>OZ010653.1:93212216-103212216 GCA_963932375.1 Phania funesta | reverse complement strand
TAAACAAATATACACCACTTTACGAACGACCTACATTCTCAAACTCACCTTGCCTATTTGCAACTGAAAAACCAAAGCGTTTCAATCTTTCCTTGTACCATTATGTTGCAACTAACCACCCTATTCTAATTTAGTAAAATAAACTGCTTTTATTCTATGCAAGATTTATAATAACACAACGGCAAAAGAGCTTTTGTTTTTGCTAAAATACGAGTGTAGTGGCAAAAAAAACTCCTATTCTATAAACGCACACAACCACCTACACTAATGCAGAAGACACTAGACAAGCAAATACACTAATACATTTAGGGATAGACAAACACAGCCATATAAGTTTGAAATCACAGTCGTTTGATTCGTCCTCCTCGAAACTGGTAAAAGAAAAAACAACGCACACGTTGAAATAAAAAAAAAACAAACACACATATTCCCACACACACCCAACAGCATTTGTGGTATTTTTATTTTATAACAAAAACACAAACTTACACTTACACACTCTTAGATTAAACAAAAAAAATCACAAGCAAAAAAAGGAAAAATAAGAAAATAAAAATAAAAACTTCGTGCTCGTTATACGAAGTCTTAAAGCAAATAAACGATGAGTGAGAAGCAACAACAAAACCGAGCAAACGAACAAAGGACCACGAATGAGTTATAACGGTAACACACAAATCAGTTTAACGACAACTTTACCGGCAAACGGTTGTAATACAACGGACGTGTTAAAATTTATTTAGAAAAATATTTAAGAAAAAAATTTTATAAAAAATATTTATTTAAAAAAAATTTCAATGCTAAAAGAAAAATCATAATTTTAAAAATATATGAATATTTTATATACAAAAGTTAAAAGCTGAAAACAATAGCTTAAGTTGTGAAAAAGCATTAACCATTCATATTGAAACAACGAGAGGAGTTACAGTGGTTCCCGCCAATTTATGTTTAAACGTCTTCAAAAAGTAAAAAGTTGCAAATAACTTCACAAAGTGTTGCCAAGTGTAGATGTAAATAAAACGATGCTTATATCTTTAAGGCTGTGATTTATTCAAAATTATTGAACAAAGTTTATCAAGCGAGAAAAAAGTAAACAGTTAATACAGCTGGAAAGTTGTCCGGAGGCTAATACAGGTTTCAAAAGAGTCCGGTTATAGTTTCGAAGTCTAATTTTTATTTTGCAGTTGTTTATAAAATGGAAAGCTAAAAGTTGCTGTTTTCTAATCTTTTAAAACTGCTCTGTAATTAGACCAGCCTAGTGATATGAATTAAAACTATTATAAAAAAAACTAATTCTACGCAAAATTCATTAATGTAGCATTGATGTTTTGGTAGGCTTCTGTAGCTAATTCTTTAGTTTTTGTATAAAATAATTAACTAGGAAGCTAAAAGCTAAATTTGAAACGAAAACACATCCGTTTTCTAAACAAAATTGTTATATACAGAACAATAGTTTTGTTGAAAATTTGAGAACCGTATTGCAAAGTATATGGAAATGGTTAGTTTCAGAAGAGTGCTAAAGCTTAAGTAATTTGTACATTGTCTATGAAGCATTGGATGAATTTAGGGAAAATCAGTAATTTAGTTTGTTTCTGACTAGTACTAACTTCTCTTCGCTAGCGCCTTTTTGCATCAGTGTCACTCTGTAGCACAAAATCACCGGCGAAGTAAAATAACTGATAAAATTGATATGCTAGATAACACCAGAAGCGCTGCAATATTGTTCTAGAAATAAAACACAACTTGCGACTGGAATTTCTTTTCCAAAGAGAGTGAAACAATTGTTCTAAATAATTATTAGAAAAATATGACATGGTTTTTTATAAATGATTTTTGTCAACCCCCATTGTGACTTGAGAATATAATTTGTATCCTCTAAACTTGTTGTACACTTACACGACATTCACAATTTAAGAACTATTTTGAACTTCTTCTTCAATAAACGACTCTTGCTTGTTATTGTTTGGTTCAAGCAGCAGTAAAATGTCTTTTGCAACTGTTCCGATTCGACAGCAATTCGACAGCTTTCTTAGAATTGTCTTTCAATAAAAGCGGTAGAAGAAATATTCAGAAAATATTTTCTTTACTTTCTTGGCAAAAGTTTTGTTTATAAAATAACAGCATTATCCCAAATAAATCAACTTACGACTTTTTTGTAAAATAGTGAATTTTTCCATATTCCAATCCATGATAGTTTTAAAGAGGAATATTTTAACTTAGAGCTCGATTTTGGAATGCATTAGCAGCTTATCTGCAGACGCAAAGAGTTGTTTACGTAAATTACTTCTGACGATGGCTTAGTGATAAAAAATCCCTGAATTGAGCCGCTATTTCATATTTCGCATTGTTATAATAGCAATTCAGCTGCTTTTGGTTGGTTGCGTTTTCTCAACGCTCGGAAAATGTGTCTCAAATTGCCTGTTTCAAAGGGGCTGATAACACATTTGCAAAAAAAAGAAATAAGAATAGCTAGTACTTACTGGTAGAAGTTTAATCAGTTACTATTCTTTTAGTAAGAAAGTTAACTAAAGATAAAAAAACTATTAAACTTGCTGTACCAGACTTAGCTCCGCCAACAACCATTGATGAAACATGTGCTTACATGCATGTTTTGTATATTTTTCTAGTTGAACCTGCCCATATAATGAGCAAGTATTAGTAACAACCTTAGGTACTTATAGTTCCTAAAATAATAAACCGATTGTAAGGAGTGTGCACTTCTGTAAATAAATATCTTGAAAATGATGTGTATTTTTTTTTTTTGCTTGTTAAAATCGGTTGTCAAATGTAAGCGCAAAAAGTATAACAACAATCATCTTGCCTATTAATTTTACATATAAAGAAAATATATTGAACCACTTGTTTTAAGGTGCTTTAAATCGTGATAATTGAGCTGTAGGTAATTTATCAAGAATTCAACGAAAGCAAAATTTTTCGGGTATATTGTTGGTATTATACTGTATGCCTAATGCAGTCTTAGTCAATAAGTACGATATCAAGGCATTGTAACACATCCCCTGTATTAAGTTGCTTCGTTGTAGAAATTTGTCTAAGAAGGAAGTATATTATCTACGTAATATGGAGTTATTTTTTTTCTACGCTCTGGCCTCGATAGTCTGTAGGTAATTCTAGCCCTCGAAAAATATCGCTTTATGGTTTTTTTTAACACACGATTCTTGAAAAAAAAATATTTACAGTTATTATAGAAGTTGTTTATTTTCAGCTTGAAATATAATTAACTTTTTGTTTGACCCAATTACAGATTTAATAGCAAAATTAATTTTGTTTAGTCAAGTTTTAATTGATTCTATTATTTTTTAATCAAAAAATTTATAAAATAAATTTTAATGTAACAATTAATTAAAAACTTATTTTAAAGCTGCAAAAAAAAACAGCACCTGTAGTAGGAACAAATATATTTCTTTGGTGTTTTTTTTAGACAAGACCACAAAGAAATTCGATGGGAACGACAAGGCTCAAGTATTAATACGACTCAAAACGCCAGTAGTATTAAGTAATAGTTTCGTTATAATCCTTTTTTCTTCAATAATGTTTGTTAAATTTGGGTGCTCATAACCTTCTTCAAAGAGTTGGTTTTATTTCTGTTACGTTCAGGGTAATAATGTGGTGTGTATATTTATTATTATGCATCCGACAAAGGGTCTTTGGTTTGAAATTCAAAACATTAATTGCAATGAACTTGAATTGTGGAAATAAACAGATGAGGATATAGGATGACTTAACATCAATAAATTAATCTGAAAACAACACCCTTTATAACGGAGTTACCAACAAGTCTGGGTCGAAGAGTAGACATTATTGGGAAGCACATCCAAATAGGAATTTGAAAGGCAACCCCAATTTTAAACGAAAATCGTCTTTAGTATTGCAGCTTCTCCACAAAACTACTTCCGTATGGCATGTATTTAGAAACCGTGGCACGATTGGTTAGACTTTTACGAAACCAATTGCATGATGCCATTACCGTCAATGCCAGCGCTACAGGTCGTAGTGAATGCCTAAATTCGCGATTATGTGTTAACGATTAAAGGTTCTGTTTACGTCTACGAAAGTTAAGTTACACACCAAGATCGGCCTATTTAATCCATTCTCTTATGGGGTTTTCTAAAGTCTCAGGTTTACACCTACCCATTGCTCATGGAAATTTGAACATATCCCTTCAAATGGTTTAATTTTCCATACATATTTGTCTGGGTGTTTTACATAAACATTAATTTGCTTAATTCCATTTGGTTGTTCTCTAAATTGTTATTAGTTTAATACTAAAAAAAAACAAAGCTAAGCAGGCTTATTGAAGTTTTTTATAAGCATTTCTTTAACGGACATTTCGTGATTTTTGTAATTTTCATCAAAGAAATTTATTTTAAAATAAAACCCTGTCTTTATGGGTTTTTAAGGTCCGACTACTTTTGTTTCCCTCAAAGTACTTTAAGAGCATTTATAATAGAAACACTTCACCTATGTTAATTTAAAAAGAAAAGCAACTACCAACAACAAGCATGTATGTACATGCATGTGCGGTTGCAAAAATAAAAAATTTATAAAACATTGACTTTTACTTGCCAATATGGGAATTTTTGTTGGTTGGCTAACTGGCTGGATTTTGGTTTGGTTTGTTTTTGTTACTTGATATGCGTGTTTTTGACCAACATAAAAATTATTTTGTGGAAACCCCCTATTAACACACACGCTCAGTATTTGTTGGCCAGAAAATATACATTTCTACTAAAAGGCATTGTAACCCAGCAAACTTTTTTCCGGTGAGCTGAAAAAAAATAATTTAAAACAAAGATGAATGTAAAAAAAAAGTTAACGTTTTATATAGAAAATTAAAGCTTTAGAAGCAGTTAGACGCTCAAATAATCTTTGCCGGAAATCATTTATATTTTCCATAAATAATACGACTCATATTCAGTGATCAATTTTAAATAACAAACGCTATAATTAACCATTCTTTTTGGAGAGAACCCTTCACTTTGGAGACTAATCATTAGCGATACTCACTTCTACATTTGGTACTGGTAAAAAAGTTAAATGGAATCAAGAGCAAATTAAAAACTAGACGATTTTAATTTTTTCTTTTTGGCTAACTTAGAAAACTACTGCTACCAACTCACCAAGGTAGTAGTAGTAAGAGTTATTGAACCCGAATTTCTAAAACTTTTTAGCTAGACTATTTTGAGCTTTTTCATTGCTACGGCTTCTTATAATTTAGTTTTTCAAACAATATATATTTACAAAAAATGTTTGTCGTTGTTTGATTTGCCTCAAGCCGTCAACGACACAAAGAAGAACTAATCTGCTTTTCCTTCCACAAAGTTTAGTTTCGTCGAATATTACCGCAACATAGAACAAATCAAAAGCACAAGGTCATACCTGTAATTCTAGGATTATTTGTATTAGCAGGGTTTAATCAAGTATTTAGTCTGCCTCATACCCGGAGAACTAGTACAAGGTTTTTTTGCGGCTAACAGTTCTTTGCCTCTGATCAGTGACGTAACTATTGCTTAATTATCGTATCAAAGCGATGCCTGGCCAATTTAACAGATAACTCGTTGCACATGCCTGAGTAAATTTTAAAGGAAACCAAACGGATTCAAATATTTCGTTTTAAAAAGTTGATAAAACAAAAATTTGTCACTGTCACTTAAATATGCAAAACCAGAGATACCTTTCCCGTTATAAAGGATTTTTCGAAATTCAAATTTTTTGTCCCGATTTGCAGCTTCGTTTAAAATTTTGCACTTTTTTTATTTTATAAATGTTTCCTATTTTAATTTTTTTTTTCGAAAATAGAAAATTTTTTTAGATATTTTTTTTTATGAAACGTTATTTATTATAAAACATTTTTGAGGGTTTTATGATTTTTCTATCAATGGTGGATTTTTGTGTAAACCTTCTTATTTTCTATAAAATCAATATATTTTTTGGAAATTTTTTAATCAGCTCCTGTGGTCAGAACTTCCATATAAATTACGCTGTGTGACCAAATCAAAATAGTCGGATGTAATTTTAAAGAGACAAGTTCTACCAGCCTTTTAAAATCATATATGATTGATAAAATATGTTGAATTTTTATTAACATTTTTTTAAATTTTAGCGCCTATTTTTGCCAGACTGTTTGAAATTCTATTTATTTTTTGTCTCCTTTAACAGCATATTTGGTAATAAGAAAAGATGACCAGATTTGTTAAAATGGAAAAGCTGTTTGTAGAGATATATTGTTTTGTATAAAAGTTGATTTTGCTAATCGTACTTAAGATACACAATTTAAGTATGATGGATTATTTTAAGATTAAAAATACACTGCAGTGCACATTCTGACTTTGTATAAATTTCTGTTATTAACCACTGTCGTTTAAAAGTATGATTGAATTTAAGCATATAATGGGTGATAATCGGAAATATTAGACAAAAAACCAGACAGTGGTTGAAACTACCAACCGCTATTTCTCCGACTCGTACTGTGTTAGTAGTTGGTCTTAGCCAGAATATATTTATAGCAGTTAAAGATTAAGCAATGGAAGCATGAAAAACTGACCACAAATATCTCGTCCTTCCAGTTCCAGTGGAGTTGCAATCATCAAGCGTAGCACAGAAGAGAAGATTGCTCCTTTTGTCAATTAATTGTTGTTGGTATTCACTACACAACACATGGTCGTATAAAATATGCAAATGTTTTAACGGTAACAAAATGTGTGCTAATATAATATAACCTTAGGAATTTTTATATTTTAGTCTTTATTCTAAGGAAATTGGTGATCCCTTTGTTCAGAAATCTGCATTATCGTGATTTTGTCCGCGATATACGATGGCCACGAAGACAAACTAGGGATTTAGCATTGCGGTGAAATATAGTTTAAAGCTAATTTAAAGCAATATTTCCAAGAGATCATGCTATTCGATTATGCTTTTTAAGCTCATGACGATGATAGCTTTCTCATATATTGTGCAGATGTAAATTGCTTACTAAAATTTTCGACAAGAGAATTGGAGATAATGACGGATCGAGGGGAAAAAATCATTTAAAATCATGACTACTTTTAATCTTTCTTAGGTCCTACAGTAGTAGTAATTTTAAATATTTAGCATTTTAAAATGATCTTCAGAAATACCCCTTCGGTTTAACGAATCTGGTATTGTTTTGTTCACTATAAAATACGCTTTAAAAAAATTGAAAAAGAAAGATACAAATAATGAGAGCTATATTTGGCTGTACCTAAATTTATATGTTATACCCTTAAAAAAGTATGAAATTTTTTGGTGAATTTTTGAGTGATTTTGATGAAAATTGGTGAAGTTTGGTGAAATGTTAATTAGTTTTTATTCGATATATTTGTCTGACATAGATTTTGTTAAAATTCGATTTTTATAAAATTTCAATATCTTGTCAATGTCTTCATATTCGCCATATTCTTCAGCAATTAAATTTATTTTTTCCAGTTGTTCGATTTATGGTGAATTTTGGAATTTGAGGTGAAATTCAAATTATGGTGAAATTTCAAATTTATAGCAATTTTCTTGTGCAGTTTCATTCCTTTTTTTTTGTAAGTTTAGATTTTTTTTAATTGTTTGTTATTTAAAACTCTTAAACTATAGTTTAGTGTCGTGGTGAATTTTTGAGTTTCAGGGAGTTCCCAAATTGTGGTAATTTTTAGTTATGGTAAATTTTTAAATATTTTTGCGAGCTCACCTTTTTTTAATGAAATTTATTATATTTTTGTATTTTGTTAAAATATTGACGTTTTTCATAATATATATTTTTTGTGAGTTTTGGGATATTTAACGAAATTACAAAATCGTGGTTATATTTAATTGTTTTTAGTGAATATTGAAATTGATTTTTTTTTTGATAATTAAGGTTTTTCATTGATTTTTGATTTAAAAAAGGGTGTTTGAATTGAGTTTTTTTTCGATTTTATGATGAATTCAAAATTTTGGAAAAATTTCCAGTTTTATAATGATTTTTCGGTTTTTGCACGAATTTGGTTTTCTGTATTAGTTTCTGAAATTTGAAGGTGTATTTAAACCCTATGGCTCGCTTACCAATATTACACTCTTAGTAAAGTGTAGAGAAACTGACTATTGACCAAGTCTCGGAATATAACAGAAACGAAAGATATTCCCAATTTCTTGCATACTGATTCCGTTAAAACAATTCTCGAACCTAAAAGGCTCTTTACAAGGAGCCTTTAAACGTTCGATGAGCGATAAAATATAATTCAAGATGTGACGAACATTAAAAATGAAACAACTTATATCAAATGCAGTTAGTTTTTGTGTAAACATTTTTATGCTTGTGCAATTACCAAAATATATTTAACAACTTGTCAATAAATAAACGAACATTACTATTCAATTGGGAACGAAAATAACAACTTATGTGTGTGCTTTTTTATACTGAAAGTTTCGTAAGCAACTCTTAATCGAGTTACTTTGAAACTGTTGGAATCTCATTGTTTGAATAAATATAGAAGTAACATTTTTGTTAGTTAACTGAAATTTAAATCAAATTCAACATACGCTGTTATTAACTAAACTCTCAATATTCTCGTTTGTGCAATAAAACTTCAGTTGTGCTCCGATTTCCCAAAAATATATTACAGATGGCAACTGACAGTTGCCAAATAGTACTATTTCTGGCAACCGCAAATTTTTGTTTGCTAGTAGGCAACTCAACTGAAACTCTGTCCAAAAACAATTTGTCTAAAATTTTGCTGGCTTATAGCAGGTATTTTATCTTCGTCTGCGGTGTTATTTCAAATGCTTATTTATGCAGCAATATTCATCGTACAATTTCTGCTGTTGCTTTAGTTTTTGTTGGTTGTGTTTAATTTAACAAATATGCACAACGGTCCACAAATGCATGTGCACATTATTAAAACAAACACGCATGCACACAAACACATACTTATGTAAGCAAATACCCCCATATTCATAGAGAAATGGGTATAAAGTCATAAAAATATAATGAGCCTTAAATACCAGAGTGTGTTGTTTGTGGCCATTATGCATGTGTGTAATTTTTGCATTATGAGCGTTTGTATGTGTGCGCCGATTTGAGTGTGTTTTGATGGTTGTTGATTGTAGTTACTGGTTTTTGTTTTGGGTTTGTTAAAGTACTGCCGCTATAGTCATTTAATATTTTTGTTGCTGTAAACAATAATAACAAACACACATACACTCGCGTTTACAGGTATGTTTTTACGCATCATACACAAATTAATTAATTAAATATGTATTAGTGACATTGATAGAAATATTTTTACAGTAGCGGTTTAATGTTTTATATATAATTTTGTCTTTTTTTAAAGCTGGTTTTATTAATACTCGCACACTCAAAAAAGACATCGAATAATTAAGCAAAATTGCAGCAAACTTGCTAGTTTGGCAACAATTTTCCAATAATTTTTTCCCATATTTGAAAGTTAAAAAAAAATTTTGCCAGGCTAGCAAGTCACCTAGAAATGGAATGGACTTCTACATATGATGAATTTGAACCTCATTTTGATCTCAGTAGTTTTTACGGCCGAAATTTGTGGATAGGAACTTGCCTTATTTTCACTTTTATGTTTTTGTGCGGATCTGAGTCCTTTTCTCCAAGTTATTTCTGTTTGTTAATGAATGTAAAAATCCTCTTTTAACTTAAAGATTACAGATTATGGTTATATTAATTTTCAGCTCTCTATCTATAGTGGAAATGCTCCATACAAATAGTGGAAGTGTCCCACACAAATAAGCCCCCAAAACAAAACAGTGCCCGTCTTCAGATTTTGCGTTATGCCGTTTGGCCCACCTCTATAATTTCAACTCTCTAGCTACAGAGGAAGTGCCCCATAATATTGATGAGTTGAGAGTCAGTGAATCAAAATATTCATTTTTTACACCTTCATATCTCGGAAAGCTTGGCCTATAAGGTTACCTAGATTCCTTATGTTTTAAGTTTCTTTACTTTATGAGTAAATGAAGCAAAATTATGAGGTGGTTAAAACAGCGCGAATAGTTTCGTGTAATATACATACTGTGTTCATTACGAATGAACTTGGCCTGGCGCACTACCGTGCGCCTTAATAATTTTTTTTTATAAAATATGTTATTCAAAAATATTTTTGCATGTGTAAAGCTTCGCTTCTCCGAAAAAAATTTCAATAAGTCAATTTATTTATTTGTTGTGATTAAAATTAAAACAATGCCAGCATTTTGCGGAAAACTGATTATGGAATTAATTAATAAAAAATATATAGAAAAAAAATTGTAAAAAATGTTTAAACTTTAAATAAAAAATTATAAACAATAAAATATCAATCATTGCTAGGAAATTGGAATTTAGTGAAATTTTAATTTAAATTTAATATAATTTAAAAGCAAAGCCTATGAGTTAAATTCCTGCAAGCAACTCAACGCTCAGTCATACATGGTGTTGCTTCAACATTACATTTTACTACATATATAGTTTTGAAGTAAAGGGTACGTTGAAACAATGACACCCCTCACTGTGAAGGTATTTTTTTTTTTATTTAGTAATAAAATATTATAATTGAATTATATGATTGTAACCCAATCATATTATTATTGCATATTATGTTATTATGGTACTCTTAGATCGATAGAAAACAAAAAAAAAATAACGCATTGACTGCGGCTGATGTACGAACACAGGCGACTAAAGCCATCAAATGCTTAATAGTCGCCTCGATAACAACTAAACTACAGCGCAGTTAAAATACTGCGGTTGTGATTATAATTTAAAACAATTGTAAGGTTCAACTCAACTATGTTGGAAATTTTATGGATGGATTTCATTTAACGCAACTGAAGTAATATCGAAATTTTTACAAATACCCATTATATGATTTCTACAACAATATATTATTGTAGAGTACATAATACAGTTGTCGTTTCTTTACGTTTAATTTCTTCTGATCGGTTAATGTCAGGCCTCTCCAACCTTAGTGCTTAGCTTTAGTTAGAGCTTTATACAGAGATTGGTTTAATAAATGATCTTGGTCACAAAAGATCCATAAAGTGTCAATGTACCGGCCAGTGGATCAGATCGAACCTTATTTAAGCCATTTTTGTGGGATGGATTCCTATGCGACAGAAATCAGAACAGGAACTACTTGTATTTTCATGTTAATTTTTACAATTAAAATAAATTAATTACTAAATCATTCAAATATTGATCTATTGCTTTGGCAAACGCCAGGAATGACTAAGAACAACAAAAGAGATTTTCTTGTGCACAGCTTTGGTCACATAGAGGTAGGGTAGCTATGCTGTTTTAAATCGCGACTTATTTAGCCGCACAAAATAATTAAGCATTCAAAATAATAAGTTTTGTAGTCCAATTTACAGCTGGAAAATATCAAAATATGTGTTGCGTCAATATTTCTTTCAATAAAGCGATTCCAATACAAGTTGTGTATTATTTTCCCCCGCTTAATTGAAACCACATTAAAACGGTTTTGAATAAGTGAAAAGCAGCGATTGGATATTATATCCATGTTGGTAGAGTTATATTCAATAAAATATGACAATTAAGAAGCCCATTTGTTCTAAGCATTTCTAAAAATCCATACGTTAAAAAAACACTCTTTAGCTTACTCTTCTTATTTTCAAAAGTTTCCAAAATATTTTGAATTATAAAATGTTCAAAAACAATGAACACTGTATTCAAATGTTGCAAATTAAAAATAAGTGCATGTTTATTTTGTGTAAATCAGTTGCCTTGCTACACAATAGAGCAGCAATAAAATAAAATGCTGTTGCTAATTTGAACAAAGTTAAATACAAAGTAAAGTTCAGTCTCATATGCAAATACGCAAAATGTATTTTTTGTTTGCTTTTAAATACAAAAGTTGTTGCTTATACTTCTTTACTAAAGGGTGTTATTGAAATAATTTAATAGTTTATAAAAAAAAATAAAAATTGGAAGTTAAAAAGATCATACAGAAACTTTTATTCATTGCAAGGAAGTCAACACACACAACAGACATATTTTTAGACACTACCCAGAGAACATTTGTTGAGCGACATGACTACTAACTGAAATAATATTGTTACGTTTATTACCACAATAAACTTTGATTTGTAGGGTTCGTTTAATTGCAAGAATTAATATACACAGTTCTTAAAGATTTCATCAGTACACTTTATTTGGCAATTACGACTCTTATATACAACACTTCGGTAATAATTTACACTGTACACTTAACAATCTTTGGTACCCACAGTTATTCACTCTATGAAGTTTCAAAGTCGCCTATATCTTCTGCGGTGGACGGCGCCTTTATATACAGATCACGGCCGCTTCTTGAAATGTGCCGAACATACGCGAAATTGCGCATCATTTATTTCATTTGCTGGCATAGTAGTCTTTTATATGTGTGTGTGTATCTTTTGTTAACTTCTTCTTTCTGTAGAAGTTGTTTTTGCTCCTACTTTGAATCGCGGCTCGGGGAATTTCCGCTACGCAGTTGTTGTTGCTTTATGTTTATAACATTGCGTATTTGTACAATATGTCGTTTCACACATCTTCGATTATTACTTCGCAACAATATGAAGCTTTATCACTCGTTTGTTTTCTAAAATAATCTTGGGCTTGAAAGAGACAATAGGGACTTTTTTTATATAGGTTTCTACACATTCTCTAAAATGTGATGCAGTATATAAGAAGATATTCTCTATATTTAAGAAGAATATTTATAAAAGTCTGAACATTTTTAAATTAGCTGATGCTGCTCTTTTTGTGTATTTTCTAGAAAAATACGATATATAGGTTTCCTGCTGCTCAAGGTTTCTTACTAGAATTTCCATAGTAACTCTTACATTAATCTGTCCAACAAATCTGAATTAGTTTTTGAACTTTTTAACACAAAATGTTACCCTTCCTTCAAAGAAATGTGATTGCTTCCAACACATTGGCAGACCGATAGTTGATGTCGTTAAGTTTTACATACTGTCTATAAAGACTACCAGAAACATTCACTGGGTCAGATGGCTAAAAGCAAATAAAGTAATTCATTAAGTCGTGTCTTTGTTTAAAATTATTTATTTGCATATTAAAGATATTATATTCCTGCACAAAAAAATAAACAAACTTTTCAAAAGTCTTCAGCTGAGTGTGTTGTGTCCATATGGAAACTTAAAAACTCACAGGGTTTTTTAATTTTGTAAATAAAACATTAATTTTAAACATCAGTTTTAATTGCACTAACCGTTTGCATTAATTCCCAGTACATTTTCCTGTACAGAGAGGCCGAGTTAATTGAAAAAGCGGTAGAATTGAATTTAATATTACCATGTGGGATTCCATAATAAACAGAACGAAAAATGACACTGAAGATGGCACATAGCCGAAACCGGTTTGTCTCCAAATTAAACTTGACCAGGGACGGAAATTCGTTCCAAAAATCTACATAAACAAAAACAATTTAGTTTGAACCAACCCCTCAAAATACGTGCACTGGTATCCATTACTAATCATCGACCTCACAATGCTAGTAATGTTGCTTTTGGAAACAAGAAGCAAAAGGCATATGTTTTTCATTTTTCCGCAATTCCGTAATGCGATCCAACATGTTTGAAAATAATTACAAGGGAATTAACGGTTCATGTTGTAGGTAACACAGACATGAATGACTTAGATGAGTTTGTATGAAGAAGGAACTGATTACACCTGGGTTGTATTATACTTCATTAATATCGCTTGTCAATCCATTTTCTAGTCACTAATTCCGCACAATCGCAAGCATGATGTTCACTTTTGTGTATATCTGTAAAGCAAGTGCGCAATTTTCTAGCTCAGATCACTAAGACGTTATTTAAGTACGCGTTGGTTTTTTCCTTTTCGCAGGCCTCGTGAGGCTTAATTGTACTTGCTCATATTTTAAAAAATGTTGAAAGTCCGAACAGTGCAAGACCTTATCTCCTAATGCATCATTGTAATGTAATGATTCTTGGATCAGGCCGGCAAGTAGCGGATTTGCTTCTGTATACAATAATTTTCCTTTTTCCAGGTTTGGCTGGGTTAAAATTCTTAGATTTATCATGCAAATTCTCTTCACCAATTTCTACAATTCTGGCGTATACTTCTGAAGTTTTTATAAAATATTCTATTAGTAAGCAACAGAATAGATGGACGGAAACGACGCGCAATACTTTTGAGAGACACGGTAGAAATTTATATAAAAATATTAGGTTGATTAACGAAGCCACTCCATCAGATTTTTCGGGCTAATAGCGGTGCCGAACTTTTTGAAATGGCGTTTTTTCTAATATGGAACAGGCAGGAACTTTTTATTAAAAAAAACATTTTACTTGACTAAAAGTTATAAAAGGCGTTTCAAATGTTTATACAATTTTATTTGTCAGAGTCAGCTAAATATCAATATCACCCTGTAAAATAAGAGGTAATAAATGTCAACGTTGTACCTTTTAGATCTGTTGGTACTAAATAACAGAACATACACCTGCGGACAAAAGTTATCGTCACTTTCCTTACTCAACGTTTGAAGGCTTGTTTACTATAAGTACAAGTTTGCTGGCAACAATAGCCGACATGATGTAATGTTTTCTCTTATATCCATATCAAAACACGTCAAACCGAACGATATATACGGAATAAGTTCTCATTATAAAGTACAACTTTCTCCATGGCAAGCCAAGCCTTGAATAGTTTAAAAAGTGACGATTACTTTTGCCGAATTGTGTACTTCAACCATCAATAAATATAAATGCACAAATGTTAAAATTTTATTTAAACCGGTTACTCGGCTTTTTCATGATTTTGAAAACCGAAACCGAGTTTATTTAAATTTCGAATATTCGAAAACCGGTTTTTAGAAAATGTCGAGTAATCAAACATCCTTCGCGAATTCTAGCGAAACCTGTGAAAATATTGATAAAAAACCAAACAGCATACAATAGGAATAAGTGAAGACTTATGACCTTCTCGATTCAGTTTTGGGATATCGAAGTCATTCATTTTTCTTTGAAGTCCCAGCTGTCTGAAGGTTAGCTATAATGCTGGATGGAGGATATTATATTAATGTTTTTCTGCGAAAATTTAAATTTGAAAAAGGTACGAAACTAATTCACAAAATTATTACTAAGGGTCCTTTATTTAGTGATGACTTTAGATATACGAAGAACTCACCATATTGTTTCTCTAAATGTTAATTGGTGAATCGATAAAAAATTTACGACCTTTTTTCATGTTTAAGATCTACGAATAAGTAGGCTTTATAATATTTTGCTTACCACTGTTTTTGCAAAACTATAAAATGAATTCGTAAAAATAATTTAAATAAATCACAACTTTAATTAAATTTGCAGCATAAAGCACAATAATCAAATTAATAAAAATAGTTATGGCGAAGAGTATTAAGTAAAATTAAATAAAGTGAAATTATTCCAAATATAGATAACAAATCACAAAAAAATATGGCAACTGCAATAATAAATAAAGTGTTTTATTTAAAAGTAAGCGACAGGAATATTAATAATACACCACCACAACCTACTGCGATATTATTATTCATATTAATATTAATGTGCCACAAAAGTCATTTTCATGCAATTGAAACGGCAGCAGATGTGTTGAGTAAGTAAATAAAATAAATTGCTTAATTAACAACAATTAAAGTATTTTAAAAATTTTATGAATTATTTTTAAAAGTTATAAAGAAAATTAAACAAATAAATACGAGTTATTATGAAAACGCTGGTTTTTAAGTAGATAAATTTTTAAAATAAAATATATATGAGGTACACTATAGAGTTGGTTGTAGAGTGAATATTTGCAAGTTTAGAATCTGATGTGTTTTATTGTACCGGTGTACAGGTCGGGTTTCATAAATGAATAAGCAAAAACTCCTATGATTTTGTATTTAAACGACGAAAATTAAATCTCTCAACAAAGAAAAATTATTTAGACTTCTCGTATGCTTTTTTGGAAAGTACCCCGGAACTACACAATTGTATTGAATTTATTTCTCAATACAATATCTATTGCAAGCGGCGATGCTAGAATAACGATTTCACCGAAATTTTTAAGAATTTTCAATCCAAATAAGATTTATCCTATTACTGTTACATGCCTTGTTAATTATATTATTTAACATATGCCAAAAAAAAAACTCTGAGGATGACAGACAATTTAACATAAATTTTAAAAATGTTTGCGTTAAGAATTCGTTTTTTTTTTCTTTTTACTGTTATAACAGGATAAAAATTAAAGTTTTTTAATTTTTAAAATCATGCTAAAAGAACCGATTTTTACTCAGGTCAATTAAGGGTGGTCCAACCAAAACGCATGATATTAATTATAAATGAATCAAAGAGTTTTCAGAGAATTGACTCAATATTTTTTTATGGAGGACCTATGACAGTTATGTGTGAAACAAAATATCGGCCAATTACTCGCCACGGCTCTGGTGGCATACCTCTATCCGATGGTCGAAATTTTTAATGACTCCTAATTGAGGTTTAATGTCGTTAATGTGCAGAATTATCTGATCCTTTAGCTCTTGAAATCTTCTTGGCCTTTTGCGGTATACTGTTTCTTTTAAATATCCCCAACAAAAGATGTCCAACGGTGTCAAACAATCGCCACGGCGTGAGATAACATGGTCATTGAATTTCTTGCCCAAAAGAGCCATTGTTTTGTTGGCTGTGTGCCAAGTGGCACCATCCTGTTGGAACCACACTATCGTCTAGGCTCATATCCTTAATTTCTGGCCACAAGAACTCCGTTATCATCTCGCAATAGCGAACAGCATTCAAGGTAACTGCTTTGCTGACTTCATTTTCGAAGAAGTACGGAGGACGCCGCCAGCCCATAAACCGCGCCAGACAGTCACTCTTTGTGGAAGCATCCGGTGTCAACAACAACCCTTGAATTCTCTGCTTGTTAACGAGTCCAATGAGCTGAAAGTGTGGCTCGTCGCTATTCAATTCTGTATATTCCACCAACTATTCGGCGTCTTGACGACGCTTAAAATAGTCAGTCGGCTTGAGCACTTATTCAATTGAAACTTGTAAAATTGTAAATTCAAATCTTTGTTTAAAATTCGTATCAGTGATGTTGGCGAGATGTTTAATTGTTGGGTACGAAAACGATTCCAGGTTGACGGCTATTCTGCCACTCTCTCGCAAGCAACAGCAATGTTTTCCGCAGAACGAACTAGGTGAGCATGCACAATTGTTTTCATATTACCTACAAACCCGATTTTATGAAATTTGCGCACGATTCTCCCATTTGTAGACATATTTGAACGATTATGCTGACCAAAAAATCACGAAGTGCATGAAATGCATTTTGATTTGAACGTCCATTTTCGTAAAAGGCTTCAACAATCTTAACACGCTGCTCATTACGTTGAATTTGTCAAACACTG
Source organism: Phania funesta (assembly GCA_963932375.1). Taxonomy (NCBI): domain Eukaryota; kingdom Metazoa; phylum Arthropoda; class Insecta; order Diptera; family Tachinidae; genus Phania; species Phania funesta. The sequence goes on along the minus strand of OZ010653.1, from coordinate 103,194,799 downwards.
AAACAAAGAAATGTCAAATTAATTTAGGAAAAGGACTTGACTCATAAATAATATCATGTCCTATATAAATATAAGGCTGGATTATGCTTAGAAGTATCACGACGTGTCTCATAAAAAAACGTTTTGGACCGCACTCACTTTGATTTTTGGTTAGAATTGAGTTTTCATGTTTTTATGTCGTATCTGCAGAGTAGGTATTTGGCTGTTATTTCAGTTTCCTTATTCACAAATGAAATCTTGATTTGCTTCTAGCTTTTTTTATTGCTCGCGAAACAAATTTAATTTTGCTTTTTGTTTTTTCACTGCACAAGAATGAATTTGTCTTCCTTTTTTTTCATTTTCTATAATGTTCGTGTTGTCTTACTGTTCACAATTTACTCTTCATGAAGGAAATTTCATTTGGTTTCTGTTTCTAAATCTTATCATCGTTCATTCATGTAAGTGAGCATTTTGTTTTTTTTATTTCACGATTTTTATATTTTTTATAAATGAATTTTTTTAAACTGAAACGTTATGAACTGAAAATTGTGCTAAACTTTTATCAAACTTAAAGGTTATGGTGACATATATACTACAGAGGTTTGTAATGAAACTCTACTAATAGCTATAAACATTAATCACTGAACATATTCTTAAGATAAAAAAAATTGGTCCACATTTAATTGGACTAATAGAATTGCTTGACATCTTTTTAGTTGTATTGTGACATTTTTTTCATTTCACTGAGATACAACTTTTTTGGACTGGACTTAGCACAGAGACTAATCGCTTTACGTGTATCGAGTTTTCAATGTCTGCGTTTTTTCGTTTTCTCCAGTGCATACAGGAGGAATAAAATAAACGTAAGCAGTGGTTAGCTTTTCAAGCCTATAGTAAATTTAGAAGTCTAGAGTTTATACATTAGCTGTACGGCTTTTCGCCGTACATGCACAACTTTATGTTGTTACGCCGTATGTTAGGGAAATTTTTTAAGAGTTTAGTGATGTCGTGCGGCCTCTTCTTATCACTTGCCTTAGTTTTAAATCGTACAGTTGGTGATTTTTTTTCTTCCTAAAATTATTCGCATCTTGGCTTATTCCTTTCCTTGTAAATATTTTGATCTAAATTCTAATGCCTCCATTGCTCTTTCATGCACCCCCCCCCCCCCCCACCCCCCGGGGGCATATATCATCTTGGTGAACCCTGCCTCCTTGATGGATTGCCACTGGAGGAAAAGAGGGGCACCAGTTTCTGGGGCTGGTCAGGAGCCTGAAAATGGAAGGAGGTATGACTTCTATGTTCGACCAGTAGCGTAAACTGGTACCACGGGAATCAGTAGCTCCTGGAACTCCGGTTTCAGACTGGTTGTTGGTGAGGCTCCTTCGGGGGTGCACGTGGTGGCTGTGGTTTATACCCAAAGCGGAGAGATTCACTGCAGGACCGATGTGGCGTTGCATTGCAACGCAAACTGGCAATGTCATTCGTTGACAGCAGGAGATTTGATAGCTATGAACCCCTCAGCAAGGGGTGGGACTGGGGACTTGACAGCTTCTGTCCTAATTTGCAACCTATGGGATGTGCATAAGTGCTATTCCGGTGGTGCTTATGCGATCGCTTAGGGGCGCTGGTTCGCCGCTTAATGTCACACCCGTGGTTGGACCACCGTGATATTAAGCAGGTGCTCATGCAAATCTAATCATATCTGCTCTTTCATGCTTTAACTAGTCGACCAGGTGACCAGTGCTAGAGGTATATTCATATATCAGAGACTACGATAAATTTAATGACAACCACATTTAATAAAAAAAAATTAGATTATGACCTCAAATGGTCATCAGATTTGTATTTATATTCTTAAAATATTCTCTATTATTCTCCTTGATTAAATTTGCAATTTGTATTGAATTTGTTAATAATAATATAATAAAATATAATAAACTATTTATGTAAATTAGTTCCTGGCCACTGAGGCGTATGTGGTACAATTAATTGTTTTAAATATTAATCATGCAAACTTAATGTTAATAGTTTTCTGCGAAACTCAAACGTAAATGAACAAAGTTTTATATTATAAATATGATTATCAACTAAATTCAGGATGAAAAAAGATTTCTCATAATTGAAATAACATAACAAGGAATCTTCACACATAAAAAGAGAGACGGGCAGAAAGAGCGTGAAGAGGCACAGATGGAAAAAGAATAGATTTTATTTTGAACAGAGATTAGACGAAACATTTAAAAATTCTATTGGACGAACTATACTCATACACATTTATATAATCTTAAAAAAATTGTAGGCTGCAAGATACGCAAGGCTCCGAGCGTCCTTGACCACCATTTCTTATTTATGTCAAAATGATATTCTTTGTCGCACTTCAAATCGTATCTATTATTTGCAGATTATAACAGCATTTGTCATTCGTTTCGCAACTTAGAAACATCCGGCACAATATGAATGCTATGCTGAACAGAGATCTGGCGTTAATATCCGAATGAGATTGCGCGAACAGGGTCGATTTTATAGCAAGTAAGACATAATGTTGTATCTTACTCACAGACGCATGCGCGATTATGTTGCTTCATATGTAGTTATGGGTGCTATAGGAATAAGAAGCTTTTCTTGTTCTTGGCATAAATATCCATTGTGATGTTTGTTGCACTAAATTCACATTTCAGATTGTTAAAAAAAAATATACCTGACCGGAAATGGACTACAACTTCCATTTGTTGGGTTGAGTCTGCACTTCAAAGAATATTTTAAGCTTCTTAACCGCGTACGATAGAGGGGGATGACAATAATCGGCGACAAGTAACTCTTTTAACTCTACTGACTCGAACATCAACGCAATGTGGGTGGTGAGTCATTGTTTTATAATTACTACAACAGAGCGTGTTTCAATGAAATTAAGGAATTTGTTCCTGACACCCGAACATAAGTACGTACAATACGGTACTCATTAAGCACTCATTCGTTTGTGCCTCGCCGACTGGGAATACTGTGGCATAAAATCTCTGCAGAAACACGTTTCCAGCTATCACCCTGGTTCCAGCAGAATATATTTCGGAGCAGTCCGCTGAGTTCTTGCTTTAAAAACCCAGACGACATAAAACTAGTAAATTGCTGGCGTAGTCATCCTCCGTAAAATAATCGTGATTTGTTCTCTCAAAGCAGTTTTTTTGCAGTGTTTTTTTTTTTTTTTTTTTTGATAGAAGATCACCAGCACCAGTGCACAAAAAACCACAGCATAACATGGTGGTGCTCAGGAAACCATGAAGAGGGCGCAATATGAAGCTTCCTATTAAATAAAGTAAAATCAAGCACAAAACGACATAAACGCCAAAAAAAAGTAAAAATACTTATGAAAATATTTTTGTTAAAACGAATTTAAGAAATATATACATTTTATGGTGGCATCCATCGTGTTACGCACTGACGCCAAGCGTCTTAGATAAGAGTGAAAGAAAAAAAATAATAGCATATTAATACAGTCTTATATTTATCTTATCTAGCTTCTTAAATAAACTTCATTATTTCTTCATTACAGCTGATCCAAAATTTACATATCCAATAGCAAATGTCACCGCTTCCGTTGGACGTGATGCATTTCTAACTTGTGTTGTCCAAGATTTAGGTTCATATAAGGTGAGTTAATATTACCCTTAAGAACTTAAAATTTTGATTTTAATTATTCTAAGTACTTAAAGAAGATTCTTTAATCTTTAAATAACCAAAGTAATTACACAGTTATTAGACAAAGGATGCTGGATTTGTGTTGTACAGAAACCCTTTTAAATGGGGGAATCCCCCCACTACACTTTTGCAAAAGGGCTTTAATGTATAAAATGATGTAAAACATAAAGATGAAAAGAGATGCAAGAAAAAAAGACAAAATACCAACCATTAAATATGACCATCATACACGAAGGAGCATAAACAACATTTGTAGAATAAAAACCCAAATAACGTGACCAACTAAAAAATAGTTTTCTTAGAGGGTTTTATGTGGGTAAATAAGATGTGTAATAAAATTAAAAGTTTTCGGAAAATGAAAAGTACTTTAAGAGAACATTTGAGGAAGCAATTTTTGTTTTAAAAAACACTGCTTAAAAAAATACATTTTTTGTTTATTTTGTTGTAAAACGTAATTTTTGTACAAAAGGTATTTGCTACAAAAAGTGTACTTTAAAAAGTACTTGTGTGAACGTACTTATGTGAATAACTGCAGAGATTATTATTAAAGTTAGATTTTTGCATTCGGTATAAAAAAGGTACTTTTTTCTAAAATAGTACTTTTTATGCTAAAGGTACTTTCCTATAAAATGGACTTTTCGTTTGAAAGTAATTTTGCTATTACGAGTCTTTTATTATCTCAATATTATGACTTTTCCCTAAATGATATTATTGGCATAAAAAACAAACATTGTATCACTTTTGTTAAAAAGGTACTTTTGAATAAAAAGGAGAAATTGTAGTGGACTTTTTATAATAAGCAATTTAAGATAAAATGAATATGTTTGCTTTGTTTTAGAAAGAGGTCATTTTTTAAATGGTGATTTCTATTTCGGAGATCTATTTATAAAAAAAAATTTGGAACTTAAAAATAATTTTCCTAGCAAGGCTCTTTTTTATTCCTAGCAAAAAAGGGGTTTTAAAGTAAAAAAGAGTATTTACTGCAAAAAACGTATTATAGGTAGCGAAATGGAATGTTTTATTACTTTCACTTAAATGACCATTTTGTAATAAGTGGCTTTCCTTGAATATATAAGCCTGCGGGTCCGTTTAAAAGCGTGCCTATCAATCAACCAACCGAATGTAATTTGGGACAAGCGCTAGTTCTGGTAACTAAAAGTAGCCCACTTAGCACAATGCATCAAAATCGGAACGTTTATATCAAGAAGGTTGAACCGGTTTGACTGGAAAGGGTGAATTATGAGTATTGTTACATTTTATAAAAAAGAAAAGTATTGTTACGATGATAACTGCTAACAAGTACGCTCGCCTGTAATAATTAAGAGGTATAAGAACTTGTGGCACTCACTGTACATAAAGTTCCAGAAATAAAGTGTTAGACCACATTTGGCACACACTATAGAGACAGCGTTGTAACAAGAACAAAACACAACACCTGTCAGCTCAGGCAAGTTTCCAGGAAAGTAATTGCACACAGAACAACAACAACGATATAACATCAATACGTAACGATGAATTCTATGAATTGAGTAGTATGAAGAAACAAAAACAACACCATAAGAAACAAAGCAGACAGTAGTTATAAAAACAAAGATCATAATGAAACAACAGCAGTGAAGATATTCATAGCTAAAGAACTGAATTCAAGCGTATGCTACAAGTTTTTGGAAACTAGACGACTACCATATAAAGACTTGGCTGATCAAGTGGAAGTTAGTATCGAGAAAAATGTTAAGGTGAAAAGTTAAGCGACTATAAGGAACCAACCTTTACTTTAAGTGTTAAATTAAATATTGTAACAGTGTGCAAAAGTAGAATTCTGCCATGAATATGGTTAAAATAAACTTTATAAATAAAAAAACCTGCAAATAAATAAACACATTTAAAAGGATAAACGTAACACGACAGTCGCTGGTTATTGCTAAAAAAAAGATAAAATTAGTTGGTTTCATTACTCCTCCTCGTTTATAATACTGAAGCCTATTCTATAATCAAGAGCTTTCTTTTGCAATTCTATGGACACCCATATATTTATTTAATATACAAGTGCTGAGAATTATATAAAATATGAAAAACCATAAAATAATAATTTGAAAATACTAATAAGTAATTACACCCTTGAGTCTGCTCGATTATCATTTAAGCACTTAATTACGAAACACATTTATTTTGTATTTTTATACCTAGACAGTAAATAAAATTCCCCGTACATGGCCGGCCAAAAATAAACACTAGCAACAAGCAGCAAGCCCATTTAACAAGTAAGAACCCCACATGCAAACAAAACAAATTATGCTTAATAAATCCCAAGTAGCAGCGTACAATAACAGAAAAACTGAAGCAAGATTTTACTTTATTTCCTCATATTAAACACTTCAGTATTTGTTTTGCAACACAGCAGCTAAGCATGCTTCAATAAATACAAACGCACACATACATATGTACTCAATATACATACATTGATTTAATCACCACCAACATCATCCATAACAAAAACAACCAAGCTTCCTTTGCATTTATCCTTTTCACCAGTTTTTGTTTCTATGGACTTTTTGTTGAAGGTGAGATTTATAAAAACATTTATGCCGGTTTATTAAGTTCCATTTGTTGTTGTTATTTCTTCCCTTTTTATTTGTTTGTTTTTTTATTTTGTTTGTCGATGTTTGAAAGCTTGTGCTGTTGTTCGCCTTTTATCCTGTTTGTATTGGTTTCTACTTTCATTCATTTTTGCTCGTATCTCTGCGGTTTTATCTTTCATGTGAGTGCGTGTTTCTACTTCAGTATGTGTTTATGTGTTTCCGCATTGTATTGAGTATTAACACTGTTGGATAACATCTGTAGTCCATTGTTAGTGATATTTTTTAATGTTTTTTAACAGAGCTGTGATTAAAATAAGAGCAGCATTACAGTGGCAAAGCCCATGGCAATAATAAAATCTGAGTACCAGAAGCAGTGAATTGCTTATTACTTGACCTAAAGGGGATTTTAATAATGGAAGGTCGAAGTTGTCGGTCTATGGCGGCCATACTGCGTCCGTTAAATCTGCTCTTTGTTATTAAGTCGCTAAAGTAAAATTACAGTGGCTGGTCTTTAGCGACCGGGATCATTTGTAGAATATAGAACTTCTCTATAAGGACAATGTAAAACCTCGCCCACAAAAAGTTTTCTTTGGTGGGTGTTTGGACTTGTGGCATTATTGGTCTATCCATCTGCAAAGAATCGTAGGAATGGCCATCACTGTCAGCGGCAAGAGTTACAGATCAATTATAACCAATCCGTTTTGACACTTTCTTATGTTGCAAAGCTATACCAATAATCCACCCGGACATGTGTCGCAGACTTATATAAATTGAGACCCTTAGAACCATGCTATTGTACGGAGCCGCCGCCAATGGTATTGGATATCATGTGCCGTATATAATGGCATTGATAGGCTCTTCAAATAAACAAACGTGGTGAATGAATGCGATTCGCCGCCTGTTTTATCCCACTGTAACTTCAATGAAAACCAACATTAAAAAGTCATTCTAAGGTTTTCAGTTTTTAAAAATAAATTAATTTGCTCTAGAAATGTGCTACTTTTCTTATCTCATCTATTACAATCTCTATTGTTCCCCTCGACTTTTGTTGTTATTATTGCTGGTATGGTCGTTTGTCTATATCATGGCTTGGCAATCGCTTTCATCTCTACAAATTGAAAATATATAGAGGCTGGATTTTTTATTTACTTGAGTTATATTGTAGTTGTTGTTGCTGTTGTTGTGTTATACGTTTTGTTTTATGTTCTGTTGTGATTTTTATCAAATGCTTTAGTTAACTGTGTCATTTGATTTGGCCCTGGTGTTGTTTTGTTAATACCGTTTATTGGTTCTGGGCTTTTGTGTGCCTACGAGGTCCGTTTAAGAAAAATTTTAAATCTAATAAAACTTGTTCTAATGTGTAGCTTATATTATTTTGCAGAAGAAACATTTTCTTTTCTTTCACTTCTTAATATTTTTGTAATAATTTAAAGAAAAAACGCAATGTACCACCGAAAATAATAACTCCTCTGAAGTCTTGAGATTTTTAAGCTGCAAAAATCTCATAGTGATGGTTATTCCGTCCAATAGTGTTTGCAATTAAACAAATGCAACGTTGGAGGTAAAATAGTTTAAAAAATTTCAAATGAATATTACCGTTAATTTTTGAACACACTTCGTATAATTAATTTGAGTGGTATTATTAACACATATTTCAATTAGTTCAAAAATATTTATGTTCTTCCAAATAACCTTTGGGAGTCGGTGAGATTTTTTTAAGATAAAAATTATTTGTTTGTAATTTAGCTGTTAATTTGTTAATGTTCTTGTTAAGGTTACGAGTATGGAGAGAAGCTAATTGCCTTTTAATATTGCGTTATGCATTACTTGAAATAAATATATTAAATGGCCTTCGAAAGTAAGTTAATATTTTTAACATTTTAGAAAAAAAAATTTTAATGAAATGAATGAGAAATATAAAATACAAATTTGAAATATAAAAAAATGTAAATCCCAAATATAAAATAGAAAATACTGTATTATATTATATTAATTTTCTTTTAAAGACGATAGTGAAAAACAATCTTTATTCATTAACAATTATAGCAAACCCAAGATTATAATGTAATGCCTTAAAATAAATTAGATATGACAAAACACCACCATTCCTATCAAGAAGAGATTATTTTTAGAAAAACGAAATGATATAAAAACAAATAAACTTAATACTAAAAATTACAAACTAAGAATTTATTAACCTACATTTACCTCTATAAGAGCCAGGATAAGAATTTTTAAAGAAATGCGCTGCTGGAAAATCCATAGCAACACTTTCATTTGGTAACCACATCAAAGCAGTTACTGCTGGCTCCTTATATTCCATTCAATTTGAGACTCTCTTAGTTCTTGAAACAACATTTTTCCAATGCAAGCTCGTAACACTTTTCATTCAAAAGTTTCGAACTTATTCACTATTACCGATAAAATAAGAATATAAAATATATAATATAAGGTATACAATAAACAACTGAGAGAGCTATAATCGGCTGTGCAGAATCCTCTATACCCTTCACAAAATTTTGTACTACAAATTTTTTCCCATGCAAAAGATTTGTTTTTTTTATTTCTGTTACAATTTAGAGTTTTCGACTTTTGGGTAAATCTTGACGTTGAATTTCTAAATACTTGTTTCTGGAAATTACATATGTATATTGGACCTTGCGTAACATTGATATTGTTAAAATTGTTATTCCGACAAGGTGTTTTGATATAGATTTTTGGAACGAATTTCCGTCATCCCTTGTCAAGTTTGGTTTGGGAACAAGCCGTTCCATTTTTTAGTCGAAACCGGTTTGTCTCCAAACCAAACTTGAGAAGGGATGACGGAAATTCGTTCCAAAAATCTACGCTGAATATTGGCTTGTTTTCATTATTTTTGGTAAAATTTCGGTTTTGTGTTGAATTTCGATTTTTTAGGAATTATAGATAATTTCTGGATGTGGGTAAGATTAAAATTTTAGTGAATTGTTGAATTTTCGGATATTGTCAGTTTCTTAAGTATGGTAAAATTAATTTTTTTCATATTTAAGTTTAATTGAGATTTTTTTTAAATTTATAATTTGTAAATATATTGGGGATTTTTAATTTTTTCTATTTCGTTAAAATTTCGATGTATTTATTTTAAGCGACATGTTAGATTTTCCGCGAAATAACTTTTCTTTGTTAGTTTTCGGCCAAACATTTAGGTCCGTGGGTTATTTGCGGACCTCACCATTGTAATTTATGTAGGGAACTTTATAGCAAATTTGACAAGGATTCAGAATATCCAAATTTTATGGGTCTGTTGTTAAGCGTTTCTCTGTAAGAGTGAAAATGCCAAAAAAAACCAATGAACGGTTTTTGGGCCATATCTGGGGAAGTTGTAGACGTATTAGGCTAATTTCAAATTTGTCAAATTTACTGATCAAGTGGTCAAAGATTCACGATCCTAGAATGTCTAGTGTCATCAGAAAGTGGATTTTAATATCGGTCAGACGGACAGGCGGAGATCGTTAATTGAACCTCCCTACCAATTAGGATCCAGAATTTATAAACCCAACAAGGGTCGAAATTAATTGTTGTGGGAATTACAAATGCATTGGCAAACCTATATATACCCTTTTAATTATTGTGAGGAACATAAAATACAAAATATAAAATATAAAACATTAGATATAAAATATAATTCATAAAATACGAGATATAAAATTTTAGATAAAAGTTAAAAAATATAAAATGTAAAAGAAAACAGTTAAAATATAAATTATAAAATATAAAATATACGATACAACAATCTATGAACTAATTCCCTTCTTCTACACCGATCCAAATTTGTATTTTCGTTCTATTGAAATTTTGATCGTTATCGAATTCTGTTTTTTAGCTTCCATTACCTGAGAGCTTTTAACAGTCCATGTATGGTTTTGACAATTATAAATTGTCCCATATTTAACTTTTATTTTAAACTTTATAATTTGAAACATTAAATTATGAATTATTTCTTTATTGCCAGAAAAGTATTCATGTGAGAAGGAGTGGATTTAAAGTGTGTTCAACGCTCGCATAAATAAACTGCTCGTATGTGAAAGTGTTAGATGTAGGCGACAATAGTGTGGGCTTGAATATTAAACAGCTTTCATAAACTGTTACACTTGATTCTTATTGTTTGTGAATTATATATTTATTGTCGCTACAATTGCTGTGTTTCTCTACCGCACAAAACACACGCATTTTTTTTACTTCTTGTGCCATTTCTTTCATTTTTTTATGGCCATAAACAGACTGTGTTTGATAGAAAATAAAACAGCGTGTGTTTTAGTAGCTTTAGACACGCACAAATGATTAATTGCACAATTTAGGTAAATTTATTTGTGATAAATCAGTATGTTACATAAGTTTAAATACATTTTATATCTTCAGCAACTAGGGAAGTGTAGTCGAGCAGGGCCGGCAATGTGATGCCCTACACCACACATGGGGGAATTTTGCCAATCTAGCCGGACTGGTGCACGAGTTGGAAGAAAACGCTTACCAACATATTGCAACAGAATTTTCGAAGCCAATTTCATGGAGTGCTTTGGAAGCTTTAGTAAAATGAATATACTTTGGCTTTATATTTGCTTCAGATTTAAATGTAATCTTAAGCAAATATTACTTTTGTTTAAGAATTTAAAAAATGCAGTCAAAAATTCGTCTCCCAAAAAATTTTGAATATGGGGTTGCTATTAAAACAATTATTTAAATTTCTTAAAAATTTCCCGCACATGTTTATTTTTATTTTCCCCAATAAACGATGGTAATCTTTACTTTAAATCACAACAACAAAATTCCATCCAGCCAGTCAGCTTAGAGCGAGTGCCCCTTTTATTTTGGAGGTGTGATTTTTTAATTTAAAATAAAACACACGTCAAAATTTTACACCTTATTTGCAATAAATTAGAATGCATTTTAGCAAGATTTCTTCGAAATTTGGTGCCTTGTGCTCCACTGTGCCTGGCAACTTTACACATTCCCGGAGAAAAAAGTCGAGCAAAGGAAGAAACTAGTTAATAGAAGAAACAAACTAGTTAATAGTGCTTTGTGTGAAATTAATAGTTCCTCATAAATATCATAGGGCAAATTGTCATGCGTTGCATGACATATAGTGTCGTTGTGGTGAAACCATGTGTTTGATATATTAATGTCTTCAAATTGTGATACGAGAAAGATAAAAATCATACCTCAATATCGCTTACTGCTCACTGTGATAGTGCGCCTATCATTTATTTCAAGGGCATAAGCACTAGTAAATCCACTGGCCGATAAAGTGCAGTGAACGAGTTGTTTTTCCTCTATTAGATTTTTTTTTAAATAACTTATTGACTATCATTGCTCCAACTCGGAAATTTTGCTTATTCGTCAGTTTGCTAAAAGTTTGCTCAATCACAACAAAATAAATGTACAGTGGTCGGCATATTTATTTTGACAAAGTATAATGAAGAATTGTTTTTGAAGAAATGTTTTTTAATATTGAAAGTCCTATAACGGCACAGTTATCATAATATTTTCATTTCAGTAGTTCTTAAGTATACGTATACAAAATATTTTGTTGAAATCTTTACCCATTCTCATTCTGAAGAGAGAAATGCAATTTGCTACAAGAATGTTGACATTGGCATAATTATTTTGACATTCTATAATTTCGTTGTTGAGTATTAAGTATTAACATTCGATGAAAGACAAATAAAAAATTTCTATTACTATTGTGTAAATATGGGAAAAATATCGGAATTAGTCAGAAGTGAAATTATAACCAAGTATAATCTTGGAATATCTGTAACAAATATTGCCAAGGAGTACAATATCGCAAACCGTTTATTATCAAATAAATAAATGTAAAGGAACAGAATCTGTCATTAATTTGCGTTGAAGAGAAAACGTAAAACAACGGCAGTGGAAGATTGACAAATTATCAGAAAATTTAAATCTAATCCAGGTTTGACACCCAAAGTTGGAATGGAATTCGCACTCTGATAGTCATTAGAACAGTTCGACGACGTCTAAAAGAACCCAACAATAATAAATATGTAGCAAGATCAATTCCATGTGTAGCCCCAAGGAACCAAATTAAAAGGCTAGAATTCGCAAACAGATACATGGACAAACCCCCATCCTTCAAAAAAGTTTTTGTTAGACTATACCAAAAAACTCGAAAAAACCGCACCTGTTGTCGAAAAAGTTGGTCATGGAGGTGGCGCAGTCATGTTCTGGGGCTGTATAGCATATAAAGGCTTGGGCGACTTGGTTCTCATCGACGGTTCGATGAACCAAAACCAATATTTGAAAATTTCAAATTAACACGCATTGCCATCTGGCGATAGGTTGATTAGACCGTCATTTATTTTCCGACAGGACAATGCGCCTTGCCGCAAGACTAAAATAATTTTTTACAGAAAATTGCATTGAAACTTTGGATTGGCCACCCCAAAGTCCGGATTTGAGTGTGATTGAGATTGTTTGGTCATTTATAAAGCGCCAAAGAGCGCAGATGTGACAAGAACCAGGGAAGGAACAATTTCAGAGGTTAAATCTTTGTGGGAGGACATACCAACAAAATACATTCAAAACTTGATCGATTTAGTAATTAAAAGACTCCGGAAAGTCATTTATTAATATAAAAAAATATCTAAAAGTATTGGAATGGAATAACATATTTTCGTTTAAAGAGTTAAAATACTATATGTTAAAATACTTATGCCACCCCCTAAATTTTTAAATTAGTTGCATAGAATGCAAATTTAATTTAAGAAGTTACGATTTTATGTTTTTTATTTATTAAATAAATGCTACTTTCATTTAAAAAAAATTGGAATTTTTAATTATTTGGAAATCTGAAAAAATTCGAAATGGTAAAATTTCTCAGGTGTCAAAATAAATATGCCGACCACTGTAAACCATTTACAAACACATTACGCGCGCGGGAGTATATTTACTGCTACATGTTCACAGCTGACAGAAGACTATGTTATAAACGAGGTTCACCTGATCCTATATCACATGAAAAATTTACACTTGACAAAAATTAAAAACACCAACAAATTGATACAAACTTCTCAGAATGAAAAATGATACTAACGTTGGCCCACAGCCGAGAGGGGAGGGATGTCGGAAATTCGTTGCAAAAATCCATATCAAATCAAGAAGTTATTGAAAATCTTTAGAAAAAAATTCCAAGTATCTTTTTAATTACAATTATACGTAATTGAGTATTGTAATTGAAAATACTTTGTAATTGAAATATTACCAGCTACAATTAAAAGGAATGGTTTTTGGAATTTTATTTCGGTTTTAGTTACGCATATCATTTTAATAGAACATATGCTTACTACAATTGCAATAATTGTGTATTTACCTTGCGGGAAATTTGTATTAATTGATCTAGACGAACTTGTCCCGTAACTTGTGAAAATCGCTCTAACACGAAAAGTAATATTCCATGAACTGTGAAAACAGCATATATCACTTAACTGAAAATTTTTTTTATATATGTAACTTTTAATTTGTATTTACGTACATATGGATATACATATATATTTAAACTGAAACCAGTGCTCTAGTATCAGATACAGAACCAGGTTCTTTACATCTGTTCACTGACCTGTCACTTAGTGTCCCAACATATAAAGCCTTGTTAAAGTGATAGGTCCCCTTCATGCAAAGTATTAGTACTTGACCCGGTCCCTATTTCTAAAGTATCAGCCACATGACAAGTTCTGTGCCACTACCATTCTTCTAGGGTAATTATAAAGTCTAATTGTGACACCCAGGTCTGAATTATATCAGAGGTAAAAAAATATAATTTTTGAATGATTTACGCTGTTTAGTCTGGAGTAAGAGCAGGTGCTGAACGAAGTCGGGTGTTTAAAGAAAATTTAAAAAACACTCTTACCATACCTTCATATTTATCACTTTTAACAGTAAAATTATTCTCTCGTTATTTTTCCAGGTGGCGTGGCTGAGAGTTGACACCCAAACAATATTAACGATACAAAATCATGTTATAACAAAAAATCAACGTATTGGCATCACGAATTCGGAACATAAAACATGGACTATGCGTATAAAGGACATTAAGGAGAGCGACAAAGGCTGGTATATGTGTCAAATAAATACGGATCCAATGAAATCTCAAATGGGTTACTTAGATGTAGTGGGTAAGTTATCACAAATATTTCATTAAAAAAATAAGAAGTTTAATTTTTTGTTTAAATATGACTTTTAAATATTTGACATAGAAATTTTTGTATCTTTCGCAACTACATACATATGTATTTCGTTATTTGAAGTTCACTTCATTTAAAGAGCGACGATCAGTTAGGTATTGGGCACATTCATCAAATTTGGATAGCCACTCTTGACCGTGATTCGTGTAAAAAAAAGTGCAAAATATAATACTTATCAAGCGAGTGACTATTCTCTAAAAACTGGAGAGCTGGACAATAGCAGTGCACAAGCTTACATGTCTTGCTACTCAGATTGAAGATTCAACATTTAATAGTCTCAGAGTTTCCTATATTAAATTGGTAGCGTCTTAGACTATAGTGTCCGGTAAGCCACCTCGCAATTACCCTGAACCCTATCTAGGCTCAAAATCTTTTGGCATTTCCCCGAGACGCCTTAATAACTCGCTTTAATTGCTTGAGTCCGGCGATAGCTGTCCAATGCTGCACAATTCCACAATAAATTCTGAAGAAAAGTTCAGGTCCTATAAAGACACGCTGGGCTCTTCTGTTGACTAAACAATCAACATTTTTGTTATGGCCAAGTACCCAGCATACTGCGGGTATCAAGTTCGTGTAGAGACTTTATGTATTCGATGCCAGCGTCTGTTCATATTTTATACGATAATAAGGCCCTGAGATTTGCCTAGTTGTCAGCCATTATAAAGTTTTTTATAGTACTTGTTCTTCTCTGACATTCCTTAGTAAAGATGGTGATAGCGTAAGTAGCAGCTTCAAAAGTTTTTCTTTATTTTCCCATTGGAATTTCCTCGGGAGATTCAGGCCATTTGATACTTACACAACGGAGCCAATAACTACAGCATCAGAGTCATCTGAATCATATCATATTGCGACTTAAGACATTTTGCTTTTGACTAGCCAAATTTAGAATTCAACATTGGTCCTTGTGGAGCAATTTGAAGAAAAATTTTATGTCAAGAATTGTTATGTTGCATGATAAGAGAACTAAATGCAAATGTTCTCTAGCTAAATCGAAAGGTGCTTCGTATTTTTGGTCTAACGAATCCATGAACTTATAAATCTAGGCCAAATTCCACTCATGGATAACTGAAGCGTCGTACATTGCCCCGCAACAGTTATTGAAATCTAAATTATGGTTTTGAAACATAAAGAAGTGAGAATTTTACTGAGGGCTTTAAATACGTATTCGATTTTTGATATTGGTTGAAAAAAAATTGTAAAGTACGGAAATGTAGAGTTAATCTTTTGAACTTAAAATCAGTTGCAGCTCCCCTTTACATCGATAGAACTATATTACGATCAAGCTGGCCATTAAAAAATGCCTGATTTGTTTTTAAAATATTTCTATTTGGTCCCACTGTTCTGCCGTGTAACCATGACTATATTTTTCGCAGAGCAAGATCTCGTAAGCATCTTCCATTAAAAGTCTTTCCTTAAAGAAATCACAACTTGGTGAGGGTATGAGTTCCATACATCACGCGAGTAGTCTAGAATCTATCAGCGAACAACCAACAACAACAAAACAACCCTTCTATTAATGACTTTGTCACACTTAAAATAGAATATGTTCACATGTTATTTTCACAGCAGGTATTTTCCATTTTAATAAAATATTTTTTTATTTAATTTAATTGCTGCCATAATTGCCACTAGAATTAAAAATATGTATTTGTGTGTTTGTGTTCACGTTGTTTCTTTACTCTCACTTTATTATTTAACCCCAAAAATGTGGTTAATTTATTTTTTATACACAAAAAACAACAACAACAAGTTTTAAAATTAACTACGTATATTTTAATTGAGTTGTTGTTTTTTCCTATCTGTCCTCAGGCTTGATTTACTTTTTTTACTAGTTTTCTCTGCCATAACGTTATGTCAATCCTTTTACGCCGTTTGTGATATCCGGCTTTTTTGTTTTTAACCATAATTCGTAGAGATTTTTTTTGGTAATTTTGCTTTTGTTGCTGCTGCCACATTTGTTAAAATTTCTTTAACTAGTATTTTATATACGAAATCATTATAATATATCTGCCTCTTACCGCTTGCGTCCGCCCGTACTGTTGATAGATTTATTAATTAATATAAAACTGGCAGCTAAATGGTTGGCAAAGTGTCCTCATTTGTTGACTATTTAATAAATTAAATCACATTTATTTATCGCCATTTTCTTTATTTATCGTTCTGAATAAAAATAATCACACCAACATTTTAATTTTATCAATTAATTGGCGTGATTATGTGCGATAGCAAAATAGTTGAAATTCACTGAGGACAGGTTATAAGATTTTTTATAAACGGCCACAATTTTTTGTTACAAATTTTATTAATATAATCCTTTGTCGTGATAATAGACACATGAAATCTTTACACTTTGTTTTTCGACAAATATATCCAGGCTGACGAAGCACCCTGGGTTGATGGTGTTCAAAATGCGCATAATTAAAATGTATAAATAAATTTTTCATCATAATAAATCGTAAATGATAACAGAAGAGAAAATTCTATATCGCTATGAGAATTTTCATCCATCATTGCGTAGACACTTTGCATTAGGCTGCCAAAGCTTAACAGGGAAATTTAAAACTTTCAATTTTAGTCTTCAATTTCATGTATTTAGGCGTGTACAAAAATTAGAGTATTTTTAAATAATGTGTGTGGAAATATTTTTTATATTTTAAAAAAAAACTCTAAAATTGGGGTATTTTTCATATTTGAAATTACGAAATCTCTACTTTAAGATGAATAAAATATTTGCGTTTTTATTGCAAACTAGCGTGTATTTGTATATATTTTGTAATCCGTCTATTTTTCCAAATATTTAATTTAAAAAAAGTTCGTAAAAGTTATTGCTAGGAGATACGCTCTTTTTTTCATTCACAAAAGAACAAAAATTTTTTCTTTCATTTTATATTTATATTCTAGGCGTATGTAGGATGTGTAATGGAATGCATAACTTTGTACTCTTATTTTTTTATTAGCAAAAAAATCAGTACAGGTAGATTAATTTTAAATGAAAAAAAAATTTGCTTCTTTCGTGATAATTTCGTGAAATGAAAAATAAACGCGTTTACGTTCATTCATGTAATAAGCAAAACAAAATTTCCTTCATGAAGAGTGAGTTGTAAACAGTATGAAAACAAGAACATTCTCGAAAAGGAAAACAGCAAGAAGCATTCATTCGTTTGCGGCTTAAAAACAAATGCAACATGAAATTTATTTCGCGGGCGATGAAAATAACTAGAAGCAAATCAAGATTTCATTCGTGAATGAGGAAAATATACATACATATCAATTCAAACAAACGAGGCATGTTACAAATATCAATATCTGTGTATAGTCCAGCCGTATCTTTATGTTAAACTTAGCAAAAAATGGTTTCTTTCGAACAAAGTTTCGTTTACAACAACGACGGATGGTAGGGTTTCTCTGTAAACATCGACTGCATTATGTTGCAGTTTTAATTCAGACATTTAGCTAGAGAGATTTGTTTTTGTATTAATTTTTAAATTTTATATTTTTTTTTTTATATTTTTTCTGTTACAAATACAAATTATTAAATTCTCACTTGAATTACCGAGCATAGTAAAACAGTATAGGGTAAAACAGTCCAGAGTCTTTTGGTAGAAATGGAACCCACGACCCCATACTGAAAGCACCTATTAACTGGACTACCGGAGCATCCTAAGTTTTCAAAATCTTGTATTTTTTCTAGTTCATATATACTAAGTATAAAATAAGTGTTATCTACCATTATTTGCTACCTTATTTGCCGGATGTAACT
This sequence comes from Phania funesta, assembly GCA_963932375.1. NCBI lineage: Eukaryota > Metazoa > Arthropoda > Insecta > Diptera > Tachinidae > Phania > Phania funesta. The sequence continues at coordinate 103,176,548 of OZ010653.1, read as the reverse complement.
CCCAAGGGCCTCAGCGGTAAGAGAAAACGAAAAAAAAAAAATAAACTATTAAATGTTCATTTTAAGGACCTTAAGAAATTAAGAGAGATAATAAATTTTTGTTGTCCTTTATATTAAAAGTAAAGTTATTTAAGACATCAAAACTTTCACATTTAATTAAATAGCTTGAAAAATAGGTAAAAAAAATCATAAACTATTATAACGAGTGTCGCAAAAGTGACGTTATTAGTGGCGTTATTGAACGCTTATTTGTGCAGCATTTGGCTCTATCTTGTGAACCAATTGAATCTTATATGGGTAAATGTGTCACTTATATAAAATTCTTTACAAAGACCGCGTAGGCATCACCAAGTCCTGAGAACGTCACCTAGCGGAAGTTGCGGGGTTTCCCCAGTACTTGCTTACACATTATTTTGAACTTTGCGGAACTAAGCAATTAAATTATACCGTGATATACGCGCTACGATGTTTCATAATTCCACACACGTCTGACTTTATAATTGAAAAGATAATAAAAATCATATGGGAAAAAATCAATTTGCGGGCTTGGGCCGTCAGGGAGGGGCGTGGCCGATTTTGAAGAAAAGCCTTTTTATTTTATTAATATAATTATTGGCCAACGTCCAATGATCTAAGACCACTCCTTATAGGTTTCGCAGAAAGTTGTATGAAGCCATCCCACTGTGCGTCAACTTAGATGAAGTTTATATGTTCTACTGTCGTATATAGAGAGACTTTGCCATACTGAGTATTTAAATTGTTCTAGATATCATTCCTGATAATGTCGAGTTCGACTTCATGCGTAGTAAATTTACATCCATGTTTCTGCAAGACCTATTGGTACCTTTCAACGTACTATGTTTAAAATGGTCTAGATCTGTTTATGATTTGCCAATGACCCTTTTCGTCATGCACATGAAAAGTCCAATGCTATCATATTGATTTGTCTGTTCAATTCAATTCAATATTTAAATAGTTTATTAACAAACTGTTTTTTATGCTTCCTCAGTCAGTTAAAATTTATAAGCTATTGATTTAAATAAATAAATTTGCAAATGCTTTTGCTACTTTAATAAAGAATTAATTGTAGTGGTCTCAAGCATTGTGCTCATTATAAAACATGCCACTAATATTGTACTTTCTTTTAATTTCTCTTTTCATATATTTCTTTTTCAAACAACGACAAACTTTCAACAATTTCCGTCGCACCAACTGTACTCAACAATGGAACCACAACAATAACAATGATGAAAACAAAAACAACAAATAAAAACTAATTACTATTTAAATGCTGTGCTTAACGCCATAATCAACAAACGACAACAACAATAATAATAATAACAACGACAACAACACAAATTTTTTAATACCAAAAAACTGATGGCGACGATAACAATGATGATGGTGATGATGTTGCACCTAAAAAAAATGACCCTAACAATGGCGATGATGGCTGTGATGTGGAAAAAACTACTACTACAAAAATAATATATATAAACAACTAAAAAATCTGTGTTCAAATAAATAAATACAAACAAACGAAAAACAAAACAACATGCGAAAATAACATTAATTTTTTTTATCGAAAAAAAAAAAATTAATGATTAACTGAATAAACGGACGAACAATATTTAATAACGATTTGTGTATAACAATGTGTGTGTGTTAATTACACGTATATGTTTGTATGTATTTGTTTCGATTTTCAATTATGCAACAACAAAACTTAACACTTCCTGCATGAAAAACAAAATCAAACGAAACCAACTTCTGGGCAAAAAAAAAAATAACTTGAAATTTAAACTTTTAAAAAATTTTGGAAAATTTTATGGCCATGACGCTCTCATGATACTCTTTGTTTTAATGTGAAATTTAACAAACAACAAACAACAACAACAGTGCCACCGGATATACTAGATTATCCTACTAGTACGGATATGGTGGTACGTGAGGGCAGTAATGTGACGCTCAAATGCGCTGCTACCGGTTCACCGGAGCCCACAATTATATGGCGACGTGAAAATGGAGTAGCCATTGAATTGGCCAACGGTACAGAGGGTGAGTGCTGCTGCTTTGGAAAAAATATTTTTTTACGAAACTTAAAATCGTATTTGTTGGCTTGTAGCATGAATATAATACAGCGTTTGGCAGTTACAACAAACATATGTCAAGCACATTGATTTTTTTTTTCTTTTGTTGAATTTGTTTATTTCCTTCAGAGTTTTTTTATTTCAAAAGTTTTATCCGCGTGATTTTGGTTTGAAATTTTCATGCAGCACGTAAAACTGAAATCATATGCCAGCGTACTTTGTTTTTGTATATCGTAGTTTTTTGTATGCTTTTAAAATAATATTCAAGGGAAGTAACCTTAAATTTATTTTTGCAAATTTCTTTAATTTTTTAAATCCTAAAAGTTTCCGTAGAAATAAACTGGGCTCGATGTGGACTTGGTAGCAGATTTATATTTTCAAACTTAAATAAAAAACGTATTAATTAATACAAAGTTTTATTAAAAGCATTGAACGATAGAATGGAATTTATCTTTAAATAATATATCATCCAGATGTCTTCCGTCGAGTTGAACACACGCTGGAGTGAACTTGGTTCAATTGAGCTGAATTCTCGGCGAATATTTTCCTTTAAAGCCAGAAGAGATTGGGGATTGTCAATTTAAACGCTTTGTTTGAGGTAGCCCCATAAAAAAATACATGGGAGGTAGATCGGGCGACCACGGTGGTCAAAAGCAACTGATCAGTTTTTGGGGAAATTTTCCCGAAGCAAATTCATCGAAGCTCTGGCTGTGTTCAGTCGCCCCATCCTGTTGAAACCACGTGTGTGAATATTACGATAGATGAGCTCGCAGGTTTGGCAAAAAGAATTCCGTAATAATGCGTCGATAATTTTCACCGTTGACATTCGTCGCTTGGCATCGAGAATTTTCGAAAAAAAATGGCCCAAATATCTCATGCGTGGAAGGCACACCAAACAGTTACCCTGTGGCAATGCAATGGGTTTTGATGTTTCAACCGAGGTTTGTGGGTTCTTGGAGACCACTAACGGCAGTTTAGCTTGTCGCTCCAAAAACCCGTGCGAAAACGCTCCAACATCGTATATCAAAGTTACTTTTTTCAGTTCTCGAACGATTTGAATTTTAAAAGGATGGTACTTCATATTCTTTTTTAAAATTTCATGAATAATCTCGCTAGGAAATCCCAGTGAGGCTGCTCTTTTCCGTATTGAAAGTCGCGGGTTTTCCCGTAAACTGCCAGTTCACTGTTTTCGGGAGTCCTTGAAGATCGACTAGGTCCTAGTCGTGGGACATTTATAGCTGATGCAGTTGCGTGGAATCTCTGGACCCATATACGAATTAAATTTACACTCCTTTCATCACGTATTCGCCGACTACCGAACTTTGAACAAAATTGTCAACGAGCAATTACATAAGAATCATTACACTTAAAAAAGAAACAAAGAATAAGACATCTGAGCATATGTCTAGCAAAAATCCATCTTTGGTTTATCGCAGAGGCAACTTTTCTGGGTAGGTCTTAATACCCGCTGAACAAGATTATTGGCTTTATTCCGAATTTGCAGTGATAGAAAGGATTTGACAAAACATCCGTCGAACTTCATATATATTAATTAAAAATATATAAATATATTCACTTTTGGGAACTGAAAATGTTAACTGTACCCTACAGTAATCCGATAGCGTTCGAATTCAGCGTTCGATTGTTCAGAGAACAGCTGTCGATAGCAAACGCACAGAAAATAACATGGTCACGATAACTATATTAGGTCATCTATAACAATATATAGTTATGGTAAACAAAATATGGTTAGTTGAAAATATGTTAAACATAACTTTAGTTGCGATAAGCAAGTTATTTTTGAATAATAAGTATTCAAAAAAAACTTAAAATGGTTGGGCTGAATTGAGACACATCTTATTTAATAGATTCTTAATTCATAGCAGAAACAACAATGCATTAGTGACGTTAAAGAAATGCTTTATGTGGGACAAAATATACAGAGTGACTCAAAACCGCCAATGCAAGAATTTGTTACACTGGAAAGACTCACAAATCGACATATCTTGAAAGACGGATGAGGGGTCATTTGATTTTACTCTTTAGTAGCGAAAAAATTTTTAAATCAAACTTAAATGTTGTTTATGCATTTTAAAAATATCATAGAAATTCAGTTTTTTTCATTTTGTATTCTTAGTTTAAAGCAATTACAGCGGTTCCAGACATGCTGCATGTCTGTTTCAAGTCAAAAGAGATATACTTATTTTTATCCTTGAATCGGTCTTTAGGCAGGGTTTCTGAAAAGAATCCACAAGCACCGCTAGCGTATAGAACAGACATCAATTTTTAAAGCTTTTGCATATATATGTTCCACATTGTTTGGTCAAGTTGTTTATCTGCTTCTGCGAAAAAGCCTTCTGACAATATATAGCGCTCATTGTGCAGTATTGATGCACCTTTATTATTATATTACCTGGACGGGATTACATTAAAGAAAAATAGCATAGCTACTGATATGTTATCATTCGTACTATATCTATCGTCTTCCGTATTTTCTAATGGTTCGTTTTCACTTCGATCGTGGGATTGATCCTCTACACTTGGGAGTTTTATATGCAAACGGGTCAAATGACCCCTATCCATTCTTTTATTGCCACGAATATTGTACGGCCGCAATATCTCGTGTTGTATGCCAACTATATAGCATTTTGAAAGGAATAATCCACCTAGAGAAAATATTCATAGAATCTAAAAAAAGGATTGTAATGAAAATATTGCTGGAAATGAAGCCACTTTAATAAATAACAGAATGAAGGTTGATCAATACAACGAGTTCTCATAATCCGGTCAACATTTTGTTGTCTCACAACTGAAAGCGGTTTTTTAGGTATACTTCAAACTTGCGATGCGTTTTATTCAATCGCCTCTAGACTTCGATGGGTCCAAAATTAAAGTAGTTGCGGCATTGCCTTTAACTTATGTCGGTTGATTTTTTGTTATTTGGTTTTTCAGTGTAATTTTTTCAGTGTAGAAAAAAGATTCGTTACATATCGCAATGCCAAAAATGCTCAGTATGGTTTGTATATTCACCATGAATAGTCAAAGAAACGTAGATCGCTGGCAAATCGTTGAATTTTATTATCTAAAATATTGCTGTATGAACAATTAAAATCGTAACGTTACAATCAATTAAGTAAGGTACCGTGCCATGATTACCGAATTTTTTTACTCAAAATGGAAGAACTAGGTTTGGTTAATATGGTGCCGCTTCCTACACAACATAATATGCCATGAACATTTTGAGAGACAAGTTTGGTAAGCTATTAATCTCACTCCATTGATCGCCAAGGTCAACCCACAATACTATTTTTTGTGGGCATAATTGACCCCTCTCGTGTACAATGGCAAGCCAACCACAATTCCAACCCTGTAAGACAACATTCTAGCTGCTATTGAAAAGAATTGGAGCTAATGGATGGATCAATTACGACGTAGCTGCAGACAAAATTTACATGAAATAAATATTTTATTAACTTTTGAAAGTTTTCTGTATTTGTTTTCATTTTCTAGCACCCTCTTAGCCACGCATCCCTTGCGTATGCTGTTCCACCGTGTATTAACGTCCGACAGTCATAGCAGAGAGAAGCACATGTTACCGGCCTTCACCATTAGAAGGAATATGTCAGAACAGAGCGCTTAGTTACGGCAAGGCATACCTTTATGCCTGCCAGCTGAAAGCCCCCAGTTAACCTAAGAAACCATTTTCATTTAAGGGCCAATCAAAACCGTAATCTCACGACATGTTTTTGTACTTACATTTTGTGTTAAAAACTAATGTTATTCAAAGTATTCTGATTTCAGCAGTGTTGGTTTAAAAGATCTGAAAAAATATTTTTATTTGACAGATCTCGATATCTTTCGTACATATTCGTACGTCGATTTTCGATCACTTATTCAACATTTGGGGCAGTATAACTGCAATATGGGTGGCTTTTAATTCGAAATTCTAAGGCAAAAGACCAATTTCATAATCCATTACAATTGTCCGATTTCCCATTGTACTACAAAAAAAAAAAAACGTAACATCTATTACGTTGGCTGGATACCTGTTCGTCATTATTTTGTTTGCAAGCAATCCGTTCACTTTATTCCTTCACCCAGTCCTCCTTCAGTCTGTTTTGAACAGTAAATGGCCTTTCATGGTCTGAGCGTCTGCTGTATGTACGAGTACGATTAAAATAAAAAATGTTTTATATATAATGTTTTTGTTGTTGTTTGATGTTCAGTTAAACCCGCCAAGTACTATTTTGTAGTTATTCCTTTGCCACTTCTTCCATTCTGATTGTTCTTTTTTTCCATATTTTTTTTATTATTCCATAAAATTTTTTATTGTGTAATTTTATTTTTTTCTTAAAATTTTTATAATATTGACCGCGAGTATTTTTATTATTTTAAAATTATTATTTGCTTCAAAAAGTTTTCATTTTATTGCTGTTCATTTTTTTAGTTTGGTTTTATTTGCCTGGATTATTATTTGTTATTCGCTTGATTATTATTAGCCACTTTTTGTTAGCGGTTGGTTAAGTTTGGTAATTTTTTTAAGGAACCAGAAATAAAAGTTTTTTCTTTCTTTGCATAGGAAAATATTCGCTTGAGTATGTACTTTGTTTGGGGTTTTAACAATAATTTGAAATCCTTTTTGGGTTTTGTGTTAATTTTTTTATGTAACTTTTTAAAACCCGGATGCTATTGTTACAGAAAATTGCTTTTAATACGAATATGAAAGTAAACAATACAGCTCAGTCGTTTACTTCAGTTAACTTCGTTTAAACAACTTCAATTCAAACCAGAAAATTAGGAGATTCCTTTGAAAAGAAATTACTATTAACGGCAAAAAATTTAAAATTAAAAAGAAAACAAAACAATTTTTAATAAGGGCCGGTTTAACTAGAATTGAAGGAAGTCTTTCATTTAAAAGGCTCATATATGCCACTTTATGTGGAATATGCACGCAAACAAAAAACATGGTTAAGGTAACTATAATCTGAGAGTAACCATATATTGAACGACATGATTGCAAACAAATCATATTCCTCTAAGAAAGATAGATAAGCAAACAATTCAGGATACTGATTGGCAGTTGGTTGAGGTACGAACACAGGCAATAAAAGCCATCCTAGATTTAATAGTCAATGCTTTAAGCCACAACACCTTCACATTTTAGTAAAATAACAAATTAATTTTAAATAGTATGTCTTTTGAGAACATTTTATAGTTATAGTTATTATATTATTTTTGTACAGTTAAAATTCTCTGTGGAAATAATTTTTGTAAAAATTATACTATTCAACTCAACGAAGTTGCGTTTTCTGTAGATGAAGACCGTATAAAGAATAAATGTAAACAATAGTTTAGAGTAATTAAATTGTTTTAAAATAGCCATTATATGTTTGTGACAACAATATTTCATTTCAGAGAATATTAAATATTTTTTCTTCGTGTGTAATTCTGTTTATATGTCCGCTGGCGCTTCGTGTGCTTGCACATATACGATAAATCTAATTTTTAAATAATCTTATTCATATATCCATTTGAATTTTAGCGATAACGTGCCTGGGTTTGTTTGACTTTGAGAGCTCTAGTCCATTTCGTCTTTTAAGCATGTGGACCTGCAACCTCGTTAAACCGGCGAAGAAAAATTCTACTAAAGTTAAATTGCATAATTTAGGTTGTCAATTCTAGGCATCTTGTTAGCCCTTAATTGGACCTTGCAGAAAGCCCATTATGGCGGTACGCGTTAAAGGATGTAGCACAACTCTGCTGCAGTTATTGATACAAATGATTTGTTGGGATCTTTTTCATTTTATTTAAAAACGTTTTTTGTAGCTAGTTTTATCCGAATCTGCGTTTGTATGTTTCTAAATTTATTGGTATGCTGTGAAAAGCCAAACGGCTGGAGCGATCGTTTTTTAAAGTTTAGAATAGTTCAATAGTAAGACCCGGAAATTAAAATAGACAAAAAGGTTACCCTCCTACAGAGTAAATACGAATATATAACGAATGGCAGCGAGAGTCTTCGAATTTGATATGGACTATTTTTAACACCAAATCCTCAAGAAAAATTGTTAAGAAAAGGGATCAGGAACAAGGGTACCCCGTATACATATTAAATAATAAAAATTCCCTATATCTAAACCACTAATTACAACAGCGAGAGTCTTCAAATTTATTTTGAACTGTGGCGAACGCCAAGCTCATATATAAAAAAAATCATGAAGACATAGGAGCAGGCACAGGGGTAGCCCTCATACAGGGTAATATTAATTTTTCAATATCTGTGCAACTGCAAAAGAAATTGTCATTCCTACTGTATATTTTTCAAACCATGTGCGTTTGAAAGAAAAGCTAGTCTCTATGTGAATGAAATTTTTTTCTAAAACTTTAATGATTTTGTATTTTATTTTATTTTATCGAAATGAAAGTTTTTTTTTCGTTTGATTATTTATACGATAATATTTTAGGATACTGAAAATCTTAAGTATACAAGAGCAGAATAGAACGACATGACACACGAAATGGCCAAGCCATTCTTTCTTTCTTAATCGAAATAATCAATAGTTTTATTTTGAGGTTCTTTAAGCTTTCTCATTTAGTTTGAAGAGTTTCTGGCATAAGAGGTTTAAATTTTTATAATCTTGAGGCTGAAAGCTTCCTTATGAGCTGGCTTAAGCAACCAAGCAAATGCTCCTACATGAGACAGAATAATTGCAGTTGAATAATAAAATAAGTTGGGATAGAATAATTTTGTTTTAAATAATGTTTTGAAATATTTATTGATAGTACTTGACTTTGCGTGTGATGGTATCGTCAATGTTATTGATAAAATAGGGGACCTATAGTGCTAGCAGCACCCAAATCAGAACTCAAGAATAGCTTTTTGTGCATTATCATTCATAAAAATGATTTCCTGACCAAAATTTAAGACGTTCGATACGCAAAATCAACTTGGCGAAAAAGTGGTGTTTATGTGCGTCATTTTTGGACTCTAAGTTAAGCTAGGGCTTGTATGTACCTGTGAAACCCTAACTCTTGGAGATAATTTTACCAAGTTGAAGTTTGCGAAATTCTGAGTTCTTCTAAATGGTGGAGTCTCCACTACGGCAGCGATGGTCTTGGTCAATCTGGCGTTCTTTTTGAGTAGGTTGTTGGCCAATTGTTTACAGAACCGTTTATCCTTAATTTGTACACTTTGAAAGGCCACCGCGTCTACTGTAAAATTGGATCAATGGTTGCACTAACAAAAACTCATTTTGTATTGATTTTTTTAACTTGCTGATCAGTCGGGTAACTTACACAGTGACAAAAACATTAAATTTGACAGACACATAAAAATGTTGACTGCTTAGTCTTAGCCTAAAGATATCTTTATATTTGTCGGAATGCTTATTTCTAAAAGTGTTAAATTTCTTATATAAATTATAAACACTGCTTTCGCTTAATCCTCTAAAAATACCCTTCCTGTTACGAAACACTATCCTGCCCATTTCCTTAATGATAAAAATGGCAACAAAATATATTTCATATTTAAGCTGAATAAAACCTGATATCCTTTTTATATCTAACTATTTCCCTCAATGTTCATCATTACGACATAAAATGGATATCAAACGAATATACCTTTACTACTTACGGCTATAGCCGCTGCACAGTGGGATAGGTGGCAAAACTATATGTGATAATTCTTAAAGGTGAAAGGTATCCTACAAATTGAAAGTTCTCTCTAGAAGTTCTAAAAGTTTTACCAGTACAAGGTGCGCCCCCATAGCTAGATGTCAACAGCATAGTCAAGTATTTAGTTTTCCAAAGAAAAATTTGTTTATACTCTGAAATTCTCTTAGAAAATATATCAGATCTTTACTTTAGTTAATAATTGTTGTTATTGTTGCCATTTCCGCCCACTGTGCTGTGTTAGAAAAACATGCAAAAATACCCAAACAAAAACTGTATTTTTTCAACTCTTAATACACTCTCAGTATTTTAGTTGTTGCTGTTTTCAACTTTAACCTAAACAGTCGATATAAAAATGAACTGCCAACCGAGCGCTTTTAGGCCAAACAATATATTCTGCATAAATATTTTTGTAATAAATACCGTAGTGTTGTTAGCCAGACGAGTCAGTTACTGGGCTGCAAAAAATCATTTGCACATATTCAGGTATTCATGCAAACACTTCTTCTAACACAGATATGCAATTAAATTTTAAACACAAGTACGAGGGATGTCTCAAAACCGTCCAACTGAGTAGGAAGGACATTTCCGTTTTAAATCTCTGATTTTGGTGGCTCCAAAACGGGTTTATTGCTTTGTGGAATTTAACCTGTAATAGTTATGCTTTATGTTCTACCTTGATTGTGTGCCCGTGTTTGAGTTAAAAATTATATTAAGTTGCTATTAATTTTGTGGATATGATAATGTTTAATTTATTCCGCAACCTCTCGACCTCGTTTCTCCCTTTTCCTTAAGACCCATAACCTTAGATTTGGGCTCCATCAAATACCATCGTGGCTTCAACTCCTTTGGACTTGCTTACGCCCTTTTTCTGTTACATAGCACTTTTCTTTTTATGCCCAAGTGTTTAATTAAGGTGCAATACTTTATTTGAATATCGTTTAGCTCGTTGACTTTATCCTTAAATTTTCTGATATTTCGGAATTTTTTTTAACAATATTGCAGTGGACGTCTCAGTTTCGCGGTTCTACCACCCAATCATTTCTTATGGTCATATTCATAATAATACTTTAAACTTCTTAAAGGTTTATCAAACAAAATTTGTGTACAAATTTGATTAATGAATCTTTTATAAATGGGGACTATTTTTTAGGAACTATTTTTTTATTAATATTGAACGTGTGTCGTTGAAAACAGAAAGTACTTCTGAATTCGCATCCAAACCGTAAAAAGGTGGCAACTTTAGTTTAGATTATACGGTGACTTTTTAAAAGGAAATAGTGTCTTACATTGTTCAGTATCAGGGTCAATAAATAATAAAACACTATTCCCTCAATCTCATATAGAGAAACGTCCAGCATAGAACAGTTTTTTAACATCAGAGCCGCTTCAGTGTCCGTTCCCTGATTTTCAAATACGTCAGCAATGAGGTTTTTTGTGTATATCGCTGACAACCAGCAAGTTGTGTTTGAGATCGAGGAAGGCACCGGACATATTGCGGATTGTGTGTAAATCGGTATCACAGATCGATGGTGATTGGCACTGATACTGAAATGACACGGCACTGATACGGCACGGATATGTGCCAGCAGATCTTTAAGCCTCTGAGGACACGTCGTGTATGTTCTTTGACAAAAAATTAAACTATTTTACCAGAGAAACACCAAACTTAGGCCCAACAAATTCATATTTAATAAATATATTTCCTACAACTTTTTAATGTAAACTTTTACCGCTAACTGTACGTATATTTCACTAACAACAAAATCAAAATATTTCTCTTAACCTCATTGTGTGCATATGTTCACACATACATATGTGCTGAATGTGTTTGTGCATTAGAAAGTTAAATCATATGCTGAGGTAATGTAAGCACATTTCCGTTACCGGTTTTTATGTCATTTAACATGCCAGCACAAATATTTTCCATAAAATCATTTTGTTCTTTCACCGGCATGTAAGTACATATTTGGATTTTTACTCTACGGGTTTCGTTGACCATGCTGAAGGGCTTGAAGTATCCTAGAGGTAGAAAATTCGAAATGTATGAAAAGTTTTAAATTTGTAAAAAATCAACTTAAAGTCTCAAGAGAAAAAGTCATACATTAGTCTGCTTATAATTGCTAGGATTTAAATGCATTTGTATTTTCTTGTTTTTCCTTGCAGTTTCGCACGTTGAAGGCACTAATCTGATTTTACCACGTGTTAAGCGCCAACATATGGGAGCCTATTTATGTATAGCCTCAAATGGAGTGCCGCCGTCTGTTAGCAAAAGAATTACTTTGATAGTGCATTGTAAGTTTAAGAATTATAAAAGGTGTTATCAAAATAAATTTACGTAAATTTAATTAAATAATTTTCAAAAGTATTATTTTTCTTAAAAAATAAAAACTAAAATAATTCAATGTCTCTTATAGTCCCGCCTATGATTACTGTACAAAACCAACTAATTGGTGCTGTGGAGGGCAAAGAAGTAATACTTGAATGTCAGTCGGAAGCTTTTCCTAAGGCCATAAATTACTGGACTCGAGAAAGAGGCGAAATTGTACCGCCAGGTAAATGTTTTAATAAAACTAAAACTGAACTAGACCTGTAAGGAAAATTAACTAGCATTTAAAAAAAAACTGGACATAAAGTAGCAATGAAGTTTTTCTGAACCACGTTTAAAACAAAATTTAATAGAGTTGAAGCAGACCTAAACGAAATTGAATTAGAACTGAACTAGAAAGTGTCCCGAAAGGGTATATGGGATTTCTTTTTGTGTTGACTTTGTAGTAGGTGGTACTGGGTGGCAGGGTATAAATACCATAGCTCACTTCTTCGCGGATATCATGTAGCTATGAAGTCTATTACCGAACTAGTTAGCCTATAGTTAGCGCCAAGTAACGATTGTATTAGAATATGGATTTAAATATTTGAGAATACAGGATCAACTCAAAGATGAAGAAACGGTCTTCGATTCACGAAACTATTCATTACTAATTCTCAAACGAAGTCAAGCACGTAATATTAGGAATTAGATATTTGAAAATACAGGATCAACTCTGGCGTATACGATCGGCTAGGGACGATTCGCAAAACTCTTTATTACCAATTCCGAAACGAAGTCAAGCACTTAATATTGGGAAATCGTGTTTCTAGTTTGTCTTGAGGGAAGACTTACATCTAAAAGTCTGTGAAATGCACTTACTGTACTTCTAAGTTTCCCGAGAAAAGTAATTTCACGTGCAGGTACTTAAAACCGGCCTCTCAGAAATCCCGATCGCAGTGGTCTTGTCTCTTTTCTGTGAGTATATCAGTACATACCGTTAACGTCAGAGGAGTACAGCAGTGTCAGGGTCGGCATCCAAACAACATTATGTTGTCTAAATAAATTAAATTTTACTGTCTGTAAATAAAACCTTAACAACCTGTTCAATAATATACTTCTTTTGAACACCTTATAAAACAACGCTAAATTTAAACGAAGCCAGATCTGGATTAAAATCTAATTAAAAAGAATACTTAGATAAACTAGTAACAAACAAAGCCTGCACTAACACAAAGAAAATTAATGTAGAACCGAACTGGATCCGAAGAAGAACTAAGCCGAAATTAAATTAGAACTGAAGTAAAATTTAACTAGAAGTGAATTTTAACTACACCCGAACAGAACGGAAACTAAAGCAAGACAAAACTATAGCTGAACCTGAAATAAATTGAAACTCGATTAGAAATCAAGAGAAAGTAAATAAAAACCGAACTCCAACTGACCTTGAACTACAACTACTCTAGAAGCCAACGAGACCTGAACTAGAACAGAATTGAACAGGAGCCAAAGTGCGACTAAACAAAATTAATAAACTAGAACTGAACTTAAATATAAGTACTGAAATGAAATGCGAAAGAGAACGGTACCGGAACCGGAACAAGAACTGAAGCAGAACTGAACCAGAACTGACTTAAAACTTAAGCCGGTTTTCTGCATATCGGCGCCGAAAACAAGAACTTAAACTGAAAAACGTTGCTGAATCGTTTTCATTAGAAGCGTGGCATCATAAAAGAGAAACTGTAACGCTATTTCTCTTTAGTGGCCATTGTGAAGAAGAATGTTCTGCGATGTACAAACAGCGGCCTAGTTTAGGTGCAGATAATATCTGGACTGATCTATATTTGATGAAATGTTTCACCATTATTTTAGAAAACTAAAAAAAATAAATATATCTTCTGCGTTGAATTCTTCGGCCAAATTTTACAGTCGATTTTTTTAAACGAGTTTTGGACATTAAACAAAAGGAGTCTAACAACTGGAAATTAGTCTTCTTGAAATTTTAAATAGAAATATGACATTCGCAAATGTTGTACGATGTTTGATTTAATACGTTTCAACTACAGAATAACTCTGAACACAATGAATTAACATATGAAATTATCCCATTTCGTTGCTACAGCACCAAAACGTACGCAAAAAAGTCCGGCTTAAGCCACAACTGAATTAGAAAGAGAACTAAGCAAGAACCGCATCAAAACTGAACCCGAACTAAACCAGAACTGAATCAAAACTGAACCTGAACAAGTAAACAAGAACTAATTTAGGAATTAACTAGAAATGCTACAACTGAACCAAAAGTGAAGGAGAGCTTAACTAAACCTGAGCTGGGACTAAACTCGCCAACAGCTCGTAGCCAGCTAGTGCATTTTAATTTCAGAACACTGCTTAGTTTCACTCACAAATTCTTTCTTTTTATCCTTCAGGGGGCAAATTCCTATCAAACGTTACCGAAATTGGCGACTACCGCAGTTCCATGAAATTACACATAAATCCTTTGACGATGTCGGAGTTCGGAGCTTATCGTTGTGTGGCCAAGAATTCATTAGGTGACACAGATGGCACTATAAAACTCTATAGTATGTATTTCATGTACAAATATTTCCCAAATACTAGTTGGAAGTGAATATGTTGTGGTACTTTAATTAATTTGTTTACTTGGATTTTCAGGAATACCGTCAAGTACAGTCAATTATCTTGATGGCTATGATGGCCGACATAAAGGTAAGGTTTATTCCTTTTTTTTAATGTATTTACACAACCTTTGTTTTGAGTTATGAAGAATAAATGAAGTCAGACATTTTGTATTATTAAACTTCAAATTGAGGCCTTATTATGTCTTACATAAAAAATCTTTTATTTTAACTCCTTTGATAACCAGCTTCTTTGTTAGTCTGCTAATATATTTTTATCTACCTTTCGTCTTTTGTTTCATTTCAATTACTCTATTGAATCTCCAATAGTCACGTAAAATATTCCTTAATTTGCAATAGTAAAAATATTTATACAGGGTGGCCCAAAATTAACGAAGGGGTTTGAACTCGTTATAACTTTTTATTTAAGAAATAATATTTTTTTTTAATACAGTATATAAATAGGGAATATTTTAAGTTTAGTTATGAAAAAGAATATCCTGCAAGTTGGTGGCTATTTTCTGCTTCACAAATTTGTGATCTTTCCAACACATTTTCCATAACCTTTCGCAAAACTTCAGGTGTTATGTTGTTTATTTCATCGCGTATATTGCGTTTTAATTGCTGGAGGGTTCTTGGCTTTTTTATGTAGACTTTTTCTTTCCAAAAACCTCAAAGAAAACAGTCTGGAGCGGTTAAATCCGGTGAATGCGGAGGCCAATTAAAATCACTTCTACGCGAAATAATTCGTTCACCAAAGATGTCCCGTAAAAGAGCCATTGCGTTCCTTGCAGTGTGCGCTGTGGCTCCATCTTGTTGGAACCATACTTGCGGATGATTTTCCACGATTGGCCTAAACAAATTTTTCAACATTGTCCGATATCTGACACCATTGATGGAAACGGGACCTCGTGTTTATTTTGAAAAAAATAAGGACCAATTAACCTTTCCGATGACACACCGCACCAAAGCGTTCACTTAGATGGGTGTAATTCTCGGATTTTCCGTAGCCCATAACCTGCAATTTTGCTTATTAACGAACCCGCTTGGAAATGGGCTTCGTCGCTCATAATTAAATTATGAATAAAATTATGATTTTCTTCTGCTTTTTGCCGGAAAAAACTGCATAATCAAATCGTTGCTGGTAATCGATAGGTTTCAATTCTTGGACAAACTGAATCTTGTATGGAAACATTCATATTGTGTGCAAAATTCTCTGCAGCGAAGCTCGTGAAAGACCAAGTTGTCTCGAACGTCTCCTGGTTGATGTTTCTCCATCTTCCCGAAAACTCCTCTGTACCAGTTCAATATTGTCATCCGTGTGCACCGTTCGTCATCTGCGAGCACTAGAAAGGTTCCTTACTGCCCCTTGTTGTCGAAAATTTGCAACCAGACGGTTTATTGTTGATTCTGAAGGTCCAAGCCACTCATTAAAATAACGACGATATGCACGCTGAGTCAAAACAATGGATCGTTGATTTGAAAAATAAAGCTTAACAATTTGGGCACGTTGTTCAATTGAGTACTGCTCCATTTAAAATTCCCCAAGTCTTCTTTACAAAATACTGAAAAGAAAAAAAAAACATTATAATAAAAAAGTTATAAACATTTCGAACCCCTTCGGTAATATTGGGCCACCCTGTATTTTTAGAAAATGGAGTAATATCCTTTAATTTGGGTACTGTACCCAACTTGTTTTCTGATTAAATGTATTTCATAATTTAATTCTTTTCTTTTAAACAGGCAAAAAACGCATAAAGTCTTCGGAGCTTTATCATCAATCGAAAGTAACCTCCAGCGAAAGTGAAGAATATGAAAATCCTGGTAAACGGAAAGGTAAGTTTTAACCAAACAACACAAATATTTACTTAACCAACCTTTTCAAACAAACCATTAAATTTCTGTTCTGCAAAAAAGAGCGAAAAAAAAATAAAACTGATTTGGAACATTTCAACTGCAAATGACAAAATAACAAGTCTCTAGAGGGCGATTAACTAAATAAAAGAAAAAAAAACCAAATAATATGAAGCAATAATAATCCAAATGAAAAGAAAATAATGTAAAAGAAGGTATGAGTTTCCGCTGAAAGAAATAATTTCCCTTCTTAGGAAAATAAATACGTTTATATAACTTTAATAAGGTGCAAATAATACTGACACCATGTAAACAGGGGAATGGTTTTCGCTAAATTATGAAAAACATGATAAAATTGTTTGCTTTGCGTATTTTGGAATTTGGATAGGAAATGGTTTGTCAACACTGCTATTGGTTTATTTGTTAAACTAATATAAATATTAGCGGAAGTTTAAAGTATACGCAACCACATGAAGAGTTTTTCAACAAGGAAGGGTATTTGATTACAGTATGTGACGTCCTCCTTTCGATCTGTTTTTTTTTTGAAATTTCAATCACTAATACCAAACCTGCATGCGAAACGAGTGTTCGTTTTCGCAATCAATAGACCCGTTCATCTGACACAGTCTGTTACTTAACTGATCCTTAACTACCATTTTCAACATTTCTACAATAAAGTGAAAGGGACTTTAGTAGCAGGTGTTTCTGGTGAATGCACCCAATGAAATCATTTTAAGTCGACTCCTCAATGTTTGACGGTCAATTTGAGACGACCGGTTCAGTATAAAATACGGATATTCTTAGGTTAAAAAACACCGAAGCCGCAGCAATCATCTGAGACCACGCGGTAGAAAATAACTTCTGCTCTAAGACTTGAGTGCAGAACTCGCACAAGGTTTAATTTACAAACAACCTTAAAGAGTATGGACTCTTCCCACTGCTTGCAAAAAAACCTCAATTGTAATATATACGACGCCACTGCAGTCCCTACTAGCTAAAAAACAACGGCGAGCGCCGGACATAAAAGAGAACAAATTTCTTTTACCCGTATTGAATGATATCACATAGACACTAACCCCGTAGGTATGTCTTCTTGGTGATCCTGCCACCTTGATGGATGGTTATCGGGGGAAATGGGGAACCAATTCCGTAGGCTTGTCTGGGGCCTGAAAATGGCACAAGGTAGGACTGTCGAAGTTTCTCTAGTAACGATTTAAGCACTGGTACCATGGGGCTCAAATCTCAGACTGGTTGTTGGTGGGGCACCTTCGAGAGGGAAGGTGAGGCTTTGGTTTATACCCGATTCACGGAGAGATCTTGGTGCAGATTCAATAAGGCATCAAATTGCAATGCAGGTTCCCAATAGAAAAGTTTTACACAGCAGGTTATTGGATAATTCCAAACCCCTTAAGCGAGAGGTGGAAACCAAATTTCAGGCAGACATGGTCTTCAATTGCTACCGAAACAAGTGCGTATAGGGGCATTTTAATACACCCGCTGCTAAGACCACCGTCAGATTGTATCGCAAGACTGTTGCCGACATAAATCACGGCATAGCTGATCCCGAAGCTTAGAGTCCGGACCGTTTGGAAAAGGACCCCAATTCAACGACGTAATGCATTTCTAGAGAACTTAAGTAAATTTGCCACATATTTGACGACGCTAGTCCGCAGAATGTTGTTGGCCGGCATTATTAGCATTCCGTACCTCCTAGAGAACAAGGAAAATTGGCACATATTCTGGAGAACCTATTTATTTTGCCAGAATAGAGCAATATCCACGATGTGTGATTTCAGCACTGTGTGGCACAAAACTTTCTTTACAATGTGCGATTTGTAGGTATGGTTATCACTTGTAGAGGTGACATGATTTTATGTCGCTAGATATTTGTTGATAAGGTTTTCTATAGTCGCAAACCTACACCAAGACGCCGTAATCGGCCGCTGTTCTCAAAGTCAACACGGGTTGATTTATTCGACAAAGTCTTATGGTGCCATTTGGTTCAGTAATTGTTTTTGTAGAGATATATTTCAGTTTTAGTTAAGTTTTAGTTTAATTCTGATTTAGTTTTAATTCAGTTATTGTTCACTTCCAATTTAGTCCTACTTCGGCTGTAGTTCAGTTCTCTAGAATTTAGTAAAATGTTTTACTTTTAGCTTGGCCTGTTTCTAGTGCATTAATAGATTGACTTTAGTTAATCTAATTTTTATAAAATATTTTCTTAGACTTTCTTGTTTGCTACTGACATGAATTAATTTTTCCTTTTCAGATCTCCTCATGATAAGTGAATTTGAAGACTATTATCCAAATTCTTCGACAGCAGTAATCATTGTAACACGTATGTCACTAACAGCCTTCAGTATAGCAGTCATATTACTCAATTGGTATCAGCGACATTGACGGCATACAATGACAAATGACTTCAGCATCTAGAGATGGTTTTGTCATGTCGTTTATACATACGTGTATATTTTTGTAACTACACATGTACATAAAAGGTAAAAATGTGTTGTTACCTTACAAAGATTACGATCAGGTGGTAAAAGGTGCATTTGATTTTCTACTTCATTTATGTACTTCACAAATTCTAAAAGTTTCCATTTGATTTTTTTTTGTGCCAGTTCTGCTGGGTAGGTATTTTAAGCAAATCTATGTATATGAATAACAGGTAAAGCCTTTTCACAGAAATATTTATTTATTACGTATGAATTTGTAGGAGAAGGTACAGCTTTATATACATATGTACATAAATTTTCAGCAAGATTGTATAATAGTTGAAAGTGTTAACAGATATTCCAAAGAATATGTTTATAAGGAAGACTTTTCAGTCATTCATTTTTATTTTTAACTTTATTTATTATAAGAAAATTTTCTAAAACTTCATTATTTTTCTGTTACATAGACGAGCATTCCACGATTTTCTGCCAAAATTCACGGTAATAAATTTGACCTAAATTTAACGATGGTTAATACTTAATACATAATAGTTCAAGTTAAAACAACCCAAGAAGGTAGAAGGAAGAAATGCACCAAAAGGTAATTAAAAAGACTTCTTACTCACTTAATTTGGGCGATTTAACAATTTAACATGTTTGGTTATTTGTTCAAAATAATTTATTTTCTAACTTAAATATCGGCTTATGCCGTGTTGAAAATTTTTATGCCATTATAGGCAATTGTTCGGCATTTTCTCTTCTGACAAAAATGTTACATACATTTTACACTTTATAAATTTATGTGGTCCCTTCTAAAAAAAAAAGGTTTAAGACTGTAAATAAATAGTAGGTTATCGTCTAAGTATGAACTAAAAAATATTGAACATATTTTACCCTCAATTTCATTCAAGGGTATGTAATTGTACAGGCTGTCCGCCGGGAAGTTATACTACTTTGTTTGTTTATAATTTTTGATTAAATGAAACAGAATGGATCATATATTGATAAATGTTTTATTTAATGTCGGTAATTATGTATGGAATACAATATCAGATAAATGTCCGCCACTGTTAGCCTCACAAATGGGAGCCCTTTTATACACATTTTTCACGCGATATTTTATTAATTTCATCACGAATATTTTGTTTGAGTTGCGTTTTTGGTTTGTTTGCATAAACCTTGCTTTTTAGATATCTCCACAAAACGAAGTCCGGAGCAGTCAAATCAGGTAACCGTGGAGGCCAATCAACTTCACCATTCCTAGAAATAACTTGTCTTGCAGTTCCATTGTAATCCTGGCTGTATGCGATGTGGCACCGTCTTGTTGAAACCACATGTTAGTCAAGCCCAAAGCATGCAGTTGTGGCGTTAAAAAGTTTTCAATCATATCACAATATCGCTCCCTATTGACATTTACTGTTACGCCGTTTTCAGTTTCAAAGAAGTAAGGTCCAATGATTCCTCCTGACCAAATTGCACACCAGACTGTTACTTTTAGTGGATGCAAAGGTGACTGATGAATAATTTGAGGGTTTCCATTTCCCAGAACCGACTATTCTGTTTATTTACATATCCATTCAAACGAAAATGTGCCTCGTCACTTATTATGATTTTTTCATGAAAATCCGGCGAGCTGTAGCTTCCTATTGGCATATAGTTCTTGAGTCAACTGAATCTTAAATAGAAACAAAGGCAAATCTTTGTGCAAAATTGTGGCCAAAGTTGTTCTTTGAAGGCCACGTTGTGGTCCATGCTTGGGCCTATCAGCTACAGCCCCTCTTTCTTCGAAATAATAATAACACAATAAATAGTGCGTCTTGTTGGCACGTTGATTCTGCAAAAAATTTCACGTAACTTTCTCATCGTCACAGTAATCGATGATTGATTTTGATAAAATGTTTTAACGATTAAAACACGTTAGTTTTCCTAATATATTCCCATAATAAATTTGCCACGTCTCTACTTCACGGCTGCCGAATATGAACTGTCGAGACTAATGGTTACCAAAATGGCGGCAAAACAAAGTAGTATACCTTCCCGGCGGACACCCTGTATCAATTACTATTACCGGGAAATAGAAAAAATATATATTGTATTTAAAATTGTTTTAAAAAGCGGTGTGCATAAGTCTGAAAAGAAAACATGTAAATAAAACTTGCTCTAAATAAAAAAGTAACACATCTTACGATCACAATATGGGTATACATTTTACATATGTAATTTTGACTTGTACACATAATATAAACCGAGCTTAAGTCATTGACTGTTCTACTAAGTTCATTTTATAATCTCTTCACGTTTGGTTTTGTTTGGTTTTTTTTTATGTATGTGTTATTTGTTGTTGGATTAATATTGTTGTAATAAGGTAAACAAAGTCCTCTTATCAGCAATAATTCTGCTGCATAATTCATATACACGGCAGAAGCTATACGTAGTTTTTCTAATGTTCTAATGATTCTGGTATATTATGTTATCAGCTGGTCATATGTCTCATCTTTGTCTACAGGCTAAATGTAATTATTACTTTGTATAGATGGTCATCTTACACAAGGTTACCATATTTTTCATTTTAATCATGTCAGCTGGTGTATTTTCAAACCCGATTTTAAGGTTTTTTTTTTTTTTAATTGAAATAATGTAATTTTTGACTTTTATATATGGAAGACACAAGTTGAATATTTGCAAGTTTTATTGACGCTACCGCATAGATACCCTAAGTTTGCATGATGTCTTGAGTTATCTTGCCTTTCAGGACATCGATCGATTATCGCAATATCGGAGTTTAATATTTTTCAGCTTCGATAAAAAGAAAAACGAAGAACCAAAGAAACGAAGTTATCAGTAGTTAATAATTTGGGACTGGCGGGAAAGTTTGAACTTGGACGGTTGGAGCCGAAGTTTCTAAAGAAAAATTTATCAAGCAAGGGCATTGAAAGACCGAGTTTTTGTACACAGCATAGTTTGCTCCAATTCTAGCCAGCAGTCCATTTACTGCGATTTTATGGCCTCCAGAAATTAAAAAAAAAAAATACATTGAGCCTGGCGAGAAGGCCCTCTCAATCTTAGATAGTGTATTTATATTTGAATACAATAAATTAGTTGTTTTATTGGTTATAATAATTAAATAATATTTTAGAGATAAGCTTTGAATACTTATTGTAATTTTCTTTTAGAAATATTTAATAAAATAAAATTAAAGCTTTAAAAATTGACTATGCCACTGGTCAATTTTCGAGCGAATAAGAGCCCCGTATTTCACGGGTTTCACTTCGTTAAGAGGCATTGGCTGGAAAATTTTGGGGACCTTCGCTGGGATAACTAAGATCGTATTACGAAAAAGTGCCTATGCAGCGCACAACAATCCCAAAAACTGTCTGCAGGCATAAGGCCAATAATTGGTGCCTCTCCTCAACTTCTCAATCACGGTTGTAGAAAAATTTTATTTACACTGGAATTCTAAAATGCATAAACACTCGTGTATTTAGTCTAAGGGTGATTATTTTGAAGAAAACAAATTCTCGTTTCTATGCAAATGCTGCCTTTACATTTTGCGCACTTCTTAAAAGAACATGCTCACCTTTAACCCTTAAGTATCTCTAAAGAGATTAATTTAAAAAAAAATAATAAAAAGTCACGGCTTTTAATTCATTATATTTAATTATAATTATTTGTTAATTAAAACTCGTAGATAGTTGCTTATCTTATAAATCATTAATACTTATTTAAGAATGCAAAAATTAAATCAAATACTTTTTGTTAAATTTCACTTTAAAATCTTGGGAAATATTGTGGACTAATACCATGTATGGTTTGTGTTGGTGCCTTCTACTTTTCTTAGGCTTCCATTAATATCATTTCTCCTGGACTTGTGTTATTATCTCGCGCATATAACCCCGAGGTGTTTTGTTCTTCTAGAACTACTTCTCTTATATGCCTGCGGGTTATATGATTGTTTAAATTGCCCACACTTTGATAAGATCGTTGGCAAAATTCACATGCAAATGGCTTTTCGCCCGTATGTACCAGTTGGTGGGAGCTCAGATGGCCACGGGTGAAAAAACTCTTTTCACAGCGATCACACTTGAAAGGTCTCTCCATGTTTGGATCATGAGTTCTCATGTGTGTTCTTAAGTCCGATCTTGTAGGCCATTTTTTGCCACATTCCTCGCACTCAAAAATGCGTGGCTTTGTTTCGCCCGTATGAATGCGCATGTGCGAAACCAATTGGGACTTGAGCACAAACTGTCTATCACACTGGGGACAAAAGTGTGGCCTCTTCTGATAGTGTACAGATTTTTGATGATAACTCAGGCTGTGATTGGAAGCAAAAGTTTTGCTACATATTTGGCAGGTATACTGCAGACCATCACCTATTTGATGCACTGATATGAGATGCAGTTTAAGCTGAAAGTTGCGTGTAAATTTTTTATCACAATGATTGCAGGGAAAAGGACCCTTATATGCCTTACGTCTGGCAACTGTACCGGCTTCGAGAGAATTACCAGAAGCCGGTGAGAGTTCAGAGAGCTCGCTTTGATCGGTTGGCTTTTGTATAAAGTTATCAAAGTCAAATGAATTCTGTTGGGTTAAATCATCCTCGAATATGCCGCTATCATGGGAAGAGTTATACAAATCCCAATTACTGTATAGTTGGGCCAATTCAAAGGAATTTGCTTGAAGGAAAAATAGTGCAAAAGTATTAGGATTTTGTTGTAAAAATTAAACAAAATAAGCCTACCCATTATTTCTTCAGTGGTATCAAACAATTCTTTTTCTTGCCAGTTGTTATTATCCTCTTGTCTTAGTTTTTCTATCAAGCCTAACACTTCCTCTACGGCTTGATTTTTATATTCAGCATAGCGGCTTCTTAACTCCTGATCGGCCGTTACACATAGCCGGTGAAAATCTTTTAATTGCTGCACTTTGTGCCAACATAAATCACAGATTATTTGCGGCAAACCATCGTTGTATTCCAGTTTCAAGGAATTTGGTAAGCATACTTTTAAATCTTCCCACAAATTGGCACAATCATCAAAAATCTTGTGGGTTTGCACCGGGTTATTCTTTAAACAGCAGCGGCACACATTAAGATTCATCATAATAATTTTTTTTCAATCGTTTCTTGTTCACACTTTCGACACCAGATACATTTTGAAATAGAAATCACTGAAGGTCTTTTGTAGAACCTTCGCTTTAGAGATTCCAGTAAGACTTTCTCGCAATCACATCGACTCAAGGCCTTTCATTCTCTCTTTTATAAATTTGTTTTCTTTAAAATCAATTCTCTTCTCAACACAAATGATTATAAATAAAAACTCATTAGGCAAAATAAAAGCGATAAGCCAGAACAGATCAAAAAAAAAAATTTAATAATATAAAATGTAGAAGCATTAAGGGCTTCCTTAAGTCATGAAAAGCAACAGAACTTTTTTTAATTCTCTCATTTAATGTGTGTTTACAACCGGCCTGTTTGAAACTGTTTTAAACCACCCTTTGCGATTTTAAAACTCTCTTTTCTTTTCTCTTATCATCCCTAACTATCTCTCTCTCTCTCTCTTGCACATGATTTCCTTTTTGTTTCCTCTCTTAAATATATACTTGCACTTTGGTTTTTTTCTTAGCCAGAGTTCAAACAGAGTACGGATTTATTTCGTAGCTTATCACCAAATAATTTAGTATCTCCACTGCTGTCTTGTGTTTTTTGTCAATATTTTGTTTGTAGCACTTTCTTCGTCCATTTGTTTGCTACTGATAACAAATATAAAATTATCTATTGAGCTGCTATATACATGACGACTGAATGCATTGATGAATTTATATTCAAATCAGTGAGAGATAATCTCTATTTGAAAAGGGAAATCCCTAAAAATAATTTATTTATGTGATGTCTTGAAATATAATTTTAAAATAGTTTTATCAGTTTGTTGTTGCAGGGATGATACTAAGATTATGAGTATTAAATTTAAAATAAAAGTGGCGCTGAAGTTCGTGTTTAATTTAAGTTAACCGCAAGAAGGGTGTATTTTAGCAGCATTTCAATTCTAGTTTAATTCAATTCCAGTTTAGTTCCATTTCATTCACTTTTAGTTCAGCTCTGAGTCGGTTCCAGTTCTAGTTTTCTTTCTAGTTCAATTGTTATTCAGTTCTATTTCAGTTCAGCTGCTCTTCCAGTTTGATACCTATACTGAGATTTCTAGATCAGTTCTAGGTTATTTCTAATTCACTTCTAGTTCAGCTGTAATTAGATTTTAACTCAGCTCTAATTTAGTTTAAATTAAGCTCTACTTCTTCAGTTATATTTCTCATTTAACTCGACTACTAGTTTAGTTCCAGTTCGATTCTACTTTACTTTTACTTATATTTTAAATTGTTCCTTATTTCGTCCTAATTAAATTTAAGCTGCGTTCTAGTTCAGTTCCAATTGACTTTTTGTTAAATTCCAATTTAATTTTAGTTAAAAAAATGTCTAGTTGAGTTCACTTCTAGTTCAATTTAAATGTAATTCCAATTCAGTTTAGTTTAAATTCAATTCTGCTCTAGTTCTAGGTTTGTACTACAAACTTTCAGTTCAATCCAATTTGACTACTATATTAGATCCAATTAACTTCTAGTTTAGTTCTAGCTCAATTGCAATTAATTTCTAATTTGGTTCCACTTCGAAATCTATTAAATTCCAATTCATTTCTAGTTTATTTTTAGTGTGGTTCTACTTTAGTACCAATTGACTTCTGTTTCGGTCTCCGTTGAGTTCAAGTTTGCCTATAGTTTGGCTACAGTTCATTTTCAATTGACTTCTGGATTAGTCCTCTTCCAGTAACTTCTTGGAATCAAACCTCCTAGAGGTTCAAAATTTATTTAGTTTTGTTTTAACATTAAAAAATCGGTGAAATTCCAAACTAATATTTTTTATTGAGTGCAATCTTGCTGAAATTAAAAATATTTGGCCTACAAAAATAAACTCCCTTGTAAATATGTATGAAAGCAGTTATTTATATTTAAATAATCAATATAAAACTTTTTGTTTATGAAATGTATATAAAAGACTGTTATAAATATATAAAAAAAATGTTGAAAAAAGTAAAAGTTGAAAAAAATATATTTGATTATATAGAAGAAAAAGCAACAAACCATTTCATATTTATATACATACTTACATACAAACAAACAAACAAAAAATAATAAGAAAAACAGAAAACATATCATTTGAAAGCAAATTCATATAAAAATTTATATTTATAAATAAAAAACAAAACAATTAGCATGTATAGTTTAATTGATAACAATTCAACAAACATATAAAAAATAAATATACATACATAATTAAAGCTTGTTAATTATATTCAAATTAATTGCAGCAAAATGCATAGAAAGTTTAAATATAAAATATATTTCTTTTTAATGGTTAACAAAATAAATAAATAAAAACATGGTTACACTACAGACTAAAAGCTTAGCTGAAAGCAAAATGTAATGTAGTTTATAAAAAAAGGAGAATTAATTAAAAATGAATTAACAATTAACAATCCGTTGGAAGCACAAGCCGAGTAAATGATGAAATAGAATATTAGTGCAATTTAAACCGCTAATCCTTGAGTGAGAGAGGGAGAAAATCCATAATAAAAGCTACAAGTGTTGTCCTTTTTTTAACATACACGTTTATTTCTATTGTTGGCGTCTTGACTAACAACAAATCTATTCAGCCTTCATACATTTTGCTGCTCGCACGGAAATTTGGCTAGTCCGAACAATAATTCGCACAACTGTGTTATGACATTACACAAAGAAAATACACATGCAAAATAAAAAGTATGTATGTGTGTGTGCGTCTGTATGTAAACTCCCTTCCATAAACTATGCAAAAGCACCCATACAATTCCGATGAGAGACGAAAAATTATTCTTCAAACCGAAGATCACGCTCTCTCAATGCGCGAGCAAACGTATGATAAACCACTGCCTGGTGACCTTAAGCTACAATGTAAAACCGTCGAAAAATTTCGTAGGGTTTCATGACGGGTTTTAATGTCCTCCTGGTCCTTGAATCCAAAACTGAAGTCTTAATTTTCGGGTCATATCTAGATTTTCTGCTGCAGGGGGTGGACAAATCATAACCCACATTAACTTTTTTAATATTTCCCATATAAAGCAGAGTGGAAGAGGGTTTGTATATATGATCGACCCCAATTACCTTTTCGAGAAGAACATTTTTCCCTCTAGGATCCGTCCTATACGGAAAACAGATGCTAATTTCAAATAATGTTTTAATTTTTTATCGTTTTCAATTTTTGGGTTTTTGAAAGGGAGGCCAACTCTGTATGTTATCTGGCGTTAAATTGTCTTTTTCAGGCAAAAAAAAATTGATGTAAAACAAAAACAAATTTTATACAAAATAGCACTATTATCTGTGTATATTTTTTGGTGTAGCACTGTGTAATAGAATAACGATTTCGTAGACTATAAAATCTGACGATGGTCAATGTAGTCAGGCATTCAGAAAAATTTATAATAAATTCGACTTTTGAAGCGGTTTAAAACACTAAGATTTCCATTTATTTGTTTTTTACTTGCCAACAGAAAATATTTTAAATAACAATTATAATAAGCAATGATTAATTGTTATGTATAAAGAGCATAATATAAAAGTATTAATCAAATAAACAAAATGTAAATTTAAAATAGGACAGTATAAATTGGAAAAATATACATATATTTAATCTATAATAGAAAATATATTTAGGATAAAATATATAAAAGAATATAAAAAATAAATAAAAACAAATAAACAAAAAATACTAAAAATTATAATTTTTCTTTAATTTCTCTTGTGTCGGGTAAGTAAAGCAACATAAAATGCGCTTAACTACGAAAGCAAATCGAACTATGTTGAGTTAGCTTTCGGTGTAGTTCTTGGTTAAAAACTGACTGTTGACTCATTGAGCAGCTTGTGTATGTTCGAGGCCTAGCGTAGTAACTCGTTTCTAAAAGAGACATGTGAGGTGTACGGCCTTGTAAGCCTCTGCAGAGAAAAGATAACTTAAATTTGATTATCAATTATAAGACCCTGAGCAACTAAAGCTGGTGATAGGATGGGTCTTATTAACGGCAACAGTCATACATCATTTCTGAGCAATGTAGGATCCAATGATCTATTGAGTATCTCAAGAGACGGAATCAGCTCCGAACAATGGTTCGGTTGAACATTTAATGTAACCTTTCCTTATAGAGTCTCTTATGAAGACGTTGATTCTAGTGTGGATCCCAAAACTCACAGTTCGTTCACATGCGGATGCACAACCAAGGATGGAGTTGGTGCTGGTGTCTTTGAACCGACCACGAGACTGTCGGTGTCCATAGGCAAATGACCCACGGTGTTTTAAACGAAAATTCAGATAATCTCCTTGAGTGTTCGCTGCGACTGAGATAAGAGTTGATTTGTAGCGCATACTGAAAATTTGTCGGATAGGCAAGCACCCTAAAAATTCCTCCTTCGATGGGAATTTGATATCCACTTATCTTAAGGGGTTTATAAATGCTCCAGAGATTAGCTTCAAGTAATGAATATCTATCAGAGTTAGCGGAGGAATTAGACAGGCTGGCTTCTGATACTCTGTTTTTTGGTGTACAGCCATTTTGTGCAATCAACGTTTACATCACTGACCAGAAGTAAGGAGTTGTTGCTGCAAATAAAGCTTGGAATACCTCTCCGGTCACGAGACAGGCTAGATTTTAGATTAAACCCTAATCATACAATAAATTTCTGGAACTAAATAGGAATGAACTTCGAATTATGCTTAGTTTTTGTCCCATCATTTGCGAATGAACTATAATTTGTGGAACGGAAATCAGATCAGCACTCCTTTGTGTCGTCGCCTGGAGGAGGATAAAAAAACAACACACCTTACTTGTGTTGTATCAATTATTCATGAAAGACTAGTTTGCGATCTTTGTACTGACCTTTATTAGGAGCGTTATACACAGATTTGTGTAGTATATGATTTGAGGCACATAAGATCTCCAAGGTATCGTAGTGCTGGACGATGAACCAGATAGACCAGATTATCATTCATCTTGCTATAGATTGGCGATGCCACATCATGGATTTGGATTCGAAAGCTTCTATCAGATTAACAAATTAGTACAACGACGAAAAATAAATTTTCTACATTAAAACAAGCAGCCAGCTGGCTAAGATATTAATGAGCAATGAATACGAGCTTCTCGTTTTAATGGCGATCAATAGCGTTTGGTAAAAGTGACATACGACAACGGCTATCCGCTGAAGAAAGCAAATTCTGGTGAGAATATGAGCATATTTTCTTGTTTCATACTTTTTACAGCGTGCTTTTTTAGCTGTTGAACTTAATTTTTTCTCAAAAAGGATATTGTTCTTAATAAAGTCCCTTTCTTCATACACAAAGTCCCCTAGGTACAAAAATACACAACACAAGTTTTCACAAAAATTTCCTGTATATGAATAATTATTTTTTTCTACCTAAAAGTCTTTCATTTGTCAAACACAGTTCTTAATTTTAGCAAGCAAAGTTTTTTGACTTTTCACACACAAACTATGCTTATATAAAAACTCACTTGTTTACATAGAAGGTCCTTTTTAAAATACGACTTTTTTCCACAAAATGTACCTCAAATTTATTTTATTTTGAAAGATTTCACTTTAGTAAACTACTTTTACACCAATATACGAATTTAAAATAAAACTTACTTAAAAAAGAATAATGTTTCAAAGTTTCAAACATGTTTCAAAGTCCTAAATAAAATTTCCAAGATTCCATTATGTCCCTCGGCAGGAGCTAGGTTTTGGTGTTAGGTCCATAGTTTCTTAAACAAGTTTTGTCAAAATTTGTTGTAGATTGCTATACGTCTATTTACAAAAAAAATTTACTTACCCTAATGTGTAGTTCTTTTTTTTTTTAAATAAATTTTTTTCTCGCAAGAAAAAGTGTGTCAATTTGTGTCTCTTTTTACAAAAGTTACTTTTTCCCAAATAGTCCTTTTTTCAAATTAGTTGCTTTTTATAAAAATTAGTTTATGAATTGTAAGGGATTTTTATTATTTTGCACCAAACCACCATTTCCCAAAAGAATATTTTTTTCATTGAACAAAAATTACTTTTTCCACAAGGGTGTCACAGTTTTAAGAGGGAAACTTTCGATTTTGTACCGGTTAACTCTGTTTTTATCTTCAAGTACTTTTTTAACTGCACTTCTTTCGCATGACACTCGTATTATTTTCGAATTATGTGTTGAGTTTTTTCTTTTCGTTAATGTTCTTTATTTCCTTCTATTTTTGCAGACAGCATTTTCAAAAACATTGGCGTAAATTAAAATTAAACAAGCGAATTTTTTCGCTTTATGAAAATAAGCTTAATTAAAGTTTTTTTAAGTGCTTTTCAGCACGCGAATTCTCAGCACTTCATTGTTTATTTCAGGGGGCTGTGTGCAGTTTTGTTGGCAAGTTTCAGCTGGCGGGGTATGAGAATTTAAAATTATTGTTGTTGTATGTATGATTAGTTTTGGGTTTATATTACGTTAGAAGTACTGCAAGTTACGTCAGACATTTAGGCTCACGTGTAGTGGTGCATTAAATGGAATAATGTGTGGTTTTGGAAATAAATTTTTTTTCGGTTTTAAAGAAAGAGAAGAATGAGTTGGCAAGTACAGAGGGCGAATAATAGAAATATTTTAAAGTGAAACCACTTGCGAGGAGACCAGTATTACTTATTTTAGATAATGGAAATTCAAACACATTTTATAAAGGACATTTTATAAAGACCCCATGAAAGCAGTTTTTTAGGAGGTAAAAAGAGTTAGAAGCAGCAAAAATAGTCTGAACTTAAAAAGTGACTATGTACTGTTAGAGATTGTTCGATAAGTTCTCAATTATGCTTTTCATTTCTTGTTTAATTCTAAAGCATATTTCTCGTATTATATCAAAACTCTTAGTATCTTCTAGGCAGGTTGGCCTACTCTGCTCCTTGTACTTAGAACATTTTCAAAAACAAATTCTAGTTTGTAGATTTATAAAAACAGTTATAAAATTTTAAGAAATAATAAACCAACCCTTTAACAAAGAAAAAAGGAAGAAACAAAAACGATTTTCGTTGCAGTCACGAAAGAGATTTCAGTCTATTTTTCTCCAGCTGAAAGTTATTTTTTTTTCTAGGGAAAAGTTAGTGTTTTCTGCGAAATTCTGGCAGAAGAATTTTGTTATTTAAAAGGATTTTTGTTTTGTTTGTAGCCAATTAATGATTTGAGTTTTACTACTTTACCCATCACGTTCATAGAAACTACATAAAAAGGGAGGTTGGAAGGTAACGTTTGATGACTGAAGGAGGCATTATTTTTGTTACGACATTTCTAATTAAAAATCTTAACATGTTAAATTATAATGTATTTATAGTAGGGCATATATTGATTCTTATTGATTTTTGGTTTTATTGAAGCTTTTTAGTTCACTATAGAATTTTTTTATTTTTTTTACAAATTTATTTAACCTTCAAAGCGTTAAATAAAATTTTTTTTAAAGATTTTTATTCACAATCAATATTTTAAATTTAATTTAAAAAAAAATTCAGTTAAAATAAAATTTTATTAAAAATATGAAAGATTTTGCTAATGTTTTAGTGAGCTTATCATTTATGTACTTTGCATACATATACATAGGTATAAATTTTAGTATTATTTAAAATGCCCACGTAATCAAGACCTGTGTTTATAATATTCGAGATCGACAATTCAACACGAATTAGAAAAGGCCTATCTGTCGATGGAGATTGGTTTCAAAATATCCATCGATTTCAATGTTTTGCTTTTTAAAAGCGAAACTTAAGCAAATGTATATTTGGGTCATAAAAACTTCCCGACAGTGAGAGACATTGTCATCGACAAATGTTTGCAAAAATTCAAGTTTACAAAAGACAAGTTAAAGAATATCAAGAAATACTATATTTGGGTATTGTTATATTTTTACTAATATTTCTAATGCTTCTAGAATTAAGGTTTTATATTTTGATTATGTATAATATAAAAATGTGTAAAATTTGTTTAATCATTCTTACGTCGAATATCCTCGTTTACCTTTTTAAGCACTAGCGGAATCAAGATTTTCATATTTTTCGTCTGTGTGTGACAGTGTAATCGGGTAACTTTTTTATTTTTAACTAAAATTGTATTATGGTCAAGGATAGACCAAAAGGGTTAAACTTCTTATAAATTCACAAGTGTTATATTTGAATTGTTATAAGCGAGATTTCAATTTGTCAGTTTGGGAGGATGTAAAACAGTGAATATGGTGGCACGGTACCGGGGTACCCTTATATAATTTAATAATGCTTTAGACGTAGAAAATATATGCTTGTCACAAAGCAATCGAAAGAATGGATCTATTTAATGGTGAGTTCTAAAGTCGCATTATTTCTCGTACAGGAGGTGCAAATTGGCCACCAATGTCGTGAGACTTAATACCTTTAGAATTTTTTGGGGGTGTTTTTTCAAATCAAAAATGTACAGGGATAATCCTACAACAGTTCAAGAGCTTAAAACTAACATTATCAAGCAGATATCAACGATTGACAACAGTTTATTAAAAAAAAGTGATTGATAATTTTGGTAAAAGATTGTGCGCCTGCCGACATAATTTTTCATTTTTAACCGGAATCTATTTGTAAAAAACTGAAATACAAATATTTTTAATATATGAAGAGAAGACTTTTTAATTAAAATTAAAATGATACCTCTATTTTGGATACCCTTTACAAAGATTCTCTCGGAACATAATATAATAAATTTTAACCATATAATTATTTTAATGAAGCTGAGCTAAGTTTTTGGCGCAATAAAATATGGAATGAAGCCAACGCGAAAAACTAAAAGCCTTCATATAGTTTAAATCTATATGACAATGTACTCAATGTAAATTATTTAGAAAACCACATTTTATTTTATGTGGAGCTTTATGATGCAGCGGTTTTGCAAATGCAATAGCTAGTGAATTTGCATAAGGTAAAGGTTATATGGTATAATATTTTTAATTTGTTAGACTATATTATGGTTTGATAACGACCATATTCTTTAACCATAACATGTTATTGTTCCCTCAATCATTTTTTTTTTTTGCTTAAATTCTTATACTAAATCGTGGATTTTTTGCCATATGGACCATACACGTTTACACACGTGTATTTTCCTAATAAAAAAATGGTAACTTTTCTTTGACATCATCGTGGGATCACGGTAGTAGGTTAGCAAATTACCCTCCATTATTTTTATTCCGAATTCAAGGTAATCAATGTGTTTCTTGACGGCTGCCTTGGCGTCTATCGATGCGTATTCATATGGTAAAGTCCACTGTTTACGTTGCTGCTTGGTCTCTGATGTGTTGCAATAGATCTAAGATTCAACCACTGTTACCAAACGGCACAAAAAATTGCCCCTACTGCGCCTAACTAACAGTCTTAAAATTCACATTTTCGATTGTTACAAAAATAGAAGCGATTATAAATTTTCAACAGCAACCAAACAAAAGATAATTGACGGCGGTGACTGAATATTTGACAAATGTCGTTTAGCAGATAGTAGTTGATCACAGATTTGTTGGTGTGCCAAGATATTAAACATGTATCATAAATTTCTCAGTATTTTAAAAACTTTTCTTCCTTTAATGAAGAGAAAACATTTTTTTTTTTTTTAATTTAAAAATTATTAGTGGATTTTCAATATTTTTATAAGTTTTGCATTTTATTTTAGTGAATTAAGATATTTTGCGAATATTTTAATTTTCCATTATGAGAAAATCTTAGGCCAGTCGTATTTCTGCCAAGTTTTTTTAAAACGAATAAACTTCTGAAATGCCTACTATCTCCAGCAACTCTCTAAGGTCGTCAACTATTACGTAATTGTTTTCTGTATAATCTTCACCTTTTCTGACCTTTCTCCAACTTCTCTTAGGTCACCAGGAAATGCTCTAAAGGGAGCAGCGAAATGAGTCATCGATTTCTCAGTGTTATCAGTCAGTTTCATATATGAAAATTCACTTAGTGTTTTACTATTAGAGGCCACACGTACAAAGCTTTTAAATGTTGCAACTTAACATTTTTTGTATTGTGGCGCCTTTTATATCTAGTCGGATAGGCCAACCATACGTATTGTTATAGTTTTAATGACTAATACTCAAACTATATACTTTCGTTTTGTTATGGGGTTTTACTCCTTTCCAACCCTTCACTCTCCGCTCAATCAAATGCAATTTTCCGCAATTTACTACATTTTCAAATACACACTACTACAAACGCAGTACAAAAGAAAGAAACAAAATTGTTAAAACAAAACACTAAAGGTAACATGCAATTTTATACTCTATGTTTTCCTATGTCGAAATTTTTTTAATATTTTATGTCGTTTTCCATGTTCATAATAATACAACACAGAGGCAAAGCAAATAAAAACAAGTCTGTGGTAAAGAAATATTTAAAAAAAAAATCTAATTTTATATGCAATTTATAAAAAATAAATAATCAGTTACAAAACAGCTGCAAAGTTTCACATTTCACTAGATATTTGTGCCGGTATAAAATGTATTTTTGTTACAAAAATTATGACTGAAATTTAAGAAATATTTATTTAGAAATTTCTGTATTCAAAATAGTGGAGAAAGGAAGAAATAATGCGTTTTAATCAGTAAATAAAATTTACATAATTCAAGGTCTTTATAAAAACTAACTATTAAGCACTATGGGCAAGAAATGTGATATGTTAGCTATTAAAAATGTTTGTGCAAATTTGGTTTCGAACGTAACGTGAATTTAAAAATAAAAAAAATTAA
The DNA here is from genome assembly GCA_963932375.1 of Phania funesta. Classification (NCBI taxonomy): domain Eukaryota; kingdom Metazoa; phylum Arthropoda; class Insecta; order Diptera; family Tachinidae; genus Phania; species Phania funesta. Next base: position 103,141,724 of record OZ010653.1, on the reverse strand, counting down.
AATTAAAAACTTTATCACAAAACCTATCAACCAAATTTCTTAAATGTTTAATGAAAACATTTATTTTATGCAAAGTAAAATTTTCTCCAAAAATGAAATATCTGCACAAAAGGCTGCGGTTTGCTCTATTGGATTTATAGAGTCAGAAACTTTATGTATTGCATTTTTAAGGATTGTGTTTATATATTTTAATAAATACGCTTAATATTCTTCGCATTTTTGTACAGTCTTGTGCTCCTTGACACTGGACATCAGCTGTCACTAGGCAATACTCATAATACTTAAAGCCATCCCCTGAAAACGAAAAGAATACAAAACTTATTATGACAATCAAACAGGCTGATTTGTCGTTACTACTATTTATTTTGTGGTTAGCAACGGATCACTCTGCAATCTATTTATTATGTTGACCGGTTTAATGTAATTTACAGCAAACATGCCATCATAGTCCATATGACAAGTAAAAGAAACCGAGAACACATTAAAAGTGGGAATAATAGGCACCGTGGGGGAGTGAGAGAGAGAGAGAGAGAGGATGACCCAGGGGTTTCTAATAATAAAAGAAAATTAAAAAATAAAAAACAAACTATAAAAATTTTACAGAAAATAACTTTTTTCACTTTTGAACGACTATAAAAAGGACAACAAAAGATATTGACTTCTAGTTTATGCAACAACAATAAAATAATAATAGCAACAATAACAATAATAGCACAGAGAAATTCACAAAAGCAGTTTAAAAAAAAACCAAACTTGGATATAGATACTACATGTGTAGTGAACAAATTTTCATGTAGTTGTAGATATAAACATTAGGAATGTAAGCGTTTGTGAGTGTGTGTGTGTGTGTATATATGTGTACTGAAAGCGTAAATTAAATAAGTATGAGTGATTGGCTGAAGTATATTGTACTAGTTAAATAAAATATTTGTATTGATTTTAAAATTTACACATATTTATGGAATTCACTGCCAGATAAAGTTCTTGTAAACAAAGTATGGGAGAACGTATTGATTACTACTTTATTTACTTATTATTAAAAATACTTATTCAGAGAGGATTTTCGGCTAAGTTCGGGTCGATGTTGACTGCCTGTGTCGGCGATATTGCAAATCTATTGTTTGTTACTTATTAACTGCTGCTAAATCATGAAGAGTTACACTATTGAGCAGCACGTCGAAATGAAATATTATTCTTAAAAAACTCCGCGCGTTATGGTCCCTTGACGGCAGACGCATTGGTCCCTTAAACACGAACATTAAAGAAAAAACATATGAGATCATCGTTGCTCTCGGTCAAAGTAAGATTACGAGATGTCGACTCCTCGTTATTCGCTAGGCCTTACAAGATTTAACTGATCCAGCAGATGAAAGGCGTTTTTTCCAGAGTAATTTAACGTAATTTTTTTCGTATAGACGATCAAGGGTGTAACAATTCCACACCAGTCCGTAAAATGATATGGTTAGAAATAAAGCAAAAGTATGGCTGTCAATACTTTTAGAAATATTTCTAAAACTTTATCAAGATTTTATATTTACAAAAGGAAATGATTAAAATACCAATTGCAGCTGTTGAACAGATAAACAAGTCAACTGGCTTACCGCCGATAGCACGCTGCCGCAGCCTTAATTGTTTTCAGTTGGTATTGGCACAAAACCGACCGCTAAGCTTACTAAATATCAAAGTTCTTTTTTAACACTTAATTTTGATATTTTTTAATTAAAAATCGAACTGAAACTTGAACCGCTAAAAATTTTCAAGCTACTCAGCAGATACTATTCAGCCATCGACGTCAAATATATTGTGTCTGCGCTTTTCACTCTTTCTTACTGATTGGTGCGCATTGGTTTGGTCCGTATTGCTTCTGAAAAATTGTTATAACATCATCACTGGGGACAACGAGCGCTAAAGATCAATAAAACGAATTTATTTTTAAACGACCTAATAGACATGACATGACATTGACAGCTAAGAGATTGCGACTTGAGGACGCTAGATATTTTCTTTTAAGATTTTCTGCAGAGTTATGTCAACAAGACGCAGTTAACCGATGCATTTAAAATCAGCATAACACAGTTCATGAACTCCCAGTGGCATCCCGGTTTTCAAAGCACCGCTGAGCACTTGCACAATATCAAAATTCATAATGCAAAACATGGGCACTTCCAAGAAAAAATCGTTAGCAATTCACACGCAGATAATTTTATTTCACTTTATTATCAATCCGTCCCTTTTGGTAGACTCTCTCTAACCATCTTAGATGTACGAATATAGATAAAATTATTATTTCAGGGGACATGACGTTTTGTATAGAAATACCAAATAATTTTATAGGGGTCATTCTACATAAATAAACTTCAACATTTTTGGCAGAAATAATGAATTATTGACAAATTTCAAATGAAATATAAAATCAATTGAAAACTTGAGGAATATTTTTATAAAAGACAATTTATTGACCTATAACGTTTATTGTCTTGTAATGGACTTTTCAATGAAAGCCTTACGTATAACTTAGTTCAAAGATATTTTAGTTATTAAAAAAATATACTCAGGTATTAAACATTTCCAATTTGAGTTCCAGTGTGTAAAAGGATTGAATTGAAAGCTAGGACGCCACATACATTATTAACTAAAAACATCTATTTCCAAAGGGTGTTTTTGGTGAAAAACTGACGGAGGCAAAATACAATATTTTTTAAGGCAGTTAGTTTTTGAGAAAAGGTAACCATCTGTGAAAACAATGCCACGTTAGCTGCTGAAGACCTTTCTCAATTGATGTTAATTGAATACTAAGGTATCATTTACACTATTTGCTAAAAAAAAGAGACTTTTCCTCTCTTTTGTTTGCCGAAGAGTATCTTGTGAGCAAAACAAGTTTTGTCCTATAAATAAGTTTTTTTTAAGTATTATTTGCGCAAAAAGTGACATACCAATTCCAAAAAATCTTTTTTATATTGAAAATCGCAGCTGAAGCATTATATCCAATGGCAGAACAATTCACTAGCGTTTCAGGGTGACCTTCCTAAAATTCCTTTTACTGAATGTGTTAAAAAAACTAGCAGGGAATTCATTTATATTAAATCACTATTGCGTTTTCACTTAAAACTCAATTTTAAGGAGAGTAATTGGTCCTAAAATATATTCGTGAAACGCGAAGAAAGTTTTTTATTTTTTTTTTTTTTTTTTGCAAGAAAATTTTCTTAAACAAAAAATTCATTAAAGTATTTTTTATTATTAATATCCTCTAACTAAATGTAAAATAATATTAATTGCTGTTACACATACATATAAGAAATTAAAGTCCCTTAGTTAATTATCTTTCCACCAAACACACGGAAAAGAAAGTTGTATGAAAAACAAGTACAAATTTCCCACAAACGGCCCGGCACCTGGTGATTTGCTAGTTTGAGTTTTGTTATTTATATGAGAGCTACGGGGTTTTGTTTTGAAACACTTCCGCTAGAGATAATCATAACCTTACTTCAACAATGCATAATGTCTATTGAGGTGTTTGCTGTGTGGCCTACTGCAATCAAATATCTTCCATTCCAAGCTTGTTAATACAAATTGCTGCTGGGTTCACCAACATTGGTTGCGAGAAAGTACGAATGACTAATACCGTTGGATTAAAATCTGTACAGAATAGTGACTATTTGTGGCTGCATTGACACATAGCGAACCCTCTGTAACTTGCTTTTATCAGGAATGGTAATTTTCCTTTCATTCATCAAAATATACGCCTCTTGCCTGATGTGATTTTTCAGCTAAAATTGGGCTCCTCTTTTAAGCGCTTCCAAGCCCACTCAACAAAAAATATCCCTTGATACGGTCAAAAAAACTGCTGTCGTAACTGATAATATGTCATATATTGTGGACATATTTTATTTCTATATTTAGTATTTCTTAATATGTTTTCCAATACTTGTCATTTTTGCCAGCGCAATCCAGTAAGGTCTCTTAATTTATCGCTTATATTTTTATTTTTGACCTTGGCTAAGAGCAAACTATTTTAAATTTTACACATGCAAATTAATGTGTCTGTACTCACAAATGAGTAGCTCAAAGCACTTTAGACATGTAAAGCAAATATATATTTAATATATGCTGATTTTACAGTCCTGAGAATCGAAACACATGTATGTTATTATCCATGAGTCATGCAATATACATATTAGAAATTATAAACCCGGCAATCGATACTTACTGGGATATAAAAAAATAAAAATAAATACACTTATGCTTGTACATTGAAGCGTAACTTTTAAAAGGAACGGGGTGCTTGCTAGAAATTAGAAATTTACAATTTAGTTTCGTAACAGTTCCCCTAACTTCCATTTAAACTCACTCTAAAAACTTTATTGTTTTATTTTATACAAAATACAAAAGTCAATAGTTATCAAATATGAAAATTGCAGCGTAAATAATAGCCAAACTTCACATTAGTAAATGGAAAAGGTGAAAAGCAGGGACAGGTGTAGAAAATAATATTCAAAACTGCTGAAAATTTAATACCTCAACACCTGAACACTTTAATGAACTAATGATATTTTACCATTATTCTTTGTACTCTCTTCAGTCTTCGAAACACATTTTATAGTATAATTTTTGTCCTGTTCGTAGTGAGCAAACTCTTCCCTGTGGAACGGAGATCGGATGAGTTTACCCTGGTATCGTTTATACCTTAAGCTCATGAACAAATTACACAAATTGCATGTGACTGTTTTAATTAGTGTTTTTAACCCTAAACGCTTGCATTCGGCTGCTATCATGCGGACTTCCCCAACCTGAATACTGACTTTAATCATCTGCTACACAAAACCAATATCCAACCATTATAGGTAAGTTTATTTAATTTCCTCCGGCTCCATTGCTGGTTAGTTTCAAAGCCATATACAATATGAGATCAATACCATTCCCTTGGCGACAGCAAGTCAGTGAAGTTCCATATCATGGTGTACCGAGTGCAAGGAAACAGCTGCACTGCCTTTCAAGGTTCCGAAGGCGAATCCTAATTTAGAGCAGAGTCCACTTTACAGCCCTCAAACAAAACTCATAGCGTAAAACAAACAATGGCTTGTTTGGAAGCAAAAACTATCGCTAAATAATAATTGCTGGCAAACAAACTGCTTATATTCTAATTGTTTTGTGGTCGCTGCTCTAATGGAAAATTTCTGCATGTTTATGATCAGATCAGGCTTAAATTTAGATCAAGTCCTCACTTGTTATAGTCGGTAACATGCGCGCAAATTTGCCCTTTTTAAAACCAATTGAAATTAATCTGTTTCTGGGTAGCGTAACTAGTCCACGATTTGACATAATTCTTCAACAAATTTGATGTTGCAATCATTGATAAGAGAGCAAATGTCATATTTAAATACAGCTAGAAATCAAAGTATTTAAAAATATATGCAGCCACCTCCCTAAATTTAAAATTCCAACAGTCATAATAATCGAACTATGAATTTGACAAACACTATTAGCGCGTTCCATGCTCACCTGGCGTAATCCTTGTGCCTTTGTTCCCGTTCTTAGCACTCAGATTATGACGAAGGAATCAAACATATTTTGTAGATTGAAGGAAACAATAAAATATGTAAGTTAACGACGGGTACGAAGACCCTTATTAATTGTTTGAGTTACCAACAAGTGTGAATACCCTTACTAATTTTATGTCCAAAAAAAATATGCTTTGTAGTTAATAATTTGGTAACACAAAATTTATTGTATTTTAGCCAATAAAATCAAAGCAAAATGAGGTGACAATTAATTTTAATTAAACTGATGTCTATGTATAATTTTTGTTTAAAAGAAATGCTTACAATTTAATTTTTTGCAATCCAAATTTATGTTTTTTTTTTGTCCAATAAAAATTATAGTAAAATGAGGTGACTGTAATAGGAAACCTAAGTTAAGAAATTATTATTAAGAAATGAAATGTAAAGAAACCTGGGAAAACAATAAAAATTCATTCTATAGTGAATCACAGAAAAATAAACTTGTCTTATTTGAACGGCGGTTCGTAGAACCAAAGAAAACATTAATTTGTATAAGGCTGTTAGAAAATTTTAAATGAATATCGATTTAGTTGATCAATTATTCCGCAAAATCAGCGAATCCAGCGGTCGAAAGTTTCCGACGATGAATCTAATATCGAAGTATCATTAAACCATATGAAAATAATTAACCACCGATACTTGGCAGGAGGAAGTACCGATGCTCTTGTAAAAGAGTTTAAAATAAGAGCAGCTCGATGAGGACTGTCCCTCTGTCAATTTTCTTGTTTTTTATTCATCTACAGATGCCAGTTCACCAGAGGACGTTACAGATCTAAGTCTAAATGGAAAAACGTAAAAATCTACGAAGCGCTGTAATGAGTGAAAAGACAGCAAAGTTGGGAAGCGAGATTGTCGTGTAGTGGACGACGCAAATGCACGTGGTTTACCAGACGACAATGCGGATTTACAGTCAGCAGATTCATTGTTTTGTACTTCTTCGAAATTATCTTTTCGCTGCCACCACCATCAACTTCGAGTGCTACAGACCAATATTAGTAAATTTCTTTTGGCCCGAATTAAACGACGATACTATGTGCCACGCAACGAACGCTACAATTGTTGTTTTGCGTGAAGGTATATTTCTTGACAGTAATTAGCTCTGTTGGAGCTTTTCTTGTGGAGTTCTCTGAATTGCAAGTGTATGCCAATTGAATTTCAGACGATATATAAGGCAAAAGTATTGCAAATTGAACCTACGAGTCCGCACCAACGAACGAATGCAGATATACCTAATGACACAGTAGAGAATGTTAAGTAAAAGAGTATTTGTTAGTTAATTGATAACTCGATCTGCCCGTATTTGGTAGCCCTACATGTGGAGGTAAGTAAATGATAGAATGTTAAGTTTTGCAGTAGGATCGATTGCTTTTCGTTTAAGCTTTTCTCAAAATCAAAATGTTAAGGTCAGCTTGTTTCAAACAATAACAAAATTATTTTTCGCAAATCACATCGAAGTACGCAATTTTCTACTAAACAATTAAGCAGCGGTTGAAGTTTTTGTCGCAAGACGATCTGACGTATGAATAAATTCTAATTTTTTTATCAAACGGTTATTTTTAACTTAAAACTTATGTAATCAAGAGCCTAGGGAATGCCGCTTTTACATAGTCTGTATTAAGTGAGTGTATTTAACAACCTGCTTTCGTAAACCTAAAATGTCAGTTTTAAATTTTCTTTTCTTTTCTATCTGAATTCTTAGGACAAAAATGTCCCCCTTACATGTACAGAACGGTCACGTGACAAAATTTAATCAATTGAAAGAATTCAATTTAACAACTCGACTACTTAAGGACATTCTCTTACACTCATATACAGCCACAAGTAGAGTAACTAGAACTGAAACATTCGTTATTTAAACTCATTTAAACACTTGATTATGTGTGTAAAATGAAAACATATGCATGAATACACACATGTATTCACAAGTGTAACAATTTGCTGTGCGAACAAGCACATGCACACACCCACACACTAACATTGTTAAAGTACTTAGAAGATATCATCGCATATCAGATTTCACATTGTACACACATGCAGTGTAAACACAGTAGCATACCATGGAGAATGGAGTGTTTGTATACACTGCGGTTAAAATTAATGCAGCTTTTTTTTTGAACTGGATATCAATTTGATGAATATTTGTACATCTGAACATTTGCAAGAATAGTTACAAGAATCTGGTGTAAAGGGAATATGTAAATTGAAAGATGAAAAGCATTAAAAATATAAAAAGTAGCTCAAGGTAGTGATACCAGGGGAGTATAAAACTCCGAGACTTTTTGAGCTACACTCGTAGCTAATGGAAAATTCCCTCTGTTTATTTCATCAAGCATCTGATAATGCTCTGCTGTAGAATTCTAGGTATTCAGCACTATTTATTCAGCTGGTTCTTGAAAGCTGTAAAAATCAGAGAGCGTGAATTTCCACGAAAGTGAAGAGTACGTGAGGAATACGTGTTCTCAACACCATAAAATTTAATGGTAAAGAATCAAGATAGCTATATTCGTCTTTGCCGAATCTTATGACCTGTTCATCCAAGTATGAGCTATAAAAACCGTAGGAGTACTAAAGGTTTTTGCATTGTAAAGGATTGTTGACCATCTCTAATTATACTCAATTATACAAACATTAAAAGAGCTTTGGCATACCATTTGTAATTTCTACATTATTCATTTCCGATCCAATAAAGTATATATTCTGGTTCGTTGTTGATAGAGACTTTCAGGAAATGATGCCCGTCTGTCCGTCTGTACGCTTTTGAAATCGACTTCCTGATATTTCTAGACAATCTCTGATCAGTATAAACATAATTCACCACCACCACATAACCAAATTAAACTCGAAAATTTCAAATTACCAAAATAACCAAAAATCTAAATTTAAAAAAAATAGAATCGGCACAAAAATTTGCGAAAAATTAAAAATGTTGCCAACATTTAAAATGCACCACAAATTTGAAAATTTACCAGTGAATCCAAAAACTGGAATAAATTTTTTTCTTTTGCCACAAAGTCAAAATTGCCAAAAAAAAAAATATCACAAAAATTTTAATTCACAGGATTTTGAAATTGTACCACCTTTTGTAATTTCACGAAAAAATCGCATAAAACCAATACATAACGAGATTTTGGCGAAATCAATGTTAAATATATTTAAAAAAAAATAAATTTCACAAAAATATGAAAATTCAGAAAAAAATAAATAATTCAACAAAATATTCAAAAATCAAATGAAACAGACAATGATAAATTTTACCAAACATCTAAATTATTTTGAAGTATAAAAATACTAAACTTTACCACAATTTAGAAATCAACCACAATGCAAAATTTCGCTACAAAACCAAATTTTAGTCCAACAATTTTTTAATTACAAAAATAAAATATTTAATAAAAAAAATCAAAATTTAAATAAAACCGATAAGCACCAAAAACTCTGAAACTTCGCCCAAATTTTAAAATCACCATAAGACTGAAAATCTGGAAAATTGGGGTTGTCATGGGCGAGCTGTAGCATCCTATTGGCATATGTACGGCGGCGTAAATGGTCTTCTGGAAGAAGCTCTTGTGTCAACTGAATTTTAAATGGAAACAAATGCAAATCTTTGTGCAAAATTGTGGCCAAAGTTGTTCTTTGAAGACCAAGCTCCTGAGCACGTTGTCGAATTGAGGTGGATGGATTGTTTTGAACACTTTCTTGAACAGCAGTATTGTTTTCAGCCGATCTTGCAGTATGTTGTGGTCCATTGTTGGACCTATCAGCTACATTCCCTCTATCTTCGAAATCCTTCACTACATGATAAATAGTGCGTCTTTTTAGCACGTTGTTTCTCCCAAAAATTTTACATAACTTTCTTATCGGCACAGTAATCGATGATTGATTTGGTAAAATGTTTTAACGATTAAAACACGTTGGTTCACAAAATATTTTTCCATAATAAATTTGCCATGTCCCTACTTCACGACTGCCAAATATGAACTGTCAAGACTAATGTTTATCAAAATGGCGGCAAAACAAATTAGTATACCTTTCCGGCGGATACCCTGTATTTAACAAAAATCAAATCAAACTTTAGTTTTTCAGACGATTAATTGGTGTTTTTTAATTTAAATTCCTGATAAATTTCCAATCTTTAGTGATTATTAGATAATTACGGGGTTTTTTTTTTGTAAAATGTACCTAGGAGTTTTCTGTAAAATTTTTGTGATTTTTTTTCTTTTTTTGGAGAGCTTTCGATTTTGTTTTGAATTCTCGAATTATGGCGAAATTTAAATTTTTCTTTACTTTTTGATAAAATTTTTATTTTTGATTCAACAGTATTATGGATAAAAACTTAAAAAAAAACACCACATTTTGTGGATGTGAACATTATGCGAAATTTAGAAGTGAAAACAAGATTAATTTATTTTAAAAAATGTTTTGTTTAATTTTTGATTTTCTGTTGATATTTCGTACTTTTGACGATTTTGATTTAATTATAATTTGGAGTTTTTTTTTTAAATAAAATTCCGATTATTTGCTAAAACTTCGTTGATTTAACATTTGAATTTGTTGGTGCAATTTGTGGCGAAGATTCCAAATTTATTGAAATTCAATTGATTGTTATTTTTTTTGTGAAATTTCGATGTGATTTGAAGCTCTTGTTGACTTACGGATTTTTTTTGTGAAATTAAAATTTTTTTTTTATTTTTGGAGGGATTGTTTTGGTTCCGTGTTTATGGTTTGTAGGTTGTATGATGAATTTAAAATTTTTTTGGTTTTATAGTGAATTTAAATTTTTGTAAATTCTCGAATTTTTATAAAACTTAGAGCTTTTAAAATTGTTCGAATTAATTTTGGTTTAAAAAAAAATATAAAGTTATCTTCATTTATTAATTTTTAGTGGATTGCCGATTTTATATGAAATATCATTTATATTATGATATTTTAGTTTAATGTTTAAAGTGCTGAAACTTCAACATTTGGCACTGAATTTGGTTTTTAGTGAAATTTTAAAATTTTTGAAATTTAATGTAATATTTAAATTTTTAATTATTGATTTTTGTAAAATATCGAGTTAAAGCAAAATTTCGATTTCGTTGAAAGAAATTATATTTTTTGTAAAATTTTTACTTTTTGATAAAATTTTAAAATTTATTGATTTTTAAAAACTTGTTTTAGGGCAATTTTGCTCTTTCGGAATACTGGGAGGGCCCATAGTAAACCTAAACAATCGACTTAATGTTTCGAGCTTAGAAAACAACCTTCTATCCCATAACTTTTTTTTTATAGAGTCACAGGCATTTAAAAATTCCCTCGTAGAGGTTGGTGCTTGCAAAAGTGTAACAATGATGCCACAAATAATGTGTCGAATTTTCCGCTTCAGTTTATTTAGATTTAAAATTATTCTTCAATTCAATTCATTCCTCTCGATAACGTGAACAATAATTGAAGCTTAATCATCAAGGGTGCAATTTAGCAAAACAATAGCACCAACACACTTATGCAAATGCAACTTTGCATTCCGTAAACAGTTGCACTTAATTCATGGTTGTGGAATAATTCAAACACAAAGCATTTCATTAACTGATCAAACGAACTAATCGTGAATAGGAATTTCGCATATAAGCAAGGTTACTTTGATTTATTGGAAATGCATCTTTTTAACTAAAAGAATTTGTAAGCAAGACACCACGATTTGTGCAAATGAAACTTCTAAACCTTTAATAACAAGTGGGAAATATATGTTCGATTTGAAGAAAAAGATTTTCTCTCTAACTAAAGTTAAGAAACTTAGTCTGAAGCGTTAAACTTGAGCTCTAGTTTAGCTGTAGTTGAGTTAAATTTTCTATTCAGTTCTCAGTTTCACATTTAAACTTTAATACAAAGGGAGAAAAATTCGTAACTTCTTGAAAAATTTTTTCTTGTAATTTTATGGTTTTCCTCGCAATATTGTTTGAAAATGATATCAGTCAACTGGGCGTTGTCTTTGTTGAAGACCTCTAGCACTATTTTTACAAAGTTTTTATGACTCTCGCCAGAACTTATGGGCGAGAAGTTTCCACTCTTGTTTGAAACAGCTTTACACATATTCAAAAATTCCACAATCCCTCAAAAATGATGGTAGGAACGGTCAACCGAAGAGATTTTGCAAATTCAAATTTTTACAACGAAATTAAGGCTCACAAAAACATAACTGTAAACAAACTAGTTCAAGCTGCTCCTTCAAGGTAATCGGTTTCATGTCGTAGTATAAGAACAGTAACCGAAAGACCACCGAATAATCTGCGCCGGAAAATATGAAATTGACTCATAATGTGGTTCAAACTAATCACGTGTACTACACGTTCTCGCAGAGCATACGAGTATCATTTCACACTGCGTCAGTATTTATTCACTTACAGCTGGGTTCGCGTTCGCGTTCAGTTCTAGTTCAGTTCGCGTTCAACATTCACTAGTGTTTGCCTGCTGGTCGAAATTCGACCAATCTACTTTCGTCTAATGTACGAAAGAGAATTACCTAAACATATAAAAGTAAAATATTTAAACTTATTCTACCAGACTTAGCTACGACAACAACCATCGCGATGCATCGGTGAAACATATGCACACATGCATTATTTATGCACATATTAGTAACAATTTAAAGCTCTTATAGCTCCTAAAATTCTAAACTGATTTTATTAAAATTTTGCAAATAAATGCCTTGAAAATTCTATACATCGGCTGTATAAGGTGGGCACAAAAGTTTTCGTTTAGTGCGCAAATAATGGCCGTTGAGATGGAAATTTCAATATACGTCATTCGAAAACTATTCACTAGAACTTCAGGTCGAGTCCCAGGTTATTTCTCATTTAGCTTTAACTAAAATACTACAATACAGGTTTAGTTTTCCTTCAGAAATAATTTATCAGCAGTTTGAATTAAGTTCCAGCTCACTGCTAGGTTAGCTCTAGTTCATATAGTTTTATTTTTTATTAATCTAAGGGGGATAACGAAGCAGGCAGCTAACTTAAAGGATCCCTTCTTGACCCCCTTCTTTCCTCGAACTGCTTTCAGGCAACCGAATCTGATGCTACACCTAGCCTTTACTCTTGGTTGAAGGGATTTCAAACTATCGACTGGTTCATTGATCGGCTAGCATTTTTCTAAGGCTTAGGTCCACCACGGCATTCACATTTAACAAGTGTCTGCAAGTGGTCCTAAACCTTAAGATAGCCGGTATTGAGTATTCACACACAATGTACGCCACCATCTCAGCCTCTTCTTCGGGAGTGTTTTTTGAGACTGACACATCCACGCCTTGTGAGGTTCTCCACCTCCTGCGAGCCTTCATTGCGCATTCCTACCATTAAAGATTGGCTCCTCCACCTCTCGTGAGATATCCTTGTCCATCTCTTCTGGACTACCCCCATGGGATATTAAAACCGAAGCTTCTTCAGAGTTTAATCTCTCCGTATCTTACGAAGCTTTTTGAGTTATCCCTGTAAATGAGAAAAAGATGTCCATCCACCTGAGCTACTTATGCACGGGTAAGTCTATATTAAAACTGGAGATCGACTGGTATTCATCACCCACTTGGCCACGCATTCCTGGCGTTTGCTGTTCCACCGTTGATTAAGAATTTTTTATAAGAGAGTATTAACTTCTCCCCGCTCGACTTACTTAGCCAGACTTCTTGTAGATGCATGAACCTGTTACCCGCCGCCATCACGAGGCGGTATAAGTCAGAATCTCTGACAGTGCACTTAGTTACCGCAATCAATGTCTTTTGCACGTTGGATTAAAATTATTTTGGTGTTAGTTCTGGTACAGTTTTCATTCACAACTAATTTACTTGCAGTTGGGTTCAAATTTTTAATCAATCTGGTTCAAGCTGAGTACGCTTAAAATTCACTTATGGTTCAAATGTTCTCCAATTACAGTTTGGATTGAATCCTGGTACAGTTCCGGTTCAGTTTTCATTCAAAATTATTTAATTTGCGGTTCGGTTTGAGTTTAATTACGATGCCATTCGAAATCGGTTTGGGGTCTAGTTGCCTCTTCCAGTCCAGTTCGAATTTAGTGCTTTTAGCTGTAATAAGTTATCTTTCATTATTATTTCTGCATTTGTTTCACGTTAGCACTGGTTCAAATACTTTTCTAAATAGAAAAGAACTGCATATGGAAACGTTTTTATACACCAGTCATTAAAATGTCAACATTTGCTAACTTTTAAAAACTGTAACGAAATTTGTAGCCAATAAAATAATCATAAAACATGAAATAGTAATTTGGCTTAGTCTCTAGAGTAGAATGGGCAAATGTATGATTTTATTTTGTAGCCGGTAGTAAAAAATCATTAACTTTTCTTTGTTTGGTTGTGATGTTTTTAGTAAAAAGGCAACTTTGTGTTATGCAGACATGCCAATTTTCCAAAAAAAATTTATTATGATATCAAACCGCGGGATACACCACCAGCATTTTTTTTTTTGCTAGCTAAAAATCACAAGACATGCATTCCCAGAACGACGTCATATGTTTAGTGGGAAATGGCCAAGTAAGTAATAATTTGATATTGGCATGTTCATTGTGTTTAAGTGGCTGATGTAACTGCTGATATTTTTATGGCAATTGCGGCCATAAGTGGTGCTTTTGCTTAAATTTCATTTGCTATGGTAATGCAACTCCCTTTTGCTGTAAGTGGCATGTTCGCAATTTACTATTTGCATCAGCAACATTTAATTAATAGTTTTAATTTTTTTATGACTGCTGTTTTTAAGCCTCTGTAGAGTAAAAGTATACGTTGCTAGTTGTATGATTAGCTGCTGAGCTAAAATTAGTTTTGAGTTGCAACAATAAAAATTATACATCAAAGCAACATGTTTATGGAGTTATTAAAATGTGAAATGTTTACAATTAAAACAGTAGCTTTGAAAATTAGCAAGTAAGAAATGGAAAACCATAAATTTTTTGGTATTTTTGATAGCCGCCCAAAACACACATCGGTGGCTTATAGTGAAGGTTTATAGTTACGAGTGTAGTCCTAAAGCTTCGTATACTTTTTCTGTGTTAAGTATTTGGAGAAGCGTAATCAAGACGATAAGTCAATATATCAAAATTAACAAAATACCTACAAATTTAAATCAAATAAAACGTTAATCAAGTTAACATTTAACAATTTTGCTCACGAAGCTAAATGTAGAGATTGTCATCTAATGACAACTTGAGCAAATATTTTTAAAACCTAATGTTTATGTAATCGAATGAAAATGTGCACATGCAGAGTGCTCAAAAGTGGGGAATGTTATATATACGCAAGGAAAAAATCATTGTCTTGGCATTGCTATGACTAACATATTATGTTGGATACAACAAAATATTGTTTTGGCAAACATATAATGGTTAATTGAAAACATTTTACATATTACATTAGTTGCAATAAGAATGATGAATTTAAATGATTTTTGTCCATAAAAATTGCGGCATGATTGATATAAAAATAATATAATAACTATAACCATAAAATTTTTTTAAACATAATATCGTAGTGTTGAGTCTAAAGTGTTTATCGTGTTGACTATAAAGCATTTGATGGATTTAGACACCTATGTATCATAGCAGATACCAATGAAAAACATACATATTTTACGTTCTATGAGGTCTACATTATTAGTATCTTAAATAATAATGATTTGTTTACAACCACTTTATTTAAACAAAAAATTATGCTACTATTTTATGGTTATCTCAACTATATTTTTTTTCTACTTGTAACATGCAACTGAGAAATGGTGAACAATGGGTTTTCGCAAAAAAAAAAAAAAAATAGTGCCCAGTGAATCTCAAAATTAAAATTCTTTTCTCATTCTGTACACAGAAAAACTGTGAAGAAATATCAATTTCTACAGTGGGATAAAGACTGTTACAGCACGCAAAGCAGAAACAATGGTTGAAATAACCATAATCTAATAATAATATACTATAATAATAACTTTCAGGTTATAATCATACTATTGTTAAATCTGCTTGTATTAAAGGATTGTGGTATATCTTGTTGAAACGAATTTCTCTCATCTGTTGTGAAGTTTGGTTTGGACACAAACCGGTTCCGGCTATGTGCCATCTTCAATGTCACTTTTCATTCTGAGCAGTTTGTATTAATTCGTTGGTGTTTTATTGTTGGTCAAGTATCTATTTGTTATGTGAGCTGGTATTAGGTGAACCTCGTTTATGACTTAGGCATATGTTAGGTGTGAACAGGTAGCAGGTACAAATTGTCAGTCAGATGTTTTTGTATGGATTGGTAAACGTTAGTGATTAGTCTTTTATTGCTCTGCATTGCGTTACAATTATAAAGGTAAATCTTTTTTTGTTAATTACGTAGCCATTTGTAATTGTACAAACGGTTGATAAAAAATGTGAATTGTATTTTAAAATCAGAGCAAAAGTTTCAGAGAAGTGAAAGTTGTGGCAAAAAAGTTATTTGATATAAACCATTTTAAATTATGTGATTTTCAACACCTCACTGTAGATCAAAATCCAACAAAAACAGCATTTTACGTTTAGCTGCATATGAGTAAATACGTTCCTAACCAAACTATTTTTTTCTATTTGAAATTAGAGTAGTAGTTTTTGTTCTATTCGTAAGGGAAGGTATATAAATAGTGATGGCAATTGATGATAGCACGATGACAATAAGGAATCTATTTGGTGGAATTTTTCAACAGGTTAGCTTTGCGGAATTTATTCGTGTAGTATATTTTACCTAAATTAGAAGTTGTAAAAAATTAAAGGATTTCATTCGGTTAAGAACTGAAGGTGATCGACCAACATAGTTTCCGATCATTATTTTTTTAAAGTGACGCGTAAGTGTAATGGACATGGAATAATATAGAACGCTTGTCTTCCTGGAATGAAAGTTATGGCGTTCACGACATCTGCTCCTAAGTGGCGGTAATTGCTCTAAGTCTGAATTACTTACGATAACATTTTTCTGCCATCAGTAACCCCGGAGAACGGCTTCCCCAAACACAATGCTGTTGCAGCTAATATCTGTGTAAAATAATTTAAAAAATTTTGCTTTTGTTTTCCTTTAATTGTTTTTTTTTCATAATTGAATGAGATTATAAAAATAAATAATTAAGGAAAAAAATAAGAAAGCATTCTTCAAAAATATGTTCCTCATTTCTTAAAAATGTTCATACATATTTCACACAAATCTTAGTCGCCTAATTTGTGTTAGGATAGAATTTTTCCAAGAAGAAAGGTGAAGCATACGTTTCCTTACAATCAATAAAATAGTTAAACAAAAAACTCAGACTCAAGACTTGCAGTAAAAATGTAAAACCACTCTTTTGAAAAAAATATATCACAGATTTTGTTATAACCACAACTTTACAGTTTCAGATAAAGTCAACGTGAAATAAATGTTGTAATATATTTATACGTTCTTATTAAAATAAACAAAACATAGAAGATTTTTATATTTGGAGCATACCAAGGAAGCTTTAACATGCTGTATAATATACAACATAAATAGTGATCATATTTTTCTGCCGAAAATACATACTTCTCGTATTACAATTTCTGGCTGAAAAGGAAAACAGGCTCATTTGAGAGGAAATATTTCAAAAATTGAGGACATATACGGTAGCGACAATAGTATACTGATCACAGCTATACAAACTGAAAACAGTATTACAAATAGTTTCTTTATCTTTGTCTGTCAAAAGTTCTAAAAAAACCATGTAGAAAAATCGTGCCATAGAGTTCTTAAATTATGCAGGTCTCATATTAGTTTGTTTTTATAACACACACAGCATTAGAACTCCTGTTAATTAGAACTAAGCGCATCTTCTGTCAACTTAAACAAACAAAAATATCAACACCAGAAGAGAACGGTGTTATTATAAAGCCCATTTTGCCAGTGCCTTTTTTTATACTTAAATTTAATTTTATTGAATCTTTCTACTAAAAGAAATTTACAATAAGTATTCAAATCTAAATTATTAATTACCAGTTATTACCAATGTAATAACGAATTTTTCGTATTCAAGTCTTATTAAATTATCTTCTATTGTGTAGAGAGAGCCGTCTCGTCAGGCTCAATGTGTCAG
This sequence comes from Phania funesta, assembly GCA_963932375.1. NCBI lineage: Eukaryota > Metazoa > Arthropoda > Insecta > Diptera > Tachinidae > Phania > Phania funesta. The sequence continues at coordinate 103,124,089 of OZ010653.1, read as the reverse complement.
TTCTTTTTAGTCTAGTTTAGGTGGCTGTCAAATTGCAATAAATTGCATGCAAGAGTGTTGGGATGTGCATCTAGTTTGTTTACGTACTTGGACGTGTATGTTTTAACTTCCTCCTGGACAATGGGAACTTCTAGATCCCTATGGATGTTTTAATTTCTTAGGTACCAGGAGGCACATACGATAAGACGTAAAATCCTAGACTGTCTTCTTTGTAACTTCTGGATATTTGATGCTCAGGCAGTACCCCACAGCTGAATACCATATGACCATATTGTCTTTATAACGGATTTGTATAAAAGGACTTTATATTCCAAAGCTGAGTTAGGACTTATAAGCCAATGTGGTTGATTTTTTCGAAGCTTTATGACCGTTATTTTTGCGATTCTGCTAGAACCGTGGTATTTGTTATTGTTATTGGTGGACAATTTTCCATTCTCAGGGAAAACGTTACATGAGTACATTTCAGTGGATCTCCCTTTATTCTCCACTGCTTTAGCCAGTCTTCAAGATCATGAATATGGGACTGAAGTTGTGCAGATGCTACTGTCGGGACTTTTTAACACTTATAATTGCCGTGTCGTCTGCAAGCGTTGACGTATATGTATCTGGGCTTGTCGACGTATCCGCTGTATATATGATATATATTAGCGGTCATAGCACACTACCTTGAGGTATTCCTGCACTGATTTTCCCATTTATGACTGCCTGAAAATAATTCCATTACATGCGGTACACTGGTTGTGGCAAATTTCCGTGTAACACAAAACGTTGGTGACTTTTCATACAAAGAAATATACATAACACTTAAGGAAAATTATAAAAATAATATAATTAGTAAACTAACTGGACTTGTGATGAATAAAGCAACAAAACCCTTTTTTCATATCATATTTCATTTTCTGAAACACATTTCTCCTTTTGTACAAAATCGTCTATTTCTCATTTAAAATTCACCACACAAACTACCCCTAGCGTATAATTTATAACCACAAAATACCACTTCTGTTTCTCCTTTTTGATGTTTTTACCAAAACACAACAAAAAAGGGAAAATCAGACTTTCTGACAAAAGAAAACATTAAAAAAAGTAAAGCAAATAAAAAATATATCGGATAATATCTTCGAGAAACAAACAAGAAGAATCACAGTTATCTTATTCGTATTTATTCTCACATAACCAGTTTGCATGGGACACATTCTTTAGTTCGGGTTAGCGTAGTTGTATTTGCATGAAAAGTCAAACCACCCCACCAAACTCTTTCATACGTGGTGTGAGTTAATATTTGTATTCGTATAAACATGAAAGGTTTTATCGTTTTTACTTATATCGACACGTACGTTGGTCTAGTTAGAACGTAGAGACACAAATTGTGTCTGAGTATTTAAAAGTATTTACGTAATTTTAAGCAAATTAAAATACATAAACTTTTTAACAATTATTAAAGGATAAATAATATTTCGAACTATAAATACGTTGCGGTACTTAACTTTTCAAAAGTGCCAGAGCAGAGAAATATAAAAGTAAATTTTTTTAACGCCCTGGTATATGCTACAGCAAAATTAATGCTGCTAATTGGTAGCGGCTAAGGGACCAACATGATCTCTTCCAGCTATTAAAACTTGCCAAAACATTACGTTACGTCTTCTTCGTTACTGAATTAAATTGTTTTGTTGCAAAAGAAATAAGTGGCTTGCAAGGTTATCTAGTTTAGCACCTCAGCATTGTTGCGTAATTACACTCGGAAAAAGGGGATTGAAATGTGACCCTCCTAATTGCTCTATACAGGCGTCTGGCTAAGAAGGAAGGTTCTGTAAAGTTTGTCTGTATGTTATATCTATTAAAGTTGTTTTTCTCATCTAAAAACTGAGCACGAAGCCTGAGTTATAACAAAGTCACACGCTATTTTTGTTAAATATTGCACGACTGTTTATTACGAAAAGCATTAGTCAGGCTTCTCCACATGAAATTTAGTCAATTGTTCCACATGATCAGCCTACCCAAGACACAATTCATTATACAATCGTAGGATCAATGAATAATGCGTGACCAACTGAAGCGCAGACAGTATTGGTGCAATATACAGCAATGATCATTACTAATGGACTGGACTAACAGAAAGTTGTTTGGGGTGTTAAGTTCAAAGCTGCTCTACATTTTTTGTTAACCCGACATCTTGCATGTTGGGTCATTAGGGCCTATACTATTTTTTGTTGTTGTAAAACTTTGTCCCAACTTTTGCGACGTTGCCAAATTTCTCAGTATCTGGAGCTTATCACATTTACACGTTCTTTATTATTTTATTAATTTAATGTTGAACATAGGCTCAGGTTATTGAGCGTTACCTTAAAAAAGGCAAATATGACAAAATGGCAAATGTTAAAAAAACAGTTTAGTATTTTTTTTGTTAAAATGGACCGCGAAGGACGTCAACAACACAATAATAACAGTGACAGAAGAATGCAACTCGACGGAGTGTATGAAAAAAGTAACGCAGAGGAAGAGGCTTCAGAATGTGGTAGTTGAGTCTAAAAAGCTCTGGCAAAAGTTCCAGGCTGGCGTAGACGATGTTGAGTTTCTCCTGCTACAAAGATGGCACAGCAAATCATACATACACAGAATGCATCAAATTTATTTGTTCTGACCATAGAAGTCCTTAATACAACGAATGCTCCAATTCCTTACAGAAAAATGAAGAAAATTACAACTTTTTCTGTATAAAAAGTCTTGTATATAACGATTATTTTTTGTTTTTTATAGTTCTTGTTTATGGTATAAGACTGCAGTTGTAATTTTTTTAAAGTTAGTTTATTGATTTTTTTTTCAAGAACGACCTAAATAACCAATTTTTTATTTCATATAACTTAGTGTTGAAGGATGCATATATCATATTTATAAAATTTTAAAAATTAAGTTATATCGAACGGCACAAAACTTAGGGTTATTATGAGCCACCTGGCCGGTTTAAATTGGTTCTAGTTCCGTTGTCTCCAAATGAAACAAATGTCGTGCCATATATTGATATAAATATTTATGATATTTTTTCCATAATCTAAAATCTTAGAAAGACTTCTGCAATTTGCTTTTTATATATATATTTTTTTTTTTTGTTGATTGTAAATATTCGATGACAATCTTTCGATTGGCCCAAGGAGAGTGTTACTGAAATTAGTAGAGTAAGTTAAAGAAAAAAATTCATTTTTCCTATAACACGTTTGCTGTTGTAATGAAAACAACTATTTAAAATTGAATGATATGAAGCATTAAATGACGAAGCATTAAAACAACACGAAAAAAAACTCATTTTCCATAAAAATTAAAATAAAAGTAAAAACTTTTATTTTTTAATTTAAAAAACAACCTGTATATTATTTTAAAGTTTGCTAAGTGTGTGATGACAAAAAAAATTTCCGTGCCGAACACGCAAAAAACCCAGTGTAAAAGAAACCTTAAACATACACAACATATCCGCTGTAATTTCATTTAACGAGAAACGTGATTGTCATTGATTTTTGTGTAATTTTAAATATTATTTACTGCAGCCTTTAGCCCACAATAAACACACAAACAATTTTATTGAATTGTTTAAAATAAAATATAGAGCAAATAAAAGAAGCGTGTAAAATATTTATTTTGCATATTTTCCACTTACATACACATACGCCAAAAGACAAAAAAATAAAATCAAATTAAAACAATAAATGACATGGTTAACCGTATGAGAGTATTACTGTGTATCAAATAATATTCTACTTAACTGTACTCGTGAGCGTATGAAATATATTTTCAATAACTACTCATACGTTACAGTTGTTGGCTTAAGAGTTAATAAATATGAATGATAAAATAACTTCACGTAGCGTGGGTATGATATAAAAAATTGTGAACTTGGAGGCGTAATACAGGGTAAGCCAAAAGAAACCAAGGGGTATAAAAGTTTAATAACTTTTTCGTTTATTAATTTTTTTTATTTTTTCTTTCAGATTATACAGACAACACTTGGAGAATTTATAATGGAGAGTTTCACAACTGAACAGAGAACCAGAACAATAGAATTTTATTATTTAAACCAGAGATCAATTATGATTCGTTGCTTAGTTGATCGTCATCACCAACTTGGCAGCGTAACAGATTTGCCTCGAACCGGTAGACCACGTTTAAGTCGCACTGCGGAAAATCTTGAACGAGTACAGTAAAGTGTTAACGAAGCACCAGAACCATCTGCCAGAAGGCGTTCTGCTCAGCTAGGAATGTCTCGTACGTCACTACGGCGCATTATAAAAAAAGATTTACAGTTATACTCATATAAGGTGCAATATGTGCACGAATTAAAACCCGCAGATCATCGGCAACGTCTAAATTTTGCAGTTGAATTTCAAGAGTTTGCCAGAAATGAAATCAATTTTATTAAATATTTGATTATGAGGGATGAAGCTCATTTTCATTTGAATGGCTTTGTAGGGTCTGGGGTTCTCAAAATCCAAGAGCCATTCATCAACGCCAATTGCACCCCATCAGGTGTACAGTATAGTGTGGGATCACATCTGAAAATGTCATTATGCCTTACTTCTTCGAGAATGGAGATGGAAGTTCTGAAACAGACCTGGTATGAGGCTTTAGCAGGACGGAGCCACTGCCCATACTGCCCGAGACACAATGGCACTTTTAAGTCAAATTTTTAGAGGGCGAATAATTTCCAGAAATTCGAAAATTATTTGGCCAGCGCAATCGCCAGATTTGACAGCACCCGACTATTTTCTTTGGGGTTATTTGAAGCAGCGAGTGCATGTGAACAAGCCAAAGACAATCTTTGAATTCAAGGCAAACATTGTTGCAAAAATTCGAACACTACAGCCACAAGTTTTGAAAGATGTTATAGAAAATACTCTAAAAATAGCCCATCAGTGCGAAGCTGAAAACGGTGGTCATTTAAGAGATATCATTTTTCATACTAAGTGCAAAAAATTTCCCTTTTGTATGTTATATAATCTGAAAGAAAAAATAAAAAAAAAAATTAATAAACGAAAAAGTTATTAAACTTTTACACCCCTTAGTTTCTTTTGGCCCACCCTGTATTTATATCGTGCTAGAAATTATATGTTGCCCTTACGACAACAGAAAGAGTTTCTTAATAACTATAAAAAATAATGTTTATTAATAACGTAATTTAAAAAATTTATAAAATAAAAAACAATTTGTTTCAAATATTGACAAAACAACTTTTAGTTTTAAAATATATAAGGAATTACTCAAAATAATATTATATTCAATATTAAAAATTTCTTTCTAAATTTCTAAGAATTATTAATATAAAAAACATGTGTATTAAAAAATTATTTTTTAAAACAAAGAAAATATTAATGCAGCTTAAAAAATATTTATGTTTTCAATTCTACAATTAAGTGTTCTATTTTTTTTAATTTCTATAATTAAATGATACTTAAAAAAATGTTTAATACAAATAATAAAAATTTTTGATTTTTGAATGTAGAAAAAGAATATAAATAAAATTATTATAAAAAGCAAAATATTACAAAAATTTTCATTCAAAAAATTATTTAAATAACTTGTAGTTTTAAGATATAAAAAAAATCAATTAGATTTAATTCAAAACTAAAAACATAACATTTAGAAAAAAAGTAATATTTAAAATAAAAAAAATATATATAATTTAAATTTTGCGCGGAAACCAATTCGTCGAAATTTTTTATTTCTACGTTGGTACGACTGTCAGTGCATCTGTGTCAAATATCACATCAAAGCTATCATTAGTGTTTAGCATACGCTTGTCCTTCTGAAGTGCAAAAATTGCATTCATTCAATTATTCAACAATGAATTTCCATTAAATTTTGTGTGCGGAAGGAAATTTCTGGTGCCGAAACGGTCACAATGTTGCAAAAGGCCTTCGGTGATAATTTTATGTCGTGAGCAAGTGTTTTTGATTGGTACAAATTATTCAAAGAAGGTCGGGAACGCGTTGACAACGAACCACGCCCAGGACGGCCCTCAACATCAACTGACAACCAACAATAAAATCAAGGAATTGGTATTCGAGAATGGATGATTAACAGTCAGATACCTTACTGATATCGTTGGAATAAAATTTTCTTGCAAAATAGCGTCGCGATGACGTCTGTTGGATCTACGCTTACGACCCAGAAACGACCAATCGGGCGAATATCGTGCCAAAGGTGAGCCGAAACCAAAAAAACACGTCAAAGCAAGTCAAAAATCAATGTCTTGTTGACAGTTTTCTTCGATCATCGAGGTGAGGTGCACTCCGAATTCCTTCCGACCGGCCAAACTGTCAACTAAGAACACTATCTGAGTGTAATGCGTCGTTTTCGCGAAGCTATTCGTAAAAACAGGCCGGAACTATGGGCCGATAACTCTTGGTTTTTGCACCACGATGATGCACCGTCGCAAACTGCATTGATCCTTCGTGAGTTTTTCGCCAAAAGTTCAGTCAATATCGTTCCACAACCACCGTATTCGCCTGATTTAGCTACGTGTGACTTCTGGATGTTCAGCAAACTCAAGCGACCGCTCCGGGGAAACCGTTTTGAGTCAATTGAAGACATTTAACGTGACTCGCTACGCGTATTGAAATTGCAGAATAAATAAAGAAATTCAAAATTATGAACAAAGTTTTACTATTTTTTGCCCACAGTAGTATATATATTTATTATACAGAATTAAAAAAAAAATATTTCCATCATTTTTAAAATTTGTAAGTAAATTCTTTATTAATGAATATATTTTGAATATAAAGATCTAAAGTAGTTTTAAATTATGAATATAAAAATCAACTATTATTAAAAAATATTTTTTAAATTAAAAAATAATTAAATAATTTACGGTTTTATAAAATAAAATATTAAAACAAATCTATAAATTTAATAATAAAATAGTCATAATATTTAAATTTCCAAGAAATAAAAATATCATATATATAAAATGCAAAATTATATTAAAGAAAAATATAAAAAAAAATTAATATTAATTTTATTAAAACAATAAAATTTTTTTTCAATTACATGTACGTAAATAATTATTAAGTAAATGTTTATTTATTTAACCAAAAAATGGATATTATGAAAAAAACCGAATATTATTAAAAACAATTTTTTATAAAAAAAAATGAAATAATTTTAATTTTACACAAATACTAGCCAAGCCCGGCGCGCGTTGCTACGCCCCTTAATAAGTGCAAAGTTTCAAACAAAATCGGTCCAGTGCAAGTATCTCAATTTTATAACTCTTGTTATGGACGTGGCCCTGCTTACTTTTCTAATCACAAAATTATATATACATGACAGCTCAATATGAGTACAAAGTTTCAGAAAAATCGATCTAGTGCAAATAGCTAAAAATGATAACTTATCTTTTTATTGGCGTAGCGCCGCCCACTTTTTTTAATTACCACCCATAAACACTCCCTGGAATATGTACAACAACTTGCCAAACTGTGAGTCCGATCGGCTTTACGGTTTCAGGGTCTATAGCTAACACACACGCAGAGGTTCACTTTTATAGATTATATAGATTTGTAAAACCAAAACTTAATTATTTAAAGAAAAAAATAAACATAATATTATTAAAACCAACTATCTCCATAAACTAAAAAAAAGTAATATATTTTTATGTTTTGAGAAGTAAAAACAATTATTAGGAAACAATTCAATTATTGGAAAAAAACTATTTACATAATTCTTTATTTCGAATGTACAAAAATTATTAAATACATTTTTATTACAAAAAAAAACATTTGCACATATTAAAAATAATTAAATAAAATTAGTAATATAAAAATTTAAATGTTTGTTCAGAAACAAAGTTCAATCATACATAGACACAGCAAAGCCGAGAGGCACAGGGAATACTGATGATGTATGTATCGGCACAGGAAATTAATATATTTCTATTGTGATAGTGTCTAATAGTTCATTTTCTATTTTCTTCCATGGTTTTTTCAATATGGATCTATTTCCTTGTATGTACTAATTTTTATTAAAACATGTTACGGTTAACCAATTTTGAGATATGAAATATGCTTATCGGAATAAAAGTCTCGAGCAGAGAGTCGTATGCTGACATATCAGATTTTTATTCTCATGAAGGTATTTCAAATATTACGGCAACATTGACAATTACGATCAAAGTTTATGAGCTAGTTATCCCTTTCGACCCGACATTCGAATAGCAATTCTACAATATAATTTTTGGTGGCAACGAGTTAAGTAAGCAATAAATAAGTTATCGGCGAACGAAAATCAGAGAATCAATAACTGGGCGGCTGAGGGGGTGGTGGTAAACCATTGTACCACTCGGGATGTTAAGTGGTACAAATATGTACCAACTGTCCTGTAAAACAAACTATATCAAAAAGAATTATGCCAATAATAAATCATATTTTATTGATTTTTTTAATTTTATTGAAAAAGAAAAGCAAGGTTGTAATAAAAATGTATTTTCACATAAAATTCCCATGTGATATGGTGCAAAGCACATTTTGCGAAGTGCCACTAAGCACTGCTTGCACATGATCTTAGTGCGCGTCTGTTTTTTTTTTTAGCGCTGCAGTTGGTGCAACGACGTCGAGTAGTTCCTTCAATTGGAAGATGCATTGAGTTATGATTGGTAGTTTGTGGTGCCCGGCCTGGTTTTATTGATCGACGAACAGCTGCAGTTTGTTGGCCTTCCTGAATCAATATCTTTGCCAAAGTAACTAAAAATGACTTGAATGGCATCTTTCTTCGATTGACGTCATTATAAATGATCCAGGAATTTACGGCTGTCATAATTATTTAACGAAAAAAAGTTTTCTTCTACCACTTATCCGATTTTCGATCGTATTCGTAAACGCCGGACATGTGATCAGCCAAGTCGACACCACCCATGATTGGTTTCAGTTTATCTTACCGTTTTGGTTTTATGTTGTGCACTTTCGTAAATTTGTATTCTCTCATTTGTACATTGGGCTATGTATATACATATAAGCTGATTTAGGCAATAATTTGTTGAAAATATCAATTATAGGAGCATGGCGAGGTATGTGCTCTGCTATTTTGCAGCTACGAGAGTTAAAAATATCCATTTTTGGTACGATTTTTTCGTCAGGAGTACTCCGAATAAAGTTGGTATCGAATGCGCCAGGTTGAGAAACCAAACCATTGCCAGCTTTCTCATTATGGACAAGGTCTTCCTCGGTAACCTCATTCACTTCATCCACTCCTATGTTTTCCTTATCGCTGAAGGTAGAGACACCACTTTGCACTTCGTCTTCGCCTCCGCTGGAGCTAGGCATACAACTTGGTACAAACTCATTAGAGCTTCCTCCGGAAATGTCCCCTGAGTCGCTAGCGCTATCACATTCATCTTCCAAAATTTTTCGAATACTTTCAGGCTCCATTTCTACGAAAACAACAAATATTTCCCAAAATATGAAACTACAATATTCAGTGCTCACCGGACTACTGGTACAAATATGTACCACCATACCGGCCGAATGGTACATATACGTACCATAATCTAAAACAACCACAAAACACAAATATTTTTAAAAATACTTACATGCTTCCATTGCAAATACTTGCAAAAACTTAAATTGTCATTATTTTGATTATGTTCGAAGCTTCCATGGCCAATATCGCACAAAAACTAACAACGCACTTCACTTTGGTTCCGTCGCGACTCACAAAAATTGAAATAACAAACGTAAATAACAAGATAAAATAACGGGACTTTTTAGAATCTATTCTTCAAAGTTTGGAGACGACATGGTGCAATGCACAACCACATAACATTTAATTTAAAGCTTTTAGGGTGGTGGGTTGCATACAGTGGAAAAATTCTATCAATAATAACTTAAAGTATAAAATATAAAAATTAAAAGTTTAGTTAAGCACCAATCGGATGTTTAAAACTTAAAGTTTGGAAGTATTTGGAAACCCGAAATATACTGGCTAAAATCAGGAAACAAAATTTTAACTCCTCCCGTAAAAAAATTTGGTGAAAATTTTTTTATTTCGGCCATCGAAAACTTGATTCAAAATTAATAAATTTACGAATTAAAAATTTTTGCCCTCAACTCATAATTTTATTACTTTAAACTTAGTTGAAGGGTACATAAGATCCCGCTCATTCGAATGTAATCCGTTTGTCTGTTTATTTTTCAAAATGATCCTCATATCAAAGTTGTAAAATTTATAAAACTGGGAGTTTATTTTACTTTTTCAAAGTACAATTTGTTTTATGTCTGGGACGTATTATATGAATATTGCTAAGTCAGCAAAGTGTTAATATTTTATAATGACCTCAATACTGTCTCACATTACAATGCCCAACATTCATATATATTATTCTTAGTCAACCACTCTAAAGTGCATGCATTAAACCATAACCTTTTGTTGTTATTCTTCCTCAAATACTCACTGCTACTCCGAACTAAAACCTGCCATTATAATTTTCAAACGTTTTTATTACAATTTCTTGATTTCATTTTGAAAACATCAAACTCTTTGTTCTAGTTTTGTTGTTGCCTGTATACGATGTATTATTTTTCCAACTCATTTTCTGCCATTAAAAGTCAACATATCATTTCAACAATGCATTTAGTATTTGTTGATATGTTAGTTTTAGCAGTAGCAACAGCAAAAATTGGCAAAACGTCTAAATAAAACAAAACATTAGAAATTAGTAAAATTGTATCAGTGACACATAAAATTGTAACAATTTTATAAATATGAGATTGTAAATATTTGCCATAAAACATGCATTCGTTTCACCATTGTATACAGACTAACATAGCAACACACACGTACTACACACACACAAAGTTATGAAAGAGCACAGTATTGGTTCATTTCGTGGTTAGTGTAACCATTGTAAAAGGTATGTTAACAAATACATACAAAAACATACATCTAGAAATACATAGGCAAACAAGCACTTGCACAATGTGCAAACAGTAACACAATAAAATTCTCTAATGGTTATTGGCAGTAAACAAGAGATATATTCAAGAACAACTTAAGCAATAGTGAACGAAAACTTAGAATTTATAACAGCTGCATTATTTCACAGTAGAAATGTAGAAATAAAATAATAGAGAGGAGGTTAAATCTTGTTTGAGAAAAGAAAGGCAAAATACAAAAATAATTTCAAAGGAATAGATTTTTCTTTTTTTAAGCTACGAGTACTAAGAGGGCAATTGTGATGAGCAACAACCATGTTCTTCCCAATTTTATAACACAAATTTGTTCATAGTCTTCTGTGTGGAGAAAAAGTGTAGATATACCTGTTGAGTTTGAGCATAATTTTATGTTCTTCATCGGGATTGTTTTCTTGGTCACAGCGGGTGTTTACAGTCGATCGCATACAGTTATATTTTGTGTTTTGCCTCGCAGTATTTCGATTGCGAGATGGCAGAACAATGTTGTGCAAACAACTGTTCAGACACGAGCCAAATTCCTATGCGTACAGCAATCTGTACTTTGGCAGACCAGATCCATGGCTAATTAAGGCGGCATTTAAGAGAGCCTACTTAAACTTGCTTTGAATAATGCTTTCGCAATTATAATATTTATTAAGGTATGAGGGGATATCGAAGCAGACCACTTACTTTCTTGGTCCCTTTTCGACCTGCAATTATAATAAAAAATTACTACAATGGAGCGGGAGCAGCCGCGGTTCACACTTATCATATAAGCGATGTGAAAATCTGGTTTTCCTAGCAAGATCCTTTCTTCTTCTCTCTCCAGGCTTAGTGGTAAAAGATTTTCCCATAAGAAACAAGTAAAAGAGCTATGTTCGGCTATATACCGAATCTTATATACCCTTCACCCAAATATGAACTACTAAAAATATTATTTCCTATGCAAAGTTCTGCTTAGGATTAAATAATTTTAGTCTCCACTTTTACTCGTAATTTTTTTGTGACATTACTCTATCTTGGAAAATTTTTTACATTTAAATTTTGTTTTTGTATATTTCGGTTTTGGTGTGACTTATTCAAAAATTGGTGAATACCTAAAATTTGGGGAAATTCAGCTTTTTCTGAAATTTCCGTTTTGTTACGATTTTTGATGAAATATTAATTTTTTTATGATTTTATATTTGTTGGTGAGTTTTTTTTTTAATTTTTGAAAATTTTCGATTTGCGTGAAATTTAAAATTTTTATTACATCAAAATTTTAACAAACGAACAAAGACAATAATTTTAAGCTAATTACAATTTTGGTAAAATTTTTTATGAAATTTTAGAGTTTAGTGAACTTCAGTTTTTTTTTTTAATTTCCACTGTTTTGAAAAGTTTTTTAATTTAAAATTATTTAATTGATGAATTCCCAAATTGTAGTGAAATATCGATTTTTTTTTCTATTTTGAAGTTTAATTTAGACTTAAGGTAAAATTTATAGTTGTAGGATTTTTTAAGGTTTTGGTGAATTTTTGTGGACTTTTAATGGATTTTTTGATATATAATTGGTTTTTTTAACTTCGAGTTTTTTCATAAGATATTTTTTTTTTTAAATACTTTTTGACCTTTTTGCTGAAATTGAAAATTTGTTGAAATAAAAATTTTATTCGCGAAATCTTAAAATTCGGCGAACTTTGGTTTTTGAGGAAATTTTTGTTGAAATTCTGTTTGGTGATTTATTTATTAGATATTCAGTTTTTGGTAATTAAATTTTTTATTATAGTTTTTCGTTTTTATTGTAAATTATAAAAATTGTCCGAATTACCAATTTTTCACTCTTTTTTTGTGAAATTTTAAGTTTTTGGAAGAATTTTGTTTTTTTGTAAAAAAAAAACTGATATTTAGTCCAACATTTAAACACTTAATTTTAGCTGTGGCTTCGGATAGATAATTTCTGTAGGAAATTTGATAACGGGAAGAAATTTTATTGATCACGCGGGTCGCATTTTGCCGTCAGAAAGTTGACCTCAACATCCGACAAGCAAATGGGCATCGTTAATATAACTTCCCTGTCTCTAAGAATTCAGATTATCTTTACTATGTAGACTCAAAAACAAATATTGTACAAACTGCAAAGGAAAAGACAAACTTTTTCACTTTTCGTGAAGGTTGCTTTAAAAAAAAATCTGCTTAAAAGTATCATTGGCAACTCAGTTTATTGCAAGTTAATGGTTTTTGCTACCGTCATGAAAATTGTATCAAGTTAAAAAAGCCCTGCTTGAGTTCCTATGCAATTTTAAGCCTTGCATCGTAAAATTTCTTATACTATATCATACAATGCCTTTTTGAAATTTAAAAAAAACTTCCACAGAAATGGATTTTGGCATATTAAAAAAAGGCTCTTATGCAAATTGTACAGCTATTGGTTGTTGCAGAAATGCTGCATCAAACAGCCAACAACATGTGGCTGAGCATATTTTTATGCTAGCACACGCACTCACCCACATCTGCTTCAAACCAAACATATTTTTCCTAATCATTGACAGCCAAAATATTTTAGAATAGATTTAAATCACATAGACGTTTTTGTTTTCAGCGCTTTTTAGCTTGCTTATTTTAATGTTCAGAGAGTAGAAGTGATACTCATTCGAAGTATATAAGTATCGAATAATATTTATACTACACAAAATATAAAAGAAAAGATTTTTAAGAAAAAAGATAACTTCTTCGGGATATTAATATGTGTTTCCAATGCTTTCTTTACATCACCTCTATTGTCTAAAAAACTCTTTGTTTTAAGTGATAGCTCAAGTGTGGGAAATAGGGAAAGCCGGAAACGTATGGTCTGTTTGATATAACATGATACTATCGTTGTCCTTCCTTAAAAATTTTCGCAAAAAAAAAAGACTGCTCTTTGCTGCCGAAATGCCAAGATGACGATTTTCGAGGCAAAGTTTTTTAACTGTTGCAATGATCTCACGCACCAGAGCTGTGGATGGACAACCGGCTTAACAGCTCGCTTTAGAATTCTTTATAAAACTCGTACCGTTAAGACTCTAAAGCTTTCGAATCTCGCTTAAAGGAGACCAGACTGCAACACCTACAATGGGCCTGCGATTAAACAGAACGTCTGCACCTTATAGACTTTTTTTTACTATTTAACGGCATTCATAACAAGAAGGAATATAAGTTCTGTTATTTAGATAGAACCCCAACATCTAAAGGATGTACCACTGATTATATAAGAATAACAGAACGACATTCCAGAAATTTAAAAACTGGTAATTAAACAACCACACTATGCGGTGATGAATAGCCAGGATTATGTTAAAAAACATACTTCTGATGCGGAGTTGGTTAAAGTGCCATCATTATATAAGGAATACAACAGCATTCAAATGTTCCCTGTATGAGAGCTTCCAACACTGAAGCACATTTAGACAATACGATTATTTATAATTTGTGTACAACATGACGCATAATTCGTTAAGTTTAAGCACATTGATCTTTTGCGTGAGCTTGCAAAAAATTTTCAACCTCGTTGAATATTATGACATTCGTGGCGATTTCACATGCACTAACACCAGGGCCTTTCTAGCTCAGCATTGCGAGTGCGTGGAAATCTTTCTAACAATGCAACTGTAGACAAATTAACGGTTTATACCACACCCAATTCCTTTCGGTACACCACGAGATATAATGCGAAAAGCGTTTGCTTAAACGATTAGCTTCAAACCAATCAGCTTAAGCTCTTGAGCTAGCTGAGTATTGTACGGCGAACATGAATATTTGAAAGTAAAATACGAAATGGCCTCAAAACGTCCTGGAATGCGTTTCAGTAATGCGTAAGTCTCAACAAATATTATACGTTAGGTTAGACCATATTATAGGAACTTGGTTCTCCCAAAGAAACTTTACAGAACTATCAATCGATGCGTTGTGTACGGTATGTTGCCAACACTGAAATGTTTCGGTCTTGTTCTGCGAGATCTGGGCGGTAGCACAGAAAATATGCCATGGCCTCGATGTCCTTATTGTATTCTCTACAGATCTATTTTTGCCTGTCCTCAGAAGCCTGAGTCCTCTTTTAGAGTACTTATGTTTCTACTAATCTCGACCTTGCTTACTATTATCAGATTCTTCCTATTTTTTAACTCATTCCTGGTAGCATCGCTTTATCTGAGTTTACTTCTTTTAAGCCCCTGGTTTTGAATGTCAGTTTGTTTGCTCATTCATTGCACAATATTTCCTGCTCGCCTGGCACCCACATGATTCCTAGTCTCCCATTTAGCAGTCTGTAGTCGCTCTTTTGCCAATAACATTTCGGTTCTAACTTTTTTTGACTCCTTTGCATCAATGAATGCTATTTGTAAAATATTCTAACGACGTAGTTAAATCGCACTATACTATTTGTTACCATAAATAACTCGTCCGGATTTCAATTTTCAATAAACTACATCTCTAAGCATATAGCAAACAACTATGGAGCTGCTTTGGTAATAGTCCATGTTCCTAAAGAGTACGACAATAATAACAAATGACAGAAACAATTGACGTCTTTAAATGGAACTACATATAGCAGTTGGAATTGCAGTCAAATTATTATATCAGAAGCTGCTAGAATGAAGAGCCACTGGAGACAGTAGTTCAACTTCTGCTTTGGGCGATGAATGTTAATTTTAGCAGGCACAATGTACAACCCTTAGTCCCCTCACATTATGGATGACGCGTTTGCACAAAACATAATAATTCCGTAGTTCGGAGTTTGGTATTAAAGTCAAATTACAACTGAAGCAGATGTCATGATGAAAAGGACCAAATGAGTTATATCCTGCGGTCCTGTTCTACTTTGGCGGATCAAGGTGGGATCTATTTGGAATATAGCACAGCGAGAACTAATTAGACTCTCGTAACTAATAATCTCAGCATTGGACAAAATAACAGGTTCTGTTATCAGGAATAATAAGTGGTTCCACAAATACTTCATACCGAAACAGACACTGTGAATGTGCACGCTTTCCTAAATGACGACTTTTCGCACAACTAATCTTGAAACATTTCCAATCAAATAACCCAACCTAACTGGCATTTTAAAAAGGACATCGCTATTTCCAACGGGAATACTTTTGACCTTACAAACTGATTGACAAACTTATGTTGCAGACATTGTGTTTCAAATCAAATGAAATATACGCCACATTGATCCTGCCGTCTAACACAGCTACTGTTGCTTAGAATGCAATGATTCTAAAAAAAACGTTGGTTCAGATTTGCCGTTGCGTTGCAGTTGATGAACACATTTCCACATTTTGCTCTTTTCATTCGTTTAGTGGTCGTTGTTGTTTATCCTACAAATTTTTGGTCTTCACTAATCTTTGCACTACTGTAGGTTTGTAGAGAGAATTTAAGCATTTTGGTTTTTGGTTGATTAGCGTAAACATTTGTTATTAGCCTTTGCTGTGGATAGTACGAATGTTGTTTTTTGTTTCTCCACCAGACTTATTTTCCAACTCATCGTTAATTCATGCTAAATTGTTTTCTAAGAGTTTAACGAAATTTTGGTTTTTGGGCGCAATGGATTCTTTTCTTTATAAAGAGAAATATATTGGTTGTGGATTGTAGTTTATTACAGGCTGTGGGACAGATGAAATTAATGTATACAAATTTTATGATATTGAAAAAAAGGAAACCATTAAATAACGGTAAGAGGAAAACTTAAATTTCGTAACTAAAATCTTTTGAATTTTTAAGAAAAAAGTTCTGCTTTATGTTTGTTAAAAAGAACAAGTAGCAATTTAGTTGCTACTGTGTTATTTATTTTCTTTAACTAGCTGCAGTCTGCAATTTTAACAGCAATAATTTCCAATATAAATAATGCTGATTTCCTACGCAGACTTCAGAAAACAGCACAAATTGTTTCGACAACAATGTAGAACAATTATAAAAGCTTAAAAACAGAAATAATAATTAACATAATTTATACACTTAAACTGAAGGGGAAAATTCAAATTTAAATAAATTGTTCACTATAATTTGCTTAATGAGCAGTATAAGATTTATTATTTTCATACCAGGTATTTAACTCGGCAAATGCGTATGTCTTAATGTATCGTGACCCAGTAGTTTTGAAAATCTTCTCTATGTTTTTATTAGTTTTTAAAAATAGCATTCTATACAAATGTAAATTAGAAACTTATTATTTTTTTTTAATTTTCTTCAATACCATCACGTGAGCTTCAAATAGATGGCAGTCGATTTGTACGATACTTGGCCTATAATAGAACATATATTTATGTATTTGATTTCTGCACAGAAATAACAGGAGCCGAATCCAAATTCGGTCTTTAGAAAGTGTATATTGCATGGAATAATTTTAATTTTACTGCAGAGTTAAAAAAATCGAGCACCTCAACCAATTTAATTACATCAAACTTATTTCACCTGTAACGCAGTTTTATATTCCAGCTGGGATTACGTTAAATTTTTCCCATGTTACATTAAAGGTCTGCGTCTGCTTCCTTTAATACGTAATATCGATAAAAATGGCACTAAAGATAGCAACTAGCAACTGTCTCCAAACCAAAATTGACAAGGGATGACTTAAAATCGTTCCCAACATATATATCGGAGCACCCTGTCGGAAAAACAAGTCAACATGCTCGTAAATGGTACTTTATGAACACAGCTATTCTGTTAATGGAACCATTACGATTAATGTATATTCATTCTCCTGTTAGATTACATCAACTACAAGATAATTTCGTGGGACCTTGTTATCGGCAAAATACGAATAAATATAAAGAATATAAGAAAAATTCGGGAAACTTTGTTCGGCAAAATACGTTTATATACGAAGAATATAAGACGATTTCGCGAGACCTTATATTCTATCGTGCACTTACACTACGATTAATACAAGATAATTTCGGGAGACCTTGTGTTCGGTTCTACTAGGGTCAAAACAAGAATCAGCAAAGCTCTTGCACTACAATTAAATTGATCTGCTTATAACTATAATTCGTACGGTAGCCATAATTGTTCATTTATAGAAGGTCAAACCTCCACACTATATTCAATAATTAATTTAAACTAAATGAGAAATATAACGTATAAAGAACATGTGTTTTGTATTTCTTTATAAGTTGGCTATCTACATGATTAATGTCTGTGTAGTTTGTATTACCTATTACTAATATTTGCATAGCGGATGTGTGTTTGTTTGTAAATTTGTATCGGCACGTCACACATCTTCCATAAATCGGTTAATAATTTCGTAGCATTATAGTGGAACCCCTATTTACTTTATATTATATTTGCTTTATACATATTTAATTATGCAATTTACAAACGCTCTCTTTTATTTTTTCGTGTATTAACATAAATCTTTGAGTTGTTTTTTGGGGACAGTCAATTTTATTCTATTATTGTATTGCTAATGTCAGAAGTAATAGACTTCATCAGTACCATTTATGTAATAAAAGATTTTCCAATTACGAATGTGTATCATTTAACAGCCGAATAACACGTAAGATTAGTCAAAACTACAAAAGTGGTCGTATATGTGTGGCAAAGAATTGGAAATATTTAAAAGAAATCGAGGAGTTTATAAGCGTTACAAATGTGATCCGGTCAAAAAGTGGTGAATAATCGAAATTCGTTTATTCTACGGTTTTCTTAAGAATTGGATCAATTTTTCCGCTTAGTATGTCGTATTTTGCATTGGGATTTGCATCTACATCCATACAAAGTCCAACTCATGTAACAATTAAAGCCCGCTGACTATTCATTATGTGCTAGAGGAACAGGTTTTCAATGCTGATTTTTCGAACAAAATTTTTGCAGCGGTGAAGCTCACTTCTCACTCAGTTGTTACGTTACTAGCAAATATGGGGCTCGGAAGGACGAAGGAATAAGTGACTGTTTGGTACGTATTATGGTCTGCAATGGAAGATATTAAAGTAGGGAATGTGTTGTTTCAATAAAACAGTGCCGCGAGCCACACAACACGACTGATTTTGCATGTGAAGTTTCCTAAGCGCCTACATCAAAGACGGTGTCTACGGATTCAAGCTCCTAACGTTGGTGCATTCAAAAACCATTATTCGTCAAGTTATCGCTGAGATAACATCCGAAATGTGTGAAAAAGTGGTCGAAAACTACCTTAAAAGGATCGACTTCTGCAACCAATCTCGAGGCCGTTATGACATTGTACTTCGTACGTAATGGAAATATCCAAGAATTATAATGAAATAAAAGGTTCAAAGTATGTGTGTTTTATTTAACTTCACTTTTGATGCTGAAAAACTAACGCGTTATTACACCTTTTAAATGCTTCGTTTGATGTCAGCTTAAAATTTAATTAAGATTTTAATTAATTCAATTTATTCCTTAATTGAATTTTAAATTATACATTTTTTTGTTTGAAATAAATCAACTGAAACCTAAATTAAATTTTAGTCAAGTTTTAGGCGCTTTAAAAATCTTTTTTTTTGTTCTTAGAAAGCTGCTGCGTAGTGGAAACGACTGTGAACTTGTACTACTTTGTGGTCAAGGAATTTAGAAGCAACATGCATTTTTTCTCAAAATATAAACTTCCTAGTCAAAACTTTAACTTAACATATCCAAACAAAAGTAGTTTTTATTTCCTTCCTATTTCAACTCCTACCACAAACCCCTAAGAAAAATTTATTGAAGAAAAAAAAAACATTTAAAGAAGGAAAGTTTAAATAGTTAAACTTTTAATGAGCGGCAATTTTGCATACTCTGTTTAAGCTGCAGCGCATTCATTCTCTGCCCAGCAAAAGTCAAATAGCAAAAAATGTGCAATTACGCGTAACATGCGATTAAAATTGTGTAGCAAGAAAAACGTGCTTAGAATTTATTATCAAGTAATTTTTGCCAAAATGCCTTGATTGTCCTCTTTTGGCAGGGTGCCTTTATTTAATTTTAATGAAGGTATCTAATGATATGATACAAAATTCATAAAACTTATTCAACTAGAAACTGAAATTAAGTACAAGAACATGTTACAAAGAGGCCACATTAGAGTCACATTCAACTTACTTAGTTAAATAGGTTAAATATCAGAGAATGAAACAAAAAATAGTTTATGTTGAAAAGCTTACGCATTGAAGGCCATAGAATTTTTTTATGAAAAAATGCTTTTTTCTAGTAAGGACAAGAGACATTCCATTTTCCTCCTTGTGGGTACGTGCATGGATGAACTACACACTTGTAGTTTTAAATATAGAAGAAATTTACAACAAGACAATCATGAGCGAATGACAAGTTATATATGTTGAGTTTTTGAACACTCCATTTCTCCCACTATTCCAGAAGCTGTCAAGATGAACATGAGGAAGTTGCCCCTATTCTTGACCACTGGTTTTTACTGCAGGACTTGCGATACAATTTTTATAAAAAATCGTTTCTTCTAGTGTCTATCGGAACTGTTTTCCACGGCCTTCCCTAATTTTCCAGCAAGTTTTAAGATTTCACGGAATTTTTCCCCGAGTTTTTAATGATTTTTATTTCAATTTTGCTTTCTGTTTCATAAAAGCGGACAAATTCTTTCGCTCTCTGAAATTCCTTTTCATTTCTGTTTTTACTCCTTGCACTTTATGATTTTACTTATCTATTTGAAGTTGTCTTTCAATTTACGGAATGTGTCAAATTAAATGATTTTAATTATTCAGAAATGACCCATTCAATCTTGAAACATGCTAATATCTCATTTCCTCTTAATTATCTATGGGGATTTCAATTACGAAATACATATCTTTTGTTTTTACTCGTAAGTACAAAATTTACTATCACTTCCTGTTATTATTTGTCTTGAATAATTCTTATTGTTTTACACTAAACGGCTTAATACAACCTAACCCATTTGTCTACAATAACAGAAATATTTTGTGGGAATTTTAAAAGCAATTTGTGTTTATCAACTATCGGCTGTGAAAATCTTCAAACTGGAGGCCTAATGAGTTTGAGGTCATATACTAGGGATGAATAATGGAAATTAATTAAGCTAATTTCGTGGTAAATTTAGTAAAGATGCAGTTTGTACTGCAAATAAAGTAAATAAATTATGTATTAAAACCAAAAATTAAAACTGTGTAAAATATTAATTTGTAGTGGCTGTTCCTTTTTAAAGTCATTTGTGGAAGAAGTATGAAAATACATTGATTTTAAAGTTTTCGTATTTTTCTCTTTATGGTCAATAAAAATGTCATTTATATTTATTTACTTCTCATGCATGAAACAATGATGCCTCTTCTACAGCAGGCCCCTAGAAATATGATAGAGTCGATTCGATGCCTACACAGGCCGTACTGATGAAGCTTTTAATGAATATCAGCACGAAGGTCTAAGAAACCCGTCTAATAACAGGCGCGAAGTTAACAAAAGACATCTACCACTAATTAAAACAACACATTCATAATTAGAGCAACACATTCGTAAAAACCCCCCATTCCGAAACTAATGCCACAAAGTGGCGGAGTATCAGAGCGCATCGTGGCAAATTTATCTGTTATCTCGTTACCCTACGGCCACTGGGATCAGGCATCCAGAACAAAAAAAACTTAATACCAGTGCACTGCAGTGGTCAGTTTCCCGAAACTTTCAAAACACTAACTCGGCTTTCCGAGAATTTAGCAATACACGGCCTCTTTAGACTATTATCTAAATAGATGCGAACACAGGTGGTGATAGCCTGAATTTCCGCTGAAGATTCCTTGGGGCCACTTGAGCACGAACACCGACAATTGGGTCTAAAAATTACAGCACTAAATTTTACTCGCGTTTGTAATCCTCCGCATCCTATCTCAGAATTTTTGGATTCAGACTAGGACCTTCCTCCACTCCAATTGGCCATATACAGGATGTTTACATTGAATCTCCTACGAAACTTCTATTCCGTAGAGCACTGCATGATACATTGCATGTTTTTTCTCTGCATGTAGTGGTGAGAATTAGCTACCAATGACAGCCCTTAAGGGACTATAAATAGTCAGTCACTAATGCTGCCTTAGTAAAGACATACGAATTAACCTGCCTCCATTTTACAAAAGCTAAGCCGCTTCGTGGAATGGAAATTATATTTTTGTTGTTAACATCTTCAATAAGCAGAATAATTTTCAACTTATTATTTAATTTAAAAATTTTTTCAGTTCATTTCATTCTTAAGCCAAACTTTACCATCAATTTCCCTATATTATCCCACTCGAATGTGAAGACAAAATTGACAAAATATTTACCTTAATTTTATGGCTTATTATCTCTAATAACCGGCCTTAAAAAGCATTAACCTCAAACCTTTTGTCAAGATTTCGTAAATTTATGTATTTCATTACGATTTTAACACAAAATACGCACATAAATACACACACACAAATTATAACATTTTAATAACAATGGGCCTGTATTTTTGAGTTGACAGTAAACCAGTGAATAGTTTTGCACACAATTTTTATGGATTTCTGAGAAATTTGTTACTTTTGTATAAAAACCGAAGAACATTAAACAGGGTTTTTTAAACCCGTGAAAAATTTTATTTGACTTTGAAACCCCGTGTTTTTATTTTCTGTGTCTTTTAAAATACGTTCTAGCATTTTATGCAACAGTAATATGCCGGATTTCTCGGATAGGAGGCGTGGGCGGTGGTCGAAATTGTCGTTGATGGGCAGTAAACACAAGGCGAAAATATTATGTTCAAGTAATCGTATCGTTGAATTAAATGGTTGTAATCAAATCATATTATTATTGTAAATAACAATATTGCCCTTCTTAGACGCACAGTGAAGTATCCAGTGAATTTGGGAGTTTATAAACAGCATTGTCGAGTATGATTGTTACACTTTGATTAGACAAGAAATAATGTTGCTTAATTAATAATGATATTTTATTATTAGAATTTTTATATTGTTTTAGCACAATTAAAATACTTTAGTTGTGGTTACAATTTAAGTACAAATTATATGGTTAGACCCAACCATGTTGCAAATTTTATGAATTGCAATCACTTAGGAATTAAATGAAAACAATAACTTGTTTAAAGCAATTAAGTTAAGTCAAATATAATTTTCAATAACCATAATATGTTTCTCAAACCCATATATTGATGTAAAGAACACAAAACAGTAGTCCTGCCCTTGCCACCACCACGTTCCTACTGTGTGAATTAAATAAGTGCTTTATTCGAAATATATATATCCAAAAAAAATAGACCGTATGCTGAAGGTTTGCAGTGGCTCTGAATCGTTTTTCGTCGGACAAAACTCTGCAACTTTTGAACCAGTTTTACTTTAGTTTAGCAAGGTTTAACGGAATTCACGGCTATCTTTTTTTTTTGTTTCTTTTTACATTTTGAATAAAAATGTGGGTTTTTTAGCTAATCCTGATCTAACTAATTTTTATTATAAAAGCCTAATTTACCCGTTTGCAGCTAGTTTCTATGCGCATATCGCTGGAAGCCTTTATCCAATTTTTTAAGAAGACTTAATCGTCTTATGCCCGACATTGTTCCAACCAAATCAGAAAGCTTAAAAATCTCAAAACGAAACATTGAAGTTTTAAGTTGATTTTTGTTTTATTTTTGCAAATATTTCTTTATTAAAAAAAGGCCTTGTGTGGATAAATACGTCACTTTAATAATATCCAAGGATAAAGTCGAAAATTGAGGGTGCAAGTTGCATTATTTTATTATAAAATGAGTTGAGTTTAAAAAAATAAGCTTAAAAGGGTTTATTTTATTTTTTAATATAATTATTAGTTCTATGTTTATAGAAGCATATCTAGTTTTCTCTAAATCTTAACCTCTTTCCCAACGAGGTCCAGGATACTCTTATGCCCGATGTTCGGCCCAAAGCTATGCCAAACCGCATCGCTCCTCATTCGCAAAGCTGACAATGCGGCCGTTGACCTAATGAATAAGTCTAATGGCAGCAATCCCAACATTGCCTCGATTGCCTGTGTTGGCACCGTGCGTATTGCACCACTTATACCCATGCAGGCAACCCTCTGAATCCCATCCAACTTACGCTTAATTTCCTACTTTCCTGACCTTTGCTTCGATGTGTTCATTCCAGGTAAGTTCCTTATCTAGGGTAACGCCCAGATAATTCACCTTCCTGGACACATTTACTTCCGATCCGAAAAGCTTTAAGGCTTCAACCTCTATACCCTTCCTCTTACGAGTGAAAAGCATAGCGTCCGATTTACTGGCATTTATGGTTAGACCCTGTTCACTGCACCATGTCTCAGTCACCATGAGAGCCTGTCTCATGCAACCTTGAATGGCCCCGATGAACTTACCACCAACCATTAGTGCCAGATCGTCTGCATACGACATTTCCAAAGAAGGCCATCTACGGTGATGTTCCACAAAAGAGGTGACAATACACCTCCCTGTGGGCACCCCCTATCTACCCTACCTCGAATCTTGGTTCTCCCGTCTCTGAGATTCATAGCACTAGTCCGAAGCATAGCGTTTATCCATTTTATAATAATGGGGTCAACCCTACGTTCAGTAAGAGCATTTCTCACCTTCCCAAAAGACATCTTGTCAAAATGATCAGCGCCATACCTCTTTGCCTGCAGAAACTCACCAGGTTCTCCACCTCCAGTGACGGATGTGTACCTGTCGTCTCATAGGGAAGGTAAGCCGACGCAACAAGAAATGATCCAGAACCACTGCCAATCATTACTACCGTAAGATCCGGCGAGCTGAGATGTGTCATAGGTACTGTTCGTACGCCATGTCGCACCAGGGTGCATGACCTTAATTTACCATCAGTCTGTGAGTGGTACAGATTGGCGGTCTGTTGAGACAGGCCCCTGATATTGCCTTGAACAATCCAGGGCTCCTGTAGCAAGGCTATATCCAGCTCATCCTCCTCAAAACATCGCACCAACAGCTCTTCGTCGATTGGTTTTTGCACGTGAGTACAATAAACCCATCAACAAGTTTAGCGTTTCCTACGAAACCTATGTCACCAGCATCATCACGAAGGTTATACAGAGCACACAGCAGTGATGCCTTGATGGCATTCACATGTGTGTTCTCCAGAGGGCCCTCCATAGATATGTCAGTGACACCTAAAGTGAGATCTCTATTTGCAATCTGTGCAAAAGATGGTCTCACTTTTGCACCAACCTTCGGCCTCACATTAGTACTACCACTACTATTCTGCTTCTGGTTAGTGCCCTTTTCAGCCACATTCATTTCGATAACTTTTGAGGGTTGTCCAATGGGCTTTGTTTGAGGATGCTTCTCCTTCTGTTTACGTGTTCCCCCACACAGACCTCCTATGCATGGGTAAGTCTGATTTAAACTGGAGGTCGACAGGTATCCAGAGTTCGCATACTAGAGACCAAGCCCCCTACTGGCCACGGATCCCTGGCGTATGCTGTTCCACCGTGGATTAGGGATTTTTTATAAGAGAGTTTTAACTTCTCTCCGCTCGACTTATTTAGCCAGGCTCCTAGCAGAGACATGACCTACCTAGGAACCTGTTACCAGCCGCCACCACGAGGAGGTATAAGTCTGAACTTCTGACAGTGTACTCTACGACAACCGTAGCTATGTACCTCCCAGCTGACGGCCGAGCAATAAGAGTAAGTTAACTAGAAAAATACTTGTAGCTGGGTACTATCTTGCGAAGAATTTTTTGCAATTATTTTGCTTTGCAGCCTTACAAAATACTACAGGCCTCACAACGACTATAAACGATGTTTTTCAGTGTATGGACCCCAAAGCAGGTTACTGTTTATCGAGAGTTTCACAACAAGAATTTATTGAGCGCTGAAAATCTTATTTGTTAATATAATTAGCTGAGTCTGCAAAAGTTTCTCATTAAGGTGGGAAGTTCATATGGTTAGACATCTATAAAAATTACTTTCTGTCCTCAAACTGTCATTTCAACAATATAGCAGTGGAAGTTTCGTAGTATTCTGTTAAATAGCCTGCAGATGGTCCAACACAGTTGAATCATTTTATTTGTAACATATTCCAAAATAAGCTGAAAAACATTCTCAACCACTTTCGGTCCCTTGTAGCTGATAAAAGACATTATCGCTGAAATTGGTACCGAATTTAACAGACAGCAGAAACTATTTGCATTGACAAAATTATCTATGCTCTGTGATATTCTAAATACCCATGCATCAGAAAGAACACCATTTATATTATGTATTACGTTTTTATTTAGTGAAAATCCGTATTTGCACGGACAGCCGCTAGGCAATTAGATCCCTGTTGGGTAGAGAGATAAACTGGTCTAGAAATACCAGACACCCTAAATTTGGAGAGCGAAACATTGTACAATCACTCTAAAATCGGTATGTCTACATGGGGAATGCGGAAGGCTGCAGACCTTGTATATCGAAGAATTCTGCGCCTGCTCAAGACAAATTGTGATAACGCCTTAACTGACAAGGATCTGCTAGGTGGGAAGGGCCCAAATGTATTCGAAGCTAATCTGGTCTAGTTTTGATTATGACAACAGTTAGTAAATATTGCACTGTTTGTTTGAAAATGGGGTTGTTCGCAAAGGTCTGCTCCGAAAGCTATCATAATACAAAGGAGGAGGAAACAGGTTTTTATCGCCTGTCACTCGTTTTATCGTCACTGTTCTTCTTTAGCGAACCAACGCCGGGTTTATTTTGGGCGGAGGTTCTTTGTGAACCTAGCCGCTATAACAGCAGTATCAAATACACTACTTCATCTGGAGCAGCAAAAGGTTCAGGAACGACAGCACGTCGGCAGTCCCCCCGGGGGGCATATATCATCTTGGTGAACTGTGCTACCTTCATGGATTGCCACTCGGGAAAACAGGGGGTACCAGCTCCTGGAGCTTGCCAGGAGCCTGAAACTGCAAGAAGGTATGACTTCTATGTTCGACCAGTAGCGAGAGTGTAAACTGGTACCATGGGAACAAGTAGCGCCTGGAACTTCGGTTTCAGACTGGTTGTTGGTGAGGCTCCTTCGGGGGGTGCACGTGGTGGCTGTGGTTTATACCCAAAGCGGGGAGGTTCTTTGCAGGGCCGATGTGTCAATTGTCATTCGCTGACGGCAGGAGATTAGATAGCTCCGAACCCCTCAGCAAGGGGTGGGATCGGGGGCCTGGCAGCCGCTATCCTAATTTGCTACCTATGGGATGTGCACAAGTGCTAATGCAGTGGTGCTTTTTTTGTTCATATAAATTTTCTGTGAACTAAAACTTGTTTACAAACAAATAACTTTTTCTTCGAAAATTTTGCTGGGTTCATAGTCATATGAATAATGTTAAGTTGTGTTATGTGTTTCTATTAAATTTTTACATACACCCACATACACACACACACACGGACACACACAATTATTGAATATACTCATGCACAAGCACTCACACATACAATAACTTTAGATGAAATTATCATACAAATGTGTTTTACTCTCGCATTGTAATTTCAAGCAAACGTGTTATACGTAAGACATTCTTATGTCGTGTTTTAGTATATTGCATTGTATTATATTATTTGGAATGGAAATTAAGTATGTCACACACACCCCCACACACACACACTTACACACACGCAATCTTAAAATATTTTACAATAAATATTTACTTGTAACGAATTTTATTATTAATAATAAGTGCGTTTATGTTAAGCTTGATGAGATTTTGGTTTTCTCGGTTGCTTGTGGTATGTAATTTTATATTCTTGTCATTGTTGTTTGATGCTGTTAATATTTCTACATTTTCTTGAATTTTGCTAAGATGTTCTTCTTTTGTTTTCAGATATTTTACAACAAAACCCATAATAAAAATTATTGTCTAGATATTTATTTTTAAGCGATTTTCTGTGTAAATAAAATAATAGAAAAATATTATGGTCACGTAGTTTATTACAATTGTGTTTTGAATAATTGGAAATATATGAAGGTGTTAGCATTTATGAGGAGATAAAAAAAATAGAAACAAAGAAAATTTATATTAAAATACCTTTGTCATTTGTCCAGAGGGTTTCAATAAATTGATCTTGATGTAAGATTTGATTGCATTAATAAATAAATTTGTTCAATACTCCTTTACATTCCGGCATTAAGTTGTAATACAGATCACTTACAATGCGTATTTAACAAATATCAAAATCTCATATTTATTGTTGCGACTAATGAAGTGCTTTATCAGGGCTAAGATGTTATAGGCCGTTTCCCTTCCAGTAGCAAGACATGAATTTACGAATACGAACTCATAACAAGCATGCGAGTGGCTCTATTCAAAAGAGTGGCACTTTTAAATTTTCAAAATAATGTCGACACCTGTGATCTTACCACTAAGTGAACGTCAAACGTATACCATCAATAAATCACTTAACGTTTTGTGTTGTGGACTTTTATTGGACCAGTCCTGAGAGGATTGCCCTAATCATAAAATGTATTGTGCTGGAACTAGGAAAAAAGTTGAAGGTAGCAGCAGAGACTTTTGCTGGGAATTTATGCCACATGCGCGCAATACTGTTAAAGAAGGAATTTTGCCTGTAGTATATTTTGCGGTCCAATGGCAAATCTACTACACACGGATGAGCTTTTAATGAAATAGTTGTTATACGTACATATGTTCGGGCATCAGAACAAGTTCCCTAATTCCATGAAAGCATATTCCGTTTTAGTAATGGTAGAATAACGGCAGAGATATTGCACCGATGTGCAATTCAGAAGCTTCAAAATAGACTGTTTTAAAAATCGAGGCACATGAGTGCTTCTTTGACGATCTGAAAATGTGTTTAATGAAAATCACAATGAACTTTCAGGGCAAGAACATCAGAGCTTCTGAAACCTTATTATATTATGAACATAATGTCGGTGCATTAAAATCTAACATGTTCGCACGACTCTATTCAGAGATTATCGAAAGATAGCGATTGATCTAACGGCTCGGTATATTGTTGCATAAAACTGAATCGCAAATGCCGCTGGCATTAACAAAAAATTTGAAAGTTTGATTGATTGAAAGTTTGACATAGAAGGTCATTCAGAAAATTATCAAATAGTAAAGGAGAGTCATCCATCACCGGTAGCTGCTATTTCTTCTATTACCAGTAGCTTAGTTACTTATCAAACTTTGTAGGTTTTTAACTTTTAATTTCAGGACATGAACACGTTTCGGCTACTACTTTTCAGATATACCCAGCATAGAAACATGAAAAGATTATGAGTTCACCGACTACTCTTAACGCCTGGGGGATATATTTTAATATTAAGCTTTTATTCTCTTCTTCACTACTTTAAGTAGGATTGTTTTTAATCTCTCCCAACTTAGAATCCAACTTACCAAGTTGTTGTTTGAAATGCGCTACCAAGCGGAAAAAAGTTATTGGAATGTGACTCGAATTGCTAGCAATTGTTTTCAAACACAAAATTTTATACGGCTCTTATCCCCTCGATATCGTTCCTGCCTTTGTCCGCTTCATACATTCCAACTCGAGATAAATTGGAAATATTTGGTTGGTTGTGGATACCTTAAAAATTAAAAAAAAAAATTAATATCAGACAAGGCGAATTAATTAACAGCTGTAATTTTAAATAAAATTTATGGATTTAAAAACTGTCCTTTGTCCGCTTTTCTTTCTGTCGTATTTTACTACACATTAATTAATAAAGTAATTCAATTTTTCCATTAAGTCAACACAGAATTCGCTTTTCTCTTAACTTATAATTAATTTGCCTTGGTATCAGACTTATATATGATAATTTTTTGACACATTTTTCAGTTTATAAATATTTTGTTTGATAATAAATTATTTAAAGGATATTTTGAAACATAATACTGAGCAAAAATTAACCCGCAGAACACATTAAACTAAATCTGCGTCTGTATTGTATTTTAAGCTATAGCTATAACTGTTTAATTTAATCCCATTTAAAAGCAACACAGAAATCACACTTACACACCTACAAAATATATATTTTTTTTGTCATTCTCACCTGTCTATCATAAAACCACGTAATTTTAATCAGTCATTTATAACAAAACAACCACAACAAACTTCAGTATTAAAATTCTACCTCTTTAGATATCTTAACCCATTACAACTACTAGATTTTCAGCTTGAAAAACGATAAGCCGAAAGGCCCAAAATAACAAAGGAGCACAAAACGATAAACAACAAATTGACTTGCATGTATAAAATATTTATAAATCGTTTGTACGCATAATTAGCTTGTCATTAAATGTGGTTTAATTTTCAACAAATTTTACAAAACACCCGAACAATATGAAAAACAACAGCGACAAAAATAATGTCAGTTATACCACCAGATCACGGTGACATAGATACATACGTACTTATCAATACGTGCTTATCATTATGATAGCAGTTACATATTATGTATGTAGGTCTGTATGTATTTAAACGAGGAGGGAGCAAGAAAACAGATTTAGTTAACAAGATACATTTGTTTATCGCTAGAGTTGTCTGCGGTTTTTGTTGACATAGCTGTATTAAAAATAAATAAATAAACATCACTTTCAAAAATAACACAAATATTGTAGGTATTAATGTATCATAGTTCTATTTCTAAACGACCCTCGTAAATCAATTACATTGTTTATAATTCTCTCATACGTAAAGGCTATTTTTTCGTGTATGACTATAAGCTACGACAAATGTTTAACACACCGGAATGCACAGTACTGTTGTGCTTGGTATCAATCATCTGTTTTTCTTTATTATTTATTTCCTGCAATAGAATTCTACACTCTTCAGCAATGTAACAAAGACTTTCGCTCGGTGTAGTGAAACAGATAGAAGATCTTTGTTGGGAATCGAAATCAGAACCACCAGGCTGCATACAACAAAGCAACCTACCCAGTACTACCAATGAAGTTGTGATTTTACAAGGTCTTGAAAATAAAATTAATATTTCAAGACAGAAAAATTGACAGCTCCAAAATTTTGTATTGTTAAAGGACGCGTGTCATCTATTAAAAATTTAACTCAGCTGCAGCGTCAAATAATTTAATTTGGACACGCAATAGAATAATCGAACTGTATTGGCATCTAAATTACACCGTACACCAAAAAAATTTCTTTTTGGCAACCTAAAAACGTTCTGATAACGAATTCCAGCAAAGAGGACCAACCAAAAATATTCGTGCATCGGCGTTTTAAAAGTTTGCATTTGACCTTTATGCTATTTAGTCGGAAATATTATAATTCTTAAATTCTAAATAAAGGCTGTGTTGAGCACGTTAAGCTTCTTGCTATTCGCTATACGGCTCTTTTTTATCCCTTTCTTCAACAAAACTCCTCTTAAACAAAAATATAGCTCGCTGACAGACAGACTAAACCGTGCATAGGGAGTTCTGTGTGTGCACATATCTTTCTTCATTACTCGTAGGAATTTTATGAATTATCTGAAGGGATTCCGGTTTTAATTGGCTAAAGGAAGAATTCGGAAGAAATTGATAAGTATTCCTGGCGAGTGATGGATTGGCCAATTTCTAAAAGTACTCCTAAGAAAATTGGACCGTGAGATTTAGTTAAGGATGAACAACGAAGCCTCGCAAGAGGTGAAGTGATTATTCCCTGCAGGAACTCTGGTGTTCATTGACGAATTAAAGAACTCTAAAGGGCCGCAAAAGCAAACCTCGCCTTAGGTGGTCGGGTAAATTTCAAAAGATCTCCTGAAGAAGAGGCTGAGACGGTAGCGCACATTTTGTGTGAATGTCCAACACTGGCTGGCACCTGCTAAATGTAAATGCCTGAAGCAAATGCTAGCAATTAAAAAAGACTCCGTGATGAGTCCACAGAAATCACTATAATCAAAAATAATGACCTAAACTAGGGTAGCGGTAAATTAAAAATCGGTTACCTGATCTCAATTCGAGTAAAGATGGGGCTTAAAAGGACCCATATAGTAAGCGGTCTGCTTCTATATCCCCCTTGCATTAAATAATAAACAAACAAAATGTTGGATTAACCACTTTGTACTGTATAACAACACATATATGGACTCACTTTGTCCTTTATCTGAAGATGAATGGCAGCAAAGGGATAACAGATCATATTTAATAAAGTATCTAAATGGCTACTAAATTCAACTTTTCTGTAGAAGAAGAACTAATTATCAATGCAAATTTAAAACACAGAAGAAGTTATAAACAGAAAGGGCAGACAGTTTCGTAGCCAATGAAAGGAGACCATGGGTGGTTTTGTAATTTTTCGCCGCTCATGGGTGTCACAGCTGTATGAAAAAATCTAATGGACGCGAAGATAGATGTGGTTAAGGTTCAGGGCTACCGGCATGGAATTCCCAGATACTGAACACATGATTGACATTATTCAGCAATTCTATAGAAGTTTGAATACAATCGACAAGCAATCGGATATAGTACCAAAAAAACTGCGAACAATTAAAAGCAGATGAAGCAAGGATGCAAACTCTAGAACGCCATAAAATCACGGCTATAGTGCGATTGCTACAAGCAAACAAAAAACTTTGTTAATTTTACAGAAAAAATTCAAAATCTAAATTCTCTAACCTCTGCCAAAATCACCATTTGATTTCCTAACATAAACACATCGTAACACATACAAAGATAATTGTGTCAATGAATATAAAACAGCAGGCTTCTCGAAAAAATATTAATAACACAAACAAAAACAAAACCAATATAGGTCTTGCACGCAACAACAATGAAGTCGTCATCTTCTTCATCAGAAATACGCATTCATTACAAGCATAGCCACACGCACACGCATACAAACATATTCACCAGTAAATAAATATATGCAGTTACATGGCTTTTCGTATTCACGATAAAGTTGTTTTTATTATTTGTTGTTTGGTTGATGTGCTGGCTGCCAATATTATTGTTAATGTTACGCATACGCAACCAATGGCTGTATTTAAATAACTGCTTCACTAGCACTACTACAGCATCAGCCACAATGACACATATGTCGTCAGTACGATTTTTACACTGCGCACACACATGAACAAAATCCGATCAGAAAGAGTGAATGTTTTTGTTGTTGTTTACTGCTTTCAAGGAATGTAAGTGTTATCTGTATCATTGTGGAGTGAGTGCATATGTATGCGTTTATAATTGACAAATGTATTGCTGATGACAACACAAGGTTATAAGCCTTGTTTACATTGTTATTGGTAATTAAGAATACTGCCCGTGCAGTTATACGATCTACGAGTATAAGAACCGTAATCATGTGCGCGTGTATATTTAATTGGGGAAAAATTTGTGTTTGATTTTTTATCCACAACAAGCAGGTCAAAGCTATACTAAGGTACACACGCAAAATGAAAATACAGAGATAATTTTGAGAACCTGTTGAATATGCAACTATAAGCAATTTATAGCCTCAATGTGATTGCAGGTTTCAATAATAATTCCCAGAATTAGATAACGAGAGAACACAATTAAATATTCTCCAAAGATGTTTATGATTTGATACTTTAAAAATCTTCTCCATCAATGTTTCTATGGTAAAACCAACTAGAGATTGTCAACGGTATTAAATGCCTGATCTGTCAGATTAGCAATCGAAAAGCTGGATTCTTGCTAGCAAATTGTCGCTTAGGAATTAATTTGAATTGTCTTTCTGATTAACAAATTTGAAAGAGATTTTGTGGTTCGCTGTGGTGCATCCAGATGACATCACTATTGTCCGGCAATCCTGCAGTCATAAGAGTTATTGTAAGATCCCAAGCACTCTACTACCGTCAAACTCAAAGAGTGGCCACAAATATAAACAAGAACTTGAAGTTAATAGAATACGCACAATAATAATGCAAATTATGTAAAATTAATAGTTCATGCGAATATGCGGTAAGAGGAGCATTTCCGTGATCACAGTAGTTAAGTTATACCTAGTGATCAATTTTCCCTTATGTTATAAAAAATCGAAGTCTTTATAACTCTAGGGGATTTTCCATACCACATTCATAACTGACCTACAAATCTCATTTGAGCGAATATTCTCTTGTACAATAATTAACACATAATCCTTCTTTGAAAATAATCAGTTGTTTAATAAGTAGAGGATGCTCAGACAAAGAATATGAACATATTATATGTACCTTTCACACAAAAAGGAATCGGGTATATATAGGATTGTCATTCCGTTTGTATTTTCTAGACCTTAATAGGTAGGGAAGTTCAATTAACGATATTCGTCTGTCCGTTTGACCGATGTTGACATCAACTTTCTGTCGGCATTAGACAACCTAGGATCTTGAAACTTGGCCCACTTGATCAGTGAGTTTTTGTTTTGAAAATAGAGGTCTGCAAGTTCACTAGAAATGGGCCAAAACCCATTTTTCTGGATTTTTTAGTACAGGGTGCCCGCCGGGAAAGTATACTACTTTGTTTGTTTATAATATTTCATAAAATGAAAGAGAATGATTTTATATTGATAAATATTTTACTTAATGTCGGTAATTATGTATGGAATACAATATCAGATAAATGTCCGCCTCTGTTAGCCTCACAAATGCGAGCTCTTTTTAACACATTTTTCATAACATTCTCACACATTTCACATTTCGATATTTCATTAATTTCAACACGAATATTTTGTTTGTGTTTCTCCAGCGTTTCTGGTTTGTTTGCATAACCCTGCTTTTCAGATATTCCCACAAGAAAAGGCCGGAGCAGTCAAATCAGGCGACCGTGGAGGCCAATCAACATCACTATTCCTTGAAATAAATTGTTGTGGAAAGAGGTCTCGCAGTAGTTCCATTGTTATGCTGACTGTATGCGATGTAGCACCGTCTTGTTGAAAGCACATGTTAGTCAAACCCAAAGCTTGCAGTTGTGGCGTTAAAAAGTTTTCAATCATATCACGAAAGCGCTCCCCATTTATAGTTACCGTTACTCCGTTTTCAGTTTCAGAGAAGTAAGGTTCAATGATTCCTCCTGACCAAATTGCACACCAGCCTGTCACTTTTAATGGATGCAAAAGTGACTGCTGAATAATTTATGGTTTTCCATTGCCCATAACCGACTATTCTGTTTACTCACATGTCCATTCAAATGAAAATGTGCCTCGTCACTCGTTTTTGATTTTTTCAGGGTTGTCATGGGCGAGCTGTAGCATACTATTGGCATATGTACGGCGGCGTAAATGGTCTTCTGGAGGAAGCTCTTGTGTCAACTGAATCTTAAATGGAAACAATTGCAATTCTTTGTGAAAATTGTGGTCAAAGTTGTTCTCTGAAGACCACGCTCCTGAGGACGGTGTCGAATTGAGGTTGATGGATTGTTTTGAACACTTTTTTGAACAGCAGTAATGTTTTCATCCGATCTTGCAGTACGTTATGGTCCATGCTTGGGCCTATCAGCTACAGTCCCTCTTTCTTCAAAATCATTCACTACACGATAAATAGTGCGACTTGTTGGCACGTTGTTTCTCCCAAAAATTTCACGTAACTTTCTCATCATCACAGCAATCGATGATTGATTTTGATAAAAAGTTTTAACGATTAAAGCACTTTGGTTTCCCGAACATTTTTCAATAAAAAATTTGCCACGTCTCTACTTCACGACTACCAAATATGAACTGTCAAGACTAATGTTTACCAAAATGACCGCAAAACAAAGTAGTATACCTTCCTGGCGAACACTTTTGCGAGGAAAACAAGCCTACACAATATACATATTCTGAATATTTATCGTATTTTCTATAATGTCCCTTATAAATATTATCATCCCAAGGCCTAGGATTAACAATTTTTTTTAAAAAAACCTCAAGATGTCAAAAACTAACAAACCAAACCGCATGGCTCCAAAAACTGAACAACAATGCATTATTTTGGCAAACATATAGTATTAGAAGCCTTTGAAAAAAGTTTAAACTTAACATTGAGTGCGATAAGAAAATTAAATTTTACATTCAACCAATAAGTGATTAAGTAAGCCAATCCCAAGAATATTATAGTAAAAACAATATAACTCTTCCTAAAATTCTAACCACAACCAAAGTATTTTCACTATACAAAATTGATAAGATTATAACCAGTGTTGTTAATAAACATAGTATGAAGTTTTTAGTGATATTTATTATACGAGTAAAAAAGCAAGTTGTTGAAAAACAAATTCACTCGGGTACTTTTCTATGGTTCCAAGACGGGCCTTATTATTTTATGTACAATAATATAATTTTAATTATCTAATCTGTTTATTTATTTGTTAAATTAAATTAGATGCTTGTCCCGACTGTGGCTCTCCATGCCTAATCTACTGAGGTGTTCCTTCAGTCGGCAGTGGCCTGTGAGGAAGCGATTGAGCATCCTTTTGATTATTTTACTTAGACATGGGACTTATATCCCAAGTGCTACACTCGCGCACCACGATTGTCTAATTAAAAGAAACCATCAGTGAAATTCTAATGTCTCGAAATATCTTCAATATCATGCGATTAAACACCGTTAGACCATTTTTCGATTAGCCAAAGACGGCCGACGCCTTGAAAGAAGACACTCGCCACGTTGTCACCTATGTACGACATTCATTAATGTAAAAAGCAAACGTAGATTAGGCTTTTGCCGAATTTCATATTCGAATACAAATAGCCAAAGTCATAGAAAAAAATTTAATTTAAACTGCTATAATACTGAACACATACCCTGTTTATTTAAAACGACAAGTCTACTCGAGAAGAATCAGCTCCTACTAAAAATTAAAATTTAACTGTCTTTTTTTAACTTTTGCTTTTTCTGCTAATAATAAAAATTTTGTTGCTTTCAGTTTCCCAAACAAAAAGTAATTAATTGATTTTACCACTTTATTAAACAACTTCATTATTGCATATCCGCTTATATAAAAATCTCTTTCAAATTTTGCTTAACTATATTTACATAAGGCTAATTTCGCAAAAAAATGTTCTCTCTCTCTCTCCCTTTTTAAAATTCACGTAATTTTTTTACTCTTTTCTGTGTTGTCCAATTTAGTTTTCATTCTATTTTCATTACAGTTTAATTTAATATAGTGCATCGCCTCCATGCGCCAGTGTTCACGTAATTTCTATGCTGCTCATACACTAAAAAGGCACATCATACCAAAAGGAAAAAAAAGTATTATAAAAAAGAAATGTATAAAAAAATTAAAAAAAAAGAACTTAATGCTCTACTCTCTAATGGTTAGAACAGCAAAGCAAAAAAAAATCCAATGCAATGAACTGTTTATTTGAATGATGAAAATATACACAGCGTTTACATTGAAGTTGGCTTGAATTTATAACTGGCAAAAATAAGCCAAAAAAACATATTAAAAATCCACCAAGTTTTGATATCATTACCTTGATTAGTTCAGCCAGTCCATCATTTTATATGCGAAAAGAGAGTGAGTGAATATGTGTTTATGTGTAATGCAGACTCTCTCTGTGTGTGTGTTCGTAAGTGCTGTTGCTGCTGTTGGACTAAAAATAAAAGTTCTTGCAGACTTTTTAATTTCGTTGGTGGTTCTTTTGGTTAAGGGAGTTTAGAGTTTTCTGTTTTGTTTTTTTTCCCTTTTAAGGTCAATGTAAATATTTATATAAATTTTTAAAGTCGACACAAATTAAAATCGGATTTTCCGTAAATAGGGAAAAAAGTAAGGAAGAGTGTTATAATCGCCCTTAGATATTTATGAAATAAAAGCATTGCGAAAATTTTATTTATTTATTTTTAATGTTGCATAAACTAAGGATTAGTATTCAAACTTTAAATCTAAAATTAGTATATTTTTAACTCCAGCCAGGTCCAGTTGTTATTTTGTATTCACGTCTCTTGTCTTTGACTGAGATCAACAGTGTTCCTCTTTTTGAATTATTATAGACCTTAGCTTGAATGAATGAATGATATGCTAAACTCTAGTGTACACTCTTTGTATACGAGTACATTATTTGAATACGAGCGGCCAATAATATTTCGGTGAGGTTTATATTGGGGCCCTTAATATATTTTCAGTCCTTCTTAGCAGCAAGTAATACATAAGTCTTGTTTAAGTTCATTTTATGTTTAAATTCAAGAGCCGTAACAATTTGGACGTGTTTGAGTTTTTTCATGTTTAAAGCTGAGATATTGCGAATGTGGTCACAAATGATTTGGCCAATGAGCACAGTTACACAGACGCGGAAAACGATATAGGTTGTCGAAAATAATACGTTGTAGGTAGCATTTGAGCATGCTGCACCAGTTAGTTCTTAATTGTGTTAGTGCTTAACGATCCTGCCTTGACAGTTGCAGTTTCCAAGATCACCGGAAGTTGGGCGTTAAGGACTTTGTTGCATTTATAACCATTAACGACCGTTAATGACCCCACCTTATGATGTAAGTTTTCTATGGTTTTCGTTGCAGAAATTTTGTCCTCGTCGATGGAAATAATATCTTCGATGACTCCGCGATGGTATATAAAGTCCTGCCAGATGTGTTTAAGTTATTAGGCAGGTCACATGCAGTTTCTGGTCAGTAGTACATTATGTTGTCGTACAGCTATCATTTTGGTCTCACTTCACTTTTTTGCTCATATGCTTGATGGGCGAGGATAAGTGAATGAGATGATCAAAGTCTTGTAGCTTCGGTTAGGTCAATAAGAGCAAGCAATTATAAGCCTCGTGACATACAGTTTATGTGATGGTCCCGATTATTATTCTCTCGCCACCATGAACAAATAAGGAGAAGACTTTTCCATGTTATAGGAAATTGGTGTTTTAAACCAATCCCTCATATTACGCTAGGCAATGCCTATGGTCTGTTAAAGTGTTTGCTATGTGATACTGGTTATTTATTTAAGCAAAAGCTAAGCAGTGGCACATAAAATATTCCATCGTTTCGATATCCTCATTGCTTGTTTTTCAAAGCAGATAGGCTTTTGATCTTGAGTGCACTAATAGAAAATTTGAAATCTTGAAACCTTGTTAAGGTTCCGAATAATCTTTGTTGTATCTGCTTTTGGCATACTCTAAAAAATTTCAATAATATTACCCACCCTTTCATGCTCCTACATTCTGATTTGGATCATCGCTCAATCTCCGTGTAACAGTTGATCTGCACTTTAACTACCTTCGTGTGGGTTTTTATGCATGCTGGAAAAAGTTGTATCATTAGCATTAGGTTAAAGTATTAATATGACTGCTTATTGGAATAGAAAATGTATATCAGCTAAAAGAAAAAATTCTGTACTACCTTGGCTTGCAGCAGCTTTAATATAGATTATGGAGGCTTAGACGAAAATGTACATAAATATTTACTCCTCCAGCTATACTTTATCAAAAGCTAAAGCCACACAATAATATAAAGTTTTGTATCTTTAGACATAATTACATAAACTCCTAAAGAATATCAGCGCGTATGAGTATTAAAGATTTCACAATAATCATACGCTCTGGTGTTGCATGGTGGTAGAAATTAAATAAAGAAATCCAACCACCGTACTTTTTTGTTGAATCTTTTTATACAACCCGTGAGCTAACTGACTGATACAAATCTTTTAATAAACTCCAACGTAGTTTCAATTGGAAATGAAGTACATTAAATTAAAAGGAGAAACTTTTTGAAGTTTGAACTTGTTGTAAAGTGTGCAGTTTAACACACAGTTTAAGTTGGCTGTTCAACAATATTGTTGGATAATTAGCTGGCAATTGGAAAAGAAAAGCTGGCATATAAATTACATTTTTCACTTGTTTGCTTGCTAATTGGCGTGTTTTAGAAGTATTTAAACTGTTTGGAGCAACAGAACAAAAAATAAATAAATTGTAGAGTATAACTAACTTAAAGAATATATTTAAGCATATTTTCAAAAATTTAACACACCTTGCTTTGCCCTATTACGTTTGGTTTCTTTTATTGAATTCTTTTTTGCCTAAGAATAATCATAAAATATTTCTTTTTATTTTGACTTCATTTCTTTTTTAGGTTACTTTTTAAACAAAAAGTCCTTTGTTTTATTATTGAAACGTAACCAGACACTTGAACAGCCACAATTCAGACATATGTGTGTTAACAATTGACTTTATTTTATTACATTTGTTACCCCGTCCCTTGTCCTGCTACTGTTTTATTTGTCTTCATTTTTCTGGCAAACTGACACAATTAAATTCCAAAGAAAATTGAAAAGACAAAAGAACACATTACCAGCTCCAGGCCAATAACTAGCAAAATAAACCAACTTCAACAACTGATACAAATGTGTAGTGCTGTATACAAACCATAAAAACTCTTGAAGTTATACAAAAAGGAAAAAATTGTTAAATGAAATAAAGGAAATCACGCATACAAATATCAAACAGGCTCTACTAGAAGCTAGAATAAATGTTTTTATTTGTTTTTATAAGAAGAAGTAAAGCTAAAGATTTTTTACAAATATTTTAGAGAAAAATATTTTAAAATTATAAAATCTGAATATCCAGCTGGGAGATGGACAATAATGGTGTAAGAAATATATCTTGTAAACTACCCATCTAATGGAAATTGTTGATAAGAAAAGTAGAAAATAGCCTAGACTTTTAGAGAATGAAATTTTAGACTTCGGTATTGAAATATAGATTTAGCTACACAAGTTATAAGTTGGCAATAGCGGATTAGTTAGAGAGGCTAGAACTCGCAATTTTTTCAAATATCGGGAGTTGTTTGGTAAAGCAGGCCATTTCACCTTGAATAGACTAAAAAAGAAACAATGCTTGCAAATTATTGAATATTATTATTAAAATTTGTGCTGTATGAGAAATGTGCTTCGTAATTACGTTCAGTTTATGGTCGCACAATTGACCCACCAAGCTGTCGTGACCAAATTTCCCATGAGTCTTATTTTATTGGACATTCATCCACCAACTCGTATGCAAAGAGTGCGTACCAAGAAAAATATTGCCGCTCTAACGAAGATCACGATATGTCGATTCGTCGCCGTTGTCAACGATATTCGACCACCTAGAACATTTTACTTAAGGATCTTGTTTTGAAACCATACAAAATACAGCTTTTGCAAGAACTGAAGCCATGATGCCGTTTGTATGGTGAATGCGAAAGTTGATAAAAAGTTCGATAAAGTTCCACTTTTCTATAGAAAAATTGTGATTCGCAACGAAGCTCAGTTTTGGGTCAATAAGTACGTCGACAAACGCAAGTGCCGAATTGGGTGTGAAGAGCGGCCAAAGGAAATTCAATAGCTGCCAATGCACCCTAAAAAATGTATTTTTTGTTACGATTTGTGGGTCGGTGACATCATTGGACCGCAATTCTTCAAAAACCATGAAAACTGCAAAGTTACATTCAGGTAACGTGCAATGACTACCGACTTTTTTTCCCAAAATGGTTATAATAAACCAACATGCCATACGGCAACGCGATACCATGAACTTAATAAGAGGCGACTTTGGTGAACAACTAGTCTCTCGTTTTGGAGCAGTCTCTTGGCAGTCAAGATTATGCGATTTAACCCCTCTCTCGTCTCTCGTGTACAGGGAAAAGTCAGCACAATTACAGCCTTGGAAGACAGCATTACAGCTGCCATTAGTTAGATACCGGCCGAAATGTTAGAAGAAGTGTGCCGAAATTATAGCGCCGGGATGGACCCCCGACGGTGTTAGCGCATGCAATAATAACATGAAATAATATTCAAAAAGTAAATCGCATTTATTCAGTTATCAGCACAAATAAATATTTTATTCGCTGTGTTTTTTTTTCAATTTTGAAAATCCAAACGGTTAAAAATCGGCCATCATAAGGACATTTGCTTGTCCATTAATTTTTTTTTTCAGCAAAGTTGAAGTCAAAGACCTACTTTCCCAAGCCCACGAGCATAGTCTGCTATTTTAAATTATAAATTTTTTCATATTCGTTCCATACTTCTTTCATACAAACATTCAGAACAACTCCCGCTTGTTAACCGATGTTACAATGACATGTGCAACCCATATCGTTATACTTTTATTTTGTGTGGCTGGTTACTTCTTTCTTCACACAAAAAAGTTTTTTTTTTATACCAAAAAATGCGTATGTTTTTACTTTTATACACTTGATTTAACTTTAAGAAGTTTATTTTTATCCTCGAGTATCTCCAAGATTTGTTAACACAGATTTTCACACCATTTATTTTCATTTCATTGTCTGTGGAAAAATAGGAAATAGAAAGAAAATTGGGGGAAATGACTTGAGGAAAAAGAAATGTCTAACAAATTTTTTGTGCTAAACAATCTTGTTAACATGACTTTATGATGTAGAGTTTATAAATTATATTTGTATATTTTGTTTTGTTTCCACTGGTTTTGATTTATTTTGCAGAAAGGGTTAGGAAAATAAAAATAAATTCATTTGTTATATAAGTATTTTGCATTTTACAGGATATACTTTAATAGGATCTTTCAGGGATAGCTATTAAGTGACTACGAGTTTGCTTAATAAGTGGTAATAATTTAATTTCATTAAA
Source organism: Phania funesta (assembly GCA_963932375.1). Classification (NCBI taxonomy): domain Eukaryota; kingdom Metazoa; phylum Arthropoda; class Insecta; order Diptera; family Tachinidae; genus Phania; species Phania funesta. The sequence continues at coordinate 103,081,764 of OZ010653.1, read as the reverse complement.
ACAAATGCCATTTGTAATAAAGTTTGTTCTAGTTAATATGACTGATATATTGTTTATTTAGGTAGCAAACATAAATAAAAAGCAAAAATTCCCAAGCGTTTGATAAAATCTGGCATGATAGGCTAGTCACGAAAAAAACTCGATTTGTACCTGAAAACTCCCACAAACTTCTGAAGAACTTTATACCAATAGAACCTTTGAGGTAAGGTCAAAAGATCAATTTTATAAAAAAGGGGAAATCTTTTCAGGGGTTCCTCAGTGTACTAGGGCCGCTATTATATCTCATCTTTACAGCGGATATGCCAAATACATATAGGTCAAAGTTTGCAGATGTCACTCAGAAGGTAGAACTGCCCACCGATTACAATAACAAATGCCACGGTTCCAGCGGAAACGCACGTTAAACATTTGGGTATCCACCTAGATCGGCGCCTAACTTGGTCCCGTCATATTGAGGCAAAAATAACGTCCATAAAGCTTCAAACAAATCAACCACATTGGCTAATAAGCCCTAACTCAACTTTGGCTTTGGAATATAAAGTCCTTTTATACAAATCCGTTATAAAGCCAATATGGTCATATGGCATTCAGCAGTGGGATACTGCCTGTGCATCAGATATCCAGAAGTTACAAAGAAGGCAGTCTAGGATTTTACGTCTTATCCTATGCGCCCCCTGGTACATAAGAAGTGAAACCATCCATAGGGATCTAAAAGTTCCCACCACTTAGAAAGAAGCAAAAACAGCACTTTCATGAGTAACAGACATTAAAAAAACTGACACATATAGAATGTCTAAACGGCTCTCCCAAGAGTAGACAGGGTTTTTGTATTAACACTTAACTTAACAATTAAGTAGTACTTAATACATATAGTTTAGAGATATAATTTGAAAACGTATTGTAAACTTCTTTGAGTAGAAAGATTCAATAAAACAAAATTAAAGTTAAAAACATGATAAAATTACACTAACCTATGTTAAGGTCGAGAAGCGATCTATTATTTGAGAACCTGGTTTGCAAAAGTTTCAATATTTGAAATTTTATAAAACCGGGTTTCGTTTTTTGAAATCATGAAAACTGGGTTAACTGTGCCATGAGCACAGATTTATCCAAGCATAAAATTGAACAATTTTCATAGATTATGTAATTTATTTATTTAATTTAAATTTTTAATTGTAACAGGAAATAAAAATGGTTCATCTTAATTCCATTTGAACAAAAATGTTCGTCAATGCCAGTAGTAATTGAAAAATATTTATAACTGTATTCGTTTACATGGATTGTTGCTATTGGTTGATTGTGTTAACATCTGAGCAAAGGGAGGTAGTTATTGATGTGTGAGAGGATCATTGGGCGAACAATATTTGCTATTTTATTTAATGATCAGAGACCTTCTAAAAGTAAGTACATGCCCTGACAACCTTTTGTTTAATTTGTACAAGTACGTTACAGTCAATTTGTTTTAAACATTTAAGATTTTCCCTATACCAAAAGCCGACGAACAACTCTACAGCATGATTCCAATACGATCATGTTTGTTTCTTTTGCTCATGAGTCATTGCATACAACAAAGACCTTGAAGATCGAAGTGGTGTTCTGCAATGAGAACTAAATATCTATATATCGTTCGTTTTGAAGTGTTTTGGTCAGTGGTAGTAGAGTATTAGAATACAAGCGAACTATATTCTATCCACAGGACAACATGGTGTCAGCGAACTTGTCTTTGTATAAAACAGTTCTCTAAACGTTTAATAAGCAAACTTGCTATAAAGTTCGTCCGCTATAAACTCTTAAATCCCGGTCGAATAACTGGCTGAATAGCATCGTCCATCTTTCTATAAGTTACTTTTAATATAAAAAATTTATACTAGAGCTATTGGAAAACGAATTTCTATTTAAATTTTTAATTTATATTTGTTTTATTTTTTGAGCCGAAAATCATACAGAATTTGGTATTTAAAGAAATCTTAATGATTTTCTAAATCAAGAAGTCAATTAACTGTATGCAACATTGATTTAAAATGTTTCTTGTCTTATAATGACAGTTTTTCCCCTTGTTATATTGCAAAGTTACGCAAGTTGAAGTTCGACGTAAGCTCGGTAGTGTTCGTAAGTTTAATACGCAGGTGATTCGTTGCACCAATGAAAAGTTTGAACGTGGCTACACTTATTTGGACTTCAAGCCAACGACCAGTGAAAGATTTGCACGTACTGCAGACGTAGCGACTACTATCGAAGAAGACCCAAAAGTGTATATTCGGCGCCGATCAGATGACTAAGGCATTGCCAGAGAGCAACGCGATTTATTCTGTAGTAGTTTTCGTATAAGGTTTTGCTGATGACTGTATTCAAGCCGGACGTAGAGAGTTGCTAATTGTGCGTTAAATATATTGCAGATTTGGCTTTTAAGCTAAAAATCATCAATGTTAATATAGCTTTGATATCGTACAAAGTTGAAAATTTTCATATTTTCTGCTATCTTGACTAACGTTTTTTTTATTCAAAATTAAGAAGAGTGAAGTATAAAGCAACATTTTTGCGGGGTAACATAAGAAGTAGATTCTTAGATCAAACAGTTTCATTTTTCTTTTGAACTTTTAAAGCGCCAGTCCTAAGTGAATTGTTCATTATATAATCTTGACCACCGGTGCCAAAATGGGCAAGTTTTATCACTTAAGATTATACAAGAATTTTTCATAAATTTTCGAATTTAATTTAAAAAAATGAAAATTTAGGGATTTTCATAATTTTCTAAAATTAATGCATTTCATCATCTCTTAACATCTAGTTTACCTGCCTTTGTCTGTCTCTTAAGCTAATTTTTTGCATTTAGATTTCAAGGCCAAGTATTAACTCTACGAAATGAATTTACTTTTTTATTGATCATTCAATTTTATTTATATTCAGCTTTTGGAAAACGTAAGCTAAGATGCGGAATTTAACAGTAACCGCATAATTTGTTTAGGAGTTATATATTATATCTACCATTAAGGACATCTGTCAGGACCTAGAATCATTGGATTAATTGCATTGAAAATTGAGAAAGTAGATACTGCTGTTATTTATATCACATGTATAGACTTTCATAACTTTGCGTTCCTACATGCAGCTAAATAACATTTTTAATTTTAAGGACATATGGGAGGTGGGCTTGTCACTGGATCGATTTTTCCAAAAATCCTTATTTTTCTTAACACAAAACATGTTTTTCTGGGGTACTTAATTTTAAAATCTACGACAAACTACCTTCTCTTTTTATTCCATCATAATATGAAATGATAGCACTATGGAGCGGTCAGTAGATTGATAGCAATATAATACCAATAAATATTTTCACTTCAAAATTCGACCTAATTGACCGACAAATAAATCTGAAATTATTTATTTAAAATTGTGTAATTAATTCTTGAAAGGAAAAAAAGGTCTCTGCTAATTTTTTTAAAAATTTTTCTTAAACTTTTTTAATTCTTTTCACAATTTGACTTTGGCAATTATTCACGAGCATCCTATTAGAAGTACCTGATATAATATTTATTTTGTAATTTACTGATAATAACAATATTTCTTTTACAAAAAGTGTTTACACAACTACTACGCAAGATATGTGCCAAGGACCCACAACAAGTCAAGGTGCTAAAAGTTCCAACCCTAATTGTTTTTGAGAAACTTAAGCATGCACTTCCTTCACCTTCTCAATTTTTAGAATTTAAAATCCATAAACATCGGCCAATTTTGTAGACGAGGGATTTTGTTTGACTTTAAATATTTTTTCTTCACTTTAAATGTTGTACTGGAAAACTGCTTGAATTCAAAGATATATTGTTTGTAGGTTATATAATTTTTACAAGTTTAAAATTACGTATATTTTTTACAACACAATTAAATTCATTCCAAAAAAAATTTAATTTAATTTATCTTAAAAGCGATCTCCTTAAAAAATTACACTAAAACCCCGCCATTACTTTTCCACCATTTCCAATTTAATATTCTTTAAGAAACATTCAAAGGAAATTCTTTTCACCCAGCACTAAACTCCATGACCTCAAATCAGGTAATTTTCTTTTCAATCTAATTGTTTTTCTGAAATTTCTATTTATTAATTGTTTTCGGCTAATTGAAATACAATCGTTAAGAAACCCATTAAAGTAGTCATTTTCAATAAACTCCAAACCACATTATAGTAACAATTTAGGAAAATAGTGATTAAGTATGACCACAAGGTAAAAAAAATCAATGATAATCACTTGCTTAATACGAATAATAATAGCAGTGATGAGCCGAAAAATAATAATGAAAGTAAATTGTGGTCTTAATGAAACGTTCAATGTATGAGTATTTTACACCCACTATTACGAAAGAACAGACACAATTATTTCTACACACCTTTTAAGACAGATAGAAGCAGCAAATAAAGCTCTTAGATTACCAAACGCTCATGCCATGAAAAGTAAGTAATTCAAAGTATTAGGAAAAAAAAGAATACAATAGTGTGCAAATCAGAATATGGGTTAAACTTCAAAAATTACACACCTTACAGACAGATAATATGATTTTATACACCTTGTCATAAGTTATACATTAATTCGAATTAAATTTCGAAATTTTGAACATTCTCTGTAATTAATATTTTCGAATATTTGTTTAATAAGTGTCAAGTTATTAACGACTTCCTATTATTTGCTTCTTAAATTGAAGTTTCTCTAAATTTGCAGCAAAGTTTTGGCCGCCAGTGAAAGGAACCTCTTACATCGAAATAAAATAGGAAATATTATGTCCTAGAAATATCCCTGTAATTATGTGATTACAAATTAGTCTTTGTATACGAGTATGTACATAGAAGGAGTGAGTCGGAAAAGTTTTTTTCTTTTTAATATGTGTGTTTATTTTTTAACGACAATTTGTTGTTCGTGTATTTCAAACTGTATCTGCTGTTACATTTTATGTTCTTGTGTTTTGTTTTTACTATTTAGCAATTATGTTTTAATTGTACCCAAAGTAACACATACTATTAGCAAAACAACAGAACTAACTACTATAACAATTATGACGTAATGATTTAATTTTTATATACATTAGCACAGAGTATTATTATATTGCTTTTTTATTCTCTGGGGTTGTTAATGACTTTAGTCCTTAGAAGAACAGCCACAATTTTATCATCCAGTGTAAATGTTTGCGCTAAGAGTTAAGGACACACAATTGTGCAAATGTCAAGATTGAAAAAATTTATATTGAAATTCATGAAAATTTTAAATAAAAATTTTGTAGTTTAATTAATTTCTCAACCTTCTTCTTATGGTTTTACTACTTCTCGTTCAACTACTAACTGTGGTTCTTAGCGCCGTAGAAGTAGTTTCGTCATAAACTTGATTGAATTTCGGTAATGCAGCCTTGAATCTCAACAATCAGTGTGCAGCTGGGTGTAAACATGTTGGCTTGGACCACCGACACATCATAAATGGGACCAATTCTGATCGTCTGGAGAAATCCAATTAAGAAAATATCCGGTGCGTTTATAATTCTTCTTTCCTTGAATTAACCGATTTGTAATTTGTCCTTAGTCTCAATCTAATCTCTTCGACGGTCGACTTGTGATTGTCGATCTTCTTCCCCATTACGTAGTCTCTTGTGATTGCTAGCCTTATTTTAAGGCTTAGGTCCGCCATGGTATTTGTTCTTAATAAGTGTTTGCCCGTGATCCTCAGTCTTATGCGAGCCAGTACTGGACATTCACACACAATGTGTGCTATCGTTTCACCTTCTTCCTTAGGAGTACCTTCGAAGCTGTTCCGTCCACCCCTTGGGAGGTTTTCTTGACCAACTCTTTAGAATTTTTCCATTGGACAATAAACTCCCGAGTACCTATAGATTTTAACCCCTCCAACTCATGCGAGTTCTCATTGTATAATCCTGTCGGAATCTCACAGGCTAACGCCTTCGAAGTACCTTTACAGATTGACCCGTTCACCCCTTGCGAGGCATTCTTTGCCACCTTTTCTGGATGCATCCTTTAACCAATAAAAATCGTGTTTTCTGCAGAGATTAGCGTCTCCTCCTAAAACTGGAGACCGACCCCTACTTAAGACCAAGCACCAAAAGACAGGCCACTCAAACCTGGCATAAGCAATTCCACCGTACACTGGGGATTTTTATATGAGAGTGTTAACTTCTCTCCGCACTTATTTAGCCACACTCCTTGCAAAGAGAGGAACCTGTTACCGGCTGCCGCCACGTGGAGATATAAGTCAGAACTTCTGACAGTGCACTCAGTGGCGGCCCCTATTTAAATAATACTTTCACCTATGTGAAAATCCACTACCTTCGGATCGCTGGTAAACTCCGTGAAATATTCCGCCGAGAGTATGTGACTAATGGATTAAGAATTTAAAGTGTGGTCAAAGAATTTCAAGAAATGTCCGTTAATATCAATGGTGTTTTAACAAAAGTGTTGCAGAAAATCCGAAAGCATTAATTCTGCAGTGACTGGGAACAGCAGTCTTTATATAACGGTTTTCCCGTGACCTTCACTGGATGATAACGAGCTGGACATTATGTAATTTCAGCAGGACGACGCCACATGCCAAGCCACATAGCATCAAACCATCCATTGTTTTGCGACATATATTGCCAATTTTTGTTTTTTTTTTTTTGTTAAATTTATTATTATATCACCGCTTCTTAAATCAATGACGTCATAAAATTAAACATAACTTCACTCCCGTTATTTAACTTTTTCTTCCTCATATCTTATTTTCCTTAAAATATCTCGTGTTCTCGAATGCCAAAAAAATATTTATTATCATCTCGTTTATTGTGATTGACTATGTAACCAATTTAAATTGAAATCAAAGCTTAACTACGTAAACAGGGCAAAAAACACACATATCATTAGAATGTAGGCTATACTGTGTTACATGTATATGCTGATGTTTGTGTGTGTATACGTAAACACAGCAACAACAAAAGCCGAAATGACGGACAACCACATACGTGTACAAGACATGTTGCAAGTCTAGAACAAACAAAATCATAAGTAAAGCTAAAGAGTAACTAAAACCTACGACAACAGGCCACATCTACTTATAGGAGAGCGCACACAAATATACGCAATAATACACATACAGTGTTGTGCAAAACAAAACAAAATATTTTCTTTTAATAGAGTTCATTTCCAACAAAATCATGTTTCCATAATTTATATTTCTGTATTTATATTTCTGTATTAAAATAAAATTAATTAATATCCCAATTAAGCAAACTCTTACTTCAAATACAAACTAAAGTAATTCAGTTCTCTCTACTAAGGTCTGCAAAACAAAAGCTACAGTCAATATATGATCCACTGTTTTTTTACAACTTCGATACATCTTCGAAGCATAGATTCAGTTAGAGCAGTTTCTGAAATAGCCAGTTAAAAGAGTTTCAAAGAGTTCAGCTTTGGATTCTCTTACCGAGAACGCTAATCTTTAACACGCCAGAAAGAAGTATGCAGTTCAATCAAGGCCTTGAACTCCATTCCTTCCTAGAAAATATTTAGCAACCTGATGTGTGTCGGATGGCTATCGTGTTGAAACATGCAAATAGAAAAACAAGAGTTTAACAAGAGCTAATAAAGCCTTTTGCTTATGCTCCAATACCTTTTTTAAAAGCTAACAAAACACACACATACACACATAAACAAATACTCACACATGTAAATCTAAAATAACCCTCTAACATTTTACTTACAAAATAAACAATATACTCATAATACATCCTCTGCTACATGTGGCCAGATATAAACACTGAACGAAGAGTTAATGTACAAAAAGTACTTAAATATTTCAAAAGAAGGTACCATTGATTTCGGTTTATCCGGTTTAAGTATAAGAATATTATCTAGAAAAAGAATGTGAACAGCTAGCAGTTACAATTTATTAAACCAAAATCAGACAAATGAAATTTGACAACCATTTACATTATCTATAACAATTAATTCTCTCACCTCTAATGTACGCAATGAAAAAATATGCTTCACGTAACGATAATTTAAGAACAACATATTATGATTGAATTATATGATTGTAAACATATCTTATTACTCGTATGAAGATAACAATACTGTTATCTTAGAATGGCAGTAGGGCAATAATTCGATCTTACTGATTGACAGCGGCTGAGTACGAAAACAGGTTATCAAAGTCACTTTAGGCACAGCACTCTCATATTTTTCTAAACACGAAATAAACTTTATATAGTGTGTGTATGAAGAACTTTTTATGTTTGCAGTTATTATAAATTTTTGTTTAGTTAAAATATTTTGTTTGCGGTTAGAATTTTTGTAAAAAAACATTTTAAACTTTGCTTAAAAAAGGCCACCAACAGCTTAAACTGAAGGTTTTATTAACTCAACGAATTCGGTTATAGTGTTTCCACATTTTTCACTTCAATAGATTTAGATCGTTCTCAGTATTTCATTTCTCATATAAAAATCAAGCGAAACTTCTAGTGTTCTTCCCGTGTGTTCGCTTTAACTTAGGTAACTGCCTAAAAGCGGCGATTGTGGCCATTTGGTCAGGCGCAGGCTTGCTTTAGAGAGTACTTTAATGTACGTTTGAAACTAAGCAGTGGGAACAGTTGCCAATATCGCAATAATATATCGCGCTAATTGGCCAGGCTGAACACTAATACGCCAATTATTGTTTCTTTACAATTTTTTGGAGTTATATACGGTAGTAACGTAGGGGTTCTGAGTAATGAGATTAAATCTTAGAGTTAACTAGAAATAGCCTTCAAAATATGATTTAATTTTCCATCCGGTCATTTTCGAGTGAATCAGTGGCTGTAAATCTGAATACCCAGAATAGTTCTACCGTTTGTCTGTTATCCCACCAAATAATAAAATAACGAATTACTTTCTTTGTGAAAGTCTTTCTTGATTATAAAAGATGTGTTTAACCCTAGAGTTTTTTCCTCTGAGCTGCATTACACAGACCAGAGATTTATTAATTATTTGAGGGCCACATTATTTAAGATTTAGACAACAATCAAAAATGTATTTTTGGAATTAAAATCTAGAATATTTGGCCAGGTTAATATATGAGTGTTTATTATGGTCATGGAGCGGTACTTATTTTACTAGGGTCATTTTCGCAGATTTGCTGTAAGACAACACGTAAAGAAAAAATATGGTAAGATAACCATAATTATGAATTCCTTTGTTGTAACAAATTCATCTTATTTTTATAGGTAAAAATAATATGGTTCTTCTTAGCAGCACAGAGAGCATTATTCAACTGTGTTCGAAAACAAATATTCTATGACTGCTTCTCAGTCATACTATAATTAAACACCAAACAAATTCTATATATTTTGTTTACTGTTAAGACATTATTGTTAGAGTTATTATAGTATTATATAATTAAAAAAGTATTGTATAATTAAAAAACTTTGTTTGGGGTAACCATGTTGCTGGTTTTGTGGGTAACATACATATTTAATGATTATACAGGGTGTCCGCCACCATTTGGGTAAACATTAGTCTTGACAGTTCACATTTGGTAGTCGCGAAATAGAGACATGGGAAATTAGTTATGGAAAAATATTCGGTAAACCAACGTGTTTTAATCGTTAAAACATTTTATCAAATTCAATCATCGATTATTGTGACGATGAAAAAGTTACGTGAAATTTTTGGGAGAAACAACGTGCAACAAGACGCACTATTTATTGTGTTGTGAATGATTCCGAAGAAAGAGGGAATGTAGCTGATAGGCCCAAGCATGCACCACAACGTACTGCAAGATCGGCTGAAAACATTACTGCTGTTCAAGAAAGTGTTCAAAACAATCCATCACCCTCAATTCGACATCGTGCTCAGTAGCTTGGTCTTCAAAGAACAACTTTGGCCACAATTTTACCCAAAGATTTGCATTTGTTTCTATTTAAAATTCAGGTGACACAAGAGCTTCTTCCAGAAGACCTTTTACGCCGCCCCCCATATGACAATAGGACGCTACAGCTCGCCCATGACAACCCCGAATTTCATGAAAAAACCATAATGAGTGCCTAGGCACATTTTCATTTTCATATGTGAATAAACAGAATAGTCGGTTCTGAGCAATGGAAAACCCTCAAATTATTCATCCATTAAAAATGACAGTCTGGTGTGCAATTTGGTCAGGGGGAATCATGTCAATGGGGAGCGATATCGTGATAAGATTGAAAACTTTTTAACGCCACAAGTGCATGCTTTGAGCTTGAGTACAATGGAAAGTTGCGAGACCTCTTTCCAGAACAAGTTATTACAAGGAATGTTGATGTTGTTTGGCCTCCACGGTCGCCTGATTTGACTGCTCCGTACTTCTTTTTGTGGGCATATCTAAAAAGCAAGGTTTATGCAAACAAACCAGAAACGCTGGAGCAACTCAAACAAAATATTCGATATGAAATTAATGAATTACCGCGTGAAATGTGTGAGAATGTAATGAAAAATGTGTTGAAAAGGGCTCGCATTTGTGAGGCTAACAGAGGCGGACATTTATCTGATATTGTATTCCATACATAATTGCCGACATTAAATAAAACATTTATCAATATACGATCCATTCTCTTTCATTTAATCAAAAATTATAAGCAAACACAGTAGTATACCTTCCCGGTGGACACCCTGTATGTGAACAATAATTTAGTTATCACAATTAAACTAATGTTTTAAAATAGTATATTGTTACATAGAACAACATGTTGTTGTCGTGACCACTGCAGCGATTATGACTGTGTAAAATATTTTTTAATTGATGAAATGTTTTTAAAATTCTTTTGGAAAAATTTATTTTAATTTACTTGCGCAGGTCAATACTTTACCTACGATCATGGCAAAATTTTGTGACTGTATAGCAGATTGTGCATTCATTTGCAAGATTACTTCAATCACATGTTATTCTATCATACTATAGTTTGTATAATAGCATTATAGCTTGAAACGCTCTGCCACTTATTGGTGAAAAAAATATATTTTTCATATAAATGCAGTTTTTTATAGAAAAGAAGAGGGCTTAAAACAAATGCTCAATAAAGATCAAATCTTTAATAGGAGACTTAAATTAATGATTTATCTTTTTAATTATAAAACCAACACATTTCTCTGAAAGAGTCAATCGATCCCTTTTGCAAAAGTACCTGTGCTTAACCCCCACGAATTCATTCTAGTATAAGCATTTGTTTGTGTTTGTAGTATGAATACGATACAATAACTAATGTTCTGACCATGTTGTTAACCCTTATCGAGCTTATTATACCAAGCTCATTTGACTTCGCATACTGGAGTATAAGTGCGTTTTTTTTCACACAAATACCTCATAATCATCTTTGAGGTTGGCCATAATCATCTTTGAGTGTTGGTAAGTGAATTTGTGCAAGTGTGTATGTGTGAAATGTTAACTAAAATAATTTTCCCTCTTCTATTTTGTTTGAAAATTAGTTCCTATAAGCAGTGATTTTATATACTGCAAGTTTCTTCTATTATAAATGTTTTACTATAGTTATCTGGCTTGTGAGTTGAAGACTGAAATTTGAATTTAGTGTTTATGTCACAATGAAAGGTCAAGGCGGTATATTTGTTGTTGGTGAACCATAGCAATGGGGTGGAGATACAACAAATTTCGTGTTTTTCTTTTACTATTTTCAAAACAAAGTCTTTGTGTTTTCATTTTATTGAAAACTATTGAAGAAACAATTTCAAGGAAGAAACTAAACTTTCAATCAATTTTAACAAACATGAATTGCTTTTTGCTAAGTATTGTTCCTTGTTGTTCATAAGATATGTTAGGCTTGGAATGAGGGTGGTTCCTATGTGTGTAAAAGACATGCAAATTATTAAGTCACTTGTTACGTGTGATTTTTAACAAAACTATTGAGCTAAACAGATTGATGGAATTCGAGAAATTCACGCCTCCGTCTATGCAAACTTGGATATTATGCATTTCGTTGGCTCGCAAATGAAAACTCTAGAAACTGTCTGAACTTTTCTTATAAAAAGAACTATTAAAAGGTGTCCAATGAGTGTGTCTATGTTATAGAGCCGATGTCTGTCAAATCAACTGTGTATCTTATAGATGCAGATTACCATGGGAAGTTATACGCCTAATCGGCATTGGCAAGTGACATAAAAATTGCATTTTGAAGCATTCAAGAGAACAATATAGTTTTAATAAACCTTCTCTATGTTTACCATCTGACAATGAATTCATACTGAGATTTTCTTTTGGGTAAGGATATTGGCCTGGTGATTTAATTTGATTTTACGAAAACAACATTGTTGGTGTTATCAATATAAGCCTTACAGCTGTTAAAAATCTCGCAATTGAAGTGTCTATTTAGCGAAAACTTTGTCATTTAGGAATATGGTTTGTTTAACGCGGAAAATTAGTTAAAATTTCTTGAAAAGTGGTCGCTCAAACCTGGCCACTTTTCGTGCAATGATTATGGTCGACATAATCGACCTACTGTGCGAGGAATTGGCATAATTTTAAGGGACCGGAAACGCTACAAATGTGGTCAGGTCTGATTATTATTGTAAGGTATACACCGACGAAAATATTGCTTCAGTCGGGTTAAGTGTGGTGGATAATCCGAATTTTTAGATTCTATGGCATTCTCAGGAATTAGGCCTATCTTGCGGCTTATTACGGCGTATTTTTCATTTTTCATCGAAATTATCACACCCTATGTGAGTTTTATTTAATTTTACTTTTGAAACCGATAAATACAATAAAATAAATAAAGTTCTTTTGGTGTTTAATAAAAATATAAGAGTGCTGTGGCTGAAGTGCTTAGCTATTGAGCATTCGCTGGCTTTATTCGCTTCTTTTCGTATCTCAGCCGCTACCAATCGCTAACCTTCATTTATTTCTTGTCTTTCGTTCTAAGAAGACCATATTTTTGATATCTTCTATAATAATATGATTTGCTTACAATGAAGGCGGAGGTTGTCATATTCGACACAATTGTTTTAAATGGGGTTTTCGAGTAACTGCCATGGGATCTTTTAGATGCGGCATTTAACTGTATTCGTGGGCAAGCACAAAGTTCCAAAATGCAAATATAAAGGTGACCCTATTATTTCGTTGCGAATCTTAGACATAATTATAATTGTTAGTTTGTATTAATTTTATTTAAGGTAAAAACTTATCATCCATAAGCCAAGTAAGTAGAAAACAAATTTTTAGCAAATTATTATTGTTTTGTATTTTAATATTCCGACATTGAGATCTGATGCAGATTTTTGTACGAATTTTCGTCGTCCCTAGTCAAGTTCGGTTTGGGGACAAACTGGGTTCGGCTATGTACCACTTTTAGTATAATTTTCGCCGTGACAATGGATGACGGAAATTTGTTCCAAAGATTGTTATTATTTTTAAAGAAAAACATAAAATTGTTCAATCTTTTTTCTTTCCTTTAAGTACAAAATGTTTTCAAATAAATTTTCCGTTTATATCAAATAGAATCAACCACATTTTCTACATGTTTCGTTCATTCATCAGTAAACCTCCAGATAATAGCCGTTTTTTAACACAATTTCAAAACCAAAATACAAGGGAATAACAGAAAAACACTTGGCATAAATAAAATATGAATCGTAACCACAAATGTAGAAAGAAAAATTGTCGAAAAGAAGATGTTCCACCAGTTTTACTACCTCACGAGTATTTTATATGTTGAAGTAAATATTGTTGTAAATGTTAATGTATTGTGGTGAGTTAGTGATTGTGGTGGAAGGCATTATAGACTACGTGTTAGATAATCCTATGCAATAGACATTGAAAGGAAGACAACACACTCACGAGAGAGTTTAATATACGACAAGAAGAACTAAGGTTGAAGTAACTGCCACATTGCCTCAATGGTTCTATTACATCATATCTGGTCTCAACAGTCAAAGTATTTTGTTTGATTTTCTTTTTATTTGCGGAAAGTTTAAGTGGTAGACTCAGCTTGTAACATGTTGGTTAAATCACTAACACAAATTATCTAATAATTTGTTTTTAGTTTGTGTTTTAAAATAAATTTCAACAAAATGAAGCTTTCGCAAACATTCCTCAAAAATTGATAAAATAATAAAAAGAGTTTATATTGATTCTATTCTATAACTGATTTATTTTAACTAAAGTTATGCCTAAAATATTTAAAAAATATTTAAAAATAATCATAGCATTGTTGTAGAAAACATACTAAGTTAGTCGTGTCCATGTTAATTAGCAACATATTTTTCACTGCGTGTTTTTGTATTATAAAAATTATATAAAAAAATTAAAAAAAAAATAAAACAAATATTTCCTAACCATACATAAATAATAACATAAATGTTATTTTTACTAAATTAAATTAAAATATTTTATATTAATTCACATTTGTTTGTAAAGTACATACAATTCGCATTAGTCAACTGTAAGTCTCCTGCTCGTTTTATTTACTACTTCATCTTTAAACCAACAAAAAATATTTTTTTTTCACAAACCTGCAAAACCACAACAACAAAAATTAATAAATTATTTATATTCTTTATATGCAAATTAAAATTTTAAAAATAAAACAATTCTAGAAATACGAATGAAGTGAAGAGTGCCTTGTGTTGTGTCAGCCATAATAATCGTGGACGCTTGAACACTTTGTTATGCTAAAAAAGGTAAAGAGCAGAAAGAAGAGAAAGTAGAAGAAGTCAGCAAAAAAAAAATGAAGTAGAACAAACATTTGCATATTTTGAAAGTAATAAAACAAAAAAATCTTTTCTATGATGAGGTTTAGCAGCAGTAGCAAAACGTCATGGCCGGGATTAAGTTCCAGAAGGATGTCAATGTAATGCTGTTAGAAGGATTCCAGGATTTGTGTTAAATGGAAAATTTGTTGTAAATTATATGATTGTAGTGAAGAAAGTTATGAATGTTTAGCTGTGGAGTAATAGAGGTCATAGCATGGATTAGCAAATATAATGTGCAGCTTTCAAAGGAAGTAGTACCGACAGAAGCATTTCATTAATAAAATTTTCTGTTATGCTTTAATTTGCAGTAGTATTTAGCAGACGTAGAACATTCTAAAGTTCTCCAGGTCTAAAACGTCAATTGTATTTGCAAGTGTTAATGAAAATCCCACTCCAAAAGTTAGAACTACAAAATTATTTAACACACAGATACCAGTTTCCTGCGCAGGGGGGCGGAATATGTCGCTAAATTTTAAAAACAAGATCGATCCGCTTTACAGAAGAGCAAGGCTTGGTGTGCTAAATAATCTGTAAGTAACTTAATTAAAAATGTGCAGGAGCCACTTCCCTCTATCTAGTCTTCTTATTATTTATACTGTCTTTATCCGAACGAAAATGGAATAGAACTCTCATGTATGGGCCGGTCTGTTTTTAAGTGTTTCCCCGCAGAGAGCAGAGTAATCTAAGTCTATCGACTCACTGGAACTTCAACGTAAAGTGGGTTGTTTGTTATTGTTCTATCGTTACTATAACGGAATATGCTCTAATGCAAGTAGGTTATTTGTTCCTGATACCCGACCAAATGTACGTACAATACCATGCTTGATAGCTTTGCGGCTACAGAGAAAACTCGTTCTTTAGTCAAATGTGGAGTAAACTGCTTCTAAGAATGTTTCCTTCCGCTGTCAATGTAATCGAATCTGCTCATCTACTACTCTCGCTATCACCTTTCCCTTAAGCTTTTTTTCTATCCCAGCACAATACATTACATGGTTAAGGAGCATCCCCTGATGACGACCCAACTCACCCAGAAATACACATCAAGTTGTTAAAACTGAGCCGGTATTTCGACACCTTATGTGATTTTCACATGTACGGCAGGCGTGAAACGATGAGTGATGAATTGGCACACCTTAATGGAAGACATTGTTACAACTTTAAGCGCTTATACGTTATAATAATTGGAACAGAACTCCATTACTATGCGATCACCCTTTAGTTTCTTAAACTTAAAACTTTTTTCTTATTCTCACAGTTCCTTAGCAACTCAGCTAAAATACCTAATGAATCTCCTACATTCATTTCTGGATACACTCAGCCGTATGTGGAACGTGAAATTATTCGACATCACTCATACGCACCATGAATTTAAAATCTTAACAAAAACCAAAAATCTTGCTTTATTAATATTATTTTTAACTTAATTTGAATAGAAAATTAAAAATGGAGCCCAATTAGTTGAAATTGTAGAGAGAAGTACGACATTTTCAGCAATTAGCCATAATTCAACAAGTTGCTTTGAACTTTGTAATAATTTTTTATACTAAAATATTTTTTAAAAAATTACACGTATTTTTTAAACACATGCTGATATAAACGTAGTCAATGTGTTTTATTTGAAAGGCATGTACAAATAATTATGCAGACTACCAAAGCAGTTAATTAAAAACTTATTTCTGTGTTAGATTTTATCCAGAAAACAAACCAAAAAAAAGGTCCGCACAACCCAAAATAACCTCAGGTGACAAACTAATTTAGATTTATTTAAATTTAAAGTTGTTGTGCCATTTGAATGTTTTTTGTTTTTAATTTGTGCATAAATATTTACGGTATGTTTGTCACATTTAAAATTGTTGTGCCATAAAATTCTAGAGTAAAACAAAGTTTTTGTTAACAAAAAAATTTGTTTATAAAAATATATAAAAGTTTAAAAAGTTCATGTCTACCTATTAAATGTTTGTGTTTAATTAAAATAAATAAGTAAATAAATAAAAGATTTTTGCACACGTAAGTTTTATCTTTCAACTTTTTTTCTCCCACAATAATTACAAAATGTTCATAATTAAAACAAGGCTAGCAAACGCTTCCATAATGTATAATAAGACAAAGTTTTAGTTTGCTATAAATCAAAACGAAATCAAAACTTGTTAATTGGCTGTTAAGTGCATCTAGTTTATTATGTAAAACCTTCATATTTTTATCAAAATTTATTAAGTGTTTTGACTGAAGTTGTTTTGAAACTTGTGGCAACATTTATAGTTTAATACTGGTTGTTGAACAAAAAAATTGTTATGACACTCTCTTAACTGCGCATAATTTGCAAGTTTTTGTGAACTGCTGTTGACATTGATGACTTCTTAACTCTTTCAGCTTAATTAATTGTTTAACGCAAAACAATTAAAAGTTACGGGATTTCTTGAACAAGGAGTTTAAAAAGAAAGTTTTTATATTAATGTCTGGTAAAAGGATGTAGTAATAGAAAGGGGGACAATGGAAATCAATTTTCCAAACAAAAATGTTATATTTGTTTAAGACTTATCTGCGTCTGGCTAAGGGTAATTTGTCAAAGCAGTACAGACGCATTTATTACATGCCTTGGGGTACTTCTCTCACCATGTAAATAAAGTTAAATAGGAAACGGGACTACATAACTTTGAACGTGAGATACGCGACCGTGACCGAATAGCACAAATAAATACATTGGCTCAGAAGAATGTATTTAACCTAACAGTTCAATGCAATTCACAATATTGAGGCCTTTGTTGCCTGATGGCCTACCGTCTGTTTTAGCGAATGGTATTGATTTTTCCTTGAGTTTTGTGGCAGTTCCGTACTTATTGGAAGAAGCCGTTTAACCCTGGTCGCAGAGAAAAAATGTGGGGGGACACGGTCACTGCCAATATATATTTTTTTCGGCAAAAACAAATGATTGTGTCGAACTTATTATAGTTCTTCAAAAATACATAAAATAAAAATTACCGTAGTTACGACTACGGTGATTGACAAAAGTATTCGATCGGTTATATGATCGGGGTTTTCGGGACTATAGCGGTCGAATTTTTTTTAAATGCCGATTTTTTGCACTGAAACCCCGGGCTTAGATTTTTTCTTTAAATTTGGTCTATTTGACTAAAACTTGTAGTGCAAGTTCCTTTTTTTACAATGAGGTGCTATCGATGTGAATAGGAATAATAAATAGGATTTTTAAAGTTATAGGTTTTGTACAAAGCGGCACATGTAACAAATTTTCTCACACTTACTTTTAGTTTTCAATGGTTCTTTAGCAAAAGCAACACAAGTGGTCATGATAGAGTCGTTCTGTAGGCTGGTCTATCGACTACTGGTATCAGGGAACTCGTGGATATATAAAACAGAAATATTTTCTTAATATTTTAAATTAAAATTTGTCAGCATTTGTACGTATTTTCAGTAGGTCTTTATTCACTAAACATGACTTGACATTATTGTTTTAATAATCTACTCTATTCCAGATTTCACCATTATGCCATTATTGGGTCAAATAAGTAAGAAAACGCCCTACAAAGTTAAGAAATTACTAAAAAGTTAGAATGGAAGTATAACCAAAAATTATATCGAAAGTGAAAAAGTATTTAATACATCAAGGCAGAACCGTTTGTAAGCAAATAAAATTTAGCAAATAAAATTTTAAATGCTTTCCTTTCACTACTGTAAGTAATGAAAGATTTCATCGAGATGCAAATACCTTTAGAGCAAACGACACTGGTAGGGATAGGGGCCAGTTCGTGCTCTAAAACTTTGGATGAAAGAGACCTGTCATTTTAACATGGCGTTAACATAGGAGGGGAATTTTAATATATTTTCGACAGGTTTTAATATATTTAGACAGGAATTTTGATATATTTAGATAGGTCTTTGAACTTGTGGCGACCAAAAGTCCTTCCACTCGGTTTTGGGTCACATGTAATTAAGTCTTTTGCTTCACTAATTAAATTCGTAGCTTTTATTAATAATAACTTAGTTTTAAGATTAACGGAAATATTTAGGTAACACCGCCGCATAATGGTAGCACTCTTTTAATACAACTCTACCATGACTGACAAATGACCAGCTGGTATGGATCGTATAATAGTGTACGTATACATGAGACTCAGCCAAACAAGCAGAATAGTAATGCGTATACAGTAGAGAAATCAGTCAGCCTGTGGCTAGCAAGGCGGTAAGACCTACTTAATAATTTTAGAATCTTATTCAACTTTATTATTTAAGTCTTTGGCATACAGCAAATAGTTGGGCCACAATTTTATTCGATTATTGTAACTTAAATATTTTAGAGTTTTACTCAATTTAATTAAGCTAGTCTCTCGCGCCACCAACTTGTAGCGAAACTACTGGTGTTTTCGTGTCAGGCCAGAATTTTATTCGCCCTGACAAGAGAAAGCAGTGCGTACGGTGACGCTATACCACCTGAGCCAGAATATTATTCGCCCTAATTGGTATATGCGAGTAGTAGATAGCCACTCCGCAGGCGGTAAAGGGTTGGGCTAGAATTTTATTCGCCCCAACCGAGTGAGGTCAGAGTTGACATCTCTTAGCTTCGGGCCAGAATTATATTCGCCCCGACAAGAGAGTCAATCCTTGTCCCGTCACCTAGAGCAGTAGCCAGACGAAGAGAGTCCATCTGAGTGAGACGCACAGAGCTTCTGGTATTGTCGAGTCAGGCCAGAATATTATTCGCCCTGACAAGGGAGGCCAGAAAAAGAAGTACTCTCTTACCGTCGGGCGAGAATTTTATTCGCCCCGAAGAGAGAATCGGCTTAGGTGCACTCGCAACAAATAGTGGCGATAACTTCTGTAAGCGTCGGATGATGTGAGAAAGTACCAGCGAATGGGTCAATGGCCACAGAAGGTCTATCGTATTTCGTGTCGAGCTGTATTTATAAATAAAGATTATAACGTTGTTATTAACTGTCTCGTCTCTCTCTTGGAAACAAATAAATATTTTTGGTAACGCACCCTGCGAGCCGCGATCTCTACTCCAGCTAACAGTGAAAACACGTCGTTAAAAACTTAATAATCTTCTCCAGGTGCCCTTAATACATCATTAGTCTAAGTTAACAGTTACATACGTAAAAATAATTTTATTATTTTTACATAAAATTATTATATTATGCATTTAAGTTATACTATTTAAGTAATATGTCCTAGAACCTCACATTTTGAGCTATTATGACATACCGTAGAGGAAGTGCGACTAGACCAATTGATACAAATTTCCCGCAGTGACATAAAATATTCATTGACAATTCTTAAATTCTCAAAGGTCTAAAGAGCAAAATGACGATGACTTTTGCCCACATGTGAACTTTAAATTACAATAAATATAAATAAGCAAATGTTAAAAATTTTTTAAGCTACAACAAGTCGACGAGAGTTTTGTTTTTGTAACCTCTTTTCATAGCTTCCTTAATTTCTTTTCGTTGCAAATTTGTTAGAGTGAGTTACATTTCAGGTCTAAATCTGAGATTAGTATTTAGCAAATTGTCAAAATACAGCGAGTTCATACGCAACAAAATTGTATAAAGTCCATTTCTATCTTCCATTTCTTTAATTTTCCGTTTTTCCAAAATAATGCTATTGATGCCACTTCACAGCATAACTAGAAAAAATTTTTACAATATTTCAGGAAATGTTTTATTTAGCATTTTTGTGGGAAATAAAACTATTTTTGTTTTGGTAGTTTGATCAAATAATTTTTTAAGGCAAATATTTTTTAAATATAACTGCAGTTA
Source organism: Phania funesta (assembly GCA_963932375.1). Taxonomy (NCBI): domain Eukaryota; kingdom Metazoa; phylum Arthropoda; class Insecta; order Diptera; family Tachinidae; genus Phania; species Phania funesta. Next base: position 103,061,256 of record OZ010653.1, on the reverse strand, counting down.
AACTTGTTTTTCATATTTTATTTGACAATATTTTACGGGTGTTTAACCAAACAAAAAAAGGCAAACAAATTTGCGTGGGGTTAGCACAAATTTTGTATTGCTTTGCAAAAATGTTGAGCAAATATGGGAAAACAAATTTAGGGTAAATATTTGTCTAATGTGAACGTAGCATAAAAAACAATTAAATAATACTTGTTTAAAAGAATATCAAAGCAAACGAATAATCTTTTTATGAATAGAAAGCAAAATCGTGTTAAAAAACTAAATTATAGTAATTAGCAACAAAATGTCGGTAACACATCAAAAATACAAACATAACTACAATCAATTTATGGTGATTTCAAATTCTATTATGATCAACTGTAGACATAATATAATCAATGTAAATCATACCATGATCACATTAACAAAACTTTGGAATAATAATTTTATGTTAAGTTTATATTATAATATGAGTTAAATATTAATACTTTAAACATAGTCACAGCAAAAAAGTCCAAATGGTAAATATTATTAATTGTTTTTATAAACAATGTGATGTCATTTAGTGATTACGTTGCAATAATTGAAACACCTGCACCTTTATATGCAGCTTCAGACCTTCTTAATACACAGGTATTATTGTTACAATCGAGGCCCGATGCACCGGAGCCCTTAGAATCTATTGAGCCACATTTGTTTTTCATAGGAACATGTTTCGTCTACCTTATTCAGAGACCTTGTTCAGTGACAGACCATATATACCTTTTTAAGTCAATGTAAGGCTGCCAAGCAACTTTGGGAGAATAAAGTGTTTGACAATCAAAACACATGCTCAGATATCTCACTATTCAGGTCGCGGAATGGTTCTATGACCATATTTGGCGATTGTGTTCCTGTAATTGTTCTAAGCTTGTCCATTTCTAGCATCAGAATCCTTTGTAATTTTGCCTGAGACATTATAATAACCCACTTTGGTTGCTTAAGTCCGGCTGTCGCTTTCCCTTGCCGAGCAACTTCTGACTCAACCCATGAACAATTTTTTCAATACAATAGCAACTATTTAAGGTTAACTTGCGCCCAAGGACCTCTTGCTCTTACAGCCTTTGACGTATGATGTTTCACTGCAGACTAGGGAAAATTTGTTGAAGAGTTAGGTTTCTGCGTAGCATTATTTGGACAGTATTTCTACTAAGAGCCTGCTGTTGATCAAAAACACCGAGAAATATAAATCGACCTTTTGATAATAACAATAATAGAAGTGACTTTAAGACTCTTTTTGTAATAGTATTTTCGCAGAATACATTTCTCCTGCCTTGTAATTAAAGCAAAATATTTTCTATTCTTCTGTTTTTCTCTTTTATAAAAATCTTTGAAATTTTATGTCCAGTTTATATATTTTGTTAAACTTTTACACTCCTTTTACTGCACTTGCAATCTTAATGGCATTTAAATTTTCCACATTCACTAGGAAGTCCTTCAAAACTCTTAAAAATGAAAAATCTTGATCAGACTTTTAATATTTCCTTTTGTGTCATTTAACTTCAAAACAGCACAAAAGTGTTACGAGCACAAGAACACAATAAAACATTAAATTTCAAAACACGTTTAAAAGTGTAATTTAATCGCATGTTACGCTTTGTTAACAATTCTCATTCTTAATAAATTCTAGTTCGACAATAACAGCCAACTAAAAATGCAAAGGGAGGAGCAGACGTATTGTGAATCATTTATTTGCCAGCAACACAGTAGCAAGAAGGGATTTCAGTTTTAGAGACTTGTTCGCTTTCTCTCTCTCCCTTCCTTTTTCTTCTGCTGCCACTAGTTATGGTTGTATAAAGCCAAGCAAGCATTTGGTAACTGCCAATTCCACCATAAAACAGCGGTGCTAATGTTTGTATGTCACTGCTACTATTACGTCCAATTAGTTGCAATTTATAAAATTTATATGCCGCAGCAAACTTGTACTCGTACATGAATAAAATGAAAGTCATAAGAAGCAAAACACCACTGAAATGTTATAAATGAAATTAAAAATGCAATTGAGAATAGCAATTTATGCACAGCAAATTGGGAAACTTACCTTGGCAAAGTTGTTGAATTATTGTTGTTTGATTAGTTTTGTAAGAATATATGTAGTTTTTTATTTCTCTTATTTCACTTGGTTCTGAAGAAGTAGAATTTTTGTTAACGCGGGGAACAATTTCAAATTGTATGTAAACTATGGGCTTTAGAAAGAGGACATTTTTAAAGAGTAAAAAGGAATGAAAAGTCAATAAATTAGAATTCATGTGGCTTGAAAATGCCTGAAATTGGTAACGCAGTAAATGTAAGTTGGTAATACTGTTTTATGTAGCAGCTGATTTGCAAGCACTTCATTGTCCGACAACTCCCGTGAGAGAAACGTTTCCAACTTGTTCGGGTCATTCTTGCAAAATATGGCTCAATACGAGAAAGTCTGCGGGTATTTTGTGAATTTCATGGTGTTCCTAATTATCTATCAGAGCAATCAATTCGAAAGAACATGAATAGTGTGCGCCATACATATACTCTAATACACCTTCCGTTATACATCGCCATACAGTTAGAGATGAGGTTCACCGTTGAGTTGATGATGATCCAAGTCAGAAATTTATCTTGCTTATAAAATAATTTGTGCAAGAAAAACTTGAAGACCTGAGGTTGGCCGCTTTGTTTTCTCTAACATCTGATTTGAGAGTTGTTATACATTTTGATTGGCTTGACATTTGCACACACGATCTGTTTAACTGTTATAAACACAGTACTATACTATCGTAAATGTACTAATAAATGTGCATACCACCCAAGTACTGCTTATAATTCTGATTCAGTTTATAGTTTTGCCTTAATAATTATTTTAAACTACATTCCAATCGCCGATAATTTTATATATCAGTCTTCGAAATGTATTCAACAATTTAAATAATGGTACAGCGCCGTCGGCTGATTGTTTGGCAGATCGGCATCGGCTCCGGCTTTCTGTTTTGTCATATCAGCTTCGGCTGATTATTTTAGTACAGCTGCTTCGGCTCAGTAATCTTAGGTATAGGCGTAAGACTAGATAAGGAACATTTGTATTAATAATTAGAAAAACCCACCGGCTCCCGGAAAGTTTTACGAGTATCCAAATCCTGTACTTCTCCAATTTCCAAAGTTTTGACACTTCCAATAATCAACATGGACAGAAATTGTAATTTAAATGAAAATGTAAATTTAAATAAAGATGCAGATAGTTTGGCCCCAAAGTGGGTAAATCAATAGACTTTAACTTAAGTTTTGTGGACTCGTAAGTCGACCCTGTACAAAACTGCGCTATCTCAGTCTTAAATAAGACCACGTTACATACTCCACGCGTGATAAACAAGCATCGCTCGCGCCATATTCATGTTAAACGGACCAAACGAAAAAGTTTCATTGCTCACGAATTTCATCTAAAAATATTACACTTTCCTTCGAAACATTTTCAAAACACCGTTTCATTCAAAAAAGAAATAGTTTTGTGGTTTTTAATAAATATGATAATGGCCACAACTTTGCATAGACATAACTTAGTGGCTACGCGTTAACGATAACGACGAAGGATTAACTGAACAAATAGACGTTTAGGCACTTAGATGCCAACTTTCAATGATTCATTGCTGAATTACAGACCGATTCATTGCGAAAATTGCGGTGGCCACAAGCCCAAAACAATATCCAAATATTAGTGCCAAAAAATTACCATTGGAATGAGAATGAGGTCGAATACAAGCTCTTAGTCACCAAAAATATGAAGAGCGCGTTGAAATATTTTCACAGAGTAGCCATATACAACCATGCAGGACATTATGTTTCGGGTTGTGCTGTTAGAAAATTTGCCGACGTACGGTACTAAGAATCTGGTAATGTAGACGTGCATGCATGATTCCCTGATACTATTTTAACTGTGACATAACAAAGGGTTCTTTTTTAGCTTTCGTATTTTTGGATTAACTTTCTTTGGATTTCTCAATTGGTCTAAGACATTTCTGGCATAACATGTTTAAGTTTTTCAACAAATTTTTGTGAAGCTTTCTTGATAAGCTGGCGACAAGCCACCAGCAAAATGGCAGACCGACTCGCTTATTCAACCCCAGCTAGAAACAATTTTTGAAAGATCATAATATGATTGCTTCTATTTCATGTGACCCATGTAGAGATACTGATGTAACATTCTAGCTCCTGAAGGAGTAGTTATTTGCCCGTGTTACCTAAGCCACCTAGATGTTGATTGTACTCATACTTAGAGTTCAAAAGGTTTTTAAGTAAAACCATGTCCATGAGTAACCTAAGAGCTAGGTTTTATAGACCAACCAAGAAAGATGAGAAGCGACTGCTACGGCAGAACTAAAAGAAGAATTTAAGGAGGAGGAGGCTTAGACGTCAGCACAGCCCAGGTCTGACGCTGCAGTTTTGGTTGATGATAGATTGAATTGAGCATCCATACATAACTCAGAATTCTCCACTCACAGTACCTCTTAGGTGGCTTATGTCTAGTAAAGTGTTATCAGTGAATAACTTGGCTCTTATTTCTGTGAAAGGTGGGCAGAGGCACAGAAAATTTTACATCGGTTTGATGTCCGCATTGCGGACTTTGCCGACGCTTTTGCCTGTTCTTCCCATTCAAAGTAGACTGTAGCGTGCTGTCAAAATACTTGATATCTTACTAATTTTGTACTTATTTAGTTTTAGAAGGTTTATCATTACATCTGTGTTTCGGTCACTCCACAAGATACTAATCATTTTTTAGTCGTTTTATAGTGCAGTATGGGTCATTTGGACAAACTTTGTAAAATCGTTATTAGTAGCCTTAAATCGATTCGGATTATCTAATATTATTTCTTGTAATCCTACAGCTTTGATTGCTGCAGTATTTGCTAGTCCATTATCCAAATATTCTCTGGTGATCTGGCACCCAGATGGTGTGCAGCCTCCCATTGACTAGTCAGTGATCGCTTTTTTGCTGTCTTATAACTTCCTTGCTCTAGCTCCTCTGGAATAAATTGTCTTGGTGGTAATTTGCCTATCGGTTAAGGGGTTGACTTCGGGTGCCATTGCAATATGACTGAGCTATGTTATACACTCTATGATTAACCGTTATTCCGACTAGTTAGCAGCACAACTTAAATTGCTTGAGCCGTTTGTGTAAAACTAATAACAAATCTTTAGTTTACTTTTACTCTACATTTCCTTGCCAAATAAAATTTAATTAGACTCAAATTAATTATATGTTTAATTTCCTGTTCATAATTGATTTTATAAAACAACTTTAAAACGATAAATCACGTATACACAGGCAAACTTGTTTTACACGTATGAGTCTTAATAAAAATAACATGAGTTTGCAGAAAAGATGGCTTTGCAATCTTTATCCTAGTAACATTTCAATTAGTGGTTTTAATAAATCTTTCTTTCAAAACGAAGAAGCTTTCTAGAGTATCAACTAACAAATAATTTGTGAAGTTTAGTTTGTTGAGAATGAATTTTTCTGAATATTTTTAAAAACTATGTAGACATCGTTATTGCTGTCATAAATGCCTTTTGGAGTTTTTAACACCTAAAACTCTTCGATACTCACACTTGCTTGAGATGAAAGGGTTTTCATAACATTTGAAATCACTGGCAGCAGAGACAGCTATATTCACATACATTTCGAAGGTAGCAAAGGGTGTACCAAAATATTAGCAGGTATTAAATAAATTACTTTGCTGTTGTTTTCTGAGTTAAACACACTCATTTTGAGAAATTGAGAATGTTAAATTAAATGATCAAGTTGTGGAAATATTATCACCAAAGCGGTAGAGTAACACAGAGACGAAAACAAGGAAATAACTTTTGCAGTCATAAAATAGTATCGCTAATTGTATGTGAGAAAATTCAACCTTCAGCTATAAACCCCCAAAAAAAACATCGATATATTTTAAATGTATTTTGTTTTTCAATTGCTTGTGGGTTTATCGAAGATCAAAGCGGTGATTATGATAATTAATGAATCCAGCCAACTGAGGAATATACTTCACCGCTGATGTTTAAAAAATCGTCATTAATTTCTTTATATTCAATAATCCATTCATTTCGCTGAGCGTGACCATTAGGCTGCACTTCTTGTGTTAACTGAACTACTCAACCACCACTGACATTAACATTAACGTTAACGCACATGTTCAGAGATCTCCATAAATTTTAGTTCTTGACCACGACACAGAAGCGTTGTTCCTAGACTCCCATCAATTCTTCATGTTATGTACTGCTTCGTTAATGGATTTGCTTTTGGCCTATCCAATGTATTTAGTTTTCTTGAACTTTTCAATTACTCAAAATTCACGAAGTTGCAGTTCACATTTTGATCATAATTTTCAGGAATTTTGCGAATTGTAGCAGCCAAATTTTCACATTTTATAGCTCTATTTATACCTACAAAGTTTTATTTCTTTTCTGTTGGCAGCACCTTGCCGAACGAATCGCAATAAGCTTAGGACACCCTTTATCCAACTTTGTGTTTGTAAAAGTTTGAAGAGTTTAGAATCATGAAAACGTAGTACCTACGTATATGTTCATTGTGTGCGTTTTAATGGAAATGTGTGCTACACTGTTCATCCATATGAGCACAAGTTTATTTGACAGTGTGCAAATTAAGGCCTTTATACTTGTATCAGTTTTTAGTGTTTTAAATTGCTGCCAATCGTTGTATCGAAACTTGAAACTAATTAATTTAGTAAATGGGACATAAAAATATGCCATGAGTTTTGTGTTCTTATTTCTAAATTAATGGTAACATCAAGTTAGTGAGTCAAACAACTTAACAGCTTAGCGTATGATTTGGTAAATTTAAGAGGAAATAACACAATTGCAAAATAAAGTTAAAAAATTTTGTGATCTTTAATCCCTGATCACCAGTCTATGACACAGTCGTTCAAGCATAAAAAACACGCTTAAAGATAATGTTCAGCGCAAGCTACATTAATCCTTAGCGGAGTGAAATACCTGGAAGTCTTAATAGAGCATAAACAATTTAATTGGTCTGTAATATTAATCTGATTTCCTTCGCCACAATACGCAAAGCACATTTCATGGGCGGACCTAAGCATATATTGGTTTGTTCTAGGACATTGCCAAGTATTATATTTTAGACAAGAGGAATATTTAAGTTTTAAATTTTAAATACCAATTTACCAAAAATAATAAAAAAAAAAAATGTCCCCTTTTGTAGAAAAAATATTATAAAATCCTTTAAAAAACTAAACTTTCACTTTTCTCACACCTTTAATTACAACATTGAACTCCTGTCAGTTAATAAAAAGTCAATAATCCTATATCATATTTGTGTTGTTTTCACAATAATTTAATTATTTCATTTTTGAATGCAGGTATTATTTACAGTTAAGCAAATAATATTGTACAAAAACTGACAATAAAATTTTGGCATTTTGCTCTAATTAAAGTATTAGTTGGCTGATAACACTAATTAAAGCTTTTCAAATGGCATATGCATTTTTGGAAATGGTTTAAGTGTGTAAGTCTTTATCGTGTACCCTACAATATGTTGTCAGGCTTTTACAGTTTTCAATGGGTTTGGAATGAAAAAATTAATATTTTTCTAAGTTTTATATTAAGAGGATAATGTTTTACAATGCTTTACACGGCTTTTTAAAGGCTATGTGAATTTAGAATTAAATACACAGGAATTGTATGCATAGAAATTACCATGAAGTTCGCTTTAAGAGTTTTACAGTTCTACATAATTTACTTGTCATAAGATTGGATTTCCTTGCCTACTTTTAGGCTATTTATTATAATGTTCATTGTAGTTCTTTTATTACTGCCAATGTTATTTTTTATATACAGGGTGTCCGCCAGGAAGGTATACTAATTTGTTTTGCCGCTGCTTTCACAGTTCATATTTGGCAGTCATGAAGTAGATCTCGATTACTGTGACGATAAGAAAGTTATGTGAAATTTTTTCGAGAAACAACGTGCCAACAAAACGCACTATTTATCGTGTAGTGAATGATTTCGAAAAAAGAGGGACTGCAGCTGATAGGCCCAAGCATGGACCACAATGTACTGCAAGATCGGCTGAAAACATTACTGCTGTTCAAGAAAGTGTTCAAAACAATCCATCAACCTCAACTCGACACCGTGCTCAGGATTTTGGTCTTGGCATACATCCAGAATTACAATGGAATTACTGCGAGACCTCTTTCCACAACAATTTATTTCAAGGAATGGTGATGTTGATTGGCCTGTACGGTCGCCTGATTTGACTGCTCCGGACTTCTATTTGTGGGGATATCTGAAAAGGAAGGTTTGTGCAAATAAACCAGAAACGCTGGTGCAACTCAAACAAAATATTGATATTGTATTCCATACATAATTACCGCCATTAAATAAAACATTTATAACTTTCCGATCCATTCTCTTTCATTTAACCAGTAATTATAAACAAACAAAGTAGTATACCTTTTTGGCGGAAACCCTGTATTATATTAATTTTAATTCTAAATAAATATTAATTGTTACTGCAAAAATATTATGCCTATTCTTTAACATAAATATAAGTCCATTATTAATATAAATAAATTGAATATCCGTATTAGTGTGTAAATATGTGCTATAGAATAATATTTACGAAATAATATCACGCAATTTGCAACAGTTTATAAATGCCTAATTAGCCGTAAAGTATTATTTATATAAAGGTATTTATGCATGCGTTTTCTAAATACTAAATTAAACTAATCGATAAATAGTCTAGCAGCGAAGTTAAAATACATTTCAGATTTTACCGCTTAACAAATGAGATTAAAGTGGGGAAAGGTGGAATTGACACTTGCATAACATACCTTATGTGGTGTAAAAAGAACAGAAAAATAAACAGTGTGGTAGCACAAAGGCGGTCCTGTAGATCTTTAGTACAAACTACCGCATATGTGAACTGCATTTCGTTAGGTCGGAGATGTTTCTTATGGACCTCCTTTGTAAAGGAGTATGAATGTTAGTGAAATGAACAAACCTGTTTAATGGAAAACTAACAACAACTATCGAGACTACAAAGGCCATAAGGACCTTAAAATATCATATCATGAAGATAAAAACAAAACGATTTTTTGTAAAATGTGCTCGAAGGAAACTAGAGTACTTGTGCGTTTGTGCAGCTTTTTACTGCCGCTTTTAATGTCTAGACATTGAATAGTCATTAACAATTTGTTAATATATTTTTAATAACTTCCTTGCAAAAAACTAGGTGCAATTGGGCCTTAGTTTTGCTGCGATTAAGTAACCTCGTATTCTTCAAGCCCAATTTTCCAGTAGGGAATAAAATCTTTATATTCACAACTATGGGCTCCATATGCATTGTTTTCAAAATCTGGCAAACAAACGATCCCATCAAAGAAGTGTTGTCAATCTTGTAGCCCTAATAAAATGAGTGTAACGCAATTTTTTTTTTGACCAATGCACAGGGGATGACCCCTGTTCATGCAATGCATTGTGCTGGAACTTAAAACAAAAGAGATTATAGGAAGCGGATGGCGAGAGTAGTGTTTGTGGAGATTTGATTTAAACCTTCCTAGCCTGAAAACTGCAATATAACGACCGGATGATTTCTTGATAAAGAACGTGTTATACGTAGTTACAAATGTTCGGGTGTCAGGAACAAGTTTATTATTTCATTGAAGCACCTTTCGTTGAAGTAACTATAAAATAATGACATACAACACACATTGTGTCGGTTTTACAGTGAGGCAATAGACTTGGGTATCCTGCTGCCACCGATAAGGATATTTGCCCTATCTTGTTCGCGGTAGAGAAGCTTCAAAATAGAGTTTGATATACCGGCCCATATAACAGTTGTATTATACTTTCGGTCAGATAAAGGTGATGCCAATAATAAGGAGACCAGATGGAGTAAAGTAAACCTTTTACGCCTTTTTAATAAACCAAAACACTTGAGAGCTTGTTTGACGATCTTAAAATTGTTCTTACGCTATCGACTACCACACCAGAATTTCACGCCAAGAGCATCAGAGGTTCTGATTCTCTAATAAATGTATTACGTATTAACACAGACAAAGTAACATAATCTGTTGATTTTCCGCCCTACTGCTTTTTATATATACAAAACCATAATTTCATTAAGAATTTCTTCTTCATGTATTAAATTTGTAAAGTAAGTTAACAAAACTTTTTTTTATTATAAAACCCTTCAAGGTTATCAGAAATGGCATTCTAATAGATGTAATTTTAAACCCATTAGTTCTAATGACAAACAAGGCCATTAAATACAATAAATTCTCTTTGCATTATTAAGCTTTGAATTAAGAAATATTTTTAAAAGCCTTTAATTTTCTTCAGAACAAAATATTCTAAAACGTCCTTACTTTGTTTGCATAAATATTATTTTAACAAAATCTTAAGGCAAACTCTTATGTAAAAAATTATTTTAACATAAATTGTATTTTCCTTTTTACTGGGTAAAAAATCCACAACAATTCTTTGGCGTCAAAACAATTTGTCGTCATTTAAAAGCTTCATTAACATATGAAATGTTTTATTTTAATTTTTTTTTTTTGCGAACAAAACGTAACATAAAATAAATACAAGCCAACATTTACTGTATTTATGTGAATATATGAATGCAGTTGTTTTAACTTAAGTGCTATAAATTGTAGCACAAAACGGGGAATAGGCAAGGAAAAGCAACGACAAAGAAATCTGAATGTCATTGTGTAAAGCAAAGCTTTAAGTGTGAGTTAGAAAATAAAGTAAAATGAATGGGGTATGTTGTGTTTTGTTGATACTAGAGGTAATGGAATGGTCTATAGGTTTAAACATTAGACCGTGACTTTGTTTAGAATTTTATTCAATAATTTGCTGACAAAACGCTCATTTAATAACGTGAGTAGAACAATATCTTACACTGGAAGGACTAGGAAAAGTGGTGTTTACCTTTCCCTGTACAAAAATTTTAATATTTCCGATAGATCACTTACAACGTGGTAATAATTTCCATAAATGTATATAAAAACCAAACTTAATACTATTTTTGACCATTTAAATTAACAAAATTAAATTTAAATAAACCTCTTCCAAATATAATTTGTTTAATCTACTTGTTAAAATCTCTACTTTACACCGAAATGTTATCTTTCCTTTCAAAGCATATCTAAATATCTTTCACAAAAATTAAGAGTGTGTATATAGCCTTGTCATTCCGCATGTAATTTCTACATTATTCATTTCCGAACCAACAAAGAATATATATTCTGAATTGTATTAGGTAGGAAAGTTCAATTACCGACGTCCACCTGTCTGCCTCTTTGATTTTGGAATGATTTTTCTGATGGAACTAGACAACCTGGGATCTTAAAACTTGAACCATTAACTTAGAGCGTTCGAAGAATCTCTTGGAGTCCATAAAAATTGCATGTTCCCAGTCCTTGTCAAATTTGCTACAAAGTCCATTTAAAGAAATGAATAACCCGAGGCCATCAGATAATTTGCGGACGTAAATGTTGAATCGAAATTTAAAAAAAAAAATTAAAAAACAAAAATTTTACAACAAAAAATTGTAAAAAATCGAAATTTTGCAAAAATACTACCCACAAGATTGAAAGGTCGTCATAAAATAGAAAATTCATATAAAAAAATTGTAATTAGCAAAAAATTAAAATTGAAAATAACAGGAACGTTTACCGAAAAATCTACAAAAATTTAATTCGTAAAATTTTAAAATTTCACCACTAAAATTCAAGTTTTACCAAAATTTCGAAATTTCACCATAAAACCGAAAAATCAAAACAAAAACATATTTATTTTCGATCATTTATAAGATCCATGTGAAATTAATATATCAACAAATTAACAAATAAATTTTATGAATTCACGAAAAGTTTAAAATTCACCATAAAACCAAACTAAAGTTCAAACCTTTTAAATTACATAAATAACATAATATTCCAAAAAACCAAAATGCAGCAAAAACTTTTCAAAAATTCGCAATTTTGCGAAAATTTTAAATTCAGCTCAAATTTGAAAATTCACCTCTAAATCGAAACACTAAAATTTAATTACTAAAAAATTCATATTTAATAAGGCAACGAAATTTTATTAAAAATGCCAAAAACAAACAAATTGCCTAAATTTCTAAATTTCACTACAAAAATTTAAATTTCACCAAATTTTCTAATCTCACCAAAAAGCAAAAGAGGTTACAAAAAATCAATATATTAAGAAATTTTAACAATATCTATGTTCAAAAAATATAAAAAAAAAACAAATTTCACCACGAGTGGGAAATTTACCACGAAATTCGCCAAAAAGTTAAAAATCCATTGAAACATTTCAAAATAATAAAATTTCACCAAATTTAGGAATTTACCAAAATTCGGAAATTCACAACAAAGCCACCCTATAGAATAAAGAATAATCTAAAAAAACCGAAAGTGCACCAAAATTTCAAAATTTAAAATTCATCAATAATTCGAAAATATTCCTCATATCGAAAACTCGAATATGAAAATTAACGTTTCAAGAAAATCGAAATTGCAACCTAAAATAACGAAAAATCCAAATTTATGAAAACTTTAAATGCACCAAGAGTTCGAAAATTAATCATAAAATCAAGAAATTGGATTAAAAAAAAATAATATCAAAAATACACCAAAACCAAATTATCGGAATAAGAAAACTTCATAAAAAAGTTTAAATTTCACTAAAATTTTGTAGCTTCGCCAAAAGTTTGCAAAAATCAATATTTTATGGAAACTTTAGCAATTTTGACAAATTCTATGTGACACAAGTCCTAGATCTTACAAACAACCAAATTTTCATAAACAAGCAACCAATTCCAAATTAAATTATGAAATTTAACTAAAAACCTAAAACTTCTGAATTTATTAAAAATTTAATTCAAAACTTCTTGGTAAATTGTAGATAATAAATTTACCAACAAATTGAGAATTTATCAAAAATTCATACAAACAAATAAAAAGAGCCGAATTAAAACAAAAAGATTAAAATTATATTATATTTAAAATAGGGCGCCTAAAATTGGTAATGGAAATTAAATGTCTCATCAATCCTTTCAACCGGGCGAACATTTCTAGTAAATTTTTAGTAGTTCATACTTTTATGAAGGGCAAATAATATTCGGTACAGCCGAATGTATGTAGCTCTCTCACTTATTTTAATTTCAAACATCAACCTCAAAATTCTAATTATTAAATTAGCTACAGCTTCTTTTTTCATTACTTACTCCACGTATATAAAACCCATTTGAAATTATAAATATTTTGTCGTATTGGCTTCTTGTGTTTAACCAATATTTTGTGGTTGTTAGTCCTTAGCAAACATTAAAGTAAAATCCTTGAATTTTCTCAATTTCCCCTAAATAACTCCATAGCTACACACAAGTTTCGAAAGTAAATAACACAAACAAAAAACTGTCAACCAAATCAATTTATTTAATTGCGGGTAAGTCAAAGTAGATGCAGGTATTTCACCATAAACGTACGTGTCTTTGTAAAGTCGATATATTGAAATTCTCTTATGAGTTCTTTCGTTAACACTCGAAGAACTTATGGCAAGTTTGCAGCCCTGACACTTATTATCTCACATTTTCATATAAAATATACAAACCCCAAAAATTACTTGACTAAGAATTGTATAAATGTTATTGAGTAACCAACCAATGAATCAATTAAGAAAATTACTTTTTCTTCTTAAGATATTTTTTTCTCATCCCTTCTGCTTTCTTTTAATCATGTTTCATTTTTGGTTTTCTTCCTTTGTGCACGTTTTTGTAAGGTGCGGTTTGAATGTAAAAATCAAAATAAAGAAAATCGTATACAGGTCTTGTCATTTAAAAAACGAAAGAAGAAAAAATCGTTTTCACACTCTCACATCACAAAAACAATTAACAAAAATTAAATTACGTTAAATTAAAATACCACAGTGATTTTATGAAAAATATGGCTTAAAATCCATATTTCTAGAATAAAATTTCTCTACTTTTTTTTAGACTTGGGTGTTATTAACATATATTGCAATATTAAAAATACGAGGGTTGCAAACAGTGAAACAGCAACGAACAAGTTCGGAATAAAGTGTTTAATTGCTTTTCGAAATATTCGTCCTTTTTGCATACGCTCAAACCAATTCTGAAAACATTTTTTACACGCTCATAGAAAAATGGTTTTGAAATTTCTCACCACCTTCTTACGGAGATGAAAATCGCTGTCCGCGCATCTTTTGTTTGACAGTGGGGAAAAGTAGAAAGTCATCAGGCGATAAATCGGGCAAAAAAGGACAAAGCGAAGTTAATTCGATGTTTGTTCTCCCTCAAATATTCACTTGTTTGTCATGCTGTATGGGAGCTGGCATTGTCGTGATGAAGAATAATGCGAAGTTTTTTGTTATTTTTCTTTATTTTATTGAAGACCGTTGACAAACAAATTGCTGTATACCATTCGGCATTAACTGTGTTTTGGCCCTTTAATGGAATGGTTGCGACGTGTCCAGTATAACCGGGATTGGGTTTATCATTAAACACCCAAGCAATCTTCTGTAACAATGTTCTTTAATCAGTTTTTAGATTTTAGCCGACCTTCTCGGCATTCATTACTGACGGACACACCACTATGACGAAATTCTGCAAACGAATTGTAAACAGTTTTCTCTGATTTTGTTTCATTACCAAAAGTTGCACGAAGCATTTCTACGCATTTTTTTAATATCTTAAAAAATCATCCACCGGAAGCCTTCACGGGCGATTTCCATTTTGGCACAAACTTTCTTCTTTTGAACGTTTACTATCAACAACTCACTCAACAAATTTCTAAATTACCACTGTCTTCGCAATAACAAACGTCAATGTTCACAAATATACAAGTCACTAACGCCACCTATTCTACTTCTATTGTAAAAACTTGAAAGGGAACCCTCGTATTGTCAGTGGTCATATAACAAATGCGTTATACGTCTTACTATCCGTTTATAGCGTAATATTTTTAAAACAATTGCCAAAAATTAGCCTTTTAATTCCATATTTATTATTGTACAGGGTGTCTGGTAGCAGCCACAAGAGATTGGGGATTGTCATTACAAACCCTCTCTTGGAGGTAGCCCAAAAACCGACGGGCGAGCTCGTTGGCCATGGGATATCCCCAAAGGGACTGATCAGTTTTTGGGGGAAATTTTCCCGAAGCAAATTCGTCGAAGCTCTGGCTGTGTGTACAGTCGCCCCATCCTGTTGAAACCATGTGTGTGAAGAGTACGATGGATGAGCTCGCAGGTTTGGGAAAAAGAATTCCGTAATCATGCGTGGATAATTGTCACCGTTGACATTCGTCGTCTGGCCTCGAAAATTTACGAAAAAAAATGGTCCAATTATCTCCTGCGTGGAAAAGGCACACCCAACAGGTATCATGTGGCAATGCAATGGGTTTTGATGTTTCAATCGAGGGTTGGGGGTACTCGGAGACCAGTAACGACAGTTTTACTTGTCGAGGTGGCCATTTAAATGAAAATGAGCGTCGTCGCTCCAAAAAATGGAATTACCAGTTCGAAAACGCGTCAACATCGTTTCACAAAAATTTTTGCGTAAATCAAAGTCACTTTCTTTCAGTTCTTGAACGATTTGAATTTAAAAACAATGGAACTTCATATTCTTTTTTAAAATTTCATGAATACTCACTCTTGGAAGTCCCAGTGAGGCTGCTCTTTTCCTTATTGAAAGTCGCAGAACTGCTTTCAACTAATTCAATGTTTTCAGGAGTCCTTGAAGATCGACTGGGCCCTGGCCGTGTGACATTCATAGCCGAAACAGTTGCGTGGAATCTCTGCACCCAAGAACGAATTAAATTTACACTCGGTCCGTCACGTATTCGCCGAATACCGAATTTTTAACAAAATTGTCGACGAATCATTACTCTTAAAAAATGTGTCCACAGCAAACGCGCGATGCTCACTCGACCACTGCGACATCATGACTGACAAATTCGCACAATCGATAATTCCAATGGCACCACCCTCCCTCTACACCGTTTAATACTTTTTAAAAATATAAATTTGCTATTCTGTTTTTAAATCTGCAATATTTTATTGGAAAATCGAAATGTCGCCTCTGAATAAAATGGGTTGGTGGAATGATTTATAATCAGGTTTTCTTTAACGAAAGCTTCATTTGAGTGTTAAAATTAAAATTTTAATTTATTTTAATTTAATTTATTTTTTACAATAAATTTTAAAATGCTTATGCAAAGTTTGAACAGACTTAAGTATCGATTCTTATTTGTCACCGTAAGCGACAACATGTGTTTTATAAACAATAATTTTTAAAAAAGGACACATATGTAAAATGCAGAACAGTTAATTTTCGACGTATTCAATTTCTAGTGCTTTTATAATTCCGCACGTTTTCATTCCACACGGAATACATAACAGGGACAAAATAGCGTGATTCAATTTCAAAGCTACTCATTCGTCATGACATAATGCGATTGTTATAAATGTTGCTGTCGTACTGCTGAGCTGGAAACAAAACTCATCACTGAAAAAACGCATCCGTTCGACAAACACACAACAATGATGATGGTCTCTGGGATTAAACTATTGACTGATTTTGATATTGCACGCAAGGTCTTTGCTGAGTAGTAAAATAGGAAAGATCAATTAGCTGCCATCGACAATACGATTCAATGTGCCTGGTTATTCAGCCAGACTTTACTCTTATCCGAACGACCTGGCCAAACATATCGAGGTATTTTCATGTTTCAGGATGTTCGAACAGCTGCACGTATTTCCATTTCTCCCCCAGTATGTTGCTTATATATAAAGCAAGTTGAGCATTTTTAATCGAACCGATAATCGTAATACGCTTGAATAACTCAACCCCGTTCTATTTTGCTTCATGTCTAATTTTCTAAAGGTACCTAAAATATTAATTTCATTTTGATAGTGATGTGTAACTTACGGTTTGTCAAATATTTGCCTCAGGCGATTGAAAACTCAACTTGAAGCACTTTTGGCGGTCCAAGCAGTTCTAGTCGGAAGATAATGAGAGTTTTTTTATATAAAAAGCTTTGCAGATAATTGGCAGTTGACAGTTATATATTATAATTATATTAGTGTAAGGGGGATATCGGAGCAGATCAATTACAATATGGGACCCTTTTTGACCGCCTTCGCTACTCAAGTTGACTTCAGGGAACAAATTAGTTAAAATAGACCTCGTTACTTTCATGAAGTCTCATGCTAACACTAGCCTTTACTCTTGACTGTTGTGATTTCAAATTGTCTGACTGGTAACTGTCGACCTTCTTCAACATCACAATGCGCGCTACCGTCTCAACCTTTTTCAGGCACAGTGTCTTCGTACCATCTTCTTCGATTTTCATTTTGGCGTTTCCATGACCTGTCAATAACGTAGTAGTCCAGCTTAAGGTACTTCAATTATACATAAGCACCTTGCTGTCATTTTTGCTGAGGGGATTTTTGAGAACTATTTTAGCCTGCCTACGTGTGGTAGCCTGCCTTCACTTTTTCCGTTTTAATATGTCTACCGATTGTAGGACCTTTGCTTGCACCAGGTCATTCCATAGTGCAACTTTGGGTTCTGGTCCACTAAAATTGACAGAAGAAACCCCTCTTTTCAGTTTGTCTGCTGCTTCATTCTCACCGGTGTCTTATGTCCTTTAACCCACATCAGCATTATTTCGTTCACAGAGGCACATCTGCTTAATTTTAGAACACATTTCAGCAGCACTAGCTTGGTGGTATGCTCCCAACCTTCCAGTAAATAATATAACGCATGCAGCGATTCTAATAATTCTGTCTAAGGAATGGACACGTACTCCCCCAGATAATTGACAGTTAATCGCAGTTACATTTTTACAAATTGTGTGGGTTGATAATTATGTTGCACTTAATTATTTCATACAAAAATTTAAAAACTTCATTTATTTGCATTTTTCAAACTTTTAAATCAGCTTTAAAAAGCTCTAAGCTTTGTTAGAAAAGCATTATAGTTTTATTTGGTTGCTACTGTCTTCCTTATTTTTTTTTTTAATTAATAGTTTTATTACCTATTATTCGTTCCTTAAGAGATACAGAACTCTTGTCTGTGTTGGCTCTTTTAATTTTAAACACCTGCCTTAATTCCCAGGTGCGGTCAAGTAGAAGGTGTTAAGGCAAATTCATTTTTACTTACTTCATGAATCTCTACGTTAAAAGAATTTGCTTTAAAACAAAAAGAAACGAAGTTATTTTTATTCATTTATTTATTTATCCTCAAGGAAAACTTTAAGCAATTAGAAAAGCAAAACTTTTATTTTGGTTCTAAATAGAATATTTTGTATACATTAATTTAAAAGTTCTAAAAATGAAGAAAAGTTAAATATATTTTTAAAATGGGTTTAAAAAAAGTAAGCAGAAATTATAAAGAAGACAAAGTATTCAAAAGTTGGCAAAAAATTGTAAGACTTTGTTCATAATTTTAAATTTCTTTATTTCTTCTGCCAAATCTATTTCGTCCCCCTCAAAGTAATCACCCCAGCAGAAATACACTTATGCCAATGTTTTTTCCAATTCTCGTAACAGTTGTTAAAGTCAATTTCCGGAATAACCTTCAATACGCGTAGCGATTCACGTTTAATCTCTTTTATTGACGGATTCCGCAGAGCGGTCGCTTGAGTTTGCTGAAGAGCCAGAAATCACACGGGGCTAAATCAGGCGAATACGGTGGTTGTGGAACGATATTTATTGTATTTTTGGTGAAGACCCCATCATTCAGGCTTTTTTTTTACAAATAGCTTCGCGCAAACGACGATAACACTCAAATAGTATTCCCTGTTGACAGTTTGGCCGGTCGGAAGGAATTGGGAGTGCACCACACCTCGATGATCGAAGAAAACTGTCAACAAGACATTGATTTTTCACTTGCTTTGACGTGGTTTTTTCAGCTTCGGCTCACTTTTGGCACGATATTCGGCCGATTGATCGTCTGTTTCCTGGTCGTAAGCGTAGATCCAAAACTCGTCGCCAGTTATAATACGTTTAATGACATCCTGGTAGTCGGAAATCACTGTTTGACACACTTCAAGGCGACGCTGTTTTTCAAAAAAATTTAGTGATTTTGAAACCAATCGTGATTTCACTATTCTTGGGCCTAAATGATCTTTTAAAATAGTTTTCATTGAACCCTCCGAAATTTCAACGATATCAGTAAGGTTTCTGACTGTCAATTGTCGATTCTCGAACACCAATTCCTTGATTTTATTGACGTGTTGATCATCAATTGATGTTGATGGTCGCCCTAGACGTGGTTCATCGTCAACGCGTTATCGATCCTCTTTAAATAATTTGTACCAATCAAAAACACTTGCTCGCGACATACAATTATCACAAAAGGACTTTTGCAACATTCTGAACGTTTCGGCACCAGAAATTTTATTCCGAACACAAAATTTAATGGAACTTCTTTGTTGAATAATTGAATGAATGCAATTGTTGCACTTCAGAAAGGCAAGCGTATACTAAACACTAATGACTGCTTTAATGTGATATTTGGCACAGGTGTCACTGACAGTCATACCAACGTAGAAAAAAAATTTGGACGAATGGATTTCCGCGCGAAATTTAAAAAGTCTTACTATTTTTTGCCCACAGTAGTATTTACAAATTTTGGTTCTTCTTGAAACAAAGTACTTAAGTAATTGTGTTACATGACTGAATAATTAGCTTATCCAATATAAATCTCTCTAACTGGCATATTTATCATATGTCGTTGTGAAAAATACTTTGCATCAATAAATAAATATAACAAAAATCATTCCATTTCATTACAAGAGTCACACTTTGGTACGAAAAAAAAATCAAATCAAAAACAAAAACAAAAGTAAAACAGTACAGCGCTTTAAACAACTTCCGCCTCAATAAATTATCAACAACATTTGAAACTTATATTTTTGCAACTTGAAAATAAACTTGCAAAAGACCAACAACCAGCTCTTTACAAACCAAACAAGCACTCATGCGACACAGTGAACACTATGAAAGGCAATGTTTTACAACACTCCAATTTCTGCGAACAAAAGTGTCCTTAAAAGTACGAATACAAATATGAAAGAGTATTTTACAAAAACTTTCACTCGTACGTGGTTGGAAGTGATAAATGTTTGTTCCTACTAGGATTCAGATGTCGATGTGAGCTGATTTTATTTATTTATTAACACAAGTTATTATTTTAATCAGTTTGTGTGTTTTTGTGTAAATCATTGAATCAATTGCAGTTTGTGTTGATTTAAGTGTTGAATGTTGTTGCTGGTGGTGTTGATACAATAACTCTTCTCATGGTTTGTTTTTCGGTTTTCTTTTTTTTATCTGTTCTATTTGTTTGTTGTTTTTATTTCAACACTTTTATCAATCAATATTTTACACCATGAATGATTGCTAAAGTTTGTTTTTTTTAATTAAGAACACACTACGGTTGGTGTTAGTTACATGACATTAAATCAGTATCATTGAAAGATTTAACCGGAAAGGGGATCATTAGCAAAAGACTTCTTTTAGCAAGAAAGCCATCTTAAAATGGAAAGAAAGTTGAAGAGAAATAGGGGGTGATTCAACTTTTCAATTCGCGCTTCTGCACCGCATATTTCTAACCAGCATCATTTCGCGACTCGGTGACATTTAGTGGCCTCCAAGAGCATGTAATGTAACACCTTCCGATATCTCCCCTTGAGGCTATTTAAAGAGTCTATAAGACCAAACCGTATGCATATTATGACAATCGCATTACATGATGCCACATGAGTCGGGGTGACTACATTTCGGATTAAATCTTCCATAACTGCATAGTTGCAATAAATTGAGAAGACATTTTTTTAAGATTAACAGTTTTTTGTAAAACTTATGTTTTTTCTAATAATTTGAAGTGAATGTACAAATAAAATTAATCTTTCGATCTAGCATATATTCGAGATTTTGGCATAAAAACTATACTTCTGCTCTAGGTCAAGTCGGAGTAAGCCTAAGCCTATATATGACTATAGTCTTAGTAGACGGCAATAAAACGAGCACAAGCCAGTAGCGTAACTATAGGGTCCGCCAAATAACTTTTTTTTAAATGCTATAAAAAAAACTACTGAATATTTGCTCAAATTTCTTTTTTTATTTGAAAGTACAATCCTTCCGGTCAATAATGGAAAATAATTTCATTCAAATGGCTGCCTCGGCTGGCCATGCAGTAGCCTACACAATCGGTCCATTTTTTAAGCACATTATCGATTGTGTGCAGCTGTATTTCACCAATGGCTTCACGAATATTGTCCTTTAAAGCGCCAATTGTTTCTGGCTTGTCGGCGTAACACGTTCAACGGTGACCAATCGCAGCTCCGAGGTGGCCAAACGACATCAGCTCTGCGGCTGAGAATGCGATCTTCAAAAACAGGGCGCAAAACATCGAGTGTAGCTTCAGCTGTGTGGCACGTAGCCGCCGTCCTGTTGAAACTAAATGTTGCCAATATCCTCCTCTTCAATTTTTGTGAACAAAAATTCATTCAACATGACCCGATAACGATCGCCATTGACTGTAACGGCAACTTCTTGCTCATTTTCGAAGAAAAATGGCCCAATTACGCGTGCGGGTTGTTTGTGCCCCAAATGCGACAATTTTGCTTGTTTATATATCCGTCAAGATCAAAATGAGCTTCATCTGAAAAGATGATTTTTTTGGCAAAATCGGCATCTTCTGTAAGTCGATCGCAGGCCCACTTAGTGAAGCGAAAACGCATTGGATGGTCAGTTGGCTTCAACTCCTGAACCAATTGGACTTTGTATGGCGTCATACCAAGGTCTTTATGCGAAATTCGTCTCAGTGATGTCTCCGAAATTTTCGATTGTTGAGAACGACGGTGAATGGATGTTGATAGCGCTTCACGCACACGTTATGCTACAGCAGCAATATTCTCGGGTGTACGCACTGTTTTTGGCTTTTCACGCTTTGGTTTATCGATGAGGATGCCAGTTTCTTTCACTTTTTTCACAAGATAACGAACATACGGAGCTGACGGTGCTTATCTTCTTCCAAGATCTGTACGCAATTTTCGCACACATTCTGCAACATTACCATGATTTTCAAAGTAATGTCGCAATATTTCCCAGCATTGTTCAAGCGTATACACAGCCATATTCGTTCAGCGGAAGGATAAAAGTAATTATCTGTCAAATCAGACATGAGTTAAGTGTTAGCATTCACGAAATAAGCACTACTTGAAAAAAAAACGTTAGATGGCGGACCCTGTATAAAGTTATAGTCCAAGTGAAAGTGAGAGTTTAGTGAGAATTAACCTCGGAGTGTAACCGATAGTTAAATATCAGGAAGTAGAAGGCAGAAATATTAGTTTTCAATGATGTGAAGCTGCATTTTAAGTGCGGCATGGTAGTTGAGATTCAAGCGTTAATATGTTAGTCAAAAATTATCAAAGTATAATACAGTTGTATAGTAGACATCAGATTAAGCAGTAGTATGAGTAAAGAAAGGAAATATTGTAAGAACGCGTAGTAAGTCTAGGAAGAAGATCATAATTAAAGTATATGGATACAATCCAATGATAAGAGACTAATAAGAGAGTAGACAAATTACCGACTGTAATATTTTTAAATCCGAAAATTTTTACATCTCTCAATAATAAATCAGTAAAATCAAAAATGGTGATTTTGCGGAGAATTTCACTCTATTATTGTTGTGAAGAAAAGTGTTGCAGAAAGTAACTGCATTCTTGTGGAAGTTTAAAACATGCCCTCTTTTACGCCAAATATGGGAATTGATGTCAAAAGCAAAGAACGTTCGCTTAAGGCATTAAATATTTCAGATGAATAATTATAAGCACTACTCGATTAAGATCGATGCCCAAAGCAAGAAGAACGTGCTTGCGAAATCATTGTAAGTAACGCATCATGCTGTTATTTTTCTTTTAAAAGCATTGGCATCCATTCAAAAGCAAAGCAATTGGCTGCCGCTAGAGCAAAAGCCGAGGCACGTCGAATACAGAATTTCAATTTTCCTAAATCTGCTATAGTGCTATAAAAAAGCGACTGAAAAAGGAAATGACTCAACTGCAATAATTTAAAGCGCAAACCAACATATTTAAACCCGTATTTGATGGTATAAGAAAAGTATTTTGTATTGTCAGCTACTAAAAATGGGTCGGACTATTACAGAAGAGCTGTGCAGGCAACGAAATTTCCATTTCCAAAACCAAAGCTTTAACTTTTGACATTGAAAATACTCATTCTAATGTTGCTAGATATAAAAACGATTAGAAAAACAGCTAAGAGACCTTTTGCTTGAGAATTATTGCCCAGATTTTGTACCGTCTGGCTACCATTTTCTTCAATCGATGCAAAAAAAAATTTGGCTGAAAAACGCTTTAATCGAAGGTATTAAAATTTTATTGATTTACTTCTAGCTTCGGGAGACTAGTAGAAGCGGGATGTACACTTACAGGCATAAAATTTATAAAAAGTCACTTGATCGACATGATAATTGAAAATATTATTTTCTCTGCTCTTAAGGCAAGAAAGTTGTATTAGACTAAAATGGTAATATTCTCAAAAATTGTTTTATAGAGATTAAATATAAAATGAAAATGCTCTTAAATTTAAAAAGAAATATACCCTTAAAATGAAAAAAAATTCTGTCGAAGAATTTTTTATACCAACTCACTTTATAATAAAAATGGCAAATTTTTTGTTGCGGTCTAGTCGTTATGCGTATCGTGCTCAATTTTTTAGGCCGACTGTTTACAAAATCTTTAGCCAACTTTTAAGAACAACTTGAATATCTTATGATCGAAATTCTTTAGGCCTAAGAAAATACAAAGAAAATCAAGATAAAAACATTCAAGTTTAAAAAAAGAACCCACAACAAAGATACAAAATCCGCATAGATCCACCCTCAAAATTAATTCTATTTTATTAACAAAATGAATTGGAATAAACAATTGTCTAAAAATAATTTTTTGAAATAGGAAGAATAAAATCCAAAAATTTCGTTTTAAAAATAAATGTTACTTTATAGATTCTGGCATTAAAATTTGCCGGTTTTATTTTTGGTTTGACTATTTGGAAATTTTATGCAAGTTACACTTACGCAGTTGTTTTAGTAAAAATTTTCTCATTGCGGATAAAACTGACGAAAGAGTAAAACTTGTAAAATTTACTTATATATCAAAAATTAAAAAGTTGCTTAGGTTCATTTTAACAACGAAATTACTCAAAAAAAGTCAGTCAAATGATAGTTATCACCATAGACCGTAAAAATATAAGAAAAACAAAGACCAAATAATTGCTAAAAATTTTAAAATGTGCTTTCGAATTTCAGAAAATGTCACAGATATGCTGTAAAGAGCAAAATATGCAGTAACAAATGAATGCCAAAATCCTTAAAAAGTTTAGAAATGTATAAATATCTTATTCGTGGGTCTGTATATCGCTACAAAAACAAAAAGAAACCACGTTGCATATTTCTGGTTTCTCTGTGTATAATAAATCAAGCCATACAAATTCCAACCGTCTGTACAACTTGAAAGAGATTTGCACAACAGTTGGAATACGTTGCTTAATGTTTTCATTCCTTTAGAAATTATACAACTCGGTGGCAGATGTATTCTAAAAAAAGGAACTTAAACCGAAAACAACGATATTTTTATTAAACACTCCCAGTTCAATTTCTTTAAAAACTCGTTCGGTTGAATACAAGGAAGCTTCTTTAATTTAATGTCCTTTGCAAGTCATGTGGTAGCATAATATGAATTCGTTTCTCTCAGCGCAATGTGCACTTATATTTGATTATTTTTCAACTTAATTCCATCCACTATGTAAACAGATCACTTACTCACTTGTAACTATGCTACAACAAATTATTTTTATATACATACAATTGTATGTGCTTGATGTCTATTCAAGTGGCATTTTTTATGTTTAAGAATGCGTATGTATTTTAATTTGGTTTTCATTACGTTTGAAAAATTTAAATTGAAATAACAAAAATATATAAAAAATAATAAATTTATTTTTTCATATTGCTCATGCCTGCGTCAGTTTTGTGTGTTAATGCGTGCAGCAGCAATGATTTAAGTTTTAATATTTATTATCCTATTTTTTTATTATCGCTATGGTTGTTTATCAATTAATTTTTTCTGCAAATCTCATTTTTTTAATTATGTATGTATGTGTGTAATTAATAGAGCAAGCTGTTTGAAGATGAAATCTTTTTAAATGGGTCATTTTGCGAAATAATTAAGTTTATAGTTTTGAACGCACTGCTCTTAAGGGAAGTGAAATTGAAATATGGTTTTTATAAAATTATAAATTGCGAATGTTGGTACTTAAGTTGGGGTTTAGCCCACAGACCCTACAATTTTGTGTACAATCTCATTACACAACTGTATTTAGCAAACAAATATTTTCAGTTTAGTTGGTCACTACAACTAGCACACAATTTGTGTTTGCTGAAGGTGCTGTGAAACGTCCTTTATTAACGTTGCAACAGAATTACACAACCGAGCAAAAGTATTATAACTTTTCCATTTTCCATACAACCAATTCCCTACTTCATGCAGCCATGGCACTCCCTCAAGTTGTACCAATGGTTGCAACGTGTAAGCCACATTACATTTTTTTGTGTATTGGAATTCTTTGCGTATGATTAATATAATTATAATATTAATATCGTGTGTTAGTTGTTTATTATGTCGAAAGTATCTTATATTCTCAATAATTTCGTAATCTAATATGACTAAATTTAAAAACCAAATCCCTCTTTGGGCTTTTAATTCCATATCTATTTATTACAGTCAGAAATTACTTAATTTTCCCTTAATGCTGTTAAAACAAATCTTCAGTCACAAAACCACCTTTGTATTATCCAGAGAATTAAATAGAAACTTCAGTACGAAAAAAATATGTCAAAAAAATCAAAGACATCGCCATTTTCACAGTGTAAAAATATAAGTGAAAATTAAAAAAAACAAGCTTTACAACAACAGGTGTAAGCATGAAATGTGCAAATTATAATGGCACTGAATTTAAGTCATGTAGTTGTCACTTCATACACTAACACTTCACAACATACACACCCACACACTCATCTACTTGTACTCAACTACTCGTATTCATCTACTCGCCCCCAACACAGTATAGCAGCATTAAAAAAGCAGTGCAAGCAGCCAAGAGAATAAAATCTGCCTGAAGGTGGCAAAATGAAAAATTATGTTAATGAAATAAACATGTTTTATTGGAGGATGACTATAATGTTTTTATAATAAGAAGAAGCAAAAGCACGCATTTTTTTGGGGGCACAGTAAGATTCAGATAAACCAGAGTATTAAGAGGCCAAATTTTGACAAGTACCTTATGTTTTTCGTGGCAATGATTATCATTAAGGGAATTCTATTGTACATAGATCGTTGCTACGTATCTATTTTCCTTTTTTATTATAAATTCGTTTGCATGATAAATTTTGCATGTAAAATTGTGTTAGAGCCACACTCATTAGGGATTTAAAATCCAGGAGAAGACAACCTAACATAACACTTAGATTTTTGTCGATTAATAGGAAAATTTTGTTAGTTTTGAATTTTTTATACCCTCCACAAAAATGAAAAATCATATAAATAGGTTTTTTCCGAATTCCGATTATAATTCCTATAATATTCATTTCGGATCCAACAAATATATATAATATTCCGGATTTAATTTAAAAAATTTGAAATTTTTAAAAAATGGAAAACTATTTCTTTTGACGAACCGAAATTTTACAAAAATACCAGAAAACCAAATTCACGAATTTTGAAATTTACCAAAAAATTTTAACTTAACCAAAATTTTACAAAAAGCCGACAATAAAAAAATTTGTATGAAAACTTTAAAACTGAATATATCTACACAATTACATATATAGTAAATCTTTAACTTCTCAACAAATCGGAAATTCACAAAAAAAGTTATAAAACTCACCAAAAAATTTTAAAATCAATAGAAATCGAAATTTCAAAACAAAGACGTTACAAAGATTTTTATTTCTCGAAAATTCATCTTAATTTGATTAGGTTACCTTCCTTACAATTTTATTATTATATCCGCAATACTTTCCTGTAAATAGATTTGTTAACAACATTTTCAACCAACATTCCTCCACCTTCTTTATTTACCCGCCGTTGAGGGAATTAATGAAATTGCAAAATCATGTTAAGTTTTACCTATTCACAAGGCAAATGAGAAAAAAATCATTTGGTTAATGAAATTTTTAGGTAAAACATTTGCAAAAAGGAAGCTATTAATGATTAAACTGTGCATAAGTTGCCTTTAATATACGGATTAATAATAATCAAAATCTATAGATGATAAGAGTGGTGAATGAGGAAGCAAATGAAATTAGTCAAAGCTGCAATATGATTAAATAATCTTTAGCAAACAACCATTTTAAATTAGTTTAATCTATTCTGTCATGATTTGTTATGTAAAACATTGATTTTTACTTTGCTGTATAAAGATTCCATGTGTGCAATTGCTGATGGCAAACATATGTATTTCATTTAAGTTTTTTTTCTATTTTTTGCATTTTTATTTTTTTTCACTAAAATAATTTTAGTTCAATGTTTAGCACATCGGGCAATTCTTGTATATATATATATATATATATATATATATATATATATATATGTAAAAAGCGATTGGTTGCTTTTCTAAATTTGCCTTGGTTTGCATATAAAGACAACTCTTTAAGTACTATTACTCCTTTAATATTTCGTGGTTAAGTCTGAACATTGCTGAATGCAAAATTGTTTTACATTTTCAAAATATCGTTTCGGCCTCAAAACGGGTTTAATAGCTTATAAAGATGTTCATATTTAAAATAAGCAAATATTTAAAAACCAATTGTTTAAATCAAAATCTTACAGTTAAAGCAAGCATGGTCAAGGAGTTTGTGAAATATGAAATATTTCCAGCCAAAAGAAGCCCCCGCTAGCGTATGATTGTTAATAATAAAATATTACTCATACGTTACAAATACCTTTAAAAAATAAAATATTTTTTAGAAAATTTTAACGCAAACATCTGCCTTAAATCCACTTTTTGTAGGGATCTCTTATATAAACGGAGTTGCAATAATGGCAGGTCGATGTTGGAATCCGTTAAAACAATCTGTGTGTGAGGTATTAGCGAAATTTGTTTGTCTGGCACTTCTAAGTAAGTAACGGTTCAATTGTCAAACGCGCCGTCGCTCGAAACCGAAATCTCCACATTTCAGTGACTCTTTCAAATAGACCCAGCCAAGTCTGCGCGATGACCTCGATTATGTTGATTTTGATGGCATTGGTAGATGGTGACTCATATTCAGATCAAATACTACAGAAAACTGCGAGCGGTGGTAAGTCCTATAATCTTGAATAAACAATCAACAACGAGTTTACGTTCTGAGAATAAAAAATGTCACTGAAGATGGCACATCGCCGAACCCGATTTGTTGTCGAACCAAATTTGGCAAGGTATGACGGAAATTCGAATCTCATACCATCATCTCCACTAGAGATGACCGCACCATCGAACTGTTTATACAGAACATCCATATTGTAGTTCGGCATGTAGTGGCATATGGCATCACCTTAATCTATTACATGTCCTCCACTTCCATATTCTCCTTTGTTGTCTCATTAATATTATTTTCGACAAATTGTAGACAATTGACGCCAGGAGTCTAAATCCTTAACTTTATGTGGACCCGTTGCTATTTAGCGAACTTAGTGAGGGTTCTCGTTGTATTATATTATGGCAATCCTGTCTGTTCACACGACAATTTCTCGCAAAATATGTAACTTCGCTAAAGATTAATCTTGTGATTCTCTTCCCAAGCCGGACGCAAAAAGGACGTTTTAAGTGAAAAACAACCTATTACAATTTGATAAAAATCTTAAATTTGTCTTTATATTCGGTACGTGTGTAAAATATTGTGTGTGTATGTTTAAGTGAGTCTGACCTCATGATTTGTCTACCAAGAGAAATATTTTGTTAAGAAGAATTTTTAAGCAACCAGAAAAGCCAGAAGACCGGATCCAGACCGGCTCATTACCGGATCCAGTAGTTGTATATACAATTTTCTGCGAAAATATAAACTGACGGCTGAAAAGAAGATCCTATTTTGGAGGGATTAAATAGATTACCATATGTATGATAGTATATAATAACACCGGTAGCTCATGTTGATTAAAATTAACTTTCTTTCACGTGCATGTTTTTTATTGAAACATAAAGCTCGGAATGGCACGTCAAAAACACAGAACAAACAGTGATACTTTGTAGTTACATTAATTAGTCATATAAGTAAGACATCATGATGACTTTGCTCTGAAAAGCAGCATTTATTTTTGGATATTCAACTGATATGATAATATTATTAAATTACTATAGATAGCTTGTTATTGAACGGCTTGCTTATAGAACATTTTTAATTGATACAGTTTCCCAGCAATTTTCATTTTTTCTACTCAGATTTTGTAGGAATACTAATGAAATTTCCAATTGATTTTTTACCGCCGAAATCGTGCTGTCCATTCGAGTTTTGCTTAGATTTCATTTATTTTATCTGCACAAAAGACAGGGAATGCATTTAGTACATATATTTAGTCTTGCAATAGAATTAAAACTAATGGCTCAAAGATAATCCAAGAACGAACAAAATAAATTTCTATGTGAAACCATCTTTTGGGGTGTTCTGCTGTTCTTATTTGGTATTCATGTTGATTAAGTGGTCCTATAGAGGCGTACAATCGTGTTTTAAATATACCTCCTTTAGCAATTCATACAATCTCTCAAATCAAAAGAACAATTAATTTAATGACATTTTGAAAATAATAATAAATAATATTTTAATCATAGCGGTTGTGCTTCAATCTTTGCTGTATGGTTAAAAAAGTAAAAATACAATTTTTTTTATAATATTTGATTTTTAATCCATTATAATCTCCAAAAATAAATAAATGTTGGAGAAAACAAGAATTAAAAATTCAATAAAGCGAAAAGAACTAAATGTTATAAAAAAATGTCTGTAGGAACGTAAAAACAGATTTTTCATTGTTCGGTTTTTTAAAATTTCTCTAAGGATGTGCTACGATAATGACAAAAAATTATTGATTTCCTTTATAATCCCTTCTTTCTCAGATTAGAGCCATAAGGCGTAACATCCCCAATGATATCATTGCTAGAAACGTTCGTAAGATTCTACAGCGACAAGTGGCCGATCATCTGTTTTTTATTATGGGTGATATTACTATTAAGATATCGGAATTGGAATACGACTATATATAACTTAGTTCTTTAAAGACTATTTTGGGGTTCAGTAGAGTAAAGAGGCGGTTATCGATAACAGCAGGGCAGCCTAAAATTAATATTAAAATTTTCCTATTCGCTTTTCACTAAACGGAATTTATTTTCGAACTTCAAACACTTCTACGTTTTGTACTATATATGCCACTGATATCTGAGCGTGATCGAAACATAACTCCCCTATATGGGTCGGTGATTTCAATGCGTTATAATATTGCCGTGTGAGTATTTGAATTTATTGTTCTACTATTCTATTTATAGCGAACATTTTCTTGTAAAGCTTCTGTGTATTTTATTAATAATAGAGTATATCGATTTTGTTCCCAACTTTGATTTATTGATTCAAAAATTCTTCGTACAGAACGATTCAAATATAATACAGTTCTTTAAGAATAGTTATTTGAAATATGTTAATGATTTGTGTTATTTTTGGCAAACTTAGTCATGGAGCGACACTCATTACGCGTACAAGTAATCCAACAGTTAAAGTATTGCATGAGTATTTTAGTCACATAAGCGGTCTAAATTAACATTTATCCATTGAAGGCAGAAATTCAAGGAAACTCGGTCGGTGCAAGATGTGACAATACCTGCTCGTCAGGTCAAGGTGTACAGGCCGGTAACGCTAATACGGTAAACGTTATCGTGACATTACAACAAAGTTCTTATGTCTAGAATAAGTTGACAGAAACTTGAACTCCGTACAATATGTGGCTTCGCACTACCTCACAAAACAATGAGGTCAAATAACTGAACAGTGGTTTGATCCTATATAACGATAGAACAAAATTGGAAGGAATAGTCATAAGTTTTTCAAATTTGGAGCACTAGCATTTTTTTCCTGCGAAATCTTTTCTAGTGATGTTAGATATTAGTTTCCTTTTACTAAATTTCCAACTGGCCTCCCTGTAGAATTTCTATTCGAAAACTGCAAAAAGGCAAAAAGTAAATCCAACAATACAAATATTGAATTTTAATTGGCAAAATCAACAATAAATAAATACCAGAAACAATCTGCAAAAATCATTTAAATCTAAATAATAGACATGATATTAAAAAATAAAAATTGCAAAATATATTACAGTTAAAAAAGACAAATAGTGAAACTTTCAAAAGAAACAACAAACAAAAAATTTACGAAAGAGAACAAAATATAATACGAGCAAAAACTAAAGCTATAAGGTTACCAATCATTCAACTTCCGTTTCCGGTGTTAATTTTAAAGAAGGCAAATGATCAAACAGAGCTCTTTTTAACACTGTGGTGTTTTTTTTATCAACCATTTGGAAAACGGTCAATTATTGTGTTGAGTGACATGGGAGAATTTCAAGCGAGATTTCAGTTTGTTGCAATACAGTGCATGGCTGGGGCTTTCTAGGAGGGAATCTATGAAGAACACCTCTATTATCTGGTATTGCATTACTTAGATAATTTATTTCACTTATTGTATTGACTCCGCCAGCTTCTTAACAGAATATCCTGATTTTATAACAAAAGTTTCTCACGTTTTCAGCATATATAAGCTTCCTATTTATATTTCAATAAAAAAAATGCTGTGTAGTTATTTGCAAGCACTTTAATAATAGACCAGATTTTTTCTAAGCCCCACACGCAACACAAATTGTCATACAATACGTTTGCTACAAAATAGAAATAGAAGTAACAGCACATAAAAAATCGGACTTTTTTTTACCAAGAGAATAAAAAACCGGAAGTTATGAAGACATTTTAAACCCCCAGAGGTATGGCACAGCATATTTTTTTCTACTGGTTTGTTTATTAGTACCATCGCACACACAACTTTGTGGCAAAGAAGAGAAACAAAAACAATGCAATGAAATAAAAAACCTTTACAATTGCTAGATTTTTGTAGCATGCTTTTAGGCTTGTCTGTTATTATGAAAAACTGTGGAAGTTTTCTAGCTACAAAGAATCTTCTAAGAAATATTTTGTTGTGTTTATGGTAGACTTTTTATTTTGTATTGTTCTTGGCAAACTTTTCCAAATAACGAAACAAAATTAGTTATTATTTAACAAATTAACTGTGGAAATGTTGTTATTAAAATTAATCAAACCAAAGCGTAGAATTTGTCACATTGTTTCACTACAGTCAAGAAAGTTTTCATTACGAATGGGTATTGATTTTGTTGAAAACTTTATGTTAATATTTATTTTGGGTCTTAAGCAAACTAGGTATAAATTATTATATTGCCGGCGAAACTGACTTCTCTATTATAATATCACATCTGATATGCATCGATAAATAATCAGAAATATTCTGTACTTAATGCGTTTCATAGCCCAGTCAATACTTCAATTCCAGATACTTTAGATATGGCGATTTGCTAAACGGTACCGTGTAAGGCTGGTTCGATCCTACAGTCAATAATAGTGTATTTAAAAGTGTAGGCTTGCTAAAAATTATTACACATGTTGATAGTAAGATAATTGCTTAGATTGGTTTAAAATTAAATCCGAGACTGCATGGTACTGTCAACAAAAGCAATTTAAAAAAAGTAATAGTTTAACGTAAAAAATACTTTTT
Organism: Phania funesta; assembly: GCA_963932375.1. Classification (NCBI taxonomy): domain Eukaryota; kingdom Metazoa; phylum Arthropoda; class Insecta; order Diptera; family Tachinidae; genus Phania; species Phania funesta. Next base: position 103,028,309 of record OZ010653.1, on the reverse strand, counting down.
ATAAAAGGTATTTTATAAATAGTACTTTTTATGAAATATACTTTTTATAAGGCACGTTTTATATAAGCCACTGCTTTTGTAAAGACAATTTGTGTGTTTTTATAAACATAACATTTTTTAACAGATACTTTTTATACCTGGTACTTTTTATAAAAAGTACAATTTATAAAACACCATCGTTTAAACATATTCACTTTTTTTTAAAGTTAGTACATATTAATAGTTATGTTTGAAAATATAAAAAGTACTTCTTATAAAATGCATATTCTTTAAAAAGTACTTTCAATTAAATGCTTTGTATCAAAAAGATTTTCATTCAATTTTCTATACTAAATATTTTCTGTTCAGGAAAGTTATATTTTGTAGTAGTTATTGGAAGGAAGTACTTTTTCCGTAACTTTATAAAAAGTGTTTTTTTTTTTTTTTTAAAGCAATGTCTATAAAAATGTATGTTTGTAAAAGCTATTCTAGTTTTCAAATGCTACTTTTCATAAAAAGTACTTTTTGTAAGAAGTACCTTATATAGGTAATTAAAGTAATTGAAAATAATGTATATAAAAAACATATACTTTTTATAATAGGTACTTTTCTAAAACGAAATTTGTCAACGAAATCTGTTTAGAAAAAGTAGCTGATAAATCGTTTCCCCTTCCTCTTAATTTCGACAACATCTACAAAAGTTATTTCCAGACAGCCTCATTCTTTTCGCATGGCTGCCAATATTACAATGTTCGATAATCGTTGCAACGATGTCCATTAATTGTGTCCTTTGAAAACTTAGCAGAGCTCTGGTTCAAGCCCTGTCCAAACTTGACTAGATTGTAGGTTCTTCCAACCACTAAGCCTTAGCAATATTATATATCGAATTATGGATACGCCTATTGCAGGCTGAGAGGAGTATGGTATAATACATCAATGTGTGAATTCTGCAGCCTTGCCAACTTGTCGACCTCACAATTACACCTATTGGTTCCGTGTCTATGCTCTCGTGATTCTCGTATGATACGCCATCTGATTTAAGAGTGTCCGATATTCCTGGTTGCATGTTGTATAAACATCTGTTAGGGACATATTTGCAGCACGGCTGTCGGTAGAGATTCGAGTATGTTTATTAAATATTCGGTAATACCGCACCGCATCCAATTTGAAGCCCTTAGAATCGCTAATGAATCAGCCTGAAGGTCGCTGCATTCATTGGGAGTTCTTAAGAACATTTTGACCCCAGTTCCTCTATAAAGACACCACCGCCTACGCCTATATGTCACTTGGAGCTCTCTGTGTATTTTATTAGATGGTCCATTTGTGATCCTGTGCCGTTGGGAGAACCCGATTTACTAAAAGTATCTAGTTGCTTTTTTTAAAAGTAGTTTTTATACAATACAATTTTTAAAACAAAATTACTTTTTAATTAAAGTGTTATTTTTTTAAATATAAGAAAGAAATAGTTTTTGTAAAAGCCACCTTCCCTAAAACGTGCATAAAAGAGAAATTCCTTTTAACATTAAAAAACCCTTCTTCTAACAGAAGCTACTTTTTACTTTATGTTATATTTTACACAAGTTACTTAAAAAATCACTTTTCCCATAAAGTACTTTCAAATGTTATTCTCTTCGTAAAATGCTACTTTTTGTAGATGGTGATGTTTATAAAGTTATCCAATCATCCCTTCACAAAAACCATTGTCTCCCATTATTCCCAATATTTGCTTAACATGATTGAATATAATTCATTATCTCCGAATTTCTTTATTGATTCAACCTCCAAAAATAAATTTATTAAAAATACTTTCAAATATATCTTTGTAATTTCCTGATATTTTTTATTAGTATTTCAAATTGAATGAACCACTTATATTCATGAAAAACTGACTTGTCCTGCAACTAAACACAGAGCCGCCTCCACTTATCTTTGTATTTGTTTACTATTTTCGAGTTTATCATCATCATCATCTTAAGTGTATTTACTTTTAAAAGTACTTTAGTTTAAGAGTCTTAAGTATATTTAACCACTTGATTATTATAATTTTGCTTCCGTTTATATTTCCCATCTTTTTTTGCAGTTAATATCATTTGTGTGTTTGTTGTACAAACTTTGACTACAATTATTAGATTAAGTAAATAGTATACAAAAACAAAAATATTAATAATTATGATAATAGAAAAATGTAAAGGATACATATTAATATATAGGAAATTAATTGAATACGAATTTTTAACACACTATTTTGCAGTAATAATTCATCACCAAATGAAGATTATTATGAAATCTCTAATTGCAGAGTAAAGTGATTTAATATATTGCAACAACTAGAGAGGATAAAGAATTTAAACAATATTTACATTTAACGATTCTAAACAATATTAACCAACATTTTAAATACAAGGTTACAGTGCATTAAGCACATGCCACGACAAACAGGCAGGAATACGGCCCCACCGTGGCTCCAACTAACAATTATATGTCGTATCATTATGGATACGTGATTCACTTATTTCTAGTACTGGCTGTCTTAAGAACGTAAGACGCTCTGCAATATGGTCACAACTTTCATTAAAAGGGGTCCGTTCAAATACTATCAACGTAATGAAAATGATTTAGTTTAGTATCGCATTGCTTAGCATCTAGAAAATCCCATCTCCACGCACGCTATATGCCTTATATCCCACAGATAAAAAAAACATGAGAAGCCAAATAAATGGCTTGGTAAAGCTAGGTCTACATTTAGAGACTAAAGAAAAAATATTGAATGTGTAAAGTTTCCGCTATGGAACTTCCGTTCTACATAAAATCCAATCGCAAATTAATTCGCGCTTTTGCATAATACGTCGCCTCTTTTGGCCGAATACTCTTACAAATAAAGAGCTACATATGGAAAACAAGAGATAAGAAAGTGAAATGAATCGGCGAAGTTAAACAGTTATGCTGAAATTGAACCAGCAAAGCAGCAGACGTCATTGAAGTCCAAACGAATTTATAGAAATATACCAAATTAATAAATCATATTTAGAAATTTAAAAGATATCGTTACGATGATAAGTGCGAAGTTCGCACTGCGAACAAGTATTCTTTCATGTTATAATTGAGTGGTATGAGTATTTGTGGCACTCACTGCAAAGAAAGTTCCAGAAATAAAAAGCGCTGTAACAACAACAAAATAAAACAACTATAAGCTCAGACAAGTTTCCAGGAAAGTGAATAGACACATAACAACAACAACAACAACAACGATATAACATCAACATGTTAAGACGAATTCCAGGAATTGAGTAGTGAGTGTAAACACTAACAACGCAAAGAAACCACCACCATAAGCAACAAAGCGGACAGAAGGTTCGAAAACAAAACATCATAATAAAAACAGCAGAAAATGTGGTCAAGCTGGGTGTTAATATCGAGAGAATTATTAAAGGGTGAACAACAATTATAAAGAAGTAACCGTGTTGAATTTAAGTAAATGTGAAAATATCTAACAACAGAAATATATGAAACGGTAATGGGGAACAACCATGGGGAACATCAATGGCTTAAGAAAATTCCACCATTTTTCCTCAATATTATGTGGCTTTAAATAAATAAAATTAATTATTATGAGTAAAAGTGTTTTCTATGTTATCTTCCGCATGCGGTTTGCACCTTAATTGCGCAATTAGAAAATATACTAAACAGGCCTTAATTGAGCTCAATTTAATATAAAATAAGTCAATAAATTGAGCAAATAGTATTTGATTGCACCATAAATCAGTAAAATTATACCTGCAACTCTGGTGAAGAATATTCAGTGAAAAGAAAAACGATATATAATGATAAATTCATAGCACGTTTAAAAAGACCAATGAAAAGCACAACTTTATATAATAAAATAATTAGGATGCATTCAACAAGATTACTGCATCACCAATACAACTACATACAGATTATGCTCCATGGTAATTATCAAACTATATAAGATATCGAAACATGAATAAAATAAAATGTTGGGTACAATTTATGGGAAGTAAATTTTATGATATTTTGAACGAAGATACGTATTAAACAACTAATTTCTTTTAAAAATAACTGATTTACAAACACGAACAAAATTAAACCATGTTCAAGTCTCAAATGCTAATTGAATAAGCTAAATTATCTATAACTCTATTTAAGATTTAATTGCATGAATTAAGTTACATATCTGTACGTAACAAAAGGTGGGTTTTATCCGTTTGGGGTTTGAAAATTAAAAGAAAACACAGAAAGTTCGCAAAAGTAAATGAAATTTTGAATGTCTGCCATTTACTTTTTAAGGATTATTTAATGTAAGGATTGCCCGCGGCTACGCCGTAAGTGGTCCATCCATGAGCTTCAATTTTGGCATATCTTTTTCAGCAATTTCACCGGTATCCCGCCAATAGTACCTGTAGTGTTGTCTTCGAGGGTTGGAAATGTTACTGACTTGTCCTTGTACGCGACCAGTGGACTGCTCCAAAAGTGACATTAATTGCTCACCAAACTCGCCTCTCAATAGTTTGATAATATCTGCTATCACACAAAAATACATACCGACAAAATAAAAAATAAGTGTGTTCTCCCGTCTGTAAACTATGCTGAGAACATTTAAACACTTTCGACGACAAACAACAAATAATGCTCAAACTAAGCAGAAACGGCTACACGTATTCTCCACACAGAACACCACGAACAAATTTCTTCTCGTAATTCTGCGGACCCTTTCTCTATGTGTGAGCAAATTTTTGGCTGGTCAAGACGTAGTGTTACTTAAAATTTTTGGCATTCTAGTCTCTACTTAGACAACCCTTCAAAATGTTGCAAGCAAAGCAATAAAATTAATATGCAATTTGTCTGGTTGGTAAGCAAGAAGTAAAAAAAATTATGTTGATTTTACAACCATTAAAAATACAATACAATTAGAGATTTTTTGTTTCGTTTCAAATTATCATTATTATTTATTTTAGTACTTTGTTTTTATTGTGTCTCTCTCTTTGATGTATCTTTGAACAACTAAACAAAAACTAAAAGTACCATTTTATTGTGTTCTAAGAGGAGGGTTGGTTCCTTCAGTTGATGTTTGGGTTTAAAAAAAAAACGAATAAGTAAACAATAAGCGGCTGATTATTTTAATGCACAAACAAGTGTTTACTGAAAATTATAATCCCAAAGTTTAGTCAACTACGTAGAAAGTAGTTTAATGCTTTTAACAAAATTGTTTACAATAAAAAGCAACAACAAAACTAAAAGAATTCCAAAGAAGAGTTTTATATCAAACAATAACTTCAGCTGGATAGGATGGGCTATTTATGTCCCAGCAAACACTACTGCTACGTCATCAGTATCTTTATAATAGGATATTGAGTTGGTATTGCGTACGAACCCCCGTAAGTATAAATGATATATGTTCGCGATATCCCACTTTGAAGCATTTCTTTTTAAGCGATTATTTTAGCGAAGTGCGCACACGAATGTTGTAGCCCCGGTAGTCTACGCATATATACAAAAACAGCTCATATGTATATACATACTGTATGTATGTTAGTATGTATTTACTCGTATGTATATTTATGGCGAGTATTGAAAGCTAATTTTCAAAAATGCCGTTTGCAACATAAAGATTTCAAAAGAAATATCTCCTATAAATGTTGTTTTAACAGCACCTTCTTAAAAAATACTTTTTTAAAATGTACATTTTATAAAAGTAGCTTTAAAAAAATGTACCTTGTAAGTTTTCATGTTTATAAAATATATTTTTAGTACCTCTTCAATATGTACTTTTCAAAAATTTTACTTTTTGCAAAATTGATATCTAAAAAAAAGGTTTATATAGAAGGAAACTCTTAAAAAAAGTACTTTTCTAATGGAAAACCAGTCTATTGTGGTTGAAAAAAAATTATTTATAGTAGATTGCTTCTACATGGGTTAGTTCAATTTCAGCTGTTGAATTTCAAAATGTCTGACAAAGGTTCTGATGTCTTGAAATGCGACCAGCAATCTCTGGGAAAGTGCTTTAAATGGTAAATTTTTTTAATACTTAATGATTAGTATTTATTAAAACCATCTGCATCTACTTCTCTTTCAGAGTCTTCAGACTCACTTCTCTCCTAAACAGCGCTTGAATTCAATATTTCAATGCAGTCTAGCGGTCTGCGCAATAACATTTGTATACGTGAGGTACATGTGAAGCGGCAAGGCATCAACACTTACTCGAAGTATCAGAGCAAAATAAAGTACTCAATTTTGAGAACAACAAAATTGACGGAACATTACGTTCACATGTTCTTTTATTTATAGATACCGCGTACGAAGTGCATGTTGTTCATATGTACTCGGCAGTGTTCGTTTTAGGAACATGATACGAGCTCAAAATTTCACATGTACTGTATGTACTGCATGTACTGCAAGTACTACATGAACAAAATATTGAACGTTCAGTTCGACAACGAGAAGTCAAATTGATGTGTACCTAACAATATAAACTAGTTTAATATTATTTGTTTTATTATTCTTTCGTAGTATGTATGTATATAAGTAATTACATTTTAATTTTTTTGTGACTATTTGATTTTAGTGTAATTTTTAAAACAAAATATCTGTATTACTTCTTTTATAAATTTCATATTATTGATCTCTAACTTTAATAACATTTCTATTAGTTTTAAGTACCTTAAAGGCTCACAAAATATTTATTTAAGTGTTTTATTTTTACGTGAAATTGAATTTTATTTTTCATAATATAAATTATTTCGTATATTATAATGTTCTCAGATAATTTATACAGTTCTAATTGGCTTTGTTAAATAATATAAATAGAAACTTTAAAATTTATTTTACGTAGATAGATTGTGTAACAACGTGTTATTACAGTTAGCTGGAGTAGAGCTCGCGGCTCCCAGGGTTCACTACAAAAAATATTTATTTGTTGTGGCCATTGACACGTTCGCTGATACTCTCCTCAGCTTCTCACACCATCCGACGCTTACAGAAGATATCGTCACTATTGTTGCGAATAAAATTATGGCCAGATGGTAAGAGAGTACTTTTTCTGGCCTCTCTTGTCAGGGCGAATAATATTCTGGCCTGACTCGACAATACCAGAAGCTCTGTGCGTCTAACTCAGATGGACTCTCTTCGTCTGGCTACTGCTCTAGGTGACGGGACAAGGATTGACTCTCTTGTCGGGGCGAATATAATTCTGGCCCGAAGCTAAGAGATTTCTCCTCTGCGCACACAACTCTGACCGCACTCGGTTGTGGCGAATAAAATTCTAGCTCAACCGTTTACCGCCTGGGGAGTGGCTATCGACTACTCGCATATACCAATTAGGGCAAATAATATTCTGGCCCAGGTGGTATAGCGTCACCTTACTCACTGGTTTCTCTTGTCAGGGCGAATAAAACCAGTTGGTGGCGCGAGAGACTAGCTTAATTAAATTGAGTAAAACTCTAAAATAATTAAGCTACAAGTAGTTGAGTGGAATAAAATTCTGGCCCAACTATTTGCTGTCTGCCAAAGACTTAAATAATAAAGTTGAATAAAATTCTACAATTATTAAATATGTCTTACCGCCTTGCTAGCCACAGGCTGACTAATTTCTCTACTGTATACGCATTACTATTCTGCTTGTTTGGCTGAGTCTCACGTATACGCACACTATTATACGATCCATACCAGCTGGTCAGTCATGGTAAAGTTGTATTGAAACAGTGCATCATTATGTGCCGGTGTTACCTAAATATTTCCGTTAATCTTAAAACTAAGTTATTATTAATAAAAGCTACGAATTTAATTAGTGAAGCAAAAGACATAATTATATGTGACCCAAAAACGAGTGGAAGGACTTTTGGTCGTCACAATTGTTTTCATTTTAGGATGTTAAATGATATTCCTGGGTATGTATGAAATAGATTTGGTTTTAAGATGAGTTATAAACTAGTTTATTTTTAATCGTGTGTTTTTACACTTTTCTTTATCTATAAAAAATACACAGGCATCAATATTTGAAAAATCACATGCAGGAAATACCTAAACTCCTAAACTGACAGCGAAAATAAAATCTAATTGCTAACAAAAATCAATTATTTTTCTTAACTATATATTTGTTATGGATGTACAGAAAAATCTAAGTGTATACACATTTATAGTTATAATTGTCGTCATCTGCTTACTAAACTATTTTCAATTGCGCCATGTACGTAATTACATATGAATATAAATGCTATGCATATACTCATGGGGAAAAAAAAGGAACGTCATTTTTACGGTACTCTTTTTTTCATGTACACAAAAGATTTATATTCCTATTTTTGTATGAACCTTTTTTAGGAACATATTTTTCTGTGGCTACCTTCCTGTTGGTATTTGGCAAACAACCCTTCAGTTCTCTTCTCTGCTTGTTTCTGAAAGAAAGAAAGAGTAGGTGCTCTATTTGAAAAGTAAAAAAACTTCTCGTGTACAACATAAACATACTCGATGCAGACCTCTAATGCAGTCATCTTGTCACTTCTTGCAATTTGCTTGCATTGCCAGTATTCCTTCATCAACATGAAAATCATTTGTGTTAACAGGGCACTTTCCAATTTCATTAACATTATCACAAATATGAATCACAGTTGGTAAAAAGAAGATCTACTTATTAAATACAACTTTTTCAATGCTTCTGTCCGCTTATGATATATTTTGAACACAAGTTTTTAAAATTTAGTGTCCTCTTCTGGTGATGAGAATGCGAAATTGTATAGAAAGAGTTATGAAAAACATTCGTCGACGAAGTTTGTCCGCTAAAGAAGCCTTTACTGCACATATTTTTCACCGTTATTCTTGCGTAAGGTCCTACTGTGCAACGTATGGCTACTAAATTGCACTAAACCTAATCGGAACTTGTTCTGTGTTTAACTTAACTCTATGAGAGTTATTATATGCAATTAAAGAAGCCTAGAAAAATTTATTTGCGATAAACCAAATTTCAGTGCACATAAAAATTTTTCTGCATTTGGCTTCGTTCCAAAGACTTTGCCTACGTTATGCGTATCTAGGATTTGGCGTAGTCACTTAAAACCAATGCTTTGTTTGTGTAAACAGCTTTCCATCATTTTCAAATATTAATATTTGTTTGCTTTTGTGATGGCTCTGTATTCAAAAAGCCTGTTATTGTATTGTCAGGTAAAAGTTCCCACAAAACTTTCTATAAAAGCATTTCTAAAAAAGGAGCAAATAATGTCCCAAATATATTTAAGACTTAGTTAATTTAGTTATTTCTGGCCTTATTGTAAAAAGAATTTTGTCAGTTTTTGATATGTATAAGTATTTTCAATGTAAACTCTTTAAATTTTCAAATATTTGTTTTATTTGCTTTCAGATTATTCGGTTTAATTACACATTTTATACATTTCTAAACTTAAACTTATTATTTTCCACTTCCTTTCATTGCATTTGCTAATTACCCTTATTTAATAGCAAATACTATGCATTCATATAATTCTCTTCCTTTGTACAAGGGTCATCTATTACACAGCAAAAGGAAACCGGAAACATGTCGCAGTTTTAGCGCAAATTGATAAAGAGAAACCATTGAACGTTTAGAATGCAAAGTGTAATAAAACTTCAAATAGCAAAAGCGAATAAAATAATTTAAAATTTCGCAAGTAAATACCTGTGGGGATGATATAAAGGAAATGTATTACTTACATCTATTTTGACACGAAAATTTAAGTCCTTTAAATTAATTAAGTAAAATTTAAGGTAATTTCAAATTACTCTAATAACCACAATTTCTTTTTTTTTGTTCAAAATTAGCCTTATTTCAAAGCAAACTTAAATATTGATTTTATATTTTGTCTGTTTTGTCTTGATTTGACATTTATTTGCTGCTGCTTATAAAATAACTTTCATGTCACTTGTACTACGTAGTACTTTGATAGTATCTGAATATTAAATAAATAGAAAACATTATTCTGTAATCATATTCTTTATAGTACTAGATGGATGTCAGACCAAAGATAGCAAAAAAAAGACAAACTCGAAACAACAACACAATTTTATAATTAAATTTTCCACAGGAATGAATAAATTTGTTTGAGATTTTATAAGTCTACATATACATACAATAGGATTGTTCACATAAAGTTGTAATAATTTTAGCATAAGAATAATAGTAAGTTAAGAAAAGCCAACCAGTTAACACTTTGAAAATCTGCATCTTACTGGATTGGGATTTACAATACAAAAGTTTTTTAAGTTTGAAACTAAATTCATTTTTTTGAAAGTCATGATTAGGTTAAATGGATGCAGGTTGCGACTGGCATTAATAAAGTCTCTTGTCTGTCTAGAATAAACATTTTATTCCATCTAAAGTTACTTCCATGTACTTATGTGTTTGTCATAAACATTAAAAAAGCGTTCTGTATCAAAAAGCACTTTTTAAAAAACACCCTTTGCATAATATGTCAACTACTATAATGGTACTTTTATGGCAATTACAAAAATCATGTAAGTTATTAGAAAGGTACTTTTGTAAAAAATACTTTTCATGTCGTACCTTATAAAAAGGTACTTTTTGAAAAAAATTATATAAATTTTCAAAAGTTTAGATATTGCATTTTTCCATAAAATCTAAAAATATGGGACGACATTGTGACTTTCAAATATTCGACACTAATTTTTAGTGATCAAGATCAGTGTTCAAAATGAAATAGCAATAGCAGAAAAAAATGCTGTACTATGTAATAAGTTCTATAAGTTTTAATTTATTTATAATTGTCCAAGCTGGAAGGTCTTTTTTTAAAAAATTATATTTTTATTTTTTCGATATTTATTTTTTAAAAAAAGACCTTCAAGCTTGGACAATTTTAAATGAATTAAATTTAAAAAAAGGTCAAGAACAGCTATAATTTTTAATTCTATAAGTTTTATTAACAATGATTTTGCTGTTACTGTGCTGTTGAAAATAAATACAGTCCAGCAATAACAAAAGCAAAAATCAAAAATATATGCTGCCACAAAACAGCACTTCTTTCTCGTTAATTTATTTATGCTATTGCTATACTCGTACTATTTATATATGACTGCACTCACATTAATTGCAATGCTAAATGGTGCAGCAAGTGTGCTCTGCAATAATAGGGAATTTTTAATTACATATAATTTGATTTAGCAATTTTTAAATACTGGGAATTCCTTTGTAATTATTGTTTATCGCAAATTTTTGGAACGAATTTCCGTCGGTTTCGGATATGTGCCATCTTCAGTGTCATTTTTTGTTCAGAGTGAACTTCAAAACAACTTGTTGGAATATTAAATCATAGTTCTTTTATCTTAATGTTCAAGTCGGTAAACATTTAATTTTAATTTTGCATGAGAATTCAAAATGTACTAGATTTGTTTAGATTTTAGCCTTAAATAGTAGACAACTGCAAGGGCAGTGTCAGCAAATATTTGTCATTGCTGTGCTGTTTTCTTATTTCAACAGCACAAAAGCAGCAAAGGCAATATTTGAAAATTATTTGCTTTAGCAGCTGCTGTTTAGAAATCAACTTTTATATTTTTTAATCTGCTTTTAGCGTGCTGTTATTTGATATTATATATTACTTATTGCTATTGAAGTTATAGTTTTAAAACAAGAAATGCTGAATCTAATTTATTCCTCATTAAGTTGAATGAAACAGCAACCTTTTTACATTTATCTTTTGCTTAATACTTTCCAATAATTCAATTATGTTTGGGGGATCTAAAAAAATTAAGTTAACTTACTGGTTTTATTGCATACTGATATTCAAACCAAGTAAAATTATTTTTTTTAATTAAAAATAAATTTAGAAATTTAGGTTGAAGTTTTTATTATTAAATTAGCATTTCCGTATAATGATATTATTTTTTTTAATTCTGGTAGAACTTTAAATAGATTTGCTTCCTTATATATTTTTCATTATTTTCATTTGAAGCATATAATATATTCATAATATATTCATATTCAATATATTTAAAATTTTTGCAATTTTAGGAAGAGTTTGTTTGTAAAAGTACTTATTAAAAAAAACTTTATTCTGAAAAGCCATTTTTCTACATAAACTAGATTATTTCCTTAAAATAACGTACCTATGTCAAGAGAGAATTAAAAAAAAATAATATCTATTTAGGTACTTTTTAAAATAGTACTTTTGAAAAAAGTACTTATTTGAAAGGTACTTTTTATTATAAGTTTTTTAAATGGCATGTTCTTCAAATTGTTTTCAACACCTAGTTTACAAAATAGTATTTTTTTTAAATTGGTACTTTTCGTGTAGTTACGTAAAAAATGTTTCGTCATAAATTTCAAGCTTTTTAACACATGTAAACGATTTTTTCTTAACGTCCATTGTTAGAAATAATCTCTGAAAGTCAGATATTATTATTACATTATTTTTGGAAATAATTAAAATTATTTCACAAACAAAAAAATCCAATTATTTTCGGGTTAGTTTAAGCTTCAAAAAGTACTAAATTGGACTCTTATCACAAATTTTTTTGTTTAGAGAAACAACTTTTCAAGAAAACTTTTCACCAACTATTTTAACTATTTTAATCAAAATCCTCTATATTCCAACAAATATTTGGATCCACCTTATGTATGGCTATGTTTACACGTACATACATTTGCATAACTGCCAATAAATATACAGTACAATACAAACATATTTATTATTAGTAAGTAATACATCAATTGTGTAAATGTCTGTGCGTGTGGGTTTGCGTTGAACAGTATTTGAATTTTTGTTGATTTTGCAGTGAAGTGTGTTGAAAATGTAACTAAAATCTATATCAAGCTTCATTTGTTAATATTATTGTTGTTGCTACTACTACTATTTTATGCTGTGTAAATTTCGTGTGACTGCAGACATTTGAATACAACAAATATTAATAGAACATACTCGTAGATTGTAAAACCAAAACTTGTGTGGTACCAGTTTGAGAGCATGACCAGGCATGTCAATGGCTTTTTAAATAACAGAGCAGTAATAGTAGATGAAAAGCAGGAGCGTAGCAGGGCAGTAAAAACATATTATCAGAACATCAACGGCATTTTTGTTTAATTCTCATAACATTTTTACAAAATGAAACGTAAGGAAGCATTATGTGCTGAATTGGGCTTAAATTTAATTTTAAACACAATATAGCAAATGGCTTTTCACCACAAATTTTGCCACATCACTGCCTCCATCTACACAATATAGAGACTTTGATTTAGAAAATATTCAGCCAGGCAACAAAATTCGCAACATCCACTCAGGTGTGTGTATCTGTATGTGTGTAAAGTTTTTTCCATTCAGATTGGTAGAACACAAGCTACTTAACACATTTTTGTAGCCAAAAATTGAAAGAAGGTTAACATTCAAAATCCAGAAATCGTAAAATATTTTGAATCACATAATAACGAAAACGATGATGCGATAGTAAGAGGTTGTTTTTGACGATGAAACTAATGATTTTTCACAAGGTATGTGAATTTCAATGCAGGCTTATGTGCAATGGTTTTCGTTGAAAACTTCACATTTTACTTAACAAATCAATTAGTACCTACGACTTTATCTATGAATAAATGAGAGCAGTAAAAAAACTGTCTACCTAAATATTTTAAAATGTTCATCACAAAATACGAACGAGCTCAATGGTCAATAAATGTTAACTTATTTCAGCATGTGGGAAAAAACGAGTAGTAAACTACTTCATCATCGTTATTGTTGCAGAAATGTGTACTTCATTTAGTTAAAATTTTTGCTTCTTCCTTGTCTGAAGTGTCATCGAAGTTGGCAGTTTTCTAACTGCACAACTGTTTACAAATTCGTTTATTAAATTATGACATTTGGCAACAAATAAATTTTTGATTTTTTCTTTATTTCTTTGCCTTTAACAGTTTGCTGCCTTTTATCTCTAAAATTTATTTTCTTACTTTTTTTATTTTTATATACAAATTAAAACCAAATGTAAGACAAACCTCAAATGTACTTGACATTGACTTCAACATCTCAATTAGCTCACATCCTACAGACGAATAGTTTCCGAACAACTTTTTTTTTGACCAGCAATAAAACATTTTAATTAAATTTTGAATGAAATTAATACCTTACAACTCAGTTACAAATGATAAAATCTTTCATGAAAATTTTAAATTCTGTCGTCATATCGACAATGTGCAACTACGAACCAAACGAATCTATCCCGCTTTATATGCTATGCCTTTCCTTCTTTATCGAGAATTTCTTCATCTTAAACGGAAACGCTTAAGAAATAGGAGAAAATAGTTTCTGTAGTCTGGCTGGGTTAGAGGCCGTAGATTGGAAAGAATGGTCGCAGGCCATTTTAAGGGCCATCGACTAAAAGATCTTGTTATGGTTGAGAAGGCCATTAGTACTTTTGAGATGGCTGGTTCCGTTGACAAAGCTCTGGCAAGAGATTGTTCCTCTGGAGCCGGTAATCCTGATTGATCACTATAATGTACCACATTAAATATCTGATTTCAAGATTGTACTGTGTTTGGACCTCTTTGGATTGATATTTATACCATATATGGAGATTTTGTTGACTGATGTAGAAATTAAGCCATAATTGGAAAAGAAAGAATATTGTACAAGTTTTTGCTAAGGTCAGTAGCAGCGACTATAACGGCTCAGGTGGTAGGTTGTCCTCAATTGTTGAATGTAATAAGTGCCATGTTGTAGCTTAGGATATGTCAAGCTGATAAGATCTGCTACGAATCGTTACAAAATAAGTCGTGGTAGTCCGGCTCACCAGGCGGCTTCCCTGGCTTAATTCAGCGCAGAGTCGATTGGTGGATATTTTCAACGTTTCACATCCGTATAACAAAGTTGGAATTAACTATCCCGAGGTTGGTCTGTTTTGAGCTGTTTGATGATTTCCACATAGAACTAAATTGCACAAAACCATTACGTGCCTTATTTATAGGGCTAGAGATGTCTCTTGTTGCACCATTGATTTTCACCAGAATTCTTAGTTTTGTATGACAAATTTCTTTGGAAATTTTTTTACTTTTATTCCCGCGAATTATGCTACTGTTGTAATTAAGGTTAGCTTGGCCCGCATGTCATTGGCATAATCCAGATATTCTAGCCGTCCTTGCAATCCCAACCTAGTAGGCGGCATGTGACGTTATTGTGTAATGCTTTAACTAGATGTGTAATTTTTGTGGGAATGCGCTTGTATATTAGAGCGTTGCAGAGCGGTTGAGTATGTCGAAGGCCTTTTCGAATTCAATGAACACAAGATTTAAGAGTCCTCTCGACTTAACTGACTGTTCTGCTATTATGCTAACGCAAGATTTGTTAGTACAGAAACCAGCTTGTTTCTATCTGAGGTTTGGAAGAATTGTTGTTGATGGCTTTATATTTATCATGTGCAATGACTTTATTGACCATGCTCAACAAGGTTATGCCACTTCAGGCCTTTCGGGCAGACAAGTCACGTTTTTGGGCTAACTTATAATTATTCCTCCGCTAGATCCTCGAGGAAGACTTCGCTATGCCAGATCGATTTTTGATGAGTGCCAGTAATCGAGCACTGGTGTTTGGATCAAATGCATAAAAGTTATAGGTAGTTATTTTTTAGGCCTAGAGACCACCCGTATTGCTTCGATTATCTTGGTGGTTTCAGTAGAGTCCGTAGGAATATTTAAGTTCTGCATGTGTGAACTGCATGCACAAATTAAGTGTTGTGAAAGACAAGACGGTGTACAAAATTTCTCTTCACTTTTGTTGTGAATTTAAGGTTACGAGTTCACCGTAGTCATTTTTAAGAAGTTTTTCAGTGGAAAACTTTTTATTGGTCAGCTTATTTACAGCAAGGTCTCTCGCACGATGGGTTTCAACAGCTGCTTGCAAATCCTTTATTATATTATTGTTTATTTTATTTTATTATATTCATGCTTATGGCGCCGCGCACTATTAAGACTGTTGCATAGTTTCTGATGTTTGGTTTTGCTAGAGCAAGTTTTAGCCGAGCTAAGAGCCGCTTTTGCTTCCTTTCTTTTCACAATAAATTTCAATGTGTCGTTATGATTCCAATCCTTCCGGCTCTTGATTTTGTACCCTAGAAAATCCTGGAGTCCACACTTACGTTGGATATCATGAGTTGGACTTATATTAGGTTGAGCTAACGGATTAAGACATTTGTCATTTAATGAATAAAAAAACTTTCAAAGACTGAT
The DNA here is from genome assembly GCA_963932375.1 of Phania funesta. Taxonomy (NCBI): domain Eukaryota; kingdom Metazoa; phylum Arthropoda; class Insecta; order Diptera; family Tachinidae; genus Phania; species Phania funesta. The sequence continues at coordinate 103,012,126 of OZ010653.1, read as the reverse complement.
GATTTAATGTATTGTAATGACAATGCAGCAGTAATGGCTCCAATAAATTTTAAATATTGGATCATAAATTTTTTGTGAAAGCCCTGGATAGAGTTGGTACTCGTAGTGGATTTTTATATTTTAACTGAGCGATACAAATATTAAACCGGGTATATTTGCTGGTCCACAAAGACCGCAGCTTTTGGATGAGGGTACCTTGAAACAGATATTGAATAATCATGAAAAATTCAACTAGCAACGTTTTGTTAATGTCATCAGTGATTTTGTAGGAAACAAGAGAGCGCAAAATTACAAAAATGTATTAAAATTTTTGGGGTACACTTTTTGGTTTTGGGTGTCCTTTTGAAATACATATTCTGGACTCTTAATTGGATTCCTTTCCCGAAAATATGGATACTATTAGTGACAAATAGATTGAGATATTAAATTATATATTTCTTTAATGAAAAAGCGGTATTAATGAAACAGACGCCCTTCGAATGTTATGTGATTGCTACTAAAGATTTAAACGGAACCTAGGTAGCCATAGCATTTATGGTAATTGAGACAAGTTGTCGTGCGACAAAAAAGCGTTTGAATTTTGTAGACCCTTGTAATTAATAATAAGAAAAAACTGATGTTTTATCTATCGCTTTTGAAAAATTACCTCAACATTATTCACCCATTCATTATTTATAACTCCTTCACAATCTCCATAATTCCCCTAATAATACAAAATATGATTTTTATCGATGCGCATAATTATGGAATTAATATCATTTTTATTAAATGATATCACAATAACACTACAGCAGGTAACAAATAATTAAATACACATATACATAAATACATATGCACACATAGGATAACTTCACATAAATTTTACACCATGTAAACCACCAACACAAACAAACCTCGCCAGACTAACAAACAAACATAAACACACCCACTCGAACATTAGAGCAATGTGGAATCAATGCGATACAAATTGTTAATAGTTGACTAGACAATAATAGTGATTATGTATGAAACGAAAAAATACAAAAAATACAACAATAACAATCTGCTGTAACTAAGTAAATGGCTCAAATGGCCAAAGTGTGTGTAACCCTGATTGTGAAATATTTTTACAACGATGAAACTGGTGATGATGAAATTGTTTGCAAAAAAATATATATCTATGACTTATTTATGTTAAGTCTATGCAAATCTGTAAATCCAACATAAACTATAGATTTTTTCCATAAATTTGTTGGAGTTTTGCAACACAATAAATAAAATAACATATTTATTACACAGGTGTACAAAGGCAATTTACTTCAAACTGTATAGGGTTCATGTGTATATGAACATAGAAATTAAGTCCGAGGAGCTGTCAGCTGTTAACAAAACGAGGTATTTTCAGCTCTATACACTTCGACATATTAGCCCATTGTCATAACGAAGCTTTCTTACCCTAGAACTTATCGAAATTAATTTTCCCAGAGCCCACATGCCATAAAAAAATTGATGTAACCATAATTTAAGAATCACTACAATATATTATTGTAGCAAACATAATATGGTTGTCGCGACCTTGCCACAACCATGTTTTAATTTGACGTGCAGCCTAAGGGCACGGAAAATATTGTGCATTTCTATTTATATAGCTACTACAGCAACCATAATAATTATATCCGGCTACCGACCACTAGACATGTCGCTGTCGTGACCCAGTTGCAAATAAAGGCAGAAATCAATATTAATACAAGTTTCTGTTCATTAAATGAAATGAAGTAGTAAGATTGGTATTTATACCAGGGCCAGATACAAAGAGGGTTGAAAAATGGTATAATCACACCAAAACGCAAGAAAACTTAAATTTTTTAACAAACATTTTTAAACATGAAACAAATTGTTTTTTTTTTCTGAAAATACCTTCTGCGTCCCACCCTTCAAAGAGCCAGGTCACCTGATGCATTTCCATGTTCTATCAGCCTACAAATTTAATGAAAGTTAAGTGCCTTGATTCTTACATGAACCTTCTTCTAGGATCATTCCTATTTTTATATACCTTTGAACGGCCTCTGTGCAATAAACTGACTATTTCCATACTTTTTAATTATACAGATATTCTTATAAAGTATGCCATGAAACCAGATATTTATCTCATAATTTTATAGAAGTGATTAGAAAACTGAAGAACATGGAATCATGTTACACTTAAACTTAACAGCTGAAGTTAACGAGTTGACGCGTTATTTGGCTTCGCAATTCATACGTCAAGTAGCTTTTCAGAAGATCTAAAGTTGCAAAAGGGAATGCCAGCCTGTAAAATCACCTTGTTTTAAACTCAATACAGAAAAACCTTATTTTTTAGCTTAAAATAAAAAATTTTATTAAGATATTAATTGATTCAGTTACTCATTTGGTAAGAAAATCGAGAAAATCTGATGCAATAAATACTTGAAGCATTTAAAAACTTAATTAAATTTCGATCCAAAACATTGTGCAACACAGAGAACAAAGAGTGGCTACCGACGATAAAGAACAAGTTATAAATATTTCTCAAGGGATAAAGTTTAAAATTGCATCACAATTGCAACCCGTTAAAACAATTTCTCCACCGCAAGTACCGCTTTGTATAGCAGATTTATGGCCCTAAAGAATTTAAGACTAGCGTCGTAATTCCGAACAAATAGAATTGAACGCCACACAGTCGTTTCAACTAAAGTATTTTTAAAATTGTTTTTTTTTCATATTTGGTAGCCCTGTGTTATCAGTTTCGAACATCAATCTACAAACACTCCTTTGCTATTTATATAGAACACAATTGTAAATATATTTATTATTTATAATTTCAAATGCAATTTTAAAACAACATGTTGACTTTTGAAGTTACACGTGAGTTTTGTTGCTGTTATTACTCTTTCAAAATTTTTGCTCTATTCATATCTTCCAATTATTTTGTTGACTTAGTAGTGCCTTTGGCATCAATTTTGTGGAAATAATATTTTGTTTATATATTAAACATACATAGATACGAGTACTAACACATACTCGTATTGTCAAATATTCAAACAAACAAGGCACCTACAAAAACACACACGTTCTAATATTTACATTTACGGTTGAAAAATTGTATGCGCTTTCAGCCTTTTATTTTTGTTGTTTTATATGTGTCAATGGATATAAATAAAAGCATAATTGTATTGAAGAGTTAAAAAAAAATTAAATAAAAAACCCCCGGAATTCTAATACAAGCCGTATACGTTGCGACCGTGCAACTCGGTTGGTAATCAAGCTAGGCGTAATGCCCACAAACAAGACAATTTCGCACACAATCTCATTGAATTATATTATTTTTAAACGAGTCATTCTGAGTAAAGGTGGCAAATAAAATTCGAACACACTGTTTTTTCTACGTGGCTACTATGAATGATGTCGTACGACATGCCCATTCATATTGCAACCGTGTTGTACAACTTTGCAAAAAATAAAAACTTTTTGATTTTTCGTACAACCAAGATGCAACTGCATACAAAAAACACGCACAATTTATAAGGGTGTGAACAACTCCCCCAACATGTATAAATTGCCGCTATAATGGCTTACTTTTGGTTGAGTTTAAGTTAGTATATGTTCAGAAATAGTCTCGTGCCTGTGTCCAAATTGTTCCTATTAATGGCTTTAAATTGGATTCTGTCTTACAAAGTGTAAACCGTGAAATACTGGGTTCCTCTTTCTTAAGCGAGAGATAAGCAGTAACACTGAAAATATTCAATCGTTTAGATGTCCTCACTACAGCGATCATTGACTCATCTTTTTATTCGAAGCAGATATACTTGCAAGCTTAAGTCTCCTATCAGAATACTTTTCATCTCACCAATTGTGGTCCTGTTCATTTTCTACGGGCTCGTTTTTTCTTTTCTACTCGTGCTAGGGCCAAAGATATGGCTTACCGTGACTAAGTGCACTCTCAGATGTTTCAGCTTATACCTTCACGTGGTGGCAGCTAAATAAGTCGTATAAAAAATCAACCAAGAGGCTGCTTGGTTTCTAGTATGCGAAGTCTAGATACCAGTAGATCTCCAGTTTTATTACAGACTTACCTCTGCATATAGAGATCTATGTGGATGGACCGGCATTATTTTCTTCATTTCAGGGATGAAGAAACTACGATTTAAATTGGCTAAGGGAGGAATCCGGAATAGATAGACAAGACTGCATCGCGTGGGGTGGACGGGTAAATCTTTAAAGTTAATTCTAAGGCATTGGACCGTAAGATTGCGATCGGGATGGACAATAAAGCCTCGCAAGAGCTGTAAAAATACCGGCCAATGGAGGAATTCTGAAATGATGGACAAGAAAACCTCGTAAGAGGTGGACGAGTCAGTCTCCAAAGATACTCCTGCTAAGAAGCAGCACACACTGTGTGTGAATGTCCAGCACTGGCTAGCATTAGGCTTACGTCCATGGGCTGACACTTGTTAAATGTAAATCCGTAGTAGGTCTAAGCTTTAGACAAATGCTAGCAATTAGTGAGAGACTTTGTGATGGGAAAGAAGGTCGGCAGTCACCAGCAATAGCACGAGACTTGAATGATAGTAAGGTACTTGTAAATTACAAATCGGATGCTTAAAATCAGTTCGAGGAAAGAACATTGATTTCTTCTTTCAAACTAAATTTTCTTGTTTCATATTTTTTGTTATTAAAAATGTATTTGTACAAGTGAGGAAAAATACAATATTCTTGATTTGATATTCCGACAGGGTGTTTTGATGTAGAATTTTGGAAGGAATTTTCGTCATCTCTTGTCAAGTTTGGTTTGGAGACAAACCGGTTTCGGCTATGTGCCATCCTCAGTGTCATTTGTCGTTCGAAAACCAAACTTGACAAGGTATGACGGAAATTCGTTCCAGAGATCTACAAAAATATAATACACCATATCCGCTCCATATATTTTCAGGAGCCTTTTACTACTTACCCCTATTATGTCCTCCTATTTAAAATTCCCCTGTCCGTATGATAATTTTGAGTTTGTTGTATACCTCTTCTATATGTTAATGTTCATATTTTTTCCTCTACTCGTACGTTATGTAAAATGCATTTTATATGCAATATGAACAAATATGCTGCATTTATGCATATGTGTACTTATATGTATGTCTCCTCTTTTTCCAAGCATTTTGTCCATTTTATAAACTTTTTGCATTCATGTATAAATTTTGTTGTATATTAAAACGGAGATTTTGCATAGAAAGCCACAAAATTATTTTAACATCTGCCGCTACACAAACAAACTAGAGCATAGTTGGAAATAGAAAAATATGTATTTAGTATTAGTAGTACCAACTGTGGGCATGAGAGCCCAGTTGGGAAGTAAGGACCTGAAGAAAATATTAAAAGTGATACATTTCAGAACAATGACATATGACTTGATCTTCAGTCAAGGGAAATATGGCTGATTTTCTATTATATATCCAAAGATATCTGCATGCTTACAGTTATCAAGAAGGTCTTTATTTTTCTTAAAAGCATATATTCTCCTTCTTTATTTACCAAAAAATGCTGGGTATCTACCGAAAGGATGGTAGGACATTGGGCGCTCTAGATTTCTAGGTATCCTCGTAAGCAATTCTTTTGTTGATGTTTCGCAAGGCATGTAGAAAAGTTTGAAGTTCTAAACACTTGACATTGGTAATTCCCTTTATTCCTATAAGGAATATAGAGCCTCAACACAAATGTGGTTTCATGGGTTATTTTTTTTGCGATTCAATAATAAAGTTAAATGAAACACACATAAAGCTCTGATTTCAATGAAACATTTATTATTATTATTACGAACGAAACACAATGTTATTTAAATGACCCCCTTTAGATTCAGCTTCGACCACTTTTTCGCAAATTTCGGGCGGTATCTCGGCGATGTCTTGACGATTGTTGGTTTTTAAATGCTTCAGCATTAAGGGATTATCCGGGTAGACACGGTCTTTGACGTAGCCCAACAAAAAGTCCAAAGGCATCAAGCCGCATGATCCTGGTAGCCAATTTACGTCTTCCAAGCGTGAAATTACGCGTTCTCGAACTTTCGCACGCAATAACGACACAATCGGTTGTAATGTGTAGTTCCTGGCACCGTCTTCTTAAAATCACATATCGCCCATTTCATAATCTTTAATTGGAGGCCAAAAAAAAGTACATTTTCATACCGCCATAGCGCTCCCAATCAAAGGTACGGTTCTTCCAGCGTCATTTTCGAAAATATACGGCCCAGCGGCACCACCAGGCCATAATGCGCACCAAACAGTAACTTTTTCCGGATGCGCAGTCACATTTGTATTCCCCATGTGCTTTTTGACGTAACCATCAATTAAGAAACGAGCTTCATCGCTGAAGAAAATTTTGTTTAAAAAATCAGCACTGAAAGCCTATTGCTGTAACACCCTATCAACATACATATATACGGCGTTGGGAATGGTCTGCCGGCTTAATTTGTTGCATAAGTTGGACTTTATATGAATTGGGGTGTAAATCAAAATACAAAATACACCATAATGGGCCGTAAGATGACCCAATTGCTGAGTACGCCGTGGAATCGTCAAATTAGGATTATTCGCCAAACTTTCACTAACATAGCGATATATTCGGCAGTGTGCACATTGCGATGATGCTAATGCCTAACCACATCTGTAACGCTTCCAGTCTGTTCAAATTTCTGTGTAGTCTTGCCAATTCTTTGCACAGTAGGTAGCTTATGACGACCATAATCGAATAATGGCCACGTTTGAACAACCACTTATGTAATAGGTTTTAACTATTTTCAAGCGCTCTTCGGTTGTTAAGCGATCCGTATTCGCAACTGACAAACTCTTCACTAAATAAGTGATACTTAAGGTGTCAGATATTTAACAGCTAATAGTGTTGATAGAGCGGTGGTTTTCAACCCGTTATTTAGGATAACCAGTTAATTGGCTTATTATACCTCATACTGGTACTGAAGCTGCCAGCTAGGGAAACTTATACCGTCTACAGTAGGTTGTCAGAGCCTCGCTTGCTTTTGCAGAGGGTAGTTGGTGAGGTTGGTATTTGGAGGTATTTGGCGGTAGGCACAATAGACGTATCGATATATTCGCATCAATTCGCCTTGACCTGCACTCGCGCTAAATTTACTACTAAATAATTTATCATTGGGAAAACCTGTGTAAAAGAGGCAAAAGAATGAACCTAACTGTCAATATGACCTTAAACCACCAAATGTAGGAGGAGGAGCAGTGATTTCCTACTCACTCCGCAGTCGAAATTTCACTGCTGGTATAAAAGTCAGTATAAATTTCAGTTTGCTGGCCAACAAGAGGCCAACTATATCACTCGAGGTTGGTACGACTTCTGTCCTGATTGTAATTAGCCTCTTTTTGTGCATAATTCTCTGTTATTTTGAACTTTGGTTGTTTCCTGAAAGATAGAAGGTGAAGTGTTTGAAATCCGTAGTGGAAACTTTTATTTTATAAAATATTATGATATTCACGACTAGACAGGAAATTAGTTTTATGTTTGACATTTGCAAAATGGGATGCCATACTTTTGACCGAAAATTAAAACTTACTTTCAAAGTTATTAAAACAAATGATCAGCCACAATATCGATGCTAAGTACCGCTTGGGAGCTGTGGTTTGAGTCAATTGGAATATTTTTTATGGGTGGCCATTAGGGACAAATTTAACACTAACTGTGAGTCATGAAATCGAAATTGTCATTCAGAAAACTCAACCTTAAACAATCGAAAAAGAACTCGAAAGTTCGATTGATCAAATGCCGATCGGTAGGGTTAACTATGGCAGGCATCAGAAGTCAGCATGTCAGCATCTCAGGATTAATATTTAAAGTTCTATATAGAAAGTAGTTGACTAATTTTGTCGAATTTCCAACTGGTTACAAATACGATTTCCACCAAAACATTTGCTAATGTGTTCACAAGCATTTAACTACGGTTGGGATACGCTGTATGACTATTTTAATTTTTTATTTTTATGTTCATAAATTTCGCTAAATTAAGTGAATTTTATTCATACACGCCCACAAATTATAGGTACATATGCTGTTGAATATATTCGTATTTATTTAGCATGTTGAATATTCATTGTAAAATTAATAAACATATTTCAAAACAAAATACTACAAACCAACAAAAACTGTAGTCACGTGTGACAATGCACCGAGGTATCAAAAATCCTTAATCATATTTGGGTCTAACTACTATGAAGCTAGCTCTTTAATATGCAATCATTTGTAGTCTCACTTCGCCTTCCCAGCCGCCACTTTTTTGATTTTTGCACCAAACACCTAACCACTTTTATTTTTATCAGTTTGAGTACAAGCACAATTTTTGTATGTTAAATAGTTATTATGTTTCCATAAATGACTGCTAGTGTTGTTTAGTAATTTTTTCCGTTAAACCAATTATAATATTAAATAAATTTATTAAATTATGTAGATAAAAAAGGCTGGTAGGGTGTCTTTCGAACTTAAATAAAAAACGTAATAATTTACACAACATTTTATTAAGAGAATTGAACGATAGAATGAAAATGCGGATTTTTTTAAGAGTATGTCATCCAGATGTATTCCGTCGAGTTGAACATACTGTTCAAAACGGAGCCTTGTGTTCTGCGCCAAACGCTGCAGTAAACTTGGATCAATTCAGCTGATTTCTCGGCGAATATTTTCCTTTAAAGCCACAAACGATTGGAGATTGTCAATATTAACCCTCTCTTTGAGGTAGTCCAATAAAAGAAATCAATGGGAGTTAGATATCCCAAAGCGACTGATCAGTTTTTTGGGGAAATTTTCCCGAAGCTAATTCATCGAAGCTCTGGCTGTGTGTGCAGTCGCCCCATTCTATTGAAACCACGTGTGTAAAGAGTACGATGGATGAGCTCGCAGGTTTGGCAAAAATAATTTCGTAATCATGTGTCGATTATTTTCACCGTTGACATTCGTCGCCTGGCCTTCAGAATTTTCGAAAAAAAAAAATTGTCCAATTATCTTATGCGTGGATAAGGCACACCAAAAAGTTACCCTGGGGCAAAGCAATGGGTTTTTATGTTTCAATCGAGTGTTGCGGGTTCTTGGAGACCAGTAATGGCAGTTTTGCTTGTCGACGTGGCCGTTTAAGTGAAAATGAACCTCGTCGCTCCAAAAAAATGGGATTTACAGTGCGTAAATCAAAGTCACTTTCTTTCAGTTCTTAATATTAAAAGGATGGAACTTAAGATATTTTTTTAAAAATTTCATGAATAATCGATCTTGAAAGTCCTAGTGAGGCTATAGACACCAAAATTCATCTCTGTAGTTAGAGGGTATAATTTCTTATAATTAAAATAAAATCAATGTGACAGCATAGGACGCTAAAACTTCTCATACACATACAAATATATACGTCTCAAATGGACAAAGAGGATATCATGAATGCAGTTTAGAAATACTTTATCACATTAATTCTCGTTGCCCAAACCTAATTCCTCTTCATTATCTTCATCTGTTTATTTTGTTACTCTATTTTTTTAAATGTAAATTGTTAATCCGCTCTCCTTCGAAAAATGGTGGACATCACGAGCGATCTTCATTGTTTAAAATTACTGTGGAAATTAAACTGCTTAAGCAAATCTGAAGTTACACCATGTGCATGTAGAGTAGAGTTGCTTACCAACAAGTTGATACAATTATAGCGCTACGTCTACACATAAACAACAAATTGAACAAGAGAGTTTAAGCTTTATTTATCAGGAACTCTTGCCGATTTCGTTGGTTCGGAGGACCAAGTATTGACGGAGGGCTCGAGTACCGAATCTGGTAGCGGGGACTACAAAACGGACACGAAAATTGGTGTACCGAAAAAATTTAGCGCTCAATAATTCGAAATGTCAATAGTATTAGGAGGTGGCGAATACCTTGTATTTGGAAGAAATATGTGGATTCGCACCAATTACTGCCAGCAGATGCCGCAGTGTTCATCAATATAGTATGACTGTGTGGGCAAGAGATAGGTGCAGATAGTTATATAGGTCACAAGCTTGCAAGGAGACAAATGCGACTACATACTTGTATATGTATAAGTGGTATTGCTCTTCCAACCAATTAGCAGGAAATAGGAAAGCCTTTAGTTAACTGGTTAAGGCTGGTTATCAGTAATGAATTGGGAAGACTGCCAAACTGATCTAGAACAAATTATACCGACTATACTACATTTCTGGAAAGTATTCAAAAGGGCATCAGAGCAGACATTGTAAACTTCACAACAATCTATGGACAATGGAATTGCTGTCAATTAATGATGCAGAAGCTACCGTAATAAGGAGGAAGAAAAAACAATACAGTTCCCTGCCCTTGCCTTTCGAAAGCAAAACTAATTTTACCTGAGACAACAACCCTCAGTTAGGATGATAGGACTAAAGGAAATATACTCCCTTCAAAAGGAGTAGTAAGCAAAATCATACGATAAATATACCGATGCAGGGGCCAAATCACCGCATTCGATATCGAGTACTTTATCATCGAAATGTGGTTAACGTGGATCACGGTACTCGTTATCGTAACGTATTTACTCGAAGTTGCACTCGATTGGTAATTTTCTATCGAAAATAAACAAACAGTCATTTTGTGGTGCGAAACAAAGCAAAGAAACAAAAGCAAGAAGCAATTAAAAATGTGAGTATTTTTTTGATATTTTTTAATTGCAATATAATATAATTTTAATTGTTTTTAGGGAAATCGATTATCAAGGAAAAGATTGTTCAGTAACCAGTGCAAAAAATAATGGCAAACAAATAAGTAAGGAAAAAGCCAGAACAAATTCAAATAAAGTAAATGGGAAGCAAAATGAGGTATTGGCGCAATTTATGCTGGAACATCCCGACTTGTCCAAAAATAAGCTTCAAAACTGTGCTCAAGCAAAAACAGTCTCAAAACTTATGACGAGAATTGACAAGTAAACTAAATGCGTGGGGCTCTCTAATTAAGGACGTTTCAAGTTGGCGAATGTTTCTTCTTATTGCAGCAATATTCGGTTCATCCTCTGATTCCGAAGATGAGAAACACAAAAAAACCCTTAAATCCATTTAAATATTGATTTATTTGATTAATTTAACACTTTTTCACAAATTTGTTTATTTTTGGTTTTCTTTATCGTTTCTCATATCTTTACAGGAATGTAAAATATAGTAGTAGGCATTTAAATTACGATCGAATGCCGTGATCCAAAAAAATTATACTATCGAAAATTTTATTCTATACGAACGGTAGTCGATATCGAATGCGGTGATTTGGCCCCTGATTTATGCCTATTACTCTACTTTTTGGTATTCCCCTTGTTGCCATATTATTCTCCTGACCATCACTCCAATAGTCCCTTGTTTTATTATACCTTGCACCTAACAAAGAGTGACAATATGCTCAAATCCGCGTTTGCTCTACGTACGCAGCCCAATTAATAATTTCTTCCCCGGTCAATTTGCAACCTTCTATATAAAATCTTAAATTTCCGTAGTTAACTAAAGGACTAATACCCCATGATATGCATTTAATCTTTCATCAGACCAAACTTTATTTTGGGCATTGGCAAGCTAAATTAAACGGCATACATCATCTTTTTTAAATAAAATTTATCAAAACCATTGCTAGAGCGGGGAGAAGAAATAATAACAAAAGTGGAAAAATGTTCACTACAGCAACCCAAAGTCTAATGTTGCACCTTATGTTTCAATTCCAAATAAATAATAATAAAAAACCAAAGACGATAAGAAATTTCTATAAAGTAAACAGGGTCATCGAGAATGTCCGAATAAGCTCAGTTTCCAAACAATCTTAACGAGGATACTCAGAAATAATAATGCGACCTTAAGCTTTATAAAACATACGAAGATACAGTATTTTGGTTATCGATTTTAAGATTTTTGCTCAAGTTCAAAGAATTATTAACTGTCCCCGCTACAGCTGATAATGAATTTAAAGACGCAAAAACTTTAATTGCAAAATCTTTTTATCTTCCCCTCCCTTCATCTATTTCCTAGAAGAAATATATGCCCTTGTGTTGCCTGAATTCTATTATTTTTAATTTCTTTCCTTTATATCCTCTGTTCTTACTGCAAATCTAAATTTAACGCCATAGCATGTCAACACAATTGTTGTTAATTTCTTGAAATAAAAGCAATAGGTAAAAAAATCGACGTTGAATTTATGACCTTGTTGCACACGTAAAATCCAAATGTAGCTGTAAAGCAGCAACAAAAACAACTGAGAAGAAACAACATTAACCGAAAATCTAACAGTTTTCGAAAAGAAGTTAAGGAATTCCTTAAATACACCAGCTCTTACTTTAGCTATTTGGCATGACTATTCCACTACAATTGCGCCACTCTTGACCATAGACGTTAGAAAGAAGCCTTTTGCTTGTTTTACTGTTTGCTGGCATAATGTCTACTTTGTGTTGTAATTTATTTCATTGTTTTTTTGGCGACTTCCGTTTTCCGTTCGAGTACAACAAACGCATACACACATATTAAGGCTGAAAAATACACAGCCATACACAGGCACATGTTGTCGTAAACACATCATAGCTTATGTTTTTGCTTTTCTTTTTATATGATTTTATTATTTTTTGGTTGGTTTGTTGAAGTTTGTTTTTCAAGAGGGTCACTTGTATATTACAACAATTACTCGTTTTATTAGTGATAAGTATTTATGAGTTTCCAGCACCCTACTTATAGCAATCTTCTTCTTGGAGAATGAAGTTATTTCATCAGCTGTTACTCCCAGTTGACTGTTCTTACAGCGGTTTTAGCCAAATGTTCGTGTGGATTAAGGTAACATTTTTTTAAGCCAGCTTTGTGCTGGAAAAAAGATTGTGGGAAAGAGTATGGCTATGTGGTGTTTGTGGATATTCCATTTACATTCTCCTACATAAAATATAGATGTGAAAAAAGAGACTTCTATAAATATATATATATAAGCCCCTACCACTTCTCCAGTATGCGCCAGTCGATTATAGATTGTGTAAAGGTTAAGCAGAACTAGATGCTTCTTTTAATACTAGAAAAATGTGTGTAGTAGTGGATCACATACCACCCTGTGTGGTTCTTACGGGCGTTAGCATCGATCTCGTTCGTGCGGTCCAATTTAGAGATTAATAAAAAAATCTTAATAAAAGGTAGAGGAAATACTTGGGCGATATGGAATGAATATGGATGCCTTAAGCTAGCAACATTAGATAGGAAGGCAGGCTTGCCGTAGGTGCTTAAGATATCAAATCGAACAAGAGACTTGCGATACCAATGAATTAATATTATCATCTTGCTTGCAGTTCTATCCCTGATAAAGATTGATATGTGTTAGATTGGGTTAGGTCGGGGGTAGCAGATTCTTTCTTTTTGTCTGCCTAGCCTAGGCTTGCACTTCCGTCCGATGTGCGCTATCCATATAAGGAAAATTGTTCAAACTTTGTAAATACTCCGCTCCAGTCAATACCTCTAAAATAAGGCACGTCCGCCAGTGTCTTGGCGGGTAATATCAGAACCATTCCTGTACGTAAGCCGGGAAATAGCTTTGTCTCGACGACCTCCCTGCATGCCCTGCACTCGTCACTATCTACATATCATGCAAAGTGGATCAAGCCCACATTCTGTAGCTCTTTGGATTTACTTGTTATACCGTTGCGTTATTTCCGACTACTCCACAGTAACGCGGCACCCATATTAGGCGCAGTATGTTATACGTTGAGTAGTCTCTAATCGTTCTGGATCTAACCTTATCGGATTCTAGTGCACTTACTTTTGTTTGGCTGTACGTAAACATGTCGACTTTCATTGTTCCATCATTTTAACTGAGACCTTTCAGACACTCCGTGATCGCATGGACTTTCACTTGGAGCACCATATTATTATGCGGAAATCAAAAGTGTATTTCGGTTACTTTTTCTTCAATAAAAATTCCTGATCCTCTCGTCCACCTTTGAGCCATCTTTGAAACTGTTGATTCTCACGGATATTAGTTATCAGTACCTCACAAACTGTTAAGACCTTTATTTCAGGTACGCGGCACGCTAATGCCTATAACGGGCCATTACCTCTTATGGTGTGGATCTGATTGCATTGCTTATTTTGAGACAGCATATTCGTTGAACCTTCTGCAAGTTTGCCATGTTACACCTCTTTTCGACTACCGTCTGTCAACCTTACAACAGAAGCTTATCTCAGAATTGTGCTTATCACGCTTCTGTAGAGTATTATGCTCGGATTGAGGTTACTCCCAAGTATTTCGTTTTGTCGGTCAGGATAATTGCCTTATATAGAAAGTGTAGATCTTCCAAGTTCGTGACCTTCGTTTCCCTGGCAAAATGTCATATTTCTGTCTTCTTTGATTTTACATTTAATCTCTCGTTTATGCATAATTTTTGTATCCCCCTTAGAAGTATCACAACATAGTCTGCCTAGCTGACGGCTAGAAGCACCTCATCGGTTAACGCCAATAAAATTCCCCCTTGTGGAGTTCCACGTTTCACCCTGTTTCTGACATTTTTATCAAGAGGACCGCTGTTCCGAACAATTCGGAACTGGTCTAACGATTGGACACGTTGTTGAGTGCTATCTCGAAGTCAATGCTGAAAGCGAATGCAGACTGGTTCATAACAAAAGATTTTTCGATGTAGTGTTTAACTTCGTGCACAGCCGTTTCCACGGACCAATCTTTGACATATAATAAGCTTGATTTAAGTCGAGAGATGTCCTCATCGACACTAAAAGCAATAAATTTTTGTTTACTGTATTTTGTTCTCTTTGAAAAGAACCAGCAGTTTTAGAGGTAGAGCACTTAAAACTCGTTTATGCTTAATTAAAATCTTTCTTATAATTTTACTCATTGTGACCACTAAACTGTTCTTTGTTGTTTAAATTCTTAGTTTGTTTCTTATTTCACCCCAAAGTCGCTTATGGTTTCAAAGGTAGCCAATTGAAGGAAAACTGGTCAAACGTACCTTATTTCTTTTGTTTGGCTTTTTTCAGGCTTTTGCGTTGAACTTCTTTAAAGTCAAACTGGCTAGAAAGAGGTTATTTAATGAGCATTTTATTACATACTAATAATAGACGACAAATAGAGGTTTAATTATGGGTTTTACTTTTTTTGGTTTACTGAAGTATTGTTTAATAAAATTTATACTTTATTCGTTTTAATTTTATTAAAGCCTAAATAAATAAATATTTGCTAAGGAAGAAATTATTTTTGGGATTAGGTAGCAGCAAAGGTCTGGCCAACAAGGGAACTAACAAAAATTCTTGCTTAGTGGACAACATTTGATAAATTAAAGACAAATCGAAGAAAGGTCAGGTGATATAACATGGACAACGACAAGGAACCCCAGTATTACTGAGAAAGAGCCAATTGAAACGACAAGGCCTTCACAGTAAAAGATTCTTACTAAAGCGCACAGTAGTGCGCCAGGCCAAGTTCAGGCCTAATGTACAGAGTGCTTATACTACACGACACCTCCTCTTACTTTGATTCCTTTAACATAAGGACTCTATGTACTGGCCAATGTTTGAGAGTTTTATTACCTATTTACTGACTCACTGACTCACTCATCAATATTATGGAATTCTTCTACTATAGCTCGAGAGCTGAAATCGGGTATACAGCTAGTGTTTAGTAGTTATCTGAAAAATCTGAAAAGGGTATTTTTCAGTTAAAGAGACTTTGGTGCCTCCTTATTTGTATGGGGCATTTCTACTATAAGTAAAAAGCTAAAGTTTGGTTTTACCTAACCTTCTGTAAATTTTAAGTTAAAATAAGGCCAAGTTCCTATTAAAAATTTTCGGCCGTTGAAAGTACTGAGATCAAGAAAAATGTGTACAATACCCATTTACTATATTTGTAGGTAACTTGCTAGCTTGGTAATATTTTTTTAATTTTCTAATATGGGAAAGGATTATTGGGGAAATGTTACCAAGCTAGCAGGTTGCTAGAATTGCGATGGTATTGTACATATCAAGAAGTTGGTCCTCATTTTAATTGCGGTACTTGTAACGGCTTCTATACGTTACGCGTTTTGTGATGGCATTTTAAAAATACTTATATTAATGACAATCTGTTTTTTATGTATTGCAAGTATTTAAAGATCACTTAAGCTACACAAAGAACCTAGCCATACCTGTATCTCTAATTGTATCTGAGGTTTAAGACGGACCGCCGCATGTAGGTAACGAACCATATTTTCTTCTAAAATTTACAAATCGAGAATTTAAAACCAGTAATTAAACTGTAGCATGTTGGTTATTAAGCAAAAATAATGATGGTAATTTTATTTACCAGGGAAACATTTTAAAGCTGTTATTTCTTTCAAAGCTAGACCAAAGTTAACAGTGAAATGATACTCTGTTTATAGGAAGATTTAAAAATACAGATGGACATTTCTAGGAAAAACGACACTGTTGTTGTAAAAAATAATATAGCGACGAAAGAGAGAATGAATCCAAATATATAAAATAAAGCTCATTTAATAAATTTTTAGAAGTCGATAATTTTTTTAGCAACGGGCAACATTTTGCAGCTCTATCAACTTTTTTGTAAGATGTCAGTGGTTTATAATTACCTCTGATATATTACCTCTAATATATTACCTCTAAGTTGCCGTCCTTATTTACTTTAAATTAAAAATTAAGAAAAAATCAAAGATAATGGCTGTTGATAATATATTCGCAGCCTCTGGCCCAAGTCGTTTATAAATTGCAATTTACTCATGAGAAAAGTTTGAAAAGAATTGCGTTTTTATTCACTCTGTTTTTTTTTAAGATCTGAACCAACATTTGAGTTATAAAAACTTCAATAAAATGCTCATTTAATAGAAAATGAAAAAAATACTTTTCTTAATTTGGTTTAAGCACTCATATTTCTTTTCAATTTCTCCCAAGCTACAAGACGGGTTTCCATTAAGATTTTATTTATTTATTTATTTAGTAAATTAAGTCTATGGATAAAACAAAATCCTTACAGACTAGCAAGTTAAACTTAGAAGCTAAGTTAGTTTATTAAATGATTTAATGTATTACCAAACCCAGATTTGGAAAGACTTATATCTAAATTCTTAGAGAAAGAGTTAAACAGTTTCATAGATCTATGTAATGGCTCATTTAGTGTATAATTAGTTCTATGAATATCAATATGAAAGAAATTATTATTGTTCCTAAGAGATCTTGATGGAACATGCAATTTAACTTCAGATAACAAATCAGGACAATCAATTAAGTTGTTTAAAATAGCATGCAAAAATTTTAATGATGTAATATTACGTCTGACTTCAAGAGATTTTGGCGATATTAGAATACATTTATCAGCATATGTGGTTGAGTTAGAAAAATTTATAAAAGAGAGAGCAAATATTATGAACCGCTTCTGAACCCTTTCAATACGGTTCGAACGAATTTGAGAGGTGGGACTACAAATAAATGAACAGTATTCTAATCTATATCTTACAAACGAAGAGAATAATATCTTTTTAGTATTATGGTCAAAATGAAAATCGGAAATACGACGAATTAAATATATTAAAGAATAACTTTTAGGTATTATATAATCCAAGTGACTGTTGAATAAAAGTCTTTTATCGAACAATACACCTAGATCAGAAGACAAAATATGATTATTTAAATAGTAGTTGCTGGTAATTGCTTTAATACATCTATGATAAGTCATAGTAAAACATTTATTTAAATTAAATTCCAAGCCGTTGCACTGAGACCAACAACTAAGCCTATTTAAATCTTCTTGAAAAAGTAAAATGTCACTAAGACTGGCAATTGATTTGAAAATTTTCAAATCATCTGCATATAGCAGATAACAGGAGTTACTAAAACAAGAACCAATATCAATAATAAAAATATTAAATAATAAAGGACCTAAAAAGATTCCTTGCGGAATGAAAGATTGAGAGCAAGCTCCATCAATAGATACCACGTTAGTCCTATCGGAAAGATAATGATGAAACCATATCATATTTGGATGAACCCGCAATTTCGATAACTTCGAAAGAAGAAGCTTGTGAGAAACACGGTCAAATGCTTTGGCAAAATCTGTATATATGGTGTCAATTTGTAACCCATCATCAAAAGCAAGCGAACAACACCTCGTGAAAACTGCCAGATTAGTGGTGGTTGACCTTCCAGACATAAGTCCGTGCTGAGCAAAAGACAAATGTATTTTCATAGAAAAGAATAATTTATCATACACAAAATGCTCAAAAACTTTAGCGATATTTGTTATATTAGAAATTGGTCTATAATTACATACATTATCTTTCGCACCTGATTTCAGAATAGGCTAGATAGTGGTATATTTCCATTTGTTAATAAAATAACCTTCCTGTAAAGACTTGTTGAAGATAATTGCCAATGGTGTAGACAACGAAGGAGAACATTTCCTTAGTAGAAAACCACAAAGGCCATCATTATCACATTTAAAAGAGCTCGAAATTTTAAGAATGCCTTCCATTATGTCCTTAGATCATTTTGGCTAAGTTTAACACTATCAGTGTACAGGGTGTCCGCCGGGAAGGTATACTACTTTGTTTGTTTATAATTTTTGATTAAATGAAAGAGAATGGATCGTATATTGAAAAATGTTTTACTTAATGTCGGCAATTACTCGTATGGAATACAATATCAGATAAATGTCCGCCTCTGTTAGCCTCACAAATGCGAGCCCTTTTCAATACATTTTTCATTACATTCTCACTCATTTCACCCGGTATTGCATTAATTTCATCACGAATATTTTGTTTGAGTTGCTCCAGCGCTTCTGGTTTATTTGCATAAACCTTGGTTCGATATCTGATATGCCCACAAAAAGAAGTACGGAACAGTCAAATCAGGCGACCGTGGAAATAACTTGTTTTGGTATCGTAGTTCCATTCAGTAATTCCATTCTAATCCTGGCTGTATGCGATGTGGCACCGTCTTGTTGAAACCACATGTTAGTCAAGCCCAAAACATGCAGTTGTGGCGTTAAAAAGTTTTCAATCATATCGCTCCAAATTGGCAGTTACAAAATTTGCATAGTTTGCCTCGAATTTTGAATTTTACCTATTATCTCTGATTTTACAATCCGAGAAAGCAACAACAAATTATAAAGTTTGGTTTGGAGCCAAACCATGTTCGGCTATGTGCCATCTTTAGTGTCTATTTTCGTTCTGAGGTTATTTTTTATCTATATCAAACTTTAAATGGGAAGACGGAATATCGTTCTAAGAATAAACAGCACCAATTCCTTAGCATCCTTTGCAGTCAATTCGTGTTACCTTTGTGAATATCAACCATAAGCCCAACTGAAGAAAGACGAGGCGTTGACAGTGATGGCTTAACGTTGTTTTTGAAGAAGTGCGAACCCATGACCCTCGACGCAAATCCAAAACAAATCGTAGTTTGTGTAGATATTTTTGCACCTGTTGCAGCTCATGTGGGTTAATGTGATTCGTTCGTTCCAAAAATCTACATCAAAACACCCTGTCGAAATATCAAATCAAAAGAGTTAATGTGATCCCTTATATGGCAGTTTTGCTTGCTAACATAGCCCTTCACGCAACAATGAGGTTCTTTGCTAAAGATGATTGTTTCGCTAAACTTTTGAACCATTTCAGAACAGTCATTGGGACGTGTATCGCATTACAATCCACCATTATTTATCGCATCTGACTAAGTAATAACCAATAAATTTGAAAAGGCGCTATCAAACCAACATGGCTGCCAGATACTGTCAACTAAAATGCCCTAACTAGGATCCCCTATTTTGAAAAAAGTAGTATGAAATTAGTTTGTATCTGTAAAGCCTGTAAATTTATAAAATAGAACAATCAATATCACAGATCACCGAAAAGTTGTGTAGAATCACGATCGCCTCGTTGCAATAAGCGCCTTAAATATTCTTAATAAAACCCTCAATCTCTTAATTTTCAACATTGACTTAAGTCAATTTATTAAATATCATAAATGTTTATACGAAACGTTAAAATGAGTAATAAATTTAATTTAATTGTTTTAACCAATAAATTAATTATTATCCTCTTAACCTACTTGTTGAGAAATAAAAACATTTAAAGAGAACTTAATGGCCCCAACCATAAGAACACAGTAGATATCTACCACAGTATTTCTTATAAGAAGGAACTTATATAACGAAAATACTTAACAACTACCGGCAGCCATAAATCGCTGCAATTAACACACGTGTGTTACGGCTTAGGTAACAATATATAAAGGAAATAAAATTTGTATATGCCAAATAAAATAAAAAATCTTTTAGGAAAAAAAAAAAATTGTATTTCATGAAAATTTTTGAGGGCTTTTTTTTGGAAATAAACGTATTAAGATAACATGAAGTAAAATAATATTAAATTAAAAAAAACACTCTATAATAAAATAAAAAATTTAACAAAATAATATATGTATATGAAATTAATCAAAACGTATGCAATAGTTAAAAAAGTAGAAAAAATAATATAATATAAAAGAGAATGATAATGGAAAAAAAATTAAATTGATTATATGGAAGTAAATAAATCAAAAAACAAAATAAAAATGCAACAGTATAATATAAAAAAATAAACTAAAATAAAGTTAAATAAAATAAAACAAAATAAATAAAATAAAGTTAAATAAATTAAAACAAAATAAAATAAAATAAGATAAAATAAAATACTTAAACTACAGTAAAATTAAATAAAATAATACAAAAAAAATAAAACAACATAAAAAACTTAAAATAGAAGAAAATAAAATATACCAAATTAATAAAATCATATAAAATAGTTTAATAATTTTATTAAAAATTAAATTAAATAAATAAAAAAACCACTAACAAAAGGGAAAAAATTAAAATTAATTATATAAAATTAAAAAGTAATAATATAATAAAAAATAAAAGAAAACAATTAAATAAATAAAATTAAATTAAATAACACGCGGGGGATGTATACTAGTTTGTTTTTTTTTTTTTAATTTTTGATTAAATGAAAGAGAATGGATCGTATATTGATAAATGTTTTATTTAATGTCGTCAATTATGTACGGAATACAATATCAGATAAATGGCCGCCTCTGTTAGCCTCACAAATGCGAGCCCTTTTGAACACATTTTTCATTACATTCTCACACATTTCACATTTCGATATTTCATTAATTTCAACACGAATATTTTGTTTGTGTTTCTCAAGTGTTTCTGGTTTTTTTGCATAACCCTGCTTTTCAGATATCCCCACAAGAAAAAGGCCGGAGCATTCAAATCAGGCGACTGTGGAGGCCAATCAACATCACTATTCCTTGAAATAAATTGTTGTGGAAAGAGGTCTATTGTTATGCTGACTGTATGCGATGTAGCACCGTCTTGTTGAAATCACATGTTAGTCAAGCCCAAAGCATGCAGTTGTGGCGTTAAAAAGTTTTCAATCATATTACGAAATCGCTCCCCATTTATAGTTACCGTTACTCCGTTTTCAGTTTCAGAGAAGTAAGGTTCAATGATTCCTCCTGACAAAATTGCACACCAGACTGTCACTTTTAATGGATGCAAAGGTGACTGATGAATAATTTGAGGGTTTTCCGTTGCCCAGAACCGACTATTCTGTTTATTCACATATCCATTCATATGAAAATGTGCCTCGTCACTCATTATAATTTTTTCATGAAAATCGGGGTGGTCATGGGCGAGCTGAGCATCCTATTGGCATATGTACGGTGGCGTAAATGGTCTTCTGGAAGAAGCTCTTGTGTCAACTGATGGAAACAAATGCAAATCTTTGTGCAAAATTGTGGCCAAAATTGTTCTTTGAAGTCCAAGCTCCTGAGCACGGTGTTGAATTGAGGTTGATGGATTGTTTTGAACTTTTTCTTGAACAGCGGTAAGGTTTTCAGCCGATCTTGCAGTAAACTGTGGTCCATGCTTGGGCCTATCAGCTGCAGTCCCTGTTTCTTCGAAATCATTCACTGCACGATAAATAGTGCGTCTTGTTAGCACGTTGTTTCTCCCAAAAATTTCACGTAACTTTCTCATCGTCACAGTAATCGATGATTGATTTTGATAAAATGTTTTAACGATTAAAACACGTTGGTGTCCCGAATATTTTTCTATAATAAATTTGCCACGTCTCTACTTCACGACTGCCAAATATGAACTGTCAAGACTAATGTACTTATTAATTATTAAAATAAGAACAATATTTTCCAACTGACAATAATATTCTTTAAGGAAATCACCAAAAACCCATACAAATGTGCATAAGTGCTACTCTTATGCACACTAATACACTGTGGGGTATTTAAAAAGCCCAAAATCAATTAAACTATTAAGAAGTATTTTATTTATTTATATAATTATATTTAATTTACCTGTTTATATTTTTGAATTTTAAGAACAAAGTATTATTTCGAACATTAAATATTTAACTATTAAAGTCTATGTATGTGTATACTCGAGACTATATATGCGTAGCTATAATATGCATATATTTGAGTATTGGTTAGCATTTGTGCAAGTGTGTTTATTTCAAGGTATGTGTTTTAGTTAAACAATATTATTAGCTTTGTAAATAATTACTTGCGATAAACTTTAGCCTTAAAATTTAATTAACACAACTGCAGAATACTGAAGTCATATATAATGAGTGAGCTTACAGTTTAAGGCATAAATATACGTACATATCCCATCATATTTAATAATGACAAATTAAGCTTTGATCTGATAGCAATACAGTTCGTCTTGAATGTGTAGAGGCAACAAAGTAGAACCTCCACACAAAAGTAATCATTAATATTACCATTACAAAGCTAATATTTGTAATTTATGTGCAATAAGTTTTCAGCTTAACTGTATATAACAATTATGTACACAAACTTGTTTGTTTGCGTTCATGTGTAAGTGTGTGTTTAAGTTAGTATTTTCATAAATGTGTCTTAGGTAAAAGGGACTTAAAAGATTATTGTGTGTATTCGAAAATTTCACTAGGTTAAATATACCACGTAAAGTGTACTTACAGTGGTGTGCAATATAGAGCAACAACAATCCTTATTTAAAGTTAAAATGTGATGTTTTATGCATTTGCTTATTTTAAGTAACTTCGAAAACAAATAGACTTACACATTTGCATTATTAATATCAGCAAGTAAACTTCCGGAATTCCTAAAAAGAGATAGTTTCTAAACTTTGTTCATACTGGTTGGTGTTAAAATATTGGCTAGAGATAAGTATTCCGTGACTTTGAGATCTCAAGCAATTGAAGTTTGGAAAGAGGAAGTAAAGCAAGCATTCGTTCGGATCAGTAGTTTGCAGGTTGCCAAAAAAGAAAAGGTCGGCAAAGGAGGCCGTCCACGAAAAACTTCTACATTATTGTCCAAACAACACATCCATTTTGTAAGAATATCCCAAAATTGGGCTGCACAAAAATGGAAAACTGTTCTCTCTTATGACGAGCCAAAATTCGACATAATATATTCGGCTGGTATGTCTGCAGTTTTACTTTTACCTGCTGAAAACCTTAAGCCACGCAATTGCAAAATTAGGATTTAGTATAAGGAAGGCAACATGATGGTGTGGATCGCGAACGGAGTTGCACCATTTTAAAAAATTGGTAGAAAAATGGACCGCTTCATATACTAAAATATTCTGGAAATGAAAGTTGTTCCTCAACCTTAGTGGACCATACCACTTCGGTGGGTGTGTCAACACGATAACGATCTGAACCACACCGTTCCTAGGAGAGATGTGAGTTCAAGTACTCGATTGACCTGCACAATCGCACGAATTGAATAGCATTGAATATTTCTTTGGATAATGAAAGAGTAACGCTTTCGGTAAGAGATTCAAAAGTCGAAATGAACTCTTTGAAACTTCCTAAACTGAGTGGGAAGGTATTTCAAAAACTGTTTTCACTGAATCTGCGCTTTGCAGATATGCTGAAATTATAAAAAACAATAAATCATATACGAAACATAAAATTGTTGCTTTGGTTTTGCACAGAGGCCTGAATTGTTTTAGTTTATTAATTTGAGAACATAAACATAAATAGTCCATGAAAACATACTTTTGTTTGAAAAGAACTGGATTCCAAAAACATTACTTCTTTTGCACTATACTGTATATAATTAATATATTCAATAAAGAAAAGCTATTACTATGATAGTTATGAAATAATCAGTAGATTAAAATTCATACCCTCTAAGACTTCTTTAAAAATATTTAGTCATACCAAAACTTGTAGAAATCTTGCACTATTCTTTACAAGATCACTACTATGGCCGGACTATAATCACACTATACCAGATTATAGCAAGACTATGGCCGGGGAAGACGCAGCAGGGTTACCTATGCGAAAATTCGCAAAATTAGGATTTAAAACGAATTTATTTTTCATGGCCAAAATAAAGGTACGAGTATATGACGCTTGCGTAAAGTCGCTACCACTTAACTGATCTGAAACATGGTATGTATACTCCAGAATTAATTCAAAGCTAAAAACTTTTTAGCAATAGCCACTTACGAAACCTCCTAGCAGTCCCGAATTGTACCCAACGCTGAACTCAAAATAAATCGGCGGATACTAAGCAAGACAGCAGACACGCCTTTTAATTACATGGAGAAAATCAATATTAAACAATACTGGACAACTTTTAAATGAACTACGTTCCTTAGAGATTTTCACTAAATAATATATATTCCTGAAGGAATACGATTAAATGAAATGGCGTTAGCTCAAAAATAACTAGAATATAACCAGGCTATGGCTACACAAGACCGAATATGTGACTACTATGAATAGGCTTCGAATAGACTATGACTTGACTATAAAAAGATTGAAGTTAGAAAATGATTAGAATATAGCCAAATTATGACCAACCTATGAATAATATATGATTATATACTCATACTATCATCCGACTATGATCAGCATACGAAAATACTAAAATTAAAGAATAACTTATCACTGGATTTGAACTAATCACTGGCTTGAGTAGACCATGACCTGACTATAACTTGGTATGATTAGAATAAAATTGTTCTTTCAATAGACTAAACTAGCCACAGTATGGCCAAACTATGGCGAATCTATGACCATGCTATGGATGCAATACAGATAGACTATGATCAGATTACGAAAAGACTACAACGCGACTAGACTAAATTAATACTAAGACTGAGCTTTAGCTACATTATGCTCATACAATAGCAAAATGATGATTATACTATACTGGACTATAAATTGGTTATCATCAGAATAAGACTATCGTTTGAGTAGACTCCGACAAGGTTTTAACTAAACTATAATGAGGTCATCGCCAAACTATAGCATGACCTTAACCAGATTATAGTCGAACTATGACCACATTATGGTTATACTACGGCCAGTGTATACCTAAGCTATGACTATGCCTGGAATTTGTAAAAATTTCGTGTTAGTAATGTCGAGATTATGACTACACTATGATTAGGCTACTAGCAATGACTAGAATATGATTAGTGTATCTCTAGACCTTACGAAGACCATGAGTAAAGCTCTGATTATCATTAGCATATGACTACCTTTTGAATAGACTACAATGACCACACGCTATGGCTAGACTATATTCAAATTATGGCCAGACTTTGGCCAGTCCATAAGGCCAGACTAAGACTAGCTAGACTTTATATACGACTGCGCTTTGGATAGATTATGCCTAAGCAAGGCCTAATTTACGACTATGACTACGCTTAGAATATCTTATGGTTAGGCATATTACTATTCCTTTAATAGTCTATAACTTGACTATACTTAAAAAATGCCTCATCAGACTGCAACTAAACTATGATTAGATTATTACTATATAACAATACTGCGGTTAAACTATAACTGAAATGTGCTACAAGGTCTCTTATACCGTAAATTACAATTAGGAAGTTTATGTTTTATATAAAAGTACTCTGCAACCTTTCGTAACATATCTACTTCATATTTGTAGAAGGCAACTAACAAACTAAATATATTTATTTAAAGTTCATCCTCTCTTTAAAACGAGATTATGAAGCAAACGAACTGAGCCAACTATTTTAACATATACATATGTATTTATGTAGGAGTATATGATGAAACAAGTATCTTTGTTTGCTTCTCTATTTGTGTGCATTCGCATTTAAATGTGTGTGAGATGTCAGTGTGTTAAGATGTAAGTAGAACCATACATTCTTAATCATAACATTTTATACCGGAAGGAAGTGTAAAATTTCAAATATGACAAATTGCATAAATCAACCGTTGTTGTGTAGAAATTTTGAAGGAAAAGCAATTAGTTGCTGTCGTTGCTGAGTATATAGAGACACAAATGTATGTATGTATGTGTATGAATATACCTGAAGACATTTAAAACAATACAGAGTTGCAGTTAAGGTAGCCACAACATCATCAGAACGGTATTGGATTTTCACGTCTGTTGCACATCCTCTTAATAAATATTAGTGTTGTCAAATTATTCGAATATTCGAAAGAATAAAAAATAATATTTGAATAACTTAAAACGATTATTTGAAAGAAAATATAGTAGTTCATTTTTTTATTAAAAACAAAAAGAAATTATTACAATACAATTCGTACTACTCAGAATGAAAAATTACACTGAAGATGGCACATAGCCGAAACATTGACATTTCGTTCCAGATGTGTATAACAGCCTGTCAAAAATTAAATCAAGAACCCACTTTAAAAAGCAATTTGGTTAACTTTAATTTAAGAAAATATTTTTTGCTAAGTAGTTTCCAATAAATCTTTAAATATTCGACAATAATCGCTCCAATAACTTTTTAAAAAATTTCTATTCGTTCGTACAAATATGAAAAAAAATATCCGAATATTCGAATTATTCTTCTTCAAATGACAACTCTAATAAATACATATAAACCTAATATTACTCCTTGCCACTAGACATACAATCTAATCAACGAGCTACATATTTACTTCTTACCCCTGCTCATCTTTAAATAACCTTTGTGATGATTCACATATATGAAGAAAATTTATAACAATAGTTTTCGTAAGACTTGAAGTATTTTCTCACTGTGTAAATTATAATTTATATTTTACTTGAAAATTTTGTGAACCAGAGTTTTGATTAAAATGATTAATCTAAAGATTGTGGTATGTTGGACTAATGTCCACATTAGCCTATGGAGAAATGTTTTGACATTTACAAGATTACTTCAAGAGAATCCAAATCAGTGACATAAATTTAATTCATTAGTTTAAGGATAATACAGTGGTAGATTATTAAGGTTACGATGTTACTTTAATATATCACTTATGCAAACTAAGTGAATGGGGATTTTAATCTAAATCTACTTTGATGATAATTTTGTAAATGAATTATTTTAAATATAAAAGAATATGGCTAAGACTTAAGCGTGTCCTAATTTTGGTTTGAGTATGAATTGACTATGATTTGATTATGACTTTATTTTGACTAAACTATATCACAAATGCAAGTAAATTATAAATACTAGGCCTTGATTATCACTTGGAGTTAAGAACCCTCGACTACGACTTTACTATAACTTGACTATGAATTCGTTAGAGCTTTACTATGCTTCATAATGACTTAATATAGCTGTGAGTATGCCTTTATTACGGGTTTCTATTAACTTGACTATGACTCAGTTAATTAGAACTTTACACCGGCTTTATTATGACATGACTATGACTCGCTTACGATTTATCTATAACTTAACTATGGCTTGACTATAAATTAATTACAGTTTGAATACCACTTAACAATGAACTCATTATGTCTTTATTATGACTTGACTGTTCTTCGATTATAACTTTACTATATAGTGATTTTGTCTTAACTAAAGCTTAACTATCACTTGAATATTATTAGTTCACTACGACTTAATTTTAGAACATATCTATTATTTTACCATCAATTTGTTATTGCACACTTGATTGTAACTTAATAAAGACTTGACTATAAATCGAGTGCGACTTGACAAGGACTTAATTATAACTTGACTATAACTTATTTTATTATTGCTTTATTAGGATAACTTGGCTTAAAATTAACTTTAACTTGAATACTTTGTTTGAACTTGACTATGGGTTTATTTTCACTTAACTACGACATAATCCTAACTCGGCTACGATTTAATTGTGACTTCACTTGATTTTGTCTTAAACATGATTTGAGTTCGTTTTAAGCATCAGCTTAATGTGACTTCTAATAGCACTTGACTATTATCTGTCAGCGACTTGACCATGTGTTGACATGACGGAGATTGGTTTATAAAAATGGCCTTCACTTCTTTAAAACAAATTTTAAATACATGTCATTAGTTATTTAAGATTTATTTTTTACAAGTTTTATAATTACATTTTCGTCAGAAAAAAATTAAATGTCTCTGTCTTTCGGAACAAAACATCATCCTTTATAAAGGGTTTCCCAAAATTAACACATGTTTTCCATTTACGTCCGTTTGTGCAGTAAAGTGTTGACGTGTTCTAGAAACCAATTCGACAGCTAACAGTTTCGGGTTAGTATAAAGAGTCGAAAAACATAGGGATGTACAACGTGTCACTGTTTACTAAGGAGTTTGGGCTAGAAGCGATGTGGAGACTTGTTATTGGTACTTGAAATCATATGATCTATGTATGTGAACAATGCATTTGAAATTTTTTCTTTCCTCTCCGTGATCAGAATTGACCCCGTAGATCGTGTGATTTAACACCATTAGGTATTATGACGTTATTTGAAAGAAAAGGTCTATGTCAACAAGCCCACGACCGCTCGTACATTACAGGTGGGAATTAAACGCTGCATAAACAAAATTCAGCCGGATTTATGCAAAAATTTTCCCGACGTATTTTCTACTTAATTCAAATCTTGCGCTAGTTTTGGGACACCCTTCACTTTCTCAGCAGCATTTGTATGCCTTAGCAAACGTGTGGCAGAAGTGCATGTTTATCTGGAAGTGTAAGTTAATTTTACACATTTTACACTTACCTGACAGCTAATTGGAAAAACACAAATTTACCTTTTTCTGTGTTAAAATCATTTTTCCACGTTTTTTTGCACACGAGTATTTACATGTATCATGTAAAATTTTACTAAAAACCGCATAAATTTAATGACATTCTAATTATGAACATCAACCATTTATAAATGTTTTATTTGACACCTTGGGCAAACCATATGACAGTCGCGGAGAGATGCTATATAATACTGGCTGGTGCAAAATAAATGTCACAAAATATTGTGTAGATTTTAGTCGTAACGTAAAATATAGTGTTGACACGTACACATACTAATACACATTTCCACATTTAGCTGCCAAGAGTAAAAGATAGTTTGTTTGTGTGTATTCATTATCTAGTATGTGGTTTTGGAGGTTTCAATGTGGCTTTTGCTTTAGGTGTGACATAAAAAGATTTATGCAAGTTAATTTGTAATTTAGCTATTCAAACCTTATTGTTATATTTAAGTGTGTTAATTAGTGTTATAATATGATTATTAAATGTGGGATAATTAAAGCTTGTAAACTAGACAAAAACTCGCGAATTGATATTTCTCAAAGTGTGATAGCATAGGGCTGGTCTCTATTATTACAACCAAAACTGGAGGAGAATGAACATGAAATAGAATAGATGAAAGAAACCTACAAGTGAAACTTAGAACTATTGCCATAATAGTTTTCTTAAGGTTTCTCCTAAAACCAGACAGAATAGCAGGCGTGAATCTCAGCTATAGCTTTTAGGGGAGAAAGCGGTTCTATACCCTAGGTTGGGGAAAACGTTTATTTTCCTTCCCTTTGGATCTGCACCTGTGTACGGAAATGCTAATTCGACTTGATTTTAAAAATCCTAGGATGCGGAAAATACCCAACTCCCCTCCTAAAAAACCCAGTATATTTTAATGCCTGAATTCCAGATTTCCCAATTCCGAAATATACAACATAATGGCGTTTTCGTTTCTCAAATTAAATGTTGCCTTATTGAAGGGTGCATGCTGGAAATCCAAATATTAGTTGGGATTTTATGCAAATCCAAAATCGCGGTACCTTTAGCCATTATTAAGGGTAAACTCTTGAAAAAAACACCCTTTGTGCCCGTAAACATATTTTAAGTATAAAAGAGGGGTAAAAATTTAATTTTTTTTTTTAGAAAAGAAAACACCTTAAGTCATAACAAAAGAATTTTGCTTCGATCAAAAATTCGCTAATTATAGTTTTTTTTATTTCATAACTTGTGTTAATATTTTGTTAAGTTTAAGCTGCCGTCGTTAACTTAAAAAAATTAATTGCTTCAATTTAAACTTGGTAATCACAAGCAGAAAATTAGATGATAGACTTTCGAGCAAGTTATGAACAAAACTGTGTCCTATATGCACAATAAATCTTTGAAAATATATCCGCAAATATTCCTTTGCCCTTCGGATTTGTTTGATACACTATAAAGTAGTGTTTCGTTCTTGCTTGCCTTTACGTATTATTGTCAGCAGAAACTTCGATTATAACGTCTCGAGCAAGTTAGCAATAAAGTAATTTACTCTATGTATGAATAATCAGGAAAATGTCTTTGTAAATATTGGTTTGTCATTCAGGTTTGTTAGTCATGACACCTTCAGGCAATAGTACGCTCCAACTAGTCACTTTTTCTACAATCACTTTTACGTGGTCCGAGCAAAATAGGCGACAATTTTGCTTGTTGATGTAACCAACGAGTAATAAATAGGATTCATCGCTAACAAAATTTTTGTCGAAAAATCCCCATATCTACGTCATTATGAATGGTCAGTAATTGCCACACTTTTTACTAATTGAATGACACTTCAGCTGGTAACCTTGCCCGACGATCGGTGGCTCTGAAACCACAAAATAGATAACCCATTATTTAAACACACTCTTCGTTCATTTCCTTGTGTACACTCAGTACGCAATGTATCCCTTGTACACGCATCATATTGCGGCAGTATTATATGCCATGTTAAGGTTTGTCACTTTTAATTAATTTAAATTCAGATTCAGACACGGATCCAGCCTGAACTTTTGATAGGTAAAATTTTGAAGAAAACAAACACTCCCAAATTTTTTATTTGAGAAAATGTTTATTTGTTTTTGGGGAAATATATCACATTTCCCTTCAGGCCTGCGCACACTAATTCATTTTTATAATTCTCGTTTTTAAAATATACACACCCATATGAGATTAATAGCAAGATAATAACTGAAACATTTCAAACCCGTTTCAAATTAAAGTGTAAAATTTTCTCATCTTTCTCACTAGAAATTACCAACAACCAGTTTAAAATATTGTAAAGTAATAAAACAATATAACAATACAAAGTGGTTGTGAATTGTACAAATATATTCTTTATTGAGTTTACTTGTGATTACGATTGACTTAACACATTTAAATTTAATATTTTTTTTTAATGTTTAATAGAACCCTTGGCCCACTGTGTTTCTAATTTTAATATCTTCCCTTATTTGCTAAAGTTTTTACGGTCGGTTTTCTTCTGCCACCAACTTTTGAATGTCTTTTGAATACTTAATTTCTGTTCAGTTTGAAGCATTTGATTACATAATATCACTACTTGTATTAGAGAAACAAAAAAAAAAAGAATACGCTGAAAACAAGGACAGCAATTATGCTGCTTATACGCGGGTATGATTAACAATTATACAGAAGCAGGTGTTAATTACTTGCAGTTTTTCTGGCAAAACTAAGGATAAAAAGGCCAGCAACAGACAAAGATTAAATATTAAATAACTTTACCTTCTTAAACACTACTTCCTCCTATTAAGTCTTGCAACAGGGAAAAGTTCAGGCACTTAAAACAAGTAAAAATTGCAAGAGGAAGCTTAAGAAATATATATCCTTTTAAATGTTATAACTAACAATAAGACAGAGTTAACACCCCATATGAGAATGCACTTGATTGTCGACCATAAATAACGTTAAACTTCCGACAAATGTTTCCAAAACAACAACAACAAAATACAACCTACTCGGAAAGCTTTCCTATACACCAGCCCACACACGTCTTTGGATTTATGCTTTTGACCGTGTATGTGGTTTACTGCATTTCAAATCGTATGTTTGTATTATTTTTTGTCTTACATCGTAACTCGTTATTTGTGCTGTTTTTTGTTTAAGGCAAACATTTCGTACTATGGAAGCAGTAAATACTTTCTTTTAAATGGAATCTTGGGTTGTGCTTGTTATACCCACCAGTTGTTGCATGTGCTGCAGACGTAAATTTTTATTTATTACAATAAATATAAAATGAAACATGTTTGGCAACACTAACTACACACTTACAATTGTGAGTAAGTGAATGAGTAGGTAACACTAACAGCAACAGACAACCGCTCTGCGGGCAAGACGTATTTAAAATTGTTTCGTAAATACCGGCAAAAGAAAAATTGCAAAGGGAAAAATGCAGATTTATAGGTTATCATGATATGGAATGGTATTTCTATGGGCTATAAGTATTTCGCTTTAAATGATTTAAACGTTTAATAAGTGTTTTGAAATATTTTGCATAATATTAATGCAAAAAGAAATATTTTTTATTTTGATTTCGACTCGCAACGTAAAAATACCACAATGAGCCCCTGGATTGATTTACTCACGCGACATCGTGTTAATTTTTTAGGGCAAATTTTGCGTTCGATAGTTATGCATATCAATTTCGCACCTTGGCATTGCATAATTGTATAACTTGACTATTAATGTTGTGCGTGGTTGCCATTTATCATTCCTTTTTTTTAGCCCCATTATAAATTTGTTTCCTATTCAATGTGGTTATGGCCAACTAGAAAAGCAACCTGGTTGAGATCAAACAAAACTATAAACCCTGTTTGTGCTATAAAATGGAATTATCTGGTGAATTTCAAAAATACGCAAGAAGAAACATAGCCTGATGAAGTCGGTTCACAGTGATAACAAATGATAACAAATAATTGAATTGGCTAGGACGAATACCAGGCTGGCGTTAAAAACATATATCGCGGAAGATATTCTCGATATGGCTTTCTTATTTTCACTTATTTTTAAGAAATTGTTGCATAAATCATTTTCCTTTACTTGGAGAAAGCTCAGCCATTTCTTGCTACTCCTAATTTCTAAATCCTAATCACTTTTTTGAGAGAAGTAACTAAGTTAAAAGTACATAAAAGCAATTGTATAAAACTACAAAACTTTTGCGGCGTTAACATCGTGAAGCAACGTCAAACCACTCATTGTTAGAGATAATGTTATTAAGTATTTCAGCAAAAAATAATGTTTGATGTTTAGATTTCTCATTAATATAATTATTTATTTAATTGTATTGATTAGTTTGTAATTGCTTTTATTATTTATTTAATTAAACTAATTGATAACATTAACTTAATTCATAATTTCCCTAATCAAATTATTTAAATAAAAAAACCAAATTATCACTTAATGCCAAAAATTTAAAACAATATTAAATTAACTCACTAATTGAATCAATTAAAGTTTTAATTGAACTCAAGTTAAGGCCAAACATATTTATTAGGTAAAAATATTTCCATTTACCCATTGCTCGTAATCATCTCCTAATCATAACATAGAATTTTTTGATAGGTACAGAACTTTAAGCTGGCAATACAGCTGTTACTTAGATTATGTTTAGTCCGGTTTGCCATTACATCATACATAGACTGACATCTTAACACGACTGACATCTGACACAACCAAATGTTGAAGATATTGTACGAAAACCGTAATTCAGTTCAAAAAATTCATCGCGAAGTTCATAAGAAAATATTGTTCAGTGATGAAAGTCACTTTTAATTAAATGGATACGTCTATAAGAAATACTGCCTCATGTGGAGCGAAGATAGTCCATTACCGAAAAACTATTACATTCGAAGAAGGTCCCTGTTTCCGGCCAGAACGTTACAGTTAACGGTTACCACTACAACGCGCTGATTACTGACATTGTTGTATCATAATTGAATAGGCTTAATGTGTAAGAGTTTTGGTTTCAACATGACAGTAAAGCATACAACATTGATTTATTGAACCTATTTAGTGGTCTATCTTTGGGGCTATGTGAAATTTCTGGTTTACGCCGATAAGCAACAGGCGATTGACGTTTTGGAAGATGAATTCCCCACATTACGACAGCGTACCTCTATTGCTTAAAAAGTTATCAAATGTTTGACTTACCGATTAGACTTCCACCGATCCAACCGAAGTGGCCTTATGCCGAAAATTTTATGCAAATATTAATGGCAAAAGATTAGCTGTTTTATTTCAAAAGGTTCTATACCACTAAAAAATACTCTTCATAAAAATACTTAACATTATATGATTAAAGAATATCGCAACTATACTCCAGTCCACGTTTTCTTAATGTTTATAACTTAAAGTTGTAAACTTACAAAAAAAAATATTATTAAAAGATTTTCAACACAAAAGGTGATTTTTTCGCATTAAATTTAAGATTTTAGAAATAATTTCAAAAGCTCGATTTTCATTTTAATTACGGATAGAAATTTAAAAATCAAAATGAATAGAATTGAATTTTCGATAATTACATAAAAGAGATTGCGCCACCAGTTTGTCATTCTTAGATGTTACGCATTATAACGTAAGCAACAGAGACGCCAATGCTACAAGAGGGAAAACAGGATTACCTCTAAATTTCCACTATTTTTATTTCATATATAATTTCCAATAGGCCGTCTGTAATCCTTGAATTTAAAGAAATCTTCAGCTTAGGCACATCGCTGCTAGAAGCACATAGGGAAGCTGCCATCAATCAATATTTGTTGTCGTTTCTTTAGCTTTACTTTTTTGCCAACATTTTTAGCAATATGATCTGTTTGAAGAACATATTTAAATATGAACAATGTTTCGGTTTGGT
The DNA here is from genome assembly GCA_963932375.1 of Phania funesta. NCBI lineage: Eukaryota > Metazoa > Arthropoda > Insecta > Diptera > Tachinidae > Phania > Phania funesta. The sequence continues at coordinate 102,977,225 of OZ010653.1, read as the reverse complement.
GACAGAGGGTACTCGTTTCAAATACACATATTTAGTTCTTCGAACCACATGTTGAGGCTTAAATCAAAATCCACGTGGAAGCAGTTGGCAAATAATACATTCATATTCACTACACTATGCTCCTTCCGATTATCACATGTTCATATCAATAGCGCATGATCATATGAGAAGATGAAGCATTTTTTATATCCTCCCATCGACATTCATATACTACCAGAAAGATGGAAGAGAAAGTTAATGGTTGGCGATAGAAAATACATTAAATAAAGCATAAGATGTTACCAGGTTAATTAAATTTTTGCTAAAAAAAATTGTGAAAAATTATTTGTACACCCACCCAACATGATAACATGAAAATTAAAGCAGTGAATTCTCATTTGAAAATTTTGCATTCTATCCCCACAGTGCACGATTTTTATTCGGTGGTTGGTGGTAAGACAAACTAAAAAGGAGGAATGAAATTTACACTTACAATAAAATGTCATAATTAATTTTATTAGCTGCTAGAACGTAATAAAAACCAAGGATTATGTTTTGTTTTTGCTTCTTAATAAATAAGTTACAAAAAATAAAAAGAATAAAGAAAGAGAATGTTGCAAAAGTTAATATTCTTTTAAATTTTCAAACAAGATTTTGCATGTTTTAAGGCGGTTAAAATAAGGATGTCTAATATGTATTTTTCACTATAAATATCAATAAAAGCGGGGCCCTTGGCTTAAATGGAAACTCTTAGAATAAAATTATTTACTAAACAGTTGCTCCATCATATCCCAATACAATTAAAGCAATTTTCTTTCTTTTTGTAGTTTGTTTCTATTGTGTCATAAATCTTTCAATTTATAAATTATTGATAAATACACAACAGCCACCACTTGAGTATTTACGATGACTAATGTTTGATTCTTGTTAAGCTTAACACCAAAGGAGTTTTTTATTTATTTCCTTTTTCTCTATCAACCATCATACTTTCTATATTCCTCTTTTAGAAACCGTTAAAACAATGGATGATAATAAATTTTTCAAACAAATACTGTGGCAGTAGATAATTCAAAAACCACAGGAGTAACTAGACGTAGAGCACAATAGAAAGAAGCTGAAAGACATGAACAAGTAAAGTACTCTTAACAGAACACTGGCTGGTTTCTACGTTTTTCTCTTTACTGCTATTGAACACTAGAAATAATTTATGCGCTCATAATTTACCTTGATTTTCCATGTTTTCGAACGGAGGCAACAACAAAAAAAATCAATTGTTTTCCAATTTGTTTGAAGAAAAAGGAAATAATATTTCATTTACAACAAATAACATAAATTAAAACACTTGTGGCGGGTTATATGTAAATTTAATATTTATAACATACATTAAGGCAGCTTTGGAAATAGGTTTAAAAACGTTGTATAACGAAAGAGAGTTTTAAGAAAACTCAAAGGCCGACCTTATGTCGAAGTTCTTAATTTACAAATTAAGAAATTTTGATTTTTGAACGAAAACAACTGTTGATTTCTAATCTAAAGTGTTCACGTTGGCCGGCAGTCCCCAAAGCCTAACACATTATTTATGTCATGGTAATATTTACATAAACAATGCCTTGAAATATTAAATCAAAATATTACTTACTTTAACACTTTTGTTAGACTTTTTCTTTGATACTAAATAGTTTGTCTTACAATGTCAAATATTCTTTTGAAATACTTCTTAAACAAAAAGAAGCTAAGTAATAAAAACAAAGATGGAGTAAAGTTTTTATTGTTTCAAACGAAAAACTTTTAAGAATGATTAAATAACAAATTTCAAAAAGAATCAAAACTGCAACAAATGTGCAGAAGTAAAACTGTAAAAAACTTAAAATAAATAAATAAAATTCTTTTGCCAAAAGTTCTCTCAAGGACTTAAAATGACAAACATCAAATGTATAAAGTAAATAGATTTCATATTAAAGGAAAATAAAAATTATTGTTAGTAAAAACAAAACAAGTTTATGTAATTTAAAATGACATAAGACAAATACGAGATAGGCTTGCCTTTTAAAGTCAGTGGTTAAAATGTTTTTTTTTTTTTTTAAAGAAAAGTTATTTGATTTAAAAAGATTAAGCAAACAAATGAAAGAAAAAAATTAATACTTCCTCTAGGCGCATTTTAGTATACAATTAAATTGCCTACTTTTAGGCTTGCTTTGGATAATCTAGTTTTTATTATTATATCTTTATTATATATTAATATCTTGTATCCTGATATAACTGAAATTTTATCATTCTTTAGTAACTTCTTAATATCCTGTTACCACATGTTAAATTTTTAAATTCTCAGCCTCTTAAACTTCTGGCATGATAATATGCATTACTATAGTTAACTTCATTCAACTCTATAATATTTTAATAATTCAAAATGAAATAATTTTTTTTAGTTTAATCGAGTTTATGAAACTTTTTTTCCTTAAGGGAAGAAAAGTTTTTTGTAACACCTTAAGAGAAGTTGACCACCATCAGCATAGTCTTCCTCATCATTAGCATTTAGACTAATATTAAGTTATGGCCACGACCTGGGAACATTCACAGGTGATTTCATTAAAAGGAAAGTTTTTCTTTATTTAATTTTTTCTTTGTTAAACAATTTTTGATGGAAATGAATAACAACAAATAAATTAATTATGATACAAATACCTTTACTTATGTTAAGAGATAAGATGTAATTTTCAAAGCTTATTTTTTAAGAACTTTAGGAATAAAGTTAAGCAATTTTTTTTTTAAATTCATAAAAACCAATCTTAAAGGATTTACTTAGGAACTATAGGTTAAATTTTGAACGCCAGTCAGATAAAAGTTAGGTTAATAATAGAAATGATAATAATTTTATAATAAGTCAGTTTTAAAGCCAAAATTTCTGGCCAAAAATATGTTTAAAAAATACTACGTAGGTACCTTTTTGTAAAAACTTTTTTATAACACTTGTCTCCAAAACAAATGCCTTTTTAAAAAAGTACTATTTTGCTATAGATGAGCACCTGTATGAATATGAATAAATATGGATACCCTTAAACCATATTTTATTTTCATCAATGTTATATTAAAAAAATTGTTTTCATACACTAAGAGATCCTGTAAACGAAAGGTACTTTTTGCCAAAAGAAAGGTAAGTTGTTTCCGAAGAGACATTTGAAAAAAGAGAATTTTCTGCCTTTATAAAAATAGGTACCTTTAAACCAAATTTTTACTTTTATCAACATTGTAGATTCTGTTCTTTTAAAAAATTTTTTTTTCTTTTACTACTACAATTTCATAAAAAAATATTTTTAATTAGAAATATAACTTGTACAACACGGTACTTTTAAGCACAAAAGTTACTTCATATTAAGAGATAAAATCTTAGCATAGGAATATTTCAATTACTACGTACTAATTAAAAGGAAACATAAATATACGCCTCACCTATTCTCATTATTCTGCACATATTAATTTTTTAACAAAAAGCTACATTTTCCAAAAAAGTACTTTTACAAAAAGGTTATTCAACAAGCATTTTCGCAAGGGACTTTATTGCAAAAGTTCTTTTTTTTGTAAAAAGAGGTAATTAAATTCCAAAATAAAGGAAAGTTACTTTGTTACTAAAAGTACCTTTTTCAGAAAAGGTACCTTTAAAAAAAAAAAATTTAGTGGCGGTTTTTGAAAACCACTAAATTTTTAAACTAACAATTCCATAGAGAGAAAGACATTTTGTATGTTTATTATAGGGCCTTTTATTGCCTACTTCTAGGCTTCAAATTTAACTAACGTTGGAAGAATGCTTTTAAGTTCTTTTCAAATCACTTATTTCTTTAAATTAAATGTAAGAAAATTAATTTATTTCCTTCCCTCTATCATCTCAATTGCTGCTAAATTAATTACACTATTTTGCATACTTAACACGTCGTGTCATTTACGTTTTACGACCGTTTATTACCAGCTAAATTTTACGTAACTTTAAAGTTTATATTTAGTGCACGTTAAGGCTTGTAATTTATGTAATACAACAAAGTAGTTTAAGGTGTTTAATAAAATCAAATAGAATTTTCTAGTAACATATTTCCACAAAAAAACTTTTATCTAAAATCAATTTGATTGCTTGAGCACAAAACCACCCCTGCATTTATTTACATAGAGTAAACTTAAAGTTTTTAATAAAAAATGTCAACAATGGTTTTTTTGTTGTTCTTTTGTTCGATGTTTGTCTTGAAGTCATCAGTTTTAGTATGTGCCATTATTCTTATGCCGTTCGTGTTATGTTTTGTCCCAAATGTGTTTTGGCTCGTCTCCTTGATTTTATTATTAGATGATTTTAGTCTTGTTTTTTTTCTTTTGGACCTAAAAATGGAAGAACTGCTTAACGTGACAAGGTAAAATGTAATGAGAGAAGTTAATATTGTATGACATTTAATGATTTTTTGGCTGCGGCAACGAAACCATAAAAGTAAACGTGATTGGAAGAAAAATGCAGAATAGAAGTATAATAATTGAACTGCCTAAAGTGGGAGAGGTCAAAACTAGTTTCTTGTCTTGTTATTTTTAAGACAATAGTAAATGTATTAAACTGGTGTATACTTTCGTTATAGAAGTACGATATATAATACGAAGATACTGAAAGGAATATTAGACGCCCCTTATAATTTCTCTATAATTAAGCTAAATATTAAACAAAGCTGCAAATCCCCGTACACCATAACGACATGCAACTTGTGTGCGCCAAGGTCGTAAGGCGCAGGAGGTATCAAGAACACAACAGGAAAACTTTTTCACTTATATAGCAAATAAATTTCTTTTGATAGATTTTTAATAAGTCTGAGCCATAGATCATGCAAAAAGAAACTTTACTTTTACAAATATTACACAAATAAACGCATATCGGCAAATCCTAAAGGCGTTATATGTAAGTTGTAGTTAACCCACACTTGGCTTGGTTTTTCTTACAAGAACTCAAATTTTACTTTGTGTTGTGCAAGAGGAGAAAAACTTATACATACTTGCAGTTTGCCAAAGTAGGCACAGCAACAACAACTGTTGAAAAAAGTTCCTATAGAAGAAATATGTTTATTGTATTTATATAGATCAATGATGGCATGTGAAAAACTTTTTCTAAGGCCATTCATGATATTCATACTTTGAAAAAGTAAAACCCAAATAAGTACATAGTACGAAAATTTAACATGTGCACATTTTCTCACAAACTACACAATTGATAACTCCCCACGGCCTGAAAGTATGCTTTATATAAAATTAACTTTTTTTGGGAATATTATATTAAAGTTGGAAACAACTAAAAAATTCACACATTTTAGTTAAATAATGAAATTAATATTAGATTCTGAAAACGCACCAAAGAGTTTAAGGTTTTTTTGTGAATTGTCGACCCTTAAAATGGCGCCTAATTGAAGTACACCAAAATATGTAGAGCAGATATCTAAATATGTTCTTGACATTAAGCATATCGTCGAAGGTCCAGTTTGAAGTTATACAGTATCAAATTTGGACCGACAATTTCGGAATGGATAGAGAAATTAACTACGTTGCCTTGTATTTTATTTTCTAATTAAAGAACTTGTTTGCTGAACGATCCTTGGTACAGTCTACTCTGAATAATTTTACACTGGGTAATTTGAATACCTGTATAATTTGAACTGTTTCCCAGGTCCCTTGGAAAACATTCGGTAAATTGAATCAAATCCATGTAAAATTTCAACAAGTAATGTTATTATTGTGTTCATGATTTAACTGGTGTAGTGTAATTTAGACGAAAATGCTTTGCTTTGTTTTTTGCAGTTTAAGTAAAATATTTAGTCGTTTAATGAAATGTACATAAACTTACAAAATGTTTTAAGTGGGACATAAGATATCAGCAAGCCTTTTGTCAAACTACTGGTAATAAGAAATTCTTCCTTCCTGTTAATAATTTTAACTTTTTCATCACTGCCTTGAATTTCAAATTATTAAGAGTCAACTGTATATACTAAAGGTCCTTTATTAAATTCGCGTCTATTTGTGCCCAGTTTGCCAGTGGACTTCATTCATTTCACTTTTAATAATGGACAAATTAAATTGCATGCTGTTCATTCCGTAACTACTTACAATTCTTAGTGGGAGTCATTAATTCTGTTAGTTTATTTCAAAAAATACACAAAAACCTTGTTCCAAAATTTTGTTAAAACGCTAAAATGTGTAAATCTTAGTTTCAGAATTCGTTTTTAAGGACGCATAGTAACTTACATTATATTTTTGGAAAAATCCTTTTAGGATTTATATATCCAAAACTATTCGCTATATTTGTTGAACTTTTTGTAATTTTAAGAATCTTAATTGTTAATTTAAACTTAAGTCATTTTAATATATTTAAAATTGCAATTTATCTGTCATCGAACAAGCTAATCTCTATTCGCATTTCGCTGGTAGCTTAAACCAGCTCTTCAGGACACCTTTTTAAGTTTTTAGAAACTAAATATTATTTTATTTCTTGTCCTCTTAGAAATTAGATTTATTTCCTTAAAATTAAATTCATTTTAATAAAAATAATTATAATTTTTTCGAACTTCTTCGTTGATTCTTTTACTGTGCCAGATGCTGTTGACCTTTGATACCAATCTATTATTAAATTGTTGCCACGTCTTAATACTAATGTATCTAAGTATATAATTTTGTCTTGTAAATTTAATGTGATTATTAAAAGAATTCAATATTTCCAATACATTATAAATTTCATATTCAGAAGTAATGCAAGACAAATTATCTGAAGTTGCAGGAGATTCCACTGGCAAAACTTTCTTGTGTAACGTATATCCTTTCATTATATTGAAAATATCTATTGTCCTCTATACACAATTTCACAATACGTAAAAATAAGCTCTTCTCCATTTCTGTGTATTCCTGTATTATATTCAATTTTTCAATTATTTTTATTGCCAAATCATTTTCTGCAATTTACTTATTGCATCCCTACCTACTAATTGATATCGCCTACAATATTGTTAATTCTGATGTCATAAACTTCTCTCTTTAAAGCACTACAGTAGCTTTTAGCCTTTATCCGCTTTTAAAATGAGTATACGTCTATTAATTTTTGGGCACCTTTCTGTTACTCTATCTTTTCTAACATAAACCTATCCCTATTTGTCAATCTCATTTCGTTATAATGATTATCTACCATTACAGTTAAGCCAGTTCTGGCTATATCCTGATGATCCTACACAAAGGCGTGGTGAAATATCAAGTATAAATCATAAAATTGTGTTAAAAAAAATTATTAAAAACCTGAAGCTTGTGAATTAATTAATTAAATAATTTTAATAACTTTGTTATGATATCACTATTAAAATAATTATATTTTTCATTATTTATTAAGTATATATATATATTGATTTTATTGTTCCAATAATAAAGTTTATTCACAGTTAATGTTTCTATATTATTAATAAAATGTTCACACGAACACTCTCCCGCCCAAGACTCCCTTTGTAGACATACTCGTACTTACACAACAGCATTTCCATCTCTGTTAACCTCAACTTAATCAAGTGTTAAATTGTAACAATAAAACTGTACAAATAAGACTTTCCTTCTGGTTATTGCCATTCAATATCCAACAACAGCAACAACAGCAACAACAATAATAACAATTGTATTATTTATTTCCCCCATCATCATTATAAACATCATCATCACCGCAACAACACCATCATACTGAAGTGATTTTTCCGGTTGTTCATAAATAGTAGATGCTGTTATAAATGAAATAACTTCCCGTTGAAATTAAATGAACCTTATGAAATGAAAAACATCTGAAAACAAAACATATTCTTACATAAATCCATACACATACTCCATACATTTCATACAATATTATACGAAGTGTGCACGGGTGTGTTCATAAATAAATATACATAATCCCACACACATGAATTTTTATTCGCTTCAATTTAAATATTTATGCATGAGTTTATTGTATTGTTTTTTCTCCTGTTTATAAATCAAATACATACAAGGAAGTGGCAAAATGTCCTAAATGTTTAAAAATTATATATTTTTTAATAAAAACAAGACATAAGACAGCGTTTTAAATGAAATCAAATAAATTAAAATTATAGCTGTTCTTGACCTTTTTTTTTAATTTAATTTATTTAAAATTGTCCAAGCTTGAAGGTCTTTTTTTAAAAAAATATATTTTTATTTTATATTATATATAATTATATATAATTATAAATTATAAATTATATATAATTGGTTCGTTATTTTTATTTCCTGATGATGCTACACAATGGAGTAGCGAAATATCGAAAAATAAAAATATAATTTTTTAAAAAAAAGACCTTCAAGCTTGGACAATTTTAAATAAATTAAAATAAAAATAAATTTAAATTACTAAAAAGCATATTAAATAATTAAATAAAGTCTCTTGTATGAGCAATTAAACTTCAGCCTGTAATTCGTTGATTTTCAAAAAGAAAATTGCATAATAAAAAATTATTGCCTACTTTAGGGGTTAAATGAAAAAATTTGTTTAAAACTACTTATATATATTGTGCTGTGATACAGCAAAAATTAGGTGATAATTGATTAAAATTTAATGTTTTTTTTTATTTTAAAACTTCCGGATTTTAGACGATTTTTTAGCATAATTTTAATATTTGCAATTAAGAAAGAAAATTATAAATTAAAAAATAAAAAACGAACATGAAGCCGGCGTAAATTATTCGCTTAATTATTAAAAACTGCAGTTGGATAAATTCGTTTAAACAAATAATTTAAAAATCACAAGGCGCGGCAAAACATGCTCACTTTCTAGCACTTACATACCAGCAACTCAATACAAATTCGCTTTGAATTCTAGCTGAGAGTTGGCTAAAACCGAAATGTAAAAAGAGTGTGACAAACTACGGTCTAAAACAACATACAAATTTTAGATTATGATGAATGATTAGGTGGCTTATTTAGATTATATTTACCATAGATACCAACTTAGTAGAAAGACTCGGAGAACGCTGATGTCGTGTGTAGCGGCATATGAAATGCGTATTCTGCTAGGGTCTCATACTTATCCTTCACAGTGTTCTAAAAGTGTTCGTATTAATAAAAATAATTTTTTTCTTTCTTAATGAAAAAATTAATAAACTGTCTTGAGCCTGATATTTTATCAAAAAATTTCAGCTCAATATTGCGATTTTAGTATCCTTTAAAGATTTAAATTATTTTGATGTTTTTAAAGAATTTGGTGAGGTTTTTCTCATATTGTCTCTTATTGAAGTTTCAAAGAGTTTTTTCAATATTGAGATTGTTTGCATATAAACAATCTTCAATTATTCTTTTTTAATTTTGATTATTTTTTACGGTATTAATTTTTAGAAATCAAAGTATTTTTCATTTGGAGCTTTTCTGCTAATTTAGAAACTTTGTTGTAATTTTGTTTCCAAGTTTTTTAAATTTTTTAAATGAATTTCGTATTTTTTTTTTACTTTTTTAAGCTTTATTTGAATGGCTTTTTTAAGCTTTTTAGTATTACGTTTTTTCCTACGTATTACGATTTTTCTGATGTTAATGATTTTTATAAGATTGAGCATTTTTCCCAATCAAATGCCTTTTAGCCATTTTTATTCATTTGCTCCGATTTTGGGTTATATACGCGCTTTATATGTTAAATTTTAAGATTTCTTAAATTTTTGCGATTTAAATTCAGTCGGTATTTAGAGTCTTTTTTCTTCTTCTGATTTCGGCAGAACTTATTTTCTTCAAATCTAATTTAAGTGACTTTTTTTTCGCTTTTGAATCAATATTGGCGATTTGAACATTTTTATATTCTTGTCTACTAAGAAGTTTTCTCTGTTTTTAGGTTTTTTTTTTCAAATAGAAATAATTATTTAAAAACCGTTGATGCCTATTTTGAATATTCACAAGTTTAACTTCTTTCTTCAGATTTAACCATTTATTTGAATTTTTTGTGTCGATGCTGATGCAAGTTTTCTTTTAATTAATTTTAATTTTGGTATCTGTTTTAAAAATTTCTCTTATGCTACTTTTTTGAAGCTGCTTTCAACTCGAACGCATTTTAATAGTTTTTATACTTTAATTGATGTCGGTTTTCTAATTTTTTTAACCTCAATCCAAACTTGCGATTCCTTTTAGGTTTTCCATTTTTTTTTTCTTTATTTTGTGTCCTTTTCACATAATTTATTGACTCTGTGACTACCAAAGTTTCTTTCACTAATTAAAATCGTAGTTTTTATTAATAATATCTTAGGTTTAAAATTAACGAAAGTGTTTAGTCAACACCACCGCACAAGGGTAGCACTGTTTCAATATAGCACTACCATGACTGCCAAATAATCAGCTGGTATTGCTCGTATGATGGTTTGTATACGTCAGACTCAGGCAAGCAAGTATAATAGCAATGCGTATACAGTAGAGAAGTAAGTCAGCCTGTGGCTAGCAAGGCGGTGAGACCTAATTAATAATTTATTCAATCTTATTATTTAAGCCTTTGGCAGAAATCAAATAGTTGGGCCAAATTTTATTCGACTCATTTACTTGTAACTTAATTATTTTAGATTTTTACTCAACTTAATTAAGCTAGTTTCTCGCGCCAGCAACTGGTAATGAAACTACCGGTGTTTTTCGTGTCAGGCCAGAATTTTATTCGCCCAGACAACAGAAGCCAGTGAGTAACGCTATACCACTTGGGCCAGAATCTTATTCGCTCTAATTTGTGCAGGCGAGTAGTGGACAGACACTCCTCAGGCGGTAAATGGTTGAGCCAGAATTTTGTTCGCCCCAACCGTGAGCGGTCGGACTTGAGGGAGCAGAGGAGACATCTCTTAGCTTCGGGCCAGAATTTTATTCGCTCCGACAAGAGAGTCAATCCTTTTCCCTTCACCCAGAGCAACAGACGAAGAGAGTCCCATCTGAGTGAGAGGCACAGTGCTTCTGGTGTTGTCGAGTCAGGCCAGAATATTATTCGCCCTGACAAGAGAAGCCAAAGCGAGAAGTGACGCAATACAATTAGGCTAGAATTTTATTCGCCTTAATTGGTATAGGCGCACCGTGAGTAAACAAGCTCTCCGACGGCCAACGGTTGAACCAGAATTTTATACGCCTCAATCAGGAGCGAAAATTTCTCGTCTCGTCTCTCTCTTGCAAACAAATAAATATTTTCTTGTAAAGAACCCTGGGAGCCGCGAGCTTTACTCCAGGTAACTGTGAAAACACGTCGTTACAGCTCTTTGTAATACTTTCGGCTTCTTTTGTTAAATTTTGGCTATTGTCAAAATCGAGCTTAAATGTATTTTTTTTTTAATTTTAATCTTTTTTTATACTGGCCTCTTCTCGAAATCTAAAATAAAACAATTAAATACCTAATCGAGAACATAACGTACAATAAGTAACTTGAAATAAATCACATTTTTTTTATTTAGTTATTGTAACATGCCATATTATAAAAACTTGTTTATTCTAATTAAACTTTTTGTTAACTATTTATAGTATCCAACTTTTACACAAACTAGTTCAAAGGTCAACATATTTTGAACTAAGTATGAATTTATTGCAAATCATTGCAAAATTATAAAAGACAACATAAAAAAATCAATTTACCAAATCCTCTACAAGTTTCTTACTTATTTTTATTAAATTTATTTGCTTGTTTTAATTTGTTAAAAAATCATTGTTATTTGAGCAAATAAATAACTTAAAATTTAATTATTCACATTTGCTCTTTAGTTTGATTTTCGTTTCAAGTCTTGTGGCAAACTAGACATGAATTGTTTTGGTTATTTAGAATTTTAATTTTATTTAATTTGATATTATTATGGACAATGAGCGCTAACATTTGGATAATTGGTTAAAATGTGTTATTGGTTGATGATGGAAATAATTACTTGTTCACTTTATTGTGATATTTTAATTGAATATTGACTGGCCAAATACAATAGACATGTATGAATAATTGAATTAAAATCATTAAGAAAATCCGTTTGTGCACGAATACAAAAAAATGAAATGTGAGTTTATGGTTATATTTTCGTATCAAACCTAAGTTTTGTAGAAAATCGAAAAAGCAAGATAGAAGGAAAGACAAAATATAATAAAGTGAGGATAGCATTGAGTTTGCTTTATTTAATTCTTTAGTATTTTAGTTCAAAATATAGGCCTTTCATAGCTCAAATAAGGTGTAATTCTAGTACAGGTATAATCTGGTGATATTCAATTATAACTAGAGTACCAGTCAAATTCTTGTCACTTTCTTATTTTATTTTACTCAACTTCTAGTCGTAGCATTCCTAGTTTAGCATAGTCTAGTAATGGTCAAACTCCAGTCATAGTCCGTACGTAGTCTAGCCAATATCTAGTAATAGTTAAGCAATTCACAAAAGCCTTATATTATTGTATCGTGTATTAAAATAAACCTTTCGTTTCTTGTATTGTGGTATTATGGTATTGCTAATGTAAAAATCAGCATGGGAACTTCAAAGTACCTATGCTTAAAAGTAACAAAATGTGATTAGCAAAAGATTAAAAGATAAATGTTGACTTATATATCAAGATATAGTGTTATCATAGTCTAAAAATGACATTCGTACGCCGTCAGCTGGCAGGCACAATCGTAACTGTCGTGGTGGCGGCCGGTAATAGGTTCCTGTCTCTGCTAGGAGTCTGGCTAAGTAAGTCAAGCGAAGAGAAGTTAACACTCTCTTATAAAAATCGCTAATCCACGGGTGCTTGATCCCTAGTATGTGAACTTTGGATTTCCATTTACCCGTGTATACGAAGCTCTGTGTGGGTGTACATCTTTTCCTCTGGTTTCAATTGGCCAAGTGAGGAAACCGGAAGCGATGGACAAGAATATCTTACGACGGGTGGACGGGCCAATGCCTAAAGGTGCTCCTAAACCGTTGGACCATTAGATCCTGATAGGGATGGGCAATGAAGCCTCGCATGTGTTGGTTGGTTGGTCTCTGTAGGAAATCACGTATAGGAATTGTGAAGATATCGACAAGAAAACCTCGCAAGATTCAGTCAACAAAAATACTCCTGAGGAAAACGCTGAAACGGTAGCGCACATTGTGTGTGAATGTCCAACACTGAGCATAAGGCTTAGGATCACGGGAAGGAACGAGTTAAATGCACATGCCAGGAGGGGTCTAAGCCTTAGAAAAATGCTCGCTACAAGAGACTCCGTGATAAGGAATAAGGCCGACACTTACCAGTCGACAGTCTCAAATCACTACAGTAAAAACTAAATGCTAGTGTTAGCACGAGACTCGAATGAATGTAAGGTAGTCGTATATTACAAATCAGTTGCCTGAAATTAATTTAATAAAAGGCGGTATGGGATAAACCCATATTGATCCATTTATTACAGCCAAAGAGTAGATGAAATCAAACAGCTTGTAGTTGGAATATAGGAGGACGCTAGTGCTGAATTGATTCACGCGGTTCTATATGCCAATATCACTCCCAAAGCACTAGTTATTCGTTGTTTTTACAACTGCTTGCATATTTTCTCCTCATAACTAGTGACAAAATTGGAGCCGAATAAAATATTTGAGGATGGATTACAACGCACAGAAGGCTTAAAACATTTTAGTTCACATTATTGAATGTTGACACCGAGCATATTAAACATTTGATATTTGCAATTGATTGGTCAAAAAGTTGGTTTTTCCCACAGTGTAACGTTTTGGATCATTTTTTGAAACAAAATTGTAATGCAGCATGTGGCATTTCATAAGTTGATCAAACAAATTTGCTTCTGCGAATCCTCCTTACTCGCTACAATCCTGTTAAAGCCATTTTTCTAATCTCGAGCAGAAACCTGGGAAGCAGGAACTAGTCATGTCAGGTGAGTATAGAATAAAGATTTCTTATGGTCACTTAAAAGATAAGGTATGCAATATTGCCAGGAATAAATGTTTCCCAATTTTTGTGACAAGCATCTTTTCTCAAGCTTACACAGTACTTATTTACTCACATAATACTATTTACCAATCACCGGAACGGTCAACACAATCTTATGATCTATGATTCCTTTAAATTTTTTCTCGTCTAATAAGCGCTACTTCACTGATTATAAGTTAGTTTAGAGTTCATAATCATATCAAAAGGCTCGTCACCAGTAACGAAAAAAACCGCTATTGTTCTCGGTCGATGGTGGAGGGACAACCGGACGATATAAATTATCAACCACATCACAGCGGGCTCTTAATTTCCTTTACTTGGGGTTTTAATATTTTCGGTCTTATTCTCATTACCGCATGATAATTTTTAGAAACAAACATTTTTGGGAAATCTCTCTGCTCAACAAGAATTTGATATGACGTTATTTACAAAATCCAACAAACAATAAATTGTTTACAAAATTTTCATGCATAAATTCATGCCGCCCTGATACATACATATGTATTTCTTTAAATGCCAGACGACAGAAGGTTAGTAGACTTAATTAAATTAGATCGCATTATTAAGGAGCGCATTTTAATTTCCTCTCCAGACCATTTGTTAGCATAAGCTTTACAATAGTTTTTCTTAGATTTACAAAAACATAAAACGAAATATCAAATATATTTCAACTTTTCCCTTTTTTATTATTTCGTAAATCGTCATAGACATTTGCCAGTAAAATAATAAAATTTTCCTAAAATAAACGAAATACTACCAACGTACTAGAAAAATATTAGAATAATGGTTTTCTATTTTCATTTTTGTGCCGAAAAAAATTGTATTTCCCAAAAGGATTTCTTAATCCTGCCTGTAAAAAAGGAAGTATGGAAACTAATTCACTCTTAATTTTTTTCCCTAGCCAAGCAGCTTAACTTGCATAATCCTAATATCACTATGGTCACAGTGGTCAATTTAACAAGACACTTGACCTTTTTTTTTGGTTAAAGACAAAAAACCATAAAAGGAACACGCAAAAAATTAAGCTAGTGTTTTTTGTTTTGGTTGGTCACAGATTTTTATGGTAAAAATTTTATTATTGCACAACATTAACACTGGCATAGGAGCAGCAATGTTATGTGGTCGCACCATGAGAGGTTAACAATTATGTTTTCAGGTTTGCAATGGTTTTTAAGAGATATGTTTTTTCATATACGAGGGTTGGTTTATGAAGTTAAGGAAAAATCTCATTATCTAAATCCCTTTTCTATAAGGGTAACTCGTGTGGCCTTGATTTTTAGGCAACATCGGTCATTCACTGGTGCCAATTAGTGTTCGTTAGTGGAAAGGTTACCCGCATTTCGCTCATTATACAGCAGATCCGGTAACTTTTCAATAGCGATTGAGCAAAATTTGTTGGCTAAATTAGAAACGTCCATGCTTCAAGGTATTTGCAGATTGGCCGAGAAAATCGGCCAATGAACATCGCTCATGAAAATGTACAGGATAACCCGTGGTTGGACCACCGTGAGATTGAGCCAACGTTGGTAGGTGCTCGCGTTAATCTAATCATATCTGTCAAGTTTGGTTTGGAGACAAACCGGTTTCGGCTATGTGCCATCTTTTGTGTCATTTTTCAATTCAGACTTTGAAATTCTAGTTGGGTCTTTGTTCCGCACCCATATAAGATCTAACTGACTCCGGGCGTAAAATTTATTGATCAGAGATACCGCGATTTGTTTGCTAAGTAAGCGTCTCTATAGCGGGAAGGCACAAATGTCCCTTCAGAAAACCACACCAGGTTCGGTAGATGGCAGTGCATTTACAAAACATCTATGTTAAGTTTGGTGAGATCATCACCGTTAATGAGAACCAATATTTTTTGGCGGAATTGAACTATATGGAGGTGGAAATCAAGCCATTCAAGGAAGGAGATGCTGGATGACTCACAGCAAACAAATCATTGGACACTCTGCATAAACAATTTGAGAATTTGGATTTCTCTCCCAGAAGTAACCTGAATTCGCCACCTAAATCACTGTATTTGACCATCGAAGTTTATATAGCCCAGGCCGTCACTCACATTCAGCTGGATGCATACAGAAGTTGTTAAAAATTTAACCTCTCAGATCTGTGACACGGGGAAGCAAAAACATTTTTTGTTTATTTTAGAATAAAGCTTTTCTATTCAAAACTTTCCACACAACCGTCGTTTAACATTTATTGGAAATTTTAAGCCGTATTTTTATTTTTCATTTAATATTTTTTTTATTTTTCTCTTTGAAGATGTTTTACCCTGATTATTGAAAATACACTTTGCAAGCCAATTTGAATACAACCAATCATACTCGTATATTAATTTTTTTCTATTTACAAGAATTAAATTACAAAACATCTGTGGTTTTCAGGTAAAACCGCGTATGTCCATTTATAAAATTTTTTTATATGGATCTAAACATGTTTGGAAAAGAGAAGCAGATTATTCGTTCTAAAGAAAATATAACGTCACTTTAATTGTTGTTCAAATATTTTTCAGCATTAATGAATCATGTAGGTAAACATGTCCGCAACAACGTAACCGATGTGTTTATTAATAAAACTTTTTAGAGATGATATGAGTGCAGTCAACTCCATTTTAACACAAATTTTTTCTTTTTGGTGAGAACTTCAGGCTCTTTCTTGCCGTCTGGTATCTTTGACAGGTTCCAGAGTCTGTTGTTTGTGAAGAAAACCTGCGACTTTAGAAAACTTTTCAAAATGAATCTAAAGCAGTAAAATTGGCCAACCTTGCCAGCTTATTCAAATCGTTAAACTTATCCGCGACGACTTGAATCGTGGCGGCTATTTTGCCGTCATACCATCACTATCGCGTCATCCCGCGCCTGTTCTGTTACGTGCTTTTTAAGACTTTTCGAGTCCGGGAACATCCACATTCGAAATTACCGTTTCTCCAGTCAATGGCGCATTATTCCGTAAGGCAAGTTTCCAAGCCAGTAGTTCCAAACAAAGTATTGTTGATTTTCTTCCAACGCGGTTAATTATAAAACCCACAGAGGCTTTCCCTTGAAACACAGCTATGAATAATGCTACTTAATCTCTGGCCATCATAGAGCTCTTTCTTTTTCTTTTTCTCTTTGCTTTTTGTTGCTGGTCGGTGCTGGTTGAGGATTGTACAGCAGAACCCTTGGTGGAATTGGAGCTTTGCCGCACATGAGTTATAAATGGTTTACGTTTAAGCCAAAAACAAAGAAAAAATTGTAATTCGGACTTAAAAACCAGCATGGGTGGTACCTTAAAAAATAAAAAGTTTTTTAAGAAGATCAAAAGAATGTAACCTTTCAATACCTTATCCTTAACCGCTATATTTTGTACATTCCACAAAAACTCACAAATGCCTATTATCAAGGCCAGCGCAATGCCTGCAATTAAAACGACAAATAAACCACCCACTGATTCCATATTAAATTGTATATCTGCCTCCTCATATATCTCCTCGGTCGCACAATGGGTTTCATTGCTATTAAACCACTTGTTTTTGAGGGCATACAAAACACCCTTTTCACTTAATTTCAAAATGCCCACACTTATATTGGACCTAAAGGGAGCATCTGCAAATAAGTTATGGCGTTATTACATAAACCTATTTTAAAAAGATTTATTTTTACTTACTCAAAGGCACCGCTATGCCATAATGCTTTTCACCAAATGGCTGTCCTATATGCATTAGTTCACAATTTCGTTGCTCATAATATTGCAGTATGGGCGTCTCTACCAGAAAAGCATATCTGCCTTTACTTCTCTTCACTCTATCCAAACCTTCTTTGTTATTGGCTGTAAATGCATCCGGTTTGAAAGATATCATTTTATTCCAAGCCAAACGATAGGCCGTTTCATTTGATTCGGAAAATAATTGTGAAGTCGAGCCGCCTTTAACGGTACCAAATTGTATCTTGTTTTGATCGACTAAATCCTGTAGGTTTTGTATAGAACCCTCCAGTTTTGAGGCAGTGATAAAAGAAGCCAACTTGGCGATGTAAGTTTGAGACATCAACAATGCAAATATCCACCAAAATGCGGTAAAAATGCGCATTGGTATGCCCCTGAAATAAAAAAAATTCAAGAGAGGGGTTTGAATTTAATTTACTTCTCAAATGTGTTCAGATTTAATTGGACTTGTTTAGTACAAAAAACTGTAGAATTAATTAGACTATAACTATACTCTATATAATGACTATACTACGATTAGAATATAACTAAATTACAACTGAATTATAATTAAACGGTAAGTAGAATATGAACGCAATATGACTAATCTATAACTTAGTTTGAAAGCATATTAAAATTTCGTAGAAATCAAGCGAGCCCAGAGTAGAGGTTAAGTAGACATTGAAGAAATACTTCATGTACAGGGATCGTTATCACGTCTGTTAAAGTAACGCATATACTTCTTCGGAAATTTCACCTTACTTGCACGAGGTGTAAATTGGATCATCCCAAAATAATTATAATTAACACTATATATTTTATTCCATTTGCGTCTGCCTCGTAAAAAAAGGGAAATTTGTCCCCCTCCCCAAAACCCTTAAAAATTAAAAAAATTGTTTTCGCAAATACTTAATCCCTTCAAAGCGTAAGCTAGATGCACGCCACGAATGTGCTGCCATGGAAAAAGCGATGCAATCAGCAAAACACGAAAATAAGTGAATCTATTGAGATTACAAATCACGATATCAGAAAATATGGGATATAATGGTCGGTCAAACGCAGAATTAGGATACTAATTATCTGAAACAGAGATTACCACAGTTTCTTAAGCACTGACACCAAACAGACGCTCCTGCTCAAACGGAAACCTAGCACAGATGCGCGGAGGAATTAAAGACGGCTCTAAGAGTTTAGGAATTTTTATGGTAGAATTAGTAACGATCCTATGCTTAGGACAGCCAAACAACAACAAGGACAATACAGTCCGGTAGAACTAGACCGAGGACGATGAGAGAATGCAAAAAAAGTGATAAACGTCTACTTAGCGTCTGGTAAAGTGCGCATATTGGGGGTCACTATAGAGTGGTCGGATACGAATGACTCAACCGTTTGGCTCATACAGCACTGTGGACTCAACACACGGTGGGGAATATAACAAAGAAGCTATAAGGAGAGCTAAATGGGGATAAACCAAGGAAGTTGGTGAGATTAAGCAAATCTCAAATTAGTAGGACAGTGAGTTTACTAATGGGTCACTCGAGGATGTGCGGATAGTGACCAGTGCGGTCCATGAAAAAAGGACGTCGAGTAATGCCGCACTTCTTATCACGCTGCTTGTGTTTTCGCACAACAAAGGACCCGAATTCTCGAGTTCAACACTCTACCGGAAGTGTCTCACTTAAGAGGCATTGATTCTAGGAGTATGCCTAGGGGCAAGGGGCGAATGTACCCTCTTTTCGTATAAACCTAACTTAGACTGTTTTTGGCAACTATGACTGTTGTTAGTTTTTTAATTTTTTTTAGTTTGGTCTCTTTCTTTTTAATGTTGAAGTTTGTGAATTGTGAATCGTTTGATTGTTTTTTCAAGTAAAGATAATTTGTTAAAGTAAAATAAAATTAAATTGTGTTTTATTTTCCACAAACGGTTATTCCTCATAAACATAGACTATGCCTTGATTATGGTTACACCATGACCGGACTTCGATGAAGTTGCGACTTAAAAGTTACTAGCCTATGTCTACAACACAACTAGACGAATAATAGAGAGAGAGAGAGAGAGAGAGAGAGAGAGAGAAAGAGAGGTCGGTGTGGTATCCTCACCCTATACGTAACAAGACATGGAGCATGCAGGATGTACTTATGCCGTTTTGGGAACAATAGTTTGCGCAGTTGTCTAGTTTGTGCCGATGTGGATGAAAGTGCAGAGTATGTAGTACTGATCCAAATTCAAAATTTCCTCTGAGTCAACGATAAACGAAACTTAGAGCGCCAAAAATATAGTAGACATAATTTTAATATCAGGCGTATAGGGTAATAGATCCGTTGATCCCAGATAACGACAGAGTCCTGAAGAAGTAAATACATAAGAGTTGAAGATGGCAGCCAGATAATACTGACTGACAGCTCCGCGTGGGGAGACGGGCCAAACTATGACTAAGCTAAGAAAAGAGTATAACTAGCTTGGATGATTAGGAGATGGCTTAACTAAGTTAGGCTTGCTTATAGTCTCTATAAGCAAACTACCATTGTGACTGGAATATGACTAGTCTAAAACGAGATTATACTCTATGACTAGGTTATAATTAAACTCTAAATAATACTATACAAAGACTAAATAAGACGATAAATTTATTTAACTGCAAAAATTATGGTTCAAACTACTAACGTCTTCTTACTTGGGTAAAATATCGCATCCAAAGCACAAAATGGAACCAATATGCAGCCATAAACTGTTTCTCAAAAGCCATTGCGTCTCAACTATAGATATTTCCTTATTAACCACTTGTACCTCCCAATCATCTTGAGAGAATCTAAAGAGAAAATATTGTAAACAAGATCATAATAACAAAGTCTCTCGTCCCAACTCACCTGCCCAATATTTTGAAACCCATCGACATCAACAGCATAGCTAATAGCAAATAAAACCACACTTCCACAGAAAAAGGTTCCAAGAAAGCAAATAAACTTTTCTCAGGGGGCAGTTGTTTATAATGTAAAATACTAACACCCAGTTGCATAAAGGGCACAGTAAAATCCACTACAGTACGACGGGCCTGGGTAATCGTTAAGTCACAAATACCAAGTTGGGCATTCTGGAAGAGAAAAATTTATTATAGGAAAGTTATGTTGGTATTTCCCTACTTACATTGTCTATCAACTGCCTTATAATGCCATTCCACTCATCTGTTACGGGATCTCTGGAACCGTAGGCATTATCCGGCACTGGTTCTAATACGAAATCGAATTTACATTCTTCAGCCAATTTATAAATCAAATCTACTGCAAACCCCTCAAATCTTTCATTGCCCTCAAAATGTACACCTTCCGGTTCGGGGCGCCACATAAAAAAGGGTTCTCCTATACGCGTAGCTACCGTATATTTCACCCTCTTCTGTGAGAAGTCTTCTTTCTCGTCAAATTTACGCCTCTGAAGCTCCTTTGTAGAATTTTCACTAATTTTGTCAAATGATACCAAGCCATGATGCTTGTTCCAAACATGCGTCAAACGTTCCAGTAGAGGATTGTACACTTCCAAGTTAAAATCATCACGTATTCCCAATTTATTTAGGATTAATCGCTGGGTTTTGTATGGAGGTTTTATTGATCTAGGATTTAACTAGAATAAAGTCATTGTTGAATATTTTTATCTTTTAACGTGCGAAAAGTTTTTACCTGTTTCATTTGCTCAATTATATCCTGTCCAGGATGCCAGAACCCCCAGCCACATGTTATGCTGGGCTCTAGGAATTTTATAGACTCAAACACTTGTTTAAGTGCATTGAAATATAAAACAACTGCATCATATATACATTGGGTGCGTATTGATACTATCTTTTCCGGCTGCTCATTTTCGAAAACATCCAGCTCATCATGTACATCAGCGGGCACAAAAGATCTTAATCGCATGGCAGCTAAGCGAACAGAAAAATCCTTGGAATATAAACTTTCTATACCACTAACATGAGTGTCCAAACTGGAGATAAATAAGTGCTGGAGAAGAAAAAGTATATGTTCCTACTTTCAAATCTTCATGATTCTCTGTAAAACTTACATTAAATGGTCCCGTCATATTGAAAAATACTGAAGCATTTACTACTTCTGTTATAATATCCGGCGGACAATCCAATACTACAAATTTTTCACGTGAATTACTGATGATTTTCCAAAGAATGCGATAATCATCGCCACGTTGAAATTTTTGCATTCTAATGCCGGTTTTATGATGTGCTTTCCAGGCCAATAAGTGCTGCATGCGAGCCAAATCTGTTTAAAATTTTAAAGATTTATTTAAAAAATTTCTCTTCCTATAAATTTTACTCTCACATACTTGTTGAGCTCTCATACACAAGAGTAAATGATTTCCAATCAAAATCGTCACTCTTTAAAATATCCCATATGGCACTAGACAACACATGCTCCGATGGCGCCACATTGACTGTATAACGATATTTAAGTAAATTGCTTTCAGTTTCGTCATCACCCCAGTCGAACCGTAGATTAGGTATCCCCGTCATATTACACAGTACGGCCACAATATCTAAAAAAGTCAAAGAATTTAATATTTAATAGAGAATAAAAATGCAAATGAATAAAATAGTAGTGTCTAAAATTGAGAGCTCTCCGCTATAAATATTAGATATCTCTATTGTGTCTAATAAGTTCTTCAATGAGGTCAATATAAGACGAATGACCTTAATTTATTAGGTGTATGTTAAAAAAAAATAGGTCAACGAAGAAGCTCCTAAATATGTGTTAGAGAAAATTCTCAAGTTTACAACACAAAGCTGTTAAGGACGGAATTTTGCAGTTAACAAGAGTTTCAATTCAATGTGGGAAGGAAAGAGTCATTGATCACTCCTCTAGAGAAGTCTCCACAGAGGTCAGGAAAAAATAAGGTGCACATAAAGTTTTCCAAACAGGCGCTATATATGCCGGAGGTGTCATAGGTCCTTACTTTTTCAAGACACCATGACCAAAACAATTACTGTAAATGAAGAGAGGGACAGTACCAAGACCAAAGTGTTTTTAATGCCGCAACAGAACTGCACAAACGATTGCCCCACGACCATCAATATTTTAACGTTAACACTTCCGGATCGTTTAATGTTTCGCTTTAGCGATTTAAATTGCCTGGCTTTATTTGATCTTTTATGATTTTTTTTTCATTCGAAATTTTAGAAGTAACTGGCTGATGTGAACAAGCTACATCCAGAGCGAGAACACCTGCCGTACCAGGTTGTCATCAGAATACCATTATCGAAGAGTTTTTATTGCCATAACAGAACGGAGCAACTGCACAGATGACCATTGATATTTTAAAGTAAACACCTCCGAATCGTAAAATATTTAGATTTAACGATTTAAATTATCCGCCACGATCGCCTCAGTTAAGCATTTAAGACTTCTTTCTTTAGGGTATTTTGAAATCGTTGGCTTATGTGTAGCAGCTACAGCCTCTCAAGGTGAATATCCGCCAAAAACAAGAACACTTATCAACCGAATTTTTTAACCGAACGGTTTCAAACGAATAAAAGACAGCTTGATTGGTTACTAACAAAGGCAACGCGCTTATTTCAGCTGAAGGCGTCTAAGCCATCTTGTGTAGCGTCTTTCAAAGAATATCGTTGCATTGACTATCCCCTAAGAAACCACAATGTTACCAATATAATATTTTATGATATCTCAATTTTATTGCATCAGATTTTCATTTCTACGAGCGTTATAGGAAATCATTAGTTAATGAATTGTTTACATCTTCTTGATCTTGTAATATTTCCCTACACAAATGATTAGTGCCAAAAGATATTTTTGTTTACACAATATGTTGTGGTAAATTGTTAACATGCACGAGATTAATTTACAGTACCCACTAATAAAAACTCAACAACTACAAATTAAATTAAAATTGTTTACATATTTGGAAATATGCATTATTTGGAAATATTTCGAGTTATGAGTATCTAATGGCAATTTGAAGAGATTTGAAAAGTCTACGACGAATTTTATATACCCTATCTAATAAATAATTTATAAAATTATTTTATCCAAGTTTGAGGAACTAATTTCCCTAACCGCACTTATCAGCAATAAGGGAAGTAAATGAAGTAGCTTCGCAGTTCTCTTAAGGAAAATCTCATTTCTTAAGATCATGCTTTCCGTCAGGTAATGTCTTTAAGAAGCATTTCTGTCGAGACGCCATATATTTTTGTATAAAGTAGTTATAGTCAGGATACTTATGGGAATTGAAAACGATTTAACAATGTCTGTCTGTTCGATGCTTGAATCAGGCTTTCGAAGATCCCACAAAATTGTATTGTTGGACAATACTGTTGGATATCAGTTCGAAGAGATTTCTATTAAACATAAGTAAAGTTTGCTTTCATGTTGTTTTTGATGTTCTTTAACCTGCCGCGGAGTTGACATCACAAGCTTTATTCGTCTGAGAAGCGAATACTTTACAGGACATGCTGGTCTTCAATAGATCCAGCTCATTATAGGTAATGCTGAGATCAAGCGATACATAAAGAGACTTCTGAACAAGTTTTTTGTATGTGCTTATTTTATGATCTGGTAGGACAGTGTTTTCCCCAGGGGATTTGGTGCTTCCGAATGCAGCAGTGTTTTTTCCATTCATGTAAATTTAGACTTTTAAATGGAAACATAAAATAGTCCAGCGCCGTGAGATCACCAGAACGCGGTTTCCAATTCACATGGCATATTACGTAACAGGGAAATTTATTATATCAATGTTTTGGCCGTCTGCATAGCTCGTGACGCCAACTTTCTGAAACCAAAGCACAGCGATGTCAACATTAGCCGATTGCTCCGTTTTGGAGAAAATATGCGGTGACGGCGTTTACTTAATTTTCGAAAAAATGGGTCAATGTTGCCGCCTGACCACAAATTGCAGGCACTTTCTAACAATATAATGGTTTTCCCGCACTGTTTGTGGATTTCGCGAGCCTCATAAACGACAATTTTGTTTGTATTCATAACCGCATGATTAAAAATACGACTGACTGACTCATCACTAAAGATGATTTTATAGAAAAATATATTATTTTCCTTCATCATTCTGATTAAAATTCATTGCTGTTCATCATGGATGAAATTTCTTTAGTTTGAACTAAATAAATGTCGAAAGATGGCAGTTATAGTTCTCGACATATCAATATTTAACAGCGCCGGTTAATCACAAGAGCGCGGCTCGGAATTGACATCGCAATTTAAGTGACAGGAAAATTAATTATGGAATTATCTGAATGTTTTGGTCGGCTACATCGCTCATGGCGCCATCTGGCTGAAACAAAAACCCACCGATGTCAACATTAGCCAATTGCTCAGTAGTTGAGGGAATTCACGGTGACGGCGTTTGCTTAACTTTCGAAAAAAATGTGTCAATGTTGCCACCTGACCACAAATTGCTTTTATGAAAAAATATATTATTTTCCTTCATTTTTCGGATAGTAAATTTTCACAATTAAAATTCATTGATGTTCATCATGGTTGAAATTTTTCAAGTTTGTCCTAAATAAATGTCAAAGCATGACAGTTGTAGCTCTCGATATTTCAATATTTTACAGCTAATTTACGGTGTAATTTTGAATTAGCCCAGCCTGTATCTGTATGGACATGATTTCTTACCTAAATTTTGAAGAAGTGTATATAAGATTCGGCACATCCCAATATGGTTGGTTCTCTTAGCTGTTTTCAACAATATAAAACAAAAAAACTAATTCTGATTTTGAACTCTTATAGTGTCTAGTGACGTCAGACATTTGTATATTGAAAATGTTATTAATTTAAAAATAAATACTTACCACTTGTAGTCTTTGAACTTGGGCCAAAAATGGCGGCAACACCATTCTCCAATAAATCGCAAGCTATATACAAAATTATTAAAATTGTTACAAATTTTCTTTAAGAATTTTTTTTCACACTCCACGTTATAACAAACAGAAAAACTCACTAAATTGTTGTAACACAATGCTGTCGTCTTCAGTTAGAAGATGATAAACAGGCTGCAGATAGAAATCTGTACCTAAGTTGTTAATATCTCTAACGGCCGCGTTAAAGGCATCCAATATATCGAGTTCGTTTTTAAAAAATAAGGCCCCTGCGTTGATATGTAAATGAAGTTACTTCAAAATTACAAATTTTGCCGAAATATTTATGAGAATTACCTATTTTCACCATTTGAAGTTGTAGAGAACATTTTGTAAAAATCAAATTTATTAGGAGAGTTATGAACATTTTCATTTTTAATTAAATTTTATTTTCTTTTTTCACGTTATTTAAAGAATTATTTCAATTTCTGCCCACAGTAGTTTTTATCAATGAAAAACTTTTTTTATATTGCTTCATATACTTTTTTTATTTTCTTAAGAAATAAATTAAAACAAATATTCGCCGAAATCATGCAAATTTTTTTCAAAAATACTTTTTAATCTGATTGATTTTATATTATGTTTTTACCCGCTGTATTTCGTTCTAATACCTAGAGCTGCCGCAAGTTAACTGAGGACACTTAATGGAAATGCGTACGCTCAAACAATGTTATTGTTTTTGTTGCTGCCCCTCTTTGGCGCCCTCAAACTTTAAATAGAAAAATAACACATTATGGAAATATTTTGGAAATTTGGTAGACGACTCTCTTCATCACTTATGTTGAAATTACGAAAACAAAATCGTCTCAGAAAATAATAGTTTTTTTCGGTGCGGCTGTCATGTTAACATCTAGTTCTTTATTCAATACAATCATTAGGCCTCTGCTACCCCACCTTGCTTGTATTTTTTAATATTTTATTTCCCTGGATAAATTACTATTCTTTGATCTTTGTGAAAATAGCCATCGTTTAAAGCTTTACACTTTTTAATTTGTGTAATATTTAATTTTATTAACATTTTCACTGTTTTCATAAAATTCAGAATTTTTCCGAATTCTTAAATTTTTATTTAAAATTTAATTTAGAGTTTTGTGAGTTCGCAAATTTTTATTTTAAATTCAATTCAGAATTTTTTAAATTTTTTGGTGAATTGCCGTTTTGTGGTAAAATAATTTTAGTTTTTTTCTTTTTTTTTTTTTGTCTACCTTTTAACGGAAATTTTGTTTTAAACATGTGATGATAAAAAAAATTTACGATTAAGAATGCAATGAGTAAAGTTACAATGGGAAGTTATCGGAAACATGAAATATTGAGATGATTATCGGTGTTTAATAACTTAACATTTTCAGTATTCTAGAAAATTATCGGGTCTGAATAACAAATAATTTTTTTCAAAACCGAAAGAATAAAAACGAACTCAAGCCCCAAATCATGACAAAAAATTTATTCTTGATATTCGATATTCCGAGAGGTTGTTTTGATATAGGTTTTTGGAACGAATTTCCGTGTCATTCCTTAAGTTTAGTTTGGTGACAAACTGGTTTCGGCATTGTGCCATCTTCTCCTTCATAACGAGAACGAAAAATGGCACTGAAGATCGCACATTACAGAAACTGGTTTATCACCAAACCTAACTTGACAAGGGATGACGGAAATTTGTTCCATAAATATATACAAAAAATTTAATTTAAAAATAGTTATGTGCAAAATTCGGTTTGAAAATTGTCATGCAAATTATATATATTTTATAAGTCGAGTTTTTGGGATTTTATTGTTTCTGTTCAAAAATTAAATTAATTATATTTAGCAAATTTTTTTAATCCCAAATCATTTTATTAAAAATGCTATTTATTTGTTGAAAAGGGAAAATAAGCTAGAGTCTATGCGCATTTCGCTGTATGTTTAAGCCAGCTCATCAGGAAACCTTCACACAACTTTTTAGAAAATTTTAAGCGTCTTATGCCCAAATCTAGATTAAATGAGAAATCAAAACAAACTCAAAATAAAACCATTAATAAAAACAAGTTTTAATAAAAAGCCCCACAAGCTTATCTACCGTCAACAATAAATTACATTATTTTGTAATAAAATGAATTAGAATTAAAAAAAATAGCTACAAATATTTAAAATAATTTTGTGCAAAATTGAATTTCGTTAACATTAGAAAGACTGGAAATTCTAGATCTTTCAAAGACATAATCCAGTTTGTATGGCCAATACGACAATAACTCGTTGTTATGTACAATGAGTAGGTACTGGATATTCGGCAGCAAGCCGACTTGGTGTGTATAGCTGCTTTGGGAAAAAGCCTCCAAAAGGATTCCGCTGCTGATCCGCGTATCGTACTCATTGGCCTGTATTGATGGAACTTCATGGCATGAGCTCTGCACGCGTTATGATTTATAAAATTAAAATAAAAAGTAATTATTAAACATTTTCTTACATAAGTAAAAAAAAACATTGTCACTTGAACTAGCACTACAACTTGACTCTGACACGTAGTTATCACTGTCTGCCACGCTTATTGACAAGGTCATTTTCACTTTCATCGCCAGATTAGTCCTATAACAAAGATTGCAAATATGCTGCAATATCTTTTTCGCTAAGGGTTCGAATCATTTTGCCAAATGATCATGGGCAGATGAAAAATTAAATGCAAATTACATTGGAAGATGATTTACTTCCTCAGAGAAAACAATGTAAATATGTCAAGAAATAAAAAATAAAAGTTACTGATAAAATAAAAATTGACAGCCGGATATACCAATGGCTCAAATGAATCCCGACCTTGTTTCAGTATTAAAGTTTTGGCGTTTTTCATAAAACTTGAAATTGTGGTACAATTTTGACCTTTTGGTGAAATTTCAAAATTTTGGAATTCTTGTAGAGAAATTTAAAAATTTTATGTATTTCGGTTTTTCATTACGTTTAGATTTTTTGTACCTGCATAAGGAGTGCTAAGGTACTGCAATGTGTTACCCTGACATCCACACATTTTAAGGTACGTTTTTATAACGATTTTTTATACACTATTCGCAAATTTTGTCAAACTTTCAAGCTATTTTAATAAAGAAATGGCAGCTTGTTATGGACAGACTCTTCTCTGCACAGTGGTCAAAAATAAAAGGAAATATAACTTGTACAATCATTGAACTCGGTCCAGCTTCCCAATCAGCACCTCATCAGTCTTTCGGACCTTGCGAAGGAAATCCATTTAGTTTCATTCGCTCAAAAAAAATCTTACTATAGTGAGAGAAAAAACATGGTCACGACAAACATATAATGTTGTCTACAATCATTTATTATTGAGGCAAACATATAATGGCAATTTGAAAATATTTTAAACATTACTTTAGTTGCGATATATAAGTTATTGTTTACATTTAACCATTAAATGATTTTCAACCTTTAAAATTACATAGCTGAGCAATACAATTTTTACTAAAATTGTAACCACAAATATAGTATTTTAACTATAAAAAAAAATAAAAACTATCACCATAAAATGTTCTTTATAAATATAATATGTGAAATTCCTTTAGTTTTTATTCAAAGTCGCGGGTACTGTGGCTTAAGTGATTGTGACCTGTGTTCGTGCCACAGCCGCTGCTGATCAATCTAGAAGGACAAGAATAATAAGATTTGTTTGAAACTATAAAAATCGTAACACGTTGCTCTTAGCTGAAGGGTACCTCAACCAAGTTTTTTCTTTGTGTGCATTTCATTTATTTTTTAAAATTTTATTATTTTTCAAAATCACAAATTAACATAATTTTTTTGCTATTTTTACTGTGGATCTTTTTATAGAGCGATCTTAATTATTCAAAAACGTTTTATACAAAATGTTAGTTAAAAAAGTTTTTATTGATATATTTATTATACTCTATTCAAGAGGAACTTGAACGATGTTTACTTCTGCTCTTACTATGAGAACGAGAACGCTTCGAACGCTTTGAACGTTTCGATTTGCTTGAATGTTTCGAGTGCTTGGACTGGGAGGAGCGATGCGAACTGGAGCGGGAAGAAGGAGAACTACTGGATGTATTATTAGTTATACTGGAGATACGATTAGGTTTCTTGGTGATCCAAAATTTTAAAACAAATATCAATTCAGCCTTAAAAGCCTCACCAGGGGTAACCTAAATAAGAAATGCATATAAATATTTTTGTAATAAAAATAATTTTCAATAATACCATTTCATCCACCGCAACTCTTTGTACGTTCCACAGAAACTCACATATGCCAAAAATAAAAGCCACCACAATGCCACCTGCCAATACCAAAAACACACCACCCAATTCAATCAAAGATAATTCGTCACCATCTAGAACTACATCGTCCATGTTATCACAAGTTTTACTGGTATTCTTCCACCATTTATTTTTCAATTTATAAAGTTCGCCCTTCTCGCTCAATTGCAGTAGGGAAACGCTGAGATTAGTGCGATAATCTGCTCCTAAAGGCACAGCCAAACCATAATGTTTTTCTCCAATTTGACTACCAATCTGCTGGAGATAACAATCTCTTTCGGTATTGTATAACAGGCCCGTTGTCTCCATTAGAAAAGCATAGTTGCCCTCTTCTTTGCGTACTCTCTCCACACCCTCCTTGTTGGAGGAAGTGAAAGCTGAAGGTTCAAAGCTTTTCATTTGATTCCAGGCTTTTTGGTAATCGGTGTTATTGGACTCGGAGAAGAAAAGCGAAGTACTGCCTCCTTTGACAGTGCCAAATTTTATTTGATCTTGATCTATAAGATCCTGTAGGCTGTTGATGGTGGGTTTGATACGATTGCTGGTCAAAAAGGCCGCCAAATTAGCCGTGTATGTACTCAACATCATAAGAGCAAAAAACCACCACATGCCACACAAAATGCGCATGGGTGCACCCCTGAGGAAGGAGAGAAAATATTTAAAAGGAATCTATGTATAAAAGAGAGCAAACAACACACTTAGGCAAAATATCACAACCCTGCTGCATAATGGAGCCAATCATTAGCCAGCCAGTGTTACGGGTACGCCAAATATTTTCCAACTCATCAGGATCTCGGTTGGTGGGCTGAGGATTTTCCCATTCATTGTTGGAAATTCTAGTAAAACAAGCTTTTATTTAAATACTCGTAGTTAACTTGGAAAAGTAGCCTCAAATACCTGGCCATAAAAACAAATAACAAAGTTATAACCAACTGGGTTAAAATCATAAAATACCACACTTCTTTGGCGAATGGCTGCAAAAAGGCAAACATATCCTTAGGCTCTGGATCAGCTTTGTAAAACAGAATACTTATGCCCAGTTGCATGAAGGGTACGGTGAAATCCACATATTGTCTTCTTAGCTGAGTTATGGTCAAATCGCATATACCAATTTGGGCATGCTGAGGAGATAAAATATTAAAGTCAAAATCAAACAACTCATTATTACTCTTTCACTTACATGATCGATTAGCTTCCTCATAATACCATCCCATTGTTTAGTTTGCGGATTGTATTTGCCATTGCTATCCACCAGTATAAACTCATATTCGAATTCCATTATCTCTGATAATTTTCTTATCAAGTCAACAGCATAACCTTCATATCTCTCCGAACCCCGAAACTCCTCATAATCTTTTCTGTAAATTAGCATAAACATTTTGCATATTTCCGTTACTGAGAAAGACTTTCAAGTGCTCACCCACTTCAGCATAAAATACGGCTCCTCAAAATGTGACACCACCGTGTAGGTTTTGCGTTCTTGGGAAAAATCTTGTGTTGTGGAGATAGAAGAACTTTGAAATTCTTGGCGCGTTTTAATGGGTGTAATAGAACTATCCGATGATTTCCATAAGGCCATGGGTTCATTTACGGTGGGTTTGTAAATTTCAAGATTGAATTCAGATCTCTGGCCGTATTGGTCAATTTTCAGACTTTCGGTTTTAAAGGGTGGTTCAACGTCATCTTCAGAAATCTGAAATGAAATAAGAGAAAGAATTAATAACGCGAGCGATCCAGGAATATGTTTGTTATTATTTTTCCAAGTTCAATCTTGCCATTGTGAGTTTTTGTAGAAATTTGACTCTTGAAATTTCACATACGCTTTAACTTAAAACTTTTGCTCTCGTTAGTGATTTCTTTTCCCATCTTTCTCTCAGCGCTGGAGTACACAGTTTCTAACATCTGATCTCTTGTGAAGGGATGCTTGAACTAAACCCAATTCTTCTCTTCTTTATAGAAATAAGAGTACTAGTCACCCAGTCTAAGTGATATTTAGCAATCAAGAATATGATCATAGAAAAAAGTGCGCGAAGACTTAGGCAGGTATGGCAATATTTTCCATTTCAATGTTAACAGGAATTTTATTTTGGTTTCTGACTATATGATTCGGAAATTCTTTACTTTTTAAACCCCTATCTATTTCACCACTATGACCCAGTATTTGAGATGAAAATCACACTTATGCAAGTGTCGAAAGTCGTAGATTATATTCATGAAAGAATTGGTGATCACACATTTTTATATCTCAAAATGCTAAAGATGTAGGCATTTTCGAAAAATACTCTTCATCTCTATGCCGAACATAGAAAGGAAAATAAAACTTCGAAAACTTATCAATGAACCCCACTTTTTTACCCTCCAAAATGCCATGTGAGGATTTCGTCTCTTTTAAAATTTCTAAGTTCTGTTGCTCACCAATATGACAGCCTTTGGACTAAAAGTCACATTTCTGGATGCATTGAACCACAATTCCCCGGGAAATATTTTCCATTTCACTAATTATGAATTAATATTATCCTCTTTTCCTCTTTAACACGGTTTAAGCAAGAAAAAAAATTCCCCTTTATATTCCTTGGGTCATTAGAATAGAGGTTTTCTTACCGGGAACAAATTCCGCCGGCAAATACACATATTTGGAGAACCTAGCCATCTCTTTTATAATTTCGACCACCTTCACCAATATGCCTGTTATACAGGGTGTCTGGTGGCAAATTTATATTTTTAAATACGATTATTTCAAAATTTATCAAACGGTGTGGAAATGCCGTTGGAATTACCAATTGTAGGGATCTGTCAGTCACGATGTCGCAGTGGTCGATTGAGCATCGCGCGTTCGCTGTGGGGACATTTTTAAGACTAATGATTCTTACGTAATTGCTCGTCGACAATTTTGTTCAAAGTTCGGTATTCGGCGAATACGTGATGGACCGAGTATACATTTAATTCTTTCGTGGGTACAGAGATTCCGCGCAACTGCTTCGGCAATGTATGTCCCACGACCAGGGCCCAGTCGATCTTCAAGGACTCCCGAAAATATTGAACTGGTTAAAAGCAGTTTACATGAAAAGAGCAGCCTCACTGGGACATCCAAGAGCTTTATGAAATGTTAAAAGGGATGTGAAGTTCCATCCTTTTAAAATTCAAATCGTTCAAGAACTGAACGAAAGTGACTTTGATTTACGAAAAAATGTTTGTGAAACGATGTCGGAGCGTTTTCGCACTGTAAATCCCATTTTTAGGAGCGACGAGGCTCATTTTCAATTTAACGGCCACGTCAATAAGCAAAACTGCCACTACTGGTCTCCAAGAATCCGCAACCCTCGATTGAAACATCAAAACCCATTGCTTTGCCCCAGGGTAACTGTTTGGTGAGCCTTATCCACGCATGAGATAATTGGACCATTTCTTTTGAAAATTATCGAGGCCAGGCGACGAATGTTAACGGTGAAAATTATCGACGCATGATTACAGAATTATTTTTACCAAACCTGTAATCTCATCCATCGTAATCTTCACACACGTGGTTTCAATAGGATGGGACGACTGCACACACAGCCAGAGCTTCCATGAATTTTCTTCGGGAAAATTTCCCCCAAAAACTGATCAGTCGCTTTGGGGATATCCCATGGCCACCGAGGTAGCCCGATCTAATTTCCATTGATTTTTTTATGGGGCTACCACAAAGAGAAGGTTTATAAAATATTCGTCGAGAAATCGGCTAAATTGAACCAATTTTGCTGCAGCGTGTGGCGCAGAACACAAGGCTCTGTTTTGAACAGTGTGTTCAACTCGACGGAAGACATCTGAATCACATACTCCGCATTTCCATTCTATCGTTCAATGCTCTTAATAAAAACGTATGTCAATTATTACGTTTTTATTTAAGTTTGAAAATATAAATCTGCTACCAGGTTTCCTTGTATAATGTCCTTTCTTTAATATTGAAGTGGAAAGCATTTAATTAACCTCCAGGATTCCAGCTCCTAGAGTTCAGCTTATTAAAACGCTTTCACTCTAAAGAAGCGACAGACCGAGTCTATTGCCTAAAATCTATAATCTCTTTACTACTAAGTCTTCTTTAGAAGATAGATAAAAGGCAAATTTTTACAATATATCTAAACTTACCTGCTTCATTTCCTCCATTATCAAGTTACCAACATACCAAGGATCGACCCTAACAAAACCACATCGTTTATAGGGCTCATGATATTCTTTCAAATTTGAAATAATATTGCGAGCAGCATTAGCAAATAAAATCACAGCATCATATATTAACAAAGGCATCATAGTTTGATTGCCCAATATTTGCTAAAATCCAATATTAAAGAAGATTTCATTTCAATAAATTTAAATAAAATTTTACTCACATCCACTAAAGTTAAACGAGTCTTTCGCCGCCCATAAGGGTTGGCATCTACGGCCTTTATTCTAACCGCAGTTATATTTGATTTAAAATCAGCATTATAGACTTGTTGCAAACTGGAGCTGTGTGAATCCAAATGTGTTAGAAACCAGTTCTGTGGAAGTTTGAAAACAATGAAATTACTATTTTATAATTAAGCAAAAGCTAACCTTAAACGGCCCCAAGAGCTTAAAATCCTTAGCAGCATTCATTAGTTTAACCAAAGATTCCGGTTCACAGTCCATTATCAATCTTTGTTCATGCAATATTTCCTCAGCCTCCTTCCATAAAACTCTTATGTCGTTTTCATACTCAGCTATATTTCTTAGTTTTATGGTGTCTCTATTTAAGGACTCTATGTCCAGCAGATCTTGTAAACGGGCGAGACCTGCAATAAAGACACAATATATAAAACTGAAATTTCATAGACAACTTTAACCACTTAACCTTCTTTGGTTTCATAAAATACTGTGAATTTTTTCCAACCAAAATTTGTTCTGATTATATCCAAGTAAGCTTGAGATAACATTTGCATGGATGGTGCAACATTCACTGTCATCTGATGATTCAGTTTGCGTTGCGCTATAGATGCCGCCATGTTCCAATCATACTGCATGTGTGGTATACCCGTGGAGTTGGCTATTAACGCTACAATATCTGTATGTATTACACATAATTGAAATATTGTTTTAAATGGCATTGGAGAATTAGAATAACCTACCAGAAGATGCTTTTGAACTTGGCCCAAATATAGCTGCAACGCCGTTGGCAATTAATTCACATGCTGTTAGATAGAATGTGAAATCAAATAAATTACTATCACAATGCGAAATTCTGTTATTCTTTCAAACATAACTTGTTAGTCTAAATTTATCACCGATGCAATGCACGTCACGACTAAAGCCCATCAAATATTGGGTTATCCAATTCGTTGTCCGAATTTGGCAGCCTATTTCAGCAACATATTGTTACGAAAACAAGTGCGAACAACTATTCTTGCGTGCAAGAATTGAGTGGTATGCGTATTTAAGGCACTCACTGTACAGAAAGTTCCAGAACTGAAGAGAACGAACACTTTTGGCACCCCCTGTACAGACGGCCCTGCGCTGTAACAACAGCAAAACACAACGCCCAAAGGCTTCAGCAAGTTTCCAGGAAAGTGAATACACAGAGAACAACAATGCAACACCAACACGTAAAGACAAATTCCAGGAATTGGGTAGTGAGTGTAAACAAGAGCAACGCAAAGCAACCACTACCATGTAACTTAAGCAGACAGTAATTACAACAGCAGAAACGATGTTTTGTAGCTAAAGGATTCCTACCTATTCTACAAGTTTCGGAAAACTAGACGCCAGCTATAAAAGGACTAGAAGCTAGGTGTTAGTATCGAGTGAAACGTTGAAATGCTAACATCGTGATGAAGAATTAAGCGTTGTGTTGAACACGTTAAAGGTAACAATGTTTAAAACAATCGGTGAACTTGCTAGCTGCAAAGAAGAGAGCATTGAGAACAACATATTACGCTTGAATTAGATGGTTGTAAACAAATTATATTATTATTGTACATAACAACAATATACTCCACTTAGAACGATAGAGAAGCGATTAATATAATGTATTCTAGTGATTGGCAGCGGCTGAGGAATGAACGCAGACGGCAAGAGCCGTCTATTGCTTTCAAGTCAATGCGCTAACCACTTAAGCCATAGCCTGCTTATACTTTGATTAAACACCACAACAATTTTACATACAAATATATACTAAGACCGTTTTATGGTTACAGTTATTATATTGTATTTTTAGTGTTAAAATACTTTTAGTAAAAATTATGTTGTTCAACTCAACCATGTTGGAGTTTTTATGGATAGATATCGTTTGTTAATTACATGTTAAAATAACTTATGTATTGCAACTAAAGAAATATTTAAAATTTTTCAAATAATCTTTATATGTTTGCGATAACTATATATTGTTGTGGAGAACATAATATGGTTGTCATGACCATGACACACCCATGTTTTTCTTTGAGTATACGAGCAGATTTATGTTAAAAAAAATCATTTATTTGATTGCAATTGATTGACAACCTAAGATAAGGATTGTCAAACCTAAGATAAATATTCATTACAAGTATTGAAACCGCCCGATCATGAAGTTTGTACAATCTCCAACAAATGGATGCTAGAAAAACAGCATTCAGGTGAGATTTCGCATCGATTTTAATTCAGTGTTTTTCGCTTATTTTTTTCTGAAATTTAATATAGAATGACTCAATGCAAGACTGCATTGGAATGAGCATATACAAATAATCCTCTGGCTCTAGCTGTAAAGCTATGGTCAAGCTTTTGCTCACTAAATGGGGACAAGTTATTGTAAATTAACATTTGGAGGATTTACCTATTAAAAAAAGAAAGCCAAAGAAAAAACTCTATCTCTACAGTCAATACACAAGAAATATCAAACACCTTGAGGTATTGAAATAATTGCCGTATAAGTTTCCTGAAAGGCATATCGTACTTTAAGGTATGATGATGACTGGGTTCGCTATCATGCTTACACATCGTCGCCGAGAACTTCAAAATCCTGCTCTGTGTAGGGTCGACCGCGTACGACGACGAGAAATAAAGCGATTTTTAAACGAAAATTTTCTGTCTACAGAAACTCTTGCGACTATTGTTTGTTTTAATGCCTGGGAAAATGACCTGACTAAGCAGTGCTTTCAATTATATGTGGAAATCGGCACGAGGATCACTGAAAAGAATCGCCAGTTTTTCAAAAATATGAGACGGGCGAAACGTTGAGTTGAAATTGTGTAACCAAATATCGGATTCTTATTTATCTGCGTATACTAGTGACTGTGCATGCGTCTTAACAACTTCTTCGATTATAATATAAAACTTTTGATTATTATAAAAATGTTACCTTCAGTTAGTTTTTATTATTTGATCAATGTTTTCTCTGAACAGGCATATTTCACATATTTGTCTTGACAGGATTTGTTTTGACAAGACTTTGGAGACAGCCTGACTGGGAAATGTTGGCACCCCAGGCTAAACGGCGTATGCTAAGATTTCACAATAACAGAAACTTTAAAATCAAGTTCGATTACCAACGATTTCCTTTATTCGAAATAATTAAAGAGAGCATTGTGTGGCATATTCCGCTGTTGAAATCACATGGCCACTCAATAAAAGTTCATAGAAATTATTGATTCAGAACGAAAAACGACACTGAAGATGGCACATAGCCGAAACCGGTTTGTCTCCAAACCAAACTTGACAAGGGATATAATATTCGTTCCAAAAGTCTAAAACGAAGTTATTGATCATTGCTCTATAGTGACCACTATAGAAGTAAGATAAAAATAGAGGGCAATGTTGCATAACTGAAAGCATTCTTATTAACGTCTGAACCATGTCTTAAGAATTATCTTTTCTCCATGTTACATCTCTTTAATATCTACGTTTAAGTATATTTTAAAATTATCTGCGTCTAAGAACACACCCTTTACTACTTATAATACAGGGTGTCCACTACGAAGGCATACTACTTTGTTTGTTTATAATTTTGATTAAATGAAAGAGAATGGATCGTATATTGATAAATGTTTTATTTAATGTCAGCAAGTATGTATGGAATACAATATCACATAAATGTCCGCATCTGTTAGCATCACAAATGCGAGCCCTTTTGGACATATTTTTCATTACATTTTCACACATTTCACGCAGTGTTTCATTAATTTCATCACGGATATTTTACTCAAATTGCTCCAGCGTTTCTGGTTTGTTTGCATAAACCTTGCTTTTCAGATATCACCACAAAAAGAAGTCCGGAGCAGTCAAATCAGGCGACCGTGGAGAGGCCAATCAACATCACCATTCCTTGAAATAACTTGTTGTGGAAAGAGGTCTCGCAGCAATTCCATTGTAATCCTAGCGGTATGCGATGTGGCATCGTCTTGTTGAAACCACATGTTAGTCAAGTCCAAAGCATGCAGTTGTGGCGTTAAAAAGTTTTTAATCATACCACGATATCGCTCCCCATTGACAGTTACCGTTACGCCGTTTTCAGTTTCAAAGAATTAAGGTCCAATGATTCCTCCTGACGAAATTGCACACCAGACTGTAACTTTTAATGGATGCAAAGGTGACTGATGAATAATTTGAGAGTTTTCCATTGCCCAGAACCGACTATTCTGTTTATTCACATAATCATTCAAATGAAAATGTGCCTCGTCACTCGTTATGATTTTTTCATGAAAGTCGGGGTTGTTGTCATGGCCGAGCAGTAGCATCCTATTGGCATAATTACGGTGGCGTAAATGGTCTTCTGGAAGAAGCTCTTGTGTCAACTGAATCTTAAAGGGACACAAATGCAAATCTTTGTGCACAATTGTGGCCAAAGTTGTTCTTTGAAGACCAAGCTCCTGAGCACGGTGTCGAATTGAGGTTGATGGATTGTTTTGAACACTTTCTTCAACAGCAGTAATATTTTCAGCGGACTTTGCAGTACGTCCATGGTCCATGCTTGGGCCTCAGCTACAGTCCCTCTTTCTTCGAAATAGTGCATTTTGTTGGCACGTTGTTTCTCCCAAATATTTCACGTAACTTTCTCATCGTCACAGTAATCGGATGATTGATTTTGATAAAATGTTTTAACGATTAAAACACGTTGGTTTACCGAATATTTTTCCATCATAAATTTGCCACATCTCTACTCAAACGACTGCCAAATATGAACTGTCAAGACTAATGTTTACCAAAATGGCGGCAAAACAAAGTAGTATACCTTCCTGGCGGACACCCTGTACATATATTTATTTTCATTTCTTACTATGTAAACACTTACTTAACTGTTGCAATACAAAACTGTCATCATATGGCACGTAACGTTTAATCGTTATAAATTTTAACTCAAACAATTTCATGCTGTTTAGTTCCCGAAAGGCTTCATCAAAACTTAATTCAATCGCTTCCTCATCTTTAAAGAATAAAGCACCTACGTACAAACGAAAAAAAGTGTTTTTGAATATTTACAGGTACCAATTTTTCATCAATTTAATGTTTTGTTTACAAAAATATATTTAAGGTCACTTTGTACTTGAACCTGAACACATGAAAATGTGTTTAATATATTTTTTTCTTTATTTTCTAAAATAATTTAGTTATTTTAAATTAAATATTTTTAATTTTTATATCGTAAACTTTTATGTTTTACTTACCCACTTTTACTTCCGTTTTTGCCTCATCAATAAATGCCTTGGATAATTTTACTTGAAACAACAACAACAGCCAATAAAATTCAAATATTTTCTTGCACATTTTCTCACGTTTTAGAAAGTTTTAACACATTTTTCCAATAATTAAATTAAAAAATTCTATAATTTTCTTTAAGTTTTCAATATTTATTACGTAAATTCGTATTTTTAAACACATGTGTATGTTTATTTATTTTCACTTATTTTCTATTTTTTCCACTTAAAAAATATATTTCTCCATTTGCTCTCATTTGTTTCAATTTCCTGAGTCTAAAAATCTTGAGAAACAAAAAAACCGTCCAGACTTGCCGCGTTTGTGCTAGCAACTGATTTCAAAATAAAAATCATTTTCCGCATAGTTTTCCATTTAAAAATGTCTTGTGCTTTTTTTAATTTTTAAATATTTATAATTTTAAGTGTTTTGAGGGGAGCGTTATTCTAAAGAGGAAGAGCGCAAATGTACAATAGTAAAATTGGAAAAAATATACATTTTTATTTTTTACGTTTAAAAAAAAGTTCATAAAATTGTTTACTTTATTATGGATGAGTAATTTAGTTATGGAAAAGTAATATTGGTTCATTTATGTTAAAATTAAAAGATCAGTTATTAAACAAATACTCTCGCTATTCTTCCCTCTCTCTTAAAGTTCTGGGAGAGTATCTAAATTATGGAAATCTCTCCGTGTTAAGTAGTTTAACAATAAATGTCTTTGTCTACCAATATTATTACCCTCTTAATTTCCAAGTAAACACATCACACACCACCTGGCTTAACACGATCATATGATCCCCTACACCTATTATACTTCGTGTACTATTGATAATTGCCGAAGCTAATTTCTATGTGATGTGGTTTTAAGTCACAGCGAATATCAGGACTACAGGTACTCGTGATACCGCTCGATTAGCTAAAGCTCGTGTGAATCTTCCAAATTTAAGATCCATACCTCTAACATTTATCATATACTGTCAGTAAAATCGGTAAAGAACCCCTTATTGTTAGAACGATTGTTAGCAGTTTTGCCAGTTTCTTCATATTTTTATGACTTTTAGTTAGTTTCGATATCACAGTAAAACGCCAATCTCTTGTCCCGTATGGTGATGCCTTTAATAACATATGGCCAAATAATGTATTTATTTAGCGACAGCAATGCAATGATGTTCCTAAAGCAAAAAGCTTATTATCGGCACAATTGGCACTTCTACTTCTCCCATAAATAATCTATCATTGATCGGAACAAGAACTCCAATTCAGCTGCCATATCGCTAATGCTCACTTGACAATCTTTGAGGAAAACTTTGCATAAATTTTTGTTTCTTTTTAAAGTTATCAGCCATAAACTGG
The DNA here is from genome assembly GCA_963932375.1 of Phania funesta. Taxonomy (NCBI): domain Eukaryota; kingdom Metazoa; phylum Arthropoda; class Insecta; order Diptera; family Tachinidae; genus Phania; species Phania funesta. The sequence continues at coordinate 102,936,489 of OZ010653.1, read as the reverse complement.
CAACAGCTGGCGCTGGCCCATAAGAATGAATTAATCCGTCAAACAGTTGTCAGATCTTGGAACTCTATTATCATTTGTGCTTAGTATGGTTTGCCATTTTATCATGAATAATAGACTAACTTTAGGAAATTGTGAAAATTTATTTCGAAAGTCATGGTTTAGTTCCCAGTGTTTGTCCGTTCAGTGATGAGGTTCATTTTTGTAATTCTCCAGGTACCGCTGGTGCTCTTTAAAGGACAGTGAAGTTTTCGTTCGTTACTTCTTTAAAAATGAGGCTAGCGGGAACTTTGCCGACCATGGCGACCGGTATTAAACCATGGTTAACAATTATTCGGTGCCTTAATTAGTTCAGATGCTTATTAAAAACACGTTTCTGCAACATTACGGCGCCACTTGCCAAACAAGTCGTCAAATAGTCGACTAAATAAAACATTTTACGCATACGTTGTTTCTCGAAATAGTCCAGCCACCAACCATATTAACACCTTTGGATTATTTTATACATTTTTCGCTTTAATTTGAAAAAAAAATGAAGCTGGCGCACATTGAATGTTCTATGGCGAGGGTCCTGTTAGCAAAAGAACTTATCCTAGATGGTTTGAACACATTAAGAAAAATGATCTTTTTCTTTGAAGTTTTCTATAGTATATACATACATATGTATCGGAGGAATTAAATATTTATTATGAATTTCTTTTGGAAAGATTGAATTAAATAAAAAACTAAAGCCAAAGAAAATTTTGCAAAGAATGAGGCATCAACACGCCTTGAACACACTTTCACTCGTTCCTCTCGGATCCAAACTAAAACACTCTATTTGTGATACTTTTTGTCAAAAAATATTTACGTAGTTTTTGAACACGTCTATTGGTATGGAATAAAATCTAACACCTCTTGTTGAATTTAGGAATATGTATGTTATATAACAGAAAATTTCAATATTTTTTTTATTGTAAAATTTCAATAAATTTTTTATTGTAAAATTTCAAATCGATTATGAGTTGCTAATAAAACAAGCTGCGATCTAAAGTGTTTGCTTTCTGCATTAAATTTAATGTTTAATGAATTTAAGTCTCTAAAATTTACATTATACATTAATTCGAATTTTCGAAATTATGTTCGAATTTACGAACATAGTTTAAGAATCAATACCTCCCTATTTTGGCATTAAAACATTTATTTTAATATCATGTTATCTACCTAAATTCAAACTTTCGAAATTATGTTCGAACTTTCGAAACTGTGTTTGAATTTTCGAACATACTTTAGGAATCAATGTGTCCGTATTTGGGCATTAAAAAATACATTTTAATATCATATGACTGTTTAACTAATTGGTTTTCATATGCGAAAATTCGAAATTAGGTTGGATGGCAAATTAGAAAGGCTTTTTTTATCCAAAAAATATATACATATATACTCGTATGTATACATATCTATATAATCGAAATTAAACAAGTTTTTAAAAACATTCCTTTTTATGGAATAAATAAAAAAAATCACTGAAAGAAATTAAATAAATTGTGTTACACATTAAAATTGAGGCCTGAAAAGTTTAATAAACTTCAAACACATTTAAGTGAAGAGTGTGGACGCCATAAAATCATAAATTATGCGCATTTAACAAATTTAATGCTCAATAAATACACACAGTGCAGTGCATACAAGACAATTTACTTCAAGATTTTCTAACAATTTTCATTTGAATATTTTTTGCTTGTTATTTTTATTCGTAAGTTTTTTTTATTAATGCAAGATTTCAACATGTGTTCGAAAAACCGATTATTTTTAATACAAAGATGTTTCATTCTAATAACAAAAAAATCTATCGTATTTTCCCCTTTCCACATAGAAATTTTATCATCCCTGCTTTTAGTTAGTCCCATATCTAAACAAAATTTTTGACAGTTCTCTGCCCAATTGTAAATAATTTGTTTGTAATTAAAAGCTTTTCATAATTTCGTATATTTTTTTTTTTCAACTTTGTTTTAATAAGAAAATATTAAAAAAATGGGCAACATTGCCCAGGATATGTTTCTTTTGGACTGTCCCACTTATGAAGATTATTTGGATACATTTGTTACGCGCAATGATGTACGTTTTATTCGCAAAGTACGCTATTGTCGCATGCTGGTCGAGCTGGGCTATAGATCGTCCACCGAAATCTATACACCCAGTCAGTTTGAACAACGTAAACATGCGGTACAGGAATCGCTGTGGCCAACTAAGAAATCAACTATTTATTTTAGTGATAAATTGACTACACTCGATCCGGTGCTAAGAGAGTTGGCAGCGAGGGAGAGACCAAATATTCAAAAGAACATATCGGTAAGGAAATTGGTATTACATATTAAGCAATTAATATTTCTAGCTGAAAAGTGTCGTGAGTAAATAAAAATTAAAATTTATGTCACTAGAAATCTATATCCGCACAAAAACATAAACGTGAAAATAAGGCTAAGTTCCTAACTGAGTTTAAAATGAGGACCAAGTTCTTCATATGTGCAATATCATTCCATTTATATGCAACTTGCTAGCTGGGCAAAATTTATTTTAACTTTATAATATAGGAAAGGATTATGGAATGGGATGGTATTGTATATATAAAGAACTTGGTCCTCATTTTAAACTCAGTACATTTTACGGCCGAAATTTCTGGATCGGAACTTCGCCTTATTTTCACATATATGTTTCTGTGCAGATCTGAGTCCTTTCTTCAAATTTATTTTTATTCGTTAATGTAGGTATAAAACCTCTTTTAACTTAAAGCTTACAGATGATTAGTTTATTATTAAATTTGACCTTTCTACCTATAGTGGAAATGCTCCACACAAATAGTGGAAGTATCCTATACAAACAAGGGGGAACCCTTGCCCTCCCCGCAGATAAAAAGTTCCCGTTTTCAGATTTTGCTGCTTACTTGTGCCCTATGGCCTACTCAAATTTGAGCTCTCTAGCTACAGTGAAAGAGCCCCATAATATTGATGAGTAAGTGAGTCAGTGAATCAGTGAGTCAGTGAATATGTAAAAAATATGAACTTTTTACACCTTCACATCTCGGGAAGCTTTTATGGTAAAACTTAGCCTATGAGGTAACCTATACGTACGTAGTGTCCTTATGTTTCAAGTTTGATTGAAGGAAGCAAAGTTATGAGGGGATAAAAACAGCGAGAATGGTTTCGTGGAATATACACATTGTGTGCTTTCGGCCTGAAATTGGCCTGGCGCCTTAATTTAAAAAAAAAAAAAAACTCTTGTAATTTCACTAAATAGCCAACAATAAACAACAAAGTCCGTTTTAATCAAAAATGTCCAGATTTATGTTTCCCTACCAAATGAAATAGAAAATTTTTTATTCCACAAAATTTCATTAAAATTCTCTGAATTCATAATTATAATTTTTTTGCGTTGTTTATGTCATAAAACACCTTTTGCATTTTCATAAAACGCCTTTTTTCATTAATTGAATTTAAATTTTGTTTACTGTTGGTAATAATCCCAATTTAATTTTGAAATATAAATGCAGTTTTCTTGTTGGGCGATAATCTGGTCTCTGCGCATTTCGCTTATATCAGATTATCACAGACGTCCTTTTGCCTTTATAATTTTTCGCCTTTTAAGTGAATTGTAGTTAATAATGGTAGATTTTATCTGACAAAAGATTTTGGTGAATTTTCCAGTTTTATATAAAATTTTAAATTTTCAAAGGTTTCGGGGCTTTAGGTAAATTTTGGATTTTCGGAAAAATTTCGATTTTATGGTGAAATATAAATATTTTGTATTAAATTTCTACTGCCGTATTCATAATAAAATAATTTCAATATCACTTATATTTCAACAAAATTGTGTATGGATTTTGTTTTTATATATTCATTTTATTTACAATCTATCCAAGGATATTAAGTAAATTTTATAAAATAAGAAATAAGAAAATAACATTCATTGTTGAACCCCAATAAGAACGACAATAAACAAAACAAAAATTGCTAAAGTTATTTCAAAAATTTATAACATATGCATTATATACAAAAATCTTATAGTTTTATATATATATATATATACATATGTACACAGCATTTTATTTATTTATTGTATAATTAAGTAGGTTCGAAATGGCAAGTCTAATATGTGATTTCTTTTCAGTCTTCTTACTTCGTTTGTGTCATCTAGTAGCTTTATTGCCAATGGGTTACAATACTTACTCAGCTTCTCCAAGTAATTTTCGCTATATTTACTAATTTCTCCTTTAACCATCAGAATTGATAAGTCATCATGAATTGTTTTGTTTGATACAAACCGTGGAGCGCTAACTAAGGACCTCAATGTTTTCGACTGAAACCTCTGTAGAATTTCAATGTTAGAATTGCTGGCCGTTCCCCACAGCTGTATACCATATGTCCACACTGGTTTTAACATTACTATGTATAAAATTACCTTATTCTCAAGACTTAGTTTAGATTTTGGACCTAGTAACCAAAATAGGCGCTTGAATTTCAACTTAAGATGCTGCTTCTTAGCTTTAATGTGGTTTTTACATGTAAGCCTGCGATCGATGTGCATACTTGACTGTGTCAGATTTCGGAATATCAATGTTGTTAATTGATACACGTGAGCAGTTTTCACGACGCAAAGTAAACGTTACGTGTAAAGATTTTTCGGTGTTGACCTTTATCTTCCATTTATTTAACCAAATTCCTATTTCATCAAGCTCTCTTTGAAGATATAGTGATGCAACGTCCGAATCTCTGTCAGCAGCTAATACCGCTGTATCATCAGCGTAGGTTGCAACTAGTACATTATTTATTAGGGGCGTATGCGATGTAAAAAATTGAGCCTAACACACTACCCTGAGGGACTCCAGCCTTGACACTGTAAATTCCAGAAATATGGAAAATTTAAATAAATTTTTTGTTTTGTAATGTTTCAGAATTGCGATTTGTTGAAAATTTTTATGTTTTGGTCGCTTTTAGATTTTTCGGTGATTTTTCTTGATTTTTAGGTAAAATTAGATTGTTTTGTGCAAAATTTTTCTGCGAAATTTACATTGTTTGCAAATATTGTGATTTTTCGCTATATATGAGTTTTAAATATTGTTGCATTTTAACCTTTTGAAAACGCATTTATTTATTTGCAGGTTTTTCTAATTGAAAATTCTATGTCAACAAAGTATGTACACGGCAGAATTTTACACACTCTTACTTTATTCAATTTAAAACTTAAAGTCAACACTTGTTTATAATCGCTGTTCACACTTTAGCGTTTCACTTGATACCAACTGTTAGCTCGACTATCCAAGTCTTTTAATAGTAGTCGTCTAGTTTCCAGAAACTTTTAGAATACGCAAGAATCTTCCTTAACGATAAACAACACCTTTTCCGGTGTTTTTTTTATTATAATATTTGTTTTTGTAACTAGTATCTGCTTTGTTTCTTATGGTATTGTTTTTGTTTGTTCTTGCTACTCAATTCCCAAAATTCGTTTTTACTGGTTGATCTTATATCGCTCTTGCTGTTTTGTGTGTATTTACTTTCCTGTAAACTTGTCTGACCTTATAGGTGTTGTGTTTTGTTATTGTTACCGCGCAGTCTGTACAGTGGATGACAAATCTTGTCGCACTCTTTATTTCTGGAACTTTCTGTTCATTAAGTGCTCTCTTGTTATATTTTTTTAATATTAGAATTTTTTTTTAATTTTTTATGTTTTATACGATTTTGAATTTTTGGTGAAAATTAAATTTTTAGATTTGTGCTGTAATTTAGACTATTTAATGATTTTTTTTTTTGCTATTTTTTTGATATTTATACATTTTTAGTTTAATTTTCTATTGCTGGTGCTAATGTTTTATTTGTAATTTTTTCTGTGAAAATTTAATTTTTGGTGATTATCGAGATTGTGTGCTTGATGCGATTTAATTTTTTTTTTAATATTTTATTTTATGGTGCAAGTTTTTAATTTATCCATTCTTAATTTATTTGTATAGTTTTCGTTTTTGGAGAGATTTTTTTTTTAATTTTTTTGTGAATTTACGAAATTTTACTATTTCAATAAAGTTTGTATTTTCTATGTACGAATAATATAAATAATGATGAAGGTAATAATAAATTAAATTTTTGGTTGAATTTTAAAATTTATTGTGGAATTTTTTTCTTTGTAATTTTTTTGCAATATAAAAATTTTGCCGTAAATATCGTTAATTTGGCTTTATGTGCTTCTTAGGGAAGGGCTTTTCACAAGAATTTAAAGGTTATATATATACATAGGTTTGTGATTCCGTTTGTAATTTCTACAATATTCATTTCCGATCCAACACAGTTCTGAATCTTTATAGGTAGGGAAGTTCAATTAACGATGTCGGTCTGTCCGATGTTTTCTGACTAGAAAACCTAGGCCATTCAAAATTAGACCATTTGATCAGTGTGTATGGCAAATTTTCGCTATTTGAAATCAGCAAAATAATTTCTTGTTGTATTTTTACTCTTGAGGGAAAACGCTTATACACAAGCCTACAATCCTATCAAATATGCCACTAAGTTCATCTATAGAAATTATCATCCTAAAGCCCCAGAAAACTTACGGACCTAAATGTTGGACTCATTTAAAAACTTTGAAGAAACCGTCACAATTTTAAAAAATAGCAAGGAAACCCAATTCCTCCAAAAATTCACAAAAAAATGCGACGAATTCGAAATTTTGAGAAAAAATTTTAAATACGCTACAAATTTTAAAATTCGTCCCAAAATCAAATTTTTTTTGCCAAAAATAAAAATTCAGTTAAAAAACTTACCCAAAAGATGAAATTGCACCGAAAACTATACATTTTATTAAATATTAGAAATTTTACTAAAAATACAATTCCGCTATTATATAAAATTCACCAACGAATCGAAAATTTTCAGAGAAAAGAAAAATAAATTAAAAGAACCGTAATTTAGAAAAAAAAACCTCTCAAAATAGTTATATTAAAATGGAACGGAGAGTTTAAATGAAAGATAAGACGACTAAAGCCGGAGGCCAAAATTAAATACTTTGTTAAGAGTATATAAGATTCGGCACAACTGAATGTTTTATTTTGGTTTTTTGGTGGAAGATTTTTATTTATCATTTCGTTTTGGAAGCTTAAATTTTTTGGCTGAATGTTTAATTTTTCGAGCTTTTTTGCTAAATGTGATTTTAAGGTAAAACCAATATTTATGATATTTTGGAAATTCTTGGGTTTTTGGTGATTCCTTGGTTTTTTGGTAGTTTTAAATTGTTGTTCAAGTTTTAAGTTTTTATTAATATATGTACATCTAGATTTTTTTAATTCACCGATTTTTGGTAAACTCCTGACCAACAATTAGGTTAGTAAAATTGCATCTTTTCTATGAAGAAATATTACAACATTATAAGATACCAAATAAACGTCAGTTTTTTTAATAACCACGCAACACCTTTTGATGGTCTTGTAACTATATAGTATAATTGTATATTAATGGAACACTTTGTGCTTAAGGTGACACGCTTCTATACCCACCCAAACTACAGGGTGTCCGCCGGGAAGATATACTACTTTGTTTGGCCGCCATTATGGTAAACATTAGTCTTGACACTTCATATTTGGCAGTCGTGATGTAGAGACGTGGCAAATCTATTATGGAAAAATATTCGGTAAACCAACGTGTTTTAATCGTTAGAAGGCAAAATTGTCCACCAATCACAATAACTAATACCACGGTTCCAGCGGAAACGCACGTCAAATATTTAGGTATCCACCTAGATCGGCGCCTAACTTGGACCCGTCACATTGAGGCAAAAATAACGTCCATAAAGCTTCGAACAAATCAACCGCGTTGGCTAATAAGTCTTAACTCAACTTTGGCTTTGGAATATAAAGTCCTTTTATACAAATCCGTTATAAAGCCAATATGGTCGTATGGTATCCAGCTGTGGGGTACTGCCTGTGCATCAAACATCCAGAAGTTACAGAGAAGACAGTCTAGGATTTTACGTCATATCGTATGCGCCCCCTGGTACATAAGAAATGAAAACATACATAGGGATCTCAAAGTTCCCACTATCCACGAAGAAGTTAAAACATACACGTCCAAATACGTGAACAAACTAGTCGCACATCCTAACACTCTAGCACGCAATTTATTGCAATTTGACGGCCACCAGAGACTAAAAAGAACTGACACATTGAGCCTGGCAAGGCGGCTCTCTCTACACAATAGAAGATAAATTTTTAAGATTTGAATACAAAAAATTAGTTATTACTTCAATAAAATAAAATACAGTATAAAAAAAAAATCGTTAAAACATTTCATCAAAATCAATCATCGATTACTGTGACGATGAGAAAGTTACGTGAAATTTTTGGGAGAAACAACGTGCCAACAAGACGCACTATTTATCGTGTAGTGAATGATTTCGAAAAAAGAGGGACTGTAGCTTATAGGCTCAAGCATGGACCACAGCGTACTGCAAGATCGGCTGAAAACATTACTGCTGTTCAAGAAAGTGTTCAAAACAATCCATCAACCTCAATTCGACACCGTGCTCAGGAACTTGGTCTTCAAAGAACAACTTTGGTCACAATTTTGCACAAAAATTTGCATTTATGCAAATGTGAATAAACAGAATAGTCGGTTCTGGGCAATGGAAAACCCTCAAATTATTCATCAGTCACCTTTGCATCCATTAAAAGTGACAGTCTGGTGTGCAATTTGGTCAGGAGGAATCATTGGACCCTACTTCTTTGAAACTGAAAACGGCGTAACGGTAACTGTCAATGGGGAGCGATATCTTGATATGATTGACAACTTCATGCTTTAGGTTTGACTAACATGTGATGGTACCACATCGCATACAGCCAGGATTACAATAGAATTACTGCGAGACCTCTTTCCACAACAAGTTATTTCAATGAATGGTGATGTTGATTGGCCTCCACGGTCGCCTGATTTGACTGCTCCGGACTTCTTTTTGTGGGGATATCTGAAAAGCAAGGTTTATGCAAACAAACCAGAAACGCAACTCAAACAAAATATTCGTGATGAAATGAATGAAATACCGCGTGAAATGTGTGAAAATGTAATGAAGAATGTGGTCAAAAGGGCTCGCATTTGTGAGGCTAACAGAGACGGACATTTATCTGATATTGTATTCCATACATAATGGACGACATTAAATAAAACATTTATCAATATACGATCCATTCTCTTTCATTTAATCAAAAATTATAAACAAACAAAGTATACCTTCCCGGCGAACACCCTGTAATTTTAATGTGCAACTCACGCAGTTTTGATAAGTCAATATATAAATTCATATATTTAAATCGCTCTCTTTGTCTTTTCGATTTTCAGACCATTATTTTTGTAAAACATCGCTTAAAATCTGGTTTTGAAATTTCCGGTTACATAGACTATGAACAAAGTTTACGCAAGGCCAACCTGCGTATGGAGGGTCATACTGACTGGTCCAGAATTTTTGGAGAACAAAAACCAATTATACCCAAACCTATTCACTTGAGTTTCTTTGACTGGCACAAAGGCATTGTGACGTATAATAATTCGGAAAACTATGTTGTGGTACACGATGTTGAATATGGTCTAACGTTCATGCACAAAGGTGACCATAAGAAAATTTGTGTGGATGTCTCACGAGAATTATATAGCAAAAATTTTACACGACTCATGGTATTCTCAGAAATCTATGGTCATGTGGTATTTTATGATCACGTTATAAGAAAGAAGATATAAAATGAAAATCAGGCAAAGAAATTGATTGTATAGAATGGTGGAAGTAAGACTGCATAATGGGAAATAAACACGAATATTTTGGATTTTTTTTTATTTTTATTTTATTGTTGATAAACAAAAATATATTTGGCTTAGATCCAATTTTTAAGTCAATTGTTTTTGTCTTTTATTTGTTTAGTTGTATTTAGAATTAGGCGATCACAACAAAAGGGTTGAAAATACCTGCAATGTCTTATGGCCGCATTAATTTCGAAAACGGAGGTCAAAATAGATTTTTAGTTTAGGCGTTTTTTGTGTTTTTCTTTTATTTGTCTCTTTTCTCAATTTTTAAGTGTATTTTGTCAATTAATTTTAATCAAAACCAAATGAAATGCATGCAATAAATGCACAAGCACTTGCGGCAAAAGATAAGAAACATCATTTAAATTTAGGACTTTGCTGCCATCAGACGAAAGACAAAAATTTTTTTGTTTAAATATTTTTGGTTAATATTTGGGTTTTTATTGAAAAAATTAAAAAAGAATTGTTTGTTACATCATCAGAAATCTTGAATTTTGTTCATAAAAATGTTAAATTTCAACTAAACTGCAAGATTCACAATAAAAAATTAAACAATTCATAATGTTCTTATTAAAGTTCGTGTTACTTTCCCTTATTTTTAATGGCATCAAGTGCGCACCCCAATTCAATATTGGTAAGTTTTAAAAATGATGAAATTTATATTCAAAATTTTCTAGAATTTTAAGTTTAGTTATTTTAAATAAAACTTGTAGAATTTGTTCTTAAAAAAAAATTTCTAAATGTAGGGTAATCTTGACCCTTTTGGGCGAAATTATCGTAAAATTTTCTAGAAAAGGGTTTCAATTTTTTTGTGATACTAAATGGTAAATAAAACTGTGACATATGTGTTGAAATGTACTTGATGTTAACTCCACAACTGTAATTACTATCACTTTAATATTTTATCAGGTGATGAGTAATTGGCTTTCTGAAAAACATAATTCACGATAATTTCCCTCAAAAGAGTTGTGAAGATGAGTTGAGATTTTTAACTGCTAAAGTGTGAAAAAGCGTTGGCTCTTATGAGTATTGGCTCTTATCTATAAATCGCTTGGATCTACAAGAAGGAAATATATGGAAATATATTTAATCTTTCGATGGCGATCAGTATCGAAGGCCGGCAGTGGCAGACACATCCAGATACACACAGAAAAAATTTTCGAACAACTGTTTCACAATCGAACACAACCAATTGGGGAATTTTACCATTTTCGTAAAAACTTTGCATGAACATTGAAATTAGTGCCTGAAATATGGCGAAGAGTAGTGATCAGTGGTCGACAATGCTTCAAAGAAAGTTTTGAAATTCGAAAAAAACATTAGCAGCAAGGTTGCCCACCTAGTTATTGCTCCACTACTTTTCAGAATATACTTAGAGCGCCTCAGAGGTCTATATCCTGTGTTTTTAGGATAAGTTCTACAAATTATTCTTAACAACAAGGCACATCCAACCAGGCAGCTCTATTTCCATAGCAAAGGGATTTTCGAAGGCTTTCAAATGGTTAAACTCCGTTTATAAAAATTTTTCAACATTTATATAAATAGCTTGATTAATCGATAGCAACCAGATGATAATCAGCTGATCTACTACGATTACCTTGTTGAATATATGTACCTGGCTTAAGATCACTTTAGACTGGCAAGCACACATTCGTATTTGACCCACATACTTTCAAGAGAAATGCTTTGATTTTCGCATCAACATCACGCTTGTTGTACAAAAATCAAAACAATTTGATATTTCTAAGTTTGGTCACACTTAATGTACAGTCTAAGGTGGAAACTGACAGACATTTATTCGTTTCGAAGAAAATTAGCGAACGGAATTTAATAATATAATTTATATCCTGATGATGCTGCACAAAGGCATAGCGAAATATCTAATATATTAACAGTTTGTTAGTTTTTTGCTACAATTTAAATTTTCCATTTCTGAAATTTTGTGTTAAGGTGCCATTTTTGAGTCTGGCAATACGGAATTGGAAATGGCGTTTTATTCTGCTGTCAACAGGTCCAATATTCAAGAACGCAGTTTTGAATTAATACCAATAGTGGTGTATGCCAGTGGTGATGATAGTTTTATTATGGAAAAGGCTGGTGAGTTTAAGAAGCGATTATTTCATAAGATTCAAGTAAAGTAAAAAAATTTTAACATTTGTTTTGCAGTGTGTAATTTAGTTTCTCAGAAAATTATTGCCATATTTGGACCGAACCAGGGTGAAGGTTCCGGTAAGTAAACCAATAACTAGGCGTAAACTTAAGACTTGGTTAAGTACTTAATAAGTGCCAGAACTTGATGTTTTACCCATAACTCCGGTTCATAAAATTCTTTGAAAATCGAAGAAAAATTTTAAATACTCAGAAATATAGGATGACCAGATAAGACCGATCACAAAAAAATTATAGAAAAAAACAACGGTGTGCGAATAATTCTGGCTTTATTTTGAAAGGACATTTGTGCCATTATGTGTGTAATGGCAAATTATGCAAATGGCCTGCTCGGCTACGCTGGAGGTGCTTCAAGATTAGTTTTTGTCCAAAATCCGGGTCTCCAGCCAACATTTCCAGCACCCAATTAGCGAACTTACAATGTAGTCTTGTACAGATGACGGCCCAAGTCCAACTGCAAAATAATATGGGTGTATGCCCCAGTGATACCCAATTGAGCCCCTTCGAGACGAATCAAGATATGTAGATCTTCTGCGATATTGTCCGCTATGGCGTCAATGTACCAATCTCTGTCTGGTTGGTACTTTAAGGTCCGAGAGGCTGTCCCGACGAAAAATTGATGCTGCGTATTTACAGCTGAGCCGGAAATTCGATAATAATTTTTAATATTTTCTCACATTGGCGGAGCTAAAACGATGCTATTCTTAAAATGGCAAACTTTACGGAATATTTTGACACCTGGACGGTGTTAGTAACTTTCACGGCATCTGGAATATCACACTTGGAGAAATTTACCTCTACTTTATGGTCACTCTATATTAAAATGATTTATAATCTGTATAAAATTTGACTTTCTTCCAATTTTCACGATAGATATTGTGGCCTCGATTTGCAACACTCTCGATATACCCCACATCACATACGACTGGTCACCCAGTGAAGATTTAACGGAAAAACCTTTCAGAAATATGACTTTAAATCTACATCCAGATAATCTATTATTTTCACAAGGCATTGCAGAAATAGTGCGTAGTTTCGCCTGGCGTTCCTATACCTTGGTGTATGAAACCGAAAAGGGTAATACATTTTATTCGGAAAAAGAATTCTCAGAATCCATTTCAATAAAAATTATATCCATTAGAATTACTACAACTTCAAGATGTTTTACAAATAGGTGAACCAAGTAGTAACCCTACAACGGTGATGCAGCTACCCAGTGATACCGATGACTATAGACCTTTTCTTAAAGCCATTAAGACCTCTACCGATAATTGTGTTATTCTTCATTGTTCGCTAGACAAAGTAACGTCAATACTGAAACAGGCAAACGATTTAAAAATGTTAGGAGAATATCAGGTTGAAATGATTCTTAATCAAAACATAAAGCGCTCGATAATTCTATGGAAGCTTTTGAAAATTTCAGAGTATTTTCTTGCCAATGTTGGATACTCATACATTGGATATGCAGTCATTTTACGATGTTGATGCCAATGTCACTACCATACAAATGATGGACCCAACGGACTATCAGATTAAAAATCTTGTAAGAGATTGGGAAGATCATAAGAGGAAAGAAGGTGAATATTATAGAGTAGAGCCGAATAAAGTGCGAGTAAGTTACAGAACCATTTGCATATGATAAATGATATGTATAATATGTTAGGTTACTAACACACATATAGACCGACATGTTACTGGTGAGCGATGCAGTTGCAATATTCGTGAAAGGTTTAGCTGAACTTAATATAGTGGAAGAACTTGAACCGCAACAGCTGCAATGTCGTAAAAATAGAGCCTGGAATCAGGGCAGAAGAATTATAGAATTTATTAAGATGGTAAGTTTAAATGTAATGGAAACAGCTGAAATGAATGAAACAGGGAAAGAATTTTAACCTGCATTACTCTTAATTACCAGCGTTCCGGCGATGAGGCCATATCTGGGCGCATTGATTTTAATCAGTATGGCCAGCGAAGCTTTTTCAAGTTACGTTGCATGGAAATAACAGGTAGTGGCTTTTTGGAATTGGCTACTTGGGATCCAGTAAATGGCTATGACCTTTTGGGCGACGATGATGCCACCGATAAACGTGTCGGCGTTAAACTACAAAATAAAACCTTTATTATAACCTCACGCCTGGGTGCACCTTTTCTAATGAACAGGTAGTTTTATACAGCACAATGTTATTAGAACCAAGTATTGTAAATTTCGCTTGACTTAACAACAGAGAACCTAAAGATGGCGAAATATTAGACGGCAATGCACGTTATGAAGGCTATAGTATGGATCTTATAGATCATATAGCGAAAATGTTAAATTTCAAATATGAATTTCAATTGGCACCCGATGGTAAATATGGTGGTTTTAATAAAGTCACCAAACAATGGGACGGCTTAGTTAAACAGCTATTGGATGGTGTAAGTTTTTGCTGTTTAGAAAATATATTTCCCAATTAGCTTTCTATTTCATTTTGTAAATTAGAATGCCGATTTGGGCATTTGTGACTTAACCATGACTTCTGCTAGACGCCAAGCTGTGGATTTTACGCCACCCTTTATGACTCTGGGCATTAGTATACTGTATGTGAAACCGGAGGTAAAACCGCCAAATTTGTTTTCGTTTCTTTTACCCTTCTCCAAAGATGTTTGGATATATATGGCTACCGGTTATTTGGGTGTCTCATTGTTGCTGTTTGTGCTGTCACGCATGGCCCCTGAAGATTGGGAAAACCCTCATCCCTGCAAGGAACCCGAAGAATATGAAAATATTTGGACTATTACGAATACAACTTGGTTAACTATGGGCTCTATTATGGGGCAGGGTTGTGATATATTGCCTAAGTAAGTACTTTATCACGTGATAATAATCATATATTATAACTATACTAGAAGGCATTAAAACTCGTTATATTTGGATTATAACGAATAGCAACGCATTTTAATTATACAGGGTGTCCGCCGGGAAGGTAGACTACTTTGTCTTGCCGCCATTTTGGTAAAAATTAGTATTCACAGTTCATATCTGGCAGTCATGAAGTAGAGACGTGGCAAATTTATTATGGAAAAATATTCGGTAAACCAACGTGTTTAAATCGATAAAATATTTTATCAAAATTTTTGGAAATTTTTGGAAGAAACATCGTGCCAACAAGATAACTTTGGTCACAATTTTGCACAAAGATTTGCATTTTTTTTTAAGATTCAGTTGACACAAGAGCTTCTTCCAGAAGACCATTTACGCCACCGTACGTATGCTACAGCTCACCCATGACAACCGTGGTTTTCATGAAAAAATCGTAATGAGTGACGATGCACATTTTCATTTGAATGGATATGTGAATAAACAGAATAATCGGTTCTGGGCAAATAAATACTTTGGCCATATTATAATATGTCATAATGTTTTATAGTAACATTGGACTGAATTGTAACGTATTATAATCGTATTATAATACATTATACCGTATTATAGTCATTTTAAAATTCCTTATATCATATTGTAATCATATTATAATGCATTATACCATGTTATAATTATGATATAGTATATTATATCGCATTAACATATTTTTATAATGTGGCGTTAATGACTTATGGCACCTGTATTTGTGAACATTGACATTTATTATTGCGAAGCCAGTGGCAATTTAGAAATTGACTGAGTAAATTGTTGATAGTAAACGTTCAAAAGAAGCAAGTTTGTTGAAAAATGCAAACCACAATCAGAGAAGACTAGTTACAATTGGTTTGCAAAATTTCGCCTTGGTCATGCGTCCGTCAGTGATGAATGTCGAGAAGGTCGGCCAAAATGGGTTGCCATTCCGAGAAACATCTCTGCTGTGCGCAACATGATTAAAGAACATAGGCATGTGACTTACAGACAGATAGGAGTGTCTCCTAGGATATTGCAGACTGCAATATAATCGACTTTGTATGAATATTTAGGTGTGAGAAAGATATTTTTCAGATGGATTCCGCATAATTTGACCGAAGCGTAAAAAAAGGGTAGTCTTGATTGGTGTCAGAAAATGTTGAAAAAATTTGATGGACGGCGTTCAAAATCCGTATACAACATTGTTATAGGAGACGAAACTTGGATATATTCGTATGATCCTGAAAGCAAACAAAAGTCTACCGTTTCGGGTGTTTAACGATGAACCCAATCACGAAGCATTTCCAAGAAATTAAAATGATACCATCCCATTTCTAGGCAACTTGCTAGTTTGGTAATATTTTTCCCATAATCCTTTCTTATATTAAAAAGTTACAAACAAAAATTAGGATAATAATAATTAAATTTAAAACCTGTGTTAAGGGAATGTCTACAATTTATATTTGACTTATGTCCAGCTTTTCTAGTTCTGGGTTTATTTTTTGTTGCCCCTACATAAACAATTCTGCTGATCATTTCCTTTATAAGGAATTATATAAATAATATTTGACTTTTAGTCCATTTATGAATTCTATCCTTAGTTTTACTAAACAATCTATTCAATGTATTATAAACTTTGAGAGCCACTTTTGTATTTTCCTTATTAAAGAATTCAGTATTTTTCAACCGTTCTGAAATTCCTGGTACATACGTTAACGTCTTGTATATCTTTGGAGACGAATACGTTACCTATATTACGTTAATCCCTAGCATTACACCGCTTAATTAATTTATAAATAAACTGATTTGGAAAACTATTCACGCCTCATATACTCCTAATATTTTCTTTATTCTTCCTATGAAATTCCCTATCATCTATTTTTTGCGTATTTTTGTGTGAAATTTCGGTTTTTTATTATATATAAATTGTTTAGCAATTAAATTTTTTTATTCCAGTTTTTCGAATGTAAAGCGAAATTTCAAATTCGTGATGAATTTAAAATTTTGGCCAAATTTCGGATTTTTGCAATTTTTTGGTGCAGTTTTGGTTTTTTTTAAATTCGGATTTTTGAAATAATATGATATTTTTGTATTTTAAATTTTTTGAACTATTGTTTGGTAGTGTGGTGAATTTTCGAATTTTGGTGAATTCCCAAATTAATGTAAATTTAGCTTTTTCTTATTTTTCAGGTAAATTGAGATTATTGATAAAATATATAATTGTGGAAAAATTAATATTTTTGTGGTGAATATTCAAAATTTTGTGAATTTCGGTTTGTTTCGATATTTTTCGGTAAAATGTTGGTTTTGTATTGATTTTAGGATTTTTTGGCAAAACAAATTTTTTTTCAGTTTTCCCGAGTTGATGGTGAATTTGACTTTTTAATTTTGAAAAAATTTAGAATTCGTATAACTTTTTAATGCAATTGTTTTTTAAATTTCGTTTTTTTTATTTTTAAAGTTTTGAACTATAGCTTGGTTTTGTGGTGAATTTTTAAATTCTGCTGAATTTTTGAATTATACAAAATTTGTTTTTGTATATTTTTTCACATTAATTTAGATTTTTGTTCATTCCAGTTTTTTGATTTTGTGGTGAATATTCGAATTCGTGGTGAGTTTAAAATATTGACAAAATTCTGAATTTTTTGAAGTTTTTCTGTGAAATTTTATTACTGTTAGTTTTATAAAATTTTGAGATTTTTTTTTGTAATTTTTAATTTGATCCTACATATAGGTCTGTACGTTAACTAGAGGCATTGGAGTGATAATTTTTGTAGGGAGACTTTATAGAAAATTCTATAAGGATTCAGAATATGCATATTTTATGGGCTTTTGTATAAGCGTTTTGCGCAAGAGTGAAAATAATAAAAACCCCAGAAAAAACTTTTTGACCCATATCAAACTGATCAAGTGATCCAAGTTTTAAGATGCTAGGTTGCCTAGTGTCGTCAAAAAGTGGATTTCAACATTTGGCAGATGCACAGTGGTCAGACGAACATCGTCAATTGAACTTCCCTACCTATAAGGAGCCAGAATATATATACTTTGTAGGGTTGGAAAGGAATAATGCAGAAATGGAATGACGAACTTATATGTTACATACCGTTTTCATTTTTGTGAAGGGTATAAAAAGAAATTTAATTATAGACCTAGAGTTCAAAAGTTCATTAAATAAATAATTTTATCACAAACAATCTCTTTAACAGAGCCTCATCTACGCGTTTAGTTACCGGCATATGGTGGTTCTTTGCCTTAATGATGTTGAATTCCTACACAGCCAATTTGGCGGCGTTTCTAACCATGTCACGTATGGGTTCATCTATCAACAGTGCTGAAGATTTAGCGGCACAAAATAAAATTAAGTATGGAGCTGTTTCGGGCGGTAGTACCATGTCGTTTTTTAAAGTATGTAACTAAAATATGTTAAAGAAAAAATCATTGAAAATTTTATATCATTGAAAATTTTATATTTTCAGGACTCAAATTTTACTACATATCAGCGTATGTGGGCTGCTATGGAATCGGATATGTCGGTCTTCACCAAAAGTAATGCTGAGGGTGTGGAACGCGTTCAAAAAGGCAAACGTTTGTATGCCTATCTAATGGAATCCACTTCTTTAGAATATGAAGTTGAAAGAAAATGTGACTTAGTGCAGATAGGAGGATGGTTGGATTATAAAACCTATGGCATAGCCATGCCCTTTAGTAAGTTATACTATTTTTAGCATTTGTCTAACACTAAGTTTTATGAATATCAATGAACCGACATATTATTTTACACTAGATTCTCCTTATCGCAAACAAATAAGTGGAGCCGTTTTAAAACTGGGTGAGTTTGGCACTTTGTCCGAGTTGAAAAGAAAATGGTGGAAAGAAATGCATGGAGGTGGTAAATGCGAAAGTGCCACGGAAGCCTCTAGTGATACGCCTGAATTAGATTTAGAAAGTGTGGGTGGTGTGTTTTTGGTTTTAGGTATGGGTCTCTTATGTGCCATGATGATAGGCCTGGTGGAATTTTTGTGGAATGTTAAAACGGTGGCTGTAGATGAAAAGGTATTTTGTTATGCAATTGATAATTTAAGCTTACTAGCATTAAATTTATTATTCAGCTAACTCTTATGGAGGCCCTTAAATGGAAACTTTATTTGCTTTAAAATTCTGGATAGCTACCAAACCGGTTCATTCCAGTTCCACCGACTCCAGCTCTAGTTCCAGTTCATCATCATCATCATCGTCCTCCTCCTCTTCGTCAAGTTCTAAGTCCTCCAAGTCTGGCGGCCTGTCCATTTCGCAAAGCATGAAATCTATTAAAAGTTCTATACCAGAAACAGTCAGATCTTCGATACATGAAAGACTAAGAAAAATTGGTTCTGTATTTTCGTTAAAATCAATGAAATTAGATAAATCCGTTCATGAAATTGAAGCACCACCGGTATTGGCTATTAAACCAAAACCAATAATTAGCACAGAAGATAAAGCCATACAAATTAATCTGAAAAAGTTACCAATTGAGGAAAATGAAATAGGTCACCATCATCACCTCGAGCGCCACCATCATCATCAACATCATCAAGATGAGAATACAGACAAAGCATTAACAACAAAACCAGAATCAGAAGCCGAACAAATAATCGACAATCACCATCATCACCACCATCGCGAACACAAGAATCGTAAACGCGACAGTAAAATAAGTTCGAAAAGTCACATGAATGTTTAAAAAGTTAAATACGGTGGGGAAGTTTTTCTTGAGAATATTCGATGTTTAAACAAACAGTATATACATATTTAAATAAACCATAATTTATTTCCGCTAGTGAAAAATTCATTAAGGCACTAATTTTATAAAACGCAATGCGAGAATTTATATGGAAAACAAGAACAAATTTAAAAAATTTTAAAATTTTGTTTTACCTAAAAAATAAATTGATTTCCTTTTCAAACCCCCAAAAATTAGTATGAAAAACAATAAAAAATTTGAAAAACGTTTGAAATTTGTTTTGATTTTCCATATAAATTCAAGCATTGCGTTTTCTAAAATTATGGCTTCCATTTTTTCTTATAGAAAACAAAAAATACATGGCAAGTACTCGTTTTAATCGTCATAATTCGATTTTTTTTATTATACCGAATTATTTACGAATATCATTTGCCGATTTTGCTATTAGCATTTTATGCTATTTATTTAAATTTTGCGAGACAAAATATGAAGAAATAAAATTACAGGGGAAAATGCTAAATTATTTGTATTCCAAATTTTTGACTTTTGCACAACAAATAGTTTGAAAATTGTTAAACTAATTTCGATATCAACCCCAGTATGTAAAAAAATTGCAAACTCCTAAAGTTTTGAGTGTTTTCAAATTTAATTTAAGAATAAAAAAAAATCTCACAAAAACTCTCAAATGGAATTTCATTTGATGTGAATTCGATCAAAATTTAATTTTTTGTTTGCTTTCGAATCTATCGATCGAAATTTCAATAAAATTTACGCGGAAATTTCAAACGACGTCGAATAGATATCGTTCGATTTGAAAACGTACTACCGTCGATTTTGAGGTTAATTTTTGAACGAATTTAAAATTGTTTTAACGTAATACATACTAAGCGCAAAAATATGGACAACATCAGAAGCTTTCTGTGTTTATAAAGTTTCGTTTTCTAAATCCATCACCAGATAAAAACTAGAAATATTCTTCGAAGTTTTAAATATTTTAAAATAATTAACACTTTCTTTTCATGTCTTGCTTTGTCCTTCGGCTTTTTTTTTTCTTATTTTTATTTCAATATCTCCCACATTTGGTTTTTGATTTTACATTTTTTTTATAATACATGTATATTTAATGCAAACATTTATTAATAAATTAATTATACAATTTACATTTATAAGGTACATTTGAAGAGTTCTTTATTTTAATTATAATTTATTATTTTGTTAAGGCAAAACTAATAATTTGAAAAATAGTTAGAGAACTATAAAGAAGTTAGATTGTCTCGAGTAATTGAAATCTGGTATTAGGAAATATTAAGAAGGACTTAAATACACAATTTGAGTTAGAGAGTATATTCTATTCTTTTTTTTTTTTAATACATTTCACATAATAATTTCAATTGATGGGGTTAGTTAAGCTAATTTCAATTTCTTTAATTAAAATTACATACTAAATACTACTTTATTTCATATAAATTAAATTGAACTAAGATTTTTTAATAACTTTAAATAATTTGCTTTAAATAAATAAACAATTTTAAATTTACTAAATTTTAAATTGTTAAAACTTGTGTGTATACATATATGTTCCCAAAAAATGTTTAAAAGATATTTTGATATCACTAGTTCTAGAGTGCGTGCAGAAAGAAATGTTTCGAAGTTTTTTCTTTTAGGTTTTTCTAAATATGGTTTATTCAAAATAAGTTATCGAAAAATTATTAGATCAACAAAGTCCAGTACTAAACTTTATCTTCTATATATCCACTCCTATATATATAAAACCATCCGAAGATAATTTTATCTGTGTCTAAAACCAGAATGTTATTGGCGACTTAAAATGTTTTTAGTTTTCCGCTTTAATCTGAAAATGTAAGTATATATTAAATATGTTTTTGGTTAGGCCGCTACTAGTGCAGGAATGTATAGTAAATGGCTGCGAATTCAAGTGCTGCACAGCAGTTAATTCAAATGCAATTAAACGCATTAGTAAAAAAAAAACCCTCGAGTTAATGTCAATTAAAAAGCACTCGTTAGCAAAGTCTCAGCCTAATCAACATGAGAATAATTTAGGAGAATAAATATGAATAGAAACGTCGAAATAGCAAGTATTGCTATCGTAATTCCTACTCATAGCTCCGTCTGGCTATTGGTCATTCGTATAGGACCTAACAGGCCAGCACTTTGGGTCTTATAAAGAAATAAATTGATCAGAAAACTTACAGAGTAATTCGATTCGAAAAGATAATTATGATTATAATCGTTTAAATAAGTACGCCTACGTTGAATGAGATTCGTAAATATTTTCTTTCGTTTCGAAAAACACAGAAATTCCCAAAATTTCTAAAGCGGGTTTTCTCTATTGACCGAGAAATGGGAATTTTAAAAAAAGCGCAGGATTTAAAATAATAATCAAAACTTTCTTCCTCAATATTTTAAAATATTATTAAAAATTAATGATGGAATGCAATTAATTTTTACAACTATACAACGTAAGGAAAGATTTTTCAATACGCTGACAATACGTAAAAATACACGTGACAAAATAGTTTCATAAGAATCGCTTTTAATAAATATAAGTCATACAATAAAATATATTCTCCCGCTTCCAGAATGCAGACTCAAAAACCATTTTATCAAAATAGTGCAGAGAGTGGAAATGCAAAATGAAAATCATTGAATAAAGAAGTGATTCTAAGAACGTTCTAAGGCAATGCAATGTTTTCATAAAACTAGTTATGAAATAGACAAATTTAGAACAAATATTGCACGCCATATTAAATAATGCAAAGTACTGGCTCCTTGTCTATATTCTAGAACTAGTCGTGAAACCAGTACATAGGTTTCTAAAATTTTTTAATAGTGCAAGTATTTTAACGTCTATAATTTTTTTTTCTATTTTTTACATTTTTTTGAATAGTTTTTTTTACTGCTAAAATATATTTTAAATTTTTTTTCCAATTTTTTCAGGTTTTTTCTTTTATTCACAAAACTCCTTTAATTTTTTTATGTCATGTTTAGATGTTTCAATCGCTGTGTCTTGCTATTGATTTTATGTCAATCTTTAGCTGCTATGGCTACAGGAGGAAATTGTCGCTCATCGTACAGCTTAGTTGGCGTGTCAATGGCATCACAAAGTTTTCGAAATTTGGCAGAATCTGCTAAAAATAAAGAGTGAAAAATATAACAAAATATTGATTAAGTAAAAGGGTGATAATTTTTAAGAGTTTTAATTATCCAAAAAAATTTGGTTTATAAAACATTTAAATATTTAAGCAAAAAATTGAATGAAATGTTTGTTAGAAAGCAAACAATGAATGTGTCAAACTTAATAAAACATTATAAGACTATGGAGGAGTTTTTTGTGGAATCCCCTAATGCTAATTTCTGCCTCCTCATTTATATAGCATTTCCCTCACAATTTTTTAAATGCAGTTCACATTGTGTCTAGACATCTGAGTAAAGTTATTACTTTTCTGATTTTTGGGGAATAAAGATAAATGCGTTCAAAAGGTAAAGCACTTTCTTCAATCGGGCAAATGGGCTACTACTCCGTACTTATTGGCGATGGGGCTACAAAATGAAAATGTTAGTATGGCCTTTTCAGTACCAGATTTCTTTAAGAAGTATTTTCCTGGCTCTCACAACGGTTAATGTTTTAATGTCCGAGTTGTACACTCACGATACTATTAGCCTCGGAAACATCGGCGTTTACATTTTGTTTTCCTAAAAATAATTCTTTTGTTGATAAGATTGATACTGTTTTCTCATTTCTTATTTATTTTAAGACATTACATAATCTTGAATTCGCTATAATTGTTTTGAAAAATATTTGTTTTTCCACTATTGTTTGCGAAAGAAGACTCAAGAAGTATTATAATAATAATAATATTATATAATAATATTATCTGAATCGAGAATCAATTTAATAAAATGGAATGTAGATTTAAATTCTAAAATTTATTTTGCGTTAAATTTCGAATTTTATATTGGGTTTTTCGGGGAGACTTTGAATGTCTATTCTGTACGAAGATTTCAGGTTCGAATCCCGCCAAGACCAATAGTAGAATTTTTTTTATCAAAATATAAGATTTAACTAAATTTTATATGAAAAACCATTAATAAACTTTTAAAATATGTAGTGTAATTTGAATTAGAGGTATTTTCAGATACATGCAATTGTTTTAATGTTTAAGAACTTGTATATTTCATGAGTGTTTCCTCAAATGTTGGATCTATCTGAAAACGCCTTTAGTTTAATTTAAATAAGAGCCAATTATACTATAACACTAACTTTTGTTACTTTACCTACCGTTTTAAAGAAATTTATACATGATTGTTATTCCTTCCGTAAGTGAAAAAATAATGCAAAAATTAGGTTTTAATACCTGTCAAAGTAGCATTCAGTGTTTGTTCAGATCCCTTTAGAATGCTAGCATACGAATTGTCCGATGTGGGTTCAGGATTTTCAATTATTACACTAACACTGCTCATGGAACTTGATTTGCTGTGTGGAGAGGCGGATAATGAAGATGAATCAGCTGATATATTTGTAGTTCTATCGGCTGTGAAGCCAGAAGTAGGATTTGTAGTGGGTGTTGACGGTAAAAGACCGGAAAGTGATAATTTGTCCATGCTCTCGGAAAGGTTTAATTCTACAGATAAGCTTATGTTAATTATACAATTAAGCAAAAATTATTTGTTAATAACTTACCTATAACACCCTCTAAAGTATAGCGTAAATCATGAACATGCAACAGTTTACAAGGTCCGCCCTTTTCGCTGCTAAAATCATAGACATAAAGGAATCCATCTTCGCAAGCCATGAGTAGATATAGTTCTTTTTGTATGCGTACCAGCCCACAGACATGCTTAAGACCCGGCTGTCCTAACACAGCAGTAGCGAAGGCTCTATCTTGAGCCAACACATCACCTATTTGCGAGGGTATCAAATAAGAGGAGACAGCCTTTGTTAGATAACCACTCATTGACCAATAATTATTAGAAGTTGTACAGGCAGGTTGTTTATTGTTGGAGGGATTAGCAGAATGAGTTTCAGTTGTATTTGTACTAGTAGAAGATTCCTTTGTTGCAGCTACATTGCAACTAACTTCCTCTTTAGGTATTGCACTTGAAGGAGCTGAAGTTGTGTTGAGTTTTTTGGAATCATCAGAAACTAAAAATAGTATTTTTGTAACAAAAAGATACGGGTATAATAATTCTTATTCTGCGCTTACCTATAATAGATTTTCTTTCCGCTGTCTCTACAGCCTTCGTATCGATCTTAAAAATGTGGACTGTCTCCGTATTCGAAGAAGCACACAGAAAATCTCCCGTTGTTGAAAATACCAAAGAGGCTATTCGTACACACCTCTTAACGCCCCGACGAAACTCTTGTACTCGTTGACCATTCTTAACACAAAATACTCGTATCACAGTACCACGCTCTGATGCTGTAGCCAACATAGCGCCATTAGGTGAAAAATTCATGGCCGACAAAGCCGTATCATGAGCTTTAATCGTAAGTCCCGCTTTTAGTTTATTGGCATTAAAAATTCTTAACTCGCCACTGGTAGTGCAAATTGGAAATGCTAAATGTGAATTTAAGGACAGTGTACACAAACCATATTCATTTGGTGCTATATTTTCGATGGAATGTAAAATTTTCATATCGCGTATATCGTGAATGTGAATGCTTTCCGCTAAACATACGACCAGACGATAACGATTCATACGCACACACAAAATTTCAGTGGGATAAACACAATTGCAGATATCTTGTTTCTTTTTGAAATGCAGCATCTTTAAGCAATTGGGTTTTTGTTGAGTGACCAACACTACTAGGGAACTATTGAATAGTCTCTCAACGATGCGTATTTGTTCCGTATTCTCCTTGGCGAAAATTTCATCAATTTTATCGCTCGCATTGATGGTGAACAAACGAAAGCCATTTTTGCTTAATACCGATATGGAACTGAAATGGGAGAAAATAAAAAAATTAAAAACTTGGTGACGGAACTTTATTTTTTTGTTTTAAGTACTCGTCGTATCAGCGATGTTTAGTATTAACGTGACTTTTATGAAATATTTTGGCTTCAATGTTTATTTAAAAATACAATTACTGAACAAGGATAACACTGACCAGACAATGAAAAAGAGAAGGAACAAAGTATGTGCAAATCAAGATCTTAACAAAAATGCCGAATGACTAGATCAACCTGTCGTAAATGCGAAAAGCCTTAAGCTTTGTAGCTCTTGCTCAAATATATTTTGTATCTGTTTTGTTTTTATATCTTATATTGCTATGAATGTAATACTAACTTTTACTTTCTATTTGTGATCTCAGAAAAATGTACACCGTGAATTGATGTGATGCATGTGGATGTAGAATATTTTTAGTTAAACTACAAGAAAAATTTGTAAAATCAAAAAATTTTGTTTTTGTTTTGAATATACTTGTACGAAAGAACGAACTCAGTCGACATTGTGAAACAGGCCCAAAATACTCAAACAAAACTTAAGAACTGTGTTCTGAAATGAATCACCAGGCCACGGACATCACGCGTGAACGGCTGGGCCGATTTCGCCCTACATTTTTTTGTTTGTTGTTGTATTGCTGTTGTCTGGAGAGGAATAACATTACACAATAAAAAAAAAATTAAGAAAGTTGTCCTCCAGATGCATAAAAAACACAAAACAATAAAATAGCAAAGATAAATAAATATTTCCTATAAATATAGAGAGGATTGGGCCAGCCCTGCGTTCGTACAATTATGGCACACGAAACGACAATTTTTCCAAATCCCAACCTACCACGTGTGCTAATACTGCAAACAAAATTTACGTTTTTAACACATACATTACTACAATCACATTTATCTACATACAAGCCCTCTCGGGCTTCCAAAAATTGCCGTAGTGGACGGTATTTCACGTCCCCATGGCGGGGTATTGGTTAAAGTTTTCAACTAGCAATAATCGCACCTCGGTAGAACCTCATTGGTTACGATATCGCCTCTGCGCAAAGCTAGTTAAATAATCCACAACTATAACATCATATACTGCTAAGGTGTTTAACCAAATGAGAATCTTTCAGAAATAATGTGTGTGTTACTAAAATACCAAGTAAAACTTCAACTTAAACAAACAACAACATCACATATTTTAGGGATGAAAATAAAGCATGAAAAATAAAAAAAAAATACATTATTGTACACAGGCAGAGATTAAATGAATAAAAACAGCAACAGAGAGCAAGAATAAAACAGCTGAGTTTAGTTAAATACAAGTAAAACCAGCTTGTATATTTTAGAGTGACCATTTGGAATTAGAAAGGCTACAATTTGTTGTAGACTTACATAACATTGTCATTCCTTTTATAATTTCTGCAATATTAATTTTCAGTCCCATTAAGTATATGTATATACATATGTATGTATGTATTTGGAACCTTAGAGAAAGGGGAGTCAATATAACAATGTCCGTCTGGTCTGGCTGTCAGGTCACTACACTGTTCAGTACTTTGCTAAAGCATGAAAAAACTTTTTTGTTCTACTTTTGTACTGCCTCTAAAGAATTTTATTTTACCAATGAATCGATATTGTTTTATTTTAGTTAACACACGTAAAATATACAGAGATATCAGGATAAGTGACGATTTTATTTAAAAAGAAACATCTGCATATGCTGTACTTTTTTAAGCATTCAAAAACATATGTAGAATTAGAATTATTATCTTCAAGTCGATTGAGTTTAATAACTTATTGAGATCTGGTCGCACTTACTATATAGAATATTAATGATTTTGTTTTTGATTTTCATATGTATGTATCGTTTTGGCACAGTGTTTATAAAATGTAAGCAAACTGGTTTTATTTTCTGTTTGATTACACATGGAGGTATTAGTATTTTTGTTCATGAGATTTAAGTGCTTATTAAGAAGTATTATAGCTAGGTAGGTGTAGTGTGTTTTTATTTATTTAAGACGTGATTAATAGCAAATGGGTTGCGATAACAAAGCACAGTGGAAGATTTTAGATAATTGGAAATCATTTTTAGATAATATGGCTACAGGGAAGATGAGATTAAATTAAAGTCTTCAATTTTAACTTTACTTAGTTAAGATAGTCGACACCATGAAGAATTGTTTATTATTTTTATCACATTTGGATAATATCGCTACATACACACATCCATACTCGTCCATGCGTTTGCATTATATGTATGTACATACATATGTATGTGAGTTCTGCATATGTACATAGTATATACATATGCACATAATAATTTGAACTACTTTTTTCTTATGATTAGCAACTTTTAAGCGATAATGTTTATAGCTTTGTAAATTTCAACCAGAAAAATTCATATACAGGTAAGTATATAGGTACATACCCACCTACATTCATATGTAGGTCCGAATTCAACACTTAAATTCAAACGTAGTGATACATATTTATATTTAGTATTTGTTAGTTTAGTATTTGTTTTCCTAGTTATCACTGTCTGTGGGCTGTTATATGGGTAAGTAGGCCAATGTTCACAAGTTTAAAAAAGTGGAATCTTATTTTTAAATTGTTGTTATTGTTGATTATTCACTAACAATTCGCATGTTGTCGTTGTAAGATATTTCAATTAAAGATATTCTTTTTTATAAGGTGCATAGTTTTCCAATAATTAAATTTTTATGAAATATGTACATACCGAAAGTGTTGGGCAAAACAAAAGCAACAAAATATTTATTTATTTAACTTTTAAATGCGATATTTTACACATTTGTTGATTTTAAGAAACTCCTTCCGTGCACTTAGGAAAGGGAATATACCAGAAAACAAATGGACTGCTAATTTTTCAATATTAATATCAAGAACAAAAATGTCGGATTTTCTAAAAAGAGATTGTGCAAAACAAACGCAACAAATTAAGCATATAAGTGATTATTGATTTGATATTCCTACAGGGTGTTTTGGTGTAGATTTTTTGAAACTATTTCAGTCATCCCTTTTCAAGTTTGATTTAGAGACAAATCGGCTATGTGCCATCTTCACTGAATACGATGACGGAAATTCGTTCCAAAAATCTACACATGACAATAATTCTTTAAAATAACGGCACATTTGAAAAGTGCAACCATCTGCTCGTAAATAATGTTTAGAATTCTTTACATTAATTTTAAAACATTGTTTCTAACTTTATTTATACTGGTTGGTGTTAAAACAATGACTATATATAAATATTTGGAAACTTTCGAAATCTCAAGTAATTGGGGGTTTTAAAAAAGGGATGAAAAAAGTTAGCACTTGTTGCTATAAAGTGTAGCAAAAACGTATCAATAATTTGCAGGTTCCTAAAAAAAAGTAGAAGTCGACAAAAGATTTACCTGTACATGATTTAAGAGAGCGTTTACGAAAAATTTCCACAAGTAGCGATATGAAACAATGCTCCATTTTTAAATTAAACCCATTTTCCCGTTTTTATGAGGTTGTGAAATCGGTAAATTCAAATGTACGCGATAGAGCAACTAGAAGACGTTTAATAGAAAAAAATTTATGAAGTATAAGCCTCTCAATTGTAAAATTAGTTTTAAGAATCGGGAAGGCATAATAACGTATGGTATGGACGTAGAACGAAGTTGCACCATTTCAAAAATGTATGGAAAAATGGACCGCTGCTTATACAAAATTATTCGGAACGCTGAGTAGATTTGAAGAAAATCTGGTACCAGAACTTTAGACTTTCAAGGTGGACTCTTAGAGACCGTGTTAAACAGTAAATGTGAAGTTTGTTAAGCATAGATTAAAAGCCCTGTGCAGACTGATGCAGGATAACCATATTCTCAGCATATAGTAGGAGTTTTATTTTGATACCAGCGACATTTACACCACAGGTAGTTCTTAGGCTAGATTGTTATTGTATAATGATATCACTTGGTGTTTATACATAAACGTAAGCAAGCGCACTTGTTTAGATTCAAAAAAGTATTCACTTTAAATATCAGTAGTATTTGCTGTTTTAATCTTAGTATTAAGATTTTCTATTCAATCATCCACGGTTAAATTTGGTTGAAGGTGGGCTATGTTAGTAGTGCTGTTCAGATTTTCCGTTACAGTTTTCATACTAATTTAAGCCTGAAAATGTAGTTTTTACGTGATAAATGTTATTCGATACTTAAAAATGAAGAAAAAGTTCTTACAAACGTCTTTAGTGACCCGTAGGCACAGCAAAACTGAAGTTGGTAGCTAGGACGTCTGGAGTCGTCAACAACTACAACTACTGCTAATCGCGCACTGCGCTTATGCGTTGTTTTCAATTTATCGATGTTTTAAAAACTGCACGGTATAAAATACCCAGTCACAACCGGGTTTTGGCCGGGTTAATGGCAATCTCGCCACCATTACCATATTCAAGGAAATGAGGACTGATAAATTCACCGCCCATAAACCAAAGCATATTGTGAATTGCACTCGATAATAACATTCTCTTGGTGTGTCTCTTAACAAAACTCTAACCAATTCTCAATCACATTGTGTTAACATGTTCTCGGACGTGAATGCTGCAGCATTCATTTTCACTGTGATGCAAAATAACATGAATGCTATAGCATTAAAGTTTTTAAGCAAAGTATTTTAATTGTTTTGCTTTGAACCTAGAGTTTTTGTAATTATTCTAGCTATGGTGGCTGCTATAGTATTCATTGTATATTACGATTAAAATGGCATAACCTGCCTGCTCCTTCAAAATATGTTTAATAAAACTTCGAATATTATGGTCAATTAAATGTTAATTTTCGCAGTACACTGAAATTCGTACTGTCCCCGAAAGTGTGAAGATATATTAGCACATAAGAGCGTAAGGATATATTTACCGTTCAAAAAAATAACTTATGTACTTGTACTTGCTCCATTTCAATACACTCACGGGTGAGGGTTCAAATCCCAACCCAGGCAAAAATTATTTTTTTTACCATTTTTTAACTTATTATTAGTTGCTTGTAAGTTGCATGAGTACGTAATTCTTTGTTGTGTTGAATTACGTTATATATATATACATATATATATATATATATATATATATATATATATATATATATATATATATATATATATATATATATATATATATATATATATATATATATATATATATATATATATATATATATATATATATGTATATACAATTTTTCAACCAAAAAATTTGTAGCCCAAATTATAGTTGCTTGATTACACATGCCATTTATTACAACGAAACTTAGAAATCCTGAAAAACCAAAAAGCAAAAAATCACCCTCTTATAACACTCGACGTGTAATGAACAAAACCCTAATTTTTCCAAACTGTTTGAAACACAAGTAGAAACACATTGTGGAACGACAATGCAATAACATTTGTTATTTTTAGACTGTTTAGTGGTATTGGCATTCATATCTGTGTTATTGAAAGCATGAGCAATTTGAACGAAAACGTGCTTTGCAGCAATAAATAATTCACAACTATTATAATACAAAATATACATACTACATACATATATACGTATATGGTTGCAGTGTTGCCAGAAAGCATATATGATAGAATGCTGAGTTGGTAAAAAATATGCTAAAATGTCCTCCAGAAGAACATTTTAAGACATGTCGTGTAAGTAAGACAAACAGCAAGATGAGCGAAATTCGATATATTTGGATATTTTGTATAGTACCTTCCCATAAGTTAACTTGTTTTCAAGTATATTATACAAAAAATAATGAAAACTAGTGTATAGATATGTATGTATGCACATATTCACTGATCAATTTTTAATAATGATTACGTTTAATAAGTCTTAGTTACACTGTGTTTTAGAAATTACTTTTTATTATTTAATTTCAACCGGCTTTAAAATGAAATTAATTATTTATTATTTTTTTTATTATACAAATTTATTCATCTACATACATACATATTTATTGTAGTAAATATTAAAATCAGTGCTGCTCTTAGGTTTAGCTAATTTGGTTTCAAAAGATATTTAAAATTCACAAAATCGCATTTTATATAATAATAGTGGTGATTTTATACAATAACAAATTAATTAAAAATATATTGTATGTGTGATAATAGAGATATGTAAATCCAATCAAATGTGTATTAAACTAAATTTAATATACCTACCTGAAGAAATTTAAAAATTACAAATCTTAAGAACAATAAGCTAAATAAGCATTTATAATACAGGATATATTCATATATAGTTCTAAGAATGCTAAAATGGCAACACTGTAATTGTAATGATAAAAACGAACTTTGTACATGAAAAAAGGAAACATAAGGCTTAACAATCACAATGAAGCGGTCAATGGCAAAGGTTACACCAGAGCAAATAGTTAGAGAGGCATAGAAAAATTTAATGATTTGATGTAAATTTTTGGAATGAATTTTCGTCATCCCTTGTCATGGTTGTTTTGGAAACAAGCCGGTGTCTGCTATGTGACCTCTTGAATGTCAATTTTCGTACCTCATATTTGTAAAAGTTTCGGTAGCTAAAGACATCTTAATGAAATTGAGTAACAATCACACGGCTCTTTTGGAAAATATAGCAGGCCCGTCAGTGAGTCTACAAAAGTGGTCATCTCAACAATAATTTTTTTTAAAAATATCTTTAAAATTTCCGAGGAGTAAGGTGTATGCGCTAGTAGCCCCTATTTGAACAACCATCTTGTAAAATTAAATTGATTCAAGAAGTCGGTAATAAAGTCGTAGGCCTTAACAAATTGCAGCTTTGGTCGTATAACGGCAACTCTGATAAGACAAGGTCAAATGCGGACAACAAGGTATGGCGCTGGCCAAGCATTTTATGTTTTTATTTTGTACATTGCAATAATTGTGTTTTTTACGTGTTAGTAGGTAAGCTTTGTTTAGTCACATATGATTTGCAAGATTTGTAATTTCAAAGGTCCGAATTTTTAGTATTTACATACATTTGTATTCTTGTAATTACATCACCTAATTGGACTATATTCAAGCCAGACGCCTAGTATAGCAGAATTTTAATTAAAACGACTCACAAATATTTTTCGTAATTGATATACATAAATCTAAAAGAGTGAAGTCATCTTTTTGATAATAATTAAATTTTACCCAAATATTCTTTATGTATTTCTGATTTAGACTACATTTACATTGTAAATGCTTGGAACGATTTTCAGTCATTCCTTGTCAAGTTTGGTTTGGACACGTGATGGAAATGCGTTCTAAAAATCTACATCACATCGCCCTGTCGAATTAGCAAATCATGAACAATTTTATTTCTCATTATGTAAATCTTGTATTTTCTTGTCAAAAATAAAATTGCTGTTGCTAACTAAATAAAATTTAAACTGTTATTAATAATTTTAATTTTATTTTCAATATTCTTTGTTCCAATTCACCCAGCAAGAATTTAACCAAAGGTTATCAATTTGCATCTTAAAAATTCTTCATTGCAGCACCCACTTTTTTTATAATTAATAATACTGCATACAGCAACAAAAAAGTAGAGTTTTTAATTAAGAAAAGTTTATTGAACTTTTATATTTGTTCCGTTGCCTTTTACTTTTATATTATTTTTTAAAAGGCCCACCAAAAGAATTGATAATGGTTTGATTAAAAACCAATAAATAAATATGTTTACGAGTACCAAAATAAATAGATTA
This sequence comes from Phania funesta, assembly GCA_963932375.1. Taxonomy (NCBI): domain Eukaryota; kingdom Metazoa; phylum Arthropoda; class Insecta; order Diptera; family Tachinidae; genus Phania; species Phania funesta. Next base: position 102,903,274 of record OZ010653.1, on the reverse strand, counting down.
CAAGTACCAATGTAAAAATTTGCATAAATTTGGAGCAATACGAGAAAAAATACATGTTCTAATACAGAATAATTCTACGTTTATTACGTTCCTTTTGTGTAGCTGAATTTTTAGCGATTTTGCTCGGTTCAGTACAACACTATACCGAAACTGCTATAAATGAATTTAATATCGCAGGTCGATATACGCACTCAATCACACAATACTACAGAGCCCAGGTCTTTAATAACCCGGATAGTGGCAGAGTAGTTTTTTTCCCAATCCCATAATAACAACTTATGTATGTAGAAGTCATTGTACCAAAAACTTAACTTGGAATAATTAATTGAAAGCTTTTTTTCGATCGGTGTATAAGCCGCACAAAACATACCCTCTCTTCTTCGAAATGTACCGACATCTCAATAATTTATTTAAAAATTTAACCAAAAATGGTAATTGTGAAAATATACGTCTTGTGAGTTATAGAATCGCTTTTTTTCTTTTAAAAGCATAACGAGTTTTTATGTTATTAAGAAGTTTAAGTAGCCACACAACAATTTTGGTATAAAACAATTGTTTCTCTACTATCCGGCCTTGATTTTAATACAGCACATACATACATATGTATGTATATATAAAGAACGACTTTTATTAACATGTTATTTTTTTTTATTGCTTAAACAAATTTATTAGAATAGTAATGAATGGATTGGAATTGTTCTTAATATAGAAATGTACAGAAGAAAAATTCAAGCTACTGCACCCTAGTTGAACTTCATTTTGATGCTATCTCTATCAACAGTATCAAAAATTTATAGCATTTGAACCATCATAGAATTTTAGCAAAATATTTCAAACTTATATTAGTAAATCCTACTATGAAAGATACATATGTATGTACATATATATTTTCAAACAGCTTTGTAATTATCGAGTCATATATTCGTCTAGTAGGCTTAAAAGAATCTTGTACGAACACTGTCCTTAAAGAATTAGAATAAGCCGAACTTGTTTTTAATTTTTTTTCCGTTAAGGCGTAGGTTTGTAAAGGGGATATCGAAGAAAAAAACAAACATATTTATTAATTTATAAACTTAAATTTGAAAGAAGCCATCATAATTTTTTAATCACCAACAAGACGTTGAATTACAAATAAATTGTAAAATGAAATTTGTTGTTTTCTTGCAAATCATGTTTATTAAATTCACAATAATAATTTATTTGCGTTGTAATTTTATATATCAATTTTATACGTAAACTAATGACAAACACAAACAAATTATTAAAATAAAAACTATAGAAATTTTTTTTTAAATTAAGTTGAAGCATTACAACAAAGAAATACTAGTGTATATGTAAGTATGTGTATATTTATTTAAAGAAGTATATAAAAATATGTTAATACAAATAACAAACTTTACAAATATGCACAGCAATGCCTAACAGAAACCAGACATATTGATAAAGTGGTTAGAAAACAGACACAGCAACCCTTGTGTTTCTGTAAAGTGAAAAATTTATTGTTCTATTAAAAAGACCGTTCCGAAAATTACATAATCGATCAGTGTTGCCAGGCAATATACAAGATTTGTTTTATAAAATTAATAAAAAGTTTTGAATAAAACGGAATTATATTTAGCAAACATCCAAACATTTTAAAAATTGTGAAAAATCTGTGAAAAGAGAAGCTCTCCAATTTCGCATATATTTCTCAATAGTTACAAAATTACCCAGAAATAAATCACTAAGGTAAAACTGTATACAAAAAAAATATATAAAATTTCACAGAAATAAAATCTCTGAAAGCAAAAATAAATATTTAGTTAAAATTTGGAAATAATAAGATTTTAGAATTTTACCAATAAATTCTTAAAAAAATTCTAATTAGTTTAACTTACAGTTTCTTCTTTACTTTCTTCTATAGAAAATAATTGCTTTAATGCTAAAAACAGAAATAACAAAAAACAAATCTAAAACTTAAAATGTTTAGTGTTCCCCCAATATCAGCATTGAAACTGAAGTATAATTATCCAAATTATTTAAAAAGTAATAATAAATGAATAAAACAAAAATATCTATATCAAATCATCCTATTGGAATAACAAATTAGAAATTAATAAATAAAATCCCTCATTCCAAAAAATTTCTTAAATCAATTTCTACCAAGAAATTTTAAATCAACCAAAATTATTAATATTTTGACACAGTAAAAAAATTTATTATAATACTTATATATAAAAATAGATTAAGAAGGACAAATAGGCAGCAATATTTGAAAGAAGATTAAAATATGAAAGTGTACTTAATAATTTTACAAAAGAAAAATTTTTATTTTAACAAATACAAACTTTAAGAATTAAAAAAAATTGTATATTTTTAGTTTGTTATATTGTGTGTTTAAACGGCCAGATAAACTACAACAATTAATTTTAATTTCACAAAAATCTGAATCAAGTATATTTTATAGAATTATAAAAAAAATTTTTCTTTTTAATTTTTACTTTCAAACTCTATCTTTGTTTTACATAAGATACTTACATATATATATAGCTACATATATAAGTATATACATATGTTTGTTATATGTACATTTACAAGTTGAAATTGTTTCATTTTATAGGATTATAAAATAAAATTCAAGCCAAATTGAATTTTTGGGAGCTAAGTTTGTATATTTATTAAATAACTAAATTTTGTTTGACGCTTTAAGCAAATTTCCTTATATAACACAATTTAACGGGAGGATAATTTATTATAAACCAAAATAGGTATAATTATTTTCCGTTAACTTTAACGCAAATGATTAACAGTCATATATGTATGTACAGTGCTGTTCTGTATACCGTATGCACAATATTTTATTCGAAAGTGGAAATTTTCAATTGTTTAAATTTGTTAAAATTTGAACTAGACCTTATACTTGTTTTCATTGCTTCTCGATTAATCAATCTACACTTTATATGATGAAATGTTATCCCCACTTGTCGCAAAAGAATATAATATGTATTTAGCTACAAACAAAAACTTCATAATAGCGAGAAGTATTTAAAATTTTTCTGCCTCATACTTCCCCAATTATTATTGTAATACTAATTAAAAAAGGGGAGATATCGTTCACACTTTTTTACACACCATGTTTAATTGGTTTTTTGTAATAAACTTGTAATAAAATTAGCCAGTGTTTCTAAACAAAATCATCGCAATGTAATTTCAAGGTCTGTTTACACAAATATGTATGTATGTATATACATACCTACGTATGTAGTATTTTAAAGGCAAAAAATAAAAAAATGTCTAAATTAAAAACTTAACTTTTACTTATTACTCACGTAAAATCTTGATTGAAATTCATTATATATCCTTCGGACATGATGGATGACATAATAACAATTATCCTTTACAGAAATGATTTGTAACGATTTTACACAAATTTAATAAACTATGTACATATATTGATTTTCAATTTTATTTTTTGTGTTTGCAACAATTAATCGCTGTCGATTTCTTAAGCAATAATTTTTGATTTCTTTGTTTTAAATTATTTGTTATATGCACAGATGCATACATATACATATGTATGTATGAATGTATTTAAATTACTTAGATAATTTTTCAACAATAAGTAAGATTTTTTTTATAATTATTAGATAAATATTCTAATAGGACTCCTTTCCTCGTTTTTTGCAATTCTAGTTGTGTATTATAATAATTATCTTTGCTTTTCTGCAACACTTTTGTAACTAAATAAAATACAAAACATTATTATTTGTAATTCTTGTTATGGTTGCTAGATACTGATTTTGTTTTGCTTTCATTTTCATCATATTTTTATTATATTATTTTCGCTATTGTTTTTTTATTTGTTTCACCTTTTTTTCTTTTGCATATTGTCAAGGCAAGCATATAACATAAGGCATGCGTATGAAAATTACATTACTTGATTTTCTAAATGTCAAAACGTACATATAAAAATGAGCGTTTAGTATATTATATAAATATTATGTATTTAAATACGTGTAAATGATCCTGTTCCGTGTGAGCATAAAGTTTTTTTGTCATGGAGATTGTTTCCTTGTTCTCAGCAGAATTTACATGGCGTCTTGACCAGCCATAAATATGTTCAGTTAGTGCACATTGGGTTATTCGCCCAGAAATTCAGCTAATCAAGACCGGTAGTCTTCATGGTCGCTTCATGTTCAAACAGAGTTGTCCGAACAATTGTTCGCACAACTCTGTTATGCCATTCCACAAACAAAATAAACCGGGGGGAAAAAAGTATGTATGTGTTTGTGCGCTCCTCTGTACGCACTCGTATATAAACTTATAAACATAAGTAAATTTTCATAAGTGGTTGCCATCTACTTCACTTTTAAGTTTGACATCCGAACTGAGCCGGCAACACTTTGAACTCGCCCGTGAGTCTAGCTTTTATCAAACTGCCTTGGTGGGAGCAGAGTGAATTAAGGTTTTTGTAATATAATTTATTTTCTGATGATGCTATACAAAAGTACCAATATAACGAATTTAATAAAAAAAAAAGTTTTTTTAAAAGAATTCATAAACGACCTAGTGTTTAAAAATTATTCAACTTGAATTATAATGAAAGATCAAAGTGAAAAAATTTAATTTATTAATATTTTACGTGGATAATCTTTTTAAATTGATTGGATGTCAAATTCCCAAAGCGAAATGATAGCATGCATATATTTAAAAAAGTACCGCAAATATCGAAACATTTTTTTATGGAATTTGACATCCAATACGTTAAAAAAAAAATACTTAATTGCGCTGGTGAGCTTACCTGTTTAGAGTACTCTGTTAAATTCTTTTTAAAAAAATTGTTCGCCATTATTGGCACTTTTTTTATATGGAGCTTAACATTCGTAACGAAGCTGGAAATGCTTTGTTTTCGCCCATCTAACTGTTATCAATTTGCTTTGGATTTTGTAATACGCATGCAGGGTAGACTAAACAGATAAACTACGCAGCGCAGCAGAATATTTTTTTTTTAACTGATTGGGTGTCAAATTTCATCAAATATTCGGGAATTTTTTTTTATATAAAGTTTGACATCCCCAAAAAACCGGAAATACTGAAAATTTGCCCATGAGTCTACCTGTTATCAATTCGCCTTGATACGCAGGCATAACCGTAACCGAATTAATTACAAGGGACCTCATGGGCGGGAGAAAATGTGTTCGTGGTCATCTGGTTGTACAATATGTGTAGATTTTCCTGTTCAGTTTGATCAAAATTTTTTGTCTCTCATCGAGACAAAGGTGTCCAAATTGTTGTAAATTAAAAGTAAAAAAATGTTGACAATAAGAAAGTAAATCAGTTGCAAAGACTGTTTCTTGTGCAGTCACCTGTTAATAAATTCGCATTGGGCCTAATATTTTTGAACAGGCCCAATATAGTAATTCGCCTTGATACTTGCCATGCAACTCTGCACGTAAAGTTTTTCGAATCAGAGTTTGTTTTCTTGTCATTCGTAAAAGTTTTCATAGCAAATTTTGTCTTTAGTTTTTTTTTTTTTAATTTTTGTTTAATTTTATATAAACTTTAACTAATATACATATATACGAAACAAGTGATATTGTGTTGCTTACAAAATAAGTAAAAAGTTCAACAATTTAGGATAAAGCTTAGAGAATAACGTCATAAACGTGTGTAAAAAAACTAGATATAAATGGGGAAAAGCAGGCATATGGAATTCTATTGAATTTAAGATAAAAGACAACACACCGCGTCTTATCTAATAAAACAGGCGTTTAAAAAAAAAACTAAAGAAAGTTGCTTGTTGCATATGTGCGTTTGTGTAATAATAAAGAGTAATAAAAAAGAACAGCTAAACTGGAAGATAGAAATAAAACAAAAAAATGCCATTAAAGTTTCTGAAAAAATGTCGACAATATAATGTGACATCAAAAAGTCTTTTCGTAATATCAGTGCATCATTTATTGGGTAAGTTTTGTCTTTCTACTTATGTATGTGTGCAGTAAATAGTAAAGCCATATTAGTTCCATAATTGCTAGTATTCTTTAGACGTGCTTTTTCTCCTACTTTGTTGTTGTATTGCTTAAGAGCGGGGGAGTATTTGTGGCATAAATTTATCAGCATTTTTGTGATTGGGTATTTAAGAACACACTACTTTCAGAAATTATTGAAGAAAACCAAAACATGATGTCTAGCCGTTCTTTCTTTACTTTTCTTTCTACATGATTTACTTTTTGTCAAATGACTACATTTGAATTTTTTTGGTGGGTGCAAAAGAAAAAGACAAGTCCATTGACATTTTTCATATTGAAGTTTTTTTTTTATTATTTTCCTCTATTCCCATTAAATTGCTTTGTTTTTTTCTACAATTAATTTTGTGTGAGTATGAGGTGTACATAACTAAAACATTCCTTTCAAATGAATGCGCAAACGCCCCTTCATGTTGAATCGTTTTTATTGTTTATAATATATTTCGTTACGTTATTTGTTTTTATTCGTAAAAATTCCATAAATATCTTAAAGTCTTTGTACAAAGCACAATCGATCAACACTCAAGTTAATGCTATGTGACAAAGGTATTTTATTACTGAATAAGTTAACGATTTACACATGAGCAAACGTCTGTTGTTTGTAACTTTCTTAATTCTGCGCAATTAATTTTTGTCTTGTAAATTTTTCCTGAGTGAATTCTTTGGAATGTCCACGTAAAAGTATGCAGGGTGTACTGCCACTGAAACCAGCATTACATGAAATATTTTTGTAATAGCGTTTTTCATGGATAACCGCGTCTTCTATTGGCGATTTTAGCTTATTGACGCCTAATTGCTTTATTTTATGTAGTGCTAAAATAAATTGAAAACTTAATCAGTTACAAAGATCTCACGTAAAACCAAATTTACTTCTACATTTAAACTTTTTACCACTACTGAAGTACATACATACATATGCCCACATACATACATATGTCCATACAATTGTTTTCTGAAAAATTTTCACATCAAAATTCTAATAATGATATACATAAGTAGTGATATAAAACGTTGTTGTTTAAAAACAGTGTTGAAAATTATGCATAATTTCATAGGTACATATTAAATGATGTTCCGTTGATCGTAATTCGCACTAAAACAAATGTGAAATCAAGGTCTTTATCCTAGAGTTTACCTGTTATCAATTTCCCTTGACCACAAACAACGCCTTTCTTTCAAAAGAAAGTTTCATACAGTTTCAAATGTTTTGAGCACAATCAAAACCGTAAATGTCACTTCAGTATAAAATGCTTAAAACTCTATAATCACGGACAAGGTTTCATAAAAATATTCTTCATATTCCAGTCTTTTTTTACTTTTCTGCAATATTAACATAATCATTTTTGTGCTCGTTATGGACTCGATAATCACTGGGAGCGAACGGTACCCTATTGGCGACACTTCTGGAAGTGTCTTCTATGACTGGCTTTTTAATCAATTACAACTCATTTTCCAGCCGTTTTGCTGGATTTATATATTATAATTTGCTCGAAAATCTATAAAAAGGTATAATAGTCGCCTTCTAAGATTTTGTGGATAACACTTTCGGGAATTTCGTTTTGCGCACAACTGAATAAATTGGTTATTGGTCGTCTAAGGTAGCTTTGATAGTCTCAATTCAGTGATTTTTGTCAAATCAATCGTCCAAATGCAGACTGGGATATTGAAAGTAAAAAATTCGGAATATTTAGTTGAATATATAAAAAAGTTTCCATATAAAGCTTTTGTTATGAAATACTTTCGAGCACATGTTATGATCAAATTGAATTTTCTTTGAATTGCTTATTATATTTATTGGACAATAAATTTACTAGAATGATAACAGAATTTTTACAAAACATTCCTTTAATTTTATAAAAACAAATTTGATTAAATTAGTGTTGAAAGTAGCAAAAGACCAAAATAAATAACAACGAGGGTTATTTTGCTAATATGTTAGTGATGCAGTAGCAAAAAATTAAAATAAAAACAAAACCGAGAGCTATTAAAAAAAAAGGAAAATAATATTAAATTAAAGATAACATTGATTTTAGGCAGGACTATTTAAAATGATTTTACAAATGTTTTTCAAACAACAATATAGAAAACTGTTCTGCACTAACGTTTGCTAAATACATTATTACTAATACGAAAGTGCTTATATTGTGTGCCAATTACGATCAAAACAAGCATGTTTGACGTCACAACAAAAGTTTTGCCCAAAGATACAAATTAAAAGTTTAATTACAAATGACCTAATGTAGCCATAACCGCGAAAAGAATTTAACAGACATATATTTGACGTTTTCATGCAGGATTGTTTCAAAGATCCATACACACCGTCTCGTATAATATTGAATCCCAACGAATAGTTGCAGTAATACAATCCTTTGAATTTTTTGTGTGATCACAAAAATAACTTAACTGACATAAAAACATCGGATAGTCGCCGAAGAATTACTGAAATAAACAATTGTATTAATTATAAAGGGCAAACTATGCTTACATACTCGTATATATGTAACAGTGTCTATTAGTTTTCATCTAGAGCTGGAACAGTGACTTAATTTTCACTCATAATCCTGAACGTTTACGGCCAAGATTACTAATGCACGGCTTACTCGCATGTATGCTCAACTGACTAAAATGAAAAACTAACTACGATCACAAAATCCTATGGTTACAATATAATCACGGTTTAAATCAAATTATAGAAATCATTTCTACATTTTTACTATCAAAACTTATCCAAATTTTTTATACGAAGTTGCTGATAATAATATACCATTTTTTTATTTCATTATTATCTAATTATAGTCAAATAAAAAATCAGAATCAGAGCAATTTAATCACGTGACATGCACGTAAAAAATCTACCCATGCCAGCTAATGCATATGGGTTTTTCATACTCGCGTTCATGCATGATAGCGTGATTGGAGCACAAAACTAATCAGGTTGAAGCGTGACCACGCGAGCGGTGCTCTTTGCTACGTTGATCTTCATTGTTCGTTATGAAATATACGCTTGGATAGACGTGTAAATAGCATTTGGACCCCCGTGTTATTGATAATTTGGACATTAAATTCAAATTACTTTTGTTAATAAGTTTTATTTCTTAATTTACGCAGAATATTGTAAGCATAAGGATATTTTCAGCCCACATCTAAAATTAAAAATAAAAAAATCTAAAAAAATTAAAAAAACATTTTGTAAATTTGATTTTTGAAGGTTACGATATTTTAGCGGTCAGATTACACAATATCTCACTTTCGTAAGACAAAGAAAAATGTAAATGATATAAAAATGTTCATTACGTTAATTTTCTTTTATTTTACATTTAATATTAAAAGAAGTTTATTCTAAATTTGGATTTCGTAATTAAATTGTATATAATGTTTGAGCCATATTAGGTAAAATGTTTATTTTACTCACAAATACAAAAACCTGAATAATTATTTTACAATTTTTTTTATTAAAATACGTTAAGAAAAATTTAACCGGTTGTGCGCTACTTTACTATTTTAATTCCAATGAGTGAGTAGTACGTGAACCCTATTTTGCCCTGTGTTCATGGTTTTTGAAACTGTAGATAAACAAAATTTTTATGTTTTTATCATCAAATAACTTTTGTCAAATTGTTGACCTGAAATTCTTTCACCTTCACTTTTTCCACCGACTTTTTTGTGATATAGATGCCTTCTTCCAAAATATATATGTTCAACCACAAATTATTCACTAGGAAGATTTCACACAAGGTTTAACCCAAATATATCTGTGTGAATAAAGAAAAAGTGTTTAAGTGCAATTTTGTTGTTTTACAGTGGAGCAATTTTAAACTTTAACGAATATTAAAAAAAATATGACCGGTTTTTAAGACATGTTATTATATACGAAAATTAGATTTCGAAATGCAATTAATGTTCTTTTAAGATCTTATATCTAACGAAATTTTAAGCTGAGTTAAGTTACTGTTCGAAACAAAATGGTGAACAGATTTGAGCCCTTTTTAAAAATAAATCGTAATTATGTTTTACAGTGCACATTAACTAGTTAACTGTAAGCTTAAGAAACCTTTGTTAAGAAAATGTTTAAAAAAAGCACTTTATCTAATAATGTAAGCTTTAATGAATTTTTAACAGCAACATCACCCCAAAATTAAGCTAATGATGCACAAAATTGTCCATGCAGTCGATTCTATAAATACGTTTTTATTTGATTAAAGCTACTTTTGTTTTTTTTTAATAAGAATGCATATAAATTGTTCCATTAAGTGATATTAAGAAATATAAACAGAATAAATAAGAATTCAGAGGACTTGCTTAAGTAGAGGACTTGCTACTTTTATTCGTTTTGATTGTACTTGTATGGACATAAAATAATTTTTGTATTAAAATTAGTATGTTAGATATAAAAATTTAAACGGATAAGGTAGAGGGAAGAATAATTATACTAGGAAAAGGTGTTAGTATTTGCATAAATATTGCTTCTAAACCAATTAAAAAAAAATAATAATGCAATTTTAAAGTAAATTAATTGTGTCTACCTATTTTATACTTACTTTACAATTTTGTTTACCAAAGGTTTGTAAAGCTATTTTAAGTGTTTTTGGAAATCGCCGTTAATGTAGTCCATATCGAAGTCGCTGTCATCCGCTTTTGATTTTTTTTTTACTTAATTGTAAAAGATACCTGTTGGTGTGCACATTATAGTTTTTAGTTAGTAATGGTTTTGATATTTTGAAAACCAAAACAGAATACATCATCTTATATATAGCAGTAGTGAACGATATTTTATTATTATAAAACAATTCAGTTTTAAAACAACAAGAATACCCCAATAGACCAGCAAAAAAAGTACAGCTATAAATATACTAGACAATTGGAAAAAAACAATAATTGAATTAAAAAAAAAACGTTAACAGTATGAAAAAAAAGACGCAACCAAAGAACGCCAGCTGCTGACACCCATTTTGCATACAAATGAGTTGAATATGAATAATTCCAAATAGTTTTACATATGTATATTCGAACACAAAAATATTCGTACATACATGTCGAATACGAGAGTAGTTACAAGAAAAAGCCAGTTGCAGCGTTATAAAGTTTTTGTTTTAAAATTATACTTTGTTGACAATTATCTCAGCAGCATGTTGAATGTCAGAATTAAAAGCGCCGATCTTTTTAATTTAATTTTTGAGAATTTCGTCTGGATCGCTAGTATTCTTCGAGGTTTGTTTTTGCAAACCCGCATAAATATTTATTTAATTAAATATTATCAAAATATTTGCCTTTAATTAGTAATAACTATCCAGAATTTTTTTTGCCGAATTTAATTTCGTTTCGGTTGTCGATCAGATAACAGAAATATTTCGGATTTATCAGACAGAATTCTGTAGGATTTCTGATGAAATTTCTAAGAGAAATACTAAAGGAATTTTCGATGTGCGCAGAAATATTAGAAAAAATGTATTTTTTTTAATATTTCTAGAACAGTATCATATTGTTCGGTAGACATTTAAAAAAGTGAAGAAGTGATTAATCAAGAAAGGTTTGACTATTCAGGTTAGTGTCTACGAACAAATAAGGTAAGTCGTTTTATTGTCTGATTAAATTTCAGATTGTTTGTGACATCTTACATGTCGGCAAACAATATTTTTCTGTTTTCCGTTTCAAACTTAAATTAATTAAATGTTTAATTTTCTTATATTCAAATTCAATGCTTTACATGTTTTGTCGGTTCAGTTTAGATATATGTATATCTATATATGTATACGTACATTTGTACACATGTTATATGACATTAGTATTATAGAAGTAGAATAATTATATTTAAAAAGGAAGTCACATAGCCACAATGGAATTGCGTTCCCACGTAACTTATTTACCAGTGTTTTCTGCTGTTGATTACTTTTTGGATGAGATTATTTGTTCGGTTCGTATTGTAAAAGTAATGAAGACATGTTCCCTAGTACTTTTTGAATTTCTCGGTAGTTTTGACAGTTTTAAAACCCCCCTCGTGGAAAAATATCAACAAGCTTTTTTTTGTTTTTAAATTTTTGTGTATTTTTTACCATTTACGTATTCAAAGGAATTTTATCTGCATTGACTCAATAATTAAATACAAACAATCAACGACAATGCACGTGTGGTTGTTGATGTTGGGCTTTTCAACAAAAGATTCGATTTGTACAAAATTAAGAAAAAAAACTAATTGATCAAAAAGTTATTGGGCCTTATAGTAAATTTAGAATACACAAACCAACAATAACGCTTAAACAAAGCGTGTAATTAGGTGTTATGAGTTTATTATTAACCATCTGGAAAAATTTTAATATGTCTGCTGAAGTTTATAAGAGAAGGCATCTTGAACAATTTTCTAATAATCGTTTGACGGGTTGAATGTTAATTCGTCTTTGCATGTGCACTGCGCTGGCTTTGTTTTTTTTTTTAATGTAGGGGGGATATCAAAGCAGACCGCTAAATTTAGGGATCCTTTTTTCGACCCCCTTCTTTCTTCGAATTGAATTCTGGCAACCGATTTGTAATTTAAGATTACCTTACTCTTAATCAAGTCTCTGGTGACTGTGGACCTTTGTCCTCAATACGTAGTCTCTTGTAATTGCTAGCATTCATCTAAGGTCCACCATCACACACAATGTGTGCTACCGTCTCAGCCTCTTCCTCAGGAGTATCTTTAGAAGCTGACCCCTTGCGAGGTTTTCTTGTCCAACCCTTCAGAATCCTTCCATTGGCCAATAAACGCCGGATTTTCTACAAAGATTAACCTCTCCACCTCGTGCGAGGCTTCATTGTCCATTGCTGTCGGAATCTCACGGCCCAACGCCTTAGAAGTACCCTTAAAGAATGTCCACCGCCCGCGAAGTATTCGGATTCCTCCTTTGGCAAATTAAAACCGTAGTTTCTTCAAAGATTAACCTCTCCGCCTTTTGCAAGGCATCCTGATTCATCCCTGTAATGGAGAAAAATATGCCCACCCGCACAGAGCACGGATAAGGCTGTATTAAAACTGGAAATCGACTGGTATCCAGAGTTCGCATACTTAAGAACCCTCTTGGCCACGCATGCCTGGCGCATGTTATTACACCGTGGATTAAGGATTTTTTATACGAGAGTGTTAACTTCTCTCCGCTCGACTTATTTAGCCAGACTCCTTGCAGATACAGGAACCTGTTACCGGCCGCCACCACGTGTTGGTATAAGTAAGAACTTCTGACAGTGCACTCAGTTACGGCAATGTGCCTGACAGCTGACAACCAGCTGGCTTTGTTGCTCACATCCTTGTGATAGTATGATTTTAAATATACTGATAATATAAAATATAATTTCAAATATACCTATTATTCCGGGTCCTGTGTTTCGCTTCTTTCTAATCATGATCTATATTCCGTAGTATATTGCTATTTATCATTCATTTATTAATTTGCATATATGTACTACATATAAGTATACATATATAAATTGGGATACAAAGCTCATATTAATATAACTTTCTTCACATAGTTAACATAAAACTTATTTAAATATTAATAGTACGTATCCAACAGTACTTGAAGTTTGCTTAGCCGCACATTTTTATAGGAACAATTTTGCAAAGAAACCGAAAATAAAACAAAATTTATATGAGATGGTTTCTTATTTAGACGGAGAACTTGGACAAATTCATGCCGAAGTAACGTTGCTAAATTATTTAAATTTATTTTGAAAAATATATATGTTTGGAACGATTTTTCGTCATCCCTTGTCAATTTTGGTTTGGAGACAAACCGGTTTCGGCTAGTTGCCATCTTCAGTGCCATTTTAATCGTTCGAACGGAAAATCGTTCCAAACATATATATCAGAGCACCCTGTCAGAAAAACAAATCAACAAACAATATTTTGAAAAACTTTGTTCAATTCGAGATACTCAGCAGGTATTACGTGCGTTTTACAGCCTCATTACAATTGATACCACAACGACTGCAGCACAAAATATCCCTGGATTACTGACCACAATGCCGCCAGAATAGAATCTGCTTCATTATTTTTTTTTTTTGCTTACTCCGGTGATTTAAAATAAAACGGTTAAATGATTATTATAACAAATCTCTCTAATTACATACATGTATATAAACTATGAACTTTGTTATTGTTGTACATTAGTAGACATTTGTATTGGTATTGAAAGAAACTAAATAAATAAAACAACAAAATATTTGCTGTAATAACAGCTATAATGAGTCTAAATTAGCTGATGTATCGTAACTTGATCAAACGTATAGTAAAAGTTAGTTGAGTAAAAAGACTTGTCAACAATTGAGAAAGCATCTTAGTCTGAAAACAATGTGTTTGGAGGGCATGATTCACGCTATTATTTAAAAGCTAAGACTACTTTTAGCAGGGTTGCATTCTTGCAGAAATTCGATAGTGTAGACAAACAACGATTATCATTAGAGTACAAAAACTCAACGAAAATTTAAACCCTTGTATAATACGGCCATGTTCCGACACTCGCATCTCGCACAAAATTTGCGATTGTGATTTCAACTCGCATGCGAGGGGTTCTGTAACTCACATTCACAAGAGTTTTTAAAGAAACTACAAAGTTATGAATAAATTAAATTAATAGTGTTTTCTTTTTATTTTAGTCAAAACTACTGACATTTTGTAACAAATTTTTTCTAAAAACATGAAGTTTACAAACGTTCTTTGCTTCTGCAACTTTTGCCTTTGTATTTCTTCTTTTGCACTGGCGATTTCAATAAACAGCTGATACGAGTCATCTTCAAAAAATATACGCAGCTAGTGCTGTAATTAATTCAAATGAAATGCCCGCGTATTTTTTGATATATTCTAGGACACTCTTGCGAGTGTCAGAACATGCCCGATAGTTTGAAAGTGGCTTTAATGATTTTGACTTTAACAACGGGATTTTAGTTTCTTAAAGCGTTATAAAAATATGGGTTTTCAACAATAGTATTCAGTTTTGGCGCGAATAGTCTTGCGAAAATCCGAATGCAACATATTGTATCTTTTTATGGAATCTAACAACAAAATACACAAAATTTCTTTTGAATTTCTTAAAATGCTGCGATATTTTACTTTTGCAATACCATTTGCATCAAATACTGAACACAGCTAATGAAAAATTGTGTTGCATGAAAAGATGCTAAAGTTATAATCTGCTTTTCTATGGTCGTTTATCGATCTATAAAAAAAAAAAAACCAACCAATATTAAATTTGTAGTTAAATGTTTTTTTGTTAATCTTAGTCACTTTTAGACTTAGGGGTTTAATTAAGCAATCCTAAATGAATTGGAACATTTTTACATGTAAGATTCTTTCAAATAAATAAATAAATATAATTTAAGAAACATGAGTAAAACTAAAATAATACATTCAAAATTAATATGTTATGTTCTAAGAAACCATCATTTATTGTATGCTTTAAAGTAGCAAATATTTTTATATATTTGGTTTATGATACACATTTATTTTTAGGGCTTAATTATACCATTTACAAAAGTTAAAAAGGTATATATAGGTTTGCCATTCCGTTTGTAATTTCTACAATATTCATTTCCGATGTCCGTCTGTCCAATCTTGAAATAATCTTTCTGATGGCACTCGACAACTTAGAATCTTGAAACTTGGACCACTTGATCCATTAGTTTGGCGATTTTCCGCTATTTAAAATCGTCCATATACCCAGTTCCACAAGCTCCCGAGATATGAATAAAATACCTCTGGGATTTTTTTTCGTATTTTCACTCTTGCGGGGTAACGGTTATACACAGGCATCAAAATTTTAACAAAATCGTCGTTTAAAAAACAAAAAGAAAAATAAACAATTCGAGACAAGTGATGAATTCCAAAAAAAAATTCACCAAAATATTTAAAATAATAAATCTTTTCAAAAATCTCAATTATTCTGAAAAATGAAAAAAAACCGAATTTTCCCATAATTTAAGAATTCACCCGAATACAAAACTATAGTTTTAAAATTTTTATTTTGAAAAATATAATTTTCCAAATAAATCTTAATCTTATAGAAAACGCAATTTCACAAAAAATTCGAAATTTTATATTTACCACCAATTCGAACAAATAATTCCTATAACCTAATTTTCGCAAACCACGAACCAAAAACAAACTTTTGAAATTTCGGGACAAAACTTAGGCAAAGGTTGAAATTGAACCTAAAACTAACTCTATATTTTATTAAATATTAAAAATCAAATTCTTTGCACTGGCAAAAATCTGTAGTATATATTTAGTAGTTCATACTGTTCTGAAGGGTATATAAGATTCGACACAGCCGAATATAGCTCTTTTGTTTTATATACATACATATATATTTTTTTATGTTAAGTTGATCATGTTGCTTAATATTTACTTTTACTGAAAATGCTTATTATTACATTTAAATGGTTGAATAAATAAAATGCAAATAATTTAAACAAAATAAAAATATATATCAACAACACAACATTAAAGAAACTTGAATCCTAAAGCTGCAGAGAAAGAAATCTTTATACACAAAAAGAAAATAAAGTACGATACACACGCACATCAACATATTGAAAATGGTCAAGTGCCACTTCTCATTGGGAAAGTTTTAGTTGAACAATTTGTAATTGTTCCATTTTCGAACTTGAATTTAGGCTTTAACTTTGCTCATATTTATAGTTATGATTGCTAATAATAATTTCAGTTTCATATGCAAGCAAGCTCTTTAAATGAATCTTGCGTGTAGAACACCTGTCCAGTACACTATCATAATGTTTAAAAATTTAAATAGTAAATATGAAGTTGATAACAAAATAAATAAAACGTTTATGAAAAGTATGCGAAATAAGATATTTTTACTAACAGAAGAAGTATGTAAGTAATTATAGAAGTAAAGTTTGATGATTGCAATTGCCTTGAGAATTATAAGTAGCAATAGCAAGATTAATCGAAAAGCGATTAATAATGGATTATATTCCTACGATTGGCGATTTGCTTATATCGAGGATTAATCGATTATAATTAAAATACATAATAAAGGCCTATAATATGCCGTACAAAATATTTTTTCTTGTATAATGAAAATCAATTAGTAATAAAAATTTTAAGGCCCGTTGAACGCTGGTTTAGGAATATGGAACAATAATTTTTACTGGCATCATCAACTATAGTAGACCCCCGAATATAAAAAAATCCAAATCCAAGAGCAATTAGCGCTAACTGGGATTATAAGAGAAATAAGAAGCGAGAAGTTTCTAAATCCTTTTTCAGAGGAAGTAAAAGCAACATTTATTTAAATTCCGAAGCGAAAAGCGACAATTACTATATAGTTACTCAAGATAAGCTAAGCGTCCTTTTAACGTTCCAGTTCTTGAATTAAAACGAGATGTGGTTAACAACGCCTAACCTTACACACTTGCGCAAAGATATTGTTTCCTAATTGGAACTTCTGTACTATTATTGCGACCAGTTTCGAAAGGAGGCGTAACCGCTACGGAAGCAATGAATATAGATTGACTTCAAAGCGGCTTTTTAAATTCTTATTTTTACATTCTGTTTTAAACAAATCAATTATGTTATTTCTGATAATTTTCTATCTTAGCTAAGTTAATCGATAATTTTTTTCCGATTAATTGCAATTAATTATTTTTCGGTTCGATTGATCATATGATTTAAATTCGTAAATAATGACTAAATAATTATACTTCTAGATATATACATTTGAAATTCATAATACATAGTTGAAATGTTCAATTTTTGTCTATATAAGATTTTCGCGTAATTTTTATTTTCGCTATTTTGCTGTTTTTACACATTTATTTCAAACGACGTTTTGTTTTTTTAACTTTAACTTACATCTTTGTAATTAAATTTTTCGATTTTTCTAGACACCACCACAACTGTCGATTGTACCATCAGTTCTGAAAGCAAAGGCCAAGAATGTCTCGATAATGTTTGCCAACGTTTGCTCATCCAACAGCCGGAATTTTTTGGTCTACGCTATATGGTCAAAGGCAAAGAAGACGAAATGAAATGGGTCGACTTAGAACGTTCGCTCAGTCGTCAATTGGAAAAATATGCAGCCGGTACAAAAATTTTCTTGCGTGTACGCCACTATGTAACGACAGGCGTACGGCATCTAAGCGATGAAGTTACTCGTTACTATTATTTCCTACAGTTAAAAAGTGATATAAATGAAGGTAAAATTGCATGCGATATACGGACCGTAATACTTTTGGCATTATACTGCCGGCAAGCGGAATATGACAGTTATCAGAACGATAAACAAACAAAAGATTATTTAAAGAAATCTTTAGTGTTACCAAAAAACTTACAAGGTAAGAAACAATTTCGAAATTAAAAAATTTATTATGTTTAATCGATAACTTAATATTTTGATAAACGTTAACTGATTGTGTCTAGAGTGTAATCATTTATCTGATTTATTAAATGCTTAATTGCCTTTATTATAAAAAATACGTGTATAATTTTAATGCATAGAGAAAAAATTATAAAATAAAAAATTAAAAAGAAGATATCATCAGGTATGTGATGCAAATCGATTTTTAAAATTCAACGTTTCAAAACCGAAAAGATACGGGTGATTATTGTTGTGTTGAATTTAAAACATTTGTATTATTTTTTTACATAAACTCTTAATATTATTGGAATTTAATATTTTGCTCTGCTTTTGAGTTGTAATAATTCGTGATTGTTTAAAAAATTATTTTCATCACATACCTGTATATCGATGATGTTTGTTTAGGAATTTCAAGCCCTTGAATTTAAATTAACTAAACTGAAAAATATGTTCAAAATTAACATTTTTACAAGTCTTGTCAATTGTAAATTTCCTAATACATATTTAAAATGTTTTTTCAGGTTTGGTCAACGATGATAATCTTTTAGACGGTTTAATTCTTGAAGTATTACAACAACATTCAGGCATACAACATTTGAGTACTTCCCAGGCTGAGGAAATGTACATACAATGTTGCCAACAGCTTGAAGGTTATGGGGAAGAAAGGTTCCAAGCCAAAGATAACTTGGGCAATGATATTAATTTAGGCTTGGCTATAAATGGCATGGTGGTGACGGCGGAGAATGGTCGTCAATATTTTCCTTGGAAAGATTTTCATACCGTAACTATAGAAAAACGAGCCATACGTATAGTACAAAATAAAGCAGATGGTTCACAGTTTCTGGGCTCATTTATATTCTCCGAGACTGATACAGCTAGATATTTTTGGAAATTGTGTAGAACACAACATAAATTTTTTAAACGTTACATAGATGAAGATTCCTCATCAAGTATGGGTGATGTGGAAAGTGCTAATGGCATTTCTATAGGTGGGGCAGAGGCTATTAATGCTACTTCTTTTAGTGGTTACGATTTAAGTGATTCACGTGAGGATTTACTATTGGAACAACATGCCACCTACGTGCCAGGTGCGGGCACTTATGTAACCGGTCAACAACCTTCTCAACAGTCACAAGAATATCTATCATCGGTTCAGTCATTGCATCATCAGTCTTCAACTCAGTTACCTCCTCATGGTCTAATATCAACAGCCAATTCGTCGTCTGCTTTAATGTCTTCCAATATTTCTTTGACAGCTAGTCATCAGTCAGGTAGTGGTAGAGCTGATGGTAATGGTATGAATGGCAGTTCACTGCATATGTCACATAGCAGTGGAGGAGGACAAATAAGTCAGGGTTGGTTAAGCAAGGTGGGGTTTAAAGTAATTAAATTTGTTTTAAGAAAATAAATAATTTCTGTTTTTTGTTATGTTTCAGGAATACAATAATGATTATGTGTCCTCTTCGCAACATCTCTCTAATAGTATACTAGATACACGCCTACAAAGCAGTTCCTGCCAGGATTTAAGCAATAATAATTTACATAACAGCTCTAGTTATTTGGGTAACAACAACAATCATATTTTGACAGCCGATGCTCATGAAAGGGAACGTCTTAAGGCCATGCTGCCAACATATAGGCCAGCACCTGATTATGAAACAGCTGTACAATTAAAATATCGAGCACCCTCAAATGAGTGTTACAACCTAAATCAATTGCAATATCAGGCAGCTGCATTGGCAGCTCATAACTCGGCAGCTGCTTACTATGCTGGCTCTCAACCTGATGTACATCAAGCAGGTGATAGCTTATTAATCGGACATATGGCCACACATCGTTATCCCGATGTAGCACAACCAGCCCAAGCTATGCATGCTCAATACAATCTATCGTCATCTAAAACTGCAGCCTCAGGCTTGGGCTCGACAGCTCATGGTAACATTTATACAGATTTACCCCAACGTGTTCAAATGATTAGGTCTAAACCTCCTCCTCCCTACCCCGTAAACAGATTAAGTTCTTCTTCTACTCCTGATTTAGCAGTCGCTTCTCATCGTCCTCTGTTGGGCTATAGAGCATATGTTTCTGGTTCCTCACCCGACTTGGTTTCAAATAGAAATTTTTTGAACTCGCAATATTCGTACAATGGACACCCAGGAGGCTTAGGCAATGCCGGGCAAGTAACTACTTCTTCGGGCGCTACTATGCTACATCAGTATCCCTATATGGGTCATGTCGGACATTCGCAATCATATTTACCACCTCATGGTACTTTTGAAAACCTTAATATGATTGAAGAACAACCATCGATTATGTCACAGTTAAGACAATCAGCTTTAAGTCAAGCATCAGCCAATCATGCTGTAAGCAACACACAAAGTTATGAACAAAACTCTCCAACATTACCACCGTCTGGGTACCGTTCGTCAGCAAATCTTCAAACAACACCGCCAGCAGCATTGCAACGTAATGCTATGAATGGTTCTATAGAACCAATTTATGAAAATGTGCCACTGCCTCAATGTACGTCCTCATCATCTGTTACTCCACAACGCAGTGCAGAGCAACGTTCTTCAGGTTCTTCAACTCACAATACGGAAATAAGAAATCGTACATCATCTATACAATCCGCGCCAGGTGGTATGCATAATCAACCGCCCGTACCAGCAGCCAGACATCATCATCTCCTACAAAGGGAACCGGCTATGCTACCTACACAACAATTGGCGCAACAACAAATACATAAATATTTACAAGCTCAGGATGAGCCTGATGAAATTTCCATGAATATAAAAAAATTCAATATTCAAACACAACCGGATAGAGCGGCTAGCACTGATTTACAACTAATAGAAATCACGCCGCCACAAAGAGGGGTAAGGGCAGTATCAGCGGCGCCGGCAATAGGCCAAACTTCCACACAGCAAGAACAATCCCCTGTAAAGGTGACTCCGCCCCCTAGACAGCACAAAAATATAAAAAATTCATTATCTACATCGGCAGTGGATGTCATACAAGCCTCCTCGTCTGTGTCACCCTCAGCGTCTTCATCAAAAGCAGCCATGAACTCAACACGAATTAAATCTTCTACATCTCATGATGATTCGTTGAGTCATCATTTTTCAGCCATGAATTTGTCGTCCACATCATCTTCCATGTACAATACCACATTAGATACCACAGCACATAGTACTAGCACAACCGGAAACACAACTTCAAAAGAAAAGCGTAAAAAACGTTGGAATTTCTTAGGAAGAAGTAAAACTCCAGACAAACAGAAATCGGCAACTTTGGGTAGGGAAAAAGCCATCAATACAACAAAATTGCAGAAAATAAAATTAGCTCAAGACGATCTAAATTTACATCATCGATGGTCAACAGGTGTACCTAGATTACAACCAATATCGGGACAATATTCCAAAGATAAATTGGTAATATATTTGTACATATAATTAAAATTTAATATAAAATATCGGTTTCTTTAGTGTCAGATACTCACTGATAAGTTAACCGACTCCCAGTTATTTATGGAATTCGAATCCATACCTAAAAGAAGAGAATTGGCACGTTATGATTGTGCTTTGAGAGAAGAAAATGCCATAAAAAATTCCGATCCTAATTTTCTGCCTTACGACGACAATCGTGTATGTCTAACGCCTACCATGGAAAATCGTCATGGCTATGTAAATGCTTCCCATATATCGGTATGTTTAATATGTAATTTAAGCATTTATTTTTTTAATGTAATTTATCAATTGCTCTCTTTAGGCGACAGTGGGTAATAAACAACGTTTTTATATAGTTGCTCAGTCACCACACGATGAGTTGACCACACGAATCTTTTGGCAATGCGTCTGGGAAGCTGATGTTTATTTAATAGTTCAGCTATCGGAGGATTTAAATTATATACCGCCCAATACAAATCAGCGCATGGAGTTTGGTCAAGTAAGTTACAAAAAAAAAAAAAAATATATATATACATATATATATATTATTATAAAAAATATATTATATCATGAAACTGTAAGAAGACCGTGTCTGTTAGTTACTCATCCATTTTGACTGTCACGCATGACGCAAAACGACTGGACGGATTTTGGAGATACTTTAGTATATATGTTAATTAAATGATTACTATTTAGCACGAGAAAATATCACCGAATTGTTGGTTAATTGTAAATAAGACAAAACTTTTTCTGTATTCATAGTTATCATATAAAACAAAATAATAAAAAACGAACGAAAAATTGACTCATATAATAGCTGCATTTAATAATACACAACATTAGCTTCGTTCGAGAACCCAATAATTATCAATAATTATGCCTAAACTTTACTAAACTGCATTCGAGTACACAAAGTTTAGTAGATGAGAACACAGTTCGATGACTGAGCGATTGCAAAATCTGCTAAAGAAATTTTTGTTAGTAAAATTTAGTCGGCTGAAAAAAACATATGTTTAAAAATGTAAACAAACAAAAAAGCATTTTTACGGAGTTGATAAAATTTTTGTGAAAATAAGGAAAACTAAAGCAAACACAAGTAAATAGGGATTTGAAAACAGTAAAGTGTACTAATTTACGTTTGCACACAAGAATAAGTGTTTTAAAAACAAATTAAATTAAGTTTAATGTTTTTTTTTGCTTAAGTTGCCCTTTCCACAGCAGTTTAATTAGAATTTAGGGAAAAAAATTATTTTGTTTAATTGTTTATTTACTTCTTTAGTGTTGTAGAAGTGATGAATACTTCGGAACCTAGTAATTGGATATTCATACTAATCAATAACAAAAACGAGTAATAATGAACTATTTAACAAATTTAATCAGGAAAAACTTACAATATAAATAAAAGAAAAAGATAAAACTTATAAAGCAACACAAGTTACGTTTTTTTTTCTTAAGAATTGTATACAATAAATTGTTCTGTACCGAATACATTTTTTACAACACTGCATTCATTTTCAATCAGCTGTTGGATAAATTTTACTAAATTTCCATTCACGTACTTTTTGGACAAAATTTATTTTGAGAGAGTAAATTGAAAAATTTACTTAGTTACTAAAAAAGTACTCGAATGAACCTATTATGGGCTATTTAAATTTTGTATAACAAGATTATCGATAACTTTAATATTCCATAGAAAACCTCATTAATCGATAAACTCAATTCGACATATTTTGTTAATATAATTTAGATTTTTGAAAGAAAATGTATTCAATTTTGTTAACCGGAAATATTATGGATAACTTTAATTTATCAATCGTTTGTATGTTTAATAACTTAAATGCTTAGAAAATTGATGGATAATTCAAATTGTCTGAAAACAATTAAGCCATTAAGATATTTGTTATATGAATTGTATCCATTACAATTAACTTCAATAGACAATTTATCGCCTTCCTTTTATTATATTAGGAAAAATTTTGTATTACTTGTAACGTTGAATGTAATGTTTATTGATGCCTATTTCTAAATTTGAATTTCTATAGAACATTTATCACTTACATGCCTTGACTTTCTACTGGAAATTTATAAGTAGTTTAATTTTCCAATCTTTTGATAAATTGATAGATTTATGGGAAACTAGTTTGTCCGCGCCGCAGCGCTAGTGTTAGGATGAAATGCATAAAACTTAAAAAAAAAATAGAGTATTGTTTTAGTAAATATCATCTATTTAATTATTCGAGAATCTCTCTCATATTTTATATCTTTTGATTTTTCATATGTTTTTATTGATTATAGCGATAACATTTTTTAGCAAGTTTATTGATAACTTTATATTCGTTTTCGTATGCCATCGAATAATTTTTCTTTCTATAGAATTCTTTTCTCAATTAAAATTGTGTTGATATAATTTTTTTTAGTTCCAAGTTTACCAGGAATTTTCACAAACTACCGATCGTTGTATCACCAGTAAACTGCGTCTTTATCACATTCAATCAAGACGTTATCGTTCTGTTTGGCATCTTAACTACACCGATTGGGCTGAACAAAATTGTCCGCGTGATGTCAATCACTTTTTAGACTTTTTGGAAGAGCTCAACTCAGTGCGGTTGGCTTCGATTAATGAAGTACCCCCTGGGCATAACACAAATCCTCCAGTGCTATTGCATTGTTTAGAAGGTGGCGGCAGGTCTGGAGTAACGCTAACGGCTGATTTACTTCTGTATACATTAGATCATAATGAGGTTTGTTTTTAAAAGATTACACCTAGTTAAATGTAATAAATTTTTCTTTTATTTATTTAGGATATGGATATACCTAGGGTTATTGGGAATTTACGTCATCAGAGAGACAGCATTATACCTTCTTTGGCTCAATATAAGTTTATTTATGGTCTTTTAATAACGTATCTAAAAAGAACGAGATTAATTTAAATTGTAATATATCTTTCCAGTCCGTTCAATGTCCAGTTGACCACTATACACGTAATTATAGTTTGTTATACTTATTTTAAATTTTCACGAGTATTTTATGTCTTAATTTTCAAATTTTCCTTGTAGCTGTTATTTGGTAATTAAATTGCATTAATTTAGTTTAATTTATTCTTCAAAAAATGAACGATCAATTGCATTTTTCTACATATTTCTTTATATATAGGGTGCTTTCTACTTTATAGTTTAGCTTGTTTAATTCTTTAATATTAATATTTCTACATTACTTGTATATACAAATTATTATGCGAAAAGCAAACTATGTTTATATGTTTCTTTCTTTTACATTTTACAAAACCAAATTATATCGTTTTTAAATTTTAATACCGACCACTTTCATATTTTTAATTGTTAAAATTTTGTCCATTATCCATCAAGTTTTCTAGTTGTTACTATTGTAAGATGTAAGATGAAAATGATCGATTGTGCCTTGTGTTTTAAACAAATAAATAAAAGAAAAACAAAGTTTACAAAAAAGTTATAAAATAAAATAAAACAACGTATTGATTACATTTTTAAAAAATAATAAATTAAGTGTGTTTATAATCATTGTGTAGATAAAATCGAAAAAATTCTGATAGTGTTCCAAAAACTAGAAAGAAGTTTCGCTCGGTAAGATGTTTTTAACAAGAGAGTCGATTCCGTCAAAATGTCCAGGTCTAAAGCTAGATGAAAGCTATGAAATAAAATGTGTAATCAATTATGTAAAAAAATCCAACATCACAATTTTTTTCCTTTTGAAGAACTTTCGACAAAAACAAGGGTTACTGCGTATTTCGATTCGAAGGAAAACATTTTCAAAACAATTGCAGTATGCATACAAATTCGATTGAGTTCCTTTTCGAATCGGTATACCCAGTAACACCCCAAAAAACTATTACTAACAGCTATTGTTATTAGAAATTAATAAAAATTTCCTGGGGGCTACTGTGTACATCTATTCGAAAGAACACATTTTTAAAACAATACATATCCGAATGATATTTTTTTTGGTAACGAATTACACAGTAACCCAGTTTTTAATAAATTCTTTGAAACAAAACTTTTCGAAGGAATTAGTCAAATACATCTGATATGTTTGGTTGATTGCTTTTTTTAATGCTTTTATACAAGAATAGTTTACATTTTCGAAATGATTCACAAGAATCCTAAATTTAAATATAGCACAGAAATTACATTATGTTGATCCCTTAAGATATGCAATACTTTTGCTGGTAACGTTACTGTCCAGTCGCAGAGCAATTTTAAATGTTGCCATATTTTCAATTTAGTATTTTGTAGTAATTTTTGGGAATTAATGTGCCAATTTCTTGGCATTTGCAATCGTTAGGAAGTTTTATGCAGCGGCTTGGACTAATAAACAGCTTGCGTGTAGCATTAATTATATTTTCCTAAGGACAATTAGGTCTATTATTTTCTGCCTATGACTATTTTGCGTCTGATCGTCGTATTGATTAATATATATCTCACTTAGGGAGTTTCCACTCTCTATACAAAAATATAGATGAATCTCTAGTTTTTTAAAGATGTTCCCATCAGTTGAAAATATATGCAATTGATTCATAAATAGCTGAGACTACAAAAAAGAAGACATGCGAATTTTTCAGCAAAGATGATTTACGTCTTTTTCGAATTGAGTTTCTTCATAAAAAAAATCTATTTTTATATGAAAGATGGCACATTTTTTTGGGGATTTGCAAAAACAGTAGCACTTTTTTACGACTTGAACATCTACATCTTGAAATAGTAACTTGAATAGAAGTAAATATGTAACTTTAAAACTCATTACACCTGAATAGGTGCAGGGAGAATACCACATGTAGACTGGTGCTCAAATAGCCCCTCAGCAGGAAGACCAGCAAGGTGCTCGGGTATAATAGGGCTACTTTAAGCTGGATCACTGCATTAGTGACAGGACATGGAACCTTCAAGTACCATCTGGCTAAGATGAAAGTCGTAGAAGATGATACTTGCAGACTATACCTGGAAGAGGCTGAGACGGTAGCGCACATTGTGTGTGAATGTCCAGCACTGGCTAGCATAAGGCTTAAGACCACGGGCAGACACTTGTTAGATGTGAATGCCATGGGGGAACTAAGCCTTAGACAAATGCTAGCAATCACAAAAGACTCCGTGATGAGGAAGAGTGTCGACAGCTACCAGTCGACAGTCTGAAATCACTTTAGTCAAGAGTAAAGGCTAGGGCTAGCACGAGACTCAATTGAAAGTAAGGTGGTTGTGATTACGGATCGGTTGCCTGAAATCAATTTGATGGGTGAAATGGGGATCGAAAAGGGACCCAGAAAGTAAGTGGCCTGCTTCGATATTCCCCCATACATTAATAATAATAATAAATATGTAACTTGAATAAAAGCAAAGGCAGCATGCTTCTGTAAGTCAAATTATCGCCGAAATTTTGCATTTAAAATATGTTATTTTCGTTTTGCTCTAAAGTATGTACATGTGTATATATAAATATTCAGTGAATTGAGTTTCGTATATAAACAACTCACTGAAACGTTCATTGTTATCCAAAATGTGCGCTTGAATAATTTTCTAGTAAAATCGATAGATTTATCGGAAAATAGCTGAATTACCCTTAATACCATTTACGGGAATATTCCGAAATATAATTCAAATGGCTTATCTACAGGCGGAGGACAAAAACAATTAAAACAATAAGAGGGTAGTCATGTCTTCAAGACGTGTTCTTAAAAGTAGATTTTTGGAACGAATTTTCGTCATCCCTTGTCAAGTTTGGTTTGCCGACAAACCGGTTTCGGCTATGTGCCATTTTTCGTTTTTAAAAGCTTATGCAAGAAACAAAGTTAATTTGAATAACGGCTGTTTTTTGGCAACTGTGCGTGTAATTCAAAAAGTTAGTCTCGACAAAACTTGAGTTCTATTTTTGCATAATGGTGATTCAAGATATACTAGTTTAACTGTATGTAAAACCCACTTACATTTTTTCTACGAAATTCGATTTTTTTATGCAAAATATGGGTGGCATCTTACTGTTACGGTGTAATTCAAACCGTATGCCTAATACACTGTGTTTCGCAAACTTTTTACTGCGATAAGAAATCTACCATCGTAATCCTCCACACCTTCTTTTTGAGGTTAACAGCTTAACACTTTTCTTGAAATAAAACACTTGTCATTTTTTATATTTTACTACAACTCGATTTTTTTTTTGTATATTTATTTGACCATCAATTTCTTTTGTTTTTACATACAATTTTATTAAAAATATAAGATTATTTTTTAAATTGGTAAATTACAAGTGTTATTTTGCAATTTTTATAATTAAACAGGGATTAATAAAATTCTGTGTAATGGATTTTAAATATTTATTTTTGTTGTACCATTAATAACATTTATATAAATATATTTTTAATGTGAATATTTTGGCAGCTTTTTATAATCTAGTGGAAATAAAATAATAATTATTATTTGTACAACTTTGCTTCGGCTGTTGTGCTACAGATGGGTTCAGAGGTAAGTTGTGGTCATGTATATTAAAAGATAAAAAAAAAACATCTTTGCCATCTTAAAAATGTAGGTGTGACAGTAAAATTCTAGTCTTACAGATTTTATTTTTCTGCTTAAAAATGAAATGGTTTGCTGCTGATGTTTTCAAATAAATACGGTGGAAACCGGTATCGTTAAAATAACATGTCTTTTTAAGTAAACGCATTCGTTTATCAACACTGGTGTCGAAGAGACTCTACAAGCAGAAGAAGGGAAATTGTGAACCGTACGAGTTGAAAGCACAAAACAATAAGCAGCGTTTGTTGGCCTGTGGACAGCTGATTTAAAGGCAAGAAAAAAACATTTTCGATATAGCATTGTGACTGGGAGTGAAAAATTTGAACATAACGGTAACTAAAAGATCAAATAGTCATAACTACGCTGTCTGCAGCTAAATCGCCTGACGTAAAGATCCTCTTAGTATTCGGTATAAGCTGCTCGGTGCTTTGTAATATGAGCCCCTTTAATGCGTATGAGCCAATTTGTAAAAGATAAATGGCTACGACAGCACGAATGACCTTAGCAAAGTTGTAACGTAATATCGTACATTGGTAGAATTATGACTACTTAGTTTTTTTTTAATTTTTTTAGAGCTGTATAATGAATAGAGGCAAATTACATACATCTTATATAAGGAGTGAATGAATATTTTTTACATTATGTATACATGATAAAGTAAAATACAATGGAAATAATATGTACTTATTGTATATTAATAAATTGTTTATATAGAACATTTACAATTGTTATTAGTTTTAAGATATAAACAAATCAATAAAATTTGGAGAATGATTTCGACATTTTGTAAAAAAAACTTATAAAATATTGTCAATTTGTTCAACATTTTGAAGACCTTCAAACTTATAGATAAAGGACTGATTTAATTATGATATATATAGTGGTTTTTAAAAAATCTACATTTAAAAATGATATTTTCAGGACATGTTTTGTTTTTGCAATGATTTCTTTTTATTTTATAAATAAATGATATATAATTAGTGAAGAATTCAATTACTCTATTAATGTAATTACTTGTATATTTATTAAAAGAAAACGATATTGAAAACCTTATTTTGTTCATTTTTATAATATTACAGAATCATGAAAATCGATTTTTTTTTTAAATTTGTTGGTTTTATAATTTACATAATGGTTTCTTACAAGCTGTTGTAAAGCTTAAAAGGTTTGTCAAAAAATTAAATATATTAATGTTCGTATTTTTTTTTTCAATAAAAATTTGCTTTAAAACACACGTTATCATTTTGGATTGAAATTTCACATTTTTTATATTTCCGTTTTGTGTTATACACAGTTTGCTAGGATTTATAAGTAGTTAAACAATTGGGCAGCAATTAAGGCAACCATTAAATAAAAATAATTTCTTAAGTGGAGTTTTTTTTCTTAAATATCTGTTTTTATGGAGGAAGTTATTGAAGTTTAAATTTATGCGCTACAATACATATCTACCTACATACATATATGTATGTAATTATAATTGGTCACAAGGCATATTTGAATACTTTTCAAATGTATATTTTGTTTGCATATTTCCTCAATCCCGTTTTAACGCAGCTGCGTGAATTTTTGTGCATTTATATTATAGACTACTGTTTGCTTTGCTACTCTCATAATATTTTTGACTTTTAATGGCGTTTTCGTTTCTTAAATAAAATGTTGCCTTGTTAAAGGGAAATGCCTTTTTTCAATATTGAGGGTAAACTCTAGAACACATATTTTAAGTATAACAAAAGAACAAGCCATTTTTTCTAGAAATGAAAACACCATAAGGTTCAGTAATCTTTTTTTAGTTTGTGAAATACGAAGCACTGGAAATCCCTTTTTGTCTAAGTGGAAATAAAAAAAGGTGTTCTGTGCACAAAAATTTGTGATTTTAAACCGGTCACCTAACACACTGTCGGTTTCAAATCATTTTCTTGTTTTTGTGAATATTCTGTTGTGGATTATATAATACGTTGCTTAAATAAATAGCTTATAGTTCTTTACTGGTTTTTGTGAGAAAATAAATTATTTCATGTAAAAAAGCAGTTAAAAGTTAATAATTTTTCAAAACACTTATTCTTCTGTGAAATTGTTGTGTTGGTTTTGCTTGTGATTTTTCCATTTTCGTATAAAGAAATCAGCTGTTTTCATGTGATTTCTTAAAGTAAAAACCACAAGAAAAACAAAAACCTTGTAATTTACATAACAGGAAAATATCACACGTGTGATTTCAAAACCACAAGTGATTTGAAATCAAGTGAGACCTGACAGCAAATTTGAGAAAAAAAAATTTAGCAACACAATTTGTTAGTTCCTGTCCACACATACAATTTTAATTACTGCAATTCTGAGTTTGCTGCTGAGAGGCTAAAGAGGAAAGTTAAGGTTGAGTTTGGTATATGAACTTGCAATTCTCTTTTGTTTTTCATATTCGCACTTTTAATTTTAAGTTGAAACGTAACTAAAAATTAAAATTGCAAAAGCAGAACTTCAATGTGCAAAGCAGTATATAAAAAGAATGCTGAAAAATAATTTCGTGTGTGCATAGGGCATACAGCAAATATGTATATATATTTCATATATTTTTGTATTTTAATATAAATGTTTTCCGTTACAAATCAGTATAATAAAATAACTGCAATGCACATTACAATTAAGTTTTATTTTAAAATCATAATAAAATGCGAATGTTTTATAAAGTGTTATAACAATATCATAGTGCGTTATAAGGAATCACAATAGAATTGCAATGCGTTATAAAGCATTTTAAAATTTTATTAAAAACAATAATGGGATATAAAGCCTTTCATTCAGTTATATTGTAAAAATAATTAGCATTATACGTATGTGTTAAATAACAATGCAAAAAAATTATGAAGCGTCATAATATGCATCATATGAAGCTATAAACCGTAAAAAAATATAGTAATTTATAAAGCATTACAGCCTAATAATAACTAAAAATATAATTGAGAATCGTCTCCTTTCCCCCATTTTGTATTACGATTAATGAACACAAAAACTGTTTATATACTACCTTTCGTTTAGGGCAAACTTTTCCCTTCGAGCTGGTATATTTCAACCATGTTAAAATTTAAATTTTCAAATAAATTCTGTAGAAAAATTTATTTCAGAATTCAATTTGTTTCAAAACAAAATTTTTGGGTAACTGGCGAACTGTGTTGTTTTCAATTATTTTCATATTTTCTACTATTTTAAGAGTATTTTTGTTTTGTAATATTTTTTAAGTTAGACGGCTGTTTGCCTGCTGTTCGAAATTCGGCCATTCTACAACATAGTTACTAAACGAAAGAAAAGAATCGGTGAAAAAAAGAAAACAGAGAAAATAGTACCGCACATGTTTTGTTTATATTTTGGTAAATCGGTACATTCTTTCTGTAATTCTCGAAAAAGTTTCACATTGAAGAAAAAACAATGTGAACTGAAACAAATAATCGTTTTTCATATGCTAGTGTTTCTGTAATTCTTCTTTGTGTAAACTTGCCGTTTTGACATAAGTTATTGGTTGTTTCTCCAACTTAAACAGTCAGATTTTGTCCCATAGCCATTGATAAAATTTAGTGAAACATCTATTAAATATTCATAACTTCTTAGAAAAGCTCTATAGCCATAGAAATTTAAGCCGCCTCAGATTAATCTACCATTTTCATATTTTCTCTGGTGCCTACAAGTGTTATTATCATAACGAAGGCAATATTATCTGTGAGAAATTTGCCAACTCGGGGACATGTCAACTGTACCACCCACTTATGTAAATTTTTAGTTCCTCATGCAAATTATCTAACAAACATTGTACCTGCACAATCATCGTATCAATATTATCTGATGAAATCGCCAACTTATAACACGACAGTAAATGAGCTAAACCTAACGCCATAGAAGTCACTTCTTTTTTAGATAATCTATCTAATAGACTGTCGGCTTTTAGTTTTATATATCTCATCAGTTCTTCACCTCCTGTATTGTAAAATATACACATTGCGAGGAAAATTTATTTTTGATTGTTTTACAAAACTTGGTGTCGACAACCAGTAATGATTTCTGTACTAAATCTTCAAGCCCTCTACTGCTGCTGTGGCATTTAAATATTATTCTTTATCTTCTAGAAATGTGTTATTTTTATGTCATAGCCCGCCCACGTTTCACAAAACGGTCACACAAAAATATAAATCCATACACTTTCGTAGAAAATCCAAATTGTTGTTTTATTTTTTGACAGCTGCTTAATTGAAATATTCTTATAAAAATGTAATTAGTTTCGCCTTCTTTTCGCGTTGAAATGCAGAAACACTTTTCACTCAGAGTTTATGTGAAAACTTTTACGATGCCAGAAATACAGAAACGAGGTACAGAATTTGATGAAACAAATTTTTTTAAACTACTACAATTTACTTACAAATTATATTGTAACTTAAATTACCGAGCATGGTAACGCAGACCTTTTATGAAACAAAATTTATTTTATACATGGTCTGTTCCAAAAAAAGGGTGAATTTTGAATTTTCGCGTGTTGTGTACATTCGATTATCGAAATTTTTTTGGATTAGTAGTTTGTTGTTGACAACTGAAAAGGTTAGTCACGTTTGTGTGTGTTCTTCGATGTTTGACTTTTCAAAAAAATGGATCAAAGAATATGACTTAAAAATATGCCTCAACCACCTTATTCACCAGATTTGACTCCCAGCGACTTTTTCCTATTCCCAAAACTAAAGACACCAATGAAAGGACAGCGCTTTGCCGCAATTGATGAGATAAAGTCAGAATCGAATAACTATCTGATGGCCATGCCGAAAAGTGGATTGGAAGAAGCGCTGGCAGTAGTGGGGGGGATTACTTTCAAGGGGACAAAATGGATATTGATGAATAAACTTCACCTTTTCTTTTGAACAAACCACGTTTGCACCACAATATTTGATAAATATGAGAAATTTATTGTACAACTTTTTTAAAGCCAACAATATTTGTAAAACTCATGTATGTTGAGACGACCTACAACTCCTACAAGAGGTAATGAATTGTATTAATAGGTTTTAGTTTTTAACTAGTTGGCAAATATTATGTAGAATAAACAAAATTTTAAACAATTATCAAGGCGAATTAATTATAACATTACGTCTGGACTAGCCATTAATTTGTTCGCACATTAAGAGAGCAAAATAACGAAAAAGAACAAGTGGTTGTGGTCTTCTGTAATAAGATATTTTTGTTTGTTTTCTTATATTTCTACACATCAGTTGACTCAAAATAAAAAAAAAAATTGGTATTGGGTCGAATTGGCCTAACACCCAATTCGCTCTGTGCTCACATCTTATAATTATTTCGCCTTGGCAATTACTATTTGGAAACGTAATCTATTATTATTTGGAAACGCATTCAAAAATCAAGCTGCCTTTTTTGAAAAATTATATAAACAACATTTTCTTTACGAATTCCCTACCAGGGTAACTGATTACTTTTTTTAAACTTATTGGATGTCAAATTCCATATAAAATATATTTTGCCATTTGCCTTGTTCCCTACTTTCTTAATCAGTTTGACTTGGCCTTCATTATCATTGTTCAAAACCTGGGCATGCAGAGTATAAACGTTTTATTTAAAAATGTAAGTAAATTTTAAACATTTCATTTAAGTAGTAACGCTAAAAATTATAATAAAGTCCACTTAAATTACAACCTTTAATGGTAAAATAAAAACACAAAAATTTTTAATTATGCATAAAAGTATAAAGGATGAAAATAAATATGTAAATGGAAAGTGGCTTAATTAATACATTATGATTTTGTTCATTACTAAACCAGATTATATAATATCTCATGAAATGGACCTAACGAAATCCATAAACATTTTTTTTTCGAACAAGTAAATATGTATGTGCATACATTTGTATATTGTGAGATTATTTGGAAAATTGCTTTTATTTTCATTTAAGGAAACTTAAATTAATACTTGTCTTTATTTTACATTTATATAATAATTAAAATAGCCTGATTCGAGTTAAGTTTTTTTTTTTTTTTTTAAAATAGTTTATAACATTAAAAGCTTTTATGTAAATATTTCTTAAAAAAATTCAAGTGCATATAGTTCTTTTAGGGTTTGTTTTTAAAAATAGTAAGTGAAATAATATTGAATTCATTTTTTTGTAAAAAATTGTACATTTTATAAGTCTTGGTAATTTTTAAGTTCAGTGGCAGACAATACAAAATAATCACTACCAAATTGTAACATTCAATTTGTGGTCCAACCTTTTAAAAAAGGAAGTTATTGTTTTTAATTAGACATTAAAATTTTGTTTTTAAAGCATGACAAATACTTCTGTTACAAGTTCTTAAAGACTAAAAGGCTCTAGTTGAGATACATTTCGGCGACTTTGGACAATAATCCATGGAGATACACTTTTACATATTTTACGGAAGTTCGAAATTATATTTAGAGTTTGCAAGCGTTCATTATTAAAAAATTACTTTAAAATGATAACATGTTCGATAATTCGCTACTCCATTGTGTAGCATCATCATATTAAAATATTTGTTTATATCAACAATGGAGTAGCTAAATATCAATAAAATAGTAGCTAAGTATCGATAGAAAAATAAAAGAATTCGATAAAATACCCATAAGCTTAGAAAATTTAATGACCATGATATTTGGGTAACATAAATTGACTTTTCGAAATTAAGTTTAAATTTTAACTTAAAATTTTTTGTTTGTTTTGAAACATGTTTAAACGAGCATTAGCTTCAAAAGTTTTTACGTAAATTCGAAATTAGGAACATAGCTTTTTTCTTATTTATATTTTTCCATTGGACTTTAAAACGATTTGTTTATTTTTCGAAAATTCAAATTAAATTTTCACTTTTCATTGGTTATTTGATGCGATTCTTTACGGAAAGATTGTACTTTTAAGGAAAAATTGATATTTTTTAAAGTGAGTATTTATCAATTTTTAATTTAATTCAATATTCGAATTAAATTATATTTTTATAATAAACGTATTAATATATGCATAGCTGTGTCTATTTTGTTGTCTACCACTGTATGAATATATTTTATAGTTGAATGCTCTCTTTTATAAATTTGGCTGAATATTTTTTTCTTTTAATTATGTTTTGTAAATTTGGCTGAATATTTTTTCGTTTTGATTTTTTGTTGATAAAACTTATAGTAAATAAGAGAAAAATTGACATTATATTATCCCAAATTAAATTAATCTTCAATATAATATAGAATATAAAAAACGTTCTGAGGACAAAGGTCCTCACGCGGATTTTTGATTGGTTTAAAGCGATAAATTAAATTAAAAAAATTCCTCATACATTATTATTTTGATGATCTTACATTTATGCGTTTTTAAACATTTAACTCCACAACCTTCTTTTTTACTATTATTTTAACATTTATTTTTCTTTTCAATGAAAAAACACATCGATTTGGCATATACTTTCATTTTTCCTTAACGAAATGAGAAATAAAAAAAAGGACAATTTTTTTAATTAGCATAAATGTGATTAAAAAAACATCTTATCGTACAGACTTACCATTTTATATTTTGATATATAAAAAATGTATTGGATTTTTTATTGGTTCATCGGTGGCATAGGACATATTGGACAACCAGGAGCACCTTTAGGGAGAGAAATTCAGAAGAAAAGTTCTAATATATAAAAAACGTACATATGTATATTACATACAAAACAAAGGTAAATAATATAATTAATAGTATTTTTATTATTACTGGATATACAAAAAATCTCTCGCTGTTTTTTATTTATGAAAAGTAATTCTATTTCAATAAAACTTTCAATTAACAATTACTCAAAATATAGGTAACCGCTAGCTGTGACTTTTCATTTTACTTGCAATAGAACGACTCCGCGCCAAACGAACTATTCACCTTTTGAAACTATTCAAGCCAATTTTTGATACTATTGAATGTGAAAAGTGATGTAGAGCGTCTTCCAGCCAGCATCGATGGAAACAAGTGGTGGTCGGACGAAGCAAGGTCTGATCTATAAGGCGGGCAAGGTACAACTTCCCATCCCTATTTTACACACAGTTTTTTACTGCTGTCTGGCAGCATATTCTACACCTTTCTCGTTAATTATTCTAATGTATAACCGGGTTTCAACAACTCAATATAAATTATTCGTCTTCAAACTTTTGTAGCCTTGCCGGACGTATTTCGTCTATATCTACAATTAATCTCAGAGGCGAGGAGGGGAAGAGAAACAGCATGCTCGCCATGAACTTCCACAAGAATACGGTAGAAGTTCAGAAATATAAAATACCATGTCGTTGTGTAAAATATAATTGGATGTGTTGGAATGTTGTTGACATGTGGCTTAAAATTTTCGATTTAAAAAAAGCCACTGTCTGTCATCGTTAAGAATATACACAAATGTGGAACCATCTGTTATCAAACAGCGAGAACTTTTTTGTACAGCCAATATAGCGCGCCTGTTCATACAATTTTTTGATTTTTAACGAATTTCTAGACATAATTTGTGCTAGAAACATTTGTTGCTTAAGATTTTTTACTTGTCTCATTATTTTAGGCATATACCGGTTTAAAAAAATTTAACACGTTGAGTGCCACGCGGTTTTATAGCGACTTCCCCGTCAGGCTGCGCGAGTTTCAGCAGTGCGAAAATATTGCAAATCGTCTATAAAGAAAATGCGGCACAGAGTGGCAGAAAAATAGCACAAAATTTGACCAAACAGGTCAATAACATTTTGTGACACTTGCGAGGGACAACCATTTTTATATTTACCTTGTTTCAATAAAATCCATTAAAGTTTTATGAAAAAATGTTAAATTTTTACCTTTACTATCATATTTTATACTGTCAGTCACCGGTGACTGACGTGGCACTCAACGTGTCAATCGTTTAGGTTGCATACATTTTTTTATAAATAATAAGCATACATGTAAAAAAAGTTCGGTAGTTTTTAGTATTAACTAGGTCAATAAAAAATTACATTAAAAAATATAAATATTCCATTAATGGTATAGACTGGTACTATTTATTTAGGCAACGAAATCGATGCTTAAAATGCATTAAGATGCAGAAAATCTTAATTCTTAAACTTCGCGCAAATTCATACTTTTCCAAATTATATTTAAAACTACAATGCTGATAATATGACCGATTTCCCTAAAGGGCTGCACATTGAAGAGTAAGTAACGTTTAAAAGTTTAGGGCCGGTTTATGTAACACAAGCGAGTAACATATCGGAAATTTTCTAGACACGTAGCAGGCCATTAGTTTGATGCCTTGTACATGCCATTCACTACAATTCACAGTGGGTACATCAACCGTAGAGTAGCTATCATTAACACGTTTCCTAGATTTTGGCAACAGTTTCGAAAAGTAAAAAACTTTATAACAGAAATCAGAGCCAGAGGTTTTACCAATCATAAAAATATTTAAAAAATATATTTACTAAGTACACAAAATATTTCATCAAACAATTATAAGGACCCTACTCCCGAACTTTTAACTTATTGCAACGAAACTAAAGTTTTTATGAGCTACATTTGGCGTTAGAAATTCGCTGGACATCGAAGAGCGAATATAGAATATCAAATTCGTATTATGAGCTGCAACCGCTGTCGAAAGTTTCGTGGCACAGCGAATTTCCTGTCGAACAGAATTTTGCTTTCGATGATGTAGTGTAATGTACAAAATTTTTTAAAAATGTGGGTATTTGGAAATGGTAATTACTTTTGAGCGATAATACATTAATTTTAAACTATTTTTGTTTATTTTATGTAAGTAAAATCAAAAAACACAAAATCTGATTTCATTTTAATTTTTTTGTATAAATTTGCAAACAAATCGTCTTAGTCGCAGCTGATAGAAATATACTATTGTGAATAATCTAAATAAACAAAATTCGTTCGATGAAATATTTAGACCAGAGTCGAAGATCGAATGTCACTCATAATAAAGGCCTGATTGTTAAGAAAACTGTTTTCTAAAAACCGCTATTGGTAATAATGCGTGATTTAAACTATTCACTTTGCATATTAAATATTTATACATATTAAAGTCATTTTTGCGCTTTTCGAAAAACTTGCCTTTATTTCGGTTCAACAGCTTCTGGCTTTGGTAAAAATATCTCTTAGGTGTTTTTTATCTTAATCATAGTATTTAATAAAATAAAAATATATGTAAAAAATAGTAATGACATCGAAAGTACTCAGATTATGAAGAAATATACTGTGGTTTTCAGATTCTTCCGAAGAATTTACTCAGGTTTTAGCTAGTATCTGAACATCATTTTAACATCTGTTGTAGTATTTTGTATTTTACCCCTTAATATCTCTTATTCTTGCTTGCTAATTTTTTTAAAGTTTATTTGTTAAATTCTAAACCGCTGCATTGCCTTAATTATTAAAACACAAAATGCAACCAGTATTGACGTTCACAATAAATTTTACTCGATTTTTAACATATTTCTTGTTACTGCGCTACCTCTAAACTTACCATGCATATTAGAATGTCTATGGTTATGATGCAACAAAGCAGCTGCTGTGGCATAAGGTGGTGGCATATTTGGTTGTTGTAATGGCGGTGACAACGGTCTGCTATGTAGATGTTGTGGCTGTGGGTGTGTTCCACCATTGCCGATGTTATTGCCACCATTTAGCATGAACATTTGCAAATTTTGACCACGCATTAAAAATGGTGGTGGTGTGGGTGTCAAAGTTGTTGGTGGTGGTTGTAGCTGCTGTTGTTGTGATTGTGTTTGTGATAATAATTGTTGTGGTGCATTCATAGTTGCAGTTTGTGTTGTTGCTGGGTGTAAGGTGTGAGGTGATAAAGCTCTTGTACTACACTGAGTACTTAAATTACGTGACGCTGCCGTATTTGAAATCTGTTGTAACAAACGACAATCAGCTGCTGTATACACAGACGATGAAGAGTTAGTATCATGTTGGGCATATGCACAAAGCCCACT
Organism: Phania funesta; assembly: GCA_963932375.1. Lineage (NCBI taxonomy): Eukaryota > Metazoa > Arthropoda > Insecta > Diptera > Tachinidae > Phania > Phania funesta. The sequence goes on along the minus strand of OZ010653.1, from coordinate 102,863,975 downwards.
ATCATTGGACGATACTGATCCTATATGTATACATTTCGGAAAAAATTCGAAAATTCGTAAATTTTTACAATCAAATTGTGTGAATTTATGATCTTCATCTATTTGATTTGGTTTAGTTTATCAAAAATCAAAAACAGTTTTAGTGTTTTAGTCGCGTATTATGTTTATTTTTGTAGAAGTAATATGGAGTGTACAAGTATGTTACAGCATGCAATTTGCAATGTGCATAAGTTGTGTTTAAGAAGAAAGTGAATATAAGAGAGAAGAGTGAATAAATAATAAGAGAAAGTCATGAAAAATATTAAGTTGTGAAGATAGAATTAGCACCACACCAAGCCAGTAGCATAAACTGATAGCGATTCATAGCAGTATTACAAATTTTCAAATTTACTACTACAAACCAAAGCCATTCCAATATGCATAATTTTGAATGTTAGGATTTCAGATATTCTTTTTTGTTCAGTAGCAAAATTTGGAGTTTATTAATTTTAATATTATAAGCCCAAAACTACGATTTAATAAATTATATAACTAAAATTAATTAAAATGTTAAAATAAACTTGCGCTTACACATAAAATATGCAGTTCAAAGTTTTAAAATTATTGAAAATTATTATTTTGTAGTTGTCTTAAAATCAAGAGATTTTTTTTTTATTATTAATTTCTAACGATCATAACTGATAAGAATATAACAATTATTGTAACAGCTCTAGTGTTATACTGTGTATATCGTATCGAAAAGAACAACGTTCGAATTAATACATTGTTTTTCGCAAAAGGTTTCTATCGAATCGAAATGACGATTGTTGGATTTTTTTCACAATTAATTACACATTAATTTTTATAGTTTTCAACAAGTTTTAGGGCATTTTTGATGTATCGACTCTCGTGGTAATAAAATCCTACACAGCGAAAGGCTAATACCAAGCAGAAGGAAAACTTAGTCGTCTAAATTGTCGCGATGCACGGATTTTTTTATTACCAGTACCAGCCTATATTCTAGTCTTTAAAACACCGCAAGAATTCGTCGATTTTATCTACTCAATGATGATAAAACACACTTCTGTTTAGTTTATAGAATATTTAAAATCAAATTCGTGCATTCAAGGTAGGTGGATCAACACAATGATGTTTTTTTAAGGTATAAGGCAGTTCTATTTTTACTACGTCTTGAATTGTTTTAACCTTCATGCAACACACCGCCGGCTTACACTTCATTTACTTGTTATTATTACTAGTATTGCAGCGGCATCATGAACTTAATAAAAATATATGACTTTCGAATGGAAACTATAGCACTCACTCAACTATAGATTCTTCAATTTTAGGTAAGACCAATAACACTACTTGTTTTTTAAAACAAAGTTCCTTTAAAACCGTCCCCTTAGCAAACGAGTATAATCATAAAACACTACTATGTAAAAGCAAATAAATTACAAGTTATTAAGAAGTTAGTAAGCCTAAATATTAAACAAAACTACTTTCTGATTACTACCAGCAGTGACATTAATTATTTAACAAAGTACTGAAAAAATAACGAAACCAATTAAAAATATTACTTACCAGAGGTAACGGATTTCCTTAGAGGTAAATCACGAAATGTAGTAACACTACTACTTTCTAAATTCAAATCCACAGAAGGCAAAGGGGGCGGAGCCGGAGTATCAGAATGAGAACGCTCATGAATAGAACGTGGTGGAGGGATAATGGAAGCTAAATGTAATTTATAAATAGTAATATTGTAGAAAATTTTTTTAAATTGTAAATCTTACCTGGCATGGAATTACTACCGGAAGCTAAACGTCTATGCGAGCAAGGACTTGGCGTAGGAGTGGAGGCTGCAGCTAGAGCCGCTGAAGCAGCTGGATTTAAACCATGACCGTGTAAATGATGAGGCTGCGCCAGAAGTGGTATATTACCAGGTAAAGTAGCTGTTGGCCTAGGAAAGGGTTGATGGGGCCGTATCTTAGTAGATTCAGAAAGCGATAGTATTTTACGCACTGCTTGCGGTGAGGCTGTGCCAAATTTTGGACAATTTGGATTCATGTTATTCCGACGATTGTCACTGGTAGACGAGGTAGAGGAGGTAGTGGAAAGTGTTGGTGACGAAGGGTGTCTCCTTCTTAAAGATAATGAAGAATTCGGTGCTGATGAGGAATTGGAAGTATGGGAATAAATGCTCAATTGATCTCCACCTCGTGATGAGTTGCCACCATGTTGAGAAGAGGTGGAGTTAGTAGAAGCATGGGCAGGTTCACATTCTAAAGAGAATTTGTGCAAAATATCCTCGTCGTTAATAATTTTCAAGTTGTTAAGATAAGCTTTCACCCGCCTAACCATTTGAGCCTCTTCAAACATTTTTTTGGGGTTGGGTGCTGCAGTTGACTTTTTCCGTCTTTTAATGGTGGCGTTGCCAGCATTGGCTGCTATTATGGTTGGCCCTTGATTAGAACCACCCTGTGAAGTTGACATTTGGTTTAGTGAAAACATTGCATTAGAAGGTGATTGGCCTTTTAGCTCCAATATGGCTAACAAATCATAGGGGGAGGAACACATGTGTGAAAGTAGCCTCACCTCTTTGGCTATCATACGCAGTTTTTCAAAATTAATTAAATCCTCCACCAAAGTGTCATTTCCCAAATGTATAAATGTTAAATCCTTGCGTACAATGGGATAAAATGGTAATATAGGATGTTGATTGAGCAATTCCGATGAAACGAGTTGTCTATATTTTGACATATTACGTGATGGATCCATGAGATCTTGTAGATCAGAGAACAATCTCTGATATTTGGAGGGTAATTTTTCCCATGTTTGTCTTAGGCGGGAAACAGCAGCATGTCCTAGACCGGATATAATGGCAAACATTGAATTGAAATTACGACATTCTTTACAGTGGCGGGCTATTTTGATAAATTGTTTTACAATTTTCATGCGACGGACAATATTGTGCTCTCCACAAATTTCAGTGACCACCCAAAACATTTCACGATTAACCAATTCGGAAAATTTACTTAGCATTGGAACGCCATATTTGGTTTTCAAATTGAAAAGATCATCCACATATTCGGTAGATTCAATCTGTCGAAATATGCTAAAATCTTGAAGTGTAAGTTGAATGGCCAACTCATATGCATTGAGTTGAAGGAAATGCACATTCGATTCTCTAACCAATTCTAGTGCTAATTCATCGGGTACTAAAGTTTCCGAGATACCATTCGTTTTCAAATAATATCTAGATGCAAATCCTATGCGTTCAGCTAAATTCTGCAATTGATCTGGTAATCTGCGCTGCTTGACCATCCCACCTTCTCCCACACTAACCTCACACAAAGAGAAATTCGAACTAGGATCGTGTATACCGAACTCTTGTAAAGCCAACATAACCACCTCATGAGCCGTTGTTTCTTTATTGATAAGTAAATATTTACAGGTTTGATCTGCTTTGAATACCTTTAAGACGTGTTCTGGATAATCGGGTACTAAGCTGCCTGTTGTTGATGCAGCCGAGGGTCTGTGCACCGAAGCAGATAGATAATTACCTGGATGACAAATATTCAAAGCGTTATTATTAAGACCTGAAGACTCATCATACTGCAGAGAGGTCAAATCTGGATTTGATTGAGATTGATAAAGCCTGACGGTTCCATGCGAAGAAGAACTAGCAGAGCTTAAAGAGCCTGATTTCTGTTTATCATTGCAGCTAACATTAAGCAAAGCATCGCTTGAATCATTTAGAGTGGAAGCTTGTAGACCGGTCACATTTTTATGTAACAAATTCATTTTAGCCAAAGCTATTTTAAGCCGTCTTTTGGGAGCCAACGTCATAAAGCCACCGCCCTTAGAATCGCTTTGTAAACCATTTAAATCTTTTTTGCCGGAAGCATTAACACTTTGCAAGAGATTATTCATAAAATTAGAAGCCATATTGCCCGAAGAAGGTGTTTGCACGGGCGTGCCTGGACTTTGTACACATCTATCGGTTTGATCTTCCCCTGTAGATGAATGTAACAGCATGTCAACAGAGCTCAATCTTACAATATGAGCGCGATTAGCGGATGCTGCAGATAACTCATCAGTAGTTGAGTCAGCACGACCATGTAGTTTGGCCACATCATTTGCACAAATTCGGCGAGGACTTCTCAAAGACTTAGAGCCCAATCCAGCTACGTTACCGTTAGCAGAGTTTAAGCCACCACTGGCTGTTAATTCAACGGCCTGCATCATTTCTTTGAAACCTAAAAGATTGCTTTTTACCGTAATACTTAAGTGGGTACTACCCATAAGGATTTCTAGAGCTCGTTTGCTAGTGACGTGTTCAAAACTTTGGCCGTTTACTTCATGTATTTGGTCTCCTCTTTTTAAACCTGCTTCTTGGGCCTTCGAGGCGCGCTCAACGTGAGATATATAAATGCCACAACCACCAGTGGCCATGCAAGCTCCTCTCATTTCATAGCCACCAATAATTTTGAAATTTAATGACTCATCCCGGGAACTTCGAGCCAATATACACGATCTCAAGCGGGCTTTAGCCGCACAGGCTATATGCAGCAATCTTAGTTGACTTAATAGTTTTTTTCTTTCTAGACCAGCCTCAAATGTTTCCAAAAACTCCATCATTTCATAATCAGCCTCAAAATCGGTGAAATGATTATTTACCCACAATAAAACAACTCGGGTAACACGATCTCTGATTTCCTGAGCAGTAGCATGACTAACAAATTTAGGTACCATTTCGGCACCATTTGCATCGTCCTCAAACCAAGACAACAGTTTATCCGTTACTTCTTGAGAATTTTTTATAAAAATTCTATGAGTCAAAAGAAAATCTTCCACATAAAATGGATCTGTCATAGAATTTTCCTCGACCAATTGCTGCAATAAACGTTCTGGAGTCCCTCTTATAACGACATGACCCCTTTTGGCATTAGTGCCCGCTGTAGCCAAACTATTTCCCGATGTCCCGGGAGCATCATTTGTACCTATCTGCCGCAGTTCTGTTACCATCACCAGCTTACCCTCTTCATTTTCATGTCTCCGTATATTTTCCTCTCCCTGATGTTGTATCCGATAATAATCCGTCTGCGTTATACACACAAATTGGCAATCATCACATTTGGTACGCATAACACCCTTGTGATACAGTTTATCCATGGTCGGTAATATACCAAACGAATCACCAACTTGTAACTCTTCACGTCCGCCATTGGCATGTTCGATTTCAACAACACCATTTATTAGAACAGACCAAGAATCAAGTTCTTCACCATCGGACATAACGACCGTACCTGCTTTGTCAACAACGGCAAATACCATAACCGAGCAAAGAGCGCGCCGCACGGCCAATGTGATATTTGTAAAAGCCTTAAGGCCCTGTGTGAATTCCAAGAGAATTTCCACATCATCTTCGGTACGTTCAGATGGGTCTTTCTCCAAGCAATCGCGTACTGCATCGCGGACATTCAGACTCTGCAAGAAGAGTAAGAATGAAATTAAATATGAGTGAAATAATAAATTAAAATAGTTTTGGGTGGTATTTATGTATGTATGCTAGTTTTCAGATTGAGAACGAAGACAATTCCTCTTATGTTTAGTTTTCTTCCACCTATTCTTATTTTATACCCTATAAACAACCTGTAATTAACCGTAGGAATGAGCTCGTCAAGGGGTTCCGTCACTAAATGTAAAACTTCGTGGACTGAAATTGAGATCGTAGTATTTTATTTAACTTTAACTACGCCTAAACAATCACACTTTTGATGAACCTGAAATGTTTAAAGACCCTCCTCTTAACTTTTTAATAATATCTCATAACCTTCTTATACATATTTATCGAACGTTAATTTTAACACGGTAAACATAACGATTTGTCTAAGAACATTGAACAAATTAATCGATAAATGTGTTGCTAAGCTCGCGAACGGCTGAAGCAATTTTGCTAATTTCTTTTGTTGAAATATTCCTTGAAGTCAGTGGAAGTTTCTTCTAAAAAAAAATTATAAAGCTTCTCGAAAAATTGCAGAATTCAGGAAAAACGAAAAAAAATTCAATGAGCTTTGAATATACGTTAAATATCATAAAATAATACAAATCCTAACAGTAAGTTTGGAGAGAATATCTCCAAATGACTTTTAGTTCGAGTTTACACTGGGAAACAGCGACGAACTCCGAACAATACTGTAAATCAATATCATATACCAGGAAGAAAAAGAAAACGTTTAGCAAGCACAGCTAATACTACTATATATTTCATTGATAATTTTTTTTATTATGTTTCTTTTTACATAAAAATATTTTTTTAATAAAAATTTACCTCATTTGGCAGACGTACCCTCCCTGATCACCTGTCTAGGTTTAAGAAAGAATGTATAAAAATATCTGTGGGTGTGATCACGTTGTGATATGATCATCAGGATGCGAAAATTAATAATTATACATAATAATTTACTCAAGTGTTTTATGTATAATTTTACCGCAAGAAATAAACGATTGTAATAAAAAATAACGTTCGTCAACAACCAACAATTGAAACTTTCTTTGAATTTAATTTCTTTTAAACTCTCTTCAATACTTGGTTGTCATTTTGGATATTGTTGCCAATAGACAAGTCTTTTCAGTTTATTTTTCTTATTCTTTTTTTATGTTTTTGTTAAACAATTTAACTAAATTAACAAAACATTTTCCATTTCCATGCATTTATCTGTAGGTCTACGATACAATAAAAATGGTTTTGTTCGCAAGTCTGATGGAATTTGTTATGAGTGTATATGAATGCGTACTTGTGTATTCGATCGGTTTTTTTAATACCTACATTTAATACAGTTACTATTTTTTATGATTTTTTTCTCTTTCTCTTTCGTTTTATATTATTGTTTTTGTACTCGTATACAATAGCGGTCAAAACATTTGGAACAATTTGAAAATGTATTTTTACTGCTTTTGCTTAGAATACCAAAAAGACGTCAACACATGCATATGTACATTATTAAAGTTTTCAAAACATTTGCACTAATCAAAATTTTGGGAAAACGTAAAATTTGCACTCGTACGTGAAAATGATGCGTTCCTAAAATTTTGGTAGTCATATAGACCAATTGTACGGCAGAATTGGAATCCTGAGAAGTTTTTACTCGAGTAATATATATGTACATATTCTTATATTATTAGGTATAAATTGGCTTATGCTCTTTTAATGACACATGATCTTTACTGTCTAGACGTAGTTTAAGTACTTTGCGTTATAACATCATGAAACTCAATCGTTATAATTGTTCGTTACGTTTACAACGTGCTTAGACGAATTCACATTTCTGAAGTTATTATTATACTTTAAGGCTGTTGCTTAGAAGTTTTATTTCATTTAATAATTGGTTTATTTTTTTCATGTGGTTAACACTGGGACACCATCCGAGTTATGCTATGAATTCATCTGTTCACCTTCTGGTTCAAATCCTCAGATTCTTATACCTAGGATACGTAGTTCATTGGTTTAAAAATAGTTTATGAGAGCGACTGGATGTTGAAGTCGATTGCCTTTTACACTTAGTTTATTTTCGCATTCGAACTACACATAAATTTTGTTTCAAACTACTGCTTTTAACATTATTTGATTATTAGCATATCTTTATCTCAATTTCAGTTATATTTTTTCAGTTATATATATTCGCGATGCATATAGTTAGGAAAGTTCAATTAACGTTGTCCGTCTGCCCGATGTTGAAATCAATTTTCTGACGGCACTAGACAACCTTGGAACTTGAATCTTGAACCACTTGATCAGTTAGCATGTCGAATTTTCGCTATTTGAAAACAGATATGGTAATTTTACTCTTGCGGGAAAACGCTTATACACAAGCCCATAACATTAGCATATTCTGAATTCTTATCAAATTTGCATACAGTAGTTATTATCCCGAGGCTCCCAGATAACCGAATTAAAAATGTTGTTAAAAACCTAAATATTCCAAAAATTAACAAAGAAACCCGAATTCATTTAAAATAAAATATTGCAAAATATTTAATTCATCATTAACACAAAATTGAAAAACGGGAATAAATTTTTTTTGTCAAAATATCAAAATTCAAGGAAAAATTTAAAAAGATCGAAATTTCAACACAATTTTGGAATTCACTAAAATTGAACAATTCTTTATAAACCATAGCTTAAAAAAGTTTAAATTACTAAATTTTCCAAAAAAGTAAAGTTTAAAGAAAACTGAATTGAACCAAATAATTACGAATAATTTAAAATTTGGCAAAATTTTATATTCACCAAAACTTCGAAAATTTACCACAAAATCGAAAAACTAAAATGAAAAAAGTAATTCCACAAAAAAAAAACAAAATTCACTAAATTTAAAAATTTAAACTAAATTTCAGTTTCATCAAAATATTGCAGTTTCACCAAAAATTTGCAAAAAATAAATATTTTAGGAAAAAACGTCGCAATTTTAATGTTACACAAGTTGCAAAAAATTTAATTTTCATAATCAAGTAAGCAAAAACAAACTTCACCACATTTTGTAATTTAGCGAAAAAATTTACCCAAAAGCTAATACGCCTAAACCGGTGACCAGAGTTAAATATCTAAAACAATTTTTTGCGCCGGGAAAAATTTCTAGTACGTTTTGTGAAGGGTATACAAGACTCGGCACAGCCGAATATAGCTCTCTTACTTTCTTTAAATCATAATTTTATCATCGTCTTTACATTTTGTTTATTTATTTCTTTATAAATATCAAATACTTTTCTTCAGATAGGGAGCTGGAAGTGATGGTTCATTATTATTTTGTAATACATAAATTGAAATATATATTCATTTTAGTTAAACCCCACACTATTATGATAATCGTTCCGACTGTCAAACAAATCAAAAGTAAAACATTTTGATTATATTGCTTATCTGTGCTATTATAAATTCTGGAAAAAAATTTATTTGAATTTTTGGCAGGTCGTTTTACTCGATATAAAAGTGTTAAAGGGACTTTATTTATATCTGTAAAATATTCAGTTTTTTACCCATGTAACATGTTATTCAGGCATAAAAGGTCTTGACACATTTGTGCTTAGTTCAGCCCTTTCTTTATATTCACCTGACTAACAAATTGGTTATTTATGGCAACGTGAGAGTGCAAATCATTTTTCTAACAACGACGGTTTGTTTCTGGATAAACAAAGAGAGCATTATATTCCAATATTTCTTTGGATATTTTAACTGCGCTTGGCTTGAAATTTATACGAATTATTCTGATTATCACCCATTCAGTTCTCTCGTCGATCTTTCTTGGAGAGCCACTTCTGGGCGCACAAGCGTACGTTTGGGTGGCATTATAATTTCTAATGACAGTACCGTTTGAACAATAAACGCAAAACACTAAATAAAAGACCTTAGTATACAGTAATATACATACGGTCTCTGTAATAATGACCGTATCACAATCGCCCTATAGATTGTAATCGCTCCTTACCTTAAGCACCTTCTAACCTAGCGTTTACACATACCACTTCAAGTTCGAAAAACTCAATACACTCCCACATTTTCACTAATACACTTACATTTTTCGCAATGGCAGCTAAAATTCCATGCGAGTAAAAATTTGGCATTTGCATGCCACTAAATGTCAAAACGATAGACAATATTACCGTGTTCAATATTAAATGTAAATTTACTGGATTGCGGTTAAATTCTAATTAAATTGTAATTAAAGTTGTAATTTTCTACCTTTTTAAATGCATTGTTATGATTTATTTCTTAAATTGCGCATAACAAAATTCAAGTTTGTTAATTAAAGAGGAATAATATTAGTAATAATAATAAAATATTACTATTAATAATAAATGTAAATCGTTTCCCCAAAAATTTGCCTATATGGTGAACTCGGTAACTCTATTTTAAAAGGAAAACAAAAAGTTAAATGGAATCAAAATTGAGCCAACAGATTATTAAACAAATTATTCAAATCTTCGACATCGTCCTCCCAAATTTTTCTTCCTTATTTCCTGATAAAAATTTTTTTAATTTTAAAAGTAAACAAATTTTCTCAAGTTTACGCTTCAACGACATTTTAAAAATGAACTTACACTTGCATGTGTACACACAAAAACAAATGGCATGAGATTCGACTATTTCGAAGAATTTTTCGTTGACAATACGTACACAACAATTGCATGCCACTACTTGCATTTGTAAACCCAGCGTAAGCTCCGTTATTCTTTCCTGGGGTGAATTGGAAATATATACGGTGATCTGTAATTAAGAATTCCGAAATGGAGCCGAACTTTTCGGTAAATTTGAAAAAAAATAAATACACTGAAATGGCTCAATATTAAACAAATACTACAAATGAGTATACTAATTTTTATACAAAAATAACAACTAAAATTGCACCGAAATATCTTGCAGTTAAACTATCAGGTGTGTCATAGAAATTGTACTTAACTGAAAACTTACACATTTTTCTACTCGTAACGTTTGTGTTTTGTTTCTTCGGACTTTATACGTTTTCATAAGTCCAAAAACAAGCTAAATATTTTTTGTATTTTTAAATACGGTTGAGATCTCTGTCAAACACCTATGTAGTTGGTAAACTTAAAAAAATAGCAATAATTGTAGGTATTTAAAAAAAAATTTAAATACTTGCTTAAAATCAAGTTTTATTCTTAAAAAATTTCTTCATTTTCAAATTTTTTCTTATTGCTTTTGGTATCTTTAAAAGGGTATACAATTTTCTAACAAAACAGATCTTACAGATTTCTTAAGATATAACTTATGTAAAAACAAGATTTTATACTCTAAGAGCAACAATAGAAAATCTTTTTGGAATCTTTCTTGCATGCGTTTTCTAGACAAGCTACGAACGGGGAAATTTAACCATATAATCTATGAAATGAGAAGTAGTTCAGACTTTTACGGACAAAAACATTAATGCAAAGATCCTACAACGAATTATAAATTTATAACATGCTTCCTCTCCTAGCGAAAACATATATTAACATTTTTAAAGGAGAAATTACATGTATATTATCAAGTATTTCAAATACTACTAAATAAATAAACAAAATAAATTTAAAAGAAAAAAAATAACTACTGAATTTCAGTTTTGAATGTTTTTACCACTACTGTATATTTTTTGTTTATTGTTCCACTTTAGGTTAATCTTGTACGAATATGTGTGTAGTATATTTATGTGTAAACATTTTTTTACACCATTTATTATTGTTTTTATTTATTATTGTTACTTTTTTGTCATTGGTCGCCGTTGCTAGTGCTGTTATTGTTGAAGTTGCTATTATTGTTGTTATATTATGTACAATTTTATATTTAATGCTTTTCTTGCTGTTACTTAAAATTTATGGGAGATTTGTAACATGTACGTTAAACAATAAAAAATACTAGAAAATATTGTAGTAGTCATAATAGGGAACATATATATATATATATATATATATATATATATATATATATATATATATATATTTGTACTTAAATAGTCGGGTATACTAACTATGAATTTAATCATAACCATTATTTCTATTAGATGCAACTTGTAAAATTTACTATAGTTTCGGGTTCACAGATAACTCAAGAGAAATTATGATTTTAATGCTTATTTTAAAAGATTATAATAAAAGTCACATTAACTTTAAAGTAAACAAATTGTTATAAACAAGTTTTAATCATCAAAAAAGGCACGTTATTATTATTTTACGAAAAAGTACTTATTAAATAAGTTTGACTTTGAAATTTCTAATCAAAATGTTTGGTGTAATTTTTTGGTTTTATTTTATTTTTCTATTTTTGAAAATATTGGAATATGTTTTGACATATTTTAGTGAAAACAATTTTTAAAATCCTAAACAAACCCTATATTAAAAGAGCAGTCTGCCATAAAATAACTATATACATAAATAATTGTAAAATAGTATGGACACTGGGGCTTATAAAGCAATTAAAAAAATATAGTCAAAGAACTTGCGTGCGAAAGACAAACTGCAAAGTCATTCCTAATTAACATAAAAACATAGAATACTAATTGGTGCTAATTTAATAAAATCTTCGATATTCCCAACTTTAATACAATATAACTTAAAAAATTGATATCTAAGCAAATAATATTGCTTGCTGAAAAAACGTTGCTATTGATTTAGGTTTTTAACTTTTTTTTATCAATTATTTTATTAATTTATAATAAATGTCAAAGAAAATAGAAAAACTTACGTCCATAGATTCTGCCAAATCTTCCTCATCTGAATCAACTGTTGATTCAACTAAACCAGAAAAATCAATCTCTTCACCATCCAGTGATGAACCGTAAACGGATGCCATTGTATCACTACCACTGTATGCTGAACTTGTGTCACTTGAATGAGAACCACGATTGCATTTTTGATGCAATTCTGGTCTAGAGGGTGGCTGATACTGCAAAAGTATATACAGGAAAAATATCAATTATTCAATATTATTATGCTTTTTGTTATAAAATACAAAACAATCTCTTTCGCTCAGCCAATACATATTTTTGTGAGCAAATGACAATTACTTTAAAACTTACATGTTGTCGTATATGATGATATGGATCCATTAGTTGTACAGATGCCACAACTTTTTAAATATGTTGTTGGTTTGATTTTGACTTATGATTATTTTTTATTTTTTGTAAATTTGTTCAGGATTAAAAGATACTTAATTTTTTATATCTAATTGTAATTGTATTTAAAATACTAAATTATATGTATTGTATATGTAGTTAGTTTGACTTATGTTGTAAATTCTTTTTTAAAATTATTTTGTGATATGTGATTAATAAAAGTAGTGATTTGATTTTATTTCTTTAATAATTTGTTTTTTTATTTGTACGTTAAGCTTGTTATCTTTAGAGTCCTTTTTATTCGATAAAACGACTTTGTGGTAAAATTCTTGTCGATTTGACAACGATGTTACTACTGCAAACGTTATCTGAAATATAAAAACAAAGAATTTATTAAACAAAAGTGGAACAGAAAAATATGTTCATAAATAAGGAAGATTAAATTATAAAAATTAAACACATTTGCTACTGCAATTTGTTTGACACTGTTGAGGTTATGTTTTCATAAGTCTTCCAAGAATTCGTTAATAATTAGAAAATTTACACTTAAAAAAAAAATATTAATAACAAACTGGATAGGACGACGTTTTTATAAATTGTTCAATGTTGAGATTTTGAAATTAGAATCTGACCTTGCAAGAAAAATGCATTTCTATTTAGAAATCTAGTTGAGAGTCAGTTTATTAATGTTTTTAATATAGTGTATCCATTTTAATATTAAAAAACAACAATATTATTTTAAAACCTGAGTTGATATTTTTCGGTTATCCATAAAAAAAAGGAAACTGTCCCAAAAAGTAATAGGACACTTTCGTAGAACTGCGTTGTGTCAGCAATTTTTGATATTTAGCATGTGAGCTCTTCACATTATCTGGTTTTTCCAGCACTAAATATAGCATTATGCATCAAAGTCGTTCTAACATTCAAAAACAAGGGTTTTAGATCTTGCTTGTTTATTTATTCCACCTAGGAATACCACTTCATCTTACTTAGAGATGTTTGTCATTGTCGAATCCGTTCATATATACCTAAAGTATGTCCTCTCCATGTCATAAATCTGTTGTCGATTTCCAATTTTAATATGGCAAATTATTTTGTGGTAAAAGACTAGTTGAGTTCGAAGATAGCAGATTAACTTTTCTTACGAATAAAATGAGCTGTTAACCAAGCCAGCATCATGAGAAGTACGATTGACCTCTATTGTCGTTTATTGAGTGAAGTTTGATTGATTTTTACATGATAATAGTTATTACCGTACAGCACTTCTCTTACGTTATTAAGATGAAAAATAATTTAAATGCAATATTTAAAAAACTGTGTTTATAAATTAGTTGTATAAACTAATATAAGTTCAATGATATATACATTGCATATGCTATCTTAATTTGATAAATAAACAAAAAAGTTTTCTTTTTGCAAAAGTTCCACTATTTCAAAAAGGCAAACAAGCATTAAATTATTCATAACAATCACTTACTGAACTCAAATTACAGAAAAAATTTTGTCAAAAAGAATTTAAGTAAATAATAGAAAAAAAACAAACATTTAACGCTGTATACGAATATTTTTGCACTTTTCTCTTAAAAAAACCACACTGATAAAATGATAAAAAGCAAGCTTGGAAAACAGTATTCTCACAACCGGCTTAATGTAGTGGTGGTATTCAGATAAAATCTGGCAACAGTAACAGCTGTTCTGGTAATATAGATACATTACTAAGATTTTTTTAACCTTTGTACAATTTAAAACAAATAGTTAAGTTTATAACATTTTAAAGATTATATACCTATGAACTTATTTGTTAAAAATGCAAAATTAAACTGGTTAGAAAATTAATTTTTTAATTCATATTAACATGTACATATAAGAGTATGTATTTAATAACTACCTAAATTAGCTAACAAGTTTTGAATAAAATGGCAAGTAATAAACGGGTATTATTTTCATTATCCAAGTCTTTTGTTCAGATTGTTATAATTGCTTTAAATTATAGGGTGACCAGATAAATATGATAGGGAAAATTATAATACTATACTCTTCACAAAAATGAAAACGGTATATATACACGTAGATACCTTAATTTTCTTTTTTATTTTCTAGAATATTCATTTCCGATTCACATATATATATATATATATATATATATATATATATACAGTGTTGGACAATACATATTGGACTAAACCAAAATATTCACAAATTTTATCTTTCTACATTGCGATAATATACGATCGATATATAAATATGAAACGTGAAGAGCAAAGCAATCAAAAAAATATCACTTGGAGTTTTGTTGTTGTTTTATCTTCCCATGTGATACTTAGAAAGTCATGCTCTCAGAAATGCATGCGACAAAACATATTGGACTGCTAACAATGTTCTCAAAATTGTTATGGAAAAGTGCCGTTACAATTCCGAAATGAGAATATTTGTAAGAAGTGAGTAAAACTGAGTTTTTTTTCTCATTCATTCTCCTTTTGTCAGTGGTCCAGAGACATTCATAAGAAGAAGGTAGGTTATTACGAAGGTATTGTTAAAAAATTACTAGCTCAGCTTCTATTTTTAGAATTCCTTTGACAATGGCTCGATCAAAATACAACGTACACTTTAAAAAGCTGATTATAACGGAGTTTCTTAATGGTTTGCCACAAAAAGACATTTGTAAAAAGTTTTCAATACCCAAACAAACCGTAAGTTTTATTATAAAAACTTTTAAAACCTCGGGCAGACTTGCAACAATTCACCGTGGAGCACGACCGAGATGTACAAATTTGAGGGATGATCAACTTATTGTCAGAGAACTGAAGAAGCATCCCGAAAAATCGGCTATCGACGTTGTTAATACACTCAAACTTACAATAAGTAGCAGGACAGTTCAGAGAAGGGCCTGTGCCGCTGGACGCAAAAGTTACCGTGCTGCAAAAAAGCCATATATTTCACGCAAAAATCGACTGGCTCGAATAAAATTTGCCAGGGAGCACCTCAGCTGGACCGAAAGCAAATGGAAAACGGTATTATTTTCCGATGAGTCGAAATTTAACTTCTATCCGGATGGAAATATTCGAATTCGTAGTCCGCCTAACGAAAGACTGAATCCCTTATACTGTAAAGCACGGAGGGGGCAGTGTAATGGTCTGGGGATGTTTTTCCGGGAATGGTGTTGGGCCCCTCCATAGAATTAATGGCATCATGGATAGATTCACGTACCAAAACATTTTGGAATATCATGCTCCCGTACGCCGAGTGGAATATGCCCCTATCATGGCAATTCCAACAGGACAACGACCCAAAACATACTGCGAGATGTGTCAAAGATTGGTTTAGGAGTAATCAGATCAACGTTATGGAGTGGCCAGCGCAATCCCCAGACCTTAACCCGATAGAAAACCTCTGGGATATTGTAAACAGAAGAATAAATCGCGATGGAGTGGGAGGAGATAAAGATAGGCTCTTCAAGGCCATAGAAGATGCCTGGCAGTCACTAGACAGGAAAGTTATAGACAACTTAATAGCCTCCATGACAAAAATATGCAAGGCGGTACTCAAAAACACAGGATTTTCTACCAAATGTTAGACTTATTGTTAAGTCCAATATGTTTTGTCATGTAAATATTTCAGTTTTTTGTTTTCGTTGAATAAAGTTTTAGTTTAATCTGACTGTAATAAGCTAAATTGTTATGTTCAATGACACAAAATTGTTTGTAATTTCAATACAATTGGCGGTACACTTCATGAATAGTTACAGAGATTTTGTTAATTTATCAAACATACTAATGTTGTCCAATATGTTTTGTCCAACACTGTATATATCTGTCCCATGTTGAAATTAACTTTCTGATGGCACTAGAGCTAGCAGCCTTGGACACAAGTTTTCGAGACATGGGCCAAAATTTAGTATTTTCCCTCTTGCGGGGATACGCTTGTACATTCGCTCATTAAATTACATATTCCAAATCCTTATTAAATTTCCTAAAGAGTCCCCCTACAAATAACTTATAGACCTAAATCTTGTACCGAATTAACAAATTTAAAAAACTATCAAAGGAAACCAAATTCACAAAAAAATTGCTAAAAATTTGAAATTTTGCCACCATTTTAAACTAACCACAAATGTAAGAATTCACCATAAAATCGAAAAATTGGATGAAACAAATCTTATTTGTTAAAAATGACAGATAGATATCTGGCAAACAAAACAATAACAAATTGATGCAAACTTCTCAGAACGAAATGACACAGAACCAAACTTGACAAGGTATGACGAAAATTCGTTCCAAAAATCTACATCACTATGTCGTCTTCGCTGGCATTGGCGCTACAATTTGATTTTGGTTCCAATCCTAACCTCAGTCAAAATTTGCAGCGCACTATTAGCGAACTCAAGTCGTTGTCTATGGTCGTCTGGCTTTGGTAACCATGACAGTTTCTGAAATAATTATATATTAAAGATCATTACTATCTGGTCACCTTATACTATCTATTATATACTTGAAAATATATTGCAGCCTTAGCGTATGGAGCAGTTCTCTATTGATCTCAAGAAATAAATGAACTTTATGCGAAAATATATAATTAGAATGATAAATAAGCAATAAATGTTCCAAGAAAATGGACTAATAAGATCATATATATTTTTAAATTTATATTTTATATAAATATATATATGTATGTACCTATATGACTTGAGGTGCATCATTGGCAGATCAAATTGCCGATTATAGTTTACGTACCCAGTCAAAGTGATACTAACTATGAGCCACGCGAGTGATGCAGTAGAAGTGGGATTGGACCTCTTCTAGAATTGATAGAATATCCCAAAGGATTATAGGATCGTTATAAAGGTTGCAGATTGCACAGCTTGTACACTAAAAGGTATGTCGTTTTAGCGAGCGAAGCAGGACTTCAAAAAACACAATTTTATATTTAAGGTTTTACCATAACAAGAATGTTCGCCATACGCTATATTTAACACTATGCGCGTGGACGGCGTATAGCTTTAAAAATTATATTATGGCTTTAAAATATTTAAAATTACCCGCGTACATTTTTTGTTAATAAAATCGTAAGTTGTGAATATTTATTGTTTGTGTTTTAATTACTAGTTGAAACGTGATATTTTACAAATTTTTTTTTAACATTTTCTACATAGTTTGGGAGAAAATACATAAAATTTTCATTATATCACGTAAATGTACAAATAGTTCGGACATTTTTTAATAGATTATTGAGGCCCACAAATAAGCGTTTATAAACAACATCAGTAAAGATTAAATATTTTGTTGATCTTTCTAAATTTTCAATGCAAAAGGAAAATGGAACAAAGTCAACTTTTTTGATTCTGGACATATTTTTTTAAATAACGTATTATGTGTGATAATACAATTACAATCCGAATTTCTTTAGAGTTCATATTAACGAGGACCCATTAAGCAAAAGCAGACTAGGAGCATTTGGCGTGAATCGAAAACAAGAGACTGAAAGTCTATCTTAATATTAACTAGCCTACCTGTGAAATCAAAAATTAGCTTAATAATATAGTTTTTATACAAAAGCATACATTCAAAAGTACATATGTAATTCTACCTTGCTTCCTTTAAGCAAATAGGCAACTTCCTAACTGCGCAAAATTTTTGCAACTTTCTAATATGAGAAAGGGTTATGAGAAAAAGAAATGGGATGGTATTGTACATATGAAGAAGTTTTGATCTCACTGCGTTTTACGGTCGTAATTTGTGAGTAGGAACTTGGCCTTTGTTGCAAACTTATGTTTTTGTACGGAAATATATTGCTTAAGCACTTTTCACGGAACGATTAGTGGTGTCCCTAAAATGTTTGTTTATATATATATATATATGGATATAGCTCCCTCGAATACTTTGAAATCTACACCAAAATTTAATTTATCACTAATAAAAAGCATTGAGTACTGTGAGATAGGTATCAATGCCTGTATGT
Source organism: Phania funesta (assembly GCA_963932375.1). Taxonomy (NCBI): domain Eukaryota; kingdom Metazoa; phylum Arthropoda; class Insecta; order Diptera; family Tachinidae; genus Phania; species Phania funesta. The sequence continues at coordinate 102,845,433 of OZ010653.1, read as the reverse complement.
AAAGAGGTATAATTTTGTTATTCTTTTTCGCCATTCTTAGTATATGTCATTTATATCTAAAGAATGTAATACTATAATGTCACTGCGGGAACCCTACATACGGCGAGAATATAACAATATAACATTTGTATGATTTTTTTACAAGCAACATACATAGTAATAAAAAAGAAAATACCTTGCAGTGTAAGTTATCAATAACAAGACTACGTTTGCAAAACAAAACAAAAATGTACATGTGCATTTGCACTAATGAAATGAGATTCAAAATGAATAGGTAACTATAGTTTCTCTTTCGGGACTTTTAAATTTTAAAACACCGTTTACTAAATTCAACCAATTTAATAATAATCGTGGGAACATGTTTTTATAAAAAAAAAAAAAAAAAGGAAAATAAAACTGTAAAACAAATTAAAGGTGGGCGTTTTTTGCTAACTAAAATTGTTTTAATAAAAAATCAAACACAAAAACAGCTAGAATAAATAAAAAACGTAAGCAAGTCAGTCAAACAAGCTAGGGCGTAATGCGAGGGTTAGCATATTCTTTAATGAAAATTTATTTTTATAAGATATATGTATAATTAATTACTCACTTTACTCGTTAAATCTTTATGAAATTAGTATAAATTCCGTAATCCGCATTTTAGTTTTATAATGACGTTTTTATATTCAAACGATTAAAAAAGGGTATCTTTTATTTTTGTTTATAGTTTTCATTTATGTTTTCCATTTTGTTGTTGTTGCTGTTAATATATTCAAAGGAATTTCTCTACATCTTTTCCTACATTTCTTGTATTAGTTACATATTTTCCTGATTTTTATTATTTTAGTAAATTTTTATGCGAGTGGTATATATTTTAATGCTGCGTTCACTTTTTCCACTTTCCATCCATTTGCACCACTTGAAACTGTATAGTGTGTTTTACAACAATAATAAAATACATTCATCTATTATACGGGTTTTTTATTCATCTACACTACATTGATAATGAAGTAAATGACACACACACACAAACTGGTACACAATATGAAAACGATATGCATAAGCACTTCAGTAAAAAGAAAAAAAATCATGCAACCCAAAAAATGCGTTTTTAATATGGTAGCACTTGGAAAATGTTTAATCAAATTAAATATCTTTATATTGACTTTTTATAAATTTCGTTGGTATTGCACTTAACTACTTTAGTAATTTTTAACAAATAAAATGCACTTAAAAGTTTATATATTTGTGGAAATACACCAAACCAAACTTTTTTATCGACGCGTCGTCGACAGGAGAATCTAGCCGATTGTATTTAACGGCGGCGGCTGAGTGTTGAGTTTTGTCGGCGGCGGTAAATAGTTCCTTCTGCCGTTTCTTAGCTGCTTATCAATTTTTTGGCTACGCCGATTATAAGCCGAATGAAAAAATCTAAATTATAGTAAAAACCCAAGGTGTATTTAAATGTGCCTTGGTAAAAACCTATTTTGAATATATAAGAAATTAAAACTTAACAAAAAAATCTAGAATTGGTAAAATAAATAGTTATTTTTTTTTAATAATTGGAAACTTTAATTATATAATACAGTTTACCGAAAATAAATTGTATAAAAGTATACAAATAATTGAAGCAATTAGTTAAAAATAAAAATAAATTACTGCTCGAATAATTCCTGTCCATAAATGCAATTTTAATTACTGCAAATATTGAATTTGTTGGTGAGAGAGGAATGAATAATGGGAAATTGTACTGAGTTGCGTGTACTTGATATTCTAAAAATCTGATAAAAATATTGAATATGTTTCCATTCGTGCGCTTTGATTTATTTACAACAAGTATACACAGATACGCCTTACTGTTTCACAAGTATTGTTTCATGATGTTTATAAAATCTGTTGTGGATTTATTCAATTTCCCTTCTTCATTGGGAAGGTAGCTATTCTATAATCTTGAAACCCTAACTAAAGATGATGTAGTCATATACAGAAACTACCGATTTGGGCAAACAACTATGTTAGTGCTTCCAAAGTTGAATTTATCCACAAGATATGGCGTAGATGTAAATGTAGTGTTATACATTTGTAGAATTAAAGTAACAATCGTGGATTGACAAAGCTCTTTCAATCAGAACTTAATACGTAACGATTAAAACATATACTTAGCCTATTCATATTCTGTTGCGACATTCCTGTAAATTTGTCAATCCCATTGAGTAATAAAGGGAGACATAATGACAAAGCCACTATTTTTTTCACAGCGATAGGATGATATAATCCAAGACAATACAGATATCTTAAGGTAAATTAAATTCTGGATATAAGTTAATTAAGGTGAATTTTAAATTAAATCTCATCTCATAGCCAATTCGCCTTCAAGGCAAAATGAAACGTATGTACGCGTGTGTGCACTCGTATGTAAACTCCCGTACATAAACTATGCAATAGCATCCATACAATTTCGCTGAGGTACAACAAATTATACTCAAGCTGAACAGGAACATCTTCACCTATTCTTCAAACAATAAATCACGAGCACATTTTCTCTCGTAATTTTGCAGACGCTTTCTCAATGTGCGAACAAATTTATGGTTAGTTAAGACGTAGGCAACAAGAAAAAGCAGCTGATCTGTCGATGCAATCTTCTGAATATTCTTTGGGATATTTGCCGTAGTCTTTTTGTAACTTGAATGCAGGGTTGTGTCTTAGCTACGTTTCATACGTTGCCAGACTGCAAATAACATATTTGTTATAACAGGGTGCTGTGAATTAAATTAATATAGTCTGGTCATGTCGGGGTGGTTGCTTTTAATGTCACGTCGAATAAACGTTAAAAATCAAATATTTTGAATTCTTGATAAATATTTACAAGTTATCAAAGTGGAATTCTGTTATTTCTTTGTTAAATTTTAATCGAAATTTTATTTATAATTTTTTACTGTTCTGGCCATTTTTCAATTTTGTAGTAAATTTTGATTTTATCGTTAATTTTTGATGACTGTTTTAATTTTTAGTTATTTTTACATTAAAATACGATTTTTAGTAAAAGTGTTATATTATGCTTTTGGTAAGTTTACGAAAATTTGTGAATTTTCTATTTATGGTGAAGCTTTGGTATTTCGAAAATATTTCGGTTAATTTCTCTTTTGTGTAAAATTTTTGATTTTTATGAATTATCAATATGGTCCAATAAATAATTAAGCAAATGCTTATGCATCCTTTGTTTTTCTACCCAAAGTCGCTATCCATGCAATTTTAGCTGCTGCATTTCTTGAGATCGACAGTGAGATGGGAACGAAGAATGAAAAATGGTACTAAGTTGAATGCAAATCTCTTTTATTATTCAAATCGCTCTTTCCAACTTAACGTTAGAAGGTAAAAAACAACTAAAATTACGAAAACAGAATTGCAATGTGTCAACAGGAATGCAATCTCAACACAGAATTTAAAAACGTGGCTCAAATCAAAAATACTTGTTGAGCGATGACAAATCAAAACAGCAGCTGTGTGTTGTCTGTTTTTTCGGCTTTTCCCCCCAGCTGATTGTCGAATATCACGAAAATAGATCAAATATTGCCAAAATAAATAAAATTATTTAGTTTTAGTTATTAAGAATATTATTATTTCATCGTAACAAATATTATAAAATTAAAAATTCAGTAAGTTACTTATTTCATTACAAAACATAAAAAGGACATTGTTTGTAACACTTAAAAATAAAATTTCATATAAAAGAGATAACAGACCTATATTCGGCCGTGCTCTTTACAAAAGTATGAACTACTAAAAATGTACTAAAGATATTTTCTGGTTCAAAGTATTGTTTGCGATATTTGATTTTGGCCTCCTGTCTTAGTCGTCTTATTTTATATTTAAGCTTTGCTTTCGTTATTAAATGGTGAGATGTTTTTTCTAAATTGCGGCTCTTTTAATTTGTTTTTCTTTCCTCTGAATGTTCATAAATTTTAGATAAAATCTCGATTTTTCGGTTAATTGTAGGTAAAAGAGGAATTGGATTTTTAGTAAAATTTTTAATATTTAATAAAATTACGGGCCTAAATTTTGGACAGAATTAAAATTTTTTTAGAAAAACCTCAAAATTTCAAAAACTAACAAAGAAAACAGAACTCCTCCAAAAACCGAAATTTCAAAAAATTTTCAAATATTCACCACAAATTCGAAAATTGACTACAAATTCGAAAAACTGAAATAACAAAAAAAAATTTGTTTAATTAATATTCAATTAAAAATCGAAACTTTACCAATAAATTACAAAAAAATGAAATTTACCACAAATTGAATATACGTCACAAAAATTTTAATTTAATCAGAATTTTGAAATTTCGTCGAAAAGCTGTCGAAGTTTAAAAAAATGCCTCCCAAAAAAATTTACAAAAAGTAAAAAATTCGCCAAAATATTACAAAATCATAATAATTATAAACTTTATAAAAATAATCTTAAACCAAAAAAAAATTTACTATTATTTACGAATTCACCAAAATCCGAAATTTCAACACAAATGCAACTATAGTTCAAAAGTCGTAAATTATAAGAATATTAAAATTTTCCAAACAAATGAAATTAAAAAAAAATCGAAGCTGCACAACAAAACTGCTATACAATTTAAATTTGTTTAAAATTTAATACAATTTTCAAATTCACCATAAAATCGACAACTCGAAAAATAAAATTTTTTATTTTTTGGTAAAAATTCAAAATTCGATACAAAACAAGCCCATTAATATTTATTTGTTTAAAGTGAACTTCATCATTAATCCGATTGCGGTTTATTTAAAAACAAAAAGAACATTTGCCTTTTTTTGTTTAGGCCAAAAACACTTACAAAAAGAAATTGATTTTCCTTTTAACCATATCTCTGTCAATTTATCGTTATTTAAAAGAACTAAGTAATGTGCACTTTTGAAAAATACCTCACCATTTTGTTATCAATTTCTTAAAGTCAAAATCGATTAAGCTTATAAAATAAAGTAAATTCTGCTCTTTTTATCATACCCTTCAAACACTAAACCGTTATAGGCAATGGAAATCAATGATATAGGTTTTTGATAAATATCCATCTTCCTCAGCAAAATCAACCATCTCTCTTTCTCTCTCTTTCTCTAAACAATCTTTGATTTGTTTTCTTAACAAAAAAGAAAAACATTGAAGAACGAAGTAAAGAAATAAGAAAAATACCTAATGTCGGCCATCATAAGGGTGATAAATAATAGAAATGTATTTGGCCTAGTACCGTAATATCCCAGAGGAATTGCAAAAAAATTAAAACAAATAAGTATTATTGAAAAGAGAAAGAAATGTGAAGAAATATAAATAAAAAACAACACACGAGTTAATTCTAGGCCATGGATTATTGTGTCGGGTAGAAAAATAAAATATTTTCCTCAAATCTAGGAAGGAAAGAAAAATATAAACCAATATAACCAAGAAATCTTCTTTCAAGTTGCATTAACATATTCCCTTAAGTGATATAAGTAAATAAATGGAAAAATAAATATTAAATATTAAGAATAATGTTAAAGTCCGCAAAAAGCTGCCATGGAATTTGTCAAGATTAAGTAAATTTTGATAAATATTTTTGCCATATATAGTTTCGCGTATTACTGCTAAAAACTCGCAGAAATTAGAATTAAGTACATATGGAATGAAAGGTATGACAATATTAAAAAATGCTCTAATATTTGCAAATGCTGACCATTTTTTGATATATTTGATAACAACGTTACATTGCCGTTTTGTTTATTTTATAAGGACGAAGGCACTACTGACCCTAGGGCTAATAGTTGACATTTGTCGTATGTGGGGCCGTGCGGGAATCTCTCGTATTAAAATATGCAGAAGCTATCTAGATGAGGAGGAGAAAAAGTCACTTCAACACGTTTTCTGCGACTGCCTGTCTTTGCAAGAACGCAGGCTCAAATATTTGGGCCACAGATTGCTTCGGAACTTGGACTGTCTAAGGGATGTAATACGGACAAGTGCTAGTTACGAACTGCAGGTCCTGGAGTTCTATAGAGAACCTTGGAGGGATGGTCGTCTGGTATCACAATAGGCCTAATGTCTTCTGAGTGAACTCGCTGCATGCGAGCTGCCCACCTAATCCAACCTAACCAACAACATTCTATTTATGGAGCGAAAAAACGCCATTAGTTAAGAATTATGTGATTTCATATAATAAAAATGTGAATTTTTACACATTGGCAATTTGATGCAACAACGATGTAAGTCAAACAAGAACAATTTTGGACTGAAAATACTAGGAAATCGAATATGAAATGGATTCTTGCAACAATAATGTTATAAGTCAAACCAGGTCTATAAACAAAAAGGTTCAATATTAGCTACAAGCTGTAGTCGAAATCACAAAATGCGACTTGTTTATAAAAGTGTTAAAAATATACATCGACGTGAAAAACCAAAAAATTCAAAGCGGATCCGTAATTTGATAAATATACGCTGCCGAAGGTTGTTCAACTTAACTTATATGTTTTGAGGTGCTTCATTAAACTATATTTGTGATAGAACAAGCTGTTTTATAAACGGTTTTATACTATATTCACACATGCACCTTAATTGATTAATGTTCACATATATGCAATTATGTCAAGTGACATGACTAAAAAAGCCAACACATCAAAAATATAGAATTAAATTCAATTTTTCATTTAAAGTTTGCCTAGATCAAAAAATCCATTTGACTTTTACCACTCCCCCCTAACAAAAGCTCACAACAAAAATAAAACATCAGGTTGTTTGCCAGCTTCTAGGTTTTATTCCACCCATATGCTAGAATTTTTGTTCGAATTTGTGTAAAAAAGGAACGAGTGCATGTTAAATAAACAGCCAGGATAATGAACACAGTAGTCGTAAAATGAGAGTAAAAGATGTTCAGTGTTTAACATACATAAACAAACAGATACAAACCTTGCAATCGTAATGTACAAGTAGAACTACGAATATAAAATAAATGGCAAAGCAAAAAAAAAAAACATATAACAAGCCTTTCCTAAGGCTACTAACCCCTGAAAAGTCTTAAGGATAACGAGTCAAATGCAACAGACATAAATCGCATAATCTTACACACCTTGGGGAATAATCTTACCTTCTCCCCATACTTTAAGCAGTCGGCAAAGGCCATAATTTTTTACGGGTGTGTGAAAACAACGAAGCTTAAAAGACAAGAAATAAGTGTCATTTGATGTGTTTTTCGGTTGTCTTTTTTTGCCTTTTGCAACTGTAATTTGTGTTGTTTTTTGAGGTTATGTCTTTTTTTTTCAACCGCCCCCCTGCTAAGAATCTATTTAGCGATGTTGTTCTTGTACTTTTGTGTTTTTGTTATTGCTGCCTTTACCAATATTCTTTCATTTTATATTCTCTCACTCTGATGGATTTTAATGCATATAAGGTGACTGTTGGTAGGAAGCAGGGGCGGAGCGTATGAGAGAAGTTACGAAATTAGTTTGCATCTTATTACGCTATGCTGAGTCATGTAAAGCCTTTACGTATGCAATGCACAAGTTTGAAATAGTATTGCAGAAACCGGTGCAAAATTTGGACTTTAATTTTCAGGTCTTCAGAAAAGTACTTTCAACATGCAGCACATGGACCGAGTTATTAATACTCGTAATAAACCACTATACTGGCGATTTACATGAAACTGTAAGCAGTGAGTAGCAGAAAACTAAGGCCTTTTGATAATTGCATTTGGAGACACTCTGCTTAACACAGTTTAGCTATAGGGTTCATCAAAATAGGCAACCTCGTTCACACACGGGAAAATAAAAACAAAACAAAATTTCCAAAAAAAATTAAGATTATTTTGGCTTGATTTTTTTGTTTCCCGGCTCATATCGCTTTTAAAGTGTAGCACAAAATTTTTTTTTAATTTGTTCTGAAAAATAACATGTTAGAAATATTTAACTTTAATTTTTTTCACAAACCTTTTGTGCCAATTGTTCCCGGAAAATTGTAGTAATGGCCTGGGTTATATTGACTATAAGGACAACGGTAGATAGCGACTCCTGAGCCAAATCGAACGATCTTGATAACTGATTCACGTAACATCTGTGAGAGGTAACTCGCAACTCGTAAATGCAGAATGGCAGGAAGCGACTTCCTGTTGAAATCACAAGTCGTTCACATCCTTATAGTTCAATTCGGGCAAAATGGCATTACTTATCATTGATTTGTAGCGCCTGAGATCAGTAGTAGTCGTCCAACAAACAATGGTTTAAAAAAAGTATGAACCAATAATATAGTAGGACCAAGAGCTGCATCAAGCTGTAATTTTTTGTGGATAAAATGTGCCCTTGGGGTACGAATTCTTGGTGACCCCGCTACCTTGATGTTTTGCTGTATCGGACGATGGATCAACAGTCCCATAGGCTTGTCTATACTGGAACAGGAATAAGAGAACTTCAAAGTTCGACCATTACTTAAACGCTTGGTATCACGATAACTAGTAGCACCCTTCGCCAAGTTGATGACGAGGAACCTTCGGAGGTGCACGTAGGGACTGAGGTTTAAACCGAAATTGCGGAAGATTGTGGTGAACAATCAATGTGGCGTTGGATTAGAACGCAAGCCGCCAATAAACAAGCTATTGACGGCAAGAGAAAAGATAGCTGCAAGCTCCTCAGCTAAGATCACTAAGGGGGTATGGTTGAAAGACGTAAAACACTATGACATATGCACTATGACAGGTGCATTGCTAGCTGGTGAAACTCGTGTAGGTTGATGTCGTTTCGTATATGCAATTATTGCATATATTCAAAATTCGACCTCGTAGCTGAAGAGAATTTTTGAAAAAATTGGGGTCCTCTAACAAAAGCTCATTTGGATGTTTGGTGTTCCATCGTAGAATTTGCCAAAACGGCATTGCTGCCACAGACTGTCAACATCAGTTCTCCCTTATTGGACCCCCTTTACAATTTCTAGACCTTTTTAGTGTAATATTACAGTTTTTTTTAAAATTATATTTTGCACCTTCTGGGCAGGTGGCAAATTACGGAATGCAATAGTGATCGATTTTGATATAAATTAATAAGGATTGCAGTAAGATATAATGGAAATATCGCTCGATATTTAATGTTGTAATTTTCTCCCGGATTTTCTTAGGTTTGCCTTGCTAAATGACCAAGGTTTCTTTAAGACAAATTATTTTTCTGAATAATTTCTTGACCGAAGCGAAATTCTTATTTCAGAAAAAAAGTCGCAAATTATGCTTCCTAAAAGAACCTTATTGACAAAAATCTCTTACGCCTCTGTTAAAATATTTGATACCTACAAAGGATAATAAGGCCATATGTACATATGTATGTATTAGCGCTGGTAGTTGTAGTGGTGGTGGTGGTTTTTCGTATGCAGAATATTTTCTTATTCTTAAGCCTTATTTTGCCAGTTCGTTGTCAGCGGCAAAACAAATAAATTAATGAAGGTTGGCAAGGAGTTGGGGTAGGATTTTACTTTAACATCTCATCAATAACACTAAAATTCATTCGTTTAATCCAATGTTGTCTTTTTATTTCGACATATTTTGTTTCGCACATCCTTTTTTTTAGTATTTATCCTCTTGGTCACATTGGTTACCGTTTGTTTTTATTAAAATTAAAACACATTTTGTGTTGAGTTTATTTTTGTTTTTAGTGTCAATGTATTTTTTTTTGTTCCGAGGGAAGTACCTTTGTCACTTTACTATTTTGTTTGTACACATTTTTTCATGGATACAAAATCTCAGGGGAGCTACTATTTTCAATAAATAGAAATTTGTATTTATTTGGGATGTTTCAGTTTGAGTATTTTATTATTTATTGGTTACATTATTGGTTTTTGACAGCCCTGTAAAATAATGTGAAATATTAGTGGGGTTGAGTGTGCAAAACGATACCTTTCTTTTCCCTAGAAAATTTAACATAAAATGGTTTAATAAAAGTGTATGAGTATAAATGATTAAGATGAGACTTTCAGTAGTGTGGGTTATGTTAAGTTCGCAGGCCGCTTACAACGCTTATAGTGCAAGTGGGTTTGCGTTTTTGGTCTCTTCGTATTCTACCCAGAAAAGAAAAACACGCAAAGAAAATCATTGTTGCAGTAACCATAATGTAATTAAATTAGACGGCTGTAAACAAATCATTGTAATACTAAAGATAAGAATAATATGGTCCTCTTAGAACGATAGTTACTGATTGGCAGCGACTGAGATATGAGCGCAGGCGACTAAATCCATCGAATCCACTCGAGCGACAGCACACTTGCATTTTGATTAAACACCAAAAGATTTATTGTGTTATTTTTGTGTAGTTCAAATACGTTGCTTGTGGTCAGAGTTTTAGTAAAATTTGTATTGTTCAACTTAACCACTTTGTAATTTTTATGAATGGAAATCATTAAATTCAATGATTACAAGTAAATAATAACTGGCTTATCGCAACTAAAGTAACTTTTCAAATAACCATTATATGGTTAGAGAGAACATGCCGCAACCATGTTTTTTCTTTGAATGTACTATGTAAATTGAAAAAGAAGACAAAGTATATACCAAAGTCACAGTATCTGGCTCCAACCCATTTCCAACTAATGACGAAAGATAATATTTTATATAAATTTATTCCCAATAGTTTGAACAAACTGATGCTAGATCATTGTTCCCAATAGATCTGATTAAAAGAGAAGAGATAAAATATTTTCTCTTTTTCTCCCTCATTAGGAAAATTTATCAATGCTCCTATCATGATTGGCAAATTTGCTATGTCCAGTAATCGTGGCCCCGATATTGTTGAGTTATCTGGTATCGAAACTATAAGTTCTTACGCGGTCTAATCCACACCGGTGTGGCATATTAGGGAAGTTCGCACTACCATTTGGCCTAGATAATGAAAGACTTCCTCAACTTGCTGCCGTTAGGCCGAGGAAGATACTTCAATACTGTAGCTGGCACACCCACTTTACGAGCTAATCAGCTGGCCCTTGCGTTTATATCCGAGTGATTGATGAATGTCTTACTTTCCATTTTAAAGATGTCTAGACTTCTTAAACCCATTAAGATGCCGAGCAAACACTTGTTACGTAACTAGTTTTGGCTTACCTATGTTGGCAAGTCTCGATATTATTTCCGAAAATTCGGTTGAGACAAGACAAACATAAGATATATTTCGCTTTTCCGGTAGATAACCATCTGTTTGAGTCTTTTAGAGCTGTCTATATAGTTGCCGATATGCTCTATTAGAGAGTCCTGGGTTTTTTCGGAATATGAAACTTAAAGTTCTTTAAAATTAAGTTCGAGAATTTTTTATTATTTTTTAAAAAACGATGTTCTTTACTCGAATTGATTTCAGGCGGCTGATTTATAACTTACGACTACCTTACTCTCATTCGAGTCTCGTGTTATCACTAGCCTTCACTATTGAACATAGTGATTTCAGACTGTCGACTGGTGATTGTCGAACTTCTTCCTCATCACGGAGTCTCTTGTAATTGCTAGCATTTGTCTTAGGCTTACTGCCACCATGGCATTCATATTTAAGAAGCGTCTGCCCATGGTCCTAAACCTTATACTAGCCAGTGCTGGGTATTCTCTCACAAGGTGCGCTACCGTCTCAAACACTTCTTCAGGGGTATCTTCGGAGACTGACCGTCCATCACTCGTTAGGTTTTCTTTTCCACCTCTTTAGAATTCCTCCATTGGCCAATAAATATCAAAGTTCCTACAGAGATTAACCTGCGAGGCCTCATTGCCCAATAATATAGGAATCTCACAGCGCAACGCCTTAAAAGTACTTTTAAAGATAAACCCGTCAATCCATCGCGTGGCATTCTTGGCCGACTCTGTCGGATTATTTCCTCGGCCAATTAAAACCAGAGTCTATTCAGAGAATAAACTCTCCGCCTCATGCGAGGCTTCATGGTTTATCCATGTAATAGAAAAAATATGGAGATATGGACTGGTATACAGAATTCGCATGCCAGAGACCAACCACTCTCTAGGGCATGCATCTCTGCCGTTAAGGAGATGCGTGATAGAGTATTGAGCCCTCTCCACGTGACTTATTTAACTAGACTCCTTGCAGAGACATCAATCTGTTACCGTCCGCCACCTCGAGGAGTTATAAGTCAGAACTTCTGACAGTTCACTCAGTTACGGCAAGGCATATCTTTGTACCTGTCAGCTGACTATATTTAAATATTGTGTTAAAATTGTATTATATTTTATATGATATATTACTCTGGTGTAAAAGCAAAAAGGTAATTTTTTGTATAAAAATTTTCTTTGAATACATGAACTTTGTTTTGAAAATGGATGAAGCTTTTATTTACAATACAATTTAGCTTAACATCAACGCAACTCTTTGATTATTACAGCTCATATATTTTTCACATTGTTGGCTCTCTTGGCGCAACTTAAAAGAACTCTGCATTATCACAATTTTTCTCCCGATTTATTTTCACTATGTTAAAATTTTTATTTTATTTTGAAAATAAAATAGACACACATCTAAATGATCAGAAAATGTTCAATACATATAGTGGGCCCAAATAATTTTGTGACTCGATTTCCGCAATAAACCTGATTTTCGTCACTGGCAAAATATCTACTAGTTGCATTGAGCTAGGTTCTACTGTATAAGTTTTGATAGATACCCTCTAAGGCTGGGCTGAAAACAGAATTTTCTTGATATAAGCCAAGATTTTAGATTATTTTCTGTTCTAATATGTGATACCAACTGCCGCTGCGTTATTACCGAACTACGATCCCAAATACTGCATAAAGTGATAAAAAACAAAATCTCCAGCCAACAATTACATTAGAAATTTTTCTTAGCAAATAATACATTTTTCTGATCCGTTGAATGTGGTCTTAATGAAGCCTTATGAGCGTGATTAAGTCATAATTTTTTTCTTCATATTTTTATTTTCTTATTTTAATGAACTTAATTCTGAAATGACAAATATTTTGTATCTAATCGACGCAAAAAATCCGCTAAATTACACAGACCACCAGCTGAGTTTTACTCGAACAACCATTTACAAAAATATAAATTATATTAAAACAAATGATAAGGATTTTCTTCCTTCCAAACAGGCTCAATAAAAATAATTAAATGACACCACGAAATTGTGCTCGTATGCAAAACACCCAAAATCCTACAGATCAAAACCCTACCATTTCATAAGCAAAATCTTTGCCGAACTTTAGTTTTATAAAGATTTTCAAATAAGACAACTAAAATATAGCACGAGGAAAAAAACTAACCGAAAAACCCAGCAGGTGCATTGTAACATAACAACCACAAAGAAATTGTTTAAGTAAATTAAAATCCCAGCAAATCCTTAAAACCAGCAAGAATATTAATACAAATAAGCCTAGAAAATAAGAAAGTTTGTTTATAAAGCGACCTAACATAAAATACATGCAACAGTTAACAAAAAGAAAAAAGTATCACTATTGCTCCCCACAATGTCATTAAAAGAACCCCCATGTATATACCCGCCCCCCTCACTTCTCTTTATAAGCAGCCCAACAACCAGCATTTAAAGAAACATCTATAACAATAACAATGACACTAATAGAAACAAAAAGAGGCATACACAAGACACACGCACGCATGGAGACATACACACACATAAATACTTTTACATAAGAGCCGCACAGTTAGGAAGAGAACGGGAAACAAAAGGAACCGTTGGCTGTATGTTTATGTTAGGGAAGTGATATGTGGTACAATTTTTCTTTTTTCCTGAGTAAAATGGTACCTAGCCAAATTTGAAATTAGTTTTTATCTCCGAAAGACGGCAAGTTCCGTACACCCCTTTAGTGAAGAAGAAGCTGTGGGTCTTGATATTTCTAAGTCGTTTGATAGAGCGTGCCATGCTACTTTATTAGTTTTAGTGTTGCTAATGACTTCTTGCGATTCATATTAAGTTTTCTCAGAACTCGCTTTATACGAGATGTTATAGGTGGGACTTCATCAAACGAGTTCAAGATTAATTCAGAGGTACCTCCAATCTCCGTACCTATTTTTCCGTACTTCTTATTTTTCTAATTACATTCTATGTAAAACTTCCAATCTTGTATATACTTTTGCAGATTTGAAAAGGCAAGTCTTTCTCAACTTGGAGTCATTAGGCACAATATGAATGGTATGCTCAGCCGAAATCTTGCAATAATCTCTAGATGGAGCTGTACGAACAGGGTCGAGTTTAATGCACTAAAGACCCGCGAAGACCCGCGAAAGATTGTGTTGCTCCATTTGTAGTTATGGCTAACATAATTCAATGAACCAGAAGCTCTTTTTTTTTTTTTTTTGGTAGGACCAGCACTCAGGGGATGACCCCTATTCATGCAATGCATTGTGCTAGAACTAGGAAAAGAGGTTATGGAAGGAGGATAGAAGGAGTAGTGTTTATTAATATTTGATTTGAAGCTTTCTACAGAGAAAGTGGGAGGAAAAACCTCTGCTGGAAGCTTATTCCGCATACCAATCGTCCGGCTAAAGAACGAATTCTGTCTGTAGTGCGTTGTGCGATCCACTGGCCATTCGACCACAAATGGATGTGCTCTTGATGAAGTACGTGTGGTGCGTATATAATAATATATAATATATAATAATATAATAATATAATAATATAATAATATAATAATATAATAATATAATAATACAATAATATAATAATATAATAATATAATAATATAATAATATAATAATATCCCTAATTTCATCAAAGCACAATACATTGTAGTAGCTATAGAACAGCGAAACACACCCCACACTGCGTCGATGCTCGAAATAGTCAATAGAGTTGGATACCTTACTGTCACCGAGTAAATCCAAAACAGACTTTGAAGCACCGGCCCATACATGAGAGTTGTATTCCATTTTCGGTCGGATATAAGTGGTATAGATAGTTAGGAAATCGGATGGGGTGAAGTACTTCTTACACCGTTTAAGGAAGCCTAGGCACTTGAATGTGTTAGCATACAACACTGTGTCTTATTGGGGTTAAAATCTACCCTCTTCGCACGACCCCATTCTGTGATCGTCTTGAAGTCTTGGCATGAAAATCCATTGTGATGCTCGATAGCAGATCGCAAAAGAAGCTTTTAATTATCTGGATTTTTTAAAACTGTGTGAGCATTATTTCCATGCAGTTGATCGTCTTACTATTTATATCACCTACGTACTTATATTCGAACGAGAATGCCCTATATGGGCACTTGATCTAAGGTCTATTTTTAAGCATCTCGACCGCGGACAAGAGAGCCCTCTCTTAATGTTGCTAATCGGTTATAGTAGGGTACACAACTCTCTTGACCCCCTGGATCATCGACGCAATGTACGTTGTGTTTCGCTGTTTTATTGTTACTATAACCAAATGCCCTTCAATGAAATTGATGGTAGATTAGGAAACACCCGTTTTTAGGTCAAAATTAAATATTTCAAACAATCCTTTGCACCGGGAAAGATTTGTAGAACATTTTTAGTAGTTCTTACATTTGTGAAGGATATACTATAAAATTTGGCACAACTGAATATATGTAGTCCTCTTACTCGCTTTTATTAATTTAGGAAAGAAAATGGGTAAATGAAACCAGGGCGGCAAAGTAATTCGAATTTAAAATGTTTGATTTTGCGGTTACGTAGCATTTGGTTATTTTTAAATCACTATTGCGTACATGTCTTAGTCGACTACGTTAAAGCTTCTATGGCCTCTTTTAAGTTATGCAATCCAAAGTCTTTTTTTTACCGATGCTGAGCTTAAGTGCTGTACCTCGGACTGATCATGTCGCCACATATTTTCGCATTCTTTTAAATATACGGTTTATTGATTGTTTTCATAGAGAAGTCAGAAGTACTCACATATCATTTAAAGCCTTTATCCTAGCCTGGATACAAAATGGCTGATAAGAATGGCGCAATTACTTGCAGGTCCCTCTGTGTAGGATATACAAAAATTCACTAGGGCCATTCAAATCTCTTGCACGCTTACTGATAAGAACATTGTCGTGTGTCAGGCTTCAGCTTCTGTATATAACATTTATCAAACTGTATATTTTTTAAAGTGTCCTTATCTGTACGTCGTTAACTGTTGGCGCAGTTCTGGAATAGACCTCGTATAGAAAACATTTTAAAATTAATTAGATTTTTTGAAATCGTTAAATTATGCCTACTTCGCCTTATATTATCTCATATTTTTTATAAAACTCTTTAAAAATTAAAAAAAGTAATCCCAATAAAGTACCAAACTTTTCATAAATTTTTTTGGTACTATTTACAATTCTCATTTTACAGCTCGAGCTTTGCATTACACTTACGCGCAAAAGTAAATGGAGTAGTTGATAGAAGTAGTGGGGTATCAACAAAAAGAGCTTATGTATTGTAATTTAACTTCCGCCGGAAATGCCTTGCTGGCTGCCTTATTTTCTATACTTTTATGTTTGTAAATTTATAATAACTGTTGTGCGTTTGTACGTGTAATTGAATAAATGTCTCTGTGTTAGTAACTTGGCTTAGGATCAAAATGACAAAACCATGTTGATAGGATTGTTGCTATTGTATAGTGCTTTTATGTTCTTCTTATTGTTATTATAATGTTGTTGGTGGTGTAGTGTTGTTACTATTGTAGTCGTGCTACTTGTAGGTGGTAAACAACCAAAATGAGTATTTGATCCTTTTTATATCCTCAATATTTGACAAAACAGATGAGGTTCACCATATAGACAAGCACAAGCACAAGCACACATTTTTGTATAGGTGTGTATGCGTGTCTAGTTAAGTTCACTATAATACATACATATAATATTATTTTATGCTTTCAGTGGTGGTAGGCTTGTAGTGGTGTATACAAATTTCCAATAAGTTGAGTAGAAAACATTGGGATACAGGTTACAAATATAAAAATTGTTTCTTAGGAATAATTAAAACAATAATAATTTCATTTAAAATAGCATTGTAAATAAGACATGATTAAATGTTGCAAACATAACTGTAAAAGCATTGAAGAATCTGCCGATATTTCAAAATTTTACTTAATGTAAAATATGTATATAAAAATTTGACATAATGTAAAATATTTAAAATCAATGTGAAAACTTTATTGACCGGGCAGAAATTGTAACGATCCGACCACTTAGGCTGTGATTATTTAAAGATGGTACTACTTACAGTTTCGGCTGTGCTTATGGAACATGGGGCCTGATTAGGCAGCTTTTCCCTATACTTTGACCAGACATTTAAAAAATTGTAAAAAAAAAAAAACTATAAGCTTAGGAACTGAGGGTAAGATTATGATCCCTCTTTCTTTACGCTTTACCCGTCCTAACTGAACCAGTCCTTTACATTTCATTGAATAAAACGTATATTATTGGGTTACTTGCCTCTACTTTATTATTTATTTTACATTTAGGAATGTTCGCATCTCGTTAAAATTATTTATAAGTCTGTGTAATCGCCTAGGCAGCAGAACTACTCTTGAGATAGTCACTGCTCAGAAATTATATTCAAAGAAAGATTTTATTTTTAACTTTAATTTTGTTTTATTGAATCTTTCTATTGAAAGAAATTTACAATAGGTGTACGACTCTTATCTCTAAATTATTATTTAATAGGTATTACCATTAACTTGTTTATTGTATTAACATCTAAATAATAAAACACTATCTACTATTGGGAGAGCCGTTTTGCCAAGGTCAATGTGTCAGTGTTTTTGAGTCTCTGGTGCCCATGAAATTACATTAAATCGCACGCTAGTGATGGACCACTAGTTTGCTTACGTATTTGGAGGAGTATATTTTTGCTTCATCCTGGAAAGTGGGAACTTCTAGATCTCTATAGATATTTTTTTTTCGTATATACCAAGGGGCGCAAACGATAAGTCGTATAATCCTAAACTGTCTTCTCTGTACCTTCTGCATATTTGATGCGCAAGCAGTACCATATAGCTAATTGCCATATGACCATATTGTCTTTATAACGGATTTGTATAAAAGGACTTTGTATTCCAATACCAAGGTTGAGTTAGCACTTATTAACCAATGTAGTTGAATTGTTCAAAGCTTTACGGCCGTTATTTTTGCTTCAGTGTGACGGGACTCCAAACTTGACGGCGATCTAGGTGGATACCCTAATATTTAACGCACATTTCCGATGGAATCGTGGTATTTGGTATTGTAATTGGTGTGGAATTTTGTCTTCTGAGCGAAAACGTTACGTGAGCACGTTTCGATGGTTTTAACTTTATTTTCCACTTTTTCAACCAGTCCTCTAGCTCATGAATGTGCGACTGAAGTTGTTGAGATGTAACCTTCAGATTATTATTAACACTTATCTGCAAACGTTGAGATATATGTATTTGGGGTTGTTGGCATATCCGCTAAATAGATAAGATATAATAGCGGTCTTAGTATACTACCATGAGGGACCTCCGCAGAGATTTCCTACTTTTTGTAAGAGATTTCAGGTAGAACTTGAATTATTTTCGTAAGTAGCCCATCATGCCAGACTTTATCAAACGCCGCGGAAATATCAATTAACAAATCTGAACAATATTGCTTATTTTTAAATAAGGGTGACAAATCTATGGGCTTGCTCAATTGTACTATGATTTGCTCGAACACCAAACTGATGGTCTGGGATGATGTTTTGATAAGTAAGATACGGCTTTAAACACGAAATGAATTTTGATGAAATTGACAGCAGGCTAATGGGCCTGTACGATGTAATCTGACTAGTCCTTGCCTGGTTTAGGGATCTTTACAATTTCAGACATCTTGCAAGAGCATGAAAAGAAGCCAATTGGCAACATTGCATTAAATACGAACAGTAAAATTCCTACAGATGAATTGGGTAAGTTTCTTATCATTTAATGAAGATAACAGAAATTTCAGAAGATCTTTCACAGTGTCACTTATAATTGGAATGGAAGAACTACTTGGTGAAAACTTTTTCTAAGAGATTTGCGAAGGCATTGCCCTTTTTAATTGAGCTCTTGCCCATGTGCGGTTTAAGTTCCTTATAGCTGTCCGCAGGCTATAGTCTGTGGTTTTTCATGGATACAAATTGTTTAAAGATGTTTTTCAAAAATACATACGTGATGAAAAACTCCTTTTAAATTTGTATAAAATTCCCATATTTGGCAATATGTCTAAGTATTTTTAACTTTTATTATTATTTGATGGGTTTTTCTTGAGCTTTTTTTTCGGCAGACTTTTTTGTGGCTTTTTTAATGTTTTTAATTTCATATTTCACAAAACACAAAATTCCCAATTATTCGTTTTAAACATGTCGGTTTCGAGAAAGGGAGGGTTATTTTAATATTAATTTTACATTTTCATTGTACGCGTAAATGTTCATTTAATTTTTTTGTGGAGCTCATTTGTTGCATGCCTTTTCCCCAAAAAGATAATTGAAATTTTCCCTACCCAACACGAATTCGTTTTTCGTGATATAATAACATATTTTTACAATTGCGTGTCTTGTTATTTGGGAACCTCAAATACTGTCTGTTCTATTTGTTTTATTTCCTTATTTTATGTTCTTCTTGTTGCTCTCTAGTGTCCTTATGCGTATCTCGCATTTAAAAATTTTACTTGTTTTGTCTGCATCCATAAAGGAATACTCTAGTGTTTTTGTGCAAATGTATGCGTGCTTGCCTTTTCTATTAGTTGCCGTGTTAGAAAGTGGTGTTTACCTTGTGTCTCATCGTGATGGCATTAGAAAAGTTAATCAAGCACAGCTGTGACGCATCATTGTCTCTTGGTTTGTAAATAAATATTTTGTACAATATACGAGTGTGACTAGAACATGTGATGTGGCTGTTGGCTGGTTGCTTGGTTGCCTGACTGCTCATTGCCAATCACTGGGGAATGGTGAACACATACAGAGAAACACACGGTTTTAAAACTAAATTTTTTTAAATATTTGTGGTTTTGCAAGACACTTTTTCCACGTTTCTTCTAGTAAACACTTTCTTGCTGTCTTCTTTTACAATTTCGTAGCTGATATTTTTTTCTATTAAATTGAAGGATATTTCTTATTTAATTGAAATAGAGTGGGTTTTAATTTCACTTTATGGAGCTTTTATTTTGTCGTTTCATATTAAATAATGGGGAACTTTGGAGTAAAAAGGTAGATATTCTGTTCATAAAAACAAAAAATCCACACAAAAACATAAATATAAATGTACTGAGGTCAAAATGAGGACCAAGTTCTTCATATGTACAATACTATCCTATTTCTAGGCAACTTGCTAGTTTAGTAACATTTTTCCCATAATCCTTTCCCATATTAGAAAGTTAAAAATTTTACCAAGCTAGCAAGTTGCGTTGCATTGCGATGGTATTGTACATTTGAGCAACTTGGTCCTCATTTTGATATCAGCACTTTTAACAGCCGCAATGTTTGTATAGATACTTGGGCTTATTCTCACATTTATGTTTTTGTACGGATCTAAGTTTTTTTCCCCAAGTTATTTTTGTTTGTTAATGTAAGTATAAAACCTCTTTTATTTAAAAGCTTACAGACGGTTGGGTTATATCAAATTTAAGTTCTCTACCTATAGTGGAAATGCTTCATACAAATAAGAGGGGACCCTAGTCCCCCTAGGTGAAAATGCCCATTTTTCTTAGGCCTGTGTACCAAGTTTCCGCTCTCTAGCTATAGTAGACGTTTTAAATTAAATAAGGGGGAACCCTAGTCCCTCCAGATAAAAAGTGCAGGTTTGTAGGTTTTTTTCATTACATTAAAAATAGTAAGTCTTTTTAATTTAAATTTCGCCCGGAAATCCATTCGTCGAAATTTTTTTCTACGTTGGTATGACTGTCAGTGACATCTGTGCCAAATATCATATCAAAGCTATCATTAGTCTTTCTGAAGTAAAACAAGTGCATTCGGCGATTTTTACAATAAGTGAAATTATTCAACAAAGAAGTTCCATTAAATTTTGTGTGCGGAATGAAATTTCTGGTGTTTTTGATTCGAACAAATTATTCAAAGAGGGTCGAGAAAGCGTTAACGATGAACCACGTCCAGGACGGCCATTAATATCAACTGATGATCAACACGTCAATAAAATCAATTCAGAGACCTTACTGATATCGTTGAAAAATCGGAGGGATCATTGAAAACCATTTTATGGGCCGTATTCGCCTCATTTAGCTCCGTATTCGCCTGATTTAGCTCCGTGTGACTTCTGGCTGTTCAGCAAACTCAAGCGACCGCTCCGGGGAAACCGTTTTAGGTCAATTGAAGACATTAAACGTGAATCGCTACGCGCATTGAAGGCTATTCAGGAAATTGACTTTAACAACTGTTACGAGGATTGGAAAACACGTTGGCATAAATGTATTGCAGCTGGGGGGGATTACTTTGAGGGGGACGAAATAGATTTGGCAGAATAAATAAAGAAATTTAAAATTATGAACAAAGTTTTACTATTTTTTGCCCACAGTAGTATATACCTAATTTCACCTATCTGGCTATATTGGAAATGTCCCATACAAATAAAGGGGAACCCTACCACCCAGTTCTCGAAGCGAATGATTTCGTGTAATATACATACTGTGTGCACCACCGTGCGCCTTAATTTTGCTTTTAGATTTTGTAATTTTAGAAAAAAGATTTTCATTAAAAGTAAAATTTTCGCACCAATAGTAATTAGTAATATTCACGAAATTTAAAAATAAAAAAACAAATTAAATGTAGCCAATTAATTTATTTGTAGTGCATTGTAGTAAATTGTATACAAGAGTATTAGGATGAACCACTAGTTTGTTTACGTATTTGGAGTATATTTTTGCTTCTTCCTGGATGGTAGGAGCTTCTAGGTCTCTATGGATATTTTCATTTTTTACATACCAGAGACGCATACGATAAGTCGTAAAATCCTAGACTGTCTTCTTTGTAACAACTGGATGCTTAATGCGCAAGCAGTACCCCCCCAGCCGAATGCCATATGTACATATTGGCTTTATGAAGGGTACCCAAATATGTAACATAGGTTTTCGCTGGAACAGCAGGATTTGCTATTGTTTTAGGTGGAAAATTTTTCTTGCGGAGAGAAAACGTTTCATGGGCTTAAATTTATTCTCTAATTTTGTAGCCAATCTTCTAGCTCATTAATTAATGAGAAGTTGTTCGGATGTAACTTTCGGATTTTGGTTAATTTATAAATGTAGGGTCATCTACAATTTTGAAGTATGTATATGTTTTTGGGTTAATTTGATACATCCGCTGTATATATGATATATAATAGCGGCATTAGTATACTACCCGGACGGGCTCCTGCAGATGTTTTCGCTCTTTTAGGAAATTAAGCCTCTGACATTGTTTCAAACGTTCTACTTGTCAAATAGCTCTTTTGAAGTTGTGTAAGGTTTCGGGTAGAATTCGAGTAATTTTCGTAATTATTATATGTATCTCCTGCCAAAACTTTATCAAACGCCTGGGAAATGTCAATAAATAAGGCTGGATAATATTGCTTATTTTAATATGCAGATTTTTTTAACGGCAGATTGCCTCGCTCGAAAATCAAACTAATAGTCCAGGATAATGGTTTGTTCAATAAGATAAGGTTTTATGCTTGTGACGAATGTTTTTCCAAATAATTTGATTAAATTTTAAAGTAGGCTAAAGGGCCTACTCAAGTTCCTTTTTATCAAAAACTATTGCATTTTCTGCGCCGCTATTGCACCTAATTATAAAAATTGAATACGAGAGTCTTCTCATATTTTTTATATTTTCGATAATTTTTTCTGTTAGGTTAGATCCAAATTTGCCCCACTGCAACTTAACTCTTCTTATTCTTTATTGTACCGTTTTTTAATTCAATTTTTTTTAACTATTTTATTCTAAAATAAGTAATTTACAAAAAGATGCTTTTATGACCAAAATGTAACTTTATACAAAAATCCAATTTTTGCTCTAATAAATAATTCATTTAGTTTGATTTAAAGAAACACATTGAACAATTTTTTTCTAATAAAAAAATCAAAAGCTCTTTTTTTTAAAAACGTCTTGTTAAAAATATTGTTTTTAACATTTAAGTTCAAAAAAAGGTTTAACTCAGTAAATCACAAAGTTCCAAAAATATAAGCAAAAGCTTATGTTTTTTTTAGGATAACACAATTTTTTTTAACCCTTTTGCTGTATTTAAAAATCCTCAATATTAATAAAAGCAGAAGGTTTTTACTAAAAACTCAAAGAAGGATAAGTGATTTCTGTTCTCAGGTTAAGGGTCCCGCAGTTTTAGCTAAAAGTTCCTTTCATCTCAAATTTCACACATGAGTTACAAAGCGGGCCGGGTTTTGTTGACAAAAATTCCAATTTTTATTTTAAGACCAATATTTTTCCAAAACTTCCATAGTTTTTAAGAATGTTTCTAGTTTTTACAAAAAAGTACTAAAATTTTTGTTTCTAATTTTTATTCTCTGCTGCTAAAAGCTACTTTTTAAATTTAGCAAAAATCCTCTGTTTTGTCCAAAAGTTTTTTACTTGACCAAAAGTTTTATTTTTATCTTAATTTCGTTATTTTTCAAATATATTTCTTTTCACCCAAAAATTGCGTTTTTGCCGAATAAAGTGAACTATGAACTCATATTTTAATTAAAAATATTACTGGAAATTTTCCATCAAAAGAGTTTTATTTAAAAAAAGGTTAATTTTAAACGAAAATTTGTAAAATTATTTTTTCAAAAATTTCATTCTAACAGAAATTTCGAATTTTTCAATTCTATTTTCACATAATTTTACATAGTTCCCAGTTTTCTTAAAAAATCCTATTTCTTGAAAGGCTAGAAACATTTTGCAAAAGTCCCATTGATTTCAAAATAACTAATGGCTTTTACAAAAAGTCAACTTTAAACTAAATCAGATTTAAGTTTCCTTTTAATTTGTTTGAATATAAAACTCCATTTATTTTTTACTTCATCATTTAATGATTTATTTTTATTGATTTCAATTTTAAGTACTTTTAAGTTTTTGTTTTAACGTTTTTTTTTTAATTTTATTTTATTATTATGATTGTGCTTAACAATTAATACACCATTTTGTTTTTACTAACTTATGTTTTTTAATGTGTATGGCAGTGTGTGTCTATGTGTGAAAGTGTTTTTTTTGCTGATTGTGTTTAATACACAAAAATCTGCTTTTTGTTTAAAACAGCCATACAAATTGTATGTAAAATATTGAAGATATTTAATAATTTACAATAAAATAAAAAAAATAAAAAAAATAAAAATGTACAAATATTGACTTGAAAATGACACTTGTATTAAATAAATCAACTGCTTTAAAAAAAAAGGGGAAATACTAAAAAAAAAACTTGCACTTGATTATTACACAGCAAGAGTTTTTTAATTGCACATGACTTTATATATTAAAAAACAGTGTTTCGAAATAAAATATTTAATTTTATAGTTTTCGTAGTTGTGGAATGCATAAAGAACTGTGGGATCTTCATCAATATCTCCATCAAGATTTTGAGCTTTACCCAAGAATTAATGTAGAAAAAAAAATATATATTAAAAAAAGTAACTAAAAACCCTCCGTTATTTAAACAAATATACGAATTTTATTAAAAATTCTAAACTACAAAAAATTTCTAATTTCACAAAAATTCTATATTTTAATGAAACATTGGAACTGCGTGAATATATCAAAACTTTTCAGAAAAGCCTTAAACAACTCGAAATTTCCTAAAAAAATCGATAATTTACTAAAAATCTAACATTCACCAAAATTCGTCAAATTTCTAAAAAAAGGGAATTTTATCTAAAAATGATTTGTAAATTAAAATTTGGATAAAATATCGAATATTCATTTATTTATTATTGAAAAATAAAAAAAAAAAATCGAAAATTTTTCAAAAAATCAATACATCAAAAAATCAAAATTTTTTAATTTTAATTCTAAACTGTTAAAAGATTTTACATTCACGCCACCGACTTGTGCAGAGAATTTATATGAAAAGCACTCGACAATGTTAGAATAAACGCCCTGTGGAGGCTGAATACCAACAACCAGTCGATTACTGGCTTGATATGGCACACGTCTTACCAAAATTATTTTCACCTCCACTAATGGGTTGAGCTAAGATTTATTAAATAGCCAATCGAGGTACTCCACAAAGGCAGAGGAGTTCTGTCTCCACTTCTATGGATATATCAACTAGATTTTATGAGTCTAAGAACTGATATACATGGAGACAACATTGCACAGCGATATCAAGAAATCTAAAATTTACAAAAAAGAAATTGCTATATCACTAATTATCAACACTTTATCTAAAAGTAAAAAGTTATATAAATCCATGCATAGGTTTTTAGCTTTAAATTCTCAATTTTTCATATCAAAATTAGAAGTTTTAAATATTTGCCATATTCTAGAAATAATTGCTACAATCGCCAGTTGTAATGGTTTTCACAGATTTTTCAAGTATATTAACTAAATTCGAGAATTCTTTTTATTTAGTTTTATAAAATACCGAATGGGATTAAGCAATGGGGAAATAGGGAAAGGAAGACTAAAATATCACTCGCCACTCTGATAATATTCAGCACCTTTTGGGTTTTATGAATTGCTGCGATGTTCAAAATTAATCATGCATGAGCTATATTTTCTTCTTGAAGTCTTCGAGAAATCACGAACAAAATATCACTGGTTACAGCGTTATGTTTAAATAATATTCCCTGAAAAGTTCAAATTTGATTTTTAAAATACTGAATTTGAGGTGGAAAGTTCTAAATTTGATTTTTAAAATCGAAAGTTTATTGTAGCAGAGTATGAAGTGGAAGTTAAAAATTTTAAAATACTAGAAAATTCAATGAAAAAAATGTCTCAAAAAAATCATTAAAAAATTTATCAAAACTCAAGGGATAAATTACGCCATTCGATATGGTTCGAAATATCAATGGAGCCATATCGACCTTTCGCTTTTTTGCTTTCTTACTTCTTACAGCCCTTTTCTACCCAGTTTTGTTGTAGTCATGTTAAATGATAATAGGAAAACGAATAAAAAACAAAATTAAAAAGGAATTGGTTAATTCACTGAGCGCCTTCGTCTACAACCAAAATTTTATTTAAAACCTTTGATGACATTTTTGTTTTCAAGAAGTGGCAGGTCTTTCGATGGTAAAGCAACGTTATATTGTTTAATCGGTTGTATTATTTTATTACTAACAATGATGTAAACTTGTTGTTAGTTTTAAAACTTAACAATTTCATTCAATATGTTTTTCATTATAAAAATGCAATATATTTGTTAAGGGTGGATAAGTCAGTCTCTATGCGCATTTCGCTGTTCGCTTAGACCAGCTCATTACGAAACTTTACCCAAATTTATAGAAAAACTTAGACATATTATGCTCGAAATACCTTAGACCAAATAAGAAATCCAAAGAAAATCGAGACAGCAACATTAAAGTTTTAACAGCAAACAAATTTCTATTTTATTTTTCTTACGTTTCGTTGGTTGCTTGCCGACTGTACACGTACGCCGCAAGGGTTAAGAAATTATTTCTAGCTAATTTTTTACTTCAACTAACATTGGCAACACTTCTTTAAAAGAAATCAGCGTTTTTCAACTTTAAAATTACATTTGACCGAAAACTGTATTATTCCCCTGTACCCTTGCATATGTTTGCGTACTTTGAAAATATTCGTGCTTCAATAAATCCGAAACTGACTAGGTCGAAATAGCATACTGCGCGCGGTTACAAAAAAATTACAATTACCCAGCCCGGGATTCTATTTGATTAGCCGCCGCTCTCAACTGTTACTGGCTTCGTCTTCTGAGCTAATAATGCAGTTAAGCTTATAAATAAAAAAATGTTTATTTAAAGAACTGATATTTGTTGCTTCTTCTTGTTAATTTATTATTTGCCATTTTGCAATAATAACATACGAGTACATGCCATGCACTACGTTCTGGGCATTCACAAGTAAATTGAACAGGGGATTATAATAAAAATCTCCCTGAATTCACAATTCAGTTTTAAAATACATTTTCCCAACCCACTGTTCTTTTAAATTATTCGTTCACTACTATTTTGCCATTTGTTTGCTAATGATTAATTTTAATTAATAATGTCATGTATTTTGGTTTATTTTACAATCAAGTAAATAAAACAAAAAACTTTTCAAACAATTATGTAATAAATTAACCACTAAAATACATGTTAAATTAACAACTGAACAAAAAGAAAAATTTATATTTTCACAATACTCGTACAAGAATAAATAAATTAATTAAATTATTAATATTCGTTGTAAGTGAAACTATACTTTTAATCATGATCAATATTATTGTGTTGCAAAACAATAAATATTTATAAATAAATGAAAGTAAATTTTAGTGTTAAATATTTTTTTTAGAATGTTTTCTTTTATTTTTTATTTAATAACTTTCGTTCGTAATCGATAATTGAAATTTATTTGTCTGTTTTTGTTTAAAACTGACCTAAATGTATAAATGTTATTTGTTCTTGTTTTTTGTAAATTTTTAGTTTTATTAGGTGTGCAGATTTACTATCTGCCGTTTTCGTTAGATGGTTTGAAAGGGTAATAAATTTACGGTTCTCATGCAAAACAGCATATGTCCATTTTTCCCCCCCGAATTTTAGTTATTTATGCCAAATTGTTTGACTTGCAACGCTAATTTTCTTCGGCAATATGTTTACTAAAAAGCAAGTAGGTTTTACTTTTATAAAAATAATTCTCTGCTAATGTATAACTTACGATAACACTGTAATATATGCTGTTCTAACACATACGTTGTAGTGAGTCGCTTTATCTGTCCACATCTTTAGTAGTCGTACAACTTAGGTTTTTTGTAGTCTTTGCTAGAATCTCATACCTATGGAATTTGGGCTTGAAAAAAGTTTGTAAATTATCATGGCAAAATATTTTTTTGGCTCCCCTGAAAAGTATGATTTCAGGACATACAGTGCTGTTCCTACGCTAAGCAACTCACACTGAATTTAAGGAAACTGTTATTTTGCTCTCAAATAAGAAGACCTTACGAACTCATTATAATATTTATTTATGACTTATATGATAACAAAAAAGTTTATAAAAAAAATAACAACAAAAACCTTTTTTGATATTTCAATAACAAACAAAAACAAAACTAACTCTATGAGAGGCTGTGCCTACGCTAAGCAACAAATTTTCTTATTCTCTTTTCCTTAAATATAACGGTTCTTTTGCGATGGATTTGAGTTCATTAATTGCAAATTACTTAAATCAATGCAGTTTAGTCCTACTAAGACTTTAT
Organism: Phania funesta; assembly: GCA_963932375.1. Taxonomy (NCBI): domain Eukaryota; kingdom Metazoa; phylum Arthropoda; class Insecta; order Diptera; family Tachinidae; genus Phania; species Phania funesta. Next base: position 102,817,175 of record OZ010653.1, on the reverse strand, counting down.
TTGCCTTCAAACTATAAATTTTCAACATGAAGCGCGCACAATACGATAATAGCTTCAAATCGTCCGTTATATCATTGTGGAAGGCAGGGCAAAATCAAATTGATATAGCTAATCATTTAAAAATTAACAAATCAATGGTTTCACGGTGGATTCAAAATTATAAAACGAGAGGCACCGTCGTAAAACCCAATACAGGCGCACCTCCACGCAAAATTTCCGACCGTGACGACAGACAAATTAAAATATTAATAAAAAAAACATTTATAACTTCAAAAGAGATATTAAAATCACTTAATTTGAATGTGGATTCCAGCACAGTTAGAAAACATATCATCAAGCTTGGTTTAAAAAGTTATAGGGCTGTCAAAAAACCAATGCTGTCAAAAAAACACATGAAAAAACGGTAAGTGAATTTTAATTTACTTCAACAACAAATTCAATAGGACTTTTGTAATTTTTAGTCTTGAATTAGCAAAGCAACACTTTAATTGGCCTATCACAAAGTGGAACAGTGTGCTCTTTAGCGATGAGGTCAAAGTAAACCTTTTCAATTCTGACGGCATGTGCACAGTGCGGCATATGAAAGGAAATCGGCTCGATCCACGCTATTGTAAGCAAACAATGAAACATGGTGGGGGAAACATTATGGTGTGGGCATGTTTCTCTGGCAAACGCATTGGTCCTGTGCACAAAATAAGCGATAAAATGGATCGTTTCGTGTACAAGGACATCTTAGAAACGTAAATGCTCCCATATGCAGAATGGAATATGCCACTTCGATGGGTGTTTCAACATGATAACGACCCGAAACACACATCGAAGTTGGTCAAGGAATGGTTTCAGACGAAAAGGATTCAAGTGCTTGATTGGCCGGCACAATCACCCGACTTGAATCCTATCGAAAATTTGTTCGCCATTGTGAAACGACGCCTCGGATCGAGTCGATTTACAAATAAAGAAAATTTGTTGAAAGGTTTTAAAAACGAATGGAAAAACATCTCCAAAAGCACATTATAAAATTTAATTGCCTCAATGCCCAAAAGATGTGCTGCAGTTATAAAAAACAAAGGGTCATATACAAAGTATTAATAAGTTGCTTAGCGTAGGCACAGCCTCTCATAGAGTTAGTTTTGTTTTTGTTTGTTATTGAAATATCAAAAAAGGTTTTTGTTGTTATTTTTTTTATAAACTTTTTTGTTATCATATAAGTCATAAATAAATATTATAATGAGTTCGTAAGGTCTTCTTATTTGAGAGCAAAATAACAGTTTCCTTAAATTCAGTGTGAGTTGCTTAGCGTAGGAACAGCACTGTATGTGGTTATACACGAAAACCTTGAGTTTTTATCTACGAGCGAGCATAATGTGAAAATTATTAAGAAGACAAGCAACCATAAAATTCACTCATAATATATTGCTTTTATGTTATGGTTACCTCAATCATATGTCTTCTTTGCTTGTAGAGATTGTAGAGATGGTAGTGACCACCGGTAGTGGACAATATTTTAAGGTATGAAAATATAGCAACATGAAGACAGCAGAGTTGTACACCTAATATTTAAAGATCACTGCAATTAATTTAGATTTAATTTTATATTTTTTTTAATTTTTATTTCTTTTAATTTTAATTATTTTTTATTCAGTAATTTAATACCTGTTTTTTTTGTTTTTGCCAAGCAATGTTGTTATGAAATATGATACAAAAAAGGTTTATTTCTTTTTTACATTTAATATTTAAAAAATATTTCTTTAATATTTAGTGCTTTTATTTTTTTTTTTCTTTAAAATACTTAGTTTCGTTTTTAAATATTAAGCAGTTTTTTTATTTCGTTCTCTGAAGTTTCTTTTGTTTTAAAGAGATTTGAGCATTTTAGTTATTCTTCTAAGTTTACTGTTGATCTAATGTTTATTTGATATATGTAAGTAATTTTAGCAAAATAATAGTTTTTCATAAATGTGGTTGTTTATGTTAAATGTATTTATTCTTGTATGTTTTTATGTTAGCGAAACCTTTGATAATAAAGCTTTAATATACAAAAATGTTTTAGAAAAAAATTTAAAAGCGAAATTAAACTCTTTAATGTTTGAAAAGAACTTTAGAAATATTATTTGAAAATGAAAAATATTAGCTATTCTTTTTTTTAGCAAAAAGGCACCAGGGAATAATTTTAGCTCAAAAACGGGTAAATAAGTTGAATATGAAATGACGCGAGAATAATTTGAATTAAACAACAGCAGATGCTATAAAAAGAAAGCTAAATAAAATGTTTAAATTTAATGATGATTAATTTTTTTTATAAAACTAGACCACATTCAGTTCGTAGTGCGCAAAATCTGAATATTGAATTGTAATCGCTTCAGTGTTTTGGGTCTTGAAAAGCTTGCTGAAGCGCCATTTACACTATTAATTCGAGTAAAGCGAAGTGTCAAAAATTCAAACAAACTATGAAAGTATTGTATTGTTAAAGTAATCTGTAATCAGTAAACAGAAGCAAAGGAAGAAAATTCCTCTTGTCCTGTTCGCCGCAGAAAGCTTCAAAGACAGCTTTAGTATTAACGAAAATAAACAATTTGACAATGTTTCTCTAATTTTTTGTGTGGGATGTGTTACTTATTGATTCTTAATTTGATATTCCGACAAGTACTTTAAGATTTACATGAGTACCCGCCTATGTTGGCGCAACCTCATGGTGGTTTTAGCACCGGGTGTATTGAAACGCGACCACCAACGACCCTATACTCATTGGTGTAGGAAGCAATTGAAGATCATGGATTCCTGGCCCTGATCTCACCTCTTTGTGAAGGGTTTGGTGCTACCCATTCTCCTGTGTTGTCAATAGAATGCCTTTGAGCAGCTTCCGTTGCAATGCAGTGCCACATTGAGCCTGCAACAAATTCTTCCCTCGATTTGGGTGTAAATCACTTCCGAAGGAGCCTTACCAACAACCAGTTTTGTGTCCCAGGGGCTACTGTTTCCCATCGTAAAACTGCTTTCAACGTTAGAAAGTCGTGCACCTTCTTGCAGTTTCAGGCCCCAGTAGGCACCGGGAATTGGTACTCCCATCTCCCCCGGTCACAATACATTAAGGTGGCAGAATCAACAAGAAGACATGCCTCCGGGGGTATTGATATTTCGCCAGGGTGATTTGATGTAGATTTTCGGAATGAATTTCCGTCAAGTTTGGTTTGTAGACAAACCGGTTTCGGCTATGTGACATCTTCACTGTCATTTGTCGTTCTGACATTTTTTATTGGATTTGAAGGAGAAAATGTTTTCTTTTCTCCACCCCTCAGCCATGACTTTTCAATACATTTTTAAAAGTTTAAAAAATTGTAACTAAATATATTAAGAGATGTGGTTCCTTCGAAAAAAAAAAATAAAAATATTATTTCAGATTTGTGAAAGATTTCCCTCTCTCTACTTTCGCATAGCAATACAATATACATGAAGTTTTGCTGGTTGGTCTATGATAAATTAATCACTATATTCTAAATATAAAAACACCCTCTTTTTAGCATCTACTGTCGCTAAAATTCAAAAACGGAAATGCATAAAAAATTGTTTACTTTTGTAGAAAAAACTTAAAATTTTAACACTAGAAGCCTAAGAATCTTAACCCAAAATTTATCTTAGAAATAAAATCTCGTTCTTTAAAAACTTAAAAACATTTATTGTCAAATAACGTGAACATGCAGGTTTTAGAGGTTAAAGTTATGAGTTAAAGGGATTTCATTTTATAATTTTATGACTATATGTTTGATTACACGGATAAAACCTAAAAAATATTTTTTTTTTTTTTGAAAGATTTCAATATGAGGTTTATGTTTAAGGATATATGTATGTATATGATTCATTTTGTCCTTATGTTATGTTTGTGTGTATATTTAATTGAGTGAAGTGACAGGTCAATTAGTGGGATATAGTTTTAGAGGTACTTAATTTATGACACATTTAGAAAGAAATACATCTATAATTGAAAATCTGTTGTAAAATTAGGAGCACGTTTTTTTATATACAATACAACTTATATATAATACAACTACGAGGGTGGTTCAAACAAATGCGTGACTTTTTGAATAAATTACATTTTTTAGCAAAAAAATAATTATATGTTGTTCAACATAACCTCCATTTTTAACTTAATGCACTGTTTATCTTTTCCAAGTATTGGGATTTGAGAAGTTCCTTAATAATTTTACTGTTGGAACCAAATATTCTTTTGGCGAGTAATTTCTTAAGATTTGCAAATTGTAAATAGTAATAGTCCTGATACAAGAAAAATATTTCTTAAGAATTCTATCGGTCACGAACTAGTTCGTTTAGCCGAGAGGCTGCTTCAGAAAGTTGGTAGCAATTTTGCAACGATTACAAAATCAAAACACAATAGATTTTCGTGTCATATACAAGAATTGCAAATCTATTGCTTATTTATAATTATTGTATAGTTGCTACCATCTTTCTGAACTAATATCTCATTTGAACGAACTAGTTCGTGACCTTTACAATTCTAATATTTTTCTTGAAAGCATGCGGTCGTTTTGCTTTCTTATCATCACTAAATTGGTATAATAAGTTTATATAATATTCACCATTCACTGTTATGCTCTTGTTGAAGGTAATCAATGTGCACTGTCGCTGATAAATGTACTTTTATCTTCTACGGTGCCAGTTTGCTCGCAGTTATCCATGGTTTAGCATTCATGCTTCATCCACCGAATTGCGATAGAACAACGCTGAACAGTTTTTTTCAATTTTTACACGATTGCATACCCGGCACCTTGCACGTATACTCTTCAAAACCGAACTAATCGTTTAAAATAGAAATATCACAGCTATTTCCCGCATTTTCACTCTTCGTGCATCTCGTTAATTGTTTAAGTATTTTCGCATGTGGTATTCTAAGCTGTTCGTCCAGAACTTTCAATGCCAATTTGTGATTGTAAAGCAATCCATTAAAACACTTTCTTACCTTGGAAATTGATCGTACACAGACCCCAAAAAAGCAAGGGGCAAATGGCAGCGCTTGTTTAAAAGTTGCCACACAGATCTATAAATAACTAGCAGATAACTGGTGCAGTGTTGATTTTTCAATAGCAGCGAGGGACATACAAAAAGTCCCGCATTTATTGCTCCATCCTCGTTATAACAGAGTTTGCTTAACATTATGTGTGTGTGTGTTACAATGAAGCTTAAAAGCCCCTAAAATCATTTTTATATTTAGAATTTTTTTCTTTAATTTTAATATAACTTTTCTTGTTTGATTTTTTAAATTGTCTTTTGACTTTTTTAGGATTCCTTAAAACTTAATTCGATTTTAAGATTTTCTTTTTCATTTGTTTAAGCTTAAAATGCTAATTACTAAAAGCTTAATTGAGAAAAAACGTTTGAAACTAGAATCTTAAACTAAATTCAATTCATAATTGATATTTGTGTTTACTTCACAGTGATATTTTCTTTTTTAGAGTGACTAAGTGTTAAATTCGTGTCATTTAATAAGTCATTAAGGTCGGCTTAAATCCTAAATTTTTTCTCTGCAAAAATAAGTGTATCTCTCTAAAATTAGGACGACTTGATTCGTTGCGTTGCCAACATTCACACATCAAATCGTAAATTTCACGTGGACAATTCATGGGTATGGGAAGCAGTTGCTGAAAAAGAAAGAATTTATGTATAAAATAAAGGTTTTGAAAGGTATATACAACTATAAATTGAGCCCAAGTATTAGGTGTAAAACTTTTTACCGGTCATTATAGAAATCGTGTATAATTATAATTAATAATCACTATAAAATGACATTTTTTTAAAAGCGATCTATGAAGAAGGCCGCAAAGTCCGATCTCTAGATCGTGTGGCATTCAAATCCAAGAAATGCTAGTTAATCGTAGCAGTGTCGGGAGAATATCGTGATTAACGTAAAGACTTCTTATTGTTGGAATAATCATGAACACGTTTGTGCATGCCTTCTTGCGTTGTGATGCAGGCAAATTACGTTACAGTGTCTTTCGTGTTGTAGTGTAGCTTAATTTACATGGGAAATTTCGCTATTTTCGGGGTTGAACGAAACCTGGCCTTTTATGTTGAAATCCCGGAAATTCGAAAATATTACGAATTCAAGAATTTTTTGATAAAATTTTATAAAAAAAAACTTTTAATTATCTTATTCGAAATTATTAAGAGCCTTAAAACTTGGGTCCCCGGTTGGGGATTTTGGGATTTCTAAATGACGAAATGCGGGGTTTTTAAAAAACAATCTCCTTTGATTCCTCTAATGCCGGAAGTTGGGCGTTTTAGATGAACGTGAAACGTTGAAGCTTAACGAGCAATCGTTCTGCTTCAGTTGGCGATTTATTTAGATTGTAGCTCACAAACGTTGTCAAAACGGGGTCATTCAGACCTTACTTGACAGCCTGCTTCCAACACGTGTAGTTTTCTATTAAAGCAGGAAATTAGAAACTCCGGCAAATGACACTAATTTGATTTCTCAAGCCTCCACTAACTGGCTGGTGCTGTAATAATGTTTGTGCTGACATATGACCAGGCTTGTTGTTGACATCACCTGTTCAAGTTATCTTGAGCACTACTTACCAATTAAAGAAAGCTGGTGAAGCAAAGTTATTCACCTAATAATTTTTTAAATGTTTTTTTTATTAACTTACATATTGATTATCATCTTGATAGATATGTCCTATATTTTCAATTACTTTAGCATCATTTAAATTTTTATATGGCTGTTCACGAGCAAATTTTAAAATCTCCCACAGCGTTACAGCAAATGACCACACGTCCGATTTCGAGGTAAATTTACCCTGCAATGAAAAATATAACAAAAAATATAGAACATGTTTTACAAGATTCCAACAAATAGATCAACCTGTTTCTTCTAAACCCCATTAACCATTCTGTAATGCGATTTTATGACATGTATTTTGTTTTTGCCCTCCTAAAGTCTTCCTAATTATTTTCTGGCTTAAAATGTACTCTGGGCATAATTTACTCAACTTAAATTATTCTTGAAAGATTTTTCTTGTCTGTTCTATGAACACAATTGTTGAAAAACAGAAGCAGATGTAAAATAATGGCCATTTATGTCGAGTATATCGTATTCCATGTTTACACATGTATACGTGCTTACACACATGCACAGATATGAACATACATACGTGGATATGTTAAAAAAAGCAAACATTCCCAACAGCGCAAAAAACCGCAATAAATAAATTAATTAACTACACGATAACAAGCACAACGCACACGTTTACATACTTGAGTTTGTATTTGGTTGTTAAAACGCAAAAGGAAACGGAACAATGCAGCCATATGTACACACATATACAAATACTCTTATACTACCGCACACAACTAAGAAGAGATTACATACATATCTGAAGCAAACACAAGCAATAAAATTTTAAGAAAGTATAAAAAACGAAGTGTTTGGTACCCTAATTTTCCAATAAAGTAATAGTTTTTTAAATTGAGTAAAGAACTCACCGCCAACTATAATTTTACCACATTATAAACATTAGTATTGACAGTTCATATTTGGCAGTCGTGAATTAGAGACGTGGCAAATTTATTATGGAAAAATATTCTGTAAACCAACGTGTTTTAATCGTTGAAATCTTTTATCAAAATCAATCATCGATTATGTGACGATGAGAAAGTTATGTGAAATTTTTGGGAGAAACACGTACCGCACTATTTATCGTGATTAATTTCGAAGAAAGATGGACTGTAGCTGATAGGCGTAAGCATGTCCTAAGGTCTTCAAAGAACAACTTTGGCCACAACTTTGAACAAAGATTTGCATTTGTTTCCATTTAAGATTCAGTTGACACAAGAGTTTCTTCCAGAAGACCATTTACGCCGCCGTACCTATGCCAATAGGATTCTAAAGCTCGCCGATTTTCATGAAAAAATCATAATGAGTGACGAGGCACATTTTTATTTGAATGGATATGTGAATAAACAGAATAGTCGGTTCTGGGCAATGGAAAACCCAAATTATTCATCAGTCACCTTCTCATCCATTAAAAGCGACAGTCTGATGTGCAGTTTGGTCAGGAGGAATCATTGGACCTTACTTCTTTGAAACTGAAAACGGCGTAACGGTAGCTGTCAATGGGGAGCGCTATCGTGATATGATTGAAAACTTTTTAACGCCACAACTGCATGCTTTGGGCTTGACTAACATGTGGTTTCAACCAGACGGTGCCACATCGCATACAACCAGGACTACAATGGAATTACTGCGAGACCTCTTTCCACAACAAGTTATTTCAAGGAATGGTGATGTTGATTAGCCAGGGTCGCCTGACTTGACTGCTCCGGACTTCTTTTTGTCGGGATATCAGATATCCAAGCAAGGTTTATGCAAATGAACCAGAAGCGCTGGAGCAACTCAAACAAGACATTCGTGATGAAATTAATGAAATACCGTGTGAAATGTGTGAGAATGTAATAAAAAATGTGTTCAAAAGGGCTCGCATTTTTGAGGCTAACAGAGGAGGACATTTATCTGATATTGTATTCCATACATAATTGCCGACATTTAAATAAAACATTTATCAATATACGATCCATTCTCTTTCATTTAATCAAAAATTATAAACAAACAAAGTAGTAGTATACCTTCCCGGCGGACACTCTGTATTTCCATTTTATATCTAACGTTTAGTCTAAATTTTTCATTTCGTTTGCATAATTTATGTTTATTCAAAGTAGGATGTTTGCTGCGAAATAATCAAGGCCAAGCTTCTTGTGGAAGTGTCATCTGGGGCAGCAATTTCAACCACAGAGGCCTAGGCTGAAAGTTGGAAAACAGGGAAGTTTTGTCGGGTACCTTAATATAAAGGTTTAACTTTTGCAAAGAGCCAGGTGTGTAATATATTGCACAGCATCTTCAGCGGTCCAAATTTGTCGACAATTCAGTTCCTAAATCAAACTCGGCCAATAATACCAATTTTTCAAATTAAGTTAACGTTACATTAGGACTCTGTAATATCAAGTTTAAGCTGCAATAAAAATCAATCTTGAACTTAAAATAAGAACTAAATTAAAATCAAAAATAAAGTCTGGTCGGCGATCGAAAACTGTATAACTCTACCTTCAGCTTTCAAAGAAAGCTCTTTAGAAGTGACTATATCTTTGTTAGTTCGGAGAGGCTTCCAGACACATCCCGAGTTGATTCTGAAGGGATTGATGAAAAGCTGTTATAATGAGGAGTAGATTCCGCTATAATCTGCTCTATACCACTTTAATTCTATTAAATACACAAAATCGTGCTGTGCAACCAGGCGCAGATCAACAGGAGGAGAGGGATGAGCAAGGGAAATTTCCCCCTTCGAAACCATTGAAAAATAAGATTTTCTAATACACAAATTTAGAAAATTTTTAGAATTCTTTCTTTACGTTAATACTTTCTTGTCCCTCTAAAAGCTTAAGCAGGATCCGCGCCTGACTACAACCCAGGGTAGTGAAAGCAAGACACATACATATGTGTAAACAACATAATTTTTGCCTTTATTTTGGTCGTTATATTTTTGTTTATTTGTGAACTTAAAGCCTGAAACAGAACGCAGTAAAAACAGATGTTTGGCAAATGTAAAGATATATGAAATACAACAAAAAAGGCAAGAAAATCAAAAGCAAATATAACAATAACAACGGCAACAACAAATGCAGCAGCCCGTAACAAGAACCAACAAAGTATAACATTATTAAAGCTAACGGGCAAAAAGACAAACAGACTTACACATCCTCTGCCACACGAAGCACACAACGAGTACCAGCTTAGGTACATAGGATGTAGTAATAAAATATTCATAATTACATGAGGGCAATCTGCAAAGTTTTTGTAAATATTTAAAGCGTAAAATGATTATTGGTTAGGGAGAGCCGTGTGTCGCCAGGCTCAATGTATCCGGTTTTTTAGTCTCTGGTGACCCATCAAATTGCAGTAAAGTGCGTACAAGAGTGTAGGAATGAACCACTAATTTGTTTACGTATTTGGACGTGTATGGTTTTGCTTCTTCCTGGATAGTGAGAACTTTTAGATCGCTATAGATGTTTTCACATCTTATATATCAAGGCAAGCTATACCCCACAGCTGAATGCCATATGACCATACTGACTTTATAACGGATTTATTTATTTATATGAGGACCTTGTGTTTCATAGGTCTTATTATTCAGTGTAGTTGATTTGTTCTAAATTTTATGGCCGTTATTTTTGCCTGAATATGGCGTGATAAAGTTAGGCGCGAATATACGTGGATATCCACATATTTAACGTTGTTTTCTGTAGTAACAGTGGTATTTGTTATTTTTATAAATTTTTCTTCTGAAAGAAAACGCTACATGAGCACATTTAAATGGATTTACTTTTATTCTCCACTTCTTTAGTTAGTCCTTGAGCTCATTAGCTCCGATCTTGATTAACATTTATAAGTGCAGTGTCATCTGCATGTTATTGCCCTTGTTGGCATATCAACTGTATAGATAATACATAATAGCGGCGCTAATTTATTACCTCGAGGGACTACTGCAGAGGTCCTTTTTTAGAAAATTTATTCTTTGATCTTAATATAAACGTTCTATTTGACAAATAACTCTTCAGGAGTTTGTGGGCGTTTTCCGATAGAATTCGATATTTTCCGATAGAATTCGAGTTTTTTTCGTGAGTAGTCCCTTGATCATGCAAGACTTTTGACCGCCTGGGAAATGTTAATAAATTATTTTCAATTTCATATCTAATAACGGTGCAAATTCTATGAACTTGACTTGCGCAAAAACCAAACTGATCGTTCGGGATAATATTTTGCTCAATAAGATAAGGTTTTATATATGAAACGAATACTTTTTCAACCGATTTTGATCAAATTTACAGTAGGCTAATGGGCCTGTATGACGTAATTTAGCTTGAGTCCTTTTCTGGTTTAGGGATCGTCCAATAGCATGGGAGAAAGCCAACGCGCAATATTGCGTTAAATGTGAATAGTAAAATTATTACAGGTGAATTAGGTAAGTTTCTTATCATTGATCTTGTAGTAAGATCAAGCCCGGAAGGTTTTCTCATATCTATATTTTTAATTGTCGACGATAATGAAGATAGCCGAAATTTCAAAGAATCTTTTACAGTGAAAGTCTCCTTCCTCTAAGTGATTTGCAAAAGCACTTACCTTTTCAACATAGCTTTTGGCCCAAATGCAATTTTCAAGTATTATTTGAGATTCGTAGGCAATATGACATTTGGAGCGTCTTACAGCCTTACGCAGGCAATAATCCGTATTTTTTTGTTGGATCCAAATATTTTAAAAGCAAGAAAGTATGTGAGGTCAATTTGAAATGCTCTTTAAAGTTTGAAAGCATTCCAAAGCAAAATGCCAGAACAACAGGACAAGAAATTAAATATTACTTGATTCAGATGAAAAAAGCAGTGCGTTAAAATTTCCAGCCCTCGTCAACATTCTTATGTTCTTTATGTATGTGGTGAAGTATTCTTCGCATAATGAAAGTGTTCAACAAATGAAAACCACCTCTAAAAAAAACTGCTATTAACATTAAACACAGCCACAGATGTTTTTTAATACACCTTTATTTAATATTACGTTCTTGGATGTTTTAGAAAACGTAAAAAGCTTTAGTTTTGCCACTTCTGTGTTTTCTTATTGGTTCTATTGTAGTTATTGCTGTAATTCTTAGTATTTCTATTTGAACAAGCTGGCGTAAGATAAAGCCAGCACGGAAATAGTCATGAAAAAAGGTCCTTTAAAGTGTTTATAACGTGGGGTATGTTTATTAATATTAAACACTGAAAGATATTAACTGAAATACAGCAGCAATAACTAAAATTGTTAACAATTTTTTTTGGCTTAAAAATACCTAAAATTTTGTTCTTCGCTTTCTTTAACGAAAAGAGCGAATATTAATTAAATATTAAATAATTTAAAGTATGCTGCAGTTTAGCCCAGTTAAGGCTACAAACATTATTCCGACTTTTACTTTACAATATGTTTCAATCATTGGCCTTCATTTGCACTTACGCCATAATTATGGCTTTTTACGGAAAACTTATGGTTCTTGATTTGATATTGAGAACGAAAAATGACACTGAAGATGGCATATAGCCGAAACCGGTTTGTCTCCAAACTAAACTTGACAAGGAATGACGGGAATTCGTTCCAAAAATCTACATGAAAACTTATGGCTTTTTTACAGTACAATGTCAACTGAAATTGCAGTTATAGATTTTTGGAACGAATTTCCGAAAAATTACACTGAAGATGGCACATAGCCGAAACCGGTTTGTCTCCAAACCAAACTTGACAAGGGATGACGGAAATTCGTTCCAAAAATCTATATCAAAACACCTTGTCGGAATATCAAGTCAAGAATGAAATCGTAGTTCTTTATGTAATTAAGTCCAAGACAAACCCGTAGATGGGGAATTATTTACGTGAAGTGGACCACCCAAAGAAATGTTGCCCCGAAATTCTTTGATATTTGGCGTAATTGTATTTCTAGTCGATATGAATGTGTGTACAAAATATTTTTTTGTAAGATGTTTATTTTTCGAGTTATGGAGTGGCTAAGTGTTGCCGTTATTTAATTTTTGTTTTTTTTAAATTTTTTTCCAACTAGAAAAAAATTGAGATGATTTTTTAGTCTTAAAAAAATTTAATTTAAAAAATTTTTTATTTCCATTTGCACAAGTACAAGCTTAATTTGAAACTGATTTGACCTACATAAATATATACACACGGACATACATATTAAAAAAAGAGGTTGAGAGCAAAATTAATAGCTAGTGTTTTCTTTTTTTATTCTTATAATATTTTTAGTTTTTATCCGATTTTCGGCTCATAATGATTTACCATTTTCGAAGTAGTCAAATTAATTATAAATGACTTGAATGGATTTGTTTATTATTTGTTGTATAAAACAGTTGCAGAAATGACGACAATTAGTGAAAAATCCTTAAAATTTTGTTGAAAGTTTATCTTCATTGCAATGTCATTTTTTATCCCATCAAAGCAAAGTAGCCATAATTCCGCGCGTAAATAGGCTTTTAAGCCAGATATATTTTAATCTAACCAGCATGTTTCTCTGGGTGGCGCTTTAAAGAGCAGTAAATATCGAAAAGCAGAAACATAACGTTATCTTGGACAACGGCCGAAATTAATACTAGATTATTTGTTGTATATTTAGCACACTCAAACTACCTAAAAAAAATGCAAACCAAAATTTAAAAATTTTTGTTGTAAAGCAGTGTAATAACCAGCCTTTATTAAACAGCGCAGAACGCAATACTCTGTGCACAATAACGTGTGTTTTAAACTAATGTATATTCTACTTAAAAACTTTTACAGTATAATGAGGACATCCTGGCTTAATTTCGGCTTAACAGTTGTGAAAAAATTGTGTAGAATTTAATTTGAAGTTTTGCAAACAAAGAAACATTTATTTACTAAATTTAATTTTTTTAAAAATCAGAAAATTTGATTTTTAATTTGATATTTCGATAGGGTTATTTGATAAACATATTTTGAATGAATTTCCATTGAGAGCGAAAAGTGACACTGAAGATGGCACATAGCCGAAACCGGTTTCTCTCCAAGCTAAATATATATATCTAAGAATTTCTGGAAAAAATAATTTAAAAACAAAAACGGCAACACTTAAGCACAGATAATTCGACAAATAAACATCATAGAAAAATATTTTGCACACATTCATATCTACAGGAAGTACAGTTATGCCAAATATCAAGGATTTGTTGTAAAATTTTTTTGGCTTGTCCGCTTAGCGTGAAATGCCTCATATGTCTGTGTATACATATACTTTTAATTCACTCCTTTAAGCTTCCATTTATAATTCCTTATTCCAAAAACAGTCACTCAAAAAGCTCTAGAGAGGCAAAAAACTGTTTTTACAAAAAGGCTCTAAGATTGAATTATATGGTTGTACACTAATCACATATTATTATATATAATAATAATATGATCCTTTTACTGGTTAACAGCGGCTGAGGTACGAACAGAGGCGACTAAATCCATTGTATGCTTAGTAGTCAACGCGCTGAACCTAGTACTTTCATACTTTGATAAAACACCAAAAGAAATAAACATATTATGTTCTTTTTATGGTTATTTTTGCATAGTTAAAATACCTAGATTTTTGTCAGAATTTCAGCTAAAATTGTATTGTTCTACTCAACTATATTGGAATGCTTATGGATGGAAACCATTTATTGATTAAATATAAACAAAAGCTTGATTATGGCAACTAAAGTTTTATTTAAGATGGTTTTAAATGATTATTAAATGTTTACCACGAGAATATATTTGCTGTAGAGAACATAATATGGTTGTCGTCATCATGCTAAAACCATGTGTTTTCTTTGCTTGGAAGTGAGAAAAGTTTATTATTTAAGTGAGTGTTCGTTGGTTTAATTCGTAGTGTGATGCGATTCCCCAACTTGTTAAAAACTAGTAACCATCTAGACATTTTTTATGCATATTCAAGCAGATATTATTAGCCATCATGCACCGATATCGTTTCCCATTGATAGTTTCGCCTTTCTTTAAAAAAATTGCTCAGTGGGCAAACGCTGGCACAATCAGTCAATTTTTGGTCAAGCAATGATATTTCCTGGATATTGTGTGATTCTCCGTTCTCCAAATGCGGTAATTTGGCTTAAAATAGGTCTCGTCGATCTTCAAAATTTACTTCAAAACATCAGGTTCAGTGTAATTCATTCGAACGCTTGTTTGATGCTATAGGAAACGATGTGGCCGTTCTGGTATTGAATTTCTTTGACTCACTTCCGCTTTATGCGTCAACAGATGCAAATAATACTTCAAAATGTGCCACGAAGTAGTTCCAGGATTCCAAGCGCGGTGACAATAATACTCATTTATGTTCTTGACAACCGGCCGTTGCTGAACGGCATATGGCCCACCTTCGGTGATCAGCGAAATTTGACACTAAACGACGAATAGCGTTGCCAGACGCTTCTTCTTGGCAACGATATTTTCGACAATATGCAAGTTAAGTTAAGGACCCATGCAATACATTGCAAAAATCGAACTTAGTTGACGTTTCAAAAACATGTGTTCCTAACTCAACCAGTTTACAAATAAAAAAAGTTATTTAATATTGCCATACAGACATTAAAGACAGTGGACGCTGTAAACATAAATATTTCTTAATTTAAGTGCCTCTGTTTATTAAAAAATGTAGACCAATTTAAAATGCGCTTGAAAAAATCATTTGGCGTCGATAACCCGAAATTGGTAAAAACAGACATAGACAGTTATTCATGATAACAAAAGAAGTAAATTAAAATTGTGAATGTTGCGGTAAAATTTTAGCTCTTGTTCTTAGTGCTTATTATCCTTAACTTGAGCTCATGGCTCTTGCTAATTTTTTCCAACTCCCTGTGCCAAATATAAATAAATTTATTTTCAACAGTTTTTTTGGGACTACTGCCGTCTTTTTTGTGGGGTAGAGTTTGGAACGTTTTGTTTGTTTTTGTTGTTTCATCAAAGTTAAAATTTCATACATTTTGTACAATAAACAAGTTTGGACCTTTGCAAATATGATTAACTATACAAATAAACATTTTGAACATACGCACACTTCTTTTACATTTTTATACTCTTTGGAAAAAAAACCTCTTCCATTGCTCGCGGTTGCAGTTCGAGTAGTTAAAACACTACTGCTGCCTTAATATTTTTGTGTAAATGTGTGCAAAGGTTCTCCATTTATTTACATGTATTCGTTATTTACTTTGTGAGACTTTGTGTGTCTATGGATTTGTGCTACCAACATTGTAATTTACATTTATATGGGGGAAAACTTTTCGTACGGCCTTTGTGGGAGTAGCAACTTCAAAACATCTGTTCCTTTTCCCTTTCATAATGAGCATTGTTAAAATGAATGGCAAAGAGCTCCTTATAATGGAATATTTGAAAAGGACACTATGAAATTTATATGATGAAATTAAAATATGTATAAGATAATTAGTAATGATATGGTTTAAATTATGTGGTTGTCTTTTGGGTAGCCCGAGATTTCTTACTATTGTTTGAGTTTTGAGGAAGAAAAGTTTAAGAGGAAGTTTTGCCTGTTGAGTAAAAAAAACAGATATTTAAAAGAGTTGATATCATGGTTGTAAGACTGAAACCGTTCGTATGCCTTAAGTTTGGTTTCTTTAGTCTGATGTTAGAGTTCGCGCTACGCTAGAAGCGATATTGGTTCATACTGCCAAAAAGTAGAAGATCTTAGAGTGTGTACTACAGTGAAGAGCAAGTTGTTATATTATGCCGGTGTTTTTGGTCTTCATAACCATACAACCACACCTAGGGAAAGCCAATATCAAAATACTCCTAATCATTTGATCACACTACTGAGAAATTCTAAAATTGCGCTACGGCAAAGTTTGCCTAAAGGTGGCGGCCTATATTATTACAAGTTCAAATTTTCTCCGTGATCGAGGACATTTTTGTCTTGGCTTGTTTGGCAATATACCAAATAAGACTTGTTGACAGCAACAAACTTTTATGCGCTTCAAGTGACTGAAATGTCATGATTTATATCAGCACCAGTCTCACGACACAACTCGACGGTGATCTTTTCACTAGGTGTAGTAAACGATCACCAACGCCTCTATACGCCCTGATCATACCTCTTGCTGAGGGGTTTAGAAAACCCCTTTCTACTGCAGTCAATAGCTAATCTATTGGAAAGCCTGCATTACAATGCAACGCCATATTGATTCAGCACAACAATTTTCCGCAATTTGCATATAAACCTCAGTCACCATGGGCACTCCGGAAGAGGGCTCACCAACAACAAATCTGGGACTTGTTCCCGTGTTACCAGTGTTTATATCGTTACTGGTCGAACTTAGATAGTCTTGTGTTTTTCCAGTTTAAGACCCCAGACAAGCGGAACTGGTTCCCCCATTACTTCCGGTAAACTAAAATAGGCGGAATCAGCGAGAAGACATGCATCCGGCGAGATGCTGCAAGTGACTGCAGGATAGGAATTTTGTGACGGGATGATAATGATGTTATGGTGAAATGGTTTGGGTGTCGGGCCATGCTAAGAGACCCTTTTTCGCCAAAATAGGATGGATTCGTTAATGGCCCTTCAGGATGGTGCCACACATCTGCTCAAAAAATTTATTTTTGAAGGGCGACCAGACCAGAGTTGCAATAAGTTGTGGGATTCTGACATTAACAGAACTTAGGAACATTGCAGAACGTTCTTGCCTAAGTGCTGGTTTCTGTTTTTGATTTTGTATGAATTTTTTAAAAACGAAAATTTTTATAAAACCTTTTTTTTAATTTCCACAATACCGCTTAAATGACTAAGCAGATTAAACAACGATGCTAACAGGATAGAAATGTAATATTGTGGTCTGATTTCGGAATTTTTACTTAAATGGATAGGATGACCCGTTCCCTAGTTATGTTAGGATTTGTCATGCAATTCCTTACATTGCGACATAGCGGCATAACTCTAACTAGAATCAATTTGAAGAAACCGGCTGCAGTTTTTAACTCAGCTCAACAAGTGACTTAAGATACAACTTTGCTTTGCTCTAGTCAATAGTTGACCTGAATTTGTAAACTTCTGTTCAGGTTTGCCGCGGAGAATTTTAAAAAGTAGCACAATAAAAAGAGGATGTCAATAATCTATGCAAATGATGTTCACATCACGACTGCTTTAACGGAACTAAGCCTTCAATAATAGTAAACATTAATATGGATGATGGATTTTTTGGAACCAAAAATATCAAGCAACATAGCTATAGACGATGCAACATTAAACGGGACATGCCTACGTAGGTGCTATATGTGACGATTTCGCGTCATTTTGCCGGTTTTTAAGAGCAAATTTTCCAAAATTTCTTTATAATTCTTATTTTTTATATTCCGTTTTTTATTCTCTATTCTTTTAAACAAAAATATTTTTTGCCAAATCTAAAGTAAAATTAGGAGATATAAAATCCTTATAATATACACAGCCTATAACACCAGTCGGACTTATCGCAACCGTAATTTGCAAAGGAACGACTAACAAGTGGAAATGAGGTTATAAAATGAATATTTATGGTTGTTGCGGCAAAAGGACTGAGATTTAAACTGACTTTTATATTGGTTTCACAGGCAAAAATTAAATAATAATACGAAACACGTTATAGGAAGCCAGACGAAAATATTCATAATAATTTACCCAAATATTCTCTATAGAGCTTTTAAAGAAAATGTAGTTTAATAACAGCGTGAAAATTAGAGAAGTGTTGATGCCTGAAGCCTTCTGGAAATCATCTTAATTTTATTTCTGTTTTCTAAGCAGAATATATTTGATTAATATGACAAAATTCTTACCAATAATACACTTTCCCAAGCCATCCATCGTATGGGCATTGGTTGAGACTGACGACCAGACGAAGCCTCCAGCTGGCAATAGTCGCTCGTGTAAGCGGAACGATTTATCACAGTACCAATTGTGCACACCTTAACACTATATTCGGGGCCAATAATGCAACTTCTGGAAAGATATATATTAAATAAAATAAATAATTAAAAAATGGAATTTAAAGTTTGAACCTATTATCATTTCTATTACTCAAAAATTCGAATTCTCGAGTTTGTGTTCGAACTTATTTTTTGAATTTTTAAAATTTATTTTATTTATTGCTAAACAATATAAAATTTCGAGATTGTAATCAAAGACTTGCAGGTAAATTTTTTTTATAATCTTAAGTTGGGAACTATTTCCCACATCAAAATAAATTTGTGGTCATACGGAAGAGTAGCCTAACTAGAAAATTAAAGTTGTCAAATATCCCCGTTTTGGTGTAATTTCTCTTCTAAATATTTTTTTTAATTAATAGCTTAATTCAATTAAAGTAATATAGTTTTATGATGCATCGAAGATGGGAATATGTATGTGTACATAACACGTTTTGACAAACGCAAAATTTTAAAATTCAAGCAAAGAGTAAACACTTGTTAAAAATTAAATTTTTTATTTAAACAGATAAAATATGCTTGTTGTTTCATTTTTAATTAATTCAAATTTTTTTGCTAAAAAGTATGCACGACACACAGTTGCGAAAATTGTTACAAAATTTATTTTTAAAAGTTTAACTAAAATTTGGTGAAAAATATAATCGCAATCGTATTAATGTTTTTAAAGTGTTTTGTTTTTATTTTTATTGAATTATTAAAATTTTGTAACAAAAAAATATTACAATGGTTTCGTTATAATAATTAAAAATAAACCAAAATTGTTTATGGAAAATATTTAATTTCCAAAATTTTGTAAATATTTTAAAAATTATATTGCTGCAAACCGATTGAACTTTTCAAAAACAAAATTTAAGCAAAAATTATTCAAACGAAAAGGTTCAAAAATAAAAAATAAAATTTTTACAAATGGTTCTAACTAAGAACTTTCTATAAAAAAAATGTAAAAATAGATATAAAAATTTTCAGTCGAACTAAAAAATTCAAACTTATTAATAGAAAATAATAAAAATAAATAAAATTTTTTCCTTTTTGTGCAGAAAAATAATCGAAGAAAAATAATGGAAGCAATACGAAAACTTGAATGAGTTTCTATATGAAACTCAAATTTTTTGTTAAAATTTTGAAAACAATAAGATTAAAATATTCATTTATAATGAAGGTAGAAAAAGCACAGGGGACACCCTGTATAAAAAAAATATACAGGGTGTCCTACTACTTCGTTTGTTTATAATTTTTGATTAAATGAAAGAGAAATGATCGTATATTGATAAATGTTTTATTTAATGTCGGCAATTATGTATGGAATACAATATCAGATAAATGTCCGCCTCTGTTAGCCTCACAAATGCGAGCCCTTTTGAACACATTTTTCATTACATTATCACACATTTCACGCGGTATTTCATTAATTTCATCACGAATATTTTGTTTGAGTTGCTCCAGCGTTTTTGGTTTGTTTGCATAATCCTTGCTTTTCAGATATCCCCACAAAAAGAAGTCCGGAGCAGTAAAATCAGACTTGTTGTGGAAAGAGGTCCCCCAGTAATTCCATTATCATCCTGGCTGTATGCGATGTGGCACCGTCTTGTTGAAACCACATTTTAGTCAAGCCCAAAGCATGCAGTTGTGGCGTTAAAAAGTTTTCAATCATAACACGATATCGCTCCCCATTGACAGTTACCGTTACGCCGTTTTCAGTTTCAAAGAAGTAAGGTCCACTGATTCCTCCTGACCAAATTGCACACCAGACTGTCACTTTTAATGGATGCAAAGGTGACTGATAAATAATTTTAGGGTTTTCCATTGCCCAGAACCGACTATTCTGTTTATTCACATATCCACCTCGTCACTCATTATGATTTTTTCTTGAAAAACGGGGCTGTCATGGGCGAGCTGTAGCATCCTATTGACATATGTACGGCGGCGTAAATGGTCCTCTGGAAGAAGCTCTTGTGTCAACTGAATTTTAAATGGACAAAAATGCAAATCTTTGTGCGAAATTGTGGCCAAAGTAGTTCTTTGAAAACCAAGCTCCTGAGCTCGGTGTCGAATTGAGGTTGATGGATTGTTTTGAACACTTTCTTGAACAGCAGTAATGTTTTCAGCCGATCTCGCAGTACGTTGTGGTGAATGCCTGGGCCTATTAGCTACAGTCCATTTTTCTTCGAAATAATTTACTACATGATAAATAGTGCGTCTTGTTGGCACGTTGTTTCTCCTAAAAATTTCACGCAACTTTCTCATCGTCACAGTAATCGATGATTGATTTTGATAAAATGTTTTAACGTCTCTACTTCACGACTGCTAAATATGAACTGTCACCAATTGTTGTTATTGCTAAATCAACTGGTATACTAGGAAATAAAGATACTACATCAAAAGAAACTAATTTTTCATTTTTTTCAATTCTGCAACCTTTAATTCTATTGCTAAATTCTAAAGAGTACTTAATATTATACTTAGAAAACTCAGTAATCCTCTCTAAAATGTTAGTAACATATTTGCATAATTCATATGACGGTGAATTCACAAAAGAGCAAATTGGTCTTAAGGGAAAGTCTGGCTTATGAATTTTAGGATAAACATTTTCGATACAATAGCGTATGAAACACAAACGGAATTAAATTAATATTTAATATAACAAGTCACGGTACAATACAATACACCAAAGAAGGCCGTATTCGAACAACCTATTATGATAATGAGCACTCGAGAAAATATGCTCATCGCGGTTTATTTCAATATTTTTGTGTCCAAAAATTTTTTTTATGAAAAATATTTTTTTGCGCAATTTGAAATTTGTTCAGTGTGAAACAGAAAAATACTTGAGTATGTTTGGCCAGTTCGTATGAACGAGAGTCTTAGCAGAGATCGTGAAAGTGTGGGCGATAAAGCAGGCTTATTGATTGACCGTCTAACCCAGCGACAGGTGCTTTCCTACTTAGTTACTGAAGAAATTTTGACAAAGGAATTGCAATTATTCGTATACAAGATCAAAAACACGCATGAAACATCATTGTGTGTTTGTCGAATTGATACGTGAACAAGAAATCGTTTTAGCGGCAATGTTTTTGTGTGTGTGTGTCTAAAAAATCACGTCTGAAGTGTCTAGAAACACGGTTTAAGCCTGACTATGGTGCGGCCTTTAACCGACCTTTACGGAGGTCGGAATTTAGTGTCGAAACATAGGAGGAACTTGAGGTCGATGTAGAGTTGCACTGCGATAGGGTCCCGTGGTCCATAGATCGGTAGGAGTTCTATATAGTCTCTGCCCTTAACCAAGGAAGAAGCCATAAATAGTGTGGACATTTGTGGAAGCGCTGATGGACATATTGTACTCACCGTTGTTAGATTATAAAATCAATTTATGAATTTTTCAACTTAAATAAGATTTAAAGATTTTTTCTCCCAAAAGTTTTTTACTACGCCGTTTGCACTTGCTTACGAGAATCCAGAGGAATACATCTGTAGAAAAAAATCCCTTTAGAAAACGCAACAATATTTTTAGCCATACTACGCAAGATGTTTCAACGATATTATTATGTGGTCCTAAAATTGATCAACTACGCAAATTATAATTTTCACGTTTCACTTTCAAGTATCTTCATAATGTCCACTTTTAGATTTTGCTTCGTAGCACAATCTGAAGCCAAATAAACATTTCCATTTTAACCACAACATTATTTTTCATTTCAAATAACGTCTATGGAAAAATCAACCCTTAATTTGCACCCCACCAAATAAAACCCTTCATGCAATTTTTGTTTCCTGCTTGAATCTCAATCATCTTTATTGTAAGTGTTGATTTTTATTAAACTCCCTCCGAATTTTTTGACAAAACGCAAAACAATCTTTATTGTCACAGTTAGTGGCAGTTTTGGCAAACGGCGTTTTTGAAACGAATTAATGTTTGTTTTGTTCATTCTCTTTCCACATTTTTCAAAGTCCCTGCTGCATTTATCTTTGGTTTTTGGTTATTTTTGGTGTATCATCATTATCATCATCATCCAATATTTTTGCTTCCAAATGTCCTGCAGTCATATCACTCTAATATCAGGTCTATGCAGGATTTCATAAATGTATTATGCCCAGGGCTATGGATTTTTTGTTTATTGTTTGTTTAAATTTCTAAACGGAATATTAAATTTAAGGGGAGTTTGGTGTGTGGAAAAAGGTCGAATTAAGTATCCACTAAATGGAATAATTAATGTTTGTTTGTGAAAACATATCGTGTCGCATTAAAATAAAATTTTTCAATTCGTAACCAGTGTCGTATTTTATTTAATGTATTTTATAGGTTTGTATTCACGCAAAATAACAAAGAAAAAAATTAAAAGAAGAAGTAGAACGTGTATCCGCATGAAATCTAAGCGACAGTCTAATAGGAAGAGCGAGGGCGGGCGGGGAGAAGATGATTTGAAAAATGTTTTAACGTCATGGTCTTTACGGTGGAAGCTTTTAGATCTTTCTTGTGAAGCTAACATTTCTATAACGTGTCTTAAACAGTTCCAATAGCCCAAGAAGATCGACGTTCTTATCAATGAGTGCCAAAGCATAAGCGGAAGAGTAGGTTTTCGGTATAAAGTTAAGGGTATTACTTGATGAAAACCCGTTTCAAAGTCGAAAAGGACTGGCATGATCGTCCTCTCTATTCTGACAAGGCTACCACCCTTATAGGAACTCCGTTCTTTGAACAAACCTTTCAAGTATATGCCACTTAATGCCTCTCAAATAAGGCACGTCCCATAAAGTGTCGGGTACTTAATTGTGCAACATCTAGGCAGTGGCTTAAGAACTGTTCCATCGTCTTGACTTTCTCTCTGAATGCCCTGCATTCATCACTATCCTCACAATTTTTACGCGCGGATGTCCCCACAAGCCCGAGTGTCACGTCAGTATACTCACCATCTTACTGATTTCAATTTTGCTTAGTCTCAGCAATCTCTCCACCGAGGGTCTTAGTTATTCTCCTCACAATGTTTTCATTCCAGAGTGATGTATGCGCGCACATTTCTTAGCCTTTCAGCTACGAGGTCGTGCGCTTAAGTGGCTCCGCGTTACTTAAGCCCGCCTCAGTCGACTTGTACCTTTTCAAAAAACTCCATAGTGACCCGGCACATGATCTGCATTCTACCATGCAGTGAGTAGTCGTTTATTGCTTTTCTGCATTCCAGAATCGTCCTGGATCTAACCCTATCGGATGCTATTTAATTTTCCTTTGTTGGTCAGTGCCACTGAAGCCGATTAGTCACTCCGTGATTGCACGAAATTCCGCTTAGAAGACCGTAATATGATCAAGTAGTCGGAAGTATATTTCGGTCACTGGTTCCTCAATAAAAGCCCAAATCTGTCCTATCACCTATTCGTTATTCTCCCTACAGTTTTTTAATGCTAGAGATCTGTATGGGCCATCTTTGCCCAACCTTTCAGCTCCGACATCGTGGCCTCAAGTACCTTTGTGTCACTTAAGCCTCATTGAGCTCTCTAACCTTAATTGCCAGACCGTCGACTCGTTCTTTTCCGCCCACTTCATAGTGACCCGGTACTCCAGTGATGCGCATTTATGCATTCTTTTATGCGTTCCAGAGTTCTTCTGGATTTGACCCTATCGGATGAATAGAAAATCTTTCTTTTTTAAATTGATTGCATGAAGTCCAAACGACAGTCCAAGAGGGAGGAAGCTGGTTTGGGGGTGATTTGAACCGACGTTTTTTAATGCGAAAACCTTATGCTATTTGCAAGCTAGGAGAAAATAGTGACCAGTCACGGACAGTACTTTCAAAAAAAAGGTCGATTCAGGAAGTAAAAAAAACAACAACAATTTTGGGCATATAAGAAAATAAATTTGGCCACTTTAAAACACAACAATCTAGCACAGGTTACAAACGCAGTGATGAAATAATTTGACTTACGGACAACAAATATTAAAAATTTGTCAAGTGGTCAGCAAACTTTTTTCAATTATATCGCGTCTCTCAAGCGGAGCATCTCTAGTTGAACTACAAAAGGGATGATTTTAAATCATGGTACATTTAAAGTTAAAAAAAAGATAAATATCCTGCTTAGACTTAACGAAACCATAACAAATGAGAGCAGAAGTCAACATGGAATTCATCGAACTTAAAAAACTTTCCAAAAAAATATATTAATTAAAGGATAAACAGCATATGTAGGAATTAAAGAATTATATTTAAACAAAAATTTAAGCATTGATATAATAAGGCTTTTAGAAATTGTCAGCTTGACTTCAAGTAATTTCTACCCTTAATATCCAAATTACATTTCAGTTCCTTCCGATTTTTCCTTATCGCTTTATGTATCGCTCTCTTAATTGAAATAAATGTTAATTTATGTGGCACTATGGCCGTCAGCCGGTAGACACAAAGATATTGCTTGCAGTGTACTGTCAGAAGTTTTGACTTCTACCTACTTCTTCGTGGTAGCGGCCGGTAACAGGTTCCTGTCTCCGCAAGAAGTCTGGCTTAATAATTCGAGCAGAGAGAAGTTAACAAGATGGTGCTTGGTTTCTAGTATGAACTCTGGATACGGCTTACCCGTGCATATGGAGCTCTGTGTGGGTGGACATCTTTTTCTCCATTACAGCGACGAATCGCGAAGACTGGCAAGAGGCGGAGATATTAATCTTTGAAGAAACTGCAGTTTTAAATGGCCAAGGGAGGAATCCAGCAGAGATGGGCAAGAATGCCTCGCAAAGGGTGGACGCGTTAATCTTCGAAGATGCTTCTAAATCGTTGGAACGTGAGAATCTGATACGAATGGGCAATTAAGCCTGTCAAGAGGTGTAGAGGTTAACCTCTGTAGGAACGCCGGTGGTTATTAGCCATTTAAGAATTTCCGAAGACATGGACAGTCAAATGATACTCCTGAGGTAGAGGCTGAGACGGTAGCGAAAATTGTGCGTGAATGTCCTGGCTAACATAAGGCAGACACTTGTTAAATGTGAATGCCATGGTGAACCTAAGCCTTAAAGAAGTGCTAAAAATTACAAGAGACTTGTAATTGTCGACAGTCTGAAATTACTACAGTCGAGAGTAATAGCCCGTGATAGCTCGAGACTTGAATGAGATTAAGGTAGTCGTTAATTAAAAATCATTTGCCTGAAATCAATTCGTGGAAAAAAGGGGGTCGAAAAGTGACTCGTAATGTTAGCGGCCTACATTAATAATATGTGGCACTTTAATTTAATTCTAAGCATATGTTGCTTAATATTCCAGACAATAAAGTGAAACTCCCTTTTTGCTATATAATTTTTCGTAGCTTTTGTTAAAAGTTGTTTATAAAGAAAAGGAAATTAAACGTAACGCAGGATGTGCTGTTGATACCTGTTTGTATAAAAAAGCAAGACAAAGTTGAAGACTTTTGTTTCTACTTGAAAAAATTTAGTAGATCTTTAGAAATTTAAAATAAATAATACAGGATGTTTTGCTGTTGAAAGGAAATTACTAAATTAAGTGAAAAGGCAAGATAAAAAAGAAGTGTTAGGTCATTTTGGCAAAATAATAAATATTAAAATTTAATTTAAATATCTAATAAAAAATATATGGTTGGTTAAACAAAATATTTCAACCAAGAAAATTGCTGAGAAATAATTGGGAACATATATAGGCAAGTGAAGAGCTCTGCAATAAGGGCGGCTAGATGTTAACGAAATTCATCGTTGTTTCATAGTCCCAGGTACCCAATTAAGACCATAATTCACTATTCTACAAAGTCGTACGATGAAAGCAGACAAAATTGTGACAGAACTCTGTGCTACGTACAAAAAAAAAAAAAAAATTGAAAAAATTGCCGCATTATATACATATCGTTGCGGCATCATCACAAAAAAAAAAAAAAATTTGACTCTGAACTGATTTACACTCACAATTTTTCAGCAAACATACAATTTTCGACAAATCTAGAAGCTTAAACTTCTGTGAAATTCTAAACAATAATTCGAGAGGAATGAAGAACTTTTGTAACAAATCAAAAATAAATAAGATCAAATCTTGCATAAATAAGAGTCACTATGATGGTAGGGAGTCTTATTACATTTTTATTTCGGTTCATTAAAAGGGTCTGTCCATATTCCTTCAATTCAGTCAATTGATAAATTAATCACCAGCCTCACATCACATCTACCCTTGATAGTTCTCTTAACAGTTTTCAATTATTCGAAGTGAATTTTAAGCTTTGAAATAATCCCAGGCAGGATGCTGAAGCCATCACTCAACTCTTGAACCCCAATAGCATCCGTTACTAAGATTAAAATATTTAATTTTTATTTCCCAAAAAGAAAGAAAATCCATTTTGCCAAATACAATTCAACCATTCAAGCATACATTTTCTAATAATTAAGGTAATTTTAATATTAAACACCCTTTTGCATTAAACAGCAGCAAGGAATTACACGCACTGTCAAAACTTTAATAAATAATGCCACCTCCTCAACGCAACATGTGCAACCCTGTTGTAGTGGCAATTGTTTTCACTGTGTTGAGTGTTAAGAAAACATAACATGGGCTTACAAAACTAATCTCATACACTTGACAGGAGGAAATAAACAAAACGAAATTACGTTCATGCTTAAAATTTTCGTAACACGAGAGATGAAATACAATAAATTATTAACAATAAAATATATAGCATATGAGTATAATATAGCGTGCCAAACCTTTCTTTCATTTCATCATAATGGCCAGGGATTGGTATTTTTGTTAGCAGTATCATATGACTGGAGACGAAATGAAATGTACAAATGGAAAATTGAATTTATGCGATACATTATGAATGCAGCTTAAATTCCAGACATATTTATAATCCTTGATCTCATCAACAATGTAACGTCATCATAAGGATGTTCGTTGTGCAGGATGACGGTAAATGAAATTGACGAGCGTAAGCATCATGTACATATTGTAAGGCAAGCATACAAAGCTTTATACACCGAAAGTAATTTTAAAAATTCGGAAATTTTAAGGGTGATATTTTTCAGTAACTGTGAAGAAATTAAGTTTGAAAGGGCTATCATCAATTACGAGTGTGAAAGTACAGCTTCAACACCGGCATTTTCTACTATCAGAGAAGCTTTCAATTACGAGAGCGTTGATTCAACTACAGGAACGAATTTTATCTTGTCTTATGCGAATCAAATCATATATCGAAATGTTACCTCAAACGAGACCTTGGAGAAAAATGATGACATTCGATATCAATAGAATTTAAATAGAAGTTTTCGTAGATTTTGGGATTTTATGAAAGTCGCTTTAAGCACCGAACGGGCTACTTTTTCTAGAATATATAAGCCGATGAGTATAAGAGTGACCTAACCCACAAGAAAATATAATACCAATAAATGAAGATCTATCATCCCAAGCGCACCCTCTAAACATTTTTCCGTAATAAAATATTTCCTTCGCCTATATAAAAACTATAAAAATTACATTTTTGTAGAGAAAATCTCAGTATATATTAAGTAGATGTGTTGCTGGGTTAGGCCACTCTTGCTCGCATCGCCTCATTTGTACATGGTCGGAATTTTAATGCTTTTAATATTTAAATAATTTTTTGAGAATTATTCCGACTGCCTAATAGAGACGGTCAAAAAATAGTTGCTCTAGTCACCATCTGGGAGGAATGATATTTTTCAAATGATTCTCCTTAGAATGAAAAACTTTCAAAACTAATTACATAGATATGCTAAAGTTGTGATCGGAATTAAAATAGCCACAAAATAAACAAAAAACTGAATTTCGGTATTTAGGGGCGTGGCAAAAATTAGCGTTTTACAATCGTAATTGAAATATCCTTCACTCTAGGGGGTCGCTGTTGCAACTTCAAAGCTGACTATCTACTTGGTCAGGAGTTAACTTTCTGCAGAATACAACCCTCCCTGAGCAGGACTTTTGTATTTTGGGGGGTATGGCAATCTCGATAAAAGAACATCTCACATAAGATTTGGAGTCATTAATCCTTAGTGCACGACATTAATAGAAAATTATGGCCTGCCCAACACTTTCAATAAACACACCACATTTTCCTGGATGCATTGACAACACTTCCCCGGCCTTTAATAAGTCAAGCGAAGAAATGTTCAGTTTGCTTATACACACTCTCGTCATCAGATATTTGAAGATCTGTCAGATCAACGTGAAAGATTTTTTAGATCTTTGTAGTAGAGTTCCAATTACATAGGACGTTGAAGGATGTACTAAATAAGTGATAGATTGACAGCAAATGACGTCAGATTGGTTAGTGATTTCGCTACAATACCTTTAATAGTTTGCTCCGTAGATTGATTCTAATAGTCATAAAGTGGTACAAGTATTGGTTTAAAGTCGCCCGGGTGCCGATCTAGTTTAAGCTCTTGATGGGAGGGAAGTTTTAAAAGAAAAACAACATTTTTAATATTTATTTTGGTGGGGTAAATATGCCTTCTTCCCTTCTCGTGAATACGGGCCTAAGGGCGGGTGATGTAATTCAAAAATCTTAATAACTAAGACTGGTTTCTTTAGACGACACAAAAAATAGTCTCCCATCTTTATATTTGTTCCTATAGTCAGAGAGAACCATTCACAACCAGCCAATATTTTTCTTAGTGTAGACTCTTACATGTCATGTTATAAGTTCGCACAAGTAAATATGTATGTATGGGGTTTGGTTTGTGCAGATTTTGACACATAAAATAAAAATCTTCCTTAATATCATTCAATATTTTCTGTATATACATATTGCCTTGACACTACGCGACTGAGAACAACGCAATGCTTGAAAAAAGGAAAAATAGACACGTGTCAGTGTCATTGTCAATACTTGTCAAAATAAAAAGTATTTTTCGTTACGTTTGCCATAATATAACTGTAAAAAAAACAGCATGTTATCGTTACTGCAAAGTAGCTCAACTCTGCTCCACAATTTCCTTTCACTTTGCTTGAAACGTGTCTTTTTTTACGCTCATCACCGTTGTCATTGTCAGCGGCAGCAGCCCATTTTTGTCTGATGGAATGTCCTGTATTAAATTATCTATCATTTATTTTATGCAGAAGCCTGGTTGTATTTATTTTTTTGTTACAGTCGACTACATTTAAAACATTTAAAATTGTATGGTCGCACTTTACGCGACATGTTAACAATTTCTTTGCAGTTGTTTTGTTTTTGTTAAGTTGTCATTCTGTAAATTAAGCCTTTCATTGTAGATTTTGGTGACAGAAATAAAAATAATAAGGATATTTGTATGACATGTTTATTCAAGCATTCTTGAGTTGTAACGTCAATTTCAAATTAAACGTTTGTAATGAAATCAAGTGAAAACGTTGCGAACAAATAGTTAAATTTAGACAAATTCCTGTGTCTTTTCCGAAAAAGATAATGGGGTAGGAGTTTTTACAGTCTACTCACTCTTTCTCAAAGTCATATTTTTTATTAAACATAGTTCCTAGTTTTTACAACTGTAGACATTAGTTAGCGATTTTTGGCAAACAGATATGGTGTTGCCAACGAACGTTCAAATCACAGATCAATTATAACAATAATCAGCTGTTATGTGTGATTTTTGTAAAATATATATTTTTTTTAAATGTAGGGGAAATATCGAAACAGACCGCTAACTTAATGGATCCCTTTTCGACCCCTCTTTTCCTCCGAATTGGTTTCAGGCAACTGATTTATAATTTACGATTACCTTAGTCTGAAGCAAGTCTTATGCTACCAATAGCCTTTACTATCGACTCTTCAGAAGTCCTGCATTGGCAAAGAAAGATCAGAGTTCCTACAGAGATTAACCCCTCCACCTCGTGCGAGGCTCCATTGTCCATTCCTGTCGTAATCTTAACGCCTTAAAAGTGCCTTTAAAGATTGACTTGTTCATCCCTCGCGAGCCATTCTTGTCCATATTATCCGGACATAGTACGACTTCGCGAACAAATATCAAAGCATACGTAAGCAGGCATGTATGCAATGCCAACTCGATATTTCTTTAAAAAAGCTTCTGATATGGAAACAACAGTTTTTTGCTGGTATATTTTACGTTTTCTCATGTGGCAAAGAACCTGCTGTTTATTCACATACCCAAATACACATATTCCTCAAGTATAAAATACATATATGAATTTTTGTAAGAAAGGAAAACGGCATAAGGTTCTATGGAGGTAAGATCAACTCACTTACACCTTTGCAATACAAGATTTGGCCATGACCCGATAAGTGACCATGCCGTCTTATTAGGAACTAAGAATAAATTTCCAAGGACACTCTGAATAGATACAGTTTAAATCTACTTCCGTTTACTCTTCATTACGACAAGTACTTAAATAACTTCCTATATTTCAGTGCTTAGTTAGCAGTTATGACAAAGATCACATAATAATTTTATTACACCCCAGCAGGGTTATTCTCAAATGTTGTCCTAGTGTATGGCAAATATTAAGATATTTGTTAAAGGTGTAAATAAGACAAATTTTAAAGAGACTTTGCTGTCTCAGAAAATGTTGATCACACCTATAAGCTTTCATTTTTATCTATTCGAGGCTTCGTACGTGCAGCAGATTGTATCACTCTTTGACGCGGTTGGACTTCTTTCTTTGAAAAATATTAAAAGAAACATAGTATGCCGAATTAGCCAAGAACTAATTCGGCACATTAACGTCATTGAAAATATCTACCATTGAATAGAGGTATGCTACCGAAGCTGTGGCAAGCATTTGTCCGATACTTTGTTTCAACCAACTAACTGTCTAAGATCCTTCTATAATAATAAAAAATATTAAGATAATTCTACGAAAACTTTTTGGTTTATTTACAATTAACATCGTGGGTTTCGGTTGCCGGAAACGATCGTTCAACTTATTCAGAGCAATGAGCTTGGATAAAGAAATTCAACGTAGATAATTCAATGTTGCATTGTTGCTTTCATTTAAGTCGACCTAGGTAGTTCTGGAACTAAAATTTGCTCAACAGTTTAATAACGTCCATCAATATCCAATTGATTCGCTTTAGAAATTAAATCGCAACTCCTACCAAAATTTCTATTGGCCTGAGCGCTTCAACGAATACCGAACTTCGGAAGTACCCAATCAATTATTTTAGAGGAGCTTTATTATATTTTACCTTAATGAAGACATTGACTCTCGATTTCTTGACAACAACCAGAACGTTACCAGTGACAAATAGAAGGCAATGATCGTTGAACTGTGCGAGCTGATTTCCTTTTAAATGTTTAATGACCTGAAATACTCACTTTCGAATTGTTATATGAATTGTGGTACAGGGAATGCGCAATTCGACGAGTTACAAGAGCCGTTCTGGTTATCGGCGGTATTATTTTTAAATCGTTTGGCCTGCATGAAACTCAACGCAATAACAATAAAAATATACTGGTATTTTGCCGTATTTTTGTCCAAAAAGCGAAGTATCCAGACCGATCTTGTACTCTATGCGCTTGTGAGCATACATTTGCTTTCGTTCAGTTCATAAGGTGTTTAATTTTTTTTTTAACTGAAAATCTTGAATTACTTTGTCTGCGAAAGGATATTGATACTATGAATTATTTATATTTTCCAAATTGGGGAGTTAGATCTTTTCATTTATAAAATATATTTTTTGCAGAATTGGTTTTAGTACGCATTAATAAATTTTGTTGTAATAGCTCGAAAAGGGCTTCCACTCATCTGTTAGTAATGTTTGGTCTTCTTATTTATCATTTATGCAATAGCCATTGATTTCTCTATTACAGTCCAATATAGTCCTGGCCTTCACTCTTGCGGACTTGCGTTCTAGCCACACTAAGCCATCTCATAAACTGCGTGAAGGCCGTGTTTCTGCCTCAAGGACCCTGCTATGGTCAGGAATTCGGAAGCACATTTCGGTCTCTGGATCCTCTATTACGATTTCCATTCGTATATTCCTTTTTAGCTAAGAATTGTCAGTAGAGAACCCTTACAGGTAGCTTCGCTAAAGTTCCGTTTGAGCAGGTATCGCTGTTTCATAGTTTGCGGTATCTTCATTTCAGATATTCGGTCAGACGTTTCTGACGTTTTGCGTAGAGCCGTGCATTGCTTTGATTATTTTTTTAAAGGTGTGATTTCACATATGGCATGCTTTATATCTTATTTGGGTATCTATAGCTTGGATGTGTAGTAATATTACCCACACCGTGGTTGGCGTGGTTCTAATTGTCACGCTTATTTATTGGAATGGCGTTAAAAATAAATATTCATTTAATGGAATATAGTTTTTAAGCGAATAATTGGATAAGATATTATCGAATACCTATACAAATACATTGAAAATCAAAAATTTGACGAAATCTCTGTGTTTTCGAAACTGTAATCGATTATTCGAATAAATTATCTAATGAATAACCCATTATGGAAATAATTGATTAGTGAAAAACAAAGTTTCTGCTTTTGCATTAAAAATAATTAAGCGAATAATCGATTAATCGAGTAAAATTGTCAACGAATAACCAATTTAACTTGAACGAATCTACTATGTCTTGCCTTTCTACCTAAGTGAATCTCGCTTTCAATTTTAAAATTGAAAAGTATTTAATTGAATCAAATACTAATCGAATACATGTGAACGTAATGGTGAAAATATGAATAAGTTTTCTAAATTTGCTTATCGCTTATTTAAATATTTATTTATCACATAAACAAGAATCGATAAGAAAATTACTTACCCTACCATTTTATTTTATAATTCAAGTATTTAATTCAAGTATTTAATTATGTGTCTCTTTCGAAAACCGTGTTTAGTAAGTTTAGGAAACGGTTAAAACGGAAATATTTAAGATCAAATGCGAACCAAAGTAAATTATAAGGCCATGAGGAAGTTCTGTGTACATTTAATATTTTATGCACCCATAAAGAAATGTGTGGTTCAGACCAAAAATCAGTTTTTACAGCAATCACAGCAAACAAATTTGATATTATTTTAAGAATTATATTTACTAAAATTTAATTAAACTTCACTAATACTGATGCGTAAAATATACACACACCAATACTGCCAAGCTAAAAGAGTTGCTACCAACTTTATCACTTATTCTCTAAATGTCACTGGTGCAAAAAACACCAGGGAGTTTAAATTATAACAAAACAAATTTCGAAATACATTTACACTCAGAACTAAAATACAGATGCAAATAAATACAATTTTTGAAAACATCATTCGCATCATATACGATATAACAGAGATGGGAAAACAAACACTATCACAAGCGTATTTTTCATTGAATGTCATATGTCAGTTGTTCAGTGCAATAACAGGCGACAGAGCAGTTTTTCACAAAGCCCCCCAACAAGGTAAAGCTGAAGTAATATGAATGCTATTTATTATTGAACGAAAATGTTTGTACTCCTATGCAACAGCAGCACAATCTATGATACATATTAAATATTTACTACTACTGGTGATTTACCTACATTTACTCCCCCACTTTTATTCCAAATGCAAAACACATACGCATGTAGATCTCATGTACTGATGGATGGCCTTGTCCGCATGTTCATATCATCTGCAATTTAAGCCCAGATGTAAATTTGTCTGTGATCATATTTCATGGAAAAAACACATGCCTTGGGATACTCCACATTCACTCATTTGTTACAAAACTCCATCAAAGTGGAGAGAAAAATTGGTTGGGGGCACCAACAGAAAACAAACAAAAAAAAAAAAAAGCTGATAACTTATGATTCTATTTAGGTTTTTTTCAGTCTTTCGTACAGCTTTTGTATTTGTGTTCCTGCTGCACATGTCGGCCAACCTCGCATACAACAAAACCCAGTGTTGTATTGGATACTACTGGCTGGTTGTCCGTCTGCCTCGCTGCCTTCCTGCTTGGCTGCATGACTGGCTCGCTGACACTATTATACGGCAGATGCATTCCATTTATGAGGGTTTTTAATACTAAATGTCATTAAAGGTACTATGTGTAGGATAAATGATAAAATTGCCACGCCAAGTTACTACATACTCACGCTGTTTGATGCTTGTTGCAACTATTGCTGCTACCATAATTGAAGCTGTTTTCATTTTATGTTGATGACGTTGGCATAAGTGTCAAAAAAGAGTGAGTAAAATAACGCGTTCAGTCAAAAGTGTAATAAAGTTAACCCCTGGCGGGCGGGCTTAACTTTGGCAATTGAATGAGTTAATCCATATTAAGATGCGTCTTATACGCCTTGGCATTGATCACCGTGAGCAGTCCGCTAAATTGTTTGGGAAGAGTGATGTTGACTTAAAAATCATTATCTATAGCCAAGTGTGCTGAAGAGGAGCTCGGTTCCTAGCATGCGAAATGTGGCTATTAGACGTCCTCCAATTTATAAGAAGAGTACATTTTATTTCACCTCAATGTTGGCGAGAAGCGTTATCTCGGTGATGGAAGGTAGAAAGAATGCTAGCGGAATGGACGTATCTGAAGTATAATACTTGGGGGTTATTCGTAATAAGTCCGTTACATGGATTAAACATATTTCATATATTACCAAAAAAGCCAACGAGACGCTCTACGCCTGGTAAAACGTGGGACGAAAACCAGATCTACTGGACATTTGTTATGGTATTAAGACCAATACTCTCATCTGCG
The DNA here is from genome assembly GCA_963932375.1 of Phania funesta. Taxonomy (NCBI): domain Eukaryota; kingdom Metazoa; phylum Arthropoda; class Insecta; order Diptera; family Tachinidae; genus Phania; species Phania funesta. Next base: position 102,782,040 of record OZ010653.1, on the reverse strand, counting down.
GTCTTAGTATGGTGGCCAAAACTATAACAGGTCAGAAGACAAGCAGCGGTTGACAAGGTCTGTAGACTCATCACGGGGGTAATGAGAACATGCCCGACTTATGCGTTGTGTGCAATACTACACCTACCACCCTTATACATCTATATGAAGGACGAAGCATGCAAAAGCGCACTACGGTAACTAGGCAGCTTCTCGTACATCATTCTATCTGATCGATTAAAATCAACCACAGTGTGGCAAAGGAACTACAGTTCTCATTCCTAGCAGGCACCAACCAGATTTGTCGAACCAATTTGATTGGCACATAGATGCCGATCAAATGTGGTTTACTGCAGGCTATAAACAGGAAAATGGCATCTCTGGGGCAGTCGATATACAGGAAATATATGGAAATATACCCAAAAAATTATAAACCAGAAACTAGCGCTGTACTCATTTGTGCTGGGGGTCGGAAGGCCTTATTATCATATGAAGTAAGGTCAGTGGTTATCATGGACTGCAATAAGCCCTTAAATGAACCTGGTACTCCATACTGGGAACTAGCGGGCTGGTTGTTTTGCAAACCAAGGGGCTCAACGTGTTTTATTTGGCCCGAAACCTTCCTTCGAAGTAAGTGGATATACTATTGGTGAACAATGGCCTGATACAGACAATCAGAGAGATTCATTACGTTGTCTCAGGGTTAAGCCCACAGGAGATAAGAATGAATTCAGAATCATCACGGGATGGTTTATCGGACACTGCAGGCTAATATTCCCTCAGAAACTCAGAGACCAACAAATACAGATTCTGCGACATGCGTAATGGGAGCCTGAGCATGTGGTATTCGCTTGTCAAGCTCTAGAACGAAAGCATTTGACACATTCTCACTAACACCAAGAGGTGTATATGGTCTCTCACTGAACAAGATATTTGGATTTATTCTTAACGTAAATCTGTTCCAGTAAAAGATCCAATGGGTCCTAGTGTTTAGGGCCTCGATAATAATAAAAGCGGTGTTTGAAAGGGTAGAAACGGTGAGTAAATAACCAGAACTAGATAGATATAGATCTCATCAGAGATTGAATAAACCAGTGCTGGGTAGGGCCATATTTCCGAAATGCACTTGCAATGGAAAAACAGCGTGCAGTTTTCAGGCGGAGATCCACGCCTTTTCTTTACGACTGCCCTGCGGTGGCAAGACGAACTTGTAATTACCTAGGTCGTAGGATATTAGTAATGATAGCCACCTTGTAACTACCAGTAGCGATGAGAGGCAAAAATAAATGTTAATTATAGCGCAAGATGGAGTGAGAAATAGGTTAGTCATGCATTACCGTTTGTCAACCACATCTCAGAGAGAAACGAAAAGATTTTGAGGAGGAATTACGTTGCGTAATATTTTTGAAATCTCCATTTGGAGACTTTTCAGTTTTGAGGTTGGATGCTTGCTTGCAGTGGATAGTAGCATAAAGAAACGCGTCACCATCCACAACTGGGTTTTAAGCATTTGACGAGACGCTAGGTTAAACCACAGCTAAAATGATCGAATGATTCGGTTAAATAAATTATTTAATCTCGACGACTTAATGCAAGAAAAAGTAATACATTTTCTGTGGCACGGAAGCCGTAGGTTTGGATGATTCAAACCAATTGAACCAACTTAATTGTCTTTGGAGGTTCTAAGATTCAAAGGCACATCACTTGGCTAAAGTTTCCCAGATTTGCAGAAGCATTATCCTTCAAAAATTTAGACCCCAGAAAACAACTGTTGTCTAGAGGGGAGCATTTATAACATCAGTACCTCAAGAGGACTATATAATCTTTTCGGATCAACTTTAATACAGGTCAACATTAGATTCTACGGTGGTTGTATCTTTAACATGTTTCGGCCATCAATACAAATAGGCAGCGTTTTGTTCCGGTTTTTTCAGCAGCATTTCAAGAAGGCGATTAGATTTATAATTTAATTCCTTTCACATCACGAAGGGTTAATATTCTGTTTCTTTTAGTAAATTGATGGCTTTATAAACAAGTACATGCATGCACGTTCGAGTTTGATATGAAAGTGAACGCGTTGACGCCATGTTAACTCTAATGTGCACAAGCATAATGGGGTTTTTAAAGTTCTCATGTTATGCAAAATACAAAAATCATATTTATGTTTTATGACTTTGCTATATAAGCACCCAATGATGACGTTGCTTCCACCAAAACACAAATTTTAATTTTTCACCTGTATGAGTTCCAGTAGATAACTTGGCTTGACAACATAAGTTAGCTGGCAAAGCAATGGGAAAATATAAAAGTTTTTAGGTCATAACAAGGATTCTTTTCTACGTTTATAATATTTTTATTTTTTTTGTCTTTAGCTGAAGTCTGGCCTAAATTTAAGTACTTATAATTATTTTTTCATACTTTCTATAACCTCTGATTAAACCCATCAAATCCGTAGCCTACTTTAAGGAGTGGTTAAATAAAAATAAATTCTGCTGAAAAGATAAAATTATTTTCAAATCCTTAAGGCAATTGTTTTCAAATCCTACTAAATCTTGCTCATAATTACCAAATATTTTACTTAAGCTTTCTATTTGCTATTACCAGATTCTTGCTTAAACAAGCAATTTAAATTTCAATTTAAAACTCATAGTTGAAAAAACTATAGTACTGCACACAAACATACAAATGTAATTCTCGATATGACTCCTTGCGCCATCAATTCAAGAACTTTCCTTTTCCTAAATTTTTCTATTATTTTCTGACAAAATGCTTGTGAAATAAATATGTCACAAATGAAAATTGCAATTAATTTTTGCCAACAATACAACCTACTAAAAATATCGCATTATGCTAGTTATAAAAAGAAAACTAAAGCTACTGACAAAATATTGGTTTGTATGGGGCCATATACATAGTATATGAAAAAAAAACAAAGTGAAACAAGCTACTAAAGCAACAAGAAAGCCGAACAAAGAATCATTGCCAAAACTATAAAGATTTTTTCAAACAAACGGAAAGAGGAAAAATTCACTATGACACACTTATTGCAAGGATTTGTAAGGATTGAAAAGACACACATGAACACAATAATTTCCTTTTATGTAGTTTTTCTATTTTCTGTCGAAAAATTTAATAAATTTAAAGATTTTTTCTCATATTTTGTACAAGTTAGTTGGCACAGTGGGTTGTGGTTTAGCTTTCTTTTGTTAAAAAGAATTACTAAAAAGTTCTCATTAGACGTATGTAGGTAGGTATGTAGGTAGAACGTGCGATCTTATGGTAGGAAACCAGGTCAATTATGAACAATAATTCCCAGGAACATTTTTTGCTTTACCCATCTTCTATTATGAATTAAAATTTTCCTAGGATTTAGTTCCCTTTTTCCTGCCCAACTTTTCTCAACACTGTTTGAAAAAGGTAAAAATTATCCTGTATTTTCCTTGGGTTGTTAGAATAATTGATTTTTTCCCGGGAATAAATAATGGGGAAGGGAAAAAATTCCCCAGCAAATTTTTGTAATTGAGCTTAACATCTTTTAGAAACCTAGTTTTATTTTTCAATACTGCTAAAAGTACAGTGTACCTACTTATAATCAAATATACGCGGAAGAAAACGAATTCAGATTAGTAATTAGAGTAAATCATCGTCACACTACAACTCCGCTTTCAATGATATAAACAACAGAAACAGTAAACATCGATACACATGATGAAACCCTAATTGAAACATGCCAGTATTTCACCTAATGTTGCCTCGAGTGTAGACAGTATTACATATAAAATCAGTTTTATAAACATATTATTCATGTTGTTCAGTTTAGTGTGCTAAAAATTCATATGGAATTCGAAAAAATTCTGCTTTATCCGATTAGCTGCAACAATGTCAAAAGTAAAAAAAAACGAAAAGGAATATTCCCTGAACCCCAAAAAGAAAAAAATTCCAACCCGTTAAACCATCAACGCTAATGGTGATCCTAAGAGAATGTCTTAATAACAATGAGCTATGGAAATCGTTGCAGCAATAAATCGATTGCTTTTTACGCGCTAGCGTGGTCTTGTTGAAACCACATCTCGTCCATATTCATCCCGTCCAGTTGAGACTACAAGATTTCCTGTAATATGTTAATACAACAAATTTTGGTCACAGTCACTGGTAAATGGATATTTGCGAGTTTTGGGAAACAATGTTTTTAAGATACCGACACTTTGACGCAAATGACACCGAGTTTTTTGCAATTCAAGGGGGACACCTGTTAAATATCAGTTCTGTCATTTGCATGGAAAAAATTCCACAAGATTTAAATATTTCATTTTTGTTGAGACATTTTATCTTCAACTGGGAAAGTGTTATAGGAGAACTACTAAGATTTAGAATTTGACCATGCACCAATAAACGTCAATGGCTGACTAGCGTAGGCAGAAAATAATCTACTGGCATTGAATCGTATGATCTTGGAAGTCAATTCAAAATGCGATCACTAAATGTTTTCCTTGATACGACGATTGTGGTGTGCTGTGCTTCGCCATGTTGAAGCCATATCAAAACGATACACTTATGCACTGGAAGCGTAATTAATAATTGATCTATAGGAGGCGTCATTAACTGTAACGTTATGGTCCGAATTGACTTTAAAGAAATAAGGACCATTGATTCTTCCAGCTCATTCAGCACATCAAATACCCATTTTTTGTGAATGTAAAGACTGTCCAACAATGGCTTGAGGATTATCTTGCTTCCAAATGGAGGTAAGTTTGCTTCCAGATCAATAGCGAGCTTACTTTGGATTCTTCCTTCGTATTTGTTATAATATAATGTTGTATTTCCGAGCAGTGGCTAAATACTAACGGGGTAGATATTTATATTTAAGGAAACATAGGGCCTTAAGCACTTTATCTAGCGGTATGAGATCTTTAGATTTTGCTGACTATATAAGACTACATTTCAAGTTTTTGTTAACACTATAGCAATCAGGCTCTGCTAATTGTAGCAAACTGTAAAGCATGAGCTGACATAATGTGATTCATTTCATTGAATGCTTAGATTGAGGTTTTCTAGAGGACCTTTTGATAATGTTATTATCGTACACGAAACACAAGTTTTGCAATTAATCCTTCCGATCCTTCTTTGAACCTAACAAAAAAAAAAAGTCCCAGCAAATTTAATTCTTCAAGCCAACAGTGCAGCAAGCAGTCTGTGTGAAGGAAATCTTAAAATTTATAGTATTACAAATGCTTAACTGAACCTTTTACATGTCCTTGCATGCTTTGTTCAATAAAATTTCACACTCACAACTACACATTTACACAGCCATGAGAACCATTTAATATTTTGTAGCAAATTTGTAGGATTTTCACTGCATTCTTTATGTAACATTCATGCGCTTGGAACAGAATTTGTAGCCTGAACAAATGAAATAATAGTGGCAGTGTTAAACATGGCAAATCGTTAAGAAAATCTAATACTAACAATAAATTTAATAAATTTTCTCGTTGTTTTTGTTAGCAAAAGTCTACTTTTATACTTTTACTCTCTCACACTTTCTCAGGCTCTTCGAATGTATGTTTTATTAGTTTTCTTTTGCAAAACAATAGAAGAAACTTTCCCGCTAAATTCTGCAAATATGTTGCTTTTGTTTAGCAACCATATTGCGACTAGAAAAAACTAAAGCTTTTGCGACCAGGATAAAAAACAAACATTCAGTTTCCTTTTTTTTCATTAAGAAAACGTGTTATTTTCCATGTATTCATGCATGCCTGCATACGTGATGATTATGGTGAGTTATGACATGACTGCTCTTTCCAAGGCTCTTACGAGCTGTTTCGTGTGCTACTGGCAAAAATCTAATTAATGACTTGTGGCAAGTTTGTGCTATTGTTGTATATGACCAAGCGTTAAATTGTGCCAGAGGACGAGTAACAAGTAGGAAAATTATGCATTTAAATTTTTAAAATGATTTCCACTAACAATTAATAATTGTTATTGGTTTTTGTAGTAATTTTTCTTGTAAGACGGTCTTTAATTTCTGGGTCATGCGTTTATAATTTAATATACGAACCACAACGCAAACGAAACAGGAAATGTGCTTTAAGCATTCAAAATAAATCTTGTAGAAATGAAATGCATTAGTTATGGTGGTTAAGATATATTATTGGAGAATTTATTAGTAGGCAATTGCGGCGAAACTCTTGCTGTGAAAGTTACTCGAATGCAGTTTTTTTTAAATGACAAGAAATAATGTTGTTTGTTGTATTTTAAATTTACATATGTAATTGGTGCAGGTAATTAAAATAAAATTGACTTAAATAATTCATAAAAATATTGAAATTACAAGTTTGTCATAGTTTTCTAAATTGAGGCTTCTTTTTATCAAGGCATTCTCAATAAGGGCAGGTCAAAGACAACAGATTGTGATGGCCATGTTATTTAACAGCGTCTATTAAATGTGTTGTTTCATATTTAGTCATTGATGACGAATCTTCCATGACCAATTTCAAGAAGGACCCCAACATTTGATGGCCATCATACGATTTGAACCTGCTAGAATTTCTCTAGAAGAGCGTTCGGAAGTTGCAGTTTAATGACAAAAAGCTTTATTATTGGTCTATTCCGTTTCAACATCGATACTCACTTATTGGATCGAATTTATGAGATGAAAATTAAAATGTTCTTATAAACAGAAAGTTTAATAATTCCTCAAACACAAATATTTTCCCTAGTCCCAGGTTTTCAATACAGTATCACTTTCTTCCTCTAGATACTATTGGGCTTATCATTGAAAATCCAGCTAAGGCTTTCATATATTTCTCCACCTTTGTATGATGCTTCTTAGGTCGAATATTTTCTCAGCTCTTAAGCGCAGCCCGAATTAAGAAGAAATTAAAATAGTACCAAAGTGTTCAGCTGTATACGAGTATAACGGTCACCAAAGATATGTTTGGTTTGACTTACGGTTTACAGTACGGTGGGTTCACCATCAAGTCAACACAATTAGTTTTATCACCGTGGCCGCTAGGAAAACGAATTTGCCGCTTGACTTTTGAGCTACCTAATCTCCTATCACACAAGTGACGATCTGCGTTGTATAAGGTTTCTGTGACATGGGTTTAAACCGCAGCAACCACAGTGCTCTCCGAAAGACTTCTTTCTAACTACCAGAATACCAGTCCGGGACTTGTTGTTATTGGTTTCCTTGGTTAATTGTTGGTTCAATCTAGCCACTTAGCTAACAAGATAGCAGAAGCATGTAGAAATCTAACCCCTGCTGTGACTGTCAATCTCTGGAGTACAATACTCAGGAGGGCTTGGGAATAGTCCCTCTGGAATACTTCCTGTGGATTAAAATACTCAGGAGAGACTCAGAAAGTGCAACTTTGGGAGTCGCGGAATGACAGAGCCAGATAGAAGTCTATTCCCTATTTGAACTGTTCCTCTCTCCTGCATTTAGCTCTCAAGAGTTATGCGAGCAAGCGATGACAAATCTCGGGAGAGAGGTAGAAGTCTGTGACGATCAAAAGTCCTTCCACACGTTTATGGGTCACATGTAATTATATCTTTTGCTTCTCTAGCTAAATTCGTAGTTTTTGTTAGTAACAACTTACTTTAAGAATAACGGGAATATTTAGGTAACACCGCCACATAATGGTAGCATTATTTTAATACAACCATACCATGTCTGACAAATGATCAGCTGGTATGGGTCGTATAATGGTATGGGTATACGTGAGACTCAGCCAAACAAGCACAATATTAATGCGTATACAGTAGAGAAGGCAGTCAGTCTGTGGCTAGCAAGGCGGTAAAACCTACTAAATAATTTTAGAATCTTATTTAGCTTTATTATTTAAGTCTTTGGCAGACAACAAATAGTTGGGCTAGAATTTTATTCGACTCAACTACTTGTAGCTTAATAATTTTTGAGTTTTACTCAACTTAATTAAGCTAGTCTCTCGCGCCACCAACTGGTAGCGAATCTACTGGTGTTTTAGATTTTTGGAACGGATTTCCGTCATCCCTTGTCAAGTTCGAGAACGAAAAATGACACTGAAGATGGCACATAGCCGAAACCGGTTGTCTCCAAACCAAACTTGACAAGGGGTGACGGAAATTCGTTGCAAAAATTTACATCAAAACACCCTGTCGGAATATCAAATCAAGAATACTGGTGTTTTCGTGTCAGGCCAGAATTTTCTTCGCCCTGACAAGAGAAGCCAGCGAGTATGGTGACGCTCTACCACTTGGGCCAGAATCCTATTCGCCCCAATTGGTATAGGCAAGTAGTGGATAGACACTCCTCAGGTCTTGAACGGTCGGGCCAGAATTTTATTCGCCCCAACCGAGGGCGTTTGGAGTTGAGTGAGCAAAAAAACATCTCTTAGCTTCGGGCCAGAATTTTATTCGCCCCGATAGGAGAGTCAATCCTTGTCCCATCACCTAGAGCAGTCGCCAGACGAAGAGAGTCCATCTGAGTGAGAGGTACAGAGCTCCTGGTATTGTCGACTCAGGCCAGAATATTCTTCGCCCTGACAAGAGAGGCCAGAATAAGAAGTGCTCTCTTACCATTGAGCCAGAATTTTATTCGACCCGAAGAGAGAATCGTCTCATGCGCACTCGCAACGAAAAGTGGTGATATATTCTGTAAGCGTCGGATGGTATGAGAAGCTGATGAGAATACCAGCGAATGTGTCAAAGGTCACCGAAGGCCCATAGTATTTCGTGCTGTACTTATTAATTTAAGTTGATGAATAAAGATTATAACGTTGTTGAAAACATCTATATTAACTGTCTTGTCTCTCTCTTGGAAATAAATAAATATTTTCTTGTAACGAAGCCTGGGAGCCGCGAACTCTACTCCAGCTAACTGTGATAACACGTCGTTACAAGTCTTAGCTCTCATTCTCTCTGGAGTAGTATATTTAGAACAGTAATCTGCCCAACCCTTAAGTTTATTTTACCCTCAAATTTCGTTTGTTTAAAGTTGAAGTAAAATCTAAAAAACAAACTATTTTACCTTAATCTCACTAACTACTCGTATTAAAAATATCATATGCTATTTATTGTTTACAAAATCTCTTAATAACACTTGCATTTTTGATGTTTTTAAGTTATAAATTTTCTTGCAGCTTCTTTCTTTTTCACAGCATATAATTTCAATCAGTTGAATAATAAGTTTAATAGCATTAACCAAGTTACACTTTACAGCTAAGGAAGTAGCTTTAACAAATTTTTATTGCCCAAAAATAACTTCCATCGTTGCCACCAGACCGAATAGAACAGCAAAACTTGTTGTTCCTTCTACTTTGGCCGAATACAACTTTGACACATTGTAAATGTTCCTTGTACCATTTTATGACTACAAGTTACTATTTATTTTCCTCTTGTTTTTCTTTTTATCATCAAACTATCTCATTTATAACATTTACGTACCTCCTTATGAAAGTGTATTATCTCTTTTTTTGCTGCTGTTTTTAAGTCATAATAAGGGATCTCTTAGTAAAGCCACATACGAGCACTAACAGCCACATTTACGATATACTCTCTCTATATAATTCTATGGTGATGACCTTAACATGGTCATAAAACGAAGTGACCCTGATGTTTGCATATTTAAGTGAGTGGCTGTGTGCTTTTCTGAATAAGTCAGTATGTCGTTGTTAATACAAAAACAAAAAAAAAAATAAAAGACTGCGTATCATCTGGGTGCCAGCCCAGCAGGTAGCATTTTGGTAATCAACGAGCAAATGTTCTGGCAATCAAAGGCAAAGGATTCGAAGAACTAAACTAAGATTAACTCAAAGTCATTTGAGACTACTAGGTCTTAGTTGAAGATGACCCATATTGCTCTGTGGTACAACGAAACGGTATGTAAAATTGCTGGAATCTTGCAGCGTGACCCCCAAAGCAGATAAAACCAAAAGCCTGCTGAAATTAGTAAGGTTACAAGTATTCCAACAGCGCACTCAACCTTACAAAACAATAGAAAGAGAAGACAACACATAACGTCTACAGCGAAGCAATGAAGAGATCGAAACGATAGAGCATTTTTTGTGCCACTTTTCAGCTTTTTTGATATTTCAACGCTTGACACCTTACTAGACATAGTCTCACCTAAGAGATATTGACTGAAGCCTTTTAAGGAATAGTACTTGGAGCACCGAGTTCATATTTCCATCAAATTTCCTTCTTTCTAGATTTCTCTTCTCTTCTTTCTCTTCTCTTCTCTTCTCTTCTCTTTCTCTCTCTTCTCTTCTCTTCTCTTCTCTTCTCTTCTCTTCTCTTCTTCTCTTCTCTTCTCTTCTCTTCTCTTCTCTTCTCTTCTCTTCTCTTCTCTTCTCTTCTCTTCTCTTCTCTTCTCTCTCTCTCTTCTCTTCTCTTCTCTCTCTTCTCTTCTCTTCTCTCTCTTCTCTTCTCTTCTCTTCTCTTCTCTTCTTCTTCTCTTCTCTTCTCTTCTCTTCTTCTCTTCTCTTCTCTTCTCTTCTCTTCTCTTCTCTTCTCTTCTCTTCTCTTCTCTTCTCTTCCTCTTTCTCTTCTCTTCTCTTCTTCACTTTCTCTTCTCTTCTCTTCTCTTCTCTTCTCTCTCTTCTCTTCTCTTCTCTTCTCTTCTCTTCTCTCTCTTCTCTTCTCTTCTCTTCTCTTCTTCTCTTCTCTTCTCTTCTCTCTCTTCTACTTCTCTTCTCTTCGTAACGGGCGCCCTTTCAGTTTTCTTAGTTCTATTTTCGGTGCTCAAGAAATATGGGACAATGGAACCAGGTGCCAAAAAGACCATGGCAGCTAAGCAACCACCTTGCGATGCCTTTCATGTTAAGTACACCAATATTATTTATAATTGTTAAGTCCAAACCTGCACATATTCAATTTAGCTGACAAAATTAGCGTGTTTCATGGATAATTTGACTCAATTCATTGTGCAATTAGGTATTAATTGCAAAATGTATTAACTGAGTTCTTGTGTAATGAATTGAACTTAACTAAGGCCTTAATTGCCTAAATGTCATAATTGCGCAATTAAGGCGCGTGTCTTAATAACCTGCTTACAATTTTGGGGTATTTAATATATTTTTATTTGTGGGAAATGTTGTAGTCGTTTTTAATATGCTTTTGTACGTATTTATTTTATAAAAACATAATAGGTTTCTATACGTACACATACATTTTTTATTTTCTTGCTTGTTTTCTGAGCCATTTTATACAATTTACAAGTATGATAATGTTGACTTATTCACTCTACTTAAGGTCAAGGATAATGATTTGGGTATGATGATAACAGAAAACTGCAATAATGCTGACGACCTTTTTAAAGTGAATGGAAAAAATATAAATAAATATGATACATTGGATTCGTAATATTGAAGAAAAAATGGTGAAGATGTAAAGAAATAGAAAATTTTTTAATATTTGTTATTTGGAACAAACCTCTTTCATACGGCAGCTATTTGCAAATAAAAACAATTTGCAAATACCTAACTCATCGTTTATATTGTAAATTGCATACAGTAATAAGTTTACTTTTTTGTCATAAAACATAACACCGCTATAGAAACAACACTGATAGTTAGTGACATAACCATAGTTGTGCAATTAAGAAACTCATGCAATTAGGGCCTTAACTAAGTTCAATTTACTAAAGAAGGTGTCAATTAATAATAATTTTGGCAATTAGTAAATAATTGCACAATTAAGTGAGCAGAAAAAACTATGTTCAATGACTAAACCAAGTCACATTCAACAAGACGACCGGATGACCATGGCATAGAATAATAAAATACACATATTTTCAGCCGTTAAATTCTAACTAAACTGAATGATTGAGAAGTGTTGGCCAGAGAGTGTGTCTCATGAATTTAGAAATTGCGTTTCCGAAATTTAGGGAAACTCAAAGTCCACAAAATCCGAAAATATGCACGAAATTTGCAACATGCAAGACGGCGTGAAGGAAGTATAAGGTTGATTGTTGAGAACCGTGTTCGTTTCAAGCGTTAGGACACCTGTAATTTGGAAGAAGATCTAGTGTTTTGTGGTAAGCTGGCTGTGGTACTACAAAATATTTGATAGAAATATTTGGACCGTTATCGACAGCCGTGGCGCAATTAGATCTGTTGTAGGTGTCTGTTCGACGTTTACGCGAGTCCGGGAATGCTAAGCATCCTTAAATGGCATAGTAAGACAATAAAAATTATCCCTAAAATGAGTGCGCGGACAAAAGAGTAGTATTGGCAATTGTAAAGGCGATAAGAAGGCAAAGAGTCATGCCTAGAAAATGGTGCAGAAAGTGTAACAATGATGAGCAAGAAGAGATAGTACTTCATTTCCTGTGCCTCTGCCCTGCCTTAGAGGACAAACTCAAGATTCGTTTTATGCGGAGGTGCTTTACGGGTCTCCCCAAATTATCAGAGGTGGTTTTACAGCGAATAAATTTCTTCAAATGGAGCAGCAATTGGTTCAGGAATGACTCTATATCGGGATAGATCCAGTGGCCGCTTAACTCTTCTTCTCTATACTAAACTTCTTTAATCTTCTTCACTTTCTACTTTTAGAATTTATTTTCAGGTTACACAAAGGGTTCGGTGTTGCAGACCCACATGAGCGTGTATCGGAGCTATTCCGTAATCCTGGCCTAACATACTATTTTCGATTAAGCTTCTCATCAGTAATTAGGGGGTTAATTTCGATTTTGATAAAATCGGAAACTTATTTTAATTACTACTGTAATAGAAGCAATTAATTTTTTGATCAAAAAAGAATATTTTTTACACAAATTGAATTACAGTCGTAATTATATCCAAAATTTTCGTAATTAAACCGTATACAAGTGAAGGCAATCGTATTTTGAGTGAAGGCAATATCGAGAGATGTGAACCAAACCAAAATTGGATATGCTTTGTGGTCAGGGTGCACAAATTAATTGGAAGCGAAGAACGCTAGTTTAAGCCATTATAAAAATAAGGCATATACTAATATATTAACAATCTTTAATAGAACAATTAAACGTTATGCAGTATTTTTAAAGTTGCAGCTTTCTTAATTTTTACTCAACAATTTTTGCCTTATTTTTTTGCTTTATTTTCTTCAAGAATCTAATATTGCTGTTGCATACCCTTCGGCAGTAGAACACAATGTCATCTATTTCTAAAGAGCCAATTAAAAAATATTCCCAACATTGCTTTTTATTCTGTTTGGAAAAATTTGTATTCCCGCAAAAAAGTGAAAGTTATTTATTCAAGTTTTCCCATTTAGTTTTAGTTCAGTTATTGCAACGTTTCGGCCGCAAAATTCCATTATTACAAATAAAATGTCCATTAGCTAAACGGGAGACTGCAGTCAAAATCTACAATTCGTTCTCTGGTAGAAAATATTAATTTTATACACAAAAAAAGGAAAATTGTGCACAAATTTCAAAAAAAGCAAACGCAAATTTGCTACTAGGAAAAAAATAAACTATAAAATATGAGAAAATATAAAGCGTTTAAAGATATATATATCAAAGAGGAAGAGAGAGAGAGACCGAGATGGGTATGTTGGTTCTTAGACTAGTACAAAGAGAAGTGAGTGGGTTCAGGAGAGAAGTAAAGGGTGTTTTAGAAGTAATAATAAGAATTTACTATATACTGGTTGCTTTGAACTTGACCTTTGAAATTTTGATTGAAAAGAAATTTTGTCACCGGGTCCATACGACTGAAGGTCAAAAGAAAATCTTTAAGTTGTTCTGAAGAAACCGTTGTTGGCTGTTTAGTATTGTCAAATCCTTTCTGCTCATCCTCTGTAAAAGCGCTATAACAGAATATTCATAAACTTTTCGGTCCTGCGTTAAATTATTTTGAAAGGGAAGAGCACCAATAGCAGCGTATTACGTGTTGTAAACGAAAAATCTTTGTCAGGAATCTGTAGATTGACCGCAAAACCGTTCAATGTAACATCGTTGAATTATTTTCTTTACGGGTATGTAAAACGTCTAGACTACCTCGCAGACCACATTTGCTCTATTACGCCACACAACGACACCATATATTGCAAGATGTGTTACCAAATATGCTACTCTGTTTTCAACTACCTCCAAACCAGCTGGCGCTGCATTATTTGTGAAAAAGATCTCTTTCAAGTAAAGCCAATTTTATAGCAATTAATAACTCCATTGAGAAAATACCCTTTATAAAAATATTAACAGAAAAACACAAAGAAAAACTTGACTAAAAACAACTTTGAATTTGAACATGCCAAAACAATAAAACTTGTAAAAATTTTTAAAAAGAAACTACAATTAAATAAAAGAAAAAGCCCTTAAAATTAAAATGAAATGCAATTAAACCACTCGACCTAGAGGAGCAGCTACAATAGACCAACGAAGAAAGAAGAGTGAGTGAAGATAAAAAATGCTAAATTTCTGCATAGGAAAAGTAAAACACTTTGAACAATACAAGGCTTTTCTTTAATGGTTTTTTTCCCAGGAAATAAGTGCCCTACAAGTGGCACTAAATGTTTGTAAAACTTTCGTATGGCGTTTTATTCTTAACTCACACAACCCTATGGGATTTTGTACAGATCATAAAGGGCAAAGCCATTCGGTGTTATTAAGGGCAAATTCTAAAAAAACACCACCTTTTGTGGGGTTAAACATATTTCGAGTATAATAAAAGGGCAACAAATTTTACATTTTTCTAGAAAAAAAATTACCATTTTCCCCAGTGCAGTTTCTCCGGTTTATTTTTAATTAATAACTGCTTTCGAGTTTGGTAACATTGATCACTTTTTTAAGTTTTAGTTGTGAAATTTTAATTATAAAGACTTTTACTAGCACACTCCAGATAGGGAGCTTCTAAGTATTCTAACGGCGAATGTGTATAACGGTGCCTGATAAACAAGGCAATTCAATTTCAAGGTTTCACAAAAAATGTAGTCCTCACTTTCTTTTACCAATTTCAAATTATATTTGTTGCTGTTTCATTTTTATTTCATTTTTCGCACAAACCCACTAACGTTTGGAAAGAAAACAGAAAAAATAACTGAAGTTTCATACAACAATTGAGGCGTAATTCATTGGTGGTTTTTGCGTTTTTCTGCCATGGGTAATTGCTAAGATTTGAAAACTTAAAAACGTTGTAGATTTTACAAAGCGTAGAATTTTGCTATTTTTTTCCACCAGTGATTTCACAGAATTTTATCGAAACCGTTGACGGTTTTCAATCATGTCCGTAAAAAACGACACAAAGGCAAATGTAGTAGCTGGCTACCAACTAGAAGAAGATTGCATGTTGTGTCTACAATAAAACTTGCTATGATTTGCATATATGCAAATATTTTTTTTTAACTTCTTGCCAAGCAATTTTGCCCTTTTCTTTTCTCTTGCTGCTTTATCAGACTCTTTCGTTGCAAGTTAAGAAGCCATAAAGGTTGTTGGAAATTTATGCAAAATGCTACTTTTTCTTTTTAGTATTTAGTTTTATTTTCCTTTTTAATAAAATGCAAATATTTATTTATGAAACAAGTCGCAACGCTGAAATGTAAGATATAAAGGAAATTAAACATAATTTTTTTAACAATTTAAATGAATTTAAAGTGAGCTGCAGTTACTTGGTTTTAAATCTATAAAGAAAATGTGTGTGGTGTTTCAAATATTTCTCCCGCACGAGTCTCCAATTTAGGATATTCAAATTATTTATCTGGAAAGAGCTTTGGATTCATCGTGACTTCTCTCTTATTGATCTAACGTCTTCTTACTTCTTCGTTGATCTAACGTGATTTTCGTTCTCCGCTATGACGTCCCTCCCAATTCACTCGAAATCTCCAATATGTCTATGCTTGTTTTGTCCCATCTCGATTCGTTCCTCAACTTAATTTATCCTTTGCCTCTTTATTATTATGTCTTACTTTGTTCCAATCCTACATATATTTAAAAGAAATTCGGTATGAAGAATATCTAACGAAATGAAATTTATTTATATTCATTCCCTTAACATGAAAACAATTCATATTTTACCTTAATTTACCGAACATGGCAACGAATATCCGAGTATTTCGCGAGAAACGAACGCGCAACTCGCAACGCTAAGAGATAAATATGAAAATATTGCCCAGTGTTATATTACCAACTTCTCAGAGAACATTTTTCAGGTTCTCAGAGTATCGGTGGAACTCTACACGGTGTTTAGAGTTTGGTGATAGATTGTTTAAAAAACATTTACACAATAAAAGGAAGTCTTGCCAAACAACTTTTTCTTTTAATTCAATTTTTTTTTATTTTTTTAATTTTTTTTTTCTTAATTTTACTCCTTTAAGTTAGATTTAAGAGAAACATGTGTAAAATTTTTATTAAAAAGTAGCTTGGGATCTAATGGGTTAAGCTGCTGTACTTATATCAGATAAACTTTTTAGTGAGCGTGCACCACTTGGAATTCTTCTCCAAAAACCTCAGTCAACTTCGACCGAGAACTTAACGCACAGAATCGTTACGATCAATTGAACGGGTTGTTATTAGCAGACCCGTGTGTTATGATCGCCAGTTGACCCAATTTCCTTGACTTTTTCAATTACGCTCATTCCAGTGGAAGAAGCCAAACCAATATTCCGACCATATTTTGTGCGAGTTTTCCAAACTGTAGCATTGTTGTTTCGTTTAGTGTTTAATTTTGACTATACTATCCGCTGTCTATAAAGTCTGTTTTGATTTTTATCATATGCAAAGTGTCCTTCCGAGGTAGGAGTGTTTATCATTGAACTTAAGGACAATTTGAAAATTGTTCCACTTAGTTTTTTATGACTTAAAGTTGGTTTCTTCTAAAACAACTATATTTATTAATTTATAATTAACTCAAATAAATCTCTGTTATGAATGAAAAATAAGAGATAATAAACATAATTGCGCAGAAATTCTTCGTTCTAAGATATAAGCTGGTGTATTTACCGGCTCTAAAAAAACTATTAAAAAGAAAATACACATCCCTTCTAATACGAGTATCTGTCTGGATTAAAAACACATTTGTATACAACAATATGATGCTACTCTATCCTACACTCTCGCTCTCTCTCTCCCTCTCACCAACTACTGCACTATTTAGCCTTTAAGTGCTTAATGTTTTTAGTTTCCTTGTTTCTAAATAAAAACCTCTAAAGCTTGAAATGAGCTCATAAAATGTTGGTGATGGTGGTCATTTCAAATTGTGCAATTCATTGATTTACAATTATTACTAAAAGCTTTTGAAAAATTATCAAGCTAATCACCACATATGTGAATTTAAGTATGTGGAATAAGCTTAAAAGGGCTGGTATGTTCTGATTATTTTAGGTCTTATGTAAAGAAGTGGGATTAAATAGAGTACTTAGGCGAATAGAAATTTATGAACATTGTGTTTCGTTACTGGTGTTTTAAAATAATCCTTAATATTTCCTGTAGTTCTAAACAGTTGTTGACGTATAAAGGAGTAATTTGACAGTATGTATTGTATACAAAATAGGGACAGAATGAATCCAGCATAGCATCAGAAAATATTTATGGTGCAAACAACAGAAATGTGATTTGAAAGTTTGAACCAATTCTTGGCTTAAATTATCTAAGTAATATCTAAAATTTTTCCAAACTTTAAGGCATTCAAGAGTCGGGTTAAAATTTTATTCCGGCTTAATGACTATATCAAGAATCAGAATTATTTTATTATAAGTGAAAGGTAACAAGAAGACTGTTAGGATATACCAGTGAATCCAAACACAGCCACAATTTGCCTGGTCAGGTAAAATCAACTGTCTGTACTTAAAAAAAAAAAATCATCATAGCACTTGAGCTATTAGAAGCCAGTT
Organism: Phania funesta; assembly: GCA_963932375.1. Lineage (NCBI taxonomy): Eukaryota > Metazoa > Arthropoda > Insecta > Diptera > Tachinidae > Phania > Phania funesta. The sequence goes on along the minus strand of OZ010653.1, from coordinate 102,764,280 downwards.
TCAATCGCTTTATACGTACTGTATTGTATTCAGGAGACAACAAAATTGCTTAAGTAGCTGGTTTTTAAAAATGTGCCTCAATTTGCGCAGGATCCCTCTTTAGGTTCTTCTTTGGTATCACGGTAGGATTTGATCGGAAACTTCTTCTTATGCCATTCAAAGTGATCATCGAATTGCTTTTTTGAGTTAAAATTATTTATAACTTATTATATTTGAGTACAAAATTCAATGTTTGCCATTTTAACTCCAAAAATCACAAAATGTTTACCATGACAACGTTCCGCGCGATCCAATCCTCGCTCCATTACACAGGCCTGCGAAAAAATTTGTTTGTCAGCTGCATGAGATATTTTTACTGAATTATATGTTTTAAAGTGCGCTGATTTCAGAAGTGATGGCCATTTTTTTCTATCACATAAGAATTTGTTGGAAATTCAAACACAAAAAATTGGTTAAAGCACTTTTTTATTCAAAATTTTCAAACAATAAATATTTTTTTAATGCAAACGAAACATTATTTTGATACATATACTTATTCATGTTCCTTATGAAACCTCTTCTTCTTTTCGTTGATACTATGACGAGTCCTTTTCCTATTTCCATCTTCAGTTTCTCGCGTAAGCAGCCTACTGTAGTTAGCATGCATAGTGACATCCCATCGCCCTTGGTACCTTCTCTCGATATCATGGACATCCTGGTGAAATCGCTACCCCTGCTCTTCACTGTAAGCTCCCAGGTTTTCAGGAAAATAGTCTATGTGAGAGTGTTGTAAAAAATGGACCTTCCACCTCATCTTGCAGCCTTGAGCTTCAAGATGATGCTGCTAGCATCCGTTGCACAATTGTTTTATAGTTAGGATCCTTAGTATTTCCCAAAAACTTTCGCACTACGTCCTTGAACGATACCCAAGCTTCTTTTTCGTTCTCATTAATAGTTTCCACAAATGAAGGGCCGGTGAAAACTCCCTCTTTCAACTTTGCTTCTGACAGCTTCGGTAATTTTGTACATAAACGTCATTATCCAAGTTCTACTAGTTAAATGATATGTGCTATTTTCACCGTTCGCGGAAAGTTCCTTTTTGTGTTAGAGCCATTTTCATAAGTCAGGTGACAATTCGTCTAGAACAATCGACAGAAATTTCGTTTCGAATCGATCGGAGGAAGTCAAAATTTCGACAATTTATTACTGCAAATGGTCCCAATCGCACGAGGCTAATTTACGTTAAGCAGATTCAATGCTAATTTACGGGTGCATTACGCGAAATTATTTCTTTATCAAACGTTTCTTTCAAATAATTTTGGGACGCTTTCCACTTTAATGGCATTCAAATGTGGTACAAAACAGACAGTGATCATTACTCTGTAGCATCCACTATTATTTCTAATGTACTGCGTAATGCTTGATTTTTTAAGAGATACGGACCAATGACTCCATCCGCCCATAAAGCAGACCTAACAGTCGCCGTATATAATTATTATTTTGCTCTATGGAAGCCAACAAAAATTATTTCACATAAACTAACACTAGCAATAAACATTCCAGCAACGGTTACATTTAAGTAAACTAGACTTTTATTCGAGTCAAAAGCATTTTCACCATTTTTGATGGCTGCCAGCATGCATGTGCCTGCTGTTTATATACGCTTGTGTGTGTAGGTGTTAGTAAATATTGTATAATTATAATTTCTCACCATTAGCTTTTAACCTCGAACCCATTTTTCTTCACATAATGTGTAGCTTGCTTATTGTACGAGTATGTTCCAGTTTGGTTAACCCATACTGTGTAAAGTACAAATAAAATAAATGTTTGTATGTGTTAAATAACTGCAATACACTCATACAATTACCCGGGCATTAACAATGGAAGCATACACCGCCATAAACGAATGAGAGAATAATAAAAGAAGAGAATTGAAATTGTATAACCAAAGTCAGGGTATTTAATGACAATATGTGGCTAAAGCCTTAAGTATACAAAACTACAGGCCTCCAATATCATCTCAGTATACAGAAATATATAAATGAAAGAATGTGTAAATGAATCAATGATTGTGTAAAAATTCAATGCTATGCGACATTAAGCGATTAAATTAATGTTATATAATGTCAGCTTAATCAAAGGTTGATCTATTGTATTTTTATTTTGTTAAGAAATAAACACATGCAGACATGCAAACGCAAACACACACAAATGAAATCAAACTCATGGCTCACGTATATTGGCATAGCAAAAACGTAGAGAGAATTGGTTAATCAATAAAACTATAAAATACAAAAGGTTTGAATAAAGTAATTTAATTGGTAGGCAAAAGACCACACTAAATAAATAGTTGTTAAGCCTATTTAAGGCCTTATGTTATTGTTTGGGAGAAAAAAAGTTAAATAATTAGCTTTAATTTTCCATTATACTAGTACTAAAGGTGATTAAATTCATTTGAAGCAAAAAAAAAACTTAACTATATAATTTTGTATTTGTGACATGTAGAATAGGAAATATTATGGCCAATTTCGTCTCTGTACATTTGTGTATTGAAAGTATTTAAAGTAACTCAACGTCCAAATAGAAGAAGCAGGAGTAGAAAAAACTGGACTAAAATAACATTTTAGGGGATCAATTGACTGCCGAACGTAGTAGGACTTGCAGATATATAAGCTACCAATGCGATGCAGCTACATATTAGAGGATAGCAAATCCTACCATTGGGATATAAACAGTTTTTTCGGAACCAAAATACTGGACAAACAGAAACGTAATCTGCTAGAAATTCTTAGAAATTTTTCAATAGAAACGATGGATCTGACATCAAAATTAACCTTCCGATTTTTCACAAAAAATATTTATAAATTTTGTATAAATTATTTTTCCTACTGCTTTTTATATTTGCGTGTATTTTTTTTTTAATTTTCTTATAAATTATTTTTACAAATTTTAAATGCATGCTCTGCAATACTCGTTCTCCTTCTCCGATTTGTGGGTGGTTTCAAGCAATAAACGTGTCTAAAATTTGTGCTACTACCAGGCTTTCTCAGAACTTGACTTAGATTTCTTTCAAATATGGAGTCGTCAGCACTATCTATTGGTTTGCAAATTTGAAATCTAGGTAATGCCCCATGCCTTATCAACAGGATAGATTTTGGGTTGCCAAGTGACTTCTCCAAACTTAATTTACGAGTACCTTCATGATGTCTGAGATTAATATTTGTTTGAGCGATTTTTATAAAGTTATTCGCAAAATGTCTTCATATGGACATTTTATGTTGCGGACAGATTGCTAATGGCGATGGTTAGTAAGAGACATTGCTTAGTAAGTACTCTAAAGCAATAAATAGTAAATTCACACCTGAAAGTTAAAAGGCATTTTTGCATACAATAAACTATATCTGTATTCAGTAATTGGTGCAAATGGTCTTGAAAAAGTACAACTGAATAAAGACCGCATTTTTTTTTTTTATAAAAGCCAACAACAAAACACAATATTTCTGTTGAATTTCATTAAAGAGCTACAATGTTTTACATTTCCAATTTTGCAAGACTATTTATTCCTGTGCTTTCATTTCTAAACACTTAAAGGAATTAGCGCACGAGTAGAAAACATACAGTTTCCGAACATGTTACAGACATTTCTAAGTTTTATTCAAAATAACCAATAACCAGGCGTGTGATCGACATGCAATGCCTGCTCGTCGGAAATAGGTATTGAAAATGTAATCAATTGTATTAATGGATACCAAAAGAAATTACCTTAAAACAAGGCTCTTCTTTGAGACTTTGATGTTAAAGACAAAAGTGGGAAATTTATTGGTATGGCTAAAGCCAAAGTCGTTTGCGGAGAGAATAAAGGCAGAGGTTTCGTGCGTCCACAAAAATACAATGACTCCGAAGTCCTAGCGTTTTTCTTTCACGGCAGAAAATGGAATTCCTTAGCAAATGAAAACACTGAAGACAAGTATCTTAGAAACCTAATTAAAAAAAAAAACATATGTTAGAAAGATAGACCACTACATTGGTTTGCATGTTTGTTACATTTTAATGAGTTATTGTTTCGCCACTTATTCTATAGGCTAGAAAAATCAACCACAAGCGGACTGAGAAAATCCAATTGGATTTTACGTAGGCTGATGGAAACAAATAATGTTTTAACTACTTTAATATCAAAAACATTGTTGTAAGTTGTTTCTCATTTTCAAACAATTTCTTTGTAACATATGCCACCTTTAATGGAAACTGAAGTGTAACAGGTACTTTCGACAGACGTATTTCGTGTAGCTAACGCAGCTTCTAGTGATTTCTGACTCGTAAGCTGAGCCGAAATAAAGCCTGCATCAATTGTCCACCATCGATGGTTGACAAAGTCCAGCGGCTTTTATACCTGTATGTAACATCAAATTCCCCAGTAATCGTGTTGAGATAAAGTTGGTTGCTAATGAATATATAAACAAAATGCATACCAGAAAGGGATAGCGCTATAGCTCGAAAGCTAAATTTACTTCGCTTTACAAAAAAATTTATAATTTGTATATTTGTTTATTCTTGATCTGAATTTGTTTATAACTTGAACGACTTTATATTCTTGTTTTAATATTTCGGTAGATTAAAATTGCTGTTAAAAATAACGCACGAAATATTATAATTCAGAAAATGTGCTTATTATCCTAAAAAGGATAGACTCTAGGGATAAATTCTAAATAAAATTGGATTTTGTTTTCAGAACCATGGTTTCTTCGGAAAATATTCTAACCATTTTCCGCACATTACGAGCGCCCTAATAAACAGCAAGTACCTGAGTTGTTACAAGTTAAACAGATTTATAAACTTGATAATAACTGTCAAACACTGTTCCTAAAAGTGTCTTTATGCCATGTCAAAAAATTTTCAAAGACTTCTTGATAAATTTTGCTAGCTACTCTCTCTCGCTCTCCCTCTCACTGTAAGTTTTCTATTAATGAAAGCAGCAAGCATTCATGCGTCCAGTTCAGCCCAACTATTTATGTGACCCAGCATAACTATGGCTCCTACGAAACTTAAATCCTGAAGCTGTTGTGGATTTTAAACCCGTGTATATCTAAATTGAAGACCACATTCTAACTTCGCTAATTGGATAAAAAAGATTCATTCTCTTGACAAGATGTTCGAGGAAAATGCCCAATTGTCTTCACTCTAAAAGAAGGTATGAAACTCAATAATTCGGATAAAACATCATTAAATTATCCAAGTGAAAAAAATCAAAATAAGCCCTTACATTCGGGAATATCTCCTCTTAAAATTTCAAAAAAGACGAGTGAAATTTATAAAACCAAGAGAGTAACAGTGGCTCTTTTCGAAGGTTGTCTCTTCGATAATGTTTCATAAATATATTTTTAACTATTCTGGATGGACTTATCGGTACATATAATCGATTAATTGATCCAGGAATCTATTGTCACCTTGCAACACTTGTAAGTAGAAAATAAATTGTATCGTTCCACAAATATAAAAAGTTTTAAAAGCACTATACACTCCTTTTAAGTCCGAAGTAACTAAATACAGCCCAATAAAACAACCTTTCAGATAATTTAGCACATTAATCCAAAAGAAATTCAAATATTTGCTTTGATACATACAAACCGTTACATAGAAGTCATTCTTTGATCGAATATTAAGGAATTTTCTTATCGCCCATTTATTCCTAGGTAAACATTTAATGGAAATCGAGTTTGGTTTAGAGCATCTGTTTAATGTTTGGTTTTATAAATGGCAGTGTTGATTAGATACACACAAGACTATGGCAGGAAACTTATGCAGAACTTGTCACAAAGATAAAGACTTTAGGCTTGTCGGACCTCTTTCCATCCAAAAGGCATGTAGTTTTGCTGACAGCCTTGTATCTGTCGTTATCGCTAAACTAAGAGCAGAGATCTTTCAAGGCTGGACTAGTGACTAGTGATTGGTAGCGTGCAAACTACTAATCTTGCGTAAGTTAGGCGTGGATTTTGGGGGGCCTTGTCGTGTGTATGGTTTGACAAATACAAAAATGGTCAACATTCTTTGTTTGGAAAATGTTAATTTTTAATCACTTTGGAGGCAAATATATCGAATTTTTCTTATTGCTAGAAGATTGCAGCTGTGATTGAAAGCGGAGAGTGACTTAGCTCACACACAACATTATATTTAAATATATTATTTAACTCTGAATCCTGCTATCAGTGTCAAATAATTAACTTTTAAGTCTTTAAATATTTATGCATCTTTTTTCTGGTTTCTTAAGTAGTCAAATAAACTTTGGTTAGTTTTTTTCCTATTTGGCCATTAATCTGATTAGCTTTTTATATTATTTACTTTAAGCGTAACTCCCTTTAACTCCTACGTACATATATAAAACAAACTGTACCTCATCCCTTAAAGCATGCTTTACTTTTTAACAAAAAAACATCTACTGGTAGTAGTAGTTAAAAAAAAAAACTTAATTCTAGAAAAAGCCCTAATAAGACAACGGCTACAATAATTAATACCTTTACAATTAGCAACACCATTTGTGGCCATCAACTTATATGATTGATCACAATTTCCAAAGTAATTATCCGCTTATACACTCTTTCACGTAGTTTACACATACATAACGACAATGCCTAATACTTCTAAGGAGTTATAGTATTTTGTTAAGCTTTAAACACACGATACTTTTATACTTATATGTAGGAGTTTGGTCGTTCTGACTACTGTCATATACAATTTTTACAAGGGAAAGTTTGTTGGAAGTAAAGTTAATACATTTATATATACATCACGATACATGTGTGTTGTCTTATAAAATTTTATGTTTTATTTTATTGGTAGGTAGTCTGTCTGTTCATTCGTTCATTTGTCCTTCTGACTTGCCATCTATTTATAACATTTGTGGCTAGATTTTGTTGTTTGTGTCACTAATCGTAATTACTTTGTAAATAATTTTATTTTTGTAGTCCAGAGAGCAGTAGAAAGAGAACAGATACATTAGATAGAGAATATTATAAGAGTATAATGGCTTAAGCTTTAAATGATTTTAGGGTGACCAGTTGTTGAGAACTGTTGAAAAAACAAAACAAAACGAAAAGCAGAAAATTTTATTAGGGATTTTATGAGTTTAAATGATTTAAATAAATTAGGAACATTGCTTGACATGTACGCCATTTTTAAAGCAGTTACTTGGTTTGTGTTTAGTTTGGTTTGCCATTTCGTTCATCAATGGACTAACACCTGAACAGCGCCTCTAAATTGGGTAGATATTTTACCAAAAACATTCTTTAGTTCATGAAATTGATAGCGAACTTAACAACAAAATGTTTTCATCGATGAAGCCAATTTTGATTGAATGGATTTATCAATAAGCAAAATTGTTGCACTTGAATTGAAAAAAATCCCCAAGATATTGGAAAAAGCCATCACACCTAGAAGAAGTCACCGTTTTGTAGGCATTATGAGCGACTGAAATCTGTATGTGTCTGTATTTTTTTAAACACGATGCCGGCCAGAACGTTACAGTTAATGGTGGCCGCTACTACAATTATGTAAATGTTTCAAAAAGATGGTGTAACACACTATACAGTGCGTGTCATAATTGAGTTATTGAAAGTAGCGCTAGGTAAACGAATAATTTCGCGCAAGCGTTCCGTAAATGGCCTCGCAAATAATGCGATTTAGCACCTGGACTATTTTTTCTGGTCTGTGTCACAGACGATTGACGAGTGGTCGAAAATCGGTTCAATTGGACATCTTCTGAGCCTTACAAGGTGGCCGGAAATCTTATTCAAATAAAACGGCGAAGAATTATTTGACACGTGACAATTGATGCCATTTCTATATCTGTGTACTATTTCAATTTAAAGTTCTATACTTCTAAAAAACCTTGTAATGTTATACGTTATGATCTTATTATGGACTTCAACTTCATGTTCGAGTAATCTGGTGTTTACTAACCTTGTTGAAAACCATGGTTACCCAAATAATGCCTCTGTCAGGCCTTAAGGCATGTAGTCTTAATGCGGTTTGAATTAATAGCTCGATTATGGTTAGCAACCAAACTTTAGCTGCGTTGCCCGTTGCTAAAAATAGTATTGCAGACGGCAATTGTAAACACACAGCTGTTGCTGTTTCAGTTGCCAAGTAGTACTATGTCTAACAATCGAACTTTTCTGGTTACCAGAAGGCAACTGGCCTGAAGTTCGGTTGCTTTACAAAGTATGTCATAAAAAGCTTAATTTAGCCACTGATAGACCAAATATGTATATGCTTTTTAGTTAGCGTGTTGTGCAAGTTTTTAGCTTAAGTTAAGAAGCCTAAGAATTCGTGAGAATTCTAGCTCTGCCTTGTATATTGCCAAGATAATTAGAGAATAGTTTGACAAGTTCGCTTGCGGAATATTTGGAGGCTTTAATTACCGGTACTTGTAAACTCTTCACGATTGAATTATGTGCTAGCAGCCAAGTAAAATTTTTATACTTTGATTTAACTTGAAAAGAATAACATTCTATGGTTAAAATTATTATTTCATTTAAATACATAAAGAAATACTTTCATATATCCACAATATGTTTGTCACAACCATATATCATTATAGTGCACATAATATAGTTGTCTTGACCATACCACGCCAATGTTTCTTCTTTGTGTGTAGGACTTCAAAATTGTTCTTCATCTAATTTTGGAGTCTAGACAAATCTTAGCAACCGGATGTCAATATGTGCCAGTGACTGAGAAGGTATGTCTTCGGGGGACCTGGTAATTATAGTTTGGCGAATAAATTGAGAATTTTGTCTAAGTTACAATTTAACAGACCATTCTTTAAAAGAATGTTGCATTTTTTCACTACAAAAAATCATATACAACCTTTGTGAAGGCACAGGAGACATATTTACCATCTTTTCGTAGGCGCATAGAGGTCGAAGAAGAAAAAGATTAAAAGGACGTCTTCAAGAAAGTGATATAAAATAGTGTATTCAGCTGCTTAATATGAGTATATTAAATATTTTGCTAAGGTGGTTTGCTTTAGTGAGACTAGCTACGCCTCTTTAGGATAAAAGTTAAAACTTTATTTAAAGACAGGCGCTGCTGTAAAGAATAAAAAGATGCCGCTTTTATTTTGATTCTTTGCGTTAGAGACCACATTTTTAATTTTGTGCTTAATTTATAGTTCTTAAAATTCTTTTATCGTTGCTGGTCCAAATATCTTGTTATGCTCTATCAAATTTACCCAGAAAGATTTTCCACTAAATATTGTTCTCTTATCAGATCGTAAGTATTAATCCTTAGTGTCTCAACGGCTCTATAGCCCGCGTAAGGAGCAGAAAAGGCTCTAATCAAGGCGAATTAAAACAGGTAAACGTACCAGCGCAGTTGGTGCCTTCTTTTAGCTTTTTTTAATGATTGGGTGTCAAATTCCATACAAAAAAAATTTCCGGCGAGTTCGTTTTGTATGAAGTTTGACATCCGACAGTGCTTTGATTTGACCCGTCAGTCTGCCTATTGTCAATTTGCCTTGGGCTCTGTGCGCAGTGTCTCTGTATTTGTTGTGATATTTTAAATCCCGTGTATGATGCTGCTAATTTTTATGTTTAAAGTTCGCGGCGCCGGAATTATGGTAATGAATCAAGATAGAAAAATAGCTAGTCTTCGCCTTCGCTAAAATCCTTACATTTAACAATTATTTAAAGCTTAAAATATTATAGTAGAAATTAATCTTTTGGAGAGTTAATGTTTTTCTGCCACACCCATTACCTGGAGATATAAATATTTTATTACTGAACTCATATACACATATGTATTTTGTTTTCATTATATGAATGTAAAGTAAAGTAGTAAAATATGTACAAGTGTATTTGATGTAAGTAGGAATTTGTGCATGTGTGAGTGCGTACATGTATTTCTACTTGATTTAACACCATTAAGAAATTATTCTTATGTCATTACGTGGTTGTAAAAACTTCTTGCTATAATTTAATGTTTCCTTGCTTTTTTAATGTTATATTTTTCTGGGGTTTTAGTAAGACAAGTTTGTGGTTTTCATAAATATCGGCATATGTTTTAAAATCAAGTTATTCAGAGAAACTAAAGAAATTCGATATAAAATGTAACGCATTGATTTCTAACAGCCCTACAAAATTTATTTTAATTCTCACCCAAATAGGTGTATGCAGACAAAACAGCTTAACACGGAATGTTTTAATCTAAAAAAATTTTCATTAAGCAGTCTGTTATAATCCGCACAAAAACATAAAAGTGGAAATAAGGCCAAGTTCCTATCCAAAAATTTCGATCGTACTGAGGTCAGATAAAAAGTGCCCGTTTTCAGTTATTATTTTGTTTTTTACTAATTCCCCAAGACCCACCTATGTACCAAATATCAGTTCTCCATTTATAGTAGAAGTGTCCCATATAAATTAGGGGAACACCATAACCACCCCCATATAAAAAGTACCTGTTTTCAGATTTTTCTGTTTAATTGTGCTCTAAGGCCTACTTGTATTATTTCCGCTCTCTAGCTACAGAGGAAGTGCTCATAAAGTTGATGACTAAGTCAGGGAATATGTACCAAAATATGCACTTTTTACACCTTCATATCTACAGAAGCTGGGTGTATGAGGTTACCTATACGTACAGTCCTTATGTTATGTTTCAAGTTCCATTATTTTATGATTAAAGGAAGAAAAGGGCGGTAAAATTAGCGCGAATGGTTTCATATAATATACTGGAGCACTACAGTGCGCATTAGTATCCTTATATGTGTTTTTAAAAGAAATAATACAAAACCAATTTAAAAGTGTGTAAAGATAAAACAACTTATGTTGACATAAGTAGTTCTGTTGAATAAATGTAAGACTAATGCTATATGCTATCGATATTTAAATACAAACTTGTATACTGTAAATGAAAAATAAACATTAATTTTCCGAAAAGTTCAGTAAAAACAACATATGTCCTTACATGTGTAATTGCCTTTTTAATACACAAACAATTCTTCACTAAATGAAAGCAGAAGCAAAAAAGTCATAAATGGATTCTAAATGTGTGGAGAGGTAAAACAGCTTATGTTAATACAGATAGTTGAATACAAATATTACTAATGGCATCTTTTAAAAAGAAACACAATAACATAAGTTTAGTTTAGTTAATAATAAGATAATTGGGGTGCTGGGTTCGAATTGGAACTCGGTTTCTTCCATTACAGTTTTCAAAATACCCCGTTATGCCGGAGAGGAAGCAGTAGCACATCATGCCTGGAGAGCGGTTTGTTCTATTCAATTCGAAATTCGACAACAATATTATCTTTAGGCTATGCTGTGTAATTTTAGAGCATATTCTCTTCAAGCTTAACTGATATAAGTCGTGCTACTTCATTTATTTTGGAGATGACGGTATATCCCGTAAACCAGAACCAACTTAAAAAGTGGCGTGCAGATGTGAACTCGGCACCCCAAATTACATAAGAAGCTACTATCAGTTGCTTTCGTCTATTACTTTGCATACAAAAATAGTTTCCACTTTTGTTTAGAAATAAGAACCTGTGGTGGTAAGTTTTTTGAGTATGTACTTAATACGTTTTTACTGAAAAATATTTGTGTTAATATAGAAGTTTCTATATTTACCAAAATGGAGATATGCGGTTATTCACTAAAACCGAAAAATAATAAAACCAAAACATTAATAGTAGTCTTTCAAAAGTTATACGCCACTAAATTCTATTAGAAAAATTTTCAATATTTTATTTGGTTATAAAGGCCTGCGGTTGCTCTGAAATAGAAGTGTTTTTTTTTAATTTCCATAACATAATTTCCTTTATGGTTTTCATTTAATCAACCATTTCATTTGAACAATCCTTAATTGAAAGTAAAACAAAAATAATTAATTTCCCTTCTTTTACACAAAATAAAGTGAATTTTCCTTTTGTCAATAACAATCAAATATTTAACACGTGCGTCATAATGTGTGTTAGATTATTACCACAATACATCGTATAAAATTGACATCAATTCTAAAAACCACAAATATCCTTCAATAGCAATTTTCATCAAATATTAAACATTAAATAAAAACAACAACAAAGTCATTATGTGAAAAGACTAACCAACTACCGAACAGCACACTTTACACTTTGACACTGAGATGCGAAACGGAGTAGGGATGAATGTTGTGCATGCAGATAGAAAAGTATGTAAAATTGCAAAAAGTCACCCTTTCGTGGATTTTGCATTTGACAACAAACAGTAGCGTAGCAGACTAGCAACCCTAAGAGTTTGATAAACAAAGAATACTTGAAAGAGAGAGAGACCTTAAGAATGGAGTGGAAAAATTGGCATTAAATGCATTTTATAATATCTTATTACTTACCGTTTGTTATAATAAAAACGTATGTTTGCTTGTTGAATTCTTATAATTGTAATTTTCGTATGAATGAAAAGACCATGAAAAATGGCAAATAAATGAAATGTATTGACATGAAATAACCATTGTACAGTTACAATTGTTAAATTGCATCTTCTAATTAAACCTTAAGCACATGTACACATTTCTAACCAACACATACACACACTTTTATGGCCTAGCAAAAAACATCCTAAATTTATGCTACATTATTGATATTGAAAGTACTTTTGTTTGACGTGCATACACACAGCTATTGAGGAGTTGATGTTTCCGTTCATATTGGTGGTTGTTATTGCCGCTTGAAGAAAAGTAATAGTAAACATATGCATTTTATCTTGCCACATACAATGGACCTTTCAACAATGCTAAATAAATAAGTTTTCTTAATAGAAAAAATCAAGGAGAGGATTTTAATTTTATTAGTAAAATTTCATGTTGTAGTGATGTGGAAGAGTTTACAAGAAGACATGTGCATATTTCCATGCACGACATATACTGCGCTTAAAAAAATTTTAAAACGAAACTCCACACGTTTCCCTATTTTTTCGGTTAACATTTATATAAGTAAAAAATCAAAAAATAGAAAAGTTTAAAATAAGACCAACATGGCCAACTGTACGACCGATAAGATGGCAAAGAGGGGAGCAAAGGAGAAGAGCTTGAACAATGATGACTTGTGAAGTATTTCCTTTGGGCGTGTAAAAACCAAGTTAAACTTGGGTCATATAAAATGCACTACCGCTAAGCTGATCTGTCCCAGGTTATAAAGGGTTGAAACAAGACATTATTTCTGATTTTAGGCAAGGAATTGAAGGGATATCGTGGAAACATTTACTGGACATTGCAAACTCCGTAATCATTTCAAAAAAAGGAACTTCCAGCACATTGCTACTACACAAGCTGTTGCAGTGACGAGAAAGAGGAGATAGTACTTCATTTTATATGTCTTTGTCCTGCCTTAGGGAACCAAGCCCAGCTTCACCACGTGCGGGGGTTCTTCGTCAACTTGCTCGAACTATCGAAAGAGGGACTAGAGAAAAATTATTCCTTTATCAAGAGTAATGACTATTACGTAAATGGCACTGTTCTGTCACAATTATAGCGACCATTTAAGCTCAATATCTAGCTATAAATCTGTTCTATCCTTTGTAGTTCTTTTCATTTATTCTTTAGTTAATTCAAAATATGGCGAATTTTTTTTAAATCTTCTGCTCTCTTTTAAGGTAAAGTCAAGACTTTGCGAACCCCTATGAGCTGGTATTGCAGGCGGCTTGTCAACGTAAAAGTCTCTTAGTAGTTAAGGAGCTAACCATTTAAGCTTTATGCTCGTTATCTGTGGACGAAGCCGATACTAGAGCCATTGGTACTCAAAAGGCAGATATGTAAATAACATCGGCACCAGTCATGCGATACAGTCCGATGGCGACTTCAGCACCGGCTGAACAACCATCGCTTCTTGCTGAGGGGTTTGAGATACTCATTCTTCTACTGTCAATATCCATTCTATAGATATCCTGCGTTGCAATGCAACGCCACATCGATCATGCACTAAGATCTTCTCGTGATTTTGGTATAAACAACAACCGTCACGTGGAATCAACCAACAGGAACTTGCGTCCTATGAGCTACTGGTTCCCGTGTTATGAGGGCTTATATTGTTACTGGTCGAACTTAGAAATTCCTACCTTCAGGCCCCAGACATGCCTGGTTCACCCCAAAAATATTACATAAAGTTGGCAGGATCAAGGGCAAGGAGTATTGTCGGCAGGTTAAATAAAATTTCCATTCGTTTAGAGCCACTTAGAATCTTTTTTTTACGACGTCCGAACCATAATATCCTACAAAGTGTCAAGAACATCGGCATAGAATTTATTCACATTTATTAGACAATGCAATATTCCATGCTTTCAGGTGTCTTATATGATGCGGATGAGCCTAATAATGATACCTTTGCTGACAATAACACGGAATTAGTCTCTCAAATTTGTCTGTTAATGTTCGCTTCAGAAGAAGGGTAAGAAAATTATTATCTCAAAGTTAGTTCGCTTTTTATTTATAAATATTTTATACAATATTCTTTTGTTCGGTACTTAGCCTGATTAAAAACTTGAAGATATATGAAGAAAGTTGTGGCAATTAGTATTATGAAACCTATGTGGAAAATCAGTGACAGCATTATGATACTCAGATCTTTCAAATTAATTCAATGCTGGTTTGATAATATCTATCATTATAATACAAATAAAATAAAAACATAAATTTGCGCTTTCATTTGCACAACAAAAAGTTTTAATTGTTCATAAATGTATAAATGTAGATTAAAAGCATAATTTTAGGCTTTTCTATTCATTAGCAACCCACAATGCTTAACCATTTGACCCTTTTTTTTTGTATTTTTATCCTTTGAAACCTTTCAACACTTTGCCGCTGCCCATTATTATCATTTAAATATTTATTCATTCATTCGTTCTTCTGGAGTCCTTAATATTTATTATAACAGCATAAAGGATTTAATTACAAAAGCTGTCACTGTAAGAATTTTCTACTAGCCAATAAATCAAAATGAACAAAAAATTGAGGTTACAAAAAATGATTGTTTGTATTACAAAACGTCCTCAAGCGTATTTCAAAAAAGGTTATTCTAAAAATATTAATCTGTATTAAAAACTTCCTGGGGGTTAAATTTTATAAATTGAGACAAGCAACAAAAAAGTAAATTAAGAATTTTATTAAGAAAAAAATCTTGAAGAAAAAAATACTGAATTTACATTGCTCTTAAAAAAAAATTAACAAACTTTTTCCTTACTTTGATCTGTTACCGGTTCCTTTGACAATTTCGTAACAAAGAATTGGTGTTTCAAATTTTTTTACGTAAATAATTTTACTAGATTTTGTTATATAAATCTTTACGTAGTTTATTTGTCCGTCAGCTGGCAGGTACAAAGAAAGCTTGCTATATCTGAGTGCACTGTCTAAATTTCTGACATATACCTCCACGTGGTGGCGGTCGGTAACAGTTTCCTGTCTCTGCAAGGAGTCTGGCAAAACAAGTCGAGGGGAGAGAAGTTAACACTCCCTTATAAAAAATCTGTAATCCAATGTGGAACAGCATACGCCAGGGACGCGTAGCGAAGAGTGCGCTTAGTCTCAAGTTAGCGATCTCTGGATAGCAGCCGATCTCCAGTTTTAAGACAGACTTACTTAGATATATGGAGCTCTGATTAGGTGGACATATTTTTCTCCATTTGAGGGATGAATCAGGAAGCCTCGCAAGAGAGAGAGAGAGAGAAACTACAGTTTTAATTGGTTAAATACGTAATCCGGAAAAGTTGGTCAAGAATGCCTCGCGAACAGTGGACGGGTCAATCTTTAAAGGTACTTCTAAAGCGTAAGACCGTGAGGTTCCGACAGCGATGGACAATAAAGCCTCGTACGAGGCGGAGGGGTTAATCTCTGTAGGAACTCTGGTTTTCATGTGCCAATGGAGGAATTCTGAAGAGCTGGACAAGAAAACCTCCCAAGAATTTCCATACAAAATATAGTAAAATAGTTTTCTAGAAACTTTACTAAAAATACATTTGCTAAATTTTGTTGGACAATGCCTTATATTTGCAGACATTTTTTAAAGGTAAATTGTTTCCGATTTCCTTATGAAATGGTGCATTTTTTCCCAACTTTCTTATGCTGTCGATTCACGACCTCGAAATTTTTGTTTATAAAAGGCAAAATACGCATGATTTTAATGAAAATAAATTTAAATGATTCTAATTCAGCAATTAATGTAGAGATATAAGACGTAACTTGAGTATTTATTTGGTCCGTATAAATGTTCGCAATAATAAAAGAAACAAAAAATAGGTAATTGATTAAAGCCATATTTTTTTAAATTTTAAACATGCATTTGCAGAGATTTTAAATAAATATTATTGCATATGATTGCAGTATGAAGAGAAACCAAGGCTTGTAAAAAAATGACCATATTTTTTAATTAAATATTTTTCTCGTTAAATTCTTTTATGCCTATTAATAAAATTCAACATAAAAATTGCGCTAGTATACACATGCACACAGAAAAGTACTATAAATATTAAAAGCAGACTACAGTTCTTGCTGTGTTAAACGATACCAACCATTAAATTTATCATTTAATTAGCCTTAAAAATGATATAGTAAAAGGTAGAGGCAATTTCCAAAGCAATATTTTGCTCGTAAACATTAACAAACATTTTTTTTTAAATTGCAAAAGTTTTTCGAATTAAGATTTCTAAGAATGTTATGTAAATACGAATTGTAGCATATCTGCTGTTTCGCATTTATGACAATATTTACTCCGTAACAATATTTCTTATGGAAATTTCTTCACAAAATTTCAAAAAATATATCGTAAGCAAATCTGTTAGAAAGATATTTACGAAATTACGTAACAAAATACCGTAAGGAAATATGTATCAAAATTTACGTTAGGAATTTTGTAGAAAAATTTATTTAATATATTTTTGAAAATATTTTGAAAAGCAATTTATTATAAAATTATTTTTCAAATAAACGTAAGCAACACTTTATAAGCATCAAGATAAAAGTACTCGTACATAGCTACCTAACAATATTTCGTAAGGAACGTAAGAAAAATTTTGATACTATTATTACTTATGAGATATTAAAGGTAATATTGCAACAACTACGTAATGAAATTTCATTAAAGACTTCATAAGAAAATTTGTTAAAAGACTACTTGCGTGACTACATTTCCAAAGCAACTATGCATAATTTCTAAAGGAAATTTGTAACAACACGAGGTGGCAAATTAATGTAAACAACTACGTACCAAAATGTGACCCAGAAATTGTTTGCGAAATTGGTTAAGGAACTACGTAAAACTATTTCCTAAGGAAATTCATAACAATGGCCTTTTAGTGAATTTCTTAACGTATTTCGTAAGAAAATTACCAAAAAAATCTACGGAAATATATTTCTTTATTAACAAAAACACTTTGAAAGAAACTACGTTACAAAGTTTATAAGAATATTTTTGTGAAAATTCCATTAAAGGAAAAAGCGCAAGACACTACGTAACAAAATGCCATTAAAAACTGTACAAAAAAATTTAAGGAATTACGTAACACCATTAGCAACTATGTAGCATAATTTCTTAAGGAAAGTCGTAAGAAAATTTGTTTGTAATACGTAACAAAATTAAGGAAAAGAATTGTTAACAAAATTCTCAGAGGAAATATTAGTTTTTATCGAAACATTTCTTCAGTGAATTTCTTAAAAAATTTCGTAAGGAAAATACGTAAAATAATTTCTTTAGGAAATTCGTAACAACATTTTGTAAAGAAATTTGAATTTCGAGAACTGTTACTGATTATAATTTCGTAACGAAATTTCTTACTAAAATTCGAAAATACGCGAATAAATTCTTAGAGTAGTCTTTAACAAATTGTCGTTAGAAAAGTCAGAACGAAATTTATTAACTAGTATTGTAACAAAATTTTGTAAGAATATTCGTAAAAGTTTTCGGTAACATTTCCTACAGATATTGTAACGAAAAATTAATTACAAAGTTTTTCGTCTACTTGGTTCCATAACTATAACGCAAGGTGGTTATTTTATTATGTTGCTTTCCCCAAGAGGTCATGATACAAATACCTCGGTATTATTCATAACTTCATATACATACATACACATATGTTTTTATACCCTGCTCAAATATTACATTTACTAGTACATATTTAATGCATTGTTTTTTATTGTGTCTGTGTGTTCTGGAAAATAACATGTGTGGGTGCGTGTTTGTTATTGCATCTGCATGTGTATGTAAAATAATGCACACAAGAAGCAAATGAAAAATTTGTGTTAATATCCGGGTGTGCGTTTCAAATTGAGCGGATTAAGTTAAATTACAAACTTGTTTTTTGTTCTTATACGTTTAGCAACTGTTTTAACATGTCTATTTTTGAGTGTGTGCGTGTGTGAAGTTTCTTTTTACTGCACAACATACGCAGACATTTGTAAAAGCAAAAAATATTTTTTCTATTACTTTTTTACATTTATATTCTAGTACTTTCATATAAAAGTTAAATTAAACATAAGAACACCCTTGCAATGCAGAAACACCAAGAGAATAATGAATTCACGGACAACCGGAAGAACAGACACTGTAATCTACGTCGCCACTATTTGTACAAGTTCATGCATAAAATAAAAGCTTTAACGGTCTAACTGAACACCGTTACTAATACATAATTCCCTTTGGTGTAATTGTTAGAAATGTTTAAAAGGTTTTTTTTGGGATTTTTTCTTTTCCCACTTGATGTCGTGTAATGCATTTTATGTATTAGACGAGTTGATTTCATGTCCTTGGCCATAAACATTGCTAAATCCTTGACACAAACAAACTAAGCAAATGAACAATGCTTTTATTCATTTGAAAAAAAAAACAAAAAAGAAACCCACACACATGCACCAAAAAGCATTAGAAACGAAATGAAAATTCGTTATGGACACGTGTTTGTTGTGCTTCATTCATGTAGTCATTCAATCATTCATTGGTTTGTTTATTTGTTTGTTGGTTTGCCCTCAATGTCCTTTATGGTTTTCATTGGTATTTGTGAGAGGTGAAATTTCAAATAAGTGCGCCTGTAGTTGGCATTAAAGCCTGTTCATTGAAATATTTACTTAAAGGTTTCTATTAATCAACCACTTTTGTTTGTTTTTTTTCTTCCAGAAAATTATTGAGTTGATTTCTTTGTTTTGAGGATGATTTCTCTTTCGTAAAAAAAAAAAATTTAATTAAATAAAAGTGAAGATTTATGTGTTGTGGATTTTAAAGAGCTTTAATCATAAAATTATTAAAGGATGTTGAAGAAATATATTAATGAAAGTTCTTTCAAACTTCTTATGATCATTTAGTTCCTATGAGATTATAAAAATCTGTTTAGACTAAATCAAATTTATAGAATAGAAATCCAGCAAATTCTGTATAAAAAATATTTAAATTTCCCAAAACCAGCCGTAAAGGCTTTTCTTGAATATATTGACGACATATTTCTATTATACTCCCAACTCTTCTATATAGGTAGCTTCTAGAAAATCGACTATGCTCTTCGTTATGAAATATTGATATTTTGTGTGGACTCTATGTTCTACGAAGTAATATTCCAGTAAATTCCATCAATTGGTTCTCGTCACACTAGTTGCTGATCAAATTTAGATAGTCCTACCTTCTTTCAGCTTTAGTTCCAAGACAAACCTCCCCATCTCTGCCGGTAAGAATACATCAAGGTGGCGGGATCATCAAGCAATAAGTCCTAGTAAGAAGAACCTTAGCGCAGTTGCGCAGTTGGAGTTCAAAATTGTGCAAATGTGGCCCGTACAATACGGAATAACGAACTGGAGTGAAAATTAAAAAAAAAATTTATGGGGCGACCACAATTTTGATTAAAAAAAAAACACATAACAGCTGAATCTGAACAGATATTAATTTAGTATGATTACTTTCGAAAGGAAGAAGAGATAGTAACGCTTGTAGCGCATGCAATGGAAGCATTGAAACCACGAATTATCATATACTAATGCCACACATAACCTATCGCAGAGGCCTTGATTGGAATATATTTTAAAAGTGTTTTCGGATTACCGAGTTTTAATATCCTTCAGAGGTTCGTATTATATATTGCTTCATAGTGAAGATCGCCCAAAAATCCTGATTACTGGATACAATTTATGGCAAAGTGTGTTAGTTAACTCCTCTTCTCAAGCCAATGAAGAATTAGCAATAAGAAAATCATGGCAGTAATTTTTGTTTCAAAAATTTACGGGATCTTAATACCGGCCGAAGTAACATGACCGCCACATACTTCCAAAATCAACCCGCCCTTATTGTAAATTATTTTAATTATTCGCGCAGTATGTTTTATTTTATTTTAAAGTTCTCCACGTCCTTTGACTTTGTTAAAATATAAATAATGAGACAATAATTTATTAATAGGCCAATTAAATTTAAAAAAAGTAATTTCTGTTAATTAATTTAAAACAAGTTTTAAATATTAATTAAGTGTTTAACAAGTGATTGATAACTTTTAAGCATTTCATAAATTTTTAATTAGATTTTATGACAACAAACAAACTCCGAACACACACTCATTGTTTCATTAAGCAACATTTCAAATTGACAGCGGGAAAAGTTTTGTATTCTATTCTTTTTTTTTTTTTTTTTTGCTTAAATCCGAAGTTTTCAAAACCAACATTTCTGTTTGCTGTGAGCTTTGACAATTTACATAAATCAACAAATCGAAAATTAGCACCTCCGTATTGTTTAAGAAGAGAGAAGGCAAAATTATTCGGCTTTTCTGTTCTTCATCCTTGTTGGTATTGTATTTTTACAGATATTTTGTGGCAACAAAACTTTATAAATCTCTCAAATATGTTAATGTTATGCTAAGGCAAACCAAGCCCAAAACCGAATTTTTCGTTATGAAATGTACCAAATGTTACGAGGAGCGGTATCGAAATTACGCGGAAAAAATTCATTTGGATTTACAATTTACGAAAAACTAACTCTGAAGGTGAGCATTATAGCATTCAACCAGCTGAGATGTGAACATGTCTGAAAAGCTAACTAAGTCATTATTGAATGGCAGCTGGCAAATAGAGCATGGCTGCATACATTTCAAAAGCAGCTCTTCAAAATATTCATATTTAAAGAGAATTGGAAATAGGAAGCATTTCATCACTAATGGGCCAAAATCCAATATATTGTTGTGGCAAATATATAATGGTTGTTTGAAAGTATTTTAATCATAACTTTAGTTGCGATAATCACATTATTGTTATATTTAATCATTGCATGGATTACATTTATAAAAACGGCAACGTGGTTGAGGTCGTCAGTTGGCAGACACAAGGGATTGGCATGTCGTTGCTAGGGAGTTCTGACTAATATCTCCTTGTGATGGCGGTCAGCAACAGGTTATTGGCATATACCAGGGATGCGCGGTCAAGAGGAGTGCTTGATATCTAGTATGCGTACTCTGAATACCAATCGACTTCCAGTTTTAATACTGACTTACACGTGTATGTGGAGCTCTGTGTAAGTGGGCATCACTCGTTTCATGAATTCTATGAAGAAACACCGGTTTTAATTGGCCAAGGAAGGAATGCAGAAGAAACGGAGAAAAACGGCCCACGAGAGGGGGATGGGTCAATCTCTATGCTCTCAGGCTGACCGTAAATTAATTGTATACTCCTCTACGATTGCAAATCGATCAGTAGTGAAATATATGTGGTACTTACACATAGGTAATTTTGCAATCGACCGCACTGTGCGGTGCTAAAAAATTTTTCAACAGTATAATGGTCCAATATACCTACGTCGAATGTGTATTTTATGTAACCCGGATTATTATTACTACGGAAACGGTCGGACCTAAATATTAACAGTCTTCAACAACTTAATTCTGTTGTTATTTCTGGCAGTAGTCGTGGTATTACCAATTATTTACTTTATAAAGGAATAAAAGGAAATAATTTCATTATGATTTCATAAAGAATTATTATAGGTATACACTTTCCTTAAATATGCATAAATATACCTATTGTTATTCTTTGTGTTAAAAGCATTTGTGAGCTTTCAAAACTATTAAGTTTAGTGCAGGATACAAGATCTTTTCGATCGTTTAAGAATAAAAGACACTTTCAAATTGTAGTCACTTTCCTTGAACTGAAATATTTTTCATAGCGCCTTTATTTTTACTAGCATTTAAACTGTGTTTTTGTTTATCACATACTTCGATGTTCGATATGATAACTCGAAAACCTATCCATATCCCATAGAGCCAAATTCACATTATTAATAATATAAATGCTTAGTGTAGAGAACATTATTATACAATATTTAGTCTCGATTAGCAATATAATCAAAGCTCTAATTTATGTTAAGGTGCAATTCCGGGAAGAAGTTCCTACAGTAGCTAGGTGAAGTAGTACTAGAGTTGTAATTAAATTTACTATACTACATTCTTGGGGCAAAGTTAAATTAGATGCTGAAGGATTTTAAATTATTTTTTCCCACATTGTCTTATAGCTGAAGCCCAATTTTCACTTGGATAGATGGACGGTTAGACAAACAGTAATTCCTAGAATTAAGCGATATTTTTGACCTGTTCTGACTCAACGTGCCTTGTATTAAATCTTACTTACCCTTCATCCGAGTTTGTATCGGTTTTTTTAATCTTTATTTCATATTTAAGAAAATATTAGCTACAGCGGTATTTAGTAACGTTAACGCCCCTTACTATTTTATCAATTTTCTCTAGCGATTAAAATTTTGGCTGATTTCATACATTCTTGTGAAACTAATGGCTTTCATTAAATTAATTACTGTTTCCGCAATTTACTGTTTTTAATTTAAAAATACTTTAAGGTCGATTTTACGACTAAGGCAGTTTTCTTAATATAAATTATTAGTTCTTAATTAAAATTTTTTATAAACACATTTATGGAAAAAACCAAAAATTTTATACTGGACTTAATTGCATTTTTAATTTTATTATTGGTGCATAAACGATTAACTTTGGTCAAACCATTAGCATATCCAGAAATTTTTTCAGCTACAAATAGTCCGTCGTCATAGTCAGACAATTGGTGCTATTCACAACTACCTGATGTCTATTTTTAGTTTGGCAAATATTGACTGATGATTAAGGCATATCCTGATTTTGCTTAGCTCTAAGGGCAGACATAGCCGTTAAGGCAGCAAATAGCTATTGAAAAGCTAGGTCACCTTGCAGTATAGACCGTGTTTAATTTTATTCCGATTTTAAAGAGGGATTTTCACTTAAAGTACACCAAACTGTAGCAGACGATAGTGCTACTTAGTAAGATATGCATTCAATTGAATCTGCATTGTTATATTCTCTCTCTCTCTCTGTCTTCCTTAAAGTCGACAATTAAAAATACGGATATGAAGAAATCACCTGGACCTGATCGTATAATAGGATCAATGATAGGAAACTTACTTAATTCATCTGTAAGAATTTTACTTTACATATTTAATGCCATGTTGCGTGTCGGCTTCTTCCCGTACTCTTGGAAGATGTCTGAAATTGTTATGATCCCGAAACCAGGAAAGGACTAAAGCCAGATTACATCCTACAGGCCTATTAGCCTACTGTTTTATCAAAGATATTTGAAAAATTATTCGTCTTGAGTGTAACTCCTTTTCTAAATGAACAAAACGTTATCCGAGATCATCAGTTTGGTTTTCGAGCAAGGCATAGTACGATTGAACAATCCCATAGAATCGTTACCATTATTAGATCGGCTTTTGAAAGAAAGCAATACTGTTCAGCTTTATTTATAGCATTTGATAAAGTCTGCCATGATGGGCTACTTACTAAAATAGTTCGGGTTCTACCTGAAAACACCCATAAGCTTATAAAAAGTTATTTGTCCGATAGAACTTTTAAAGTAAGGTCAAAGGACCAGCTTTCAAGATGTGGGAAAATCAGTGCAGGAGTACCTCAAGGTAGTGTGCTAGGGCCGCTGTTATATATCATCTAAACAGCGGATATGCCGACAAGCCCACATACATATACAACAACCTTTGCAGACGATACTGCAATGATAAGTGTCAGTAATGATCCAAAGGATGCATCTGAAAAACTGCAGTCCCATATTCATAAGCTAGAAGACTGTTTAAAACAGTGGAGAATAAAGGTAAGTCCATCGAAATGTGCTCATGTAACGTTTTCCCTTAGAAGGCAAAATTGTCCACCAATCACAATAACAAATACCACGGTTCCAGCGGAAACGTACGTTAAATATTTAGGTATCCACCTAGATCGGCGCCTAACTTGGTCCCGTCACATTGAGACAAAAATAACGTCCATAACGCTTCGAATAAGTCAATTACTATGTCTAATAAGTCCTAATTCAACTTTGGCTTTGGAATACAAAGTCCTTCTATACAAATCCGTTATAAAGCCAATATGGTATTCAGCTGTGGGGTACTGCCTGTGCATCAAACATCCAAAAGTTACAGAGAAGAGAGTCCAGGATTTTACGTCTTATCATATGCGCCCCCTGGTATATAAGAAATGAAAATAGACATAGGGATCTCAAAGTTCCCACTATCCACGAAGAAGTTAAATCGTACGCGTCCAAATACGTAAACAAACTAGTCGCAAATCCCAACACTCTAGCATGCAATTTATTTATTTATTAATTTATTATTTATTTATTGCAATTTGACGGCCACCAGAGACTAAAAAGAACTGACACCTTAAGCCTGGCCAGGCGGCTCTCTCTACACAATAGAAAATAGATTTTTAAGATTTGAATACAACAAACTAGTTATTGGTAACAACTAATAACTAGTAAATAATAATTTAGAAGTAAGATTTGAACACTTATTTTGAATTTCTTTTAGTAAAAAGATTCAATAAAATGAAATATAAGTATAAAAAAAATATTCTCTCTTCCCTACATGGTATAGGCTATTGGGTCGAGAAGTATTCAGTCGTGTAAGTACTCTCAAGGTTTTCGATAAGACAATTAATTGTGGGTTCGCTATACCAATTACGTAGATTATAAGTTGATCCAACCGCGTGAAACACATTTTGCTTTAAGCGCCGACTTTTAGATGCTCTGCCGGGAGGACTCTTTCTAAAATAAAAAGTCAAACTTCTAAATAAAGAAAGGAGCAATACATTTTATTTTTGAAAAGTACTGCATAATCTGGAACCTTTATGAACACAATTCTAATTCTTTTCATACCTTGCAGAAGGATATGCAATTCGAACTTGATTAATAGACATATTGTACAAATTGTTACATTGATTAACTTGCAAAATTCATAAAAATAAATTCCTCTCTTTACTTTCGTCTTAAATTTAAAATCTAAATTTCTTCTTATTAGTCTCAAGTTGATGTGGCTGTTGAAACCAATAATCTCACATAACAATCCATTTGCAAACATTTACACAACCCAAATGTGTTTTTTTTTATTCACTAAAATCATAAAAGCAACTTTAACTTGAACGGGAGCAGCAAGAGGAAGAGAAAACAAACTGAAACAATAAATCCCTTGATTAGCTTTTAAACACAGCACTTGAAGTTTCCTTAAAAATCATCAACATCATCCTCACTGTAGTCACTGTTTATGTTTGAAATTCTTTTTTTGCATGTCGTTAAGTTTGTTATTTTGCCTGTGAATTGTAAATGTTAAATTAACAAACACTATTGTTAATACCAGCTGACAGTATAACTTCCTAAACCAACAACAGGCAATCGAAAATAAAACAACAACAAACTCACTTTGCAAATAAATACAGAGAAACAAATATATACTTTAACGAGCCACATACATACATCCTCATAAACTTATAAGCCAAAAGAAAAAAAAAAACACTCCCACTCAATATGCCAATGTACTCGTTCGTTAGTACTTTTCTATGCTTAAACATTCATAATTACTTTCATTTAGATTAACTTTCTAAGCGCACACACACTAACGCACACAGCACACACTTAGACTTAGGCAAACATACAGAGACTGGCAGACACATTTACACAAATATTTAATGCTCTGCTGCAAATACAGGCACTTACCTAAATACACCCTTGGAACAATACCACCCACTTTCAAACTCTGCCATATAGTTTCAAAAACGGAAAGACTTTCCCGGAAATAAAAGATGAAGCATAATGTTGAAAAAATGCCTAAAAGAAGAGTGGCAGACTGTAATCCTTACCCTGAAAAATAAAATGACTGAATACAAGCAGTATTTAAAAATAAAAATTGCATGTAACGAAATTAGCACAGTTGAGGTGGAAATTAGAGAGAAGAAGTCATCTCTTATTAAAAAGGGATACCCTCCTACTCAAAACGATTTAAAATTAACGTTTTACTGAATCTACTTTTCAAAAATTTATTAGAAATTAAAAAAAAAACTTTTGCAGGAACCGCGCATATGCCCTACAATCCTATAAGTTGGGAAGATATCACTTGCAGTTAAAGGCTTCATCAGTCCGACATACATAATATATATTCTTACGGTCCTCTAAAGCACTGCCTTTACTGTCCATTAAACGTACAGCATAAATGCTGTTGTACATGTTGGGTTAGTATGATTTAAAAAATTGAATTAGTTTTGATCGGTAAGAAGGAAAAGTGCGCGGGAGGTAGGGGTTGAGTACTTAAATTCACAAAAATGTAGTCATAAAGGAGCCTTTTGTTATTAAACTATTAAAAAAATTGTGATTTCAGCACTGTCTTTTTAATGCTCGTATTATCGAGGCCCTAAGCACTATAACCCATTGTATCTTTTGTGCGACCTACTTATTTCAGTGGAACAGATTTAGGCTTCGAATAAAGCGAATTTGCAAAAACTTATATTCTACGAAAGTCGAGGGCTGGGCAATCGCAGATCACAAGGTCATTACTCCACTCGCTGAATATGCTGAATATTTGTTGGTCTCTAAGTTTCTTATATTAAATTTCCGGTATCTTAGCCGCTCATTCTGATAAAGCCTTAGAATTTTTGGGCCTTTCCACGAGACAGCGTAATTGGCTGAGCCCGGCGGCAGCTCTCTAATGCCGCGAAAGTTCCTACTCAACCCAGGAACCAGTTTTCTCAATAGTAAGAAAGGTTCAGGGCCTAAAGATACACGTTGGGCTCCTCCGTTTCCTAAGCAACAGCCAGTTCGTTTCAAACACGACCTTCTTGGCTAAGTCCCCATCTAATTCTAATTTTGTGTCAACTGTAAATATCATATATTTCTCTTTAGTGTTGGGTTAAATAGATTATGTTTACAGTTGACACAAAATTAGTAGACAAGACACGAAGAATATTGAAAACGTGTGTTGCGGTATATAAAATTCATTCCATTCTGCTAGTTGTCTAATTAAATTCAAACTTTTACTGTATTCAGAATTATATCAAATTAATTGTCTATCTTAATAGAAAGTAAACGTACTTATGCCTAAAAATTAATTTACTTATTCAAACATTATATAGAAATATGCTGCCAATAATTTACCACTTTTAATTAAATATTGATATAGAGTTTGACTCCAGTGACATTGAAAAATTGGACTTGAAGAATTTTGAGTTACCCAATTGACTCAGAATATTGTATAAATAAGGCCGTTTGCAGGCCATAATTAAATTTTATTTAAAAAGTAGAAGAATTGGGAAAAAAATTCTAGTCCAAAATTTGTTTTTTGTGGGTTACGTTACTTTTGCGTTTACATTTTAATCTAACCTGTTTTAAGTGAAAAAAAAATTGACGTACCCAACAAAAAAATGTATACGGTGAGTTAAAGTTAAACTTTTTGAAAACTACCATAAGATTATTAGAAGGCTACATTTAATTATTTATTAAAAAAATTTATTTTAGCGGTTACACTTTAAATTATGGCTCTAAGGTTCCGTAGGTTTCAACAACTAGCTAAATAATTTCCTGGCATATAAATCTGAATGATTTCCAGCGTGAAAGCTTCGTTGGTTTAACCCAAGTGTTATCCTATGTACCATAGGAAACAATACGATCCACAATATGTGCTTCTTTCATCAGTATTATATAATAGTCGATTATGAAGCATTTAATAATTACCACAGTCGGTCTCATAATAGAAAATACCCGGCCTAAATTGTTAATAGTATCCTTTTTATTTTAGCTTTAACTGTTTGTCTGTAACTAAGAATCGCATTAATTAGAGTAAAAATCAAGTTGTTAAGCTTTGTGTCATATTAAAGGTTTTATTTTTCAGATGAAAAAAAAAAAATGAAATTAAAAGAAAAACATTTTCCTCTATACTTTTACATTGAAGTAGGTGCTTACACACACAAACACACACATCAATTCACATACACAAATCTATATGTTTCAATAAATATATTTCGAAGTGTATGTAGTTATATTTTGCTGCTGCTAAAAAGCCTAACTAACGATGAGAGTTAACAGCTGTTGTATAAATGTCTATAAAGACAAATTGAAATGCATTTTTTTTGCACATGGTTTTCGTTTTTCTTTAGCCTCCAACAGAGTAGATGGGAGAAAAATACTAAATTGAGATTTTTCCTGCCTAAAAACAAGCTTGAGTCTCAAATAACACTTGCCAGTTTACACATTGGGAATTGGCAAATTGTAATTATGCCTGTTTGTAGCTGTGAAGCAGCTGAGTGTGTGTGCGAGTGGGTGGCTGTTTTCTGTTTTCCCACTTAATGTTTCGTTAGTTTCTTTTTGCGCTTTGATTTCCATGGTGTATTTTAAATCTGTATTAATCTGTTTCTATGTGTAGTTGTGTGTCTATACAACGACTTTTTGTCGTTTTTCCTGTAACTTTGGTGGCAGGGTAGAATATTGTTTTCCATCTATACATTCTATTTTATAAGTACGCAAGAGGTAAATGCACTTTGACAGCCTTTTAGAATTTCATTAAAGAGTATGCGAGCATATGTGTGTGTTTGTGTGTGTGTGTGTGTGCATAAATCTCTAAAGGGTGGGTTCTATTAGTTTATGCATTGATGTTTGTTTAATAGGTTTTAGTAATTAGTCGTTTAATGTGTCGATTCGACTTCTGACTTTTTTTTTGCAATTCATGACAATTTAATTGTTTTTCATGTTTTATGTTGTCGCAATTTGTTTTTAATGTGGCTTCCCTTAAATTGATGTTGCTTTTAAGGTTTCCAATGGTATTTTTTTTCCAAAGGAAAATTATTAATTTCTATTCTGTTAATAACTTAAAGAATGCGCCGTCAAATTGAGAGATTGACAGTAAATTGTTTTATATAGGCTTCTTATTGATAAGACTGATGTGAGGTTTAAAAGGCCTGACAAGACTGTAAAAAAGTAAAACAGACAAGTGGTCAGCAAACATATTAAATGAATTAAAAAATAGTTGCATATAAAGTATGCGTAATTAAAAAGAAGCTTTAATAAAAAACAACACTTTTTAGCTTTAACAAAAAAGGTATCTTCTATAAAAAGAAAAGCACGTTTTATAAAAATCTCTTCAATAAAAAATTATCCTTAATAAAAAGGTATTTTTTATATAAGCTATTTTTTTAATAAAATATAAAAGGTACTTATTGAAGTAAAGGTACTTTTTTATAAAAAACACGTTAATATAAAAATTTTGTTTATTTAAACTATCCATTTCATTTTTTTCATTTTAGTTCATTTTTTTTTCTTGATTGACAAAAAATTTAAAAAGAGTACGAATAGAATATGAGTGAAGGTATAGTGGGGTAGACGTCGTTTCAACCGAACAGGAAAATTATCGCAAATATGAGAAGACTCTCGAATTCAATTTTCAATATTAGATTAGTAAAATAGGGGATGTTTACAAGAGCAAAAACACACTACTAATACATTCGTAGCGCCACAGAAAATGGCCAGTACATACTTTTAGTGTTATGATTACTAACATTTTTCTTCTTTGTTAAATTATCCGCTCAATTATTTCTTTATAAAGTCAACTTTTCCAAAGTAAATTTTTATTTATTTTATAATTTTTCTTCTAAAAGGTACCTTATTAAGAAAATGTAATGAAAATCCATATGAATATTGTTACAAATATAAGTGTATATAAATACAGATGTAGGTGTAGGAATTTAAAATTTGGTGAATTTTGTTTTTTGTGATATTTTGCAATCATTATCTTTAACGCTGGGTTCACAAATGCAAGTAGTGGCATGCAATTGTTGTGTACGTATTGTCCACGAAAAATTCTTCGAAATAGTCGAATCTCATGCCATTTGTTTTTGTGTTTACACATGCGAGTGTAAGTTCATTTTTAAAATGTCTTTAAAGCGGAAACTTGAGAAAATTTGTTTGCTTTTAAATTTAAAAAAATTTTTTATCAGGAAATGAGAAAGAAAAAGGCGATGTTGGGTAAAACCCCTATTGATTAAGAGCTGCGAGTTAGACATTGACACTTGCTAAAGGACTTGCTTTGGGAGGACGATGTCAAAGATTTTAGTAATTTGGTTAATAATCTGTTGGCTAAATTTTGATTCCATTTTAACTTTTTGTTTTCTTTTTAAAATAGAGTTACTGAGTTCACCATATAGGCATATTTTTGTCGAAACGATTTACATTTATTATTAATAGTAATATTTTATTATTATTACTAATATTATTGCTCTCTAATTAACAAACTTGAATTTTTGTATGCGCAATTTAAGAAATAAATCATAACAATTCATTTAAAAAGTTAGAACTTTAATAACAATTTAACCGCAATCCAATAAATTTACATTTAATATTGAACAGGGTAATATTGTCTATATATTATGCCAAATTTTCACTCGCATGCAATTTTAGCTGCCACTGGAGCTGCCATTGCGAAAAATGTGGGTCTATTAGTGAAAATGTGTGAGTGTATTGAGTTTTATGTTTATGTTACTTCACAATAATTTAAAAAAAATTAAAATAAATATTCGGAATTACGAACATATAATTTTCGACTTATTCAATTCTGAGTGTTTTTACAAATTCGAAGCAGAATTGTTTGAGACAATATAAAAACTGGTCTTTAGGATTAGAGTTAGTCAGAGGTACTTTGAAAAAAATATTTT
Organism: Phania funesta; assembly: GCA_963932375.1. Taxonomy (NCBI): domain Eukaryota; kingdom Metazoa; phylum Arthropoda; class Insecta; order Diptera; family Tachinidae; genus Phania; species Phania funesta. The sequence continues at coordinate 102,733,318 of OZ010653.1, read as the reverse complement.
TACTTTTATACTAGGTAATTTCTTAGAGGTAAAAAAGACCGTTTTAAAAAAATGTACTTTAATGTAAAACGAAAACGAAGGGTACCTTTTTCTACAACAGATTTAGCTTATGCAGGTACCCTTTTTCTTTAAGAACGCAGCGAGAGAAACTTTTTTGTTGCAGCTACTTATAAAAAGGTGTACTTTTTATGTAAAACTTTATATAAGGTACTTTTTTAAAGGCACTTTTTATGAGGGTGTTTTTTAATGATGTTTTTTATAGAAAGGACTTTTTCGAAAACATTTGACTTTTAAAAAAGTTAATATTTTTAAAGACGGTACTTTGTTATAACGCATATTTTTGCTGAAAAGTAATTTTTATAAAAGAACCTATTTTAAAAAACGATACTTTTTACCAGCTTCACCACGTTAAAGTTACTTTTCTGTCAGACGTACATTAAGAATAGTATTTTTTTAAAATAATATTTTTTTGAAAACATGTTTTTTTTAAAGGGAGCTGAAAAGTAAAAAATCGATTTTTATAAAAGCTGCTTTTTTATATCGGGTACTTTTAAACTTTTTTATAAAGTACTTTATTTTAAAAGCTACTTTTTTATAAAAGATAGTAATCTTTAATACAAACTAACTTTTGTTAATAAAAAATATTATTTTTATTTATCAGTCTTCAATTTACTTTTCCATTAATTTTATTTACCTCCGTGAGTTGGTCGCTTATTATTAAATAAAGTTTGCTTTTGGAAGTTTTTCTTGAATTGTATACTTTGGTTTGTTAAATAATTAGAGCTCTTATATGTTTTATATTTTATGGTTCATTGGTAAGAGTTTTATTTTTACATCTGGCAGTTGCCGTATAATTAAAAAGTTGCTCAGTAAAGATTGTTTTTTTTAGTTCTGTTCATTATAATTTCCTCGACATTTTTACGAAGCTGAAATGTTACAAGTATTTTGTTTTAACTTGTTCTGTGAAAATATACACCAAAAGTAAGTGGAAGTTTAATGACATGCATAAATTTTTGACGTTCATTGAACTTGGCACACGACCAAAAACCTTTACAGGTTGTTCTTTTGAATTATTTTTTTTTTGTAAATTCTCTTCCCTTGTTTTCGCGTTGTTTCACTTGGCGTGGGATTATGTTTCAATATGGAAAAAGTTTGTTTTTTGTTATTCCGTTTCCATAAAGAAAATCGTATAACCACTGTAGAGTAGAAGGCTTTAGTAATTGTAGCAAACATGGAAATTAATTAAACAGGGGTGTTAATAAGAAGGGAAAATATTAAATATTTAAATTTTAATATTTTTAGAAATTAAAATTTTTAAAAAGAAATTATTTGTTCTTGCTATTTTTTATATAAATTTACTCACACTCAATGTTTTTTTTTTTATTTTATATAACCTTAAATTAGTTGTTATTTTCATTTAATATTTTTCCATACTTTTTTTATTGAACGCTAGAACACCTTTGAATATGTTAACCTACATTTGTGCTGACTTTTGCAAACGGATGTGAGGAAATAATAATGATTCATTTTGGTGAACAATTTATAGAGGCTACACAGATAGGAAAACAGAATTTACGAAAAAATGGTGTCATAAATCAAAGTATCTATTTTTAAAAAATAATGCAATAAACTCGCATATTTACAGAACAACACTTCGACTGAAACGAATTTAGTTGGGAAACAAAAAACAAAAAAATTTTGCCCGAGAAAAAATTATTGTTCGATATGCTATAGTTTTGCGTATCGTATATCAATCAAGTGTATTAAATGATAATATTATATATAAGTGCAAGCAGACAAATTCATTATTTTCCAGCACAAGAACGTTACACGACCTGGCCTTCTTGAAGAAGCTAAAATTTTAAAAAAGTGACACCATTATTGAGTTCAAGTAAACAGTTTTCTAGTATTTTTTTTTTGCAGACCAAAAGAGTCAAACTCAGAGGTGCACGCATATCCAGTGGTTATCTTTCCCCTTCAGAGAACCCAACAGGAAAGATTATACATATAATGAGTTTAGTGGAATGAATGGAACATTTTGCCTTAAGAAATGGGAAAAAAATTTCTGATAAATTGACAAAAATGTTTACCATTGAAGTTTTGCTTTAGTCCCGTGCAAAATTGGATAATTTTTTATACCATTCACGAAAAGTATGTAGTGTAGGAAGGAAAGTTCAAGTCACGATGTTCATCTGTCTAATGCTTAAATAAACTTTTTGCCCGCCTAGGATCTTAAAACTTGCATCATTTGATTCAGTGAATTTTCGCTGTTTCAAAGCAGCAAATTTTTTATGCTTTTTTTGCATAAACTTAGCATATTTTGAAGCTTGATCCCATTTTCTGTAAAGTCCTCTACAGATATTATTAACCCGAGGCGCCCGCCCACATAATTTATAGACATAAATGTTGTCAAATTAAAACTTTTTGAAGAAACCTGAAAACCAACAAACCCAATTTCCTTCAAAAACCACAAAAGTTGAAAATTTAAAGTTTTGCTCAAATTAAAATTTCACTACAAATTCAGAAATTCACCATAAAATCGAAAATCTGAAATAAAAATTTTCATTGCCAAAAAGTCGATATATAATAAAAAGAAGAAAGCTTAACAATTCAAAATATTTTAAAAATGCACCACAAAAATTTAAATATTACAAAAAAGCTGAATTTTATCCTAATTTGGGAATGCTTCATAATTAAAAAATTCTTCACACACCCAAACCATAATTAAAAAATTTTAAATTACCCAAATAACAAAGTATTCCGAAAAAACAAATTGAAAAAAAACGTTATTGCACCAAAAAAATTACGAAAAATTTTAAATTCACCATAAAATGAAAAATTTTGAATAAAAAAATACAATTTTTTAAATTTCAAAACAAAATTTTTTATTTCCCAAAAATTTGGCAATTTGATCAGAAAGCAAAAAAAAAATAAATTAAAAATTTAAATATCGCTATTTAATGAAAAAATTTTCAATATTAATATAATTTATGTTACAGAATTATCTAAAAAAAAATTTCACCACATGTTCAAAATGAAAAAAAAAAAAATGTTAATGCACTAAACAATTATAACTACAGTGAATCACAAAATTTTTGGACAACGTTATTTTTTCAGACCAGTCAAAATATAACATATTTGGCTCTGACGGAAGGCAACGGGTATGGAGGAAAACAGGAGACGAACTCAACTCAAAGAATACTTTCAAGACGGTGAAACATGGTGGTGGAAGTGTGATGGTGTGGGGGTGCATATTGTCTGCAGGTGTTGGTAACTTGGTCATAATCGACGAAATTATGACTAAAGAGGTTTATTTAAATATATTAAAAAATAATTTACGCCAAAGTGCAGACAAACTGGGAGTTGTAGACCGATTTTACTTCCAGCAAGACAATGACCTAATACATACAAACCCCTCCCCAAAGTCCTGATCACAACCCAATAGAGCACTTGTGGGACTAGCAGGGAAAAGCAGATCAGAAAACATGAAATTCGAAACAAAACTGACCTAAAGGCAGCTCTTACTGAAGAATGGAAGAAAATTTCACCTGATTTGACGAGAAAACTTGTACATTCTATGCCAGAACGACTGAAAGCAACCATAAAACTAAAAGGAAATCCTACGAAATATTAAGCCAGTAAAACTTGCAATGTTTGACATAAAAATATATTCCTTTGCTTAAAATTTTTTAATGGTACCATGACTTTTGAGACTGAATTTTTTATGTTAAATCATATTTTATGTTTTTGTCACATACTTTTTTTTTAATAATATTGAATTTTTTCTTTTTTTAATTATAAGTAAGAGTGTAATAAATAAAATCGTTGAGTTATATTATTTAATTCTCCTAAATTTTTTAAATTACAATAAGATTTCATGAAAAAATTAGGGGGTACCAAGACTTTTGTGACTCACTGTATAAATTGAACTGAAAATTAAAACTAATAAAATTTTACCAACATTTTTCAAAATAGCAAAATTTTAAAAAAAGACAATCCAAATACGAATTTCACTAAACGTTGTTATTTAACCGAAAATTTCTTAGAAATTAAAATTTCACTAAAATGGCGAAATGCATCAAAAGTCAAACTTTTATGAAAAACATAGTTATATTAACAAAAGTAGATGTTACACATATGTATAAAAAAAATTCATATTTCACAATAAATGGGAATTCACCCCAAATTTTAATTCCATAAAAAATATTTAAGTTTTTATAATATTTTGCAAGAAAGTCGCCACAATCTGGAAATTCAACAGGAAATTGAAAACTAATAATAATATTTTAAAGTCACTAAAAACTTAAAATTTCTTAAAAATCCGAAATTAAATCAAACAAACCTAAACTCGACAATAAATCGAAAGCTTACTAAAACTTAAAAATGCAAATATGAAAATCTTCAAAATAACTTTAATATTTTAAAGTTTAACGACAAATTCTACACAAATGGTGAAATTGTACCAAAAACTAAATTTTATTAAATATTCGAAATTTGACTAACAATCCAATTTCGATAATATTCACAATTCACCAAAAAATCGAGAATTTGACAAAAATTGATAAGCAGACAGAGAAGAGAAAAAAAATTAAAATTAAATTCAAAAAGCTGTAATTAAGAAAAATTATCTAATCTAATACCCGAACGAAAATACCTACATTAAAACCACAGGAGAGATTAAATGTAAAATAAGACGACTAATTTTATCTCTTTTCTGTTAAAAATCTGTTTGTCCTTTTTCATCGAGAAGTTATATTCGCTGTTGTGATGATCTTTTGATCCCCTCTTGCAGTATTTTCAATCGCTGTTTAAGATACCTCACACAGTCTGTGGATACAGAGGGGGTTTTAAAAAAACCAAACGCAAAAATGTTGCAGCCGGCTATTTTAAAACGCAAGAAGGAGATATTAGAACAACGAGTAAGTCAACCATTAATGTAACCGTATCGACTTGAGGTCTCTAAGCGCTTTCACCGGCCTGTCGAAGTGAATGTTCACCCCAGTCTTCGTTCATCAATTTAATAAAAACTCGGGGATTTTTCAACTACAGCGTTACGAAGTATTTCTATCGAAGCCATCACTACGAGGCTTTTGGCGTGTCTTATATTACGTGGCGATCTTTCATGGTTAGTGATGGGCCACTTGACATATATTGTCGTGAAGTCTGGGAGTCTGGGCCCAATCAATGTAGCAATAATATTACTAATGAATTAGACGTCCGAGTTCTTGGAAGGATATTATTTCAAGGACCTAAAAGAAAATACATTTTGGACTACCCTGTAGTCTCTATTAAAAGCAATGATGAACTATAAAACGTAAACAGTTACATTTTTAAACTGCTGCCATATAAATTGTAACTAATTTGAACTATTTTATACTGTTATAGGCAAATATTTCGACGATTATTCAAAAATTCGTTAAATAAAGTTTTGTTTCAAATAAAACCCTGCCATTATTTTGAAGTGTGTTGACCAAACAATAAAATAATTACAACAGCATTTTTCAGTGAATAAATGAAACTAACAAAGTGCAATATGTAAGTGCTAGTGTCACACTAAAAGTGCATAAAAACATAAATACACACACATCCCACAGGATGTACCACTAAGCACAAATTCACAAATACGCCCACACACACACACACTCATGTACATCCTAAAATTTTATACAATATTTCAAACTCTTGTTATACTTCTGATTTCTATAGGATTTTCCCCTCTTCAGCCACATCCATTTTTCCCATTTGGAATGTGTCGAGTTTAAATAGATTTGCATATAAATTCATTTAATTAAATCACTTAGAACTACAACGAACACACAAATAAAGCCTCGCCACAATAAAAAGTGTAAAATCTCCACTAAAAATGTTACTACTAGTTGAACTAGCAGAATGAGTTGAAAGTGCAACAACACATCTGCCGTAAAGGTCAAACAACGCTGCCGAAAGCATTTTCATAATCAACAACGAGCATCAGTGCCGCTATCATTCAGAATGCAAACAGAGAAGTTAACAATTTAAATTTGGATTTTTAGTTTAAAACAACGACAACAACAACGAATGTTCCGACACCCAGAAAAAAATTTGAGTTAAAGAGGTAGCTAAAATAGGTCATGTCACTTGAGTCTGAGGAAAATATTTGCATTTGTGTGATTGTTTGAGAGATTGTGATTATTTCCGTCAGAGATATCTTCTTGATTAATGTAAGTACCCGGCTATTGGTCTAAACTTATAGTCCTTACAACATTGGGTGAGTACAATGTGTCCACGAGCGCAACCACTAACAATAGGCGCCAGCCATTACTGGCAATTTGCAACCATGCACTTGGACAGAGTCTCCCCCTTGGTATAGAGTCCTACCGCGATGTAGACGTTTGACCCGCGATTTGAACAACTGATAGTTGGACTTAAAAAAATTCAGAGCTGGTAGCGCATCTTCATCATTAATTGCCAGATAACAGCAAGACAACAGCAGGGCTGGCAGCTGGTAGGCACAAAGATATAACTTGCCACAGAAGATCTAACTTATACCACCACGTGGTGGCGGCCGGTAACATGTTCCTCTCTCTGCATGAAGTCTGGTGAACTAAGTCGAGCGGAGGGAAGTTAACACTCTCACATAAAAAATTCCTAACCTACGGTGGAACGTTTCAAGTATGCGACCTCTGGACACCAGACGATCTCCAGTTTTAATATGCACCCATGCATATGGAGCTCTGTGTGGGTGGACATATTTTTTTCCCTTAGGGGGATGAATCAGAAAGCCTCGCAAGAGACGGAGAGGTTAATATCTGCAGAAACTACGGTGTTACGGGCCAACGGAGCAATCCGGAAAACATTGACAAGAATGTCTAGCGAGAGTTGAAATAGTCAAACTTTAAAGGTACTTCTAAGGCGTTCGATTGTAATATTTCGAGAGGGATGGACAATGAAGCCTCGCCCGAGCTGGAGGGGTCAATGTTTGCAGAAACTCCGGTGTTTATTGACCAATAGAGGAATTCTGAAGAGCTCGATAAAAAAATCTCCTTAAGGGAGGACAGGACAGCTTCGAAAGATACTCCTAAGGTAGAGGCTGAGAAGGACCTAAGCCCTAAACAAATGCTAGCAAATATTTATAAGCGACTCCGTCATGAGGAAGAAAGTCGATAGTAAAGGCTATTGGTAATACAAGACTTGAGGGGGAGTAATGTAATCGTAAATTACAAATCGGTTGCCTGAAATCAATTCGAGGAAAGAAGGTGGTCGAAAATGGATCCATAAAGTTAGCGGTCTGCTTCGATATCCCCCCTATATTGAAAAAAAAGACAACAACAGGAATAATAGCGGTGACGGCAACAGCAACGTGACGGCGTTGTTCAACTATGTGGAGGGAACTCCGATCCTGTCCTTTCTCTAGCATAACGGCATAAGACTCCAAACAAGAATTGCTGTAGCTCTGTTGATGAAACAGTTAGCCCTGGTTCCAGTCATAGTGCAATATAATTGTACAAAGTTAGTCTAAAGACTGTACCTGCCCTCACTTTTTGCGAGACTGAGGCTTCAAGCGATGGTGGCAGACAATAAATTACTTTTTAAATAAATTTGTTTATCAAGCACTGCGAGGAAAGCTAATTAAGAGGTTTTACTATCCCGTTCTTTTTGTAAAAAATATTAATCCGAACTTATCGTAGAAGGTTCTGATTGCACTCATTATGGAACCAATTTTAATGACCTTGTGAATTTATTTTAATGTTAAGTCGTATCGTTTGTTACTGAGTGGTCTGTATGATTGATAACAGCTTCATCATAAGCTTTTAAAAGAAACAATCGATTAAGCTCAGATGTAGAAGTTTCCATACTAAAACAGAAACCTGAAACCTGTCGCGAATCTGAACTATTCTCCAATTTTTTAATCTCGAGTGTTTATTGTTTAGTCAGCATTTGTTAAATGGCTTAAGGGAAACTAAAATACATAGAATACCGTTAGAAAATGTGCAAAATAACTGGGACAAAAACAAACACAACATCAAATTAGTTTTTGTGTAAAATTTTCTGTTAGGTTCGTTAGTTTAATTGTGTTTTTCACAAAAATTAGTGCAAAATATGGAAAACTTGCAAATCTTTATTACAATTTTTTTTAAATAAAACTAAACTTCACAATAATGCATAATTAGCGATGAATGTAACTAAAAAATAAGGGCACAAGGTATCAGCCTTAGTAGCGGAGGTTAGTGAAGTTGTTGAAATTGATAATTAAAATATTTAACGCAAGAGAGCTATATTCAGCCGTGTCTTTATAAAATATGAACTATTAACATTGTACTACAGATTTTTTCCGCTGAAAATATTGTCTGTGATTTTTAATTTTAGTCGCCGGGCTTAGCCGTTTTCTTTAAATTTTTTATAAGTTCTCTATTATTGGGTAAACTGCAAATAATAGTGGTAGTACTTGTTTAGTGAAATTTCTAATATTTAATAAAATTTAGAGGTATCGGTGAAATTTCAGACTGTTAAAATTAAGATTTTTGTTTGATATATCAATTTAATTAAAATTTCTGCTAAAACATTTAATTATTATGATTTTAATTTTGTTTTGGTGAATTCATAACTTTTTATGGTGAATTCCAGATTTGTGGTGAAATCAGAATTTTTATATTGTAGAATTTTTTATTTTGCGTAGTTTTTCGGTGGAATTCCGTTTTTTTTTTTTTTGGAAAACTTCGGTTTTTTTATAAACAATAAAATTTTGTTTATTACAGTTTTTCGACTTTATGGTGAATTTTCGTATTTGTGGTGAATGTAAAATTTTAGCAAAATTTCAAATAGTTGTACAGTTCCAATTTTTAAAAATTGCTATTATATTAATAATATTGTTTTAACTTAAAATTTATGATTTACAGTTTGGTATTTTGGTGAATTTTCGAATGTTAGTAAATTTCCAAATTTCTGTAAAATTATTTTTTTTTTATTTCTCATTGTTTTTATGATTTTTTAATATTTCGGTGAATTTTCAATTTGTTAAATTTTTACATTTTTTTGAATTTCACTATTTGTGGTGAAATGAAATTTTTTTAATATATTTTGTTAACAGCGATTTTGTTAAAATGTCAAGATTTTTATAAAATATTGATTTTGTTGTAATTTTTCCGATCTTTGGTGAAATTACAAAATTTTGGTTTTATTCAGGGTTTTGTGAAAAATATTAAAAATTTGCTGAACTTTGGTTGTTTTGATATTTTCGGGTAATATTTCGTTCTTGTATTTTGTTGATTTAAAAAAATTTATTCTAGTTTTTCAATTTAATGGTGAACTTTCAAATTTGCGATGAATTTTATCTTTTTTTCGGTTTTTTTATAATACAACTTATTTTTTTAGAAATTTATCATATATTTATAATTTCAAAATTTGTTAACTATAATTTTGTAAATCCTATTCATTACATTTTACATATAAGTCCGTAAGTTATCAGGGCATCGGGATGATAATTTCTGTAAAGGGGCCTTATGACAAATTTTATAAGGATTTAGAATATGCAAATTCTATGGCCATATCTCAGGAACCTGTGAATCGATAATACAGATTTTAAACAGCGAAAATTCACTCTTACGTTGTCTAATGCCGTCAGAAAAGTGATTTCAACATCGGACACGCGGACATCGGTAATTTATCTTTCCTGCCTATAACGATCCAGAATATATATATATATTTTGTTCAGTCGGAAAGGAATATTGTAGAAGTTACAAACAAATTCTCAAGCGTTTTTATATAGCCTTTTCATATTTTTGAAGGGTATAATAAAAAAGTTATTGTTAGAATGTAGTTCTTCCATTTTTGATTGTTTTTATCAAGTTTAAATTTGTAAAATGTACGATGTGTTTTTTACATGAAATGGTTTTTTTTTAACTTTAAATTTTCTAAGCATTTGCAAGAGGATTATGACTGCTATTCTCATCCTTTCGATAGCGCTCTGAAATTTTATTATTGAATGTGTTGGTCCTAAAGTAACTTTTTCTTTATCGTCTTCTGTGTCACTTTGTTCCAACTTAATTTCTTCTTATATTTGAATATTATAACCAATTTCATATACTCATGTATTTATTTATTCATTTGAGATTCGTGGAGTCATTTCTTGTAGAATTAATTACCATAGCTCTTATAATACTTGCTTGTTAATTTAGGTTTTGTTTGTTGAAAACTAACCTTAACAGAGCCACTAATATTACGAATTTGTGTGTTGCGATTATCAAGGAGTTGCGTTTTTCATAGGTTGCTTTAACCGAGGTTACACTGTATGCGGTACATCTTTTGAAAATAAGTTATAAAGGATTAGTTGGTGTCGGCATACGAACTTTATATATTAATGTGCACGCACCAGTGAACTTTTTCATAGCTTAGCGGCATCGAAACGATAATCAATGATCATAGTGAAACTTTCAAAAAGACTAAGTGAAAAATAGGTAACAAAATTTGGAATCAGTGGCCGTTTATTTAAGGGTACTTATCTCCAGAGAGGCGATTTACTATTATATAGTCCTATGATGGTGATGGAAAGTAAGGGTCGAAATACTGTAAATAATGTTTCAGCTCAAAAGGATCCAAACCAAAATATTTTCACTTCATTCATAAGAAAATGGAATTTACATACTACTCTAAATTCTATATTCTAAAGTGTATTTTGACCTTGGAGGAAGTTTTGTCGAATCTATCCTGCTTCCTCTTATGGCAGAAACTTCTACTTTAAACTCAGTTTTCCAAACCCATTTTATTTAATCGATTCCATTATGTTACGCTGCATATATGAAAATAGCCTTCTTAACGTAGCCAGTATTCAATTTGATATTTTCAAGTTCAATGCCTGCAACATGTTGCCATTATTTTTCTGATTACCAAACAAGTTCAGTAATCGATTTGAATTTGCATGATTTTCCAACATATTGAGCAGAGGCGATGAAAGCAAGGGTAACTAATAATGATAAATATATGTATTAAAAATAAAATGTTTTTTTATAAATCAAGCAGACACGCAATCGTAAAATATTGTTGTATAAATGGCTATTATAAATGGCAAATACTTAGAGAAAGAAATATTTAAGGACTGAGATGTGTTAAATAGGAAATATTGACAGTTTTTAGTGTTTACTTGCAAGTTTTAAAAACGGAAATATTTTTCGTTAAGACCAAGATCCAACATGATCGCAAGTAATACTTTCTAAATTACATACAATTTGATGGCATCATCTGTCTAACAACTGTCTAAGGCGATCATACAATTTATATTTTTCTATGTAAAATAGGCGAGTTAATGAATATCAATATTTCAAGCAAACCTACAACCAAGGTCCTCTGGATCACACTTAATTGTTTAGGGCTGTTAGAGAAGTTGAACTAGATTACATTAAACGCAATCGGTGAGTTAATATTTCGAATCTCATTGGTTAACTATTGGCTAAATAAGTCGACCAAAGAGCAAATAATACTCTCTTATAAAAAATCCCTAATCCACGGTGTAACAGCATATGCCAGTGATGCAGCATTCAGGTTGATCTTCGTTTTTAATACAGACTTAGCCAAGCATATAAAGCTCTATGTGGGTAGAGATTTTGTTCTTCATTACAGGGTTAAATCAGAAAGTATTGCAAGAGGCGGAGATGTTAATCTCTGAAGAAAATCCGTTTTTAATTGGCCAAGGAAGAGACGAATGCCTCGCGAGGGGTGTATGAGTCAATCTTTAGTTGTACTTCTAATGCTTGGGACCGACAACTCCTGTATTTATTGGCCAATGGAGGAATTCTGAAGATATGGACAAGAAACCTCGCAAGAGGTGGACACTTGTTAAACATGAATGCCATGATATATCAAGGCGTTAGACAAATATTATTACAAGAGACGCCGTGATGAGGAAGAATGCCGACAGTGAGCAGTCGATAGTCTGAAGTAACTAAAGTCAAGAGTAAAAACTAGTGGTTGTAAATTACAAATCGGTTATCTGAAATAAATTCGTAGAAAGACAAGGTCGACAAGGGATCCATAAAGTTAGCGGTCTGCTTCGATATCCCCCCTACGCAAAAAATAAACAATAGAATCATAATGTAGTCTGGTATAATAACAATATTAATGCATATAATATGTACATACAAATATATGTAGTACACAAACGCTGATATACATATTCGACGTGAGGCATAATTATTCCGATATTGTGATTCTAAGTAGTAATATTTTTAAATAAACACTGTTTCTTAGTGATACATTAATCGAATACGAGAAGATATTATGTACTTGTATTATATTTATTAATAATATTTTATGCTAAAGAATTTACGGGTTTTTTTATAGTTAAATTTAAATCTGAATTTTAATAAAAATAAAGTCGTCCAACCCAACCATATTAAAACTTTAATGACCAGTAATCATTTAATCATTAAATATAGACAAGCACTCGTTTATAGTAAAAAGAATAATGTTAAAATTATTTAAAAAAAACCATAATATGTTTACCACAACCATCAGGGTCTAACCATAAATGCCAGTAAATCCGACGCTATGCTTTTCAATCGTAAGAGGAAGGGTGTAGAGGTTGAAGCCTTAAAGCTTTTCGGATCGGAAGTAAATGTGTCCAGGAAGGTGAATTATCTGGGCGTTACCCTGGATAAGGCACTTACCTGGAATGAACACATAGAAACAAAAGTCCGGAAAGCAAAAAGGATTATGCATCAATGTAAACGAGTGTGTGGCCGTAGGCACAATGATGGTGAGACCCATTATAACTTACGCATCCGTGGTGTGGTGGCCGAAGGCCTCTCAGGGCACAATTAAGCGTAAGTTGGATGGGATTGAGAGGGTTGCCTGCATGGGTATAAGTGGTGCAATGCGCACGTCGCCAACACAGGCAATCGAGGCAATGTTGAGATTGCTGCCATTAGACTTTTTCATTAGGTCAACGGCCGCATTGTCAGCTTTGCGAATGAACATCGGGCATAAGAGTATCCTGGACCTCGTTGGGAAAGAGGTTAGGGCTGCTCAGATACCGATGAAACGCATGAGTAGGAGAAAGGTAGTCGAGAGGCTGCATCGGACACTCATTGCGGAAGGCATTATACACAATGAGTGTATGGAGAACGACATCAGCATTTTTACTGATGGTTCTCTTATAAGTGGCAAGGCAGGAGCAGGTGTATTCTCAGTTGAGCTGAACTTGTCCTGTAGTCTGTGTCTGGGGAGGTACGTATCAGTTTACCAGGCAGAACTGCTTGGGCTTGCTGCATGCGTTGGATCACTTGCTTGAAAGACAAGTGCATGGGAAAAGGGTTCTCATGGCACTTAACAATAAGTCAGTTATAAAACGCATGAGGCAAGTGAACGTATATTCCAAACTGGTGCTGGAATGTGTTCTGAAACTAAACGATGTGCCTCGTTGAATGAGGTGGCGTTGATGTGGGTTAAGGGATACATAGGCACAGCTGGGAATGAAGCAGCAGACGAACTAGCAAAAAGGGGATCTGATGTGGATTTCTGTGGACCAGAACCCAGGGTTGCCCTGGGGAATGGCCTAGTGCGAGCTAGGTATACTCATTACACCTGAATAGGTGGAGGGAGAATACCACATGTAGACAGGCTCGAATGGTGCTTAAAAAGCCCCTCGGCAGGAAGGCCAGCAAGGTGCTCGGATATAATAGGGCTACTTTAAGCTGGATCACTGCGTTAGTGACAGGACATGGAAACTTCAAGTACCAACTGGCTAAGATGAAAGTCGTAGAAGATGATACTTGCAGACTATGCCTGGAAGAGACTGAGACGGTACCGCACATTGTGTGTGAATGTCCAGCACTGGCTAGCATTTAAGACCACGGGCAGACACTTATTAGATGTGAATGCCATGGGGGAACTAAGCCTTAGACAAATGCTAGCAATTACAAAAGACTTCATGATGAGGAAGAGTGTCGACAGTTACCAGTCGATAGTCTGAAATCACTTTAGTCAAGAGTAAAGGCTAGGGCTAGCACGAGACTCAATTGAAAGTAAGGTGGTTGTGATTACGGATCGGTTCCCTGAAATCAATTTGAGGAGCGAAATGGGGGTCGAAAAGGGACCCAGAAAGTAAGTGGTCTGCTTCAATATCCCCCCATTCATTAATAATAATAATTGCCATAACCATATATGTGTAGAGAACATATTATTAGTTGTTGTGGTCATGCCACAACTATACTTTATGAGTTTCATGGATGCTAATACTTTGTATGGTATTATACTTCCGGTCTGCGATATAATCCAGATGATATAGTTGGTCACTGCGTTATCGAGTTATGGGCAGCGGAGATATGCCTGTAGAAAAAATTAAATTTTAAATTTCTTTTGTGCAAAATTGGTTACTCGTCGTCCTTATAAATACACAAATTTATGCGTGCACACTCAAACGCTTAATCGATGAAACATTATTTATGAAAATTTACATTTAATACATGAACATTGCTGAAAATAAAAGAGTTATGGCACCAATTCAGCCGGCGGAGTTGTAAAATATAAAAAATGGTTTTTAAGCATACTCACAGCCCTATACAAACACATACATAGCCAAGCCAAGAAGCTGAACAAAAAAACAATTCATGCAAATGTAGAGATAAGCCGACTATATGAAGTGATATGTGTGCGTGAGTGTAACAGTTTTAACAACACACTAGCAACAGTAATAGTGCTAGTCAGTTTATTTTGCTGCCATTTCCTGTTTATGTAGAAAATTAATTTGCTATAATTCATCAATTTGACTTTAACGAAAGTTCAACAAATGGGGTTAAGTGTGCTGGAAGTGACTGCCTTGCTACATTATGCCAAACGATATGGAAAAAGGAACGAATATAAAAGGGTTGTTGCTCCTGTTATTGCTGTTTGGTTTTTGTGAAATTATACAACACACACGCACACACGAACACCCCTTCTTACCAACCTAAAGGACTCCATTTAAATACCTTAACCGATACAGACTGAAAGAGCATCACTTGGTTTTGACAGTTGAGCTGAAATGGCTAAAAAACTAAAATAAAGCAGATGCAACCTGAAGCTTAAGAACAGCAAACTTTAAATATATTGATATTTTTTATGGTACATTAGGGGTTATCACTTGTAAGCTATAGAATCTGCTATACAAATGTGCTAACATGCATGTGTACGAGAATACCTATAGATACTGATATTTGCGTTTTATTTATGTTACCACATTTATTTGATTGAGTTTTGTAACTTTAAAATTTAAACCAACAGGCTGGTGTGCGAGACTGTATAGGAGAAAGGGTGTAAACAAAATGGTTTTGTGGCAAAATTTATATAAGCGGTTTATAGGGCTGGTTATATTTTATGGAAAATTCAATAGAAAAACGGTTTGGTCGAATTCAAGTGATGTAAAATTAAATTAAATAAAATGAATAAAATTTGTTCTATTTCTTTTAGGGTGATCGATTATTTGACATTTTTCATAAACCGGGTTTCGAATATTTGAAATTTAAAAACCCGGTTTTCGGGTTTCCATAACCATGCCAGAACCGGTTTTTAAAAAACTTCAACATTTGTTTATATATTTATTGCTGCTTAAAGTACACACATGGACAAAAGTTATCGTCACTTTGAAGACCTCTTATGCACACAAATATATCGAAGTGCGAAATTAAAAATATCTTCAATGGTTATGTAATGTATTTAATTATTTTGTATTGTAAAGAAAAAACTTATTTGCTTGAAATTAAATAACAAAATATAATAAAACTATTATGCATTTGTTTATATGGTATGTTATTATTGTTTTGTTCTCCTTTAGAATCTTTTATATTTGTTCCGGCCTTGAATGTATTAATTACTTTGCCACTACCGCCCTGTCACTTTTTTTCCAGTAATGGCATAAATGGTTAAGAATATTATGATCGGGGTATCCAGAAGAAGTGGCAGATGTGTGAGATAAATAGTGCAAAGAGGACAATATTTGCTTCACATTTAATGATCAAATGTACATTTAAAATCCTCAGATTTGTTTATGCAACGAGCTCGCCGATATCAGCAGCGGACAAACAGCCCTACACCATGACACCTTTCTTTTGCTTATGAGCTATGGAATACGACAAAAGGCTGTGAATACAAATTGATAAATCTGGAATCGGAACTATTTCTAAATATATCGTGGGGTTTACGTGTTTTACTCGGAAGAAGTAGAACATTGTACTACAAAACAACTGCATTCCCAACACAAGCTAACATGGCGGCGCGAAACTCTTGATCTCGGCCACGGTGGCTGCGAACAAGTATTTATAGAAAATAGTTCTTCAAACGTTGTCTAAGAAAAGTGACGATAACTTTTATACGTGAGTGTAGGTTAAGTCATATAGTACCAATAGATCAAAAGAGTACAAATATGAAAATTCAATTTATCTATTAATTTGGACTACTGTTTGATTATAAGATCAGCTTGTCTCCTCTATTGGGTATGGCAAAATGCGTCCTTTTTGCTACATTTTCCATCACTTTTTCGAGCATCTCAGGCGGTATATCGTGACTTCGGCACGAGTGTTTACGTCAAGCTTATCTAAGTTTTGTTGGTACACACTTTGTTTTTCAAAGAAGCCGATACAAATAAGTCCGGTAGGGTTAGATCTGGAGACCTAGATGGCCAGTCAAAGTCGCCTTTTTTTGACATCATACGTCCAGGGAATTTTTGTTGCAAAAGCTGAATACCATCATTTGCATTATATCATGATGCATCATCGTATTTAACAGCAGTAACTGTCCAGACTTTTTTCACGCATTCTCAGACAGACATAATGAGCCGATAATTTTAAATTATTTTTAAGCCAACCATACATACACTGTAGTCGGTTTGTAATCAAGTTGGGCGTTTTCAGCACAGATGCAATTTTCTGTACTATCTCATTGCACGATTTTATTTTGCGATTAAGGCAATTTGAGTAAAGATGGCAAATAGATGTGAGCCACACAATGTTTTTGTTATGTAGTCATTACGAAAAGAGGCACAAAATATAACATGTTGCGCTACGCTCAATCATGGTGCGACTGAGTTGGTAAACTTGGCAAAAAATCAAAACTTTTGAGAGGTTCGTACAACTCAGACAGAATTTCATAAAACGAACCAACCTATTTTGCAACTTCTACCAACAGTCGCAACGTGTATGGCTTGCTTCATCATTAATATTAATCATACGTAACATGAGACAAAATTTCAGCTTAAAAGAAAGATGGCCTAAATTTGTTATTTTTAGTTAAATTTTCTTAGCATCCTCTCGAATTTAATTACTTTAAATGGTAACATATGCCCTATTTTCCTTACCTTTCAAAAATTTAAAAACATGTTTATATTATTCTCCTTTTGCCACTTAAAGCAATATTTTGTTCTTGATTATTAACTAAAACAAAATCTTTTAATGCCGTATTTTTTCTCCCTCCTCATAATGGCTTGCTGTGATAATTGGAAAAAAAAACTTCTTTTTTTCATTTCAATTATATCTAAGCCACAAAATACAACAAAGTGAAACTTGTGGCCAAAAATAAGAAAACTACACAAAAATATGAAAAGTCTACTTAATACAGACTTAACAGCTTTTAAGTTTTTTTGTGTTACTTCAACCACCAGTTTTTCATTCCTGGTAATACTCTTCTTGGTTTGATATTTTTATATGAATCAACAAGAAAAAAAGCAAGTTTAATAAAACTTTTGAGACATTTTCTTAAGCACAGATTATCGTTATAATCAGTAAAGTAGGCGAAAGTTGGTTTTAGTTTTTCACTTCACATTTCCATTTTTTCTACTTCTATGAATCTGTTAGTTGGATGGCTTTTTTACCACTTCTTACAAATTTGTTCATTCTTCTTAGTTTGGCTATTAGTGTTTGTATGTTTGATACGTTTGGAGATTTCATAACACATTTGTTCCGGGATTAAAAGCTATAAAAACTGAAATGAACGAAGACATTAAGTAAGAAAATCTTAAGCAGTGGTAGTAGTATTACAGCTCTGCGTTGTTGCTTGCTTTTTGGTACCGAAACTCTAAAGAAAGTTTTTATGTTTTCTTTTTATCTGTAACTAAGTTTAATACTCGTATATGAAAATTGATTATATATAATGTGATGATGTGAAACTTTTGCAGGGGAAAAATGAGCATAATGTGAACATTTTACGAATTAAAAAAAAAACAAATTATTATTTTATATAAAATATTCAGAGATTAAAAAGAAAAATAGCTTACTTAAACGCAGGATCATTATTAGAGAGTCAGCCAAATAACTTAAAGTAGTAATTATGATATATGGTATTTTTCCGAGTACCATTTAAATTGTTGTAAGCGCTAGCGATTATTTTTATGAGACCACAGAGTAAAAGAAATCATTTCAAAGTCATAACTGCTCGCCCACTAAGCTGCTCCGTTGGCAATTCTGAAGATAACCCTAAATAATTTGAGCACATTCATCCACATCCAGTCAGCGCTCAACTAGTTAAATACTGGCAACTTTAGCGGAATAATCTGTTGAAAAGTATTCTTCTTTTGCACCTTATTCTATGCGATACTTGGAGATAATTATTTCAATTACTCCCTCTTAACATCTAGAAGTCAACTAAATCCAAAGTGTTTCACTACCTGTAGGGCTGCCCATGACAATTATTTCGGCATTATGAAAGCTGTCCCATCTTATTTAATATTGTTCTGAATGCAAAACTCTACAGAATACTCCAGCGGAATTTTAATAACTTGGAAAGTGTTAAATCTGTGCATGTAAATACAGGTTTAAATCTGCGCGAACAGATAAACAATACCCTGCTCAAAAACGTGTATAGATATGAGCAACCATTTAAAATGGGCTGGATGTTCTTTCAAAGCTTCTGAATCGAAAGTTATGCTACCATAATACCATAAGGAAAAACCTAATTTTAAATCTTTAAGAAATCTAATGATTATGATAATACAATACAAAAGAAGTTAAATGTGGTTGATAGCGCTCAGAGACAACCAAACGCCAAGGCAACTTCTTCATCAGCTGAAGGTTAATGTAGAAACGTTCCTTTCGGTACGAAATTGCAGCGAGAAGATAGTTGTATGTCCGTGTTTGGCACCTACGTAAAATTGAACAGGTGAAATATTGACTCAGGCTGAACAATCGGCCACGTAAAACGCATTTTTCCCACGAGTTATTAAAATGATTTCTCACATATTAAGTTTTAACTCCTATTTCTTACAACCCTTATAAACTTTACTAGCTATTTACTCAAAAGACGTTTTAAACAGGTTTCCTTACGTATAGCACAGGGTGTTTGTGTTATTAGTAAAGAACTTTAAATTGCCGGGAATTTCGCCTTATTCGAAAGATAATTTTTTGCTCGACTTATTTGAATATACTTTCCGACTCATTTGTTTCTGCGGAAGTCCATCTGGGAGGTTAACTTGGCGATCACTTTTTGCAACAATGAATGCCATAAGTCAGTGATAAGGTAGCGAATAATGTCTTCCGATGCGTCAACCGTCTCTGTCCTATCGCCGTAGACAAGAGCCTGACATCGCGCGATCTTAAGGTCTCTTTTTATATATTAATTGTGGCACACTTTGTGCGGCATATTGCAGCACCTTGTTGAAATCATAAATCTTCCACATTAAGGGAATACAATTGTGGTACAAATTAAATGTAACGTTCTAACCTGCAAAGTTTTTGAAGGGGTTTGGAGTGTTTCCACCCGCCCATTAGGCATAGGCTATTGGTTTGTAGATTATCTTCACTTCAAATTCAATATTTGTGATTATTGACCAAAAGTGAGCTTTTTGGCTCAAACATTTTTTAGGTGAAATTCTAGATTAACCACAATTTCATTTTGGCCGAATCACAAATATATGGCGTGCCCAGTAGTCACTTCAATTCTTGCACGAGTCGAATTTTGTTAGTCAGCAAACGAAAATCTTGAATAAAGTGGATGAACCCAGCACTAAACGATTCGTGGTTGCTCGAATTAGTTGCTCTGATGGACTATTATGCCAACCGCAAGATGGACGAAAAGCGCCATGCAATTATCGAACTTGGTTTAGGTTTCGGTCTAGACGCGAAAAAATTGCAAACAAAAAAGTGTAGAACAAGTAACAGCTGTGCAAATAGCGAACATGTCAAGCAGTGTTGTGATCCTAAACTTTTATAACTCTAAAGAAAACACGCAATTTTTATTTAGAGCGAGAAAAAAAAATAGTTTTCGTGACTAAGTTGTAACTGTGAGGAGCACAGGCAGAAAAATAAAATGTCTATGGTGTCCCAACACTATAGTGCTGTCACCTGTGATTGGGGCGATTATTAAGAGTGCAGTATTGCAAAAAAAAAGAAAAAAAAACAGCAAAAACAGTATGCCGAGACAGCTAATGAAATTCGCGGAATTTTAGTTCGACTAGTAAAACACCTAATGTGAAGAAACTATGTCGACTATTGACAGTAGGTATCGTTTGGATCAATGTACCTGCCGGTCCTTAAAAAACGTTGTTGCTGTGTTTGCAGGGTGTTTCCTGAAGTCCTGAGAACACCAATTGGGCAATTTTAGGTTAAAAGATTTATTTTCGTTCTAGTGAAAAATTAAATTTATTGCTCAGCAGATCTTCCAGGCTTCTAAGTAATGTATGACTACCATTTTATGGTATGCATTTAACGAAAACTACTCTTGTTTAAATATCCATCAATCACGTCCTCTTCTTAAACATCTTTTAGTTAAGAAAAATTCATTACGTTTTATTTTCACAAACATTAAAAGTTTGCTTGATTATTCCAAACAATGCAAACCGATAAAGACATTTTCATTGAAACCACTTTATTCATTTTTGGCCAGGTAAATGATCTCCTTAATTATTCATCATCGTCATCAGCATCATCATTTATAATTTAAGCAGTAATGTTTCAATGTCCACAAAATATAATTAATAAAATAATTTAAAATTCACTGCTTAATGAGACCCAACCCCAGGGAAAGGTGGTGTGATTAAAAAGCAAAAGCTTGTGCTTTATGTTGGATTGAAAAATGACAAGGAAACCATATTTGTATAAAAAAAGCCTTCGTTCGTGCTAACAAAGAAAGTACCAGAGACAGGGACAGCAGCATCAGTCAGCTACAACAACTTTAACAACTTCAAAACAACGTTATCACCTGGATTCAAGTTCTTTTGTTGCCGGTTTTTGTTTGTTTTCATTTTGGCAACTTTTATAAGGGCCTTCCTTTGTAGCCATACACAGTTTTATAACTGAGTATTTAAATTTCTCCAAGCCGAACAATAAAAACAGCAACACCAACAACAACGAGGAAGGTATAAAAGAGAATCCTTTACAAGAGTTTAAAATCAGCCAGCCTATTGTTCATATTTTTTTTTTTGTTTGGGTTTGTCTTGTTGTAGTTGTTGCTTTTGTTTAAAATTGTTGTCTATATATTGTTGTTTTTATTGTTGTTGAGTGAGTGATGATGAAAAAGGGACTTTAATCATTAAAACCACGCAGCAAGATGGCTTTGTCTCTTGTATAAAAACAAAGAGGATTATGATGAAATTTTGTTCAGAGTTTAAGGAATGAGAGCAAGTTCAGCGTAAGGTAGATTAAGGAAGATATATTCGATGAGTTGTGATCACGAGATGAATAGCGGACCAGCATCCCAATAGAACTTAAGTGGCGGCCATGCTGCTGCAGCGTATCAAATTTATTAGCTTGGTGGCCTCTAAGGCCACATGCATGTCCGGTACTACATGTGTGTAACACTTGACGAACTTAGCTCAAAATCCTGTAGACCATGACATAGTTTCTCATTTGAACGGCTGTTATTTAGAAAAGCTCTGACAAGACTTTAGAACTTGATTATGCCAAAGCGCGAAGAGAGATTAAGCCTTTTGAGTACTAGCAAAAACAAACCATTCTTCATTTTTCTAAACTTTTTGTATAAGAAAATGTTAACTTTTAATGGGTTTAGAGAGGAAAACTTCATTTTTTCATCCCCTTAGATTTGCTCCGGCGTTACGCTGGTATACTTAGGGGTGTCTCCTCAATAAGAGTGTACTATGAAAACATTGTGTTCCCGATACATGCCGTGCAATTGACACCACAAGAATTCTGTTACCATGTTATTGTAACGAACGTCGGGACGTTCGCAGCCACTGTGGCTTTAACTTTTTAGTATTTACGGCGGCACTCTCGTTGGCTGCAGCAATGTTTTCGAGAGATCGACATTATTTTGATGCAAATCTCCAGGGAAAAGTTTCCGACCAGGTTATACAAGGTGTTTGCTGGCAATTGCATGTTTTTGTATTGGGTAGTACTGGAAAAATATTAGGTGAATGCCGGGTGGACTTATTGTGTAGAGTTACACTAAAAATTTGGTACCTTACAGTGACAGTTTTACGCTAGGAGTGGCTTTGTGACCCAAATCCAAGGAGGCGATCTGACGATCCTGGGCTTCATTCTTTGGGGTTTCTTGAAATCATGTATTTAGTCTGAAAAACAGCGCATACTACCTAGTTTAAGGAAGCCATCCGAAGGGAAATCCAATAGAAATGTTACAAGACTCAACGCGTAACTTTACAGAACGTCTGCAAACATGTGTTCAAGCAAAACAGCTCCATCTACTCGGTTTTTTTTTGAATATTTTGAGTGATTTTTTTCAAATTTTCAATTTTGTAGAACACATTGTTTTAAGAAATAAATTTTTAGTCAAAATTAAAAATTTGTTGGCTTTTTGAAAAACATAAGAATTGCGGTAAGCTGGCGGTATGGAAATGGTTTAATATTTTCGGGATTGTTTTCGCCATGGTCTATGAAGAATTGACTTTTAATTACCTCAAACATTTCCCTTTGCCAAATTCTTAAAAATTGTAGAAAATTTCCCAATTAATATTTTTGTTAAACCGTTTGACTGACTTTAGTCCTCATAGAAAGCTTAAGTTTTTCTGTATCTCGCTTGTAGACAAACACACGAGACCGAACAACAACAAATTATAACACAAACTATAATGGAAAATATAAAATTAAATAAAAAAAAAGAACCAAAGACTTTTAAAGAAACTGAACATATTAAGCATTGTTGTATGTCCTCTTTTACAGGGTAACTAAAATAATTATACAAAGCCAAGCCAAAAAAATACAGGCAAATATGTCTGTTGAATGAAAAGGATGAAGTGATTTTTCACTGCCATTTCTTGCTTGGTAAGGCGCAAAAAAATAATACCTTGCGTTTCTCTTCTCATTGTGTCTCTGTTTGAATGTTTATGATGAATAAATAATTAATAGATGTAATTTTCAACACAATACAACAAAGTGAACAAGAGATTTTAATTATAATGACTGTAATTATAAAGTGTTAAGAAACAGGTTTGAGAGTAGCAGCTTAGTTTGCTTATTTTCGGCGTAAAGCTCTTGATAAAAAATTAACTTTATGAGTAGGAGGTTTTTCATGTTAATGTTGGGTTAAAAGGCAGCAAAGTTTTAGATGAGTCTAAAGCTTAATTAATATACGGTGTCTTAACAAGAGGTTTTGTAGGATTTTATATTCGTAAAGGTGGCAACTCTGAAATTTAGCTGTCGCTTATGGTTATTCCAAATATTAAAAATGGAGTGCTACGCAAAAAAACTTGTTATTATTGTAAAAACTCTTTATGCTAAGACCGCTCGCAAACGTTGGGCTGTTTTGTATCGAGAAAGTGCATCTCATCTGTCTGTGTTATCAGAAATATAAATGGAATTGGGACCATAGATAGTGAGTCTCTCCTTCGTCGATGTAGCAGCTGGTCTCTTGAGAGAAGTGTCGCCGGAAAACCGTAAATTATTGCAGCCTCAGCTAGATGGCATCCACCTGGACGATATGTAATGTTTGCAGGGCGCCGTCCTGCTGCATCGCGAACGAAACATTCGATACATGGCAGCACCGATTTCCATTGCGAACTCTTATTGAGCAAGCCTATTAGAATTCTATTTTCTGCTTAATAAGCCGGTGTTAAAGCCATTCAACATCAATCATATTATTTATATTATAATTGAAATATTTATTAAATCACACTTAAGGTTGTAATAAAATTCTCCAACAACAATTTTATTATTTACTGCCAATATTTCGCCACGCCTTTATGTAGCATCATCATAATTCATTTCCTGATGTTGAAGAGTTTTATTAGGTGAAATTAAATTAATTAAATATCACCACTGAATCTTAGTTTACTTTCGAATTTCGGTCTAGTTAAGCTAAATTTATCTAACATGTCATATGCTCTAAATCTAGTTGCAGTGTTGTATTTATGTAAGATCTTCGATAAGAGATTAATATTTAAAAAAATAATTATGCAAAAAGCCATCTGAATATGTGAATTAATTATATCTCAATGACTTCAATTGCTAAAGCTATGATTATATCCACTATAGTCAAAGTGTTGGCGTTTAATGTTAAAGTTTTGCACTAATGATGAGTCTCGTTTATTTACTTTTAATTCAATCGCCATTTCCAATTTCGTTTTAACTAGCTCCATATTTGAGGCTTACCTCATTGTAAAATTCGGTGGGCAATGTGGTGACCACAATCATAATCCTATTTTATGCATTCAGGGACCTCTTTTCTAAAGCTTAGTTTAGACGATATGTTGAAGAAGTTGCTAAAGTGTCATCATATCGTGTAAATGCAAAATTTTTATCAACATACGTATGCTTAACAACATTTGCAAGCAATTTGTTAACAATATCAACAACTATATTATTTCAAATATTAAAAGAAAAAACAACAAAAAAATTATTATAAATAACAATGATTGCAAACAATTCGCAAAGCTAAGTTCATTTAACGAAATTAATAAAAATGTTTTAAGTTATCCTATTTCACTTATTTTCATGAACATTCGCTCTTTAAGACAAATTTTTTCTGCTTTTCTTGCTACCATAAACCCAATTATAAATGAAATAAAATTTATAGTTCTGGTTGAAACAAACATTTCTGATAACGAGAACAGTGTATATAACATTCAAGGATTCAACTCTGTATTCCTAAACAGAGAAGGCAGAGGTGGTGGTATTGCAGTTTACATTATGTTTACTAATGTAAATGTTAAAACTAACACGTTTGAAATGATACATCTGGACATTAATAACAATGACAAAATATTATCGCTTCTTTCGGTGGACCGCCCCCCACATGAACGAATACCATTGTTTGTAAATGAGATTGATACAATACTCAACAACATAAAAACAAAACTAGAAATTATTCTAGTTGGAGATGTAAATATCAATCTGTTAAAAAACAATTATACAACAACCACATATCTTAATATGATAACATGCAATGGAATGAAATGTTTAATAAATGAGAGCACACGAGAAGACATAACAAGAAATACAAAGTCTTGCATAGATCATTTATTTTTAAAAGCAAACAAACCAACAAGAAATGAATATGCAGCTATAATAACAACAACCATATCTGACCACTACGCGATTTTTTGCTCAGTTTATGAAGAAGAAAACAACCAGGGAGCAGACAAATTTATTTGTAAGGGGCCATATTATAACAATTACAAAATAAACAAACAAATAGAGCAAATCAACTGGAATGCAATTTCAAATAAAACAACTAACACTAATATTTTATATAATAAAATTCACAACGTATTTAGTGAAATTTATGAAAATGCAAAAATAACAATGCAAACCTATAAAAAAAGTCACCAAATCCATGGATAAATAATGAAATTGTGAAACTTTGTGAATGCAGGGATAAACTTTTCAAAAAGTGGCGAAATAATCGCAAAAATAGACAATATGAAAATGAATATAAATATTTTCCAAACTGTTTAAATAAAAAAATAGTCAATGCAAAAAATAGTTATTTTAAAAATAAATTTATTGAAAATAAATATGATATACGTGCAACATGGCAAATAATCAATGAAATAGTTGGTAGAAACACGAATCCAGATATAGACAGTTTTATTAACAAACATTTCAAAAACGAAAATATTGAAATCACACTGAACAACTTTGCTCATAACTTCAATGAAAACATAAAAAAAATTATACATTCTTGTGATATAAAAACAATAAATAAACCGCCAAAAATATTACCAAATTCATTGTTCTTTGAATACACAAATGAAGAAGAAATTCTTCACATTATTAAAACATTGAAGGTACAAAAGGCTGCTGGTATTGATGGAATTAGAGCAAAAGATCTAAAAACAAATTCATCAATATTAGCTCCGATAATTACAAGAATAATAAATTTAAGCATACAAAATGCCATTGTCCCAGAAATTCTTAAAACCTCAATAATCAGACCAATATATAAAAATAGTAACAAAAATGATGTAAATAACTATAGACCTATATCTATACTACCTGTTGTAGACAAAATTCTTGAAGAGATTGTAGTCAGAAGGCTAACAAATTTTATGCAAAAATACAAACTGATAGATAAAAAACAATTTGGGTTTCAAAAAGGCAAGAATATAAATAAACTTCTCGGGCATTTTTCCACCTATATAAATGAATGCCTTAGCAAAAATATGCATGTACTAGTACTGTTTATTGATTTTAGTAAGGCATTCGATACCCTCTCGCACAACAAAAATCTTCAAGCGCTTGAAAGAAATGGTATAAGAGGCAACACACTACAATGGTTTAAAAGTTACTTAGAGCACAGATCTTATCATGTAAAAATAAATAATAAATACAGTGACAAAGTATTTGTTGAATGGGGAGTACCACAAGGATCAAAACTTGGGCCAATATTGTACATAATCTACGCCAACGAAATGATAAGATGCTTTGAAGAAGGAACAACTTTCGCTTATGCTGACGACACTGCTATAGTGGTGGCTCATAAAAAATAACAACAGCAACAGAAAAGATGCAACATCAACTCAATACGGCCACGAAATGGTGTCATGATAATGGTCTTATTATCAATTCAAACAAGACTAAAGTTATGCATATTAAGCCCCGACATTTAAGAGATACAAATGTAGAGTTGACATTTCATAACCATGACTGTCTCCACAGGAATATTAGAGGAATAAATAATCATGTCGATAAATGCTCAAAAGTTATTGAAAAAGTCAACACATACAAATATCTTGGGGTATATATTGATAGCAGTTTTAAGTGGAAAACACATATAGAAGAATTAAAAAAAAAACTTAGACGATCTTCGTATATGCTTTATCATTTGAGCAACTGTTCTACATATGCAGTTTTGAGACAAGCATATTTCGCGTTGGCTGAATCTTATATTAGGCATGGAATCACCGCATGGGGATGTGCAAAATATAGCAGTACTCTTCAAAAAACGCAGAACCAAATTCTAAAAATCTTAAATAAAAAATATTACCCAAGCAACAACAATCCAAATAACAACATAAACATACGGAACTCAACAGGAAACAACAACTACACTAACAACACGATATACTATACTACTAGTCAAAACAACATTGCAGAAATTAATTTACTTCAAAACATAAATTACAACAACAATAATAATAACACAAACGTAAACTCAAATAGAAATATAACTAACGTAACAAACAACATATTATTTCAAAATAACTCAACAGTAATTAACTCCACGAATGATCTAAACACATTAAACACCAAAGTTATTTAAATGAAATTAATGCGAATGAAAACGAAATTTCAAATCAACACCAACAAACAATTAAAACTAATATTAACAATATTGCAAAAAAACTACAAGTTTTAAACATCAAAAATATCTATCATACAACCTTAGCAAAGGAATTTTACAACGATAGCAAATATTTGAACCGAATTGACCACGTGCAGACGTGTGGAAAGAAGATTCAAAGTTGCGAAGTTCGCTAATGAGTACGGAAAAAGTAGTCTATACGTAACGTTACCGACAATTTTCAACAAACTGCCAACCGAAATAATCAACATAACACATGAATTTAAAAGAAATGCACTTATAAAAAAACATTTAATCAACTTGCAATAATATATTGGTAAATATAAATTATATGAATTGTATTGATAACATTTTTTTAAGTAATTTTACCTAGCTGCAGACAAGCTTATAAGCTTTGCGGGATATTAGGTATATTAATGAATTTGTATATTAACCTTATAACTAAAAAGTTAATAAAAATAATAAAAAAAAAGAAAAAAAAACACCCAGATGGTCAAAATAAGTTGATCCCTTGCTGTAATGCTTTTGCGCATCACTGTGTCTTGTTTAGTAATTATTGGCGACACCAAAGAAAGCAAGTTATTAAATTGATGGATGTCCATACGTAGAAAATTTTTATACAGGGATTCTTCTTCCTCGTCCAATTCCTTGTATAATTTTGCACAAAAACCTTCTTCCTCCCGCCGTTGTACCCATTTTCTTTTCCAAACTCTGCGTCTTTTTCTTTTTATTTCACTTTCATCACTATCAAAAACTAGCACTGTGCAAGCAATAGCAAGCGATATTTCCTCTGAAGACATTTTTTTTTTTTAATTAAAAAAATAAATTTTTCTTTAATAACGCGTTGTATAAATAAAAAGTAGTGTCAAACTCTCTTATTCCACAAGCAAATGTTTATACGACTCAGCATATATACCACCATATAAATGTCAACATTTCGTATAACCGGAAAAATTGTATGCTAACTCATATGTTGCCATTTCATTTGCTGAAATATGTTGAATTAAAAAATTTGGTAGTTTCAGCATATAGTGTAAACACCTAGCATATGATATATGATGACATAGGAATTTGCTGCTATTTTTAATCATATAGTTGGTAGCATATATATGCTGATTCAACATATCGTCTAAACTAAGCTTAAAGAATAATTTGTTCTTCCGCGATAATTTTACGTGCTTTAACGAACGAAACTAACTGCTTGTGGATACTTCCAGAACTATTAACAAAGAGTACTTTTGAGTTACTTTAACGATATGCTAAGCTCGATCATGCTATAAATATCGTAATGTTAAAGGAACCAAGTTCACTTTATGCGTTTAGATTATGTTTCCGATACTACTTGTCTCCTATTAAGTATGTATAATTTATACGCGTGTGTGGACTACGAGCAATTTTGGCAGGGTTATGGATGTCCAACCACAATTTGTACTTGAACTATATTTATGTTTACGATATAATTTTAGTTAAGCCTTAACCCTCGATTGATTCTTAAGCCCGTTATTTGGAATGTATCTTCGTGTGAGGCAAAATGATAATTTTGAAATTTGTTTAAACGAAAATAAGTAAAAGTTTAACAAAAAGTCCCTCCCGTTAATTAATTCACGTTTGATGTTTTTTACAACGCATCCACAATTACATCCACATTATAACTTCAGTTTTTGTGATTAACATGTTGGTTTACGAATAGGAGATATGCGAAGTGATATTAAGTGAAATCGGCGGTTGTCATGGAATGCATTAGGTCTCTAAATCAACTTGATACCCGTAAAAAAATTACATTAGAAACTAATTCGTGTGTTGAGTGTTCGGCAGTGGAGAGCTGTAGCCAAACTCAAGGGTATATTTTGGCTAATTTGGGTATTAAAACATCGGAGCAGGTCTCAATTCTCTCAAGATAATTTTACTTGGCACGTCCTCACTGACTCCGTGATCATTAAAAACGATAATTAGCTCTATTCGTAGGGTAAAACTGCTCCAGTGAAATGTAAAGCTCGCACAAAAGGCCCAATCAGTCGTGGCGCATAAGGCATCGATAATAATTATAATAAAAAATTGGTTAACTTTATGGACTAATTTGGGCTGTTACTAGAAACTCTGCATACTAAGAGATCCATGGATGTTCTAAAATTATTTATAATTTTACGTGTAAATTTTAAATAAATTACTACGTTTAAATTCAATACCCTTTTGGTCTACCTAAAGCAACTTATTGCGTCTGTGTTTTATATATTAAAAAACAAAAAAAGGAAAGAAAACCAATATTCTTCTTCATTATTAATATTTCCAATTCAATTTAGTTCTAAAGAAATAAAACGCAAATCGAATAAAGCCAGTTCTCTTTTTAATGACCTTTTGCTCTTGACATCATTTAAATTTGTGTTTTTATTGTTTTGTTCGGATTTTGTTGCTGTTGCTGCTATTATCCATAAAATTCAATCAATTGTAAATGATTTCATTGTTTTAACCTTTTTTCTTTACTTCATTAAATACATATATTTGCTTGGCTTTTTATTTCTTCTTCAACCAGTCCAAACTTTCATTGAGTTCTGTTACTTTATTCAATGATAAAAATGGGGGTGAATTGAAAAGTTATTTAAAAATTCAAAAAGTTTTAAACTTCTGTGTTTCAAAGAAAGTTAATTTTGTGGCAGGCTTTAGGCATGGGCGGTTTTCTTTGAAAGGTAACCTTTGCGAGTTCTAAAAATTATAATGTGGGAATTGAAAGCTCAAAGCAGAATTTTAAGCTACCATTGGATTAAATCTTTTCAGGGATTGAATCTTAATTTTTATTAACGGATTTTTCAAATGCTTTTTTATCAATTAATTATACGGTTATGAATTACGTTATTCTTAAGAAACTTTTCTCTTCCCCCACGTAATGTGCAAATGTGTTGTTAACCTTTTGATTTTCATTTTATTGTTGTAAGAGTTCATTTGTTCACTCATGTTGTTTTTCCAGTAGCACTAAATTGTATGTATGTATGTGTGCGTATGTGTCAGGTATATTTCATTTGCAGGTTGCTTTACTTTTTTTGTTTTTCCCTATAATTTGCAGAACAATTTTTGGACAACCTTTTATGCTGTCAGTTAAGGATAACGAAATATAAGAGTCAAGTGATGTTTTGTTTATATTCAAAAGAGAACAAAAGATATCAAATATTAAAAAGCAATAGATAAAAGATAAGCTATGGGCCAACAAAAAAAAAGGGAACACAAAATTTAAAATTCATGTTTGAGTTTTCAGGACATACAGGCTTTAGCAGTTTTACACCGGTGTTTTTGGCATTAAAAAAGAACAAATATTTCACGTTACCCGCAACTTAATTTTGAACACAATCAATAGATAAAGAAACACTAGCCAAATGAAACACTAACGAACGGTAACTTTAACTTCCTCAGTTTCCTTTTGACGTACTGGTCGAATATAAGGCAGAGTTGGATTTTTTAAGGATATTTTAGAAAAGAAACAATTATTTAAGGTTTTCTTTGTAAGAATAAATTAATAATTCAGAACAGATTTTGTAGCTAAGCGCGCGCATGGAGAACAATTTGTTAGCAACAAGTAAATTTCAGTGAATATATAATAAATTGCAAATTAGTGAACGAACATTAAAATATCATTCGAATTCAGTTGTAAATTCGAAATCAGGAAACGAGGATCACATAATAAAATAGAGCTAATATGGATTGAAGCTTCTAGATCTATTGCTTGCATTCTGAAGGTAACTTAAAAAATAACATTGAAGAAATTAAAGTCCGAACCATCTTTTATTCAGGAATGCAAGACGAATAGGCAAAGTGGTATTTCATAGACGAAGGAGTAGCAAAAGATTATCTATACCTCTGGCAAGCGGCGTTCTGGCCGTGGAGATATTTTAGTTTTGTTTCCTTTGAGCAATTTTATTAGGTCACCAGCAGCTACAATGAAATGTATCATGCAATGCTCTGAGTATACCAAGGGACTAAGTCAACTCCGAAAAAAAGCTTGGCCGGAGTTTCAGTGTCACGATGGCCACTGGAGAGGAGAGAGGTCCTTGTGTAGATGTCAGACGCCTGCTAAGACTAATGGATAAATCTAAAATTGCGAACGAAGTTGGAGTTGATATCTTCAGCTCGAACACGAGATTTCCGTGTATGTGGGGAAATGGCTTACGATATTTCAAACGGAAATTTAGGCCATGTCTACACATGTTCGGATCAAGTTAGATAAGTAACTGAAGGAGTCTTATATTGCATTTTCTCGGATAGCCAAGCTGCCTTTAAATATCACCTTTCATGGGAATTTCGATCCAGTCTGGTTTTGGAGTGATCTGGAACTTTCATAATTAGGATTCCTTATACTGGATATTTGGTCACAGTGGCCAAAAAGTAACCAGATCAAGACCTCGTTATTATATATTCAGATAAAAAGAAGGAAAAACTTGATAGGTCCGCTGTTGTGTATTGAATTGTTGTATATTGATATCCAAGCGGGACTTTGGCGAAAGAAAAAAAGTTGGTCTTAAGTCAGACGATATACGAAGGGAGACATATCATGTGTCTCAAAGTTGTTAATTTTTTCAGCGTAATATCGACCATATCCTTCTCATACAATGTACACACAAGGAATTAGGTTATCATGATGTCATATTAAAGACAAGTTGGTTGGTATTATTTCTATAAAAGTATAATCAAATGATGGCTCTAGCCCCAAATATGGTACAATAGTCATATATTACGGATGGTTTTGTTTTGTGTTTATTATTCTTATGGCTAAAGAAGCTATCATGATAAAGACGTTCTTCGCCACTTGTAGATGTTCCATAAATCATGTGTGGTGTTTATAGTGTTTAGACTTCACAACTGATCCAGTTACTTCATATATTTTTACTACTCTTTTCACAATTAAACTTTTAACATAGAAAGCAGCAAAATTTAAGTTCTGTTTAAACTAGTTTTCTATAAGTTGTTCTTAGAAATTAAGCTTTATGTTCAAATATGAAAATTATATATGTATTTGATTTAATATTCATTTAGTGTTGATATTTTAAGTATTTTTGTTTATTTTCTTATAAATATTATGAACAAAAATTCCCCTAACCAATATTCTGCTTGGTAGTTATACACACTCTTCATTTTTCTTACAAACTGAAAGCAAAGAAATATTTTCATTCGTAACGAAAGTCATGGCTGCAGTGGCCAGTAATGAAAAATATGTGCGACAGCTGTAATTTCTAGCCTTGCCGCTGTTCCTTGTATCAAAAAATATCTAATGTGTAAGCAAAAACTTGAAGAGACTTACAGACAAATACCCACCACTCGTTGTACGTATTTTTCTGTCTTATTTTTATTTCCATTATGATTATTGTTGTCGTTGTTAGTCTAAGTCGTACTGTTGGCCATTGTCAACAATGGTGTGTTTGTGCTTTTTGACAGTGTTAAAAATTGCAAGACGTTGAGCGCGTGTCTTACATAAATTCAATTTTCATTTTGTAACTTTAGTTCTTAATAATTTAGTATTTTGTTCTTGCTCCTCCGACATTTCATTAGATGATGACATTATCATTTGACAAACATCAACATGTTGCTTTATATGTATGCTTAAGTGAGCAAATAAATATTATTTTACTTTAACATATTATCACAGGAATTTGTGGAGAATATTGTTAAAATTTGTTAAGTTGTCAAATGGCGACATTATTGTGATGGCAAAATGAAAATATTAGTTTCGTAGATTTATGTGAGAGTTTGAGTGTGGAGGGTTTATATTATTATATTTATAATTAATTTTTTCGATAAAGCAAATGGAATTTATAAAAAATTGCTGTTTTTGTAAAATGTCTAAGAGTCAAATAAATCTATATTATTATGGGGTTAATATTTAATATTTAAGAGGATTCGACAAAAGTTAAATAAAAAAATTTAACTTATTTTGAATTCCACTCAAATAATACTTTTTCAATTTGGGCATTTACAATTCTTTACAATTGTTATAACTTGTAACCAATATCCAAACCGAACGGCTTTAATGATGATTTGCACTGATATGTGATATTGCTCATACGCCACCATTGAGATCAATACCTGGTACGTATGAGTAATATTTAATAGGTGGACAATTATTCTGCCTTTAACTTTGACTACGGAATCAATTTGGCCACAACAACTTCAAAAATAATACTACTGCCACCGTTGTTCACTTCTTGCACCTATTGATTCCTTTGAAAGTGTTCATTAGGCCGTTTCCAAAAATACTCTGCTGTCAGATTGAAATCTGTTAACCTTGGTTTCATCTGACTATATTAGTATTTTCCTATTATCCAAATACCAGTTGTTGTACTTTTTGCGAAACAACAGGCGAGGTTTGGCCTTCTTATCCAACAAAGCTGGCTACTTAACGGCTGAAACTAGACCAATTCTACGTAACGCCCGCCATGCTGTCCATTCGTTGACGTTCTTATTTATTAAATTTTTAAATTTGCTGCTGCTTTTTTCATAGAGAACGCTTCATTAATCGTGCATCTCCATCACTTAAAGATATGATTTTGCCTTTTTAATGCTAAAAGTAATTTTGCTTGCCACTAAGCAATCGCTAAGAATTGAATTGACGGGTCATATTACTTGGAAAATCCTAGCAGCTCGCTTTGAAATTCATTTTGGAAACGTGCCAGCGAATCACAATGAAACACTACATTTGATCTAAGAGCTGCTAAGTTCATATGCCCTGTGTGGCAAGGAATTTTTTGGGAAAAGGAAATTCAAATCGTTTTACCCGGAAAAATATAATGAACAAGAACTACTCGGTAGTCTGATGGTAGCTCTAGAATTCCTTATGTAAGATTATCTAACGACCTGAAATTAAATCGACAGGACACATGTTTAAAGGGAAATAATAGAAAGCAATTCATTAAAAGCGGTGAAAATTACACAATAGAATTAAAAAAAAATTTTTAAAAAAATCTCTCAAGAAATGCAACGCCTGTTTGTGTCATGAATGCAATTCGCCAAATAGACAACCAATTTTTTGGTCACTTTGTAAAACAGAATGGTGTTACTACCACTTCGAATTCATTCCAAAATTAGATTCGTGTTAAAAACGCTGTATTTCAGTGCTTCGATTGTAACGAAATATATAATTTGTAATAAAGGTACCGTGGCCGCTGCCATGATTTTCCATTTCTTCAACCCATTACAACCTTTTCAGGACCATAGTGAATTTCTTAAAAAGAAGTAGGCCAACTCGAACCCACAGCTAATCCTTTTCATTTATATAAAGCATTAATTTAATATATTTTTATTTTAAAATATTATGCTTATATTTAAAGCACACTTATCGGAGCTTAACTAAGTTTTCTGAAAGCAAATCTGTGGGCTGCTTTTTTAAAAAAGCTGGTTTATGTAGTACCTTTTCTATAAGAAAACAAGTTTTGACTATAAATTTGCTTTTATTTATTTTTGTTTTGTTGTTATCTGGTTAAGCAAAGGTTTCTGCCACATGGCTAATTTATTTACTCTTCTAGTTTTGTTCGTGCATGGCTTCAAATTACGGTAAAATTTTGTGAATTTTAATAAAGATCATCTAAACGCAGGCCCATTGATTGTGTTGTTTTATTCCCTTTATTTATATACATACTTTCCTTCATCAATATTTATGGCCTTTAGATAAAGTGAAAATATTTGATTGCGATGAGAACGTTGATGAGGGCCATTAAGCACAAAAAATTAATGACAAACCTAAAATCTATAAACACAAGCAATTTTCTCTTTAAAGTTATGAACAACTTTAAATCTCTAATGCTGTCAGGTAACCACGTATAACTTATGAATATTAAAGTTGGAAAAGTTTGTTGCCATTCACTTGTGCTGTCTCAAATTTATGTGGTTCGAAAATAAAACAAGATAAGGATGCAAATGTCACCCTGGCCACATCAAACAAAAAGTTAAAGCACATCTTAGTTGAAAAAAGAAGGAACAACGGTTAAAAATAAAACTTAACAGGAAAGCCTGATAAGCAAAAGACAGAAAAAGGAAAAACTTAAACATAAAATCTCAACATAAGAGGTTGCTCTGCACCACGGGCATGATTAAACTAAAGATAATGGACAAAAATATTGTGAGTAGATCAAAGACATTAAAAGTGTCGACTATTTCTTTTACAGCTACCGTCATAAATAAATAAGACAAACTCCACGTTATCTGTTCGGTTTAAAGTTTTCTTGTTAATATAGAGCGTGTGTTTCTCATTATAAATTTGGGGTTTAGTTTAAGCATTTGCGCTTAGTTAACTTGGATTTTAAGTATTCAAAATTGTTGATGAATAATAGTTTAGTGAAGTATTTATAATCTTATTAAAATATGATAAATCTTAGAAAGTTTTAATAGGTATGAAACATTTTTTATTTAAAATCACTTACTAGCTACCAGAAAAGGATTTGGTTGTACCGCTTACCTGAAAAATAATATAAAAAAACATTTATTACTTTTTAAGGCTAGGAAAGTTTGAAGTTTTTAAATAAAAGTTTAAAGAAATGTGTACATTGTTCCGTAAGGGACGTGCTGTACAGTGAGCAAAAACAAAGTATAATAAATTATTAATCTTCACGTTTCCTGCGGGTAATGTAGTTGAAATCTGTTAAAACTCCACCGTTTTCAGCATGATTAATTTTAACACTAGCATCTCATGTATTCTTATTGATGTGTAGCTATAAATTGTGACGACAATAGTCGGCGATAGGCCTCGTTTTCATCTACAACGGCCCTGGCAGAGCAAAAGGGTGCTTAGCCGAATAACCTATTCTATCATTTTCGTTTGACTTTTCATTGTTAGCCAAACTATTTCCCCTTTCTGTTTTTTTACTTTACTATACTTTAGTTGTAATTTTTTTTAGTAATAAGCCTTAGTCAATGCCACTGCTTATGCCTGCGTTTATCAGCAGTGTTGTTACTAGAATTAATATTCATTTGAATTTTTAGACGAGAAGTTTCTTTTGTTATTAGTACAATTTGCAGTTATTTGAATCATCCCTAAAATATGAAATACAATTAATTAAATATATGACACAGTTAAAATCAACGGCTGTATTATACAGAGTGGCCCAAAATAACGAAGGAGTTTGAATTGCTTCTAACTTTTTTATTATAATGTTTTTTTCTTTTCAGTATTTTGTAAAGAAGACTTGGGGAATTTAAAATGAAGCAGTTCTCAATTGAACAACATTTCTAAATTGTTGAGCTTTATTTTTCAAATCAACGATCCATTGTTTTGACTCAGCGTCGTTATTGCGTGTTGGACCCTCAGAGTCAACAATACACCATCTGGTTGCACATGGAGGACAATATTGAACTGGTACAGAGGAGTATTCGAGAAGATGGAGAAACATCACCCAGGAGACGTTCGACACAACTTGGCCTTTCACGAGCTTCGCTGCAGAGAATTTCCCATACAATACGAGTGTTTCCATACAAGATTCAGCTTGTCCAAGAATTGAAACTGATAGATTACCACCAACGATAAGATCATGCATTTTTTTACGGCATAAAGCAGAAGAAAATCATAATTTTATTCATAATTTAATTATGAGCGACGAAACCCATTCCCAATTAAGTGGGTTCGTTAATAAGCAAAACTGCAGGATATGGGCTACGGAAAATCCGAGAGTAGTTCAACAGCGAGAATTACACCCATCTAGTGTACGGTTTGGTTCGGTGTTTCATCGGAAAGGATAATTGGTTCTTATTTTTTTTGGAAGTGAACACGGGATAACCGTTTCCATCAATGGTGTCAGATATGGGATCAATGTTGGAAAATTTTTTAAGGCCAGCCGTGGAAAACCATCCGCAAGTATGTTTCCAACAAGATGGAGCCACAGCGCACACTGCAAGGGATACAATGGCTCTTTGGCGGGATATCTTTGGTGAAAGAATTATTTCGCGTGGAAGTGATTTTAATTGGCCTCCGCGTTCACCGGATTTAACCGCTATTTGGGGTTATTTGAAAGAAAAACTCTACATTAATAAGCCTAGAACCATCCAGCAATTAAAAAGCAATATACGCGACGAAATAAACAGCATGACACCTGAAGTTTTGCGAAAGGTTATGGAAATATATGTTGGAAAGTGCTCGAATTTGCGATGCAGAAAATGCGAGGTATTATTTTTTATAACTAAACAGAAAATATTCCCCATTTATATATTGTGTTAAAAAAACAATAATAATTATTTCTTAAATAAAAAGTTATAACGAATTCAAACCCCTTCGTTAATTTTGGGCCACCCTGTACCATCAGCCTTTATGAACTTAAGATTTAATGTCCGTCACCAATTTATACAACTATTATGTGTTAGTGAAAAATGCTGTAAGATCAGTAGACAGAAAATGGTTACAAGAGAAGTGACTATGATAAAATTTTAGTCAGTCTTGCGACAGCAGTTGTCAAAGTGAAACTATAATTAGCGGTGGCATCTGGACTTTAGTGCGACTTTGGAGCGAAGGGAATTCGGCCGCAACCCGCTATTTTCGCATGCTTTTCAAATCTTCCTACACAAGAATATTGTAGGGCTTGCTGTAGGTCCCCTACACTAATTAGCCTAGCTGAAGATTCCTCATACAACAGCCATATATTTCAACTAACATTAGACGAGACGTATGCCTCTTCCCGTAGCATTCCGCAAGGCGCTGATGCCGTCAAGCCATATCGGAGCTCGCTCAGCAGCAGTCACAGTAACACCGCGTGCCCGTGGTATCCCGGAGGGACTCTCCACCATCTGTAGCAAGTGAGAACGCAGTTCCGTCTGAGGTCATTCAGCATCTGTACAGAAGTATTAGCCAAGAAGGGTTCAATGGGACAGAAAGGCGCACTAAAGTACGCTTTATCTTCAGTAAACATTTTGATCTTATCAGTCTGTCCTCATTCCATTTTTTGAGATTAATATTACTTCTGAGGGTTCGGTAGAATCATATAGAGAACTTTATAATAATAAGTAGTCTCTCTAATATCTTAGAAAGTATTTGTAAAGGTTTTATATCGATTCAGATACTGACTTGTTAGTCGCGGACAAAAGGTTGAGATATTGGCCCCGCCTATTTTTTAGTTACCGAATTCAATTATAGAAGTTTATTTATATAATTACTGCCAAAAACAAATCCATGTTATTATAGCAAAAAAAATTATTTGAATGCATGTGACCAATCAGAAACTAACATCTACAGAGAAGAGCAATAAATTTTAATTCCCAATAAAAAGAAATTATTTGTTTAGGTCTTATTAAAGTAATTTAAAAAACAACTTACTTCAAGTTTCAACGGCTCACCAATCTTGAAAGCCTCTGTAACCTCTTTGAATTCTGAAATGTTCTCGTTTCGGTAAACGAACCTCTGGAATCTTCATTAAAATAATGCAAAAAAAGTTACTAATTTTCTTTTTTGCTGTTTTCACGCAGCACTTTTCCAAAGTTCAGCACAAAGCCATTTGATTACATTGCTCGTACTTCTATTATTTTCGAACCAAAGGTGAGCACTGGGTTTAAGACCAGTATTTTCAAAATGAAGAATTTAACTTATTTCTTAAAGTTCTTCAGTTTTATAAAGTTTTAGGATCTTTTCTTTCAAATTAAGAATTTGTATGTTATGCAGTTCAAATGTTACAAAAATTATTGTTTGTTTTTTTGCGGAATCTTAGTCCACAACACATTACAGCGTAATATTTAGCTTGAAATTCATAACGCTTGGGCCTCATTTTGGTTATAATTGAATTCTAGTTTAAACATATCTTGTTTAAAATATGGAGAATTTAAATAAATCCGAGTCTTGGCTTTGGTTTTTAGTACCAAGATTAAAACAAAATTATACTTTTAGGTAAACTTTGTTTAAGAGACAATCTTGTTGTTGAAGCCAGCTATCTAAGTGAATCTACGTTTTGATTATAAATACACTGTTGAGTTTATTTTGGGAATGCACCTACTTTTAAAACTTAGTACTAATTACGTATTTCACCGAGGAAAACAAAAAATGTCCGTGTATCGTCAGAGTTTACGGCTGGCCTTAATTTAGCAGGCGTTCAATTTTAAAAGTGTATCCTTTACTCTGCAAAAACTTTGTGACAGGAACACGACTCCGTTATGCAGATATACACGTATTTAAAAAATTTGGATTCAACAAAAAATACGGACGGCATGTGGAAAACTGTAACACACCTAAAATGTTTGCCTGGGGTAAAAACTCAATATCTTCGCAATTCACTAAAAAAATAATATTACACCACATGACGTAAATAGTTTCTCTATTCCAAATATCAGTGACACTGAGATTAATCCAATGAAATTTCGGCTATCTTCATTAAATTCGACAATTAAAAATATAAATATGATAAAATCACCCGGACCTGATAAGGTACGAACCTAATTGGTAGCTAATGCAAAATTGTTATGATTCCTAAGCCAGGGAGGGACTTAAGCCAGGTTACGTCATACAGGTCTGTTAGTATACTATTAATGTTATCAAAATTGTTTGAGAAATTAATCGTTTCGTGTTTAAATCCTTATCTTACTGATCAAAACATCAGCCCTGTCTACCAGTTCGGCTTTCGAGCAAGTCATAGTAAAATTGAGCAAGTTCACAGAATTGTCACCGTTATTAAATCTGCATTTCAAAATAAGCAGTATTGTTCAGCTTTGTATATTTACATTTCTCAGGCGTTTAATAAATTTTGGCATGATGGGATATTCACAAAAAACAACTCGAGTTCTACCTGGAAACTCTTACAAGGTTTTGAAGAGCTAACTGATACATGGAACATTAAAAATAACAATTTCGCTATTATATATATCATTTATATAGCGGATATGCCAATAAGCTTAAATACGCATAATTAAACGCTTGCAGATGATACTACATTTTTATGTCAGTGATAATCAAAACTCAAAAAGTTGTATCCGAACAACTTCAGTTTCGTATTAAAGAGATACAGGATTTGCAAAAAGTGGAGAATATAGGTAAATCCAGCGAAAAATTGTCCGCCTATAACAATAACAAATACCATTGATTCATCAGAACACTACGTTAAATCTTTGGGTATCCACCTAAACCGACGTCTAACTTGGTCCCGCCATATTGAGACAAACATAACTGCACTGGTTAAGAAGCCCTCACTCAACCTTGACTTTGGAATACAAAGTCCTTTGATACAAAACCATTATAAAGCCAATATATTCATATAACATTCAACTATGGGGTAGTGTTTGTGTGCCACATCTCCAAAAATTGCAAAGAAGACAGAGTAGGAGGATTTTAAGACTTATCCTATGCGTCTTTCTATCAAAGAGCTTCTTGAGGTACGACTTAGAGCTTTCCCTCAAGTAACCATCCATTACCTCTTCCAACTATTGTCCGGTCTTAGTTCCTACTTAACTGAATAAAAAAAGGGAGAGTTGGCAAGTTTTCAAAAATGTCTTCAATTCTTACACGTTTTTAGCGTGCCCGAGAGTTGTGATTTGATATTGTTGTCGCCTTCCTTCTTAGTCCTTAGCCCTTAATTGTTATTACTTAACATCGTTATTTACTTTTAGTTAATAATTTTAATTGTTTGCTTTTAAGGGATTCTCTTCCACATTGTGATATAAATTTTTATTTTTTTTTTTGCGACAAAACTCCCCTAACATAGTTGCGACAATCCTAAAGCTCCCCACTTTAACATATTTACAACTTAAACGTGGAATAGTACATTTTACATGATTTGCATAAAAATTAGTTTTAGTAGATTTTTTTTTGTTTCTTTCCGCACGTTTCTTGTAAATTTCTGGTTTTTTTTTTAGTTTTTTCTTCGTATTTTTTTCAGTTGGTCAAATGTTGCTGTTTATATGTGTATGAATGCTTTTACTTGTGACTGTATCTACACTCGTATCTTGTTTATTTAAATTTTCCATTTTAGAAAGTGTTTTTAATGGTTTCAGTTATATATATAAAGTCTGGCTACGAATGCTGCAAGCTGGAGATAGAGTTGGTGGAAGAAAGAGAAAAACAATTTTATTACTTAACCGCAATAAGATATAAATGCACTTTAGACATAAACTTTTATTTTTATATGTTAAAGTTTGAATAAAAATTCTAAACAAAAATGCAATCTTACTAAAAACATAAAAAGTTTTATGCAAGAAATGATAATTTTAAAGAAAGATATAAAACAGTGCAGTGAATGGACTTAAAAATTTAATTAGAATTTTCGAAAAGTTTGGAAAAAAGGCACTGAAAATATTCTGCATAAAGTTTGTCTTGAAGTACAATAAGACTGAAGTTAGTTTAATATGATTTAGTATCGATTTTAAAAATTAAAGTGACGTCTTAACGTTAACTTTTATTCAA
Organism: Phania funesta; assembly: GCA_963932375.1. Classification (NCBI taxonomy): domain Eukaryota; kingdom Metazoa; phylum Arthropoda; class Insecta; order Diptera; family Tachinidae; genus Phania; species Phania funesta. Next base: position 102,691,332 of record OZ010653.1, on the reverse strand, counting down.
TTTTTGTGATCTTCATGTGTTTAACATTTTAGATATAGAGGGTAGTTCAATAGGTTATACGCGAATAGGGGTTTTGTTTTGTTTACTCTAATGTTTATGTCCTGATTTTCTTTGGATTTCTCACCTGGTCTAAAAAACGTTGAGCATAAGACTTTAAAGTTATACTAAAAAGTTGGGTACAGTTTTCTTGATGACCTGGCATAAAAACTGCATTAATTTATAATAAAGTGAGTTGTAATTAAAAGAATTTGCAAAAATATTTTTGTAATAAAAAGATTAAAGTCTCCAAAACTCTTTTTAAAATATCTTTTTAATTTGAAAGTACGTCTGGAATAGGACATTGTGCAGGGTGTCCGCCGAGAAGGCATACTACTTTGTTTTGCCGCTATTTTGGTCTTGACAGTTAATATTTAACAAATTTATTATGGAAAAATATTCGTTAAACCAACGTGCTTTAATCTTTAAAACATTTTAGCAAAATCAATCATCGATTACTGTGACGATGAGATAGTTACATGAAATTTTTGGGAGAAACAACCTGGCAACAAGACGCACTATTTTTTCGTGTACTGAATGATTTCGAAGAAAGAGGGACTGTAGCTGATAGGCCCAAGCATGGACCACAACGTACTGCATGATCGGCTGAAAACATTACTGCTGTTCAAGAAAGTGTTCAAAACAATCCATCAACCTCTATTCGACACCATGCTCTTCAAAGAACAACTTTGGCCACAATTTTGCACAAAAATTTGCATTTGTTTTCATTTAAGATTCAGTTGATACAAGAGCTTCTTCCAGAAGACCATTTACGCCGCCGTACATATGCCAATATGATGCAACAGCTCGCCCATGACAACCCCGATTTTCATGAAAAAAATTATAATGAGTGATGAGGCACATTCTCATTTGAATGGATATGGGAATAAACAGAATAGTCGGTTCTGGGCAATGGGAAACCCTCAAAATATTCATCAGTCACCTTTGGATCCATTAAAAGTGACAGTGTTCAATTTCGTCAGGAGGAATCATTGGACCTTACTTCTTTGAAACTGAAAACGACGTAACGGTTACTGTCAATGGAGAGCGATATTGTGATATGATTGAAAACTTTTTAACGCCACAACTGCATGCTTTGGGCTTGACTAACATGTGGTTTCAACAAGACGGTGCCACATCGCATACAGCATTACAATGTAATTACTGCGGGACCTCTTTCCACAACAAGTCTGATTTGACTGCTCCGGACTTCTTTTTGTGGGGATATCTAAAAAGCAAGGTTAATGCAAGCAAACCATAAACGTTGGAGCAATCCAAACAAAATATTCGTGATGAAATTAATAAAATACCGCGTGAAATGAGTGAGAATGTAATGAAAAATGTGTTCAAAAGGGTTCGCATTTGGGAGGCTAACAGAGTCGGACATTTATCTGATATTGTATTCCATACATAATTACCGAAATTAAATAAAACATTTATCTTTCATTTAATCAAAAATTAAAAACAAACGAAGTAGTATAGCTTCCCGGCGGACGCCCTATATAATTTCATACTAACATGCACAAAAATTAAAAAAGAAAAAAAGCGAATTGGCGGTGAATTTTAGTATAAACCCTTATGCTAATGCAAGTATCTTTTTCTCCATAAGGGTTTTGAGCAATTAATACATGGAAATGCGCTGTAAGATTATAGTTTTCTGATTTAAACATCATTGCGTGCTCGTAGCATGGCACTACGAATGCGATAGGTTTCAGGTTTCATCTTTAGTGATTGCAATGCAAGGCGATAGCCAGGGCAACGCCCGTTTTTAAGGTTTTGCATAACATATTCACATTATTTCTGCGAGAGATTATAAAGCTCTAAAATTATTATTGCTGAAGTTGCCATGCCATAAGAGCATGCACTGCGTTGCACGTCCTGCTAGATTCATACGAAATTCATGTCGATCTTGTTTACTTCGGGCCATATTGGTTATCGTAAACGGCGACGTTCTCTCCTTATTCTTTTCGAGGAATTACGGACTAATAATTGCTGCTGGCCCAAAATGCTTACCAAACAATACTTTTTTGCGGATGCATTGCTATCTAGTTGTCATTGTGAACATAAAAGTACAATTAAAATTCGGTGATATATGCGAAAGGTTTGCACAAATGAGTACTAATTTTGGCAAGTTTTATGCCAATTGTGCTACCATCATCAGCTTCATTTGCAAATTATTCTCTGTCAATTAAAGCAGAAGGGCGATAAAGAAGACACGAATCTTGTGGAAGAGTAGGAATATTGTTTTTCGGTAATATTGGCGCGCTGTCGCCAGTTCAGTTTTCTACTTTAATTAAATCAAATGATGCAGCTGAAGTGCAATCACTCCTTCCTCTATATACAAATATAACATGTGATGATGATTAAAGCGCCAAAGAGTAGGAGCCCTTTCGTTAATAGCAAAGTAAATCTCAAAGCAGGTGATTGTGGATACTATTCGATAAACAATCGAGTCTAATAGAAAATAAGCTTGTGGAACCATTTGGAGTTGTGCAGAGACCAGTAGCTCCGATATTAAATTTCAGTAGAAACAATTCACTAGCAAGTGAAAGGTTGGTTGCTTTATGAGCTAAAAAATACAGCCATTAAAAGTAGAGTTTTATATTCCGAACATCTGTCTGGTGGGGCAGTAATTGAACTATAAAGCCCGATTGCGAAGGAAAGTTATTTTTTTCCCCTTAAATTTCCATAAAATTATATAATTTTTTAAGATTGTTAGCATTACAAAGCATAAGGGGATAAGTAAATTCTCCTGCTTCTCCTATTTGTTTTCTACATAAGACCGTCTCAAGTGACTATTTTAACGAAGGAAATTTTATTTGCTTTCCTCTTCGAACAAAATTTTCATTTTATTTTTCGAAAGTATTTGCTTTAAAAAATGTAAAAGACTTAAACGAATTTTAACTAATGCTGCCACAAAACATGAAATATAAACTCAATTTATTCAATTTATTTCAAGGTTACACGTCCTCTATTAAATTTTATTTCGATGAAATTATGAAACGTTTTCTGACAACATAAATAATTTGGAAAAAAGTTGCAGTCTTTTTCTTAGCAGCCTTAAGCTTTAAAAATTTATGGGGTGTTTTTTTAGGAGTTCGGAATTAAAATTATAAAAACTAAAATAGTACTTCCTTGTCAATTCTAAAGAGTTGGAAGTTTTCTTTGTTGAGGGGAACACGAGTCCCTGTTTAGTTGCTTATGACAGTGAATGCGAGAACTATTTCCTAAATCTCTGCTTTTAAAAAAACTAGTGTACTAGGGGACTTAACGCAAAATTATTAGTAAAAACTTGAAACTTAGGAAATTGAGTTATAAATTTCAGAAAATTATTTTAACCTTCAGATAGTAATTATATTTATTTAGCCTTATTTAAGAAAATCTTGTTTCTCTTTGGAAATTTTTACTCTTAATTTTGGTTTAAAAATTATTGCACAATGGGGCGTAATGCAAATAAATTAAAAAAAAAAATGGAAGTTAGGAACTTGAGTTGTAGATTTCAGAAATTTATCGAAATTTTAAAGAGTGCCAAAGTTATGAGGAAAAATTATTTTAATAATTTTTATATATTTGAATTCTGCTAGAGAAGACGAAACAAAGGGCTTTTAATATTATGACATCTTTATTTATTTGGAAATTTTGATGATGACCTTGAAGTCTTGACTTATGCTTAGTTCTAGCAGTAATTTGTTCAAAAAAATAACTTTATATCAAGTGCTAGTGCCTGCTATGGAAGTAAATTTGTGTCTATCAGATGGCGCCGTTGCTTGGATACTTTGCCATTAGTAAGACTTTCAACTAAAAACGAAGTAATGGCAGTACTTCTTTAGGTTTTTCCAGGCTTTTCTATACATTGGCGCCTACATTATTAGTATTTTAGACGTAAAAGTGCTGCAAATTATTTTGAAAGATCTTTAAAATACTTCCTTAATCGAAGTGTCTCTCTATGAAAAATCTTGAAAATTTGAAATGAATCCTCAACTAAAAATAGTCACCGTATATACTTATATTATACTTATTCAATAAAAGAGAGAAGACAACACACACGACTCTGTTTAGAAATTCAGTTTTATTCCTTGTACCTCATGATGCAATTTCTTTTTAAATCTGTCGTTGGAAATTGGTTTGATTTTTTCTGAATAATTTTTGGTTTTTTATTTTGTGTTTTTTAAGAGGTTAAAAAATAACCTTTGGCTAGAGATTATTTTTGTAATAAATTTTTCAGCCCCAATGTATTTTTGCTTAATATTTGTTCAGTGGTTGTTTGGAATTTTTTTTTTTTTGGTTTGAAGGTCATGTTTTACTTATTTTTTTCTTTTATATAAATTGCTAATATTCTTTTTATACGATAAAAAGTTCAGTCATTTGAAAATTTGTTCGCAAAAAAACTATTTTCTAAGGGAGAAATTTGAAGCTAAATTGAATTAATTTAATAGAATTTATTACTTGAAACCTATAAAAGGGGTTATTGTTTGCTTTCTATAAGACGTTTTGGGCAAGTGTGGAATTTCAATTAGCTTTGGCTGTAAGGAAATGCATACAAGTGGTTTCGAAATTCAATTTGTAGAGCAAAGTTCGTTTACTTAATAGTTGAAAGTAATATTTCGACTGTTAAATAAAACGTAATCTGCCTTAACTAAATAACAAAGGGGAATACTTTAATATTTGTAACGTTTTATTTGGTCTAGTGTTCCAGTGGACTATTTAATACGTGGTATCTAAAATTTGTTCTTGATTTTTCCCACCACCATCATGGTAAATCGCTGATCAGGTTTCCGTGGCTTACTGTGGCCTATAAGTAGCATCTAGGAACTTTAAGTTTAGGCCAGTAGCGAAACCTCTGGTATCCAGAGAACCAGTAGCATTCAAGATGATAAGTATTAGACTTTTTGATGGTAAATCCCAATCAATCGAAATCGGTGGAAGACTGTGCATGACAGGTGTGTTCGTTTGTTAACCAGAAAATCATCAGTTGTACTATAAGACGCCATAGAGAAAAGTTCGTCATGCAACTTACGCGCTATAATGGTCATAAGGGCGGTGGTGAATGAGTTAAGACCAAGACTAGTGTCAGTTATAGTCGGTTAATAGCAGGTACGGAAAGAAGTGGTCAACTCTGTATTTAGCAGTCATAAATTTTGCCAAGGAAAAGGATTACCAGATTCGGAATGATTCGGAATTTATATGTAGATTCAAAAAGATTTAGTTCTTATGACGAAAGTTAGTATTGCTTGCAGATGATGTACTGCAGCTTCAGCCACTGGTACTTCGTCAAGAACAATTCCTACCCGCGTAAAAGCGGGTAGGAATCCCCCTCCCACGACCCCTGACTCATGCATTCTCTTTGCACTTCAATTCCTGGCAAACATAACTACCGGCATGATTCGTCCCTAATTGGTAAAATTAGGAACCTATGTAGTCAACATTTAAACCAAATAAAAATTATGCTCGCACCCTCCTACGACCGCTGACTCATCTATTGAAGAATCACAACTCCGGCCATTAATAAAATTCCAGATTTGGAAAGCTCGCGATATTTTTAACATCGCATATATGTTAGGGGTGGGATAGTGTTGTATGGATATGCTTCGTAACTGGATTTGGATACGCTAGAGCCCCTAATTTTGTGATGTGCGAAAAGTAATGCATGAGCCAAAAAATGGAGGAGTTGCATTGTGGGCACTTGGCTCCTGGTCGAATTCAAAAGTAGGAGTAAGTAATTAAAAAGTAGAAATAGCGTAACAACTGCTTCGTAGTTGACGTAAATTTTCGCGCCCAACATTTTTTTTCGCTCATACAAAGCTTCTATCGCCACACTTTAGCAGACCTCCGGTACAAAAGTTGAATGTTTATAAAATGTGCTGCCACTGCTCTAACTAGCCCAAGACTGCTCCTAGATGGGTAAAATGAATGACAGTTCCGCCATCTTTTTACAGCCACCATATTTTTTCAGAACATTCTTTCTCTAATTTTAAATTTAACTCTTAATGGTGGTTCCCTCACAAATATTTTGTTGTTCAAAATTTTGTTAATGAAATAAGCTCCTATCGCTATAATGGTGCTCCTAGCTCGGTGAAATGCAGGATCAGCTTTTGCATCTCCCACCCAACATTTTTTCCAAATATACTTAACTATCTATCTCTAAACCGAATGGCGGGTCCAATAGGAAATGCGCGTAAAAGAGACCAAAACCAAGTTAATCCCTGTACGATCGGCGTTGAGATCGCATATCAAAATTTTTTTAACTCTACAACCATCCGCGAATATAATGAGAACGAAATTGCCCTATAGGAAACAAGTGTTCAAGATGCATTTGGCACCTCTTACCCAAAATCCTTATCGGCAAGTTTGTGATCAGTTTTAAATTCACTAAGTTTGCTCGATAGAATATTGGCAACTGAAATTTAAAAATACACACGTGTAAATATAGAAATCTCAGACTTATGGCAAGCAAACAAATTAACCCAAATAACTGCTGCAGAAAATAAGCTAACGCATAAATTTGATCGCCTTAAGCTTGGTCATTGTAAACTCTTGCAACAAAACGTATATAGTGGAACTTCACCTCTAAACTTGCCCAACCTGAAACACACAACTGAATGTAATAACTACTCTTGACGAGTGGATCAATTACAATTAATTTTCAGTCCGCCTTTTCTTATATAATAAAATAAAACCAATTGATTCAGGATTTTTTTATCTAACCATATGCAAATCTCCTTTAAGACTAACTTAAACTTTAACTTTTTTTTATTAAAGAATGAAAAAGAAAATTCTATTCAAATGTTATAACAAATAATAAGATTTTTTTATAGAGGAACCTAAAAATAGGCAACATAACGAGGATAAAATTGGGACGAACAAAAGGATTTAAATCTGTCCAAAATATAAAGTAGAAAAGGACGAAAAGAAAAAGGCTTAGGTTATGCTGTTAAAAATGCCAAATTTGCATTATTGAATATAAAACTTACAACTTTTCTTTCAAGAACTTTTTCTATATTTATTGTCTGTTTTGAAAGAGAATTGTAGAAAAATTTTACTTATTTTTTTTTATCACATTAATAGCTTTGATTATAAAGTTTACTTGTGTTCTAAACAAGCAATTTTCTAACTAATGGTTGACAAATGTTGGTTTAAATATGTCTACTTCTTATTGTAAAAATCAGGACAATTGCAAAAATTGCGAAAAAATTATACAAATAAGTTTTTGTTTCTTTCTTAAAATTGAGGACCGAAAGTAGATTTAAAAAAGTCTTGTTTTGTTTAAAAAAAGTTTATTTAGGACTTTATAAAAAACCAACAATATTCTCTTTAAAATAATTCATTTTAAACCAAAAAAGATTATGTGGATTAATTTTGACTTGCATTTAAACCAAACGAATTCACTACATACAAAAATATGCTACAATTAACTTCCATTTGTTTTGCCTTAAATTATGCTCTACTTTTTTTTGGTTTTTGTTGTTGTTTGTCTCATATTGTTATTTATCATTAAACTTAAATGCTGTTTACTGTCGTAATTACACACTCATTTTCAGCACAAGATGCAGTGTAAAACATTATTGCTGTCTGGCAATTGCACTTCATTTGTTTTCATTTTTTGTTCTCATATTTTTCTTGAGTTGAGTTTTATTGTTTATGACAGACCAAGGCAGTGCAAAAAAACAAAAGAAAAGATATATAAAATATAAAAAAAAATCCTCATTTATTCATTTTAATTGTTTGCTGCATTGTACAAAAAATAAGACTCTCTTGTTATTGTCGTAGCTTTTTCCTCTTCTTTTTTATAATATGTTGCCTACTTTAAGGCTAATGTGCTCATTTTGTAGCTTTTGTTATTATTTTCATCGAAACTTGTGAAAACAATGATGCATACTGCATTTAATTTCATAACAATAAGCTGAGCAACAGATTGTGTTGCTGATGAGTACAACAAACAAATGAAAAAATAATGAATGACAAAAAGAAAAAAAAGAAGTATTTTAATGATGAGAACATTGTTGAGTAGGACGAATGATAAGAAATTGAAATAGAATTTATCTTTATAAAAATATTATTATGAAAAAAATACCAAAACTTTAAAAGGCTGACTTAACAATTTAATTTTCAAAGCGTGTAACTGATTATGATTCGTCCATATATTCACACTAGGAATTTTAGTGAGACTACGAAACCAACTTTTAACGTATCCAAAAAAGACTGAGTTTCTCCTCACAATTCACCCGGCTAACAACAAAGCACCCAATCCAAAATCTACACCCCTAATTCATTTTGTGAGTGATGTCTTCTTTATGGTAGTGAATGTGAGTGCTTCGCGCCTTAATGTCATGGGCATTTCTGATGTTCAATCACATATTTTACTGCTCCTAGCGGAGATGACCCCTATACATACAATGCTGAAATTAGGAAAAAGCATTATGGGAACGAGAATAGCGGGAGTAGTGTTGTTGGTTATTCGATTTAAGCTCTCTCATATCGGAAGTGGAAAGAAATACATCTGCAGGGAATTTGTTCGACATACGAATAGTACGGCTGTAGAACGTGTTTTCCCTGTTGTGTGTTGTGCGGTCAACTGGATAATCTACTACGATCCTATGAATCATTTATAAGCAACGGACTTATGTTGGGGTATGAGGAGGAACAATTTCGCTAATTTTATTGCAGGAACATTCCGTTGTAGTAACCATAAAAGAATAACATACTGCTGCCATCGATAACCATCTATCCTCGCCCTCTCTTGTACGCGTTCGTGAGTCTTCAAAATGAACTTTAAAGCATCGGCCCACACATGGGACTTGTATTTCATTTTCCATTGGATATACATGTGTAGGTGCTGTAAAAAATAAGGATATCAGATGAAGTGAAGTATCTCTGACATCGTTTGAAGAAACCGCGACACTTGAATACTTCTCTGGCGATCTTAAAAATGTGTTTAGTCCAACGAACGTCACACTTCTAACAAACATCAAGAGCTTCTTATTCTTTAAAACCTATATCACACATAACAACACATGAAGTAACATAACCTATCGAGCGTCTGCGCACAGCGCATAACATTGGATATTCCGGCAGGGTGTTTTGATGTAGAATTTTGGAACGAATTTCCGTCATCCCTTGTCAAGTTTGGTTTGGAGACTAACCGGTTTCGACTATGTGCCATCTTCAGTGTCATTTTTCGTTCCCCAAAGAAAGGTAGCAGGTCTCCAGCAAAGAGTTTCTAAATATTTCAGATGACGGATGTTTATCATATTATCCATAAATTTAGAAAGTTAAAAACAAATTGTAATTGGGCAGCAGTTTTCAGGGTATTGTTGAGAGTATTGTTGATATATTTTACCACAGCACATAGGCTTTGGGAGAAAGTTTTGTTGGTTAAGTTAGCTTAAGTATAGGACAAACAATAGATTAAGATTATTATTTATTATAAAGAAACCCACCGATTTCCTGAGAGGTCTTAAGCACCCGAAGAAATAATAATTACCCAAGTTCCGAAGGAACAAAAATAATGTAAATTAATAAAAGTGGCGAATCGTTGAGTTTTACTTAAGATTTGTGGACCTGTGAGCCTGCTCTCGTCAGAACTGCGCTACCTGAGCTTTGAGCGAAACGCTAAACAGTTAAGCCAAAGTGGTTTTTATGCAAAGAATGCAGCGCAAAAATAATTATAGTGGCATGGTTACGTTAACTATATTATATTCTCTGCAACAGTATATGGTTATGCCAAATGAATTGTAGTTAGTTTAAAATATTTTAAACAATTATTTGGTTACAATAAACAAACTTTTTTTTACACTCACAAAGAAAAAACTCTGTTATGGTGACTAAACGCTAAGAGAAACATATTTTGGTCGAAATATGTGGTTGTAAGCGTGAAAAAAATTATAATTGTTGTTTGGCACCAGCTGCGGTACAAATACAGGCGATTAGAGCCCTCGAAAGTTTTCAGCTTTTCATCAAAAATTGTACTGTTTAACTCAATCAAGTTGCAATTTTTATGGTTGGAAATCTTTTAATGATAAGGTGTGAAAAATAACTTGCTTATAGCAGCTAAAGTAACGTGAAAAATATATTCAAATAACCGTTATATGTTCGCCACAAGAATATATTATAGTAGATAACATATGGTTGTCGTGACCATGTTTTTTTATGTGCACCAGATTATTCGACACTTACCTTTGGTAAAAGTTCTAATCTAACTAAGATCAACATTAAAAAGTCCTTAAACTAATAAATAAGCATGCGAAGTTTGTTTTTAAAACTTCCTTTTTAAGCCCGTGGAAATGCCTTCGCAAACCACCTTGAGAAAGCTTTCACCCCAAAAGACATAAATACCTGATGCTATCAAATTCCGATTTCCCGTGATCAAATTGACTATTAAGAATATCGATTTCCCGCATGACGGCCACGATGTTAAGCAACTTAACTATAGCTGATGTGAAAACTATAATGGTCATCTCTAACGGCACGTTAAGAGTTGGTTATTTTTCTTTCTCTTGCAAGACGTCCCCAATCGGTAGAGGATTATAACAAGCAGGAGAAAACGTAAGCCAATGGTATTGCATCAGATCGGCTTTTAGTGCGACATGGAGCTGTCGCACAAGTCCATAAAATCATTACGTTATCAGATCGACTTTCGAGAAAAATTGTTTATAGAAATTTCTCAGGCATTTGGCAAAGTTTGTCATGACGGGTTACTCATCATAATAACAAGCAAGCTGTCACAGAACAATCACAATTTTCACATTTTAAACGTCCCGTGAGAGATAGCAGCATGGTATGGCCGCTGCTATATATTAGCGGAAAACACTCTTCGTTGCATATCTGCAATTTTTGCACACTTGGTATGATTTTCTGCCACAAAGCGTGAGTGTCTTTTTTAAGCAAATTTATTACAGAGTTGCATAAAGTAACTTTGCCGCATGCTATAAGCTAAGCAGCAGTCAGTATATAAACGCTAATGCCGCCTCTAAAATTTTTACACATAAAATTTTTATAAACTTTTATCAATTAATGGGAGTTTAGTTTGATATTTTGATTTTTACTATTTTAGCAAACAGTTTTAGCTTCAATTTTAATTCTTCACAGGCAATTGTTGAGACGGTTCTACCGCCGTGAAACTTTGTATGCGCAGGTGTCTAGTTGTTTTGATTTAATAATAATAAAATGAAATAAACAGTTGTTTTAGCATTGCAAATTACAAATCTGCTATGATTTTTGCCATAGCATATTTGCTCAAGTGTAGCAAATCTTAGTTTCATACATTATTTTGTTATGGTCTTGCAAAAAGTAGCATATTTGCTAGACCTGCTACATTTGCAAGGTATGCAAGGGTTGTTTGCAACCAAGAGTGAGTTCCGCTATTATATTCGTCAACGTTTGCAGATGAGAATGTATTTATAAGTGTAAATTGCGATCCAGCGTTAGCATCTTAGTAACTATAAATCCACATTATCGAAGTTGAGAACTGGCTAAGCAAATTAAAAATATAAGTTAAACCATCAAAATATGGTCTTGTACCTTTACACTAAGAGAACAAAATTGTCCAGCAGCAAAATTAAATGAAACTGCCGTTCCAATCGGAAATCACGGTTAATATTTAGGAATACATGATCTCGACATATCGAACTAAAGCTAACGGATAGAAAATTGAAAACAGCTCAACTTCACTGGGACATTAATCAAAAGTATGAAGTTCTATTATAAAAGTGCACAGTCAAGTATAATTACGACAAAGAGTTAGCGCGTAATGAGAATATCGACAGTGACATATTAAAAATTATTCTCACAAATACGTAGACAAATTAATGGCCCATCCCAAATCTCTTGGCTGAGGTCTGTTGCAGTTCGAAGGACACCAGAGGCTAACAAGAACCGGCACCCGGCAAGCAATAAATAAAATATTATTAGGATTGAAATTCAAATACTTATACAATATAATTCTAAGTAGGATTATAAAGTAATATGATTTGACCACAAACATAGATGAAATTTAAACAAAATATTGTCATCTCAACCATATTTTGCCTTATTATTATGTTTTTTATAGTTCAAAGAAACTCAGGAACAAGATTGCGGTACAAGATGCTACTAAAATATGCAAAGTTACGTATTAAAACTTTAGCGGTCCTTAAATAGTGAAACATATAACTAAACCCAACTTATTTCACTTCGTTTCCAATTCAGAGTGCGGTACGTAGTTTTTTTTAAATTATCAGGCCACTATAATGAAATCGCTTTAAACAAATTTCATGCAAAAAATTTATTTATTTTGCATTATTTCAAACAATTCTACATCTACGATAATCATTAGCAGGAAAGTTTAAGCCCGAAAACATTTTCTACTTCTCCTGTTATAAGAATAAATTTATCTTACAGTTGATTTAAAACTCATTTCTGCTGTTTGTCATACTCTTAGTTGTTTTACTTTACAAATATATTTTTTTTTTTTTTGTTATTTTCGTCTCTAAACCATTTACACTTTTTGTCAAATAAAAATGATTAGAAACGTGACTAAGAGCTCAACTTTTAAAAATTGTAAAAAAATGAAGCCAAAAATAACAACAAAAAAACATTGTGACAATATTTACTTATCACCCCAGAAATATATAAACTTTTTGCTTTACTGCACTACTCTGTTGCTTTCACTACTGTTGCTGAATTTGCTGGCATTACAACACTCTATTCTTTTATAGACTTCCGTTCGTTTTTTTTTGTAAAAAAATACTACAACTTCCCTCATATGTACGCTGTTAAAACTTTAGAGTAAAAAAATAATCGCGCAAATCACCCAAAATAAAGAAAGGCACACAACAATTTTTTTTAGTAAATATCAAATAAAACAAAATTTTGTTTGTCGCCTTTGGCTTATTTAAGATGAATGATAAAAATACTAGTTTTTTCTAATGCTATTTTCGGGATATTTTTTGTCGAATGTGTTTCAAACACTCAAATTAGAAAGGACATGGAGTAAAGATTATAAAAATAAAATTTATTATATGTTATAATGCGTTTGAATCAAAAAATATAGTAAAAAGAAATTTATTTGATGTTACTTATCATAAAACTGTGAATATCCCTAACAGGCATTTAAAGTTTCACCACATATTTATAGGAACTTTTTTTAGTTTAATATGTTTTAAATATAAAAATAAGAAAGTAAGCTTCTATAGAATAGTAACAAACAAAACTGTGAGTACCCTTAATAGGCATTTTAGGCTTTACAGACCGCATTTTGACACTTTTTCCAAGACAAAAACTGGACTTGCTTATTTGATTAAGAATAGTGATTGGTAATAAAGTAAAAAAAAAATTATGTTCTAGCAATAAAACTGTGAGTACCATTAATGGGCACTTCAAATATAATCAAATGGTTTTATTTATTTTACTTTTTTGATAATTATGTTTCGGGCAAATTTTGTGCACCTAATTTAACAGTATAGAAAACATAAGTATAGGGTGGCCAGAAATTGAGGATATGGACAATCCAATAGGATGTTTGCACATGGCACACAGCATTTTTGCGTGAGAAATTCAATGGTCATGTTATCCCACGTCGTTGTGATGTTAATTTGCCGTCATCATCATGTGATTTGACACCATTCGACTTGTTTCTTTGGGGATATTTAAAAGAAAAAGTGTACGTAAATAGGACAGGAACAACTAAAGAGCTAAAGAAGAACATAATTCTGCACATTAACGACATTAACCTTCATTATGTCTCAGGTTCATCGAATCTATCGATTATCAGATAAAGGTATGTCACCGAAGCCGTGCCGAGCATTTGGCCGATATTTGGTTTCACACAAAATTATCATAGATCCTTCAATCATAATAAAAATATTAAGATAATTTTCTGAAAATTTATTGTTTTATTTACGATTTGGTTGGACCACAGTCCATTAAACTGTAAATAGCCTTAATGGTCACTTCAAACACTCGTTAAACATATCTTAAGTTATATATCACGTTGCACTGCTGCTGGCTAAGAGGTTTTAATATTTCATTTTTTTCTTTTTCCTTTTGTTCTTTATTTAAGCAGAAAACTTTTAAATTTGAATTACAAATTTGTGCAGCAACATTTTGATTTATCAGTTTAAAATTTATGTAAGTTAAATTGTTCAAAGTATTTTCCCTTGTTTTTTAACACTTTCATTACTCTCTTCCAACTAATTTTATGACTTTTAATTATTCACCTCACATTCCGTTTCAAATATCCTTTTTCTATTAGTTAAAATGTCTCTAAAGTAGTTTTAGGGCCCAACTATAAATTGTTTTAAAACACATTTGTTCAACAGTTTCAATTGTTGGCTAAAAGCCAAAAAAATATACTGTGTTCTCTTCTTTGTTTGTTGAATTTTTTAGCAACTTTTAAACTATAATAAGGATAACTTATATTTGCTGTTGGCTTTGCTTTTGTTTTAAGCCATTTGGAACTTAACTACGCTAACTAGAAAAAACGTAGATTTTGCTGCATATACTTTGAATGTTTAACTTGAAAGAAGTTCTACTTTACCTGGAATTCTAACATCCCAAATTTCGATAAAACATTCCAGGTTCATTTTAATAATATTAGTGATTTTGGCTTTTCATTGCCATGATTGGCTAATAATTATCCATAGAGGTTTTAGTCTTTACGCAAGCCCAAAGAAACAAGTCTGCAGATGTTTTAGCACATAATATAGGTGGCCTTCAGTTGTGTAGCTCTAGCTCTAGCTCTAGAGGAAGAACAATTTAAATAAACGATATTATCTATGAAATTGATTCTGACTTTATTTTGTAGCTGTATTAATGCCATTATATCGGGTGTTTTTCTCAGCTGGGCTAGCATTTTATTATGAATACACCGTTGTACCATCACCCGACAGGCATAGAGGTATGACTTGCCATAACTGAGTGCACTGCCAGACGTTATGAGCTATTCTTCCTTGTGGTGGCGACCGGTAACAGGTTCCTGTCTGTGCTAGGAGTCTGGCTAAATATGTCGAGCGGAGAGAAGTTCACATTCTCTTATAAAATCTTTTATCCTTGGTGTAACAGCATACGCCAAGGATACGTGGCCAACAGGGTACTTGGTCTCTGGATCGAACTTAGTCGATCACCAGTTTTAACACAGACTTACCCGTACATACGGAGCTCTGTGTGGGTGGACATCTTTTTATCCAGTAGTCGTAGAAAGTATATGGATAATGTGCGGGAACTCTAATTTTAATTGGCTAAGGGAGGAATACGGAAGAAATGGAGACAAATTCCTTGCAAAGGGTGGACACGTCAATATCTAACGGTACTTGTAAGTTGTTGGATGCTTAATATTCCTGGACGATAAAGCCTCGCGAGATGTGAAGAAATTTATTTTTGTATGAACTCGGGTGTTAATTAGCCAATGAAGGAATTCCGAAGAGACGGACAAGAAAACTTTGCAAGGGGTGGACGGGCCAGTCTCCAAAGATACTCCTGAGGAAGAGAGGATGGTAACCATTTTGTGTGAGTGTTCAGCAGTGGCTAGCATGGTGATTAGGACCATGGCCAGATACTTGTTAAATGTGAATGCCATGGGGGACCTAAGCCTTAGACAAGTGATAGCAATAAAAGGGACTCTGTGATGAGCTAGAAAGCCAATAGTTACCAGTAGGCAGTCTGTAATCATATGGTAGTCGTATATTACAAAACGGTTACCTGATATCAATTCGAGAAAAGAAGGGTGCCTAGAAGTGATCCATTGTCCTGTCTCGATAATCCCCCTATATTATATAATACCTTCAAGCAATCGACTTACTAAAAGAAACTATTTGCGGACACCTTATATCTCGAAATGGTCTAGTCAATTTGCCAACCATATCCTGACACTTTATCGCCTTTGGATTATTTTTTATAGAAGTCATTTCGTGAAGTCATTAGTTTAAACGAACAAACAAGCAACTTTGAACGAATTGAAAATGCTTAAAAAAATAGTCGAAAATTATACTTCCAAAATGCGCTACTTCCAAGGCAGACTTCAATGGCATAAGTTATCTCTCCAATAAAGCCAAAGTTTTGTATGCAGCTTAATCTTATACCGATGCAGACCTAAATGTAATCACAAAATGAGCTGGTTTGATTCTTTGGCGGTGCCTACATCAGCTGATTGGCAACGCATCGACATTTCTAGGCCCTCGTTGATATTTGCCGCTATAACGACTATGTTTTCTTCACCTTGCACCACCCCACTCTCATTCAAAAGTTTTCGACCATGCAACGTATTGCCTTCCTACTGAAGCCATGACAACAACCGACCTCACGATGGAATCCAAGTTGCGTAGTTATAACCCAGATAGAATTTCACAAATATTTCTACACGTTCCGAAGACGTAAAAATAAATGATAAAATGCTAAACTTTACGGAATATTTTGACATTGGGGTAACTGTGATAAGTTCTAAAAGAAAACAATGGTCATTAGTTCAATATGGGCGTCATTTAGGCTTAAAGAATACAGGTTTTTTCTGGCTGTAGTGGCATCTACAGTACCTGCTCACTAAGCCAGAAGTACGCCTTATTTGCTGCACAAAATTTCGTTTGAAAATGGTCACTATACCGGAAGCTTTGCAAAGAAACGGTTTGAACGGTAGGCAGCCTGGAGTATATGTTGGAGCTTGATCGCATATGTTAGTAGATCAAGTTGCAGCAAACGACAAGAGTGGATCGTTTCTTATTACTCATCGTGAAGACTTCGAGTCACTATCGTTGTATTTACTTCACTGTTTGTTATAATTCTTTATTTCTACCCTTCTACACATGATATTACCTTGACCACACGCCATGAAATTTATATGGTACTTCTAAACTCGCTATAATTACACTAAAGAAACCTTCAGCAGGTGGGCATTTATACACCGATAGACTAAAGCTGCACGGTTCTTAATCTATATCTTTCGAAAAATTTCCTATAAAGAGTAAATCTGTTATTGGGGAGCCACGATCACATTTACTCTACATAACTGCTTTTAATTTTCGGGAGTATTATTTCTGGTAATAATAAAAATTCTTACTAAAAACAAAACTAAGGGACCAGCATCAATTACAAAATGAATTATATTTGCTTTGAAAATTATAAACCCACATAACCCTATCAACTCTATTTAATGCCATAATAGCTGCAGATATTACAAAAAAAAAAAAAATACGCAAAGCTTTTTGTCCCTACACAAAAAAGACAGAGAAGGAAAAATACTTGAAAAATTAAACTTTGTTTAACTTCAAACTAATTTCACTTGTAACCATGACCAGACAAGGTTGGATTGGAGTTGGATTTACTCAAAACAAAAAAAAAAATAACAAAAATTGTTACTCATATGTGGTTTACTTTGGCATTTTGCTAAAATTAAGTACTACTAGGAGTACTAAACCATTTAAATACAGAAGATATTTTGTTGTTGTTTCTAAACGAATTTTGTGTAGAAGATCCTATTTTGTTTTGGGGTACACAAGCGCTTGGAACTTCTAGAACTTTAATGCTTATGCTCACACATATATTTTGAGGTTTTGGTATATTTATTCATGTGTTGAAAAGTAAACTAAACATTTCCTTATTTATACAAAAATACTTAAAACAGAAGGTGTTTCTTACTGAGTTACACAATATCAGGTTGACTAGATTGTTTCTTATGCCTGCCCTTTTCACGTTATGAAAAACAGGCCAGTAACAAATACATATCTGAATAACTCTGTACGCAAAGCAAAAACATGGTTGAGGTGATCATATTATGAATTGTATGGATGTAAACAAATTATACTATTATTGTGGATAATAAAAATATGGTTCTTTTAGAGCAAGAGGAAAGCAAACAAGTTTATGCTACTGAATGTCAGCGACTGAGTTCTTAACATAGGCTCCTAAGGCCATCGAATACTTAATAGTCAATATAGTCTTATTATGATCACATAGAATGCATCTGCACTGACCTAGACACAGCACAAAGGCGTTAATAATTAAGAACGGCGGCAGCTAATTCAAAAAATTTATATAAAAAAGAACAAAAAGAAAAGAAAAAAACAATCGGCTTGAATTATTAAGTCGGCTAAGAATTTTCGCCGCAATAAGCCGACGGCTAAGCAGTACCAATATTGACGACATGCAGCGTCCATTCTTAGCATACTGACTTTGCGCTCTGGACATAATGTCGTTGCTGGCTAAGAAAGCTCATTACTGAACACGATCATCTATTTAAAAAATGACTAAGGAGTTAATCAAGTGCATGGAAAAACGAAGGAAATATTAGGTCAGACAACCTTGCCGGGCTTGTGCACAAATTTATTGATTTCGCTGTCTAAGGCATACGACTTGTAGCGTCCATTCTTATCATACTGACTTTGCGCTCTGGACATAATGTCGTTGCTGGCTAAGAAAGCTCATTACTGAACACGATCATCTATTTAAAAAATGACTAAGGAGTTAATCAAGTGCATGGAAAAACGAAGGAAATATTAGGTCAGACAACCTTGCCGGGCTTGTGCACAAATTTATTGATTTCGCTGTCTAAGGCATACGACTTGTAGCGTCCATTCTTAGCATACTGACTTTGCGCTCTGGACATAATGTCGTTGCTGGCTAAGAAAGCTCATTACTGAACACGATCATCTATTTAAAAAATGACTAAGGAGTTAATCAAGTGCATGGAAAAACGAAGGAAATATTAGGTCAGACAACCTTGCCGGGCTTGTGCACAAATTTATTGATTTCGCTGTCTAAGGCATACGACTTGTAGCGTCCATTCTTAGCATACTGACTTTGCGCTCTGGACATAATGTCGTTGCTGGCTAAGAAAGCTCATTACTGAACACGATCATCTATTTAAAAAATGACTAAGGAGTTAATCAAGTGCATGGAAAAACGAAGGAAATATTAGGTCAGACAACCTTGCCGGGCTTGTGCACAAATTTATTGATTTCGCTGTCTAAGGCATACGACTTGTAGCGTCCATTCTTAGCATACTGACTTTGCGCTCTGGACATAATGTCGTTGCTGGCTAAGAAAGCTCATTACTGAACACGATCATCTATTTAAAAAATGACTAAGGAGTTAATCAAGTGCATGGAAAAACGAAGGAAATATTAGGTCAGACAACCTTGCCGGACTTGTGCACAAATTTATTGATTTCGCTGCCTAAGTCAGACATGGTTATAACACTAGTCTTTTGAAAATTTGCACTTCGTCCTAAGGCAAGATTGGGGAATAAATAAAAAAGTAGAAATTCTTGCAGAAATTTTCGATAATTGTGGTCCTAGTTTTATATGTCATTGAAGGCTAAATATTATCATTAGACAACATGAACAATAGTTAGAATACTATATTATGTTTACTACATCATTCGCGTAAATAAGTGGTGAACAAAATCAAACACCTCTTAGTTCAACGTACGGGGATGGGATTCCCAGTATATCATTACTGGCATTGAACTGGATACGTTGTATTCACTACGTTGAACGCCAGCAGAGTTCAAAAATATCACAGTAAATTAAACATAAATGGTCCGTCTCATCCACAAAATTTATAGAAAAGACACTTATATTTTGTTGTTTATTTCAATACAAATTCTCTAGACTAGTCGCTCGCTTGTTTTACAGAAAAAAGTCACAAATATTGTAAAGAAGTCACGCAATATGTAGATTTTTGAAACGAATTTCCGTCATCCCTTGTTAAGTTTAGTTTGGAGACAACCCGGTTTCGGCTATGTGCCATCTTTAGTGTCACGTAGCCGAAAGATGCCACACAGCCGAAACCGGTTTGCCACCAAACCAAACTTGACAAGGGATGGCGGAAATTCGTTGCAAGAATCTCCATCAAAACACCCTGTCGGAATAACAAATCAAGAATCAAGTCACGCAATACTTTTAAACGGAACTTCAAGAAAATAAAGGGTATTTATGAGTTCAGCATTTGACTCCGCTCGTCAATGCATATACGCTGTTATTTTGAAAACTTACAAAGTCATCGATCCTTAAAGTAATGATCAATAAGTTTTGCGTTTTTGAACTGAAATGCTATTATATGGGAGAGCTGTGGTGACAACAAAATAAGACAAATAATTAATCCCCTAAATTATTCGCTTTAAAGGCTCTGAATAACAAGATATATTAAAAAAAAACCGAGCCACAATGAGTCGAGAATTATACCAAAATATGTGGGAAATATTTTGCTTCAGAAACAAAATGTGTCAGTTAGTGGTAATCGGTTTCACGTAAGAGCCCTTTTGAACCAACAACATGGCATAGGAGAGTACGTTTGGTGAGTGTAGAATTTAATAGAGCGATTTAATGCCCTTTATGTGTTCTCGGTGGAAGTATGTGAAGTTAATTTTCTAAGCAGATAAGCTGTGGTGGATTCACAATCATTTCTCGCTCTTAAAATATTATCAACATTTGTGTTCCTCTTAAACAAACTCATAACAATCGTTTTTATAATTCCTTATTTTATTGTAGCTAACAACAGCTCTAAAAAACACCCTTTATATTCACGTTCCTAAAGGTAAGTGACGATATGTGCACGTACGCATACACACAAATTCAACACATTTCACGTTTGGTTACTTTTTGCAGTAATTCCTAAAATGTTAAATCAAACAATCTCGAAATCCTTTTGTTAAATGAATTCATGCTGAAATCTTTACTTAATTTTAATACAAACACTCGTTACTATACAAACCTAATAGTAGAGACGACTTACTACACTTTAAACTCTCGCATGTTGAATAGTTGTTACTGCTAAAAATTATGTGCTCGCTAAAGGAGACCCGGGTGTATCCTTTTACCTTGTTATATACTAAAGTATCGGATAGATACTTTATACTAGGCATTTGTATGTTGTGTGTTATTTCGTATATATTTCTCAAACACTTTATTATTGTAAATGTTTATCTATGGTTCAGTCTGGTGTAGTTTTTGCTGAGAGTAGTACATTTTGGGTTAAAGGCATTTTTAGTGAAAATCCTAAAATAAATGCAATGGTTTTTGTGGTTGTTAGTTTCTCTTTACAAGCTGGGATTAATTTTCTTTCCTACTTCGTTTGAAATCTTATACATGCGTCCTTTTAGCAAGGGATGTTAGCATCCATGTTTGCGGTGGAGTTATGCAGAAGAAGCTAATAATTGTGGAGGGTATATATCAATATAAATAATGAGTGGAGGTGAAGTACATATGCCATGTGTAGTAAATTAAAAATATAGGTAAAATAGTTGGAATAAAGTAGCTTAATAAATGAAGATATGTGATCATAGCAAATTTAGCAAGGAAAAGAGCAACCTTGATGGCATGGCAGAACCAAGTTAGAATTAAGAGAATTTCCGCCTAAATCCCCGTTAGTTCTTTTTTAAATTGATATTGTGTTGTACACCGTAACTACTCTTCATTACTTTACAAATCGCCTGGGTTCAATAAGTCTCTCCTTCCGCGTCTCTGATTGTCATAAGTCCCATGGAATAGGGCTGACCTGTGGAAAACGAATATTTGTATTCAAGGACAAATTCTATTATTTGAGTAAGTATCCTGCCATGCCCAGGGAATTTCTCTAAACAAAGTTAATACACAAATCATTTCCCTGCAGTTCATCTGA
The DNA here is from genome assembly GCA_963932375.1 of Phania funesta. Lineage (NCBI taxonomy): Eukaryota > Metazoa > Arthropoda > Insecta > Diptera > Tachinidae > Phania > Phania funesta. The sequence continues at coordinate 102,669,714 of OZ010653.1, read as the reverse complement.
GATGCAAATGAACTTTGATACGATAGCGATGAGGCACAGGTAATTTCTATAGGCTGCGTTTAGAAGAACGAAGATATAAAGGTCGGATCTCTTGAACGAACGCCGGTAATCACGATAGAGTATTTAAAGCTCTATAATCCCTAAACTCGCTAGTCCGGACTATACAGTAAGGCGGACAGTATCACATAAAAATGTAAAAAAAAATTTGCAAGGGAGTCAGAGGCAAAAGGGACACAAAAGAAATTTTACTTATAAAAGAACAAAAATTAATTCGCCTTTCAAACAATAATTTTTTAATCAATATGTTTTGAGTTTTTTAACTGAAGTCTGGACGATTCAATAATACGGACAAAGGCTGAAACCATATTTGTCTGGATTAATAAGGTTTTACTGTGTAATTGTAAGACAGTGAAGTAGGCTCTTATTTTTTAGGACGTAACGCATTTAAGATATAAATCTTACAAAAATGTGATTTCATTTCATGTGATCCACAGTTTCATGTACGGAAAATACTACATTCAAATAACACGGTTTCAGTTCCTCAAAAAAGAGACCTACGAAGCAGGATATCACTGACAAAATTTATGTGTTCCTATGGTAGGTTGTAAAGGAAGAGTCTATTAATCTATCGCTTACAAGTCTTCTTATTGGTAAGCAGTAATTCTTGCTGTTTGGCTTCGTTGATACCTAAAATAAGAAAATAATGGACAAAACTGTTTTGAATTCATTAAAGTTATGCTGCCTACATGACTTTGAAGTCATTATTAATCTCATTATTGCTAAAATACTCACCAATTGTCACAGGAGGGGTGGAAACTAAACCGTAAAATGTCTTTTGAATACAGCTAGTGTTAGGGCATTTAACAAATTTATCTCTGTTTTATTTCATTTTAAAGCTCTTTATAAATAAATCGTACTCTTACAAATGCCTATTGCAGTTTAGCACATTTTTCTACTCTAAACAAGACAAAATTCATAATAATGTTTACTTTATTTAATTTTAGAAAAATGTTCGCACACGATTTAATTTATGCGCTACGGTTGTACTACAGCTACTTATGTAAATTTCTCAAGCGGTTGTATTGTGAAACGTAGCTGTGTGTGCATCTATGTGAGTGTGTGTGTAATTTAATAATATATGTTTTTATATAAAAAATATTACAAATGACAGTGAAGATCTACTTGTAACTCATATTTTCTAGTAAAAACATTTACTGCTTGTGAAGTGTGTTTTTTATTAGCAAGATGGCATTAAATCAAGAAGATTTCCAGCAAGGGCTTCTTGTTGCATTAACGAAATTTGTTTTAATTGCAGACATCCATGTATAGCTAGCTTTACCTATGTAATAGCAACATGAAACGGATTCGAGAATAAAAATTTTGTATGAGTCTGACGCATATACTCGTCTCCTGTTAAGTGTGTACAATGGGCTGGTTTATGCTGATTTAAAATATATCGCCCAATGGTGGGATCAAATGGATGCCCTGCGTGTCCACCTCACTTCGTTTTCGCGGTATATAACTAGATCGTCGAATCGTTCAAAATTTCCATTGTAGTCTTTGCTGTATGGCATGCAGCGCCGTACTGATAATTCTTAATTCAAGCGAAATTTGTTATAATATACTTAAAGTGGTCGCCGTTGATGGTAAGTGCCATCAACTCTTTTTGAAGAAGGACGGACCACTCGGCTAAAAACCGACCCGTCGGCTAAAAACCGCAGCAAAAATTGCTTTGTTTGGATGCGAGAATGCAACTGCGTGGGGTCCCCTGCTCACTTTTACATACCAAACGTTGGAGGGTCGCCTTAAAAAGTCCTCGTATCTACCGTAAAATGAGCGCAACGCGCGCTACGTTTACACTAACGGGCACTTCTTTTAAAAATAGAAAACTGTATTATTCGAGTTGTCATCTCTGTATGAATAATAAACCACAAATATGACAGACACATCCTTTATAACCTGGCTGCCACAAACTGCTTAAATCGGTGCTCCCTTATTGCAACGCCCTTTTATACAGTCGAGACGAATGCTTTAAATCTTTGACTAAACTCTAAATTTATCAATAAAATTAATACTTTATTCAATAAAATATTTAAAAAAAAATTCTTGTGCAACATATAGGAGGCGATTTCTTTCCTTTAATTGGTTTTTTACTTTTGGATGAAAAGATTGAAACATATTATGGATTTATTTTAAACTAATTAATTCAAACACTGCTATAAATCACCAACATCTTTGTGTTGAGATTGTAAAAAGAAGTGACACTCATGTCAAAAACGGCTACACAGCTAAAAGGTGATATTATGACAATAAAGAGAAAAAGAAGGCGAAATGTGTAGACTAAAAATAAAACCAAGCGATAAGTGTTTGGAGAAAACCTGCACCGATACCTTAAGAAATGAAATAGTGTAGAGGCAAAGCATATGCTTATAAAAAACATACTTAAACAGCAAGTTAAATTGATCGTTTAGTTAAACGAGTTCGAAATGAAAATGTTCTTAAAATATATTAGATATCAGAATAAAAGAGTGCCCTCATACGGCTAACTGAATGGTTCACAGGTCATTGCGAAACTCTATATATACCACCGTTGTTTTTTCTGGATGAAGTGCCAGCTCTTGAATTTCTTCAGGTTGCTCTTCGGCTCAAATGCGGCAATTTTGTTTGTTTACATACTCATTGAGACAGAAATGGGCCTCATCGCTAAACAAAATTTGCCTCGAAAACGTCGTATCTTCTTGGAACTTTTCAAGAGCCTATAGAGCGAAGCGATGTCGGTTGGGAAGGTCGAACGGCTGTATTTTATACGATTTCAATTTAAGATCTCGACGCAAAATGCGCCAAGTCGTTCTATACGTCAGTCCGAGTTGCTGCGAACGGCGCCGAATCGACTCTCTACGGTCTTCGTGTACACTCTCAGCTATATTTTCTTCATAGCGTGCTGGACGTGGTCTATTCGGTCAAATATTATCCAATAATGAATGCTGGGTCACAAAATGGGCGATGGTGTTGCGAATAGTACGCTCAGTACGCCAATTATGTTGACCATAAGTTCAGCGAAGTGCACGAAACACATTCCTCACAGAACGTGAATTTTCGTAATAAAGTTGAACGATTTGTAAACGTTGTTCAGGCGTAAGTCTTTCCATTATGAAACGCCAAACAATACTAAACAAAAATAACATGACAGCATGACACGACTCACACGTGATCGGTCAAAAAAAAGGCTATTGAAAAAAGTATCTCTACTTGAATCACCCGTTATAAAATTAAATAAACAAAATTAAAGAAAAGTTTTAATTAAATTAAAATTCAATCAAATAAAAAATATGAAATACAAAAAAATGAAACATAACATAAAATAAAAAAATAAAACCAAATCTAATAAAACTAAAAATATATATAAATAAAATGGAGATTATTATAAAGATCTAGTTGGAACCGAAACTTTTTTCTTTGCTCAAAGACCTATTTGGTAATTGCATAATGCCTTATAGTACGCTCACCGCAAAATAAAACATATTTAAATGAATTTTTTTTTTAATTTTATCAAAAAGATTTTGTAACAGAAATATTCATTAAATCGATATTAGTTTGCGTAAATGTTTGTAGAATTTTCAGACTGACTGCCACCTTAAAACCTTGCGAATATACATAAGTATAATGCGATACTAAATATGCTAAATATCAAACTGTGCCTTAATGTGCTTGTGTGACTGAAGTGCATGTAATTTTGCATATTCGTGTGTGGGTAAGAATAGTTGTGTTGCCACTTCAGTTGATGTTAATGACGAAATTGCCAACGCTTAAACGTGATGGTAAATAACAGGCAATCTTATGCATTTTTTTCCTTCACTTTAAAGCATTATTAAGGAATAAATGCAGATATTTCGAAAAGGAAATGTTGCCAGCTGGCCATTTTTTTATTAGCAGGTTTTGAGGGACTTCTTGCCTCAGTCAACAATAATATCAAAGAGTGAAGTGGTCCAGCTTGAGCTATCGCTATGATTTCAATGTTAACAATTATCGGGATAGATAATATGTAGTTGCAGCAAGACGGCTCTAATTGCCGTCCCGGAAACGCCACACTGGTCTTTCTGCAGTGGTGGCGTGAATTGGCCAGCATAATTGTGATCGCTCGACTTTTAGTGTGAAGTTTTCGAAAGCTTTCGGTTTGCAAATAAGCCACAAACGATCGATGCCTTCATGTAGGATCTAGGCGGAAGACTCATTTAAATGCCGACCTCCTAAAAAAGAGGCAGCGGAAATTTCAAATACTTTTTTTGAAAACCCTCAACTTTATCATATACGATGCTCGATACAGCAGTTGGTTGCGTTTTAAGTTTTTCCTAAAAACCCTTGAAAAGCTTAATGTAGTATACGTCTTTATTAGTATCTGCATATGAGTATTTATACGCTTATATGCGTGTGTAGAAGTGTGAGAGAATATGCTTTTCAAAAATATATATTTCAGGAATATAATGTGTTGAACATTAAACATTAAGTTCACTGCCTTTATCGCTGAGTACCTTGGTGGTTTAGAGCTTGTTAAATACTTGAAAATTCATGAGAACATGCACTGCTCTTCGCGTTTTGTATTTCGCTTGTAGGGAAGGTTTTTATTTGTATCGAAAAAAAAATCGTAGCACAATTACTCACGTAAAGGATTTAAATTGAAATGTGTTTGTGTGTTTGCAGATATTGCTGGCGGATTATATTTTTCATTTTGGTTTTTCTAAGCAACAACGATAAAAAAATCATATGTTATTTAGATGCTAAGTAGCAGGTTTATATGATAAAATTGTAATTGTGATGAAAACATCATATTTTAAGATTCTAGGGCAGGCGCGGTTTCAGTGGGAGTAAAAGTTTAACGTTTCACAAGGAAAAATTTGGCAATTTTATTGTTTCATTAAAATTATTGGCGTAGCTCCCCTTAACTACATAAGCTGGCTAGAAAAAAATGTATCTACGGAGACCATTCAAGCGGTGTGATTAGTCGGGCCAGATTTAAAAAATATAAAAATATTTAAGAAACTTCTACAAGAAAAATTGAATTTTGGAAAAAATGAGTTTTGTTAATACGTGATTTTTTTTATGATAGATTTATTTTTAACTAAAAGGGGTAAATTTTGTTAAAAAATGTTGTTTTTATATTCTATTTAAGAAACTCCCTTAAAAGCCCAAAATTTTTACATTACATTGTTTATTTGTTAGGAAAGCATTTTTTTATAAAAAGCGATTTCGCGTGGAAATACGAGTTTTGAGGAACATTTAATTTTGGTGAAATATATTTTTCCGCGTTATAAAGGTTTTCAGTAATTTCGGAAAACAAAATGTTTTTAACAAATATTGGAGTTTTGGAAAAATTTATAGTTTCGTAGTATAAAAGATTTTTTTTTTTTGAAGAAAATAAACTTAATTTTGAATTGCCTTGAAGATTTGTTTAAGTTCAATCATCTTGATGCTTGATTTGATATTCCGACAGGGTGTTTTGATGAAGATTTTTGGAACGAATTTCCGTTATCCCTTGTCAAGTTTGGTTTGGAACCAAACCGTCTATGTTCTGAATAAAAAATGACACTGAAGATGACACGTAGCCAAAACCGGTTTGGCTCCAAATCAATCATGACAAGGGATGACGAAAATTCCTTCCAAAAATCTACATTAAATTATCTTCATTTATGAAAAAATACCTCATGAACATATATTTTTAAGGAAAATACTACAATTATGCTGAACAAGAAAAAGGGCTTTCGGCTAATCAATTTTTTTAATAATAAAAAAACTTCAAGTAAGTAATAAAAAAGTATTTTAGCAACTTTTTTTTTTGTGGATAAAGTGATTTTTTCCGAAATAATAAAAAGTAATTTGGCGGTAAGACACATTTTGTTAAAAAATTTATTTATAATGAAATCAGTGATGCCAACCTAAATTCTGTCTTTGAAGTAGACGCTATTTGATGAATAGGTAGTTTCCAACAAATCTTACTTTAGAAATTAGTAGAGCTACTAAGTTTTTTGGTCATGTATTTTTATCTCCTTAGAAAAATAATTTTATACCCGTTTGTGATTTTTCTTTTGGATAAGAAATATTTTATACGGGAGGCTATGATAAGCTTTAACGGTTCTCTACAACTTGCAATAATTTGGGTTAAAGTTTGTGGGTTCACGACGTTTGCTCTCACTTTCAAACATTTTAAAATATTTGATTACCACAAAAAAAGAAGAAGCAATAAAAATATGTATTGTGACGTACATTTACGAATTGTATTCACTTGCTTCCTTTCGCCCTCTTCTTATATATGCCATGCAAGCTAAAATAACAGAAAAGAAATATTTGTTTAATAGTGTAATCAACACCGGGTTTTAAGCGTTATTAACACGCAATATTAAGAAAGTGGAATTTTTTTCTCGTTTCAGTAAGATAACAAAATGGGTAGATCTACCAGTGAGTAAAGTGTAGATTCCGGTAGACCCGATTTTAAGTGAAAATGCCTTCGAGCTTTTTAAGGAAAATTTTTTCTGGGATGTGACCGACACCCTTAGTTAAAAATTAATTTCGGTAAATGCGAACTCGTTTACGTATACGCTGATGAAGTTTCATTAACACAGATTTTTGGTAAAAATTGATTTTTGCTCGAACAAAATGCAGCAACTTGAATAGGCAAAACTCTGAAAAGCTTTATTTTGTAGGGAAACAATCTGTGAAAAAGCAATTTTTCTAAAAACTTCTATTGCTGTTGAAAAGTGAAATTAAATACAGAATCGTTTTTACATGATTTTTTCTTAAAAACCCCATTTAACGTGAAACTGGAAAGTTTAATGGGCGAATAAAATATTTTGGATTGTACAGAGAAATATTTAAATTAAGAGAACTTCATTCGGCAAACGTAGCCGAAATTTTTAATCCCATCGTTTGGTTTTTTTTAAAGTGGTGTGAGGAAACACACGTTTTAGAGTAAATCATTTTAAGGGAATTTGGTGAAAATCCATTGGCAAATTTAAAACTTCTTTGCGGATGTAAAATTGCATATATAAAAAATTTACCAAAGAAGGCGAAACATTTCTTCATATCGCTGGGTCTACCCTGAGAAAAACCTAACTACTCATGCATAATTTCTTAAGTGAATAATACGGTTTTATGTCCTCTCAAATACCTCTACAATCCAAGCATCGTTAGTTAACTATTACACATATGCACACCCACCCACATATACAGTTATAAACTCATTTCTAACACGCACTCTAACTTATACATTCACAAGTTTTTTTTCCTAAAGTTTGTTATTTAAGGAAATATTAGTGCTTTATTGTTAGAGAAATGTTGTTGCGTTGCTGTCATTGTGAAATGTTGTTACTTTTGCTATTGCAAACAAGTGGCTTAAGGCAATTTTAGTGTCTGCAATTTTTCCTACTTTAACCATGTTGTACTTGAGCATCTTGTTTAGTTTTTGTACAGCAGCTCAACTTCTTCTTAAAGAACAACAATACTCATACACCATAAAGGACAAGTTAGTTGCTTCTTTCTTTAGAATTTCTTTCTTTTAGTTATATATTTTTACTCAACAATTTTCCCTCTAAGTTTAGCTTTAATAATAGCGCACAAATATGGATAAAAACCAAGATATATTTTGTTGTTGTTCTCGTTTCTGCGAAGTATTTGCTATTTTCACTTCATGCCATGCCGCTGTACGAGTTTTACACAAGTAAGAAAAATGTGGGTGAAGGAAAATGTTGTTGACATTTTTTTTATTCTGCTCGTTTTGTTAAGTTCTGAAGTCCATTTTTGTGCTTTGCAAATATGTCGTTATGTGTAAGAGCGTGTAAGTGTTACAACAACATATTTTTACTCGTTTTGAATTGTTATGTTGTTAACGCTACACTTGAGGAAATGTTTAAAATAACATTGTGCTCATACTGCTTTTATTTCTCAGCTGTTTCTTTAAAACTCTGACAAAGAGCTATAAAATTATTTTCCTTGTTAGAAGAAGAGAAAATTTAATATTAAAAAAAGCTAATAATGAACATGAAAATGGAAAAGGGCAGCCATTTATTCGTTGCGAACAATACGGCAGGAAGATTTACTCTCTTTTGGCTTTTTTGGGAATTTTTTTCAAAGCCTGAGCCGTATTTTTTTTTGCAAGAGACCCACATTTTAGAACAAATTTGTACCTGTTAAACTTTGAGTAAGGAGTTTGGGCTAGAAATTCCTTTTAATTACATAATTACATAAAATGTATTGGAAAAAAGAAAATGGAGCAATTCGTGCTTTTGCTCGATATTGCTCATGTCATGTGGCAAGTAGATACCATCTGTTGAAACTGATTGACCACCTAATTAAGATGTTTTATACGATGCATTCTCCAAATTGTAGTTTAATCACAAGATATCGCATATCGCTGTTTATCGATTGGAAAGAGCCTCAATCGGTCGGCGTATTCTAGATATCTTTGATAATCTCGATTGGCTGTCTTAAGACTATGTAATTCTGATTATTTTCCATTTCCAAAATGCCGCCCTTTTCGTTTTTATAAAATTCTTGATACAAAAAATATTCAATTATTTTCTGAACTTCTTTAACTAATCTTTTATCTTAGGGGCGATTAGCTCAACTTTTTTGCACCATCTTCTTTAAATGTCCTCATGAAATTACTTTTGTTGCATTATTAGCCAACGGGGTATCGAAAGCCTAAAAACCTTCTACTTCGCTAGTGTGAAAGGCAGCACTTCAATAGACGTAAAAAAATTTTAGGCCTATGCGTTTAGAACTGCAACACTTTACATGGAGTAGCGGTATACAGATCCAATGTCACCCACTGTACACACAATTTTATTACATAACGCCATGGTTGCTTGGCAATCGGTACTACTAATCAAGCAGCTTTAGAAAGGGGCTGCTGCAGGTTGCAAGATGCATTTCAGACTTTATAGGCAGAATTTCTATATAAAATTCAACAGCGTGAAGTGTTAGTTAAATAGGCGCTTGTTTCTCTGAGGCCATTTTTAAGCAGCAGTGGAAGTATGCTCTTATGTTTGAAGATTAAGCCGTTTTATTCGGAAACTATTTATAGGTCATCTAATATATAAATTGGATAAACAAGTCGAAAGTCGTGCATCGTCATCACGACAATTTAGATGATTAATTTTCTACTAACAGATGGACCCTTTCATGCTGCAAGCCAGAAACTGCTTTAAATACATTTGTATCTTAACCTGTATTTGTAAACCACAAAACAACATCCCTTTTCACGCCATGTCACCCAAGTGAAAATTGAACAGGATATTTCACTCTGTCACCAAGCAAATTAAACTGTATTTCCCAACACTTCAATATTCTTATCATAATCCTAAATCAAGCATTCGACAAAATTTCAATTAACTAGCCTTCAATCTAAAGTTAATATTGTTTTACCCCAGTGTAGTTAGGTTTTCTATGAATTGGGGTAAAAGAACTCAATTAAAGGGTGTTTTATATTGAGTCTTGAAACAGAAAAGTATACAAAAGATTTTGTAATTAAATGTCTTTTGACCGTTATATGGCCAGGCAGGTGTGAATCTAGCTTAAGTTTTTACGGGAGGGCGAATCTTAAAGGAATCAAGAAATACGTAAAATGTGTTAAGTTTCAGTCGTTGTGGATAGAGAGAGGAAAATAGGTTATTTATTGGGCTGGTAAAATTATAGGGCTTTACTTCGCTTTGAATTATATCACCCCGACGTAAGCGGGCTGTGCAAAATTTTACAAACTTTACTTTTCATAAGTGGCGTTGGGTCATCAGTTGTTCTGTACATAATTTTAATAAAGAGGTGATATCAAAGCAGATCGCTTAGTCTGTAGGTCCCTTTTCCTCGCGAATTGTTTTCAGGCAACCGATTTGCAATTTACGACTACCTTACTTTCATTGGGTCTTGAACTAAGAGCAGCAATACTCTTGACTCTAGTGATTTCAGACTGTTGACTGGTAAGTAGTGGAGGGCTTCTTATAGCTTATTAGGCTGCCCGTGGAGCTATGCCTTATGCTATCCAGTGGGCATGCGCACGAAATGTGCTCTTCTAGGCACAGTGTACAACTATCATATTCTTCGATTTTCAGCTAGGCCATACGAAACTGGAAGTTTCCATTACCTGTCGCTAGCGCAATAATCTAGTTTAAGGTATCCCTATTATATCTAAGCACCATACTGGCCTTGCTGATGAGGGGCTTCTTGAGCACTATTCGAGCCTGTCTTCATGTGGTAAAGTCCTACATTGCAACATTGCAACTCTAGGTCCTGTTTCGCAGAAATTCACAGCAGTTCCCTTTTTGCTAATTCGCCTGCTGCTTCATTCCCAGCTGTGCCTATGTCTCCTTTAACCAGTATCAACGTGCTTTCATGCACCAAGACACATCTGTTTAGGTTTAGAATACAGTCCAGCACTAGCTTGGAGTTCACTTGTCTCAAGCGTTTTAAAACCGGCTGATTGTCAAGTGCAATGGGAACATTTCTTCCACTTTTCGACTTCCAAGCAATTCTGCCTGGTAAACGGACATGTACTCCCCCTGCCACATGGTAACTTTTTTTGATCCTTTTGATCCTTTTTTTCCAAGACCTATATATTTGGTCAATGTTGGCAAAGCACAGATGTCTGACGAATGTGAAGCACACTTGCACTGCATTTATATCGATATATTGATAAGTTCCAACCATGAGGAATGATATATAAAATTTATATTTTCGATTCCACTATAATTAATAAATTTATTTTTTTTTGCAATGCACTTTCTGTTTCCATACACTTAAAGAATACCCTGCCCAAAACAATTTGTTCATAAAGTCACTTTGATACTGGGAAATGTATTGAATTTAAAAACCATATTCGAATTAGTAAACAGCAACTCTGGCTTGTTAATAATAAATTAATACTCCAGAGATCTCAATACCTGGAAAAGATGTTAGGCTTTGCATAGCCACGACAGAATGCTGGGCTTTTTCAAGAATTAAACTGCAAGTTCTATGTTCTCGTTCATGCTTGCAGCAAAGTAAATAAATTTGCATTAAGCCACATTTTGGCAATGCTTTTTGAATACTGTCCGTTAGGAGAGTTGCAGACCGGCAACCAGCAGGCACTATGGCATTTATGCAACAAAGAATGATAAATCTGTGATACGAATACATCAAATGGCAAGCAAATACTCGTACATTTGCAATACAAATTCCTAAAGACACTCTCTTGTGCATAAACATACACACACACATGCCAGCACACAAATGCATATTTAAACTGTCGAGTTCTTAGATGAGTGCTTAAGTACGTGTATGTGTGCATGTAAATAGGACTGTTTCCTATTTGTCTGAACTCAGGAGTGAAATGTGTGACTGCATGTGTGTGCGACTGCTGCCTCTGTGTAAGTGTGTTATTAATTTACATTTTGAATGACATGTTGACAGTTACTTTGACACTGACAGCTTTACTTTCACAAAAAAATAATGTGAAGCTATGCTTTATTATTACACATATTCAAGCTACTCAAAACTACAGAAATGATTTTTACAAAAGACGAGGTTAACACAAAATTGTTACTTTTGCAAAGATGACGGAATTAAATAAAAATAAGTTTGGCATAAAAAAAAATTTACATTTGTTTCGCAAACACCCTGTTCATAAGTTTATGTTTATTATGTCTACTCAAAATTTAAATTACTTAACAAACGTAAACACAAGCATACACACACACACAAACACAGGATTGCAGAAAGGCTAAATGCCTTTACTGTAATACGCATGAGTATGTTTGCTTATTTACGACGCCTGTATACTGGAAATTATTATGTTTTTCAATGTTAAGTGCGCCTACATTATATTCAGCATGTTTATGCCTGTATTTCCATATTTTTATATTCATAAAAACGTTGGCCAGACTCTATTAGTCTGTGAGTTTGTAGTGTTGGCCATGTATTTATAACAAGTGACTTTTGGGATTTCAATACTAAAACATTAAAGCATTTTTTTTTTTTGCTAGTGTTAATGTCATTGTAGCTCTTTCTATGCGCAAGGGCTGTCATTCAAGCTTCTATCTATGCTATTCACAAAAGCTTCGTAATATTGTATCGTGTATTAGAATAAACCTTTTATTTATTTCCATGTGAATAGGCAACTTTATTGTATTGTGACAATATTTGATTGATAATGTAAAAAAGGGGACGTCAAAACGCAACATTTATTACCACGAAATTGAATCAGCCATGGGAACTTTCAATTACTAAGAATTACACATAAGCATGCTATAATGTCACTGGCAAAAATGTTGGTTATATTGTATGGTTTATTGTAGTTTTATAATTATGAATAATAATTGGGAATTAATTAAATAAATAGCATCGTCCCAGGTTTGGTCTTAATGCAATATTTTAAGAACATGGAATTAAGTTCTAGTATTATTTTTAAATAAAAACTACCAACAATAAAAATACAATGTTCTATTGTAAAAATATAACACAAGCGATAAAATAGAAGAGGGCGTTTGCGAATTGAATAATATATTTGTTTAAATAAAAGACAATCGTAAATGTAATTTGGAATTTTTTTCTACCCTTCAAGTTCATCGTATATACCATATTAAATTTGCGCCGTTAAAGAAAATTGTAGATTTTTGTAAAGGGAACTGTAAAAGGGCCACTCTATAGAAACAAAGGAAAACTCTTTAAGAACTATATTAAAAATTTCATGATAAATTGATTAATTTCTGTTCCACCAAAGTCTAAATAAATCGTAGAAGTGCAATTTTGCATTGATATTGGAGTCGTCTAATCAAACTTCTTACATCATGTCAGATGGTTTCTAGCTAGTATATAAATTGTACGTTCAGAGCTGCGTTTGTCTACTTTAGACCTGAGTAAAAGGTTGGAATGAGTTTTAAATGACAGTCATACTAAAGTTAGTTAGAAATGATCGGAATACAAGAAATTTTGTTATTAAAATTATTTGTCCGGTACGTAACGCAGAACATGTTCAAAGTTTAACTTTTACTTTAAAAAGAATTAATACTATTAAATGGTACATAGTCCGGGGTGTCCGCCGGGAAGGTGTACTATTTTGTTTTGCCGCCATTTTGGTAAACATTAGTCTAGAGAGTTCATATTCGGCAATCGTGAAGTAGTGACGCGGCAAATTTATTATGGAAAATATGCGTTAAACCAACGTGTTTTAAACGTTAAAACATTTTATCAAAATCAATCATCGATTACTGTGACGATGAGAAAGTTACGTAAAAAACAACGCGAGAAACAACGTACTAACAAGACGCACTATTTATCGTGTAGTGAAAAAAAGAGGGACTTTAGCTAATAGGCCCAAGCATGGACCACGACGTACTGCAAGATCCGCTGAAAACATTACTGCTGTTCAAGAAAGTGTTCAAAACAACCCATCAACCTCAATTCGACACCGTGCTCAGGAGCTTGGTCTTCAAAGAACAACTTTGGCCACAATTTTGCACAAAGATTTGCATTTGTTTTCATTTAAGATTCAGTTGATACAAGAGCTTCTTCCAGAAGACCATTTACGCCGCCGTACATATGTCAATAGGATGCTACAGCTGGCCCATGACAACCCCGATTTTTATGAAAATATCGTAATGAGTGACGAGGCACATTTTCATTCGAATGGATATGTGAATAAACAGAATAGTCGGTTCTGGGCAATGGAAACCACTCAAATTATTCATCCGTCAGCTTTGCATCCCTTAAAAGTGACAGTCTGGTGTGCAATTTGGTCAGGAGGAATCATTGGACCTTACTTCTTTGAAACTGAAAACGGCTTAACTGTAACGGTCAATGGGCAGCGATATCGTGACATGATTGAAAACTTTTTAACGCAACAACTTATTTGACTGCTTCGGACTTCTTTTTGTGGGGATATCTAAAAAGCAAGGTTTATGCAAACAAACTAAAAACGCTAGAGCAACTAAAACAAAATATTCGTGATGAAATTAATGAAATACCGCGTGAAAAGTGTGAGAATGTAATGAAAAATTTATGAGGCTAACAGAGGCGGACATTTATCTGATATTGTATTCCATACATAATTGCCGACATTAAATAAAACATTTATCAATATACGATCCATTCTCTTTTATTTAATCAAAAATTATAAAGAAACAAAGTAGTATACCTTCCCGGCGGACACCCTGTATATGTACTTAAACAAATTTAAATGGCTCTCCCCAAAAAGTTGAAAGTTATCACGTACATAACTGTATGTGCGGGACACAAAAGAAATACGACTACAATGAATCTCTTAAGTGCCTTTGGGTGTGTAAGTTCTAATCAATTGACAGGTTACTTGATCTGAAGTTGAAAGATATCTGAAATTACTTTGCCTCCAGAGATGAACATTAGAGCTAAAGAGAAGGTTATTTTGCTTTACACTCTGCTGACTTAAAATAATGGACGTGGTTTATTGGTAATTATGAATGAATTATACAGTTGAAATTTAATTTAAAATGTCCAATAATAGTGCCAACAATTGCACCTTCACACCTCGAGTGGCATATTCTATTAGACTGTATTTTATGTGACAAAAGCCAAGTTGTTAGAGCAAAATTGCCACTTGTAGCAAGCAAAAGATTTCTCTTTAAGTGTTACCCTTTGTAACTAGCCAAATAGGTTTCAAATATAAGTGTTACGCAGTAATGATTTCTGAAAGTACTGTTTACCTGATATCTCCCTGCGATAACTTCATAAGACCCTAATATTTATTGCACAAATAAGAAATTCTTCTACTAAACCTAGGCACACTATTGGCGAATAAAAACTACATGTTTAATCCAGTATCATAAACTTATTATTCCTAAATGAAATCATCTTAAAAATACGGTAACTTGATTATTGTTAAAAAATATTTTACTAAAGTAAATGTCAAAGTCCCATACATAGCAACTCCTGTCTCGTACCTAGCAGTCTTGTCTAGGAAACTTTGTTATGGTAAAGTTTTTACCAGTAGTCAATGGTAACAAAAAAAAATAGGTTTCATAAAACCAGGGGAGCTTGAGATATCCCTACGCAACAACGACATATAAGCTTATTTAAGTAAACAGCTGTTACTCTCAGAAAGTCATAAGTCAGAGAAAGCTATATATTTGCACATAGTATATTTAGTATCTATATTAAGTTCAGCCGAATTCGCGTTTAAGAGATAAGTACTGAGTTATGTAATACACACTGCTTATGACACTGGTACTAAGCAGTCGATGTGCACGTACTTAATAGTAGCGTTTTTGGTATCCTTCACCATTGTACTTTATAATATATTCACTGACGTCCCAATAAAGTATTCTGTAAGCCAAAAGGGGGCAACGTATTCTGGGCATATATGATTGGATACAAGTCGTTATCGGGAGCCAGTAACAAAATCTTTATTCCTTGTTTTGAAAAAAGAATAAGGTTAGGTTTATACGACCAATGCAGTATTTTGCTAACTAAAATATCGGCCTTTAAAGAAGCGATCTATTATTTGAAGTATAATAAAGTCAACGGGAGGAATAGCCGATAATGTACTAGCTGAAAAACCTCGATAAAATCTCTATCGTGTATTCATAAAACAACCATGTTGGTTTGAGAATACCGGGAATATCTTAGGAAGTAGCAAAATGTTCCTGTCTGGTACTAGTCTTGGAACTGTGCCCGGATACCTTATTTCTATTCATGTAAACGATTAGAAATCAGGTATATAAGTACAGGGTGTTTTTTAGTAGTATCGAACTTTAAAATGAAAAAATACATAGATAAGTGATGTCATTTGATACTTTTTGGGCTTTTCAAAAATTGTATGTAGATTCTTGGGGTACTGCCAACACCAGTTATGTCTTTATTGAAGAAATCTGCATAATATTTTCGGCTTATATTATTGGGTTTTAGTGGTTATAATTGTTATAATTTTGGGCACAATTTATTTTGTTTTATAAATATTTTCAAATTGTTACCAAAGAAGTTCACTTATCTTTCAAGTCTATTGTCTCCTTATATTATGTTCAACATAAGTATCCTTTATGGAAGATGAAAAAACGGCACATATTTCTATATCACTTAAATTAGCTACAGACCTTTATTATAGGGATATTATTACATTATCTGAGGCATAAAAGGTGTCGCAGTGCAGGTCAGTGGACCAAGTCGAACTTTCTTTATGACTTTTTTTTGTATTCGCATTCAATTGTTTTTTGTTTACAAATTTACACCCTGTACCCAAATTAGCTTTTCCCATATTTTATTCCTCCAATTACTTTCTCTGTTTATTTAATATTTTATTCTTTTCCAACAATCTGCATGCACACATTACAGATGTTTGTTTGTTTTGTTACTGCAAGTAAATGAGTAGGCAGTTGTTGATTTGCAGTTACACACAACTGGGCTGCTGTGCAGCAAACTGTGTGCCGTGTTTACTGATCCCATTCATACAGTATTCATAAATCGTTGTGTGTGTTTATGTGTGTGTGTTGAAAAATGTATACTTTTGTTTTTACTCTTTCATCTGTTGACATTGTTAAAGCCTCTCCTGCATATGATTAAAGCAGTTGTTAATATGCGTATGTGTGTGTGTTACTTAGCTTATACTGTTTGGGAAAAGAAGTAACAGTGGCTTTGTTTGGCGTGTATGTATATTTTATGGTAAAACTGCAAACACATACTTTTGTTTTTTGTTATTTTTTGCCCTTATTTAATCATTAAGTTTAAATCAGAGTCTCTCCTTTTTTAAATCAGCCTGAGCTCATACTGATAAGAGTTGTGTATGTCATATACATACATATTTGTATTCATGGTAGATGATTTGACAGTTTTTCATAATACAAATTTTAGGTTTTTTTTCGTTTTTGGTATAAAACATGGCACATTTTTTTGGCAGGATGTTGCAAATTTTTTTTATGTTAACCATGAGATGTATGAACAGTCAGGTAGATGTATGTCATACATTGGTATTCAACACAGAGTTCAAAGGGATTAAGTTATGGTTATGGTAAAAGATACAAGTCTTGCAAATGCGGCGATGGAAATGCGGCAATATCAATGATGTTTTGATAAGTCGGGTACACTGGATACCGTAAGTTAATAAGGACTTAATTATGGAACATAAAGTTACGAATAAGCCAAACGTATTTTTCGGAACATAATAGAAATAGGTTTTTTTTACATATACGAGTATATGTGTCAAATCCCATGATATTGAATCCTTAAAAAATATGATAACTTTAATCAAAGTTCCATATAACATAATTGAAATTTTACCAAGTTGCTTTTCTTTCAATTTAACAAACTATTGAGTAAGTATTTCAAGTATGCATAGAGTGAAAAAACACCTGGCATAGTCACCAGCTTTTAAAGTCCGTAATTTTAAGGGGCACACTTTATAAAGATGTTTGTGGCATGCTCTCGAAAACTATATATTGTTCTGCACAACAATATATTGCTGTGGCAAAAATATTATGGTTATTATAAATTTAGTTGTGAAATACAAATTATTCTTTGCACTAAATTATTAAATAATTTTCATTCACAAAAACGCTTGAGTTGAGTAATGCAATTTTTTATAAAATTTAAACTTTAAGCAAAGTATTATTTATAACTATACAAAAGTAATATAATAACTGTAACCATAAAATATTCGTAATAGACATAATACGTAAAATTAGTTTGGTCTTTAATCAAAGTGGTAGGATGCTGTGTCGTAAGCGGGAACGCGATGACTGTAAGCATTCGATCGCTTTAGTCGCCTCTGTTGGTACTTCAGTCGCTGCCAATCATTACCATCCACTGACTACTTTTTTATCGTTCCATGATGACCATATTATTACAACCTACAATAATAATTTGATTTGTTTACAACCACATAATTAAGTTATAATATATTGCTCTTAGATTATGGTCGGCTCAACCATGTTTTTTCACTGCTTGTTCCATGCAAAAATTGATGTCAAATTTCTATGGTAAGCAAGACGTGCAGCATGGATTTTGGAAAAACCCCTTTAGACACAAACTTAAATTGCGCTTAATTGTAGTATAACTGACGTGATAAATGGCTCGAAAAGGACGAAATTTCAAAAAAATTTATTAAACACAACTGATTGGCCAACGTTCCAATAAGCTGGAATCAACACATGGCCTCAAAATCACAGTAAGCTAACTTTCAAATTCAACTGGGCATATTTGCCAGAGCCCTTGAAAATTTTACCTTTCTGACCTTTATCATTGTGCAAAGCCGCGATAGACATTTAAACGGGTCAAATAGTATTTTAATTTTTAATATGGCTTCATGATTTTAAAGACATGTAAGTGAAATCCTAAATCGGCCCCCATATTTTAAGGACTATTTATAATTTTAAATCCAGCTTTCTCCACTCCAATGCCGCTTTTAGGCCCTTTTAAAAAATGGGAAAGAAACTGAAAAAACTGGTGGCAAATTAGAGAACTCGATACTGATAGAAATTTAGATTTATATCATGTTTTTATATGACAAGTAGTCGCTCGCAGTCTAGACGGGATATTCTGTAAGACAGGATATCGAGTCAGACAGGATATTCCCCGTACATTTAGTGTAATGTAGTAAAAAATTATGTTTAAGAGAATATTAAATTAATTGCAATTATTTAAGATACCTGTGTTTTATTTCATATTGGTATCAAAGTTTTACAGCTTCAAGAGAGTCCCTTAGATGACTAAGTATAATTTATATAAATTTTATTGCAGCAAAATATATATATATAATAAATTTAGAAAAGGCGTGATTTTTCTGCTAATGAAGTGGATTAATTTAGGTGAAAAGCGTTGGAATTTAATATGCGTTATTAGCGATCATATATACATATCTAAAGAAATAGCATGCCATTAAGATGAGTGCTTATGACCACGCAAAGTGGATATTTTTAATGAAAGCCCAGTCAAATAAAATAAAAAAAAAACCCAGTCGAGGAATTAATCACCCTCTTAAGGTGCACTATAATTTCGGGACCTATAATTTTAAGCAACAACTTGTACAAAGAAGGAGTAAAGCGGAGAAAATTTCCTACAAAAAAGTGTTTAAAGATTTTTTCGTTAGACCAACAGTTGTTAAGTTATAACGGCAAGGAAATAAAAAAGTTTTGTTATGTTATTTTTGCCATAATAACCATCAGTGCGTATGATTGTTACTCCCCAAGAGATAACAATATCAGTTATTGACAACGCCATACAAATTACTTTTAATTCCCCTACTCCCTGTTCATTAACATGTGCACGTTTCATTATTTCAATCTTTTCATTACTACAATTCCCACACTATATACTCTGATATTGACATGACAAAAAAAAGCAAAAAGAAAAAAACATAAAATTCGTGGTAAAACTATTTCTTTTGCGAAATTCCTGGCAGCCGTCTACAAAAATAAAACAGAATTAAGTGAAAAACAAACTTTTATAACCACACTAATTGATTACATTTACACACAAATAAACTACGTTAATAAATTTAATATAAAGTTTTTTTTATTAAAAACTTGTTCAGAAAAACGCTCTCAAGTACCTGGAGAGAGCAAGCTGAAGTAGTAAAAATAAAACGAAACTTGCACAGCAATTTATGAGTATCTTATCATAAATATAATAAAAGAGAGAATTCATTTTATTTCTTTATTATCAAATACAAAAAGAAGAATATTACATTTGTACACGAACATTTACATATTTATTCCCAATTGTTGTCGATTTTAAATGAAAACAAGAATGTTTCGAGTCTGCAGTGGAACGAAGGAAAAATATAAATTAAAAATGTAGAAAAATTCAGAAAAAAAACCTAATATAATATGAACGACAATGGTAACAAATTAACAAACTGCTAACAAGAGCAACGATTTGTACGACGACAACAACAGTGGCAACATAAAACCAGCAACATATTTTCTACTCAATTCTTTTTCTACATTTAATTCCGTAAAAGTTGTTTCGTTGCATGTACAAAAGTAACAACCAACATGAATTTGCTTCGACAACAGCATATGAGGTTTTAACTAAAAATGTTTTTTCTGAAAAGAAAAAATAAATGAAAGTTACACTCAAAGAAATTTTAGAATTCGCCATTGCGAAAATGATCGCTGTTTAATTTGGCTCGTATGTATTTGTTGCAGCAAAGATTATTGAAATACAATGAAATTTAATCGAATATTCGTAACTAGTGTGATGGATTTTAAGATAAGGATTTCCATTATTTTTTTTAATCAACTATTTTGGAATTGTAAGATTATGGACCAACTGTGTGTTTTAGAAACAATAAATAATTCATTCATTGTACCCACTAAGCAACAAGGCATTGGCTGGAGGTTCCATCTCTCTACTTCACCACTTGTATTGTGTGCTAATATATCCCTTTCCAAAGAAAGTAACACAATTAATACTTTCTTGCTTTAATATTGCGACAAGGTAAAATGCTGTAGATATTTGAAACGAATTTCCGTCATCCCTTGTCAAGTTTGGGTTAGAGACAAACCGGTTTCGGCTATGTGCCATCTTCAGTGTAATTTTTTATTCTGAACAATGACGGCTTTTCTCTAAAGAAAAAATCATGTTACAGTAAATATTAAAAGCCAAATTCGTTAACATTTTGTTGCTAAAACCTTACGGCTTTTACTGATTTCAAATGACAGCGACTTCGAAAAATTGACTGCACGCAAAGAAAAAACATAGTTGATCTTTTAGGCAATTATAGGAATGTAGAAGGATCACTACAATCAGCCACAGCACCTGTATACCTTGATTAGACACCAACAGAATTTAATTTATTATGTTTGTTAAGAACATTTTCTAGTCTGAGTTTTTATATCATTTTTGTATAGTTAAAGAAAATTAATGTGGTTAGAAATCTAGTAAAAATTGTTTTGTTCAACTCAGCCAATTCGCAATTTTTTGGATGAAAACCACTTAATGATTAAACGTAAATAGTAACTTGATTTTTAAGGTTTGGGATAATGCACGACTTTTCCATACGCTGGAACTCCTAATTTTGGGAAGTTCGTGAAAACTATATGAATACAACAGGTTGTGGTCTTCTCGAGGGGGTAAATTGGCAATAATCAACTGTCCGCAGTAGCCCATGGCATTAATTTCGGCCTTCTTCTGTTTATCGAAACAAATCTAGTCTTGCACATATTTTACAATAACCATTAGTATTTGCCACATCAACATGCTCTTGTAGAAAATGTAATATGATTGTTGTGATCATGCCACAATCTTATTTTTTCTTCACGTTTGCTCACTCTGTATCAATTGGATACTTATTATTGCTCTTTTTACCTGATGAAAATATGTTCCGAATGAAGGAATTTCTTACGTGCTTAACTACCAAACCATCAATTTCAGTCTGTTTAATGTTTGGCTACCTGGCTACCGAAATAAGCCACTCTACACCTCAAAATTGTAAAGCAGTGGCAGGAGAGATGTCCTAAAATTGCTTCTGTTACGATTTCTACGAAGCCATTATAAGCAAAGCTCAAACTCTCTACCTGAGAACGCGATGCGAAATATTATTGAACGTTATGGGCACGTCCCCCTGAAGGCGCGGATCCTCCCCAACCATGTTTTTTCTTTGCTTGTAGTGAGCGTATTAGAGAATTTGCACCCCAAGTGCGATTTTTATCCTTGCGACTTCTCTCTGCTCTACAAAACTTAAGGTAGCACCTCGCAAAAGCCTTTTAGGATGCTTAAGAAAATAAAAAATTCGTTGAAAAAAAAATCGGCCTTGCTTGTAATGGAAATTAGTTTGTGTAAAAGGTATATTGGTAGCTAATCGAGTCGTTTAGAAAAAGTTTCGCTTCCAAGTTATTTAGGCAAGACGGTAATAAGGACGTAAGTCGATATAAGCAGTCTAAGCGACTTTTTTTCATCACCAATGCATAGAACTGCGAATTGCAGAATTACAAAACATATATAAGCTTTCATTTAACGCACAACGTTACCAAGAAGCTCTCTCGATGTTGATTCAGAAGATATTGGTCATCTGACAGAAATCCTTTCTGCACACAAACCAAGTAACACTTGAGAGCCACACCTGGAGCAAGAACACATACGATAAGCGAATGCCTTAGCAGACCATCGCATATAATTGACAGTGTAAATAACCCTATCAAATTCGATTACGCTCGATAAAATCGGCTATTAGGAATATTGATTTGAAAAATCGCGCGGACTGAGCCGCGTTAAGGCTTCTAAGTTAAGCTACTTAACTATAACGGCAGTTAGAACTATAAAGTCAATTTAAACGTAATGTCAAAAGTAGGATTCTTTCCTTTCTCTTGGAAGATACTCAAAGCAGGTAAAGACGTAAGCCAAATATTATCGTACGAGTCAATTAGTGTTCTATACATCTTATCGAAGCTTTTTGAGAGATAACTCCAGTAGTGAGTAACATCATCCCGGACCATCAGTTCGGATATCGAGTGAGATAAGGAACTGTGGAACAAGCCCATCGAATTGTTACCCTTATAGATCGAATTTCACGAAAAAGAGTTATTGCTCTGCCTTGCTTATAGGCTTTTGCAAAGATTTGAAGGATTGGTTGGTTATCAAGATAAGAACAGGGCTGCCACAGATTAGTCAGAAAATTCTCAAAAGCTATTTTAAAGACAAAAAAATAGATTTTCACATATCGGCTGGTGTCCCTCAAGACACTAGGACCACGGCTGACATGCCACCACGCCCTAAAACGCATACGTTACAGTGCAGACACTGCATTTATAAGTGTAAATCCCGCTCTAGCGTTAGGCTCGCAGCAACTATAGTTCCATAATTGCGAAGTATAGAATTGGCTTAGAAAATGGAAAGTAAAAGTAAACCCGTCGAATTGTACTCATGTAACGTTTACACTCTAAAGAAAAAATTGTCCAGCAGTAAAAACATATTTTATTATTGAATTAATGGAAAACAGCATTTACTATTTAGGAATCCATTTGAATCGAAGTCTAACATAAGCTGGATATAAGCGAATATAGCGGCTATGAAATTTACATTCGGTGCGTTTGTAATGAGAACATCCACAACGTAATGAGAAAATCCACTACAGTGTCCGGGAAGATTAAAAATTACACCCACAAATACGTAGCAAACTAATCCATCTTTCTTGCCCAAAATACAACATATATAACTCCGGCTGACTTTTTCCTAATCCAAGACAATCATTAGTAAACATTAGTGAGGACTTTTTGTGCTAGGAAAATTTTAGAACCAAAAATGTTACGCTGTGTAATTTGATTGCTTAGTACCCGATTTATTCCAGTTTGCCTTAAAATACTAAATGGTTTTTAGGGTTTGACCCTCGTATTGAACTAAGTTTTTCTTAGCACATATGAGCAAAATTAAAAATACACAAAATTTCCTACAAATCACTGAACTATTCTGTTGGGGCATACCATCTGTATTGAAATTTGTGACATAAACCAATACAATGCAACAACAACTTGTAAAACGAATATACACCTCAGGAAAATATCTTGCAAAATACATATGCACCCATACCCATACCTTCATACACTCGTACGTTAGAAAACACCTATAAACTAATACATTTATAAAACACACAGTGTTGGAAAAAATTTGTGTTTTGATGGTATTTCATATTTAAAATATAAATTTTTATTTCCAACTTTTCATGTCGAACATCAAGGAGCACCTGTGAGTAGCTCCGAACTAAATAGAACTACAACTACCAAAACTTTGTACAAATAGCTTGAAGTGATTCTTTTTGTGTTGTGGCTGTTACATTCTATTTTCTATAGGAATAGCAATAGGACAAAGTTCTTGTTACTCATAGTGTCGCACAGATACACACAAATAAACGCACTTACACCAGCGTTATTTATTGTGTGTAACAAGGAGTGTAAGTAGCTGTGTTGTTTGGTATGCAGTCAATAAACTTCATAAAATATGCAAGGTTTTGAATAATTTTGCATATGAATTTGCTCTTCTATTCTTTTTATTTCTTGCTTGGGATGTACTACGTTTTGATTTTTGTTAACTTTTATTCTGTATACTTCTTCTACTTTTTGTTGTTGTTACTAGCGCTTGCATTATATACAATTGTTTTCGTAAATCTATGCGTTTGTGTTTTATGTGTGTGTGTGTGTGTGTAAGTGTATGTTTTGCCACAATGTGTTTGTATTTGAGCGTGTGAGTTTTAAGTGCATGTGTGTTATAGCCCAAAGGAAATTAGCCTGAGGGGAAATTCCACACCGTTGACATTTCATACTTTTGAATTAAGCTTAAATTGACAAATGTTTGTATGAGAATGAGGGCTTGTGTGCAATGGTGAGCACTTTCTTTTAAAAACCCCTCCTATATTTTGAGTGTTCTGCAGGAAAATAAATATAAGCAAATATTTTTTAAATGATATTTGTGTATATTATTTTCGTGTAAAACGCCCGTTTGGCAGCAAGTTAAACTAGAAAGCAGGGCCAGTAAATAGAAAACAACTTGGAAGACATATCACGATTTTAAACAGATTCTTAATTTCAGCAGACTCTAAAACTCTAATTCGTTTTAATTCTGCAACAAAACTCTGCGTTGCAGAAAGTACAAAATAAGCACCTTGTTAGCGAATGCTTCGTACAGGGGATCAAACATATAGTATTTCATCGCTCACAATCATTTGAATTCCCTGTATGCTCTTCTTTAACAAAATAATCATTGCTGAGCCAAGCGAGTTGATTGATTGATTTTATATGACGAAAGATTACAATCAAGGAGCCAGCTATATAGCAGCCAGTGGATTGATTTAGATTTTTTTTTGAGTGGTATTCACTAATGAATGTCCTTGGTCAACCTTTGCCGTTCTTTGATTGGAGTTCAGAGTAGTTGATTTTCTAACATGCTCTCTAAAACCTATTTATGCAATTAACTTCAACTTCTTCGTATTCTGAAAATGGTTACCTTAAAATTTTATTATACAAAAACTAATTATATAAAGAAGAGGAAGGATACAAAATAATATTTATTGATTTATTATGCAGTAGTTTTTTCCTTGCGGTTTTTGTGGCGAATCGAAAATTAGCTTTTCTCGTAACTTAAATTAAGTACTACTTTATTTTTAAGTTTGCAAGGACTCAACCCGATAAAGTGTCTACACAATTTTTAACGGGTGCATTTCCTGAATACTGCTCAGAAGCGATTGTTTTGAAGTTGAAGTTTAATTCTGTGCCTCAACTAAAATACAAGACTGGCATATGATCCGTCGTGAGATTAGGGTATCATTCGGGCACTAGGATAAATATAATACTGCGCGATATTGTTACAGGTGACTAAACATAGATCTATATGTTTGAGCTCAAAACAAAACAACAATCAACAATATGGGTATTTCTGAATATAACAATTTCCTTTTGAACACTGTTGAAGGAAATAAGAAAAATAAACTGGTTAAATGGATCAGTATCCACCATGACAACGTTAGCTCGCACAAAGTTCAAGTGCCTAAATTAGCAACGAAAAAATCTAATTAAATAATCACGTACAGTACAGTCCTGATTTAGCACGCAATGACTTTTTTGTTATTTCGCATATCTAAATGCGGTGCTCGATTTGCCGACCGCGGAAGAAGGAGTCAAGGCTTTTGAAACGTATATATTGGAACTGCCTCAATTAGAGTGAAAAAATGCGTCGAAAATTGAGTTAGTCTTATAAACAATTTATTGATTATAATGAAAAATATTTTAAAAAACAAAACAGTTATTTTTTAATAAAAAACAGTTCTTTTATTTTCGAAAAATATTAACGGCAGACCTAACATCACAGACCTAAATAAGCACTGCAAGACTAATTAATAAAAACCATCACAGAAAGTCTTTTATCACAATAAACCTGTGAATGATTCAGATGTAAGTGCCCTATGACTTTGAGATACATTTTAAAAACTCGAGAATTTGATACAGTAATACCCCAATAATCCGAACTCCGTTAACCCGGATTATCTAGTAATGCGAACAGCGATAATTAATACATTACATTACTCAACAACTTGGATTTATTGAATCCTGAACACGTTAAATTAATTACACAAGTTTACAAATTCAGACCAGCTTTTGGGCTGGAGAAAGTAAAAGCAGTTTTTAATGTTATTTTCTAATCTACACTCAGTTTCATTTAGTTTGTTATAATTTCCGAGAAATACCATTACGTCAAAATGAACCAGTTGCACTACATATATACATAACTGGAGAACAGTTTATGTTATTCAGTCTTATTCAATCTTCTTAGTAGTTTTAGACATATGGTGGCCGTGAGCTCTCAGGCATGTAAAGGCATGGCTTGCTATAACTAAGCGCGTTTTCAGAAGTTCTGACATATAACGCCACGTGGTGGCGGTCGGTAGAACATCACTGTCTCTGTTAGGAGTCTAGGTAAAAAAGTCGGCCGCAAATAAGTTAAAACCCTCTTATAAAAATCTCTGGAGCTTCATACGCCAGAGATGCGTACCCAAAACGATTCTTGGTCCCTGGAACTCTAGATACTAATCGATTTTTAGTTTTAATACAGGCTCACCCGTGCTTATGGAGCTCTATGTGGGTGGACATATTTTTCTCTATTACTCTTGGGAATTATATGAATTCTCTGATACAACTTCGGTTTTAGCTCGCCAGGGAAGGAATCTAGTAGAGATGGACAAGAAAATCTCGCAATAGCTAGACGGGTCAGTTTCCAGAGATATTCCTAAGACATATGCTAACACGGAGGCGCATATTATGTGTGTATATGCAGTACAGTCCAGCAAAGGCTCCGAATAACGGGCAGACAATTGATAGATGTGCAAGTCGATTATCAGCATTGGGACCAACCATTTGCATTGACGAGGTATTACTGTATTTTTAATTGTTTTAAAATATAAACTGATCATGTTAATAATCGATTAACATGATTGTGCACATGTAGTACCCACCGATTCTTTATAGTAATTACTCAGTTGGTTCTTGTGTCCTCTTCCGGATATTATACAAGAAACATTTCCGATTACTGGTATAACTATTTAATAAAGAGTAACACCGACATAAGTCAAACATACAATGGTTAAAATTTTGTAAAGTTCCGTTGGCTTAATTATAAGTCGTCATTCTTCTTTTGTTGTGGTTGGCCACCGTTGTGCTAGTTGTAATAGGACTGTATGTTTAAGTAATTTGTGAGTGATACTCCGTGGTAAAACCATTCGTATTTAAAAAGTAAGCAAAAGAAGCCTGCTATCCGCAGAATTAAAGTCCATCATAACCATATGTTGCCCTTATGTTTATTTAAAATCTTGTGTACTCATGCATTCCCCGCAAATATTAAATTTCATTAAGATGTTGCATTATCTTGTTTTAGATTTAAATAAATAAAATACAATATTCTCAAGTTAGTAGACCAATTTAAAAGGAATCTAAAAACAGAATTGTTGTAAATAAGACGGCAACGTGCTGACAGTTTTGTGCTCTTTGTTGTGATATAATATATTTGGCAATATGTTTTGTATGCAGTAACGCAGAATAAATGGCCAACATTTGTTTAATTCTTTAGGAAAATATTTGCAACTTATATAAATCAGTTATTTATTAAATAACAATTTAGTTTAAAATAGAAAAAAAGATTTACCAATTTTGTTTTTTACCTCTTGCAACTTCTCTCTCTCTCTCTCTTAAGCTTCCCATTTGTTTAGGGAATTTATTTATACCTTCCTTCCTACCAATACACACACACAAAAGTATTTTGTTGCCAGGGTTTTCTTCCTAAGAATTTGATTTGATTTGTTTTGTTGATAGATCCAATAATTTTGCTTCACGTTTTATTGAAGCAAATTTTTTTATTGCATATTTATAGGAGCGACAATAGCGGAGATATGTTTGAATACACAGGAAATGAAA
Organism: Phania funesta; assembly: GCA_963932375.1. Lineage (NCBI taxonomy): Eukaryota > Metazoa > Arthropoda > Insecta > Diptera > Tachinidae > Phania > Phania funesta. The sequence goes on along the minus strand of OZ010653.1, from coordinate 102,641,839 downwards.
AATCAAAATACAGAAATTTCAAAGCATGCACTAGCAATGATTTAGTTTTGAAGTATTTATTTGAAGATTTATTGATGGAACATTTGAGTTAAGAAGCAAACATGAAAAATTGTTTTCAAACTCAAAGAAATGCATAGGGACATGTTATGGCGTAATATAAAAATAATAAGATTTGGAAGGAGTTTGTAACAGGGAAGAGAGATCAAGAAAAATAAGACAATTTTAGAATGCAGTTTTGTTGTAAAGCATTTTTAAACTAAAAGCAGAAGAAAAACAAATATTTTCGGCCGGGAAAATGCAATAAAAATTATTGAGTAAGTTTATAATTCTGTTGAATTTATTTTCAAGAACGGATTAATATTGATACTTGAATTTTTAATCTTTTGACCCGACAGGCTGCTTTGATGTAGATTTTTGAAACGAATTTTTGTCATGCTTTGCCATGTTTAGTTTGTAGACAACCTGGTTTCGGCTGTGTGCTATCTTCAGTATCATTTTTCGTTCATTACAAATTGAAATACTCTAGATTTGTTTAAGTTAATCAATTGCTATCTTGAACGTAACTAGTCTACTTGGTCCACATCAGTATGGCGTTGATCACGTCCACATCAATATTGCCGTTGATCCCTGATTTATTAACGATGACCATTACCAGTTCAATAGTGACGTCAATAAACAAAACTGCCGCATATGAACAGACGTAATCGTTAAGTCTTTACTGTGACGCTTCCACAAGCAAATGTCCAGTTTTCACGCTCTAGGGGCATGTGGTATCTGTGTTCGTCGGTTCTATGTAAAACTTCTATGTAACAAGACTGAGATGAAATATATGTATTCAAGAAGACTATGCAGCATGTGGAGCAAAGTGCACAAGGATCGAGCAATGCAAGTTCTATCCTAATCTTGCAATATAACACTTCCAATGGAATAACAAAGTTTTAAGTTTCTACAGGTTTACATGAGAAAACGGTTGACCACTATTATGACAGATAGTAACTAGATCTAAAATAATTCTATTGAACTGAAAAGATGAAGTATCGGAAACTGTACTTAAGAGATGAGTAACAAGCTGAAATAACAACCAATTCGAATTTTAAACACGTGATGTGATCGCACCAGAATCAACATCTAGAAAAAACGTATTAAAAGACAGCCAGCGAAAAAATTATGCATTTCTCGGTAATATTGAATAAAAACTGCAATACGGTTGACATTTTTGGTTATTCTCTTAAAGCCCTAGAAGAAAAAATAACGAAATCAATAGTGTCAAACAGGACACCATATCAAATGAAGGCCAAGGATATGACATAATAATTATGGTTTCCTATAAAAATTCTATCGATGATATACGTAATGAAAGCATAATTTAAGAAATGACCCGAGACCCAGCTATTTCGCTTAACATTTGAGGAAAGTTTACAGTTGAGGTGGCTTTTATACTAGTAAAGTACTAGTTAGACATTAGTTTCATTGTAATTATGTATCTTGTTTTATTTATTTTATCGAATATATAGTTTACAATCGAGCATAAATACACATAATAAAATTTTAAATTTAGAGATTTTTTTTTAAGGAACGAAGATTTGTCTATAAAAACTTTTGGCAGCACAGTCTATAAGGGAAAAAAACATTTGGTTCTGCAAGGCAAAGGAGAAAATCAATGCCTGAATGTGAGAGTAGTATATAGCGAACCTAACAGGAGGTGTTTATTAATAATTCATATCCTTCACTTCATAGTTCTGAATGGGTTTCCCTACACCTATGCAATTCATTTGCAACATTCCTTTTCATTAATATTTTTTTCTTACCCTTCGGTGCCTCAAAAATTTCATGACGTAGCATACTTTACGACAGTAAATTAAAAACAGTAAAATTGTATGTTAAAAAAATCTATTTGTTGCTTCAGTTGCGTGCGCTAAAGTTGCAGTTGTATTTATTTTATCTTTTTTTGTTTAAGCTACTTAAAATTTATCTTCATATTTTTTTACTTTTTCTACAATTGCTTATCCTCATGCTTTCCTATATGTAGCATTTATATGGCTTAATACATTTTTTAAATGCCCTTTTCTTTTGGAGGTATAAAGTGTTTTCATTTGTCATGTTACTTGTATTGTGCGCCTGACGACATGCAATAGAAAATGTTGTAGAGTTTAATGGTTTACTTTCCTGTGTCGATGGTACGTGTAGTAATTTACTCTATTTTGTTATTGTGAAAACTGTTTACTACATGTTAAAGTTTCAGTACAAGTGTATTCTGGAGTTTTGTTTAAATAAATAGTGCAAACATTCTAATTGAATTTTTAATTATAAAAAAATGGTCAACGTTATATATTGGAATTCTCTAATATCAATGGTTTTAGTTCAACCAGTACTAAAGATGATATAAGATTCAATATGAGTTCTTGAAGTGAGTTACTAGCAAGGTCGTTTATAAAAACCGCAGTGATAAGCATCTTTGCTCAAACAAAATTAAGTTTAGCACTTAGAAATTAAAAGGTAGCAGTATTAACCATATCAACTGAAGTTTGTGGTCGAAGCAATCTCACTCTAAAGTGCATCCTACATTTTTTTCAAAACAGAACAAAACAGCGCTCGCTTAGAACTTTGAAGCTGATTTACTGGTTTCAGTACAAGGGACTAAAGATATTTTTGTGACATGAACATAGTAGCATATACAGGTGTCTGTATTCCGAAAAGAGTGTCTAGAAGAGTGCATCATTTTATTTAGCAATATGTATATTTTTATTGCATCGCATATATGTTTCCTTTTAGAACATTTACGAGGCAGACTCGTCATATATAATAGCCCCAGTTTCTTCAAATGCTTTAATCACTTCGAATTGTTTTTTGGTGTAGCAGTTTTTAATATTCGGCCAAATCATAGGTGACAGCTGTTAAACATCATTATTGCCACAAGCATTCTTATTGAGACAACCTTTAATAAGCGCTTGGTGTAGGTGCGGTTTTTTATAGGAAAAGCTTTTATTTTACCCTTCACAAAAAGTGAAATGGCTGTGTATATGTATATATAAAGATATACCTACATCCATATAAGTAGAATAGTTCATTTGACGATGCCCAGTGTTGAAAGCAAATGACGGCGCGAATTTAGCGATATTGTCCACAAGTCCCAAAAAATGTTTTGTAAACTTTGAAATTAAAGAAAAAATCTAATTTTATCAAAAAATCTACGAAAAATTTACATCAGAAAAAAATTCGTGAAAATTTTCAAATTTCTCCATAAATCGGGAATTCACCAAAACTATAAAAATCATAAAAACTATTAATTTAACCAAACCAAACTGAAAATTCGTTACAAAGTCAAAGTTTGGCAATTCACCAGTATTCGGAAAATTCACCCAAAAATGTGGCAAAAAATTTTAGTTACCAAAGAATAAAAGTTCCAAAATAGCGAAATTAAAAAAAATATCCCCAAATTCGAACTTCACTAAACACTGAAATTTCCCCAACATAAAAATTTCACAAAAAAATCTTATCTGAATGAAAAAATTAAAAAAAATATATATGGAATCCACCAAATTCTAAAATTTCAACACAAAAATTTGAAATTCGAAAAAATATTAGGATTTTTGTAAAAAGTTAAAATTATACCAAAACAAAAATTTAATGAAAAACGCAGAAATTTCTCAAAAATTTGTCATTATACAAAAATATCACAAAAAATTCGAATTGATCTAAAATTTTAAACATTTTATTTTTTTTTTTTTGTAATTACTAAGAATGGAAATTAAGCCGGAAAATAATAAAATTTCCCCAAAATTTGCCAAAACAAATTCAAGTTCCTGAGAGAACAACTTTTTCCAAAACACAAAATTTCATACAAAATAACCGAAAACTTGAATTTCGCTAAAACCGTAGTATTCCTACATTTTTAATAGTTCACACTTTAAAAATTAGTTTATAATCCAATTTGTCGTACCCTTGTTTTCTTCCTTGATAATACACAAGTTATTTGCATATTGTAATTAAAATATAAAGGCTACATTTGGTGAAAAAGAAGATGAAGTTGCATCAAGATAATGCATCCTCTATCTCCTATTTCAATGGTTCCAATGAAAGATCAAAACAAACATAATTAAATCCACTTTGATTGGAATTTTTATTTAAACCTCAACGGCATGACTCGGATGTAAGAACTTTTTTTTACAATCAAATGGTAAACGGTTATTACTATCAAGAGGGCGTTAAAGTATCAATCGTTCTTAAAAACCATAAAGTTGAAAAATTTTAATTGCTTCTGTGATTCTTCAACTAGGTAGTTTAGGAATCTAACGTGTATATATTGTTTAATGTTAGAACCTGCCTTTATGATTGCTTCATACTACGGCCAAACAAACCAACTTCTTCAATACCGTACAATATTTTTGTATTATTTTTTAAAGATTTGTGTCCGAGTTAAATTAATTTTTTTGTAAATAAATATTTTCCTATCAAGGCAGTCACGATCCTAAGCGTATTCTTTTCTTGCTAAAATTCCTTTGTCAAGTTGTTGGTTTCTTTTAATTTGCTTAGCAGTTTTTAGTTAAGATTTTTCAAAATACTAATAGAAGCACATTTTTAACTTAACATAATTTTTTGGCAATATGTTTTATATCCATTTGGTAGGTACGAGTATATTTATAAAAATATGTGTGCTTGCCTTTTCTCATTTCGAATTTCAACAGTTAAAGAAATTGTATCCTTAGGGAAAATTATGTTAGTTTTCTTTTTGTAGTTTCATTTATTTGTTTAATGTGAAATTTTTTCTTTTCTTTGAATAAAATAAGCTTTCCTATATATACTCGTATATCTTCTTTTTCGTTTCTGTTTGCTTATTACTTGTCTTGAGCTTAGTCTTTGGGGAAATTATTAAATTTAAACATAAATTCAAATATTTGTTGAAAAGATTAAAAGAAAATAAAAAATAAATTGGAAATAAAAATAAAATTACAGATGAAATCTGGGCACAGAATATTAATTGGCAAAGGAAAATGTAAATATACAAAAGTTTAAACATAACATAACATAACATAACATAACATAACATAACATAACATAACATAACATAACATAACATACCATAACATAACATAACATAACATAACATAACATAACATAACATAACATAACATAACATAACATAACATAACATAACATAACATAACATAACATAACATAACATAACATAACATAACATAACATAACATAACATAACATAACATAACATAACATAACATAACATAACATAACATAACATAACATAACATAACATAACATAACATAACATAACATAACATAACATAACATAACATAACATAACATAACATAACATAACATAACATAACATAACATAACATAACATAACATAACATAACATAACATAACATAACATAACATAACATAACATAACATAACATAACATAACATAACATAACATAACATAACATAACATAACATAACATAACATAACATAACATAACATAACATACATAAGTTATACAAAGATACTTTTGGTAATAAAATAATACAAATATGGTAAAAGGAAAATTTTTTTTTAAAGTCGCAAAAAGTGGGGAACAAGTGGCAAAATTAGCAAGAACTCTATCGGTCTGGCTGAATTGGTGATTCACCTTTTATGAATAGAAGTTCCTTAATGATTAAATGTAATCAATAACTTGCTTATCGCAACTAATATTTAATATATTTCCAATGAATCAATATTTGCATGCCACAACAATATATTTATGTAGAGAACGGTTCAACCCCCATACAAAAAAAAAGCGTGGCACCAGTCATCACATACGATGAAAGGTATTTCAATGATGATTCGAAAACACCCATTATAATTGTTTGCCAAGCCCACAAATCCAGCCCATTTGGTTTTTTGTTGTGCCATTTTGTGTCCGATCACTACACATATCACATAGTTGCTAATTGTTTCAAAATAACTTCAACTTTGCCCTTAGTGCGCCAGGCTAAATTTAAGCCTTCATAACTTTCTTCATTTAATCATAAAATAATGAAACATAAAGAGTCTATATAAAGGTAACCTCTTACTTAAAGTTTGAACGTTTTACAGAAAAAGCTTCCGAAGATATGAAGGTGTAGATAGTAAATATTTTAGTGCCTACTAACTGGCTGAGTCAATCATCAAAATTATGGAATACTTCAACTTGGTAGCTTGGCAATATTTTTTGAACTTTCTAATACGGGATATAATTATGGGACAAATGTTACTAAACTATCAGCTTGCCTAGAAATGAGATGCTGCTTTACATATCCAGATTTTGGTCTTAATTTTTATCTCAGTATTTTCACCAGGGTTTAAATCTCACAATTACTTTAAAGATTGCTTCGTTGGTTTGCAATTCTTATCAGCGGATGGATATTCGTTTTTTGCTTTACATTATTATATTATACTCAAGAAAGACACACGAACATTTTTGAATGAATGTCGCTAGTATTTATTTCTATTTAGCATAGTGCTACAGCCAATAGCAGTGAACAAATTTTTATTTCTTTAACTGCGGCTAGCTGTTATTCGCTAAAATGTATTATGTGTTTGTACGTATTGTGTACTACATGGTGAACACAGTACAAATTAGCAAATGACAGCTACTCGCACTTCAAAGGAACATACATCAGTTAACTGATAGAAATAAATACTAGAGACATTATTTCGTAAAATGTTCGTGTGTACTGCTATAGCAAAAAAAAAATATTCTAAATATTCGTGCCTGCTACTAGAAACTAAAAAGACCAGGGCCCTATTTCACTAAGCTACAAGTTCACAATTACAAGCGTTTTTGCCTGTAAAAATTGTGAACTTGTTTCATAAAAATACAATTACAAGTTTGTGGATACAAGTGATTTGTACAATTTACAAGTCTACAAGTCATACTGCTACAAGTGGTTCTGTTTCACTAAACTAAATTTGCACTTGTAGAATTGTAGAAAAAAGCTTAGGGTCGACGGAGACTCTCAAACAAATTTTTACAAGTTACAAGTGAATGATAAATTGAATTCAAATTAAAAAAATTCAAATTGAATTCAAAATTATTTGCTTATTACAAATTATCGATAAGCGGCAACACTACTAATCATCTATATAAGTATATTTAAAGGGAAACTCTGTCTGTCTGTGTATGTACGTGTTAGATATAGACTCCGAAACCGTAAAGCCGATCGGACTCAAACTTTGACAAGTTGTTGTACACACTCCAGGGAGTGTTTATGGGTGGTAATTTTTTAAAAAAGTGGGCGGGGTTACGCCTATACAAAATAAATATTAATTCTTCAACTACTTGCACTAGATCTATTTTTCTGAAACTTTGCACACATATTGAGCTCACTAAGGGGCGTAGCAACGCGCGCCGGGCTTGGCTAGTATGTTATAAACGTCAAACATATAAAATATTAAATTGTTCATATTACAATATGAACCGGTGAGCAGCATAAAATTATTATTTTAAATGCCAGGATTAAGTAGTTTTAAGAGATATAACTGATGGTTTGGGACAATACGGTTATTAGGCGAGGAGGATCCGAATTATTAGAGGTCGTGTAAAGAATTTGACATCCTATTGAAAAACCACCAAAGACATAATATGTAAAATTCTTTTGGTGCTAAGATGTAATCACGCAGAGCTTGTTCTCGTTATCGAATAAAGGTCCTTTTATCAACAATAAGAAGATTTGATCAAAACTTAGTAACTCAATCATAATTAGTTTTTGTTAGATTGTGGTTACCTCAAGCATGTACCCTTTCCCAATCATGCATCGCTTTTAAAAGCTTGATTATCTGTTTTATTAGTCTCTGTTAAACATATTCCTGACAAGAAGTTGTTCTTAAAACCAAAAGCCTTACACGTTTGTACAATAAAACAATAAAGGAAATACAGACTTACCTTGTTGCTAAATCTCGATGAACGAAATTATTTTGTTCCAAATATTTCATTCCCGATGCAATTTGTGTGGCGATATAAACCAGGCAGCCATAGCTGTTCAAGAGAAAAAAACAAATACACAGCAAATTAAAGCAGGAAAATAAGACCAGGAAAACGGAGCATAATGTAAGGGCCAAGAGGATAATAAAATATCATATGGATGTTAAGGGATTTGTACATATGCAACCAAAAAATTCAAAAACAACAGCCAGCATTAGCAGACATTAAACAAACACAAAACAATAAAGGAAAAAGAAAATACAACAAAAATATACATAAAGATGCGAATGGCGAAAAGTTCGAAACACAGAAGCAGATGAAGCAGTACAACAAGTTAACAAAGTTTGTATATCCGTTCGAGCCATATATTTGTAATGTATGCGTGCATTTTGGAATACACATAATGTTAGTACAGGCACGAAGGCAGGCAGCAAGCGGTATAAATGAAATCAACACGAGACCGGAAATTTTAAAAACAGCAACGAACACCAGCCATCATAAAGTAAAAAAGTAAGACCCAAACTCGCAATATTTGTATGTTGTAATTGTAGGAGTTTCAATATGCCATACAATGTGGCGTCATCATAGTCATTGCCAGCATTGTCGTCATCATCGTCAACATCATCATCATTATGAACGTCGTCGTTTTGCAGACGTCACCGGAAACAAGATAAAGCGTGCAAAAATACCCAAAAAAAAAGAAGAGAAAAAGAAATATAAGCAAACGGAAATACATAAAATGAAATGAAAAGTTTTCTATGAAAACATTAAGAATGTAACAGACAAAACTAAATATTTTTCATACTTTGGGCTAAAGTTTTGAGAATGAAACGCAATTTTAGAACAAAAGTTTTCTATTGCTTACCTTAACGTTTGATATTTTGTCATACTCTGTTGCAGTATTGGTGTTGTATTTGTTTCAGCTATATGTTCTTGTAGAAATTGATTTAAATCACCCAGACAATTACTGTAATCTAAGACCATACAAATGGGTTCATCACGTAGACAGGCGCCTACTAGAGGCGCCACATTTGCATCTTTTAAGCGCGATAATTGTTTGGCTTTCAGTCGAAATTCTTTGCGCATATGATCGGGTGCACCAGGTCGTAAAGTTGCAACAGCTACTAAGTTGGTGCTGAAATAAGATTAATAAACAGAAAAAAACGACGAATATAATTGCTAGCTATAAATAAGAAGAACAAAAGCGCAGACATTAGATAGCATTAATATGAAAAAGAGTTGCCTATCTTAAGGCGTAGTGTAAGACATTTTCTTTTATAATTTGGCAATACAGGAAAATTTTCTTCGTGAAAACAAGTTTTGTGCTGATCGTAGTTGTTTCGCAAAAATAATAAATATTCTCAAGTTTTTTTTTGAGAAGAACACTTTTAAATATTGTTTATCAAACATGCAGTGCAGAAGTTGATACACTGGAACGAATTCAACATAGAGATATTAGATAGAAGCGCTGTCATTTGAACCTTCATTAAGCGACCCACTTATATAATTATTTCAAATGTTTTAATTTAAAATATAAAATTAACAGGTGTTAAATTCGCTCCAAATTGTGAAAATGCATGGCTCAAAAAATCTGCGTAAACCAAAAAGCAGTCGAGCAATAATAGGGTAGTTGTTTCATCCATTCACCTCTCTCGTCTTTGTAAATACAGCTGATTCTGCGTGAAGTGAAATTCAGTACCATTGTTCAGTCACCAGTGAAGTTAGCAGACGCGGTAAAGTCTACGCTGGGTCTATTCTTCTGCAATACTAATTATGCTAATATAATGGGGCAATTTTCTTCAATGTCAACATCGTGTGTGCAGACGTGAGTACTACTGCCTGAATAAGAATTTTAAAATCTCATACTGCAAATGTAATCAGAATTGATTCTCCGGCTTATTCGCATATTTTCACACCCTATCCTGTGCTGCTAAATTTCCGCCATTTGTCTGTCTCTCTCTCTGCCTCTCCTGAGGAAAGCCTTCTTAGCTATGCCGGTGTCTTAATGTATTGCTGTCCAGTTAATATAGAGAAATCCACTACAGGGGATTCTCTGTAGCCTGAAACTCAAAGAAGAGAACTTTTAAAGTTCAAGTAGTAAATAAACGATTGTGCCATGGAAACCAGTAGCCTCTGAGACGATAAGTTTCGGACTGCTTGTAGTTGAAGCTCCTTCCGATTTGCTCCGTCGGCTCGGTTTAGACCCAAATTCCGAGTAGATTGTGGTGCATAATCAACGTGGAGCATGTATAGTTGCAAGTTCCTTCGCAAGCGAACATTGACACCTATACTAATACGTATAGATGTGTTGATCACAACACTTATACCTGGTGATAAGCCTATAGTGGAAAATGGTCGATCAAGAAGTGCAGGCGTAAAACAATATGGCACGAGAGCTTGGCCAAGTCAAGTACAGATTTTTCTAATCAAAAGCAAGTTTTCAAATTCTAACAAGATTTTTTCTTTTTCTCTTTGTGTAGGATTCCTTAAGGAAACCTAGGGTTAAATGTAAAAAAGTCACCACTACTGTCACTATTTTGGTAATACTGTCAACAAAGTATCTACGCTTTATTTCTTTGCGTTTGATGGGTACCTCTTCTTATATCACTTAAGCTTTAAATGAAAATTAAAAAAAAAAAAAATACTCCAACGCGCAATCTGTACAATTCTCAGTTATTTTTTTAATATAAGTCCTAATTTAAACATGATTTTCGCACGTCTTTATACTTTTCCACCTCTAATATTACTAGTGGGGAAAACGAATAAAAAGTTGCCGAAGTATAGACTAGAATTATACAAGTGAATCTTTGCTTCTAATACCTACTTATTGTGCGATAAGAACTACATAGTTAATAGTTCCATGGTCAGTAGTGGATTCCCAATGCTAAATATATACTAAATGTCTATTGCACAGAGCATTGCCTGGTGTATAATTGGTTAGTAGTACTGGCGACAAAGTCAATAGTGATTGAGTAAAGTTTTACGACATATATTAGAAGGATATTTCAATAAGAGTGCGCTGTGGTAATCTTTACTGCATTGACGGATTCACAATCGGTGTGGTGCCGTCTCTGCTAGAACCACACATCATCCAGCCAAATTTATGTTTGAAGTCTTCAGCGATACGTTTTTACATGGCAACAATATTTTTTCTTAAGAGACCCTTTAGGTACGACAATGAAAAGGACTCAGTTTATTAAAATATTTTTCGTCGCAGCGTAATGGGTTTTCACAATGTTAAATCATTGTTGTTGGGTATATCGATATATCCATTTTTAATAATCGGAAAATCATAGGTAACAGCTGTTAATTATCAGAGCGCGAAAAAATCCCAATAGTATACTTTTGTTGAGACGCCCTGGTAGCCCAGCATTACAATTGTTCTGTGACACCGGAGTTAAATACAATTTATCTATTCAAGGATACTATTGAGACAGGTCAACCTATTTATCAATAACAGTTATGGTGAATAAGTGACTACCGGCTTTGTTGTTTTAAGATAATTTAAATATCTATAAACTCATTATATCTCGTCATTAAACCAAAAAGTATTCGAAAGCCTCTACTGTTCAATTGTTCAGCGATATTTTTTACCTTCAAACTGTTGCCATGTCGATTGTATAATCGCTTCAGTCCCTTGCAGGAATTTTGTTTTATTCCATCAATCGTTTCAAGTCGCTTTCGCTGAAGAGCTCTCTTGGATCTATGGAAGACATAAAATCACAATAACACACGACCAATAGTTGTAGCGTCTGAGAAACGGAGTAAAATCCTGGGCACCTACAAATATTTATTTTTTACTACTAAAGGAACAACTGAATTTTAGATCGATTATGTTGTGGGTTTTTTAGGTTTCAGAGAGCAGGATTGTCGGCCAGTTTTAATCCATGTCGCGTCAACGTTAGTAATGAAAAATATAATTTCTTTAGGAACCAACACTTTAATTATTGCAACAAATTCAGTATTAAAGAGCACCGTAGTGCGCCAGACATGTTCAGGCCTAATGCACAAAAACCATTCGGGCTGTTTTTAGCCCACTTATAACTTCTCTTCCTTTAAACATAAAATAATGAAGCATAATGACTTTACGTGCAGGTAACATCATAGGCCAAGTTTGGAAGTTTTACCATAAAAGCTTGCTGGGATACGAAGATGTAAAAAGTGCATATTTTAGTATGTATTCACTGACCCACTTACTCATCAATATTATGGGGCACTTCCACTGTAGCTAGAGAGCTGAAATTCGGTATACGGGTGGGCCTTAGGGCACGCTTCAAAAGAAAAAAAAACTGAAAACGGGTACTTTTTATCTGGGGGGCTGGGGTTCCTGCTTATTTGTATGGAACACTTCCACTGATCTGGGTGGTGAAAGAATTTTTGTTACTCAAACAGCATTGTTTGATTTAAGGTGTGAGATTTTGCACCAGCTTGTGGAAACTACTTTTTCACTTATTTTCGGGCAGACATAATGAGCAATCATACACCGTTATCGTATACCTTCATTATTCCGCCTTCTCTAATACGAAAAGTTATCGTTTTATGTGCAAGCGCCGGCAAAATATTCACTTTTCGGTTGTGCGACGGTATATCCCGGATATTGGATTCTCCTTTCCTCAGATGCGGCAATTTTGCTTCTTACTGCCGCCATAGATTATGAAATGGATCTCGTCGGTCAATAAAAAATTTGCTTCTTAAGCAGTATAGTGTCAACTTTCCGAGCGACTCGTTGACTGCATTGCAAGCTACATGGCCGTCTGGTTGCATAATCTGTTGATTCGTTTTCACTTTATACGTAAACATAATCAAATCACCTTTCAAATGGCGCCGCAAAATGCTTCCACTGACGACAAAATTCTAAACCCGGTGACAATAAGACTCTTTAGGGTTTTCGGTTACACACTTTCTTACCGATTCAAACAGTTCATTATAAGTTCGTTGCCGTTCATGCATGGCATATACACGGCCTCCCACTGGCCGGACCTCAGCAAAATTCTACACTAAACGACGAGTTCTGTTGTCAAAGGCTTCTTCTTGGACACCTTGTTTGCGACGCTGCACACAGCGTTTTTTAACGTTTTGTTAATTCAATCGGTTGAAAAAGTTGCGATACCGAAACAAAAGTCACATCAGTTCAAATATTTCATGCAGCTGGGTAGGCGGTAACAGCATCTGATATACAAAATTGTAAATTCATACCTTTATTACTGTCGCTAACTACTTGCTTCTGTTCACAATGTTTGCCTTCTAACATAAGTTTAGTAGCTATTGTTATCATTAGATTACTTCAAAACAAAATATATGGTTCTGTGGCCACAATACAGACAGATTTAGTTTTATATTCATTTAATTAAAAACGTTAGAAGCAAGTTCCAAAACAGCTACGAGATAAATTTTAAATGTCAATCAAAAGATTTTTAATAAAACTCTACAAAAATAAAACTACAATAAAACAATATCTATTTCAGTTAATAAAATACTCAACCAAAACAAACCGCTACTACCTTTCAACTTTTAAACATTTTGATGCCGAATACATTTACATACACATACACACATCGCTATAAATCTTAATATATTTTTGCATCGTTGCCTTAAAGTATGCTAACCATTTTGTGGTTTTTGTGAAAATTAAAATAACAACCGAAAAAAGAACTTAAAATGAAATAAAATTTTAATGGAATTTTTGATTACTGACAGACAGTTAAAAGTTGGTTTATTCCTTCTTCCATTTTTTTATAATTGTTAATGTTTCTTTATTTGGTTTGGAACAATTGAAGTCATCAACAGCTCAACTCAACTGCAAATTCTTTAAATATTCATCATGTGTGTGCCGACGTTTGCATTTTCGTAAGTCTGTGTGGTTAGTTGCTATTGCTATTGCTGTTTTATCCTTAAAAAGTTTTAACAATAGTTTTGTTTTTTGTTCAATATTTCTTTTTAACTTCTCTTATTCATTTCGCTCTCATCATCGTGTAGAGCAAAACTTCTTAATTGTTTTAAGATATTGTGGTTTTTTTGTCAGCCATCATCAAAATATATTTGTTGATGTTTGTAAAAAGGAATGATGAGATTGGATGATTGCTATCATTGGCTCAAATATTTGAATTTATTTTTGTGACATTTTTGGTTTAGTTGGGCAAAGTTTCTTTAGAATCTATAAATATTTGTATGTATGAATGATGGTATAAGTTTCTAAATAATTTGACAGTTAATTTTCACTTATGAAAAATTACTTCTAAAATAACAGCGGTATAATAGAATTTGAAAGTTGCAAGCCACAAAATATGTGGACTTACTTTAGGTGAAATCAATTAAAAATACAAATGTCTAACATCATAATTGAAAGAGGTATGTTACAGTAATCAACTAAGATGAGGTATATATGTACTTCGCAACCGCATATTAAGCCAATGTTAATGGAGACCGGCTATCCCAATGTTTGACTATGGAAAACTCAGACAAAAAAATTTGTCTTACCTCTTTTTACTGTAGAATTAAATATTAATACAGGAGTGATAAGCAAACACACCAGGGCGGCTGAAAAAAAGTTGAGAAGAACATTTTAACCGGCCACTAGATATGGCTGATCGGATAGGCCTGATCTTAACTATAATTTTGTTTACTTCTTTTTGTTTTTTTTTTAAATCAAAATCTAGGTATCACGTCTAGTATCTCGGATGCTTCTCTCCTAAAATGCAAATTTTTTAACGACATGAAATAAGCTTCTAATATTTCAAACTCTGTTCATATAAGAATCGGTAATACAAAAAAAAAGAACGTACAAGGCTATCGCAAAAATTTTTTTTGTTCCTGCATACTAAAAACCAATTATAGGCGTTCACAGTGACAAAAATACCAGGTTTGTTGGAGTTGCTTCATCTTATTTTGAGGGGCAGTTCATGGGCGATGCAGTTAGTAGTTGGCCATTAAAACTAAATTTAAAAAAGACCAAAGCGGTCCCAGCTTTGGCGAAATTTTTATAATTAATAGGCTAGTCGATTTTTGTTGTCCCTTCTAGGCTTATATTACTCAGCTGTTATCAAAAGGGGGTGTAGCATTTTAAAGGTTTTTATTTGCATATATGCGCAATCTAAACAAAGTTTCACCAAGGGTTGTTGGCTCAGCTAATTATGGCACAAAAAGTTAAACTGTTTTTTTTTCATTTGTTTAGTTAATTTTCCTACTCACAATAGATAAATTTAAAGAGGCCAAATTCGGACCAGTATGCAAATACTAGTAAAAAATTGTCGAACAACTGTTCAAAACAAATTAAAGCAATAAAAACAGACACATTTTAGGGGCTAAAAATGTCTTCAATGCCCGCCTACGTAATAATCTTTTCATGTCATTGCATCATATCCCTAGTCAAAATTACCTTAAGTAATTGCACGCACACAATCACATATTTATAGACATAAACTGTTTTAAAAGTTTTGTTATTTTCGTTTTAATCATTTGCTAACATGTTGAATAGTTTTATTGAGTTATTTTTAAATTTTGTTTATGTCGTCTCTTTATGAAATATTTATTATTTTTGTTATTTACTACATCTAAACTGGAGGAGCATGATTGGTAGAGTTCTTGCGGTTTTAAGTAAGAAATTGTTTATTGCATGTTTTATGTCTGTGGCTCAAGGAGGAGTCATTAAAATTAAAAGTTTTATCATCTTTTAAGGAAGACAAAAAAAATATTTGTATGCCACAAAATTAATGTTATTCCAATATTTGTTATTCCAATATTTGTCTTTTAGAAAGGAGGTTTAGCGCTACACATATCGACAATTTCAATGCTATGCTTTATTTAGCCAGGAAGCATGAGCTTAGTGCTACTTGGTTGTTTCGACACTTTTGTATTCTGTACAAAAAATTCAAGGCGGTCTTTGTCATTACAAAATATTTTTATAGACACTGAGTTTGGCCATAATGTAAAAAAGAAAAATTAATAAAAATGTTGTCATACAATTGAAAAGAAGTTGAAAAATAGAGCCGTCACAGTAAACTAAAAAATTCGTTTATCGTACTAGATTTTTTTCCGGTGATAATTTTCGCTTAGGTTGCATCCTTCTCAGAGCACTCTGTCAATAATTGCTGACCCAGTTATTATGAAATGGTTCATTAAAAAATCTGCCAACACTAGTGTGGTTGGAAATACAAGTTCTATTAAAAGCATCGTCTAGGCCTGGGAGTGTGAGCAGAAGGAACTTAATTCTTGCATTTTGAGGTGCTATATGCAAATATTTTGAGGCTGTAGGTTCTGAAGCACTTGAAAGCAGACAATATACCCGGCCAATAGTTGATGCTTCCACTTAACAGCTGCAACAAATATATTACGTTCTCGAAACCAAATTATTAGGGTGGCAAGCATATATTTGTTATTTCAAAGATTTTAAACCTTAGTTGCGTTAATTAAGTTATTGTTTACACTTTATCACTAAATTATTTCTAGCCATAAAAACTGCAACATGGTTCGTACCTCATTGCCATTGCGATTTAAGTACTTTCTTCTGGGTTCTGTTTATGCTCTATGCCTTCAAACTCACTAGTCAAACTCAGTCTGATAAGTGCGATAGTCTTTGGAAATTTGATCATTCAGATGCACACACCAGCTAGTGGAAGTTGTTAGTAAATAAGTGCCAATTATAAGCCTTCCGTCAGACGGCAGATCGGTTAAGGCAACATCGAAACTATAACACGAAACTAAGCTTGTAATTCCGCAACAATGTTACTTATTCTTGACCAAATATTTTTGACTAAGTGCCTATAGTAATAAGGAAGATTAGAATCCCCTCTTAACTAGACTAGTGAAAGCAAGGGTATAGAGTACGGTGATAGACAAGGCCGGTATTTTTCGGTTACAGCGGTCGAATTTTTTCCAATTGCATTTTTTATTATGTCGACTAAATGGGGGTTTTTCTGTAAAACCCCGGGTTTCGATTTTATATTTTTATTATCTTTTTACCCCGGGCTTTTCATATTTTATAGTATTTTAGTGAATTTAATTTGTCACAGTTAGCAGAAAGTCCACAGTGCCACCAACACCACCTTATACAATAAGGTGCTACCGAATTCAATAGGGATGATATATTGTATTTTCAAAATTATACTCTTACGTCCCATTTGTAATAAATAACTCAACATACATACTGAAACATTTCGTCGTCATTTGCGTTGAGCAACTACGTTTCAAGATTTGTTTTCTATAAATACAAGTTTAACGACACCAGCAGCCGACATTATGGCACCACCATGATGGCCTATTGTCAGAACGTTGTTCTCTTGTAACGCGATCCTTCCTACCTGCAGACCAAAATGCGTCCAAAGAACGATATATAAGTTCTCCCTTCACTTACATCTGCCAACCGGTTTTTTCATAATTTTAAAACCCCAAATCGGGTTTCTTAAATTTCAAATATTTGAAGTATTCGAAAACCGATTTTTGGACAATACCAAGTAATCAATCACCATAATAAATAGTATTTTTTGTCTGCATACTAATGCAGGAAATGAGTTACAGCCTCAAGCAAGAGTTATACGTCCTACCGCTGCTACTAGGTACACAAGTTCTAAAGTTTTCATCCATGGTCTGGTTCCTCCCACCAGTGGCATTTTTTGCTTCTTCCTTTTGGTATTTGAAAAGCTTATTTAAGTCAGAGCCACCACAATGTATTTAAATATTTAATTAGCACGCTAGACACTCTTCATGTGCGAGCCAACATCTAAATTATTCAAGCAACTACAAATAATTACACATACGTTTGCATTATTTTGTATTACTTTATAAATGAGACTTTTGCAAACTATAGAACGACCACAACACATCATTAATGTTTAATGACTGCAACGAATATGGCTAGTGAGAAGTTTTTGTGCAGAAAATGTGCTAAAATACCTTGGAGACAATAAAAGCAATGACAACTTTTAAACAGAACTTGAACAAACATTAAAAATTAACAGTGGGGTAAAAACGTCTGGACTTATGTGAAAAACTCCCACACTTACTGATAGGGTGTTTTTTTAGAAATTCGCAGTTTAAAGTGAAGAATAATATTTCTGTGCTTTTACTATGTAAAAATATGTTTGGCAGTAAGGAAGAAGTTCTTAAGTCGACTAAAGCTAAAACGAGTTATATCTCCATTCCGATTCCCCAATTTAAAAGTATCACTCAAGGGGATTTTACTTCTTTAGCTTAAGTATAGGAATTTCATGACTGAATATATTAATTTTCCGGGAAGTTATATTGAAATATTATATTGCTTGCCTAATTCATTTGGAATAGTAACTTAACATACGTTGTTTTTCAAACTCGATATGTTTGTTCCGAATGCATACAATAACTTGTCTTAAAAAGCCATCATATTTTAAAAAATCAGGTTTTAAAGTTAAAATGTCTCCCTGTAAAACTATAAAACAAAATTATGCACTTTTTTGTTAAGATTAACAAAACTACACCAATTCACTATTGATTCTCCTTCAGATTTAAAAAGAGTAATCAGGTGTTTAGTTGAACAAAAACCAAAAAAATATATTTTCGAATTGGTTTTATGTCTTATTAAAGTCACTGAAATGTCGGGAGTCTGACGCCGGTTCTAATTTTTTATATTAGATCAGATTCATCGATTTATTCTCGTATACTTTACTTTTAAAGTTTGCTTACAGAAAATAATGATGAAACCGGAGATCGAAACGCCTGAGAGGCAGTTAATGGTGTCTATCTGAATACTTCGGATCAAGGCGTTTAGCGTAAGTAGTTGTCTTGACTTCATAAGTGAATAAAATAGGATTTTGGCGAACCAAAGCTCTTACGATCGTTCCATCAACTGTCATCGAAAGTGATTTCTGTTTTAAATCTACACAATTGTAACGCAGGGTTTAACTGAATGCCTGCTTTCTTTATTACGTACGAATACAGTTATATGGTTAACGAAGCTTGAAGGATGAATGGAAAACCGAATATTTGTCTAGAAAGAAACTAAGTTACGGCAAACACAGGACAATTACGTAGATACTTTTATTCGGAAAAGTACGATTCAAAACAACAAAGAGTAGTCTATAATTTCGGTAGAACTTTTAATCGTCTGTCATGCGCCTAACCTACGGTAAATACAAGATAATTTCGGAAGACCTTGTATCAGGCAAAACTGCAGTCTACAGTTCTACTAGGGGTAAAACAAGAATCGTTAAACTTACCAGACTACAGTTCAAGTGTAGCTTGATCGTGCGGTATCGATAACTACGCGTCTTTTCATTGCTAAACCTCTACGCTATATACAATATTTGGCATTAACTAATTGAGAACTATAACGTATAAATATGGGGGTTTTTTTATTTCTCAATAGCTAGATATTTTTAATCTGTGTGAGTGAAGATTTCAATAGCTTATTTGTGTTTTTGAACATACCAAGGAATCTTTTAATCCTATCGTACATTGAATGATATTTCGCATTATACAATAGTTCAGTGTAAACTGTGGAATCACTATAAACATAGTTTCTGTAAAAGCCTCACACGCAAAAAGCTAGATGCAGCCAAGGGCCACTGCTGCCCCGCTTTTGGCCCCAGCTAGCAAGAGTATCATCCCGTAGATGGTACCTAATCGATTGAACACATATTTCTAAACGCTGCCTGAAATTACGAATTCATTATTTCGATGGCTATTTTTAACTTTGATAATGCACGTTCACCTCAAAATTACGTCACGGTTCAAAACCGACCTTCGTGACAGAACATCGAAGCGGTGCTGTCAGCGTAAAACCATCTCATAACAAAAGCGCGGTGCGAGAGGTGCGAGTGTAGCCAAAACTTCCAACTCTCCGTTATACAATAGGACCTTCCTAACCGCCATACGCTACTGCTACCCGACACAAAAATATGCGATTGCCGGTAATCACCCTGAAGATGTGCTGTCATGATCAATATTGTTTTAATAATGTCTGAAGCACACATGACCGGTGAGAAATTAACTTTAATAATCACTTACACCTCTCATGGGATATATGTCACTATTTTGAAAAGAATGTTTGGCTTGCTGGGGGGAAGTAGGAATGGGCAAAAACGTCTCTAACGATTTATCGACGAGTTGGTGTCTAAAATCTTGAGATATAATCGCCATATTATGTTCTGGTGGCGGTACGAAAATTTCGACAACAACCAACAAATACTGGTCAAGTAATCAAAAATTATAGCGCAAGCTAAAACCCAGCCTTGAAGTTAGATTTATTTGTCCAAACTTAGCCAGCTTAAGTTAAGCCAAACATTCTATGTGTGAATTATATAATTTTACAAGGCAAAAAAAAAAACACCCTTTCCTTGTCTAGATGGCTAAGTAGACTACTAAAGTAATAATTAATATGATTATATTCCTCAAAGGTGTATTTTAAAAGTCTAGAAAAAATAGGTAAACGAAGTGACTTTTATAAATATATTATAAATTTGTATTTAAAGACAGACGAACGCGCCATTAACCAGAAATATATTTTAAATATTTAAGAATGTGTTGAGGGAAGCGAATACAGCGAATTATAATTCTTTCACTGGGTACATTACGAGTTTCATATACTTAAACTCCCCTCGTGATTTGAAAACAGCAACTTTGCTAACTTACATTTTTAATTAAATATTGTATCAAATTCTCTCTTACACTTTATATCAATTTTCTGTCTGCTAAAATCCATTCATAATGAAAAATTTAAAAGTCATTTGTATATTGAGTTGTTCTGTTCAAAATTAATAATAATTGACAAGGTGGCTCGTTAAATATGCAAACACCTGCAATCGATTCTCAACACAATATGCCGCATAACGTTTCTTGTCCTTAGCAGAATTCATACAAATTCATACACTGAAGAATGAAATGTTAAAAATCCTTCACAGGATAATTGTTGGTTTTAAGGACGGGGAAAGAGAAGAAGTATTTCATTCACGTGTTGGCAAATATTCCCAGTATTGGCCAAGCAAATCAATGATCAGCCAAAAGAACAGAAATGTTAAAAACAATTAATTTTATACTCTTGCAGTTATTGTCAATTTGTCTGTCCATTAGACCGACTGGATTTGCGACTTTTCCTGCAGTTGCGTGTGTATATGTGTAGGAAAATTTTATGTGTGTGTGTTGGATAAAGTTCACAAATATAGTTTTAGTTGAAGTTTAAGTGAATTTGTATGCGTCTGCATTTGCGTGTGTGTGTGAATTTGATTTTTTGTTTAAAGTTATGAGAATATTAAATGCGACAGTGTCTGATAAAACCGTAATAGACATTTGGATAGACAGTTATCAGACAACAGATGGACTTTATTGTTAGACCGCACAAGAAAATTATAATAGACAATATACAACACAAAGTTGTTGGGGAAAAACTAACAAAACAAATAAACAGAAAACTTAATGAATGCAGGAAAGAAAGGTTTAACAATCAGGAATAAGACAACTTTGTAGGGGGAAAAGCTACTAATTAAATAATAAATTTTTAAGAACAGACTTTTTGTTAGTTCATCTAAACTACAAGTGAAATGAAACTCATTAAAATGTGAAGTGGTAAGGTATGAGATCTGAACAACTGGTGAAGTAGGCCTAAGGTAAACGTAAAATTTTAGCCAAATTTAACTAGAACGAAACATAAACTGAACAAACATTTAAACGGATATGAACCAACTAAATTAGAACTGAACTAGATCTGAACTAACAATAAATTAAGACTGAATTATAACAGCACCAGAACTGAACTAGGACTGAGCTAAAACTGATTAAGATGTAAACTATCACCGAATTAGAACTGAACTACAGCTGAACCAGAACTGAACTTGAACTAAACTACAACTAGATGTGAACTAGAAATGAACTGGAACTGAAATAGAAGTAAAGTAGAACTGAACTGGAGGTATATTAAAACATACCTAGAATTCAACTTGAACTAAACTAAAACAGAATTAGAAAGGATTTAGAAGCGAACTAGAACTGGATTTGAACCAACTTAGTGCTGAAGGTAAACCTAAATATGACCGGAAAAGGACAGAAGTAGAACTGAATTAGAATTGAACCAGAACTGAGCTAGAACTGAATTAGAACCGATTTAGAAATGAGCTAGAACTGAAATAGCACTGAACTTGAACCGAACTAGAACTTAACTAGAACCAAACGAGAACTGAAGTAGAACTGAACTAGAACTGAATTAAAACCGAACTAGAACTGAATTGTAAGTAAACTAGAACTGAACTCGAAGTATAATAAAACGTAATTAAAATTGAACTAGAACTAAACTATAACTGAAGTAGAACCGAACTAGAATTGAATTGAACAAGAACGGAACAGGAACTAAATTAGAAGCGAACTAGAGCTGAGCTAGAACTGAACTAGATGTGAACTAGAAACAAAATAAAACTGAATTAGAACTGAGCTCGAAGCGATTTACAACTGAAAAAAAACTAATCTAAAAATAAACTAGATCAGGATATGCAAGTCTTTTACTTCGAGTAAGTGGTAAAATTATACTTAACCAGAACAAAATGCTTTAGTCAAATTATGCTTTAAACTCAAACAATATTAAATATTTTTTGGTTCTTTGCAAAACCAACACTCAGCTGACATACAGACTGGCAAGTAGACATACAAACATTTATTTAAGACACAATGTGGCACATAGGCGTTCATGAGAGTATGAAATGTAATTGTATTAATGTGAGTTCCTTCAATAGTGTAGAAAGGCTCTAAAATAACAACTCCTAGGACATGTGAAAATATTTCAATGTACAAATATCTCTATGTCTATGCAATATTTAGAGCATTGGTAAATGTTATTTGTGTGCAGGATAGAAACCACAAAACAATTTGTAGAAATATTTTGAAATGTTGTAGGTTGGAACGTTGGGAATAATGGAAACAAAAACGTAAAACTAAAATTGCAAATAATAAAACAGCTGCAACAACAAAAGTTAATGAACTATATAGACAAGTAAAAGTATTTTATTCATTTACGTATAAGAATTTTCAATTTGCAGAATTAATTAAATAAAAATTTATAAAATTGGTCTGTAGAGGAAGAGATTTATTGGGCAATAATATGAGATGTACGAGCGGTAGCGGGTTTGTTGTTTAATCGGCGGTATAAAGCACTTTTTTGATTAACTTAATTCCTTTTTCTATTATATCTTAAATTTTTTAGGGAAAATATTCACTTCGATGATTACTCATGGCTCTTTGCTCTAACTCGAATATTCGAATATAAGTTCGAAAGTTTGAAACTAAATCCGATATTTCGAAAATTGAAATATAAACACAAAATTTTATTTTATTCGAAATTTTTCCAATAAATGGCAGTCGAATATTTAAAAAACCGGTTCCAGAAATGGGTTCATTGAAAATAATTAATTACGTACAATTAGTTCATTTAAGTTAGTTCAGTTAAATTAGTTGAATGTATTAACACGTTGAGTGCCACGCGGTTTTATAGCAACTTCCCCATCAGGCGGCGCGAGTTCCAGCAGTGCGAAAATATTGCAAATCGTGCTATGAAGAAAATCGGCACAGAGTGGCAGAAAAATAGCACGAAATTTGACCAACCAGGTTATAACATTTTGTGACACTGGCAAGGGACAACCATTTTTATGTTTTTACCTTGTTTAAATAAAATCCATTAACATTTTCTGATAAAATGTTCAATTTTTACCTTTATCATATTTTATACTGTCAGTCACCGGTGACGGACGCGGCCTAAACGAAAAAAACAAGAAGATGGGATGTATTGAGAGCTCTATTTAAAACTTGCAGAAGATTATTATGCCAACTGTTTTTGTGAAAGGGAATGCTATCACTCCGCTTTAAGAACCTAGATTAACCAAATGAAAACACTTTGTACTCCATAATGTGCTTCGGATGCATTAATACATTATGCACTATAGATATCAGCACTATGCAGGGATATAAATCCTGCACATTTTTAACTATTTGGAAGCAGAACGTTTGAAACTAGCTTAGATATAAGGGAAACTGGCACAAAGAACAAATCAAAATAATTTTAAACGCAAAATTGAATTATAATTAACGCCACTAATTAGTGACAGCTCGACGTGCAACATTTCCGGCTTTGGTGCTTCCAAAACCACCAACTTTAGGCATATTTATTCAATTAACCAGCTCCTTCCAAAAGTACTTTAAGAGTTTAACCTTCTCTTTGAAACTGTCACTCGCTTTAAACGCAAAAAAGGCAGACCGTTTTATCTAATAATTTGTTGGAATCATCGTAAATTATAGCAGCATTAATTTGTTTCAACACCTGTTTGACAAAAGGCATCATATTAGTCGGAAGGCATCATATTGGTTAGAAGCTTCCTTGAAGTTAAAATTTAGAATCAAACACAACTACTTTAAGGTAATGTTAACAAATTTTCATTTTTTAAACGCAAACAAAATTATTTCCAAGGATTTAGAAAAAAAAACAATAATCGCTTACACGTCTTGTTGTTTCCTATTTTATACATTTCTTTGATTATTCACACAATCTACACAATTAACAATTTACAAATTTTTATGAAATACTGAGACTGCGCATGATATTTTTAAGCACGTGGCGAAGCAATAAATTTCACTGCGCATTGTCAAACTGATTTTGATTTGGAGTTTGGAGTAACTGAATGCCAACAAAAAAAAAGAAAATGTATTTGAACGTTACTTTCCAAATTTGAGTTTCGCGCAGCAAAAGTAGCACTGAGAGAAAAGAACTTGTACTAAAAGTTAAAGTGAAGTAAAAAAGGTAAAAGAATAAAATCCTAAACTCGGTTTAAGAAGTTATTCATTATTCAGGCAAAAACAAGGCGAATAATCGGTTCATCAATCACCCTAATGTGGTCACTGAGTAGACTTGTTGGCAAGTTTCGTATCCATAAAAATCCTATGCGAAAAATACAGTTCGCAATTTTGAAAATAGTTTTTGTCAGATCCCTTTGTTGTCAAAAATACGAAACCTTTTTAAATTTTCGGAAAAAATCCCAAGGCTTGCTACAAAATTCTTTGAGCTCTAATTTTCACATGAATCTATTTATCAATTATTGCAACATATAAATTTGTGTGTTATTAAGTGTAACTGCTCCAATTGGTATCCCGGAAATTGAGAAGCAAAAAAATTTTCTGTTGACTGAAATTCTAGAAAAAAATATCAAAAAAGGTGTCATGAATGTTCAATGAGTTCCATGTTTCTGTTTTAAAGCTGCTTGGTGGTGATCCCGCGCATTCGACTCGCTGAATAAAACTTATGGGGATTTTAAACCGTTTTTAAAATCACTAATATGTGTCAATTTGGTACAACTTCTGCTCTGCTTTCAGAAAGCTTAGTTAGTGCCACTTGTTTACTAATTCTTTGGCGTAAGATCGAAACAATTTGCTCACGTTGTTATCACTAGACCTAACCATAATGCCCAAAAGTGCATTCGCTCAAAACAAGAAATCATAGAAAACGCATTTCCATCTTTATGATTGATGCTGATGTCTGTACAGACTGCCAGAATAATGCGTTAGAAGCTTAAGTTGTAAGGGATTAGCCTGATGACACTGATAACAGACGCGGCTTGATTTTACAGAATGAGTCCAATTTAAGTGCATGTGTGTAAAGAAATTTTACACAGAGTAACAGTTTGAGATGGAGTTTCGTGAGAGTTGACTGCAACTAAAAATTACTTTTAAAATTTAAGAACCAAAAATTTGTAAAAAATATTTCACTAACTTTGTTTGCTGACATTAAATATTCTAGTTACTTTTAGTTATGTGCTTTTTAGAAGACGCTCCATGAAACATTCATTTGGGGAGCATTAGATATGGTCTAACTTAATTATTAATACTTTCAACTTCTTATTATCAAAAATTATGAAAGAAAAAGGCTTGAAAATTTTCTCCTTCAAACTAAATTCGAACTTTTCTCTAAGTAAAAGCAAACTTAAAAGCTTTCAACTTACCTCAATCCTTTCGTTTCACATAAATGATATTCACCAAACACACCACAGCCTAGCCTTTCCACAATAACAAGAGAATGTCTTGGAAATTCTTGTAACTGACAATTGGCCAGTTCATCTGCAGCATCTGCATTATTCATGAAATCATTTAATTCGGCCAAATTGTAATGATGTGGTTTTGTCAATATTAAGCTGGTATTTGTACCAGCACCTGCCACTGTTTTTCCACTCTCTCCTGTGTTACCAATGCCATAAGTTGATGATTCAAAATTTAGATTTAAATTTGTAGGCAGAGTGTGTGTATTTGAAGAATTTGCTTGTAGAAAACCACTTTTACCATTTGGCAATGTTCCGGTGGCAGTTGGTTTTGCTGCTGCTACTGCTGTTGCATTTGTTTGTACAGCTTGTGTCGGTTGTGTATGAGTATGCAAAGTTTTTTGCTGCTGTTGCTGTTCTACTGCATTATTACTGCCATGACTGCTGTTAGCCAATGTTGACGCCATATTGGCTTTACAAATTGCTATTGCAGCATAATATTTCTCTGATGACATTGTTGCTGTTGTCGTTTGTGCTGATGCTGGTGGAGGCGATGGTGGTCTGGCTGAAGCACCTACTACGAAATGTGATGCTGATGATGTTTGTGGTTGCTGTTGGTGATTCTGATGTTGATGTAGTGCGTAATGTGATGATGATGCCGATAAGGATGACAAAGATGGTGATGTTGCTGGGAACGATGTTGTTGCTGCTGCTGTTGCCTTTGCTGTATGCGAGTTTAGACATGTTGGTGCTGAGTTAGCTGGTGGCGGTGGTGGTGGTGGTATGTTCATATGAAACATATCGTTAAGAGTATTGTTGCGGTTTGTAGTTAATGTTGCACTGTAATTACTATTGCTACAGTTTAAACTGCCACCACCGGCTGCACTGCCTAAAATACTTCCAGCACCACTATATAAAGAATTTGCCTTTTGGGTTGGTATTAGATCCTGCATATGGGGAACAGCATATTCTTGACAAACAATATCGGGGACGTCTGAAAAAGAAAAAGAGAGTGAGAGAGAGAGATTAAAAAATTAAATACGTTTCTAAGAAAGGGGTCTTATTAATAGGGACAAAAAGAAAGTGAGAGGCAAAGAGTCACACAATATGGAATAAAGTATAAGGACTTTGCAAAAGAGACTGGTGATGTCAATAACTTTATAACCATTTTCTTCAATAGGTAAAAAATATTAAAAATTTCCATAATTCCGGAAAAAAATTCTTATTTATATGTATTTGTGTTTAATATATTTCATGATACAGGGTGACCTAAATTAAAAGCCATTTCAATTTTACCTTACCTATAAAGGCCTTTGTATCAGAACACAATTATGATACGTAATCTTGCTCTATTTACATACAACTTTTTAGTGCCCTCTCTACGATTTCTCTGAAGATATTGAATATTATTTGTAACAGAAACGGAATACAAATCCTCGTTGTAAGGGTCTGCTAGTATATTTCTTGAGGTTACATGATGCCCAAACCGTTAGGCTTTTTTTAAATTTAAAAGCAAAAACAACACAGAAAATTCGCAAAAATAAATAAAATATTTATTTTGACCGATAAATGAACACGCGCTAATTATTTTTTAGAGATTATTACGGGTAAACGTTGACTGCGGCTATGCTAGAGGTCAATGAGCGCATCAATGAGCTCCAATTTTGCCATATCTTTTCCATCATTTCAGCCGGTATCTCAACTACGGCAGCTGTAGCGTTATCTTCCGGGTCTGACATTTCCGCTGGCTTGTTCCTGTACACAAGAGACTTCACGTAGTCTAGTGGAGTTAGATAGATAGATAGATGATATGATCTTGACGACCAATGAACTGCTCAGCAAACGAGGCTCTCAATTGGTTCATGGCATTGCGTACCGTGTGGCAATGTCTTGTTGATACTACATATCATACAATTCTTCCATTTTGAGGAAAAAAGACGTTAATCATAGCACGGTACCTTGCTCCATTGACTGGGTAGAGGTGAAAAGAATTTATTTTAAAGGATTTATTTAAATGTAAACTGGTTCAAATTATAGACCTTTAAACGAATTTTGTGCCATGTAAAAAATTACACTTTTGTTATTTCCGCCTCAACTATAAGAAAACTATTAATTAAACACAACTTGAAGGCTAAAAGTGCTCGTGAAGTTCCATATTTTACCAAGACACACGTAAATGAAAGTTTGAAATTTGCCAAAGATCATTTAAAATGGCCTGCAAACGATTGGCGAAATATTTTTTTTTTAACTCTGACAGCACAAGCGAAAGTTCGCCTAAACCCTCTAACACCGAATTTCAACAACAATGTACCACCTAACACATTAAGTACGGTGCTTGAAATATATTGATATGGGGCTGATACTGCTACAGCGTTATTATGATGTTACGCCGAATAGGAAAAACCAATTCGATACGAAACACGTATCAAAGTGGGAAAAACGTTGATTTGAAAACATTTGTGTCAAGGGGTTAAATTGGGCTGCACAGTTACAAGACTTATGTCCCATTGAAAACTTGTAACAAATAGTTAAAGTGGATCTTCAAGGGCGGAATCTATCCAACAAGGATCAGCTATAGGCTTTAGTTGAGAAGTGTGTAGAAATATTCTTATCGAAACCTGTCGATTCAATGCCAAGATGTTAAATTGGTTATTCCATCAAACACTGAGGTAAATAAATATTATTAACAGGAACTTATTTTGCTAAATATAGGCCTTTTTCAGATAACAAACTTAGGGGGCCTTATTTTTATTCACAGGCAAAACAAAATGAATCTAAAGTATTTTAATTCATATAAATTTATATATATGTTAAAGGTTTGAATTGCCATTTTCAAAGAATACACTGTATGTAACAGTTGTGAATAAGTTAAATTTATCTAGAGATGGAACCGTGAATGTCTTTTTACTAATGATTATGCACGACATACATGTACGCTTGCGAGAATACAATGCGAAACTAATTCTACATTTTATATCAAATGGTTTATACCAAGTTGCTGCCGAGAATGCATCACTTTTTTGTATTTTGTAATTTTATAATTGTTTTTCAAAAATTTAAAATAAAAAAAAAATCAGAACATTTTTATCACGTACCAATTACGCAAACATTCTCGCACCCATGGTCGCTCACGAAACGTTTGATTGAAGCAAAGAATTTCTCACGGTCAATAGTGATCATATATGATTAAACTTCATTTATTATTCTTATTTTTTTTTGTTCATTAATAAATCTACGCCTGGGTAAAAGTGTAACTTTGAATTGAACCCCTGTGACATTGTAATTTCGTTGTCTACTTTTGGGCAGATTATTGGATGCAAAACCACATTTGCAGGCCACAATTAATATTACATTAAAAATACTAAAGAATGTAGAAAAAATAAAAAAAATTCCACTGTAAAATTTTATTTTCTGTGGGATGTTTTTTAATATACTATATTTACGTTTTCATTTAAAAATTTTGGAGAAATTAGAAAAAGTTAAAAAAACATCTCCCGTAAAAGTTATGGGTAACGTTTTAGTAAAGATTAGGACTCGATATGGTCAATATATGTAATTTATTTATTAAACTACCAGATTATTCATTTCATTCATTCATTTCATTAACTCATTTCATTTTAAACATATTGATTGCAGAGGTATTGCATACATGTGTAAGCAATTGAGACTTTATTGAATTATTTGACCCATTTTTTAGTGATGTAGTTATACCAAAACTAAAAAGGTTTTTCTGTATTCACCCATGATAATTATTGACACTTTTCCAAATTTTTTGCCATAATGATGTGACAATAGATGTTATTAAATGCAATACAGTAGTTATGAAACAGCGAACATATCTAAATATAAATGTTGACACTTCATACGCGTATTGCCCTCACGATTGCCATTAAAATGTTTCATAATGTTTGGTAAGTAGTTTTTTTATTTTTAACATTGTCATGTTTAGTGAATTCCCATGAGGTGCAGTGGTTAAAATTACAAAAAGGTGGAAAAATTTAAATTTTAATTCCTTTATTTAAAAAGGTTAAGCAATAACGGAAATGTTAAACAAGTATGTGACTATTTTTACATTGGATTCAAAGTAATAATTTATTTTCTTGTAAATACACTTATTGTGTTTTGGTTGTTCTTCTGAAGGGTTCAATTTAAATACATGTAAAGATTTTATTTCAATAATTTTCAGCCAGAAGGTCTTTTTATAAAATTCATTTAATAAAACAATTTAATTTTTTTATAAAAAATTATTGATACTACTTTCACACATCGCCTTAAATAAGTTTATTAAATCTTAAATTGAGTTATAAAATTTGGTGGTCACACATATCCAATTTAGCTTACTCAATTAGGAGTTGAAAGGTGAAAATGTTTAGATATTGGTTTATTACAATTATTATAGCAGAATTTAGCCACAATTCAGGCGCATGCATACTATTACATCTTGCATGACGACAAAAACAAATTGAAATTATTTCTTTCCGATAGAATAAACTTCGGTCTTGGGCTGTTTAAACAAAGTTAAACTAGTAGATAACAATTGTTTTAGCAATCGAAACTTAAGGAAATATAACTGTAATAAAACATTGCTAACTATTTGAGCTATACAAACTTAGTGCCTATTTTTCGTTTTAAATAAGGAAATATAGGGACCCTTTTTGTACTTTAATAGGGGAAAATATTAAATACGTTTTTATATTTCTTTCTTAATTGATAAAAACGAAAGTTTAATACGAATTCCATATTAAATAATTAATATTTATTTGAAGCCACAAAATAGTAATTTTAACCGTGATCATGAACTTACGAACACATTTAAATCTTCAGCGGTTTGGTACTCCTCTGCATACATTTCGTGTGCCCACACTTATTTATAAGATGATTCTGTAGCCAGAATTAGTCTTTACAATTAAACTTATACATTTCAAAATTGACTTCTAAATAAATGGAGCAACACCGGGGCGTATAAGTTATAAGGAATAAAAATATCAATTACACGTACAGTGGTTAATAGGCTGCATAATTTGATTAAAGAATGTGTAATAAAAAGGCGTGAAAAAAACATTATGCAACCTTATTGTTTATAAAATTCTTTAAAGTATTCAATATGAACTTCTACAAAAATTCAACTATTTTTTAACTATTTTCTATTTTTCTGAAGAACAAAACACCGTTTGCTGAAAACCCCTTTTATTCAACAGACATGTCGCAACTATTTTACATGTACATGACGAATGCTGCCTTATTTCAAAACTCCTATCGGGCTCAGTAGTTTTCTGGAAACGGTTTTTATGAAAAATTAATAAAAAAACTTGTTAAAACTTTAGAATTCATTACAAATCGTACATGTCCAATTTAAATTGACTGGTTTTGTTTATGCCCCAA
Organism: Phania funesta; assembly: GCA_963932375.1. Classification (NCBI taxonomy): domain Eukaryota; kingdom Metazoa; phylum Arthropoda; class Insecta; order Diptera; family Tachinidae; genus Phania; species Phania funesta. The sequence goes on along the minus strand of OZ010653.1, from coordinate 102,610,542 downwards.
TTCACTTTATTTCATTCCCTATTTCCCTGTTTAAAAAAAAAGAACATGACATGAAAAATGGTTTCAGTACCAAAGCGAAACAAATTTTTTAATTTTTTTGGTGAACATTCGTATGACATTCTGCAATATTTTTTGTTTTATTCATGATGACATGTCGCGCAATTAAATTGCTACACTGACACACAAGTTGTATCATGTCATTATGAAATTATGTTACGAAACTCCAGGGGTTTTAAGGGAAATTCGCTCTTTATGCTTTTTTTCATTTTTCTGTTCTTTTTGTTAATTAATTATCCGTGAAACTTTTTTAATTGTAATTTGAGCTTTATGTTGTTTTTCTATATATTTATGAGTTAATTAATTTACCTGTGTAATCTGGTGAAACATGTTGCCGTTGTAGATCATTAATAGAACAAGCACTAGCTGCACTCGTATACATGTTGACATTGAAAGGCTCGTGGTACAAGCTGGATTTGTCTATTGACTCATTATCAGGTTCCATGGTGACAGCCTGAAAATGTATAATTATTAATTATTTAGTGAGTAACCTTTACAGTCGAAATATTTTTTTCATAATCAATTAACTATCCAACAGCTCTTAAACAAAAGGAATGCAGTCATCTTAACTGATCAGGCATGCTTGGGGCAATGCTATACTTATTCATAGGATTTATGTCATGCTTTGGATTGTGAAGTGAAACTGTTAACTCGAACTTGGAACTCCTAGTAAGTGTGAGGCATTAACTCGCATTGTTTAAGTCCCTGTCCTGGCCGTCTTTAGTACCGATTGCAATTTTTAGTGAGTTCTTCGGACGTGATGCCTGAAATGCATTGTAGTGTGACGAAGTAAAATTTGTAACAATGTTTCCGTAGGTAAACCTGCAGAAGTATCATAATGTGTTTAATAAACAAATTTTGATGTCTGATATAGTATAAGTTTTCGCCAAGTAATTATGACAGGCCTCAAACGTAATATGAAGGCAAAAATTTATTCTTGTCTATAACGACTTACTAAAAATAATTCCCTTTTCAACTATTTTCCTGTTTTCAAAAATAATTATTTCGATAACACTTACCTTCATACCATTACAGTTCAAGCGTTTGTTGTCAACGCCACCCAATGTGTCAGGATTAAAATTGTGTTGGAAAGCATCCAAAACATTACCACCATGTCCACGTTTATTACGTGCAATTATCGCGAGTATTATGACAACCAAAAGTAAAATAATTGTTGTAAGCGCCGTGATTAAGACGCCAACAAGACTTGATTCCGGTTCCTGGTCGATGGGTTTCGGGGAAATTACTGTCATAGAAAGAGAAAATAAAAAACGGAAGAAACAACAATATTAAAACTTATGTTGCAGAAAAAGGTAGATACTTAAAAGCGATAAGAAACCCCAAGTAGAAAGTATGACTTATATAAAAGCAACAAATTAAATAAAAAAACACAATTTTAAGGGATCCATTAAAAAGCGAAACAAAGGAAGTAGGAAGGATAAACAAAAGGACATTTAGCAAACAAATAAAGATGGTGTTTTTAGCGGTTGTAAATTTAATTAAAAATTTCTTATTACGGTTGAAATTAATAATAATTGAGTTGGTTATTTTAAAAGATTTAAATCAGCCTCTTGATGATATTCGGAAAATTGGCAATAATGCTTGGCATAAGGTGTTTGTTTTCATGGACTTTAGACTCTACAATTAAGTATTTTTAAAACATGTTTTTTCTAATAATTGATCATGTAATAAGAGGTTTTTATTTTCACAGATCACGCGTGACTGGTGTCATACTCTCACCCTATTTTTTTGGTATTGTTAGACAATCATGGAAAGGCTTTGTATGGGATGATAGGTAGCTGAATAGATCACCGCGTATTGAGGAGAATACTTTGGCTTTTAAATTGAGACCAGACATACCAAATCTGTCAATAGCGAGCGCTATCGCTTTACGACAGATAAGTTAGATTTACGTGAGTACCCGTCAACGATGGCACAACTTCACGGTGGTCTAACCATGAGGTTGACATTTTGCGGCCCCTATGCCATCCGCATACGCATCACGAAGTAGCACTCATACACATTCCATAGGTAGCAATACAGGACAGAGGATGCCAGTCCCCCGATCTCACCACTTGCTGAGGCGTTCGGAGCTAACTATTCTCCTGCTGTCAACAGATAATTATTGACAGCCTGAGTTGCTTTGCAACACCACATCGGTCCTGCAGTGAACCTTCCCGTTTTGGGTATAAACCACAGCCACCACGTGCACCCCGAAGGAGCGTCACCAGCAATCGGTGTGGAACCGCAGTTCCAGGGGCTACTAGGTCCCGTGGTACCAGTTGTTTATCGTTACTGGCCGACCTTAGAAGTCCTACCATCTTCCAGTATCAGGCTCCTGACAAGCCTCAGGGACTGGTACCCCTGTTTTCACCAGAAGGTATCCATCATCCCCGGGGGAGAATCGCTTTATGACAACGGAGCTTTCGTTGTCTGAAATAGAATCCCGTGAGATCAGAGAAGTGTGGTTTTAGCAATACGGCGCTACCTCAGCTCAAGCGCGTGAAACAATGGCTTTAATAAGAATTCATTTTGGTGAGAAGGTAGGTAATTTCGAGTTCCAGACCTGTAAACTGGCCTTTTTAATTGTATGACATCACACCTCTGGCATTTTTTATTCTCTTTTTTTTAATTTCTTGATGTCAAAAAAGTCTTCGTTGATAAGCTCGCTATCAGTTAACACTTGGAAACCAATATCATTTGCGTAATCTGCGAGATAACGACAGAAGTGCTAAAGAGTGTGATCGTGAAACATATTTGTGAAAAACAAGCTACTGTAACGAAATATAAAATAATTTCCAAAACAAAAACCCAAATATTTTTTAAACTATACTATAGAGATACTTTGAAAACCGAAGGATGGATGTCTTTTCCCCATCTCCAATAGATTTTGGTGCAGGCTTGTTCAAATACGAAGATCGATAATAAAATTGTCTGAAGGTTGCAAGCCTCCTCTACACGTCTTAAGTGCATTATGTTGCAAAGTGAGTGGTAATTTGGCATCGCCTTGCGCAAAAAACTCGATTATTATACAGCAGTATCGAGCTGCAAAATCAGTAACACGATAGTTACATAAGGTTTCTCTAAACTCCAAATGTTCCTATTAAAAATATTATTTAGGGGAAAATGAGCTTCATTGCTACGATAGTTCTTGCTTGAAAACTCTTGCATTTCGAATCCTTTAAGTGAGTTTTTTGTACATGAAGTTGCAAATCTTTAATAATTATAAGCTCTGTAGAACTACCCAAGATTTGCCTCTAGCTTCATATAATTATCCTTACAGTTATTAGCGTTCCAAAACAAAAAGCAACAATTAAATTTACCGCCATTTGTGTAGTAAAGTGCGGACAACCCCTAATAAATAATTTGACACCTGACTATTTACGGTGATTAAAAATAATGCCCTACATGACAGAATGAATTGGTTTCATTGTTGAACAATGCTTGGAAAATACGAAAGATTTTTCGAACAAAGTCCTCCTAAGCGAATGCTTTAAATGCCAAAATCCCCTATTTGGGGTCCGAAGAACAACTATGCCACTGGTTGGTGCGGATATTCAGCTGTACATATCATTGGACCTAGCTATTTTGGAAATTAGACTAGTCAAGCAGTGACGGTTACAGATGCACGATATAACCACATGGCAACAGAGTTTTTTTTATTGGCGAAATAGGATGGTATTTACGAGACCAATATGTGGCTTGAAAAAGAAGACGCCACACGCATACTGCATGTGACGTTTCCTGGCTCTATAGCCTCTAATTTTGATGATAAAAAGTGATCCCCTAGATCGTGTGATTTACAATTATTAAATTTAAATTTACGGGTTTATTCAAAGTCAGAGGTCAATGTCAATAAGCAAACAACCAATCGTAAATTTTAAAAGAAAATTAAATGCCGTATCAACGAAATTCAAATTAGAGAGCAATAGACAAATATAGACAAATTCGACGAAACAGCCCGTATGTGTCAGTATAGTCTTGAAAGCCACTTGCGCCATGTGTTACTCCGTTAATAACCCTATCTTATGTACTTCATGATTCAAAAACAGGAACAATTTAAATACTAAAAACTGTGTTTCTACTTATGTCAAATCTTGCGTTAGTTTCGAAACACCCTTTAACAGCAATATTTCAACTATATTGTACACGTAATTTGCGAAGAGTAGGAGGCAAAACTTCGTTTATTTTGCATTTTATTTTTCATAAATTTAAATTTCGGCCAACTTTAAACTGATCCTGCTCAATTTGTTTGCTGTATTTTGGTTGACAACACTTTATTGCATATAAGCATGAACTTCACTTTATTTTCCCTTCGAACTACTGCATATTTTCGATGCTAAAATTTCCCACCTTTAAAGATCTTCGATTTTTAGAATAAAGTGACTTGCTGCAGAATTATTTATTGTTACTCTTTTGCTAACAAATGAAATATCCCTTGCACATTTCCATCAATACATCAGCAAAGATATATTCAGAGTATGTCTACATATTGGGCGACCATATTTTCAGCACTTGTCTTCCAGAACAAGTGCTTTTTTCTGTATCTGCGTTTTGGCCATTCATTCATTCATTTTTTATATTTAATTTGGTTTTTTTTGCAGTAGCTCTAGTTTCTGTTTTAGTTGAAGTCCATGTCCGCTTTTTGCATATCAGTGTATGTTGGTGTCTGTATACAACATGCTGTTATTGCAGGCTACATATTGCTTTATCATGCTTGGGGTTTTTTTCATTGCAATATTTTTTCTTTCGTTTTAATGTTAGAATAGCAAAATTTCTGTTTTAACATGTTTGTAATGTTGATCGAGGAAAAGGTACTTGTGTATGTAAATGTCTAAATATATATGTATTTGTGTATGTAGATGTAGTTGTAGCAACCTATTTTATGTTGTTAATTTTTTGCTAACAGTTCTTTTTTCTCCTTGCACTTTCTGCTGCTGACTGTAGCTGAGTTTTGTAAATATATAAATTTTTGTGTTTCATTCTTGGTTGTGCGCTTGTTGTTTTATTTGCAAGTTTGGCTTATGTGGTGTAGAAATGTGGAAAAAAATATTTTTGTAATATTTTCCGGTTTGCTGCGGTTAGGTGTCCTGGTTTATTTTTCATGGAAAATTTATTAAAAAAATGTTTTTTTAAGGTTTTCCTTTTAAAAAAATTACTTTGAAATCAACAGCAAAAAATAACAGAATAAACCAGAAATAGTGCCCAACTGGAGAAAAAGGGTGGTGAATAATTAAAGCATGGCATAGGAGAGTTAAGATGTATAGAAATTATACGGGTAAAATATTTAAAATCATTTAATAATTTAAATTTTGAGAACAATTAATCAGCTTTAGAACATCTTTACCCCTATAGAGAATAAGAGGTGAAGTTTATGTTGTCTTAAAATGTTCCTTCCAGTATCAGTGAAGACTGGTATCGTAAACTTCGCCTTTATTAAAATTCTTAGAATCAAAATTTCCGATCATTAGAATCACGTCGGTTTTTTCGGAAGGGTTTGCAAATTTCCCAATCCTGGTCTTTACGCACTCAAAAAAAAAAACATCCGTATGACATGGTCACGCCAATTATATTATGTTCTCTTCAATTATATATTTTTGCTGCAAACATATAATGCTTACTTGAAAATATTTTCGACATTATTAAGGCGCACTGTTATGCGCAAGGCCAAGTTCAGCCCTTAGGCACACAGTGTGTATATTACACGAAACCATTCGAGCTGTTTTTAATCCCCTTATAACTTTGTTTCCTTTAATCATAAAATAATGAAATATAAGGACTCTACATATAGACAACATCATAGGCCGAGTTTGACCATAATTGCTTCCCGAGATATGAAGGTGTAAAAAGTGTATATTTTAGTACATATTCTCTGCCTCACTTACTCATCAAAACTATGGATTAGTTTCACTGTAGCTGAAATTTGGTATACAGGTATGTCATAGAGAATACGTAATGAGAAAAATAGGCATTTTTCATTTAGAGGACTAGGGTTTCCCTTTTATTTATATGGAGCATTTCCACCATAGGTAGAGAGCCTAAATTTGATATACCATAACCGTATGTAAGCTTTCAGTTAAAAGAGGTTTTATACATAAGTAAATTAAAAAACAAAATCAAAAAACTTAGAAAAATGAACTCGGATCCGCACAAAAACAATAATGTGAAAACAAGGCCAGGTTTTATACAAGAATTTTGGCCGTAAAAAGTACCGAGATCAAATGAAGTTCTGCATATGTACAATATCATCCTATTTCTAGGTAACTTTGCTACCTTGTCAAAATTTTTTGTAACGTTCTGATATGAAAAAGGATTATGGGAAAAATGTTACCATTCTAGGAACATGTTCTTCATTTTAATTTTTACTGAAGCAACGGAAGAAAACAGCAAACACGGCTGTTGAACAAATAAACAAGTGACTGCTTTGCCGCCGACAGCACGCTGCCATCTTTTAGCTTGTAACGGCGCAAAAACGGCCACTGCGCTTATCAGTTATTTATGTATTTTCATAAATTTAGTGCTAGAAATTTGTGTACCTAATTTCGCTACTGTATTACCAAAAAAAAAAAAGCAATCGAAAATTGGAGCCACCTGAAAGTGCTCAGCCATCGCCCCCGAAAGTATCGGTTCGGCTTCTTTTTCTGCTACTTGCTCGTAGTGAATTAAAACGTACTTTTTATTTCATTTCAAGAACCACATGTTTCCCTGCGATTACAATTCCTGTGGTTGATGTACAAACAGGGCAACTGTTTAAAATGTATCGAAGCAGAGAGACACTGGAGGGATACTAACAATCACCCAAGAAATTTGATTTAACTGTCATAATTAAAAAAAAATACACCAAAAAAATTAACACAATCACTAAAAAAATTTCAAAAATTACCAAACTAAAAAGAATTTAATTCGCTCAGCTTTTTTGCCTACGTCACATTACCCAAAGTTCGAACAAAGTTCGCCTAAAAAAATAGTTCATTATGAGCAAATCCCCGAACTTTTAAAAATTTTAAATCTCCCAAAGATGATCTATGATCACCAAATATTTGCTAATTTTTTTAAGACGTTTCAGCCACCTATTATATTTACGGAAACCTTTTCCCTCGCGTAGTCGTAGAAGTACAGATTGACTTCTCTCAGATAAGTCCAAAACCTTCAACTTCGCTTACCAATGCTTTTCTGTGTTGTATTTTCTCCACTGGGCACGCTTAAAAGCATTTTTGCTTGCAAAATCTTCTTTGAATTGTTGGCCTACGTCCAACTAAAAGCAGTCTCCCCTCCTGTGTGTGCTTAAATTTAAATTCGTCTATTTAAAACGGCTGCGCAATGGAAAAAAATTAGTAAGTGAAGAGAAAATTCTGGCTTCCGGCCAAAAGCTGGAAATACACAGTTGATAATCGGACCCGCTTTTGGGCACACCCTTTAAATTGTATGAATAACTAGCTCACGAACTTTGCGTGATCTCTCACAAACAAATTTACCTATTCACAAAAAAAAAAATGAAAAAGTACCCGAGCCCAAAAATGAACAGTCGCAATTTCTTTGGACGAAATTCATCAAAATTTGGCTTAATTACCCATTCATTGTGAACAAATGCCTAAATATTAGCGCTTAAAACGAGTATTCGTGCAGCCACATTTTCCTCTTGTAGCGAGTGGCTACAACCAGGTGCTATATTTCGCACTCGGGTGATGGCCCTTATTAACACAATGCGTTTTATTTGAATTCGGGAACAAGTTTTGGGAAGGAGAATAGCAGAAGCAGAGTTTGTTGGCACCATTAACTAATCTCTCAATTAAATCATTTTTCGTTGTAGTATTGATAACTCCAGTGAGTCAGGAGAGTTGATTACGCTTTAGTCACCCATGAGCACCTTCGCTTGCTTTCGTACAAGGGAGCCGTATTCCACTTACTATCTGAAAAATCAGACAAATATGGCACGAAGTTAACTCCCAAAACCGAGCGACTTGAATACATTTTTAAAGGCTTGAAAAACGTGTTCAAGTCATTAAATTTTCTCATTTCCGATATTGACACAATCAGAAAAATGATCTTCTGTACCGCTGTGTGTCAGAAGTCAACACTAGATCCTCCGAGCTTTAAAATCGACCCTGTCTACACGACCTCAATTAAAGATTGTCACAATATCTTGGCTGTGGGTTAAAAGGCAAGTACTACTATATTTGAGCTGTAGATTACGACAAAAATTAACGGGGTACGAACAAGGACATGACAAACTTATTCTTAGGCATTATCATAATCAATTTACAGCCGCCACACTAATCAGAACGCCTATTGATCCTGACTACTGGTTAATCCTGGCTACTGATTACTCCAGCCGCTTACCGGTTCACTTTGTTCGTATACACCGATCAGTGTATCGCCAATGCAGCGTGAAACTTTTTTACTTGAAAAAATACTAACACTCAGGTAAATAAAAAAATTGTTGCTTCTAATTACTTTTTAAAAAACGCAATATGTCGAAAATTGAAGATATTCTAACATTTTCTTTGACTTACCTGATGGCATATAATTGTTTCGATCTCTACTAAAGGGCACACGAGCAACTTCGTCTCTTTGAAATGGATACTCTGAATTATCCTGCGAACCACTAGGACCCATAAACTCTTCGTCAGTAAAGTTGCCTATCACGGGAGCTAAAATTAATAGAAATAAAAAAGTTTTAGATTAATGTAACAACATACACGTACATACAAACATGTTTACAAAATTATTTTTCTTTAATAACTTAGAAAATGTTGTTCAAATCTCTTTATAAAGTTTCCTAAAAATTTCATTTTATTGTGTTTTAATATAAAAAGCTTTATTATCCATTAAAACAAAATCCTTTAACATTTCTTCTTCTGTTTCTTTTGTTAAATATTCAATGTCAACATTTGTTTTTTATTGTTATGCAAATTTTGCAACATTTTGCTTTTATTTGCTATCAACTCCGACAAAAGCCTTTTAAATACATTAAGGTCTCCCTTAACTTCTTCATTTTTGTTTAGTCTAAGACTAACGAGTATTTACATTTAGTTTGCATATATTTACATTACTGTCTTGGATTTCTTCTTAAGCAAGCGCAAGCTCGAGAGGAAGGGATAGAAAAGGAAAAGGCTTAAGCGAAAAAGGGAAAAGCGGGTGGAATAAGAAAAAGTGCTTTCAGGAATATTGGGCAGTGTGCAGCCCTATAAGGAAATATATTTTTATGTATCTTCACTTTTGTTACTTTTTCATATTTTTGTTGTTTTAACAATCAAGTCAACAATTTGCAGATTTACTTTTTCTACTTCTCCTTCCTGTTCTCTTGGCTGTTTGAATGCTTTAAAAATTTCTTCACACAAAAATTTGAATACTTGAGTACATTGACTTTAATACTTATTTTCATTAAGCAACACGACTAACACGACGGTGGAAGGTGCATGTACTCGTAGAAGGAAATAGAAACATTCATTGGAATATCCAGGCCATTTGGTTGTGTGCTGGATCATTAGGATAAAGGTTGTGGAATCGATCTTCATCAGTAGTTATTGTCGCAAGCGGCTGCTGTTTATTACAATAACTGGAAATTTTTGTGAGAATATAAATGTCATTGTAATAAACATTTTCCGTAGGAAATTTTTTCTTGGGGGAAATTTTTTTTCTTGGCCCCGCCATTATTGCTACCGGGGAGATGGGGGAACCACTCCCCGAGGCTTGTCTGGGGCTGAAACTGGGACTTTATAAGTTCGATAACTATATAAACACTGGTAGCACGACAACCGGTAGCCCCTAGTTATTTGTAAGGCTCCTTCGGGACTGCACGTGGTGGCTGTCGTTTATACCCAAATCGCAAGAAGATTTTGGTACAGGATCAATATTGAGTTGTATTGCATTGTAGATTGCTAATATAATATTAATATATTATTGACAGCAGGATGATGCGTATATCCGAAACCTTGAAGAAGAGGTGGGATCAGGCCCCAGGAATCCGTGATCTTCAATTGCTACCGATCAAAGCGCGTTGATGGTCGTTAATATTCCCTGTGCTAAGACCAGCGTCGGATAACGTCTCAAGTGCCGACATTAATTATGGCATGTCTGTATAACAGTAACAAAGAGTCGCTGTATAAGCTCGTAGTGTTGGATATGACGGGAATAAACCGTTAACGTCTACTAAAAGCGAGTTTCGTTTCCTCGGCTTGAAAATTGTTAAATGGTACTGAAGAACAAGTGTTACTTCTGCAGTTTAACAATAAGAATTTGCAATTTACCACTATAGACTTGTTTGTTTGAGGGGGTTTGAATATATGATTCTACATGAAGAAACCACAGACTGTGAACATTATGAAGGAGACTGTATTATATGAATGCGAAAACATATCGCCAGAGTATTTGAAATGAGGCCTGGTATTTGAAACCTAAATCATAACAATATCGGCTGAGAGTTTCTAATTTACGAAGGCTTATAAGCCCTTAAATTGATAGAACCATAGTACCACTTCTGCGAGAGTTGGGGAGTTTTTATATCAATCGGATTAGACGTTTAGAAACTACAGTCTTAGTTCCCAAACGTTTATTTACTGCAACAGAGAAAGTGTTTAAAGGAAAAAAGTGGAAGGCATTATTTGATGAAAACTAATGTCGAGGGCTAGCTGTTGCCAGGAATATTAGTTAGTAGTTTGTTTTTTGTGTCGTTAGTTAATAGATATTGAAGTGAATAATTATGCTAGTCAAGGAATTAAAAAATCAAAATAAATTCTTAAATGTTATCTTATTAGAGATATTTTTAATGCAAAGGCAATTAATCTGCCGAACATTAATTTTCTCATAGGATATGCCTGGAGATCATCCGAATATGATTAGGTAGAAAAGGTCACGAATAACCTCCTGTCGGGTGTGTATTAGGGTGATCGATAAAGTTATTCTGCCGGTTTCTTCGAGAATGCAATTTTTGGAATGAACGATTTACCGAATGTAGAAAAACCAGATTTTTTGGTTTGGAAACACCGGTTGGAATTATTTTTTAATTAAAATGTTTTTTTCTTGACTACAACTTATAGTACAAATTTTCTTCTCCCAGTGAAGAGGCTTTTTATAGTTTTTAGTAACTTTTATTTGTCACAGTCGGCAAAAAGTTCACAATAGCACCAGTACCACCTTGTACAATGAGGTGCTAGCTATTTAAATATGGATGATAAATTAGATTTTTAAAGTTGTACTTTTTAGATCCATTTGTACTAAACGACTCGATAGATACACACGGACAAAAGTCTTCAGTGCTTCGCTTATTCAAACGTTGAAGGACAGTTTTCTATAAATAGAAGTTGGTCGATACCAACTGCCGACATAATGACTAGCCCACATGTGATAATATTTCACCTCGTAGTTTTGAATAAATCTTTTGGTGGTTTTAAAGAAGACCGTACTATCGATTTGTTAAAAATATCATCAACTTTATATGAAATATTACATTAAAATTACTTAATTTGAAACACCCGTTAGGGTCTTGTTGTCTTTTAGCCAATAGTAAAATATTTCAGTTTCTTAAGATATACTACATCCTCGTGAGTTTCTAGGTGTTTGTAAGTAATTTTAGAATGACCTAGAACTTGACTTTAACTTTATAAGTTACACTCTACATAAGACGACAAAACATGATTTCATTATTTTCAAAAGCGAAACCTAGTTTTTAAAATTTTGCAAATCTTCGAACTATTCGAAAACAATTTTTTGCAAAATGCCTAGTGTCTATATATCATTGAATTTAGTTCGCTTATAGCGAACATCTCTTAATAAGATAAGGTTAACTGTTATTTTGTGTGTCTGGGAGCTAGAAAACCTAAATTGTATAGTTCTCATATTGTTTTTATGGGCATCTTATTTAATCAGAAATATTTTTAAAAGACTCTATTAATTCATGAACGTTTTCACAACAGTCGATAGCTCGCTTTCAAAATACATGTATGAACGAGTACATTAGAACACCCAAATTTCAAAAAGAGTATTTTTATCCGTTCCACCGGCAGTTTCCGATAGATGGAGCACCAAAAAATCCTGTGTGTGCACAAATTATGTCGATAGGCTGTAAACAGTCGCTTTGAAGTTTTGACCCTAACACAAATCAACTTCAACAAACTCCGTAGCTCTTAAATTAGACGCATTCAAAAGAAATGCATAACTATTTTTTGGTCGAAAAGTTTTGCACTAAGTTAGTTTATTTTTAGGGTAAAAAGTGTAAAGCGAGTGGGTGTCTGCACCCTACCGATTTTATTCTAGAAGAAACTGCCGGTGGAGTGAATAAAATCCCAACTTTTTTAAACCCCATACAATTTTTAGGTGGGGTAATATACAAACTCCTAAAATATTTTTTTTCTTATTAATTTTACCTTTTTTTTTGTATTGTTGTTGCCTACATTTAAAATGAAATCGCTTTTAATTAATTCTGCTCCATAAAATCTTAGATGGTTAATCCTCTCCTCCAACTGCTGCCTCCTAAAAATCAATTGCTCATAATATTTTTAATATCCAAAATCAATTATCAGCTTTTTTTGTTTTCAGTCTTTTTTAAGCTTAAAACAAAGCGAACTTTCTTCAAATACTTGAAATATTGTTCAATATTTAGTAACTAAATGATAGTACTTTGAATTGTTTTAATTTTGTCTGTTGCTGCTGAATTGTTACTGCTGCTGTTGTTATTTAGCAATATTTCTGTATTTTCTGAATTGTGATGTGATTTTATGACAGGGGAGGAGCAAATTCATCAAAAGGATATTGCTTTAGAAAGAAAATATAAATGCAAGTAAGTGTTCTAAATTCGAAAAGAGCGCACGTTAAATTAGAATAGAAATATTGCTTTTTTATGGTGTAGTGGTAGACGTCATTCATAGCTACGTTCTGGTTTAAGCTGTTCAAGTTTTTGATGACTTCAGTTATGGCAATTTCGCTTACTGTATGACCTGGAGGTAGTACCGCCTCCTTGATGTATTGCTACCAAGGAAAATGGGGAAACCAGTCCACGGGGCTTGGCTGTCGCCTGAAACTCTCTTCGGCAGTGCACGTGGTGTTTTATACCCAATTCGAGGGAAGATCTTAGTGCAGAATCAAGGTGGCGTTGCAACGCCGGCTACTAGTAGAATAGCTATTGGCAGCAGAAGAATGAGTAGCCTATAATCCCTCAGCGAGAGGTGTCATCAGAGCCCCAGCAGCCATTTTAAAATAAATAGATTCCTCAACCAATTTGCAGCTGAAGATTAATTTTCGCTATATTATTTTCTGTGACTTCGTAGCTTAATAAGAGTTTTCGCGGTAAAGGTAAGAAGTGAGTGGGATCTTGCCAGTATTAAACTATGTATAAACCCATCAAATCTTAGTTAGTATCGTATAATCAAAAACAATTGTTAAATATATGAATGAAAAATTATTGCAGGCGAGCCGATCAGTAGCATAAGATCATGATGATAATTGTAAGTTTTGAAACGTTCTGTTTTGGCCAATGGTATTTAAAGGTTGGGCTAAAATTTATTTCACACTCTAGCAATCGCCTGCCTATTGATTATTTGATTTTAGCAGTCTCTTAAATACACAGGTATAATGTGCCCAAAGAGTAGTGATAGTTTTGCCAATTATTATATTACATATTGCCAATAATTAAAATTATGAGTAAAGATATTAATTGTAAAAAAATATCGATATTCCGGCTCAGTTGTAAAAACGCAACGTGAACTTCCTAGCGAGATCGCTTGCAGAAATGCCTTCAGCGCGCAGCCGATTCGTCGCATCGTGGAAAATGTTGATCGTTTGTGCACTCTTTTGGACCTTGAGCCGCTAACCATACAGAGTGGAAAATATAGCCACCGTAGCCCCCATTATCGAAGAATACCGAGAAATGTTGATCCGGCTAATTTTGCGGCTAGATTCTAAGCTGGCATGATACACGATTTGGTGACATAAGGACTGAAGCCAAATAGCTTTAAATTACGGCTAGAGTTCGTTAGTTGAGCGCTGAAAATATAGGGAGAAAATCCGAAAATCTCTTCCAGGAGCGACTACAATCAACAAGTTCTCGACCAACCAGCACTATATTCGTAACAGTTGACTAATTCGTACGGCCGCGATCAGTCGACATGATACTCCTTGATTATTTTCTAACAAGATCGAGGCCAACGTCTTAGACGCATTTGACTGAATAACGCCACATATATTGGACGAAGCTATAAAAAATTGGACAGGTTTAATTATCCCCATAAATTATGTTTCTAGTCAATGGTAACAACTCTCTATCAAGTAGCTATTCGCTCATATTCAGCTCATTTTATTTCGAATTTTACTATCATAAAATCATTGTCGTATATTTTTGACGTTTTCAAATTGCTGATTGAATTACCACCAAAGGTTCCTAAAGGCATTTTCGTTATCTTGTTATTATGCTTAACATACTCTTATTTTTTGGGACTTATTATATATAATAAACGGCAATGCCTTTCGCCATTAGTAAGGGGTATAATCTAAAAACTACAACAAAAGCGCAAAAAATTTTACACTTTTTATAAAAAAATACCATTTACGAGCTTCACCATTAACATACGCAAGCAATGGGTGAGTTCCAGTTAAAAGTTGTTCCCTAGTAAAATAGAAAATTATAATTACCCATGATGAGAAAAACTTTTCTGGGTCCTTGGCGGTGTAAGCACAAGTCTATAATCTGTTAATATCGACAAGTTTATTCAGACTAAATCAAACGCACTTTTCTCCAACAAAACTGAAAATACATTCCCAACTTTGTGTAGCCAAAACATTTCACAAAACAATATGTACATATATTGAAATGCTTCAAAACAATAGATTTTTCATTTCAATATTACGATGTAATATTGGAATTTCACTCTCACATCCCACTATTGAAATCTCTCAAAAAAAATCTCTGCTCCTGATTACAAAGATATGAACTGAATTCAATGAAACTGAAATGAAAGAAATAATACCAACTACTTGCTACTACAGAAATGGTAAAAATAAGTTTAGTAATTGTTAATATGCAAGCAGTAGTACAGATGAACAAAACCTTTACTCGTACTCGTAACTGATTTCAGTTGGAAAATAATTCTAAAAAAAAGAAAATTATTTGCAGAAAATTACTTCTGCTTGAAATGAGCAAATAAAATGACACTGAGCGAAATGAATGCGAAATTTTTGTCCACTTTAATTCTTACTCTCACAACCTACTGGGCTGCCCTGCAGCATTTGTTTTATTTAAAACTCTAGATAAAGTGTAAAGATAGATAGTTTGTAATCAATAAAATTATTCTAAGAAAGGATCGAAGGACTAGATAAAGCTCTCATTCGGGATCTGAATGTATGCGAACTGACATCAGCGTTGTTAGTAGAACCACGTGAATATTCGCAGAGACATTTGAGATAAGAAATTCGTTTGAATAACTGCTGAGTTTTTTATTTTTTATTTTATGGTTTTTATTGTTAGTCTTGACTTTGTTATTTAGTCTTTCTGTTACGGGAGAAAATTTGTTTGATATGATAACATTATTATTAGACAACTAGCAGAATCGAAAGCATTTTCTAAGCCTCTACTCACGTTATCAATATTCTTTGTGTCTTTCTACTAATTTTGTGGACACTGTAAATATAATCTATTTAACCCAATACTCAAGGTTTCATCTTATTGCCTTTTTCCTTGGGTTAGAACGAAGTTTACATCACTCTAACTTTTTTGATTGCATTCTTTATTATCATATGCATTTTGCTTCAGCCAGCCATCGGTCAGCAATGAAAGCATTGTGTGTATTTCTATTTCATTTCGATTGATTCTATTTTAGTATCAAGCCGATTGTGACGAAGTAAGCATGTACATGCATGTTTTGCCGTGCCCTGCGATTTTGTAAATTTATTGTTTGACGTAACTGTCGAATTATAATTATTAATATAAGGGGATTTAATTGTTAGGCTTGAGTTCCTTATTTACTCTTTCTATTAAGAAAGAAAGTTTTTTTAATTTTTATTGCTCTGAACAATCAGCGGGCCAAAATAATGCTATAATGTGTTCTGCAACACAATATGTTTGACTTGTTAAATAACCTAAAAGGTATCATGGTGGAGGTCTTACGCTTACAGGCGTATCTATCAAAAATGCGCTTCTTGCCAAAAAAAAAATTTAAATTTCCAAACCATAAATTGTTTCATGTCCGCTTGACTTTTATATTCATTTTGAAAGTTGAGAAAAAATTTAGTTAATATTTTATTTATGGATTATCATCCAAAACAAAACATAATTGAACTTTGTTAAAAAATTTTGGGACTCGTCCCTGAATTTTCCAACAAACAAATGAAATTTTACAATTATAAAATTTAAAAAAAAAAACTTTAAAATTTACTATATAAATCGAAAAATTCTAAAATTCTCCAACTTCTCTCTCAGTGCATTTGAAAAATTGAGCAAATAAAATAGAACTGAATTTTCATTTCATTCATTCCATTCGATTAAAAAGAAATCAATATTAATTTCAATTTAATTTCATTCATTTATTCGTTCTTTTCGAAACCAATTTTTCCATGATATTTTATATTTTTTTTGCATTCTCTGCCATTTTTGCATGCATAATCTTTACTAATTGAATTTTGAAGAACTACTTTTTTCTATATTCATTTTTAGCAAGTTCATTGCATTGGCCAACAGAAAAAAGAGGAAAATAATTTTTAATGCGGTAGATAAACTTAAGGAAGTGGTTGGTTGCCTACAAAAATCAACAGGAAATGCCATAGCAAATTATATTCAAGCATTTGCAGTTTGAAAAATAAAAATAAAAAATAAAAAAAACATTATGATAATATTTGGATTTGCGATGATGAAAGCAAATTAAAGGATGCCTTGCCCTTACTAGATGATTAGAAGGCATAAGAGAAAAATACTGTAATACTAGTAAACAAATTTTAAGTGCAGCAGAATGTTAATTAAATAATTATACAGTTTTTATTTACTCAGCTAATTAATTCAACGACCAGCTTTTTTTTCATATTTATTGTTACAATTTTGCTCTGGTAAGATTCTTGGCTTAGAAAGCGTGGATATTTTATTGGCACGAAACCAAAAAATGCTAAAAATACTGCAGCTTTAATCAATCTCGCTCCATACCCTTGATTATAATGCAAGGATTTTGGTTTGAATTGAGCTGGAAGAAATTGGATATAGGTAAGATGTACCCTAGCCTTGGCTAAATGCTACCATACAACCGCTGCTAAACACTTTTGCGAACAGAATCAGGTAATTTTAAAAATATTATTATTAACATTAAAATTAATTTCAAAAAGCAAAACGCAACGCCAGAACTTATATTGAAAACAAAAACAATAGATATCACTCTTCGTTTCATATCTGCAATTTTTGCACACTAAGTTTTTGCCACAAAGCGTGAGTGTCTGTTTTAAGCGTGTGACGACCAAAAGTCATTCCACTTGTTTTTGGGTCACATGTAATTATAAGTCTTTTGCTTCAATAATTAAATTCGTAACTTTTATTAATAATAACTTAGGTTTAAGATTAACGGAAATGGTTAGATAAGACTGCCATACAATGGTAGCACTGTTTCAATGCTACACTACCATGACTGCCAAAATGATCAGCTGGTATGGATCGTATAATGGTGTGTGTATACGTGAGACTAAGCCAAACAAGCATAACAGCAACGCGTATACAGTAGAGAAGTCAGTCAGCCCTTGGCTAATAATTTTAGAATTTTATTCAACTTTATTATTTAACTCTTTGGCAGACAGCAAATAGTTGGGCCAGAATTTTATTCGACTCAACTACTTGTAGCTTAAATATTTTAGAGTTTTACTCGACTTAATTAAGCTAGTCTCTCGCGCCACCAACTGGTAGCGAAATTACTGGTGTCAGGCCAGAATTTTATTCGCACTGACAAGAGAAGCCAGTGATTAAGGTGACGCTATACCACTCGGGCCAGAATCTTATTCGCCCCAATTGGTATAGGCGAGTATTGGATAGACACTCATAAGGCCAGAACTTTATTCGCCCCAACTGAGTGCGCAGAGGAGACATCGCTTCGGGCCAGAATTTTATTCGCCCCGACAAGAGATTCAATCCTTGTCCCTTCACCTAGAGCAATAGCTAGACGAAGAAAGTTCATCTGAGTGAGAGGCACAAAGATTCTGGTATTGTCGAGTCAGGCCAGAATATTATTCGCTGTGACAAGAGAGGCCAGAATAAGAAGAGCTCTCTTACCATCGGGCCAGAATTTTATTCGCCGCGAAGAGAGATTCGGCTCATGTGCACTCGCAACGAAACCCTGGGAGCCGCGAGCTGTACTCCAGCTAACTGTGAAAACACGTCATTACAAGCGTTTAGCAAATGTATTACAACAGCTGATTTTTCAGAAAACAAAGGAAATGAACAACAAACCTCAAATTGCTGATTGTCTAGTAAATAAACCGATATTTTTTTTTTTAATTTCATCATGCGTCCTTCGCTTATTGTTCGGTTTTTGTTTTATTATTTTAATTTTCTTTTTCATTTCTTTACCACTCATTTTTCAATTTATTATTTATTTGGTTACAGATATGCATAAAGTAACTTTGTCGCATTCAATAAGCTAAGCCACAGCCAATATATAAACGCTAACGCCGCCTCTAAAATGTTTACGCAAAGATGGTATTTGATGTGTGCATAAACATTCTTAAAACTTTTATAAATAAATGTAGTTTTGTTTAATATGTTAATTCTTACTATTTTAGCAAACATCTTTTAACAGTCTTAGCTTTATGGTCAGAGGCCATAAGCGTTATTCAAAAATTATTTTTTTTAAAAACTTAATTTTTAAAAATATTTTCATTTCAAATCTGAATTATTAACTTAACTCCTACTTGAACTTCCACCTTAACAATTTATTATCACTTGATTAACAACTAAATTCTCTACAAATTCCCCAACACATAATACTCAATCAGTGATACCATAATTGAATGAATAAATATGAAAATCACAAATATTTCATCACTTACCTGATATGAATGTTATCTCACTTAGCATCAGCCAACGTGCTGCAAAATACAAATGCAATTGTAGATATTTACCCAAACGATGATGTAATTTGATTGTCACGTCGCGAGCGTGATCCAATATCGTATCAGGCATGTAAGCAAATTGTACAGGTTCACCAATATACTGGCGGCCACCAATGCTAAAGAATACTTTTGCATGTACGAAGACCTGAAAGGAAACGGAAATCTATGTAGTACACAATCTTGAAGCAAAAAAAAAAATACTAAGTAAATGTTAGAAGGGAAATAAGAAAAGGTACACGTATTTTGCATAAAACGTTGCAGGCTTTTATCATAAATTAAAAATTAAGCCAAATTTGCTTCTTGGTTTTCTGAAAGCTCTTTTAAGTTTCAGTTAAGAAATATTTAAAAATGTATTAAAAATATGTCAGTTTACTTTTTATAAATTTTATTTTAATTATAAAGGGTTTCCCCAATAAGAGTTTAAATTCGGTGCAAGTTGAATTGAGAGTGAATTTTGCACAATACAAAAACCCGAAGTAAACAATATTTTCTTTGACTACATCACTCCTGAAGATCATTTTTATCTTGAACACTTCGTTAGTCGTCAAAAATGTCGCATTTGGAATTTGGAGCATCCACGTCTATTCCAGAAAGACAAATGCATTCATAGCGTACCACTGTGTTTTGGGCAAGAGCCTTTATTGTGCCACATTTTTACGAGAAAAGGCTGGTGGAGAGTGATTTTACTAATCGAGTTCCTGTTAATGGGCTAACGACATTTTATTTATGCAGCTCTACTATGTACTATATGAGGCATATCCTGATCGAATATCGAAATTGGCCCCCCTTGATCATAGATTTTTCATCACTGGATTTTTTCTACATTGTAATTTAAAGCCAAAGGTCTATGTCCATTAGCCTTTAGCCATTCGAGTATTGATGGGAAGGAAATTAGATTGCAACATCAAAATAAGGCAACATGCATTCAAAACATTAATTGATAATTTGGAAAATTGCCAAGAAAAAACTTGATAACTTTTTTTCTATCTAAGTCATCTTGATTTTTTTGTTTTTGTAAATTATTTCTTAGATTTAATAAAAATGGAAAACTGGGACACTAAAAAAAGAACCTGGATTGTCCGCCGCTATCACGCATTGAAGTCTGTAGTCTTGGATCAAATACTGAATAGGTACACTTTTGGCGGCGATCCTCCGAGTAGATGGAATCGAGTGAATAAGTTAGCACAGCATGGGACGGTCGCTAGAAGGCCTAATCATCGAAAGCCTTCTATTCGAACAGAGGAAATTATTTGCTGCCGTAACTGATGCCATACAAAGCAACCGCAGTTTTTCAACGAGGAGATTACCCGTTTAAATAGGTGTCAGTAGCAAGACAATAATTCATAAAATTCAATTGGCTAATAAACTTAGTGAAACAGACTTGCCGAATCTCTTGGAAAATTAGCCACAAGCTGCTTGAAAAGGTGGAAGAGGACGAGAACGTGCTGAATTGCCTTTTCACGGCTTATAAGGCTCATTTCGATCTGAACGGAAATGTAAACAAAAAAACTTGTCGCATATGGCGTGGTTCCAACTCAGAAATACTGCATGAGAGGAAATTGCATTCAATTCGCGTCACAGTGTGGTATACATTTTCTTCATGGTGTATTGTCGGGCCATACTTCTTTTAACAAAATGGACAAAGCGTTACGTTACGAAAGACTGTTACTTGAGCATGCTAAAATAATTTGTCTATCCGAAACTACGCCAAAAGAGAATTCCTTACAACTCAGTGTGGTTTCAACAAGATGGTGCAACTTCACACATAGCTCAGCTGGTTATGGCCGCATTGCGGGGAAAATTTCTTAGCAGGCTCATTTTAAGAAACTCAACCTTTCGTTCGCTCCTCAGGTCGCCTGACCTAACTGTACTGGATTTTTTCTTGTGGGATTATTGTAACCAGGAATTGTACAAATCGCAACCAACAAAGGTGGATGAACTAAAAAAAGACAAGTTTTTGCTAATATGCCGTATCTGGATGAACGGGCGTTTAAATTTAATTATCATTAACAAAATTAAACTATTTTTAACACAATTCAATGGGTTTCAAATGAAAAAAGATTGAATAAATTCATCAGCCTGTATTTTAGCTTAAAATGTCTGCTTAAGTTGCCAGACACTACATTAACAATTTAAATTCTCCCAGCATAATTTTCTCCAAAACTGAAGCCTTAAACGAATTTAATTCAAAAAAGCAACATCGTCTCCGGTTTTTCAATAAAATATATTGTTGAATAAAACTGTAAACAGGTGTTAAAAAATCATGCCTATATTTTGTCTTTTAATGCCACTTCGCATTGTGACAGTAGTTTTTTCTTATTGTTGTTGTTCTTGATTCAGCTGTAATGAAGACAACCTGAGTAGCATTAACAATTAAATTAAATCACATTCATAGTAGCCGTTAGGTCTGGTCTGTAGATCGTTGTGTCAGTTGTCTGTTCAGCTCTGTCCGTTTTTCCACTTATTGGCCCCTTACTACTCACATAATTACCAGCCATGTATGGCCAATAACTTGTTATTTTATAGCATGTCTTCAGTTTAAAAATGCATTTTTACGGAAGTATTTATATTTTTTATGCGTCTTCTTTCCTTCTTATTTACAGTCAGGCTGATAAGAAAATCAAGACGATGTTGCTCATGTGTTTCAAAACCACACATTTGTAGGTTGCTATTTTTGACTCGGCCAATAACGGAAGTGAAGTGTAATAATGACCACATGCGTACATACCTTGCGTCATAAAAGAATGTTATTAATATGCAAGTGTTGCTCGCATAATAAAACTTAATTTGGTTTGTTGAGCGAAAAAACAAGAATAATAAAATTTAAAAATGCTTTTGGTAAATGCACGTAAATGTTGATTTTTACACTCTACACCTTCACTGCGAGGAAATATATACATGAGATTTTCATTCTGTTTGTAATTTCTACCGCATTGATTTCCGACCTTATGAAGTAAATGTGTTCTAGATCTTTGTATATAAGAAGCTGAAATATTGCTTTAAAAATCCTTTCTAAATCAGGAAATTTAGGAATAGCCCCTAAGCTGAGAAAGCTTACTAAAAATATACCTTTTACTTTTTGGGTCCTTTTCTACCTCCTTCGCTCCAAAAATTGAGTTCAGGCAACCGATGTGTTATCTTTAATACAATTACCTATCTTTAAGTTGAGTCTCTTGACCATAGTAATTTCAGACTGTTGACTGGTAAACACTCCTCCTCATAACGGAGTCTCTTGTAATTGCTAGTAATTGTCTAAAACTTAGCTCCCCCATGGCATTGATATTTAACTAGTATCTGCCTGTGGTCCTAAGCCTTATGCTAACTAGTGCTGGACATTCACACACAAACTGAGCTACCGTCTCAGCCTCTTCCAGTCAGTGATCCAGTCACATTGTATATGAATGCTCAGTATTGGATACCATAAGGCATAGAACTACGGGCACCCACATGCTTAATATGAACGCCGCGGCGTGGGCGATCAAAGTCTTATATTACATGAGACTCCGTGATGAGCAAGAAGGCCGGCACTTACCAGTAGGCAGTCTGAAATCAGAGCAGTCAATAGAAAATGCTAGTGTTATCACGAGACTTAATGTAAGGTGGTCATAAATTACTAATCGTTAGCCTGAAATCAATTCCAGTAAAGAAAGGGGGTCCAAAGGGACTCAAAAAGTAAGCCGTCTGCTTCAATATACCGCTGATGGTGCTACACAAAGTCGTAGCGAAATATCGAATATAATCAATAAAATTTTTTCATATAAAAAATTTTATTTCAGAATTTCAGCTTGAAAATTAACTTAAAAAAATTAAAACTTCAAAAAAATATAAAATAAATCATCAAAAAATTTATTGTATTAAAAAAGTTATAATTTCCAAAAAAAAATATGATCAGAAATTGAGCGAAATATTTCAAATTACATAAAACGAAAATTCCAAAAAATTGTTATTCGCAAAAAATTTTTTAACTGAAGAAAATTAAATCTCTAATAGATTATAATTTTAAGCACCAGATTTTAAAATTTAGTAAAACACTCAAATATCAAAAAAATTTAAAAACTACGATGATGTTTGTGGCTTTGTAGTTATTGAGGCCAAGATACTTTATTTTATTATTGTTGTTATATGATAATATAGCAATGTGACCTAATGAATCTATTGTGCAGCCGGGCACTAGAATAATTCAAGACTCTTTAGAAATCTTGTTGAACTCTTTGTACGCTTTATTTTAATTAGGTTGTTTGCCTAAGTAGCTAAGTCCGCTTATTACAACCACAGAACGATCGCATAAAACATGTTCTGATGTTTCCTGTTCCTCTTGACTGAGTCTACAAGAACTAGTTCCTACCACAACCACTTTATTCATGTGATAGTTAAGTCACATTGTGCTGTAAACAGTTCAGTGTAGACTTGGAATTCATTTCCGCTACGATTTGGAATAGCTTCAGCCTTATTACTTCCGGAGTCAACTTTTTGCTATTGCTTAACACACAGAATGGTTTTAGACCTATGAAGGAGTACCTGCGCCTTTTTCTGGCTAAATAGTCTGCCATTTTATTGCCTATATGTCCCTCATGACCCGATACCCACATTAGAATAACCGCATTCTTCGTTACTGATATACCTAGAAGTTTAAGGTACTCCCAGGCTAACTTTAATTGGAATCAGTAGATTTTCAATGATTTTGAACCTGCCTGCAACTGCTTTTCGAAAATGTGGCCCTACAACTAACGCTCCAGCACTGCCATGTTTCATCTTCGACCCATCCGTGTACCATAACGGTAAATCCTGTCTCATAGCCGAGTGTGCAATGATGATAACTTTAACGTATTTGGAAGAGTTTGGTGTTCTATTAATCTTTTCGTATACAGCAAATCATGGAGAGCTCTAGACGGCGTTCAATACAAATGTTAATAAACACTACTCCCTCTATCCTCCTTCCCATAACCTCTTCTCCTAGTTCTAGCACAATGCATTGCATGAATAGGTGTCATCCCCTGAGTGCTGGTCCTACCATAAAAAAAAGTCCTGTTAAACTCAAGCGGGCTATGCGATGTCTGTTGTTGAGGATCATATGAGCTTCTAATTGTTCTACTTTTGGTCACCATGTTAGAGAGGCATAGGTGATCATTGGGATTGATATATGACCACGGCGTTTTAAGATACAGCCTTTGTTGCTTTTAATATTTTATTTCTTATGTATGAAAAGTGCTTTTTCCTTCTAGTAATACTTCCAGATATTTCATATTTCAATATTGTTAGGCCATGGTCCCATGGTCTCAGAACCCCAAGCTGCATGTAAACATATAACGCCATGTGCAGAAACTTTAAGGAAAATAGGAAACACATAACCACAACTAACTTCCTGTCAATGTGAACACTTACCAAGAAAACGGTCTTTCGCCTTGTATGTTTTCTTATTATTTTTGAAATAATATCCGTATTCTCTGTGTGTTGCAAATGTTCTTGCAAACGTGCAAGTGCAAAATATCGTAGCTTTTTAGTGTACACTGTACGAATGCAACAAAACTTTAGTTTGACTTCCAAACGAAGCGACAAAATTGTTGCAGAAGATATACTCTTGACAAGATGTGGCACTCTATAAAAAACAGATTTTCCCCAAAAGCTAATATCTCTCTCATTTTGTAGAGCGTTAAGAGTACGATAGTGCAGAATAAAGCAGTCCAACTAGTTACTTAAATTTTTCAAAGAATTATCAATTCAATTATTTCATATTTTAAGTGTAAGAAAAGAGATTAAGTGTGATAAGATTGTTATGTTCAACTAACTTCCTTTCATGTGGCCATTAAAAACGGAAACACCTGCGATAAAATTTGTAATTAGTTGTTTTAGGCTGTTAGAAATCCTAATGTTAAAGTATGTGCTTAGAATTTTTAATTAAACCAAAAATATTATAAATGCGTCTTCCTGGATGTGTCAAAATTATAAGCCAATGTCAGTGAGGTGCGAAAGCCAATTATGAGAGCGTAATTTTAATTTAAAAAAATCCAATATTGTTAAAACGTTAGTTTTTTTATCGTTTTTATTTTTTCCTCACTATAGATACACGCACCTACTAGTGATAAATAAGCTATTATTAACACGTTGTGCTTTTTATGGACCTTTTTCTACAAAATTTGCTTATGGCAAAATGAGTCTAAGAAAGACTTAAAGTAAAAAGATTGGCGAACTTGCCGCTTTAAAACCTGCAATGATACGGAGTACTGCTTCAGTCGACTTAAGCTGAAAATGAGTTAATAGCTTCATTTTGACGATTTCCCTTATCCATTAGCTCCATTTTTCGGAAAGTTATTTCGTAACATGACATCTTGACTAGCCAAAAATCTGTTCAGCCATCGCACATTTTGCTGCTTGCACAGAAAAATCGCCAGTCAAGACCGCCCCTGATCGTGGCCGTTTCATGTCCGAACAACTCTGTCATGCCATTACACAAACAAAGTACACAGAGAAAATAAATAGTATGTATGTGTGTGTGCGCTCGTCTGCTTTCAGCTATGCTAAAAGCATCCATACAATTTCGATGAAAGGCAAAAAGTTATGCTGAAACTGAACGCGAACATCTATACGGTTTCTTTACACCGAAGACCACGAAGATATTTTTTCTCGTAATTTTGGAGAGGCTCTCTCAATGTGCAAACATATTTATGGCTAGTCAAGACGTAGCGTAATGATGTTTCTGTTGATCTTTTACATTCGGAATAGTGACTTAACTCAATTCGTAATATCGTAAGGAATAACATCTTAAATTGCTTTTAAAAACTCATTTTTATTTCAAACGTCTTCAAGAGCGCTCATGATTTTAAAAACCAACTTTAGAGTGTAAAATCGCTTTTCTATAAAAGGGCAAAATTACACTTACGCACTTTTTTCTTATTGACCCAGAAATCTTATGGCTAGTGAGTGCGTTGTTTATTTTAGGCGGA
This sequence comes from Phania funesta, assembly GCA_963932375.1. Lineage (NCBI taxonomy): Eukaryota > Metazoa > Arthropoda > Insecta > Diptera > Tachinidae > Phania > Phania funesta. The sequence goes on along the minus strand of OZ010653.1, from coordinate 102,584,476 downwards.
GCAATATTATTTAAAAAATTAATAAATAAGTTAAAACTGGGGCCGTTTTATTGAGTCAAGAAGACAGAGTGTCTACTTCGGACTCATATTATTCGAACTAAAGAAGAAAAACGAAGCGTAAGTTAAAACGTTTATCCATCAACTGGCATCCAACATAAATTAAAAAAAAAGAAACAAATTTATTTTGTCACAATAATCGGCTTTCTGATAAATTATTTCGATTTGTAGTCTAGTTTATATACTTCTCAAACCGATATTGGATCCTACATACTAAAATCCCTACTGCTGCTTGATCGTGCTGCTATCAGCTAAGGAAAGATGTCTGAAAATGCAGCTGTCTTGAGAAAAATAGTAGCTGTGGTAAAGTATTCTTATGTACAATCCACACAGAATTTATTGGTGATTCATTTAAAATTATATAAAATTACTTAAGTGACCGGAGACTGAGTGTTCATTATAAGTAGGATGAAGTCCGATTTAACCCAGCATGCCAAGTTTGCCTTTAATTTGAAAGTAATATTTACGATCGTACACACGAAATCACATAAACATTTTTTTACATGCACACAAAGTGCATGTGAAAAAGATAATGTGATTCTGCATGCCCAAATTGTTTTTGCTGGAATAAAATCGTACTACGCTTTGTATCTTATGGCATTTTATATCTGCATGACAAAATCTATATCGTTATTCGACACTAATGGCGTGTTCGTTTCTTAAGAAAATGTTACATTGCTAAAGGGTAAATGCTAAAAACATCCTTATTATTTGAGATTTTCTACAGATGATCATAAAGGATAATGGCTTCCGCCATTATTAAGGTTAAACTTTTTGTGGCCGTAAAAATATTTTCAGTATTAAAAAAGACAAAAAATATTTTTCTAGGAAAGAAAACATAGTTTATGTTTATGCTGAGAGTAAATTAAAAACATTGGCATGTATAATCTTGATCACCAGTATTCGGTTCTATACATCACTATATTGAAGTCGGTTTTTATAAGAAGACAGATAAGACAAAGCTAACTTCGAAGTTAACTTGAAAACAATACAACTAAAGGCTATTATTAAAATAAGGGGCTTCATGCTTTTTATCCTTAAATAATATATAAATTGAATTAAAATAAAATAAAAAATATTCAAGGTTTTATTTAAAATAAGAAAGCCTACGACTCTATTTCTATACTAAACACGACAACCATGTTTAAACTTGATCTTCAACGACTACAATAAAAAGTTTCATAAGAAATATATCTTTTTTCTTAACAGCAGTGCTAAGAAACGTTTATCATTGATAAAAAGTGCAATCACAAGGTGTACATAGAAAGAGGACGATATACCTTATTATTATTTAGAACATTAATATGGTTCCATTTTACAAATATTATTCATATTATTCCATAATTGGCCCACACCAAATACAGACATTATTTTGTTCTACTTAAAATTTAAGTATTTATTTGTTATATATAGTTTTCCCATGAACATTTTAACACCAACAACTTAACAAACACTTCAACTAATTGTACAAAAATGTCATATTTGCATTAAATTAAACCACTTTAGTTAAAAAAAAAATCTCTAAACAATTAACAACGATAAATGCTCAAGTTTAAAAAGCCCCTTCATATTCCAACATTGTTTGTTATTTTAAATAATCTCATCAATTTGTTTTAATCACAAATAAAAAAAAACACTACATACAAAAAAAAAAACAATCCCAACTGAACAACTCAAAAAATCCGAAATAAAAAATTTTCAAGATGAAACACTTCAATCTGTATCATCGCTATCATCTGTGCAGGTTTGTTTTGTTTATCAAAGTGCTGTGCCAAACAACATCAACAATTTTCAAAAGCTAGCTAAGTTCCAAGGCAAACAGACAATGCTTTACATTTACACACTTCAATTGTATGTGGCTGAGCATAAAGTTATTTTTACTTGAGTGTTTATGTTCATCTGTATGGTAGAATGCTATCAGCGGAAAGGCTCAATGAAAACATCAACACTTCTGCTATATCACACTAAAGTGTAAATAAAAAATTCCCAAAACTTATATTTAATTTTAGCCAGCTCTGCAAGTTATACATACAAATGATTTTAAAATTTTAAAAGAATAAATTCAGTATAACTTGCATCTTTTCACTAATTTTAGATAAATAATATAGAGGATTCTTATACAGGGTGTACAGCTGACTGGCGTACTACTTTGTTTATTTATAATTTTTTATTAAATGAAAGAGAATGGATCGTATATTGATAAATTGTTTATTTAATGTTGACAATTATGTATGGAATACAATATCAGATAAATGTTCGCCTCTGTTAGCCTCACAAATATATTTTTCATCACATTCTCACACACTTCACGCGATATTTCATTAATTTCACCACGAATATTTTGTTTGAGTTGCTCCAGTGTTTCTGGTTTGTTTGCATAAACCTTGATATCCCCAGAAAAAGAAGTACGAAGAGTCAAATGAGACTTGTGGAAAGAGGTCCCGCAGTAGTTCCATTGTAATCCTGGCTGTATGCGAAGTGGCCACACACAAGTCTTTTTACCAGTCATTTCTGGAGAAAGTCGTCTTATAGACAAAATTTTTAGTACGACAATATTGGCTGCTTACACCATGACATATGGTAGATCACGTTACTTCAACTGTAGTTATGAATGTTCTATGTATTATGGTATTGAAAGCTGTTGCTCCTGGCGAAAAAATTCAATGCAATAAATTTCTTAAACAAGTTACGAGTTTCAAAAAACACATGCAACTACCCTAGTTTTCATACGGTCTTTATGAAATACAACTCTACATCGGAACTAACCACTCGATTCAAACGACGGCGAAAGTGCCCAGCATCAACAATCCTACAGATGTATGACTTATTGCGGTCAAAATACTATACATTTTGTAGAATATCGTCAAATAGAACTCTCACTATTCTCCTTGATATACCGCACCTCCTCCCCCGGGGACATATATCATCTTGGTGAACCCTGCCACCTTGATGGATTGCCGCTGGGGGAAAAGAGGGGCACCAGTTCCCGGGGCTTGTGAGGAGCCTGAAACAGGAAGATGGTATGACTTCTATGTTCGACCAGTAGCGAGAGTGTAAACTGGTCCCACGGGAACCAGTAGCCCCTGGAACTATCTCTTTGCTAAAACTTTCTTCATAGTTATCGATATTTTACTTCACTTTCCCAGTTTGAACCACCTTCAACTAAACTTTGTTCAAAGAAAAAAACTTGCCAAAAAAAGCCTTGTGTGGTTTCAGCTGTGACTTTAATTCAAATCATTTGAAATATTTAAATATTAATTTCCTTATTAAATTATTCATTTAATTCGAAATATATAAAATCAAAACTAATTAAATAATTAACTGACGTAATTAAAAACTTAATTAAGCTGGAACTAAAAATACGTTTGATAAGTGGACATATTTTTTTACTTTTTGAGAAAATTCAAAATGAAATTGAGAATTTTAATCCAAAATTTAGAGAGGATGGCAAATTTTAATTTTAAATTGAGCAAACTCTTGTGAAATTAGAAAAATTCAAAAACATAAAGAAAAACTGCCAAAAACAAATTCGTTTAAATATTCAACTTCTTTTCATTCTTTCAAAATACTGCAAATGCCAATGATATTTTTATAGCTACTCTCCGAAAACAGCAGTAAAAAATTCACACTGACAAACTCAATTTTTTTTATTTTATTTTCTGGCAAGTTTAGTTCAGTTTAGTTGGTTTTTTTATTGTTCAAACATCAACACTATTGTTTGTTTAATTTATTTTTTCTTCTCTTTATTGAGTTAAACAAATGCTTATAGTTTTTGGTAGATTTATTTTTAGTTTTTATTAATTTTACTCCTTTTACTTAGAGCTGCCTGCCGCCCAACTGTCTGGCATGATCAGTAAAAGCTCTAAAAGGTTTTAAGGCAGCCAGTCAGTCAGTAACTCAGTGTGTTGTGAATTGTTGTTTTAAGCAAAATGCTTGATATTTTTATCGAGTGTTTGTTTTTTTGTTTTTGTAGGTTTTATTCGTTGTACACTCGCACACTGGCCCGTACTTGTTGTATTGTTCTATAAAATTGTTGTGTTAATTTTGGAATAAAATTTGTTTATTATTTTTGTTGTTGTTTACAAACTTAGTTGCACTGTGCGTGTGTGTTGATTTGTAATCATACCTTCCGTCTTTTGATTATAAATTTTTATGTGGAAAATTAATTTAATGTTATTTTGTACAGGTTTTTTTAGTGTTTAAATTTTTAGTTTAATGACTTTTGGAAGTAGGAGGCAATTCTAAGGCAATAAAACCCAATAGTATAATAAAAAAATGTGTGTTACTTTTTGATTATTGGGCCACTTTAAGTTGATTGTCTTGTGGTTTTCCATTCACTCATATCAATATAATTTGTTTTGTTGTTAGCATATGAGTGCTTACCTGTGTATATTTTAATTAATAACAGACTCTTTTGGGTTGGGAAAAGTCGATTTGATATGTTGAAAGATAACGCATGTATAAATACATATCTTTTGAGATTAAGGAAAAGGAAAGTACATACATAAATAAGTAATTACGTACAAGACATTGCGCAAGAAATAAAAGAAATCTCTATAATGAAATCTTCTGGTGGATTTGCCCAGCCCTAATAAGAGCAAGACTACATATAATAAATATTAAGCTTAAAGAGAGAGCAAAAATTATGCTAAAGTTATCGAGAACACTTCTGAACATCAGGAGATATTTGAAACCATCTTTTGGGTACTTGGCCTCGTAATACTTGCAGATGATCCAAAAAACGTGATGTGAAATTTTTACCTTTCCCTGTCTAGGAAACATCTTCCTCTACAAATATACATGTGTCCGCCAAAAGTTAACACCATCCTACTAATAGAAATTGTGATTGTTTAGTCGCATTCCATAAGCTAAATTCTATGGTCTGTATTCTAGCCAGGAACGTAAATTAGGAACTCAAAATTATGACATAAGTTGACTTAACTACGCTATGTGTGATAACCCGAATATATTTCTTAAGAAGTCATATACATTATGTTATTTTAGAAAGTTAGAAAACAGAATATTTTTTCTATTTATTCACCTGTGCTTCACTATTTTAGCATTACGGAAGGGATCAATAGTTAAAGACACCCCTTCAACACTGATTTAATTAAAGGAAATCCAGGGTTGATTGAGATGAGGAGCCATGCTCGTAGGCATACTGCTCAACTAGATGCTCGGATCGTAGTGCTCTCTCCATTATGAGCCAAGAAAAGAAAAAGAAATGTGTATGTTACATGTTCGCGGTGCTAAAAGCAAAATTCCTCAGTGTTCTCCGGTCAATGTCTCTCAAATTAATTATATGTGATAAGCTGTCAACCGTAAAATACTGAGTTCTTAATAGTGTGAAAACTGAGCAGTGGCACAGAAAATGTTTCTTCGTTTGGACCTCCTCATTGCAAGCCCTGCAGACGGTATTGTCTGCTCTTCTCATGCGAAGTAGATTTGGCTGTAAGCTTGAGTACCCTGAAGTAGATCTTAGTAACTTCGGCATTGTCTAGTCTACCATTGGCAGTCTACCATTTACTTAGGAATCGTTAATATGAATGTTATATTCTATCTACACGCACGCCTTCTCTATATGTCGACCTGTCGATACGTCTCGTCATTATGTAACTTCTTTCACATTTTATGAAATCAATATTTACAAATGCGAAGATTATTTTATTCCGATAGAGTCTGTATTTATTTAGCGTAAAAATATAATAATGTTTATCAATTTCAAGACAAACAAAGCAATAAGAACTCCATATCAAGCATTTTGGAGAGGTCTCCTGTTTTAAAAATTTGATAGGAAATGTTTACAATTATTAAAAAAAAATATTTAAGCACAGATAACCATCAGCGGTAAAGGGTATTGCCCATAATAAGGCAATACATTGTCGGAGGATGGGCTATAAAAATCATTATCAAAAAACTTATTGATATTTGAAACAGATTAAACGGTTAATGTACTGAAACTGACATTTTCAAGTGTTTATAGGACAGTGTAATAATTGTTATCTGCAACTATAAATAGCAAGAGAACATGCTGATAAATGTTTGAGGAACTTTACAACCAGATAAAAGGTGCAAGAATAGCTGTTGCAACTGCTGAATGTAACAAAAAACTTATATGATCAAATGCATTAATATACGATATCTCCAGTATTTTTATGATTAAGAATTTTATTTGTGTTGAATTTTCTAAAACACTTTTTTTTTTTAAACTAGCTTTTAATTGAGGAACGTAGGGTATGCATATGCTTTAGTAAACAGTTTAAATATTTATTCAGTCATCGAGTTTCTCTAATCTAAACAAATCCAAGAGTTATAAACATTATCGAATTGATGTACTTAAAATAGCGTGCCTAGTTTCGGGTAAGGATATCGAATATAATATAAATTAATTAAGATTCATGAAGAGGCACACCTGATATGTAAATTTTCCATAAAAGTTTCATATGGGATAAAAGTGGAACTATTTTAAAATGAGTCTCGGTTGAATTTGAATACGATATTGTAACCATTTAAAAATTTCTAATATTAAAAACTAATAAAAAACATTTAAAAACGAATCTTCTTTTTCACAATCGTTATGTATTCAAGAATGTGGTAAAAACATTCTTGAATACATAATTTTTGTGAATAAAGGGGTTTTTAACGAAAACTAACTTAAGTAAGGTCGCTTCTTCAGAAAACGTAACCTTAAAAAATTGACTTTTTCACAAGAAGTCACTTTTTCACAAAAAAGTCACTGACTTTTTCACAAAAAAGTCACTTTTTCACAAAAAAAATCACTTTTTCAAAAAGTCACTTTTTCACAAAAAAATCACTGTTTCGCAAAAAAGTTACTCTTTCGCAGAGAAGTCACCTTTTCACAAAATGGTCACTTTTACACAAAAAAATAATTTTTTCACAAAAAAGTCACTTTTACACAATAAGATACTGTAAAAAAGTTAGCTCAACGGAATTTTTCAAGTGCCAAAATTAACGTTAGATTGAATTTTCCCCCCTTTTGTGAATTAGAGTGTTACCAACCCTAAAAAACAGCTGACAGTGTAGGTTGAATAAAAACGTAGCAGTAAAAACAATGTATTTTCAATATCTCAAAAATAATAAAACTTGGCCGCATCTGTTCGACTTGTACTTATGCTCGGTATCGGGACATGATAACACAGTCCTTTCTACCGAAATTAAATGAAATTGATGTGACCATTATATTGTTTCCAAAAGAGGGTTGCACATGCCTGACATATAGCGTGTTAATTACTGCATGGGAAATACCCTCGTGCACTTTCTGGATTCAGTGATTAGAATTCGCCCATGGATCGTGTGATTTAACACTATAAGATTTCTTTTTATGGGATTATTGGAAGCCAAAAGCCCGTATCAACAAGCCCACTCCCACCAGCGTATTACAGGAGGGAGATAAACAATTCATCAACCAAATGCAAAATGGTCATGGAAAATTTCGACAAAAGTGTGTGTTAGCATAGCTATGGAGGGCATTTGGCAGTTGTGTTGTTTCATAAATAATTCTATCCCATGTAAATTATGATTAATCTTGGGACACCCTTTATTTACTATTGCGTTTTTTAGTTCAATATTTAATGATTTTATCAATCATTAAACAGACACTAAACTAATGTACAATTGTTTGAGTACGAGTACATTAATGTACATTAATTTCCTATACTCGTATTTACATAGTTTTTAGTTAAACCAAAAATTATCTTTATTTGACACCCATAAATAATGTTTGAAAAAGACCACCATATTAAGTTGTGATAAATTGTGTTCTATTATTAACATGAATGTGTCATAAACCACATTTATTTGATTTTTTTTTTAAATTATTTTATAATTATTGTAATAAGTTCGGTTTCATTAATCAAAATGTTCAGTTGTAGATATGAAATTACAACTGCAGCCTTCACTGTGTTTTAGGTTTTGATTTGAAAACTACATTTCTGCTTCATATATTTTATCAATTCATATTTATTTCTATATAACTATATTTTTTTGCTTAACAATATTTACACATACCTGCACATCCTTGACATACATATTATTTGTATGAATAACGACAGCGCTAAAATTTCTTACTCCATCAAATTCAAAAGTAATTTCGACAGGGCGGCCCTGCAAGTTGGCAGTATCGTTGCGCCAACCCACCCATTCGTAACCTAAAAGAAAATATAAAGATTATTCAAAATTTAATGCTTCGAAAGTAATTTCAGTAATGAAATGCTTTAATGCAATTAAGCTTCTAAAGTCTTCTTTAAGCAACTGCAATTAACAACATCAAACTGTAACATTTTCGATACAAACATTTCAATTGCCCCAATTATTCAGCTACTAAACAAACATACAAGGCTACGAAACTTGTCCTGCACATTATTACGGTTACATACTCTTTTGTAAATGCAAATTGAAATTTTGTAATTGTTTGCTTTTGCAAACAAACAACAACTTTCTCTGAGAAATAATAATGATTTTAATAAACACTGACATCATTATGTTTATTATCCTTTAGACAAACATTGACTTGTCATAATTTTCCTTTTTGTTTTGAATAAATATTGACATATCTAATGGAAATTTTTCAAATCTAACGATTTCTTTGTGTGTTGTTGTTGTTGTAGTGGGGTTTTTTTTAAACAATAATAATAAAGCAAATATATGATAAATAGTAACAATTTGTATTAAAATCACGTTCAAAGGCTACATATTTATTATAAAATGATTTCCCAGTAAACGGATCGTAATAGACAACAATGTCGTCGTGTAGAGTAAGGAAGAAGTCTGTTACCCCAGTAGTGTAATTTATAGTGTTTCTAAATTTACTGTCCCCAATACTGTGAGAAATGGCTTAAACTTGTCTTTCATAAAGCCATATTAAAGACACAGTCAAGTACCAGTGAGGACCAACTGTAAAAGATTGTTGTGAATTGAGGCGTACTTACGACGAGATGATCGACAAAGTCTACAATTTATCGGTGGTAAAAGGCCTTTAAGCGATATTTTCGTTTTTTAAAAAAGTCTGGTTTGTTCGCTTTTAAGATATCCCCACAAAAAGAAGTCCGGAGCAGTCAACTCAGGCGACCGTGGAGGCCAATCAACTTCACGATTACTTGAAATAACTTTTTGTGGAAAGAGGTCTCGCAGTAATCCATTGTAATCCTGGCTGTATGCGATGTGCCACCGTTTTGTTGAAACCACATGTTAGTCAATTCCAAAGCATGCAGTTGTGGCGTTAAAAATTATATCACGATATCGCTCCCAATTGACAGTTACCGTTACGCCGTTTTCAGTTGCAAAGAAGTAAGGCCCAATGATGCCAAAGGTGACTGATGAACCATTTCCCAGAACCGACTATTCTGTTTATTCACATTTCCATTCAAATGAAAATGTGCCTAGTCACTCATTATGATTTTTTCATGGAAGCCGGGGTTGTCATGGGCGAGCTGTAGCATGCTCTTGAGTAAACTGAATCTTAAATGGAAACAAATGCAAATCTTTGTGCAAAATTGTTGCCAAAGTTGTTCTTTGAAGACCAAGCTCCTGAGCACAGAGTCGAATTGAGGTTAATGGATTGTCATGCACACTTTCTTGAACAGCAGTAATCTTTTCAGCCAATCTTGCAGTACGTTGTCATCCATGCTTGGGCCTATCAGCTACAGTCCTTCTTTCTTCGAAATCATTCACAACACGATAAATAGTACGTCTTGTTGGCACGTTGTTTCTCCCAAAAATTTCACGTAACTTTCTCATCGTCACAGTAATCGATGATTGATTTTGATCAAACGTTTCAGCGATTAAAACACGTTGGTTTCCGAATATTTTTCCATAATAAATTTGCCACGTCTCTACTTCACGACTACCAAATATAAACTGTCAAGACTTATGTTTACCAAAATGGCGGAGAAACAAAGTAGTATACCTTCCCGGCGGACACCTTGTATATTAAAGCAATCCCTGTATAACGCTCCAATGAAGGTCAAAACGTAGGTCAGAAAAACCCGCCTGATATTATTCGAACACAAGACCGAAAAACCCTTCTTCTGTTGTTCATTAAAACCAAATAATCATACAAAATGTGTGCCGTTGTTACGTCCTGCACAAGGAATAATTGGTCTAAAGGAAAACTAATCTCATTTCCGCCCCAATTAATAAATAGTTCAGTCGAAAATTACCGGACAGAAAACCAACCAAAAATCATTCTAATTGTAATCCTGAATATTATTGTATGAGAAGTGTTTGATCTAGGTTTTAACCTGTCTCGTAATCGGAAATGTAATTCAAGCTTTCTGGTATATACTATATTCCTGATTATTCGCAAAGAACAAAATTGGTTGTATTAACTTTAATATAAGTTCAACCGACATACATGTTATGGTTTTATTAAATATATGGTTAAAAGCAAATCATATATTTCTAGATAATAATATGGTCCTCCTAGAACGACGGAAAAGCTAAGCAATTAAGCCATAACTATAACCTTATACTTTAACTAAACATCAAAAGAGTTTTACATATTATGTCTATTAAAAACATTGTGTGGTTAGATTTATTATATTATTTTTGCTTAGTTAAAAAACTTTGTTTATGGTTAGAATTTTGGTAAAAAGTCAATTGTTCAAACAACTATGTTGCAATTTGTATGGATGGAAATAATGTATGGATTATATGTAAACACTTACTTGTTTAACGCAACTAAGGAATGTTTGAAATGTTTTCAAATAACTATTCTATATTGTTGTAGACAACGTAATATGGTTGCCGTGATCATGTTTTGTCTTTCTTCGATAAAGATATTGTGTGTAGATTGGCTTGCTCGAATTCTTCTACAAGTTTAATTTTGTAAGCTTTTCGATTATGATTTTCGCGCAAAATACTGAAAGTTACAGAACGCAGCAAGTCAAGCTGTTGAGGTACATATGCGCTGAATCGGTTCTTCACGGTCATCGTACAATGTATGCGCCTCACACTGTATAAGATTATTTGTTCAACAAATTGTTCTAAGCGTACGATAAAAATCTATTTTGCTAATGCTGAAAACTTTTCAGGCATTTTATATGCCATAATTTGCCCACAATAAAATCGTAGGGTGAGTGTTGGACACGACTCACGCTTTAACTATTAAATAATCACTCTCAAAGAAAATACCTTATAGTAAATCACCCAGCAAATATATGCCAGCTCTAAAAACGAACGCAAATACGGCTACTTTGACCACCAAATTGTAGCTAAACAAACAATAATCACTGATGTCAAAAACACCCATAACATCAAATAGAGAAAACAACAATTTATAAAAGGACATTAAGATATATAGACACAGGAACAAATGTACAAAAAACACAAATTATATTTGTTGTATTGACATACGAAGTTGTTTGAATGATAAACAAAGACAACACGCATACACTCGAAATTCAATACTTCTTCACCGCTACATATGAGGGAAAGGAAAGCGAACAAAATTAATAATAAAAACGAAAATAGGCAATGTTGAGCTAGAAAATAGTTTTACACTGTGCAACAATAGAAGTGGGAGGAGTTTTATACAGAAGAGGCAGAACAATTAATTTGTCATTATTTTTCAACCACAAGAGAAGCGAGAACATGTCACGAAGTTAAATATTTATAAGTCGTATTCTTTTCCTTTTCTCATTTATAAATATTTACAGTTTAACCTGGTTGTTGATTAAAAAAAAAATATTATTTATGTTGTTTACAAAATTTATGAACCATGGATATTATTTTCAGGAGCAAAGAGCAATCGAAAGACATTTTTATTGAGTTGGATATTTTCCATTTTTCTTTCAATTTTAGTTAAACTTTTTTATAATTAGTTAATTACTCCTATTTGAAGAATCTAGCTACATATTTTCCATAACGCCCGCAAATTGTTACTTTAATAATATTTTACTGGCATTAAGCCAGGTCATTATAAGTACTACCAAGTTTGGTATCAAATATTTGATGTCAGGTAAATAAAGTTCTTCAAATTAAGATTTCTTTAAATGTTTTACTTTTTCAAAGTGCCTTTTGCTTTGACTTAATGCTTGAAACCAATTTGTCTCTTTACCCGAAATGTCGTCATTAATTTTTGCATAATTTGCTCAAATTTACATCCGTTAATAAATAGAAAATAGTTTTCCGTTTTGGGATAGGATCTTGTTTGGATTGCTCTGATGTTTTAGTGCAACTCAGTAATTTTCGTAGTGCCAGTAACATCGCCAAATATGTGTGTAAATGTTGCATACAAAAGCGAATAATCGTTAGGCGAAAAATCTGTTTTTGAGCAGTTTTAATATTTTATATACAACAATATATTTTCGAAATTTTATTTGAAAAATTATTTATTTTGTTTTTACTCCATGTTTCTGATGAAATTGACAATGATGAATTGATAATAACTCTTAAGAGTTATGTGTTCATTGATTACCTCTGTATTCAAGTCTTACTATGGAAATATTATTTTCTCTACTGGATTAAGGTATCAGTTCTTTTTAGCTTGTGGTGTCCTGCAAACTGGGCACGACAGTTAAGATGTGTCATTAGTTTGTCTACTGATCCACTGAAGATTTTAATTTTATGGCTGTTATATTTGCTTTAATACTTTGGGACCTTGTTGGGTCGATCCCGAATATTTGCCGTGATTTTCCAAATGTTGAAACTGTAATTGCTGAGATGCTAACGCTTAATCGTGATTTACACTTATAAATGTTGGAGTATTTCGGCTTATTGGCATGCCAGCTGTGTATGTAACATCGTCGGTCCTAGGTGCTGCATTGAGGGACACCAACAGATATTTTCTTGAGATATGACAATTGATCTTTTGTTTTTACTATAAATGTTCTGCCGGTCAATTGGTTTTCCAGAATTTTGCGCGTTTCTTATTATTTTGATGTGTAACCCGTCATGGCAAACTTTGAGAAATTCTTATAAACTAGGTCAACAATAATACTTTATATAAAAATCAAATCTGAAAAGGGTGACATTTCTAGGTCGAAAACCGAATTGATGGTTCGGAATAACATTTTTATAATTCAGATATTAAAAAAAGCATTGCAGGAGAAATGTCTCAAAAAGTTTCGTTAAGATAGCCAGCGCCTTTTTTTCCTTGGGGATGATAACGATTATAGACATTTTTCAAGAAAAAGAGAAATATATAATTCTAAGTAAAGAAGTTATAGGCAACTTACTTACCAAGAAGCCCGTAAAATAAAAAAAAAACTTTCAGAAATTAATTTTCAAATATTTTCAGAAATAACAACACAGTAAGTTTTTTTGTTATACAAAAAGTTTAAAGTCCCTCGACTTACTTCATTAGTAATTTGAATGAAGTATTTAAAACTAGAAAATTCTAAAGAAAGTCTATTTGAAAGTTCCGAAAATATTTTTTATTTAGTTATTTTGCAAAAAATTTTAGAGCCATTTTAAAAGCTATTCAAACCAAGCAACTGAGTAGCAGTAGTACAAATCGTAAACAATTTATATAAGCGGTTATTCCTGCAAACCATAAATATTCATTTTTGCTTTGCCGTCTAAATCAACACACTCAGACTTATGTATGTCATGCAAGTAATAAAAAATATAATTAGGTTTCTTTACATGGAAAACCTTCTTTTGACATGTGCCACATGCAGGGCAATTTAATTCTTCAAGATACTTGTATTTCTTTCCTTTTTTTTTTCGTAAGCAAAAAAAAAATCACAACAACAAAGACAACACAAGCTGATGAGAATGTCTGCCAAGGCTAGAATACACAATCACTTAAATAAACTTTCGCTTACAAGACATGCATATGAGTGAAGATTGCGTAAAATACTTGTATAAAATACAAGGAGAGGCAGGCGTATTGTCAATAGCAGCTACGTTACAGATCTGAATGTGATATTAAAGAAATATTTTCGTTAAAAAAAAAAAAATCAAAAAGTTTGGTTGTGCCAACAAAAGTTTCGTTGCGACAATATAAATATCTTAATTTGAAGGAAATATTTTTATTATCAGAATTATTTAAATTATATAAATAAAGACCTCCTAATTTCAAGAGTGCTGTGATTTAAGCAGTAAACGCGTTGACTATAAAGTATTCGATGGTTTTAGACGGTTCGTAACCTAGCCGTTGTGATTAATAACGTACATTTTTCTGATATATACTAACTTCTATTCCTACTTTTACATATCACAGCGCCCTACGACGTAGGTATCCCTCTGTAGCACGAAATCGTCGGCGAAGTAAAATAATTTATAAAATGGGTATACTAACATTCAGGTAATGCCCCTACATAACACCAAAGACGCTGCAACACTGAGTTTCATACACTGAAACCTTTCTAACCTTCTACTTCTTCACTACATATCTTCTGCTTTTCGAAAGAAAGCAGCACAATTATTCAATAAATAATTCGTAGGCATCAGTTGCATAAGTGTTACTTGCCTTTAAATACAGGGTGTCCGTCGGGAAGGTGTACTACTTTGTTTTGCCGCCATTTTGGTAAACAGTAGTCTTGACAGTTCATATTTGGCAGTCGTAAAGTAAAGACGTGGCAAATTTATTATGGTAAAATATTGAGTAAACTAACGTGTTTTAGTCGTTAAAACATTTTATCAAAATCAATCATCGATTACTGTGACGATGAGAAATTTACGTGACATTTTTGGGAGAAACAACATGTCAACAAGACACACTATTTATCGTGTAGTGAATGATTTCAAAGAAAGAGGGACTGTAGCTGATAGGCCCAAGCATGGATCACAATGGGGAGCGATATCGTGATATGATTGAACACTTTTTAACGCCACAACTACATGTTTTGGGCTTGACTAACATGTGGTTTCAATAAGACGGTGCCACATTGCATACAGCCAGGATTACAATGGAGACCTCTTTACACAACAAGTTATTTCAAGGAATGGTGATGTTGATTGGCCTCCACGGTCGCCTGATTTGACTGCTCCGGACTTCTTTTTGTGGGGATATCTAAAAAGCAAGGATTATGCAAACAAACCAGAAACGCTGGAGCAACTCAAACAAAATATTCGTAATGAAATTAATGAAATACCGCGTGAAATGAATGAGAATGTCATGAAAAATGTGTTCAAAAGGGCTCACATTTATCTGATATTGAACTCCCAACATAATTGCCGACATTAAATAAAACATTTATCAATATACGATTCATTCTCTTTCATTTAATCAAAAATTATAAGGAAACAAAGTACTGAGACTTTTTTTTGGGGGGCGGTGTGATTAGTTTGAACAAAAAAATTGTTTAATTATGTAACACTTTTTTATTATAATTTGTTCATTTTTGATAGTTTTTAGGGAAGATACATCAAATTTTCTTCCCTACCTGACTCTAACTTCTATTAAATCGCCATGACCTTGAGTTATAAGTATAATCTGCAAGAATTTTTAATGTTCCTTCTAAGTAGTGAACTTAATTTTGTGTTTCGGGTCGGACACATTTCATACAGCTCAGATATATATAACATCCTTAAATAATCGTACTTTTAAAAATCAACTCTTTAAGAAGTATTTATTAATAAAATGATAAGCCAGTTATTCCTTGAGTACTTTTTAGTAATGCAGATGGTATACAGCAGTCACTGAAAAGGATGTTAATTAATACTGATAACTCCTTGCCAGCTATTAGCTAAGGAAGATCTTTAATGACAAATATCAATAACTACACATCAGGCCAGGTAGTTCGGGAAGCACCCACATAATATATTTAATCGGAAATTAAAAAATTTAATTATTATAAGTTTAATACAGCTAAGCTTTTTACCAGCTGTACGAAATATTTAATTTCTATTTTGGCTTCATAATACTCATGAATTGTTTTAGGATACATAAGAGAACTTAAATTTGTTTAACCAATAAAGCTATTTTTTACAATTCATTTTTGTTACTCGTTCGCACACTTACCTTTGCCAAAGCCTTGATCTAAACGAAAATTATCTTTGCCTTTCTGGCCATCAACCAATTGACCTAAACCCTCAACGTAACGTTCATCCTCTTCATGGCCATCATAAGTTTTATCTGATAAATCGATTTCCATGCCACGTTGTACGCCTTTCGGTATGCTGTATGATAAAATGCCTTCTGTGGAAAAAAAAACATGAAAACAGAGTTAGTTTAAGAATAAATATTAAATTGGTTATTTATAGAAGAATAAAAATGTGAAAAAAAACTATAAAATTTAAAAATCCAAAACTAAAGCTGCGATTTTTAATGGAATATTGCACTGTGGCTTGTAGCAAATTACGATTTTACTGTTCTTTAAAAATTTGAATTCAAAGCTTTTCTCTGCAGTAAGAACCGCAGAGAGAACGGAGCTGACACAGAACTAGTCATGCAACTGGTTCTTTAGGGATAGGGTCCGGTTCAAGCTCCAACACCTTGCATTAAAGAAACCTATCGCGTTGTCAGAGGAAAGGAAAATTTTTATCTTTTAGCCAGCGTGTGATAGGTCACTGAATAGATGAATTTAGTCCAATGTCGGTAACTACATCACTGGTCTCAGTTATAATGCGTGTAATAAATATTTATGTAAGTAAGTACTATGTATTAAAAGTTACAGCATAAAACATTTGACTTTATAATTTATACTGGTTAAATGACATGTGCAAATTTTACCGGCCACGGAACGGTACTTTTTGTGTTAGAGCCATTTTCACAAGTCCCGGGACAAGTTCAACTCCCGGTACAAGTTCGTCTCCCGGACCAAGTTCGTCTAGACTAACTGACACAATTTTCCGCAGGGAATTTACTCGACATTTTCCTATCTTTAGGCCCAAAATGATTGTCTAGCATCTCATGCTATTGAGACTGTTACAAGATATTTGTATTGGTCAGTTTTTGGAAAAATCTTTTTATATTTGCGTTTTGTGAATTTTCGTAATTTTGCAGAATTCTCACTTTTTGACGAAATTAAGTATTTTTCAATATATTTCGGGTTCTAGAGCTGTTTTTAGTTGTTGTTATTGCTTTTTTTTGTGAAATCGTTTATTTTTGATAATGTGGCGAAATTTTTATTAGTGGTGAAATTTCAAATCTTTTCTTTTTATAACATTTGTGTACGTAGCGTATTGGTTTGAACATTCAGGCTCGGGTAGCCCATGTGGGAAACGGCAAAAAACATCTTAAAGCTACTTTTTATAATATTACGGAATAAGTCAGCAGAAGTCGCTGTGGAGACAGTCAACTGCGAAAATATATTGACAATGCCCCAACTACGTCGCAGTATTGCTTTAAAAAATGCAACTTAATTTTCAATTAGCCAGCTCTTTAAGTATGAAAATATAATTTCCGAGAATAGAGTAGCGTGTTTTTATTAATGACTTTTTCCTATTTACATACAAACCAACTGAGAGTTGTATTTCACAATGATACTCAATTGATGTATGCGACAAACAATGCATGAACATCATTTATGCTAATACTATTAATACGGCGTACAGTTACTTATAGTACGTGTGTAACGTGATAGTGATAAAATTTATTTTTTCCATGTTACGAAAGTTCTAATTTGATGAAATTTCGAAATGAATGGAAATTCTATTTTTCATTTATTCTATAATATTTTTCAATTATATACATATTGTGAAATTATGATTTATTTATTTATTTAGTTAAAATTGGAAATATTTTCATAAAATTATATTTTTCCGTAAAAGTTTGTCTTTTTCGTGAAATGCATTATTTTCGATGAATTGTGTTGTGAAATTTTAAAATATTATGCAATTGGTTTGTGAGAATGAATTTTTTCTATTGCGAATGTAAAGTTGTCGATTTTTTGATGCAAGTTTTTGCAGGATTTTTTGCATACTTATTCACAATAAAACAACTTAGTTTAATTTTAAATAGGAATTTTAAGTTTGTTGTATTGGACTTCGGTCACTTGAATTCGGCAAACTTGACCAAAAAAGCCAATCTCCGAAATGCCTATAGTGTCTCGAGCTGTGTATGGTAATTTTCGTTTAGTTAAAAGAAGGCCTTTGGGAGAATAAAAATTTTTTTTAAAGGAAAGTACTCGTAACACTCGGGCAAATAATCCCTACTAATTATTATTTGTATAATTGTGCGACTTTCTTGGGTAAGGGACAAAGAAAAGAAGACAGATAGTATTTACAATTTTGCAATTGCAACAATTCTGTGTTGCAACGCCTCTGGTGATATGTAAGCGCATTACATAAAGTTAGTATAACCATTTTAATAATAATTTTACTTTGCCAACGCTTCAATGCTATAAAGTAGTACTGACGAAGGAGGCCGCTGCGATATATACTAGAATAAATAGAATGGTTTACAACGGCTGTGATACGAGCCCAGGAGCATAACCCTCGAAATTTAATAGTCGACCCGCAAACAACTTAAGCACACTTTTAAAGCCGAGATACATAGTATCTGTCGTACGTTATACGTTGCCGTCTTCAACTGACATTAACATAGTGACGGAAGAAGATAACACAATGAGACTTTGTTGCCGGATATTAAATCAGCCGTTTTTTTACCGCATGTTTTTGCAACAAAATTTTATTTAATTCTTTTATTTTGTTGCATTTATTATATTTTTGATGACAAAAAACGCTAAATCAAAACAAAGAAAAAAACCAGCTGTTAAACTACTCAACGAACGTTAAAAGTTGAAGTTGCCCAAATTTAGTACTTTGCGTTGACGGAGATGTACCGAATGGAACAATGGTCATAAGAAAACCTGTATTTCAACTTGGTTGTTAGTTGAAAAAGACGACGTATATCGTACGACGGACTCTATGTTCCTCGGCTTTTAGCAGTAGATAAAATAGTATATTTTCTGCAATTTATGCAAAAACGGTTTCAAGTCAAAATCCGCTGCAGATACAAGCGTGAAAAAGCGAATTGTGTGAAATATTGCAGGGGAAATGTAGACGGCGTACGAGTTCGGTCAAAACCCAATCACAAATATTCCAAGGCTCAACGACAAGTACTGCGAAATAATTTGCTGTTCAAGTTACAAAATAATACTACAGTTGCCGCTACACGTATTGAGCCACCCTGTACAACAACACTTCCCCCCCCCCCCCCCCCCCCCCCCGCCCCCCTTTTTTTCCATTCTATAATTTTTTCTTCCAATATATTGTTATTGACATAACTAAATAATTTATATACTTCCTGTCATTTAAACAGACAAATATGAACTTTTATTTATTTATTAAATTCTTGGAATTTAAAAATTAGTCATAAATCAGAAACCAATGCAAATATTAATAAATAATTTCAAAACCAATCAACCACAAATTATTTTAGAAGTATAGAATTAAAAAAGGAACAAAAAAAATTTTATTTTTAACAATTTAATGATATTCGATGTGAACTGAAGCTATGACTTGTAAATATGCATATTTTAACATTTAATGCTCGTAGTAACGTTTAAGGCTAAATAAACATTTGAATAATTATGCATATTGAACACAATTAAATAAAAAAATAAAATGAAATTTTTAATTAATTTAAATGAAAGGAAATACAGGAATGAAATTAAAACGATGTGTTTGAATTAGGTGACGTCAAAACAGAACACTATGGGCTGCAGTCAAGGTATTTTAAAAGAAAATTGGAATAGCATTTTATACGACGCCTCTTTGATTTGCTCTCAGGTGTACTAAGTTATTATTAAAGGCTTGAGCTAACCCCGAAGAAAATGTGGGCTTTTGGGAAATATTCCGTAAAATTTAATTTTTTTGGCGTTTTACAAAACTTTGCTTGTCGCTATAGAAAAATTTTAGGAGTTATTACACAACCCTTTACTTAAACAATTGTCTGATATAGACTTTTAAGTCGTAATGCCTATTGGAGCAGACGATTCCGATATCCGATTTATATTGTTTCTCATTCAATGTGTTGAATGTGTAGGGATTTTTTTAAAAAAAGTATGGAATTGAAAAATATGGCTACATTCTTAAGCTTAAAATAAAAGATCACAGCATTTTCAAAGCTATCCGTTTTTTTTCTTTAAAGATCTTACATAACATGGGTCCCCCACTTCATACCTAAAATAAAGGAACTATCAAGAGAATGGAGTAATAGGAACGAATTTTGAGAAAAGGAAATGAGGACAGCTCTATTTCTAGGCAGAGTTATATAGTTTACATTCAACTTAAGATCGCCTTATCTGATTGTTACCTTTTATTAACTGATACTCGTATATAATGTATTTCAATTTAAACAATAAAAAGAATTGCGAATGTTGACCTACGATCTATGAGGAGTCCGGTAAAGAACTACCAGTACCAGAACCATCTCAACGTTCTGATCTGTCCGCTACATCAGAAAGCAGTGAAAACGAAACGTTAGATTCTAAACTAAGTAATGTTAATATAAAAGGAGGCATACTTGGTGGTCCTAAAATGAGGCAATTGATGAAATAGGAAATATTAAAATACAGACTTAGGCTCTTATTATGAGTTGCATTCTATGATCGATCTTCGAATACAATACTGTCGAGTTGTTTTTGCCAAGCACTACTTTGAAACTATTTTTGTTAATTTTATGCCGGTCTAACTAAGGTCGTGTGTACCAAACAACGCAAAACAAATGGAGAAAACTCTTAAATTTCTAAAGGGCATTATCAGTGAAAACGACACAGTAGGTGTCAAAGAAAATAAGCGGCTTCGAAGTGGAAGCCATATATAAAATAAAGCTTATTTAATAATTTTTAGAAACCGTTTTTTTTTTGTTTTCTCGATTATTTTTAAACCGCAATTAATTTTTGTGTTGTTTGTCTAGTTTCTTGCCTGACCTGTCCCGAGGTGCTGTCCCACCTGAGCTAAGTTCAAAACAAGTCTTTACTAAGATCTTGGAAAATTGTTCGTGTGAAAAGAAAAGTTCAAATTGATAACAGGAAAATTGTAAAATTCCCGGAAAATGGGATCTCTTGTAGGTTAAATATCATAAAATAATTCAACCCCAACAGTACTTTTGGAGATAATTCCTCCCGTAGGTGGTATTGGGGAACGTATTTTTAGTGCGAACTTATGCCTGAAAATGGCGACGGACTTCGAGAAAACTGTTGGCAAGCCCAGCTAGTATCTAACGTATACAATTTCAGAAACATTTTATGAAAAAGTTATTGAACAAAAAGTTTCTCTTGATTTTCGAATTAAAACTATTAAATCAGATAAGTGCAGTCACTACACGTCCCAATCGACATGCTTTTAAATATAAATAATTATCATCATAGAAAAGTTCAAATAGACGGTTGGGCATACGATATGATTATATAAAATACGGATATTTTAGTAGTGAGAACTTGTTTTTATATTTTAAGTAAAAACGTATTACAATTTCCAAAAGGCATTTGCATAAAGATTCAGGCAGTTATAAATCGAAAGAGATTACACGGGAGACAAATAGTTTGGGACTGTCGTTAGAACGACATTAGTCATATTTTCTTCTTATTTGTTATTTTGAACGTATAAATATACTATTGTGTACAATCCAAATGAGTAAAATTGTCCCTAGCACGCGAGTCAAATTACCAAATGCGTTCAATCAACTGTCTCGACTACAGTGAAATATCGATAGTTGCTCATAACAAGTGGGTTGAAAAAGTCAACTTTAAAATCTTTCGGAAATCACCGACAGTTATTTTTGTCATAGAAAAAAGATATCAAAGCAGATGGAGTCTACGTATGCTGGTGGATTACTGTTGGGCATTACAACCAGATGTCGCACAATGCGTTCGATCGTCTTAAGAGGGCCGCAAAATTTATTTTTTTAGAAGTAAGTAGAATTAAGAAGTAAAAGTACATAAAATTAAACATCACTCGTTATATTAGACCGCACATTTTTTCTGTTGGTAGACTTTTCATATTCATGTAAAAGTAAAAAAAAGCTTACATTTTTTTAGTTGAAATCAAATATATTTTTTCTTAAACAAATAAAAGCTACAATTTTATAATGGTCTCGTCAACTTCAGGTAATCAATTCCACAGTTTATATACATTTAATTTGATTTTTTTTATTGGAATATTATTATTTTGGTTGTTTTCAAATATTTGATGGCATGCAACTAAAGTGTTAGAAGTTTTATGTTTTGTTACTTTGTGATAATATAGTGCAATATGCTAGATTTCATTTACAAAAAGAACAACTTGCCTGGTTTCGTTATTTTGTGTTTTTGTAAAAAATTGCATTTAAGATGGACGTGTGAGTGATACTGAGCCAGTGTATCTGAACAAAAATATGAGTGAAATAATATGTTTAAAATGTTTGTATTTACATCTTTTTATAGCATGAGTATTTTAAGTATGTTTGAAATAATTTTTTTTTATAAACTTGAACACTTTTGTTTTTATATCGATAAAAATGGAACTGAAGATGGCAACTAGCCGAAACCGGTTTGTCTCCAAACCAAAATTGACAAGGGATGACGGAAAATCGTTCCAAACATATATATCAGAGCACCCTGTCGAAAAAACAAATCAACAAACTTTTGGTTTTGTTTTACTAATCAAAACAAGCACTAAAAAAAAACAAAAGTTCTAGCACTATTTCCTGAGGTAAGCGCCATTTTGAAGTCGGTTCAACCCAGTATGTCATTGATATTAAAAAAAATTTATTTGTCCATTTTTATATAATATAGTTAAAAACTAAACAAACAAATTTATATTCATATTTCGAACATGCTAATTGCGTTTCTTTTACACTTGTTCTAAATGTAACTAGTAAAATGATTTAATGTTTTTAACAGATGGTTCTCTTTTTTTGTTAACCAACTGTTCTCTCAGTCGCACCAAGGAGTAACTGGTCGTCACATATATGGTAACTATGCTTGTTACTACAAATATTTAAAGATCATTTTATTTCCAATGTTAGTGTCCCTTTTCAAATGCTCACTTTGATGCGTTGCACTGCTTAATAAACAATAGAATAAAAAACAACAGATATTTTAGACGCCATCGAAATAAAATTACGAACTAGCAACATCGACCCGCCCATATGTAATTCTTTTTCTAAAACAAAATCGGTTGTAGACCAAAATAATGAATTTTATACCTATACTATCGCCTTCCTGTTTCAGGAAAATTGAATAAATTGAGTTTTCATTGATTTTATTCTTCTTATGCCTTTCCTCGTTGTAATTTTTTTTTCTAAATGAAAGTTTTAATTTTCGTAGCCTACCTTGAGGCTTTTTATCTAAATTTAAAATGTGGGATATTGTTTTTGACTTGAATTTGTGAATTATTTAGACTTTTTAATAAAACAAAGATATTAATGCCATAAATTGAATTTGTTTTATAATAAATACTTAAAACTATAAGAAAATTTTACTAACACAAACATTCGTGTTATAATTCAGCAATTTAAAAGAGCTTAAGAGCCAAAATAGCAAGGCGTTTTGAGCTTTCTTAATATTTTGCAAATATTTTTTTTGTGCACCAAACACTGAAGTGGAGCATTTGTGTAACATATTTTTAATATTTAAAAAATTCTTTAAAATTAAGCAAACGAAGATGTGCTTTTAAAACTTTTGAAAATCTTCTAAATTTTCCCAAAAAGAGCAATTGAAAATGTTAAAATTTTATTTTCTGGTCATCTAACCAGTAACCACAATTCAATATTTGTTCAAAAAAAGCTTCAACATTGCAAACATATATAAACAAGAATACAATCGCATACAAACACACACAAAACAAAGTTGAAATATGCGAAAATGCACTTGTCTGCAGGCATACAAATAAATAAATTTGGGTCTACGCAAACAGACGTACACAAATACCAACAAATATGTTCTATAAAAGTTTAAGCGCCAAATGAAATTAAATTCCTGGTTTCAAATCCCTTGAAATATAAAACGTTTTCTTCATTTTTCTTTAAAGATATAAAAATGTTATAATGAAATATTTTCTTTCATTTATTTGTTTGTTGGGTAATTATTTCCAAGTATTGAATTGGCCTGTATAAGTGGTTTTTCGGTTGACATGTATTGTGTTGTATTGTGCTGTTGATGGCTATTGCTGTTGTAGTAATACAATTGTTAGACGCAATATAGTTTGAGTTATTACATTGTTGTAGCTGTATTGGCAGCAGTAGCCGTAGTGGTAATGGTCAATTCGGAAATTGTATTTGCTTGTAACAAATATAAATCAAATTTCATGTACTTTCTCCCAACCATGCATTGTGGTTGGGGCAAAATAAAAAGGCACCTCAAACACATACATTCTTTTAGTTAGAAATATTATAACAAATACAACTACAACTATATAAAACAATTTTATGTTGAAACGTACATATAATAGAATAATGAAATTGAAAAGGAAATCGATAAATGGTTATCAGATTTAATTAAAACATAAAGTATCAGTGGTATGTAAATTTAAGAATGCAGTTTGTTTTATTTTTCTGACTATTAGAAATTTGGTTGATAACAAGTGTGTTTGAAATTGCTATCATTCGGATCAAGTGACAATATTAATTGAAATTGTAAAGTTAGTTTTTTTATAAATAAATTTATGAAGTGACTACATCATGGAGTTAATGAAATCGTAGTTTTTTTAATATATCTAATTTAACTATTTATTAAAAAATAAAAGGTTGTAAACACTTACGCGATTTAATCATTTTTAATAAACTCTCTAAATCTCACATAGCGCTAACATCGATTTTTGCACTTTATAGTAGTAAACAAGACATGATTGAGATGATCACACCATCCTATTATATTATATAATTTTTTTGTTATTCTTTTTGCTAAAACTCTACAAGGAATCGCTAAACACGTTTGTAAATATTGAGTTTAAATTTTGATTCTTTTTTTGGGATTTTGAAGGTATCCTTCTTAACATGACTATCCTCTGGCGAAATGTCTACAAATATAGTCACTATATAAATCATATGAGAAGTGCTGCGCTATTTGTTTCGATTCAACTTGCTTTGCTTATTGCAACTAATGTGGGAGGAATTATGGTCCAAACCCCTGTGTGTCGTTTGGAGTACACGTACCAACAAATAATTTGCTATAATTATTTTTACATCATTGAATGCGTGTAGCTATTAAATATCCGGAGTACTACTCTTATTGTGACTGTTCACTAAAACCAGATAATTGTAGCAAGTGCTGTGAAAGCTTACCGAAACTCTGAAAGATAAACGTGGCTCTTGTCTACACCAGTGTATTGTTGTACCAAATATATAATGGTTACTTGAAATCATTTTTACCATTACTTTAGTTGCGGTAAACAAGCTATTGTCTACATTTAATCATTAAATTGTTTCTATCCATAAAAGCTATAACATGGTTGAGTGAAACGATACAGTAAATAACTTTAACCTCGCTTGGTGTTTAATCAATTCTGTGGCTTAGGTGGTTAGTGCGTTGACTATTAAACATTTGTTGGCTTTAATCGCCTGTGTTCGTACCTCAGCCACTCCCAACCAGTATGATCAGTTGTTTGGTTCTCTCTATCGTTCTAAGATTATTATATACAACAATAATGTGATGTGTTAACAATCATATAATTTAACCATAATATGTTACTCTTAACTTATAGTTACCTCAAACATGTTTTTCCTATGAGTAAAGTGACCAGAGGGATTGCCAATTTTTGGATTGCTCGATCCAACGTTTGCGTTAGTGTCGTATAAGCTCTAAGGTGAAAAGCACTCTTATATTTCTTCCAGTTCGCCTATTAAAATGCTGGAAAATCTGATCAAAAAAATCAAGCCATAATATATATCCTTGACTACAACGCAACTAAGGCAGACGTTAATGCTATGAATAAATTCATCTAAACGCATATAAAAAACAGCTAAGCGACGAGAGTTCTCGAAAATTTTAGGAAAACAAGCTTTTTGTACCAAAATTGGAGCTCAATATTAAGGGTCTAGATTATGCTGAATCATGCTTTGCTATGGAAATCGCTAAATATAGGGTACTACCATGTTTCCGCAACTGATACTTTTTTGCACCGCTTGCATTATTATGGTCCAACCATAATGCACGATGCTAATTGAGAGTCACACATTCACAATTGAGCAGCGCGTTTAGATTGTTGCAGCCTAATACGAAAATGAGGGTTCAAATCAAACTACATTTCGTGCACTTCGTGATATTTTGGCTATAAAAATCGACCAAATGTATCCACAATCGGGGGAAATATTCGCGAATTTCAGCAAACCGAGTCTGTATGTAATCTGAAAGCAATTGTCACTGATCCGTCTATCATAATAAAAAAATATTAACATAATTCTCTGAAGAATTTTAAAACAATTAACTTCGTGCATTTTGGTTGGACCACCCTATATTTCTAATATTTGTGAACTGGTGAAGCATAAACTCAGATGCAATATTTGCGATTGGTTTAAATCAGCAAAATAATACTCATAATATGACACTCATGCCGTTACACACAATATTGACGTAAATACTGTTTCTTGAAAGAAAATTGAGTTTTTGTCTTATAATTTTTGTACCTAAAACTAGTATCTTTCTAATAAGTATATTAATAGCCTGTTAGTGTACCACAAACGAACGATTCTTCTAGAACGTTTATATAAAAACACTCATTTGTTGTTGATTTCTATACAAATTCTCTAGAACAGTCTATAACAAAATGTGCACAAAAGTTTATGGCAAACGAAAAAATATATTATTGGATGAATTAGTCATATGATTAATAGAACTGAGGAATTAGTAATTGCAATTAATTGAAAATAGTAATCGATTAATCAATTTATTAAGCGAAGGTTTATAATTATCATACAATTTTCCAAAACATCAGTTTGTACAATTTCTTGTTAGGTTCAGGTCTCTTAAATTGTTGTGTTTAAAATAGAATTAATAAATAATAGTTTAGAAAGTCGGTTTGTAGTCGCACTATTTCCTTTTTCATACCGGTTGCGCCTGCAAAACAATATTTTTATGTATTTCTTTTCAACCTGTATGTTAACATCATCTTATTTTAATTCGATGCCTGGAGTGTTAAGAAACTTAACTTGTCTTGAGGATTTGAATAGTCATTATCTTTTCATTTTCGCATGTGAGTCAAAGGCTTGTGTTAACACCATAATTCGAATTCAACATAAATAGAGCATGAGTGGCTTCTAATTCCAGTGCTGCCGTCTGAACAAGCATTTTGTACGTCTCTCATAATCGCCGACAAAGCTAATAGATCTTGGAAATGAATTTTTTTTTGCTGATTTGTCACCAAATATATTCGCACTATACCAGAAAAAAATGTGTGTAGCGACGCATTATAGCCCTTTATTGTTTTGGGAATTTTTTAATTATTTGGTTAATAATCGATTAATCCTCGATTATAGAAGAGAAATTTACAATATAATTAGGTAGGTAATCTTAACACAATAATCGATTAATTGTTTTTCGATTAATCGTGCACAAGTGTTTTTATTATGCGCCATCATGGTTTGCTATACAAATTTAAATTCTCGACCATCGTCGGTATTTATAAATTTTATATTTTTGTTAAATATAAGTTTACCGAAACTCATTTAAATTTTCAAAAACTGTTCTTTTGAACACTTTTAATTTTTTTTTATTTATTTAAAACTCTTGTTAATTTCACCATTTTAGATTTTTTTGTTTATTATTGTTTTTTAGTTTGTTTTTCGATATTCTCTAATTACAAATTTTTCTTCCTTTTTGGCATTTGATGTTTTTTTTTTATTTAATAAAATTAAAAGTGAATTTTAATTTTAACACAGAAGCGTTCTGGTGCGTTTTCGTTACTTTAATAAATTCAGTACTTGTTTTATTAAAACTTCTTTTCGATTTTTTGTTAAATTTTCATATTAAATTTTTGTTATGATTTTTTAATTTAGATTTCCAGTGAAGTTTAGGACAATTTTGAGCCTTTTTGTTGAATTTGAATTTGTCAATGTTTGTTAATATATATATTTTTTTTGGTGAATATAAATTTTTGGGTGACATTTTCTTCAAGTGATGGGCCAAAGAATTTGATGAACGAATTTCGGAATGGAGTATCTGGTTATAAGGCCTTGTTGTTGTTTAAAAAAATGATAACTTTTATGAAATTTAAATAATTAACGCAATTACTTGATGTATATGTCTGCAATGGTTTTTTCCTTAGACTTAAACGAACTATTAGCAGGACAAGTAGCAGAAGAAATTGCTTTATTATTTGATGGACATCATGAAGACAAGACATCATGAGGAAACAATAACAGCCTGCACAGTGGCTTAGTAAGTATTGAAGAAATTGAAATTATTTATTGAGGCTTACTTTTAAAACTAAAGTGTCTGCCACCAACGCAGGCTTAATGTAGACAACTTTAATTACGAGCCTGCCAAGAAGAAGGGAAGAGGAGGAAACACATCTCAAAGATGTTATGTGCTGGTCTAACATTCCATGAGAGTCATGTTAAGCTTTTTTTAGTTTATTTATTTATTTTCGCCCCTTTTAAAATTTTCTCGTTTGTTCACCTCAATCTCTGAACAATAATTTCCTGCTTAATGAATTTAATTTCCTTTTTAATTTTTTTAAAATAAACATTACATTTAATTTCAATATGGTATAAATCGCAATTACATGTTGTTGCTAGAAAAACATTGTTCATGTTTAAAAATCGTTTTCATATAGACTTTTAATAACGTTAATGTTTTTTGGTGGGTTTCAGTTTTTAATTTTATGATTTTTACCCACATTTGTGGTTGTTACATGTAGCAGCATACACGCTACGTTTTTGTGCTTTAAATATGTTTAAGGCTGAAAAAAAACACGTTTTGTACAAAAAAATTAAACAAGCACCATAAATTTAACATGTTTGCTAAGCACCTGAACACCGAATCACGACATTAAAGCGAGCAAACTTGAAAAAAAGAGACCGAAACAAAATATGCCTGCAATTCGAGAGTTACACCAGGAATCTGATATATGATCAAGTTTTTTTTTTATGCAAAAGCTTACAGAACAGAAATACTTAGTTTTAACACCGAAAATACCAGCAAGGGTTAAAAATTTTACTAAACAAATTTTTTTTTAACAATAACAAAAAATTAATATTAATAAAAGCTTTTAAATTAAAATTATACTTTCACAAATCTTAGTGGTTATAGTTTAAAGTTCTTGACTCTCAAGACTGTTCTTCTAGTGTAAACATTTTATATTGCATGTCATCATTGGCTTCGCTTGTTTTTCAGTTTAATTGCGAACTAACAACTAAAGGCGTAATTGCTAAAGATTGAATTAAATGCTTAAAATGTTGAAATTATTATTTTACTAAAAAACATGTTCAAAAACTATACAAAGTATAAAATTTACATCGAAAGGCTTAAAAAATGTTAAAAGCCAACAAAACGGAAACAAAATTATAGTCTTACACATGCGAAATTAAAATTATATAAATATAAAATATAAATTTCATTTCTGTGAGTTGGGCCAAAATGAAATTCAGGTTAAAATTTAATGTGGATTTTATAAAATTTACTGTGCCAGATTTAGCTTTAAGACCTTGAATTTTTTATTTAAATTTTTTTTGTTTATGAAATACTTATGAAGATATTTTAGTAGTTGCTCAACAATTTACTTTCGTACCCTATTTTCCAGCTCTGGTACCTGAATTAAGTTTGTTACTGTTATTTATTAGAGGTCTAATAAATGAAGAATATTTTAAGGTCCTAATATCCCTTTTCCACTTCTGCGAGTATTTATGGGCAACTTTTTAATATCTTGAATATTATTTGTTTATAAAATGAAGGGATGTAACTTTGACACAGATATTCGGATCGACTCAGAATATAATTCTGAAACTTGAAGTTATATTTGAACCATTAAATAGGCATGCAGGCGCTAAAAGCTCTGATGTTGGCACCAGAATTTCTAACTTGTGTTAACCGAGTAGTGTAAAACAAATCTTTAGTTTTCTGCAAAACTGCATATTCGTAATTTTAAATTATTGAAAACATTTTTTTTTTGATATACAAATTGTGGCACATGTGCCAGAATTATTGTGCTTATCAACAATAATTATGAGAGGCGATATACATTTGATTGCTGAGCAAATATTTCTATTACAAACTCATCTTACAGATATACATACGCATATTATGTTCGTATATCTGAACAAATGTTAAAATAAATTTTTGTAATTTTTTAGTTTAGAAGAATTTTGGGTACTCTTGTGTAGTTATGTAACTTCAGGAGAGTTTGTACCGCATTTTTGCACATTTAGTTAATGCAAACTACATGCATCGACATAAACTCTAATAAAATTACACAGGAAAAAAAACTGACATGAGGTTTTATGGGCTTTTAGCTTGTAATTTAATTTAGTTTTTAATTGAGTCAATTTCTTCCCAAAAATATATGGAAAAATTTAATTAAATAAGTAATTGCATCAATTAGAAACTTAATGAAACTTGATGCGGAAATCAAACAACATAACTTCTGCTTTACCTCATATATATACAAACAGGTGCTTCCAATAAGAATATAACAATTTTATAGCTCATTGTGAATTCAAACATAAACTTCTTTCACAATCTGGCAACATTTGAAACTTATAAAAATTATTACCGAAATTTGCCGAAGGTTACCATATTTTTTAAGCACTTACTCCACTCTAAATGCTTACTGTAGCATTAAAATTAACGCCAAAGACGTAACTTTTTTCGGTTACTCCTCCAGATTACGGATAGTGAACGGCGCCGGACAGAGAGCAAATGCTAACAGCACTGAAATGGTGAAAAAATTTCTGATTATATCTTCTCAACATAGCTTTTGACCCAGCAAGCGAGGCTGTTAGTTCTTCACATTAAAGCCAGCTAATTATAATATCCGGAAAAAAGAAGAAACTGCGGGACGGAATATCTGCGTAAGAATTTATAAGATGACAACTTCAATCCAAACCAAATCAATGCCTCTGGAAAAATGTTAACAGACTTTATTTTGGTATCGTGGCTTTAAGCGCAACATGGTAGCTTGACGTCGGGGACCGTTGGAGTAATGAGGAAACCTTTCCGGAAATATCACTTCGAGACATACGAGTACAAATAGTGTAGGTGTCATAGTTAACGCTGAAACTACCAAAGATATCTCTGTAATAATTCCATTTATAGATAGGACTATACTGTTAAAGATAATGCAAAATATAATACAAGTGTATGCACCGACCTCTGAGAGCTCAGATCAAGAAAGCAACAGGATTATAGAAACTAACCAAACCCCATCAAATAAATCTAATCATGGGAGACTACAACCAGCATTCAAAAAACAATCACTGATCCAGAAGCAGACGTTCCAAGTGATCATAACTTACTGTCGGCTAAAAACATATTAAGGTTATCATCCCTAATAGATGAGAATAATATGTTTATAACGAATTGCAAACAATGACCAAAAGTATGGGAACACAATATAAAAACTCTATTTGATGATTGAAGTAGAACTCACTATGTTGAATCTGTTTCCCAAACCCTTACAGATTCATCTAGCACTAAAGTAAGAAACGAGATAAATGAATCACAATCATGTCTAAATGATTCACCCACTAATATATTTATATAATTGAAACATCCTTGTAAAAATATTTAATAATAGTTACAGCACGAGAATTTATCCAGATACCTGACTTAAATCTACCTTTATTACTGTTCTTGATTTTTTGATTTGATATTCCGACAGGGTGTTTTGATGTTTTCGTTCTCGAAAAATGACACTGAAGATGGCACATAGCCGAAACCGGTTTGTCTCCAAACCAAACTTGACAAGGGATGGCGGAAATTCGTTCCAAAATTCTACTTTATTACTATCCTTAAAAAATATACCCAAAACCATCACTTTAAGGAGTAATGCCTTAAAGCTATTCTCTTAAATAAACACCAACGGCGTTTAAAACAAAGGTGAATCGTTTGTTTTGAAAATTAGGAAAAGAACGTTTGAAGGCTAAACGTGATTGGAATCGAACAGTGCTCGTCAGGAACAAGGATCACTAAGGATGTACACATAAACAGGAGGGTACGGCAATAAGTTTTTATTAACTTTAACAAACCCTCATTTTCTTTATGTATCTGCTCTATTGTTACTACAGAAAGCATTCATGTAACTTGGTAGAGTCACTAAACATGATCATCATGATGCGGCCAAAAAAGTCGGATAGCTTGCAGAGTTTGAAGTTACAGTTCCATAATAGTGTAGATTAAAAAATGGTCATTCTATTGAAGCAGCTTAAAAATGTTAAATTTCTTTTATAAAAAAAAACCTCGAAGTAAAAATTCAAGCCAATAAACAAGAAGCGCTCAGGGAAAATACCAAGTGATGATAAATTTTATTACACTCCCTAAGTATACAAGTTCCGATTAAGTGTGGAATAATACATGCGGCAAATGGCCCTCGCAGCTCTGATGACAAGCTATTGCTATTTTCATAAAATTTGCGATGACTGTTTGAAAAATAAGGGGCTGTACTTCTCTGACGATGCATTGGATCTGGGTCTTGAGCTAAGGAATTCTTTGTGGTTTATTCCCACAGATACAAGATTTCACATAACCCTCAAAGAAAAAATGTCCACCGCATTAAGACTCATGATAATGTGGCCAGTTTTCATTAGAATTTCGTGGAATGATTTGGCTTAGAAATCGTAGCTGAAATAAAGTTTTATGCAAAATTATTTACCACTCTTGGAATAGTTGACGCATCACGTGTATGTTCTCTTTGAATTTTTGAAATAGTACTTTTCATATGGAAAAAAATACTTTCTAAGTTAAGTTCAATTTCATTTTAAAATCTTGACTTGCCATCACTGCTATTCACAAAATAATCTCACGCTTTACCATACAATCATTAACGTTGCGATGGGGCTACAACTTGTCAAATTCCCAAAATTTTTTGAGTTTTTTTACAACCGAAACACAAGTGAATACAACGAGCTCATAAAAGTTGCAATCTCGTGTACAACCTTCTAAATTTGTAGCAAAGGTCGCATCGTCTATGGGTTGCTTTATACTTAAAATGTAAGGATTACAAGATTTGTAATGCAAAAGGGAGAAAACTTTGACCACTGCGAGAATAAAAGCCAGACGTAAATTTTCAAAACGCACGTAAATTTTTTAGTCTTCTTTGCTGGAATGCGTTATTTATATACCAGTGTTGCGAATTGCATTCTTATTGGGCCACCCTTTCTGAACTATAAGTGAACGTTTTAGGGTGTAATTTGGTCGGTCTTATCCTACTACGTACATTTGTTTTTTACTTGTTTTATTTTCTTAATATCTTGTAGGTTTTTTATTATATTGTCTATTAATGTATGGTTGGCATATTTGCATGAATTAAAATCAAATAAAAAATATTTCTTTCTAAACACAACAAAAATGCTTACATTTTTTAGTTTCTATGAACACAACACCTGCTTGTAGCCAAAATGTAATAAAATTTTAAACACCCACCCAAAAGAGTATAGGAAAATAAATGGCTAAAACTTTGAAGCATGAATCGATTTTCACCACAAGGTTTTAAATCATAATAAGTTTTATTTAAAAAAAAGAGATAGAAAAAAAACTGTTTAAAAATAAATTTATTTAGCTGCTTTAACTTACCTTCCCATGGACATCCTACAACTTCGGCTCTTAAACACACCGTACGATCGTATTGTGAATAGGGATAGATGCGTATTTTTGTGGCAAAAATAATGGGTTGCAAGACATTTTCAACTTCACTATAAGTGTTAATATTACCGGGCAATATCTGCAAAAAAAAAATACAAAAGAGATAAAAAGAAGAAAAAATGATAATCAACTAAAAATTTATTGCTGGCAATTTTTCATAGTTTTTGTTTCTCCTTCACTCCACTTCTCTCCCTCTCACACTCCCTCTCTCTCTCTCTCTGTCTATCTGTTTTTTGTTTAAATGTATGAGAAAACTTTAATATAGGAACTCAGTTACTCATGAAATAGTTATAGGTGCCTGGTGTTGGTTTAAAAATCAATATAAAAAAACATGCAACAATACTGAAGGTGCATCTTTATGATGCCTCTGAGTTTCTTTGTATTGAAAAATAATAGTATTAAAACTAAAAATGTAAAAGAATACCACGGTCCATGTATTGTTTTGAATTTCAGTCATTTTTTAGGGTGGGGTAGAAGAAATATACAAAATAAATCAAAATTAATGTTTTAATATGAAATTGATTTTTTTTTCTTCATATTTTTGCTTACACTTTGTAATATGCTGCATAAATTTTATAATCTTTACATTTGATTGTGGCTAAAATAAAAATCAAGTTTGACTAAGAAAATCGTATCCTTCTCTAAGATCGTTTTCAACTTGCCTAGCAAGATAAATATCTCATATAAAATGTCTACGACTAAATGTTCACTCGGATTCCCCTTGTGCAAATGTCTTTGGAGGGATTCTCTTTATAGAATAAAGCTATCACTGTCGGCACTGAGAACACATTGAAATCACACATTACTGATCTCAAGTCAATATCATACCTTTTCCGCGACAGAGAAAATCCGTTTCACATATTCACTTTTTGTTTTTGGTGTGGAGTGCCTTAAAGGACTTGGAAACTTGCTAATGTTTAATGACTCACATTTCTGCTTAAACATGAGAAAACATGACTGTGGCATGGTCAGGACGACTATTTGATGACCTCTTCAACAATATATTTTTGTGGCAAACACATAATGGTTATTTGAAAATATTTTAAACATTACAATAGCTGCGATCAAAGAAAATTGATAACAGGTAGAATCACAGGCGAATTCAAAGTATTTCCGGCTTCGTTGCCGATGTCGAAGAACTACTTATATAAAAAATTTACCTAAGTTGCGATAAACAAGTTATTGTTTACATTTAATCACTAAGTGATTCCCATCGACAAAAATTGCAACATGGTTTAATAATAACATGTTTACTGAAATTCTAACCACAAACAAAGTAATTTAAATATGTAAAAATATATAATAACTACAATCATAACATATTCTTTATGTTATGAAGGTGCTGTGGCTAAAGTGGTTAGCGGCTTGACTATTTAGTATTCGATGGCCTTAGTCGCTTGTGTTCTTAACTCATCTACTATCTATCATATACACTAAAGATGGCAGGTAGCCGAAACCGGCATGTCACCAAATCCGACTTGACAAGGGGTGAAGGAAATCCGTTCCAAAAATTTATATTAATACTATGTTCAAGTATTCAATTAAGAGATTTATGCAATTAAGGTCTTAGTTGTGTTAAATTTATTATACAAGAATTCACTTAATAAATTGGGCAACTAGTATTTAATTGCAAGATAAATTAAGTTAAATTCCGAACGCAACTCTGGTAAAGTTTTCTAAAATTTTTTATGTGTAGACATAAAAAATTACAACAATAATAAAATAAAATGACAGGGAAAATTTATTGTTAGTAAATTTAATTAAGTTTTTAATAAAAATGCGTTTTAAAGAATTAATTTCGTTTCAAAATAATTTATTTCTTTAAAAATCCATTTTGCCAAATACAAAAATACAAGCTTTTTTCAGCTGTCAAATGCTAATTGAGTAAGCTAATTGCATATATGTGAACACGAAAGCCTCAATTTAAAATTTAATTGCCTGAATTAAGGTGTATGTCTGAACATAGTATAAGAGTCAACAGGATAGATATGACCAATTTATTTTCGAATGTGGAAGAGTACATTGTGTAAAATAACGTCGGTGACCTACTGTCCGGAGTGGAATAGAAGTTTGTGCCAAAGTAGTCGTCAGAGTGCATAAAATATCTGGAGGTATTTAATAACAATATTTAATCATATTAAACAAAATCACTTTGTCTTAGTTTGCATTCATTTAATTATTCCAATGGTGGTAGTGCAAAATAGCTAAACAGTCTTTGGTGGGAACCGAATCTACTGATAGACTAGGACACTAAAGCGAAACTACCGAAATATAATAATGTTAGAAATTCTCTTTTATTCCCAAGAATATAAATCTTATTTATATATTTATTGGAATTAGAAAACTGTTTGTATGTCTTCGAACTTAGTATTGTTAACTGGTGGAAGCTCGTCAAAATGTAACGTTCAGAATGCTATAATAGAGAAATTTATGACGTCAGTACGTTCAAGAACCGAAAAGGGTATTTTTACCTGTAGAGGTGTATGCTTACATATGTGTCGATTTGCGCCCTGGTTTTTTCAGAGCGAATCACCACTATCAATTTATGAAAGAAAATCAGTTTACGTGAAAAGGTTCTGGCTATTACCGATATTTAAGATAAAAATCGTCGAATAATTACGGGCCCAACCTCGGTAAAACGTCATCGAAAAATCAAATAAAAGTTTCAGAAAATTATTTCGCATTTAAGACAAAGTTTATTGCAGTGAATATGTCTCTCAATTAATTAATAAATTTTCTGTTTAGGTCAGTTAAGTTCTTAAAAATTTAGATTCTTAACATTGTGATTATTTAGAGTAGAAATGTTTATTTTTACCCAATTCTTTGTTTTATTCTTCATGAAAATAAGCTCACTTTATTACACTTCATGTGATGTTTGAATAACATTAGTCATACCAGCTTGTAATGCAGTACTTCAACATAATTTTTAGTTGCATGTAGTTGGTACAGCCTGCAAGATTCGTCTGCTTAACCATAAGTCTTTTTGTTTTTAATCATTAAAAAGAAAAAGAAAAAATCTACAACTAAAATGAGGCTGTGTATGTGGCTTTAACTCATGGTGCAAAGTATGAGAAAATTTTTAAAAATAATTTGGTTGTTTTGAAGATGTTTATCTCTTCCTGCACTCCTACACATAAATGTTTGTTTTGGGCATGACGATGTTTGAGATTATTTTAATTAAAAAACATGATAGCAGAAATTCATTAAAAGAAAAACGAATTTTAATTGCCAGATTAAAAAAGATAATAAAATTATTGCAGCAACACCTGTAAGGAGACTCGTAATATATAAAAGGGCAATTAAATCTAGAGGTCTAATCTTAAGCAAATATTTTTAAATAGATTTGTAAAAATAAAGAGCTCTTTGTTAAGAATAAATTCTACAGAAATGGTGTTGAAATGTGTGAATTTAAATGCTAACGACGAAAGTAAACTAACCTCCTTTCCTTGCAAATTCTTCCATCTACGCCATTTCTCCATGCCTGTACGCCAATATTCTATCATATAGGCTTCGGTGTACTCCTGACCCTGGCCCTTGCCAAAGCGTCCTTGTGTCCGAATGGCTGTGATCGCATGAACTTGCAACAAATCAATTTGTAAATATTCCTTTAAACCACGTGATACCATGTGCTTTGGACACCAAGCTCCACCGTTATTATCGACCTTCAGTCTGTTAATTAAAAATCAGAGAGAGAGAGAGAGAGACGAATATTAATAAAAATATAGGGAATATGGAAAAACACATAAACGTGTTTATGGTTAAAAAAGTTTAAAACTTTAAATAATAAAGTTGAAAAAATAAAGTAAAAGTTTCCTCTAGTTTCTAGGGAAGTGGTTAATAAAATAAATAAGAAATATAATATTAATAATAAGGTATATTATTTTTATACACAGTAAAAAATAATGCTCATAAACTTAGAGTCATATTCTACAGTTATATGTATAAAAACACTTATGCTCCTCACTGTATACTTATAGAGTTTTCATAGTGTTTGAGCATATAGAAAAAAGCCGTTACGGCTGCTGTTAGTAAATAGTATCTGTTTTCATATTTATGTAAAGGGTGTTTAATTAGAAGTATGGAATTTTAAATCTAACTACATTTTATTATATATTTATTTATTCCCTGGTGAATAATTTTATTTAAAAGGCAATTTTCTATTACTTTTTTCCAATTTAAATTATGTCATACGTACTGCAGTCAAGGGGCCCAATTTCCATTTCCACTCATTCTTTTAAGCTTTTTGGTGGAATATTGCTTTCCAAGCCAACGACAACATTTAAAGATGTAAAGCAGAGATTTAACACACTATGACAGAAATTAGTTAAGAGGCGTTAAACGGAATAACACTGGAGTACAACTCGGGAACGGGAAAATAAAGCGCAACGGCCTTATTGTGTGACCTACTGGCCGACGCTGTTGTAATTATTACTTCCCACTTTAAAGGTTTGTAAAGATATGAATGAATAAGTCACTAGTTGTTGCAAAGATTTTTCAAAGCAAAAAAAACCCACCCACAAGCAGCTTTTTTAATTTAACTGAATTTTGGCAACTACAAGAGGATTACTGAATACTCGCATCTGTTTGAAGAAAAATGTGCTTCATCGCAAAATAATATTTTCTTAGCTAAGCCATAGACGTTGCGACCGTTGATACAACTCGATTGGTAATCAAATTGGTAATTTTGCCCATATACACTACAACTTGGTGTACAACTTAATTGTGCAAACAAATCTTCTCGAGTAAAGATGACAAGACTTGCACAACATGCTTTTTGCTATGTGCCAGTGATGGTAAGTTCAGTGCTTTTGTAGTTGTATCATTACTTTTTTAATATTGAATTACCCTAGTACTTCCACGGCATTAAAAATACTTTTTTCCAATCTCAAACTTTAAACAATATACTGCATAAAGTATTAATATAATCACATATATTTACAAAACTGATTTAAATTTTCTATCTCATATAATTAAAAGAACACAAAAAGCATTCTATACAGACGGGGCAATTTGTCTCTTTGAATATTTCAAATAGTACTCATCATATCGAAACAAATAAGTTTATAATTTAAGTTTAGTTCCATTTTAACAACACTGCTTTGTGGTTACTTCGATAATAAGCACAAAATAAAATGAGGTTGTACAATAACGTTACGACCGGCATAAAGCTTGACAAAAAAAAAATCAACATTTTTGAAAAAACTACATGTTTTTTTTTGCCCTCACTCCTTACCATCACTGGAAAGGTGGATAGCTGAAGTAATGCTTGCTTAAAATCTTCTATACTGAAAGACTTCGGAAGGGAATTTATTCCGAACACGAGCAGGATTATTAAAGAACGAGTTTTCCCTTTAGTACCTTCCGCCCTTCATTGGCTAATATATCAGGAGCGAATGAGCTCTTAATATGTCACATATTATAATCATATGTTTTCTGCTATCAACAAGTTCACTGGAGCACATTTTGTTGTAGTAACGATAAAACATTGAAATGTACATAGTGTTGCTGGAAAACAGATGCGTGGTATTTAAAAACGTTGATTTATAACTGGAATTTCTCGCGCGAAAAGCAACGAAAGAAAATAATTGAACAGAATACTATTTTATTTTAAGATCTCAAAGAGGTTTAAAGTCTAACTAGAACGATCGCAAACGGGAGATGCCAACCTTGATATTCTTGGAGACATTTGTTAGCTTTAGTTGCGCCAAAAGTTGAATCAGTATAATTTTTTTTTTCATTATTTTATTGGGGAAACTCAGTCTTAAACAGATTGTTTGTATAGTATCAACAAATTTATATTCTTAATAGCCAAGACGAGTTTTTCTTATACATTTTACTCTTCTATTATACAGTCGATTTTTACAAAAACTACACCATTCTAAAGATATTCATTTGCAGATGTACACAATCTAAATTTTTTATTAAAAACGATTCAGTATTTTACAAATAATAAAAAAATGTTGTGTAGATTCAATGGTTGTTGGCGTACGCCGTGCAAACAGGGTTGATTTTAATGCCACCAAAACTCAGTGTTGCTTACTGACGCACAGGCGCACGACCGAACACGCTGCCTCGTCTGTAATAATGGGTAATAACGATGTTGAGGGATCAGAAGCTCTTGATGTTCTCGGCATGAAAATTCAGTGCGATGTTCGATGGACTAAGCACATTTTTCATGTCGCAAAAGAAGCTTTCAAGTGCCACGGCTTTTTAAAGCGGTGCACAAAACGTCCAAATGGTTTCTTTCTTCATATTCTTAGTTAATGTTCCAACCCACATTAAACGAATGTAGAGCGGTCGAATTTCGACCAGTCAGCAAACACTAGTTTCAGCAAAATGCCTAAAATTAATAATTTGGCGAGAGACTGTAAATAACGCCATTCAGTTGGTACTACTTCCGCTGCTTTTAGATTTTATGTTTTTGCTATTGCTGGTGATATTTGTGTTTTCGGTAGTTATTTCATTAATTAAAAATAATTGGTTTTATTTAAGTCAATAACGTACTATATGCTGTAAATTCATAATCACACACATCCAATGATACTCGCACGAGTTGAGGTATGACTCTATGTTAATGTGTGTATTTAATTATAAAGGGTAATTCTTTTTCAGTTTGAGTTTTTTTAAGTTCCTTTGTGTATCGAAACGTGCGTCAAAGACTAAAATGTTTCATTGGCATATTGCAAATACTTTCGTCCAGGAATGCATATGTCTTTCAAAGTAGTAAGGAATAGTGTAGCTGATGTGTGTTGCCTGTATGGTGGGTCCAAAGACTTATAAACAAACTAAAGCTTGTGTAAAAGCTGCAGCCATCTTAGCATTACATTTTGTGTGCTTTTGTTCTAGAAACCCAAGAGTAACAGCTTTTATTGACCGAAAAATTTTGTTTAATACGGTTATGAATTATAATTAAATTACCGGCCATAGTGACGAAGATGGAGATACCCTCCTGCGGTAGCGAAATAGACCAAAGCCTTTCGCATATGGCCTGATGTGTTACTCGTTGCGTTTGAAGGGTCATTCTATTCTGTGATGATATGGGATATTTTTCATCCATATTAAAGAGTCGCGTTTGAAGTTTCGTCAGAAAGAAGCCTTTGTATTATCGAATAGAAAGGATGAAGAGGTAACTTCTGTGAGCAATTTTCTTCATGATCACATCTAAAGAGGCGGCAACCATGTTATTTGTTGTTACAAGAAATCGTTGCTGCAATATATCGAAGGTTTCATGAGTGTTGGCGTCGTTGTCGTCCAGAGGATGCCACAAAAATGTCGTTATAATGTTCCATTAACGATTGCCGTTTGCAGTCTCTGCTGAATTAATTTTTTCGATTTTTGGGCGAAACTCTCGTCTACAGCAAAATCGCTTTCAAGAGATCGGAGCAAAGGAGAATTACTATCTATAATTGACCGAGTTTCTTCACATATTTTGACCACTTTTTGAATTGTTGACGCATTTAGATGCTTTTTTACGACCAATAATTGCTTGTGATGCTTGCGAACGCTCTTAGCGTAACAGGTTTTCGCGAATCAAAATTAACAGCTGTAACAGTATTGGAGTTGCTTTGCTTAAAAACAGGTTTTAAAAATTGAACTTCTTTTACGAAACAACATTTAAATAAAATTTACTTTTCTTGTGCGTTTGAAAACTAAACCTTTGAAGATTACCCTTTACTTTTAGTACAAACAACTACGTAATGGTATCTTAGCGCTTTGTTGTTATGTACAAAAATTTAATTAAGAATAATTGCGCATAAGCCAGGCAAGGTTGAATGGAAAACTTCTTATTTAAATATTCAATGAATATAAAAAATTTGACGTTAATGATTCAAATAATTTGTTTGGAAATTCATGTGAGTATAAATTTACTGAAAGTATGCTTTAATTGAAAACATGACTTTTAAAAGCCTTACGGTAGACTACGATAAGTCAATATATTCTTTAGATATAAAACATGAAAAACATTTTGAGAAATAAATGAAATAGTAATTAATTAAGAAAACTTTTACTTAAAAATATGATGAAAATAGTTACAAACCTGTCCTGAAACCTTAAGATTTTTTTTTTGTGCGCGCCCAGAATGTATTTAATTTTACAATTACTAAAGAAAACATTTTTATACAAATGTAGCCTATTTTTTTCCTTAATTGTAGCCTATGAACATTTAGTAAAAAAAATAATACGCTTATGGCTGACAATTAAGTAAATAAGAGTATTCTCTCTCTGGTTTGCTTTTATAGTTTCTAAATTACTGCTAACCTTGAAGTAGGCAACATTTTTTGTGTTATTTACTGAAAGTGTGTGCGTGTAGAAAAAGTGCTTTAGGGCAATTTCATTTACTACTTATAGCATTATAATTACAGAAATACTAGCATTGTTAAAATGTGTAAAACGTAGCCTACTTTAAGGCTGTGTTAGAGCAGTTTTCTTTTATTATTTAATTAGGTGTTTTAGCTGCCTGATAATATTTTAATGACTGGCGTAATATTTTTGGTTACACAACACAAATAATATATGCCGAATGAGATTCATTTCAAACGACAGCCAACCGTTTTACTGGTAACGCATTTAGATTTTCCATACTGTAGCATGTGTTACACTGCAGAATTGGTTCACATAAAAAAGTCCTCTCGCCGGCTCCAAAATGGATGATTTATTATTCGAGTAGTCTTTGGAATATTTCAAAACAATTTTGTGAACTTAACGCGTAACAAATATTTAGTCCAAATCTATTAGCGACAACTTTTGATCTGCCAATTAAACTAAATGAAATCGCATGAGTTTAAAGATTTGTTTTGGCTTTTGGCCTCATCTTAGGACTATTGCCTCCCTTAATAAAGTAAAGACATAATATGGTTTGAATGGCACCTATTGCAGTAACCTTTTAAAATCATGCTACACTACTATCTTGCAATGACTGTTAATATATGAGAGGTTATAGTGTGTGCTTTTGTTTAATTTAGCACAAATTTTGGTGTTAAACAAAATAATTAAATTATCTCTACCTTAACAAGGATTCCAATGTTATGTTTAAAAATAAATAAACATAATATTATGTAGGTTGTACTGCAAATTTTTAGGTTATAAAATTTTAAACAATCTTAAGTCTACTTTGAGCAAAAGTTATTAACAAACTATCTTTAATAATTTATCCTTTGGTGTATTAACGAACGCCTATTTTAAAGAATTTCCTTAAAATTATTTTCTATATTTTAATTATTCATTAGGTTTTTATTTCACCTCTGTGTGCATAGAACTGGGCTGGTGTGCATTTGTAAACTTGGCTGCAAATAAACGTTTGCAAATACATTCACATACATACATTTTATTAACTATTAACTGATACTGTTTCGCAAACGTCTACTGCCTGGTAAAACTAATAGAAATAGCAAACATCAAAACAAACATGTTTTTTTATGTTTACTCTTTGTACCATGTACCCTGACCTACATTTGTCCCGATGCGCTCCTTGTATGTTGTATTTAATTGCTTGTTGTTTGTAGTTATGGCCACAAGAGGATAATCGAAAAAGAACTTCTGTAATCAAGGCAAGTTTTTATTTATATTAAGGCAAAGTTATACGTATTTCAATGCAAACGCAATTTAAGTAACTGTCCAACTTTCGATAAATCG
Organism: Phania funesta; assembly: GCA_963932375.1. Lineage (NCBI taxonomy): Eukaryota > Metazoa > Arthropoda > Insecta > Diptera > Tachinidae > Phania > Phania funesta. The sequence goes on along the minus strand of OZ010653.1, from coordinate 102,541,160 downwards.
AGGTCTTTTTCATTGAAAAATCACTTTTTCGCCAAAGAGACACTTTTTCATCAAAAAGCAAGCTTTTTCATCCCAAAGTCACTTTTTTATAAAAAAGTAACCTTTTCATCAATTAGTAGTTTTTTCAACAAAAAAATCACTTTTTCTCATCAAAAAGACACTCTTTCATCAAAAAGTCAACTTCCCACCAACAAGTCCTTTTTTCACCAAACAAACAAGTTACTTTTTCACTTAAAATTCACTTTTTTACCGAAAGGTCAGTTTTTCACTAAGTCAGTCAGTCAGTTTTTCACATGAATTTCTGGGCTTTTGAGTGGAAGCCCAGAAATTCTCTCTTTCACCCAAAACCACTTTTTCATCAAAAAGGCACTTTTTCATCGAAATGGCACTTTTTTTTGCGAAAAAGTCACTTTTTCAACAAAGAGTCCCTTTTTCACCAAAAAGACACTCTTTTTCCAAAAATAAATACATATTTTCACCAAAAAGGTATTTCTTCATCCAAAAGCCACTTATTTTTACCGAAAGGCCAAACTTTCAATAAGTTGCTTTTACACCAAAAAGACATTTTCATCAAAAAGTCACTTTTTCACCAAAAACCCAGTTTTTCAACACTAAGTCTCTTTTTCACCAGCCAGTCATTTTATCAGCAAAAGTCACCTTCACCTCAATAAGAAGTCACTGGTTTTTACAATTCACTTTTTCATCAATTAGTCTCTGTTTTCGCCAAAAATTCTAAGGACTTTTAATCCTGTAGTCGTGTTTAGAATTGTGCTTTCGTACACAAATACATTCGATATTTTATGTTACACTTTTCCGCACTCTAATACATAAAATTAAAATACATTTATATGTGTGCGCAACACATGTACACCGTGTGTGTTTGTAGAACAAATATATGCATGTTTCTACACTCACACACATACGTGTGCACTGGATGATAATATAAAATTATTGTTTCACTATATTTGTGCGAGTTGCCTTGTATAAAGTCATATTGTTTGTTTTAAATGTGCGGTTTTTATGAACTCATATATAAAACAGTTGTGGTGACATAAATAGAATTGCGGTTCCATAAATTGTGTGAGCAAAATATAAGGAGGGAAATTTTAAAGTAAATTCTTCTTGATTTAAGGTGAGCATTTTACCCCAAGAAAGCTGAAATGATCATTTAATTAAAAATTGTATTAAATGAAATTTTATTGTTTAAGTAAATACTAGAAATTACTAATGAATGTTAATTCCTTCCATTCAAATTTATTTTTTCTTAGTTTCGATGTCAGCACACCCTTGTACATATTTTGCCTAGGGGACATTATCAACTAGACCTTAACTGAACTGCTACAATTGCAGCCTTAGTAAATTGAACGACCCTTACATCTGTGTATTTAATAGTACTGCTATATGTGCAAGCAATTTTCTCATAATGCGACAAAAAATGCAAATACTGTCGTTGAGTTCATTTGTATAGTTGCGCTTTCGTTTACTTTCTTTTACTCTACTTTAAAAATGGGCTACAAGTCACAATTTGAATGTAGGTAAAATAAACTTTACCGACATTTATGACTAGGGTCTACTTACGTATATATAATAGTTTTTGCGGTGCCTTTGCCTTTTCAGTTAGCTGAATATGTTTAAAAGCCATTTTACATATGTATGCAGCAAAAGGACACATTTATTTAAAAAACACGTTCATGTAAATGTATTTGTTATATATGTAGGTACTCAGAGCTTATAATGGTAACTACTGTTTTGTTTGAAAGATACGAGTATTAGATGTAAATGAAAAATCGTAGCGCACTTAGGGTGACAGGGTTTTTGAAAGTAGTGGAACATTTCTTAAAATTTTCTGAATTGACATCTGGTATCTTTGGTTTTGGCACTTTTTTAGTAAAAAGTACTTTAATACACATTTGTAATATTAAAGTTATGTTTGATTTATTTGATTTAAGACGATTTTTACTTTTGGAAAAAATTTTGACTTTTGAAATGTGGTGAAAATACTTGAAGAAAATGAAAATGCAAAAACTTATCAGACAGATAGCTGCTAATCTTGGTGAAGCATTCGAAACGGTGCAGAGCTTTTTGAGTGAGACGAGTTAAGAGAAGACTTGAGTCTACAGCTGTGAAGAAGAACAAATTTGTGGACAAACAACTTAAAGTTTCTTTATGCTTCAGCTCACTCAACTCATCCATTTTCTATGCGATAGTTTGACCAAAAAACAGCGTTCATACTGCCAGTCTCTGGCAAGTTTCCAAGGCTAAACTCATCTCTTCACAAAAGCTAAATTGATGCCATGAAAGATCTCAAGGGGATCTATAATAGACCTGCTAGAAATATTTTGGAGATCCTAGGAAACTTCGGAATATGCAAATGACTTAAAATGGAGATGCTGGAAAGTACAAGAAAAGTAAATAAAGACGAATAATTGAACTCTTACCGTTTTATTAAAGGAAGAGGAGACATATTAAATTTGTAAACAGAAAAAAATCTTTTTCTGGCTTATACCACCATGTGGTGGCGGCCGCCTCTGCTAGGTTCCTGGCTAAATAAGTCGAACGTAGAGAAGTTAACACTCTCGTATAGAAAATCTCTAGTCCACGGTGGAACAGCATATGGCAGGGATGCGTGGCCAAGAGGGTGCTTGGTTTCTAGTATGAGAGCTCTGAATACCAGTCGATCTCAAGTTTTAATATTGACTTTCCCGAGCATATGAAGCTCTGTGTGAGTCGACATATTTCTCTCCATTAAAGGTATAAATCAAGAAGCCTCGCTTAAAGCGGAGAGGTTAAACTTTAAAGAAAACTACAGGCTTAAAGGAAGGAATCCGACAGACGTAAATAAGATTGCCTCACGAGTGGTGGACGGATCTATCTTGAAACGTACTTTTAAGGCGTTGGACCAGGAGATTCCAAAAGGGATGGACAATGGAGCCTTGCAATAGGTGAGGAGGTTAATCTCTGTAGGAACTCCGGTGTTTATTGGCCAGTCGAGGAATTTTGAAGAGAAAAATAAGAAAACTTCGCAAGAGATAGACGGGTCAGTCTCCAATGATAATCGGTAGCGCACATTGTATGTGAATGCTCAGTACTGGCTAGCATAAGGCTTAAGTCCACGGTCTGATACTTGTTAAATGTGAATGCCATTGTGTTAGACAATTGGTAGCGATTAACAAGAAACTCCGTGACGAGGAAGAAGTCGATAGTCACCGGTCGATAGTCTGAAATCATTATAGTCGATAGCAAAGGCAAGAGGTAGCACGAAACTTGAACGAGAGTAAGGTAGTCGCAAATTAGAGTTAAGAAAGGGGTAGAAAAGGAAACTATAAATTAAAAAAAAATTTCTTTCCACTGAATAGCAACGCTAAATTGAAAAAGCTCAAAAGGGCTGTTCAACCATAGCGCAATAACTTATATCTACCCCTAATATTATGCTATATATATACAGAAAATTTTTACCATAGAAAAGAGTTGGCATAACTAATGATGGTGGTGTAATATTATGTGTGTTGACAGTGTAGTATTTGTGTTTTTTATATTCAAATTTTCCTAGTAAATATTGAAACTGTTTTAAAACAAAGTAGTCGTAAACTAAAAATAAAAACATATAAACACATAACTATATAAATAGGGAAAACTCTAGTCAAACAAAGTTTATGCATTAATATTAATTTTCTTGTCATAAATCCAATGAAACGTGCAAGCCTGACAGTTGTACCCTGCATATGACTTTTACTTTTTGCTAGTTTTTATACAATATACATTTTTAAAATGCACATATAGATATTATTTCACACCCACCCTGACATTATGGGAATATATTTTTCTATTTTAGTCTGAGTATAAGTTGGCTTTTAGTTTCACATACACACACAAGCTTAGGTATCCAAACTTAAACGAGAGGGAAAGGATGTTTAAAACTGAACTGTGGCTGCGGCTGAGGCTGGGGACAAAGTTTTGCATATGCTGGGTAAACAATGTTTGAATATTGGTCGATTTGCTAATATTTGGGTCAATATGAATATTAGTGTTATTTATAGTCAATATAGTTAACAGTTTGTTTGTTGGCTTGTTTACAGACTAGTAAGACAAAAATTATGAATAACAAGAAAAACCCTGAACTAGATCAAAAAGTGTCAAGTTTGTGTAAATTATGAGATTTCTAAATAATAAAATAGAATAAAAAAAATCTACTAGTTTTAAAGAAACTTCATTCGTTATTAAAAAAGTTAAAAATAATATTTCTAGTCCTCCAAAAGTATGCTTCAATAGCTTTAAAATAGTTATACATCAATTGAAGCAAGTAATACAATTGGTTACGGGCCAACTAAAACGTAACGGTAGATTGCAGTATTAGCTACAGAATTTATGTTCAATGAAAGTTTTATTTTGGATTTTTTAAACCAAAGGAACTCGATCAATAAATCACTGCAGCAGGCAAATATTTGCATGAATACTTTTTATTCATAAATGTCATACAGCTTGGCTTTTATAGACAAAAAAACAAAACTAACTTTTATAAACTTTTTTCAAAATATTTGGTTTTTTGTTTGGTCACAAGGTCAGGCCAAAAATATTTGCCAAGTTCTAAACCAACGTTATTGAATTTAATTATTTTAAAATGTGGGTTTTGGTTGAATTCTCAGTTTCGTTAAACATGCTGCCGCTTGTGGTTATATAAAGCAATCAAATCTAAGAGGAAATATTTATGTACATATATTATGAGCTATACAAACAATAAATTAGTATGTCTAAATGTATGCTTTACTTTTTTAAATTTGCTTCTATTCATTACGGAGAATTTGTGGTTTGTATTTTGTTAATTTTGGTGATTGCCATTCAGTGTTATTTTAAGAACAGTTTTCTTTTTAAAATCTTGCTAATATCGCTTTAATTTAATGATGATTAAGTTGCGTTTACAAAGTTTTAAATCTTTGCGGTTTAAGTAAATTTTTTTCATCTTAGCAAATTATTAAGAGCAGAATAGTTCCATTTTTTTTATTTTGGACCGAATTTGAAATCACCTTTAGCTTTTATGATAAACTGTTTTCTCGAAGAGCCGTGTTTATTCTCTGGAACATAAAAGAAAACTTTAAGGAACTGTAGCACGTGTACAACTACAGAGGCCTCTTGGATGACACATTCCCCTAGGTGTAGCAACTAATTAATTTTTTCTATTTATTTTTAGCCTTTTAGTGACATTTGTCGAACAATATTTAAACATCGTTAATGGCTGTAAACGAAAGTCCTCAAATGAGCCACTACAGAAAAAAACCAGGGGACTCTGGTATTAATACCAAAAAATACTCAGTAGACTTAAGGTTTTAAAGAACGGCAGCAACGAATTTGAAGTAAGCTTTTCTTTTTTAATAATCACAAGCGAATGTTGAAGGAAGCGAAACATGTGTTAGTCTGTTTGTATTATATTTGCATAAAAAACAAAGTTGTATTTGGCATTATTACATGGCAGCACATGCTACCTTAACACACCATATTTAAGTAATTTTAAAAATTATTCGAACTTTTGACAAAAACCGATCATAACATTTTTTATTCTAAATAGGAAAATTTTATTCGTTTGAAGAAAAAAAAAAGATATTCGAATATTCGAATTAATGCTACAAGTTGACCGCAAGTATGTTTGCTGCTTTTTTTTTTTGGTACTCAACTGACGAGTTTGAAGATAATTTTAAAATTGTTGTCGTTATTTTTGTCGAACACAGGGTAGAATGGACGACTGAATAGAAAATCAAAATATACCATCTCCTCGCTTTTCTTTACGAAGTTCGCGAATACTTTAATATTTTGTTATAAAGTAGAAAGCTTTAGTAAAAGAACTTGATAAGCTAAGTGTGACACTTCCATATTCGCAGAGGAAAAGAACAGAATCCATTTAAGGAACAGGTAGCAAGCATTTGCTTTTGTTTTTTTTTTTTATTTTCCACGGAGTGACTGTGGCAGTGTACTTTTGGAATGACCTAGTGTAGCCTATAACCTACTTGAGTAGATAATTGGATACTTACAACCTTAAAATCGAATGTTATCGATAAAATATGATATTTTACGACGTTGCAAACAAGAAATTTTAAACTGACACTTTTTTGATTTTGACATTTTAAACTATGTGGTATAGATGAGAAGTCAGTTCAATTTTTTTTTAAATATGATCGAAATTGGGTAAAAAAAATTTTCGCTTGTGCTTTCACTTTTTTTGAAAACAAAAAATCCTAAGATATGCGTTTTTGATTTTAACAAATCTGGTGTTTTTACTCGCTAATAAATACGCTTTTTTTTTACTAATAATTATTACTAAGAATTAGACTAATTTTTACTCTAAATACATTAAAAAAACTTTAAAATTTTACTCCGTATAATGAAATGAGGAACTGAAATATTATACAGGGTGTCCGGCGGGAAGGTATACTATTTTGTTTGTTTATAATTTTTGATTAAATAAAAGAGAATGGATCGTATATTGATAAATGTTTTATTTAATGTCGGAAATTATGTATGGAATACAATATCAGATAAATGTCCGCCTCTTTTAGCCTCACAAATGCGAGTCCTTTTGAACACATTTTTCATTACTTTCTCACACATTTCACGCAGTATTTCATTAATTTCATCACGATTATTTTGTTTGAGTTGCTCAGCGTTTCTGGTTTGTTTGCATAAACCTTGCTTTTCAGATATCCCCACAAAAAAGAAGTCCGGAGCAGTCAAATCAGGCGCCCGTGGAGGCCAATCAACATCACCATTCCTTGAAATAACTTCTTGTGAAAAGAGGTGTCGCAGTAATTCCACTGTAATTCTGGCTGTATGCGATGTGGGACCGTCTTGTTGAAACCACATGTTAGTCAAACCCAAAGCATCCAGTTGTGGCGTTAAAAAGTTTTTAATCAAGTGAAAATGTGCTTCGTCACCCATTATGATATTTTCATCAAATCGGTGTTGTCATGGGCGAGCTCTAGTATCCTATTGGCATATGTACGTCGGTGTAAATGGTCTTCTGGAAGAAGCTATTGTGTCAACTGAATCTTAAACGGAAACAAATATAAATCTTTGTGCAAAATTGTGGCCAAAGTTGTTGTTTGAAGACCAAGCTTCTGAGCACGGTATTGAATTGAGGTTGATGGATTGTTTTGAACACTTTCTTGATCAGCGGTAATGTTTTCGGCCGATCTTGCAGTTCGTTGTGATCCATGCTTGGGCCTATCAGATCCACTCCCTCTTTCTTCGAAATCATTCACTACACGATAAATAGTGCGTCTTCTTGGCACATTGTTTCTCCAAAAAATTTCACGTAACTTCCTCATCGTCACAGTAATCGATGATTGGTTTTGATAAAATGTTTTAGCGATTAAAACACGTTGGTTTACCGAATATTTTTTCATAATAAATTTGCCGCGTCTCTACTTCACGACCGCCAAACATGAACTTTCCAGACTAATGTTTAGCAAAATGGTTGCAAAACAGAGTAGTTCACCTTTCCGGCGGTCACCCTGTATAAATAACACAAATTCCACAGCCCCACTTAACCTACACAGACAATTAAATTTAATCAGTATTTTATTCCATTGAATTTCCCTAGAAAAACCTATTTACTTAAGTAAAGAATTTTCTTTCCATTACCAAAACTATTCTTAATAATTTTCCTGATATCTATGGCATACTTTCAGGTGTTAAGAAACTATGATAAAACCTTAAAAACACCTTTAACATACCAATTTCAATATCTACTGTGTTACTAATATTGCTAAAAAGAAAACACGGAAAAATAAATATTTTTTATTCTTTAAATCCTGGCTATTCTATATTCTTTATTAGAAAAACAACATAAAAGCACACATGCACACACCCTTATCTACACACATGCATAGAGAAAAATTCGATACTTTTTTGGAAAATAATTTGTTTTTTCCCAGATTTCCTGCTTCATTCGGTTAACAAAACTATGAGTACAACACGTAAAATAAAACTCGTATTTTTTTTCAATAGTAAATGAAAGGAATACACAGGCACATATGCTTATTTCTCTACAAATACATGTACATTTATGTATTGTACACCTTTTGAGCTCACGACAGGGAGTTATTTTATATTTTAATTTTTAATTTTTTTTCTAACATACAAACATAGTTTTAGCAAGTCGTTAGCATCATGGTATGGAAATAACAAGCAAATAACTTTCTGAGCAGTAAATGTATGTGTAAATATTAGAAATAATATGCACAGAAACAACGGTAACAAATGCTAAAAAAAACAACTAAATAACCTCCTGAAAGTATGCAATTTCATATGCATCAATACAAAACGAAGCTAATTTTAAGGCACAAAAACAATTCAAAACTACAGCACAAAACTATTATGATGTAGAGGAAAAATAGAACAAAACATCTACCGAAAATTTTTGTGAATTGTTTAGCTACGAGAGTAGTCGAGTTTACAGTAAAATAATTCTGTAATTAAATTTGGGTAGATGTGAAAAAGAGTATTTACATCTTCCGAGTAGCAAAAAAATATTTTTACGTATTAGCTAGGCATTGCCCCCATGAAGTGTTTTGCGCTCTTGAAGGTAAAAAGAACTTTTAACGAAAAAGCGTTTGATGTTTTCAAAATTATATTTTAGGCTCAACTTTTCGCAAAAGTGGAAGTTGTTGGAATTGCTTTGATAAACTGAAGAATAATTTCTCAGTGATTTTGCATACAGGGTGAAATGGTGCTGTGATATATACTAGTATTAACAAAGTAAAATTTATTCTTTGTCAGCGATTTTGTCTAAAATTTTTCATTATTTTAACCATTTTACCGATATCGATGTTTTTAGTGATTTCTGTTTTTTGTTTAACGATTTTTTTCGATTTGCTTTTTTTTTTTTTTTTTGTGAATGCGTTTTGCGAGAAAACAAATAGAATTGAGCAGAATTTTTCATGGCACGCCTTGCAGGCAAGTTTAGATAGAAATATGACACATCTGTGAACGATGGTGTTTCCAAGAAAGTGTCAGCAGATCAAAGCGGTTCAAAGCTTTTGGTATTTACCCTGGGACAGAAGTACATGTGGTACTTATATAACGAGGTAACTCCACAGGTGACAAACGCCACTGTGAACGTTCTGAAGGATGCGTTAGCGACTCGTTTATTAGCTCATTTGGAGGGTCTATATTGTTTGGTAAGATCCACCAATCCGACCATTTCAGTTTTCCTTCTTTGATCCAATTTGAAATCAGTGTTCTAGAAAGAACATAATAGCCAACAATTATGGCATCATCAATTTAAATACGTTGTAGCAAATCTACCTTCCCTACCCGATACAACTTCTACATCAACAAACATCAAGTATGCCTTGAAATATGCTTGGGTTTTTTTTACATAACAGTGGGATTTTTTTTTATAAGTATCTGTGTTTGTTATTGGGCCATACATTTTTGTTTTCATTGTTTTGTGTTTTTAATATGCCGTTATTTTACTTCAATATGTCTCTCCAATTTCAGTTTTCACCGGTAATTTTGCATGCATTACTTTCTTTGCACTACTTCAAAGTAAGAGTGTTACTTATACTTTTGCTTATGTTACATACACAATTACAAACATACACATACTCCCCACTACTGCTGGAACTTGAGTCCTTTGTTGTATTTAGAGAGTTGTTTTCGTGCACATCATGTACAAATTTTATTTGAAATTTTGTTAAAATTTTAGTGTGTTGTTATTTTCTATGATGGCATTTTGCTTTCCACGTCTTGTATTGCATGTAATTTTCGACTGAAGTACAACTCAGTGCCGTTTTTTTTCTCTATGTTTTCCAGTTTTGTATGCTGGGATTTTAAGTGTGTTTGTAGGGATTTTCATGAATACTTAAGCAGAAGGTAGAGTAATTTGTACAAAATTACTTGCATACTTTTTGGGTTACAGCAATAATGTAAATTTTTTTATTAAAAAGAAAATACAAAACTTAAGTGGAACAGCATAATGTTTGCCATGAAACTTGCAACAAGATCATATAAGAAATTTAATATTAAAGAAAAGTAAATAAAATTTAAAACTGGGGGCAATATATGGCATACGATATCGATAAAAATTTTGTTAGTATTTAACAAATCCACTGCCTGATTAAATTGGTTAATGAAAATTTTCACATGCTTCAAATAAAGTCTTACAAGTTTTTTTTTATTATTTGAATTTGTTGTTTTAGATAATATGATACTTTTCTATAACAAAAAGTAAAATATAGTTCCTTGCGCGCCCGATATACCATACATATAAAAAAGTAGTACGCCTAAATGTAGACAATAACGCATTAGTTGTCAAAAAAGTTTCCATAAATTACAAAATCAACGAAAATAAAAAAAATATATACAAAATATCTTTCCCATTTTATTTAGGAAGTAGCAACAAAATTCCATTTTTTTTAAGTTATTAATGTAGGGAGATATCGCAAAAGACCATTTTCATTGTGGACACAGTTTCGGCCACATTCATTCCTCATTTTGATTTTAGGCAACTGATTGATAATTTACAACTACCTTACTTTCATTAAGTATCACGCTAACTCGAGCCTTTATTCTTCTATAGTAATTTCAGACTGACGACTGTTAACTCCCGGCCTTTTTTCTAATCACGGATTTTTGTAATTGCTAGCATTTGTATAAGGCGTCGATTCGACATGCCATTGACATTTAACAAGTATCTGCTCATGTTATGCTACCTTGTGCTAAACATTCACACACTATTTGCGTTACTGTCCAACCCTCTTCCACGGACAGCCTTCAGGTAAAATCTTCTTCGATTTTCATCTTGGTCAGGTTATACTATGACTTCTCATGAACTTTCACTAAGCCATAATCCAGCTTAAGGTATCCTTATTGTATCTAAGCACCATATTGGCCTTCCTGGCAAGGGGCTCTTGGAGCACCATTCGAATCTGTCGAGATGTGTTAGCCTCCCTCCCTTTTTTTAGATTTAAAATGGCTAGTTATTGTAGGAGCTTTTCCCGCACTAGACATTACCCAGTGTAACTCTGGGTTTTGGTCCACAGAAATTCACAGCAGATCTTCTTTTTTGATAGTTCGTCTTCTGCTTCATTCCCAGCTGTCCTTCCTTTAAAATTATGTAGCAATAATAAAACGAACTTAAGCCTAATACCTTATTAAAATCTTGTATTGATTTAATTAATTTTTAAAAATTTTTAATGCTTAAACGCCTTATAACCCATTGCTAGAAGGTAAGAAAAATAAGCAAAAATATAGCTTTAAATAATGTAAAAACCTTAAACAATGACTTGTAATTTTATATTGTTACAAAGTAATAGTCAAGGGTGTGTGAAACGACCTATTGTGCAAATGTACAAATACGCAATATTACAAACACAAAGCAAAAACAAATTGCGCAGCAGAAATTCCATAAACCGCGATTCAACGAAAAAAAATATCTACAGCAAGCAAAAAGTAAACAAAAGATACACACACACACAAACATATACAAGACTACTAAGCCAGCAACTGAAATAACAAATGCGCAATGTCGCGTATGTTCGGGACATTTCAAGAAGCGGCCGTGATCTGTATATAAAGGCGCCGTCCACCACAGAACAGACAGTTGACTTTGAGATCTCAAGGAGTGAATATCTGTGCGTACAAAAGTGTTAAGGGTACAGTGTAAATAAGTACTTAGTATAGTTATAAATAGAGTCTTAATTGCCGAATAAAGTTGTGTACTGGTAAAAATCATTAAGAACTGTGTAATTTAATTTTTACAATTAAACGAACCCTGCAAAATCACGTTTATTGTGGTAATAAACGTAACAATATTATATTCCTTTCTGTTCTTTCACTCATTTCAACTTTTAATAAAAATTTTTCAACACTACATCAAATTTAGTATTGCTATATTAAGTTACAGCTTTTATATTTAAATTTTTATTATTTAGATATTGTGCTTTAGGTATTCTTTCTATTAATATCAAAATTTTCTACAGAAATGCACCAAAAAAAAACTAATACTTCTAGTTTTCATGGGAATGTATAGAAATTTGATATAACTAACTCATATTAAGACACCAATGCACATTTATACACACACACACAACCAAAAATTGCATGTATATTATTTAAGCCATTTTTGATCATATAAACAATAGATGAAAATGTTTGTACAAATAGCATTCCCTCTTGCTGCCCATAAGTATGTAATCGTTTAAATTAAATACTTCTCGGTATCTTGCTTTCCATTATGATAAAAATATCAGTAAATGTTATAAATCATATTTAATAAAACTTTATTTTTTTAAAACAATAAAAAGGGAAAGACAAACTAAACATTTACGAAAAATATAGCATATTTTTAGGGTGGATGTGATGAAATAAAATAGAGTGTGCTTTTGGAAAGCAAATAAATTGCAAGTGTGCATTAATTATTAAACACATAATTAATTGAACATTATTAGGGTCGTATAATTAATTCATATTTCAATTATAATTAATTAGTTATATGTTTATTTACTTTTACTTTCGTAGTTTTGGCCATAAATGTTTTAGCAAATTCTCTATGTGCAAGGAAGTCAATGAATTTTTGTCAAAAAATTAGGAACAACAACAACAATTTTTATGCATAAGAGGGACTTTAAAAAGTAACAGCTTTTGTTGTCATTTTTTTAAGAAACTGTGAAAGCTTAAATATTTGAAATTTTGCATTTCGAGATATTTACCGGCAATATTTAAGGATTAAGCGGTTCTGTTAAAATTAGTCACTGTTGGAGGCATCCTTAAGCTTTTCCTGCTCTCTTGGAAGTTTCTGCTTATGCTTTCTATAACGTTGTTTTTTTCATTCAAATATAATAAAGTTTGTTTATTCCTTTCCGATTTTCGCGATTATTTTTTTCATATTTCATATATTTTCTTTCCAAATTATTCATAACTTAGTGGGATTTGTTTTGGACTCCTTTTGGGATACAGTCATTGCAGTGCGCCATCCATGCCGCAGTTAAGGACAAATCTAGAATGTGCATTATGACTCATAGTAGTCACTTTTTGAACAATTATGCGATTATCGCATATTTCAAATTTTAATAATACCGCCACCTAACTCAAAGTACTTTATTGTTTGTGTGCAAAATTTGGTTTTTTACAATTTTGTTTTTTTCTTCTTTAAAGCTCATCTAAAATTAACATAAAAAAATCAAGTGCCAACTATAATAATAGTTATCAATAGCAAAGGAGTCTGTTTATATATTAAAATAAAACGTCATTGTAAATAGCTTCGTTCGAGAACCCAATAATTATCAATAATTATGCCTAAACTTTACTAAACTGCATTCGAGTACACAAAGTTTAGTAGATGAGAACACAGTTTGAGAGCGTAAAATGACAGTTCGATGACTGAGCAATTGCAAAATCTGCTAAAGAAATTTTTGTTACTAGAATTTAGTCGGCTGAAAAAAACATATGTTTTAAAACGTAAACAAACAAAAAAGCATTTTTACGGAGTTGTTAAAATTTTTGTGAAAATAAGGAAAACTAAAGCAAACACAAGTAAATAGGGATTTGAAAACAGTAAAGTGTACTAATTTACGTTTCCATACAAGAATAAGTGTTTTTTGCTTAAGTTACACTTTCCACAGCAGTTTAATTAGGATTTAAGAAAAAAAAAATATTTTGTTTCATTGTTTATTACTTCTTTAGTGTTGTAGAAGTGATGAATACTTCGGAACCTAGTAATTGGATATTCATACTAATCAATAACAAAAACGAGTAATAATGAACTATTTATCAGGAAAACCTACAATATAAATAAAATAAAAAGAAAAAACTTATAAAGCAACACAAGTAACGTTTTTTTCGTAAAAATTGTATACAATAAATAGTGCTGTACCGAGTACGAGCAACAAAAAGAGTCGAGTAGTCAAAGGAATACATTTTTTACAACACTGCATTCATTTTCAATCAGCTGTTGGATAAATTTTACTAAATTTCCATTCGCGTACTTTTTGGACAAAATTTATTTTGGGAGAGTAAATTGAAAAATTTACTCAGTTACTAAACTCTACTAAAAAAGTACTCGAATGAACCTAATATTTACTCTATATACACGCATACAAACAGTGTATACATTAGTGTAGAAAATGTTTGACAAAAACACAGAACGTGTTTAAAACGGCTCAAAACGATCTTATGAAAAAGAAGATAATCGTGACTTTTGCGCAATGTTTTGATAGCATTATACAAGGGCGTAGAAGACAGCAGACTACCGACTACAATCTGTCAAAATTAATATACACACGATGATATGAGAACGGCAATTTTAATGACATCCAAAACATACAAATCAAATTAGGGCTTAGAAATATTTTTATTGTAAATTAAAAAGAAGGAAATTACAATATATAAATTTAACAGTATATAGTTTAAAATAACTAACTTTCTTTGGTTTCAGAGAATTATATTTATATTTTTTATTATGTTTTATTATATAAAATATAGGCCAAATGCTGGCCACGGCTTCGGTGACATACCTATATCCGATGGTTGATATTTTCAATGCCTCTGAGACATAATCATCCTTTAGCTCTTGAATTCTGCTTGGCTTATTGACGCACACTTTTTCAATGTGATGTGGCAAGTGGCATTATCCTGATGAAACCACATATAGGCCAAGTCCCAATTTTTGGTAACAAGAAGTCCGTTATCATCACGCCATAGTGGCTTACAATTAACATTATGCAATTATGGTTGGACCAACCTATATTTTTGTTATATTGCGTGAATTTTATGTACATGTCGGGAATCATGTATGTTTTTAGGCTTAAGTGTCGTTTATGTGCAGCTTCACGATCATATTCAAAGTTTCAGCATTGAAAAATACTTTAATTCTCATTACTATTATTATTGGCCATGCCTACATTCAAGTAGCGGTGCATAAAATTTGAAAACTGCTCGGTCATATATTTCTGCACGTATATTTCTATCCTACCTACTCTCGCATATTATACATCAAATGAAAGTTTATTATCTTTGCTTGTAAAATATATACACAAAAGTTTGTACTTACATATATGATCTTTCTCGTAATTTCGAATAATTAAAAACAGTCTTTAACAGTCTTTAATAAAATTCTTCGAATTGACCGATTTTGGGTCCACGCTACGAAGAGGTTGCTACATTGTTTGAAAGACTTTTTTATCAGCTTTAATTTAAGAAATAGTTCGTTACTTTATAGCTTATAATTTTACAGGCCTGTCCACTCACAGCACTTGTTTCATAAAAAAACCGAACTTTAAAAAAAGTAAAAAATCTAAAGTGGCACCTCTGAATTATAAACGAATTGTTGCAACTGCTGTTAATATTAAAACATTATTAAATAGCTGCCATTTTCAGAATAATTCATTAGCTGGCTACAGGGTGACATTTGTAGCAGCATTTGTCGTCGTGTAGCCTGCTGTGGCCAATGTGTGTAAAGCCTTATGCTCTAAACACATAAACCACAGCAGACTACACAGCTTCATGGCTACAAATGCAGTTGACTTCATATGTCGCCGTGTAGTCAGCTACTTAATTTTTTTGAAGGCGGCAGCACGTCATAAATAGCTGATAGGAAGATTGGCGTTGCATTATTAGTATTTGTGTTTGGCGAACAATGTTGCCACTTGAACTTTTTTTCCATAACGCAAAATCACTCATTTAAGAAACTGAAACATAAAAGAAACTAAATATGGTCAAAAAGAAAATCAAGTAAATAAAAAAAAAATTTTGTTTAACAGTTTTGGCCTAAAAATACTTTTTTCGCACCTTCCATGTGGTATTTCAGGTAAAATAACTTGTTTTTAAATGTAAATATAATTTATTCCATATGTTCAATCTGATTTTTTTCTACGTGTTCTGTGTAAATTGTCAACACTTTATTTGTCAATGGTCGTCACTAAAAATTGATTTTAGTTTAAATTGGCGACAGCGACAATTGTAGTCTAGTAGTCATGTAGCTGAGGTGCCTCCAAAAAAATAGCCTTCATATTAACGTGTGTATTTTACTCTTGACAGATTGTAGTCTGTAGCTCGCTGTGGTCTATGTGTTTAGGGCATTAGTCTATCAGTTCTCGTCGCACACAAGTCGACTATTTTCTTTCCGTTTTTTTTTTTTTGTTGGTTTGCGTTTTCAAAATGGTTAAGCATCTCTACAAACTGCAAAATTATACTAAGCTACTGGCCCATCAGATATACTAAACGCTATCTCTAATTGTTTTATTTATCTGACACAGATTTAACATAAACTTGCTTAGTTTCAACAACTTTATTCCACTCCCTAAATATGAAGATAAATACAACTACCGTAATTTGCACAGTAATATTTATGTATCATATTTTTCTCATTTCCTGCAGATACTTTTCCACTAATTGACCAAGCAACCAAATGAAATGATGAAATTAATGCCAAAAAAAAAACTTTATAAAATCCTTCAGTGAAAATGATGTCAAGTGTTATGAGGCAGTAAATTATTAAGATGCGCACGCTTAAACAGCAAATGTCAGAGTCTTAAGCCGGCTACATAGCCCATTGCAAACAATGACGTTTGACAGACAGTCAGACAATCATTCAGTTTATCTATTGTTCACTGGATTCAGTCAGTTGTTTGTTCATCAAATATGCAAATATTACCATAAACCTTTAGCACCTTTAACCAAGCAAACGACAGGCAGGCAATAAACAAATACACAAAGCCTGATTATGATGTTAAAGATGATCATCATTATCGCCAGCATGATCAAGCGTCAACTGTTTGTGTTTGCTCACATAATTGTAAGATAAACAAGCAACAAGCAGTAGTCAGTCAGTCCTCAAGGTTTGGAAAAAAACACTCCTTTTAGGCAGAAAGACTCTTGAGTTACTAAAAAATAAGTTTCACTTATTTTGCATTTGGTAACAAAATACAAATATTTTAATGTTTAAATAACAATGAGAGAAAATAAAAATGCATTACAACTTAATTCAGTTGGTGTAACGGTGGCATTGTTGTTGTTCGTAGTTCCACTTAATATTGCTGCTGGTGGTGCAGCTGCAGCAGCTTCTGCTTTCTACATCATGCACCTTGTTCACATTAATTCCTAGAAACAGTTGCTTGCAATCAGTCATAAATGTTTGTACTTATTTTGGATTTTGTTTGTTTTTCATTTACATGTACAATTATTGGGTACATTGCAATCACTGCATTTGGTTTGATGCACAAGTAGTACACATCAAGCCAAGTCAACAAAGTACTTCTTTTAATTCGTGTCTACTGTTAAAGATCTCTCAACATGTTAATATTTATTTGATGTTGATGAAATATTGTGCTGACTAACTTATCATAAGTTATGTGAGGTCAAAGTATCTTGAAATCGTACATAAGAAAATCACGAAATCCGCCTACAGATAAATGACAAAATCACTTTGTGTCAGCAAAGTTTTCATCGATAGGAATGCGCTAATTAAATAGAAAATGTAATGGAACTTCAAGTTGAAATGAAAAGAGATTCTTAATTGTTATAACAAATTCTTTCTGTGTATGAGAAATGTATTTCAATAGATGTGGCCGATTGTTAAAATAGATTAAAAGAGCTGCGTGTGGGTTATTAACGAAATTCGATCTTTAATTGAATGGCCCTTGTACGCCTTGCTTCGCACAGTGGCACGGTTACATAACGGAGGTCCGATTTCCAAAAACTCAACCGCATATACTTGGCTGTACTTAAGCCATGGTCTGGATTATGTTGTCTTTAACGTCATTGGTGAATTGCGTATTACTGGCAACGACCTTCAAACTCAGACACCTCCACAAGAAAAGACAAGCGGATTTATATCAGATTATCTTGGTGTTCCCTTCACATCACTTCTAAGAGAGATAACCATAGCCTAAAATCGTTCATGCAGAATGTGTAGCACCTAGCGCTGTCCTGCTAGAATCACATGTCGTTTACATCCATATCATTCAACTCGGGTGAAGACCAATGAATTACCTTTGATTTGAAGCGCCGACCGTTGGCGGGTTGTAAAGCTACTAACAGTTTTTTCGAGGTACGGACCAATAATAACGGCAGCCAAAAATCCACTCTAAACAGTAACATTAGCTGGAGGCATTAGTGGAACTTGTTCGGACAAGAATGATTTTCCGATCAAAATTTGGGTCCATTTTGCGAATCGTTAGTCGTGACTTACTGAATATGAAAGAAATTTAGCAAGCGCTATTAAAATAACTTGACAGGTATTAAATATCGCCGTCGACCCCTCTCATTAGAAACCCTTTAGAAAGGGCTGTTTGAAGATATTGTCAACTGGATCTGTTATGTGTTACTGCTCGGTATAGAGTAATACTGACGAACAACTAAAGCTGAAATGCAACAAAAGCTATCTAGCATCAACGTCCAGCGGTGGCCTTGAATATACATTTCATAATAATGAGAGAAGAAAGTTTCTTTTGCATTAATAGAATGAACCATACAGCACTACAGCAGATTTTAAATATAATTCCATTTATTGCATTGAAGTATTTTTAATTGTAAATATTTTTCGGCAAATACATATTTCTCAGTTCATGAAAATATATATTGTACGCTATATTTCTTTAAATCAAACTCCTATTATCATAAAGACTTGAAACAATTTTTATAGCAAACCCGTACAAGGCAGATTTCATACCTATTTCTGCTCTCACATAACTTTTGTACGTGTGAGTGTGGGCGCCTTTGAAAGGTCTGATATAACTTTTAATATCCATATTTTTTAATGGCTTTTGCATGTTCTGCTTCTGTGATTTCTCCCTTGTTTCATTTTATTTTTCTCTTTTAATTTATATATATATGTATGTACTTTGTATAAATATAAATATCAATGTACATACATACATACATACATATCATTTCTCTTTTTGCAAAATCTAAGCCTTTAGATAAAATATTTGTTTTTTAAATGGAAAACATCAGCTATACCTCACATAAACTGAAGCAGATATTTTCAGATGGAAATGTGTTATTTAAAGTACATGTGTGTATATTTGTATCTGTTAAGCCGCCACAGAAGGCCAAAAGAAAAAAAATATGTTGTGAAAACAGCTTTAAAAAGGGCCTACATATTGATGGCTTAAACTAAATAAAGTATGATTTGGGAAGGATATCAGGAAAGTCTAGTTACTTAAAAAGCAAAGAATATAGTGCAGACTATTATTATCGGTCACTCTCAGTAAAGCGATATCGGAGGTTATTCGCCAATCATAAGCTATTATAATATCTTAACTTTCGTAGCATAACGGAGGGCTTTTGTAATATTCAGGAGTTTGGAACACTTACGTCTTACACGCAAACAGAAAACATGGTTCAGGTAACCAAAATCTAAGAGCAACATATCATAATTGAATTATATGGTTGAAAAGGGGCTTTAAGGGCTCCTTAGAATATGTGCATAGAGTATATATTAAACAATAGAGGTGAGCGGGCACATCCATGTCGTACTCATTTGCCCGCGATGTCATTTCCAGTTCCAGCTTTACCTGTTTGTTGTCAGTAAAGTGTCCGTATGCATCCTATTTCCATTGCGTCAATATTGGGGCTGGAAAATTATCGATAGTCACCACATTTAATGTTTTCGATAGTTTGTTAAAAAAATTCGATAGTATCGACTTTTCTTAAGAAATTGTAATGTGTTCAAATATAAAACAAGCATATTATATGCCCTGGACTAATTTACTTGTGAGATAAAGTATATCCGTACACAACCATAAATGTGAAAATAAGGGCAAGTTCCTATCCAAATATGTCGGCGTTAAAAGTACTGAGTTCAAATTGAGGACTACATTCTTTATATATGAAATACCAACCCATTGCTAGGCAACTTGCAACTTTGTCGTGACGTGTCCCATACAAATAATGGGGAACGCTAGTCCGCTTAGATGAAAACTTACTGTTTTCAGATTTTTCTGATAACTTATACCCAAGACTTATCTGTATATCCAATTTGAGATTTCTAGCAATAGAGGAAATGCCCCGTATTGATGAGTGAGTCAGTGCATAAATACCAAAATATGCTCTTTCAGACTTTCATATCTCGGGAAGATTTTATGTTAAAACTTGAGGTTACCTATACTTAGTTCCATTATTATATGATTAAAGGAAGCAAAGTTATGGTATCGTGTCTCCATTGTATTGATTTATTCCACATTGACGCTAAGGTCAAGCAGAGTTGTATGATATCACATACGACGAACAAGTCTAGCCAAGTCCTGTTAACTCCTAAGGACCCCGAATCTCAAAGTAAGACTGGATTCAATAGGAACTCTACGAGAAGATAAGATTCTTAACCAAGTTTCTTTAAGAGGTTCTTCTTTGAAATAATAACAAATTAAAGTAGTCTACATAACGACATATAGAGAGAGAGAGGTGAAAGGTCATAACGTATAGACAATATTATTCCTGATAGACAGCAGAAAGGCAAAAACCAGCTAAATATAATCTCTACGCGTCTATAATACTTGTGACAACAAAATTGTAGGCATAAATTTCAGTTTGCATTGCATTGTTCCAGATGCTCTTCAGTTTCGATGCTTTCGAGTTAACAATTTCATTGAACTTTTTAAAACCTTCCACTAAAATAAAAAAAGAAGCAGCTCAGCTAAAGCTTATAGACAGAGAACGGAATATATGGAAAACAAAAATGGTACCCTCAGTTAGGCACACGTTGCAGGCAGGCGAAAGTAGTCAAAGAAATCAAAAAATAGTAGTAAGTGTAACTAACAGTGTGGCTGTATAAATACGTAGGCTATTAAGTTGAACAGAAATAACAATAGTTACTGGATGCTGCTTAAGGCAGAAAAACACCTACATAAAGTTATTTTTATTATTTTCCATAAAAGAAAAGCTCATATTTTATTTCTATATTCCCGTTGTTTGGTGTTTTTCTTTTATCTTATTTCGCCTCCTTCTATGAGAAACTAGAGGAGAAGTTTTGCTTGTATTATGGCTTGCTTCACTGCTTAGTCACTTGACACATTGGCCCACAAATGCATTCTATGGAACTCCTAATCTGTCCTTTTCTACCCTGCTGCCAGCATCTCTTCAATCCTGCCGATATCATCCCTTTAAACGTTACGTTAAATTTCTTCTTGTTTTAAAACGACTTTTCCGCTCTGTTGACTTCTCTGTATTTAAGTACGTGAGTGTGTGTTCACTTACATTTGTTTTCCTGGTATTTATTTAAGTCGTTTCGATTGTGTGTCAACGCCATGCTTGCCTACGGATGTTCAATAAAATTTACAGTAAAGTGTGCAACTGTACAAATACAACTTTAAATTACAGACGAGTGTTTGTGTAGAGGTGTTTCGTTTTAAACAGGTATTTGGTACTTTTTATCGAAAAGCAGGAGGGATGTGCACATGACCCCATTTATGTAAGAGCGCTTTGACATGATACAATAAAGACTTGTATATCAGTTGAGCTCTTCAAAAGATATTTTACAGAATTAATGAATATTGACCCCAGTATTGAACCCGAAAATTGCAGTAATTGCATCTACAACAATAAGTATGAGGCTAGTTTTGATAGATCAGCTATGAAGCTCTTTTTTTTAAGTTAAAGACTGTTTATTTTATATGTAAAGAGCTTCCAAAGAAAATAGGGTTTATAACTTACAACTCCTTGGAGACCCTTTCACAGGTTAAACACCGAACGCCTAATTCAATATATCGAACCTGCTGTTTAAATACTTATTCTAGCAATTTTATATGAATCCTTAAAGCCCATAAAGCTCTAGGTGTCGACGTCTTCGTTCTAACACTCGCAAAATTTGGAGTTCAGAAAGCTAGACTAATTTTCCAAAAGCCTCACTTAACGTGTCTATTTGATATATATATTTGGCTCTTCAAAAATCAGGCTGACAAGGCAGTGACTGTAACTAGTACTTTGCCTTGCGAAACGATTACTTAGTTTCTTCTATCTCATCTAATTAATGTTGATGTAGATAACATGTGCCATTACGGCTCGTGCAACAATTTACTCGTGAGCGATTTTCACATGAGAGTTATGGTGGTCGTATGTGTTCATAAGATCTAAATTGAACCCCTACACTTGGCAGCAAAGTTATGTCTTCTTGGTGATCCCGCCAATTTGACATTCTTGTTACTGGGGAAGATGGGGGAACCAGCCCACATGGATTGTCTGGGGCCTGAAACTGGAAGAAGGTAGGACTTTCTAAATTCGACAAGTAAAGATATTAACACTGGGTCCCCGAAAATCAGTAGTCCCTAGGACACAAGTCTGAGAAGGATGAGGCTTTTACAGGAGTGAACGTGGTGACTGTGGTTTACAACAAATCCGCGTGAAGATCTGGAGGCAGAATCAATGTGGCGTTGCATTGCCAGCAGGATAATTGGTAACTCCAAACCCCTCAGTAAGCGGTGGGAACAAGGCTCAATGTTGTCATGGTCCTCTATTGCTATCCAATCGAGTGTGTATAGACGCATTGGTGGTCGCGTTTTAGTACAACTGGTGGCAAGAGCACTGTCGAATTGTGTCGCGAGACTGGTAGTGATGTAAATCGCGACATATCTGGACCCCTAGGTGTTGTAATTTACTACCTCTCGATTTCTTTCTAACGCTTTCTTTCAAATCAAACGTCTATATCATCAATTCTACATCCGTCCGTACATGAATGTAGGAGTTTAAATTAAATTATGCCAAATTTATACAATATGGCTAAGGGAAGTTTCGCAGGAAGAATATGCTATCCGACTTATTGAACTAGTTTAGATTTTAAATAGACAGCTATCGGCGACTTAACTGCAACTCGGCTCTCCGAATACTGCCATCAAATACCCGGTAGTAAAACGCCCGTTTTCCTCTTTAAACACCGCTAATATGTTACTTTGTAGTTGAAATTTCTGAAGGATTTTTTCATTCCAGTTCCGTTATGTAGGCACCTCTACTTACTCCATCTTCTCGTTTGGAACCATTTGTGTATACATCCAGATGGTCCGAATAGGGTTCCGTGAAATCTGTTGAGAAGTAAGTTTTCGGAGTAGTTCAGTCTTTGAGTAGCTTTAGATCATACCACTGTATGAAGTACCAGCTTTCTGGTGAGTATATCCACCGGTAACCAGTTCAGCGTGAGATATAGTGTCTTTGTGGTCGTAGAGCGTATGGTTCGCGGGTTTATGATCGCCATAAAGCATACGACTTTCTCAAGTAAGAAAGATTGGCTGCCTTGTCCGTTATCTTTCAATAGACCGCGGCTCGAATAGCCAGTACACACTAGGATACTGCCCCATGACGGTCAAATTTTCATAGATTTTAAAACATTTTTTATATCAATTGTAGGCCTTATATCCTCCACAAAAAGCCGTTGGCTTAAAAAGTAAAATAAATGCGAAATGTAAGGAAGCATTTCAAAATAAGCAACCGGCAATAGTTGCCTCGCCCACAAATTCATATAGTTCAGACAGTAAGTCCAAACAGATGAAGCTGCAGCTCCGTTAGAAAGATATTTTCTAACCCAATTTGTTTCGTAACACTTGAATATAGC
The DNA here is from genome assembly GCA_963932375.1 of Phania funesta. Classification (NCBI taxonomy): domain Eukaryota; kingdom Metazoa; phylum Arthropoda; class Insecta; order Diptera; family Tachinidae; genus Phania; species Phania funesta. Next base: position 102,517,633 of record OZ010653.1, on the reverse strand, counting down.
AAATCGGGTTTCTCTGCATAAGTACTCTACGCCTTTACGGCATCCATTCTTATTTTATTGCACTATTTAGTGAAGCACCAAGCAGCCCTTTAAACCCCTGCTATTGCCTACATTTCGTTGTATGTCAGTAAATCCTTTGGAATTTATATTTCCCTAACTGTTTCTCAGTTTCCTCAGTTATTACTGCAGCAGCTGTTGCTTTGATTGTGTCATTTTTTTGTTCATTTTTGTTTTAGCTTCCCTTTATTCTTGCAGCCATTAATATTTTTACTTTTGTTGTGAAATAAGTCGATGTTATTTTTGCTGCTGCCAGTGTGTCTTTTCTTAATCAACAATTTTGTTTTGCTTTCCCGGTTTTAGGTGTATTTGTTCACTTCTATTTGCAGAAAGTATTAAAAGTCTAAGTATAGGTGTATGTAACCATGTATTTGTCTGTATATGTAAAGTAATGTCTTGATATAAAAAAAAATATACTTCAGTACATGTCCTGGTGTTAGAGTATATAAATGTTTGTTGTGATAATAATTTGTTATGACTTTCCTTTCTTTCAAGGATTTCTCTCTATATTCAACTTCAACGACTGTTTTGTACTATTTTACCATAACGAACGTTTATTCTTGCAATTGAGGTTACTGGAGGTCGTTGTGTAGATATTAGTATTTATGTGTGTCTTTTTTTCTACATCTTGTGCAGTAGTAATTGAAGAAAACAATAAAAAAAGAGAAAAAAACAAAACACAAAAAAGCTAAGAGACAAAAAATTTATATAAATATTAGAATTTAAAGACACCATGTGCTTGCCAGGGAAAACAATGCAAAAATGTATTTTATTTCATGATTAAGAAATTTAAATTGAAAACAAACTGCAGATAAATTTTGGATTTTATGGAAAATTTAACAAAAGGTTTGTTTAAGTTCTCCTCTTGTTCTCAGTATTTACTAGAAGAAGGTTTCAAGTTTTAGTTAATTTAATTATAAAGTAAAAAGTATTTTCTCATAATGGCTTAAAAGAAAGTTGCAAGTTTAGTGTAGGGGCCTTATCCAAAGATATTAAATGCACCAAACTTATAAAAATACCTACAAGTCTTCGCTAAAATTAAAGAGGATTATTTTTCAGTTACTCGTTTTAGTCTTTTCTTGGGCTCAATCTTTGTAATTTAGGGAAAAATTGGAAAATACGACATCAGATAAATGACATGAGTTTTATTTCCGTTAAAATAATCAGGAAAGATAGTGAAATGTGTGAACCAGTCCATTGTGGTGGTGAAAAAATTACGTATTGATTTTAATAACTCTTGGTCTCTTACCATGAACATTTGTTCTCTAAATCTACACTGATTCTTCGCGGTCTCTATCGTCTACGTAGGGTAATACATCCGGTGTAATTGGCTACCCCTATCGTTAGTTAAGAAACAACATTAATAACGAGCGTTGTGGTTCGTCGACTTAAGTTACAACTTGCAACTTTTTTGTTGGCGACTTTTACAAAATTATCTAATTTTACCAATTTGGCAACATTTCGCGGGAAAAAAGTCAAGTCAGTTTTAAAGTGTAACGTTCAGCAAAAGCATCAGAGCCAGTGCAATGGAATGTTTCATTTAATGCTTCATCGTCTGTGGCTGTGTTTCTAGTTAAATCAAAATTCTATTGATATATTTGAGTTAACAAATACAATATTGCATCTCCTGTATCGATGTTTACCATTTTGGATAGCTTAGTTCGTCGAAAGCAGTCGTGCTGTGATGATCATTTGCAGCGATTGCTAACATAATTTTCTTTTTTTCCTCGTATGTTCCTTTATTAGTATGAGCGATATTTACACATACTTGATGTTTCGTTTGCGGTTTACGCTGTGGTTGCATCGTCTGTATAAAAACATGAAACTAGGTTAATAAAACATGTGTAGCTGGCGTAAAGGAGTGAGTATTTGTGACGAACTTTTTTATATATTTTGGTTTTCGAAACATTTAAATAATTCGATTTTTCGACAGATATCTTCTTGGATTAATTTTACTTATGTTCTTTGAATTAATAATTTACGTTTTGTTTTTTTTTTAATGAGATTTATTCAATAAAAACACATAAAATTTTTGCGGCTTTTATTCGAAAAAGAACTTTTCTGTGCAACTTTTTTTTCTCAAAACTATTTTTTTTTTTAATTCCTAGTAGTAACGCTGCTAATAGTTACAGTGTAAATATACTTGAAAAGCTTCTAAGTCAAGGTTATAGGTCTTCTTAAGTAGATAGGTTTGATCGCATACCGATTCTTATTGCTTGAACGGGTTAAGATAGCAGGATAATGGGGCTTTTTCACTTGTATATAGTTTAATATACGTATCCAATATGGATTCCGTTTTTTCTAAGAATATTTGAAATTTCATTAACTTTTTTGTACACACCTTTATTTCACTATTTTCAAAAAAAACTTATTCGACTTCTTCTAAAAGGATATTAAGAGCAATTGATCCAAAAAAAGTGAGAATGATAAGAATTTGTTTTGGCCATTATTGGAGCGGAAACAATTCAATGCTTTAAATAAAAGTTGTTTTTTTGTTATGATAAAAAAAGCTCGTGCATTCTTTTTGTTAAGATTTTACCGTCAGTTCTTCTGATATTAACAAGTTAATTAACTACATTCCGTCATGCAGAATTTTATATACTCTACACTAAAGGGTGGTTTACATTGTCCTACAAGTCTTACGACATGTCAAATTTATGTGCAGAAGATCACATATGGAATGAACGGTACGAATGCCGTTAAAATAAATTTAGTATTTTAAAATTGTTAACGCCGAAGCCAGTGTTTGTAATAAACAACAAATATTAATAATCCAGAGAAAAATCTTTGTAACCTGCCGTAGGCTTGCCATTCATAAAACTATCAAGAATGGCCATGGTCAAATCCACATCGAATTGGATGAGTCTCACTATTGTACTTCCTCAGTTATAGAAGAATTAGTAGCTACTTTTTAGGGGGAGTACCTCATTGGACGCTCACATTCGCCTAGTGCTTTGCCTGGGTAAACGACTGGTTTTGAAAATAACAAGCGCCAGATTTAAAGACTATCATAATTCCAGTTTTTAGATAAAGGAAAATTAATAGTAATACTCTATAGCGTTCAATCGGCTATGTTATCAGAATTGTTCGCTTGTTTTTAAGATAAATGGAAAGTATTTACTACTTTGTGTGTAGTCATCCCTCTGTCGTCTGCTATTCTATTCGATTCTTTTTCGGGAACACACTGAGTTTTCAAAATAATATACTTAAAATATTCAGACCCAGCATTTGCAGTTTTTCACTTATTAGGGAAACGAATATTTATTTTGTATGGGAGGTACCCCTCTGCTCGCTCTTATTCCTTTAGAATTTCTCTCAAAAACGCAGTTAATTTTAAATATAATATGTCAAGAATTTTACGACTCTCGCTGTTTTAGTTTCGTAATTATATGGAAGTTGATATTTTTTCTATTTGGGCGTACCTTTCCTGCGGAATTGGAAAGAAAAGCGTACAAATTCAAAACGATCGGTTCAGCAGTTTGTCTTTCCACAAGATACAAACAAACTAACAAACAAGCACACACATACAGATTTATTTTCGAGGCCAAAAACACACTTTTGGCATGAGACTCTTTAATCCACTTCTACGTCCATAATAATCCTTTTTATTTTGAAATTTCTAACAACCTTCTTATGCTATACCATATGCTGCACTAATAAAAAATTATATTTTAATAGGCCCTCAAAATATAATTAAGCCTTAAGAAAAGCAAGAAATAAAACTCAGTCATAAAATTTCTAAATTTAACGTTGTCATTTTTAATTAAATTATTTTAATATGAAACGAAACCCTCTTAAATTAAAGCAACATTAATATTCGAGTTTAACCTCTTGAGAAAATTAATATAAACAATGCAAAGAAAAGAGGAGAATTAAAAACAAAATGGGCCAAATATCTTAATTATATTTAGAAAAGTAATCAAATTTTGTTGCAACACAATGTGTTTAAATTAACAAACAAACAAAAAAAAAAGACTACTTAAGTCCTTAAAAATTAAATCCCATGTAAAATACAAACAACAAAATAAAATATCTGCTAGAGAACTGTATATTACACAAAAGGAAAACGGAAGTATACATCTACAGCGTTGACTAGTAAAGTATACTTTTAGGTACCTTTTAATAGGGATGAAAAACTATGTTCCAAAACGAGTACACTAAAGCCTAAGGCGATTTTTACGAAATCCGAGTGACATTAACTTTGTGCTTGTTGTTTTACTAGAGCAGCTAAAAGTGCAATTGTTGCAGTGTATATGTCTGTGTGTGTGTGTACGTGTGTGTAATTGTGTGTATAACCTACTAACTTAAATAAAAATTTAAATCCTTATACACAGCTAGAGATGAATGTTTGTATATACAACACATACTCGCATTTGTATATGTATATTTACACCGAAGATTCCATATGCACTGCTACGTTTGTATCTATTGTTTTTGTTGTTTTAAACTTAATCCGCTTAACGTGTTTTCCCCCCATTTCCTGGTAGATGAAAGTAACAAAGTTACAAGTCCTTTGTAGATTCCGTTAACTTTTTGTATCTTAAAAGCAGTACAAATAAAGGGTGATTTTTAGAGGCATACAAGTGAAATTTTTACTTGACTACCAGGCTAGTGGTCATCCTAATATTTATACGAAAATTCTAAATGCTCATAATTTTCCATTTATTAAGCGCACTGTTTTCTATGCAGGTGTATGAAATTGCTAGTATACGTCTAGTGGAAGTCACATGTTTCTAGCTACAAAGTTTGCAAAACGACCACATAACCTATCCATCTTCTTCACTACCTGTCTGCTCAACATTATTTTTCCTTTCTCATTGCCTCACTACTATTTTCGTTTACAAAAAAGTTCGAGTAGTTTTCCAACCAACAACGGTGAAGCAAACTTGAGGAAAAAATTTTTTTTTATTGCTGTGGTGTGGTCTTCTGTCTCGCCCGGCAGATACTCGTATTATGGCGTATATTGCGATCGTAAGGGGACAGATAGTCATTGAGATCATAAAGATCATAACTTAAAATCTGCCTAAGTCTTATGCGGAGTTTGATTGGACAAAGTGTTGAAATATGGCTGTATTCGAGCTTACTGGACAGGCAATAAAGTCAATAACGCTGAATGTTAATTTTCGGCAGCTATAATTCATTTATAAGTTAAAACAAAAACATTAATATTGTCACTGGAGTCCCAATCTGTTACTCTTGCAAGAATAAAATATTATAGGGATGTTCTATATACATGAAACAAAAATGATATAAAACAAGTTACATGTTAAATATCAAAGAATATTTGGTTTTATGGGAAGAAACTAGAAAGAAACTTAGGGAAACTAATAACCAGCACTACACACATAAAAATATTTTTACCATATGTCCAATTGTATGTTCGAGTACCCTGTACATAACTTCTATGGTTGTGTACTTTGTAGATAAGTTGCCGGATCTCTAGGAAGAGAACGCTTAGCCCTACATACAAATAATAAACGTGAAGGGATAATGCAAAACAGCTATTTTGCAGGCATTTCTCAACCGTTTTTGGTTCTCACTTACGATTGCCGTTTAATTCAGGCTAAATTTCTCACTAAATTTTTTTGGATCCAGCTTTCTCCAGATATTTAGTGTTCAGATTTGTAGTGTCCAATCACTGCACATTTTTAGCTCATTCCGCACTATTATCAAGTATAGAAATCCAAATGGAGAATATATTCTACGTCGACCTAATAAACGAATCTTTCTACGTTTCCCTATGCTTCGAATTTTGCAGTGAACTCCTCGGTTAGTCGAGAAAATTTATGGCGGAAACTATACAAACTGATTCCTAGAACAACGCACCTAACGTTATTACCGTTTATTGGTCTGGTATACTGTGACAAGGCTTGGATGTGTGACGTCCAAAAGAAGAAGAGAGGCTGCTAATTACTATTTCATAGATGATTAGGACCATTTTCTTGCAGTACCATGGCCACTTTACTGACGCTTTTGCTCTCTTGGAACCTAGTTTAGAGAGAAACTTCCTAGTTTTCACTTTGTCGTCACCAGTTATACGAGTTTATTCTAAAAACAGCATTTGAAGCCAAATCAGAGATATTGGGAAAACCATGGATTCAAGTGAGATTGAACTATGCACCTACTCTGTTAATCAACACGTTTTTGATACAACGATTTCTTCACTCTTTAAGTATTATATTGAATTGATCGAATTAGGCAGAATGTTTTTCGATGGTCATTGAGAGAAGAAATAAAAAACCAAGACCCCAGCTGCTTTGTATCACCTACGATGAAGGGACATGCGATTTACTGATTGCAAAGAATGAAAGAGCACTGCAAGATATTTGTTGTGAAGGTAATCGTGCTTTTTGAAGGCGTTGAAAGTCTTTACAGAAGTAGACAAGTACGATTAGCAAACAGTCGTGATATTTATGTAAAGAGGAAGACATCTTATAGCGGTTTGTCATTTCGTTTGCAATTTCTACAATATTTATTTCTGAGACAACAAAGTAAGTATATTCCGGATCCTTATAGGTAGGTAAGTGTAACTAACGACCTTCGTCTGTCCAATTTCGATGTTAACTTTATGCCGGCACTATTTAACTCAGTATCTTGAAGCTTGGAGCACTTAATCAGTGAGCTAGGAGAATTTTTGCTATTTGAATTCAGTCCCCAACTTCTCCAGATATGGGACAAAGTCCCCCTACAAAAATGATCATCCCAAGGCGTGTACACTACCTAGTGACCGGTACGTTAGACCGAATTAAATTTTTTCAAACAAACCTCAAAATTATAAACAAAGAAACTCAAATTCCTACAAGAACTGAAATTACACAAAAAAGTTTCAAATATTCTAAATTTTCCAATAATTTTAAGTTCACCACAAATGCGAAAATTCACCACAAAAACGAAGAACTATAATAAAAAAATGTCTTTTTCCCAAAACATCAAAATTTAATAAAAAAAAACCCAAAATTTAAAAAAAACCCAAACATCTGTATTCACCAAATTTTAAGTATTTACTACAAAAATTTTATTTTCACCACAATTTTGTAAAAAAAACCCTTAATTGCACAAAATAATTAAGAAGCTGCCATAACTTAAGATTCACTAAAAATTCGAAAATGTACCATAAATCGAAAATTTCGATTAAAAATATAATTGGTACAAAATTAATATTTAAAATTTTAATTGCTACAAAATTAATATTTTATAAATATCAAAATCTTACCAGTAATAGTAAAAAAACAATATATTGAAATTTCACTACAAAAACTTTAACTTAACCAAAGTTTTGCAAAGTCACGAAAAAGCCGAAAATTTAAAAAAAAAAAAGATATTGTTAGCCTCAAAACAGAATATATCTCATCAGAATATGTCAAATTAATATAAGAAGCATATAAATCCAACACAAATCGGGAATTCAGTAGCTAGTCTCTATGCTTATTTCACTTGAACTAGCTGATCAGCTCATCTTAACGTTGCTGTGCAACGTTCCAACGTGTCTGTACAACTTGTAAAACAATTTAATTTTTTTCCATATTTTACTCACAGTTTCATTCATTGAAGCTGTTGCTATATTTTTCTCCACTAACCATTTATTTTATTTAAATATAAAATACTTTTATGTAAAAAAATTACTCTCGTACAGGAATTATGAGTGTAAATTTGCTTAAAAATTATTCTTTCTCTTGTTGTTTGTTTGCCTTTGTATTGTATGGTTTTATTTGTTAAATCTATTTGTAAAACAAAATTGGAGCAGTTTCGTGAATATGCGAAGAAGAAAAGAAAAATTCTCTAAATGAAAAGAAAAATAAATACTGCCTGGAAAATGTTTGAAACACGTATGTAGGTGAATCTCTGCTTACGTTGAATTTAGCATAACTTTATTATAAGTTGCTGAAAGCAACAAAGATTTCAATAGAGAAAGACAAAAATTAAAATATGAAAAGAAATATGGGATTATTTTGATGCCAACATATTTAACAAAGCGAAAGAATAAAGCAAACATCGTGTATAGAAATTTAGAACACAGTGTAATTAGTCAAATTAGGTCAGGGCGTATGGGGAATATTTAAGCAGCTTAAAGCTGAAGAAAACTATGAGGAGATTCAAAGTTTAACTACAACAAGTACCTGAGTTATATTCGGCTGTACCGAATCTTAAATATCCTCTACAAATGTATGACAACAAAAAATGTTTTATAGATTTTTCCCGGTGCAAAGGATTATTACAGATATTTAAGGTTGGCCAGATATATAATTTTAACACCGTCAGCTGATGTCTGATTATTTGAACTCTAATAAGATTGTCAATCAGATCAGATGCTGTATATTGTGTGGCTGTGTGCATATCGCTTGCGTTATCTCGATGAGACTTACTTAAACCTTTATGAAATTATTTACTTTTGTTAGTTAAATATTAGACAGACTACGACATAGTTGGACCAGAATATTATTAGTCAAGGCTGAGAAAGTATTATAGGGTGTAAACAATATATAATCAGACTGTCAAAAGAAAAATACGGTTGGAAATATGACAGTAATTATTTTTAGAGAAATCATTAAACGCTGAGAGTTTACATTTCGTCAGGGGTGCATTTTTATAGAAGTCCCATAGTGTAATCAAACAATGAACGGGAATGTTTTACTTTTGAATTTTTAACATTTGTAAGGGTTCTGATTCGATGGGTCTCTGCAAAAATCCAACTAAAATATAAAAATTTTTATTATAGCTTAAAAATAACAGGTATTGTCGGGACATGCTAGAGTATTATTTGCCCTGGCAAGAGAAGCCAGTGATTGAAGCTAATTTAGGCTAGGTGGGACCAGCATTTTATTCGCCACATCATCTCCAAGTGAGCTGAAAATAAACTTTCTTATGGTACTAATTTGAGTCGAAATATTTACCGTCTCCATCGAGTAAAGACCGAGATTTAGTGACAATAACGGGGTTAATTTTACTAATGCCGATTAGAGATTATACTCATATCCACATGCCTAGAAAAGTGGCTATATAAAAACAGGGTTGCGAGAGGTGACAGGGAGTTTGAAAAGTGTAGCGGGTTGCTATACCGTGTGATGCTGTGCCTTCTGACTTAAGAGGAGTTAACAAATAGAAATGTTAACGTTTATATATGAGTATATTGACGCAGTTTTATTTTCCGGCTGGCGTTACGTTCAGTCTTCACAGAGCTTTACTAAAGATCTGCTTTCTTTAATACGTAGACGGTACTGTACGAACCCAGCTAATTTGTTAACGAAATTATTAGGGTGAAAAATACGAATAAATATAAGAAAACTTCGGTAGACCTTATATTCGTATACTAGACGTAGTAGTAGTATGTAATATACAATGTAATTTCAGTGGACCTTGGTAACCGGGAAAATATGGTAAAATATGTGGAATATAAGTTGAAACGGCTGATTTTTATTCGCCAAAATTCCCTCATAATTAAAAATATAAAATAATTTCGGGAGACCTTATATTCGACATGCAGCTAAACTACAATAAACGCAGGGTGATTTCAGGTGTCCTTATATTCAGCGAAATACGATTCTATACGAAGAATAGACAAGACGATTTCGGGAGACCTCGTATTCGCCAAAATATGATTTATTATGAAGAATATAAGATACTTTCTGGACACCTTATATTCGTCATCCAACTAAACTACGAATACTACAGGATAATTTCGGGAGACCTCGCGAAGAGACTTTGTATACGGAAAATCTACGGTTCTACTACGGTCAGCATAAGAATCAGTAAATTCCTCAAGTGGCCTACTTGTCGATGGTTTGTACAGTAGCAATAACTGTTCGTGCTTTGACAGTCAAACCTTCACAATATGTTCAAAATTTAGTATAAACTAAATGACGTATAAACAATGTCTATTTTGGATTTCTTAAATGTTGGCTACCACGTACTAATAGTATGTATGTAGTTACAATATGTTAGCTACCGACTCGTAATGTTTGTGTGTTGGTTTACATATCGGATGTGTGCTCATATTTGTAAATTTGTAACGACAGGTTATAATGCAAAAATAAGAAAAAAAACATCTAATTAATATTAATATTGATTGTACTGAGGATTTTTTAACTCAAATACGGTAAACTTTATATTTTCAAACTTAACTCATTCTATTAATAAGAATTAAAATTACACGTACGTATATTTCATCATATGACTAACACTTACTTTCACTATGATTTTCTTTCCAAAATATATTTCTATATATTTCTCTATACTTCTTCTAACACTTAAAGAGGATACAGCTCTCGTATTAGTTTATTTCCAAAAAGCTCGCCCTTTCACTTTTAGAGAAAATAATAAATCTTTTTTTTTACATGACTTAGCACAGATTTTGTTTCCAAATCTTATAATAATTGTGGCTTGTCACGATTGATAAAACATAAAAAAGATTTCTATAAATGTTTAAGCCAAAAACCCCAACACTGCAATATACACATATAAAATCAACAGAAGCACAAATCAACCATTACGAATCAAATAATTGCAGAAAAATAACAAGCTGAGAAAACAACGCGTATAGTGAAACATGAATGAAAAACAATGATATACCTACCAACATCTTATAAAACAAGGAAAAATAAAACAAAATATTCCAGTACAAAAGAAATAAATAAAACAAATAATAAAATGAAAATAACAATGAACAAAGCAAAAATAATTCAATCAGAAACAATTTATGCGAGAAATGAAAAACGACTTCCTAAAATTGAAATAACCTACATTTACACCCAACAAAATACACACACCCATTCACGTATATACACATATATATACCTACCATCATAGCAGCCATTTCCAAAATAACGGTGTAAGTTAAAGTGGATTCCTATTAGAATTTAACTGTTTCTTTTATCGTTTTTGTATTTGAGCCAATGTGCGTAAGCGTGTTAGTGAGATTTATTATAGAAAACAAATCGAAATAACCATTAAATCATAAAAATTAAACTCATTTGTAACACAAAAATCCCATTAACGCATTAAGTCTACTAAAGACATTCAACACAAGGGGAGAAACTTAAATAACGATAAGAGTTAATAATACTGAAGGAAGTACAACAATGCATTTTTTCTGTACAAATATTTTCGTCTGTATAGTTTCAGAAGAAACTCATATTATGCGAGAAAATCTTTTCTTTCGAAATATTTTGAAAGAAAATCTACAATTAAAATTTTTGTATATAAAACAACCGCACATTGTTTTTAATCTTAGTTGTCATGCATAGTTCAAATCGGCACACGGTTTTTTTTATATAGAAAAAAAGAAAGCACTTGCACTTGGAGAACGGTTTGTCGTATTCAGTTGTGACAAAATATGCGAAATTCTACAACAATATTATCTTTAAGCTGGGCCATCATTATTTTTATCTCAGAAATAGTTTCTCAGATATTGACATTAAGTGGCAAAAATGTTTGCTTTCACAAAATTCATAAAAATAAAACAAAAAAATGTTGTTTCAACCAAAACGAGCCATATTTCATTAAGATCAAATGTACAGTTTTTTTATTCGCACTAAAGTGGAGGTATCTCATTTTGACATGCACACAACAATAAAATGCTCTCTAACAAAATTTGCAGAATTATTCAAATCAAAAAGTCAAAAGTTGCCCATCAATTCCTAATTTTTTCCATACTTAGTTTGTAACATTTTGTAATTTAGAAATTTTCTTTATTGAAAAGTAATAGTTCTAAAATTTTCTCTAGTAAAAATTTTTGTAAAAAATTTTAGGTCGAATTTTTCTAGGACGAATGTTTTCTGAAGCATCCTTGGAAAATATAATTTCGATAAAATAATTCGCTTAAGAAATACATTATCTTGAATATAATGTGAAATGAAGTTCTCGATTACAAAAATATTTTTCTATAGAACGAATACCAGTTGCTACACCACGGGTATTCCCAGAGAAGTATGATACTTACACTGATTCCTGTAGTATCAGTGTTTAGTTACAAATCAAACCTTATAAATACTCTTTTTCTAGTTTCAAGCCTCACAAAAGTCGAACTCTTTCGCGCATACCCCCAGCTGGCAATATATCAAGGTTTCGGGATCGCCCGGAAAAACCCGTGATACAAGATAATATTGAACGGCACCAAAATAAAGCAAGTAACAAGTGTTTTGTGCATCCCATGAGCTAAGTTTGACATCAAACACCGTTTGCAAAAAATTCTGAAACACGTGCTTTACGTTTCTAAAGTAAACTCCTTTATGGTTTAAAAAAGCGGGAATAAAACTGCTCTTGCTGTTTGCTGTGAAGTTTCTGCTAGAAGCAACAGCAAATACCGTGCTATTTTATGTTGCACATATTTTTTAACAGCACGCTAATAGCAACTTTTAAATAAAAAAGCTTATTTTTAAAAAGAAGACGCAAAAGTAAGAACTAGCAGTTTTTTTGCTGTTCTTGTGCTGTTTAAAAATCGAAAACAGCTCAGTAATAAAATATGTTTGCTTTAACCGTTCTTGCTCTTGCTAATGGTTCATTTTTAAAATATGAGTATTTTGTACTCACATAAATTATTATAAGTTAAGAGTGTTTATTTTATTACTAACTTTAGTACGTCAAAAAGAAAACTAAATGATTAACAACAAGTACAATGGAATTCTCGGTACTTACAAATTAATAAATCAAATTATGTGTATGTAAAAATTCCATAATAGCACAAAAAGGGGCTGCTGTATCATTTGAAAGTGCTATGAATGTTATTGCTGCCGTGTTTGTGTTAGCGCTGTTTTCATTGCTATACTATTTTCAACAGTATAAGTAGCTGAAATTATTTATGTTTTCTGATATTGCTATTGCTGGACTATATTTATTTTCAATACCATAGTAGCAGTAAAATCATTGTTGATAAAATTTGTAGAATTTATAGCACAGTACAGTATATTCTTTTCGGCAGTGTTAAGCTGACCTGTTGTTTGTACAAACATATTTTATGCGCTTGATGTAGCTACCATCTGCTTCTCAAATTGCTATGACAGCACTACAGCAAGGGCTAATATTACGTCCCTTGTTTCCCATTGCAAGATAGATTCACGTATGTTGAAATCATAAGCTTGTTCTATGGATTCCTAAAAGTCTAAAATATATTCGTTTTTATGTTTTATAACGAAGTAGTGGTGCAAAAATCATATTCTTAGTTTCAAAATTTTTAACTCAAATTAAAATTCCTTGAAAAAAACAAGCTCTTACCTACACGAATTTTCTGTTCCTTGCAAATATGAGTTTTTTTAAACTACAATATGTAAAATGCACACTATTTTTGTTATTAAAAATAAAATGAAAGATTTGCAAAGTGCAAGCAAAAGAACATTTTGCGTTTATATTAATTTCATTTATAAAGAAAAACACACCAAAGGATATTTTCCTTTTATTATATTGCAGACATTCTTAACAATATTTTGCCAGCACGAAAAAAATATAAGTTTGTTTAACAGTCTAGAATAAAAGGATGAATTTAAGTAAAGCATACGTGTATGTATGGGCGAAGATACATACACACATATCTCTATGTATGCGTTTTCTAGTTTAAATTTGTTTGCCTTAAAGTGAAACTAAAGATATATATTTTTAAGTATAGCAGAACACAAGGACATAGACAAGTCATAATACAAAATTGATAAACTAAAATTTTAAGACACAAGTTTGAAGAAAACTTTAAAAGGAAAAACGATCATAAGTTGACATTTTAATTCGATTTTTTATGGAAATTCAGTCCTTAAACTCTACGGTATAATCAAATTATTCAATAACTTTACTTTAATTAGTAGGAAACGGTTTTGGTTTGCACAAATTTCAGATGATGGCAAACCGTCTAAAATATTGAAGCCCAGTCCGGCAAAATAATGATGTTGTGCCCCACCTAATATTTTTCGTTGACGTTCATATTTCTGATGCCTACTACATTCTGAAGTATTGGCAAAGCGTTGTTTTTCTCTTGGCACAAGTAATAATAATTTGGTGTGTGTCTTTGGGGTCTTTCCAAAATATTCAGGAAAAACTAAGATGTTGAGTTGATGAAATATGATGAAGATGATGAAACTGTAATAAGCTTAGGCACCTGACAGTTTTTGCAATAAGGTATAAGAATTCTATATAAATTATGGGAGGCACTAGTGCACGAAGAAGGAAATTAAAGCCTACAAAATAGAGAAAAAAATATACTGCACATATTTCATATCCAAGTTGTTTTTCTGTTTAAAACCACCGATCGCTCTTTGTTATAAGTACTTTGTGTCAAAGTCAATTTTACTCTCTACAGAGATCAGCACTTTTAGCATGTGAGTGTTACGAAATTTTGAGAGTGATCCGTTTTTTAAAGAAAAGTAGTTACCAGTGAGGATGTGAAAGCAAATATAGGTAAATAATGCAGAGTGTTCGGTCCGTATTAGGATGATCAATTATTCGACTAATTTAAAAGATCGGGTTTAGAATATTAAAAAAAACAGTGGTCATTTGCTAAAATCATAACAAAACATTTTGAAAGGAACTTAACCTAAGTTTGTTTTTATTTAAAAAAAAAACGAATTCCAACGACAGAGCTGTTTTAGCTGTCACTGTCATTACAAATGAGTTGGATGTTAAATATTTGTTACCCTACTAAACAAATTTGAAAATATTAAGTTCTACTTAAGATGATATTCAGTCGATATCGGATAATACTAGGTTGGGGGTTATGTTTCTTGAAATAAAAATCAGTTAGTATCTGAAATGTATAGAGGAGTGGTTAATCATTTATATTTCTAATTAAAATTTTTCAAATATATGATTAATGAATGAACGCATTTTGTTTATACCCCACCACAAAATGTTGTGGCTTTTTAAAGTCACGAAACTGGACTTTATATTTCACCCTGATTACATTATATCCAGGATTTCAGTTACCTTAAAAAACTGTATTGTCTCGTATTATATCTTCCCATGATTGTGAGGAAAAGAGTGTCCTTGCCATTATGTCTCCCTTTATACTCTATGGGATTGATATATTTTTAAGAAAATATATCAAGAGAATATGAATAGACTAAAGATCTGTTTTAATTGTGTAGTGAGTTATACATGTAGTGTAAATGCAAGGGAGCACGTATCTGAACATGTAGTTAGCGTATTAGGTTCTGATTTGTCAATAAATGATTGCTACTTCTACAAAATTATGAAATACGAAAAGCCGCCAACGACCTTGGATAAATTTAATTTTGGAAAATCATCCAGAAATAACATTGTTGATGTCCCAAACCAGTCGTATATGACTAGATCACTTTTAGTTAGGGTGTCAAAGGAAAATTGAATAAATCCACAACCGATTTTAAGAACACCACGTGTATATTGGTTGTTACTAAAATAAGGACCACGAATGACAACATGTGAGGGGATCAACATTAAAAATTTATAGAATTTTTAAAGTTATTTTATAAGTAAACAAAAACTTTACTACTATTAGGTCATATTGTTTTCCAGATTAAAGGGGCCTATAGAGGCTTGTAATCTTATGAGTTTGGAATAAATAAATAATTAAATAAATATATAGTATGTATAAAAAAGTTCAGAAAAAACAAGCAGATCAAATTCCATAGATCTAAGCCTGAATAAAGCAGTCGAATAGACAAGTCGATTACACTACTCCATATAACTTTGAGGATGTTTTAATACGAAAGGCAGTTTCAATGTAATGACACCGTACTATACATAAATACCTTGGACATTCTGAGAGGCGATTTTAGTTTTCTTTCTTATGGTAATTGCATTGATATTGCAGACTCGTGAAAAAAATACCTCCATTTATTACCAAGAAGAGTGTTTCCATATTGGCCCTCTTACATATATTGTTTACGCAGTTGTAAGAATTTAATTTTTAAATGTTAATAATAATAAAACCCTCTAGACCATTTTTTGCTCGTGTCTTTAAAACTTTCTGTGCCGTACCAAGAGAAATATATAATATTTTATTATATAACATTTTAGAAAATTTCTTGCAATTGCAATGTCCTATGATGACATACGAATATGTAACATAAGTATTTGTTATTTGCTTGTACGTTAAAATGCATAAATATAGCCATACAATAGTTTACAGTTTCTTTGTTGTACATATTAGTGAACAACATCTCCTATTTTGTCCTTTAAGAATCTTTTTTATCTTTCAACAATAAATATTATTCTATTTATTTCAGTTCGAAAACATAAAAATGTGTTTATATATTTTAGTTTTGATTGCTAAACAAAGTATTATACTTCTATTATATTGCTCCATTTTTTGCCATACTGCATAAATAAAATTTAAATAAAAATAATGATAACTAAGAATAGTATAAAGTAATAAAATGTTTAAAAGTAATTTAGAGAATATAAATAGAAGCAAATTTTGTTTTGTACTCCAATTGTACAAGATCGTTATTGTATTTTGTGTCAGTTTAAAGAAATTATACTGCAACTGCAAGGAGCATTAAGACTTTGCCAATTAAATAAATATTTAATTTAGCATAGGATAGACCTTAAGGCGGGTACACAATAAATACACTTTGAAATACTGCTATACGTATGGCTCATATAGATTGTATTGAATAAATAATAGTAAGCATACGCACAAGTGTGGTTCACAATTAATGGATTTAAAAAAAAAACAATTAAGGGAAAATTTAAGATTTATCAAAAATATTTTTTAAAACTGGTTCTAAAATCTTTGAGATTATGTTGAAATAAATAACGCTACAATATGTTAACGTGCGCTTAAATTCGAAAGAAAAGAACTAATTTGTGTTCCTCTTTGTGCAATACTATATTTATTTAGTCTGTAAATCCACCTAAGTCCATAAGATGTTCACTAGAGCGACGTTAATAAGTATTTTGTCTTTTGCGAATTCAAGTTTACGTTAATAGACGACGACTTCGTTCAGGCTGCTTATCTATCTAAATACAACTACTTCCACCGTTGTTAGAATAAAGAAACAGCTTTTTTTACTTCTGTACTCTATAAACAATCAAAGGAAAGTTTAGAAACTATAACTTAGATCAATTCAGAAGAGATATTTCTTTGCTTTGCTTTTCTCTCATTTTTAATCCCTTCTATTCTCTTCTTCTAGTTTTTCATTTTTTGTTCTCTTGTTTTCATTTGTTTTATTCTCTTTTTTCATTACCAGTCTTTTCTTCTTCACCGTTCTCATCTTGTTCTCTTCTCTTATATTCACTTCTCGTTTTCTCTTTTCTATAAAGTTTTCGTTCTTTATCCACTTTTTTCGACTATCTGTTTGCTGTTATTGCTGACAATATTTTTTTGGCTACAAAATCCAGAGTTTGTCTAAGTAGCTTAACTGCGTATCAATAGGACGAAAACATTTGATGATATTTCTCAGTTTCCTGATTTTTATAATATTAAGTCTGCTTTGTTCCAGTAGTTAAATTTTGATTTTCAAGTTTATAGAATTGTGTTTTAAAAACTTGACATTTGTTAGAATCAAAATATTCCTTTAAAATTCAATGGAACTCTTTGAATGAAAATTGTACTTTTTTAATTTTTTTCAGTTTTTCTTTTTTCCTTTCGGTTGTGCAAATTACATTTGCCTGTACTGAATAAATTCAATTTTCTGTGAGCCTTGTTTTATGGTTTTTTTATATGCCTTACACACTTATCTTCTGGGGTATTTTTCACGATTTCCTTAACAATTGACCCATTTACTTTATGTGGCGTAAACTACAAAAATTCATGGTAAAACAAAATAAAAACTTGTACAAGAAAACAATCAGAACCCACTAAATTGCAAGGCAACTCACAAACTGATAATGAAAAAAGAACTATGAACAACAACAATATAAAGTTATAAAAGGAATAAAATAAACCCCATAATAGTTATAATACAATTGTCAATGAACAGCATAAAATTCAATGAACGAAATATAGTAAAATAGGAAAAAAAAACATCAGAAACGATTGAAACAGAACAATGATTGGTTTTACATTAGATTTTATTAGAGCAAAGGAAAAGCGATAGAAAAAATATAAAAACAATTGAATCACAACAAACAACAGAAACAAAAACTAACACAACAATAATTTGTAGTACACAAGCACAAGCAAAACTAAAGGAAATTGAACATAACAAATAAACTTGTTGGATTATTTGTGTTTGTAGTTGTGAAGTGGTAGTAGTATACACACGTACATATAATAAAATACGCTAAGCACTTGCAGGGGACAGTGGTCTGAATTATTTAGAATAGATAACGGACAAGGCTTTGGAATATTGTACAATAGAAATTAAAGTTCAGTTTTACGTGAACTCCTCCTAAGCGGCTTAACCAAATTTGAAGAAATGTTATCTGTGTGTATAAGTAGGTGTATGAAATGTTCTCATTAATAGTTGTTAGCAGATGGTGGCGCTACAAGGGTTAAAGGCAAACAATAAGAAAAATAAACTGACGTCGTTCTAAATCTAAAATGGCGGATAGCTCAATATTGCTGATCAATTATTATTTTTGCAACCCCATGACATATCGGTATCAACTAAAAGAGCGTGTTGAGAAGAACACGAAAAATAAATGAAGTCCAATATGGCTAATGGCCCAAGATATCTGACCAACTATTCATATCATGTGTTTTTTGAAAAAGACAATTCGAAACCCACTAGGAAAATGGCAAACCATATAAAATGCGTTCTACAAAAAATACTATTGTTTTGGCATTACATATCGAAAATGCATTTGTTGTTAGATTTTCAATCGTTGTGGTGAAAACGCCGGGCACTGGGCTGCTGCATTCTTAAACATCTTTTCCTGCAAAATCACCCTTTCAAAAATTTCCGAATAGGCCGATCCACTTTTTTTCTAGCTACAATGCATCAAACTGTGGTGATAAAAAATCCTTATGAGGGAGGTTTTCCTGCATAGCGATATTCTCTTTGGAACGAACACTAATCTCTTATGCGAGATAATGCTGAGTTATAAGAGCGTTTTGTTACTGAGTTAAATTGGATCTCACACCTATAGATTATTTCATGTGGCGGCGATTATAGCACGTAAGCAAAAGATAAACTTCGCCAGATTACTACTGGTAAACAGCCACAAACAGTGAACAATTTATTTTTGCAACACTTCTGGTCTTTTAAAATAGTATAAAATTGGACCGGTTTTAAAAGGAGTTCTAAGGATAAAAACAATAAGCAAATCTTAGGAAATATGGCGAAAAAAAATGTATTAAAATTTAAAGATATGTAGCAAATTTTTCCTCTTGTACAAAATTTTATTGTTTACTGCTCCAACCACCAGGTAGATAAGTATGACAACCTTAAAGGAATCTGTAGCTTATATTATTGTAAGATCACTGTGCAACAAACCATTCATACATACAAAATTATGCATGCACATGTGAGCAAATTGTTTTTGGATGTTATCGTTGTTGCTGTTGGCCGCTTGCTGAAGAGGAAATACAAAAACGTAAAGCTAGAGAAATTTGTTGTTGCTAATGGAGGGAATATTTGTATTTTTTATATTCGTCCCTCTTAATTGTGGTGATAGCGGTGTGGGTGATTTGTAGAAAATCAAGTTAAGCTATCAATAAACCACATTTATACATTCATACAAACATACACACGTAACTTTATGCCCTACCACACACATTCCAATACACAGTTGATGGCAAAACGATGTTCGATTA
The DNA here is from genome assembly GCA_963932375.1 of Phania funesta. Lineage (NCBI taxonomy): Eukaryota > Metazoa > Arthropoda > Insecta > Diptera > Tachinidae > Phania > Phania funesta. Next base: position 102,497,919 of record OZ010653.1, on the reverse strand, counting down.
AGTCGGATTAAACTTGTACTCACAGCAGTAAAAAAAGTTTCTAGAAAAAAGTTTGTATTGTACTTAAGTTTAAATGTTTGTAATAGTCCATATGTATGTGTTTCTATGTATAAGTGTATAAGTGTGAAGTCTAGTGGAATCAAATGGAATTGAAAGGTAATCGTTGTCGATATGTATACTACGCTTTTCTTTCTCCCTTACTTGTTTTCGTTAGTTGTGGCTAGAGTTTAACTCCTTTTGTTGTGCCGTTAGGGAACAACAGAAGTCAATGTGAAATAGACCAAATGTCAATCGTAGAAATGTCAGTTACACCAATTTATAAACACATAGGTACACAAAACTACTCATATACCTAATACATGAACGCTTACTACGCCACTCTATACGTTTATATTGCACACAAACTTGTATATATAATTCGTTTTTACTAATACATTTAACAGAGATTTCATTTCAACTTGTAGTTGAAGTTTTTGTTGGCCGTTTGTTTTTTTATGAGTCCGCTTTTGGTTGTAGCTGTTGTTATATAGAGTTTTAGGTTTTTGACATTATGAAAGACAGCCCAAAAGGAATCCACAGATTGATTTGGGTAAATGAAAAACTCTAGCCCGGTTAGACATGCATAAACAGGAAATGGAGAGGTAAATTGAAAAAGAGTAAGTTAAGAGATATTTTGATTTGTTTAATGTCAAAGTGCAGTTAAAGATATTTGAAGCATTTTCGATGCAGGCATTGATTTAAAACAAAAGTATTAGTTTGGAAACGTGTTTAAATTAAGAAGGCTTTATAATCGTTTGGCTGTAAAAAAGCGACAGAACCCTTTGTGCAATATGAAAGCAATAATCTTCAATAGACCGCTAAAAAATTTATTTTCTTCTTATACATAATATTTCCCAAGAGTTGGGTCAGAAATATCAGCCAATGTTTTATATTAATTGAAATGCGTTTTAATGGTATTTCCCAGAAGTCAATATAAAAAACAATGAAGCACAGGCTTGAAAGGAGTAATAACATGGGCTGTATTGGCTTTTAATGGCAGGTTATTTGTTGTTTAATTGCACAAACACAACATTTACAAAAAAAGACGACAGGAAAAAGTCTGTAGGGGTTAAGTGGCACGACTAGCGCTGCAAAAGAAAAGCAACGGTAGCGAATAAATAAAACAAAACTTCAACCTCACCTTGTAACAATATTTTTTTTGGTAACTTGGAAAAGTAAATATGTGCATATGTATGTCATGGCCAAAAATTTAGATGAAAGATAAATGCTTTCGCTAATCACTTAACGAAGTTTTTTAGATCACAGTTTCAGCCTCCCAACTATCAGTGAGTGACGCAGTAAATGATCCTATCAAATTCGGTTTAACGAATAAAAATCTTAATATGAGAAAATCGTACAGACCTGATCCAGTACTAAGAAAATAATCTAATTCTGCTGAATTATGATGATGTCCGAAATATACTGGGCCTTCAGTGTTGCTTTCGAGCGAGGTTTTGTAGAGCAAGTACATAGAATTGTCACCGGTATAAGACCGGCATTTGAAAATAAGTTATACTGCTTAAATCTATTTATTGTCATTTCCCGAAAATTTAATACATTCTGCCATGATGACTTATTTACTAAAATAATAGAGCTGTTTGAAAGATACACTATTTAAAGTAAAGTATCCTGCAAGCAGCTATATTGTTTTAGTAAATAAATCATCATGGCAAAATGTAATTAATTTTTGGGAAATGGCGTAACAAATGGAGGAATATCTGCAAGAATTCCGGATCTATTATAAAAGGGCCGCCATTAGATATCGTGTACACAGCGGATATGCCAACAATCCCGACAGACGACATTTTTTTTATAAGTATTAATTATTGCATCTGAACCAGTTCAGTGCCATATTCATTAGTGAGAGGACTGGCTAAAAAAATGGAGGACCAAGGTAAATCCATTGGAACGTGTTCAAGTAATGTTTTGCCTCAGAAATCAAAATTGTCCACCAATAATGTTCGAGCGGAAACCCAATTGAAATATTTGGGTATCCACCTAGATAGAGGCCTAACTTGGTTCCGCCATTTTGAGGCAAAATAAGGGCCATAAAGCTTAGAATAACTCCACTACAATGGCTACTAGGCCCTAATAAAGCCAGTAAGAACATATGGCATTCAGCTCTAGAGTATTGTTTGTTTGATGCACAGGCAGCCAGAAATTCCAAAGAAGACAGTAAAAGATATTACGACTTATTATCTGCGCACTTTGGTATATAAGAAACAAAAATATCCTTAGAGATTTAGAAGTTCCCACTATCCAGGAAGAAATAAGAACATACAACTGCAAATACATAAACAAGCCAGTGGTCCATCGCAAAACTCTAGCACGCGATTTAGTGCAATTTGATGAGCACCAGATACTAAGAAAAAACATACTATATCCTCTATAACATTATATTGTTGTGGCAAGCATATAATTATTCACCAATAAAAAAATAATTGATTTAAAATTTATGCAATAAATAAATTAAATAATTAAAAAATTTTACGGCGGAAAACACATTATGGTTAGAAAATTTAAAGGATATAGAATATTTCGATGGCCTCCTCTAAGAAGAATTATACTTGGTGCAAAACCTAGCTACTTAAGTTAAAAAATAAGCTGTGCTTAGTTAATGTTGTTCTTATTTCAATATTTAAATTTATGTTCTCCGCCACTTTAAAAAAACTTTAAAATATTTTACTAGATAACAACAGTTCTATATTTGTCTTAAAAAACTTGTAGCATCCACTGCACTTCCTTCCCGCTTTTGTGACTTTATTATTGATTTTTTCTCGTAGCACATTCTCTTAAGTTAGAGGTGCGTCCGTAAGGGTTACGTAGCGAGCATAAACTTTGTTTGGTTTTATGACAAATAAAGCTTCACCGTCAAAAATATCCAAAAAATGTAAACAATGTAGAGGACAATAATAAATATACACAAAATAAAGTTAGATGTTTACTTTTCTTGGACTATAGCGAATGTGTAGAGGGTTCCTTGTAATACTACGAGGGTGGTGCAAGAACTTTTATACCAGATGTATAGATCGTGGCACTTAAATAAATTACATTACCAACCAATGACTCAAAGTTATGTGATGTAGTGCATTTACTTAGGAGTTCTAATTATAACAAAAATAAAAGCAGACTAAAGTCAGAATATTGGGAAAGTCTAGTTTACAAAAATAAAATATTTGCTGGCAGAATTTGCAAAAGCTCATACTAGCTGAAAACGGGATACATATAGTGCCGGAACAACTAAAATAATTACTCTACAATTTACCAAGAAAAGTATAAAATAAAATTGCACGAGCTACTGAATATAAATTACACTACAAAGTCTCACATCCATTCGACAAGTCGTAGGGCCAAATTGCCGCACTAATGATTAAATAATCTTACGTACCAAATGAAATTGATGAAAAATAAACGAGGAAAAATGTGCGAAACCAAATTTATTACTGTTCGTTACACCATAAGAATGAAATTAATGATCGAATAAATTTGCATAAATAATTTAGGTTTCCAAAACGATTTAGATGAACAAGAGTCGACCATATCAAGTGACATATCACCAGCAGTACCACCGAAGCTTCATCTAGCGGCTACACCATGACTTTGAGCCGTCAGGACTAGTGGCTAAAATATCGTTGAATATGATTATTTGGTACGCATGTACCAAAGAACTATATAAAAATATGTTAATAGATACGTATGTAAATAGATGCGGACAAGGTGTCCGGCATTTACAAGGTTGTTCCTCAAATGCATTCATTAGAGTTTAAATATTAAAATAGTGCTTAATATTCCTGTAACTCTAGTTACTACAGATGACACATGTATTGCTTTACAAAGACTATCAAAAACAGTCTAAAGTAACTATTGATCCAAATCAGGTTTTCTTTTCATAAACCAGTTCACAGATTAAATATCTAACGAAGGCAGACGTTTCCTTTTCATCACTCTCCTCTATAATTATATAAATACCTAATGTATGTTATATTATGTTTGTATTTTGCTTATAAAATGACATATATTTTGTTTACGATAGCTCATAATCGAATCGAATCATACTTCGACAGAATACCTTGGATCAAATGCAACAATATGAAATTTCGACACTAATTACGACGATCCCTAAGTCTAAGATTTCGAATCAAGTGAATCTATTACGAGTGCGACGATTTGACCCCTGGGCCCCTTTAGCGCACAAAATAGTAAAATGATATTTTAGGATGGCTTTGAGAAGGAAACATTAAAGAATACGATTAACTATAGAAATTGCAGAATATTTAAGGATATTTATGTGTAGATATGAAAAATTGTCAAGGCCCAGCTGAATCCAGCATTCCCACAGACAACTTGTTCTTTTTTCTAGTCCGTCTAAGTTTTAAGTGAAAATATTTTTCGACTGCTTTTTGTTCCCAAATTTTTGATATTACAACTGACAGCAAAGTTGCTATCCTTATAAAAAAGCACGTTTTCTTTTAACTATTTAGAAAGGTGAAAGTTGCCTTTTCCTTATTTAGGGATTCTATGAAACAGCTAAATTTTAAATATTTTGGAAAGATAATAAGGTCTACAAATAAAAATAAGAATACACCTAAAAGTGTACTTCAACTTTCAATCCTAAATTTATTCTTAAGTTTTACAAAGTATAACAAATAATAAATTAAAGTTACTGTGGACACACAATTATTAAAAGGGACAACAGATTTTGACATTTTATTCTGAAGATGATCTCTTTATTGATTTTTCTGTGGAACTGATAAAAATTTTGTTTTTTTAAATGGCCCTCAGAATTAAAGATCGTGCAAGAATTTTGATTAATATTTTTAACAAAATGTTGATGCAGTACAGTCAAAATAGGGATGTATGTTTTATAGAAAATTATCTCTTGAAATAAAGAGACAAATTTCTTTCAATGTCATTAAAATGAATGTATGCTAGTAACCAACAATTTATCTTTCGTTTAAACTAAGAGCTTTTTTTATTTCCACTTAATAACTTTAATAAATAAATAAATTTGCTTCTTTGTTAAAACTTTGTGTTTTTGTTTGCATTTTTTGAACACTCTCATTTATAAAGCTTAAGACATCTCTAAGTAAAAGTATAGGAATATATATATAGAATTGGAATTTATTAAATAGAAAAATAACATCTTAAGAATTCTTTTTACTAATCGCTTTAGTTGGAAAAGTTTTTCAAGAGAAGACCGTTTAAATATAACACAAATTCTCTATCTTTGAGATTTTATTTTCGAATCTGAGTCTCGAAAGAAATCTTTGACACTGTGTGAGAACTTTCGAATAAATTAATATATAAAATGCAAGGCAAGCCCAAAATCGATGAACGAGGATTTGTTTAAAAATTGGATTTTAGTTATTCAAATTAATATATATTTCCAAAATAAGATAGAATCAATTTGTCCTCTAATTTTGTATTTTTAGTATAAAGTTCAATGAACTAAATAAAAGAGCAAAAATTATGCTTTAAACTTCAATAAAAAATATTAAAATAAGGCTTTACTTTCATAAGCCGTTCAAAAAGCAAGTCCTTAACTTAAGAAGACTTTTGAAAGGTGTATGTTCAAGCTGAAATATAAAGAGATTTTCTGTGACATATTGAAATTAAAAGCAGTATTTATGGAAAAATTACTGCCAAAATAAGCATTTTGTTATCGAAAAAAGGAGACCAATTTCTTTTAAAGAAAGTATAGAGGCGCCCGTTTCACATTTCGTGTAAAAGTAAAAAATTATTCATTTAAATTAGACAATTTAAATCTTTTTTGAATTTGCTTATCTTTTGCTCTTTATTTAAGAACCTGTGCCTTAAAAACACCTTTAGGAACCAGTTTCAGAACTACCAACTGAATAAATAAATTGAAAGACTAGACCAAACGCAATCTTCATTTAATACGCGATAAATTTTAGGTTTTTAATTTTTTATTTGTCTTTACATCTTATATTCAGTCCCTCTTCTAAATTCGAAGTTTTTATATTACAGCTTTTAATTAAATTTTTGCCCAAAATTAGCTAAAGTTCTGATATAAAAATTATTAAAGAAATGTTTATTAAAATTTAACAACAAATAAATCATTTTATCTGTGTGTAAAAAGCGAGTATATTTTGTTTGACTACCTCTACACAAAACATGCACATTCATAGTAGCGTGAGGACACACATCATACATGTGTGTATAAGCGCAAGAATATAAATTTTATAATGACTCATATGGCATAAGTAACAAATTCTATAAAAACGTATTCGTTATTTAATTTGAGGACTGAGATCACTGAAACACTTGGCTTAACTTAAACACGTGTAAATCATTTCAAAAAGAATAAAAATATTAATCATAGAGAAATAACCGAGCCTATAATAACCGACTCTATAACTGTCTCCAGTCCTCACATTTTCTGACAATGAGCATGCTTGTGTGTGTATGTGCTTAAATAATTATATATAAGTTTGTATGGCCAAACACACATAATGTATAAGTTTTTTTTTTTTTAATTTATAACATTAAAAAAGTTGACTTTGCATATCTCTTTATCATTTTATTATTATTTCACTGCTAAGTAATGGAATGTTCTCTCTATATGTATGTGACAATACATTAACTAATACACACATATAAACACACTTATGATAATACGCCATTTATTTTCCTCACTCCCTATTTTTTGTACTCATACCTGTATGGGACTCGGAACAAAAAGTACATATGACTGCCAACATTTTTATGCTTTAGTGTGTTTGTTTATTTTATTTTTGTGTCAATTTGCTGGGGTTTTTCCTGTGCGTGTGCTTAAAGTAGATTTGCGTATGGGTATGTATCATTAAGTGACATCAAAAGCATTTAAACACGCCATAAAATAATTCATAAAAATAATGAAAAATAATTCCAACTGTCACATTTTGTTAATGTATGTTACTGTACATCATTATGGATTTTTCGTTCTTTTTTGTATGTGGCTCTCCACACATACATGTTTACAGAAAAGGATATACATGCAACATATATATTTATGTAGATGTATTCCAGTAACCCATGTGCTGGTATTGCGGCTATTTTTATTCCCTGAATTTGTAATTTATAATACATTTCATAATAGAAAAAAAAAATAATAAGTTCAACAAAATGTATAAGATCTTCTACAAAACTTATCTTTAAGTTTGCACAACTTTGCCTAGTAAGAACGAGTGAGCTGCACGAACCTTTTGCAACAAGAAAAAGGAAAAATTACACAAACATTTTTTATAATATTCACAAATTTTGAAAATAAAATTAATTGCACAACTTTTGCTTTATACAAACTGTGCAAATCATACATTGTAATTGCATGATTTTTCAAATCAATTCCTTCATTTGTGCAATCTTTTTGTAAAGAAAATTTGTGCAATTTTGAATGCCAGATTTTTCCTGTAAAGCAAAACTTTGTTTTCTATAGAAAATTTATACTAATTTGCACAAACCTTTTTCTAACAATTATTGAACAATAATTTTCTTAAAAAAATGTTCACTATTTTTTTTTTTAATCTTCGTAAGAAAATTTTCGCATACATACAAATTATGAGGAAAAATTAACAAACATTTTATTTATTTTTATTTTTAAAAATATTTGCACAAATTTTTCCTTAAGAAATTCTGCACAAATAGTTCCTCGACCTCTAACTACGCGCGCCTAAAATATAAGATATTTGCAGCCGTGGCGTATTTTGTACATAACAAGTCCCTCTTACGACTGCAGCGAAGTGAGTGAAAGTATTCTAAGAAATTGCAAGACGATGTGAGCTCTGAAAGAAGAGTTTAAAAAAAATGCCAGTAAATTTTATTAAAACGGTGTGTTTCATACACCGTCGCGGAAAGATAATTTTCAAAAACATTTGTTCTACAAAATTTGTATAAGAAATATATTACGGATATTGCGCTAATGTTTTTTTATGAAAATACATATGTGTGCTTCATAAAATTAGCAGACATTTTTTGTTGCACAAATATTTTCTACAGAAAATTTTTCCAAATATTTTTGAAATAAATTTCGCACAAGTATTTTTAAAAGAAGATTTCCACAAAGATTTTCTTATGGAAACTTGTATAACCATTTTCTGATAAAAATCATGAACAGGTTGACGCTTGAGCAACGCTTCCATATTATTCAGATTTACTTTGAAAACCGATTAGACTAATTTCTTCAAAAGCACAGGTCGCGTTATGGTCAATGGAGATAGCTACACAATTATGATCAATGATTTTTTTGTCTGAAAATATGGATGTTATTAATCTAGAATGTGGTTTCATCAGGATCGCGCTACGTGTAATACAGCGACTTCAACCGCCGACTTAAAATTTGGCAATAAGTTGATTTCGAGAAATGGAACTGTTAGTTGGCCACCAACTGTGTTCGATTTGACACCTCGGTTAGTTACCCTGGAGCCACGTAAAGTCACTGGCTAATGCTGATAAACTAACAGCAATTAACGTCTTGGAGGCCAACAATGTTTGTATTATTCGGCCATCGAGGCCGAAAAAAACGGTAACGCCATCGATCTTTCGAATCAACAAATTTGTTTGATTAAAATTAAATTTTTTGTTCCACTTTTTACAATTTAAATTTCCATCGGGCTTAAAAAATTCACCCTATGTATCCTTAAAACGTTTTGATTTTCCGACAGGGTGAATTTATATAAATATTTGCAACGAATTTCCATTTTTTCTTATTAAGTTTTGTTTGGTGGTAAAAAAATATACTTCTGCTTAAGGAAATTTGCGCAAACTCCTTCTTAAAAAAACTTGCTTCATATTTTTTACATAAATTTTATTAAAAAGAATTTTTTTTATTGAGCATGAACAATTTGAGATGATTCTGAAATATTAAAGGATATTTCAGAAGAGAGTATTAAGGTACAGGTATAGTTTGAAAAAATTACAAGTATAAATACGTATGCATGTATTTGTTCTTGAATATACTTTCTTTTCTCGTACGTGCGTTATTGTATATAATAGTGTTTTTATAATTATTTTAATGTTTGTGGTTCTTACATTGTACATTACTATTTACTTAACTAAGTTTATATGTATATGTATGTATTTGTGTACACGCATACACTGGCATTTATTACTTAAGCAGTTTTGTATCTTTAACTTACCTGGCATGTTGTGGGCCCACATTACCCATATCATGTGCTGTGCTGGCGCTTATTTGAAAATCTGCTATGGCTCCTGATTCCATACCCAAAGGATGTTGACATTGTTCTGCACAGTAAAACAAAATGAGAGGAAAAAAGACAAAATAATATGAAATTTGTGTATTTTATAACAGCAAAGAAAAAAGAAACCAAAAGCTAAATTAGTAGCCACCTGTACTTAGAGAGAACAGAAAGCATGTTGCAGTTATTTATTTATTCAGTTTAACAAAAGTATTACAATTAAGTGCAAAATATAAAGCCAACAAAAATCACTAATGACTAAATATATTTGCACATATTTTTAGAGAGTATAAAGTTAATATGCGTGCAAAAATGAGGTTTTTGAACTCAATACTCATGTACCTAGATTGATATAATATTTATATGGTAAACATTTTTATTCTGCCAAAATTAAGGGCACAAGTAGGTGGAATGAACTTTATATTTCAAAAGTGGTTTCGTTTTAGTTTAATGCACATTGAAGTATTTTCCTTTTTTTCTAGGCAAAATGCAAAAATGTTTAAGCTTGCGAAAATTCGGAAAGAGGTACTTCTCTTTGGCACAGGAAGAGCGTGTTGTGTAGAGTGGCAGTAATCATGCACGAAAGTACGAAAAATGGAAAATGGAATTTAAAATCTGTTTAGAATTATTGACGATATAAAATTATAGTTTTTAATGAAAGCACTTATATATTTTTAGAATTTATCAAACAAATATGATTCCTCAAAGCGAAAAATTATAGCTGAATTACATCTGAGATCTGATTTGTATACACACGACCAGTTCTCAGCTGGCAGGCACAAAGGTATGGCAATGCTAGAAGTTCTGACTTTAAACTCCACGTGACGGCGGCTGGTAACAGGTTGCTGTCTCTGCAAATCGTCTGGCTAAGTAAGTAGAGTGAAGAGAAATTAAGACTCTCTCATAAAAAATCCCTAATCCACGGTGGAACATCGTATGCCATGGAAGCGTCTCTAGTGCCAAATCTGGGTACCAGCCGATCTTCAGTTTTAACTCAGACTTGGCAGTACATATGGGACTTAGTTGTCATCCTTTTCTCAATTACAGGGATGAAGCAGGAAGCCTCGCAAAAGAAGGAGAGGTTAATCTCTGAAAAAACTCCAAGGGAGGTATCCGAAATAGATGGATAAGAATGCCTCGCGACGAGTGGACGGGACGACAAGCCAATTTCTAAAAGTACCTCTAAGTCGTTGGACCATGAGTTTCAAATAGATATGGGCAACGAAGCCTCGTAAAATGTCAAAAGCTTAATCTCCGTAGGAACTACGGTGTTGGCCAATAGAGGAAATCTAAAGAGACGGAAGCGCACATTTTGTCTAAATGTCCAGTACTGGATAGGCATAGGAACACGGGCAAACACTTGTTAAATATGAATGCCATGGGAGACTTAAGCATCAGAAAAAATGCAAGCAATTACAAGAGATTCCGTGAGGTGGAAAAAGGCCGACAGTCATCAGTGGATAGTCTGCATTACGGCATACATGGGCCTTCAAAAGAAAACACGTTAACCTATGTACATATATTTTACTTAAACAATATTTTGACTATAATTCTTTTATGAACCCGAGAAGATTTCCCTTTACAATCAGTTAACAAACAATTGTGAAAATCGTAAAACTAATCACAATGTTTAAACTTCATAAATGTCAAATATTTACAAATAAAATAGAAAAACTTATTTATCACGTACAGCTAGAAAATATACATAAATGTCATAATTTTAATGAAAACGAAATATATCATTGTCGCGCTGAAATCCCCGACATACATACATACATACAAACAAACAGACAGCAATGCTATTGCTGACTAAATGGGAAAAGTATTTGCAAATAAATCCAAATTAAACAGTAAGAAAAACACGAAATGAGAAAAAATTTTTGCCCAACAAGGGAATTGTGAAGTGAATAGAAAAGAAAAGAAATGCAATAAAGAAAACGACAAAATAATAAATGTCAAAAAATTTACGTTTAAAAATTTTACTCAATGATTTATGAGTAAATTGTATTGTGAAAAAAGAAAGAAAACTTTACAACTTACTAACAGAGCAACGAAATAAAGTGAACATAAAGAAGAGATATAAGGAAAATATTGGAAATTAATTTTAAGAATGGTGTTAGGATTGTTTACAATTAAGAGCAAAAAATTAGCACTGTTATGTACATGTAATATTGAGCTGCGACTATTGTAGCAGTCCCTTAATTAATTATGTTAAGGTATCTTTTACGTTAATCAAAGAAGACCCATTATAAAGCAGCAACTGTAATCAAAACTGCTTTAATTTTATTCGGTGTTTTCCTTTTTTTTGGTAAAAAAAAATTTTAATTAAGGAATATATGGCAACATTGTTGCGAGGGTATCACAAAATGAGAGCGAGTATAAGAACAAACGGTCTCAAAATTAAATTGATTATACCTCACGATGGTCAACTTAGCGATTTATAAATGTCAATTTATATGACAAAATTTGTTAGGAGCCAATTCTATTTCAACATATACGCTTTTTATTTTTTTCAACAAGACTTTTAAGGCAGTATTCATAAAAATTATTTTCAATTTATAAAAATTTTATTAAACAAATTGAAATAGAAAATTTGTTTAATAAACCTTTTCTAATTTAAAATTATTTTTATCAATATGGCCTATAGTCGAAAAGCCTAAAACTGGAGGAAGTGGATTTTTTAATGATGGAAGCACGACGCGATAGTTTTTCTATAATGCTGGCTTGTCTGCTAAAATAACTGTCATGGAATAAGACTTAACAGCAAGATGTGCAACTTTGTTGCTAGCCCTGTCTTCAGGAAGTGAAATTAATGTTTAGAAATTTAAAAATCTTTATGGTACTACCTTGCACCCTCTGTTCCAAACGTTTTAATTCATACTACTGATTTTATTGAGCGTACACTGGTATCAAGTGGAGCGCACTAATGGGTAGCTGCTGCCTCTATAAGAAACAAAATTTTGACAAAATTCTTTTAATAAATACTGATTGATTGAATTGGTTACTTTTAAGCTCAGACCCTTAGTTTTTTTTTTTCATGAGGTGGTAGTGGCAGGTAGAAGGCGGTGGTATTTCAACCCCGCATATTTTATATTTCAATAAAGTCGTAGCGAAAATTTCGCGTTCCATACAATACCGACCACTACACGTTGTAACCCCCCCGGGGGCATATATCATCTTGGTGATCCCGCCATCTTGATGGACTGCCACTGGGGGAAAACAGGGGCACCAGTTCCTGGGGCTTGTAATGAGCCTAAAACTGGAAGAAGGTATGACTTCTAAGTTCTACCAGTAGCGAGAAATGTAAATTGGTACCACGGGAACCAGTAGTGCATGGAACTTCGGTTCCAGAGGCTCCTTCGGGGGTGCACGTGGTGGCTGTTGTTATACCCAAAGTGGGGAGGTTCACTGCAGGGCCGATATGGCGTTGCATTGCAACACAAGCTCTCAATGTCTTTCGTTGACGGCAGGAGATTAGATAGCTCCGAACCTCTTCAGCAAGAGGTGGGACCGAGGGCCTGACAGCCTCTGTCCTAATTTGGTAACTGTGGGTTGTGCATGAGTAATATTCCATTGGTGCATAGGGGCGCTGGTCTGGTCCGTGGTTAGACCACCGTGAGGTAGAGCCATCGCTGGCGGGTATTCCTGGGAATCTAAACGCACATCTTTGCGTTGTAAAGAAGCTGGGAAGGGTGAACGCTTGATTTCAGTGGGGTAGTTCTTGGTCCAGGTAGAGCCTTACAACTATTAGTAATTAATATAAAGCAATGATTAAAGGAATAAAGCGATTTTTATTTCCGAATTAAACAAGTTTTTCATTAGTATTCTATGTCTGCAATCTGGCCTCTCAGGCCGCGAGATTTAATGCCCCTTGAATACTTTTTGTGGGGGCGTGCTAAACCGCACCGAAAAGCCAGACGCAATATTTTACTTAAAACACAACAATCGCGCTCATCTAGTACATTTAAGAAATACTTCAAACCATTTTCCAAAAATATCAGTAGCAGAAAAGCTAACGGCGTTTCTTGCACAGACTGTTAATTTCTGTTGGTTGTTTTTCCTTTAACAAAGCAGGCTGTTTCGTCTCTCTATGCTTCAAATTTATTTTTATTGTTACATGGAAAATAATTAATAATTTATTTTATTTTATTTGTTAATTTGTTGTCCATTAACCATCGTGTTTTTATAATTTATTTATATCTGATACCGTTTCATTTTTGAACAGACCTACACGCTGCATTGCATTGAAGTTGTGTCTTGTTTCTTGCCGTTTATTCAGTAAATATCTGTCTTTCTATATAACCATGATTGGACGACCACACACACTTTAACCAGCTTTAAACTCAAAAGAAGAAAAAAATCCAGTCAAAGAAAATCCATTTCAAGCCAATCGTCATCATATTGTAACATGCCTGCCTACTAACTCTCTACTGCTGCGGCTGTTGCTGCAGTTGTTACTGCTGCTATTACCGTTTAACTCCCAGTTGAATACTGCTACCGGTTTTCGTAAATCGTATAAATTTGTGAAAATAAATATTAAATAACATTGTTGTGCTATAGCTGTTGTTGTTGCAAAATTTCGTAGGTTTATTGATCATGTTGCCACGTTGGTTTTGTTTTGATTTTAATTGTTGGAGAATGGAAAGAAGCTGTTATTGTAGCCATAAGGCGAAACTAATATATCCTACTGAGTTCTACTTAATGATTTAAACCGGAATGTTGAACAAAAACGCTAAACTTAGCCATCAAGGCTAAAATATATTTTTTTTTTAATCTCAAAGCTTAACAACAAGTACAAAATTGAAAGCGCTACAGATTGGCTGTAAGAGTTAATATATTTTATTTCCCTGGATACCCCTCAAGCTCTGTTTTTTACATCTTTCTGTATCTCAATTTATACATTAACAGCAGCTGAAGAAGACAATTTTTTTTTTAAAATTAGGGCAACAGAAATTATAACAAGTTTAACAGGTGAATTCGGCTATACGAAAGCTTCTACTGCCTTAACTTAAAAAAGTATGTTTTGGAAGATAAACATTTTTTGAGACCTTCGCATTTTTTCACCTCCTTTTGTGGGCCTTTTGAGACTTTCTTGCGGCGAAATCTTGAATTTTGGGAATAACAAATATTCCCAGCGTCATGTCTCCATATTTACCGCTTCAGCTAACGAAGGTAAAATATCTGGATTGGATCACGCTCTGATAATTAAAAGAAGCTTTCAAAAAATCTGAATTTAAAAATCAATTCCATGGTGGCATTTTTGGGTCTTGGATCGTCTGCGAAGCGCTTGACACTACAATGCCGGTTGCTATCGCTCTGATGATCGCAAAGCGATCTTTAGGGACAGTATTATCGTCATTCACAGAGTAGACGCGACAGTCGAAACGAGGCATATCCATTAACGCAAATAAGAAGCATGGTAAAGGTAACTATAAACTAAGAACTAATTACGATTGAAATATGTGGTTGTAAAAGAGTAATAATATGGTCCTTTTAGAACGGCGAAAACGCAAGAAACTGATGGCCCTGATTAGCAGCGGTTGAGGTAGAAACAGAGGCGACCAAATAGTCAATGCGATAACCCTGAAGCCTAACTACCCTCGAATACTTTGATCCAAATAATTTCACTTTTTATGTCTACTAGCAACATTTTATGGTTAGAGTTATTATATTATTTCTCTTCAGTAAATATACATTCTGTGCTTAGAATTCGAATAGAAATTTTATTTTCCAACTCAACAATGTTGCATTTTTTTTTATGGAACCCATAATAGATTAAATATAAACAGTAACGTATTTATCGCAACAAAATGATGATTACAATTTTTTTAAATAACCATTATATGTTTCCTGCAACAATATGTTACTGTAGAGAACATAATGGGAATATGGCACAACTATGGTTTTGCTTTGAGTGCAAAGTACGGCCCTGTTGTGCTCTTTGCGGCCCTTTTCGTATAAATTTTAGTGTAAAAAGTCAAAATTTATTTGTCAAAGACAGTGGGTTGCAAGAAACATTTCTGCCTTCGTATGGAACATAATAAAATTTAAGGTAGTACTCTTTGATCTGGATATTGTTGTCCCTGTAAGGACATATTGTTATCCTGTAATGAGAACTAATTTTGCATACACGAAGGCGGATCAATAAGTCCGTGACTTTTCTAACTTCCCTCGTCGCTATATAAAATGCAACAATGTTACCATCAAGTACCATCAGTTGATAGACTACTGTCAAATTTTGAGCAAGTATCGCCATTTACTTTGTGTTTAACAGCTGTTCAAAACTTACAACTTCGTGTATTTGTCTAAAAATGGAAAAAAGTGACTTCGAGTGCTCATTAAACATTAATTTTTGCGAAAAAAAAACGTCAATCCAACCAAGGAAAAGCTCGATCATTACTATAGGGACTCTGCGTCGTCGATCTCAATGGTAAAAAACTGGTTCACTGACTTTCGTTGTGGTCGCACAAGTACAAATGACGTTGAACGTTCTGAACGGCCAAATGAGGCCAGTACACCCGAAAATGTCGAAAAAATCCACGGTATGGTGTTGGCCCATCGTATGGCAGTATGGTTTCAATTTTAAATGATCAGCTGGGTTTAAGAAAGTTGTCTGCAAGATGGGTGACGCGTTTGCTCTCAATTGACCGTAAATGTGTGACAACTTTAAAGAATTGTTTGGAGTTGGTTAACCGCAATCCGAATGAGTTTTTGTGGCGTTTTGTAACTCCGGAGAAGGCCAAGGTAAGTTTGTCGGCCAATAAGGTGATGGCAACAGTTTTTTGGGATGCACGAGAGATAATCCACATCGATTACCTTCAAAAGGGAAAAAGAATAAACAGCGAATATTATGTCAACTTATTAGACCGAGGATTTAAAAAGAAAATGACACACGTGTGCACCCGTGCAAAACTCTATGAACTGGGCCACGATTTGGTGCCTCTTCCGCAGTATTCTCCGGTTTTAACCCCTAGTGACTACTTCCTACTTTCAAACCTAAAGAAATGGCTCGGTGGTAAGAAATTTAGCTCCAACGATGAAATTATTAACCAAACAAATGCCTATTTTAAGGACCTCGAAACAACCAATTTTTTGGAGAAACGTTGGACCCCAAAAAAAGGAGATAATGTTGAAAAATAAATTTCTGTTTTGCAAAAAAAAACTGTGTTGCATTCAAAAAGTCACGGAATTATTGATCTGCCCTCGTATTGTTTGATTTAAAGTGCTTTGGTCTCGAGGCAGGATAGTATTGCACTATAAAAGAACTACATTCTGACCATTGGCCAGCGGATTGGTGCTATTCTGCTGATGTGGGTCATTACGTCGACAAACTTAAGGAAAACAGTTCTTTAAACGTAGAGTAAGCAAAATGACGATGAGTCGTATTCGCGTCTGTTGTATGTTCTGATATTTAGTGCAACTAGATCTAAAAAGTGTAACTTTAAAAATCCGATTTATCATTCGTATTTAAATCACTTTATTGTACAAGGTGGTATAGGGGCTGGTTCGCTGGTTTTGATAAATAAAATTCACTAAAATACTAAAAATATATAAAATGTCTTAGTCAAGTAAAACAAACCAAATGGGTTTTTCTGAAAGCAAAAAACCGGGTTTTTAAAGCAAAAAAACCGGTTATTTCCAATGCCAAAAACCGGGTTATTCGACATTCAAAAAATTCGAGGGCTGTTTGCCTGAAAAAACCACTCGTTGATCACCCTAATTTAATTGTATACTGTCATGATTATTGCGATTATTGCAGAAATTGTGACGATGAGGGGAGTCTTCTATGTTACATAAATTACTACAGGTATTTGGGCCGTTATATGGTCTAGTTCTACTTGTTATACCGAAAGCATTTTAAGTAGTACCCTTCACGTTTTAGATGCTTATTTGCTTACATCGTTTGCTTAAATTCCCATACCAATTTAAGTTACTTGCCAAAGTATAGGGTATCGTATGAAAAAATTAATGATGTGTAACAATTTAATATGCCATGATTATGAGAGGAAATCATAATTTTTGCACGTTATATGTGGGTTGCGGGCGTTTGCAGTCTAAACATTAATTTAAACATTCTTATCTCAACTAAAAGTGTTGCCAGTGATATTATCTGTATGGCACGAGTGCATTATAGACACTTATAGAAGGCGGTCTGCCACAACAAAAACGGCAAGTCATTTGTTAAAGAAGTTTGAAATAATTTATTGAAGATGAAAATAGTTTGCATAATGTATTACGATTGTTATAGAAAACATAATTATTAAAACAGAGTTTCAAAAACGAAATCCTCATACCAAGATTCTAGTTAAATTTGTGCAGCTTAAAATTATTTTATACGAGTATCAACTCGAAGCAACTTTTATTTGATTTTCACCCTTGGCTTTATATTGTCAACAACTGTTTGCCACACATGAATATTGCAACGTTGAACTGAATGTAAAATTTTCCCCATAAATATTGATTTATGCTGAAATATAAATGGGAATATGCAAACATGACCTGGTCTGATGTTTGCAGGCAAAATAAATAAAAACTCGCCCAGCTTGGACGGTTGTGGGTAAAACTACTAAATAAATATGAAATTTAAAGGCTTAAGTTAAAAAAGGGATGAAAGCATTCAATAAAAAGATATACCAACTTATATCGCCATATGAAACACTTCAGCATTTAGGTGTAAAAATACAGAGGGAAATTTATAAAAAATATAATTTAAATATTTATAGAACCGTTATTATACAGTAACAAGCTGCTAATTAATTTTTAAACACATTTCTCATGTAAGTGAAAAATAGCAGTCATATATCAAACAATCACTTACGACTTTAGTTAGTTTGGTCAGCTTAAATTTATTCACAACAAATACACTCACAACAACTGCTATATGGTTGGCTAAAAATGTTAAAGAAAAATTATACAAAATCGCACATATTCGCTTAAGGCTCTAACATCTAAGTTGTTAAATTTCCCACTGATCTGACAAACCATCTGGCATCAGCTGTTTTTATCATGATAAAAGTGTTACTAGAAATTGATGCCGCTGGAAAACATTCAGCCGGCTGAAGGTAATATTTTAGAAGAGCAATATACGAATGAGCTTTTAAGTAACTTTCTCTATTTAAAAACTTTAAAAAATTGCTGAGTCTTCCGTGATTCTGTCGCTTAAATAAAATTATTTTAGGGCAATAGCAAGCAATTTTGAAACCAAACGACACAAATTTCCCCGTTGATCAGCTGTTGTAAACAAGAGCTATGCTAGTCGTAATTCGACATATACACTTGCAAGACAATACTTGCAAGTTAGATGTAAAAAACATGACAGGTATCTATTAGGGCGATTCTGAAATGAAAAAAAGGGACCAACGACTATTCTGCACTCTAAGCGCGAAATCATCATAGAGCTTTTTGTAATGAAGGGAACACGGTTTGCTAACTAAATTTAAGGCGTAAACTTTATGCAAAACCTACCAATGCTATGAAAGTCGAGTTAAAAAACTGAATACATGTGGTCGATATTGCAAAATGTGCGCTGCAAAGAACCTGCTAGAGCTAAGTAATCAGTAAGAGGACAAGTGTTCTTATGGGACACTCAAACTCACAAACCTATCGGCACCGAATAGCACAGTAAATAACATATGCCAGTGATGCAGGAAAGAGCCACGCTCAAGCTTTCGAAGAAGCGAGAAGCCTGTAATTTGGGGTTGATAACACACCAGATATAACCCACTTCAAAGGCACTGACTACATAATGTAAGAGGGAAGCCTAGTCCCTGCCTTACGGATGTGAGATTTAAAGATTGTATACTCTTCCGACCCAAAGTATCTGTATACGAAATTTTCTACCCAAGATGCCAGCAAAGAACAGAATAAAACTGTTAAAGTGTCGGCTTGTAAAACAACTTATGTCAGCACTGGTAGTTTTTGTTCAACAAAAATCTAAAAAAGGGGAGAATATGGAAACAAATTAATGATCCAAAATACAAAATCTACATACTTCATTAGTACTGAAACAATTATAATCAACGTGGTAGATGATAAGTAAAATAATTTAAACCAATATCGATAACCACAAAAATGGACATATGCCGTTATTCATGAAATCCATAGATTTCAGTTAAGTGTAAATTTCCAAACTTTGTTGTTATGCTACAAGCGCTACATAAATGTATGACTACGTTCAAACATAAATTGTTAAACACAGCTTAAAGGCTTGTTATCGTACAACAACAAAAAAAGTTTGTTATAAATTAGAAACCCACTTTATTTATGGTTTACATTGCTGTAGCACAATATAATGATAACAACTATGCCATTCAGTAATTTACCACAAAACCAGATAAAAAGTGTTTAAGATTTCGTTAAAACGATTTTGGTGCAACGTATGAGTTAAGCGAAAAAAAGGTGATATTTTGCTATTTGAGCATTGGCAAAATTTAATCAACACGACAAACTTAATTGTTATTTAATTTTTTCAACACTTAATAGCTGCCGGTTTTAGTCAACGGATAGATATAAAAAAGAGACAACAGAAAAGCACAGAGTTTAATTTTAAGAATTAAAATAAAGGATATTCACAGCGACCAGCGTTCATTAGCACATGAAACAGTGAACTTTAGAAAGATAAATGTGACACTTTGGGGCAGTTCCAAATGTTAAGTCAATTTAAAATTTGTGTGCAGAGGGAACAGAGAGAACAATCCAGACTTGCAAAAAATAAATCCTAAAATACACTGTTTTAACATGGGATGAGCACTAGGGGTCACCCACTATAGGTTTGCTTAACGTTTCAGAGTTCGCTACGGTGCAGTAAACGACAAATTAGCTCATACTGCAATATCATAGTGTGCTTACTCAAGGATAAAAGACAGACGATGTTAGACAAAGCCGTGAAATTGCTCCTGAAATAGATCCCGGTAGTGGGAAAAAATCATCTTTTCGGAAGACGCCAATTGTTGGATCAGCGGCTATGGCAACAAGCAAATTTTTCACGATTTGAGCAAGCATACTCTATTCAGAAAGATTGAATATTTGGTGCGGTTTATGACCACAATCGCCAATGACTGCTTACTAATAAAAAGTGACGGTTTGGAAGGCAAGTATTCAAGTGGTTCTACTAATTGTTGCCCGTGAAAACTTGGTAAATCGTATTGGAATCGTGTGAAAGTAGTATTCATCAGACACACAATGCTAAGTCAGCGTACCGTGATGGCTGCGTAAGTAAGACTCAGTGCCAGCGAGTCAATAACCCAAGAGTAGGCAATAAAATGTATAGCGGTATTGAGCGATTTTAACCAGTTTTCTGTGGCCAGAGCTCGACCACATCAATACATTGGAGCTGTTGTACCAATAAGATGGCGCCACATGCCGTACGACTTTACGACGAGCACTTATCAATTGGCTACAACGATCATGCAACTAGGTACTCCTCGATTATTGTACGTCAAATTCTTAGTCTACGCTAAGAAACCAACCACTTTGCACCAGCTCGAGGCCAACATTTAACATGATATTTCCAGACTTCTCAATTAAAAGTGAACCAAGCGCTTGAATCACTGCCAGCTAAACCGAGTCGGACATTTGACTGATATAAAAGTAGCTTCAAAATAAAGCCGGAATTTGACTCTTATTGTTCTTTTTTTTAATTTTTGTTCCTGTCGTTCTTCTCTGATCACCTTTTAGTTTAAGCATATTTAATAGCTGGACTTCTAGCAGCGATACTGGCGACCTACATGTCGAATATTTTAAGTTAACACCCCTATTTCTCTTCGCCAGTTTAGTTTCATAAAGGAAAAAAAATTAATATAAAATAAAGTCAAACAAAAAACACTGAAGAAACCAACAACATCACTAATAGTGCCACACTGATTTATTACAGAAAAAAAACAACAACAAAAGGCAAACTTTTATCAGCTGGCTAAAATCTTTAAACATATATTTTATAGTCTGGTAATGGAGACAGGCAATTTGAATTCACATACAAATATGCCAGCTAGCAAACAGGTTTCAATTACCCACAAACACACGCACACACACACACATACTCTTTTTAGCGAAACTCTTTAAATGGTCTGGGTTGAATTAAGTTATCTTGCCTAATAGAAAAATGCTGTTAAAGATTAATAATAATAGTCTAGTCAAATTTAGCGATACGGAAAGTTGTAGCACAATCAAAATATCGTTTATTGAGCGTAAAAAAGCCTTGAAGATTGTAATTGATCATTGAGCTAATGGCTGGAGATATACAAAATGTGAACATAAGTTACTTGAGTTAAACACATTGAAAAGTGTGTTTTGAATTTAGAATTTAAAATGAAACTGGAAAATTTTAAAATTTCTCACTTTTAAATTATTTGAAATGTATTTTGGATAAGCAAAATTATTGAAAATGCCTGTGAAAAGAACATCGCGACTGCGTGTATATGTTTAGGTGCGATGTCTTTGTATACGTCCGCAAACCGATAAGATATTTCTCTTTAAAAAAGAAAACGGAAATAAGAAGGGAAATTAATATTCCCCTGAATTTTTTCGTTCCATTTCAATTTTAAAAACCAAGACGTTGGATTTCTATAACGAAAGTTTAGAATCAAAGTTATTCTATAATTGAATATGTTTGTTTTAAAATGATTTTTGTATAATATTTCAGGGTCTATAATTTTCGTCACCTTAACAGAAGTCACTAGTCAAACGAACCTAGTGCTTGTAAATTGTTCTTTGCAAATTATGGATATCAGCCAAAGCTTACAGGAGATTAGTCATTGGGAGTACTGGCGCATTCAGCTTACTCTTTGTTAACATAAATTTAGCAAAGGGGTTTGGGTTGTACGCCTGCCACCGATAGCTCTATTGTTTCTCCATCTTAGCAAGACTATATCAGTATGCTTTACAAACCCACATGGTTCCCAATGGATCTATTAATTTGCATCCTATTGATAATTTAATTATCGCTTTGTAGTTTACATGTTGTATTTATTCAGTTGGCCGAAAAAAATTAAGTGATTTTTATCAAAACTAAAAAGTAAAAAAAAAGAAAAATACGCAAGAAGTTGTACTTACGATAAGAGAAATATTTTTCGAAGAAGCGAAATTATTCACAATAGAAATTCAGCGAAAGGGAAAGTACGGCGAGGAGCAAATGTTCATAATAGCAGTGATTGTAGGAATAAGATTTTGTTCGAGAAAAGAATATTAAATTACAGTTTGTTTCTTCGATATTGATGAAGTTTTATTGCTATGAGCAAGTTTTTAAAACTCTCAATTAGTTCACAGAAACGTTTAAACAAAAAACATCTTTCTTCTGTTTATAACTATTAATAAAGGCCTGTAGATGAGCTGGAACACGTAAAATGTATTACATTACTGGACAAGAACGCAAAAATATGTGATCATTTTGTTTTTGTGAAATTACTCGATTGGGACCCCAAATTCATTTTGGCGTAAGTTTGCCACTCGTTCCATACGAACTGGTAATACTCTTATGCTGTTGACCGGAATGAAACTTGACTACGAGAGATTATTCTAATGGAAATATTGCTGTTGATGCGCAGCCCTGCGATCTCCCCGACTTAATAAACTATAACACTTCAAAAACCTACTTATCAAGGAGCAAGGGGACATCACGGGCCATGGAACTCCATTCGAACCATTTCAATATATACATAGATGGTTTCAATTGTGATAATCGAGTAGGGGGCGGTGTTTAAATAAGGAAATTGAGGATCACCATATCCCTCAGAATCTCAAATGAATGTAGAGCTCTACAATATCAACGTTATTAAGGGCGGCGAACTGGCTGTGATATTAAAAAATATTCGACCGGAATGCTCGGATCTTTATCAACAGCTTATCGACATCAAAACCGATCCATGAATGCGGAATATACTTAAATGAAATGGTGAGAAATTCAAGAACCGCATTGAATTGGGTGCGGGCCCATGGGACCAATATGTGAAATATTAAGCCCAATAAGTTGGCAAAGAGAGTAGTAAGGCTGCAGGATTTCACATCGATGAATTTTGTGCTATTCCACTCTGGGCCTGTAAGAAGCTTTATGTGATATGCCTCATGCCAGATGGTAAAAGGAATCGAAATCTGGGAAAACTAAACAAACTTGGGCCAATTTAGACAAGGCTCGAATCAGTTAAGATTTCAGATTCCCAGATATTGCAGATTTGGCAATCACGCCAAGATAATAGCATTGCCTATAAATGACTACTGTAGAAGCTGTCGCAATGAGGAGGAAGAGGAGACAAGACTTCATCTCCTTCGCCTCTGTCCTGCACTAGACGGCCTACGCCAAACTCATCTCCACCACTCAAAAATACCGGAGGTGGAAATACCGGAATTTTATTCCTTTACCACCTGGCATGCTAATAACTCAAATGCGGCACAATTATTGTGACCACTCGCGCCCCAGTCTACACACTAATATTAGGTTTCGAATATATACTCTCAAAGTTGTTTAATTTCCTGTAAACTTCTTTACTTTCCGAACGTGGTCGTGCGTTCTCGTCGGCTTGTTATCCTAACCCAACGTAGTACAGACTGCCAGTCGTCCATCAGAAAACAATAAACCTATTTAGGGAACCCGTGTGCAAGAGTATTAGTTCCAAAACAGTCTTCAACAATGGCAGCGTTCACTGTATCGTTTTTATATTTAAAAGATAACGAGAAATACCAAGAAGGACTTAGAAACAATTTCCAGAGTATCTTGAAGTTAAGTATTCTAAAGCAGACTTGAAGTCATTGTTTTGATTACATACTTCCCATTGCATTTTTGGAATATAGTGAAAAAATTATATATTGCCATGAATTACTTGTTATAAAGGCGATAGGTTTATTTCATTTGGAAATAGTTTGACAAACGTTTGACTTTTTAAAAGCAAAAATTTATAAATTGGCAGGCATTGTTCTCTTCGGCATGTGTTTGCTTTATCGAATGGCATTTAAACCTCAAGTGTCTGACTTTGACTCCAGTGTTATGTCACAAAGGAGTTGTATACTACAAGAACTCACTTTCAGACGAAGCTTTGCAAATCGCTCTATTAAGTTAAACAGCCTTTGTCCCTTAAGCCTTTCAATTGAAATAAATTTCACTTTAGCACCAAAACCAAAAGATTTAAATTGTTGACTCATTATCGTAAAATTTTATATAGCAAATATAAACTTTCTTTTACTTGCACTCAATGAAATACAATTTAGAAAATTTCATAGAGCCTCAAAATTTTAGCACAAACAACGAGGGACGTATGCTCTACGCATCAATGTTGCTGCAGTTGAAGTTGCTGCTTATAACAATCAATGATGCGTTATAATTCATAAACAACACTGGCAATCGTAAAAGCACCAGCCACAACAGCAACAAAAATCAAACAATTTAAATACTTTATGGCCTCTATACTGTGGTTGCCACAAGTATGTAAGCGCCACTTTTTCAGTGAAATGAAAAAAGAACACACAATCTTTACAATACTCCCTTCATAAACAGCCGATATGTTTGCATCAGCATTTCTAGTTAACATGACTGAAAGTATGTATGTATTGTTTATGTGTATATTTCTATTTAGTTAATATTGTAGCCATTGTTGTTGCACGTTTATACAACAGCCACTCATGTTGTTGCTAATGTTAATTTTGTGGCGTGCACGTAAGGTTGTGCAGTTTACGCTAATATTTTATTGAACTGTAAGAATGTTTTATTACTCCAACAGCTAGCCAGCCAGTCGGCAGTCATTACGACTGACAGCCAGCCCAGCTAATACCAGTCTTTTCCATCTAAATAACCCATATAAGCTTGGCAGACTCTTATACCTCGCATCGTGGTATACAATAAGCTGCAATATTTTACGAACCATTTGTTAGATGGTTGTAAAAAACAACAAACAAACATTCTTTACTGTTTGCTGTTTCCATTTGAACTCATTTGTGTTGGATCCCGCACACACGTTGCCTGTTGTTGGCAGTTGGCCTAAAAGTTTGTAGCAAAAAGGCCAATTTCATTTGTTGTGTATGGTGGCTGGTGGTTAAAGAGAGTTTATTTAGAAAACAATACAAAAAAACCAAATGTGTTTTCGTATTTTTTTTTTTTTATATTGTTCTTCGTTTGAAAGAATATTTTTTTTTTGTTGTTTTTGGAACTAAGTTTCAATGTTAGTGAAAGTTTTTAAGTGCTTTTGGTTAAAGTGTTTGGAAAAAAAGGGAATGACTTCCATCATTCATTTTAGTGCATTTAAGTTAAGGGAAAGAATGGAAAATTGTGAATTATAATAAATTGTGAAGTAGACCCAACTAGTTCCTTCACTATTAGGAGTTCTTATTACGCGACTTTTTAGTCTAAAAGTTATTCATGTGCATTATAAAAGTTAACGCTCAAAAGGAAACGCATTTCACGCATATAAAGCAACCGAATACACAATGCCAAGTATGTGAAACGGAGTCTTCACTATAGGAAAACGGTCGATAACCTATAGCGCGGTTACAGCCCAATTGAAACCATTCTTGACAACCACATTAGAATAGACAGTATTTTCCAACAACTTAACCATGAAATTTTAAACATATGGCAATGCTTTTTTTATGATAATATATTCAAAATAAGAGGCTCGCCTGAGAAAGCAAGAATTACTGCATAGTTCTCCTAAAGCGATATGAACAAAAGGTAGTCTAAGTGAAAATTGCGAACTATTTGTTGAATTTTGCACCCTGTTTCTCAACAAGCGCAAGCATAAGATCACTTGGATATCACCAGATCAAATCACCGAAAACCAAAAAGATCACTTCTTTATTAGATGTGCGCAATAGAAGAGGCGTGGATATAAGCAGTGAAAACCACTATTAACTACAGTATCAAAAAATCAAAAGCATAAAACGCTTACCGAAAATATGATGTTACTAAACTTAGAGATCCCATAACCTCAGCGAGTTATGTTGAATACGTGAAGTCAACGCTGTCAATACATGACGACAGAAACGCCAGCGACTGGAATTATATACGATCTTCTCTTACCGATGCAACTGAAAAACTCTTCAAATATGCTGTCGTGAACGGTGCAATCTGCTGCCAATATTTACGGTTATGGCGATAGAGACGTTGAAGAATAACAAAGCACTCGGCACTGACAACACCAGAAATGTTAAAAGCTGACCCCAAACCAGTACTACTCCTCCCCTCGGGGGCATATCATCTTGGTGATTTCGACAGCTTGATGAATTGCCGCTGGGGGAAACAGGGGTATTAGTTCCTGAGGCTTGTCAGGAGCTTGAAACTGGAAGAAGGTATGACAACTAAGTTCGACCAGTAACGATAAGCAACTGGTACCACGGGAACCAGTAGCCCCTGAAACTTTGGTTCCAGACTGGTAAAGATCCTTTAGGGGTGCACGTAGTGGCTGTAGTTTATACCCAACGCGGGGAGGTTCACTACAGGACCGATGTGGCGTTGCATTGCAACGTAACCTGTCAATAGTTATTCGTTGCCAGCATCCACTGTTCTGAATTGCTACCTATGGGATGTGCATGAGTGCTACTTCGGCGGTGCTTGCATAGGGGCGCTATTTTAGCCGCTCAAACGGTGGTTAGACCACAGTGAGGTTGAGCCATCGTTGGCAGATACTAACGCAAATCTAACGCATCTGTCTCTTGTAGAGAATTTCTGGGAAACCGATTCCCTGCCCTAGAAGTTAAAAGAGAGTATCATCGTGAAAGTGCTAAAGAAAGGAAATCTCTCGGACTGCGGGAACTGGAGAGGAATTACACTTCTAGGAGTGGACAATGATGCATCAAATATAAAGTTGAGACCGAGTCGTGTGATTAAATATAGCACGCATGCCTAACTGAAGTTGTGAACTGTCTTAAGAATTTTCTGTGAACACGCAGATTAGTTAAAAAAGAATCCTATGGTATTATCAAAATTGTAGATCTTATTGTTTTCGGAAAATCTGCACAAGACTTAGGGTACCGGTCATATAGCCTCTTATTTGAGTTGTTTTGAATTTAACTTACGTGAGCGTGTATGAACATTAGTATGTAAGATCACTGATTTATTTTATTACATGGTGATGAATGCAGCTCCTATTTCGCTCATAACTCCTTGAAGGTTTTCATATCATATTAGAGTGCTTAGTATCTGGATAGACTTTAAATATGGCAGCATTCGCCAGATGTGCATTAGAAACGAGGAAACTTTATTTGAATCTTTATCCCTGGCAATACAAATCTGGCAGTGTACAAATCTGACATTGCGTTCTCTTTATTGGCCAGTTATCAGAAGAAACTCAATGATCGAGAAATAAAGGCAATATACCGGAGATCATACAAAAAACTTCATGGGCAGAGACGAATATAGATTTAATACGAATGCTGCTTATGTCTTCCGACTATAGTACTTTGGTCTTGATTATGATATAGGAGTCTGACAGTGATTCAGATACTAGTAGTGCGAGTTCCTTAGGGGTTTTTCTTCTTTTCTTGTTTTAATTAAATTTCTTTTAAAAAGAAATACTTTTGTAAGCCAAAAATATTTTCACATGCTGAGTATTTTTTACTATTTTATATAAAAGCCTATAAAAAGTAGGCGTGCCAAAAATCTACGTGCCTAGTTATTGAATAGCTAACTTTGGCCAGCTAATTTCAAAAATAGAACAGTCGGTCTTTTCGATTCGTGAGCTTTTGAAAAGTTTAAAGAACATTTATTACTTTCTGTCAAAACTTTGTTCAGCGATAAGAGCCATATCTAAATTAGCTGCAAAATGTCCTTACTTGAAGTGAAGAGCAACCCGAATGAGTTCAAGAGCTTCTATTGCATGCTGATAAAATTACAGTTTGATGTAACAGCAGGGGTAAACAGTCCACATTGGTTCAAAATTTAAAACTACGTAACTGTGAATGGTGTACGTTAATGCACCATAAAAACCAGCCAAGGCTTTTAAATAGTATAATTCAAAGACAGGGTTACACAGCCCCTGCACACAAGACTTTACTAGGAGACAGTTTTGCTAAATAAGTTAATTTCATATAATGGATCAAATTATTGACCGCCTAGAAAATTCGATATCACACATTAACTGCTTTTTGGGACTAATTCAGCTGCAGCTGCGTTTGGAAGTGAACATTAGATGTTTTTCGCCATATTGCATATTGAACTACCCTTTTCCGCTATATTCTCAGTATTCTCTGCATTTTCTCTGTTGGCGGAAATTGACTTTGGGAATTTTAATTAAAACACTTGGTGAGATTAGATCAATGGTAGACTGTAGACGCTATGACCTTCCTTCAACAAAGCCATCAATAGCAAAAAATCCAGGAAGTTAGTGAGAAAGTGCTATAAAATACGACGTCAGCGCATTGAAAATAAGGAGGTACGAGACGCTCTTAAGTGCTGCCTGCTATCTGTCAGTTATTACCAAGTTTTCTGATACCAAAGGGTCTTCCTATGCTATTGGGTTTAAAACAGTTCACAAGAGGTTTTAGAAAATAAAATGCAAAAATGTGCGGAGGTTTCCGTCAAGCGATCGAGAGTTAGAACTTTTCATATATCGCAAAAATAACAATGGTTTAGTATTCATACCAGCCGTTCTAAAATTTAGAAAATTTGGTAATAATAGATCAATATGGGGAACTAATAAAATTTTCTAAAGAAGAAATGAACATCAAATTATGTTTTGTGTTTATCCACTGCACTCATTAAATATTAACAGGGTCTTATCGACACTTAAGTGGAATTTTTTTTTATTTTATTTATAATTTTATATTGCTTCTTCAGAAACACAAATTGTAAAATGCAATCCATCTAACACTTCACTATTTGAAGTACTTTATTTTAATTTCTCTCCTGCCCAAGAGAAAGGAAATGAAAAGGAAGAATTAATTGTTATAAAGTAATTTATAATAAAGAAAAATGAACGGCAGATTAAATACAGCGTAGGGAAATAGAAAATTGCTTTCAGGACAAAAGGGGAAAACAAGAATATAGCTCGAATAAGAGTCGTAAAATAAGCAAAATATAAATCAAATATTTTCTAATTATTCCAACAATAATGGGCAACTCATATTCAATTTCTTTCTCAAGTGCCAAGTTCTGTTTTAAACAGAATAAATTTTACCACTTTCTCTTTAAGAAAAAACTATATAAATCGGTTCAGTAATATAAAAGGATTCTAACCACAATATAAATTTTCTATTAAAAGAAAATTATTTATACTTACAAACCACCAAAAAAAGTTGGTTTTTCCTAACGAAAAATTCACAGAAAAGAAAATAACTTAAAAGACCATGATTATAACCATCCAAATGGGTAGCTGCTGCCAAAAGCATTTAAGAGGTCAAAAAGAAAACATAAAATATTTTCTTACGCAGCAGAGTATCTCTGCAATTCAAACAGTCAGCAAGAAAGTAAAATGCCCCGTTTTGAACAATTACTTTTACTTCTTCTTCATTTTATACATCTCTTATATTCCAGACATTTCATAACATTGTTATTCAGTTGAATAATTAGATGCAATCAGTCAAAGTTACTGCAGCCATAAGTCAATGAATGGTGGGGTTATAAAGATTTTGTGCGAGAAAAATGTGTTATCATCTACTTTGTCAGCAGCAGCAACTATATAAATGATGTTAAAAAAAAAAGACCAAATAAGAAACTTCATGAAACTTAGTGGGCAATAAAAAATATTTAATAGATGCACACTTTTTAGCGTAGTCTAGGGAGGTATAACTACAACTGATTCTGACAACGAGTAATACTATGCTGCTTCTTCACAAAATGTCGTATTTTTAACTTTTTGAAAAAAAGTGTTGTCTTTAGCACAAATAGTACCTGATTTTCGAAAAGAACCAAGAACGCGTTTATTGGGGTAAAGAAATACAATTTTCACAACAAGTTCCATTTTTGCAAAAAATACCCTTTTCAACAAAAAGTTTCTTCTTCAGAAAACGCAATTTTTTTTTATCAAGATACCCTTGTTCACACAAAATCGCTCTTTCAACAAATTACCTTATTTCACAAAAACTCCATTTTTCACAAAAAAAAAAAAAATCTTTCTTTACAAAAAGTACTTTTTCACAAAAGTCCCTGTTTCAAAGAGATACCCTTTTAACCAAATGCCTCATTTTCACAAAGAGAAAGTTGTTTCACAAAAAGCCTTATTTATACAAAGGTTTCTCTTTTTCATAAAGTGGTTCTTTTTACAAAAAAAGTGCCATTAGCACTAAGATACCCTTTTCGCCAAAAAGTACCATTTTTACAAAAACACAATTTTTTCATAAATTCTACCTTTTTCACAAAACGACTATAATTTCACAAAATGTACCTTTTCTCAAGATGTGCCTATTTCAAAAAGTGACTTTGTTTAACAGAGAGCTGCCTTTTTCAGAGCTGCCCATTTTTCTTTAAAAGTCATTTTTTTAAGTTCCTTTTTAAATAAGAGTGGTACATTTCACAAAATGAACAAAAGTTTGTTTTTCACAACAGGTCCCTTTTTTACCAGTTAAGGTACCTTTTTGAAATAAAGCCTTTTTTGTAATAACACACCCTATGCTTCCAAACATTTTTTTGTTTAAATATTAATATAAATTCCTTTCAAACGCTCCATTACTATTCAAGTTAAAGAACCTTTAAATAACTAAAATATTTAATATACAATCCTTAATTTATGACAATGCATTAACATTTATCAAGATCTCATAAATGAATATTTCAACTATTTATTACACTCATACTTCTAGTCACTTATTTATTCAAATTAAAAAAGCAAATCTTCTCGTTTAGCAATTAAATCTATCTCAACACGAAAATCTCTTAAATGTAAGATTATTTTTAACCCGCCACCATCAAAAGCATATTTTACCAATTATGATAAATTGCCAAAAGTACAAAAATATTACACAAACGTCTGCACAAACAAAAATACACAATGAACACGAATTAAACTCATGAATTTTTGAAAAATAATTACGGTGATTGAACGAGTTAAAATAGGAGGAGGAGTGAAACTTTTTCGAAATGTGAGTGTAGATGAAAATGTAAGACTGTTTTCCGATGGGTCTGCAAGAAGCATGAGTTTATATCCATAATGCTAAAATAAGATAGATTAGGAAAATTGATTTTATTTTATCTAGTTTTCAAATAAATAAAATTTATAGACAACAATATGTCTAGGACCATTTTCATTCATTCTCTTAATTAGAAGAGCTGGAGAAGTTGGTTTTTTTATTTCGATTTAAAAAACTAGATAAATTAGTTTTTCTCTTGTGTTGAAAAGCTGAAAATATGAGTGATTATGGTCATTAAGT
The DNA here is from genome assembly GCA_963932375.1 of Phania funesta. Classification (NCBI taxonomy): domain Eukaryota; kingdom Metazoa; phylum Arthropoda; class Insecta; order Diptera; family Tachinidae; genus Phania; species Phania funesta. The sequence continues at coordinate 102,466,405 of OZ010653.1, read as the reverse complement.
CAGTTTATTTAAAGTTTTGTATGGGTGCATGTTTGCTTGCCTCTATGTGGCAAGCGTTTGATTTTTGCTTGTTTGTAATTGTGGCCGCTATGGCAATAACAAAACTTTAACAGCTTTATGTATATTTGTGTGTTTTTAGAGATCCTCAAAAATGTTTTTGTTTTGCTATCTCTTTTATTTTAATTGTTGAATATGAGCTTAGAAACAAAGCATTGTACAAAAGATTTCTTTTTCACACATAAGAAGAGTCATTAGGCCGATTTGCTTGCTTACGAACGTTATGGTCGGTTAACCTGCACTCTCTTTTTCCTGCGTACCTGATCATTCTGGTGGGACGCTCGGGTAATTAAGATCTTTTTCATTGTCTGTGGCATCTTATTGCAAAAAGTCAGAAAAAGATGGCTGAACTGTGAAATCAAGCAATCTTTTCGGCTAACTCAAATCGCCAAGCCATCCGAAAAACTATGATCCCAAACGTATATTCGCGGGCGAGAAGTGTTTGACGTTGGACCATTACATTGCAGCCTCATTTCTTCTATACCCAACTCAGCTACCTGTGGTGGTATATTGCGAACTAGGTACCTTCAATTACAGCGGTAATATTAACGTCTGATGGATGCTCTTCTGCATCATATTGTTCCAGTTCCTTCAAAACGAGCTCTTAATTGCCTTTGCATTTGATTCGTTGCATACAAATAAAAGACATGGTTGTGTCATGGTCAATCCTATTACGCTGTCTACCACAATAGATGGTTGTGGCAAACATATAATGGTTATTTAAAAATAACATTTTAAACATTACTTGAGTTGCGATTTACAAGTTATTTTTGACATTTAATCATTTAATAGTTTCCAACTATAAAATTTTTACTAAAATTCTAACCACAAACAAAGTACTTTAACTATACGAAAATAACATAATAACTCTGACCATAAAATAATATTCTTGATAGAGATATAATATGAAAAATTCTTTTCGTCAAAGTACAAGTGGGCTCTTACTCAAGTGATAAGCGCGTTGACTATTAAGCATTCGATGGCCTTAGTCGCCTGTGTTCGTATCTCAGCCACTGCCAAACAAAGGCACCAATTTTTTTTACTTCCTATCGTTCAATTTTCAATCTAACATGTTGCTTTTAGCTTATGGTTAGCTCAAACATATTATTTTTTGCGTGTGGCTTAGGCCGGTTGGCCTGGAAATCTCCTATGAAAATCAAAGTGCGACAAATGAAATACAATCAAGAGTATTTCGCCTTGGTAAGTTTAGGACTCTATGGATAGTGGATATACTTTGCAATTTTAAAATATAACTTGGATGTGTCACCATTTGCAGAAGGTTTAATGGATCGTTAAAAAAAAATATATATAACTATTAAAAACTGAACCCGGGTGACTTATAATGCTGCCTTGTTGCAACCACATATTATTCACTTCATGACCATTCAATGTAAAAGTAACGTCGATATAGCTTTCAACGAAGAGGGGCAGCATTTTAATTTATTAACGGTCTTTCTCCAAAATCGGTGCAAGCATCCAGACGATCTAAATTTTTGATAGCGAACACATTCCTTGTTTTCCTTCGGTAAAGAATTGACTATCTCTCCTTTTCCTGCACGGTCTCAGGGTTAATGGGGATTTTTCTAATACAGCTTTTGTTTGGTTGATTAAGCCAGTCGATTTACATTTCTCCAGCAAACTGTGAATACTCAGCAGGATAAAATAATCAAGGAAATTGAAAAGTAAACACATACAGTGGGCAACATGATTGTTGACAGCCTACGAAAACTCCAGCAAGATTTATTATTCGCTTATACAAGAACGTTGTTGAGTTCTTGACTTAAGTAAATTAAAAACATAATAGAAATTAAAATAAGGACGAATCAATTGCTTTTTGGTTTGATAGCTGAAGCTTGGGAAAATTTATTACAAAACTCTCAAGGATGGATAAATGGTTATCCGCCCTTCTTTTAACTAATAAGCGCCGAGCTTATTGTTTGAAGCAAGTAAGCAGCTTAATTTTTGCAGTCTTAAAAGAAGCTGCTTGTCGTTTAAAAAAATCGCATATTAGGAGGGAACTTATCAGAAATACCAGAAGTGATATCAACTACTTTAGTACTGAGCGCAAAAAAAATAATATTTTGATGGTCCCCTGCCAGGGAGAAGGATGCCAGATATCAGAGGCCGTATCTAAAATTTAACGTCTGAACAAAAAAGGACCAAGTACACCGTGTGTCATTTATATTTCTTTTTAGCAGGTGACTGGTGCAACTTTGTTTTGTACGGGAATCTAATTATACTTTTATAGAAGTTTAAAAATTATCTTCGACGAATTAAAATAAACAATTGAATTATATTATTTTACTCTCCAGGCACCAACATCCCTGCCAATTAGACATGAATAACAAATATTTCTATTAAACGAGCCTTAACATATAAACAGCTTAATTTAATAATCCCCGACGAATTTTCCAAATTGCCAGTCGTTTTATATATTTTCTGCTTTTTTATTACAATCAATTTAGAAAATAAACAAAAGTACCAAATAAAATGTAAAAGCTCAAACTGAAAACAATTCCACTTACCAATATCGAATGCATGGCAAACAGCTAAACCATTGTTCGCTGGATTCCAAATGCCACTCAATAAAATCAAAGTCAATGTCAGCCAGCATAAAGTTTTATTGTTATTAACACCATGACGCTTAATGCGGCAATAACTTGGAACGTAATTTGTTGTGAAATATTTAAAATGAGCAGCAGCAGCAGGATATAAAATGCAGAAGTAGTAGTGGCTCAAATTGAATAGGCGAATATTGAAATAGTTAAGCAGGGCGTTGCTGCGTAGTTTAAAGCAGCAGCAATAGTTTTTTTCAGTGTAGAGTGAGAAATTTGCAAAGGACTGACTGCGTGAGGAGTTTAATAATAATTCGGTTTGTTGATTAAATGTTGGCTCGATATGTTGTTGTTTCAAACGCTTTTGCTGTTTATTGTGCAAGTTTTCTAAGAATGTTTTTTGTAATTTCAAGGCAGACATTTTACGATCGAAATTTTCAACAAACTCATTAGTTTTATACAAAATATGGGAGTTTGAGTTTGCAGCAGCGGTGGTAACAGTCTGTAAGTACGTTTTTGAACTGTAATTATTTTAGCACAACGACAATGAGTTAACCCGTTAACAAACGCGAACCGTTTAATAAAATGTTCATTCACACCTTCCTTTTAAGAGTTTACGAATTTTTAACACAAATATTTCACTTCTTTTCAGATTTTTTTATGTTCCATTAAACACTCACAGCTACCATACATCCACTTAAACGCTAAGCGACATTATTTTCACGAAAAATGTGTTCTACTCATAACTCTTGCACCCCAGTAGAAACAAGCTGTTGCCTGCTGGTTCTTGGTATTTTTTTTAATGTTGCTCTCTAAAACTTCCGTTTGCCCTGACAGCATTGCAGGATGTCAAGACACATTTCTTTTGGCACAAGGAAACATAAATATTTTCTTGCTTTTACGCTACTTTCCTAATGCTCCTTTACACACTACGCTGTTTCTTCACCCACTCACCGTACAACTTTTACGCTCTCATAGAGATGTATAACATTGTAAGAGAATAGAGCATCATATTATGCGATGTGTATGCTTGTGGTAATAAATGACATTGAAGTTAAATTTTATTATGAAATGTCTTTTTTAACGCGTACCGAGCGAACGAGATGTTATACGACAGCGTAACACAAGCAAAACTTTTGATTTAAAGTTGCAATGACATCTGGAATGAGAAAAATAGAATTGAAAGCAAATATAAATTAATGAATTTAATAATGGAGTATTTGTTTTCTAATATTTGGTATATTTGAATGCTACAGCAAGAGATATGATTTTCGTTCCTTTGAAGGAATTCATCAAAGTAACCATATTTCCAAATTGATTTCATCATGAACTCCTTCCCTTAGAAAGTGAATGAAATAAATAATTAGTTTATTTTATTCTTCAGTAAGCAAAGTAACTTCCAGAAATGTGTAGAGATTTCGGTGTACTTAAAATTAGTAAACAACCCGCTTTATAAGACTGAATCAATCATAGAACAAAACCTTCATTCATTCATTTTTCATTAGAGTCTACTTCTTCCAATCTTCCTGTCTTATAATCGATAAGGTTATATGCGGCCAGAGCTAAACTACGATGTACCTGTTTTTTTATGATCCTACTGCTTGACAAGGACCAATCAACCATTGTTCTGATTGCGAAGCCATAAGGAAACCTTCCCATAGGGGTTTTATATGACACTTATTTTCGCAGCCTCTTAATTAAAAAGGGCTACTCTTCTCACTAACGGTAGCTCGGCAAACACTGTTGGAAGTTTATTAGCAGCGTCTGCGGACGACTCTAGCGTTTCTGTGAACTTTAGATAGATTAATCATTAGGTCGTTAATGGCTATTGGAAGTGTTTAAAATTACTGTAGCGGCTCGTAATATCCTACGAGGAGTTGGTCACACGAAACCCAGAAAATAAGCTAAGAGCTTTAAATATGCGAGTGTCTTCCCTTTGCACCCGTAGGTTGTTCGCAAAGCTTTGATGGCACTTCATATTTGCCTGGTTTATGGGAACAACTATATCCTCGACCTAGGTAAAAAAGTTATCAGTTGTAGCTATGGGCGGAATCCTAAAGGATATTATGCTCTACTAGATAAGACCTCGATGGGAGAGTACAGTGATCTGATCACAACCTCAATACCTTTCCTTCTTTATGCGCTAAATGAATTGAAATTTTTAGTTGTAAACATATCCCGACAAAGAGCCGTACATTTTTATCCTTAACTGTACTAGAAAAGGACCTGCAAGGTTTGTCGAATAATTACACAGTCTTGTAGATTTATGATTTACGCGCATTACCCTTTCCAACAGCACACTACTCAACCTTAAACTATTAACTTCAATACGCTTTTAAGCAATTTTCTATGAATTTTGCAAAATGCATGCGAAACTCCTTTAAACAACCATTAAACATAAACACTTTCAATATGAAATGTCTTAATTAAAATTCAACAAAAACTAAGTAATAACTGAAAATGACTACCGTATAGACAGAGTCTGCATACTCTGGCAGCAGCAACAATTTACACGACTACATTGCAAAACAACAAAAGGAGCACAACAACAAATTTATATTCATACAGTTTCAAAACAATTAATAACGCTACAAAAGGAAATCCATACTCACATTTAAAACACACAAACGACCCAGCAAATGAAAAGCCATTTGGAATTTAAAACCGGCAAATGGAAAATTCTAACCAAATTGTTATTAAGCGTTAAACGTAGACAACTACTGTTACACATACTATTGCGGCGTATGGGCAAAACTACTCGTATTTGCCACAAGTTGAAATGAAGCAGGAGCCAAAATACAAGACCTCCAACTGGCGTTTTTAATGAAAGAAACCAGCGAACGGCTACAATATGGGTAGGACGTTTGGAGGGGGAGACAACATAAAATTTTTGTTTGCTTAAACTTTTGGTTGTTTGTTAAAAATTACAAACTCTAAACTGCATAGTCCTTTTAGTTTCGCAGTTTTTGTTGTTTTTTGGGGTTTTTTTTAAACTTGTATTTATGAGACTCGTAACATGAGAAAAAGAAGATAAAAATACAAAAGACTGCCGAAACAAATGGCACAGGCTGAATTATAGACAAAGAATTCACACATTCTCCTACAAAGGATGGCGAAAAATATGCGAGAGGCATTCAAAAATTTACATCAGTAAGGTAGAGAATAAAGTTTTTACAGTTTTACTAACGATCGTTTGAAAACTCATCAACTCGGCACAGACAAAAACGTCCTTTTTCACAAATTGTCAAGAATTAGAAAATGCTTTGAAATCCACTTGGATAGAAAATTGTCAGATATTTATAATTCTTTGACAACCGGGCATTTGGCCTTCTAAATGTCCAAATTTAGTAGAGTTGGATAGTTGCTGAAGTTGATAAGAATTGCGATACCAACGATTCTTTTGTGTCAAATGAACTAGTTTATAGACTGGATTTGTGGCACTTATTGGAGAAATAAAATTTCCGTTGATTCTGAGACCTAAATCAGGCTGAATTTGAGCTGTATCATGGGTTATTTTGCTGTTATTGTCTTTGGTCCTTTAAGAGTTATTTACATAGGGCTTTGCCTTAAGGAAGCCGGTTAAGAAAAAATGCCGCTGCCGGCAACCCCTACATTTGGGGTGGCTAGTTCAAGCCACTTTTTCGTGAGGTAATTATGAATTTGAATCGCCTGGTATTAAAGTCTGTTTTGCCATTAAATATGTGATATATACATTCGTACCATGTAACTTCATTCAGGAGTATTGGTTGCCAGGGAAGTTCAAAACGATTAACGTGCAACGGTTGGACTACTTAAACGAATGTGGCTATGATGATTTAAAATACTGCGAGCTCATTGGTTGTTCTATTCCAAGGTGTCTTACCCGTGAGTGTTATTAGTTCGTATGAGAGGTCATGTTTACCAGCGTACCATAAGTTTTATATGATAATAGGCCCGCCATCGTTTAATATTAGAAGCTTTTCGAAGTGTTTTCAGGATAGTCATTCTAAATGATTCCAGCTTTCAAAAATGTGTTCAAGGAAGAAAGAGGCACTAAAAGTAAAGAGAATGAATGTCTTAGCTATGCAGGGCAGTTCAAAAATCATCCTTGGACTAATCTTATCAAGAAGGAATGGTTGTTTTTTTTTTGGATTGAGTTCTGATATAGCATTCTCAATCTTTTAAAACTATAAACTAAACGAAATTGGTATTCTAGCGTCAAGAGGGGACAGTTCGGCAGTTAGTATGACTAACGAACAAACTTTTCATTTGAGCTTCGCTTCTAGCCCAGCTTCCATTAGAATTCTTAATGGGGACTTATATTCAAGAGGTCTTTCAAGCTTTCTGGCTAACCGCCACAATAAATAATCTAAATGCCGAGCTTGCAGTTCTAACAATTCATTGAGCCGAGTTGTGCTGTCTTTTAGTGTTTTTCAAGTTAAGGCGATCTATGCAGTTGCCATTCCCTTCCGGCTCTTAACTTAAAAGTTGTTCCAAACCATGAGAAAAACATTTTTGTACATTTGATTGGTCAATGAATAGGAGCAGCAAGTTAAACAGCCAGTTGTCTTTTGGTGCGCTTAACCATAGATTTTCCGTGACCTGAGTGCTGAGATATTTTTTTAAATTGTTCGGCCAATTTACACGTTGATCTATAATCGGTGAAATGCCAATAGGTCGTACGTTTCTTTGACGGCTCCAGAGCACTAACCTTAGTTGCTGAGTGTGGTGATCATTTTCCTGAACAAACCTTCTGTTAATCCAAAATCAATGATATCGGGAATTGTTTACTATCTATAGACCAGTAAGTTGGTTGCTTACCAGAAACAATATTCAAGCCCATCTAAGAAATCAAATCGACTGAGTGTTGCTCCAATTTTTGCCTGCTGATTAACTCGTTCCTCCAAATGTTAAATTTAATCCTGAAGATAACTTTTGAACTACAAACTTTTTTCGCTTCTAATTGCTCCTTAAAATGCTTAGCGAACAACAGGCGTTGTTTGTCGGTACTCTTCACTTAGTATCGAAAATTCGATAAGTACTTGTCTGTGAAAGGCTGAATTATAATGCGCTGCATATGTCACTAGCAAAATGAAGTAGGAGCTTCTCAATTTAATTGTTGCTACTAAGAAGATATTGAACCAAAACAAAAACCCGTTTAAAAGTCTCGCAAATGAAAGCGAAGTGTAATAGAATCAGAGAATTTATCAATCTACCTTTTATTCTTATGTTGTGAACTAGTTCGCTCTCAACTCTGGGTGTGTTCAATATTAAGATTATAAGACGCTAATCAAGACATGGTGTTTTTGATTCCTAAATGTTTAAGGAATGTATAGATTTCACCGACATGGGCTGCGAAATAGCCGATAAATAACTTATAGAATCACAGATACCACATCTCCAAATCTGTTAATCTTGTTAAGTGCTAAAAATTGATTATATTTTATGAACTAAAAGCATCCTACTTGCAACTTAGCATAAGTAATCCAACCTCGTATCGTTTTAAATACACTATTATTCTTATTGTTGCTGCATGTTGCACAATAGTCCAAACAAAGTATGCAAATTTTTACTACATAGTTGTTTGAAAAAACAGATGTACTGCCAGACATTGAAAAAGCAAGAAAACAAAAACAAATCCCCAGCTGAATAAAATAAAAGGAAACTAAATGAACGGACTGACTGCTTCTTTTTTTAACAAAAACGCTAACAACAGTAACAACAAATTAAGATCATTCTTTGTAGTTTTTTTTTTTTTCAGAATGTTGCAAGAGCAACACCATCATCATCTTGGTCGTTGCACACGATTGTGTGAATGCGTTCAACAAGCAAATAATAACCGAATCATATATGTTAATAGTTGTTTTCAGCCATCCTTTTCTTGTTCGGCTGTCTTAAAATATTGTTGGCCAAAATATCAGTGTTTTTGGTTGAAGTGAACAGGGTAGAGAGTGGTAGGAAGCAAAAGTCTGTATCATAAGTCATAGACATATGACATACAACATAAATGCCTTAAAGTCATTTTAATATTAGTTGCAAAATTTTTATATATTTCTATCAAATACGTTGGAGTGAAAGAAATGCAAAGACGCATATAAATATAATAGCAGTATTGCAGTTTCGTGAATTTATGGCTAAATAAAAATGATAAAATGTGAGTTAGAGATAGATGCATTTTAGAGCGATAGTAAAGTTTTTTCTAGCATCTACAGCAAAAAATTTCAGTGCTTAAGCTAGAACTGTTAACCTCAATCAGAAAATTCGGTTTCGCTACGACTTCAACATCTTAACTTTTCACAGGCTAACTTGATAAATGCTTTTACAACTAGCTTACGAGGTCTGATTGATTTTTTCGCTATAGCTTGTCTGTTAGTGGCTTTAATGTACCCCCAGCCTATTTATTTATCAATCTCTTTGCACATAGATCGAATCAACCTATCAGCCCAAATACAATTGGAACCACTGTAGACAACATCATACAAGAGTAGAACATGGAATTGCAATTTAGCGACTGCTGACGGTGTTTTACAACTATTTGATTTTAAACAGATGGCAATGCTACTTCTTGGAAATATGTACAAGATGAGAGGACAGCAAGATAATGAAATCGCTTGTATTCTGATAGCGTGCAGATACAAAGGTATCTGAGTGCACTGTCAGAAGTTATTACATATACTCCCCCGTGCTGGCGATCGGTAACAGGTTTCTGTCTCTGATAGGAGTTTATCGAAGTCCATTGGAGACAAGTTCATACTCGCTTAAAAAAAAACGCCAATCGTAGGTGGAACAGCAACGCCAGGGATGCTGCGTGGGCAAGAGTATTCTTGGTCTCTAGTATGCGAACTCTGTATACCAGTCGATATCCAGCTTTAAAACACACTTATCCGTGCATATGGAGTTCTGTGTGGGTGGACATTTTTTCTCCATTACTCGTAGGAGTTATATGAATTCTCTAAAGGAACTTCGGATATCACTGGCGAAGGGAGGAATCCGAAAAGATACTCTTCTAAAAGAGGCTGAAGGGTAGCGCACTGGCTATTATAAGACTTGGAACCACCGTCAGATCCTTGTTAAATGTAAATGCCACGGGGTTCCTAGGCCATAGACAAATAATAGCGTCTGCGATGAGGAAGAATCCCGACAGTTGCCTGTCCACAGTCTAAAATTACTGCAGTCAAGAGTAAAGGTTAGTGATAACACGAGACTCAGTGATAGAAAGCTAGTCGTAACATTCAAATCGGTCCCTTAGATTCAATTCGTGGAAACGAGGGGGTCGAAAAGGGGCCCGTAATGTAAGCGGTATGCTTTAATATACCTGTACATTAAATAAGCCCCTCGATTGGTTCGTTCCTTTAAGGGTTTGACTGTGCTTTCCAAAGATTTAAGAAAAAACTCAAACTATTTCCTACAAGACTTTGAAAACATTAAACATCGTCCACTGCTCAGCATGATGTACATTAAGCGTTTTCCTTGTATATGAAATAGTTCCTCCGGTTATTTTCCTTCACTTTTACTCCAAAAGCAAAGTGTTTGCTGTCTTTTATATTATGCCACAGCAACAACACAGCAGCCTCACAACATGTTAGAAATAAAATTCTATACATTTTAGCTGATAAATAATGGAGAACGATCCAGGCATATAATACAACTCCTCATGCAATCAGTATAATTCCACCAAGTAGGTCTGTGTAGGCAAAAAATTTAAAAACAGTATTTGTTAGGTGGAGGTGTTTGCTAATGTTTTTATGCCATTTCGGCTTGAGGTAGTTCTTTTTGATGATGTGCACTTTGTCTGTTTTTTCCAGTTTAGGAGCACTTTATTTCTTTCTTCCAGTCATTTAAATTTAAAAATTGTTGCAAAATTGTTGTTAATTGTATGACAAGCGGCTGCATACATAGTCTGTAATGTTTCCTTTAATTAATTTTAGGCGCTGCTTTTTTTGTGCCTTCGCTCTACGACACTCTACCATTTGTGAATCATTTATTTTCTACTTTAGTGTATGGGGATATGTTTACTAAATCATCTGTTCACATAAACGCTGCTTGCGTAAAATCAAACTTATAATAAAAAAGGGGAAATTGATTTTTTTGCAACTGTCAAAGATATTATTTTTTTTAATAAAATCGTTATTGAAAGACAAATAACAAATTACTTTTTATTTTAAGGTTCGAAAGAAGGCCTATAATATTTTATTTTTCTTTTTTTTTTGTGAAAACAAAAATTTGGTAAAAAAGAGATTCTGTAGTGATTCGTAATTTTTTTGAAGAAAAACGAAATGTGGGTAAAAACTGACTTTTTGTGAAAAAGTTTAGGGAAAGTAAAGGTTTTTTTGGTGAAAAAATGTTTTTTTTTTTCAAATAAGCGATATGTAGAATGAGTGCCATTTTAGTGAAACAGTGGCTTTTATGAGAAAAAGTGAGCTTTTAGTAAACAAATGACTTTTTGGTGAAAAAAAAACTTTGTAGTGAATAGAGAATTTGTAGCGAAAAAGGGAGTTTTAAGTGCAAAAGTTAATCTTTAGTGAAAAAGTGACTTTATCGAAAAAGAACCTTTTTTTAGTAAAAAAAAAGCTTTTTTGAAAAAAAGTTATCGTTTGGTAAAAAAAATACTTTTTGGTGAAATAAAAACCTTTGTAATGAAAAGAGGATTTGTAGTGAAAAAGTGAATTTTTAGTGCAATAGTTAAGTTTTAGTGAAAAAGTGACTTTATCGGAGAAGTGCACGTTGTAGTAAAAGAAGTGACTTTTTGGTAAAAAAGTGACTTTTTAGTGAAAAAATTACATATTATTGAAAAGGTGACTTTTTAGTGAAAAAGTGACTTTTTAGTGAAAAAGTGACTTTTTAGTGAAAAAGTGACTTTTTAGTGAAAAAGTGACTTTTTAGTGAAAAAGTGACTTTTTAGTGAAAAAGTGACTTTTTAGTGAAAAAGTGACTTTTTAGTGAAAAAGTGACTTTTTAGTGAAAAAGTGACTTTTTAGTGAAAAAGTGACTTTTTAGTGAAAAAGTGACTTTTTAGTGAAAAAGTGACTTTTTAGTGAAAAAGTGACTTTTTAGTGAAAAAGTGACTTTTTAGTGAAAAAGTGACTTTTTAGTGAAAAAGTGACTTTTTAGTGAAAAAGTGACTTTTTAGGGAAAAAGTGACGTTTTAGTGAAAAAGTGACTTTTTAGTGAAAATGTGACTTTTTAGTGAAAATGTGACTTTTTAGTGAAAATGTGACTTTTTAGTGAAAAAGTGACTTTTTAGAGAAAAAATTACTACTTGGGAATTTTTTTTTCTTGAAAAAGTAGATTTTTAACGAAAATCTGAAATTCTTGGCAAATTGTTTCTGCAGAAACAACGAAATATTTTGCAAAAAAAGGGGGCATCCGATGTGAAGAAACCGGGACGGGACATAGTGCTTCCAAACACCGTTTATTTTGTATAGCGCGAACTCAAATAATTTTTGCATTTCCTTTGTGTTTTAAAAAAATACATATTCACATTATTCCCTTCCAAAGAAGTTATTTTAATCAGACTCTATATTTAATAAAGTAAAAAGCCCCAGAAATAGATCAGCTGCCGCATAACAAGTATTAAATGCACTGCTCTACCTCATGTCTTAAAGACCATTACCAGCTGTCATAATACGACTTTATTTTTAATGTAACTGTCAACTGCATTGCAACGCAGTTTCATTTGTATTCAAATAAAAAGACCGAGGAAAAATTGAATAGTCTTTCCTCCTCCTGATAGGATTTACTTTCCATCCCCTTTCGCTGATGTGGTACGTACAAACATATTTACTTACATTGCTGCTGCTGTATTAACTTGTCTTTTTGTTTTGTGCTGCCAGTTTGTTTCTATAGATTTTTATTACTCTTTTTCTGTTACATATTTTGACACAATTTTATTATAAAAAGGAAAACGATGATTTTTTTTTATTCTGGCGAAATAAAACCGCAAGAAAAACTATGAGATTTAAATGACATTTAACATAAATTATGTGCTATATTATATTGTGAAATAATAATAAAGCAGTGGATAAGAATAAGGGGCCAAGGAATAGTATTAGTGTAACTAGAGGTTATTTAAGAAAAAAAGTACGTTTTTTTAATATAAATACCATCTATATTTATATCAGCAATATAAATCCGTTTTCGGCAGAACGATTCAAGCAGTAGGCATGCTGTAGATAGGCCTTTGTAATTCTTTTCAAATCTTATCGTTTTGGAAGTACGCTTTTCAAAAGCCTTCATGAAAATGTAGCTTTTCACTTAGTCCGCTATTACCTCTTGAAATTTTTGGTACCATAGAACTTCTTTTTGCCTCGCAAGGATGGCAATATAAAAAACTGCCATGAAGGCAAAAAGTACTGTCTCCTTGTACAAAATCATAAAAAAAAGTACTGGAACGAAATGATGATGTCATTTAAAATTCAGGGACAAAAACTCACAAAAAAAAACTCAGCCATCCAAAAACAAAATGATAGTTGCTGCCATTTGTTCTTGCTGCAAGTGTTTGCATAAATTTTTTTCTCTCAACTTTTGTTTTAATTTTTCTATATTTTTTGAATCATGTGAAGGTTATTGAGAGTAACTCAAATTGAAAGCAAGGTTAAACATTTTTGTTCTCGTATGCGCGAGGAATATAAAGTATGCAATTTTTTAGTTTTTTTAGTATTTTTTATTCGTGCCTTAAAATAAATGCATTTTAATGACAAGTGTCTAGTAAGCATTGAATTTAAAATTTTGAGAAAATGATTTTTGTCATATAAAGGGGTTTAGATTAATTAGAAAGAGACTGTCTAAATATTTTGGTTCAGTTGTGAAGGCTAAGAAGAATAAAGTTAGTTGTTGATATAATTGATGTTCAAATTATTGAAAATGCTTGTGGAGAATGCTTTCTTTAAAATAAAGTCTTTTGAGAAAAATTAATCTTTTGGAAGGTCTTAAATATAACTTTTTGTGCGAAAAAAGGTTCTTTTTGTAAAAAAGTCCTTTTCTTGAAATAAGGATTTTATTGTGAATATAGCTGGTTTTCCTGAAAAAGGCTATTTTTGAATAAAAAAATTCTATTTTTGTAAAAGAGGACTTTTCGAGAAAAAGGGGAAAAGGGTATAGTTGTGAAAATAGTCTCTTTTCTTAAAATGGATATTTTTATGATAAAAGTGAATTTTTGTTGAAACATTGTCGTCTTGTGAAAAAAGTCTATTTGTGAAAAAAGGTATTTTGTAAAAATATATAAAAAAATATTTTGTAAAAATACCTTTTTTCCCATTTGTATGACAAAAGGGTCTTTTGGTGAAAAATTTAAATTTTTTGTTAAAAGATTATTCTTTTGTGAAAAAAAGGCCTATTTGTGAAAAAAGAGTAAATTTTTCATGAAAAAGTCTTTTTGTGAAACAAGAGGAAAAAGGGCCTTTTGATGAAAAAAGGGAATTTTTTGTTAAAAATGTAACTTTTTCTGAAAAAATGTAGTAGCGCTTTTTAAGCCAGTAGCTCTTTTTAAAGGAGACCAGAAATGGTCTTTGGTAAAGTTTATTAATATCACTAATTTTTACTGTCTTCTGGTTTCTTGTAGGCTCTATAAGATCGACTATTTTTGGGTAATAGGAAAAAACTAGACTTTATCAGCTTTATAAATTTCCTAATAGGTGGTGGGGTCTATCTTTTTAATTTTTGAAAAATTATATAGGAAAAACCACACGTATCCGAGCATCAGGATACTACGATGACGTTAAAACTTAGTTGTTTAGCACTCAATTTCTGGAATATTTATGGATCTAATTCAATATTAGTCATCACTAAAAACACACACCATCAATCTCGAGACTCGTTATCCAGAAGAAAATGTATGATCTGTAACCTCACTCAACCACTTCGAGCAGGCAAGGAGATATAGGGCATACTTCTGATGTGCAAGTTGGCCCTTAGTAAAGATTTATATAGGGTTAGGGTTGCGGAGAAACATGAAAAGTAACAAAACTCTCGATAAGTATCTGCCATCGCTATATTCAGATCTCTGAAAACTTTGTTACTTTCTCTTGTATGTGTCTGTCATTATAGGCAAACGTGGAGTACATTAAGCCATGGGGATATCCGGTGACTTCAAATTAACCGCCGCAGGGTTGCTGGGCAGCACATATGTTGGTGCATGGATGGGAAGATATTTTAAATTTGGGGCCTATCTGGTTGTGGTTTGCTTTTAGCAAGCAGTATTTAATAGCGGTGGAAATTTAAAATAAAGTTTTTATGAGCAGGTGGAATTATTTCCATGTATATATTTCGAACAATTTTCATTCAAATTGTAAATGCTAATCACCAATTGGAATTGCTTTAAAATGGAGAATACGGAAGATCTAGTGTGTACCGCAACAACTCAGCAGGCTTTTAGCCATTCTTGCTGAGAATTGTTTCTAAAACAAACAAAAGCTGATCCAAAAATTGTAGAATTACTAAATTTTCTGGCCGACGTTATGAAAGTAAAGAAATCAGCTCAGTTGAGTCACATGAAAATTTATGCAAGGGAGCCGATAACGAATGTGTAGTTGTTTCTTAAGCTGTGGACATAAGATTGATTCAACGTCAAATTTATCACAAAAAAAATTTTTTTTAAAGCCATAGTTCAAATTTCTGTAGCTTTAAGAACAGAATCAGCTTTTTTTTTAAACAAAACATCGAAAACATTTGAAATTCAGCACAGGTTTCTATTTGTTTTATATTTCTTTTCCAAATCGGTTTTTGTTTAACAACTTAAAATTTTCTGGCTCTTAAATTTTCAATAAAAGTTTGCAATAGCACGAATAGTTTTCTCTACAAACTCTGTAAACTATAAACCCTCAACCGCATACCAAAATATCCTTTTACGACTTTTTATTCCTTCTTTGTTTTTGTGTGAAAAACTTATTCGCATGTCTTTGCAATTTTTAAGCAACATAAATAATTTTTGCTGTGCTCATGTATGTTAAATATTGCTGTCCACCCCATTGCTTTGTTTGGCTGGCTCAAAAGTGCAGACAGTTTTTGTTTCGCTTCATTTTCTTCAGGATATAAATTTTTTTTCGGATTCTGTTGACAGGCCAAATATTTTTAAGTGTTTTTTTTTGGTTCCTCTCTGTTTGTTGGTCATATAACATTGAAAAATAGTTCTGGGCTTAAATGGAGAATGAAAATTCCTTAGCAATTTTGCTTAGACTTTCGGACTGAATATGAAAAAAACTTAAATTAGTTTTTTCTTAACAACAACAACAAAAGGCAAAATGTTAAGGTTAGGGGGAGTATGTAATTGTGTTGGGGTTTTTTTTATAAAAAAATTTTATAAATTTGTTGAAGGCCAGCAACAAAAAACAACATGTATTTATGTCTTTTTTTGGTTTTTTATAATTGCAATAAATGTCCAGACATTTGTTAGAAATACCAAGAGTAGACAGTCAAAACAAAAGTTTACGCAAGCCAAAATTCGAAAAAAAGACTCTTAGCAATTTTCAGACAATTATGCAGTTGCAGGAAAAAAGCCAGAAATACGCTATTAATTGTAGCTTTTTCTTAGGGATAAACTGTAGTTTTGAGCTAGAGAAAATTTGTGTTAGGTGGTATTTAAAATGATTAATAGAGTCTAGATATTGGCTCCTGCAACAAATCAACAAATATTGGATTTTAAAGTAAGATAAACAATTTTGTTTTCTGGCATAATATTGACTTAAGTCGTGTAATTCAAACTCATTGCGAAGTAAAGGGCAAACGGCGTTAGATAATCAGGCAGACGTGTCTATAAATCTGTCATACGCATTCATTTGTAGCCTACCCTTTAATACTTCTTAAGCACGCATGAGAGTTTTGTGCAAAATTTTAGACCAAAATCTGAAAGTGCATTAAGGCCTTTAGGAGTAGCGACCACAAGCTGGCTCTTACATATGGTGCCGGCTGTGTAAACCCAACGAACTAAAGTAATTTCTTTAAATATCTAACAACAAGTTAGTTGGTAATATGCGGACTCCGAATATCTACTTTAATACAGAATTACCTGAGAAGAATGGTCTCATGCTTTGGTAATTATAAATTTTCCTTAAGTGGACAAAAAAAACCGCAGGAAATGGCATCGCAAGGAAATAAAGATTAAATTCTAAAATAACTCCAAGAAAATAGAAGTGAGTCTTAGAAGAATCCACGAGTCTGACTAAATAGGATATGAGGTATCAATTCTTACAAAAGAATTCAAAGGTAGGACTTCAGTAGCCTCGGAAAGTAGATGGATTTGAGCAGGTGTTTAAAAGCAAAAAAATCCTAAAGTCCAACACTCCTTAACCACTAATATAAAAATATCCTCGGGGAACTTTTTGCATATCTGAACTGAACGGGGAACTTTCTGCATATCTAAAAATAGTATGGTAGAAGCTAATTTCTTTCCACGTTGGGACCCCTTAGGGCTTACAAGCAGGCAAGAGACTTAGAGACAAGCCCATGGTGGCCGGCAAAAGTATTCTTAGATCAGAATAGCAAGAGCATCAAGTTGGCAGGATGACCAAGAATACGTCTCTCCGCAGGCAACTGAATACCTATAATAGCAATAGCAGATGCTCCTTTTTGATACTTAACAAATCCTGCCAGGCACTCTCTGTTCTAATCCTGCTTGTTAGGATAAGGCCCGTGCGCCAATTAGATTTTGTAAGCATGGACAGTACTTGTACACGGCGCCAAACCGATACTCCTGTACTTTCACCAACATTCTTAATGAGATTTATATTAGGCCGGCAAGGTGTCAGCATCTGCAAGTGATAAAGTTTTCCTGGCATTTTCAACTATTTTTTTTTACAATTAAAACATTTAAATTCATATTGCTTGCGCACTTTCAATGAATTTTAAATACTCTTCAACTTATTAAACATTTTCTAAATTTTTGTCAAGTTTAATCAATTTCACATTTCAAAAACTTCACTCAGAAAATGAACTGAATGCCAGACAATATCCAGTAGACAATTGTAGCAAGTTCAAAACAAATCTATGTATGAACTTATGTTGAAGAGCAGGTCCGTGGGTGTAAGTTACAAAAAAAATAAAGAATTAAGTAAATAAGAAGAGTTAAAAAAGTGTTTCTAGCCAACAGAAGAAACAAGTGCTGGCAACTATAAAACCCAACCAAAGTAGACTTTTAAAAGACATTTTAGACAGCAACAATTTTAATGCCATAAAAAATGCATAAATAAAAATCGTTTCAAAATATGTAACAGCAAATAATTGAGTTGTAAAAAAAGAACATAACAGCAAACACAAAAGCAAACAAAGTTAAATGGCCTGTAAAGCGACAGGCCCCACCAATAAACTGACAATTGGGCCATAAAAACAACTATTTGGAGGAGTAACACAAAAAAGAACAAAAAGCCAAAACTACCAAATGAAACGTCAACAAGTTTTCACCAAGGAAAAATGGCATTTGTTGGCCGTTTAAAGTGGAGATTGTTTAAGTTTTACGTCTTTGCTTTTATGTTACAATTTAATGAGTTTTCAAACCGGCACATTCGTACTTGCAACAATTTTAAAACTTTAAATAAAAATTAACCAACGTGTGCGTTAAAATTTATCCTCATGATGTTCATTCAACATTTAAACATTTCACTTGTTTCTTTTGTTGTATCGCTATTATTTTCTTTTGAGTTCCGAGTATTTTAAGCCTTCTTATTTATTGTAACAATGTGTTGACGTAGGGAGACTTGCCACACACCACTAGTTGCCAAATTCATGTGTGTTGTTCTTACAATCCTCATAAGTTCCATTGTAAATATAATTGAGTATCGTTGTTTAGCAGAAGGCGCCGCAAGAAGTGTGTGCGTGTGTGTGGAAAAACATTTAGCAAATAATGTGAATGTCACAAAAAATTAAGTGTAATATGAACAAACATCATGTTGTCTTATACCATCACCATTATCATTATCAACATATTGAGTTAATAATGTAACATGTGGATTAGGAAGGCCAGTTGCGGACTTTTAACAAAATCTCTTCTTGAGTTTTATTGGCTTTAAGTCAATGCGATTGTGTCGTACTCACTTTATTTTTCAGCAAAATGTTGTCAATTCAACGATATTTATTTCAAATTAAAATGGGCCTAAATAAAACTTAATTAATTCTTACTTACAAATTTTTTTAGATCCCACGAAGGACTCAACAAAATAAATTATTACTAATGAGCTTCAAATATCCCAATTCAGCTCCGCTGGTTTTAATTCAGCAAAATGTTATTAACTGCTGCAATCTAAGTTTATACAACCAAATAAAAGCAATTCAGCTACTTACTATACTATTCAGCTACGTTGAATTTTAATTTATAGCAAATATTTCTTGATTATTTATTGTATTGTTATTATTAAAGCAATGTAGCTAGTGTAATGAAGCAATTAGCTATTATAAGATTTAGTTTTTAAAACAAAACTTAAATAATTGGGCTCACAAATATACCATTCAGCTGGGTCATATATAAATTTAGGTAGGATTCCTTTTATAGCACTTTGTCCCAACTATTTAAATTCAGCAATTTTTTATCAAAATATAACATCGTAATATTTATTGTTAATTCAGCAAGAATAATTCTTATTTAATTCTTATATAACACCAACTGAAGTAATTTTCAACGAATTTTTTTTCAACTAAAGTCAATACTAGATATAAAATACAGCTGAGCTGAATTTTAATTTAGCAAGCTAAAACTAAATAGACTTTTGCAACTAATTAAAAACAAACAAATAAAATGGATCGCTTTAAAGGGTAAATTATCAGATGTCGTTTAATGGTTACTAAATCCCCTTTGGATTTTAACTAAACCGACTTAAATCAGCTTCAGCTTCTCAACAATTTACCCATATCAAAAAAGAATCTGCAAAAAATTCAGCTGCAAAATATAATATTAAGCTGCATTAAAATTCAATTCAGCAGACATCTTAAGTTTCCGTTTTTAAACTTGTTATAAATTTTAATGGATATAAAATAATTTCCATAGTAAAAAGCCAATTCAGCTTAATTTAATTTGAAATTTTTTATCCAAGAAATTGTGTGCTACTTTTAACCAGGATATTTACGATATTTTTTGTAAATAATAATTATGATGCAATGAGCGTAAATTACAAAAATCGCGTGGATCAGTGTTCAATGATTTTGATTCGGACTCGCAAAATTATTAGCATCTAAGATTTTCAATTCAGCTGTGAAAACGTCAAGTGACACATTTAGCGTCTGATGAGTTTTCTTTTTAAAAATGGGTGACTTTTTATTTCGGTTATAAAAATTACGTTTTATCTCGGCATGATATTCAGCTTCAGTTGTGGGAATATTGAATCAGAGAATTTTTCACATCTGACAATAACCATTTTTTAAACGACTTAACAGCTAAAAAGTCGTAATTCGTTCAAGAGTATTGTGGAAGATCAGTAAAAATAAACAAAATCTCTGTCCTCTTTCCAATACAGCTAATAAAACTTAGTACGGAAGTGCCAACTGGTCACCCCATTTGTTAAACAAGTGTGAATACATTTTTTTGTCTGTTTGTTCGCTTGAACAACATAAATGTTTTTATGTTGCTTTAATGTTGTCAAAGTAATTCATGGCCAATGTTAGCAACTAACAGAACACACATTGCTGATGTTGCATTTAGAGTTTCAACAGACACAAAAAGCCCGAAAAAAGACAAAAGTAATAACAGCAGATAGACTTGAATACAAGAACACACATTTATATGTACCTTGTAGTAACATTTGTCGAGACATATGTGTGGTTATATTCATCTTCCTCTGCTTCTTATAATTCTAACTGGTGACAAAGACTGTTGCTGCACTG
This sequence comes from Phania funesta, assembly GCA_963932375.1. Taxonomy (NCBI): domain Eukaryota; kingdom Metazoa; phylum Arthropoda; class Insecta; order Diptera; family Tachinidae; genus Phania; species Phania funesta. The sequence goes on along the minus strand of OZ010653.1, from coordinate 102,446,012 downwards.
CACATATTCAAAGACAAACACACATGCAGACATCTTTCACGGCTCACAGGCAACTTCCGCCTACATTTGTTTTTACGATTGTGCTAAAATATCTGTCTGCCCATTTAGTTTTTTAGTGTTCGGTGAGGAACTAAGTACATGTTTTTTCTTCGCTTTGTTTTATTTTTAATAATTTGGCTTTGGCAAGAAATTGCTATACGGGCTGTTTTGTGATTTGCCTCTAAGGAAACCGAAAATAAAGAGACGCCTACCTAATTATTTTCTGTATTTTGGTGTTGACACTTGACACTTTTTCTCTAGGGCTTTGGCAAACTAACAATCGAACGCCGAATATACTATATACTGTTGTGTGTAGGTATTCAAGTAACTGTAGAGTCCATCAAATAACTGTTTTCTAATGTAAAAAGCTCTTAAAAATATATTAAATACTTGGGTAGGTGCACTTTGTTCTCTTCCAGAATTGACAAGAGATTAATTGGGTGAACAATTTAGAAATTCTTTCTAATGTGACTAGGTTTTGTAAAGATGGCAGTCAGAAGTCAGAATAATATAATCTTGAGCCTATGTGAAATTAAGAAAACACCCCCAATATTCCCAAGATTCCGTTTCACAGAACTAACTCCAACCTGTAACGAAGGTCACAGAGTTCACCATTTAATTTTGGTAAATGCCTAATCAGACGAATCATCGAAAACACGGAATCCTAGGTGAGTTACTTGAATATAGTTTCGGATTTTCTTTCACATCACGAACTATTGTTTTGTTTACACTCTTTCCATTTATTTGCAGCTTAGCGTCCAAAATGTTCCCTTCTCTTCACTCATATGCCAAAACATTGTTAATGTTAATTTCAGACGCCCAAATTTACTGAAGTAGTTAAAGTGTAGTTAGGAACCCACAAACTTTACAAAGCTTTATATTCTCTTCAGTAAACCATTCCTTTATGAACCTCAAATCGGTGTCGTGTGTCGAAATTTTTGCAGTATAATTCACCTTTCTTGCGAAATTTCAGATTCGTAAAATTTAGAAATCATAATTGGTACAATGATATGGAGCTAAGATCACTAATGACGGATGCTGATCCAATTCACTTTATCTTTTATAACAGTTCTGTTTTATATAAGCTAGCCTCTCCAGCAGGCTACCGAACAATACACCTATGCAAAAGACAAGACCCCTTCTTTTTATTGACTAAGACCTTATTAACCATCCAGAACCACGCAAAACACATTTGTTATTAAGAATATTGGTTCAACTTTCAGATACAAAATTTCAGCACACGATGTCAATCGAAATTTCTATCCAAATTCGAATACAGGATATGATTTTCTATAGAGAGAGAGAGAGAGAGAGAGAGAGAGATAGAGAGAGAGAGAGAGAGATAGATAATGAAGAAATCTCATTCTGCTGTGAACAAATAAAGTTTTCACAAGAAAACTTATTGCTTTAAAGACTTTGAATGTAGCGTGTTCCCGTATCCGCTGTTAAACCATTAATAATATACCTCCATCTATAGGGCGTCTCAATAAGAGTGCATTATAAGAACGCACTATTTCAATTCAAAATAAAAGGCATGCGCCATGCGGCAGGTGTCGATGTCCTCCTAAAACCACATGATTTCCAGTTTTGTGTCATCCTCGTCACGCTTCGAGTATTCCGTTATCATGTTCCTGTAATAAATGCCGTTCACATTCACTTCTGAATTAATTTGTTCGCGATTCTGGCGAATTTCATTTACAGCCATAATATTTTCAAGACAGTGACCATTATATCCAAAAAAGGGGACAAAGAAGGGGGAGTATCCATAACCAATCCAGTTTCTTCAAATTTGATGATCACTTCACGAATTGTTGACACATCACGTGCACTTTCTCAAGCAAAAAAATCTATGAAGTTTGCTAGCGTAATGGGGTTTCACCATAACAAAACGTTCTCTTTTTGAGTTGGGCTGCATTTATACTAATAGAAGCAGCAAAACAACAAGTTATATCAGGGTCTGAATATCTGCCTTACTATTCCATCACGAATGAAATATAATGAACAATACAGGGGTCTAATTACCGCTTTCGGTACCGAGTTGCTTAATGATGGCATTCGATTGCTATCGAATCGGGTTTGCATACTAATTGTAAAAGATTTTATTGAATTTGTAAAAGACATGTGTTCGCACATGTTTGTTCTAGAAATGTAGTGAAATTGAATTTTGAAAAGTAAAGTTTAAATTTTTTATGTTCTAGAAAAGAAGGTCACTATTTGTATTGAATATTGAAAAAGCAGAACACGAAAAATTTAAACTGAAGTGATTTCAAATGAATTCTATTTCAAAGTAGAATGTAGAACATACCTGGCAACTAATGTAAGCAGAAACTAGAATGTTTGTAATTTTAAATAAAAACTTTATATTTTATATCAAAGGCATAAATAAATATTGATGCTTTCATATTTATCATTATTTATCCTCGTGGGAGTCAGAATATGGACATGGCTTGGTGGGTATTAGGAATCAAATGTGTGATAAGAGCAAGGTTCATTCCATGCCAACAAAAGGTTTTCCGGTAAATTGGGGTGTTCGGATATAAGTTGTGCCAATACATATATTTTTTACGCTTCTCCGAAAATTTTAACGATTTCATCTTTGGCAGTAAATTGAAATAAAACGATTTATTTGGTTTACGATTAACATTTTGGTATCGAAGAATATTTGCATAGATAGCAGTCGGTAGATGACACGTATCGGAAGTCACAAATTTTATTTGTTTTTAATCGATACCGCACGCCGTAAACCCCAAAAAAATTTCTTAATTAAATTAGTTCGATATGGAAAGCTGTAATTAGACCTCAGGTAGCTGAACATTTTTTCAATAAAAACAATATTTTTTTTAAATTAAGTTTCTCGGTATAAAAAAAAATATTTATATGAACAATTTGGCGAAATGGACCTTGTCGGGAGTTGGTGGAAATAACCTATCTACCAACGAAATTGTCTTGAAATGCTAAGAATTTGTTCATGCCCATTGAGACTCAACTGAGAACAGAATTTCATCCAAATTTGGCAATAACTTCAAAGGAACGGTTTGTAAGAACAAATATGTTTAATTTGGTGATAGTTAATTTTACATTTTGAAGTTCATTAATAAAAACTTCAAGTATCATAACTCAAAAAGCCATAAGCCGTAGAGTGTCTCAATATAAGGTGGGTGTAGCTTTCACTTATGATGCCGCTAATATTTGTTAGTGTCAATTATTGCAACGCCAACATTATCAGCATTGGATTCCCATATACTGAAGTACGAATAGGCACATGAATACATTCTTTAAATGAAGCTCATAATGACTAAAAAATTCATGCTCGTTTATAAAATTCCTCTTAGTATCTGTTTTCTCTTGCTTGACAATAATGTTCGTTTAATCTTTCTGCAATTTTACTTGCTCTAGGTATAAATTAAGACTCAATAATAAATATAGGCAATACAGCAAACGAAAAAGAAAAATAATAAAGAAAAAATCTCTAAATTATGTCATTAAATTATAGTAATTTATGGGTGGATATTAAAATTGATAAATAACGTATTAAAATCAATTTGAAGAGAATTGATTTTTTCATACGACGCGTCGGTTTAGAAAAAAATAAAGGTTAGAGTTTTAAAGAAAATAAGTAAAAAGGAATTGGCGGGAAAGATAAATTATCTGATGCTATGCATCCATTGAAGCACAGTCTGGATAGTTTATTAATAGTTTTTACTAGCTATAATATATGATGGAGGCCCTTGATTAAGGAGCACTGTGCGGGTGGGCATCTTTTTCTCCATTACTCGTGAAAATTATTTGAATTTTCTGCGGGAACTGAACTTTAATTTGACAAGAGAGGAAGCCGGAAGAGATGCACAAGAATGCCTCGCGAGTGGTGGATGGGTCTATCTATAAAGCTACTCCTAAGGCGTTCGATAGCGATGGACAATGAAGCCTCGCAATAGTTAGAGAAGCTCATCTCTGTAGGAACTCCGGTGGTTAATGGCCAATGGAGAAATTCCGAAGAGAAGGGCAGCAAAACCTCGCAAGGGGTGGACGAGTCAGTCTCTAAAGTAACACCTGAGGAAGAGGCTGAGATGGTAGCACTGTGGATGTCCAGCACTGCATAGCATAATTTAAGACCATGGGCATACACTTGTTAAATATCAGTGCCATGAGAGAACTAAGCCTTACACAAATGCTAGAAATTACAAGGGACTTTGTGGTGAGGAAAAGGGTAAACAATTATCCGTCCATAGTCTGATATCACTACAGCCAATAGTAAAGGTTAGCACGAGTCATAAACTTCAAATCGGTTGCATGAAATCAATTCGAAGAAAGAAGGGGATCGAAAGGGGATCCATAAAATAACCCCCCTATATTAAATAAGTATCGGCAATTCTGCTACGATTTACTTCCTTTCTCATTTGCTTTACTTTAGAGACTAAATTTTCCGCCCCTGCGAATCTATATTGTCTCATGAGTTTGGTGACCTACAGTGCAATAAAGATGATATACAAAGTTATTACGTAGAGCTTCTGTTAACTTAGATAAGTAGGTCGACTGGTATTAGAAGCCCTCATACCAGCGAATAAACTCCTATTAGACACGCAGCCTTTGACGCATTCAATCCAAACGTGGTTTATTATTTTTGCTCCAGACTCTGCTGCCCTCCGTTCGATTTCTTTGGATTATAAGTCGCACTCCTAGCGGCACCTACCGCTTTTGTGCAGCTGTCAGCTGGCGGCCAAAATTTAATTTCTGTTTGATTAAGAAAATTCACTTACATGTTTTCTGCCAAGGAACCTCTTTAAATTTAAGATATTCTTTTTTTTAATTAAATAAAATTATCATCTGTCTAAAATATTTTCTCGATAGCAAATACTTTAGCACGAAAAAAATTAATTAAAATTCAATTTTAACCTGGAGTAGAGCAAAAATATTGAAATAATCAAAACTCTATTTACTTTGATGCGATATTTTCTTTTAATCTTTTCTTTTTACTCTCATGCGAATAAAAACTAAAATTCCTTTGCAAACACTACCAATTTTAGCAGCAAAATAAAGCTAGTAACCTAGATTTATAATTGTTTTCCTCTTACAGGTTAGTTACAAATCATTGGGAAAAAACTCGAACTAATAAAAGAGGAAAACGAAAAATTAAGTTGCAAAAAAGCAAGGAAAAAGTTCGATAGAAGCATGAGGGAGAAAATCGAAAAATTATATTGCCACTTCATCATTGAATAGGAATTTCAATATTTGCTTAACTTCTTGTGTGCAATAACGAACGGAAATTGTCTACCTTTATGCCAACAAATACACATACTATTACAAACACTCGCAGTTAGATGCTTGTATATGTTAAGGTATTTGTGCTTGGTTAGATGCTGGAAGCAGGATAAATTTATGGGGCTTTATTTGGTATTTAAGTGACACAGTGGCTGGAATGAAAGAAAAAGTTTTGTCTTCTGGCTTGAAAATTGATTGGACAGGAGAAAAGTTTAATATATATATATATAAATATATATATCTGATTCTGTTAAACTTTGGACGACCTTGAGAGATTGGAAGATATTGATGTGATTTCTAGGAGACCTTATATGAGATATATTTGTTTTACATATGCACCCATCATCAAAGTTCTTTCGCTAATTTGTTGTCATTTAATGCACCATTTGGAGGTTTTTTTTTAATTTGGTTATTTTCACAGATCACATGTGACTGGTGTAATGCTGTCGTCTTATTTTAATCTAGTACTGTTTGACAATTAATCATGGAAAGATTTACACAGTAGCAATGCTTCCAAATCATTCGGTTGTCTTACAAAACTCAGAGTTCTCTAAGAAATGTTTTCCGTGCACTCCAAGCAACATGTGGTGTGCATCATCGATTCTCTAATACCAATATAATCCTCAAATTTGAGTCTAAGGTTACGATATTGCATGATACGCGACCGAATAACTCCACAAGAATATTGCTCATGTAGGGGAGTGTGTGGGCTATAACTATGGACCAATCAATTTGATAACCGTAATGCCGGTGTTGATTGGTTTCAGCAAGTCGGTCCGTGCCACGTACAGCACGAGACGGAATCGCTTTACGAAAACCAATTTTGGTGAGCAGCTAACTTCGCGATGCGGATCTTTTTGCTGCCTGCCTAGATCGATATCACTATCACATCACTAGATTTTTTTCTTTCGGGTTATCAAAAGTGTTCGTCATTAAGACAGCAATGATTCAATACTTGAGAGCGAGATACGGGTACGAGGATAGAGTGATCGAAAATTGGATCTTCCAAATGGACCACCACCTACAGCGTAGTCGCGGCCAGCAGGAGAATGAAATTATTTTTTAAAAATTAAATACCACAGATCTCGGATCATAAGAATGTTACCAAAAGAAAATTTTATTCCAAGTTTCATTTAAAATTAAAAAAAAGGTCTAAACTGGTTAATCAATACTTCATAATTATATTAAAATTGCCAACCCTGTGACTGTAATTTACCCAACATGATTCATATGGTAGCTATGGTCTATTATGTATTTATATGTACGTACGTAATTCTATAGCTGGATTTGTTTTTTTTTAGTAATTAAGATGGAATATGCAGGGATTCCTCCTTAAAGCGCCTTAATCCTCCCTGTACATTCGAGAGGACGGCACAATATGTATTAATTGTTATATTCGAGCAAACGTTTCACAAACGCATAATGTTACCATTTAATATTGACGACTGGCCCTTTACACAAAAATATATTTTTTCCAATAAGAGTATTTAAAATTTTATGTCAAGTCGGGAACGATTGACGCGGCACCTGACTACATTCGAGCTTCGATTGCGATTTGTCACACATTATATTCAAGTCAAACTGGTGCAAATATTTCGTTCGAAAGTTTATTAAACGCATGGTTTACGAACTACACTTATGAACTCGCAATCAAGGTCCCGAGATTTACTACCGCTGGTTCTTTTCACGATCGTTATTACCAATATACCGTTGAAAACTGCAATCGAATATTGCACCCTCTTTGACTTGATCCGAACCGGCCTCAGGGGCAGTATCCCATTATCTGTCAGTCTTAAAGAAATATATAAATTCAACTATGGTTTATTACATTTTGGTGCTTCACTTAAAGCAGGAAAAATATATAAATAAATTCTTCTTTATTTTGACCTCAAATAAGTGGGGAATTGAAGCCAATATCTGTGAGAACATATTATTCAAATTAAATTATTCTGCCTTCTAAAAAAAAACCTGAATTTCTTGTTATTTGACAGATTCAATCCGATTCGATATAATTTTCAAAAACTCCAAAATATTCTACCGATAATGCCGAACAAATTTTCTTCATCTCTTTGCACTATTTTGCTTCTTTGAAATCCCTGTATGACGTAAAACTATTACTTTTCCCCACTCTGCGCCTTAAGCTTAAATGCTCAAACTTTCCAAAGATAGATAACGTAACAAATTTTATGGTATTTTATAACATTTAGTATGAATTTGTAGTATTTTGTTTTTTAATCTTAAATAGTTTTGCCTGTATGTGTTTGTGTGTGAGTGTGTGGGAAAGAATGAAACAGGTGGTTTATGGTCAATCAAGGCAATTTATCTATTTGAAACTTAGTTTCTTTTTTATATCCTTTTTTACCAATTTGAGTATCTACTAAATCGTATCGTATCCTATTGGAAAAATGCTTTTGTCATTGAACATTTAATAAATATTTGCCAAAGATAGTGTCCTAATATTGAGGGCTCTAAGTGGATAGAATAGATTTTACGTGCTTAAGGTTACATTTTTCTATTCTTTATTTAACTTATGCTTGTTGTATGTTTCCTTTCCTACATAATACAATCTTAAGTTATTGGTATTTTTATTTATTTAGAAGCTTTAATATTCAGGGCTTTCTGGTGGCAAGAGGCTGTATCACATGCTAGTTTTATTTAAGCAAATAAAATACATAAAAAAATTATAGATAAAAGCTTGACCAGTTTACCCGGTGTTTTTTAACATATTACAACAAACTTTATTTTCCTTTTGTATGGTCAAATGGCATTAGAGTGTATGTAGACAAATTTTTCTCTGAGCAGAAAATTTATTTATCAAACAAGGTACAGGGTGTCCGACGGGAAGGTTTACTACTTTGTTTGTTTATTAGTTTTGATTAAATGAAATAGAATGGATCGTATATTTATAAATGTTTTATTTAATGTCGGCAATTATGTATGGAATACAATATCAGATAATGTCCGCCTCTGTTAGCCTCACAAATGCGAGCCCTTTTGACATATTTCTCATTACATTCTCACACATTTCACGCGGTATTTCATTAATTTCATCACGAATATTTTGTTTGAGTTGCTCCAGCGTTTCGTGGTTTGTTTGCATAAACCTAGCTTTTCACATATCCCCATAAAAAGAAGTCCGGAGCAGTCAAATCAGGCGACCGTGGAGGCCAATCAACATCACCATTCCTTGAAATAATTTGTTGTGGAAAGGGGTCTCGCAGTAATTCTATTGTAGTCCTGGCACCGTATTGTTGAAACCACATGTTAGTCAAGCCCAAAGCATGCAGTTGTGACGTTAAAAAGTTTTCAGTTTCAAAGAAGTAAGGTCCAATGATTCCTCCTGAGCAATTGCATTCGGGTAATGTCACTTTTAATGGATGCAAAGGTGACTGATGAATAATTTGGGGGTTTTCCATTGCCCAGAACCGACTATTCTGTTTATTCACATATCCATTCAAATGAAAATGTGCCTCGTCACTCATTATGTTTTTTCATGAAAATCGGGATTGTCATGGGCGAGCTGTAGCAACCTATTGGCATACGTACGGCGGCGTAAATATGTCAACTGAATTTTAAACGAAAACAAATGCAAATCTTTGTACAAAAATGTGGCCAAAGTTGTTCTTTGAAGACCAATCTCCTGAGCACGGTGTCGAATTGATGTTGATGGATTGTTTTGAACACTTTCTTGAACAGCAGTAATGTTTTCAGCCGATCTTGCAGTACGTTGTGGTCTATGCTTGGGCTTATCAGCTACAGTTCCTCTTTCTTCTCGAAAACATTCACTACACGATAAATAGTGCGCCTTGTTGGCACGTTGTTTCTCCCAAAAATCAATCGCTGATAGATTTTGATAAAATGTTTAAACTTTGGTTTACCGAATATTTTTCCATAATAAATTTGCCACGTCTCTACTTCACGACTAATGTTTACCAAAACGGCGGCAAAACAAAACAAATAAATAAATTATTCAGCTATTAAAATTATAATTTTAACTTAAGTGCCCTTCACGGAACAATAGATTGATTTATGAAAATATTTTTTATCAATATGATAAACTTATCGCTCTTGAAAAAGTTATATCTTTAATGTGGGTTTCTATTCAGATATTTCCCAATATTTTTTTTTAGACTACACCCATTTTGGCGATTTTGTTGTTGTTGTTGGTGACTTAATTAATTTGAAGTTAATTGGAGGTTTTTGTGTCACTCATTTTGTTTTAACAATTTCATTACTTTCGATTTCGGAAATTTTAGTAGTTTTGAAAACTTATTTGAAACCGCCTTATAATCTTAGCGATTTTATTTCTTTAATTTCTAGTCTTTATAGTCATATAGATATGGGGTTACCGGATAGTAATGATGGTTTTTTCCAATTGTTATATTTCAGAAGCTGTGAAGGTTATCAATGCCATCCTGCATGGTTTCACGCCAGCCGAATTATTAAATCATCGAAATCTGGCTTCAATGTAGACTTGCTAACGTCAATTTCGTCGTGGGATCAGTTGTCATACTGTCTTCAGTGTGCAGTCAATTCGTTGCGCCGTGGAAAACTTAGAACGTAAGTATACTCTTTAAGACCTTAAGCCAAGACTGAGATTAGTGCGAGACTGGTACATAGCCGTCGTAGGGGCAGGTATCGACAAAGGTCCAGAAAGGTCGGCTCGGCGTCGATCATCTGAGTTGGGCATCGCCAAAAGGTCAACCCAGTTTGTTTTGCCTTTGGGTTTGTGTTTACCTTAGAGGAATTCGGCGATTTTTCTCTAAAATTAGCGATTTTTCCAATAGCAGTATTTCGACTTCCTTTCATCGATTTTCCCCTATTCAAGGTTTCTTTAATGAATTTGGATGCTTTAAACGAATGCACACTTTTTTGCTGTTGCTATTTTGTACAAATTGGTTATTTTCGGTTTGGCGTTTTTCGAATTAGGCGTTTTCCAATTGTGTCGTTTTTTTTATTTGCTCTGCTGGGCTTCGGTTTGTGCCAGTAATTTCTCCAATTTTCTGTAGTTTCTCCAGTTTAGTTTTTAGTTTCTCATTTAAGTTATTTTTTGAGGCAGATTTCACTGAATTTTTCAATTTCAAGTATTTAGGCTTACAAATCTTAAGATTCGATTCACCAAATTTTCCCAAATTTTATATATAATTTTGTTAGATTTTTAAAGATGCAACATTTCTTCAATTTAAGAATATCCTTGTTTTAGTTTTGTCAGATTGGTGTAATTTAAGCGATTTTTTTGCCTACCTGGTCTCAAGTTTTCTTTTCGGGTTAAAGATATTTATTTTATTCTCAATCCGTTTTCAATTTAAAATTTCAGCAAATTTCTGAGACTTACGCGATTTGCTTTAGAAACACAGACCACTGGTCGAATCCAGAAGTAGGGCGATTATTATATTCCCCGTTCAAAGTGTTCAAACATTTTTTTAGCAGAAATATTTCAAATATTGATTAATTTATGAGCAGAGCTTCTGCGTTGTCACGTATAGTGGCTTGCGTATATAATCTTTGATTAACTACAGCTCAGAGATTACTTTTACAATTTAAGAAAACAAGCTGCTTCACTTTAAACTTAAAATAAGTTGTCTACATAATATACAGCAAATGCCTTCTCCCCAAACTTTTCTTCTCTTTACCATCACGGAAAAAAATTTGTAAATCTAATTTACAGCACGCCAGGAAGCAAAAATTCTTTAACAAAATTTCTTTTCACATAACAGGCGGACGGACATTGAACAAAAAATAAATCACCACGTATGCATGTATGTATATGTGTGTGTATGGAGCCAATAGGAAATAAATTCCAAAAAAAGCACAAATCATTTGAAGTATGAAAAACTAAGCCAAGAAAAACGAATTGAAGCGGAAATCCTTATTGATCTATAACTTAGTTTGTTAGAACTACATGAAAGTATTTTAAGAATTTTACTTTTTCTTCTTCTATGGGTCAAAACAAAATTGTAGCAAAATAAAAATTTCATTCTAACACTTAACAAATTAAGTTTTTCCTTTCTTCAGTGTTCTAGCCCAAATACTTGTTTTAAATTTAATTCAAGTTTGAAAATTTACAAGAAAATTAACTCAAATTTCGTCAGAAAGTTAAAAAAAGGTAAGGGAGAGGTAAGCTGAATGAGGTTTGGCACATAGGCCAGTTTATTGAGTGTTGGATGATGGATGACGAAAGTGAGGTATGAAATACATGAAAGACAATAGTAGAAGCTTAAAGTATTAGGAAACCGCGATCGTTTGCGAAGTTAGTATTCAGTTGGTCTGAGGACGGCTCAGTTAGATAAGTTTCTCATGCGCCATAAGTATGTGGCTGTACTATTCATGGCTTGTAAATTTGTAACACATATCAAACTCACATATTAAAACTTTGGCTCAGAGACCATCACAATATTTTGGTTTCATGATTTAAAATCATTTATAAGTTAAGCAATATGTTAGTTATAAAAAGACAATTAGAACACATCCCAAGTAGTTTAGACGGTTCCACCAACAGTTGTCAAAAAGATTATTTCTAACATGGGAAGTATACATCGCGCATCATCTAGCAGGCACAAAAGTATAGATCGCCGTAAATGGGTGCACTGTAAGAAGTCGAGAGGAGAGACGTTAAAACACTTTTATAAAAAATTCCTAATCAAACGGTGGAGCATCATACCCCAGCGATGCGTGGACATGAGGGTGATTGCATACCACTCGATTTGGAGTTTTAATATAGATTTGTCCGTGCATATCGAGCTCTGTGTCGGTGGACATCTTTTTGTCATTACAATGTTGAATCAGGAAGCCTCGCGGAGGCGGAGTGGTTAGTCTGTGGAGAAACTACGGTTTTAATTGGATAAGGAAGGAATCCAGAAGAGATGGACAAGAATGCCTAGCGATGGGCGGACGGGTTAATCTTTAAAGGTACTTCCAAGGCGTTGGACCGTGATATTCCAATAGGGATGAGCAATGAAGCCTCGCAGAATTTGGATAAGTTAATCTATATAGGAACTCCGTTGTTTACGGGTCAAAGGAAGTATTCTGAAGAGATGGTCAAGGAAATTTCGCGAGGCGTGTACGGATCAGTCTCTGAAGATACTCCTGAGGAAGAGGATAGTGCATATTATGTGTGTATATCCAGCACAGCTATGTGAATCTCAAGGTGAGCCAAAGCCTTAGACAAATGCTATCAATTACAAAAGGCTCCGTAAGGAGGAAGAAGGCCGAAGGTTTCATCACTCGGAATTAGTGATGAGAAAATGTCAGTGCCATCCGCATAAAGTAGGGAATGACGGGAACGTAATAAATTAACATCCAGGAATTTTATGAAAGGTAAGAAAATAGTTATTATTGATAGAAAGCACCCCAATCATGAAAGCCCTAAGGCTTTAGATATATTTTATAGAAGGGAAATAAAGCACTTGAATATATTAGTGGAAAAGTTGGATATATACAAATCGGCAACGATCGGAATTTGTATAGATTTGTGTTTAGTTTGAAAATAATACCGTTGCTATTTCGTTTTCGAATCAACAACTGCGTTTACAATTTGACTACGTTGTTGGTTTAGTTTTGACAACGAATGTATCGGTTTGAACACGGATGGTTTAACTTTTTCTCTAGGTCGATAAGATCGTGTGTTGAAGTTAACACAGTTTTGAAAACTTCTATAAAATAAACTTAAGTTTTGCAAGAAATTAAAAAAATACACTCGAGAAAGGTTTACTGTTTATTATTTGAAAATAGACCACCTTTGTGACTGGCATCCGCGGGACACAAACTTACAATATTAGAACATAAAAGCTACCAGGAAGCCAAGACAGTTTGGGAAGTAGGTGTTCAGTTGGTCTGGTCGGAGAACAACTTAGTTAAATCGGTCTCCGACGCGCCGCCTATGCTATGTTCAGAGATGCATCTTAACTGAGACAATTTAATTTCAAATGACTTATAGATTTTTGTGTTCACACAAGAAAGAAACGAATTGTTGTAAGCTTATTTTTGTTAAAATGTCATAAAATTTAATAACCGTCAATTTGACCTGCAATTTATTAATTGAGTTCTTATATGATATATAAGGCTCAATAAATGGCTTGGTTGTTTAAATTCTTAATTGCGTAATCAGTGTGCATGTCATAATATAGAGTTATGCGGTGTTATTTACATTTTAATCGTTCCATTAAAAGTAGGAAGAAAAAAAATACAAAACGAAAAATGACCCTGAAGATGGTGCATATTCGAAACCGCCTTGCATCCAAGGATGCAAGGAATGACGAAAATTCATTCCAAAAACAAATCAATTGAAATTTAATTAAGTTCTCAATTTATGCGGTTTCTGCTATGCGCCATCTTCGGTGTCATTTTTCGTTTCCAAACGAAACTTGACAATACATAACTGAAACTTGTTCCAAATATCTACATATATAAAATCACACTGTCGGAATACTAATTGAAGAATCATTATTTGTTTAACCTCAAATGTATATAAATGTCCAATTAACACTCTCTTGAAATGAAATCTGTTTAATTAGGGCCAAAGCAAATTGGTAATTATTAATATAATTGCCTCACCAATGTTGTTTTCGAAGTTACTTGGAGCTTCAAGCACCACAAAAAGAAAATTTTTCGCCCGAAATTCTGGTACTCTTTAAAAGGCTTTAGACATGCTAACTACGGAGATTTACCAGCAGTGGCAAAGAAAAAGAGACTTCGCAAACTTTGCCAAAACAAGATAACCGCCATCGACCCGCCCTTATAAGGAACCTTTTAAAACATTGCTGTGTTGTTTTTAAAATTTACATTTTTATTGACAACGGTTCTTTACTAAATTAATAATTTTGAATTTTTAAGGCCCCCAATGAGCAGAAAACACCAAATTAATAACTTGAATAAATTATCTTTAAAATTTTAAATATAAAAAATTATATTAAACAAGAACCAAAACATAATGTTGGCTTAAATTTGCGTTAGGTTTAGTGAGTTGGTTTTTTAAATCACTTAACAAGACAATTTATGACCCATTTCTTATTATTTACATATGGTCCACGCATGCGGTTTTAATTAAAAAGAAGATTATTAAATAATTATTAATATTTATGAAATTAACTTTTTTATGTTATGTGTTTTGTCTAATTTCTTTCTACTGATCTTGTGTTCTGTTACTTCTTTACGACTTTTTATTTGCTACTATTTTTATATTCGCTTTACTTATTGTTTCATATATTTATTTAAAGAACTGTTTGTTTAAAACTTGAACTCATTTGACTTTTTAATGGAAAACTAAACTATTTTCTTCATATAAGTGGGCATGGATCCAGGGTGGGGTATATTGAGATATCTCCTGTCACGAACCGTTATAAATGAACAAAAAACAAGAATATGTTCTACTTTTTTGATTAATAGTATCCTAAATGATCCCTCCCTATTAAAAACTTAGGCTAGATACCCATCTTTGTATAAGAAATATTATAACACAAATTAATTTATCAGAGGTTTTCGGGTTTTCTTTCTCCCCACAACGTATGTAATCCACTGTGTTGTCATTAAATTCCGCCATATTATTATTTCAGTTCTATTGCTCCCTGTACATTACTCGGTTGTATTTGAAAGGCCGGCGAGTTGCCAGATTAAGCTAAAATTCTACTGGTGCTTAAATAAGTCTATGACCTTAAGAATGTGTAACAAAATGTTTGCACTTTAAGCGAAAATACATTGTCAATCATTATGGGACATGAACAGTACAAGTCGCAATACAACAATAACAGCTCCAAGATCATGTGATTTAATACTGCTGGACAATTTTTAATGGAGCTTTGTGAAATCGCTTGTCTAGAAGACAACATTCGCCATGCTATCACTGATATATACCATCCATTGTTTAAAATTAGCTTTGCTCGAAAATTGGACTTCCTCTAACACGGAGTAGGTGGCCATATGCCGGAAATTATATTCAAATAAAAATGCCAAAGAATTATCATTCTTAACTGAGCACTACATAATTGCGGTGGATAATGTCAAAAATGCAGCTTACAACTCCTACTTCTGGTAACTGAAAACAGACCAAAGGACGCATGATTGCTCAAACATAGAATTCTTATAACAGTCAATCTCGAGTTTGATATTTGTAGTCGTAATTGCTTCTGTTATCGCTACTACGATCCTTCATAACTCTTATGTTAAAATCCGTAATATTAGTATTCAACTGATATAATGTCCCTGGTTGTTACGACTTGTGGAACAGATTGTATCGATTCTTATTTTATGAAAATTTATTATACCAATTTTTATGTGAACTTAGGTGAGAATTTACTTTATTCCTTTTTTTTTAAGTGAAATGTTCTCTAGTATAATTTATATTACAAAATTTAATGCAAGCGACTGTGGTAAAAAGTTCAATAGAGCAACTTTTCAGTGATTATATTTGGGTGATATGTGGCTGTTGAGGTAACATGCAAAAATTAATTCTGTCTACAAAATAGCTCAATAACTATTTTGCTGTGTTATATTTATATTTTTAATTAATTCAATTTAATACTATATGACAGTGTATTGATTTAAATAAATCTAAAATATATGCAAAATCAAACCATTAAAAATTCTAACTACTACCAACACTTTTGAATATTCTCAAAGAAACGAATACCATTCTTAAAATAATTTTATTACGATTGTCCAACTTTCTTTTAGATTAACTTCTAGACTACTTCTTACAATATAAATACTCCAAAGAAGACAAGTTTGTTATAGTTATCATTTAGCTGCTTAAAAGTGAACATGAATTGGTGGAAAGAATTGAGTCTCATATTAATTATTGGCTGTTTTGCAGTTCTTGCTGAAACGGAAAAGCCTTTGGAGGACACACCTCTTCTTTTAAATGAGCAAGGTATCACTTTTTTAAATAAAAAGTAGCAATTTTATAATTTAAAACTTTTTTAATTGTTATAGATGTTCGCCTTTTAATAAACCCCGTAAGCCCTCCGCGCAAGAAAAACCCTGCATACAGGCCCCAAACTGCAGCAAATATTGCCGCGAAGCCATACCCGACCTTTCCTTTCGGCTTTTATCAAAATTGGGCACAACAATCATATCCACCATACCTACCATATCCAGCATCTTTGACGCTACCAACACTGCGTCCAACTACTACAACAGAGCGACCTACAGCACCACCCACAAGACCGTGTAAAAAGCCCTGCAAACCACCTGCATCAAAGCCTCCCTTTTATGCCTGGGTCTACCCACCAAAACCAACTCGACCATACTACGCCGTTGTTGCGATTCCACCAAAATACGTAAATTGCTGTGGAATCATTAAGAATGGCACTGAGAGCGATGACGGTATTAGTGATGGTCCAGATAAAGGCAATAATAACAACAAGGGCAACAATCTATTGGATGAAATTTCAAAATTGCTCGAGTCATTGCATATTTCCAAACAAACAGCCGAAGATGAGCAAACGGATTATAACTATGAAAATGAAGCATATGCTGGTAAAATAAATCCAATTGATGTCTCTAACACCGCTGAGCCCAATAAACCAAATGACCCGATTATGTTCGATACAAAGGATATTAAATTGCCATTTGATATACAATTGGACAGTAGTGCACACCCAATTCCAAATCCTGCAAACAAAAAATTTAACCACCAAGAGGCTTTAGTATATTTAAAAAATTATAGAAAAGCCAGAGAAGTAGAAGCAGCTGAAACGGCTTGAGTATAACTGCTGCTGAAATATATAAAATAATTGAAAAAAGTTTCCTTAATTTGTTATTTAAGTTTAAACTTTTTGCACTTTAACATTTATGCAGCTTTTAAAGTCTGCAAACTTTTTTTTTGCAAATTGCAGCTAAAAATCTCCAGAGTATTGTCTGGCAATTTGGCATTTCTTTTATGAATATTTAAGCTATTTAACTGCACCTGCTTTGTGGGTTAAGTTTGAAATGTGGCAGAAAGTAAAACAATAAATTCAAGTATAAAGATTTGTTTATCTTTAAGTTTCATGCATAACAATGACTGCAGTCTGAAATAAATAGTAAGCAAAACATTTTCTTACCCATCAGTAGCAAAGGATAAATTTAAATGACTTAAATATAAAATAAGCAAATTATAATTATCAATAATATTGTATTGCAAAAGCAGCATATAACAAAATAAAGTTTAAGTTAAATGGATTTTTTTTAAGGAAAACTATAAATATTTCTTTTGCTAGGAGTAGGAAAAGTGTTTGTAAGAAACATTTGCACTGAAAATCCTGTGCAACTGGATCAAACGGTTATTCGGCTGATTTTATCAAGCTTGCAGCTTTTAAATGTTTTGGAATGTGCGACTTTTCTGATGTTCAATAATCCGTTTTCTTTTTCTTTTAATTATTTTTCTTTACTAGAGTAGTTCAGCCCAACTCTCTCGCATAATATTTATTGCAATTTGATGGGTACCAGAGGCTCAGAGGAAAAGACATATTGGGCTCTTTCCACCCAATCATAGATTAAAAACTAATTCATGATTTTATATCCCGACAGGATGATTTGATATAGACCTTTTGAACAAACTTCCGTTAAATCTTGTCAAGGTTGGTTTGGAGACCAAATGATTTCGTTCATGTGCCATCCTCAATGTAATTTTTGCTTCTCTGACAAGGGATGGGAAGTAATACAGAGCTAGGATTTTAATACTAATTGTAAATTTCTTTTGGAAAAATTCAATAAAAAACAGTAGTTTTGGGAACCAGTTCCACATGACTAAAAGGGACTTTGTAGGAATTTGTTGCAAATGTTCAGCGTCTAATAGATAGCGCAAACTTCATTTGAAATAAAAAACTTTAATAATAAGCTTCAGCTTCTTTTATTTAAAGAAAGCGTTTTTTAGCCGCTACACCGTTTCCACTGTTCTACTAAGGCACTCATACATACAAAAGGACGTGGGCATTTGAAAATGTAATAAAAAAAATGGCTAAAAACTTGTGCTTTACTTGATTTTATTTTATGAATATGTGCAATTAAATTAAAATTGTCTATGGTTTCTATTAAAATTAAAATTTTAAAAAATTCTTATGGCTTTACCAGTACGAGTATTGAGAAATGTTTATAAAATTTTTTCCAAACCACAAGTCTAATAAATGTCATATTTTCTTTACCAAAAAAAAAAAAATTAAACAACCAACCGCACACAATAAGACTTCTGCTCCTTTCGGAATATTTTTGAACAGTTTTTTTTTTTTTTGTTTTTATGACACAGGATATATGTGATAACTTTTATGAGCCATTCATTTCCAAATTCATTCCCATTCACATATTTTCACATTCTTACAATCATATCAAAATTTTCAAATGAAATTGTAGATAAAAAAAAAACAAACGACATGTTCTACTACTCTGGCTTTTTCAAACATTAAATAGTTTTGTCTACCGAACTACCATACACGTATTTGTTTATAAAGTTTTTATTTTATAGTTTGTTGGAGGAAAAAATAAATTTACACACATCCAAAGTAACACAATGTGCAAATTTCAATTTCAAACAGATAGATAAATCTATATTTTTCTACTCTTTTTCCCATTAATCCTGAAGTATAGTAACACCTGATGCTTTGTTCTCTATACAAAATCCTGCAACTTAATTCCAAGTTTGGGGGTATTTTAGTTTAAAATGAAAAGTAGTAGAACGAAAGACAAAAGAAACTGGATATTGTGTTAAGAATAAATTTGTTTAAATAATGGAATTACAATTTAGTCCAGCACATCAATGAATACCATTCCATTTTCAGTTACTCATATGAAATACCCCATATGAAAAGAAAATTTATCATATTTGTTTGTTAGGTTTATGTTGCAATTCTGTCTGTAGATTTCCTTTATACTTTTTATTTCCTATAACTGAGTGTTTGCATAACAAATCTATTTGTACTATTTGTTGTATAAATTTCAGCTTTAGTAGTAGGGATATTCACGTGTTACTGATGAACTGAATATAAATAAATAATAAAAAATACAAGCGAAAATTATAAAACTATATAGATAAAATTTTTCAAACTAAATTATCGCCATGATATTTTGATAACTTCTATGATAACAATAAGACGACCCATTCTAACAGTGCATAGCCCTTATAAAACCATTCTTATATCTCTATAAAAGTTCTAAGCATTTTCTATTTTGTAATTCTAATAGTTTCTTTTCTAACACAAACATGTTCGTTTGTCTGTTTCCTTAGGTGTTTTTTATTTTTAGTTCTTTTTTTTTTTCTTTGGCAGTCCAATATTTTTTAACAATTTCTTTGCATATTTTTTAAATATTTATTTGCTACGGACTACAATTGCAGATACAAATCAACAGACAAATTTATGCTGTATAAGCAATATAGTTTTTGTTGTTAAATGTAATCAAATATATTTAACAAATTTTGTATCTCGTATAAATAATAAATAAATAAATAAATAACTATGAAAATTACTGGTCGAAGTTAGTTTTTAAATTGTAAGCAAAGTAGATATAGGGAACTTTTGAAAACATTAGCGTACCCTCAAGGAAGTTGAAAAGAGTTTCATAGATCTTCAACGTAAAGAGAGAGAGAGAAATTAAATAAACATTTGAATATAAAAATGTGTTTTATAAACATAATGACTGATTCTAATTGAGTTTCCCTTGGCTATAAGTGATAGAAGTACTATTGGGTAGCACAGGGAATTTTACAAACTGTACTCCATACTAGACTGCATTGTAAGCTTTATAGATATCTGTAGATCTGTAAAACGTTCTTAAAAAAAATAAACATGGAACAGCTTTAAGCATTTTTTTTATCGAATCTTTGCCTACCTCCATCGCCCCAAAACGATGTCCTGCCAAGTGTATATAGAGACAGAGAAACGGTACAAAATATCCCTATGCAATTATGCGAGCTAGTGCGTACGTTGGTAAAAAAATCACAGTTTGTTCCTGGCAATTTGTAGGTGCAATCTATGGCTTAAGTAGTTGGCGCGTTGAATATAAATTTTTCTTCACCCTGGTATATGTAGAGCTTAAATCCCTCCTAAACTAAATTGTCGGCGCTGTAAAGTAATTAGTAAAATATGTATAATAGCTTCAAGTAATGCACCTGCACATGACCAGATTAGCTCTTATCCTGTTCTAAACATAAAATATAACGCGCAATCGCAGAGTGGTTCAGCACTAAAGCTTTTCTGTTCCATCTGCTTCACCACCACCTGTCTTTTCTAGTTCAATCCCTTTGTCTGAGAAACGCAATTCTGATATTGGTTGTTTAGTTTCGATGTCATATCCACTGATCAATCTTTTGTTATCGCTATTGATGCCTCATCAACGAAATTTTTACCGAGAGAATTTTTTAGCGTTGTTTTCCCCTCATACTTAGCGGTTTTGACACGCTTTGATACGATCCAGATAAGGCAAAAGGATCAGCTGATATTGACCAGAAGTTCCCACGAAGACTTTTGCGGAAAACAGTTTTTTTCTACCTGATCTCTTCATCAGTCACAGTGGGTGATGGACGACTTAATAGGGACGTTATAAGCTCTTTACAGTATTTGGATGCTTAGCATTGGCTACCGTGTACGTTAGTACGTTATGCATGTTACCACACGTGATAAATAGTTTTAAATACAGTGAGTGCTCATCTGAATTCGACATTGCCAAAATGGCACAACACGGAATTGATTTGTTTACGAGCTGTCATATCCTATATCAAGGTCGGGTTGCTTTCGATAGTTACTAATTCGAAAAATTGAGATTAGCCTAGACTAATGAAAGAGAAAAAATTAGTCTTCTATCAAATGTTCCGCATTATATATCATATTTCATTCGGCATAAAAATAATTAATATTAGTTTAGCAATAAGTGAGGGTCGACGTTGACAGTCTATGGAGGCCACTTTCCTTTGAAGGTGCCTGTTAAATCTGCTGTTCATTAATCAGTCACGCTTAAGTGGTAAAAATTCATTGTCCAGAGAAAGCGCATTGCGTTCATTTTATGGCAGACACGGTGTTGTTCAGAACTATGGATTTTTTATCCGATCTAACAAAGTCTGCCATTTCTCAGACTCCGAAGTGGTGGCAATTTCTTTAATACTTTATATAAATTGGATCACAATTAATTTTGGTCTCTGAGGAAAGTTGTTGACTTGTGTGCGAAATTGGAATATGACCCCAATTGACTGTTTCCTTACCCAAAGTTACCTATGCCCTAGATATAAAAATATTCAGTGAGGCTTGGCATTTTATTAAACAAAATTTATCGCCTGCCGAACGTGTGGAAATTAATAAAACTATTATCGAGAAACCCAATTTTTTGTAAATACGTAACGTGACTTTTGATGGAAGATCGGTCGACATCATGATTTCAATTTATCGTACGGTGGAAAGGATTGAGCGTGAGTGCACTTTTTAGGTCAACACACTGACAAAGATTGGTTGGAAGTGAATAAAACAGTCGTCGTCGGGGCTTATACCGGAAATTAATCATCACCAGAGAGTCAATCAGGCGTAATTTGCCGTTGAGTTTGTGGCTACATTCGTATGGGATTGTGCTGATGCAAGAATGAAAGTAAGGCGAACATAGCCAATACAGCAAATTTGGTAATTGGTCACTGGAAATGTTGGCTGGAGATACGGATTTTCGGCAAAAAAGCATCTTTTGGACTTGGCTCATTTTCGGCTCAGCGGAGTATGTGCATAAGCGAAATGGCCACTTTTGGAGCGAACACAATACACAAGTGTTCAGCCAAACACTACCGCATTACAACTATTCTTCAGTTTTTTTTTCGAAATGAAACGGTCACCGCCAATGGTCCTTGTTCAAGAGCGTTGTTAAACGACTATCTGTCAGAGCTCAATAACTTCGATATATCCGAGTTGTGCTTGAAACAAAGCCAATCCCTATGCCATATAAGCAACGCGATGATTGATATTTTGAAGGAGCAATTTGGCGCCTCGGTTCTCATCGCGCGCGTTAATAAATTGTCCGCCGCAATCATGGGACTTGGCACCCCCGATTGCTTTTTATGACGCTACGTCAAGGTTTCAGTCGATATTCAACATACGACAAACCATTGCTGGAATAACGCTACTAACTATTGGCTCGAGTCATCAAAAATTCGACTGGCGGCAAGTCAAAACAGTCAATTCAATGATGTTACACTCCATACATAATGACATAAAGCCAAAAAGAATTTGATATCTCACACCATGATTTTTCTTATCGTTCCTATCTGCTTCATCAAAAAAAAATGCCTTATGAAATTTATTACTTAAGGGTATGACTCTTTTTTTCTTGGGGCTGCTTCCACTTTCCCTATTTTAGAATTTAAGAATTTTTAAATTTAAAGTTTTCCTATATATATTTTTTTCCAAATATAAATACGTAGCGTAAGAAAAAAAGATAAAAAGTAACCCAAAGTTTTTTTCCTGTAAGGGATTTCTACCTACGAAGTGGATTTTCTAATTTCTATTTTCAAGTTTTGCATTGTTTTTAGTTTCATCGTTCCTTTTTTAGCTTTTTCAGTGGTACAATTCTTTTGTAATAGTTTTTGCGTAGTTGCTTCTACCTTAAGGGTCGGAAAATGAAGAAGCTAGTAAACTTTGACTATACAAAACAGGGAAGTATACCTTAAGAAAGGTATATGTTTTTTTTTATAAGAAGAAAAACATTTATTTTTTCAAAAAAACTGTTGTTTGGGCTAAAAAGGAATTTTTCTTTTTTCTTTTCAGGTTTGTAACGACGTGTTCTCACAGTTAGGTGGATTAGAGCTCGCGGCTACCCGGGTTCGTTGCAAAAAAATATTTATTTGTTTCCAAGAGAGAGAGAGACAGTTTATATAAATGTTTTCAACAACTTTATTCATAAGCTTAAATTAATAAGTACAGCGCGACACGAAATACGATGGGCCTTCGGTGGCCATCGACATATTTGCTGGTACCCTTATCAGCTCCTCACACCATCCGACGCTTACAGAAGATACCGTCACTTTTCGTTGCGAGTGCACATGAGCCGATTCTCTCTTCGGGGCGAATAAAATTCTGGGCCGATGGTAAGAGGACACTTCTTATTCTGGCCTCTCTTGTCAGGGCGAAAAATGTTCTGCCCTGAGTTGACAATACCAGAAGCTCTGTGCCACTCACTCAGATGGACTATTTTCGTCTGGCTAATGCTCTAGGATTGACTCTCTTTTCGGGGCGAATAAAACTCTGGCCCGAAGCAAAGAGATGTCTCCTCTGTTCACTCAACTCAGACCGCATTCATTTGGGGCGAATAAAATTCTAACCTAACCGTTTACCGCCTGAGGAATGTCTATCCACTATTTGCCTATATAAATTGGGCCGAATAAGATTCTGACTCAAGTGGTATAACGTCACTTTACTCACTGGCTTCTTGTCAGGGCGAATAAAATTCTGGCCTGACACGAAAACACCACTAGTTTCGCTACCAGTTGGTGGCGCGAGAAACTAGCTTAATTAATTTGAGTAAAACTCTGAAATAATTAAGCTACAAGTAGTTGAGTCGAATAAAATTCTGGCCCAACTATTTGCTGTCAGCCAAAGACTTAAATAATAAAGTTGAATAAGATTCTAAAATTATTAAGTCACTAGCTGATTGACTTCTCTAGTCACAGGCTGATTGACTTCTCTACTGTATACGCATTGCTATTATACTTGCTTTGCTGGGTCTCATGTATACACACCATCATACGATGCGTACCAGCTGATCATGGCAGTCATGGTAGTGTTGTATTGAAACAGTGTTACCATTGAGTGGTGGTGTTACCTAAATATTTCCGTTAATCTTAATCTGGGTTATTATTAATAAAAACTACGAATTTAATTAGAGAAGCAAAACACATAATTACATGTGACCCAAAAATTAGTGGAAGGGCTTTTGGTCATCACAGGTTTCCTTCCCTCGTAATATTTTTGATACTTTTTTACATTTCATAAGCTAAACTTCTACTGTCGTATAAGAAACATAGAGGAAAGCAAAGAAACTATAAAATCGTAAAACAGGAAGTTTGAAATTTGACATGTTTTCCTACTGGACATTGAAAATGTTGTTTAGGGCAATTTTTGGTTTTTGCCTGATACAATTTTGGATTTTCCACTAAGCAAGCTGTTGTTTGTATGTAGTAGTAGGTACGTATAGGACAAATTGCAACAACACACCAAAAAATATCACACACTCACAAAAGCTTATAGAACACAGCTTGTCCATATATAGGGAATTTATATCCTTCGAGGTTATGTTACAGGATTTCAATGTAGTTTTGTTTTTCTTTTGTTTTTTGTTGTATTCTTACTTTCATGTTTGCTAGTAGTTAGTTTCGTTTGAGTGTTTGAAGTGGAATTTAAGGCGAGATTTACAAATTGATGGATTGCTAGTCTTTCATTTTAAGAGAGTTTTGGTAAAAAAATAAAAAAGAGCTTCCAAAAACTGTGTAAAAAGAAATCTAAATTTTTTAAACAAAGATAGATGACATGGAAGTAGTTTCAATCGTTGTGTTACTACCATAAGCTTCGGGTTTTTTCAGCAACTTTTTTTGGCTTTTGTTTTTTGAAACTCAAATAGGTGAACATGGTAATGACATATTCGAGTGATTTAGAAGAGATTCAATTTTTTTCTTTTTGCAGAAGCAAGAAAACTAAATGAACTCGAAGCAAAAATGAAATAAATTAGAAAATATAAAATTGTTGTTTTAGGGTTTGGCAATGAACAAAACACAAACAAGAAAACAGACATTGATTACAGGGTTAAAGATCAATTCGATAGAGGGTTTTGTGTAAAAAGTTTGCTGAGGTAAATTTTCACTTGAGCAATAAAAAGCGTCATGTTTCAAAGATATTCTAGAAATTAAAATAAAAGTACTTCAAGATTGCTAGAGTTGTTGAACTGAAACAACAAATATTCATGCTAAAACCTCTTAGTTGAGTCTTCATTCTTGGTTAAGTCTTGCCTTGAACACCGATTTTCTTTATAGACTTAGTAGAAATTTCAAAATTTAGAGACCGAAATGAATCCCTATGTAGTACTCCTGTAGTTTGTGGTGCAATGACGATCCTAGTCGATGCAAAACAAAGCAGTTGTCGCTAAAGAATGTATTTTTGCATTTAGTGTGACCAATAACTTTCGGGGTTTATATCGAGCAGTCATAATTGAGATGTCAGTGAACAAGATCAAGGGTGATTTAGACGTTCTGCAAGACTCCGTTGTTCCATACTTGTATACTGAAGAGCGAAAAAACAATTATGAGTTTCTAACAACGGATACCGGAAGAGGAGACCTTTAGTTATCAGAAGTTCAAATTTTTCCCCTTGTGTATATTATAGTGAATCGGCAATCCTTACATTTTAGGTATAACATGTGTTCAGTACTATTATGTAAAACACTACGAGGAACATTTTCGTGTTTTAATCCTCCAATTCTTCGCTGTATGGGTCTTTTTGTCACTTTCTTGGAAAAGAGCAACAAAAAACATTTTAAACCGCGATATAGTGGGCTGAAATGTCATAAAAATGTATTTGCCAAAAGTTTCTACTATAACTTTTAAAACGCACCAATGCTCGAAAGTTGGTGGTACCTCCTCAAAACTATTCCGTTCGATGAAGATTAAATCTATCTGTTCTCCTATGTCCAACCGAAAATGGAATACATTATATTCTGTTACGTATCTATCAAGTTATATTGTTCGAACCTAATCATTCAATAATTTCCATCCAAAAATATTGCAACATGTTTAAGTTGAACAATAGAATTCTTATTAAAATTCTTACCACCATTTAAAAGTTTGAACTGTTCGAATATATTTATTTTCAACTTCACCAAAATATTATAAATTCACCAAAAAGCCGAAAACTCACACAAACTCGAAGTTATAACAAAATCCGTGTAAAGTCATTACTTAAAGAAATCAAATTTACTGCAACAAAATGCACCAAAAAATTTTACGAGAAATCTAAATTAGTCTGAAAAAATAAAAATGAAATTTTACCTTAACTGGGAATTCACCAAAAACTAAATTGTGGTTCAATATTATTAAATTACAAAAATAAAATATATTTAATGAAACAAAATTTTAAATTCACCACAATTTTATAAATTTAGCATAAAATCGATGAAAAAAATTTAATTACTAAAATATCAAAAGTCAACAAAATTTTACGAAAAAAAAATTAATTGGAATTTTCAAAACAGTTTAGTAATTCACACACATTTTTTTAAATTTTTAATTAAAAAAAATAAAAAAATTAAAAAAAATTCCGAAAAAATGAAGTTTAAAGAAAACCGTAATTGCACCAACAAATGAAAAAGTTACCAACATTTTTACATTGTCCAAAAGCTCAACACCAAAAACCAAAATTCGTAAAATTTTATAGTTTTTAAGACTTAATTTTTTATTTAGGGTAGTTACCGTCATTGCTAGGGTTATTTATAGAGTCAATAGCAGATAATGAAGTAGTACGACTCGCGAACTTCCGCCAGGAATAACGAAATTTGCTAACGAAATTATTACTATATTCGGATAGTATTGTAGTAAAAATAGTATTGTAGTAAGGATGGTCTACAATATTAAAAGCGAATTCAGTGTATGTCCCAGATCCATCCGTGTAAATAAATTTGTGGTCATTTAGTCTAGTAAGAAGTAAGGATTTGTCATTAGTATATGTATCTAAGGCAGAGTTTGCGACCTTGTTGTTGTATAATTTTACAAATAAATATTTCTCCAAACTTGAATCTCTGTGTTCTTTATAAATATGCATTAAAACGGATGTCTGAGACTTGTGCTTAATAAATTTCCATTTTCCTTTTTCTATTATGATCGCAATTATTCCAACCTTTTTGTGACAGGCTTTAACGAGCTTTGGCATTCTTCAAATATTAAAAAATTACTTTAACTTATTAAATTTATTTGTTTCCCTTATTTGGGAATTTTAATGATGCAGGTGAGATTGGTGAATTCTATAAACTTGACATCACTGGTATGCCCTCACAATAAGATGGACAAAGCAAATGAGTTCTTGAAGGCAAAGTTTGCTGACCACGTCACTTTTCGAAATATTTTGATTGAACGGCAAACTCGTTTATGCTAATTAAAATCGTTTTAATGACTTCAAATTTCCTAGTTAACATGCAGTAAATTGTAGCCCAATATCGTAGTTACATACAATTTTATTCGAACTTGAAATATAAACTCCCCCTCGTATTTATCAATCATTATCTGACACGTGGGCGACCGTATTTCTTGCCGAATTCGGAATATGAAGTCGCTTCTCCTGGTCCAAATTATTATTAATCCATATTTGGAAAATTATGAACTTCAAAGTTGGTTTTCCAAAGATAAATTATTAAACTTCTTGTTACAGTAAGTAGCCTTGAAAAAAGTATCCATTATTATTTAAACAAATTCGTTGGTCAATTATGGTTAAAAGCATGAAGAAAATACATTAATGATCTCATATTCATATGTCAATTTCCATCTCATTTAATAGCAAACCTAAAATTATGCCTCACATTTGGCTTTTATAATTACAAGGCATTAACTTCCTAAACACATACTCACATACACATGCAAATAATTAAGAAATCATGCACACACACGCAAACGAAGTTAAACAAACACAAACCAAAAATAATAGCTAGCATACATTAAAAAGCTAATTAGCTTTGCAAAATCCACAAAAAAAATGCTTTATTTTTGCTTATAATTTGGATAATTTGATTGTTATTGATGTTGTTGCTATTGCTGTACACAACAAGTAAGACCCATTTTCCATAATATTTTCATAACTTATTATTAAAATTTATACCACTACAAAAGGCCTAAAGAATTTTAATATAAAATAGAGGACGTGTCCCCGAAAAAGAACCCTAAAAGTCTTTATAAATGAAAGAAATCTAAAGCAGAATATAATTTATTACTTAAGTCACTCAAAACAACAGTAAGGCCACCAACGCCAGCAACAATTATAACAGCCATAACGAATTCAAATAATAAACCAAAATGGCGTCTGCTTACGTACGTAAGTCATTATGACAAGTTGGCGTCTTGCATAAAATATTTGTTATGTATTTTATTTATAAATGACAAATTCTCTACTCAACTTTTTCACCTTTTTCCTTCGCAGCCACAATATGGTTTTTCGTGATTGTTTTGCTTTAGTTTTTTTTATTTCTGGCTTAACTGAATGACCCAGCAAAAGTTGGGGGTATAAAAAAAATGGAAAAGCAACTAAGAAGTGGAATAACTTTAATGGAAGACTGCTTTAGAAAAGAAATTACATTGTGATTGTTTATTACTGTAAAATAGGGTGACCAGATAGCAATGATAGTTATATTTCAGAAGCTCTCAAAGTTAACAACGCCATCTAGCTGTCAACATTTTCTGTAAATTTCCATTTCAGCATACATCATTTTACCGACAACGGTACCGTATAGAATTGTTTTAAATGACGCCTTGGGGCGAAAACATCGACTTGGGGCGAAAATTCTATCCGAGCTGCAATTCGATCATGCGATGTGATGACCTTCGACTGCTTTCACCTCTGGGGCAATGTCAAGTCACATATTGTATCGAGTGATCGAAAATCAGATCAACCACTTGAAGCACTGCTAACGCAGCCGAGGCGACCATATAAATGATTTGCAATTATAACATTGTTCTACCGTAGCAAAGAAATCAGCAACATGCTGCATAAATGTATCGTTCGCCAGAAGAATCTAAATAGTTGCTCTGCAACTCAAATTTAAGATCATTTTAGAAACTTCTTTCTTTGAATAAGGAAAAATGAAAGGTGAAGAACCATACAGGAAAATTTTGAAATGGCCGGCTAACCTTAGCCAGTTATTAAAAATCAGCAAATTTTCCCCAATGGGGCTGAAACTCATTTCTCTTATTATTTTTCATCTAGAATGTCAAATAGATAAATTACTGTTTTTTTTAATCCAAAACTAAACTGAATTAATTGTATTTTGGTTGAGAGCTTTCAGACTTTATTTCTTGTTTTCTTTTACCCCCCTTTGCCTTAATATTTTTTCGGTTTTCTTTTCAACCATGTAGTCTATCAAAAACCACATATACACACAAACAAATAGAATTTCATCAAAAAACAAACAACAAAATTAATGCCACTCGTAGAAAATTGGTTAGAAGGGAAATTGTTGACGTATGAACATTATTTCAAATTCTCATCACTTGTGACATGCAGAGGAAAAGTGCGCAAAAAATTTGCTGAAATTTTAGCTCTTTTAAGAAACCAAATTTAAAAGGACAATACATACTTGGTATTTTAATCATCGGTTAAAAAAAAACAACAAGGAAGTTACTTCTCAATATCTTGCATTCTGCGGTCTGTGGAGTCATGAATTGATTTCTACTTTGTACGTTTGCAAATTTCAAAAAATTCATTTTTTTCTAAATTGGGTCGACATCATATTATTTGACTGTTTGCGTAAAACATATTGTCGCTAAGAGACCAACTGCAGTAGAGTGCTCTCAAAAGTTACTTAAATTTTTCTGAAAGATCTAGTTTAAAGCAAATAAAATTATTTTAAAACGCTACAGCCACAAATTTACTTTGGTAATTCCTGATTAATGCCAAAGTTCTATCAATAAATTCTTATTGATTGTATATAACAGGCAACAAAAAATAAAAAAAAAAACAAGAGATAGATGAGTTAAACAGTTTTAGGGAATAAAGTTTGGTTTGCAGACTTACTGGTTTCGGCTTTGTGTCATCTTCAGTGTCATTTTTTGTTCTGACAGAAATTCGTTCAAAACATCAGCCTCAACTCACACTGTCTGAATATCAAATCAAGAATCAAGCTTGTTAAAATGTTTAAATTTTGTTAAACTTCTTGTGTGGGAAAATTTTAATTTTGTATAGCTATAGAGAAGAGGCTGTTTCAAATCTAAATAAGGAAATGAAGCACTGAAGAAAAATAATTTGTTCTGTACAAAATATATGGAGGATCAACTTAAGCGATGCAGTATATTCCTTTGGTTTTAGTTATTATGTGGAGAAAGTTGAACGTAGTATGGCTATTTTATAACTGGAACAATGCAACGGACAACTGCAAAGGCACCAGTGCACAGTTGCCCAAATTTCCTGATTTTTTCCTAGATATCTTAAAACATTTCCTGTAGGATATAGAAACTGATAGTCGCATCTTGCGAAAATCCTTATTTAAGTGTAAAATAAGATATCAATTTCAAATTGTTATAACTTGTTTTCTATAACAGTAATTTGTCGAATTATTTAACTCTATACCGCATTTTTAACAAGGGTCGTATTAATTGCCAGATTACGCCCACTTTTCTTGGCCGAAAATTTTAATGTCTCAGAGCAGACTTAGTTGGAAAACATACACAAAATATTCATCACTAAAAATTCGATTTTAATTAATTATGAAAGTGGGCGTGACCTTTAGTATACCATACCTACTTTTTCGACAGTGTCTGCTTTCTACATAGCGACGTTAAGCGGATTTCCAAAAGCAGATGCTTTAAATTTGGCCCAGTATCAATATAATTTGAATAAATCAGGAAAGTGGGCGCGGCAGTCTATCGAACGCCTAAATTTGTTGTATTTTTTTGTTGGAAATTAAACTTTGTATATGAAGTTTGAAGAAATCATCTCTAAAATGGAACAAACCCAGCTCTAGGACCTGTGGTTACACACGTTTTTCAAACGTTGAGTAAGCAAAGTGACAATGACTTTTATACGTCATTTAGTGCAAATAGATCTAAAAACCACAATCGTAAAAACCAAATTAAAACCATCATTGTAAAAGGTCGTATTGGTCGCACTAAAAAACTTTTTCTTGATTTTGACAAATATAAAAAGTATTAAAAAATATGTAAAGTGCTAAGATAACTTATATTACAAGATTTAGTCATGAAAAAATTATTGAAAGAAAAAAATCGAAAACCTGGTTTTTTTTAAAATAAACAAACCGCACTAATCGAGATTAAAACAATCCACACTTTAAAAAAATTCGAGTACCTAGCTTTTTAAATCAAAAAGCCCGGGTTATTTGACTACTATATGCCATTGAACACAAGCCACACGGCTACACGACTAGAAATGCCGCTGGCTACTAACGACGCCCTTCGCTACAGCTACTTAATTATTTTGAAAACGGCAGCTACATAGTAATGTTAAAATATTAACAGCTGTTGCAACAATTCATTTATATTTCAATGATGCCACTTTAGATTTTTTACGTTTCTTAAGCTCTGCTTTTAGCAGTGTCACACTTTTTGAGTTCTATGACTCCCCAACGCAACTAAAGCAACATTTTAATTAGTTTTTCTTTCTCAGCACTTTTTAAAAAAATTTAATTCTAGTGAAATGTTATTAGTGTCATATGTGTTTTTCCTTTGATTAACTAACACTGACAAAGAATATGTGAAAAATGTCTTTTAACAAATTTTTTGTCGCCCTAATTAAGTTAATATAAATTATACTAATGCAAACATGTTTATTAATTAAATAATTTTTAGTCTTAAACAAACAACAAAAAACATCAGAAAAAAATAAATTAATTTATCGCTAGTAGAATTCAAAACAAAAGTACGAGGGCGGATCAATAAGTCCGTGACTTTTTGAATAAAACACAGCTTTTTTCTTTTTGCAAAAAAAAAACTTATTTTTCAACATAATCTCCTTTTAACTCAATACACTTAATGCAACGTTTCTCCAGTTTTTCTATACCTTCCAAAAAATAACATGTTTCGAGGTCCTTAAAATAGGCATTTGGGTGGTCAATAATTTCATCGTTGGAGCTAAATCTCTTTCCACCGAGCCATTTCTTTAGGTTTGGAAATAGGAAGTAGTCACGAGGGGCTAAATCCGGAGAATATGGCGGATGAGGTACCAATTTGTAGCCCAATTGGTACCTCAAATAGTGCACCCGTGCATTATTCTTGGCCATATGGGATGGTTTTCTTTTTAAGTCCTGATTAAATCGGTCTCATAGGCATAATACTCGCCGTTGGCATCATATTCCTTTTTGAAGGTAATCGATGTGGTTTATCCCGCGTGCATCCCAAAAAACTGTTTCCATCACTGTATTGTCCAACAAACTTACCTTGGCCTTCTTCGGAACAGGTTCACCCGGAGAAACCCATTGTTTAGACTGCTGCTTGGTCTCCGGAGTACAGTAATGGATCCATATTTCAGCGGCAGTTACAAAACGCCGCAAAAACTCATTCGGATTGCGGTTAGACAACTCCCAACAATATTTTGAAGTTGTCACAAGTTTACGTTTATGGTCAATTGAGAGCAAATGCAGCAACTATCTTGCAGGCAACTTTCTTAAGCCCAGCTTATCATTTAAAATCGAAACCACACTGCCATATGAAATGCCTATGGCATCAACAGTCTCACGCACTTTTACTCTTCGATCGGCCAACACCATATCGTGGATTTTTTCAACATTTTCGGGTGTACTGACCTGAACTGGCCGTCCAGAACGTTCAGCGTCATTTGTACTTGTGCGACCACAACGAAAGTCAGTTAACCAGTTGTTTACCATTGAAATCGATGGTGCAGTCCCCGTAGTATTTATCGAGCTTTTCCTTGGTTGGATTGACGGTTTTTTTTCGCAAAATTAATGAGCACTCGAAATTCACTTTTTTCAATTTTTAGACATATACACGAGGTTGTATGTTTTGAACAGCTGTTAAACGCAAAGGAAATGACGATTCTTGCTCAAGATTTGACAGTAGTCTATTAATTGGTGGTACTTGATGGTAACAGTGTTGCATTTCATATAACTACGAGGGAAGTTCGTAAAATCACGGACTTATTGATCCGCCCTCGTATATTTAATTTATTCAAGCCAAGGAAACCCCAACACAAGATAGCCACTCTTTATGAAAAAAAACCGATAAGAATGAAATCATTATTATTAAATTAATGTACAAGTACAACAAAATCACACACAGTTGGAGCTCAATGAAAGCTGAAAAAAAGAGTTGTGGTCTTTCTACTTGATTTGTCTTGTATTGCTACAAATGTTTATTCTTTAAAGAATTCCTTAACTGCCGGAGAAGAAGACACAAATACTTTAGCGGAATATCTGTTTATCAGCGTGTGTGTGTGTGGTTGTGCTCTTTTAATTCCCTGCATGACTTATTACTTATTGTTGTATGTGAAAACCATGTTGTAAATACATCATACTGGTTGTGTTATCGTACATGACTTGTCTGCAACTACTTGTAAAGGGTCTATCATTATTTTTTTTTTTGTATGTTTGGTTCCCCCCCATGGCGATCAACAATCACTAATGAAGATTAATTTTGATTTTGTTTCTTTTCAACAACTACGCAGAGTTTAGAGAAAGAAAAGTAGAACTCAAAATCTGTTACTAGAAGAATTCGATTAAATCGTTTAAGGGCAAGAGTAACATGAAAGGCGTAAGACCATTTGATTTGTAGATATGATTTCTAGCTGGCGATAACCTCTTAATTAGTTTTGATTATTTCTAGTTTTCTTTTTTATTGGAACGAAGCATTCGGTCGAAAGCTTTAAAAAAGTACTGTGTAGAAATTGTTTGGTTCCATGGTTAAGATGGGACGCATGATTTTTAATATTTTATCAGTTATCGTAATTAAGTCAA
Source organism: Phania funesta (assembly GCA_963932375.1). Classification (NCBI taxonomy): domain Eukaryota; kingdom Metazoa; phylum Arthropoda; class Insecta; order Diptera; family Tachinidae; genus Phania; species Phania funesta. Next base: position 102,412,112 of record OZ010653.1, on the reverse strand, counting down.
ATTCAATAAATTAAGTTAAAGATCTTGTGTAGATATTGCATTTAGAATTATTTTCTTTTTTTTAAATTCCCTAAGAGTCTTCTTTGTGCAATAACACAGGTTTGACATTTTTATTTTTGGAACAAAGTCTACTAGCAAGTTAGATAGCCAAATGGGCACAGTGGTGTAGGCACCTATTCTACTGTTAATGTTTTTTAGTTGGTATTATCAGCCATGGAATCAGTTTCGTGTAAATTTTTATTGATTTCTTCAAGAGCGTATTAAAAAAAATTCTATATATTTTGAATAAATTTTCAATAAACATTAATCATAAATTAATAACTGTGTCGACAGGTGACAAAAGCAACCGCTAGAGCTGGTTTTCGTTGAACACACCGATGGCGTCAACTAACTTCAGCCAGTGCTGACGATTTATAAAAACTTTGTAATGGAGCATTTGTAGTTATCTAGTATCTATTATTACTACTTCATTACAATTTAACATTCCTTCCCATAATAGTAGTCTTTAATCTGTGCGTAATTAATTAGCTCTGTTCTCCCTTTTCAAGTTTCCTTTCCATGGCTTGAAATGTACAGAATTCTATCTGCCAAATCTTATTCACGATCCTCTAGTTTCGGAATCATTTCTTACCTTTTGTGACCCAGTGTTCTTTGTGTCCCATGAGGGAAAGATAGCTCTTAACATAGGAAGTCAATCTCCATGCCTTTGCGAACATTCATTTTCTATTCCCTGGGAGTTAACTTTGAGACTAACGTCTATGCTCCTTCTTCACTTCACTTCCAACCCACTAAAATATTAAAAATAAAGTCGACCCACTCATAGGCCCTCTTTACTCAGGGAGGACTGTACTGAAGATCTAATTGCATGCAGAGTCTCTATAATATCAAGCAAAGCATTGTTGGACATATATCTTCAAAAATTATCTCGCTCGTGCGAAATGGATCTTAAAAACCACACTCTATATACAAATATAAATATATTTAAAAATAGAACAATTTAGTTTCATAATAAATAAATAAATACAAAAATGTAAAAATATAATCCTCTTCAAAGGAGTTATTCCCCCCAAAAAATTGCCTCATATGTGCTTCCCTAAAAATATGCAACAATTTTTTAACATTTCTATATTATTTTAGTTTTTCACTAAAATTCGAATTTTCTCATCTCCTACAAATAACAATGTTTTGTAAAATGTTTTTTTCTCTTTTAAAGGTCATTTAACTGTCTATCCTTGAGTTATGAAAATGAACAAGTCTGCGCAATATTTGGTATATGAAAAAACAAATATGAGAATATAGATGTACGTTTAGATTTTTATATTAAAGCGGTTTTGTTTTCTTCTTTTAAAATAGCCATAAAAATGTCTATCACTTATTGTTTTCCCAAAAAGCACTCCCATCAATCACTTTGAGTGATTTTATTTTACGTACAAAAAATACATAAATGAATTTCTGAAAATTGTTCATGCTTAAAAGTTGATAATGTCTGCTTTTCAGCCAACAAATAATTTTAACAAAAGGATTCTCAAGGACATAGATAGAAACTGCGCAACTAATATAGTGATTCAAGTATGAAAAATATGAACTTTAAAAAGTGATAAAAGTTATGGCTTCAACATATACCACTTTTTTTTTCTTAAAATTTACTTTTTTAATAAAAAAATATGCCAACTTTTTTCCGGTAGACTTTGTTAAAAAAATGATTTGTTTTAATAAAACTTCTATTCTTAAAAAGTACTTTTTCAAACCATTTGATATTTGCCCAAAGAAGTACTTATTACAAACAACTTTTTTTCTTCAGAAAGCACTTATTTCGAACAACTTTCTTTGTTTTTAAAAAGTACTTTTAAAAAAAATCACTTTTTTAAACAATTTTATTTTTTTACAAAAATTTTCTGTAAAAAATCTTTTATAAAAAAACACTCTTTTTTTTGTTTTTACAAACGCATCTTTTTTGAAATTTTTGTAACAAATGGTATTTTTTCCTAACAACTTGTTCCTGTTTAAAAGTGCTCTTTCAAAAACCACTTACTTTGAAAAGCTACTTTTTGCAAAAAATCATTATTTACAAATACCCTTCTTTGCAAAAATTTTAAATTCTGTTTTTTCCCAAGAAGGTATTTTGTGGAAAAATGTATTTGCATAAAGAGTGCTTTTCTCAGATGAAATGCAAAAGGACTTAACCACGACGCAGATAAGTTGTGATTTCTGAAATAATATTTTGTTCGATTTTTACTTATGCGTGGCCATATTCAACTTATTTATTTTACAGAATTTTTAGCAACAATTGAATAAGACAACTGGAAAAAAATTAATAAAAATTTGTTTTTAAATTTTGATCTGGTTGCGGCCCGTTGGATTTCAGACGACCATATTTAAAAGTAAATATGTATGTTTTTGGTATACAAGAACTCACACTTACATACGTCAACACTAAAATGTAAACTTATTCCTTTTGCATGCATGAAGAAAGTCTGTACGAAGCCATTACAACAACAAAATGTTCCCAAATAACAAAGTGCTACATGTCTGACAGATATCCTGCAGACATGTAAATTATGTTACTTGTTGTTGTGGCTGGTTTTATTATTTTCTAGTTGATATTTATTTTTGTTTTTGGTAGTATATCATTCAATATGAGAATTTAGGGATTTTTTAGTGTGTTTCTCTCTGACTTACGTTGCTTTTGTTTTAAATAGTCTGCTTTATATTGTCTCTGTTTTTGAATAAATCAACAGCAAAGATTTTTTGGGGGTTTTAAAATTTCAATATATTTATTGATTTCAAGCTGATTTTGTTGTTTGAAGGAAATTGATTTCGGTGAGAAGCAAATGCGTTAAAACGAGTAGAGGTTTTATTGAAATGTTCCAAAAGGCTGCACGTTGCGGAGACGAGAACTGCGCAAAGTTGGAAAGATAAAGAGAAGGTTGATGCTTTAAGAACCTCGAGTGAAGATCTAAAAACTTGCAAAATGCTCAAAGAGATACCGTGGTGCTAATTGTCTACAGTTTTCATGAATAAACTCGTATGTATATTTTCACGGTTTTAAATTATTATTAGCAAATTCTTTAATTTAAAGTATATTTTGAACAATATTGACCCTTTAAGGTTTTTGGTTTACGAATAAAAAACCATAATTTATATTTTTGTTTCAATAGTTTTCAACACTACCAAAATACTGCGACACACCTTTCCTTAAAATTTTGCAAAGTCCAACGTACAATCACATACGTTGTTATTTTCAAAGAAAATAGTTTTCGTTTATTTTGCAGCTTAAATTTAACCGAAGTTACCTTTGTTGACATACGTTATTTTATCTGTTTGCCCGTAATACTTTGCTCGCCACTAGAGTCTCATTGTTATTTGATAATAGCCTGAAAGATGTGCATAAAGTTTGGAAAACGTGATATCGAGCCAAAGGAGTTGCAAATAAAACTTTTTTGCCTTCCTAATTATGAATATCAGTGTGTTTAACTAGAAAAAAACAACTTCTTTCAATATTTGTTGGGTGGCCGACCTTGAAAGGTCTTATACCGGAAAATATAAACTGGAGCTAAAAAAATCCGCCCTTTTAGAATTATGAAAATTTTTCAACAAAGAAGTGCTTATATCAGGTATGAAACCGAGCATCTCACTGTTGAGTTGATAACGTCAGCAAGGGGCAACAAAACTCATAAAATACAAAACCAAACAAGGATCCCAAAATTATGCATTATTTATAAAACTATGTGCTCTGTTTCAATCGCTTGTGAGTAAAGACTAATTTTTCCGACGATAAATAAGATTCGTCCACTTTACAGCTGAGATGAAGCCACAACAAAAGAGTAGACTAAAAGCAGAGAAACAAACTAGAGATCTGCAGTCAAGATCAATATTTAAGATTGTGAGTGTTCAAATATTTCCTTTATATTATTTACAGAGAATATTACACTCAAGATGGCACATAGCCGAAACTGGTTTGTCTCCAAACCAAGCCATGACGGAAATCCACATCAAAACACCCTGTCGGAATATCAAATCAAGAATTAATATTACGTGAACTTATTTCAGCGTTTCATGGAAAAAATTCAATTGAAATGTTACAGTTGTGAAAATCTATTCTTTCACCGAAATTTTTTCATGGAAGTGTTTTATCAGATACGATTCGCCTTTCAAACAATTAGATGGAGTAAAACGATCTAGTGAGACTGTCAAAAATATGGATGGACCTTTTACAGTCGTGTGGCTGTGACTATTTTTAGAACCATTTCTAAACGTTGAGACTTTTCATTTTATCAGTGTAAACGAAAAAATAACAAAATCTGCTGTTGAGCAAAAAGAAAAAAAAATAGGAAGCCGACTGGATCGGTTATAAAAGCATTTTTTCACTCTAGTTCAAAAAATATGTGTACTTTTTACCGATTTCCATTGTTTTATAAAAAAATATATTCTTCAAAATTTTCTGCCGCAGCAAATTAAATAGAGCCACCATCCGAAACTCTTTAGCCATCATCGCAGAAATTATCGTTGCAGGTTTTCTCCCGTGTAGGCACGCTAAATAATGAGAACATTTTACTTTAGAATTTGTATGATTATGATTGGATTTCTCTTTGCAAAAACGAAAATCTAAATACTTGTAGAAAAGGAATAGAATATTGTTACTTCCTTTAGGGCGAGAAAGAGAGAGAGAAAGAATTGTAAAAATTAATTTTCGGATTTAATTTTGCCGAATTTTTTCGGTTATACTCTGGCAATATGGTCGTTATCTGCAACATTGCAAAGGTAATTTTGCGAAGTTTTAGCGTTTCTACTATGAAGGCAATGTCGTTATTTGTGTAGAGTGAAGTTATTATAGAACCTATCATTTTTTTTTTTTTCAAACCCCTTACCTTATCACGTCAGAAAAAATGTATTCAAACTGAAATTAAAAATATGATTCGTATATTTATATTAGAAATAATTTAAGTTAACGACGGTTTCCGAAACTTAAGCGTGGGTTTTTTTCAGCCTTTATCTAATACAGCTCACGAATATTAATTGCAAACAAAACTAAGTTAATCACTGTTACAAAAAATTTATTTACATAAACGAATTCAAACTAAAACTTTCTTGAACGTTTTCAAATGTATTTAAAAATTACATTTTGTATTTAGTAGCTGTTTTGGTTTTCAAACTCGTGCACTAAACTCTCCCATTAATTTACTTTTACCACCCATTGTTTTTATGGTAATTTGTAATTTAAAAAACTAAAGTTGTATTCAATTAATTAGTAACCATTAAAAAAAATTCGTAATAGTTTTGTTTTGTTGTGCCTAGTACACAGAGAAAAATATTTGCACCCATCAAAGGTGCAAAGTGCAAGTTTTGATTAAATTTTTCGTTGCTTGGATTATTTATTAAATACAAAAGTTGTGTATTTTGTTTACTTTAATTCTAATTGCTGGAGTAATTTATTAGTTGCGAAAAATTTTTAATGAAATGTTATTTACTAATTAATTGAATGCATTAAAAAATTAGTTAAATTTCCAGCCAAAACCAAAGAACATATTTAATTCATGCAAATATTTTTTTCTGTGTATTGGTAGTCTTCATTTAAATGTGCTCCCTCTCCTCAAGCTGTTGAAGTAGTTGTAAGCGTGATTATTAATTTATGATTTAATTAAATGTTTCTTTTTTTTCTTTTAAACAAGTTTTACAAAAGTTTAATTGTTGCTGCTTTTTTAAACCAAAAAAAAAATAACTTTCTACTAAATAACTAAATATTGAAGCAGTAGCTTTTGTGGTAAGAAAAAATGATTCTCTTAATTAAAGATTATATAAAATTTAGTTGGATTTACACTTAGTTGAATTTTAATGCGGGGAAACGATTTCTTTTTTATCTTAAGTCCATAGCCATAGATGCAGAGGGCAAGACAGGTTGGTACTATTATTAAGAAACTTAAAAAAAAATTGGCATTTGCTTCAAGTTTTCAAATATTGGTCCATCCAGAGACGCTAAACATGTACCAAAACTATTTATATTTATTTTTGTTTGTTTGAAAATAACTTAGCAAATGGTGCAGGAGCATTAAAATGCATTCTACTGGAAAATTATCGCTCGGGAATAATATATTCGAAACCTTCAAAGTTTGCAAAAGTTTGTGTATAAATTTTAGACACAAATCTCTTTGAAATAGCATGCTAGGGCGAAATAAAGTTGTAGAAACAACACCGTATGCAGGTAAAACGACTTAAGTCGCCATAAGCGTTTTTAGTTGAATAAAATTGGTACTAATGTAGGAATATTAAATTACTTATAACTAACATGTATATACATCAATATAAGATATAAAACATTTGCAATCCAAAATCATTTAAGAGTAACATCCTGGCAAAGAGCTAAAGGATCAAAAAATTGTATCTGTAGTTGTTCTAGGGCTATCTAACTCGTTTTATGTTGAAAGCTTGTCATGTCAATGTGTAGCCTTTATAAGAAGAATCTCCCAATTTGTCTGCATAGGGTTCTGCGAACAAGGTTCATTCTTATGCACGCAAGACCAAGTATTGTGATGTTAAAGAAGAGAACGAAGCTGTCTACCGCTCACTGTTGACTAACTGAACACATCGACGCAGTGTGGATTATGTTAATCAAATTTATCAACGAATTTCTACCACGGAATATGTATGCTCTGATGAAGTTAGGGTATAGTTCCTGATACCAGGGCTCATCTGTTCGGGGTGGATTTACCAGTCCGTCGGCAAACTCACTAAGGGGAAATATCGTTCTTTAGCGGTGCTGTTCGTAAGTGGAATAAATCTGCCACTTTCAATGTAAGAAAATTTCAATCGAATACCAACAAGCACTACTTTCGTTGTGCTTCTTCCCATAACATTTTTCCTGGGTTTGTAAAAATTATGACTCTTTTTCATTGAAGTGAAAATATAATTTTTTTCTTTATTTTTTTTTTGCAGAAGTAACAGCACAAGTTTGCAAATTCGGGTTCAGTTTTGGACTGGATCAACGAATCAAGTTGTGTCTTATAGTATTTGGGGTCCTAATTTTTGATCTGTGCTCGGTTTCTTCAAATTGTGTCTAGATTTCGCGACTTACTATTATGTCAGAAAGGAAGCAGTTGCATAAGAAATATAAAGATAACTGAAGAAATCTTTGTCCTGCTCGTTGTACCGACATTGCTTGTTAGTCTCCTCAATAGAGTCTCCTCACAGAGATATTTTTTTTATAAATATTTTTGTTTCATTTCGCTTTTTTTGAATAACAGATAGGTAAATATGTTGTGAACAAAACGTGGTACATTTCATTAAAATCTATATACAACCTTTGATTTTATTCATAATTAAGTGAACGAATCTCATTTCGACAAAAATTGCCGCAAGCATACAGCCGTAAAATGCTCTGTAACAAAATTTGCAAATGTCATGCAGTTGTATGCATCTAAAAACTTTTTTAAAAAGGATATGAAAATAAAATCAAAAGTTGGGCATCGATTTCAATATTATGTGACTCGTTTTGTTTGAAGCTTATAAAGCAATATGTCGCCAGAAAATAATGAAATTTTTTTTCTACTTTGTATTACTTTTCAAAAATCAAATGTTTTGCCTCTACAATATTCTCTAAATCTCCAAAGATTATTAAGATAATGTGAATAAAACCTCAAACGCCAAATAGAAGAAGTCATAGGGGTAATCCCCTGAGTGCTGGTTCAAAAAAGAAGCAAAAATTTTGGAAAGAGTGAATTTCAAGCCATTATCCAGTGCAATAATTGCCAAGGTTATCTAATCGCAAGGTCGGAACAATTTTAAATGAATAAGTAGCCTCTGGCCGATTATGATTTACTAGATGGTGTTTGTTGGCGCTCATGTCGGGGGGTTTTTTAACCGACTGCTCACGAGCCAAATGCTGAACTAATAGAAAAGCATTCTTCCACTCAACAATAGAACACTTTACGCAATATATTGAACAACATAATTATTTTTAGTCAGAAAGATACTAAAATTTCTTGGTAGCGGTATAAAACTGTTTATGGTTGTGGTTAAAATTTTATTTCAAATTTTCAATTGAAATTATTCAGTGAAAATGCACTATTTAAATTTTCTGTCATTTCTTCCGCAGTTGACAACTGTGATATTTAACAACCATGATCCCATTATTGTTTCTATTACTAAAAATGGAGTGCTAAGCAAAAGAATGTCATTATCATTGTGAACAACTATTACAAAAATTAGGAAAGCTACGGTTCCCTTTTGCGGTGCCGGTTTTAGTCAAGCTAAGTGACTGGGTCTTCCTTTTTTTCTGAAAATGAGGCTGGAGTTGCAGTTATTTTGAACAGCTTTCATTACGGAAACCTGATAATAGAATTCTTTTGGCCTGCATTAAGTACAGCTGGTACATTTGCGTGTTTGACGTTTTTGAGTGCAACTGGTTTCAATTTTTTACTTTTTCTAACTGCCGTCTAATACGACATTTTTTTTGAATGTGTTATTAGCCCAACTGACACACACGAAGCAAGCCTCTAATCAAGAAGTAATGAAGCGTGTTCTACATCAAATGGAATACATTAAAACCACAATAGTTGCCCAATAAAATATAAACTCTCCTGACTACTTGTGGCTTAATAGGGAAATAAAAACCGCCACTCCATAATTGTACTCTTAAATTCTATACGTCTGTCCTTTTATCTGCCTTTTAGCCAATTATCTGACAAAGAGTTTCAGGTAACATCTGTTGCGGTTTTCTTGCATATTTATCCAAAGAATCATAAAAAACTACAAATATATAGGCGGTTAATTAATTTATATACGAATTTCATTACAGTGACTGAAGGACTATTATTTTTTATATTCCCAGCTTTAATGAAAGCATTATTTTTCAAATGAATTTTTGTTCGCCACCAGCATTTTTAATACAATTATTGAACCACTGTGTAAAAACGTCCAACAAACAAGAAACAGTTTAAATAATAAATTAAGAGAGAAAAAATATAATAAAAATAAAACTGAATTAAACAATCGAATGAGTTTTTAAACAAACATTTAAACTTCTGTGAACAGAAAAATGGCTAATGGCAATAAAAGAGGAAAAAAAGACGGGTAATAAGCTTTTGATAAAATAAAAAAAGAAAAGAAAAAATGTAAATATAGAAACATTATTTACAATGCTGGAACTTTTTAACAATTAAGGTACAAACATCCTCAAAGAAAAACTGAGGATGGAATGAAACTGCAAGGAACAATAAAAACCTTAAGAACAAAAATAAAATGCTAATTAAACCCTTTTGGGCCATATAAATCAACAAAAAATCTTAAAATATTCAACGTCAAAATAAGACGACTACTTTTTATTAAAAAAAAAAAAATATTACACAAATTCAAATAGCCGTCACCAAAAGAAATTGTATCTTAAAAACCGACTTACTTGAACGCAAACAATTATTGCTAAAACAATTTATAGCATGCCAAGGCAGGCAGTGACATGTCTGGTCAAATGAAGCCTTAAGACAACCCTTATACAAATTTTTAAACGACAGTTTACAAGTCCATTAAGATCGATTTGGAATAATAGTTCGTCCCTCTTTTTTCTTTTATTTATTTACATATCAGACAAAAGGTATTGGAGGATAATGTAAATAAAAATAAATAAAATACTTCTTTCAACATAAACGACAAAAAAGATATTGCTCCCAAACTCTTAGCAAGGCATGCGGGTTGACAATATTGTAGTTTTAGTCCCTAAGCACAATAAGGTAACAGTGGAAATAATTACGTGAAACTGAGACACAAAATTGTAGTTCAGGTCTAGTTAAATTATAGTTTATTTGAAGTTTAGCTCTGCATCTCTTCTGGTTTAGTTTTAGTTCGGTTCCAATTTAGTTTTGGTTCAGCCCCAGTTCTCAAAATATTCAGTGGTCCTCGATGGGACTTAAGTCCAAACCTTCCATTATAAGAACTTGTATCCCAAACTTCGGGCTACCAAGAGTGAACGGGAGTGAATTTAAGTTGTGGGTTAATGTGATATAATAGGGCGTGGTTTTGGATAGTTGTAAACAGTGGAACCCAAATATGGAGGCTGGAGCGAGGAAGGCGATAGTGGCTATTGATAGTCGAGGCTCTAATCACATCAGTAATATTTTATGAAGTTGTGGTTGAACAAGACTTTCAATTGGTCTTACTTTGAGTGAGTGTTATGCACTATGGAGAGCGAAATTATGGGTGTAATCCGCGTAAAGCTCACAAAGGCACTTTTTGCAATACTGAAATGTCTACCAGTGGGTCCACTCACCAGAAACCAGGCATCAAAATACGGCGTTACACTCTACTCATCAATGGAACTATAGACCGTATGTGGATGCCATTAAGACTTGGGAGAACCTTCCTGACCTCAAAGACTACAACACTCCTAAACCCAACTGCTCGAGGAGTTTTAAGTTCTCCGTATCGAAAACCCCGGGGTCGTTGGAGGCCACGGGACATTATACGGCTTATCTTCATTGACCCATCTGCATATAAAAGCGGTCGGCTGGCTGTTTTGCTATACGATATTTGATACAGACAGCCACTTCGCAGTTAAACCTTCAATATGTGACTAGTACGACTGCTAAACTGGTTGGCGAATGTAACAGAATGCAATGTCAGAAGTTTTGTCTCTGCTAGGAGTCTGAGCGGAGAGAAGTTGCCACTCTCGTATGCAAAACCCCTAATCTACGGTGGAACAGCATTCGTTAGGGAAGCGTGGCCAAGTTGGTGCTTGGTCTCTAGTATGCAAAATCTGTATAGCAGTCGGTCTCCAGTTTTAATATATTCCTACCGGTGCATATGAAGTTCTGTGGGTGGACATCCTTTTCTCCCTTACCCGTGGGATTTATATGAACTTTCTGAATTGACCAAGGAAGGAATCCGGAAGAGTTAGATAAGAATGCCTCGCAAGTAGTGGACAGGCCAATCTCTAAAAGTACTTCTCTAATGCGTTGAACCGTGAGATTCCGATATGGATAGACAATAGAGCATCGCAATGGTTGAGAGGCTGTAGGAACTCCGGTGTTTATAGGCCAATGCAGAAATTCTTAAGAGACGGAAAACAAAACCTGGCAATTGTGTGTGAATGTCGAGCGCTGAGCGTCAAGGGGTCAAAGGTAGACACTTGGGGGAACTATTCCTTAGAAAAATCCTAGCAAGGGGCTCAGTTAGCAGTCGATAGTCTGAAATCACTACAATCAAGAGTACAGCCCGAGACTCAGCGAAATTAAGGAAATAGTAAATCGTTTGTCTGAAATCAATTCGTGGATATAAGGTGGTCGAAAAGGTCCCATAAAGCAAGTGGTCTGCTTCTGTATCCGCCCTACATTAAAATATAATAAAATGGCTCTGGTTTAGTCAAAGTACAAGTCTAAATTAATTCTAGTATTAGTTGAGTTCTCATTCCTTTCGAATATATAATTCAATAACATTATTGTTTTAACTTAGTTTTAATTCAGTTTTGTTTTAGTGCTAATTCCGACCCATCGAATCATTTGATGTGACTAGAATTTTAATGACAGTTATACCTAAAATTCCAGCTCTAGTTCGATTCCAATTACTTTCTGTTCCAATACCCATTTAGTTCCTGGCCAGTCCTACTTAAGTTCAGTTTTGAAACTAAACTTATTTCTTCACATTTAGCGCCACTGTCTACTGTTAAATAAACGAAAACTTTAGCCAAACTCTGTATTTCCATTAACTCTGCGTGGGCAGCATGCATCCATTGTTTAACTAAATTAATTTTTATTTTATCAAAGAAACAATTTTACTTTTACGAGCAACTAATTTTTAGTTTTTAATACAATAAAACACGTTTAATAGTTTTTATTTTTTTAATTTCTCCTAATCTTATCAATTTCACATTGACATTTGTGTGTTTTATTATTCTTGCAACCATTTTGTGAGGGTAAAAACATGCAGCAGTTTAAGTAGAATATTTTTATTCGAAAACTTAAACACGCACCAATTTAATTTGTCAACATCTCCCCAAACAAAACTTGAGAAACTTGCAAGATAAAAAAAACGACACAGCAAACACTAACCATCATCCTCAAAATACTTTTGACCAAAAGAAAAAGAGAAAAAAACTAAGACGAAACAAACTCGCACTGAAACTTAAAACGAACGACAATGTCATTCAACACAATACTTGAAAAACACTTGAGAGCTTTAATTCACATTCACACCCACCCACACTCCGTTCTTTTTGTTTTTCTTTCTTTATTGATTCGAAACCCATTTTTAAAACATACCTACCTACCTACCTACACATGAACATTTGTTAGCCAATTTCAGAACACATAATCAACAAATGTTTGGTACATTTTTATTAAAAGTTGTAATAAAAATCAATAGTTTGTTGGTGTTTTTTTTTAAGATTTCTTTTATGCAACCAACCAGCCAGCTTTTGCCTTTCGATTTCATATACTATTCGAAGAACTTGCTTTGTAACTGTTGTGTATAATGCTGGTGCCGTTTTGGTCCAATCGTCATCAGCATTATAGACACTCGCAGTCGTTGTGTAGTCGTAAGCTCGTTAAAACGGGTCACGTTCCATGTTTATCTTTCGAGTACGATTTTAATAGAGCCAATACATTAAACGAGTAAAAAAGTGTCATTTTCTTCCTGCGAATACTGGTGGCAATGGAAGCACAAATAAAATTTACACTTACAAATAAATGGAAAAGAAGATCCGAACGCTCAAGAAAAGAAAATGAGAAAATTAAACTTTAAAGTGCAAATAAATTGCTGCACTCAAGTTGCTGTTTTATTTTCTCCATCTTAATCCTTTTTTTTGCTGCATGTAGTTCATTGGAAATTGATAAAGATAATTAAATTTAATTTTTATTATTTGCAAAAACTCGAGCTGAAATAAAACAAAATAAAATAAAACTAGCGAAACAAAAGCTAAATTGGATGGTTTGTAGTTTATTTAGTTCAAGGTCTTAATGACTGCAGTGCTCTGTCAATATGAAACTGGTACAGTGTTCAATTGGGGTCGATAAGGATATTTGGTGTTGAAAGGCAGACACTAAATTCAATGCCAAATTTTCGATTTCCTACTGGTTTTTGAACTACCTGGAAAGATTTTTGTGTAAACCCTTGTTCACGAAACAATTTATTTCTGCTTTTATTTCTCATTGCCGTTGTGGGAGCAAGACTTTTTGTAAATATTGTGCTAAGAATTTCTTTGGACTAGTTATATGTGTATTAAACAATTCTTAAGAGGTAGCTTAACATGCTCATTCACAACAACTCGAATGCCGTAAGGCTTTGTGATCAAGCGCCGATCTAGCTTAAACTTTTCGAGGAAAATAAGCTTGAAAATGTTAGTTTTGGAAAACGTTAGCTTTGAATATTTCGGGGGCTATGGAGAGAAACTCTTCGAAGCGAAGTTGTTTTGGATAAAATAGTTCTTGACCCAGATGTCGAGCAGCTAGCTAAAATTGTTAGGATGTGCTTATATTTTTAATCAGTATACCAATGCTTGCCTCGTTCTCGTTAGTTTAAAGAATTTGAAATATTTCACAGGAGAGAAAAGTGTCGCTATCAGTTCAGTAAAAACTTGGAAATCTTAGAGGATGTTCTCACATGCGAGTATATTAAGTACCGAATACTCACCTCAACAAAACATCGAAAAGCGAGCTATAACTCATTGTGGTGGCGAACGGAATTAAAACTCAAACTTACATTATATACCAAAAGGAACTTGTACGCAAGTTTTAGATGTTTCTTCCCAGTTCTCCCCTAAATTTAATACAAACTGGACTGCTTACAGATAAGCCCTGCAGATTCGAATGGCGAGGAAGCGAACATTAGTGGAAATCCTATTTCAATGAGATAACTCCGAAGTAAAAAGTATTTATGACGACTACTTTCTAACAGCTATTCTATTTTCACACAGCAGAAACACACAAAGGGAAAATTGTACGCAATAGATTAGAAAAATCATATGAGCTACGGTCTGCTGAGACCCTCCAAGTTGGTAATATCAGAAACGCACCGAAAAAATTTAGGTCATATTGGTTGGACTTTGTAAACCTAAAAGGGTTATATCAAATAGCTACATGTGCGTAAGCACAAATAAAGCCTTGGTTTAGGAAGGCTAAAAGATGCTTGAACATAGTCTCAGTCGGGCAACTAGGCCGGTACTAGGACAAAGAAACTTAATCTGTTTGAATAAAAAACTCGGATTACGATGTTTTTCGGCTGCACTCGATGGTTGCGAGCGAATACCAAATCTAGGATGGCACTTTGCAAAGAAATGCTGGCACATAACAAGCATTGTTGCCATGGTGGATATCAATAGGAAAAGTGGTGTGAAAATTAATAGTCAAAAGTCATTAATGATCAGCCGATGATCAGCTTTGACAACAGAATACCAGCCCACAACAAAAAAATTTCGCAAAAACAATAGGGGCTGTTAGATATGAAATGGATTCTGGCTTTATTTAGAAGGTACATCTATGCCATTATGTATTCGCTGGCTGCCGTTCGACATGATTGCTTGCGCAGTAAAGCCATGATGACTATCGACCTCACGATAAAATTTACGTTGCGTACTTAGAACTGAACCCGCATTTCGATAGTATTAGTTTATTAATTCCAAAACCATAAAATGGCAAACCCTACTTGGATATATACAGCTTCCAAAATATAACAGTGGGAAAAATATTACTACGATCTGGTCACTTCAGCACTTTAAAGTGATCATTAGTTATAGCTCAGATAGGGGAAATAATGCGAGCAACAGTAGAACAGGTCGCTCAGGTACATGGAGGGGACCATGGTGGAAGATTGCAATGATAGGGCGCGTATTGCAATAAAAAAAGAACTTCCATTTATCAGAATGAGGTCAACACCTTAGAGATCTGTGCTAGAGAATGTTTATATAGCGGCACTCAAGATTGGAAAATAAGCAGTCTTTACAACAATAGTTGGTCTGGGCGTCTTTTAAAGTTCTAGATACCCTAGCAGGGTATTCAAATGTTAATAAGATAGGTGCGGCAGAACGTGATTTCTGCAGACTCAGTCAGAGTAATAGGAAACATCAGAACATGTAAACATTTATTCTCGTTATGTGTTTGTCTTTAGTGTTGGGTTAAATAGATGACGTTTACAGTTGACACAAAGTTAGTAAAAAAAACACATAAAATGTTGAAAACGTGTGCAGCGGGATAAAAATGGCATTCCATTCTGCTAGTTGTCTTATAAAATTTTAGCAGTTACTCTGTTCAAAGTTATTGTATCAAATACATTTTTTTCTTAATAGAAAGAATAAAGAAAACAAACTTATGCCTAAAAATCAAATTACTTAATATTAACGAACTTATAAGCAGTAGGTGCTAGAAAGGGTTGGTTTCAAGCGTAGGAATCAGCCTCTAAATATATTTAAAAGCTATTTCCTTCCACCTACTGTAAAACTAGGTGGCGTGAAAGCCTTCATACCTAAATTGTATTATATTCTAAAACAACTAACATACATTGAATTTCCTATAAAGATGAGACATTAATTTCCTGTTTATCAAATTGGCAAATAATATCCCACAAACACTGACCGTTCAGGATGCTTACACTCATCGAAGACTTAACACAAAAAATGTTGATGCATAAATTGAACAAAACAAACAAAAACCTAAAATTTGAAACTCTTAATAATTTTTGTCCCTAACTTGGCGTTTTTGTTTCAGCATTTCTTTTTTGGTTATGGCCATCAGGCACTTTCAATTTGCAGACACATTAATCATATTTTTTAAAGTTATTTTTCATTCTGGTTTTATTTTTTCTTTTGTATTTCTGCCTTCTTTAATGGAAAAGTCAATATAATATTGAGGTTACCAAACAAAACATTAAACTTTATTTCGAACTATAGGAGGAGTTTATAGGAAAAAAGTAAAGAAATTTTTTATTGATATTTTTCCCATAAAAAAAATAAATAAAAACTTTTCAAATATTTTTGGTAAACATGACAACAATAAACCGAAAATAACAACAATATAATAAAAAATATAGTTGTTGTTATTAATAAATTATAGTTTGGAATAAAAAAGTTGATTTATGATGGACTGAACAAAGACGGAAGGAAAGATAAAATTCATATTAAAAAATTTAAACTATTTAAAAGAAGAAAACTTCTTCAAAAAAGCCGAAATAGGAAATTAAGTAAAAAAATATTTAAATGTTAGCGAATCTTCAAGGATATTTGCGTACATGTAATGGTGTCTGGATAAAAACATTCAGTAAGAAAAATTTACCTCAAAAGTATTCCTGGGATTTCATTGAAACGGTCCCACAGAGACATTTATTGGAGGTTTTTGTGTTTAACAAAAATAACTCTATTAAAATAAGGCAACGTTGCATTTTTTATAAGGCTAGAAATATTTATTTTTTGTTATCATTTCAATATAATTCTGCCAGACTGTGTGTATGTTTATATACGAGGATGGCTTCAAACTCAATTTTCCATTTAATATTTTGAATCAACGCGTCTCTCTCTGTATTGAGTTCGTCTGTTCTCCTATGAACTCTTGATGCAGCTCACTTTTTGATAAAAAGTCACTTTTTCATAAAAAGTCACTTTTTCATTAAAAGTCACTTTTCATAAAAAGTCACTTTTTCATAAAAAGTCACTTCTTCATAAAAAGTCACTTTTTCATAAAAAGTCACTTTTTCATTAAAAGTCACTTTTCATAAAAAGTCACTTTTTCATAAAAAGTCACTTCTTCATAAAAAGTCACTTTTTCATAAAAAGTCACTTTTTCATTAAAAGTATCTTTTTTTATAAAAAGTCGCTTTTTAATAAAAAGCCACTTTTTCATAAAAAGTCACTTTTTCATTAAAAGTCACTTATTCATAAAAAGTCACTTGTTTCATAAAAAGTCACTTTTTTTACAAAAAGTCACTTTTTTCTAAAGAAGTCACTTCCTGATAAAATTTTACTTTTGATAAAAAGTCACTTTTTGATAAAAAGTCACTTTTACATATAAAAAGTCCATTTTTCATAAAAATTCATTTTTTCATAAAAAATCACTTTTTTCATAAAATTAAGCTTTTTTAAAAAGCTCACTTTATTCCAAGCACGCATTTTGGATAGAAATCCCCATTTTTCACTAAAACTGAAATCACTTCACAAAAAGTCCCAGTTGGTCTCAATTATAGTAAATTAGTCACAGAACTTTCTTCGAAAAAGGTTTATTTTCTAATTTATGTTAGTTAAGTGATATGTGGTGCTTTTACCAGTCACGTGACAAGTGATCTAGATCTAGAGCTTTTAACACATATTTCCTACAGTGTTTACTTAGCTAAACAACTAAGGTCTTTCATTTATTTTAATACCTTATTTTGAGGTTATTAATCGGAAAGAAACACTTTTTTCTATCACAGTTTTGGTAGAAATATTTCCAATAGACTCTCCAGACCTGGAGAAAATCAGGAACTAGGTAAATGTTCTCTCTGTCATCGCTAGGCCATTCTTCGATAAGAAGAATCGTCTGAAGCCCCAAATATTGCCGCACCGGGAAAAAATCATGAACCTTGTAAGAATTCCTTTTCTGCAATTCGTTGTTAGTTAAGAGTATCACCGCTTTTAAGGCGGGTAAAACTTTTGAAGGCATACGTTAAGTGCTAGCCCCGAGTCTCTTCATATTAAAGCAGAAAAAAGTTTGTTTAGCCGACCCGATCGGCAAATTTGTTATGTTGTTAGGTTAATACCTACAACCAACTTGTATGCAAATTTTTTACCCCTATATCCGTTTGTAGGAAACTAAAGGCATAAAGCAGTTCAGGGAAATATCAGGCAGTTTGTACATATTCTATCTTCTCTTTAGTTGCCCCTCAAAGTAATTCTGGGATAAGAAAATCACTGCTTTTAAAGTGTGTTCGTAGGAAATTAAAAGTTAGCTACTTCTGGAACAATCCTCGTATGCCTATGAACTGAGGAGGTTTCTATATGTTTTTTAACACGTAATTTAAGGTATCATTTAATTGTTTCTATTTTCTTTTTTTATATCGTTTGCTAGTTGACTTCATACTTGTATAAATTTGTGGTTTTTTTATGAATGAGGATGCCAAGTATCGTGTTACCAATAAAATAACAATTAGTAAATGTAACAAGAAAACAAAACACAGAATGACAACAACGGCGGCAATAACGAACTGTCATTAAACTAAGAAAACAATAACAATATTTAAGACAAGGGTGGCATGTGACACATTGTGTTTTATGTACTCGAGAATGTGGGAAAAAATTCGAAACGCATAAATTCAATAAATTATGGTGATAAAACATTGAGAAAATTAATTACAAAACAAGTAGGGAATTTAAAGTAAGGGGTGAGTAAATTTGTTATTGCACAAAACCCCATACTTAGCGTTTTATGTTGTAACCATTTTCAGATTATGCCCGTTATGGGGCGTAGTAGACCCTACTGACCATGATGTGGTTTCGAAGTAAAAAATATGGAATCGAATCTTCATATATTCTTGGCTACCATCGCAAAAGTTGCTGGATTTTGCAGCATTATACCCGCTAATGAAAGAAGTACTCCGAATTTGCTGGTGTCCGCCGGGAAGGAATACTACTTTGTTTGTTTATAATTTTTGATTAAATGAAAGAGAATGGATCGTATATTGATAAATGTTTTATTTAATATTGGCAATTATGTATGGAATACAATATCAGATAAATGTCCGCCCCTGTTAGCGTCACACGGTATTTCATTAATTTCATCACGAATATTTTGTTTGAGTTGCTCCAGCGTTTCTGGTTTGTTTGCATAAACCTTGCTTTTCAGATATGCCCACAAAAAGAAGTCCGGAGCAGTCAAATCAAGCGACCGTTACCAAATTGCACACCAGACTGTCACTTTTAATGGATGCAAAGGTGACTGATGAATAATTTGAGGGCTTTCCATTGCCCAGAACCGACTATTCTGTTTATTCACATATCCATTCGAATGAAAATGTGACTCGTAACTCATTATGATTTTTCATAAAAATCGGGGTAGTCATGGGCGAGCTGTATCATCCTATTGGCATATGTACGGCTTCGTAAATGGTCTTCTGGAAGAAACTCTTGTGTCAACTGAATCTTAAATGTGAAACAAATGCAAATCTTTGTGCAAAATTGTGGCCAAAGTTCTTCTTTGAAGACCAAGCTCCTGAGCACGGTGTTGAATTGAGGTTGTTGGATTGTTTTGAACACTTTCTTGAACAGCAGTAATGTTTTGAGCGGATCTTGTAATACATTGTGGTCCATGCTTAAGCCTATCAGCTACAGTCCCTCTTTCTTCGAAATCATTCACTACACGATAAATAGTGCGTCTTGGTGGCACGTTGTTTCTCCCAAAACGTTCACGTAACTTTCTCATCGTCACAGTAATCGATGATTGATTTTGATAAAATGTTTTAACGATTACAACACGTTGGTTTAGCGAACATTTTTCCATAATAAATTTGCTGCGTCTCTACTTCACGACTGTCAAGACTAATGTTTACCAAAATGGCGGCAAAACAAAGTAGTATACCTTCCTGGCGGACACCCTGTATATGATTTGTTCACAACAATATAAGTCAATCATGGTAAGTTGCTGCTAGATTATGGTTACCGTGACCATGTTTTTTTTTGGTGCATACGGTGACTGGAGTTTCAGTATCAGTTTCGAAGATCTATGGACACAGTTTAAAGTAAGAGGTACCGTTGGACTACAACCCGCTAAGAGTACAGAAATATATTACATGTTTGTGAACCCTAAATGGATTGGTATCGATCCAACACTTAAATTAGATTGTTCTTTGTTCAAAAAAAATTATGAGAGGCAAACAACTTTTTTAATAAACAATTGCAAAATAAATGAATTAATTAATATATAATAACACATTAACAATACTATTAAACTAAAATCAACTAATAGTATTTTCAACTTTATTCCTCCTGCCTTTACAAACTTTTAAAATAAAAATCATTTTGATACAGTTAACTTCTCACTGCCAGCCATAAGTGGCGCCACAACATTTTCACTTGCAACATATTTGTTTCACCAAAAGACTAAAAGAATTTTAACAGAGGTTGAATAAAAATTCTTCTTAAAATTGAATGTCCTCTCCTTGTAGACACTCCCAAGTTAAAGGCACAATGTGTAATAAAGGTAACAACAATGAGAAAAAGTTAATTTCCTTTAAATATCTTTTGATATATAACCTCAGACAGACAATACAACAGACACGCAGACTGGTGAAAAAGGTAAAATATCCCATTCGGACTACAGTAGCATCAACAACAACCGCAACAGTAACAATAAACCAAGAGCCATAACAATAACACTACATGCCAAAGGTAAACAACAATGGGCCTTATTCGAGTAACAGTCCGGTATGTTAAATTGTATATTTGTTGTTATTATTGTTGTTATTGGTTCTGTTGAAATTTCTTTAAACGAACTGACAAATAGTGATTTATTGACCATTTCAAGTGGACAAGCTGTATGGACTTGTTTGTTAATGTATTTTGAAAAAATTCTCCGAACGGTGACAACACCGTTGTTGTTGGGTGACCGCGAGTGGTGCAAGTGTATGGCGTATTTCTTTGTAGCTAAAAGAAATATTTGATGCTCAACTTCTTGTGTCACTTAGTGTGACTGCCTGATGATAGCAATGTCAGTGATGACATAATACCCACCATGAGGCCAGCAGAGGGTGAGTGAGAAAATTGGGGGAAATTACAAAAAACGATTTTTGGAAAAAAGTCATCAAGCTTTTTTTTACTTCAGTCACAATGTTAAATATATTACAGAAAGCAAATTAAATACAGAATACTATAATTGCCTAATACTATGTTCAGACATGCACTTTAATTGAGCAATTAAATTTTAAATTGAGTTATAGACTTTGCCATTCGCGCATATGGAATTTAGCTTACTCAATTGGCATTTGACCACTTCAAATATGCTAATTTTGTACGTAAAAACTTTTGTTTGTGAATGTCGAAAAATGGAGCGAAGTACGACTTTAAAAGAAATTTGTTAACGAAACTTAGTATTAAAAATCTTATTTTCGTTAAAAATTTTATTGAATTTTGCCTGTCAGTTCTTGTTACTTTTGTTTTCAATTTTTATATGTAGGCTATATTCTTTGACAGTAATCTCTTCGCTGAGAGTTATATTGGAAGTTGGCTTAATTTATAGCACAATTAAATACTAGTTGTTAATTTGTTGAGTTTTGTTTTATGGTAAATTGAGGTCAATTGTTCCCATTTAAAAGAACCTAATTTTTCACAATTAATATTCTAAAAAAAATTTTTCACGAAAAATTATTTTTCGCGAAAAGTACTTTTTAAATAAAAGTTCCTCTTTCGACACTCTTTTTTTCACAAAAATAAGTTTATTTATTTAAAGTAACTTTTTATTAATGGTTTTCGAAAAGCACCCTTTTCGTATAAAGTATTTCTTATATAAAAAATTCCTCTTTTGTAAAAAGTACAATTTTTTTTAATATAACTTTTGTGTAAAAAGTTCTTCTTTTGAAAAAAGTACAATTTTTTTACCAAGTCCTATTGTGCAAAACTACCTTTTCCGCTAAAAGTTTTTTTCACTTAAATTCCCTTTTCCACAAAAAATATCTTTCCTCCAAAAACATTTTTACTACAATGCATATTTTTACAAGAATTTCCATTTTCGTCTTTATTTTCTCCAGATAATTTAAAAAAAAACCTTTTTAAAGTGAAAACCCGTTTTGTAAAAACATGTTTCGCAAACTATTCATTTTTTATAATAAGCCCAATTTTCACAGGCAGCCCACATTTTCTAGACATATGTATTTAAAAACAAAGATTCTTATCCACAAAAAAAATACTCCCATCTAATAAATTTTATAAAAATAAAACTTCTCATTATGTATTTAGGAGAAAAATCAAATTAAAATTGCGAAATGATTTTGGTCATTTCGAAAAACAAACAAAAGTAGGAGGTGTCTTTTTTTTGGTCTTTGGCCAACACAAATTTCCGCATCAATGTGTTGATAGTAAAAAATAAAAAAATGTTAAAACAACTTTAAAGTTGTTTTTATTTTATTTCTTATGGCTAGAAAATGCATGTTTATCTAAAGATCTGCATCATCTATTATTGAGAGTGTCTGCTGAGTGTGCGTGCGCAACCATAGATGTGTTCAAAAAGGAAACGTACCCATAAGAGTTTTTTTCTACACCAACAAAAAATAAACATTTTCTATACATTTATTTATTTTTTATTTTCTATAATTTATTACTTTCAACTGTCATCAATAGTTGTCGTTGTTGTTTCCCTTTTTTTATAGTACGTATTTCACTTTTATACTTTATGCGGTAAAATTGTGTTTTTTTTTTCGATTTGCGGCAGAAATAAATAAAAAAAGACTGTCGTTGAAGTCGTTGCCGTCTTCCTAGTCGTAAATGTTGTTGGAGTCTTAAGCAATTTTGTTGCATTTTATGCAGGTGTCAGTTTAGTTTGTAAATGTGTTTTCGTTCAGTTTTTTTTATTTCGGTTTTTTCTAATATTTTACTACAGCAAAGAACAAGTTACGTTTGGGTTCTGGTTTGTTGTTGTGCTAGAGTTCACATGTTAAATTAAAGTCGTGTTAATAATGCGTTTAATTATAGGGCGCTTATTTTCCTTTGATGTGGTTTCCTTGCACTTCTTTGTAAGTTTTCCCTGAGAAAAATTTTTGCTTAATGACAAATTATGTAAAATATTTGAAAGAGACAAAATTGGTAGCTTCAATGGAAACAGTTTCACAAGTGGAGAAAAAGCGAATTCGCAATATTTTGCATCTTGTAAAATAATTACGAAAAATGTTTATTTTATTAAATGAATTGAATTTCCCTTTACTGTCGAAAACTGCAAGAACCCAGCTTGGCAGCAAAATAAATAATATTTGTTTATCGAATTTAAATGCTGTGAATTTTTCTTTTTGTTAAAGAACTGCGCTGTGAATATAATATAAGTATATTGAAATGTGTTTAAGAATGCAAAAGTGCCACTCTCTACGCGATTGGCCGGATATTCAAGTGATATATAGTACATAGACAAACAGAGTGTACAGCTGTAGAGCCTAACGTATTCGGCCGACTTGTTTAGTTATAAATTCTTTGATATTGAATAGAAAGTAGCCCCGATTTTGAACACCGAACGTCTCCTTTTTTGCTGCAAGTCGTTGGGTACCGTGAACCAAATAATGCGTTTACGGCATGACTGATGATCTATCTCAAGCACCTGGTGCTAAAAGCAACGTGAAATAGCAGTTTCAGTGTACATCCAATAGCTAGAGATTACAAAAGAATTCTAAAACATAGTTGTACTACGTTTAGCATTGCTCGAACAGGACTAAACAGCAATTCAGCAAATCAGACAAAGCATTTATAGTTCAATATAAAAAAGTTTACTCTCAGGTATTGAGCTTCCATAATAAATCACACTGGTCAAACTCTACAGAGTGCAGAATACTTCTCAGAAAATAGCCTCAATACATTTCGGCGCAGTTCTGGTACAGTAAGGACACAATCTATAGAAATCTCTTAAGATCAGCGATGTTTTAATAGTTTTAATAGGAAATGATACTTTCTTGAGAAGAGAGTTTTGACCAAATCCTGCAAACGACAAACAGCATGGTGCCCAAAGTAGTACACATCAGAATCACCAGCGGATTGATATCGTTCTAAACCCAGTAATTTTGCTAGTTATAGTATTCGGTTATTGCAAAATGGGTCTTCATGCTGAAGATGAATTTTTGGAGCAGAATTAACTATCTCGATAGGAATGTAGTTTTTGACGAGTTAAATTTCGACACCAAACATAGAATATATGACTGTGAAGTACGACCATGTAAACCGCTGAATAGGTGCAATACAAAAAATGTTATTATATTCACGTACCATTTTATTTGAACAAAATTAATTGACATTTTCGCAAGTTGCTTGAAAGTCTACCTTAGACCCGCAGAGAACTGTAACACTCAAATAACTAGTAAACTTTCATATGTATCAGTCCCCATATTAGACCACTCCGAATACTATGATCCAACCTAAAAATATCAAATCTTTTCAAGTTTTGAACAACTAGTCTGTTAACGCAAAGGGCAAAGGGTGTTTCCCACGCTGATCTGACGGTCCAAAGTAGCCTTAAGGGTCGCAAATATTTGAAATATTTGTGTTTCAAATGCTTTAGGAATATTTATGAGTGACTGAATATTTTTTTGGGTTTTACAGTCAATGGAAATGTTTTGATCACAACTGTAAATCACACGACCACGAAACTGTTCTACAGAACTAGTAATTTGCTCTATAAACTATTTTAGAACTTTAAAACATGGTTGAGGTAACCATAATTATACATACATATACATTCTTCACTTGCCAAATCGTGTAACTTAATTTTCAAATTTTTTGTAAGCGTTAATTTAAATACACCTCCTTGAGCCCTGAATATATTTATTCAAATAAGTTACTCTGATAATAAACATTAAGCAGTCACATTATAACAGCGTTTATTTGATTTAATCAGATAAGAGGTATTTTCTAGAAAATAATACACAATATTCTGTAGATTTTTTAAACGAATTTCCGTCATCCCTTGTCAAGTTTGGTTTGGAGACAAACCGGTTTCGGCTATGTGCCATCTTCAGTGCCATTTTTAGTTCTGAGAACGTTCTCAGAACGAACGAATTTCCGTCATCCCTTGTCAAGTTTCCTTTGGAGACAAACTGGTTGCGGCTATGTGCCATCTGCAGTGTTATTTTTCGTTCTGAGCTCAAAACACCCTGTGGGAATATCAAATCAAGATTCACACAATATTCTCATTACACTTAACTTATTTTTTCTAAGGAGTTAATCGATTTGCCAACTTAGCCTTCATATAATGATTTAATGGTTAAAGTTATTGTATTATTCAACTCAACCACGTTACAATTTTTGTGGATGGAAATTAAATATAAACAATTACTTGTTTATTGCAACTAAAGTAATGTTTAAAAGATTTTTAAATAACCATTTTGTATTTAAAAATATGCAATAGCTTCTACAAATATTTGCTATATTTTGCTTTTTTACCTATACCAAATCATAGCCTGTGTTGTTTTCATTTTTCGACGTCTTACAGCTACATATAGAGTTGGCAAACAACCAACCAAACCTTGTAAGGCAAGTAAGACAAATAAAATAAAATGTTTGTGTTGTGAGGCTTTTTGTTAAAATTTCAATGTGTCTCTCTCGATTTTCTCTTGATTTCTCATTTGGTGTAAAGAATGTCGAGCATAAGACGTTTAAGTTTTTCTTAAAAGTTGCGTAAAGGTTTTCTGATGAGCTGGCCTAAGCAACAAGGGAATGGTGATGAACTTCTCCAAATCCAACAATAAATTTCATTATTTTATAATAAAATGTGTGGGAAAAAATGACCTTATAATTAAAAACTCTTCTTATAATAATTATTTTCTGTTTGCCCAACAATACGTTGGTGTAGAAAACATAATATGGTTGTAGTTAACATCCTAAATACATGGTTTTTCTCTGCGTGTTTAGAGATTGTTCGAAAAAAATTCAATTTTACATTAATTAAAAAAGAATTGGTAAGGAATGTTTCATAAATAAGTTTTAATTCATTTCTTAATTACTTTTTAACTTTTATATTATTTGTGCTTGAGTGTACATGTTTTTAGCCAACCATAATTGACGTTGTTATTGTTAAATCATATTAATGTAACTCTATTAATGAAAAGTTACAACAAATACAAATACAAGAACAAATAGAATAAAAGCAAACAAAAGTTTCTCTAAATTATTTTAGTTTTTTTAATAAACTTTGTCCTTAACATGTGTTTTTTTTTTTTTAACACTATGAAGATACAAAAACATACTTTCGCCAGTTCGCTTGAAACATATTTGTGGCAATAACACACACGCATACTTATGCACTGAACTTTAACAAACTGTTTCCTGTAGACAATATTTGTGCAAAAACTCTATGGCAAAAGCAGGAAAAAACTGAGCGAAAAAAAAAAGAAAATTGGTAAAACATATGAGAAAAGTAAATTAAAAACACATTAAACACAGGCGTGTAAATTAAATCAAGACGAGCTGAGAGACTTGAGGAACTTATTACGACTGACACGGGCAAACCGGAAATATACGAGAAAAAGTTTAAGAAAGCGTAGGAAGATAGGAAAAACAAAAAGAATTCGTGACTAAAAATAACAAAAAATTAGGGAATAATACCTTCCTTGAGAATATTAAAGTAAGTTGCCTCTAATATATATTGTTTTACTTATCAGATGCGCGCCAAAATGATAAGGTTTTGTTTGTGCGAAAAGGTAAAAGAGTAGAGAATAATACCGTGAGATATATATCGCCTTACTCAATTTATTTAAATCAAATTCGCAAATTTTTTACTGCATCGTATAATTTGAAATATGACTTGCGCGTAACATGTGTGAAAATGATAAGTTCAGGGTTGGTAATTGGACAGTTATTGACACTGCATTTTTTAAAATTAACTTAGAATGTTTAAAAACGTCAGAAAGCGTGGTCTTGAAAGTTGTTTAGCACATCTAAGATGAAATGCTGCCTTCGACTTTGGTCTTCATTTCACCTTTAATATTTTGACTTTGTCATTTAACCAAAAAATCAGCCTACAATTAGATTCGCTAGATGTCTCTGACCTTCTGCAAGCAAAGGGGCAAAAATTATATCAGATCAAGCTGAATACAGAAATCAATATTTTCAGTTCAGGTGAAAGCCTCCTTAGAAACTGGGCAAATATTTTTTGTCCTTTACAAGTTTTTGTTCTGGCGCCTCCAGAAATTGATTTCTAGCAAATAGACAGGCACACTTTAATGAATATAGTTCCCTACCCATAGGCTCCGGAGTATGTATGAATATTATAGAATTTAAAAACCCTTGATGCTTGTAATAAGTTTCCTTATCACTTCACTCTACAACTTACTTATAAATTAAATTTGTACCTACAACAAGAACGACTTTATTTTACAAAAAGTTAAAAAAAAACAGCACTCTCTCATACGCACAAACGCGAAATCACAAACAAACAAAAAATAGCTTTAAGAATTAAAAAGTTAGAATTTTTTTATTATTACTCTAACATGTATAGAGAAGAATGTATTAAAGGAAAATTGAAAATATTGTTTCCATAAGCAAAAAGTGTTTGAAGTGAAAAGCATAAAGACTGAGTTATTTACAAAGTTCTTTCTTTCTTAAATTTTTTCCTTTTTTTTTATTTTTTCAAAAGGTAAGAAAGGAAACAAAATGGTGCGCAAGAAATGAAATTTACAAAAAAAAATTCTATTTAACTTTTCCATTTAGCAATAAAAACAAAGTAAAATGCTTAGACTTAAGTTAAGAATAGTAAGAGAAATAACATGAAATATTGTTAAGAGAGAATTTAAAGTTTCTTTTTTTTTTTAATTCGGCCAAAGTTATAATTCAAAAGTAATATTTGTTAAAATACTTGAAGACATACAATAAGCACTTGATCGAACAAATTTATTTTAATCACATGATTTACGAAAAAAATTAACAACTATTTGGAAATCGTTCCTAAGGGACTTTTCCATGAAAAAATGTCTTCTAAAAATACAATACTTTTTTAGAATTTTAAAGAAAAATATCGTTTGTAGTGATATTTTTTGTAAAAGCTAGACTTTTTTTTTTTGTTAACAACACCTTTTTTAAAAAAGAAATGTCATTTTTAAGTGAAAAATGGGCATTCTCAAAATAACTAACTGTCAATTGTTAAAAATATTAACAAAGTAAAATAGGTACCTGTTTCAAAAAAGGACTTTATTAAGAAATTTACTATTTGACAACAAAGTCGATTTTTATTAAAAAGTGTATTACTGTAAAAAAACTGAGTTTTAATTCAAAATAATTACTTTATTTCGAATAATAAGACCTTTGTAAAAAAAAGAATCAATTGGAGGAAACAGAGAATTTTTGCCAAAAAAGTGACTGTAAAAAAACATAAATTTAAGGAAAAAGATACTTTTTGTAAAAAAAAAAACATTTTTTCAGAGCGAATTTTTTAAAACAGTAACTTTTTGAAAAAAGAAGCGAATACTTGTTTGTCTACTTTTTATGAACCAAATTTGTTTTTTGCACAAAAAGTCACTTTTTTTCACAAAAAGTCACTTTTTTTCACAAAAAGTCACTTTTTTTCACAAAAAGTCACTTTTTTTCACAAAAATTTACTTTTTTCACAAAAAGTCACTTTTTTTCACAAAAAGTCACTTTTTTTCACAAAAAGTCACTTTTTTTCACAAAAAGTCACTTTTTTCACAAAAAGTCACTTTTTTCACAAAAAGTCACTTTTTTCACAAAAAGTCACTTTTTTCACAAAAAGTCACTTTTTTCACAAAAAGTCACTTTTTTCACAAAAAGTCACTTTTTTCACAAAAAGTCACTTTTTTCACAAAAAGTCACTTTTTTCACAAAAAGTCACTTTTTTCACAAAAAGTCACTTTTTTCACAAAAAGTCACTTTTTTCACAAAAAGTCACTTTTTTCACAAAAAGTCACTTTTTTCACAAAAAGTCACTTTTTTCACAAAAAGTCACTTTTTTCACAAAAAGTCACTTTTTTCACAAAAAGTCACTTTTTTCACAAAAAGTCACTTTTTTCACAAAAAGTCACTTTTTTCACAAAAAGTCACTTTTTTCACAAAAAGTCACTTTTTTCACAAAAAGTCACTTTTTTCACAAAAAGTCACTTTTTTCACAAAAAGTCACTTTTTTCACAAAAAGTCACTTTTTTCACAAAAAGTCACTTTTTTCACAAAAAGTCACTTTTTTCACAAAAAGTCACTTTTTTCACAAAAAGTCACTTTTTTCACAACAAGTCACTTTTTTCACAAAAAGTCACTTTTTTCACAAAAAGTAACTTATTTCACAAAAAGTAACTTATTTCACAAAAAGTCACTTTTTTCATAAAAGGTCACTTTTTTCACTAAAATCCACTTTTTTTACTAAAACGCATGACTTCGTATAAAGAAAGCGAGTTATTTTTCTAGAAGCTACTTTTCGTAAACAAAGTGAAAGCAGGGCTTAGTAATAAACTTCTCTTTATAGAGAAGGTTACATTTTATGAAAAAATTCTCTTTTTCTTCTATGGGAAAAATTTTAGGTTGTAAAAAGTAATCGACTATTTATTTGTCAATGACATTCATATCATTTATTGTTTCAAAAGAAATAATTTTTACTTATCGTGGTCTCTTTTGTCTCATATGTGGGTCATTAGCGGCAGTATTTCAACATAGTCTTTTTCTAATGAGTTTATCTAAACAATTTAAGGATTAATATTGTTATCTTTGTTAGAAATTTTAAAAAATTTAATTTTCTTAAACATTATTTTAATACGAATGCTACCCACACTTGGAGCAAAAAACAGGCATATGATTTACGCATGTGAGTACGAGCATGTGAAGTCCAAGCTTTATACGGGTATTTAGTTTAAGATTGAGTGGTAGTAGTTTTTGCGATTGGGAAGGGGTTGTTTGTAAATTAGACTCGCTACTGCAACGATTTTACTGCGATATAATTAAATTTAAAATCCATTTAAAATTTAATTTTATTTATGGTTTATCTTTTTGTAATTTAAAGTAGAACTCTTGAACGTAAAATAACAAAAAGTATTGATTAAGAATTAAAGAGAAATAAACTGAGAATGTATGACATGACCTTTTTTAATTTAAAATTAAATTAAAATTTATATATTCATGAAATGTTTAATACACACAAAAAAAGTTGTTGTACACAAGCTGGTTAAATAGTAGTTTTCCTAGAGGTAATTAAAATATGTAAATAGTTTTGCCATAAATCTTTCACTCTACTTGCAAACAAAAGTCGTATTTTAAAAAGAACAAGGTAGAAAAGTTTTCATTATCATTTTCTTCATATACTTTTTAAATTTTAATGAAAAGTTGAATAAAAACGCAATTGAAAATGCTAAACAGAAACTTAATAAAATTCAAACAAGAAAATTATAGTGCTCAAGGCCAGTGAGTGTCTAAACTTAAAATTAAAGTAGGGGAAAGAAAATTTCTATTTGGTAACAAATAAAGTTTTATTTAGTTTTAAAAAAACAAAAAATATAAAAGGAAAAATTTAATTTCAAATAAACATTTTGAAATAAGGATGTGTCTAGAGAAGAAAAAAATTAAATACTGCAATATAATTAGCTCTTTTTTAAAGATTATCTCAAAGCCTTTAAAAAAATTAGTTTTACTGAAAAATCTTGAATTTTCTTGACATATATGGAGTTTAAAATCTCCAAAAAGTCAAAATTTTACAAGAAAAATTTAATTCTGTGGAATAATCGCAAAAAAAACTTTGGTTTTTCCAAAAAAGTACAATTTAAAAAAATATTCAATCCAATTTCAGGAGTAACGGGTTATCCCCGTATGGTTTTAAAATCCCCGGTCTGGCAAGGCTGGCAGGTGCCATTTATGAACATGGATCGTCTAAACATCGACGAACGCTTAAAAATAGTTAAAACTTACTACAAAAGTGTTGTTTCAAACGCGATCACTTTTCGAGCATTACGGGGTTATTATTATGGTCATCGACCTACTGTGCACAAAATTTGTAAGATTATAAAGAAAGTTGAAGAGAATAGAAGCATTACAGATCCGGGCAGGCCAGTACACCATCGCATTGTGCGCTTTCCTGAAAATATCGGTTCTACTAGTGAAAGTGTGGCGGAGAATCTGAATTTGTTGATGTCACGGCATTAACAGCAAATGGGCATATCTTGTAGCTGCTTCCATATAAAGACCAGCTTACGTAACACCTAAAGCATGCTAAACATACACAACGCCGAAGATGAGCTGATTGAGTGCTGGAGGAACCAACTGGCTTTAAATGTTTATTTTTCGAACAAAATCTTCTTCAGCCATGAAGCTTATTTCTCACTCGGTGATTAGAACAATTAAAATTGTTGCATATAGGGCCCGGGGAAACCAGAAGAGATTGCATCTGAAAAAAGTGACTGCTTGGTGCCACATAATGGTCTAGAGGTGTCATTTGGCCGAATTTCTTCGAAAATGAGACTGTATAAACCGCTACCGGCAATTCAGAGCGATATGGCCGTATGATAACCGACTTTTTTTTGGCATGCAACAGAAGTTATGAACAAGACGATATGTGGTTTCAACAAGATGGTGCCACGAGCCACACAGCAGGACATACTATATATTGGCTTTACTTCCCGTTTTGGCGACGTTGATCCATTATTAAGATCATGCGATTTGACGCCGTAAGATTTTTTTTGGTAGAGCTTGGTCAAAGACCGTATCTACGCGGATAATCCCCTAATGTTGTATAATTTTAAAACCAACATTCCCCGAGATACCGCCCGAAATATGCGAAAAAGTAGTCGAAAACAACCTCAAATGGATCGACTGCTGCAACCAATATAGAGGCGGGCATTTAATGACATAGTATTTCGTCCAAGCATCAAAATGAAGTAATAGTTTCATCGAAATCATAGCTTTATGTATACGGAAAATAAACAAAAGCCTGGAAATTTGAAAAACAAATTCGCAGAAATCAGCACAAAACGTATATTCACTAATTAGAAATCTAACTAAAAGTAATGATTTCGGCGCCAAACATTAAAAATTTACCAATATTATAAAATTTAATATCTGATAAAACAACTTATGTCGGCTTCTGTAGTTTTTGTTAACCTAAACCGTTATTAAGCTTTATAATGAAAAAAAATATATACACACAAGAACTAATAAGTTATTATATACTGATCGGAAACAACAATGTGGTCGGAAATAACAACATATGTATGAGCTTGCTTTTATCGTGCATCAGCAAGCAAATGTTTGTCCATATAATTCGCTAGTAGTGAAAAATATTTGAAATAATGTTGAAGTGCTGGTATTTTCTTATAAAAAATCGATTTTGGACTAAATATTTCAAAAAATTTGTGGACCCTCGAAAATAGCACAAACAACTCTCAATATATAAATGGACATAACTAGTTATTCATATTATTCCCAGACATAGTATGCATACAAATTTCTGCTTAATTCAGTATGGCCATAAAAGTATTTAAAAGGTATGAGAACAAATCAAAATCTGCATTATTGATTTTTAGCCGGAAATAAATTTATAAGCAAAAGCACAACAAACAAACTCCCTGCTTACAAATGAAAGAAATTGACAACGAATGTATGAAATTTATGAAATATTTTGCACATTTATGCAATAACAATTTGCACGCATTGCAACAACAACTACTGCAACAAAAATAAAATTGCTTTACATGGTAACCGAAAAAAGAACTGTCACAAACAAGCAGTTGAAATGACAACACCACCCCAACACTTTTCCAGCACACACACACACACACTCACACAAAATTAAAATACACATGGGTTTAAACGCACAAACCCAGGCAACAAAACCGATGTAACGGAATGCGTTAAATGTCAAAATATAATGACAAGCAAAACAGACAATTCGGAAAGAAATAAAAACAGACAACTGTAGTGACAACAATAACAACAAAGTACAATATGAATTAATAAATAAGGTGAGCGTGATAATGATAAGGCAAAAATATTTTTTTACAGATTTTTGTATGGGTTTTTTAAAGTCATTAGAAATTAATTAAAATTTATATACTATATTATTATTTTCATGGACATTTTTTTGGTATTAAAAATACTTTGACATTAATGTCATTTAAGGCAAATCTGGCGATACATATAATATACATTAGGGGTTTTTAAATTCAAAAATTAAATAATCTTTAATTGAAACAAGAATTCATTTTCCAAACGCTTTCTAACTTCTGTATCATTTATGTTTTTGAGATCAAATATTCTATCTAAATTTTCAGCTGCATGTGGTAAAAAGCATATTCATAACCAGGACGTTTGAGTTCAGATATTACTTTCCAAAAATTTATTAGCTTTATTTATGCTGATTTTAGTCATCAGCTCCCAAAATATCAACACATAACTTACACCTATAAAAGTGGTTGCGCTCTTACTATTTTGTTTCAGGTGTTAAAATGCAAATTTTTGGTATTTTTCATTTTAACATGAAAGTAAAAACTTAAAAATACCTAAAAACGTGTACTATTATTTTGAGAATTTTAATAAATCTGCATTTTGCAGTCAAAAATCTTCAAATCTTCATTTTGATATTTTGAGCGTTTTGTGTGGGAAAATGTTAATTTGGAATTGCTTTGGAGCAGATAATTTCCATTTTTTGCACCTACCCCACCCTGATAAGCGTCTGACGGCGTCATGGGACACACAGCGAACAATGAAATCAATTGACTGAAATAAGCCTGTTAATTGCCCACTTCTTTTGTGCGATTTTACAACATTCGATTATTATCTAGCGATGTGTAAAGAAAGGCGCTCATATCTACACCATTTCTAACCTCGAAACAACTGCCTAAAATATTCGACGCGTTATTGCCGAATTGTAGAGATAATTACTTGAAGATAACTTGAAACCCAAACCTCCATAATTACAGCGTGTAAACCTCACCATATTCAAATATTAATGCCATAAAATTATAAGTATTTTATTTCTGTAAAGTTGCACCGTTATATCAATTCCGATCAAATATATTTACATATACAAACCACATCAGTTTTACGCGCAGTTTATAAGGGAATAATTATTACAACAACAGCAGCATTATAAAAAAGTTTAGTTAACAGCGGCAACAATGAACAATATTTTGCAACAACACATTAGAACATAACAAACACTAACAAAGTGCAAGTACAACAAGAGAAACAGAAAGAGAGAGCCTCATTTGCTAAAAAAAAAACAGCATAGCAAGAGAAAAGCGTGGAAAGAGCGGGGCAGAAAACTAAATAGTGCGTAAGGTTAGGATGACATTTTTTGGAGACAAAAACAAACACGAAAAACACACTGTTGCTTTGCAATTTATTCCAGTCATAAAGGGGCAAAACACTGTATAAATGTCTGTAATTAAGCATAAGCACATCAGAAGAGCCAGACACAAGCAGAACTAATATGGCGGCCTTTTGCAGTTCAAAGAATAAGATATTAAATTATAGGCATGTATTGCAATGTATGTATCTTTACCTGTAAGCGTTTGTTATGCAGCAAAATGTGGCTCAAATTTTATATAAAATTGAAAAACACTTTTTTAATTTTCTACTTTTCTTCACACTTTTTCTTTTTTAAATCGCAATAAATTTTTCTTTTTTTCTCACACCTCTAAAGACTTAAAATTTTCACTAGTAAAACATTTTAATTATTTGAACAAATGCTCATTTGCTTGATTATATTCAACCACGTAAATTATTAAGTGCATGATAATATACATATTTAACTTTTACAAAAACGCGACACGTTTCTACATCAAGAGTTTTATAACGACTGGTGTTTTTTGCAATTTCCGTTTCCTTGGAGTACGCAAAAATTATGAGTTTTTACTCTAAAATAGAAGAGTACATTTCCATAAAACATACTACAAAAATAAAAACAAAAAAAGAACAAAATTCCGCAACAACAAAAATTATTTTCCCTACACAATTTTCCTCTTTACAAGCTGTGTTTAGGTGGCATTTACATGTTGTTGGTGGATATGATTTTGTTATCCACATTTTCAATGGAGTTGGTTTGTAAAAAACGCCAACAAAATTATCATATATAGAGAAAATGAGAGCACGCTTATAATTCAAATAAATATTCATGCTCTATAAACATTGAGTAAGTTAATGCTCTCTCCATTAAATGCTATAAAAGAAATAACAACAATAAAAACCGTTATATATACTCTTTCGAACAATACGCTATAAAATGCAACAGTAAATGCAAATCCCATAATAAGAGAGAGGTTTGTTTACTATTGAAGCCGAAGCTGCCAGACATCTTTTTTATCTCCCACACACTTGTGCTGGTAAAAATATCCCGATTCAACATATTTTAAAAGCTTCGATATGGATTTTTGTATTTGTTAAAATTGATAAAAATAGTTCAAAATGCCATATTAATGTCAATTATATAACTAAACTGTTTTTTAACATATTCAAAAATTACCTATAAATCTGCCAAAAATCTCATGGCGATTTGACTTTTTTTGAAGATTTTTACACAATATTTTATGATATTCTGTTAATTTTATTTAGCATCCCATAAATGTATTGATTCGGATATTCTAGTAATTGTTGCAATACTAAGGAATATTGAAAGTACTACCATTTAGAGAAAAGCATCTAAAGATATCAACATAAAAGATATTAGTGTATTAATATACCGGCTATATAAATAATCGCATAAAATTCGAAAGAAAAATATTTTGGAAGATTTCAAAATTTAAAAAATTTGGGGCAATAAGTTATTTTAAATAAGTGTTGTAATTTTTCAAAATTTAAAACCGTAAAAATTTTGAGGATGATCACCCAATTATTTAAAAAAAAATGTTAGGACTTTTGTGGCGTTTGGGTCATTTTTATTTGGGCGATTTTTATCTAGTCTCTTTTATCATTAAGCCAATTCTTAATTTCAAAACTTGGTTCAGACCACATTTGACAGAAATACTTACAAAACCTGAATGTTCTGGAACCCAAATCGGTTCAAAACTCACGCCGATCGTCGTAGCTCCTGCTGACCATTTTTTTATAGTTAGAAATTGCTCATATTTTTCAATTAACTTTAAATTATCTTCCTCAGGAGCTAGATAACACATGTTTATTATGATTATTTATTTTAAAATTATCTTTTATCATTTAACCCAAGATGTTTGTGATTCATTTTTAGTTTCATAGAAAAGTAGTTATTCTATTATGAAAAGAAAAGTTTCGCACTAAATATTTTAAGAATAATTTGAGTATAAAAAATATAAAATTAAGTCACCAATTAGTTAATCTGGCAGCTTTAATTGAAAATTAAGAAAGAACTCTTTAATAACGGCCTTGAGAACGTAAACAGAGAACTTGTTAAAGGTGTAGAAGTACTGACGTTATTTAAGAGAGTTGGTATCTTGCTTTAATTTGGTACTTTGTTAGAAGTTTAACTAAAAATAACGTTTTTCTATTTATTATTTTTAAATTTGCCTACTCTTCATAGTTTTTGTGTTACTTTCCAGATTTTGTTGTGATTTTTTTTTTAATGTTTATATGGTTTTACTAGTTTTTACCTTTAGCTTGGTAGTAAAATTTTTTTATTCATATGTATATATTTGAAGGGAAAGAAGGGGTTGAAAAACCATTGTGGCAGTAACTTTCGCAGGGTAAACTAAAGCAAATAATTTTAATTTTAAAGCTGACAACTTTAAATATTTACAGTCAAATTTAAGTTGTAATTATTAATAAAAATGTTCCTCAAGTATAACGTCAACGCTACAAAAAATTCATAGTACTTATGAATATATGTACATATGTACTCGTATGTACATATGTATATACTACAAACTTATAAATTTACATTCCCATAATAAGAAAATTACATTAGAAAGAAACCCCATTACTTACTTTTTCTTTGCAAAGTTTTTTTTTCAAGAAATTTATCGATAAATTATATTTTCTTAAGAAAAATTTTTATTACTTAAATTTTCTTGACAAAATACGTATTTCGATCAGTGAATCGTTTGTAACAAGATAATACGGTTAATAACATTTTTCGATTCTTACAATTTTATTAACACGATTTTTCTATTACTGAGTAAAGGTTTCGAAATTTGTTTAACAAAATGTTTCGATTATATAAATTTCCTGATGGAATTTCAGTTACGTAAATTGTATTAACTAAGTTTTTCGATAACTTAAGTTCTGTTGTAAAAATTTTTCGATTACTTAAGATTTACTAAATATATTTTATTAAAAAAATTATTTTAGACAATTTTTCGATTACTTAAATTTTATTAGCAAAATTTTCTAAAGAAAATCTTATTAAAAAAATCGTAAGAAAATTTGTCGATTTCATACACTTTACTGAGAAAATGTTTCGCTGCTTAAATTTCGTTTCTAAGATCCTTCAGTTACATACATATATTTTATAAAAAACTTTATTTAATTTAGTTCTTAAGTAATGGAAAAACTTAAAGGTAATGATTTTTCGATTATTTGAACATCATCAAGAATTATTGTTGGGTACTTAAATTTTGTTAAGAATACCCTTCGGTTAGTTAAATAGTATTAGGAAAATCGTTGGGTTCGTTAAATTTTAATATGGGAATATTTCGAATGCTTATATTTTATTTATAAAATCTTACGATTAAATTATTAATTTATTTTAATAAAATGTTTCAATTTCTGAAATTTTCTAAAGAAAATTGTTCGATTACTTAAACTTTATTAAGAAAAACTTTCGATTACTCAAATCTTGTTAGTTTAGTTCTATTATGGAAATATTTCGATTACTTATAGTTTATTAATAAAATATTTCAAATACATAGATTTTATTAAAAAAAATTTCGGTAATTCTATAACTGAAATTTTGTTAATAAAATTGTTCGTTTAATTAATATTTTTAAGCAAATGTTATCACTTAGGAATATTTTGTCTTAAATAAATTTTTGTATTATCTTTATTTAGTTATTAAAGAAATATCATTCAGAATTTACCATAATAGTTTTTATATATTTCTTGAGGAACTACTTCTTATACTGAGTTAAAAAATTTTGCGGAACTTAAGTTTGCTTCCAAACTCATTAAAATTTTATGCGTTAAATTGTCTAACAAACTTATTTCTTTTTGAAGTTTCTGGTTGAAACTTTCTGATATTTTTGTGTATGTTTGTTTGAAATTCCAGTAAAATATCTTGTCACAAGTATACCGAAAAATCAAATGTACATTTTTACTACTAAAATGTATTACTACAAACTACACCTGTCCATTAAATATTTAATATTATTGATTACATTTTGTTACCTTTTCTGCTTTGTTGCTTTTTCTTCTACTCTCTCCAAGTAGCAAACAAAAAACTCTCCATAATTACATACAGAAAATATGAAAAAACTACGAAAACTCCTACATAAAAATGTTGTAGGAATATTTATGCTCCATAAAAATATATTCGATTGAGCTCCATAACGCTCCATAACAACAAATTGATTTCACTCTCTAGTTGTCTCTTGTTATGAGAAAATGTTCTCTGTTTGTTTTTGAAATTAAGTGTTTACGTGCAGCCAGTGTTCTTTTACAACACTTTGCCGGTAAATATAAAACATTGTAATACAAAAATTCTCTCTTATATTTCTCTTTATTTAGTGAATTAAGAGTATATTGCATGTGTTCAAAAATGGTCTTAACAACTGGTCTTTACATAAATTTTGAAAAGGAATATGCTTAAAGAAGTCAGCCAATTAAATTTCGTTTACCCTATTATAACAAATAATATTAATTCAACATTTTTAAATATTAATATATTCTGCAAAGTTTTAATGAAAGAGGTAGCAATTCAACTAATGGAGTAAAATATATCTTAATATTTCAGTTACACAACTCCATAAGAATTCTCACACGTATTTACCAAATATAGCTAATGAAAAGAGAATATAAATAGTGTTTCATTTCAAACGTTTCGTATATTGTATAATAGATTTATTTCCACATTCCTTAACATTACAGTGCTGTCTTCTTTCATGTTCGTATTTCTTATAATAATTTTTTTCTTTTTACCGTGCTGTTATTCTACTTGACTGTACAGTGTGAAATTCTGCTTACAGGATGTTAGAAGGATTTCTGCAAAATTTTATTTGACAGTGATGGCTGTTATTGTGATTAGAGTGTTCACCATCATTTGTTATACGTAGTGTTAAAGGTTATTAAATGAGATATTAAATGATCTGTCATAATAACGCTCTCAAGCAAGTTATTAGGTCGAAAAATTGTTTATTGTAATAAAAATAAAACTTAAAAAAATATTTTTTATAACACGTATTTATTTGCTCATCATTTTGTTACAATCTTCCTAAAAATATTCTAAAAATATTAACTAACAAAAAAATAATAATAATTCTCTATTAAAGATTGTGGAGACTTTTATTTAATGTTTTTGTTCAATATACAAGGTCCCTTTTCATCCACTTTCTTTCCTTGAATTGATTTCAGTCAGCCGATTGTAATTTACGATTAACTTCCATTAAGACACTTGCTTTTCCTCTTGACTATAGTGAGTTCAGACTGTCAACTGATAACTGCCTGCCTTCTTCGTCAACACGGAATCTCTTCTATTTACTAGTCTATGGAATTCACACATAATATGTGCCTGTGTATGGTCCTAAGACTTATGCTATCTAGCGCTGGAACTTAACATACAATGTGCACTACCGTATCCACCTCTTCCTTAGCATTTTTCGAGATTGGCCCTTCTCAGGGTTTCTTGTCCATCTGTTCAGAATTCCTCAATTTTCCAATAATTCCTACATAGATAAACCTCTCGCAAGGCTTCATTTCCCATCTATCGGAATCACGCGATGTAACGCCTTAGGAGTACCGTCGCGAAGCATTCTTGCCCATCTATTCCGGATTTCTCCCTTGGCCAATTAAAATTAGAGTTCCTTCAGAATATTCATATAATTCCTACGAGTAATGGGGAAGAAGGTGTTCACACACATATAGCTCTATATGCACGGGTAAGTTGTGTTAAAAATTGAAATCTACTGGTAGCCATACTTCACATACTAGAGATCATCCACCGTGATTTAGGGATTTCTAAAAGAGAGTATTAACTTCTCTCCGTTCGCCTTATTTAGCCAGACTCCTAACATAGACAGGAACTTGTTACCGGCCGCCACCACAAGGGAATGTAAGTCAGAACTTCTGACATTGCACTCAGTTACGGCAAGCCAGCCAGCTGTCGAACAAAGAATGCAATTATAATTTTAAGATCCTTCTATATGGAAGCTTAAGAAAACTCTGTTTTTTGTTTTAATATATTTGGTTGGAAAACATTTTTTTATTTATAATTAGTTTACTCAACTTTTGAAATATTGAATTTTTTAACAAATATGTGAACATAAAAAACCTGAAGTATATTCCAAATTCTTAACATATTTTCGCATGTAATTATTAATTGAAAATATTTTGTTTGTAATGAAATACTTCCGAATGCTCAAGATGTGATAAGTTCGAAAAATCTAACTGAATTCCACTCTTTAGCAACAAGTCAAGTTTCTGGCATTAATAACACGATGCACAGTGTTGTGAGGCGCCGAAAATAGTACGGGAAGGTATACTACGTTGTTTGTTTATTATTTTTTATTAAATGAAAGAGAATGGATCGTATATTGATAAATGTTTTATTTGATGTCGGCAATTATGTAATAAATACAATATAAGATAAATGTCCGCCTCTGAAAACATTTTTCACTACATTC
Source organism: Phania funesta (assembly GCA_963932375.1). Lineage (NCBI taxonomy): Eukaryota > Metazoa > Arthropoda > Insecta > Diptera > Tachinidae > Phania > Phania funesta. The sequence goes on along the minus strand of OZ010653.1, from coordinate 102,371,765 downwards.
TCACACATTTCACGCGCCATTTCATTAATTTCATCACGAATATTGTGTTTGAGTTGCTCCAGCTTTTCTGGTTTGATTGCATAAACCTTGCTTTTCAGATATCCCCACAAAAAGAAGTCCGGAGCAGTTATATCAGGAGACCGTGAGGGCCACTCAACATTACCATTTCTTGAAATAACTTGTTGTGGAAAGAGAACTCGCAGTAATTCCAAAGTAATCCTGGCAGTATGCGATGTGGCACAGTCTTGTTACAACCACATGTTAGTCAAGCCAAAAGCCATCGACAGTTACCGTTACGCATTTTTCAGTTTCAAAGAAGTAAGGTCCAATGATTCCTCCTGACCAAATTGCACACCAGACTGTCACTTTTAATGGATGCAAAGGTGATTGATGAATAATTCGAGGGTTTTTAATTGCCCAGCACCGACTATTATGTTTATTCACATATCCATTCAAATGAAAATGTTCCTCGTCCCTCATTATGATTTTTTCATGAAAATAAGGGTTGTCATGGGCGAGCTGTAGCATCCTGTTGGTATATGTACGGCGGCATAAATGGTATCCAGGAAGAAGCTCTTGTGTCAACTGAATCTTAAATGGAAATAAATGCAAATCTCTGAGCAAAATTGTAGCCAAAGTTATTCTTTGAAGACCGATCTCCTGATCACGGTGTCGAATTGAGGTTGATGGATTGCTTTGAACACTTTCTTGAACAGCAGTAATGTTTTCAGCAGTACGTTGTGGTCCATGCCTGGGCCTATATGCTACAGTCCCTCTTTCTTCGAAATCATTCGCTACACGATAAATAGTGCGTCTTGTTGGCATGTTGTTTCTCCCAAAAATTTCACGTAACTTTCTCATCGTCACAGTAATCGTTGACTGATTTTGATAAAATGTTTTAACGATTTAAACACGTTGGTTTACCGAATATTTTTTTATAATAAATTTGTCACGTCTCTACTTCACGACTGCCAAATATGAACTATCACGACTAATGTTTATCACAATGGCGGCAAAACAAAGTAGTATACCTTCCCGGCGGACACCCAAAAAAGTATGAGGATCCTAAGCCTTGTGGCATTGATCAATCGCAAGTCTAATAAAAATACATTTGACGAAATTAAAATTTTTGTACACCAACACTGCAATCACTATACATATAAAATTGAGTGTTGCTAAATCATATAAAAATTAAAATTACCTGTAGTCGAGTAGCCAAAGTAACACAGTAGTACTACTAACGAGGTGGTAAATACAGTTATGTGAATCAATATGCTAGTCGCTGCAATATCATATTATGATAATTTTAAAGCCTATTAGAAATAAATTCAAATATATTCGCTACTACACAGTGGGACGCTATAAATATGGCCAAAGTATTGGCTATAATGTGAGAAGTACGTTCTTTATCCTTTTAAAATGATGTATAGTGCAGGGAAGTCCTGTTTAGCACAGTGTTACAGTGTTTTAGACAGTGTTACAGCTAACCAACATTTACATTCTGGATAGTGAAAAACGTTAGGCGCCTTGTTATTTTGGTAAAAATTATCTATTAAAAAAATTCATTATATTTAGATTTGGCTTATAAGAAACAAAATTAAAAATTTAATTAGCGATAAGTCCCATTGTGCATTTAAGTTATATATGGACTTGTTTTAACACAGATTTATTGGTCGAAAAAGGCTATAAAAAGAAATAATTTAGATACAAACTCTTCGAAATAATCTACTGAAATACTTCAATTTCAAACAACTTTAACTCATAACTATTAAAGAGAAGTAAAAAATATAAAAATTTTTAAAAAGTAACAAGTAAAATTTTTCTTCCCTAAGAATAAATTTTAATTAATATTCAAAAATCAAATTAAATCAACAGTTATTTATTTAGGAACTTTTTGCAAAAAGGTAGTAGGAGTTTTGAATTGATAAATCAGAAATTCATTACAGCCAATAATAGATTTTTTGAGCCCATTAGGAACATACTTTTAAATATTAATTTAATTTGTTATTTAGTTGGGCACAAAAAGAATTGTAAATTTTAAAATAATAAATGAAATTTATGAATTATTAATAAATTCTTAAATAATAAAAAAATTGAGCGCATTAATAAAATATATTACTAAGATTGATAATGAAAATGTAGCACAAACATTTGCAGCCATTAATTCAATTACATACATATGTATATCAGTTTCATAATATATAAGAAACAGTGGTTGGTTCAGGTTTGAATTCAAATCATATTATAGTAGAAAATAATAGTAAAAATATTGATTCTTGATTTGATATTCCGACAGGGTGTTCTACATCAAGAATTTTGGAACGAATTTCCGTCATCCCTTGTCAAGTTTGGTTTGGAAACAAACCGGTTTCGGCTATGTGCCATCTTCAGTGTAATTTTTAGTGTCATTTTCAGAACGAAAAATTACACTGAAGATGGCACATAGCCGAAACCGGTTTGTCTCCAAACCAAACTTGAAAAGGGATGACGGAAATTCGTTCCAAAATTCTACTAAAAATATTGTGCTTCTTGGAACGACTGAAAATCATTCAGAATAATTTTTTTTAACAAACATTATTAATCATACTTTGATTAAACAATAGAAGAATTTTACAAATTATACTTATTATTAATACTTTAGAGAGAGTATTATTATTTTATTTTGATATAGATAAAATACTTTGGTTGTGGTTAAAGTTTTAGTGAAAAATGTGATGCTCATTTCGATGTTGCAATTTTCATAAATGGAAATCATTTAATTATTAAATGGAAACAAATGTTACCATTGTATGTTTGCCTAAATTGCAGAGAACTTATTATAGTTATCGTGACCGTGGTTTGTCACAGCTACGCTGATATACAGATTAACCCCAGAGTCCGCTGTGTTGCTTAACACAATTAACAATAAAAACAAAAATTTTTGCATTATCGCTTTTTTTGGAACGAGCTGTATTTAAGTGAATTTATACCAAGCCTTTTGTGAAAAATCTTCCATACCTTCGGTGGGTTAATTATAATGTCAATTGCAACGAAGAGTAACAAGAGTAATATTTAAAGCGAGATATGATTACTACTTTTCTGAATTGAAAAGTCATTTATGAGGACTTTAAAAAGGCATGGTTAAACCCAATTAAGCCTTTTAAAATATTCTACTTTATTTTTTACCTATTTAATTTCTTTTGCAGCATATTATTACCTCTACACCACCGTGCATCTTTATACTAATGAATTCGAATATGGGTATTTTTTGTACAAATTTTCCGGCAGCTTATGTAAGTAAATTTATATTTCAATAAATACATATCACAAAAACAATATTAAAAAGTAATAACAATACAAACAAAGATAAAAGTAAATGATGCGTAAAACATGTAAATGTATAAACTTAGTCGTGAATAGACATACTTCCCATCCGCCTACCTAAACATCTAGCAACACTTTTATATTTTTAAATTCTTAAAATACATTTCAATCACCCTCCCTACTTTGTGCTTTTCCTTGTACCAACACCATCCCTTTGCATTCGCTCTTTGGTCTCTCTAATGAAAATCAATAAAGTAAAAATTATATCTAGAAAATAAAAAGCAAAAAAAAAAAAAACAATGAACGCAAAAGTAAATGAAATCTTGTAGAAAAAAATTAAAATTTTACCTTAAAAAGAAAAAAAGGAAATTACCATGATTTTTTCGGTAACATTGCTTTCAAATGTTGCACGAGGGGAGTTAGGAAGGAAAATGTACCTTTTTTTCTGTTGGCTGCTGCTCAGTGTTGATTTTTAATCATTAAACGCTGATAAAGCACAACAACATCCTTGTGTGTATGTCTGTCTCTTTCTAATAATGATGATGATGCTGCCGTTTGCTACTGTTTCAATTCATGTTGTTGATGTTGTACAACAAATTTGTTGCTGTTACTGATAAAACTAACTGATAATTCGTAAGTGTGTGCGAGTGTATGTGTGCTTGTTTACATTGGTGAGTTTTTGTGTTGATGAAATGTCCTGTTTTTATGGTTTTTCTTCTTTTTGGTTGTAAAAATGTGTTGATGACATCCTTTTTTAAACAGAAAAATGAGCAGCAAAATCATGATTTTGTTTGTTTTTCACAGCAGGAAAAGGAATAATAAGTTTGGCATTTCGTTTGCTACAGTATGCAACTACTACAGCATAAAGTACATATACATATGTTTTGGGTCTCCGAATATCTTTTGCCAGTAGATCCGTTTAAGTCGAGTTTTTGAAGAAGCCAGATAACATGGGGAAGTTTATGCTAGGCTGGTACTTTTAAATTGCAAGTCATGAAACTCGGCCCAATTACCACATCATCACTCGCCAGCAATAAACAAATAACAAGAAAATTTGAATTTGCAAAAATAAATCAGATTTCTAAGAATTGCACTTTCAACAAAAACGTGAATATACATACATCAAAAATTAAAATAATCACCAAAATTCCCATGTTATTAAAAATTTCCAAAAAAAAAAACAAATTTAATTTTTAGAAGGATCCAAGTTCGATGCCAAAAACAAAGTATTCGCCGATTAAAAAAATCCAAAAAGAAAAACCAAATTTCGTTCACAAATCGAAATAATCATTAACAACGTCGATAACTTTGTAAAACCTTAAAAAATCTTAAAAGAAATTGTTATTTTAAAAAAAATACAAGAAGTCGTGAAATGCAGAATGACTTCATCAAATATTTCTCAAAAAAAAAAAATTACTCATAAAATTAAAATTTTCTTAAAATTTGAAAGTTTTGTGAAATTAATGAAAATTCACATTCTATTTGATTCAAAATTATAATGACACCATACGTTTAAAAATTCAAAAATAATAAAAACAAAAAAGAAATGAGGAAACTAAATAATAAAACTCATAAACTAGTAAAGAAAAATTATGTAAAATCAAGCGAAAAGATTTTGTAAATTCACAAAAACTTTAATTTCACCAAGAAAAGGAATATGTAAAATTTACATATGGCTTTCCCGGTAAACACGCTGTGTAAATATTTATGCCTCTTACTCTGCAAAGGAGCATGGGACCAACAGATCCAGGGGAAAAAAATAAAACAACATTTTTAAGAGTAGTAGCTTATTAGGTTATAGTGTCCGATCCTGGTATTGGCGCTGCACACCTTACCTCCAGTCCCGCGGTTGGTAGTCAGCGTCAAATAAGCGTTTTAATGGATAACAAGCCCTAGTGGATAGAGGATGGAGTTGAAATTTGAAAAGGATTGGCTATGTGTACCAACACTTACATTTTCAGTTGCTCCATTTTTCCTTTTATCCACCTAATTGCATGCTCTTGATCCCATTTAGTATTTTTCCTAACGGTAGGCAACATTTATTATTAAAATGTAAATGCATCCAATAATAGAATAAGGCTGCCAGATGTTGGGGTCGTGAGCAAAATATGAATTATATTGTTAGTAAGGATATTTAACAATTTCTAAATGGGCCGAGTGCCCAGACTTTGATACTTGTAAGATCCAAAGTTGAGGGCATCCGAGTGTAGGTATTTATCTTCATATATAAAAGGATTTCATTTGTTTTTAAGCTACTCATCTGTACATATTTTTGAAATTGTACTCACCCTAATCTTCTGGACCTACTTTGAAAAAACTTTGTCTGGTGTTTAAATAAGTCCATAATTAGTTTAGAATTATAATAACATAGATCTCGATTGGTGAGGTTGTTGTTACGCTCAATGAGTTCTGACCAATTGTTTTTCAATACGAATCCTTTATATGGTTATCAAATCAGAGACATTGTTGAGGAGAATACTAAAGATAAATATACGTCATTACAAATCCAATATGTCGGATGCCTCAAGACGGCTGACCATTGTTTTTTATGCAACCTCATGATGTGGTTATCAAATGCAAGTGTTTGGTGAGGAAAATTCGAAAATCACCAAGAAAATAGCAGTCTATATTAAAGGCCGTTTACATAAAAGGCGAGATGTGGCAGGACAATGCCGGCCTGGACCACTAGTTTAGGTATACAATTTTCTTGATGTTCGTCGCACGAAAAAAATTTAAAGAACCAAAATAGGCTAAGTACCACGGGCATCTGAACCAAAAATGGGATATACGAGATGCGCCAAAAATTGTGGTTCTCGCTGGCTTTACTAGGGTGTCCATAACTGACAATAAGGTATTCATAGCATTGATGCACTAGGAAATCAACTCATTGTGAAGTGTGTTGCTCTCTTCTTTCGAGGCTAGAAAGAGCAGTGATTTGATGAAGTGACTGTATTTGCTCCCGATATCCTTAAAATTGAAAGCACTACAGATTTCTTAATTGGCAGCGCATATTATGGTGCTCTAGGGGCCAGTAAATCGCACAAAAATAAATTTTCTTCTTTTGTTAAATGAAATATTTTATGTTGAAAGCTTTTGAGAAATTTTAACTTATTTTCAAATACATTTGACTTATGGCGTTTTCCTTTCTGGCAAAAATGTTAAATTTTTTGGCCTCAACTTTTTTACATGTATACTCTACATTGAATTTGGAAATTTGATTTAGTTATTTTTGTTCTCTTTAATTGCAATAAGTGCATCAATTTGTGATGGTTTGAATAATTTGAAAAAATGACTACCTATTTAAAAGGCAATATTAATTTCAGAAATATTTTATATTTAACGCATATTAGGTTTATTGTCATGTTGTAATCTCCATAAAATTGTGTAACAATTGATTAAGTGATATTCTTTGCAAAGTATGTGGTTTAGAAGATTTAATTATTTTGATTCTATTTTCAAATTACTTACGACTCAGCACATAACCACTGGAAACTTGTGACGACAAAACAAAATGTGTTGTTGAACTTTATGATCTAGCAAAAAAAAAAAAAATACAAGGAATAAAGAGACATCAGAACTTGAACTATGACGCCACACTTTTTCATTCACAGCTTTGCGTACCTAAGGCTGCCACTTAACGCCTTTGTGGATATTTTTCACAGCTTAGGCTCAAAACTGGCTGATTGACAGATAATTTTTTGTATTACCAAACCCAGGAACCTTTGAAACAATAAATATTTAGTGTTCAAACAAAAAAAAATAAGCGGAAGCTTAAGCAGCCATAACCAAAATAAAAGGCGCACGTGTTCAATTCTACTCATATTTCTAGCTAAAGCCTGTGGTGGAAGAATGAGTGGCATTAGTTTAATGTTGCTAATGGTGGTGGTAGGTACAAACATAGGTGACGATTTAGTATTGGCAAGGCCTGTTGTAAACTAGATGGTTTTGTATCGTTAAAAAGATTTAATCAAATGGAAATAAAATGTTTAAAAAGGTGGAAAATTTTTATTGATGATCTAGATCTTTTAACCAAAACCAAGAGAAATAAAAAACAAACTGCCAGGGGCAGGAAAATTTAGGTGATTGAAGAACTAAAGAGCAAAATGAAATATTAAAACGTTTATACAAACACAGTCATAGAAAACTCGCAAAATTCCTAGACTCTATTTAATATTGAGTTTATTTAGCACCTGTCATGCTGCCCCATCAATTTAAATTTAGAAAGTCATTGTATCCCTTTTTTAAAACTCCTCCTTGTCTTTAGTCATGCCAAATGTATTTATTTCAAATTTAAACTCTTATGCAAATTAGTTTGGTTAAAGTATCATCATATCATACTTGTCAATTATGGAAAACCCATTTAGCTCCATTAGACACCAAGAAAAGCACACACACACACAAACCCTCTACTTTTTAGTGAAATATCCCCCACAGCGTTCGTTTGCTTTCTTTGCTCTTAGAAAAAAATTTTAAAAAGCTTTATTTGTTGTCTCCTTCTTTAGTCAGTTGTGGCTTTGGGTATTTGTTCAATTTCTTGTTGTCATTATAGTTACTTGCTTTTATGCAAATTTTAATATGGTCACCCCTTGTAATTGTGGGGTATCTATTTCTTTCTTGTTTTTTTTTTTGATCCCACAAAACCCATAATCGTCAACATATTGTTAAGTGTTCTATATGTAGTTGACTTTTCCCAGTTAATAGACACAAATGGGAGGAAGGACAGACAAACAGTATCTGTAGGAAATGATTGCAATGTACATATTCCTTGTTTAAGATAACCTAATTATATGTTAAGTAGTTTATAAATGGAAGGGTATATTAAAATCTGTCTTCCTAGAGGGTAAAACCACTGATTGGTGCTATAAGAGGTTTTTAGGCACGAACTTATAAAATAAGTAATTAATGGAAATATAAAAGTTTTATTGCTATTTATTGTTTTATTTTTTTTAATTGAACAAAAAATTGATTAGCTTATATTCTGGTGGATTTTGAGTGTAGCCACCCTTTAACCAACATTTTGTGAAAGGACCCTGACATGAGAGATTACCCAAGTGAGCGATAAAGTGTTTCCAAACAATAAAACAAAAAATGTTTATTTGCTGGTATTATAAGGTCAATACAAATTGAGCACTAGTTGAAAGAAGAGCAAGCTTTTATTGCGAAACGATTTTTTAGGCTTTAATTCTATTTATATCTGGAATTTTATTTTTTATATACTACCAATGTAACAACCAATTTATTGCATTCAAATCTTAATAAACTTTTAAATATTGGATTGGAATAGCCACACACCAGTGCTTTTTGTCGAACGAAATTCGACAAAAATGCAGGAAGAAGCTTTACGTTAAAAAAAATTGGTGTTTTAGTTTTTATCATCAACCTATAAAAAACTAATGTAATTTGGGAAAATTAGCGGATGAATACAGGACCTCCGATGTATCGCTTTTAGAAAATTTATTATTTCCGCTAAATTAAGGTCTCAAAATCAAACAACAGAAGTATATTAAAATCGCAGCAAGGATATGGGCGGCTCCCATAAATCCTCTTTAAAACAGTCTTAATCATCAATGTTAACACTAGTGACCTATGGTTAACATATTTAATGCTTAATGTAAGTCGTCTTAAGAAAAGATGAAAAAATCGCATATTGTCAGAAAACGATTCGAGATACTAGAAGATATATCAAGAATTTGATCAAAACAAAAGGGGCGGCGTTTTGTTAGTGGCAACAAATTAATATTTTAATAACCACACATACATAATTTTAAGATGGCTTTCCGATAATTTTTGGAATATTTGTTACTAGGAAAAACGATGCAAGATGCCAGAGATTGTGTCTAGAATTTGGCTTTTAATTGAAAACCCACCAAGTGCGAAATTGAAGCCGTTGTAAACCCTTAACAACGACATGCTATTACGATCGGGCTTAAATTGGCGACACAATAAATGAATGGGTTGTATTTTGGGGGCGTGGTACAACATCAATATTTCATATGGGGAAGTGAGGATGCAAATTTTTAGACCCACTCTAATAAATACGTTATAAGTGCAGCGGTGCCAGGAGTCAAAAAATCTCAAAAATATTTCTGACTAAAACGTTGTGGGAAAGATGAAACAAATTCTAACAAAATCTTCAAAAACTGAATCTTTAACAATTATTTTATCTGAACCAATAAAAAAACACATTCTTCTCAAATGCAGGTTACGAAAAAGAATGATTGACTTTGGCGATATCTAGTGCGCCAAAATTAATAAATAAAAAAAGGTTTGCATTTTTAGGTTGACTATTTAGCTAAGAATCCATACTTTTCCACGCATTGGCAGTTATTTTCATCCAAAAATTGTTCTCTATGGACTATAACACTGTGAGACGTCTCGCCATGCTCAATGTGTCAGTTTTTGAGCCTCGTGCCCTAAATTGTAGTAAATTACATGCTGCAATCCTAGACCTTCTTTGTAGCTTCGGAATATTTGTTGCGCAAGCAGTACCCCACAGCCGAATCCATATGTCTTTATTGAATTTATAATGAATTTCTATAAAAGGACTTTCTTTTCCAAAGCCAGCACCCATTAACTAATGGAGTTGATTTGTTCTAAGTTTTATGGCCGTTATTTTTGCCTCAATATGACGGCACTAAATTAGGCGTCTATCTGTGTGGATATTTGACGGTGGTTTTCGCTGGAACAGAGGTATTTGCGAATGTTATTGGTAAACAATTTTGCTTTCTGAGGAAAAAATTTACATTAAAATATTTCGATGGATATACTTTTATTGTCCTCTTTTTTAGCTGGTCCTATAACTCATGAATGTGCGATTGATGCTATTCGGGTGCAACCTTAAAATATTGGTTCCTACTTATTAATGCAGTGTAGGCTACAAACGTTGATTTATAAGCATTTGGGCTTGTGGGAATATCCGCTGTATATATTATAAGTAATAGCAGCCCTAGTACACTACCTTTCGTGACTCCGCAGAGATTTTTCCATTTTTAGAAAACTGATTATTTAAGATGAGGTTTTGTGCACGTAGCAAAAACTTTTTCAAACAACTTTGATAAAATTGGGAATATGCTAGTAGGTCGTAATCTTCCATCAACATGGGAAAAAGCCAACCCGCAATATGACCTTAAATATAAATAATAAAATTCTAACAGCAGCATTAGTTAAGTTTCCTAACATTGATCCTCATAAACGATTAGGTCCGGGCGATGTTTCATACCTAGATTTTCAATTGTCTTTCTTAATACAGTGTCACTGATAACTAGGAGGTTTCAATATTTATGCCATGTGCTGTGAAAACTTCTTTTAAATGAGAGAAAGCATTTATCTTTTCAATTGAGTCCTTAGCCCGTGTGCCGTTTTCAAATCTTACAGCTTTCCACAGGATATAGTTCGTGTTTTTTGCTGAACGAAAGTGTTATAAATAGAGCAGATTAACGGGGTCGTGTTTCTGTCTCAGTTTATTACGGCTATGTCGCCATTGTCTTCCGAGCATTCTATTTTTCCTGACGAGTGAATGTATGTCAGTCGATGATGGGTATAGAATTTTGTTTACTGACCGCTTGTGTGGTATTGTAAAAGTGTCCTCGACAATCGCGATGTCTGTAAAACGGTCCACGACTCTTTGAATATCAGCTGAATTTCTCCAGAGGAATGGTCTGATATAAGTGAGAGCTCATCTCCATTTCACGTTTCAACCTATTCGAGTGTTAATTTGGGTAAGGAATAAGAGTTTCAGGGTGTAGTAACAAAACTGTTGTAGAAATAACGATTGTAAGTCAGAAGATAGATCATAGAATGAACTGAATTATAGTTGATCACGTCTGATATTTCTAACAATGGCAACATAAATAAGGTTTGTTGGCCAATAATTGAATTTAGATCCAGATATGACGTCTAGCTTCTTTCGAAAACTCTATTGTACAGTTGTATCTCTATAGGGCTAAGAAGTCTTAAGCCCCAATAAGTATTCTTTGCGTTGATATCGCCAACTGCAATGGACTTTTGTTCTAATGTAGCTAAGAACGTGGCAAATTGTTGGTGCCCAATATTGTGTCTTAGTGGGCAGTAAGACTAATAGACGTAATTGTATAAATACCTTACGTTTTCGTTGTTGTATTGGCCTCGATTTTAAAGAAAACGTATTTTTAGTGATGAAACTCATTTTTGGTTACTACCTCATGTGACTACAAGGCAGCATGGTTGCATGTGTTGATCTGGCGAGCTAAAGTTCATCAATGGGTAAACTCATTATACCTGAATAGGTGGAGGGAGAATACCACATGTAGACAGGCTCGAATGGTGCTTAAAGAGCCCCTCGGCAGGAAAGCCAGCAAGGTGCTCGGATATAATAGGGCTACTTTAAGCTGGATCACTGCGTTAGTGACAGGAAATGGAAACTTCAAGTACCATCTGGCTAAGATGAAAGTCGTAGAAGATGATACTTGCAGACTATGCCTGGAAGAGGCACATTGTGTGTGAATGTCCTGCACTGGCTAGCATAAGGCTTAAGATCACGGACAGACACTTGTAAGATGTGAATGCCATGGGGGAACTAAGCCTTAGACAAATGCTAGCAATTACAAAAGACTCCGCGATGAGGAAGAGTGTCGACAGTTACCAGTCGACAGTCTGAAATCACTTTAGTCAAGAGTAAAGGCTAGGGCTAGCACGAGACTCAATTGAAAGTAAGGTGGCTGTGATTACGGATCGGTTCCCTGAAATCAATTTGAGGAGCGAAATGGGGGCCGAAAAGGGACCCAGAAAGTAAGTGGTCTGCTTCGATATCCCCCCATACAATAATAATAAATGTGTTGATCTGCCAACAGGATTTCAAGCTTTAAGGTTTCTTGCCCACGCCTATACGCCAGGGTTAGTGTTTGAATTGGCAGTCAACTTTCGTTGCGTATGACAACAGACATCACCAAATGCTACAAAAACTTAACAAAAGATGGACTTTGCGATTAGACTACATCAGAGGTCAGTTCCCGATTTCTTTTAGATTGAGTCTGATTAGTGCTGAAAAAGCGCATCAAAAGTTGGGCATTATGTTTGGACTATATCTAATTATAATTCTACAATAATATGAATATTTTTCGTTTAGGTTTGAGCCCATTTAATTTAGATTAGTATGTCTTCTAGTCAAGATGTAATTCTAGCACAGTTGTATATTAATTCTCATCTGTTCTTATTCCTTTGTGTATCACTTTTCTCCTCTACCTTCAGCTAATTCTTGGCGCCTGGGGTCACTTATTTATAGGTATATTATCACATATGTATGGCTGATTAACAAAAATATCACCAACATCAGTTCCATTAATATGTAAAAATTATTATGCTCAAATGACGCCAAATGCAAACACTTGAAACCAAAAAATAAAAATCAACCACTGAAAAGGAACAAAATATTAGTTTACTTTGTTATTCCACACACTGAGCCTAACATAAAATTCCCAAGCCGGCATAACACAACAAAAATGTATCCTTAAACATTAAAGAAATACCAAGAAAACATCATCATCATTTTCTTTTCAAGTTTAATAAGAACGACCACTTTAAAACTGACTACAACAACGACATACTGTGAAATATGTAACCAAATGTTGAAACCTACAAAACTGCGTAAGAAAGTAAAATATGAAAACAAAAAAATTTATTACAGGCAAAATAAATATGCTGAAAATTACACTCGAAATTCCAAGATGCCGCTGCTGCCAAGTGTTTCGCATACACACACACACACAGTCTGCCGGGGAATACTTTTGTATATGATTGCGTAAACAGTCGTTTGGAAAATCGTGGCATCATCACAATGCCAGGCCACTTGAGATCATGAATTTTTAATAGTGTGGCAAACGACGCCAACACTTTAACTCCTGGTAGACACTAAACAATGATTAGTGTTAAACGTTTAAGTTGATAGTGTTGTTCCATTATTATTTCATAAATTTTAGTTGATATTTTTTTGGTTTGCTGGTTATTTTCGGCTTTTTGAAATCTAACGAAAATAATAGTATGAAATATGTTCTCGTTAAAAGTTTTCCTTAAGGATAATTTATTAAAACATGCAGTATGTAGCAGTAGGATATACATATGTATGTATGTTTAATAGTTTGAATACACAATTAAATATAACAAAATAATTTTGGCAAAAAAGAAAGAATTTACAAATAGTAAATTGGTGACTTTTGTTTAGAAGCAGATAAAACTTTTGTATGAAGGACTCTGTTAAGTGCGTTTTAAATGTATTGACTTGTGATACGATCATCTGGGGAACTATGGTTGTTCTTAGCAAATCTCTTTATAATTTATATACTACATATATAAAATCTATTAGAATCGCTAAAACTTCGAATAAAAGTGAACATATACATACATAACCATGAACAAATTCTCTCCCAAACCGATGATTCCATGCCCCGTGCGTTTGGTCGTTGCGATTATTAATGTTAGATGTAAGTTTATTAATTTATATACTGTCACCAAACGTTTCCAAGAATTGGTCGATTGTGACGATCGCTTTTGCCGTGTAGCGCAAGAAGAGAGGTAGGTCTCATTGACTATTGTAGCTATTGATTGGTCATGGCCGGACCAACTATTGTCAAAAGAAACTCCCATGTATGGTCGTCAAACTATGGCTTACCTATAGTCTTCCAACCCAAAACAAAATTCTTCTATACAAATTTCAGTATTGTTCCACAAGGCGATATGGAGGAACTTGTTTGAGGGCTAAAACCCGAAGATAAGGATATTCGGGGTTTGACCACTAATATAACGACTGGTACCACGCAAACCAAAAGCATCCCAAACAGTTCGTTGGCGAGGTAATGTTATGTTCTATAATCGATGTGACGTTGTATTGTCACAAGAGCACCTTACTGTTTTGGCTGGAGAATAGGTAACTCCAAACTCCTTCGCGATGGGTAAGCTATGATGCGAAAAAAGTCCGCGATATGTAGGAGTGCTCATATGGGCGATGGGAGATGTCTGCTGTTCACCCGCTGGTAACACCACCGCCGGGTAATGCGCTAGCATGAAACCCACCTAAACTTCGGCATAATTCCTTTAATTTTGGTAACCATAATCGAAGAGCACCATATTATCATGGAACTTCATAATAGTAATATGGTCCTCTAAGATCGATAGAAAAGTAAAACATGGAAGTTACTGATTGGCAGCATTGGAGGTATGCACACAGGCGACTAAAGCCATCGAATGCTTAATAGTTAACGCGCTAACCATTGAATGCACTGAACCCTTTTATTAAACACCAAAGTAATTTTACATATAAAGGTTGGAGTTATTATATTATATTTGTATAGTTAAAATACGTTGTGTGTGGTTATAATTTTAGTAAAAATTGTATTGTTCAACTCAACCATATTGCAACTTTTTTGGATGTAAATCTAATTAGTATTAAATGTAAAATAAAACTTGTTTATGACAACAAAAGTAATGTTTAAAATGTTTTCCAAGAACCAATATATGTTTGCCAGGACAATATATTGATGTACATGCCACAACCAAGTTTTCTCATGCTTGTCATTTTAAGCACTTTGAGATAAAAAATAAAATAAATAAAAAGGTTTCCTGCAGCAAAGACACAAAAATACGGATGTCTTCAGGATAAAGACTGCGTCGAAAGCTTCTAAGTGACCAACGTTATTAGCGAATTCAGTTTTCTAAGCCCTTTAATAAATAAAATAATGTTGTCGACTTGTTATACAACATATGACAAAGAACTAAAATCTATAACAAATAAATTTATAAATACAATATTTTAAATTAATCGCTTGAATTTTTAAATTGTTTCCACAAAAAGAAAAAAATAAATAATGAAAAACATTCACAAGTCCCACCCAATTATTGCAACCAACAATTAATTATAACGTACTTCAAGCTTATCATGTATTCTGTCGTACACACACTTATCAATGCGACATTGTCAGCTTGGCAACATTTCATAGTGACTATACGACGAGCGCTTATTTGATATACTCATCATCTTTGTATTATGAGTGTTATCGCCATGCAGAGGCACGACCTAAAATCAATAACATCAATACAATTTTATACAACATCAGACTTAAGAATTGAAGTGTGTATTTCCGGTTTAACAATGACAATCAAATGACGTTTGCATCAATAAGCAACATTCGCTATATACATGCACATAAATTCATACATATATCTAACAAAGGAAAAATATTACTACATACAAACAAATATCCTTCAAATACTCGTAACAGGCGACATTGAAGAAGGAACAAAGAGTATAACAAAAGCTATGAGTAGAAAACTTGATGTTACGATAATGTTGGAAGGATTAAATGCGTTTTTATGGAAAGCAAAAAAAAAAAAAACGGGAAAAATCGCATATCAGGGAGGAAAAGAGCTGCGGGGTTTTTTCGAATATTCTCAAACGGCTCTCTTACCGCAAATTTACTTACTTCAAAATGAATTTTACGAATAAACAACAGGAAACATTTCATGCAACCGCCTTTTCATTTAAAGTGTGACAGAGTGCGTGTGTGTTTTTTTAATGCCTTATGGTCTTTTAAGCTACAAACGTTTCATTGTGTGTTCCAAAAATTGCCTGGAAACATGGGAATATCTGCATCTAAAAGATAATTTTAAAGCCCTATAAAGATTAACGAAATAAGCCTATCGGGGATTTCATATTTTCTTTTGTATTGGGAGGAACCAAAAATATAGGGACTTGGTTTATTTACTGCGTTGCACATAATACCAAGACTCAATTAGGCATTTAAGGAATGGTGTGTGAAATGAGACTGTAAGAGCAGATATTCGGCAGAGTTGTTATAGTTTTTAAAGTATTCCGAGCAAAGTCTAGATAATATGTCAGCCAAGAAAATGTTAATCGTGAAACTTATGTGATAAAATTATTCCATGTAGGGTAATATATTGCATTTACAACTGTACGATTTTTTTTCGCAAACTATAATTCTGTAAAAAGAAAATTTTTAACTGGCTCCTTGGGCTTTTTAAATTTTATGTGTTTTATTTTAGATTAAAATGTTTCTGCCTTTCAATTTAAGGTCTAGTGAACTTAAAACGATATGATTAAAATCTAAACGCCAACAAAATTATGTTTGATAGTATTTCAAAATTATGAATTTTAAATTCTGAAGTCACTTAAGGACAACATATCCTTCAGAGATCCCAACGAATGTAGTATTCTTCAAGCTGATATTTCACCGGTGTTAAGGACGGGAAATTGGCTGTGGTACCACAGAATATTTGGCATAAATATTCGGATCTTCCGCTGTGTAGACATGGGACCAGCATAGGCAATTATATGGCTGACAAGCCAGCTATGCGAGGAGCATGGCTGCAGGGTTCGGACATTAATGCATTCTGTGGCTTCCCCTCTCCACCTGCAAGGCGCTAATTTACAATGCGATATATAATATGACAAAATCATGTCTGAGCACTAGGGTAGTTCGGCTTAGCTTCAACATGGTTCGTACCTCACATCTACTAAGATTTCAGAAGAAGCAATCGAGGGATATCATGTACGATTATGGAACATTGCCAATTTGGCAAAACACCGGCTCAGACGTAGTGACCGTTTATCCCATTGCTGTTCCTAACTTTTCTAACTCTTTCACTCTCTTTATCTCGCTATCCTCGTTGAGGCAACACAGAGGAACTCGATATGTGGAGCAATGTGGGCTTCAGACAATATTTTCCAAAATCTTATATATTCGAAATATTGCGCGCAACTTTGAATATTCGAATTTTTGAAGAATTCTTCAGTAAAAATTTGTTTAAAATTTATTTCTTAGGCCGAAAAAATACAGTTTTGTAGTATTTTCGAAATTTAGACGATAATTTCGAAATCTCCCATATAAGAGGAATTAAAATCTTTATGTCCAAATTTTCTTAAATTAAATTTTTTATTCAAGTTAATATTTTAAAGCCGACTTATCTTAATTATCAGGCTTTTAAGCTAAACGTCAAATAAATTAAGTTTTCTATTTTGTTCGAAATTCGAAACAAGGTTGAAGAATTTCGGACTCAAAAAAAATTTAAATTCTTAAGTAACAAGTTTCTCAAATCTTATTTCTGTTGCCAAAATAATCAAGTTCGAAATTTCGAACTTAATTTCGAATTCTATTTTTTCTGCCAAAAGTGCCGAAAATTTCATGTTTGTTATTTATTATTAATGTATGGGGGGATATCGAAGCAGACCACTTACTTTCTGGGTCCCTTTTCGACCCCCATTTCGCTCCTCAAATTGATTTCAGGGAACAGATCCGTAATCAGAACCAGCTTACTTTCCATTTAGTCTCGTGCTAGCCCTAGCCTTTACTCTTGACTAAAGTGATTTCAGACTGTCGGTTGGTAACTGTCGACACTCGTCCTCATCACGGATTCTTTTGTAATTGTTAGCATTTGTCTAAGGCTTAGTTCCCCCATGGCATTCACATCTAACAAGTGTCTGCCCGTGGTCTTAAGCCTTATGCTAGCCAGTGCTGGACATTCACACACAATGTGCGCTACCGTCTCAGCCTCTTCATCTTCTACGACTTTCATCTTAGCCAGATGGTACTTGAAGTTTCCATGTCCTGTCACTAACGCAGTGATCCAGCTTAAAATAGCCCTATTATATCCGAGCACCTTGCTGGCCTTCCTGCAGAGGGGCTCTTTGAGCACCATTGTAGTCTGTCTGCATGTGGTATTTTCCCTCCACCTATTCAGGTGTAATGAGTTTACCCATTGAAAAACTTTAGCTCGCACTAGGCCATTCCCCTGGGCAACCCTGGGTTCTGGTCCACAGAAATCCACATCAGATCCCCTTTTTGCTAGTTCGTCTACTGCTTCATTCCCAGCTGTGTCTATGTGTCCCTTAACCCACGTCAACGTTACCTCATTCAACGAGGCACATCTGTTTAGTTTCAGAACACATTCCAGCACCAGTTTGGAATATACGTTCACTTGCCTCTAGCGTTTTATAACTGACTGATTGTCAAGTGCAATTAGAACCCTTTTCCCATGCACTCGGCTTTCAAGCAAGTGATCCAACGCATGCAGCAACCCAAGCAGTTCTGCCTGGTAAACTGATACGTACCTAAATTTCATGTTTACTATAAACGAAAAGTCGAAATTAATTACAAATTTTGGAAAAAACATTAATCTGATGACCCAATTAAAATATTTAAGTCTGAATTTTCAAAAAATCTATTTTTTCCCAATTAATTTAATTTTGTAGTATGTATTTCACAATTCTTTTATTCACAATTCTTTTACTTCATAAATTGCAATTCGATTGTTGGGGGATAAATCATCTATCAGGAAATTTTCAACCATTATTTTTATGGATTGAATTTTTTCGAAATTCGAAATTAATTACGAAGATTAACTGCAAAATAATAATGATCTATAGCATGAAAAGTGTTCGAACTTTTCAAAGCAGGTTGTAATATTGATCCATCTAATACCACAACTACCATAGAAATGTAGGGTCCCCAAAAATTTGCAAGATTGAAATAAAATGTCTCTCAATAGGCTGTGATGAGCGAAGCAAGTTTGTTTTTTATATCTCACATACAAAAGATAACCACCAGCGAAAAGTTAGTTCATTTTCTGCATGTTTGTGATACTGACAAAGAAAAACAAAAAAATACTCAACCGAGCTGATTATATTGTATGGGGATGTGTATGTACATGTGCAATAAGCACAACTAGCTGAGTGAATATTGCAGCCGAATACACATGGTGAGGTGTCTGTATGGCGGCGTTTATACCCGACAGAGTACTTTACAAAAGGCCATTGACAACACGACATCATAAGGATTTGAGTTTTATATTTTTTTTAATGCATTTTCCTCATACTTTTCTTTATTTTCCAAAGCATGCATAAGTCCGTCTGTGTAGCTGTCTGTCCGTCCATACGTCTGTCTGGCCTACAATATTATATCTATATGAAAGCACCATACGGTTTTTAGGCGCACATGCCATTTTAATTTGTGTTCTATGGGCTTATGAATGAATTGAAAAAAACAGCTGAGACTTGCATAAAATTCTCTGTAGACACATACACACACAAACTTGTACATATAAATAAGCACACACCAACAGACTCACGAGTGCACATGCATGCCTTTCATTCAATTTTTTTTCGTATTTTCAATTTTACTCTTTTCACTGTAAAGAAAGGGAAAAACCAAAGTGAATGATAAGAATTAAAGCAAGATTTATTGACTGCAAGTATATAATTTGATGCATCCTGTCATACACGAGCTGTTAAATTGTAGACGAATTTTTTGCATTATGCATTAAGTTGAATGTATTTGCTGTGGGCTTTTTTGTATAGAGTTTTTAAATTATGATACTTTTTTATGTGAAGCTGAATAAATAGGACTTAGTTAAGTTAACAATTGTAGATGATTAACTAAAGAAGACATTCAAGCTTAACCGCTGTTTGCCTTCTGGCGGAACATCGTAATTATCACTTTCTGGGTTAAACTTTTCAAAAATACTCGGTAGGGTGATTAAAATTAAGCTGAGCTTTATTGAAGTTTTAAAACTCGAATGTAGGGGAAGATTTATAAAGACCTAGTTGCAACCACATGGTGATTCTAATCAATTTGAAACGGTTTTGTCTTTTTAATTTATTATACAGTTAGATTTAGAAATAGTAAAGGGTATTTTTTAGACGGTAGGCTTAAAAACGAAAATAAATTACAAATAAATTTCTGAGTTTAAATTTAATTGCGGCTAGGTGGGGTATGATATTATACATAGGTCAATGTTTCACTTACTTGTTTCCTAAAAGGATTTATACTTTTACCTCCCGAATGGATATCCAAGCCCGCCATGTGCGCCATATACGAAATTGTAGTCAAATAAAAGACTTTCTAAAACTTGTGATCCTCAATTCGGCCTGAATATCGATACGGATAAAAGGCTGATTAGCGGTTTAATAATTGCCAATTTCTCGCCAAGTGTAAGACAAATTGGATTTCAATACGGATGGTTAAATTTTAGTAGATTAAGACGGTAAGGTTGTTTTGTCTATTATCAATTTCCTTCTTATTAAATTTTGGGAACATAAAGACTCAGGGGAAATGGTCTTATAGAGTGGACAAAAGAACCTGAGGCAGTGAAAAGACCTCAACGCCACTTCAACTTGTCTTGGACCTAAGCTCGTATAAATTCGAATTAATATAGGAGCTGAAGAATACTTGTTCTGCTGCTCGAGAAGTTTTAGTGAATATTCATATGTATGATTAGTTGACTCTGAATTTCGCGATAACTCGAAAATACTTATCCGAATTTTCAATATCCGCAATTGCTTTGTAGAATTCTCTTTCATCCTAGGCGGTGACTGGTGCAACTTTCTTTTTCAACCCACTCTAGTCGGTAAATTTGTCCCATCCGACTTACGTATACAACTTTCCATAAGGAGTTAATTGAGCTAATTAACCATATTTAATAAGTAGTGCAATTAGTACTTAATTGCACAATAAATGAAGCCAAAATCCCCATTCAACTCTGGTAAAGTGTGTGCAGTGAAGAAAGAATAGTCTACACAAAAGAAGAATAAATGTCATTAATATATAAAAGAAAGTAAAAAGAAATGGCAGGTGAAATTTCATCGAATTTTTAACGAAAATAGGTTTTAAATAATTCACTTGTTTTACAAATATTTAATAATATTGAATAATTTCTTTTGAAACTGAATTTGGCTTGAATTCTCGGAATTTACAAATAGAAGTTTTCAAAAACAAAATTTCAGCAGTCAAATGCTACTTAAGTAAGCTAAGTTGGATGTATATGTGAACACCGTAGTCCGTAATTTTAATTTAGAATTTATTTGCCGTAATTAAGGTGCATTTTTGACGGTAATAATACTTGTCGAAGTCTGCAGCGGTTGAAAGTTAACGTAGTTTTGTGTAAAAAAACAATGCTTCAGCGGCAGCATCCATTAAGGAATTAAGGGGTAGATAAAGAAGTAATATTTTCGGATTTAAGGAGGTTAAGTTTCACTGAGTAGAGCTCCACAGATGGTACATAACTTTTATGTGGTGTCGTGGTTGTTCTGGTTTTCGAAAGCTGTCATAGCATTTGTAACACGGTCAATAAAGACCACTACTGACATTTTGCTAGCGAAATTTCAGGACATGGTTAGCCCATATCTTCTGGGCATCGCAGATCAGTGTCCATAAGCCAAAAATTAATCTGCAGTGCATCAAAATGTATAATCGATTAATGAAAGAGAAAAAAAATTATATTGGCATGGTCCCTACCATTATGCCATATTTTCTATGAGAATATATGAATAAGGCCACTATGTTATGGTTATTTTTAGAATATTTTAATTTTAATTAATGATGTAAATAATTGCAATCCATAAAGACATGGCTGGATTGAGCAATGCAATTTTTACCGCAATCAAAGATTTTTAACTATACAAAAATATTTCTAACCTTAAAATATGCACAAAGTAAAACCTGTGGTGGCTACTAAAGATCAGTTGTACTTCGTAGTAAATACCATAAAGTAAAATAATTTAAGCCGAAATTTCAAAGCAAATATCTTGTACACAAATTTTTCCTAGCAGCAAAACTTGTGTGGCAAATAGTATTCACATATCCATTGTTGAAATTTTATTTACATAATACTTCCTTTATTAAATTAAAGTCAACTATGTACATAAGGGTACAAATGTAGGATTGTGTTTTGATTCATTTAGAAAATTGAAATATTTGCACAAGTTTATTTTTGCTCTGCTCCTCTTTATCTTCACAATTATAATTTTAATTCAACTTTTACTTTGATATTAAAGCAATAGTCCTCATTGCATTTAATAAGTGCAACATTTCACATGTGTATGTTGTTCCAGCTTCCCAATACAGTTTGTGTGATCTTTAGCAGATGTTTGCATTTATTTTGTAATTACTGTCACGCAATGTGACCATAAAATATAGTGAAAAATCAACACACAACATGACATCAAATGGGAAATTCTCTGCTGTTCTTTTCTTTTAATAATTTTTGCTAATGTTTTTTTTTTGTCTGAAGGGTGTGTGCAGGGGCAACTAATTTTAATTATATACGAGGGCAGACACGGAATTATATGACAAAACATTAAGAGAGAGGCTGTTGAAAAAAGTATTAATGGTAATTATGTGGAATTTTTGAACTTTTGGCAAGTTATTGCTTGATCAACATACTGCTACTTAACTTAGGCTAGCAGTAAGGTTATCACTGAATAAGTCCACGAATCCTCATAAGTGGCTTTCAACAGATACGTATCTCATTGTATCTCATTGTGGAGTTGAAAACTCGTACTGTACCCGCTAGGCAGTTATAACCCCAAAGGTAGTCGGGTGCTAGCGGCTCCCGTGGCATTAACTCTGTTCATCGGTCGGAAGACGCCAGACAAGCTTTGGTCACGGGTACACCCAAAACAGTAATAGTCCAAGGAATCGGAATTTAAAGGGATCATCGAGTGAGCCTACCCTTCAATCAAAAGATTAATTCGGTCATTCCATAAATTGTAGGAGAAATTACATAAACCGTATTAACTGCTCGCTGCTTAAAGTTAGATGGTCTATTTGATTACAACATAAAGATTAGATATAAAAAACTATTCTAAAAACTGGAGCTGGCTTCGCTAAAAATAGAACATAGTTATCGTTGGAATGTTGGTTTCGTTGCATTATATTTGGCAAGGTTTTTCAAAACTTAAGTGGAGTTTTGCCATAAATTGATAGGGACCGACAAAATATTCGTCCATTCGTCATAGAGTAGAATAGAGTTAAAAGAAAAAAAGAAAATTGTTCATTTACAGATAAGGCCTTGGCAGTAGTATTTTCAGACACAATAAAAATTGTCCAATGAACAAGAGCTCATCCTGAATATAAATGAACGCTCAGCTTAGGGATACGCTGAGATAATAGCAAAAAATTACTTACAGGAATGGTACACGCATAGGACCAGGCGTAAGGTGCCGTTGCAAGCTCGGGAACTGAGATTCACACGAAAAGCAGTTTTAATTGAAAAAACAGCTTTCATCTTTTAGGTGGAGGTCACCGACTAAGAGCTCGGTGCTAGAGAATGCCCACTGAGGGGCATCCGCTGAGCCAAAATATACATGCTCAAAGCTAGGGAGCTTAAAAATTTATTAATGATTCCAAACAAAGTCTGGGGCTACTCTTTGGCAAACAAAGGGTAGATATAAGACCTAATCGCTTACTTATTAAACTCTACACTGAACTGTTAACAGGACATTGCAGAGTTAACGACCACATGAATAAAATAGGTTAGAAAGTGAGTCTAGTAAGAGGAATCGGAAACAATAGAATATGTTCTATGTGTTTCCTACGGTTGCAAAGCCTACAATTATTACGAGATTTAGACAAAGTCTAGGATTATTTATGCTGGTCACGAGACTGCACAAGAGTTCTACAAGGTCACGGTGTTGTTATATCCTACAATTAATAATAGCAAAAGCAGAGAATTATATTATTTAACCCTTCGAGTGATAATAAGATCAAACAAAATCATGATTCTTGATGAAGAAACAATTGTTGTTCATACATTTGTTGTTGTAACTAATGAAGCTTATAGGGTGTCTCGATAAGAGTGCACTATGAAAATCTTTGCTGCACTAATTGGATTGTTTCGTATGAAAGGTGCATTGACGTCATCCGCATCTCGTTTTGGTCTATTCCGCCTTGTAATAAATACAACTCCCGGTGCCTGCCGAATTTTTACTTAACTCGTTTGCAACAATAATATTTTCAAAAGTCCGATCGGAATGGCGAAGCAAACGATGCATACCACACATACTCGACCCAGTTTCTTAATCCTTTTTGACCACTCGTCGAATTGTTGACTCTTTATTGACTGAAAATTCTGCAAAGGTTGCGAACAGCCTCAGCGTAATGGATTTTATGAATGATATTTTGAGGAACTTGTTGTTTGTCAGTATAACATAGATTTTGCCACTATAAGAAGTTTTCTTCCAAAAATTGTTGTTGCCCTCTTAAATAGGTCAGTCTATTCTGACATCTGCCTCGTAAATCAGTGACCTTAAGAGTCCTGTTTTGATTGAAACCTATAAGTCAGCTTAAAGTAATGTTCAATGCATAAATTACCTAGCAGAAGGTCTACTGTTATTGGAAATGTCATCCAGGATAAACGTAGCAGCATAAGTTCACCACTATGCTACCATAATTCTATCTCGATATGAAGTAATTCCACGTATACCCAAATTTCTTCCATTTTAGCAGTATTTTCTTCTTTATTTTTTGTAATGCTGGCTATACAGTCGAGTTTGTACTTCTTCCAAATTGTTAATTTTTTTGTCAGTTTTGAATTGGAAAAAGCAAATTAATTTCTTTTCTATTGCTTTATTTTCATGATGAATTCCTGTGAACTTACTTGACTTGCATCCATTCGCATGAACTTTATTTGCAGAGAAAAACTTAAAACAAGAAACAAGTTTGTAAATCCCGAGTTCTTCTCCTTAAAAAAGCATATGCAGATGGTTTTTTTTGTATGTTTTTGTTGAAATTGAAAATGGTACATGTACGAATTGGTAGGTTTAAAATGCCACCATACAAGGTTTTGTATTTTTTTTTTTAATTTACGTTTCTAAGATTTCTTTTATTGGTTAATGAAGGCCGCTTTTTTGTATAAGTAGGACTTTAAATTGCATTGTTTAAACCAGAAATTGAATTAATTGTCTTCTTGGAGCGGTCGATTCAAGTAATTATAGCTGGCTTTTTTAACCCCTGAATACTGTGTTTAATAATGACTTTTCAGTCAAAGGGTCAATATATTTGGTAGCTCGTGATGCCATTTATCGTTGCTAATGGCGATAGATGTCCTGTAGCTTTTAAGCGTAGGATAACAGCCCTTGTTATCCTCACAGATATAAATTTAGCCGCGTGTGATATTATCTTATCTTATTATGAGTGATAATCAGCAGCATTGATTAAGTCCTAGTTCATCGCGTTCATATACGACTATACCTAATATGTATATGGCAACACTTGATCATGATTGGCTTAGTTCGGTTATTCATTGTGATCATTATTATTCATTAATACTTTGTCAGCACGTAGAAAATCGTACTGCTTAAAGTTATAAAAACTAAAAGAAAACGAAACACGGTATAACATCGAATTATATTGGAGGTCAACTCATAGATCCAAATCGACGAATTGACTGTACCCCATCAATGCTATTACATGGATTAAAACAAAATATCTCCCATAGACGAAAATTGCCTAAGGAAGGGAAAAATCGGGAAAAAACGGAAAAACACAAGTCTGGAAATTTGGCTTTACAAAAAAAATTTTAAACAATGCTAATTTCGAATATAGTTTCTATAGTTGAGAAAATCTCGAATATTTTAAGAAGGCACCAGAAACGCAGAAAAAACAAAAGTCTTAAGAAACACTTCAATTGCAAAGACCTTTGGCATTAAAAATTGAATATTTTGCAGATGACAAATAAAAATGCAAAACCAAGTCAACAAGGATTATAATAGAAAGCAAGCGATTCAGCCATAAAAAGTTACAATATGTGAATAAAAGCTATTGTTAAATAAATAGAAGCGAAAATTCGTCCTAGTCGAAAAGTTTACTTATACATATATGAAACAACACTCAATCTTAAACAGTAGGCCGAATTAGATACATCAAAACGGCGAAAATTGTAATATTTCCCTTAATAATCTTCAGAAACATCGTCTTAATATATTAGTAAATGTAAATTTAGTGCTACAACATCGAATTTGGTACCTTGTTGTATTTTTTTTTAGCGATTTTGATACTAAACAGCTACGTTTGTTTTTTGTAATAAGTCGATAAATATACAATGACCATATGTGACATACATGGAGCATACAGGACTGTTCCTGTGATATATTAATGGTCATATCAAAAGCCAAACACATGTGAATTGCGGCCGCTTAAAATCGTTGGTGTCGTCGGAATACATAATAATCAATTATTGCCTTCAAGACGTTATTTAAAGTCTTTCTCTACTGATTTTTATAGTTATGACTACAGATATTTGATGGTATAAAAGATTGCTAACGGCCTTTAATTATTATAGTTAATTAATTTAATCACACTTAAGGTCTTAAGGTCTTCTCCAACACAATTTTCTTATTTACTGTCAATATTTAGCTTTGCCTTTATGTAGCATCACCAGGAAATAAATTGTATTCTAAAAACTTCAAATTAACAATAAAATTTCAAGTTTTTATCATTTAATTTATTTCTTGATGATGCTACACAAAGGCGTGGCGATATGTCGACAGTAAATAATAAAATTGTGTTCGAGAATTTTATTAATACCTTGAGGCTGATTATATTGATTAAATAAGATTAAAAGGTCAGAAAACTATAAACATTTGTACTTAATTAATATATTTTAGTAAAAATTAGGTTTTTTTTGTTAAATTTTAAATTTTTTTTGTTAATGTTTACTTTCTTGGCGATTTTGCAATCGTGCTGTTGTTACCAATTTTAGATTTTGATGAAATTTGGCATGTGGTGAATTTTAAAGTTTTAAGTATTTTGAATTCTATAAGCGAATTTAAATATTTTTGTCGAATTTTCAATTGTTTTGTTTTTTTTAAAGTATTTTTTTTTCAAATTTTAGATTGTTGATTATCTTCTCAATTTGTAAGTTATTTAAAAGACTTGTATTGAACGGTAAAATTTTAGCTTCATTAAAAATTTTGGTGGCTGTTTGTTGATAGAAGTTACATTTTTGTTAAGGTGTTTAAAAAAATGTGGAAGTTTTTATGATTTTATTAATATTGGAATTTTATCGATTTTCCGAATTTTGGTCCTGCTGCATTTGCGGTTTAAAATGAAATTTTCAAAATTGTTATTTTTTTTTTTGTGAAAATTTAGATTTTTGACATTTTCAATGTTGGGCTGAATTAAACATTTTTAAAGCGAATTTTCGATACTGGTTTAACTTTGTTTCATTAGATTTTTTTTAACTCAATTTCGCTTTTGTCAGTTTTCTTCTTAAATGAAGTAGTGATATTTTATTGAAACATGCTTTCTTTATCAGTTAGTGCTCTGATCTCGTCCTTTGTCATTTGTTTTGCTGTATGTCTACCGGGGCTTTACGTACGGGGTTTTTCCAGTAATGCCATGAGTTGGACCGGAGATGACCTCCGTATAGCTGTTATTTCCTGGTCGTACATATAGTCTCACATAAAACAAAACTTTGGAGCTACCAATGTCTTACATGCCAGCCAAAGTGTTCAGAAAATTGAGCAAAACTTTTGTAAAATATGGACAGGATTCGAATAAAGATGCTTCCATTTAGGTGTTTGATATTCTCTACCTTCGATATTAAAAAATTTTAGTTTTATCTATAAATAAACAATCTAGCTTCAAAACCAATCTGGCTTCAAAACCAACTAATACCTGATTAAATTCCTTTAGAAATATATCAAGTTTTGAAAACGTGTCTATGCGTAAAGTTTAATAATTTGTTTTTACAAAATAATACTCTCTTCAAACGGGTAATAATTTTCCTTCAAAATTTTAATCTTTGTATAAACTAAACAAAATATTGACATGTTTAGAGATAGAGAGAGAAAAAAGGAATTTATCCTTTTTTTGTTTGCCTTGAAATTCACACACATTAACCAAGCAATCGAATGAGAAAACGTGTGCCTAAGTGCATGTGTTCGATAATTGTGAGAGTATTTAAGTTTTATTGAAAGCTAATCAACTGTCATATTCATACCTTTTGCTTCTGCATCAGCAACCATCTTTAAGTAGTTATGCTAAAAGATATGATTAGAAGATGGCACATTTACATACCTGCACACGTACAAGTTCGAGCATGTATGCGACTCCAAATCGATTTAAACGCCTTTGTGTTAAGAGTGTTATTTACTTAAGCCTTAGTGGCGATATACAGTGGGTGCCAAAAGAATTTAAAAATGTGTATTACCATTGAGATAGTGGGTTTTAATAAATTTTTTTTTCATTATTCTGTTAATACTAGGACACTCTTTTTGCTTTGAAGACAAAAGCAATTTGGAAAAGCCATATTTCACAGCTCTTAATTTTTTTTAAATATTTCTTTGGACTTATTTGTGTTGTCTATTATTATTAAGTCGATTTAAAGCAGTGATATTGAGCATTGCGGCCGATCAAAATTTGTAATTCTGCGACTTATCTTACAAAATGTAAAGTATCTAGGGAGCATCTTTGATCCTTGTTTTTAATACCTATATAGTCATAATTACCGTGTTAACCAAAATGAGGCTGTAACCTGAGTTACAGCTCTTGCGTAAATGACGCACTATGCAATTGCATAAATATTTTCAATGCTTCCAGATGAAAATTTTCTTTGCTTTTTCTGAAAAATTTCGGGTTCGTGTATGTGTCAAATAGCGAGGTTGAAACGATTTGTACTTTTGAAAGAAACATCTTCAAGTCTTCTACCAAACTACGCTACAGAGCTGAAAATGCAATGGATAACTACATGTGACGTCACCTGGTCGACATTGGCTGTTCATCACCGACAACTGTAGCTACAGCGGAGATTTTTTAATCGGGCAATAAAATACCTCTCTGCAAGTTCCTTGTCTCTTCCGCCCTTGCGCTTTTGTGTTTGACCAGCTCCAGTAGGACAGCTAGCTAGATTAAAATTGCTATTACTATTGCTATGAAGCTTGTATTAAAAAGATAACACCAGCACTTTAAAAATCACAGCCAACGTTATAAGCTGCTATAATTTTTTAACAGCATGCTAAAAGCAAAAAATAATATATAATTTACTTCTAAATATCGGTAGCAATTGCAAAATATTTACGATATTGCTTTTAATATTTTTGATTTGTTGAAAAGAAAATAGCATTGCAAAAGCAACCACTTGTTGTCATATATCTTACACTTGTTGTTTGTTCTTTTAGTCCTGCCATTATAAGGTAAGAGTGTATTTAAAAACGTATTTGTAGTGGAAATGATTGCAGTACCATTTCACAATGCTAGCAATGTGGCTGCCCTCATAATTGCGCTGGTGCTGTTTTCGTTACTGTCGCATTTTCAACAACACGAGAACAGCAATAGCATAAATAAATCAATGAAAAACGTACTATTTTGTGATACAGTCTAGCAATAATAAAGCTAGACTGTATTTATTTTCAAAAGCTCAGCAAAATGAAACGTGTAGGAGTTATAGCATAGTATTGTATATTCTATATTTTTGTGCTATTGCTATAATTTTATACACTGCAAATAGTGATGAATATTCCGAGTTCAGGACCAGCATAGCATCTGTTTACTTTACAAATATGCCAATTAATCTAATGTTGCTAAATGTTTTCGATTTGTATTTCGAAGCAAGTAAATAATACAAAGATTTTTTTATTAAAAGAACCAAGGGTAAAAGAACTTTTCGGCGCGCCCGTTAAATATCTAAATTTTTTTTATAAAAATCCATAAGCTGCTTAGCTTACCTGAATGTATTATTTTACAGCTCACTGTACTTGTATTTATTAGCTTGCCTTACCTACAAACACATGATACTAATGATTGTACCAGAATCTGTATATAAACACATACATGTGAATTTACATATGTATGTATGTATCTACGTGCATTTGATTCTAAGTTTCTATTTGTTGTTGTTATTGGATAATATTGTCAAAAGCCTAAAGTGTTTATTAAGTCATGTTTAAAAGGTGCTTGAGAGCTTTTTGTGTGTTTAGATGGTCATGTACGACGTGTGTTCGAGAAACACTGGGAAAATTTAAATGTTGCACGCTTTACATATATTTTTGTTAGGTCGCTACTTACGTTCCGATAGTTTGATAGGCTTGAATGAAAATTACTGTGCTTTGCGATTTTCATTTTTTATTTACATCTCACGTCTTGTTCGTCTTGTTCGTCTACCTTGAAAATTTGCTTACTCCTATACTCGAGGCTAAAGACCGCTAAAAAATGAGATAATTTCGCTCCCATTTGGAAAATAAGAACAGAAACTTCTGTGCGTTATCGGGACAAATCACATTACTTGCGACATTAAAATTAGACTGTTATACAACATTTGTAATGCTTCCTGGATTCGGAAAGCACTGACTCTAGTGTGTATACGAACGAAGGGGAACAAACTAACAACGATGAAGCAACAGAACAGTTTAACGAAACAATTTTCAATTTTTGGATACCCCCCTACGCGTATGTGTGTGCTTGTAATGGTGATTTATATTTGTGTTTAGTATTTGTTTGCCTGTGATTGTATTTGTATTCTGCTTTGGTACAAATGTTGAGAAAATATTTGCATACATAAATACTTTCAAGAGAAGTAGTTTATTTAGATGTTTTGTCATGCATTGACAATTGATTCGTTATTGTCATCAGGGGCATAAGGAAAGCATATTTAACTAAATCAATAAATTTACACACTGAGAAAGGTGCAAAGCAAATTAAGGAAATGGGTTTGAATGGCAAATGTTTATGGCAAAACTTTTGAAGGAATTTAACACAAAGAATTTGGAAATGAATTAGAGAGAGACAAATAAATATTACCCAACCATAATCTTGTAGCATTGTAGAAAAATAACTATAATATAAAAGTATTTAATCTTAAAACAAGCCTTAAGTTTGGAAGCGTTGGGTTTACAAGCCGCCTGTAATATAGGGTCGAATATTTTGTCCCTTTTACATCACGTTAAAAAAGAAAATGATATAGACTAGAGAAATTAGAGAATAGAAATGAAAAATGATATAGACTAGAGAAATTAGAGAATAGAGAGATTAGAAGCAAGGTATAGCAAGGAAATTGGCCACTTAAGCTGCACCGAAATAAAGAACAACTTAAAACTAGATTCAAAGCTTTAATTAAGAACGTGACAAATGAGGCACTAGAGCCCTTAATAATGTTCGTTTCAACGAGAATATTGCCTTTGTAGCTGGAGTTGTTGTGCTATGAGCCAATGCAACCATTAATATTTTATCATTGCGGCGAATTTTGTTAGAAAACTTCATTTAAAAAGTTCACAGAGTCTTTTGACTACTGCCTATATGTCATCGGTTACTGGTCGAAATTTATCATGGTCATCTGAAGACAGCTTGTGTTCCTGGAGCCCTGACAGTCTGGGAAGCCTTTATATTTTCTCAAAGTCACTTCACCTGCACAGGGATATGATTAAATAAATTTTAATCTCTAAAGCACCCTAATCAAATTTTAGGTGCGGCAAATTGCCGAATAGTTTTAATAAAGTGTTGCTGAGTAGCACGTGTCTCGTTTTGTCGGTGTGAATTAATCGCTAAAATACACCGCTCTGAGAGCTTCGGACTACATTTTTAACTCTTTGTAAGACTTGGATGTATCTAAGTATATTATAGCCTCCAGAGGCCCTGAATAATTATGTATGACAAAAATGTGGCAACTCAATGTCCGAACTTCTCGCCAGTGCGACTAAACAAGCGATGAAAATGGTTCAAACAATTACTAGAAATAGCAGTGACTGATTGAACCATATCATACCTAAAAGTCAATAACAAAGCGTTTATATAGTTATATAGTTGCATTTCAAAGTAACTAAATTTTAAGCCACCTTTAACCTATGCTCAAGCAGATTCGTTCAAATGTCTAAAACTAATTATCCACAAAATTAAATGATCTCTTTGAAATATAACTCAAGCTCCAGTAGATATAAATAATATTATGACACAACTTAATTTGTTTTAATGTAATCGATTTATATGACATGACGTTATGGCACACACAACTAAAACACAAAAACTACTTTTAAAATTTAAAATAATAAATTTAGTGTTTTTAGAAATTTATTTTAAGTAAATAAATTTTAATAGAGTTTTTGTGATTCAAATGAATAAATTTCTTTGGGTTAGTCATGCAATACTTCTACTAAATTTACGACAAAAGTTTTTTACGCTCAAAAAAGGGTGACACTGCACCAATGAGTTAAATTTTCTTCTAGATAGAAGAGGCTAATATTTATGAGAAAAGAAATAAAAACATTTTGCAGAAGTCATATTAATTTAACTTAAGAACTTCAAATTAAATTAAATTTTTATAACATCTGACCATAATATTTATTGAAGCAGAGAAGTTTGCTATTAAAACTTTGCACTGTAGTTTGCATACCATAATCGTATATATGCCCCTAAAAAAGTTCGACTTCCTAAACAGATATCTAATTATTTTTTTACTAAACTCCCTCCAATATAAAACCACTTCCTTTTACTTACGTATATCATTCTTTACAAACTCTGGCTTTACTTAGAATAAACAAATACGTGCATTTTTCTTTGCGCACAAGATAAATTTGAAATTTAATTAAATATTCTAAACGCACCGCTGAGACACTTGTGGCGAATTGTTTTGTTCGTCCATAAAAATTGAAGCCGCGCAAATATGTAACGTAGGAATCACACCATGTCATCTATTAGAATTAAAAGGCAAAAAAAAAAAAAAAAAAAATAAATAAGAAAAATAAAAACAAACATAAAAATTTGAAACGCAAAATGTAGCAAAAAGTTTGCAGACTACTTAACGCTTTAGACGACACTTTATTTGAATCAATTCCGCTGTAGACGATGTACGCAATTGGTGACTGACACACATAAATGTGCAGGCGTTTAAAAAAGTCAGAAATTGGTATCATAGTTAGTTTTTGCGACTCATATGTAACAATCCTCATCAGTGCACCAACTCCCAGGAATTTGGATTTACGATCACTTACTGCAAGTTACCATCAGTATGTACAGTTGCGGCGACGCCAACTGAACTTTGAAATTCACATCTTCAAAAACAGACTGCAGGTCAAAAAATTAAGCAATCGCGATGAAGACCACACTGGAAATTATAGGGCAGTAAAGTCTTCCAACATGTAAAAAATTCAAAAATACTGCGAAAACCCGAATTTGAACAATATAAGCCTTCCCCATTTCCCACCTTCCATGCTGCTTCTATTACTAGTACGCAGCCACATACTAAACCAAACTAAATTCTACAGAAAAGTATTCCCAGACTCTGAGAATTTTTCTACAGAAAAGTATTCCCAGACTCTGAGAATTTTTCTATAGAAAAGTATTCCCAGACTCTGAGAATTTTTCTATAGAAAAATGTTCCCCGACACTGAGAATTTTTCTATAGAAAAATGTTCCTAGACACTGAGAATTTTTCTATTGAAAAATGTTCAGAGACACTGGGAATTTTTCTATTGAAAAATGTTCCCAGACACTGGGAATTTTTCTATAGAAAAATGTTCCCAGACACTGGGAATTTTTCTATAGAAAAATATTCCCAGACACTGAGAATTTTTCTATAGAAAAATGTTCCCAGACACTGAGAATTTTTCTATAGAAAAATGTTCCCAGACACTGAGAATTTTTCTATAGAAAAATGTTCCCAGACACTGAGAATTTTTCTATAGAAAAATGTTCCCAGACACTGAGAATTTTTCTATAGAAAAATGTTCCCAGACACTGAGAATTTTTCTATAGAAAAATGTTCCCAGACACTGAGAATTTTTCTATAGAAAAATGTTCCCAGACACTGAGAATTTTTCTATAGAAAAATGTTCCCAGACACTGAGAATTTTTCTATAGAAAAATGTTCCCAGACACTGAGAATTTTTCTATAGAAAAATGTTCCCAGACACTGAGAATTTTTCTATAGAAAAATGTTCCCAGACACTGAGAATTTTTCTATAGAAAAATGTTCCCAGACACTGAGAATTTTTCTATAGAAAAATGTTCCCAGACACTGAGAATTTTTCTATAGAAAAATGTTCCCAGACACTGAGAATTTTTCTATAGAAAAATGTTCCCAGACACTGAGAATTTTTCTATAGAAAAATGTTCCCAGACACTGAGAATTTTTCTATAGAAAAATGTTCCCAGACACTGAGAATTTTTCTATAGAAAAATGTTCCCAGACACTGAGAATTTTTCTATAGAAAAATGTTCCCAGACACTGAGAATTTTTCTATAGAAAAATGTTCCCAGACACTGAGAATTTTTCTATAGAAAAATGTTCCCAGACACTGAGAATTTTTCTATAGAAAAATGTTCCCAGACACTGAGAATTTTTCTATAGAAAAATGTTCCCAGACACTGAGAATTTTTCTATAGAAAAATGTTCCCAGACACTGAGAATTTTTCTATAGAAAAATGTTCCCAGACACTGAGAATTTTTCTATAGAAAAATGTTCCCAGACACTGAGAATTTTTCTATAGAAAAATGTTCCCAGACACTGAGAATTTTTCTATAGAAAAATGTTCCCAGACACTGAGAATTTTTCTATAGAAAAATGTTCCCAGACACTGAGAATTTTTCTATAGAAAAATGTTCCCAGACACTGAGAATTTTTCTATAGAAAAATGTTCCCAGACACTGAGAATTTTTCTATAGAAAAATGTTCCCAGACACTGAGAATTTTTCTATAGAAAAATGTTCCCAGACACTGAGAATTTTTCTATAGAAAAATGTTCCCAGACACTGAGAATTTTTCTATAGAAAAATGTTCCCAGACACTGAGAATTTTTCTATAGAAAAATGTTCCCAGACACTGAGAATTTTTCTATAGAAAAATGTTCCCAGACACTGAGAATTTTTCTATAGAAAAATGTTCCCAGACACTGAGAATTTTTCTATAGAAAAATGTTCCCAGACACTGAGAATTTTTCTATAGAAAAATGTTCCCAGACACTGAGAATTTTTCTATAGAAAAATGTTCCCAGACACTGAGAATTTTTCTATAGAAAAATGTTCCCAGACACTGAGAATTTTTCTATAGAAAAATGTTCCCAGACACTGAGAATTTTTCTATAGAAAAATGTTCCCAGACACTGAGAATTTTTCTATAGAAAAATGTTCCCAGACACTGAGAATTTTTCTATAGAAAAATGTTCCCAGACACTGAGAATTTTTCTATAGAAAAATGTTCCCAGACACTGAGAATTTTTCTATAGAAAAATGTTCCCAGACACTGAGAATTTTTCTATAGAAAAATGTTCCCAGACACTGAGAATTTTTCTATAGAAAAATGTTCCCAGACACTGAGAATTTTTCTATAGAAAAATGTTCCCAGACACTGAGAATTTTTCTATAGAAAAATGTTCCCAGACACTGAGAATTTTTCTATAGAAAAATGTTCCCAGACACTGAGAATTTTTCTATAGAAAAATGTTCCCAGACACTGAGAATTTTTCTATAGAAAAATGTTCCCAGACACTGAGAATTTTTCTATAGAAAAATGTTCCCAGACACTGAGAATTTTTCTATAGAAAAATGTTCCCAGACACTGAGAATTTTTCTATAGAAAAATGTTCCCAGACACTGAGAATTTTTCTATAGAAAAATGTTCCCAGACACTGAGAATTTTTCTATAGAAAAATGTTCCCAGACACTGAGAATTTTTCTATAGAAAAATGTTCCCAGACACTGAGAATTTTTCTATAGAAAAATGTTCCCAGACACTGAGAATTTTTCTATAGAAAAATGTTCCCAGACACTGAGAATTTTTCTATAGAAAAATGTTCCCAGACACTGAGAATTTTTCTATAGAAAAATGTTCCCAGACACTGAGAATTTTTCTATAGAAAAATGTTCCCAGACACTGAGAATTTTTCTATAGAAAAATGTTCCCAGACACTGAGAATTTTTCTATAGAAAAATGTTCCCAGACACTGAGAATTTTTCTATAGAAAAATGTTCCCAGACACTGAGAATTTTTCTATAGAAAAATGTTCCCAGACACTGAGAATTTTTCTATAGAAAAATGTTCCCAGACACTGAGAATTTTTCTATAGAAAAATGTTCCCAGACACTGAGAATTTTTCTATAGAAAAATGTTCCCAGACACTGAGAATTTTTCTATAGAAAAATGTTCCCAGACACTGAGAATTTTTCTATAGAAAAATGTTCCCAGACACTGAGAATTTTTCTATAGAAAAATGTTCCCAGACACTGAGAATTTTTCTATAGAAAAATGTTCCCAGACACTGAGAATTTTTCTATAGAAAAATGTTCCCAGACACTGAGAATTTTTCTATAGAAAAATGTTCCCAGACACTGAGAATTTTTCTATAGAAAAATGTTCCCAGACACTGAGAATTTTTCTATAGAAAAATGTTCCCAGACACTGAGAATTTTTCTATAGAAAAATGTTCCCAGACACTGAGAATTTTTCTATAGAAAAATGTTCCCAGACACTGAGAATTTTTCTATAGAAAAATGTTCCCAGACACTGAGAATTTTTCTATAGAAAAATGTTCCCAGACACTGAGAATTTTTCTATAGAAAAATGTTCCCAGACACTGAGAATTTTTCTATAGAAAAATGTTCCCAGACACTGAGAATTTTTCTATAGAAAAATGTTCCCAGACACTGAGAATTTTTCTATAGAAAAATGTTCCCAGACACTGAGAATTTTTCTATAGAAAAATGTTCCCAGACACTGAGAATTTTTCTATAGAAAAATGTTCCCAGACACTGAGAATTTTTCTATAGAAAAATGTTCCCAGACACTGAGAATTTTTTTATAGAAAAATGTTCGCAGACACTGAGAATTTTTTTATAGAAAAATGTTCCCAGACACTGAGAATTTTTCTTTAGAAAAATGTTCCCAGACACTGAGAATTTTTCTATAGAAAAATGTTCCCAGACACTGAGAATTTTTCTATAGAAAAATGTTCCCAGACACTGAGAATTTTTCTATAGAAAAATGTTCCCAGACACTGAGAATTTTTCTATAGAAAAATGTTCCCAGACACTGAGAATTTTTCTATAGAAAAATGTTCCCAGACACTGAGAATTTTTCTATAGAAAAATTTTCCCAGACACTGAGAATTTTTCTATAGAAAAATTTTCCCAGACACTGAGAATTTTTCTATAGAAAAATGTTCCCACCGAAGAGCAAAAATTTTATTCCATCTTAAATTCTCCATGGGCTCAGATTACCCTAGTGCTGGCAAATAGATTCAGTCATAATGTTACGAAATTATAAGTTTCCTTGGTATAGTATTCTTAGTGAAGTCCCCAACGATCGGCGATACATATGAATTAGATTTTATAAGGCATTTCTCCGCCTGCTCTGCTAACTTATAATTCTGTTCTTAATTTTTCTTTATAAAGATGTGCAAAACATTAGATAAAGGAGATGTAAACGAAAATTTATTTGAAGGGGCAGCCATAAACGTATTAACCTCAGTGAGTATCATACAGAACACCAGTAGCTAATGAAAAAATCCACAAAGAAAACAATCACCAAGGAAATGACGAGACAAAAACAGCAACTTATGAATACGCGCAGATGTTACTCGTACTTTAAAATGGAAAATCCCATATAATTTCTGTTTTATTCCCCAAGGCAGCGCAAGTAGGGGTATGTGTGCAAACAGCAGGGTTTGTGTTTTGTCTTTTTGTTCCCTCTTTCCAATATGTATATATTGTTCTGTTGCCTTTGGGTTTGCGTTTGAATTTTTTTTTTGTAATTCCATTAAGTCAACAAATTGAAATGAACTTTCTCTATGGTGACAATTCAATGTTTTTTTCACAATCGATTTTTGTTTGTAAATTAAAACATCTTTGTTGTGTTTCTGTTGTAGCTGTTTTGTTTTTTTATATTTGAGGTATTTCATGGCATAAAATAAACTTATCAATCCAATGTTTGATTTCGTTCCACAAACACCAGAACAGTAGCAGGGTAGCAGCTATTTACAGTGACATTGATTGAATACTTAATTTTTTGAAAATTTTGTTACGCTTTTTTATACGGGATTTTGCGTCTGCCTGCAATTTTCACATAAAAATACTATTGATATATTTATATGTGTATGTGTGTGGCATTCTACAACAGCATAATTGTCTTTAATTTATGTAGATGAGCTTGTATGTTGCATGCCAAAGCCATCGATCAAAATTAGTTGGTAGTTTAAAAGTGAAACAAAAGGAAATGTTTAATATTGGAATTTTTCCAAGAGTTCCAGGAACAGGAATATGAAGCGATGTTTAACGGATGTTTGGTTATGCCTTTAGTTGTGTGTGTGTAAAAATTAATTTTCAAATGAAGTTGTGTGCGTAATAGAAAAATAATGAAATTATCTATCTTGATTTTAGGAATAGTTGGTTTAAGTATATGATTGAACTTGTTTCTTTTGCTGCAATACAAATTTTTTAATGAATAACGTGAAGTAAAAAAATACTGCATTAACTAAGTGATAATTAAGAAAATGTTAAACATATCCTGGTTTTCCTGGTTTTTGTTCAAATTGCACCACTGTCGAACTCAATTAGAAAAATTACAGGGTTATTTTTAAAGACATTGTTAAGTTGCTAAATTTATCATTTGAAAATCGGTAAAACCAACCAGATTTATTCCAAAATCAAAACAAGTTACGGCTCATTTTTAAATTCCAACTGGCAACGCGTCATTACTATGCAAAATTTTGGAGTGGCATTTGGCGAATATCGCCAGTAACGATATACGCATTTTAGCGCGTTACTGTTTGTTACCGAGCCCCGTTCGGGAGTGCACATAGTGCCTGCAGTTTATACCTGAAGCCGGGAAATATCTCGGTGCAGGATCAATGTGGCATTGACTTGTAACGCAGACTGTCAATATCATAACTACTGACGGGAGAATGGGTTGTTACAAAGTTACAAGCCTACAAGCCCCTCAGCACAATGCAAGATTAGGCGTTAGTGGTGGCATTTTAACTAACCCGGAGAAAATATCACTGTCGGATTGCCTCGCAAGACTGATGCCGATGTAAATCATGGCAATCTGAAGAGGCCCATACTTTTTAGAATAAAATCTGTAAAGATCGCTAGCTCGCTGTTGAGTTGCATTGCTACCTGATATCGGGACCTATATGCATGGTTATGAATTGGCACTCATGCATGCCAGTATGTTGTGCGTGGGCGTGTTGGTGGATGCTTTTTTTCACTCAGTGTTAAGAACGCAACGTGGCATTTTGCAGTAGTGGCAAGTATTCATATTAATTTGCAGCGTTCTGGTAAGATTTATTACGCAAATGCCTTCGATATCCGGAGCCACAGTTTAAGGCAGCTGATAGTGCGCAAACAGACACAATTTGCAAGAGACTGTCCGAGCATATTGCTTATTGATACCAAAGTTTTAACTGGATATAGAATCTGACTCTCTTCGGGTTGCTATTTACATCAACGATAAAAGGTTTCAACAGGCTAAACACTAAAAGGACGTTCTTTTTGCAGGTCGGCTTCATTTGGTTTGGCACAAATCCGTTCCATGGATCAATGAGTTAAAAAAAAATTGCTTTTTGCCATCGACATACTTCAAAATAGTCATTATTGCACGAGCGGCGTGTACAGTTACACTATTCTTTCCCAATTCATCGTTGCAATCAAAACTGGTTGATGGTTCATACAGAACAGAACATGCAGAAGCTCTCTACTCCACTTAATTCATTGGTCTCAGAACCATCGAAATGTTTAATAGCTATGTGAATAATAAAACGCTCCTAAGTGCCCAGGAAGCGCAAATTGTTTGGTTGTATATTGTTATAGGTCGCACCTAAGAAATTTAGACAAAATATCCTCCTAGACGTCGTCCCAAAGGCACTGCATACACGAGCGTCTAATAGTCAATTGTGTGATATCTCGTCTGGTAGATGTTGACTCCCAATCGCGGCGTCCTCCTCCACCATCACAGCATTTTCAACAAAATGCACAATATTAGGTCACCGGTATCTCTTCTGTGATGTGATACTTAAGTTTTGACGAAAATAGTGGATGGTCCGCAGTTGACGCTGGTTGGATAGAAATACAGCATTAAAATTCTTAAAACTCTTACGAAATATTTACAACCAGTATCCTTTGGTTTTTCGGTTTTTAACTGCATTTAAAAACCTTTTAGGATAAATATTATTGTAGTTCTTTGCCAAGATTTCTTTGAACAAACTTTTGTTCAAGTCATGTTTTATTTATAAATAGAATTTAAAAAAATTTTCTACAAAAAGTGTTTTAAGTATTTAAAGGTAATTTGTAAAGGATTAAAAAACATGACTTCTTAAAAAACCTTTATAAAAATAATGTGTGGGAAAATTATTATACTGAAGCAACAATAATAATAAAAAGAAACTTTCTTCTATTAAAATGTCAAAAGTCTTTAAAAATGTTTGAAACTCTTACAAATACTGTCAAACACATACCTTGTACGAGTGTGTGGGTAGAGGCAAGTGTATTTCTTCATTTAGGCTGTCACTTAGAGTTCAACATTGGAGTAATAATAAAGTGATTGTTTTTGTTAAAGTAGAAAAGAATTGATTTACTTCAAGTACAATACGGAACGTTTACAAACGTATTGATGTTTGACATACAGTCAAGTCATAATACCGACAACACAATCGATGTTTAGACAGTTGCATACAGTAGTTTTAATATTCAAAAATACTAGGAGGATTAAAAGAAAGAGGTTGGCGAAGGGCGCTTAGAGGTCTTTAATTTACAAAATTTAAAAAATTAAGTCCATTGCATATTTCATATTATTACACGGATCGTGCTGTCATTTTATAAACTTTATTTGTTAACTTAATAAGGCCTTTTATTGGGCCCTGCCTGTAACTTTCTTCGACCTGGCTTTATGGTTGCGTTTAGCTTAAAAGGCCTTCATTTTTACTCTACCTGTACCTGTCTTCCCACTGCATATATTGTATTTGTGCATACATCTAACGTCATAATCAATGTTTTTGACATTTATGATGAACGTAGCATTTATACTTTTATGAAGTTACACACACTTTTGTACAACCCAAGTACCCATAAAGATCCTTCAACAAAACAAAGAAAGGGTTTTTAAAAACTCACACATTCGTACATAAAAATACACAATTACTACTCGAAAAGGTAAAAGAATGGAGAAAAATCAATAAACGATTTTAACAAACAGCTAGAAGAAAGAAAAAACAGGAAAAAGCAGTAAGAAGTTAAAACAAATAAAAGGTTTTCTTTTATTAAAAAAATAACTATAGCTTGTTGTGTGGCAAATACGATTTGGCGAATCATATGCTACAAAAACAGCCAAGAAAGGGTCTGTAGACTGATACTAATTTCAGTGAGCATCAATTTTCCTGATTACAAATAAGTTTTTCACATACGGAAGAAGTGATCACTGATCTAGGCATCTACAAAATCGCTACAGAGCAACGATCAATAAGTATTGCATTTTGGATTTGCTCGAACCCTTAAAGCTTTCAATGAAATTAGTTCTTTCAAAAGCTGCCATATGCAAAATCATATATAAAATCCGAACTACTAGTGACTGACTTCTGGGCCCAGTACCAAATTAGTAGCGTAAAAAATCTTGAAAGGGGTGGATGGGTCTGGTGGATACTCCTGAGGAAGAGGCTGATACGGTAGCGCACATTGTATTGGAATGACAAACACTGGCTAGCAGAAGGTTTAGAACTACTGGCAAACACTTCTTAAATCTTATTGCCATCGGGGTATCTAAGCCTTAGAGAAGTGCCAGCAATTTCTGGTGGTGGCTGGTGTTAGCACTAGACCTAAGTCTCAGACCAATGCTATCAATTACAAGCGACTACGTAATGAGGAAGAATAGCGACAGCCTGTCGACAGTCTGAAATCACTGTAGTCAAGACTAAAGTGAAGTGGTATCACGAGACTTGAATGAAGGTAGGGTAATCGGGAATTACAAATCTGTTGCCTGGAATCAATTCGAGATAAGCAAGGGATCGAAAAGTAAACGGTCTCTTTCAATATCCCCCCAACATTAATAATATAAAAAAAATAAAGGCTATTTTGTTGCCGAATTTCGGTTTTATAATTTAATTGAATATGTATGTCGAATAATTCGCTTTCGAGTTATTGTCATAAATGTCATTCAACTAGAAGTAATTGACAAAAAATGGATAGCAAATTTGGGTTCAGCGTCCCACAATACCTAAGAGTAAGCCAATGAGCAAGATCTTAGTCACTATATTCTTTGAGATATACGACCAAAAATTCTTACAACCGCGATTGAATATTACACCTTCATTTGCACTAAAATCAAGCTGGCTGTGGGGGCCATATGTAAGAAAATATATTTAAAATCAGTTAGGAGAAAATTGTCTGTCCAGTCAAGCAAACTTCATGGCTATTATTAATTTGCTCTGACCTTTAGTTCATCTTAATTTTTACATATATCAATTAATACATTGAAAGCATTGTAGTGGTTACCAAGATGCTAAATTATGTGGCTACATGGATTCTAATTAGGCAAAAAGTTATTGGAAATTAAAGCTCACAATTAGAACTCCTGCAACCGGAGTCAATAATGTCTTAATAAAATTACAAAAATTTACCACGAAAATATGAAAGCTCATTTTCAGGATACCTTGTAAAAAGTGATTGACTATGTGGTCCGCCTTAATAAACATGGAATAATTTCAACATTTTCCTGAGTAATGCATTCACGGACCAGCTCATTTGTAAAGAAGTATTTCTTGTTACGCGACAAGAGTTCACGTGAGTTCTACATGCTCCACAGCATAGTTTTGAATTACTTCGATGGTATACACGGCTGGATTATATGGTCTGACTCACTTTACTTCATGTCCCCGTGGTCCCTTGTAGAGAATTATTTATTTACTTGGAAAGACAACACGCGATTGTTGCAAGGGGTTAACAAGCTCATCAGCGATACTTGTAAGCTTTTGACAGTTTTTCTTTTTCGACGCTAAATATAGGCCTCCAGGAAGCAATTTATCTCATACTTGTTCATTTCATACTTCTGCACCGTGTTTTTTGAGCAGGCGCGTATCCATATTTCCTCCGCTATCATCCCTCCTCAAGCGATTAAAAACAACACTTTTTGAGGATAAACAAATTAAAATTAGCTTATGGTAGAAAGCCGCCCATTTGCGGGTTAGGGAGTAGACATGCAAAAAAAGAATTGAAGCTTAAATAGGTTTGACTGACCAAGCATCAGATACTATGCTCCAGAAAGTGTATTAAAATAAAAATTCTCGCCACGAACATGTGGGTCATTAAGCTCACCGTGAAAGACATATTTAGCCGAAACTTGTCAGAAAACAAACATCCAATAAATAAACAAATTCATATGTAGTTTTATTGCCAACGTTTCAGTGTAAAACATAGCACCTCAATAAATAATATTTATTATCACATTTAGAATTTTCAAAACTCATCACACTAGCTGGGATGTGCGTCCAACACCAAACTGACAGACAAAAGTGCCCTTTAAAGTAAAGTAATAAATCAAAATATTTTATATATTTCACCCTCAGCTAGGTACAAACTTCAAGTAGCTTTTCATAAGAAAATAAAGTTTCAATAATTGCTTCATACTCTGTACTGTTCTTCAGGTTCGTTCTGCTTGTCTTCTAGTGAATAACTCTCGCATTTGTTTCCAATGACTAGTGAAATGAAAATGTTTCTTTTCCAACAAAAAGAGGAAAAAAATTATATAAAATCAAAAAATCAATGTCTACACTTAAGCTGTCAATTCTTTCAAGTAGTTCCTGGTGTTTATATTTGGTTTGAAAACTCAAATACAATTAACAGAATAAGCGTAACTGAGTTACTGAATATAGCAAGGCAACAAAAAAAGTATGACATAATTTTAAAACATTTGAAGCAACATTTAAAAAGGGATAAAAGTAAGTGTTTTTCAAGAAAATGGAATTGAAAATTCATTCAGAAAAAATTCATATAAACAGGTAACAAAGTTGGGTAACATTTGGAGGCTTAAACTCAGAGAGGTGAAAGAAAAGCCAGGCAAAAATTTTCATAACTTGATTTTAAGTCTGT
Organism: Phania funesta; assembly: GCA_963932375.1. Taxonomy (NCBI): domain Eukaryota; kingdom Metazoa; phylum Arthropoda; class Insecta; order Diptera; family Tachinidae; genus Phania; species Phania funesta. The sequence goes on along the minus strand of OZ010653.1, from coordinate 102,327,644 downwards.
ATTATATATTAAAGTGCTTAATGGTGGCAGTGTTATAAAAAATTATATTTGAAATATTTATGTAGAAAAGTATAAAGTACGTTCAAGTATGGGTCTCATTACATAATCCAAATTTTTAGTAGATCCAAGAAACAAGGTAGAAAACAACCAACCCAGAAGCTTTACCTACTACCTGTTTACACCTTACAGATGCCTAAGGCCTCATATGACAAATAGATACCTGACAAACAATAAAACTTTAACGAATTGATGCAAACTTCCCAGAACTAAAAATGACATTGAAGATGGCACACAGCCGAAACCATTTTGTCTCCACACCAAACTTGACAAGAGATGACGAAAATTCGTACCTAAAATATGCATGAATTTCTTTGATTTTTTGTAACAGTTATATCGATAAAACACTTTCAAAATAAAGTTCCATGAAAAGTATATCATGATGAAAAACAAAAAAAGAAATGCTATGGATATAACAAAATTATCTAGATAAAACAACTTATGTGCACACAGGTGGTTTTCCGTGCACACAGGAGTTGTTCCACAATAACAACGTAGGGGCTAAATCCGGAGAATATGGCGGATGAGGTACGAATTCGTAGCCCAATTCATAGAGTTTTGCCATTGAGGCTGCACAGTGCACGTGTACTGCACACGTTTTATCTTGATGAAAAAAAAAATTATGGTCATATGGGGTCGTTTTCTTTAAATTCTCATTAAATCGGTCTACTAATTTGGCACAATATTCGCCGTTTATCGTTTTTCCCTTTTAAAGGTAATCAATGTGGATTATCCCGCGTGCATCTCAAAAAACTGTTGCCACCACCTTATTGGCCGACAAAATTACCTGGGCCTTCTTCGGAGCAGGTTCACAAGAAGAAACCCATTGTTTAGACTTCTGTTTAGTCTCCTGAGTACAGTAATGGATCCTTGTTTCATTCAGCGTTACGAAACGCCACAAAAACTCATTCGGATTGCGGTTTAACAACTCCAAACAATCCTTTGAACTTGTCACACGTTTACGTTTATGGCCAATTGAGAGCAAACGCGGGATCGATCTTGCAAACAACTTTCTTAAAACCAAACTGCCATATAAAATGCCTATGGCATCAACAATCTCACGCACTTTTACTCTTCTATCGGCCAACACCATATCGGGGATTTTTTCAACATTTTCGGGTGTACTGACCTCAATTGACAGTCCAGAACGTTCAGCATCATTTGTACTTGTGCGACCACAACGAAAGTCAGTAAACCACTTTTTTACCATTAAAATCGATGGTGTAGAGTCCCCATAGTATTTATCGAGCTTTTCCTTGGTTTGATTGACGGTTTTTTTCACAAAAAATAATGTTTAATGAGCACCCGATATTCACTTTTTTCCATTTTTACACAAATACACGAGGTTGTACGTTTTGAACAGATGTTAGACGCAAAGTAACTGACGACACTTGCTCAAAATTTGACAGTAGTCTGCTAACAGATTGTGCTTGATGGGAACAGTATTGCATTTCATTTAACTGCGAGGCAAGTTCGAAAAGACAGGGACTTATTAATCCGCCCTCGTATCCTCAGGCAATCCTAGTGGCTATAAGAACTTCAGCATTATTTCTCGCTAGGATCTTACTATTGTGTTGGTTTTTGCATTAAATTTCATGGTTTTGTATTCTCTATTGAAATATATTATTTAACAATTTACGTCCTTATTCATTTAACTCAAAGACTTAGGCTACTTTTTCTGTATAAAAAAAGTGGATGCTTAAGCCGCTTCTAGTCTTTTTCATGTATTTCCTTAAATTTGAAGCAACTTTTATTCTGTAACGCTTCAACTACACGAATTCAATTAAACCTTCAAATTTTTTTTTTTTTATAACTTTTGATAGTTTTAATAATTCATAGTTTGATCCGACTCCATACAGATTTGTTTTCGTTTCGAACAAAAAAAAAATTTCAACAACGAAATTTAAAATGCAACACGTTATGCTGGAGATATTTTTCACTTACAAACTGAATACAATAAAATAAAGGAAAAGAAGAAAAAACTACAAAAAAGTTTCGACTATTGTTCTACAACAACGAAATAAAAGAACGAAATCAAAAGAGGATACGACATTTTTCGATGTTCGCGCCAAACTAACAAAACAAGGAGTTTGGCATGAGTAGTGCTCCTGGCCACCATTAGCGCACACACAGAGGCAGACGTTATCCAACACAAATGTAACAAAATGTAGATACATGTATGTACTTACATACGAGTATGTATTGGTAAAACTATATTATTCAAAAAACAAAAACATACTAACGAGAAGCATCCAAAATTCATGGCCACGGTCGTTAGACACACAAATTCTCTTAAAAAACAAACTAATCCAATTCTTAGTTGCGATAAAAGTTAAAATATTTTATAGTCAATGCCATTGCTTTTAGTTAAGATAGTGGACACAAAGTGGCGCGCCATGTTTGTTATGGTGAACATATCCGTTTTATTGTTTTTCGTTTACATTGAATTTTATTTATTCTAGATTGATTTAGTTTGTTGCCAATGTTAATCGAACTTTTATTTATTTTTTGTTAGAACATATGCGATTTTCGTTTGTTTTCTAACGCATATTTAATAAATTCACTTGCATCGTTTCCTGTTATAAAGACTGAAAAGCTCAATTTAAGAAAACGAGCAGAATATCGTCAATGATCCCTAGATTTTGGTTGCCTCTATATTTAAAGTCTGTAGCTTGTATGAAATTTCTTTCGTTTTGTATAAAAAAAAAAAGATTTTATAAAACTAACGTAATGTCTGTTACATAAATATACTATGTAATTTCGAGAATTCGGAATTATGTTCGAAATTTCGAACATTCTTGTTTTTGCATTTTCCATTTAAAACATTTCATGTCATTTGTGTGTCGAAAAGGGAATTTTTGTTATTTTGAAAATTCGAATTTTCGAACATGAATAGTATATCAATTTTCTAGTTTTCGTTTTATAAAATCTTTCATTTTATTTATTTATTTATTTATTTTATTTTATTTATTAAATTGTAGAACTAGCACAACAAGATAATAATCTTATAAGTTAGAGTGCTAGTGAGTAAAGCAAATTAGTTGTTACATATAAAAAAAAGACAAAAAGGAGAACATAGTACACATAAAACAAAGTAATATGATAAAAGTGTATAACTAAAATAATACAAAACACATATAATTATTACACAAACATTTTCAAGCATATATTTTAGCTAACTCTCTTTTAAATAAGTTTGCGTTGCCTAAGTTTTGAATATAATGCGGTAAAGAGTTCCATAGACTTGTGGTGTATATTATAAATTGACGTTGTGATAAAAGGCTCTTGTATTTTTGTTTAATTATAATCCTTCCACGGTTAGATCTGGCAAACTTCGTCCTGCCATATAAATATGGTGGTTGTTCAGTTGGGATTATCTTATGCATTAAGACAAGGCATTTAAATTTCAAAAGGTCGTCGAATTTCATGTGAAAAATCTGGTAAGAATATAACGAAATATTGACACGACGGCTCTTTTGGAAAATATATATTGCAACATTATTATATGCAACTCTAAGTTTACCTAAGTCATTACTACCACAGTTTGCAAAGATTTCACATGCGTATAGAAGAGCTGGAACAAGGTATGTCTTCGCTAACAGCATACGTATAGGAAATGGCGTTGAATCTTGGACAGCCCAAAGGCTACGAAGCATGTTATGTACTCCGCCCACTACAATACTAATGTGATTCGACCAAGTAAGTCTATTATTGAAAGTGACTCCCAGGTTCGATGCAGAATCCACAAGAGCAATATCCTTATCATCTATTTTTATAAGAATGTTAGAAAAATTGTTCTTGGACTTGGACACTATGATGCACTTAGATTTCAGTGGATTAATGCACAACCCATTAGAACTTGCCCACTTACTTATCTCGTTCAAATCATCATTGATTATTTCTACACAAAAATTAATATCATCCAGAGTAGTGCTAAGATAAAGTTGCACGTCGTCAGCATACATATGGATTTTACTGTTAATTGAAATATCAGGCAAATCATTGATGTAAAGACAGAAAAGAAGAGGCCCAAGAATAGAGCCTTGTGGAACTCCCCTACTAACGTTAATTGGCTCTGATCTGTTACCGTTAAGATAGACTGTTTGGGATCTATTGCTCAAATATGAATGTAGAAGACTGCATGCTGAGCTAGAAAAATTTAATAGTTTCTGAAGTTTTTTCAACAGAACCGAATGGACAACAGTATCGAACGCTTTACTGTGATCAAGAAGTACCAAAAAAGCTACCATATTTCCATCGAGTTTCTTTCTTAGATCTTCGACTACCTCGACCAATGCCGTAATGCAACTCCTGCCCTTCATAAAGCCCGATTGCTTATCAGATAAAAAATTTCCAGATATCAAATATTCACTTATTTGCTTGCTCATCAGATTTTCAACCACCTTGGATAAGAAGGAGAGAATGGCAATTGGCCGATATTCATTGCTGGCCTTGGGAATAGGGACTATTTTCGATAGCTTCCACTCTTCCGGAAAACTTGATTTTGTGAGAATCGTATTAAATAGATTTGTAAGTTAGGGCAGTAGTCTTGGAGTTAGGACCTTCAGAAAAATAGGACTTATATCATCCATACCAACTGCATTCGACTTAATTGCCGAAAAAGCTTTCAAAACTTCCACATGATCCACACAACGAAAACTAAAAGGAATTTCCATTGAAACGTAACATAGGTCGTTGTATACTTTATCTGAAGGTGAAGGAGCATCAAAAATTACAAACTTATTGTTCAAAATATTCACATCAATGTCAGGGTTACATGATAAAGAGAGTTTCAGTGCTACTCCAATTTTACGTATCTCTTTCCATGTAGATTTGTTATAAATAGGATTTTGCAAGTTTGATTCGTTTCATGACATCGTTTCCCGCAGATTTATAGCTAATTTCAAGATCTTTAGTTTTAAACCTTTTCCATCTAGCATAAGCAGCATCACGCTTCTCGATTAACAATTTTATTTCAGGACCAAACCAAGGTTGTTGTCAGGGTCTTATTCGCTTGGTCTTTATTGGGACACATAAGTCAAACAAGTATTTAATATTTCCCTTAATAAACGACAATTGATCATCAGCACTCACAAAAGTGTGAATTTGATCCCAAGAGATATTGTCGACGTAATGATTAAGCAAAACGTAATCAATATTATTATAATCACGATAAGAAATAATTGTATCATTCTTATTCATGGACATGTCATAGGTTAAGAAGAGAATATCATGCCTTGAGAAAGCTGAGGCTGAAAGTTGGTCACACATGAGTACTCTAGACTTGTGGTTGACAAATATCAAGTCAATTAGGCTATTCGAAGTAGTGTGAAAGTGTGTCGGATTATAAGTGTTTACTGGATAAAGATCAATAGTACGCATGGGTTCAATTAATGGATTAGCGTTTAACAGGTTATTATTAAAGTCACCTGCTATTACTATATCCTCGTATTGGACAGATAAATCCGCAAGGATAGCAATGAAAGGATTAACATCCATATCACTACTTGCCCTATATACACAACCTAGAAGCATTTTCCTCCTATCCATACTAGATATCTCAAGAAGTAAATATTTTATATCGCTACAAAATATCATCCTCAACTTCTCCCTACACGATATACCGTCCCGAATATACACAGCGACTCCACCACCTCTAGCCCTTGTTTCAACATTATCAATAAGAATCCTTCTATCTGCGCGGAAAAGTTTAAAGCCTGTTAAATTAAACACAGAATCATTTACATCGAAAGGAAACCAAGTTTCCGAAACACATATAATATCTATATCTGTTTGGGGAAATAGCTACCGAAATTCATCCATTTTATTAAACAAACTTTGCGCATTTAAGTGAACGATTTTAAGACCAGTTTTTTGTCTGGAAAGAACCCTGAGCATACTATACACACAGTCATTGGAACCACGACTACTTAAGTCGAACATATATTGTTGTGGAATTGGCAACGCACGCAAAAAATTAGAAAATAATTATATGAGAGCTATTTATCTTCCAGCTTAAAAAGCAGTTGTACATACATAATTGAGTTAATAGTAAATTTAAAGGAATAATTGAAACATAAATATAAAAAATATAAGCAAATAGTATGAGTTTGTGCAATAAAAAAATATAGTTCCGGTGAGTTGAGTATATCATGTTGAATTGTTGTTGAATTATTGTGTTGATATATTGGCATGATGCGATTGTGCAGCATAATTGCGGCCATGAGCGACGTCCAATACATTAGCACTAGGAAATAACGCATGAAGATACCCGATTTCGTCGATTTGCAGGATGTTATCATTGGAGTTTTTCCTAATATATACAAAACTTCGCATGGAGAAAGCGCCGTGAATGAGTTTTTTCTTTTTAAGGCGAACAGCTGCACGTAATATTTGAAAATTGTTTTTTGTTAAATTCTCATTAACATAGAATTTGCTGTCAGAGTTAAAGCCCAGATGCCTTAAGCGAAAAGAAAAATCGTTGTTGGTGTTTTTAAAATTTCGAAGTGATTTTAAGAAACTATTTTTGTCATAGGGTGACCACATTTTTACAATCTTTGTGTTTATTGTTTACATTCTGCAGACGATATATATTTGTAATTGCATGAACTGCAGTTTTTATTGTATCACAAATCGAGCCGAATACATTCATTAAGTTTTCATTTTCATTATACGGTATTTCGTTTAGACGCAACTCGCATGCAACAGTGTTGTTTTCCTGATGCTTTATACAAAGATGCAAGTTCGTCTTTAATACTTTTGAATTCAACCGCAGCTGTTTCTAAACTAGACACTCTATCACTAATTTGTTGTATTTCATTTTGTATATGGTTGTATCTCTTGTCTAATTCATTTAGGAGATCCTCTCTATATTGAGTGAGCTTGTCCTCAATGGCTTTTCCCATTTGCTCTGTTAATCGTTCGAAACGCCTATCCATCACTGTTATTAATCTAAAAGGTGATTCTGTCGAGGCTAAGCCCGGGCTAGCATAGAGAGAATTTTTCAAAGACCCTCTTGCATGGCTATCCACAGGTTTGCAAAAAGTTAATGTCGATCCAGAAGGTCTGGTTTTTTGAATTTTCCATCCATGTTACGATTATTATTGTCTTTATCACTCGATGTAGATTTAATTCTTTTAGTGATCTTTTTTACACTTTGGTTATTAGTTTTTCTGAGGTTATACATTGAGTGTTAAAATCATAAGAGTAGTTAACAGAAATGTTTTCAATTGTTTATGTCTCTATTTTGCTTAATTTACGTTAGGTTCGTATGAACTTAACTGAGCACAAAAAAATATTCCCTTTAGCTTTGTTGTTTAATATGTTGAAAATGTTGTTTTTATTTGATTTTAGATTCTCTTGTTTTTAACTCTTGTAGTATCAGGTTCGTTGACCTGATTAATTTTAATGATTGTGCACACAAGAATAGCGATTGTATCAGGAGAACACAACTTTTTACATAAAAAAATTATCTTTAGCAAATTTTCTTAATTCCACCTCTTTTTATTACAAATAATGCAATTTATTGTTGAGGGTGGATAAGCTGCGCATTTCGCTGGGTAGCTCATCAGGAAAGCCTTCGCTAACTTTCCATTTTTTTAACGAGTTGTAGTATTTTGTTGCAGTGTAAGGCAGATATATTCTGATTAGGTATGGAATAAAATATCCTTCAAATAGCACCGATGATAGGCCATTGCTATTTCGATGAAATCTTTAATCACTTTTCAACCAAAATGTGGCTGCCTCTCACTGATGACGCAATCAATCTTGGTATTTAGTTGAGGCATTGCTTCTGGTTGATTCGCGTAGGCCCAAGACTTCACACAACCCTAAAGAAATCGCATCCGTGACATGATTTAGAACGGATATCGTTACAGGAGTAATTCAATGGTTTCAGGTGTCTTGCAAACATAGTCTGTCTAGTTTAGACCACAAGAATTATGTTATCTCGTTCTTCCAAAAAATGCCGTGCACAGTCAATACAAATTTGGCACCTCTTTTTAAAAAACAAAATAAAGGTTGTATTTATTTCTCATGGATCACGTGCAGATTTTCTAAGTCGTAAATTTGACCATTCGTGCGTTTCATATAGAGGATGATTATTGCCTCAGCGTAACTTTCCGTGTTTCTGTAGTGGGTTTTTACAATGACGACGAGTTCTTGCTTTGTCTAGCGCTCCATTTTTATTATTCGGAACAATTATAGGGGACAGCTGTTAGATATCAGTGTTGCCACTTGCATGAATAAAATTCTACAAATTTAAATAATGCGTTCTTATTGGGCACCCTGTACATTCTAATATAATGAATTAATTTTTACAATTAAAAATATTTATAATTCTACTACACAACATAGGGTAATAATAATTTTTTGCATTTTATTTAACAGAAAAATTTTTGGGTAAAAATATTTTTGTATTGAATGCAAATATAAACATGTGTTGGTGTTCGTATCCTTGTATGTGTTATGATACCAAAACAGATGGCTTAGACAATGTGTGTACATTTTCTTTATGCATTTATTCTGTTATTATGTCACGTACTTTATATAAAACGTTTTCGGTCGTTTTTCAAAGTACTTTTATTGACAACAACAAATTACACTGCTGCTGGTCTAATGGGGAAATACCGTCTGCGTATTTATTGCAAACGTTTCTTGCTGTTAATAAATTGTTAGAAATTCAATAAACATAAACAAAACTGGTATCAATGTGAAAGATGTGATAGAAAAACTTTTTATATGAAATTTAAACTAAAATGGAAGAAGATCTACTGGATTCTAATGGGATGACGATTTACAAAATTTGCTAAAATAGTATTAAAATGTTCGGGGTATTTCAGGTATAATAGTACTTATTGTGAATAAGTACGAAATTATTTTTGGAGTTCGAGTTCAATTTTGAGCTTTGGTGTCTTTGACTGAGTAGAATTTTATGACAAATATTTTTGTAGGATATTTTACTCGGCTATGTTGCTGTTTAAGGGAAGTTGTGTGGCCTTTTTAAAGTCAGGGTCCAAAAAAGGTCCATAGAGCCATGAATTAGAGGGTTAGAATATTCCACAAAAATTTTCCTTGTAGTGTTTTACATAAAAGTGCTGAACACTTCTTATACCTAAAATATAAGGATTAGAAGTTTTAATATGTCGATTCACTATAACAATGTTCAAAAGGTGGAAAATTTAATCCACCCTAATATGAGGGTCAGATTTAAATGTTTAAACCGGTCCCGTCTGTTGGAATCCGTTCTCAGAATCTTGTTATTTTTTTTAAAGCAGAAGATGCGTGAAGTATATTCTCTAACATCTACCTGTCGGTCAACTTTCTATTCTTCCTCATTTGTGTTCAACCAAAAATCTGTATAGCGAAATATAGAACCAAGACCTCTACAAATCTTATACAGTTCAGTAGTTTGGCGAAATTCATGTCTTGAAAGAAATAATTGCGCCCTACGAAGTCAGTTGTTTGTTATTTCCATTACAGACCTCAAGTTCCTTCCACTTAATAAAAAGTTGTTACACTCGTTAAAAAGGCTTTACACTCATTGCAGTCACTACAGTGGTGGCCAATAAAAATACGCACGATTATTAGGATAGGAGAAGAAAATAATATTGTAGTTAACAAATTTCGATTAATTGTCTTCATAATTTTTTATTTGAAAGAAAAGATTAGGAGTAGCACCATTGAGAGGTAAAATGGAATATTCCGCATCCGTCGAAATGTTTAGAATTAATAATACTTCTGAAAATAACTGTCGTATTTTTTTAATTAGAATTTCCCATATCTTCCCCCCTAAAAGCTCAAGCGAGATCTGCGTCTTGAAAATAATTTTGTTACGGTATTTCTGATATTAATATTTATGAAAGAATCACTCAAGTTTTTAAGACTCTAGAAGTGCTTGATCCCCACAATAAATACTCATGTCAAATTATGTACTTTCCATGCCTACACTACCACATAAATTAGCTTTAAATTGTTCGCTGGGTTTTTTTAATGTTACCTTGTTCAGACGTACACGTATTTTAACTTCCGGTATTAACATCCATAGGGACTCATTGCTTATGTTTCCTTGTTGTTTGTTGATGTTCTTCTATTTATTTCTATTGATGTTATTGCTTGTGTTGTTTTTGTCGTTTGAGTTTTTTTTCTAGTCTTTATATTAAAATAAAGTGCTTTAATGGTTGCTGTTTTTGCGTCAGTTGCAAAATATAAAAAGTCTAGCGATTTTTTTTTGCATTGGCAATAGATTTTCTTTACTTTTGTTCTTTATTTCACTTAAGTTCCTCTTAAAATAGCGCCTTATTTAAATGTAACTAAAGTGTAGTTAAAACGTTTGAAGGAAGTTCACAAATTTGAAAAGAAATATATTTAAGGTTAAACATTTCAAGGGTGATTTTTAGATACAGATGAATTTAAATAAATATTAAAATAAATTCTGACGGATGGTCACCGCGAATGCAATTAAAATGCGGTTGTTGATGCCAATTGTGGGGGAGAGAAATAATATGAGCTGCTTTTTGTTCAAACCATTTTGGAGATTTCATTACAACCTTAAAATAAATTGAGAGGCTAGAAGAAAAAATTGATGGCCTGAAATAAAACTAATTGTTTTCTTCGTTCTCAACTAAATAAAGTGACATTGACGATGGACACGCTACTTCGCACGAGGGACCTTAGAAATGTTTAGCCAGTTAAGTTACTGAGATCTTACTGTGCAAATAGCAACTGCAATTTGCAACTTTCCATCGCTTTTTGGAGTTCTCCACTAGCATTGTATTCACTCCAAAAATAACGCAAGATTTGAATTTGGCGCCACTTGTGCAATAAAGCGAAGGCAGCCGTAAAAAACCCAATTTGACAGCTGATAGTTTGATATTAGCAGTACAACGTGCTACCATGAGACCATATTGTTTTGAAAATGTCGAAGTAGTGACTGTTACTAGTATTCGATATTGCGATAGGATAACAAAGTTATTTATTCGAAAATCGGATGCTATTGAGTTGGCATATGCATATCTGCTTTCAAGAAGACATCTTCACATGTCATACAGTTCGTGAAGAAAATCAATTGCTGCATTCTGTTATAAAAATTGGTCCCCTGGATTTTGTGATATAACGCCATTAGATTTGTTTTAAGGAAATTACGCGCGTCCTCAGTGAAATCCAGTTACATTTATTCCAAATGGTCTTGGAGAATTTCAACATAAGAGTGTGTATGTTCCAGCGTAGCTATGCAGGCCATTTGCCCTATAGTTCCTGTAGTTCTCTAGCTTTTAATTCCAAACAGTTGACTTATATATTACCAATCTCCCTAAGATATCCCGACCACCACATAATGTACAGTCTGTATGTTATTCGCTACTCGTTGTTATTCGCCACTCTGAAATTGCCCGAGACTTCGCCGCCTCTTATTTTATTGCTTTAATTATAATTTCGCTTCATTCTGTAAGTCCCAATAAATGTAAGGCCTACCACATTTCATTGAGACAGCTTTCTTTACAATGTAGTCAGAAATGTTTGGGATAAATTGTAGTTATTCCCAATGCAGTGCTCCCAGCTTGTTAAGAACAGAGCTTAAAATGCACACTTGCCTAAAAAGATAAGCTGCTAAAATCGAAAATGGAAGAAAGTTTGCTATACTTTAGATCTTAATAACTAGTTTGCATATTGATGCCACTTAAATTATTGAGTTGTTAAAATAAATGTGAAATCCATGTGTCTGGTTACAGGATACACATTTGCGTTCATATGGATGTCTTGTGTTGTTACGGCCTCTTTGGTAACATATATAAAATAAAGTACATCTCCGAAATACGCTTCACAATGAAGCACGAATACCTGCTCCCTTTAACAATTACGGGATTTTAAACTTCCGGGAGAAGGTCAACAACATGTTACCACCTGCAAGACATTGACGTCTCTGAAGAGTGATCTAACTCATGTTCCTAGTGAGTAAAATTACATGACTCTATGAGTGCTGTGTTGTACGTTTGGAATTTTATTCTCTGAACAGCTTATTGGATATTTCGATAACGAATGTATCTCAGTAAGAATCCACAAGAGAAATAGTTACTGCAATAAATCCATTGTTTCATGTGCGGTGTGCCGCCCTGTTGAAATTACATGTCTTCCCGATCAATTCCATTCAGTTGAGGCCAGAATAACTCCGCTATTACGAGGGCGGATCAATAAGTCCGTGACTTTTCGAATTTCCCTCGTAGTTATATAAAATGCAACATTGTTCCCATCAGGTACTACCTGTTAATAACTACTGTAAAATTTTGAGCAAGTGTCGTCATTTACTTTGCGTTTAACAGCTGTTCAAAACATACAACCTTGTGTATTTGTCTAAAAATGGAAAAAAAGTGAATATCGGGTGCTCATTAAACATTATTTTTTACGAAAAAACCGTCGATCAAACCAAGGAAAAGCTCGATGAACACTATACGGACTCTGCATTATCGATTTAAAAGGTTAAAAAAAGTGGTTTACTGACTTTCGTTGTGGTCGCACAAGTACAAATGACGCTAAACGTTCTGGACGGCCAATTGCGGTCAGTACACCAGAAAATGTCGAAATGGCCGATGGAACAGTAAAAGTGCGTGAGATTCTTGATGCCATAGCAATTTTATATGGCAGTACAGTTTCGATTTTAAATGATTAGTTGGGTTTAAGAAAGTTGTCTGCAAGATGGTTTGCCCGCAATCGACCATAAACGTAAACGTGTGACAACTTAAAAGGAATGTTTGGAGTTGTTCCATTGCAATCCGAATGAGTTTTTGCAGCGTTTTGTAACTGTGGATGCAACATGGATCCATTGCTCTACTCCGGAGACCAAGCAGCAGTCCAAACATTTGGTTGCTCCTGGTGAACCTGCTCCGAAGGGCAACAGTTTTTTGGGATGCACGCGGGATAATTCACATCGATTCCCTTTAAAAGGGAAAAACAATAAACGGCGAATATTATGCCAACTTATTAGACCGATTTAATAAGGATTTAAAAAGAAAACGACCCCATACGGCCATGATAATGCACCCGTTCACAACTATTGACTAAAGAAATGCTTATTTTAAAGACTTCGAAAAATCCTATTTTTTGGAAGGGATACAAAAACTGGACAAACGTTGCACTAAGTGTATTGAGTTAAAAGGAGATTATGTTGTTTTGCAAAAAAAAAATGTGTTTCATTCAAAAAGTCACGGACTTATTGATCCGCCCTCGTATGTTGCTGTAACGAATACAGTAATTGCCGAATTGATTTTTTTGTGTTTTTGGTGAGACTTTTACAGCATCTATGTTTTCAGGACCCCAACCGATACGTCAATGCAAAGAAGACTTTTTAGGTACTCGTCTAATTGCTCACACATCAGCTGGGCTTGCTATACCGAAAATTCCGAGAAGTTTGCGGAAAGTCTCAGGCTAATATTGTTCCCATTTTTGTAGCACTTTTAATAATCGAAACGACCCAAGGTGAGAGCTGTTAAATTTCAGAGTTGCCACGTGACTAAACAAAAATTGCCATGCGATTTAAATTGTGCACTCTTTTTTAAAGAACCTTATATAAAAAATACTACAACACAGAAGTTCTTACACTTCCTTTTTCTCTTTCAGTTTTTTCTATTGGAGTACGACTTCTGTCTAATACCGCAGAAAAGACCAAAAGAAAATCTGTTGCCAGTGTTAAATAGTCGCGGTAGCAATCGATAACATTGCCCTAAGTCTCCAAACTCTATTGATAAAGTATTCTTGGCTTTTTTACTGCCTCAAAAACTACTCATCTTTCTTAAAAACAAAAACAAACAAAAATTAAAAATAAATGCAGTAATTTAAATTCATTCTTTCTTTGTAAATATTTTGAGAAGTATTAAATAAAGTTTATTGACATATTACTAATTAGACAGAACATGACAGCGTATCAAGATTTATTGCACTCGATAAGCAGAAAATATTACCAGAAATAAAAAAAATATATATTTAAAGGCAACAAACCATGGCATTGCATTTTATGCGTTACACCACATTATTATTTCAAAATCCCATGCCACACACACACGCACACTCACTTGTTTGCTAGACCCAAAGACAAACCATCGGAGCGACCAAAAACAAATAAATAATCGTACTCAAAAGCACTTGATATAAAACCAAAATATTATAGGTACTTTTTGTATTTGAATAATAAAGGGTGTTCTTCTTAGATGTCAATTGGCGGATTATAGAAATGAACGTTGAAGTGACAGTGGGTCATATACAAAAACCATTAGTTCAAAACTTTTAAAAAACGGTTTAAAAAAGCATCTGTCCCGAATATTTTTCTTCTATTTCTGAACCAACTCGACTTCTTATGGCTGAATTGTGTAGTAGGGTTGGTAGCGGAAAACCCCTAGCTGGTCAATGCTAGCGCCCTTAAGCTTACGGTTAGCTTAAATTCGAACAAGGACCCAATAGACCCTTTTTTGTCCTTATAAGCTTCTAAGGAATCCTAACAAAAATCAACAAATAACGTGATTCAAGCGCAAGCTAATTTATATCTCTCAGGAGGTCAAGGAAATTCGTCAAAATTTCCCGCATCGGCGGGTATTTTTGAACCTAACGAATATTCGTTTGGGGGCTGAAGAAGAAGAAGCCAAGATAGACTTACTTCAAAGCTATTCACTCGAGAGGTCCGCATTCGGATATGTTTCTACTGAGTGTGGGTTAGTGCTTGGATAATAATGCGACGAATGTCTCTTTAATTGTGGTCTTTCGTTCTGGGTAGTTGACGTAGACTAGCGTTTTCTGGTATTTTCAAAGATATGCCATGATTTACGACGGTACGATCGATCGCACACCGGTCTCAGCACCGAAATGCGAAAACAACCTCCCTTATATGCGCTTATATAAGTAGCTGCATGAATCCCAATCTCACCTCTTGCTGAGGGGTCAAGCTACCCATTCAACTGCTCTCAATAGCTACTCTATTGACAGCCTGCATTGCGTTAAAACCAAGATGTTTCCGGAATTTGGTTATAAAGCACAGCCACAAACAACCTGTCTGGGACCTACAACTCTAAGGGGTTACTTGAGGAACTGAGAAGGTAGGACCTTACTACCTTCTTCCAGTTGCAGGCCTAAGACAAGCTTCGAAGACCCCATATCTACTGATAACAATACACCAAGGTGGCGTGATCCCCAGCCATGTCACCCTGATACTTGGAAAATTCTCCAGCGATCTTAGAAGTCACAAAAGTTTCTCTGCAATAAATCTATTGTGTGTTGAACATTCTAACCTGTTCCATATCATTAGGATGTGATTCAGAAACGAGCATATTTTTGATCATTGCTTTGTACCGGTCAGGTTAATTGTAACCATCTAGCTAGGCCAGTGATTCTAACAACCATCAAACATATAATGACGCTTTTATAATAGCCTCCGGATTATATTTCAATCAGGTATGTTAGTTATTTTTATTGACTTAGACATTTAACCAGAAATCAACTTTGCAAGTAAACATAATTTTTGTTTTAAAATCGAAGTCTGCACCAACCTTGTTTAGGCCCGATTAAGCGAATCTGCGAAGCATTCGTTAGTTTTGCCACAAATCTTAAGAAAACACCCTTTAAAACTTGCTGCGTGAGTGAGTATAACGTCTATGTAGTGGATATAAAGTATACGAATATTTGTAGTTGAACAGAAGATTCATGTGTAGGAGATCAATGAACGCATTTATATTAATTTGAAATTTATAAACATTTTCTTAGAGCTGTATAGAAGTAGTATAAGTCTTAAATATACAAATATATACAAATCCATTCATTTAATGAAAAAAAATTTTTATATTTTTGTTGTTGTAAATGTTTATTAAAAAGCCATAATATGGAGTCGTTTTTTAGTAAGTGTCTTTTTAACAACAAAAAAGGAAAGTTTCCATAAAAAATAATCATGAATTTTGTACACACCTGTAGTCCACTAGTTATACATATATGGTGACGTTCTTGGGTTTCGCCAACAGGCTTTGCTAGATTCGGAGTTTGGGAAAAAACCAAAAATTTTAAAATAATTCGTGCTTATTTCCAAAATTCTTTTATAACTAATTCTGTCCGAACTCATTTTATAATAAAAATCGAGTTTATTTGTTGGGGGATAAGCTAGTCTCTAAGCGCATTTTGCTGCTTGCGTAAGCCAGGATATCAGAAAACTTTTACCCAACTTCCCACAACAACAAAAATTTTTATTTTATTTTACTTACTTGCCTTACCGCTCCCGTTTCCTCTCGGATCCGCATCTAACGAAGTTAGATCGCTACTCTCACCAAATAAATTTTACCTCTTGGCAACGGCGATTTCTATCTGTCGACTGGACGTTTCTGATCTCCCCCCCACTATAACGCTTTCATTTTACTGAGGCAGCGTAGATGTCCACATATGCTTGCCTGCCACGCTTAGTTTACTATCAGTTAAAGCTGAACAGACACAATCTTTCAGAAGTAGCTTATTAATATCGTTCACTCAACAAAGAATTTGAAAACGTCCTAAACATATGGAATTGAGTGAAGGGAGATTCGACACCCTTTGGTATAAATCTTTAAGAGCATAAAGTTGCTTGACGGATGAAAATAGATGCACTGCAATAGCGCCAAGATTAACAAGTTAGATACTATCTCACCCTCTACTACCACATCGAATATTCACGGCTTCAATTTCATATACAATATTTGCTAAACGTTATCCATTCATTTAGTTTGCGGGATTGAAAAAAGAAAGTCCTGACAATGTGAATTTGTAACATGATAAGTTAAAAAAGCTCAGGTCTTCTGAAGAAGGAAGCGAATTTTTTTCTTTTGGGCAACGCTTTGAAGGAAGGCCAGTGTGTTTCAGAGCTCTACAAAAGGTTAGGTTGGTTTACAGTCCGTCTATAACATAAGCACACCTGGATCAGCGCTTTGTGTTATCAGAAAGAAGATTAGTGTCCAGGTAAATAGTGCAGGGGTTGACAATATGTAGTCATTCCCGAACCAGTTGCTGCTGCTCATGTAGAAATATATTCCTTGTAGTCCCACTCCCGGAGATTCGAAGATGCTGGTAAAGAGCAAACATCTGCTCTTTAGAACAGAACAGCAGTGAAATACTCTCTCCTCTTTCTATTCATTGTCACAGTTTCAACGGTACGCTCTGAGTATGTATGCAGATAGTGCGAATGGGGTTCCGTGCTCTTCAGTCAACTTAGGTTTACCGAGATCCTCTCGCGAACGAATGATATAGTCAATGAGGACAGAATATTAATCCCAGTCACAATGATGTTGATTTATCCCCATAGTCTATGATTCCATTCATTAGTAGCGCCTAATAGTACCACTCTATTTAGTTCCAGCGTTTCTTTGTTAGAGTCGAGCGCATGCTTCTCAAAATGGAGAAGGTCTCCATTGCTCCCCACCAGACTTCGACTCCATAACATGAAACTCGTTTATAGGTTTTGATGTCTCATGACTATCCCGTCTTCTTACATACGTAAGTATCTGCCATTACCTTAGTCGCTTTAATTGCATATATTCGGTTTCTACGATAAATTGTTATCCAGAATCATGCACTGCGGAAGATATAAAAAATAATCACCAGGGAAGGAGATTAATAGCATTAGCAAATTTGAAAACGCTAAATATATAAGTTTGCATTAAAGTCAGCAAAATATATATTTTGTTGGGAACAAGCCGTAGCAGAATCTGATAATATTAGCATTTAATAAAAACGTTTGATACATTATCTGATCATCAGCCATTAGTATCAAATTTTATACAATATGCCTATTTATATCCCAAAATAAACAATCAATACGAGTGTTTTCCATTGAAAAATTTATTTTTATTTTATCAATATCATGTTCGTTGTGGCAGTGCTACTCCTCCCATGCTGTCTGTAGCCATTAAATATTTATTAACCATTTATGAATTTTTAACACACAAATTAAAATGCATAAAATTGAAAGAGATTAAAAAACGTATGTAAATGTACAATTAGATGTTTATTAGCGCATCATGCCACTAAACTTACCGCACAAACATTAAAAGGTAACATGCAATTTTCCACTTAATTCATGTCATAAACATAAAAATTTATTTAAAAAAGAAGACAGGAAAAAATTAATATCAATGGCAAAGAAGTGAATAGTGGTACCGATTGCAAATGGAAATTTCCCAGATGGGACAAGCAAAGCAATGCCAGAGATTTTGTTTGTTATGATTTTGAACAGATAATAAAATCAGTTTAGTTAAAAGGGAAGCTTAAATTGTAATAAGTTTTTACAGGACGGATAAAAATCACATACATGACAATATTTTGCTATATCTTTCAACAAATCCTGGAAATTTCTTAAAAATTACATCAATCAAATTTTAGCGAGAATTTAGCTAGATAACTAGAATCGTCTGACTTCGGAAACCCTCAAAAGAAGTCCGAACGGTATTCACAATCGATGTAAAGCTTTCAAAGCAAGGAAGTATCTTCGATATCATCGAATATATTAGTACCAATTTTGTAACAGATTGCCATGATTTACATCGGCTCCAGACTAGCACCCCTATCGCCCGGTGGTATTAGCAGCGAGTGTATTAGGTAGCCATTGGAAATCATGGCTTTCAATACCCTGCACCCACAACTTGCAGATGAGATTGAAGCTACCCATTCTTGTTCTACTGACAGCTAGCGTTACAACGCCACATTGATCCGTGCACTAAGATCTTTCCGCGATTCGGATATAAATCACAGTCACCTCATGCACTCTGGGACTTGCGTTTATAGGTTCCCGTGATACCAGTGATTATATCGTTACTGGTCGAATATATAAAGTCCTACCTAGTGTCAGTTTCAGGCCGCAGATAAGCCTCGGGCACCGTTTTTCTCATTTGCCCGGGAACAATACATCAAGATGGCGGGATTATTAAGAAGACATACCGCCGGGAGCCCAACTTTTAGAACAGTGTTTGAGTGTTACAGAATTATAATGCTACTAAATTAGTTTACCGTCTGACTCATTGAATTTGTCTATCAATGCGTAGTTAATAACAGCTGCAGCTCATAATTTGTAATTTTCTGGTTTCGCGACATGTGAAGCATTTTCGCTACTTGGACAAAACCGCATCTTCTTTAATAGAAATAACCCCATTTTTCCCCCTCAGCGGAAGTGATGTAAAACGGACGGTTTTGCGGAATCGTCAACGCAGTTCAACATCTCACTGTTTTACCTAAAACTGCATAACAGAAGAGTGGGTCCTGCAATTTTTCTTATTTACATCGCAATGGGCTTGAAACTAAAAAGCAAGACAGAGTAACAAGCATCATTCAACATCATATCATCTGAGATATAATATAAAAGAAAGCAAAATAATAAAGATGTTCTGATCCAATAGGTTTGGGAAACTGTAGTTTCGACAAAAAACAATTCTGCCGTTGCCGAGCAAAGCAAATCTAACATTGACTTGAAATATTTATTAATATTTTACGCTATGATTAGAAACTTTTCCCGAAGGGGTGATTGTGTTGCCATGATTTATATCGGCTTTACTTACTCCCACGATTATTGTCTAGCGCATCAAAAAAGTCCACCAAACAAGGATAGGAAGGAACAAAAAATATTTTCTAACATTTCAAATCACATTTTGTAAAATAAACATTAAACACTGATTGCATTCTTGGCACATAAAAACGCTGATATTTATTTATTTTCAATATTAATATGTTGGAAATAGAAACAAAATATCGCGGAAAACGTTAACAATCAAACTAAACTGAACATTAAATATTAAACTGTTCAAGCACCATTTAATACCCGTCATAATAGAAACAAGCAACAAAAAGTCAGCGCCATTCTACCACCAGCCATTCAGACAGCCGCGTACCCCACAATCAACATCTACATCATCAACGCCATCGCTATAATCGTTGAGCTCATAAAAGTAAGTGAAGTCTATAAATATACAATATAGAAATTGAAATGAGTACTTTTGAAGAGAAAGCGAATAAAATATAATGAATAATAACAAAACCAGCGAAAAATAAAGGAGTTTCCGATAAGGGAAGCTGAATATGAAATTGTAATGATGATGAATTTTTAATAGTGCGGTGTCTGAGGTGTTGCCGATAATCTTTTTCATTTGGATGTGGTAACGAATGGGATATACCATCGTTCAGTTGGCCGCCATGGCTTTGCAAGCGGCACGGATCCGAGAGTTAAATTTTGCAATGACTATGCCGCATAGCTCGTGCTGAACATGAGCGATGGTCTCGGTTATGTTGACTTGAGAACACACTCTGATTCTGCAGATCTGTAAAACATTAAAAGTTATAAGAAAATTTACTAGGATCAAGTTGGACGAACTTGTAACGTTCACTATGTGCTACAAAGCTCCGTTCTACCAGAATCAGATATCGTTCCTTCCCCGCCAATAGAAGATAGTTATCATTGATTGATATAGCTTGCTATTGACGCTGATGGGCCACTAAAATGTTGTTTTGGGGGAATAAGGAACCAATAACATCACCGGCCTGAAATTCACGCCCAGCAGTCTCTATTTGCGGATACATTGCCACCTGGTGAACCTTCTGTAAATCGTCCCACATACGGCATTTTTTCTTGTTAATTAGCATTCTTCATTGGTCTCCGTAAAAGCTAATTTTTCGGCCAAAAATTATGATAACAACCTTCTTCAATTTTCTACGTGCTGCTCATTCGTGAACTTGACATAGTGTTGTCACATCAGAAGCTCAATAACACACAATATATTTGATCCGTCCTTTTCGGAAAACCTTATATTACAGGATTGCTAAAATCTAAGCAAATGGAATTATATTTCAGATATAAAAATAAAAGGTTAACCACAGCACACAAGAGGCAATCGGAGAAGATTATTTAAATATCAAGTACTTGAGTAGAAGTAAAAAAAAGGTTGAAAACAAAATGTTCCTCAGGCCAGCCAAATACCAGTATGCTTAAGTTGGCCAGGCTTAAGTTGACCACAGAACCTAGAGAACTCTCGGTCAGACAACAGCAGATTTATGACCGAGTTGATCTGCTTGCTAATTAATGATGTCAATATTGTTAATTTTTCTCACCTTAAAGAAGATTCTGTCTGATTCCTCTAAATAATGATAATGGAATTCTTGTGGCATCAATTGGACAGCATGTATCAAGACGATATATGGTTTCAGTAGAATGGAGCCACCTACCACACCACTCATGAAACATTGCAGGAAGGATTTCCATAGTGCACACAAGAACGGACAGCAAAAGTTTAATGGATTTACAATAAAATGGACTTCATGCTATTGTTTCTGGCTACAGCTATCATTTAACCTTAATTACTAGATAGGCTATTTTGATTTATGTAAAAGGTTCTCGGATTTGTTAAGATAGGTTGATATATACACTTAGTCTAGTGGTTAGGATAGTTGGTCGCCCCACATTACGAAACAAGAAAAAGAACTTTGCATAATATTGTTGTTGGCTGTTCTATATATTAAAAATAAATGACAACTGTACCACTTTTTTGGTAGATCTATTTCTTTTGGGTATCTGTCTCAACTTTACTACTTTCCGAGAAAAAATCTACCACTTTATTAGTTTCTAAATAATAATTGTAAACGTTTTGTTACCTGAAATTGTTAAGCTAATCTAGCCCAGAAATTCAATTAGAATATTTTTTTTACAATACGTCTCAACAATGCTCAAAACGTTGTGTCGGTTGCAATATTAAACAGCTGACCGACAAAACATATTTTTAGTGTATTTTACAGCAGAATTATTTTGGTTTAATAAATAATTTTAAAATCAGCGAAAGAGAGAGTGAGACTAAAATAAGTTCGCCATCTCGAAAAAAAAAATAATAAATTTACTATGACGCAAAATATTCCAAGTTTTGGGAAAAGGATACAAAATCCGCAGCTTTACCATAGGCTCTCCTTCTAAAATATTTTTATGGTCTATAAAACAACCGAAAAACAAAGATAGATTTCAAAATAAGTTTTTTTTTGGAACCAAACTCTTTAAAATTGACAGATTTTGGATTAGAATCACTGGTATATGTGGTTGTAAGCTTTCCATCTTTAATACTTTAAATAATTTTTGAAACACTTATCGAAAAATTTCCCTGGTAATGACCCTTATTTTACACTAGTTTGCCTTTAAACTCACGGAATTTGATACTACGAGTACATTATTCTTGACAGTACTAGGAATGTTTTATTTAGGGCGGAAATACGAGTTGAAATTATACTGAATAACCGGTTACGATAATTCTTCAGCTCAAAAGAGACAAAGAGAGAGAGAGAGAGTGAGAGAAAGTGGAAATATTATATTAATCACTATAAACACTTCTTTTCAACTTATTGGGGTAAAAAAGACTGGCTCTTAATTACATTTAGTTATTCTTAACAATTTATAGCGACATTTCTAATCTTTTATTTGACTGATCAGTGAAACAAAAAGTATCTAAATATTTACCCCTGTCGTGAGTATTTCTTCCCTCGAAATATTTTTCCTTTCCCTTAAGTTCCAATCTTGCATCAATTCCCCGAAAAATGTTTATGTCAAAAACAATTCCCCTTATTATGAATTTAATTTTATTAAAATATTTTATTGTTGCTAATGAACTGTACGTTTTATGTAAGTGTTTATTTCTTCTAATATATAAAAATCGGTTACTTAAGTGCAGTTGCATTATGCTCAATAGGATGCAACACAACAGATTCATTGCCTATGTGTTTGTGAAGAATTCCGCTAGAACTCTTGGGCTGTAAGTTTACTGTCGTCTTCTGACGGCTAACTGCCATGAGCTTATTCTAGAGCATTCAAAACATGTTACAGCACCTTGTATTGATTGTGGCATTCCGACGTCATAAAATCTTACTACCCTAATATGATATCTACCTTCTGTAAAGTACTGCCAGCATGCACTGAGATTTACTACTAGCGGAATAACGAATCATTTTTTGTAGCCTAGTCCAGGAAAGTAGAGGTGATTAGATTTTCAAAAATCCTTAATACTTATTTCAATAGTACCAATATCGTTGGAAAAGAATAATACTTCTCGTATAGTGCTGTTCAAATAGGTAACTAAATAATTTAAATTTAACTAAACATCAACAAATTGTACAACGGGTGGTCCTGGTAAACTGTAAGCAATAACATAAACACCACACAACATATAAGAGGGTCGAAGATTCATAGCCTATCTCTATTGTTTTTGTCTAATAACACAGGCTTACGAGATTTCAAGACACAAGTTAGTGCAGTGCTATTTGTATCTATGCAACATAAGCAAGACAATGTCTTTATTTGTCAGCCTGACATTTTCTGCTAACACAGGAAGTGGACATACTTTTAGTCTCTGATACACATACACTTTAGGGTTTTCAAATACCCAAGTGGAAGGGCATATAGTGGCACTGCTATTATAGTGCACAACAACGGAAGGCACTTTCCAATGTCAGAATTGGAACATTCCACTTAGAAATCTGGCGAATATTCAAGATGCTGTTTTTACTGATTTTCCTGACGTCGGGACTGCCGCAGCCAGAGTTGCAATGCCAACAAAACCAGTCATCTGCTAACCTACAGATACTTGTCATTGAATAGAGAAGGATTAAAAGCCAACTGCCAAATAGTCGTTCTATATACAAAAAAATGCAAATGAACTTATGCAAAAAAACGTACGTAACAAAAAGAGACCAACAAATTCCGCTATAGAGAGCTATTTAAAACACCTTGATCTAACAAAAAACACGGATTATAGCCTGGGAAAAGCTGTAAGGCACTCAAATCGCAAATCTCTTAGAAAAAGTTTTAATATCACAAACATCAGCGACTCTGTGAATGATTCAGTGATAGGAAATTTACCTAACTATTCGTATTTAATGTCATGTTACGAGTAGTTGTAATACCTACACCATGAAAGGAGTTAAGTCCGATTACATCATACAGTCTCATTAGCTTGTTATAAGTTTTACCAAAATTGTTGCAAAAATTATTTGTTTTGTCCATTCAAACACTAGCGCGCGATTTACTGCAATTTCATGGGCACCAGAGACGCAGGCCAGCAAAGTTGTTTAAATTAAAAGCGGAGTTTTTATTAATTTTTAACATAGTGAAGAGGGTAAGTTAAGACTTTATAGTCCGACCAGTCCCTTTTCTATATTAAGAGGCAACAAAAATAATATCCAACTAGGACGTATATCGTCTGGTCTGGGCTTATTTTCTTTTTCAAATTAATAAAAACCGAAATAATAGAAAAGAAGAGTAATTCCTCTTTCCTACAATTGACATATTAAGCCTGGGTAGATGGCTCTCTCGAACCAGTAGTAGATTGTCTTTTTTTATTTGAATACAATAAACTAGTTATAAGACTGGCAATAATTAATAAATTATATTTTAGAGATAAGACTGGAATGCCAAGTGTAAATTTTAAATTGAAGCTAAAAAAAATTAGACCCTTCCGGCCCAACGTAGCAAATGCGAAGAGTAAGAATAATTCTCCCACCAAATTATAACATCAATGTCAAGCAGAGAGCCTTAACTAGAGCCGATATCGCAATATCGTTTTCTGACTTCAACTTAAGCTAAAACATCACCTCTAAAACCGTAGGTTCCTGTTTGTTGTGTAGGCCAGTGTAATTTGTATACATTCCCTACATTCTACAATCATCAATTCTCTCTATTTACTTTATATTCCTTCTCAACATTTTTATGTGATACTGTGCTTTGATTTTTTGCTATAAAATTTGTTTTGTTTCGATTCTTCTATTCTCAAAACATAAAAACTGTAGATAAAAATCAACGCATACGTCTGCATAAAATTTTAATTATCAGAAGCTGTGAAAGCTGACATAACATTTCGTATTTTGTTACCAAACTTTGCTCTACGCCACATGAACTTAACAATAATTTTGGAAATATTTAAAGTGTTAAGAGCGTGCGAGGGGGGAGTCAGGTTAGCTTGGATTACAAATGTTGACTGTGTCGTATATGTATGTTTGCTTTCAAAAAATTATTATTATCTTCTCGGTTTGTAATAATCTGGTGTCAGTTTTTTTTGTGCAATATTTTTTGTTTGTTTACAGGGTTTGCTCGTAAAAATAATGGTATTTTTATTTAAATGGTCGTTTAGTGTCTTGATGATTTGGAAAGCTGAGAGAGATATGGCACATATTGCAACAAAATCAAAGAAGAGATTTGCCTAGATGTAGTTTTTTCTGTCCTTTTCTTTTTATGATATAAATAAATGAAAAAAAAAATTCCGAATATCAATATAAAGATTTTATGATTGTTTGAAGGAATTAAGGTTACGTTTTCGAGATGTTGACTTTGTATCAAACGATGTGTTTTGTCATTTTTAATTTAGTTTTAATAACTAAGGATATGACCCCTATACACGCTATGCATTGAACTGAGGGTGTAAATAAGTTTATAGGATTAAAATTTGATTTTTCTTAAAATGAAAGTGTGGTTGAAAAAGAAATAAGTAGGATCAAGACAGAATTTAAGGCTTGGTGTAATGCACTGATGGGTCCCAAAGGGAAAATAACAGTGCTCTGTCGGGAATTAAAGAACCACCAATGTAAATAACAACTTCCGCCTTTCATTCAGAAGTTCACACCTCACAGCCTTGCGGGGTAAACAACAGCTTCACAAATAACCTAATACGCGAAGAGGAAAAACGAGCTCTACTAGATCACTACGAAAGAAGGAGCGACTCTAAATATCATCAGAAACTATTACACGAAGAAACAGTTGTGACAGAAAATAATTTTTACAGACTTTGTCAAGAGGTATCGGAAACATCAAAAGATGTTTTACACAATGCTCTGCGGTGGCAGGACAAAGACTTAATTACCTAAGTAGTAGGACAACCAGAGAGCCTGATGAAAAATCCTACAATGCCTACGAGATTTAAAAAAGTCTAGAAGGGTTTTAGCTGCTTAGGAATCATCACAATAGATCTGGCAAGTCGCAGTGCTATTGCAGCCTACAACTAATAATAATAATCCACATACTAATTGATCTCCAGTGTGCGCATAATAGTCATGGCAGAAGATTTTCAACACAACCCAAACATCGGTAATACTATAATATTCAGCTGGCTATAAGCATGCCACTGGTTAACCACTTTTTTCTTTCCCGTATGCAGTCGAACAGCTTAAAAATTAATTTTCAAATGTCGAATCACACAAGATCAGCAACTGCAAGCATTGTACCTCGGAAAAATTCCTTGAGTCGTAGGAACAATGTAATACTTTTTGTAATTATTTTTTTTTAACTCCTCAGCGATGAAGCTTATTCTTGGCTAACATGGTACGTCAACAAACAGATTTGCCGAATTTGGTGTGAAGAGCAGCGAGAGGCAATTTTAAAGCTGCCAATGATCCCCTAGAGATGCACACTTTGGTGCGGTTTGGGAGCCGACGGCATCATTGGACCGTTCTTTATGAATAACGATGAAAATCGCATCGTTACAGTACAAGATATCGTGCGATGATTACCGATTTTTTTTTTGCCCAAAATGGAAAAATGTCAACCAGACGATCCCACATGCAAAACGGTACTCGAGTTTGGTGAGCAATTAATATCACGTTTTGGAGCAGTCCACTGGTCGCCAAAATAATGTCTTGTGTACAGGGACAACCTAACCACAATTCCGGTCCTGGAAGACATCATTAGAGCTGCCATTTATGAGATACCGGCCGAAATTCTGGAAAAAGTATACGAAAATTGGAGTTCACGTATGGACCATAACATAATTGAAATGCCGACGAGATTGCGCTCGGACTAAGAGTAGTATCACATATTGATGTCCTACTTTATTTTTGAAAGTTCAAACGGCCTGCCTTAATAAGAAGATATATATATTCAAAATTTAGGCGAGTAACCGCCAAGTGTAGGGGACTATCTAAACACTCACTTGTTTTGCAATGTGCTTCATGCAATTTTTAGATTTAAGTCCTAGCAGAAGCACCCTACTAATTTCATGGCATACGTCAGTTTACGTGTTGCCCGAGAGCGTATTTTTCACCCAATTTCTGGCCTCAGTCCCTGAAGATATATTTCGAATGCTTAAATGTGGTGAGAAAGGCTGTTGCATCTTTGGGGAAATCTGAAAGGATCATAAAAAAGTAAAGCGGTCAGGTAAGTATCAAGATTAATATGCTTTCCAACTCAAAGGGTTTATTTTTAATAAAACCCGCTTAAGTACTTCTATTAACACAAACTGGAAATATCACAGGTTAAAAGTTTACTTCAAACATTTTTATCTGAGCCCTAAGCTATGGATCATAAAATTAGTTTACCTTGTGTCACCTATTTATTCTTTTTACCCTAGACGGTGGGATCCCTTACAGAAACGAATCCATCATTTATGATTTTATCTTTCGTAAAAAAGATTTCTCTTTAAAAGTTTGTCGATTCATTATTATTAACTTTTTGTTAGCTTATCTTGACAATATTATTGCTTCTGCTTAACATGACACAACAGTTTTGCAATTGCGTGCCTGAGAAATATTTTAAGCAACATGAAAAAAAATCCTTCATTAAAAAACATCCTTCAACAAGCAGGAACAGTTGAAGAAAATCAATACACGAAATAAGTATAATAAAGAAAAATAAAAAAAAGAATCCGCAAAACACG
The DNA here is from genome assembly GCA_963932375.1 of Phania funesta. NCBI lineage: Eukaryota > Metazoa > Arthropoda > Insecta > Diptera > Tachinidae > Phania > Phania funesta. The sequence continues at coordinate 102,299,943 of OZ010653.1, read as the reverse complement.
CATTTGTTAAAAACAAATTTTATTTAAATAACTAAATAAATAAATTTTCGAACAAAGAAAATAAATGATTGAATAAATAAGAGGCACGCGATTTTTAAAACAAGTAACATTATTCAGAGGACATTGAATAAGGAGAACAGGAGGAGCCGAAGAATATGTGGCTGGTGTGCCGTTATTAACCCCTGAGATCCACTTAAATTGTTTAACCTTTTTTAATTTTAACCGGGTTCCTTAGCATCTTAAACTAACATTCCAAAACCCAAAAACTATCTTCAAAACTCTTTTAACAAGATTTTTTTTTTTGAGAAAAAAAAACTGAAAATAACAATAAATTTATTCTTGTTATTAAACATTGGAATAAGGTTAAGCATGCAGTGTGCAGAGTTAATGCTTCCCAGCTCATAATGAAAATATACAAGTTCATGTTGTAATGAAATAAATGTTGGCTGAAATGCAACATTTGTGTTTCTTGTATTGTTAATGTACGGTGGCTTGTTTATAAATTTATAACATCACGTGACTTGTTAGGTTTTCAACATAAATGATTTGACTGTTAAAAATTTTAACTTTAAATGAGAAAATATTATGGAAAGTCAAAATTATTTCTGCAGGGTACGGAATAGATGGTGGAAGACGACAATAATCAAAGATTTGAGCTGCCAAATGTTTTAGTAGAAAACAAAAAAATTGGCGCCAAACAAGAAAAACTTTTTACGAAATAATATGATCTTTTTAAGAAGGGGAATACTTTTGAGAAAGGAAACGCAGGCAAAACAGAAAATGTTCTCAGTAGTACTTTTCGTTGAATAATTTGTTGGAAATTGATTTTTCAATAAGGGGCCTAAAAAGCTGAGTTTTTGTGAACTAATTGAGAAAAAGAAAGTTTTTGAGTAAAAGGTGATTGTGAAAAATATATTTTATATGCAAACGAAATTTTTAGTAAAAAGGACCTATTTCATAAAAAGCGAACTTTTAAATTAAAATGTACATTTGACGGAGAGATTTTTATAGAAGTAGGTATTTTTTTATCAGGGATTTTGTTGGTTCGTTGAAAACTGACTTTTTACTAAATAAGAGAAATTTTGTTACGAAAGGGACTATCAGCCAACAAAAGGAATTTTTTTTAAAGTGATTTTTTCCGAAAACGATACTTTTTATAAAAAAGGAATTTTTTTAAATAAAAAAATAAATTTTCGGTTAAATAAGAGATTTTATTAAAAAGATTGTATTAACAAAGTTACTTATGGCTCAAAAACTTAATTGAAAAGATGAACTCATTGGCAAATCACTTACAAAAGGTTTTCACACCACATGACATAAATAGTTTCACTATTTTAAATATCAGTGACACTGTAATTGATTCTATGAAATTTCGCCTATCAGAACTTAGATCGACAATTAAAACTCTAAATCGCTCGACCCTGATCGTATTACAGGTTCAATCATAAGGTACTTGCAGTCAGAATATCACGACTTATCGTACATATAAGATACGAAAATATTCAGAGAGACCTCGAAGATTCTACTATCCAGGAAGAAGCCAACACATGCACATGCGATTTACTGAAATTTCATGGGTACCAGAGACTAAAAAACAAACACGTCGAGCCTGGCAAAATGGCTATCTCTTCGTTAAGAAGGAATTTTTTGCTAAAGAATTGTCTTCTTGTTATAAACGTTAAAAAACAACTTTTTGTTAAAGAGGAAATTTTATTAAAAATAGGAATTTTATTAAGAGAACACTTTTTATTCAAAGGTCCTTTTTGGCTAAAAGGCAACTTTTTGTTAAAAAGCGGTTCGGACTTTTTGGTAAAAAGCAATACGTTGCTAAATAAGTACCTCACAAGGGATGACGGAAATTCGTTCCAAAAATCTACTAAATCAGTACCTTAATTAAACGGGCCTTTTTTATATTATTTTTTATAATTATTTTTAATTTATTGAATCTTTCTATTAAAATAAATTTACAATAAGTATTCAAATCTTATTTCCAAATTATTACTTACTAACTTTGGGACTTTTAGTTAGAAAGTGGCTTAAAATTGTTTGGACAAAAAGTAACTTTCTGCTAAATAAGGGACTTTTTTAAAAAGGCAAAAAATGCAACTTTTGTTAAAAGAGACCTTTAAGTCAAAGTAGGAACTTTTTGCTAAAAATGGACTTTATGCTAAAAATAAATCTTTTTTGTTATAAAAAAAACTTTCTACATTTAGTTTAGTACAGACATTTTGTAAGAAAAGGTATTTTTAAGATAAAGGGGTTCTTTTATACAAAAGGATTTAATAAAATCGAATTTTTGATAACAGGGAACTATTAAGAAAAAGTAACTTCGTGAAAATAAAGGTACTCTTTTGTTTAATAGGAAAATTGTCAGAAAAAAATATGTAAACGGTCTATTTTGTGAACAAAGTAATTTTTGGGTTAAAAGGAACTTTTAGCGAGGGCTTCTTTTGCCAAACTAGCACTTTTTCTACATAAATACCTTTTTGCTAAATTAGGAACTGTTCAAAAAGAACTTTCCTTAAACCAGACTTTTTGCTAAAAGTGACGCTTTGTTAATATGTACTTTTTCCTAAAAATAGACTATATTAAAAAAGGCGTTATAGAAACATGCGACCATTTGTGAAGCGTCGATATGACGTCCTAGTGAAATGCTGTTTCCAACATGTTAGATTTTTAACAAATTTACAGGTATAAATTGTCATTTAGTTTCTGCACCCATCTGTAGGTTTTTAGGAACTACTATTTTTTAATTCTGCGATTATATTTATTGCTCTAAGGCTGCCTGCCCCCATTTATCATGTAAATAGTATTTTATTTTTATTCTTAAAATAAATGTTCTCGTTACTCTTGCGTCTGTTACAGTTTGAATAAACTCAGGCATAGGAGTCTTTATCCCCACAGTCTTGGTTGTAATTTCTTTGAATTTATTTTATGTATTTTTTTTTTAAATGATGCAGGTGTTGTCTAAACAAAAATATATTTATTTTGTGCTTAAATGCAGTTGAATTTACTGCAACCACTAACGTCGAACGCCAAACTACTTGAAGTGCTCTATGAATGTGTTGGTTTTTCTTACAACATGATTTCGTTGTTGTAAATTGAAGTTGTACCTCATATTGTAGACTATTTAGAGCGAGTTTAGTGAATTTGACATTTATAGGTTTTCTTGTCGACTTGTCAAAATGAATGATACTTTTTATAGCAGTGGTATGTTAAACACAATTTATGACATTTTTTAATAAGATGGAAGCTTATATGATTTAAATAGTAAAAAAATGTATGGCAAAATATTAAGTAAGTTTAAAAAAAAATTTTTTTCTTTTATTTTTTTTTGTGGGCTGAATGTTATATAGAACGCAAGGAAGACAAGAAGTTGTTATAGGGAGTTTAGAAATGGCAATAATCTGTTTTTTATGTATGTGTAGGGAAATCCTTTGATGTCCTACTCTTCAACAGGAGAATGAAATGCCTATACGCCACCACAGTTCTTCACATTATATCTATGAGTGTGTAGCTTGTAGAGAAATTCTTAGTGAGAAACTTCGCCGAATGTATTTAACGAAACAAAAGCCTTGTACAAATTGCTGTATTCGATTGGACTTATAACTTATATAAGTTGATGTTGAGCTATGTCTCGCCTTCGGTAATGTAGCATTCTATGATATTTGAAATACAAGAAAGCATTTCTTTAGCAAAAACCGTCTCGTGCTTAAAACAGCATACTTAACACTCTACGTCAATACTGGGGTAGATAGAGCTGTAAATATTGCATATTAGAAGAAGCAACATTTTTTGGTTGGAGTTGCACTGCATTTAAATTATTTTTATCAACTCACTTTTATTACGGTTGGACCAAAAGCATCAAAGTGAAAAATATATGATACAGGCTTTATTAGCTGACATTCTAGACGCAAAAGAGCTTCAAATTAAATATCAGACAATCAAATAGCACTTATGGGCCATGTAGCTTAAAACTAACTGATATGCCTCTCTTAAGGACCTTTCACTTTATTAGATCAAGTAATTCGACTTGGTAAAACTTCAAGTAAAATAAGAGATAGCATAGTGTGAAAGCAATATATGAGCAGATTATCAAAAAAATTCGGATGGAATATTGATAGTCGAATGGCTCTTACTTTTTTTAGAAATATTTCTAAATGCGGAGACTTTGAATTTTATCAGGGTTGCTTTTTAATAGGATCATCCGAAAAATAGCGGTTGATGAAAAAATTAACAAGTCTACCCGTCCGGCGCCGACAGCACACATATTTTTGTCAGCTTGCACCGGTGGAATTTCTCAAGAGCGACAGTCGCCGATACCTACCCGATTTTATTCTGCCATCGCCACCAGAAATATTGTTTCGACTTCTTTCGTTGCTCTTTGCTCAATGTAAACAATCACGTGTTTTTCATTTTATTTCAAGTTGGATAGTGTAGATACACAATGTAATGATAATATTTTACTTAAGATTTTTTCACAGGCAGAACGTTTATCATTAAATTTTTCTTTACAACAAAAATCTAAGCACTTGTAGAATAGTGTAGGAGTGGCTTTGACGACACTAATAGGCAGCTTAATACAAGAATTTAAGTATCTGGGCAACATAGGAAAATGTTAGCGAATTTTGTAGACGTGAAAGAGATTTGCTTGCCCGTAGGGAAGTCGTAATAGCTCTTTCTAAACGGGAAGGCATGCTAACGTTAACTGGATAATATCTCATTCAATATTGCGCAAGGTTTAAGTGAGCTGAAGTTAAAGCTGCTTAAGAATGTGCGCTGGCAAAAATTAAAATAAACAAGGGACCTACATGGTATATTTTAACGGCTAACGGACATGGGCTTAAAGTGCATTACGAGTTATGTGGGGAAATTGTCTGCTGCTGTTAACTGAATGAAACTGTAGAAGAATTTAGTTGTTGCTCAACTAACGCTTCTGGTTTGATCTGTTTATCCCTTATTATTATTAAACGGATTCTTTGGCTTTCTTGTCTCGTACTTTGTTGCCATTAACATTTTTTTTAATAATTTTATATTTCCTTATCTACTTGTTTACTGAGATTACCAAATGAATTAACCATTATAAGGAGCGTGTTTATAAAACAATCAAAATTTTTTTTGTACTTTTCTTATTATAATTTTTCAAACAAAATGCAGCTTTTGAAAAACGTCTAAATCACCAGCACAAGAAATAAAACTAAAGCATTTATTATTAATTATTATTTAATTGGACCCATAAACAAAGAGCATTCATAAACATTTACAAGCAACTCTTTTTTATATCTTTTCTAAAACCAAAATAACTTTAAAAGAAACATTTTCTTTTAAATTCCCAGGAAAAGTAAGATGTTAGATAAAAGCAACAAGATTTAAAAATGTTTATTAAAGCAACATCAGTGATAGAATTAACAAATTACAAAATAAAATCTCATACTTAAGTGGAGGAATAGGAGAAATTAAAAACTGGAAATTTGTCATAAAATTCTATGGATGTTTAGTGAGCAGAGACTGAAAAGATGATGATGAAGCAGGCACCTTACGTTTATTGCGAATGTTTCGAATTAGTCTGCAATAGAACTCGTATGTAGGTTAGTTAACTTAAAGTGTTTTAGTGCAGAAAGCAGGTTTCTTTAATAAATTATATACGAAGTGCAATTTGAATATAGCGAAATTATTAAGTGTTTCTTTAATTATTAGAGCTATAAATGTTTAGAAGGAAAAGAACGCATTATTTAATTAAATTTTTGGGATATTTTCGAATTAAACACGAAAAGAAAAGACATCCAAGATTTACATGAGTACTTGCCAACGTTGGCGCTACGTCATGGTGGTTAAACCACTGGGAACACATGCGTCGACCAACATCCCCTAGCATACCAGATCGTCATGTATTGGGTAACCAATTTAAGACCATGCTTCTGGTAATGACCTTGCCCTTGGTTTGGATCGGATCCTATCTAAAACTCCAACCGATGTTTGGGTCACGGCACCAGATTGCAGTGCAACTCCACACAGGGTTCACAAACTCTACTGAAAAGTAAAGTGGGAAAACAAAGAAGCCAAAGTATAGTAAATTCTAAGAATAAATTGTTTCTATGAGAAAAAATCGCCAAACTAGTAAAAAGCAACAGCTTAAAATCGTAAACAAAAACAGCCAAATTAAAATTAAAAGTTTTTACTGAACTGTAGCTAGACCCGAATTCGCCAAAAATCTTTGAATTTGCACAAAAAAGTAACAAGGCCAAAAAAAGTGTTAAAAAAATTACAACAAAAACCGTAAAAATTGCCTAAATCACAGCAAAAAACAGGCAAAGTGAGAAAAATTCGAATGAATAAATTTATCAAAAGCCTGAATTGAAAAGAACCTAAATTGCGGAAAATTCTTAATTTTGTAAATTGAGAAAAATTTTGGAATTTTCAAAAATTAAATTTAACTGTAGAATAAAAAAATTTATTTGAAACTATTTATTTAAAAATTCTTGAATAAGGCCCAAAAAGTTATAAATCGCAAAAGCAGCCAAGCTCGTACATGATCGAAAACCAAAATAACAAAGGCCGACAAAACTTGTTAATATCGCAAAGAAAGTTCCAAAAATATTAAAAACAAATACGAATCAAGAAGAATCCATATTCTATATTACACCCCCTTTAATCAAGTATAAATCTATAATCTCACAAAAAAGCGTTAAAATTGAAAACCGAAATAGGTCAAAACTTAAGAAAATGTTCAGGTTGACACAATCTGAATTAAAAAAAAAATCCTATATCTGGTGATAGCCCTAAATAAACAACTATTCACGCGTTAGTGAGCGTGATATATAAGTAAATAGCCGTGCGTGATTCGTGCATGATAATATTGGATAGCTCACGCATCAGTCATCATACACATTCACGAATTTAAATCGCTGCACTTTGAAAAGAATAATCGTTTCCCAAAGAGATTACACATTCAAAGGTACCGACTTGTATTGTATGTATGTTATAATTCTTGATTTGATATTCCGATAAGGCGATTTGATGGAGATTTTTGAAACGAATTTCCCTCATCCCCTTTCCTTTTTCTGTTCTAGAAAAAATTTACCACATTTTGCCCTTTTGTTATACTTGAAATAAGTTTACGCCCACAAGTGGTGCTGTTTTTTGTTTTTAGATTTGACCCTTTATAATGTCAAAAGGCATTGATTGCCCTTTTTGATCTTTATAAAATCCTAAATAATAAGGTTGTGATAAGCATGCACTCTTTAACAAGCCAACCTTTTATTTAGGATATGACAACACCATTAGGTTCGTTTGAACAATAAAGTTGAGCCAGTCAGTTCCTAAGATGAAGTATATTTTATTGATGTTTCTAAAAGAAATACTTTCATTGTTTTTAAAGGTCGTTCTTTAAAATTGCTTAAAATTAGAAGAGAAGGATCCAAAATACCGGAAGTGATATTAGTCAAACAATCAGCAATGTGTTACGAAGCGATGCGATCGAAATGCAAATATTGTCTTACAACCAAAAAAAAAAAAAAAAACATAAACTTTTTGTGGCTTAAAAAATGGTATTTGTATTTAGTTCCACTTTTTTGCATGGGGACCAACCCGCTCTAATATATCTACATTTATTTTATTTGAATTTGTAAGGCAGATTAATTTTTCAGATAGTGTTAGGTACAGTCTTCTCTAATTCGTAGGTAATAGTGAACGAACACAGCTATTTACTTATCGATACCGTTGCGATGAAGGTGAAATACGAGTTAAATACGAAGAATATAGGGCGTAGCCCCGCCCAATTTTTTTATAAATTACCACCCATAAACACTCCCTGGAGTAGGTACAACAACTTGCCAAAGTTTGAGTCCGATCGGCTTTACGGTTTCGGAGTCTATAGCTAACACACCCACAGACAGACAGAGTTTCACTTTTATATATAGATATGAAGTCAACATATGACACGGCCCTCATACAGCAGCAGTAGTGTATTACCATGGTCGACGGCACAGACACACATCTCTACGCACATTGTTTGCTGGTGGTTAAAATTTATGAGCTCATTAAAAATTTAAATGGTGCATTAAGTCGAAAACCAAAATAATGTTTGAAACCTTTTAATGCAAACATTTTTCTTAAGTTTAACTTTAATTTTATTTTAAAGTAGTCAATGAATATTTAATTTTATTCATATTAGTTTTGTTTTTTTCTTGCCCTTCCTTTGCCACTCTCAAATACCCGGTGTAGAAAATCAATGAATTTATATTTAAAAATTATTTTAAATTGAAGCAAATCAATAACATTATAATGAGTCTTAAATACTTTATAACGTTTTATACAATTTTCCCTAAATACATACGATAGAAGATAATTTTTCAACTTATACAAGGCGTTTAGGAGAGAAAACAGAAACTTGTTAGAATTTCCCATAAACAAATAAATATTTATGTTAATTTCAAAAGCCAAATGTTATATGTCTAAGTCAGTCTAATTTCTTTCCCAAAATAAATTTGAATTTTAAAACAACTAAAGTATCGTTTACGAATTTATATAAACAATATTAATTTGACTTTCTATTAGTCGACGTTAGGAAAAGAATTGTTTTTGAATGTTGAATAAGGTTTTGGTTGATTGGAAAATGTTTTGAAAATAATAATGGTTGTTCGTTCAGCCCACTTAAAATAACATTTTCTTTAATTGTCTTATTTAAAACTAAAAAAACATAGTTTCAGAATTCTTTGGAATTTTGGAGAACTAAAAGAGAAAGCAAAACTAAAGTTTGGTCGTCAGCTGGCAGGCGCAAAGGAATAGCTTGTCGTAAGTCAGTCCTAACTATACCCCCTCGTGGTGGCGGCTGGTAAGAGGGTTCATGTCTCTGCTAGGAGTCTGGCTAAATAGTTAAATGCAGCGTGGAACAGCATACGCTAGGGATGCCTCGATTTTCAGTTTTAATACAGTCTTACCCGTGAGTAGGTGGAAACCTTTTTTCTCCACTGCTGTTGGAAATGATAAGATTCGCTGAAGAAACTCCGGTTTTAATTGGGAGGAAGCAATCCGAGCAGATGGACAAAAACGCTCCGCGAGGACTGGACGGGTCGATCCCTAAAGGTACTCCTAAGGTGTTGTGCCGTGGGATTTCGATAGGTATGAGCAATGAAGAGGTTAATATCTGTAGGAACTTCGAAGTTTATTAACCAATTGAGGAATTCTGCAGAGATGGACAACAAAACCTTGCAAGGGGTGGACGGGTCAGGGTTCAAAATAGATCTTAATGAAAATACTGAAATGGTAGCGCAATTTGCGTGTAAACGTCCAGCACTAGCTATAGTAAGGTTTGGAAGCACGGGCAGATACTTGTTTAAAAACCGGCAGTCTCCAGTCTGTAATCACTATGGCCAAGATTCAAGGCGAGTGTAAGCACGAGACTCAGTGAAGGTAAGGTAGTCGTAAATTACAAATCGCTTGCCTAAAATTAATTCTAGGACAGAAGAAGGTCGAACAGAAGACGGTCTGCTTCGATATCATGTAGTCATGCTACACTTTTGCTTTCAAACCTGCCGAGAGAAAGCAAGGTTTCTATACTTATGATAACTTATTATGAAGTCTTACAAACTCTTAAAAAACTATTGTGTTATAAAGTCTCTCTAATTGACTGACCTTAAAATCAATTAATATTGGCAATAAATTAATAAACAATTAACTCTACGCAGTTACACTTTTCTAGGTAAAAAGAGAAACTAACTAATAACTCTCATTTAGTTTATACTACTTTGTTCTTACTGAAGTGTTAGTTGTCTCAATAATTAAAATACAAGTGATGTGATTTCTGGGACACCGGAAACTGGTGTTTGGACTTGGTGCCACTGGTAATGTCCTTTTGGTTGTCCGCTCCTCTGGGTAATAAATTGCAAATTTGCTCAAACTCTTCTATCGATTATATTAAACATAGAATTGATTTTAGTTGAAGGCTGTAGCTTTATCCAGATGAGTTTAAACGACTATTTTATATCCAAAACTTGAGTCGAGCAATTTAGAACAACACTTTCGTTAAGCTGGTGGAGCGTAAAGAATTTAGTAGACTTCTTTTGAGACGATGATTATAGTTGGTTATATATGAAAGAGAATTCAGTGCCCAATCGTTTATAACAGAGAATTCTCTTGTCCGTTTGACGCGTAGTCTTTGCTCGATTATATTTTTGAACGCGACTTGGAACGATGTAACTTGCAAACTAAACTTGATTGGGTGTTTTGTTATAAAAAAAATCTGATTGAGCTTTTTGCAATTAAATGCCGAGACGAAATCTCTATTCCAAATTCTTTCGAATGTAATAAATAGAATGAGAACTAAAATTTAACAAATGATCAAATAATTGTAGATTAATTTGTAAATAATAAAATTCGTCAAATAAATGTAAATCTGAAAGAAGACTTTGGACGAATCTAAATATGCGACACAAACCTTCTTTGCAATTTATTTTACCAGATCTAAAAGTCTATGGTCACTACTCAAAAACATACGACTTAAGTAAATTGTTTCACCTGCAAACAATTTCATTGTTGCAACCAGGCACGTAACCAGCTTAGGAGCTTAGGCCGAGAATTAAAGATATGACAGAAATTTTAAATTAAATAAAAATTGACCAAAAATAGTTTTTCGCGAAATGTGTAGTACTTAAACAGTACAATATATGTTTTTATTACTTTTTGGTAGGAGGAGGGATATAAACTTGCTCTTCCTGCTTAAAATCTGCGCCTGAGCACAATGAAAATGATAGCCATGCCTAGAATTGTACCAACTTGCTTGATTGTTCTTTACTATACTACTGTGGGCGAAAAATAGTAAGACTTTAATTTTAAATTATTTATTCTGCAAAATCTATTTCATCCCCCTCAAAGTAATCCCCCCAGCTACAATACACTTATGCCAACGTTTTTTTCCAATCCTCGTAACAGTTGTTAAAGTCAATTTCCGGAATAGCCTTCAATGTGCGTAGCGATTCACGTTTAATGTCTTCAATTGACTCAAAACGGTTTCCCCGGAGCGGTCGCTTGAGTGTGCTGAACACCCAGAAGTAACACGAAGCTACATCAGGCGAATACGGTGGTTGTGGAACGATATTGATTAAATTTTTGGCGAAAAACTCACGAATAATCAATGTGGCATGCGGAACGGAGCGTGATTTAACTTTTCTTAGGCCCAAATGATATTTTAAAATGGTTTTCACTGATCCCTCCGATATTCCAACGATATCAGTAAGGTCTCTGACTCGAACACCAATTCCTCGATTTTATTGACGTGTTGATCATCAGTTGATGTTGATGGCCGTCCTGGACGTGGTTCGTCGTCAAAGCGTTCGCGACCGTCTTTGAATAATTTGTACCAATCAAAAACACGTGCTCGCGACATACAATTATCACCGAAGGCTCCTTTTGCAACATTCTGAACGGTTTGGCACCAGAAATTTCATTCCGCACACAAAATTTAATGGAACTTCTTTGTTGAATAATGTCACTCATTATAAAAATTGCCGCATGCACTTGTTGTACTTCAGAAAGGCAAGCGTATATTTGGCACAGATGTCACTGACAGTCATACCAACGTAGAAAAAGAAAATTTCGACGAATGGGTTTCCGCGCCAAATTGAAATTGAAAAGTCTTACTATTTTTTGCCCCCAGTAGCAAAACAAAAACGTTTTAGTTTTACTCAGAAGTCTAGGATTGGACATTTCTGAAAGTATTTAAAATTGAAATTCAATATTTTTTCTACAACTTTAACAAATTTTTGGTGTAATTTCGTTTGAAATCAAAAACAAGATTAAAGCATTTAAAAAACAATTTTGTCATTTCAACAATGTGAAGAGATTAAATTTCCGAAGAAAAAAAAATTTAATAAAATGTTTAAATGATTTTTTTTCTTAATTTTGGAAAAGTTGTGTCACTAAGCCGTTAGTTGACATGGGTGAACATTTTATTAATTTCTTTTTAGCTGTGTTTGATCTTTGTAAAGAACTGAAAAGAAGTGCAACAATTTGCTTTTGCTGTTTAAAGTTTCTTTCCCTTTTATTTACTTGGTTGTCACAAAATGTCATTTACAACTTCTTTTTAAGATTTCAGAAACATATTTTTTTCTTCAACATGTGAATATATTGTGTGCGTTTTGAGGTCTTACAAGTGATTTAGTCAAATAATTTAAAATTTATATTTTTTTTTATATTTTTGGCGTTTTAACGAATGAAGAATTTATGCAAGTTTTTAATTGTTTTTTAGAGATTTTTTAAAAAATATTTACTTGTGTTATGGAAGATTGATTTTTGATCTGTTTTTATTGTTTTGTAGTAAATTGCTTCCTGATAAAATGACAACTTGAATTTTGACAGTTTTTTAATTGATTTGTATGAACGCTGTTGCATATGAGTTTGTATAATTATTTTTTCAAGCTTCTTGTTTAAAGAGTTATACTACTAAAGACAGGTACTCTGCTACATTTGAGTCCTTTCTCTAAGCTTTCTATTATACTAGATCACTAAAAGGCCATCATGCTATTAAGCAAACAAAATCGGCAAATGAAATATTAGGGATGGGGTGTTTGAGCAAGTGTTCAATCCGCTTAAAACGAAACCGAAGCCGTACTGGATATATTATTTTCCAGCGCAATAGCAAATAATGTAGAATGACTTTGAGCTTATAGAGTTTCTATTCCTAATGATTATTATTATAAATACATAGATTTGCGCTGTGTGAGCTGTCAAGGACTTAAGATTTTTGCTTAAGTCTTTAAGATTTTTTATTGCTAAAAATACTACACATCTGAGGAATACTTTCTTTCATCAATGAATAATGTAACACCCTTGCCTTGTTTAAAGGCCATCATAGTTTAATAATTTCTCAATACATGTTAATTTAACAAAATCCAAAAAGATCTAAATAAATTCAAAAATAATCACACATGCTGCACATACGCTTAAGTTATAGTGCACGATCAGCATTTTGATGCCTTGAAGGGCGCTCCACTTTATATGTGTTAAGGCTTTCTAAGGATGCTATCTTAGCGTCATTGTTAAGTGGATGGTTGTTTATGTTGTTCGGTCTAGATATCGAAAGTTTTCTGCAAACTAACTACATGAAACTAATTATAAGTTAAATTAAAGTACTTTATGGACTTTTAAAATTATTGGTTCGATCGGAACTTCAAGTGTAATAGCTAACACGCTGGAAACATGATGAATGAATGTAATATTCTTAGTTGCAAAAAGCTTAGGAATACCTCACGTTCCATCAACTTCCAGGTCGCGCGTTCTTACGTCGTACACAGGAGTTTTTAAATAATCTAAAAAGTTCTATATCTAAGCGCAATGCATTAATTTTCGCTGAATACATATGTTAAAAAGCAGCTAAGTTAGCATAGCAGGTTATATCTCACATTTTTGGAATAAGTACATAAACATTTTTTTCTCATTAATTTTTTTAGTAAAATATTCTTTGTCCATAATAATATTCCTTGCATAAATTGTATTTAAAATTTGTCCATCGAAATTTTGCAAGATTTGTTAAAAAGTGTATAAAAACTAAGGTTTTCAGGCAATATAAAAATTTAAATTTTTGAAAAGTACGGTCGTGCGTGGGTTTACGAGAGATCAATAAAATTATAAATATGGCGGTTTCATAAAAAAGTCGTAAAACACCAGCAGAAATTTCACTAGAAAACTAAAATATTATGTGTATTTAAATGAGTTAGCGGCCAAAAACATATTTGAGTTTTTCTCTATTTTAAAAAATATTATTGATATTGTTTTTAAGCCGACTTATTGTGAAAACGTGACCTAAAGAAATTTTAACATTCGTTGGTTGAATCTTTATCAATTTTATTTGTCTTTGCAGGCGTAACAGTCCAATGGCTTCGGATAAAATATAATTACAGCCTGCCACACGATGCCAAGCGGTAGCGATCCCTTGAATTCGATGAGAAAAACTGATTTGCATCCATCTAAGGAACTTCTTGAGGAATTTATTTATTTATTTATGTACTATATAAATGAATAAATTCAGAAAAAAAGCCTATCAGAGGATGCAACTGAGTTTTTTGTCTCTTTGAATTCAAGCGAACGTCTACGTTTGACATATTGGGGCAGGCTGTTAAGTTTTTTACTTTTTACTGTCTTTATGCTAGTTAAGAGTTGGGCAGATCTCAAAAGATCTAATTACAAAATAAAAAACTTTGACGCGAAGTTTAGGCAGTATGTTCGAATATGTTTACTTCAAGGTTCCGCGGCGGAATAAGGATCTTACGTATTCTTCGGGTCATTAAGTGTCAAGCATGTAATTGACATATTAGTCATATTTTTCGAAATTAATCCTGTTATCTCTGCAGTAGGCCTCCTGTATTCGAAAAATCTCGTGCTTGTGTCGCCAAAAAAAATATAATAAATGCAACAAAATAAAATAATTACATAAAATTTTATTGCGAAAACAGCTGATTTAGTATCCGTCAACAATGTGCTCATTGTGTTAACTTTCTTCCGTCGTTATGTTAAAGTCAGTTCAAGACGGCAACGTATAACGTACGAAGGATCCTAGGCCTTTAATTAACACGAACCCCTAGAACATAATCGTGCTCTAATCAAGACGGTCGCATTTAGGCTGACTGTAAAAATGTTGTAAGCACGGGAGGGCTATTAACTAAATTACATCTTAATAATTCCCGGTGAAGCATTTCGTAAAATTGACTTTTGGCCGACTATATCGTTTAAATACCCTTATGTGCGCCATTGTGTTATGTCCTGTGTGCCAGGTTGTCACTAGTTCGCCGCACGTGGATCATTTTTCTGAAAATATTAAAAATAACATAATTTCACGATCAGTTCTAGTTCGCAGTGACCTGCAAAAGTCACGTTTGCATTAAAAACCTTTGATGGGGCCTTCGAAATCGTGCCATTTAACAGCGCCGGATTACTTTCTCTGTTTAGAAAATATATGATAGTTATTTACCTTGGCAGCAGTATTGCTACTTTTCCGACGGTGGTCTTACTAGCGGATGAACACAATACATTTACCACCGTTCCTATGTGCATTTGATCTCAGAGGTAACTATGTTAGCATCATGGCTGTCTGAAGCATAACCTTACACCTTGCTGAGGGGTTTGTTGGGACACATCCTCCTGCTGTATAATGCAACGCGCCAACATCTTTCCAGATTTTTGTACTAAACCTCAGGCATCACATTACTACCCCGAAAGGGCTTCACCAATAACCTCTGCAGGACTGATCGTCGTGGGGGCTTTTGTTACTAGTTGAAGATCGAATAGCTTCTAGTTTCAGTCTCCAGACAGTAGTGAAGCAATGTGAGAGCAGCAGCAAGATGTCAAGCCTCCAGGGGGATGAGGGTGTGGAAACAAGTTAATTTCTGGATATTTTTTTGATCAGTTCTTTTCAGAGTGGCCATATAAAGTACTGCTCTGCGCATCCTTAAATGTGGCGAAATTAGAGCTCAAAAAATAGATTGAAATATAATCTGGCAAATAATTAAGGTGATGTTCGTTTTTCAATATATAGTTCTATACGTTAAAAAGACTCAAACGAAACCTTAACGTTTTCATTTTGTATACAATTTTACCTAAAAATGTGTGTTCATTTGAGTTTGATTTTTTACCTTCTTCTAATCCGATTTACTCGCCCAACGTTACTGATCCGTTTGATCTTGCAATTTAACAAAAAGTAATTAACTTGCATGGAGAACGTCATGTCACAATCATTGTTTGTTTGTTGCCACCTTTCCTTTGCGTTCTCTCTACTTATTTCTAACGTGTGAGCATGTGTAAGCGTTTGTTTTTCATAATATCAATTATGGAATTATGCGCACATTGTTTGACGGAAAAGGATACTGTATACAATTGTGTGATATTTGTGACGTTAAAAAAAAGTATTTAGGGAATTCTAATAATCTCATAATCTTACAATGGCTTTGAACATTGAACAAAATGCTGTCAATGTCAAAATGACAAGCAGATCTTTTTATTGTTTTTGTTATATACAACAATGCTAACACCATCTGACTAGTAAAACTGTTGTTGTATTTTAATGTGTTATTTCGTAAATGGTGGAAGGTATTGCAGAGTTTTCTGATGGTAAATGGGAGGGTTGTATTACAGAAAAAAAAATTGAAATCGAGAAAGCAAGTGGACACAAAGAAACTCCGAATGCAAACAGAAAAAAAAACATAGTGATTGTAACAGAGGAAATGTGTCAGGTTTATACAGAAGCAATCTTAGACTGTTTATGTTACAAGTAGTGCTTTGTTTTTATTCGTATGTTTGACCACTCACAAAAGCTTATTGAATTTCAACTTTCCATATGAACACATACTTACACACACACACACACACCCACACACAGAGAACTCTGTGTTATGGCTTGAATGTGAAGAACAAGGTGCGAACACTTCTCGACATATCAATATTTAGGATAACAAAGTGTTTTAAGAAACTCCAATTGCAACACTTGTTCTTTTATTCGTTATTGTTTTCTTTTATACTGCCTGCTCCACTGGTCAAGTCCGGGCTTCAGCATGCGGGTTGCAAATGCCAAAAGTAATGAAAATTTTTAACATTCCTCTTGTAGTTTTGTACTTTGTAAAGTCTCTCTCTATGTTGTTTTATTTTGCAATTTACTTGTCATTTTGACATTTGCTACATTCCATAGTTTATGCTATTGACAGTAATGTCAATCATGTAGCTTTTGTTCGTTTGTGTCCTGCATGTACACACTCACAACGATACACATGTGACTTGAGATAAATTTTCCTTAAATTGGGCGCATCCAACATAATGGTTACAACTCGTTTTGAAATATGATACTTGTAAGTTTTTAAATATTAATAATTTTAACTGAAAGGGGTGCCATCGGGAAAGGGCGTTTATTAAATTAAATTGTAGTGTAAAAAATCTGTAAAGGCGTAATAGTTTGATTGTTTCTAAAAGGGTGTAATAGTTTTATTAAGAACTCAAGGTCTATCATAAGCAGATTAGAAGCCGGCATCATGAAAATCCGTTTTAAAAATTTTTATCGTACTCCTCCAGCTTCAATTTCTTTACACGATTTACAACAATTCAGTGGGAAATTGCTAAGAGATTCTCCTGAAAGGAGTACAAAAACAACGATTTCAATGCTGCTAGTTTTGTAAGCCACATTGTAAAGATTAATACAAAAAATTAAATTTTAGTCCAACAATTTTTTATGCGAAAGTTCCGTACATGGCATTAACATTTGAAAATGATTTCGGACATATGGCCACCGCGGCTGTTCTTGACAAAGCGCATTAGGGGCATCCACTTTTCGAAGAAATAAGGTCCATTTTTTAGATGTAATGGAGTCTGTTGAGGATTGGTCTTACTTCATATGCCGTAGTTTTGTTTATTAACAAACCCTTTATACAACAAGGGATCAGTTGGTGACTGATTTTCAAAGTAATTCTGAATAATTTGGCACTTTCGTTCAAGCGTCCATCCTGTCATGATGATTTTATCGAGTATACTGATCCCAAATTACAAAAAGTGTCCGTAGTATAACAGTTCGTTTGATAGTTAACCCTTTTGCAAGTTCTATAATCGGTTATGTGGATGTAGCTAGCATTTTTCCATAAAACGAAAATGACTCAATAATTTATAGCTTTTCATTTGATTCCTTTTAAAATAGTCATTACAGTTTTAGCGATATATCAGTGCATCTTTCACAATACGCTTCGTAGGCCAATTTTGGCAAAGCCTTTATCTTCTTGACCAAGTTTACCTTTTAAATCCTCAGCCATTTTAAAACGCTTTCCACAAAGTATTAAGTCGCCGGGTGGGGAAGTTCTCTAGGATCCCCACAAGGTATGTTTGAGACGAACGAATGTTATAATATCTCCAATCATAAAACGTTCTTAATAGACGTAATATGTATATTTCTTATAGTGTTTTATCAAAGCAAGAGGGTGCTTTTGAAGCTACATATATATCATTACATATATTCAAGTGGTCGCTTCCAGCTCCCAATTGGCAAACTAATGGTGTGGCCTATCGTCATTCGGCTTAAATTCTTGCATTAGCACCATCCGTATGGATGTGGGACCAAATCAAACCGAAAATAAGCCGCATGAACTCTCTGGCGATGTCCAATTCATCTATTCAGCGTTGAATACGGATTTTTGGGTCTTTTTCGATACTGGCCACTACGACGCCTACTATTTTTTTTTCTTCACTTCGCACTGATCTCTATCTCGTTGGTGGCTTAAGGTCCAATCAAATGCATTCACGCTCGAACTATTGGACGGTGGGACAAATTACCTGTGCATTAAAGTCATGATAACGGGAGAACTCACAATGAAATTCAAGTTGCATATTTAGAACTGGGCAGGAAATTCGATAATAGTTTTTAATGATTTCTACACGTTCGGCATGCGAGAAGCGATGAAAGATGATATTGTAATTACCATTAAATATTGACAGCTGAATGGCATTAGTAAGTATGACAGCTTTTAAAATATAACATTTAAAAGAACATTACTATCTGGTCACTCTATATAGAAATTTCAAAACAATTAATAAATTATTTCATGGCCGCTTTGGATTAACATTTTTATACATCTAAAATGAACCCACTTTTTTTCCTCCCACTATAATATATCAAAAATTACAACACGCCACCCGATTCTTGTACGGTACTAAAAATATAAAAAAAACACATTTTTCATCTCTACCTGTGTCTTTATTTCCTTGAAACAAATATGCTCATATCCTTAAAATAACAAGAAATTAAAATTGCAAGAAAATAATCAAATCAAATTAAACTACATATTTTTACTAACGAATAAATTTTCTTATCAAATTCGACACAAATTGATTTGATGTTTTTTTCTCTTCCTTGCTCTCATAAAGCAAAAGTTTCCAAAGATGGGAAACTGAGACGAAAATGTTAAAATAGTACTTCTGGTCTTGAAGGTTTTACGAAAATACATACTTGGGTGAAATTCTATACGGGCAATTTCACATTTAATTAAAATTGATTTAATACAAGTAACACACACATATAAACTCTTTAGTAGAGGACGGATATGTATGTTAAATATGTAATTCAGTAGAAACAAATATTTGACACACTTTGGTAAATGTCAGTACAAAACCCAAGGCTCACATGTGCATGAGTAAGTTCATAGTACAACGCAAATATTTGTGCATTTTACGAGTTTCTTATATTCATATTTCGATTTTATACTCAAGATCTGGAAAGTTATCTCCGACGGGATTTGTCTGCTGTTTTGCCGAACGTAGGTTAGGTTAACAGACCGTCTGAAACACAGAACCATATTGGCCCGCTCACTTGGTTTCTTTGGGTTTCCTGAATAAGAGAAAATAAAGAGTTTTACTGCTTTGCTAATCTCTTTGCCAGCTTATGGACCATATAATTGCCGAAATTTGTTCCATGTCCACATACCCATTTCCAGGCGATTATTAAAAATTTCGACATCGGATTTAAGGATGGCTGGCATTCCGGGATCAGTTTTAATATCCAAAATACACCTGTCAGGTACTTAATTGTGACGCGGCCGTCGGGGCACTACACTTATTTGTAATCCTGAAGGACATGTTGCGCCCAATTCTGCTATATATACGCTTCCGTCTAGTCCATTTTACCATTTGGAATCTTCTGTCTATAATCTACAAGCATTACATTCTACTTAGCCTATCTTTGTAGGCGTATTATGAAGCTCGCTCAAAACTCCGATTTTAATGTATATGCAACTGTAACGACACTTTCTGACATCGTATATTAGCGATGACGTAATGAACATGTTTACCACTGGGTAGTTAAAAACAAGAGTATGCATTGTGGCAAGAAACAGAAATGGTCAATAAATACAAGTAACAATACATCATGTATTAAGATCTAAATACATATGTATATGAAGGTTGATTGAGAAGTCTTAGGCAACATTTATATAATAAAATTTTTCATGAAATTAATGGCATTAAACTTTGCTGTGTAGAGATGCTTTTGGTTTTCAACACCTCTTGCCAACATGTGAAACTTTCATGACACTACTTTCATGTAAAATATCTCTAGTGTAAATGTAGCCTTAGTCTTGATATCTGATGCGTTTTGGAAAATAGTGTGAATATAGAGATAATGCTAAAAGGGTAAGTTCTAAGCTGAATATAGAGTATAGTTTTCAGTCTTAGGAACCAAGTCTATTATCTGGTCAACCCTGTTGAAAATGTTTAAGTTATTAAGCCAAGGCTTTACCGATACCAAAAAAAATAAGTTTCATGGCTTCAACATTTTATACCTAAAATCTTTATAATGACATAGAATTTTGGATGTAGACTTTTGGACGAAACCGGTTTGTCTCCAAACCAAACTTGACAAGGGATGATGGAAATTCGTTCCAAAATTCTACATCAAAACACCCTGTCGGAATATCAAATCAAGAATCATATAATGATATATTGAATGTAATACAAAAGTATCATGAACACCTCTTCGTTTTGTTAAAAAAACTTTAATAGTATTGAATGCGCTTTATCAGCTGGAGAGATCACGAGTCGTTATTACTACACCACCGCTAAAAAGTACCGATCAAGTACTATTTTGTTCCCGAAGCGGAACAGCGAGCTGTAACGGTTGAAATGTTTTCTCTGCAAGCAAGTGAAGTCGCTTGTACGCGCCGATAACTTGGAAGAGAATATTCCTGCTCAGTATTCAAGTAATACAATGGCAGTGATTCTATACTTCCATACAAGGTCGCTACAGTAATGGCAGGGATAAAACGAACACCGAAAAATGTATCTAACGCACCACGTTAATGGGGTTTTACACATTGTCTTAAGGCGAAGCGTTAGAAGAATAAGCTAATTGATCATGAAGAGCGTTGATAAAAAACATGGACGATTTTTGCCAACGAAAGAAGCCGTTGCCAAACTGCTTGCATTACTGCAGCTCGATTTGTTTTCGCCAAACCTAATCCCTTTGGAGTCACTTTGCCCCTAGTGGGAGGAGGCAAAACTTTTCTCGGTTCGATGGGAATAGACTGAAGTTTTACAAATAAGAAATTTAAAAGGATATATAAAATTGTGAAAAATTAAAAGTGGCCAACTGGAAATAAAATAAAAAAAAATTAATTAATTGATTCCAAAAGAAAAATCGCGTTAAAATTTCTAAAACAAACTGCGCTACCCTTGTGCATATCACGAATATGCAAATGTGAGGGTATGTATGAATGCCAGCGTGCCTGCTTGTGCGCTTGTGAATTTGGAGATGCGTGTAATAAATGACCGTGTTTTTGTAGTTTAGTGATAAAATTTAAACGTTTTTGGAAATTGCTTAAATAGTCGTTAATCATTTTGAAGAATGGCGATTTGTCAATGGCAAATACATGCATCACGAACTAAGTACTTTCAAATAAAACAATGTATGTATAGATGTATGTGAATGTGCACGTGAATGTGTATATGCTTATGTGTATGTGTGTTTATGTAAATGTAGTTATGTGCTGAGTGATATGACCATGTAAATGTAGAAATGAATGTTTCAAACATGTCGGTAGAAATGTGTAGACATATTGATGAGCATAAAAACATGCGTAAATTGTCACTAACACACAGCTACACATACAACAAAAAAAGCCTGAATATAAATTAATTGTTAAAATTACGATAAATAGTTGTCGGTGTTGTTTTTTGCCTCGTCGTTGTTGTTTCATTTCAACGACAAAATCGTTGATAGACACAAATCGACATAATTTTTGTCACACTAATTGAATAGAAGTAGGACCTTGGAGGGTTGCCAAAAACAACATTAGCCAAAAAACATGTTTCATTTACTGATACACACACACATACACAAAGAACTGTTGTACGAATTTAAGGCACTTTAACATAAAGGAGGACATGATTTGTTCATATTGTTTAAATTGTTTAAAAATTATTGATTGTAAGAGAACAAACATCGTTCGAAGAATTATTTAACAGGGTGTTGAGCCAATTACTTCAGCCTTCTTTAGCGTCTAAAGCGGACTTTTTTTGACGCCCTCTCTTTAGCAAAATCGCATTTGTAATAAAACAAAACTAATAAAAAAATTAGTAAATAAATTTGTTTTTGCTGGAATTCAAAGGTCTTACCAGGAAATGCCAATCTTTACAGCGGTTAAGCTTATGTTTAGATAAGCAGGTATAATTTGCTTACGTTTTATTAAGAATTAGCCAAGCCTGGCGCGCGTTGCTACGCCCCTTAATGAGCTTAATATGTGTGCAAAGTTTCAGAAAAATCGGTCCAGTGCAATTACCTCAAAATTATAACTTTTGTATGGGCGTGGCCCTGGCCACCTTTCTAATCACGAAATTGTATAATCATGAGAGTGCGATATGTGTGCAAAGTTTCAGAAAAATCGGTCAAGCGCAAGTAGCTGAAAAATTAATATTTATTTTGTATGGGCGTATTTCATTTCTATGTATATGTAGATTGGCGTAGCCCCGCCCACTGTTTATTTTTAAATTACCACCCATAAACACTGCTTGTAATATGTACAATAACTTGCCATAGTTTAAGTCCGATCGGCTTTACGGTTTCGGAGTCTATAGCTAACACACACACACAGACATACAGAGTTTCAATTTTATATATATATATATATATATATATATATATATGTTTTTATTTCAGTATCCATTGTAGAAAAATTTATACACTTCTCTTGGTTTCCGTCTTCGCATAGAGATCGCTGGCTGTGTGGTGCTCCAAAGCCAAAAAATAAAAAAATACTTTCCTATTTAATTTTAGACTTTTTTCTTCGCAATAATTACAGAAGGCAAGTGTAATAATTCGAGCAGTAAGTATTCCCAGAATTATTACTTAAGAAGTAGTATCTATTTGCTTGGCAGGTATTGTCATGATATAATGGACTATACATTGTGACGACCAAAAGTCCTTCCACTCGTTTTTTGGCGATATTTTTAAGATTAACAGAAATGTTTACATAACACTGCCACATATGGGTAGCACTGTTTTAATACAGGGTGTCCGCCGGGAAGGTATCATACTTTGTTTGTTTTTAATTTTTGATAAAATGAAAGAAATTGGATTGTATATTAATAAATGTTTTTTTTAATTTCAGCAATTATGTATGAAATACAATATCATATAAATGTCCGCCTCTGTTAGCCTCACAAATGCGAGCATTTTTGAACACATTTTTCATTAAATTCTCACACATTTCACGCGGCATTTAATTAATTTCATCACGAATATTTTGTTTGAGTTGCTCCAACGTTTCTGGTTTATTTGCATAAACCTTGCTTTTCAGATATCCCACAAAAAGAAGTCCGGAGCAGTCAAATCAGGCGACCGTGGAAGCCAATCAACATCACCATTCCTTAAAATAACTTGTTGTGGAATGAGGTCTCGTAGTAAATCTTGTTTAAACCACATGTTAGTCAAGCCCAAAGCATGCAGTTGTTGCGTTAAAAAGTTGTCTATCATATCGCGATATTGCTCCCCATTGACAGTTACCGTTACGCCGTTTGCAGTTTCAAGAAGTGAGGTCCAATGATTCCTCCTGTCCAAATTGCACAACAGAATGTCACTTTTAATGGATGCAAAGGTGACTGATGAATAATTTTAGGGTTTTCCATTGCCCAGAATCGACTATTCTGTTTATTCATATATCCATTCAAATGAAAATGTGCCTCGTCACCCATTATGATTTTTTCATGAAAATCGGGGTTGTCATGGGTGAGATATTGGCATATATTCGGCGGCGTAAATGGTCTTCTGGAAGAAGCTCTTGTGTTAACTAAGTCTTAAATGGAAACAAATGCAAATCTTCGTGCAAAAATGTGGCCAAAGTTGTTCTTTTAATACCAAGCACCTGAGCACGGTGTTGAATTGAGGATGATGGATTGTTTTGAACACTTTCTTGAACAGCAGTAATGTTTTCAGCCGATCTTGCAGTACGTTGTGGTCCATACTTGGGCCTATCAGCTACAGTCCCTCTTTCTTCTAAATCATGCACTACACGATAAATAGTGCGTTTTGTTGGCACGTTTTTTCTCCTAAAAATTTCACGTAGCTTTCTCATCGTCACAGTAATAGATGATTGATTTTGATAAAATGTTTTAACGATTAAAACGCGTTGGTTTACCGAATATTTTTACATAATAAATTTGCTGCGTCTCTACTTCACGACTGCCAAATATGAACTGTCAAGACTATTTACCAAACTGGCGGCAAAAAAAAGTAAAATATCTTCCCGGCGGACACCCTGTACAACACTACCATGACTGCCAAAATGATCAGCTGGTATGGATCGTATAATGGTGTGTGTATACGTGAGTCTCAGCCAAATAATCATAATAGTAATGCGTATGCGATAGAGAAGTCAGTCAGCCTGTGGCTAGCAAGACGGTAAGACCTATTTAATAAATGTAGAATTTTATTCAACTTTATTATTTAAGTCTTTGGCAGACAGCAAATAGTTGCGCCAAAATTTTATTCGACTCAACTACTTGTAGATTAATTATTTTAGAGCCTTACTCGACTTAATTAAGCTAGTCTCTCGCGCTACGAACTGGTGTTTTCGTGTCAGGCCAGAATTTTATTCGCCCTCACAAAAGAAGGCAGTAAGTAATGTGACGCTATACCACTTGGGGCAGAATCTTATTCGCCAAAATTGATATAGGCGAGTAGTGGATAGACACTCCTCAGGCGGTAAACGGTTAGGCCAGAATCTTATTCGTCCGAATCGAGTGCGGTCGGAGTTGAGTGAGCAGAGAAGACATCTCTAAGCTTCGCGAATTTTATTGACAAGAGTGTCAATCCTTATTCCTTCACCTAGAGCAGTAGCCAGACGAAGAGAGTCCATCTTAGTGAGAGGCACAGAGCTTATGGTATTGTCGAGTCAGGCCAGAATATTATTCGCCCTGACAAGACAGGCCAGAATAAGAAGGGAGCTCTTACAATCGGGCCAGAATTTTATTCGCCCCGATTCTCTCAACGACTCTCTAAATCGTCTCATGCGCACTCAATCAATTGTGGCGATATCTACTGTAAGCGTCGGATGGTATGAGAAGCTGATGAGAATACCAGCGAATGTGTCAATTGCCACCGAAGGCCCATCGTATTTCCTGTCGCCCTGTACTTAGTAATTTAAGTTTATGAATAAAGATTATAACGTTATTGAAAATATTAAAATAAGCTGTCTCGTCTCTCTCTAGGAAACAAATAAATATATTCTTGTAACAAACCCTGGGAGACGCGAGCTTTACTCCAGCTAACTGTGAAAACACGTCGTTACAACATCCATTTTTGAGGTCGTGGCGTGGTCACAGCAACCATATTATGATCTCTACCTCTCTATATTGTTATGACACATATTTGATGGTTATTTGCAGAGATTTTAAACATTACATGAGTGTCGATAAGCATCCTTTAATCTCTAAATAATTTCTGATTATAAATATTGCGACATGATTGAGCTGAACAATACTATTTTTATTAAAACCACAAAGTATTGTAACTGTAGACAAACCGTATAATAACTGAAAGCATAAAATGTTCTACAATAATATGATTCTTCAATTATTTGTTGCTCCTAAGTTATGGTTACTTCAACTAATTTATTTATTGCGTATAAGATTAATCAAAATCTCTCCTCTGGCGACTCTGGTTTTGAATAATTGGATTAATTAGCTACTTAAGCATGTTATGTTTGGGGAATATTCTGTCTGATTGAAGATATGCTGTGTTGCGGGAAAACATGGTTCAGTTGATATTCCGATGTTGTCCTTAATCACGTTTTGAAAATTTAAGTAGATCACAGGGACTACTTTTTAAATCAAATGTCTGTTACATTAAGGTACTCCGGCTACTAGAAGAAAAGAAATGGCTCACTCGAATCCTTATAAATTATGTAGTCTGTTATAAGGCGTCAAAGTCACTTCTTTTCCCTCATTACTTTTCCCTACATTTCATCATATAGTGTGTAGACAATGAATATATTGAGCTGATTTAATTTCTGATTATCTAATAAAATATTTTCTAATTTATTTCTATTCTTTATAATTTGGTCTTTTACAGCAGTTGTGCTACTTTCATTTCCATGTGCAATTAAAATTTCTATAATGCAGGTTCCATTTTCCGCCTGCTTTTAGTCGTGTCTACTGGCAACATCTGTGTGTCACTAATTGATTTGATGAGCCTGTGGAATTGTAAGTGATTTTGACGCGACCTAAATGCTTTGATAAGCAAAAATAATGAAATTACAAAAGGTGGTTTAGCTAATGTCCTGTTTAAGAATTCGGTATGCATGATAGTTTACCTCGAAGCATGATTAAAGTAACAATTGTTTTGTTAAACACAAGAGGAAAGAGAATAGAAAAGCAATTTTATGAAGGTATAATATTTTACATGAGCAAAACAATTTTTTTCGAAATGATTTGAAGAGAAAGTAAGGCTTTTTACTTTAAACTGCTTCACCGGTATTAGCTCACTGGTGGATGCAACATCACAAATGTTAAAAGTTGACTTGATTACAACTAACGCTGTATTAAAATTTCAAACTTTGTTTTAGCTACTTCTCTGTTTTTCCATTAGCAACTTTTACAGTTAACGAGCAAATGCCTCCACTTTGTCATAACTATTTTCTGTCTCAAACAAAATTGTTCCCCTCCTCTGCCATTTTTTAATGATTGATGTTTATGGGTTGACATTTCCACCATCTGGTTCGCTTTTTTTTGTGTTTTTTATTTTTTTACACGGACCACAATCCACTAGTCTAGTTTTTATAATTTGCAGCTTTTATTGAAAGTAACCTACTTTCGCAGTATTAATGTACATTGTGCTCTAATTTGCACTGCAAAAAGTGCAAATAATTATAAAGGAAAAAAAAATATTTAATTAATATGTAAATTATCTATGGCCAAAGCTGCTTTGTACGAATGTGTACGTCGGCTTTGTGTGTTTTCTATATACAACAAAGTGTATTTATTATTGCAGTATTATCTATGATGGCATTATAAAATTTAATTAAAATAAAATGTATGACAATAAACATATTTGCATTTTAACTGCAATAATTTTGAACACATGGAGGTAGTATTAAATTACAATTTTTTAAATATATTTTTGTCCAATACCAAATATTCTTCTTGAATTTTTTCTTAAGCCAATGATTAAGCGAATTTGATTCAATTTTATTGTTAAGGACTGATTTATGGGTGGAGTACCTCTAGTGTACCTCTAAAGAGCATAATAAAAAACCATGATAGACATTAATTTTTTAAGTTAGGTTAGGTTGTGGGCATGGGACATTCGTCCTTTGCCGTAGGGATTCATCGTTGTGTACTCTCTTTATAGACAAAGTTTCCAACCTTGATAGGAATTTTGTTACTTAAACAAAACTCTTCAGTAGTCAATGCCTATCAAGTTAGACACGTCCGGTACAGTATCGGCGGTGAAAATTAGGTATTTAACCGCGCGGAAAGCGTGCATTGGTATAATAAGCTTTCCATCGTCTTAATATCCTCCGTAAAGTATTGGCCTTTTTAGTTCGAACTTGGTAACCTAGAGTATTATGCTCATCTGACGTTGGCCTTATAATAATTCAGGCATATTTGCTTTCATTATTGGTCCCCAAAATATCAACAAATTTTTATTTTCTGTTTGTAAACTAAATGCAGTTGTGCTGTGGAGATCGTTTGTTCAGATCAGTAACATTATATTTGCTTTCCTGCCGCATATATTTGTTTAATAATGAATACGATATTCACTCTCAGCTGATGCTCCGTTTATCGTTTTTTTTTGCTAGTTTTCCTAATTGTTATATTATATAAGCTGTTATATTTGATTGCTAATTCATCAAGAATCGTCAAACGGCTGATACACGCGAGGAAATTATTACAAAATATTTTCGAAATTCTGGATCAGTTATATAAACGGAACCTGAATTTCGTCCTGAATTCGGTCTTCAAACAAACTCTTTTTTTTCATTAAATTTTCGAGCAAATTGTACTTAGTTTTAGTCTCCAGTTGATTAAAATATTATATTGTAAACAATCCAAATGAGGCAAATTTACAATAGTGCTATAGTTTATTTTTAGGTTACTATTTAGGCAGTTCTAATGGGAAAAGACCCAACAAATATTCAAAATAAAAATTGCGCTCATCTGTACTGCGGAATACCTGAAAAGAAGAATAAACGTCATAAAAATCGATATAATACTGGAAGCCAGGTAGGTAGCACAAATGGCTTTATCGTATGAAGTGAAGTTAGAAGTTGTCATGGAATGCACTAAGCCTCTAAATGAACCTGACACCCGCAACTTTTTTTTGGAATAAATAGTAGCTACAACATTTTTGAAGATTAGTTCCTGGGCTGACTCTGGATTTGCTCGTCACTTAAGAGATATAGCTGAACTCAAGCAATCAAACACCTTCATTATGACATAACGGGGAAAATCATAAAGAACTCTGATGTAAGAAAATTATAGGCTCAGGATAGTTACGCCTTAGCCGAAGATATCGCCAATTTAAAATAAGAAACTAATAAACCATTAAATCTTGATTCTGCAGTCTGAATAATCAGACACCTGGGCATATGTTCTGTAATTGCTCAGCTCTTAATTCTCGCAGACTACAGTTATGTAGCGTGTCCTCTTTTATCTCCAGAGAAGCATATGATCTCTCATAAACAAGGTAATTTAGCTTTATTATTAACCGTAATTTGTTCCAGATACAACAAAACACCCTATGAGTAATGGTTATAGGGCCTCGATAATAACAACAATAATAAATGTTTTGATAGGTAGGAGGATTGAAAGTTAGCTTCAATTCTGGTGGCTCACAGCCATTTTGTTAGTCAACTAGTAATGCTAGTTTAATCGGATTTTTAGAATAAGTTTTTTAAAGACATTTTCATCCCTGTCCTGCTCTTTCCCCCACTTTTAAATTAACCAAGTTCGCCCATCCACACTGCACCAAATTTTAATTTAGGATACATAAAATATCCCAAACAGTAAAGGAACAAAAGATGTTTTCCTTTTACGCCTTTAAAAATTTTACTAAATTCTAATTAAGTAATAGTTTTCTTATTTTGGTACACAGCTCAATAAATTTTAAGCCTTCGTAAGGGACTAAATAAAGAAAAGATGGAAAAGAAAGCATTTGCAGCAACTACCACAATTAACTTTAACAAAAAATTATTAAAAGAAATAAAAACTTGAACACAAAAGCTGGCTACAATGCCATACAAATACCGAAAAAATGAAAGAACTGAATAAAATGAAGTCTTTTATTTCGCTTTAGAAAATAATTTATAAAAATGTGCATAAAACTGCATGTAACAATTGAAGATAAGCCCACAAGCTCACACAAACACCACACAATACACCGCGATGATGCAGCTGATGTTGTTCACAAACTGGAAAAATAAAAGCAAAAACTACAAAACTGCCTGCCGGATACAAAGATGATGTTGGCAGGATTTCATCTTTTTATTATCATCATCATCAGATACGGTAGAGAGCATCAACATCATTATCGCCAACTTCATTGATGTACCTACATACAACAGCAAGGAAAATCCTCAAAAAAAATGTAAAATGCATTGTAAAAATAAATGAATAGTTTGGGTTGGTTTGAAATTTGTTAAGGGATGTGCTGTGACTTTGTGTGCGGGGGCGGTTTTCTTTATTTTCCTGCTGCCCCTGTTGTTATTCTGCGAAATGCCAAAAAAAACCAACAACAAACATCAAAAACTAAATTAAAAGACCCTAAAATTTGAGTGGGTAATGGGAGAAAAATGCAGCAACGTAAGTCGCGTTTGAGGCCAAATAAAACAACATGAATGAACCTGAAAAATTAAATGAATGAATGAATTAAAATAAATGTGAGTGGTTCTGTGGATGTCTTGAATGTTGTTCAGAAAATGCACTATCCTTAACAAATAAAAGGTATCCTTTGGATGCTAACGATCAGCTAGATATAAAGCTTGTAACCACTACGCATCTAAGGTACTAGTGGTTTGAAATTTTCTTCTAAAATATCAATCTAAAACCAAATGTGTACTGTAGAACAGGCTTCGTAGAGTCGACGTCATAGGAAAAGAGTTTCACTTTTAGATTTCTTTAGATTTCTTAAAGCTATTAATCTTATTAATTGCGGTTTCTCAAATTTAATTATAAAAGATTCCTCATCCAAAGATATGCTGTAGTGCTTCTCAAATTCTCACTATACCCATACTTTTCTTAAATTCTTTGTTCCATTTTATTCAGATAAAATCTTTTGCTTGTTCTATGACGAATAAGACGCTTATGAATGTAGATTAAAGCCGTAGTTACAACTTCAGTTTAGATTCTTTTTCTATTATAACTGAAATCTCATAAAACGAAGCACAAAGAAAATAGAAAAATCATTTTAGTTACGAACATTTTATTTTCAATAGAATTAAAATGAATTAACTAACAGCGTAGTAGTTGTTTACTGTTAAATCAGTTTTTCGTAATATAAAATATTTATAACAATAATAAAATTTGTATGGCCAGAGAGGAGGGGCGTGCATTGAACAGTGAAAGAAAACATCTACAGCTAAATTAAATCAAAATAGCAATAACAAAACCGTGGTAGCCAAACAATATTATAGCAAATAGGGGTTGCAGCTCTGTAGGAGTTCAGCATTAGGGTGAAATCATGAATTTGTTGGATTCCACATGTACGCAGTTGTATAGTTTATTAATTACGTAGGCATAATGACATTTAATATGACAGGATTAATAACAGTTGTATGTGAGGATGCAATATATATTTTTGTTCAATAAAAGTCAGCATATTGGGTGTTAATCAGAGCTAGCGGGGCTCGATGGAAACCTTTTGCTTTCTCTATCCGTCATAATTTGATTCGAAAGATCATTCAATTTTTCATGCTTAATAAATTGTGTTTCAAAAATGTTTTCTTTCAAATCGAAATTGGAAGTAATCCGTCGGAATCCAATTCCTGTTTTGACAAGTCACTCGGTATAATAACTTTTGGTGAGCGCAAAAGTTTTCGTTCTCATTCGGAAAACTTTTGTCCTTGATCGTGCGAAATTATGTGCATATCAAACATGCATAAAATAGCATCTTGTTAACATGTTATTCTAAAATGTCAATAAGGAATTAGTAAATAAAAAATTTTAATTATTGTTATTGTCTGGTATCGCCAACTACGAATCATAATTAATGTGCTAAAGAAAGGTGAATAATAAAATCGGTCATATTTTGACAATTAAGCATGTGGTTTTATTTACACGACCAGGTCTTTGTTCAGTACAGGTGAAACGACGTGCCACTTGTCAGAAAGTCCTGTAGTCGTTTAAAAGTGACCAACAGGTAATAACTTGTATAAAGCCAGCACTTGTCCTGCTTCCGCAAACAAATTATCTGCGGTCATCAATCATACAACAACTTCCTCTTTTTGAAATTTGTCAAATGTATTCTTCATTCTTGTAAATGAAAATAGAAACTTAAGCCGCTTTGAAGAAGACTTTAGAGTATTTCCACATTGTTGCAAATCTACTTGAAAGAAAAAGTTGGAACCAGTCAAATCTTATCTGCTTTGAGTCCAACTCAATTAAGTACCTTCTAAATCAACTTTCATTTTTACCCCAGAATAGGGCAGAACCTTCTTCTTGTCATCAATCTCCCACTTGTTTCTCTCTCTCTCTCTCTCTCTATCTCTCTCTATCTACTCTCTTCTACAATACTTCTTATATTTCTAAATGACATTCCATGTCGAACTTCTAAGCCCATCAATTCAATTGCGGATGATAACAACATTTGCAGACATGAGGCACAATATGAACGATATGATCAGCCCATATTTTGTGATAATATCTGAACAGAGTCGTGCGAACAGAGTCGATTTTAATACACGTGCACTACAGATTAATTTGCTTCATCTGTAGTTATGGGTGGTATAGGTATTAAGAAATTAGAAGCTCTGGATGTGCTTGGCATGAAAATCTAGCTTGATGATCATTGTACCAAAGAAATTTTTCAAGTAGCTCAAGAAGCTCTTACTTCCCTCGGTTTTTTAAAATGGTGTTAAATATACTGCACTTCACCTGATCTCCTTACTATTTAGACCACCTACACCTGACCGTAAATGGAACACAACTCCCATGTATGGGTCTTGCTTCAAAGTGTTTTTTAAAAATTCTCGGTGTCAGTAGATTATCAAACTCTATTGTCGTCACTACAACGAAATTTGCTCCAGTTAAAATAGGTAAGTGATTCCTGATACCCGAACATATGTACGTACAACGTGTTCTTCATTAAGCGCTCAGCCGTGCGTAGTAGATTTCACAGTAGACAGCACAGCACACTACAGGGAAAGCTCGTTCTTTAGCCGTACTGTTCATGCGTGAAATAAACTCCCTGCAGAAGTTTTTACTGCTACTTTCAACGACGGAATACTCACAAAGAATGTTCACAAGCACAACTTCTTTTCATAATAACGATCAAGTGCGGGTTGCCCCTTGAAAAGGGAAGAGTGAAGACCTTATAGATGTAGAAGTATTTGGCCACCGATTCGACGAGTACTAGATGACGTATCTCTCTTAGCGCCAATATTGTAAGTCCTCGAATCGAAATCGAAAAAATGTATCCCATCTCTGGCATATCAAACGCGACAAATTTTGTAATTTAGTTTTTTTTTTTTAAAATTTGTACATCCCAATTCATCAGAAAAGCGTATTTTCTACACTCCAGCAAGAAATCGTGGATTTATAAATTAAGTTTATTTTAATAAATTTTACGCACATTAAAAGGTAAAAAATGCGTATATTCACAACAAGAATAGACAACTAATATTGAATGCAATTGCAATGGCAGAACCTGCCAAAGGCAGTAGTAAACCATTTAACAGAATCACTATCAGCATCGTCGTCATCATGTTTACCCGTAAGCCCAACACTTACATTTCATTTTATGTACAAAAGAGGAAAATATTATAATTTTGCTACAAAATGAAAACTTTCTTTTGTGATTTTCACTTGACGTGCTTTTTTTGACATCAATTATGGCAATTGTTCATTACAAAATAGACAGAATAGATAAAATAAAATAATTTTATTGTCAAAATCTTAATTAAATTTGCAGATATTTTTTAACCTTCACAGGATATATAGGTTTGTTTGTAATTCCTAAAATATTCTTGAAACTTTGACCATTTGATCAGTGCGTTAGACGAATTCTGCTGTTTCAAATCAGCAATCTCGGTCCACAAGTTCCCGAGATACGATCCAAAAACTATTTTTCAGTTTTTTTTTGTATATTCGGAGAAATGTGTAGACAGAAACACACAAAATTTGCAAATTTAAAATTCTTCTCGAGTTTGGTACAAAATACTGGTACAGAGATTATCATCACAAGGCCTACGGATAACTTACGGACTTAAAGCCGAATTAAAAATTTAAAAAAAAACCTCAAAATTGCAAAAGCTAACAAAGAAAACTGAATTCCTCCAAAAATCATTATTTTACCATAAAATTCGAAATTTTCCAAAAATTTTAAATTTCACAACAAAATCGCCAAACTGAAATAAAAGAAATCTAATCTTAAAAAAATCATATATTAACCCATTACAGCATAACGTCCGATAAATCGGACGGCAGTAAATTGCGTATTTTCAATAAACAACAAAAAATTTTTCTTGCTCATTTGATGGTAGCAGAAAGTTTAGTATTAGTTGAAGTTTAGCAACATCGTTTGTAAAGACTAACAATAATTTAATAGTTGTTTTTTATCATTGTTTAAAATGTCTGATCGCGGTTGCGAAGTTTTTAAGAAGAGGTAAGATTTATTTTATAATTTTGTTAAATTTAACGATAAATTATTAAAAATAATGCTTTACTTTTATAAAACAATTCTATTTCTACATTTAAGCAAACATTACTCTTTACAAAAATTATTATTTTCATTTTTATATGTGGTTTTTTAAAAGCGTCCGATATATCGGACGTTACGCATTACAAACTTTTGAGTGTGATTATTTGTTGATATTTTTTAGCTTGAAAGTGCATGAATTTAACTATTTTAGAATGTGAAGATAAAACAGAGTCTTCAGAACGTGGTGGTTCACCTTTTGAGCAGAGCGGGCAGGCAACAGATGAAGACCTTAGCTGCTTAGGCGCACATTGCTCCATACCAACTTCAAACTACAGAGTTTAGCTCGGAAGGGAGACGATGCCAATCATACCACATCTTTAGATGAAAAGACATTAAATGATCAAACCGATAGTGATGATGATGTACCGTTATCTTCGTTGTGGGATTCTTATAAAAAAAGATTACAAAAGTCTCAATCCAAAAAGAGGAAAATAGCGCATTGGGAAAAAGAACTACCAAAGTTCACAAATCCAGAATTTTTTGAAAAATTTACTTCTCAGGAAAGTAAAAGTTGTCAAGAAAAAAAAGGACTTTGGTTCAGATTTACCAAGCCAAAGTGTAGTAAAAATATACTTCGACAACTACTTCACATTGCCATTGATGAGGCGACTCAAAGTACTAGGTTATTGTGGAACTGGAACAGTAATGGCGAACCGAGTTGAAAACTGTCCTCTATTAGACGTCAATCAGTTCAAACGAGAAAAACGCGGCATGTATGATTACACGTCATCCGAAGAAGTTTTTGTATGTCGATGGAAGGACAACATCGTTGTTACAGTAGCAAAACATTTTGAAAACTGGACGTTGGTCACACGTTGGTCTAATGAAAAAAGAGCAAAAGTTTCTGTTCATCTTCTTCTCTTATTGCCAGCTATAATAAACATATGGGCGGATTTGATAAATGCGACCAAGCTGTCGCGAATCTTCGCACAAGAATGCGGGTAAAGAAATGGTGGTGGTCAATTTTCGCGTATTTTTTAGATGTGTCAGTTGTAAATGGTTGGCTATTAGCTAGAAAAAATGGTTGCAATAAAGGTACGGAATCTTTGTTTGCATTTAGAAGATATGTACCTCAAATTCTACTTGTTAAATATGGAACTCCACCACGCCAAGAACAAAAACCAGTCAAACCCTTATCTACAACTCAGTATGATGGCAAAGCCCATTGGATTGTGCCCATAAGCACAGAATGTCGCTGTGCTAATAAATGTGATGCAAAATTGAAGTATGAAATGTGATGTTGGCCTTCATCCTAAATGTTTTATGGGATACCATGTAATAGGTTCCGCAACATAAAATATACTATTAATATATTTTGCTCATATATAAACATATTTTTAACACAAATAATACCGCTTTGTTTAAAAAAATTTATTTTTTTATTTATATCCATTGGTGCGCTGTGCATAACGTCCGATATATCGGACGACTTATCAAATTCGAATTATAAAAAAATCAAAACTTTTTTTATAACTATTTCTTTTATATGATCCTATATATTCGTTTTATGTTGTAAAAATCAAAAAAAGTCTATTAACAATCTTTATGCTGTAATGGGTTAATAAAAACCGAAATTTTACAAGAAAAAGTTCACCGAAATTTTATAAATTCACCAAAATGCCGAAAAGTTGCAACAAATCAATATTTTATTAAAAACGTTTAATTTTTCATAAAATTGATGTTAAATAAATACGTAGCAAAATTTCACCACAGATGAGAAACTCACCTTAATATTAAAGAATTCACAAAAACATTTAGAATCCATCAAAACTGTTAAGTCATAAAAATTATGCATATTAGCAAACATTTAAATCAGCCCGACAAAATCTTAGCATAATTGTGTAATTCACCACAAATATTTTTAATTTCAAACAATTGAAAATAAATAAAAGGACTCTGCACAAAAAAATTTCAAAAATACTCCAAAAATTAAAATTCACTACAAATTCGGAAATTCGCTATCAAATCTATAAACTAGAATGAACTTAAACCGAAATTCGCCAAATTTCGAAATTACTCCACAAATTTAAATTTCACAAAATAAATTTATCAAAATAGAAAATTCACCAAAAAATTTAAAAATACGAAAAAAATTAAAAATTTACAAAAAAATGTATATCGTAGAAATGATAAGTTTTACCAAAAATCTAAATAATTCTAAAAAATGCAAACCAAATTAAATCATATAGAATACAGATTAATGTTTTTAATTGGTAGTGGCTGAGATATACACCCAGGTTATAGAGTGCTTAATAGTCAACCCGCTAACTACTTAAGCCACAGCACCCGCAAAGGATAATAAGGCCTTGAGTGATGTCTGCCTGTCCGACCGAAATTGGTCCAAATATTGCCGCCCCAGTGTCAGCATTTTCCTGTGGAATCTTCAGAGAACCATACTTGATTGGCATCTACATATGTTCGAAATTTGTTCAAATATAAGTCCTTGCTAGTAATGAGGACTGTATAGTTCTGTCGCCACCATAGAGGTGGTTTTAAACAGTCAGATAGCATAAGCACGGGTCATATTTAGACTTTGAGTATCACCAGGTTTCATGCTGGGAATGCCTTGTGAACATAGTGCGCTTTTACAGGCTTCCTCCTTCACATAAGTGTAATATGTTCTCATTGTCTCAATGAGTCGATAGACCGTTTCAAGCACTGATCTTGTTGTGACCTGGTCTAATTACTAACTACACCACTGGTGCATATGTATGCATGTCAGCCATCATTGTGATGAAAGCTCAATATATAACACTTTATTTTAGTTCCCGCGGTTTTCCAGAATGCCTTTGATAGGCGTATAGCCCTCTGTTGCTTGTTTTGGTAGTTAATGAAGTATGTTGATTTCATGTAAGTGTTACATCAAGATTAACTCCCAACTACTTGGTCATATAAAGATCGACAAATTAAAATTTATTTGTTCTGTAACGACGTGTTTTCACATTCAGCTGGAGTAGAGCTCGCGGGCTCCTAGGGTTCGTTACAAGAAAATATTTATTTGTTTCCTAGAGAGAGACGAGGCAGCTTATTTTTATATTTTCAATAGCGTTATAATCTTTATTCATGAACTTAAATTATTAATTGACACATTCTGGCTACTGCTGTAGGTAAAGGGCGAATAAAAT
Source organism: Phania funesta (assembly GCA_963932375.1). Taxonomy (NCBI): domain Eukaryota; kingdom Metazoa; phylum Arthropoda; class Insecta; order Diptera; family Tachinidae; genus Phania; species Phania funesta. Next base: position 102,262,896 of record OZ010653.1, on the reverse strand, counting down.
TCTGGTCCGAAGCTAAGAGATCTCTCCTCTGCTCACTCAACTCCTAACGCACTCGATTAGGGCGAATAAGATGCTGGTCTAACCGTTTACCGCCTGAGGAGTGTCTATTCACTACTCGCCTATACCAATTGGGGCGAATAAGATTCTGGTCCAAGTGGTATAGCTTCACCTTACTCACTGGCTTCTTTGTCAGGGCGAATAAAATTCTGGCCTGACAGGAAAACACCAGTTGGTAGCGCGAGAGACTAACTTAATTAAGTCGAGTAAAACCCTAAAATAATTAAGCTACAAGTAGTTGAGACGAATAAAATTCTGGCCCAACTATTTGCTGTCTGCCAAAGACTTAAATAATAAAGTTGAATAAAATTCTAAAATTATTAAGTAGATCTTACCGCAGGCAGATCGACTTTTCTATTGTATACGCATTGCTATTATGCTTGTTTGGCTAAGTCTCACGTCTACACACCATTATACCATCCATACCAGCTGATCATATTGGCAGCAATGGTAGTGTTGTATTGAAAGAATGCTACCATTGTCTGGCGGTGTTACCTAAACATTTCCGTTATTCTTAAACCGAAGTTATTATTAATAAAACTACAAATTTAATTAGAGAAATAAAAGACCTTTAATTATATGTGACCCAAAAATGAGTGAAAGGACTTTTGGTCGTCACACTTCTTAATCCTGGCCTCTATTGCATACGAAGTAACTGGTGGGGGTCGAAACTATTTTCGGAGAAAATTTTTTCAGGTCTTTGTGAAACCATCAAATTATTTTAGGACATCTCATCTGTTTTATTACGTATCCTAAAAGAAGGATATCAAAGGAGTAAATATGCTGAATTTTTCTGTATAAAGATGAATCTAAATACAGAAAATGCCCCGCAAAATTAGTTTAATATTTGAAGACTTTCTTCAGAATTACACTTCAAAGGTAGTCAAAATTACTCTACTACGAAGCAAGTAAATGCAGATTAGCAAGTATTTTAAAAAAGCTATTCCATTTATTTAAAGAATCTAAATTCTAATATATCCACGATTTGTTGAATGGAATTTTTAAAGGAAAATAGACTAAAAAAAATTATATTAATACCCAGATAACATGGAAAGGATGGCAAAACTGCATTCAGTTGATGTAGCAATAGAAGAATAAGTATCTACAACATTATGCACCATGAATGCTCATCACACACTTTAATGCAAGTACATAAGACAAGTTGTGCAATGTGCCCACATATTCTCTTCAGTTTCCTGCACCAATTTTTACACTGCAACAGCCAGCTACCAGGGCAGAATGCTTCTTAAATATGAACAGCGTAATATGCTCAAGTAATGAGAAAAGCTTTCAAAGAAAAACTAACTAGAAGATAGAAAAATAGAAAAGTTGAAAGAAAAAGTAATTGATTTGCTGTTAATTGATTTGATTTTGTCATGCTTGGAATATTTAAAAAGATGCGCTTTATTGCAATTGGAAACTGAACAAGTGCCAGCAATTGCACGAGTTTGTATTCTTGTATGAAACTCGTAATATTGCAATGATTTAAATGCACTCTGGCACAGAGTATAAATTATATCCTGCTGCGACTAGAGAATACAACTGAAGCACTGACGGATGTTATTAGGAAATAGTTAAACTGTTAAATTGCCAAAGGTTATGTACAACGTACGTTGAGTACGTTTGAATGCAAGAAGTGTTTCGACATGTTCAAAACGTTTTATGTGAATAAAACTCGAGTTGAGAATTAGGTCATAGTAGTGATAAGTGTAGTGTTTACTACATATCTACATTGTAAAGGACTACAAGGAAGGAGGAAAAATTAAATGCATATAATTGAAATAGTATTGAATTGTGTATCTTCAAGTCCTCCAAGGTATTTTGAAAGTTCTTGGGTATCATTAGTTTTTTAATTAAAAAATTATGTTTTGTAAAAGCTTTTATATATTGAAAAAGTGAAAAGTTTTACGAAATATAATGTCAGTTACCACCAAATAAAGCTTTCAACTGGCGGACACAAATGTATGGCTTCCCATAGTTGAGTGCACTGTCAGAAGTTCTGACATATCCCTACTCGTGGCGGCGGCCGGTAACAGGTTCTTGTCTCTGCTAGGAGTTGAGCCGAGAGAAGTTGAGAATCCATGATAGAACAGCATACAACGGGGCGAGAGGATGCATGGTCTCTAGTATGCAAACTCTGGATACCAGTTGATTTCCAGTTTTAATAGAGACTTACACGGGCATATAAAGCTTTAAAGGACCTCCGGCTTTAATTCTGGATAAATGAGTATGCCAACAAACAAAATTGTCGAGTATGAGACTATACCAGTCCAACTTCGTTTGGCCTGAAACCGCATAAGTTTGGTGGATGGCGCTGCATTTTACACAGTTCATGCCACATTTGCACGAGCGATCCGAGGGCAAGGTGGTTTCACCTGGTGGTGATGTGTACTGGCAACCAATATCGTGGGATATTACCCCGTGTGACTTTTTATTGTGGGATTTTCTTAAGTCGCAGCTCTGTGCCAATGAGTCACAAATCGTAGCGGCTCTGAAAGGACTTATGATGTATATGCAAGAGTCCTAGAATATTATGTCATGGAATCTGCGTTTAAATCAGATCCTTTTATATGGAAAAAAGTTTGAGACAGATTTCGTTCCAGTAACGACGGAATTAAAACGTACAAACTGTGTTACGTCAGAGACTTAATAGATCAATATAATTGAACACCCTACTACTTATAACTAATGGCTACAACAGCTCTCTCCACACTACGTGATCGATTAGCTCCAAAATAAATAGTGAAGGACCCTCTAATCATATTATCGGGCTTAGAGATACTTAAAAGCAAATATTTATAAACAAATAATATCATTTTAACATCAGCTGATTGAAATTGTTACGGCACGCAGAATACTTTATTCCAAATATTACCGGAATTTTGAGTTTGATTGTTTGCAGCTGATCGAGGAATTTTAGTTTTTTTTTAACAGAAAAGGGCCATAATTCTTCATTTTGAATGAAAATATGATCACTTACTACAACATTCTTTCACTAATAGCAGCCGCAAAACCACCGCATAGATCTGAAAATATTGGAATGTGGTCCGTGCCCTACCCAGTAGCAATAAATTGAATACAACTGTAGACATGCTGATGCATGTTGTAGTCACAAATAGGTAATTTGCTTGTGTGTCATTCATATTTTAGTTCTTGTAGTCAGTGATTTTTCCACCTAACTGCCATTAAACAATTGATATTGGCTTAATTGGCCGTTAAAAACAAGTAAAGAAGTTAACTTTTCTCAATTTGGCCTTCATTGCTTTCACTTCTTGTCATCTCTGTTACTTTGAACACTTGAAAAGCTAATTAATTTTTATTTTGTTAATAGATTTCCTAAAAATTACTTTCACTTGTACACTTTGCCCCAAAATATCTCTTAACAATAATTGTACACAACACTTTCTTTATATCCTTTAGTTGCCTTCAACAGTTTAATTGTTTTAAATGAATTTCTTCTCTCTTTTATCCTACTTTCCTCCCCCAAACTGCCTCGCTGAGTTTGCCAATTTATTTAGTTAGTTTTGCCAGCTAAAACTATTAACAAAGTTCCATTTTATTTTTCAATTGTGCGATGTTGGCAATTGGGGGAAAGTGATAGAGAAAAGTTTGTGGATTTTTTTTCTTATTGAATTTTCCAAATTATTCGAGGATTTGTTGTTGGTTTTTTTTTTGTTTAGTCTGAAGCAATTTTTAATGAAAATTGAAAATCAATTTGTTTGCCCTAAAAACTTTAAAAGTGCAACTGCTATAATTTCTTTCATTCCTTCTAAATGTTAATTGAATTGGAGATGCAAAAGAAACAATACTTAATTATGGCAAGATGGCCTTGAAATTGCTTTCTATTTGAGGCAAAAGATAATAAGGAAGAGTGCAAAGCTATTGCAAGTATGTAATGTTTTTTATTTTTATTTCTTTCTTTAAAATTGTATTTTTTTAAAAAACAACAATAAATTTTATAAAGGGTTTCTTAGATAAAGTCTTGTATTTTTTATTTCTATATTTTATTGCTAAGTTCAAAATTGCCGACCTGTTCTTAAACTCGTTAGTTCGTTAAATTCTGGATTCTTTATAAGCCTCAGTTCGTGATTCCTGAACGCATTTCTGTTGATTCTTTTCGGCAGGATTTATCATAATAAACCAGAGTTTTGGATTAGTTCGTGAACTTGGTTGAATCAATACGTCACCTATATACATCTGAGATAAAGAACAACATGTTCCAGGCTGATAAAAAGATTAAAAGAAATTTATGGGAGTTTAAAATAATATTTGGTGAGTTGAAGAGCTCAGGCAGCTTGCTGTGGCACGCGTTCTATTTAGTCGATTTGATATCCTTAGAATTGAAACACTACCCAACAAAAAAAAGTCTGCATCAAAATCAAAAAATAAACTGTCATATTGGATAATTGGAAAAGGCTGGAAATTTACCAAAATTACTAAAATCGAAAAGATTTGCAAATAAGAAAAAAAGCAATCAACCAAAAATTTGAAGAAATCTTCACAGTCAAAAACTCATCCCCAATTGGAAAAGTGCAACTGAAATCGCAGGGTAGGCTAAGAAAAACAGTATGATTGATAAATTTTTTTTATTAACATCTAATTCTAAATTTTGAATTAATAGGAGGAAAAGACCAAAAATTAATTATTCTTTCAGTTGTTGCATTTGACTTTTGAAAATATCAACATACGAACTGTTTGAAAATTTAAAAATCAGTTCAGATTTAGGGTTTGAAAGAGTTTCATTTCAATGACGCGGATTCATCAAGAAGTTGATTAATGTAATTTTTTGGATAGAAAATGATTTACCTGCATTAGAAAATATTTAAGAGGCAAAAAATTAATAATAAGTAAAGTGGAAACAAGTTAACCTAGGACAAGACCGATTACAGCGGGGAAAATTTGAAAAGAGCAATACCGAGCATCAATATTTAGAAACTACATTATGCCCAGAAATTAAATTACTCAATATTATTTAAAAACTTTAAATTAAAAGACATTCATAAAACTAATATTGAGTCAAAAATCAAAAGTTCGAAGGAATCAAATTTACACCGAGTTTTCAACTTCAAATCAAATTTGTTTACTCTCCTGAAAAATTCGATTTCAATTATTTTTAGCTATTTTTTTATCCCAACTCATTTTTATATTTAATAACGAAATTTATTGTTATTGTAGTCTAATACGCATTTCGCTGGTTGCTAAGGCCAGCTCAGCAGAAAACCTTCAGCTTTAAATTTTTAGACCAAGCGAGAATCACAAAATCTCTCCACAATATTCTTCTTCGGATTCTGAAGTTTTATTTTTTCTGCATATTTTGGGCATTTGTGAAGGCAGAACTTACTGTAGCGGATTTTACAAGGGAAATTTTACAAAGAAAATAAAAACTTAAAGCCACCAAGAAGTCAATGAAACCTAAGGGTAGATATTTTTTTAAATTTAATTTTGTTTTATTGAATCTTTGTATTTGAAGAACTTAGCAATAGGTATGCAAGTCTTATCGCTAAATTATTATTTTTATGTATTACCAATGTAATAATTAGTTTAGAGTATTTAAATCTTAATAATAAAAGACTATCTGCTATTGGGACCGCCATTTTGCCAAGCTCAATGTGTCAGTTTTTTTGAGTCTCTGGGGCCCGTGAAATTGCAGTCAATCGCGCGCTAGAGTTTTGGGATGGATTTCTAGTTTGCTTGGGTATTTGATCGTGTATGTTTTTGCGTATTCCTGGATTGTGGGATATTCTATATATTTTCATTTCTTATATACCAGGGGCCGCATACGATAAGTGGTAAAATCCTAGACTATATTCTTTGTAACTTCAGAGTGTTTGATGCGAAAGCAGTACCCCACAGCAGAATGCCGTATGACTATATTGGCTTTATAAGGGATTTGTATAAACGGACTTCGAATTCCAAAGCCAAGATTGAGTTAATCAGAGTAGTTGATTTGTGCGAAGCTCTATGGCCGTTGTTTTTGCCTCAATATTACGGGACTAAGTAATATGTGGGCAATTTTTCTTGCTGAGGGAAAACGTTACATGAGCACATTTCGATGGGTTTACCTTTATATTCCACTTTTTCAACTAGTCATCTCAGGAATGTGCGACTGAAATTGTTGAGTTGCAACCTTCGGAGCATTATTAACACTTATAAATGCAGTATCATCTGCAAACGTTGATGTATTTGGGCTCTATAGATGAGTATAGATAAGATATAATAGCGGCCCTAGTATACTACCTTGAGGCACCCTTGCAGAGATTTCTTAGAAAATTAATCCTTAACCCTGCATTTTTGTTAAATAGCTATAAGTCAGTTAAATAGCTCTTCGGAAGTTTGTGCGAAGTTTCAGGTAGAACTCGATTTATTTTCGTAAGTAGCCCATCATGCCAGACTTTATCAAACGCATTGGTAATATCAATATACAGAGCTGAACAATATTGATTATTTTCAAAGGCAGATCTAATTAGGGTGAAAATTGTGTAGACTTGCACAATTGTACTATGGTTTGCTCGAAAACCAAACTGATGGTCCGGAATGGCGCTTTTATAAGTAAGATATGGCTTTAAACAGGAAACGAATAATTTTTCAAACAAGATTCACAGATTTACAAAAAGGGGTATGTACGACGTAATTTGAATTACGGCCTTGTCTTGTTTACGGATAATTACAGTTTCAGACATCTTCCAAGAGCATTGGAAGAAGCCAATTCGCAACATTGCATTTAATACGAACAGTAAAATTCTCAGAGCATAATTAGGTAAATATCTTAACATTGATTTGGTAATACGATCAGGGGCGGTCCATTTTCTCATATCTAGGATTTTAGTTTTCGATTTTAATAACGGTAGCCGAAATTTTGTAGGAACAATCACAGTGTCACCGATATTTAAAATAGTGAAACTACTTATGTCATGTGGCGTGAGCTCTTAGCAAGTTCTCAATTCTTAATGAGGATTTATAGGCAGTAGGATTTTGAAGTTCTTTACAGCTTTTCACAGGCTATAGTCTGTGTTTGTTTCTTGGATCCAAATTGTTTAAATATAGGTCTATAGCAGTGTCTTGTTTCTGTCTTAGTTTATTATGTAAATTTCTTTGACATAAGTTTAATTAGGTCTTGACTATAGGAGAACGGCTATATTGCCATTGACTTCTGAGCCTTTTCTTTTCACTGACGTGAGTCTGTATACCATCCAATGATTGGTATACATTTCTTTTAACTGATCGTTTAGTTGGTATTGCATGTCTAACTGCGGCCATCTGGACGTTCGCAAAGTAACTCACAGCTGCGTGAATATCAGGCGGATTTCTTTGTGGGAAATGAGAGCTGACATACATTTTATATTTCAAACCATTCGTGTTTTTATTTGGAGAGGAAAGAAGTGTAATAAATGCAGATATCTTGCAGTAATAAAAATTACTCTAAATTATTTGTACGTTACAAAATGTAAACAAAATTTTAAAAATTCAATAAAATTCACTGAAATAAGATAAACAAAATTTCGAATGAATTTATTGAGATTCACAGAAACTAAAAAATTATGAAATTGTGGTTAAAATTGAGCAAAAACAATTTTTACAATATAAAATAAAATATTTTCCTTTGATGATTTGATTTCTCTTTCATAAAAAAAATCGAAATATTTATTATTTCGTAATAGAGTAAAAAATTGTATATAAAAGTGAATTAAAATTTAAAATGTTTTTAATATTTTTATATCAAAGATTTTCTTCACCATAAATTTATTATTAATTATAGTTATTCTTTTGTTCAATTTTAACCACTTTTTCGTATTTAAAACAAACATCCATACCTCCAGCAGCAACTGTAAAATATAATTTCATTTTAATATGAATTGCGAATCCGATATGAATACATTGAAACGATAATTAAAAGTAAATTGAATACTGCAAAACAGTTAATGATAATGTATGTAAGAGATATTAAATATCACAATTGCAGAATGAAATACACTACTACTAACCAGGGGCAAATACTCAACAAGTATTGAGTACAATTCTGAGAATATATGAGTATAAAGCCTGCTAATGAAGAACAAAATATCAATTATGCTGTTTAGTGTTGTGATGGTAGAAAAATACTTTCTTTGACCAAAGGATGAGTATACAGATAGTTCAGTAACCACAAGAGCAAAAGATGATTCCTGCAGTTTTTTTATGAACTTTAGGCATTGAAGCCAAATTGCATAATTTTAAACGTCCTATTATTAAACGGCCGATTTTCTTTAATAAAAACAGCGGAACTTTGAAAACTATTCAAAGGGTGTTCAGGACTTATGCTATTATACTTATTAATTTTTTCTCTCCTAAAAAATTGGACGACAGAAATTAAATCATAATTTGCAAATCACGGTTTTCCATGATTTGGAGATTCTAAACGAAGTAATACAAAAATCATTAAATGTGTAGCAACGCAAGCAGTTGTTGTTTACGGTTTAATACACTTTTTTACTTTGTGAATTTTGTATGGCGCTATGGCACAATCGCTCTATTCTTGGAACTTTTTTTGATATACATTGGTATTAATATTAAACAGTTTTGGTACCCTTTAAGTTATTGTGGTACTCTTTTGACACAAATCCTCCACGGAATCAAACATCTAAAATCCTGTCAGCGTCTTTCAGGCTGAGACATCAGCGAGTCTAAGAGCAGGAAATAGGCTGTGGTATTACCGAATATTTGATAGAGATATTCGAAAATTTACCGACAGCCGTGCTGCAATTAGGTCCCTAACAGATGTTGACACCCTTAAATCGGACAGGGAGACATTGGACACGGGACCAATAAGGGTAACTGTGATGCCGACCAACTGGCAAAGAGTGAAGCAAGGCTGCAGGATTCACCCATTGAGGAATTATGTGGCATCACCGTCTCAGCCTGCAAGAGGCATATCCATTTTGCGATATGTAATATCGCTAAGGCTAGATGGTTGGAAGAACCCACATGTAGTATCACTAGGTTAACCTGGCCAAGTTTGCACAGGTATCGAACCAGAGCTCTGCTAAGTTTTCAAAGGACACAATTAAGGGCCATCGTTGCAACGACTATCGGACATTACAAATTTGACAGCCATGCGAAAAGAATGAGACTGCCTGCAATTGATTTCTATAGAAGTTGTCAAAATGAAGGGGAAGACGAAATGATATATCACCTCCTGTGCCTCTGTCCTGCCTTGGAGGACAAACGCCCGACTCATCTCAAGCGGAGGACCTTCGGAAATAGCGGAGGGGGGCTGCGGGGAATCAGTTCCTTCATTAGGAGCAGTCGCTGGCTTAGCAGTGACTCCATACCGGCACGGACTTAGTGACCCTTCATTATATTCCATTGAATTTCTTCACTCTTCTCCCCTTCTATCTCTTCAGGTAAACTAACCTAATCTAACCTAACCATATCTAAATCCCATCACTTGTGATATGCTCACGAATTTTTACCGGCCACGAAATAGTTTGTTCAATTTAAAGCATATTTGAGAAAGATGGTAGCAAGTTTACAACAATTACAAAAATAACACAGACATTATTTAGGTGCGTAATACACACAAATTTAAAATTGGTTCAGGTGAACGAACTAGTTCGTGGTCGGCATAAGTCTATATGAAAGCAGAGAACTCTATATAAAATAGAAAGTAATACCTAAAAGCCCCCACATAAGCCGTAAATAAATTATCACTAAGTCTTAGCGAGATCTTGGGTCAGTTCTTGAGATTTTTTGTATTATTTATAAGGCCTTAACATTTAAGACAGTTTATGTGGCTAATTGTCATTACCAAGGCTGAAATTAATAAGGATATTAAATAGTATTTTCCATACTCAAATAGTTACATTTTTAGAGACAATAATACACCCCTTAGGCATTCAAATTCAATGTTTAATATTGGTAGCTACAAAACATTAATTAGTGACCTATGTAAAAAATTCTTATCAGTTTGACGTAAAAAACATCAGAATTGCTCATCATAATGTTGATAACCTAAGTTAGTTGTTATTTTGAATTTGGCCCATTTCCCACACTTAATGGAGTAAAGAGGTCCTGTGCAACCCGGTGTACATTACGCCAATATAATATTAAAAACAGCTTAATTTTCTGTCCAACCAGTACTCCCGTTTGCATAACGCGCTTATAACGTGCTTAACAGTAAGCCATTCTTTTCTTGTCACATTATAAAACTGCTTTCAAAAGTAGAACTACAAGCAGGCGAAGGGCTATCGTTGTTAAAACGCTACAATTGATTTTATTAAATTCGAGCTTCTTAACAATTCAGATGCTGTATCTTTGGATCTGAATAGAAGAACCCTTTTGTAAAAAAAAAAAAAATATAGGAGGCGAATGTTGTATTCCAAAATCTCTTCTTTGTTTTCACAGCATAGACTAGCGATTTTGTAGAGCCCCATCTAAACTGATAGTGTAAAACGAGCTAATATATTTTTAGATTAGGAAAGCACTTTTGTTCTAATAAAAATCAACAGGGTTTGATCCCAAAAAAAACAACCAAGTTCTCTACAATAAATAAATTTATCTGCCGTTTAATTCGATTTTGAATTTAAGTTAACAACACCCTTTACATCCCTTTCTTCTTTTCATCCTTTCATAAAATAGGCTGTTTTGTTGAGTTTCTTCAATTGGCAGCATTGTCTGGCAGTGATAAACACTAAAAATGCAAATCTTGAATTCATAGCTGTTTGTTTTTTGCTCGTTTTACTTCTTGGTGTTCTGCAAAAAAAAAAAAATATTGAAATTTGATAAGTAAAGGACAAATATGTTGAGAGTCCTTTTACATTAAAACGTGTGTATTTTTCACAAAATTTAAAACAAAGAACATAACAATATATTGCGTACAACAATGGAATTCGTGGAAGTTTTACAAAGAACCGCTTTCGTTTTTATTTAACTCATTATTTTAAATTCTATTGAAAAGCATCCTGGTTAAAAAAAAAAGACCCTATAACACAAATGGTATATTGTTTTAATTTGTCTTGTATTTCGGTGAAGTAATTTAAATCATTAATATGCTGATATCGAGTACAGTAGTTTCTGCCCTAAAAAATGTGTAGTTTTTGTTTGTGGCTATTTTTCTGGTTGCTTTAGTTTTTGTTTAATATTTCTAAAGGTCTCATTTAGTGGTTCTTGTGATTGGTGGTGGTAGTGGTGTGATACCTTATGCAGGCCCTGACGTGCTTTTTCTTAAAAAAAAAACTGCTGCGTTTGTCTTTCGGTGCTTTAGACTGCACTTATGTGAATTCCTTGTGATAGGTAGATCTCATTTTAAAATGTGGGCAAGTTAGACCAAGCTGAGACCGCATGTGGAGGGATATCGAAGTAGACCGCTTACTCGATGGTTTTCATTTCGGCCTTTCGTTGTTACCATGACCAAAAATACTCGACTTAGTGCACGCTGACTGATCGCTTCAAATCAGTGATATTCGAAGAATCCTCCAGGATGGAGCTGAGCATGTGAAATTTTTTTCTTCAGAAAAAGCTCTCAATCAAGTCTTTTTGCCCTGAATTTACTCTTTTTTCTTCGCACTAAATACAATAAGAGTGTTTTTGTCGGAACCAAGAGAGCTTACCAATGGACTAAATATATAAAGTGTTTTTCATTAAGAATGATAAGATTTTTTGTTTGTTTTGAAGCTTGGACAATGCAGTTATGTCTGGAGTAAAATAATATTCACGACGCACACGAACGCTTCGATTTCTGCTCGCTCTGTGCATTAATTTCGGCTGCATTTCGCCAATAACTTAACGAATATTTTTTTTTTAATTGATCCATAAACTGTGGCTTGCTGGCATATAATTTCGCTTTCACATAGCGCCAAAGACAATAATCCAGATATGAAATATCACATGATATTGGCGGCCAAATTGCAAGTCTTCATTGTGAGATGGTCAATAGACAAAGCTTTCCTTCAGCAAAGCGAGAGTAGCATCAACTCTATGACACATTTTACTATAATTTGGTGGTCACCAGAGACTAAAAAAACTAGCACATTTAGGCTGGCGAGACAGCTTTAATACAATAAATTAATTATTACTTCGGAGATAATTAATATATAATAAGATAAGATTTAAATACTTGTCGTGAATTTCTTTTGGAAAAGTTCAATAAAAGAAAAGAAAATATTAGAAAAAAGTTAATACTTTTTTCCAAAAGCTTAAGCTGTGTCCGCGCATGATAACAGGTTAAAACATCGATTTAGCAAGAATAATATTCATCTGCGTCTAATCAGATGATTTAACATAACTTCAGCTACATGAAACTTTTCGATTTGTTTTTCGATGTGTATTGTCTAAAAGAAAGCTTACTATCGACATAAACTCCTATATACTTTATATTGTTACTCCATTGCACTCAAGCATCATTCAGTTACAGCTCATAGTAGGATATAAACTGGAGATTCTCCTTCGAGAAAAAACTACTGCTTGAGTTTTATTTTCATTTCTTTTAATTTTATTTCTACTATAAAAATATGACAGAAATTGGTCTAAGGCAGGTTGCAAAATGTTAACTATATTTTAGCCATACTTGTGTAAGGATAACAAAGATGTATCATCAAGTATATAAAAACTCTGGTTTACAGTTTTAACCAAGGAATTGCGCGCCTGATTGCAAGTTGATTTGCCTTTTTCACATCCGTATAATAAGTTTTTGAATTTTCTAGGAGTGGTGGAGTAAGCATCCTCTTATTCCGTTGGTATTTAATTCTATTAAAAATTGGTTTTGAAGTTTTATCAAAATTTTATATTTTTGTATTCAACGTTTTATTCCGAAGTTTAGATATTTCGAATCAAATTACTCTATTATATTTTTCCATAATCTCAAAACCCTAGTCGGTGCGATGCCTTATCCACCGCCGTCGATAGTAATTGCGAGAACTCAGATATTGTTTAAAATGTTTATAAAATGTTTCATATTGGATAGTTTTGTGTGCAACAATTTTAGAAAAGGACGTGCTGTTTTCCCTAGATGTTGCATATTTTTAGAATGGAACACAAGCATACAATAAAGGCAACATTTTTTATTGAACAGAAAATACAAACCGTTCGCCAGTTATCTTAATATGTGTCCTACAACTGCTTCCTTTTCGACATAACAGTATATACCTCCTGAAATAAAACAAAATTGAAGAAACCGATAGCAGATTCGAATTCCGCACTTCAAATAATATAAGAAAACAGTTTTCATTGCTCCAGTCTAAAAGTTGCCCTGAATTTGAAAATTTTCTGACAAAACCGAACGAAAATCGAAACTGTTGTATGTTTGGTAGGGGCAAAGGGGCTTTTGTTTTTTATCAAGCGACTGCAGTTGTCGTAGAAGTAAGGAGTTTAGATAAATTAAAAAGCTCTGACAACCTTGAAAAATAAGTGTGACATTTGAGTCCTTCTTTAACTCCATATGAAAGGCTTCTAATTTTTTAGTATTTGTGTAATCAAATACTATAGAGGAAGAAACATGATTTGTGGAAAGAATATTTACTCCATAAGTATAACGGCCATTCATTAAACTGCTTCATCAAACTCCGTTATTTTGTGATTGGGTTAGTAAAGCATTGGCTTGATGTGTGTTTGAGAAAAATCAAAACCATTTTGTTTTTCACTACGTTATCCGCAGAAATTTGAAGCCAGTTGATGTGTGTGCGCGTAACTTCGACAAATTTAATTTTTGGTCTAGTTTTAAAGCGACAACACATTTGCTCATAGAGTAGATTTTAACGCGTAAATGCATGCCTTTTTTGATACAGGGACTGGAAACAATAATTGTTTGAGTATGATATAGCTTTTTGTACATTTATTAAAGTTTATTAATTAATAAAAAATGGTTTTGAATTATGAAAGATAAAAATATCATACGATATTTTATTAATTTTATATTTTTTTATTCTTTGCAAAAGTTATTGCTATTTTCCGATTTTTTTTGCAGCAACTCAAACAAAATGTTCATGATGAAATACCGCGTGAAATGTGTGAGAATGTAATAAAAAATGTGTGCATTTATGAGGCTAACAGAGGCGGACATTTATCTGATATTGTATTCCATACAGAATTGCCGACATTAAATAAAACACTTATCAATATACACTCCTTTCTCTTTCATTTAATCAAAAATTATAAACAAACAAAGTAGTATACCTTCCCGGTGGATACCCTGTATTAACATACAAACCAAATTTGAAAAATAATTAAATATTTTACGACCACTTTATTATACGTCCTTTCTCTTTCGAAGGAACTTTAAAATGAAGTTTGATGGAACAAGTTTGATGTGAAAAGTGCCAGTTCATACCTGATGTTTTTTTGAGAGGTTGGACAATCACGGCTTTCGAGATGATTGCTAACCGTACTGCTTGCCGGTTAGAAAAAAAATACGAAGTGGGATTTTCGAGGGTATCTTAGAGATCACTCTGTACATCTCTTGTATTATTTTCTACACTCTCTCATATTTTCGTGTATATTTCGCAAGTGATAGGATTTGAAAATTTTGATTTCGGGCCGGAATTGTTTTAAAAGGGTTCCCAGCTAACTTAAAGAAAACCAAAACTCCAAGACTAAAATTTTATTACTATTTCCCAAAGTAAAGAAGAGTATTAAGGCTTAAACGACAAAAAAGTATTGAGTGAAGAAAACAGTCGCACGGCTTTACGTAGCAGCCGTTTGTGTGCATTTTTACTAAGCAAACTAAATTTAGCAGCACATGCAAAAATGTTAATGAGCAAGTTTGATGTGTGGCCGGCACACTTTAAATAAGGTAGGGCTGTCCCAACGTATTAATAAAGATGGACATTCTATAGCATGTTAAACTCTCCATTGCTTGTGGTAGGGCCCCGAAGGATTTTTAAGAAAACCAGCTTATTTTTGAACGGCTTAGGCTGCTATATTGAATCTTAAAGGCGGCTAAGTGGACCCATTTAGCACAACATATCCTCAAAATGATTTTACTCGAGCTTAACTTTCATAATCAAGAACAAAAAAAAAAGATGGTATAGAAATTGTGTTAATAGGTTTATTAAATTACCATTCTAACCTTGAAGGTCACAATTTTTTTCGAATGAACTGTCTAATTAGCAGTTCAATGTAGGGTATCCGATATGGCAAATGTGCGGGTGAGTAGCAAAACTAATAACGAAAAAAACTAAGTGATGTAAATAAAACAAACAAACATTTCGATATTGACTGCAAGTTGCAAGCAACACTATTCATTACTACCATTGATATTTCTATCAGCTATCAGCATCATGCCATCAGTCGTTTCAACGCCATAAGCAGCAACAGCAGGAAATATTTACCATTTAAATGTACAAGTGAAATGGGGTTAAACGGTGGCCTTTCCGCATTTTGTTCTTTTTTGGTTTGGTTTTGCAAAGCAAACGGCATTCATTGATATTTACTGCCAAAGTAAGAGTCGTTACTTATTACTCTGAGCGAACTTAAATGCGTTTTTGATTAAAATGTTCACCATTGGTTGTCTCTCTGCATGCCCTTCTGTCTGCCATGGTTTTCAATGAAAAGGAAATGCGTTTCAATTTCCGTTCCATAATGAAAGAATGGAAAAACAATCTCTAGTGCGTGGCAGAGTTAGCAAAGGATTATTTTTGAAAAAGAAAAACGAAATATGATTTTTAATATTTACTTTAAGCCTGTATCAATTAATTATCTGTTGTAAGGCATGCAGCAGCCAATTCAATTTCTAGTACGAGTATTGAAAATTCGTTCATTCATTTGATAAATTATTTATTTTTCTATAGAAAATATAATAAATTTTCTGGTTTATTATCCGGTGCGTGTTTGCATAATTTTTTGTATGCAACCTTTACCAAATTGAAATCATAATAAACTGAGAAAAACTACGCTTTACTAATGTTCTCAAGGTTGTAGACGCGTGTTTGACGCGTGTTGCTTGTACTTGTTGTTGAATGATGATGTTCTTTGGTTTTGTATTTCCACTTTGGCATGTTGCAGTCATTGTTATTGAAGTTTTAAATTCAATATTTATTTAAAGGTTTCTTAGGAATTTGTAATTTTTCATAATTTAATTAATTTTAGTTTTCCCCAAAACATGAGTCTGTGTTTCCACATGCATGTGTTTGTTTGTTTCTAGGCTGATTGCGTTAGTGATAGATGAGTGTGTTGCCTGTTCAGCCCATAAGTGTGCTCGCCGGAATACTTTGTAGTAAATTAAATTAAAAATATAAAAAAAACATTTTAAAGTTAATCCTGGTTTAATGTCGGGCATTAGCTTTATTACGGCTGTTTTAAAAATAATGAGCTTTGGGTTATGACACCGCGTGTTTTTAACTTATTTCAAGTGAATTCATGCTGTAAGAAAACATTTTATTTAAAGCTTGTTTAAACTTAAGACAAATCCTAAAAAGACTATCTTTGTAGTCATCGACTACAAAGCACTTCCAAGGCTTGTGGAAGGCTAGCAGTTTTGACTTCATCTTTACATAGTGCTAAAAATATTTGAGCTAATACATTATCACGGTGAATCAACTGTACCATCATAAATGTATACACGTTACGCTCTTTAACGGTCCCAACAAGACACGAAAATCGGCTGAAATTTCCCTGATGCCTGTACGACGACCGTTTAGTATAATTTTCAGTCAATGAAGCAGATGGAAGACCGCTCTAACGTCAGTTGATCTTACATATCTGACGAAACAAGAGACAATTTTCTCCATTTTCCATCCAGAAAGAGCTGTTTTTGCGACAACTAATTAGAAAATTAAATATTTTTGATGAGTGACGCTGATAAAGCAAAAAGTTTTATTAAAAATTGTGAAAAATTAATAAAAATTTAAATTTTGGTAAACATTATTTTTTTCAAGATATGATACGGGGAAACATCAAAGTTGAACTTCAGAGGAGAGGATCGCTATTTCGGCCCTTCGTGATGATATCAAATCATATAGCACGATTGCTGTATATCTCAACTGCTCCAGAAATAGATTTTGATGCTATGCAACACCTTAAGCACCATAAATAATTTCGAAATGTTGCCCGAAAAAATAGCTGCTGACATGGACGTAATGATTGCCAATATATCGAGAACCGACCCAAGGAAGACGTCCAGACAAATTCAGCGCGAAAGAAAGGATCTGAAAAATGTTGTCTCGCACCATATCCCGCCGTTTAGTGGAAGCTGGTCTACATGGTAGAGCAGCAAGAAAAAAGCCGCTTTTGACAAAAATACAACGGAAACGACGGCTTGAGTTTGCGACGTTACATTGTCTGTCACGTGGCCTAATGGATAGACAGTGGTCTGGACATTGATGATAATTTCATCAATGTTTTGGATTGCCTATCGCCATAGAGCATTTGTGGGGTGACGTAAAACGGGCATTGAATGGAAACTGGACTGAATTAAAGACTGCGTAGGAGGCATTTCCAGTAAAGCGAAGTCGCAGGCTTATTTGCTTCATGCGTAAGCATTGCGACGCTGTAATCAAGAAAAAAGGGTTTTGCTACAAAATGTTGAAAAAAGTAAGTATTTAAACACATTATTTCAGCTTTTTTAACTGCCGTTTCTAATTAGTTGTCGCAGCATTTTCATTCCTTTTTTAAAGTTATTACAAAAAAGTAGGCAAAACTACGCAATGCGCCCTCATATTGTTAAGATTTTAAATTTTTTTTAAATTAAATAATATAAGGAAAAATATGTACATATATTTTATTTTATAGTAGATACAGAATATGAATTTTTATTAATCAAATTTATAAAATTTTCCTTTAAAAAATATCGTTTCTAATTAGTTGTCAACAGCTGTATTTTAATAGCCAGATGACTGGCGTGTCAGGGAATAATGGAACATGTTTGGCAATTTTGCAACCGTGACTTGGTTGAGTAGAAAATACGGAATAATTTAATTTTCATTAGAAGACGAATGCCTTTAGCTAAGGCGTGGATAAAAAACGCGCTTTCGAAGGTGGTAACCAACTAAAATATTTTTTCATTATTGCTATTTCGCTCTGCTGTGTATTCGCGCCTGGTTAGCTGAAGGAAATAAGTCAAGCAAAACAAAAATGATTTTATTACAGCTCATGGAAATGAATTTATGTGCAACAGTTAAGAATACAGTATTGCAACTCTGATATTTAACAGCTGTCACCCATGATTGTTTCGTTTACTAGAAATTAAACGCTAGACAAGAAAAGGGCGTTATCGTTGTAAAAATCTATTAAAGTTAGACTGCTCGTGAATTTCGCGGAATTTTTGGTCAGCAGTTCGAAAAATTAAACTGGTTTGAATAATCATAAATTCGGCAGTGGCTGTGAACGACGTTCGTTACATGAATGTGATAACGGAATTGTTGTATCCAAAAGATAATTATTTTCAACATTAGGAAGCTACCTGCCACCCACTCACTGCCTGAAACAATAGTTTTTAAATTAAAATAATGCACTCATCTTGAAACACAGTGTAATATTTGTCATTTATACTCAAAGTTTATTGATGGCATATCAGTTTTCTTTAGCTTGTGGGTGTGGGCTCGGGAAACGCAGTCGCCCTAGAGAAATGTAGCGGTGTTAATTTGCACTACCCTTGAGGCTTTGAAGAAATATTTGCATAAACATTTTGAAAAAAAAATTTGTTAAAAATATGTTGACGAAATGATAATAGAAGGTGTTTTTTAAGCCCGTTAAATTGTAAAAAATAACACAAAAAATGTAATTATATAAGAAACATTTTTTTATTCGAAAGAATTTGAAAATGATGTCGGGCATATCTGGCTGCCCAATTTTGGACCACTATTTTGAGCAATGCTTGCCGTAATTCCCGAATAACAAGAATAATGTTGGCCTCCAAGGCGTCAATTGTTACTGTTTTATAAGCATAAAGCAGTGAGTTCATGTTGTTCCCCAAAAAATAATCAAGAGGTATCTAATTGCTGTTTGGCACGTAGCGCCTTCCTGTTGAAATTATATCTCGCCCGGATCAATGTCATCCATATTACAAACAAAAATCATTGATCATGGTGCGGTAAAATTCTCCATTGACCATAACGCCAGTGCCGGTTTAATTTTTGATGAATTTAGGTCGCACTATATGGTGAATTTTTCTGTATATAATGGTGTCTGTATGGTCTGTTGTGAATTAATTTCCCTCCATATGCGGCAATTTTGATTACTAACAAACCTGTTATACTAAAAATTATTCTCAGCGGTTAAGTTGATGTGTGATTTTTAAAGTAAATCTGGATAATTGGGCAGCGTGGTTCAAACGTCAATCAACATGGTGACAGTTGGTTTGACAGTAAGCCCTCTTGTAAGTTCTATCGGACTTAGAAAGCACCCTATACATAACCTTTCTTTATTTTTGTATTTGCTTTCTGCATGTTTCATTATTTTTGCATATGTAATTTATTTTACTTTTGATGATTTTATATGGACAAATATTTTCTTTATATTCTTTAGGCCGATTGCATAGGACACAAAGTTATTATAAGCTCTTCCGACACCAGATTTATTTTCAATGTACAACTAAATATAAAAAAAATCACAGTTGATGAACTTTAAAATAAGAAAAAAGAGAAACGTTTAAAAAGTGTGTTATTGTTGTGTCTTGTAGTAGTTCTATGAAGTCTATATCCTGGCCTCGAATACGATCGCAGCTAAAACTTGCATAAATCAAAAGCTTTATTCCTTAATTTAAATGCGCCCTAAAGCTAAAATAACGTAACTCGTAAAAAGAAAATTTTACAGTTGTTTAATATTTTTTTTTAATTTGTTCAGAACTGTTTAAAGAACTTTTAAATGATGGCCTATAAATGACCTTAACCATCCACCTTTCTGTGTCAACTCTAAAATAAAAATTATTAACAAAAGCAATTACAATTTAAAGTCAAAATTTACAATATCCCTGTCAAATTCCAATTTATAGGTTTTACCAAGCGTGTATTTTATTACGAAAAGAAGATCACAGTAGCGATCGACACCGCTCATGTAATCACGTTTGAACGAGAGTAATTATTCGCCCTAATCACGCTATCGTGTATTAACTTTTGCGTGATTGTCCCGTGGTTGCAATGTACTGATTTTTTCTTTTCAATTCCTGCAAAATAATTAAAAAATTATACAATTTACGATTGTAAGAATAAAAATAATTTTTTTAATTTAATTTTTCCGTGTGTAGCTCGTGACCAAGAGTTTTTGTGATCATAGTTAATTTCTCATTACAGTCACATAAGCGTACATGCGATTAAGCTAAAAAACATTAGTAATATTTTGATCGTGAGCATGCATAATCATGAATGCAAAATTATTTACGGTTCCATCTTTAGGTTAAAATAACTGATAAACAGCTGTTACATATTTAAATAATGATTGTCCTTTATAATTTAATTTATTTGCTTGTTCCGCTAAATCTTTGGTGACACTGCTACGCGGTTTTTGCGGTTACACAAAAATGTGAAAGGCTTGTGTTTCTGTAACTATTATTGTTCTTCCGGACGATATGCTAAATGCTGTAGAACGAATCCACAGCAAAAAGTGAATTGCGAAAAACGGGCCCGTTACGTTACTTTCGTGGTTAAGGCACAAAATGTTCGCTTAAAAAAATTTTTATTCTGTTGGTGAAACTACAAGAATCGCCATAAATCAATGAACGAAACCCAGTGTTACCAGCTTAAAATAAAAACTTCCTCCTAATATTATTAACTTATACATAGCGACTTGAGAAAATAAAATAAAGTTGGGATTCAGATCTAATAGTTTTAATTTGGACTATAACGGATCCTTACATGCTAAAGTTTTGCTTTGATAATAACTATTGTTGCCAGAATCTTTTTGAGCAATTAAATTTGCAGCAGGATTTTTAGCCATCAAATAGTTCTCACAACAATTTTCTCAGCATTAAACTAAACAAAAGAATATAAATGCTCCCATATCAAAATCATTCAATTAATTGTAGGTGGCTGCTCATAACATTGAAATTGATAACTTTATTTACGGCGAACTGGCGTAATGCAGTAACAATCAACTGAATGCAATAAACTTGGGAAAAAACACGCCACAAAACACGACCTAAAAGATGATAACGAAATCCCATTAACCAAACATTTCCCACGCATTAAGCCGCAATTGCGAAAAACAAACTAAACAAAATATTGAAAACTAGTCCCAATCGAAATTGTTAAAGTGGTTCGTAAGTAGTAACGGCAGGAAAAAGAAACGGGAAAATAAAGCTGTAACTGGCAGGATGGTGAAAATTAAATTTTCCCTTTCATCTCTAAATTCCCAGAATACAGAAATTTGTACAACAAATTAAAATTAAAGTAACATGCCAACCACAGCACACACTCTAAACAGAGCTAGCGTACAAAGGTAAATAAGTGTGCGTGTGAGTGTGTGTGCAGAAAATAATTGCTACGTAACGTTAGTCAACCTTATAATAACAACAACTATAATAGATCTACAATTATTATTAAAACATAGTAATGCAACGGATGAGCAGCAAACGTAGCAGCAGTGGTGGCACTACAAATATACAAATATAGAGCTTGCTCCCTAAGGACATGCTGCACTATGCACATCCTTTTTATTACAATTTTGTTTTTTTTTTTCATTGTGCGAAACTTAAAAATGAGATGTTAGAGAAACATCAGGAAATAACATTTTTATTAAATTTCAAACACAGCAGGGTAAAAATTAGGTTATAGAAAAAATGCTGCAGTTATTTAAATATGTGTGCGTGTGTGTGTATATGTGTGTCATATATATTTCACCTTATTACAGTAGTAGCCTTTAAAGGGCTACACATACAAAGATTAGTGCTATACATATATGATGAATGACAGTGCGTTTGTGGCAAAGACCTCGAGGAGTTGCTTACATTAGATGCTTTATGATTTGAATTTAATTTTTTTTTACATGCGTGCATTTTATTTTATGCGTAATTACTTAAAATACCACAGTGTACTTATTTCATTGTAGCAAAGCAGGAGGACTGAAACGAACTTAATGTACCCTTCGCTACTGTAATTATCTGCAAATATTTATTTTATATTTCATATTTAAGCTATAAGAGGATCTCCTGAAATTTATCTCTTAAGAACTTATTTTTTATAGCGACACTATTGTTATCTGAATAATAGTTTGTTGCTGCTTCAATATGATATGGCCAATCATTGATGGAGCTCACAAAACTTGGTGTCTTAAATTAAGTTTCTGGAACTACAGTTTCACAGGCTGAAAAATGTGCTAAAAAAAAGTTATCTCCTTCAATTGGACTATACCGAGCTTCCAGTTCGAAAATTTACTTAAATAAATATAGCTTAAAATTAACTTTTGTTCAATCATCTGCACAATGTTTTATTTCCAATAGCATTATTCTTAGTAAGATGTACCTTATAAAGTGGGTCGTTGGTTGGTTGTAACTTAAATATCACCAGTAATCTCAAAAAGAAAAAAAACCAAAACTGGCGGAGAACTTTCTCAGTTATTATTTAAAAAATCTGCGATTCTCATAAAATAATGCCGCAAGCAGAACGCAAGGTGTAATTGTAATTTTTTTCTTTTAATTTACATTGTGTGATGGATGGATCTCAGAACTTACAACAATGACCATGCTGATGTAGACTCGACTAAATTAGGGCGATGCCTATGAGAGCATCAGTTGATTCGAAAAGCTCTTAAGAAGAAAGCTAGTGGGGTGTAATCTCTCAACGTTGTTGATCAATACCCATCACTTCGTCGAGAAGTAACGCTATCCTTAAATCGCTCAGGCAGAATGAACATTCGCTAGGTGACACGTGGCAACGACCCGCTGCAACCGTATGCTGACCATGCGCGTATTGTGCAATTCCGGCGAAAGGAAGTTTTTTACCATAAATCTGTAACGCTTGGCGGCAAAAGTGATCGACTTAAAAGTGTTGTTTTCGATGAGTTAAAGGCCAGTGATGCCTTCGGCTCTATTGCCTATCCAAAAATAATTTCAAACAGAAATTAAATTCAACAACGAGTCATTAGTTCTTTTATATTCAAGCAGTACTTCATATGTAAGAAAAACCCACGTACCTAAATTCGGCATCGCAAGAGAGTTAACCTGGCTTATTTTGCGGCCGGATATTGGGCCTATATCCATACAAGATTTTTCTCGCGCATTGAAGGTGGACTTTATAATTAATTAGGTACTGTAAATGTTGACCGAACTTTCGGCTTCTGGCAAGAAAATTGTCTTCTCAGCTGAGGCTCATTTCGGGTTCAGCAGCTATGGTAACAAGAAAAATTTCCTTTATTGGAGTGAACACTATACGCATGCTTTCTGATAAGTATAGCTGCTTCGATAAGAACTGACTTTTTAGGACGGCATTAATGAACTTGATTTTTTTGCAATGACGAGGAGGCACCGTTAACGTCAATGTTCCTTATTAAAGAAAAATGTTAATTCACTTTCTGTGATTTGTCCTCGTCAACATGGATACTTTTGAGCAAAGATTTCAACAAGACGGTTCCACATACCACGCACGCGACGCAATGGTCGAACTTGTGAAGAAAAAATTTTGCGACAGTGATCTTACGAAGCACTTGCATCAATTGGCTTTAGAAATTAATTTCTTGGAGGTATCGTCAACTCCTCAGCCTACGCTAACAAGCCAACAACTTTGTGGGCCCCACATTCAAGACGCCATTGACAGACAAACACTGCACATTACTGGATTTAGACATCCAAAATCGGACTGACCGCTTGATGGACTGTCAGCGAAACAGAGGCGGCCATTTGAATTATGTGACATTCCATACAATATGTAAATGTAGCTTCAATTGTTGTTTTGTTTCATAGTTTTTATCTTATCTTGTGGTGGATTAACAATATGAAAAATTATTTGATTAACAAAAGGTGCTACGTAGAAACGTAACAAGCAACACAATGTCGGGTATTTAAATTGCGGTACAGCCATCTATTTGATACACGCTTTTTTACTCGATTCTTAATTTTTTCATTTCCGTGCGTTCAATCTAAAATGCGCCTTGTGCCTTGCCATTATTTTTGTTGTAGTCCTGCCTTAAATTTTCACAATTTAGGGTGCTTGAGTTACTAATATGCCTTTCAGTTCTTGCGTTCCTTTTTTAATAATTTCACTTCTTTTTGTTTGTAGTACCATTGTGTTTGCTCTTGATTATAAAATTATACCCACTGGAGTTGAAGAGTGAGTTGAGACCAGCCAAAGTGTGTTTGTGTGTGTGCATGTATGTGCGTAAGACTATCATCCTGTTACAGGCTGCTGCAGCTTAACCAGCCATTTAAAAAAAAACAAATAGGTAGGTAGCTCTAATTTTTTCAACTACTCTATTCAATTGTACTCATAGCAAAGTGCCAGGATTTGTAAATGCGTTAAGTGCCTTTGATGTTCGGAAAAAAAAACTCGAAATTATGGTTTTTCTCACACATTTCTAACAAGGACAAAAAAAAATAAGCTAAGCTGCGTAACACGTTGTCATAAGCATATTGTAAAATTAGCAGCATAAACACAGGGAAAGGTTGGAAAATAAAAGAATAAAGATATCCTGGTGTGCTAAATCATATGCGTAGATAATCTAGTTTTGTGGCAAGAACGCAATTTAAAATCTCAGATTTTTTCGGGGTTTTTTTTTTATTAAGAGCCTCACAATATTTGAAATGATATGGAAATGGAACGATTATAGAGAAATAGAGTTTAATAAAATTTTCCGAGGAATAAGTTTTTAATTTTCTAGGAAAAGATAATGGTTTTGTGTTTTATTAAGACGATAGCTTTATTGTCGATGGTACTTATTAATAAAAATAAATAAGTTTCCTTCAGTTAGGTCAGTGCAAAGTTTTGAATTAATTTCATCAGAAACTGCTCAGATTTTAACTTTAAACTCAACCAAATTGTGAATGGTATGGCGCGCGTCAATTGCTTAAGGTCGTTGATTTTAATTCTGTTTATGCGTTGCTAGATACTGGTGAATCGCCTCATTAGTATTAACGTTTTATATTTTCTGAGAAACTATAAGCCGCCACTGATCATAACATAACAAATTTTAGCTTAAATAGATCCAAATCAGTTAGAATTTATTATGGCAAATTTCGCAGACTGTAAGCGTCCTTAAGTTGTTGAAAAATAAAAATGGTCAAGTAACTTCTAAAAGTTGCTAATTTACGTATCGACAGGTGTACGATAACACAAGCAAGAAAGCTATATTCGGCTGTGCCGAATTTTATACACCCTTCACAAAAGTTTGAACTACTGAAAATGTACTATAGATTTTTTCCGGTGATTCCAGTTTTAGTCGTCTTATTTTACATTTAAACTCTTCTTTCGTTTTAATGTAACCATCTTCGATCTGTTAATAGATGAGATGCTTTTTTTTCTTAATTACGGCTTCTGTAATTTATGTTTCTTTTTTGTAAAAGTTTCGTATTTTTCAATTGTGAATTGAATCGGTGAATTGTAGATAATAGCGGAATTGAATTTATAGTAAAATGTTTAAATTACATAAAATTAAATGTTTCGACCTTTTGGTAAATATTCTCGTTACATTTCCAAAAATATGGCGAAATTTATTTTTGGTGACTTGTTTGCAATTATTTTCTTTCTCGTTTTCAATTTTATGGTGAATTTTCGAACTTTTAGTGAATTTAAAATTTTACCCAATTGTAGATTTTCGGTTTTCTTAGCGCAATTTTGGTTTTCTTAAAACTTCGGTTTTCGGAAAATGTGGCTATTTGGGTAATTTCAAATCAAGTTAAACTATAGTTTGAATTTTAAAGGAATTTAAAAGTTTTTTTGAATTCATAAATTCTGTTGAAATATCGACTTTTTATTTTTTAGTTTAATTTTGACTTTTGGTAAAATAATAAATTTTTACGATTTAAAATTTTTTGGTAAATATTGAGTATATGGTTGATTTATACATTTTAATGGTGGATTCCCGATGTATGGTGAAATTAGATTTTTTATATATTATTGTGAAAAACTGAGACAAATTTTGTACTTTTCTGGACCGTTTCAATTTTCCAAATTAGTGGGAATTCCCAAATTATGGTGAAATTTGAATTGTTTATTTCTTTAGACTAATTTATATTTTTGGTAATATTTATAATGGCCTTTGATCTTTATGATAATTTTACATGTATGTACTTATATATGTTTAACATAAATTTTGTAAAATATTAATTTTTTGTGAATTTTCAGCTTTTTTGCGAAATGCCAAATTATGAAGGAATTAAAATTTTTGTGTAAAAATTTCGTAATTTGATTTTCTTTATTTTTGGGCACGCTTTTTATTGAATTTTGATTTTTTGGCAATTAAAATATTTTTATATAATTTTTTTGATTTTGTGGTGAACTAGAAATTCTAGGGAATTTCGAAGTTTATTTAAAATTTTGATTTTTAGAATATTATGTTGTTTTTGTAATTTAAAAATTTTGAAATATAATTTGGTTTTTTGGTGAATTTTTGAATTTTAGTGAATACCCAAGTTATGGCAAATTTATTTGTTTGGCATCGATTTTGTTCAAAAGTCGACGTTTTTCTTGCAACATTAAAATTAATTTTTGTGTTATAATTTCAAAATTTAGTTTTCTTGGTATTTTTTGTTACTTTTTAATTTTTTTGCAATTTGATTTTTTTATACCTGTTTTTCGATTTTGGTGTGAATTTGGAATTTTGGGTGAAATTTTTATTTTTTCGAAAATTTTTATGATAAAGTTCCGGTTTTTGGACGAATTCGGTTTTCTTGGTTTGTTTTTGATATTTTGGGGGTTGTTAACATTTTCGAATTCAGTTCATATTTAGGTCTGAGTGTCACGGGTTGAGCATTTCTCTAGAGGGACTTAATATGAGGAGTAATCCCTTGGCCCTGTCGAGCACATCGTAAGTTTTAAAATTTGGTTTTGTAAAATAGTGCATGAATTCTTATTTAGAGGTTTTAAACTTGCTTCACTTAACCAAACGGATTTTGCAGAAGTGATCAAGTAACTAAATTTGAAGAGGTCCCTCCAGTGCTACGATTGGCAGTAACGCTGTCTATTTTTATTCGCGATGGTTACCAACATACAATAGGAAGTAACTACTTTCTTGGAATATGTCTGTGTATAATTTTAAAAATAATGCCAACGGTATTGGAAGAAAAGCAGAACAAATCCTGCGCTAAGCTTACATTTCGGACTTAAGATTTCCTGGAACGAAAGCTCAAAGTGTCAAAATATAATCTGAGCGCACTTCAAGTTATTAAATCTTCTCTCAGTAAGTAAACTCTCTAGTCCGTGTTAATACATCAACATAGCTTATCTGTTCAGTTACGCACCCATCTAGATGGGTGAACTAAGTCATGGTGCTGAAACTGAAATTGGCCTAGGACAATGCGTACCAGGATACTAGCAAGTTGAAAGTCTGTTGTTAGACGTAGTCTATTCACGAGATGTGAGTGTTTATCATTTCCTTAAATTGAAGGAAGAATATAGTTAAGAATTCATTGGAAAGCTATAATATCGCTTCATGTTGAAGTAAGACTGATTCGACCGATCTCAATGTTGAGCAGATCCAACATCAATAATTTTTTTTAATGCGCATCATATTGCTTTCCAAAACGTACGTTCAAAGAGGACCTAATAAAATTTTGTTTTATCACATTTTGGCTACAAATTAATAAAATAAAAATCGAGTATAAAATAAATCTGTCCTGTAGTCACCACAAGTGCATTAAATAAAAAAACCACAGTTAACAAAACAAACAACAGCGGCCCACACACAGACATCAAAGATGATACTCTTCACTGCTATCCAAATATTGCTGTGAATTTTTTCTCTTATTTACCAATTTTGTTTTAAAATTAATTTTCTACCTTTGAACCAATGCTAGCCACCCACATGCTTTACACACATCACCCACCTCTTTTAACCAATATTGTAAAAAAGGAAAATTCATATGAGCAATAGTCAGCATATGTCCCCAAAATTGGAATTTATCTGCAAAAAAAAAATTGTTTTTCACAAATATAATTTTTTTGTTTTTCTCTTAACTAGTTTTTTTTCTTAATCCTAAAAAGCAAAAACAGAACTCATGCTGGCAACAAGCTGCTGGCTGTATGTGTATTAAATACTTCGACGACAGGGTGCTGGCTACACAGTAAAATTAGTTCAGCTTTAAGGATGCAGACGATATGCGACAGGTGTAATATATGGAAGCATATTTATGCACGATATTGTGAATTGAGCGGAATTTGTACCATCTTTCTAAACGAACAAAAAGCCTTCACTGACGTTTCTGGAATTAAATTACTGTTGGCTAGCGCTAGATATTTTCTCGTCATTCTGAATAACACACAATGCTGGAAGATGTTGGTTTAGGCAAGAACTTCAAAATGAATAATAAGATGTATAAAATGGTGAGTAGGGAGGGTAATCAATTCCACATAATTCGACAGAGTATCAGTTTGCCGCAAAGTGCTTGACTTTGTAGGTCGCACTTCCTATCTAGAATATGGGCACCAGAGAAATTCTACTGAGAGTAGTCGGTGGAGTTATGCCAGCTGGAATTTACTCCTTTGCCAGCTAGGAATTACTTCTTATCTTCTCGACGAGTAAGCTTTCTTTTTTTTTCCTCAAAGTTTCTCAAAGCCTTGCTGAAGTAAGATATACTTCACTTCACCACCACCATTCCCAAACGCTGACAATATAACATTTACAAGTATGCAAATTAATTTTTTACTTTATCTCTGCTTCACCATTCCCAAAGCTCAAGCTGTAATCGAGCCTGCTGTTCATAGTACAATATACCATTCAGACCGTCTGGTTTATCTGGTTTGTGGACTCACGAAACATCAAAATGTCCTTACACTACCGAATAGCTGCAGATGACTTGAAGTAAAAATAAGGTAGCATGGAGTATGGAATAGGGATATCAATGGTGCAACAATTTTAGTAGGCGAAGTAAGTTAGTTATAAAATGGCTATAACTGCTTTAAATAATGCGCCTACACAACACAAGATGCGCTGCAACACTTTTCTAAAAATAAACGCAATCCACAATTGTAGAGTTATATACATTGAACCTCTTCGAAATAAAGTAATACAATTGTTAAACAATAATATGCAGGACTAATTGTCTGAGTGATACTTTCCTTTATAAAAAAAATAATAATAAAGGAGATGGCATTAAATTCCACCCTGGCACTCAATTGTCTACAAGCTGGCAAACAATTTCCAATCGCTGCCCTATGCGCAGCAAATCAATGATGCGCTGCTCAAGCTGGCTCAGACTAATTATGAAAACAAACGGTCAGAGTCTAGAGACAACGATTCGCGTTCTTTGCGCCTGTGAAATTTACAAGCCTATTTGTATCAGCAATAACGAAACTAGATGAAATCAATTCTTTTAGCAGAGTTATGGAAACGTTGTTCTATTAGCTCCCTTGGTGGGGTATATCCGCGAAAATTGATTGCGCTTAAGTCAACTAATATTATTCCACGAGTGTACTATTCAAATTTTAAAATTTGGGGCTACTACGCGACTCTTCTGTTCGGGCGTTCTATTTTTTTGCTGGAAAGGCTAAAATTAGGGCATCTGATCCATGGCCTGAAACTAAAGAGACATCCAACAAATCCTATAATGTGAAAACAATTGTAGGCTATTTTTGACCAATATTTTTATACAAATTTTCATGACACATTTAAACATTCCTCTCTGCCGTGTTATTTCTTTTTCTTTTATCACTACAAATGAATTGGTAATAAAAAAATTATTTTAATGCAAATTTCATATGTTGCTTTATTATTATTTTATTGTTATTGCAGTTGCTGTTTCGGTTGATGTTGCTACAAATATCCCTCAAAAAAAGGATAAAACCCCCATATAAAAAAAAGTCAAATAAATAAAAATAAATTCTCGTCGTCCTACAAAATATCCACACAGACACACACACATATACACACACAATTTATAAACCGTATGCACGTTAAACACCACGTTATATGCGGTAAAAGTTTTTTCTACTTTTCGCACAACACAGTTTTCAAAACAACATAAAACCAAAAACCAAAAAAGAAAAAACTAGTCAAATGAGCAGAAAACAGTGTCACATTTTGGTTGAACTTTGTATAGAATTGTTCAAATTTGCCAAAATAAAAAATAACTTTTCCAAACAAAAAGTAGGAGTCAAAACAGTGTGTAATTTAGTGCGAAAACATGTATGTAGACTTACACGCATCAATGTATTTTCAAGTGTGGGCTCTGCTTGTTGACTTAAAATATGAGAAAGGATATAAAAAATTGGCCTTAAAAATTTTCACAAGTTTAAAGTGATTTAGCGAAAAACTGTTGTGACTACGGGCTGATAAAAAGGTCTTAAAATCCATTATTTTTGCATACGGATTT
Source organism: Phania funesta (assembly GCA_963932375.1). Taxonomy (NCBI): domain Eukaryota; kingdom Metazoa; phylum Arthropoda; class Insecta; order Diptera; family Tachinidae; genus Phania; species Phania funesta. Next base: position 102,232,481 of record OZ010653.1, on the reverse strand, counting down.
TTGCTATAACTTTAAAGAGGTTTTTTTACCTCTAAATATAAATAATAAAAATTAAAAAATTGTATTTAAAAATATAAAAATTTTGGAGGTCTTTTAACATTTATAGACTTTAAAATGTTAAATTTGTTAAAGGAAAATTCCTAACACATTGCGCTATTGAAATCAGCTCCTAATTTGTCTATGCTGGTCTTAAGTTTTGCTGGAGAAGGTGAATGTATTAATGTTGTTCAATTCAAGCATCCTTCAAAATAAGAGTAGTATCACATTCAGCGTTATTCCTGTTTTCCAGTGACAGAAATCTCAAATTGGGTGTTTTTTTAGGGGCGAAAACTTTTAAATTGAAATGAAATATCTACGAACGCAACTATAATATACAAAGTAATTTATTTACAATATTGTTTTAATATGCCTTTGTTTATTTGGCCGCTGATCCAATTTTCCCAAACTCATCTTAGCAAAGATGGCTTTTTTCAGCAAAAGCGTAACGATTAGTCACTTGCATGGTTATCCGACGAGATAACCATCTAATCTTGTCCAATCGCACGAACGAGGCGGCCATTTCACAGCTCTTGCTGAAACCATAAGCCTGTAAGATTATTTTTTTCCTGAGTTTTTTGAGAGCCTTCTCATTGGGCTCAACGTGTCGGTTCGTTTTAGCTTCTGGTGTCCGAAATTAACAGACCTCGGTCGAGAGAGTTGGGATGTACCAATAATTTGTCTACATATTTGCAAGAGTAATTTTTAATTACTTCCTGGACAGTAGCAACCTTTTTGTTCTCTGTGGATGTTCTGATTATGAAAACACTATGGGGCGCTGATCATTTGTCGTAATATTCAAGACCGCCTTCTTTCAAATTTCTGAAAATTTTATTTCTGAAAGTTTTATAATGGACTTGTATAATAGAATTTTATACTTCAAAGCTAAGGTTGAGTTTTAACCAACGATTTAGTGTTCATATTTCATAGCCCCTATCTTCGCTTCGATATTTTGAGACTAAGTGCGTCTACTGAAACAGTAACATCATTCCTTTTTACTACTAGATACCTCCGTCTTATGAGAGCTACGATTACTTACACGAGTGCACTTCGAAATTTTTTTCCACTTGCCCAGCCAGTTCTCTACTTCGGAAATATGGTGCTGAAGTTGCTGATCGCGGTTTACACTTTTAAATACAGTGTTTTCTGTAGATGTTGTTGGCATGTTAGCTGTGTATATAATATAGAACAGCGGCTGAAATATGCTGCCTTGTGGGACGCCAGTATATATTTGCTTGGAACGTGAAAATGTTTTATTTGATTTAACCATAACGTTGTGCCTATCAACTAGCTCTTGAGAATTTTTTGAGTATTCTATAGTAGATTTATTCTTATTTTGATAAGTAATCCCCTATTACAAACTTTGTCAAATACCTGAGAAGTGTAAATACCACAGGCAATACTTTTACTCAAAGGCCCATCTGATAAGGGTAACGAATCTATATATTTATTTGACAGTTTCATGTCTAAATGCCCAGCCGAAAAGATTTTGCGGGATTATGTTTTGTTCGTTTAAATATGGAGTTAAGCACTGCAGTAGTCATAGAGGGGTTAGTGCACTAAATGTTAATTGAAATCAACCTTGCACTAGCACTAAATAAAATTAAAAAAATATTTATTTTGCACTATTTTTCACCAGCTTAATGATAGTGTTCAACTATCGATGTCCGTCTGTCCCTCTGTCCGATGTTAAAATCCATTTTCTGACGGTACTAGAAACCTAGGATCTGGAAACTTAGAAATTTGCTATAAGGTCCCGCTACAGATTTTTTCACCTCGAGGCCTCCAGATAACCTAAGCACCTAAATTTTAACCCGACTAAAAAATATTTTTAGAAAACCTCAAAATTTCAGGAACCGAAATTTCCAAAAAAATATCGAAAACTTCGACATTTTGAGAAAATTTTAAATTTACCACATTTTTTGAATTCACCACAAATTTTAGAATTCACCACAAAATCGAAAAACTGGAAGAAAACCAAATAAAAAATTGCCCAAAAATCAAAATGCAATGAAAAACCGAAATTTTAAGGAAAAAAATCAAACACATCAAATACATACACCACCGAAATTACAATGTCACCACAATTTCATAATTTGACGAAAATCCAAAAAATCACACAAAATTTATATTTTATGAAAAACGTTAAAATGTTAACAAAATCATTGTTTAAATAACGTACAAAAATGCAAAATTTGTCATAGTAGTGAATTCCCAAAAAAAAATTTAAACCCCCAAAAAAATTCAAAATTCACCAAAATATTTTAAACTTATAAAAATTTTAAATTTTATCTAAAATCTTATTGATATGAAAAACGAAAAAAGAGAAATCTTACAACAAAAAACGATAGTTAAAAAAATTTTAAATTTCAAAAATATTAGAATTTTTCTAAAAATCGGAATTTTAAAGACACCAGGATTTCGGTTCAATGTACTTTGCAAAATTTTAAATGCACCACAAAATTGAAAATTTACTGTAAACTCAAAAAACTGAATGAAAAAATATAATTCCTAAAAAATCAAAATTCAATACAAAACGAAATTTTACCAAAAACCATATTCAATGTTTAGTATTTTATGAAAAACGTAGCAATTTTAAAAAAACCGATGTTGCCACAAGATCCAATAAACCTATTTTTCACAAAAAAGAGGCTACCATATTTTGAAATTCGACGACAAAAATAACATAAAGGCTGAAATTGCAACGAAAACTTTAAGTTTGACTAAATTTAAAAAAGAAAACAAATCCTTTGCACCAGCAAAAACCTGTAGTAGTAGGTTATACTTTTATGAGGCAAAACTTAGCATAGCTGAATATAGTTCTCTTACTTGTTTTTATTTCATTCTCTATTTCCTTTCAGCATTTAGTTAATTTTGTTATTTCTAATAAAGTATTAAGTCTGAGGTTTTGAATTTTTCATGCTAAATATAGTGAACATTTTATACGTTGTACTGAAATTAGTGCAGAAAAAAGTTCCAATAAACTAAAGATTACTTTTTTTTTTGAAATAAGATAATTTTATTTTATGTTTACTAAGGTTGCTAATTTTCCATTCACCAATAAACATCAAAAAAATTATTGCAATCATTTCACACTATCAATAGCGCAAACTCCACAATCAGTGCACTATCCCCATCTATGGTGTTTATTCATACAGCCTATATTAACAGCTGGAAATAAAACAAAGATGGGTTTTTCCCTTTGACTGCTTTAACGCTTTTCTTTCCTAAACAATTTTTTTAACCAATTAATAGGTTGTTTAGTTCCAACTTTTTAATTTACACAATTATTTATTTCATTATTTACGTGTATATTATATTTTGAAATTAAATAAATAATTAAGCCGACTAAAAACTTAATTAGAAAATTAAAATTTAATTTTTAATTCGAACTCCTTTAATGGAAACCTCCATAAATTATGACGTAGGCAATAACCTTTCCGTAAATATTTTTCTTTAATGACTTAACTTTTATACTACTGAGAGACTTTTAGCACTTTTTAATTGCTGACCTCATCTTCCCCTGTGGTCTTGCCACACCAACGTCACCAACCAATAGTTGTCCCCCCAACACCTGTTACTTGAATTTTTTCTCACATTTTCGATTCTTTCAACCACAAAGAAATTAAATTTTTGTTTAATTTTCATTATAGAACGCCGACGAAAGAGAAACCCTCACACCACAGGTGGTTCGTTTTCTTAAGCAATAAAGGCAAAACCACTAGAATAAGAAGGCAGCAAAAGAAACTCATTAGAAAAGAAAGAACTACTAAGGAAGCAGCAAAGAAACTAAAATTAGTCGACAATTTAAAATAAACATAGAAAAAAAATAATAAAAACCCAGCAATAGATAAAAACGACAAACTATAAGGGCCACCAAACACGAAATTCCAAACATTGAAGGTAATAAATTTTCCAAGGAACGTAAAATGTTGAAATAATAAGAAAAGAAAAACACGAAAAAACGTCACATTAGAACACATTAACGAGAAATTACGATCTTAGATAAATTATTAGGTGGATGCAAAATTTTTTTGCCTTCTTGTCAGGTGATGGAAATTTAAATTTCTTGTGGAAATATTAAACATATTTGCGATATTTTCATTTCAGTTTCCTCCAACCAAAGACAGCTTTGTGCTGTAAAGAAATCCTGCAGTTGCGGTATCGCTTTACCCCTAATACTTGTCATGAAGAACCAAACTTCTTAGTAGTTGTCACTTCTGCTAGCAGTAGTCATATGCGGCTTTATTTGAAGAAAATAAAACACTCTTACAAAGTCTTAAAATACTGTGTAGAAAGTAACAAGTGAACATGCTGATAAAACTCATGGTAATGATAGAAAAGATCATCACTAGCAGTTGTTGTAGCCTGTATTTCTTCACCACACGCATACTAATTGTTGTTGAAACTGAAGGTTTTTCTTAAATTATAATTTTAAGGTAGAAAAATAAAGGTTTGAAATAAAACACATACCCGAGCGAAGCCAATCAGCCATTAGTCAATGTTGAAAGAAAACAAAAAACACAAGACATTAGAACACCAGGAGGTCAAAAAGGAAATTGAAAAATATGTTACCAATTGTAATTGTTTCGAATACAAGAACTAAACAAACAGCAAAGCATTCGTTGCTTTATTGAACAAAACGCCCATAACTAATACGTTCTTTTTTCGTTTTAATGAGGGGAAGCATAACTATGAAAAATAAGTAGAAAAAAATTGAGCCAAAAAGATATCAACTTGTGTACAACATTTAAATCTAATTTGTAGTCAGGACTTTTTTTATCATTTAATTTAGAATTCTTTTCGAGTTGAGTTTAAGCTTATAAAGCTTAGAATTTATTTTTTTTCTGTGGCTGCCGGTTCCTGACAGCTTGGATGCTTTGGGATTGGTTGGTCGATTCCGGAGCAACATTTAAAAATTGTGTAAATTTTTTTTTGGTAAGCAAGGTTCGAGACATTTAGCGGGCAGTACGTGCATCACATGATACACCAAATGGTCGTTTAGAGCGAGATCCTTAATAGAGTATGTACCAGATTCACAACAAGGTCATTCTTAACAATAATATTTTAGAAAGCGCACTTCACAAGCGATTGATGTTGAGCACCGTAGTACTGTTAACATTCTAAATACTTAAGCGAGCAGAGTTGATGAATTTGAAGGGATAATACACACAGAAAAAGTCATCGTTTGAAAGGCTTAAATATCACCAGAACTTTATATCAAGCGGCCTCAAAATGGAGTCCTTAAGATGATCATTGTCTCACATACTATGTGGGAAATTGCAGCGGCCTGCTAGGTGCTCTTCAGACCTAATTAATCTAGCTGCTCAAGATAATGCGATCTAAGCTGCTGCTGCCTATTTACCGTTTGCATTGCCTCTAAGTGCCATATCGATCATGCATCAAAATCTTCTCGCGACTAGATTCAAAACCACTTGTACTCTCGAGGGAGCCTCAATAATAACCAATCCGAAGCTTACGTCCTGGAGGCTACTAGTTTCTATGGTGCCAATTATAAGTTACTGATTGAACCACAAAAGTTCTCTTTTCTTTCTGTTCCAGGCCTCAGACAAGTCTGGGGGACTCGTATCCCCGTATCCTCCAGTTCCCCGGGGGACTCTATACTGTATTGAATTTGAGTGACTTTAGGCCATCTTGCATAAACACTAATGCATAAAATAGTTTTGTATCAATTTAAAATGTGGTTTGATTAAATTTTAGGTTTGCTTGAGTTCAGTTTGATTTTCTGCTGTCTGTCTGCAATTTTCATAAAAACTCTACTTTACGTCGCACAGTGGCACATATTTTGAGAAGGCGGCCAAAAATCATTTTTTTTTGTGGTTACCGATCCTAGTGTTTTCTTATTCATTTGAAAATAAATACCAGTAAACCTCGAGAGGCAAAAATTTAGAACTCTGTTCCAACTATAATACACTGAACAGGGTGATCCAAAAGAGGCTTTCTGAATATTTTGTTAAAATGAAATTTTTTTTTAGTAAATTCTAATTTTCAAATTACTATATATAACTTTTTGGTTTTAAAAGATATCAAATCAAAATAAATAGTTTTTTATTATGCAGTTTGTTAGTTATCAGTGCTAGCAAAATAAAGTCGTTACGTTTTTTAGAAGTTTTTAAATATTTTGTTTAAAAAGGGTAAAAATTCTTCAAAAATCTCATGCTTAATAGGGCATAACTCCCTCCCGTCAAACGAGGTCAAAAAGATATTTCTCTGTGTTATAGCCCAAAACCTCCCCTACACACTTATACCCCATTATATGTGCGCCAGGTTGCGCCCGTGTGCACCAGACCAATTTTTCTGACCAAAGGTCAGGTATTTTGTACAAAAATTATCAATATATACGAAATTTTTCAAAAAAAGATTTTTTTCTACAGAGTTATTTTTGAAGTTATTTTAACTTTTTAACACAAAGGTAAAGCCAAATTTTTTCAAATCTCCTTGAAAGATGGCCTATATAACTTTTGCGATGGAATCTAGTAATATACAAATGCACTATATTGCACCTATCACTTTTTCAAAATCTAAATATTCAATGAAATTTTGGTTACCCATTAGAGTTGGTAATGGAAAATTTATCATAAAACAATAAGATCATAAAGACTTATGAATCCAAAATAATGAAATAATTAAAAAGGAAGTCTTAAATAAAATACGTGAATGCACATGTTTATTATGGCATTCTTTCAAATGTAAGTTTTATTGTCACATAGGTAAGGAAATGTAAGCTAATTCCTTGCTTAATTGAATAATACAATTTTGTACACAAAAGATGGGATGATCTGTACCTGGTTATTCTGAGTACCTATTTATTTTTGCCACAAAGGTTATAATGTGTAACTGCAAGTGGGTAAAATTATTATATAAATATTAAAAAAAATCATGTCCGTATTAGTCTTAGTGTTCGCAAAACGAGATACGCATACTAATTACACGAAAATATACGAACACACAAATTAGGGCAGACAATTTCTATTTAACAAATAAAGACATCGAAGTAAACAAGACTATAGCTTTAAGGAAGCTTACGAATTTGGATTGTCGCATCTTCATACTAGGATTCGTTTTATGGAGCATATTCTTAAATTGGGTTATGATTTGGAATTTGGTTCTTCAGGCGAAACTATAAGAAACAGTCAAGAAAATGCAGAAAAACGAAAGAAAAATAGAACAAATTCAAGAAAGATATCTTCAGCTAGGCCTTATAATCGACCAACCTAAACAAGGAGAAGGAAATTCCAATGATGGAAATACTGCAAGAAGACTTTTTTCCGATCCAGAAACTACAGCATCTATTAAAGGTGTAGATTATTAGTTAATAACACGATTCAAAATCATATTACAAGTCTTAGCATGCAGCAGAAAGATAAATGCATAAAAATTTGGAGATTACGCCAATAAAATAGCTGCACTTTACAATGAAAAATACTTTTGGAGATATATATCTTCACCGGTTCATAAAATATTGTATCGTGGGGAACAAATCATTCAACATAATATGCTACCAATAGGCGATCTGTCTGAAGAAGAGCAAGAAAAAAGAACAAAGACTACAGATTCTTTCGCGAACATAGCACAAGAAATATGTCTAGATGTTGTAGTAATGAAGACCTTATCACCATTTTGTTATGCCCAACATTCGACAAAAATGGAAAACAACTCCAATCGAATTAGAAGAGGAGGCTAAACAACTATTAGAAGATGAAAATCAATGCTATTTAGAAGAAATTTTTAATAAAATTGCTTAATGTATAGTGGCTCTTTGATTTGAAAGTATACGTATGTATGTAAATTAATCAATATTTGTTTTATAAATTGTTAGAGAAATATTTAAAAATAAAATAAAACTTTAACTAAAATAGGATTTTTTTCATTAAAACGTTTCGTTATTACAAAAATTTTAACTTTTTAAAAATTTTAAATTTTTGATTTCAAAACGCTGTTTAAAAAAACCAACCTTTGGCCCTTGTTGCTTTTAAGCTTAAAAATACTACGTGGCCAAAATTTGGCGTTTCCTGACAAGATTTAGTTTACAAAACTATTAATAATTATAATTTGTAACAATAAGAATAGGACATATTAAAAATTGTTTAATGTTTCAACACTCCTCTTTTATACTCAAATTCAATTAATAATGGTAAAGAATATTAAACCATTCGTAACTTTTTTTTGTCGGTCGACTTTTATGCTTTTTATCAAAAATTAAAGTTTAAAATCCCACCTACCAAACAAAAAAAAAATCCATATCAAAATTCCAATCCAATCAAAAGTTACGGATTTTTGACCGCCTTCTCGCCAAATGTGCCACTGTGCGTCGCTATACTTCCCCCTTCATTTCTCAGAAGTAACTAAATGTAACCTACAGGTAAATGAAAGTAGTAAAATATAAATAAATACAAAACATATTAAATCTAGCAAGAAACGACATTACAATTTACAAAAAATAGAAAACAAAGTAAAAACTCATGTACATCAGCAGTCTCAATATTTCTTTATAAATCTTGCAACTACTCGCAGGTCGTGTAAATTTGCTACAAAAACTATAAAGAGAAAAATACAACGAGATTTTATTGATATTAATGTGTTAATGTGCAGTTCCTTTGAGCAAATAACAGGGAATGCTTGCTTTAGTCTGCAGATGACAGCAGGACACACATTAGAGAAGTCCTTTTTTTTCTTTACGACCTGCCATTAGTGTATTTTCAAGCTAACAACAACAAGCTTTAAGAGTTAATACCTATTGATGTTTTTCTTGTTGTTGATTTTGTTTTATAAAATAAGAAGTGCACAATATGTTGCAACACATCCTTAATTTAGTTCCAAGTGCTTAGAACCATCTTCCTTTTAGTAGCATTTTGTTATTCATCAACAATAGTAAATTAAAGTTTTTTTGACGCGTATTTCAGTGTCAGGTGATACATTTATATTGCATGATATATTAATCATAGAAAAAAATATTTTATACAAGGCGACTCTAGCAATTGTTAAATGCCTATTGTTATCTATTTTGAACGCAGGCTCATTGGCATATTTTCGTGCAACGATAATTTATATGGCTAGTTAAGATAAAAATAGATAAACTGATAAACTCCTCCATCCTTTGCCACTGCATAACGCTAATACACAAACTTTAAGCCGGCCGTATTTCGCTTGAGGGCGAATATAGGGCACATCCTCGAAAACAATTTTGTGCAATGTTCCACATAGTCTGAGATCGTAAGTAAGGACCGTTGTGCTCACCCAACCCCACACCTACTTCATATTAATAATGTACTTAATTTAATAAGTCTGCTTTTGAAAAGAGACAATGGGGAAAAAAAGTTGGCGTAGTACATTTAATGCCACGCCCAGTTATAAAATTAAATAAAATTTAGTTATAGCGAGCAAAAGTGGGCACGATCTGGCAACTAACACGCCATCGTTTAATATAAATTATATTGAGGTGAAAGGAAGTCCTGAAATTGCCATACATTCCGGAAGAATATGAAAACTGTCCTAATTTGATGAAAGGGCTTCCAGTTGGGACTATAAAATGAATACCGATTTGAATTAAAGTTAGTTAGCTAATTCGTGTGTAGATGCGTATGCCTGGGTGCCCATTTCGTTAAGACTAGTTATAAAATATATTTACTAAAAAATTTGGTTATATAGACAAAAGTTTACATAATACTGTCATAATAAATATAATACCTTCATGACATTCATTTGTTTATACAGGGTGCCCGCCCGGAAGGTATACTAATTTGTTTTGTGCCATTTTGGTAAACATTAGTATTGACAGTTCATATTTGGCAGTCGAGAAGTAGAGACGTGGCAAATTTATTATGGAAAAATATTCGGTAAACCAATATCAATCATCGATTACTGTGACGATGAGAAAGTTACGTGAGATTTTTGGGAGAATCAACGTGACAACCAGACGCACTATTAATCGTGTAATGAATGATTTCGAAGAAAGAGGGACTGTAGCTGATAGGCTCAATCATGGACCACAACGTACTGCAAGATCGGCTGAAAACATTATTGCTGTTCAAGAAAGTGTTCAATACAATCCATCAACCTCAATTCGACACCGTGCTCAGGAGCTTGATCTTCAAAGAACAACTTTGGCCACAGTTGACACAAGAGATTTTTCCAGAAGACCATTTACGCAAACTGTAGTTTGCACACCAACTATAACTGATCGTCTTTCAATGCCCAAACCTTTACCGTATAAGAAATATTTATCATAAACTAAATGAGAATGATGACCTAATAAGAAAGTATTTTGTTATTTCTTTAACTACTTATTAGTGTTCCGTTTTAACGATTGTATCGGTACGTTGCCGTCCATCCAAGATAAATTATCTAAATTTACAGGGTGTGTCTGGTGGCAAATTTATATTTATATTTTAATACGAATATTTCAAAAAGTATTTTACGGTGCGGAGGGAGGGTGGTGCCGATGGAATTATCAATTGTGCGGATTCGTCAGTCACAGTATCGCAGTGGTCGAGTGAGCGTCGTGCATTCGCTGTGAAGACATATTTTAAGTGTAATGATTATTACTTAATTGCTCGTCGGCAATTTTGTTCAAAGTTCGGTATTCGGCGAATACGTGATAGACCGAGTGTAAATTGAAATCGTTCGTGAGTGCAGAGATTTTGCGCCACTGCTTCGGCCCATTCGATCTTCAAGTACAACATTATGTGAAACTCCGCCACTTCCAATACGGAAAAGATCAGCCTCACTGGGACTTCCAAGAACGATTATTCATGAAAGTTTGAAAAATGATTTGAAGTTGCATCCTTTTCAAATTCAAATCTTTTAAGATCTTAAAAGAAGTAACTTTAATTTACACAAAAATTTTTGTGAAACGGTGTTGGATCGTTTTCGCACCGTAAATCCGATTTTTGGAGCGACGAGGCTCATTTTCACTTAAACGGGCACATCAACAAGCAAAACTGTCGTTACTGATCTCCAAGAACCCTCGATTGGAACATCAACACCCATTGCATTGCCCCAGGGTAACTGTTTGGTGTGCCTTATTGAAGCACAAGATAATTGGACCTGTTTTTCGAAAATTCTCGAGGCAAGGCGAGGAATGTTAACGGTGAAAATTAGCGGCGCATGATTACGGAATTCTTTTGGCCAAACCTGCGAGCTCATCCATCGTAGTCTTCACAGACGTGGTTTCAACAGGACGGGGCGATTGCACGCAAAGCCAGAGCTTCGATGAATTTGCCCCAAAAACTGATCAGTTGTTTTATGGACATCCCATAGCCACCGAGGTCGCCCGATCTAACTCCCATGAATTTTTTTTATAGGGCTACCTTAAAGAGAGGGTTTATAATGCCAATCCCCAATCTCTTGCGGTTTTGAAGGAAAATATTCGTTCAGAAATCAGCTTAATTGAACCAAGTTTACTGCAGCGTGTGGCGCAGAACACAAGGCTCTATTTTGAATAGTGTGTTCGGCGGAAAACATCTGGATGATATACTCATTAAAAAATAAAATCCGCAATTCCATTCGATCGTCCAATGTTCTTGGTAAAACTTTGTGTCAATTATTACGTTTTTATTTAAGTTTTAAAATATAAATCTGCTACCAGACATCCTGTATTTAATCAACAAAAATTGAGTATACATTCATATTTGTTGGTAACAGATGAAGATTCATTATTAAAGCAAATCATATCCCATATCTAAATCGTGTTGTCTATTACAGTTGCCTGATTTTTAATTAAAAATTTAGCACGCAATCGACCGTGAACATGAGTTCGATTACAATCAATTCTAAAATACACAGAACCCACAAAAAATGTTCGTGGATCTCATAAAAATGGGTTAAGTTCTAATCGCATATGTGACAACGTGTATTAATATGATGAATAGAGAACATTCAATCACGTTCAAGAAATTATCATTTACATCAGCATTGTAGTTACTAGAATGATTTTAGTGTTCAACTAGTGACCATTAGAAGCATTTTGTTGGTTTTAATAGCTTAAAGAAGAGGCGAGAACGAAAATTAAACATTTATAGCTATCAGATTCTGAAAAAAGAAATTTTATGATTTTAGTTATGTCTAAAATATGAGAAGATTACAAAACGCGAAACAGCTATTGGGCTTTAATTTTTAGCTAAAACCAAATCATTACAACAGCTATTATACACTGTTTTTGATTTACTAGAAATGCTTGCCAATATTATGGCCTGTGCATTTCCTCCTTTATATTTGCACTTTTTTTTTTTTTTTTTTGTTTTTTATTCATTTTAATTTCAGAAAAAAAAATTCATTACAATTATGGTGCCTCAGCGCCTTATTGGCATTGTTGAGGCGAGTTGGCAAATACTAATAACTATAGTTTACAGTATTTACATTATATAAAAATAAAAAACAAAAATTTATTTAAAGATAAATAACAGAATAATTAATATTAATTAAGATATTTATACATTTTTAGATTAAAAGTTCATTTATACATTGAAAAAGGTAATCTTTTAACATTTTTTTGAAGCTTGAAATTCTACTTTCATTTTTTAAATTTTGGGGCAAATTATTATATTCACGACTACCCATATACTCTATTCGTTGCTTGGTTGTTTCTAGCCTGCACCAAGCTACTCTTAAATTCCCATTATTTCTAGTATTGATTCCATGTTGATTATATTGAAATTGTATTGTGTGATGTCCAATATTATTCAAGCACTTAAAAACATATAATAAAAGGTGCATTTTATAAATACCATAAATTGGCAAAATGGTTTGACACCTATCAGCATAAAGTGACATAGTTGGGTATGTTACTGGAAGATTAAATACAACTTTCAATGCTTTGTTTTGCATCCGTTGAAGTGATTTAAAATCGTTTGTTTTTTTATAGCCGTATGCAATAGACAAATAATTTAAATGACTTTGAATAAGGGCATTATAAATTAAAACTTTTGTATTTTTATCGAATTTGTTTTTAAATTTGTATAAGAAACCAATAGATTGAGCTGTTTTTGTCTTAAGGTTCTGCAAGTGTTGGTCCCAAGAAAGATTACTCTGCAAATGTACACCCAAATATTTCACAGAATTTACTTCGGAAACTTCTTTACCATCAACATATATTGAAAATGTGTTATTATGACAACGGGGCTTAAATCTCAGTAACTGCGTTTTATTAGCATTCAAAATCAATTTGTTTAACCTGGCGAACTCGCATATTAAAGCAGCATCCCGTTCCATGTAAGCTTTCACTACAGTTTCATGCTTGTATGGGTAAAATAGACAAATATCATCAGCATACATAATTAGTTTTCCCGATAATTGAAGGTTTTTTAAATCATTTATAAAAATAGTAAATAATAAAGGACCCAGGACACTGCCTTGAGGTACTCCGTATTCAACCAGCCGAAAAGAGCTTTGAGTGTTGTTTATTTGAACAAATTGTTTTCTATTTTCCAGATAGCTTTTTAATAAAAGCAAATCTCTTCCATAAAAGCCATAATATTTTAGTTTCTGTAACAAGATGTCGTGATCTATGAGATCAAAAGCTTTACTAAAATCATAAAAAATTCCAGCAACGCCGCAATGCCCTTCATCTAAACCTTTACAAATGAAATTAATAACATTTACAACAGCTTCTTCAGTTCCACAGCCTTTTCTGAATCCATATTGGAAACTATTGAGTAAGTTGTTGTTATAAAAATGTGCTGAAATTTGATTATATAAAATTCTTTCAAATATGTTATCAACTATAGACAAGATAGCGATTGGTCTATACATTGCAGTGGTTGAAGCATTTTTATCCTTAGGAATCGGTACTACCTTATGAATTTTAAGAACATCCGGATAAGTGCTTTTACTTATAATGTTATTAAAAATGTTAACAAAATGTGGTACTAGGTCATGAACACAATTTAAAATTATTTTTGGTGATACATTGTCACTTAGATTTTAGTTTTGAAATTTTTAATATATATTATTTTATTACCTTCCCAGTTTTGATGTTGCTCCTTTTTGAAAATTTTTTGTTTTCGATTTTGTAAACAATTTCATTTAAAAAATTTCCTTCATTTCTATACAAAGTCGTAACAAAAAATTACGTCTATATCTCAGTTTTATCCTTTATATTGGATTTCAATAAAAAACATGAAAAATAACGAAAGAGTTTGATTAAAAAATTCCTATGTTTCATTTGAGCAACAATACGAAATACACGAGAAAAATATGCAGAAATCATTGACTAAAACTCCTACGAAATAAAAAAAATATATAAAATGTGCTGTAGGTTCACTTCGCTCATATTTATATGAAAAAGTATTCTGAAATAGAAGTGGGTAAATATGTAGAGAAGGTATTCCACATATAATTTTAAGTAATTTTGTTTTACAATAAAGAGTTCAGTTTCAGTAAAACACTCGCTGTGCTGTCATATTGTCCTTTTTATAAAAATAAAATTTTTCTCGCAACATACACTGGTTCCACACTAAGTTCTACAATAAAGGGAATATTTAATAAAAAATATAATTTTTTAAAAAGTACCTTGTGGCAAAAGTACTTCTTTCGAAAAAGTATTTTTTGAAAATCAAAAATAACCTTGTTGCAAAAAGTTTTTTAAGCTTTTTTGAAACAAAAATATTTTCACAAGGCATTATACATCGTTCTCACTAAGAACTCGCTGTGTTACTAAAAAGTCCCTTTTGGTGTTCAATAATATTTTTACGCAGTAGACATTTTTTCGCAAATATGTCCTAAAAAAAAGTGAATTTTTACTGAAAACTCTCTTTTCACAATAGTACTTTGTGGGCAAAAATATCATTTGAAAACCCAACCAAAAAAAACATGTTAATAAAAAGTCCTTTTAAACTTTAAACTGAAAATTCGCTGCATAATAAAATAGTTTATTTAGGCTTAAAAGGAAATTTTTTATGCAGCAGTCAATTAAGTCCTACAATAAAGTTAATTTTTACTAAAAAGTTTTTTTTTTTAACAAATGTACTTTGTGCCAAAAACCTACTTTTTGTATTCTTTGAAAAAAAAGAAATAAATCTTTCATAAGAAATTCGTTTAATTTCTTAATTTTTTTTTACAAATCGTTATATTGTTTTCACAAAATATCCTATTCGCTAAAGTAACTTTTTTATAAATTATGTCCCTTTCACAAAATATCGGTTTTTTACAAGAAGCTCATTTGGCACAAAAGTACTTTTATACAAAAGGTGGTTTGCAAAAGTCCCTCTCAACTTAAATTTATTTTTTTACAATAATTCAATAAAAAAGTATAAAGCTCCATCTACTGAGACCACTGTTCAAATCGTCTTTGGTTTAACAGAAACAAATTTTTTTTTTACAAAAAGTGTGCCTTTCTTAAATATTCCCTTCTTATCAAAGGTATCTTTTTTACGAAAATCTCCTAACACTTAACGTTGTTTATTTGCAAAAAGTCGGTAAAATAGTGCTGTATAAATATGTCTGTTTTTATTAAAAGCTTGGACAATTTTAAATAAATTATGTCTGTTTTTATAAAAATCGAGTTTGTTAAATACTAGATTTTTATAAAAATTCATAAAAGGTATCGTTTTTACCCAATAGAATTTTTTGTTGAAAAAGGGTCTTTTCGAAAGTTTTTTCATAAAAATTTTTTAGAAGAAGTCAATTTTTTATCCAAAAAGCTTCTATTAAACAAATTGCACATTTCTTTTTTGGATTGTGCTTTTTCACAAAAAGTTATCATGGATAAAAAGTAACTTTTAGAGAAACATGTACTTTTGTCAACAAGTAACTTTTTTTCAAGACTTCTCTTGTCGAATAATTCCTTTTTTACAAATAATAACTTTTTAAAAAGTTCTGGTTTTTAAATCTCTTTTTTTAAGGGTATCCGCCTTTTTAAACTCACAAAAATTATTTTTTTTTCATGAAAATTCGTCTATTTTTACAAAAATAATTTTTCGCCAAAAAAATTTTTTTTTCTAAAAAGTTGCTTTCCCTCAACAAATTTCTTTTTCACAAAAAGTTCCTTTTTCTTCACAAGTTTTCCAAAAAAAGTCCACTTTTTCACATGCTCTTTGTTTACACACTTCTATCACATGTTTCTCTTTCATTTTTATTGTTTTTCTTCAATAAAAATTTGTAAAACATAAAATATTTTGCGTGCCAAAGCCATTTTTATTTTTTCCTTTAATATTTCATGTTCTTGTTTTCGTTACTTTTGGTACCTTTTTTACATGTTTTTTTTATAAAGGTAAAATATGCCACGCAGGGTACAAACACATAACAAACTTTGCTACAGGTATAACAAATGTTGATTGTTGTTATTGTCTGCTTGTTTCGTTTATTCGTTCAGTCGAATTCCTATAAAAAATAAATATTTCATTATACAGGGTGTCCGCCGGGAAGATATACTACTTTGTTTTGCCGCCATTTTGGTAAACATTAGTCTTGACAGTTCATATTTGGCAGCCGTGACGTAGAGACGTGGCAAATTTATTATGGAAAAATATTCGGTAAACCAACGTGTTTTAATCGTTAAAACATTTTATCGAAATCAATCATCGATTACTGTGACGATGAGAAAGTTACGTGAAATTTTTGGGAGAAACAACATGTCAACAAGACACACTATTTATCGTGTAGTGAATGATTTCGAAGAAATAGGGACTGCACCTAATAGGCCCAAGCATAGACCACAACGTACTGCTAGATGGGCTGAAAACATTACTGCTGTTCAAGAAAGTGTTTAAAACAATCCATCAACCTCAATTCGACACCGTGCTGAGGAGCTTGGTCTTCAAAGAACAACTTTGGCCACAATTTTGTACAAAGATTTGCATTTGTTTCCATTTAAGATTCAGGTGGACACAAGAGCTTCTTCCAGAAGACCATTTACGCCGCCGTACATATGCCAACAGGATGCTACAGCTCGCCCATGATAACCCCGATTTTCATTAAAAAATCATAATATGTGAGTAAACAGAATAGTCGGTTCTGGGCAATGGAAAACCCTCAAATTATTCATCAGTCACCTTTGCATCTGTGGGAGTCTTTTGAGTTCCCGCAAAAAGAAAACACGTTGCTGATTTTTAAATAAATTTATTTCATTTATAAAACTTTGCTAATTAATTAATTTTAAATTTAAGGCAATAGCCGATCTATCAGCAATGGCGTGTTCAACAAGAAGAGAAAATATATATCATATTTTTTATGTACGCATATGCAAAAGTAACACAGTTGTAAAATATATTACTAGCTATAGTAAATGTTTTCAAGTAGAACATGGTGTCTCATCATTATAAATGAATGTGCAATGTGGAAGCCACACATCCATTAAAAGTGACAGTCTGGTGTGCAACTTGGTCACGGTCGCCTTATTTTATCGCTCCGGACTTCTTTTTGTGGGGATATCGGAAAAGCAAGGTTTATGCAAACAACCCAGAAATGCTGGAGCAACTCAAATAAAATGTTCGTGATGAAATTAATGAAATACCGCGTGAAATGTGTGAGAGTGTAATGAAAGATGAGTTCAAAAGGGCTCGCATTTGTGAGGCTAACCTAGGCGGACATTTATATGATATTGTATTTCATACATAATTGCCGATATTAAATAAAACATTTATCAATATACGATCCATTCTCTTTCATTTAATCATAAATTATAAACAATTAAAGTCGTATACCTTCCCGGCGGACACCCTGTACTTGCAATATTAGATTCTCGTGCAAAAAACCGTTAACATATTTTTATTGTATTTTTTTATAAATTATTAAAACATTTTTTGGGGAGGGTGGATTGTTTTATTTCAGAAACGGTATGCAATATTGCAATTGCTATACAGGGTAAATAGAAAATTTAACAATTATTTTATTCCTTCTTATGTTCATGTTCATGTTTTGATATACAAAAGTATTTTGAAACGGCTTTGTAACAGGATTTTTTGGTTGGTAGCGCAATTTAGATTCGTTGCATTATACAATTTTTAAGTGTATTTATTTATTATAACTATTTGCTTTATACTAAATTAAAAAAACTAACTGACATACGTAACCTAGTTTAACTATATTAGACTAAGTAGCAGCTTTCAGTTTTTTCTATTATATAAAAGCATAACATGGACAAAATCTTCGTATCAAGGAAATCCCCCAACTTACAAAAGATGAATATTATATTTTATAATTTTTTTGGTTCTATGCACGTAAAGGTGAATAATTTAAGTTCTAAGTTATTCATTTGTATGCAGGAAATATCACAATTCCCAAAAAGCGAAACAAAAATTCCAAAATTGCAAATTTGGAAATTTTGTTCAGTCCACTATTGACTGTAAGCTTGTGAAAAACATTTAAGGCAGCTATTTCAGCTTTCCAATCGGAAGTTGTGGATTTTATACAGTTACAAGTCAATATCTTAGAGATCCAAGTGTACCATAGTTGGGTAATTATATGGGATATTTTCCGTATGTCCGTGTCAGGAGGCTTTTAATAGGCACCCACAATCATAGAATGTTGTACTAGAAAGAAAGATTTATCTTATAAGCAATAGTTGGTGATTATAGAAGAATGAATAACTCAAATGCATAATGTTCTGAACTTGGAATATTTCTATTTTAAAATCATTCTGAATGATATTAACTTGAAACAATTTTGATACGCTTTACAATGTTCATGTCTAAACAAATAATTAAAAGTGGTCAAAATTATATCCGACATTTGGCGGAAGCTAACGTTGGACAGTTTTCATTCTCTGCTTATAAACTACTTGCATTACAGTACAGCAGCGTTTTTAAAATGTTTTAAGTCTGATATATAACAAGAAAGTATTCATAGTTTAAAAAAGGTAGAATACCGAATTTCCATACTTTGTGATCACATAGTACCATACTTAACGCCTGCATCAAACTTTAACCTCGCCTGCTCTGTTCTGTTAGGTCCATGTAATATATTACTCATATGTTAATTGAGTTAGCAAGTTAAAAGTGTTCGTTTCATTTACAATACTCATTCGCTTTATGAAACCTTCATTCAGTTACCGCGAGATTTCACCGCCAAATTTTTCACATTCGTAATTCTATTAGAACAATATTTTATTCAGAAATGTTTATTCCGATATTGCAACACGCGTAGCTTTTACAACACCTTCGGTCCAAAATAGTTGCACAAGTCGAGGGCGTACTGTATTTACAAAATATTTTTACTCTGATGCAATAATATTTTCTAATAATTTTTTTCTTTTTGTAGATAAATTTGAATGATTTATTATTTGTCAGTTAGTAAAAATAAGGTCATGTACTTTAATTCAGCAGGGTGTCATACGGATTTATTTATTTTTTAGCCTTTTGAACACTGGCATTGAGTCGATCACAAAAAAGGATTATCAAATATTAAATTTATTTAAAAGTCTTTTTTTTTATAAATAAAAATAATTGATAACTTTGGGACCATGTGAAACTGAGATTTAAATATTTTGTTCATTAGAGAAGGCAATAGAAATCAGTGAATAAAACTCAATTGAACTGATGCAAACATTTCGGAAACAAATGTCGATAAAAATTTGTGGTTCTCGTTAAGTCATGGTTTTATTAAATCAATATTTTAATTCATATGTTCACTAAATATGACAAGATGCATGCAAACATCCAGCTGAGGCCACGGGAATTTAGTTGCGAATGCCGTTCACAGTCACTGCCGAAATTATATTTTTGGGTTTCGGCGACATTCTCATTTACAGCTACAATGTTTTCAAGAGACCGACTTGACACAAATGATATCTACTATCCATAATCGACCTATTTTCTTGTAAGTTTACGAACGGTTTAGGCGTAATGGGGGTTTTCAACAATGTCGCATTTTTCTTTTGTAAAGCGGTCAGTTTTTAGTAACTGGAACACTTAGAGGCGATAGCTGTTAAATATCACAGTTACCAGTTGCACGAAAAAAATACTACGAAATTTAAATAGTGCATCCGATACATCTTTGCATCCAGACATTATAGCCATTTGGTGCGCTTTATAAGTTTTAAGAATTCTCTGGCATATACTTTTTTTGGAAACAATGCTGGAAAAAATATTATTATCAATTTTACCCTGTCGAATTCCAGTGGCTTCGTCGTAGGTCTAGACACGCTAACACGTGTCACAAAATACCACGTATAGGTACCTATTTTAAGTCATTAATTTACGGTTATCGCTTGGATATGACTCCAAAAGGATCTATGACACCCAAGTAAAATTCAATTCAAGCAATTCCCGGTTTGTTCAATATAAAATTATTTCTGTAGAGATTTGTAAAGTTCTACTCTGCTAACTTTGTGACTGGTAACAAGACAACTTTGTTGTAAACCCGTAAGGCTGTTTTTTACTAGTACTACAATTTTAAATTGAGATAAATCATAGATAATTGCCAAGAATTTGGCTTTATACGAAAGATATAAAGCTGGCTCCGAGAAGGTCCAATTTCTGATCACATTTTCAGCAATGAAGGGCGTACGTCAGTGATTAAGAGGTAAATGCATTATTTCAAGCGCCAGTCACCTATGTCTTATTGGCGGAGACCAGTGACTTTTCATAGCCCTGCAAAATATAGTCCAGCGGTGTTAAATCACATTATCTTGGAGGCCATTAAGTGAAATTATTCGTTCAATTATGGCACGGGCTGTGTGACAAATGAAAAATTTTGCCCGGAATCCTTTTTAAATAAATACAACCCAATGATTCCACTCACCAATAAATCACACTAAACCTTGACTTTCTCTACAGGTAATGGTCTTTCGGTAATTACTTTGCGATTATCGACACTCTAAAGGCGGTAGTTTTGCTTATTCACATATCCATGCAACTAAAACGAAAATTGACGAAAAAAAAATTCTTGTGAAATTTGCCATGAATTTATCAAATTGAAACATGTTTTTCGTAATAAGACTGCTCAATTTTGCTAGCGTTGCTCCGCTCCCAGTATACTCATTATAAAATTGGGAACCAAACTAATAGCTTTCAAAATAGCCCTCGTATTAGGCAGTACTGCCAACTCAAAGTTTTATAAAATGCGCAACACGATCTAATTTTTCTGAAAAAACTCACCAAACCGACAATGAACTACATCAGAAGCAACCCACGCAGCTGTCCGACATTAAGAAAATAATGCGAACTCCTCATTGAAACGAATACCCATTTGCTTCTTTTAATTTTCAAAACCCTTTTCAAAAGCCATGTTTGGGAATTGGGTTTACCTCACTCTTTATCATTTCAGAAAGCTCTCTCCGTAAAGGTCAGCTGAGCGCCAGAGGCAAGATAAAGTAATAAGCAGCCATCACACGTGAAAGCGGAGCTGACCCGAACGGGGTGGGGTTAGTTCTGTTAACCGTATATTATTATGGTAAAAAAACACCCGCTACAACTTATTTTAGTTCCAAGAGCATTGAGAACAAAGCAATCCATAAACGTTGCGACTGCAGATGAGAGACGTACCAACCAAAATTGAAATCCAAAGCCAATTGCAAACGATATTTTTTAAACTTGGTTTTAACATTCTAGACCTCTTAAAAAAACTCCCTTTATAAATAATAAAAAAGTAAGAAACATTTGTCATCATAAAAAAGCAATTTGCGTTAAAAAAGTATTATATTCAACAAATACAACAAAATATTGACAATGCTTAATACCTAGATATTGATATTGACGTTATTGTTTCCCTTTAACATGTTTAATTTTTTTTTTTTTGCAATTGATGTTTAGACCTAAAAAAGTAGATACAAGATACACATGCCATCTGAACAGGGATCTAACAATGTTAAATGCAATAAATGCATTTGCTCTGGTACTTACAACTGTATTTATCCACGAAAACACATTTATAAATCGAAAAAAAGAAGTACAAAATTGTAACGACAATAAAGTGCAGATGATGATGTTGGTTGCACTAGTGATAACGAAAGCAGTAAAACCCAATATTAATTTGAAATGTAAAAATTGCAACATAAAACATTTAAGCACCTGGGTACAAAACTAAAAAGTTTTCTGTTGAATAAAAAAAATATAGAAATAAAAGGCAGACATGCGAGTATCTATAGCGAGAAGAGTAGCTATGTGTCTGTTTTATTTAACGATTTATTTAAAAGGATATTTTAGTATTCCACAACAAATTGTGTCGCCAGTACACATATGCGCACATCTATGAGAAAATAACAGATTGGATTGGTGGTTGCAAGCTCACAAAAAGTCATCAATAATAATTATGAATTTGCAACATATGACACGGTTTTATGAGTAGTACGATAAATTGCAACTGATATTTAAATAAAAGCCAAAAATATAAATAGGAACGTACTGAGGATCTGATAGTGAAGAGTAGAAACAAGTGAAGTGCAGTGAAACAAAGCTTGGTCAAACTGGTTACCTTCTCTTCACCAAAAGGCTTGTCTTTAATTCATTTTATACTTAGAAAAGAGGTTTCGTGATAAATATTATCGATCAGTAGATATTATTATTTGAATTTAAAATATTCAGTTTTGAAATCAACATACGAATACAAAAGACATGATCATTCGAAACCAATGTCCAAAAATGTAGTATCTGATATACGAGTACCATCAAGAAAAAAAAAGAATGTAACACTCAGGCAACAAACGCCTTCTACTTATATGTTGAATAATTGAAAGGGATATATTAGAGAGGACATGTAGTGAAGTATAATGTATAAAATTTCGTCAGTGTTTACAGCTCTGCAATTGTGCGTTACGTTTATTTTTAGTATAGTGCTGCAGCACCTCTGGTGTTATGTAGACGCATTACTTGAAGCTAGTACAATAATTTTATTAATTATTTTACTTCGCTGACGATTTAGTGCTACAGAGTAACACTGTGAATGAGGGCGGTGCGATATATAATGATATAATAGTAGGAAGTGCAATATTGACTTATTATTTTTTTTGTAGATTGCTATACGAGTATCATCCGGTAGTCAAACATGTACATTAAGGTCACTCTTGTTGTTTTTTGTTAAAAGCTTCAGTAAAAGTTTTTTTTTAAAACAAGTCATTAGCCGTGGACCACGAGAACTCAGCAACATTAAAGAGCAGGGTTAACAAATTCTAAAATGAAATAACATTAGCCTTGCTATGAAGCTTGTATTAAAAATAACGCTCCGACAGCAAGAGCAGCCGTTCAAATATGACAACTAACACTACGCTGTTATATGTTGCATTCGTTTTCAACCGTACTCTAAAATAAATTCAAAAGTATCCAAATTTATTTCTAAACAGCAGGAGCAAAAGGAAACAATATACGACAGTGCTATTGAAAAAAGCACAGCAATATAAAATGTTTGCTGTCACCTTTTTTTACATTTGAAGTTTGTGTAGTTTTAAATCATATGATGGAAAATCCACTAGCTAGAAGTGCATTTTGTGTTGCTTACTAAAGTGTAAACAAAAAAATTGCAGTAGAATTCACATTACCTAACAATTAATCCATCAAGTTATGTGTGTGTAATATTTCCATTGTAGTGGAAATCACGGTTGATGTTCAATTTGACAATGCTGGCAATGTGTTTGCTGTAATATTTGTGTTGGTGCTATTTTCGCTGCTATTAAAACCAAAAATGAAGTGCGCCATCCATCGCGTTTGTATCAGTGCAGCGCTACGTACGAGTATATATCACTTCGGTGAATAGGGTAGTGGAAGATCTTGTATTTTATTACACGTTTAATGTTGTGCGTACTTATTTAACAAAAAAAATAATCGTCAAACGGTTACATTCTTGAGCTAAAATATGGAACTGAAGATCGCAAAAGAAGTTAAAAATTTTTCTCCGGATATGAGACTAACTAATTCCGCCATTAATACCCTTTGCATACAACACAAACCTGTAAGTAAGAAGCAAGTACCTTCGGTATTTTTGGTTGGTTTTCCGTCCAGTTACTTTCAACTGAACTATCCTGAGCCACAGTCTTTGTGATGGAAGACGGGTTCTTAACTCTGAGTTCTTCTGTTGGAATCGTACAGTGTGGTTCCGAGGGCCAGATGCAAGCCTTTTTATTTTTACTCAAAAACAACGTTCGTTTAAGACTTTTCTTGTTCTTAAAAAGGTAGACACTAATTCGATTATGGGATTATTGAACTGATAAACGGAAATTGTATACTAGGTCTACCAAAAGTCTCTAATTGACTGTAAAAAGTCTTAGAATGTTTTAAGGAAGTAAAAACAACAATGATTATCAAAATTGTAAGCAATTTTTTCGTTCGATTCGAACCGTCGCGATATTTTAAATAAAATTAGAACGCTAATAAATCCTAAACCGAAGTTGATTTGTAAAACAAATCAAAATGTTTTGCTTAGATTTGTAGTAACGTACACACCCTTCAATCAGGCGCTCGTCAAGCTGAACTCGACGTTTTTGTTGGGAGGCATTTTAAAGGGAAGAGATTTTTCATTCCTTTTCATTCGCTCGTTGTAGTGAAAGGCGCCCGAGTTTTTGGTGGGAATTGAACCCATGATCCCAGGCGGATAGGGTGGCACAATACTAAGCAGCATATCAGGCCAAGGAGGCTTTAAAAAAATTAACTTTATTTATGAAAAACCTTTTTTTCAATTGTGTTGATTAAACATCCGAACGAACATCCGCATTTTTCTACCTCTGCCTATATCTGCGCCTGCTTTAATAAAATAGGAAATTCAGAATAGAAGACATCACATCTGAATTGGTACGTAATTTCTCAATCGTATGAACCCAAAAAATTTCAGACATAAATAAGACTGCTAATGGATCATATTATTTTTTTTTCAAGGAGAATTTTAAAACTAATTTCAATGATCCCTTGTCTAGTTTGGTTTGCGGGCAAACCGGTTTCGGCTATATGTCATCTTCGGTGTCACACTCCGTTCTCTTTTTTTTTTGTCTGTTTTTTCAATTAACAACCATTTTTCAAGTTCCCTAGCAGCTTAGATTAGATTACATCCCTAAATAGAAAAGTAAATGTTGCCAATGAGGCCAAAGAGGACGATATGTTGAAATTGAACGAAAAAAAGTCACGGTTGGATGGAAAATGGGAGTTTATATGCATCTGGAGTTCTAGTTTCATACAAATCTCACGCATAGATCAGACTGTATTAGTGCGAAAACACTGGAGATATGTTTTTAGGGGCCATAGACGTGCAGCTCCAGCGAATACTAAAATAAAAAGTCTAACAGAGATACTAACGGTGTTTAATTTTGTATCTCAAATTTTGAGATGCTACCTAGTAGTCATGTTATTTTATTTTCGACAGATTGATACAGCTATGGAAATTTTAACTACAAGTTGGCTTCGAATTTCAGTTATTTATAACATTTGTGAAGTAAAGACAATTAAAATTCATGTGATGAAACCATGAAATGTAGCGTGAACTTCGGTATTGTTCGTTTTCTAGTTGTCTAGTTGTTGTTGCATTGCACGAACTATCCAGCGTTAAGCAACTCGCGTTGAAGAGACTTAATTAGAAAGACCTCGTATTGCTCTTTCTGCCCAAAGCATCACTTCGCATGCCACACAGTTACTGTGAATGCTGATCCTCTAGCAGATGAATTGGGACTGGAGTACATGTAATTCCAGAATGATGTTTTAAATGGCAACTCTGCACGTCGCACAATACGCAGCCTGCGGCGGGCTTTAACGCCTATTTGATGACGCGTTTTGGGTATATTCACAAATCGGTCCACTAAATTTAACAGCCACAGACTTTAGTATACAACAGTTGCTCTACAATAATTTTCTTAAAACAAGGCGGAACAAGTCGTATTTACGTATTCGAACAATATCCTCTAAAGCACTGGTTTAAATACTACAAATAAAACATCCTTATAATTTTTTTATAAGGACACATTTGGTTAAATTTTTTTATAATTTTCGACATATTTTTTTTAGTTATTCTCACTTGTTACTTACTGTGGTTTTGTTCATTAATTTTAAATACGATGAAGATTAAAATAAATGATTGTTTTTTCAAAACTTCGAACAACCATGAAATCAATAAGCGAAAACGCAAACAAGAGTATCTACCCCAAATCTGCTACAAAAATAAAAACTAAAAGGTGTGTGTGTGTTTATTCATTAATGTCAGGGATTAGTAAAGGATTTTTTTGTCATGTTAGTTCAGTGGAAAAAATATTAAATTCATAAAAAATATTAAATTAAAAAAAATCCCTTTAAAAAAAACAAATGTGTGCCTGGCACGAGTCGTAAGACTCCTAAGAAGAAATTTGAAACTCCCTTCTTTGAAACACTAAGTTCACTCACTCGTTTACCAGATACGGTTAAATTTATTTACCAGTCTTAACTTTAAGGATTTTTTTCCATACCTCCTCTAAGACTTTAAGTCACTATGTTTTCATTTTTAATGTATTTTGTGTGTTTTTTTTTCATTTTTTGTACATGAAGGCGAAGGAGGGTTGTTTGAAATTTAAGTATTTTTATTTGGTTTGAGTAATTACTCGTACCTGCAGATTTTTAGTTCTTTCTTTTCTTTGCAATTATTCTTTAAGAGTTAAATTACTTAAATCTTTAAGTTTGTTAAAACAAATTAGCTGTTGGTACGTGTCTGGTTATTTTAAGCCGAGGTATTTTAAACAAGGTTGGATTACAGGACTAAAATGAGGATAATAAGTTTAGCGATTAGTGAAAAAAATCAACACACAAACGGGTTAAAATTTAAAACTTAGTTAAGCTGCCTTTTATTTCATATGGAAGATTGCGACAAATAAATAGTTATTTTTATAAAAAAAAATAAAATTTACTCACAAAAAATATATTTGTTTTTTTTATAAAGAAATCTAACTGTGTAACACAAATTACTTTTATTTAATAACAAGCGACTCCTTCAAAAATGTGTGTTCTAATTTTACAAAAGATTTTCTGTTTTTATAATAAACGCTTGTTTAAAAAATGGTGTTTGACACAAAAACAAGTTGCAAATTTTTCAATAATTTGCGTTTTTCGAAAAAACATTTTTCACAATTCTTAGTTCACAATATAATCTAAAAGAGAAACTTAACACAGCAAATCCTATTTTAAGGCAAAATTTTGCTTTACACAAAAATTTATTTCTACCGTGATTCGCCAAAAATATCCTCAAAAAATGTTCAGAAAATTATGTATTCTTTTTCCAGCACTCCGACTTTAAAAAAAGCCCCGTTTCAGGAATAAAATTCATTTTTGTATAAAAAAATGTTTTCAAGCAAAATATTCCTTTGTTACAAAAGTTTGATATTTTGATCAATTTAATAAAATATGCTCTTTTAGAAGTAGTCCTATATTTTCTTGAAAATTCCTCTTATTTTTATTTTGGAAAACAAATGATTTTGATTAAAAAAATACTTTTTCCGGAAAGTATACCGAATTATGCCTTTTTTACAATCCCCTTTCACGAAATGAATAGTTTTACAAAACGATTTTGTTTACAAAAGAATTCATTAAAAAATAGTTGTTATTTCAGTAAAACTGGTTGCTGGATTATTTTTTACTTGGTTTTCAGAAAGTATAGCACACAAATGTCCCATCGTCTTCAAAAAAATTTCATAAAAAGTTTCTTAAAAGTACTTTTTAAGTTGAAGTTCATTGGCAATTAAATTAATTTTGGTTTTCCTTCACTGCTATGTGGACACTATGAAAATAAACACAAAATAGAATGAGGTTGTGCGGCATGCTCATTTAAGTCACACCGAGTTGTATAAGTTTCAAAAAATCAATACTTTTTGTTTTTTCGTACATTCAAGACACAACGTAATACAACAAGCCCACAAACTGAATGTCTTATACAATATTTTAAGCACTAACGGTCGTAAAGCCTATGGCTTCCAAAAATGTAATATATTTATTAGACTTGAAGAAAAACCATGGCTGTGGCATGGTTCCGGCAAATATATAATGGTTATTTATTTATTTATTTATTTATTTATTTATTAAATTGTAGAACTAGCACAACAAGATAATAATCTTATAAGTTAGAGTGCTAGTGAGTAAAGCAAATTAGTTGTTACATATAAAAAAAAAGACAAAAAGGAGAACATAGTATACATAAAACAAAGTAATATGATAAAAGTGTATAATTAAAATAATACAAAACACATATAATTATTACACAAACATTTTCAAGCATATGTTTTAGCTAACTCTCTTTTAAATAAGTTTGCGTTGCCTAAGTTTTGAATATAATGCGGTAAAGAGTTCCATAGACTTGTGGTGTATATTATAAATTGACGTTGTGACAAAAGGCTCTTGTATTTTTGTTGAATTATAATCCTTCCACGGTTAGATCTGGCAAACTGGATCCTGCCATATAAATATGGTGGTTGTTCAGTTGTGATTATCTTATGCATTAAGACAAGGCATTTAAATTTCAAAAGGTCATCGAATTTCATGTGAAAAATCTGGTTAGAATATAACGAAATATTGTCACGACGGCCCTTTTGGAAAATATATCTTGCAACATTATTATATGCAACTCTAAGTTTACCTAAGTCATTACTACCACAGTTTGCAAAGATTTCACATCCGTATAGAAGAGCTGGAACAAGGTATGTCTTCGCTAACAGCATACGTATAGAAAATGGCGTTGAATCTTTGACAGCCCATAGGCTACGAAGCATGCTATGTACTCTGCCCACTACAATACTAATGTGATTCGACCAAGTAAGTCTATTATTGAAAGTGACTCCCAGGTTCGATGCAGAATCCACAAGAGCAATATCCTTATCATCTATTTTTATAAGAATGTTAGAAAAATTGTTCTTGGACTTGGACACTATGATGCACTTAGATTTCAGTGGATTAATGTACAACCCATTAGAACTTGCCCACTTACTTATCTCGTTCAAATCATCATTGATCATTTCTACACAAAAATTAATATCATCGAGATTAGTGCTAAGATAAAGTTGCACGTCGTCAGCATACATATGGATTTTACTGTTAATTGAAATATCAGGCAAATCATTGATGTAAAGACAGAAAAGAAGAGGCCCAAGAATAGAGCCTTGTGGAACTCCCCTACTAACGTTAATTGGCTCTGATCTGTTACCGTTAAGATAGACTGTTTGGGATCTATTGCTCAAATATGAATGTAGAAGACTGCATGCTGAGCTAGAAAAATAGAATAGTTTTTGAAGTTTTTTCAACAGAACCGAATGGACAACAGTATCGAACGCTTTACTGTGATCAAGAAGTACCAAAAAAGCTACCATATTTCCATCGAGTTTCGATCTTAGATCTTCGACTACGTCGACCAATGCCGTAATGCAACTTCTGCCCTTCATAAAGCCCGATTGCTTATCAGATAAAAAATTTCCAGATATCAAATATTCACTTATTTGCTTGCTCATCAGATTTTCAACCACCTTGGATAAAAAGGAGAGAATGGCAATTGGCCGATATTCATTGTTCGCCTTGGGAATAGGGACTATTTTCGATAGCTTCCACTCTTCCGGAAAACTTGATTTTGTGAGAATCGTATTAAATAGATGTGTAAGGTAGGGCAGCAGTCTTGGAGTTAGGACCTTCAGAAAAAAAAAAATTTAATCATAATTTGGTTGCGACAAACAAGTTATTGTTAACATTTGAAAATGATTTTCATCAATAAAAATTGCATGATTGTGTTAAAAAATAAAAGCTTTACTGAAGTTCTAACCACAACTGTACAAAAATAATATAATAACTGTAGCCATAAAATATTCTTAATAGGGAACTATTTTGTTGTGTAATCAAGGTGTGAGGATTCTGTGGTTAGCGAGTTGACTATTAAGTATTTCAAGGCTTTAGATAGCTGTGTTCGTACTTCAGCCGCAGACAATTAATAACATGACTTTTTTTCTTTCCCATTATGCTAAGAGAACTATATTCTTATCTAAAATAATAATAATATAATTTGTTTACCACCATATAACGGTGCTAAAGTTAAAATTTGTTAAATGGCTTCTTTCCAAAGCTGTAATTTGTAGCTTGACACGATCTGGATGGCAAATTGCTGTAACTAATTTTCAAAATAATGGCTCTACTAACTAACCTCTCTATAGGTCCACTGACAGCCATCCTACGAAAAACCACAAGAAGTAGTCAATATACATATATTTCATGCATTTTGGGCAATAAATTTTAGAAACTAGCTAAACCAGGTTGCAAGGTCTCAGGTGTTGAAGGAGTATCATTTTATATGAAATTGAAGTCAATAACCTAATATTAAAAATTACACGTGGTCGAATAAGAAAGCTTTCAATAACTTCAACAGTAGACGTAACGACAAACTAAATTCTTACGCACCACTGCATTACTGCCTATGAGAGCAGTATTTTTAATGTTACACAATCAACACATTTGGGTTAGTAGACAGTTCTACAATACCGTTTAATTGCGGCAAAATGCATGTACTACAGTTTGACTTATTTCGGCTGTAAGACTTTGGAAATTACTAACTAAGCGTGTTTTATTTTGAACAAATCGTGTCCTTTTGTCAAAAAAATTTTTTTTTGTAAATAAACTCTCATTTTCTTGTTCTCTTTCCATTCATTTCTGCAGCCTAAATTTATTGCTCCAACAACATAAAATTCACAAAACATAAATCTTGATTATTTTATATACAACTCGCTATTAAATTTGACACAGCTCCACTATATACGAGTATTGTAAGCCAAGTCCTCGTATAAAGGATTATAATGAAACACATTTTATTTAACATTGAAAATGACTAGTAAATGGTAATGACGACAAAAAAAAGGTTTACTATAACTGTGATTATTTAAAAATGTTATAATTTTAATGATTTTTTTATTGACAACAATAAAACAGGCAGCAAATATACACAATCCCAGCCAGAGTTTTACGACACTTTATTATCAACGTAGGTAATAATGTCATCTACTATGTTGTAGTCGTCAAATATATCATACATCCCAGTAAAAAATAGCCTTCAAGGCATATGCTGGCATAATCATTTGCGTCTATAGCGTAGATAATATGAATCCGGTAGCCAATTTAAATGCTTAAAATTAAATATTATATACCTATGTTGTCGAAACAAAAAGGTCGTTGATCTGTACTGCTCACTCTTAAATTTGATCACATCAATGATTCAACCCACCTAAGTATAGAATAGTTTTCTATCAGCTTCAAAAGCCTCCAAATTTTTAACTGCTACATACATATAAGTACGTCCTAAGTATTAAATTGTATATGAATTGTAAATTAAAGATTAAATGAAAAAATCTACAACAATTGTTTGTGCCACGACTACAGCAACAATAATCAAATGTACGCCAATTTCAATTTAATTCATAACGATTTACAACATTCAATGACAACACCCGACATCGACAGCAATAATGACAACAATGGCAGAAACTACAACAAAAAATAATAAATTAACAATAAAGATTAAATAACACGACTACAATAACAGAATATACACACACAAGTATATATAGAGGAATCGAAACAATTACACTGAAAGAAAGGTATGACCAAATTAAAATAAAAGCTTGAAAAAAATTTGCCAGTATAATTTTATTACACAACATTTTACATATTTGTTTAAAATATGAAGTTTATTAAAAAAAAAGAATTTTCTACATATTTCGTACCTAACCTTTTCAAGAAAAAGTTTCTTTGCCACGAAAGCTTAGTCTTTCCATAAGCAGTCACTTATAGATAATACGTTTTTATGTAAAGGGCGATATTTAAAATTTTTCGATAAAAAGTATCTTTCTTACTCTCGAAAATCGGTTCACGTACAAACATCATTTTATTTGCAACAGGTACTCGTACTCAAAAAAAAAGAAGATAAAATCAATATCACATTTAGTTATTTTCAGAACTAATAATTTTTTCATAAAAAGTGTCTTTATAATAAAAGTACATTTTCACAGAGGCTACCTTGTTGTCAGTGTAAAAAGTGCCATTATACAAAAACTTTGTTTTGCAAAATATGACTTTTTAAGAAAAGGTACTTTCACAATAGTCTCTACTTTTACTTTTTATAAAAGTTACTGGAAAATACCAGTTTACAAAAAATTGCTTCTCAAAATAGAACGTTTCGGAAAAGTACTTTTCAAACTAAGAACTTTCACAAAATACTCTTCACTTACAAAAACGTGTGTCACTTCATTAAAAATTAATTATTTATTTTTCAACTAATTCTTATGTCATTAAAAGTACCTTTTGAGTATAGATACAAATAGTAGCATTTTTTTAGAAGTACCTTTTTATGGAAACCTTTTGGAAAAGGTGCAATTTTACAAAAATAAGCTCTTTCAAATATAGGTGTTTTTTTAAAGTACTTTTTAGAATAGTTCTTTCACAACGGATTTAATGGATTATACATTTTAAAAATAAATAACCAAAATTCAGAAAATATATATTTGCAATTTTTGCCAAAAAAATATTTTTTCAGGCAAACGTTACCAAATTTTTACTATATTTTATTCTTATATGGAAGAGTATCAATAAAAAAATATCAGTTCTGTAAAAATTTTACAAAAAAGTACAATTTTTCACGAAAAATCTTAAATTTTATAAAAAAAAGAAATACCAAATGCGATTTGGAAGAAGTCACTCGAAAGGAAAGACTATGTTTTTTTCTTCTCAAAAGAATTTTAAGTTTTTTTAATAGATTCCAAATAAATTGTTTTCTTTTTTACAACAACACTTAAATGCCCCCCACTTTTGTAATTAACGTCACTAGCCAATGCAAAAAGGCACTTCCTACGCCAAATTTAAGTTTTTAAATTGAAAATGTATTTCAAGGGAAGCTTGTATTTATTTTGAGTGTCCTGACACTCTACCTGCTTTAATAGTTTGTAAAAAGAGAACATAAGAGGCTGTCATTATAATTATAAGAATATAAATACAATTTTATAACTCCCCACAAATACACACAAACACACATACATATACAACTTAACAATACATTTGTAACTGTAAACTTAAATACGTAAATTTCGTATTCATGGGCGGTATTCAATACGATGCGTATGTATATAATGTGTTTATTATCAGCTGTAACCCGTGTGCTTCGGGATAACAAATAAATGTAAAAAAAAATCAAAATATTTTTTTAACTGAAGATTATTAGAAAAAAAAATATTGTTATTTTAATCCTGGTGAGAACCAAATGTCATTGAGGTCAAAAACAATTAGAAAAAACCCCGGAATTCCCAATCAAGACCCCCATAGATGCTCTTCAAGTAATTCTTTGAGTGAAAGTTAATTCTTGATCTTGACACTTAATGCCTTGATTCACTATTACATTTAATTGTAAGATCTATTACGTACGAAAACTTATGAAAATGCAGTCAAAAAGTCAATATGTATGAGACAATTGAACTAACTAATAATTTTTGCGATCAGAATTGTATTTTATTTTCTCATCTTTTTTGTTCGAAAGTATGGCTGGGACAAATCATTTTGTTGCAAAGTTTTTAAGCGAAAAAGAATTCTTCTAGATTTTTTCTGATTAAATCATGCCTTTAAGAAATGGGTGTCGGGAATTCTTGATATTTTTCAAGATCTTCGAGACTACGTTGCATTCATTTGTTGAAAGTGGTTCACTTTAGCAAGCCATCTAAAAAAGTTCTCTGAATTTTATTACTTTTCAACGAAACAAATAGACAAACAAACCTAAGAACACAAATTCTGTTTTATTTATTAATAATATAATTCTTTTTATTTTTTGCTATTAATATTCATTGGAGTGTTTGTTTATAACTTCTTTTTGAGCCATCCTTTAAAAAACTTCCTTCTACAACAGCCATTTAATTAATAAAAAAGCACCAACAACAACATAACGGAAAAAATGCCCACAAGTTGTGTAAATTCCTCGCATATGTAACAATATGAAAATACAAAACATTTGAGACATCCATGTAATTGTATAGGACACACACACACACACGTTCAAATTAAGTTGAAGTACAATTGTGAAATATGAGTTGCAAAAATTTTAATTCTCTTGTTGCAAGAAAAGAAATTAATGGTTTCGGGGAAATAATTATTTCATTTTAAGCTTAAATATTTAACTGCAATTAAGTTAAAATCATTCAAACGTCAACAAGATTTATAAGCAACTTGTAGTGGCAGTTCGTCCGAAATAAATAGAAAAAAGATGGCAGAGAGAATTCGAAGAATATGTTGATTGAAGGTGTTTCTAAATCTTAATCGAA
Source organism: Phania funesta (assembly GCA_963932375.1). Classification (NCBI taxonomy): domain Eukaryota; kingdom Metazoa; phylum Arthropoda; class Insecta; order Diptera; family Tachinidae; genus Phania; species Phania funesta. The sequence goes on along the minus strand of OZ010653.1, from coordinate 102,198,292 downwards.
GGTGTTGTAGTAAAACTTAAATTCCTAATAATTTTGTATTAAAGCATATTTGAACTCAATTTGGCTGAAAACATAAAGAATTTTATTACATGAAATGTAATTTAAGAAAATTAAATTTTATATCGCCTGTAATGTGAAAACTTTTTGTCAGCTTTTCATCTGTTTTTGGCAAGTTTATAATTAAACATTATAAATTTATTATCTGCCGTATATAAGACATTCTTTTTAATTGTGTTATACTTTATAGACTTCCAAAGACGTTGCTTTTGCATGACATTTTATTTGTATAGTAATTTTTTCGGAAGTTCGAAATTAAATTCGAATTTTCGAATACACTTATCATTTTGTAAAAGTATTAAATTTTTACAATACGAATTCTAAGTTCGAATTTTCGATTATAATAAAATTTTAATATTTAGCTTTTTCGTTTAAGAAAATTATATAAATTTCTATTCAGGTCGTGTTTAGGCTGGACTCAGTTTTTAAATACTTTATTACGATAAACAAGCTGCTGTTCCATTTGAATTCGAAATATGGATTAAAATTTTAAACGAGCTTCAAGAATAAATATTTCTCCGTTTTTATATAAAAATTTAAATTATTACGTTGAAAAAGTAAAATCTGTTCTTTTTACAGAAATCAAATGGATGACAAATACCAACAGTCTACTGTTCATCATAAAGGAATTACAATGATGCGAATTGCTTAGGAATATTATCAAGAAGAAAACAGCAGAAGGTATCATTCGTATAAAATAAAAGTAAAACATAAAAATTGTTCGCATAGTAACCGAGCGTAAGAATTATTTAAATACAATTTCTCTAGCAATGCATTGAATTCATAAATTCAATTCCATACAGGACATCAAAATAGAACCAATGCAATCAACGACTTCTCCACCTATTCTCACTTTAATTGAATTTAAAATAATTAATAGTCAATTTTATAATACGTCCAGTAGTTATAGTGGAACAGTTCGAAACACATGTTTTGAAAATAAATATACTCCGATAATTTAATAATAATAATAATTATTTTCGTTAACTGAACAATTACACAGTTTTCGCTATTAATACCATAATTAAGCTCAATTTACCATACAAGAAATGAATTAATAAATTGAGTAATTAGTACTTAATTGCACCAAAAATTTCTTCAAATTCCCCATGCAACCGTGCTGAGAGCAGAAAATTGAAAATTGAATGCAATAGGCCACCAACTTGACCCGCGCACTTCAAACAAGATTACCACGATTATTTTAAAGGTATAACGAATCTTGTTGTTACCAATTTCGAACTTTAAGAATATCGTGGTAATTGTAAATTTTAATTTTGTACATAAAATCTCATAACACATGATTGCTCGCTTTTGTGCCCATCATTATCGGGTCATGAAAACATTTTCAGCTATCAGATGTTCATTGAGGAAGCTAAATTGCATATGTGTGAACACTAATATTTATAACTCAATTTTAATTTAATTGCCTGAATTAAAAAAGGTATAGTGCACTGATAACAGCTGAATTTTACGTTTCCTAGCAATTGTATATGGTGACCAGATGAAAGCTTTAGAAGAAGAAATTTAAATAAAATAACTCTGTATGATAATAAATTGATTCTGACTTTACGTAGCTACATTTAGCAATTATGTATGGAAGAGCATATTATTAAACCGGTCGCCTCGGCTTCAAGATAATTTTTTGGTCAAAATACGGATACCTAGTCAACATTTCCAGCACCCAATTAGACATTTACGGCGTTGTCTATGGAATAATCTGCTACAGATGAACGCCTAAATCCAACCACAAAATAAGCCTGGTTGGCTCGCTGGCTATGAGAGATTTATCAGGGTCATCTCCGACTCTGGACACTACGGCAACTATACATCAATCTCGCACCGTTCTCTGTCGGTTTGGTGACTTCAGATCCAATAGAGTGTACTTTTCGAAGATGCGCCGAAATGTTAGCGCTTGATGAGGACTGAACTCACCACAAAATTCACCTGAATTCACACGTTTGGTGACGCGAGAATGCACGTATAAACAGTAGGTGGGTGCACTAAAACGTGGCCCTTTCAATATGACACTAAACAATACTGCTTTTGAAGGCGATTTTCGATATGATACACTTTCTTCACCACCAAAGTTAATTTTTATTAATGGCCCATAAGTCCTTGGGGATGGGGAACTTTAAAATGAAACAAAAACTTTGATATATTCGATCTCTTGGGGAAAGCGGAAACTTGGATTTCCTACCACTCTATCGATGCTACCATTTTTCGTGGGGTAGAATAACTCAATTTTTCTGTAGCAGCTTTATTGAAGCGTTGAGAAAAAGTAAGTAGATATTATCGAATAATGTGGTTCCGGTGTTAAAAATTAGACAAGTTCAAAACTTTTAGAAACTTATTCCTTTATATGAGACATACTCGTATATTGCTGTAATTTAGAATCTTAGTTTGAATATTGCCAAACGTGAAAATTCTTGCTTCAATTCATATGTTTCTCTATTTTGGGTCATATTTTATCAAACAAGTAGTTTCGAAGGGCTAAGCTTCCATGTTTGACCTATTTAACGGCATCTGTAATGTATGTTTCATCCCATAGTGCTTATATGTTAAAATGTTCTGCAGAAAGTTGAGTAATTTATTCCTTATTTTTGTTCTACATTTTAAATTTATTCAACAACATTGAGAACTTGTACTATATTCGCCTCCGTTTTGCTTAAGACGACCTACTTTAAACGTTCTTTTTAATTTGTATTTATATAATAAATTCTATTGTAACTCTCTCCATACTTTTGTGTAGCTGCTGCACAATGTTTTCTTGGTATCTATTTATTCATTTCTTAACTAAACTCTGTAGTTTGTTCTCATTATATTTCATTATACGGAATAATTTGAAGAACTTTTGCTTTAACAATTTTTATATTTTCTATTGTTTTATTAGCAAATTAAATCTATTTACTTGGCTAATTATGGAAATTATAGCGACACAGTGCGAGTGGCAGAAGTGCTAGTTTAAGTTCTGTTTTGATTATAATGAAACAAATGCTAACTTTTTCCGACAGAAATTTAAACATCAGCAGTGATTTGTTTGCCGTGTCTTATTCATATCCTTTTTGCTTGACACTACTTAACACTTATGTATGTCAAAATCATAATGGATATATTAATTTATAGGACAATTTTTTTTATTGTTTCGTTTGTCAGTTGAAATTTCTGGAGAGTTCTATTTTCAGCTTGCAAGGATTCACACCCGAACAACAGGTGTGAATTCTTTCATTACCATAGAAAGATCTAAGGAATAATAACAAAGTAGAACGAAAATAACGCCCATATTAATTTAAGATCCTTAGGCATGTTCTGTTAATTTATCACGTTTCACCATTCAGGGGATTGTGCCATATAATATCCAAGTAACCTGCATTATCAGGACATTTGCAATGAATTAGTCTAAGTAACTTTTAAGGAAGATCTATTCCTTCATAGCTGCATGTTACATTCCCAATTCGCAATTTTCGCATAATGCAAAAAAAAAGATCTGACCTATATAGATGCCGGTGTAGTCAGAAAGGTAATAAAAAATCAACCTCTAAGAATTAATTTTTATAGTTTATCTCCAGTTAGTTGGCCAACAAAATAGAGCATGCGATTAGAATGTTTGCATTTAATCCTTTAGATTAATGGGAAGTCACTCGTTTGAGTCAATTATAAACTTAAATAAGTAAGAGTAACTATTCGGCTGTGCTGAATATATTCAAAAAAGTAAACACTACAAAAATTGTACTACAGATTTTTCCCGGTGCAATGTATTGTTTGCGATCTTTAATGTTGGCCTCCGGTTTTGATCTATCGCATCCTTGCGTTTTAATACTAGCATTGTCAATCGGTTAATAGGTGAGATATTTTTTCTAAATTACAGCTCTTTTAATTTGTTTTTTTTTTTAATGTTTATCAAGTTTTGGTCAATTCTCAATTTTAAATGTCTTCAGCGATCTACAGACTATAAACTGTATTTTTGGTTGTTCAAAGTCTGTAAATAGCTCTCTTATTAGCTAAAGTCTTTTAACACAAACTCATATGAGCCTTTATGTCTGGAGAATGACTGTTTAGCCATTGCGTTCTAAAGGTTAATCTTTCTCTGACGAGAGTCTGTATATCAGCCGATGATTGGCAGGTATTTTATTTAATCGATCGTTTCGGTTGGAGTTCCACTCCTGGCTGCAGTAGTGACGACGTCTGCAAAATGATACACACCTGTTTGAATATCAGCAGAGTTTCTTAAACGAAAGCTCTGAGATAAGTAAGACTTATATTTCATTTCAACCAATTTATATTTATATTGCAACAAATTCGTATGTTTATTTGGGTAGGACATAAGCATTTCAGATGCAGTTACAGAGTAAAGTAATGATTATAGGTTAGAGAACAATAGAGAGAACTTACTAATAGTTACTAACGTTTGATATCCTTAATAATAGCAAAATCAATTAATACCAACTTAAGAAGTTATTTTTATTAATGTAGGTGGGATATCGAAATAGATCGCTTACCTTGTGGGTCCCTTTTTGACCCGCTGCTTTACTCGAATTGGCTTACTTTACTCTCATTCGAGTCTCGTACTACCACTAACCTTTACTCTTGACTGAAATTATTTGAGACTGCCGACCGGTGACTTTTGGTCTTCTTCCTCATCACGGAGTGTCTCCTTAATCTAAGGTTTAGGTACCCAATATCAGTCATATTTAATAAATGTCTGCCCATGGACCTAAGTCTTATGCTAGCCAGTTCTGGACATTGGCACATAATGTGCGCTACCGCCTCAGCCTCTTCCTTAGAAATATCCTTTAAGACTAACACGTCCAGCACTTGCGAGGTTTTCTTGTGCATCTATTCAGAGTTCATCCATTGGCCAATAAACACCGGAGCTCCTACAGAGATCAGGCGCTTCACCTCTTGCAAGGCTTAATTGTCCATCCCTATCGTAATATCACAGGCAACTGTCTTAGAAGTACCTTTAAAGTTTGACCCGATCACCTCTTGCAATGCATTCTTGCACATCTCTTCCGTATTCCTACCCTAGCCAATTAAAACCGTAGTTTCTTCATAGATGAATCTCTCCGACCCGTGCGAGGCTTCCTGATTCATCCCTGTAATGAAGGCATAGCTATTAAGCCACAGACCTCCCTGTGTAGACCAAGCGCCTTCCTGGTCACGCATCCCTGGTGTTTGCTATTCCACCGTGGACTATGGATTTTTTTTACAAGATTCGACATCTTTAGCCAGACTCCTTGTAGAGACAGAAACCTGTTACCTGCCGCCAACATAGCTATATGTCAGAAGTTTTGAAAGTGCACTCACTGCCAGCTAACGGTCTAAGAAGTTCTTACTGTATCTCTAGTGGAATTTTCTGCTCGATTAGTCTGCCCTATGCACTGGTCTATTTAATATTGAACCAAGGAAGATATTTTCCTTCATTAAGCCAAAGTAAATTAAGTATCGCACCAGGTATGAATGGTCCATTGTATGGAGCTTCAGTGCTAAAGCGTATTCCAGCACATAAATTCGCTTTCAGTTCTTATCATACCCTATATAGCAGAATATGTCTACTACAATTTCTACAGCAATTTATTCATTACAACAAATTATAAATAATATTTAACTTGCGAAAGGAAAATCACTAAACCTTGAATACAATGAAAACAAAGCACCTCTAAACTCAAAAAAAAACTATAGTTGAAAGAAAAGAGAAAAGGTGTTTACTTTGAAAATGAAAATGGCTTTCAAGGCGCCAGTTGTGTTTGTTTTGTATACAGAATAGTTTTTCATTTCCATGTCTCTATGTTAACGGGGCTAAGCAAATATTTTACAATAATTTGTTGTTTCCTACAGCTTAATACTTAATTAAAGCCCCCTCTTTATAGCAGTTGTCAGCCCTTCTAACTGTATGAAGCCATACAAGGGGAGTTATAAGTCTCTGGCAATGTCTAGCGAAAGTTAATATAAACAAAGTGGGTTATAATAATATTTAATATGTTTAGGGGATTTAAATTAGAGTGGTATAAAAAATCAATAGAATGTATAACGAAACTAAATGAGTTTCGTATACAGTAATAAAAGCAGAATGTTAATATTTTTATTACGGTTTCAAGATGTTGGCCATTACTCTGTTTAAATTGCTTAATGATTGAAGGCCAACACAGTCACTATAGCAAAATTAGATTAAAGCTTTAATAAAAATGAAATAATTCACAATTTGTGCTTGGAAAAATTAATTTATTAAATTACTGCAATTTGTTGGGCTTGGCTATCTACCACTAAATGTTGTTTAGATTAGGGTCTGTATAAAGTGAAATGCTTCGTTTTCCCATCCTTACTGTTGAGCATAGATAACGAACAATAAAACAATGGTTTCTTTGAGAAACTTATTGATTTAAACCCGTGACTTAAAGAAACATTTAAAAGGTAAATTTTAAACGGCACTAGAGTGAAGGAGGGTATCTGTAAACTGTCATATGACCCAACAACTAGTTGTAATTCTGCCAATGCTGGACATCTCTGTAATATTATTATACAAGAAAATATCTATTATGATTTTTGCTCAATCAAATTTTTTACGCCATCTTATGGTGTTCAACCCATTAGAAAAGGCTGAAAGGGAATTTTAGAATTTTCAGGAGTGAGCGACTGTTTAAGGACGAATTTTATTTGCTTATAAAAATTGTAGGAGTTTCTATTGTAATAATGTTGGCAGTTTGTGGCAGCCACGTCATTTTAGTGTACTTTTTAAAATCTCTATTACTTATTATTCATTCCGTACTTCCAAATTAATGTGGCTAATAACGTGACTTAGAAGAAGATGTAGAAGATATAAGTTTCCTGTGGTTGTGCTCAACGTTTGCTAGCCATCGTGAAAGACACATATTCGGGTAATACATGGAGATCCAGCGATGTCCCTAAAAGCGTGCCATAGAATACGCGGTCATCGATGCATCGCCGGTCCCAATAATAACATAGTGGTTTACGTCGACGCTTGTTTTTCCCCAATATCATAAGGTGCTCTTACCACTGAGTGAAAACAATGCGATCACCAACGCCCCTATACGCACTTGTGTAGGTGGCAATTTTAGCGATGTGGCATAAACTTACTCCTTGCTGAGGAGCTGGAACATATCTATGCTTATGCAGCCATTGACGGCTTGCGTTGCCATTTATCGCCACATCGATGAAACAACACACGTGTTGCGTGTAAAGGACCGCCGAGCCAGGAGCGCCCCAGAAGAAGCCACACTAACATCCAGTTCGTGAGTTATCTCCCCGGGGGATACTGGTTCAAGTTGAGCTAGTCGTTAATGTATTCGTGCAACCTTAAATGTTCACTTCTTTAGATTTCAGGTCTCAGACAAGTCGGTATAACCAAGAATATACGCTCCAGTGGTGGATATGGCGTGCGCATGATCTCGGACTTTCGAAGACTTAAACTTGTTGAATTCGGCCTGCATCCTTAAGACATTCAACTAACCTAGAAGCTCCAACGGACATTTGGACGTGGATATAGTTAAGGCCACAGTAGTTACTATGAATGAAGAATTGAGGGTATGCTTATCTCGAGCGGAGGTAAAAGGTTTTGGCCACCAAGATCGTGCGATTTGATCCCGCTAGACTTATTCTTGCGGGTTTTTCTAAAGTCGATAACTTTTGCAAGCAACTGGTGCCCTAACATCTCAACACACTTTATTTTGTGTATATTGTGTGATCTGGTTTTGTGCTTAAAAAGCCACATAATAATTTCAATTAACCCTCAATAAAGAATTTGTCTTTGAAAATTCTCTTTCCTTTCGGCTTGTTATAAAATTAAAAGGAAATAATTTTTCTTGTCATAACAATTTCTTCTGGAGATTTTTTATGATATTTTTTTTTTTTATTAATTTGAGTTTTTATTTAAAAATGTTATGTAAAAGTTTTTTCTTATTACAGATGCATTTGAGTGTGATTTATTTCATAGAAAATATAATATTTTAAATTTACAATTCATAGTCGTGCAGTCATGAAAATAACATAAATAAAACAACAACACGACATCAAAATCTCTTATTTAACCTCATTTGACGAAGAGCCATCTTCAGAGTTGGTCCTACGCAATGAGAGCTGGTGTGTTAAGTTTAACGAAGTATACAAATTAAAAAATTTTGAAAGTAGAAACAGCATTCGGTATGTAACTGCATAACCGATTGTCATACCTTCTAGATAAAATTGAGATAGCAACGAAAAAAAATAATTATTTAAAGGTAGTTTTTGTTGTTGTTATGGATCCAGAAGGAGGGAAAAAGGAAAATGTTACTAAAATATATGTTTTGCCGGTCAAACATATGGTATGACATTGTGTACGTTCAGCAGATATTTCACGCATTAATGCCCCCGTATTGTTAGATTAAATATCGTCGAGATTACGACCTTAAATTGTATATAGAAAATTGTACATTTTCATGACGCCGTGACAGTTGTTGTTCCAATTTGGATATATAGTACTAGAAATATTTACATTACTCTATATACTGACTTAAATTACTATGTAAACTAACTGTTACTAAATAAAATGTCTGTTAGAAATAGTGGAGCTATTTTAAGGTTTTTTAAGACTCCAATAGCTGAAAGGTCTGCATCTTGCCATCACAGGCCAATCCCATAGAACATGGTTTGATATTTCCTGTCAGAGTCAGCAGGCATCATTTTCTGGCACACCTATTATTTTTATATGACAGTTAAGTCCACAGTTTCCAGTTAACAGCTTAGTGTAGAGTTTAATATCACGTCAATGTGTTTTTCTACGGATGCATAAATGCTTGGACTCTCTGAAAATCGAGTAGGTCTCCTTTCTACTCTTCGCGTATTTTTGAAGCTATTGCTTGCCCCTATGAACAGAGTTTTTCTGCCATTTTATCGTCTGATAAGGTATCGAGAAGTTTAAAATAATCCCAGAAGAACTATGGTTGGAACGAGTAATTTGCTAATTAATTTAAAGATACCTGGATATCCGTGAGTGCCCCTACCTAAACCTTACCTACCAGAGAGCTCTATGTTGTGGCCCTGCTCCTGACAAATTGAAGAGGTTTACTATATTGCAATTGCTTTGTGTAGGGCCACACACGATCTGAGTCTTTTTTTAAGGACATCTTTTATTTTTTCTACTAATTGCAGGCTGTGGCCTATTTTGCTGCGCACCATCCAATAATAAACACACGTTTGAAATAATGCAGCGTAGTGTCCATTTAGTAGATCGATTTATTAGACCGAAAATTATTTTTAATACAAAAAAAAATAAAAACAATTCGCATAATGAAGCACGAGTTCTGCGCGGACCGAGTGTTTCACCAGTTTATATAAACAAGTCTGGTCATTCTGTTACAACCAAATTTTAGCGAGGGCCAAGCGTGTAGGGAATATCAACATCGCAGTGGTCAAGCAATTGATATTATCTTGCCTTCAACAAAGCACAGAAGAACGTACTTAATGATGGCCTACCAAAAGTGCCCGATATTGAAGAAAAATCCTCTTTCTTGCGTAATGCTATAAATCAATCGGCATTCTCTTTGCCAAAAGCGGTTCTATTCCATCTAATATAATATTCATTTCTAATATAATATCGCAAAAGTAGGGTGCTGTAAAATTGTCAGAATTGTCACGTAAATATTCCTCTTTATTCTCATAGTTTTCTTTTGCTATGACAATGAATTTAGTTCACATACATGCAGTTTTCCTGTTTCAACATAAATTCACACGCATACACACTCTCATCCATGCAAACATACGGATATACACATACATATATAAATGACATTGCAAGATTTATGGCAACACAATTAATCAGTGTGTATGCATGATGTTTTTTTCCCGTTTCTTCGTCTTCTTATGACGAGACTTGTCGTTCATATTGTTTTTGCTGTTGCTGTTATGGATGTTGCTCTAGTTGTTGCTTTTGGTGGTGGTAAATTGTTGTTGGCTTGACTGACTTGGGGAATGATTTGCTTAAGAGTTGTTGTAACAGTGTTAAATAATTATAATGAGCAAGTAAAAGTTTTCAGCTTGTTGCATCCAACACTATGATACTACACTATTTACACATCATTTTCTTTATGCTGCTGCTTGCAACGTTTATTCGTATGACTGTTTTGAGAAGACAACATTTTTATCTTTGGCAAAGAAAAGAAATTATATCTGGAAATGTTATTTTTTTCTCTTGTTTATACGAAAATAGTTCTTTTTCTTATTTTTTTTTTCTCAAATATGCCGCGCGACAGTAGCGTTAAATTTTCCAGCATTTAATTAAAAACATGTCATTTGCTTTTATAATGATCTGCAACAACAAAAATACATAATACATATCGCGTTTAATATTGTTTTAAGAAAGTATTTTTGCTTTAATTACCAAGAATTCTTGGTGGTCTTATTTATGTTTTTTTAAAGAAAATATTTTTCGAAGTTCGCTATTTGATTATTTCGCAATTTTTAAATATTGCTGCTAATTACAACTATTATATAATAATTTGGAGGTCTATGGAATTGGTTTCGATACGCTGTTTCACTACAATGGGTCTTCGTTAAGGCCGAGGCATATAGAATCCGTCGTACCTTATACGTTGCCGTCTTCAACTGACATTAACATAACGACGGAAGAAGTTATTACAATGAGTATTTGTTGACTGATATTAAATCAGCTGTTTTTTTTACCGCATATTTTTGCAAGAAAATTTTATTTCATAATTTTATTTTGTTGCATTTATTATATTCTTGGTGCCACAAAACGCTAAATCAAAACAAAGAAAAAAATCAACTGATAGCTGTCAAACTACTCAACGTACGTTAATAGTTGCCCAACTTTAATATTTTGCGTTGACGGAGACGTACGTAACAAAGCTCGGCCTTTAGTATAGTTTTTCTAATTATAATTATTTAATAAAAACTTATCAATTTAATTTAAAACAAGTGAGAGTGCTAAATTAGGCTCTGCGGAATCTTATATACCCTTCACAAAAGTATGATCTATTGAAAATATATTATAGATTTTCCCGGTGCAAAGGAATGTTTGCAATGTTTAATTTTGGTTTCCGGCGTCAGTCGTCTTATTCTACATTTTAATTACCATTTCATTTTATTATGAACATTTAATAGATGACATGTTTTTTCTTAATTACCGCTCTTTTAATTGGTTTTTCTTTTCTTTGAATGTAAATCAATTTTTCATAAATCTTCTATTTTATTTTTAATTACTAGCAGAATTGGATTATTTGTAAAATTTCGACTATTTGATCAAATTAAGAGCTTTCGGTGGCTTTGAATAATATTTTTGTTAAATTTCAGAATCCTTGTTTGTGAAAATGAAGTTTTTTGAAAGATAAGAAAAATTTTGTAAAAATTGCGACGTATTTCTTGAAATATTTAAGATTTAGTAAAATTTCGATTTTATGGCGAATTTTCGAACTTTGACTCAATTTAAAATTTTGAAAAATTTTAAAATTTTGTAATTTTGGTGCAATTTCGATTTTATTAAAAATTTGCATTTTTGAAAAGTTTTATTATTTTGGTAATTACCAAATTTTCGACAATATTTTGGTTTCGTAAAGAATTTTTAAATGTTTGTAAATTCCCAAATTGTGTTGAAATTTATATTTTTTAATATTCAACTTCATTTAAATTTTCGGTAAAATATTAAAATTTTTTGTTTAAAAATTCTTTAATGAATTTTTTAACTTTAATATTCCCAATTTGTGGTAAAATGACTTTAGATTTTTGGCAAAATTTATAGGTTTTAAAATCCTTAACATTTTGGTGAATTATTTGCGAATTCCAGATTTGTGGTGACATTTCAACATTAATTTTGTGATATTAAAAACTTTTTAATATTTTTGTGTAAAATTTTTTTTTTGATATTAAATATTGGGTTTTTACCACTTATTGTTGCAGGATTTCGAATTTATGGTGAATTTTCAATTTTAAAATTTTGTAAAAATATTCCCGTTTTTTCTTAAAATATTGCTTTTTTGGCTTTTTGGTAAATTGACAAAATTTTAGATGAAGTTAAGTTTTTGCTTTAAAATATTAAAATTTAGTAAGTTTCGGTATTTTTTCTGAATGTTGGAAAAGTTTCGAATTTGCCGTAACTTTTGATAAAATTTCGATTTTCGGTTTTCTTTGTTAGTTTTTCAAATTTTGAGGTTTTCTTAAAAATTGTAATTCGTTCCAACATTTTTATTTTCAGTCGTTGACTTTGTTCATTCTAGTGCTGAACTTCTTTTTTTACCACTTCGTTTTGCTATATTTTTGCAAAAAATAAATATCTCAGAAACTTGACCCACTCAAATTTCCACAAGCCACCGTCGCCGCTACGAAATTGATCGGCCATTGTTGTGATTTCATTTTTATTTTATTTCAAGTTGGTTAGTGTAGACATATAATGTAATGAGACAATTTGACTTTAGATTTTTTTTACAGTCAAAACGATTTTCATTAGCTTTCTCTCGACAAAAATCCAACGAAAATCTAAACACTTGTAGAATAATGTAAAACGTCCTTAAGCAGATGAATATCAAGGAAAACCATTGTCATCGCCTGCGCTTTTACTTACTTCCATTAAAGCCTGTCTACCTGTCTCATTCTAATACATTTGAAATAAATTCATATTCTTTTTGTTACAAAATTATTATAAAATATTTAATAGGATTGCTTATGGAATTATTTATTAACATTTAAATTTCTTAAGGTAAAATTATATTCTCTCCTTCTTATTTTGAGCAAAATGCAAACGTACATATGTTATTTATAAGTAAAAATATTTACAAATGCAGCCGTAAATAATTACAGGAATATTTATCACGAAACTCGCTAACAACTACCTTTATCTCTCCATACTATTTAAGGATGTCCGTCCTTCTTGGATTGCTTCTGACCTCGCATAGATACCTGTCAGGGCCCTAATTACGACAGGGATGCCGGTAAACATATGAATATTTCTGTCCGCTATTCCGCTATATAGATACCTCCGCCTACTTCCTTATATATAGATCCTTCTATGCATAAGTCCAGATGATCCGAATGGTGTTCGTAGCCCTCTGATGAGAACAACAATGGAATGTTCCATAGTCTATGGGTTGATTCATTGGTCGATTACTCGAATCGCCATATTTAGTGTCAGCTTTCTGACCATTAAATCCATCGGTAGCTAGTTCAGCATGGTAAGTCTCAATATTTTCTTCTACACTATTTCTCATTTTTCTGAATCAGCTTCTATGTCAAACTTCTTATCCTTTCTAGAGTTTTGCAGATTAGAGCAGCATTTGTCACTCATGTTCATTCAGTAATAGGTTTCTTACACTTAATCGAGATCCTGTGACCATGAAAACGTGCAAATAGGGTAGATTTCATTAATCGCACAGGTGTAAGGCATATTATGCTTCTCAATAATTATAGGTGATACAAATATTAAGGAAGCGGAAGTATATTTTGGACGATGAAACTGCTTATCGATGACAGTAGGATAGTCAACTCTATTAACTTACTTGAACAATAATGCAAAGTGGCTTCTGTTTCATGGTTTTATCGTTACTACAACAAGATGTGAGTATAACACGTTACACATTAGGGGCTCCTCCCTAGGAAAATTTAAATTTAATATCCAAAAACACTAGTCTAGCAGCTCTCCTTCCATAACTTTTCCCTACTTCCAATACAGTGCATTGCATAAGTAAGATAAACGAACAAAAAATGGATGAGATCGTGTTTGAAGGATTATACTTGATAATTGGTGGCTTACTGGCAAAAATCTACGACTGAAAGGAACAAGAAAAAAATTGAATTACTTGACCGACTGTATAACTTCCTAAGGTGTTCGGGAAATTCAGATAGGCCAGGTTAAATCGAAGGAATGTTACATTTTCGCATACAACTTTTAGGAAAAAAAAAATTAATTGCTCTTTTAATGTAACTTTAATTAAACCACCGAAACGTAACAAGCATATGCGAGTAGCCAACCCGCTTAACGAGCCTCATGTGTCTCTTCTTACAAATACCAAGAAATTAACTGTGAATAAAACAGCAGAATGATAACAGAATTAAATAAAAAAACAGAACACAAACACCCAACACATGTTTAGTCGATAATAACAAGGAAATGGTATTTAAAACAATTAAATAAATGCTGTGTTCAACAAAACATATTCATTTGAATATAAAATGCAAAAAACAAGAGCGTTTAAATGTGTGGCACGTACTGTCTGTTGCACTGACTAAATATCGGCTACACCCTTACAAACATATGCTCGCATGTGTGTGTGAAAATTGTACAATATGTATGTTTGAGCGCATTAAAATAATTGTTCACAAATCTCAGCATTTGTTGCATAAATAAATGTAAATGGAAGTAGCAGCAGCAACATCGACAAAAACTATGCATTTCAGTAATTATAGTATAAAATTATCGACTGCATGGGTGCGATCTGTATGTTTGTGTTTTACTAAACCACTAAACAAAATAATTACAAATAATTGTTAAATTTGTTTAAAGGCAAAAGTTGCTGCGTGATGTCCGTTTATAGCAGTAATAAAATCAACTCCCTTTAAAATGCAATAACAACTATTTCAGTGTCTTTTTTGTGTTTAACCGCAATTGATGTTAAATTACTTTAACCTTAAAAAAAACCTATAAATTAAAATTCAGTAGCTTTAACAATAAATATAAGAATTAACAAAAACACGCCGAATCTTAAATACGCTTCTCCTACTTGGGAATCGACACTTCCCTCAATTGGCCGAGTCCATGAAATTAAACTGTGGCCAAAAACCAGTCGATATTAAACGTTTGAATTCTTTATGCAAACTAGTCTGCGCAAACTTAAACAATTCCAGAAATATGTTAAGGTTTCAGAAGAAGGCATATCGTGGCAAAGGCTTCTGGATGTTGCATTTTTGACAATTTCTCGAAGATAACAGGAAACCGAACACTATTGCAGAAGCTGCCACAAGAAGCAAGAGGAGACAGTATTTAGTACCATATGCCCCTGTCTTTCTTTGAAGGACCAATACCGGATTCATCTATAACATAGTTTTTTTGTGTGCTTGTAATACACTTGCTTGCTCTGGGTTTATCACTTTAATTTCAGTATCATTCGATATAGCATTGCTTATATTATCTTTATCTTTAGAGGAAGAAGAGGTAGTTAAAAGATGACCTTGATGGCCATTGTTGTACAGAATATTGTTTTGTTTGTTTCTTGATTCTTAAGTTGTTCGCCATTGTTGCTTCTAGAAACCGATATAACGGGGACCTGAGCTTGGATCTGCTTGTTATTATTTCTATAAGATTTTCTGCGTTTTCGTAATGATTGCAATGAAGACCTGAAGGTGTGGGTATCGGTTGACTTAAAATCTTTATTAAATTTCTTTAAAAGCTCGGAAAATTGCTTCTTAATTTCATTAAGTTTGTCACGATTCGTTTATTAAAATCTATCAACTTAGATCTTCTTACAGCCAAAACAGTAACAGCGCAGGCCTCTATCTTCCGCCAGAATGCCAGCAACATGAACAGGAATATCACTACATTTTGAATGAAATGTGTCATCGCATAACCAACGAATAATCGATATATTAGTATCAGACATTTTACGATTTGCTCTCGCACAACTTTTTTAGAATTTAATAAAGCGTAATAAGATCGGACACAGCAAAATTCAAACTTTTTTTAATTGAGTTGGTAATATTGTTCAACACATCTCTATCACAGACACAATGGTAGTGACAATGCCTCTGTGTTATATAGATATTTCCCTCATCTCTTGCCAAGTTTGGTTTGGTGTCAAACCAGTTTCACCTATGAGCCGTCACTTTTAATCGTCTCTAGCCGTGGTAACGTGAAATACCCGCAAATTGTGTTAGTATATCTATGTCAACATAACAAAGCCCATCATTCAAATTTATCCAGCTCTGTAAGGTAGAATTATTGCTACCGTGCAAAGCCGAGTTGTCTTTAATAAAAGGAACTACTGGTACAGATCTAGTTCGTCTGCAAAAGAATTTTCCCGTACACAGCCATGCCCTGACATGCACGCGAATAACTCATCTTATATTCAAATGAGCGTAATGCAAAAACTACCACTTAGAAACTGGTTGCCTGTTGACATATATACGGATGTCTTCTTTGTATTAAACACTTTGCTTGTCTTTTTCATCTTAAATTGGAGCAGTTTCTCTGATTTTAAGTTTATACTTAACTTGTACAGGATGTCTGGTAGCAGACTTATATTTTCAAACTTAAATAAAAACGTAATAATTGACAAAACGTAATAAATGAAAGTTTTATTAAGAGCATTGAACGATAGAATGGAAATGTGGATTTTATTTTTAAAGAGTATGTCAACCAGATGACTCCCGTCGAGTTGAACACACTGTTCAAAACGGAGCCTTGTGTTCTGCGCCACACGGTGCAGTAAACTTGGTTCAATTGAGCTGATTTCTCGGCGAATATTTTCCTTTAAACCACAAGAGATTGGATTTTTACATTATCAACCCTCTCTTTGAGGTAGCCCCATAAAAAAATCGATATGAGTTAGATCGGGCGACCTCTGTTGTAATGGGATGTCCCCAAAGCAACTAATCAGTTTTTGTGGGAAATTTTCGCGAAGCTCTGGCTGTGTATGCAGTCGCCCCATCCCGCTAAACAAGAGTACGATGGATGAGCTCGAAGGTTTGGCCAAAAGAATTCCCTGATCATGCGTCGATAATATTCACCGTTGACATGCGTCGCCTGGCCTTGAGAATTTTCGAAAATATATGGCACAATTATCTCATGCCTGGATACGGCACACCAAACAGTTACTCTGGGGTAATGCAATGGGTTTTGATGTTTCAATCGAGGCTTGCGGGTTTTTGGAGTCTCGTCGCTCCAAAAAATGAGATTTGCAGTGCGAAAACGCTCCAACATCGCTTCACAAAAATGTTTGCGTAAATCAAAGTCACTTTCTTTCAGTTCTTGAACGATTTGAATTTTAAAAGGATGGAACTTCAGATACCCTTTTTTAAAATTTCATGAATAATCGCTCTTGGAAGTCCCAGTGAGGCTGCTCTTTTCTGTATTAAAAGACGTGGATTTTCACGTAAACTCCTTTCAACCAGTTCAATGTTTTCGGGAGCCCTTGAAGATCGACTGGCCCTGACCGTAGGATATTCATAGCCGATTCAGTTGCGGAATCTCTGCACTTATGAATGAATTGAATTTATACTCGGTCCATTACGTATTCACCGGATAGTATTTAAAATTCGCCCGGTATTTTTAAATTTCTGTCAATTTAAACCCAATTTTTTATTATACCAATTTTTTTTAGCAACTTTTCAATTGCCCTGATAAGAATAAAATTGTCCTAGAGTTGA
Source organism: Phania funesta (assembly GCA_963932375.1). Classification (NCBI taxonomy): domain Eukaryota; kingdom Metazoa; phylum Arthropoda; class Insecta; order Diptera; family Tachinidae; genus Phania; species Phania funesta. The sequence continues at coordinate 102,180,877 of OZ010653.1, read as the reverse complement.
AACAGCAAATAAAAGGCCAAACTTATATTTCCAATTTAAATAAATTGCAAACAGTGTAAGAACTAAATTAAATTAAATACCATCAGCACATTTTTGTAAATAGCCCAGGCATGTTTAAGCATGCACTAAAGCTAAAATAGAATTGTTCAATTACAAACACTCTGATTTTGTTCAAACTAAACTCTTCATTAAGTTGCCAGTAAAACTGTTTTCCTCTCTCAGTACTGGAATAAAATTTTAAATCTAAAAAAAATTAATTAACAGAATATTTTTTGAAAGCAACACATGCACAAACATATTTCATTCCTGCTGCTAATAGCACTTTTACTTGTTCAACCTAAATTAAAACACATATTTAAATGTGTTAAAAAATATACAAATCACAGGATGTAATTTACAATTAAATCCAAACTAAAATTATGCACATATTTTTATGTGGACTAAGCAACAACAAAATGATAAAAATATTATTTTACATAAAATATTTATTTAAATTAAATAGTTATTTATAAATTTTTGAAAATAAATGCTATAAAAATAACAACAAGGGTGATTTTTTGGTATTTGGTTTTGGGTGGTTTTAAACTTTCATCATACACCGTACTACACCCCATTAACATTCCCACATGTCTCCATTTTGTTACTAAATTTGCCTCTCAGTGAGACATATTTGTTCGTGCAAATAACGACTAAGTAATTTGAGCAGTATTTTAAAAAATGTTCACAGAGCTAAAAAGTAATCCAGTGGTGACAAGGCCTTTATTTTTCCCTTAAGTCTCCGTTTCGAAAAATTGGAGATTGGGTTGGTACTCGATTACATAATAATATTTATTCAAATATATAGTTTAATTTAGAATTTGGAAGAACTTAATAGAGCTTAAGGAACTTAAGGTCTTTGAGCGGAAAGGTTTATTTCGATGAGCTTGGATGCTACTACGCAGCCTCTGGATGCCAGTTGGCTTTCACTTTCATAGTAGAGTTAGAATTTATTTCTCCTTTACTGTAGACTAATTAGGGGAGGATAGTGTTGAATGGAGGACCTTAGTAACAAGATCAAAGTACACTAGAAACCCTAACTTTATGGAGTTTGAAATAAATTATAGGAGCCAAAAATGCCGGTAACGAGATAAAAATCTACTAAAAGGCCACACAACTACACTAGAGTTTTCGCTCCCAATAATTTTTGCTAACATACATATCGCCCATACCCACTCCCTAGGAGGGCCTACGTAAAGAAATTACATTTTTATAAAATTTGTTCTCTTACTCTATCTTCAACATTGAAGGTGGTCTGCAAACAAATGTTTTATTTTTTAAGTATTAATGGAAAACAAACAATTCTTACATTGGTTGTTATTAATGGTTTTGAGGAGAAAATTTCCCTTTTTATCCCCTAAATCGACGCCTGGATTTCACAAACATGCTCATGTGAACAACATCGAAGTCCCACGTAACATATTTGAGGTTTATTAAGTTTATGTTCGGAAAAATGTTGGGAAGGCCAATTTAAGGGGGGTCGATCTAACATTTCATCCCTTTAAGGGTGACTCCGGGGTAGTTGTGAAGTTTTTGAAGAATTTCACCAACTTATCCCCATTTTTGATCGCGATGAGGAGCCACCTCCTATCATAACACCTCGAAATATTTTTGCCTCATGAATTTTATTCAAACCTCCCAAAATTAGGGGGTCTAGCGTACCCAAGTAGAAGAATATTGCACTATCCCACCCCTACCGCAGACTAAAGGGTGCCGAAGGAGAAGCCAATAAACACTGGTGAGGGCTGGAAATCACACCTCCGAAGTAACTGAACTGCAAACGAAAGCAAAGTTTGACAAAGGGAACAAGCTAAATTAGAAAGGTACAGGAACGTCAGTCACTACAACAGAAAACCCCGGTTGACATCACAAAAGCAACGAGGCGGCTCCTATATTAGGTGGATCGAGCAGAACGCTTAGAGGCAAAGACTCCCGAATTTATATCACAAGCCAAATTTAGGCCTCCTCGTTGGCTTCATGGCTACACAAATATCAAGTAGAGGCAAACCACAGATGGTGTTTCTCGGATGAACCTGAAATATCCTAGGATATTCCGCAGGCCCACAGGCAGGTACATTCCAAATATTGAAGCCACATAGGAGCTGAGCCTCACGACAAGCGATTACGTCTCCTTAGTGGAGACCCAGAAGAGCAAACGAATATTCCGATTAACAATAATTCTGTTCGATTATAATAAAACTTATTTTGCTCTTTTGAAACTGGTGTCGTATATATTTTTCACTGTAGTTTATGATATGATAATTTTGACCAGAGGGATATAAATAAATTCAGTTATATTAAGGTTAAAGTCAAGTGTTATTTTGTATTCCAGATATATTTTTCAACAGCACTTGTATAAGCGCAATTTGAATACCTTTTGTACTTACTTGAATTCTTGGTAAATGTTATAATTTCCTATTTTATTTTTCCCACTAAAAGAAAACCTTACAATCGCAATCAAATAAAACAACACAAAGTGACTGCTTTTCTTTATGCAAACTCCCAATGCAATACGAGTATAGTGCAACTCATCCTGTACTTTTTCTCATTTATTCATTATTTCCTACTATTCTTTCCTGTTACAATAAAGGGTCTGTCCTCAGTGGGACATTCAAATTGCACAAATGGTTCCGAAAATACAGATTGTTTTCTATCATTCGGCTGCAGCATATTATTCCACAGGGCATTTGCTATAGCAGCATGACCCAGTTGACTGAAATGGAAACAATCACTGGCAAAATAACGCAAATCTGTTTCGCCGTTGGCCAGTGTTGGCATGGAAACATTGGCAGTGAAGGGTTGATATAAAATAATAAAATCATCTGTTTGAAACTCTGGCAATTGGGCAACATATTTGTCGATAGCCTGCCAACGTGTTATATATTTGTAGGCTCTCTTTAATACCTTTGCACTGTATGTATCGCTAAAAATGCAATGACAGCCAACACGATGTATAGCCTGACAGGAGAAAGGTATGTTTTGCATGGCATGCAGCGTGGTAACCATATTGGGTACGGGCAGTAAATTTATGACTAGGCGTGGCACATTGTCTCTGAGCAGGGTAAAGGCATTCTTTAAGTCACGCTCATGTTTACGCAGAAACTCAGCTAAGTTATCGTGATGGCACATGTCAGAACAAATATCATTGTTTCCTACGAATATGGTTAATAATTTCCAGTGTTTATGGAAATCCACATGAGGATCCTTTTTCAAACGCGCTATGAATATATGGGACTGATATACCAAGTCACGTGACATAATCATGGGTTCAGCTATATTCAAATGAGAATTGCGATTGACAGTCAACACATCTCCCGTGGCAAAACCATAAAGTTGGGGATTGAAAACCTTTAATATATTGGGCAGCGTTAAGACAGTGCGCCAATCCTCTATTCCTCCACCAGAAAACGCCAAGCCTCTAAACTCCATTCCTATATGTAAAATTTGCTTTGAGATAATGCCATTACCTGCGGATATTGAATCTCCTATAGCCGCTACGACATCAATATCACCTGGTCTTAACTCCTGTACAGTTTTGGGCGGTTCCTTGGACCGCGAATTATTTAATTTACAAGGAAATTTTTGCCATTTTGGAACAGATTTTTGCATTTTTCCCATTTTCCAATTGTGCTCAATTAAATGATCCCACTCGCTGGTGGCTTTAAGCAGTAAAAATTGCCGTGCCAATACCATAATGCCACGGAAGTCGTCTAAATTTGTCACCAACAATTTTCCATTGCGTGCTTCATTCAAGTTAAAGGCGGTTTTTCGTATGCCCGATTTCCGTAGGAAATAGTCCACATTGTTCAATTTGTAGCTCTGCAGGCACGTAAATAAAGGAGCCATGCAAAGATAAAGATGAACGGATTTCATTACTTTAGCAGGAAGATGGCTGAAATTTGTTCTAGGTAGGGAAAAAGAAAAAAAAGTTCTTTGATTATTAATTCCCATATTAAGCAAAATCATTTCTTTCGCCGAACAGTATCAGCATTATTTAATTGAAATTAAAATTTTACTAGACTTATTTTATGACAGTGTACAACTAAGCTTCCGAGTTTTGTCCAAAACTGTCAATATTCAGATATCGTATTTACGGGGCTTTGGTCTTGTGGAAGGAACTGGGCAAAGCAGCCAAACGATCTCTCCTTGAGAAAGTCTTACTCAGTATGGTGATCTTAATTACGAGAGCCCAGCTCTCAACACTGACAATAGCACTTTTTGCCATAATGAACTGGTAACTTGTGAATCTCTTGGCCAGAAAAATGTCACTAAAAGTTGAAAAATGTTGCAATCAATGGATGGAATTATGGACTATGGAGACATTCCGGTATTGTTGAGGAGCTTTTGTTTTTTCAACTTGAAAAACTCGTGGTATCATGTATCATATTCAGGCCATCTGTATATTATACAAAGGTGGATCCAGAATGGGATAACGGAGTAGGCGAAGGTGTTGGCATAAGGAGATTGGGCGCGAGACATGCAAGAGTAACCTTAAGCTCACATGGCTGCAATATGGACAACTGTATGACCGATAAGCATGCAAAGAGAGCAGAGCTCACGTATTGATTAATTTGGCAGCATGGCCTGTAAGAAGCAAATTAATAAATCTCTCTTTGATATGCGATGAACCCATATATGGCAACAGTCTGCCTAGCTTAGACAGAGCTCGAACCAGAGATCCTTTGCGTTGCCTGTCAAGGAATACTGAAGTAGTTTTCGCAACGTGGAGAAAGAGAAGATAGTAGTTCATATAATATGCCTCTATCATTCACTAGAGGGCTTCCGCCAAACTTATCTTTGTAAACCTCTCCAAAAACAGGGGTTTTATTCCTTCATAGGAAGCACAAACTGATTTATTTATGAGGCCACCGGGGCACATTCTCGTATATAGTGCCCTCTTAACCCAACTTTCTACACTAAGCTCTAGTTTCCAAAACACTATCTAGTTCTTGACTGTCCTCTGGCCGGGTTAGGTTAACAAACCGCCTATTAACCTAACCTAATCCAAGATATCGTATACTGAGAGGAGGACAGGTTTCTGAAAGATTCCCATATCAATGTTTTTAATAACACATTCAGGATTTTCACAATAAAAAAAATAACGGATGCACTGTCAAACACACCTGGAAGCGTGGCTGGTTCGCTACATATATTCTTTGCGTAGTCTTTCTTTGAAATCAAAACGTCTAATACCTTCCGCTTTCAAAATTGTAGTCGTCAATCTTCTTTCTTCTGAACCATCTAAATGTACTTGAGCTTATTAAAATAACTTGTTAAGCCCCTTCCAATAATAATGATATTTCTTCAAAATGTTGAAAATATTCTTCTCTAAAAATTACTCAAATTTGACAGTTCAAAAACTCCACTCTGTCTTACAATTATGGCGGACTTATATGTGAAATTGCTGGATTTGAATATTGCAAACATTTTAGGATACGTGTCCAAATTTAAAATCATCTACGAATGACTTCCCATTAAAGCAAAATACTAGAAGCTGTGGCTTACGATTGGAACTTATACTCCGGATTAAGTTCATGATATATAAAAATATCTACAGATGCTTCCACGAATTTTTACAGACGATCTTATTATTGTTCTAACAACGTATTGTAGGTAAAACGTCGAAACCAAAGTTGTACATTTTTGATGTTAAATTTTGGTATTTTTTTTTAATTTTAACATTTAAACGTTTAAAAATTTAATGAATATTTTTCACTAAAACTTTATTCACTTTTTCTTTTCTCTCTTTAATTAAAAATTTTCGTTCGTACCTCAGTTCAGTTGGTATCTTTTTTTCCCGGTGCTGAATAAAATTTATAAAATGCGTTCTAAACCCTTTATTTGTTTGTGAACAACTGAAGTTATGAAATTAAAATGCCTTAGAAATTAAATTTTTTGTGCCTCTATAAATATATTACTAAATGAATAATAATCACACAAAACGTCTAGAAATTGCGTTAAGTTAAACAAACAGAGCTTAAAAATGACCGAGACATTGAAACTGCGAAAAACAATTAAAAAAACACAAAATTCATTTTAAAAAAGTTTTTGTTTAAAAAATCTGTAAATAAAAAAAAAAAACACAAACAAACATTAAAACGTACTTTTACAACAACTGCTGTGAGCGTGTGGACAGTTGAAGCTGGCAAGCACTACAGCGGTCAATTAAGTAGCTGCCATTTGCAGCGGCTTTCAATTAAACATATGATAAAATTCTAGCAAAATATAATTACAACAATGTAATGTTGATTGAATTTAAAGTTTGGTGCTATTTTTTAGAGATTTCTTCCATGTCCTCGCTCGGTTAAGAGCAAGACTAAGATCGCAGCCCAAATAAATCAAGCCTTTTCAATAAATGCCACTGAAAACGGTATTATATGAAAAGTAGCCATTGGTAGGGAAGCAGGTTTACAGTCTCTTGTTTATAAAAGTAGCGCAAGATCGTTTCCACATGAGTAGGAACACTAACCGGCTCATGTGACTTCTATTCATTAATACTGCTTATAAAGACCACAAGCTTGTATCGCACCTATTCAAACTTAAAAGCAGAACCTACCCCAGCAAAACTACACAAGCCCTAGTAAAAGGTAGTTAACATAGTGAGAAATGAGAAAACACTTTGTTTGTACTTTATAAGTCTCGATTAGTTTATATCGATAGCTTTACCGATTCTTGTTCCGCCCCGAGTAGAACCGTAGTTTTACCGATTATAAGGCCTCCCGAAAATACCTTACATTTTTGGTTATACGAATATAAGTTCCCCGATTTTTCCTACCACGACGAATATTCTTCCGGATATTCTGCGGTCTCTCCCACAAATTTGAAGCTAGTCAAGACCTAACACCAGCTACAAAATAATTCTGCACTACGAGCTAACTACATGATTTAATTTTTTCGTAATGTTTTAGTTTCGGATGCAGCTATATCAAACAAAAAATCAACATAATACAGCAGATATTTGCCACCCATAAAATTGACTAACCGTGAGCTATAAATAAAGCTTTAGAATATTTTCCCATGCCCTCACAGATCATTTATCAGTGCTATAAAATTTTGTTAAATGGTGAAGTAGATAGATTCTTGTGAAAGAACGGAGAAAATGGCGTCATATCTTCTACCATATACGACTGCATATTACATAATCCGATGCATGACCTCTCAAGAGATACGAAGGGATTTGCTTAACAGAAACGACCATAGAACACAGAACTATATTGGAAGTATTTGTCCAACTTTTCATATCAATTTGCATTGAAGAGCACGATAGTTGCCTCTAACAAATCAAGTCAAGTTTAATAAGATAATACGTCTTAGAAATGCGTAAGAACACAAAACATTTCATAGATATTTTTTATTAAATTTTTCAACAATATTTTCTCTCATGATAGTATTTGCAACTATTTTGCTTTGCTTTTAACTGGCTACCCAATATATCTAGCTAGGGCATCCCAAAGCCGACCACTATCACCTCGGCTTTTAATTAATTTATACAATTTGAACAACGTTAATCATTAAAGTTCAAATAACCATGTAGTCATATAATAAGTAACTGAACTTGAAAATTGAGCTTGAACTTTTTATTTGATTAAGTTTAACAGACAAATATTACAGCTTTATTTTACGCAAAACTAAAACAAAAGTTAGGCACCATAAATAGAAAAGCCTGAGGTGTCAAGCCCATCACTTTTTTATCACTTTTCGTCATCTGTTATGGCGGCCATACCCATTTAACTTTTAGGTAATAAATTTATTTGGCTGCTTATGTTTGTAATTGTTATTTATAATTGAATCATCGGCATCACCATGAACTTGGTTTGGTTTGTTAAACCTACAAAAATGTTTTACATTTTGTGTGAAGTTTTTCTTGTCATTTTTATAGCATCTACATGTACTTCTGGGTTTGAAACGAATGAAATACCTGTGATATTTTCATTTGTCAGATAGCATAATTTATGTATGATTTGTTACATTATATATAGCTACACGAAGAGAAAAATATGTGGAGTTAAGCACAATTTGTTTTAGATAGTAATTAGGCTTTTCTAATACTATCTATCTGACAACAAAACACAAGTATATTATTTAGCTTTTTGGTTATGCGACTTAAACCGTTGCTTTGTGTATACTCTTCAGAAGATTACTACCGAAAATAAAAAAAAAACCTCTTCAGAATTTTTCAATTCTTAATAAAAAATTAAATAAAACATCGTTTAAAATAAATAGCAACTTATAAAAAAGCCAATCCAAATACATCGTTAAAGTAAAATGTTCTCTAATTTAAGAACAAAATATATACCTAAAAGGAAAAGCAGAACCGAGCAATAAAAAATTCAACTGTTCTGGCAAATTTCTAGAAGGCCAGAAATCGGCTAAACCCAGACAGGATTATAAAAACAAAAAGTAAAATAAAACATAATTAATTTCATTTAACGGAATTATCGAACTAAATTTTTAAGCGAATAATTTATTCAGCCTCCAGTTTGTGTCCTTCTTTCATTTAAGAAGGAAACATTTTTAATTTTTATTAAAACAATCATTTTTAGAATACTGTAAAAGTTAAGTTTTTAGACACTTAACTTTTACAGTATAGAATCTATTGCAGACATATTCTATTTAACCCACCTAATAATGGCAATTTAGTTCGAGAATCTTCTAAAAATTTTTCATATTTTCGCTAATTTTTATATTGGTTCCAACGATGGTTTATTCGGCTGTAATTGCTTTAGCCAACTTTTATAAAATTAAGAAAAATCCACTCATCCTCAAAGACTTTAAAAAATTGGAAAAAAATAAACGAGCCAAACTTGTGCGTTAATTTTTAAAGTTAACGAAAATCAATAAGATAAAACCATTTTATAAATATACATTGAATCGTCAGACGGATTTAGTCGATTTTTTAAACTATTTGTATGACTTTGGAATACAAAGTTGTTTTACACAAGTCAACCATATATCCAAGATGGGCATACGACATTCAGCAAAGAGAAAATGTCCATAGGGATCTAGAAGTTCCCACTATCCAGAAAGAAATAAAAATACTCGAGCAGTTGTTTAAGCAAACTAGTGGTAAACTTTCTCTCTCACGGGATATATTTCAAATTAATGGCTACTAGAGAGCATCTGTAGGAAATCTGCACAATTAAGGCCTTAATTGAGCTCAATTTATCATACAAGAACACAATTAATAAATTGGAAAGTTAGCACTCAATTGCACAATTAATCGAGTCAAATTTCCAATGAAACCTTGCTGAAGTGTAAAGTGAAAGTTCTGTAAAATGAATATATTGAATGTAAAATTGTTACTTAAAAGAGATAACAAAATAAAATGGATAAAAAACTGAAGTAAAAAATAAAATTTGTGATTAAATAAATAAAATTATTCCTCAACGTAATCCTATTGTAACAATAATGGTATGTAATCCTTGAAATGTTCTTTCTAGTGTAATATCTCTTCATTATTGATATTGACAGTTATAATAGTAATAATATTACCTAATAAAAATACGGATATATTATATTGATGAACACATTTTAGTATTCCTGAAACAGTAATTATTGATCAAGCTAAGGTATTTGGAAATATTAAGTTTGTACGAAAAATCTCATAACTCGTGAATAGGGGCTTTTTCATCCATAATTGTCGGATCATGAAAACATTTCCAGTTGTTATATGATAATTGAGTAAATTGCATATGTGTGAACACCAAATTTTATAACTCAATTTTAAATTTAATTGACTCAATTATAGTGCAAATCTCAACATTCTATAAATCTCACAAGGCGAAGAGTTTCTTAGTAGAAAATTGCTGACATTAAAAAAAAATCTAAAATACAAAAATCTCGAGAATATAAAAATTAAATAAAAGAAAATATGCTTAGATAATTTTGTTTAGCTAATGTTTTAATCCCAACTCATGTTTATTATACATAATGCAATTTATTGCAGAGGGGGAATAAGCTAGGTTTCTTTTTCTTGAAATTCTTTAGACCAAATGAGAAATCCAAAGAAAATCAAGACAAAAACATTAAAACAGAAACAAACACAATAAAATCCCAAAACCTATTTTAAAAAAAATTATTTAACAAAAAAATTAAAAAAAATCTCAAGCAAAAAATGCTCAAAAAACTGTTTAAAATATTTTTATTACTTCTAAGGAGATTTAAAAATATAGTTGCACTATAAGTCGTTTAATATTTTAAAAAATAATAATTTGGTTATCAAACAAAAATAAAAAATGTTAAAAACTTTGTTAATATTTGCTAACTTGATTTTTTGTTTTTGAAATCCACTTGATTTGCCGGAAGTGTGGAAAAATTTTAGCAAATATGGTTTTGAAAACTACTAAGCCTTTTATACAAGTAGCTCCATTAACGATCTCGGCGTGGCTGAGACCTCCAAAGTAAACAAAACATATTGAGTTAATTTATAGCAAAATAAATACCGCAGCTATATAATCATTTGCCAGGATTTGTAATTTAATATTAATTAATTAATCAAAACGACTGTCAGTTGCAAAAACAAAATTACCCCCTAAGGGCGAAAAGTACTGATCTGTTATAAAGCCAAACGAGGTCAAACAGTTGAAACACAAATTTTGATTTAATTAATTTTCGTATCGAATGTAAAGTTTAAATATTTCTAGACTTATATTTGTTGAACACAGAATACTCTAGGTTATTTTATTCATGAATTTCTTAAGCCACAAAATGAGTTTTATGAACAAATATCATCTAAAATTTAACCTAGAACAAATAATCTTTAAGTTTATAGAATTCCAATTAATATTCATATGTTAATTTACTACAAAATATTTACAAGGAAAATTTACTTGCAAAAATAACTCTGCAGTTTAATAAAAGAAAATATGTTTTTACTTAATACAGCCAGAGATACTGACAATCAATATGAGTACTGCACAGATACAGTAATCAGAAGTCCTTATATAAGACAGCTGAGCTAAGGAGGATGATCGACAAAGGGTTAGATGTACAGGGTGTCTGGTAGCAGGTTTATATTTTCAAACTAAAATAAAAAACATAATAATTGAAGTTTTATTAAGAGCATTGAACGGTAGAGTAAAGAGTATGTCATCCAGATGGCTTCCGTCCTGTTGAACACACTGTTAAAAATTGAGCATTGTGGTCTGCGCCACATGCTTCAGTGAACTTGGTTCAATTGAGCTGATTTCTCGACGAAGATTTTCTTTTAAAGCCACAAGAAATTGGGGATTGTCATCATAAACTCTCCCTTTGAGGTAGCCCCATAAAAAAATCCATATGAGTTAGATCGGGCGACATCGGTGGCCATGGGATATCCTCAAACCGATCGATCAGTTTTTGGCGGAAATTTTCCTGAATCCAATTCATCGCAGCTTTGGCTGTGTGGGCTCGCAGATTTGGCAAAAAGAATTCCGTAATCATGCGTCGATAATTCTCACCGTTGACATTCGTCGCCTGGCCTTGAGAATTTTCGAAAATATATGGCACAATTATCTCATGCCTGGATAAGGCACACCAAACGGTTACCATGGTGGAATGCAATGGGTTTTGATGTTTCAATCGAGGGTTGCGGGTTCTTGAAAGCAGTAACGACAGTTTTGCTTGTCGACGTGGCCGATTAAGTGAAAATTTGCCTTGTCGGTTAACAAAAATGACATTAACAGTGCCTAAATGCTCCAACATCGGTTCACAAAAGTTTTTGCGTAAATCAAAGTCACTTTCTTTCAGTTCAGGAACGATTTGAAATATAAAAGCTCCTTTTTTAAAATTTCATGAATAATCGCTCTTGGAACTCCCAGTGAGGCTGCTCTTTTCCGTAGTGAAAGTCGCGGATTTTCACGTAAGGTGCTTTCATGTATTCGCCTGATACCGAACTTTAAACAAAATTGTCGACGAGCAATTACATAAGAATCATTACTCTTAAAAAATGACTCCACAGCGAACGCGCGATGCTGACTCGACCACTAACAAATCCGCACAATCGAAAATTCCAACGGCACCACCCGCACCGTTTAATGCTTTTTGAAATAATCGTATTTAAAAATATAAATTTGCCAGACACCCTGTATAAAAGTATAACAAGCATTTGCTATTAAAACATACTGTAAGTAATATTTACTTAAAAAAAAGTATTGTGGGATAATGTCTGTCATAACTTGTTTGTACGCTGATAGTTGGATTCTAAAATGGTTTTTCGTGTGACTCCAGATAACTTGCATGCCTAAAAATCGGATTGAACTGCCAATATTATTTACATAATTTATATTTTATTGAAAACCAACGAAATCGAATCACAAAAGGAAACTTTTTGCTACAACATGGACTATATTAGCACACAGTTTGCACTAACGACTATTTACTTTTATAAAGAAAGTACCTTTTATGTACACAAGACCTCAAGCTCGAATGCACTAATAAAACTGTTGTTTACCTAACTAAATGTTGTGTCAAAAACAGTAAGTTTTTCCAAACATTAATAGCAAATATTTTGTCTTAATATTTAATTAAATATTAGTAACAACCACACGTACACAAATATTGTTTAAAACTTTAGGAAAATTCTAGACATTTGCTGCAAATGAAAATAACTATAACTTGTAATTCATGCACATACATGTTTAGCCAGAATTCCTTTAGCAAGGATTACAAGTTAGTTGTATAGACAACCGCAATATGTGAAAATTTTAATATTGTAATGGTTCGGGTTGGCTTTATAAATAAGCACTAAATACTCGTATTAAATACATTCCATTTACTAAATGAAATTAATATGGAGAATTTTGTTGAAAATTTCAATTACAGCTCGGGGTTAATGAAAGGACTTTTAAGTTGGAGTTTGGAGTTTGAAGGAAGTTCTTTTTCAGGTATTTTGTGGGTTATTGGGATTGAAAAAGTGTCTAAAACTCATTATGCCTTCCAAGCAAGTAGTTCCCAATGTGATATTATCCTTTCTCAAGAAGAGTGCTAAACTGAATCATATTCATCGGCTGAATCTACAAATTTCATTAAGTACTTTGTTGTGGGTATGGTCACGTATTTGTTTTTGAGTCACTAAAGATCCAGCTCACCATAAGGAAGGCAATCTTGCTAAGCCATCAAAGAACATGGACGCTTGAAATCCCCATGTCATGCTGTCTCTAATAAAATGAGCACAAAAATTCACTTTTTGATCAGTGAAGGCTGAGCTTGGGAAAACAATGAGATAGTACTACAACAGGTTTCATAATTAAGGTATATGGATTGGTGCAACACGGCAGATAGCAGCATAGAAGAAGGGTCTGATTAGCGAGAAGCAATTGCAATAAGAAAAAGCAGCTTGCAGCTTTCTCGCAAAGTACCACGCCTTAATGCTCTGTGGTAGGGAATGTTTACGTAAAAGCATCTGCGGAACCAAAATATGCATTTTTCGAGGAGCGAAGCTGTGTTAGAGCCATTTGCAAACTACTTGCTCGAATGAAACCTGATCTGCGATTTGATGTAAGCTACTCGATACGTTAGTAAGCTGACACTCCTTTCATAGGCCAGAACCCTTCAGTGTGGTAAAGAATAAGTTCACAATTAGCCCAATACGCAAAGAGGAAAAACGAGATCCAAGCAATTATTATAGGGTCCGAATGGGTGTGTGGCAGTCAAAGAAACTCATTGACTCGAAAAGTATTATGGCAGAGGATAACCCAAATCTTAAAAGAAATTAAACTCTACACTGTACTGTTAACAGGACACTACAAATTTCACTAGAGAGTGACTGCTTAAACTCTGTCAAGAGGTACAAGAAGCTTCAGAATATGTTCTATACGAGGAACCTGCGATGGCAAGACGAATACTTAACTCTCTAGCCAACAGGCGACTTTGCTATCCATTAAGGAATAATAACACACTATCCATAACCTACCTTGTCTCATTTCACGTCCTATGTTAACAATTCTTTGAGCATTGATAGCCAGGCATCGGGACCCAAATTAGGGCATTCAAAATTTCCATTTAAATTCTATGGAAATTTTGATCGCTATCGAATGTCGAAATTAGCCACCAAATTTTTTGATCTTCATAGCTGATTTCCTACTTCTGATGTTTATCAATTGGAAATTTTGCTATGATTCAGTTTCAAAGTAGAAAGCGCTTCAATATTCTTTCCTAAAACAAGTCAAGAAACCTAACTCTACTTACATAAATTTTCTGAAATCTCATCCGAAATTCCCCTTCTTATTACCACTGAAGTGGAAAACAACTCAAATAACCAGCCAATGAACAGGTGATGTCAACACCTTCATAGCAGAGTAACGCATCTTTAGTTTTTATCTAGAATAAATTTTAAAAATAAATTTACCTTATCGCCTTTATAAATAATCAATCAACCCTGAAACAGAAACAAACACATGCCCCTAAATTTAAAAATTCAATAACATAAATTTTTCATAAAAAATTCGAATTAGAAAACTTTGCACTTGTTTTTGTCACACACACCCTCCTTCCTTGTACCATGCATTTAAGTAGTCTAGTCAGGAACAGCAGCATTTAGGAGTAAATTTATTGAAAAACAAGAAACTTTAAATTTACGATTATGAACCAAAAAAAAAAAAAACGCACACATACAGCTGGTCTACAAAACGATCGTTTTATAACGTGAATCCCAAATGATATTAAACCAAACCAAAAAAAAAACATTATCACAAAGAAAAAATGAATTAAATTCCAGACACTCGTTTAGTGTGTAACCCAGGCAGCAGGCGCAGGCAAACCAGTGATGCATAAAGATGCACTTCCTTGCAGGAAAATAAATTTACACATGAAAATAAAATGAGCAGAACAGCAAAGAGCAGCAATAACAACAACAACAATTATGAAAACATGTAAAACTTTCCCTTAATGCAAGCATGTATTTTTTGTTGTTCCTTTTTCCTCGTCTTATTTTCTTTTTTCTTTATTTATTTGGCTGCAAAGTACACATTAACAAAGAAATACTTTATATAACGACCTCAATTAATAATTTGTTCTTGATGTTGTTTCTGTTGTCGATGGCACGTTTGTTGTAGTAATGTTGCTGCAACATAAAATTATAGTTTCATTATTTGCTTGAGTTTTCAGACAACCAGCAGTTGTAGTATTTAATTAAAAATGATTACACTTCCACACACGCGTAGGAATACTTCTCTTTATCAATTCCATGTGCTACTTAAGGTACACGAATACATACATATGCCATGTAGTTGCCGTTGGTTTGTAGAGCCTCATATTACTTTTATCTCTAAAAGGGTGTTTAAATTAGATAAAATCTGATGATAGGATTTTTCTTGGAATCATTTTTAATTAATAAAGGAGAGCCCTAAGGTAGTTAGAAATTATAATTAAATTTTACAGTCGAGGTTTTCATTATTAATTATTTGTAATCGGAATTCATTTATTTATTTCAAATTAATGACCACCCATATGCAGATGCTTTTTCAATTCGAAAACAGCAAAACTTTACGTAGGCCCAATTTTATAACGCCTTTAGGTGTAAACTGAATGCTCCTTTAAGGTCTCAATTATCTTAGCACGTTTTCCCTGTAGCAGTAGTTTACGCCTGCAGAGCAGAAATAAGTTACAAGAATGTATGTCAGGCATACAGGCTGGTATGAACATTGGTTTTGTCGCATTAAGAATACGCAATTAAAATTTTGTGGCATTTCTTCCATTCAAGCGGCAACTTTGATATTTAACAGCAGTCACCTAGGATTATTCTGATTTAAAAAAATTCACCGGTACGCATAGAAGCAGAACGCATTATCACTGTGAAAACCACCCTAAGACTGCTCGCAAACTTCGAGCAATTGTCGGTCCAGAAATGGGAGGAAAATTAAAAGAATACTGAATAGTGAATCCCCTTTGTGTTGACGTACCGATCGGCCTATTGAAAACGTTCTTCTGTAAACAAATGTGTACTCGCCAATCCGAAAACATTAAGTCGACATCGGTCGAAATAACTTCAAATCCACCTTCACATATACAAAATACAACTTACTCAAAAGCTCAAGCCAGCAGACCATGCAAAGCGCCAACAATTCGTTCAAGGGTTGATACAGGAAAGAAAAGTAAATGCGGATTTTGTAAAAAAAATCCACTGATGAATCGCATTTACATCTAAATGACTTCGTATATAAGCAAAATCTTCGAATTAGGGGCTCCGGAAACCCGCAAGCGATCCATGCGAAACGAGCAACTGGTATAGAGTTTGTTCGGGCGGCATGATTGGGCATTACGTATTTAAAAAAAAGTATGGTCTTTCAGTAACAGTAAAGGGCATTCGTTACAGGAACATGATATCGGCATTCTTGTGGTCTCCACAAGATGGCATGGATGTAGAGGACATATAGTTTAAGCGCCCTTACTTGTCGTCTTTTTAGACTACTCGCCGAAAGGCCTCGTCGTCCCCTATATGCCTCGATGACATTTTGCCCCAAATAAAGAATTTTTTTCGCGACAACAAGACATTATAAATAAATCATAAGCGGCGCTTTAACTCATCTCATTCCCAAACCATAGAGTATAACTTCTGATGGTTATTGTATTGTTGTTGTAATGTGGAAGATACTTGTTAACATTGCTAATCCTTCGGCACATATTTCTCAGACAATCGTTTTAAAATTTGACGCTTACTTCTTTATTAACTTCCAAACTTTATTTATTAAGTGAAATTGAAAATTTTACCCTCCTTTTAAATATTTTTTGCGAGTTTTCATAATTTTATTACTTTCACCTGCATTGCTAGATGATTGGCGATATTTATGAATTCTCTCGCTCAATTCGCATTCGCAACAGCTTCAAGGCGCGAGAAAATTTCAGAATTTGACGCACTCTGGATATATATTTTCCTAACATCAGGTAGCTCGAAAAATAATTATGGAAAAGCCCAGATCGCGTGCTCTGCAGTCCAATCTGATTCATCCAATGCCACTAAGTAGTTTAGAAGTTCCACATTTTTTAAAATTATTTTTAAATTTCACGCAACTGGGCTTTGAATGAAATATACTTTGTTGAATATTCCTTTGAGGAGACATACAAACGTCATGGTTGCGCAGATGGGTTTTGCTACATGTCAATAGCAAATACACTCCTGTTCAATTAATTAGAACCACATACTTTTTGTTACTCAGTAGGACATATATTTTGATATTTTTTTTGCCAGAACAACAATTGTACTATCAGCGGGTGGCGTATTTAACTGAGCTCAAAAACAAATAAAAAAATGTTTAAAGTAAAATTCAACAGTATTTTTTAAAAGTTAAGAAAAGAATACCCAATAAACTAATTTAATATAAAACATATATCGTCATTACTAACTATAAATATTTTTAATAAAAAATTTCTTTTCAACATTCTTTAATGATTTGGATAACCGACTGCTTGCCATTGAATTGCCTTCTTTCTTCATAGGACTTGCGGGTAATCGACTCAAAAATGCTATTTAGTTCTGTAAAAGCCGAATTAGGCACAGTTTTTAGGTTTCCCTAGTCAAACTACCGCTAGAAATTGTAATTATATTACGTAGTAATAGTACGTAATAGCACCCCAACCAATAATACTGTCCTATTTGCTGTGGTAGCGTTTCAGTAACAAATCTTCTTTTCTCAAATCATGAAATCTACCAGAATGAATTTTTTCTCACCAGTGAAACCCACAACTTTCCAGTCATTATAGTGACTCCTTCCTTGTAAACTCCACATCATATGCTCACTGTCAAACTGCAATCGATTTTATTTGCGTGTTCATTAAATTTTTCGCAACTCCAAGTACTTCGTAACTTTTTATATCGGAAGAACTGAGTTCGACGCAACTCTGTATACTTTTCGCATTTCTCTCGGAGTGGAAGCAGTTACAACTCTTTCTTTACAGTTTCGTCTATGAATTGTTTGTGATGCATGTGTCTGGGCACGATTTTATATGGTTTTCTTTAATACACATGGATTTTAGATCTTTCTTCTGCAAATTTTTCGAAAAAATGATGCTAAGAATACCCCTGCATTTTACTTAAAAATTGTTTGATGTGCTTCTGAGCTCAATTAAATACGCTATCAGCTGGTAGACATTTTCCTTCAACCCATAAAGTATCAAAATATATGGCCTGTTCAGTAACAAAAGTTATGTGAGTCTTATGAATAGAACACGAGATATTCGAATTTTTTTTGTACCAAAAAAAAAACCATTTAAAAATGTATTTAACTGATGAGCTGTCCAAATAATAAGCATATCGCAGATTTATTATTAGCAAGGATGAATCACATTAAATTTGTGCCCTTTTGTCTTTTTTATAATACTTTTTATGTAAAACTCATGCCTATTTTGTCATGTTCCAAAATGCTGAGAAAAAACTTTTAAAACTGAAATAAAATTATCATTTGCTGTATTGCGCTTTGAATTTCACTCCCTTCGAACACAACTAAAAATTATTTTATATTAGTCCTTAAAATTATGACTAAAGAAAATCACAATGACACATCACATTAGCGTCCTAATCCCTCCAGTAACCCAAATGAAAATCCAATTCGATTCCATAATGTTTCGCTTTTTACTTTTTTGTGCTGAAGTTGAAAAAAAAACCAAACAAGTTGAAACTCTAGAAACCCCTAGAGAATCTGCAATAACCATTTGCAATCATTGAAAAAACCCCAAAATTTTGTTAAATAAAAACAGCCTCAGCTGGCACAAAAAAGCCAAGTATTTAAAAAAATCCAATAATCATCATACACTGTTACCTTAACGATTTATTAAATGAAATTTATAGAAAATAAATTATGAAATTTCATTAATCACTTGAACATGAATTTAAACACGCACGCAATTCGCTGGCAAAAATAAGCAGCCGCCCAAATAAAAACCCTTAAATGTTTAAAATTGCTAAGAGCTAGTTGAGCAGCAGAGAACAATTGAAAATATTACAGGAAAGTTTTTCTCCCTTCCCCCCGATAACTGCACGAGTCAATGACCTGAAAATTTCTTTGAGAAAACTCACGCATAAATACTTTAAGACACCCCAATAATTATGATCTAAATTCCACTGCGGTTTGATTTAATGTCTTTAATAAAATCATAATATTTTTGGGCAATTAAAAACACCTAAAATATGAAGAATTTCTATGGCAGTGAGTGGATTTTGTTACCCCTAATTGTACAATTGCAACCCCATTTCAGCTAATGATTTTCCCGGGATATGAAAACTAAAGAAATTGCATTTGTTAAGTAACAGATCAGCAGCACGAAAACACACAGAATTTTATACAACTGTGGCAACAATAAAATTTCCACATGAGCTGCATTTAATGTGCTACTGATTTTTAACATCTGTTTTCATTTTACTCAACGATTTTGGTTTTCACTTTTTTTTATGTGCCTTCTCTTTACTTCTGGGTACTTTTGAAATGTTCTTTGTTATCTGACGCAGACGTTGCTTTTAATACGTATTTACTACGAAATGCGTATGCAATTTTTATATCTTCGCCAGTTTTGCTTCAAAAATAACCAATGAGAAGAAGATGTTTACGATTTAATGAATTTTATTCTTATGTAATTTTGGCTGGGGTGCCCGAAGCTACCGTAGTTTTCAGTACATACTGGCGTCTTCCCAAATGGTGAACAGTTGCGTCAATAGAAGTTATGCTGAACTGCTAATCAACATCTATTCAGCAGGTACTTGTTTGGGCTGCACAGACCAGATGGTCTACGGAACTCACACGTCTATGATTACACGATAACTGCACATGCTTTCGGGAAGAGACACTCACCATGGTAGCGTTACAAGCACGACATCGTACCTTTGGGGCATGTGCAATTAGTATTAATCTTCTATACAACGACTACTGTAGAAGGTATTGCGGCTGAGAGCAGCAAAAACTATAAAAAAATCTCCTGTGTTACTTTTTTGTGACAAGTTGGATCAATACCTAAAAATTTAGCAGCGCTCTTGCACCGTAATGCCAAGAGAAGAAACTCTTTTATTCAGGCTTCAATAGAGTTTCGTGCTAAAACGAGAAAATAGATAGTATCCCCACCATATAGCAATCGGAGTCTCCATAAGGACCCAAGTGAGCCCGGTATAATCACTGACAGTCTGTAAGAACGTAACCTAACCTGGTGCTGCTGGGGAATATCCAACCAATATCAAGAATTACTCTTTAATTATTTCCATACAAATATCATGATGTTTTCAATGCATCGAAGAAGGCATGAGATCCCACATAATCTTACTCTTGTTTGTTAGGACCTCTCAACCATCAACAACCTTACATACCTTATATATTTTTAGATCGCGTGTTTTAATACAAAACTACCAACGCCCCTAATGCAATACTCGTATAGATAGCAATTGAAGACCATTTCCGCCTGCACCCTCCTCTAGCTAATGGGTCCCACCGGTGGAATATATCATCTTGGGGAACACTGCCACCCTGATGGATTGCCATTGGGGGAAAAGAGGGGCACCAGTTCCTGGGCCTGGTCAGGAGCCTGAAATTGGAAGAAGGTATGATTTCTATGTTCGACCAGTAGCGAGAGTGTAAACTGGTACCACGGTAGCCCCTGGAACTTCGGTTCCAGACTGGTTGTTGGTGAGGCTCTTTCGCGGGTGCATGTAGTGGCTGTGCTTTATATCCAAAGCGGGGAGGTTCACTGCAGGACCTATGTGGCGTTGCATTGCAACGCAAGCTGTCAATGTCATTCGTTGACAGCAGGAGATTAGATAACTCCGAACCTCTCAGCAAGGGGTGGCACCGGGAGCCTGGAAACCTCTGTTCTAATTTGCAACCTATGGGATGTGCATAGGTGATATTCCGGTGGTGCTTATGCGATCGCATAGGGGCGCTTGTTTGGCCGCTTAATGTCACATCCGTGGTTGGACCACCGTGAGATTAAGCCAACGTTGGCAGGTGCTCCCGCAAATCTAATCATATCTAGCTAATGGGTTTGGAACTACCTCTTCCCTGCTGTTAACAGTTATTCTTTTGGCAGCCTGCATTACAACCCAACGCCACATTGATTCTGTACCAAGATTTCCCACAATTATAAACCACAGCCGCCGCGTGCACTACAGAAGAAGAATAGTTAGCAACAACCAGCATGTGACTTATGACCCTAGGTGGAACCAGTGTTTATAGCGTTACTATTCGAACTTAGAAAATCCTACATTTACAAGACATGCCTCCGTGGGCTTATGGTACCGTCTTTATTATGGTTACATAAAATCTCAGCTGACACTCCCTGTTCCACTTTCTGTTTTCGACTGGGCTCAGATTTACAAAATCTATTTTTCCAAGGAAAAATATAATTCAAAATTATGTCGCCTTGAAATTTTGTTGTAACTTTACGTTCTTTCTTTCAACATAACTTTATAAGAACCCTTGTTTCTTTTTATTAAATAAGTAGATTTATGGTTATTTTCATTTGCCTTTTTATTGAATTGATGAAGCGTAAATGCAAATGCATGTTTAACATGCCACAGAACATACAACAAGTCGTTTGGTTGCCTCTTTGCACGGGCTGTTTGTATTTACATTTCATATGCGATGTGATTGCTACTCGTATATTTCAAAGGAAACAGAAATTAAAGATTCTTTAAATAAAGTGCCCTGGTGTTAATTAGCCAAGCTGCAAATGCATTTAATTGTATAGGAGACGCACAAACGCAGATAAGAAGATGAAACGGTAATCAAGGAACGGTGAAGAATTTGAGGTAGTCGAAATATTTACTCGTATGCGGGCTGATATTGAAAGTTTTGCAATTACAGGTTAAAGTGACAAGAAACTTTCATCAAAATGTTAGCCAAAAATAAAAGATAAATCCATCATGTTAAGACTTGTTCAATGGAATTCTCATACTGTTTGTAATTTTGTGTGAATTTGCTCTTCATAATTTTAATGATCTGGCAATGTTAAAGAATCATTCCAGTTCAACGTTTGTATTTTGATGAATTAAACGTGCAAGCAAAGTTTGCAAGTTCTAAAGTTACAAGCTAAATTTTGAAACGATATATACTTCTGTAAAAGTTGTTGTTAGATCCTAAAAATCTTTTTGCCACCCAGGCTATTTATTTGGGCAGCTCATTTTTCAAACCTCCAAATGGCTTGCTGCCAGGAGAGTGAATGTATTTAACCAAACTTTTAATTATCGGATGCGCCTGTGCCAGTGATAATAAGGAAACTCACTAGTGGTATTGCACACTATTCAGATAAGTCAAGTGGCTTTTTGGAAGAAATTTTGTGTGCCAAAGAAATCTTCAGAGATGAACAGACTCACATGTGATACAAGAAATTTTATTGCAATAGTAAAAAGTGGCCCTGAGGTTAGCATTTCCAACAAGAGTGGCATTTTGTTCAGGTGAACTTCATCGCCTGATTATGGTCAGCCGGCTCCGGCGTCCCGCCAACTTACTATATTTACAATTTGCACACCTAGGATTAAAGATATTTCTAAAACGCCCATTAAAATAAGTAAGTTTTAAGTCCTCTCACAACATATAGCATATCGCTGTTAATGGTTTGAAACCGCATTTTATTTTGTCCTTAGTGGTTTTTTAATCGGACGTCAAATTCTATATACGGCCTGTGCTGTACCGATCCCTCCTCTTCTAAAAACCAATTTTTTCAAACCATCCGATTATCTTCTTAAACATCCTGGAATTTAAAAAATTAATTCTTCGCCACTTACCCAGCATGCTTTTTGTTTTTATCGCCATTTTGAGTCCAATTACAATATATGGCTTATGGTTTAATTGTTTGAAAATGGCTTCAGCTTTATCCTTGGTGGTTTTCATTCCTAGTAACCAATCATTTTCCACATCAAAGGATAGTCCTTTTAAAACTATGTAATCCTGTTGTTCAAAATATTAAGTTTATTCCACTTTCCAAATGCCATCCCTTTTTTTGTCAAAGTCTTGATATCCCTGACAAGACTATTCTGTTCACTAGTTTTAACAATACGCTGATTTGAAAAGTACATTTTCAACAAAAATTTAACTATTGCGACAGAATTTCGGTAGCCCTGTAACCTTGAGATATGGTTGGGTCGAATGTCCAGTTCCTCATGCGATTTAATGCTGTTGAACTTATTTTTACGTATTTTTTACGTGTTTTTCACAACCCCATATCGTTACACGAGCTAAGCGAAAGTATCGAACTCGAAATTGTGAGAGAGTGAAAAATGTCGATGGCTGACGAAATCGAAAGTTCCATGCGCTCTGGAGGCAAATATCCCAATAAATCTGTTTTATACATAAAATTATTACGACCCCATTTAAACTGCCTTAATGTGGCCTTCATTATAAAATGGCAAGTCTATAATCCTTCAATCAAATATCTACATATTTCAAAATCTCAAATCTCTTTTTATGTTGCTTTGTTCAATAAAATAAAATAAATATGGTAAAAGTTCTTATTTTGAGGGATGCAAAATTACGTTCGTATCTTAAGAAAATAATAGAATAAATCGACAAATTGTAAACTGAATGCTGTGGCACATTTACCAATAACAATATGCTGCTATCACTTGTATTTGAATATATGTAGCCACATAAAGCTGTGTTTACATTACATGTAAAAGTCATATGCAATATCAAAATTACATATGTATGTAAAACGTTTGCACATAGTGTCATCCCTACAAATATAACAATTGTTTTTTCCATATGCGCAGTAACATGTGTTATTTTTTATATAAATATATTTTCAAGTAGAAAACCGTGTGACAACAGCTGTTTTCAGTTACGTTAACTTTTGTTTCCAAATTTCTGCAGAGCGCTTTTTTAAGATTAAATTAAAATAGCAAAAATAACCAATATATTTTGTTATAACTACCTTCCGTTGGATACAAAGAAAGCTAAAGAGGTATTGTAGGTGGCGAATATGCTACATTCTCCTTTCAACTAGTCGATTCGTGGATTTTTTCGGTATTGTAAAGTTATTGACAAAATTAAAGTTTCTTAAGGCCTGGTACAGCAATATTCAGTCATAGGAAATGAAATGAAGGTCAATTTTCTTACGTGAAAAAGCATAAACAGCTATTCAAGAGTCAACTACTGTCCAATGCACACTAGACATTTATTGTTGGCTGTAAATTTTTTCACGCGATATAATCAATATTTCTCTACATATTACTTAAATAGGAATCGAGTTCCAAGGTTAATATAAACGAGTTAAAAATGAATTGACTTGAGCATGAACCAAATTATTAATTTAATTGTTATTAATATAGTTCGTATGATACAACCAATATAATTTTAATTAATGATTAAACCCGATTGAAAAAGGTTTTATGAATTTGAATATTTATGGGAAACATTTCTTAACCAATACCTGATTAGTTGAACTCAAAATGCAGATCAAAATATTTTATTCAATTAATATAAAATAAAAGATTTTGGGTAAAAGACGATTTCAAATCATTTTTATTGTAATATCAATTTCCGTTAATAATTTTTCTGATTAATTTCCTGATTGATGTACTTTCTCAGAGGTCCCTAATTAAGCGCGTAATCAAGTAATTACTGTGTGGTTGACAGCACTGGCTATTTTTGTACAGTTGCTATTGAAATGATGAGGCGTAAAACAATATCAATTGTTTTAAAATTCATTTCATATATAAAATTATGTTCTGAAACACAAGTTTTTCAGTACTTTTTGTATTTTACTCAAGAAAATCAGCTGTAGTAGGTAGTTTGTATTTAATTTCAACAACAAGAAGAGTTTATGTCATATGTACGTAACATACGTGCGTCTGGACATAATAATTATATACCCTGATTTTGACATACACATAAAATTCCATATGGATCGTAATTTTGACATTCCATACAAATTGTACGCCTAATGTAAACACAGCTTAAGTGAGTAAAAAAATCCGTTGCTATGGTAGTGAACAACACCATGATGGAGATAAATCCCTCGAAGATGTAAAAGAAGATACTCACGCTTCCACATATAAACTAAACATACACATCTTCTAAATGCATATTCAATGAACAAATAAAGATACAAATTCAATTTTTGGAGTTTTTTGCGCTTTGAAAAAAATAAACTGAATGAATGTTAGATGATGATAAAAAGCCAGGAGTAAATGATATTGAAAAAGGGGGGGAAAAAGAATCCAGAAAGAAAACAGCCCAAAAGAACGTAAAAACGAAAGGCAACAAACTGAATACCATGTGGAACGTGACTTGAATTGTTCTTAAGTGATTTTTAATAGTTCACGTGCGCCATGATTCAAACAAATTTATACAAAATATTTTTTTTTTTTTAAATACCGCCGGAACATACACACACAGAAACACAAATACTCCCAGGAAGATAAGGCATAAATGTTGTCTCTGAGTAACAAACAACAAAAATGCACAAAATTTTTCCAAAGCCACAAATACATTGAAACAAGAGCCTAAAGCGAGTGGTGTGTGTACTTGGTTGAGACGTTTTTGCTGCTCGTCATAATCCTTTCCAAGAGCTCACTCATGTTACTCATACTCTACTTGGCTCCGATGCTGTCTCAGCAATTGTATAGAAGGTGAAAAAACATTTGTAACTGTGATAAAAGACAGATAAGAGTTGAAAAATTTTTTAAGTTAAATTTTTTAAGTTACCTACAAGAACAAATTTTGATAGCAAATACGTGTGTATTTGTTTGGCTGAATGTAATTGATATTTTGAAAAATCACTTTACGCAATTATTGTTTCTTCTGGATTCTTAAATTGGCGAGAAGCACTTGTTGATAGAAAAAAAGGAAACTTAAAAAAATTCCAAATTGATATTTCTGATAAGTCTGTGGCAGAAAGGAATAAATTCTTAAGTCGAGTTAAGCTGAAAACGAGTTTATAAATTCCGTATGATTCCACAATTCACTAGTACCTCTCAGAAAATTTCACTTATTGTATATAAGTTATACTGAAATTAATTTCTTCTTAGCTTTTTAATTTTGAAAAGTAACTTAACTTAAAATTTATTGTCGTGATTACCAAATCTTCAATGGCCAGCAACCATTCCTCAATTACATTTTCTGAAGCCTTAGCAGATATCTGGTTTGAACCTTGTTTAATGTACTAGATTAGCCTAGTGTTCTTGCATATGGACTCTTCCCATGATCTAGCCTGAGCTATATCATGTAAAGCTTTATCAATTTGCTTTTGCAGGCTGAGAGAGGAAGACAGAGGCTGTCTACAACCGCATATGCCTATGAAATATTCTAAAATACCTCAACCAGTTTGTCCTAGACTAGCTTTGACATGGGAATTTAAATTGCAAAGTAATAAAGTGTGTCTTAATTTTAGTATTAAGGCAGGTAAGACGACTACAATGGCAGTCAATCATGCAGAGCACCACTACAGAACTTGGTATTGCAGAGGCTAACCACACTAAACACAAAAGGTTTCTAAGCCAAAGATATAGAGAATAATAGCTTGTAAAGGGTTTTCCAAAAAAGGCGGGTGTATCTTCACAGTCTGTAGAGGCCACAAATGTTTAGTGATTGATTTAGTGCTTATTATTCAACCACTGTAGTCAACTCAGCAAGGTAGGTTACACGACTCGCTGAGAGGAAGGACTAAGCCGGAATTTTGGCTGAAGAAACGTTCTCAGCAATGAGTCGCATTTATGGCTGAAAAAAGGCGTATATGTGGCAATGCCCACTTATAGGAGTTTCTATAGGGGGCAATGTGTTTACAGAGTGTAACTGTCTGGTATGGGTCTTTGGTCGGTAGTCTGACTGGGTTGTACTCTTTTGAACACAAAATAAATTTAGTAGGTATAGAATTAGGTATTAAAAATTTGTTGAAATGCAAGTAAGACAAATAAAATAACAACTTGTTTGTTGAGAGCCTTGAATTAAAGCTTTAATGTTTTTGTTTGGAAGTTCACTAGATTTTCTCATTTAGTTTAACAAATTTCGGGCATAGTTTTTTTTTAAGTTCGTTAAGAGTTTTCTGATGAGCTGGCTTAAACAAACAGCAAAATTCGCATAGTCCCCAGCTTATCTCATCCAAAGAAATAAGTAGCTGTTTTATAATAATATTTATAATATAATTTTGATCCGAATTTAACGATATGGACGTTTTATAAAATGTAAGGTAGCAAGACCCCAATACAGTACAATAAACAACATGCATCAACAATTTATGAGTATATTAACCGGCTATGGAGCTCAGGTTAATTTGCAACCCAGATCGAGCAATTTGACCTCGCCACGATTTCTCTTGTGCCATTTCTAAAAATTGAAATTCTTGCATCCTTCATACCTTGCTACGTAGGTCATAACCGCATACATGACTTTTTCGAATAAAGGAAGATGATCTTCATTTTCCATTTAAATATTGCCTTGCTGAATTAACTATACTCTTATAATCAAAAAACTGCATAACCAGAACAATTTTTTGTAACACGTTTCGTAAAAGTGGCTCAAGTGCATTAGTTTTTCAAATATACAGGAAATCAAACCTCCTCGACCTTGCAATACGCAATCTCTTTTTGATAGTTTTCATAACCATGTGAGAAATACTTTAGGTGAACTTTAGAAAAATCTCACTCAATATCTGCTCTTGACACACGTGTAAATGTGAGCTTGTTAGCACCTTTAATGCCAAATAACCCCATAGAAAGAAATATAATCATGATAAACTGCATGATCTAGAGAGCGAAGTCTGATCACCAAAATCTATATTTACATGTATAAAATAATGATGGTTAAGCACTGTGGAGTATTTACTCAGGTTAATTTCGTAATTGCTTTGTGACCATAGCAAAAGAGCACACGATTCGTACTTTAGTTAATTGAAATAAAATCAAAAAAATTTCAATTAGCTGATGATATCACGTTTAACAATTGTCATATAATGATGAGAATAATGACAGTTACACTTGTAAAATGGCGCTCACGATTACAGTTATTCTGTGTTTTTATAGACGACATTAACATTAGCATAACCAACACTATATAATAAACACAACGATATCAAGCGCACATGAAAATGATAAGGTCACTGTTTATTTATATGTCATAAATGCAAAGTATATTGAATTATACTTACAAAAAAAATAGTGATAAAAAATACATATATAATTTTCTCGTTTATAAACAAGCGGTTCTTTCGGGATAAGCATTCCACGAATCTTTGCGATGGCAAAAATAGAATTCTAGGTACCTTATGCCGACTATTTGTTCTATTTAGTTCAGTCGTTATGACAAAAAACAATCCAAACCTTTAATCTTTTTAAAACACTTATTTTGTATTTTATTGTTATACTTTACAAAAACCTGATTATATATCATATTTTCAGAAGTTCGAATTTTCGAAAATATAATTTAAAAATCCAATTCTTCTAAAAACTGTATGTTTCAATGCGGAAACACTAATCATATTGCTCGTTCGAAATTTCAAACTAAATTGCGAATTTTCGGAGTTATATATAATATTATATATTACACATTACTTTATACAAACTTTATACTTTATCATAAAACTTCGTATATGTTCGAAAATTCGGTTATACTTTCGGACATTCATAGAATTGTAGAAAAGTTATCTGCAATAAACTGGCTGAAATTCTTCAAGGTAAAATCTTTGCTACATTGGAGAAAATTTGTTTTGAAATCCAACTCACACACAAAATTGTGCTTTTATGTGAAAACGCAAATAAATGCTTAAACTATGTTAGAAAATTCGTAATAAGTTCGAATTTATTAGATATATTTAAAAAATATAAAGCCTATCATTTGGAGGATATTTCTTTGAAAAAAATTTATTTATTTTTAACTTTGTTATGATCGAAAATTCGAACTTGATTTCTAACTTTTCCAAAAAATTAATTATTATAAAAAAATTTTAAATATACTGAAGTTGTGATGTTCGAAAATTCGATTTAAATTTCGAAATATTTAAAAATGCCCACTATGACCTTCAGAATTTTTATCACTAATATTATCCTAAACAACGCCTATCAGAACTTATTCTAAATTATATAAAAATGTGTTATAAAAAATTATGACCCTACTTTTTTGACGCGTATATCTGCAACACAATTTGCAAATTGTTAGACATACATAAAATTTTACTCCCCTCTTAGTAGCTCTTGCAACCTTTTGCTTTTTAATGAAAATAAGATGAAGTAAATGTCTGAGCAAAATTTTTTATTTTAATGGAGTTTCAGTAATAAACAAGATTAACATGAAGAGCAACGTACAATTGTTTTAGTAGAATTGAGCAGCAGCAATAAAAAATATATGTATAAGAAAATGTGCTCGTATAAAACTGATAGTAGAGTATTTTTATTGGAGTTTTAAAACTCCAAACACGTAAATCTAACTACCAGCAGTCGTATCTGCTGCTGAGAAAGCTAAAATAAACAGAAAAACAAAATAAAACAAACATATTTAGAGGTTATTGTGGCTCAAAGACAACAACAGGAATATACGAATCCTGAGCAGCAGTTTGACAAAAGGAGAAAGTAAAATTTATAGCAAGAAGGAACAACAAGTGTAAAAAAATTATTTTCCACTAAAAACCATGACATTGTGGCAGTGTAAGGAGGAATAGTTGAGTCTGTTTTTGCTACGGGCTCATAAGGAAGAGCTTGGCAAAATAAAGTCCTATTTAGAGTAATTTTCGTATTCATGCCAATTTACTACTCACGGCACAAATGTTTGCATAAAAGAAGTTTAATGTGTCAGGTGGCGCGTGTCCATTACACGCTTTGTGGGTTTCCGGTTCACAAATATTCT
Source organism: Phania funesta (assembly GCA_963932375.1). Taxonomy (NCBI): domain Eukaryota; kingdom Metazoa; phylum Arthropoda; class Insecta; order Diptera; family Tachinidae; genus Phania; species Phania funesta. The sequence continues at coordinate 102,151,118 of OZ010653.1, read as the reverse complement.
GGTTGAAAATTTGTGTGTACTTGGCGACTTCTTTTTTCTTCTTTGTCAGGGTAGGAAGAGAACAAAATATTTTTTCTGCATAAGAAGCCTTAAATTAATTTAATGCCAAGCTATTGAGACTAAAAAGTATTCATTACTTTAGTTACTTAATGTGACATATTTTATTTTAGCGCTGGTTTTGATTTTAATTCGATAGAAGTTTTTGGATTGTTGGAACGAATCGAAAATTCATTGGAGAAAAATGTTCGTTTAAAATCAAAGCAACAATAGAGCATATCGAAATAAGTCGCCAATCAGGAAGACCATTTAGCATTGTTCTAAGACTTAAGTGTAGCAATTTAATAAATGAAAGTCCAGAGTTATGAGAACAAATATTCAAAGTTTAAAAACTATTTAGAAAGGTTTGTGTGGCCAATACGTCGTGTGTGTGCTGGTAACAGGTGGTTTTGGTGCTTCCGGGAGGCGGTAATTTTAATAGGCAAAGTTTTTACGATTTTTACACGTTTTACACTTTTTTTTAACACATTCAAAAATGATTTTGGTATTTTTGCTCAGTCTTGGTTTGTTCCTCCCTAGTACAACAAGGGGCATATGTGAGCCGGTGATTGGAATATTAGTCTGTTGTAGAAAATATAATTCCTTAAAAACAATAAACATTATTATCGGGAAGAATCCGGAAATACAAAAAAAAACTTTTTTTAAAGTCAAAAAACAATATCCGAATAATAGAATCCTCAGCGCAATGTTTTAAAAATATTGGTACTTATCTCCTTTATCCTTATTCATAACAATATTTTAGCAGCAACCAGTGGCCAGGAAAGTGTTAGGAATCGCATAAGAAACAGGCTGTTTTAACGATGATCAAGTTCCGACTAAGGCAAACGCGCAGATGCAGCCAACAATTCGACAACAATTAGTGCCAGTTTTTTATGTAAAAACAAAAACTTTTCAAAATCGATTTGCGACCCCTGCTAGATAAGCAAAGTACACATATGTGCGTTGGCTGGCTGTCAAAATTGAAAGCCTAACCGATCGTTCTTAAATATCACGAATATAAAAGATACACATAAAACGTCATGGCACCAGAACAGCTACTAAACTGAGGCCTTACATGACCTTATCTTAGATAATAGTTTTCATTACCTTCGTGCTATAAAGTCGGCAAGCTACAAATATCAATGCATGATAAAGAGTTTAATTTCAACTCTATAAGGCGAGTATACTAAAAAAAACTTTAAAATTTATGGAGCTTAATTATATACCCTTCACAAAAAAGGAAAGGGTATATATAAGTTTTGTCATTCATTTCACTTCAACCAAGAATATATATTTTGGATCCTTATAGGTAGGAAAGTTTAACTAATAGTCTGTCTGTTCGATGTTAAAATTAAACTTTCTTGGACCACTTGATCAGCGAGTATCGTGTTAATTCAAATCAGCCATAAAGGTTGACAAGCTCCCGAGATGTAGGCCGAAAACCAATTTCAAATTTTGAAATTTCACAACAAAAAATTCAACTTAATCAAAATTTTGCAAATTCACAAAAAGCCGTAAATTAAACATAAAAAAATTTTGAAGAAAACTTCGAAATAGAATATATCTTACAAAATTATATAAAAAACCTCTAATTTCACCACAAATCTGGGAAATCACAAAAAAAAAATCCACAAAATTTTTAAATAAAAAAAATCTAAATTTGAACATAATTTAGGAATTCACTAAAATTTTAAAAATTCTTCATACATTGGTGAAGGGCATTGAAGATTCGATACAGCCGAATATATCTCAGTTGTTTAAACTGTGTTTTTATTTAAATATGCATTCCAAAGCTCATAATTTTCTCTCTAAGTGCTGTCGAGGATCCTTCTTTTTGAATCCTATTATAATAATTTCCATAAATTTTTCAACTATTTCGTTACCTCACAAACACTTCATATTTATACAAATTCTATATGAACCTGGCAAAATTCTCTTTTGTTTAAATATTCCAATTACTTAGTAACTCAGAAGCGAATGTTTTGTCTAACAGCCACTTGAAAGTATTTAAAAAACGTTCAGAAGATATTTTTTAATTAAAATTAATTGTTTGATATGATGGAATGCCATGTAGATTTTAAAAAATGTCTGCATAACAAAAGTGTTTCCTGTTCATTTGAGTGAAAAGGAACAAGAAACGAAACAAAATTAATGTAATGCCTTTGAAGAGGGCTTTACAGCACATATACATATCTATTTGCACATACTTTAACACACATATACACGCGAACGCACGCACGCACGCACAGACGAACACAATGTCATTGCTTTAGTTTATTTAACAACTTCAAGCATTTGCTTTTAGAAAGTTAGTTGTACAAACATCTAAGAGTTTAAATGATATTAGAGTAAATGAGAACATTTGCTTAGAATTCCATAATTGAAAATAATTTAATTTCTTTAAAATTTATTATAATATTATTAAAAGAAAATGGTTTAATTGTTGAGCCTTTTTTAAATAAATTTATTTTCATAAATTTAGCAACTTTTAATTTTGTGGCCATATTTTACCTTTCAAGTAAAATATTTTATCAAATTCCTTAGCTTGAGTGTATTTATAATGATTTGAAAACAATTTTGATTGTCTTACAATTTGCTATGAAAACACGGCAAGAATGTTGCCATTTTACTCGCTTCCATAACTCTTTTGACATTTATTGTAACTACAACAAATATTGCGATTATAGGCGTGTTTCTCATACTTTTCCAGCCAAATATTATTATTGAAATTTAGCTAAGTGCTCGTTGAATTTAATATGTAGTAAATATTTGTATATCGAATGTATTACATGAAATGTTAGAGCTACTCAAGTGTATACAAATACTAAACTATATGCGAGGTGTGTTCACGCATTATCAGAAATTGACTTTAGTAATTATATTTCACTTGGTAAATTAATTATATTATGGAAAATAAAAGTACCTTTGACCCGTTGTACTTCTTTTTTTTGTCAGTTATTAAGTCACTGTATAAAAATAAATTTCTGCCTTAAAACTAATATTAACTGTACATTTTCTAGCCGAAAAACAAAACTTGAAAAATAAATAAACCTTTAATCCTTGCTAAATATATAAAATTAAGAATTTTCACTCTGATCACCCATATCCTCGTAAAGAGATGCCTTTTTATACCCTTCTCAAAAATTCAAAGCTTTGTCACTCCGCTGGTAATTTCTACAATACTCATTTCCAACTTTATGAAGACACTAGACAACCTTGGATCTTGAAATGTGCACTATTTGTAATCTGCAATATCGGTCTACAAGTTCTCGAGATACGGGCAACAAATAATATTCACCACATATTGTAATAATTCGCCATAAAATCGAAAAACTAGAAAAAAGATATTTAATTGCTAAAAAAATAAATATTTAATAAAAAACTTAAGTATTCTATAAAATTCAAAATTAAACTACTTTTGAAAATTCACCGCAATAAAATTTCCCAAAAATTTTGACATTTTACAAGAAAGGAGAAAATTAAAAAAAAAATTTGGAAATTCACCAAAAAAACGAACTCATGCCTAAAGATTGTAATTACTTAACGATTAATAATATTTGTAGTTCGGAAGAAACAATAAAGAAGAGAATTCACCAAAAAATTTTAAAATAATAAAAAATAGTTTATTATAGTTTTATTCCACCTTTTTCTATTTATCAATTAATTTTTCTAGCTTTAAGGTCTTAAATAAAAATTTGTATTTTTAGTATATTTTTTTTTGATTTCTCCCAATATTTTTTTGTTTGTGTTAAAGTTTGAAATATTGGTTTTGAATTTTGTGCAACCTTTTTTTCATATGCATAAAAAAATATTTGGTTTGTATTTGAAAATTTTTTATAAAGTATTTCATTATGCCTGAACAGTAATTGATCTCATAAAGAATAAATATTTTACAAAAAAATTTTATTAAACTGAAAACGAAAAAATTTAAAACTTCAGCACAATTTAGGAATTCATGAAAAAAAATAAAAAAAATTCTTCACAGCAATATATTCCAAAAAAGGAAAGTTTTTAAAAAATTACAAAAAATCCAAAATTTGAAATTCATCAAAAGTTCGATAATTCAGCACAAAATCGAAAAACTGGAATAAAACATTATTGCAAATATATCAGAAAAACCAGAATATTTAAATTTCAAAACTATATTTTTTATTTAAGCAAGATGTTTGAGTTTCGCTAAAAGTAAAAGATACATATACAGGATAATGAACCTAAACATATGGTGCATAATGTCAAGCTGTGGCTACTCTACAACACCAAAAATCAATTAAAATCGCCCGCTCAGTCTCCCGATCTCAATTGAGCATTTATGGGATTTACTGGAGCGCAGAATCCGCCAACATAAAATTACCTAAAATAAGTACAGATGATACTTTAAAGTTGGTTAAGTCAATGCCAAATCGTAAGTCCTTAAGCGTAAGGCATATCCGACAAGCTACTAACTTTAGCAATATTTAATTTTATATATTTTAAATATTTTACGTGTACGAATACTTTTTCTTGTGAATCTTTCGACTTCTTTTTTATTTATTATTATTTTTTTATTAATTTTTTAAGACAATAAACTTTAGAGTGAATTAAAATTAGATAACAAATGACTTAATACTTAATTAAAAAAAATATTTGTTTAACAAAAGTGTACTATTTTAAATTGTTTTGGGGTATAAACTTTTTATTTCAAAGTGTACGAATACTTTTTCTGGCAAGTGTATATGTTACAACCCTAGTTTTCACAAACAAGTAACTGATAACATATTTTGAAGTTTAATGACAAAATTTACTCAAAGGCTGAAATTGCAGCGAAAATTTTAAATTTGAGCCAATATTGGAAATTTTACTGACTGAACTATTCTATAATTTTCGATTATTAACACGCAACTGTGTGCTGCCAACAACTGTTAAGATCTCTAAAAATTTAAAATAATATTCAGGGTTTACGTATGATAGACAATAATATAAAGTGTGCGTAAAAGTTGCAGTTATTAAAGTCAGTAGTGTATTTATTCTTAAATAAAATTGAGAATAAGATACGAGTATAACATATGTATTTTACACTTTTTCCTTCGACATAACATGTTGTTATTTGTCGGAAGAGCAAGTACTACAACTCTGCTAGTTGCTATTGTAGATGTGGCCATAATAAATACAATGTATATTTTAAACCGCTCCGTTGTGAATATAATTTCACCAGTATGCTTTCTGTCTTTATGTCTAGCTCATGTCCAAACAGTGACAGACGTAGGGTGAAGTGTGGTTTCACTACACACGCGAGACTTTGCCTTTCATCTAACTTTGGATTTTGTACTAAGAGAAAATGGCTTATTCAATATACTTCGGCCTCAGAGAGTCCTGTGCGATACTTCGGACGACCTACTGACTTAAGGTCATAAATAGCAAGATAATGTCGTCTTGATATTGGACACTCACGTTCTGGATATCTTTTCACTGCACCGAGCCTGGTCAATTAGGAACTGGAATAAAATATTTCTTTTTATTTTTGTTTTTGACATTTATCTTGCCGTCTGCATTTTAAGACTGATCGAAATTTGTGTCGCTAATTCAAAAATGTCTCTACGAAATTGATTTATTTCCTAAACATTCATAATATTTCCTCTCACAAATTTCTTTTTGCTGCTATTATTTCTAACTATAATAAGTCAACCTTTATTGAATTTCTATTAAAAAAAAATATCGTGAATTATTTGTTCTAACCTAAGATGCATACAATTAACCCATTAGTCTTTACGATTGTTAGATAAATAAAACAAACACTTGGCCATATGACAAATGAGTGTGCGTTAACTTGTATTGGTATACATGTTTATTTGGTTATGTATGTATGGGTTTATATTTGCATGTTTGTCTATTTGCAGTATGTTTTAATTTTAAACAAACTAAATACAGGTGAAGCTAAATACACACAGACACACAAGCATATGTGCAACATTAGAATGTATTTATGTAGGTGCATGTACCCAGCGAACAAGTTTTAACAAGAGTATTGATGTTAGAAATTTTCAGAAACCGAAACGCACAATAAACCGAGTTGCCAAAGTTTCTCTTAGACAATGTCAACCAATGACTCTTCTGCATAATAGAGGAAGCAAATTTAAATATATTTTTGGAACAGTCTGTCTGTTTTCAGCAGCTCCTGCATATTATCTAGAAATTATACTAAACTTTGCTAATATGAATTCTGCTAGAAATTTTTTGGAATTTGTTCAGATGTTTGAAAATTTTTTATACAGGGTGTTCGCCGGGAAGGTATACTACTTTGTTTGTTTATAATTTTTCGTTTATTTCATCACGAATATTTTGTTTGAGTTGCTCCAGCGTTTCTGGTTTGTTTGCATAAACCTTGCTTTTCAGATATCCCCACAAAAAGAAGTCCGTAGCAGTCAAATCAGGCGACCGTGGAGGCCAATCGACATCACCATTCCTTGAAATAACTTGTTGTGTAAAGAGGTATCGCAGTAATTCCATTGTAATCCTGGCTACATGCGATGTGGCACCGTCTTGTTAAAACCACATGTTAGTCAAGCCCAAAGCATGTGGCGTTAAAAAGTTGTCAATAATATCACGATATCGCTGTTGTTCTTTGAAGACAAAGCTCCTGAGCACGGTGTCGAATTGAGGTTGATGGATTGTTTTGAACACTTTCTTGAACAGCAGTATTGTTTTAGCCGATATTGCAGTACCTTGTGGTCCATGATTGGGCCTATCAGCTACAGTCCCCCTTTCTTCAAATCTTTCGCTACACGATAAATAGTGCGTCTTGTTGGCACGTTGTTTCTGCCAAAAATTTCACGTAACTTTCTCGTCGTCACAGTAATCGATGATTGATTTTGATAAAATATTTTAGCGATTAAAATAGGGTGGTTTACCGAATATTTTTCCATAATAAATTTGCCACGTTTCTACTTCACCAAATATGAACTGTCAAGACTAATGTTTACCAAAATGGCGGCAAAACAAAGTAGTATACCTTCCTGGCGGACACCCTGTATTTGCTCTGAGAAATTCCTCCTGCATCGCTTTCGGTACATACCAAAACTGCCAAAAATTCGTCACTGGGTTCACATTTTCTGTATGCATTTCTTGTGCCATCAATGTATCGTAATGTTTCAAGAACACAACTATAATGTAAATTTTCAAAAATTGACAAACTTCTATACAAATTGAAAATGTCGTTGTCCATGTTCAGTTTTGCATTTAAATGTGTGTCAGTGTGTATCGGCAGGTAGATAAATAAAGTTAAAACAAACATGTTAACTAAACAATCGTACAGTTTTAAAACAAATATCTACTACTAGAACTATTCCTGCCCAACTGTTACAGCAATAGTAAATAAATACATTGTTTTTGTTTAGCAGGAAGGAGATGCAAACATTTTGAATAAATAGACATATTAGCATTCGATAGGTACGAGTGACAAATGTTAAGGACTACGAAAAGGCCAATTACTTAAAGTTTTGATTGATCCTTGTTTAACAATTATTTATGTTGCATATCTTTGAATTAGTTGCAAGAAATTGGAATAATTTCACATTAGGAGACAATAAGGATAATGAATGGTAACTTCTAAACTTCTGGTTCCTGATTTGATAATCCGTCAAGGTGATTTGATATAGATATTTGGAACGAATTTCTGTGTGAGTCAGAACGAAAAACGACACTGAAGAAGGCCCATAACAGAAAACGGTTCGTATTCCAGTCAAACTTGACTAGGAATGAAGGAAATTTGTTCCAAATATCTACGCCTAAATTACTGGTTCTCCAGTTTACAGAAAAGTTTGCTAAACGATCTTGGTCTACGGGATATGAAGGTGTAAAAAGTGCATACATTGATATATTCAGTGACTTACTCATCAATATTATGGGGTAATTCCACTGTACCTAGAGAGATGAAATTTGGTATACAGGTAGGCCTTGGAAAATAAGTAAAGAGAAAAATTGTTCTTTTCATCTTCAAGGGGACTAGGTTTCCCTCTTATTTGTATTAAGCATTTCGACTATAGGTAGAGAGCTTAAATTTGATATAATTCAACCGTCTGTAAGGTTTAAGTTAAAAGACATTTTATACATACAAAAATAATTTGGAATAAAGGATTCAGACCCGGACAAAAGCATAAATGTGAAAACAAGGCCTAGTTCCTATCCAAAAATTTCGGCCGTAAAAAATACTGAGATCAAAATGAGGACCAAGTTCTTGATATGTATGTACAATTCCATCCCATTTCTATGCAACTTGCTAGCTTGGCAAAATTTTAATTAACGTTCTAATATAGGAAAGGATTATGGGAAAAGTGTTACCAAGCTAGCAATTTGCCTAGAAATGGGATGGTATTGTAAATATGAAGAACTTGGTCTTCATCTTTTTCTGAGTACTTTTTACGATCGAAATTTTTGGAAAGAAACTAGGCCTTGTTTTCACATTTATGATTTTGTGCGGATACATACTACGCAAATTTATAAAAAAACCTAATTTCGTCAAATCGGGAATTCACTAATGATATCAAAAATTCTTCAGAAAAATTACAAATCAACAAAAAAATTTAGAAATTATACAATTTATTTATTACCCTTCCTATTTATTACCCTATCCAATGACTAACAAGAAAAATGTATTTTTAAGAAAATATTTTTAGCTCTTGCCCAGTGTACTTGTTCCTAGTCGGTTTTATATCAAGGATAAATTTTAATATGCTTTGTCATCGATGTCATTTTTGGATGACACTTATTTTAGCAACTTGCAATGTATTTTTTAATACTTTCCAATACATTTTATGTTTTTCACTATAAGGCTTTCCTTTTTTTAGCGCCATTACCATTTGATATCTTCTTTCATATGGAAGAGACACTAATAATAATTTAAGCACAAATATGGGAGCCTAATAGAAGTTGCTTTATTTTGACGAGGTATGTAACCTTATTAATCAAGTTATTATTTATCAAGATCCAAGAAAATTATAAACACAAGCAAAATATATAGATCATTTTTTAAATGCAATTCTAAAACAAATGATATAATAACAAATATATAAAAAAAAATCGCCAAATCTCTGAAATAGCGCCAATTATCTTGTAAATCGCAATTCTAATTCGAATCGCCAATATCTGACAACACTGATCACAATACGAGCGCCGATTGAATCACCGGTTCGGGTATAACCTATCATTAAAGAAGCGCGATGATATCCTATTCAGAGACTGTGTAGTTCCACCGTAATGTTTTTCGCTGCAAAAGAACGAGCACACTATTTATAGACTACTAGCCAAGCCCGGCGCGCGTTGCTACGCCTCTTAATGAGCTCAATATGTGTGCAAAGTTTCAGAAAAATCGGACCAGTGCAAGTACCTCAAAATTATAACTATTTTATGGACGTGGCCCTGGTAACTTTTCTAATCACGAAATTATATAGTCATGAGAGCTCAATATGTGTGCAAAGTTTCAGAAAAATCGGTCAAGTGCAAGTGTATATGTAGATGGGCGTAGGCCCGCCCACTTTTTTTTTATAAGTTACCACCCATAAACACTTCGTGGAATGTGTACAACAACTTTCCAAAGTTTGAGTCCGATCGGCTTTACGGTTTCGGAGTCTATAGCTACACACACACATACACACAGCCAGACAGAGTTTCACTTTTATATATATATATAGATTTATATATATATATAGATTTAGAATGTGCTACACATTCAAGCTTGAATTTTATGTATTGTTACATATTAGCTTCCTCAACGAAAAAGTGTTTAGTTTATTAATGCGAACATTTAAGGATTAAAAATTGGTTATATTTTTAATTTATAACTTCGGTATATCAATTTTAAATCTAAATAAGTAAATCTCAAGATAACTGCTTGCTCACGCTTTTGGAATAATTTTATTTTTCCATTTCCAATTAATTTTTTCATGGAAATTAGAAAACAAAAAAGAATAACATATGCATCCCGAAAACCAAAAACTTTCTACTTTCTTTCTATAGAAAATATTGCGGTTAAAATATTTTTCTATCGTTTTCTTTTCTATAAAAAGTGTAACATTTTGTGCCCTTTTGATATACTCGTAATGTATTTACGCCCCCAAAAAGTGTAGTTTCCTGTTAGGATGTGTATAAAAATCCAAATAATATGGGCGTGTTAAACATGCTCCTTTTAACAGGGTAATATTTGATTTAAGAAACAAAAACACTATTAACTGCAGCTTTGAAAAGTTCAAAAACTTTTTAAGATTTTTTTTGTAAATTAAATTTGCCCAATAATTAATCTTACGATATAATTGTAATATACATACATGAATAATATAAGCATCACAATGTATTGGTTGTCGTCGATAATTCTAATTAATTTGCAAGCTTATAATACACTGCTGCCAAACTTCTCGGAATTTCTGGTCGAGACATGCAACTAATGTGTCAATCATTCGAAGAGTTGTGAAATAATTTAAAGAAACTGGTTCGGTTATGGATAATTAGTCCCCTCTGCGTCCTTCGGTCGGGCGCTGGAAAACCTTGTTACGATAAACGAGAGTTTGGCCAAAAACCCGAAAACATCCATAAGGCAGTGAATGTGAACCTCAATCAATTGTTACATAAACAAAACAACGGAATTCTTGTGGCCTCAGCTGGACAGCATTGATATGGCTTCAGCAGAACACATCGCTTATGAAATAATGCATTTATTCTAGTAAAGAAAGTATTTTTACCTTATTAAGACCCCCTATATTAAGTGCTGTTATAATAAAGTATCACAATTTAAAAGTTCTTTCATCCATACAAATCATGAACATCAAAATTTGCTCATCTTTGCACCTCACCGTTTAGCGAGTTTATCACATATTCTGTTTTCCCCTCCTATGAAGTTACTCTTAATTTAATGTATTCAATTAAGAGATAAACTGTCAAATTGCATCAATTTAATGCAAAATAATTTTATACAATATTTTAAATGTCTGCAGGATAAACCGGTTTTATTTTCATACAACTCCGAAGAGTCAGCGCTAACTTAAAATGCAACTGTCAACATTTGGGAGTCATAAATTTTGTTTTAAAAAAATTTACATAAATTTTCCCTATTTCAATATACAATATATGTATGTATGATTCACACTAACACTATAAAAACATAAATATTAATAATGAAATGTAGAAAAGTGTAAATTTTATAAACGGGGACTTTGGGACAAATAAATAGAAAAAAATCATAATTATCAAATCGAGTACCTGGTGGCAGGGTAAAATTGGAACAAATCATTCATGTCTTCGTATCTATATGTGTAAACAACCCCATTGATATTTGTATAAAAAGATATGAATGATTGTTTATAGCATGGATTCCCTCCCTGTATATTACTTATATTACATTACTGTTGTTGTTTTCTATGAAATTTAACACAATTGTTTTTAACTTTCGCTGTTGTTAAGGTTTTTTTTTTATTGTATTGACGCATTTGTTTTTGCATTTTAGTGTTTAATTTTACCCAACTGCACCCCAGTTGACACTACAAATGTAAACAGACAGACACAGACTCACAAGGCCGTTGCAATGCAACCACTCGTGAGTCCTTTAATGCTTAAGTTGTGCAGGAGTGGACAAAATATTAGCAAATAGATTGATATACATATCTGATTTCCTCAGATTTAGTTTTTTATGAGTTTTGGTTAAAAAGCCTTGGGACAAATAAGGGCAATTGATATCTACCCAAATTTCAATAAAATACAATAAAAATTCAATAGAATATAATCGAAATTTTTCTAATTCCATAATTATTTCTGTTTAAGGATAAAATAAGTTTTATTATTAAAGAACTGGTTCAAATTCAAGTGTTCTAAATAACTACAATTGTAACTTTTTCCTACTTGGGAGCAACAATTTGGGGTTGCGAGTTTTTTGTATTTGTTTAAAGTAATTAATACGAGGGGACTGGCCAAATTTCGCTCAGTTGGCTGAACAAATAGTAGGCAATTTTGGTTTTTTCGTCTGACAATGTTTTTTGAGTATCTGGAAAAAGTCCACAACAAGAAAACGCAAAACTACTAAACAAAAGTTATTCGAATTCTCACCGCCATCGCAGTCGTAAATTCGTTTTGTTTTCTTACGGTTTCCATAGTGGTATAGCGATAGGGGTACAAGTGGGCCAGGGAGTGTAAGAGGGTTCGCAGAGGGGCGGCAAGCTTTAGTTTTTTAAAAGTAGAATTCGCATTACTTACAAAAAAAGGAAAAATACAGCGTAAAACTTATAAGCATATACATATATATGTGTGGGTGTAACATTCGTTGACTCTATTTGGTTCAATGCATGTTTTTTTTATAACCACGCTAAAACACCTCGATACACTACCCCACTTGTCCCTGCGGAACTACCGCAAAGCTATCCGTCGCGGGGTGGGGAAGGTATTAAAACCCTATATAGTCTATGTTGCTTCTTCTTTGAAGCTCTTCTACCCTACGAAGTTCAATTTAGCGTAGCTACATACACTCGTCCAGTTATGCAGAGAGAACAACACCGTTTGTAAATTCGCCTTCCATTATAAAATCATGGGCAGATAAAGACAACATGTCGGGCATCTTCCACTACGTTACCAATACAACTTGAACAATACGGAACACTGTCATGTCCCAAACGGTGCAGGTACGATCTAAAGCACCCATGTCCGCTTAGCAACTGTGTTAGATGGTAGTCTAGGCCACTATGTCCTCTACTCAACCACACCTGATATCCGGGATCAGAAAATATATCCACCGTCCGCTATTAGCTGTAGTCCTCCTCATCTGCCACCTAGTCACACACAAGTCCATCGCGTCATCAGCCTGGAGATATATTGGTACCATACCGGCAATGAAAAGAGCAGCTTCATCTGAAATAGTGCGAAATCTGCTGCACACTCGTAAGGAACTGGGCCATATAGGGGACCCATATAGGATAATGCTCCTTACCACACCTGTGAGTATTTTCCTTGAAGGCATGTTCATATGTATGTATTTACATAAGTATCTATGTAAATCTTTACCATAAGTGCAGAGAACTTTGCTTTGACTCTTAAGATTGATCTTATACTTGAAATCACAGTATCTATTGACGATTGCTAAAATTCAGTTGTTGTGTTTCGTGAAGATTAGGTTTATTTGCACTAAATTTCTGCAGTATTACTTCCGATTGCTTCTAAAAATAATGAATTTTAAGAAAATATCTCTGACACTAATAACGTTTTAATCTAAGAATATATAACGAAATTCATTTTGTTCGCAAGAAAAAAGAATTCGTTTAACAAACTGCATGTGACAATCGAAAATCCCGAAACATTTAGGAACTTAAGGAACAAAAGCCTTGAACTTAAATACAGCTAAACTGCTTCTTCACTAAATATTTGTTTGAAGAAAAAGATCTTCAAGCTTTCAAAACCACAAAATTTTTGGATTTTCCATTCAAAGTGAGAAGAAAATGTGAAGGAATCAATAAGCTCGGCGACTTCGGGGTAAAGATTTTTTATTCGAACGGGTGCCGTGGAAGTTTAATAAGTCAACTACTTCTTTATTGTTTTATTTAACGTTGTTGTTTATTTAAATATGTTCGCATTTTGTTTTAAATATAATATCATTCAATGTCACCGTATAATTAATGTAATTACTGATGCTTTTGAAAGAAAATTATACTGCTGTGCAGTATTTTTGGATGTCAAGCAGGCCTTTGATAGGGTCTGGCTTCAAGGCTTGCTTTACAAACTCAAGAAAATATTACCAGCGCCTATTTACTTGATAATAAAATCGTATTTAGAGAAAAGATCGTTTTACGTAAGAGTGGGTGATGAAAATTCTGTAATACGTTTTATTTATACAGGGGTACCTCAAGGAAGTGTGCTGGGTCCAATATTATACACAATTTATACAGCCGACATGCCAACTTATGAAAGAACTACAATAGCAAATTACGCTGACGATACGGCAATAATAGGTTCTGATGAATCTCCTCATCTTATGTTCAAAATGAGCTCAATTTATTACAAGAATGGTTTTCGAATTGGAAAATCACTATAAATACTGATAAGTCGAACTTTATTTTATTTACCCTTAGACGTAAAGATTGCCCACCGGTTTTTATAAATAACACTCAAATTCCCAGATCAGAGAGCGTTAAATACTTAGGTATGCACCTTGACAATAGACTCACTTGAAAGCAACATATTACAGCAAAAAGGAACCACTTAAACATATTAACTAAGAAATTGTATTGGCTTATGGGACAAAAGTCTGCTTTAAACCTTTGTAACAAGCTATTAATTTATAAGGCTATTTTAAAACCAGTATGGACATATGGTATCCAAATATGGGGAACAACAAGTAGCTCAAACTTGGAAATATTGCAACGATATCAGTCTAAAACTTTGAGACTTATAGTTAATGCTCCTTGGTTTGTTAGCAATAAAAGAATACATAAAGATTTAGATATACCACTCGTCATTGATGAAATAAGAAAACTCAGTACACGTTATCTCAAAAGACTTGGTAATCACTCGAATATTTTAGCTATATCTTTATTAGATGAAACAGAAGAGGTTAAAAGATTAAAAAGATTCCACATTCTTGATCTCCCATATAGGAAATAACATTAAAAAACAAAGATCCTCTAAATAGGTAAATAAATACCATTAAGCAAAAATTAACACAACTGTAAATATATTTGGAAATATGTACCTACATATATTTAATATTACATTCTCGTATAATAGGAGTTTTTAAGCTTTATACAAGCGTATTAACGCATGTTAAGTTTTAATGTAATGTTACATTTTACATTACACAATTTACTTAATATTGTAGAAATAGATTGTAAATAAAACTATATTAAAAAAAAATGTTTGGTGCGACCTGAAGTGCTCTTCTCTTAGAATATCAGGTACCAGTGCAATCAGTACTTTTCTGATATTCGACTGAATCTGTTGGATGGTTTCGGGCTTTTTGGGCTTGCACCTTACCCTTTAGATTGCCCCAAAGAAATGTCAGGAGTCGTTAAATCGGGTGAACGCTGTGGTCAGTTAAAATAAGAAAAACGCGATAATATCGATCGCTAAAAATGTCTTGCAGGGCAGTCATATTTGCACGAGCTGTATTTCCGTTTTGTGGTTCCACAGTTCTACATTGTTTTCTACCACTGACTTTACGAAATGTTCAATCATTGCTCTGTATTAAATGCCATTTACAATTATAGCAACTTCTTGGTAGCAAAAATATGTTCCCATGATAAGTGAATGAATGCATTTGATGTTCAACAATTATTCTTGAATTTTGAATGTTCACTTTATTTTGCACTGCGCGAGATCATTCAGCACGCGGCAGATCATAGACAGCCCCCTAATGCTAAAAACGCTGAACCAATCAGTAAATTTTTCAAGCCCTAGATGCATTTGGAACATAACAAAATTTCGATAATGTTCTTTGTGTGTGAATAAACGAATGCTGGCTTTCAAGATAAAATTTAACAAGGTGTGTTCTATGTTCTGTGCTAAAAGCTTTTCCAAATTAAATTTTGCAAGTTTTTCAAAATTATTTCTGAATAAGAAATTCGTTAACATAACTTATTTACTAATCAAATTATGACGTTACATATGGGCCGCCCTGTATTAACACAGGCTTAATAGTTGCACACAGGGATGGAAATATTATGGTATACTAGTGTTTTCAGGAATGTGGGGTTTGTCCAATTCGTTGCAAGGACGTCTATACATTATGCTTTCGTAGTTTCCGCACGAGCGTTATTGCAGATATCTTTGTTAGATGTCTTCAAAATTCCCGACATTTTCTATAAATTCAAATTTACAAGCTTCCTTGCTCAATTTGTTAGCATTACTCATATTTTAAAAGCAGCTAGAGCTCGCTCAGCACATTTTCATTTAAGTGCTCGATATTAATCGAAATGTCGATTTGATTTGCACCAATTTTTTTGGTTAACATTGACAAACTAAAACATCTTAACTTTTCATAAGCTGTACTGAAAATATTAAGACATCTTAAAAAATCACATCTAGAAAAATCGTTATCATTTCACATCAAGTAAAAAATGTGGAAAAAGAAATCTTTGATGAAAATGACATTTCGGTTATAAATATTATCACCACCACTGTATGTCAGTAAAAAGTAATCGCCTCGTTATTTCATGGCCTGATTTCAATGATCATTTTTGCCACTAAAGAGGGTTGTCTTCCTGTTTATTCAACTGTTATCCTGTAGATGTCTTTTCAAAACTGGATTTTTCAATTGATTTTTCATTCAAAAACCTTTGATTGTCATACGAAGCTAAAAAAACAGGGGTTATGCATTAATCCTTTTTATCGGTTTTTTACGTTTCTCTAGAAGCAACCCAATGTTTGTCTTAATTTTTATTTTGTAATCATTATTTATAATGATTTTGTTGAGCTATCCTGGGGAGGTTGTCATGATAACAAATAAATTGATTGATATTTGAGTTTAAATAAAGATCTTAAAAAACCACTGAGGCGTTTATGATCGTAATGAATTAAAACCATTCTTTGTTTGTTCATTGACATGGTATGTAAAGTACACGTAAAGAAATTAATGGCAAAGTTTGACTTTGAAAAAAATAACAGAAATTAAGGCTGCTTCTTGGAAGAAACAACACGATATCGAAAGAAAATACAGAATTGTTTTATTAAGTATTGGAAATATTGGCAAAATAGTTTTGCGTCCTTTTGAACATTTTTAAAGGACGAATTTCCATTTGTGTTCTTAGTCATACTAAAAACTTTTTCTAAAGTTTGCAAAAGGGA
The DNA here is from genome assembly GCA_963932375.1 of Phania funesta. NCBI lineage: Eukaryota > Metazoa > Arthropoda > Insecta > Diptera > Tachinidae > Phania > Phania funesta. The sequence goes on along the minus strand of OZ010653.1, from coordinate 102,134,300 downwards.
ACTTTTAAAACGGTTTAAACGTTTTATATTCATTATATAACATTCTGCCTTCCCCTCATGAATATTTACCCCCATAATTTGGAGTTCACCATACTGCTAGAGCCGCAGAACCTGGTCAACAATGCCTTGATGTTTCATCAAATCTACCGCCTCCTTCCACTTAACATTCTCATCACACGTAACTTATAGTGGTGCCTTCAACAACAATTTTGTTAAAGAGAGGTGAAATTGCAGTACCCTTTTTTAACAAGCTGAATATTGCTAGCACAAGACGTGTCTCAAAACACCAAAACATCCAATCAGTTACCAAGGCGTGCTGATATAGATGTTCACAAAATGATCTATGAAGCGGGTTGCTTTACTACTTAGGGGACTTTGTCGTCCAAATATATGCTTATTCCTTTATATTGTGTTCCCGAAGGCTTCCTCACACAATATATTGACTAGAAATAGCAAATTTTAGTCATCATCTTTGCTATACTTTACATTGCGAAATTTAGCGAACACTACAAACAAGAACTTGTATCTCTCGACCATGAAAATCAAAGGATTATTTATTTACATTTACAAATACTTGACATAAATTTTGATAAGCTTAAGGATTTGATTTATAAATCAATGCACGATTCATATTCGCTATATAAGTAGGTAACTAGTAGCATGACTTAGACTGTTAATATGAAATGCAAAATAAACAATTTCATAATGTGAAATTTCTCTTTAAAGGTGAACTTTTATAACAATTGTACGTTTTAGTGCACAAAGTTACACAAAGCAAGGATAATTCTGCAATTCTAATGTAGCAGTGTGTTACAGAATCCAGAGGAATTTAGTGGAGGAACTCATAATCTCTTGAATATAAGAACTTACACCCCTTTCTCTAGTTGAAGACAGCAAACAAAAAATAACTTTTGCAAAACTTGCGGTAAATATAAATGTGGGGATTTTTGCACAGGTCTACGACAGATAGAAGAAAAAAACCACTTTAATTTGGGAATTAATTTCGTTGCACTTAGCTTCGTCCACCTTTACCGCTCATCGACTAAAGTCGCAATTCACAAAATTTTTTATGGTATCTGACTTCTTGTGCAACTTATTCAAAATTATTTAATTTGGCCCCTTTTTCCCACATTTTTTAATTTTTAGCAACTCTAAGGCCTTTGCCAAGTTTGTATAAAAATTGCAATTTTAACTATATTTGTATTCTTCTATTATGAAATCAAATCTGGCTATATTCTTGATATTAGCAATATGTCACAAGATTTGAAGTTCAGCAAGAGAATAGGAGCCATATAATCCCTATCGTCTTTAGCTACATTGTTTTATATTTTGTGTTTCAAATACTTTGTGCTTCAAAACACAATGTTGCATCGTCTGTATCGATGTTTACTGTTTTTGATGACATACATACTTCGTTTTGGTTGTTGGAGAAATTCAGGTTTCTTTGTTAATAATTGAAATTTTGAGTTTTTTTTTAATTCGTTAGAACATTAAGTCCGTAAGTTACCGGGGGACTTCGGGACACTTGTACCAAATTTTATAGTGACTCAGAATATGCATTTTCATCGTCGTATGATTAAGCGTTTTCCTGCAAAAATGAAAATAACCAAAAAAAAAACAGAAAATTGTTTTTTGGCCCATATTTCGGGAGCTTTTGGAACGATGCGGTCCACAATACTCCGCTGAACAGAATCGTTGCTGGGTCAGAATCGAATATCGTAGAAATTACAACGGAATGACAAACTTATATACATATGTATACAGTTTTCATTTTTGCGAGGTGAACCATAAAAAAAGTGACTGAAATTTGTTTTCTAAAAACAATTTTTCTGTGCAACTGTTTTCTCAACTTCTTGATATCTGCTGAAGAGAAATACCTACGTTATCAGCTAACTGACTCACTTTAGTTTAGCTGTGCACTACTTTTAAATAAAGCCCATCTTCTTATATCACACCAATTTTCGACACTTGGTTAGACCCTGCTGGAAAAATACGTCAGTTGGTATCGATGCACTTGTTCATGTGACTTGTAAAAATGACTCTAGATTAAAAAATAACGGTCCAACTAATTTCCTTATCTTAAGCTGTCCGAAACATGCTAAGTGGTATACTCCAAACCAAACCCTAAGCCAAAAGAACCAGTCACGTGAGAATTTCTGTGTATTCTTCTCTCTAAAGCCAGACGATAAGGTAAGAAGCCTCACTAGACTAGTGTCAATAAGCGATTGACTATTGGTGACGTCCGTTTAAGGGAGTAAGTTGGTATCTGTGGTTTAACTCCAAAGCGCATTAAGTAACGTGCTGTCTGTGATTTAAGCCAGAAGTCAATTAAACACGGTTTAGGAATGGATACAGGGTTGTATTGATAATCAGAAGCCCATGGACGATACGACACCTATTGGTTATCGGTAACGTGGTGCCCGCGAACTAACCCTGTAAGCGTGGTTGGATGGTTTAAGTAAAGTTGCATTGAATCTCTAAAAGTCCAGGGCCAACATTACACTGAGGGGTTATGGTGACGTACTTTCAGAAATGTAACGTTGTGGTAGGTAAGTTAAATTCACAGCTTGATTGGAGAGTAAATGAAAAGTTGCATTCCATAGCTAGTAGCCCAGTGGCGATTTAAGCCCAAAACGCTTTAAGCGCTAATTGAGGGTTAATGAGGCGTTGCTTACACAAAGCATGCAATCCCAAATATGTCTAAGTCGCCTTGGTTTTAAAAGTGTCCAACATTTTGGAAGTTTTGAGATTTAAAACTCAAACATGAATTTCAACAGAAAACATACACAGCTTCACACGATGAACTATACGATTGAATATGCCTATGTTTCCTTTTGTTCCCTCGTGTGTATGAATTAGGGGAACGAAATACTTACCTACGTTAGAATTGGTTAGAATTCCATTCAACAAAAAGTATAATGGTGTCTGCATGTATTTGAAAGTATTACGAGCGAATTTCAATTGCTAAGGATCCTTTAAGAGCAGTAATAAAAGAAACAACGTAGACATAATCATAAAAATAAATATTTGATATTTTTGAGTAAATGGAAGCATTTGTAGTAACAGAATTATTTTTCGCTTTTTGCAAAGGATTAACTAAAGAAGCTGTATTTTTAATAGATATGATAGGTTGTTGGGCTGTTTGTTTATTTTTCCAAGATAAAATAATCAAAGTGTTTTTTTCATGAAGAAACTTTCACTGGATTTACTGCCATAATTATACCCTACGTTCTTGGGAACAAATGCATACGAATTTCGATAGTGATATTATGTGCTACTGTATTCTATAAATCCAAAAAACACACATACAAAACAAATACAGCAAAATGCTAAATGTGTAAGACATTTTTAATTATGTATTTAATTTTTCTTCACTTTTGAATAAATTTCTTTAGTCAAGAGCACACTAGTCTTTCTTTACTATTAAGCAATTTACAAAATCTTACAATTTTTACTTCTCGAACGTGTTTAATCACCAAATAAATCAGCCAAATAATAGTTCAATTATGACGAAGATGGAATGGTTTTAGAATGCGCAAGGCTTCATTAACAACAAATTTTGAGAGTAAAATTCCAGAACATATAAACGTTGTTTAGTAGTCCATTTTTTGATGACATAATCGGCATGTTAACCGTACTCGAACATCCATCGTACAGGATATAGAAATCAACATAAATTTTATATAGAGAAACATGAAAAAATGAACAGTAACAGATAAGTTTATCGATTAAGCCGGCTTTCGAATAGTTCAAATATTTGATACTTAAACAAAACGGGTTTTGGTTTTTGAGATCACGGGTTTTGGTTTTGAGATCACATTCATCGTCTGCACTGCGTTTCTCCAACATCCGAAGAACTGCCACGCCCACAAATTTATCCAAGCACAATATTTAGGTACTGACAACAGTTACGCATTTACAGTTATTTAATTTTAATTGTCAAAAAATCTATTTCAGATAAACTTGTTTAAATATAAGTAACAAAAAATTAATTTTTTTTTTACTACTTTCAGTTAATTTTTTGAATCCCAAATAATTTTATTATAAAATAATGCAAGTAATTGTTGAGTGCATTTTGCTGGTTGTATAAGCCACCTCATCAGGAAACCTTTACCCAAAATTTTGAGAAAATTTAATTCTTCAGACCAAATGAGAAAGCCAAAGAAAATCAAGACGAAACATTAATGGTTTTACAAAAAGCCCCACGAAAAAATTTTTTTTTATTTTTCTTACTTTCCTAATTACGTTTGGTTGGTTGTTTGCCAACTTTAAATGTAGCTGTAGGCGGTAAAAAAATAAAAGCAACACAGTCTATGCTTTGCTTTAGAAAAACAACAACGGGTATTAACATTTTTGAAAATTGATATAGTTTTTGAGCCTATAAAAAACAAATCAACATGAAGCACAAAAATTTGCATGAAAAACATTTACAATTTTTAGAAAAGTTTCAAATTTGTTTTTGTTTTCTATATAAATTCTAGCGTTGCGTTGCGTCTTATAAAATTGCCCGTTTACACTGGGAAAAATACTTGTACTATAAGTTTGAGTCACGTAAAAAAGAATTAAAAGATAAAAATCACAAAACGGGCAAAACAAAATTTTCCGCTGCAAGCATGAAAAGCTTCGTCGATCATTCTAGTGATAAATCACCCGATATTATTTGCAGTAATATTAATTTGGGTATTTTCTAGATTTGCAGGATATACTATTTTTCTAAAAGAATCTAATTAGTGAATAGAAACATTTTTTTTTTTTTTTACTGCTTGTCAGAAATAGGAAAATTTAATACGTTTTTTCCAGTAATTAAGCTACATTTAACTACACTTAAAATAAATAATAAGTACGTTTTTATAACAATATTTGTTTAATAATAATATTGAAATAAGATAGTAGTAAATCTTTTAGTTTAGTGTGAATTATGCGACTAACTAATAAAGGAAAAAATAGAAACACATCGTTTAAATTTACTGGGTAAAGTTCGATTGAAGGTACAATTTTTTTAACCTCTTATAAGCTCATTGTAATTCCCGAAATTGTATTGTTTTCTTTAATAAAGAGTATAATTTCAAAATTTTAAATTTCTATCCCTGATAATCGCTGCAGTTGACGAAAAAGGATACGACTTTCAGTTTGTTTTTTATCTTTTACTTTTATGTTTCCTCTCATATTGTTGCCGCCATTATCCTTTTGTAGTTTGTTTCCTTTGCCACTGTTACCAATACATAATATTTTTGTTCTTATTTTCCTTGTTGTTCATAGTTCTTTGAGGAGCCACATACGTTTTCGGTTTAGTTTTTTTCTTGTTGTGTTACTATCAGCACAGGTTTTCTATGTTATCGCTGTTGTTACTATTGTTAATGATATCCGTTTAGTTTTCAGATGGAAATAGTAGAAAGTACTCTGAAAATATCGATAATACAACGCAAATGTATTTTACAGCTGGATGTTTTCCCTAAAATTTTTTAGACTATACCTCTAGTGATTAACTTAAGGGCGTTAAACTCTTATATAAAAATTATTTACAATTTCTTGAATTTAATTTGAAGGACTCTACATGTTTTAATTACCTGTTAAGGCAGTCAGTAATATGTGGTGTTGTACTTTCTTATAGAAATCCTGAGTAGCTATACTGTGTTGCCAACAATTGCCTCTAATCGTGTAAGACTTTAAGCCAGTAACAGTGCTTATAAGTGGCTTACGTTCAGCTCACGCTACCATTTACAGGGCAATAATTCTTATAAAGAAGTTATGGCTTAATTTTCACAATGGGCGCGTTATAGCACTGGCTCGGCAAAAATTTTACAGCAGTTATAACTATTATATATTGATCACTTCTCTATTTCTTAATTTAATTATTATAGTGCCTAAAAAAATAATAGTATATTTAACACGATGACCAGAATTGCCTAACAGAATGTGCAACAAATAAATTGTCGCAGTAAACTTTTGTTTGATAATATCTTACGTTAGACCTGTGATTAGGACGCTAAGAACGGCGTAAGAAATTTTGTGTTAATAACTCCTCTAACCTGGAATGAACATTTAAAAAAATTTTGTAATTTTAAGAATTAAGAATTTTTGATAGACATCAGAAAACAAAATATTAAAAAACAATTATTTAGAAAACTCGCCTACAATGTCGAACACGAATATACTCTACAAAGGCCATATATTCAAATAACAATAATAACAATAATTTTCTAAACGCTTTCTTTCATAACTGCGGGCTCAGCAAAAAAACACTGATGAGTTATTAAAAAATTTCTGTTGTGAAGACACTTTAAATTATGTCTACTGGGCGCTAAAAACAAAATATTTCCTGAAGGTCAATCATCCATTCCTAAGAGAGTAGGGGGCCTTAGCACCAAGTAATTTTAATGCAAATATCACAACAAAAAACATTTGAGACTGCTTTCGTATGTATGCTTCCTATCGATATTTGTGTGTAAATATAATTAGTTTCATGTCTTTTATTTTATTTTCTTTTTCTTTTTTGTTTATTCGATTATATTATTTGTTTAATGTGTATAAATATCATTTAATCGTAGTATTTGTGTGTTTCAATATACGAATCTGTTTGTTGTTTGCGCATTCGTTTGGCTCTAAACATGCATTTTGAATTTTTATTAGTGTTTTCAATTAATCGAGTTTTAAACGAATCAAACATCAGCTGTTTTTGTTCAATAGGGTGCTGGCTTTATAAGTGTGGTAGAGATCGAGAAAGAGTTTAAACTCCGGATACCCAGTCCAACCACAAAAATTGGGAATATTCATGAGTAAAAACTTCCAGGCATGAGGCTGGCATTAAAAAATAAAGTGAAAAAAACCCTTTACTGAGACAAATCTTTTGATATATCTCTTCATAAGCTGTATTATTATTTGAATTTTCAGGTACCGCAAAAAAATTATTCGATTATTTAAAAAAATTTCCAGTAATTAATTCCTTACGAATAATAGAAACATTTTGTTAGTAAAATTTTTTTTTTTCGATTAATCGGGTAATTGAATAATTTTTTATTTTACGAATAATTAAATATTTCAATAATCTAAACAAATTAAGGCAATTAATCGGTGGGAAACTGCATTTCTGCAATACACATTGAAATTTCATTCAGCGTGCTATGTCGGGTTAATTCTCCTTTTACCGACTAAAAACCCGCCGCGTTGGGAGTTGTATCAATCTCGGCACCGCTTTTGCGTTATTTCGAGCGGTTACACTTACAGTCCTCATAACCTCATCGATTTGTGGCTTGTACCCCATCTGCTTTCGCCTAGCCTAATCTCTGAGCTGTTATTAGTTTTTGAGATTTGTGATTGACCCAGACCCCGCATCAATACAGTAGGATACTGTTGCAGGGTTTCATATGTAGTCTTTTTTTTTTGGGAAGCGATAATTTCGCTATTAGTCTTCGTTGCAGCCTGCCGTATCTGAGCGGAATAAATAAGTTTTGAATAGAATACAATACCGAGATAGTATACAGCTTTTCTTCTTTTTATAAAAACTTCGCCAATTTGTAGATCACTCTGTAGTGGAATCTTCGTCTGGTTATTAGTGCTCAGTTCTAGTCCATGTAAGTCAGGTCTTCGTACGGACCATCACTTGCAAAATTCGGGGGCTAAGATAAAGCCTTGCACAGCCCCTGAGCTGGTATTATATTTCAACACTATATCGCTCAGGGTAATTGGAAATATCTCTTTAATGCTTGTAATACGTCTGTCCACCTGAGGCTGTTGAAAGCATATTATGGCATGGATCTGGTGAAATGCATCATTACTCTGGAGACTAAGACTACATCAATCACGTTCTTTAGTGATGCCAGCATTGATTTCCATACTGTATGGCCGACAATCCTCCTCTACAGCTTATAGATTTATTAAATTGTCTGCATTTCCCCTGGTGATGAGGAGTAGCTTTTGCTACTATTTAATCTAATATTCGCTTTAGTCGATTCGAATGAATACCCTAATGTTGTTATGTTTTTCTTTACATCATTTTATTTCTTCTAAATCATTCGTACTCGTAGGTTTCAAAAGACAATCATTCATTTCTACAATCTTCATTGATTAATTCAAACTCATGTTGGCATATGTAACACAGATACTCTTATCTACTGCGTGTATTTGTTTTGTTTGCTCATTATAATTCCCTTTATATTGGTTAAATGGGGTTTTACGTTTTTTTCTATTCTTTATCTAATTTTTTTATGGTCCATTTGTCCCATTGTATGCATTAAGTGGTTGTAATTATTTTTTTCGCTATTAGTAGAAAATTTGAAGATTAAACCTGGTTACATACAATAGACATCGGGGCTGTTTAGAAATTAAAGTTGTTAAAAAGAAATATTTTGATAAATCTATTGTAGAGGATAATCTTTTCTGTGGTGAAGGCAGGTGGAGGTTCTTTCTTTTTTTTAATTGTTCTGTAACAACATAAACCGATAATCAGTTGCAAGATTTTTAACAAACAGAAAAACAAGCAAGTTAAGATTTTGAGAGAAACAATTTTAAAGAGGGTTGAAGGTAAAGAGTAATTAGCCAAAAAATAATGAGAGTTGTTGAATGTAGTTTTGTACTGGACCGGAAATAGATAAAGATCATTTAAAAAGATGTAATGATTGTCGAAAATAAAAATATTTTTATCCTATTCTCCAGGAGAAATTTTAAGTTTAAGAGTGCACTGGTTCTTAGTAGTTTCAGTCGTTCCTAGCTAAAGCTCAGTTTAAATGCCGTTTTCAATAAAGTTGGCTATAATTAGGTTTTATTTAAAAGCTTCCGTTCTACATTTACTGTTGGGTAGCAAAATCAAAACCTTAAAATCTTGTGAACGGCCTTCAGATTTTGGTCTTCCATCTGATTTCTACTTACTAAAGTTTCGTCTTTTTAAGTAGTAGCTGAGAATGCATATAAATTTCTTACCTAGAAATGAAAGTTTCTTTCAGCACAAACATATTGTGGCCTAACCTCAGAAACACTTTGACTTACATCTTTTTTTAAATTGCCTTTCTGATGCAGAATTCCTCTATAGTTTTCAACATGTCCTCTGAAAAGATATTGCATCGAAAATAATAATAGTTACAAAAATAAAAGCCTTTCAAATTGAATCTAAACGCTGACATACAAAAATATGGGAGTTGCCGACGAATCGGGGAAATATACAAATGAATTAATTATACATATGTATGCACCAGTTGTCAATCAGTTTTTTTTTTATCTAGAGCTGAAACCGTGAATAAGTTTCTATTCATAATCATTCAGGCTCACAATTAAAATATTATCAATGCACGACCTTGTTTTGAGCATGTATGCTCATGTGAATATAATAAAAAAATTTCAACAAGATCGCAAAAAGAATCAATATTTGCGGAAAAATCTATTTATCGGATTCAGGTTTTTAATTTACAGTCAAAGTTTATCCAAATATTTTATGCAAACTGGCTTCCGCTTTTATTTAGAGTTTATAATATTCTAATTATTCTTGAAAAATCAGATCATACCAATTCCAAAATAATCACGCAGAAATTCCACCTATGCAGGCTCATGCATGCAAATTTCTTACACTTTAGTTCATGAACTATAGCATGATTTAAAGTGTTTAATTTGCCACTTCGATATGTCACTTTCGACTTCAAACTACGGAATGGGGACAACCATATAAAAACTGGTAAAAAAATCCATAAAATTCTTATATATTTATTCCCCTCGTTTTCGTTAGGACAAAAGTCTAAAAACTAAAAATTTTGGGATATTATTATTTTCGTTTTATTTGGGATTTTTGAGATTTATTAAATGTATGTCCCATCTAATGGTTTAGTTGGTTTACTACACATACTACGGTGGGCAAAAAATAGTAAGACTTTGTTCATAATTTTAATTTTCTTTATTTATTCTGTCAAATTTATTTCGACCCCTCAAATCAATGCGGTATGCGACGGTGCATTATCGTGGTGCATAAACCAAAAGTTGTCGGAACATAATTCCAGCTTCTTTTTACGAATAGCTTCACGCAAATGAAGCATAACACTCAAGTAGTATTCCTTGTTGACATTTTGACCGGTCGGAGGGAATTCGGAGTGCACAACACCTCGATGATCGAAGAAAACTGTTAACTAGACCTTGATTTTTGACTTGCTTTGACGTGGTTTTTTCGGCTTCGGCTTACCTGTGGCACGATACTCAGCCGATTGAACGTCTGTTTCCGGTCGTAAGCTTAGATCCAAGACTCGTTGCCAGTTATAATACGTTTAAGGACACCCTGGTAGTCGGAAAGCATTGTTTGACAGATGTCAACGCGACGCTGTTTTTCAAGAAAATTGAGTGATTTTGGAACCAATAGTGATTTCACTTTTCTTAGGCCCAAATGATCTTTTAAAATGGTTTTCACTGATCCCTCCGATATTTCAACGATATCAGTAAAATCTCTGAACGTTAATCGTCAATTTTCGAACACCTATTGCGTCCTGGACGTGGTTCGTCGTCAACGCGTTCTCGACCCTCTTTGAATAATTTGCACCTATCAAAAACACTTGCTCGCGACATACAATTATCACAGAATGCCTTTTGCAACATTCTGAACGTTTCGGCACCAGAAATTTCATTCCGCACACAAAATTTAATGGAATTTCTTTGTTGAATAATATCACTCCTTGTAAAAATTGCCGAATGCACTTGTTGTATTTTAGAAAAACAAGCGTATACTAAACACTAATGATTACTTAGAAAAAAAATTTCGACGAATGGATTTCGGATTTTTACAATGATTCCTGATTCGGGATCATTCCGACAAAATTATCCTAATTTTCCCAAATGTAGATTAAATTTGCCAAATTTAAAGAATTATTTTTTTTTTATTTTTGGGAATTACAGGATTCTTGTTTTTTTGTACCTCTATTAATCACAGTTTTGTATATTTACAATAAATATCTTGATTGAAGTTAAAATTTACTATTAACCTTGACCGTGGTATTACAAATGTTTCAGTGCAGTCACTTGCAGTTATTCCTAAACTAAAACTAAAAGTAAAACTAAAACCAATGCACAATAAAAAATACATTTTTATTTCACCTCCAGTCAAAGAAAAGCAACCAAATGCGCCATTACGAATTTTCCAGAAAACTCATTTTTTATACCACAAAAGAAAATTATACATAAATAATTCACTTATGCCACAAACCAGGCAATAAAGTAACATTTTATTTAAGCCTTTTAAGCTTGAACCGTTAAAAATGTTTGCAAATCCAATTGAGATTTTTTTTCAAAAAGGCGACAACTGACTGTAACAAATTTAACAAATTGATTGCCCGGCAAGACAAAAAAATCTAAAACAACAACAGGCAAGTGACAAAAAGCGTAACAAATGTTTTGACAAATAGCAAAAAACTCAGCCAGAGACACAAAACGACTAAATTAAACAAAATAAAATAAAACAAAAAAAAAAAAAAACAATAAAACAAATTGAAAATAAACATTTCAACGTAAATTTAACCATTTTTAACACATTGGCAGGAAAATTCGGCAAGAAAAAAAAGAACGGACTAAAACAAAATGAGCAAACAAAGTAACAAGCAACTGCACGAAAAAATTTTTAATAAAATAAATAAAACAATTTATTTAATCCACTTCGACATTAAAAAAATAGTCTAAATGACAGATGTAAAGTGACATTTAAAACAAAAAAAATAAAGCAATAGAGAAAACAAAAAATAAAAGGTTAAGCAATTATAGTAACAACCTCATATTAAATGCAATTGCACAGTAGTAGCATGCTACACCATTTCCGAGGGAAAATGAAAATTCAATAAAATCGAATCAAATGAATTTGTGTCCGTAATAAAAAAAAACTTCTGTTTGATACTGGAGCATTCGTAACCTAGTTTTGAATCGTATGTATTTTTAGAGGTATAGAACTTTACGTTAATCAAACTACTTGATATGTGCGTCACCAAAACAACACCTGAAAATTGTGCAAATTTAATCCGAAAAGGGGTATTTAGTTCGGTTCGTACCCAGTATGTTACCTCAATATTTTTCTTTCAGTGATACGGCAAATTTGTAGTCAATGGGCGTGTAAGTAAGCAAACTTCGCCCATTGGCAGTGGGGAAAATTCAAAAGAGATTCTTGATATCCATAAAAATCACTATTTGGTGTGCCTTATTGGCCGGTGCCATCATTGGTCCATTGTTCTTCAAAACTAGCCGACCAGAACGTTAGAGTGCTATCCTTATGCTAATAAAAACTCTCGAGTGTTCATAATCAATATCTTTTTATTTAAATATACTTTATAGGTCACATCTAGCCCCTGCGTGAATTTTGTGTCAATTGGTCTCGACAAGCTTGTCCCTTGACTTGCGAAAATGGCTCTAACCCAAAAATTAACGGTCCTTATCTTAGATTAGAATATTTTTTAAGAACTTTTAATATGTATTTAGCACATGGCAGTTATATTTAATACAGGAATTTTAACATTTTGACCAGCGTTATAGTAGCCTACACTGCACCAGATTCTGAACGTCTATTTAGTAACCTGTTACACTGTGTCAAATGATTTCCATTTTCCCCTCCTTTGACAACGCTATTTTAAAGTGACAGACCTCATTTATCACAAGTTGTTAGAACTTGAACCGGTCCCTATCCCTTAAAAACCAATCACCTATTAAATTCTGTACCAGTTCCGTTCGCTCTAGGGATAGCACAACTGTGAAGAGTCTATTATTTTTTTTATTATTAATGTATGGGGGGATATCGAAGCAGACCAGTTACTTTCTGGGTCCCTTTTCGACCCCTATTTCGCTCCTCAAATTGATTTCAGGGAACCGATCCGTAATCACAGCCACCTTACTTTCAATTGAGTTTCGTGCTAGCCCTATCCTTTACTCTTGACTACAGTGATTTCAGACTGTCGACTGGTAACTGTCGACACTCTTCCTCATCACGGAGTCTTTTGTAATTGCTAGAATTTGTCTAAGGCTTAGTTCCCCAATGGCATTCACATCTGACAACTGTCTGCCCGTGGTCTTAAGCCTTATGCTAGCCAGTGCTGGACATTCTAGCCTTGCTGGCCTTCCTGCCGAGGGGCTCTTTGAGCACCATTCGAGCCTGTCTACATGTGGTATTCTCCCTCCACCTGTTCAGGTGTAATGAGTTTACCCATTGAAGAAATTTAGCTTGCACTAGGCCATTCCCCAGGGAAACCCTGAGTTCTGGTCCACAGAAATCCACATCAGATCCCCTTTTTGCTAGTTCGTCTGCTGCTTCATTCCCAGCTGTGCCTATGTGTTCCTTAACCCACATCAACGTTCCCTCATTCAACGAGGCACAACTGTTTAGTTTCAGAACACATTCCAGCACCAGTTTGGAATACACGTTCACTTGCCTCGTGCGTTTTATAACTGACTGATTGTCAAGTGCAATGAGAACCCTTTTCCCAAGAGTCTAACCTTTACTGTTATACTCGCACCTACGCGTTGTCCGTTTTAGTAACATTTTATGCACGTAAATCTGGCTAAATTTCAACAATATAGCATCAACTTACAGTTGGATTATCTGTATTATCGGAAACCCTCTAACTTCAATTATACAAAACAAGCAATTACATGAACGAAAAATGTCTCTTACAGTAAATAATTTGTATTAGGAGGTGTTTGGTATATCGCACCATCCTTTTGGCATCTCGTAAAGAAATCAGTTTTGATGTTGCTACATATAGCAGGCACCAGTAAAAATCATTGCTTGACTAGTCCCTCTTTCGAAGAATGACGTGTCCAGCCCCAACACCTGGTGCAACAACATGTCCCGCCTCTAAATCACCAATATGAAAATTTCATCAGTTACTGATACCGCCATAGTGCAAATGAGCTACATTACTTGGGATAATTTTGCTTGCAAAATCAGCATGTGAAAGCGGTACTCCAGCTTAAGCTTCTAGGAGGGTGAAATTTTATATAAAACCAACAAATTTCTAAATTATTGTTTGATTGATTAATTTTATATGGGCACTCATAAATTCCCTGCACCTAAGTCGGCGCTCATTAAGCTGCAGTTCTTGTATTAATTTATTTTTGGATCCCTAGATTCTTAGTGTCTTTATATTTATCTTTCTTATTCGGGAAGCCGCATAAATGTTTTTGGGCTATCGCCAACAATTTTACGCCCTTCTTCGATATTGTTTCTTAAGCAGCTTGTGATTGAGTTGCGAGTGTGGTAGTGACCGAAGTTAAATAAAGCTTGTTTAAGATTTGTTCTGAATGGTAACCGCCACCGCCAACGCCAATAAATAAAATTAGTGAATAATCTATAAAAAGAAGTCTTCTGGAACCTGTGTTACCTACATCAACATACTGAAGAATGGATTAAATTAAGTAGCAACTAAAATTTCGACAATAAAATGCGAGAAAAAATTAACAATTTACTGCTCACAACCTATAATGGGGGGTGTTAAATTTATTACGCCAGTATCTCCGATAAAACGTAACAGTAGTAATCGTCAATGTTGTCTGCTGTTTGTTGTTGTCATTCCTGGCGATGGTTGTTGTTATTGTTGTTGTAACAAATGACATTGCATTGACAACTTTTACATTCTGTAGATGAATCAATTTTTCTTTAACATTCTCGTTGCCGCTGAAATTTTATTGGGTGAGAGTGTGTGCGTATAAATGTTGGTTTGTAATAAATAAGTAACGCATGTTGCTAAAAATTCTTTAACGTTTCTTGTTTCCGCATGCAATAGCACATGAAAAAGTAGCTGTTAAAAGAAGGCTATAATTTTTTATGTTCACATGGCTTTAACAATTGGTAAAGGATGGTATAAAGTTACAGTTTACTACACAACTTGATTGTATTTAAATAACTTTTGAACACATTAACATTTTTATACATAAAATATATCATAAATTCTTTTTACTTTCGTTTGGATTTTGGTTTTCCTATTGCAAAATGTCTAACTACAATGATGGATTGATGGCTGTGTTGCATCAAGTGGAATGTAAATGTTTCTGTTTTTTTTCTTTTCGTCTTAATTTATTTCTAAAAAATGGGATCGAGAGGGAACTTTACGCTTAATGATGCACAAAGAGTGGCGGGGAACAAATTTAAGTAAGGAATGTACTCCATTCAATTACTCACATAACAAATTGAAAGTGTTTTTTGTTTTTGTATTCAATAAATTCAAATTGATTGACTCTTTAAGTCAGATAGGAAATTCGCACAGAAACATTACTGTTGCACAAACAGGGATATCAAAAGGAGGTGTTACTCTTTATCTTATTTTTACAACACGTATAAAAAATGGTTTCACTGCTTGAAGAGCAGACATTTTCATGTCAAAGCTAAGAATGGTACATAATTATTCACACCCATTAAATGTGATGTTTGGTTTCTGTTCACATCTATTTATTTGATATGACAGATGAGCGTGCATTGTCTTAGTAACACATCCGTTTAGAGTTTATTATCATTTCTGCTGAGATTGTAAATAGCCCCGTCTTTTATTTTCGGAGTGAATAACTTTCGTCGCTTGACACAGGCCTGGTTGGGTGACCAGTATTCGAGTGAACCTCGTTCTTCCGCTTAGTGTGTTAGGTTATTTAAGAAGCTATTGCTTATCCATACGGGGGATATAAACGGATGGTCTCCGCCCTTTTCTGGAAGATAGGCTTCCATTTTACCGCCCCATTTCCCGGTACCCGCATAACACTAACTGAATTCGTCGCTGCAAAGCTATTGAGAAGTTTGAGGCAAAAAACCCAACTTTTATTGGAACGAGTAATTTGCCAATTCTTTCAAAACTGCCTGCCTTCACAAAAGAATGCATATTTTAGTACCGCGAGTGCTGGCTTGCCTCACTTTAAAGTGCATGGAAAAGTTTAGTGTTCTATTATTCTTGTCAGATACAGCGAGACGTAGAGAGTTGAAGACGGCATCCGAAATATTTGCATGTCCATTAAGATTGCTTTCATTAAGATGAGCAAGGCTGGGTATTCCCAAGGTCCCACTGGCTGCTGTCATTGGGTCCAGTGATTAATCCTAAGGCTGGTGTAAGGTACGTTCCCATTGATACCGTTAGACTCAAGCGTGCGATCTCATGTACCTTGTTGAGGATAATCTAAACCTGTATTTGTCCTACCTTTGGCCATCGTGCTGCTAGAAATATAAATTTAATCAAATAACAGGGTGAAACCAAACATTACCTTGGATAGGTGTTGTTTTTCTGTTGGGAGATTCAAAATTTAACACCGGCTCAACAGGCAATTCATTGAATGGCATCTGATTACCCTATTAGTTGAAAGGATTAATGATGATTTTGTTTAATCGGTTGTTCTGTAAAGCATGTGTAAACATCGGTCATGACTCACACTTATATCTAAACTGTAGCATATATCGTAATACTGACTAAATACGGCACATTAGAAGCTGCGGTAGCATGGGAAAACAACAAATAGCAACCGTTGAAGGACCTAATTACGTCGAGTGAAACGAGAATAAAAATGCAAATGGCCGAAAATACAAAAAGTGACGATCAAATGCCACAGTGCTGTTTCATTTGTAAACGTACCCTAAGTCTTCTATTCTCCACGCTTTGCTTCATATAATATCACTTGCTGAGATGCATACCACAAATTGATATAAAGATTACCAGCACGAAAAATGACACTGAAGATGGTCGAAAACGGAATGTCTCCAAACCAAACTTGACAAGGGATGACGGAAATTTGTTCCAAAATTCTACATCAGACCACCCTGTCAGAATTTTAAATCAATAATCAATAAAGCTTACCCTTTTATATTGAGACGGTGTCGTCAGTTCTCAGGCAAAAAAAATTTGATTTGCCTTAACTGCTAGAAGTTCTGGCTTATACTTCCACGGGGTAGCGGCCGGTAACAGGTTCCTGTCTCTGCAAGGAGTCTGGCTAAATAAGTGCAGCTCTTATAAAAAAATCTCTAATCCACGGTGGAACAGCATACCCCAGAGATGCCTCGACATGAGGCTGCTTGGTCCGTAGTATGCGAGATCTGGATGCCAGACGGACATTTATTTCTCCATTACATTGATGCATCAGGACACCTCCCAAGAGGCAGAATAGTTAAGCTCTGAAGAGATGGCCGACGATGGTTCGCGAGGGGTCGACGTGTCACTACTTAAATGTACTTCTAAGGCGTTGGACCGTGAGATGTCGATAGGGATAGGCCATAAATCCTTGCAAAAGGTAGAGCGGCTAATCTCTATAGGAACTTTATTAGCCAATGAAGGAATTCTGTACAGATAGACAAGAAAACATCCCAGGGTTGGAAGGGTCAGTCTCCAAAGATACTCCTGAGGAAGGGGCTGAGACGGTAGCGCAAATTGTGTGTGAATGTCCAGCACTGGCTAGCATAAGGCTTAGGACCTAAGCCTTTGACAAATTCTAGCAATTAACAAGAGCCTCCGTGATGAGGAAGAAGGTCGGCTGGCACTAGTCGACAGTCTGAAATCACTACAGTCGACATTAAAGGCTAGTGGTAGCACGAGATTTTAATGAAAGTAAATTAAAAATCGGTTGCCTAAAACCAATTCATGAAAAGGCGGAGGGCAAAAGGGGACCCATAAAGTTATAATATGTTAAGGCGGCATTTTATTTTGCTCAAGAAATCGGACACTGTGTTGAAGCTTCGGCGTTAAAACTTATTTGATTCTAGATCATCTCTAATAATAATAGTTATCGGTTATTTCTAAACTACGTAAAGTCAAAGATATATATAACATATTTATACAGTAAATGCTCGTATGAAGTTTTGTGAATAAGTTTTCGCCAAACCCTTTATAATTTTTGAATATTTTTACTTAAACTTCCATTTCTCTGGAATATATCATAAATACATGCAAAAACTTTCATACCAAAATACAATTACTTAAATATTCATTAACATCAACGTCGGTTTATTCACTTGAATTCAAAAACAGATCTTCCGAAATATAATTTAATTGATTTTTTATTTCTACATGCCCAAAGCGTGGAATCTCTAAAAACAATTGCGTTTATAAAACTAAACAATTGAGTAAATGGAAGTATTGTACAAACGAAATAATACAAATTGGCGTGAATCGTAACAGATGTCAATTCATCAGGTCAATGATCCTTGTAAACAGGCTGTCTTTTGTTTATAAATACTTTCTCTATAATTTGCAAAAATAATATTAACAAAAGCAACAGCAACAAACAAAAGCTCATCATTTGATTACATCCCACTCTTCTTAATAGACTTTTAGGAAATATTTAATCAATCAATAATGAATGGCTACAACTACAAAACACAAATAACATATGAGTATTTAAAACAATAAATATGAAGTGCTTGTGAAAGTTAACAAGTGCTGATTCAATTTATTATTTGTATTGTTTCTGTAAGTGAGTGAAGAATTGTGGGTGAACGTTTTTGTGTGTTTAGGGTAAACAGAAAAGTAAATGCATTTTCCACACACAGTGGTTAGACACAAAGAATTTTACAAAAATGTAGATTTTTTTAACAGCTTTTAAAATGCTTGCTTCGAAGTAGCAATAGCAAAGAAAAATAACTTTATTAAGCTAGAAGTTCTAAAAGTTTTATTAACAATGATTTTGGTCTTATTGTGCTAATGAAAGCAAAGTATACGAATAGCAAAAGTGAAAATTAGAAATATTTGCTGTCACAAGACAGTTCTTCATTCTCGTGAATTTATTTTTGCTATTAATATGCTCATATTGTTGAAATTACTACAACAACAAAAATTGCAAAAATGCGGCAGAAATCACATTGAGAGAATTGTGAAATAGTGCAGCAGCTGTGCTTTGCGCTAATATTGAATTTTTACTTACACCTTATTCTACTTATTAACTTTTATGTACAGAAAATAAAGAAAATATTATCAAGTTTTTTAAGTATAAATTAATTAATTATTTCTCGTTAGCCAAAACCAGTTTGTCTCCAAACCAAACTTCACAAGGGATGACGGAAATTTGTTCCAAAAATCTACATCAACACACCATGTCGGTATATTAAATCGTCATTTTATTGCTTCTAATATTTTTATTGCCAAGCAATTTTTCCTAAGAAAGTAATTTACCATTTAAGTCTGGGTGAACCACTGTTTCATATTCAAATGAAAGAGTAGTGCTTCTGGAGTGTGTAGAGAAAAATGATATGTCATTAAGGTGATGTATCGATGATGCTGCCATCCTAAGCTACTGACTAGCAATTTTTTTTTTACTATTAAAATAAATATGTAGTTGTGTTTTTTAATGATTCTCTATTTTAATACACCGGCCATTTATGTGCGTGGTTTATTTGTATTATTCTATGATGAGAATTAACTTTCTATGTATGAGTAGTATAAATACACATATGTGTTATGTATATTTGTGCATGTGTAACTTATTATTTATAAGTGAACCTCAGGTGCTTGTATTTATTGCCATATTTGTACATTTATAATTGTCTGTGTTTATTTATGTGTGTGTGTGAGCCTGTTTGTGTGTGATTAAGTGTGTATTTATAATTGAGTGTTCGTTCAATTCTTTTCTATCTGTTTATTTTAATAGTGGCTGTTTTTATTAAACCTGCCAATGTTTCTTTTTTTCTCTACCGCTTACGCAAAAAATACACACTTCACAACAACATCAGCAGAAGCGACCAAGATAAAACTTTTATAGTATTGTTGTTTTTTTAACACTTTAGTGCCAGTTGTTCGCTTAAACCCAGTAAAATATAACAGACATTTTACTTGTATTTGTTAGAAGTAGAGACTTACAATGAAAATTGGAGCAATGAGTTGCTGGTTTAGATAGATGAAATAAAGATTGATATATGTCCACTTGAGTAAATGGGTATACTCCTTATAGAACGATGATTTTCATACTATGGTTTGCCGTAACTGAGTGCACTGCTAGAAGTTCTGACTTATGGGTACGAGTCAAAAGAGGTCTCGTGGTGGCGGCCGGTAAAAGGTTCCTGCCTCTGTAAGGATTCTGGCTAAATAAGTCGAGCCGAGAGAAGTTAGCATGATGGCATTTAGTATGCGAATTCTGGATCCGAGTGTATGTATCTCTATGTGTGTAGACATCTTTTTCTCCTTTACAGGAATGATTAGGAAACCGCGCAAGAGGCGGAGAGGAAAATCTCTGAAGAAACTACGGTTTTATATTGGCCAATGGAGGACTTCTGAAGAGATACACAAGAATGCCTCGCGAGAGGTGGACGGGCCAGTCGTTAAAGGTGCTTCTAAGGCATTGGGCCGTGAGTTCCCAATAAAGGTGGATAATGAAGACTCGCAAGAGGCGAAGATGTTAATCTCTAAAGAATCTCCGGTGTTTATTGGCGAGTAGAGAAGTTTTGAAGAGATGTACAAGAAACCCTTGCAGGTGGTGAATAGGCCAGTCTCTAAAGATACTCCGGGGGAAGATATTAAGACGATAGCGCATATTGTGTGTGGTTGTCCAAGATTAGTTAGCATAAGGTTTAGAACCACGGGCAGAAACTTATTAAAAACAAATGCAATAGTGGACCCAAGCCTTAGACAAATAGTGTCAATTACAAGAGAATCCGTGATGAGGAAGAAGCCCGCCAGTCACTTGAAGCCCGACAGTCAGAAATCACTTCAGTCAAAAATAAAGACTAGTGTTAGCACGAATTGCAAATCATTTGCCTGAAATCTACTCAAGGAAAGGAGGGGTCAAAAGGGGACCTATAAACTTAGCGGTTTGCTTCGATATCCCCCCGATATTAATAATAATAATAATAATAGTAGAGGCCGTCATAGCAATGGAAAAGATATACTGATCGAACTCAGAACTGTGTTTGCCTGCTTATGAAAAGTTGCTTGAACGCAGTAACGAAAGGGACTTTGGCGTTAACACGCAAAGAAAAAACATGATTGTGACATGGTGACGACAACCAAATTTTCCTCTCGACAGTATTATATTGTTGCGGTAGACATATTATAGTAATTTTCGTATCAATTAATAAGTTATTGTTTGCTTTTAATCATTAAAAGTTGCAGCATGGATGAGTTGAACAATAACATTTTTACTAAAGTTGTTAAATAAACGTAATACGCAAAATTCTTTAAGAGTTTAATTAAGTTATGATCAGGAAATTTAGGTTATACAAAAGTACTTCTATATCGGAGCGGCTGTTTGATGTATTTTAGAGGTAACCGCTTTAAAGGCCGGTAGTTGTGGCAGCCAATTTCATACTCTCCAAATTTTAACAATCTTAAAGTTTAACTACAGCGCGGAATTGCAGAGAATAGCAAAAACTTCATCTGTCATAGCACCGATAAGCGCAAATACTATTTTGTAGAAGAAAGCTGCTGTCAGGTGTCGCATTTTTTGGCAAATGCTAGGGCTCTTCATATGCCTACCAAACAAACTGCTGGGTTATTTGTTTTATAGTTTGTTGCTTTTGATGTTATTTTATTTTCAAAATTGTATTTAAGTGCTGTTTTTATTCAAAAGAATAAAAACAACACAACTACAAAAGCCATTCTCTTCCACTCACTCATCTTCATATTATTTCATCCATCCATTTATTCAGCCACACAAAACCCGTCATCTCTTTATCCATTCATTGTGCGCCATAGTGCCATTTAGCGAACCATTCAATCATTCATTTTACACGACTTTTGACTGTGCGATCGCAACCGCCCACATGCTACGTTTACACATGTGTTTAACAAACTCATTTGTTTAAATTTATTTTATTGTATTTATTTTAACACACAATTGTGAAAAGTGTTTATATTTTGCTGTTCTTATTTTATTTTTTTAATTCATTCATTTATGTTTTTTTTTTTTCTTTTCATTTTGTTACTCGTTGTTTATCTAAAGTATTGTGGAGAGGATTTTTAAATCGTTGATATTTATGGCTGATTTATTGAACATTTTGTTTTTTTCGATTAGCTTTAAACAGGGCTTTTTATGTACGAAAAAGTTATAAATTTTACTTAAATTTTTAAGATCGAAGGACAGCTAAATTATGCCCATTAGTAAGAACATGGTCAAGAGATATCAGAGGTGGAGATGTTGATGGTGTTAAACATTTGTTGCAAGCCAACGTCACTCAATTTCAATTAAAATTTCAATTCAACATTTGCTGAAATTTGTAAGAATTATAAACTAGAGTTAATTAAAATATATTAAAAAAAAAATCAATTTTAGCACATTGTGGCGACACGTCTACTGGAACTTAAAAGACTTACCAACCAGAATATAACTGGCACCGATATACAGATTTAAATGATATATATAAATTGAAAGTATTATCCACTCGCTATACAGGCTCTTCTCTATGTTGGAATTTAAACAAAATTTCTAGGAAGAAATCCAGGAGTAATCCAAGAAAATGTGAAATTTTGGCTCAAGCATTTGCTTTAAATCATTCTATTTCAGTAAATTATCTTCTTCAAAACAGTGTTGAATCCTTCATAGCATCACATAGATGTGAAATTTTAGCAACTTTTTTCGAAATCTCCGTTATTATTATCTAATGAAGGGATTAAACAACACATGTTTAATATCTAGGTAGTGATTTTAAACACATGTTGATGGGGAGGCATAGTTTCTTTAGATGTAAAAGTCCCCTTGACTCAGTGTGGCATGATGAACTTATTTTTAAAATGATACATTTCGGCTTTACTATTCACCTTGGATAGACCATTTACAGCTTTCTACCTTACGTTCTTTCAAAGTCCATATTGGTTTCAGTTCGCCCTACTCGTTTACTGTATCAGCTTATTCTTTATAACTTATATACATTCGATTTACCTCAACTAAGCTATTGCACTATGTTTATCTTTGCTGACGATACAGCGATAAATAAAACACCTTTCTTACAACAGAATAACATTATATTGGATAACCATATTATCTACTATCCAGTGGGAACAAAAACTAGAATACCTTGGTGCCATGCTTGTCTCTAGAATGATATTCAGAGATCATATATAGTACACTACAAACAAAGCACTTACCATGACCATGAAGCTGTTATTTTTGCGCATTACCTGTTTAGTGGACAAGTCCAAATTGTCATTTACAAACAAATTGTTGAAGTTAAGCGTCTCCGTTCGCTTGCAGGTAATGCAATAGTTAGAGATAAAATTACCAGGCTTAAGGATAATTGTAATATCGGATGCTTAAGATAGGGTTATAGTGATATCCATTAGCTAGCTCAATAAATAGGGTGTCCGCCGGGAAGGTATAATACTTTCTTTTGCTGCCATTTTGGTAAACATTAGCCTTGACATTTCATATTTGGCAGTCGTAAAGTAGATACGTGGCAAATTTATTATAGAAAAATATTCGGTAAACCAACGTGTTTTAATCGTTAAAACATTTTATCAAAATCAAACATCGATTACTACGACGATGAGAGAGTTATGTGAAATTTTTGGCAGAAACAACGTGCCAACAAGACCCACAATTTATCGTGTAGTGAATGATTTCAAAGAAAGAGGGACTGTAGCTGATAGGCCCAAGCATGGACCACAACGTACTACAAGATCCGCTGAATACATTATCAATTCAACACCGCGCTCAGGAGCTTGGTCTTCAAAGAACAACTTTGGTCACAATTTTGCACAGAGACTTGCGTTTGTTTCCATTTAAGATTCAATTGATACAAGAGCTTCTTCCAGAAGACCATTTACGCCGCCGTACATATGCCAATATGATGCTACAGCTCGCTCATGACAACCCCGATTTTCATGAAAAAATCATAATGAGTCACGAGGCACATTTTCATTTGAATGGATATATGATAAAACAGAATAGTCGGTTCTGGACAATGGAAAGCCCTCAAAATATTCATCAGTCACCTTTGCATCCATTAAAAGTTACAGCCTGGTGTGAAATTTGGTCAGGAGGAATCATTGGACCACTTCTTTGAAACTTAAAACGGCGTAACTGTAACTGTCAATGGGGAGCAATATCGTGATGTGATTGAAAACTTTTTAACGCCACAACTACATGCTTTGGGCTTGACTAACATGTGGTTTCAAGAAGACGGTGCCACATCGCATACAGCCAGGGTTACAATGGAATTGCTGCGAGACCGCTTTCCACAACAATTTATTTCAAGGAATGGTGATGTTCATTGATCTCCACGGTCACCTGATTTAACTGCTCCGGACTCTTTTTTGTTGGGATATCTGAAAATCAAGGTTTATGCAAACAAACCAGAAACGCTGGAGCAACTCAAGCAAAATATTCGTGATGAAATTAATTAAATACCGCATGAAATGTATGAGAATATAATGAAAAATGTGTTCAAAAGGGCTCGCATTTGTGATGCTAACAGAGGCGGACATATATCTGATATTGTATTCCATACATAATTGCCGACACTAAATAAAACATTTATCAATATACGATCCATTCTATTTCACTTAATCAAAAATTATAAACAAACAAAGTGGTATACCTTCCCGGCTTACAGCCTGTACTTTTAGGGTTAGTTGCTTTTATAATACTTTTTTACTGTTTCAATAGGTTTTGCTAAATATTTATCTCCAAATAATCTGGAACGCTCCTAATATTTATAATAAATTTAAGTTTAAAGTATATATATTATATAATATGAATAAATTGAATTCGCACAAGTAGCTTTCAAGTAAGTAATAATATTTTGTCTCGTATTCCAAAATGCATGTTAATAAAAGAGAAACCTACTAAACCAAAAATAGCTTTGGACCGTAACAGTTTGAAAATGGTTTTCCAATATTTTTATTTTAGTATTATTTTCCGATATGTGCGTATATTTAGAAATTCCGGTGATTCACTGTGCAGCTGTTGGCGTAACAAAATTTAAAAAATTCTACACTAGCATTTGCTAAGATTTCATTACTTCATTTGATATCAGGGTATCGAAATACTGTGAAGCCCCTTAAAGGTAGTTATTTTTCAGAAGTTTAAAAATGAGAACTTTTTTACGGTTCCCCAAAGTTGGTTAATTTAGAGAACCCAAGCGGGTCCAACCGCACCATAATGTACTCGTAGATTTGAAAAATATGAAGACCTGCTATCAATGACAACATAGGCCCTATTTATGAGCTACACATACGAACTTCGACTATGGTTGAAAGTGGAGCGAAATTTCATTTAGTATTATGGAGCACATTCGGGAAAGAACAGCGCTATTGTGAATTTCACTCAATTTAATTGTTCACTATCAGCTGAGACCGAAACTGTTTGTTTGAAAATTGATATAACAAATAAAAATCAAACCCGACTTTCGTGTTTTTGTATGTTACCTAACAATAAGTGTATGGACGCTTAGAACTAGAAATATTTCTAAATACCTACCTGTTCAATGGTTCGACGCTACAGAGTGTAGCAAGGAAAATTATGGTTGACAGATAGTTGGATGTGCAACCAAAAATTTCGACAGTGTCTTTAGTTTATAATACGAATTTGAAATTCGTTATTCCAGGGTCAGCGAAGATCGAACGTCAAATGTTCATAATTAGGGCCATAATTTGTTGTAAGTTTTGAAAGCGGTTGTCTTAAAATAAAATGCTTTTTGAGTACGATTCTAAAATCTCAGTAATATACACAACAATTGTATCGGCTTAGAGATTGTCACATTTTTTATCTCAAAAAACAGCATTCTCCGCCAGTTCTAGTTTTATTCATTTCGTTACATGAGAAGTCCAACACTGCGATCATATTTTTCAGATAATTTATGAACCCGTATAGTGGAACCATTTAGCCTGCATTCAATAGACTTCCTTGAAACGACTAAAAATCCACAATATTAATAAAATTGCGTAAGGAAAAAATTTAAATTCTCTAAAAATCTGAAAACCATAAATTTATTACAAACTCGAAAATCAGTATGGAAAAGTCGATTCACTAAAAGTTCAGTTTTATATAAAGAATCGAAAATTCGTAACAAATAGGACATGCAGCGGAAAATTAAATTCACCATAAGCCTAAAGAATTTCAAATTTATGAGAGTTACTTAAATAAAAAATGCCGAGAGGGTTTATATTTTTAATAATTTTTTTTTATATTTTTGTTTTATTTTTTTAAATCCAGATTTTTATTTATCGTGTTTGTATTACATGCATTGTTTGTTGTTGTTACTTTATTACATTTAATGCAGTATTTTTTTCAGTATTTTGTTGCTTAAATATAATTTTTTATTTTTATTAATTTTAATATACTGATTTAATTTTTGTTTTCATTATTTTTTGTTATAAATAATTATCGGTAATATAATATACTTGCGCTAAAACGATTGTTTGCAATTACATGTAAATTACTTTTAAATATTATTTATCTCCATCTGTTATTTTTTTACTTATTCTTTTTATCAGTTATTGGAAAATTTTTGCCTTTTTCTGTTGTGGTAATGACTGAAAAAAAATATTTGAAACGTTTGCATAAGTAGCACGAGAAAAAGTGATAAGTTCTGTTATTGGCGTTTGTAAAGGATTATGGATATATTTTAAAAAATACATATTTAAATGGTGAAGATCAGGAAACTGGCTTAATGTGAAATATAAAATTGTGCCATTTTTACGTCTTTAAGAGACCTTATCACTTTGCGGCGCACTTTATATTTATTTGCCAATATTTATAATATAATACTATTGTATTCTTGATGCTGCCACTGTTTAAGTTTAAGTGTTTAAATTTTTAAAAGTTCAAATAAAATTTGCAATAATTTAATTTAAGAATTAATTTAGTCTAAACAATTTTTTTTACAAAATATTTCATTTATTCGCTCTTATTCAATAAAATATAACATTTATACAAAAGTGATTTAATAAAAGGGGAAATTATAATACAACGCATTTTATAAGACAAAAAAAATAGTTAATATTTTCTTTAATTTTCTTTTATATATATAAAAATTTTTTTACAGTGTACACAGGGTGGTTGTTGTCTTGACTTAAGCTTAAGTTTGTTTCGTACTAATTTAGCTTTATACAAATTTTTCACTTAAACAATTAACTACTTTTACTAAGTTGTAGGGTTTTTTAAATTAAATAATTCTACTTCGTTCATTATCAACTATTAATTAAAGTAGGTATATTTACAAGTCTTGTGAGTAGTTTTGGGGCTGATATTAAAAAAAATAAATTAAAAGTCTTTGTAAAAGAAAGGATAATTTTTATTTTCATTAGGATCACGCATTTTTGGTTAAAGGGTTAATTTTTGCAAAAGAAACTAAAAGCTTCACTATGAATTTAATGAATTGTATAGTGGAAATAATTGTAAATAAATAAGGTGTTAAAGCAGAGGTAGCAAGTTTTTTTAACCGGATTTCTAAGCTTTTTTATATATAATTTTTGTAATAAGTGAAACTATAAAAAAAAACACGTTAAAATTTTGTGTATTTTCTTTCGGGTTTTTTTTCTATCCGTTTTACTTATGAAGCTAGTAAATGCTGTTTAGACGATATTAAGTGTTGTATATGATTAGTTTGAAATGCGTTTAATTGTTAAAAAAAATTCTTTTAAAAGCATTAAAAATTTCAAGGAAAAGGTGGTTTAAAAAAGGTGCTGCATATCTAACTGGCCAAGAGAAGGCACCTACAGTGGGACACACACTTTGCCATATAAGACAAAGATTGAAACTGCAGGTCAAACAACAGGACGAGCTACTGACTTACGCTTTTAAAAGAACTTTATAGAAATGTATAAAAGCTTAAAGTTTTTCCAAAATCTTGACCCTTGAAATTACAAAAAGAAATAATTTTAATAAAAATACCTATTATTTTTTCCATAAACTTATTAATGATAAAATTTATTTTTTTTTGCCTTTTGTTTAATTCATTTTAAATTTTAACTGATTTTTTTTAATTTTTTTATTTTTAACTTAAAAAGGAACATATTACTTTTATAATTTTTATAGAACTGTTTATTTTCTTTCTCATATGTATCGTTTAATTGTATTAAGTTATTTAGTATTTATTTCTAAATAAAAAAACTTAAAACTTAAAATTTTTCAAGAAAAAGATGTAAACAAAATATTATTAAATAAAAAAATAGATATATACATATGGATTTAATTAATCACAAATCATTGATTGAAACATTCTTTTTATATTTTTATAAGGATTTGTTAATCATTATTTATTTTCAATAGATTCAGGCGACTCTGTTTTAAATTGGGGGTTTGGTTTTGGTCCGTTAATGTTACGAGTTGGAAGAAGGAGTTTTTTTTTGTGATAGTGTTTGTTTTTATTTTTTAGGATTTTATAAAAAAGGGACTGAGAGCTACCAGTTAAACTCGAGGTGATATGCGCTATAACTTGCATGTAATGGAACTTTGCAATGGAGCCTTGAAATTTGTCTTATATGGAAATAACTTTTTACAAATAATTTTACCTACCGACAATTTTTTTTATCGTAAATTTTGCCGACAACAAATTTTGACTGTATCATAGAAAAACATTGTCATAAACCTTTCCATAGAAACAAATGTAATATCGTAATTATTATAAATATTCAAAATAGTATTGGAATTTTTTTTTATTAACTCAAATTGTAATATCGTAAAAATTCCAATATCATAACATTTTAAAAGAAAACTTTGGGATCGCAATGTTGTACGACAGAAAAATTGTCGTGAGACATTTTCTTTAAAAAAATCATTATAACGTACGTTTTCCTAACGAAAAATTATGATATCGTATATTTCTGTCATTAAGAAACTGTAACGTCGTACACTTTTGCAATGAAAAATTTTAATATCATAAATATATTTACGGTAATATCGTTTATTTTTGCTGTATTAAATTCGAAATGTGGAATATTTTGAAGTCAAAGGATTACAATATCGTAATTTTATCGACGATAGTAGTATACTAAAGATTGGTATAAAAAAACTAGTTATATGGTTTATTTTTGGTCTCGAAAAATTGTGATATACATTTATGTTATACTACAAATTTATCATCATAAATAATTACAGAAAATTGGTAGCTATAGAAATATTGCGATATCGTTATGGGTTTTAGGGTAATATCGTAATTTTTTTTTTAAATTTCATATTTGAAGATTTTGATATAGGAAAAACCTATTATCGCAAATTTTGCTTTCGCAAAATCATAATATCGTAATAATATCATAATATTCTTTCTATTGAATAATTCGAATACTGTAAATTTTTGTTTTGAAAAATTTTAATTTAGCAAAATTTACTATTCAACTATTGAATTATCGTAAATGTTCTTTTTAAATATGGTAATTCATTCCATATTAGAACCTTAATATCGTAGATTTTAACATGGCGATAAATTTCACTACAAAATTTTAAATACGCAAAATGACTTTCTTTAACAGTTTAATGGCTCTTCAAACTCCTTTATGTACCCTTCCTATCTCCTCCTTTGTTTACTTACTTAAGCCCAGTGACTGGTTTCGTTAAACTCCTTCTTGACTTTAGTTAAATTTTTAATATAGTTCATTGTTTTTTTCTTTCGTTTCTTTACAGGAAAAAATATACACAAACTAAAAAGTTTATATTTTATGTTACAGGATTTTACAGGGAAATTTACATAGAGCACAGTTTAAGTTTTTTAGTTCAAGTAGTTTATTAGAATATTTTTCGTTTTAAGAAAAAAGGGTAGTAAAGACTTTTTATAGGAGAGGAAACGAATTCGACCAACAAAATATTAATAAAAATTGTTTTATCACATAAACTTTCTAATATTTAAGAATTCAAGGTTTTTTTTTAATTTTTTCGTTATTTTTAATTAATTTACTTAAATTCGTTTATGATGTATTCTAAATGCTTGTTAGTTTCCTAATTATAATTCTTAGTTGTAGGGGCATGAAATTTTAAAAGAATAAAACGAAGTTGGAATTATTTAATTCGTCTTTGTTTTTAATTTACAAAAATTCTAAAAACTTCTTCTTCAGTGTGAGGAATAAAGAATAAGAAAGGAATAATAGGAAGTTTCAGCTCAGCTGTTTTAAATCTCGAAGCCCTGAAAGCAGAGATTCATGAACATAATCTTACAACGAGCGCAACTTTTTTGTTTAAGAGACGTAAATCTCTGCATATCTAAAAGGCTTCGTCACCATTAAGGATCCTGAACTTAAAAAAGATTGCGGTTTGGCACGCATGTCGTCGCAATAATGACTAAGATCCTGGCCCGAGATGCATAAGGTATTAAATGTCAGGATAGTTTGGACTACATACGCAGAACGTAGTGGCAACTATATCGAGAATGTGTCAAGATCATTGCAGCACTTTTAAAATCGCGGATTACTTGAGATAAAAGTACCTTTAGAAGTGCCGTGAACGCACATTCTGGTCTAAGATACAATCTGCAATCTGTGTGGTCATGAATCTGAGGAGGAAGTTTAAAGAAGCGCAAGAACTGACTGCAGAAATGTCTAACAAACCTGCAGTAGTTTGAATACTTTGGAATCAGTTGAAAGAGAATTGCCTGGCTTAGCGAGTTTCTTGAAGTAGAACTAGGTTGATCCAACGGTCCTAAGAGTTTTTCGTGTAATTCTGATTGCCAGTGGCACTTGCCAAAGAGAAATCATTAAATAAAATTAAAAAAATCGCTTTATTAATTTAAAATTTCATTGGATTGCTTTTTACTTTAATAAGAGTTCTATTTTCTGTTCCGATTATTTAAACATGAAATTGTTTTTTTTTTTATTTTTCTTAAATGAAGTTGAGTACTTTTTTTTGTTTTATGCTTTTCTGTACTTAATAGTCTTACTACCAGTTTTCCTTAAATTTCTTGTTTAATATTTACAAACAAAGAAAAAATATGTGCTTGAGTTTAATAAATACTTTTTTTTTTGTTTTAACTTAAATTTTTGTTTAGTTTGTGTTTTTTCTTTCGTTGGCAAAATTTCTGTTTTTCATAGTACTTTTGTATTTTGTTTGTTCTACAAGTTTTCGTTTCATAAAATTATAGGTGCCGCTTTGCTTGTTAATTTCACTACTTTAAGGATTTCTTTTAGTTCTCAGGATTTATTGTTTTTTTTTTTAATATTTTTCATTTTATTCCAGTGTAGTCTAAGTAGTGGTTTTGAGTGGGCCAAGGGGATTGGTGCATGAACAAGTTTTAGAAGCCTATAATTTTATTCGTGTGTTTTTCTTTTTGTTTAAGGTATAGCATACGGTGTTCTAGTTTTCTTTTTATGGATTTTATATTTTTTTTTCATAATTTTATGTGGGTCTTATTTTGTTTTCTAAGAAAATTTATGATTTATCACCACTGGATCTCTTGGTTACCTTTTTTGTTGTTAAAACCATTTTTCGTTTGAAGAAAGCACTATTGTTTGAGAGTTTTCTTCTGCGCTTTTTTGGAGTAAAGTTGGGGTTTGTCCGGTCCTTGTAGATAAGTTTTGTTTTTGTTAACCCGAGCAGAGTTGAAAGCGCTATACGGAGAAATAAAAAAAATACATTCGTTTTAAAGCTTGAAAAGCGGCAAATTGCATAAGAAATAATTATTAAAAATTTTAGGTGTTACGAAACTATAAACTGAAGTAATAATTACATTCGATTCCAAAGAAATACTCGTATCTTACATATACTGGTTTGAATGAACATGGAAATCCAAAATATACCTTAGAACCCAAAGAAAACCAACATATGTAAAAAAGTTTGTCTATCTGAATAGTAACCTCCACTAGCGAACACTATTCTTCTTATGTGATTCAAATAACCACGAAGGCGAAGCTGTAACTCCCCAGCATCTTGCGAATTAAGATCAATACTTAATATACATTTCACTATCAATTCGAAATAGTAACAGTTCAGCCATTTCTAACAATTTACAGAGGTTTTCGGAATAACGAAATTTCAATTTAACAAGGTAAAACAGAAAAAAAATTTTTAATTTATTAATTATAATCATATTCTTGCAACAGTGATAGGGGTATACGTGTGCCTTTTATGCCACTTATACGCCACATTTTCTTTTTTTCACAGACCTCTAGGAATTTAATAGGAAAACTGCTCATGAAATACACACAAAATTCCATTACAAAAGGTTAATTGTAAACGTGGTAATAGCTGCCTGCCATGATTACTAAATTTTGCTCAATTATAAGAGGCTATCAACAAGCGATTACGATTTAGTGGCGGTTACACAGACCTTGTTTTGCAAAAACAGAAAAAATACTAATTATCGAGAGATCCCAAATGCATGCAATTTGTACGAATGAAATCGCTTTTTGGAAGGTATCGACTGAGAGATTTTTCACTTAATGGGGTACGAATTATAGCGATTCTACTGTATTAAATTTTATGATCACCAGCAGAGTCGCGCAACTTAAACAAATTTCGATATCAAAAAACGTTAATTTAATTTTGATTTTAATACGTAGTTAAAAAATTACTTTTTTTGAAATGATACCTTTAAATAATACCTCTGGAAAAAAGTACCCTTTAAAAAAGTATCAATTATATCATAATTTTTATTACTATCAATATAGAAAAAGTAAGAAAAGAAATTACTTTATAAAAATATTTATTCAAAAATTACCTTTTAAAGAAGGTCCTTTTCAACAATCTTTTTATAAAAGTACTTTTCATAAAGTTTCTTTAACACATAATAAAATGAATAAAAATATTTTTTAAACACGTTACTTTGTAACAAATGGCTACTATAAAACAGCGTATTAAAAATAGCTTTCAAAGAAGCAAGTTTTAAAAAAGGTACCTTTAAAAAAGTACCCTTAAAAGTGTATCTTAAAAAGTACCATAAGTTCTTTTAAAAAAGTATTTATTTTACCAACTACCTTATGTAAGTGCTTTTATATCAAACATCTATCATACAAGTACTTTTTCTAAAAAAGCACTTTTCGAATACTACTAAATATTAAATTCCTTTATTTTGGTTCCCATCATCTTTCGTAGTACAATGCTTTTGGTAATTTGTGCCTACACAAATGAAACGTTAGAGTACAAAAGGAACAGATGTTAGAAAAAAGTACCTGAAAATACTTTTAATGTTGATTTGTAATAGAAATCCAATTCAATAGTTTAACACGAATATTCCACTCTTGCAGACTTAAAACTACCTATGGATGGACAGATACTATAAAATGACCCAAGGATTTTACTGAGATTGAGTATTTAAACTTAGAACGTTGAGGAACTTAAGCAATTTATGAAGCATTTTTCTAACTCACCTCAAATCCATTTGTTCCATCAATGATCCCACAGCCTATTTGTTTGTTGTTGTTTTAATAAGTTATTTGTAGCATTTTTTGCAATTTCTAAATCATTCAAATTAGCACTTAGCCTTTTCAAAGTTTTATTATCCAATTCAACTACAAGCTCATTTTCATAATTTTCCTGTTTTTCTTCCAAATTATTATCTTTTTCACTAGTGGTCTTAACAACAGCATTGTTGATATTGTCTCTATTATTAGTTTTAAGATCCGAACTTACAGCATCGTGTTCCAAATCCTTATCATGTTCCAATGACTTCTGTATGCCCAAAATTTCTATAGATGATGGCAAATAATAATCATCATTCATATGATCAAGATCACAGTCTTTTAAGTGAGTGAATTCGTAAGAGTTTAAACTATTTCGTGTTGCTGTTGTTGATGTTGGGTGTTGTGATGGTGGGTTGGGTGCAGTTGCAGTTGTTGTTGTTGCAAAAGCATATTTATTATTTAGTGTTAAACTATAATGTGGTCTAGGAGATTTTCTTAACAGCGCCAGTTGTTGACACTGTTGTTGTGTCAAGTAATGATGTTGTTTAGGTTGCTGATAAAGTTGTTGCTGCTGCTGTTGTTTAGGCAATTTAGTACTTAAAACACTAAGTCTTTTTGTTTTGTTAGTTTTATTAATATAAATTGTTGGTTGCTGTTGTTGATTGTTGAAATCTTTTACCAAACCATCACTATTACTGCTACTTGTTTTTGTTGATGTTGCGGTTGTTGTTGCTAAATTATGGCTAAAATGATTGTTAATATGGGGTTGCTGTTCATTACACTTTGTGTGCATATGTAACTTATTTATTGTAGTTGTTAGTTCCTGTTGCTGTTGCTGGTGTTGCTTTTGCTGTAGTTGTGCTTCAAACTAAAGATTATCGGGGTAACTGCGGAAATTATAGGTTCTGGCTCTTTGAAATTGCAAATTATCACTATTATTTGATGTATTCATAACACCACCTCCTCCTCCTCCGCCGCCACTACTACTGCTGCCACCCATGGTTGACGTATTGTAGGGATTATTTATCATGGGTGCTGTTGATTGTGAATTCATTGTACCCATATTGTCATCGTAATTATGTTCGTTACTCAGATTACTGCTGGCTTTACTGCTCATTGTATTGCTGCCACTGTGGCCCTTGATGGGCTTAAATATTGCTGTGGTGGCATAATATTTTTCCATTGGTGGTGGTGGCACTTGTGGTGGCCTTGGAAATATACTGCTCAGGGGTGGTGGTGGTGTTCGTCGTACATTAACATAACCGCCCGGCGTTGAATTGGACATTTTTGTGGACATATAATCTTGCATATGAGGGACAGCATAACCACCTTCGGGGACATCTGCAAAATATTACGGTGTTAAAAAATAATAATATTGTATCGCAAAATACGAATATATCTACAAAATTTAGCTTTGTGGTATAACTAACTAGTAGCGGAGTGGTTTACTAATAAATTTTTTATATTAAAATGGTTTTATTTAAACTTAAAAAAAAAATTCCGTCTTGTGCAAAGGTCCTTTTCAAAAGCGCCTAATGAAAATAGTGACAGTAGCATCTTTATGTTAATTAAGTTTCGAAACAGATACCTCTAAATCAAGTTCGTGTTAAAAATACAAGCTAATATGGTTTACTTTAAAAGGAATAGTTTTCTCAGAAAGTACTTTTCGAAAAAGTTTATTTAAATAATAGCCTTTTGTAAAATAGGAAGTGGCTTTGTGAAATTTTTGTGAAGCAAGAAGGACCTTTGAAAAAATTTACTTTTTCGGATAAATATCTTGAAAGCGGTGCCTTACAATCCTTTCGAAAAGTATCTTTGCAAACATACTTGCCATAAAGCAGCTTATTAGGAAAACCCTTTAAACAAATGAATTTTTAGGGGTTAGAAAACAATCTTACCCAAAAAGCGGTCTTTATAAAAGTACTTTGCAAAATTAAATCTTTATTGGTCTTTCCAGAACAGTAAATTTTATAAAAATAACTTCTATAGATTTCCATTGTGATCGAAAGCGTTTTCATTTAGATAAATTGCTTCTTCAGAAAACGAAAAATTTCCTTGGAATTAAACCATATTAAGGTTTTGAATTAGATTTGTTTTTCTAATGATAGAAAGTACGAAAATCACTTTCATTAATAAAAAAAGTAGACATATATTTTTTAATTTGAAACATATATGTACGTAACACTGCGATATGAACGTATCGCTCATTTGCCCAAACAACGTCATAACTCAATAAATACATATTTGGAGCTGATGCACAATTGTGCGTTATATCATACTGTATGAGTGTATTGCGCATAGATTTCACCTTGTAACATAACTGTTCTACTCTCCGCGTTTAAAGAGTATATGGCGTTATCTTTTGTAGGTAGTGGGAGCAAATTTCGGTCTCAGTTTTCGAATATTCTTTTTTTTTTTTTGTTAATGTATTATTTGTTATTCTTTTTTAATGAACTGTTTTTGTTTTTAATAAAAAGTGAAACTAATATGTATTTCTCCTTTCAAATTTTAATTTAAAGTTATTCTAATAAAATTTTTATTCCTTCCATTATTCGAATAATTATTCGTTTGTTCGAACATAATTTAGAAACAATTACAGTGGAATAATTTAACAACACTAGTCATTTAGTAAATTGGTATTTCAAATAAATCGACTAATTACCCCGGTTACGTAGCTTCGCCGATCACCCTAGCATAAACCTCTTGAATGTACCCTTTGAAAAGCAACATATTTTTTTCTTATTTGTTTTTTTTTTGGGGTTTGAGTTCCCAATTTGTTATTTTATAATATATTTATCGCTTAGTCATCACTAATGCTTTCTTTGATTTAAGCGTAAAAAAATTTGTTGTATATTTTTCGTTGGTCTAACTGATGTGGCTTCTTTATTTATGTATCTTTTCCGCAAAATAATTTATGGTTTTATAACTTTTATTCTTATAAATTTGTATTCTTATTGACGTAGGGGAAGTTTTGGTCTTGGTGGTTTTTAAATTTTTTATTAAACTCATATTTATGTAAACTTACCTGTATAGTCTGGTGTCATATTACATTGTAAGTCATTAACAGCCGCATAACCATTTACCCCACTTGTGTACATATTTACATTGAAGGGTTCATGGTATAGACTGTTTTTACCAATTGAATCATTATCATCAACGCTGGCCTAAAAAGGAGAAAAGTAAAGAAAATATAAAACAATTAGTTTCTAAAAATAAACAAATTGGTGGCAGTAAAAAAGTAAGGGAAGGGCTTGGTTTAACAAAATAATAGCCTTCGATAAATTAGTTTACTTAATGTAAAACAAAAAGAAAGAGAGACGCGAAATTTGTATTACAATAAACTTTATTGTATTATCTTTTACAGAGGGTCAATCTACGCTTATTTAGTATTGCAGTATTGCCAGGTTTTAAGCTAATCTATTTTTTTAACAGTATTGGCAAAAAACACTGTCCAGCTTTCGCTCAAATAAGTTTGACACCTTAGCAGATATAATCTATATCAGGGGCATTGCCAGGAACGCAAAATAATCCTAATCACTGCTTTAACGCTGCTTTTAAAATAATCACACATAGTGATTGACAAAATTTATTGATAGCTGTGACGTGGGCTGCACTCAACTTTAAAGTAATTTTTTTATTTTTGCAAGTTGCCGTTATTAAGGAAACAACTCAAAACACTAGCCTCAGTACAACGAAACACGAAAATTTATTTAGAAAAATTGTTATCAGCTGTCAAGTTGCCACATGACACGAAATAAAAATTTAAATCCACGTAGCGGTCAACTTTAGAAGAACAGATGTAGTGCAGCTTGAAAGGCGAAATTTTAACGTGTAACCCCCAACTGAGTCGACCTCTACGGGCCTAATGAATTACATCCTCTTCTATACCTAACCTAACCTGTTCAAAAATATAGTCTTGGGTATCAAAAGAATATAATAATAATGGTACGTATCTGCATAAATTTTAGTAGGAATGAGAGATAATTTGATTAAACACAACAAACTGAAATTTGTTGAGCAGGCATATTCTACACTGACGATGAAAGACCAAAATACCACACGAATATTGCAATGAGTTAGATAGTAGGGTTGCATTTTTTTAGAAGTGCAGCAGTAGTCGAGCAATATAATAAGAAATGAGCGTAGAGACAAACTCGACAAATAAATTGCATTTTTATAATAAAATAAATTAATATGTAATTCCTAGTACTTATTAATTAATAAATCAAATTATATTTATTTAAAAATTCCACAGCACGGTAGCTGTACTATTTTAAAATGTGAGTACTGACATATTTGTGCGGCTGTTGTTTTCATTGCTGTCTTACTTTCAATAGTACGAGCATACCAATGGCATAAGTAGAAAGAGAAATATTGGTTTCCGACACCAAATATTTTGGATTTTCACTTACGCTATTTACTGGACTATATATATTTTAACAGCAACGATTCCGTTAGTAAAAAATGCAGAATTTATAGCATAGTACAGTTTTATGTGCTATGGCTATATCACAGTTAGCATTTTAAGCAATTTTAAATAGGGAAAGACTTTATGTGTTGAACGAATTCCATACATGAAGTTATTTTGTCACTAACTGGATTTGTTTTTATATAAAAATTCGTTGTACTGCTACTTATACATACAGATCATTTTCACAATGCGCTAAATGTTAATTTCTTAACTCAAGTTCTAGTGATTTTGTACCCGGAGTTGACGGTGTTTTGTGAAGGATGAAAGATGTTTACTATGCACCCTACACTGGAAAATAATAATAAAAATATTAAATGAATGCTATATGGGGCAGCATGTTGGGTTCTCTTGCAGTTATCAAATATCTTCGAAAGTACAGTGTCATGGCCACTAGTTTTTGTTATTGTCCTGTAAGTTTCACTAGTATTGCGTTTACTCTTATAATTTAAAACAAAAACTACTAACCACAGCTCATTTTCAACAACTGCTGGTCTTTAACTAAATTTTTTAGGGATTTTCAAATAATTTATTAAATTTCAGCAAAGATTAAAACTTTCTTGCTTTTCTCCAAACTTTTTTCTATTTCCTTTCTTACTTTAGGATACTTTTTTGTTGTTATCCTGAAGTTTATGACTTGCATGTATTTTCACTAACTTGTTTTTTTATTTTGTTTACAATAATTATTATTTGTTTTCTCTATTTCCTGTGTTTTCTTAATATTTTTTTTCTGCTCCGAAATCTGTTCTTTATTACTTTTATCATTATATATTTTTATTGTGAAGTTGTATTTAGTGGCAGTGCTTTAAGTATTATTGCTGTAGTAGTTGTTTTTATAGTAACTAGAGTACTTACTTTAATTCCTGTGCCATTTGGTCGATGTTTATCAACGTTGCCACCCAATGTATTAGGATTAAAACTATATTGGAATGCATCCAAAACATTGCTGCCACGAGCACGTTTTGTTCTTGATACAATGAATAGTATTATAGCAACCAAAAGTATAATGATGGTGGTAAGTACAACGATAACAACACCAATGAAATTTTCTTCGGTGGCTTCTTGATCAATGGGTTTGGGGGCGATTACTGAAAGGAGACAAACAAATACAAATATGAAGATTAAAAATATGAAAAATGCAATAACATTTTAATAAAACCAAAATAATTTTGAATATTTTTATATTTATTACGGATTGTTAATTAAAAAGATTTAGTGATTGAGTATTAATATATAAATTATTACTATCGAAGAATATTAGGAACGAAATTTGCTTAGTAAAGAATTGTTTTAAGGTACATTTTACAAAAAGTGTGCTTTAAGGGTAATTTACACGAAACATCTTTCTTTTGGATAAATATCAAGTAATAATTACCAAATAATAAAGCACTACTTTTAAAAGGTATTTTCATTAAAAGGTAAATGCTAAAATTAAACAACTCAAATGTACTTTACTGAAAAGTATTTTAAAGGCATCAAATTTTAATATACTT
Source organism: Phania funesta (assembly GCA_963932375.1). Lineage (NCBI taxonomy): Eukaryota > Metazoa > Arthropoda > Insecta > Diptera > Tachinidae > Phania > Phania funesta. The sequence goes on along the minus strand of OZ010653.1, from coordinate 102,095,184 downwards.
GTATAAAAGGCTACGTTAAAAAATTAACGTTTAAGAACACTTTTGAAAAAAGTACTTTTAATTACTCACTTATAAAATAAGTACGCTAAAAATTCTTCTTTAAAAAGGTATTTTCGTTAGAAGTATTTTCTTAGACTTTTAATATGTGAAAGTAATTACATAGAATATACTTTTTTGAAAGTACTTTTTAAAAAGGTTAAAAATTAATTGGTAAAAAAATCAAAAAAAAATCTAAAAAAAATCTTGAATTGCTTTTTAACAACTTCGACAAATATTGTGCTACTTTAATTTTTCTGCTTACTTTTACAAAAGTAGTTTTTAAAAAAGGTACTTTCCGTTAGTACTATTTTTTTTAAATCACTACTTTTCACTTTAAACAGCACTTTCTTGAAAGGTACTTTTGTGAAAAGTACTTTTTTTTACGTACCTTCTTTAAAAGATAATATTATATGTTTTTTAGAGGTGTTTTTAAGTTATTAAAAAAAAAAAAATTACATAATGGCATACAAAATTAAGTGGTAGCCAACATCTTGAAAAATGTGATGATTTTTATTGAAAAAATTAAAAATTGAAGTCATAAAAACAAACAATTTTAAAACTTAAATCATTTAAAAACAAAAACTTACACTGTGGTCCATTATTATAGTTGTGTTCGCCATTAATATTTGTTGTTTGCATTTTACCACCATTTTGATTATTATGATGATATTCATTACTTTGTAAAGGATATTCACGGGTATCCTGCGGCAACAAGTCGCCACGCTGTTCTTGTTCGTCTGTAAAATTTCCCACGGCTGGCACTAGAATGAGACAAAGAAATAAGGAAAAAAATTATTTATGTTGAATAGAGAACAAAACATTGGAGAATTAAAAATAAAATATTTATGTACGAGTATATATCAAAATTATAATAGAATAAAACAGAAAATTAAAAGTTTGCCCAAACTTCAGAAAATTTTAATTAAATAATTTAGAGCAGAATGTCAATATTTTACGGTCTCCGCTTGAATCAAAACAAATCTTTTAGCGATATGTTGAAATGCAGACTCGCTGCTCTAAAAAATGGCATCGTGTGCAAAGCTCATTGTTGTTTATTTTTTTACATATAAACAAATCGGTGTAACTAAATCTGTTATAAAGGAAACTTCAGGTAATACGATTAAATAATCAATCCAATTATCAACAACAGTTCACCAGGAAATTTTTTCCTTTTCTTATTTTTTCTTATATGAATTAATATTTTCCCATTTCAATTTTCTCCTATTCTCAAGACTATGTCCAGAAGAAAAACATTAACCTATATATTCCCTGGATTAGGCTAATTATTTTTTGTTTGCAACCGCTGACTCAATAAGAAAGCACTATTTAAATTTTTTGGAATTTTTTCGTCAAATAGGCAACTCCGATATTTAAGAGTTGCCATGTATTATGGTAAGGCCTATTGAAAACGGAACAATACATAAAAGAAAAACGAGTAATCATTGTAATTACAAAAACGAGGAGTTACGATATGAAAAAAAGCATCTTCACGCTTCGTGTATAACCAAAAATAAGGCGGAATTGCAGAGAACAGTATTCGTTAAAAGAATATGATAATTTAATTTTTGCAGCCTCAACTAGACGGTCTGGATCTGGACCGTATGTGGTTTCAAAAGGACAGTACCACACTATCGATTTGTTGCAGTAGAAATTTTCAGACCAAATCATTTCTCGAAAATTTTATATTAACTGGCTACCACGTTCGTATCATTTTAAGCACCCCGATTTCTTTCTTTGGTGTTTTGTGAAATCTCGGATCTATAGAAATACACAAGATATAATTCCTTAATTCAAGACCGAAACCCAACGCGTCATCTGTGCGATACAACCACATTTTTGTCAAAAAGTCGTAGACAATTCAATGAAAATAACAATGGACATTCGTCAGAGTCGACAATAAAAAATTGTGCGCTCTTGTTTATATCCTTGTTTTACAGATAACCAATAAACCACGCGCATCTGGAAAAAATTATGTCATGACTTCGCCTACCCAGCCTAATTTTCTTGGCAGGATTCCACCTTTTAATGTGCTTTGTTGCTTTATCTCCAGCCTGGTATAAAAACTTTGTTTTATTTTTGAGTATTACCTCCAATATAACGCTGCCTTCGATTTAAGGGGGCCATAAATATTCCATTAAATTAATTGTAATATTTTACCTTTTTATAGGTGGCGGTCAGCCAATATTGTTGAGCATTTTTTACCATTTATTGACAGCCAAACTCATTTGAATAACTATTTAACTATTTGTAAGGACACTTTTAAATTCTTAGCGTTTAGCGCTTTATTGTAAAGGAAATCATCACTAGAGTAGAATCTACTTTTCTTGCTTTATTGAGTGACTATTTGATTTTTTTAAATAATTATAAGCCAAAAATAAATGTGAAACAAAGTGGCAACGTCGAGATTTTAAATAAAAATTTAAAGCGTTGCCAGTTCGTGGAACTGTAGTTTTAATATTTTTAATATCCGGGAGTTCTGGCATCACCCCCGTAACTTAAATCATGGTTACCAAAGCATATTATTTTTAGTTTAATTTCTAAAGAAATTCCCTTAATTATTGAAATTATCAACAGCTGCGCTAAGATATGTAGACATAGAAGCTTTTTGTTCGATATAATGCTTTGAATTTGATCAGTTTTTTTTGTTAGTTTGCAAATACTTTTTTTTCGCTTTCAAACCAAAATGAGACACCACAGTGCGTAAGTAGAGAAGGCAAAATTAATCTATAATTTCTATAAATCTTTTGTTAGAACAACAACAATTGTTTTTTCTTTTGTTCAGACACAACGCAGGGTTCAAGTTGACAGCACAAAAAGAGAATTGTAAAACAGCACGAAAAGGAATCCAGTATTTCAAATAATTTGTAGGACACAAACAAAAGCTAGTAAAACTTTTCCACAGATTTGTAAAATATATGTGATTAGTCTCGGAATTAGGGGAAGGAAAAATGGGACCGAAAATTATCTTTTGTTTAAAATTAAAAATTTATTAAAATCGAAGCTTTTCATTTTAAAATATTATATTCATAATTTTTTAAATTTCAAACTGCATTAACAAGCTCTACCCTCAAACAATTAAAAATTGTTGCTTCCCTTTTCAAGTTCACACGCACATATTTTTTCTTTTCTTAAAACACTTAATTGAAAAGCTTTACGATAACGTAGCTTTAACGCCTCTCAGAATTCAACAAATATAAAAAGCTGCGTTTGTCAAAAGGAAATATCTTAATAACAAAAAATGCTTAACAAATAAAACAATAATTTAAAAACCATAGGCCGTTTCGTTGTCATGACGTGATACACAGTTTATATCAAAGGGGTTCAAAAACGTTTAGAGATAAGCAGCTTTTAAGGTTGCCTTTAATGCTAAAGGATAAATATAAAAGCTTTAAAATTAAGGGGGGTTAATAAAGGAAAATAAAACCTTGAAAGGAATTTATGTGGGCAACTGAATCAAGCTGTAGGAAAACTCTTAAAGATAATAGAAAAAAAAAGAATTTAGATCTTATTCTACTTTTAAACATATCGTGCCCTTTTTCTTATTTTCAGAAGCTGTATTGTTGTTATTATTAAACTGATATGAATCAATATATTTGTATAATGTGCAACTCCTTTCTAAACGTTTCCATTGTTTGAAATCCATTCCCAGCAGAACTTGCTACCTAAAGGTATTCCTTTGAATTTTGTTCAGTCATTCATTCATTCATTCATTTCAAATACATATACATAAGTACGATGACATAACAATAAATAAAATTGACTTTTTTGTTTGATATACGCACGCACAGATGAAGTCACATTCAAAAACAGGGGTTAGTTTTTTTTTTATTTTGCTATTGATTTCAAATAAAAGAAGAGTTCCTTTTTTACAAATTCTATGAACATTTTTATTGACATCTTTTATTTCTTTTGTTTTCCTCCTCTTCTCTGGCTTAACGCTCTTCAACTAGCATTTAATGCATTTGATATCCCTGGCTATGAACGCATTTTAAATGTCATTGTCCATTGTTGATAATCAAAATGTTGGAAAATAAACCATGCCATGCAACGGTCGGGCATCATGAATGCATTCATGTACAATCATTGATTTCAGTTTGAAAGAAAAAATGCAAAAAAAATTTATATGCAAAATGCATTTTCAAGTGTTTGACACTTGAAAGTGAAATGAAGCTGAAAATAAATTTAGTCAAATCGTAAAATAAAATGCAAAAATATTAAAAATAATTGGAAATGTGGGGAAAACTATTTTTTATATTCTTTTACTTACCAGATACAAAAGATATTTCTGACAGCATTATCCATTTGACAGCAAAATACAAATTTATTTTTAAATATTTTCCAACACGATGATGCAGTTTGATAGTAACATCACGAGCATGATCCGTAATAGTGTCGGGCATATAGGCGAAATGGACGGGTTCGCCGGAAAAATGTCGACCACCAATGCTGAAGAAAACTTTAGCGTTGGCAAAGACCTAAAAATAGCAGAAAAAAGAAATCATTGTATCATTATCATGTACTCTTCAGTTTTAAAAACATTTCTTATTTAAAATATATTTTTAATTTTACACAAACAAGTAGATTATTCATATTTCATATTCAATTTAAACATTGTGAAGCTAAGAATTATTTTGAAAGAAACTCAAGGGTTTACAGCGTAAAGAAAATATGAAAATAATGTATAAACAACTGAATCGATTGGAGTAGAAGGCTGTTATTGGTAAATTACATTTTTGACACGACTTGGTAAATAGTGAAAGAAAATGTGCTTAATGCCTATGAAACTTAAATTTTATAAAGCCAGCAAATTTGCATTGAAAAGTGTATCCTTTAAAAAATGTAACTTACAAAATACATTATTGACACCATGTCGACAATAGTTAAACAATGTAAAAATGTGTATAATGTTTAGGAAATAAAAAATTTGCAGCCTAAAAATTAACTAAATACACCATGTCAACAAAGTAAAAAAAAAATGCAATATTCTATGTAAATAAAGTAATGTCAACAATAGGTTAACAATGTGAAAAATGTTCTCTACATATTTGAACTTTAAATTTATAAAAGCTTCTTTAATAATTCTAAAATATATTGCATTTTTGACACGAATTGACACCAAGTAAACAAAACAAATATTGTACTTAATGCCAACAGAACTCTAGTTTTCTAAAGTTAAAAAAATTTACAATATCCATTTTTTACCCAATGTACAAAATAGGTAAACAAGGTCAAAAGGTTGGATATGTATTTATGCATACACATTTCCAAATTAGTAGAAAGTAAATCTTTTGAACCATAAGAAGAACTCATTCAACCAAGTCAACAATGTAAAAAGTTGCAAGACTGCAGAGTTTCTATAAACGCAACGATGTCAACAATAAGTAAATAATGTAAAAAATTTGCTTTCCATGTTTTTAGCTGTAATTTTTAAAAATTAATTAATTTAAAAATATATGTATATAAACTGTTTACAATGTTAATATGTAATACGTAAGCAGCGTCAAAATGAATATGAATTTTAAAATTAGTTGAAAATAAAACCTTTGCCGGATAAAAATGATCTATTTACACCATGTCAACAACTTCAGAAAAGGGTACACAATGTAAAGAGAAGATCCTAACATATCAATAGCCTTAAATTTTATAAAAATTAGGTGCTTTTAAATTAAATATTAACAATTGCCAAATTGCTACAATTTTAGGTAACATGTATAAAATCTTGGTAAATAATGAAAAAGAAAAGTTGAGTTCTACATTCCATTATTAATAAATTAATTTCCGTATTTTCTTTTAACTCACCTGTACATCTTTGGTAAACATATTGTTCGTATGCAATATAATGGCACTAAAACTTCGTACGGTGGCGAATTCGAAAACAATTTCCACAGGTTTACCTATTAATCCAGGAGTATCGTTACGCCAACCGATCCATTCATAACCTAAAATATAAAAAGAAAACGGAAAAATATATATGAGAATAATCAATAAATATTCTTTCCCTTGCAAAAACTTAGTTTTGTTATAAATTTCAATAGCAAAACTATGTGAAGCATTTAATAGAAATAAAGTTTACACGAAATAAAGAAACTCTACAAGAAAAACCTTTAAGTGAAGTTATTTATTTATGTTTGTTTTCAATATTCATGAAAAGTAATTTTAAACACGCACTAGTATAAACACACAATTTTATGAACATACTCATACCTACACACTCACACGCAGATATTTCTTTACACTGTTATACGAGCATTTTGCTTTACACACACACAAATTCCTTTACAAGGAGTAACACAAGTATGCTACTCTAAGCTTTTGTGTATTTGTGTTTGTGGAAAAACGACATATTTCTGTGTTTTTTCTTCTTTGCTGGAAGGAAATTTATGTTTTTCTTAGTTTTACTGTTAACCCTGGCAACCCCTTTACTCCTTGAGCAGAAATATTTGTTTGTCATGAAATATTTTAAGCAGCAAACAAAAACAAATATTTAAATGCGGCAACTGAAAATTATTACCTTTATAACGCGACATTTAAACCTTACCTCCTGCCACTTCCTTAGCTCTCTCACTCTCTATGGCTTACTCTCTCCTTCTCACACATACACATACTGCTTAAATTTTACACACTTTAAGCTTTTCGGAAAACAAGACCTTTATTACTCGTTATTGCTGACGTACACTTAGTAGCAAAAGAAAATATTTTTGTCTAGAAAAGTTAAAGAAACGCAGGACGTTTTAGTCTCATGTGTGCATATATTTTCAACTGCCCTCTCTCTCCATCTAATATTTAAAATAAACTTGAAAGGGCTTGGCAATCGATTTTGCTAATTCATTTCTTTAATAATTTAAAGGAATCAATAAAAAAAAGTTTGACTAATTAAAGCAAATATGTTATAAAAAGAAGAGAATATTTTACAATACTTTAAATACCCAAAACAAATTTATGAAAATTCTGGAGAAACTGCAACTTTTTTTAATACTGCATTAAAATGCAAATTGTCATTATCTAAAGATTAAATGGAAAATTTTTTAAATAAATAGCTTTTAAATCTCAAATTGTATTTAAATGCAATAACACATTTTTGGTAGCAAGTAAACAATGCTTTAATAAATCAAAAATGTTTCCTACATGCAAACTTTACCTAAAAACAGGACATTTGCTACAAAAAATTTCTACAGCCATCCTCATGTCAACAATAGGTAAACGATGTTAAAAATTAGATTAACCTGCCACAGGACTTCGAAAATGGAAAGTAACATCACTCGAATTGTAGGTTAATGTGGGCGCAATGCAACAATTAGAGCGGAGGACTACCGAAGTGAACTTGGTATGGCATGGTAGAGAGTAAAATGTTCTCAGGATTGAACTCTTCGGCAGGAAAGCAAGAGGTAGAGGGAGGATTCGAACGAGATGAAAATGTAGCCTATGCTTTTAATTACCCAGTATGGACACCAGTAGCTGGCTGTTCGACTGCACAAAATAATTTAAAGATAAAGTCAGGAATACCGCCGGTTTCCATTGGTTTTCCTTTATTCTATTTTGCTCAATTAAATTTTATCGATAATTTGAGCTGTATTACTGCATATCGAAAGACGTGTATTTTATTTTTTGGCATAGTACGTTACTTCATCTTCATGGTAAGATGTAGGTTTTAAAATCTAACAACTTAGGATTCCCTAAATAACTAATTGAAAACATTAGAAAGAATGAAGATCAAAAAGGTTCGACCAACACTAAGAATATATATTAGTGTATATCATTTTCGTTTAAAGAAAATGGGAACTAGTGCAACCATATTCTAGATATTTTAGTGAATTTTAGAGAACTTATACATAATATAGAAATAACAAAAACTTTATTTGCAAAAATTTTTGCAATAACAACGTATGTGCTTATACGATATTATAATTAAAAAGGATAGCATTTTACTCTGCATGTAAAACCGTCATAAGTAGGGTAGGGTAAATTTTTGCGTGACAGCAGGTCATACAATTCAATTTACCCGTTATAATATACGAGTAGCCGCAACTACTATCTTGTAGCACTGCTTTAACTCTAATAGAATTTCAATAATAATGCCAATTTTCCCGCATTACTTATCAAGAGCTCATCTAATAACATAAAGGAACACTACAAGGTACTTTTCATATCAAATATACCAGGCTGCTGGAAAGTGTATCTTATACAAATTCAAAGAAGTGTTACACATAATTATTAGCAATGCTTGTTTAATAGCTAAGAAAGTACTTAATTTTGCAAAAAGTACTTTTTGTACAATGTCCAATATAATAATATAATTTTAATACTTTCGTACAGGACACAATCATCATAAGAGCTCTGACTCATTTGGTACTTCTTTGAATAAAATCAGTTTTATGCTTAATAAAATTCATCAGTTTAAAAAGAGTTATTACAAGAAAAAAGTAAATTAATCCAGATTATAAATTTAGCCAAATAGCACTTGCAAACTATACTTTAATATGAGACAAACAAGCTTTAATTTATATTCTCTTATCTCTCTGACAACATTCTACTTCAAGGTTTATTTTAATGTTTCAAGTCCAGACATACAGAGAGCCACAGCCAAACCAACAAAAAAAAAAAAAAAAAACAGTCATACAGATAAACTAATTTAACTAGTATGTAGCCTAGAATCTGTTTTGGAATGTATTTATCCAAACTAACCAGTGTTTATTTGCAAACATTCAAAAACTTTTCCGTTTATAGTTTGATAGAATCAACCATAATGAACCGTCGTCGTGCAAAGTGTAAAAGCAAGAGAGACTAAGACTGAAGGGAGGGGAGAAATAAAAGTTTTCTACTTAAAATGTAAAGTTTACAATAATTTTTGATTATTGGCACAATGCCAAATGAAATCGATGAAGTTCTTAAATTATTTCTCCTCCCCCCTTGCCCAAACCCTAATTCCATCTTGTGTTCCCCCCTTTTTTAAAAACTGATGGCATTAAATATTCCTGCTTTCCTCATAAATATACAAGTAAAAGAAAGAAAGGAAAGAAAAAAAAAACATTTAACTGGCGGAAGTTTGTCTATACAAGGAATTCAAAAATTCCAAACAAGCATGAATTGAATGCCAGTGTTGCCATAAATTATCATATTGGTTAAATAAAAAAGAACAAGAAGACTGAAAAGTATTTTTTTGTTTGCAAAGTTTCACGAGAATAGTCGTAGAATTATGTGGTTTTACAAGGAATCTGTTAACGTAAAGGTGTTTCTTATGTACTTTTTTCATAGACCTTGCTGCATTATCCTCCTCCTAATAAAAATCGAACAAGGTCATCCTACGTAGTTAATCCCGGTTTTTTTCACTAAAAAAAATATTAATATCGATTTTATTGGTTGTTTAGTTAGAAAATTAATTGATTTAATTACTTTTTTTCAAGCACCTATTTCCTTTAATTAAAGATAAATCTAAAATTTGTATCAAGCAAAATATAATTAAATATTTAATTGAAACATTGCTTCATACGTAATCTAATTAAATAATTAGCTGAAAGAATTAAAAACTTAATTCAACTTCATGGTGAATCCAAATAAAATTTTTGGTAGGTGTAAATATTTTTATCTGAATACCTGGGGAATAGGCTACCAAATAAAATATTTTTTAGCTAAAAAGTTTTTAACTAGTGAGAAACTAATACAGAGCAAAAAAAGAGTTTGTAAACAAATGCGCTGATAACGAACAAAAATAACGAACCGAATGGTAGCAAATCGTGGAGCTACTCAAAATAACCAGCAACGAGGGTTTTTATCGATGCGTTAGTATGTATTTTTACTGTCGGCAAATTATATATATACATATATTCTTTTTTTATTAACAAGTGCGATTAGTCCGAAAAATAGTAACTTTGTAAGCTAATGCACTGATGTTTTGATGATATAACCAACCATTAAGACACAGTTACTTAAGTAGCGCAATGTTGGCGCTAAAACCAAATGCCATCAGTATACTGGGTTGATTGCTCTTACGTTGTGAACGTTTTTTCTTAATGAAATGTGTACCAAGATTCGACCTTAGCAGCTTTCAAGTGGGTAGTTTTTCACTATATTTATTCAAAAAAAGGTTTTTGAATTAAGTTCGTAATGGACTCCGTTATTTATTTAATGAAAAAATTTATCTATTTATTATTTATCTTAAACAAATATTTAGTTGGGTCAATTAAAAACTTAATTTATTTTCAAACTGAAACCAAACAAGACTTTAATAGGCTGAAATATTTTTCCTTTTCATAACCATTCAGTCAGGAAAAATTTCGCTAAAAAACAGGGGAGTTTCATCAAGCTTTACACGTGCGCTAAGATAAAGATCGGAGGCGAGGTTCTAGGTGGAAGGAAAGTATAATATTTCCCTCTACAGAACGATTAAAAATTAACACTTTCGCATACAATACAACTTTGAAAAATTTCGCGAAATTGGATCTGGATCTAGGGGCCGCTACGATCCGGAACATCGAGCGGCTTCAATTTGTGAACAAGCTGAATCTTGCCTGCTTTGTGTAAAATACGGCTACCGAAAATCGAATCTCACAAATTTTCAACTACCATCGCCATATTTTCTTTTATGGCTTGCTAAATATGGTCCAAGTATGTGATCTTTTGACTACTAATAATAGAAAGTAATTTCCCAAATTTAACGTAACGTATATGCAGATTACGTATACTAGAAGTTGTTCTAAGCTCATGAAACCCATACTTTAGTGAACGTCGATTTATATATTGTATAAATTATACTGTATGGAACTAGCTTTCCCCATACGAAGGTAATTGGAATACCGCCCTCGTACTACATTGAAAAGTTTTTATTTATATGCATATCTCTCTTTGGCATTTGAGTTTCATTTATTACTCTTCATTCGATATTATTTTTGCAAGCAGAAAAAGTTGCAAACAAATATTTATAATAATTTTTTTTGTAGTGTTTATTGATGAGGAAATTATTTATTTACCAAGTGTCTTTAAACAAACACAGACTTTCATTAACCATAACTAAAGTTGTTTTTTTAACATCCCCCTTCTTTTTTACATAAAAAAAAAGAAATGGCAACAAGGAAACGGCCTGGCAATTGGAAATAGTTTCTTAACAAAATGAATTATTATTAAGCAGTCAGTTTGCGAGACACAAAACTAAGAAATGTTAGTTTAAAATATGTTAATGTAGATTTCTTGTTATATTTACACTATTGAGTTCTTCGAAAAGCTATTAAGTGTTACATTTTAATAACTTTTATTTTACTTTATTCCTATTTCTATTTTGTTTATTTTTTAGCTAAAAGTACAGACAATCATACTTCCAGTTACCCAGCCAGGAAAACATTAACTGCTAAAAAGTTGTTAATGTACTATTGATGTCACTTCATTTTCTGTTTTCTTACTTTTTGTTATACAACATCCTTTGAAAGTTTTTTTTGTAGTCCTTTAAGGCGAATAAACCACAAGAACAAAGTTTTTTCCTGTCTTGTTTTTCCCTTCAAAGGAATTGTTTTGAGCTTTAACTACAAGAAAATGTTCTTTTAACATTTTAAACTTTTTGTTTTTGAAAAATAATCAGTTGTTGTTAATCAAAAAATATTTATTTATAAAAAGGGCACCAAGAGTAACTGTGATAAAAGAAGACAAACTACAACTTTAGTACTTGTGGGGCTTAAAGGCATCTTAGTGTATTAAAGAGAAAAGATAAGGTCAAATAAATAGATAGCAAATGGTAAAGGTTAACAAATATTACGAAGTTATATGTGCCCAATAACACTTAATGCTCTTTAACGCTGAGGGCATTTCATACACAGTTAAGAAATATTTGTCTTTCCATATGTATGAGACATATCCATCTTATTAAACGACAGCAAATTAATTAATTTTTCAGTTTTCTAGGGAGTTTTCATGTTCAAAATCGGTTTAACATAATAAAGATATTAACCAAAACCTCAGACAACCTCAAGAGGCTCAAAAGTAAAATCGTTTCGAAGAAAGTAGTTCATTAAATTTTGTACTTTTGTAGCTGTGCTTCCGGGGATATCAATAAGTAGAAACGTGATAATTAGGTCCGCTATGACAAGACCTGCTAATAATTTTAGATTTTTTGAACAGTTGAATTTCGTTGGAATGGGATATTTCAAATACTAATTGATCTCGCGAGTACCAGAGTCTGAAGCAAAATGCCTTAAAAATGTTTCGTCGTTCAGAGCCGCCCCACAGTCTGGATGTATCGCAGGCTTAATTTTTGTTTAAATTTTCCTTAAAAGCCGATAAGTAAACAGGCGAAGTTGTTCTGAAACGTGCATCAATAAATGGCCAGCATATAGCAAACTTGCAATCAAAAGTGTTTTTTTCAAAATTTAAGGGCCAGGTTTGAGAAACGCCAGTTACGGATTCGCGGTGAGTTGTAGGAGAAATGGTATTTTGTTCTTATAAATAATTCATAGGTTCAATAGTATTCAAAAAGTGGGCGTTCTATGTGCATTATTTCGAGCAGGGCGTTACAAATTACTAGTGACTAATGGAGAGCAATAATCAATGACTTCCATATGACGATTCAATATGTCATAAAGTGCGCACCACTATGAATTTATGAAGGTAACGTTGGGTGCCCACCTATAGAAGTTTAACATCTCCGGATGATTTTCTTTAAAGGGTTATATGAATTCACTTGTCTACGACAAAATAGTGGGGAGTTGGAAGAGCACCTTCGTCGTGTAACTGCAGATATCGATAACTAACAGGGCTATATTTGACCTCAACGAAAACAGTTGGCTAAATTGCATAATATTCGAATATGTGCCCTCTGTATGCCAAGGATATTATGCTAGTATAGCACTATAGAAATAAAATTATACACCACGTGAAACCTTAATGAAGTTTTTAATGGATGCAATTATTTTCTGTTTAAAACAATAAAAAACCTAAACAAGTTTGAATACGAAACCAATCATTATTTTTAATTGTTAGTTTTAACCTTTCATTTTATTTATCACTCACCTTTACCAAATCCATGTATATCCGTGCGGAAATTATCTTTACCCTTTTGTGCATCAACCAATTGTCCCAGACCATCAACATAACGATCACCCTGTTCATAGCCATCATATGTTTTATCTGACAAATCAACTTCCATGCCACGTTGTACACCCTTGGGTATACTATACGAAACTATGCCCTCTGGAAAGAGTGAAAAAAGTAAAGTAATTGAAATTAAAAAGGAGAATAAATTGTTCGATGTAACAGGAAACATAAAATAATGTAAATATAGCTGTTCGGGTTTTCCCCATTTTTTTCATTTCTTCAAACATATTTAAATTTAAAACTATAAAATAAATTGTGATTTAGTTTTTATTTCATTGTTCTTGTAACAAAGTAAATACATACTCATACACATACGTATGTATTTATGTAGCTAAAAGAAAGGGAGCCAGAGACAATTTAATGGTAATTTGAGACTTCTTTTTTAATATCTGAACATATGTTTGGCTGTCATATGAGTGAAGAGTGTGTGCATATTTCTACTAAAATCAAATGAGTGTGTGTTTCAGTTCTTTTATATTCGTAAGTTTAACAATGACGTAGACAAACGACTAACAAAATGCAGGGATAATGATGATGTAGTTAAACGCTTTTCCTTCTAAGTTTTTTAAGGCGCAGTTGTTGTTTTTTTTAGTTTATTGCATTTAGTTAATGTTTTATGTATTATTCGGTGTAGTATTTCATACTTCTATTGTAAATTTATTGAAATTTTTAATTTCGTTTGATATTTATTATAAACATGTCCTTCTTAAGAGTTTGTGTATAAAGCGTGAGCAGATCATGTTACTAAAAAATAATCAATTGGTGTTTGTTGGTGAAGTTTTTTTTTATAACCACTTAGTTGGGTTGGTTATTGAAATAAAGGGGAAAAGTTTGTATTCAGATTATTTTTATTTCAATGTCACTTGAAATTTATGTAAATAAATTTTTCAATAATTATTCTAATTGAAATTTATGATGAAAAATATGTAAAGACGGTCCCGATAAGAACGCACCATTTAAATTTTCTTTTTTCTTTATTTTGGGCAAGTGGCAATTTTGATATTTAGCAGATATCAGCTATGATTGCACCGCAATACAAAAGAAGAAAGCATTGTCTATGTGAAAACTTACTACGCTGAGACCATTCCTGAAATTTGCGCAATTCTCGGTACAGAAAATGCAACAACAATGTTCACCATTCGAATAGTATTAAAAAAAAAATTAAGAGACTGAGTCGATTAAAGACCCAGAGTCCTTTGCGTCGACGCACGGATCGGCCTCTTGAAAACCTTGCTGCCGTAAACGAGAGTGTCCCTAAAAATCTGAAAACATTTATTTGACAGTGAACATGAAACGGAATTATTGTGCTCTCAACTGGACAGCGTGGATCTGGATCGACCGTGGCACCTGCGCCAAACCGCATATTAATTTTTGCAGTCACGATTTCCGTAGGGCACTTTTATTGAAAGACCCTATAGATGATTCATATACAAACAGGGACTGTAACGGTTATCAATTTTATTGAAAAACTTACTATTTAGTGCGTATTTTTCCAGTTTTATTTTTTGCTTAGAAAATCTACAAACGCTAGAGATAATATTCACTTTAAATTTATTAAATTCAGATTTAGGGCAGAAACTAATCTCCCTACAGTGACCTGTTAACTGACGAAAATTAAATAAAATAAGGCAAAAGTACTTTTATTTTGCTTGCAAAAAATAAAACTTGAAAAGTGACTATTATTTTTTAATCGAAAGTTATGCTTTAAAAATAATTATTAAAAGTTATTTTTTGTTATAAATCTCAAAGAAATAAAAGTAATGAAAGCGCCCAAAGGTAGTCGGTGAAACAAGGATTACATTGATGTACTTCTTAATCTAGTAGCACATCTCTTTTATCATAATTTTATTGGTTTCCAAACGTTTGTCTCTAACAAATTTATACAAGTGCGAAACTTACATTGCCCACAATTTGCTTTGTTTTATAAGAGTTGCGGAAATTTTCGGGTTCCACAAGTTTAACAATAGAGAATTTGAACTTATTCTTAGAAATTTTACCATTCAAAACATTTCAATTTCATTTAAAGCTCTATCCTGATCTAGAATTTGTTTTTATTTCAAAGTGTTATAAATATTTAGTCATACTTAAAATTAAGTTTCTTGACCCCTTCACAAATTCTAGTTGTACGATATCGTGTGGTTTATCTTGAACATACTCCGAAATTTACGGTAATTAAGGTACTTATTGGGTTTTATAAATATAATTGATATAAAAAAATAACACAACAAAAGAAAACATACATACACGAACATATGTATGTCGATTTTAATAAATATTTACACATGCTTATAATGACAGCAATTAGAAATAGAACAACAAAAACCAAAGGCAAAGTCCTTGATAATTAAGTAATTTTTTCTACAAAATTATACGAGTACAACATGTTTTCCTAAAAAAATTATTTGAAAAGTTAACATTTTTCTAATATTTAAAAGCACAACAGTGTAATATATTTACTTAATACTAAAATGCTTTTTGTTCAAAAATATTGCGTGCAGACATTAAATCAGACAATAGCCTGCCGCCAACGTCGTTTCACTAGGTAGATCCCAGCATTTTCTCGTGTCTAACGTTCCTTTTTAGTAAACACACATCGGGATATATGTGTATGGGTGTATGAATGTATAAATGTAATCTCGTGAATAAAATAACCTTTTTGTAGTAAAACTAAATGACGCCATATTATAACACTTTGCATGCCAGTAGTCCTGGGTAGAAATATATAAATTCTAAAGGGGGGGAAATATAAATAAATAACAAATATAAATTGCCATGCAAACGTCTTGCAAAAACTCATGTTTGACGTTCGTAGCACACAAATTAGCGTTTGTCAGAACATATGGAAAAGATTTCTGTTGATTTCAACAGATATGTTAAAAATATATATGAACATTTTTTAGCCATTAAACTTGGTTGGTCTAAATGCGGCTTCAATTTTGATAATTTCAATACTGATAGTTTTTTTGCAGTTCAAATCTTGTCTGTCCGTGTCGAGCCCCTATGAACCTAAGTTTCTTTAATCTTGAATATTGGAAAATAATTCCTCCGAGAAATGAACTATAAATATGTAGCCTTTTGTTACAAATAGAGACCACAGGACATTTATTGTTATGACAATATTCATGCAGTCTTTTAGCACCATTGTATGCACACATTTTATGCACACTAAAACCGATAGGCTTCAATGGAGATGCTGGGACTCCTACTCCGAGTTACAGAAAAATAGGTCAAGTACTTTGAAAGTTCTACCATAATTTTAATACTATCTACTCTATTCTGTAAATAAATATTGAAAATATATAATTTAAAATAAAGTGTTGCCTATACAGCAGGCGTAGGTAGACATAACCCACATTAAAACTCTCTCGGTATTTAGTACGTACATTTCGCCCAAATGTTTATCAGTTGTTTGCAGGAGGCTTTGTAGTTTTAGATATCGCGGAAGTTGTGGCGAAAAATTTCTATTTTTTTAAGCAAAGTTTGAAGCTTTTTGGTTTTCCAAAAATCATAAAAAATAGAAAGAGAATAAAATTTTACTTTCTGCATACAGATTTTAAACGAAACATGCCATATTTTGTTTAAATCGATACACAACGTCTCATTTTCTTCACAATGAAGTTAACGTTTTGTATTTTGATAGTTGCCATATGCATACAACAGTACGACACCGAAAACGTTTGTTAGAAAGCATTTTGCTGTTGGGTACATACGGCCACAATAGTTGAAGGGCGATAATACATTCACTTAGATGTGAATAAAAGCAAAAGTCGTGCATTTTAACAAAAATTGGCTTATTTTGTTTGACACAAATCTGCCTATATGCTAGGACGAGACGACGAAATTTTGTTTTTAATTTTTATGAATTTTATAAAAACAGTTTTTTTTAATTTTTAAGTACTAAAATGATTCTTATTTATATTTATTTTATATTTAACTAAATAGCAAAAACCGTCCCCCAATTATGTTAACTTTTGTCGTACAGCTGCTTCTTTTTTGACATAACGCCAAAATAACGTAAGAAACTACATTACGTGGTTCGAGTCCAAAAGTTGACCTGAATTTCAAGCTATCTACACCATTTCAGAACACATTTATTTAAATATATTTTTTTACTGTGGCACCTCAAGTTAATGATAAATCGGTGAATTACTGTAACAATTTTCTAACAATATAAACAATATATCCTACTATTGGAATTACTATTTAAAAAAATCAAAACACTTGAAACATAAGAATCGCTAAGTACAATTTATTACGTTAACAGTAATACGATTTAGCAGTAAAAACATTATCTAAAATACATAGCAATACTATAGTAGCACACAGGGAATTTTAAAATCAGTTAAAAACACTTTCCTTACTTTTCTATCGAGTTGCATGCATTCTGTATATCGGCATATTGGCTTGTTAAGATTCCCAATCATATTTACAGTCACATGCCTTGTCAACGCCAACAGCACATTCGATAGTAGGTTTATACAACAAATTAAGCGCTTCATTTTAACAGAGAATTTCTACGTACTTTTTAGCATTCACGTTTATTAAAATCAGCCCCTTTCGTAAGTGAAGGAACCTCTATAAGTTTATTTTACCTTGGCTCTAAAAACATCAGCAAAGAATTTTAAATTTAAATGATAACGAAATTTTAAAATAAATGGTAAAATAAAGAAGTCGTTAAACAAAAGCTTCCAGTTATATGTTATTTTCTAGGAAGGGCTCTAAATTTGCTAAAAAAAAAAACCTCCACGTAAAAACTCGTAACTAAGTACTCGTAAACGCAAGTACCAACATTGAATAACAACTTTAAATGTGCATTCTTAAAAAATAATAAATAAATAAAATATTAACAAAAAAAAAAATAGCACTCAGCAAAAAAAGCTCAACTGCGTATATTTTATGTAGGGTGTTTTTTGAAAGTTTGGAAATTTATTAAATAATAAATTAAACAGCTTAATTTGAAATATATGACCTAAGGGCTAACTTTCTGTGAATATTATTTGTTAATAAAAATTCTTCTTGCAGAACTGGTCTTTTTTGTTGAGAGATTCTTGGCTCTCCCGTGTAAATTCTTAATTTCACATACTTCTACATAAAACAAGAAGGATGTAGGAAGTCAGCCGATCTTGGAGGAGAAACCTTCCCGCCAATAGCAAAATTATTTTGGGGCACGTTATGGCGCCTACATGTCAGAAATTATAATCACAGAAGAAAGTATTAAAGTTGTTGTTTAGCCTAAGCTTGCATTAAGTTCAAATACGACAATCTGCAATCAATAATTTAAAAAAAAATAAACATTTATTTCAACACAGCAGCATCAAAAGCAAAATATTTACAATATTGCTTTTACTGTTTTTGTGCTATTGAAAAAAAAGTGCACAGCAATCGTAAATCTTGAATGTCTCATTTCTTGCTTGTGCCCACTTTATCCTCTAATAAACTTTTATGAGGTGAGGGTTGCGTTTTACCGACTTGAATACTTAGAAAGGAAAATTTAAGGCTCAACAAAAATTACAATAGAGTTCCCGTTACTTAAAACCTAATACTTGAAATTATGTGTAATTAAAAATTTCATGTTAGTAAAGAGCACGGGTGCTGTATCATTTAATATAACTGTTAATGTAATTGCTGTCATATTTGTGCTGGTGCTATTTTCGGTATATGTTATATATTTTTATTTAACAAGAAATTAATGCTATTTTGTGCCAGCAAATATTTATGTGTTTACGTTTGCTACTATACTGGTCTATATTATAGAATTTAAAGCATAGTACAGCATTATTGCAAAGTGTTTTTATTCTGTGTACAAATTAAATCAGAAATATGGCTAAATTGTACCTCAATACCATCCGTAGGCAAATACACCCCTTACAAGCATAATGACTGAACAAGACGACTGAAAAAGAAACATAATGGCAGCAGAAAAAAAATCCTTTTTCATATAATAATTATTATTGTACAAGGTTTTTTTGGTTGTATTTTACCTTGACAAACTTTAATAAAAGAAAGTAGCATGCAGAAGGTAGGAACAAATTAAAATGAACATTCAAATGAGGTTTTTCTTGCTATTTTATTAGTTGTGCATATTAAAAACTTTTTCTCCTTTTTTTATTGGTTTTCTAAGGACATGTCATTTGATTATCATTAACTCCCATAAAAAAAGTGTCTTTTTGCTTTTAACAGTGTTTGTGGAAGGAGCTTTTCAGTTTATTTGCACGAGCATGCATTATTTCATATGCAAATTAATCAAGATAACACGTTATACTCGTGTAGCCTTCATATATCCTTCGACAAGTGAAACAAACAAAAAACTCTTATTTGTATATAATAAAGCTTCAAACAGGTGGGGTGGCAAATAATCGTAATAATTTTATGATGTTGTAAAACGTGCCTAATGTCACTAAACGTAAGCCAAAAAAAAAATAAAAATATGGTGGCATGTACTGCGTTACACAAAGAAAATATGCATGTAAAAATATGTACTCCATGTTTTGTGGCCTTAAAAGGAAAACAATGTAAAGGCATTTCTTTTATTTTATATTTTGTAGTTTATTTTTATTTTCATATTTTACAGGATACAAAAAAAGAAGTGTTATAAAAGAGGCGCACAAAAAAAAAGGAAAATGTTTGTCATTTTGTTATTGAAGGAGTGGGCTAAAGAGGCAAAGCAAACAGCAATTGTTGGCAAAAAGGTAACTCTCAGAGAAGCCATTAAAATTGTGTTTGAATAAAAGATTGATGAAAAAGATAAAATGTTACACACCAAAGGAATATTTAAGGATATAAAATTATATATGCCGGATGTGCTGATATGAAAAGCAAAACATATATTTTTGTGCTTTGTACTTCTATAAGAAAAGAACTTAAGAATATTTTACAGGCTGAGCATTACGTTGGGTAATAAATTCAAAATATAAAAATAAGTAGGTAGAGCACTTCCAAAATTGATTCCAAAGAAAACAAAAAAGCTCGTTTGAGTATAGAAACTTCGTTATCATAATTTTACAGGAATATAAAGACGATATATGGTGGATTTGATCAGCTTTTATATCCGCCTTAAATATATTAAACTAATAAAACAATAGTTGGAAAGTGAGCAGACTCTGTAAATCTATGATGATTATTTAGGTTATTTTTACCACCTGTAAGGCTACTTTTTACGTTACTCCGGAAGTATTTTAAGTTCAAAAGTCGCAGACAAACGCTAGCACATGATGTAATGCAAAACAAATATTCTTCATCAATTGAAGTTTTCGTTGGGTTTGAGCTGAAGAATTTAAATAATAAATTAATAAATTTAACTTTTTATTTAATTAAAAACTTTTTAATATTAAATGGTTGAATCAGTTAAAAATTTAATTACAAAATTATCATCAAACGAAATACTGTGCCAAGTAGGAACTTAATTAAATTTCAAGCTGAAAATAGGCATCACTTTCGCTTGGTGAAAAAAATATGTTGCTTATGTAAAAGATCCTGAAAAAATACACGAAACACTGTCGTAGGTACTAGTCCTACGACAGATTCACATGCGCATTAAAGGTGTTGTTTGCTTTCAGCTGAAGATTTATTTAAAGGAAATGATTAATAATTAATTCTGTTACTTTCATAAAATTCATATTTTTAAGGCAATTACTTCTCAACGGAATATTAATTAAAATTACACTAAATTGTGTCACGATACTTTTTTTTTTAACAATAACCCACAATTTTATTTTACAAAACCGTTAAACTAAAAGAAATTAAGAAGCATTAAATATTTAACGTAAATGAAACTCCCTGAAGTATGCTTAAAATTTTTGATGTAGACAGAAAAACCGTTGCTAATGTTAATAATGTCATAGTATTGGTTTACAGTTACATGACAATTTTAATAGAAGGATATGTAATACAATAAATGTGATTAGCTATTAATTCCGACCCAGCTTACATTAATCTATCCTATAAAAATGGTTGAAGTACATGGTTGATTTTTGCTCAAATGCATTGACTTCTACATGAACTCATGTCATGCATGCACGGAAAATCTCATTAACAAACGCAAAACGATTGTTATGCGCCAAGGGTTTTTACTTAGCGTAACGAAGCTGATTGTTGGGGCAATCTCATGGGAATTTCGATCCAGGCTTGATATAGAATCATTAAAAAAAAACTTTAGAAACTGGCAACTGGTAATAAGGTTTCCTTGTACTTGTTACCTGGCCAGAGTGGTTACAAGGACAATGATTTAGCGGATGAATTGCTAGGTGGGCCTCTGATAGTCCGCGTTTTCAGTCCTGAGCTTACGTCACAGATCTGAAGTGAAGAACTTATGACCGCAGAGGAACCTGAAACTCAAATCGGCTTTTCATTGGTTATCTGTCTAGTCATTTTCGACTATCCTTTGTGAAGGGAATATCAAATAAGTTCTACTTTGTGTCATTTATTTTAATTATCTATATAAAGTTCTTACTCTGAGCTCTGGTGTTCGTATGATACCAGGCACACTTTTCCGCTCTAAGTACCGACCTTCATTATGAGCGTTATATTTAAGTTACTAGAATGTTATAGTCCTGGCTGAAGACGACGCTATATTAAATGGACCACGTTTGCTTTAAGTATTTGGATTACCTTTGATGTATTACTTGTCGCCAGTAGATCATACTTTACGCCCATGGATTTCTTTCTCAAATATTGCTTTGTATTCAAGTATCTAAAATTTTCAGATGGGTACGGAGCTACTTTGAGTGAAACATTGTAGACCTTAGAAATTTATGTAACTGCGCTATATTGCAGTGAAACTTGTTTGAATCTTTAAACCGTCTAATTATCATAGAAAAACGCTAGTGACGACTAGAACTTGCACAGTATATAACGGATATGTATTTGGTACTTTCTTTTGTCGTTCTTTTTTTATTCTCACATTAAGTAACAGAGACTTCATGAGTTTAATTTACGGTAAACCTTTTCTTGTGTGGGTTTCCCGAAGTTCAGGTTAATAAAACACTTGGTAACTGAAGTTATTGGTTAATTTTAGATGACACTTTTGCTAAAATGTAAATATGTTTTGTTTCCAATTATAAAATTCCCTAATTATTTCAAAACATTATCATATAATTGATTAAAATGTATTTAAATTACGTATGTTTAGAGGTTTGTAATTATATCATTTATCAAATATAACCCAGCGAACATTATAGCCAACGTTTTTTTATACAGTAACAATTTACTATAAGTTTACGTATTAAAATATTTTTTGTTATGTTTCTTTTTAAATGTTTGCTGGGAGCTTTCCTGCACAGGCTTTTAAATATATGCGTCTAAACGAAAATATTGGTTTTATTTAAAACAAATTTTGCTTTGTAGTTCTAATGCGTTTTCTATTTAATTAAACACTTGTATTTAAAAAGTTCATTGTAGTTGCTCCGCCTTTTGTTAAAACAATTAGTTATTGTTTTTGAAACAATACACGATGCGGATAATAGAATAAATAATAAAAAAATTTAAAAACTAAATAAAAAGACGCATGTAATAATGACAATTATTTATATTTTACATACAGAACAGCACATTTACATTCCTATTGTTAGAGTATTGGAGGTAGGAATTTTTTTAGGTACTTAGGCTCATTAATTATTTGTTACTGAATTGGTTTGTTGCCAGTGTTTAAAGATTCGGACATAAGCGTATGATTAAGGGAAGAACATTTTAGCTTAATATGCTGATATTGCAAGGTGTATGAAATGTCTGCCGAACTGATGCCTAGTATATATGTGAACCTTACAGTAAAAAAGAGACATGGAGAAAATTATTTGGTCTCTACAACAAACAATTGTTGAATATACTTTTAACATAACTTTAGTTGCATTTATATTTACATTTAATCATAAAATGATTTCCATCAATAAAAATATGCAACATGGTTGAGTTGAGCTATAACTTTTTTAATAAAATTCTACTCACAACCATAGTATTTTAACTGGATAAAAATAATATAGTAAATTTAACTAACAAATTTTCTTCACAGTCATAGTATGTAAAACTCTTCTGGTGTTTAATTAATATAGCGGCGTGCTGCCGCTAACGTGGTTAGCACGTTGACCACACTGGTTTGCAATGAAATTCCCTTTTAAATTTTATTAATAATATTATTTTACTCGCATTTACCTAGCTTTATGATTATTTATAAAGACCGAAAATTTTTGCTGTTTCAAATTTTTTCTGAATTTTTAAAGAGCAAAAATCGTGTAATAAGCGATTGGAATCACCCTATTGAAAGGTAATATTTAACACGCCGATTAAACAAATTCTGTACGTGATAAAAAAAAAAAACTTAGAACAGATTTTTATTAAACCCATCATATTCAATATACTTTTATTAAAAGCAAAAAATTTTTCTAGCTTGACAAAATGAATCTTACACAAAGAATAAGTAATTTGTTTTTGTAACAATAAAAATCGTTTTGAGTTTAAAAACTTTGTTTTTAAGATCAATAAAGTTATAAAAATGAAAAAAAATAACTGTAGAGGTTGACTCAAATCGCCAAAAGTCATCGTTCCACCACCAGAAATGTAACCTTCAACCTACTGTCACACAGCATGAAAAACAATGGGTCCATTTGAAAATGAGATCGGCAAGTAAACTATGTCGGTATTAGGAGCAATAAATTTGAGTTTTATACCCCTTGCTTAGGCGTACCATTGACGGCTTGCGATACACTGCACAGCCACATCGATCATCCACCACAATTTTCCTTAGATTTGGGTTTTAACTACAACCAACGTGTTACTCCACGAAGGTGCAAACAACCAGTACACAGCTTAGTGTTCCGGGGGCTATTGGCCCCCATGCTACGAGTCGTTTACTAGTCAAACCTAGAAGGTACTTATTTTTCAGTTTTACGCCGCTTGCAAGCGACTAGGACTAAGCCGCTCATATTACTATGATAGCCATATATATATTTGGGATTACCCAGACGTTATGCCTAATATTGGTGAATTGAAATATATTTTAGTGCAATAATGCTGCTATTCTGCAAAAAGTATTTTCAAGTTGCAATTCGCCTATAAATCACTTATGCATAAAACTATCTTAAAAATATAAATGGAAGGAGAAGATTTCTCGACTCACACACATTTTAAATATTTTATATTTCTAAAAAAAATCGCTATATAAATATTTTAATCAGCTGGAACCATCAGCGGTCATTGCTGTAGTCACAACCTATGATATTATGATTATAATTAATTTTACTACAGTTTTTATAATAAGAAATTTTTATTTTTTATGATCACGACGTATAATGATAATGTTGGATCATATTATAAATAGTTGTGATCATATTATGATCATATTTGTATACTAAGCAAATCGGATATTGCGATCATTAGCCATTATTTATGATTTATTGCAACTTCAAACATAATATTATTTCAACAAGGTACTCTTATTCCTAATACGGTTGACACAATCATGTTTTGTTTCCGGATGTAGAGATATTTACAAAAGTTTACAAGCAAATACAGCAGTTTATATATTCTAATTAATTTTCTTATATTTAAAACGAATTGAACTTAGAACTCTGTTAGACTTTGTAAAAATAACTTTTATTTAAAGCCCTTTTACATTTTTCCAATTAACTATTCCTACACAATATAAACAAAACTATTTTGCATTATTTTAGCAGACATTATAAGATTATTATTTCTAATTTATTTTACTTCCATATTAAAACTGCTTTTCTTGTGCCAACTTCCAAATAAACAAACAAACTCCTCTAAATTTATACCAAATTTAGTATTGAATTTCAATTAAATCTAAAAGGCAAAAAAAGTTGTTTACAAACTGCACCTATTTCCAGTTTTAAGACATTTACAACTTATTTTAACGCTCAATTTTTTGTTTTTGCTAAATCTTGGCTGAACCTCTCCCTACCTCATTAATCATTAATTTAATTTAAAACTAAACACACATTCTGTAATACTTAAAACGACTTATTTATGTACAGACGTATGGAAAAGACAAACAGACGGTTATTTAGACAGACCGATAAATTTAATCAGCCACAAATTCAAATGTTTAACCAACTAGAAAATAAGCTGGTAAATGCTGTAAGCACTTTGTTTATACATCTTGGTAATGTATGTTAACACAATAAAACTGGAGTTAACCATTTTGAGAAACCGAGAAAAATCTGAAGCTGTGTTAATGTTTCCGATAATCTCTCCACTTTTAATTTTCCTAAAATTTGTGTAGCACAGAAGAGTTAAATACATTTAAAATCATAGCGTTGATGAGGTGGCTTAAAATGTGAAGTCTTTTTTGGTAGATTATTTTTTAAAGTAAATACTACAGCAGGCAAAGTTGCTAGTAGTACTTGTAAGTATAATATATATTTATGTGAGATGAAACTATTTTGCTGCGGAATAGATCTATATAATAGTGTGTTACTTTAACTCAAATTCAGTGAGAGAACTAGTTCACTTAAAAAGAATTTGCTCGCATGTTTTTCCTCTCTCTCTTTATGTATATCTCTTTCGCTCCTACTCTTTGTATAATGTTGATACAGAGATGTTCCGGTATGCGGCCCAGGTACCATTATCCCATTATAATGCAATATTTTTATATGTAACACAGTGTTGAAATTACAACCCACATCGCGGCTTTATATCAGTTGGTTAGTAAACGCACGAAACTATGCACTCATCATCAATCAAGACACATCCCACCTTCGGTAATATTATACTGAATAAAAAATTTGAAAAATGTAAACATTACATAACCATGAATATAATATTTAGAACATACCTAAGTAAGCGAAAAACTAAAGAAGAAATTGAAAAATATCGAACACGATTTTAAAATCGAAAAATATCAAAAATATTTTAATTTTATCACATCATCGCAAAAATGACAAAAAGAAAATTCCAACCTAAAAGGATCTAATCAAACGAAATTAAATCAAGGTCGAAAATTGAGCTGAAAAATTTTCAATCCGCCACAATATTTAAAAAACGCCTTAAAAGTGAAAAAAAAACTTGATATTAAACAAAATAGACAAGAAATTAATATTTCACTCACAATCCAAAATTTAATAAGAACTTCATAATTCCGCACACAATTTAAAAATTTACCAAAAATCAAAAAACCGCCGAAACTTTAATATTTACAACAAAATCAAAAAAATTCCAAAGTTTTAATTTACACCAAAAAAATTTAAATTTTACCAACAAAATTAATTTAAATTCGAAATTTAATTAAAATTCACCAAAAAATTTTAAAACCCAATCGCAAAAAGTTTCACAATTCACCAGAAACTGTTTAAATCACTTACAAACTAATGTTGTTTTTACTTTAAAAGTAGCAAAAAAACTGCATATGCGCCGAAAACTTTTTAATTGACCATAAAATTCAAAATACCCTAAATTCTAAGATTCACCGTTTAATCGAAACTTATAAAAACCATTAAATTATCTAATATCAAAATTTAAAAGAAAATGTTTTGGTTTCACGTATTCCGGTGATTTCCTTGGACTTTCATTCCATTTAAGGCGGTTGAAATTTCCTGTGCGTCTGGCCTTTTCCATGATCATAATTAAATCATAGGGGCTGTCCTTTGATATTTGCGCGTTTAACTTGAAGTTCCTGTTTGTGTCGTGATTTTGAGTGTGGGAAAGACATCATCATTCTATATTTACGCACCGACTAATAGCGCAACAAACGTAGTTTATCAGAAAGCTTTACATTAAATGACTGTATTAAACCATCAATTAAATAAAAATACATTGAATCAATTGTCATTAAATTCGAGTTTTATGCAATAGCCAAACGGTGTTTCAACCATACACGATGCATTCAATATTATTATTAACGTGCAATTAATTAAATAATAAAGCCTGATCAAAAGTCAATCAAATAAATTGTGAGTAAAAATAAGTTCACCGGGTCATCTAGTGTTTATTGTAGATGTTTCCAAATGCTACATTTAGACAAATTCGGTTTGTTTGAACAGAGCACTCGGTTCCTCAAGCTCAGTTGCCCACAAACAATTACACAGTTGCTTGGAAGCATAGATAAAACTTACTCAAGACAATAAGGAAGGAAGTTTGAGATTCAGCTGTGTCAAATCATTTTCTCCTACACAAAATATCATTTCAGGCAATAAATTTTCATGTATAATATTTTTGTATATCATCGCATACAATCTGATGAGGATTTTTGCGGAACATAAAACCAGTAATACAGTACGTTTTCACATGAAATAAAGTTGTTGCTAACAAAAAATTTCCGTAATTATGTACTTGACCTTAAAGTCGCCTCTAACTTAAATTTATGCCACTGCCTGAATGAAAACCTTAATTTCCTTTTAATTCAAATTTAATGTAATGGAATTATCATGAATATGAACTAAAAGTCAACTAAATAAACCAAAATAAAAAAAAAGAAACTCACAGCACTAAAACATTTTATATGACCATTATGAGTACATTTTATATGCATGCATGTTTGTGTGTGTGTGGCAAAAATATTTAAGTGCCGAGGAAAAACTTTAATATAGGAGTGGTATAATGTGATAAGTCAAGGTAACTTTGTAGTACTTAAAACGAAAATAAAAAAATTAAAAATAGCCCTTTTTGCATGTTTCACAAATAAAAAGCTAAAAGAAAAACAAAGCAGCATGCAACAAAAAAAAAACAAGAACCGAAAAATTAAAAAAATGGTTACATGGCATGTCTGATTTTTTTAAGCGTTTTGGTTTATGTTCATAAAAGGAATATATTTAAAATCTTTCTTAATGGAGAGGTGGACATAGTCGCACACATGTCTGCACAGAATTAGAGATACAGGCCAAGCCAGACGTCGGGACATATTAAATAAATATGTTCTTGTTTCTTTCGGCTAATAGGTGTGTTTGTTGGCCTTTTGTGGTTAAGCCATAAATATTATTTACATTAAAAAAGTATTCAACACCTTCTTTTAATGCTTTTTCTCAGCTCTCTTTTTTACCATATTATTTATTTAAGATATTTTCCATTATCTTCTACTTAAATGTAAAGTTTACGAGTTTCAGTTTATAAGTTCTCCTTGGTGGCTAATTATGATCATCAATAGCTGTGTTTTTTTTTCACTACTTTTAGTCACATGATCATGTTGGCCATTAAACACTGTCTATTCCTAACATTTTTCATATATTTCCTTCTCTTTTCTTTGTGTGATAATTTTGTTGTTTGACATTCAATTGCTGGCAAAACTTTCCACACCATCATTTAATATGCATCTTAAACACATTTCTTTCTAAGCTTTTATCTATAAACATAAATTATAATTTCAATACTTAAAAGCCAGTTTTTTCCTGATATGTTCTTGTTGTATAAAATTTTCTTTTTTGTGAAACTTACCTTCCCATGGACAGCCAACAATTTCAGCTCTTAAACATACCGTACGATCATATTGACCATACGGATAGATGCGTACTTTTGAAGCAATAATTATGGGTTGTAGTGTATTTTCTACTTCGCTGTAGGTATTTATGTTGCCAGGTAAAATCTAGGAGATGAGAAAAAACATAAATTAAAAATATTTTCCTCAAAGCAAAGAAATTGTGGAAGAGTTTGTATTTATTTTATTATAATTGGTCGAAAAGAGACCCATAAAGTAAAATGTCTGCCTCCATATCCCTCCTACATTAATGTGTATACTATATATATATAAATTTCAGCCTAAACTTTTACTACACTTAAAACTCATGTCGAAGTCTACTGATATGCTTTATTAAATTTAGAAATTTAGAACATACTTTTGATAAATCCGTCTACATCAAATCATACTTTTAAAATCCCTTTTTGCTTTTGCCTCTAATTGGAAAATAATTGGATACAAAGCCTTAATAACTTCCATGTTCTTATGCGATTTAAAATTGTGTGCTAACTAGCTCCTAACAATAATTGTCTGTTGATGCATCCTCACCAAAAGCAATTTTGAGACTTTTCTAGCCTTATTAACACTAGTGGGATTAAGCGTTGGTCCAACTTCGAAAGTTCACATCTTCCAATTTAAGACCCCAGACTAATCACATGAGGCAATTTATCTTCCAAAATTCTTTTATAAAAATACCTAATGCTCGATGGAAGAGCATATGCTACGGACGCGTGTTCAAGAGGGTGATTGAATTCAGTCGATAACCAATTTAGGTACAGACATACTCATGCATATGGAGCTCTGAGTGAATGGTCATCTCTTTCTCCATTACTCTTGAGAATTATAGAAATTCTCTGAAGGAACTCCGGCTTTAATTTGCCAACCAATGAAGCCGGAAGATATGGATAAGTATGCCTATTGAAGGGTGACCAGATCAATCTTTAAACGTACCCCCAAGGCGTTGTACCGTGAGATTCTGATAAGGATGAACGATGAAGCCTCGCAAGAAGTGGAGAGTTTAATCTCTGTAATAACTCCGGTGTTTATTGGCCAATTCAGGAATTCTTAAGATATGGACAATTAAAATATCACTAATTATAACTTAATTTAAGCATTCGGATCTACTTATATTGTGTATATTTTTTTTAAAAGCCTCAACTCTCACTTCAAATGTAATTTCCATCTCAGCCTATAAGTATGCTTCATAAAAAATTAACATTGAAACCAGCATTTAAGATATTTATAAAACTCAATCTAACACTCAGCCTAAAACTCGCTTAAAATATATACCATTAAAATAGGCTTCTCGTTCACTTACCTCCTTTCCTTGTGTATTCTTCCATCTCTTCCAGCTGGTAAAGCCAGGACGCCAATATTCCAATACATATGCTTCCGTATACTCTTGACCCTGGCCCTTGCCAAAACGACCCTGTGTACGTATGGCCGTTACTACATGCACGGACAGGAGGTCAACTTGTAAATATTCTTTTAAAGCATTAGACACCATATGTTTGGGACACCAAGCACCGCCATTATTATCGGTTTTCAGTCTAAAAGAAAAAGCAAAAAAAAACAACAATAAAACAAAACACATAAATTACAATTATTGTCAAGACCAAAATGAATCAAACTAAACTTTTAAACGCACTACTAAAAATGAATTGCAAAAACATAAAAAAAAAACAATTAAAATAAGCAGTGAAAAACCAGAAAATGTAGTAGAAGGAAAAGAAAATAAATAAATGAAAGAAAAAAATTCCTATAAATTAATTGACATTAAATGACAGGCCCCACATTGGGTTCGGTTGCCGTTGGTATGACTGTTGGTTTTTGCAAATCCACAAAACCACCTTATATTCAATATCACCAAACGTCATCGTCTACAAAAATAAAATTAATGTATTTATTTTTTATTTCTCTTTCACTTCGTGTTGTTGTTGCCGCTGTTACTGCTGCTATTGCTAATATGGCCTTAAATGGTACGTGCAGCTAAGTAAATTGAGCTTTTTGGTTATACGAAATCATCAACAATAAAGCCAAAACAACCAATAACCACTTGAAGTGGTTATATTCTTTTTCATTTGAATTTTGTTGCTACTTTCGGCAAGTTTGAATTGAAATTTTAATCAAGACATTTTTATAATTTCAGTTTGACAATAGATTAACTCTCGATTTGAGTTCAAAGTAGCTTAATTGATTTTAAAAGAAAGTCTTGCGGTTTAAGAGTTTTCAATTTCAAAATAACATCCTGAAAAGATTTAAATTACATGTTGCCTCTTTATATCATTTAAGACCAATTTTGTATAGTGCAAATTAATATGGTCGTTCGAACTTTTTAAGAAATTTATTTTACCAACTAAAACTTCGTGTTTGGGTCGTTATGTATCTTTTAAAAATATATGTGAGGATTTGTACCTTAAAATCGTCCTTCAAAACCATTGGTTTTTATTGATCTGGAAAGGTAATCAAATATAGTTATTAACATTTCTGGTAATTGATCTTTCTTGACGAACGGTCCATTTACTGAAGTCACTCGTACTAAAAATTACTTCACAAACAACTTGTTGATTTAAAATTTTTTTTTAAGAAAAAATTCCATTTATTGGCTGCTTGATTTAAAATTTCTAAAATTTTTTCGGTTTATATAAAAAATGCTATTTGGATGACAACAAAATTTCACTTATTTGATTCATTAGACTTTCACGATGGCCCTTTACATTTGAAGATTACTGCTCGAAATATGATGTAATGCTTTTAAACTATCCAGATGTCAAAATAGCTAAATAAAACTTAGTGACTCTAAGAGGACTTTCAGGTAAAAAACGAAAAAGTACATTTCTAAAAATAACCTTTGATAAATAACACATTCTTAATGATTTCGATTTTTGAAATGAATTTCCAATATCCCTTGTTCAGTTTATTAGGAGATAAACCCGATTTTGGCTATGTGCTATTTCAGTGTAATTTTTCGTTCTAAGGATGGAATCACCGTGTGGAAATAAAAAATCAACAATAATATCCTTAATGACACTTAATTTATATTTGAAATTAAAAATACCATTCAAATCTATAAGACTTGATAAAGGCACTATGGGGACTCACATCCCTACATTCGAATATCTTTAATAAAAAAATCATTTAATAAATTAATAAAGAGAGAGCTTAATAAAGTATCAATTTTAATCAAAAACTTGCTTTTGAAACTAAAGTATCTATGCGGAAGGAGTCAGGTTAACAACAATATGTCAAATTTAGTTTAAAATAATTTTATACATCAAAAGCAGTCATCTTTTTCAATTCGATACAGCTTTAAAAAAATTGCAAAACTATACATTTTTTTAAGAGATTCATTAAGTTTCGACACAATTACGGCCCATGGAAACTCACATAGTCATACAAACCATATAATTGTCCTACGAACCAGAATTTAAGAGTTAGTAACTTTTTTTCTACATATAAGAATTTTTCCAGACATTTCTTCTCGAAACGCCAAAGTTTCGCTTTGAGCTTTTAGGAAATAAGTAGAATTTATTGACAACAATAAATTCCGAAACTTTGTAAAACAATAAATTTTTTTAATTTTTTACGTAGGAAATCCCGTATTTTTTATTAATTTTTATTTCCTCCCCCTGAATCCGCGTCGGCTCTATGATGTTACATATATAAATTGATTTATCATTATTGATGTTTTCGCATTAAACAAAATTTTTAATAAAAAGATAGAGTATCTTCAACTTCGACCAGAGCCATGAAATTTTTTCTATACTTAATTCTTAACCAAATGTAATTTGAATCGGTATATATTGCTCTTTATTCCGCTTTATTTATTTCCATATTTTTTTTAATCGACCACATTTAAGTGGCGTTTTTAAGATTTGTTGTCTACTTCTTTTTCTATATTTTTTTTTTGCCATCAAAGATTCTTAAAATATTTTTGTTTGTTATTTATTTCAATGTAAATGCGTTTAAAAGCCGTTTTAAACGTCAATTCTTTTAGTCATGTTATCATTTTAAAATTCGTTAAAATAACCACAAGAGCTAAAAACATTGCAGCGAAAAAAAGGAATAAAAAGAAATCACTGAAACCCTCTTGAATGAAAATCGCTTCTGGTGACTTGTTAAGTTCGTTAAGTTGAATTTTATTTCATGTTTGGTTTTTGTTCTTTTGCTTCTCAGCTTAACAAAATGTTCATCCTTTGGTCTTCAACAGCTTCTTTATATTCGGAGCAAAACCAATGTAACTTTATGGCACGAATGTTTTTTTTAAAATTTTTTTTTTTTAATATTTTTGCTAAACTCAGCAGGATGTTGTCTTGGTAATTAAGGATTAATTTTTTGTTTCTTAGTTATGGTTATTTTAGCTGATTTTTTAACTTATTTATTGCAATATTCGTTTCAACGTTCTTCGTTTTTTTTTTTTATAAATGTCTTGGGCATTTATTGATATGTTAATTTTTGGACTTCTACTTTTTTATTTGACTAAACTGGCTTGATGATATTTTAAGTTTCATTCTTTATACATTTGATGCAAATTGCTATTTAAAAGAGGATGACTATTTTTCAGGAGCTTTTCTTTTTAATAGGAATGGCATCAAGGGGTAATAAATTTATAGATAGAATTGCTCAAAATGGTACTTTATATTATTTAAGAATTATACTTAATTAAAACTAACAATTGTAAATTAAAAAAAAAATTGAAATTATTGTTTTACAAAATTTTGGACTTTTACACAAATATTTACTACGTTAAAAAATATAAATACATATTTGTTTAAAAATAGTCTCATAAATCCTTACAAAAGTATTGCTTATAAAAAGCGACATAAATTGTTTCAAAATTTTAGAATATTCTTAAACATTTGAAATTTCGAGTAAAAAAATTCCATAAAATGTCACTTGTTTAAAAGAGCAACCTTTTTTTTTAAGAGTACCATATCTTTGAAACCAAAATTGTCCAACAAAAAAAGTACCAGTACCTCTAAGAAATGCTTTTAAAAAGTACCAATCTGCCATAAAGTCGAACTTTAAAAAATTGTAAGTCTCATAATTAAAAAAAAAAACTCAAAACTTAAAATTAAATCAAAGTATTTACTCTTCCTAGATGTAACATTTTCCAAAGGAAGTAACATTTTTCCAAGATACTCCTTTTTCTAAAATTACGATAAGTAACAAAATTTAAAATAATATATTCAACATAAGTATGACGTTTAAAAAACTCTCGTATTTTAAAAAAAATTCGCAATAATTAATAAACAATATCATTTGCTTTAAAAGTAAAATTTAAATAAAAACATTAATACTTTTCCCCACGAATAAAATTTTTCAAAGGAAACACAATTTTTTTAATATAAAAAGAAGTAGAATTTTTCCAAAAATACGCATTCCCTAAAAGTACTACCATGTTTTAAAAGTACCAAATTTCCAAAAAGGAATGCCCATTACAACATAAGTACTATTTTTAAAAAATATGACTTTAAACGCAAAAAGTATCGAAAAATTTTACTAAATAATCGAACATTAAGTTCACGAAAAGTTGAAAACTTTAATCTTGGATATTTATCTCATCATTTTGTGCAGGGAGTGATATTTTTTTACAAAATAAGTTGCTTTCCTGTCAAATACCATTTTCTGGAGAGAATCAAATGTTACGAAATATCATGAATTTGTAGTAGAAGGAACCATTTTTACAAAAAGTACCATTCTACACAGAAAAAGTACCAAATTGCACAAAATTATAAATTTTCGAACTATAATATTATTATTCCTTTTCTGTACCATATTAGTCACTTAATGGATATTTCAGAAGAAGGTCTTATTTTGGTTAAAAGTCCATTTTAATAAAAAAATTCTGAAAAAAGTTTTTATATAAGAAAGATAATATTTTTTTTAATTAACCAAAATACCTATTTGTAAAAAAAAGTGTCACTGTTTGCTACAAGTCTTTTTTCTATTTTGAAAAGAAGAGTGAATGTATGAAGTTATTTTTTATTACATTAAATCGTCTCAAAGAAAAAAGCCCTGAAATGGCCTTAGCAGCGCTTCATGTAGTTGTAATTTTTTATCTTTTATTATCTGGCAAACATAATTTTTGTATACTTAAACACCTTTTGATGTGCAGAGCTGCACTTACCAACTACTTAAAGCCTAATTGCTATTTTAAAGCATTATTACCAGCTAAAGATCATAATTTTTATAAAACATAAATTAAAGTTTCATCAAATTGTTTTTATTATCTTAGATGACTATGGATAACATTTTCAATAGCTCTTAACAGAGTAATTAAAAATTTCCCAGCATTTATTACAAAAATTCTTTGAAATATACATTAAACATAAAATAACAAATATTTTTAATACTAAAAACTTTTTTCTTTAGCTTCATTCATACATTTGCACCAACATTGCCCAAGAACTCGAATAAAGTTTATTTTAAAGAGAGAAAAAAGAAACTTTAAAACGTTTAAAATATTTTTATCATTGCACTCACATCATAAACACTATATTTATGAAGAGAATTATTTCCCCAAAAAAAGTTTGTAGAGTCTAGACTAAATAATGATGTGGTGATAAGGCAATAACAAGTTTTATTTAAAACTAAAATTTTCTCAAATGCCTTGATTTGTTTTTGTATTTAACACACACAGAAATCTTAAAATAAAGATAAACATTTATTTTATTTATGACAATAAACAAAGAGTTTATTTAACATAAAATTGTAACAGGTTCTTAGAAATTATAAAAAAAATTTGTTCATAATTTTTGTCTTGGCAGCCAAAAACTATTTCTAAATGTTCATTTAAAAAAAATTATGAGCATCTGTAGTTTTTAAAGTGCAGGTAATTTTTCGCCTTGCTTTTCTTATTTAAAACATTCAACTCGCACCGCATTGGGTCGGCCTCTAACTTCTACAAAAATGCTGGTGTTTGTTGTATTTTTAGATTTTTTTTATGTTATAATTGCTGACGGCTTTCAGACGTTTGATGTTTTGAAGTGTCTTATTTTTGTACATTTGTGTTTCTCTTATGCTTCTTTTCATATGGTCTACTTTTATGAGTATTTTCCTAATAATTACACATAAAAAAATATGAATTGTATATTTTTGTTTATATTGGACCCTCTACAAACTTTTGTCTTTCAGATCCATACATACAAAAAATTAAGACATCAAAAATAATGGCATCTAAAGGGAAATAAATTTTAAAATTTCCCATCATCTTATTAAAAAAAAGAATTTAATTTTGAGTGACGCTAAAGTAAAATATAATTTTAAATTGCCTACAAAATGTAAATAATGGGTGCCAAAATTAACAAAAAAAATTTAGTAACCAAAACCTGAAGTAAAACTATCTTTTGCAATTCTCTACATAATGTAAATAATGGGTAAGCGTTTTTTCTTGTAGTTTTTTGCAAATCTGCGACTACATTTTCCTAAATCTTTGCATAATGTAATCCATGTAAAAGCGAAGTAGAAACTTCTAAATTATCCAAATGTTAGTTTCAATCATCGCAACTACAAATTGGGGTATTGTTTACACAATATAAATAAACTATTAAATATATAAAAATTATATAAACAATTAAAGTACTAATCTAAAACTTAAGAAAAAACTGTTTAATGGCTATAATCATAATTATTTACATCGTGTAATTAATGTGTAAACGTAGTAAAAACTACCAGAATTTGGATTGTACATCTACTTTACCTCTATTTATTATGCATAACATGTCAAATAACTTTAGTATTGCTTAAAAGCGAATCATATTCAAAACTTTACAAATGATCAAAAATCATCTAAACTAAGATTGTTAGATTTGGTACCAAATATCATAAATTTACGAACATAGTAACAATTCCACATGAAGCTTAGTTATTTAAGAAAACCGCTAAAATTTAGAAACACAACATATCGACAATAGTTTACATCATGTAAACAATAAGCTCGTTTGTATAAAAAAAATTACTAACAGAATGTAAACTATGTTTAAAAGATCTACATAATAGTTTAATCATATAAAATTTCATAAAAATTTCATAAGTTACGGGTAAATAATGTAAAATTTTTTATGAACTTAAAATTTGTTAAGAATTTTGAAAAAAAATCATTTCAAGGTTAGTAAATAACAATATCCAATTTTACTACTATCATTAACAAGTTAGAAATAGGTCAGCGCTGTAAAATATTCGATAATAAATTAAAATTTCCTTAATTAATTTAAAGACTTATCAATTTTTGCACTGTCAAGGTAATGTAAACAATGTAAAAATGTTGTAAAAATTTAAAAAACTTTTGAAGTATTGAAAATAAAAAGTCAAAAGCTAAATTTCAAAATTTTTTACATAATGTAAACAATTGGGTAAAATATGTAAAATTCCAAAATCAACACCTTTTAGTTTTTTGCTACATTTCATTTTTCAAAATGTGAATATTTGATAAAATTTAAGATTTTTTTAAAGCAAAACCTTCGAAGCACACATTTCTCATACACGTAAAGTCTTTGCCTTGAAACAACTTTCAAATCTCTGGAAACAAATTTATTTACGACTCCTATTTTATAATGACCCTTTAAGAACAGCCGCCAACAAAAGTTCAATTTAATTATTGTAAACAAACCTGCCGCCAAATATTTATGTACAACGAACATAACAACCAATAAAGTTACTCGCTTCTATTCATTTGTAGCAGACAATTTAAGAAATTCTTCAGTAGTTGTTTATTTCTATTAAATTGATGCTTTGTGATGAGTATTTTGTTTATTTCATTTTATCTGCTAGTGAAATGCTATAAAAATCATTTAAAATATCCTTAGTTTATAGACAGAGCCATTTGATTTTTACTTTAATTATTGTTATTGCCCAAGTTAACAATCTGTCTGTCTACAGAACAGTATAAGTAAGTAGTAAAAAGCTCAAAGCAAAAGCAACAACATTTCCCTTGTATGTAGTCGCAAAGGCTGTGTTAAAGGAAATACATTTTGCTTCTGTGAAATGTTCTGAAAAGAAGAACTATGTAGAAATCTCTAACAATTTAAGAGCAGGCTGGTTGGGTCCATTATATGTCGTGCATAAGGTGCGCGTTAAGGTGATAAGGTTATTATATATTTATTCTGTTATCCCTCAGCTGGAAATGCCGTTATATCCATGAGTGTCATGCGAAATTCTGTTGATTTTTTTCAACAGCCATGACTTTAATATAACCCTCTCACTTGTCGACATTTTGTTAGTCTTGATCATCTGGTGTTACATGGTTCAGCAGTTGTACGCCGCTACTGATCTCATTTAGACTTTTAAAATTCATTTTTCCCAAAAACTACTGAGAAATCTATAACCCAGATTCAGCGATTGCTTATAATGATTTTGCGTTTCCTTTGTTCCAGCGCTTAGCACAGTTTCTTACTACGTAAGCGACCTTATCATTCTGATGCGCGTCTCTTATGGTACAAGTTCACTAACCAACCGGACTAACAACTATCTAATCAAACTTTCTTGGTTTTTTTTTGCTATTTCTTCCTTGATTTTTAATTCAACTTCTTCTAAAGCCGCCTTTTTCCTTAATCACAATTTTCTTTAGTTTCAGCAAATGCTAACAGTTGCTTTTTAAGTTTCTTGTACTGGCTTTTTTTGTTTAATTTTCCAAAGTATTTTTAATGTCTTTTCTAGAGTTTCTTGTACATTGCTGAAGGCAAGTAAGTGTGTGGCAAAGATTTTTTATTGTTGTGCCTGTCATTCGTTGTGGCATCAGAAAACAAACTGTCGTTTAGTTAATCATGGGTAAGACGATACTATAATGTCTGCTGAGTTTAGCTGCAATATTCAAATACTTTTAAGCTTTTTATTTTTGCTTTTAGTTTGCATTCTTTATATCTAAAACTATTTGTAAAGGAATTAATTTAAATTGAAGTTTAGAAGTGGATAAAGCAACAAACCACTTTTTTTTAAGGATTGAAAAAAAGTGTGGATTAGAAACTAATGTTTAACAAACAACTTTAAAAAAAAAAATTAGGAGACCAACAAAAGTTTACGGTGTTGAATAAAGTCCAAGAAGTAATAATAAGTCTTGGACGATATGAAATTCACAAACTATTAATCGGTATACTGGAAGCAAATATTAGCATTTAGGGGTAAAAGAAGCGCCATAAACCTACAATAACGGAGAATTGTGCCAATATCTCCTTCTTTCATTACGACAACAATCCTGCTCCAGACCGCCTGGAGGGAAGGAGGGAAAATATATTATTTATAAATCCCCAAACGATATTTTAGTAAATTTGTATTTCATTTAAAATTGTATCTGCCTCCCCTAAGGCTTAAGATAGATCTGAGGTGTAAGCATTTTCTCTAGTTTAGGATCTTTTAAACTATTTCTAGCACTTTATGTTGAGTTAACTAAACGAACTTTGATTAGATCCTTCGTAAGGATTTCGCCTCCAGTGAGTGTTTCTATTTGACAATATTTAACATTAAATTTCATCGATCTTTTATCATTTATAATTAAATATACTTTTAATGTAGATAGTTAATTTATAAAAAAATTAAGAGAAATAAATATGATTTTCAAAAGTATGTCAAAGTAGTAGTAAATTTGAAAATTTTAGTTAAAAAAGAAAAAAAAAATACTTGCGATTTTTATACTTTTTATCTAAAGTGCCTTAATTGTGTAAAAAAAATATATTAACTATGTTAAGACATCCAACTTAATTGCCCAATTAGGAATCTTGCGCAATTAGGAATCTTGCACAATTAGGAATTTTGCGCAATTAATGCCATAATTGAGCTCAATTTACTATTAAAAGAACTGAATTAATAAATTAAGCAATTAGTACTTAATTGAACCATAAATTGCATCAAATTTCCAATGCATCCCTGGTGACGGAAAAACTCTGTGCAGTAAATAGCAAAATTTAGGCACTTTCGACAAGGTAACTGAGTCACCAAACAACACAATTACATTATACTCTTCTTGGCAGTTGTCGAACTCCAAATATAAAAAAAAGTGAAAATAACGGTTATGAATTTTCATAAAATTATTAACGATAATACGTTTCAATAATTAATTTATTTTAAAAATAATTATTTTCTTTTAAAATTTACAACAAAAATGGCAACAAAATAAAAATAATTTCAGCCGTAAAATGCTTGAAGTAATTTTTCAGAAATTATTCGAAACTGGCAAATTTAATCTGTGACAAACAGTTTTTTTATCGTACATACATACTTTTAAAAATAATTAAAATAATTTGCTTTTCGTGGAAACTATAAAAAATTCTATTTTCAAATGGAAAACAGGTAATAATTAAAAAGTTACAACTCCCTCCATAAAATTTACTTTTGAGGACATGGCCCCCACGAAAAAGTATAATTTTTGATTTGAAAACTAAACATTTTTACCTATTGTTTACATTTGTAATTATTGAAATATTGTTATTCTTTACATTTTGCTTTATATCCATATTTTAATAATTTAAAGTTTTTAATAAAATTTCTTTATGTTTAATGGTTTACATCATGTATATAATTGCGACAATCATGTAAATATTAAATATTTAAACAATTTCAAAAAGAATATTTTGTTTGTTTATTTCTTTTATGTATTATTGTTTACATAAAGGAAACTCTTGCAAGGAAGTGTAAATATTGGGAATTTTGAAAAAATTTAAAAAATAAACAGTCCTGGCCAATTTCTTTTGAAAAAATTTGTCTGAAGCATATAAACCATTGTTCACATATTGTAATATATAAAAGATTTATAATTTCCAATAAAATATAAGCTACATGTGATTACATAGCAATGTAACATAGTATTGTCTCGATTCATTAAGTTTTTTCTTTTAAATTTACGAACATTTTTACTTTTTTACATCATGTAAATAACAGTGTACATAAGGTAAAATATTAAAC
This sequence comes from Phania funesta, assembly GCA_963932375.1. NCBI lineage: Eukaryota > Metazoa > Arthropoda > Insecta > Diptera > Tachinidae > Phania > Phania funesta. Next base: position 102,054,782 of record OZ010653.1, on the reverse strand, counting down.
ACTTCTTAATTTTTTCATTGCTTTTGTGAAATTCTGTATCTATTGCTTACATTAAGTAAAGACTTAAGTTGTGTTATTGTTTTATGTGTTTCTTAGTTTGTTGTTCATTTTAGACTTTAAAGAAAAATACTTGAAATTGTCGTTTGTCTACGTCATAGTTTGGAGAAAACCAGTTTCGGCTATGTTCCCATCTTCAGCAGTAATTTTCGTTCAAAATCGTTTATGTTAATTCGTTCGTGCTTTATTATTTGTCAAGTATCAATTTGTCATATTCAATTTTCAAGTTTTATGGTTCACAAAAAGTGTAAATTTATTATTGTGAAAACTGTTCATAAAAAGTGATTCATTTGTAATGTAAATTATTGATGCTTTTTAAGTTTTAAAAAGAAGGCTTTCTTACATATTTGTCTATTGTTTATATTACGTAATAATTGAATATAAGCGTTTTTTTTTCTTTTAAGATTTTAATAATTTAAGGTTGTTAGCAAAACAATTCTTAAATTTTTTAATTGTTTACATCATGTATACAATTGCCAAACTATGTAAAAATAAATTTTTTTTAACGTATAAAACATTTAAAAGTTAGTATGTTTGCAGCAAGTAAACAATTGTCGGCAATTTGTAATATTCCACAAGATATAAATTAAAAGTGATTTCGAATTATTGTGTTTAATTATTTATTATTTAATTATTTTAGAACCAGTTTTTCAATTTAATGTAATATTCTTTAAGACTTTTGGGAAAATTTTAGTTTGTTGACATCATGTAAGTAATGCTGTACGTCATGTAAAATGCAGGAAATTTCTTAAATTTACATTGAGTAAATATTGAATTTTTTATAATTTTATGTGTTTAAATTTTGTGTATTACTTTAAGACTGAGGAAAAATAAATAAAATTTTTAATTATTTACATTACGTACAATACATTTTTCCTGTCCAAATTATTGCGATTTTACATTATTATTAAATTTTCCTATTGTATAAATAAATTTATATATTGCTCACTCTTTTTTAATTTTTCTTAGTAATTCTTCAAATTAAAAAAGATTAAATAAACTAACTAGTCTTTCACTACAGCCCTTTTCGTAGTTATTTTCTTGCCTTAAAAAAATACTCTCATTTATTTCAATTAACCGTGAAGATGACCTATAAAAGTGATTTGACTTGTTGTGCTTACCTAATCATTACTCGAGGGCAATAGCAAAAAATCACTGCATTTTATTCTTTATCTATTTTTGTTTGTTCTGACTCTTGTTTTTTTTTTTTTTTTTGTGAGATAAATTTTATGTTTTATTTATACTGGTCTTCTTTATGTTGGATGAACAGGAAATGACCACAGCCGAAAACTGCTTCGCTACCCTACGCTAAATTAGCTTCAACTCTATAAAACTAAAGTGCCTATAGAAATTCAACACAATGATGACTTTGTACGAAAATATAAATTAGTATTTAAATGATAAATTTAAGACTAGGTTGTGTATTTAAAGTGCCATGATTATTCATAAATAAAGAGCATATTTATGCGGGTTTCCCTTTGTTATGACGCAAAATATTTTTAAAATACTGGAATTGGCTGGAATACTTCTGCTTTTATTCACAAAATGGATTTCACAAAGTATTTAGAAGTCTTTATTAAACAAAAAAAATTAAATAATTATGTAAATTAAATTATGTAAAATAATATCGATGCATATTTTGTGTTAGTGAATCTGCTAAAAATTACTGTAAATCCTTCTCTGCTTACAAAGTGCGCTACGACACTTTTAAATTTATTTATTTATTTAAAAAAAATTATTTTAAAAAAGCACATGTCTGCTTACTGGCGTTATTATCTACTTCACACTTAAATTGTTTGTTTCAGATTTAATTTAATTGTCAGGTCAAAATTGTCAAATACAAATGAAGTGATCTTAGCATTTATGAATTTCAATTAATTTTAAATTTATTAACCCCTACATATTTTACCTTGCATGTTGTGGCCCCACAAAACCTGTATCGTGTGCTGAACTGGCGGTGATTTGAGCATCTGTGATTGTACCATTTTCCATGCCCAAAGGCATACTACATTTAGCTAGAAATAAACAAAAATACATTTCAAATTAAGTAAAAAATTTTATATTATGAATAAAAAATTTTATAAATTCTGGTTTCTTAATTAATACCAAAAGTCTAAAAGAATGAAGTGAAAAACAATTTAACAGCACAATTAATTAAGAGAATTTACATCACTAGAAAATAAACTTTAAAAACAAACTTATTGAGAAGTGAACACAAGCGTAGGTCTTATATTTGCGTTTGTTAAAAAAACCATAAATTTTCTTCAGAAAAATCAAACATGAAGTGTCTTTTAGACAGTGAAAGAAAGCCAGAAATCTTTCTCCTCCAATTTATCAAATTATTTCAAGCATTTATGATGATGATCAATTTTGTTCAAAATATTTACAGCATTTTTTTTTTAAATAAATAACCCAGCAAACCGCTAAAGGAACAATTTAAAAATTTAGAACTATTAATACATTGTTCTAATTAAAAGCTAAAAATATAATTTCTTACAAATTCTGTTTAGTTGAAAAGCTTTTTATCTAGAAATTGTTTCAATAAAATTGTTATATTAAAATTTTATCTGTATAATTTATATTTCGTATAAATATTTTAATTTATTTTAAACAGTTTTTTACAGAAAGTTTCACATAAAAAGCTTAATACAGGAGAGCTTTTGAAATACTTCTATAGGGAATTTTATGAAAACTTTTATGAAAGGTTTTTTTTCAGAAAGCTTTATGAAAATTAAAAAAAGAGCTTTGAGAAAAATCTTTTTACACAATGTATTTTAAAAATAAGCTTTATAAAAATATATATCATATAAAAAGCTTTTCGTACAAAGTTTTATAAAGAGCAAGCCTTTTTATCATGCCTTATAAAAGGCTTTATGAAGATTAAATTTAGCTTTTAAGAGAAAGTTTTAAGGTTAATCATGAATTTTATAAAACCTTTATAGCAACTCTCCAATAAAAAGCTATTTATATTCAGCTTTATATAAAGCGGTTTACAAAATTTTTTTTACAAAAGAGCTTTATTTAAAAAATCGTAAAAAACTTTTATAGAGATCTTCATCAAATTAGATTTGCTGATAGTATACAGAGTATTCTTAAAAAAAGTTTAATAGAGCTTTTACGATATACGTAATTCTAATTTATACAAACAAAAACGTGTTGAAACAAGTTTTAGAACAATTACTTTCTTTTCTACTCTCATTTAAATGGCTTCCAAAACAGAACTTTCTTAAACACTGCAATGATATATGAAATTCTTTGCACTTGGTTATAATTTCCAAAAGTTACAGTTTTACAAGAGCTTTAAGTAAAGACATTTAATTATCCCCATTTTCTCTGAAACCCCCAAAATATTTTCCAAATTCGTGCACATTAAAAATAAAAAATTATCTCTCTTGTTATTTAATTTAAAGCATCTTTTTTATTTATTTTTTATTTTTATCTACCCAGAGTACCTTCCATGTACCTCCTACTTCATCTGTTTTGGGTTGCCATTTGTGTGACACATGTGGTGTCATGTGTGCGTGCATGGTGTTGCAGCCATCAATTTAGGAAATATTTTTAGTATTGTGTATGCGTGTGTGAGTCTTTTTTTCTCTTTCCCGACAAACATGCTGCTTTTGTGACTTCAAATTGAATGCAGTTCAGTGCTATTTTTCAATTCGTTTAAAGTTTAAATCATTTCATGATCTTTGTCGTTTTATTTCTGTGAGCAGGGTGCGTTTTTTGCATGTCACTTTTTTTTATAACCAAGTGTTAAATATGGCATGACATTTTTGTTTCTGTTACAGATTATAAAAAAAAGAAATTAAGTAAAATATTTGCACGCAACGCTAAAAAAAATGTTGTAAAAACTACAAGTAAGAGGAGAGTTTTTATTTCATTTTTGTTGCCTGGTAATATGAGTCAAATTAAAAGAAATGGAATTAGCAAAAATGCTGTTTGTTTTAGTATTATAGCAGAAGCTTATCTGCTGTCATTGCCATCACTTAGCGCATGGGAGAAATACTTAAGTTAAAGTAATTATTTTAGGTAGAAGTAAATTTTACAAAAAAAAAAAAAAAACGAAAGCTGAGATTTAAAGATTTCTTATCGAAGTTATTACGGGATTTTTTTTTTATTTTTTGCTACATAGAAAAGTATTTATTTGTTCTTCAAAAAGCATTTTTTGATAAAATCCTTTTAAATAATTTTACTTAAGAAATTTTTTTATAAACTAAATATAAAATTTTTCTATAAATACTACTTTCATGGTTAAGCTTTTTTCATAAAGTTTTCTTTTTCAATTTAAGTAAAAAGCTTTTTTATATAAAAAATTTTTAAATTATTTTAAAAACTAGAGTTTCAAAGTTTATTACTAGGCAAAGGGTTCTGATATAATTGCCTAAGAAATTCTTGTTTGCCAAAAGCTTTGTAAGCAAGAATTTAGTATAAGAAATTGTGGTGTTAAATTGGATTAAGAGTAACATAATTAGTTAAAAATAATGTTTTTTTATGAAATTGCTTGTTAAAAGCTTTTTTTGATAGAAAGCTTAGGTATTTGTAACGTGTCCTCAAATAAGCTTTTCATAAAAAATACGATGTAAAAGTTCACTTCTCTTAAAACATTTTTCATTAAAAATTTTTAAGAAAGCTCTTCTGTTAAGAAGCGTTTTAGCACGAAAGCTTTAAAGAAAAACAAAAACAAAAGAAAAAATAAGGTCAATAAAGTAATGCCTAATATAAAAAAATCGTTAAGTTAATTTTACTGGCTTGGTTTGTGTTAAAAAGCTCCATTTTGTTTCTTAAAAACTTATTTCCCATAAAAGCTTTTTAATACTTTTTTCACAAAATACCTTGTTTGAATAAACTTGGGCTTTTTTGATAAATTTTGTAACTTAACCGCAACTCCTGTTATTTCGTAGCCTTGTGTATTTTTTATAATATTCCTCATATAAACTATTCAGCATAGCTACATATTTCAAAGATGTATCACTCATTCCATAGCGATTTATCATCATAATGTCTTACAACTGTCATTATTAAGCAGATAAATTAAGTTTTTTTTAACAATACTAAGCCAAATGTCAAAGCCAGTTAGCTGATCAATTAAATAACATGATTTTAACTTGTTCTCAAGTCTAGAACTATTAAACTGGCAAAATATAACTACACCTAGTTAGCAGAAAGATACGTACGAGTAAAATAAAGCTGGAATATTAACATAATAAAATAAAAAACCCTTTTCGCTAAAGTAGTTATTTCTGTCTTGTCATTCGTTTTATTTAACTACATGTGACTTCTTGCTAGATTTATTACTCTTTCAATTTCAAGTGATTTAAAGAAGTCAACTGTTTTTTGGTTCTTGGAAACTAGACTTTACAACGCTTCACATCACATCATCATATCATTCATTGACTTTTAATATGAGTTCGTTTATATGCCATGCCATCGGCTGTGCTTGCTAAGACAGGACAGACAAGCTAAAACTCTATTCATGGGGAGCGTTCATTTAGAAATAAATTTTATGTGTAAGTATGTTCATGATTTTTAAAGGTAACACAATTGGTTTTAGTAAAAAGAGGGAAATATCGTATGTTCGAGTAGAGGAAATACACATAAAAAAGTATCTGATATAAATCCCTTGTTGTTGTTTTTTGTCATGTTATGCAGAGAATAAAAAAGGGTTATTCTCAGTGTATTGGTTTATAAATAAAATCGCTGATATTTTCCTTTTTTTATTTTGAATTTCGTCTCTTTCTTGCTTTGAACTGGTATATTATTTGGGATTTAATTCTTTTTTATAAAGGTTGATTAAAGTTGATATGCCGCATGAGTGGTTTTTCTGACACAAATCGTAAAGAAAAGTAAGAGCTAAACATAGTAAAAAGCTTTAGAAAAATTGTTAACTAAAGTGAAAATACACAGAGAGAAACGGGAAGGAAGAATATGCAACAACATTTTTTTATCATGGCTCGCTTTTACAATTACAGGATTCCCTCAGGGAGGGTACTGGTACCAAAAAACTCAGCAGATTAATTGGACTGTGGGTTTAGAAGAACAAATTTAACGCGGAAATGATTTAGTATCGAATCCAGCTTAGATGTGTAAAAGCTAGCCTTGGTCTCATCTTCAATAGAACGCTAGACTGGTTAAGAATGCAGCTTGCCATGACAATTTCGTAGGGAATACTTTGTCAGTGATTTCATCATAATGTGAATTTTGGAATGTGAATTTCGGTGCTAACTGTTCAAACATTTTCGGGTGAGGCGCTCAGCTCAGGATCATCAATGACAAAACGTTCTAAAGCAGACACGGGAGAGCCTCGTGATGCAATGACCGATTTGCTCTTTCAAATTTATCATAAATGACGCAGACATTATACCTAAATGGATTCGTAAAGAAACGAATTGGCGTAGCTGGGTACTGAGAATGCATGTGTCATTTAAAAAGACCCTTTACCATCCTCTTAAAGTTACTTACAACGCTGACATAAGTTGGACATTATAACTTATGTCAGCGTTGTAATCAAGTATCCTTTTTCGAGAAAGCTGTGGGTGAGAAAGTAATCGGGAGTGATGATCGATACAAACACTGGATTTACAACTTTATATTGCTGCAAATTGTAGGATATGTGGTTTCAATTAGACATGAGTCCTGGGGGCATCGGGGGCCTAGTCAGTAGTGTGCTTCAGTATGTGGGCGTGGGTTCCATTCCCACCGAAATCTCTGCTCTTTTTCAATGCATTCTGTCTTCGTTAGTAGACTCGGAAAATTTAAATTAAAACATCATTCCAATTGGTAAAAAAAAATACAGGGTGTTTACCGGTATTCGCAGTTTTTTGTATGGGAGAGTGCACGGCAAGTAGAGAGCGTTATGGTGGTTGGGAATGTCCTATTGCGTTGAGGAGTGTTAGAAGCTGCAGCTACAACGTGGGACCTTGAGCGCCGCGGGTTTGTTATGAGACGATTGGACGCCAACGGTGTGTTCTTGACTAAACCCCAACGAGACGAGTGGGCCGATTCTGGATAGTAACACAATTTTTTGGTGGGTATATAATACCAGAGTTAAAAGCAATCATACTTAATAAAATGCAAGCCATTCCATGAGATATGTTACAAGATTCAGTGTCTAAATGCAGGGAACGTCTAGAAACATGTGTTCAAGCGTGAGGGCGTCATCTTCGCGATGTTATATTTGCTTCTTTATTGGAAGACTTTCTTAAAATTCCGAGCTTGTAAAAAAAACTTTTTTGCTTCAAAATTAAAAATTTTGTGGCGTTTTTAAAACCACGTGATTGCAGGAAAACAAAGTGTAAATAGATGTGAATCCGACTTTTGCTTTGGAAACACGTATATTTTCATCGTTTTCGGTGTGGATATAACCCTTGAAACATGGTTGTACCAGAGCAATAAAAACATACATACAGCTTGTGCAATATTTTGAATAATGAGTTTTTGTTCACTTCTTTGGGCGACTTGAATTATGTGGCAGATTTCTGTTCTTCAAATTAACAGGCTTACAAAACCAGGCCACAGAGTCTTGAGGCTGCCAAAAGGATAACCAAGCAAGAATGTGAGGACTTATAGCGCAAAGGTCGCGCTTAAACAACTGAATACGTGGCGAGTATTTAGGGGTCGGTCAACTTTTTTATCCAATTGTTTTGGGAAACCCGAAAAATTTTTTCTCAGTATTTTCTAAGAAACCGTAGTATCCAACATATCGATAACCATAGCAAAAGTATAGATTTGTGTTTAACTTTTTTGTACTTTACCCTCTAACATCCAAAGAAACAGGCAGGCAGACAGACACACATAAAATTTGTGTTGTTAAGTATTGTTATGCATTCACATGGAAAATTTTTGTTGCATTTACAATTTGCTATTGTAGTTATGTATGTAGGTATGCCTTACTATCGGTAAAGATAAACTCGTAACAATGTCTCTTTATAGTCCAACATACTCGTACGAAAACGAATACTTGCAAGCAAATACACAGGCATACAACTTAGAGACATGTTGGTAGTTGTTTTTTTTTAACTCTACATGATGTTTGTTATACTTGTAACTACTGTTGATGATGTTTCATTCATTTTTTTATTTGTATGCGTGTGTGTGTGTGTGTGGATACATTAGCAAGTATATTTATTGGTAACAATGATATCTCTGCATAATTTGTTAAACTCAATAAAGTCAAGCAACCTTTTTTTTATTCCATACTCTTCCTTGATTTAGGAACTTAAAGTGTTTGGTACGGGCAGATTTGTATACAAAATCGTTTTAACTGTGATGAGAATTTACAGAAAAGCTTCGTAGTATGCATAAAATTTACGACATACTTGCAACATATTTGTATAAATGTCTGTTTTTTTTTTCTTTTGCTAAATTGTAGATCAAATGATTTAACAAGAGTCTCTTAATATATGATAGATAGTATGGTAACATATTGGTTTTGACTTTATATATTAAGTAAGTATGACTAACTGAATGACGAAATCATAACCACTGGCTGATTTAAAGGCTTGACTAGTTGTTTATTGCAAGCAATTCTTGTTATATCTATTTAGTTAAGTGAAGTGTCTTGTCTTACTTTTTATGCAAAAAGAAAAACCTTGCTGTGTTGCAACCAATAGCAACTTTATTCATAAACATCAGTTATTTATTGGGTTTTGAATATGTTGCAAAATTAATGATATACATTTGGTAGGATATTAAACTATATGAATTTCAAATAAACTTTGTTATTCAAGTGTATGAATTCAATAGATAACAACTTAAGTTCAGAATATAATAGCTTGTAAATGTGATTAAGTTAAATTTTCATCAAAGTGGTTTCAGTTTATATAGAGAATGCGCATGAAGCAGTACTTGGCAAGGTCGCATATAAAATGTAAGAAAATATTACATGTAAATTGAAATATAAAATTAATTGATAGCTTGGAGAAATTTAAATGAATTTAAGAATTCAATCTTTGTAATAAAACGTAATTTCGAAGAAATATTTTCTCTCTTTTTTTTTACAGCAGATTAAAATGTTAACCCTATAACCTGTAAAACCGTCTAAAGACGATCATTGATGTTTGGGCTCCAGTTTTTCGTTTCAAAATAGTGAAGAAATTCTTTAGACTACCGTTTTCTACATTCTTACACTCCCAAACACACTACGATTTTCAGCTGTGATCAATCAAGTGCAAAAAGTCAACAAATTAACATCGAAATTATTTCGCAAATGTAATTTTTTGCAACTATTATAAAGCCGTACTTAGTTTTAAAATATATTTGAAGTGTAAAAACTGATTTTATAACCAAATAGTGAAGGCCGCCGGTGTGTGAGTATAAAAATATCCAGCTCTCTTTCATTGTTGTTTTCACCTTTTTATTGTACTTAACTTGTGTTAAAGATGAATCTGGCTAAATATGCTTATAAAAAGAAAATGATCAATTTGGAACAAAAGCCGGATAATATAAATAGAGCCAACGTAATACCTTGTTGGGGAAGGATAACAAATCTAACTCCCTGTCATCGACAATATTGAACACTTCGGAAGAAGCAATCCTGATGAGCAATCATCAAAGGTATGATAAAAAGGAGAAGAAATTCATCGAAATCAGCCATCTCAAATTATCCGAGAATACAATGCTCACATCTGTGGAGTTATAGATGGTCTCATTGGTCGATCAAAAATTCGAGCTAAGACTCGGAATATTATGACTAGATTGTTCTAAATTTTTGTGATCATGAACTCTACAAATGCATTTACTTTATACAAACGCTTGCGCGGCAAGAAGGCTACTATTTCCAACAATGTGATAGATGAAGAACTGCTTTTGCAGCTTCTAGATTTCCAAAGTAGATGCTGGAATTTTTCCTCCTAAAGTAAACGATCTGTAGGACGATGAGCCTTTATTACCATATCCTGTCATATCAAGTTGCTACTGTTCGGATCAATAGATAGAAAACCAAAAAAAGCGTGCAAAAATTGAATCAAATGTGTCAGCCAATTCGTTTGATCGAATTGCGACTTGCATTTACGCGGTCAGATCGATAAAATTTGTTTGGGAATACCACTATCGAAAATAAAATATATTTGAATTTTTTTAGTTTCTTTCTCTCAATAAATTCTTTTTCTATTTATTTATTGCATGCAAACCAGAAAGTCTGTAGACAGACGGTCTTTAATATTTCTTACCTGGCGTTCGTTCTGAATGTTTTTTTTTCACCTCAAAGTGAAAACGTACGTTTCTTTTGACTATATTTACTTGAAAGATAAAATATTGGCTTCATGCGATCATTTTTATTGTATTGCCTGTTAGAGGGTTAAACGTTAAATAACCCAAACTTTATATGAGTTTCTTAATCTAAATTAAATTACACAAGCAAGGTCTAAAGAAAGTTAATATAAAATGCCTTAAGCAATTAATATGAGAACGCGCAATTAAATATTTATTTATCCAACAGAAAGGAACAAAATTGAACTCTGTAATATTTATTAAATACACTGAAAAGAAAATTCAGCTAAGTTATTCATACACAGAACATAACATACTAATAAATATAAACTAGAATTGGTAATTTAGCCTCAAATAAACAAATACCAGGCATAACTGAAGACAAAATAGCTAAAGCAATACCATATCGTGTCGCCATATTGTTGAGAACTGCTATTCAGCTCAGCCTTTATTCAGCATTATTCGTTTTCTGTTCCACTCATATACTTTAAGAGTATACTGTCCGATAAGCTAAATGGAAATTGTTCTTATTTTCAACTTGAGGTTTATAGATTTGGAGTTGCCATATTTTGAACTACAAACAAGAACAATTTTAATTTTGTTTTCAAATCAAAAATAAAACAGACACCGCGTTTATTTTACATTAACTAGCTAAGAAAAATAAATTTGAAAATAAAAATACCAAGATGGTATTTGCCAGTAAACAAGTAAATAAATATAAGACGTTGCCACGTTGTTGTTACGTATTCTCAAAACCATTTTCATTTGTCAAGAGTAGTCGGTTCTCGCTTTTGCACTGGCATATTTTCAAAAATATTAATTTTATTTTACAAGACAATTGTAATAACGAATAATAGTGAAAGGTCACTTAAGCCCTCACTTTAGCTGTAGGTATCTTTTACTAACATGAACTTGAAAGGCAAGTTATAATAATTGCCATTAATTAAAGAGATATAACAAATGGCAGAAAAAGTATAATTCAGCTGTTTAAAAATGAATTCAGCTAAAACTAAAAGATCTTAGTTCAGAAAAATCCAACAGAAATATATAACCTAGTAATTGAAAAAAAAACCAAATAGCATTTAGCTAATAAAAAATCAATTTAGCTAAGCAGAATGGACTACAAGCTTAGCCGAAAGTTTTATAATGAAATTGAAAATTCAATTTAAAAGTAATTTTGAAAACAATTTTCAACTTTATGAAATTGATTCATTAAAAGAACTTCAATATAGAATAAGCCCTTTATGAAAATAACTGAAATTCAGCTACAAATATAACGATTCAGCTAATAAAAAATTTATTCAGCTAACACAATAGCATAGTTCTTATGGTTTTCGCAAAAACAAAATTATATTCAGCTAGTAAAACATAATTGCAGCGTGGCCCATAAATTATTCACCATGCAAAATGCTTCCCTGCACACGTTATTCAGCTATGATTCAACTTATTCAGCTAGTATATCAAAGTATTTATGCAAATAAAGCTTCTAAAGCTATGTGATTTTGACAACCTTAACTCTATTCGGCTTTAAAAAGCTCAATTCAGCCAACCAGCTGAAAGCATTAAAAACAAATTTGACAGAAAAATACAAAGTTCATTCAGCCAACAATTAACTGTAATGTGTGGCTGTAAAAGTATACACTTTTCGTTTTCCTTCGCTTTGTAATTTCAATGAAAGCCTTATTATAATTAAAATTTACAACTTTAGTAGTTTGATTACCATTGCAGTAATCCTGAGTTGTGTTTAATCAGAGACCCTCTGAATTCTTAAAATATTTCCAATTTTGCTTAAAGAGTTGGCTTTTTCAAAAATAATAAATAATGTTTATTACAGTTGTTATACTGGGATATATGTATCTATATCATGCTGACATAACTCTTCGTTAGTTGAATGTTTCGTTACTTTTGTAGGTTTCAAATGGAAATTATTACAAGGAAGGATTATAAAAGAAGCTAAACGAAACATCACCCCATAAAAATGTCAATAGTAAAATGGATGCCACAAAAAGCAGTCCATTTAAATATGCAACTTTGCTGCATTATTTCTTTGAGTTTATTTTTATGTCAGAAATAAAACCGCCAAACCGTGTAAGGGCCCTTAAAAAGTCATAACAGCAAGGTTTCTATGTTTATGAGAGCTCAAGTCAGAAGAGCGGAGGTGGCTCAAAGAGTTCTTTTAGTCAGAAAGTGTTAAAGAGTAGTGCATTTGAATTTGTTTTTAAAATCAAACAAAGGAAGAACACAAAATTTACTTGGGCTTTTAGTGCGTAATAAATATACAATAACGTTCTACCGTTGCTCTTCAGTACAGGAGTTAATGTCAGTGTAGAATATTCTTATATAAATGCAGTTGAAGTTTCTTTGTTATATTTGATTTGTGTCCTAAGCCGTGAACTTATCCCACCTCCTGCGTTAATGCATTATTCTTTGCTTTAGTCAAAAGTTTTGAGCTGAAGTTCTTTTAGTTCTTTTTCGTTTTCTTCATAAAACACCCTCCTGCTGCTAATGAAATTATAAAAAGAATATATTCACCCATCTCGTTTTACATTTTCACTTGGAGCCCAAATTTAAATAAGGTGTCTACCAAACTAGAAGCTTCTGCAACTGCTTAACCAGGCATATTTATATTTTCACAAAACAGTTAATGACAATTAAACATAAGACCGTATTTTAGCACAAAAATAAAAAAAATACGATTAAAAAAAATTCATGTTGCATCTTTAAAAATCCCCGTTGAGTTTCGCCTGACCTAAACATATAGAAGACGATAGAGATCGAGCAGATACTTACTTATATCGAATCCATGTATATGTGTAGACTGATACAGCACTATGCTTATAAGGGTTAAAAGCTGATAGGAAAGGCACTGGCGGGAGAACATATTGCAGGTGGTACTTAAGGTGAGTCGTTGTATTGATGTTGAAGATAAAGATTTTGTTTTAGCCATAATTATAAATTTGTTGTTTCTTTATTTATAGTACTAGCAGGCAGTAGATGTTCTTTTATCGCTGGTAGCTTTGCTTTAATAAATAGCAGGAGATCTGAAAATAGTTAAAAAAGATAAGAATTTTTATTAACAAAATGTATTTTTCAAGTATTTGAATTAATGTTAAACAATTAGTTGGAAATTTGTTGTTTTATACAAAGAACTAGTAACGTTTGATTGCGACTCATTTAAGGAAACTTAATAACAGAGTCATTTGCTGAGTAACAGAAGCTGTTTGTTATTCTTTGGCTCCTGTGGTGTTACGACACAACTTCATTGTTAATAAACAATAAAAAATTTCAACAGAATTAAAAAAAAAATAATTGCAATTTATGAGGGATTTAACAAGTGAATAAAAATAACTTAGATCTGATAAAAACTGTTGGGTGTACAAAAAAGCTGCAGATGGGAATGGATGACTGAGTTCAATATACGCACTTGCCTTACGGCTTATCCGACCCTATCGGCTATTATTATTAATGTGGTGGAGATATCGAAGCAGACCGCCAACTTTATTGGTCCCTTTTCGACCCCCGTCTTTCCACGAATTGATTTCAGGCAACCGATTTTTAATTTACGACTAACTTAATCTTATTCGAGTCTCGTGCTACCACTAGCCTTTACTCTTCGTAATCGAATCTCACGGTACCACAATTTAGAAGTACGTTTATAGACTGAACCGTTCACTCCTTGCGCATTCCACTCCACCCATACACAGGACCATATGCACGGGTAAGTCTGTAAGCAAGTAAGTAGGTCTACTGTACGTAGATCTACTAATATCTAGAGTTCGCATACTAGAGACCAAGCACCCTACGGAGCCTATGCTGTTCCGCCGTGGATTAGTAATTTTTTATAATAGAGGCTTAACTTTTCTCCGCTTGACTTATTTCTTGGAGAAACAGGAACCTGTTACCGGCCGCCACCACAAGACCACGAGGAGGTATAAATCAGAACTTCTGACAGTGCACTCAGTTTCGGCAAGCCATATCTTTATGCCCGCCGGCAGGCGGCCTCACTACCGGCTAAATACGGCCACCAACGTCCTCGATTAATCTCATTGCTGGGCATTTCAAAGCTACCTAATCTCCAGTCCTACCACGGACGGCTTACTTGACAAAACAAAGGCCTAACCAAGATACGCTACGTTTTTCCAGCGCTGACCGACAGCCATCATTTCACCTAATAAGCCCGTATAACAACCAGGCTAGACCTTGTCGGGGACTACTGGCCAAACCTCGAAGGTAATTGTTTTAAAGTTTTATGTGTCATATAAGCCTCAGAGTCTAATAACACTCTTATCCTCCGAAGAGATCGTAACACCAAGAATAAATTCCCGCCGTGGCATTCAGTGATGAGAAGTAAAATAAAGTAGATTATAACCATGAAATACTGTAGGACATTTAAAAAGCTACAACCTCATTTACCGGTCATCATCTATTTGTTTTTATTTCATTTTTATTTCATTTTAAAACTGCTACAATACTATTACAAATTATATTGTAACTTAAATTACCGATCATGGTAACTAAGGCCTTCACTCGGTGAAGTCTTTGGTGGGAATCGAATCCACGACCCCCAGTCTGACTGACTAGTATACTACTAACTAGCCTATCGGGCACACATTAGCCAACTTGGCCTATATATTCGAAAATTCTTTGCTCGTCATCTGCTTCAAAGCTGTGCAGAACGTCAGAGGCAGAGCAGTGTTCCGTATCCCAACAAGCTCGATATAAACAGCGGCAAAGCAAGGTTGCACACCAATCCAGCCCCATGTAAGCAGATCAAAGCAAAATATCTTATGTAAAGAAGTTTCCAATATGACGAAATTTGTGAACGACACTCATGAATTCGTCGTGAATTTTTAATGTAGTGGCTCCATAACAGGGAGAAGCGGTTAGTTTTCATCTGAGACTGGCATATTCTGGCGATAATTCAGAGTGCAGATACGAAGGCATAGCTGGGAGAATACTGTTATACACAGTTACACCAGAATCCAGTTTTAATGATGTAAAGACGTAACAATGCTTATGCAAAACGATCGCCGGAAGCAACATGATGCATCTAATATATATTTAAATTTAAAACTAAAAATTAAGCAAACAAAAATAAAGCATACTTATTTCAAAATTAAAACAAAATACTTGCAATGTCATATACTGACAGCTGTCAAAATAGTTAACTTTTTTCTGCCTAACCATCAGACATTTCAGACGTTTTTTCCAACCTTAAGAAATAAATAACAAAAAATGCACAAAAACTGCTGAGCAAAAAGTAAAGAAAATAAAAACGAAAAAACCTCAGCATTCACTCACTTTCATATACTGCTCAGATATATAAAGAAAAATAAAACTAAGACGTGGAACTTTAAATATTTTTCCTTCACTAGTGCCCTCACTACACGTACTCCTATGTTATACGAACAATGAAAGGAACCCCTAAGCAATATTGATGATAGAAATAAAAAAGTTCATAACGTACAATTTCATTAATTCATTAAAATGTCAAAGTGATATGAAACGTCATGTTTATTCAATTTCGAAGACAAACAATTGACACGTCTATACGATATAATTCTTAAGAAAGGAAAATAGCAAATATTTTTTTTTAATATTATAAAAGCCCTATGGAATATATTAAGAAATAGTAGTATTTCACTTAAGGCAAAAAGCGAATAAAATGCTATAAAATCCTAAAAATGTGAAAGTTTAAGGTAAAATAGCGAACTGGTTTTATATGCAGAATTTGAAGGTTGTATATGGATAAGTTTGGTAAAAAACCAAATATTCTCAATGAGTTTTTCAAGTTTGAAAGAACAAAACGTAATTTAGCTGAAAATAATCTTGGAAAAACTCTCGTTTGACTACTGAATAATTAATTGAGATGAAGAATTGTATACAGGAATTGTCAAAAGTATCTTAGTAAACAATTTTATATTTTCTTTAACAAAAAAAAAAATAATAAATTAAAAGTAAAAATGTGAGTTCTCCCGCTAAAAATCGTATTTAAGGTAGCTTACATTTTATTCAGCTAAACAAAAAACAAAATAATTTTCAATAACGAGTTAAATTGAAAATTAATAAACTACTTGGCTGTGAAAGAATACAATTCAGCTAATGTAAGATTATTTTTAAAGCAATTCAGCTGGCTTTTTTATAAAAAACAAATTTCTCTGCTATCGAAAAATAATTCAACTGGTTTATTTCGAGACTCAGCTTTGTACTATATATATTGAAAGAGTTAACGGGTAGACATTAAAGCTCTTATAATAAATATTATTCAGCTGTAGTAGAAAAAAATTCAGCTAAATCAAGTAGAAATATAACGAAACTTAAAGCTTATAAAATTCCAAGAACTGAAAAAATTTTTTTAAACTCAGTTGGATATAAAATTAAATTAAATGAAAAACTGGAATTTCGCAATAAATTTTTTATCTTAATTTTAAAATAAAAAAAGTTTAGCTTGTATAGTTCTTCTTATAAAATCTAGTATAACTTCAACAAGATATTTGTAAACAAATCCTTGAATTTACTACGTATAAGAATAACAATAAATCCATAAATGAAAATTAATGATAAATTCTAAAAATGTTTTATGGCCATGCAATTCAGCTAAGTTTAAAAAATACAATTTTTTTATATTATTTCACAAATTTTAGTACCTATGAAAACTCATTTAACTATTAACTATTTATTTAAACCATATTTCAGCCTTAAATTGCCACAAGCAATTGGATTTTCATTTTTTCATTCTCTAAGATTTGCTGAATAACACTTATTATAGCTGAATAGCTAGATTTTTAAACATTTCATTAAATTCATATCAAACTCCATATATGACGTTAAATTTCTCTTTGCTAAATTGTTATTTAAAACGTTTTTAAACATCTATTTAATGCTGCTGTTGTTTTATATTATGTTTTCCATCATAATGGCATCATATACTTACTCCACACATACATATGTTTGTTCTTTATTAAATTTCCTTGTATTCCGTTCTTGATTTAATATTTTTATTTTTGCGTTTTATTTTATACACTGATGGAAGTGAAAAAATAGGTTAAATTAATAATGACACCCTGGCAGTTTAAATGTAAAAGTGTGGAGGACCTCCAGCTACTACTCCTACTCCTGGTTATATGCTACAACAATTACTAAGCAACATTATAAGGAATTCTGCTTAGTAAGTTGAAACCTAACGCCTTTTTTATTAAATACCATATACCCTCTACACATTATAATGGTAGAATAAAAATATATGTATGTTTAAAGGAACATGTATGTACGTGTGAAAGGGTGTTATATTTGCTGTCTTATGCTTCCATGTACATACATAACACACCAATGGCACTTGCACACTTTATATATTATTTCATTTCAGTACTTTTTTTTTTTATTTTAGCTTCTTTTAATTTTTTACCCACGAGTTAGTTAAAGGAGGAATGTATAGAGCAAAAAAAAAAAAAAGAAACCAAAGCAATAACGCCGCCACCTTTTTTGCAACGTTAAAATATAAAATAAAAAAAGTTAATAAAAATTGAATGAAAGCCTTTAAGAACAAAGCAAAAATAAAAAGCCATATTATAACAAGATGTATAAAATGCATACATGACTTTGTGGCAAATACCCGTAGAAACCTGGATACTTCTACGTTTTGTTGCTAAATACCACAAACTCATGTTGTTAAGACCATCTATGCCATACCGTGCCTTTGCTGTTTTGTGTTTTGAAAACTACTCTCAACTTTACTACTCTACTTTAGTAAAATCATAAATGGCCTTTTACTAAAAAATCCATATGGCTTTGGTTGGTGCTAGTGTTTAGATAGAGAGAAATAAAAATAAAAAAAATATTATTAGTTTTAAAGCTTTCATATCATATCATTGTCCAGTTTTATGTCTGCCTGTGTATCTGTTTAAATGTCTGTTCTGCCATATCAGCCTTTAAAACACAAGCCTCTTGGCTTATATTTGTTTTAATGCAATTTTTCATTTACTCTAAAGGCTCGAAAAGAAAAATGAACATTATATCAACATTGTTTTTTGTCGCTTCAGTTAAAGAAATGCCCTACACAAACAACAAGAAACATTTAGAATTAAATAATAATAATAATTTAGCTGTGAAAAATAACAAAATTAGTTACGCCAATTATCATTCGCGTAAGAAAAACTCAATTCAGCTAAGAAAATTTTAATTCTGCTTAAATTAACGTAATTCAGCTAGATAAATTCTGAAAGCTAATCAAAAAAATTATGGCGCTTAAGAAGATACTTAATTTCTTTAAGTACACTTATATAAGCTTTCGTTTAGAAAAGTTGCAAGTAGTAGTAGTGTGCAATTCAGCCAAGAAAATACACAAATTGGCTACGCAAATCCAAACTGAACTTAATGAAAGAATACTAATATATTACTTCGCTAAACAAAATGTTTAATTCAGCTAAGAAGAAATATATCATTATTTTTATTCAGCAATACATAGCATGCATTTTTTTATATAAATATTAAGAGCGGACAGTACAGTTAAAATAGTAACACAGAAATAAAAGTTCCCATTCAGCTAAATATAAAAATTAGCAAAAAAAAAACTCTAACTGAAATTAATAAAAGAATTGTGTATATATTATTAAGATAAAAAAATTTTGAATTCAGCTAAGAAGAAATATTTTATCATTGCTATTCAGCAATACTTAATTGAAAAGATTGCATTTATAAAATATAATATAATAAAAAATGCACTTCAGTTCCAGAAAATGCAAAAAAATATAAAAATTAATCCAGATGTCTATTCAGCCGAAAATATTATGTATGTAATATAACATTAATACAACAAGTGCGTTGAAGCCAATGGTAACTTAATTCAGCTAAGTAAAAAAAGGAATTACGTGCCATTCAGTAGGAAGATAATTGAGTATTCATCATAAAAAAAATGTTAGATTTCGCAATCATGTTATATACGCTCCAAGATGATTATAAGTGGGCAAACATGTATTAAAAGATCAATTTACCTACGTTATAACCTATAATTACAACCAAACATATTAAATAAAAAAATCCTTGTCCCTTTTCTAAAGGCTAGCTAGCAAGTAATATGCAATTCAGCAAAACCTTAATACACTGCAGAAAGAAACATTATTCTATTAATATTTAGTTTGAGGAAAATTACAAAATCTGTTTGCAGAAAAAAAATCTTAATTCAGCTATGATTGTTCAAATTAAGCTAACGCAAAAAAATCAAAAATCTGATATTACTACTGCATTTATTAAAAAATTAACTTAATTTTCAGAATACTGAAGTACATATATAAATATATTCGTATGTGCTTGTAAAGAGAACATTAAAACATTAAAAATATATAACTCAGCTACACTTTACTTAAAATTAATGTGTAGCTAGCTATCCAACCAGTTATTGCTTTCCAATAAACTATTTCTTTCACAGAATTCACTTAGTTCAAAAAACGATTCGTGAAATTTTTCATTTTCTTGAATTTATCTTGTTATTTGTAGCTTTTAATCACACTATGGGGTTTCTTTAACAGTTGTATGTTGTATGTTTGCCGTGTGAATGGTGTTTTATGTCTACTCAATTTTCATCTCTAGCTCTCTGGCAAAGTTAAGGTGTAATGTGTCTGGTGTTTTCAGGCTATAGTTTTTCAATTTATATTTGCCACTTTTTGATAGATGTGTACCTGTTTCTCTTAACCAGCTGTACAATGTTTAGAATGGTTAACAAATATTTGTAGAAAAATAAAAATGCAAGAAAAATAAGAAAAAAAACTTCATTCATAAATTTTCTTATAGCGGATTATTTTTTTTTTAATTTATTAAGAAACATTGCTAACGGTTTTTGAATAGAAACAGAGGAGTAAAAACAAATTTGTAAAAAAATATTATTAACTTTCTAATTGTTAGATAAAGACTATGAACATCAACTCCTTGTTATACTTAGTTGCACTAAACCCAATTCTTTACGTTCAACATTTACAAACTGTGAATAAAATAAATAAATAAGAAAATTTAATTGATCAATTATGTTGTTGTCGTACTCTTTTTTTTTATTTTTTAACTTAATGAAAGCTTTATCGTATAAACAACCAATAACGACTAAAAAAAAATCACATAACAATCATGTTGAAGTTAAAAAAATATACTGTATTAAAATGATGACAAGTGAATTAATAAATGACAATTGTGTGCAAGTGGAACACAAAAGATTGTCAACGATTTAAATTCAACAATTGTCTCACATTTAATAATGAAAGAAAAAGGCCGATAAATAAATTAAAGATGAACACATACGGCTGACAAACAAGTAATAATAAATAATTTGTATATTAAAAATAATAATTTAAACATTTCAACATTTTTAAATTAAAGCTACACAATGATTTCAATAACAACTCTAATCCAATTTATACAGCGGAATATAAATTTTATTTTTAATAGCGGTTTATAAGAAAATTCCTCTTGCTGAATTTGTGCAATAAAGTAAACTAGAAAAATTATTAAATAAAATTATTAAATGCTGAAATGCAGTAATAAGCGCTGAATAGAGATGTGTGCAAATTATTACATTAAATCCAGATAAAGAACTTTCATCCAGCTAAGAATAACTTCATTTTTTTAACTAACAAATTGAGGATATTTTCAGTTTTTCCTAAAAAATTTCAGTTCAGTTAAGAAACTCTCAACTCAGCTGAATAAAAATTCCACAGTTAAGCAACAACCTTGAAGCATATTTTTTGGAAATAAATTTAATTCAGCTGGAAAAAGTTCAAAGGTGTTACAACAAATAAACATGTCAGTTTGAGCTGTATGATTAGCTTTTACAAAAACTAACAATGCTGAATCATTTGTGATTACATGAAACTTTCAGACACCTTTTACAATTAAACTTTTGGTAGCAAATCTCTCCTAAGTACGAAATTTTTAACTTTATTCAACTTAATTCGTTATTGTTCATTAAAACAAAATTTTGCTTCGAAGCTGAATAAGTTTCTCTAACTGAACAAAATTGTTTTTACGAACAATTTAGATATTAAGAAAATTTGCATATAAAAAGATTTTTTTCTAAGTTTTTTATAAAAAAATTTCATATAATTACAATTCTTTCTAACTGGATAAAGTTTTTCCTCGCTGAACTGTGAAAGGTTATTGCTGAATTGAATAATTTTCCTTATTAATGGCAATAGTGTCTATAACGGTTGGGTAGTTTGCTCAGTAAGAATTTCTTTATCTGAATAGATATTTTTAAATGAATCCGCAGAAAAAATTGCTGAATTAAATATCAGCTAACTGGATTCTGTATTCTTGACAATGGAATTTTTTATTTAAAAGCTTTGTAAAGGAACAGTTTTTTCGTTTAATACCATTTTCCTAAGCTACACTATATAATAACTTTTATAAGTTGTCGTAAACCAAACAGCTATGGACAAGTACTTTATAAAGAAAATATATATTGGGTACAGAACTTCAACACATGAGGATTGTAATTAGTCATATAAAACAACTTCTCATATCTGGTTTACTTTGCTTAAAATATAATTTATAATTTCACAAAAAATCTATACCAACGTTTAGATTTTACTTCCGCTTACTTTCCAACGAACAGCAACGAAGCACCGTGTACTAAAAAGTTTCTGAAAACTAAAAATAATAAACTTCAAGGAAAAACGAGAATCACATGAAACTAATCCACAACAGAAATAGAAGTAATTAGCTAAAAATAAAATGTGTAAAAAACTAGCAAGTTTTTGTGTCTACCTTTAGACGAACACTTTGCTGGGAGTTTTCCCAAAATTAAGACAATTTTTGTATGTATGTGTGAGAAGAAAAAACATCTACGAAAACCGGCGTCAAAAGTCTGCATTCCTTTTGAGCGGAAATAAGATATGGTTTCTGCAAGGCCAAAGGAAACTATGACGGGAAAATTTTTGTAGCTAGAATTTTTGAGATTGTAGAGAAAAGGAAATAACGAAAACTTTTTTAATTCTTATTTTTAACAGAAATATGATTAAAGGCTTTAAGTGGCTGAAATAAATTAATTCTGCTTAAGAACTTACTAACAATAGGATGAGGGACATTCCAACATTAAATTAAACTAGGTACGTGGACGTGGGACCAATATCGGCAACTCTTTCACCGATAACCTGGCGAAGATAGACGAAAGGATGCAGGACTCGCATATTGATGAATTCTGCTTATCCCTCTCGGTCTGTAAAAAGCAAATTAACAAAGCTTTATATGATACGGCTTAAGCTACATGCAACAAAACTGGTCCAGGTGCGAACCAGAGATGTTCTAAGCTTTCAGAAGGTGCACTTAAGGTATCACATAACAACGATCATCGGATAATGCAGACGTGGCAATCACGCCAAGACTATTTGGTTGCCTGTAAATGAATACTGTGGTTATTATTACAACGAGGAGGAAGAGGAAAATAATTAATATATGACTCATTTCCTGCACTAGAGGGCCTACGCTAAACTCATCTCGGAGGGAGGACCTTTATTAGCCACTCCGAGGTATCGGAGGTGGAGCAATTATATTGCTTCATAAGGAGCAGCCACTGGCTTGGCAGTGATTCTACGTCGGCACAAATTTAATGACTATTTAACTCCTACTCTTTATACTAATCCAGTAGTCTTTCAACCTACACTCTGCAGTTTCTGACTTTCTTTTAATCTTCTTTACTTTCCTTTCTCCTTCTCTCGCATTTAGGTTTACAACCAGCGTCTTAACCCAATTTCAGAAAAGTGTATTGATATTGATATCTATCTGAACCTAAACTCTCAAACGTAGGAATGCAAATCTTGAGATTCCCGATTTCGTGTATAAGATACCCAAGCTCCTGCGATTTTGCGTTATTCCAAGACTTTTTCCGATTCCGAAAATTTTCAATATTGGAATTTTATCACAATGTTGTTCATTGTATAGGAAAAATATTCTACAAAAGCTATTAATAGAAGAACGATGAATAGGTGTGGCGATCCGCTGGTATATCATAGATTCATAGATAATTCGCACTTCCCGCGACCCGACCAGAAGAGGAAAAGTGGTGTCGCGTTTTATAGTATTGCGTAGATCTCCGTCACTAGTAAGAACTTTAGGAAGGCTAGATTTAGCGAAACTGGATTGTGTTTCAGTCGCAACACAGCAGGATCTCTCCCGCCACGTTAGACTACGTGAGCACGCAGCTTTAATCTAAAGGAGTAATATAAAGTTTATACTATGTACGATCTGTGCTGTATTGAAAGGACCAACAAAATAATTTTTTGTAATTCTGGGAATGCCTTTCTAGTAAGAAAGGTTTTAACTTTCTTTAACTAAATCGTGTTAGTAAGAAAGTCGTAATTGTTATTAAGGAAAGAAACTGTTAAAATTCAAAGTTTCTTGTGCCGCCGTTTATATATTCTTGACGCCTCTAAAATATATTTAAAATTTTAATTTATATAACTATGCAAATGGTATTTTTTAATAAGTGCTTTATATGCTTTTGTTAATGCCGCTTAAATATTTTTCAAAATTGTTTAGGCGACACAATTTGATCATAAAAATTTATTAATATATTACTTTTTAACACAAGGCGTACGGAAACTTACCGACCAGACTGCAGACTTGCTTAAAATGAATTTTAAATATTTAATGCATTTTGTATTAAAATCGTTATCATAATTTTCATTTAAAAAACATGAATTCTGGTCATTCAGAATTAATTGAAAACAATGAAATTGCGCCTTTAAATAAAGAGAAAATTATTAATTATGCGTTAGAAATTTTTTTCCTTTTCCAGGTTAGAATGTCTCCTAATTGCTACCAATTTAATGTTGTTAGGAAAGTTTAATAGCAAATGGAAAAACTACTCTATAAACAGTAAATGAAGTGTGACACCTGCATGTAGGCGGGGGGCGCTTATATCGTTATGGACATTAATACTTTTTTTTTGTAATTTCTAACTTTTAACCGACAAATAAAAACCTTAAAATAAATTTCATTTACTACAAACACCAAAGGTTTCGTTTCGGTTCTTTTATTTTTATTTTTTTTTCCATTTTTGTGAAATACGTGCGTATCTATCCCAATGGGTGTTCGATTTAAAATACATGTAGAGCTGTCGCCACTAATAACAGTCATTTGTTAAAAAAAAAAAAAAAAAAAATTAACATTAAGTGTGACACTTTTTCCTAAGAATAAAACGTGCTAGGGATATTAAGGTTTAATCAACCGGAACTAATTGTGAACAAAATGTTCGTTTTAAAAAACTGTCATTGAAATGCATTGAAATGTAACCAGAGTAAAAATATTATAAGGGTACGAATACTCAACAAGAGAGAGGAGATATTTGAAGGAAAATAGGGATTAGAGGGAATATTAAAATAGACGCCTATAAGAGAAACGGCACCTCTTGTCAATAGAATTAAAAACTTTACATGGTTGATAAAATAATCAAGTGAAGTCAAGAGCTATTTAACTTTGATCGTTCGATATTAAATTCTATAAAAATTGATTCTTTATTTGACCAAATGGTGCTTCCAAACACTGACTTGACTCATAATACAAGTTTAGTTAAAAAACTGATTGCATTACCAGGTTCATAGGTATCCAACCTTTGACACTTCCACCTCTCTGAGATCCTTACGGAGACCTCATTTATTTCACTTTCCTAAACACTAACGAAATTCCACAACTTCCAGTTATGGCATAAAATAGCTTTTATGCCTTAGAGTATGCACAAAATCGATCGTTTGACTTCAAGACTTTGTAGTCTTCTTCATGTGTTTCTTCGACATCTTTTAATGCTACATACTGAGATTTTAATATTTTTCAAACTTCTCTACGAAATCTTATTTACGTCTGCAATTGAAGCTAATTATCCACGACCCACTGTTGCTACAAAGGTCGCCTTTTTTAAAATCTGATAATCATGATGGGGCTAGTTTTAACTAGTCTGCATCTTGCCATATTCTGATGTCTGCAGAAATCACTGTGTACCACACCTTTTTTATGCATGTGATAGTTAAGGCTGCAGTTTCCTGTGAACAGGGTGGCTTAGAGTTTAATATCATGTGAGCTGAGATTTAGAGTAGCCTATATCTTAACACTTTCCGTGTCAGTGGGCCTTTTCGATTGCCTGTTTGGCCTCCCTAATAATCGAGTAGACCTCGTTTTCCCCTTGGCGTATTAGCTTATTTGTAAAGCTATCGTTTACATCACAGAAGGATTCTGGACCTATGAAAGCAGTGTCTGAATAAAGAGAAAAGATTATATTTTTAAGCTTTCTAAGCAAAGTCTAGGATTAAAAAGAAATTGGACTTCAAGAAGGAATCAGAAAAAAGCGCCAACTTTTATATAAAATGTCCTAAACACTCACTAAGCCTAGATTAGTGTTATAAATTAAAATTTCCCATCATCATTGACTGCAAATAATTTAAAAATGTTTTATGCCAGAGAACAGCAAATACAATGTAATTAAAAAAAAACTTCCCGTTATTCCCCTAAATGTCAAAACCAAATTTCAAGCTTCATAAATTTTTACAAATGAAATAAAAAACTTCTTTTAAAAAAGGCCTTCCTGCTACTCTTGCTCAGGCATCATTAGCTTTTGTTTCTTCAATTTCGTTACAAATTTGTTGTTTTGTCAAAATTAAAAATATAATTCGCTTTTGTAACATTTTTGCTTTCATGTGAAGAGTCTCTTAAGTCAAGCTTTTGTTTGGGAATCAATCATATGCGGGATGGCTTCTTTCATATTTTCACATTTATTTTTGTTTCGTATTTTATTTTTAATTAAACCAAATTTATGCTTTGTTTCCCATCTACTTGCATTATATGTTTTTTCTCTTCTTTCTTCCATCATAAACGTCCGGGTCTTTTGTGATGAGAAGTTGTTTGCTTGACTGAGTTCAGAAACAAATTTTTTTCCTGTGCCTTGCCATCAAAATGATTGACTAGCTTAACGAGTGAATGACTGAATGGAATGGCCTTTCTGGAAATACCTACATATTGTTTATATTATTGTTATCTCTTCCCCCGTTTTTTTTTTTAATGTTTATGCTTAAGTAAACATTTAAGTGCTAATTTCCTTATTAATTTGCTACAAACTAAAAGGAAACAAAACCCGCGATGTGAGTAAAAAACAAGAAATAACCATTTGCCCACACCCAGAGTGTAATAATTTTGATGACGGAAAAAGCAATAATTATTTCAAAAATTTTAAATGGACACAGTTAATTAGTTGAATGAAATCAACATTATTAAATTAACTGAAAAGCGTCTTAACAATTTTTTAATTCGAAAAATCCAGAAATGTAGATTTAAACCACTTGGCCACCTGTATATACTTGTGCCTTTTTTTGTTGGACCAGCACGCAGGTCATCCCCTATACGCACGAAATAAGGTTGAAGGGCTTGGAATCACAGGAGTAGTGTTTGTAGGCATTAAATTGTTCTTCATTGAAAGTGGCAGGAAATACTTATTCAGGGAGTTTGTTCCAAATACGAACAGTACGGCTAAAGAACGAATTTTTTCTCTCTTGTGTGTTGTGCGCTCCACTGACCAATGTACCACGAATCGATGAGCTATTGGCGAAGAACATGTTAAGTACATGCGTTCGGGTATCACTAATGTCTTCCATAATTTCATTGGAGCACATTCCGTTGTAGTAACGATGGGTCGATGTCCCAGCGAGACAAGAGAGTTGGCTATACTACTGCCACTAATAAGCATCTTCGCACTATATTGTACGCGGACGAGAAGCTTCAAAATTGACTTCGAAGCACCGCCCTCTACATGGGAGTTATATTCAGTTTTCAGTCGGATATAGGTGGGTAAATAATAAGGAGATCAAATGAAGTCAAGTAGCTCTTACACTCAGCACTTGAGTGCTCCTTTGGTGACCAAAAAAATGTGTTTACCACCATTACACTAGATTTTCATTCCAAGAACATCAAGACCATTTAATTCCTGCCACTCACAGATTAAGCTACATAATGTGTCATGTGTCTATTGGGTCTTACATACATTAAAATCAGCCCTGTTCGCACGGCGACATTCGGAGATTACAGCCAAATATCAGATGAGTATAATTTGCCTGGCGTTCGCAAGTTTTGAAAGACGTGGTCTAATACTGAATGAACACGAATGGCAAATCCTGCTATCATCTATAAAAGAATAGATCGGATTTAAAGTAAGAAATAGGGTAGCAGAGAGTACGGAGCCTTGCGTTACCCCTGAACTTATCCTTAACTCCTTTGATAAAACCCCTTTTTTACAAATAATACAGTGTGATCCATGAGAAAGCTTGATATAAATCAAAAACAGTCCTTACCCACCCCAAAAGCGAATAAATTTTGAGAGTAGTGCACCATGCACCAACAGCTATGAAGCCTTTAAAGCTATAAACTATTACACTTACTTCTCCGAAGATTCCGTGCTATAGATAATACCCCCGAAGCAGGGCACTGTTTATAAAAAAAAAATATTATTGGTACTATTTCGAGTAGTTTTTAATTTTTTGGTAGTATGAGGATCAAGGAAATAAATTCTAGCCGGTTTTGTTAAGGTTTAAATAAAAATTTATTGGCCGTTTATTTCTGTGCCCTTTTATGAAATCGATAGCAGAGATGATAGTGAGACGATTATCCCACTTACATATTAACATTACGGATATCGAGTTTCTTTCCCGGGGTTCTGGGTTTTAAAATTTACCAGTCTGCAGAACAAAAATGAGTTTTTTATGAAGAACAGGAAAGCTCATTCATTCACGGGTTAACTTACTGTAATCGATAACTATTTTCGTCACCTCCTTTACGAATTTGATTAGCTCCAAATGAGTCTTTGAAACATACATATATAACAATTTATGGCAAAATATTATTTCCTTGAGGAATGAACACTATCTAAGGAAGAAGCAAATTGGCCTTCATAAAACGGTGATAGCCAGAGTGAAGTGAACTGACCTCAGCACTTTGCATTATTTTAATAAAAACAGATACCAATTCACTTCTTTATAAATAAAGCGGTGTCCGTCGCTTGGCTGTAAGTAACACTACTGGCAACTAAACCCCAAATTCTTTTACATATTTTTCGGAAAGTTTGATATTTTTTATGAGTTTAACATTTTTTAAACCGTTAAATTTTGACACCCTTCTGTAACATTCTCATTAGAAACATTTCTACAATTTAGAGCCTTTTTTAATTAACTTTTATACTGAATTAATTAAAGTGAAATCATTATTCGATTTTCTTATTAAAATCAACTTCTTTTAAGAAAAATATATTGTGTTAATTAAGCATGAAAAAATCATCTTACGTTTTTATGGTATTTTTTAGACCGGCGCCATGTGATTAGTGTAAATTTTATATGGGATGTGTAAAGTCTTACAGTTGTAAATTTTCAAAAAATTAT
The DNA here is from genome assembly GCA_963932375.1 of Phania funesta. Classification (NCBI taxonomy): domain Eukaryota; kingdom Metazoa; phylum Arthropoda; class Insecta; order Diptera; family Tachinidae; genus Phania; species Phania funesta. The sequence continues at coordinate 102,026,127 of OZ010653.1, read as the reverse complement.
AAAAAACACAACTTGTCCAATTTAACCAACCACAAACTCCAAGAAATAAAAACAAACCAAAGATTTCTTTTTTAAATATTTTGACATGCTGAATTAAATACAATATCGATAAACACTACAGTGGAGTTCTTTAAAAATCTTCTTCAAGATGCCTCTAAGAAACTAAGCCGCCTAATATTTTTTTTTTTTGGTTATATTTTGTAGGTCTTGTTTTTTTTTTTTTGTTCATTCTTTATTGTATAAGTTTATGACAGAGGAACACCTGTAGTTTGTTTGGGTTTGATTTTCATTTCTTTTCTCGTTTTGATACAAAATTTGTTCTTTATTTTTTGTGGAAAACTCGTAAATAAAAATCTGGAGTTCATTAGTGACAAACAAAGAATTGTAAAATTTATTTTATTACTTCTTGTCAAATTCGGTTTTATGGTTCATTTTTATTTAACAATTTACATTATTTATGGGGTTTATTTGTTCGGAACTTTATGACACACTGTTGTATTGTAAATATTTCTCTTTTATGGAATTTTAATTAATTTTAGTTTTTGTGGTTTGGGAAAAACTTAATAAAATATATTTTATTACTCTACTAACATTTCTAAATATAATTTTTATAAGACAAAAGCTTCTACACATAATTATTGAGAATTTATTAGATTGTGTTAGAAATAAAATATTCAAACAAGGGGATATTTATTATAGATTTTTTTCGATTTTCCGCATTTCTTAACGATATTTAAATTCGAATAATTCAAATTACACAAGCCCTATTTTAAAAATTAAATAGACGCATTATAAAGCTAGTAATTATTAAAAAAATATTTTCAAAACACCCTTTAGACACCATTTTTAATAATACATTTAGAGATTACCAAAACCCAACCATAGAAAGAAAAGTACTAATTTGTTACTTTGGTTTTCTTAAAAATTTCATACAGTTGGTGTTAAACTAATTAAAAACTTCCAGTTGGTTTGAGGAATTTGAAGCATAAGCTTTTAAAAGTTTTGGGCAAAGCTTTCCTTATAAGCTAGCTTAAGCAACCAGCGACATGCATACGCATAGAGGCTAGTCTATCCCCCAATATTTAATTTGCAATTTTTTAATAAAATAAAATTGGGTAAAATTAGTAATAGGATTTTTTAATTCCCAAGAATTCTTAGACATATTTTTAAAACCGATTAAGGAGTACAAAGGAGTACAAAGAAAGATTAAAAAAATTATTAAAACAAATAACAATAGTTTCAACAGGACATACAGCGTATGCTATAAATTAATTTCCAGAAAAGAACATTGGACGAATTATTAATTTTACAAAAAGGTCCTATTAATTGGCCAATTTGTTCCTACGATTTGATCCTATCAGATAACAGCGTATTAGTGCCAACAAACGAGAAACAATTTAGCCAGCAAACGATGGATTTATGCAAAAATACAGTTGGACTTACTAGTAAGAGTATTTAAATATTACACCAACCGACGCCCATATGTTCAAAATTTGTTTAAAAAATTACTGCCATGAAGATAGTTTTCAATTAAAAAAAATTTAAAACTAATAAAACACCCGTACCATCTCTACCATCTAGTTTAGAACCATTAGTTTTTGCAGGCGTTTTAACCACCTACCGAGTGAAGTCTTGAATCTAAAGATTTCAGTAACCAATTCAAACAAACATTTCATGAAAATTTGTCCAGCCGTTTACGAGGAGTCCAAAGCAATATACACGCAGAGAAAAGTTAGAACTTTATACTATGTCCATACATCCACTTTATAGGCTTTAGTTTTCACACCTATGTATGCAATTTTGTAATTTTGTTCGAAAAACTTGTGTGTGAATTGGGAAAAATAGACCAAATTTCTTAAAATTTCTTTAAAGAAATTAACTAATTTTCAAGGATGTTAATTATTTAAATTATTTAAAATATATTTTGGTTACTGAGTCAATGTCACCTCCCTTTTTGTTTTTGTATTAATTTTGATCTTTACCTTGTTGCTATTAATATTGAGTAGTTTTTTCTCACTAAACAAACTACCATTTTACGGTGGTATTAAATACTAACTGCTCAAGTTATTAAGTGAGTTGTTGTATGGCAAATTGAGCTTAATTAGGGCTTTAAATGCGAAAATTTTCTAATTGCGCAAATAAGATAGATGTCTGAACTTAGTATTTGAACTTTATCAATAGAGTGTTTATTTTGTATGACAAAAATTTTTTTTAGCATTATCTTCCTAATGTATCTACCAACCGTTGCAAGAATCATATTTAGAACTTTAAAAATAAAGAAAGAAAGAATAATTTGTTACTTTTCTCAAGAGAAGGGTTCAATTTATGTAAAGTTTTCAAATTAAATTTAAATATATTTTCAAACTTTATTTATTCAAATTTTTTTCATTCATTTATTTTTTATTTTGTTTAACGTGCTACTTAACACTTGGTTAATTAATGTCCTTCAAAAACGAACACTTTTTCTTTAAAATATCTGAATACTAATTAACCCCTTTTCACACGCCCTTATCTATTTGCTTACGACTACAAAAGTGACAAAACCTTCAATACGGTTTTGTGTTCTAAATATACCATTTTCTTCCCTTTATAAAATTAATGTGTTTTTTTTTTTGTTCTCGCTTTTAATTGCCTTAACATAATTACAAGAAGCAACTTAAGAAGGGCCAGAAGTCTGGAATTTATTATACATAGTGCGAACGAGCCAACATAAGCTGTAATAAATCATTACTTACTGCTGCACTGACACTCAGTATAAACTCTTTTATTGAAAGAAGAAAAAACATACACAAGAATATTATAAAATTTACGAAAAAAATATTTAAAGCAAAACCAAACAAAAAACAAACTGTAGAAGTACTTTGAATGAAATTCCCATCAAATCAAAGTCTTTATTAGACTGCAGACCAGGGGTCGTTTTTTTTATAGATGAATATAAAAAAATGTTGTTGAAAGTGCCTTAAAGCAAAACGCTAATTAACTGCATAATGCATTCATGGCCCTACAGCTCTATTCATTTGTTTTTTTTTTTTTTTTTAATTTCAGCTCTCTTTTTTCTACATGCATCAAACAATGAAAACGCCGGCATAGAAAAACGAAAGAAAAATAAAATTATAGAAACATTTGCATAAATTTACAGAAAAAAAATTTTATACGAATTTTTTGTAGTTTTTATTTTTAAATATATTTTTTATTATTGTTGAATGCATTACGAAGAATGGAGGAAGAATGTTTGCTGTAGTTAAATTTAAAATTTGATTTTTTTCTGTTTAATAGAAGTTAATGATTTTTAAGAATTGTACAGAGCTGGTACTAATGCTCACTATGGCAGAAACGGAAATGAAACTATGAATAGACTTCAAAGTAAATAAAGTGACATATAACGGTTATTGAAGTCACTGTACAAAGAACGGTTTGAAAATATATATGTATGTTATATTTACAAGGCCAGAAATTGTAAAAGAAAAAAACGAAAATAATATAAAATATAATAAAAGGGAGTGCATAAAAGTGTAAAGAATTTAAATAATAATAACTTGGAACTGCCGTAATGGAAATTATGAATTTTGGTCGGTCTGTTAGTTCCGAAGATGTGGCTAGTTTGATTATGAAGGCCTTCATAAGTTATAAAAAGTATTTATTTCGCTATCGAAATATCGTAAATCCCAAGTCAAAACTCTTTATTCCGTATAAATTCTGGCTCTTGTGTACTTAAGCTCGTTGGCAAAACTTTTTTTTAAACTCAGCAGTGTATTGAGGTGCTGTGGCTGAGCGCGTCGTATCGTCATATTCGAACCGCTGTCAATCAATAAGATAAATTTTTCTGATATTTACCAGCCTCTATGTACCAAACTCTGCTCCTACGTCGGTACCACTTTATAGCACGAAATCATCGGCGTAGTGAAATGATTAATAAAATGTTTATAACACCCTTTGATTTCAAAAATTAAAAATACATTGATTTTTATCGCCATTGATTTTTATCGCAGAAGCAAAAAAACAAATAAGTCTGTGCACTTTAGTGAAGTTTTAAAGCAAACGTTCTTAAAATTTGTGTTAAATATCTCTTATTAACTCTATTAAACTGAAATTTGCCGTCACCCTCAGATTTTTGTGCCATAGTGTAAATACATACAATAAGTTTAATCAAGACATGTGACAATAATGTTTTCAGCAACTAAATCTCAAGAATCTTAATTTTCGGATAAAGATCTTCAATACTTATTTTAATTAAAAAATCTTCAAAATGGACGTAAAATGTTCACTCTAACATCGCTGGTCACATGATCTGAAATAAATTTTTTATATATCACACTGTAAACACATTATTGTTAAAATTCAAAATAAAAATTTTGTTCTCAAACCAGCTTTAGTTGAAACTCAAATCAAAAATTAAATTCTTTATCAGGTTTTAAAAACGGTTTCAGAATGATGGTTGGTATCAATTAACCAATCATAATATTTTAAATTTTTTAATTTATATTTGTCGCGGTTAGTAATTACACATATAACATAATAATATTGAATTTAATTTTTTTTTTTTTGTGAAATTATTTACGAACTCTCTTCTGGTGAATAAAAAATCAATATTGTTTTTTCGTTGCTATAACCCAGTAACTATCACTACCGTTTCTTGTACTTTACTAAAAAAATTAGAGAAACAACAACAAAATCAACAAATTTCGTTATTTTAAACATGCAAAGTAATTTTTTCAATGCCATTAAACTTTTACTGTATTGTGCAGTAATTACTTTACACCGCAAAGCAATGTAAAAAATTCACAAGAAAAATACTTTTCTTTTTCTTTGTCAATTTCTCTCATTTTAATGATTGTATGGACTTTTTTTGTTTTTGCATTTAAATATCCTTGATATGCTTTAAGTTTTTCCTATGAACCCAAATTTAAATGGTTTTTTTTTTGCTTTGCAAGCACTTTACGTCAGGTGTCAAAAATGGCTTTTACGTACTTTTTTCAAGGGATAAAAAAAATGTTAAATATATTTGTTGAAAAGTTTTTGATATTAAGAGTAAAATTAATGAGATTGTTAGAAAACACTAAAAACATAATTTATCAAAAAGAACGGGGAACTGAACAAGAAAATAAAGTATTTGAAAAAAAAACATTTAATTAAAATACCAAACAATCATAATTTTTCCCGTTCTAGCTTTTTTATAACCAGCATTTGCAAAACAATTGTTGTTTTCATATTCTGTTGCTTCAAAGAAAAGATATGTAGAACTGTTTATTACGTAAACTTATTTTAGGAACAGCTAAGCCATCAATAAACACGTGCGTTTTAAACATACATTTTTAGGAGTGTGAAGAAATATTTTATTAAAGAATACAGGCTGGGTTAAAGTTGTTCGAACATTTTATAAAAGCCAAGAGTTGCAGTAACTTAAGATATGTTCCGATAAAACAACTTATGTCAAGTCGGGTAACTTTTGTGAAAGCGTGGCGGTAGCAGCCATCATTTAAGAGGAAAAAAATACACGCGAAAGTTAAAAGAAGATCTTTTAAACGAATGAGAATTATAAAACGACTTCAAAAATAACAACATATGTTCTTCTGTATTGTTGAAAACTGGTTGATAAAGCATGGAAGTTACGTAATTTTTTATTGAAAAATATATTACATTGTTGCATATTTCGACAAGTAACCGCATAATCCTGAAAGACCCAGAGCTGGGCTTATTTAAAATATAATCGCTACATGTAGCCGGGTTTGTAGTTATTCCGTAATTCCGAAATAATCATTGCGGAAGCTGTACCAGGGTTCTGATGTAATGTCTCAAAATTCTGATTTAAAACATAAAGCTCAATTGAGGAGAACTATCAAACTATCAAAACGCCAGTGTCAATCTTCTCTTTATACTTCTTGAAACCAACCTTCGTTAGGTAATTTCCATTGCACCAAAACGTAACACAGTGTGTTAGAAAATTTTAATTTGCCTTTAGTTTACCACAAGCTTTTTCTTCACATTTAATTTTCATATTAATTAAAAGGCAGTAACTGACTATATGTAAATTTGTTTTGAAAAAATTAAGGTCTGTTTGAATAGTTTAGCATATTTTCTTAAGTTTTTAAAAATATTTTTTTAATTAATTTAATTTCTGCTTACTTAAATCTGTTAAACAAAAAACATCAATATGTTAATAATTTAATCAACTTGTTTTCGCTTTGTTAAACTTTAATAAGCGTTAATTTGTTAATAATAGGTTTATCTGATAAATTTCCACAGACACAAATTCAACACATTTCTTATCAGGGATTTGTAATCAATTTTATGCAGCCATCTGTTGGCTGTCTGCCCGTATAAATGACAAAATTAAATTTTCTTTGAAGGTGAATATGGTTCAGGTTTATATAATAACTTTCTTTTGTAATTTTAATTTCATAACTATAAAATTATTATGTAAATGAAATAATTTTATGTAACTTTTAATTTTATATTTTTTTCGAAATTAGGTGAAAGATTTCTTAACAAAACTGTTTGTATTTCAACCGACTTTAATGTTTTATTTAAAAAAATTCTTTTTTTTAAATTAGTTTCCATAAATAAATCAAGGCTGGCGTAAGGCCTGCTTTAGGGTCGGTTAGGAAATTATAGCTATTCTTGAACTTATCTTATTGCGCATTTTGTGGGATTTGTTTGATTAAAAGAAAAGTTACTTTTAACTTTCCAAACTTAATAAATTTAAAACCTCTTTCCTAAAGGCCTACATAATTTGATCCTCATCGACCTTATCTGGCGATGCTGAATTTAATGCGTCAATTAACGATACCATGTAAGGTCTAGCACATAGATAGTAATTTGTGTACCATGGAAACCTGAATCTTAAATTTACTCCTTCGTAAAGAACTCGAGATTGTAATACTAATTTCGATCTTTGAGACTGAACGACAACCAACAGATTATTTGCTGGGACGGACCTTAACAAATATATAGGTCGAGGCCAGTTTGGCATTTAACAGATCTCAGGCCTGTTGTTATTTATTTTCTCATAAGGTAGTTAATAGTATTTTTACCAAGAAGAAAACAGCGTCGGATTGTGCGAAAAATATTTATTTCATACGGAAAAATGTAAACAAGAAATTGAGTTTAGAGATTAGCAACACTGTACAGTATTACATATGGCACAGAGGGTAAAACAGCCGATTACGTTATACAAACTTACGTTAGTTATGGCAATCTGAATTCCACAACTAGAGCATCAACGTGTCCTTCAGAAACCGCAATGAATATAGTGTTCTTCATGCTAAGACATCAGCGGCGTTAAGGACGGCAAATTGGTTGTGATACTATATAATATTTGATAGAAATATTTTCGAAGCTAATTCGAAAGCGATAAATGATTTGGCTAAGGCTAGACGGTGGAAAGAGCCCACATGTCGGAGAACTAGGCTGGTTTGGCCTAGCTTAGATAGGGTTCGAACCAGAGATCTATTAAGATTTCAGAAGACGCCATTACGGGCCGATTATTGGACATTGCAAATTTGGCAAACAAGTAAAAAACAAATTTGGTTGCTTACAAATGACTTTTGTTGAAAAGGAGACGGCATTTCAACTCCTTTGCCTCTGTCCGGACTTAGAGAACCTACGCCAGACTCATCTCAGGCGGAGGTCCTTCAGCAGCCACTCCAAAACATCGGAGATAGGACTACGGAAATGCAGCAATTAGTTTGGTCAGTTCCACATCGCTAGAGACATTCATTACGTATATGTCGTTACATTCTATCATAATTAAGGTTTGTTTAATATTTAAATAGGCAGTAAAATAAACAACAACAATTTCTGGTAAATAAATAACTTTGTAGTCACTTAATTAGTAACGATCTCTTTTTAATAATTTAAATTTTTTTTATTAAAATAATTCTTTGAAAAAAATCAATAAAATTTAATTTCTCTTTATTATTTTATTACTGTAGAAATTGTTTGCCACCTAATTACTTTTTCTTTGCAAAAACAAAAACGCACAAATGTTCTACAAACTTTTGTAGCATTTGTATCTAATTTAAAGGCTGCTGCATTTGCTAGTTCGAATTGACACAAATAATTTGTGTTTTTTTTTTCTTCTTCTGTAGCATGTGTTCAAATGCGGCAACGGGTGTGTACTGCAACAAAATCATGCCAGCATATGTTAATTTCTGGCATTCCTTGTAAATAAATTATATGCACTTGTAAAAAGGTTCCACTGCCATGAAAATTTCATATTTTTTTTGTGTTTCATGGTTGTTTTCTTTCCTTTTACAACAAAGTGTGTATGATTGTGTAAAACTTTGAGATAATAAATTTTATTTAAAATTGAAAAAGAAGTTCTCTAAAAAATGTTATAATTGAAATGGAAATTTTTGGAGAATTTGAATAAAATATAATGCAAGAAAAGGAAAAGATAAAATATTATTTGTTCTGTAATTAAAATTTAACTCAAGTATTGTACAATAATTTTTTATCGATTCTTCTTATCCGTGTTCTTACAGAACAATGAAGAGGAAATGTAGCTGAATTATGTCCAAATTATTTCATCAAATATGTATTGACAACAATTCTTCATTTAAAATTATTTTGTTGAATATAAAAAAAAAATTAACTAAAACTTGAAAAACTATATTCACAATATTATTTTTATAAAATAAGAAAATATTTCTTAAAGAACTGTATTATAATTTCACGTTTAAAATTAAGGCTAAGTATGAAACGATACCCCAATCTATCCCTCTGAATAATCAGTCGTAGTAGAAAGTTTTATTATCGGATCTATTCGCTGAAAACTTTGTACGGCAAGGGGACATTAAAATTAAATTTGGACCGAAGCTATTGTTTCCTTTATTAAGTTTTGACTACGGTAAATTTTACCGCCTTTAATTTTAGATTTTTTTTTAACGAAATATCCATACCGCTCTTATGAAGAAATACTCAATTTACCACCACCTTCGGAGTTAAATGTTAAATTCGCCTAATTCTTTAAGAGTATGATACGAATACAACGACTAAGGTCACAGTGGGGTAAACTTTATTCCAACAGAAAATTATTGAAAATATGAGAAGTATTCAGAGTCACTTGTTCACCATTACAAAATGGTGTTTGCAATAGACACTAAGTTAGTAGAAAGACAAAACGAATAAAATGCGCCGCGGCAGAGAAAATGCATTCTAATAACTTAATTTTTTCAGTATTCTAAAAATGTTTCCTTCTTAACTGAAGAGATAAAAATATTTTAAATAAAAATAAATAAAATTTTTCAAATATCAATTTGACAAATAATAAAATTTGTGCTTTAAAACACGAAAATTGAACAAATAAATAATCATAACTTGGTTTTATAAAAATTATTTTTTTTTTATGTTGGATTATGACAATTATTCTTTTTAATGGGAATTTCGGAGATTCATATACAAAACTACTTCGCTTTAATTATTATTAACAATAGAAATAATAGTATGACTAATGATTTTTATTTAAAATAGAAAAAAACATCACAAAACGTTTGTTAGGGTGTTATTAAAATCAAATAAACAATTCTCATTTTGTTTATAAAGTTGTGCATATAAAATACTGCTGGCTTTCCAAAGATTTCGGCTAATCAATAAAATCACTATTAGTAAATTTATTTTAAGATGTTAATTTCAAAATCAAGACGTTAGAAAAATTTTATTGCACAATATTTTTTACTCAGATTTTTTTATTTTTTCAACTTCTTATGAAAACGATATAAACATCTTGCAAAGGGGTTTTTAAGGCACCACAATCTAATTTTTTATTTAAAAAATTAATATTTCAAGCAGCACAGCAATGTCATTCTTTTAAATTCAAAACTAATTAAGGAATTAAACGACATTTTAAAACTCAATAAGATTATTTAGATACATTATTTAATGTTTCACAATTTAAATATATTTGTATTCATTTAATTTTTGTCCAAGATAGTATTTAATTTTAAGAGTAGAATATAACATAGCAATCAATATTTCTTTTGGATGGGCGTCGTAATGATCATTTTGCCATTTTATTGTGCAACTTGCATGCCTGAACCAGCATGTCTTTGTCATGGTGTTTTTTATTCAAATTGCAATATTTGTAAGAGCATTTGAAATAACAACTCAATAAAATTAAAACTTTGTTTTATAGCCTTCAGGTTTTAATGTAACTTCCAATTAATTTTATTTGCCGAAACTCGGGAAAAATATTCATTTTATTTGCTCAATACCGCCGTGTACTTTAAGAGTAATTAACGTTAAAAATAATACGCTGAATGAAATTTATGACAATTTCGAAACTATTAAAAAAAAATTTAAAGCGGTAATTTTTGATAACTAGACAACAGCAGTAACTCGCAAATTAAGATCCATTTTATTGTGCAAGTTTTATATTTTTAAAATTGTAGTTACCGTTGGAAAGTCTATTATCAGGTTCTATTATATATATGTCAAGATTTGAGTTGTTATATACCTAATAATTCGTGCGATAACTTAGTGTTCTTTTCTGACACTAAAAGTCTCAGGAGCCTTTAGTTTCAGAAAATTTTACTGTGCAGTATTTAACATTATTTAAAAATTTTACAATGGGGCATAGTGAAAAAATGCTTCGTTTTGACAAATTTCCGCAAAGAATCGAACTAACACATTGAGTCCTTACAGCCTTTTAATTGGTTTTTATGCTTCAGATGTTTGAGTTATTTTATTCGTACTTAACTTCAAATGCACTAAATCGTATGTTTAACAGAATTTTAAATTTTGGCGATTTCAATACGAAATATTTTTTAGAACACCCCCAATAACAGAGATTTAAAGGTTCTGTTTGTCTTTCTTCCACAATTTCACATAAATTTATATACATATGCTTGCCTTAAAATATATTTTACCAAAAATGTTTAACTACGTATTAATTAATTAAATTAATACGTTTCACACAGACCTAGACCTTGTAAAAGACACAATTTTAACTGTAAAAGAAAAGCTGCTCATCATATTTTCAACACTAAAGCAACTTCTTCATCCAATACAACAAAACTCATAAATAATATTGTGCAATATTTTTTCCATCGAAAACTTACCGTTTCAGTGGTGTAAGATAATTTTCAAATGTTGCATTTATTCCAGGTGAGTGTATTTTTGTAAACCAAAAATAATAAGAAGGTAAAAATAATCCAAAGTCGTTACAAAGGTAGAGACAGGAGAAAGAAATGAAAATCCACACACAAAGAGGCACAACAAAAATCAAATCCAATTAGTAATAAAGGAAGGGGAAGTTTCAAAACTGGTACGTAGAACGAAAACTTTAACTTAAAATAATTTTATTTAACTTGTAGTAATTTGTTTTAAATTTAACGGATTTTTTTTTTTTTTTTTTTTTTGTTGAAACACACTTTTCTATATTTTATTTATTTTGTTAATTCACTGGTCTTGTTTATTAAGCTAATTCAAGTTTTGGTAATTTATTTATTATTTTTTTTTTTATAGTATTTTGATATGCCAAAGTTAAAGTTGTTGTTTGTTTTAAGTTTTTTCTGTTTCAAACACTTATTCTTTGATATTTCAATATTTTTTTTTTTTATTAAATCTTAAATGATTTATTTTGTTTTCTTTTATTTTCACTTGTTTTTTTGTAATTACGGCATAGAAAAACTTTTTAAAACTGTAATAAAATTCTTTTAGAGATTTTTGTTAAATTTCCTTTAATTAACAACATTTTGTTTTATTTTAATTATTTCACTTGTATCACAAATAAATTTTTCAATTCAAACTTTTCGTTTTTTATTTAAATTTTCAATTTATTTTTTTTTTTTAAGTATTCATTACTGTTACAAATATTCTGCTGTTTAAACTTCGTATCGATATTTTATCTAAGCACTTTGCTTGTGTTGTTGTTTTTATTATTTTTTTTCAAATACTAGGTAAATCAAAAAACCAACCAAACAAAAACCGTACCGTTAGACACGCTGACGTTACGCGACATCGACTAAGCTATGTTGTTTATACGACAAACGTTACATGGAGACTAACTTGCTTAGAGTTCTTGTAAATGCTAGCGAGTCTTGTAAAAAATCACCAACAACAATATTTTGCCTTATATTATTGTTGTTATAGTTGCTTTACGAAAAATATAAAACACACATTGTTACTCACTACCAAGCAAACACATACAATGTACCATAAACACCACCAACATTCGTTTTGTAGCTACAATCACATTACGTTTCTTTATGGGGTTGCAAACTTACGAAGAGAATGAAGAGTATTAAATTGAATGAGCGAGAGTAAAATTCATTGCTCACAATTATTGTACTCATCCTTCATTTTATATGTAAACAATACACAAGTGATAACGTTGAAAACGTTATAAAGTAAATAGTCGGGATTACACTGCTTAAATTTACCTTGTAAGGGGTTTTGAAATTGTAAAGAGAAAAAAGTACCAACTGTATTTTTACCGTTATGAATATTACAAGGATATTCCTAACATGTGAGTGCAGGTTATAGCAACAATTTGTCTATATGTAGGTTCATATGTGAACACATTTTCTCTGCAATAAACACGAACATTTTTCCTTATTGGTTTTTTTTTTGTATTTGCATGTCTGTTTTAAAAGAGCGAGTGTGTTTCAAGAGAACTTTAAGGTTTTCAAAAGTTATTGAAAATTAAATTAAAGGTTTTTGCACCTGAGAACTATGCTTCTCATGATTGAAATATTAATAGTCATTAAAATGCTTATTACACACAGTAGCAATTTGCAAAATAAAGTAGCACGAAAATGTTATACAAAAATCATCATCGTATTCTGTACTTGTAGTGTCATACTGTACGGTTTCGCAGGATATTTTTATGCCTTTAATTCAGTTCCGTATGCGAGGTGCATTCCAAGAAATATAATTGTTAATCCTCTTTAAGTCTCTTCTTTATTCCTCGGCAGCAAAAAAATGCGTATTTAGCGAATATGGGAGTATTAAACTGAACCTCATCGTCTGTCAAACAAGGCCATGCATATGAAACCACTGTATATTTGAAAAATTATATGGGAACATGAATACCGATAGAATAAAATCAATTTCTTGCTAGCGATCAAAATGATCAAAATTCCGTTATGATATTAAAACAGCTAAATTAATCTGTCCCTAACTCACACATCGATATTATTAAAGATCCATATTAATGACACGTTTCATTCTCTTATTTTATTATTATAAAAGAATAAATGACATTGGGTGGTTAATCAACCAAGTAAATAACAGGTGGGAAAAAAGTCCGCCTATTAAAAATTAAGCGAATAGAGATCAGAGCAAGTGTTCACAGCTAAACTGTAGTGGCAGCTTTAGTTATCTTGATTGTAGAAGTAGTAGATTCGTATTATTTGACTTTAGAACTGGGTGTCTCGATAGTCTAGTTAGCAGTGCGCTAGTCTAACAGATGGGATTCATGCGTTCGATTTCCACCCAAGACTTTGGTGTGTTCCTTACAAAGAGCGAAAATCTACGTTACTAAGGTCGGTAATTAAGGTTAGAATATAATAGAACTGTAACATTTAATAAATAAAAAACTTTAAAACTTTCAGTGTCGTAAACATATGGATCTTGTTTATTCCAAACATTAATGAGAGTACACCAGCCAGATTTTTGTTTTTGGAACATGACAAAGCTTTACATTCGTAGCGTAGAAATTTATTTTCCGGTACAAAAATTACGGTACATGTTAGAGAAACAGTATAGTGTTGTATTCACGTGACTGACTTTGTCAATTAATGCAAACAGCACGATAGGAATTTACTAATTCTCTCATTAGACGAATAAGCTGAATATTCTTTGAACTCCTTGTAGAAGTAGCTTGCAGTAAACATTAATGTGCCGTAACTTTTTCTTTTAAATATATAGATATCGTATAGTCTTAGTGGGCCAAAAAAGCCTTGTTTTGAATCGAAAATTAATTGTAGACAAATTAAAAGCATTTCTGTCCATGTGACAATGCGAAGAATTTCATACTTGTTTTTTTTTATCTGCGTGATAAATGCGGCATATTAAAGTCGAACTTTAGACTTAACAGTTTTTAGTGAAACCAAATAGAAATAATGGTGTATTAAAAGTAGTAAAACTTCTTCTATATAATTTTTTCTATACAAATTAAACATCATTCCAGCGATTTCTAAGAAATAATTTTTCAACCTTAAGGACTACACCAAAGAATATTGATAACGGGTAGACTCAAGGGTGAAATCAATGCATTTCCGGCTCATTGTAGGATGTCAAACTCCATATAAAAAAGTACTCGAAAAGGCGAAACAAATTTTTAAATGGAAGTCTCCAGCTGCACTGGTAAATTTACCTGCTTTAAATTGTCCTTCACTACACTGCAAGACATTTTGCACAACTTATGTGGTTTGATGTGAAATAAATGTTTTTTGAAACATTTTGCGATAATCAAATAGATGAATAATATCTGCAAACAGTTTGAAGAGTTAAAATATTGATTGCTGAAGTAATTTTCAAGTAACAGTAAGTTTCTACAGATTTGCTGTGAATGACTAAATAAAAATCTGCTAATACATATTTTCAATGTTATCATATTTTTACTCTTAAATATTCTCTTTTAAATTCTATACCGTATAATAGTTTCAGTTCTAGTTTGTTCCTCTTCGCTATACTTATCTTCTCTCTCTCTTTCAATTTTGTTGTATCTGCACTTACAGTAACAGAAAAATACAAAGAAATGTTATGTTATTTTACACAATCTCCCAGAAATATTTTCTGAGCACCGGTATGTCACTAAAATCTTTATTATTGCTTTTTTGTCGTACTCGTAGTACAAGTACTAAAACCGATGGGCCGCCGTTAAAAGCACTGGCAGAAAAATTTATTCAGTTGCAACCAAAATGCAGATAAATTAATTACTTTGTATGAATCAAGTCTGGTTCGTAAAATAAACTAAATATAACTTCTGATTTTTGACCACTGTACAAAAAGCTAAGGTTGGTTATATAAAATGAGCCCTAAAATACGACTATTTGATACTTTGAGCAATTATATCTGCTGAGATAGTTTAATTAGTGCTACTGCTGCAAAGGTTGCATGGAAATACTAGCAACGGAAATTTAGATGCGCTTCGTTAAATCAATAGGACTATTATCATTGCAAATTAAATAGGCTCGATTAATATTTCGTTTAGGAAAAAATAAGAGGTTTGAGAATATCAACCAGGTGGACCTAATGGCTTTATGATGGGTATTATTGGTACACACAATGGGCTCAAGTCCGGGTTTTTAAAAATTGGGCTGTCTGTTTATCGAATATAAACGCTCGACTTAATTGTATGGCAAGCAGAAGCTATCTCTTGATAAGAGTGATCTGAGGACACCATCGAGAAGATTTGCCCATTATTGTGGCCTTACACGCAAAGAACATAGTTGAGGTAACCACAATCTAAGAGCAACATATTTTAAATATTTTATATGGTTGTAAACACGTCAAACTATTGTAGTAAATAATATGATCGTCTTGGAATGATATAAAAACAAACAAAAAATTATATTACTTATTGGAAGGGGCTTAGGTACTCACACAGGAGACTGAAGCCACTAAGTGCTTCATAGCTACGGTAGCCACATACTTCGGTTAAACACCAAACCAATTTTACTATGTATATTAAGAACATATTATGGTTAGAGTTATTATAATTTGTTTGTTGTTATATTTTCAATGAGAATTGTATTTTTCAACTTTAGTGATCGAATGTTAACATTAACTTGTTTATCGCAGGTAAACTAATGTTTGAAGTGTTCTCAAATAACCGTTTTATGTTTGCCAACACAATACATTGATGTAGGGAACATAATATGGTTGCCATAACCATGCCATTTTTATCTTGGCTTGTAAATACCATCAATATAGCCATCTAAGGCAATGCTGAGATCAAGCAGTACCGATTATGCGATACGCGCGTAGAGAACTCTGCAAACAGAGGATGCTGTGCCTGATTTAATGAAAAAAATGTTTTTCCTGCGTTATCCTAAGACCACTTTTTAAATTATATTTCATTTATTTTGATTATTCTTAATAAGGCCGACTCTTTGACATTTAAAATTAAAACATTTAAAATATTTTTTCCATAAAATTTACTTACCATAATTAATTTATATTTAATTGTATCTTTAGAATCTACAGACAGCAACTAAATGTTCACGCGCTTTAGCGCACAAACATCACGATAAAACCAAACAATTTGTTGTGTTTGCGTTAAGAGGAGACAGATGCCTGCATACGATCTGTATTGTTCGCAGCATTTTGGTATTTAAAGAGCGTGTGTGTTCAGATTTCAATTTCCATAAGCTGCTTATAATCCCTTTTAAATGTCTTAATACCTTGTTATGACAATCTTAAACATTCTTAAATGACCTGCTTCAAATGATAAACGAGTTGTTGGCGTAGAAACACACAACAGCAGCGAACGCGGAGAGGAGTCTTGTGAGTAAGAGCCCCTACAAAATGCAGTTTCTTTAACAAACATGTGAATGACATTATTTGTAGGCATGTATGTATGTATGTGTGTATGTATGTATGTAGATGTGTTTCGTATTTATGTATGTGTTAGTCATAATAAATGTCTTTTTCCCACCATTTATACTGACTGCGTTATGTGTCCATAGGCTTGAGTTGTTTTGAAAATCTTGATAAATGCCTGTAGTGCTTTCGAGATATTTGTGGCGCAGCAATTCGCCCATATTAATCCATTATTGAACATTCATAATTTACAACCAGTATTAAGGTACGAGTATAGGACCAAATGCTGTAATCATGTGTTAGAATTATGTCGTGACCAACCATTTTAATATTTTTATATACAATTCTTCTGGGGTGTCTTAGGCTAACAGTGGCTTTTAGTTGGTCGTATTAAATACATACACATTTCTCTAAGCATGACAAACATTAAGTACGCAAACACTGCACACTTGCAAGTTTAAATATGCATTTGAATGGCCAAAGATATGAGCAATCATTTCGATTGTTTAGCAGCATTTTATAGGTGGAATAAAGCAATGCTCGTTTCCATAGGTTGTTGACAGTTTGAATGAGACAATCAAACAGCAATATACAATCGTCAAGATCAAATAAAATATGGACATCCACAGAGTGAACAACAAATGAGAAGTTGTATTTAATTTTATATTGTGTTTGAAAAACAATTAAAACATAAAACTACTATTAGCACAAATAGATCAAATAGCAGATAGAGATATTTAAGTTATAAATATGTAGTTTTAGAGCAAGCTAGCGGAATAAAAATATTGGGATAATTATTGCTTTAAGACTTTTCGAAATGAGGAGAGGAATTAAATCTGGCATATCCTTTACTCAAGTATAAGATAATAAAAATGTGTCTTGTATTTTGTAGTTCTTTTACTTTTTGACTGTTGATAATTTAAGGCCATGAGCAACTATCGGATTTAGTATATTTGTCGAAAGTTATATCTGTGGTTAAAAATTCAGAGTGTAAAAGTGAATGTTGGGCAATAATTTTTCGACAGGTTTGGTTGCATGAACAGATTTTGGAAGTCTCTATCCTTTGCCGGGTCTGATAAGATGACTACAACACTAATCTCTTCCAAGCACTTTAACGTGATCAGTGACCGCTCAGATTAAATAAACAATGAGATAGTACTAGAACAGGACTCACAGTTATGGTACTCGAATGGGTCCAAGATGTAGAGCCCACATTCGAGAAAAGCAATAGCAGGGGAAAAACAGCTTTTATCTTTCTCGCCGACGTCTACGTCTTAAAGGTCTGTACAGCTTGCAAAAAGAGCAAGATATGTATTATTTCGGGCAGCCAAAAAAAATCATTGCGAAATTGCTTTGAGATTGCATTAAACTTCTAGACAGCTTAGCAAGGAGGATTTGTGAATCGGAACATGAGGTGCATGTAGGCAATCAAATGGCAGAATATCTAACTAAAAAGAACGCGGGTACTCCTTTAATAGGTCAAGAGCCTTTCTGAGGGGTAAACAAAAACTTCACAAAGAACCTAATACTCTATGAGGATAAACGATTTCTACTTGATTAATGGCGAGCCCAAACAGGCATGCGGTAGTCGAAAAAACTCAGTGACTCCGAAAGTATTAAGGTAAAGGATATTTCAAGTCCTTACAGAAATGATATTAAACTCTACACTGCACTGTTAACTGGACACTGTCAGACTTAACTATCACGGGAATAAAATATGTTTATAGAGGAATAGGAAACATCAGATTATGTTTTATGCGACTACCCTGCGGGAGACTACTTAATATAAAGCCCAGAATGGTTGCCAGATTTATAAAAAGAGTATAATTATTTTAGGTGGCCACGAAGCTGTACAATAGACCCAACTGATCAGATGATCAGAGTTGAATTTTTTAGATTTTCTTTTTGTGTGGTATCGAGAAATCATTCTGCTAGCCATACGGTAAGTCAGAAATATAATATAAAAATGTGTTGTCTTGGGACTTTTTGTTAACACTTTAATGTTTTTGTCTTGTTTTTCTTTCGATTTCTCATTTGGTCTATGGAGGACGTTTAAGTTTTTAGCTAAAAATAATTAATTTTATTTTAGTTTGTTGATTATTGTAATTGGTTAATTATAATATTAAGCCATTCATAATTTTTAATTGATACAATTTAAAATATAAGAAATGATAGTATCGAATAGTAACAATAGATTAGATACAAAATTTTCTTGGCAAAATGCACAATAGTATTGTATTCAATTGTTCACCTCTGCTTTACTGGCGGCGACTCCAGATGATATTCGCGCAGCCAATTAGCAAACGCACGGCATTGTCCATAGTCCTCCATCTACAATTCTTGGGCCAGCGTATTCTTTTACAGATGAAGACCTAAATCCAACCACAATATAAGCCGGATGGGTAATCTGTCGATGATCAATTCAACTGAATTGAGCGAAATTTTAATGGGACCTTTTCGTTACTAGCCGCTACGGTGTCTCGCAACGATTTCTGTGTGGATGGTGCCTTAAATCCCAAAAGAGTATAATAATGCTCAGACGGCGATGACGACCGACCTCGTGATGAAATTCACGTTGCGTATTTATAGTGGACATTTGTAAAATAATTTTCTCACTATTGCGAGGCGTGAAACGATGTATGATAAATTGAAAAACTTTATTGAATATTTTGCCAGCTGGAAGACATTGGTAACTTTGAGCTTAAAATTAACCTGTGTTTTTTTCAAGCATCCAAAAGATTTCAGTTTCTTAGTCATAACTTTCGGTTTTCTTTGAGAAATTCCATTTGTTAGTAAATCGCACGAGCATCTGCATTACACTAAACTTTATTATATCAACAAATTATCGCAAACAAGCCTTAAGGCTGTGTAAAAGTGATCCTTCTTTTAACCAGAATCATTTTACTTATTATCCTATTTTTTCTTTCTTATTATTCTGGTTGGGCTTTATCTCGCTTACGAGTTGCTCTGTGTTTGATATCAAAATCGACTTAATAACTACAATATCTGAAGAAGAAGCGGTATGTTAATCCTACACATACTTGCAAACATATGTAACCATCAAACAAATGATTTTGCAACAATTTACACAGGCTGCAAGAAAGAAAAATTGAAAAAAAAAACGTTTGTATGCTGCAAGTGTTTCACACATCAGCAGCTCATTTAGACGTGTGGTAAGAGGCAAAAAAAAGGAGATAATATAACTACTACTTCTTACCCGCTAACAACAAATGGTTAGTTGCGGTGTATGATAAGTATGTGGTTGTGTGTTGCATGGTTAGCGGCTAAATATTGGCATACAACAAGTATCTTTATAAAATATTCACTACACGTACGCATCTATCAATTGTTTTGTTTGTCTAAAGTCAGTGTGTTGCTCTAACGGGTGATCCGATATTAACAAAATATTTGTGGGGTTGCGAACCCAACAAAAGAGGAACCAATTTCAAGAGCAAATTTTTTGAAGTTTATTTAAAAAGGACATTTTACACAATACATGGCCGTAATATTGACAAAATTTCGTCAACTGTAGATTATTAAAACAATCTGGCAAACTGGTGATGTCAAGTACACTAGACCAGTACATTGACTTGGTGTAGTAAAGAAGAATAGTAAATTCTAAGTAGCACTCCACGGCTTAAACGCTTTCTTAGAGTTGGATATTTACCTTGATGTATTGACAACTTAGAAAAATAATGTTATATCTCTAATTGATTTTTCGTTTCGTTGAGAAATATTTTACAAGAGAGCTTATGACAAATTTTCATTACAGATCACTAATACTCAAATTTGGAATAAAAATACAAGAAAAAAATATTGCGACTTCTGTTGTGATATCGTCTTTTTATTAGACTCACGTATTTTGTGAGGAAAAAACCTAATACAAGAAATATTTTAATAAAATAAAAATGAATCGCTAAATTCCGAAAACGGCTGGAAAATCTAAAAAAATAGCTTCTTAAATGGGTTTTGTTCACAGGTTAAAGACGATAATACAACTTAAGTTGTTTTAAAGAAATGCATTTTTAGTTCGAATTCATACCGGAAAATTCCGACGATTTTTGAAAAATTTGTTCTCTAATAAATATTATATTTACCAGAAAGGCAATAACAAATGTTTGGCGGTTCCAGCTATTATTCTAACATATAATAGACAACATATTTTCTTTAAATACTATATAATACTCTTCTGTAGGTCTAGATTGCTCAGCGCTCGCGCTAATAAATCGCTTAGTGTGTAACACTCCTTGTAGAGCATCAGTAAATAAATTGTTTCTACTAAAGTTTCTAATAAATTAACTCCACACGATTACTCCAATATTCGCACTACTATGATCTCACAAACTGGCTCAGTGTGCATTATCGCCTTTTTTAGTTTCAGAAATATGAAAAGTTCAACTTTCATGTTTTCTTCAGACAAGAAATGAAGAGTTGTGCCTCCCATAAGTCGCTATTCTCGGTATAAATCAAGAAACTTTGAAGGACATAAATCTTGCAGCTGCTGTTAATTTCTGTTGTAGTTTTTACAGTGACAATGATGTAAATATATGTACAGAGGAGGAATTTTCTGAAAATGGCAATAAAATATGCGGCCTAGCGTTTAATTAAATACAGCGGGTTAAGACAAAATATACTCTTATGCCGTTGCCTTTGTAAATCCGGAAAAGAGAACTTATCAAGGGATTGTATCAATTCTTGTAACCAACTCTTTTTACATCCGTTAAGTAAAAACGTCACCACCCAGGTATGGCGGGTGTTTTTTTTTGTAGCTGCGTGAGAACTTAAAATGTTGATAAAAGACAGAATTGTTGTTGGAATGATTTTTTTTATTATAATCTGGTAGATAATTTCATGGGATTTATTTTTTTAAATATGGTTTCCGGCAAATGTTCGTCGCGTCTATGAGTTACATGGTCCGTTCGGATCAGTCCAATTTTTTATCTTCTAATAAATCTAGCCGTATGACGCCAATAGTGGCTTGAATTCCGGCACAATGACAGCACAATTCATACAAAGTAATCGAGACGCGTTAAATCCCAAGAAAGTAAAAAATAAAGTTGCACCAAATCGATTTTGCCATAAATCGATTGTTAAGCGCGCTGTAGGGCAAGGTATTGGCACCAATTGTCAGCATGGCTAGAGAGCGCTCGCCATTCACCGTAACGGTAGCTCATTTCGAAAGAAAACCACACCAAACCTTCAATTTTAATGGATGAGTCGTTAACGGCTTGAGAATTGTCTTCGCTCCAAATACAGCAATTTTGCTTATAGACGTAACCATTAAACCAGAAATGAACTTCGTCACTAAACACAATTCTTTGATGAAAATCCTCATCTACGACCAGTTTCAAATAATCTCAATTAGCAAAAATGCGACGTCGTTTGAACTGCCGGCCGATTATGTTAACCGTAAAATGGAGGATCGAGAACAGTTTCTCATATAAAATTAATATTGTTGTACTTTTAGGTTGCATTTCATTACTGAGATCGTGATGAAAATACAATTGTTTTTGAAAAACTTAAAAAGTAATAGACTTTTCCCGGACAGTAGCAAAGTTCAGTAAGATACCCAAATGATTTTTTTGAATCTTCGTCATCCCTTGTCAAGTTTGGGGTGGTTTTCGTTCTCAGAACAAAAATGACACTAAAGACGGCACACAACCGAATCCGGTTTATCTCCAACTATACAATCATCTATGTATCCAAGCCAGGTAGATCTACCACAAAGTTGGCATCACTGGAGCTACAAGTGAATGTTGGGCTTTCAAGCGAAATCAGCGAGGAATTTAGTTACTCTAATGTCTGTACTGGGACATGTGGGCATGTAGACAATGAAATGGCAGCCCCTTCTTTCCTTCTGTGGGATAAGTAATAGCTTCACTTATAACCGAAAGCGGAACACGAGGTCTACTCGGATACTTGAGAGTCTAAACAAGCATGCGGCAGTCCATAAGGCTCATTGACCCTGAAAGTGTAAAGGTAGAGGCTTATCTTAATCCCAACAGAAGTGATACTAAATTCAACACACAATATTAAACAAGACACTGCAAACCTAACTTTCGCTTGAACAAAACAATAAAATTTAGAACATATTTTGATAAGATTTCCCGGCGGTGGCAAGAGCTGATTTAACTACCTATGCAGTAGGTTGCTAGTAGGAAGCTAGTTAAAATAAAGCCCATGATTAGACGAATTATAAAAAGTCGAATTATAAAAGTCTTGTTCTAACTAGGCCTACATAATAGATCGACCCATTAGGTGGCGGTGCTATTATATCTTTTAACTAATAATAATAATACACAATACTAATAATATGATTTGTTTACAACCATATAATTCAATCATATTACGTTGCCATATTAGACTATGGTTCTATTTAGTTCAAAAATTGATTTAATATTTGGTCACCCTTTAAAACATAGAGATATTGCTGCTACTTCAACTATGTAGCCGTACGGCTTGTCTGGCTTATTTGTTTATGTAGTAGTGATAGACCTAGCGTGCTTTTACATCTTACTTGCAATTTATTCGTAACTAAAAATACTGGTATGTGTCTATCAGTATCTTAATGTTGCATCTGTTTAAAACACTTAACGCACCTACTTTATAAGTAATTTTTTTCTTTGTTGTTTTTGTTCGCTATTTTTTCGCTTTTTCCTTTAGACAGATTTAAGGCGAATTACCAAGATAAGATTAGTCATTGTGTTTGTAATTTTATGTTACTACCGTTTTTTTCTGACTTCGCAGCAATATGTCGACTTTCCTGAGGAAGAATTTCTTAGTTGTACTTCAATTTCATGCGTCTAGTATGCAAATTTTGTTTACCTTTTTGTATAAAAAAATCAAACAAACAAACACAGAACTTCTTTAGAATCATTAAATATAAAAACATATTGTTGAGAATTTTATTAATAAAATTTCACAAAAATGTTAGGTATGCTGTAAGTAAGTTATACTTAAGTTAATTGAGTACTTGTGAATCAGGGAGTACTCTACAATCTGTAAGTTGCTTTCGTTAAATTGTAAGGCATTCGATTTGCTGGTGAACTATTTTATATTGAAATTAAATATACATTTTTGCAGCCAGTTGTATTAATTTTGTTGCAGTGTAAAGTAAACAAGTTTCGATTAAGTATGGAAGAAAATATCAGGAAAATGAGCCACGCGGGTGTGATGAAGTTTTTATGACTTTTTGACAAAGATGTGGCTAAATATCTCCAATAACGCATTGGATCTCGGTGTCGAATACTGGAATTATCTCTTCTTTATTCGCATGGGCTTAAGATTTCCTAATAAACGTATCATGATTTTTGGTGAGCACTTGTCATTAGAATTTTTTGAGATGTTTTGGTGTGGAAATCGTTGGTGCAGTAAGCCAATTGCTTCATGCGAGGTGTAACAGGAGGTGCTGAAACCAAATGTTGTTCAGATTTATGTCGTGCGATTGAAGCCACAATAATTTCTTTATCATGTTCTTCGGAGTCACTGCATTTCCGGTCTTACATTCAAAAAGTAACTCCCAATCACGCCGTTAGACCAGACAGTTGCTTGTTATAAATGCATTAATTTCTCATGGATCGTGTAAGGATTTTCTGAGTTTAAAATCCAACAATTTGGTTAAAACGAACACATTCATTGTCCATTAAACGAATTACCGGCGCTTCGCCGGCTCTGTTAAATTAAGTTCTTGACAAAGCTGCGAGGTTGAGCCGGGAGTCTTTCGTCAAAATTCTCTACGTAGTCCTTGCGTAAATTTTAAATTGTTAAAACCGATCGCCACATCAACGAAAAGGAGGCTTAATCGTTGCAGTTTCTCCAAATATTTTACCGTTTCTCACATTAGGCAATTTGTTGAACGACAAACCCCTCCAAGTTAGCGATCAGCTCAGCGTAACTTTACCCATTTTTGTAAAGAGTTGTCACAATACTAACGGCTCCGTATTATCTGAAGCGCCCCATTTATAATTAATGACACTTTTTGTATTCACAGCAATGTGTAGTACGCTCCTTATCTAGCACGTTAGCCTTGTGAATAAACCTCAAAAATCTTGCAACTTTTATGTGTAGTTACATATTATTTTATTTTGATAGCCCTTAAATGTCGTAAATTAAAAAATATAGACCAATTTTGGTGATTTTTACTACAAAATTAACGTAAGTTCCGTATTTGTTCAAATCCACACAAAAACATAAACATGAAAATAAGGCCAAGTTCCTCTCCAAAAATTTCAGCCGACTTGGCCGGGCGCATTACTGCAGCACTACGAGGATATGCTGAGCAGTATTTAATTTTTGGCGTACTATTCTCATATAAAAAGTGTTGCCATATTGCGATTTTTAAATCTCATAACACAATTTTGCTTTTGTAAGTTAAACCAGTAGCTATATTGCAATACATAGATAAAAGCCTTCTAACAAATTTAAGATATACTTATAAATTTGGTTTCATATGAGTTTTTACACTGTAGAGATTAAAGACGAAACTGAATAAAGTAATCGGTACCTAACATATTTATAGAAAGTGCAAGCTTTCGAATGTTTTGCAAGGGCAACTGTGATTCACCTTGTATTACAACAGAGTAGTCAGTTGAACTTTTAACCTACTGCTCTCACGTATTACATTTTTCAATGAGGTCAGGAGTTTAGAAAATAAAGAAACGTTTGTTGGCGTTCGAAAAAAATTTGACTTTAAGGCGTCTTCGACTAATTGTGAAAAGTAGCTAAAGGGTATTAAATTAAAATTTTTATTATAAATCCACCCAAAGTCTGATGCCGGAAAATAGAAGAGAGGGGTTCTTATTTATTGGTTATACACAAACTTTCAAGTTTAGGATGTTTTGCTTGTTGACGACTTTTTGTCCATGAGCCTTGGGAACTTCGATGCTTGTACTTTCCATTAGAATGAGCAGCCGATAAAAGATTAACGCACGTCTCTTGTCAGGCGGAGATACAGTGCAGGAGGAGCAGGAGAATAGGATATTTCCTGTGACAGAACTATTAATTTTCACTGGCGTTGTTCCTATCTTGATTTGGAATATTCAATATGAGTACAATTTCTTTACCGTCAAGTCCAATTTAATTTCTAAATATTGCGAGTTTTGTCTTTTGTTCTGGGCCTTGTTTAGATCAGGAATAGACTTAGAATCCTTTTTTGTATTTGTGATATACAATGTTGATTCTTATTTAATTTCTTTGACAGCCTGCGCCATGTGAAACAATTACTTTTCATTATTTTCTATTTTACTCTCACCATAAAATTTTGCTTTTCTTCAGTTTTTTTTTCGCAAGAAACTATTTCAAAAGAAGCTTTTTTATTTCACGAGTTTTTGCTTTAAAAGTTTTTTGTACTTAACATTTAGTCTACTCTCTAGTCGATCTTGCCTTGAAACTTATTTTTCTTCTCGAAACCAAACAATCACCTTGTTGTCGGTTGCTTGTTGTTGATTTTTAAATTATAGCCTTAAGGCAATTATATTGTAGATTTATTTCTTGTGCTACTTGTATTTATTTAAATAACTTTGTTTTGCATGTTCACAGGTTTGTTAACGATTTCTTTTCTGATGTTAAGGAAATAAAACCGATTATTTATAAATCTAAATGGAGAGGAGAATAATGCAAAAGCTTAATTTTAAATACATTATAATATTGGGAATTTTGCAGTTACTAAACCAAAATTTCCAGATAAAATGTTAGAAATTGAAAAGCTGATTTACATAAATCAATAATTTAAAATTATATAGACTTTCAATGTTAAATTTTTAAAGGAAAATAAACATGAAATTATTTAAATATTTTATTCTAACTTTTAATTTATTAAAACAAATTTCGTTATATAATTTGTTGGATTTTTTCTTTGTTAAGTTACTTAATTAATTTTAATACTACCATTATTAAACAAACTTTCTAAAAAAAAGCTTTGAATTAAATTATCTTTTCATATGTTTTGCTTTCCACAAAACGTATGTTTTATTACAACATTTTGTGGCAACTAAAGTGCCAACGATAACATTATAAAAGCAGTGGCAAAAATTATACTCTTTTTGTTGTATATTATAAATAAGTATCACCACATTTGCATTAATTAGTGTAAAAGAGACAAATTCCTAAAATATATACAAAGCACTAACAGCAGCAACATTAACTTTATTATTATTTTAAAATATTGTTATCTTGCTGAGCTTAAAAATGTTAATAATAATAAAAATTGAAATGAAAAGAAAAAACTCCACCAGAAATAAGGAATAATAATGACTATGATAATTAATCTCCCCTGGGCGAAATTCATCAAAATTTTTAGGGGCAAGTTGGATTCCGCAAAACAAAAATTAAAGCGACAAAATTGTACAACAGTTTTTTTTGCATGTGTGCAAGTGCTTTTTCCAGTTTTATTCTGTTTCCTTATTTTTACGAGTGTTTGGCGTTTTAGCTCGTTTCTGTTAAATAAGCCGCGAGTCCGATTTTAGGAAATTAATTTTTTTAAATCTAGATTGTCGATTTAGGAGAATTTAGCCACAAATGTTATTGTCCCTCTATCAGGGCTACTACATTGCCTTTGATGAGACTTTGATGAACCTTTTTTGTAGAATTTTACACAAAGGCTACAACAATAACAACAAGAACTTTAAACAATTAACCCCTTAAAGAATATTAAAATACCAAAACCCTTTAATTGAAGTCTGATTTAAATGGCTGTAGCTAAAGAAGTGCCACTGCGAGGAAAGATAAAGCAGTCGGAAAAAAATATGCATTTATAAAATTTTTATATTTTTGAAAATAATTTTTTACTATCGATGAGAAAATTTTTTTATTGATAAGTTTTCTCTATCGATAAATTATCTATTTAAAATTTTTCTCGATATCGATAAGTTTCCAATACAACACATTATTAGCTATCGTTGAGTTTTCCCTATAGAAAAACTTTTGCTACCGATATATTTTTTTTGCAACAAATTCTTCAAAGATAAATTTTCTGTAATCTTATTTTTTATTTAGGAAATATTTTACTATTGATAAATTTTCTATCTGTGTATAAAACACTTTTCTAACGATTATTTACAATTTTCTGTACAAAATACTTTTTACTAAAGGTTAATTTTCAATATATATTCGATTTTTGATGATAGTTAAATTTGTTTCAATAAATTTTCTATATATAGAATTTTTTTAGTATCGATAAAGTTCTATATAGAAGTCTTGCCTACATATAAAGTTTATAATAAAACATATGTTTGTAGGAAGAAAATTTTGCTAGATATATTTTCTATACAAAAAACTTTTTGCTACCGATAAATTTTCTACACACATATGGAATTTTTACAATTGATATATTTGTTATATAGAAAAGTTTTTGTTAATAATAATTTTTTTACTAATAGAAGTTTTTAATATCGATAGTTATTACTAACAATAAATTTTCTGAAAAGAAAACTTTATGCTATCGATAAATTTTCTACATATAGAACATTTTATTGCCTATTTTTGTGCAGGAAATTTTTTGCATTATTTATTTGAACAAATTGCCAAACTGAAATTATTTTTATATGATTTTAAATTCTTTCAATCATTACTCGCTTTATTATTGAAAATTGTTTGGTATCGATAAATTTGTATGTTTAACATTTTTCACCATAGATTAGAAATTTCTTGTGCTGTTCGGTATAACAATTTGATTCTAAAGAATATATTTATAGCCAAATTTTGCTATACAGAAATCTTTCTTTCGTTACCAGTAAGTATTTTATAAACAAATATTTTGTGGTATTTCGGAATAATATTTCGTGTCACAATTATATATTTCTGCAAAACTTTCGAAATATAATTGATTTAAAAAAAAAACCTTTTTCTACCGATATTTTAGATACAAGTTTGTTGCCGAATAATTTCGTCAGTGATAAATTTCTTTAGGAAATTCATATTACTAATATTCGCTACAAAATTGTGTAGCGATAAGACTTGTTTTTTTTTCAATATTTTATTTCTCAATCCTGTCTCGTAGAGTTAATGTCCGAAAAAGCAAGTAAGAGAAATTATAATTTTTTTTTTCATAAAAACTTAAAAACCATAGCAAAGGTATCAACACATCACGAGTCATCATATCAAATGATATTTTGGTACATCATTGTAGCAAATGTGTTAATTGACCACATTTCGTACAATTCACAATGTCAATACCATCGTCAATATCGACAGCAGCAGTAGCAGTAAGAACTCCAAGCAATACCCAGCATTTATAACACCATTGCCATCATCATTATCGTGTTCCTGGTACTGAAGCTGAATCTGAGGAGGTTGTTTTCGTTTTTGTTGTTGATAAGTCTTTTGTTGAATATTGCTTTTGCTGATGCTACTGATAATGATGATGGTGCTTTTTGTTGATGACCAGTAGAATTTTTTTTTCATCTGGTGCGATTTTGCCAGAGTTTATTTCAATGAATGGTTGGGTGTGTGTGTGTGTGTCGGTGGGTTAAAGGGAGCGTAGTTCATATTATTTCAATGTATCTCAATAAAGTAACAGATCCAGTTATAGATGGATTGTGATTCGTATATTGGA
Organism: Phania funesta; assembly: GCA_963932375.1. Classification (NCBI taxonomy): domain Eukaryota; kingdom Metazoa; phylum Arthropoda; class Insecta; order Diptera; family Tachinidae; genus Phania; species Phania funesta. The sequence goes on along the minus strand of OZ010653.1, from coordinate 101,997,089 downwards.
ATCATCTGCACATGATTGAACAGTTTCGTATGCTGATGTTTCTTGCTGGTGTTTTTGTTTTATATATTTACTCTCATTTATCTGCTTGTGCTGCTGCCGTCTGGCTACACGGTATATGTGTATGTAGTAACATTTTGTTTGTTGTAAAGTTTCGTTTTGCAAATGTGTGTAAGTTTATTTATTCCTGTGTTTTCTCTGGTGTGAGGGCGTAAATCCTTGCAAACTCAATTAGAAATTCTATTTTTGCCTTTTAACATACGTTTTTCCATATAAATTATCGATGTGATTTAATTTTGTGCTGGACTACAGTATTGGTCCGTTTGCTGTTGTATGTTTGTATGATTTTAGTTGTGTGAGTTTTTAATCCGTCATTGTAGCAAAGATCACAAACAAAAGAGAAGTCACGACTAGTAACAGGAAGGAATTGGTAGATGGATTGATTGCTAAACAAAGGAAAAAATATTAAAAAAGCTATATCAAAGATAGCGTAACGTTTAAAGTTATCTCTAATTAAGATTTTTTTAAACGGAAAACAGATTTGTAAATTTTTTTTAATTACTACTTCTCTTACCACCCCACAATTAAAATTTTATAATCGAATACCGCACATTACATACTTTTCGTTAAGGTAATGAGTTAATATGAAGCAATAATTTTCTATAAATTAATCGACGGCGGAAACGTTCGATATGAAATATTTATCGATTGTTACATTTTTGTATTTTCTATTTTCAAAAAATAAAAAATTTTTATATAAACAATATATCAATAGTAAATATTTTAATAAATAGAAAGTTTATCGACAGCAAACACTTTCTAGAACATATATGCATCTCAAATACAAAGTGTTGCTCGACAATTTATCGATAGCAAAAAATTTATGTGTATATAGACAATTTATCGACAAAAATTTCAAAGTACAATGTTTGCCGATAACAAAAAATTATTTTTATAGAAAAATTTATCGATAGCAGAAATTTGCCTATTATGTAGAAAATTTATCTGTAGCAAATATTAGTATATGTACATATAGAGACATTTTGATTAATAGCAAACACTTTCTAGGACATTTGTGCTAAAAAAATTTATGGCCAACAACAATTCTTTATATGAAGGAAATCTCTTCACATATGTTGCATAATTTCTTTGGAAAAACTTTTTTCTAAATAATATATTTATCGATAACAAAAATTTTTCAATAGAAAAATCCTACCGATAGCACAGTTTTCTCTGGAAAGAAAATTATCGATTTATTTTACATAGGAAATTTAAAGTTGATAAAAATTTACATAGAAAATTTATTGATAACAAAAAATTTTTATAAATAGAAATTTTATCGACATCGAAAGTTTTTTATATATTTATCGATAGCAAAATTTTATAAATTGAATTGAAAGCAAAACTTTCCTCTATATTTATCAATAGCAAAAGATTTCTATATGTATAGAAAAAGAGTTTAAAACGAGTTTTTTAAAGTAAGATTTATTTTCTTTGTATGGTTTATGTAATACAAAGGGAATATGGAAATTCTACTTAAATATTCTTGCCATTTGCATGCACTCATCAATTGTGATTTGCATATTGAGTTAAAAGCAGCCAATTTGTCAAAGAATATTGTATAACAAAAACTGTTGAAATCTCTACCTAATTAGGCCTTGGTTTTATTGTTAGAATCTGAATAACTGCTGGTTAAGTGAATGATGGGGTTATAAAGTGGGGAAGTAACTAGTGAAAGCACTAAAGGGGATTTGCTGATGAAAATTTTCACGGCTCAAACCAAAAAAGAAGAAAAATACACAACATATTTTGCATTCATAACAGGTTCAAATTTGAATTCTATTCTGTGATGTTTTTGTGCTGATATTATTGCTAAATGTAATCACGTTTTAAGTCTCCTTCACATTTGAATGCACTGTTCACATGTGCGTTGCTCTTTTCGCAAATTAAATTGATGCTCTTTGATTTTTGCGCTGTTTTTTTTTAGCAATTTTTTGTTGTTGTTGTTGAAGTATTGCGTGCGCTGATTTTCGGTATTTAATTTTGCATTTTTTTCGGCAACATGCATTTCATAGGAAACCGTACATATGTATGTACGTCCATATATACTGGATGTATTGTCCAGTTGTGGTTACGATTTGTGGCTTAAATACACATTTTTATTTTAAACAATAGTCGAGTAAAAGAACGAAACAAAGGCAATTGTTGTACGGTTTTAATAGCACTGTGATATTTTAATCATTAACTATGATGCACAGTGGTTAAAAGAATATATGTATTTACGATAAATTTTTTATGCGAATTTTTGCCGAAAGTTTCGAAACGTATGAACTAATTCCTGCAAATTTATGATATTTTCTAAACTGAGGGTTGGGTTAAATTAAAAAAATTCTTATATATCTGACATGAAACGTAGAAACCAAGGCAGAAAAAACCGATCAATGGCAAACCACTTTTTCATAAGGAAAACAATTATTAAGTCCAACTTCAGCAATCCAAGTATTGCCTCGATTCCGTGCGCATTTCACCACAATTACGCAAGCCGGCAATCCTTTGAAGTTTATACCTATTTGTACTTTGGGTGGCATTTGGACACCAAGCCACGGATTTATAAGTTATTTTGGGTCGCACCAGAATGCAACCTTTGGCGAAATTTGATATTTTAGTTTTTATTTTTAGTTTTTACTTGAATATTAAGTCTACTTATAAATGTCTCAAGGTATATTTAAAAAAGATAAATGGCCTGTTTCTGTAACATAAATGAGCGATTCGCACATATATTTTTCTTTAAAAATCACTTATGTCTGTTGTTGATTTCTGTACAAGTTCTTTAGATGAGTCGTCCGCTTGCTTTAGCGAAACAGACCCAAAGTATCCTACAACATTATTGACTTAAACAAATTACTATATCAAACACTGCGAATATATTTGGTGAAACCACTTTGAATACAAAAATAAGAAAAACAATTTTTTGTCAGCTAGTGTGCACATTTCCTAATCAAACGTTACTCGCAAAATTTGTTGAATTCCGCCGATTTGTAACATTAATTGCATATAAAACAAATGAATTTGTTTTGAAAATCAAAAAAATATATTTTTGAGGTTAAACAAAGTAATTGTGGAAATAATTGGCAAAAAAAATTGTTATTTTATTAGAAATTTTGAAATTTTAAATTATGCACAAAGAAATAAAAATATTTAGTTTTAATTTAAAATTCACTGACTGTAAATTTTTTCCAACTTTCGTAATTTATTGGGCTTCAGAATAAATTCTTGCAGCTACATAATGTTTATTTAAGTTTTAAAGAAAATTTCTCATTTAACAGTTTTAGCTCACACAGTCTTAGCTCACAAGTTCAAGCCAATTTTTAATCCCGAATTCCCGGTAAATTATGTGGCAATTCCCGTGAATTTAACCAGGCACAGATTATTGCTTTTTTTAATCATAACATCTACATAAAACTTTAAAATCGCAAGATTTGCAAATATTTTAATACAAAAATTACTACATTGATTCTTGATTTGATGTTCCGACAGGGTGTTTTGATGAAGAATTTTGAAACGAATTTCCGTCATCCCTTGTCAAGTTTGGAAATTCGTTCCAAAATTCTACATCACTACATTGCTTTCAAAAACATAAAGTGCGATTTTTCCAGTTAAAAGAGATTTAAAATCGCTAGATATGGCGAGAAAATAGCTAAGTGATCTTTATTGTGATACATACAACTTTTTATTATGCGATCAGTAATACTATTGAAATCCCTAAACTAAGTACGAATTTTCGAAGCATTTAAAAAAAAAACATAAAGTATTGAACAAAGCTTTGGGGCTGCTTGAAATGGTGCCTGTCAAATTACAATAAATTGTGTACAAGAGTGTTGGGATGTACGATTAGTTTGTTTACGTATTTGGACGTGTATGATTTATCTTCCTCCTGGATAGTGGGAACTTTTAGATCCCTATGGATGTTTTCATTTCTAATATAACAGGGGGCACATACGATAAGACGTAAAATCCTAGACTATCCTCTTTGTAACTTCTGGATGTTTGATGCACAGGCTGTAACCCACAGCTGAATGCCATGTGACCATATTGTCTTTATAACGGATTTGTATTGTATTCCAATACCAAGGTTGAGTTAGGACTAATGTAGTTCAATTGTTCGATGCTTTATGTAAATTATTTTTGCCAAGTTAGGCGTCGATCTACGTGGATACCTAAATATTTAACGTGCGTTTCCGCTTGAACCGTGGTATTTGTTATTGTTTTTGCTGGACACGTTACATGAGCACATTTCAATGGATTTACCTTTATTCTCCACTGTTTTAGCCAGTCTTCAAGCTCATGAATATGGGACTGAAGTTGTGCAGACGCTACCGTCGCATCTTTATTAACACTTATAATTGTAGTGTCGTCTGCCAAAGTTTGACGTATATGTATGTGGGCTTGTCGGCATATCCGCTGTATAGATGATATATAATACCGGTCCTAGCACACTACCTTGAGGTACTCCTGCACTGATTTTCCCATTTCTTGAAAGCTGATCCTTTGACCTTATTTCAAAAGTTCTATCGGACATATAGCTTTTTATAAGCTTGTGGGTGTTTTCAGGTAGAACCCGAACTATTTTAGTAAGTAGCCCATCATTGCAGACTTTATCAAATGCTTGGGAAATGTCTATAAATAAAGCTGAACAGAAAGAAATCAATATTCTTTCAAAAGCCGATCTAATAATTGTAACGATTCTACGGGCTTGTTCAATAGTGATATGCCTTGCTCGAAAACCAACCTGATGATCTGGAATAATATTTTGTTCATTTAGAGAAGGAGTTACACTCGAGACGAATAATTTTTCAAATATCTTTGACAAAACTGACAGTAGGCTAATAGGCCTGTAGGATGTAATCTGGCTTGAGTCGTTTCCTGGTTTCGGGATCATAACAACTTCAGACATTCTCCAAGAGCATGGGAAGAAGCCAACGCGCAACATGGCATTAAATATGTAAAGTAAAATTCTCACAGCTGAATTAGGTAAGTTTTTTATCATTGATCCTCTTATACCATTAGATCCACGTGATTTCTTCATATCCATATTTTTAATTGTCGATTTTAAAGAAGACAACCGAAATTTCCTAAGATCATTCACGGTGTCACTAATAATTGGAATAGTGGAATTACGTATATCATGTGGTGCGAAAACCTTATCTAAATGATTTGCGAACGAATTTGCCTTTTCACGTGAGTTTTTAGCCCAAGTACAGTCTTCAAGTCTTAGTGGGGATTCGTAAGCAATAGGACCTTGTAGGTGCTTTAGAGCTTTCCACAGGCTATAATCATTGTTTTTCATTGGATCCAAGTTTTTTAAAAAGGTGTCGATAGCGAATTCGTGTTATTTTAGCTGAAGGCTTTGTTTGCGTTGCTATGACTGCGGCAATCACAACGTCTGTAAAATGATCTACAGCCGCTAGAATATCAGCTGGATTTCTCAGTGGCATGTTTAAAGATAAGTGAGAGCTCACATACATTTTATATATTAACCAATTCGTGTTTCTGTTCGGGTAGAAACTAAGAGTTTTAGGTGTAGTGACAATACTGTCGTGTAAAATAATAATTCTAGGTGAATGATCAGAAGATATGTCATAGGATGAACTAACTAACAGTTGGTCGCATTTGATGTTTTTTACTATAGCAAAATCAATAAGGTCTGGCAACTTATTAAAGTCTGTGGGCCAACAGGTGGGTTTACCGGCAGATACGACGTCCAGATTGTTCGCTTGAACTGTACAATACAACTGCCTACCTCTAGGGCTAAGAGTCCTCCCTGAATTCAGGCAATGGAAAATGCCTAAGGTTTTTTCGGACTATAACAGCAGTCCCACCACATGCCCTTTCGCTTGGGTGTTTGTTGTCATATATAAAATACCCATCAATTCTAAAGCAGTATTTTATAGTAAAGTGTGTTTCAGAGACTAATAGTATGTCTATATCATGTGCTAGCAAGAAGTGTTCTACTTCATATTTATGTTGGGAGAGCCCGTTAGCGTTCCAGAAGCATATTTTTAACTGGTTCATTTTTTGTTAAGCAAAACTTGCAGAACCATGTTTTGGGTTCGCATCATTTCCTGAAACATACCCTGCATAGTTGTCATTGTCTTTAATGTGGCATCAGGTTTCTCCGATTCAATCTCTCGACTATATAGAATTGTGAATTGCGACTTTTATAGCAACATGCAAAGACTGACAAATTGAGAACCATTCTAGAATCAGCTGGCGCCCAACAAGCCGGTGAGTAAGCAAGTGATACACAGTATAAAATTAGTGCCAGGTAAAACCAGATGCCATACTAAATATATGCACCCTCCTTGCATTTTTATTTACCACGACGGCCATGTGGCCTCCTACGTCCTACTTAGTAACTAAATCATTTCCCAAAAACACATTGAAGTATTTCCGAAATAAATTAAATAAAAACTACCATAAACAAAACTTATTAGGAACTGTATAAATCTTATTTTAAAATAAATTCTCAATGTAAACAAACACCCAGAATATATTGAAGCGTATTGTAGCATAGAAGAAATGTCAGAAATTTGAAACTTGAAACAATTGTTTACAAAACATGCAGCCACACGCACTTACAAATTCCTGTACAACCAAAAGTAAATGTCATTTCACACCATATTCCCTTTCACAAATTACTGCAGCGCTTGAGTGTGTCTGTGTCTGTATTTGTATTTTAAAATGTAAACACTGCTTTGTAAAGAATTTCCACCTTAATTAGTCGAAGCCTAGAACCTAGACATTTATCGATTCACTGGTACAAACTATCTATCAAATACTATTATCACCCTCCAATGACGCCATGACTTGTTTAAACACACTCACACACAACATGCAACAATATGTTTTAGAATAATTGTAGCCTGGCTACGAGTTTGAGTAAATATAAACAAATGCATATCGTTGGCGCAGCTACAGCTTTGGATTGACAAGTTTTAGTTTAGTTGAATAATGTACCCAGAGTCGCCAGAGAGCAGACTTTTACAAGACAGTGCAATTCATTGACTTAGTTTTTTTGAGGTCAGTGTCAAATATTTTGTTACAATGCAAATGCTTTTTAAACAAATAAATGGAATAAATTCATGAACTAAGCGACTTTTAAGGGCTCTACAGAAATAAATAAGATCGTAAAGTGTTTTCTTTTCTAAAACAATTCAACATTTGTTGGCTTTTTTCAAGATTTTGCTCTTAATAATGGCGAATGCATTGCCCTTTTTGATCTGTATAAAAACCCAACTAATATGGGTGTGTTAAACATGCATCTTTTAACAGGGCAACATTTTATTTAAGAAAAGAAAACGCCAATAGTGTTACTATACGTAGAGGCGAAAACTATTGGCAATTCGCATAGGTACCTTGTACAGTTCGACACAAATGCAGGCTTCTAGTTGGGGTATTAACTAAATAAGTTAAAAGTTACTCTAAAGCACTATGGAACGGCATATCCCAAATAAAGAAACTTTTAGGGACGGCTCTAAACTGCAGCCGATCAAAAGTTTCTGAATGGGTTTAGTATAACTGACAAGCGCATGGAGGTTAACATTTTCGTGGGCAGCCAAACCGCAATTAGGGAATTAGAATCCGATAGGGTTATTTCTATTAGGTTTTTCAAAATTGCTATAAATGACTACTGAACGAATTGTAGATTGCGCATAATTTTGACTATGCAGTAGGGAAAAGTGTGAGTATTAGTAGATGTGACGAAGCTACCTACGAAGGTTAAGACAAGGCGTCTAATGAGGAAAAAAGTTGAACTCTGCGGTAAGGGTAGTGAAAAAAGTGCTGAATATTAGTGAATTGGGTGAACCTACCTAAGAAGGTACAGACACTTCGGTTCCTGTAACGAAAACCCAAAACAAATGAAGAATAACCAAACAGATCTTGGGAATGCAAACGCCAGTCTCCTCTGCCATAATGAAAACTCACAAGACATCTAATGGGGCAAAGAAGTTGAATTCTCGGTCAAGCAAGCTTGCAAAGACAACCACGAAATAATTAAGTAAAATGCGAAAAATGGCGCGATTATATCCGAGTACTCCAAACGATGATGGCACTAAAGCTTATTATCTGACACAAATATTTGAGATAAAAATTTACAAAAAACTTCTATCGGGTGAACGTGAAAGAGGGGTACACAACAGCGGCCGTTGAGTGTGAATATATAGCACTGGCTGGAATTTAAGTAGATGGGCGGTTTTAAGGTTAACCATTACATCGACTCAATTTCAAGATCTCGAAGTACCAGTCGAAAGCAAGTAATTGCTGAAACTGCAAGGAAATATTGCACAGACGTATATAATGGCCTACAGTTAACAGCAGAAAAGTGCAAAGGACGGTTGAAAAGATACCGCAAAAATTGTAAAATAGTTTTGGAGACATATTGCGGCATGTTGTTTATATTGCGGCATGTTGTTTATAGGAAGTACAGGGTGTTTTTTACGCGGAGGACTTTATAATTTAATAAAACATAGATGAGCTCATTTTCCATTAAATGTCTTCACCACCGGTGATCGCGAATGAAAAACTTCTTCTTTCCTGAAGAGAATTCCTGTAGTGTTTCTAATAAGATGTTGCAATATGTAAAGTAACGACGCCGGGATTGTGGATTTAACACAACAACACAGTTTAGTATAGAGTTTCTATGGTGTTTGACAACTCAGAAGGCCATACTTCTCGCACTTTTACCAATATTTCACCTTAAATGCTGCAAATATTGAACGAAAATTATTCGATCCGATTGCGGGAGACATAATAAAGTTAATTTCCTTACAACTAACAAACTCATTTGGGTTTTATCGCACTTTAACAGATTACGCGTCTAAAAAACTGCCTTTCTAAAAAAAGATATTGTCGCTTCTTATTTATCATGTTCAGTTTATCAGAATATTTATTTTCAATAACAGAAACGCTTGTTTCCATTATCCAAAGGTGTTTATTTAAAATTTTATAATTTTATCAACAAACTAACAAGGCTACACATATTTGTTCATGTTGAAGCAGTATTTAAACAATTGTGTATGCAACAAACCAAATGTCTGTCTACACGTTGCATTTCTGTTTAATTTCAAGACTTGTATTTGGTTTCTTTACGATATATGTAGAACATGATGCGTTTTGCTGTCACTACGAGTACTTAGGGAGATTATGTTTATCTGTGTTTTGTCATATTTTTTACATTCGTTTTGTGTGTTGAAGAAATTTCTTAAGATTAGTGAACATACCCAATAGTGACGCCAACGGCAACAGCTGAGTTGTTGGTGTTAGCGGTAGGGTGGCAATTGTGGTGTGAGAAATGTGTAACAAATTGATATTTAATCTTTTAATTATGGTGACAATCATAAAAATGTTATCACTATTCCATTTAGAGAAAGGTGTAAAAATTAATTTATGATCTAGTTAAGCAAATTGAAACAATTTTCTCAGGGTATGATTTGTAGGAATTTGCAGAATGTGTTCGTATATTGAATACCCCTTAAGCTGAAGGGTAGAATAGTTATGGTATTCGGTTGGTGTAATATAATGTCCTACAGTAGTAGCGAGTATTAAATGATATTTTAATGGAAACAATTTTGTGATCTGATAGGATTTGGAAATTTTTTTGTTCAGAAGATTAAAGATTTTTCGGAGCTCAGTGTTTCTAATATTTTTAAAAATTAGCTACGCTTCCAAACAATAACTCAGAAAAGCGTCTTCGTCTTGTGCTTCAACAAGGTGATGACTTTTTCGTCTTATGGAAGTGAAATCCAGCAAATTTTATTTTAAGGGTTGAGCTGTGTAGAAGTAATTACTGTTGAATTATGCTGGAGTATGAATAAATATCTTAGATTACGAGTACTAACAGTTTTAGTCAATATTTCTTATTTGGAATTTACGATCATTAAGAAATCAAACATTTTAAAACTGGGTAAATCAAATTGAATTTAGATATCAACGAGTTTTTTGACTATTTTGAAAGGCCTGTCATGTAATCTATGGCGCGTTTTTAGAGGTATAAGAATTTAAGATGGTAATACTGCCAACACTGACAGCTGGTACTTGTTGTGTGTTAAGTTTGGTTTGTCATATTATCATTGATTCCTAAACAATGTCTGCAAATTGTGCAGATTTTTGACGAACAATATGTTTAAAATCGATAAACTCATGTCAAATAATTTATAAGAAATTTTTTGTTCAGCAATGAAGCTCATTATTGGATGAATGATACGTCAATGAGAAAAAATGCCACATTTCGAGTGAATATAACCATTACATCCAGAGAATGTCAATGTTTTTTGTGTGTTGTTGACCGATGGAATAATTGGTCCATATTTCCTCAAAAACGATACCGGTGAAACTGCTACAGTGCTTTCAGCAAGATGCTGAAACATGTTACACATCGTGTTACTCGGTGTGAGTTTATTGAAAGAAACATTCGGCGAACAAGTAATTCCGCATAATTTTCTCCTAAGAGAATGCGATTTGATACTGCTGGACTCTTTTTTGTGGCGTTATGTGAAATCTCTGCTTTAGACCGATACACCACAGTTAAGTGACACCTTTGAAGACAGCAATCGCCTACACTGGTGCAAAAGGTATTAAAAAATTAAACTTTCCGACTGAACTTATTCCGATTCAGCCGAGCTTGCCATATGCCGAATTAAAAAAAAAAATGCAATGAATTATCTTTCAAATAAAGCCAAATTCGCGGCAATTAGCACCATTTCTCTGTGATTTCAATTAGAAGTCACATATTACTAAAATATTTTCATCAACCAGGTCAAAAGTAGCTTCTCGTTGTCGATCAGTACTGACCTCAATTAACTACTTTGCTTCTAATGGAGCACATACTCATAATTATGTTTGCCCTATCACCGAAATAGCTTGAGATTGTCTGTCAGCATTAAAGTCGGGGATAAACGTCTTCGTAATAGAGAAGAAACATTCGTGTCTCGGGACGGCGGTGACAGGTGTGGCCGTTTATTGTTAAACACACACCAGACTGTCACTTTTAATGGATGCAAAGGTAACGGATGAATATAATTTGAGGGTTTTCCATTTCCCAGATCCGACTTTTCTGTTTATTCACATATCCATTCAATGAAAATGTGCCTCGTCACTCATTATGATTTTTTCATGAAAATCGGGGTTGTCATGGGCGAGCTGTAGCATCCTATTGGCATATGTACGGCGGTGTAAATGCTCTTCTCGAAGAAGCTCTTGTGTCAACCGAATCTTAAATGGAAACAAATGCAAATGTGCAAAATTGTGGCCAAAGTTGTTATTTTAAGCTCCTGAGTACGGTGTCGAATTGAGGTTGATGGATTGTGTTGAACACTTTCTTCAACAGCAGTAATGTTTTCAGCCGATCTTGCAGTACGTTGTGGTCCATGCTTGGTCCTATCAGCTACAGTCCCTCTTTCTTCGAAATCAATCACTACATGATAAATAATGCGTCTTGGCACGTTATTTCTCCCAAAAATTTGACGTAACTTTCTCATCGTCACAGTAGTTGATGATTGATTATGATAAAATGTTTTAACGATTAAAACACGTTGGTTTACCGAATATTTCTCCACAATAAATTTGCCACGTCTCTACTTCACGACTGCCAAATATGAACTGTCAAGAATAATGTTTTCCAAAACGATAAGACGTAAAATCCTAGACTGTCCTCTTTGTAACTTCTGGACGTTGGATGCACAGGCTGTACCCCACAGCTGAATGCCATGTGACCATATTGTCTTTATAACGGACTTGTATTCCAGTACCAAGGTTGAGTAGCAATTATTAACCAATGTAGTTGAATTGTTCAAAGCTTTATATAAATTATTTTTGCCTCAATGTGACGAGACCAAGTTAGGCGCCGATCTAGGTGAATACGTAAATACTTAACGTGCGTTTTCGCTGGAACTGTACGTATTTGTTATTTTTATTGGGCGAAAATTTTGCCTTCTTCGGGAAACCGTTATATGACCACATTTCCACTGTTTTAGCAAATCTTCTAGCTCATGGATATGGGACTGAAGTTGTGCAGATGCTATTGTCGTTGTTAACAATCATTATTGCAATGTCTTTTGTAAACCTTGACGTATATGTAAGTGTCGAATATTGACGAGCTGTTATCTGGGGTAGATGGCTATAGGTGAAAGGACAAGAAATTATTGCAGCTAATATGTTCTGTGGATAGATGAGAGTAGAAATCAAAACACAAAAATAAATTTGATGCGATTTGTTTGATCAGAAAAATTTACTGGTGTGTATAAAGACAACCTTTAAATGAATATCTACTCGACTTTTAACTTTTAGTGGCGCAATAGACTTAATTTAAACCCATAACTTAATCTTATTCTGTAAATCAATGATAAGTTCTGTAATGATCCAGACATTGCTTTATAAATATAAATTTATACAATTTATTTAGCAGGGTATAAACAGTCATATTACAACTGTGTGTATATGAGAGTGATTACTATGAGCCTATCTTTCAATTCTCCAGTTCACGCCAACAATTTATTTATAGTTTCTCTAATTTTCTTAATATTTTTCTGAAGAATTACCATGTCATATTAATATTTTAGTAAAAATGTTTATTTGCACTGACGTTGTGTTTTTACATTTTCCTTTTTTTGTTTTTGTTTTCGTAGGAAGTCTTGACAAGTTGTAACTTTATATGACATTTGCCGCAACAGATGGAATATTTAACGAAACTGCACGAAAAGGAAGAAGGAATAAAGTATTACAATATACACTTACACAGAGGTAACAAACACTTCTACTCTGACTACTTAAAGGATCAACTGAAAGAAGCAGAGATCGAAAATCTAGTAGTAGAGAACTTTTTTTTAACTTTAATAGATTTTAAATACTTTAGTGTATCTGATTGAACTAATTAAATGTTGGGTGTCCTTTTTTTGTTTTTGAGTTAAATTTTAAAAACCCAACATACCACCTCTGCTAAGAGAAATAAAAATAAAGGAAGATTAAAAGCGCAAACCAAAGGAAAAAGAAGTTGCTAAAAAAATAACATACATATATTATGCTGGCAAAAATTTACAATCCCAAACTTGCCAGCACAATTCAAAGAATTTAAGCTGCAAAGGACAGTTTTTATCATTTTGTTTTCCAACGCTGTTGCTCTTTTGGTTACAACAAATAGTGACAAATTCCATTACAATAACACTCAGCAAAAAGCAATAACACAAAAAATGTCACTTTAGAAAGTTTAGACCGCTCTAAATCTATTCCATTTTTTATCACCACTTTTTGGTTCACTTCAGTTTTTGGCTCAACCAACCAACTGACCAAAGTGAAAACATCATTTGACAACTACACTTCAACATGGTGGGTACACAAAGACCACACAAATAGACAAACAGTCAAGTATATAGTATCCATTCAAAGTAATAGTTTCCTTTGCTACTATGTAGAATATTTTTTTTTTATATGTAGGACGACTACTAACTGCAAGAGCATGGAATAGAGTCCTGTTCAGCCTTTTGTATATTTTCTTTTTTTGCAGTTTCAGCCGAAACTATTTTGAATAGTGCCATTTTTATTACTACATCAACTGTATGAACAGACTTGTTTTATTTTTAAACCGTTCACCACTACAAGTGGTAAATGAGTTTGTCATTATGTTTGCAGCACTAACAAATATTCATATTCTTTTTTTTGCTATTACTCTATGTAGAAATATCATGCTAAAGGGCGATTACTATCAAAAATAAACAAAATTAATTATTAATATTGAAGAAGCATGTTCTTACCTTTCTAGGCAGCTGGCAAATTTATTCAGAAGAAAATATTATGATTGCTGTCATATTTGTGCTGTTGCTCTTTCCGTTGCTATGGTACTTTTGTAATAGCATAAAAAGAATCACGAGAGAGAAGTGACGATTTGTGTTAGAAAATGTTTTTGATATTTGCAGTTGCTATTGCTAGACTGTATTCTTTTTCAACAGCAAAGTTATTGTTAAGATTTGTACGATTTATAGCATAGTACAGTACTTTTGCTGAGCTATTGCTATTCCCGAGGTAGTATTATAAGCACTGGACTACATGTACAGCTTTTGTAAAGATGTATGATATTAATGGGACCTTTATCCACGAAGAGGTCTAAGCGTAGCAATTAATAGCGAACCAACTAACCACCTCGTTTGAATAAATTTGAACAGGAAAAGGCAGCTATCACTCTAATTCTTGATCTAGTAATGCTAGCTTAACCTCAGAACGAGTCCTCTAAGGGACCTGCATTGTTACAGCCTATTTGCTCAGCGTCGCCTTTAAGCGGAACATCCATATTCTTTCTACATTTTTCTCTATTTTTTATATTATACAACAGTAGAATGATACAATAAACCCTTTAATCCAGGGAAGTACGCAACAAAAGTTCAAGTGATGTTGACAGCAATATGTAAAGAGCATATTGAAGGCGCATTAACCACATTTCATTACTGTAGTTTTTATACATGAAATTTTTATCCTCTTCCAGTCAGATTTTTGGGCTTCTATTTTTTTACACATGGTTGGATGCTCATTCGCTAGTTTAACTTAAGTATCATTCAGAAAAGTTCATTAGTGTTAGCGGATTGACAAAATGAATTACAGAAAGGTATTTGTGTTACGGAAACACAATTTTTATTTAAGCTTTGGAAAAAATGATCAAGCCATATGGATGTGTGATCGGAGGACTATGACAAAGAAATTATAAAAAGTAATAATCAAAAAACTTAGCACGTGAAAACGTTGGGAGGAAATTTAACTTAAGCAAATATGACAATAACCAGAAATTGGATTGTTAGGAGTTATTGGTGTAATTAAAGGATGTGAACTGGCAAATTTTATTTTAAACTTAAGATGATCGAGAGTAAGGTAGAATGGAACTTGCAGCTCACTTATAGTAGCTATTAAAAGAAGAATATGTACAGTGAAACAAGGGTAAAGAGAAACATAAATTAAGGAGGAAAATCACTATGGAAATAAAGAGCAAGAGGATAAGGAATGATGTGATAGGAAGTTCAATGAAGACGAATAAGAAAGTTGAGAAAAATAAAATAAACGGAAGATGAGATTGAAATAATAAGAAAACAATTTGTAGCGGAGTTAATGCAGAAAAGATGCCGGGGACGATATTAAGGCCAGCAGGAAGAGGTAAAGGGTAGATAGGGGAAAAAATTGGAAACAAGAAAAAATAAGGAGAGAAATGGAATACAAAAATGAGTTCGAAAGAGAGGGCCTGGTCATAACCCATGTTAGTGACAGGTTAAGCCGGCGACCAAGAGGTATTGTTTTGTTTACCCCTCGAAAATTAGCAAGCTATAAAGACATAAATGGATCTTCTTTTGTTTAAGTAACTAAAGAGTATGTATGGAGAATCCAGTGGCTAGCAATGGATGTACATGTACGCTGTTAAGAGAGTTGCTAAGCAATAGTAAATAAAGGATAGTAATAGTAAAGGATTATTTCAGTAATTTACCAGAAGGTAAATTCGATGTGAAAACAAGGAGCTGTATATGGTTGCATAGAATGTTTAAAGAAGTACAGAAAGTCATAGTTAAGATGACATTCATGCTTTTACATCTAAGAAATTTTATGCGTTAAACTTTAGAGGTCAAGTACAGCGGGACTATGATTCTTGTGCAGAATAGAGGCAGCTGAAGGGATTATAGGTGATTACTAGGAAGATGGATATAACAAATGCAAATGAAGCAAAAAGGAAAAAAAATCAAATAAAAAGTTTGTGAAAAAGGTAGAGTGAAGTTGAAATATAGAACAGTTGTGTGGGCATTAAAATTAGAGAAGAAGTAAAAAAAGACCACTGCGAGTTATGGAAAATGTGACTTGTGGAAGTCTGAGAGAAGATGCAGAGGAGATTGTGAAACAGTGGTCAGAACGAAGAAAAAATATAAATTTTTGGAAAAACTTTCCGGCATCCCTTTAAAGTTTTGTTTGTCAACTTTTCAAGTTTTGTTTGTCACTGATATGAAATAATCACTCTATCGGAATAACAAATCAAGAATAAAAAAGAAATAAGTTGGGAAGCAAAAGGGAACAAAAATTAAGAGAAATTAAATTTTTTTTTACTTTGTGGCTAAGCAAGGCTTTTAACAATTTCAATGAAACGTAAAAAATAATTTGCCAAAAGTCTTGGTTTTTATTTTTTTGGTATCTACATATTTCAACAACCAGGCAGCTTATGTTGTTTGTGATGAAAGGAAGGTATTGTGTTAATTAAAATAAGCACTAAGACACTAAATGGTATTTGGGGTTTGCTCTAAAAAAAAATGCTCATACTCTTATTACCGGCATACAAAGCTATTAAACAATAGATATATTTTGTTTAACTTTGCTTTGTGATTTCACTACTAAGATTGAAATAAAAAGTAAAGCAGAGGAAAATGCAATCGGGGCATGTTTATATATAAAATATTCCTCGAATACTTTCTACTTTAATTTCCATCTCAAAACTGCAACTACGAAAGTTTGCGAAGCATAAGAGTAGGAAAACAGACAAAGTTAAAAACTAATTGAGTTAGGAAAACATTGATGACAAACAATCAGAAAAGACAAAAAATTTACTTAAGCAAAGGAACAGGTTTATCTCTGTGGTTGCAGCCATTTACGGTTGTATGTGATTCAAAGCGGATGATAGAGAAAAACAACAAATGTGAACAAAAATTAAAACAAACGATACTCATTAAAAGAAAAATGTATTTTTTCTCATACATTAACTGTAATGCAAATTTGGTTATTTAGGTTAAAGACTTTTATATTAATTATAAAACTGAGGAAGATGTGGGTGGGATTAGAAATTGGGATTTCAAGTGAAATAAAAAGGAATTCATAAGAAGAGATTGTTGCAAATGGGGAAATGAATTGGAAGCGAGCATACGGCTGCAGGTCATGGTTTGTTCAAAAGGATTTGAATAAAATGAGGGCTTGAATCGACAACGCGTATTGGAACGGTGAAAGCCAGGAATTGATACTAATTGGCTGCTATAAACCTGAAAAGGTGACTCGTGACCAAGCCCGAAATAAAGCTCATAGATGCTCTTACATTATAAAAAGGAAAATTATTTTGTTAAAATCGGACTTCCCTCTAAGCTAGACAACCACAGCAGTGGCAGAACGAAGTTTCAAGAATTTAATTTTTAATCGATCATGATGAAAATCGAAGATTTTTTATGATAAAATTAGTAAGTAAAAAATTAGCTACAAAAAATTGCTTAACCAGAAAGAATGAAGTTCTAAAAAACCTTTTTATTAATGAATATGCACAAGCCCTAGCAAATGTTGGGAATACTTGCTATTTCTTGTGTTTTTACCTAAAGCAAATCATTACCACTTACAGCTACATTTAGAGTTGGCTAAGAACCAACCAAACGTAGTACGGCAAGTCAGAAAAGTGTGTTGAAACTTTAATGTTATTGCTTTAATTTTTTTGGGTTTCTCATTTGGTCTAAGGAATTTCGAGCGTAAGATATTTAAGTATTTCTAAAAAGTAGGTCGTAAAAGTTTCCTGACGATCACGCCTAAGCAGCCAGCGAAATGTGCATGGAGACTAGCTTATCCACTATTAACAAATAAATTGTAAAGTTATAATAAAATAAGCTAGAAACAATTTTAAAACGAAAAAGATTATGTTCGTTGAGTGTGCTGGAAAATTCAGCAACGGTTTGAACTAGAGTGACGACTTTCCTAAGTTACGATGCCTTTAGAAGTCTGCAACCACTAGTTACTAAAATATTAATAATTACACCGGAGTTGGTGGTGAATAAACTCGACAGGAACTACCTAATCCAAATTCCCGATATATAAAGCTGGAGAGAGAAATCAATCCGAAAATATTCTTTTACATCTTGCGTCATGACCATTGAACCAAGCGAAACATTAGGTAGAATAAATCACCTCTATGAGCCTTCCCTATTACTTCCAATGTAGTATAAATTAAATAAAATTGCTCTCGCTTTCTTTTTTCCTCCATGGAATTCTTTAGTTTCAGCATAATTCAATACACAAGTGTTGGTCCAGTAAAAACATCTGGCTGAGCGGTGTGAAACTCACACTTTACGTGATGGATTTTGGGAAATACAATAGCCGGTGTACGAACTAATTTAGTGTCACGACAATTTTAATTCACTTAAATGTCTTGCACGTTTGAAAAATTGTTTTTATTCGTTGACATTCTTTCATTTCCATCAAAGGGAAATTATAAAAAATAAGCCTCGCACATTTCAAAATACTAGCGCTATCAACTTGGCTATAAATAGTACAGTTCTCGCCTACTTGAGTGAAGAGGGTTAAAATATATTATTGAAACCGTGGCTTAGTTATAAATAAGCAACCTGAACTCGGTCGTCAGCATGGCTTCAGTGCGTAGACATCGTGGTAAAGTTCGAGCGTAAGTGCTAGTCATGAAGTAGACAGATAATAATGACAGATTGGTCCTTAGCAGAGTTAGCGAACTGTATCGAAAAAGGACTTCTACCCCGCCGATCAACTGAATTGGACATCGCTAGATAGTAAATCCGGCTTATTTTGCGTTTAGTTTTGGCCTATATACACAGAAGGATGTGATAATACAAGAATTGAAGTTCCCTAATTGGGTGATGGAAATGTTGGCTGGAGATCTGGATTCTGGGCAATAAATCCTCTTGATGCATTGCCACCCGAAGCACCCATTGGAATGATGTAATATTCCCTACATAATGGAATAAATGTAGTTTTATAGGAAGGGCCGAACAATGTGCCAAAGATATCTTCTTAAGAAACTAATATTTCAATAAAAGAGTGAATAATTTTATTCAGGCTTTATGCTTTCGGTTAACAAAGAAAAATATATAATATTAATATTTTTAGAGTATCATTACTATCTATCATCACTATCAGATTGGAATACATGCGTTTTCAATGCTTTTACATACGTCATGAGCATTCTCCGTGTCTCGCTACTGTATAGGTGTCTATTACATACATCATCTATTAAACCCAATTAATGAAAAGTGAATTCGAGAATCTTGTCATATTTTCGATCAGTTTATATATTATTTCAAATTAGTTTATTGCAGTTATAACTTTACTGGATTGCCTCTTTTTTAAAAAGAAGATAAAATAAAATTCCAAAAACGGTACCTCTGGCTACCTAGGGTATTTGGATTTTATCCGATCATTTAGTTATATTGAACTCAGTTTTTAATGAACGAAAAGATTAAAATAGAAACCGTCAATTTAAAAATGTAAAGCTGTGTTGGAGTTTAACTGATTATCTATAATTCTAGCGCCTTTTTTAATTGATTGCAACACCAAGAGGGTATTTTTTTAATTTAGTAAAATAATAAACTTTATATTGTCTGTAGTAAAAGCTCAGATGACTTCTTTTGTTATATATTGCTAACGATATACCAATATTTCTAAAGATTGGTTTCGAAATTTCAAATTATTTTGCTTCATGAAGGGTACAAAAGCTTGAAAATGGAATAATGAATTAGAGCCATTACTTGAGAAAGATCCATGGCAATAATAAGAAGAATTATTAGTATCTTTGGGAGGGCTATTTGTTTTGGTTTGGAAGCATCGAGATTCATTCCTGAGCAAAGAAATTGGGAGCATAGTTTTTTTCTTTTGTTGTTCTCTTGTACAGGGTGCCCGCCGGGAAGCTATACTACTTTGTTATGCCGCCATTAGCCTAAACAGTTCATATTTGGCACTCGTGAAGTAGAGACGTGGCAAATTTATTATGGAAATATATTCGGTAAACCAACGTGTTTTAATCGTTAAAACATTTTATCACTACTGTGACGCTGAGAAAGTTACGTCAAATTTTTGGGAGAAACAACGTGCCAACAAGGCACACCATTTATCGTGTAGTGAATGATTTCGAAGAAAGAGAGACTGTAGCTTATAGGCTCAAGCATGGACCACAACGTACTGCAAGATCAGCTGAAAACATTACTGCTGTTCAAGAAAGTGTTTAAAACAATCCATCAACCTCAATTCGACACCAAGCTCAGGAGCTTGGTCTTCAAAGAACAACTTTGGACACAGCTGACACAAGAGCTTTTTCCAGAAGACCATTTACGCCGTCGTACATATGCCAATAAAATGCTACAGCTCATCCGTGGCAACCCCGATTTTGAAAGAATCATAATGAGTGACGAGGCACATTTTCATTTGAATGGATATGTGACGAAATACAATAGTCGGTTCTAGGCAATGGAAAACCCTCAAATTATTCATCAGTGGCCTTTGCATCCAATAAAAGTGACAGTCTGGTGTGCAATTTGGTCAGGAGGAATCATTGGACCTTACATCTTTAAAACTGAAAACGGCGTAACAGTAACTGTCAATGGGGAGCGATATCGTAATATGATTGAAAACTATTTAACGCCACAACTGCATGCTTTGGGCTTGACTAACATTTGGTTTCAACAAGACGGTGCCACATGCCATACAGCCAGGATTACAATGGAATTACTGCGAGACCTCTTTCCACAACAAATTATTTCAAGAAATGGTGATGTTGATTGGCCTCCACGATGAAAGAGGTCCTTAACTTTGATGTCATACCATATATCACAGATATATGACCAAAGCCCGCCTATACAGACAATATTTTGTTAGCAAAGCCGGTGTTCCATATACCATAGAGAGATCATTGAGCCATCCCGGCCTGTGTAGCCGGCTTTCGGCTGGATGGAAGGGTTTAACCTCTATAGTATAACAAACCCCGGCTCCGCTCACCAAAAGTTTCTTGCATACTTCGATTAATACAAAACAATCGAAAATTATCTAATATCGTTTCTGACCTTAGAATATTAGCAGTTCTTTTAATGGGCATCGTTATTAAAACAAACTGGCACATTTGTAAAGGTCATAATATTATTAAGAGTAATTGTTTTCACTGTTACACGCACCATTTGAATGTTTAAATAATTCCAAATTGGGAACCTTTTCGAATGCCATAAACTATAAGTCGCAAAAGGGAATAGAATTTAAAAAATCAATAAAATAGAATAATTCATACTGGGTGGTGACATATTTAATTTAAAATGAATAATAATTCCAATAACTACTTTTCTTTTGTTTGTTGAGAAAAGTTGTTTTTCTATTGTTAAATTTTAATGTTGTTATAAAGTTCTACAATACAAAAGTTAAGCGTTTGATTGGAATAAAAAAAGAATAATAATTTGTAATAAATTATGGGGCAGTAGTTGAGGAAAAAATGTACAGAATATTTTAATATTTGGAATTGTTTAAACTAGAATTTCGTTATTATTGTTGCCATTGTTTATTCACCGGATTCCATTCCAAACGTACCTGCATTCCGTTCTAAGCGAATTGTTCACCTGAATGCATGTGTGAATTAATATACTACACATGTGGGCTGGAACTACAATTTGTAAAATATTTATGAAATAATTTATGTTTATTTCGAATAAACATTTTTGTTTGCCTGTCTAATTTCAAATCGGGTATTTATATGTAGAAAGTTGTTTTGTATTAGTGTGTACATTAACCCATTAGGAATTAACATGCTCTAATTGAGTTAATACATTCGAACTCTTCTTTTAAGACTTGTTCATGACAATTTCGGCATTGTAGTCATCTGCAGTATTTTCACTGATCATGGCTAAGAGCCAAAACCGGTAGATCTCTTAACTAAAACTGACAAGGAATGGCAGAAATTCGTTCCAAACTTCCAATATAAAGTCGCTCTGCTCAAGAATAAAGAATTAATATATAAATCGTTCCGCGTTATGAGTTGTAAGGAATTTGAAATACCATAGCTAGATTAACTTGCATCCTTGGCGAGTATTAAAGCCACTATTGATGGATTTAATCAAAGTGTAAAAACAAGAGAAAGGTCTGCACCCCCTCATCGAGATTTGGATCTAAACAACAACCATCATGTTACTTCTGCGAAAATACCAGTCGGGATCTTATCATCGGGATGTTGGGTTCAACTGCGTTTTCCAGTTATTGTAGTTTAGAAGTCTCCTCTTTCAGTTCTAGGTTTCAGAAGAGCCTCCAGCGTCTACGATATTCTTAAATTTCGGAAATAAATACATCAAAGTAGTGGAAAATCCCTAGAGAAGTATTAGGAAATTCATCTTTAAGTTAAAACAACACACAGATAAATGGTGTTAATTGGCACACAGTTGATTTTATTAGAAAGACAATTCGTTGCCATTTCTATTTGAATATGATTTTTGGCATGTGGTTCCTTCGGCTGAATCGGAGGAAGTTCAATCGGCAAGTCCAATTTTCGTTTTCGTTTGTTGCAAATGTTGTCTTCCAAGATTTGAATGTTGTGTAGCTTATCGGCGGGCCAAATATTTTACATATCGCCACAAGAATTAGTCCGGCGATGCTAATCGCATAAATTTGAGGTAAAATTTGCAGGTCCAACAAGTGCCGTTATTTGGTTACCGAATGCTTCTTTCAATAAACAATTCCTGGCACGCGCTCTATGGCATGTTGCACCGTGCTTTTAAAACCACAGCTCCTCCACATTAAGGTATTCAATTTAGGTATAAAATGTCAGTGATCATGGTCTTGTGGCGGTCACAAACTGTAACTTTCTTTCCGGCATCGTTTTTGAAGAAATACGGACCAATGATATCACCGGCCCACAAAGCGCACCAACCAGCGACTTTTTCTGGATGTAATGGGCTTTCGGCATTGGCTTGGACATTATCTTCGCGAGAAATGTGATAGTTTTGCTTACTGACAGTCCCATTGGGCCAAAACTCGGGGTTATCCCTACTCGATAAATGGTACATAGCACTTTAACTGGCCGCCAGCCCAACAGGGACTATTTGGTAATGAAGGAGCAATTAGCCTCTCAATCAATGCCAAAGGATTTCAAGAAATGAGAAGTCATGTGCAAATACTAGGAAGCCATTTGAAGCTACTACGGCTACTACGCAGATAAAAGGAAGAGCCTGCTGAAACTGACGACTGCCGAAGCAGTAAGATTGCAAATATTCTAAAGCCATCCACAAGCTTATATGAACACCTGCTTTGAATAGGAAGAGCAGAGAATAGAGTAGAGAGAGCGTGCAACTGCCTAGCTCTTACACAAATAAAAAGCCAGTATTTCACGGTTGACACGATACCAAACATATCGCAGCTAGGATTGCAACTGGAGAAGTCTGAGGATTTTTTTCTTGGGGCGTAA
This sequence comes from Phania funesta, assembly GCA_963932375.1. Taxonomy (NCBI): domain Eukaryota; kingdom Metazoa; phylum Arthropoda; class Insecta; order Diptera; family Tachinidae; genus Phania; species Phania funesta. Next base: position 101,973,874 of record OZ010653.1, on the reverse strand, counting down.
TGGCAAATACACAACAATCCGAGCCACTGTATGAAGTGGCCAATATTTCGATCCTTTTCTCAACTTAATTTAGCCTAATCCTTATTTTCTCTTAAAGGGTTATATCAATTAGTAATAGTGTGTAGAATTGCATTAAATATTCAAAATAAAGTTGACACTAAATTGGAATATTAATTGACTTCAAGCTACTAGAAAATATCAGTCTACATCAATGTTCGTCATCATCAGGATAATGATGATAAGACAGCATATACGAGTACTTTCATAATTTTAAATGATCATAATCGGCATTGTCGTCATCATTATTATCATCAACGCCATGTAGGTGTTGATTGGTGTTGTTTGTGTGTGATGTTTCTAGGTTGTTTTCGTTGTTTATCATTGTTACTGTTGTTGGACGTTAGCAACAAAACAAAACGTGTCATGTACCTTAAAATGTGCTGCATATCAAATTATTTATTTATGTATGTATGTGAGGTTGTGCTGAGTCTTCTATTATTATTGTAGTTTTATGCACAAATTCATAATACTGCCGCTTTTGTCAATTCGTCTGTCTTTTTTTCACTAAAAGTGTGTCTTGTTGGTACCTGTGCATTTTAGCCTTTTGTAGCACTATGTGCAATAGTTGATGAATTTGTTGTTGTTTTAATATTATTGGTCTGCGTTGTATCCACCTTTCTCAGAGTTGCATGCGGTGTTCCCTTCCTATAGTTTATTTTTTCTAGCCTTTTTTTCTTATTTGCTTAATTTTAAACATTCAATTTTAGACATTTTTATATTTGTAAGACAACGTTTAGAGACGTCACAGAAGTCATCAATGATTAAGACTACTGTCAAAAGGTCTCAAGTTTTATTCCTTTGGTTGTGTTGTTTGTTGTGGTTTTTTTATATTTTCTACTTCTATTGTTATTTATGGCATCGTTAATGTGTCAAAATTCATAATCAACAATATGTGAAGTTAGAGAATACGAAAACTGGATGGTTTAGACAGTGGGACAAAAATGAAATTTCGATAACGTGAATATATATATTTTCTTTTGGATTTGGAAAAACAGTCACGCGTAAACATTAATGCTACATCGACATAAAGACCACCAACAAATTTTTTATGTCACGTACCAGCGAAAAATAGCTTTGTTGTTCTAAAGATCCGAAAAATATTTTTCAGTCTTACAAACGACAAATAAAGATAAACCAAGCGCTACATCGATTTTTGTCTCTATACATAACGAAGATTAAATTAAATATTTTCTACCTTCAGGATACTCAATTTAAAGGCTTCTAAGGGCTACGATCGGTGGTCCAATACAAGATTGTTTTGTACCAAACCTGCCAATATAAGCACTATAACCAAAATAATAGAGCAGATTTGATCCACGTTTACTATAAGGCACAGTGGTTTGACAGCCACTTTTTTAAATAATCCAGCCAATTTTCAACGATATAAATATTGAAAACATTTAAGTTGCACTGACAGAGCTGGGGTAGGTTCGATTTCAAAACGCAGGCCTTTTAAATTAAAAAGTGGCCTTGAGCTGAGAACTCCAGTTCTGTTCACTTCGCATATTACAAATGTAATTCCTATGTTAAAATAGTTTACACTATAGTCGTTCTTAAATATGTCGACAAAAACGTTGACCACGTTTGTGGATTAACTTATGGGATAACTTGACAAACACGTAGGCTATAGTTACAAATAAATTTAATGGACTTAGGTTGCCTTTAGACATCAGTTTTTCTTCTAAAGATATTCCTGTTCAAATGTCTTCCTCTAAATAAAATGTAGCGTAATTTAGGCAAAACTTTTGGGATTTTTAAAAACAATGCTTAAGAACGCTATGCACCGGTCTCACTATAAATATAAATTTGTTAAGATAGAAACGACCACTTGAAAAAATATTTTTTTTTTTTTTGATCATATATTTCCCTCTTAAGGATAGAGTGTTTACTGACGGTTTTCCTAACCATTTGAGTCGTATAAAATTCTAGCCAAAGATGTATAGGGTTGCCTCACTCACTGTCTTCTTATGTCAAGGTGAATAAAATTCTGGCCTGTCTTGACAATACCATAGGTTCTGTTCCTCTTATTCAGTTGAAAGTCTCTGCGTCTGGCTGCTACTCTATGTGATGTGCCAAAGGTAGATTCTCTAGTCGGGGCAAATAAAATTTCCGCCGGATACTACGAGGAGACTCGTCTTCTCACTTACCTGTGACCGCAATCATAACTCAAAGGTGAATACAATCCTAACTCAAAGGCTTACCGCCAGAATTGTGTCTATCAAGTGCAAACCAATAAAAAAATTCTGTCTCAAGGGGTATAGGTTCATATCACGACACACCATTAACTTTAATACTAGTTGCTGGCTTGTAAGAGTAGCTTAATTATGTTGACTAAAACTATACGATAATTAAACTCCTTGAAGTAGTCGAACAAAATTCCGTTTTCTAAACTTATGTACTCAAAAATTTTGGAACGAGACTACGTGATGAGGAAGAAGGTCGATAGTCACCAGTCGACAATTTTAAATCACTATAGTCATTAGTAAAGGCTAGTGTTAGCACGAGACTTGATTGATACTAAGAAAATCGTAAATTACAAATCGGTTGCCTGAAATCAATCTGTTTCAATATTTCCCCTTCTTAAAAAAATTTTTTTTCATGAGCATGACAGAAAAGTTATTCACGGTTCCAACTCTAGATCAAAACGACAACAATTATTTAGAATTGTCTTTCGTAATTAGTTCTTTTATTTATTCCCCTTATTCTTCGGCGACTCTCGTATCCTTTCAATTACATTATTTTGCTGTCAGAGTAAGGTGGATGTCGTTTGCATTAAAATGAATTATAAAAAATATTTCAGTTAGGTTATTTTCGCGGTTTGGGCTTGATATGAAGGCGTAAAAGATGTACCACGTAATGGCTTTAGATTCTCAATGGCCTTAACTCATTCCGGTTATAATGGACCTAGGTCAAAAGTCGCTTAGTACAATTTTGAATTTGCGGGAAGGTTGAGCGCAGTGGATGATCTTTGGACTGTAGCTGGAGAACGGTTTGTGATATGTAAAAACTGGTTTAAGTTTTTCATCACAATACACTGCTGAGACTAACAATCGAGGCAGTAAATCGGCGTCTGTCATAACGATAATATTCTAGATCGAGCTGGTTGCGGCACCGGTTTTTATATGTCTTGTAATTAAACGCCTTAGTGTTTGACCATCGATGAGTATCTTCCGATATGGTACTACATCTCGAGCCGCCCTATAGTATTTGAGAACTTCAGACCAACTATGGCCACATACTAAAAAGTTTGTTAGGCCAGAAGATACTTTGAAAACTGAAATCCTCTATGATTAAGATGAATACCTATGCCATCGCAAGCTACTCTTCAAAAAAGACAACTACTTCCATCAACACCAACCAACAATTTCCGTTTACAAAAAAAAAAAAATTATCATTCTCAATGTGCAATTGCCCACTCCAATCACGTATAAATAAAAATTTGCTTAAAAATGTATTAAAAAGTTAAATTTATTTCAATGGCATTAACTTTTATTCACTTTGCTCAACGTTAAGTAATATGACTCCAAGACAGTAAATGGCAAGAAGAAAAATATGCAAAGTATACAAGGAAAACATGAAATCAAGAATGTAGCTACTATTTGTACATGACTACTGCACAAATACACAACATAGCAGACAGGCGGTCACATACACTCACCCACATACACACACACAAACGAGCATTGGTTTGTTGAAAAAAAAAGATACTTAAACTCCAACTGCTCACTGCTTGCTACACCTGCTTTAGTCATAAAAAGTGTTTTTATTTCATCTGTAAAATGTTGCTTTTTCCACATTCATTGTGAACTTTGACTACATTTATTTTGTATTTTTATGACTATAGTAGTGCAAAATTATACTTCAGTGTTATTTGTGCTCCATTTGTATTTGAAGTACTGCCACTAAACTGCACGACTGCTACAGAATCTATTTACAGCAGCAGCAGCAACTACCTGTAAAAATACAAATACAGACATTTTCATATAAATATTTAATTTGAATGCGTTTTCATTTTGTATTCAATATGGTTGGATTATATGCCTGGGCCAATGTTGATGTGTGTGTTTGTGTGTTGATTCACTGACACTTTGGTCATAAATTTCTTTAACATCTTTTTGCTTTTTTGTATTAATGTTGCTTAAAAAAAAGGAGAGTGAATAGGTACACCACGTCAAAAGGTAAATTAAAACAAGCCAGGAATGATGTTCCCCCTTTATACATTTGATACCTTAATATTATTGTTGTTTTGTGGCTATGGGAAGGCAGCAAGGAGGCATGTGAGCTCATCCAATCGAAAAGAAACATTGGTAGTGACTGGTGGTATGTACATTATTTATTTGTTCACAAATAAACAAATTTGATTGTCACAAACAAAACTTTTTATGTTACAAGCTGAGCTCAAACTTGCTTGTTCGCCTAAGAAACTAAAGCAGATCACTGCTGTTTGGAATTTCATTTTAACCAAACTGCGCTACTCTGAAGTAGATTGAGCTAGGCATGAAAATGAGCTGTATAGCCGTGTTGAAGTGTGTTGCTCAGTCCACAACATAAGATACCACAGCTAATAGTGGAAAGTTGCGTGAAAGCTGCTAAAGCAGTCCCGTGCAATCAGTGTTTTCGATTGGAGAGTCTCAGATTGTGTCCGGGTGACACCGATCGTCTACCAAGTCCTGAGTGCTTACGACACTTAGAATATCAAGGTGTGCAATTGCCTCCTTCAAACAACAAATAGCCATCTACTACCAGCGTCTGTTCCTCATATTAGAGGTGGCTTGAAGCTTGAAGTAATAAGTGGCTCGCTATATGAATCCCAGTTCCAGGATCGGATGCAGCAGCCTAATCAGCTTTCATTTTAAACCAACTAATTACTGAAACTTCAAAAGGAACTAATTTCTGGTAGTTGGCGACCTGCTTATACTTCAGGATCAGTCATGATATTTGCTTTCGGCTTTAGAGATTACTAGTACTCTGCTGGTAGTTCTTGGCAATTGGGTCCGTTTATTTCTAGTCTTAAAATTAAAGTTCCTTTATATATTGTGTCCCTCGTTAGTGCGTGTCTAAATGTACTCATTCGTCAATAAGCTGCTGTCAAAACCTGTTCCAAGTGCCCTCGTCCTCTAGCCAGTTATATAGTTTAGGGCTTTCTAAGTACCATTTCGTTCTTGTAACTACGGATTTCTAGAGCTCCAATCGAAACTGTCTTCGTCAGGCCAATACTACGATATACATGAGTTTTGAGTAATTGCTCGTTGATACTTTTCCAACTGTAAGTTGAGGTGTAGTGAAGACTATTTTGGGCTCATTTTCAACCTGCTTTCATTTCTCAATTATTTCAGGTCGATCTTCTTACTCGTCACTTAGTCGCGTGCAATCATTTACATTTACTTACGACCTTATTGATTCCTAACTGGTAGTTTTCTTATCACTTAGTCTAGTTTTCGGTACCCTTAATGCTCAGATTCCTTTAACTAATGTAATCAAAGTTAATACGTGCCTAATTGTGGTCCCTCGTCAAACGCTAGCTAATTCGCTGCTGTCAAAGCCACTTCTTAGCAATGTCGTATGATATTTTCTGCGTCGGGGTTCCTTCTTAGGGATCCACCATCAGTCTCCTGAGTCCAACGTATTCATTGCAATCCTTTCTCGAGTTAATCGGTACCCTTATGTGTAAGGTCCATCGTAATATCAACAGTTGATTTTTAAGTATGACCTTCACGACGTCAATCGTTACTAGCTTATCAGCGGTACATTATTCTGTAGGGTGGATTAGTTGCCTTCCGTGTGCGGCAATTTTGTATATTAATAAACCCGTTAAGCCAAAATTGAGCCTGATCGCTGAACACAATTGAGCAATAAAATATCTGATGAGTTGATGACTGACTTTCAAAGAAAATCAGGATAATTTGGTAGAGTAGTGCAAGGGTCTATCTATTCGTTATGACTTGCCGGAATATACTGATCATAAGTGCTATAAAGTGAGTTCAATAGGACTTAAAAACAGCCTATTGGAGTATTTAAAGTTTCTTGGTTGAAGCAACTGATGTTACTTCCCCCTCTTAGTCGGCTTTAGTTATCTTAAAAATTATTCTCTTCCCTCCTGGTCAGATTTAATTGTTCGCTTCTCTCCACCTGAGTCGAGAAAAAATAAACTCAACCCGCTCGTAACTAGTCTTCTCACAGACTCACCAAGAAATTTTCACAATAATTCAAAATTTTTTAAATTCATTCTCGTTCGGACCAAAAAACTTTAACAAAATTTCATTTATATTTTATTATTGTTTCTTGTCGTAATTCTTTTTCAAACATACAACTTTCTTTATTTGCAACTATTATTTGTTATTTCAGTTCCATTTGGTCATTCATCTATGGCAGAGAACGTACATTTCATATGAATATTTAATGCCACAATATTGTATGGCTGTTTACGACAGCAGTATCGTTTTGTATGCTTCTTTGGGAAAATGCTTTCACAGATATTCAGTTATGGTGAATGAAACAAATATGTTTGTTTCTAAATGAAGTAAGTATTGTCTTCCTTTCCTAACTTGATAGTATTTTGTTATTGGTATTCTCAAAAGTTGTTGTTAATAATTTAATACAATTTTCCCATCTACCTGGTAGATAAAAGGTAGGAATGGCAATGGTTTTGGGAGTTCCTATTTTCATTTGGTAGCGTTTTATTGTATACAGCTGGCGGTCTCTACATTTTTTTAGTATATGTAGGAATATTGTGATCTTCAAAGCAAAAATACCAAGTCTTTGAATTGGCTCTACAACTGCCCAGAGTCATAAACAATGTTTTGAAAACATACGTGGAAGAACTGATGGGGGAATTACAAATGCTTTTTAAATGGTTTTACTTAAAAAAGATTTATTTCGAAAAAAATTCTAAGGAAGCATCGAAATCAACAGTATCAGTTTCGTCGGCTCCATTCTCCACGGATTGTTAGGATTTTTTTTCTCAGCGGCTCAAGAATCAACATTTTTACTCATATCTTAATAATGTTGAAAGCATTAGCAGCAGCTTCATTCTTATTATCAACTCCAGTAGAGTACATCTAAAGTAGCATGCAATTCGGTAGACTCCATGCATCATTGCACTATTAGAAACAAAAGGAATGAACTCGAACTGGATAAGACTCGATTGTAATCGACACAAATAGAGTTCAATACTCGAATAGAATTTTGTTAACTACAGTAGTATTGGCTAAAATATACTCGACATAGAATGTAGTAAATTTGACTAAATAAGAAACGTTCTCTATTATTACTGTAGTCTTGATTTTACTAAAATAGAAACGAGCAGATGAAAATAAAATCTACTGACTCCGACTCCATCACGATGAACTTAAATAAAGTAGACTATTATTAGAGTAGAATGCATTGCAGTAGGAAGGACTACACTATACTAGAATCCGCGTGGAGAGAGGGATCGATTTAATTAGTCTCAACTAGAGGAAATTCGAGTAGAATAGACTCTATTTTAAAAGTAATAGTAGGTAATGGATGACAGAAGTAAGCAACGGTAGCATAAAAATAAACGAGAAATATGAACTCGGTTATATGTAGTAAGTGTAAGAAGAATATAAATAAGGTAGGTGGGAAAGAGAATAAAGAAGAGCTTCAATTATAACAAAGACGGTAAGATATGAAAAGGACGCAAATAGAGAAATCCAATACAAGTACGAGAAGAATAGAAAACAACGATAGGATGGAAGCAAAGTACTAAAAAAGAGAGCGTAGGAATAAGGAATGGAAGTAGATATTCCAAGGGAACGAATAAAAGAAAAATAGTCACATACAAAATAAAGTAGATCAGTAAAATATGAGTAGATTATATTCGATTAAAGTAGATATGTTTAAAAAAAGCGTATATTTGTCTACAGGAGACTCATTTCGAGTTAATTAAATTAAAGTGTTCTCTACGAGAGTAAATGGTGACAACAGTTGCATGTTCATCGCAAAGTTATGTTGAAAATGTTTATAAACAACCATTATATGTTTACCATAACAAAATAGTGTTGTAGACAACACAATATGGTTATCGTGACAGTACCACAACCATTTGTTTTCTTTACTTGTAGAGTAGAAAACATTAGAGAAAGTAAAGTGGAACAGCTTTACTTGACCTGAAAGTTTAGTTTTAAACTAGGAGATGTTGTCCAAGCTACACTTTAGCTATTATTTCACTATAGTTTCTGGCAAAAACTAAACCTGCTCAAGCTTGAGAAAGTGAGGAAGACACTTACATAAAATAACATTAACTAAAACCTAGTGCTGATTTATTATTAAATTACTTTCTAATCGTAATTTGACATTTTAAATTCACACTATTACATTGACAAAAATCTCTAAAGTTAGACGATTGTGCAAGGTGGCTTTTTCTAGGTCAAGCAAAAGATGGCAAACATTTGCATTCAATGAGTATCGCTTTCAATTAGGTCAACTTGCTGTGGTTGCTTATTTCTTTCATTTCATCTACATTTAATAAATTCCATCCATATCTTTTGAATACGTTTTCTATTAATTAATCACTAGTTGAAGACATCCGCAGATCAGAATAAAGCAGAAAAAGATAATTTGCTGTCAATTAATTTCATCTTAAATATTTTGCCTGTATGAAAACCATTACTGTGGGCTCCTTTACGTTGCCTTTGAATTTTAACACGCTTACGCTTTGCTAACCATATAATTAACGCAAACACAAAACACAGTTGCCGTAATAACATGGCTTACGATGCCACATACATTTTCAAACAGTTATAAACGTTAAAGTTTTGTTTTGAAGTCAACATATTGATGGGGGTATGAGCGGACATTTGTATGTGGCATGTTTTTAAGTCACACACTAATGCCGGCATTGATGCTCTTGCTGTTGGTGTTGATTGTGCTCTTGTGTTGCCTTTATATGCTTCATTGATTTTTGTTGTTAATGTATTTCACGGTATAAAGTACATACAAATTGTATGCATTTCCTTTTGTGTTAAACATGTGTTACTCTTTTAATATAACCACGCAATATTTAACGTTTACAACGTTTACAATCAACGTCAAAGATTATGCCAGAGACATTTGAAGTCTTGATATAAAACAGTCAGTCCAGTAATTATACACTCAATGTTATGATTTAATAGATATTTAATTTAAGAAAATTCGTGTTACTGTTAAGCAGTAACTAGGGTAAAGCAGAATATTGTAGAGAAAAGTAGAATACTGTAGAGTAAAGTAGTGTAGAGAAAAGTAGAATACTGTAGAGTAAAGTAGTGTAGAGAGGAATAGAGTCGAGTATAGTAGAGTAGTAAGCATAGTAGAAGACAGTAGACTAGAGTAGAGTGGATGAGAGTAGTGTACGATCAAGTAGAGTAGATTAGAATGATGTAGAGTAGAGTAGTGTAGAGTGGAATAGAGTAGAGTAGAGCAGCGTGGAGTAGACTACAGTAAAGTAGAGTAGAATAGAGCAGAGTAGAGAAGAGTAAAAGATAGCAGAGTAGGTAGAATAGAGTACAGTAGAGTAGAGCAGTGTAGAGTAGAGTAGTGTAGAGTAGAGGACAGTAGTGTAGAGTAGATTAGAATATAGTAGAAACGTGTAGAGTATAGCAGAGTACAGAAGTGAATAAGAGTATATAGCAAAAAGAGAGTGAAGTAGAGTAAAGAACAGTTGAGTTCAGTAGAGTAGTGTAGAGTGGAGCAGAGTATAGTACGGCAGAGCAGAATGGAGTAAAATAGATTAGAATAGAGTAGAGCAGAGTATAGTAGATTATATTCAAATAAATGAGAGTAGAGTAGAGTAATGAAGAGTAGAGTAGGAAAGAGAGATAGATAGGCGTGCAGGATTTTTAGTACGGATGAAATTCATCTCTAGAAGATTTTACACTCTCAGTGCAGTAAAGATAGGCTTTATTACGGCAATATATGGCAATATAGAAACAAAAGAGTAGACTAAAGGAGTACACAAAAGAAATGCAGAGTACAAAGCAATAATCAAAATAAAGTGGATCGAATTATAATGAGCTACAGTTAAGCTGAATATATTAAAGTTTAATAGATCGCAACATAGAAAAATAAAAGGGTGTGTAATAGACTAGGCTAGAGCGGTTAGTGAAGAATTATATTGAGAGTGTTACAGTAAAAAGCAACAGAGCAATGCTGAAGAGAGATAAATAGAAATGCAGACTAAAATAGCGAGAAGTAGAGTGGCGCAGTCCAGGACAGAGTTCAATAGGGTATGGTAAAAAAGAATTAAGCAGAACAAATAATATATTATAATAGAGGACAGTAGTGCTGAGCAGTTCAGAGTATGTCAGAAATAAGCAGAGATAAAGAGGATTAGTAAAATATAATGACTATAATAGACAGAATTTTTATGAGTGTACATCAAAATTTAGCTGGCTTGATTTTCGAAATTTTTGTTATTTGTCATCATCACCGTTCTAGTGGTTAAGCCTCATTGCTTTTATGCTGTATTACTGAGGTAGTGGCTTTGTTGTCGGCGACATTGTTCCCTGCCAGTGCTGTGTGTCACTCACGGTATTAGAGTTGTTGAAAGTATTGATAATAATGATGATTACTCGTTCTTAAGAAAAATAAAGGTTGGTGTTTATTTCTTTTCCATGTTTAATACTCCGCATGTTCTAGATAATTTTGCGCATGTAAATGCGTGTAATTTGTCATAAGTTGTTGCATGAGAAGATTTCAAATATTTGTGACTATAAAGACATTTTCGGAAGCGAAGTATTTCCGGGGAATAAAGGCACTGCTGTGATAGGCACGATTGATTTGTTATATTTATTGTAGTAATTCCAAGCCTTAAGAAAAATATTTTTTTGGTGGTTGTAATGCTTTATTGCACATGAAGGCACATTTCCGGAGGGTTAGTAAATGTCTTAGTTAAATTGTATTTAAAAGCGGGTTGTCTTGCAAGGCTTTATATGAACTATTTGATTTAAAATCTTCGGAAGAATTTTTACCAAGCGTCTCACACTAATTATTCTATTTAAATATTTAAAATACAATTTATTTATCTTCTTTGTAATACAGAAATTAATCATTTTTCAATTACTTATATTTTAATCTTAAAAAACATATTTTCATAAAGCACACAAATCACAACTGTTGCTCTGTTGTCTTTGCCACATAATTAAAAACAAAAACTAGGCGCCGCTAAGTAATTGTATTTCCGCGAAATAATTTATTGCATTTTTCGTGTTTATGCATACAAAAACAGCAGGCCCCTGTCAGGAATAAAATGTCGGTTTTTTGCCAATAATTTTTCAACACTGCTAAATACGGAATTAAAAGAAAACAAACAAAAAATTTATGCAAATTTAAGGAGAATGCAATCAATAAGAAGCCCCATTGTAGCTCTGTAATCTGTAGCTTAAGTCAGAAGCTAAGTTAAACAATTTTTAACAAAAGTTGATTTCTTCTTGAATACAAGTGTTTTGGTGAATCATTATGAATTTTGGACATTTGGTGACCTTTGTAATTTAAATGATATTTCGTTTTACTAATGGTTTCTTGACTTCCACCCTTCTGACGATATTTTGTACAATTACTGGTGACTCTGGTCGCAAAAAATTACAATTTTTTTTCATTAAGGAATTATATATTTAAATATATTTGAATTTTCGTCATCCCTTGTCAGGTGTAGTTCTATCAAAACCAAATGTGACACTGAAAATGGCTCTTAGCCGAAACCGGTGTGCCTCCCAACCAAACTTGTTAAGGGATGATGGAAATATATTCCAAACATCTATATTAAATCACCTTTTCGGAATTTAAAATCAAGAATAAATTATATATTTATTATTTTTTTAATTTAAATGATTTTGGCGATGTGCAGTGGTTTGTGGCGATTTTTTTTTGGGGAAAACTGAAAATTTACCGTTAAACGGATTTTGTTTAATTTTGAAAATAAATTCTTATTCAGCAATTTTGGATTGATCAACTGATATAAGCAACCTATGGGCTCTCTATACTTCCAGCAAAGATTAGTCTGCAGTGAACTTAACAGTACGTCGCACACTGGGTTGTCATATGTGCAAAGTGATACGCAATTAAAATTTTTAAATTAAGCTTTTGTCATTACAACTCCTACCGGGTAAAACAAGATAAAATTATATATCGCCATGTAAAGATCAATTATTATTCAGCATTTGGCAACTTTTATAAATTGTTTAGTGTTAAAATACAATATTCTGAACCGACAACGCGGGCACAACTGGTATAAAAATTAATCGAAAATAGGTTCCTGGAATTTGAGTACAGCTGAAATAGTTTGGCAGCCAGCCACAGAAGCCCTATGCTAGAAATCGCAAAAATTATACAACAGATCACCATCTTTTAAACTGAGCCAGTTGTAGAACAAGTAACAAATACATGCGTGATGTGGGTAATATTTAAATTCTCTGCAGTCAAACAAACGCCCTTTACTTATGAATCACTGTACTCTACCAAAAAACAAAAAAGGCAGCTACGAAAAAAGTTCAATTCAATTAGCGAAAATGTTGGCTACATAAACGAGTGCACAGAAAAAAAAACAACAATACTGGAATTAAGAAACAAAAAACATGCCAAATGGAAGAAAACTTACAAAAAAAAAATCACAAAATAATCAGCAACAACATGCTGACACAAACACAGAAATCAGAGAAAGAAAAATAAAATTAAAGCAACTGCTGCATCAAAAAATTATGTTAAAAGATCAACAATGAAATTATGGCAACAAGCTTGAAAACAACACTACTGTTGTGCATCTTCCAGCACTCGACACTTGAGGGGATTTCGTTTTCGTGTTAAGGGCCCCCTAAACAAGGATTTATGAATAAAAGAAAAATTTGTATAAATTTTTATAAAAAAAAATATCAAAAATTACAACACGATCCAAAATGTAAGGAAGCACTGCAAGCAGTACAAGATCAAGATGAACATGCTGCTGCTGATGATGACGACAACATATTTTTGCATTTAAATTGTTTTTCTGCTTATACAAAGAAAAACGATTTAAAGCGCCAGCGAACAACACAAAGTGTTCGAAACAATCAAGAGCATGTTATTTAGCACTTCAGTCAAATATTTGCCAAATGAAGAAAAAAAAAACACAAAGAAAACGGGCCGAAAAATTAAATAAACATTAAAAATTTTCACGCTGGGCCTCAACGACTGGGCCAGTTCCCTATAACGCCATGTAACTACATGCTTATATTATTTGATAGTAAAGATTAATTTATTTTAATATTAAAAAGAAAACGCTCGAAGTGGCACATTGCTCAAAGTTTCACTAAAATAGAAAAAAAAACATTAAAACTGGGCACAAAATTAAACTAATTATAAAAAAATAAGGTAAATAAATTATATAAAAAATTATTAATTCACAAACGCCTTGTGTTATTGTATCGTATATTAAAATAAATCGTTGTCAACACTAAATTTTATTATATAGTGGGACTATTGTATTGCTAATGTCAGAAAGTTATAAACGCCATGAATAAAAAATAAAGGAACTTAGCGAAATAGCAGACGATAAACAATTTTCTATATTTCGAAAGAAATTCTATAAATAATTTAAAGTTTTATAATTATACAAATATTGATAATGTTCAACTTATTTAACACAAATTAATCAAATAAATAGTGTGCTCCAGGTACAGTGTAAACACAGAATTTCAATAACATATGAAATAAAATTGTATAACAATATCACTCACACTTTTATATAAAAACAAACAACTAGAAAACACAACATCGTAGTAAAACACGATCGGTATAACAATACAAGGCCTTTGTCTGTTGAAGAAATGTGTCAAAGTCAAGGAACAAATAATTACTATTTAATGTAGGGTGGATATCAAAGCAGGCCGCTTACTTTATGAGTGGCTTTTCGACGCCCTTCTTTCCGCGAATGGATTTCAGGCAAACGATTTGTAATTTACGCCTACCTACTTTTATTGAGTCTCGTGCAAAGACTAGCGCTTATTCTTGACTGTACTGATTTCCCACTATCGATTGGTAACTCTTCTTCCTCATCACGGAGCCTTTCCCAATTGGTAGCATTTGCCTCTTTGGCTTAGGTCCCACACGGCATTCTCATTTAACAAGTGCCTACCCGTCGTCATAAGTCTTATGCTAGCCAGTGCTGGACATTTACAGACACTGTGTGCTACCGCCTCAGCCTCTGTCTCAGGAGTATCTTTGAAAACTGACTTATGTACCGCTTCTACCATCTCTTCAGAATTCCTGCAATGGCCAATAAATACTCAGTGTCCAACCCTATCTGAATCTCACGGTCCAACGGCTTGAAAGTATTTTTAGAGATTAACCCGTCCACCACTCACTAGGCAAGCTTGTCTATCTCTTCGTGTATTCTTCCTAGGCCAATTAAACCCAGAATTCCTTTACAGAAGTCATATAACTCCCACGAGTACTAAAAAAAGAGGTGTCCATCCACACTGAGCTACATATGTACGGGCAAGTCTGTATTAAAGCTGGAGATCGGCTGGGATCCAGAGTTAGCATAACAATTTTTAACAAAAATGAGGAACGAAAAATAACCAGCTTTTAAAGAAAATCAAATCGAAAATAGTGAATAGGGCGAAAAAATAATCAAGAAGAGTCAGTAAAGAGTCTAAATAGTTCTAAATCAGCAAGAAGGTTCCAAGGGTACTGCGTTATTCAAGGGTAGCCTGTTTAATATAACGTACTCATATTTTTAAAACTGCCTTGCAGGATTAAGTTTGTACGATCGTTTAAAATGGCCTAAGTATGATTATAGGTAACTTTAAAAAATTATGTAGGGTTCATGATCATAAAAAATAACAAATATGAATCAAATGGTGGTAAACATGATAAAACAAATTTAAGGCAAATGTGCCGACGTCAATAAAAAATTACATGATAATATGGACTTTACGAAGAACCAGTACAACACGTGAATTTATGTAAATGGTGCCTTAAATACACAGTATGGTCCTAGTTACTCTATTTGACTACAAGAACCCCGCATAAGGGCAAAAAGTGATTATTGTATAGGGAGATACGAAACAACTCGAAAGCTGCATAATTATCGCTGGCCGATTTTACGCAATTGCTGGGTTAAAGGTTTTACGCAGCTATGTAGTCGCCAAACATCTGAAAACTGATAAGTTAGGGAAGGAGGCATTGATTTGGCAAGAGATTTGCAGTTGCAAATTTTGTGAAGGAGGTTTTAGAAAAAAACCATTATTGCCCATCATTCCATTTCACTAAACGTCAGTAAACTTTTGGCCCAATTCAACAATGAACTTTATCCACGATCGATTTCATCCATGATCAAAAATTTATTTTATATGATAACATTGAATACAGTAAAAGTTACAATTTTGTTAGACAACTAGCAGAATGGAATGCATTTTCTATCCAGCTTCACAAATTGTAAGCATTCTTTGTGTCTTTTCTACTAATTTTGAGTCCACTGTAAACGTGTGTAGTGGCATAGAAAATGCATTCCATTCTGCTACTTGTCTAATGAAATGTTATCTTTTACTGTATTCGAAGTTATCATATCAAATAAAATTTCTTTCTTAATAGAAAGAACAAAGAAAACTAACTTATGCCTAAAAATTAAATTACTTAATATTCATAATTGTGGTTTGACAAAGTTAGCCCGAACAACTTTTATTCTTTTGTTTACAATCGAAGCTTATACAATCCTTTGAGTGTCCGCATTTTAAATACACAGTTCTTAAATTTCTACTTAAATTTATAGATATTCATGCAACAAATTCAACAAAGTGTCCACTCTTTCCACATGCTTTTAATTATAATTTAATTATGATAATGTTGACACAATTTGGCTTCAGAAAACGAAACTAGCAATTATGTAAAACGATTTTTTAATGAAGCAACTAAACATTTTAATTTTGAAAACCTTTTACAACAACAGCAAAAAAAAAACAGTTAAAAAATCAAAATTCCAAACAATATTTTAATTAAGCTAAAATATTTTAAGATAAGATTATCAATGAATTAAAATGAATTGACAATCTGTCGGTAAATTTATTCAAGTATAAAAGCGATTTTAAGAATTTAGAAAAACCGTTTTAACGTTTTAATGGAATTTATGAGCCAAAAAATATATAAAGTTTAATTTCTTCTTCTTTTCTTTGTAATACTCGTATAATAAACTCAATTAACCAATGTTTTGTAGTGTTATCTATAAAGTAGACTAAATTTTATTGACATATTTATTATTATTATTTTATTAATACGATGACGGCATTGAAAGTATTTACAAGAGCTGAAACGGAACATACTACATTTTATATATTAAAGTTAGAGTTTGGGTTCAACTTAAAATTTTAATAAGTTTTTCATTGAATTAATTATTTTATTAATTAAACAAATATTTGAAAATTTATGTAAAATAACTAAATCACTCACAAACGAAAATTGAAAGTAAAATATATATTTTTAATTAGTTAAATAACTGAATTAATTAAAAGCTTATTTAAGTTTTAAAATAAAACTGAAGAAATCCCTTCGTGCCCGAATTGTTGCCAAACGGATAACACTGTTCTGCAAAAAAAAAATGTTTTTTACCTCCTTTGAAAAAAAAATAATAATATGAAGTAGAATGGCTTAACTTGCTTAATTAAAATCTAGTTTAAGTTTTTTTTTTTATATCACGCACAAATTTTTGTAAATGGGGGTGGGAATGCTGATAAATGCATTACGCAATTTTTGTTAAACTGAGATACCTTCGCTTAATTGTGAAAAAACCAAGATTTGTGCATCGATTTTTATGATATATAGCTCATTTTATTCATAATACACCTAGTCTTATAACTAATTATAAAAACCGATCATTTTTGCTCTTAAAAATGTTTTATGATTTAAAAAAAAAAACAATTCGCATAACGAATTTTGTTAATTTTGTATGAAAATTTTTTTTTCGCAACTAATTTCAATATAATTTTGGAACTGTTCAGCATATAAAAAAGTTTTAAAACGCCTTAAAGGCTATTTCATACAGCATCTTTTGGCGCTTCTATTATTGCAATCGGATTAGCTGTTCTTGAGTTATAGTGAAATGAACTAGTGTAGCCGTCCTTTTAAGGGCGTCATATTTGCCACGCACATTTAAAAAAATTTATGCGTGACAGAAAAATAATAAGAACAGTTCTATATTTAGCGCTTCAAATACTTCAAATTTATTATATGTTTATTTAAAGGAGGATTTAATTGCAGAACAGTGGAATTAGTAATATGCTAATATATCAGTCTGGCCATGTGTTCGCTTCCCACCAAAGACTTTGATCTGTCTCTCTACAATAACTGAAGGTTTTCGTTGCTATAAAGAATATACTCGTAGTTTGTAATTATATTCTAACATTTAATAAACTAATAAATCCGGTATCGTTTCCAGCATTTTATGTTTCAAGGGAAAAAAATAAACCGAGGAGAAAAAATTTGCTGAATAGCTTTTATGGAGGAGCAAACTTGGAATGCCGGATATTGAAACTGGTGGCTTGTTTTGTTTAAATAGCACCGATCTTTTCAGCAGTCGTGGCATTTCTTTCTTAATGCCATACTCACGTGCTGTAGTAATTTTGCTTATTATGCTATGTTATTGGGCTACTAGCTTTTGAAAATAATAATAATAATGTTAAATAAATAAATTTGTTTGTGAATTTCTAAATATTTTGGTGAATTTTTCTTGTTATTTTTCGTGCTTTTGGCGAAATTACAAATTAAAATTTTTGTAATGAATATCCCGGTTTTGGTGAAATAATTATTTTTTTTTTGAGAATTTTGGGTTTTCGTTGTTTTTCTAGCAAAAAAAAATGTTTCTTCCTGCTTTTAGATTTTATGGTTAGTTTTGGATTTTCGAAGTAATTCAGTTTTTTTTCCTAATTATTGAAGTTTGGAGGATATCTAAAAAATTCGGTCCAATATCCAGGTCCGTATGTTATATGGGGGTATCGGTATAAAAAATTTTGCAGAGGGGCTTTATAGAAAATTTTATAAGGACTCAGAATATGACCGTATGTATAAGCATTTCCCAGTCAGAATGAAAATACCAAAAAGAACCTATAAAATGCTTTTTGGCCTATATCTCGAAATCTTGTAAACCAATTTGGCTGATTTAAATGGTAAAAGTTTTAAGATCGTAGGTTTCTAGTGCCATCAGAAAGTTGATTTAAATATTGGACGGGCGGACATCCCTACCTATAAGCATATAGAATATGTAGACTCGGAGATGAATATTGTAGAAATTACCGACGGAATGATAAACCTATATAACCTTTTGAAGTTGTGAAGGATAGACAAATATAACACAAGTTTACTAACTCAGTCTACTTTTTAACAACAACAAGGGAAAGTTGTTTATTGTGCTAATTGTGTTGCTAAGTTTATCTGCACTCGGATTCATCAAATTAATTATAGTTTCCATAATGTAGCGTTATGTCAAAAACGGAGCAGATTTACGACAAATATTAACATAACTGTAGAATGGTATGTCCTATTTAGTTAATTAAAAAACTCGGAATTTGACACCAATATTGTCATCAAGCCGTGGCTACTTTCTTATTTAATATGCTTCAGATACTCGTATATCGTTGAACTTTAACTAATTCTCATTATATCAAATAACAACAAACATTTTTTCACTTTTCTACAACCGAATAGGTAACTAAGTTCCAAACAAAACGAGCATTATTTCATTAACCTCAATAGACGGCTTTTGAATATATTCATAAATCTGTGCCGGCATTTCGTTTCGCCAAAACGAGATTCCGCACACATCAGTAATATTATCTCTAACAAAATTCGCAAGCGTCGCACTGATATGTGCAACTTTATTATATGAGCTATAAAATAGTTACTTAAGGTAAAGCCGTCAGCCGGAAGTCACAAAGATATGGCTGGCCGTATCTGAGTGTCCTGTCAGAAGTTCTGACTATAGAGAAGGCGGCGGCCTCGGGAGGAGTCTAAGGCTTAATCTTTAGAAGTATTTCTGAGGTGTTGGACGTGAGACAATAGTGAAAGCATAAGAATAGGCACTGAAGCCTCGTGAGAGTTATAGTGGTTAATCTCTGTGGGAACTCTGGAATTCTGAAGAGATGGACAAGAAAATCTCGCAAGCGGTGGATGAGTCAGTTTCCAAAGGTACTCATGAGGAAGATACTAAGACCATGGCGCACATTGTATGCGAATATCTAGCACTGGCTACAATTAGGCTTAGAAACACGGGCAAGCATTTGTTAAATACCTAAGCCTTAGGCATCACTTCGTGATGAGGAAGACGTCCGACAGTTACCAGCCGACAGTCTGAAATCCAAACAGTAAAGAGAAAAGACCAGTGGTAACTTGAGACTAAGGTAATCGTAAGTTTCAAATCGGTTGCCTGAGATGAATTAATGGAGAGAAAAGTTCGAAAGGGGACCAATTAATTTAGCGGTCTTCAGCGGTATCTCCGTAATAAATAAATAATATTGACTTGTGTTTTGTCGCCACGGCTTTCTCGAT
Source organism: Phania funesta (assembly GCA_963932375.1). NCBI lineage: Eukaryota > Metazoa > Arthropoda > Insecta > Diptera > Tachinidae > Phania > Phania funesta. The sequence goes on along the minus strand of OZ010653.1, from coordinate 101,954,308 downwards.
ATTTTTGTAACTAATGAGAGGATCTAAAGACAATGTTAATAAAGCCCAAATGTAACAAACTCTACTCACGTTATACTAATATGTAACATCCCACTGTATTTTGGAGATGACGCTATATCTCGACAATCACAATCCATATAAAAAACTTGAGTCCAGATTTGCATCCAGCACGCTAAATTAAATAACCAACATTTTTCAGTTGATCCAGTCCAAAAGCTTGTATATTTGTATCATTCTGGTTACTAAATTATCAAACTTTACTAAAATTGAAGTCTAATTGTGTTCAATACAAGTTAAGAAATTATGCAGTTCAAGTCCTACAATGGGCAAACTCATTACACCTGAAAAGGTGGAGGGAGGCTACCACATGCCGACAGAATTGAATGGTTTTCAAAGAGCCCTTCGGCAGGAAGGCCAGTAATGTGATTTGATATAATAGGGTTACCTTAAGCTAGATCACTGTGTTAGTGACAGGTCATGGAAATTTCAAGTAGCATCTGGCCATGATGAAAATCGTATAAGATGATACTTGCCTGGAAGAGGCTGAGAAGAAGGCGCTCATTTTATGTGAATGTCCACCACTGGCTAGCATAAAGTTTATGACGACGGGCAGACACTTGTTAAATGTGAATGCCATGGAGGAGCTAAGCAATATTACAAGAGAAAGTTACAGTCGACAGTATGAAATTATTGAGGCTGGCTGCCCCTAACCAATTCGAGAAGCAAAGGGTGACCCCCAAGAGGGCCCCAAAAAGTAAGAGGTCAGCTTCGATATCCCCCCTACATTAATAATAATAAGAAATTACGCACAAAAACTTAAAACCTATTTAAATATGCTGATTTAATCCGCTTTGTTTTAAATGTACCAGCTGGTTTGTGCCAGCTTACTTGTGTCATGTTATCATGTTGTTGTTTTCTTTTTATCAGCCTCCTATATATTTCATTGAAGATTAAAATTCTTAATAGTGTCGGCTTCACTGCTGTCTAACTGTCAAGTCTTTTCAAACAACACAAATCTGTTGATTTTACTTACAACTTCCATCAGGTGTAGGTGTCATATATTACGAATAAGAATAAAATTATTTGCAAGTTATATGAAGGCTCTAAGATATTGTTGTTTTTTTGTATCAAAAGCAATAACTTGGAATATGTCTTAATGAGTAAGAAAACAGATGCTTGAGTTCTTTGACTTGTTGAATTTTGAAGGACAGGTGCAATTATTTTAAAGAAATTAAAAAGAAAATAAGACATAAAGATCACTGGACTCAATCAAGTAGCTTATTACTCCTCTTGAAAACTAGAAAGAGAAGACGTTGAATCAACGTAATATTTCTTCAAAACGACGAAGGTGGTTGTTAAAGAATGGTATTAAATTTTAAGGTCAACAAACTAGGCAAATATTGAAAACTTATTTTGTCTTGAAAAATAGTTAAAAAAATAGTCTAAAATTTCTCTAATTCAATACAATGACTTTCACTGAAATGCATTGCTGTATCATACATTAAATATTAACATCCAAATGAATCATTTTAGTTTATAGTTTTATTAATTTTTTTCCAAAATATCTTTTTTATATTTTCAGTTCAAAACTTTGCACGCAAGGCATAAATAAAACTTTTAAACAGCCAGAAAATTTGAAAACGAGCATTGCGTTTAATTTCAAATATCCTTATGTTGCACATACAATACTTGCGATTATAACCCCCATCCAGATACTCGCACATCGCACTAAATGTCTGGCCGTCTGTCTGTAATATCCAAAGCTGACACAAGGAAAATAAGAAACAGCATTGCTCACACACGAATTCTGCGAAATTGTTGAAAATAAAAGCGTAGCAAACAGGCAAAAAAAAACTTATTTTCAAATTGGTTCATATAAAATTTATTGAATAAAGTTTAACAGCATCAACGAGTATAAAAAAGAACAAGTCACGATTTTTAAACATTTTTCTCAATACAAATAGAGCAGCCATATATTAAGTCAGTGAAAGGAAAATACCAACCAACTAAGTAGTCGGCAAGTAATTTGTGTGGAGTTTTGAAATGTTATTTAAAATCAATATCAATATTTTATTTAGACAGTCTGTATTTAGGGTTGCATCTTTGTTTTAATCTATATGTTTAACAAAATAACATTATTGAGCGACTGGCTGGCTGATTCGTCATCGTCAGCCTAACTAAATTTGAAAAATTCTTTTAAAAAGTGGCTAAAATTGGCAGTTTAAAGTCTCCTAAACTAATTATTGAAGATATAAAATTGTTGAACATTGCATTCCCTGCTAAAAGAGAAGCCAATACATCAAAAATAACACTTTCAGGGAAAAATTTAGAATTAAAACTGGTACTACTGGTAACTGTGGTCACTTCTAAACTAACAAAGAGATAAAATATAAAAAGAATTATTTCTCCATACAAAAAAAGTATTTATTTGGTACTATTTCCAAATTCAATATTGGCACCTTTTGTGTCTTCTAAACTGTCAAACGAAAAGAAAAAAATTGCTTAGTTGTGTAGTACTTTTGGCAAATCCTTTAAAATCCTAGGAAAAGGCTTAAAAAAGTATCGCTATTGAATTGGTACCCGTTTAGAGCAACTACTCATCTAAAATGATACCGGTTCTAAAGGTGCCCTTTGCAATTAATGTTGCACCTCAAGTGGCAGTTCCAAATTTCATTCCTTCACAACTGCTTTGCTAGAAAAGTCTACCAAATAATTATATTTGTTGATTTTCGAACATCCAAAGTTCAGTGAGTCTTAGAAGATATATAACATGACTTTTGCTGATTAGGCCAGAATAGTTTCCGAATCCAGCACTCAAATCGTGACATATGTGAATTAACAACTCAGCATGTAAAAAATTATTTTTCAGATTACGATATACCTGAACGTACAACATTGTATGTTGTGGCACATTTCTCCTGTTGAGCTTAAAAAAGTTTATTACTGCCACTTGTAGTACTGGAGCAATCGCTTGAAATTTAGTTTCTCCATCACATACGTAAAAGCCTGTTTGGTTAAGCGAAACAATGCGACACCCCGTAATGCAGTATAATGACACATTTCGTTGGTTGCTGGTGTATGTTCAGCAGAGTTTAGGATCTGTAAGGGAAGAATACAAAAAGGGAAACCCTCACAAACGTAGCCTTCACCAACGGATCAGCGGCTCACAATAACTGCTACCTATATAGCTAAATCTGCGCGTAAGGGGTACTACTGTGTCTCCAGCTAATGAATGCGCGCGTTTTAAACCTGTTCGTGGGCACACAGATTCATACTCACACACAGGGAGTATTTATTAAACTAAAAAACTGTCATCTTTCTACTGATGAGTTAGTTAAAAAACGAGTGCTACCAGTTTTAGCCTTACAAATGGATTTATGCATTATTTAAAAAATCAAATTTTAAGATATACACAATGCTCGACAGGGCAGCTGCTTATGTAGTACATTTTCAAATTCTTCCATATCACATGAATTTAGGTAGAAAAATAGAGACACTTCCGTTTTGTAAAACTAAATTGCGTTTAAGGTATCTATTCCACAGCTATTGTCAATTATACTATCAAAAGAATTGTCGAAGCTACAACCAGTTTTTTTTTTTAATTAAAAAATCACTAAAAAAACAACCATTGCAATCGTTTTTTTTATTGGAACGTACGTTCAGAGATGTGACGGTTCCATCCCTGCATTAAGTCTTTGCTAACAAAATCCCGAGAAATCTGTATTTTGTCCATGCAATCATTACGAATGGGATATTCGAATATTACTCATTTCAATTTAAGAATGATCGGACATTGTGCAAGCAAGAATGTTACCAATGCCATCTAGCTGTGCAACTATTCAGTAGGGTTTTCCATTTCGTCATGAATCGTTTCAGGTCTTTCGCGCGTTTGAAAATCATTAGAGAATAATATCGAAATTCCCCTTCAGTTATAAAGATAATACATAGCCACCGTATATCGATTCGGCGCCGATCAGCACTATTTGGCAACCCGACCTATTTATTATACGAATTGAAGCATAACCGTGAGTTCTTTAACTGGCCGCTGGAAATTTTGGTCGAAGATTTGGACTTTGGCTAAAAGATTATATTGAAACCCTGCTGGCAAAGACGGGGCCATTTGAATAATGTGCTCCTGCCTACACTGTTGTGGTTTTAATAATTAAGCTTGTAATTTATTCACGCTCAAATTGTTGTTTATTAAATACCTTCGTATTGTTTTTGTATGTCACCCTAAATTAATTAAAGGAATTATGACAGCAAGGATTTTAGACCAGAGATCCAATATTTAAAGACTTTGCGGCGTAGATAAGGCTAAATTTAGCAAAGACATGTCTTATATTTTGAGAGCAACGGTCGATTCCGGCTTATTGCCATAAACGTCTTTAGACCACCAGAAATAATATAAAACCAATTTACTTCACCATTGCTAGGGATATAAATATTCCCTCATATCAATCATGATTACTGTTCATGTGATATTCGTTAACTGACACGAGGCGCCGTTCTGCTTAAAACGCTTCTCGGCCACGTCTTTATTGTTGAGTTTAGGGCAAAAGAAATTGGTTGCTTTTTGATCTGTGGTTTTCGCCGGTGGTGAGTGCCGTACCATAATTAGTTTCGGAGAAGTACGGATCATTATACCGTTGCCCAAATATTCATAACAAAATGTGCATTTTTGTAGAGACATTGAATTGATGTTCAAACATTCCAATGCTAATAACCGGCGTTACCTACCTGTAATTAGCGGTGTCAGAGTTATACCAAAAATCTTTGCGGACAGTGGCACTGTTGGCTGTAAAGGGGCAACACAATTGTCATAAAACAAGAGCTATGCGTCGAGTGTTTATGCTTTTATAAACAATAATTTTTATACCAAATCTTTTTAGTAAATAATAGATTTGACAGTCGTCGCAATAGACTTCATAATTCAAGGATTATTGGTAGAAAAGACTTCTTGAAGCAGTATTTTTAAAGCCCGTTGTGTAGTTGCCGAAAGAGAAAAGAAGTAGGAGCACCTCTTTCGCTAAGCCCGCTACTCCTTGAATCAGCAAACGGCTCTGGACTAACGGTCGAAGGCTAGGAGAGCAATCCAAAAATACTACACTTCCGTCGTTATTTATAACCTGCAGTTGTCAACAGACCTTGGAGATAGAAAAATTGTAGCTTCCCTCAAATTTACTCCAAAAAGCCATAAAAAATTTGTTGCTATTAATACGACTAGTTCTACATAAAAGTCCAAGTCACTTGTGATGGAATTAAAAAGAAGCTTATAATGTTCTGATTGAATTTAACGCCCCCTTAATTAAAGCGGCTTTCAAATAAATAATTCCGACCGTATTTCTTCTGTGGTCTTTTAACTACTTCCTAATAATACAAATACATACAGTCTTAATACTTTTTTAAATTAAAGTTTTATTTAGAAAGAAACAATTTTTCAAGACCATCAACGTGTCTGTCTCGACATTTTTTGTGGCAAAAAATGTCTGTTTGATGAGTCTGCAACTACCCTGAGATGCACTGTAACTCATCATAATATTTTGTTTGTTTTTTTTCTTTTTTTGAATTTTATGAAGACAATAAATGGTTTGTCAGTTGCAACACAAAGTTTAGTTTACTACTTATATACTGTTGCAAGTTTGAATGGTGCCTCGTTGCACTTGGCACTTATCCTGCTGGTTTAATGTCTGTTTCGTTTAAAATGTACCAGTATGTCTGTTTTATCTGTAACGTTGGTCTGTCTTTAAATCTGTCTTGCCATCAGTTGGTTACCCAGATGATTGTAAATAAACATTCGCACGATTCTTTATAAATTGTTTGTATTGAAAAAAATATAAGTAAAAATTTAAAATACTTGCAGGCTCAACTGTAAAATCGAAATCAATTTTGTAGCAATTTTTTATAAGCCCCCTTTCCTCTCATTATTTGTTTTAGCCATCGTCATGTCTTTCAAGAAAACTTATATTCCATTTTTAATCAGTCGAATCTTTTGGTAGCGGATGATCTTGTTGTGTCATGCCGTCTAGCTTTAATGCATTTAAGTGATTGTTTTCTTAAAAGACCTCAAAACTATTTTAATAAAATGTGCAAAAGGTTTTCATCGTTCGCAGCATTAAGAAAAAATTGCTTCGAATGTTAACCAGCAGAAGGGCAGACATTTAAATGGTTTTTAAATAATTTTGAAATACAAAAAGACAATTTCGGTTTTTATTTATACTTAATTGGTAAATTATGTGCGCATGCTTTTTTAATTACATCCTGATTTTTAAGAGCTTTTTTTGTAAAATACACTCTACTTACCTTAAAGATTTTGCAGAAGTTGCGTTTGGTTAAAGATCTTTTCAAAGTCTGTCATATGAATGTTTTGGACTTTACATGCAAAAACAGGTTTCCATTTTTAAGTAGTCACATTCCAAAGCCAATTCGTTGATTAAGCAGCTTAACATTTAGTGCCGGCTGCAGATGTTATCATTAGCCAGTAATGGGGGCAACTGTAAATTAATTAGTCCATATACTGTTCGATATCTAGATGTAGAAACTGTAATACTGTAGCAGCACTCTATTACGGATGTATACAGTTTAATCGTTTGTTTACACTCGTATATCGGGTACAGCTTCAGCCACACTTTCGCAACTCTTTCATACGATAAGCTTTGAAGGGTCGTAAACTTAAAAATCCATAACACTCTTCAAAATAAATTTTACGAAATAATTAGTCAGGGATTTCTATGCAACATAGATTTCTGCACAGATTCGAGTCAACTAAACTTATGCCGACTACTTCGAAGAGCACTGGAGGGGGCAAAAAGTATTGCGTATTAGCCATAAATGTCAACCAGGCGACTCAATGGGACATATATTATATATTCCCTCTTTCTTTATTTATGCTTACTCCTACCCAATCATGCCTAAATTTTGCCGAAAAATTAAGAGAACTGCAAAGATTAGCAATCATAGAAAAAAATCTTATTTCCCGACAAATCGGCATTTCACAAAGAAATTAAAAAATTCACCATATAACATAGAATTTACCAAACAATGTCAAAATCATAAAAATGTATTGTTTTACTAAAAATCTAAATTAGACCGAAAAATCAAAAATGCAATATTCAACACAATTTAGAAATTTACAAAATTTTAAAAATTCGTCACAAAACCAATCCATAGTATTAAAATTTAATACGAATAAAATAATAAAGTTTTCGAAAAAACTTTATTGAAAGTTAAAAAAACTTCACCACAAAATTTGGAAAAATACCGCAGAAACCAAAATTCAGAAGACTTTAAAAATTCAAAACTAAATTTTTAATTTCACCAAAATTTTGTAGTTTCACCAAAAATTTGGAAGAAATCAATAATTTATGAAAAACATTGTAGTTTTGAAAAAATTTTCCAATTTATAATACTTTAACATATTTTTAAATTTAACGACAAAATGTTACCAAGGCTGAAATTGCACAAAAAACTTAAGCTTATTCAAGCATTCGAAATTTTACTACAAATCCCATTCCGATATTATTTACAATTCACCAAAAAATCAAGAATTTATCAAAGATTGATGAACACTCAAGAAAAGAGAAAAGCTAATTAAAAGAACAGTAATTAAGAAAAGTTTAAACTTCAAATAATGCGACCAAAATTAGAGATGGGAAACAACCTTTTATACAGGGAAAAATCTGTAGTACATTTTTAGTAGGTCATAGCTCTCTTTCTTGTTTTCACTAGGATAAGTTTATGGCACAAAAAAATATATACAATTATATATACAATTAATTTAATCAATATAGTATGCCAATGCCCAGTAACTTCGCATTACGAGACCCTAGTACTTGACATTCGTAGAGCATATGCTATGATGTCTCGTTAAGTCATTTAATCAATTTGCATCTTGCTCTCTGCTGACACTGACAAATAAAAATCACTAACAAATTATTTTTTATAAAATACCAAGCGCCGTGAGCTGGATGTTAAGCATTTGTTGCCCTTTACACTAGGGTAATATGGAAATTTTTGTTGCAGTAAATAAGGCGCGATCTGGGAGTTGACCGTTTTACTGATATCACACGTTGAGGCCACATAAATTTCGTTATCAAGTTCCGATAAGGAATGCCGTCCACAGTCAATGCTAATTATATATTTTTCGATATGCGGCGATACTATTCTTCGGAACAGTTTTCAAGGCCGACCGGTATGTCTATGCAAATGAATTTTAATATTCATAATCGACCTAGACTCTTAAAACTTTTTGGCCACTCTTGCAATTGTTGGCAATTTATCGAGCGAAAATTCGCCGAAATTTGTTTAAGTTTTCACAATAATAATGCGTTAGTCTTTTTGGGCGACACATTTAAAATTTTTAATTTTTCTAGCAGTCCGATGTGCCATTATCGGTCATGATCGGAGTTGCCACTTGCACGAAGAAATTGCACCAAATTTATGTAATATTGAGACACCCTATACTAAAAATTTTATTTAAGTAAAAATCTTAATAAAAAAATACCGAAAACCTGTTTTTGGATTATTCGGCACTCGAAAAAATGAATTTGTAAAAAATGTTACCACTGTAAGCCCTAAGAAATCGGTCAAATGGCTTTGTTGATCACCAAAAGAATTGTCTATGATTTCAGCCGAAATATCGTCATGCACCGCTTTACTGGCTTAAGACCGGCTAAAGTTTTCCAGTGCCGAGTGGATTTCGTCTCTGGCCGGGAACTAGGTTTCTTAATAGTATAACCGCTATTGATTTCCAAGCGGGGGTCCAATCAAAACAGTTGGTTGCAACTGGTTCCGAATTAAGGTACGAGTTTTGTACCCAACAAGACTAATTGCCGTATTTTTAATCTTTTCGCAAGATATTTCTTGATTATTTGAGATTTAAATCGCGTTCTTTTGACATTAAAATATGAACCATCACTGAATAAAGCTTCTAAATCTTAAGTTATCAAGTTATGTCTAATAATTTTACATTATTGCCTTTTGAGTCGTCTAAATGTTTAAAAAAATTCTTATCTTAACTTTGCATAAATTGTTCATAAATTATTAACCTTAAACCAATAATAGTCACTCATAAGTTAAAGTGCTTAAGTTTTGCACAATTGTTTGTTGTCATCGTACATTTTCTTATCTTAAGACGTTGATGTTTAGTAAATGTTTAGTGTATTTATTTTATATCTTTTATGGAACAAAATTTCAAACACTATTTGTTTACTGTGGCGTTCATTGTAGTGGAACAAACAAAAAGTTGTTTTGCATGGCAGTAAATACAAGAAAGTGTGGATATGTCTATACGAGGATGGCATCAGATGGCGAAGAGGAAAGTTTTAAAAGCTCTTTTCATTTCTACAGATCTTTAGCAAAAAACTACATTGTTTCGACACATACTTCTTGGCCTACCCTCGCATTTTTTTTTTATTCACATGTTTATCGAATTGACTTTACATGTTTAATAATTATCTCTTGTGCATTGTGGTTCTGGAACTGATTGTGTTTTTATTTATATTTTTCTTCTTTGTTTCTTATTGACTGACTGCCCAGCCCAGTTTAATTTCAACGCCACATTTACCATCGCACTCTACACAATTCAATGCCTTTATCCCAATGACCTCATATTTGTTTAACGAATATACGGACTACAACGGCAAGCTAAAGTACAAGACAAGATACAAATATGTATGTATTTTTTTCCATTTTTATATGGATGAATGGTTATTGAGTAGTTAATTGGTAATATATGGTTGAAGACTACAAATAGCTGAGTTGAGTCTATGGAAATGGCTATGATAACTGGTCTGGCTGGGATGGTATAAAGGCAATAAAAAAAAAAAATTATAGCAAGTAAGTGGGTTATATTCGGCTATGTCGTACCTTATATACCCTTCCCACAAATATGTATTACTAAAAATTTTCTACAGATTCTTTCCGGTGCAGAGGACTGTTTGCGAAATTTAATTTTGGCCTCCGGTTTTATTAGGTGTCTTATTTGACATTAAAATATGTAATAGAAATATTTTCGATTGGTTAATAAATTACGGCTCTTAATTCTCGATTTTTTAGTGAGTTGTAGATAAAAGCGGAATGGGATTTTTGGTAATTGTCCAATATTTGAATATATTTAAATTTTGGAGTTTCTGATGCATTTTCAGGCTTTGGATAAGTTTTGCCGTTAAATTTTAAAATATTAAAAATTTGTTTTTGGTTGAATGTTTGTGCAAATTACGTTTTTTATTCTTTCGGCACGTTCGGCATTTTCGTGAATTGTCAAAATATTGCTGAATGTAATTTTTTGTGGTGAAATTTCGAAATTTGGTGAATTTTGATTTTTAGGTGAAACTTCGGTTTTTAAATGAATTTTGATTTTTTGACAATTAAAATTTTTTTGGATTTTATGGTGAATTTTCGAATTTATTGTTTTTTTTTGGTATTTAGATTTTTTAAATATTGTGTCCTTTTTGTGATTTAATATTTCTTAAATATGGATTGGTTTTGTGGTGAATTTTCTATACAATTTAAGCCTTTGTGTAAAATTTCTGGTCAAATTTCAAAACATGGTAAGTTTGTTTTTGGTTCATTGGTTGTCAAAATATTGATTATTTGTGACTTTCAGATTATTGGTGAATTTTCAAAATTATGCTGAAGCTTATTTTTGGTGGCGTAATTTCAAAGTTTTGCGAATCTTGGTTTTTCGGTATTTTTAGATGAAAATTCAGTTTTTTATTTCTGGCGACTACAATTTTGTTTATTCCAGTTTTTGGATTTCGTGGTGAATTATCGAATTTTTTAAAAGTTATAATTGTGATATGATTTTATGGTTAACTTTCGAATTTTAGGAAATTTCCATATTATGGTATATTTCAGGTTTTGGTATCTTAAATTTATTTTTTTTGAATTTTATACTTTTTGTTGAATTTTTAAATTTTTTGTGATGGAATTTGATATTTTTTTTATATATTTGATAAGCATCAATCTCGTTAAATTTTCTACGTTTTTCATTAAATATCGATTTTATGATTTTCGGTTTTTTTGTGATTTTAAAACATTTTGGTGAAATTGAAATGTTTGTGGTGAATATTCAAAATTTGGTGAATTTTGTTTCTTTGCGAAAATTTCTGATTTTTATAAAATTTGGATTTCTTAGTAAACACAATACAAAATGTTGCCAAAATGTCGATTTTTTTGCATTTCGGTTTTTTTATGAATTCGGGTTTCTTCTCTAATTAAAAAATAATTTTCTGTATAAATTTTTTGATTTGGTCCAACGTTTAGGTTCTTATTTTTTTGGGGGCCTCCGTATGGTAATTAAAGTGAGACTTTAGCATAAAAAAATGCGAACTATGGTCGTATGTATAAGCGTTTCCCCGTAATATACCTCAAAAATTTGTGGATCTATATGGCTGATTTCCAATGGCGAAAAGTCACTGATCCAGTGGTCAAAGTTTCAAGATCCTGGTGCCGTCAGAAAGTTGATTTCTGTATCGGACAGATGGACATCTGTAATTGAAATTCCCTACCTATAAGGAACGAGAAGTTACCAACGGTATAAAAAGGTAGAGGAGTTAACAATTCAGTTCGGTAGACGAAAGTTCAATTTTTTTTTATTTCATTTAAGATCCTCTATAACTGTAATATTATATTGTTACCTTCTAACCGCCTAAATCTACTGGCACTTGCTTTTTGGTTAAACTTTAGCTCACTATAATTAACTGCTTAAAAAAATTTAACGTTAGAGTGAAATTAATATTCCACGTTTCCAAAACATTTCGTAATTAATTGGCACAAACTACTTAATTTTAAAACAACTCTTAACGAAAAACTAAAATTAATTTCACTTGCTTAAAAATCTATTAGCCCTCTCGTACTCGTATAAACTACAAACTTTTGAAACTTTGTAAAAACATTGAAATGGAAAAAAAAAATCAAATTTAAAATTAGTTTTAAGCAAGCCAACATTTGGCCTTAAATAAATTTTGCGGCACGAATAATGAAACCCTCAACAGCAATAATAACCACAGTAGCAGAAACATCAACTCAATAACTTTTGTAATACTTTTCTGAGGAACAGTCGCAAACTTCTTCATTTTCTGCTTTATTATTAACAGCGTAATAAAAAATTTTTAAGTGGTTCCAAAAAAGAAATTATTTTCAACAAGCGAAAATAAATCTGTTTCTAACATGACCGCAAAATTTTCAAAACTTTCTCAGTTGTTGCCTTGACAACAATAAGTTGAGTAGATATTACGTTGACATTTGGCTTAAAGAACTTGCAACAAAATGCAAACAAATAATATGTTTACAATGTTATCTCTGCCGTCGCAATAAAAAGTGGATAAGAGAAATAGGTTATTGTGGCCAAGCAAAAACTTAGGCAGCTCTCAGCATAACGATAAAAATATTGGTATATGTATGCCTGCTTTATGATTATGGGCCAAGTTCTATCCTGCAGGAGTTTTTAATTATCTAATTTGGCAATAAGAAGGCTAAGGTTGAAGCTTCGTGCATGCTACTATAGGGGTTCATCAAATTTCGCGCAGCATTAAGAGGGTAATTATGAAGAATTTGTGGCACTGCGCAATCTATATCGCTCTATAGTCACATGTGCCGAATCTTAATCTTCTTTCAACCCCAGAAACGTAATTAAACGATCTTCGGAAAATTTCGTTCATAGGAAAAAATTCAATGGTGTTATACCCAGGATCTTGGCGAACAATTCTTAGAAGGGGTGAGCAATACCCAAAGATGTCTCATGTAATATTTGGCGCGGATAGACCTCGGCTTTCATGCTGCCATATCGGCCACCAGTAACTGACACTGCTTGATCAACTTCATTCATAAAGATATATAATCCTATCAAGCGCCCTATCATCAAACAAAAACACTTTGTGGATCGATTTGTGGTTTATCTGAAACCAAAAAGAAATGACTTTGAATATTAACAAACCGATCGATATAAAAATATACTTCTTCCTTAACTTGAAATCAGTATTCACAGTCGTTAAATAATGAGCTCCCTTTATTTAGCGAACTCTCTTCGTTACTCCGCTATTATCGATCGAAAGGTTTGCTATTGAACGTGAACTGTGCTTATAAGCCCCAGCTGATACTGTTTTCATGTTAACAATTGATAAATTTAAAACAATATCGAGTCATATTTCATACCAGATTAGCGTACTGTGTAACAAGGAAATGCCGGACATCTTGAAGTCACTAAGAATGCCTTCAAAATTGATAGGTGGACATTAGACCAATATAGACAATCGCATGGCCGATAAGCTGACAAAGAGGAAAGCAGTGCTACATAATTCGCACACTGATGAATTCTCTGGCATCAGAATAGATTGCAAGATACAGGAACATGAAGCAAATTTTTCCAAGATTAGACTATGTTCAAGCCGGAAAACTGGTAATATTTCAGAAGACACAGTTAATTAATAACTTGGCAACAGTTACTGGATACTGCATTCTCCCCAAGAGAATGAGCTTGCCAGAAATTACTACTGTGGTAGATGCTGAGAAGGAGGAGACAGTATCTTATCTCCTGTGCCTCTGTCTTACTTTGGAGGAGTAACGCCACTTTTGCTTTGGGGCGGAGGTCCTTTGTCAGCCTTTCCGAATTACAGGGTAAGCTCCGTGATCAGGAGCACCAACTGCCTTGCAAAGATTCCACACCTGCGCCATTTTTTTCCCGCCTTGCCATCTTACTAACGCTTCTCTTATCATCATAGTCAACTTTATTTTATTCATTTTGTCTTTCTTTTCCCCCCTTCTTATTTTTTCAGGAAAAATAAAGAACAGGATTTGCGAACCTACTGTGTTGCAGGCCTAACCTAAGCTACCACCCAAATAGCTGCAAAATAAAATCTTGTGAGAAATATGATATAATAGCGATCAAATGCTTGTCAGGATGATTTAGAAAATATCATAAGGGGTACCGAATAAGTTACACTCAAACGTTAAGAGAAAAACTGTTATTATATTTTGGCGGGAAACACTAAATCGATTAAAGGCAAGAAACCACTGATCGAATGTCAAGCCAGTTACACAAGGTTCTAACTAAAGCCATGTCGCGCATATAAACAAAAAAAATTTGTTTCATTCATCGCTTTAAAAAGTAGTCATCATTTTAAAGCAAAGTTCTTATTACAAAGAAAGGTAAGTGGAAGGCCACAGTCCAATAGATACGGATGTGGAAAAGGTTTTTACCGGGGAACAAATGTTTTTGTATTGGGCAAGTAGTTGGGGGGTTGGAAGTTTTATTGAGTACCGCGTTTTCGTTTTTATAAAAGAAGTCAGTAATCAAAATGTTTCTTAGCGTAGAGGCAGATATGGCGAGCTTTAAGGGTCACTTCCTCAGCGGTTGATTGGCGCCTCCTATGTCAGGGCGCGCAGAGCCTAAGCCATGCGAATGGTTTCGATCTCAAAATTGTGTTACGATCCGAAATCGGTCATTCTGCGAAGCATTGAGGGGCCGGCGAAAGTCTCGTTGGGCTTGGGACACGGACTCACCTTTAGCGTAAAACCGTCTCAAAACAAAAGCGAGGTGCTGAAGGTACAATATATTGAGTGTAACTCAAACTAACACGCCGTGTACTACCCAGCACAAAAACACCCTGTATTATTCTAGTGCTGTTATTTGTAAGGGAACTGAAATTGGAAGCAACAGTAATCATTAATAGCTAATGCTGGTGCTGTAGCTGAAATATATTCAGTAGCAATAATAACCATTTTCCTTTCCTAATACATCGTTTCCCACAAAAACAAACTTAAATTTGAATTTTTTTTAATTTTGCATGAGTTTCGTCGTTGTTTAATTCTGTAGACTAAATTAGGTCACTGTGATACAGTTGGTGCATTCAATCATTTAGTTCATCATTCGAATAGGCACTTTCTTGCTTGTTTTGTCAGTTTATTTATTCAGTCGCTCTTTCAGTCATTTTGTCAGTCCTCCGGTCATTCATTACACAAAAAGTGAAATGAATGTTTTTGTTTTTTATTTATTTTGCTGATACTCCTGCAACCATTTCAGCAGCAAATTATGTTGGATGTTGTTGTTAGAGTCGCTGATTTGATCTGTTATATGCTTATCAGCATGACTGTGAGGTTATGGTTTAAAAGCTATGCTGCTGTTGTAGGTGCAATGCTAAATACAATTAGATTAAATCAGTGGCTATTTGTTGGGTTCATCCCTTCGAAAGTGTTCACAATAGTCGAGTAAGGAAAAAATTACCAAGTTTAATATAAAGTGCTTACAAACGAGGCCGGTGGATGTGAAAAATGAAGAAAGTTTTGTTCTTTTATTGTGAGCCATTTTCCGCTTCACAAATTTGTGCTCTTTACAGCACCTGTTGGATGACTATTCGCAAAACTTCAGGGGATAAGATCGGACTCCATTGCGAATATAGTTTTTCAGTTAAGGGATGCTTCGTGACTTGTTGAAATACACAATCTCTGCATTTGCCTTTAAGTGTGGACCAATGATCCTTCAGAACGATACATCACACCAAACAGTACACTTGAGTGGATGCAGATCTCACGTAGGCCTTATTCTACTATTTTGTGTGTTAAAAAATCCATTTTAATGGAAATAGTGTTCCTCGCTCACTATCAAATTGAAATGAAATCTGGTTTAATGACGCCGTTGCTTTTAGTCTGCCGGCTTCAATTCCTGCCTTAGTTAGGGCTCATATGAAAGTTCTCATTTTGAACAACTCGTGCTGCTAATCTGGCTACATAGAATATAAAAATAAATTATGCCACGTTTGATGTAGTTTTTTTGGGGTATCGATCATTTCTGGCCTATTTAGAAAGTTCTGCCATTTGAAAGAACGGCACAAGATTAAATCCTGCGTGGTAAAAATGCTATTTCTCTGGGGCCTTTCTGCAATATTGTAGTCGGTTTTGATTAAATATGATTACTCTGGCCAACTATAAGCAAATTAAACTCGTGTAGATTGTCACCGTTTAAAATGCCACAACGTTGATGCACGCACAAGACAGTTTTGTTATAAAATTTTCCATGACAATGTTTCTTCAGTTTCAGGGTTTTTTATTTATTTTATTTATTTTCTAGGGTCGGAGATCCGAACTAAGATTCGCGACTACGCGAGCTTAAAATGAATAATCTTAGGCAACGCTGGTTGTCCTCTTAGTAGGTTTCGCACTGTTCGAAAGAGGACCCCGATTGAATCCACAGATTTTCGAAAAGAAGCCGCTATTAACTGATGGCTTCAAACCCAACGTAAGTCACTGAAGTTGAGGTTAAATTACGCGCCAGAGTTATGGATATGGTATCTCTTGAATCTGTGCCACCGCGACATATAGAGTAGTCCAACGTCTAACATCTCAGCACTATTCTTAGATCAATTTCTTAAAAGACTTTTAAGTAAAATGATAAAAAGCAAACCAACTACAAAGCATTTCCTTTGAATTAATATCACACCATGCAGTGATCCTTCACATCAGCTTCAACTCCTCTCTTCAGTTGCTGTCATTGTGTTGTTGCACTTCATTTGTTTTGAAAATCAAATTGCATTTCTTTATCTTAAATCATTTATTTTACACAATTTTTGCCGCTCTATCGTATCTCTGGCGCGATGTAACAACAATATTTGAAAAGGCCACAAAATAAAGCATGTCAAAAGAGGTGGTAGATAGATGAAGTTGGTTGGTGTATGTAATTATCTGTGGCACGATCAAAAAGAAGTAAATTTTAATCAAAATAGAAAACAGATATAAGAAGAGATACTAGACAAACACATAGACAACCCAACACACAATTCACCAGACAATAGAAAATACGAAACTAAATTTTTTAATAGGCCCCAACCTGCATGTAGTGAAGAATATAATTAGGTGACCATCTGTGCAAACCTTGCCGTACTTTGAATAAAACTAGTGGTAAAATTCAATTAATACAAGAACTCAAGTTGGATCCTAAAAATCGTCATATTTTCAATTTATATCTGAACAAAATTTATGTTCTGTAATGACGGCACCTTCTGTCTTAGTAACTACAGCCATAAGTAAAATTTTTAAAGTTTTAGTAAACAGGAAGTATAAGAGGTTCGAGGGATGCGAAACATGTCTACAGATTAAAGCTACCAAGCCAGCTGCACATGGCGCTCGTAATCAAGTACTGCCTGAAATTGTACTATTATTTTTTAAAATATTACGACTGTAGTTCGTTAGTGAAAAACTGCTTGATCATATCTTATGGTGTCATTCAGAAGCCAGATCTAAGCAAAAATTGCAAAAAAATTTTGAGCCAAAAAAATCGCAATCCGATATTTTGATATTCGATTCCTCAAGACAAATGTCAACACAATTTGTGAACCCGTACTTCCACATTTCATTTATAAAACTCGGCTCAATTAAATTTAGTTGATTTTTTTTTTTTATCGGCAACCGCTTCCAACTTACATAATACTTTAAACCGCGGAAATAGTGGCAGAAACTATTAAATAGTTATAATTGCAACAAACACTAAATGGCCACGTAAGCAGCCACTGCAATTTAAAAAAATTAAGGAGAAGGCGTTTACCCAAACGAAATTGATTTTGTTTTTGAAATACAACATCATAGCTCTCATTTTCTCGAGAAACAAATGGCATAAGCGCGTGAGAAATCTTGCTCTATTCATGCCACAACGAAAGCAAATGTTATTTCCTGTTGATCTGTAAAGCCACTACGTTGCCGTCACTTGTACTCAAATCGTTGGTTATATTTTTTGAGCTCATCACGCACGCGTTTTATAAATAATTTATTAACAAAGAAATTGTTTTCAAAATGTTGTAATCAAGAAAAACAATCATATACGAGTAGTATTTTTTTCTCATTTAAAAAAGGAACTCTTGCACCTCTTTATGGCAAGTTAAATATATTTTTACCAGAGTCTAGCAAAATGCAAGACACGCGAATATTTTTTGTTTCCAAAATGATTGCTAAAGATTGCAATTTTAGTGATAACAAAAATCGAGGAGGTTGGCAAAGTTTATTAACTTTTAAGGATAAATTACTTTGGTAAAGCAGCAGAAATGAAATTTTACAATTGTTTATGTAGCGCTGGTACGAGTGTAGTTTATTATATGACGGCTATAAATTACAACAAGTGCCCCTCTGTGTACATGTGTGTGATAATTACGTGACGTGGTTACATTTACTTTGTTTCGTATACCCTACATTACTTTCTGGAAGGATATAATTAGTTTCTTACTCCATTTTTAGCGCTAACAATAACGAGCGACATTTGTGTTTGAGACACTCGCCACTTATTAATCAAATGAAAAAAAAAAATTACTTAATAAGATCAAAATTAAAAAAAAAAAAATATAAATAAACGCTGCCGACAAAAGTATTACTAGACTGTAGAGTTCTGTAGTTTATGAACAAACTATTTCAGTTGAGCTTTTCACACAACTAAACTAAGTGAGCTGCTGAAAGCGTGTTTCAGCTCCGGAACTCAGTGCTCATGTTTCTTTTTCACTTATGCTCTCTGGTGATAGTTCAGTACTAACCGTTTCAGTAGTAAGTTCATGAGCTACTGATACATGAGCTACTGTCGCAAAACACACTACTTAACTACTGAGCCATTCATCAAACGCAGCGAACTAATTCACTCAAGTGAGCTGAACTAAAAAGAGTGCTCATTTCCAAGGGCTGATAAGCCCAACACTGCTACATTGGGTCAAACAAGTTTTTTGTACAAATAAACATCAGGTTAATGAATCTTTGGCAATTATGATTAGATATAAAATACAAAAAAGGATTTTTTCAAAATATATCGGCAGATCAAAAAGGTCGTTAAGCGCTCATCTCTTAAAAATTTTTAAGAAATAATGTTTGTTGTACGGTCACTTTATAAATAGTGCTTTGACTAATTCTTCATATGGAGATAACCTTTTTTTCAAAAATATATAATAGAAAAAGGCTGACATCCTAAACGTATATTTACAATTTACTAATACAGTATTAATATCGTGTTGATACACTGTGCGGTTAGTTTTGTGTTACGTACGCTTTGAAAGTAAACATTGATGCATTTGGGAACAAAATACATCGTAAAACATGCGTTTAGGAAGTCAACCAAACTTTCAAATTTCCTCGGCATTTTGTTAATAGTTCGCAGAAAAAACTATTTACACTTATTTAAAGCTTCCTTTGGCATTATTTGATTCAATAATAATAGTTCAAACCGATACAAAACTCAAACTTAATTAAATAATTTAATTGTTTTAATTATAAACTCAATCAAAATTCAACACTATTTCCTGTGCTTTCTCTATATTTATATTTTTTTACATTATTTTCTTCAAGTGTAAGGCTACCAATTTTCTAGTACGAGTTCCATTATTTTAAATGTTATTTTAGCTAAGGCGTCTAGAAACAGCCCAGAAGCATGCCAATGGTAATAATGGCTACAAAGACCATAAAGGCAACGAGTTGCAGATTTTATTTGGCAGATGAGCCTTAGATAATCTACTTTTTGGTCCTGATGCTTTTCTTGGCTTTAATTGGGCAACATTTCAGTAATCAGAATTCAAGAATAGTTGAGCACAAAGGAAGCTCGAATTAATTCTCCGGACATGAAAGACGTACAACAAAATCATTGATATAAATGAGATAGACCTTAGACTTTTGACTGGTTTTCGGTTCGGTCGGCCATTTTCGACTGAACTTTAACATGTGAAATCGATATCAGATTTGGCTTTAGTTAGTGACAAAAGACGTTTTATTTACTCAGAGTTTATGTGTTAATATGACTTCCTGTAGGCTTTTCGAACCTCAGTATTCACCTCATTACTAGCATTATACAGAGGTTTGTTTAAAAAGTCCTTCGAGCTACAAAATACCAAAAGAGTGTCGCAGTGGCGGTCGGTCAACCAAATCGAACACTCCTTATTGTTAGTTACGGCGTAATGACTACTTACCTTAATTTTATTGTTGAAGTACTTTTTAAAAGGGATTTGGTAAATTTCGTCGAGAACATAATATGTATACTCCTTGGAGTTTTCAAGCACCTCATAACAAAACTAATAGCGTTTGGGGACTACAGCTGCCTTCAGCTCTTTAAGTGGAAAGTTTAGAATATAGAAGTATTTCTTTATGTTCTTATAAATTCATAATCTAATAGCAAAATTTAATTTTAGATTTTTTGTTCAAAACTCAAGTTTTACATTCGGCAGACCAATTATTTAGATTGTTAATTACTCTCATAAAACATTCAGTATATGACACTGAATAGCAAATAAATACCGTGCCTATGTGTGCCTCGTGCTTTCATAATAAAATTTTAATGATATTTGTCACTTACGAGTACTTAACTAAAATACCCAGGTAAAATTTTTTGCATCTCTTATTGTTGTTGTTTTTTTCAGCTTGAAATTTAATTAAAATTTTAATTGTTTCAGTTAATATTTTAGTAACAAATTTTTCACATATTTGTATTAAAACTTTAATACAGTAAAGTTAAATAAATAATGAATTGAATCCCTTAGTAACCTAATTATATTAAACAATACATTTAATAAGTAAAACTTTTGCCCTCGTGGCTAAAAAGTTTAACTAGGATCTTATTTTAACTCTTACAGTTTGCTATCGCAAAATAATTTTGGCCTAAAAATGCTCATATAAAAATTCTTAGTTTCACCAATAACGAACAGTTGGTCTCAGCTTGCATTTTAGTTAATTCTTAATTGATTCAAATATTTATTTCACAATAAAATTATAATAAAGTTCTAAATTGTTTAATTACACAAGTCTATAAGTTCAAGTCAACTTTTGGACTGGAGCAGCGGAAAGTTTTTGCTGATGATTTCGAATCTGAACTTGGTTTTTATACATTGATACAAGATTTCGTGATGTACCTTAACTTAATTGTGAAGAAAATGAAGAGTTGTACATCGATTTTAATAAAATATGGCTTGTTTTGCTAGAAACATATAAAGCTACATATACGGCCTACAGAAAAAACAATTGAGTTTTTCGTCTCTTACTATTTTTAATGCTTTTTAAAAAATTAAAAAATTTTTAAATTAAGCATAAGAAACTTGTTTTCTGCCACAACTTTCTCAATTTCTCTCAATGGAGATTTTCGAATTTTTTACTCATCCAAATAGAACAAACCGTTTACAAATTATGCTATTAATATGTAGTGCCAGTTCGTTAATTTTAAAGATTGCGGAATATCTCATAAATCGGGGTCCATTAAAAAAGAAATGGTATTCAGGTTTGAATTCAGAACCCCAAATTTCATAGTTAGTACAGTTCAAAACCGTATATACTTGTGTAATTAATTGAATGATTGAATAGAAAACTTGATTAAATTTTAAAGTAAAGCCAAACAACACCTTTCATAGCTGTAAATTTATATTAATTTATAAAACCTAAAGAAAACATTTAATTTTTTGAGCAATAATTGCTTAAATAAGTTAAATTATTAATAAATTTGAAAAAATTCAAATAAAATGATATAAACTTTATTTGGAAAATTAAGTTTTACAAAAATTCAAAAATTTAATTTTTCGGCAATAAAATTTTTATTTAAAATGAAGGTGTATCGACTATTCTGTATAACTGAACAAAATATTTTTAGTTGCTTTTCTACCTCACATTTTTTGTTTAATTGAACAGTATTTTTTGCAGTTTCCTTGGAAATTTCTTGATTAAAAATTATTCATTTATAGCAGATATGGGGGCATGTTAATAAAAGGGTAATTTATAAACAAGTTGGCTTAATGAGAAATTTTGTTAAAAAAGGTAGATTAAACAAAAGTATATTAAATATTTGCTTTTTGTGCTGTTTATGTTCAGTGTGGCAAATGAATTTTGTTTTCTTACAAGAAAAAAAAAACAAAGAACCAACGCTAAAGAAATTGAATTTTTGGGGGGCTGCAAACCACGATTTACCGATTTGGTTTACAACTTTCCAAACAAGAATTGATCATTTGTAGCAAATTTAGAGTTAACTTATTTAAACTATATTTTACTAAACACCGAACATAATGTTTACGCTCTTATGTAAATGGATTTTTTTTGCAGTTACTCACTTGGAATTAATAGTAAAAGATTTCCAAAAATTAATATAAAATAATTTTCTAACATTTGCACTTAGGCTCATATACAATACACTCAGATTTTTACATAACATTAAGCAAAAGTACACAAAATCTCCTAAAGTTAGTGGGTGTTTTTTTTTAGATGTATTAAATTTACAAGTTGAATACAAGAGTGACCCATAAAGTTGCTTTTTTTACCAAAATGTTCGGTAGACAACCATCAAGGGCTTAATCACAATGAAGCCAATATTGAAATTTGACAGATAATTTTCGAGTGCTCCGTTATTCATAATTTATTTCTCAATGCTTTTTAAAAAATTTAAATATCTTCAACACAAGATTATATTTGGAACCATAAATTAAAAAAACCAAAAAGCAATAATTAATACAAAACTCTTATAGGTATTTTAAGTTTTGGCCTGTTATTGGGTTTTTAAGTTGCAATTTCAGCATTGGTTGCTTTCACCATTCTTGCTCGCGTTTATAAACGTATTTTTATTTTATAAAGGTTTTCAAAATAATTTTGTATAGAAATCTAATTAATAAAGTTTTTACACATACAAAATATTCTCTATAAACATGGCCTTGAAGTATGATGTAATTTTATACAAAAATTGTTGTAGCCCATTCCAGCCCCCTACCATGCTGTTTAGGCGGAGTTTTTTTCATTTTTAAGAGAAAGGGTCAAACAAGACCTATATAGCGTAGAGTTAGAGGGTTTATATGCAATTCAACTGGAAAAGGGTTCTGTTTATTTTCTCTTATTCTTGCACATACAAATTTATTTTTAACCATCTTTTCTTCATATATTTTTCCTACTTCAAAAAGTTTTTTGATTCCTTAAACTGCGAAAAATTTCATATCCGACGTGCTCATTAAAATTATCCGTAAATGTGCAATGTAGAGCAATAATGAGTTACTCCTGTGCTTTTTGCGCCCTGATGTGAGACAGCTTAGTTTCCAGTTAGATGGCGCAACAAGAGCTGCAAATTTCAGTTTCCAAGATAATATCTCTTGTTATTTTCCTTGGTGTGTGGGTAAGTAGTAAGCCCAGTGTAGGCCAATAGCCCAGAGGCGTCTCCCCACATATGTATAAGACAATATTGACCGCATAACTGTCGATATATGACCACGAATACTAAAAAAAGTTCTCGAAATTGAGACGTCCCTAGACCCTCTAGAATCTACTGAACGAGCTACAACACCGTGTGTTTATTTTCAATCACAGCAATGAAGTAAATAAATTATGTGGAGGGTTCATTTTTGATGCTTTGATTCGCTCCACTTTAGACTTGACTTGGTAAACTTACCGGTTCTAACATGAAATACCCTTTCTGTTATAGATTTTTAAATACATAATTTTTTTTTTAATGAAAGATATTGTGGTTTCTGCACTACTTAGTATTGTGGCAATAACGAAAAATTCTTACAGAAGAAAATTAGATAAAAGCGGTTCCCTTTGTTGCTGGCGTAATACAAACTAATTAATACGCATTTTTCAAGACATATCTCTTATAGTACTCTAGATAAACGATAAGATATAACAGTTCATTCAAAAAGTCGGTAGGATAAGTAAGAAAAAAACAATATTTTGACGTAACTCGATTTGATTATTCAACATAATTGCCTTCGAGGGCTATACAACATATATATATAGTTTTTCCAAATTTTCGATATAACTTTTATAGTACGATTTCTCTTTCTCGCCAAAACAGGCCTCGGTTTCAGCGATTACTACATCACTGGACTTAATGCACTTCTCTACCATTTGTCTAGCTAGAGCAGGGTTCGGTTAATGTTTATCAAGCCACTGTTTGGTTTCCACTGAATTTTTTTTTCCAAATTCAGGTTTTCCCATTTTTTTCAATAACAAAAGTATATGCTCAAAAATAGTTCTTTGCTATTTCTGAAAAATGACAAATTTTGATTTGTGTCACCCTTGAAGTGGGTGAGCGATATGTCGCTTTTCGAGAATCATCTAGTTACTCTGCGAAGTTCTAGAAACATCGATAGCGTTTTGTAGGTTTCCAAAACTTTACAACAAACAATTTATCAACAGCAACAGTTTTCATGGGCATCAATAATCATTTAAAAATTCCGACGTCCATATAAACCACCCTTTATAAGCACAGAACGTAAAACCAAATTTGAACCAGTATTTGTTTTAATTCATTATGTGTGTATTTTAAAGAGTAAATAAAGAGCATATTTACTTTATAAAATTAAGGTTTTTTTATTTAAATAACTTGTTAAAAATATTTATAAAAGAAAATTTTTCAATTTAAGAACTCACAGGGAAGGGTAAATAGTTGTTAAGATTTTTACAATTTTGTTTCTTTATAACTTTTGTTGTTTACTTTTATAATTTTCGGAGAGAATTTTCAATGAAAATTTTTATATAGTATAAGTATGCAAACAGTAAACTAAACGTGGAAATTTCCCTCTAAGTTAAGGGCCTTACTTTACAAAACGCAATGCAACGCAACGGTAGAATTTAGTTATTAGGAAAAAAAAATAAAAACCATAACCGCAGTTGATCCTGGTTTTTAGGTTTTCAAAAAGGGCCGGTTTTATTTTGAGAGTTTTGATAAGTAATGTTTTTACATCTGCAAAGAATGAAACAGATATAAAGGCTAATATTCATGGCGAGTTAAAGTGTCCAATATCATATTTAAATCATAAAACTTTATTATAAAATTAAAAGTTCTCTTGTAGAAACGATGCTTATTATGCCTATTTCCACTTTACGCTGTTAACTTTTTAATCGATTATTCGATGTTTTGGGATCAATTGCATGGTTCGGAGGCAATCAGCAACAGACTAAATATCAAATTCGGGCAGAGTGTTCCTAGGAGTATCTCGATATTGGGCATAGTTAGGTTAATTTATTCATATATTTGCCATTTGCTGCTGAAAAGACGATTTTGGTTCAGAAACGATCCAGGGTATATTGCGGTAGACTTTATGTCAAGGCATTACGTGAAATCTATAACCAGTTCTCGGTAAAGTATTAACTGGACGAGAAATGTAAATTTAAATAATTTTCTTCAATTACAATTACAAATAATTATAAAAATAATTCTTAGCTGAAATATACACAGTCTATAGAACAATCTGAATCAATGAAACGTTTAAAGAAGAACAGTTCTAGTGGTCGAAAACATTGACATCAAATTTATATAGGATCACCAAAGAAGAACGTTATGGAAATAAATTTAAATAAGCCAACCATGGTTCGAGATATTAAATTTATTCTATTTTTAAATTGATCAATTAATTGCAAGCACAGTAATGCCATTTTGTATGGAAAATCATATTGCTGGCAGTACGATCGGTCCAATTTTTGATGACCCTCTCAATGATTCCGACAATATCTCTTCGAACATTTTCCTCGAGCTCGTTCAAGATGGTTTAATTTTTAGCGTAGACTAAGAAGTTTACGTAGTCTCAGAGTAAATAGTCAGGTGGTGTCAAGTCCCATCATCGCGACTTCTAATTAATGAACGCTTAAGATGAGATGATCCAGACACCAAATTTTTCCTTCACATTTTCAAGCCTTGCGTCCCTTGTATGGCATGTTACACAGTCTTGTTAAAACAACAGCTCTGATATATGGATGTTTTCAAGCTCTGGCCACCGAGAGTCGGTTAACATTAATCTCTACCGAAGGCTCTTGATGGTAACGGCGCCTACAATGATCTAATATACCAACCAATCTATTTTTGTGAAGGGACTATCACTTGTGGATTGTGTTCGCTTCAATATCAGCGATTTTGTTTATTGTCAAAGCCTCTGAGCTAAAAATGATTCTGGTCGGACAGGGTGGTTTTTTGTCATAAATCCGAATACGCACCCAAATAATAAACTTACGAATAGAAGCCAGATAAGCATAATGTTGAGTATATTCTGTCATCAGTATTGTCTTAGGGCCAAATCTAACTACGAAATAAGCTGTATGGGTTATTTTGCGATTCAAACAACAACTAATCGGCCCAGAAGTTCCTGGCTACTTTTTGGTACTGACCGCTATGTACCAATATTGCAACAATCTCTATCTGGTTGTTGACTTAAGGTCCATAGCACGGTAATCGCGCTTAAAGTTTTCCACGTTGCGAAGAATTACCTGTGCACCAACATGAGGTGGTTTCGGTGCTAAGCGCGTGCAAAGATAACTACATGTAATTTTCACATATTAAGATAACACATTTGTGCAGTTCACAACCATGTATTGAAATAAACCTTTCGTTTAATAACTTGTAACCACTTACTTTCAAATTTCAAATAGTAAACAAAAGGTAAAAAATTCCTTTTCAAATAAATGTGTATATTATTTTTAATTCAAACTTATCACTAAATTTAAATGCTGACAGTCATTTGTTTTAACTCACAGCAGATTGATAGCAGGATATTTAAAAGAACATTTTTAAAAATTAATTTATAAATTTGTGGTACAGGAGATTAACAAGTTTTCACTATTGTAAAATTATACAACCGTACAAGCATTACAACAAGTTTTAAATGAAAAGAATTTATTAAAGTTTTATTTTTGAGTTTCCAGTTTATTTCTCTATTCATTTAATTATCCAACTATTTATATGCGCATGATTCTTCAGTGTATATTTAGCTTTAATTTTATTTCTTTAGGAGACAACAAAAAATTACCTGCCACATTCAATAAATTGTCTTTTAGCATTTCCCCTGCTATTTGAATTTACTTTTAATGGAAAAATATAGTATTTCCCAAGTACTTTCAACTATTTATGCGCACAAGCAATTAATTTTGATGAGTCTGCCGAATAAAAGAAGGAACAGCGCAAAAAAAAAACTAATTCAAACATGATCGGTGTTGCATCAAAAAACAAATGCTTGTGATCTGCAGTGAAGCATATGTTGCAGTTGCTATTGACGTTGATGTGGAAGGGTGTTCTTGCTGCAGTGTGCATAACTATGAAAACAAGTTCACACATTGGGTTCTATACATCATTACAAAATATCAAAGAAGTATTTGCCGGTTTGCAAAACAAACAAAAAATCGAACAGATATAAAGGAGAAAAAAGTGATTCCCAGTGATGTGAACGCATAGCAACGAGTTGTTAAGAATCGTAATTTTATGCATAGCAAATTTGGAAAATGCAAATAATTCACTAAAAAAAATTATTATATTTTAAATAATTTAAAAAGTTGGTCTAAAATATACAGGCGCGGAACCAGGTTAATCTTTTGGGGAGGAAGTGTTAACGAAAACAAAAAATTCTTAAGTTTTTTTTTAAACTTTTGGTATAAACATTTTTTTTTTATTTTTGGATGGGAAATTTCCCATCTTCACTCCCCCTCAAAATATAAATACCTGCGAAAAATCGTAAAAATCGAATTCCAGAAGTGTCAACTTAATTTACAATAACAACCAATATTAGAATAAGTGAATTAACAAACACAACTAAATGAAAATAAAAATCTTCTTAAGCTAAAAAATAGAAAAGTGCAAAATACAGAAAAATTGAAATAAAAAAATAAAACATCAATTAAAAAAATCAAAGAAAATTTTAAAAATGTGTATGCAGCAAAAACGATAAACCTAAAATTTTTTATAAAAAACCCGGTTTAATCGGTAACTTACGTATTTCACAAAATATTACCGTAAAAGTCCTATTAATGTAATGTTGAATTCAAGAAAAAATATAATTTCCAAAAATCGCTTAATTCAAAAAGATCGCTAAATTCACCAAAAAAATCGATAATATCACAAACAGTTTTGGAATGAGAAAAATTGCGAAAATTTCCAGAAATATTCTAACGTTTGAAAAATCGTTCATTTTAGAAAAAATCGCTTAGTTAATATAAAGTTTTTTTAATATACATGGGCACCACTTATACCTTTAAGTCTAATAAACTCCGCTTGTCTTAATAACTGTTGCGATTTTCCAAAAAATAACACTCAAATAATATAAATCTTGTTTAGGGCGAAAGTCGTTTACATTACAAGGAATCGCAAATTTTTCAAAATGGGCCTTAGTTCAAATATGTTGAAAACATCAATAATTTTGGATGACTTGCTTATATTACAATAAATTCAGCATATCTCGAAAAAACAAGTTCCATAATATATATAAAAATTTGTTATTGCATAAAAAACTAATAATAAAAAGCCTCTTTTAGGCCTCTGGTATATTCACTACTATTCAGTGCATTCAGTATTGCATTCAAAACGATATCTAGCAAACGCCACAGTGGGCCATCTCACGCAAAGGCGTTAAAAAATCCGTAACTTGCGAATGGTTTGAAATTATGATATGCGGGTCTTTGTTTAGTAGGTGGGACTTCGACCTTTAATATTTTCTATAAAACGCAATACGACCCATAAGAAAAGAAAATTATGGACGTTTAAATTCAAGTTAATTTTTAGTTGAATCTTATATACCTTTCACAAAAGTTTCGTTTGGAAAAAAATTTTAAATATTGGATGAATAACTAAATTGTGCAAAAATTTCGCTAAGTTATTTTTCTGATTAATTAAAAGTTTTGGTAAATTATTAATATTTTATTATTTAAAATTTTTTTTGGCGAAATCTTAATGTTTTTGATGGGTGTTCCGATTTGTATTGAAATATATTTATTTTATATAATTTTGTAACATGTATTCTATTTTGACGTTTTCATAAAATATTTTTTTTGAAATTGCAAAACTTTGGTAAAATTAAAGTAAAATTTGGTGAGTGTAGGTTTTTGGTATTTTAGGTAAAAGGTATGGTATTTGTTTCATCAATAAAATTTGTTTAATAAAGTTTTTCGATATTGTGATCAGTTTTTGAATTTTGATAAATTTCCACATTATGGTTCAATTTGGTTTCGAATAAATTTATATTAGAGATTAATTTATTGTGTGGCAAACTTTATTATAACTTTTGTAATTTTTTTTTTGAATTTCCTATTTGTGAATTTAATAAAATTTTTGTGGTGAATTTTGTTTTTTTTTTCGTATTTTTCGGTTCTCTTCAGTTAATTGATGAATTTCAGTTTTTTGGCAAATACAATTTTAATATTACTAGTTTTCACTTTTATAATGAATTTTCGAATTTGTGGTGAACTTAAAATTTCGAATTTTTCGCAATTTTTAATTTTTTGTGAAATATCAGTTTTTTGGAGAAATCTTTTCTTCTAAATAGCCTCTTAAGCTTCTTCGTCTAATTCAGCAAGTATAGTATAGTATAGTTTTAATTTTTTTTTAATATTGGGTCTGAAGTGCACGACAAAATAGGGATCCAGTCTTTATTAGTACAACATCTACATCTTGTTGAAGATAAATATCAGTGGGATCACTATAATAGCCCTTAGCTGTTGTTCAAATAGCAAGGAATAATTAATATGAAATAATAATAATTATTTTTTGCAATTACTTAAAATAGAATTTTTTATCTTTCATTAATATGGCTTAAAAAATAAAATAACACTGCTCCATAACCCCTTTTACAAGATCAAACATATTTATTCATATCTTAACAACAACAGTACGACCAATTTCGTTTATAATCAAGCTAATAAAGCTCCTAAAAATGCCAGATAGTATTTGTGAACTATCGGGAAATAACTCCTTATATTTAATAGTATTTTTATTTAGAAACCAAATAATTTTTCATATCATTTTAACGTTAAGTACTCTAATATTGGCCCTTATGCTCTTTTTATGGGCAGTTGCCACCAAAACTTATAAGAACCATCTCTCAAGAAGGCCACTTGATTACATTTTGTTGCTTAAAATTTATGTTAAGAAGACAAAAAAAAAAGTGCAAGATTTTTTCACGTGTTTAGACGGGAGTATTAAGATTTTCGGGGAATTTGGGGCTTTAAAAAAATAAAGGTTCAGAAATTTCTAAAAGGCATAAAGACTTTACTTTAAGCACTAACTAACTAAGTACCATAATTATATAAAAGAATTGTGTTTTAAACACTTTTAAAACAAAAACGTATTAGTGAGAAAGACCATTTTGTTTCACGCTATTCGATGTGATCTAGTTGAAATAGAGTTATAATATTTTGGCTCCCGAGGTTCGCTGGTATTTGGTTTTCAATGGCTAACAAAGCTTTAAAATAGTTAATCATAATATAAGCGGAAATCCCTCTTCGTTGCATATCTGCAGTTTTTGCACACTTGGTATGATTTCCTGCCACAAAGCGTTTAGAAAATATTCATTTATTACAGAGTTGCATAAAGTAAATTTTGCCGCATGCAACAAGCTAAGCTGCAGCCAGTATATAAACGCTGACGCCACCTCTAAAATGTTTACTCAAAGAAAGTATTTGGTATGTGCATAAACTTTCTAAAAACTTTTATCAATTAATAGAGTTTTGTTTAATATTTTAATTCTTACTATTTTAGCAAGAAGAACTTTAACAGTCTTAGCTTTAATTTTAAGTCTTCACAGGCAGGTCTTGAGACGGTTCTACTGCCGTAAAACTTTGTCAGCACAGGTGTCTAGTTGCTTTTATTTTAAAACTAAAATGATATACACAGCTGTTTTAGCATTGCAAATTACCAATCTGCAATGATTTTTGCCATAGCATATTTGCTTAAGTGTCGCAAATATTAGTTTCATATATTTTGTTGTTATCAGTTTTTCAAAATGTAGCATATTTATTACACTTGCTACATTTGCGAGGTTTGCAAGGGTTGTTTACAATTAAATGTGAGTTCCACTATAATGATTTTTGGCCGCCTTCTTAAAATATGTGCCACAGCGTAGCGTAACAAATAAAATAAACAAATATATATGTGCATTAGAACTTCAACTGTTTCGTTCGTGGCTAGAGCACTTGCTTTGTTATTTATAAATTCTTATTTGTTACCACTTTTCGCTAAAAAAAAAAAACAAAGTACGTATACATTTCGTGTTTTCTTTTCTCTTATTTATTTCGTATAATTCTCAAAGTAATTTTGTTAATGTAAAATGTTTTCAACACATTTTTTAATTAATAAAATATAATTCCATATATCATAAAATGGAATAGCACATTGAAAAACTAAGAACAGAGAAAGGCCAGATATAAAACAATTACAAGTTCATGTAACGCCTAAAAGTATGCAATTATTTTTTGCTTCCAAATATATAATGAAAAAAATAGAATCCCACAAAATTGGTTTAAAGACAAAACAGGGCTAACAAAGATCCTGCAAATCCTGAGGAAAATAAATAAAAGCATGAAAAACGAAAATAATACATTCTTTATTTACTTGGTTGTTGTTTTTTTCCAGACATAAGACCGACTTGCAAATAATATTTAAAATTCATATTTTATGTTACTACGAGAGAGTATTGGTTATTTAGTTCTTTGACTAAAGCAAAAGTGCGGGTAGTAGTTGTATTAGTAAGCTTCCATTCGGTTTGCGGTTTGGTAGTTATTCAACTACGATTTTGTTGCTTTTATTTTGTGAATAAGTGTGTTTTCAGTGATTTTATGCTTTGTATCATCATTTAAGAACTTTTGAAAAATTTCACTGGAGTTACAGGTTTAGTAAATAATGATCCACATCATGTAAATCTGTGCATACTTGTAGCATGTTCCCTAGTCGTTTTAAGCTTTTTCTCGATTTTTTGATTATTTTAATTCTGAGGCATGCAAACAGTTGCCGTTGTATTCCATGCCTTATATTTTTCTTGGTTATTTTCAGAATATTGTGGAGTAGTGTTACAAAACCATTTGCATAATTCAAAACGCAACATTATATTCATGTTCTAGTAGAATAAGATTACAGTTTATCTTTGATATAACCTTGCACTGTATCTTGAGGGTGGTAAAAAATGAATAATTAAAATCATTAATGCTATTTTATGTACGACACGGGGTGGAGGCTACAACAAATATTCTCCTTATGGAGAAAGCCACTTTGGCTGTTGCTTAAGTAAATTGCACCAATAAAATTATTCTCACAAACTGTAATAAAATGCTGTGGAATGTGAGTTGTGACTGATCCCTAAATTTATGAAAATTTAGGCAAACAATGCTGTTCTTTACTTCATTCGAAAGGGGAAATTTCCGCATATTTTAGCTGTTCTGTATTACATTTTCGAATAAATCCATTTGTTTTATTTAGAGTAAAAAAAATTTTTATGGAATGAACTAGAAACTCCTTTTTTCATTTGAAAACTTTACTTAAATGTTAAAATGTTTTTTTTTGAATTTGAAAGGTTTTCTAAAAATTTTCGTTTATTTTCCATAATAAACTGACTGAACTGGCTTGTTTGAGGATCCCTGCTTGCGACAAAAAGTTTTGTTTTATAAACCTTGACCTAATGTCAAAAAAAAAAATATATGTGGAAGAACAGCTAATTTTTTAAATTTTTTAATTCCGAGTTTTCATTCCGCAGAACAGGGACGCAAATTTAGTCCTTGTAAAAACTCTATGGAAAAAATCGAATTTTACTTTGACTACGAACTTGATCAATATTTATTCGTTCTAAAAGTTTCTAATATGGGAAACCAGCTCACTTCAATTTTCTGGTATAAAAATATTCAGGTTAACTAGAGGTTTTTCCTGACCAATGCAGATTTTTAAGACTCCTTCCTGGATGCTTTTATTTACATCAATCACGGTTTACTGCGCCGGCAGCTATTTTATCAGCGTAAATTGAGTAGCGTTAACATTATAAAAAAAAAATAATAGAACTGCCCTTTCTTTAAATATTTTATAAGAGAGACACTTATTATTTTTTCAACAAAAGGTATAACGGCTGACGGCTAAAGTAATTGAATGTGGTGACGTAAGAAGCTCAGTCCTAATAGTAGCGTTTACTCCGACTCAAGGATGAGAAAAGAACAATTCAACTATTAGTTTATAGCCCAGTAAGCGCTAAAAAGAAATAAAATTTTAGACATTACTTTGTCATGCATTGGGAGTTTGATAAGCAAAAACCATTAAAAAATGAAGAAGGGTTCAATAAGAAGGGTTCAATAAAAAACAATTTAGAATTATCGAAATACCTAGAATGTTATGTTTTCGAATTGCTTATTGAAATCATATTTAAAAATATTTTTTTTTCACTGTTGTAGGGCAAGATATTGCGAACACAAATAAATAACCTTTAAAGCAGATAAAAGTTTTAAATTGAACTCAACGGGGATGCTTTTACTTATTCAAACTAAACTGTGTTGCAAAAATTCTATTAAAAAATCAAAGCAAAATGAAAAGCAAAGTAAAAAATTTTCAATTCAATAAAGTAATAATGTATGCGGAAAAACAGAAATTAACACCAACGCTGGAACTAAAAAAATCGAAAAAAACTGAAATTTCTGTTTATTAAAAATCCTAAACATAACAGAAACATACTGCAACTTTTGTAAAGTAGTAGAGGTGGGCGACCAAATACACTACCACAGTGTGGCAAAATACATCAACTATTAACCTATGAAGTGAAAGTTTTGAATTAAAAAATAATGTTAATCACAAAGACTTAAAGCTATTTCGACGTTTGCTAATACATCCACAGCGTTAGATTGCAACTTCTAGTAACACAAAATGAGATTTCTTCTATCGTTCAGTTTACAGTAAATAAAATATTTTTGGTGCTATTATAGTGCGCACGCATTTTGTTTGTTTTTAATGTGCTTTCTCCTGCTGCCAGTAGCAAGTAAAGTGGTTTTAGTGATACTACTGCCAGTAAGTGGCTTATTTTTTATAAAAATAAAGTAATACTTAAGAGATTAATATCTAACTAATTAATTAAATTAATTGTCTTACTTTCTGTAGTAGAGAAACAGACAAGATTTGGTGATTAATTATATGTTATTTATTTTAAAAAGTTATTTCTCAAACTTATTTTACTTCTCCAACGAATTAGTGCTATAGAGTAATATCGCTGAAGGAGGGGCCTGTATTAAATATCGATACCTTAATATAAAAGGGCCCCAACTCTTCAAAACACTTTTTAAAGGAGAAGGAAAGAACTTAATAAAAGCTGAAATAATATAGCACCACAAACATTGTCAAAAAACGTATTTATTAAAATTAAACGAGGAATTCAGATTGAAATACATATGTATATATTTGTAAAACAACAACGATTCTAGAAATGCAATACCTACTTTGTACGTTTCTGCAGAAATGTATGAGTCAGTGGTTTTTTCTTTCGTGTTCTGCTTATAAATTCTTTATTTTTTATCTAATTTGCTTGAAATTTTAATCGAATGTGTATTAGCAACCATTCTACAAGAATCAATCAAAAAACGAATTTCCAAAAATAATGAGTTGGGGCCTTTTTATATTAAGGTAACGATATACTAGTATGAATAAAAGTTAGTTCATATCAGAAAGAATTAATGTTATTGATTGAAACCACCAGAGATATGAACCCAGTCGACTTAATAGTCATCGCGCTAACTATTAGGTCACAATACTTTCAATTTGTTCATATTTAGCGTGTGTTAAACTAGGCATTACATGCTACTATTACGTTTTGCAGCGGATCTTGTAACAAAAATATCATCCCAAAATTTGTTCGAGAATTGAAGGATGAATGCAATTTCAAATATTTGAAATATGCACGCCTTTGTCTAAACAAACTGCCTATCGGTTTAACTGAAGATCATGCTTTTTGCTTGAATAAACAGATTTTTTCATGCTCAGTATGGCAGGTGTCTTCATTCTGATAAATCCCCGTCCATTCCAATCAGTTAAGGCCAGGAGAATTTCGTTATAATGCTCCTGTAAGGAAAACCGTTCACAGTCGCTACCAAATTTATGTCGCTGGGTTTTCGACCACACTCTGGTTTACAACAACCATAAAACCAGTACGCAAAGGAGACTTGCTTTTACTCGATCTAGTTTCTTTAAATTATTGTCACATAGTTCGACTGTAATTTCCGCGAAGGTTTCGAGGGTGCTCAGCATAATGAATTTTCATAATATTAACTCGTTCTTTTTTTTTTTGGTATAGCGGTATAATATTAATAACTGAAACAATTGCAGTAGACAGCTGTTGTATGCATATTAGAGTTGCCACTTTCAGGAAAAAAAGCCACAAAATTTAAACAGCGAAGTTTTGAGATACCATGTAGATAATTTTGAATTGTTTCGTTGAAGATCTTCGGGCATTTATATTGCTCCAATTTTCAGCAATATATAATAACCTTTTTAAAAGGTTTCAAATAAGAGCAAATCAATTAAACCTCTTAAACTTTAAATCTGTTCGAAAAATATTAAAATAATAAAATAAGAATTTGGAGAAAAGCCTATTTTACACTCGCCACTGCCAAACAAAACAGATTAAATAATTTTTTTTATTTTTGTTTACCATATAGTCAGGATATGTAAACAGGATATAAGCGGAAATGTTACCGTAAAAAAAGAAAAACAAAAATATAAAAACGAAATAACAAGCAGAAATATACTAAAGCACACATCCGGTATAGAGCGATTTGTTAGCATTACTTTGGCTTGCGCTATATGTTCTTTGCTCATCCCTGGCAAAAAGAACAATTTACCTTTATCTTGTTTAGCTAAAGCAAATAGAAGAGAAATAAAAAAGTTTCGTTTCCTTTAAACTTTTTGTATAACATTTTTTATATTTTGAATATTTTGCGTACTTGAATGTCGAAATGGTCCATATGTATACGTTGAATTTTGATTTTATTTAAATAAAGATTTATTTGTGGATATAACACAGCAAACATTTTAGTTGTTAAATATATGAGGAACAAACTAGCTTCCTCCGCTGCACAGTGTCATAATAGACCAATTTTTTGAGTATATATTACACTGTGCTACAATAATTGAGCTTTTGTTTACACATATGGATAAAATTAGCATATTTGGAAAGTAGAGCAATAAATGAAATAAACTACTTAGGTCACATTTATTCCACTTTTTCTAGATCAATTTATGTTAAAAATATTTATCATAACATCCGTATTCCACATTTTTATCACCTATGATTTCGAATTACTTCGTTTAAGGCCTTCGGGTAATCTATAAATAATTCCACTTTTTTTATCGACTGTATCAAAATCCCTTACAAGCCAGGATTATCAGATATGAACTTGTGTGTTGATATAGAGCAGAATATATAAATTAATACTTTTCTTTTGAGTTTTATCAATTTATTTACACATCTTCTTATATTAAATTAATTTCAAAGGAAATGATAAGAAATTTCCTTTGCAAAAAAGTAGTTAAATTCAATAAATTAATAGGATAAAGCTTAAGTCATATGAATTAAACACATAGACGACATCAGGCTACCGGCTGCAATCTGTCAAAAATAAAAAACACACGTTTATATGAGAACGAGTATTTTGACGACAACAAGGCAACACATACGGCTGTTTTTGTCGTTGTAGTCTAATTGAACTAATTTTTATTATTGTTGGCTACATAACAGAAACAATGTTGCTTAGAAATATTTTTTATTGTAAAATAGAAAAGAACGTTTTTCGGCCTAAGGCATTAAACACATTGACCACATTACGCCACACGGCTACACGACTACAAATGCCGCTGGCTGCCAATGACGCCATGTAGCTAGCTACTTAATTATTTTGAAAACGGCAGCTATATAGTAATGTTAAAATATTAACAGCTGTTGCAACAATTCATTTATATTTCAGTGATTTTTAGATTTTTTACGTTTCTAAAGCTCGGTTTTTTTATGAAACAAGCCCTGTAGAAATATAATAGATGCGATGCATCAAGCTCTTCAAAGTGTGTACCCAAAAGAGGTACTATGCATACTGTGTATATATTCTAAAAGCAAAGACAATTAGCATTCATTTGATGTGTAATATTCTAAAGTAGTTAATAACTAAAAGAAATAAACGTGCTGAGATATAGGGGCCAAGAGTTTTCAACTGTTTTACCCTGCTAGCTCGAATGTAGGTGTTGCCAACAAACAATACTGTAAAGTAATTTTTAACGCTGAAACTTAGAGTATGATCGGAGAGGTTTACATAAACGAGACTTAAGCAAAAAAAAAAAAAAATACATGATTCCAGACATGTACATAAACTTCACTCAGTATTATAAAAACACAATTAGATATTTTGAATACATGTATATAAAAATAAAACACATGAATTTATTTATTTAAAAACTTTTGATGCATGTTTACTGTAACATTTAAATTTTATAATTTTCTCTTTTAGTTTACAATAAAAAATATATCTAAGCACTAATTTGCTTAATATATTTTGATCTATTGTCATCATTATTTTTATTTTGTAGCGAAAAAAATATAAATTAGTTTAATTTGACAACAACGACAAAAGCAGCATGGACAACAACCTGCAGCCATGTGACCTTGTTGGAGTCAAAACAATCGTTCTCATATAATTTTGACAGATTGTAGTCGGTAGCCTGCTGTCGTGAATGTGTTTAAAACGTAAGTCTCGTTTATGTGCACCTCTGCGATCAAACTGAAACTTTGAGCATTAAAAAATACTTCAATTCTGATTACACAAATTGAAAATTGGTCACCCCTATATTTCTGCACGTTTATTTGTTTATTTTGTACCTACTCTGTCATTTTATACAACAAATGAAAGCTTGTTGGTTGTGATTTTAGATTATATACACAAAGTTTGTACTTATATACATGAGTATTCTCGATTTTTCAAATAAATTAAAAATAGTGGTGCATAAAAATCTTTTTCCCGCCAATTGATCTATTTTGGTTTAATACTTTGAAGATGCATCGTTGGAAACGTCTTTTTAAAAGCTTTTTTTTTAAATAAATGGTTCGTTGTTACTGTGATCGTTATAGTTCAGAAGATATATCCGATTATATTTTTAACATTGCAGCACCGGTCACCCACAGGACTTGTTAAAAAAAAAAATTAAAAACTTAAAGTGGCACCATTGGAATACAAACAAATTGTTGCGACAGCTGTTCATATTTTAATATTACTATGCAGCGGGTTTTTCAAAATAATTAAGTAGCTGGCTGGTCGACATATGTAGCGAGCGGTATTTGCAGTCGTGTAGCTGCTGTTGGCAATGTGTTTCATGCCTTAGGAAATTTTCGTATGTGTTTCGCTACAAAGCGATCAAGAGTACTCTAACAATATGTGTCTTATTTATTTTCCTTTATACACATGTCCCATATGGTTGATGGGAAAAAATCGAAGCGGTTGTGGAGGAAGTGTGTCTCAAGTGACATGTTGTATTTGTTTGCTTTTTTATTTTCAAGAAAGTTCTGGGTAACATTTTTAAAAGCTAATCAATGCCCGCTTTTCCACAGGCCTTAGGGCATTTTTAAGGTTTGTACCATTTAAAAATTTTGTTTTGTTTAAGGACTGTTGAATTTACCTGTAAAAATATAAGTGTTACAAATCAATTCATAAAAAAGTTCTTAATACAAGTTACCATGTTCAACTTTCGCATCGCATTATTTTCGAAAAATTTGTTTCAACATCTTAAATGATAAAATTTTTTTTATTTAGTGTTCGTATAACGCTTCGGATGAGACAAAGTTGTATGCATTCGCAAATTTTATAGTATAAATCTTTTTGCGACACTTATAGACACCAAAAAAAAAAAACCGGGAATATCCTTGATGTTAATAGTGCGACATCTTTAAGATCACAACAGAATTTCCATTTGTGCTGCTTGTAATGCATTAAACACATAGAAGACAGCAGGCTACCGACTACAATCTGTCAAAATTAAATTAGACACGTTTATATGAGAACAAATATCACTACGACAACAAGGCTACACGGCTGCAGGTTGTTGTCCATGCTGCTTTCGTTGCTGTAGTAAAATTAAGCTAATTTCTATATTTGTTGGCTAAAAACAAAAACTATGTTGCGAATAGAGCAAAATATGTAAAGAAAATTGTCATTCGTGCGAGAGGAGCATAAAAGTTGAAAACTATTCGCCACTATATTTCTGGATGTTTATTTCTTTTATTGTTACCTACGAGTACTCTAGCATATTATACATCAAATGAAAGCTTATTGTCTTCGCTATTAGAATACATACACAACTTGTACTTATATATTGCACCTGATTTTTCTCGATGTTTTAAATCAATTGAAAAAAGTTGTGCACAAATTATTGTTCCCCGTAATTGATATATTGTGGGTTCACACTTCGAAGAGAGTATGCATCGTTGGAAAGGTCTTTAAATAAGCTTTAATTTTGTAAATAGTTTGACACTGTGCTCGTTATAGCTATGAAGATATATCCGAGTATACCTTCACCTTTGCCAGTGCATCTTATATATGCGGGTGGTCAATTTCTGTAAACAAAGCACCAATGTTCTGACAGTAGCACAGTTGTATATCAGAATTTTCGGGCATAATGAAATATTCATTAAATGGATTCGTCTCCGCACGTTTACGAGCACTAATTCTGAATCTTGGAATACTAAATTCCGTTGTTTAAAGTAGGAACCTAATAAATCCACCGAAATGCTTGTGACTCATATAAAATTATTAAAATCAGCTTGTGTCACGAAATGAGGGACTGACGAGCCAAGTTCACTAGCTTAAGGTAAGAATTCTGATGGACATGGATCGATTATTGTGTGTGAAAATTTCTTGCATAACGCCAGCATAAGAACTTTCTTGTGATTTAATAACGGATTGAACATCAAAACAAAATAGCAAAATTCAGTTGGCCGCAGCCAAATTTTTGATTGGACATACTGAGTTTTATGGCGATTAAATACACTTTTTTCCCCCATTAAACTACGGTAACGATATTCAACAACAACTTCGGGAGTATGACATATGTTTGTAGAAAGCTTTTGCTTATATTTCTCAAATAATTTTTAGCCATAAATAAGGCACACGCGTAGCAAAAATGATGACGATTCGGACCCTTTATTTTTATATAAAAAAATTATTCGATAAACGCCTTAGAGAAATTAAGTCAATGTGCGGATTTAAGTTGTCGTTATATCGCTGTAGCGATAGTAGGTCGACATAACCTCACGCAAGCATAAGTGGTTAATATAAGGCATGTGCCAAGCTTCAAGTAAGTACTAATTTAAAAAAATCGTTTTATATCAGCATACGCATTACTAAGATATAAGCTGCCGAAACAAAGCCCATTGAAGTGTATCGAACTTGGCGAATGAGAATAATTAACCCCACACAAGCTCTGCCAGTTAAGATATATCAGTAGCCAAAACATATCAAACATTATCAGGGCAGGCTTTGCCTCACTTCTTTTTTTCTTATTAATCCCTTTGATTTGTTCGATGAATGGTAGATGATCTCAGTGCAGAACACTTCTGGGTTTTTAAAGAAATATACGAAAATTGTATTAATGGAGACATCTCCAAACCATGGCTAATGGTAGTCGCAAGGTGCATGTAAGATTTAAGAAAGTCTTGGTCGGCAAGAAACAACAGCTTAAGTTTGAAACTTGAATTTGTTTTAGCCGGCTAAATAAAAGAAATATATTTTGCTTTTAAATGTTGAGGATATTTATTTAAAATCGCAAAAATGATGGTAGCATTTGTTTTGCTGGGAAGCCTGTGTGTCTTTTTGTTGAACTTTCTTTTGCCAATTTAATATTTATTACTTTTTCCCCATACCTACAACTTTTCTGCTTCATACAGAGTTGCTGTACAGGCCTAAGTTTAAATAAATGTTTTTTTTATTTATTGTTATTATTTTTTTTATGTAGCAAGTAAATAATACTTCATGTTTCTTTTAAGCTTTTATCTTTTTTTAGCTCTTATATTTTCTTTTCTTGTTTTTCCTCTTAAAACTTTAAAGTTGTGTTATAGGATGCGAAAGTAGCAGTGATTGTAACGTCAAAGGAAATTCGTTAATAAGGAAATATGTTTAAGTTTTTACGGAAGAAAAACTTTTGTTTCGATTATACTTTTGTTTGTTTCTGGTAACTTTGTAAATATGTGTATGCCTGGTTCCTTTTTCTTTTAGTTTTTATTTATTAAAAAAAACACAAAGTTAATGATAGTTTGATAAAACATTATATCAAAATGGGGTTAGTATGTACCATTTTTGTGTAGAAATGAAGAATGCGTATTAAAGACACACAATTTTAGCACTGTCAATAAAATTATTTCATATACAGGGTGTCCGCCGGGAAGGTGTACTACTTTGTTTGGGAGAAACAACGCGCCAACAATTATCGTATGGTGAATGATTTCGGAGAAAGGGGGACTTTAGCTGATAGGCCCAAGCATGTACCACAACGTACTTCAAGATTAGCTGAAAACATTACTGCTGTTCAAGAAAGTGT
This sequence comes from Phania funesta, assembly GCA_963932375.1. NCBI lineage: Eukaryota > Metazoa > Arthropoda > Insecta > Diptera > Tachinidae > Phania > Phania funesta. The sequence continues at coordinate 101,913,057 of OZ010653.1, read as the reverse complement.
TCAAAACAATCCATCAATCTCAATTCGACACCGTGCTCAGGAGCTTGGTCTTCAAAGAACAACTTTGGCCACAATTTTGCACAAAGACTTGCGTTTGTTTCCATTTAACATTTAGTTGACACAAGAGCTTCTTCCAGAAGACCATTTACGCCGCCGTACATATGCCAACAGGATGCTACAGTTCGCCCATGACAACCCCGATTTTCATTAAAAAATCATAATGAGTGGCGAGGCACATTTTTATTTAAATGGATATGTGGACAAACAGAATAGTCGGTTCTGGGCAATGGAAAACCCTCAAATTATTCATCAGTCACCTCTGCATCCATTAAAAGTGACTGTCTGGTGTGCAATTTGGTCAGGAGGAATCATTGGACCTTACTTCTTTGAAGCTGAAAACGGCATAACGGTAACTGTCAATGGGTAGCGATATCGTGATATTATTGAAAACTTTTTAACGCCACAACTGCATGCTTTGGACTTGACTAATATGTGATTTCAACAAGACGGTACAACATCGCACACAGCCAGGATTATAATGGAATTACTGCGACACCTCTTTCCACAACAAGTTATTTCAAGGAATGGTAATGTTGATTGGCCTTCACGTTCGCCTGATTTGACTGCTCCGGACTTCTTTTTGTATCTGAAAAGCAAGGTTTATGCAAACAAACGAGAAACGCTGGAAAAACTTAAATAAAATATTCATGATATCTTTGAAACTGCTGAGTATAACTTAAAGGTAATTTAAAGAAAACTGCTTACTTATCCAACTGTTGTAAAGTAATACTAACTAATATATGTTGTGCCACTACCAGTTTAAAAAACATGGAATTTTAATTTAGCACTCTAAAGTATACCCGAAAAAACTTTCATTTGCTCCGGTTCAAAACCTTGTATACTCGCATAATTATATATAACTTTTTCCGTAGAAAAATAAAACTGATCCCGACAGTATAACATTTTTTATAACATGTTGGTCATACAAAATTTCAATCAAAATATGCTATAAGTGTGTGGGATCACATTGTAGAGAAAAAGTGTTACGAACATTAAAGATGATTTTTATTGAACATAAATAATGCCAATGCATTCATCTTGGTAGATTTTAGCCTCAGAAAGTGTCTTAAAAAAACTAGCAAATTAATTTTAAATGTGTTCTGAACGAATAAGAATGAAAGATTTGCAGTTTACGTAAGCGCATTGAAAAAATCTCAAATGTTCGAACAAAACATAACACTGAAGGTGGCACATTAAATTACCCATTAAATTACCCAAATTGCCCAAAATGAAATCAAGAAGCAAAGATTCTGTTAATTAGTTTAAATTTGGCTTTCTTTCGAAATAACCTATCCACATGTGTCCTTACTCTGGAAAATCCTGCCGTTTACTTTTTAACGATTATTTAATGTAAACGGTGCCCGCGCCCATGATGTATGTGGTCCATTCTGGAGCTATAATTTTGGAATACTTTTGTCAGTATTTCGGTCGGTATATCTGCACAAGAGATACTTCACGAATTTACACAAAAAATAGTCGAGTGGGGTTAAATCGCAAGATCTTGGCGGACAATGCACTGTAGCGCTGCGATTTTCATCGTTCGTGAAGTAATACGGCCCAATAATGTCGCCGGATCAAACAGTGCATCATTCAGGTGGATTGGCAGGTCTGGAACTGCCTCTGGCTGCTTTTTAGACTGAATTCGGCAATTCTGTTTTTTGACGTATCCATTGAGCGAAAAATTATCTTCGTCACTGAACACAATTTTTCACAGAAAACACAATTCTTACAGAGCAATGATATGTAAACGTTGTTCGTTTGTTAGTCTATTTGCTGAGCATGTTTTGCATTGGTAAAAATGAATGTCATTAATCTTTTTTTTTACACCAAAAAACCAAATAGCAAAAACTCACCCGATATTACAAATTTGTAAAATTACGAATTACACACAGGCCTGCAAAAAAATTTTCGTTTTTGCTATCAATGCTTAAAACCATTAATCGATGGTTGCCAACTCGGCTGTATTGTTTACACTTACAAAGGTATATCAACAAATGTTAATAAACAATTATTATTACTTTTCTTAGGAATAATTTGGTTAACTTACATCCACAGGATCATCAAAAACTTTATTTAAATAAAACAATACGAAGAAAACGCTTTAAAAATACAAGATATAAATGATTGACTTACGCAATACTTCGTTAGTCAAGACCACAATTTAAATAAATGTAGAAGTTACGTTAAATTATTATTAAAATAAAAATAACAATTATTTCATATTCTTCGATAAATTTTTAGTGGCCTGTCAGAAGAGTTTTAGTTACAGTATTTTGGCATGAGTATCCCACAAGCTTCAAAAATGAGCATACGCAGTTAATCTTGACAACCAGAGAACTTTATTGAAAAAAATTGGGTTGATAAAATATGATTTTATTATGCAGATATATTAAACCTCACATTGTACGAGTACATAAACTTTAGTAAAAGGCCAGTTAATAATTGAAATAATTTGTCTATTTCAGACCGCAATATTTTTTAAGAATATTTTTAATTTAATTTAGTTGTGATAATATCTGTGAAAACCTTTAGTCTTTTTATGATTTAAATAATTATTTTTTTTTTGTATAAAACTTTTAAAAGGTTTTGGTTTTTCATTGAATGTCCTTTTTCATATTTAATCTTTAACAAGATCCACGATAAGCAACTACAAAATGGAAATGAAAAGCACAACTAATTTTCCATTAAATTAACCTCATTTAACCATATCCAAAGACTCGAATACGCACTTACAAATACACGCGCACACTTACACTCATACACACACCCAGTGTCACGCACTTTGGGGTTTCATTTTTTTGCTCTTTATGGACTTGACAATTGTCAGTTGCACTTTTTTTCTTAATGTTCATGCTTTTATGGTTGCTGTTAAACAAATGAAATAATGGTTATTGTGCTTGTATTAAAAGAATAAATGAAAAAGCAAATAAACATGTACTTTCTTTTCTTAAACAACATGCTTCATGTTGTTGTGAATGAGGAAGAGACATTTACATCATGCACAAAAAAAAGAAACTCGCTTTAAATAAATTGTATGTTGTAGACACAATTTGTACGCACATTGTCCAGTGTAATTCATGTGTAATGACTGAATGAGTGACGGAGGAATTTTTTTGTTGTGTGTGTGTGTGTGTGTGTGTGTGTGTGTGAAAAATGATGTTTTTCTTTACGTTAGTATACAAAAGAAAATGCTAATTTATATTTTTCTCTCCTACAACAACTACGTGTTGGGTTTTCTCTATTCTCCAACAGAGCAAAAAATTCCTTCATTGGCTTTGAATTATTTTGTTCTTTTAGAAAGAAGTGATTTGAATGAAGAACAAGGGGTCATTTTTTTATGCCTGATAAACATTAACAACAATTCAACAATATTTCTAAAGTCAAATACACTTGAGTGTGGAAAATTCTAATAGGTAGTGCACAAATCTGCGTTAATAACTTGACAAAGTTTGTTTTGAGACTGATGTTTTTTATGACAACTGCTTTTTGTACACTAGACTGATTTTTGACTTGTAAAGTAAAAAGAAATTCACGCAGAAGTCACGTGATCATAATTAGTTTGATGTTAACTTTCCGTCAGATTTAGCAAAAAACAGGGTTTTAGCAGGAAAGTTGGGTGGGCTTTGCAAGGTCGGCTGCTTTTTAAACTAATTTATTTTAATACATGACTTTACTTAGAATTTAGTAGTATATTTAGGGAGAACAGAAAAGAATTATCACTCCCGTTTCCGGAAGTCTCTTTTGTGGGAACTTGTTGTTTGAAAGACTTGCGATTTTTACTCGAACACTCTTCTACCAAATATCAATGTAGCAAAATTTTAAACCTATATCCACATTCACTAGTTGTTTTCTCTTGTTCCAACATTTGCTAAGTGCGCGTCTTAATGAGATCAAAATTGGCAGGCGGTGGACAATATTAGTCAATGATCTCCATAGTAACTTAAGAAAACAACTTAAAAATTTTGCGCATGATATAATGCTGCTCCAGAAGGATATGAAAAATCAAATAGGATAAAAAAATCAATGGAAAAATATAGGGAACACTGTAGATAGAGTAGGACTATCACGCCAGCCAGTTTCTCGATAAGCAATGCAACTTTTTGGCATGTACGAATGCAAAATGACTATACTGTACAACAACTTTCAAAAAACGTTCCGAAGTCGGTGAATCCAAATCCGAAGTTATGGTTTGCACCACCTGTAGCACAAAACCCTAATGTATCCCGAACTGTCTTCAGATTTGGATTCAGCGACTTCGAAAATATTTAAAACCGTCACGACACCCTACGGAATTTTTGGACTGTTGTAGAGTGTTTTTGTGCCAAGAGTAGTATTTTTTCATTCATTGTATCAGCTGCAGTCGTGGGTGATTCCAGGCTATAAATTTATTACGCCTTAGTACACTTTTTATTCAACAAATACTTAAAAGCTTAGGTATATTTTCCTGATGGTCCCTCGGAGATGGATAGGTTTGTCTATGGCCTGAAACCGGAATATGAGAAGCTTTTTGGTTTACCTAATAACTGAACGCCTGATAGCATTAAAACAAGTAGCTTTGGATACAATAAGTTCCGAATTGGTTGATGTGTGATGTTAATGTCCCTCTCGGGGAGTAACGGGTGGTTGAAATATAGACCCAATCCGTGGGAAAATGGTGTGGCATAAAGGGCTAGCTTCAAGCCTTTCATCAAGGGGTAAGTAAATGTCCATGCTCGACTGCCTATGTTGAGTGCGTATAAGGACGACGGTGGACGCATTGTCTTTATTCAGTGGTAAGACTATCACCGGGTAAATCGTAAAACAGGTGCCGACTTAAAACTCTAATAAGGTTGCTACTGAGTATTGATAAGCTGTCGGATATCATATAATAACAAGAGGTCAGAGTTAAAAACGTGTCTTCTATCAATAATTAAATCCATAAATTCGTTTTTTCATCCATCTAAAGTCATAAGCGACACAAAGGAAAATAATCTGAATTCTACTTCACGAAGCATAGGTTAGTCTAGAATCACCAAACAGAAAACCGATGGAAAGTCTACGGCCTTTCATATTTAAAAACTTTTTCTAGTTAATTCTCTCATATCAGATGTCGGCCTTGCTAATTCATCCACCAACTCGTTGTCAGGCCAGGAATTCTGTACATGGAAACCTTATTACAAGTAGCCAGCTTCTGGAATGTTTCAAAAGCGTATCCCACATCGAAAACGAAAATAAAAGGAGGTATATAAAGACAAATCGGCTACCTTTCTCTAAGTTATGTCGCCTTTTGTATTCCTGCGTAAATCGCTGCTGTAGGGTTCAGTGTGTTTTGCTCATGATGCTTTTATGGATTTCCAACTCGAACGATAAGACAAACTTCGGAAGTTTAGCAAACAAGTAACTAAAAATTATTAAATACTCATTTCATAAGTGAATTTATATTTAATTTCAATATTAAAAGTATTTTTAATTAAAATCCTCTTCATCATGTTGGCCTGTCGTTTTGTAAATATTTTAAGAAAAATGTTTGTAGCAATATTCATTTCCCAGTAACCCCATTTATTTTTATTACAAAACTATATAGAAACAATTCATTATTAAATGTTTCAAAAACAGTAAAATATGCTATGTGTGTGTGTGTGTGTGTATGTAAATGTAACGGAGAAATTGAAATTAGCCCAGGTGACCAAATTATCATAGAAGATTTTACTAAGGCGTTTGATGCAACGGGGTTTCTAACAGAACCGTAAGAGTTATTTTTATTTGTGTGTGTGTGAAGCAGTGCAGATAAAATTTTGGCTCCATAATCGTAATTTTAAGAGCGCTTTCGGGTCATAATAATCATTCATGCGAAAAGGCTATGCCGGTTATGGTAGATAAATTCAGATAAAGTCTTCAGTTCAATTAATAATGATCCAAACCTCAAGATTTCTCGGTGGTTCCCTAACTTATCCAATTTACTTCGCCTAGATTAGGTAACGTCCGGGGATGGTATTACTAGTCCTCAGTAAGCAAACATCTGGCCAGTACATCGGCCCGTTTTTCGCTCTTCATTCCGAAAGGGTCTTCGCCCTCATAGAAACTCTGTTCCCCGAACAAACCTTTTCAGTAGTTGCCAGTCAATGGCTCTCAAATCAAGCACGTCCGCTAACGCGTCGGTTGCGAAAGATCGGTTTCTTAGCTGTTCGAAAGCCAAGCAGTAACGTAGCAAGTGTTCAATCATCTCCTCGTCCCCTGCACGTCCTGAACTCATCACTATAAACACTCTCTATACAGCGTAGATAAGCCCAAGGTACCCGTCAGTACACTCACCATCCTACTGATATCAGATCTGCTTAGGCTCAGCAATCTTCTTTTGTCTTACCATAGAGTCCTTGTTAGATTTCCTACAGTGCTTTTATCCCAGAAGGCTGCATGGACAGCATTTGTCAAACCTTTCGGCTCCACTATCGTGGCTTCGAGCCACTTAAGTCCACCTCCTGAAGCACTCTGGTTTTAATTTACAGGACGTTGGTTAGTTTATTGGCGATTACGTCATAGATTCACAATCTATCCTACGTTTAGTAGCCGTCAGGGATTTCAGGATCTAGGCCTACCAGATTATAACGCCTTTGCTGATCGTTCGCAGTCCTCCACTGCCCTGTCAGTTCCACTGAGCTAGTTCGGATACTCAGTGACCATACTAACGAAGTCGAAGGAATATTGTGGTCACGGGTTCCTTAATAAATATCCATAAACCTTTTGATTCTCTCAGGCGCCTGTCTAAATTTTTAAGAAAATTCTGAATGTTACCAAAAATTAATCTTTGGCGATGAGTTGTAAGTTAAACTTAATGGCTTGTGTACAGTTTAAGGAGTAACAATAGCTAATAGTATACTATAAATCGTTTCATTGCAACCACGAAGAGTTGGACCAAGGCCATTTTTTTCTGTTCATAAAATTATCAGCATTTTAAGATCAATGAAGTTGAGATTTACCAAAAAGCCAGCAACAAGAGAGGACAGCCTGACTAATATGATGTAAAGGATTCTTTGAACCAGGACTACCTGGTTAATTTTACTTCAAATGGAGGGAATTGTGTCTATTCATGTTATAACGTGCACGAAAGACATCAAACGAAATTATTTGTTGTTAAAGCTCCTTAAAGTAGTGACTCAGAGAAGCTTTGAGTTACTCCAATATTATGCATGGCTGGTTATGTGTTGTTACTCTATAGTATCGGAATATTAAATGACTCACTATTATTTCATGTATTTTGGTTAATTATGGAGTATTGCTGCTCCATTATAAGCCACTCGCTACATTTGCAGGGTTAGCTCAATATCAAGAGTATTCGGAGTTTTATTTCAACATAAAACTATTGTGTTTTTCTTGAAAACCCTTTTATGAGATTTTTTAATTTTTCCACAGTCCAAACGATATCATCGTCACTGACAGGACGATTGACACAGCCTTGAGAAGTGTCATTTTATAAAACCAGCTGGCTATATTTTGAACGAAATTGTTTTGGGTCTCAGCACTTTATCAATCCTCTATTCTGACAGAAGGAATTACATATTTTCAAGGAAAACGCAGTCGCGAAAATGTTCGACTTTTTTTTGGTAAAGCTTTGGATGTGTTTTTTGGTCGTCCTTGGCTTCAAGGGATGGCTAGATGGGCCGTAACAAAATATAAATTTACGTTTATTTTCATACATGTAAGCGTGTTGTTTTATGATTTATATAAACAATTTAACCTACACAGTAGCAAAAATAAATTGTAATGTACAGACTGTGGCTACGGCCTTATACACGTAATGCGCACTGAGAGAAATTTATAAAAAGTAGGCAATTTTGAAATCATTAAAAGTTAAAGAACATTAATAAAAAGATTAACAATAATATTTAAGCGATTTAGGTTTGTTACCACAGCGGCAATTTCTTTAAAAAAGAAATATCGCAATATTGTTGAAGTGTATAGCAAAAGAAAACCCTTTAAGTCAACACTGCAGTATTACATTTTATGTTTATTGGAGCAAAAAATTGTAAAGTGTAACCAACTCACACATACAAATAAAGCAAATACACTTTTAAATGTGCAAACACTTTTTCATATGCCCGTACAAGCACGTACACACACACTCACAGCCATACATGAAGAAAATTTCATAACTAAACGAATGTACATGAATGCACTCCTGGTGAATAAGAGCTTGCAAATATCATTTACATTTATACAATTTGCAACGCCAGGAATAGTTAAAATTTATACAAAATATAGTTCATAAGCATATTTCGTTTTAGTCTTTGCCTTTTGCTTATTCTTTTACTCGTTCGCATGTATGTAATTGAGAGTATATGCGAAATGTAAAATAATATTGTTTCTAGAAAAATACTTTTTTCAAAGAGGGTGTTTTCTCACATGTTCAAACATTAAGAAAAATAGATTTCAGTTCAATTGCCTTAAATTGAAAGCATTTTTAAAATATGAACTTAATTTCGTCGAACGGTCCCTCAGAAAGGTCCGAATGAATCCCCACCTAGTGCGAGGTTCATTTTCCATCCCTGTCGGAATCTCACGGTCTAGCGCCTTACAGCCCTACCTAAATAAGAGCGTTGAGCGTTGCGTTAGCAGCAGGTTACGTAGCTACAGTTCTTTCAGAGACATATATTTTACTTCAAATGTACTGTGACTTCGTACCCTGCTGCTAACGCAACGCTCTTATTTATTTATGGCTGTTAGAAGTATCTTTAATGATTGACCCGCTTACCCCTCGCAAGGCCAATTAAAATCATAGTTTCTGCAGAGATTCGTCCCTCTAATGGAAAAAAATATGTCTACCCACATAGAGCTCCATATGCACGGATAAGGTTCCAGAGTTAGCATACTTGAGACCAAGCACCCTATTGGTCATGCATCCCTGGCGTATGCTGTGGATTAGGAATTTTTTATACGAGAGTGTTAACTTCTCTCGGCTCTACATATTTTGCGGTAGACTCCACCACGTGGAGGTATAAGTCAGAACTTCTGACAGTACACTCAGTTACGACAAGTCTTATCTTCTTGCCTGCCAGTAGATGGCCATTCGTGCAACTTAATATCATTGAATTATTTTGTTCGGGGGCGTATAAGCAATCCGAAATTAAAGTTCTGCAAGTCGAAAGAGAACACCCTTTTTAAACTGTTGCTGCAAAAAGGACAGCAACTATAACAATACTAACACCATTATAGTTAGTTGCAGCAACAGCTTATGGTGAAGTTAAACTTACAAAGGAGTTTAAAGAATTACTATTTTACTTTAATACACTTCCATGCATACAAACGAAATAGTGCAATTTCATCATGTTACCCTAAAACTCTACAAATTCTATGATTTTTGTTTTTTGGATTAAATTACAATTAAATTCACATAAAATAATATCCTGTGGTGTAGTGTATTTTTGATTTACAAAATCTTTGTCCAAAATATTACATTCAAATACAAAAGAGAAAAATATTTTGGAAGCTGTTAAAAGTCACGAAAATGGAGTAATACAGTGGTATGAACAGATGAAAATAAAGAAATTTCAGAAATTAATGTTTTGCTAAATCAAGCCAGAGTAGACATTATTCCCAAGCAAATTTGAAATATAAAAATTTTTTCAGCTACTAGACTTTGCTTAACGATAAATAAAAATTTTAAACAAAGTTTGGGACTAGAGCAACACAAAGTGGTTTTTTAGGTAAGGAAGTAAAGACTGAGAATGGTTTGTTATATATGGCTGAATAAAAAATTCGAAAATCAGGCTAAAAATTGCCCTTAAGTCACTCTAATATTATCTTTAAATCTGCTAAGTAGTTCCAGAAATATCGAGAAAATCGTCAAAGCTTTTAGGTTTTCAATGAAAGTTTCTTATTCGATATGTTGCTACGTTTTTTTAAAGCATTATCAGGAAATAAAATATTTTATACAACATTTTTAACTAATAAACAATAACATTTTCACATTAAAATAGAAACAGCCAATAATTTCGTTTAGGCCTTTCAAAGTTTCAAACAAAGTAATTAAGTTATCTCATTTTAAATAAGGTTGCCATATGCATACAACAGCACAATACATGCAAATTTTATTTGAGAGCATTTTACAGAACACGAGAATCAGTGTGAAGAAACCGGATGCAAATTCCAATTCAGCACTCTAAACAACATAGGAAACAACTTTGCGGTGCTGCAAGTTCAATAGTTTTCATGAATTTTTAAACTTGCATAGTCACTGTAACTTTTCATTCGTAAATCTATATGTGCTTTTGAGAAGTTTGTATGCATTAGATTTTTTAAAAATACACAGCAAAATACACTTTGCAGCTTTGTCTTTACAGTATTCTATGACATGAGTGAGGTACAAAAAAGTCTAAAATACATATTCCTTACCCTCCAATGTAACCCAACACAAGTTACCAGCGTTGCCACTCACAAATTTTCTATCCGACCAAATTTGTCTATAAAACCGACCAAAATCCTTTCAAACCTACCATTTTTACTAACTTTAAGTTACTCTCTCTTCATTCGCGTTGAAGTTGCTGAGTTTGGTAATATTCAGCCCAATTATAAACAAAAATTCCCCAGGAAATTTTTCCATTGTTCCCTTTCCTCCTATTTTTCATACTATTTGAAGACGGGAAATATTACCCTACATATTTCCTGGGTAGTTAGAATAGATTTTTACCGCGATCAAAGTATGGTTCGTAATTGGGCTGATTATTTATTAATGTTCTTCTCATTCATGACGGAGGTATTCGTTACTTCACACCTTCTTGTATGGGACATTCTTTCGCTATCACTGGTGCATCTAGCGTTATCAATTCGCTGTAATTTTTGTGTGTTTTGTATCATAATAGCGTTTGTAATTTCAATTGTTCAAGTGTTGTCTTATTTATTCAGCAGGTCTATGCACTACAACTCTGCTTAACAGGCATTAATTATTCGTGTGCCGGCATTGAACAATCTTATCAATATTTTTGGAGCAATTCCACATATTTTTTATTATATTTTAAAAAAATTAACATTGTAAAAAGGTTATCTCTAAAAGCTTAACACTTTTGAAAAGTTAAATTTTATAAAAAGCACTTTGTTGCCAAAAACACATTTTACAATATATTTTTAGAGCTTCCCAATAGTTAGTAGTGAGTTACTCTATCAGACTGGGGGTCGTGGATTTTATTCCCTCCAAAGACTCTGTGTGTATTTTTTACTGCAACGGGTGAAGGTCTTCGTTAGCATGCTAGGTAATTTAAGTTACAATACCATATGTAATTGTATTGTAAAAGATTAAAAATAAAAAAATAGTATTAAGAAAAAGTACTATTTACAAGGAACACAAAGTACGTTTCTGTATGGTATATTTCATGAAAGGAATTTATTTATAAAAGCTGCTTCTAACAACCGGAATTCTAATGCAGCCTATGCTCAAGGTACTGCGTTTCTGTGGGTAGTTTGGTTTGATTCATATAGAGATCTCCCTGCAAATGTTTTATATTTAACAGAACGAAAATTTCTGTTAGAATAAATTTTTTTAATCACAATTTTTTAAGTATAATCAAGGAATGAATCTTTTGCAAAAACCTGTTGCTCCATTATTGCTACTTTGGTAGCACAGCATGAGCATTGTTCTTCGCTGACGCTATTATTATTAACATTGTTACCAGTTTCTCTCCAATTACATTTCTACTTCTAATAATGAACAAACGTAATAAAATACGAGTATGTATCCTTTGTGTGGGTTTGAAAAAAACTTCTTTACTGCCTCTAACCATGTTTGTAGTAGTTTTAGCTGTGTGTTTGTGTTAAAACTAAAAAATCTATAGTGTATTTCTTTTAGAAGTTGTGGAGTTTTGTGAAATTTTTAAGTGTACAAATATGTTCAAATCCAGCTTGCACTATTTGTTTTCTAAGGAATTGAATGTAGTATTTATATAAGCATTGCAGGTCGGGACCGTTGCTACAATTTGAGATTGCAAAGTGTGTGGGCTTGTTATATGAAGTTGGGTCTTGCTTATAAGAAACTTAAAAAATTTTTGATTTTTGGTGCAAGTCATACAATCCTTTCGCATTTTAAATGTTTATGTCGCACGCGCTCATTATATGCTTAATTTATTAGCGATCACAAAGCAAAAAGCATCGTACTCGAGTTTAATTTGTCATCTTTACTAAAAACGATCTGTCTGCAAACGTAAAGTTGTATCATGAGATTGTATTGTTTGTGTGCAAAACGCCCAACTTGATTACCAACCGAATTGTACCAACGGTCTCAACGTATAATGGCTTGCCTTAGATAAGGAAGACAATTTTTTTATCTTAATTTCAAAACAGGAGGATACACTTCTGATATATAATTAGGAACGACCCAATTTTTTTTTTCAGCGAAAAAATTAGACAATTGTCAATAGTATTGATTGCAAAATTATTAATTGCGAATTATTCTTTTGACAGAAACATTTATTTACTTTCGTTGTATTATTTCTTATGGAAAAAATTTACTGCAGAAAGTCACTGTGGTCCTGTGAAAGTTTATTGCAGATAATTGTCGCTACGCTTCAATGATGTCGATTTTGATATAAGAAGAAGAAGAATAACAGACATATGGTATAGAGATCCATGTCAAACACTAGAAGAACTGGTAGAATCTTGGAAAGTAATACAACAGGCTTGAAATTATTTGGCTTGAAAGATTTAGGGTTTAAATTCAAATACAAGGATATTCACTCGTTCTAGTGAAATAGACTGGGGTCTTTGGTGGAAATAGAACCCACAAACCCCAATCCGATAGATTAGCCCACTACTAACTAGACTGGCGGGGAAGGATAACAAGGGCAGTTGCCCGTTATGTGAACTTTTAAAAGCAGAGTTGGGACGCCTCTAGTGTCATTTTATTGATAATTTTTCTTCCCTGATGATTAAATGATATGTAGTGATACCGACGAAGGAGGGTGCTATGATATATGTATGCTAGTATGAATAGAAGCTAATACATGTCAGAAAAATTATGTTACTAATTGTCAGCTCCTGCGTTACTAACCCAGAATATCGAATACTTAATAGTCAACGCCCTTACTACTTAATCCGCAGCACCTATAGCCACCATTTGATGCTATTGATGTAAAACAATCCCTGCTGGAAGACGCTCCATTTCAGTCAGACCTATTTTCATTTGCCTAAATGAGTTTGTAGCCTCACTATGTCGACAAAAGTTTGTATACCTTTCTGTGTCCATAACGTTATTTCTTAGTATTGTTGTGCGCTTGCAATTATAAAATTTTTCCTCAGTTGAGTCTTCCATTTTACAATTTGATGTCTTCGGACCGGCACTCAGGGGCTGATTATTATATAATGCATTTTGCAGAAATTATAAGAAAGGTTGAGGGACAGGGATTAGTGGTAGTAGTTATTGTGAATTTTGGGTTTATATGTCAACACATTGAAAGTGGCTGGAAGAGAATTTGCAGAGAATTCATTATATAAACGAAGAGTAGAAATATTTGGAGTATAATACCAAGATTCCTTGGAGCACATTCCATTGTAGAACCATAAAACAATAAACATAATCCAAATTTTTTTAATGTTTCAGTGAATCAATAGAGTTGGATGCCTTAGTATCACAGCATACAAGTGGCCGCCTCGGCTTCGACGGCAGTGCTTCAAGATGATTTTTCGAGAAGAATCTAGAACTCTGGCAAACAATTACAGCCCCCAATTAGCAAGCTCGCGGCCTAATTAAGCTGATCGGCACCGAATCGAGATTTTTCGGCATTATTTAATTTTTCTTCTCTTCTCCGTCTGCTTAACACCTTAGCACTAAATTTTTCACCGGTATTTCGAAATATTCTTTAAATATATGCCAAAGGTTTGGCAGGCTAGCAACGGAGCCTGATGAAGTAGTAAATCTTGGCCAGTATTTTAACAGCTGGATGGCTTGGATAGCAATTCAAAAACCTTCTTTATTATATCGTCACTCCGTGGTACTTGTTTAATGAAAATGTAATAGAAAAGACTTGTCGCAGGCGACAAAACAAATTCTTGAAACATTGCTTTGACCAAAATCAATAAACTAAATTTTTATAGCAAATTTCCAGCCAAAAAAATAGCCGAAATATACGATAGATGGCTACTTGAAGGTTTGTTGCTATAAAGGAAGCATTTAATAGCGTAGGGAGAAATATATTGAGCTTAACCAACACCATTTCTAAGACTATGAGAATCGTTTTCCCCCAAATTAGTTTTAGTTTCCATGTTGTTTCAAAAGTTTTCTAAAACGCAAATATTTTGAAATAAGTTGAATCATTGGCAGTCCAGTTAAAGTGTAGTAAACATCAACTCTTGCTTTTTTAACTTTATTTTCCTAACCAATATTTATCCTACATAAATGAAAACTTTATATTTGTATCTCTCTCTTCTCTGGTGGGAGAAAATATCTCTATGAAATTTTTGTTTTTAAATTTAAATGAGAAAAAAAAGCGCAAAAATTAACGCTAAACTTAACAAACGCTCACGTTATGATGAATTTTATTCATGACCGCATTCATAGTTGTGTTTTCTTCACTGATTTTATTTTTCGTTTACTAATGCGCTCTAAAGTTCATTCAACGGTAAAAACAAATGCTATAAAAAATTTCCAAAAAAAGAAAAAAAAAACATTGAGGGCTAAATAAAAATGTTGCCTGAATAAAATAAAGCCAACGTTGAAAGGTATTTGGAGCAAATAATAATGCGTCAAAAATTAACAAACCTCAGCAGAAGCAAACAAGTCCAAGTATTAAATTTGGCTGTGTAGAATCTTCGGTGCACTTCATTCTAAAAATGATCAAAAAAATTTTTTAAGCGTAAATGGTAAAAGGAACCACAAATTTTTTTATGAATAAGTTTTTTAGCAAGAAAGGTTTTGTGAAAAAAGCTCGCAAAACTGTTCAAATGCTACCAACTGTAGCGTGCGCTATGTAGTGCTTCTGAGTTTTAAAACTTATGATGATTTTGGTAAATAAATTTTTTACACAAATGAAGAAAAATAAAAAAGATAATAAAAGTAAATATTTTTATGTTGAAATAGCCAAAATATTTGAAGAGTAGTTGGATGTTTTCTCTATCAAGTCTCTTGCAAATAATTTTTCTTCATTTTACATTTTCCACCATAAAAGAAAACAAACTCAATGATGAGGAACAAATTTTACTAAATGTTTTTTTTTTTTTTTGTTATTCATCAAGAAAGTAGAAGAAAATCCACGAAACTTGATGTAAAAAACAAAAAAATTTGTTTGCTCAATAGCACGTAGAATCCACATTTAAGTTAGAGATTTTATGATCTTTAAAATGCTAAAAAAAAGAAATTTTTATATAAATTAAATATAATGACACTTCAAAGTTCATTCATGTTTAAATGGATACAAATTTAGTTTATATTAAATTAAAAAAAGGAAGCTTTGGATGAGATCTCTCCGAAAGGTGCAGCTCATTGAGAACAAAAATTAAACATTTTGACCTCGTGCTAGAAAATTTGTGACAAGTAGACCGTTTTATGAAGCTAAAATCTCTTAACCAGAATTTAGTGAAAGTATTGAAGCTATTTAAAATTATTTAATATTTTTTTGTTGTTTTTGAGTAGCAAACTATATGCAGCGAATTGTACTCGAATTGAAAAACTTAAGAGGTTATTAACGGTGATTCGTTTGAGGCTAATAAAGCACTATTGTCTGCATACGTAGCAGTAGTTATATTTTCAATTGTTGGCATATCTGCTGTAAAAATTGTGTACAATACTGATCCCAGGACACTACCTTGTGGAATACCCGCGTTAACACAACCAAGACTTGAATAATTTTCATTTATGCTTACAAAAAAGGATCTGTCTTGAATATATGTTTTTAGCACCAAATAAAATGGGGCTGGGATGAGTTTTTTTTTAATTTATACAGCAGCCCACTGTGCCAGACTCTGTCAAAAGCCTGTTGAACATCTAAAAATAGAGCAGATCAATACAATTTTCTTTCTAAGGCGTATGAAATGTTATTGACAATCCTATGACACTGTTCTGGTGTGCCGTGTTTATGCCTAAACCCGAACTGATAATCAGGTATAATATTTTGCTTTTCTAAGATTGGCATTAATCTCTTTAAAAAGAGCCTTTCAAAAATTTGTGAAAAACTTGACAACAAACTGATTGGTCTATAGAATGCAACATTATTGTCGGGTTTGCCAGATTTTACTACCATTATTATTTCTGCATATTTCCATTGCGATGGAAAATTGTTTAGCCTTAATATAGAATTGTAAATTGTTGTAAGAAAAACAATTCCTCTTTTTGGCAAATATTTTAAAACCTTGGAATCGATATTATCATAACCAGGAGTTTTGTTATTTTAACGTATATGAAAATAAAAAAACTCAGGTTTACTTTGGGCTCTGTTAGAAAGAGACCAATATAGCATTCTATGACGAAATGTATAAAAATAAACAACAAATTTAATAGTGAGTAAGCACATATTTTATGGCTTTTTCTTTTCTGGTAATTAAGTTACACATATTTGTAGATAATGGTACATTTTTTATGATCACAATAGAACAAAATATATATGTGTTCGTCAACTCACACAGTGTCGGACATGCTCCCGTAAATAGTAAATGTTTATAATACTGAATTTTAATGCATTTAAATAAAGTTATACAGAAATTCTAATTTTCCCACCCTTAAATTTACCTTAAAAATATTTTTTAGATAATCAATGTAAAAATAAACACGAACTAAGGCTCTGTAGGATCTACGAACCTTCGTGGGCCTGAATATTGGAGGCATAATTATATAATTAGGAAACAAGATGAATGGAACAAGCTCGTCTGATAAGAATTAAATTTAAGGAAATGAGCTTTTGAGATCCTACAAGTGCCACACAAGAGTGCCTGCAAGTCGTGAAAAAGAGGAGGCTGGCAGGTCGCCTGTCAAGCACCGCATTTCCTATTCATGTAATGAAGAAGATAAAACTTATATTCGCTTTTAATTACTGCAGAAGTTAGTTCTCCGATCCTTTTCTTTAGGATACACTCAATAGCTCCCGCCTAAGGTGTTCGTTAGATAGTTGGCTATTACGCCGGCGACCGGGAAATTCCAATGGAAGAATATCGATCAGAGTTCAAGCTGAAACTCACGCTATTCTCATCTATACTAGAGAATGCCTGAGCAAACAAATTAGGAGCATACAATTCTTTATAACATCGGACAGCCAGGAAGCATTCGAGGTCTTATTATACCATGAAGTATGGTCAGGGAAGCCATTAAGTCTCCCAACGAACTTGGTAGCCACAATAAAATAACTTTATGCTGGGTGATTGCTTAGCAAACAGAAGGGTCCAACGTGTCTTTGTGGGACTGGAACCTTGCTTTAGAATAACTAGCAGCTATACTATTGTCAAAACTGGGGCTTGGGTTGACTCGGAAAGTCCCAAGGGATCGACAGCTTTTTAAGAATGAGCTCCTAAGAACCATAGAATGGTTTACAAGACATTGTGGTATAAGATGCCACCAATTTAAATAAAACTATCCAATGTAAACTTCGCGACCTAAGTAATGCAATACCTAAGCATGTACTCTGCGATTGTTCAGATCTCGATTATCATAAAATACAGACATTTAACTGGGCTTCAAGAGGTGTATATCGTTCCTCACTAAACAATACAATTTTCTTTATTCGTAGCCCAAATCTGCTGTAAAAGAGATAAAGTTCGCATAAAAGATTTAATAGGTCATGCTGTATAGGACATCGATAATAATGATGGCAGCGATTGGTAGTTGGGATCATTCAATTACCATGCGCTATCGAATGCAAACCTGTTACAGCATCGGTTCTTGCCAATTTATGCCATTTTCTGACAATTAATTTGATGTAGCGATAGACAGATAGATTAGATCTTAATGAGCATTTGTGCCTTCAAATTTGTATAAATTACACTTTTGCGGTACTATTTGCATATTGTGCCACAGTGCAACACAATACCGAACTATTTGGCCTCCTACCGCTGAAGTAGTTTAAGCCAGTGCCATCAACTAACTCCTTATAAAAAGATCTCACACAAAGCCAATGGTAGCTCTTTCCCTATGCAGACATTGACTACCGTTAGATATTGAAAGTTAAATTTTTAAATTTCAATTGCAGGCAAGCAGCGAACAGTTACTTGCGTAACACTCAACTATAAATAAGACAAAAATATCCAGGTTTCCACATAAACATACTCTCACAAGAAATATATTTCTCTTTGTCTAACGTTGTGACTGTCTTTAACAGGCAATTTTAGTAATGAAAATCGCATAATTCTAAATAAGAAGATTGGCATGTCACAAGTTTGAGATCGTATGACACCGGCTTTCAGGCAGTCTACATGCGAATCTATCTTCCTGACTGAGATATAGAACAAATATTTCACTAATATATGTGGAGCCGATTTTTTGAGGTCAGCACAGACTGCGAGACTTTCCAACGAAGCTTATTTGTTTGAGTAAGACAAGAGACCAAAAAGAGCGCAGTTGAGACTATTGTATTAATTTAATATTTTCTCTGTAAAGCCATTAAGAGCTTTTCAATCAACAGTAACCCATGGTACCAATATACCCTCCCTCTAAGTTACTTTCAAGAAGCTTAATTTAAGCCAATTCCCAAGAATTTTGAAAACATCTTCAAAAAGCTTTAAAGTGATGAACATTTTATTATAAGAAAAATTTTGTTTTCTATACGTGTTACATACACATATATTTCTGTATGTAACAACATTCACTTATGTATGTATGTATGTACATACATATGTAATTGTACTAGAAATTAATTTGAATTTGTAATTAGACGTAATTTTTTGACATTTAACAACACGAATGAAAGATAACATTAAAATTTAATAAACAACAACAGAAGAATTTGATAAAAGAATATTTTGGCTTAAAAAAAATACTTCCCCTTTGCAAAATGCTGCCAGATTAGGAAAACATTCTTGTTTCACTTGAAAGGAGTGGATTTCAATCCATATTAAAGCTAAATGACAACCAAAAAGAGGGAGGATAACGTAGAGACCATATTACACGCAAAGTTGTGAAATACTCAAGTAGTAAATTTGAAGGTGTGATTTAATACATTAAACATAATTTAACTTACAATTGCTTAAAGCCTGACAGAAGTTGCGGGAGTAGACATGACGTAGAGTTAAATCTAAATGAACGTGCGATTTTTTTCTTTCAATTTAATTACTTGAATAACTTTGCTTCATTAAAGTGATAAGATACAAAGTTTTTGTAGAAAGGGAGGATAATTATTTGAATAAGGACTAAAAAACAAGAAACAAATTATAAATCCAGCCCAAGTGGGTGTATTGAATTCATGTTTTTATAGCTAGACAAGTTACAATTATTTTATAAAATATGCCAGAATAGCTAACAGACTAACTTATCTTGTTATTAACACTGTGTTGCAGTTTGAAAATAATGGCTTGCGATTTAGAGATTTTTAAGGATGTTTTTAAGGATTTTTTTTGGCTAAAAGAGAAAAAAACTAAGTCTATAGCTAAAATCTCATTGAAATTATTATAAGTTATCCTAAAATTGTATACCTCTTCCAAATGCCTGCAGCTTTTATGTTACTGAGGAGCACCGCAACGGTACTCTCTTACAGTTCTCCTACTGATACGTATTGTTCCAGTCTCTTCTAGGTAGGAGGTCAAACGTCTTACAGTTCTACAAGTTTACATAACACGTTCATTTTAGTACCTCATGCACAAGCATTGAAAATTGCTTGTTATTCGTATAATTGTTGTAGAGTTGCTATCGTCTTTCTGAACTAATCTATGAATTGAACGAACTCGTTACATCTTAAGAACAAAATTGATCAATTCTAGTAGCTTCAGAATAGCTTGGTTACTTTACACTTCTCTCTTTGGGGTTTGAAGCTAATGCAATGATCGGTCTATATGAACATGCCACATACTCTTCAAACTCTCAAAATAGTTCACAAAATTGCCACAATTTGTGTGGTTATTATTATGCAAATAATTTCTAAAGATAATTTTAGTACTATGTTTAACTTCCAAGGAATTACCGTAGATTTATATTTCATGTTTCTATTTTTAAAATTTTATTTGTAGCCCAGTGTTATTGAAAAAAAAATATATTCTAATTTTATTTGTATATTATTTTTTAAGAACAAGAAATACTATCTTTTATATGCCCATATTGATATCGTTAAATATATTTATTGAGGTAAAAGAAATTATTTTCCCTATCGTCTACCATTACTAGCGGCGTGTTAAGTTCATCATGCGGTATAGGAGGCCTAACAAAATATACAGAGAAATTATTTTATAAATGCAAACTTGGGTAATTTTATATTCAGGGTGTCCGCCGGGAAGATATACTAATTTGTTTGTTTATAATTTTTGATTAAATGAAATAGAATGGATCGCATATTGATAAATGTTTTATTTAATGTCGGCAATTATGTATGGAATACAATATCGGATGAATGTCCGCATCTGTTAGCCTCACAAATGCGAGCCTTTTTGAATACATTTTTCATTACATTCTCAAGCATTTCACGCGGTATTTCATTAATTTCATCACGAATATTTTGTTTAGGTTGCTCCAGCGTTTCTTGCTTTTAAGATATCCCCACAAAAAGAAGTCCGGAGCAGTCAAACCAGGCGACCATGGAGGCCAACTAACGTTCATTGAAATAACTTGTTGTGGAAAGAGGTCTCGCAGTTATTCCTTTATAATCCTGGCTGTATGGGATGTGGAAACCACATGTTAGTCAAGCTTAAAGCATGCAGTTGTGGCGTTAAAAAGTCTTCAATCATATCACGATATCGCTACCCATTGACAGTTACCGTTACGCCGTTTTCAGCTTCAAAGAAGTAAGGTCCAATGATTCCTCCTGACCAAATTGCACACCAGACTGTCATTTTAATTGGATGCAAAGGTAACTGATGAATAATTTGCCCAGAACCGACTATTCTGTTTATTCACATATCCATTCAAATGAAAATGTGCCTCTTCACTCATTATGATTTTTTCATGAAAATCGGGGTTGTCATGGGCGAGCTATAGCATCCTATTGGATATGTACGGCGGCGTAAATGGTCTTCAGGAAGAAGCTCTTGTGTTAACTGAATCTTTGTGCAAAATTGTGGCCAAAGTTGTTCTTTGAAGACCAAGCTCCTGAGCACGGTGTCTAATTGAGGTAATGTTTTCAGCCGATCTTGCAGTACGCTGTGGTACATGATTGGGACTATCATTCACTACACGATAAATAGTGGATCTTGTGTGCACGTTGTTTCTCCCAAAAAATTCACGTAACTTTCTGATCGTCACAGTAATCGATGATTGATTTTGATAAAATATTTTAACGATTGAAACCCGTTGGTTTACTGAATACTTTTCGATAATAAATTTTCCACGTCTCTACTTCACGATTGCCAAACATGAACTGTCAAGACTAATGTTTACCAAAATGGCGGTAAAACAAAGTAGTATATCTTCCCGGAGAACACCCTGTAGACAGAGAGTTTTAGTCATGCATTACATTTAGTGATAAAAAGCTGCATATAATTATATTTGCTCAAATTTTCTGGTTGACCACACTATACAGGTTATTTTTTTTTTTACTTTTTATAAGATTAGAGTAATTTAGCCAATAGTTTTTATTATATAGCATACTTAGGTGCCTTTGTAAGAAATATAAGAGAATTTGTTTTCATTTTGTAGAAACTGAAAGTAGAACTAAAAAAGAGCGTATTAGTTGTCAAACTACGCCCACTTTTGGGTGACGAAGTTCGTAACATTACACCTAGTTTATGAACATACATGCCTTTTTCCCGACTACAATTAAATTTTATTTAATTTGGGCGTGGCTTCTAAGGCACTACGGCTACTTTTTTTTGGAAAGTGTCTCTTCTCTATAAAGAATCTGTAAAAAAATTTACAAAACCAGACCTTTTAAATTCAGCTCAGTACTACTAACATTATATTAACCGTACGAAGTGGACAGTTTTCCAAACTCCCCCCATTATTGGTGTTATATTTTTATTTGTTTAAAATGAGTATACTAAATTAATAGGAAATATCTTTCAAACTAGATTTTTGGTCAAATGTGGCGTTGTAGAACGGTGGTATAAAAATTTGGTACTTAAGTATTATTATCGACGTTTACTTTTAACAGGTAGTAACTCCAGACATTTTTATATTAAATATTTTATTCTGATTATCTTGTTCAAATCAAAATTTTTTTAATCTGAGTAGCGTATTATATATTCGGCCCCACCAAGTGTAGTATTCTGCTATATTAGTTTTTTTTTTTGCTTTTTATAAATAAAAACCTAAAAAAATAATGCACTTTTTTTACAATGCCTCGTTTGGCATGTTAAAAACTTCTTTTTATTTAAGCAGACAGACTATTTTTTGTCAATGATTGATAATGACAGAGTGTATTGACATAATGATATAGTCTTCTGTTTTTGATACTATTTTAATGACAAACTTCAATATCAAGTGCTTTTACGATTTGTGAAGTTTTTGTATAAAATTTTTTCTTGTTCAGTGATGTTTATGGTTTCATTAATGATGATAAAAACTTAATGTTTGTGTGGATGGCAAATGGTTATTGAAGGCTCAAAGCAAAGGTAAAAGTACCTACTTTGTATCGTATTTTATTTTATATTAATATTGAACTTTCTATAGGAATTGTAGTAGGAAATTGAACTCGGGATGGAAAAAGTGTATACAGAAAAACTTTCCTCGATTCACGTAGGTTCAGTATTTTGTATGCGTTTTCTTAAGGCTAAATGGGATGGTGAATGTAACTGCAAGATAGATGCAATTAACAGTCAAGGTATAACAGGCATGACAACCAACACCGACAATATAATTACACTGATTTTGTCTACAACACCGTCAGAATGTAGTCTATGTAAATTGTCTTTATTGCCTTCTGTGGCAAATGTTACATTCAAGACATATTTCCAAGAAGTAGCGTTGCCATATGTATAAAATAAAATAGTTAGATCTTTGTAAAATGAGACGAACAGCCTCTTAAATTTAACTCGTCTTCCCCTCTTGAGGTAGTTGTCGAAAGTGGTTGTAATTCTAATTGGACTGCAAAGTGTCTAACAAATCTTTTTGTTGTGATATTCAGACTACAGATCATAGCGATGTAAAGGTTTAGAAGATATTGGAAGTTGTATACATATTAGAAAAGCTGTAGCGAGGTTAAGTCGCACATTCTTGGTTGCCAATTCACGTCGCTTTTGTAAGATATAACCATAGGAGTAAAATGTACATGCGGAATGTCCATTGTAACGTATTATACGTAGCACCTTCTGTTAAAACCATATGTCGTCACATCATCGTGGCTTCAAAAAAATTGGTGTTAAAGAACTTTACACCAATGATGCCACCAGCATAAAGTTTGGCACAACCTGTAGCCTCATGATGTCCCTCGTGCGGTATTTTTCTCGTTGAGGCCAACTGAACGGGGTTTCCACTATGGTGAGTTTGTATTACTGACAGATTAATAAACAACACAAATACGCCATCAGAACATTATGGCCACAACCGGCTCTCCCTATTCGGACGACTTTTCATAAACAATAGATTTCTTAAATTTTTAGTATTTCTTGAGAATATAAAAAATTGTGCAGCAACAGTGGGCCCTAATAATACCAACTTCAAATATTAATTATGACCATTGCAATTTGTAAGTTAATAAAAGTCTTTTTTTACCCCTAGGAAATTTGCTGTTGAAGGAGGATAATTAGAAATATTTATAGTAAACATGTGCGCCATTAAGAAAGTTTTACACGATATTTACCATCGCGGGAACGCCGCAGAACTTTCTATCTGAAATTCCTGGGAATAATTGCAAGAATTCCCAGTAATCTTACCAACCACTGATTGTAGCAATTTTGGCTTATAAAGCAGCTGAAATGTATGTGATATTGTATAAGACTTTCGAGAAGATTTTAAATGAAGTAAAGTCGTGTTCAAAGGCATCGTTGAGTTGCAAAAATTGTGAAAACTAATTTTGCTAACAATACAGCCTACATTCCTTAAAAGTGACCCTGTGTTTTCTTTCACAGGGCTATATGTAATATAAGAACGAAAAATGACACTGAAGATGGCACATAGCCGAAACCGGTACATAGCCGAAACCAAACTTGACCAGGGATGACGGAAATTCGTTCCAAAATTCTATATCAAAACACCCTGTCGGAATATCAAATCAAGAATCAAGAAAGAAGACCTTCAATTGATTTCACAAATGCATTGTTGTTTGCTATATGTATATTAGCTTTTAAATTTTTTCCGAGGTTCTAATATAAATTCAATCGAACTTATTATTTTATGATCTTAAACCTAATATCACTTTCAAAGGTTTATGGTCCGTAATTAATTCAAACTCTTTCCCAAATAGGTAGTCAAAATGGTTTGACGGCCCATACTAATCCAAGGCTCTTTTCAGTTTATAATAAATAATAAAAAAATCGCTCTCAATAGTACGGAACTGGCAGCTACACGTAGTTAAGTACGGTAATCAACAGCCAAATAACTCAAATCCATGTCTTTCGTTATACACGATTTGAAGATTTCGCCTTGCCCGGTCAGACTACGGAGTGGTTTTGTGAATGTAGCCAAATAGCTTGACAGCTATAGCCTTGCCTTTCGTTAGCGAAATAATGTTTGCTGATCCTTCACTTGACCCATTTATAAATTTTTCGTTTTTCAAAGCAGATGTGTTGTCAGACTCGGGTGACCGATAATTCGACATTTTCAAAAAGTCGATTTTTGTTTTGAGTAGACCGAACATCTTAAATTAAAAATAAACTCGATATCGGTCTATAAAGTTATGAAAATCCCGGTTAAGCAGTTTTTAAAAAGGACGTGCTCTTGCTGAAACATTTTCTTTCAAATCTTTAGTAATACATGCCAGTCTATTATGTTCTATTATTTATGAGTTCGCCTATACCAGCAGCCGATAATCCTAATCCAGCACGGCCATGCTTGAATACAACTATTACTTGTAAGTTAAAAGTGTAATACTGTAATGAGAACTGTATCTATGTTAATTACAATTTTTCTTAATGATTTACATTCAGGTAGAAAATTCAGTACGCGGATGGCATTTGTCTATTTTATCCGTACAAATACAGGACGGTAGCGAAAGCTTTTATGGAACGTGATTCAGCTTTGATGTGTGAGTTTCTACAAGTGAACGAACTTGTTTTAAATGCAAATATAATACAGTTGCTCTCATAATAATAACTTTCCAATATTTGTTGTTGGTGAGGAAATTTTCGAAGACAGATCTATAAAGTACTTCGATACAATATTGTAAAATAACCTGGTTTGAATTGAACAACTAAATTTTTTAAGGATAAATACTACACAAGCTGGCGGTATTTTATATAAATTCAAGAACAAATTTGATACAGATACCAAACTTATATTTAATAATGCCTTGGTTAAGAGCCATTTTAATTATTTAGTTATTTGTTATGGTAGTAGAAAAAGTAATGATTTTAAAGCTCTTCTCGTATACAAATTAAAGCTCTGAAAGCTCTATACAATGTTCCAATGATATACCTAACGATATCATTATATACTCATATATACCAATACTGACATATGTCAATGCTGCACAGAACAAAGTATAAGTATAAAAAGCTGCAAGTAACTTCAGTCAAATGAACTGCCACTAAAAGAGATTACAAGATAAACAAAATTAAAAATATTTTACATAAGTGTGTTAATGATTTAATTTGAACATTATGCTTCATTATAACAAACGCCACCAGATTTAACTATTCAATTATATTTATAAATCTATTCTACATGCGCTGCTCTTACAATAAATACCCAAGCGTTGGCCAGTAAAATATATCTTTTATATTCCTATCAATTTCTTTTGCAACTGTCACCTCTTTATAAATAGTTTCTATTTTGTATTTATGCTCATTTTTGCATATTCAATTAAAGTCTTTGAAATTATTTAATGCTTTTTTGCACATTTGATAATAATTTGTTATGGACACATAAACGTAGCATGAATGGCTTGAATGGCTTTGTAAAATTGAATTTAATTGAATTCTTTGGAAATAAAATAAGATTTATTTTGTGTAGTTATAATAAAAATAATGATAATAATAAGCGGTTTATATAAAGAGCTACACAGTCTTAACAAAAGGGCAATAAATTTCAATTATTTTCTTGAAAACGCATGTTCTCACACACACATTGACAATGTTATGAAAACGCAAGTATGTGTGCAGCAGTCAAAGTGGTGAGCAATTTAAGCATTTTGAACAATTTATTGTAGGTTTAAAGGGAAACGCCGAGGAAACATAAATATTTTCAATTGGAGTGGAAATTTTAAATATGAGTTTATGTGCAGCAGGTGAAGCTTTAAAAAGATTTTAGACTTAGGGATTTAAATTGTCTTTGCTGCCTAATATAAAAAAAATAATAAAAAAATATCAGCTTTTCTAAAAAAACCTGGACTTTCACAATTAAGTCAATAAGGTTTTTGTTTTTTCATAACTGATCAAGCAAACAGTCATGCATAAAAACCGACAGTCGAAGACATTAGCGTCGTTACAATACGGCAGGTTGTACAGGACTTCTTTTTACGATGCTTCCAAACAAACGTTGCTCAATGCATTTGTAGTCAGCTCGAGTGAGGGTGGCCGAAGGAAATTGGTATTGTTTACGCCAGCACAGCAATTTTCCGATGCTCAATTAGGTCAATAAATTATTAATATTAGGGAAACCGACCTAAATAAAAAAGTTCTCAAATGTATTAGCATTCCAAGCAGTTGTATTAACAAGGCGATTTACATCAAACGTTGTTGCATTTACTAAGTTTTCTTTTTCTATTTCTATAGGTTTGTCTGTCCATTTGCTCCCATCCCATGATAGCTTAGCCGTAAGGAAATATACAGTCTACCATGCGTTTCCCTATACCCTATTGGTTTTATGACCATTTGTGCATTCGTTAGGATGTTAACCATCGCTTGGATTTTAGTGCTGTTGAGAGACGGGAGGTAATATAAGATTCTGGTTCTTAAACAAGTAGTCCCTTCATTGCTCTTTCTTTTGATTCTGAACTAAACGTGTAACAATGATTATCTACATTTTAACTATTGCTTATATTTTTCTTAGAAAGTGGTTGCAAAATATGTTTTTGAAAAATTATATTTTTATTAATTTTTGTAAAATGTTGTTATTATAGTAACTTTTAGCAATTTTTTGGAACATTAATCAGAAAATCTTAATAGTAATACATCGTGTTTCCCCACGCTGAAAATTAAACTGCAATAAAAAAGCTTCGCTTTACATTTTAAATAAATAACAGTCAAGTATTCTATTCGGTCAGCCTTTTTATTATATATTTATATTTTTAGCCTCTCTAAAGTATGCAACACTTTTAAACGTAACAATAAAATGCTATGCTTTTCTTCTAATCCTTATCTTGTTGCCAAAGTATTTGATTAATCTAAACAAATTTTTAATTTAAATCATTAAAATATAAAATTTAATTTTATGCAAGTATATTTATTTATTAGATGTTACAGTAGAATTACAAATTACATTCTAACTTAAATTACCGGGCATAGTAACGTCGACTCTCACTCGCTGTACTGCAACAGACCAGAGTCTTCAGAGGGAGTAGAATCTATAACCCCCAGACTGATAGGCTAGTATACTATTAACTAGCCTGGTTACTCCACCCTTTGTCAAAGTAGCAATTTCACTTTCCTTGAAAATCTGTTGGTTTACAAAATCATTAATGAATGTGTGTGAGCTTGTATGCGGTAATGCTTTTATAACAAATATTTATCCTACTACAAATTATTTAACACGCAAATTCGATTGTGGTACATAGTCTTAAAACAAGTCGGAGTATTTTATTTGGCATTGGCAAATCGTGTGTACACATCGAATTATGCAACGAAATTTATCACCCATATTCTAAAAAACGCTTTATTTCTTTGTGTTCTAAAACCCAATCGGTAGAAATCTGGAGGTTTCAAAACGCTACTTTGTACTCAAGAGAACGGACGTATTTTGTTTAAACCGAACTTTAGAGAGAAAATAAAATGATGCACAATCTGCACTAAGAACGTTTTCTTATTTTATTAATAAAACTTAAAATTAATTTTACACTCCTTTAATTATAAATTTTAGTTTGAAAATTTCCCATTGTTTTTGTCAATTGCCTGTCTGAATTGCTTACTTATGAACTGGCGATTTTAATAAATTTTCTCGTAGCTTTCGTAGCCAATACAGTTAGCAAGAACATTGTCGGCATTTTTATTTACAGTTTATTTTGTGTTTGTCGCTTGCGCACCTCAAAGCTGACATAATTCAAAATTTCTTTATTTCGCGTTAATATATGGAAACTTAATATTAATTGTTTACCCATATGCAAAATTGATAATTGTATTTGTTATTGTAAATAAATGGAAACTCACTAAATGCACTGCACTTCAATCGGCAAGTATGTCATACAAATCGTATTACAATCACATATTACATTAATTAATTCCTTGAATGTTTTTTAATGTGGCCTTGAATGCATAATAATCAGTTGGCATCGAAAAGGGTGTGCGATATGTTTTCATTTGAAAAATAACAAAATTCAAGCAAATCGCGCAGTTTTCTGTACATGTTCGACGTTTTGCAAAATCACGCCTCTTTCAGAACATGGGTGCATATTCTTTAACATTTTTATGGTATATGATAAACTTTTTCACAGTTCGGACTTTTTGATATTTTTTTGAGTTCTTTTTAGCAAAATGTTTTAGATTTATTTATTTTTTTTAATTTTTGCAAATTTAAAAAAAAACGTACTGCGAACCCACTATGGCGAACATCAGTGTTCGCTTGATCTTGAATAGAAAAATGAACTGCTTTCAACTGCTTTGCTAACTAAATAAATAAGCACATATAAGCAGCTATTAATGGTACGCAAATCTGTTTTTTCCTCTTAGAAATGAAGCAAAAGTTCACGTTCTGCTGTCTGCTTTGATATCCCCCTCTCCACTTTAAGTGGATTTTCACTAATTCGATATTGGGACTCGTTATATATTACTTTTTGGTAAAACTCCAACTACCACGAATTTTGTGCTATTTTTTAATAACCGTTTTAATTATTCATAAAAATTCCAGAAAAATGAACAAAAAAGTATTTAAAAGTCATATTAACCAACTTCAATGTAGAAAAAACTGTCAGTTGAATTAAAGACTAAAGAGTCCTCGAAACTAACTTTTTTTCTTGTATTTCCAAACCATTTTATTTTAATCCCGTTTATATGATATTTATAAAAAGGAGTTTTACTACTTAATTTGTCCAAACGAAAATACTTTTTATTGATTCACTGCTAAGGGAGGCACACATTTTTTAAATTTAAAAGGCCCAAAACAATATTTTTGAACATTTCGTAATTCACAAGAACGTGTGAACACAAACTATTGGATATAGAGGGAATGTAATCATTTGGTTGTAGTTATGAGGCGGCCCTTACGGAATGAATTGATATATTGAAATCACAAATCACATAATCAAGACATAAAAGAAGCAATGAACACAAACGGCGGAAATGTACTACCGAATACTTGCAGTAGAGTTACCACTCAACTGTGAAGTATTGATAACCGACACATTAGCAAAGATATCAGGTATCTTTCTGACCAAGAACTTCCACAGAAATACCAGATAACTTCATGTATCTCCGACTTCTAACCATAAAACTGTTCATAACCTGGAAGAACGCGTAAACACGAAGTGTAAAAGATTTCTTAGCGAGGCCACAAGGCAAAGAGAAGTTAATAAGTTCGTTGCAAGCGAAATAACCATCAAGGCAATTAAACACTGAAGTTATCTGATTGCAAAAGAACGATCAATGGCCACTTGATAATTGGTAGACTGCGCAACATGTGGATTTCAGGCTACCAGAAAGTGTTTGGTAATGAACATACAAATACTCTAGCAGTCAACACCAGAGTATTACTAGCAATAAACTGAGATAATGCGAAGTCATTTACACCTACTACGACTGAATAAAAAATTAGCTAAACATGACCCATATCGCACTATAATGATATCATATGATAACAATTAACTCTTCGTCTCAATCTAACCTAACCCAAGTTACAGTTTTAAAACTCAAAACTTCAATAATTTATTTGTGCAAATAATAAGAAAATACATAGTTTTGTCCCTAACATGATTGCCCGTTCTCTTTCTGCCCAAGAAATTATCCTGAAAGTCATTGCGAATGATTTATATTATTTAGCATCGTTTCTATTACTTCAGCCTTATTTTCAGTTTGCAACTATTTTACATTTGTAAAATTAATTTTATTTCATTTGAAAAATTGCCAAAATAGAAAGCTGCAAAGAGATGTTGAAAAAATTAAATAAAATTTGTTTACCAACAACATATTATAAACTCATCATCTTTTCACAAGTTGGGTTAAAGGAAGCCACAAATGTTCGGTTTATGTTTAAGGACCTTTTGTCTACATTTATGAGAGCAGATAGAGAGTTATACTACTGTGGGAAAAAAATAGTAAGACTTTTTAATTTAAATTTCGCGCAGATATCCATTCGTCGTTTTTTTCTACGTTGGTATGACTGTCAGTGACATCTGTGCCAAATATCACATCAAAGTAATCATTAGTGTTTAGTATGCGCTTGTCTTTTCGAAATACAACAAATGCATTCGGCGATTTTTACAATGAGTGAAATTATTCAACAAATAAGTTCCATTAAATTTTGTGTGCGGAATGAAATTCCTGGTGCCGAAACGTTCAGAATGATAATTGCATATCGCGATCAAGTGTTTTTGATTGGTATAAATTATTCAAAGTAGGTCGAGAACGCGTTGACGACGAACCACGTCCACGACGGCCATGTACATCAACTGATGATCAACACGAAAATAAAATCAAGAAATTGGAGTTCGATAATCGACGATTAACAGTCAGAGACCTTACTGATATCGTTGGATTATCAGAGGGATCAGTGAAAACCATTTTAAAAGATCATTTGAGCCTAAGAAAAGTGAAATCACGATTGGCTCCAAAATCACTAAATTTTCTTGAAAAACAGCGTCGTGTTGATGTCTGTCAAGCAAAGCTTTCCGACTACCAGGATGTCATTAAACGTATTATAACTGGCGACGAGTCTTGGATCTACGCTTACGACTCGGAAACAGACGATCAATCGGCCGAATATCGTGCCAAAGGTAAGCTGAAACCGAAAAAACCACGTCAAAGCAAGTCAAAAATCAAGGTCTTGTTGACAGTTGTCTTCGATCATCGAGGTGTGGTGCACTCCGAATTCCTTCCGACCGGCCAAACTGTCAATAAGGAATACTATTTGAGAGTTACGCGTCGTTTGCGCGAAGCTATTCGTAAAAAGAGGCCGCTATTATGGGCCGACAACTCTTGGTTTTTGCACCACGATAATGCACCGTCGCATACCGCATTGATTCTTCGTGAATTTTTCGCAAAAAATTCAATCAATACCATTCCACAACCACCTTATTCGCCTGATTTAGCTCCGTGTGACTTTGAATTGAAGACATTAAAAGTGAATAGCTACGAGCATTGAAGGCTATTCCGGAAATTGACTTTAACAATTGTTACGAGGATTGGAAAAAACGTTGGCATAAGTGTATTGCAGCTGCGGGGGATTACTTTGAGGGGGACGAAATTGATTTCGCAGAATAAATAACGAAATTTAAAATTATAAACAAAGTCTTACTACTTTTTGCCCACAGTAGTGTACAATAATTCTTGGGAAAAAGTGTATACAAGAGCTTATAGTTTTTCATAATTTTTAAGAGTTCTTTTGTTCTTACATTTTGTTGTTTTGTCATCAATAAAATTTATAAACAGAAAAACAATAAACTTAAATTAAAATACGAATATGTTCTATGACACGTATAAGGAATCATTATTATCCTTCTAACAAATATATTTTATCTTCTACTTTTTCTTTGTTTTTTTATTCATAAAAATACATGACATTTTGAGCAACATGGCTCAAATTAGACTTTATGGAAAATGTATGTCTGGGGAGACTAAATAAATAGAGAAACCATATACACAGATAAAAAAAAACTAATAAGAAGGGTTTAAGGAAAATACTTTGAATTAAGTAAATTATAATGCAGCTCCGATAGGTGACGTGAACAGCTTTTTCCAAGCAAATCACTGAATAATATTCGCTATGAAAGTAAAGAATTTATTCTCTATACAAGGAAAACGTTACTTCTACTCCTTAAGGATATATGCGAGGCGTATATTTTGTGGTTTTCTGTAATAACAGCTTATGTCCATTCTTTTTGAATACGTGTTTTTAAATTAAAAGTCAATTCTTGTGCAAAAACTTTCATACGTTGTTATTGCGAAATACATTAGAAAGTTAATGTTTCAGTACTTGCAATAAAGGGTTTGAATTAGGGCTACAGAACATTAAGTTGGCAATGCCGTTTCATATGTGCGTTACTGGTTTGGTGTTTAGTTTGAGTTGCCATTTCATCGTCAATAGATTCACACCTGCAAACTGTGCAAATTTATTTCGACAATCATGGTTTAGTTCAGGAATGCATATGTCAATCAAGCATATCATTGGTCAGCAACTCTTCGAAAACGATGTCGGCACAGAAGATTAAAGTGTTTGATGCCAGCTACAGGGCTATGATCACTGACTTTAGTTTACCACACTTGATAGCCCTTATTGTTGAGGAGCTGTGATTTCATCATGATAATGCAACATGGCGGACAGCATGTTTTACAATCGGATTTATTGAAAGAATGATTCGGTGGACAAATAATTTCGCATAATATACCCATAAATTGCCCTCGAAGATCATGTGGTTTAACACCTTCGGACAATTTTTGGGGGTTCTGTGTGAATTCTACGCTGATAAGTAACAGGCGATTGATAACTTGGAAGGCAACATTCGCCACTTAATCGTAGCTGCGTAAATTGGTCGCATTTTATTATTGTACTTCCGCCCAACCAGCCCAGGTGGCTTTATACCAGAAATCTTATTCAAATAATAATGACAAATAATTATCGGTCAAATAAAGCCGAACTTAATGCAAATTACACCACATTTATCTGTGCTTTATATTATTTTAATTTAGGATTTATTACTTGGGTTTTGTACTAGTAAATCTGCCAATATTCCATAGAAACTACCTGTGTTTACATAAGGTGTTCTATATGTATTTTATGTATTTTAAAGGATAGTAGAACCATTCGCTACAATTTAACAGTCTATAAATTCCTTAACAACAGCGGGATTTCTAACAATTACGTACACTCTGTTCGACTAAAAAAAGTAAACTCGATTTTATGACGCATTTGGTCCCTTTCTTCATTCCTGGTTACATATCAGAAGCTTGACTATACCTTCGTACTTCTTATGATAAAATAAATGAGTCTTACATAAAATTTATTTCTTTATTTCGCCTAACATTGGCGCAGCTCGCATGCCCCGGTTGATTTTAATTAGCTTTTAAGTGAAGAACATCTAACACATGATCTAGGCAGCTTAGGTTTTATAATTGAAACAAAACAGAACTGAGATCAAGAGCTTGAAATTTAAGGAGCAACTACAAGTGAGGTTACATACCACTCCTTTGTAGTGGTTTCTTTCACTGTATTCGTAGTAAAAGAAATACAACAAACAAAAACACCATTGCGCCATATTATCCAATTGCCATATACTAAATGCATTTGCTTGTGTGTGTGTGTGGGTGTATACTTATATATGTATGTATGTACCTACGTATGTGGCGCTATTTTCAAATATGATTTGTTATCATTCCTGGTTTATCTGATATTTTTAATGTTTTCATATTTAAAAGATACGTTTGTCTTTCATTTCTATTTTAACTCTTTCCGTTTTTCTTTTCGTATTTTCATGTGAGCGAACAGATACTGGTACATAAATTTGTCATTTTTATGTTGTCTTTAGGTTTTTGAATATATTTTTCCTTTGCAAATTTATTTAGGATAAGTTGTATATTATTGTTCACATTTTCGGTTGAAAAAATAAACTCACATTTTTATTTATACCCAGAGAATATTATTTGCAGATTTCGATACGACTTTGACGGTTTTGTAGCTGTTGTCGATCAGCTAGCGTACTGTAAGCAATATTGAGGGGCTAGAGGTAAGCGCAACCTTTTGTCATTGGAAATTCGGCAAAAATTTTAGATTTATTGGGAAGATGAAATTTCTTGGGGAAATTCTAAAGGGATTTTCAATATTTCTGAAGGACAAAGGAAAACTTTCTAGTTTGCAAAATATTTTGTTTGGCGTCATATTTCTTTTATCTCTGTTTATAGCACTAGCGTAAAATATATTGATTATGATCATTAATTCATTGTATTAAAAACTGAAACTACTATCTACGATTGGATGAGGAGAGCTGTCTGAATAGACTTAACGTATCTGCATTTTTAGTCTCAGGTGTCCATCAAATTATCGTAAATCCCGGGCCAGACAATTAAAATTGACCTCTAGTTTGCACTAGCATATTTGGTTTCTTGGATAGTCGGAACTTATAAATATTTATTGATATTTTCATTTCTTACATTTTCATGTGTTTACCTTTATTCTCCATTGCTTTAGCCAGTCTTCTATGTCGTGAATGTGAGACTGAAGTTGTTCCGATGTTACCGTCGGATCTTGGCTAACACTTATTAACGCAATGTCGTCTGCAAACGTTGACACATATGTAAGTGGGCTTGTTGGCATATCCGCTGTAATGATGATATATAATAGCTGCTCCAGAATATTACCTTAGGTTACTGCTGCAGACTTTTTCAACCTCCTGGTAAATGTCTATAAATATAGGTGAATAGTCTTGCTTCTAACAATTATATTGACATGATCAATAGTGCTATGTCTTGTTCGAAGACCAAACTCATGGTCTTTGATAACGTATTGCTAGGATAAGGTTTTAAAGAAGAAACGAACACTTTTTCAAACAACTTTGATAAAACGGGACATTATGCTAATGGGCATATAAAACGTAATCTCACTTAAGTCCTTTCCAATTGCAGGGATCATAACAATCTTCAAGAGCATGTAAAAAAGCCAACGCACAACATGGCTTAAATATAAATAATAAAATTCTACCAGACGAATTAGGTAAGTTATATGTCATTGATCCTGTAATGCGATCAGATACAGACGATTTTCTCATATTAAGATTTTTAGTTGTCGCTTTTAGTAAACATAACCGAAATGTCATAGTGTTATGTCAATGTCAATGATAGACTCTTTATGTAATTTGGTAAGAAAAGTAATTAGCGAAGGCATTTGCCTTTTCACAGTAATTGTTGGCTCAAATGTGGTGTTCAAGTCTTAATGAGTATGGTTTCTTCCATTTTGCCTTCTAAGCCTTCTCTTATCAGTATCAGAAATTGGCTGATGCGGTTTTCAGTAACTGCTTGAATATCTGCCGAATTTTTCAGTGGAAATTTCGGAGGTAAGTGAGAGCACATACATTTTATATTTCAACCAATTCGAGTTTTTATTTGGATAGGAAATAAGGGTTTTAGGAACAGAGGCAAAATTATTGGTAGAACTTAGGATGAACTGACTTGTAATTGATAACGTCTGATATTCTTTGGTAGCTTCGATTTCTTATGTTATACAAATTTAGATACCTGAAATCAAACATGCCGGGTAAAAATATTGTCTGGGTAGTGTAGCATATTAGACAAATTTATAATAGTAAAATTAATTTTTTTATAATTTGAATTTAAATTTCGTTAAACTTTAATACATTTTTTAATAAATGAAAAAATAAAACTGCTGTAAGTTGAAAGGAAGCTGGTTGTTTTTTCAACAAAATATTAATTTTTTCCTCTGCAAAGACATTTTGTCAATATATCCAACCAATTTAGTATTTTATGTCTCAGGCAGTGTTTAAATTGCTAGCTGCGTAATAGCACACAAAAAATTCTCTACTATGCTAATAATTCTACAAGCTTTATTTGGAATGATTTTGCTGTTTCTGTGCTGTTAAAAATAAGTATAGTCCTGCAATCACAAAAGTATTTGCTGTCACAAGCCAGCACTTCCTTCTCGTTAATTTATTTATATTATTGGTATTATCGTGCTGTTGAAAATATGACAGAAACGAAAAAAGTACGAGCATAAGTACGTTATCACTCATTGATAGCATTTTGGAATGGTACAATAACTAATAGGGAATTTTACATACACATAATTTGAAGTATTGATTTTTAAGTACAGAGAATTCGTTTAGTTTTCTTTTTTAATTGAAAAAAAATAATTTTTATTTTATAGGAATTTGTGACAATACAAAACAAATTAACAAACTGCAAGAGCAAGAAAAGAGATGCCTAATAGTTGTTATCTTTCAATAGCACAAAAACAGCAAAACAGCACTATCGTACATTTTTTGCTTTTACTGCTGCTAAAAAGAAATTGCAGCATAGATCGGCGCAGCATTTGCTTTCATAGTAAAACTGGTGCTATTTCTATTGTATATAGCAATTTTAATCTAGAATTATTTTGTGAATCATGTTATCAAGAAGTTGAGAAATCATTAACGAAAATAAGAGTTCTTTTTCATAAGCGATATTCTGTGCAGTTTTTCAATTTATCCTTATAATAGATGCCAAGTACAGCTATGACTAGGAAATACCTTGCCGTGGGCTGTAGAATGGTGTTTCTTTTTTTTATTATCTCAAAAAAATGTTAATAAACTGGTATAAACAACTCCAGCCAGCGTTTTCTTTTTTTAATTTTAAAGTACTGCAGGAATTGAGTATAAAGCAGTGTTCCTTTCCGTTAGCGATTACTCGAACCTCCTGCTAAGCAACGCAAAAGCAGGAGGGTATATAAATACCCGTACTAGTGCTTTGATTCCAAAATGCAATAAGTCAACTAACAGGAAAAAAGCTTTTAAATTCTTAAATCTTTATTTAAATAACCCACATACGTATATTCCATACAATAATTAAGCAACCTTGTAAAATAAAGAGAAAAACTATTTATTTTAACTAACACACACATGCACACACATATATATATACACACATACATGAAAAGTAGCAAAATAAGTTGCTTTTAAGAAAACGTAAAACTAAATAAATAAAATACATGCCACTTAAAAGTGCTGCTGAGCACAAGTGTTAAAATTTATTTTAAATTAGTTACAAGCAGACACACTTTCATTGAAACTCTTTGCGAAGGCAAAAGGAAACAGATAAGCGGGGCCACGAAATGCAGCAGATATTTCAAAGACAGCAACAAAGCACATGTACGTTTTTCTTACCCTTTTATTTTCTTATAAATTTTTCTCTACAATTCTCAAACGGCATAAAATATTTCGTTACTAAACAAATAAATGTTAATGTTAAGAAAATATTCGTACATGAATTTAATATTTGTATAAATTTTCTTTAACATTTTTACATTTTTATTTTTCAAGTTTTCTCTTAATAAATAAATTTTTTGTAGTTCAAATGGCATAAATCTTCGTGCAGTTGTAGCTTGAATTATTGCAGAAAAAGACTTACGTTTGTTAAAAAGAAAAACGAAAACAAGAAAAACTTTGATTGGCAGTGAGTGTTTTCTATGGTGGAAAATTTCGAAAGACCTTGATAATTAAACACTAAAGTTTATGCAACAAGCTTTATATTGGAAAGGCAAATAAACGTTTAAGTACTCCCGGTAAAATCCAAAGGACATACGCATCAAATTCAATTTTAGAAATTTTTAGACGTCTCGAGATCAGTGCTGTATCTGCTTGATCTGATTGAGGTTTTATCCATTTCAGCATAAGAAACATATGAATGCACGAACAAATTATTGGTTGAATAATTATTACAGCAGCGAGAGCTAGCAGGCAACTGTTGGGTGGGAAAATTTGCGGTCATAAGGCAAGTTGAATAAAAATGAACTTTTTTAACAAATTAGTTCACAAAATTTTGAACCAAGTTGTACAAATATGTTTTGCTTATCATCACTTGCTTGTGGATTGTTCACGTAAGCCCGGTCGGGCCCCAGAAAAAAGTGTAGCGAAGTTAAATGAGAATGAGGCGGTCAATTAACATCACCTAATCGAGAAATTTCGCGAAATTTATTCAGCGCAAACTATATTGTTTAACTGAAAATGTGGTTCATGGCGCAATCTTGCTAAATTCAATGATTACCGATGGCAACGTTAGATTATTGGGACAAACAACTCCTTTCTGATAGTTTGGTTGGAATAAGAATTCACGTTGAGGGCGTTTCACTGCTTGCAAAAATACAATTTTTCCACCTGAACACAAACCTCATCATACAGCCACTTCAGCAATTAAATTATGCTAAGTGGTCTCAGAAGATGCCTGAATACGAAGAAAAATTGCCCGAATTTGTCAACACCTTGCGAGTAAATTTTCACAATTAAAATAAGTTCTCTACAAGTATAGCATTTGAAGGGTGAAATTTCATCATTTAGCAACCATTTTGCTCGTCTTGTTCACATATATCACGTATGAATGCACTGCTAATAATGTCATATAATTTAATTTGTCATGTATCATACATACTTAAGGCAACTGAAAAAGGATTGGACTCCAAATTTCTCATGCTAACTTTAATCTGGTTGTTCTGCAGGGTATGTAACCGCACGTGCAGCCTTATATATATATATATTTTTAAAATAATTTTATAAACAGAAATTGTCCTACACATGCACATGAATACGTGTTTGGTTTATTAGTGGCTGTATTCTTTTTTTAATTTGTATGATACTTATGAAAGTATGCGTAGTATAATTTAGTGGCGTAGCTTAGTGCGTGAGTACACGAGTTCTAATTCGAAACACGAACGGTCTTAAATAAAAATGTACTTTTTTAATTGTTATGCATAAATTAAATATAGGTTACTGTAAATATCAATATTTTATAAATTTAAGTGAACTTCATATTGATCAATTTAAAAATATTCGTAATTATAAATTGAAATATTGTACTGTACTGTATGTAGTACTGTAACGCACAGTGTCTGCTACCAATCTACTCCACTGTATCGTACTCTATTGCTGACTGTAGTGTAATAAGATTTTAATGCAATAAATTAGTTATTAGTTATTAACTTAGAACTAACATTTAAATACTTATTATCAATTTTGTATTAAAAAGATTTCATAACAAAATAATAATAAAATCGCCCGGACTTGATCGTGTTGTACGATCAATGATAAGAAATTTACCTAATCCTGCTGTTAGAACAATATTATTCATACTTAATGCCATATTGCGAGTTGGTTTTTCGTCATGCTTTTGGAAGATATCTGAAATTGTCATGATCCTTAAACTAGCACAGGACCCATAGTCAGATTTTTTTCTACTGACCCATTTGCCTACTCTCAGTTTTATCTTAGTTATTTAAAAAAATATTTGTCTCGAGCTTAAGACCTTAAGTATTAAACAAAACATTATCCCGGTCCAACAGTTTGTTTTTCAAGCAAGATAT
Source organism: Phania funesta (assembly GCA_963932375.1). Classification (NCBI taxonomy): domain Eukaryota; kingdom Metazoa; phylum Arthropoda; class Insecta; order Diptera; family Tachinidae; genus Phania; species Phania funesta. Next base: position 101,873,462 of record OZ010653.1, on the reverse strand, counting down.
AATCCTACAGAATAAGTCCATAGAATTGTAGTTGTTTGTGACATTTCCCATGCGTGCGACAAAGTCTGGAATGATGCATTATTCTCTTAAATAATTCAAATTCTTAATGAAAATTCTTACAAGCTTCTCAAAAGCTACTTGACAGGCATTAGGGTCAAAGGATCAGTTTTCTAAAAATGGGAAAATATCCGCAGGAGTCCCTCAAACGGCCGCTACTATATTTCATATATACAGCGGATATCTCAGCAAGTGTAAATATACATACGTTAACGTTTGCAGACAACACTGCATTTATATTAACGAGCTAAAAAAGTGGAGAATAAAAGTGAATCCCTCGAAATGTAATCATGTTACGTTTTCCCTTAGAAGACGAAATTGTCCACGCATAGCAATAACAAATAACACTGTTCTAGCGGAAGCAAATAATAAATTTTTGGGTATCCACATTCATCGACGCGTTACTTGGTCCCGCCATGTAGGGAAAAAATAACCACCTTAAGACAAATCAACTTCACTGGCTTTAAATCCTAAATGAATTCTGGCTTTGGAATTCAAAGTCCTTTTATATGAATTTGTTGTAAAGCCAATATATATCTTTCAGCTGTAGGGTATTGCAAGTGTGTTAAGAATTCAGAAGTTACAAAGAAGGCAGCCTACAATTTAACGACTTATTATATGCTCCCCTATATATGTTATGTAGAAAATAAAAATATGAATAGAGATTTAGAAGTTCCCAGTATCGAGGAAAAAGCAAAAACACACACACACATGTCAATACGTAAACAAATTAGAGGTCCCTCCAAATATTCTTGTACACAATTTGATGGGCACATTTAGCCTGAAAAGTCGGCTCTCCTTACCCTGTAGATAGTTTATTAGGATTTGAACACAATAAATTACTTATAATATTGGGAATAATTTATAAAAAAAATTTCTTCTAGGAAGATTAAACAAAATAAAATTAAAAAAATTAAATTAAATTAAAATTAAATATTTATTTAAACTTAATCATTCTTTTGGAGGCAGCTCATTTTATGCTGTATAGTGAAGATATTATTGAAGGCCGCTATCACTATATCTTTGGCTCAGAAGTATTTACTTTTTTCCGTTTTTTATTCTTTAAACCTTTGGACTTTACATTGTGGTGCACAGCATCAAAGCCTCAAATTATGTTACCTCAGGTGTTTCATCATTTTTAAACGACACCGCTTTTTCCTTTCAGATGGATTATTCTAGATGAGATAAATAACTACAAAACACGATTGCACACATATGAGTTCTCTATTAAAGTTCAGGGAATATTGCTCTCTTGTTTGGTTGAACAAAATATTATAATATTAACAAAAAAATAGAAAACAAATAATGGAGCAGTCCTTCGGAACTGATAAAACCAGCGATTGGTGAAGAGACCCTATTTTTGTTACAATAAGAATTTTAAAGATAGTTTCTTTAAGAACTCAACGCATGCAAAGCACAAACATATTTAGGATAAACTTAAACGAACAGCAATGCATAATAGTTAAAATTATACGACAGTAATCAATTCATATTAATAGTGTAGACATTAATAACATGCGACTCTCTAGAACCAGAGAAAAGCGTTTGTTCGAGTTGGAAAATAAGCATAATATGATTGCTTCTTAACAATACTTTAATTACAGTGTGGCTGCCGAAAAATGATTGTCAAATGTTTAAAGTCCTGTACGAATGATATTTTCTCTCTGTTTTGAAACGAAAGGCAACGTAAAGATACTGAAAAATCCCAGTTTCAAACTTATTTTAATGTGCTTTTGGGAATTGAAGCACTTTTAAATCAATGTGCTTTGACGCGATATTTTAGAATCTTTTATTTTTAACCTTTACGATAACAATATTTTAAATTCTCTTTAATGTTTAAAAAAAAACTTTCTCGCTCCAGCAATTAGCTGGTGTAATTTTCGAAATACCAATACACCAGTAAAATGTTTCTCAGCTTCTACATGCTAAAAGGCTTTTCAGGATGATTTTTGCTTTACGCTCTTTTAGATTACAATACACCTTTAAGAACTCACTTTGCATATTTTTTTCAAATACTAAAATATCTAGCAAAAAGCAGCCAAGTTTGAAATAGCAGCCCCTCTAACAGCTCAATATTTAACTCTGTAAAAATGTTGTATCCTTGAGAAGAGGATTTCTTAAGCATTGTTTTTGTTTCTACATATTTGAATATGATTTCCTCTCATTATTTTAGTGAACAAGGAACATGAGAAGCTAAAACACTGATAAAATTAAAGGTTGTATTTAGTAAAAATTTTTTTAAATATATTTGATATATAAAATTACCAGGATATAGGAATTAAAATAAAGAGTTTTTCAAACAAAATATATTTAACAGAATTTTTGAATTTTCGTTTTAAACGTATTAAACTACATTTTTTCTTGAAGTGCACTTTAACGATTACGGTTATTTACTGCAGGCTTTTTTCCTATAAACCTGCCTGTGTGTATTTTTGTGAGTGCGAGTATGTATTTCCGCTCACATAAAGCGGCTTCCACAAAGTACGTGTTAGTGCACGTACACTTGTGTAAGCGATACAGTGAGTGATGTATAAAGATAGGGGGAGTTAAAGTACAAACATGCTCGTATTTTACATATGTTTGACTTTAATTCTCTACAGCATATTAGCGCAAAAGATATGAGGAAAAATGAAAGTCGGGTTTTCATCTTGTTGCTGTTGTTGTGTTTTTTCGCGCTGCTGTAATTTTTGTCAAACGCTTGCGTGTTCATGCTTGTGTTACAGCAATGAATGGCTTGTTGGTTTGGTTCGCTGTATGTCTGGTATGAGTTGTTTGGTTTGCCTTGGCTGCATGGTATCTTTTCTTGATATTGTTTTAGTTCTTTTTTTTGTAGTTCTCGTCGTCCTTGCTGCTTTTGTTGTTTAGTGTAACATTTAGTGTCATGCTGTGTCACGTTATTTATTTATTATTTTAGCATGTTATTGCCTTTATTTTTCTGTGTTTTTTATTTTTATTCTTATTTAAGTGTTTTATATACACTGCTTCAGTATATAAAGAATTGCGTTTTGCATGCGACTATTTGTATTCATCGAAAATTAAATACAATTTTAGAAAATATTAAACAAGTTTTTAAGTAACTTCTTGCTAGTTTTACTTTGTTTTTCGAATAAGTAAAGAAAACTAGTTCTGAAATGGAGGTCGTATGTCAGGGAAAACTTTTATAGTGTTAAATCTATACGTTACACACATTCATGTTTAGTTTGTGATTAAGGTCCTGTAGCGGTCGCCGTAAACTTTTGAGGGAATACAAGCCATAAAGCAGTACAAGCCGTTACTGTCTCTTGATGTAATGGATTTACGGTAATGCTTTGTAGATTATATTCACTCCATATGTGGTAATTTTGCGTATTGACGTATCCATTCAGCTGAAACATAGCTTCATAATTTGCGCAACTAGCAGGCATTGTTCAGGTGACAGTCTATTTATGATAAAACGGCAAACCAATCTTAACAAAAAACAAGTAGCAGTAGATTGTTAGATTGAAGGACTACTACTACTACTACAAGCCTATAAAAATTCAAATACGCTGGAAAATTCTGGTAATTTACAGAAGTTTTACTACTTATTATTAAAAACGAAAACGCTTTACCGATTAACCTCCAACAAATTATAAAGCGTATAAGTGATATTTTATGGATTAATGACCAATATTACTCATACGTTGCAGGTTAGAAATTTAATAAAGAAACACCTGTAAAAATTCGCACCTTAGATCGAGTCGACCACCACAAAAAAGTTGCACCAGTCGCCCTCTACGATAAATGACATTTCAATGACTATTATCAATCGTCCACAGTATTTTTTTGCCACGCCCATGTATCCCAATGAGTTTTTGTTTATTATGTCGCCAATAGCGTAACGTTTGAAAACGGGAGGAATATTTTTTCACATATCGCTCATATACAACTCAAACAACGTCATAACTCACAAAATAAAGGCATATTTTTCTCAAACGTGGAAAGAAGAAAAGATAAAAGTAAAAAAAAATATATTCACAATATAAAGCATGACATAACGATCCCGACAATTCTGCATCATGATATCCAGAAAGGCATTTTTGAGTTATAACATTGTATGAGAAAACGAGCGATATGTACTTTGCAAATCAGCGTATTTTTAAAATTAGTAAACAAAGGTAAAAATTTTAGAAGCTTAATTTATATAGTTTTAAGAGAAGCTCCTTGTTATTTAAAAAATTGCACATTAGGAGGGAGGGATCCAAGATATCAAAAACTTGAGTAAAAAAACAATATAGGTGGCATTTTGGGTGTGAAAAAATGAATATTTTAAAGGCGATGGTTATAGGATGGGGGATTAGGGGGGTGGTAAAGAAGCGAAGATGTAATATATCGTATCTTTTATTTGTCATCCGATTGAAACCCCACCAAGAAAGAAATTGAAGTCATTTTCAAACCAATACATGATATGACACACGTGGCCATCGGACTCAGAACATAAATGAACAGGAGACTAAATGCGATGTATTTTACAAATGTCGTTGAAATATCTTTCACTCCAAAGTATGACTATTTATATTCTAATTACAAGGGAAATCCTGCTGTTATGAAAAGATCTAAAAATGGCTGCAAGAGAAATATTGCAATGGTTTGCATTCTAAAACTTAATTTCCTTGTTATGATATCAGTTCCCATATATAGAGTGGCCCACTTGGGCAGCTCTCAGGTATTAAAATAATACCTTCCCCATGTCAACCTTTCATGTAGAAGTAGCTATTTCTTAAAATCTAATAATCTTGACACTATAAATTTAGCACATATTTTAAATTTCAAACAATTCGATTAATATATATTACATCAATTTTCTTGTTAATTAAAAATTTATTATAAAAAGATATTGTCCGCATACATTTCTTTATTTAAAAGTGATTCACTATGCAGTTTTTTCTTTTTATTTTCTTAATTTCCTTTAGTATCTATGCAATATTACAAGTAGAACTAAACACCGAAAGAATGAAGCAAGAAAAAATAATATTAATTATTTAAATTGCATATATCGCCTGGAAAATTAAAACGGAAATGAAAGAGCTGTACGAGCTTTAGTTCAATATTTATTTAAATTATTATTATATTTTAAGAATAGCAAGTACTAATGCTGTAGAAAAAATAATGATAAAAATTATCTTAGCAGAATAAAAGAGGATTGAAATTGATAGTAATTGCATATTTTGAGAGATAAAAATAACAAGTTAAAATAAAAAACAATTTTATGTAAATATTAAATTAATTATCAATTAAAGAAAGGTGAGAAAAAAGATAACATATTAATTCGAAAATAATAGTAGAGGAATAATTTTAAACACTTTGTCGAGCTGAGTATCTGGCTAACAATCAGTGTAGTTCTAATCATCTAATCTATTCTTTTGATACAAATAGTCTACTCACTGCCCATAAATAAATTTATGACTTAACTAAACTCTCAAATTGGTGTATTTGCTTATTGTGTTGTTACTTTAAAATATGTTGGCCACATACGGCTCTTGATTTTTGATCAAAACCTCATGCCATGGAATGCAAATTTTTGATCAACACCAACAAATACGTGATCCTTATAAACAACCGCGTATAGCTTTTGGAAAACTAATTAAAAAGTGCAAAAATTCTAGCCAATTTCAATAAAAATTTCATGGTTGCTAATAGTTTTTGCAGGTAGCACAACTTATGTCAGTAACGTACAAAATTTATTAAGAAAGAAATTTTTATTTTGTCTGTTATTATCATACCTCCGTAGTGGCTAGAGGTAAGAGATTAACTGTTTATTAGCTGATGTTTAAATAAAACCTAAACTTTAATTATTTAATCCAAATTATTAAACCCAAAATTCAACTTTAAATTATTAATCACATATTTTCTTGCGACCGCAGCAAATTTTCCAAAAGCGTTTAAATAAAAAAAACACACACACAGCACCCAAGATATTTTGAACAAGGTTTCACAGCAACCACAGTTATAACAAATCCTGTCTCCTTCTCTCACGAAGAATATCAAACGAAACTGAAAGACCACAATAATGGCCCCACACATTGATGCTGTTAAATGCTGCATAAATAAGTCTACCCACAACAAAACAAAAAGGGACTTAATGGACATGAAACGAATATTCTACGCATGAGAAAACGTATGGAAGAGGGTGCATGAGTGTTTTTTATTTATAAAATGCGTGTGTGTAATTTTACACAACTTTAATAAGCCACAGATGAGTGATTGTCAAGTTTATTATTTTCTTCAAAATGTTTCTTAAACCTATATACAGGAGTATATAGGTGTGGGAGAGCCTGATAGCATATGTTCAGCAGGAACTTCCTGTAAATAAGGAAACAAAAGTCATTGTTATAAAAAAGCCATACAATGTTATTTGTAAATTCTCTGATATGAAAGCAATGGGGCGTTATTTTTTTTAATCTTGAACAACAAAAGCATTAAGGATTAAGTGACTTTTTTTAAATAAAATTTAAAAGTTTTAGAAGACAAGGCACAGCTTTCTTTTAAGATTCTTGAGTATTTAAAAGGGGACTTTTACAAATTTTGGCAGGTAAATTAGTTAGGAGGGATTAAAAACTACAAATAACTCAAAAGTACAAAGAAAATAGGAAGAATAGCAGAAATACATGTAATAATATCGCCCATTAATTTGTAAAAAAAGAGCTAACTGTCTCAAAACATGAAAAGAAAAAACTTGATTGTAGCATGATCATGCCAACAACATCATGTTCTCAATAATATATTGTTGTAGCAAACATATTATTGATTTTTGGAAATGTTTAAAAGATTTCTATACTTGCGTTACAAAAGATATGGTTTAATTTTAATAATTAAATAATTCCTTTCCATAAAAATTGTAGCACGTCTTAGTTGGACAATAAATATTTCTAACCACAAACAAAGTATTTTAACTATAGAAAAATATTTAAACAACTTTAACATTAACAGAAATTATATAAAATTCGTTTGGTGTTTAATCAGGGTATGAGAATGCTGTGGCACAAGTTTATATTGGTTGTATTTGTGCCTCAGCCGCTGCCAATCAGTTACATAAATTTATTTTAAATTATATTAAAAGGATTATACTACTGTTATATACAATCATAATAAGTTGCTCCTTGCTTTTATAGAAAGTTGCTCCTAGTTTTTTGCGTCTACAAACTTTACGTGCTTACGAAATTCTTGAACAATTCGGCAATGTCTATTACTATAGGTTCCTTCAAAGTACAATAGAAATTATACGAAATTGGACTCGTATATCTTTCTATTCTATTCGGCTGACTCTACTCTAATGTAATTTGCTCTCAATTTGCATTCAAAGAACGTAGGTGCTTTGATTGGAATACTTTATTTTTATTTTTCGGTAAGTATTCAAACATATTTTCTATATCACTAGTAGGGCAAGAGAGGTGTTCCTAAATTATGTCTCTCTCTCGCTGCAGTTTAGTGAGATGAGTGACTGATGGTTAGCCATCTATAAGTCAACTGAACAAAAAAAAATATATAAAATAATTTTACAATCCCTGCGTTAACATTTTCTTGTAAAGATTTCCTGGCCATGTACTCTGTCGTTTCGCTGATCAGACTTGGTCTCCTACATTGGGCTATATAGCAATATTAGATATCTTTTTAAGGTGATATTTTTGACCGTTCACTTGTAGGCACCAGGATATGGATTGCTTCTTGATTTGATATTCTGACAGGGTGATTTGAAGTAGATTTTTGCAAAAAATTTCCTCATCCTTTGACAAGTTTGGGAAAGCAATAAAACACCAACAAACCGCTACAAACTTCTCAAAGCGAAAAATCGCACTGCAGATGGCATATAGACGAAACCGGGTTGCCTCCTAACCAATCTTTGTTTAGTAAATGGGGATACTTGTAGTCAGAGGCAAGTAACAATAAGCTAACAACTACATTACAGGGGGAAATTAAACGTTGAAATTCAACCGTACTCAGAGATCCTTACAAGATATCGGTTAAGTGCAAAATTCATATTCTTCCTGATGGGCTGAAGTTCCGAATTAGCTTGGTCTTCTACTCGCTGCCAACGAATGGTATATGATATTTTCACCTGTAAAAGAATAGATAATTTGGTGTAGTAGAGCACCACGGTGTCCAATGAATTTATCCTGAATTGGCTTGATGACATCCAATATATAACAACTCGTATAGTGTACCCCCTGAGGCAGCTTCAAAGGAAAGCAATAAGTGTTGACAATAGTGCACCATGCTTTAAGCTCAAGTTTGTTGCCAAGTTAACTGGATATTAAAAAAATGGATCACAGATTGATTTTCCTCTAGCTACCTTGTACCATTATAAAATAAATTATGGCTCACTAAATCTTTTAACAAATAGACTCAATTTTTATAAAAACGCCGTTAACCGCAGCTACGTATGTAGTCTTTCAAGATTCGGCACAAATACCACCAGAAACAATAAATTTTTGCAAATATAAAAAGAAACTAATTAATAACGACGACGTGTCCTTTACTTATTTCTTTCACAGTCGTCTCGTGCTTAGGAAATTATTTTTTCTTTCATTTTCTAATAACCAGTAAAATTATATTGCAGCGACGACATTCAAATTTTTATTATGTGGAGCTCGTTATGAATTTCTTTGTTAAAAGCAAAAAAAGGAATAATTTAATTAGAGTTTAATAAAACTATTACAAGAGAAAATAAATAAAGCAATGAAACCCATACAACAGCGGGTGTTAAATAAAATTTAAGAAAATAAAATTATGAACAAATGTTAGTTGAATAACTATATTGTTGAATGACAAAACAACACAGTGGTTGGAGCAGACCAAATTTATAGTTGTAAAAAAATTATTTTAGGAAATGTGGTAAAAATAGCAATATATGATTAAGGACGAAAACTAGCAAAAATATGCAGTCAATTCGATTTGTACGATTCAAGGCGGGTAATTACATATGCTGGGCAACATGCTCTATGTATCAAGATTAAAGCAAATGGGGTTTCTAAGATGCTCGTTAGCCAAAAATACCACGCCACCCAATATAAATCGTAATTTCTTAATCTGTGTGACGATCAAAAGTCCTTCCTTTGACTATCTAATTAAATTCGTAGTTTTGTTTTAATAATAGGTTTAAAATTAACGGAAATGTTTAGGTAACACCGCCATACAATGGTAGCACCTATTCAATAAAACACTACCGTGACTGCCAAATGATCAGTTGGTACGGATCGTATGAGGGTGTGTATACGTGAGAATCCGCCAAGCAAGTATAATAGCAATGTGTATACAGTAGAGAAGTCAATCAGCCTGTCGCTAGCAAGGCGGTAACACCTACTTAATAACTTTAGAATTTTCTTTAATCTTATTATTTAAGTCTTTAGCAGACAGCAAATAGTTGGCCCAGATTTGTATTCGATTCAACTACTTGTAGCTTAATTATTTTACAGTTTTACTCAACTTAATTAAGCTAGTCTCTCGCGCCAGCAAGTGGTAGCGAAACTACTAGTGTTTTCATGTCAGGCCAAAATTGACAAGAAAAGCCAGTGTTTAAGGTGACACTATACCACTAGATTCTTATTCGCCCCAATTGGTGTAGGCGAGTAGTGGATACTCCTCTGGCTGTAAACGGTTGAACCAGAAATTTAGTCGCCCTATCCGCGTGCGGTCGGAGTTTAGTGAGCAGAGGAGACATTTCTTAGCATCGGGCCATAATTTTTTTCGCCCCGACAAGAGAGTAAGTCCTTTTCCCTTCATCTAGAACAACATTCAGACGCAGAGAGTGAGAGACCAGGAACTTCTGGTGTTGTAGAGTTAAGGCTAGAATATTATTCGCCCTGACAAGAGAATCCAGAGCGAGAAGTGACCCTATACCATTAGGCTAGAATTTTATTCGTCTTAATTGGCTTAGGCGAATATTTCAATGGCCACCGAAGGCCTATAGAGTATTCCGTGTCGCGCTGTACTTAGTAATTTAAGTTCATGAATAAAGATTATAACGTTATTGAAAACATTAAAATAAGCTATCTCGTCTCTCTCTTGGAAAACAAATAAATATTTTCTTGTAAGGAACCCTGGAAGCCGCGAGTTCTACTCAAGCTAACTGTGAAAACACGTCGTTACAACTGCTTCCAAATAACTTTAACGCATCAGCTACTTATTGTACACCCCTATATTACCCTTTAACTCAAAAACTGTCTATATATATTTATTTTAATACATTTTATGAAAGAATATTTTTTCTCCTCATCTGTCACTGTGCGGAATTATTCACTTGAAAATCTTAATTTTAAAAACTTCAGTTAAATATCAGCCATAAAAGCAACCCTCGTCTACATGTATAAGAAGGTAAAGGAAGAGGGCTTTATTAATAATAAAACCACTAATTTATCCCTTGACATTTGAAGCACAAAAAACTCAACAAACAAAATTAAACACAGCCAGGATTTAATACAGATTTTGTTGTTTCTCATATTTTCAGATACTTTTTTCTTTCATTTGAAAAACGGGCAAATAATTGAAGTCAACACAAGATGTCGCTTATATTATTAAAACTTCTTAAATAAAAACAAAAAAAGGAGTGAAGGGTGAACTGTTAGTTGCTGGGCTGCTAAAGAAGCTGAAATGACGAACTAATTTTGTTTGCTCGGGTATTGGGTGGCTTTTAATTACATCCCCCTTTTGTTAATGGCGCGACTTTTTGGTTTAGGAAATCACTGGCTAATTTGCTTAATTTTAATATTCTTAGAATACTTTGCTTTAATACGTGCTATTTTCTTTTGCAGGCTGTTGTGCACAAGACCTTAATAAAATATTTTTGTTATTAATGCAAAAGTCATAACGGCTTAAATTTGAAAACCTGTGTAAAGAAATTATTAATTTAAGGAAAGTTTTTCTTGCATAAATCTAAAGCAAGTGAGTTAGCTTGGATAAAAGCGTGTGCGGTAGAGATTTTTTTCGCCACAGAAACCCTTATAGGTCGGTCTTTATTTCAGATTTTCCTTAAGGGTTTTACACAACATCATAAAGGAAAAGGCTTGCTGAATTTACAAACCAAGAATATATTTTTCTAAAACGTACTCCACGTCATATATTATCCTAAGCTACGTCAAACCCCTTCACGTAAAGATAAAACATGGTTGTGTTATGATCACGAAAAATATATTATATTCTCTGTAATAATACATTGTTTTAGCAATTATAATATGATTGTTTGAAACATTTTTAAAAAATAGCTTAGAGGCGATAACGCTATCAGCTCTCAGGTTCATAATTATGGCTGGCCGTAACTAAGTGCACTGTCACAAGTTTGGACTTACACCTCCTCGTAGTGGCGGCCGGCAGCAGGTTCTGGACTACGCTAGGAGTCTGGTTAAATGAATTGAGCGGACAGAAGGTAACACTAGCTAATAAAAATCCCTATTCCACCTTGTAAGAGCATATGCCAGCGATGCGTTGCCACGATGGTGTTCGGTCTCTAATATGAGAACTTTGGAAACCAGTCGATCTCCAGGTTTAATAATAGTGACTTCTCAGTCAAACCCATTCGAGTTGCTATTATTGAAAATTGGATTTTAAAGTTTTCTCTGCAATAAAGTTTTATGTTTTATGGATATAGTTTTGACAAAGAATGAAACAATACTGGAAAACTTTAAGGGATCTTAATTAGGACTACGAAGATAGTTGCATGTAAATATATATTATTAAATATAAGAATGTAGAGCCACTCTTTAAGGATTTTGGAAGAAAATCATTTAAAATATTTTACTTGTATAACTCGAAATTAAAATTTATTAACATCAAACTATAATTTTTAGCCAAAATCATAATTGCGAATTATTTTCCAAATTCGGTGAGATGACATTTCGTATTTTTTTGCAGATCGCAAACACCTTTTTGTGGATTAAAGTAGTTTTCGCCACAACTAAAGTGCATTGCTGCGCCTTTGTTGCAAACATAGTATTCGTTGCGTTTTTTCAGCGAAACCAATTTGTATCCATCGGGAATATTACGGCACACGAAACGTAAGTAGAGATTGTAACTAGAAGGCTTTTCAGGCACTTGGAATTGATTTACCGCAGCAGCTTTTGTAATGATACAGGGATTATTAATTGTTGTTGTAGTGCTGCACAATGCTTTTCGGGTTATCGTTAGGATACAAGGTGTTTGGGTAGTAGTATTTGTAGTTGTTGTAGAAGAACATATAGTAGTAGTGCCAGTTGTTGGGGTGGAAGTTGAACAAGTCGTTGTTGTTGAGGTAGTGGTAGTACAAGTGGTTGCCGATATGGTTATTGTTACAGTAGTTGTGGTTCTATTTGAAGTCGTTGTAGTAGTACATGTAGTGTTTGTAGTAGTAGTTTTTGTAGTTGTGGTTGTAGTGCTAGTTATAATTATGAATGTAGCTGTGCGTGTAGTTGTGGGACGTTGAGTTTTAATAGTCGGGGTTGTGGTTGTAGTAGCTGTAGTTGTACCTGTGGTTGTAGTGCTAGTTATAGGTATGAGTGTAGTTGTAGTAGTAGTTATGGCTGCAGTCGTGGTTGTAGTTGTCCTAGTAGTACACGTTGTTGTAGTGCTGATTGAAGTACAAGTTGTTGTGTTGTTCGTTATATTCGTAACATTTTTAGTAGTCTCAGTAGCAGCTGGAGTTGTAGTTTTAGTTGTTGTAGTTGTGCTAGCTGGACTACAAGTGGTCGTAGTTGAGATCTTCGATGGAGTTGTAGTTGCAGTTGCGCATGTCGCAGTGGTTGTAGTTGTGGTTATAGTCGGGGCTGTAGTGGTAGATTTTGTTATGGATGCACTTATAGGTGTGATTATTCATGTAGTACAAGTAGTTGTGCAAGTTGTGGTAGTACTTTCAATTATATCACATGTTGTTGATGTTATGACGCAAGATGGATTAGTCGTTGTTATCTCCACATAGCTTTTTTGTGCATCACATTGTAAAGTCTGAAAATTGAACACTAAATTTTCTTCACAAATATTTTTGGAGACAACAAGATTAGCTTTGCATTCGTAATAAATTTGAACGTTAGTAAAATCTAATACGAAACCATTAGAAGTGCCACAACATGGGTCGTCACAGGCAGCAGGAGCATTAAACTCACTGTCAACTGAGCTTTTGCAGCCAGTGTCTTTGGTAACACACTTTTGTTCTACGGCATCATAGAAGCGAGGACAAGTATGTGGTCTAGATTCTCTATTTTGATATTCATAATACTCAGAACAGCTGCCTAGCACTAAAGCTCTAAAGCCATTTTCTTTACTACGGCACAAGTATTTGGCATACAAAACACTGTCCAATTTGCGCGCTTGGGTTATAGCAGTAGCGAATGCCAGATAAATGCATATCCAAACTTAAAATAATAATATTATAAATTAATTTTAAATTCGTAAAATTATACAAGAACAACTTCACACACCAAAAGTGGTGTTCATATCTTTAACTAATGCTATTTTAACTGTGGGAGCAAATATTTTCTTGCCAAATTGTTAAATTTTTTATGACATTCGACGTATTTATATGTATGAATAATTTTTTTTACTAGAATATTTTTGAATGCGAATTCATTTTGTATAAGATACTAATTATGTTTGTTTAATGCATTTATTTTGTTAAAAACAATATATGAAACAAAATTTCTTTTTTGTCTCATTTGGCTTCAGAAAAAACATGCAGAGATTTTTATCTTTTTATATATTCCTGCACGGATAGTATCAGGCAGTTATCAGCTTCCGATATTATACTGGTTTTGATTACCTTTCTTTTCAAATTATTTTAATGCAGTTATATTGTCAGACATGGTATAATTTTTTTGCCATAAACATGTGTATCTCTGATCTCTTGACAGTGCTTTCTCAGACATACTTTAATGGAAAATTTGCGGGTATGTAAACAAATTAATTATAAAATTAAGCAAAATTAATTACTGGAGTTCAATGCAAAGTCTACACCGAAATTTGCATCTCCATACAAGGAGAACAAATACCAAGGTTTCACTTGGTTTCATTTATTGTAATGTGATCAATAAACTGGTGTTCACTTAGTCTGATCTTGAAAATTTACCCGAAATGATTAAGAAAAACATGACATATTGAACCCGAGCTAGATAATTTAAACTCGACTTAATTTAAAATAGCATTATAAAATAAATTAGGGTTCATTTAGGAAAGCAAAATATCTTATTTTACGATAGAGCTCGATAGAGATATATGAAAACATTGACTCGGCTTCATTGAGAATACGATGACAAATTAGCCCAGATTTTAAAAAAATATGACAAATAAACCCAGGTTCATTTGTAACAGAATGATTTGTAACATAATATAAAGCCGGGTTCGTTTAAAAAATATGTAAAATTAATCAGGATTCATTTAGAATAATATGACTAATAAACACGGGTTTATTTTGGGCAGAATTTCTAACGAACTCCGCGGACATTTAGAATAGAATAAGAAATAAACCTGTGTTCATTTCAAATATCCTGACAAATTAACCAATGTTCACCTAACTTTATAAGGTCCTCAAAGTTAATGACGTTAACGTTCAGCATCGTAAGATGATATATATGTATCTGGTTTCTTTCAGGCATAGTTGCTATTTCTTTGCCTGTAAACAGTTGCATATTCCAGTTGCATATTCCAAAATTAGGTACCTTCCTGAATAGGTACCTTCCTCTCAATTTCACCGAGAGCTCATCGACTAAAGTTTGGATTATATGTCAACCCATTGTCAAATCTTGTTACTCTCGAAAGGTTTTTGAATCTTTTCAATGTCATGATTGTTCTTGAACGGTCCATCTTACTAAGAATCGCCCAAAGAGTTATTTTTTTATTTGACCTACACACTCCATTGAATTAGGGACGTGCCAAAAATAATTGAAAACTATAAATCGCTTCCTCTGTAGCCCTTGTGCAAGAATAACAAGTTAGGCTTGGCGTCAACTGATAATGTTCTCTCTTTTGTGTTCGGACTCTTCCGCATCCATTTGGGAAATGTTTCTAGCAATATTTTATCTATTCATTTTTTGCTGTCACCTCCTGAGTAGGAACGACCTCACTTTCACTCTACCTAGAACCGTCAAATGTCTCTGCATATGATGTTTAAATTCTAAACAAGTTTTGACCTCGTCTGATAATACATTAAGCATAATTTCTAGTTCACTATTCACAGACACAATACTTCCAAACATTGTTTTTTCGTTTTTTCCCCCTAAAATGTATCAAAATTGACCCGAAGACCATATGAAGGGTAAAATAGTACTAAGAATGTAACCGGGTTATTGGAAACAGACCGAAGGATGAAGCCGGCTTTATTTAGAACAGCATTAACGACGAATGCGGTTTTGTTTCGAAAATCAAGACGAATGGAACCGGTTTTCTTTAGGATCCGGTGGATATGAACCAGGGTTTATTTAGAATAGCATGAAGGATGAACCTGGATTGAGTCTATGGTCGTTCAGAATACTATGAAGAATGAAACCATGTCTATATAGAACCGAATGCAAGATTATCACGGGTTCAAAGTGAACTGCATGAAGGCTGAACCTACGATCACTTAGAACGCCAAGACGAATCAATCCGAGTTCATTTAAATAATTTTCATTACAACAAGCATTCTTTTCCTAACTATTTGAAACGAAATATTTTTGAAAATATAATAACTTTTCTCCAGGATATGACAATTCAATCGTTGATTCATCAGACTAACTGCATAAAAATTCAAGATTTTTGCAGGTCATTTGATTTTACGTTACTATAAGTATAGAGTTATATTTCTAGGGAAAATAGTATTACATGCAAGATATATTTAGGACCAACGCATAACACGCAATCCAGTATTATACTGTAAATCATTAGAATGCAAAGAGTGAAAGAAATACTCTTGGTTCCCTATAATTTTTTTTTTTAATTTATTAAAAATTGTCTATCAAAACTTTTTTAGAGTAAAACATTTAAATAATCAATATAAAGATTGCTTATCTTCAACACACATGTACATTAGTGAAGTTTGGAAAACGTAGATAAGTAACCAAAATAATATAAATATCAATGATTTTTAAAATTTTCACAACATTCACACAAAGCACTTCCTGAGTAAAGATTTTGGAATATCATGAATGTGAAAATAGGTAAGAATTTATATAATTTGAGAATAGCAAAGAAATTTATAAACATACAAATATATTGCTAGTTGTGTCCTGTTTGTGGGTGATATTGATAATATCAACAGTTAATTCGGCCGCATTAGATGCAGCTTTATATGCACGCTATATTTGTAGTTCTAGAATCGATGGCTTTAGAGCCATGGTGCCTGGCAGCTGTTCGCAATACTATCAATGTCTGGATAAAAAAGCTGAAATAAATACCTGTCCACGCTTCTATGATTCTGGTACTCAAAAGTGTGTTAACAAAAATCCCGGCTGCATAGAGACTATGGAACAAAGTTTAAGCTGCGACGGACCCTGCTGCGGTAAATCCGATGGCAGTTATGCTATCGACGCCAAAAACCCTGCTATATATTATTTATGCAAAAATAATTGTGTGGCTGAAACAAATAGTTGTGCTAATGGGCAAATGTTCGATTTGATAAAATTAAAGTGTAGTTCACCGTCCATTTGTACCACGGACTGTACTACGACAAAGCCACCATGCGGGTCTACCACCACAACTTGTAAGCCTACGACTGCTACTACTACTTGTTCCACACCATCAACCACTACATGTTCCACAACAACACCTACTACTACTAGGCCCAAAACAACAAGAACTCCGACCTCTATTGGTTCAACAGCGACAACTACCTGTTCCACACTTACAACAACTACCACCAGCTCTACAGCAACACCTACTACTCCTAGGCCCAAAACAACAAGAACAACTCCCACCCCTGCTAGTTCAACAACGACAACTACCTGTTCCACACCCACAACAACTACCACATGTTCCACAACTACAACAACTACCACATGCTCCACACCTACAACAACTACCACCTGCTCTACAACAACACCTACTACTCCTAGGCCCAAAACAACAAGAACAACTCCCACCCCTGCTAGTTCAACAACGACAACTACCTGTTCCACACCTACAGCTACTACCACCTGCTCCACAACAACACCTACTACTCTTATCCCCAAAACAACAAAAACAACTCCCACTGCTACCGATTCAACAACAACAACTACCTCTACTTCAGCAACGCCTACTACTACTACTACTACTACAGCGCCTAAAACAACAAGAACAACTAAAACTACAACTTCGTCTACAACAACAACTACCTATAAGACAGCAGCTAGAAACACATCCACTACTACATGTTCCACAACAACAACTACCTGTTCCACAACAACAACAACCACATGCTCCACAACAACAACTACGTGTTCCACAACTACATGCTCAACTACAACTACAAAAGCCCCCTGCACCCAAACAATACCTACAACTAAAATTCCCTGCACATCAACAACACTTACCCAACAATCAACCAAAAAAGTAACCGATAAGCTCTACAGTGGCAACGCTTTGCCCAAGCCCTCTTACTATGTACTACCCTCAGCGATGTCCAACGATGAAATACAAAATTATATTAACTATGGTTGCACCAACAAACCTGCAGGATTCCTATTACCATCTCTGACGAAATGCAATGAATATTTTATTTGTCGTGACAATGTCGCTCTGCCGGTTACTTGCGGCAAGAAATATTTTAACGTTCAAAAGAGCACTTGTGACTTGCCCAGTAATACGGGCTGTATTCAAGGTTATTAATGTGTTGTTTATTGCAAAATGTGTAAACAAATTTAACGAAATTAAAATTAAAACTAAAAATTAGTCATAATAATAAAGGTTAAAGAAGCAAATCACAAAATTAAGTTGCACTTTTTTATGTTCATTTTTCTAAAGTAAAAAAACCTGCTGGTTTTTTTAATTAAAGTCGAAAGCTTCTGCACAATTTTTTTCTCTTTTAGTTTTCTCCAGCACTCACGTGATGCCTGTACTCATAGAATGCATTGTGTTGGGGTAAGAAAAAAATTTCCGGGGAAGGAGAGTAGCGAACGCAGTTTTTTTTTATATTCTACTTGCAGGAGAGACTTCTGCATTCCACACATGAACAGTAGGACTAAAAAACGAATTTTCCCTGAAATATATGCTGCGGTCCACTGGTCAATCTACCATAAACGCATGATATCTTTTTATTGTAAAATATGTTATACGCACATTCGAGTATACTCTACTGTCTGTGAAAGGCTGATTCGCCCTCGCCTGTAAGCCTGTGAGTAAGTAGTGGCTCATACATGAGAGCTGTATTCGATTTTCGGCTGGATGTAGGTACTATAAATGGTTAGGAAAGGAGTGAAATATCTCTTAAATCATTTTTAAAAACCGAGGCCCTTGAACAATGAACATCACACTGGACTTTCATGTCAAGAACAGCATGAGCTTTTGAGACCTCAATTCATGTATCACCCTCCTATTTATGTGTCTAACCAAGTATATATTTTGTAACGAACAAAGAAGATCAAAATTAAGCTCGGTAATGCTCACGTGGCTTGCCTGACTCGTGCACGTACACGCGCACTCACGTTTGAGCGTAATTTTTGTTGCCAATCAGGCTAATTGCAAGTTTAAAAATTCCCCCCTCTTGAACGTTTCTGATTAGAATTTTTGTTTGATTATTCTGTGATTGAATTGTTCTGATTTTTCATTTGAAATTTCTTCAGTTTTCTAATGAGTATCACATACCCACGAGTGCGGGTGCCCGCCGGTAAGGTATACTACTTTGTTTTGCCGCCATTTTGGTAAACATTAGTCTTGATAGTTCATATTTGGCAGTGGGGAAGTAAAGACGTGGCAAATTTATTATGGAAATATATTCGGTAAGCCAACGTGTTTTAATCGATAAAACATTTTATCAAAATCAATCATCGATTACTGTGACGATGAGAAAGTTACGTGAAATTTTTGGGAGAAAACGTGCCAACAAGACGCATTATTTATATCAATGGGGACCGATATTGTGATATGATTGAAAACTTTTCAACCCCACAACCGCATGCTTCGGGCTTGACTAACATGTGGTTTCAACAAGACGGTGCCACATCGCATACAGCCAGGATTACAATGGAATTACTCCGAGACCTCTTTCCACAACAAGTTATTTCAAGGAATGGTGATGTTGATTGGCCTCCACGGTCGCCTGATTTGACTGCTCTGGACTATTTTTTTTGGGGATATCTGAAAAGCAAGGTTTATGCAAACAAACCAGAAGCGCTGGAGCAACTCAAAAAAAATATTCGTGATGAAATTAATGAAATACCGGGTGAAATGTGTGGGAATGTAATGAAAAATGAGTTTAAAAGGACCGCATTTGTATTCCATACATAATTGCCGGCATTAAATAAAACATTTATCAATATACGATCCATTCTCTTTCATTTAATCCAAAATTATAAACAAACAAAGTAGTATACCTTCCCGCCGGACACCCTATATTTATGATTATGGCTAATTTTTCCCTACATCTACCTGAACGTGTGAGCAAGACTGTGCATAATCGTGAGTAGTAAATAATTCACGGTTCCATCTCTAGTTCAAAACTGTAACTGATTGACAACTGTTATGTCCCATATGTAAATATTGATCGACATATATAATGTATTCATTGATTTATTTCGCAAATTCTCTGGTGACCCGAACAGGTGTTTGCGATAGTTACGTTATTTTTGCGGTCATACAAAAAGGTTGATGCCATTTACGTTACAATTGAAGGGCTTGTTTTTGTGTAACCATTATTATTTTCTATTAAAATTTTTACCAGACGACGTGTTAGGAGTTAGGTTCCGTTGATATAACCTTATCTATAATGAATAGAAGCTTTTTATGAAATTGAGAGAAAAGTCTTTACTCATATCTAAAGTGATAGACATTGAATCTAATTTTTTGGAGAACAAATTAGTTTTTACAAACTTTTTGTTAAAAGAAGTATGCATAACATTTATAATAGTTTATCAAACAGTCCGGAAATTTAAGTCGGGTTTGGATCATATGGTAGCTAGTTACAGAGTTAAACCTATCGTATTATGTTCTGCATTGCAATATTAGCACTACAACTTTAACATGGGCGCACTGTATTCGTAATCTTAAATTTCTGGTCTGTGCAAAAGCGCTATTTCTCAACTCTCTTTTTATTCTAGCATCCCCTGGTTTTGGTTAGTAGTTTTTCAAATATTGATGTTTATTAAAAACATTTTAATTCGGTTCAACATATATGTAGGTTCGTAGGATAACTTCTGTAGAGCGCTATATATCAAATTTAATAAAGGATTCAGAGTATGCGAATTTTATGGGGCTGTGTATAAGGGCTTCGTCGCAAGAGTGAAAATAACCAAAAAACCACACATCTCGGAAACTTGTGGACCTATATGGCTGATCTCACACAAAGTTTTCCAAAACTTATTGGTCTAGTGGTCCAAGTTTCAATAACCTAGATTCTCAAATGCCGGCACAAAGTTGATTTTAACATCGGACAGATACACCTCCTTAATTGAACTTCCCTACCTATAAGTTTCGAACATATTGTTGTTGGGTCGGAAATGAATATTGTAGAGAAAACAAACGGAATGACAATCCCTCCAGCTGTAATACACTTATGCCAACGTTTTTTCCAATCCTCGTAACAGTTGTTAAAGTCAGTTTCCGGAATATCTAAACGGTTTCCCCGAAGCGGTCGCTTGAGTTCGCTGAACAGCCAGAAGTCACACGGAGCTAAGTCATGCGAATACGGTGGTTGTGAAACGACATTGATTGAATTTTTGGCGAAAAGCTCACGAAGAATCAATGCGGTATGCGGAACCAATCGTGATTTCACTTTTCTTAGGCCCAAATGATCTTTTAAAATGTTTTTCACTGATTCCTCCGATATTCCAACGATATCAGTAAGGTCTCTGACTATTAGTCGTTGATTCTCGAACACCAATTCCTTGATTTTATTGACGTGTTGATCATCAGTTGGTGTTGATGGCCGTCCTGGACGTCATTTGTCGTCAACGCGTTCTCGACCCTCTTTGAATAATTTGTACCAATCAAAAATACTTGCTCGCAACATACAATTATTACCGAAGGCCTTTTGCAACATTCTGAACGTTTCGGCACTAGAAATTTCATTCCGCACACAAAATTTAATGGAACTTCTTTGTTGAATAATTTCACTCATTGTAAAAATCGCCGAATGCACTTGTTGTACTTCAGAAAGACAAGTATATACTAAACACTAATGATTACTTTGATGTTATATTTTGCACAAATGTCACTGACAGTCATACCAACGTAGAAAAAAATTCTTGACGGATGGATTTCCGCGCAAAATTTAAATTAGAAAGTCGTACTATTTTTTGCCCACAGTAGTATGACATATTTTCAATACAAGTTAGCCTAATTAAATCCGGTATTGTGAGATATTTCAGCACTAAGTAATAAATTAACCCTTAAGCACCTTTTTAGTTCTTCTTATATCTGACGATCAAGTTGAACTTTGAGATTTGGCATCTTTGAAGAGTTGTATCAGCAGTGCATCTTATACCTTCAATGGAAGGATAACAAGATTTCCTCTGCCGATTCACTATAAAAATCTACAAAAGGTGGGGAACTTTAACCCGTTAAAATAAAAGCCAAACGTAATCTTCCAAATCGCCGGAAATTTTTTTTTTTTGGACCGAAAGACTGTTTGTGTAAGCCACTAAGTTAAGAGTTGACTTTTTAGCCCAAATTTAGTTGTATTATTATGTAGTCAGCTTAGTAAAAAAATCTTATCTTAAATAATTTGTATTCCCAGTTTTCTTTTCTTTCTAAATCTTTCAATAAATCTCCCACACAGTTCCTGACAGTTTTACTAAATTTATTAATTTCGTTAGTTAAACCAGATAATACTGAGCTTGAATACATTTAGTATTGTCTGGTGCATCACAAATGCCTAAGAAAGCGTTGTAGTACTTTTCGCCACAGCTAACGGGCAAGGCTTCACCATCACTGCAAATGTAGTATTCATTGCAACTTATCAACGAAGCCAACAGGTAGCCATTGGGTTTCTCGATGCAAGCAATGCGCATATAATTGTCGCTGATTATTTGCAACTTATTGCCATCTGCGTAGTTAGTTGCAGCCATGGATGTAGTTGTAATTAGGATTTGAGGTTTTGTGGTGGTGCAGGTGGTGGTTGGTTCGGAAATAATGGGCCTTACGGTTGTTATGCATTCAGGAGTTTTGATGTAACCAGTGGTAGTGCAAGTAGTTGTGGTGTTGGATGTGGTACAGGCAATTCTTTTAGTTACAATTTTAGTTTTATTGGTTGTAGTGCTAGCACTTGTGCTAGTATTAATTGTAGTTTTAGTTGTAGTTGTAGTTGCAGTTGTTGTTTTAGTTGATGCTGCAGTTGTAGATTTGCTAGTGGTTGCACAAGTGGTAGTCAATATAGAAGTAGTGGTTGTCGAACAGGTTGTAGTTGTAGTTTTAGTCGATGATGCAGTTGTAGTTGTTGCAGTGGCTTTTGGTTTTGTAGCAGAAGCACAAGTTGTAGTCACAGTAGTGCTTAAGGTGGTTGGACATATCGTCGCTGTGGTTACTGAAGAAGTTTTAGTCGGTCTGGTAGTAGTACTGCTAGAAGTTGTAGTAGACGAAGTAGTTTTTGTAGTTCTAAGGGTAGCTGTTATTGAAGTTGTGGTAGTTGTAGAAGATTTGTTAGTTGTAGCTAAAGTGGAAATTGAAATTGTGAAACGAGTCGTAGTTGTGGACAAAGGGCAAGTTGTTGTAGAACAAGTAGTTATGGCAGATGATTTTGTACTAGAACAGGTAGGTGGCGTAGTAACAGGACAAGTTGTTGTTATAGATGGTGACTTACAAGTTGTACTTTGGTTACACACTGATGGTAAAGCGCATTTCAATTTTACCATATATGTTAATACCTTAGAGGTAGAACAAAACATGTACTACTATCGTGTAGCGGGAGCTCAAAATAATCAACAAATTTTAAAATCATTTTTTCGAAAAATTAACAAAAGAAAGTTTTATTTGTTGTTCCTCTGATTATACGCACTTTGCTTTCTAAAGCTTTTTTGCAAAAAGTAATTCTTAACATGCGCACGAAACTGTCCGCTGATGAAACTTGTAAATTTTTAACTCACAATTGCTAAACATGGTTAAATATTAAATAAGTGAAGCGAAAAGGAACTCAAATCGATGTCTATTTGCCGTTGTGTTATTCCTGTCGTACCATCGGCGGCAAAATCGAAGGAAACCTTGAAACCGGCCACAAATACATGAATGGCAAACAACTGTGTGGTCGCAGAATTACGTCCAACTTAATCATTTCGATATCAAAAATTAAGACGGAAGCTGGCATACCGGTACTTAGAGCTATCAATAGCTGTGGCATGATGCTATGCTTCGCCCTTACTTTATGGCTCAACTTTTTGATCACTTTCTTTCATTAAATTCAATTCAGGCAACTGATTTGTAACTTATGATTATCTAACTTTCATTTCATTGGGTATCTTGAGAACACTAGCCTTTACTCTTGATTCTAGTGATTTCAGCCTCTCGATTGGTAACAGTCGGCTTTATTCCTCATCACGGAGTCTCTTGTAATTGCTATAACTTCGTTTAGGCTTAGCCCCACTCACAAATAATCAGTATCTGCGCGAGGCCCTAAGCTTTAAGTAAGCTAACGTCTCATCCTCTTTTTCAAGAGTATCTATGAAAACTGACCCGTCTGCTATCCATTGAGAGGAGTTCTTTTCAATCCCTTTAGAATTTTCCCATTGCCAATAAACACCAGAGCTTCTACATATATTAAATTCTCCACCTCGAAATCGATATCGGAATCCCACCGTCCAACGATGTAGGAGCATATTTAGAGATTTACCCGCGCACCCCTCACGAGGCATTCTTGTCACTCGCCTCCCTTGGCCAATTAAAACCGAACTTCCTTCAGAGAATTAGTATTGGAGAAAAGAATTCCATCCACATAGGTTAGTCTGTGTTGCAGATGCAGATCGACTATTATATAGAGTTAGTATACTAAGGTCAAGCAGCCACTAGGCTACGCATCCTTGAAGTATGCATATCCACTGTTGTTTAGAGATTTTTCTAAGAGAATGTTAACAGACTCCTAGCAGAGGTAAGAACCTATTAGCGGCCGCCACCATGCGGAACACCTGACAGTGCACTAAGTTGAGACAAGCTATAGCTATGTGCCTGCCAGTTGTCGGCCTTCATACCATATCACAATTACATATATAACATGTAACTGTAATTCAAAGGTGCCTTCCATATAATTATTCTATGGCAAAATTTTCAAATGTTTGACAAATATTAAAACAAAACTATTACTGCCATTAAAATGCCGTAATACAAGTAGCCATGTTACTTAATATAATTCTCATAAATATATTTCCCCAACCATGTAGGAGGTATGTATGTTTTAGTACTTATTACCATTATCATCATCGCCCCTAAGACTATTTTTGCCACAGCATTCGCCAACAATATTTATGCATTTTAATAGAACTGTCAGTTACATTTGCAGCCATTTTGTATTGTAATTTGAGTGGTCACAAAGTGCCACCACATGGTCATGTTAATTTATCAAAAGAATTTTACAATTGTTTAATTAATTAGCTTCTACACTAAATGCACGTATACACACCTGCAGTGGAAACACATTTGAGTGAGAAGGTACAAGGCACATGCATCAGGAAGATTCTTAAATGTTTCCCTGCTGAAAATCTACTGAGCTGCTGCAAAGAGTATTATAGCTAAAAGATGATTTTTTTTAATAGTTTTCATAATTTTATTTTTATTTTATAAAACCTCTTGTATAATTTGTTTAGAAAAAATTTATGAATGAAATAAATAATTCAACAAAAATGGTTTTAATAATGGAGAGTAATTTGAGAATAACTGATGAAATCAAACCAGACGTTTTGTCTTTCCAAACGCTTTGACCATCGCTGTAGTTTCTTAATAATTTTGAAAACTCTTAAATATCAAGTAAAATTTTTTTTAATAACACTTTTAATTAAAAATAAAAACTTTATCGTCATGATTACAGTGCGTTTTAAAAATAATGCTTGCTTATAAATCATTTAATGTGTGTAAAACCTCCCTGCATTAATGTGTACAAAAAAATCCAGGAAAATACATATTAAATGTAAAAAGAGGCACTAAATATGAATGCCTTTACATCTCTGCGGATGCACTTTTAAATTTAAATCCTTAACATGGTAGACATACACTGCACAGTGTGTTAATTTTTTCTCGTATTTCATTTTCAAAACGAATATTGTTTTTTAATTTAATAACTTACAAGTAGAAACTAAAGCTTAATGAAATTAGGGAACTCTCTTTTATTCAATAAAAGAAAAACCTAGAAATAAACACGGTGTTATCTTTTGTTCTGCGTGAAATTTGGAATATTTCGTTTTTTATTCTTGCGAAAGTCTCAGTCAAACGCACTTAGCTAGAATTGCGATTCTACTTTTTTGATGGTACAACGCAGTATGGGGCCGACTTCAAAATGATATATACAAGAAACGTTAGGAAAACATTTTTGAAAAGCTACTTAGCTACCTTGTTGACATTATTGGATTATTGCAACGTGGCAAAGTCGACCGTATTGAGTTAGCAAAAGATTTAGAAAGATGAACAACCTTGCACTTGGCCTTGACTTTACTAAGAGTATTTTAAAAGCAGTTTTTATCACAATTCGTCTACTGGTAAAAAATTCAAATACAAAAAAAATCATTAACAAGTAATTATTATATCGTTGGAGACGTGTACCGTGTACCGTGTACCTTATTTCGAGCATTTATCGAAATCACTTATTTTTTAACAAAATTCCAACCAAGAAGTCCAAAAGAATTTACCAAGACTGATTTGCAACATGACAGCAGAGGCTTAAAAAATGACTATCTTTATATTCCAGTCCTTGGTAATTTACATGTCTACAAAAAATTTTTTTTTCTAAAGGCCCCACCGTACAAAACTGGCCAAATATTGAATTTTTCAAACTAAGCGCAGCAATATATATAGTATATGATTTGATTTAAACCTATCCCGAAATACGTAGTAATAATTAAATAGTTTGAATGATAATTAATTAAAATTATTTTTTCTTATATTATGGTAATCTGTGTTCTTTTTTCCTCAAAAATGTCTAGTTTCATAAAGACCTGGAAGAAAATGTATTACATCTTATGGTCGAGATTTTCTTCAAGACGTGTTCTGTAATCTCTAAAATATATTCAACACTTGAGCCCACCTTTGACCAACCGCTTTATTCGAATTAATAAACAAATACCTTGACTCTCTAATTAGGGATCAGAAACTGCTGAGTAGTTTTAAAATAACAAAGTTTTTAGGAATCCTATATTCAGGCTCGTCATATTCAGATCCTTCGATAGATAAATATAAACTAGATAACGTCCTTTGTAAAATATTGCTATAACAATATGAATATTTGGTCCAAACGAGGCCATTGAAAATATTAATTAAAAAAAATTATTGAATATTTTGTGAGTTGAAGAAATTTCAATACAAAATTGTGCTAAATCAATTAAAAAATTAATTTAAAAATACAAAGTTTTAGTTAAAAAATTAATTGAATTAAATACATAAAAATTGATTAAAAAATATCCAATCAAAATGAGGTAAAACGATTAAGAAATTAATGCAAAATTAAAAAAAAATTATTATTAAGAAATTAATTGAAATAATAAAAGATTTAATTGAAATGTTCTAAAAATTTAAAGTTGAAATGGTATTGAACCATTGAACATTTTTTTTGATTTGTACATATTTACGTAATTTTAATTTTTCTATAAATATTATATTTGATCGCTCTACGTATTGTTTGGTATTTTCGCCTCTCTTCTTTTCCTATAATCTGTTTTGTGTCATTTTAAAATAAAAAACGTATGAATATTATATTTGCATGTACGTGTAATTAGGTGACAATTATTTGTAAGTTTATTTTTAGATTTTATTAAAATTATTTTATTATAATTATAAAATAAGCTTTTCTTTTATTGACAAGAAGTGTAGAAGGAAAATTGTATTCGAAACTTCACAGTATACATCAGGTGTCTCAAAGATTCTGCTATTACAATACTTGTGCGAGTGCACAGCACCTATGTACATATGTAGAAATGTAAATACAGACATACATATTTAAAAATGTGTATTGAAATACATGGAAATAACAAGTAAAGTAAAAGTGTATAATTCTTTATCGTTGCTTAATTTTAGTATTCGTGATATCGCTGTTAGTATATGAAAACAAAAATCAATTAAGATGTTTGTTGATTCAATAAAAATTTTAATTGATGAAGGATGAAAAAAACTAATTAACATTTAATTTGAGAAAATACTGTCTAAAAATATTTCTGCTTGGAACCGAGAAAGGCCGTTTTATGTAAATTTATGAAACAGCTATTTACCAGACATTCGCGTTCAACCGTGTTCTGGTTGGATGGCTATTCTAGTAAAACAAATTATTATATTTATTCTGATTGATACAGTACCGTGACATATTGCTACAATAAACATGCGTGACAGTATAAGCCAATTATAAAAATCTGTTAACATTTTTAAAATCCAAGGTACTCTATTTTGCGTAGCCATAGTACACTTTACCAAAGAATAAATAGTTTCTTATTAATATGGTAACGACAATACTTCGTTGGTTTTATAACCAAGATTAATATTTTCATCTTGGGTGCCGCGGTAGTCTAGTTGGTAGCGTGCTAATCTATCAGTATGGGGGTCGTGGGTTCGATACCTACCAAAGACTCTGGTCTGTCTCATTACTAAAATTGAAGATATACATATTTTACTATGCGCGGCAATTTAAGTTACTACATAATTTGTAATTGTATTGTAGCATGAGCTGTTTAGAAATAATGAATTTTATCCAAAACATTTTAATTATGCCCCGTTACGTCTCACATGGCACTTCTGAATAATTATTAAATGATTTTTCAAAACTGTCGATCCTTGAATTGTAACTCCTATAGAACCATAAAACTTGGAAGTTTGCTGAATAAAAATATACCAGAGGCTTATGAACCCTAGGGGTGGGATAGCGGACTACTTGTCGATTTCGATACGCAAGAATCTATAATTTGGTGAGGATCGGCAAAAATGCATAAGTCAACAAATTGGGGTGGTGGGAAGAGGCAAAGAGGGCTCCTCCTCGGGGTCAAAAGTGGAAGTGAAGTAGCAAAGCAGAGCAAAAAGCTTCACAACTCTCAGAGTAAGATTCGATTTCCCTTTCCAACGTTTTTTCCAAACATATCTACCAATACATTTAACTCGCACTGGTACAGATAGAGTAATGGAGGTTAATTTTTAAATAATTTCATTTTTGTATAAGACCGCCTCTAAGGAGTGATGTATGGAACAAATGTAGGGAAGGGAAAATAAAAGGGGTTCGGTTGTACACTTTGAAGCTCTAGGCACGGCTGCAGAGCAGTTTTTAGGTCTGTTGTAGATTTTTGGCACTACACCCTACTTTTCCCTCACCCTACATGCCTGTTGTTTGGCTCATGAATTACTTTTCCGAATCTCATAATATAAACTAAGATTAAACCAAACCTTGATACTAAAGACCACCATTCAACATTATCCCCACGCTAATAGACCTACTTGCGGGGAGTTAAATGATGTGGCGCCCACAGAACATGATACCATTCACACAGGCAACACAATATAAAAATGGTAAAAGTATTTATTATTTATGTTAAAGATAAATTTAGATCAAAAATTTGAGTGGCACTGATAAGATCACACTGAACAAAAGTACAAAACAAACCAGTTTGTTCTGCAAACATAACAACGTTTGTTGTGTCAAAACTTTCTTATCTACAATTGAATTTTTGTCTTGTTTTTTAGTTAAAACAAGAATGTAAAAATATATGTTTCTTTGGTTCGAAGCAATATGAATTTTCAAGAAGAAAAATAGTTTAATATTCAAAAGAAATAAGAAATTTATTCTCACTTTTATGTAGCTAAAACAAATGCATAACATTTATTTCCTCTTAATTCCCCTAAAACCCATTTACAATTTCTTTAGCAACTTCCTCAATTTAGTTTCTTCCAAATCTCTTGACATACTCATTACACATGCATGATACTTTTTATTTACTTTTCAAACTTTCATTAGTAGTTTCAGACTTCACCTCCATCAAGTGTTGCAACACCATAGATTTCTTCCCTTAACATACCCGTAGTGGCACATCCAATTGAAAAAAGTTTATTTTGACATCTATTTCCTAAACATTAAAAATTTATGTCTACCATTGTAAAACTAATAAATAATTTACGTAGTCGTACGCGACACAGGAATAGAGTTTAAGAAACTTTTTTTTTTGTCTTCATCTTCAGTTTTCTGTTTTATTTTGCCAAATTGCCGTAGAGAGAATTTTACTTCGTATACATTAAAATAAACAAAGTTTTCTTCGTATGACTTTTTATTTAGTTTTCTCTAGACATTCTATAAATATTCAAATAAATTTTCTGGCGCAAAGGTCTGTGCAACACGGCAATTTCATAAGTAAGTTTTCGTAATCGTATGTTTTAAGTTATAGACTTTGCAAAACTTTTTAACACAATTAAATCAATGACGCTTTGAGGGCAAAATTGACAATTTAAATTTGCAGGCAAGGAAAATGGAAATGTGGGAGTGTAAATTTCTTACATGGTAAAAATATATATTGAACTAAAAATGACAAAAAAAAAACGTTTGTCAAAGAAACACAATTTCCTGCCGAAACTGAAAAAGGCGATTACGACTTGGTTCCAATTTTTCAGTCCTAGCTGCCGCAAAGACCAAAATATGATTGAGAGAACCATGATTACCGAGCAACATATAACTATTTAATTATATGGTTGTAAATAGATCATATTATGGTAGATAGTAATACTTTAAAAACTCGCCGGTCTGGCAAGGCGGTCATTTGTTAAAGTTCTGCCATCAAAATTGTTCTTTCTTACGAATATGGATCGTTTAACAACCGAAGAACGCGTAAAAATGATTAAAACTTACTACAAAAGTGGTGTGTTAAACGTGGTCCTGAGCAAGGAATTTTCAACATTATAAAGAAATTTGACGAGACTGGCAACGCTCTTGATGTGGTTAGCCCATGGCGCTCTCAGCAATTGTGCCTATCTTACGGGTCATTATGGCGTATTTAGCATTTCCATTTACCCCTCCATCCAGCCAGCTGACTACTCACAAAGTCGTAGGTATCCTGATTGGGTGCTAGAGCAACAGACTTTCAATACTGATTTTTTGAACAAAATTTTCTTCAGCGGTGAAGCTCATTTCTTAACCAGCAAGCAAAGTTGTCGCATATGGGGCTCGGAGAACCCACAATTGATTGTGAAAAAGCTATTCCATCCATAATTCAGCAGCATGCGTAAAATTTCGATGCACTGGACATGATGAGCCGAGGAGAGAATCACGTCGGAATAAAAAGCTATAATAGTTATACAGTGTTATTCTGTATTCGAAATCAACGTTCAAACCATTTTTTTTTAATTTAGAGTAGAAAAAGTGCGTTGCAATTAATTTGCACAATTCATTAAAATGCCAAAGTGACAATTTTGCATTAAAATCTGAAAGATTTCCTTTCAATGTTAATTTGTTTCAATAAATATGTATTTGAAAAGAAAAACAGTAATTAAATTGAGGCCATAAATTTTGACAAAAACTCTCGGATTTGCACAAAAAACAGACAAATATACACAAAAACTAATAAAACACAAAACAGTTTAGTATTCAATGTGGCAACAACAACGTAAATATAGGGTGGTCCAACCAAAACGTACGATATTAATTGAAAAAAAAAAACAAAAAAGTTTTCAAGGAATTATCATAATATTTTTTTTATTATGATGGAAGGATCTATGTTATATATGTGTGAAACAAAATATCGGCCAAGTGCTCGGCTTCGGTGGCATACCTCTATCCGGTGGTCGCTATTTTCAATGAATCTGGGATATAATTGAAGTTCAATGTCGTTGATGTGCCGAATTATCTCATCCCTTAGTTCTTGAATTGTTCTTGGCTTATTGGCGTATACTTTTTCTGTTAAAATATCCCCAAAGAAAGTAAGCTGTTTATTTTTGTTGTTTAAACGATTATGGAGAAAACGAAACGACAAATACTTTTGTGTTGTCTATTCATGGCATATTTTAGGGGCAGTGTTAGTTCGTTTATAAATTATTTATAAACCAATAATATATTTTTATGATCAAGGCTTACCTTTTGCAAAAATACCTAAGCATACTTTTGTGCTTTTCGTTTATTTAAATTTTTTGTTTAATAGAGATGCTACTTGATATCAGTTTGAATAAAAAGATAATTGCCGATGTCTACTAACATTCACCACCACTTATTGGAATACATATTCGTTACTGCAAACAACAAAAATTGTCGACAAATTACGGGACTGTCGAATCCTTAAAAGATAGTAAATCCCACTACAGGTTTTTAGCAACTCATAATACTACGAATAAATTTGCCCATTTCTATGTTTTCGATATCAAAGTCGGAAGCATGGAAACTAATACCTACAAGTGATTTTAGTGTACGTGTGAACGCTATATATTTTCACCACATTTTTCTTCATAAAAAAATAATGAAGGGAAGTTCTCCGCAAAAACAAGTTTTCAGGTACAACATTTTCTATGAACATGAAAAACTATGTTGTTGTAAAAAAGACTGTTCGCTTTTTACACATGACCCAACCTTGCGATAACAAATGTTTTTTTATATCGTTAACAATAAAACTCAAATTTACTTATTACTTTTTCTAAAGTGCCAATATAGTTATCGCGTCGCAAATTTCTAAAATATTTATATACGATTTTGATATTCATCCAATATGTTTCAACAAAAATAAAACAGTGTTTTATGCACAAGTTATCGGCTAAGTTAATTCTCTCTCAATCTGTTATCAAAACATTTCCCTCATTAGTAGAAAATGCAGGATAAATATTGAGACATTTTCAAGAACAACACACTTTTAGTCAGTCAACTAAGTCACATTAATTTGATCATAAATGTAAATAAAAAAAACTTTAAATTTACCTTTTACAACCCTAAGCCACTGGGTGGAGTTTTAATGGCGAAAAACAAACAAGAATATATAAGCTGATAGAAATAAATAATTAATGAGCCATTCCAAAGAAATATAGACGAGGTAAGGGCGTTACACACATGCATGTAGTAAGAACACTAGGTCATACATAATTAATACGAATGTTAAAGTATCTTGTCACTTACAGTGTGCCGTACAAGTTTAGAAGCACTCTCGTGTTATTATTATTTTAGTGTAGAAATCTTAAAGGGTTTTTGTTTCAGTTATTATATAGTTATCAAAATCTTCCAACTTAACCCCGTTCATAAAATGATTCGGAAGAAAATGTTTTGCTGAAGGCGAATAGAGTATTATACTACAAACCATATCAAGACACAAAAGAAAATTAATAAAGTTTTCGCTACAGAGAAGAAGGAAGCGCGTGGTAAAATACTTATGATTAAGGAAGCACAATATACATAAATTTATAACAACCCTATCTGCAATATATCCTTCTCCATTACTTGTGGAAATTATTTAATTCTCTGAATGAACTTCCGATTTCATTGGCCATGTTGAGAACCCGGAAGTTGTCCGGAATGCCTCGCGAGGGTGGACTGTTCAATCTCTAAAGGTACTATTAAGTCGATGGAGCGTGAGATTTCGATAGGAATGAATAATAAAGCCTCGCAATAGGTGAATCTCTGTAGGAACTTCTAGTTTTAGTAGCTAATAGAAGAACTTTAAAGAGATGGACAAGGGGTAGATGAGTCAGCCTACAAAAAACTCCTGAGAAAGGGCCAAAGATGGTAGCACATATTGTACGTGTATATCTGGTTAGTTAAAGGCCTAGGACCATGGGCAGACACTTGTTAAATGTTAATAAGATGCGGGTACGAATTCTTACATAAAGGATAGCAATCAAGACACTCAGTGATGAGGAAGAATACCGACATTTATCTGTCTAAAATTACTGCAATCAAGAGTAAAGACTAGTATTACCGGGGCAGTCAATAAAAAGATGGTTTTCGTATATTACAAACTGGTTGACTGAAATCAATTCGAGGAAAGAAGGTGGTGAAAAGGGATCCATATAGTAAGCGGTTTACTTCAATATCCCTCCTACAATAATACTCGTATCTTTAATAGAAGATTATATATCAAGAATAAAAAATTATATATGAATTTTTGTGTCATGAATTTGAAATCAGAATAACCTAAACCGAGGCACCGAGCTATTATTAGTTAATAGAACAACAAAAGTAAGTTTTTTGTATAAATATACAATTTTATTATTTTTCAAGCAGCAGTGCTTTTTAATTTAATGAAGTAAACTATTTATATATAAATATGTAAAAAGATGGAAAGCCGGAAAAATTTAATTATATTCAATTTTATTCAGTTTCAACATTGGTCCGCCCTTACATAAACCCGATCGCTGAAATATCTGTTAATGTACGTAACTAAGAAATACACACGCATCCAAACGTATCCCAAATGTGATGGGTATATAAGCTTAAATTTAAAGGAACAAAAGTTTTCACGAAAAACTAAAACACAACTTACAAAAATATAACCCTCCTTAGAAATGAAATTTGTAAGAAAACTAAATGTCTGTTTCAAAGATAATACTCAGTGTGCCTTTTATACCCCAACTACGGAGGAGTTTTTCTTTAATTTCCCCACGGAAACGGATATAACACCTAGTCACACACTTACACTATACACCAAAACACATACGCCCACATACTTACACGAACACGTACTTTTACATTCCCTCATATATAAAGGCTGCTGTAAAGTAAACCTTGTGTTATTTATTTCCTGCCCTCCGTCTTCACATATGACCTCTTTGAGCTGCTTAAAGGTTTCTTTGTAAAAGTAGAAATTAATGTTAATAATAAAATAAGACTAATAAATGTCTGTAATATTGTTTATAATTGCAGTTCGTCTTTCTTATGAGTAAATTTTGTAGGTTTGGCAGTTACAGCAAAAAACCGTGAGTAGATATATCACGGGCGAAAGCAAGTTATAATCTAGTTCAACAAACCCAGTTATCGCCACTAATGTATAGTAATTTACACCTAGACACGCACGAAGAGATGCTGCGTCTTAGTGTCTGTTGTACGAAAGGCAGTATGTAGTTTATATTAATGTTGTTTGGTTTTTGTTGGTTATGTTCTTACTTACATTTAAATTCATAGATTATTTTGGAAATTAAAAACATAATTCATTTTTATATGGTTTTCATCTTGCTTTTGTAATTAATGTATGATATTATGTGGCATGTTTGTGGCTGTGCTAGTTAAAAAGAGAAAAAAGTAAATTAACCCAGCGTCACTACTGATAAGCAAACAATATTCTTTGAAATTATAAACTAAACTATGATTGAGTTAATATAAAATGCTTCCTTTTACCGGGTGTATTTTTTATAGCTATAACTTTAAAATTCATTTGAGACAGAGAAGAGAGCCATGAAAAAAATATGGCACTAAAGTTTTGATATGATTTCGGGCCTATAGCCGCAATACCTAGCTCTGTTTGCACCCAGTTTTTACACCAAATTAGTCGAATGTTGGCTAAATTGAGTAGCCAATTTCCTCTGACTTATATATTCATACAGAAAATAATGGAATGACATGAATTCAATCCATCGTGGCGACCAGTTAAAAACTTCTATTAGTAAATTATTGGTTACGGTCGCTGTGTGTCCAGCGGCGTTTATATTTTTGTAATATTAATGGATTCAACTTGAGGCATACAAATTTATCATGGAACTATTTACCGCACACCGGTAGCTGTAGTGTTCTGACTTGGGTGATCGACTTAAATATTCGTCCGGTTTTTTCTGAAATAACAGTTTTCTTCATGTCGAATTACCCGATTTTTTCTTTGAAAAAAACTGTTTTAGATTTTTTTTCTTTTAAATTTTTTATTTGACTGAAAATTAGGTACAAGTGTTCTCCTGTCAGTGTAAAAGCTTTTTTCTATATTTGAGTAATTTTGTGATTTTTATTTGACAGAATCAACCAAAAGTTGAGAGTGCCACCAATACCAGCTTGTTCAATAAGGCGCTAACGATTTGAATAGAAATTATAAACTGGATTTTCAAAGTTGTATTTTCTATATATAATTGTCCTTAATTATACAACATACACACACGAACAAAAGTGATCGTCACTTGTTCTATCAATACAAGTTCGCGAACACCAGCAGCCAACATAATATACCACATCAAGAGTATGGCTCTACCATGTTGGCCTGTGGTTAGAATTGCAATACACTTCCGCCTCTACACCCAAACAGTTGACCGAGCGATATGCACAAAATTAGTCATCATTACAAAAGAACACTTTTTCCTCACGTGTATTTAAAGAGTTCATTGGCTCATTAGACAAAGAAGCAACAACTAGCGTGCTGGAGTCATAGTGTAGGACTGTCTGTCTGCTGCTGATATCGGAGAACTATACGATATATAAAACACATTAGACAGAAACGAATTAATAAACATTTTAACAGATAATTTGTCAGCAATTGTTCTCACTTTGAGCAGGTCTTTGATAGCAGATATGGTTCGGTTGACGATAGACACTAACCAATGTCTAGTAGATTAACAACTCAAAAAAAATCGTTTCGTTGGGATAAATTTCCTGTTATCAATCAAGTAAGAATCATTAATATTATACTTTCGGATGCTCTCGTTATCCTAAATAGGGACTGGTCTATGTCTTACAACCTCCATCTTCTGCCACTAACATGGTTAGATATTATTGGCTTTCGGTTCTTAAGATGCCGAATATCTTAATTTTTTGTACTAGAACATTTCTGAGACTTGTTGTTCTAATATAAAACACTATTGATGCGCCGTATATCCATGGCACTTTGTTTTGTCTCATATTTATAGTCACTTAAGCTAAAAAAGTCTATATGTTTTTTCACACCCATTCGAATATTACACTGTACGTTGCTTGTATAGAGCTATGCTGCTACTCTTTGTTAAATACCCCAGAAGCGTCAAGGGTTAATTTTGTATTTTTCTGATTCCTAAAACTCAAGAAACATTGTTTTTATAAAAATAATTTATTATTGAAAATATTGCCCTGTAGCATATCCTCTTTGTGATTCGATCAAAAAGAAATGAGACTGGTCCTGGTAGGATAGCAGCAGTCTTTGGCATTGCAGTAACAGGAGTGGTTGGTGGTTAAAGCATCTTGAATGCGCAACTTGCTGATTGTGGTTCACAGGCAACTCGAAAAACATAGCCAGAAAATATTTAGTTTATGTTATATAACGTAGTGGCCCCAGTGTGCATCGGCTCATTGACTAAAACATGCGGCGAGTAGAGTATCAATTCTGACCATTATTCCAGATCTTTCTTTATGCGTTTATAAAATAAGTCTCTATATAAACGTTCAAATGCCATTAAGTATGTAAGGAAGTAGTTTACTTTGTATGTCTCCTTTGAGACATTATCAATTATTTAACATTGTTTCAAGTAAAGCTTTGAGCAAAAAGTACATTAAAACGTCTTCTTAGAGTCTTTATATTTATTTGCAACGGAAACACTCACTACTCCCACATTTTGTATTGCTGAGATTATATTTTTCTTACTCTGCTCGAGTTTTTTATCGTTATTGTTGGGGGTTTTTTTGTGACTGCAAGTAACAACTCACATATATTAACTACCTTGGATATCGACAGACGTTTTTAGTAACCAAATGGTTACAATACATCATGTGTTTTATTTTCAAATATTCTTAAAGTTATTTGGCTATATTGTTCTATGTCGTCGTGTCTGCCTTGCCACGAATTTTCGTTAGTTTTTATATTTGGTTTTACTTTAAAATTTCACTGCTTTCTTTGCAAAATATTCTTTAAAGGCAAAGATGTAAATAAAAAAATAAATTATTTTAAAACTTTTAAAGGGTTTATTGACACGAAAAGTTTTTGTCTGTTTGCGTAATTGTAAACATAAATATATATTTAAGCTCTTTTGCATGGGGTCCAATTTGTTCCAAGTAATGTTATGAAATGTTTAGCTTAAAATATCTATTTGAGACATAGTGTCTCGCTTGTTCTCTTGGTTTTTGGAGAAGACATTCATTGATGCATATATCTTTTTACACAAAGACCGACAAAAGATGAAATGTTATCACATAAAAATGGCAATACTTTGAATTTAGAAATAAACAATTTTCTAATAAGGGCGGGTGGAAGTTGGATCAATTTTTTTCTTTGTGCATCTAGAGCATTAACTTCTGATCACTCCAACGCATAGATATTTCGAAGTTCAGCGATGGCCTAAGATAAGTGAACTGCGGCTGCAGAAAAATCCAAAGAGTTGAATAAAATCCATCTTAGTATCTAATATACATCACTTCTGCGAGGTATAACTACAGCTTTATAACCTAATAACTTTCGCTATATGGCAGGTAGTGCGCTTGGATGGAATCTTATGTCCCCAGTCATAATTCCAAACAAAACAAAAACTTTTTGTGAATGAATTGCCACCTGGTGAAGCTCGTTTGGATTAGTGTCTTCCTATGTATGGGTAACTTCGCTTGTTAACAATCATCCAAAATTACGCCTCGTTGTAAAAGATGAATTTGCGGTGCGTAACTACTGCTCTGTAGAAAATTTATTTTGATAGTATAATTTTCTTAACATTTAACTGCGACAAGCAGAGCTATGTAATTTGATATATTGTTTTGACATAAGTGATTGTGTACTGAAATATAGTTTCGAGAAAATAACATCGATGGTCAACACTTGATAGCTTTAAGTTCATACATCATATGAATTTGCTATCATTTGCACAATGAGATACTGGCATTCGCAAAAGAAATTTAATAACATGAAGAAGGACAAATGCAGTAAAAGTAGAATTGTTAAGAAGTCTAAACATTTGGGCGTCTAATGACCGGCCATTGTTCGTAAGAGTGTTGGTAAAAGTGCACCAATATTCATTGGGTGTTATGGGAGAATTTAAAATTTAGCGAACTTTCGCTACTTATAACCGGCTCAACGCTTGCAAGGCTCACTTCGTATAAATTAACCTTTAACGAAAGAAGATTTCTACAGTTTATTGTCTACACACTCCCTGACAAAAACACTGAATTTTTGTTACCTAAAATATTGTTTTTTTTTAACAGTAATGTATCTTATGTTTAAATAAACTAAGAAGAGTCACTGGTCTCAGGAGTGTTAAATCCCTAAAAGTGCGATATACTTCCTGCTAATACTTGTCGTAATTTATAATGGGTTAAAAGAAACCAACGCGAATTAAATATGAGACTGGAGCATAGCAAATTCACTCCATTTCGACCCAGTGTCAAAATTTGTTCGCCTTGAGTAAACTGGAGTGTAGAAACAAAAGGAAACAAACAAAACATTCGTTTAGTTCAGAAAAATGTTTAAATTATTTTTAAATTCATAAATTTTATTTAAAATTCAAATATACCTTTAAAGCGTTTGACATTAGGTTCTGTGGGGCGAGTTCATCACCTTCGCTTATGATAATTAATTCGCTTTGAAAGGCACGAATATATACTTATATTGTAGGGCAAATTGATAACAGGTATACCCACCGGCGAATTCAAAACATTTCCGCTTCCTGTCAAATTTCTTATATAAAAAATTAGACATCCAATCAGTTAAAAAAAAGGATTCAGATTCATTCGTCAGCTTGCCTGTTTAGTCTACCCTGCTTATTACATTAGTTTCGACACTGTCATGCCATTTCACCGTGTTAATTAATACGTAATTTATAGGGCTCACGAATATAAGTAAAATGGTGAAAAGA
This sequence comes from Phania funesta, assembly GCA_963932375.1. Classification (NCBI taxonomy): domain Eukaryota; kingdom Metazoa; phylum Arthropoda; class Insecta; order Diptera; family Tachinidae; genus Phania; species Phania funesta. The sequence continues at coordinate 101,834,480 of OZ010653.1, read as the reverse complement.
AACTACAAATTTTACAAACGGTTAAGCGAAGAAGTATTGTATGCCAACATCGTAAGAATGTATAAATTTTTCAAGCACTAAATGCGTATGGCTGAATCTTCACATAGCTTTCTTTGAACAAAAAATATCAAACAAATGTTTATACCTCATATACACTCACACACACATACGCCAAATTGTGCGTGTTTAAAAACTTTTAGTTATTTGGACATCAGACATGGAAGTTCGTAATCCTAAAATAGGTTTTTTTTTACTGGTCAGTATATAAATTTTATGAAATTAAAAGTACTGAATTGTTTACAGACATTAGCTTTTTTATTTGTAGAAGTATTTTTTTTTTGCTTTAATAGTAAAATGATGAAATTTATGCAAGGTACCGTTTTTTGCGGCTGAAATCACAAAAACCGTTTCAGAACATTTTATAAGAAATGTTAAGCGTTCGTACCTAAATATAAAATCTATGGATTTCTGAATAATAGTTTGAGTTTTTGCAAAATCCATGTTTTGATTTTTTCTTTAGAGACCACTTACTAATTTGATGTCATCAGTATCTGCAGTTTTAAGAATTTTTTTCTTTCTATCTTGTAAAATTATTTTCAGCAAATTTCTTAATATCAACTAATTTTTGTTACTATGCACATTTTACTGGTTGCTAAAACCAAAATTAATAGAAAAAAGTTTTATCAAAAAGTCCCCACAAGAAACCAATTGTTATTTTATTTTTCTTAATTGCCTTGCTACGTTTGGTTGGGTATGGTTTGATTTAGGCTATGGTTTGATTTAGATAGAAAGCAAGAAATAGCAAGTGTTACCAATGCTTGCACAAGCTATAGCGTATTTCTTATAACAAGATCTAGTCTGGCCGAAAAAATGTCCAGCATAAGACAAACGTTTTTCTAAAAATGGTTGCGTGATGAGCTGGCCTAACCAATCAGCGAAATACGCATGGAGTCTCTATGCTCATTCACTCTAAACAATAAATTACAATATTTTTAATAAAAATAGTTGGAGTAACTAAATTAGCTAAAAAAATATTTTTAAGATTGGACATTTTTTATTACTAATTATGTATAATTGAAAAGAATTTCTTAAACATTATATAAATAAATTATTTATAATTGACGAAATTTTTTATATATGTATAAGCTGGTACAACACTACACTTTTACTGAGGTATCTTAGGTATTAAGAAAAGTCTATACTAACAATAAACAAATTTTTAAATTGTCAAAACATAAAACTTTTGGTTTTTTAGAACGTTCATCCAACGTTCGAAATGTTAATCGTGTAAGTGTAGAATAATGTTATGCATTGAGTGCTGGCGGAGTACATTAATCCAGTAATGTCTGACGTTTTGCCAACGGTTAAAAAACCATAAGTAATGTTACGCCAAGGTCGGTCCGACTGCATTTAACTGCCTGGAATGTTATTTCGCTTCCAGCGATTTTAAATTATGTTATTTAAACGAAATCGTCGAACTGATATTTTTATAAATGAATGAATAACTTTATTTAGCTTAAGTTTGTTTTATTATTTCGAAAAACGAAAAATACTGATTGTAAGTGACATATGGATTTAAGTCAATAAGATTGCATGTAAACAATAAGATTTCAGATACTTGCTTTTACTTTCTACAACACAGATTTTTTTTTTAATTTTGCTCCTTAAATAAGTTTAATAACAGAATATTGATCTGAATTTAAAATATTAAAGGCCTGCTAATAAATGTTTCAGTAATAAAAAAAAACTTAATGATCCTTCAATTTCCCCTTGCATAAAAAAATCATAATAAATTAAATAGTATTGAACTGTGTAGTGTATTTGTGTGTATAAAATATATCTGTCCACATACTTATGTGTTTGACTGTATCAATAATTCTTATTTCTTATGTCCACATACTTATGTGTTTGACTGTATCAGTTATTTCGTTATCAGCAAGTAACTTGATGATCTTGCTTATTTTAATATTTTATGCCCACACATACCATGCAGCTGGCCGGCGTGTATTTATGCCGACCAAGCATTCTCTCACGATAAGTTTAAGTTAGGTTTTAAGAAAAAGCACTTCAACACTTGAAGTGCTAATAAAGAAAAACAAGAAATAAAAGTACGGTCGACCAGAATGGTCGACGAGTATTAAAATTAAAATAACAATAATAACATTATAGTTTTCATTCTTAACATGGCGATCCTGCCAAATTACAAATCCTTCATTGCAAATGTTTTATTAAACTGTTTCATACAATGTCTTATGCTCGTCCACCTTTCCTGCAACTTTTAACACCTGATGAACTTAAAGCCTCAGCCGATTACAACGTTGGAGTCGAAGTATGATGTTGAACCATCACCCTACCATGCCCACGACGTAGAGTCTACAACTCGCTTGACAAGAATTGCGGATTTATAAGGATGTTGTTGCAGAATAAAGCAAGAGGTATTTTGAAAATTTATGTCGAAAGAAAAACAAAATATTAAATTAATTTCAATTCACAAAAAGTTTTATATACAATATACATACAAAAATAATTTTTTCTTTAATACAAAAAAAAAATTTTTTTGAAATTTGAAATAAAATACCAACCAAATCTTTAAAAAAAAAAAAAAAAATAAATAACAAAACGATATTTATAGCTGCTAATGTCCTTCTTAGTAACAAATAAATTTAAATGAATTTAAGGTTTTTAGCTAACAAAGCAGCAAACAGATATCATTTTAAACAAATTGATTGATTAACTATCATTAAAGAATATAATACATACATAGATGCATACCTACTTATATAATGTTTTAACAAACTTTTTACAGTAAGAGAAAAACAAGTAAAAAAAAAATATATATTTTTTTTTAATATAAATTTTAAAAGTAATCGTTTTTAATTTGTATTTTTAAAACACAATTCTCAATAAATTTCATATAACAATAAATATTAAATAGCCGTATATACATAGTTTTCTAAAAAAAAAAAAAAACAAAAAAAAAATTTATGATAAATCTATTCAACCTAACCTACCATTGCGATACATACGTGTCCCTCCAGTGGTATAGTTTTAAGGGATTAAAAGCCTAATTTAGATATCAGTTGGCGATATCTGGTTTATATCATTGTACTCTATTGACCATCACAAAATGGTCACGGCATCAGTGATATAAGCACCATTTTTTTACTAACACGTCCCTGACTTTTATAGACACATTAACATTCGTGTGACTGTATAAACTTATTTTTAAGTAAAATATTGTAAACTTGCATTTTGTTTATGTAAACAGTTACTCGAAATACGTACATGACAGTTGAAATCTATATGATTAGGTCAATATTTATAATATTGATGCTATGCGCAGCAAGCCTTTTTATATATTATTATTTTCGTTCATATGTGCAGCAAGCGTAAAACTTCCACAGATCGTCGCAAAATCTACTTTAATTAAAAAATTTTTTTTTCCTTTGTTTCTTGTCCCCATATGTAATTCAGCAGAATAGATCTGAGTACCATGGGTGGCCATGAATCAAAAATAGAAAACCCTAATGCTAACGTAATCAACGACATTACGGTAAAAGTGCAATATCCAGTCATATATCTTGTTATTATCATCTCCTTACTAGTGCTGCAGATCCTTATAACGCTATACCAGCTTCATAAGAGGTCACTACGAAAAAATTACACGCGCGCAGCTTCACTAGCCAGAAATTTAGACCAAGTCTAATTGCTGAATCTCTGTTTTGTATGGCTATAATGCATACACTATAACATACGATTTCGTCAGAAACTCGGTATATCATTTTGTTGCGATCATCTCCCGTAACTGCTTTCATTGCATTACTAGTATTTGGTGACTCTCACTAAGTACTATCTATCGCTATCAATAGTTCACAACCTATCTAAGGGAGCTAGAGCTTTAAAAGCCATAAAATACGGTTCGAATATCTAACTGAATGATGACGACCCGTTAGTTATTATCGCCATCATTCAGTTCCCGAATCGCTATTACCGTTCCTTCACTCATTCCTGTGTGCCAGCAAGTTCTACATGAACAACTACCCGCGAGTATTGCAGTCCACACAATCCCACACTTAAGGAGCTCTCATTTCCTCCATTTTTATATTGTCTGGAACAATCAATTCATTTTATAAGTTTATCATTTATAATTGTTTGTTCCTACTCCTTCTTTTAAAAATCTCACAAAAATATATATGAATACAGGATTAACGATTACTTCACTTTTACGATCGTTGAATCACAATATTTCATTATATACTCATCTCAACCTCTAAAACTACAGGCGATGTTTCCTTATAAGGGAGCATGCCTGATTTATATTAAAATCTCACTGAATATATACTTCCTTTTTACTGTCTCTCATTATTCAGAAGTTAAACCCCATGGAATGGGAAATAATAGTGAATAAGGCTAGAGCAGTAAGGGAAGAATTCATCAAATCCTATAAATGTCTCAATCTCAATAGAGAGATAAAACCTGAAACAATCAATAAACACATAAATAATCTCGTGCGAAGATTCGAACAGGTTAGAGTACTTCTTAATGTTAATTATAATAGATTAACCAACTCTCATAAAACAGCAGCTGAAGCCTTCTTTGCTGATATAAGAGATAAATTAAAAACGATATCCTTAAAAAGAGGTATCATACTAAATGTCCCTAACTCATTACATGAGGAAACAAATTTTAAATATCTACCAGAACTAGATTCTGACCCAACTTCAAATCTACCAAGTACAGGTAGAGCCTCTACCAACATGTCACAAACAAATATTGAATTCCTAAACACAGCAGCAAAACTTCTACCTGACTTCGACGGAAGTCCAGAAAATCTACAAAGCTTCATTGATGCTTTGATACTTGTGGAATCCATAAAGGGTACACATGAAACTGTTGCGGTAAGCCTTATTAAAACAAAATTAAAAGGCACCACTAGGAACATAATAACAACGGAATCGACCATTTCAGCGATAATTTCAAAACTCAAATCGACTGTTAAAGGAGAATCCGTTGATGTCATCAATGCAAAGTTGATGAATATAAAACAGACAGGCAAGAATGCCAATACCTATGTCAAGGAAATAGATGAACTCACTAAAAAATTTGAGACCGCCTACATATCTGACGGTCTGCCAAATGAAACTGCAAGCAAGTACACAACACGTGCAGCAGTTTCAGCAATAGTAAAAAATGCATCCAACGAACGAATAAAACTGATTATGGAATCAGGATCGTTCCTAAACATGGATGAAGTGAAAACAAAATTCATAAGCAGTTGTACCGATGCACACGGACAACCTAATGCTGTATTAACTCTCCAAAACACTTACAATAATAATTCCTCTAATTTCACTAATAATAGACCACGTTACTATAGGAATACAGGTAATATACCTAATAACTCTAATAGGGCGCCAACTTCTTATAATCGTAATACTGGCAACAGAAATCCTTATAACAGGAATGCAAATGGCCGTTATGTGCCTAGAAGCTTCAATAATAGCGGAGTAAGCAATCGATTCAATAACAATAATAACCGTTACAACAGTAACAACCGCAACGTTAATAGAACTAATAACATACGTTGCGTGCATGACAATAGTTCGGGAAACGAACTAACACCCCTAAATACTCAATAGACGAAAAAATCCACAACATAAATACAAATTTATACAGCTATCTAATCTCCAGAACCACTCTAAATGACAACAGGTCCACATTCTTAGTAGATACAGGTGCAGACATATCAGTCGTAAAACACCACCAAGTTCTATACGAACCAATAGACCTTACTAGGCGGACTAGAATAAATGGAATTGGTCAAGGTGTAATAACTACAATAGGCAAAGTTAAAACTGATTTAAAACAAGAAGATCTGCTTATAGCTCACGATTTTCATGTCGTAAAGGATGACTTTCCGATTCAAGTAGACGGAATAATAGGTATGGACTTTATTCGAAAATACAAATGTATTTTAGATTACGAAGATGATCAAGATTGGATCACCGTAAGAACTAATGATGTTCCGTACGATATAGCAATCCCTTTAAGAAATGGCCCAAATATCAATTCCATATCACTTCCAGCAAGGTCAGAAGTTATAAGACCGATAAATTTCATGTCCAATGAGGAAGAAGTATTAATACCTCAGCAAATTATCCAGGATGGTATATATATTGCCAACACAATAACTACTAAATCAAAGCCTTTGGTAAAAATCATCAATACCACAGATAAAGACGTTATAATTAATGACATTAAAGTAAAATCCGAAAGTCTAAACGACTATAAAATTGTCAATAACAATTCTGAAACTAATGCCAAGATAAATAAGGTAAAAATTGAAAAATTAACAAAAAACTTTCCTGAATACGCACCTAAAAATTTGAGAAAATTATGCTCAGACTTCATAGATATTTTTGCTTTAGAAACAGATAAAATAAGTACCAACAATTTTTACAAACAAAAACTTAAACTTCATGATACACAACCAGTGTACATCAAAAATTATAGAATCCCTCATGCCCACAAAGAGGAAGTTAATGCCCAGGTAGATAAGCTAATAGATGATGGCATAATTGAGCCATCAATCTCTGAATATAACAGTCCTCTTCTGATAGTACCGAAAAAGTCATTACCTGGTTCGACACAGAAAAGGTGGAGATTAGTCGTAGATTATAGAGGAATAAACAAAAAACTAATAGCTGATAAATTCCCATTACCTCGTATAGATGACATTCTTGATCAGTTAGGAAGAGCCAAGTTCTTTTCATGCTTGGACTTAATGTCAGGATTTCATCAAATAGAATTGGAAGAAGACTCTAGAGACATTACGTCTTTTTACACAGAAAAAGGCTCCTTTCGCTTTACAAGACTGCCTTATGGTATCAAAATTGCCCCAAATTCATTCCAAAGAATGATGTCATTGGCTTTTTCTGGATTATCTCCAACCCAAGCCTTTGTATACATGGATGACTTAGTAGTAATAGGGTGTTCTTCTGAACACATGCTACAAAACTTAAAACAAGTATTTAGCATTTGCAGAAAATATAATCTCAAGCTACATCAATTATACAAAAATACCCAACACCTACGAATGGTGATGAAGCTAAACGCTTCGTAGCGTTCTGTAATTATTACAGGAGATTCATTCCAGATTTTGCTGAATCATCACGACATATTACCAGATTATCTAGAAAAAATGTGCAATTCGAATGGACTGAGCAGTGTGAAAAATCATTCCAATATCTTAAAAATCAACTGCTAAGCCCAAAAATCCTACAATATCCCGACTTTTCTAAAGAATTCTGCATAACCACAGATGCAAGTAAACATGCCTGTGGGGCTGTTTTAAGCCAAGAAAAGCAAGGTATTCAGCTACCAATTGCTTACGCATCCAGATCTTTCACAAAAGGTGAAAGCAATAAATCAACAATAGAGCAGGAATTAACTGCAATTCATTGGGCAATACAATATTTCCGACCATATGTTTACGGCAGAAAGTTTATAATTAAAAGCGATCACAGACCCCTAACTTATTTATTTTCATTGAAAAATCCGTCATCAAAATTAACCCGTATGAGGTTAGACCTAGAGGAATATGACTTTGTGGTTGAGTATATTAGGGGTAGAGAAAATTACGCCGCGGATGCGCTATCGCGTATAAATTTTGATGATATAAAAAATATTGATGCTAACACAATACTGAAGGTAACTACGAGACTTCAGGCAAAAACGAGTAGAAATTATAATGACAATGGTATGAAGAGTAATACAAAATCGGTTGAACTAAAGGTTTATGAGGCAATTAATGCCCAAGAGCACAGTAAAATGCCACAATTGCATTTTACCAAAAATAAAGTTATAGTTAGAAAAGGAAAGCAAATTCTTTCCGAATTTATGTTGAAAGACACGGTTATTAATGGAAATGTAGACTTAGGTCACCTCTTTCTAAAGCTTGAAAAAATAGCTGATAACATGGGTCTAACAACCATGCGACTACATCTCGATGATAGTCTGCTTAAATTCCTAGGAACCAATATTGAAACCTTTAAGAATAAAGGCAATGAAATACTTCAAGAAAGTATATTAACAATTGTGCTCACCCCTAAATTAACAAAAATTTTCACCGATATAGAAAAATTACAAATCATGCAAAAATATCATGATGATCCTATTTCGGGAGGACATCCAGGCATAACACGCATGATAAAGAAAATCAGACTTCAATACCATTGGAAAGGCATGACTAGAGATATAGCCCAATATGTAAAACGGTGCAAAGCATGCCAAGAAAATAAAACAGTTGTCAACGGTAAAGAGCCATTCATCCTAACGCCTACACCGTTAAAAGCATTTGACAGAATAATAATTGACACCGTAGGACCACTACCACGGTCCGAGTCATTAAATGAATATGCTGTCACTATGATATGCGATCTAACTAAATATTTAGTCGCAATACCCATTCAGAATAAATCAGCCAGAACGGTAGCCAAAGCAATTATGGAAGGATTTATTTTGACTTACGGTCCGATGAATACAATACTCACGGACATGGGAACAGAATATATGAATCAAGTTTTATCAGAGTTATGTTCAATGATGAAGATAGAGAAACTCAATTCTACTCCATATCATCATCAGACCTTAGGTACTGTTGAGAGATCTCACAGAACATTTAATGAATATTTGCGAACATACACTTCATCCGATAAATCAGATTGGGACGTTTGGTTAAAATACTTCGTATATTGTTACAATACCACCCCATCTACAGCTCATGGTTATTGCCCATTCGAGTTGATTTACGGGAAGATCCCACCAACTCTTGATTGTACAAGAGGAGATATTGTAGAACCATTGTACTGTATTGATTCATATGAAAAAGAAGTTAAATTCAGACTTCAGGTGGCGCAGCGAAGAGCTGCCAATATCATAGAAAATGCTAAGTGGGAAAGACAACAACTTTCCACCGAAAGGGCAAATCCAATCGAATTAACCCTCGGTGATCTCGTTTTAATTCGCAATGAAGCAGGCCATAAACTAGATTCTGTATTTAAAGGCCCCTATAGAATATCCAAAATGGACAACCATAATAATGTGGAACTCCTAGATGAACATGGGAAGTCATTCACTGTTCATAAAAATAGAGTAAAGAAGTTCACAGAGTAACGGGTCTTAGTGAAAACACTTTTTGTTGCATAAATTATTCGAGCAAACAATTATTTCTTTGTGTCTATAATGTTGCTTTAAATGGAATATAACCAAGAATTTATTTATTTTTGTTTTTGTCGCATTGAAGAAAAATCGCGTTGCTCGCTATATATATTTTTTTTCCCCCTTTTCTTTTGAATTTTAATTAATTCGCTATTTATTTGTAAAGGTTTTATTTTCCTTTAATACAATATATGATTGTGATATATGTATTTAAATATAATTGTTCATGATATTTTTTTTCCTTTTTCTCTTCTTCTCAAATACGTGCAACGATCTGTTGGATAGTTAAGACGACTGCACCGTTACTATACAGTATCATTTCAATATTCACATATACGTTAATCAAGTGTGAATTATTTTGACATTCTAAATAGCTAGAGCTTCCCCATGACTCTACTTCTTATCTCACTTTACTGTCCTACGTGACAACCTTATAGAATAATCAACCAATTATGATTATTCTTTCTGTAAAAGGGTGAGAGGTCGCCTCATAAGCGCCTTGACTTAAACCAAAAAAAAAAAAAATTATTATCTTTTCTATCAATACTTGAATAGAATTATTTGTCTTATTTGTTTTATTTGTTTTATTTATACAAATTAATCTATTTCTTTAAAATTTAATTGTAGTACATTTGCGTATAATACTAAATTTGTTATATTTATTTTCAAAACATTTTATAAAAACCTAAATATAAAATATATTGTTTATAACAAAAATTTACCTTATTTGTAAAACATTTTATTAAATGAAACTACTTATAATGTTACTTTTAATTTGCAAACTATAATTTTGTAATAGAGGTTACGTGAGAAACTCCCCCTTTCATTTTAAATCTATTGTACTGAAAGAATGATCAACCATGAATGATCGTATTGATCATTCTTTCTGCAAAAGGGAGGTGTAGTGTATTTGTGTGTATAAAATATATCTGTCCACATACTTATGTGTTTGACTGTATCAATAATTCTTATTTCTTATGTCCACATACTTATGTGTTTGACTGTATCAGTTATTTCGTTATCAGCAAGTAACTTGATGATCTTGCTTATTTTAATATTTTATGCCCACACATACCATGCAGCTGGCCGGCGTGTATTTATGCCGACCAAGCATTCTCTCACGATAAGTTTAAGTTAGGTTTTAAGAAAAAGCACTTCAACACTTGAAGTGCTAATAAAGAAAGACAAGAAATAAAAGTACGGTCGACCAGAATGGTCGACGAGTATTAAAATTAAAATAACAATAATAACATTATAGTTTTCATTCGTAACAACTCACCAGCCCTGTAAAACATTAGGTAGTTGTTTAGTCAACAAGAGAAATAGAGAGAGAAAAGAGAGAGAGAGAGAAAGAGTGAAGAAGAAACAAAAAGAGTTTGTAACAAGGCACTTTTATCTGAAAGAGTGGGTAGAAATGTATGTAGGTGTTATATTGCATCCCAGATGTCTTATATTAATGACACAAAGTTTTAATGAGAGTGTGCATATTTAATTGCAATAATACTTAAATTTATTTATGTATAAATGAGTTTATCTGCTGACACGAGGGTAAGTTAAAAAGTTATCAAAACGCAATTCATATTCTTCATATTAAACAGTACTACGGCAATTGTTGCAGCCAAATTATATCGAAGTTAATTTTATTAAGAGGCTTTTTCAAATCACCCACCATGATTTCTTACACACACACAAAATAAATTTTGAATGTTTGTGTCAATGTGTTTATTTAGTGCAAATAAATAAGAAGCTGTTAAATTTATAATAATATTAATTAAAATATCCTTTGCTTTTCCTTTCGGTAACCAAGATACAATTTCAGACAATAAGTAAAATGTTGTCTTTATTATTTTTAATAAAAATAAAATAAAACGATATTGAATTTCATTCTATATTTTATCTGCTTTAGAACTGTAGTGCAATTTTATTAAATAAAATTTACCAAGTTAATATTTTAAACTTTATTATATTTTTCTACAATTTATTATTATTTTAATTATTTAATTTTAAAGCTTTCTGTCTTTAATAAAAATTGTTATATAAAATAATTATATTAATTATGTTTGATATTTCGTTTAGTCCTTTGTGTTACTAAATTCATTAAAAATTGAAATGCGCATTCTAGATGTGATGAGTTTTGTTTAAAATGCAACACACTTTTGGATGATATCGTGCTTAAGGTTGTGTGAATTTTAAACAAATTGTATGTCCTACTAAATGTGTCTTTACATTGTCTAAGTTTTCGTCTGCTATAATTTATATTTCCTATTATTCCTAATGGAAGCAGTTATATTTTTTACTAAACCCAGATGAATTATTATAAAATGTGCATTAAACATACTATAAAAACTTTAGCTATTGCAAATAGGCGAGAACTCAGATAGTGTATAGACATCTTAAAAATTAATTTAAATTGAAACTTCACTTACGTTCTACCCATGCCGATATATGGGAGGAATTGAAATGCCCATGACAATATTCCACGTTAGGTAGTCAGACGTTCATAATTATCATAATGTGCTTTGTTTCTTTCAAAGCACTTTCGCATGGTTTAAATTTGACTTCCGATTTCATAAAATACTTGGCAGTCTGGTAATCTGAGAGTATCTGACACTTAATATTCAATTTAAATTATAATTAAACATATATTTGTATTACTATTATTAATAATGGAGAGAGGATATCGAGACAGACTGCTAATTTTGTGGTTTTATTGTCAACCCCCTTCGTTAATCGAATTGATATCAGGAAACATATTTTTAATTCACGACTATCTTACATTCATTGAGTTTTGCACTAACAACTACCTATACTCTTGATTGCAGTGACTACAGACTATCGTCTCTTGTAAGCATTTGCCTTACCCAATGGCGACCATATTTAACAAGGGTCTGTCCATTGTCCTGTGTTTAATGCCTCTTTCACTCATGGATTTTCTGCTTGACTAGATGCTATTTAAAATTTTCAGGATATGTCACTAACACAGTAATGAAGCTTAATTAGCTTAAAAATTTCTACTATACTACTTTACTGGTTTTCTTGCCAATGGGTTCTTTAAGCACGATTCTCCATGTGGTAGCCTCCCTCCATCTTTGCAGCCTTAATAAATCTTCCCACTGTAGGAAATTAAGGTTTCTTGGCTAAAGCAATTTATAGCAGATCTGCTTTTTGCTAGTTCGTCCGATGCTTCATTCTTAGCTGCACCTACTTAACCCATATTAAGCTGATGTGGATGACAAATTCATGGCTGAAAAGTGGTGGCAATAGGAATCATCATGAAATATACGGAAAATGTTTTTCGTGTCGAATTCTTGGATGATGGATTTCGATTAATATACTGAGGGTGATATAAACGAGGAGGCTTGTGTAACATCCGCTGTAAATTTCGCAAAAATGCTGTACCATTATTGGTTTCAATAACAGGGCGAACGCAATAATAGGTTTGTAGCTTGACGCGTTGATTTGGTTTTCTCTGTCATTGTTTTATACCCATGTCCTAAGCAAAATATATAACCTTAAGCAAAATATATAACTCGTTTGCTTGAATGCAAGATAAACCTACTCCTTCTAGTTCTATGTAAACGGCTTGAATAGTGTGAATATACGACTTTTCTAATATCTGGGCTTCAATATATGCTTGTACAAACATGATCCATCAGAAAAAGATTAATTTGTTAATAACTGCACTGGCATATAACTCTACGATAGGGGAAGTCAACAGCGAGTAATGGAATCACATCCCACAGACAGGTTTAAACAAAAATGACGAAAAACTGTTTAAGCAAAATCAAACCCATTAAACGCTTTTACCATTCATATGCATTTCTTTTTTTCCTGGTCACTCGTTTTGAACGATATTACATTTTTAATTTTTTTTGTTTCGTACTTTTTTGTTTTCTTATCGTAGACACAATTATTCATCATAAGCATCATTTTCATTTTTCCGTTTTGATGACACCGCACACAGCAATAAAACAAAAACAACAACACTGCATCTCTACATTTATCGCAGCATTAAAAAATTTATATTACGTACAACCAATACCCTCTCACACATGTGAAATGAAATAAATTTTTGAAACAAATATTTCCTAACTGACAGCAGTAAAAAAATGCAGTATCTACTCATACTATAAATGGGCATTTTAATACAAAACCACTAAAAATATATAACAAATATCCAAATAAAAAAAAAACAAGAAAAAAATATACATCAAATACATAGCATTTATTTTAACTCTACTCCCGCTAACTGGATAAAAAACGGAAATGTGACCATTAAAGCGGATATGAACAAACAAATATACACACACACATGCATGCAGTAAGCCGTTTATGAGGCCGTTTAGGGTACCCAGGCGTATTTTAAATAATGCTTATTTTAATCTATAAAAAAATATGATTAAAACAAAGAAAGATATTTTAAAATTTAATGAAAAAATTAACTATAGTAAATGCAATATATTCATATGATTTTTATTTTTAATAAAACGGTCTGGCCATCCTTTTATAGGGTGCTGCTTTAAATGTTTGCTTTTTCTGTGTAGCGTTTTTGATATTTCTTTAATGCAACGAAATCAATCGAGCCTTGTTAGGATGTCTATCATCTTTCGTCTTAATTGATGTAAAAAAATATTCTCAGTTGTCTTACGTTAACTGATGTAAATATATTTATTATACATAAAAAGTACTCGACTTCCTGCCATTTTATTTTTCGGCCATTGAAAGACAATTGGTTTTTTCCAACTTTACTTGAACCAGTTATTCGAAGATGACACCTACTCCACTTTTTGTTTTCGAACTATAACGAAAATTGGGTATAAAATAAGATAAGATAAAAAATATATATGATAATAATAAAGTGTGTTTGATCTGGGTTGCCAACGAACACTGCATATGAATCTTTTGCGGGTTATATCATTTATTGAACCAATCTCTTTACAACGCTTTTAATAAAGGTCAGTGTTAAGGTCCCAAAAGAACCTGTTATCGACCGAACACACAAGTTCAAGGTTCTAAAACGCGTCTTCTATTACTTATTGAAATAATACACTCACAAAGGATTTGAAAGGTTAAATAATTTTATTATCACTTCCACGGACAATAGTTCAGTCAAAAGCGCCCGGACAGCAAACCAATCAACAATCACAGGTCATTCCAAGAGTTTGTTGCAGGCGAAGGATTGAGTGAAGGAATTAGCCTGTCTCACATCCAAGCATGTATTTTAAACTTTCTTTGCAGTCAATATTTTTTTTACTCAGTGACCTTAACGTCGCCAAATTATTATCAACAAATGGTTCTGAACCAATAGGAGGAGTGGCCATTTTCTGCAGTGCCTCTTCGGCCAAGAAAAAATCGAGTTTCCTGTATCATGACGAGCTCTGATTACAGCACTTGTCATATGCAATAAATTGTATGTATCGGAGACTAGTTCTCATGAAAAGAGTATTTGGCATTTGATAACTTATATTTAGAAAAAAATATTTTTAATTCTAATTCATTTTATAATAATATAATGGGATTTAATGTTCCGGGTAGTTGGTTGTTTAAATCGACTCATCAAGAAAACTTTATCCAACTTTTTAGTAAAACTCAAACGTCTTTTGCTCTACATTTTTTAGAAAGAAGAAAATCAACACTGAATGATTAACGTTTTAACAAGAAGCACCACAACAAAAATTTTTATTTTATTTTTCTTACTTGCCTTACCACGTTTGGTTGGTTCTTTGCCAAATTACAATTTAGCTGTAAGCCGGAAAAGAATCTAAAGGGCTTACAGCCACATTTAGATTATATTTAATTATAATGAATGCATTTTTTATAAAGCGCAATCAATATCTACAAATGTAAAAATTGTGAATTAATTACACAGTTTGATCCTGAGATGGAACCTGGAATAACTTTTCACTGACTTTAATATAAGGGATTGATTATCTACGCTCACTCGAATATAATAAAAAATTAACCACGATCACGAAAACACACAAAAAATTAAATCTGTTCAATGTTTTTACTATTTAAATATTTTATGTAACCTTGCCGCCAATAACGCAATACTTCTTTGATTTGTATTTATATAATTTTTAATTGATTTTCAGAAATTTCAAATGAAAACAAAGAACAATTCAATGACGCAACAGTTCTATTCATACTAATGTTTTATACTTACGTTTACTCACGATCAAACGAGGTAACGCGTGATCATGCATGATTCATGCCCATAACATAAGCGACTCTCATCTATACTTTGCTAATATTTTATGTTCCTTCTTCGTTATAAAATCTACATCTGGTTAGATGAGTAAATTAGAGTTTGATCCCAGTTATTTATCTTGAAAATTTTAACTTGAAATTATAATTGCTTTTATTTTTTAGTATAATAAATAAGTAAAAACAGTTGTAGCCTACAATTAAATTTTTATTCCAAAACTGTAAAGAAATTAAACAAGAAATTTTTTAATCCCCTGCAAAATTTATTTTCTTTAAGTTGCGTTATATTTGCCGTCACATTTCAGAGTAACCTGAAGTAGGAATAATAAAATTTACGTATCTGTCAAAATAATTTCTTCACGGAGTATTACCTTGTATAAAATCCATTAGCAGACAGTATTTAAATTTTCATTTAAAAATTCTGAAAAAAAAATTTAAATCTTTTCTTTTAAAATTTGTTTTCCGCTGATTACGTTATTTTAGTGCTTAGAGATCGCTGTTATAACATGTTTTATGGCAGTAGTTTGAACAGTAAGCTATAGCAGTGTCCTACACCCAACTTTGCCGTTAAAATTTCGATGATTAAAAGTCTAGTCAGTTAATTTTGGTACTAAATATTTGTATAAACAGTCAAATATCGCGATAAGTTCTCATGTAAACGAAAATCCAAAGCCAATTCACGTCTATATGAAAGCACGAAATATTTATTTACGACAGAACAATAATCAGACCTGTAGTCGTAAATATTCACAGATTATAAGCTCAAGCTGGTTTAGCAGCTATGGCTGATTAATAAAAAATGAGAATACGGAATTTTGCTGTCTTTTTGAAAAATAGAATTGAACTAAAACTTGTTTCGTGCTCTTTCTGAAAAGTAACTCATTACCGCTATTAAGAGCAATAACGACGTAGTCTAGAAAATGTCTTAAAAATATTTTTAGCCACTATTTTACTTTCTCCGAAAGGGTGTGTAGACTCGCTAGATGCTCGAAATCGTTTAAAGTCATTATCTCTATATATCTCAGAAACTGGAGGCTAATCATAATTTTCATAATTTAAGAAACTGAAATCTTAAAGGCATGACCTTTTGAAAACATATCAAAATATGAGCAATACTTTATTAGCAGTTTAACGGTTTTCGTTAATTTGCAGTTGATTTAAAATAATTCAAGAGCACGATACAGGCCATATTTTGAAAAGGTAAAAATTCAGTAATTATCACGAGAGTTTACTGCAACATTTTCAGTATTTTACCCAACGATGTTAGTAGTTAGTGTATTAAATACATTTTTTTTAATGTAGTCATGTAGTAGAGTACTAAAGTTTTGCAGACAAATCTGTTCGACGATGGTAGTGACGATGCAAAGCTTGGGAAAGCATAAGGCAAATTTAATAAAACCATGCGAAGTGCATATCACCGAAGGCATTGGTTCGTATTATAGCTTACATTATTGTAATATCAACCAAGTGTGTAACTTTAAGTAAAGAGTTGAATATGATCTGCTTGGATGGTATGCGCGATACTACGCGCGAAATCAAGAGATTACGAATACATATTTCATTTCAGCCTTGAATATCAATATAACACGGCTTTACGTCATACACAAAAAGCAATCTAAACTTAAAGCTTTCTCAAGGGCCACTTTATAAAATGAAACGTTCGAAAAATCACCATTTATTAATCACGTTAAGGTACTACCATTGGAATATTTAACTGCAAACAATGCGACAATTTAAATTCTTTACTGCCACAGTGAGTAAAATTATAACAACATATGAATTTGTTTTATTTTCATTTTTATATTTTTTCGAATACCACAAATCCATACAATATTTCAAACCTGGAAATATTGTTGCTACTACAACGGAAGTAATATTTCAACTTTGTTGGTGGTGTATAAGTACGTATGCCCATGTGTGCTCAAATAAAGTAAAACTAAGTTAAAGTATACGCGCTCTTTTTGGGGTTTACTTAACAAATATCAAACATCATCATCCCGGGTTTTATTTAAAAATTTTTTCGCCATGACTTTATGAGTTTTGTTTTTTGTTGCTTGGACATTTTGCTAAACAGACAGACCGGAAGTAAAATGAAATTATTTATACTATCTTTTTTTTGTAGATATTGCGCATAATTGTCACACAAAAAAATAAAGATTTAAATACTAGACAGCTACTCATCTATTTGAGGCCATTGCAAATTCTTGACAAAAATTTAACTTTTTTAAAAGTGCATGATTACTTATGCGGAAGTTGCTAATGTGCTCTTAACATTTCAACAGCTTATAAACAAAGCAAGCAAAGAGGGACTGAAGAGAACAACAATAAACAAAATTATACTTATAATATTACTATTGTCTAACAAGTTATAAATTTCTATATATAAATTTCCTGAAATCTTAGTATGCACAGGATTTCTTTAAGATTTAAAATCATGTACCACATGGCTTATATATGGGCTTCCACTAAGGGTCGAGTGCTATTAAAAAGCTGTGTTAGCCAGGCAATTTTATCAGGGTCTATCAAGTCTTTTGTTCAAACGACGAGACTTTGTTAATAAAATTAGCGTTAGGTAGTGTAACTGTTGGGCATCGAAAAAGAGTATTCAGTGAGGAAGGTATTTTTGGATTGCTAAACTACAACAGATTCACAGAGGCCCGTTTCTGAAAAGTTCAAGTTCCAAAATGACAAGCAAAATACATTTAAAAAATAACAATTCTACAAGCATATAGTACGTTGTGTTAAGTTCTATAATTCTCTTAATCAAATTTTACACGGGCAAGAAAAACAAACAAATTGGCAGGCCTTCCAATTTGCGTATGATTAATATTATTTTTATAATTTATTTATTAATAATATTACTCATACGTTTCACCAGCCTTCTGATACATTAAGGCAAATCAATTTAGGGCATCAACAATTCATTTTAATGTAACGAATTTCAAAGATGCTTTTAAGTAACAAACTAACAAGAACTTGTAAGACAATAATATTCGTTTTTGTTTCTCAAATATATGAATAATGTAGTTCTTTTCATGAGCAGGCTTCCCTTTATATTGGATTCCTTTTTGGTCTGAAACTAATGGAGCATAAAGGAAATTTTTATTTTTCAATACAACCCCGCGCCCCTCAGCTCTAAAGCTTTTTTGTAAGTATGACATATTGTTGGGTATTTGTTTTTCTTATTTCCTTTGTAAAAACATATAGAAAGAAAATTGGTAAAAGAAATGAAAATATAAAAGAAAAATTAAATGAAGCATTTAAAAATAAAATACCTTTTTTCAATTAATCAGCTTAAGCTTAATGGGCAAATGCTTCTATAGAATTTCAATTAACTTCTTAAAACACAAAATCTCTCCAAATAAAACTCGATGTTAAGGAAAATATTTTCAAGTAAAGATGAACTCTTTAAAAAGGATACACTGAGATGGTCAATGGAAATCGATTAAAAATGAAATGATGTAAATAGTTTTCAATTCTACATTTAAATTTATTATTTATTTATGTATTTCCTGCACAACAAGATCAACTCTTATATTTATAGTGCATAAATTTATTATGTTCAATGGATTAAAAATATGTGAAATAATTCCCCAAAAATTTCTTACAGCTACCACCATTGCTATTGAGTTGTTGATTTCAAAGGCGATGATATTTATATAGAATTATCATTTAGATACAAGATACTGAGAAAGGGGAGTTATAATAATTCTATTTTCTGGAGAGAAGAAAAAGCAATAAAAATATTCAGCCGTTTGCATATGTGTTATTTTACAAGGATTTAAAAGGGTGAAACTATGCTGTCAACAGGGATGCCGTAAAGATCATTAGATGAGAGAATATGTGATCAAATCTTTAAAGTCCAGATACATGTCTTATGATAGTGTGGTACACAACATTTAATTTGCTTTTGCTGACTGAGTAGCATTTCCCACATAACTCACACCCATAAATCAAACTAGGAATCAGCTAAGTCTTGGCGAGAAAATCCCTAATTTTAAAAGACGTGGAATATTGCGTTGATTAAAGGTCGCGTAGCTTTTTGTAAGTTAAGGTCTTATTAAAAATTATACCTATAAAATTTTTAGCATTTATCTTTGCTTAACTGAGAGGACTCATGCACCTTTTCCACCCACTTTGACTTCTAATAAAATCACATGTCATAAGCATATAGGTGAATTTTGCTACGTCATTTGCATAGAACAGAAGTGGTCCTCTAATATAACTTTGTGGCACTACTCTTCTAAAAGTAACAGAGATTCCCCAATGCCATTTACAAACACCACTGGTATGCTACTCGATAAGTAGGAACACATAGATTTCTTTGACGTATCAGCAAAACGGAAGATGTGTCTAAATTTCTTAAGAAGAATATCATGATCTACTGTATCGAAAACTTTGAATGACCAAAAGTATATCGAAGCTAACATCGTCCTTTTCTAGTTCTTGTGGAATAGTCGCAGAACTTCAACAAGAGCTGTAATTAAAAGGAAAACCAGATTGCAGTTTAGCCATTGAGCGTTATTCTCCATTACACTTGATGTGACCAAGAGAAGATGTGCAAAAGCTTTATTGATCTTGTTCATATCTATTTGGAAGTAATTATTATTTGAATTGCTAACTCCTAACTCGTATGTTTTGACTCAACTGCAGAACTAACCCTTTTGAATACATTACTTCTGTCAATACTAAATCTCTTTTACCTGGCCTAAGCTATATCCCTTAGAGGTTTAACGTTTCTTGCTTCGCTTGAAAATCATGGTTTTTGGTTGGACATAATGTTTTGTAATTTTATTAGTAGAGTTTGGTCAAACAGATTTTGAAAGTTTTGTTCTAAAGAAAGAAATAATTGATCCTCAACGGAAGCCATATAATACATGTTATTCCAAGTAATATCAGAAAACGATTGGTAGAAGAGGTTTTCATCTATATTTTTAAAAGCACGATATTGAAAACCCTGTTGCCCAATTAGGGCTTTAAAGTTATAATTTAATAAAATTATCCCAAGGGAAGAAAATGGTGCAGAATTCTAACAGGTTTTTATAAATATGTGATAACCTTTATATCAAAATTCTGCATTTTGAACTAAAATAATTCAAGATCATCATCATTGTTTATTATATATTGATAAAATAACTTATTACAATTAACATAGGTAACTAAAAGAGTAGAACTTGCTTTCAGTTAATAATGAGCATCCATTTCTCATTAATTAATTAATGGCGATTGGAACTCTAGTCCTAGCCCGTGCCAAAGTAATAGCCTGTCGATTTTCGTATAAAGACAGTAAGATTGGATTTAAGGAATTTCTTCAATATCTTGGATTTTCTAAAGAGAAACACATTTACTTAATGGTATAGTTATTTTCAAAGAATATTTCAAACATATACATTTTCAGATTTAGGAACCAATTATGAAGCTTCATGGTTAATATTTGGCCGTAGATGAGAGCTTTAGAGTGCTGTGGAATATATAGTAGCCGAGGCCAATCAGTAAAATACGGTTTTTCGATATGTGTTGGTTTCTGTTAATAACAAATACTCTACATCACAGCGCACATTAATTTATATAGCAGGTCACCAAAAATAGGAGTTGTCATACAAAATTGAAATTTGGTACATTTTCTTATATTTCTTAAACAGGCAAATACAATTTTTATTCAAAGTCAAAGCAAGAACACGATAGCCCTTCATGAATCTAAAGGTGAGAAATTGTAACAAAGTTAAACGAAAACACTCCTCAATTAAAAAGCCTGAATTAATCTTAATAAATAGTTTAAACTTCGGAGCAAGGGCACTCGATTCTCCTTATGTTTTTGTACTTAAAAATTTACGACCCTTCCGTAACAGCAACTTCATTGGGGAAAAATTTCTTTTTCGTAATGGAGTTATACGAAAAACAGCACTTCTTACGAACAGAATTAACTTAGGATCTCATCAACTTATACTGGCAACAAGTAAGATAAATGTAGATGTACAGCGCTCTTTGTATAGAAATAGTTGTAGAATTAATTATTTTTTTAGTTTTATCCGAACCCTCTTCAAATGATGCTACTGCTCGTTCTCAAGTTGCGTTTGTACTGGGCTCTTTAACTAAGTAAAGATTGGATATATTTATATATAACTTGAGAGCTTCTAAACGCGAAAACTTTTTGATTTTTTTTTTTTTTGGATTGTAACTGACTTTTTGCTGCATTTTCCTTCCCAATGTAATGTCTAGGAACAAGTTTTTACTTCAAGTCAAGAATTAGAAAAAATCTACTATTTCATATAAGTCGAAAATAAAAAGACAACAAGTTCTGTTTTTTATTATACGTTGTTTTAATAAATTAATTATATGAAATTCTGTCAAAAATTGGGAGATTGCAGAAAAAATATTTATGTTTTGTTGTTGTCTTTCTTATTATGGTATTGTATTGCAATTACTACTGGAATTCAAAATATCATTGCAACATTATAATCATATCAGACTAAATAATCTAGTAAAAATTTTTTACCCAACTTGGATATTGTCCGTAATTTAGGTAATGTAATTTGTTTACAAAATGCAACTTTGATGCTCCATAACTTCGTCAAAAATGTGAACATTGCATTTTGGAAGTTATAGTCGCCTCACACCACAGTGCAGCGCTACATTCATCTGTATTAGTATAAATCATTAAATCGTTGGCAAAGTAAAATAGTTTATAAAATGACTACACTAAGTTTTTTTATCCATGTACTTCACCATTTGTCTTTTCTAGTAGTCTCCTTTCTAAAGAAAATAACTCCATTAATTGAATTAATTATTGAGCATTACTTGGCTGATTGGTATATTCCTTATATACAAAAATTCTCCTCTGCGAACGAAGCCAATTTATCGGCTTTATTAACAAGGAAAATTGCTGATATTGGAACGAACGTAATCCACAAGTGTTGACAAATATTGGGTGTTTTATAGAAATTATGGTATGGTGGCCTCAAAAATAAGGTGTTATTTCTTTCGAAATGATGTAAAAGACACCACTACCGAGAAAGGTCATCGGTATGGAATGTTATGAGCTTAATTTCGGTAGCGTAAACTCGACAACATCGATATATCTGATCTGGGGCAGCTACACTTGCCATACAATCGGGGAAAAACTCTAAGTGTTATTGGAAAATTTCACTGGATCATCTAATGAATAGCGTTCCTCGATTAGTTGCTCTGAGGCCACATCAAATCGTTAGTCGATGATAACAAGCCAACCACTATAAACTACTTCAAGATTAAAACATAACGTTGCTCATATTGACGGAGTAATGAAATATTGGACCGACTGTTTCAAGCACTACCATAAATGTGGCTACAAATTTATTTTCCTGATTTTACTTAACATCAGAGTTCGTGTATCGCAAATCATATACAATCTCTGCTTGAATAAAAAACCAGTTTAATGTAATCAAAGCAATTCAGCGGTGTTTTATTCAATTATTACACAGGATATAGAATTATGGTTTATTACAAACAAGAAGAGACATTTTTGTTTCTATTGGCTTAAAGGATACGTGATGCACAAAAGGCCTTTATTCAGTACGTATAGCAATGAAAACCCCCCTTGGAAAAAAGTTTGTAGTTCCAAACAAAAACCGACTAAACAGCATGTGTTCATTTATGAGCACAACACCTGTTGTAGCTCCAGCACTTTTAAATTTATACAATATTTTTTTACAAACATGCTCTTCGACACGTGCGCTTAATACGTTTTATTATAACACTTTTACCATAAATTTGCAAGATTTGCAAAACAGTTTCCATTGGTTGCTTAACCTAAAAGCAAATACAATTGAAATCTTTTGTTATTGAGAACGAAACAGCAACAACATTTTTATACGCTTCACAAAAAGCAAAATGGTATATTAAGGTTTGCCACTCTGTTTGTAAATTCCATAATATTAATATCCGACTCAACGAAGTATATGTATCGTAAATCCCTATAGGTAGGGAAGTTCAGTTTAATAATATCCGTCTGTCCGCTGTTGATATCTACTTTCTGATGGCAGGACACAACCTAGGCTTTAGAAACTAAGATCAATTGATCAGTGAGTTTAGGAAAATTTTTCCTATTTCATATCAGTCTTCTAGGTCCAAAAGTTCCCAAGATATGGGCAAGAAAGCCTATTTCTCTACTTTTTGCTATTTTTACTCTTGCGCGAAAACACTTATACTTTGAATTCTTATCAAATTTGCTAAAAAGTTCCAATACAGTAATTATCATCTTGAGACCTCCAGATAACCTACGGACCTAAATGTTGGAACGAATTAAAATATCAAAATTTCAAAAACTAAAAAAGGAAACAGCTGAATTCCTCCAAAACCGAATTCAACCAACAATTCCTTAAATAAGAAATTTTTAGCCAAAAATTTAAATTCACCAAAATCCGAAAATTCACCATAACTCCAAACTACTGTCCAAAAATTTTAAATAACAAAATCCGACATTTACAAATAAACCGAAAATGTACCAACAAAATTACAAAGTTGCCAAAACTATAAATTCACCAACATCTGTAATATATACCATAAATCGAAAAACGGGTATACAAATATTTTATTGCTACAAAATCAGCAATTAATAAAAAACCGAAATTGTTTCAAAGATACCACTAAAAACGAAATTCCCAAATTTTTGGAATCTTAACACAAAAAAGTTCCCTAAAAGCCGAAATTTAATAAAAAAAAAATACAAGAAAAAAAACAAGTAACTTTAAAGAAAAATTTTTTACTTACCAAAACTTCGAATTTCTCCACAAAATCGAAAATCTGGAGTAAAACAAACCAATTCCAAAAACACCACCAAAAATAAAATTTACCAAATTTGAAAATATCATCAAAACTTAGCATTTCACCAAAAATATGAAAAATTAATATTTTATAAAAACTTTGCAATCTTAACATAACCGATGTTACACAAGTGAAAGAAAAACGTGCATTTTACAAAAAACATAATTTTTATAAAAAAAGTAACCAAATACAAACTTCACCAAGCTTTGAAATTTAACGAAAAAATTTACCCAAAGGCTGAAATTCCGTTGAAAACTCTACTTTTTTCAAATATTAAACATTTTGCCATAAACCAAATTCCACTATAATCTACAATTCACAAAAACAAACAAAAAATCGAGAATTTATCAATTATTTATAAGCATTGAGAGAGAAGAAAAAACAAACCAATCGAATTTTATTATATTCAGACGAAATGTAAAATAATGCGACTAAAATCGGAGGCCAAAAGTAAATGTCTCTAACAATTCTTTGCACGATTCGGCACTGCCGAATATAGCTCTCTTCCTTGCTACTACTTCATTTTGCTTACTAATATGAAATTTTTATGATCAATTTCACATAAAGGTTTTCAATATGTATTTTTAACTAACAGAAAAAAAATCCTTTTGTGCAATAAAAGTAAAAATGAAAGCAATATACCAATAATGTTAAGCATATGTATGCAAATTTGTAATGTACATATACGAGTATATATGTATGTATGTGTTTTTTATCTACACTGAAGAGTATTAAATAGAACAAAATACCTACTGAAACAAGTGACAGTAAAAAGCCTTTAGTTTGATTTTTTACAATTTTTAATTTAATTTTCTTTTAATATTTGCTGACTTATGACTTACAGATTGCTACTCTCTTTTTAAAATAAGGAATATAACTTTTATAACAAAAACAGTATGTAAAGCATTTTTACTTCTGACTAATTTTTTCTTGTCATGTTTGTATTACGTTTGTACTTCAAAATAAAAAAAAAGCAGACAGTTTTTTTTGAATTTTTCTTTATACTCTTTTAATTTTTAAATTTCAAAAGATTTTTTAATAAATAAGGAATAAGACGAATGAGCATGCGTACTCCAACTTCTTGTCAGCCTGGATTTTTTATTGCACGCACACTGCTTTAATCACCAGTAGTGTATTTCGAAGGCTGTATTATGCGTGTGGTGTAAGAGGAACATATGAAATGTAAGCGTAAATAGAGTGCAGCATGGCGCCTGACAGCGAAAAACGATGGCAACAAGGAAAAAGGGAGGAAAAGTATAAGATGGGGCTAGAAAAAAGGGAAAAGTGAGGAGATTTTTTCAGGGGTTTTGTTTGAATATTTCTTTTTAACTTATTTTATTGCATCTTTCTTCTTAAAGAAATTTACAATTAGTATTCAAATCTTATATCTAAATTATTATTATTTAGTAATTATTTATTAATTATTACTAATGTAATAACCAATTTATTGTATTAAAATCGTTTTACTTTCTTTTGATATAAGGTGGATGTCGAAGAAGACCGTTAAATTTATTTGAACCTTTTCGATCTCCTTCTTTAGCCGAACTTTACTGATTTACTCTCGACTGTAGTGATTTCACTGGGCGTCTGGTGACTGTCGACCTTGTTCCTCATCGCCAAGTCTCTTGTTAAATGCTAGCATTTGTCTAACGTTTAGGTTTATTATGGCATTCACATTCACCAAGAGTTTGCTCGTGGTCTCAAGCCTTATGCTAGCCAGTGCTGGACATTTACACACAATGTGCGCTAAGGCTCTACCGCAGGTGTATCTGTGGAGAATGACCCGTCTACCTTGTCATGTCCATCTCTTCAGAATTCCTCCATTGGCCAATAAATAATAAACACCGAAATTCCTACATCTACTCTTGAGTAAAGAAAGCTCGCTAGGCTCATTGTTTAACTTTCCTTGGTTGGAGGTAGAGCAAATTATGTTAAAGATGGTTATCTTTTAGAAAACATCAATTTGTAAGGTCTTAAATAATGAGGGACTAAAATTAATAAGAGTTGAATTTCAAGGAAATAAACAAAAAGTATATGAAACAGTGTTTATTGTTGAATTATATGCTCACCGTTTGTAGGAAATTTTACAAGTGAAGTTATTTGGATAGATATATGCCTTGCAAATATATTTAGTACACATAAAGAATAGTTCACGGAATTCAATGCTAATTCCTTTGGAAGTTTTAACATCCTCCTCCAATAAACATTAAATTTCATATTTTATACAATTGATCTCAAAATTACAGTTAAAAACTAGCTGCTGAGCAGAAATATAAGTCATCATATAGATGACTGTTTCATTCAATAAATATATAGCAAAATAGGTGTGTAAACTAAAACAGTCATTTTGTGCTAATTAGCACAGAAACAAAGATCTTTTGCTGCGTTAATTCTAAGTATGCAGACTGGCATACTACACAGACAGCACACCTGAAAAAAGATTTAACGGTCTAGGTTAAGGTCAGTCTGGCGTTAGCTCAGTTATAGTGGAAAACAAAACTGTAGGTAAATAGCGGTCGATACCAATGTTCAAATTAGGGTCGGCTAATAATGATTTTAGCTCAAATTTCAACCAAAAAGATCATAATGAAAGAGATGTGCTACAAGATTAAAAAGTACGGCAGAGTAATCCGTGTAACTCGGACTACCTTTTATTGATTTATTAATTTACTTTAAGAATTATTTTTCAGGTTTTATTTTTTACTTAAAAAATAAATGTTCTTTTTAAATTTATGGTTCGACGTAACTTTTTCGAACTATAATTATTTATGGAAGAAAACAAAAAAATCAAACAGAAACAACAAACAACAAAAAATATAATTACTTATGTTAAGTAATTTAATTATTTTGCTTGAGTTCATTATTTAGTCGGAGTTCCTACTGAGATCAAGACGTCCATTTCTTGGGAGGCTTAAGTGCTCATTCCCATCGGAAACTCACGGTCCAACACCTTAGGAGTAGTTTTAAATATTAATCCGTACATTCCTAGCGAGGTCTTCTAGTCCATCTTTTCCAAATTCCTCCATTGGTCAATTGAATCCGGATTGTCTTCAAAGATGAATCTCTCCGTCTCTTGCGTGGCTTCCTAATTCATTCCTGTAATGAGGAAAAAGGTTTCCAAACACAGAACGCTCCATATGCACCCAGAGTTCGTATACTAGAGACCAAGCATCCTCTTGCCATCACATCGCTGGCGTGTTCTTTTCCACCGTGGATTAAAGCTTAAATATGCGTTAAAAAAATGTAAGTGGCTGTTCACGTATATTGAAACTTTAACTCTCTAGCAAGTACAGCATATTCTGAGTTCTACAGTCTTCGTAAATCACTCTTCAGTCGACATTGCCTTATAAAACTATTTTTAATTGTTTTAATTATAATTTATTATGCAGACAAATTTTATAAACCGAAATACTTTTTTACATTGTTTAAACTTTGCACATAGTATTTTATTTTGTTGTTTACTAATAAATTAAAAACACAATTATGCTTTTAATGCAAAAATTTATTTTTACACTTTTTGGTTTTTTTTCTTTTTTTACTTGTTTAAAAAATGGCAAATGCAAACTAAAACGTCAATTATTAAATATTTAGCATATTGAAGTATGTCGAACGGAAATAAATAAAAACAAAAGCATGAATACGTAAAAAGGAGAAAATAGTAAAAATGAATTTTGCAAAATATTTATATATTCAAAAGTTTTTATAACTTTAATACATGCTGCGTTTTTTGAAAGAATCATTAGTATTGTAGTGCAATATTATTATATTATTCGTACTAAATAAATATTTGAGAGAAAAACGACCCCTCTTTTGTGTAGGCGGTTCGGCAATAATCCGTAATTTGAGCAGATTGCCAAGCTTTACGTCGGCATCAGTCTCGCGACAGATCGTGAAAGTGGCCACAGCAGCAGATGTATTTAAATCCCATACTCAATGGCTTTGGTTGTACGCAGTATGAAAAATAACAGCTGAAGACCCTGGCTGCCTGCACGGTGGTACACATTTTCTACTGAGGGATTTTGGTATAAAGCACAGTACTAAGTGCGTTCTCGAAGAATCCTTGCTAAAAATTAGTATGGACCTTTATGCGATTTGGGTAACCACCACAGCGACAACGTGCATACCCGAAGAAGACTAAGCAAAAACCAGTCTGTGATTTGCGTCCCAGGGGCTTCTGGTTCAATGTAAGAAAGTCGTACTTCGTGAACTGGTTGCCCCATCTCCCCCGGTAGCAATATCTCAAGGAGGTCGGACCACTAAGAAGAAATGTCTACAGGGGCATACATATGACATGGGCTGTGTTTTCTGAATTAAGTGGTCAGAGACTAGTGTCACTTTGAGAATAATTTTAAACAAATAAATCGTTGGCCCCCAGATTTAATAATGTGTACATCACGGTTTTAATAAGTAAATAACTGTGGAAAAACAGCAAGTTTATATCTTTTTTGATTTCCATTTCGCTGGCTACTGCTAGATAAAAAATTTGTGAGACTATAAATAGCGCACATGCAAAAAAAGACCAAAGATCAGCCAAGTGATGAAGGAGCTCATGAAAACCCCTAGAAACAATACTTACTTGCAAGTTGGGCAATTAACTTAATAGTTGTTTGAAATAATCATTTTAAGCTGAAGTGTTCAGTTAAGTAGATAATTTTAATTGGCAGGTTTAAGGTTGTTTTTTTTTAATACAAAAAATTCTAAATGAATGTTCACATTAAAATTAAATGCAAGAATGTTATCAATAGTGGTTGACATACCAATAATCCAGTCATTTGTGTAGAAAAAAGACTCAAGAAAACATTAGTGTTTGGGTTCTTGTTTTAACCGCTCTCTTTTATCCATAGATTATCCCTTTGTATATGGTATTTATCGACCTAGTGGACACCAGCTAATGCATTTCCATTTTTTCTAAGTAACTTACAGCTTTGCTTATTCCATTCTACCCTCGAAAATTAATTAAAAATATGTCTTCTGCATTTAAGTAGCCCTTCATGCAATATTCCATAATATCAATGATTATATTAAAATAAACCCTTCTTTATTTCATAAAAAAAATACATGAAAAATATATTCTTTTTTTTTTAAAAACATGAAAACCACATAACGTATGATTGATGTAAAACATCAATTTAATATCACTCATACGTCATGAGATATTTTGAATAAAATAACACAAGTAACCTGTGGTGATCTTCTCTCATCTGTATGGCATATTGTAATTATTATATTTTATCTCATTATGTAATAAATAAGTTTATACTTATACATACAAACATATTTAATAATATAATTTGTTATAAAACTCTTACACACCGATAACACTCTACACATTCTGTATGTCTCTGGTGTGTTGCCTTTCAGTTCTGTATACAGCAAAAATATATATCGTTATTTATATGGAACTGATTGCTTTAATACATTTGGCTTAAGTTTTCAATTAAATTTTCATGACATGATAAACTACCTACACAAGTCATGCATCATTCATTCATAAACGTTTATAGACATGTTAGTATACAAACTCACACACTCCTGCTTACATTTGCAAACTTTTGTGTTTTATTTATTTATTTGTAGCTTTTTTTTCTACCTTGTACACGAGTATAAATGTTACATTTTAAGAGTGTATTTGGCAGTTAATTTATTAAATAAACCAAGCAGATGAAAATCTCAGTGGACGTAAAAACATTTATGTGAAAAAATAATAAAAAAAAAAGCCAGTAAGAGGGCCATGTGCGGCTATGCAGCATATTATATAAGCTTTAACTAAGTTTGAAGTAATAAATTATTTCATATTTGTTGCGGAAAAAGTTCTTACATATGCTGCACACAGTCACATATATCACCATACACTTATACAAGAGATTGAAAACCTGTACAAAACCAGCCAGAGGCCCCCTATCAAATAACAAGTTTGGCTTGAGGAAAGCCAAGATTACTAGGGATGTTGTCGCTATTGTGACAACTACAGTATATACAATGGTACAATATTAATGACAATTTACCACTGAACATTTCTCTAAGAAGCTCAGATCGCATTGAGTCAGCTGTTGATCACGTGACAGAAGTTCTCACTTCTGCAGTTCTCACAAGGAGGACCAATTAAGTCAAAAATAAGGAAAGGCAAGGTAACCATTATCAATTAACAAAGGCTCATCAGAACTTACTCCAAGCAACTTTACGAAAGAAATCGAGACGGCATGAGTTCGCTTTTAATCAACTTGGATCCAACTTAGAATGCTGATTATAGCCTATTAAAAGCATTTAAATATATAAAATGCAGCATCGGTTTTGAATCTCAACTAAGACTTGACACCAGACCTGGGGCGAGAACTTCTCTGCAATATCAAATGTCTTCGAAAACTACCATGAGAATATGTTCACACCACATGACTCAAATAGATGTACCGCGTATTAGTGATAGCGTAAACTATTCTATCAAGTTCCGATTACCCACGACCCAATGATTATCAGGAACATATATATGAAATAATCGTCCAGGCCAGGCTGCATTATGGGGTCGATGTTAAGTAACTTACATATAGCAGCTCTGAGAACTGTAATGGTTACATTCAACGCTTTGCTAAGACTAGTACATGGCACTTCCTCTTGGGAAAAGTCCACAAGTCAAGCCGTTATGATTTCCAAACCAGCAAAAACGCTATAATATCGTACAATTCAATTAAATTACTATCCATAATATCGAAGCTTGTTGAGAAATGCAGTGCTTAACTGCATATCGAAGCAAGCAAATCCAGAATTATCAGTTCGGATTTCGAACGAGACATGAAACAAGTCTATAGAATCGTTGCTTTTATCAGATCGGCTTTTGAGAAAAAATATTATCATTCAGCTTTGTTTGATATGAAGAGTTATCCATCAAAACCACAAGAAACTTATCATAAAGCACTAACAAAATTCTATTTGGCAGTCAGAACGTATATGGTGAGAACAAAAGATCGTTTTTCATATCCTGAGCAAATATATGCTGATGTCATCCAAGGCTGAATACCAGTGCCGCTGCTGTATATTATATCACATGCCAACAAGGTCGAATACTGCAGGGTTTCAGGTGATACTGGACTTCCAAATCGAGATACAGCGTTAGCATTTCAGCAATTATAGATCCGTATTTCCGTATAATGCCAAATGGCAAAGGCAATGGACAACTTCGGAAAAGGACAGGTAGATGTTCATGATGAAAACCAAAATATTACGATCTAAGTTCTGACTTGAAACTGGAGCTAGGTTGCTATGTTTGCTTTAAGTCCTATTGTTTTCGTGCCTGACAATATAAATGGAGATTTTTTAAACCTTTGGGCTTTGAAAATTAAAAAACCCAGAAAATTTTAAAAACTTAATGAAATATTTATTTGGACCGATAACTTAATTCCGGATATTTACATTTTATTATTTGCTGTAAATTTTTCCATCGGCTACGCCGTAGGTGGTCCAGGCCTGAGCTTCTAGTTTAAGTTTGGCATACGTTTGCTAGCATTTCGGGCGGTATATCACCTATTATAGCTTTCATATTGTCCTGTACATAAGTATCTCCACAAAAAGTAGTCTGCTTCAAAATTTGAAAGCCCTAGCAAAATTTTTATATTTAACCTCAATGCGTACGAGATGTGTCACGTTATCTGCTATCCTTAGCCATAAAGTATCAGAAAATATAGTTATCTGCGCATAAAATACAATCCGTAAAAAATAGTACAGTTTTCCTTAAAATCGTATGAAACATCAGTTAAAATCCACTTGGAAAACTTGAGAAATAAACAAATACATAGGAAGGACTTCAGTGGCAATCCTGTAGTTCACTGTCCATTTCTATTTTGATATATGTTTTATTTCTGCCTTATGCCAGAAGGAAAAATGACACTGAAGATGGCACATAGCCGAAAACGGTTTGTCTCCAAACTAAACTTGACAAGGGATGACGAAAATTCTTTCCAAAAATCTACATGTTTGCCTTACTTTTTCTTAGCCTTCAGTAACTAATAGTTTCATGTAACTTTTCTATTTTATTACGAAACGGTTTCATACTCACATATGCTTGCATACATGTATAATTATTTTCTATAATTCTATCAAAAATTTTTTGATTAATCATTAACCCTATGCCGTCGGCATTAATGGAATCTTATATCGAATAATCTAATTAGAAACCCATGTCAGGAGAAAGTTTTTAACGTCTTCCAAAAATTTTCTAAAGTTATTTAAACAAAATATTCTAGAAGTGTCGCATATGTATGAAAAGTATCGAGTATATCGTTGCTGTAAAGTAACAAATTCGCCGTCACCTGGCAGGCACAAAGATATGGATTGCCGTAACTGAGTGCACTGTAAGAAATTCTGACTTATAACTGCACGTGGTGGCGGACGGTAACAGGTTTCTGTCTCTAAGAGCAGTATGGCTAAATAAGTCGAGCGGATAGAAGTTAACACTCTTGTATAAAAAATCGCTACGCTGGAACAGCGTACGCCAGGGATGCGTGGCAAAGATGTTAATTGGTCTCATCTTTACAAACTCTGGATACCAGTCGATTGCCAGTTTTAATACAGACTTACGCGTGCATATGGAACTCTGTGTGGGTGGATATATTTTTTTTCATTAGAGGGATGAATCTGGATGCTTCGCAAGAGGCGAAGAGGCTAACCTCTTCAGAAACTACGGTTTTAATTGCCCAAAAGACAAATCTGGAAAAAATGGACAAGGACGCCTCACGTGGTGTAAACAGGTCAATCTTTAAAGGTACTTCTAAGGCGTTAGTGAGATTCCGTCTGGGATGGACAAGGCTCCGTTCTTTCTCTTAACCTATTTATTATTTTCCTGAATGACCTTCTCTGTCTAACTTCTAACCCTATCTACTCTTTTGCAGCGTTTGCCATTCTTTTCCGTTCCGTGGCAGGCTCTTTGGAGCCTTTTGGAGATTGAGGCTACGAGGCAAAATATGAATAACACCTCACCTTGAGTAACGATTTTAGGACAATCTCTGAATGGGGCTGTGCAAACAGTGTTGATTTTAATGCCACCAAAACCCAGTGTTGCTTACTTACGCACAGGCGCACGACAGAACACGCTGCCTCGTCTGTAATAATGGGTAATATCCATGTTTAGGGATTAGAAGCACTTGATGTTCTCGGCATG
The DNA here is from genome assembly GCA_963932375.1 of Phania funesta. Taxonomy (NCBI): domain Eukaryota; kingdom Metazoa; phylum Arthropoda; class Insecta; order Diptera; family Tachinidae; genus Phania; species Phania funesta. Next base: position 101,801,104 of record OZ010653.1, on the reverse strand, counting down.
AAAATTCAGTGCGATGTTCGATGGACTAAGCACATTTTTCATATCGCAAAAGAAGCTTTTAGAGCACTGCAAGAGATACTTCACCCCATCTGATCTTCTCAACATTTATATTACATCGACCGAAAATGGAATACAACTCTCATGTATGGGCCGGGGCTCCAAAGTCTATTTTGGAGTTATTCGAACGCGTACAGGAGAGAGCGAAAAAGCTTATCGGCGACAGTAGGATAACCAACTCTATTGATTCTTTGGAGCATCGACGTCACGTGGGGTGTGTTTCACTGTTGTATCGATGTTACAATGGGAGATGCTCCAATGAGATCAGGGTACTTGACCGCGAGACAAGATACTAATCAAGAGCTCACCTATTTGTAGTCGATTGGCCAGTGAACCGCACTACGCATTACCGAGAGAATTCATTTTTCGGCCGTACAGTTCGTATGTGGAATAGACTCCCTGCGGAGGTATTTCCTGCCACTTTCAATATTGAGAAGTTCAAATCTTTCACCCCCTCCCATAACCTATTTTCCTAGTTCCGACACAATGCACTGCATGAGTAGGGGTCATCCCCTGAGTGCTGGTCCAAAAAACAAAAAAAAAATTGAAGCCTCGCACGAGGTAAGGGGTTAATCTCTGTAGGACCTTTGGACTTTGTTGACCAATGGAGGAATTCTAAAGCGTTGGATAACAAAACATCCCAAGAGGTGGAGTTTCGAAAGATACCTCGGAATAAGAGGCTGAGACGGTAGCACACATTGTGTGCGAATGTCCAGCATTGGCTAGCATAAGACTAAGGACCACGGGCAGTTACTTGTTAAGTGTAAATGCCACGGTGGGCCTAAGCCATAAACAAATGCTAGTAATTACAAGTGACTCCGAGATGAGGAAGAAGGTCGACAGTCTGAAATGACTATAGTCGATAGTAAAGGCTAATGGTAGCACGATATTTGATTGAGAGTACGAAAATCGTAAATTACGTATTGGTTGTCTGAAATCAAAAGAAGGGGGTCGAAAAGGGATCCATAAAGTTAGCTGTCTGCTTCGATATCCCCCTACATTAAGAAAAAATGTAAAAAAATTCAGTATTTTTGTAAAATCTTCTGCTATGTACTAAATAACATCTGATAGTTAAGAAATGGATCTTTTATAGAGCAAAGTTAAATAACAGCGTTTTAGTGTTGTTTTATTATAGCGGATAGTGTTTTCCTACTAGCGCCTCGTTGTTAAGATAGATTATAAAAAGTCAATGATATTGAATTGTTTCAATTTATTTTTGTATAATTTTTTTTATATAAAGAAAAGTACACTCAGGCATTTAATGCCTACCAAATAAGAGTGTCTTCGTTTCTAGAAAAATTATAAAATTGTTCGCGGTTTTGTTATACTCGAAATATGTTGATTCCGACAAAAGAGGCTGCAGAGAACAGGTTGTAAAGTAGAAAGCTTGGAAGGCTTCAGTGTTTAAGAACTCTGCAGCTACGTGTTCAATTATATTTAGTACAGTGATGTAGTGCCCCTGGTATTTTATAGGTGCATTACTTGATGCTACACTTTTAGTTTTGTAGAGTAAATTATTTTTTTTAAGCAGCATGACGCTGACAGGCTATTTTTGTACTCCTATGAATTTCATTTTATAAATGTGGCGGAAATGGTCTTGATAGTAAAACAAACAGTGCTACTACTAGTAATTTCTATGTTTACATAATCTATTTAAACATTTATAAAAAATAACCCTAGAGATTAGAAGGAAATGTAAAGTAAATTATATTTAACAAACTTTCATCATCTGTTTGATGTTTTTTAATTACTAGCATCCATTTCGTTTAGTTTAATATTTTATTTTGCTGCCAACATAGCGGATATGAAAATGTAAAAAAGTTTCTTTTTTTAATTTTTGTACTATAATAAATTGATTACAGCAACGGCTGAACCGAAATGGTAATAAGATGTGATAGTTTCCAAAAGCTTTTTAACATGTGTAATAGTCAGCTAAAATAAATTTTCATACTCCATCGTCAAGCGAAATATAATTTGCAGGGATAGCAAATATCCTAAGCCATAGTCGAGTAACTTGCCCTAATATTATGACCCTACACAACACAAGCTTGAAGGTTATACGCTAATTTTCACTGATATTTCCGCAGAATTAATATTGGACATTTAATTTTGACCACATTTAGGATCAGAAACTATTTTTGAAAAAATATTATTTTGACAGCTGAGAGTAGAGAATTAAGTAGTAAACATGAAGCACAATATGTTCTAATAATATGTTGGAAAATGATAATATTTTGCTTCAATAATATTTGTATAATATTTTCAACGAAATGAATGAACTGGATTATCGTCAAACCGGCAATATTTTTAAATTAAATCTTCTTATACCCAAATTTTGCTGCCATTAGTTCCACGATATCTTTAAATCTACGCAGATCTAAGCAGATTACAAAAACAATACCGGAACGTCTTAAAGACAATAGGACAAACCGTAAAAGCGAGTGCTTATACCGAGTTCTGATCTGAATATCTAAACTTTTGCTATTTGCATTACTTATTTAATATACAAATTAATTTTTAATTTTTCAATTAATTTTTTTATTTATTTAATGAATTAATTAATACAATATATGCATAGTTATTTTCTTAATAATAATAAAACTAAATTATTAACAAAAAAGAATGTTTCTAATATAGTTTTTTGGAACGAATTTCCGTCATTCCTTGTCAAGTTTGGTTTGGAGACAAACCATCTGCCTTAAAATTCTTTTCGAGAACGAAAAATGACACTGAAGATGGCACATAGTCGAAACCGAAAAATATATTTTTTAATCAATCAAAATAATAATCAAATCAATTAAAAATTTCCGTGTAAACAGTAAGCAGTCTGGTTACAGTGTTTATAAATTTTCTCCTGAAGTTTTGTTTAAAATTTATTTTTTGAAATTTTAAATTTTTTTTACCAAATCTTGAAAAAATTATCCTCAGTTACAATACTATATTTTTATATATATCTCAGGATATTTTACCGTTATATTATTTGATACTTTTCCCACATATATTTTGTACATTTCTTTTAACGAATTAGTTCACGCTACATCACGCTATATTACCTGTTTCATCCTTCCAATTTTAAAAAGTAAGTAAGCTTTTTAATAAAATGATAAAAGGCAGTTGGCTTATAAATAAAAAACTACAATTTGTCTCTATTTAATTTTTTATTTATATATCTAGGTTACTTCCTTCATCTCATTAGAAATCATATCTGTTTCGAACATTTTTGTTTCTTCTGTCTTTTAATGTAATTAAATTCTGTGTATTTTATTTTAGTTTTTGGTCTTGTGTTTTCTAATTGAAGTCATAAGTCATAAAAGTCAAATGAGGCAGAAAGGACAAGGCAAAGTGTAACAAGTGTGAGAGCCAGATTCGACAGTGTAAATTTTCTTTAGGATTTTAGAATTCTAAAAATTAAAGTGCATTTGTTAATTTTATTTGAGTCTTTTCTAAGCGTTACTACCTATGTGACCACCACTTCCCACATTATGAAAAACCAAAGAGTTGGACTCCTTTCTTGATTACTTCAAAGAAAAGAAGAAGCTTATTACCACAAGATTTGGAGACCTAAGGAACCTTGAAGCTTAGATACATCTTTAACTGTTAAAAATTGTGAAAGAAATTTCAAAAGAATTTTTGGTTTTAAACTATAAATTATTTGAATGGATTTTTTTTTTTTGTTCATTTAGTTTCACTCAATTTCAGTTGCAGTGTTTAGTGTTCTTTATGCTTAAAATTTTTTTAATAAAAATAATATTTTGTTACGTGAAATGTGAAGAAAAACTTACTTTAGATATCGTACGCACGGCTAAACAATATGGTGGAAGTTGTTAATATTACTATCACGAGTGAAAGGAAATAAGTGGGAAACATTTGAAGGCACAGGCATATGAACAAGGTAACAGCAAAAAACATGCGTCTGAACTAAAAAGTTACTATGACAAGAGAAAGTTTCTTTTTCCCCGCCACTATGATTTATGACTATTATTCTTTTTGAAACTAACAACGTCAAGGCTTTAGTTTCATTTTCTAAAGTTTTCTTTTTTGTATGTATGTGTGTTGGCTGTTAATTTATTTTAATAAACAAAAAAAGGAAAACTTGGCAAATAAGTTAAATTAAAGGACATAGAAAGAAGTTTTTGAAGCTAGTAGTACTTAGAAAGAATTGCTTTTATTTGAAAGTAATGAATAAGCTGCTGAAACCGTCTTGCAATAATGAAACAATTAAAGCGAGTCGATGTGAAAGAGATGTAGCTTCAGTACAACAAAATTTTAATACAATTATAGAAGAACGTGTTCAGTTATGCAGTTTGAATCCGGGAAGTATGCTCGTAACCGTACGTTTGTACATAGACTGATGGCTCAAAAGCGATTGACGATTTTTAGGACAACATTCTTACGGGGTACTAACGATATAGAGACGACCTATAATAATGTAAAAAGTAAGAGACAATGTTACATTACGATACTACTTTACTTAAGTAGAGCTGGCAAAAAATTATTGCCTTAAAATATAGGAAAGACTCGACTTTGACGTCAAAGTGCTGCAACCGCATGGTAACTAGGGCTGGAAAAAATGCACTACGTCCAAAGAACATTGTCGAAGAATATTGCAAGGACCAGATTTGGCCATCGCTTAACCAGCTTGTCACAAAGTATTAATATAGAATTAGACACTGAAAATGGTTCTGAAATTTATAGAAAAACCTATTTGAATGCTAATATCAAGACGCACATAATTACGAAAGATCTTTGTGTCTGTGCATACATGTTCAGTGAGTACACTAGCTACAGCCTAGTCCAGCCATAAACCCATTTAATTCAAGCAAAATAATTTTCAGCTATGAAGCAACTTTTCACCTTTCTGGCTTCATTAGTGATGAAAATAGCCCCATTTAGTATATTCGAGTGTATTTATCGTAACACATTGTGACATATTAAGGCACACCTCTCTGAAACTAATGTTGATGTAGTAGTGATTGTTACTTCAATTCGATGATATTGATGTGCTCGACATTTGTTTTCACCGAGACGGTAAGACATTGAAAAACAAAAATGTCTTGCCACAAGTTTAACGATATATGTGAAACAACTGAGCAGATTCAAAAATGATGTTAGCATGGCTTGAAGATAATATTGTTGTTGAATTTCGTATAAGCAAATAAACTGAATGGAAAAAACCGTCCTTCAGTTATGATTATATTTATCGTAAAACTGCTACCTTTTCGACACAACGCTATATCCCGAGTATGGTTCCGTAAAAAACGCCCCAAATAACATAAGAAACAACTTTCCAAAAGTTAATATGAATTTATAAACATGTGTAATTAACATCACTAACAGAAAATGATCATACAAAAACGTACAATTCGCTCTAATATTTTGTCGTCTTATATTTTACTGTTGCTAGCCAGGAATGGAAATCTCCTTAATTCACTTTAACATTGACCCTACCAAAACTTATACCACAAAAGTAAAACATAGATAGTCTGCACAACCGCTTGTACCATTTATTTTAGTACAATTTAAAACATGACAAATACTTTGATGACTTTCTTTTTTTGTATAAAGTAGAGGAAAAAAACTTAGTTTTCAACTATAAATAAATAATAGAAACGAACCTAGAAACTTACAAGAAAAACCAATTCTAAAATTTGTTTAACACAAATTCCTGCAAACTACCACAGCTATTCATGTGTCCTTCCCACAACACAACTCATGCATTTCTTTTGTGAATATTATTTAGCCATTTATTCATATGTATTTGTCTGTAGCCCAGGTTGGTTTGTTTATCGGTCTCTGTTTTTTCAAATCGTATCCAATTTGTTTTAAAATAAAACAATCAGTTTTGACTACAATTTCCGCTGTTGTTGCTTAACAATTCAAATATATTTCCGCTATAAATATTTTCATATTTGAACACTGATAAAGGAATGGTTTTTGTTGCGGCTTTTAAGCAGGAGTGGGTTAAATATGGTACATCATTTAACTGTATTAAAACAATGCATTTTGTCTGCTTTTTCTTAGAATATAATTCACTTACATATTTATTTTAATTTTCATTATAGAGTCTGTTAGTAGCCGAATATTCAAGGGCTGCAAAGCAATACTCAACCATTTGATTTCGTGATTTAATATATAATAGCTGTCTTGAAATGTCACTCTTTGTTACAGTGCGCGTTTTACAGCATAGAATTTATTGCAATAACAGACAAATGAAGTTGGCTGTAAAGGGGGCTAGGAGGTTAAAAAGATATTCTCTAGTTTCACCGGTTCATCGCGGACACATCAGGAATATTTCAACCCAGCGCTGTACTCGTTCTTCTTTCCAAATACGAAAAGGCATGACAGAGTCGATCTTAAGTCAGCATTTTATTAATGGTTCTCGTAGAATGCCATAGTTTGGTCTCCCCAATAAAAATATTATATTATTACAACGCCTGTTTTGCGCAAGAGGCTTAAATTGTGGTGAAATAAATAATGGCTTCTTGTCCAACACCAAAAACGCATCTTGACTCATCCTCTGCCGGGAACTTTGTATGTAGCTGACTTGACTTTTTGTATTGTAATTCGCTTTTCCACGATAATTCGCTTTTCCACGTTAAGAGTAACACATCGTTGATAGCTTTTTAAGGTGATCGTGACAATAGATTAGTCATCAGAAAGACTTAGGGGAAATTCTAAAATGGTCTGTATAAAAAGTGTTTTTCATCTATTGACTTGAAGTGAAGTCAATGACGTACCGTTTTTAAAATGGAGAAAAACAAGTAAAGTATTAATTAAATCCTTGTTTTTAATTTAAAGGTTTAATTATGCCAGTATGTAAATACTTGAATAACTTTGCACAGATGAGAGCAGTACAATTCTAGTAGATTCTGACCCATATTTGACAGAAGGTGAGATATAGTATGGATTCTATAAACTTTAGGGACGTTGCCTGATTGCGGCCTCTAGAAATATACCTGGAACTTTAGAAAACCTTACAGGAAAAATCTAACAGAAGGAAATTATACGAGGCAGTGACCAACATATTAATGTCATCTCTTCGAAACTTAGCCATACCATCAAACCGCTATCCAAGTATGTGCACTATGTGAATCGATTTGTGTTATGTGGCATTATCTGGCTATAACTACGTGTCATTCGGGCCAAAGGAAATTGTGCGCCACTTATTTGAAGTGCGCACCATTTTCAAAAATATGTTCAGAAAAGTAGTAACCTGCGACGTATCAGGCTCATATTGCCGTCGTTGTAAATTGGTGAACCTATTGAGAATTGAAGTTAAGTCACATATAAGAGTTTTACTAGTTGAAATAGTTATTAAATCATCGCTAATGATAAGCTCCTTTGCACCGTTTGCACTAACAAAATCTCTTTATTATACCAACGTTTCATAATTTGCATGCACCTTAAAACCCTGTAGCTAGGAACGCTGATTTTGCATCAGTCGCTGAATAAAAACACAGATTATTTTATATTTTACAGACGCCGCCGTAGGCTATCGATATCGAGCCTTTTAAATAAATCGTTTATTTTCTCCATACATACTAGCTTCTCCCGTTGAAATATTTAAATGAATTTAAGTAGACCTTTATTTAATGACCACGCAGAAAACTATTTGAAATTTAGTATCTTAAAATTGTTAACGTCTAAGCCACTGCTTGATCGATGGTACAGTATGAAATCCTTATGACCGATGGCTACAAATCCTAACTATTCAAAAAACTTTTAGTATAGGTGAAAACCTTTCTAAGCTGCCGAAGGCCTGCTAGCCGGAAAGTTATCAAGGATCCTAGTCTGTGCTCAGATCTGCATAGAAGTGGATGGGAACATGCATAAGTTAATTATTTGTTATTTTGTATGGGTAGACCATATTCGTCCAGTGTTTTGCGTGAGCACACATTTAATTTTAAAACTGCCGCATTTTTCGTTTTTCAGATAAGGGGAAAATCCGTTTAGCGGTTGCCCTTCTATTATCTTTTAAGTCTTCAGGATTTTCCTTGGTATACATTTGTTGTTGCACTGTTATGGTTCTTGAGATGCAGGGAATTTATTAACTTTTTTGTATGATGGACAGCCCTCTTCCTGCTCCTATTTCTATTTCTTCACGAGTGCACTTGATTTGAAAATTACCCACATAAATACGAAGACTTTGACTCTTGTAGTTCGTTAGATATAGTCAGATTAATATTTACTTTCTATAGGGAGTAGCCTTCTGGCCGCTCCTATGCCTTCAGCATTTTGTCTGAGTACGCAGTTGGTTTTTAAAACATCTCATAGCAAGTTATAAGACACCTTCTTTTGTACAGCTTAGATATAGTGAAATTAATACTTACTCCACATAGGGGGTACCCTTCTGCCCGCTTCCATTCCTTTAAAGTTTTTCTTGAAAATGCGCTTGGCTTTAAAATTATAGCGTGGCAAATTTGAGAGTCCTTTCTAGTATTCTAGATACAGTGAAATTAATATTTTCGCTGTATATGGACTCCTATTTCTTTCGGATTTGTCTTGAAAATGCATTTGGGTTTAAAATTTATCACTGTTGTAGTATTTTAGATATAGCAAAGTTAATACTAACTCATCAGATTGTTTTTCGAGTACGCACTTCGTGTTCAAAATAGCCCACATCCAATTTTAAGACTTTTCTTGCTCTAGTTATTTATTTCAGGTAAACTTATATTTCCTTCCTTTCCGAAGGTGTTTAAATAGAAAAAGATTGACTGTTTTAATTTTCGAAGACAATAATAAAAAATTTTCAAAACTTCAAAACGTTCGGTACAGCCGTCGAGCTTTCTTAGAAGGTAAAAACACATATTATATTTCATATATATGCATATATAGTTTAATAGTTTCCCATGACTGACCTGTTGAGGTTGGCCACTCCTGCCAGATTCAAACTAAACTATTTTCATAACCACATATATTTTTTGGGGTTTCAGCAGTAATACCACACATCCAAATGAATGCACTTGGTTAAACTAATGTCAATCAAAAGTTTATCAGGAATGAAATGGAAAAAATCAAAAACAGATAACACAACAACTGTTAATGGTTTCTCTGCCATTTTCTAGTTCCTAAAAAAATAACTTTGGTTTACTGAATTTACGAACACCACGAACTAACTGACACAGTAAAAGTCAAATGAAATATTTTACTTTGGCTGCTGATGAAGTTATATATGCAAAAATATTAGTAAAAGGGAATGAAGTCTAGCTGAATAAATTGACAAGAAATTTGAGGCGTTAAATGTTCATCAATTTTTTTTTACCTTATCAACCTGGTTCTAAGATAATAAAATCTATACAAAATTACTTATGCTGTCCTACAAGATCCCTTTGTCATTAAATAGCCTGCTTTTGCAGTTAAACAAACTTCCCCTTTTGAAAAGACAATCGAATATTTAATTGTTCTTCTTGCACTTAGAAAAACAAGTGTTCAAATGTAACGAATTTTCTTAATTTTGTTTTATTTTCATAATTTTTCTACTGACTGTTTGCCAAATCTTGTTTTTATTCTACCCAAACCAAATTAATATTTAATGTACTAAAAGCTTTTTATTTGATTACAATATCTTCTTTTAGAATTATTTCCTAAGAATTAGACAAAACCTCACTATGATGGTAAATCTTAAAAAGAAGAATATATGTCAATTATAATTGACAAAAATATGTTTAATAAATTTGTGACACTTACCGTCTACCTGTTTCACAGAAATTACTTATCAAAGATGTATAAAGCGTTTTGGAAATGCATAATATAAATAATTAATAAGCTACAACCTTTTCCACTTTAGGGCTTAAAACAATAAACAGGAAGTCTAAATTAAATATTGTTACCTGCCGAAGGCAGTAGGACATTCGTTGGTATTATTTTTAAAAGCTCAAATGAACTGAAATTCTTTGGAGACTACAGAAGTAATAAATAATAAAATACTACTTACTACAATAGCGATTGGCTTTAATTATTAGAGTGCAGTTTAATCACTGTCGGCAAATAGAGTCTTAAAAAAACAACACCGCAGTGCTGCTAGTTATCCGCCTTACATACACATACTCTTCCTCTCCATCCTTCTTCCTATCATTCACTCATCATTATATTGTTTGAAGTTTTTAATTCAATAAGGCAAACTGTGGTTTAATTTAAGTCCTCTTCAACGCTGTTAGTTTGTTGGCTGTTTTATTCCCTTTTTTTCACAAGTAAAATATTTTTCATAATTTTTCACACAATTACTGCAATTAAACTTTGTACCAACTTTGCTTGCACTAAGGGATGAATGATGGGTTGCATAAATTCATTTTTTTTTACACGATTGCCTTCAGCAAACATAATTCTCTTCTTCTAATTGTATTAAATTGTTAGAAATATTTTCAAATAATTAGGTTAAATTAAAGTCAATTATTTAGAAAAAAGGCTGCTACTACTCCGTGATGTTAAAAAAGCAAGTTACTTAAGAGTAGTTAAGTGGCTTTATAAATCAAAATTTTGAATATTATTAAGTGTAAGAAATTGGAGTGAAGTTCCAGTAATTTAAGGATAATAAATATAACTTTCGTTTACATATTTTAGTAAGTTAATCTGCTTTTAAGAAAATAAATAATAAAAAAGGAAAAATTAAAAACAGGGAAATAATTTAACTATTTTCGAAACGGCATTATTTTATATAACAAAAGAGTTTTAGAGTGAAGAAGTCCTGAATTAATAATGAGCAAAGAATGATAAACAGTTAACGCCACTGCTCATCAATAACATTAATTTTTCCAGTAAATAGTGTTCTAACAACATTTATTCTTTGAATGAATCAAACATTTTTATGTCACCATAAAGGAACATAGTTCCGATTAAACGTGAAATACAACGCCAACAAATGGCCACCATGAAACCTCCGGGGTTATTCTTTGTTAATATTTAGAATAACGTTTTCGCATACACCTTGTGACAATGAAAGTCGGTGCCTCGTTTTCATCACACAGAATTAACAAAAAATTATAATATGTTTATATTATATATTTTATTATTATTACTTTGTTGTTATTACCTTTGAAAGTATTTGCAAGAATGTGAATTATTATTTTTGTATATTAACTCGTTAATTAGACATTACTATTAACGTGATTTTAGTATTATATATGGTAACATAAGTTACAAAAGTGAGATTAAGACTCACATGAATATTTTGAATTAATTCTCTATACAAATTTTTTTGCATAAAATTAGCCTTAAGATATGCTTTACAAATGTAGTGATTATTTAAATATTTGAAATTAACGGCCGTAGTTAACCACCTAGAAATAATTTTAGGAAGTAATTATTAACACAAACACGTCCTTTATACAACCATGATAAACAAGTAAAAAAGATGCAACTAATTTTTGTAGCCACAAAAGGGGTATAAAAGAACGTGTTGTGATAGATTTTAGTCAGTCTGCGCTCGGCTGCGATCGAGGTAAGAGCTTACTATTGGTGGCTTCTACCCTTTAGAAAGTTATTACCAAGATTTAGTGGAAATTTGGAAGATAAGAAATTCGGTGGCGTCTACCCTTTTTTCTTATTGTTCAAATTCTCTATTCCAGATAAAGGTAGGGTACCCGAGGTGTTGCCCAGGTGCCATACCTACATCTGTGTCACGTAAGAGCCCATCTCGTCTAACTACGTTGAGGTATTGTGTCCGTGGCGACCTATGCTCAATACATCAGCCGTCGTTAAAGAGAGTTTAGCTAACGTTAATAGAGGTGTAGGGTCCCCGTGGTGTTGCCCAGGGACCATACACCTATCTTATGAAACCGCTACATCGCAGTAGTGCGTCAGTACACCGGTCGGCAGAAAAGTTTCTCTAACATCGCTGTAAGGTGTGGTAGTGTGCAGGTGGCGTCCACCGGTTCACCCCCCAATACTGTCAGCGCAGAGTGAGATATTGCATCCGTGGTGTTACCTAGAAGCAATATACTCACTGTAAGAGAGCGTGGTTCTGTCAACGGTTTTGAAACTGTACCGTGGCGTACCAGCGGCTCAGTTAAGCTCTCTTTTATCTAGTGGCGAGCAAATAAGGCTCCGTGAAGTTAGTGGTGGCCAATAACGTCAAGAGAGTGGCTGTGTTATACCTAGCATAGTATAGGACTATAAGAGCCGTTCAATAAAGAGCATTTAAGTAACGAAGAGCGCGTTTCCTTCATCAAGGGTCCAGTAATAGAAATATTCTGTGACAGAATCTCCTGGAGCGGCGAGATATACCCCAGCTGAGAAGCATCGGTACAACCTTTTCTTTCACATAGCTCCAGAGAAAAATTACATGGGCGTGAATGGTACGATTGCCAATTCAAGAAATGACATGAGCTGGATACTTGATCAGTACTAACACCATTGTTTCACGTGCTATGTGGAAGTTCGCTTTGTCTTGTTGGAAAAACCCATTCTTCACATCAATTACATTCAATTCGGACCACAAAAGCACCATTAACATTTCGCGGTACCTCACACCCTTAGCAGTTACTGCATTTTCAAAGACATACAGCTCTATCACTCCGCCAGCTTAAAATGCGCACCAACCAACAGTTTTGCTCATTTACGTATCCGTCCAGTTAAAAATGTATCTCATCTAAAAATTCGCATTAATTTTATTTTTTGAGGCTCCAACATTCAATCAGCAAATCCACAACACTGCGCATGGTCCCTTGGCTTAATTTACTGCATCAATGGAACCTTGTACGTTTACCAATGCAGATGTTTTACCAAGGTTCGTTACATTGTGCTTTTTCAAATGTTTAATTATTAACCACAATAACGAATGGATATTCCTAGATTATCAGCCATAATTTTACTAACGAAAGTCGTCTCCTGATCTATTAGAGTAAATTTGGTCTCAAATTTTGTAATTAAACGTCTCACTGTCGGTTTTGAGCATAATTGCAACCGAAAACTTGACATGAGAGCCTAACTGTTTTGGCACAACTCTTACCATTTTTGTAAGGTGTTTTTACCATAATTAAACGTTGTTCGTGCGATTACTTTTTAATATTAGTGATAACTGCACAAAAAAATAAATCACTCTACGACTCGCACTAAGAAAATGGACCGACTTTAAATAAGGCGTTCTCTTTAGTAAGCCCTTTATGTACTAGCTTGTTTTCATACTAGTATATATCGTAGCGTCCTCCTACAGCAGTATCACTCTACAGCATTAAATCGTCGGCAAAGTAAAAAAATTAATAAAGTTGCCACGCCAGCTGAAAGTACTGCGCCTATGTAATACCGTAGGTGCTGCAACACTGTTCTAGAATAAACATAAATTGCAATTACAGAGTTGTAGTCTATATGTTTCCAAAGACAGGAGCACAATTATTCAAAGACCAATGAGTTGCGTGAGCTTTACTTGCCTTAAAAAATAGCAACAAGAATATAAAAATAAATATTAGATTTTAATAATTTATGGAGGGCCGACGCTTAAATAGATTAAAACACCAGTCAGTCACATATATATCTATTTTTCGACACAAAATCCGCACCAAACACTAAGTTTTTGTTCATGCGTTGCTATCTGGCGAAATGCTTAAAATTATCCTAATAATTACTTTCGCGCTTCGACAATTCTCCTCTCAAAGTCCTCCTGTAAGACGAAGCCCTCTAGCCAACAAAAGTCGCTACCTATGGGCATTATCTTAGACCTTCTAAGTCATATAGAACATGACGAGGAATCGAATGCTTCGTATTCCGCTGTCCACTTTTACGGACTGCGGCAAAGTCAACGGTACATATAAAGTACCTTTCGCTGACAAGTATTTGGTGATTGCTTACTAAACTGGTCATCTCCAACTTTTCCAGTACCATGCTGCTTATGCCAGCTCCACAGCATAACCTTATTCAAAATTTAGAAAAACTCGATATGCCATTCTCACGCAATGAGGGCTTTGACGACGTTTAATACCAAAAGCATTTAAGTTTTTACAAAATTCAAAATATAAATTGTTATTTTATTTTTCTTATTTACTTTCCATTCTACATTCGATTAGATTTTTGCCAGTCCATAGTGGAAGCAGTAAGGGATAATAATATAATTTAATTTCAATACTTTTAAAATAATTAAGTTTCAATCCTTTGGTGAAGAGTTTTTAGAATTTTTTTATTTTATTCCTTTTTAATAAGAATGTTAATGCAAAATTTATTATCTTAAAGAACTTATCACAAAAAAAAAAATAAATTTATTTACAAAATCCCATAAATATTGTTTGTTTTTAATTAATATAAATCTGGCAGTTTATAAAACACAACTTCATAAGTATTTTTTGCATTACAAATGCATATTTGAAAATATCATTTCCGGTTAGAGAATTTTTTACAAAGAAATTGAAACTTTTTTACAAAGAAATATTAGAAAGAAAAGTCATAAAAAAGTTCGCAGAAAGCAAGACTTGTCGTAAGATGAATGTGCTTAAAAAAGTTAAACAAATCAAAACGAATAAGGACATGCCTATGTGTGTGAAAAACCCAAACTGCGTAAACTGCGGCTTCACAATTAAAACGTTTGATGGTTTGCCTTTTTAAAATATGTATTAATGTTAAAGTTAATCGTAATTTCGTACGTTACATGCATTATTTTAAAAATTAAAAAGCCTAAAAGTATGTGAATTATAATTGTTTTACTTTTCTTTCCCTCAAAACACAGCCATGAATAGAACTGAATGGTTGATTGTCAAATACAAAAAAGAATGTAGGAAATGATCATACAAAAATGGGAACATGAAAAAATTATGTTTGAGATACAAGGAATCGCATATTATTTAGACACATGGAAAAACTGAAAATAGCGCAGTAAGCAGATAATGGCACTTGATAATGTGACTTGCCATTTCGAGATAAACGCAGTTGAAGTTTTCTATTTGTCCTCAACTACGCTATTAACCCCAAAAAGGCATTTGTTGAGTTATGTTGTTGTTTGAGTAAATAAGCGAGGTATTTTTTTAATTCTGACCTTATTTTGCAAATTTCCGTACGTGTCTTTTTTTACTTAAATGAAGACTATTTTTTCACATACTCCGTACTCTTTTTCCAATTCCAATGGTGATATATCCATTCCAAATATCGCTACAATCTCGGCTGGAGTTCGAATGAATTTCCATAATTTCTTTATAAAATTTTTGATAAAATTAATTTGCATACATTAGTTATTGCATCAGTGAAGTTCCTTTTCTTGCAAGTTCATAAATTATCAAAATTTTGTTTACTGTTTACTCGTATCTGAAAAAAATTCATTAGTAAGACACCCAAAATACTGTAGTTGTATGGCCTTATTAATCTACCACTTCAGTAAAGGAGCTGAATCGCATATAATTGCAACAGCCAGCAGCGGGCCACAGCCTCTTAGTTGACGAAAAAAGGTAGAGGAATACAATTTCAAGGCATAGTCAGACACTCACTGCTCGATTGCTTAAAATGTATTTAGAAGTATAGAAAACCATTGCGGCATACAGGAAATAAAGAAAAATAAAAACAAAAATATTGCCAAGAGTTTAACAAATTTGTGATTGATGGAAATGTAGTTTCAGGTGCAATTTTGTCTTAAGCTTAAATTCTTTATAGTGAGCCTTTGAACATTTATATACCCGATTAAACGATTTTCTTTACAAAAATTTCTTTTCTTGACATACTTTTTAAGTTTTTGTTCATCCAAATTAATTTTATTTCCCAACTTTTTCAAATATCCTGTTTGGTTTTGCACCTTAATACTTCTCCATTTATTATAACAAACTTTTCATTTATTTTATATTTTTAAGCAAATATTTGCTGCAGCTGTGTATGCTTTATCACCCACCCGCACGTCGTATTATAAATGTTTTTCCAATATACACAATTTGTTTTTTGTTGTTGCAAATTTTATATATTTGTAATGCAAATATTATTGAAAACAAGAACTAAACTACAAAATGTATCGAGAACACAAAGCTTCGTTCAGTTTGGGACGGTGGGTAGGCGGCTAGAAAGTACTTGAATTTTATGCGCCTAGTTACGAATTGTATGCGATTTAGTTGAAGCCTCTTTGAAATGCGTTAAAAGTATATTGTTATTTCATGAAGCCATGAAAAGCATCTAATGTTTTCTATAATTCACTCGAAGATATCTGTACCGGTAAAACTGGTATCAAGTCCACCATGGCGAGATTGTAGCGAAAGCCTTACGAATAAAACTTATCTGATACGCTAATTGTACCCTCACAGAAAAAACACAGTTGGGGTAACCATAATCTAGGACCAACATACCGTAATTGATTTATTACTTGGTTGGAGTCGAATTGTATTATTTTCGTAGTTAATAAGTAGGTCGAGCTCAGACCAGCATTGTTGTATACTTCGATAGTAATATTTTTCGAAGTATTTACACTTTTATCATATTAAAACATAATATAATCATAATATTAACCTAAAATTATATGAATATGATCAAAATATACAATCTCGTGACCTTTTTTTAATTCATCCTGTTAAGGTTATAAATGATCGTAATATATTTGTCAATTTTTTCTCATATTTCGGATTTATTATTTACAATTTTGTAACAAGACTTAACTCTTGAATATACTTCTACTACCAAGGGTACACAAGCAAGCATATCATTTATAAACCAAAAGACAAGCTGATAGAAAAGCTTTCTTGTAACAAAATTTATTCGAAAAGCCATTTTTTTTTTTGGGTTTTTTTTAAAGCAAATACAAGTTGTTTTTTGATAACACTAAGAAGATTTATTTGTTTATTTATATTTGTTCAAACACCCGTAAAATATAATGTAAGAAAAGAGGTTTTACCTACGATCACATTAAGAAAAAAATTTGCCTGAAAATTTATTTGATCAACCTGCCAAAAGTATTTATTTTTTAAAAAAATTATAAGTGGAAAATTTGTTCTTTTACGCTATGGAGCAGCTTTAATAGGTTGCTAGGTAGACGGACAAGATAAAGGAAGGGAAAAAGAGAAAAAAGCATAGAATCGTAACTTGATAACAAAATGTTACTTATGAAGTATTTTGACAATTTGCTAAGACCTAATACATATTTTTAATAATAACACGTAAAACGAAATGAGTGTTACCGCTTATAATAAAATAGACAATCAATTTCCTTGCACCCATTTCTCTTTCCGAACGCATTTGGTATTATGACTGCACGTGTTTGTGCAAAACTTTTTTTTGGAATTTGTTATATTTTAATATTTTTAAATTTATTTTATTTAACTTTCTTATTTGTAAGCAATATTATTTGATATTTAGCTATATGTAGGCTTTCGTTTAATTTTAAACAAATTTTGTGTGAATGTTCAAATATTTATTTGCCCAAAAACGAGTCAAATATTTACGCGGAGTAATAATGTTCTCAAAAAAAATTTTTTTTGTTTGCTGGCAAATAACTTTGTTTACCAAAATTCAAACAATAATTTTGTTTGCGAATTTAAACTTTTAGTGAAATATTTAACTGAAGTGACCATACCTTTAACTTTATTTCAATTAAAAGAACAGAAAACAAGGTCAAAAATACCTCAAAGTGAGTACATAAACTTTGATAATAGGTTGCATTCATTTTTACGACTACCTCAATTAAAATTTTACTAATGAGGGGCATTGAGCAAAATTTTCAGCTAATTAGCTCTAAAAATTAAAAGAACCGGTATTGCTTTTTATCGATGAACTCTATTATACTCGCTTGACGATAGTATCAAAGAAATCTTACTTAAGAAAACATTTCTGTAATTTTTCTAAAGGGAGTGACAGAATATATGTTAGAACACATTTTGGGTGTTTAAAATCACTTTTGTAATCGTGTTCCACTGTATTTCTCCATGGGATTCATAAGCATACGCATCAATACATTTATACGCGTTATTCAAACTTAAAACATATTTCCATATTTTTGCGCAATAAACGACATGCATTGACGCTTACAATTAATGTGGCTCATAGCAATAAAATTGCCACTAAATAGTTTTTATATGTTTGCAACCACAACTTGTAATAGAATTTGTGCTTTTTTTTCGTAACAGGAAGATACGAGAGTATACAATATGAAAATTTATTAGTATTCAAAAGTTCATATTGGCATAAGGAAAACTTTATTTCCTTTGCACAGCAGAGAATATATTAGTGAAACAAATTTTCAATTATCTTTTTAGCTTTCAACAATAAAATCGAAGTTGTTAAGAGAATAATTTTCCGGAAATAAATCAAAATATCTGTCAATCATTTCATTTTTCAAGATAAGTGGAAAATCTGCAATACTTTGTTCATGCGAAATAACTTTGAAACTAAACCAATATGTTACTTAATATATAAAGGGTATTTGAATAGTAGATGATATATTTCAAAACAAAATAAGAATCGAATACACCTTGACATGAAAGTAACAGTAATCAAGTGTCAGCCTGAGACGAAGGCCACAAGCTAATTCAATGATAACACTGGTTCACACATCGGGGTAAATTTTAACCCTTTGAGCACGCTCAAAGTTTGTAGCAGTTCTCGTTACATATTCATAAGGAGCGAAATTTGTTATTCCCCTACGCACTTTATCAACATCCTTCGTTTCTTTCTACTAAGTTAGTGTCTGCTCCTAACCTTAGCTATGTAACCGAATAATCAAGACAAATGGAATATGCGATTTTTTTTTCAAATTTTATATTTGTTTAGCTTTTCCTTGAGTTAGCACCCAGTTTACACCGACTTAACATTTGTTATTGTATTCTTTATTATCATAACAATTGTTATTTTGTAGTCGTCTTCCAAAAAATTTTACGGTTTATTGGATTTTTATAGGGGTTTCAAGGAAACTTATCTAAAATGGAAATGGGTAAAAATTGGGCAATTAAATTGAATGGTTCTAAGTCCAGATCCACCCAAAATTTTCCATTTTTGCAGCAAAATTATTAACAAAAGCCCCAGGCAGCCAATGATAACATATCGTGAGGCTATAAGTTACACCAAACAATAATTTCCGAGCAGCTTTTGTCATAAGAGAGAATTAGTAAAAATTTTAAAACAGACATCTGATTATATTATCATATAAATTATTTCAAACAGGAATTTTCTACGGACCTCTTGCTAGGATCGCTCTGTGTCTCTTGTCTATTTTACGTATTTTCACCTTGTATAGATGATGCCATATCCTCTGTTTGTCTATTTGTATTATTTTAAGCTTAGCTATAGTGATTGATAGCAAACTAACTTAACTGAATTTAAGGCCTCTCTCTGGCTCTTACAATTGTATAAATAAACGAAAATGATTTATGCCTTTTCTGTGGGATGTGTCGCCTATTACTTCAATGCGTCTATTTATAGCTTGGTTATATTAATTTAATAAGGGAAAAGCCATGGTGGTTACTCGATCACGACAATCATACTTTTTTCCTCGGCAACAATATATAGTTTAAGCAAACAGGTTATAGTTATTTTTAACTACTTTATTCCTTAGTTATTACATAAAATTGTCTCGGTTATATTTGACCACAAAATAAAGAAGAATCCGTGTAATTTTGAATAAATTTCTAACCATAAACAAGATATTATAAGTCAACAAAAGTAAGCTTTCAAATAATATTTTCTTTGAATATAATTTTATTCTCGACCTCAGCTGGCACCTTTTCTGTCAGTTCATCTCCCACAAAACAAACAAAAATATTGTCAAAAAACTGCAAATATAAACGACAAAATATGGAAGCAAAAGTTATTGCATATGAACGTAAGTATGACTTTCTGAGACATAATATGATGAAATTTCTATACTCGTCACGCTTTTTTAAATTTTGATTAAAGAAAGTAACCATTCGGTCATTCTATTTTATTTTATATTTTATTATATATTTTATTATAATACATTTAAAATGTGAATACTTTCAACATTACTCAGGTTATATTTTATACTCACAAACACATAAATGTGAAAATAAAGCCAAGTTCCTGTCCAAAAATTTCGGCCGTTACAAGTACTCAGATTAAAATGAGGACCAAGTTCTTTATATGTAAAATACCATCCCATTTCTAGGCAAATTACTAACTTGGCAATATTTTCCTATAACTCTTGTCCATGTTAGAAAGTTAAAAATATACTGCCAAGCGCTAGAAAATTGCTTAAAAATTTATATATCAAGAACTTGGTCCTCATATCATACCTGATCTCAGTACTTTTAGCGCCCGAAATTTTTGGATTGGAAATGGGCGTTATTTTCAAACTTATGTATATGTACGGATCTGAATCTTTTTTTTTAAGTTTTTGCTAGAAATATTCTATTATCTTAAAGCTTACAAACGGTTGGGTTATATCAAATTTTAGGTCTCTACCTATAGTGGAAATGCTCCATAGAAATAAGGGGCACCACAGTCTACCTGCACACCAAACTTTAACTCTCTGCATATAGTGAAGGTATGCCATACAAATAATAAAAAAAAGTGCCCTTTTTCAGATTTTTCGGTTTGCTTCCTCTCCCAGGTACTGGTAGGACACCAAATTCCAGCTCTCCAGCTATAGTGGAAGTGCCCCATAATATTGATGACTGAATCAGTGGAGAAGCTTTTGTGGTAACACTTTCAAAGTTGGCTTATGAGTTTACCTGTATGTATTTTTCAAATTTATATTATGATTTCAGGAAGCAAAGTGTAAATATGCACACTGTAGGCATTGAGCCTGATTTGGCCTGGCGCACGGTAGTGTTCTTATTGCGTAAAACAAAAATGTTATTCTAGGCACTGCCTGTTTGGTCCTTCCGAAAATAATATAGTTTGACAACAATTATATAATTCTGTCATGGTATGTTGTTCTTAGAATATGGTTACCTCAAGCATGTTTTATCGTTACTTGTTTCAAGAAAATTAATAACTAACATCAAATTTCTGCACCGCTATACTTTTACCACACCACGATAAATTGTTCTACAATTATTTATAAAATTTACAAAGTGTGTACAATAAATATGAATTTCATTGCTATTTACTTAAAATTGTACGTCTTTTTTCAATTTTTACACTTTGCTCACTCCTGCTTTGCCACAAAGCAGGTGAATGAATGAATGTTCGTTTTGTATTCATAAACTTTAATAGTGAAAAAACAAGGAACAAAAAATAAATTCATAATATTTCGTATTTGTTATTTTGTTAATAATATTTTTGCATATTGTATTTTTGTCACATATGCTGGTGAATTGTATTTCATATTTTCTCAAAAAAGAAATACACTTAAACATAGATGTGTTTCTCTCAATACATGTGTGCGGGCGTGCACGTGTGTGTGTCTTGTATACGAGTAGAAGTGCTTATAGCAGGAATATGCCCAAAAGTTGTGTTATGTGTATAAAATATATTTTGACAGTAATGGACTTTTAATGTTTATTTTTTCTATGAGTTGAATAATAAAATAAAAATAATTTTGTTGTTGGTAAAAAAATATATTTAAAAAAAATATATTCTATAAATAACATAAGTGGTATTTGGTGGTCTGCTTTAAATTGTTAATATTTTAATTTAAATGTGAAATTGTTAAATTAATTGAATGTCTTTTTCATAAATACAATACGAATGCTTCGCCTAATACAGAAGATTGACTTATGATTTTGCTCTAGCTCTTGATAATAAAACACTCGGTTTATAATAAAACAGAAGTTGGATAACTTAAATGTTATATTTTGTAACGAAATATTTATTTAAAAAGAAAATTTTTTAAAAACATTGAAAATTTTTTAAACACGCTGAGACAGTGAAAATGTGCATTTAAAGTGGCCTAGTATAGTTTGTATATCTACTTGAGTAGATAAAATTGTTATTTTTGGAAATTTGATTTCACACTAAAAATCTAAATTATTCGATAAAATCTATTTTTAGCAACTCCATGGATTTTACAATTGTTAACCGTGTTCACGAGAGAGAAGTAAGGCTTTCTCGTTACGCTTAAACAATTTTAATTCGACCAGTTTTTTAAGAAATATCGAAACATTTTCGAACATCTTTTTTTTTTCTTTAAAATCGCATTGAAAAGGAAGTAAAATAAGACCAGTAGTGCGATTTACTAACGATTCGACAGTCGCACAATTTGTCGGCAATATTTGTTGGCAATAGTAGAAATCATTAATTAGAATGAAAAAAACAAAAATATTATAGATAAAATTGCCTTTGCGTTTAGCTAGTGTTGCAATAGGAAAGTAATAAACATGTGATGCTTTTTCCACATGTAGTATAAACATATGTGCCCTCTGCCTTGTTCATTAAAAATGTTGTTGACTTTTGATTTGATATTCCGGCAGCATGTTTTGATGTAGATCTTTTGAACGAATTTCTGGCATCCCTTGTTAAGTTTGGCATGAAGATAAATCGGTGCGGCTATGCGCGATCTTTAGTGTCATTTTTCGAGAACGAAAAGACTTACATCAAAAATATTGTTATGATTTACAAACTAAGTAACTCTGCACCTAAAAGATGCCATTAATTTTAGTGTTTCGGATAAATATTCGTCGTTAAGTTATCTCTATAATCGTTTAGATAACAACAACAGCTGACTTAACGATAGCTAATATTGTTTAAAAAAATTTCTGAATAACAACGTCGTTATAATTGTTGTTAAAATTTTGTAAAAATATGATTATGGCTAAAAAGGAATAGTGAATCGCACTACCGATTTGCTCAAAGCGAAAAGTTCTGAATACATTTTTTAATTTTTGTTTTTTTGTTTTTCAGAAAAAGGTGAATTTTGAATAATACTGAAGTTAAACAATATTATTATGTGTGTGCTATTGGAACTAATAACAAATGATTTTAACACTGCTTTAAGACCGAAGACATGTGGAAATTAATGAACGTTTCGAAGCGGTTTTTTCCTCCTAATATATGTATCAGAGCATCGTTTTTAGTACTATTTGAATTTTGAACCATCAAATGTATATGATTGGCTATGAGTTACACATCAGTTAAATTGCTGAGTTCAAAGGAGTATAAGTTAACATGCATCAGGTATCTAAAATATCCTCACACATGTAGGATATCCCTTTGGATATATACCACAGTATATATGAGTACATTAACAGCAATTATGCTGACATAGCGGCCTTCAAAACACGAGCAGGGGTGACAAATTTAAACATTCTCATCTCTAATTATTCAAAACATATTTCTAAATAAAAGTGTGCGTGTACAGAGTCGAATGCAATCTTTTTATGTTGTTTTTATACGAAATATGTAGTGGTTTTACTTTGGCTGATAACTTTAATTTCGGCAAAAGTTGTATTATTTTTTTTAGGTATAAACCTAACAAACTTCTGTATATTGTTTAAGCTATCTATTAACTCAAACTTAAAAGAAATGGGTAAAAAACTTTACTTTTTTTATACAGCTTATATAATTCTTTCTGAAACTAAGGTTTTTTATGCACAAAAGTAATAAAACTTAAACTTTATTTTTGTTCTAACAAATGAATTGAAATTCCCTTTTCTTCTATTTTCTACATTTTTCTATTCTTATCTGTCTCTCCATATGAAGTAGCACAATTAATTAGCAACCAATGTTTGAGCGAATTTGCAAATGATATTTTAATCACTTATTGCGATTTTTTTTTAAATATTACTAACAACAAAACCTACCATGGATATGATGAATAACCAATTAAATAAATGTAATAATAATATTTGAGCTAGAATTTTCTAATTTTCCATGAATAAATTCATATTTTAATTGCAAGATATTTTGACATAATAACAGTTCCATCCCTGATTTACCATTTATAGTTTTAAGGCAGACAAGGCACACGACACGTATGTTGAATAAACACTCATGAGTATAATTTCTATACTTTTGTGTATTTCACACTTACGAGTATGAATACGAATAAAACACAATACTTCTAAGACACAAAGCCTCTTGAAGCCATACTCATGAATATTTCAGTTTTTGTATATCCAGTATGTGGGCATTGGATATACTCATTGTTGGTTGAACGCGAGTGTGTACAATTGGATATTTTTGTGTTATGACTATGAGTATTCATTGTCATTCTCTGATATGCATACTTACATTCACTCGATCTAAGAATAATCTGCAAACTTCTAGTAGATACTTATAGTAGAGACATGAAAATATATCTTTTACATCTGCACAATGCATGAGATATTTATCAGCTTCAACAGTTTTCAACACATGTTTGAATAATAAAAAATTTTTGTCCCTTTGATATGTGACATTGCTTCAATCGAAAAGCTAAATACTCGGTTTGCCTTAATGACAATGATGCTATATCGCGAAAAATATCACGATAATCCATATTTGTGGACATATTAAATACTTAAGTTGAAACCAAGGATCGTTAATTTCCTAAGTATCATAGCTAGTCACGTATAAATCTTCAAAAATCCCACGATATATTCTATTTAGAAAAAGGTATTATTTAAGTTTATCTTTCCGTAGCAGGCTACAATATTTCTGGAAGCAAAGTTCAAATATATTTCTTTATTTATTTATTCAAAAGGCGTCATTTGAAAATAAGTTTTTTTGCGTAAATTGCAAATTTTGAAGCAAAATATCGAAAATGTCTATAAATATTATTAAAAAACAAAATAAGTTTTCAATCATATCACGATATCGCTCCCCATTGACAGTTACCGTTACGCCGTTTTCAGTTTCAAAGAAGTAGGGTCCAATGATTCCTCCTGATCAAATTGCACTGTCAATTTTAATGGACGCAAAGGGTTTTCCATTGCCCAGAACCGACTATTCTGTTTATTCACATATCCATTGAAATGAAAATGTTCCTGTTGATTTGAACGATAAAAATGGCACTGAAGATGGCAACTAGCCGAAACCGGTTTGTCTCTAAACCAAAATTGACAAGGGATGACGGAAAATCGTTCCAAACATATATAGAAAATGTGCCTCGTCACTCATTATTATTTTTTCATGAAAATCAAGGTTGTCGTGGGCGAGCTGTAGCATCCTATTGGCATATTTACGGCGGCGTAAATGGTTTTCTGGAAGAAGCTCTTGTGTCAACTGAATCTTAAATGGAAATAATTGCAAATCGTTGTACAAAATTGTGGCCAAAATTGATATTTAAAGACCAAGCACCTGAGCACGGTGTCGCATTGAGGTTGATGGATTGTTTTGAACACTTTCTTGAACAGCAGTAATATTTTCAGCCAATCTTGCATTACATTGTAGTCCATGCTTGGGCCTATCAGCTATAGTCCCTTTTTCTTCGAAATTATTCACTACACGATAAATAGTGCGTCTTGTTGGCACGCTCTTTCTCCCAAAAATTTCACTAACTTTCTCATCGTCACAGTAATCGATGATTGATTTTCGTAAAATGTTTTATCGATTAAAACACGTTGGTTTACCGAATATTTTTCCATAATAAATTTGCCACGTCTCTACTTCATGACTGCCAAATTAGAACTTGCAAGACTAACCAAAATGGCGGTAAAACAAAGTAGGGTACGTTCCCAGCGAACACCCTGTAGTTGCACAGCTACACGAAAATTTAAATAAAGTTTGCAGAAGTGTATGTTACAAATACAGCGTAAAAAATTACATAACGAGTCCACTGATTTCAATAAATCCTCCTTAAGACCTCTAGAAAAAAATAATTTTAAAACTTGTCCCATTCGTCTCTGCTGCAATTACGTAATTTTCGTAAGAAAATTTTACTTATGAAATCTTATCTCTATTAAATTTACACCACTTGTATATATCTTTCGTTTCTTTTGACTAAATTCACTACCTCGTTTAGTTTATTCAAAAACTATTTATAAATATTTAAAAACTTTAATTCCATTAAATTAAATTTCTAATTCGGTTTTCTCTTTGCTCAATGGTTGAACTTATTCTACGGCTCTTATACTTATTTTTCTAAACACTCTTATTATTAATATACTACTATGTTTTACCTGTTCATAAGTTTTACATCGAAATACAACAACACCAAAAGGGGTTAAGATTAATAAATATAAAAATACTTGCAGTTACAAAATGTAGAGGAAATGAAGAAAAAACACAAATCTCTTCAGCAAACATTCACATGGAGTGTTGTGCTTTAGGAGTAATCAGCACGTTATAAGTACGAGTATTCTGTGAAAAAATAGAAGACGGTAAGAATTTAGTATGTTTAAGTTCCCTACTAAATATAAATCGCAGATTTAAAATTTAAATTTCAGCAATTAAATTTAAAGTCATATGGGAACTAAAAGGTTTTAAAATTTGGACCTATGGCCATGGATGGCCGGAGAAAAAATTATAGCATCTTAATCCACTACCTGGCGATATCAAGCTTTGCATTTAACTCATGGCCAACAGCGGTGGTTGGTTATCCAGATATCACTGGGCTATTAACTGGGGTTCCAAAGTCTGCAAGTGAAGCTAATTTATCTTAAAAGTTCGTATTGTTTATATTTAATTTTCTTATCTTAGGTTTTACTGTTTGGTTTTTAAAGCTAGAATTCTTCATACGGGATTTTGGAGATTCTGTAAATCACGCATTTCCGCCTTTGTTGTAAGCAAATTCCGCGCCTTATTTTAAACTCGTGTTATGTTGTCCTCTTAGCGCTTTGTTTCCTTAGGTTTTAGCAAGCCTGCGCTGGTCCTTCAAGCACCGCAATAATATAATTAATTTGTGTTGACTGTTACTGTTGCAATGGATCCCAATTTTTGACCTGACCTTGGACATTGAAATAGTATTTAGAGAAAATTTAAAGACTATTTTTTTTATTTATGAGAGGTGCGATTCCCATTACTGGGCAAGGGATCGATTATTCGACTTTTGCCAAAATAATGTTTTCAAGTAGCTGGAATAAAAAAATTAATATAGTGATTGGATTGCTTTATTGCTCGTTTAGAATACTGTTAAAAATGTTACCCCTTTCTAAATTTTCTGTTCAAAAATCCAATAGCTAACATATCATCCTCTATATAAAATATTTCCACACCTTATATGGTGGAAAATATTCTTCAATTATATTTATTATTAAACAAATATTGTTTGCGTTACCCTAAAGTGCCATAAAATTAATTTGCAAAATAAAACATCAACTTACTAGTTGTATAAATATAAATAAATGTTTGCACTTTCTCTCATTGGCCTTTTTCACTGCCAGTTAATGGAAAAACAACTAAAACAACATTTGCTAAAAATCAGTCAGCATATCAAATGTATGAAATAAAAAATAATTATAAAAATATTTCAGTATTTATCCACAACACAGTCAGTCATTCGGGTTAAAAAAACAAAACAGCAATTTTAATATTTATGCATTTTGTATAAATTGTTACATGTCATTATTATTTGCATTCCTGAATACAAAGGAGAGAGATAGAGCGAGAGAGAGAGAGAGAGGGAGAGAGAAAGACCAAACAAGTTCAGCGAATTCTGGCAGTTGAATGCATATTAACAATACATTTCAATTTGTATTATATCGACTGACTACTGCCTGGTTGAACAGCCAATTATTTTTAACGATTTTATTGAAACCATTCGTTGGTGTAAACTTCTTTTTCCAGCATCTATTCCCATCGCATAACTTTCTGAACATGTTTTTGATATTTTTTAATACTTTTTAATTTATTTAGTTTTTATATTGTTGTAAAATAACAGCAGTTAATTAAATGAAATTATTATTTTAACACTGTTTCGCGTATTGTTTTCAATGGTGTTATTTATTGTATAACTTACTTAAAAAATATTCAAATGGTTTTCAATAAAGTCCGAAAAAACCCAATGTGCTCTCTTAGTTAACCTGAAGGTTCTGTAAAAAAATAAGTACGTACATTATGCAGATTTTCTTATTATCGAAGCTGTTCTTGATATTTATTTTTATACAAACAAAGTATATCACACATATATTCTAGATTCTTATAGATAGGGAAGATCAATTAACGATGTCCGTTTGTCCGATGTTGAAATCAACTTTCTGACAGTTCATATGATCAGCCCGAATTTACGTTATTTGAAATCGGCAATATCGGAACACATCTTCCTGAGATATGTACAAAAACGAAAATTTATAAAATTTTCATATTCTGTATCGTTACAAAATGTGCTATATAATCCCCCTACAATATCCACCATAACACCCCAAATAAAACATTAAAAAAAAACTTCAAAATTAAAAAAAAAACTGACATAGGAAACCAAAAACCTAATTTAGGTAACTAACAAATTGCGAAGAGTTCAAAGTTTTTCCTTTATCACAAATTTGAGAATTCGAAAAAAAAACAAAATTCTAAAAAAAAAGTTCTTAATTAGCAAAAACAAAAAAAAAAATTAAATATTAGCAAAAAATACTGAAAAATCGAAATTCAATAAATTCTGAAATATCACCACAAACGTTTTGAATTCATCAAAACTTTGCAATTTCACCAGAAAACCAAATTTTACGTAGAACTTCGAAAATGTAACAAAAACTACGTTACAAAAATTCATACAGAATGCCAAATTTAATCATCAGTTTTAAATTCACCATAAATCAATAATTCACCAAAACAAAATTGGGAATTCACCATAAAATTTGGTTATTCACCAAAAATCATAAAAATAATAAATAAACTGAACGGAAATTTAAAAAAAAGTTTAATTGGTTATCCAAATACGAAAGGTCAATACAAAACAAAACTGTAGTCAAAAAAATTTCAATTAACTAAATAATAAGGCTTTCCAAAACATAAAATTACCGGAAACCCGATATTTAACATAAAATTGGAAATTTTGTAAAAAGTTTAAATTTATAATAAATTTGGAAATTTAGCGTCAAATCGAACAACTATAAAAGGTGGCCCTACTCAATATGAGACCCACAGATAACTTACGTACCTAAATGTTACACCGAATTAATCATTTTAATAAAAAAAGCTTAAAACTTCAAAAAACTAATATAGAAAACCAAAAACTGAAACTTTACAAAAACTTTTCGAAAAATTCGAAATTATGTCAAAATTTTAATTTTACCACAAACTTAAAATTCACCATAAAGTCTAGAATTCAACAAATATTTTAATATTTACAAAAAAATAAAATAAGTGAGCAACTAATTTTAATTAACAAATGCCGAAATTATACAAAAATTAGTTATATAACACGAGAGTTTACCACAAATCTCCAACTCAACAGAAAATTAAAAACTAAACAAAAAATTTAAAGTCACTAAAAATAGAAGACTTAATTCCACAAAATAGATAAAAATTCTAAAAACTATTTTCAATCCCAAGAGACCTGACGAGAGTTTACCAAAAAATATGTTGACATTTAACGATAAATTTTTCCCAAATTGCGAAATTGTACCAAAAACTTTATATATTACAAAAAAATCGTAAATTTACCGATTATAAAATTCCGTTATTATCTACAATTTTAAAAAAAATTAGAATATATGAAAAATAGATATGCATTCAGAGAAAATATAAAACCCCCCTACGACCGAAAACACGACTTAATTCTGTGGTTAAAATTAAAGATCGCATACAATGCTTTGACCAGGAAAAATCTATGGTACATTTTTAATAGTTGGTACTTTTGTATAGGGCTCTTATTATAGCTCTCTCTCCTACCGCCCATTGGCTCCTAACATGCACCAAAAAATTTTAATTTTTAATAAACAGTTTCTTAATTTCTTTTTCATAAATGTTACTTTGTACTTTACGAGTATGCTGTCCCAAAGGAAAAGGACGTAAGTAAAATTCACTGTTGACCAAAAATCCATAATTTGATGTAATATTTATAAATAAACTGACCCATTAACTTGTTATAGGCCAAAGTTATCGAAGTCATTAGTTTTAACATCAACAGCACAGGGCTTAAATTTACCTCTCGGGTGCCTTTTAGAGGCAAAGAATTTTAAAATTAATTCTTTAAAAGATTTTATTACACTGAATATGGTTTCAAAGTGCTGTGCGTATGGCATAATCTGAAGGTAAAAATCTCACACATTTCTGGCTGTAAATCAGAATTTGAACTTTTAAGTGCTATTCAACTTTACGTAGACCGGCAACAATTGAACTAATAATGTTATAAGGCCAACAAGTAAGCAGGAATATTTCGTAGAAATGAATGTTTGTCAGATGTTTCTTTCAGAAAATAATATTGCGTACCGGAATAATAATGCATTACTTTAACTTTTCCTTGAAATGGAAATTCCGATACGTGAAACAATTCAAAAAATTTAAAACATATAAAAACACTTAACTGATTATGAATAGTAAGCATATTTTGTATCGATATGCCGGTAGGTCTCTGAAAAACGACACTATATTGTATCAGAGATGTATATAGTGCACTACTATTGAGACACCGTATAGCATTGCATGTTGTGTGGCATATAAAGTCTGTACATCCACAACACTAATTCATTTTTATTGAGTTATTGAAAAGTTAGTAATGCTGTCTCTTTAGCATTCTCTATAGATGTTTTGACAATGACTTGTGGAGTATTATAGCTTCAAATGCGGATTTCCAGAGCAAAGAAACCAATTATAGATATTTTCACTGAACAGGATGAATTCCAAATGAATTTCTCACATTTAAATTTGTCTTTTAAAATATATTTTAGCAGTTTGCTACAGTTATTTAGACCTACCAAAAATTGTCAAATTGGCTGTTGAAATAAACAGTGTTGTCGGCAAAAATTTTTCCCTGTCCAAACAACCGCAATATGTATTCGTTAAAAATGGATTTCCCACAGAATTCTTTTTAAAATTAAACTAATTTTTTGCAGTCTACACTATTCGTCTCTGTGTTATTTTAAAATTCTCGAATTCTCTTTGCCCGTACTCATGTACAAAATATGCACTCGGTACCTTGCCGCAAACTCTCATGCATAAATATACAAAATATTTCTGCTGCCAACTCCCACTTTTAAGTAGTTACTTGGTGCTGTTGTTACTCATTCTTTCCCACCAAACAATTTCATTTTTTTTTTTTTTTTTAATATCAACTACATTTTTTTAATTTCTTCAACAATGTTGTGAAAATGTCATTTTTAATTAAATTGCCATGGCATCCATGTCCTCAGTTGCGGACATATTTATTGATATATTTTAACATCATCCTAGTTACGTTAGTATGTATGTAAGCTTGGCTGTATATGTGTGCATGTGTGTGTTTGAAATTTTTCAAATATAAAATTATGTTTGGCATTTATGGTCTTTTATTCTGCCTCACATATTTTCCTTTAGTTAATTCATATCTGTTTCCCTTTTTTTTGTATTGCATGTCTGGCAGGTTACTTCAGTTGAATGATGATAGTCACTACATTAAAATGGTTTGAAAAAATGAAATAAACATGAATATATTTTTAATTAATTATTATTTAATAAAATAGTAATAAAATATATTTCAAGCAGTATTTGTTGTAGTAGTTTTCAAAGTGGAATTAAATTTTGTAGAAGTGGTTTACTTTACTACTTCCAATAAATTTTTTTTTATTAGTTATCAGTAAATACTAGACTTTAATAAAAAACAAGTACACTCGCGCCTTGATCTACACTCTTATTGCCAGAATTATACGGTGTGTAGAGAAATCTGCAGAGGCATAAGAAATAAAAGTCGCTATTATAAATGGAATAGAGCCCTCAAATTATATCTTTTGAATGTTATTTAAACAAAAAAGTAAATTGAGCCAAATAAATAGTTCTACCAGAAATTTCAAAGGCTTCACAGGTAAGCTAAACAGTACTTGACGGTTACACATAATGTGCGCTGCTGTCTGAACGTCTTTCTCAGGATCTACAAAGATAAACCTCTCAGCCCCCTGTCCATCCCTATCTTAATCTTGCGGTCCAACTCCTTAGGGGTACCTTTAGAGATTGACCCGTCTACCTCTAGCTAAGTATTCTTGTCCAACTCTTCTGGAACACTCCCTTGGCCCATTAAATCCAGACTTCCTTCAGAGAGTTAATGTAATTCTCAAGAGTAATAGAGAAAAAAGATGTCCCGCCAGACAGAGATACATAGTCACGGGTAAGCCTATGTTAAAACTGGATATTGAGAAAGGTAACTTCTCTCGGCTCGACTTACTTAGCCAGAGTCCTAGCAGAGACAGGAACAGGCCGCCACGAGGAGAACTTCTTACTGTGCATTCAGGTACGGCAAGTCGTATCTGTGTGTCTGCAAGCTGACGACCTTCTTCAAACGATAGAGAAGCATAACATTGTTCTTTCTAATTGGCAGTGGCTGAGGTACGAACACAGACTGCAAAAGTCATCGAATGCTTAATTCTCAATGCGCTCAACACTTTGGACACAGCACCCTTACATTTTATTGCTATAAATGTTATATACTTTTTGTGTAGTCAAAATACTTTTTCTGGTTAGAACTTTAGTAAAAATCGGATTGTTCAACTCAACCGTGTAGCAATTTTCAGTGATGGAGATCAATCGCTAATTAAGTGCATACTTTAACTTGTTTATAGCAACTTAAGTTTTCAAATAACCACTACATAATTGCCATCGTTTCCGAGCCACAAACATATTTTTCCTTGCCGTATCAGTTCTTTAATACTCAGTCACAGGTTCCATGCCAAGGTAGACGATTACAGCAATCACCTAAGAATTTTTATTTAAAGTTCACGAACCAGGATCTGGTTACGTAGGCATATATTCATTAAAGATATGTATCAACTTATACAACAGTTGCGCAGTGGAAAGTGCCCTTGAATGAACGACCGAAAATCAATTCACGAAATTACCCTAACCTATGATGTTTATTTTTACACTGATAGATGCATGCATTATTTAAATTGCAGCTTTTGTTTATTCAAAGTCTTCATAAGTTTACGAAACAACATATGTGTGCTTGTCAAAGTTTGGGATAATTTTTGTTTTAAATAAATCTGATCAAGCAGTGACGAGGTTTCATAGTCAGAATGCTGAAGTGATATTAAAGTTTATTGTATTTAAACTGAACACCATTAATGTTAACAACATTGTATGTTAAACAACATGGTGTCATATGAGAAACAATTGAAAATCTGTGTACAATAATTACCGGTGATCAAAATAGGCACCATATAACTTAACATCAATAGATTTGTTTCTATGAAGTTATTTTTAAAGGTCTATATCAACAACCTCACATCCGCCAGTTCATTCATTCAATATTGCATTATGTGAGCGTTTAACCTGGTATGGGACGAATGATCACCATATCATTGCCCGAATATAATTCTCTAACGCCCCTATATACTATCTATCACATAGGTAACAACTTTTAGCTTGATGGTTGCCTAGGTCATGATTCGAGATGTTTAGTTACTCGCCAATCTCATAACAAGGTGATAAGATTACCAAGAAGAGACATATCCAGAGATTACCAAGAAGAGACATATCCAGAGGAATGAACATTGCATGATCGGAATTTTAAACCATCTTTAAGTAGTTCGTTAATCAAACCAAATCTCCATCACAGGACTATTGTAAAAAACATTACTGCGTTTTATAAGTAATAAAACCTCCTGTACTGTGTATTGTTATTTTCTACGTCTTACATAAACTTTAAGTAAAAATTATTCAACTTTTTAGAAACAATTTTAGTTGAGTTATCGAAAGAATTTTCTTCCCTTCCTCTCCATTTATTTAAAATGTTTTTTTTTTTATTCTAACTACAATGTTATTTAATTAGAAAATTCTCTATGATTTATTTAGTGTTCATATAAGCTTTTTCAACATTTATTTCATGTCCTTTTCATTTAAAATATATATTTTAAATTAATTAAACATCACTCATACGCCATCTGTTTGCATTGTTTTATCATTTAATTTAATACTTTTACTAACTCAAAATTTTATGTTGATAGTGGTATTATCGCAACGTTTGCAACGTATTTCAATATTCTTAGGAGGCTGTTTGAAGAAAATAGTTAATTAGGATATTTTGGTAATTTAAATTTTAAAATAAGTCAGCATTAATGGAAATTTAGAACAAATTTATTTGACAAACTGATAAATATTCCTTCGTATTAATTGTTAAGCATAAGAAAACACGAAAGTGGAATTATATATCTAAGCGAGCTCGAAGAAGGTGCATATTTATCGGGTGAGGCATAAAGGTCGTAAATAATAAATATAGAAAAATTATGTTTGCCTTGTATTTTTATACATGCCTTAGTGTGCTTTCAGTAGTTTGCCAATGCCGAAATTTCTACTCCTCGTTTTTTTTTTATGTATTTAGTTTTTGCTGAATATATTTTTGTTGTTATGGCTGAATTTATTGTTCGGCACATTTCTAACAAGTTAATAAATTTTATATTTTTTATGATGAATATTTAGGCTCTTTATAATAATAAATGATGAGTGTCATATTTAATATATATAACAATAATATTAAAATAATAACAGATACTAACACCTGGCAACAAGCCAACACAAGAGATATAGCCTACTTACATTAATAAAATTATTGGGTAAGATAAAAAACTATTTCGAAGCAACTTATTGAGCTAC
Organism: Phania funesta; assembly: GCA_963932375.1. Taxonomy (NCBI): domain Eukaryota; kingdom Metazoa; phylum Arthropoda; class Insecta; order Diptera; family Tachinidae; genus Phania; species Phania funesta. Next base: position 101,766,631 of record OZ010653.1, on the reverse strand, counting down.
GTTATGTTCTGGATATAATAAAGTTGTTTGCGAAAATTTGTTTAAAGTTTTTAATTTTCTATTCGCATCAAATATATATATTTTCCTTTAACAACAACTTTTTCTCTATCTTCATGATTTTGTCATTCAAATAATAAACTAAATTGTAAATATTTTATATAATAAATAGACAATATGGCGTTTTCATGTTTATATTACAATTTACATACATTTAAACAACCCCACATAAATGATTATACACTAATACTTGCTCAAGCCATTTAAATGAAGGCACACATATGTGCACAACAATATCAATCAATAAAATTTATAATAATGCTTATGTTGTTGTTATATTGTACAACTAGCCAACAATTGTTGACCATAACTGTGAATATAAATATGAAAACCAACCAGCAACAGCACGAGTCATAAATTATCACTGGGAAAAGGGGTTTTACAAGATAAATATTTCAAAGAGTAATAAGTAGTCATTTGACATGTGTGTATGATAACGCTACTATGTTGGTTTGTGTAAATATGCATGTTTAAAGAGAAAAAATTTCAATTAATTTTCAATCATATAATATTTAAATCCTTTATTTATAAACAAATACATGGTTTTTTTGTTTGACATAAATGCCTATAAAACTTGCCAAAATATATCGAAAACTAAATTTATGTATTTTTCGGAAATGTTTACGATTTGCTAATTCATATATAAGATATTCATAATTTAGTCAATTTGCAATGCAAATTATACAAGAGCTCACTTGAGCATACTTTCAAAATCAATAAAAATTATTTGTAAATTTGTAGATAATATTTTAAACAAAAAAATTATTAAAGTAACTTTCCAAAGTCAAATCATTGGTTATTTTGTTTACTGATTTTCAAATTACTTAACTTTTATTACTTTATTTCCGGAAAAATTAAATTTATGTGGCTCTTCGTTTCTAATACAAACCACAGGACATGATATATTTATATATATAACCCCTGAATTAATATTAATCATACGCCTAACAGCAAAACTCTTGATAAACCATTTTTTCAGCTTTTGAGAGACATTTTTGGTAATATTGTTTAATTTTTTCCTTAGTGGTAAGAAAAGCACAATATTTTCTAGTTCTTAAAAATGTTTCTTGACAATTGTAAAAATTCAACAACACCAAAAACAACAAATAACTTGTATTATTTATTCAGTAAGAGTTTAGTTTAATGTTAAAATGTTTTTTGTAATTATTATTATGGATAACAAATTATGTGTCAATTTATTTGTTAAAATTTAAGCGCTTCATCAATATTTTTATTTATTTGTATATTGTTACATTTAAGATAAAAAATACAGTTTTTTCTTTAAAAATTCCTTCTGAACTATTAAAGCTCTAATCGATTTATTTATGCCTGAAAAAATGTTCACATAAGAGAAATATAAAATATATCTAAACAAATACCTTTGCTATTAAAAGTTTTTTTTGTAAAATAACGAGTTAAGGGAGGAATGAAGATAAAAAGTTAAATGTTGAAACTTGAAGTGTTTTTAACAGCAAATATTTTATATACATATTTATATCATGGCCTCTGGTTCCTATTAGGAACAAATAGACACACCGAACACTTTTCATTCGGTTCGACTTAATGACACATATTTTATCCAGATAAGGCCGTTTCGGATAACTTGATTCTCGAGTTCACGGCGAGCATATGGTAGTCTGCCACGAGCTCGAGTGATATCTTTAGGGTTCTAATTAAAACAGCTCTAGCAATATCATCATGAAGCCTCCGCAGCGTTTGACCAATCCAACGCCATTTGCAGCTAAGGATTTCGATATGATGTTAGGCAAAAATATCTTTATTATCTTACGTAGGCATCGATAAACGGGCCTCTGTTAGGTAGTAATGCGTTTAAGTATTCACAGGTATAATTAATGAATCAACGACTTGTGTATTTCGAGATAACTCAAGAGTTGTTTACAGGGCCTAACATGCCAAAATACTGGTCATCCTTTGATGTTCGAGAAGCTACGTCTTCTCTGCAGACGCACATTAATGTTAAAATGTTTCCTAGATAGCACAGTGATTTGCTTCTTTTAGCTTAATCTAAAATTTGTTGGTGTTTATGGTATTGCAACGCGTCACCTTGCTTTGCTTTATGTTAATCATTAGGGCAATATATCCAATTTCGGTTTTGTTAACCACATATAGATCCTTGTATCTGTGCTTTTGGGAGCTTTTTCCCACATCATTTGTAAGTTGGTGCGACTTCTCATCGCAGGTTCTAGGAATTTTTTTTTACTTTATTTTCTCTCTTTCCACGATAAGACATCAGAAACGCAGTGGGCTTTCTTGGGTGTCGTGAAACTCTATCAGTATTAGTACAATTTTTCTTCATGTTTCGCCACTCAACGTGTGGGACTCCAACATAATTTTGAGATATTTAGCTGATTTTAAGGCATTTGTAACTATATACTGTTGTGGCAAACATATAATGGTTAGTTAAAACTATTTGAAACATTATTTTAGTTGCAATAAAAAAGTGATTGTTTGCATTTAATCAGTAAATAACTTGCAGCCACTACAATTGCAACATGGTTGACTTGAACATTAAAAATTTTACTAAAACTCTAACCACAAACAAAGTATTAGGGTACATTGGCTATTCTGTACATGATGGCTATAGTCGGTCGTCTGTACTCGTGCTTCAGTCGCTATTATTCAGTAACATAAATGTTTGCTTCCCTACAATTCTGTAATTGTAATATGATTTGTAAATAACCATATAATTTAATAAAAATATGTCGGTTCACAGATATTTTTTCTTTGCGAGGTGTATACATTTTTCAAAGTGTAAGCCCACAAAAGTTCTTCTACACGGCGAGAATCACAGATTGCGCACTCATGTATACCATTACGGACGGTGGCAAAGGCAAGAGTTAATCTAGAGTATCTTGAGCTACGAGTGCTGAGGATTTTTTTACCAAACGTAAATTCGAATGTTTGCTATTAAATAGAGCCAACTAAAAACATTTTGATTTGGCAGCCACATAAACTTTGTATAAACTTTACTTTTTTGTCCTTTAAAAGTTTTGTAGGTAAAAGTTGACATTTTACTACCGGCTAATATATTTTGCGCTTTATCCCCTGCATTTTCACTCTTAATTCCCAAACAAATTGTTTTTCTTGCAGTTAATTTGTACAAATATTTATGCCTGTGGTTAAGGGCTTAATGTAAAATATACCTTTATATACATTTTGGTTTGAATGCTGTTAATATTATTCAATATAATTGCAATATTATAATAATTATTGTGGTTATTATTTTTCACTCTAAAAAACTATACTATACAATAATTAAGAGGAATACGAAAGGACAACGCATAGTGAACACAAAAGGTGTAAAACCAAGCAAGTATCGGTAAGTACTACAAGTCATATTTAATTAGTTTAAGATGAATTTCAAATCAGACTTGATAACTGATAATTTTGCTTTGCCTAATAATATTTGGAAGAAAAATGCATAATTCTATGATACCTGCGTACGTAAAGTTTTATAAAAGTCAGTGCGTTCTTCTACTAAACTTATAATAGATATCTCACTACGATTTATGGTCAACCCTTTCGAGTTAGGTTCTTTAAACTCTTATCTCGATCTGCAACAATAATGGCCTCACAGGGGGTTTGAACAGACTTTTAACTAGGCTAAGTTCCTAGTGCAACTTTTTTTGCACGACTTTCCTACTCTTTCATAAGTGACGTTCCAAGTGATTAAACAATTAGAATTTCCTTCAGGAGGCAACGCATATGACCCGCGTATAAGGTATTTAAACTTATTATTGTCAGTAATTGCATTAAATAATTAAACCTCAGTTTTTATGGAGAATTCAGCTACTGTTGGCTTCTGTTTGATTATACGATTCCAACGTTTTATATGAATTTTTAAACTTATTTACAATGTTAAAATAAAACGTTTTAATTTTTTTATACGCATACGTATATTTCTATTGCGGTTACTGAATCTCCACTGTACGTAATGGTTTATTTAAATAAATTATGACCAGGTTGCAGTTTTTGTTTGCGTAGTTTTAATATGGTGAACTTTTATTATTGTAGTGTGTGTTTTTATCTTGGAAAATAATTATTTTACAAACAAAAGTTAATAAGTTATTTTATAAATATTTTTGCAATTGTCATAATAAGTGCATGTGTTTTATTTAATTATCCTTTTAAATATAGGAAATTGTTTGAAAAATCAGTGCCTAATCGCATGATATAGTAAATTTTAGCCTTAAAGTATGCTGTGGATTTTATAATTTTTACTACTCAAAGTAAACCAGATGAATGCGTATTGATAATTAAATATTACTCATACGTACCGACAGCTTAAAAAATATATAATTCTGCACCTTAAACTAAAAATAGAAAAATACTCTCAATTTTCCCTTATATCATGATAGTTTTTGTAAACTTTCTGCTTTATACAAAAAACCGTCATTACTTTTTGTTGTTCTTTCTTTTTCGTTCAATTAATTTCTTTTTTTTATAAGTTGTTAAAAAATTGTTCTAAGGATGCTTTCATTTACACTCTTGTATAGTAACATTCTGTTAAATACTTTAGCACTTTCTTAATTCCTTTCCCTTCAGCCCTTATACTCTGTTCCTTGAATAAAACAATAGTTTATTATTAAGCATTTCTTCTTCAAATTTCTGCTTTTTATACCTCGGTTGCTATAGAAGATTTTGTTATTAGTATGTTAACAATGCTTGGGTTTATACTTTTTTTTTTGTTAACAAATATTGTAGTTTATTGTTCGCAGAAGAAGGAATTGTTGGTTAAATTGAAATATGAAAAACACCGTGAATTATTACTACTCTGCATTACTATTTCGTCCTTGGTTCTTGAATAGTAACTAAGTAGAAACAAATGATAGTGCTATATTAAGAACTTAGCATGAAACAAAAGTATATGCACCAGCCAATAATTGCAGAAGTTCATGCAACCATAGAGCTAACTATCATAACCAAAGTCATTCAAGTTACATGCTGTAATGAGTAGTTGCATATTTTAAGGAAACACCGAATTTTAATGGCCGAACATTGAAATTGCAATGCCTGAAAAATAGATACCAAAACAAGTACATTGAAAGATAGTTAAACTTGTCCGTACAATAGTGCACCGATTGTTTCTTAATAACCTTTAAGAAACGTACATGCTTTTTTGTATTGTCACAAATATTATCAGATAAAAGTCACTGTTGCCAAATCCCCCCGAAAACTTTACATATCCCTCAATTTAAAGTTGCATTTTCTTAAAATACTAGAAAACTAATCTGCAAGTTTTCCTTTCTTGTATTTTAGAGTATGTTAAACGATAATGCTAACTTGCAGTCTTTACATTATTTATTGAAGTGGTATTCTATAGTTAGTCATTGTTATCAGTTTCCTCTTTACATTACTGGTTTTGTTCCTCTACATTTTAAATTGCTTATTACTTCTATCAGTTTTGGTTTGCTTTTATATAATTTTCTAAGAAATCTCGAAAGTATAATTCATCGTTTAAGTATGAAACAAATACAATGAGGTTTTGTGCGAATTATTTCAGTTGTATACAGCATTCATAATATTAGAGTTTTGTGGCCTTGTTTGGATGTAGATGAAAACTTTAGTGTTATTTTACAAAAAGAAGTTTTAATTCGAAATACTGAAAGCCTTCGTCTCTACCACTCAAAACAAAACAGTAAATACTACTTGACGTATCCTTATTTTATTGTTATTCAACAAATAGGAAAAAAAACAACGAGTTCGAGTGGAATCCGTCGTAAATTAAAAAAGAAAACTAATAAAATAAAAAATGAATATAATGAAGCACAACCACGGGTTCACTTAGAATATAATAAGCAAATAACTAAGGTCAACTTATTACATCATTAAAGATGAACCCAGATGCAATTAGAAAAGAATTAAACAAGATCCCGAGTTCATTTACGATAGAATGAAACATGAACAGGAATTAAAACGTGCTCTGGAAAATTTAAAAAGTAACAAAACCTTTCATTTTTTCATTAATTTTTTTCGTTAATTTTTTATATTCTACATAAAGCCGGATTAAGTTCGAATAAAATGAACTTTAATCCGGATTTAAAATAGATTGTATTAATAACAGGGATTAATTTAGAAAATAATGAAATATGAGCCTGGATTAATTTGGTACAGTTTGGTACAGCCAAGCTCATTTAGAATACAGCGATCACATTTATTTATAAAAGTTCAGAAATTATAGATACGGATTCATTTAGTATATAGGAAAATGTCAAATGAACTACGATTCAATGATTATAGAATTAAATCAATAATTAAAGAAATTATGAACCCCGGTTTATTTAGATTAGAATAAAAAATGTACCCTAGATCAACCCAGCATTATTTGCAACAGCATGAGAAACGAATCCAGTTAAATTTTTAATATAATGCAAACAAACCTGGGTTAATTTAATAAGAATAAAAAGCAAACATTTAGTTGTATTTTTATCAATCTCTGGTTCGTTTTTTATACTAAGCGAATCCGGATTAGTTGGGATCAAAAACCCGCAATCAGTTAGAAAATAATAAAAAGTAGACCAGAAAATGAACTGGCATTCCTTTGGAATAGAATGAAAGGTCATCGTTTGCAAAGAAACTTTATTTAGCATAAGATTGTGCTTGGATACACTATTTCAAGCATATTTGTTTACCAACCTACTTAGTAATTATTGACAGCTATTACACAAATATTTTCCATTTTACTTTATGAAAATTGCTTTAGCTTTTTTAAATAAATTTTCATCAACATTTCCTGAGGTTCGCTTATTAACGACGACTTTGGGTTCAGGAACTGTGATTATGACAGTAGCCAGTGGCTGCTATAATTATTTTTTTGCTATTGTTGATGGTTGAAATTAACATTTTTTGATATTAAATACTACTCCGGCTTGTACAGTCTCAACGCTAATGGGACTAAAAATACCCAACACTCACTCCATTGGCTAGAGCGTATTCGTATCATTTTCTATGTGTTTGTAAGATTTTATATGTCAGTATTGGTTTTCTAGTAAGTTTATTATACATAATTTCAGAGCAATTAATTAACGTGTTGGCATGTTTAATAATGTTTGAGTGAATGATTTTGTCGGTCGATATCATGTAGCCAGTGGAATATTGAATTTCGCTTTTTCGTTTCTTTTTTGATTTCTGTAATATCTACTTCAAGAATGGCAGCTGTTGTAGTCATTTATAATAATGAATATTACTACTTTTCATGAAAGTTGGCAGGTTGAAATTAAAAATACATTAAGGCTTTGTTTTGGTCTTTTTCTGTTCATGATTGTGGATAAAATGTTTAACAGTGAGTATGAAGTACTTGCTTCTTTTTTTAGTTTAATAAAAACTTGTTAATATTTGGGTTATTAAAATTTGTGCGGTAAAAGGCTTTTAATAAATTAAAAATTATATGAAAACTGAATGTTATTTAATGAAGTGAGAAATAAGACCTAGCTAACGGATTGGAAAAGTGGACGAATTTTAAAAAGGTTATTCTATTTATGGCGTTCTATAAAAAACATGTTTATTTTTGACATCTGAGATTGAGCATTTCAGCTTCGTACTTTTCTTCTGCTTTTAGTTAATTTTTTTTATATATGATAACCAGTTATTGTAAAATAGACTCACTTTTCGTTTTTAAAGAATTAAAATACCTTTTTTTTTGTTAAAAATGAAAGAGTTCCCTTATTTGTATTTATATGTTCGCGTACTATTTATGACTTTTCTAGCACCTAATTAGCTTTATCTTATTTCCAAATGCGACAGCAAAATAAACCAAATTGACCCGGAGGTGATGTCCAGTTCAATTGATGTGTGCACATTTCTGGGTCTTCTTTTATGCTGGCCGCTACGGCGTCTATAAGCCCATCCCGTACCAACCTCTGTTTCGTTGGTGGCATAAGGTCCTGAACAGTGTACTCACGCTCAACATAGTTCACAATATGACCAAATGCCTGCATACTGAAGAAGAGTTACGACCAAGCGTACGATAAAATTTTATTTTATTTATATTAATTAATTTTATTTTGCCAGGCGTGACATTATCCTTACTAAATATTTTGTCAACAGCTGGATGTCATTGATAGCTTTGATGGCTTGTGAAATATAATCACTGGAAGAAATCTATTCAATCGTGTTCAATTATCCTTCAATCATAATTAAATCAAAATTGTATAAACTGTATCAATTTATATTCGATTTGAAAGAAATCATTTAGTTGTGTTTAATTTTATTCGGTTCTTTTTGGCGTTCCCTAAACAAACTGCCCAACTTTAGCTTTTTTGGGTTTACACAACTCTTTGAAGTATTTTTTGTTCTCTGCTGATTTTTTATACTTGCCTACAAAAATAAAAACCAGTTCAACTTTTCCATGGCTCCACATTTTTTAATCCAGTCCAAATCAAACGATTCTTTTTGACCCGTGTACGAATATGCCGCTGAACTTTAAATGTGCTAAGGCTAATTAATATATATGTCAATTAACAATGTTGTTTTTTCAGAAATGCTCCTATTAGTGTTTTAAATTAAATAATTTTTGCTATCAATTCTAAAAAAACCGCTTAATATGTTTGTCTAATTTAACATTTTATTAAGATCGTTTAAATAAACCGGATCTTTTTTTGGCCATTTAAAATTAGCTGATTTATCTTAAATACCATTGCACATTAACACACTTTTTTGACTAATTGAACCGGTTCATATATGAAACCGGTTTTTAATCTCAATAAATCATTTCTTTTTTCAAACGATTTTATTTTAAACGAGTTTCTTTTTCCGATAACAAATGAAACGATTAAATTTATATCGAGTCATTTTTAATTTGTATTTTTTAGGATTATATGAAAATGCAATTCAACTTGTATTGAAATTTACATTCTGATTGTTTCGATTTTCATTTGGTATTCTCGAAAACCTTTTACTATATGTTGGATGAAATGATTCACAATGTTTTTTGGTTATAATTTAATTCTCGAGGGATTTGTGCAATTTTTTTGCATTTTGTATGAAGTGATCGATTTAAAATAGCATAGAATTCGCATTTACAATCTCTTAGAGTGAAACGCTTTATTCAAAAGAAGCTTTACTAATTTTATTAATAAGTGGCAAGTTTTACTTACTATTTAGTTAAATGAATGAAGGTCAATTTTAAAACCGTAGAAAATTTTCAACTAAAAGAATGCTGAACTAGTTCGTTGAACAAGTTTTGAAAAGAAACGAAATCAAGCACGCAGTCAAAATCTAACTTAAAAACGAATTACCAGAAGTAAGTGGTTTCTTTAAAAAGTGGCTCTCTAGCAATGTTTTTCGGGTTTTTTTATTGTGGAAATTCTTAAGCAAGCCACCACAACCACTTACGAACAAATACTTCACTTTCATCTTCTAATGAACTAATGTTGCGGATATAATGTTTTACATTTTCACTTCTTAAATAAGTGTCTGACGCTTTATGTGCTTTTGATTGTTTTCCTAACATTGTGCAAATTTCTATAATGGCGTGTAATTTTCTCACTTAAAAATAGAAATATATTTTCGTGCCAGAACTTCGCTGTTTATTTTTTTCTATTTGTTTTTTGAAGCATATTTTGCTTCTTTTTGGTTGTGTTCCTTTATTTCTGTTATTAAACACTTTTGCTGTTTAAAGGGGGGCACTCTCGTTTTATTAGTCTCCCTTTACTCTTATTTGCTTGTTATCGCCTCTACTTGACTGTGCGGTTTTAATGGTTTTTTGCAAGAAATATTTAAAATTGTTTATTTCACTTGAGTTTTTTTTATTATGATTTTTTTGGTTTGTTGTACTTTGCTTTCCCTGGCTTTTATATTCCAATGCACTTCTCTTTCATTTTCTTAAAAAGAAAGTGGTTTTCTTCATGAGTTATTAGCTGCTCGCTTTTCTAGGGCACCAATGTTCTTTCAGGTAGAAAATTGTGCAAAATTACTTTTTGTAGAGATATTTGTGTTGTTATATTCATGGCAAAGGTAGTTTTGCTATGAAAGTTTCATTTAGGTGAAACTCTTAAATATTTAAAGCAATTTTAAATTTGATTGCAAACTAAAAATTAGTACTTTGAATTATGTAAAATATTTCATGATGAGTCATGACAATGGGGCCCTAAAATGTACAGAACTGTACGATAAACATTCTTTAAATTAAATGGTCTTACACTTTAGCACTTGTTTGCCGATAATGTAAAACCAACAAAATTTTTATATATAATGGCTGCCAGATTATGATCTCACAACCTGCTCGATGGAGTTTCAAAGGATATACGAGTATAAGTTCATTAGAAAAGAAAAAACTTCTGCATCCGATTATTTATTTCCATAATAATAATTGTTTCTAAAGAAAGTATTGGTCTCATTCAAGTTGTTTTTTTCTGACAAAAAGCGAAACGAATCATACAGATTCCACATTAAACCGCTTCCACTAAATTCGGACAAAACTAATAAAAAACCGTAGTGTTTCAGAGAAAACTACTTTATTGTGTCAATTTTTAATGCCCCTTTCTTTGTTATATCCGGTTGGCCAGTATTCTTTATTCGCGTTAGCGATTCCCGGCTTCTGGGTGGTAGTTGTCTGGATCCTTCAACATCACTAATCTTGCTCAATCGATGGCAGTATTACACTTATGTTCCTGTTATAACCATTTGTTTTGTATCAGTCAGCTTATGCTTAACACGTGTGCTTGGGTTGCAACACGCGAAAATAATATCTGACGTCGTAAAACTATACCGTGTCATCGGTGAATTATCCAGCTGGATGTTGTCCAACTTCTTTTAGGCTTTGCTATGCCAAGAATTCAAGTAAATAAATTGCTCTTCCCCTCTACCACTTAAAGCTTGAAGAGTCCAACAATTGTAATAATTTCGTATCACAATCCTCTACAGGTCGTAATAACCTTTGATGCTTTCCATTTTTTGCTTGATTGGCGTTTTACAGTCGTTGCCCTTAATTTTTATTCACACTTTTGGAGTATGATATGATTTGTTTTATAGTTCCATCTCTTAATGTACTTGGTAACTGGACTTAGCACAGACATTAATCTCTCAATCTTCCGGTAGACCTTACTGGCCCTCGCCTTCGATTTGTTCATTAGAATAAAGAAATAAATGGAACTGTGTAGAGATTTCCTTTACTTGGGCAAGCTGTATCAAAACTGGAGATCGTTGGCTACCAATAGTCTGCATGCTAGTGACAAAGCTCCTTTTATCTTCTCCAAAACGGATCTAATATGTTAACTCAAACATATAAAATTTATGTGGCGATGGCTCTTTACTCAGATTCACATTGGAATAAATCTTGAAATTGAATTTCAAAATTTTCATAATTAAATATAATTTTAATAAAATCATTTATTTTAGCCTCATGAGAACTATCGATATCGATAGCTATGTTTTGGCAGCTGAGAATATCGAATTGTGTTGACATTTCTGTTTGGTAAGGTTTGGAAATTTACTTAGAAAAAAATAAATCTGTTCGCGATTTTTATACAGCACATCGTTCATTTTACGCTCAATATAATCGGCCTAGTGAGCAATTGTTGGCCGTTTTCGCAATTGTTATACTCTTCTCGATTCAAAACCATCAACAAGACAAAGAAATGTGCGTACCGAACAGAATATTTCTTCTGCTCAATTTGTAGGCCTTTGTCCTTTGACTACGTTAAGATCTTGGCTTACGTGCCTATAAAATACATCTCATGCGATAATTGAAGCCAAACGACCATCGTTTGCGTCGCCTTTTTGCTGATGGGGCTCCTTTTAAACTGGCCGATATGTTAAGTGATGAAGCTCTTATCTGGTAAATAGCCAAAATTGCCATATTTGGGGCGAACAAAATCCTCATGCCGTTAACGAATCACCTTCCCTTCCTTTCAAATATTTACCGCGTAGTGTTATCATTTAAAATTTTCTCATTATTGTCTGCGACGTAAAAACTTAGAAAATTTTCATGAACATGAACAACCAATACCCAGTTATTTCAATAACCATCTATTGGGCATATTTCTGGATAAATCAATTCCTGTCCATAAAAAAAATAAATATTAAAATTATTATAAAAATTATTAGTTGTTCAATAAGTTGAAAAACAAACCCTAATTTACTATAACAGCTTTATCGTTTTCTCTGTTATGAAACAAAATCTCTAACTTAAATGGGCACGTACATAGACTGTCTGTCATTTGAATTGCGTTACAATTGAGGAAACATTAAAAAAATGCAGAGCATGGTGCAAGTAATGGACATACAAAATAACAGCAACAATCCAATGAAAAGGGTTCGTCATTATAGACGTATTCAGATGTAATAAACAAGTTTTTGTGTGGTCGTAAATTCTTTTGGACGTTTGTCTTGAGGGTGATCCCATTATGTTGATAACCAGCCCCGGAGTCTATTTTGGTTATTTAAAGCTAAAGATATTCAAGGTTTGATCAGTAACTAAAGGAATGTATCACACGAACCATTTACCACCGCGATAATACGTTCCTAGCTGGTTGTTAGTTTGGTCCACATGGTGACTGTGATTTGAACCCAAAATGAGGGAATGGCATTGGTGCTGAATTTATCTGGCGTAGAAATATAATACAATCTTAAATATTATTACAGGAGCTTAGCACAGCCAATGTAACCTTTTTATACTAATTGCGTTCTCCCAGTGGTTTAGCCACCACTTAATAAATGGCCAGGCTTATGGCAGCCTAAAATGGTTGTAACTAAGTACGTTATGGGACCATTACCATTTTCATTCATATCTTCCAGATTTGGCCGCAAAGAGGTTCTGGGTTCAATTCATTTTTCAATTGCAATTGAGCTTTAATTTGTTATGGTTTACTGGAAGAACTAGGACCAGTATTTAATATTTTTTTTTTATTTTTTAAATGAATCACTTCCCATAGTTGAGTAAATGAACCCAGGATTGATTTCTTATATCACTCAAGATGCAAGAGGCTTTCTTAAAGCACTTATATTCAAAGGACTAGGTTTCAGTTTGATTGGCTTCTCGTTTAACCAGAACTCATTTTACATGCCCGTTTAACCAATTGAAGATCGACTTAAATTTTTAAATTCTATAATTTTTAAAGTCTAATTTTATTTAAACACCTACGTTCTTTTTAATAAATCCTTTTTAATCATATTAATAATAATATATATTTTTCTAATTTTCCACAAGTGTTGTGCCTTAAGCTGTCGCGCTGATATTAAACAACAATTAAAAAATTATAAAGCAATTAATAATGTTATTGATATGTGGCTAAAAGGCTAATTAAAATTGACAATTGACTATGTGGTTATTTAATTATTAAACTACAATATTAAACTAAATCGCCTACCAACAATTCCTTTGTTTGAATAAGTGGTTTATGTCATTTACTTGCCAATGTCGGTGGCTCTACAAATGCTATTAATATATAATAGTTCAATTCTTTGACGGACAAATGCAGCATTGAATATGAATGAATGAATTTTGTGGTTGCAAGACAATATAATATCGTTTTGACATAGGTAGCTTATGACAACTTTAAGGCCTGATTGTATAACAAAATAAATTTACTAGTATTTTCAAAGAAAACATCTTATTGAACCTGCCCTCTGAGGCGTAATAAATACAAAATTTTTCGGTTTCAAAAGTAAAGTTAAATAAAACATACATAAAGCTGTGGTTTCGATGGAAGTTTTATTTTGTTATAATGCTTGGAGCTTGCCATTTGATCCGAAATAAAATCTAATTTAAATGACCCACCTCTAGGTGGGTTGCAGTAGTCCATCCTTGTGAGGTAGTTTTCGAAGACATTTCAGGTGGTATCTCGGATATTGGTTAACGTAGGGACTATATTTGATATAGGCTTTTAGTGGCCAATTGACGTCGCCAATACGTAAAATTACGCGTTCTGGACACTTCCCATGCAATGCAGCCAAACTCTGACGTCTGATGTGGGTCTTGACATCGTCTTGTTGAAGTTACACATCGTTAGGTTTATAATCCTTAATTGCAGCTCAAACGGGTATCATACGGCCATATCGCTATGATGTAACGGTTCTCTTAGCGCCATTTTCGAACAAAAAAATTCAACTTCATGAAACCTCCAGATCATAATGCGCACCAAACCTTTTCCGGATGAAATGACTTTTCCCCAATCACTTTTGGGTTGTCCAAGCCCCATATGCGACAATTTTGCTTGTTAACGTAGCCACCAAGTGAGGAATGAGCTTCATTGCTAAAAAAAATGTTGTTCGAAAAATCAAATATGAAAGCCTGTTGTTCTGGCCACTAATCAGCATATCTACAACGTTGTACATATATGGTCAGTCGGCTTTAATTGTTGCGAGAATCGGACTTTGTATGGATGAAGGTGGAAATACACAATACACCATAATGTGGCCTTAGATAGGCCCAATTGCTTAGAACGCCGTGGAATCGACGAATTCGGACTTTATTGGTATATTTGGTTAAATTAAAGTTTTTTAAGGAAAAATCCAAAATTTGGGAATTTTGATTGTGGTGGTTCCAATGAGTGTATACATATGTTACTATTTTCTGTAATAAATTGGAACTTCAAATATATTATCCAAAATAAAAGTATTTTGTAACTATTGTAACTATACCAAATGAACAAGTAAAAATAAAAATAAAAAATTATTAAAAATTTATATCAATACAAGTAAAGGTGTGTTAAAGTTATGCTGAAAATAAAAACATAAAAATGTATGTAAGAATACCATTCAAACTGGGTTAGACGATCACGATTTATAACAATATACATACTTATTTAGTTCAAATTTAAGTTGCAAAACTGAAATGCATATAGAAATATTTTTGATAATTACTTAAAATATTGCCAGCCCTGGTTTTCTGTAAATAAGAATTTTACTTTAAAATCAAATTCCCATTATCCATCTCACTTGACTGTTTGTAATATCTTTGGGAGTCTATAAAATTTATGCACCATTATATAATTTTGAATGAAAATATAAAAGAAGTTACACAGCAACAGTAAATTGAAAAGTAAAAAACACACACACCAAAAAAGTATAACCCTTGAGCTACGTGTAATAACTACCACCTCCACAAGTACTTCATCATCTCCGTACAAGAACCCAGCACGAAAAACACATCCCGTACTTTGATAAAAAAGACAAAGAAACGAACAAATAATAAAATAAAATAAAAAAACGTCTTACAAACTTTACGCTAAAGTGCGATGAAATGAAATTGAATTGAAGTGATCGAACAAAATGTTAACGTGCCACTACCACTTTTATAAACAAAAAAAAAACTGTCATCACTACAATGACAATGTTATATGCAGGAATATGTATGTATAAGTAATATTTCTATCAATATAAAAGGAGACATAATATTGTGAATGAAACGATGACAATTTTTAAAAAGTCTATAAAGGCAATAATGCATAAAAAATTCATGTGAAAGTTCTTAACAGTGATGAGTAAAATAAGCAAAACTTTCAAATAACTTACTGTTACTAAGGGCTAATGAATTCAAGAGATCAGAGAGATGGATTTCCAAATTTAAAAACAAAGGTTTGCATTCGGTCAACCGAATAAAAAACTGTCGAAAATAAGCAACGAAAATTTCATAACGCTTTAATAAAAATTTTTGAGAAAAAATTGTTTCACATTGTAAACCAAGAAGTTTTCTATTGAGAGCACTATAATGAAACGGAATAATAGTGTTTGAGATTTGACGAAATTCTTCTTCTAATCTAGAAATACATTTCTGCCATTATGTTCAATATTTTACATCATTCAAAAATCAAGCGTCTTTACACGGGGGCATGGATTCTCAGGATACTGTGGTCGAAGGCATCGGTCGATTGCAAGTTATCGGCATAATCCCCTGACTTCAGAAAACTTTACAAGAAGAATTCGCGGTGTCAACTCACATCTCACCACTACCGGAGATAGCCATACTCTCAGGTTATTCATACCGAATTTCGATCTCGGCATATTCTATGGGGCACGTAGTACCGTCGTGGTGGAAAATTTATTTTTTAAAGAAATTTTCATTTCTTATTTACAAAGGAACGTAGAACCCTACGATCAGTCATAAAACCCTAGTCCATCTTTATTGTAACTTCTGGATATTAGATACCCATGCAGTATCTCACAGCTGAATGTTATATACTCATATTGGATTTTTATTGATGAACTTTGTGTTTCAAATTTAGGGCTTATTAGACAGTATAGTTGATTTGTTGTAAGTGTTGTTGCCGTTGTAAGTTTTGTTGCCTTCAATATGACGGTACCAACTTAGCCGTCGACCTAGTTTTCGCTGGAACAGTGGTATTTGATTTTGCCTTCTTAGAGAAATCGTTACATGAGTACATTTTGATGGATTTACCTGCATTCACCACTTTTTTAGCCTCTCCAAATGTGAGGCTGTAGCTGTTCGGCTGACACCTTCGGATCTAGATTAATATACTGTGTCGTTTGCGAATGGTCACGTATATGTATTTTGGTTTTTTAGCGTATCCGCTATATAGATAATATATATTAGCGAAAAGTTTGTTGGGCATGATCGCTGTAGTATTGTAACACAAGCTATCAATAAAGAAGCAGAGCTTAGATAGCAGCGTATCTTTTATCATTAGGTGGGTTCAGGCTTTCATTATTCAAAAATTGCTACCCATAATATGTATTGGTGGTCGCATTATTACCACATGGTGCCAAGATTATCGTCGCATCGGATATATTCGAAAGGCAAGTCCTGACGTTAATCGAGACATATCAGTATTTTTTTATTCTTTTCTATATATCTATCACATTCTGTCTATGTCGATCTATATACACATTTTGCTTTCATTTTCCTTTCCTACCTACTATATATTTCCCTTTATTCGATTCTTTACTGCATCCCTTACTTTTGTTTCCTTTTCTTTTTCCGCGTTTCCGTTCGTGCCCTTGTGTCTTTTGCTTACATTTACCCCTTCTTTTCCTCTCAACTTTCTTCTTCCAAAACGATTGTAATACAAACTCGGTCGCAGGATTTTATAAAAGTGTTGTACAACCTTATTAAAAATATGTTTAAAAATATATTTTCTCTGTATTGCCCTTTACTGTGACCATGAGTATGCAACGTAGCAGTAAGCCATAATGTAAAATGATAAATTTGATAAGAATATTTTTCCCTTTATATTTTTTGCTCTGTATTGTCAAACATTTTGAGTTGAGTTATTGAAAGTCTGTTAAGAAACCTTTTTATCATAACAATAGCGTGTCATAAAAGGAAGAACTTCAAGTATATTAGACATGTGTAAAGAAAATAAAAAAAAACATAAATTGCCATGATAAAATGTCTCAATTGTTCAAATTTTGCCATTGTCCTGTTACAGAGCACCCTACATGTCACAAAAGTTTTAATGGTCAGAAAATACTCTCTGGAAATCAATAAAAATTTGCATATGAATGGAAAATTTGTTCCACAATTAAAATGGTTGAAGTGTAATAAGCTCTTGAACGTTTTTAAGGAGTCTTTAATAATTTTTAGATTTTCAAATAGCGAACAATGATTTGCAGGGGCTAGTGTAGCATTAGCGTGCTCCATACATCCTTACTTTCTTGTTGCAACTACTTTATTTGCTTTTTTTTGTATATTTTATTAGCGTCGCAAAAGTTTGCATTGTGGTTGCATGTTAGTTTCATATTAAATGTAAAACTGCCAAAGGGACATTTAGCTCATCCTTCAAAATTTCTAAAACCTCAGTCATTCTTATGGTTCAGATTTGAAAGAAGATTTCAGCCACTGAAAAGTTACCTTACGCTGCATAATGCATTTGAGTTTAGCTATGTACAAAAAAGTTTTTCGTAGTATTTAAAAAATATAACTTAAATATTTCTAATGTTAAACATTTCATTAGTATTTTTAAGTTGATTTAATAAACTATCGTTGCTGTTCTGTATTCCGAATGTTTTAGCTGTTCTATATTCCACTTCCGAATAATTTTTTGCGTTTTATTTCGAGTAGAAAAACGTTAGTGGAATCAAACCGAATCAACTTTTTTTTAAATAAAATTCCGCTGAAATATTAAAACAACGATTGTGTACTATAATTTGATATGTTTTGTTTTATTTTCCATATTACTTTTATAAGTCTTTAAATAAAAATTCTTTAAAATTATGAAATTAAAATTTGTCTATAAATTTTAACAAAAACACTCGTAATCAAAAAAATAAGTAGAAGAAGAAGCAGAACAGCAAATTTCCCATTTTTTATTACGAGTAATATTACAATTCCACTCGAATTGTTTCCACTCTGAACACAGAACAGCAACGTATAAAATTAAAAAAAAACATCTGCAAAATTTTCTATTCACTATGAATACAAATCTTCACCAATCTGAAGACTTGGGTAAAATCTGTTTTAATTGCTAAAAATCTAAAGTTATTGGCTAGACTAAAATATTCAAGCTGTCATAAACACCGAATTTCACCGGATGATGAATTTACACCTCAAAAATACAAAATTCACGAAAATTTTTAAATTTCACTAAAAATCTAAATTTAATGAAGAACGCCAAATTTCACCCAAACTTAATATTACACAAAAATATAAAAAATTTAAATTCCATAACAAATCGGGAATTCATTCATAACTATAAGTACTTAACATCATAAATACTATCAGTTTTAACACAATTGGTAGATAAATCGGATAATTAAAAAATCCCGGAATTTCACTAAAATATCGAAAATTTTCTTGACGGTGGAAATTTTAACTAAATTCGATATTTTATTGAAAAAATTATTAAACATTTTAATTTCATCACAAATTAAAAGTATCAAAAATCAAGAACTCAGCCAAAGCAAATTTAAAATTCCCCATTAAATCCGACAATGGGAAAATAAAATTTTAAACTAACAAATGCCCTAAAAAGTATTAAATTCTTAAATTCTTTTTGGTTGAATTTAAGCAAAAACAGTAAGTACTTACCAAAAATTCATAGACGTTCATAAAAACTATATAAATATGAACAAACTAAAAACTCCGAAATCGAAAATAGGTACAATAAAATGAAAGCAGCCAATAAAATGAATGAAAAGAAGGTACAATAAAATGAATGTAAGGCGAGTAAAACCAGAAACATAAATTAAGGACTATGAATAATCCTTTGCACCTGAAAAAATCTGTATTACTCCACCATTTTCATTATTTCATAATTAGATAAAAGATATGTAAGAACTGACACAGCCGAATAACATTTTTTATTTGTTGTGCTTACCTTAACTTTGTTTCCTTCGCTACCTTTATGTTACATATTTCCCTTCTAACCTTTTTTTTCTTTTTGCCATTTGCCTACTTAGTGATTTATCGCTTCTGTTGCATCGTCTTAAGTCTCTTCTTCCTCCCTTCGACATATTTTCTTTGTTTCATTTCTTACATTTTCTCTGTACTCTTATACCTCCTATCTTTTGCTTACCGTATATTTTTAGAAATATTTTAAAAATAAATTCTAATTCAAAGGTGATTTACACAAAAGAAAAACCAAGCAAATCTCAAGTCTCCTATAGTTTCTATATTTAAAGTTCATTTGCAAATGAAGCCAGAAAACTAACTCTAAAGCAGTTCATTATGTCTTCTAAGTTACCATTTATGGGTGCAATCAGTTTTAAGCATTTCAAATTGTGTCCTGCCCCATTGTTGTCATCACTCGAATTTCTATTGAAAACATTTAGTCTCAAGCATTTGCTGGTGAATACGTATGACTAACAGCTTTTTAATTAATATTAATTCTCATACATTTCCATACATATCTCGTTTTATAAAACATTTCTTTCATATCCTTCAACTGAAAAATAGAATTCTTTATTTATATATTTTTTATATGGAAAAAATTTATTAAAATAATAAGTTGTAAAAAAGGCATTAACATTTGCATTCTAAACACTTTTACATGTTGATGCATTACATGACACAAACAATGTTAATGATGACGAAGTTGACATTTTATGCAAAAGTTCTTTATGTTTAGACAGCGCTGCAAAACGAGTTAATACTTTACATATGAGGTCTTAAGCAAAAGTCGTTTGAATTTTTATTTTCATTCAAGTGAATAGCTGCAAGTCCCCTACAAGTGTTTATTCTTACAATATATTTATATGGCAGTGTAGGAAGAGCAATTGTGGTTAAAAATATTAAGTCTCACAGATCAGTTACATACGTTTCTAAACACTGCTTATGCTGAACTCAAAACATTCGAATTTGAAAACCTTAAAACACCAGCCACCATATTAAGTAAACAACAAGAAATACATTCACAACACAAGAAATAAGCGACGACAGCAGCAACAGCATTAGATGACATGAAGTATGGCAACAATTTCCGCAGCCACTTAAAATGCACTTAAGTTTTCGCAATGTTTCTTTACTACTTTAACCAACACTTACCAACCTTCTGCCCACCATCACCAAGCAACAGCAGCATTACATTACGTTTTAATGTAATATAAATAACGGCAACAACAACACAAGAGCTTGCTCAAACAATCATACAAACACTCATATTCACAATACGCCATTAAAGGGAAAAACAACAACAACTGCGAGTGCTATCATTTTGAGTTGCTGTTTTTGTTTTACCAGCTCTTTGGGAGTTTTATTATATTTAACACTGCACTGTGGATATAACCAGTGCATTTCCCATGAAATTTATAAAATGTGGAATTGAGCAAATTTTTGTAGAGATTTTCATTGGCCAGCTGTATGTCCGCTAAGAGAGAAATCTTGACTGAAGAAATTTACACTTTGTAATAATAAAATATAATTTAAATCAAGACGTAACACTGCAGAGTAGATCATTAAATTAATTAAATATAAATTTGTATATTCTAAACAACTGATCCCAGGTACATTAGAATCGTTGAAGAGGACGTGGGCTTTCAAAAAAGTAAAGTCTTGAGTACCCTGTTAGAATACAAGGGCCCACATCCGACAAATTTGGGTTGAATTAATATTTTAGAACTCGTAACTTCTACAAAAAAGTCCAACGGGAATACAAAGAAAAGGCATGCTCACTATGAACATTTATCTCTTACAGTTAAAATAATATTTGTCTGTCTTCGCTTATCAAATAATTAATTTTGACACTGGGACATGAGTTTGCACAGTGGAAAGAATTTTTGAAAAATTGATTTAAAAAATAGCACTGTACAGCAGTCCGAAAATCTCATAAAGTTGCATGATGGTTTTTAATATTGTCGATATATCTGTCCGACGCCAACTAATTTTTCGAGAGAAATATTTTCTCCTTTGGGCTCAAAACAAATTTTATAATATCTACCATTCTCCTAATTTCTACTTTCCACGTGAAGTAGTTGCCGGTGAAACTTCTTACCAAGCTCATCAGAGACTTATACCAAATTGTGTGCCAAACATCTATAATCGATATGATTGAACGACGTGAGTGCTATTAAGTCTGCAAACTCTGCTATCCTATCCTTACAAACTCTGCTATCCTATCCTGCTATCCTATCTTTGCCTGCAAGAGGCGTCAATTAATGGGGTCATGCGTGTAGATATACTCGTAATCCAATCATTCGGATTGTTATGCACTCTCTACTATGAGAAAAAAACCATAGCTTGTTAAAGCAAATCAATGATACGAGAAATGTTGCTCAAGATTTTCTAGTCAATGCCTCTTAGATGAGTTATGTCTGTTATTCAGGTGCGGATCCAGCTTAAGCATTTGGGGGGAAGTATTTACGAAAACAAATAATTCTTTAATTTTTGTAAACTTGTTGGGTGGGCAAATGTTAGTTTTTAATTATTTTGTAGGGCAAAATTTTCCTTTTGTACCACCTGGATCTGCGTCTGCGTCAACCGTTAAGTGGCACAGCAAATTTTCCGTAGTTTTGATGCCCTCATTACCCTGCAGACCATATGGTCAGCTTTCCTTATTTGAAGAACCTGTAAGCTTGAGTTTCATGTTAGAATTCTTGAGACCTTATTTCATTCTTATTCAGTTTCAGCAGGCTCTTTATTATATCTACGATTTTTTAATCCACTGTTGTTTTATAGAGCGATATTGATCATCTTGGTCCATATGTTTTAAATCAGTTGTAGTAGCTTCAAAGGCTTTGCTCTATTCTTACCTGTAATTCCCTGGCTTTGCTTGGCAGAATATTTGCTCGTTCGTTATTAAATCCCTGGTGTCCTGAAACACAGTCCTTTATTGGCCTTTTCCTGTTCTTTTCTGCTCTTTTTGTTGGCTCGTTCAAACTTAAATTACTTCATTGTAGTTTGGATATTAGTGTTATTTTATAACAGAAGCTATGCAAACAAACTAAAATAAAGATTTTACCGAATTTTAAATACCATTTAAATCAGCTAAGCCACAATTATTTAAGGAGCTTTAAAAATAAAAAATTCGGCATTTGGAGCCCAAATTTGCGTACATTTCTCTTGGGACCAATAGAGGGCATTTTAAGTCTCAAAAGAACTGAAATAATGATCTTTTGTTTCACTGTGGAATAATAATGACGGTTTTAACACACTATTGCATTCTCTCCTTGATTTACAACGAAAAATTATAACAAGACAAATAATCAAACAACAATTTTGACTTTTGGGAAGTATATTTTTAGTGTTGGAAAGAGTATTTTCTTTTACAGTTACTTTTACACTTATTCTTTTTCACTGGTTGTTTTATACTTTTCTATTTATATTTTATGGTCATTAACCGTGTAATGCATTAACTGTTACTTTTTCTCTTGAGAGCAATAAAATTCTGTCTCACAATAAGAAAGGAATGCAAGCGAATATGAAAGAAATATCACCAGCTATATGAAGCGTAAAATTTACTAAATTCAATTCTTTTAGTATGTGTGGGCATGAAAGCGTTCATCAACTAACGCATATTAAGCCGATCAAGTAAAAAAATTATTAGGCGCTGATCTACGGAAGATAAAAGGGGACATCTCCCCGTCTTTTGCTCCCAGAGCAATGAAAAATTCTATTGAAATTGTTATTAACTCTGTCGTACAACTCTTCAGTCATATGTATAGCTGTAAAAAATATTTTATGTGTTCCCCATACACAAGAAAAATATTTCAGTGTGAATATAATATATAAAAGTATATTTAGTACTATTTATTGTCCCACCAATATTCATTGTAACAATAATGATAACAGATATTGGAATATAATATCACGTATTTTTGGTAAAGTTTTTAAAACCAATTTAAATATTCTCACTGAATCCAAACGTGCTACTTTATGATTTCCAAATTTTTTAAATATATTTCCAACGGCTTTAGTATGTTTGAGAAATATTCTAATAATAAGAATTCCAGTTTAGAAAATGCTTTTACATGTAAGTCTAATAAGGCATTGCGCAAGACCTATTTTTTTTAAATAAGGATATCATAGATTATAATGAGTTCCAATCGTGTTCAACGTCTTATTGAAAAGCAAATTACTAAAGTACGCACTAAACAACACCCCAGAATTAATTGAAAAACTAAACGCCGAAGAGATCAAAGAAAACACAAAACTAATATCATTCGACATTAACGATCTATAGCCATCGATTTCAATAGAAAAACTACAAACATATGTTAGTGAAAGAATCAGTAGTGGCAAACACGAAGGACAAAGGCCTCACTTCACAACTCACAAATACCATAAAAGCACTACCACAGAACTACTTCCAATTTAACAGCGCCACCTAAAGACAAACAAACGGAAAGCCAACCTCAGCAATTCTCATGTAAGTGTTTATGCAATACCTTGAATTACAGTACATAGAACTCACGACTGGTCTCGGAGTAACATTCTGCGCAAGATACGTGGACGACATAATATGTACAATCACAAGACTTCACTATGCTCAGTAATTTAAGTTAAAATAAAATTAGTAGTTAATAAAGAAGTCGAATATTTCTACACTTGAGTAACCCCGAAAACAACTCTACAATCGCTCAACTATAGCGAGAAAAAGATAACATATCCAATATTATTTCAGAACTTCTCTAATTTTTACCTAAAATATACAAAGATTGGTCCATCGAACAAGTAAGTTTTTACTTATTTCTATTAAACGCATTGTGAGACGTATGATTAATAATTAATTTAAGAATATCAATCCTACGCTGGCACCACATACCAGTTTTACATTAAAATACATAAATGTAAGAAAATTATTTTTATGATAATAAAAAATCCAATTTTATTGCAATTGCTAAACTGATTTAGTTTTATTTCAATTTAAGATTCTATACATATTTTATCGAAATAAACAATTTGAATTAACTGCACTATGGGGCAGATAATATGTATTTCTTTGATCATACACATAGCATGTTAGCACTTGGTGCCATTTGGGAAGAACTGTCTCAACATCACACAAATGTAATAAGTAAGCTTGTTAAAAAATCAATATCTATTAATGGTAGGATTTATTTAAGAAGAAACTGAAGTTTTTCCGAGAGCGATATCAATTTTCCAAAAGTTAAATTTTATAGCGTTGCTTTTTTGCTAAGTAATTTATTAGAAGTTGTTTAAAATTCTGTTAGGTTTAAATTATATTTATTGAAAAAATTTACTATAATTAACTTCACATATAAAGCAGTCAGTCATTATGTTCATATCACAATTTTCTTGATATCTGCTCCTCTCAATTGTTTGCGCAAAAATTTAGATGGGGGAAAAAGTCAATATTAAAATTTTTTAACTAAACCTTACGGCGTTGCATGATCAATGCATTTCTTGTCAAAACATGTACTAACAATTATATAATTCAATTAAAGTTACTTAAACTTTATTCTAGTTTTTTGACCTTTATTATTATTATGCTTGTCTAATTTTTCAATTAAAGTTACTTAAAGAATTCTGGTGAAAGGAATAAATTCCTATACAAACATTACAAATTAAATTCTTGTATTACGATGTTGAGTTAAATAATTCTAGTCCAGACCACACATGTAAAAATATTCTTGTATATACTGCAGATGAATATTTTCTGGTGATTGGTTAATCCATAAGCAGTTTATTAATATAAGCAACAGGGGTATTGCCCATAGGGTATAATTTTGGAAATTACTCCCTGTATTTACTTAGTTTATAGTGAAATGTAGATGGCGTGGTACAAGTCTTCACAAAAACAAAAAAAAAATATTTTTTAGACTTAAAGTTTACTTGAATGATTTTCTTTTAAGAAAATAACAATAAGTTTTCAAATATTATCTCTAAAATGTTATTTGTCAATTAATATCATATGTAATATTTAATAACAAATTTATTATATTCAAATCTTAATAAACTATCTACTATTGCGTAAAGAGAGCCGTCTCCCCAGGCTCACTGTGTCACTCTTTTTTAGCCGCTGGTGCCCGGAAAATTTCAATAATTTGAATATAAATGTGCTGGGGTGAACCCTTAATTTAGTGAGGTATTTTGACGTATTTGTTTTTGCTTATTCCTGGATAGTGCGAACTTTTAGACTTCTATGGATATTTTTATTTCTTATATACAAAGCGGCGAAAACGATAAGCGCAAAATGCCACCCTGTCTTCCTTGTAACTTCTGGATATATGATGCACACTTAGTAACCTGCAGCTGAATGTCATATGATCATAATGGTTTTATAGTGGATTTGTATAAAACGAGCTTCTATATCAGAACTAGAGTTGAGAAAGAAGCTAATAACCAATGTAGTTGATTTGTTCTATGTATTATAGACCTTATTTTTGTCTCAATATGGCTGTATATATAACACATACCGGCGGATATAGAATACTACCTGGAGGGACTCCTGAATAGATTTTCTCAGTATTAGAAAATTGGTCCTTTGACCTTAATTAAAACGTTTCACCTGCAAAATAGCGCTTAAGAAGCTGGTGGGAGCTCTCAGGAAGAATCAAAATTACTTCTTTGAGTAGCGCATCATTCCAGACTTTATCGAACGGCTGGGAAATTTCAATGGTGAGAATTCTACGAAGTTTACATAGTAAGTAAGGTATGTTTTTAAAGGAGAATATAAAAACATATATTAAACAATTTTGACATACTTGGAAGCAGGCTATTAGGCACTTAAGTTCTACCCTGGGTTAGCGATCATAACAAATTCCAGACATCTTCCTAGAGCATGCAAAGAAGTCAACTCATAACATGGCATGAAGTACGAGTAACTGTAATACAATCAGGGTGGGTGATTTTTTCACATCTAGATTTTAATAATGTTAGCCGAAATTTCATAGGATCGATCATAGTGTCACTGATATTTGGAGTAGTGAAACTGTTTATGTCGTTTGATGTGTAAACCTTTTCTAAGCTTTTTAGCTGCTACAGTCACGACATCTGTAAAATAGGCCACAGCTTCTTAAATACGAGCCGGGTTTCTCAGAAGATTGTTCTGAGATAAGTGAGAGATCACATACATTTTTAATGTTAATCAATTCATTATTATGAATTATTTGGGTACGAAATAGGCGTTTCAGGTACAGGGGAGAAACTGTGGTTTAAAATAACGATTCTATTTGAATAGTCAGTAGATAATTCGTAGGATGAATTGACTGCGATTTGATCACTTCTGATGTGTTTGATAATGCCTCCCTATAGTACTAATAAGTCAAAACCCCCAATAGCTATGCTTAGCATTGTCATACCCATCTACCTTGCAAATTTAAGGTGTTTAATCTTATATCTAGGCAGACAATACACAGATCAGACTGCAGTGCCACAACACTCCCTTTCCCTCGGGTGTTTAGTGTTGTACGTAAAGTATCCATTAATTCTAAAGCCGTTTTTTTATAGTGAAGTGTGTTTCAGACACTAAAAATATGTCATTTTCCTGTGTAAGCACGAAATGTTTTACTTTATATTTATACTGGGAGAGCCCATTATCGTTCCAGAAGAACATTTCAGACTGCTTTATTTTTTGCTAGCTAAAATTTGCAGAAGTATGTTTTAAAAAATAATTTTGTGCAGAAGGCATAAAAATTATGGCCAAGTTTTAAGATGCAATAAATATTTAAATATTTAAGTTTTTATTGTTTTTCCGAACTACAAATATTATTAATTGTTAAGTAATTTCAATCTTTAGGCATGAGTTCGTTTTTTCTTTCTATTCAGAAAGAGAATTATTTATTTAATATGGACAACCTTTTTGAAAACAGTAAAAGAAAAAACGAACTCATGCCTAAAGATTGAAATTACTTAACAATTAATATTATTTAAATATTTATTTGACAGTCTATATTACTATACTCGGTAATATAAATTAGAACAAAATTAATAATTGTATAGTAGCATTTAATAAATTTTAATTTTGAAGAGCTAAAGCCTGGAAAGTTACTCCATGCTGCATGGTTTTGAATTACCCAACTGGAAGCTAGTTTCCAAGGTTCGCATTATATGGGCTTGTTAATTGAGGTCATTTTGTTGTGGAATATAGTTTAATAAGAAATATTTTCCATCACTTCAACCAACTTTTTTTACTAGAAAGTTTTAGCTTATCGGTGTTTTTACGTTCTTCAGCTCTTTTTTAATTTTAATAAAACACATTAGTTAATTATTCATTTTCATTTATTATTTCCGTATTTTTGTCATTAAAAGTAGAATCAGTTATTCCAGACAATAAAATAAAGTAATTTGTTGTTAAAATTTCAAGCAAACGGGGTATCTACTATACTTTACCACAACCTTTCAAACCTATTATTATTGCTTTAAATTTTCTTTTAAACTCTTTTTTTTTTCTTCCCTTCTAGTATTACTGACCATGTAACCGCTACTTTTTCCATTAGTACTCGTATTATAAATATGAGCTGCTTTGATGTTTTAACATGTCACTCTTTTGTCACGACTGCTACTAAAAATTATAAATTCTATTAACTACAAACCATTATAATCGTTTCTATTCTCTGTTTTGTTCATCCTTTTATGAATGTGATGGTTTCTGTGTGCAGCATTACTTTGCTGTCTTTTGTGGTAAAACTTTATTAAATTACACAATCATTTGCCTACACAGACAGTGGCAATAAATGTTGTCTGAACGGACACAAGAAAAAACGAAAAATTCAAAGGGGTTGGGATGTGAAAGAAAAAGAGAAAATATATATAAAGAAAAATACGGTTATCGTATGGTCACGACACATATATTATCTTCTCTACAGCAATATATGGTTGTAGCAAACACATTATGTTTATTTGAAACTATTTTAAGCCTAACCTTAGTTGCGATATACAAATTCTGACTGAAGAATAAATTTCTACTAAAATTATGAAAACAGCCAAAATTATCTTAAATGCACAAAAATAAAAAGATAATTCCAACTATACTTTCATATAAAAGTTGGGACGATATAATTACTACTGAAATTCTAACCGCAAACAAACTAATTTATCTATGTATATACAAATAATGTTATACAAATTTAGTTTGTGTTTAATCAAAGCAAAGTAGGTGGTTCATTTGTGAGCTCCAATCTTTGAATAGTTTCTTTAGCATTTCGGCCAGTATCTCACCAATGGCAGCTGTAAGGTTTTTTTCCAGCACTTCGCATACAAACTGCTACTTGTCAAATTGTGTCACGCATGCCAATAAAGCCCAATTGGTCTACTCTAGGCAAAAAAGTCGTAAATTATCGCACGACACCTTGCTCTATTGACTGTACGAAAAAAACTCTTAATTCAAAGAGTCCAGACTTTATTTTATTTTTCATGTGAAAAATCTAGGAACTGTCGTAACGAATACCGAATTTGTTTAGCAAAAAATCAGCTTTAAATTTAACTTAACTCCCTTTTGAATTCAATAATTACCTGTAAATGTTTATTTTGCTTAAACAACTAAGCTGTAACCTCAAGGGTTAACAGTTAATAAGAAACCATGTACTCTGTTAGAAAAACAACATAAATTAACCACAATTTTAAAATAATTTACCCAGATCGTATAGTTGGTAGCTCGTTTTTCTTTTTCCACTTGCAAGAGAACAAAAAGGGTTACAAACTTATAGTTGTATTTATTCGTATATACGAACATATAAACACCAGTTTATGGAAGCAGGAAAGACTCCTGCGGTTAAGAAACCGCACAAAAAAATGGTTACAACTATAAGACAGCTGTAGGCCATAGGAAACTACTTAAAATATATACAAGAAGCAAAGTAAAAGAAAACATAATTATACAGTGAAAAAAAGTACCAGGTCAGAGTAAAGAGAAGGAGAAAAAGTACATTTAGAAGAGAAGTTTAGAGCAACAAAAAAACTTATTGAAATAAAATACAAAAATGTCATTAAAACAAGCAGCATTAAGCAGAAAATAGAAAAAGAAAATTATTTAGAAAAAAATGTTTGCAAGTAACAGTAAATGAATAGTAACAAAACGAAGTACAAAAAAAGTAAAAGAAACGGAAATATACATGTATACGAGGGTGCACAGTGCTTTCTCTTAAAGATTGTTTTCAGTGAGGTTTGTTTGAAATTATGGGCACGGCAAACGATAACAGCGCAATAACTTAAGAAGCGAAGTTTTCGCCAGAATGGTACATAAGGCGAGAATGAAAGTAGAGCGCAAAATAAATTATTAGAGTTTTCAAAATTATTTTTTAATAAAAGATTTTACAATTAGGACATTCTTTAGCGGCCAGATATGCGATCATGCCAATCCACGCAAGCTGTAAGAAGGGAAATGCAACTATTAAAATTTCATGTTTGAGTCTGTGGCTGCATAGGTTACTACTTCTTTGAAAATAACGTCGGTGAGGTCATCATTATGAACAACGAGCACTACAGATCAATGTTTAAAAATTCTTTCTAGACTTGATATTCCGACCTGGACGAATTTCCGTCTCCCTTGTCAGGTTAGGTTTGGAGGCAAGCCGGTTTCGGCTACCTGCCATCTTCAGAACCATTTTTGGTTCAAACAATTTATTTGATTGACCTTACTACACGATATGGACCTGAAGCATATGTGATACCAGCAGGAGGACTCTACGTGACATAAAACTCCATAAATAGAGAATCTGCTCCAAGCTAAGCTATTTTCAGGGTTTTTCTGAAATCACACATCTACGTTGATAAGCCTCAATCTACGAATCAACATACCCAGACTAATGCTGAAAATCAGCCGAATCTATGTTGCACAATTGTTGAGCAGTGAGGCTCCCGAATCCACGACTGCGTGCAAACCCTCACCGAACACACATAGGCCTTTCAGCCGCAGAACAAATTTCCTTAACACCTTGTTGCATTCCGTTTCAATACCGCTATATAGCGGTTATTGAAAAACCAGTTCGCACAGAAGGGTTTAAGAGAATACAGATACCTACTGTAGCAAACATAAACAAAACATACCTACCTTGAAGCTTTGCACATAAAGTAGAATTCAAACGTTATTTCTTTATTTTTCTCTCTTTCTTCTTGTGTTTAGTGTGTGTTTTTGTAAGAATATTTTTATTTTTTAATTAGTTAGAAACTTCTTGTTTGCAGGAGACCTTTTTTCAGAAGCAAAAATAAAAGCTGGCAAACGGTAAAAAAATAAACTTAAAGAGTAACTAAAGAAAATTAAAACTGGAGGGCTTTCTTTTCTGAAATAGAAAAGAAAACGGTAGCACATAATAAGCAGTAGTTAAAGTTACAGAAGGTGCTAAGCATTAACACGCATTTGTATTTTCTAGCTGAAATGTTTTTTTTTTAATTCTTTTGAAAATGTTTTTTGCAAGAACATGGCAAAATTAAAGTTTACCTTTTTATACACTTGTAAAGTCAACATCTTTTGACTGAAGCTTTCTGTTTGCATTTCAATATGCTCTTTTTACTGCTGGCATTGTGTGGCAATATGAGACTGCTGCAATGTTTGTCATTTAAGATGGGAGCATTATAATTTTGTTTGACAAGTTTTCAAGAAGAAGTATTAAAATTGTCTTACAAAATCATGTTTACGCTAAACGATTTTAATTAATTTTCAATAAAAACTTAAGTGCGCTTGCTGGTTTACACAGAAAAAGTATGTGATGGCGACATAGCCAAGACCTCTATATTGTGTTTTGGGTCACAATATAAGGTTATGAAAAGATATTATAGTTATTTTAATACGGGGTGTTTTTAAGCCTTATTGAACTAACGAAAGGCTTCACTGGCAAACAAACTGTCATACTGCGCTCACTTTTTGATATTTGTTATCAGTTTACTCTGGCAAACCATAATGAATAGACAGACGCTTGAACTACGCTACCAAATTATCCAGATATACAAAGTTGAAAATCAGTTATCAACAGATCCGATGGCTTGTCTCAAAACTGTGTTTGGAGATGAGGCACATTGCTGGTTTTTCAATAAACTAAATTGCCAAAATTGACCGTACATTTAGACAAATATACCGCTCGAAGCGGCAACCAGTGTGTAGGTTGCATCATTGATTAAAAATATGGATGACATTGATCGAGGCTACATGGTTTTAACCGGATTGCGTTTGGTGCCATACGGCGATAGCAAACAAAGACTTATTGAAGAACAAAATTTGGGGAAATGTTGATTTCGGGAAATAGACTATTGGCCTCCAAGTTCCTGCAATTTTAAACCACTCGACTATTTCCTGTTGGGCCAATTGAAGTAACTGATTTATGCTGATAAACCAGAAATAATTGAAGTCATGGATGACAACATTGTTAGTGTTACTCAGCAGTGTTCGAAAAAGTGTCCCAAAATCGGATGTCCAGAATGCGGTTCGTCAAAAGCAGCAGTGGCGGCCATATGATAATGCCATGTCTTATTCGTTCAGATATAATCAACATAATCTGGTCCTCTGAATTCTGAGAGATACATGCATCAACGTGTTTGACGAAACTAATTGTGATTTATGATACACATCACTTACTTCAACTAATGAATCTGCATTACACCAGAAGCGCTGCAATACTATTCTAAAAATAAACATAATGCGCAATTGCAGAGTTGGAAACACTGAAGCTATTCTATCCGCCTCTACTTCACTTTCTGTCTTCTCTAATCTATCCCTTTCTAAAGAAAGTAGCACCATTATTCAAAAATAATTAGTAAGCATAAATTGCTTGAGTGTAACTATCCTTTATAGAATAAATGTAAAAATTGAAATTGAAATAAATACAATTAACCGAAATAAAATTTTCAGTGCACTTGAACAGAACTGGAACCAAGCAAGAAATAGATTTGTGCTGAACAACATAACAAGAACTGAACGGAATATTCATCGCCTGAAATTTCTGTAATTTTTGAAGTAATATTTTTAAGAAAAAAAAATTTTTTAACCGTTTTTAGTGATTCATTTGCACTAATATTTGGCCATAAAATAATAATACGAATATCTGTGTTATCTCACAGCTTACACAGCTCTTTTATTCCCTACATATCCCTCAAGCTTACTGTGTTTGTTGTTGTCGTTGTTTTAAACTTTCAAATGAAAACTACTTTACTTCTTTACTTCGGTTTTTTTATTAAGAGTTTAAATTAACGTGAGACAATTATTACAGTCCCTTTTTTAATCAACCAAACAACCAGCTACCAAATAGGAGTAAAACTTTTTTTTACATTTGCCTGTTTATTTTATTGTTGTCAATGTTCTTTTGTAACTGAAGAGTTTAATTTCATACTAAAACCTAGAGGACTTGTTCAGTTTTTTATTTTATTTTTTTGTTTATCTTTTTGCAGTTGGGTTTCAAGTGCTTTTATTTTTTGTTAATGTCATAGGTTGGACTGATGAAAACACTACAGTCCATTAGCACACTAGATAATGTATACGATTTTTTTTATTAAATATTAACTTGGTAAAAGGAAGGAAAAGGAAACCCTAATTCCTTCAAATATTTATTAAAAATATTTTGGTTTGTGTTAAAAACTTTAAGTAAGATTCGATTAAAATTTTTTTTATTATATTTATGTCTATATTTTTTTAAGACAGCTAGTATTGTTGCCATCTGGAAAAAACCTTAATAAGATTCAAAGAGGCCACCAAAAGTTTCATCGGCCGCAGAAAATAGAAATGAGGGCAAAATAATCTTCGCCAAAACCCTGTATAAAATATAAAGAGATACTTTTATATGCTTCTTTATAAACATAGAAATTAGATATAGCGCTTCAAATCTGGCAGGAAACACAAAGACATAATGCAGGGGAGCCATTTTAAGTGAAAGCAAGTAAGTCCAATGGGTCTTACTTGTATAAAAGAACTTCAGTTTGTCTTTAATTAATTTCAAAATTCTAATAGTTGTTTTATAACACTTCAAAAAATTCTCTGAAATTTCTTCCAACGATTTTATAACCATAAACTAAGCATCAGTTCCGCGTGCACGACGTACATACTACAAAACAAATATACGCTGAAGAAAAGCAAATGATATTAGTAACCTCTGCAAGGGATCAACACAGCACGACTGCTTTAACCAAACTAAGCCAACTACTCGTAAAGCCGAAAACATTAATACAGAAGATGCAACATGGTATTTAGAAATCCAACTATATCAAGCAAGTTTCATATTGTTAAGCAAAAATTAAACAAGAAACATAGCTACAGACGATGCAACATTAAATGAAGCAAGCGTACGTTGCATCTAATATTTCTTCGGCATTATTAATGCCTTGTTTGGGTTTTAGGAATAATTTTGTTTTAATAAGCTATATTTAAATAAATTAGAATTAATATTTAGTTTGCTAAAAAATTTAACTTCGACTTTTATGAAAAGGAGATATGAAACATTGTAAGACTAAATTCTACTATCCAAAAAAAAAAAAACATTTAAAATTATATTACACAAAATTCCCTTTAAGATTTGTGTAATAAATCAAATTCTTTTTAAAGGTAAAGGGTTAAAATTAGGACTCGAAGGATTCGATACAATCGGTAGTTTAACAACAAGCTATCAAATGGGCTCTGCCACTTACGGTAATAAAAGTATTTTGTATGTATTAGAAAAACTTTTTAATAAAAAATCTAAACTGTTAAACATAATTCTCTCAATGTTATTAAGATTTTAAGAGAGAAATACTACCTTATGGCTTAGTATTAACGTATTAAGAGCTGAAAAGATCAACTATTTAAAAAAAATTATTTATAGTTTCTGCTTTGACCAAGAAGGTAGCAGCAAAGGTAGCAGCTATAGCAGTAAAAAACAGACAAAACCAACCTCTACAATAATATCAACCTCTAGCATCGAAATGTACAGAAACTAAACGAATGAAATTAAAATGAAAATTATTTTCTTTGTGCACAAAATCAACAGCTTTTATGTACAATTTTCCATGATAAACCACAAAAACCAAAAATGTAATCAATACGCAAATAAAACTATTTAAATAATTACTACAAATACAAAACAAATGCTTGTGAAAAAAAACGAGGATGGGCTAAGAAGTGATTTTACGCTATAAAAAATATTTTTTTCTTATTTGATGAAATATTTTTTTTTTTAATTATAACGAAATGCCGGTTTAGTTCTTTCACATTTTTTAGTTCAATTCACCTTTAATCAAGAGTTTAGTCACAACTAAACTGGTTCAACTTTTTCTATAAAGCAAAGCTAGAGCAGTTAAGTTTTCCACACACTTCAGCCCTAACCTTAAAAAATGAATTTTATTACTTTTGAAAACTTCTAAGTTAGGCCATGTATTTGCAGTAACGCATCGTTGATACACACAAATTAAATGCACATTTTACTCAACATAAAACAAAGCGCTTACTGTCTTTTTGCAACACACGCACACAATGTACAAATAATCATCGTATATATTTGCTTTTAATTTTTCACTTTTTCTATCTTTTTTTTCTGTTTCTCTTAGCAACGTATTTGCATATTAACGAGTTCGAATCAGTACCAACATACCATTACCACTATTATGATCTCACAGGGGTTAAAATGGCAGCAGTACTAGCAGTAGCAGCAGAAGTAGTAGTTTTTGTTTTGGCCAATGATGAAGCAATTAATTTACAATTAAAATGAAAAGTATTTAAAATATTTTCCAGCAACAAAAAATAAAAAAAGGTTTAAAGCTCAAGTGGAACAAAATGAGCACTGTGCATAACAACAAAAAAGCAAACATAACAACTACAAAATACCAAACAAATGTTTCCAACTGTGAGAATGAGCTCATATGTAAAATCTGTTACGTATTTTTAATTATTGGACAGTGGAGGACAAAAAATTAGATTAACTTCATTCAAGAATAACTTCATTCAAGACTTGCTAGAGAATTTTCTTTAGATTTCGATAATTTTTTTCCCCTTTTTGCAGATCGATAAATTTTATGAAAGAATTCTTGAATTTAATTAAAATTATCGGATAGTTTAACTCTCTTTAAAGAATTTCTAATATAAAATTGGAAATGTTCTGTAAAAAATTTAATGCCAAATTGATCAATTTTCTTGAGTAAATTTTTCACGTATCGAAACATGATTGGTAAAAAATTCCTTACAAATTTGACAAATGCTCCGTAAAAAAATCAACCAGTTTTTATTATATAATTTCTTACTCATCAATGGGTTTTCTACAGAATATTTCTAAACTATCGAGAAATTTTCTCTCATTCCGATAAATTTTCTCCATTAAAATGTCACATGCGCCCCCTGGTATATAAGAAATGAAAATATCTATAGGGATCTAAAAGTTACCACTATCCAGAAAGAAGTCAAAACATACACGTCCAAATACGTAAATAAACTAGTGCATTCCAACACTCTTGCACGCAATTTATTGCAATTTGACGGGCACCAGAGGCTTAAAAGAACTGTCTTATTAAGCCTGGCGCGGCGGCTCTCTCTACACAAGATTAGATAGTTTACTAAGATTTGAATACAAAAAATTTGTTACTACATGGGTAATAACTAATAAATAATAATTTAGAAATAAGATTTAATACTTATTGTAAATTTCATTTAGTAGAAAGATCAATAAATTTCTTATATACCGATATTTTGTTCACAAAATATCTCTTACATATCGTTAACATTTTCTGTAGAAAATTTGTAGCCTATCAGGAAATTTTCTGCAGAGAATTGCTGAAATATCGATAAATTTTCGGTAGAAAATTTCTGCCCTATCGAATATTTATTATGTATCGATAAATTTTCTATCGAAATTATTTCACATATCATAAAATTTTCTGCTGAAAATTTTTTAGTTCCATATGTTGCCTAACATAATTTTCAGGCCGAACATATTCTGTAGAAAATTTCTTACATATCGATAAATTTTATATAAAAAAATCCTTACATTTCGTTAAATTTTCTGTAGAAACTCTTCTTACATTTCGTTAAACTTTCTGTCATATCATAAAATTGTCTGAAGAAGGTTTCTGATTTATTAATAAATATTTTATATAGGATTTCTAATATAGCGATAAATTTTCTGCAAACATTTTTTACATATCAACATCTTCTTACATATCTAAAGAATTTCTGGAGAAAATATTTATATTCCTCTAGAAAGTTTACTGTGTATCAATGAATTTTCTCCCCAAAATTTTAAATATATTGTGATATATTTTCTGCAGAAAACTTCTTTGATAATTTAATCGATAATTTTTCTAAAAAAAATTCCTCAGTAGTGCAATTTTCTAACTTTTAACGATTCAACAGTCCCAAAATTTGTCGACAATTTTTGTTGTTTGCAATAACGATGGTGTGATTCACTTACTACTAGTAAACGTTAATTTTCTGTTTATTCATATTGACAACAAGTGGCATCTCTGTCAAAATAAGTGAAAAGAACAAAGAAGAATGGAAAAAACAAAGATTTTTTTGGAAAAAATTGTATGTGCGTTTAGCTATTTTTGCAAAAGCTAAGTAAAAAACATTTGAGCCTTTTTCTCATGTAATATAAACATGCTATGTATGAACCTAGTGCCTTGTTTATTAAAAATATTGTGTATAAATGATTTTTAAACAAATTAAAAGTGCCCTTAAAAGATGCAATGAATTTTAGTTTGCCAAATAAATAATACGTCGTTTATTTTTGTCTACAATCGTTAAGCTAACAACAACAAACTGACTAAACGATTGCGAATGTTGTGTAAAAAAAGGTACTGAATAGCAACGTCGTTAATATTGTTGTTAAAATTTTTTATCGATTCGATTGTCGTTAAAAAAGAATAGCGAATTGCACTACAGATATTCATAAATTTTCTGTAAAATATTTCTTTTACATCGTTAAATTTTCATACATATCGATAAAGTTTCTAAAAAAATTAATAAAATTTCTTTTAGAAAATTTAATAGATCGATAAGTATGCTAAGAAAAGAAACTTTTTATCTATAAATTCTCTACAAAAGATATTCTTTATCGATTAATTTCTCTTATCGATAAATTGTAAAGAACGATTTTCTGTCCTTTTGTTCTTCTCTGCTGTTTTTAACCAATCACACCCGATATTCGCACAGCAGACATGCAGTTTTCAACTTGTACAAGATTGTATGATCATAAGTGAATTACTGCAACATTTACAAATACAAACATTTCAACAAACAATTGAATGAAGGAAAAAAGTTGAATATGTTCTATTACTGCTGGTGAACACAAAAAAAACAGAAATCAAAATCTGTGCAAAAACTGCAGGCATGCTGTGCAAAGCGAAAATAAATAGTTGGGGCTTTTATAAAAAAAAATTGTTTTAAAATCTTTCAATATTTTCATTTCGAATTCAGTTTTTATTTTATCTTTCACTGATATTTTGTGTTCATGCAACAGTATATTCGTAGTTTGATTTATTTTATTCTTGTTGCATTTACACAATATCAACTGTGTGTGTGTGCGTGTGTGTATGATATTTTTTGCTCTTGCTTTGACTATGTATCTATGTATGTATGTTGTTCATTGCATGGTGGTTATTCAATTAAAAATTACTTTATTTGTAATTAAATTGCTGCTGAAAGCTACCAAATCATACCCTCCGTCATACTGATACAGTATGCTTTGGTTTTTGTTTTTAGCAGCTGGCTACCACAGTCTCCATGATAACCGGCGAAAAAAAGGGATGGAGAACAGTCATATCTTGTACTGATTTAATATGTTCTGTGTTCTTTTCCTTACAATACAAACAACATATGATCAATGGGTTTATTATCATCATCATCGACTTGATATCTCTTGCTCCGCTTCATGTCAGGGTCCTCTTGCATAGAGAATATTCTTTCGTAGTTTGCATGCGATATACTTCTATAGTTGTGTAGTTGCTCTTCAACATTTAATGGTCGTCCACTGTGTAGTGCTTGTCTGTTTGCTTTCTTCATCAACATTTTATGTATCACAATCACCGTCATTTATATTGAACAGCACTTCTAGTGAGCAGTAACTGAATGGGTTTTTGTTTATTAAAAATGTATATGATTTTATTAAAATGAAAATTGCTTTTTTACGAGTATATTGCTTAACCTCAATTAGTGCAGAGAGTGTTCTTGAAATTTACTTGTTTTATTTTTTAAATGCACAAACCATTTTTTGTATAAATAAAATAAAAATGTATACAAAAAATTTAACTATTTAAAACTGCAACTAAAACTGCAATAACTAAAAAACTTTTTGGTATATCCTTCCACTACCGATTCCACGATAGAAGTCAGTGTCAATCATATACGAAATATAAAAGTTGTCAAACTTTCTATGCCGCTGAGGCATTGCTAGTGTCAAAGCCGTACGACATATTATTAATTTTAATGTGACAAAACATTTGTCACCAGCTTTTTTTTTGCGAACAAATCACTTTGTGTCAGAAAAGTCACATTATTTCATAATGGCGATTAAGGTACACATTAAAATTAGTGAACAACAACAAGTAGAGGTTATTTCTGTGGTTTTCATGATTAAACGCGTAATTCTAAAATCGGATTTCTTAAACGTGGTTTTATTCTAGCCACCTATAGAGATTTCGACACACACACACAAATGTAAGTTTCTGTAAACTATGGAAATAAGCTAAGATAAATCAATATTGTCCATTGGTCCATATTATTCGGAAAATTTTTAGTCCTGTGTAAAAAGCGTTTAAATTCAATTAATTGGGCACATGCTGTTATTCATGAAAATGACAGGTTTGCGATGCGACAAAACATCCTGATGGGTATATATGCGGACTTACATACGGGTGCCGTAAGAAATACAAGCTATATGCAAAACAGCCTTTAGCAGCTACGAGATGGAATGTAAGATGAGATATTAAGCTAAATGAAATAAATGAAGAATCCCGAACAAAAAAAATTATTTAATACCACGCTGTCAAGCAGCCCAGAAACTTCTGAGCTTTTGTTGAGATTAAGTGAGTCGTATCCTCGCTTCTGATGTTGCATAAAGAAGTATTAATAAATGATTTATTTGCATGCAGTTTTAACAAAACCTTTAGGTTATGGCGACATGCCCATTAGACTTACGATACTACGCAACACATCAAAATTTATCAACTCTCGATGTTTGTACAGAAAAGCCCTTATTTTGTTATTAGCTTTGCTGATGCCATTAACGGCACTTAGGACCTTTCGCAAGGAAAAGGCTATAGGCGAAGAAAGAGAGCTCAGTTTTTTTTATCATGATGACATAAGAAACTGCGTTTTTCTTATATGCATTCATTCTGAAGTGTAGTCGTATATAAATAAGAGTGATGCGCCTTCTATTAAGCCAGCTGCTTTCCTTTTTAAGTTTTTTTTATCTTAGGGATTTTTTTTTATGTGTTTGATCTTTCAGTCTGTCGGTAGTTCGTTAACTGCGGCCGCGATGTTCACCAGTACAACTTCAATTTCAGGCTAAAGCCTTTAAATTCAGCCTCAATGAGAATTGTGGTTTAAGTACATTACATAAGCTAAAAATGAAGAGATTAATAAATACCTGGCTTAATTTCTGATTGTTAATTGATCTGGCATTAATACGCAAAGGGATTCCCTTACACATCTGGTATACGTTCATGGCAGCTTTATAAATCAAATTCGCTTAACAAATAATGATTAGAGCTCAAAATTGCAAAAAAGGACATTTTGAATTGAAGAAATCTATTTTTTTATTAGCCGAAAATATGGTAAAAAACGAGCATATTACCTCGCCAAGGCATGATAACTTAAAGCAAGAAAGGTGTAAGCTGTGAACGAAAAAATTGATTAAAGTTGAAAGGAATTATAAAAATCTTTTGGGGTGACGCAAAAGTAGATAAAGCCAAGAGACTGCTTAGATAGAACAAGTCCAATATGCTGAAGATTACAAGTAACTTACAGTTTTTATTCCCAATAAAATAATCTATCGTAGCATAATAAAAATAATTCTGGGAATTAATTCTTATGTTTTCAAAATCTAATTGAGGAATAGGATTTGCTTTTTATCACATTCGGTTGGGTTAGTTCAATATTAGGGGATATTCCTGCCTTGCACTAAGCCAGTAATTCGGTACGTCTACCTGCTTAAAAGTCTGCACCCTTCTTGTAATTCTGCTTTCCGTACAAGCCTATTAAGTATTTGCGAGTCAATGCCTTTTAAATTCGACATATTGATATAGTTTATAGTTGCGCGAAGGCCGTGCAGTGGCATAGAAACTGTTCCATCGTCTCAACATTTCATGAGCATGCTCGGCTTTCATCAATCGAACACACCATATGCGTCGTAAATGTGTCCGCAAGCACGCAAATAATTAATATCAAGATGACTTCATTGCCTAAGGCCTTAAAGCTTTGTGTGATACTAAGGTACGTATTTGCACCAAAAATTTGAGAGATAATGTAATATCACTTTAATTATTGTGCTTTAAACTTTAAGCAATATCGCAACAAAACATTGTATTGACTACAAAATCTTGGGGTATTTTGCTTAAAACACTGGGTTCAATTGGCCTTCCGGTTTTTTATTTTTTTTTTCTTAATTTTTAGTGATAATCAAAGGAATATGTGTGATTGTCCCGACACGTAGGCAATGGATTGTCTTCTTATCTCAACGTAACAAAACCAAGCACCCATTATAATTTATAGAGTAAACTACATTTATTATCTATCAACCGACCTTCACGGTTTGCAATATTAATTGATTACAGTTTTCTTAACATTTTAGAATATTTATAACGGCTAAATTTAAACAGCTGCCTTCTTCAAACCTTAAGTTCTACACTTGTTAACTTAATAAATATTTAATCTCTCCTACTGCTACACAAAATAAGTACTGACTATACCCTGGTAGTTAAACA
Source organism: Phania funesta (assembly GCA_963932375.1). NCBI lineage: Eukaryota > Metazoa > Arthropoda > Insecta > Diptera > Tachinidae > Phania > Phania funesta. Next base: position 101,725,452 of record OZ010653.1, on the reverse strand, counting down.
TAATTTTATGAATTATTTAACATTAATAAAATCTCTACCTCAATTTTTTTCGATTTAATCCTTTTTCTTCATCCGGCTACGCACAATTTGTTTCTTTGAATTTTTTTAGTTTATTTTTTTCCAACGTACCACCTGTTTTTTTCTACCACCATCTGTATGCCACTGTCTATGCATAACACAGCTTTTTATTATAATTTATAAAACAAAACTGACACTTGTTATTCCATCAGGTACAATTTTTATAGAAAAGATTATGTGATTTTTATTAGTAAAAAATATATTTATGAATTTATTACATTTTTCTCTTTTGCGATGGGGGTTATATAATATATTATATGACAATTACCAAACCAGGGCTTAAATATACTTTATACATTACCATAACAAAGCCCAGATTTGTGTATGATAAAAAAATAAATCACAGGTGAAATTTATTTATAACAATATTCAATACACTCACACAAGTACAGGGTATCCGCCAGGAAGGTATACTACTTTGCTTTGCCGCCATTTTGGTAAACATCAGTCTTGACAGTTTATATTTGGCAGTCGTGAAGTAGAGACGTGGCAAATTTATTATGGAAAAATAAGCGGTAAACCAACGTGTTTTAATCGTTAAAACATTTTATCAAAATCAATCATCGATTATCGTGTAGTGAATGATTTCGAAGAAAGAGGGATTGTAGCTGATAGGCCCACGCATAGACCATAACGTACTGCAAGATCGGCTGAAAATATTACTGATGTTCAAGAAAGTGTTCAAAACAGGAGCTTGGTCTTCAAGGAACAACTGTGGCCACAATCTTGCACAACGATTTGCATTTGTTTCCATTTAAAATACAGTTGACATAAGAGTTTCTTCCAGAAGACCATTTCCGCCGCCATATATATGCCAATAGGATGCTACAGCTCGCTCATGACAACCCGGATTTTCATGAAAAAATCATAATTTGTGACAAGGCACATTTTCATATGAATGGATATGTGAATAAACAGAATAGTCGACTCTGGGCAATGGAAAACCCCCAAATTATTCATTAGTCACCTTTGCATCCATTAAAAGTGACAGTCCGGTGTGCAATTTGGTCAGGAGGAATCACCGGACCTTACTTCCTTGAAACTGAAAACGGCGTAACGGTAACTGTCAATGGGGAGCGATATTGTGATATGATTGAAAACTTTTTAACGCCACAACTGCTTGCTTTGGGCTTGACTAACATGTGGATTCAACAAGACGGTGCCAAATCGCATACAGCCAGGATTACAATGGAATTACTGCGAGACCTCTTTCCACAACAAGTTATTTCAAGAAATGTTGATGTTGATTGGCCTCCACGGTCGCCTGATTTGACTGCTCCACAAAATATTCGTGATGAAATTAATTAAATGCCGCGTGAAATGTGTGAGAATTTAATGAAAAATGTGTTCAAAAGGGCTGCATTTGTGAGGCTAACAGACGCGGATATTTGTATGATATTGTATTCCATACGTAATTGCCGACATTAAATAAAACATTTATCAATATACGTTCCATTCTCTTTCATTTAATCAAAAATTATAAACAAACAAATTAGTATACCTTCCCGGCGGATACCCCGTATACTATTACTTTAACTAACACATATATACTAACAGAGAAACACATTTTCGAAGTGGTTTTTAAGTGTAGTTATTATGTTATTCAGGACGTGTTTTTATCACGCCGAAGCAACGTTTCAAAACCATTTAATTTTGTCATTAAAACATTGCTTTTGAAAGAAATGTTTTTTAGAGTATTTTCATAACTTTGTGGTACCAATACCAGGAAATTATGAGCTTGCGCATACAGATATGTTGCTGTTCAATAAGCGCAATCAATGCCAATCACTTTTTTTAACGATATAAAGCTTATCGTATGGTTACATAAATAGGCATCTAATAATAAGCTAACATCAGTGAACAACGATTATAATATTAGAAGCAACAAAAATTAACGAGTGTTTTAGAATAGTTATTGAATTATCTTTTTTGCTAGTGGGTGCCAGGAGTAAGACTTGGTCTAGTAACGATTTTTATTTCATATATTTAAAATATTATAGACAAGCAACTCCGGTGAAAGCATATCAAATACAGCATATTTAAAAGCTAAAGTCGTACCATTGGCGCATGAGTAATAGACAAATTCCGTTAAACGCAAGCAATACGCTGTGCAACAACAAACCTACTGGAAGATAAGATCGATCAACCATTTGTCTACACCCCAATTGAATACCTAGTTCACCGGGTTTGAGGACTTTGGATTATTTTATTATGTCAGATGCTATTCCTCAAAATTTTAAAATTCGCATGGAATATTGAATTCAATAACAAATATTTTTAAGGCTGTTGGACAACAATTTTTATTAAGCAATATTTTTTTATTTAAAAATGTGAGATACGGAATACAAATGAAGTTAAATTTTTTAAGCCAACAGAAGTAATAGATTTTCTTAATAATTAGAATTCGAGAAGTTCTATTTCATCGAACCACTTCAACTTTATGTTTAGTTGTAGGGGATTTAACCAAAGATCTTAATAACGAAAGCCGATGGATGGAAAAAGTGCATAAGTGTGATCTTGTTCTTTTACATGAGAGCAATTTTAAAACAGATTTTTAAAACACTAACGCTATTTAAGACAGTCTATTATATAAGCATCGAAAATATTTAGTTTTGTAAAAACAATTTATTTACTTATAAGATCTTATTCCTAACAAAATTGTAAGTTAAGTAAAATTACTGTTCCTAGTAAAAGAGGTAAACAGAAATTCATTACAATATAGCTTCCTGAAAAATGTCACTAAATAAGTGAAATTTTTACTAGGTAAATAACCATGGAATTATTAGCTCGTTTTTAACTTAAGCACTTATTCCTTATTGGCACATATATCAATACCTTAATTGCCTGGGTTGGAATCTCGGTAATCTATTTCAGCACCTGGCTATTGGTATTTCTTTTCCAAAAAATCGCACAATTGCTCCCTCTAAAAAAATAATTTTCTAGTTTAAAAACAAAACGCTTAAAAATAACCTTTCACTATTGTTTAGTCATATGATAAGAAAAGCATTTCCTTCTCTGGAAAAATGTAAATGTCATTTTGCTGGGGAAATTTACTTTAAATCTGTTATATTTAAGTTAGTCTAAGAAACCATTATTAAATAAATAATCATTGTTGAACTACCAATAATACCAACCGGTCGTGTACAAATTATTAAAGCGAGAATTATATTAGCCATTATAGAGTACAGTTTCTTAATTAAAATAAACTTTTCAATATTTTTTTTATACTCTAATTCCTTAAAAAATATTAAGGAAAAACAACTATTTTTCATTTACATAGATCAATTTCTAACTTTAAATTTGATAGGAAAACGAGGCAATTTCAGTTTTGTTGTAATTTTTTGAGACTGGTTTTTAAAATAAGGAATAATTTTTAACAACCAAGCCAAGGCTTCAAGCCTTAGAAATTCAAAATAATTTAGAGATTTGTTATTAGAAAAATATGACCAAATGTTAACTCTCCCTTTCTATTCAGTTGGGCCTATTTTTATGACTTTGACGTTGCTTATATTATTGTTAACATTGTGTAGCATTGCACTTTATATATATTTAAAATTAACTTTAACAAAAACCTAGTAACAATATTATTATAACGACGACAATGTCAAAAAACTTTAGCTTGGTTATATTATGACTTTTTTTTTATAATATTTACATTTTCATAAAGTAAAATAGAATGACATTAAAAACAATTTTTGCAAGCAAAACAATTTGCTGTGCATAGATGTTTCTTGGTATTGGTATTCACCTCACATACACACAATAACCATTTAGTATAATAAGTTTTTTTATTTGCAACTTTAACCCTAGGCCAGGTTTCATTTTTAGTTCATTGTTATTTTTGCAAAAGACTAGGTACTAGAGACACACACGCACACTCATACCTACAACACTTACCAATACTATGACAAAAAAGAAACTTTCTCACTGGCAGGTAGTACAGAAAACAATTGCAAAAAAAATAGATACAGCATATTTTTAGGGGCATGACAAAAGTATAAGTAGCAGGGATGATAAAGAAAAACAATTATTTGGTGCCAAAGAGCACCTAAAACTTAATTTTTTTCGATTCTAGTTGTACCAAAATGCTTTTTATATTTTTATTAGAATATCGCACATTCTACTAGAAGGCAACCTTGTACGCGAAAAATTTGTGTAAGCACCAAACTAATACAGAAATCTATATACACAGAATAAATGATAATATGTGGCGTATAATTTAAAATTAGTAGATCAGTTATAAATCACCATTTTACTACAAATAGTACAGATGTATCAGCATTAACAGATGAAGCGTATGTGAGTGAGCGCACAACATAGGGCGTTAAGTGCAATAAAATTTACTATATTTGTCCGACACTATTCAGAGATTATCATCTGTAAAAGAATAGATAGGATTAGAAGTCCAAATGGTGTATAGAACGACATCATCGTTCCGACGGAAAAGCCATTAGGTCTCCCTTAGAGCGTCCTCTATTAAAACCATAATATCGGTCGCTCAGAAAAATGTAGCCTTTAGAAAGTGCGGAATAAAATGCACTAGGCGGTAAATTTTGGGGTTGTTAGCGTAAGGTAGTTTTCGGCTACTTTTTCGCATATCTCGGACGGTACCTCTGCGAGAACTTGACAAAATTTGGTTTTCAAATGCTCCAACGTTACGAGACTGTCGTTGACGTAGCCACACAAAAAAGGTCTAAAAGCGTCGAATCGCATGATATTGGTGGCCAATTGACGTAGCCAAAACGTGAAATTATGCGTTCTGGAAACCTCCCTTGGAAAAAAGGCAAAATCGTTCGAATTGTATGGCTTGTGACAACTGGTAACCCTACAGTTCACAATCTTCAATTGCGGGCTAAACATAGTTTGTTATTTAATGGCCATAGCGCTCTGAATTGACAGTAACAGTGCTTCCAACGTCATTTTCGAAAAAAAAATGCGGCCCAATGATAACTCCAGACCAGATACAGTGTCTTTTCCACAATCCGAGCATTTTCCGGCCGCCATTTGTGACAATTTTGCTTGCTGACATAACCACCGAGTTAAAAATGAGCTTTATCGCTAAAGAAAATTTTGTTTGAAAAACCAGCATCGAAATTCTGCTGCTTTAGCACCCACTCAGCATATCTACTGCCTTGTGAATGTCCAACCGGCTTTCATTGTTGCATAAGTTGGACTTTATGGGTAGAGGTGCAACTCCAAATGCAAAATACGCCACAATAACCCGTAGGATAGGCACAATTGCTGACAGGGCCCTGGATACGACAAATTCGGATTACTATCCGATAAACTTTCATTAAAAGAAGCGCTATTGTCGGCAGTGTGCACACTGCGATAATGTGCAGTCTTATAATCTTGCCAATTCCTTGCACAGTAGGCCGATTATGGCGACCATAATCACCTCGTTTTGCTCGAAAAGTGCCACATTTTAACCACAACTTTTGTAATAATAGAATTAGAGAAGATATTGACTGTACCGACGAAGGAGGGCGCTATGACCTGTACTACTATGAATAGAAGCTAGAAGAAGAAGTAATAATATCATGAAGAAAATGTACGTTTTTGATTAGCAACGGCTGAGATACAGCCCCAGTAGAATACATTTATCGTCAACTACTTAATACTTAATTCGGTAGCTACCTAGAGAATGTAAGACGTTTAATACTTTTTCAAGTGTTGTTCGTTAATCAAACAGCTAAAATCCTGAGAGAGGCATAACTTTCTTTTTGGGTTTTTAGCGTTTCTTTTACAAACGAATGTTTTAAATTTCCTATTAAGTACTGTTTTGAAACTTTAAGGAATATTATTGTTAGAGAGAATTTTAATGCTCTTTAGGCATTACAATAATAACAATAAATCATTTTCTGATGCTTGTTTCGGTATGTAACCTAACAGGAGTTGTTTCTTTCTAATTTCGATATGATTAAAAAAATGACATATGTGTCGCGAAAGTATTTTAATAACTAGCAGATATTTTTACAAATAAACTAATTCGAAATTAAATTTATATTTAACTCCTCAATAATTAAGTATAAACACCTCTAAGGGTTAAAATTAAACCAAAACATTTTACTGTGTAAGTATAGGTTGCCGCCATTTTGGTAAACATTAGTCTTGACAGTTCATATTTGGCAGTCGTGAAGTAGAGACCTGGAAAATTTATTATCGAAAAATATTCATTAAACCAACATGTTTTAATTGTTAAAACATTTTATCAAAATCAATAATCGATTATCGTGTAGTGAATGATTTCGAAGAAAGATGGACTGTAGCTGATAGGCCCAAGCATGGACCATAAGGTACTGAAAGATCGGCTGAAAACTTTACTGCTGTTCAAGAAAGTGTTCTAAACAATCCATCAACCTCAATTCGACACCGTGCTCAGGAGCTTGGTCTTCAAAGAACAACTTTGGCCATAATTTTGCACAACGATTTGCATGTATTTCCATTTAAAATACAGTTGACACAAGAGCTTCTTCCAGAAGACCATTTACGCCGCCGTACATGTGCCAATAGGATGCTACAGCTCGCCCATGTCAACCCAGATATTCAGGAAAAAATCATAATGTGTGACGAGGCACGTTTTCATTTGAATGAATATGTGAATAAACAGAATAGTCGGTTCTGGGCTTTCCATTGCCCTCAAATTATTCATCAGTCACCTTTGCATCCAATAAAAGTCACAGTCTGGTGTGCAATTTGGTCAGAAGGAATCATTGGACCTTCGAAAAAGCTGAAAACGGCGTAACGATAACTGTCAATGGCGAGCGATATTGTGATATGATTGAAAACTTTTTAACGCCACAGCCAGGATTACAATGAAATTACTGCGAGACCTCTTTCCACAACAAGTTATTTCAAGGAGTGGTGAAGTGGATTGGCCTCCACGGTCGCCTGATTTGACTGCTCCGGACTTATTTTTGTGGGGATATCTGAAAAGCAAGGTTTATGCAAACAAACCAGAAACGCGGAAGCAACTCAATCAAAATATTCGTGGTGAAATTAATGAAATACCGCGTGAAATGTGTGAGAATGTAATGAAAAATGTGTTCAAAAGGGCTCGCAGTTATGATGTTAACAGAGGCGGACATTTATCTGATATTGTAATCCATACATAATTGCCGACATTAAATAAAACATTTATCAATATTCTCTTTCATTTAATCAAAAATTATAAACAAACAGAGTAGTATACCTTCCCGGCGGATACCCTGTAATATTTTTCAATCTGTCAATATCATACTTTTCAGAGTAAAAAGTACTTTTAACTCAAAACTTTTCAAACAGTCCTGCACATGTGGCAAAAGTAGTACTGGTAAAGATTGAAGTTGTTTGTATGTAGGTGGTGTTTTTTTACTACTCTCACATATAGAAACAACTGTAACGGCAGCAACATTAAAAAAACAGCATCAGGTGTTGCATGTTGTACAAAAGCTTATCTCAAATGATTTATAAACTACGAACAGTGGTGAGGCCAAAGCCATTGTCATTGCATAAAATATGCCAGCAAATATTGCACAGAAAAATATGTATGTGAGGGAATGTAAGCAAAATAAGGGAACAGGGTGTTCAACAAGAAGGTAATAATTAAAATTACTTAGAAATAAGAGATTTCGTACTATTGCAAATCAATCAAAATGGTACTAAAGAAACTGTAGAAACTAAAAGTTGAGCTATCTCAAATTACTTTAAAATAGTACAAGAATAGCACTATTTATAATATCCCCCTTTTACTGGAGGCTCGTTGTCAGCCTTTTTATGGCTGATTGTATGCAAAAATTTATAAAATATTTATTTTATATTTTTTAGCTTTTATTTTATTCGAAGTCAACTAAAAAAAGGTACATTTACATCAGGCCAAACAACAACAAAAAAGCAAAGTATGAATATAAAAATATTTTTCATAACCTGCCACCTAAAATAGGAACTAAAAAATAGCAACAAAATGGCATTTAATAAATGATATTGAATATTTAAAAAAAAAATGTAAAAAGAAATATAACAAATATTTTACTGCATAAAGATTTGTAGTAAAGGGTGATTACAGTTGAGTTTTGACATGATAGAGGCAAATATTTTGCAAATATTACAGTATGCATCAATGGCAATATGAAATTAATATTCTATGTATTTTTAAAAAAATTTGTCATGGGGCAATACACACATGACCAGAACGTGTCCGAATTATCGAAGCACTCGAGAACAAATGCACATTATGCTTTACTTATATATTTTGGTAGCCAAAATCGATCTTGAGTGCTTACAATTTTAGAAAATGGACTTCAACATTGGAAAGGCGGATATCGATATTGGACCTTACCTACCTATAAGGATCCAGCTTTTATATACTTTGTTGGGTCGGAAATAAATATTAAAGAAATTACAAACGGAATGGCTGCGGTATACTTAGCAGAGTCCAGAGTTGTCGAGGAAAATACTTCTTTTAAAACGTTACAATAATAATTTCATTTACTCGTCATGCCACTGTCGGAGAAACATACACAGGAGTATCCGTTGATCACATTTCAACAATGCCCACGGCAAAACCTCTAGAAAGTACACCGAGTACGAACCCATACTGAAGTATACCTTTCCACGGGCATAACATAATAAATACATTACTTTAATTTGAAAGGTGAAGTAATCGATAAGGTTACGATTATTTGCAATTTCGCATGATTACTAATTGAAACGATTACAAGTTATCTGAAAATAATAAGACTTACTTATGATTATAACCAAATAATTAGGAAGTACCAAAAGTAACCAACAAAATAATTTGATTACTTTAAAAATAATTGAAAAGAATCAAAAGTAATTTTTAATAGTATTCTTATTATTATTTTAGTTACTTCATAGTAATATCAAGCAATCATGATTTATATTACTTGTAATCGTAACTAATTAATAATCAAAAATTTGTTAGCATTAAATTATATACTTATTATCATTCTTTTTCTAATGTAATCTAATTGATCGCTAATCGTTATCACAATTTAACAGCAGTTAACAGCAATTTGAGGCAGAAACTTGCACAGTAGCATTAAAAATGTCTACAGGCGATTTGCCCTTAAGGAGCGGATAAGAATAATAAGAGGGCAAGACACATACCAGTAAGGTTCTTACTTATAAGCGGTCTGCACAGCAGCTGGCATCGAGTTCATACATGCAGGCATTTTTACTTAGGCGTGGTCACATACAATCACACACATGCTCTAAACACCACAGCATATTACACAGCTTCATGGCTACAAATGCAGCTGACTTCATATGTCGCCGCGTAGTCAGCTACTTAATTTTTTTGAAGGCGGCAGCTACGTCATAAACAGCTGATACGAAGATTGGCGTTGCATTATTAGTATTCGTGTTTGGCGAACAATGTTGCCACTTCAACTTTTTTTGCCTTAACGCAAAATCACTTATTTAAGAAACTGAAACGTAGAAGAAACTGAATATGGTCAAAAAGAAAATTAAATAAAGAAAAAAAAAATATTTTAACATGTCTGGCCTAAAAATACCTTTTTCGCACCTTCCATGTGGTATTTCAGGTAAAATAACTTGTTTTTAAATGTATATAAATATAATACATTCCATACATTCATGCTGATTTTTTTCTACGCGTGCTTTGTAAATTGTCAACACTTTATTTTTCAATTGTCGTCACTAAAAATAGAAATTAGTTTAAATTGGCGACAGCGACAATTGTAGTCTAGTAGTCATGTAGCTGTGATGCCTCCAAAAAAATCACGTTCATATGGGCATGTGTATTTTACTTTTGACAGATTGTAGTCTGTAGCTCGCTGTGGTCTATGTGTTTAGAGGAACATACTGCAGACAACTGTGGTCTTCCAGTGATCATAAAACGACTCACAGATGGCGTTGCTAATTAATCTACTGTTAAATTTAAACTTAATCTAATTTTGTTGTACTTTCATATAAGTAACAAAATAATAAGAACAAAAAAATAATACAATTTAAAGTTAAAAATGTTAAGAGAAAATCGAATTCCTTGTGCTGATGAAATCAAGACCTGCTACTTTTACTGTTAAATTTTAACTAAATTTCAACCTGAATTCAAATTGGACTTAAAAATGGTTTACGCGTACAATCGGTTATTACTTCTTTACAGCCCTACCTGAGAAGCTACCTGTTGTTCGATATCGGAAAGATCAGCTATAAATTTGAGAAATGGAAAGAACAAACTTGAGGTCTATGACGTTGAATTCAAGTCAGAATTTGTAATTAGGGCAAAATTCTTTGTCCATCTCTTTTGGTAAATATATATAAATATTCAAGTTATTTAGCAACCGGCTGTACTGAAAATAATCAAACATCCGCTGCCTAGGACACATAGTTTTAAAAGTTTACAAAAAATTTTCTGCGAATAGTTAGAGAATAATTTCCTTTACTTGATTTTCGGAATAATTTAGAAAACCCCAAGAATCTTAAACATATTCCCTGTATAAATGTCGTATAGTAAGGATTACAATGAGGCAACGTTCAGCGTTTTTGAAAATGTGTAACGTTTAAAATCACACAAAGAAATAAATGGTTTAACACCTTAACACCATTTCAACTACGTGTTACAAGATCAGTTACCACAACTTAGAGATCTCGCATCTAACGTGAAATTGCCCGTACAAAAGTTTTACCTTTTGGAAACAGGTTTGTAGATTATAATATTGCCCCCTTTTTACACAAAGCTGCGTCTTACTATTCCCAATTGACGGCATATTATTATCCTTTACTTTATGCAAAAAAGCTTCTAAATTTTATAAAAAGAAATAATTATTTGAAGTTAATTTAAGCCTTTAACTTAAATGGACAACACAAATAGTGTTAAGGAAGTTTAAAAATTAGTTTCAATTCATATATAAATGTTTTAGTTGAGCTTTTAAATTGAAAAAAAAAACTTTAATTCAATACAAAATAGTCATCCTCTGGTCACTTGTGTTTTTTCTTGATAATAAGCACGTACATATTTCAATTGAAATAAACCAAAAGTGGTCTTATAAAAGGATTTAAATAAGCAAATGAAAATAAAAATTATGAACATATTCTTGAAATGTCTTTTTAAGCTTAAAAACGTACACTGCCAGTCACTTCAATAGCACTTGCATGATATTTTATTTTAAATTTTAAGCTAATTTAAATGCCTCTTGTGATGCGGAGAACTTTCATCAAATTGGCAGCACTCGGTACGGTGAGAGACGATTTAACAATTCTCGTTTGATTTGCGGTTAGCTTGTTCTAGGAGTTCATCATTAATAGACTCATGCATTACCAGTTGTGGCAATTTCTTCACATTCATTTAGATAAACATGCTTCTTGGTCTAATACTTTCTCTTATAAAACACAAAAGCGTTATTAAAATAGAGCAAGGTGTGTTGTATGTCATGCTGATAAAGGTATTTACAATAAAATTTTATTCAAGAAATGCTTAATTTAAATACGAAAATTTTTTCATTTGTGATATTTAATAAACATTTTTTCTGTATAGTAAAAAAGTTAAAGGTAAAATGCAATACTGATAATAAATTTTCTTAAGTAAAATACATTGAAACTAGCAAGTAAATACCAATTTAATAACATAATCCTTTGAATGGTCTTAAAAAACAATCAAATGCACTTGTGCAACAAAAGCTTTGACTAATTAATTTACATTTATCTCTGCAATACAATCTACAAAATGCAATGAGAACATTAATACACAGACACACATATGCATTCGCAAATAAATGCAACGAAGCATGATACACTTCCGAACTTACTCATACACACACACACACAAACATAACAAACTAAAGCAAGTACTCATACATGTGAATTGGAAACTTAACACTTTATTAAAAGGAGCCCAAGAAACCAAACAGGAAGCTAGACAGAGACAAAAGATACAACGGGAAGAGGTATGTAAATATATCCATCGGAGATGGAATACGAACTAAAAATGGTACTTTAAAAGTTGTTCAAAGAAAAATTCGTATTTAAATTTTCTACGTTTATTTTTGCAGAAGACAAATAATATAGAAAATAAAATGGTTGCAATTTGATTATAATTGGCAAATAGTACTTCAGAAATTTCTTACTTCTCTAGGGTGCTTTTATAGTAGTACAGAATTTTAAAAATAAATAAAACCCAGAATGGTTTGCCGTGAGTTTGGCTTTATGCGAAATATAATACTTTAGCATTTTTATTTGCATATATTTTCTGGCTTATGGCCACCTTGGCTGGTTCGGAACAAATCCAATCAGAAAGTAAAATTTATAATAACTTTTTTCTTTTGTAGCAATGGAGGCCTTATGTCAGTCATACCATAGCGAATGTAGTCTTCCAAAGTGCCAATTGAATGTCCCTTATTGGTGCGGACCAGTGACTTGATATAACTCCATAATAAATAGTTCTGCGTTGTTACATAATTTACCGAAAGTTTCTTTGAATAAATGAATTTTGGAACTGGCTGTATGGCATATTGCACCATCTTGTTGAAACAATAGCTTCCACACATTAACGCCAGTTTGTTGTGGTACAAAAAAGTAGTAGGTGGTCATGGCTCGTTTTTGAAGAATTGAGAACCAATGATTCCACTGGCCCATAAAACCCACCAAACAGTTATTTCCCCTACATATGTATAATGGTTCTTCGGTAAAGGCTTCTGAATTGTCTTCATTCCATATGCAGCAGTTTTGTTTGTTGATGTATGTATTTATTTAAGCAAAAAAATCCTGCTGTTCTGCACAAAATTGTGATGAGTTTTCCGAACTGGACCCTGCTTATCGTACAAAGTTTGCACAGTTTAAGGGCATTGTTTAGGTGTCAGTCTATGAACACCAAACAATTAACAGCTGTCAAAATGGCGCATATATCAAACAGTGTTGTCAACTCAGAGTTCTATGCTTTAACAAAAATACCTGATAACTTAACCAGTTTTCTATAGACATATTTTTTCAATAGGTACCAACTTAACTTTCCATGACAGTAGGCAATAGATAAAAGAGTTATTAACTTCATATCAGTTCCTGGCACGTACATCTGCATGACGCCTTTTGCATTTTATATAAAATATGCTAACTTATATATATTTTTGAGGCCAACAGTACTCAAGAGAATAAAAGCAACGAAGGGTTAAGGAAAGCTTATGTAGAATATCGCCAAATTATTTGCAGATTTTCTGAATACATAATAGCTAGTTCTTTCATCTGCAGTCAGCCCATAGACACTTTTAGATAAACGATTTTTTTGACGATAAAATAAAAGTATTTTACGCTCCGATCGTCATTTTCTTTGAGAACCTAGTCGGTCAAGCACTACTTCATTGTTGGTTTTTGAAAACGTTTGTGATTTTGTGTTGAAAAAAATAAGTTATTTGTGCAAAATTATAAATTCACTTTATAGTCCCTGTATTATCTAGCATAGTTACTTTTCTGGCCCATAATGTGTTAACTAATTACATCCCATCAGACCCGTACAAAGTTTACATATACATGTACATACATACATTGTACCTCTCTACTTCCCTACTAACGCTTTCATTCCGTACATCGTTTGCATTTTGTATTAGTAAAATTATCTTCAAGGTATTGAATTTAATTTGTGGTTTTACTAGTTACTTATAATTCCTAGATACACTAAAACTACCACCATTATATACATTTTGACCAGGTACTCCAAAAATGAGGGCAGGTCGAAAAGTATGTTGAAAATAATAAGGAAAATGTTCAATAAATCTTTGACTAAGAATGGTAATTTTATATGTAGATATAGAGCTCTATACCGGGGTATTAGAAATTTTCTGGTATCTAAACCTTTCCATCCCTATCAGGCTTAGGGAATATTTCTTGAACAAGACATCAGCTTACTATCAGTAAGTAAATTGGGAAAACCAGGCAAAATTAGGAAAACTTGAATTAAAGTTGAAGTCTTGTAAAAATTAGCAACACAGCAAGCCTTAATTAGGATTTCTATAGACATCAGATTCCAATCCGTAAGCATGAAGTAGCCACAACATAATTTTAGGAAATGGAATGCACAACAACTAAAACATTCGGAAACTTCCATTTTCGCATGTTTTTAAATGAAATAATTGATTGAATAAGTTAGAAACTTAGTATAAAAAAGCATATAAAATAACTTTTTCTATTAACCCATTAAATGCGTCTTTTAAAAATTTAATTAAGTTTAATATTCAAATCCAACAAAAGCTTTATTAAGTGTAAAAACAGTTTCCTTTGACACAAAATCTAAACATCTGTTGCTCTTTATAATGTTTAGTACTTTAGAGTGCAAATATACAAACTCTATCAGGGAACGTATTTTCCCATAGTATTCTTCTCTTTCTTTAATTCAAGCTCTCTAATAGCGATGCGTAGACTTGGAGTGTTCAGTACTATGCGAATTAGCCCCAAAGATCGGGTGATTTTAAAGACTAAACTAGTCGTGTCCTCGCCACAGTTTCTCCTACTCTAAGGTCTCTGTCTCCTCGGAAATTAGACCACTCATGAACACATCGCTGTCATATATCAATTTACAGTCACTTATCATTTAGTCACTGATATACTCGTATTACTGAGAGATGTTTCAATTTTGTCCCGTTTTGCCGAAATGAAGTCATGGATAGAAGTAATCTTATTCTCTCTCACTCTCAGAAAATGCTAATTTAATTCTTCTAAAACTGTTCTCGTTTTTAGTGCTATAAAACATTGACAACAACATCTTCATGTATCGAACATACTTGCAAGGAAATATGATACTAAAATTGTTTGTCTAAGTTTGAAGGTGTGTATGGCTGTGTGAGTTGTGTCGTAGGTGTGTTTTCCATTTATATGTACTGACACTTATAGCAAGCGTTAATGGAAGAAATAGAAGTAATAGTTATAACCTGACCAAAACTTACATGCTTAAATGTAGGAAAACCAAAATGTGACAGAGAGTGATCCCAGTGCCAAAAAATCGGTGATTAAGCGAAAAACTTACTTGAACAGTAGAGCAAAACATTCTACCTTATTTATCATAATAATAAAATGAGATTTCGCTATGAAGTTTGTTCGAATTATTCTTTATTACATTGTATTTATAACTCTTATCATTATTATTTTCAGGTGTATATGTTGTTAAGATAAATTTATTTGTATGCTTAGTAGTACATCTATGAGTGTGTGTGTGTGCATTTACAAGTGTATTGTAATCATTATTGATTTGGATATCATTTTAAGTACTAAAGCAGGTTTTCCTACAAAACTCTACCACTTACACTTTACTGCAGCCAGTCGTAGAGCATTTTGTTTACTCTGAAAACAATTATAATTTGTAACATAATTGGTGTTAAGATGGTTTTATTAGTTGGTATATAAACTGTAGTTAAAATAATCCTTGTTATCAAAGTAACTTCAAGTTCTTATTGCTGCATGCCTCAAAGTAGATTTATGAAATTTCTGCAACGTTAAAGGCAGCATACATAAGATTGAAAATGTAGTTTATTGAAATAAATAGGGAATTAAATCTGTAACATTTGGGATTATTTATAATTGAATTTTATTAATTTCCAATTAAAAACAAAGTTAAAGATAATTGAAGAAAACAGACAAATTCATTAAACAATTTTAATCAATAGCTATTGAAAAGAGGTTATTTTTAAACTGGATTGGATTTATTATTACTTGCAAGGGGATTTTGTCTAAACAGTGGTGGCCAAAACATCTGAAAGAACATATAATTTTATACCATTCACAAATAGTGTGAAGATTACATATGTGTTTGTCATTTCGTTTGAAATTTTTACAACATTGATTGCCGACACACTTATAGGTAGGGACCTTAAATAAACATTGATCGTCTATCCGTGTGTTCGGTGATGAAACTCACTTTCTGACGGCACTAAAATTTTGAAACTTGAAGCATTTGGTCATTTAAAATTTTTACTATTTATAATTAGCAAATTAATTTTTCACGCTTTTATTGGTACTTTCACTCACACGGGGAAACAATATTCGCAAACCCATAAAAAATACACAACCTGAATCTTTATCAAAGTTGTTATAAAGTTCCGCTACATAAATTATTATTATAGTATAATTATTGATTGAAATGTTGGACCAAATTACTCCAAAAATCGAAATTTTCCACAAAAAAAAATCAAATTCTTTAAAAACTTCCAACTTCTCCATAAAATTTTAAAAGTGAAATAAAAAATTTTAATTGCAATACGATCCACATTTAGATAAAAACCGAAATTTTATCAATATATTAACACAATGTTATCAAATTAATAACTCAATCAATTTCCTCCAAAAATCGAACTTTTACGAATAATATCGAAATTCTAACGAAATTTGAAAAAAACGTCCAATTTATTACCAAAATCAAAAACCAAAAAATATAAAAATCATAGAAGCTTTATATATTATCAAAAATTAAAATTAAACTGTAACATCATAAAATACAAAACGAGTTCGCGAAAATTTTAAAATTCACCACAATAACTACATATGCGAGAGTGTAATTAAATGATCAAAAGAACAAAATCCACTAAAATTGTGGATTGTCACAACAAATAACCAAACAATGAAATTTCACCAAACTCTGGACTTTCACCAAAATTTTACTAAAAATCAAGTTCTGTTTTTGTCTACAATTCTGAGAAATTGTAAAATATATAAACAAATTAAAAGGGCCAATATTAAAAAAAAAAACATCTCATCAAGGCGAATTTAAGGATCACAAACAATCCTTTGCACCGGGAAAACCTGTAACACATTTTTCGTAATTCGGTGAAGGGTATATGCGATTTGGCACAGCTAAATAGTGTTCTCTCACTTATCTGCAATCGTGACTGCGAAGGTGACTGGTGCAACTTTTTTTTCGAACACTATGCGCAGTTGGATAGAATCATAAAAATACGTAGAATTTTAGCAGCCAAGTGATCAAATTTTGCTAATTTTCCGCATGCACATGAAACGGTTGTATCCTACGCTACGTATCATGTACCATCAAATAATATTTCAATTGAAAAAACATTTCAATAAAATCGTATAAAATTATGGAATTAGTTAATTTACCTTCCTTAGAAACTTTAATTTACTGCAACAGAAGGGCCAAACCTTCAATCCCCTTTAAACAGTTTTTTGTTATGCCACTTCTGGTTGCTACCATAACCGCCATGGAATTATAACAACATTATAAAAATATATCAATCACTTTTCTATTTGAATAATTACATTAAAATTTATTTATGAATAATTAATGAGCTACAATCTATTTGAACTAAGTAGCATGTCTCGGACCATCAATTCTGTTTGAAGTTTCATAACACAAAATGCTTTAAATTCATACAAGAGTAGTAACCACAAAATATACGTTGCTGCTACTAGCATCAGCTTTAATCCACCTGTATTCGTAATTACGGAAGGTAAGGAAAAACCACATAAATACCAAAGCACAGCAACTTGAGAGAATAAGTTGTAGTACTTTCAAAAAAGGGAGTCCAAGCTATTTGGTAAATTTTTAAAATAAATTTATTAAAACTTAAAGCAGAGCAAGTCACCTACTTGAACTTTTGAAGTATTAATTTGTTGTTGTTGAGTTAAAAATTTGGTTTAATTTACATTATTTTAAAGACCAAACACGTACTACATAAATTTTTTTTTAAATGTTAACTCAAGGAATAAATATTTCTATTAGCAGGAAATTAAACAAACACAACGAACAAGCACAATACAACACACCCACCCATTCAAACTTTTTCCAAGGAACTTTGAGGATCATGCAATAAACTAAAAGGTTATTTCGCAGTAAGAAGATTGCTCGATTTGTTTTCTTTCGCGAACGAAATTAATTTGAAAGGATTTTTTTTCGTGTTGAAAAGAAATTTTTTTTCCATTTAAATTGTAAACAGTCTGATTTGGAAGAAAACAAACCAATGAAATGTAAAGGAAATTTCATTAACAAATTATAAAAATAAAATTTCAGAGGAGGAAAAAATTTTCATAGAAATAAATTATATAAAATATATTATTGGGTATTTGATTCTCTTACTACATGCAGTATATATGACTATGTTGGCGTCCAAGATTTTGACATTTAATGTTTGTTTTCATTAAAATATATAATTATGTGTATGCGTGTGAGTGTTACTGCTTCTTCTTAATTGATGTTATTTTTTCAAGGATTTGTCCTTTCTATTTCTTCTTGCCAGTCTTCCATTCATACTTTTACGATGATAAAATATTTTTCTTTCGTAGCGAAAAAAATAAATAAATAAAATTGGGTATTCTTCTTTCGTGAGAAAAATAAGTAAACCTGGAATAGAAAATAAAATGATTTTCAAGAATTTTATCTTAAAAATCTTAAACCCTCGTATTGACCTTAATAAGCTGTCGAACCTTATGGACTTTGCTATTATTATGAGTATCAAACGTGCTCAAGTATCCTATGGTCTATCTTCTAATTATTCATCTACAATCATTACTTTACTGCGACAGTTTTGTCACTGTACCTGGAAGCTTTATTTCCTACCAAAGCAAAAGCACGAGTTTCAACGCCAACCAAATGAAATACGATTGATATACAGACCCTTGTCAGTAATTTATGCTAAAAAACTTTACATATTAAGCTGAGACAGCTAGCAGGAGCTTTTTGAACAATAAGTACTAAACAAAAAAGGCTGTGGAAAACTTAAAACGTTCTATTGTTTACGTATCACCGCACGTGGGCTAAAAACTCAATTGGAAATTTATATGATTTCGCCAATTACTTAAAGAAGGTTTTTGCACCACATGACATAAATATATATACATAAATAATACTCCACTGATAGTGTAGATAATCCTATGCAATTTCGATTGTGTTTTGTAAAAAGAAAAAACCGAAAATCTGGATATAAAAAAATCGCCCAATCTTATTATATTACACAATCAATGTTAAGAAAGTTATGTGATTCAGCTGTGAGAATTATTAATATTTTCTGCAACATGTTGTGAGTTAGAGTTTACCATGCACTTGGAAAATTTCTTAAGTTTCCATGATCTCTAACCCAGGGAAGGATTATCTCCTAGAAGCCCATTAGCCTACTCTCAGTTATATACAAGTTATTTGGAAATTTATTACTCTAGAGCTTAAAACCTTATCTTAATAAACAAAGTAGCATCTTGGACCAGCAGTTTGGTTGTCGAGCAATGCATAGTACTACTGAGTAAGTCTATAGAACTGTTACCTTTATTAGATCGGTATTTTTATTGGCAGGTGTTTGATAAAGTCTGGCATGGTGGGCTACTCACTAAAATAATTCGAGTTATAGCTGAACTCTCGCAAGCTTCTTAAGAGCTATTTGACAAATAAAACGTTTAGAACGTTAAAAGTAAGGTTAAAGGAATTGTAAATGTTAATCCGGATTGCAAGGTAGCGTCTGAGCAAATACAGTCTCACATTCACGAGCTAGATAACTGGCTAAAGAAGTGGAGAATAAAGGTAAATCCATCGAAAAGTTCTGATGTAACGTTTTCCATAATAAGGCAAAATTATCCAGTTATAACAATAACGAATACCACTGTTCCAGTGGAAACAGACGTTAAATATTTAACTATCCACCTAAATCGATGCCTAACTTGGTCTCGCCATACTGAGATAACGGCCATAAAGCTTAAAACAAATTAACTACACTGATTAATAAGTCCTAACTCAACTTTGGCATTGGAATACATAGTCAATATGGTCGCATGACATTCAGCTGTGGGGTATAGCTTGTTCATCAAACACTCAGAAGTTTCCAGATAGTCTAGGATTTTATGATTTATGCGCTCTGCTGCTACATAAACTAAAAACAGTCTAATGGTCAATCCTTTAGTACATTATTTAATGCCGTCTTATAAACCCTTGGCAAACGGCTGCTACAATATATTCTAATAGTTTTCTCTGATACCGCAAAACTTGTCGTACAGGCTTTTATGCTGGCAGTTCTGCATGTAACGATCCGATATGCATGTTATAATGTAAACATAATAAAGAAATATCTCCTTATCTAAAACTAGATCCTCCTTGAGGGTGGTCTCGTTGTTGACTGCATCATCGTGCTATATTGAGTGCGCTTAATGCATTGTGCCCACGCGGTGATAAGACCATCGTCAAAACAGAACGTGTCGACGTAAAACACTGATTCATTTATCCTAATTGAGGATGCCCTGTATTCTTGACAATATAAATTTCACATAGACTCCTAATGAGAAATTTATTATTGCGAAGATTTGGAAATTTGTTTTATTAAATTTTCTACATTTAAAAGCTGAAGATTAATTATTTAGTTTAGCTTACTATAGGAACGTGTTGACTTTTGATTTTTTTTTATTCATACAAATTATAAATCTAAGCCTCCTTCTAGTTCCAACCGTTTAGATGTTGCTATACTGTGTCTATTTATCTAGAAAGTCATTTCTTATTCTCGAGAGAATTTCATACTCTGACATCTATGCAGCAATCACTTACTTCCAGGTTTACCATTTTACACAAATATTATTGCTCATTGCCTCTCTTTCCTTCTTGTATACTCTTACCTACAGTTCCGTTGAAAAGAAAAACTTCCCCTAATTGCTAAACGTCAATATCTACAATTTGATTAGATTAATTAACATTATTTGCATATTGCTTAGCAATCTAAATATCTAAACAATGAGTAATTAGTTAAAAAGTTTGTTTAATAAATTACTTAATTGCATTGCAAATCTTATAAAGCATACATTTAGGAGTGAGTATTTAGAATGTAAACACAGCATACGAAGAAAATGAAATCAATGAAAGCACATGGGGAGATAAAAGCAACCTAACCACCAAGTCATACTTATGGTAAATTACTTACATATTTTTATGCAAATAAACGAATAAATTAAAATTTAAAAGCAATTGCTAGATGCATTCCAGTAAATGTATTAAATAAAATCTGCAATGTGAAGATCTCTAAAATACAATGCCATGAAGAGTTTATTTTTTTAATAACTTTATATTGTTTTACCATATCATAATAATCTGACGGTAATAATAAAATTTAAAAAACAAATTATCTGATGCATGCAACGGAATATTTAAATACGTTTTGAATGCAATATAAAAGAAATCTGTATCCAAAAATTGTTTTAAATGACAGAAAATGTAAAAGGAATCTACTACAAAATGGTAATTTAACAAAAAAAATGAATATACACAGACTAGAATATTCAAATCCAAAACACAATTTAGGACTATTGTACTTAAGATAGCTGTGGTAAAAATAGAACAATTTGTATTATAGTTCGTTAAAAACACACAAGATTGATCATTTACGTGCGGAGAACTGAATACATAGAAAATTTATCTAAAATATTATTTTTCTTTTATGATAAAAACAAGCCAAATCAGTCTTGTTTATCCACTAAGTTTGGGATAATAAAATTTTTAAAAAAATTTTTCCTACGGAATAAGAGATTTCCCTAAATCATGGGCTTAATGCCGCCGTCTGCCGAATCTGTACTTTATAACTCCGTCACAGTTAATATATAATTTTGGTTAGTGAAATACTTGCATGCATTGTGACCACTGGACGCAAGCTTTTCACCCAACTAACAGAGGTGGCGTCATTCGTCTAACAACATTGCTAAGTCATTGATAACCATTTCCTTTCGGTCAGTAATCAACGTTATTACCGCGAAGAACATGTGATTGCTACCAGACAGGGAAGCTCATTTTTCTCGAAGGTAACTCAAATAGGCTAAATAATTTCTTATGGGGTTTTAATTTGCCTACAATGTTATTTTTCGTAGCTAATAGTTTCAATTGAAAAATTAATTTATTTATTTGCGTATTTCATTGTCGCCTTATTTTTATGATTGAAATTATGTAAAATATTTTTAATTTTTAATTAATTTTTTCCGCACGTTTTACATATAAAAAATATTTTTTACAAATGGAAAACTTTATATAATTTAAATAGTAATATGCTGTTGGTCAAAGGAGTCGCAAACAACAATATAACTTTAATAAAATTTGGCAATTAAAAACTGAAAGATGAAACCATACTTTCTACTTTCACCAAGTTTTGTAATTTTTTTGTAGTTTTGTAGCTTTTTTAATAAATTCTCTTGGCAAAATTCTTGCAATGAAAATTATAAGAGAACAAAATATACCTTTTAATAAGGGATCAACAGAAAAGTCAAAAGCTTCTTAAGAAGCAAACTTATGACGGTCACACAAAAAGACTTTGATGAAATTACATTAACATTTTTTTTTCTTTTTATGTTGTCTTTCCTCCTTCTTTTAAACTTGCTTCACAGTTTTTAATATAATGATTTTAATTGCTCATACGCCCAGCAATTAAAAAATAAAACTATTGCTCATACGACTTCTACTTCTATACCATAGATAGTGATTAGTTAGAATGATCGAATATCTGGCATTTTCCAAAATACCAGGTATTCGGATTTAAATCATTAAAATCCCTGTTAACCGGTTTATAAGAAAATCTGAAAAATGTTATTATAATTTTTATTGGTATTTATATATTTTTTTTATTAATTATTAAGTAATTTTAATTTGATTCAGAAAGAGAATTATTTATTTATTGAAAATAGGAAAAGTTTTTAATTGTATTAGATATCTAGCTGAATGGAAAAAAAGACTAAAATATGAAAAAATCAAAAATTGAGAAATAACTCATTCTCGTATTCCATTTGTCTTAAATATTGGTAATAAGTAGAAGATGTTTAAACACACAATTTCTAGATAAGACACGAAGAATGTTGATAACGTGTGTAGCGGCATAGAAAATGCATTCCATTCAGCTACATGTCTAATAAAATTAAAACTTTAACTGTTTTCAAGGTTTGTCCATATTAAATAAATAATTCTCTTTCTGAATAGAAAGAAAAACGAACTCATGCCTTAAAATTAAAATTACTTAATAATGAAGAACATTTGTAGTTCGAAAAAAGGATTAAAACTTATTATTTTTTATTTTTACATTACCTATTGCTGGTTAAAGTGCGCACATAAGTTGCCAAAACCGATTATTATAAGTAACTTAAACAAATTAATAACTCAGCTATAAACCACAGGCAAATACGTTTTTTTCTAATACAAAATCTTTTAAAATGTGTGTTTGTAGTAAATAAAATAGTATTTATTACTAAGTTTTTAAAATTTGTATAGTTCAGCGATAACTTGAGACAATGTTAAACTTTGTCGAAAGATGTTAAAAAAAAAACTTGTCAATCGCTCTTAAATGCTTATAAATTATATAATAAGAAACAAATCTGTAAGAGTTAGGAAAGCTCTCATGCATTTAAATAAAAATTTAAATACACGTAAAAATTTTGTTTAATATTTTTATTTCAATTTTGAGCTCTTCATTTTTTCTTTATTTTTACCAGAATCCATATTTTTTTCTAAATTACAAATTGTTTAGTCTTTATTATATACAAGGCTCCATTACAAAATTCGCCCTTTTTCAACATATGTATTTTACAGCCTAAATATATACTACAATATTTAAAAGAAAAACTTAATAATTGCATAAACTATAACTGCAACTATAAACAAAAAGGCACCGAAAGATTAAAAAATTCTCTACAAATAAAACAACAAAACATCATATTACGCCGAAAACAGCCACTACTACTAACAACCACTTGAATAACAGCAAATACAACCACAATTTACACAAAATTACTTTTACAGCAAAACAGCAATAATGTTAAAAAATATAAAAGGATTTTCTGTAACAAGCAGTTAGGATTGAAAACGAGCGAAAAAGAGTTGCGGAGAGGAAAAAGTCTATACAAGCTTTACACAAAATTTTTGTTAAAGCCTAGCAACTAGGGCAAGCCTTCTGTTGCTCTTTAGTAGGGCGGGAAATTGTTGTTGCTAGTTCTTGCATTAAAAATATATAAAGCGTAATTGCTATCAAAATCTTTATTCTTAGACGAGAAATCGCTTTCAGCAATGAAGCTGCATTAGCAAACAAGAGGGCCGTATATAAGATCCCAAGAACAAAAGCAATTTTACTAACATTTGGGTTTGATTTAAGAAAACTATTGATTTAAATATTGGTGTATCACTAACGTCATGGCTTCATGTATAAAGAAACTTCTCGCATTTTAATGAGTACATCTGGCCATTCAAAACTCGGTGTGTTTATTTGGATCATTTTTAAAAAAGTACATTTTCAATAAATATGCCGTTCGCTGGACAATTCGACTAACTCGACTTTTGTAAAAACATAAATTTAAGTGCCAAAGCCCCTGGTATAGTACTAGTGTTTTATGTTTGTAACGACTTTCCCAAGTGTCAAAGTTTTGCAACAGTAAATATCCCACAGGTAAGTCTGTGATATGGTAAATAACAAGCAATCTAATGTACGGACTAAAATCCATTTTCTCCTGTTAAGAATGTATACTATATAAAATTTACAACAAATCGAAATAATAAGTCCGCTCTTACAGCTAATAAAGATGATATAATATCTGTTGCTAATGAGTTAATCCTAAATTATATATTAAACAGAATTGTTAACATTATGTCTTATTTCATTTTTCAATTTTCTGTTGGATGGAGTTAATCGACTTGTGCAATACGCCGCTCAAATAGCAGCATTCAATATATTTTAAGAATTTCAATGTTGTTCATATTGCCATGTTTAAGGAACGCATTTTAAATGCCTTCTAAAGTCGTAGATGAACTCAGATAATCCCCTATCGACGTATAGTTTCAAGGTTAACATAATCAAGGCTACGGTCTAAATTGATGCGGGTGCATGCGGTAGAGTTATTGAGTGGATCTCTATTATAATGATTAATCACAGTGGCATATATGGGACTTTCAAATAAATATCCTTAATATCTTGCACTAAGCTTGTCTTATTAAATTTTAACATCTATCCACCCTATTTAATTTGCAAACCCTTTTAAAGTTTATAAATTCCAAAGGCCATATACTACAGAGGGCAAAAAATAGTAAGACTTTTAGTTTAATTTTCGCGCGGAAATCCATTCGTCGAAATTTTTTTTCTTCGTTGGTATGACTGTCAGTGACATCTGTGTCAAATATCACATCAAAGTAATCATTAGTGTTTAGTATACGCTTGTCTTTCTGAAGTACAACAAGTGCATTCGGCGATTTTTACAATGAGTGAAATTATTCAACATAGAAGTTCCATTAAATTTTATGTGCGGAATGAAATTTCCGTGCTAGCAAGTGTTTCTAATTGGTACAAATTATTCAAAGAGGGTCGATTAACAGTCAGAAACCTAACTGATATCGTTAGAATATCGGAGGGATCAGCGCAAAACAATTAAAAAGATAATTTGGGCCTAAGAAATGTGAAATCGCGATGGGTTCCAAAATTACTCAATTTTCTTGAAAACAGCGTCGCGTTGACGTCTGTCAAACAATGTTTTTCGACTACCAGGATATCATGAAACGTATTATAACTGGTGACGAGTCTTCGATCTACGTTTACGACCCAGAAACAGACGATCAATCGGCCGAATATCGGTCCAAAAGTGAGCGAAAGCCGAAAAAACCACGTCAAAGCAAGTCAAAAATCAAGATCTTGTTGAAAGTTTTCTTTGATCATCGAGGTGTGGTGCACTCCGAATTCCTTCCGACCGGCCAAACTATCAACAAGAAATACTATTTGAGTATCACGCGTCTGGAAATTGACTTTAACAACTGTTACGAGGTTTGGAAAAAACGTTGGCATAAGTGTATTGCAGCTGCGAGGGATTACTTTGAAGGGGACGAAATAGATTTGGCAGAATAAATAGAGAAAATTAAAATTATGAAGAAAATCTTACTATATTTTTGCCCACAAAATATTGTTGATTTTTCAAGGTTTATTTTTCAAATTTCTCTACAAAATTTTTTTGATAGCACCTTTTTAAATTAAAAATATTTCTATTAGTACAATTTCTATAGTACGAAAAATATTCAATGCAAAAAAGGTTTCCCTTCAACAAAACAAAATCAAAAGAAGTTAGAATAAGAAAACAAAATTCTCGAATAATGTTTCAAGTTCAAATTAATTAAGAAAATTAAGTGAAAAAATTAATTAAGTGAAAAAAGTTCTGTTTCTATATAAAAATTTATCATTTATTTCAGACGTGGCACCAGCATACGAATCGCGGGAAGGAAATTTATGAAAACACGATTTCCGTAATTAGAATATGCCTAGAGTCGAATTAGGGGAAACGAATGCCGTTTAGAAAAATACACTTAAATAAAACTAAAAATTCATAACATTTTCTTTGATTTAATCTTATAACATTTTGGTTTGCTTAAAAGAAATTTCGTATTGACGAAAACCTATATAAAATTGTATATATTCAGACGAAAAGAAGTTTAAGAAATTGAAAAATTTAAGTACGCAAGTCGTCAGGTAACAAGATTTTGAATTGTGTAGCGAATTTTTAATGCTTTTGCTTGAGATTTGTCGTTTTGTGACGCTATCAAATTCCGAAAACTTGAGTTAATTTCAGACGTATTTATTCACTTTTAACGGTTTTGAGTGGTTTACAATTTATTTGTTTGTGACTAAACGAATAAAGATTTTACATTGTCTTTTTTCTGTAGAAGCGTATATATTAATTTGTAGAAAAATTTTATTTAAAAAAAAGGTAATTTTGTGGAAAAAATAAGAAGGGTTTTCAAAGTGGATGCAATCGCAATGCTAAAGATATTATAATTCACTCTGAAACTTGAAATCTCTACTTTTACACTATAGAAAAAATACGTTGAGCCTCTTTGCGCCAATTTTTAATAGTGATTTTTTGCACATTTTCTATTTTTAAGCAGCTTGCGTAGGTAGATATGAGTAAAAAACTGTATTACTCTATTAGCTGTGTAAAAAAGGAATGCGCGAAACAATAATTTTTACCCACCCCTATAACCGTTTTTAACCTGTGCAGCTACGTTTAAAATTACATTATTTAATGAAACAAAATAAAGGCACCTGTTTCAAAAAACTTTTAAAATTTTTAAAAACAAAAAATAATAATTTCCAAACAAAAATCTGCAGGTACCCAGTTTTTTACTATATCTTGCGATTATTGAACAAAATTCAAAAGTAAAATGTAAAAAGGTGTATACAAGATTAAAGTTATTCTGAAGAGGATTCAGTTTCGGAAGAAGTTGGGACGGCGTAATTACCCCATTTGTTTTAACATTTACATTATTTTTGTAAATAATATTTTATATATATTATAGGAGCGGGGACGAAAAATAACATTTTACGATCTTTTCGGCCCAGTTTACCTTTTTATAGTTTCGCCGACGTTAAAAGTTGCATTTGCTGAACAAAAGTATGGGAAATCTTAAATATCTTTCAGATGTAAGATTAGTTTTTCTGAAGGGAACTTTTGTCACCTTGGACGAACAAAATTCGTTAATCAGCGGCGACAAAATACATTGTAGCGCCAGCTTCTTAAACGTACTTTTGTACATAAAACGGATGAAAGTGCATACACATTTTTTTCTTTAGTTTTCCTTTATCCCAAGAATATGCACACACAGTACAATTAAATTTCTTATGGGTATGTTAAAAAAAGAATTTTTGCTTTTTATAATTGAATTCAAAACTCTGTTTTGTTTATTTTTTTTTCATTTTTAATTCCACCACTTTGTGGAATAATTTTAAACGAGAACATCTTGCTTCAGCGAAACAATTTTGTTACCTTAGAAGTCCTTTTTAATGAAAATTTAGGCTATAAGAAAAAAAATTTCATACAATTTTTTTAAAATCTTATAACCGAATTCAAATTAATTTGCAAATTTTACATTTCGCTCCCACCAATTCCTCATCTGATTTAAATAAAAACTGAAAATGTTGTCTTTCTCAGGCTCTTTTATTGTGTCTGTGTCGCTCTCTATGATTTATGCAGTTTTTTCGCTCGTTTCATTGATCCATATTAGAACACTTTCCGTGCTTATATATTCAAAAAGTTATAATTTTTGCTTTATAATTTGTGGGACTCATTCAGGAAAAAATTAGCAGTACACAACGTTTTTTATTATATGGCAAAGTAAGTTTTATGAAATTGTTCAATAATCCACTAAAAAATCATGAAGTTCATTTGAATCTCAACAAGTACTTAAAAGAAACCATCAAATTAAATCCAACGAAAACAAACAACTTGTCATTTTTAAAGCTGTTATCGAGAAAATCCAACAAAATGTCTGCTTAGTGAAAAGCAAGCAGTTTCAACACTTAAATACATCAACCTGAATGTTCACAATAATACTAAAAACTGCACTCATGCACTGACATATCAGAAAAAACCCAAGCAAGGATCTTAAGGCATATGTAAATGTATTTGTATTTGTTGTGCTTATATTTAAAAATAGCATAATTTGTATATTTCTCTGACCTTAACATGCTTTCCAAACAATATTTCAAGTAGAAGTAATGAAAACTAACATAATAAATAGCAAAAAATAAAATAAAATATATAAGGGATAAAGTGAAATATAACGAAACCCATGCAGTTGTGTTGCAAATGTTTAGCTAAGAAAGTACGAAAAAATAACAAAAGCATGAGGAGGCGAATTACGGCATACGATATTGATTAAAATTTCCATTTAGGTTAGGTTATGTTGAGAAGGGTAGCTAATTATTGGCCTTATGCCCGTCGGCATAGACTTAAACCAATAGGTCGGATTGTTGTGCGCTCTCCATTATGAAACAATAAAAATGACTCCTGCGTTTGTTTTCAACTCGGTGTTCCGAACAAAATTCCTTAGAATTTTTCAGTCAAGGCCTCTTCGATGGAATGCGTCTGGTGAGGTGCCAAATCCTTCACTGTTTGATATGGAACACTTTAGCCCAATTTTTTACCCAGTCCTAAAAGCCCCAAAACGCTGAGCAATGTTTAAGTTTATTTTCTTTCGCTGTCTCAAAACCATATACTCTCTCGGGGACTGGCATCCATATGATCTACATACTCCCATTTATCGTGAGGTCGTTGTTCGCTTTTTTGGATTCAAATAACGTTCTTTTTTAAATTCTTTTCACATGAGTAGACTTGATGGTCATTTAGCAGTCAATAAAAATGTTGATTTCTGTTGACTTTGTGGCCTTACTAAACCATCTTATACACTCCGTAATCATGGCACTTTCACTTGGTGGGCGGTGTTATCGTCATAAGGTCGAAAGTAACATATTTTTTTTTTTTTTTGTTACTACAAACTTTGTCTAATTGTGCAAAGTTCCTTTCAAACTTAAAGCCATTTTTATAGACTTCTTTCTGTCTATATTTTTGCTCTTCACTGTAGCATTTCTTTCTTGAGCTGTTTTTTTTTTCTTTCATACAACAAACTAAAAACACAAACCAAAGTGTTGTATGAGTGAACATGCAAGTATTTGAATCAAACATGCTACATAAAAAGATTTGTTTTGCAAGTTCTTGTTGTTTGCAACAATCATATAAAAGTGGTTGTATGATTTCAAGCATAGAATGATGGTTGCTGCTCTTAACTTGCACATGACCCTGATGACTTGCCAAGTTTATTTTTATAATTTCTTTTTCTTTTTGAATGCATTTCTATAAAATCTCACAGGCTGTTTGATTTGAAATGAAATAAGCAGCAGTTTGTACTTGGTTTCCAAAGGTTCTAGATTTTTTATATCAGTTTGTAATTTTGTTAACATTCATATTCAAGTCTGCTTACTTTATATGATTATTAGATACAAGGGCGGTTCTTGAATTTATCATAGAATTTTGTATACTGGACATTCAGTGGCCTTAATTTTTTCCTTATATGAGGTATTAAATCGTTATTAAGTGTTTAATGTGGAAAAGTAATTCAAGCTCAGGTCCTCAATATCGGCGAATGGAATTGTAGTTGTATGAAACCTTTCAAGAGATGACCTTCGTTTAATTTTATAATTAAAGGTTTTTTAAAGAAGATTAAAATAATTTGAAACATATTAATTGTTCCCCTTATGAGACACGATACTGCCCTAGTATTAATATTCTTATTTTAGATCCAACTCTCTTATGGTCACTCAACGAGGTAGCCATAGTTATGAATATTAAATTTACCCACAAAAAGCCGTTTTAATGTTCATGATCAAACACGGCACCTATCTTTCACTTCAGTTTTCTAAGCCCTACGTTTTGATTAATAGCTATGCAACGAAGAGCATTCTGCATTTTTTGATTCCATATCTTTTGGGTTCTGCCAAGCAATTATTTTTTACTCCAGTAGTTCATGTCATTTAAGTATATAGTGTCTTGATAAGAATGCACTCTTTGAATGTTGTCTCATTTTTTTCGTGTAAGTGCAACACTGACATTTAACTTTAGTGAAATTTTACGTAAAACATATTTTTAGTACAAATTAGCCATCCAGCTCTGTGGAAAACTTTATCACTAATTCTGAATAAGCAGGAAATAATCCCTTAAAGGCATTTTAAGTTTCGAATTATTTCTGAAGCAGAATTTTATTACAAATATTGCTATATTGCTGCTTACAAGAAAGATACAAAAAAGACTCACACATTAATCTGCTAAACAGGCGTTATACCGAAAATGTACGGATTACAAGACTTCCTCTGCCGGTTCAATAAATGCCAGACGTAACATTTTAAGACACCAAAACACGTAAATCGTTTCTGGAATACCTCACTTGGAATCCGTTGTCAGAACATTTTTATTATGGAAAAATATTGATTTTGTTCTACAGTGTGTTTTAAACTGGGGCGTTCCACAGAAAGTTCACCTAATGAGTCAACGATTCAAGGAGCAATAAAAATATTAAAAATTAGGATCGTTTATGTTTAATAAGTATCCTTTGCGTCAATGTATTGTTCGGTCTCCTCACAACATTGTTACTGTAAAAGAGGGGGTCGCCGAAACCCCGAAAACATCAATTTGGCAGTGTCTGTGGACAGCATTCATTACTGGAACAAGATAACCGAATTCTTGTAGCCTCAACAGGATATCAAGAATCTGGATAACATGTCCATCTATCATCATCAAACAACCGTTTTTTTGCGGCAATAATTTGTGTTGACACACCCTCTAGATTCTCTTTTCATGACTGGATAGCACGCAATCGAATGAACTATACCCAGCATACAGTGGAGGAAATATAGTGATGGTAACTGAAAGTTTAAACAATGACAATCTAACATTAAAAGATACCCCTTAATGTGTCTGGTGCTTCAAATCAACGACCGTAATATGGGTGAAATGTTCTTCCCACAAGACTTCGCTAGTCAACTTAGGCCTATACGAGTCGGGCTTGAGAAGGGCAGAAACGGGGAACAAGCTAATATTCTACACCTAAGAAAACAAGTCAGTCGCCCTAGGGTGCTATAAGGGCAGATAAACAAGTAGGTTTTCGTAGCTCCAGATATCATGTATTTATCAAGGGCTTTCGCTTATGAAGTTAAGTGCAAACGCCAGGAATTAGAAGCCCAAATTACTCCTCATAGTATCTAAATACCAATTGAACTGCTTTAATTTTAATTTATTCCCGCTGCATTATCGGTTCTAATTAAAATCCTGATTTCTTAGCTTTTATTAGGTCAAAATTGTTTTTTGTTAATTATTTACTTTGATGTCGATTTTTCATTATTCTGGTGAATTAAAAAGTGTTTAATAAAATTTTCGGTTCTGGTTTAATTTCATTTGATTAGATATTTTTAATTTTTAAATTGAAATTTGTAAACTTATCCAGAATTTTTTTATCCAGTACTTGCGATTATCATAGAAAATTATTAATTTTTTATTTTTTTTTAATTTTCCCCAATGCTTTTACTTTTAAACATTCCCTGTATTATAGCGAATAGAAAAAAATATTTAAATCGGTCCAGCTTCTTTAAAGTTTGCGAGACTAACCAATTAAACAGGCGTATTCAGTGCCGTTACGTTTAAGAAGAAAAAACTGAAAAAAATTTATGTGCTTTTTGCATTTAAACAGCAACTTGCAAATTATTTCCCTCTCATAAATCGACAAAATATTCTGAAATGTTAAACCAAAACTTGTAATATTTCCTTTTCACTAAAAGCCCATAGTCCAGTTACTTCTGGGCCGCTCTCGTATTTGTCTTGTTTAGATATCTTGGTTGCCAAAAGTATTCGAAAGATTTTAATATGTAAATTTTTGTATTTAATTCATAATATTTTTTTACGCTTGTCTCATCTTAAAGTTTCCTCTTGAGTTTTTTTTTCTTAATTTCATGCTGTTGTGCTTTTCATGTATTTTCGATCAAGTATTTTTTAGTTCTCTTTTCTATATTGTTTTCCTGTTGTCTTTTAAGCCATTTATGCACTTTCTACACATGTAGAAAAACACTATTCAGACATTTAAAAATACAGATGTTTAGTTTAGACATTTTTACAAATGTAATTGTTACTCAGCCAAAAAAAAAAAAAGAACATGTTTATTTTAAACATCTTGAATGTAGAATGTTGGATTAACAGTTGTTCGAGTTTTTAAATTTAAATTGTGTTGTATATTTAAAAAAAATAAAACAAATAAGAAATTATAAATTTTCTTTATTAAAATCTCTGGAAGCAAAGGATTAAGATCACACATGCTCTGGAGAAAAAAATATTCTTATGCAGATGGTCCATCCGTTGAGTTCAATTTTCAATGACTCGTTCGAGCATTTCGACTGGTAACTGGCGAATGGCACGCGTGATGTTTTCCTCCAAGGCCTAAATCGAAGCGGGTTTGTCCGCATAAGCTTTAGGCTTTATACATCCCCACAGGAAAAAGTCTAACGATGTGATATCACACGGTCTTGGTGGCCAACCGACCGGCCCAAAACGTGAAATTAAGTGCTCACCGAAATGTTCTCTTAATAAATCCATGGATTGATGCGATGAAGTGGCAGCTCTTGAATCTCTTCAGGTTTCTCTTTGGCCCAAATGCTGCAATTTTGATTGTTTACATACCCATTGAGCCAGAAATGGGCCTCATCGCTAAACAAAATTTGCCTCGAAAACGTTGGATCTCCTTGGAAGTTTTTTAAAAGCCCATAGAGCAATGTCGCTTGGGAAGATCGAGCGCCTTCAGTTGTTGCACAAGCTATACTTTGTATGCTATTAATTAAAGATCTAGGCGTAAAATGCGCCAAGTCGTTCCATACGTCAGCCCGAGTTGCTGCGAGCGACGCCGAATCGACTCTCCACTTTCAGCTACCGCCGCTATATTTTCTTCACAGCGTGCTGGACGTGGTCTAAATGGGTGATGTTGTTGCGAATAGAACGCTCAGTATGCCGATTATGTTGACCATAAGTTGAGCGAAGTGCACGAAACACATTTCTCACAGAGCGTGAATTTTCATAATTTGTAAACGTTGTTCAAGCGTATGTCTTTCTATTATGAAATGCCAAACAATACTAAACAAAAATAACATGAGCATGACACGACTCACACGTGATCTGTCAAAAAAAGGCTATTGAAATAAGTATCTCTACTTGAATCATGATTCTAGTTAAAAAAAATTTAATTTCATTAAATTGGAAAATATTTAAAAAAATATATCTTTAATAATCAAAAGACAATCAGGCTTCTGCTCTTCGCTTTTTTAATCCGATAATGCATGTTCACGTTATTCTTTGAATGCACAACTAGTCGGGAGCTTTAATAACTTCATAAATACTAATCAAATAAAATTAAGTCTTAAAATCATCATTCAATTCGATTATCAATTTTCTAAAATCCAATGATGCAGTTCATTCGGAAACATTTCAGTGAGTAAAATATACAATTTGTAATATTTAGTGGGAGAAAAAGTTTAATGAATTCAGACATAAAACATTTTTGTTACTAGATCGTTTGTAATGAAAACTATCTAACTTTATAATATACAATGTTTTGTTAGAAAAATAAAAACATACATAGCTCGGTCTACCTCCGTCTTTTTACTACAAAATAATTCAAGGTAAGGGTCTATTCTGTAACTTTGACTAAAGAAACAAACCAGCGACTTTTACCGATTGTTGAACAGCTTATAAATTTTGTGCAATCAAAATATGTTGCATACTTAGAGGAGTAAGCTTTATAAAATATTTAAATAAGTTATAATGTACTACAACACTTTACAAATGATAATGCGATATGATTAAATAAAGTACCTTTGCTGGATGCAGAGTTAACAAGTTATCTCTTCGAAGCATTTATATATGTCCTCCATGCAGACGGATATGGTAAACATTATAACACAGTGGAGGAGAACACACAGTTTTATCCAGATTCAGAAGAAGCCTCTGATTGTTTGCAGATTTTTATTAATCACATTTTAAGGCATTCTTTTATAATCGGATCGGATATTTTGTTTTTTTAATTTTGTTGTATCACTTGAACAAGGAATTTTTATGTTTAAAAAAAGTAGGCCATGTATTGCAATTCATGTCGACGAATGTTATAATGTGATAAAAATTAAATTAAATTAAACACTTTCTAAAAGCAACAGGTTTTAATTTTTACACCAAGTGAACTGAATGTCGTGCAAATACCAGAAAAAACAAAAACAGGAAAGACAGATGTAAATAGTTACTTTAACAACATTAAAAGCATTGGACCAGATGGATACAACTCTGATTTCTAGAAAGATAGAAACGAAAACAGTAAGGAAGGCGTAATTATGGTATGGGATATCATATCCTACTATGGCACTATCTACTTGATATTTAAAAACGAAAAATTAGCAAAACGATTTGGAAGGCGCGTTTACATAATTTAAAAATTTATTTCCATCTATACCGAAGACATACCAATGCTTCAATTCACATTGCCAGAGCTGTAAGATAGTGAATTCGTCAGGGAGATGTAAATCTTTTAATTTGGGCTTCGGATCTTAATATAATGGAAGTATCTGGGGTGGAGTTCTTTAAGGACGCAATAACCAATGAATGGAGTTTAATATCATTAATAATGCAACAATTTACCGCTCAATGTCTAACGGAATTAATATAATGGAAGTATCTGGGGTGGAGTTCTTTAAGGACGCAATAACCAATGAATGGAGTGCAATATCATTAATAATGTAACACTTTACCGCTCAATGTCTAACGGAATTTTCGAAGTTATTTCTAGTTACGGTGCCCACTACAGAATTTTGTAGTTTTTATATTGTAAATATACAATTGAACTAAACAACGACATAGTCAAATATTAGTTTTCTTTTTACTCAAGTGATACTGATTTAAAAACTAATTTATTACTTACCGAATATACCCTTCATAACGGAAAAATGTTGTAACTCCCCAATACTCGGGTAACATGATATCGTTCAAAATTGGCTTTGGGGGTCTTGTTGAATATATTCAGCATTTGCCAGCTGATGTAAACGAAAAAATCTGATCGTGCTAGTGCCTTTTAATTTGACATCAAATATTATGAGGAACACGGGCGAAACAAAATTCCATCTTCAAATAAATACAGTTCTCCAATTTTATTCGAATACGCAAAGGATATATACGGATGTTACAGGATGCAGTAGACAATTTAATGATAAACACACATTGGTGTTCACAAAGCTAAATGGAAAAATCAATCAAACAATTACAAATACTACTCCAGCAGCCGTATGATAAATTTGTCAAGCAACCCCCTCGAAATAAACAATTTGGAAGATATTTCAAGCCGATCTAATGAATATGAAGCCTGTAATTTGGCCGTCTCATTAGTACACGCTTGAATTAAATTTATGGAATGCATATGACAATGTGACTTTTGAAAATGGTCTGAATCAGAAAATAAAAATATAAAACACGAAACTAAACGTCGAATTCAGAACGCTTTCAGAGATATAATGAACTTTCGAATAAATGCTGTACAACAAGAAACTGGATTCCCAAACGTAGGCTATGCCTCTATGCGCTTCTTTTCTAAGCCTACACGGTTAGATTTTCGTTGATATACATAAATACTAAATCGGCAACTATGCTTACTGTACATAAAATATTGAAGTGATGTTCTCAAGAGTATAACCATAACAAATACGGATCTCTACAAATCGATGAACGTTTAGGTGGATTTCCGTTAAAAAACTATAAATACAATATGGGTCCCTTAAAGGTACCCTCAGGGGTGGACCGTTTTGGATCATTTTTTGGTTCATTTTAGTGTGCAAGCGTGTAAATTTTTATTATCATAGGACCACCTTTTTTTATTTATCAAAATATATATGAAACGATCTTACTGTGCACCGTCTTGATGCAGCCAGCCTCTTACCGAAAATTTGTGACACGTTCTAAAACATTTCGTTTTCGGAACCCCGAATGTGCTAGTTTTGTAAACTAACGAAGCCATCACAGCTCTGGCTTTTAAAATCAGCATTCACAGCAGGCAACTACTTAAAATATGCAATACTTGCGCACAATGCTGAATCCATGTCTCTAGGCCTTCTCCAACACTTTCATACACTGCTCAGATAGCATTATGGCACGACCTGTCATTGGACAGCCTGTGAATTTGAAATTCTCATCTGAACTAGTTTCATAGTTACATAATTATGCCGGCAATATTTCTAGGAAACAACAATAGTTTTTGCAACTTTATTCAACAAAGAAATCGCAATATTTTTTTATACAATGCCCCATTTCTAATAATCCTAAACTGTCAGCTGTCAAATTGCATTTTCTAATGAACAAAGAGACCTAAGACCTTCGTTTCTTAACTTTAATATATGGATATCTTTCACTTCCATAGACTCAATATAATCTATGTAGTGCAGTCGTTTTCCACATTCCCAATTTTCCTGCCCTACGTTTCTATTTATTCACAGAATTATTGCCCTTAAACTTAACTCAAACTAAACTTTGAATTATTTTGGAAACGTGGTCATAAAATTCTATTATTATTTATTTCTTTATTTGCTTTGAAAAAATTAAACCACCAGTAATAATTCGACAAATTGAAATGACTCAATGAAATAAATTAAATTGGTTTCTTTTGTCCAATACCAAGAAATACAAGAATAAACTTTAGTTTTTTTTTCTGCTATGCACTTTGCCAAAATGAGTCCTATAATAACAAACAACAACAATAAAAATAAATATTCTACCGAAAAACACGGCAAAAAAGTGTCATTAACCTTGACGTCTATATAGAATATAATTGCGATGCTTTTGAAGTCTTACCAAAAGTAAAGAGACTTGCAATAAGGGCAACGAATCGATGTAGACAGTCTTAGGTAGCCAAAATTTATTTGAGGTGTCTGTCAAATATCCTCACTTATCAATCACTGATGCTAGAGCACCCTGGAAATTTATACGACTGAGCAGCGAATTTTAAAGAATAGAACTTGTAAAGACGAATGATAGTCATTTTGGATAATTGTCCATTAAAAGTTGCTGTTTAATATGAAGTTGATAGAGTGGCATCACTGGTTCGCATTTTGAAAACCAAATAGTGAGGTCATCATCGTCGAAACCGAATGATACAGTCAAATCAAAAGTCTTTACCGTCGGCCCCTGCCTTTCGACTAATTCCGACGGTCGTCTTACCACTGGGTGAAAGCAATGCGACCACCAACGTTTCTGTACACATGGTGGTGGCTACCCGAGCCATGAACTTAACTCTTACTGGGGTGATTAGAGCTTTATAACCTACCGTGCCATTAACCGCTTTCATTGATTACGTTACTTTTTCGAACAAACCAACAAGCACTCCATGACTTATCGAATCTCTTAGGACATTATATCAGGCCTCAGCCAAGTCTCGGTGGCTGTACCACCATATCCATCGGCCAACAATACATTATGCGATTGAGTTCAGCAAGTAAACATACTCCAAGGGAGAAGATAGTGATGCAGTCAAAATTAAAGCTTTTTTATTGGCGCCTGCCTTTTGACAAAATTTGACGGATGATCTTACCACTTAGTTAAAGCATTACGGCAGCCAACATTCCTATAAACATTTCTATATATGGCTATTTGGATCATGAACTTCTTTTGACAGCTTCTGTTGACAAGCAACGCCACATCGATTATTTAACTTCCCCGAAGGAAACCAAAAACCACTTTAGGAATAATTGTACCGGAGCTGATGCGCCTCGAATGTCGAAGTTATTAATTTTCCAGTTTGCGGTCCCAAACAAGTCTCTGGGACTGGTTCGTCCGTACGATCTGGTTAACAACAAATCAAGATGGTGGGATCATCAAGCAAATGATCTGAAAGAAAGCGAGTACTTTACATTTTCTTTTTGCTCGAATCGTAAGATATTGAGCTGGACGATATGTTGTTTCAGCAGGGCTACTACACTCACAATTCTGCATTAACTAATTGAGGTTATGTTTATCTCACTTAGAGTTAACCCTACCTACACTTTCATGAGGGTTTTTTAGCAGCGGCAGTCGATGGACGCCCTCAAAGTTAACATAATTTAGACCATCCCTCAAATTCGGAGTCATTTATTTCAACAATACCTTGCATTTATTGTTAACCCGTTTATTAAAAAGAAAAGCTACTAAAAATATCTCAGCAATGCTAAAAAAAAGATAATGAATATCAAACATTACTTAAGTTTTTCCAGAATAACATGTTTGTCTCGAAACCTTGAGTCTGAAGTCTCGGCTTTGATTCCTACAAAACATCAAGTCACATCAAGTCATTACTGGAGTCCTTTTAAGTAATGCAAACGTAATGGAATAGTCTCTAATGACAAGTTGTTACCAAGTCCCACGGAAACTATTTAGTAGCAAACTGTAGTATTTCTAAAACCATTACAAATGAAATATAATTGAAAAAAAAAATTATACAACAATCTCTCTTAGCAAAAAAAGCAAAATTCATCAAAAAACATTTTAAAAAGAAGACATCATACTGCCAACTATTTTTGAAAGACAATTTTTTTCCTAAATATCATGTCATTTTGTTATTAAAAGTCCCCACACCATTAGTACTTGCAGTCAAACATTTAGCAAAAGAGACATATCCCTTGAAATACGAACAGACGGACAATCAACATAAGACACATAGACAGATAAATCGACTAAACCATAAAGTAATCCTTTGGTATGAATGAAAAATAAAGCAAAAACATTAAATTTTTAATGTTTAAATGGGAAAGAAAAAAAGAATATTTCAAAGACTGAATAAAACATAAATATTGGCATAAATCCAATAGTAACTAAACCAACAAGAAGCAAAACAGTGATTTCGATTGCACTTAAGACATACATATAAAATCATTTAAAATATTTAAAGTTGTTAAGGCATATCCTGTCAGCAGGACAGATATTTCGCTTAGAGCAGTACGATGTCATTTAGTTTAGTTCGACAAGCCTGCGCTACTCGCCACAAATATCCCCTGATAGTATACCAATAGCCTTTTCTTTTTGAACTATTCAGAAGAGATGATTGACCGGCCAAGCTCGAGCAAGTGGAAGCCAATATTATCCGCCTTCTTCGCCGCTAAATAACTTAAAAGTGTTCTTCAAAAATAAAACTTTAAAACCGATCGTCTTGGCTACAAATCATACGTTATCAAATTATTTTATTAAGTGCCTCTAAATGACTCGCCCTTTAAATGCAAAGCTACAGGAGTT
The DNA here is from genome assembly GCA_963932375.1 of Phania funesta. Lineage (NCBI taxonomy): Eukaryota > Metazoa > Arthropoda > Insecta > Diptera > Tachinidae > Phania > Phania funesta. The sequence goes on along the minus strand of OZ010653.1, from coordinate 101,685,858 downwards.
ATGAAAAATAGCTTTGCGGGGATTTTATTAAAAAAAGTTCATTAAAAAAGTTGAATTAAAGCGGCCTCAAGACGAGCATGTCCCAAGTGTTATCTTCCTTCACTTGAAGCTAGGAGTAACTAATAGATGAAATTTGGCTCAAACCTACTTCATTGTTTTGGAGACTCAGCTTTTTCCCTGGCTCGCAGGTTTGAAAAATTCAAATCAAGCAATGATCTTAATTTACCTTGGCGTTCACCCCTACTATTAAATCTAAAAAATTTTTGAACTCCAGCCACCACTGTGCTTATATTCCATAATAGAGACAGTTATCAACAAAGAACAAAGAACATAACAATTTAAAGCTTAGAAGGAGTGGTAGTTGTGACAACAGTGAAGACAGCATGTGAAATGACATGCAACAGCAGGAGAACAAGGCAGACTGAGGAATTACAAAAAGAGATTGCAGTAAAAATGTTTTTATTTGGTTAATAAAAACATAATATGTTGTAAATACTCATTCATACACATCCTTACACACAACCATACATATGTATTTCATGCATACACAAAAATATGTCGTAAAACTAAAAAACAAAAATAAAATACTTTATTTTGGCAAATAGTACAACAACAGGAGAAAAGTATAAAACATGTTGTACAAAAGAGTTTAAGGTTGGTTTCTTGTTATTGTTGTTGCATACATACATGTGTATATAGGATATCCTATAGCCTTTGAAGAGACAAGTTCAAGGATTAAAGTTTGCCAAAAGAAAAAACCCCTAGAACTTTTTTGTTTAGGGGGAAACAAATAAAACAACAAATAAGCACAGTTTTAGACTTTAAACAAAAATGCTGGCAAAAAATATGAAACACATAAAGAGCCAAAACCTAGAAGATTATTTTGTGGCTTGGAAAAACAAATCTTAAATGCCACATAATATGAAGTTCATGTGTTCTTTGCATTTTTTTTTTTGTGGACGAAATATGAAGTAAAAATAATAATAAACAAAATAATATTTAAGTATGTTGTATAAGGAAAAAACTTGGATGATTTGTTGGTAAAATAAATTACGGGAAAAGGTCTCAAATTTATCAAATTTATGTAACAAAAAATTAAAAAATTAGCAGCAATTTATATTAGCATTATGTTGAGAAAAAAGTTGCATAAAAATAGTTTTTTTTCTAAATTTTAAGGAAAATGTTGTGGCAAAATATTACCTCAAGGAGTCCCATATTACAACACTAAATGTTTAACCATAATTTTATCTAGAGTTCAATTTATTCATATCAGCCCTATCAAAAAAATTAGTTGAACAAAATCTCATTACCTGAGTACTGACACAGGTATACAGATACACAAGATCATTGGCAAACATCATGGGGACCCAGAAATAATTTTAGAAGTAGTGTCTGCAAAGATTTTTATACTCAATTCTACAAATTTAAGTCCCATTTATAATCTTAGTTTACAACAGGTTTTAAGTATTTTGGTTCTAACTATGTTAATTAAAAAAGCGCAAAGTTCCCAAGCAGCGGGACATCCTGTTATGAGACACAGCTGCTGATATTTCGCTGAAAATAGGATACGCGGATTTCCCTTCCCTTTCGAAATAATATCCATTGCAAGCATTCCTACAATTTCTCCAATATTAAAAACAATTTTCATAAACCGATTTTGAAATTTTCTTAAACACCTTCAGTGCGTTATTTTTCAATTGCCTAAAAATTAACTTTATATATGTATATAGCTTTTGCTCAAACCGTCGTGGCATAACAGGATACACCATCTTTTGTGCCGGTATGTGAATATTGAAGATCTTAAAAAAAACGACGTCGAGATGTGTGAAATTATTATTTAATTCGGACCTATTCAATTCATCGTAGTCCAACTACTTTTTCAATACAACATTAATCACAATTGACGCCTGGTCGAAATGGGATCCAACCACAGCGAAATGTGCCGTTTATGTGGCACGCATGTCTTGAGCTCATCAAAAATCTGCAGCTTTTCGTGGTGTCCTTTTTTTTACATAACTCCCTAAAAAAGTCCGGAGGGATGAGATCTGGAAATTTGGGTAGACAGTTAAAAACTGCATTGCTTGATTTACAATGTGACATGGTTCACCAGCTTGTTAGAACCAGTAACAATTCAGAACATCTTATACGCTTTTTTGTTTAGGCATACATAGTGAGCCATCATCCGCCGATATCGTTTCCTATAGACAGTTTCACAATTTCCATTGCCCAGTGATGGCTTTAGCGCAAGCACCGGCACAAACAGTCACTTCTTTGTTATGCAGTGGTATATCTGGGTGTCGACTATCCCTTCCCAAAATCTTAAGATTTTGCTTGTTCACGTCGCCACTGAGGTTGAAATGGGCCATGAGACAACTTGGTTCATATTACAAAACGACGAATAGTGTTGTCAGGCGGTGCTTCTTTGCCACGATATTTTTGACGATATGCACGTTGAGTTAACACAACTGAACGTACAGCGTACAGTTTCGCGGCATTGCTTTGTTAAGCAAATCTTAGCAGAATTGTACTGAATTGACTTGACAAGGAATGACGGAAATTCGTTCCAAGCATCTATATCAAATCACCCTGTCGGAATGTTAAACCAAGAATCAAAAACAAAATTCCTTTCTTCACAGTGGTGACGAACGCAAGAATAGTTCTAAGAAATATCTATGCTTTGAATCACTGACCTGGTAGCAAAATAATATACATGTTTTGAGGAAACCAACCTGTTGGAAAGCAAGGTGAGATACAGAGAGTCAAAGTCCACCAAAACGCAAAATTTTTCCTAATTTCCACAAAGACACACAGATTTCGATGACTGTTAATTTTTTGTGAAGCGCTGAAAAATGCAGCTATTGTATTGACTTCATGTTGTTTTTTGCAAATATACTTTGTTTTATTTAAAAGCCAAAATGTAGATAAAAATATAGTTTCAATAAATTTAGAATTATTATTTGGAGTTTGTTAAATGGCAATATTTGGTGAAAATACCTTCTAAAGATTTAATTTTTTTACGCCAGCAAGCAGGTAATAATCCCTACTTATGCAATAAATGTATTGTATAAGTATGCTGAAACTAGGAACAAAGTTTATGCCTAACGAGAGTAATATTTAGGAGCATTCGATTGAAACTTTTTTAGGTTTTTTGGGAAAGACTTCTACAGGAAGTTAATTTATCATACGAACAGAACGGCTAAGGAAAGGGTTTCCCTGTTGTGTGTTGTGCAGTCCACTGACCAATCTATCACGAACGGATGTGCCTTTTATGAGCAACGAACAAAATTCCTAATTTCACTGAAGAATATTCAGTTGTAGTAACCATAAAAGAATGACAAACACTGCATCGATGTTTCAGTGAGTTAATAGAATTGCATTTTTTCTGCGGTCGAGATGCTTAAAAGTAGTAAGAAGATTAGATGTAGTAAGGTACCCCTAACATTGTTTTAAAAAAATCAAGACATTTGTCAAGTTAAATATGTGTTTAGTTCATCAACTACTGGATTATAATGCCAAGAACATTAAGAGGTTCTGATCCCTAAATATTTCTATCACATGTTCAGTGAATATCGCAAATAAAATAGATCGGAATATAATTTTGACGTCGAAGATCATTAGATCATACGAAGCCTTGTGGTACCACTAAATTAAACTTGAACACATTTGATAAAATCTCATTTATAACAACGCGCTTAGGACAGTCCCTAATCAAGACTTATATAAATTGAGAGAAGTCCTTACCTAAACTAAAAGCAATGCCTTTTGATAGCAGTAAACAGAAGTTAACATTTTCTTTACGAATTTTAAAAATAATTATAAAAGATCGCCCAAAAAAGCTGTCTTATTTAAATTATGTACTTGTTTTCTATTCGACATCGTAATCATTTCTGGTCAAAAGTTTAGAAACTCATAACATGTTGGCAATTTTGAAGAAATTAACACGCAATCTGCCATTAAATATTACATTTCCAAGCCATAAGCTTATTATGTATACACGAAATGTTTTACACACTCTAATACACACACATACGCACACTGAATTGAAATAAACCGGAAACGGAAATTTGTATGCAGAAGTAAATATGATCACTCATCATGGCCACGAACATTGTTATCATTATAATTAACACAAAAGGTTCTGCATGAATTATTGAACACTTGAAATGAACCAACCAAAATTATGCTTCAAAAATTTATAAAGGCCTCTTCTGTCTGTCTAATGTTAGCATAACATACAACAACAACAGCAATAATAACTATTGCACAATGCAAGGATATCTTGAACCAAATTACTGGAAACATTCAAACCAAATTTAATGCTCGCATAAAGGAAGACAACATATTAAAAAATGAGAGCCCATGAGACACCACTTGCTTGGTTTATGAGGTTTGTAGTTGGTTATTTGTAGTCTCGTACTTATGTTAAAGCATTTATCTGAAGCTGTGCAATTAATTTCCAAATAATTTTGTTTTTTTTTCTTTTGTTTGATTCTATTTGTTAGTGGCTTGCTAGCACGTTGTTCCTTGTAGGAATGTGTGCTTCTACAGTGGGCACACAATAATAAAACAATACACGCTCGTTTGTCGGTGTGCATTTATAAAACAATGACGGTAGAGAGGATATTAATGTAAACACACTCCTATGTACAGCATTGGTATAAAATGTTCAAATAAGAGTTGTTAGTTTCGCTGGTTCAAACAAGTTTTGCCAGCTTGATAGGTTCAATAAGATTTTAGCTGTTTAGTTGGCTTATACTCCCTGACTTAAGCCTACTCGTGTTAACGGCTTGTCTGGATGTACCTGTCTCTACAAGGAGTCTGGCTAAAAAGCAGAGAAAAGTTAACATTTTCGTATAAAAATATCGAATACACGGTGGAAGAGCATACGCCAGAGATGCGAGCTTGGTCTCTAATATGGAATCTATGGAGACAAGTTTTTCTCCAGTTTTAATATGAACTTTATACCTGCCTATTGAGCTCTGTGTGGGTGGACATATAAGCCTAGCAAGAGGAACAGAGGTTTAATCTCTGAAGAAACTTCGCTTTTAAGTGGACTAAGTAGCAATTTAACGAACTAGTTCATGAATGACACATCAGTGTCTGTAAAGATAATTTTTTTAAATGAAAGGTCAATTATTTCATAACTTTTTTTATGCATTAAAAATTACTCTTGGATTGAATATGCCTCTACAAAGAATTTTTTAATAAGGAGGGTTGAAATAGAATAAAATAAGATATCAACAACCTTCGTGTTATGGTGTATAGCATCGTTAAAATACCTGCCGCGACTTCGTACAATGGTACGAATCTACGAGCTCGAATTTTCAATGACTCTATCGCATGTCTGTGGTAACTTTGGGGGCATCGTTCGCTTGCGACTTATTAGAATCTTATTAGAAAACATCTGGCGAATAAAAATAACCAATATTGGTTTTCAGTCCGCCTCACCGTCACACCAAGCAATTATGCCCTTAAATCTTCGATGCAGAATGTTTATTGTGTCGTTTGGTGGTTGGCATGTAGCTTCACCCTTCAGAAATAACATGTCTATCATTGGCATATCGTTTTACTTTGGCCAAAATAAATTGGTTATCTGTAACGCTCTCCATTGTCGGTGATAAGCTCTCGAAAGTTGCTTTCATAGAAGTACCGAACAATGATATTGCTGGCGGCACCATACAGTTGCATTAATGCCTGATGAACTTCGTATAAGTTCGTGGCGACCCATATGCGGCCTTTTTGCTTGTCGACAAAGCCGTGCACCAAAAAAAAGATACCTGGTAGCTAAAGACGATTTTTCGACCAAAATTATTTTTTATCAAACAATCTTACCGAAATGCCAAAAAAACACCTCTTTTTTAAACCCGTGTTTCCTTTTTAATACAGCAAGTTAGTATAAAATCCAAAACACAAGCTTTGGACATGTTTAAACATTCAGGCACTCATGTTAAGACTTACACATGTCCTCACTCGTACTGTTACACAGAAAAGGATATGGAAATTATAACGAATAATAAGAGGAAAGGGGTGAAGAGAGATTATTACCACAATAACTACCTTTAGCCGTTGTTATTAAATGGAAAATGGAAACATTTTAAAGCGGCCGACTGCAATTTTGTAGCGACCACAAATGTCAAATGCAATATAATAATGGGCTACAAACGAAGCAGATGAGCCAGCAGCACTATACATACAACACAAATGTATACACATGCATGAATGTGTTCATACATACGAGAGTATTAATGGGATGTGTGGCATTTAGGGCGAGAACACTAAAGCTATGGTGGCAAATGTATTGCTAGATTTTTGAAGAAAATATTAATAATTTTGTTTTCAAATAAACTGCAAATACCCTTCATTCAAAGAAATTGGATTCATTCAAATATTAAAGCTATTTTTTTTTTCTTTTTGGAAATTAATAAGTACTAAATATCGGCTTTACAGTAAGATAATGATGTCAATGAAAATCAGTATACTCTAGAAATTTCCTGTCATGGAGATAAAATTAACTGCAACTTCATGTTTGAAAGTACTTCTACCCTTTCTTTTTTCATTTGTAATTGCTCTCTTTAAATAAATGAAGTTGCAAACCTTATTATAAACCGAAAATTTTCAAAGTCTGACAGTAGAGCTCACGATCTGACATCACAAAGTACCTGAGTTCCTTTAAATATAATAAAAATGTACGATAAAATTATATGAAACCACAACGAGAGCATTTAATTACGTTAATGACCACATACATACATGAATACATTAACAGGAAGATATAAAAAGAGGGATAGCGAAATTGTATAAATGAACTTAATATATTAAAAGAATTATCCGTTTACTTTACAACAAAAAGGGTAAATATATAAAACACAGGTACTCTTTTGACTCATACGTTATTATGACACCGAAAACTTTATGGAATCTGATATGCTTAAACAAACTTGAAAATAATTCTAAAGCCAGTGAAGTCTTGCTAAATATTTATACTTTGGTAAATAACCCACTATATTAAAGATTTCAAAAAGACACACGTCAAGCTGATTTGCAACTACATAATAATCGGGATCACTATCACCAGCCTGCAGATATCGATAATAAAAACTATAACCTTAAAATTCAGAGATATGATCACTACTTTTAAATCATCACTGCTCTTGGATGACCCGCAAGATAATTGTAGCCATGAAAGATATCAACAAGGAGAAACTTATGCCTATTTAAGAATCCTGCTTGCGGCTGGCATGACGAAAGATAAATTTATATATACATTATGAATAAGAAATTCGTTTGTTTTCAGTTTCACGACAAGGAAGTCTTATATAAGGACTTTCATTCTCTCCATTCTCCTTTATATTTCAAAATTTTTTGCTGAGAAGGAACGGGCAACAAAATTTTAGATCTACGTATTCGATTTAGAGATACGGAAGGCAAGAAAGGAGCGGTTATGATATTCAAAGTTTTACGTTTGAACTTTTTCTTCAAGGAGAAATATGAGTAAATCTCAAACTAAAATAAAATAATCATTTCTATTCAGTGCAGTTGAGTTTAATTTGTTTTGCCCCACTGTGCGCCGAATATCATCGAAACCAAGTTATTTAAAGTCACATAAAGTGTTGATGATTATTAATGCCTGGATCTACTGTCTTCAGTAGTATCCGTGTGGTAATCAGGAGTTGCCTTTTATTATAGTTCTCTACATGATCTTTATAGCCTTCGAAAATGCTTTCGACACCCTGAACCACAAGGTATCTTTCAAAAGTTATTAATCTAATTAAGGCCCTGTAAAGCGATGTTAGGATGTCGAGTTATTCTTCTTAACGCACTGAGTAATCACTTCTACGTTGTAACATATAACTGTCAGGGAACAATTCTATCCCCTCCCGCGAAACCGAAGCCATAAAAACTGTCCTAGAGATAAATATAAAGATTAGCAAGTAATGGATTAGAGCACCCTAAACATCAACAGTTTCTAGACACAGGACGTTAAGCTAGACGAAGAAAATCATTCATATGTCGAATTTCAGAGACTGACTCAGTAGGGAATTCGTCAGCCATGTATGGAATTCTTCAGCTATCTCGAAACACACTAAGATCAGAATATTAAATTCTTGCGTCAAGTCAGTGCTGCTTTACGCCTGTGAATCTTGGAACGCATAAGTGAGTATTCGTTAGTCGATGTCTACGGAGGATCCTAAGGATAGATCAGCGACCAATTCATATCCAAATCCTTAGCCGCAAATGGCTTTGGATTGGTCACACGCTGCGAAGGCTTCAACTCTAGAACGAGGTCATCAGAAGCGACCTGAACGGGAGGCAAATAAAACATATATCATCAAACCGAACAGAATTGAAAGAATTTTTTGTGGCCCTTTATTGCTAATAGAAACCACAGGATACATATAACAGCTTGTATTTTTAAAACTTTAAGCAATTTCCAGGCACCAGTCATTTTTAAGTTATAGATCAATGTCGAATATTCCTATGTCTATAAATTAATAAAAGTATTTATGCTGAAACTTATCATTTTCAAATATATTTGATTCGATTGAGTTGGAAAACATATATTCAGCTAATAACAATTATAATTATGTTTACCTTAAGATTAATATTTGGTAAAATTATGGAAATTTAAATCAGTTTTCCCTATAATTGACCTAATTTAGCAGAGCTGAATTTTGTCGAATTTAGATTTTCATTTTTAAAAATTTTTGGTAATGCAAAGGGGCCGCTGTAAGAACCCATAGGAACTTATACTTGCGGTCTTTATTTTAAAACTGATGGCTAAACTATATTTTTTTGTATTTTTAAATTTAAAGAAATTTTTTCTAACAAAAATGTAATTCAGCTGAGGTAAAATCCAACGGGTTTATATTTTATAATTTGATATGCGAATTTTCTAACCAAAAACTATAATTTAGCTTAGCTGAGTTGATTTTTAAATTAATAATTAAGTAATTAAAAAAAATTTAAATATTTTTTATAAGTAAAGAATGGTAGGTATGCTTGAATTTACTTATTACAAGTTTTTTAATATTTTCTTTTATGATTTTTTATATTTTGTTAAATATTTGCTTTTAAAAACTTAACTGAGATAAGTAAAAATACCAAAAAAACTAATGCTGAAGATTTTTTTATGTTTTGCTTTCTGAAATACCGCAATTCAGCTTAGCTGAATTTGTATTATATTCAATTGCGAAGAAATATTTTATTGAATTCAGCAGTAGTATACTTTCATAAAGGCTGTCAGCTGCCAGGTATGACTCTTGGTGTCGGCCGGCAATGGGTTCCTGTCTCTGCGGAGTCTGACTAAATAAGTTAACAATATCTTATAAAAATTCCAACTTTACGTTGAAAGAGCATACGGCAGGGATATGTGGTCGATTTCAACATTTAATACATACTTACCCGTACATACTACTCGTGGAAAGTACATGCATTCTCTGAAGGAGCTCCGGTTTGAATTGACCAAAGGGGTAACAGGTCAATTTAGAAAGGAAATCCTTTGGCGTTTGACTGTCAGATGAACAATGAAGCCTCGAAAGAGGTAGAGACGTTAAGCTGTGGAAGGTAGAGGTAGGGACGTTAGGCTCTGGAAGAACTCCGTTGTTTATTGGCCAATGGAGGATTTCGAAAAAGATAGACAAGAAAACTTTGCAAGGAGTGGACGGCTCAGTCTCCAAAGATACGCCTGAGGAAGATAGTGAGACGGAAGCGCATATTAAATATGAATGGCTAGCAATAGCTAGCATAAAGCTTTGGACCACAGGCAGACACTTGTAAAATGGCATGGAAGATTCAAGCTATAGAAAAATGCTAGCAATTACAAGAGACTCTACGATGAGGAAGACTACAAACAGTTACCAGTCAAGAGTAAAGGCTAGTGTTAGTACGAGACTCAATAAAAGTGATATATTCGTAAATACGAAATCAGTTGCGTATAAAGTATATAAATATATAGTTTAGTAAAATAATTCTGTGTTTAATTCAGCTTAGCCGAATATATTTCGAACAACGGTTTCTATTCTTACTTTTGAATTCGTATCTTTTGTTCATTTAGTTTACAAAATGTAGCTTAGTATATTTACAACAATCGTATATAGCCCAAGGCTAATGCATACTTGGCAAATTATACAGAGTTACACATTCGCTGTTTATTAGTGGTTGTATTTAAAAAATGTTCATAACATTTTCACTTGCAAGAAAAGCAAACATTTATCTACTCTTCACAATCTTTTACGATTCTTTTAAAAATCATCATTTATTAACTTTTGGCATCTGAGAGTACTTCAAAATGTATGGACAACTGTGGTTTGGGTTGTGTACACATACATGAATTTATAAATATGTATGTATGTGTAAAAGCGGTATTTTTCAGTTTTTATAATTTCCGCAAGTTAACAGGCTCTCAAACATGCTGTTATACTCTTTTTTTTTTTGTAAATGCTCATCTGCTTAAGTCGATTTTGGTTAACAAAATAAAACAAAAAAATAAAGGAAGGATTACAATACTGCTTAAAATGTATTCCTTTTTTTGCACTGCGCAATGCTATTTCGTATTTATCCTTTCATACGAAACGTGTTGTTTAATAATATTTTTAACCTTTTGCCTCGTTCTGTAGATTCATTATAAATTTTTTGGTTTTATATTTTTCTTTTTTTAACCAACAAAAAATTCATGATACTGTCTACGCGCGGATATTCATGCGTTAATCGCACTGACCACCAGCGCTCCGAAAGTACAAAAAAAAAAAAAAAAAAAGCAGGAAAAAAGAGAAACAGCAGTAGGAACAGCAAGAATAATGAAAAATATATATTTTTCATTAAATAAATAATGAAGTCCATTTTTGCAACTGCATACATGTGTGCATATTAAACGTTGCAATTTCATAAATTGCATCATGCTTCAAAGACCAGAAAAAATATGCAGCTGAAAAAATTTTTTTGGTAAAATTCACATGATATCGTTGCATAAAAAAAGTAATATTTATTTTCCGGGAAAAACGCTTTAATCTGTCTCACGAGAGAATGTTAAGTAGCAGATTAAAATTTATGTTAAATAAAGGAAATTGTATTTAAGATTTATGGATATTTGATGAAATAAATCATAATTTGGATGGGTTGAATAAATCAAAAATGGTTGATATAAAAATGTCAAATACTGTTACATTCAGAGTAGGTAAAGAACTAACGGAAGGTGCAAGGAATTTTTATTGCTTTATTATTTAAAACTCTCATTTAGTTTGAAAGTACTAAAAACAGAACACATTCTAAATGCAAAGAGACTAGCTTCACCCAAACCAGCGAGATATAAATAATATGAAATATAATTTCCTAAATTTTACAATAGAACCCATTTCACGTTCACCAAAATTTGATAACAAGCAATACTATTCGTGGTTTGAATAAAATGGCCACCTCATAAACAGTTTTCAATCAAGTACATGCTCCCTGTTTCGCTAACGAAGCTCTGACGACCCAGAAAAGTGCTGTATAACCTAAGTAACAGCGCCGTGCTATACGGTTCTCTGGAGGCTATAATCGATAGCCCAATGAGTCACTTACCTTTAAAACTAACGGTAAGTGAAACCACAAACAACGAGAGTATGAAAAAAAATCGAGGACGGCAATTGGAATGAAGGAACGCATACTATTTGAATCATGGTATTTACAGACGCTAATTGTACAATCCACGCTGAACCAGGTGTGCAAACAATTAAACAATTGTAAGATGCTTACCCGGAAGCGGTGGGAATCGAAAAATAATAAACTATTGTTGAATTGTAAGCCAAGTACTGTTATGGAATTTTGTTTTACGGTGGAACGATGGCACAAAAAAGTAAACTAGATTCTATACTGTAACTCTCTGAATATCATTGCTTTTGAAGATACCAAGTTAAGATTTTTTATAAAGGTAATCAAAACTTTAAACGTAGAAGTTCTGCTTAGTGACATATTTAACCAAAAAGGTGCTTCATCACTCAGCAAAATTTTCCTCGATAAGCTTCTCGAATTAAAGCATATTTTAGAAACAATTTTTACTAATTTGGAAATCGCGGCATGAATTTTTTTACGATGAATTATTAAACCTAACTAACCCCAATACAGTTGAGAAACAATCAGCTGTTTTAGAAAACAGTGTTGCATCTTTAAAGTTTTCACCCGATATATTTTGCTAATGAAGGTTTTATGTAATAACACTCTGTCTTAAATCTAGCAATAAGCATACTCGTTCGGCGTCGCGAGATATATTTAGAAATTATCTTAGTTCGCTTGGACATTTATTTATTTTCGGATCACAGCAAAAGCCACAAACAAATTGCTAGAATCCATTTTGATTCTTTAAGTCAAACGCTGTAAGAACTAGCTTCAGACATTATTTTGTATTGATAATGCTTTCTTTTGATTCTCTACTAGAGTTGTGCTGGTCACGACCAAGTTCGTTCAAAAGAGAGATTGTATCAGAAAGGTGGTGGCAACTTTACAGCAATTATAAAATACATTCAATTAGATTTTTGGAACGACCATCCGTCATTCCTTCTCAAGTTTGGTTTGGAGATAAACCGGGTTTGGCTATGTGCCATCTTCAGTGTCATTTTTCAACCGGTTTGTCTTCAAACTTGACAAGGTATGACGGAAATTCGTTCCAAAAATTTACATCAAAACACCCTGTCGGAATATCAAATCAAGAATCATTCAATTTAAGTTGTTAGTTAGTTTTTCTAAAAACTTCCATTGAACTTTTGATTGATTCAAGAAAATTTCTATAAATTATGGATTTTCTTGACCTTCTCTAATTCAATTTATTCGATTTTTTCAAGCTTGAGGGTCTTTTTTTTATTCTTTTATTCTTTCGATATTTCGCTACTCCATTGTGTAAAGAAAGAATAAACGAATTTAAGAAAACACCTTCAAGCTTAAAAAAATTTAATAAATTTTTAGTTTATATTTTTCTTACACTGAAACATAAATTATAACAAATATTTTTATCAAAGGCCTTGAAGCTTGAAAATTTAGGAAAATAAATCAAAAAAGTTCTATTGTTTTTTATTAGAAAGTGTATGACATAAAAAATATACAAATAGAAAATATGTAAAAAAATATTCAAATGCATATGTGAAATATTTTTATATGAAAACGATTTCGATTTGAAAATGTATGCATTATCAATTAACACGATACACGTTTGAACGTATAAGAATTGCAATATCAGTGAACGTCTGCCAGACGGAGTAGTATAGAAAAACAAAAGTCTGCAGTCAATAATTTAGAAAATCGAACATATTCTCAAAAACCAAAACTCTTAGAAACTGAAGACAGTTTAACGGACGATTAGTCACCAAATAAAACTCAAAAAACTCGTGTAGCTCTGCAGAATATTTTATTGTTTAAATGCAGCATTTCGATATTATTTAATTCTTCGACGAAGTAAATAATGTAAAGAAATTATTTATAAATTAACTTTAAGTTGCAAAATACTCTTGCCCACGAGGTGCTTATTAGAACGTAAATTTTTATTTATTATTAATAACATCCAAAACCAACCGAAAGTTTGATAATTATTATGTCTCACGAACTTCAATTACCTGGACGATGTCCTAAGTTTTGTGAAAGACTAGGAAAGTAAGGGAAAATTCAACAACTATAATCAAGGTAAGAAGGAAAAATAAATGTTATCATCCTATAAAATGTTGATCACATACGTCGTATACAGTGATTATTTTGGAATTACTAACCCTCTCCGTTCACAATCGTATAGGCAAACACCTTTGCATGCTTGTTTACAAACCATTACAGTAGATTAATTTGATTTGTGTTGGAGGAAGTATGCTCCGTATGGTTTGCAGAGTTCGAAAAGCCATCGGGTCCAGCTTCGATAATTTTGTTTCCTTACGGTATGTACATTGGGGATATGACGAATTTTTACGCCAAAAAATTGGCATAGTCCCACGTGCCAGCCAATGTTGTGAAATTAATGAAAATCACTTTTTAAAGACATTTGCTGTTATACAAAATAAATACAGTTTTCCATTTATTATATGATATAAAATATAACTTTTAGCACGAGGGGATTTACATACTGGAAAAATTTCTTGGGTTATTGTAATTACACGTTCCGCACAAATATTACTTCGGTGCAAATTTAATATAAGTTAGGGTCCCTTAATCCCATTCCTAAAAAATACATTTCAAATTTGTCTTGAAAAGCGTAAATGCGTTTGCTGCGGGAACTTTTTTTAATAATTGCAAAAAAATATATCACGGTTCTTCTTACTCTTATATGCTCTATTCGAATACGATATTTGCAAAAATTGTAAAAAGTTATGACTCTGATGTATATATACATTACAAACTGTCTAGCTCAGGATGTCGATATTTAAAGTTCGCTTGAATTGTAATGAAAAAAACTGCTTTCCATCTCCATAATTTACTGTTTTACGAATTTATTTTTTTAGTCCGTAAGTTACGTAAATCAGTTTTTTTTATTAAAATTCAAGCGAATGGTAACGTTCAACAACGTGAGTTAAAATTTCCTATAGCCAAATTATTAGCTATGGCAAAAATATCAATTATTTTTTTAAATTCTTTTCTTATAAAAGAAAGTACCGCATTGAAGCATCTAGTTATTCTTTGAATAACTGTGATTTAATTTCTTTGGAATAGACTAGAGAAAACAGACAGCAAAGCAAATGGTGCGGCTAAAAAAGCTTAAACGCTTATATTTCTGCAATTGCAAGTTATACCGACTACACAGCAACGAACATTAGATGCAGCATTGGCATATTCCATTGTTTATAGCAATGTTTCTCGCTAAAACTCATTTTCGATTTTTTGGTTCCCAAAATATTGAAAATTGTTTTTATATTTTGTGTTCCTAAACACAATTTTCCTTCGTCTGTGTAGATATGTATTCTTTTTATGCCTTAGTTCGTTGAAAGCAATCGTGCTGTGATGATCATTTGCACATATTACTAAAATAATTTGCTTTTCTTCGATGTCATTCTGTTGAATAGTGTGTGGGATAGGTACAAACAACTGATGTTTCGTGTATGGTTTGGTTCCTCGGTCTGTAAAAAAAATGAAAATCGTTTTTTAAGTATGTTTTGTCCAATGATCCCTCGTCTATATCTACCATTATGTTTATTCTAGAAGCGACGATTTAATTACATCGAGTGATAACGACTATGGACGTTGTGGCTGTTATATATACTAGCACGAATACCAGCTAGTAGTAATTTATACTGAAATTTCGATAGATATCGAATGCCATAATTTTCCTGTTGTATTACATCATGCTGCCACCATCTGCACTCAATGTCCGGATTAATTCTGGCTCTGCCCTCGTAAAATAATTTGATTCAACCACATTTGATTCTCTTCGCATTAACATTTCTCATGTCTGTTCGTTAATAAGTCTTAAAGTAAATGTCGAATAACTTAACTGCCCTTCTCATGAACATTGAATACTCAACATCAATCTACAAACAGACTTTAACTAAAGGCGTTACCTGTATTTTAGGTAAAACAAAATTAGATATTCTTTCATATGCAACGCCTTCATCAGACATATACTTTGTTAAAAGTAATTTGGTCATAATTTTGTATACTAACATGACATAAACATTTTTATAAGTCCAGATATTGTCGAGAATGGGTGTTTAGAGCATTAGAAAAATATTTGAGATTTGTTGTTATTGTCAACAATCATTTGACAAGTCAAATGTGTGTGTTTGTGTAGAAAAACATACAAATGTAGATTTGTGCATAAACATTAATGCATTCAAAGTCATTAGGATGGGCCAAACAAAAAAGTTTGCTCCTGTACACAATAATCAAATGAACGGAAAGTTAAAGAAGTTATAGATAACCATTGTAGAGTTACATTAAAGTGTATAACTTTTATTAAAGAGAGAAAAATTTACATAAAATTGGCAGGGACTGTTAAATATTTCTTTGCCTTTATTTATAAATATTGTTCGAAATTTGTCTATGTTTCCAGGAGTCAATTCGAGCTAAACACGCGTTTGTTTAAAACAACAGCTCCCCAGTACCATCTATTGGAGATCTATTGGAGGCCTAAATAATTTTATGATCTTTGAACTATGAGAAAACTCATTAAAAAAAAAACATTTTTTAATTTTCCGCGCAATTTTTTAAATTTCTATTAAAATCTTCCTCAGCCTTCAAGGAATAAAAAAAAACAAAGTAGCTAAATTGTTCAAGACCTTCACTTTGCGATTAGCAAAAACATATTTAGCTATTCATTTTTTCCTTCGCGATTCAAGCAAATTCATGTCACATTTCGCTTAAGATAAAAACCTTATAACACTTATCGCTCCTTTACTTCCAGAAAAAGTAGATAGGTCCTTTATTCCGCAATTCAATAAAAATGTCGCTTAAAAACTCATGCAGAGCAGAGCTCTTGGATAGAAGTCTACTTAATAGATAGAAGTCTACTTTTAAATGGTGCCTCTTAGTAAAATGCGGATAAAAGAAAAATTTTATTTCAGTAGCACAAATGAAAAACGAGTACCTAAGTTTTCATGTTGTAAATCTCAGTCTAATCCAAAATAGCAAATTCACTTAGATTCTTCGACAAAATAATATACTTTTCGCACAATCACACTAGTCATGCGCCATAACGGAAAAACCGTGGTGTATGGAAGTATTTCGGAGAACTATTGTAGAGTTTATGAAACGATTCAGAAGCATGACTTGTATTATGACTTCGTGGGGCAACGGAATTAATTCCATAGACCGAAGTAAAATACAATTAAAAGAAAGCAAAGAAAGTTCAACTTTCAGATAAGGTCATGCCATCACTTGTCACAGATCTAGAGCTTTCAATTATATTTTGTAATTAATTACATATGTAATTAACCAATTACATGTAATTGTGTTTAGCTGACTTAACTAGAATACTATACATGTACCTGTATTTGGTAATATTTTAATTATACATTTTTATTAAAAAAATTCAATTACAGTCCCTTTAAATTTAAAAGAAATTAATTGTAATTGAGATTTTTAATAACAATTACAGGTACTTGTAATTGAATTCAATGCTTTATATCAATTACTATGACTTGTAATCTAAATTACAATTACACTTTACCTATTGCTTAATGCAAATGATATAAGTTTTAGCTGTTGTTAAAATCGATCCTGCAGTTGCGAAAACCGAATCACAAATATGCCTGGGACAATTGTATATATTAAATATTTTTTCTTCGCCAAGATGTGTATCAAAGTTTTGTTTAAAAGATACGAATTTGAATTGTTTATTTTCATAATAACTTCACATAATTTAATATCAATGAAATTTTGCGGAAAAAGTTGCTATAACTGAGATTTTTAGGAAAGTTCCGCTAACAGAGTCAATTTAAGAGTATTGCATGCTCGAGGAGTTGTGTTAAACGAGGATGTACTGTACGCAACTGAGTGTCAGAAGTTCTGATCTATACCTCCTCGTGGTGGCTGCCGGCAATGGGTTGCTGTTTCTGCAAGTATTCTGGCAAATGAGTCAAGCAGAGAACATTCATTCTAGCAGTTACAAGAGACTCCATGATAAGGAAGAAGGTAGACAGTTACCAATCGACACTCTGAAATCACTACAGTCAAAAGTGAGGCTAGCGTTAGCACAAGACTCAATATAGGCGTAAATTACAAACCAATTTCCTAAAAGCACATTGAGGAAAAAAGAGTCGAAAAAGGACCCAAACATAAGCTGTCTGCTTCGATATCCGCCCTATATTAAAAAATAAATACTAGTCTCTGGAGCACTAGTTGTATTAAATTCATATGCTCAACACTTCATGTCTAGATTACTTATACCATCGTTAAGTTAAATTGCAATAATATCAGCGTAAACAAATTTCCCTTTGAACATTGAAAATAGAAAAACCTATGCACAGTGGCCCAATTTCTGGCAAAGAAAAACTTTAATTACACCCTTTTAAAACCAACCACACTTGAACATAAATAAAATCTAACTATTTTAATGTTTTGTCGTTATAGCTATTGTATGTTCAGGTATTAGCTTTCCATAATAGTTTTAACAATCCCAACTCAATCACACACCTCCCCTCTAACACTCCTTTCAAATCAACATATTCTCCGTGTAGATGTACTTCTCCTTTTAACAGCCCAATTCAATTTCATTCTAATGACCATTAAATAAACAAACACATTTTTGACCTGTCTACAGTTGCCTGCTATTATTGTTGGGCATTTATGCCATTCAGTGGCAGTGGTAATGGCAGTGCTGAGTGCTGCTGACTTTAGAAAATTGCTATAAATATGCAATTTAATGTTTGTATTGTTATTGGTCGTTAATGCACTTTTATGCAACATTTACTTACAAATTTATAACAAAATTGGCTAATTTGTTGTAAAACTCTGCTAATGCAACGTTATTGTTGATGAGTGTTTGAACAAATGGGTGATAAATTTGTCAAATATTTGCTGTTTTGTGTAAAACTAAGGTGGGATTTTTATTGTTTGTGGGAAGGGGAAATAATAAATGATTAAAGAAACTAAACTAAAATATAGTCATTTCTAACGCAAACTAACCGGAAAAAACAAGTTTTTAAATCAGACGCAGAAGTAAGTTTAATTGTCTTTTGAATAATAAAAATTTTCCAATAATAAAAGTTTGCATAAGTTAGGTTAAGTTGAAAAGAGGAGCTAATGCCTTGGTATAATTTTGGTCGCGAGCTGGCAAGCACACAGTGAGGGTAGATAGTATTTATACCTTTTAGTAGAGGAGTTGACTAGAGCAAAGAAAATGAGTCTCAGAATACTTTGGATACTGGCCAATCACGAGATTCAGTACAGACTCACAGGGCCTTTGCGCAGGTTGACTTTATTTTTCCTTTATTAGAGTGGAGAGGACGTAACGAGGAGGACAAGGATTCTTCGCCAGGGGAGGAGAGAGTAATCTTTTAGATAAGAGAGAGAGAGAAATCTTTTATATATGAACAAAAACTATGAATCAGATGGCTGAGGAAATTACTGTGAAACTGGAAGGATGAAGAAACAGGTTCACTATGGAAAGGAAATTTATCTAAAGCAGCAATAATGTGATTTAGCTTTCTGCAGAGCTAACTGCAAAATTGGCTTTAGCCAAATGAATGAGAGAAGCCAAGACTTTGTAATGATGGGATTCTATAAACTTGAAAAAGATAAATTAACTGCGATGCTCATAGGGCACAATTCACTACGAGTACTACATATATTATCAGTTCGAAAAGAAAATCAGTTGCTCTTGACAATGGCTAAGAAGGCAATGCACATTATATACAAATGTTTAGCACAGGCTAGCATTCTATTCAGGCAGATTTCTTAAGTCTAGCGATTATTCGGACGCCATAGTAAGAAATGAGGTCAGCAACTGATAGTCCAGAATTAGTAATCAAAGTAAGGTGAAGTAAAGTAGGTCAACATCCACCAGTTATAAACCGGGAAACACTAGGTCAATGTCAATTTGTAGGAATTTGGTACTTAGAACGATGTTTTTCAATACTTGAAGTCAATCCTACTTAAGCGATAGCTGAGCAACATCAGAGCAAATATTCCTTCCTTTCGGCATATTTTTTTATATCATGAATACGTTATTTCTCCCACAGCCCCATCAGAGTATTCGCAAGCAACCAGATTTTCATGGTTTCCACCATTCCGAGTTTTTAAAGTGCTCTATGCCTTGATTGCTTACCTTTTGCCTGTTCATAATTAATGATTTCAAGGTGACTTCGAAACTTCGGGTGTTACAGGATAGAACAACGTGTTTCTATTATTAAATAATATCCCAAAAATAATTAAAGTTTGGTGGCCACAGTTCGACTATTACTCGATACCGCGACATAATAATACAGTTCTTTCTGTCGAAATTTGATGATAATATTGTCGCCAATATGTGGATTTAAGAATACGGTGTCATCCAGCCCGTGAAACAGTGCTATAACTGCATGTAATATTTCCTGCTTGTCTACTCTCTCGTTTCGGTGATCAGAATTGGCCTTGTATATCCTGTGATTTATTTTAATGCGGTTTTCTGAAGTCAACGGTCTATGTGAATAAGCCCACAACCAACCGATCATTACAGATAGAAATTAATCGCTGCTAGAGCAAAATTCCGCCACGTTTATGTAAAATTGTTTTAGAAATTTTCGGCAAAAGCAGCATAGGCGCAGAGGCTATTTGTCGTATGTGTTATTATGTGTTACAACGTTATTCAAATTACTGCTACGGCTGGCTCTATATTACGCCATCCGACTAATCCAGTTTCTTGAATTTCATGCATGGCAACTTCGATTTCATGTTTCAAGGTGTCAATAGTCTATGCATAGCTATCGTCATGATTAACACTAATGCCATCCCAGAAAAAAAATTAATCCAACGAACTAATATCAAAGCTCCGAGGCGGCTAATTGCCATCAGAATTTTGACTAAAATTGTAAAAAATTGCCTAACATGCCAAGATCAGCTAGGATTTGTCTAAGGCTTAATTCCCCATTGCATTAACATTTAACAAGTGTCTACCAGTGGTCTCAATCCTAACGCTAGCTAGAGCTGCACATTCACATACAATGTACGCCATCGTCTCAGCCCCTTCTTCAGAAGTAGATTCAGGGACTGACCTATCCACCCCTTACAAAGTTTTCTTGTCCATCTCTTCATTCCTCCATTGGTCAACAAGCATCGGACTTACTTCAGTAAATTCATATTATTGCCATGAATAATTGAGAAATAGATGCCCACCCGCACAGAGCTCCATATGCACGGGTAATTCTGTATTAAAACTGGAAGTCGACTGGTATCCAAAGTTTGCATATTAGAGACCAAGCACCCTCTTTGCCACACATTCCTGGCGCATGATTTTCACCGTGGATTAGGTATTTCTTTAAGGGAGTGTTAACTTTCCTACGCTCGACCTACTTAGCCAGGAGAGACATGAACCTGTTACCAGTCACCACCACGAGGAGGTAGAACTTCTAAAAGTGCACTTAGTTACGGCAAGCCTATATTTCTGTGTGCCAGCTAACGCGTTAATGTTAAAAGTCCTATACTCGTAAACACTTTTTTATGTGCCTACGTTCCGTTTTAATATCATGAAATAAACAATATTTGCCTGAACCTTACCGTCATTGAAATTTGAAATGTTTGCGTAAATATAAATAACTGTATGCTTGAATGTGCATGACAACATTTGCATTTGTTAACCACTGCACTACTTCCACAACAAAACCAATAAACATTTCCCCTTTTTGTTTGTTAACTTCACTAAAGTATGGTAGCTTTCATTAGTGCTAAACATATTTACAAACCTTCAGAAAATGTTAAAGAAACCCATTTGAAATTTCAAGAAAAGGTTTATATAATTAAGGCCTATAATCGGGCAGTCTATATTTCTCTTTTTTCCCATCGTTCTTTGATATACTTTATTGGATATATTTTTTCTCTCCAAATTCATTAAAATTTTCTCAAACCAAATTTTTTCCGTGTAAGTTTTTTTACACATTAAGAATCATGCAAAAATGTTTATTCAAGAAAATAGGTTACAGAATATTTAAAAAAATCAGTTCAGAAAAGGAAAATAAAAATAATAACAGAAACACACACCATGTTAAATATCAGAAGTAAAAATGTACAACATTCATACAAGCCAGTGCACAATGGTTTTTTTAATTTTTTTTTGGCTATTGAATTGAAATTTGTTTTGTATACATTTTTTATGCTCCCAAGATGACTTACCAAGTTTCATATGATTTGGGGCACTATTTCATATAGCTGTCTTATAGCCGATCTGGCCGACATGCATCTGGGCATCCAAATTTTCCTTTTCAGCTAATATGTGGGCGGTAGTTTCCTTAAGGAATTCAATCTTCACTGGTCGGCAAAATCTAACAGATTGCGGAGTCTTATTGAGCCTAATAATTTGTTGCGTGTCATTTATCAATTTCAAAGGGACACTCGTAGTAACGAACAGTGAACTGTCAATTGAAGGACTATCGTGGATCTGTAAACGTTGTTTGTACAAACTCTGGCCGGACGAACCATCATATCCATAGCTGAAGAGTAACTTGCAATGTACCATGTTGGGAAGTGTTTCTAGGACCTCGTGCTGCATTTCGAGAATGCGGGAAGATGTATGATCCAAAAGATTTTGTAATGATACATGTGCCTTATTTTCGAAATATTCAATTCCTTTTGGCCTGAGTTTTAATTTAGATTTAAGTACGGCCGGATATGCCGGGTATATATCACATCCGTAAATTTTTGAATTTCGTTGTATATATATATACTGACTTTTGTGAATCCATTTTCCAATTTTAAATTTTTCAAGCCAATTTAAAAAAAAAACGTATTATACATAATCAGCTGACTTTAACAGCGCGCAAACAGAACAGTGTTGCCCCATATGTTAAAGTTAAATTTTTTTTTATCTAACTAGGGTGTTTAAAAATTAAAAATCAACAAAATTATAAAATACTTAACAAAAAAAAATTGACTTTATGCCAAAAAAATATGAAAAAAAACCATTGTGCAGTGGTCGGTTTATAATTTAATTAAAAATGTATTTAAGTACAAGTTTAACTGGAATGACTTTGGGTGAAATTTGAACAAAATCGTTCCAAGAGAAAACGGTATTTACCAATTAAACAGAAGGAACAAGATATCTAATATTAACCTTATACTGAATCAGTTCGCGATGCTGCAGATGACACCGTTCTGCTGAAATCACATGTCGTCCAGATTCATTCCCTCCAGTGAAAGGTGCAAGAATTTCTTTATCATGTAACTATAACGAATGCCGTTAACAGTCACTGCAGAAATGCTGTTTTGGGGTAGCAATATTTTTTTAAAAGGCAGATCAGTTTGTCAACGCAGAGGAGAATTAGTAGCCCTAAATTTGTTAGACACTCTTCAAATCGACATATTGATTGCGCTTTCTCAATAAAAAAATTCCGCGAAGCTTGCGAGGGATTTCGATGTATTGGGTTTTCACAATTATAAGGCGTTCTCCCTCGGTACAGCGCTTCATTTTTAATAATCGGAAGAATTATGGGTGTAGCCACTATATTTAAGTTGTGTATTATAACTGAGGCATCCAGCGGAATTGCGATAACTCCTACCCTGTCAATTTGAAAATCTCAAAAAATCGTAACAAATAGTTGGTTTCTTGAAAAAACGCTTTAACTCGTAAAAATTCTATACATTTCGGTCCCCTCGCTACGCCGTATTTAGTTTTTTGTTTTTGCAAAAGATGGTCTGCTAAGTTCGCGAGCAGTCTCAACGTAATGGGTTTTCGCAATGATAACGCGTGCTTCTTTTGTGTGACACTTTATTTTTGATAATCGCATCAGTTATACATAAATATCAGAGTTGCCACTTGTACGAAAAAAATTGCCACACAATTTGAATCGTACATTCTTATTGAGAAATATGATATTGTATATACGTGTATCCTGAAAATATGCAACAAAAACGTGTTGTTTTATGAGGATAGTGAAAAAATGGCACTGAGTTATCAACACTGAATGATTTTTTGACAAATCAAAAAAGCCCGCATGATCTTAGCGGATAATTGACCTCCCCTTCGCGGAAGATAACCTTTCCTTCAATCTTTCATGCATGTGCGCCTGGGGCCAAATATCGTCAATATCGTTTAATTCTGGCCAAAAGCGTTAGACCCATATTTACCTATAACACTCTCCGTTAATGGTGGTGATATCACTAATATTGCTTTTGAATTGCGAAGCAACAGTTGTGACCGGCTCAAAATCCTGTTGAAACAGTGTTTTTTTTTGTGAACGCTTTGTTATCTAGTACTGATTGTCTGCCAATGTTGGGGTCCATTTTTGAATTCCCGGAAGTCTACTCAGCGACCAAAGGGCCTTTTCTATTGTTAGCTCTTTTAAGCTCCTGTATTAATTGGATCATGTACGGCTGCAGGCACAAATTTCGACGCAAATTTCCCCAAGTTGAAATATGCAAAACTTCGACTAATCGCGCGTGGCGAGAAATGAACTGTCTAGGATTCTGCTGCACCTTTTTATGACTGGTGGTGATGTTCTCTGATGTTAGAGTGTTGGCTAATTGTTTAACGCGTCGGTTGTCTCGAATTTGGATATTGAACGTGTGAGAGTTGACTTCAAAGTGTCATGTGTATGCCGTAAAATAGCAAGTTGTATAAATTAAACCTGTTGCCTGCCGTAACTGAGTGCCCTGTCAGAGGTTCTAACTTATACTTCCTCGAGGTGGCGGCCAGTAACAGTTTCATGTCTCTGCAAGAAGTTTGGCTGAATAAGTCGAGCGGAGGAACGTTAATACTATCTTTTAAAAAATCCCTAATCCATGGAGGGATAGCAGACGCAAGAGCTGGGTGGGCAAGAGGGTGCTTGGTTTCTAGTATGCGAATTACGGATACCAGTCGATCACGAGCATATGGATGGAGGACATCTTTTTCTCCATTAAAGGGATGAATCAGGAAGCCAGGAAAGATCTATCTAAATAAAATTCGCTTTTAATCGGGCTAGTCAGAAATCCGGAAGCAATGGACAAGAACGCCTCGCGACAGGTGGATCGGTAAATTTTTAAGGAGTACTTGGAAGGCAATGTATAGGCTTTCAACATCAGCACTCTAGTTAACCCAAACTTTTACGAAAGTACACTAAAACGTAAAGAAATATACAGCACTTCTAACTAAAAGTTGAACGTGAATTATAAGGTATAAGCAAGCCTTGGTCTAAAGCGAAAAAACTTTTTTAATTTTATTTTTGCATTATTTTACGAAATCATTTGCGCCTTAAGAATTTCCTTTTACTTTGGTCGCTTAATATTCAATTCTTTTCCTTGAGATTAAATTTCAATCAAACTTCTGCCAAAGTCATGTCTTACTTAAATACTTAAGTCCTTCAGTTAATTTTTTTTTTTTTTAGTTTCCTCTTCAAATATTTTTTTGTTCATAATGTTTATTCTAGTCACCTGAGGTTATGTACTACAACAAATTTCACCGTTCACCTGATGAACATTTCGAGTTTTATTTTAAACTTTCAGCGTAAAAAAAGGCATAAAAAAGTTCAGAAAAAATCATCCAGTACACTGGACGGAGATTGTTTGTTATAAAGTTAATATTTAAATATTTCGCAGAAGTTGGAATTTGTTATTAACTTTGAAATAAAAAACACTTTGTTCTTGTTCCTTTGGCAATTTAGAATGAATAAAATAAACAAAAGCTGAAAAAAGCGCAAAAAATATTGCGTTAAAATGTTTAAATTTCGGCGCTGACGTAAAGTATAAACAAAATGTATAAATTATGCGGAGAAACTTTGACACAGGTAAATGCATTTGTAGTGATGTTTTTGCTTTTTAGGGATTTTGTGGTCAGCTGAATACTCTACAGTCATAAGACGCAGTCAAATTGCTTAGGATATTTATTTTTTTTTTAATGTAGAAAAGATATCGAAGCAGACCTCTTACTTTTTGTGTCCCTTTTCGACCCCCTTCGATACTTAAATTGATTTCAGAAAACCGATTTGTAATTCACGACTACCTTACTTTCATTGAGTCTCGTGCTAACACTAGTCCTTACTCTTAGATATAGTGATTTCAAGTTGTCGACTGGTAACTATCGATACTCCTTCTCACCACGGAGTCTCTTGTAATTGTTATAATTTTTTCTAAGGCTTTGCTCTCCCATGGCATTCACATTTAACAAGTGTCTCTAAGCCTTAGGCTAGCATATGCTGGATATTCACACACATTGTGTCCCACCGTCCCAGCTTCTTCCAGGCACAATCTTTCATCTTGGCCAGATGATACCTGAAGTTTCCATGACCTGTCACTAATGAAGTGATACAGCTTAAGTGATACACCCTACTGGCCTTCTTGTCGAGGGGCTCTTTGAGCACCATTCGAGCCTGTCTACATGTAATAGCCTCCCTCCCTCCACCTTTTCAGGTGTAATAAGTTGACAAACTTTAGGACTTAACCTCGCAATAGGCCGTTCCCTAGTACAACAGTGGGTTCTGGACCACAGAAATCCGAATTCGGTAACGATCGAAATTTCTATTAAAAACCTACTGAAATTTCGAATGATATCCAATGCCTTAATTTGCCTCCTGTATCCAACTTTTATTGCACAACTTTTAACGAAATATGATGACAATATTATGCAATATTCTCCCGCTACTACTCTATTTGAAACCATGGAAGAACTCATTGAAAAGTACACATGTTGCAGTCTTCACGTTTACCTAAAATGTTTTGCCTGGCATGTCAATAATTATATACTTATAATTTTTTCAATTCTGGGTTTTATTTTTTTGTTGCAGTACTTTAGTATGACATAAGAACTACCAACAGAAGCTACAAAAAAGATGGAAATAATGTACTTAGTCCTAAGGCTGTATGAAAGCATTTTTTTGAACATGACTGCTTACCACCAACCGCATGCTGTATAACAGTTTTCCATTACAAATATATAGAGTAGCCATTTTATTTGTTGAAAGTTTTGTTTTGCTTTCGTTGGTTAAATATTTTACTTTTTCTTTCTTTCATTATTTTTTCGGTTTTTGTAACTTTATAATCTACAGTATGGAACAAAAAACATATTTAATCTTCATTCCAAAAACACAAGTTGCCTAGAAATTGGATGGTATTGTACATATCAAGAACTTGGTCCTCACTTTAACGATCGAAATTTGTGGATAGGGACTTGGCCTTATTCTCACATTTATATTTTCGTTCGGGTTATGCGTTAAACAAACGTCCTAATTCTTGAAGATCATCAGTCAAGTCAAAAAATTTTTGAAATATAAGTTAAAAGCTGCTTTTGTTAGTCAGTGTCACATGATACACAACACCAGTTGGGAAGCTCTATGCGCATTTATTTGTGAATAAGTTTTCTGCATTTTCGTGCTTATAAATATTAAGATTTTGTAAAAAAAAAAAAAACGATAGTAAGACCAATATTAAACGGTCGCTTTTTAAGCCTGATAGAGCTTACGAAAGAGTTAACTGTTAAACGAACTATCATACTGCGCTCTTCTTTTGACATTTGTGATCAGTTCACTCTAACAAATTATGGTGAATAAATTGACGGCTGCAAAACGCTACCAAATTATCCAGATTTATTTTGAAAATTAGTTATTAACAGATCCGAGGTTTTATCGCAAAGCTAAGTTCACGGTGGTCCTATCAAGGGACCTAATTTCTTCAAAAGTGAAGCAGTGGCTCGCTTTATGGTCAATGAAGATCATTACGGCACCATGATCAATGAATTTTGTTTGAAAATATGGATGATTCAATTAAATTTATGGTGTTTTTAAGCACTAATTATATTCTTGTGTGGTTAATCGCGCTCAATTAAGGCTCTAACTGCGTAAATCTACTAAGGCGCATGCGTGAACATACTATTAACGGCTTTAGTGTCCACACACATATCTAATTTAGCTTACTCAATTACTACTTTACAGCTATTTACATTTTGATGATGTTTCCTTTTTTGTCATCGTACAGAGTATTCTCTTCTCACTAAACAGACTCCTCTTGAATTATATATGGAATTTGATTTAATTTACGGTGCAAATAAGTACTAATGGCTCAATTCGTTGAGTTCTTCTCAACCTACAATAATATATAATATTAAACCACAATCGGGTAGCTGAAGGATTTCCCAATAGGGCATCGACGTTTCTATTCTTTATTATTCACTCACATATATCAAGTTATCATTACGGAAAATTACACGATCGAGCAGCGAGTCGAAACGAGAGTTGGAAGAAAACATAAATTTTAGCCAAATGCATGCAAGAGCATGCCTACCCAAATAGTTACTGTTTAGCGGATTCGAAAGATCTGTTAGATGGGCTTTTACTAGCTACGACAGGCTCTACAAATCAGTGATGACCCATTTATTTTATCTCAAATTGAACGGTATGGACGTGGATGACTTATAGCTTTAGCAGAAAAACGATATGTAACACACATCCTACGCCACAATAAACATTCTGCATGAGTGACTTATCTTGAGAGTTATCTAAAGGCCGCGGCTATAATCGGCAATGGCCTCAAAATATAATATAGGATTCGCGCTTCCATACAAAACCGCGCTGGGCTTATAAAGGATGTCATATACACTAACATACATAGTGGCTTAAATAAGCTCTTTTCTAAACGAAAATTTCGTCTCCAAACAAGATACGAGGTATTGCAAAGTAGAGCGCTGGTGGTTGCCACGATGTTATGGCATAACCGAATATACTATTGCGAATGAACTATAAAGTTTGGGAATGACAGAAATGTATCATTCAGACTCTAATCTAAAAACAAAAATACTCAGCAAAAACTACTTTAGTTTGCCTACACTATATGGACGAGAGAGGCCTCTTGCCCAATCTGACAGGCGCATACACGGATATTTTGCTTTTGCTTACCGGTTATAATTTGGTTTTTAAAAATTTTCGTATTTATATATAAACTGGATCTAATTGCTGTTGAATGACTAGTGCCATCCCGATTACTCATTGGTTGCAACTGCGCGTTTTTCTTAGTCGGAACTTAATCATCATATAACTGTTTGCCAAAAAGCTTAATATTTTCGTGACCACTGATTTTTTTTGAAACATTGTTATGAATATGTATAAAGGAGGTAAGTGCGAATATTTTCTAAACACTGCTTTGTGGGTTCTTTTAATAGCATATTTTCTGTTGACGTTTGAAAAGATAGTTATGCATGATGAACATTTCTAGCCTAATTCTATGTTCGAAAAGCGTTTTTGTTGTATTTCCGGGAGTTTCTTGGTAATAAAGTTTATTGTTTTTGAGAGGCTAGAGGCAAACACCTATTACCGGCCCACATATGAAATACTGATACTTGACAAACAATTAAAATACCAACGACATGAACTAGTCAGAACGAAATATGGCACTACAGATCACTCATAGACGAAACCGGTTTATCTCCAAACTAAATTTGAAAAGGGATACCACAAATTTACAGAGGATGGAAGCATGAAGGTAAGGTAAGTTGGTGAAGGTGAAACCAAGCTAGACTGGGTCACAAATAAAATGTTTGAAGTTTTACGCAATGGTAGGGTTAATGTGATGTATCGGGACAGGGAAATTCAAAGTCACAACATCTGTCAATAATATGGTCATTTGTGAAAACTTGTTGGTAAAAAGAGAATTTCCTTTATGTTGAAATTTAATTTTATGAACGGTGTACCCAGTGAGGAGGGTTGGAACCTACCGAGATGTGTTCACCGTAAGGTAGCTGATAAAGAACATCACTGGTCTCTACGGCTGTTGCATAAATGGAGAGGAAACAATGAGTAGGTGTATCGAAAACTGGCCTTAAAAATACCAATCAGGGTAATACGAGCAGAAAATTTTAGCAAATCCCGAATTAGCTGCAGAAATTACTATAGTAGATTCCACCTTGATTTACCGACTCAATGCTATGCTGGAAGTAACATCAAGCGTCCACAAGGTCCATTACTGGGTAGATACTGCCAAACCTTGTCTTATTGGACATTCGTACATGATGCAACTGTCATAGAAAAAGCAGTGCTGGAAATTGGGTTGCTCTCGGAAGAATTTTTTGAAGCACAAAACAAACAATGCCAACTGCGGAAGTAGATATACGTGAGAAATTTCTCAAGAGTTAAGTGTAATACCAACACCATGAATATGTTACACAGCTTTAACCCATTTATTACTGGCATGAGACCAACCCCAAAAAAAAACATTGCTATTCAGAAAATACACAATTGCTATGATGATTCCTGCAGTACCCGACCTGGAAAATGCCTCGAATTCTTATTAAGAGATTGGTTGAAATAAAGGTGTCCGCCGGGAAGGTTTACTACTTTGTTTGTTTATAATTTTGGATTAAGTGTAAGAGAATGGATCGTATATTGATAAATGTTCTATTTAATGTCGGCAATTATGTATGGAAGACAATATCAGATAAATGTCCGCATCTGTTAGCCTCACAAATGCGGCCCTTTTAAACACATTTTTCATTATATTCTCTCAAATTTCACGCGGTATTTCATTAATTTCATCACGAATATTTTGTTTGAGTTGCTTCCGCGTTTCTGGTTTGTTTGCATAAACCTTGCTTTTCAGATATCCTCACAAAAAGGAGTCCGGAGCAGTCAAATCAGGCGACCGTGGAGGCCAATCAACATCACCATTTCTGGAAATAACTTGTTGTGGAAAGAGGTCTCGCAGTTATTCCATTGTAATCCTGGCTGCATGCGATGTGGCAACGTCTAGTTGAAGCCACAAGCTAGTCAAGCCTAAAGCATGCAGTTGTGGCGTTAAAAAGTTTTTAATCTTATCACGATATCGCTCCCCATTGACAGTTACCGTTACGCCGTTTTTAGTTTGAAAGAAATAAGGTCCAATGATTCCTCCTGACCAAATTGCACACCAGACTGTCACTTTTAATGGATGCAAAGGTGACTGATGAATAATTTGAGGGTTTTCCATTGCCCAGAACCGACTATTCTGTTTATTCAAATGAAAATGTGCCTCGTCACTCATTATGATTTTTTCATGAAAATCCGGGTTGTCATGGGCGAGCTGTAGCATCGTAGGCGGCGTAAATGGTCTTCTGGAAGAAACTCTTGCGTCAACTGAATCTTAAATGCAAACAAATGCAAACATTTGTGCAACATTGTGGCCAAAGTTGTTCTTTGAAGACAGGAGTTTTGAACACTTTCTTGAACATCAGTAATGCTTTCAGCCGATCTTCCAGTACGGTGTGGTCCAAGCTTGGGCTTATCAGCTACAGTCCCTCATTCTTCGATATCATTCACTACACAATAAATAGTGCGTCTTGTTGGCATGTTGTTTCTCCCAAAAATTTCACGTAACTTTCTCATCGTCATAGTAATCCATGATTGATTTTGATAAAATGTTTTAACGATTAAAACACTTTGGTTTACCGCTTATTTTTCCATAATAAATTTGCCAAGTATCTACTTCACGACTGCCAAATATAAACTATCAAGACGAATGTTTATCAAAATGGCGGCAAAACAAAGTAGTATACCTTCCCGGCGGACACCCTGTACAAAAAATTATCAAGATAGTGATAATATAATTGCATCACTTATATGATAAGTTACTAAAATATAGTTTTATTCAACTTTGGCGTATACCTTAAGTAATAAATCATTGAATATTCATAATGCATTGAATAGTTCTGATACCTTAAAATTGACCAGGGAGTGGTTAAAATTTTTCTTTAAATATTCGCCAACATACCTCTATGTGAGGCGTAGGGAAATTAAGTATTGAATTTTAGAAATCCGCGCATGCCATTACTAAGCCATACGGTATTGCAAGTTTGCGGATTTAGCCGACCACGCCTTTAGATGAATAAATTCGTGTGTTAAGATTTCCAGGTTATTTTGCCCCGGATTAAGCTATCAACCCTCAGATAAGCAAATTTGCATGTCACATTTCGCATAACCGAATACAGCGTTCAAGGTTGTCAATAGTTTTTGGTTGGTAGTATGTTATTTTACAAAGTGGCTATAGAAATTAAAAAAAAAATTGAATTTTTAATTGAATTTCTTTTGCTTAGAAGTAAGAAAGCATTTCCAAACATTTTTCTTCCACAGGTACTCATATTAAGAGAAAACTTTTAATTTGTTTTTAAAACTGTATTTTATATTTTGTCATATTTAAAAGTTTTGTTAAAAAAGAAATCAACCAAATTGTTTGCGGTTAGCCAAATTTCAAAAAAATCTCTATCTTTCCTCTGAAACTATAAGAACTTATTGCTTTTCTCTTTGTTCTAATTTTTCAAGGCGTTTTGAGCCAAGGATCTGCCTTTATCTGTTCGATACTAAAACGCAATTTCAATGGAGACAAAATATGTAAAATCAATTGCTTGCATTGTGTGCTGACTCCAGGTACTTTTGGAAATATCAAAGACGAACTTATACGTTTCAGTAGAATGTGAACGTTAGAACCATCATAGGGCAGGCGACCAAAGGCCATGGCAAAACAAACCACTCCACAGGCCCAAATATCAGATTGAAATGGATCGTAGGGAACACCTGCGATGAGAAGAAAACCAAGTTATTTGAAATTTCTAACACTTTTATGTAGAGGGATGGTGCACCTTTTAGTATCTCTGGACTTGCATAGGCATAACTGCCGCAAAATGTTTTCGATAAAACCACATCTTTGTTACTGGTACGAGTATCCTTGCGAGCGAAACCAAAATCAATCAACTTCAAGTTGTAGTTTTCATCTAATAAAAGATTTTCACATTTGATATCCCTAAAAATTTGAATAGCGTTTATAATTTTAAAAATAAAGTGCTAAAAGATCTATATTCGGCTATGCCGAATCTTCTATACCCTTCACCATAGTGTAGAATAAAATCATGAGGTGAAATAATTTTTTTTTAATAACTTCATCATCCTGTTTTTGAAGAGAGTTTCTCTTTTTAATCTCCTTTTTAAACTCGTTCTTAGCATTTTTTCTAATTTTTTAATTTTTTTTTCATCAGAGCGATTTTGTATTTGTTCTATTTTAAGCCATTTTCTTCAAGTTTGGCAAATTTTTGAAAAAAGTTGTTTTTTTTGTTTTCTAGCGATTTTTTTTTAATTTTGGCGTTTTTAATTTGATGTTTTCTTTTGCGTCCGTGAAAAATGTTCAAAAGCAAATGAGTTTACGTCCTTTTGTTTATTTCTTTTTTAATTTGATTGATTTTTGCTGATTTTGAAAAATGTCCTTCTCCAATTTAATCAATATTTTTAGAATTTTGGTCATTTTTTATTTTGAGCTTTTTTTAATTAATTAAAAATTTTTTTAACTTCTGCATTTTCTAAAATTTGGATACCTTCTTTGGCTCCAATATGACATAATTTTTAATAATTTTTATAAACGGTGCTTTTTTTGTCATAGATATACGATTTTTTTTAAATATAGACTACAACTTGGTCCGTACCCATATATTTGATTATTTTACTATTACACATATCCACTAGCCCCTGTGGTGAAGGGTATAAAATACTTTTGTTTACCTATGAACGACTCCTTTTGAATGAATGTACTCTACAGCACTTATTAATTGCTGAAATAATTTTTTTGCCTCTGCTTCAGGTAAATGTTTTTTATCACGTATGTAATCCAAAATCGTTCCATTCTCCGCCAATTGCATTATTAAATAGACCCTTAAGAAAATAATAAATAAACCAGCTTCGCTATATCCTTAATTAATATTCTCACCTATGACTTGTTTCAATGCTCTGATAAAACGTTATTAGATTTTCATGATGCAAACCTTTGACTGCTTCTATTTCTCTGGGTAAAAACTTTTGTGTATACTCGGTAGGAGCTTTCACCTTAGATATAATTTTAACTGCCACACGTTTGCCATACTCTTCTGAATAACCTATCTTAACTTTGGCATAATTACCGGAACCTATAACTTTACCCATTAATATGCCATGTTCTTCCAATATGGATTTAGGTTTTCCTGCTTTATTGGAATCACTGCCTTGTACAGATAAAGTTTCCGACAGTCTTGGGCTTTTATCGGCACCACTAGTTTTGGGAGCTTCATCGCGTTGACTCGTGTTTCAAAATTTTTAAAACCTTAAAGAGAAAAATGTTTGCCTCTTGGGAGACTTTATTGCAACGTTGTCGTAACAGCAGAGAGTATTTGTTCTCAAATAAATTTTCAATTTCTCTCTTCTATCTTTCTTAAGGAAATGTCACGTTTTTAAAACCAATTGTCTGCTAAAGAATGTGACTTTCTTTTGTTTAATTTATTGCGAGCACTAAATTTGGCAAATATATTTATGTTATTTTCTTTTCTCTCTCGGCTTAAAGTTTTCTGGGTAGATTGAGTTTTTTGAAATTTTTGGCTTTAAATTTTGTATTCGAAATATATTTTTAAAATTAATTTGGAAATATTTTAACAAATGTAAAAAATTTGAAACAATATTGACGAAAAATTTTAAGTATTGTAATTTGATATTTATGTATAAAAAACAGACAGAATATTTTGGGATGTTTCTCCAGTTTCAAATACCGAAATTTCGAGCATTTTTCAACTCTGAAAAAAAAATTAAACAATATCAACAAAAGACTTAAGTAAAATGTCGACCTGTGAAACAGAACAGTTTATTTTGGATTTACTAGAGATCATAACGGGTAATGCCCTTCGGCAATATTAAGGGTGAAATCTAAGAAAAACCCCACCTTTTGCGGGCGTAGACATTTTTCGAGTATAACAAAAGAGCAAAAAATGTTACGGTTTTTCTAGAGACGAAAACACCAAAACTTTAAACAAAAGAGTCCTATTTTAATTCACAATAACTTGTATTAATGAAAATAACGTTTTCCGTAACATAAGTAGTTCCTAGATAAAAAATATTTTAAATATATTAACAGGGACCTGTAAAATTTACACGTACATAGCTTTTTTATTAGAAAAGATGACATATAACTGCGTTTGGTCGAGTCTTTGATAAGAATCGCAAGCTTTAATTTTGAATTGAGTTTAAATGAATTTTCAAGCTCATTTCCGATAAATCATGTTCGCGAAAAATTCCATCTAATATTCATGCTGCTTCAGGTTAAACAAAAGACAGAACTAGTCTTTAGTTTCTGTTCCGTTACGAATCATCTGACTAGTTTTTAGCAAACAGAGAGTGTGTATAACACATTAGTTGTTATGTTTCGTTTTACTCTATTGCTGGTAAACCTGTTGAAAATAGAAAATGTCAATGTAACCTACCGTTTACAAAGGAAAGTAATTGCAAGAAAGTCGCAATACACTCACTCTTTTTCACTAAAACACTCAAACTTTTTTTACTTTCCACTCAGCTTTCAACAAAATTTAGATGAAAGCGATTGTTTGACGTTTTCTTGAAAATAAAATGACAAGTGCACAACACTGTTACCTACTAAGAAAGATATACAAATTTGCGGGATTGTGGTAAAATATTAATTGCAAAATTTAATTATTTTGTACACATACGAAAATATATTTATAATTTTTTCATCAAATATGCTTAAAGAACACAATTGTTGATTGTCTATAATGATATTAAAAAAAAAAAATAACTATAATAATCATTTAAAAGTATTGCCCTATAAATTTGTGTGTGCGAATGGTTTGGCAGCTCTAGTTCAATAATAAAAAAACATCACTCTTGTTTTGTTATCATTTTCCAGTTCTAGTCTTTTCATTTGTAGAATTATTGCAACAAATTTTCTCTTCGAAAACAATTTACAAATGAACTTTCACTTTCCTCTGAAAGTGAACAAGAAATTTTCGTGAAAGTTGAAGATTTCTTTGAAATTTTTGTTTGTAATACGTATACAGAAATTTCATGAAAGTACTTTCCTTTATAAATGCAGAGTAACTAATTGAAATCAAAAAACATGTGATTTCCAGCAGAGTTGGGAGTAGTGGAAAACATTTTAAATGACATAAGCATTGCACTAGGGCTAAATAAAATTGGAACGTATTCATTTTGCACTATTTATTGTCAGATTAAAGACAAACCCATTTTTTCACTAGCATTTAAACAAATGTAGTGCAAATATATGCTCTATATTCTATTCGTGCAATATTTGAACCAGCTCTCGCTAAACTTTAATAATTTGTAGTGGTCATGAAAATATCGATGCCAAATCTGAATAACGCAAATTTTAAATAAATATATAAATACAAATGAAAGTTAACAGGAAAACGAATACAGACGGGCAAACAATTACAACCTGCACAACATATATACATATGGAAACATATAGTAGATACATATTGTTAACTGTCAAGAAATTAAAAATTGTATTATTTTTAATTCACAAGTTACATTTGTTTTTCAATAATTATAAGTATGTATTACTGAAAACTAACAAGAAAAATTAACAAAATTTTATTGTTTACATAGTTTTTAATTTTTGCTAATGACGTATTAATATTACGTTTTAATTTAGTTGCAAAAACTGCCGATAGCAGTGACCCCTTTATCTATAGTGACCATTATAAAACAATATTGTAACTTGCTGCTTTGTTTTAAATATTACTTTGTACAATTTGTACAAATCAAAAAAAACTGTGAACAATCATCAACATCCAAATCATATACTTTTTTTTTTAATTTCTTACTTGTTTCTTAAATGTTTTAATATTTTGGAGTTTGTTCGAAGCGCACAGGCCAAGTTCAAACCTAACAGACACAGTGTGTATATTATATTATACGAAACCATTCGCGCTGTTTTTACCCCCTTTAAACTTTGCTTCCTTTAATCATAATGAAAATTGAAACATAGGGATACTACGTATAGGTAACCCCATCGGACAAGTTTGATAGTTTTATCATAAAAGCTTCCCGGGATATGAAGGCTTAAAAATATTTGGTACCTATTCACAGACTCACTCACATTATATGTCACTTCCACTAAAGCTCCGATGATGAAATTTGGCATAGGGGTAGGTCTCGGGGAAGATGTTAACAAAAAATCTGAAAACGAGCACTTTTTATCTAGATGATCTACGGTCCCTCATTATTTTTATGGAGCATTTTCCCTATAGAGAGAGTGCTGAAATTTTATATAACCTTTAAGTTAAAAGAAGTTTTAAACATACATCAACAACCAAAAATCATAAATGTGAAAATAAGGCCAACTTCCTTTCCAAAAATTTCGGCCGTAAAAAGTACTGAAATCAAAATGAGGAACAAGTTCTTCATTTGTGCAATACCATCCCATTTCTAGGAAGTAGGATTATCTTTATTTACAACTTTATGCACATGCCAGTTTCTTAATTGTAATCAGAAGAAATACAGCTTAAAACCCATTAACATATACATATAGTATGTATGTATGCGTGTATATAGACACGTTGGCTCAGTTTGGTTTCAAAGAAATGGATATGCATATATCCTTTAAAGTTTTGCTTCTCCCGGGCTTTTTCATTTCCCGAGAAATATGGAAATAAATAGGAATTTCCCGGGATTCCGTGAGTTCCCGGTTAGAGCAAATAAGTTAAGTAATACTACAGCACACTTACTTGCCCTTTTTCAAAGAAAAAAACCCGTAAAAATAAGTTTCAATGAGCTTGTATTAAAACATAGAAAAACTTGTAGTAAAACACAGAAACCAAAGCAAAGCATCAAAAACGCTTTCATATTAGGATATACTTAAAAGTGTTATCCTTTACAATATTACTATCATCAGCCGCTCTAGCTGCCACTTTATAAGCTGAGTAGCGTTGGTAACAATGATGATAAATAGAAATCCAAGCTACAATCAGCGGTTGGTAAAACTCCCGGGGATTTCTGCACTAATTTCCAGGGATTCCGGGATTTAATATTCTGCGGAATAGGAATGGGAAATCCCGTGAAAAACTCTAATTTACATGTAAAGTTTAGATTTTTGGAAAACTTATTGGTGAATATTAAATTTTTTTGTGAAATAAAAATTTTCTTTGTTAAGTTTTTGTACTTTTATGATTCATTTGTCAGTGAAATCTCGACTAAAATTGTTAAACATGATCAAATTCTAGGTAGTTAAAATAGGTTTTCGGGTTAATTTTGCGCGATATTTGGTTGTTTTTTGAAATATAGTTTTTTAATAATTTTTTTTATTCTTCATTTTTGTGTTGAATTGTTAGCTTTTGTCGAAACACCACTACTTGGAAGTAATATGTATAAAATTTTTTTTAATTTTTGCCTTAATTGCGGATATTAAATATTATATTTTTTGATGATTAAAATTTTTGTTACTTTTAAAATTTTTGGAAATTTAATATTTTTTTGTGAATTTCTGAGTTGCGAAATTTGATTTGGGTTTTTCGTAGAAAATTTGAAGGATTGTCATAAAATGTTTTTTCTGTGGTGGCCAATTTTATAAATTTTAGATAAAACTTGATTTTGTGGTAACATATGAAAACGTGGGTAATTTGAATTTTTGGCAAAATTAAAATTTTTTTAATTATGGTAGTTAAAATATGTTTTGGTTTTTTAAAAAATTTTAGAATATTTGGTAAATTTGGAATTATGTTAAGTTTCGGTGCAATATCGGTTTTTGCACGAACCCGGGGTTTTTTAATTTTTTATTTATTTTTATTTTTTGGGTTTTAGTAAATTTTCAAATCGATTGAATCCTCAGGAAAAAATTTTAAAAATTGGACATGATCGGGGTTGTTAATTAAGTCTTGATCTGCTTTCTCTTGCTTCTTAAAAAGTATGGAATACAATTTCGACCTATAAGGTGGCCATAAATAAGTGACCCAATAATGTTCTTTGTCTATATCGTTGGAATGAATAAAAAGAAAATGATGTATTCTTATTTTAATATTTACTTTGACGTTGAGATTTTGTAACGTTGGATCATAATATCTGTTAAATGACTGATAAGTATTGAATCTTGACGGATGTTCTCTTAAACGGCTCTTAGAGTCTGGGTCTTATACTTATGTATATGCGTGACTTTAAACAACTTTAACAACAGAGGAAAATCTGGTGATCTCGCCGACCAATGAATATCAGCAAAAGCGTTTTATTGTCAACTGTCAATAACTGTATGCAGTTCGTAAGGTATCTTTAAATTTTAAATATTAACTAAAAATTACTCGCAGGGACAACCGTAGGGCCAAGGGCCAATTTTGTAGCAAGTCCTCGTCTCCTTGTTGATGTTGGGCCCTTCACCACAACAATTGATCAACAACAACAAAATATTCTGTGCTTTACGAACAGTTCGAGGTCTTGCACTGTGTCATGAAACTCCCTTTGGTGCAATCTCAGGTCGAGTGGCTAAATGCCAAGTCGTTCATGCAGTAAACGTTTGGCGACCAGTAAACGACGGCGAAATTCACACTGTGCCGAAAAAAATATATTATTATTCCCTAAAAAGTTTATACAATCATTCCGCGTTCTTGAAGACTATAACGTTTTATGGTATCGTCACAAAAATCTATTTATATTTACAAATCCAAAAATGGACTGACCTTTGACACCATTTGCCAAAGATGTTTTCCAATAGTTTATTTATGTTAGATTTTATAGTTGTATAATTAATATTCTCGGAAAAAACTAACCGAAGCTCAATAACTCCGGTTTGGCAAGTTAGAAAAATGAAATCTTCAATTTAGTTTAATATGCTAAGAAAGCTTTTTAATAAAAAGCTTGATGCAAAACTTTCTTTTCGTCAAGCTTTATATAAAA
The DNA here is from genome assembly GCA_963932375.1 of Phania funesta. Lineage (NCBI taxonomy): Eukaryota > Metazoa > Arthropoda > Insecta > Diptera > Tachinidae > Phania > Phania funesta. The sequence goes on along the minus strand of OZ010653.1, from coordinate 101,646,649 downwards.
AACTTTTAAGCAGTTTTCTACTCAAAACCTATTCACGATTTTTTAATATACCTTTACAATTGCCACCCTTAACAAACCAACTGCTGCGGTTTTATATACAATTTTAAATTTCTAGCTGTTAATTTAAAACGTAAAATCAACCCTTAGGTAGCCATGGTTACCATGGTAAAACAAACAAATAAAAAAATTAAATCTAATAAAGGAAAATTTAGACACAAGTCAAACAAGTCATAATTTGAAATTTATTTAAAAAGAAAAAATGCAGAATATATTTAAGTTAAAAATAATGAAAATCTATTAATGGCGGAAGTTTATGTTATCGGGCAAATATTGAAAGCTGTTGATTTTCAGGAACCCCATATATTTTGCAAGTGGAGCTTACTAAGTGGTAAGTAATTACTGGTCGTAAACTAAACTCAAAAGTCTAATATTTATATTGCAAAGGAACTTCTTGGAAGATTATACAAGGCGAAGCTGTGGGTCAAACTTTTGTTAGCACAAATCGTTTAGAAACTTGTTCAGACTTTTGCCAACCTTTAGATTTGCACTTGAGCACTACATCAGTACAAGGTTGGCCCAAATTGCATGTAGAAATCCATGCAGTTAATGTTTTAAATAAGAGTTGGCCTGTTGGTTACGGCTTTGTGCACATACCCACAATACCGGGATTTCATCGTTTGGAGATATTTTGTTGGAAATTAGCTCCGCGTTCCTGGTACGATAGTGTTAGAGAGAAATTCGGCGGTGGTGGTTTAGCATTGTGTAAAGAGGATTTAATTTACACTGGTTTGGAAAGGTGAAAAATTGCTAAAGTGTTCTTTTAAATATGTTGTTAAAAAACATTTGCTTTATATTTTGTTACAGATTTAAATTAAAAACTCGTTCTTCGGGTAAAATTCTAATTGATATTAATTTAATTTTTCGTAATTTTGCCAAATTTGGCATACAGTTTCGGTAATTTTTTTTTTTGGAAAACTTAACGTTATGCATGCTTCAAGACTTTTGTTCAGGGTATATCAGCTTTTAGTGCTGGCTATACTTTCCATACAGGCAGTAAGAATTGGCATATCCAAGCCCTTATCTACAACCACAACCATGACGCCAGGTACCACAAGCGAAATAATAACTGAAGAAACAAGTACTGAAACAGTTAGCACAACTGTCAGCATAGCAACTGCTACAGCCAAAACTACTACAACACATCCAACAACACCTGAATTTCAATGGCCCGAATTTCCACCTAAAAAAAGCTCCACGGCCTTTAACAAAACCACTACGGAAAAATCCCCTACAACAACTAACAAACCATCTACCACTACCATCAGCCCTACAGAATTGTATAATAACACAAGTTTTACAGCTTCCTTTTCAAACTGGCCAAATAAACAAACATATTGTTTTTGCGACCTAATGCAAGACTCTTGTGACATAAACTGTTGTTGTGATCCTGATTGTACGCCAGCAGCTTTAAAGGTGTTTCGCTGTCTGCTAGAAACAAAAACTTTGAGTAATTTCGAAGTACATGAGGGACGTTTCGAGGACTTTAAGTTTCAACATGGCCTGCCTGCATGTGATGAAAATGATGGATGGTTGTGTGTTTTTAGAACATATAAGCCAGTGCTGAAGGAAAAGGTGGGTTATATTTTTTCTTACTTTTTTCTGAAAAATAAAATTGTATTTTTTTTTAGTCTCTTAACTATTTGACAGATACTTCAGGCTGTTATAGCTGGCCTAGTTTGCTATTGGAATCTGAAAATGTAAAAAGCCGAGATTTTTATAAATTTGGCGATTTAATAAGAATTATTAATATTGAAACTAAGGAAATACAGAATTTTGGTAAATAGAAAATTTAATTTTATAGTTTTTGACAAGTTTTGTTTTAAGTTTACAAATATAAAATCACAAAAAAAATCAACGAAGCTCGAAAAAAACATCAAAAGACTCTGTTCTGTAATTGAAAAAAATTAGATGACATTATCTGGCAAATTGCAGAAGACAGATTAAAGCCAAATAATATAAACTAAACAAGTTCAAAAGAAAAACTTTAACACAGTCGGAAAAAACGCCTAAATCGAAAAGAAAGCAGAAAATTTCAAAAAACCGGTCAAGCTGCAACAAATAAGAGAGCTATATTCGACTATGCCGAATCTTATATACCCTTTACAAAAATAGGAACTACTAAATATGTTATATACTACAGATTTTTCCCGATGCAAAGGATGGGTTTTTCAATATTTACTAAAATGTAGAGTTTTCGCTGCAATTTCAGCCTTTGCGTAAATTTCAAAATATGGTGAAGTTGGTTTTTTATTCCTTGTTTGTGAAAAGTAGTTCTTTTGCAAATTTTTAGTGAAACTGAAAAGTTTTGGCGAACCCGAATTTTAGTTTTAAAATTTTTAAAATTTGGTGAATTTTGGTTTTTCTGGTATTTTTAGAATTATGAACATAAAAGTTTTTGGAAGAATTTCGATTTGTTTAAACTTTGCTTTCTTGAAAAATTTTGTTATTTTGCTAATTGAAACATTTTTAGGCTAAGTTTGGTTTTGTTAAGTTAAGCAATTAAATTATTTTATTCCAGTTTTAAGATTTATGGTATATGTTTAAAAAATTTGGCGAATTCCGTTTTTTTTTTAAATTTTGAACTTTTAGAATTTTTTGTAATTTTAAATGTTTGGACTATAGTTGGTATTTTAATACTATGGTTAAATTTTTTTGGTTTTGTTAGTTTATATTAATGTAGATTTTTGGTAACATTTATGATATTGAAATTTTTAGGTGAATTTGTTAATTTTTACTGAATTCCCTAGTTGTGATGAAATTTATTGTTTTGAAATATTTAATTTTTTTAAATTATTGTGAATTGTAAAATTTCGGCTTTTTAGTAAAATTATAAAATTTGGTGAAGTATCTGTTATTTCGTATTTTTATTGAATATTACTTTTTAAGCAATTAAATTTTTTATTCCTCTTTTTCGATTTTATACTGAATGTTGTGAAATTGTAGTGAATTTAAAATTTTGTCAAAATATCGAAATTTTTGGCCTTTTTGAGCAGTTTGTTTTTTTTCTATATTTAAATTTTCAGAATATTATGATATTAATGTAATTTAAAATTTTTAGCTCAAGTTTGTTTTTATAAAGAATTTTCGGATTTTGGTGAGTTCATAATTTTATTAAATTTTCTTTTATTTTAATTTCTCAGATTAATTGAAATTTTTTATAATATTTTTATATATTTGTTAATAGTTAGGTGAATTTTGTTGTTGTTGATTTTTAAATATTTTCGATCATGGTTTTAATGTATGTGCCAAATATCGATTTTGTTAAAATGTCGAAGTTTTTCATAAAATATGGGCTTTTTGTAATTTTGTGGTGAATATCCGAAATTCGGGCCAACATTTGGGTCCGTAGGTTATCAGTAGACCACGGGGTATTAATTATTCTAGGGGGACTTAATAGAAAATTTTATAAGGATTCAGAATATTGTGCTTGGGTATAAACGTTTCACCGCAAGCGTGTAATTACCAAAACAACTCTATTGGCCTATATCTCGAAAACTAGTGGACCTGGTTTCAAAAAAATAATATATATATTTTCTTAGGTCGGTAATGAATATTGTAGAAATTACAAACGGAATGACAAACCTATATATACATGTTTCACTTTAGTAAAGAGTATAAAAACGCTGAATTTCTAGAAACCTCCTTAAAAAAAGTTATCTCTGGCAAAAATGTCGCAACAAATCGTGAAGAGCTTAAAAATCGCTAAAATTTAAAAGAACTTTCGAAATTGAAAAAAAAATATTTATTCATGTACATATGTATATGATGAAAACTGATTTAAATACAATTTGACGAAAATAAACAATATGGTCTATTGTCTATATTCTATTTTGTATCAAAGAAAAAAGACTATTTTTCCATGTGATACCAAACGATAATATCAGTTGCAAGTCGCTTTCAAAATAACCCTGAGTTAAGTGTTTTTTTTTCTTCATTTTCACATTAAAATTATTAAAATGTAAGTATGTTTTCGATCGTCAACATAAAAGATAAAAATTCACGAGAGGAAGGATGCATGAATGAAGTTTATGAACACTCATTTGGATATAGCCCTTAGCTTCATAAAGACGATATGACTTGTGTTAGGCATCTATGGAAGTTTTAGCATTTGATTCAAAATATTTAACAGTTTTTTACTTACGACAACCGTCACTTTAACTTACAATACCACGTTTAAACTATCAGTAATACTATTTCATAGGCATATTAATTTGATTGAATTGATATTCACTTTACCTCATTATTTCAGTGTATTCATGGTTGCCTACTTTTTCCACACCTTTATTAGTGTGTTAAAATTTTAGAACATTACAATAAATATTATTGATTTGTACAACTGTTGATGGAGAATACCATGTGGTTCGAGGCAAGCATCTAACTAAAACCAACTATGAAAAATAGATTCACCATAATGCACATTTTGTAACGAAATTCTTTCAATACTACATATTTTGTTTGAGTGTGCGGTTTCCGGAATGGCTGAGGCATTTGAGAAGGGTTTCGACTGTGTTATTAAACAAAATACATATACTGATGTTTACTGAAGCATAATAGCCGGAATGTATTTATTTTATCCTATCTTCTTAGAGCAAACTCCAACAGCATAAGTCAAGATGGCAAATAATCGTCAAAAGCATGAAAACGCGTGAATTTTAAAAAGGACGGAAATGGGAAAAAGTATTAAAAAAGTTCCGGATTATAGAAAATCTTGCAATAAATTAATTGAAAAAATACCAAATAGTTTATAATAAAAATACTTAAAGTGTAATAACAACAACAACAAAATTCTGAGTTTATTAAAAAAGCGCTTTAATAGCCGATAACCGACATCGGTAAGATCGGAAATAAATCTCAAATAAAAAGAAACAACAATAATAAAAAACAATTAAGTAAAAATGTTTATGCAGTTTTATCGAGTGTCTCATAAAAAATTAATTTTTCACAAAATGTATTCGATGACAGCTTGAAAAGACATTAATTTCTTTATGCTGAGCACAAAAATATTTCCAAGAGCAATATTATTGTTGCGGCAAACATATTATGGTTGTTTGCAAATATTTGTTTTGTTTTTCTAATTATACTATTTTTATTTTTTTTTTTAATAAATTGAGCGCCATTATTTGTATATTCTTACCAAAGAAAAATATCCAAATTTTCGAATTTATCACGCACTCTTTACGGAGGAGCCAGAGTTGCATTTGTAATCGTACATCCAAAACAATGCTCTACAGCTAAATTTCTTCATGTTTTGGAGCAAATCAAGTATTTTGAAGTGAATTGCTCATATGAAAATTAAGCAGCGAATCTCTTGATTTCAGCAAATCAATTCTTTTGGCCCAAATCACGTAAATGAAAACGCACTAAAAAATATAATTCTCGCTTTAAAACAAATATTGTTCTCGGACTTTGTGGCTTGCTCTAGCATGGTGCTAAGAAGCCTCTGTTTATCTTTGCATGTGAATTTCTCTTTAAATTTGTATGTTTTTTAGAAAGCCAATGGCATTTGCTAAAATATTTAATGACAACTTATAACCCAACCTTAATCTTTTACAGATCTTCCATCATCTTTTCAATCAGCTTCTTGCCATATACAAGAGCCTATTTACTACTTAAAACCAATCAAAAGATCTTGCCTCATCACCTCGTATAGGCATTTAGAAGAAGCTCAACTCAAACTACTAAAACTAGAAGAAAAGTACAAAATTTTCAACACACCTTTCATACCAAACGATATTTACAACAATAAGCATTTGGAAAACTTTATTGGGAATATAACGATCTATAAATGTTACGAAAACAAACAAAATTGCACTCACTACAAGCATGAGGAAGGAAACAAAAAACATTTTAAGCTCTTTAAGGTTAAAGTGAATATATTACACAACTTCACCAATATCCAAGACGTAGTAGTGGATTTATGGCTAAAAGATGTGAAGGAAGAAAAATATTTCAATAGTATTGAGCCAGATTATTGGTTGTCTTATGAAATTGAATTTATCAACCAAACTCTAAAGGAATTTATTGCTACCAAAAATATTACCATTCAAAAGTCACCCGTTTTGTCTGGTTCTTTGGGTTATTTAAAGGGTAAACCTGTAATAATTGCACGTTATGAGCCATATAACAAAAGTCAAACGACAAGGACAAATAATCAGATCATAAATTACTTTTCGCTTAATAGTAACGAATCGCACACTTTAGCTTTGTTCGCTAAAGGAAATGGTGAATGCCAACGCTCGAAATCTGACAAAGACCTTATAAGTTATGGCATAAATGTGGCCAAATATTGTAAAATAAAGCTCGAGAACAATACACTTATAAAAGATAAAGCTTCAAAGACGAATTTTACTGCAGTATGCTTAAATCTCCAGCATCGTATACATGACCAGCTGTTCGGCCAAGATCTTATTATCGAAGATCTTTCATCATATTTAATATCACAACTTGGCAGACCTCAAAACAACTCAAACAAATGGCTTCCATTACAGGTTTTCAATACAGACTTTGATTTCGTGGTTGGCCAATATTTGGATGAAACCAATACGTTTGTGTGTCGAAATATGTTATTGAGTTTGGCCTATGAATTTCATATGGCCACTTTTATGGTGGACAGTGTTCCTTTGCAGAATGTCATCAGCCATGCTGTTTTGCATTTGGTAGAGCGTCATGATCTAGAATTTTCTTTAAATGAAAATTTAGAGGTGCCGGTTACAATGACAGTGCGTTTCATTGATGTTCATGAAAAAAGTCAATCGGTTGGTTACAGTTTTAAAAATTTGAATTTAATATTCTGTATAATTTTAGGTTTAGCCATTCTCATAATATTTAAATGAATTTTTTGTACATTTCTGAATTAAAAAATTAACATATATAATCTTGCTTATAACACAAATAATTGAAATAAAAATTTATCAAATTTATTTAACCTGACCTTTTTAGTTTATGAGCGTTCGAGAGTTTTGGGTCAATTCTCATCGGCTAAATTCTAGGTTGTATTTAAAACTTTGTAGAATTGTGTTTCCTAAATTTGTGTTTTTTTGGATTTTGAAGTTTTTTTTACTGTTAACAAGATTAATGGTTTTAAAACCAGAATTGTCGATTTTCTTCTTTTAAAAGTTTTCTGCTAAAATATCGGGATTTTAATATAATTTTGATTTTTTTATGAAATATCGTATTCTCGCTCAAATTTCCACGTGGTTAAATCTTGAAATTTTTGGTGCAATTCGTGGTGAAATTTTTAAATTTGGTTAAATTTTAATTATTCGTAATATATTTTTTTTTTTTTTTTTTTTTGAAATTTCGTTCTTCTGGTAGAGTTTGGTGGCTTTTTTTAATTTTGAATTTTTCGGTAATTTTTAGATTTTTTTTAGAATTTTAAAATTCGCTATATTTTTTGTGGAACTACGAATTAATTTTTTTGTATTTGTATTTTATCATAAAAAATTTTTCGATAAAATATCAACTTTAGGCAGAGTATCGATTTTTTTAGAGAAATTTGAACTTTCTGGTGAAATTTTAGTAATATTCTAATTTTGGGTTTTTTAAGTCGCTTTTTTTGCAAATTATAATAATTTGGTAATTTAACATTTGTTTTGTAATTTTTTATTTATGTGTTGAATCGATTTTTCGTGCATTCCAGACTTTTGGGAAATTTTGATTTTTTTTTAATATTTTTCAATTTAATTTAAATGTTAGGTCTTATTTATAGCTTTTATAATTTATAACCTTTTTGAAGAAGCTTCCTTTACAATTTTATTTAATAATATTTTTGTGTACTTTCAATTTTGGTACAATTTTGACGTTTTCCATAAAATTTAGATTTTTGGTGAATTTTGTATTTTTGGTGAAATTTTTATATGGCTTAAATTTTTTGTTAAAATTTTAGAGATTAGTGAAATTCGATATTAACTTTAGGCCTGTTCCAGGTGCATAACAAAATAGTCCGTACTATTGAGAGTAAAAAGAAAATTACTCTCTGAATGTGCCAAAGTAGTCCTCAAATAAATTTTGTAATATTTTAAAAGCAAAACATTTGCATTATTGGCTGCAGCTGTCCATAACTTCTTAACTGATCGATAAAAGCATTTTTTTTTTATTAAATAAAGTGATAAATATGCACAAATATATATGTATACCTACAACTTCAAGTTTGTTGGAAAAATTTTCCGTTTTGCTTTTTAATAAATTTAAAATAAAAACTTTTTTCCTTAATTAAAAAATTTTATGATTTTTAAATATAAACAAAAAACAGCTGATAATTTAACTTTAGTCCGAACTTACCCAAAGAAAAAGTTTGGACGACTTTGTACAGGAAATGAAAAATTTTACTCTCTCATTTTCTCTCAAAATTGCACAAAAATTGTTATCTGGAACGCGTTTGAACGAACTCGGACTAGTTCGGACTGTTTTGTTATGCACTTGGAACGACCTTTTGTTTGTAACTTAAAATTATTTTGTGCCATATTTTGGTTTTGTGGTGTAAATTCGATTTTTAGTCAATTTATAAATATTTTGATATTTTATGATTTTACTATTAATTTTGGAGTTATTATGATTTTAAATTCTTTTTTATAAATTTTTGCCATATAATAACAAAGAATGCAATAACAAAATGTTAGAGTGTAAACCTCGTTTCAACCTACATAAAATTAGTAGTAAGATACAAAGAATATTATTAACGTTGATATTACAAACGGTATAACAAACAAGTTTTTCATAATTGTTTCTATACACATTGCATTTCCCTAACCGTACACTCCAATAACTGGGCACAAGAGTTGCATTAAATAAGTAGTTTCTCTTTTTACCAACTTTTTAAGTCACGCATGATATACCACTGCAAAGTATGTATAAAATTTACTAGAAGTGTTCTCTGAAATCAAATTTTTAAAAGTAGATAAAAGTGTCTATACTGAAGATGACTCTGAAATACCTTTAGATTCAGTCTCCTATGGTTTCACTAAAGCTCTGCTTTCTTTAATACGTATTACAATGAAAGTATATTTGTATTTGGTAACTATGTTACGGGCAAAAACAAGATAAGTTCGAGGGACCTTGTATTCGGTAAAATACGAGTTAAATACGGCGGAAAATGTAGGACTAATTCGGGAGAACTTCTGTTTGTCTAATAGGCGACTAAGCTACGGTAACTATAAGATAATTTCGGGAGACCTAGTTTTCGGCATATAAGATAGGGAGACCTTATGCGCCTAAGCTACGGTAAATACAAGATAATTTCGGGGGACCCCATATTCGGCAAAATACGAGTTAAATAGGAATATAAGATAATTTCGGAAGACCTTATATTTAACAAAACTATAAACTAGGGTTCTACTAAAAGGGAACAATTATCGATAAAGCTCTTGGTCTACAGTTCAAGTGGTCTGCTTGTAACTATAGTTCGTATGGCGACAACTGCTTGTTTTTATAGCTAACCCTCTACCACAGAGGAGACCAGAGACGACATGAGAATATAGTAATCTCTTTCTGTATCTGTCTCTTTCTTAAATTATTGACCGCCCCTATTCTCTTTTGTTATATTTTTTTTCTCTATTTTGAATAATTATTCTAGGCATTAATGAAAAACGTTTAATGAAAGTTTAATTTTCATTATTTCATTTCTCTGGTTTCTTGCTTTTGTTTTGATTATTTTTCGCATTATTTTTAAATGTTGTATTTGTCTCTTTCTTTAGGGACTGACTGCGGGGAAAAAGCTGATTCTAGCAATTTTCTAACGGCAAAGTTTACGTCGCTGGTCTCTGCTGTGTCTCTACACTATATCCAATATTTATTATAAACTACATGAGAATTATAACGTATAAATAACGTGTATGTGTGTTTCAGTACAGTATGCTAGCCACATATTACTAATGTTTGTATGTTGGCTTGCATATCGGCTATGCAAAACAAATATCCTGCTTAACACATTTTGCCGAAATACCTTTATCGATTTCCTACACATCAATAACATGGAAAGACATTTTAAAACTCAACAACTTAAACCGAACCAACTCATGCTGAAGCAAATCTTGTCAGCGGACATCTATCATAATCATAAACCATTTCATTTATTAACTCATTCACAACATATTTAACAATCAGTTTACAAAATATCTGTGCGACATTTCCTCATAGCTTTACGCATTAATATCGCTAATCTTTCTTCCTCCTTGCGTCGTATCTCATCTTCCATGGCTTTGCGTATAGCATCTGCTTCATCTGTAGCCTTCTCCGAAATTTCATGTACTAATTCCAAATGATCCATTATACCTTTACGCATTAAATACTGGAAATTCATGGCCATAGCATACTTGATATCCACGCCGGAACGTGAAGCTAGTTCTAGCCAATGCAGATAAAGCCAATTTTCATTTTTTAAATCCTTAATGGCAGCATATTTTGGCAACAATTCTTCAAGCATTTTAAGAAAATAATGAGCAACATCTTGTATTTCGGGTTTTTCGTTAAACACCCGCAAGGACTCTTGTAAAGCGCTTCGTATGGTTTCAATGGAGTTCCAAACATCATCGAGCTCTACATTGACTAGAGGATTGCCCACAGTAGCTTCCTCTAATTTCACTAAATCTTGACAAGCATTCCATAGGTTTTTGTATGGCAAAAAACCTTCAATAATGCTATTCAGAAAATCTAAGGAAAGTTCTTCTAACCCAAAAAGTTGTTGGCGAAAACGCAAAGTTTCACCAATTTTTTGCAATTCATTAATAACTCTCCAGGTTTTTTTTGTCTAACGATAATTTTAAATATTAGACAAAAACTCCTAATGAAAAAAAATATATATGTGATTACCTCTACTGATATTTCTGTTACTTTTTGTGGATTAAATTGCAAAGAAAATTGCTGAATTTCATCATTCAATGATTCCAAACGCTCTTCAAAACCTATGCACTCACTTAAATGTAATCTCTTAAAATCCTCTATATCGTTCTTTTGCTCCTCTCGTAATGTACTCAAACGGTCGAGTATGTTCTTAGGCCAAGCGAAGACATCCCATTTCATGTTAAACTGATGATCGGGTAAATTGTAGAAAAAACTATCCAACATATCGTACTCTATCCACATAATTTGTATATCAGCTCTTAGCTGATCGACCAAATCTGGCACAGTCAAAGCGAAGTCTTTAATACTATGTAAATGCTCTATACTTTGAGGACGATCGTTAATTTTCTGATACATTTCTAAACAACGATTTAACAAACGCTCGTTTGTATCAAACATACGATCGATATAATATTCGAAAATTTTTTTTACAATTTCTATGCGTTTCTTAATTAAATACTGTTTCAAGGGATCTACAATGACCAAAAACGGACCTATTGTAATGGTGGCCGGAAGAATTTGACGTAGCTCTTCTTTACAGCGTTTGTGTTCTAAAATATCCTCCTTCACATCCATAGAAGGTTTTCTAGCGGCCTTATACTCATCCATATAGGTGGGTACATGTAGGAGATAAAATTCAATAAAACGATCGTATTTGTGGGCATATGATTCGAGAGGATATATGGATTTGGTATAGCAGGTGTTTAAGAAATCGTTGCGAATTAAATAAAAATCTTCTATTAATTCGACTGTGAGTATATACAGATCAGTAGCAAATCTTAGATATAACATGCACATGGCATCGACTTGCCTTACCCCACTGGTCATTTCTAAGCCCTTTTTAAATAAGTCCTTAAGAGCCGGAGCGAATTCTTCGGGTGGCGTTGAATAGATCACTTCCTCCTCAAGGGATACGGATATAATTAATGTAAATATAGGCTTGTTCCAGGGAAATTCGGTATTTATAAAATCACTTGACCATTGATATTGTGCATCCAGTTGCAAAAATTGTCGACAAGGATCAGTTAGTGAATTGACAAAATCGTTTATAGATTTTTCTAACAAAACTTGCATAGATTCTTGCATACGAAATTTAACTTGCAGTATAAAACGGAAAATTTTACACATATGATAGACCTTCCAATTGTCTAGGCTGATATCCAACCAACCTTTTCCTAGAGCCCTTAGGACAGTTATAATGCCATTCGAAATTTTTAAAGGCCATTTTGTTTTCAAATATTGACTTGTCTTAGTGTTCTCCTTTCGCTGAGATTTTAGATAATCCGTCAGTGCCAAAGGTTTTCCAAAGTTGCTTATAAATAAAGATAATGTCTCTATATATTGGCATTCGGATGCCACATTTGACATTGCCTTAATACCTTTTGGTGTATAATAAAGGGTATAAATCAGTACCTTCTTTTTCCTTTTAGCTATATCTATCCCTAGAGCTTCTATGCCCTTACGTTCGCTTTCACTTTTAGTGGAGGGATGAGCTTTGGGCAGCGAGTAGCGTATGATGTCTGCATTAAAGTTGGGAAATTCTTGAGGGTAAAGTTTAACAAACCTTTCAAACTCATAACAAGTCATTAAATGTTCGTATACTATATATATTTCTGTATGCAATAGTTCATAATAGGTGGCATCGGTTACGACGTTTCTCATTAACTTATTTACCAATTTATGTTGATACAAACGATTTGCCGCTATATCTTGGCATAAAACACAATCCACTAAAGATTCCATTATTATTAATGTTTCAGCATTTTGCCGCTTTTGGACAGCCTGCTTTAAACGTTCTATAAACTCAAAGGGATTTTCAGCTAAAAACATAAATTGTATTTTCGGAACTTCGTAGACAATTTCATCCGCTAGTATCATAGCTGTCCACGTACCCTTAGCGGAATTGTAGGAACTTATGGCAGCATTTTGCCAAGTGTATTGTATTAGACTTTGATTGACTGGTAAATAGGCTTTGGCTGGCAAGGGAAAAGTCTGTCCCGTCTCTTCGACTATTCCCAATTTAAGCCAGGACTCGGGAGAATGGCAATCATAATTTGAATCATCAAAAAAACTCAGAGGTAAATAGTGTTTAAAAGCATTTTCAGACAATATATAATATTGCTCCTCGGTTGGCAACAGTTCTTGCTCATCTAGCCCCACCTTCTCCAATTCCGTTGCTATATCTACTTTATTATAAATCCTTCTCCTTCTATCGACTTCGACATCTCGAGGCAAATGCTTAGGCAGCACATGCTTGGTCATTTGTACCTTAGGCAAGATGGTTTTTAAGGGGAATGTGTGCATTTTGCCATTTTTTCCGGGCAATGTCAACCATTTTTGGGCTGTATCCACTTGATACCTATGACGTGGTAATAAATCATTTGATATATTTAACTCCTTAAAAACTGTATCAAAATCTGCAGATTGTGCACAAGTGTCAACATTTGTCTGTTCTTCATCTACGGGTTGAAAAGTACCACGAAATTCAGGTTTTATTAGACTTTGAAAACTTGTCACAATATTCGGACGAATTTCTACAACCGATTCACGTATTGATCCGAATGTAAATCGTCTAACAGTTGAACGGCCACTTCGCTTGGACAAAGACATATTCGTAATCAAAATTTTTTTTATTGTTTAAATGTATGTAACTATTTTTTATTATTTCAGAATTAATTTATTGACATAATTTGTTTTTTTTTTAATTACATGTGTGTGGCAAGTGTCTCTGTATGAACCAGGGATTGAAGTCCTATGATTAAATGGCTCCCACCAATGTCCAGAAAACGTTTTGTATGGTACTCCCCCAAATCAAATTGTGCATTCCATGCACTACTGTACGTGCGAGCTGAACACGACAAAACCATTTAGTGAATCTCCAAAAGCCTACAAGGCGCTATAATTGGCATTAAAAAAGAAATTATCAAAAAAAAAAGCAGGTTCGTATGACATGCCAAATCGGTATTCCCTTAGAAAGCTACGGATAACAAAGCAGTAGTTTTTGCTAGAAGAATAGCAGGCACTAGTGAAAACGGGGCTAGAGTTTGTTATTCAGAAAGCGACAATTGTAATTCAGACAAGTCAATTAATATACAGAAAGAAAACAAGTTTCATTAAATATTTATTTTTATTTCAGTATAATAAAAATGTATTCAGTTATAAAAGGAACAAAAAATTATTTGAGATACTTAATTTTGGCCACCTGTTTTAGTCGTATAATTTTACATTAAATCTCCTTTACATTTAAAACCTCCTTTGGCAAATTGTAAATAACAGCGGAATTTTATAGCAAACTTTTTAATATTTGAAAAATTTAGAGTTTTTGCCCTTGAGTAAATTTTTTCGTTAAATTTCAAAATTTGGTAGTTTGTTTTTGGTCCCTTGCAAGGCGTATCTAACTAGGTGACCTTGCTACGACAACAAATACAACAATACAACAACAGCAAGCAGTTTTGTTTATGTAAACCCCAATATTGCTGTCAAAAACATTTGTAAAAAGAAAGAAAATTAAAAGAAAAAAAATTTTATAAATTTTGTTTGGTACAAATTACAAATTTATTTATAAATTTTGTACAAATTAGAACACAAATTGATAATTTATTTTTTGTTTTTACTTCACTTTTTAATTTATTTATACACAAACTATAAAAACACTAAAGCACTTGTATCAATAAGACTTGAATATAAATAAATTTTTTGATTATTCCTAAACAAAACAAAATAGTTTGACAATAAAATCACAAAGTAGTAAACAGAGGTGAAACGACAGTATAGTGATCTTTTTCTCTATCCGTCTCGTTCCCTCAGAGCCTTATTTTTGTTTTTAGATTTTTGTTTTTATTTTGATTTTCTTGCCGTGTTTTCCTGTATTTGTTGTTGTATTTCGTCACAAAATACTATATTAGTCTCTTTCTAACAGAGCCCATAGTAAAAAAACTGAGTTTTTTATTTTTTATGTGTCAAAGTCTTCACCTCTGGTTACCCTGTGATAAAATTGGGTAAACAAAGGAAAACGAAAATTTAAGAAAAAAATTGTCACCTGTAGTAGTAATGCCACCTGGTTAAATATGCCTTGGTTACTTGTTTACGAAAATTGCATGTGTAAAGGGGTATAAGCAAGGCATATTTAACAAGGTGGCATCACTACTGCAGGTGATTTTTTTTTTGCTAACATTTCATTTTTCTTTGTTTACAGTTTGTTAATGTCAAAGTGTTCGGTTTTGTTTACCAACAAACCTTTTTTAAACTATTTTCCTTTTAATTTGCTTTTTGTAGTCACATGTTTTTGATAGTAATCATTGGTTTTACACAAAGTTGCCTGCTGTTGTTGAATTGTTGTATTTGTTGTCGTAGCAATGGCACCTAGTCATAGACTACTAATTAGACGCGACAACTCACAACAACATTACTTCGATTATATAAGAGAGATAAAATACCTTATCGTTGCTAATTAAGCTATCTCTTTCATGTAATCGGGTTAATTTAAAATTTTGTACGTAAAAACGCATGACACCTGATTATACGCTTTTTCAAATGTCATTGTTGGGTATTCTGTTTATATTCTGTGACCTAGTTATATATGCCTTGGGTATAAGTGCTAGGCTTAATAATTTAGCTAGGCGACGGCATAATAAGAATGTATTTGGCAGCGGCTAAAAGTCCGATAAGGCAAAAAGTTTTCCGCGAAAAACTGTACTAAAATAATATGTCTGGCATTTTTTTACGAAAATAAAGAAAAAACAATTGGTTTTGTTCATTAACATGGCGTCTTGACTAGTCAAGACCGTTACTGTTCATGCTTGCCTCATGTTCAAGCAGACTGCTTCATGTTCAAACAGAGTTATCCGAACAATAGATCGCACAACTCTGTTATGACATTACACAAACAATATACGCAGGCAAACGAAAAAGTATGTGTTAGTGTGCGCTCGTCTGTAAATCCAATACATAAAGTATGCAAAAGCATCCCTATAATCTTGATGAGTGGCACAAAATTATGCCCAAACTGAACAGGAACATCTACACGTATTTTTCAAACGCTCTCTCAATGTGTGAATAAATTTATGGCTAGTCAAGACGTAATGTTATATTAGCAATTATAATAAATTACCTTGGCGATGGCTATGTAGCACCAATAAAAAATTGTACGGCGTCTGTAGCCAGCCGATTTTCAATTTATCGGCTTCGCGGTCTGTACATGATAAACAAATTGACAACGGTGTGCGATATTGTTGGTATTTGCCGGATTTTTAAAGTCCAACTTGGGAAAACAAAATCTTACAAACTAATATGGATGAAACTTTACTAAAGGAATCTGACCGCTGTAAATAAATAACATATTTATCAATTAAGTTTTCTTTAACAAAACAAAAAATCCTTCCTATTATCCAGCGGCCTCCAGCGAATTCGTTGCTGATGTCCCCCTGAAGAATAATATTGATTTAAGTGGTATAATGACAGATGCATTTGCGAAGCAAAATATATCCAAAGAAAGTAATAGCCGCAATGGGCATGGCTCTGTGCAACATGTAAAAAAGAAAACTGGGAATGGTTCTTTGGAAAATACAGTAAAATTAGGCACTCAAAGCAAAGAAACTTTGGTAGACAAGGAGGTAGACAAAAGCGTAATACATGTTGAGGAGGATGATGACGATGTGATGGAACTTACAAATTTGGACAGTCCTGTGATAAATGTGCCCCAAGAATACATGTTTTCGCATTTACAAAACAAAATAGAGAGAAACATAGATGGTGCGCATTTAATTGATGAAAAAGCGGAGTCAATTTCGACAGTAACCTATTTCAACATTCTTTTCCAGAAAGTATTATACCTGTTGAAGACGAAGATGATGATCTGTTGGAAATTTCTAATTCAGAGATGCCGCGAAACGGCATGTTTTCGCATTTACAAGACAAAACAAACGCAATTAAGAAATTGCATATGGGTGCTGAAAAAGAAGAGTTAGTTTCAGAGGACGCGAGTTTAAGTTTTCCACAAGACGAAAGTAATCTATTTCAATATCCCTTCATAGAAGTGGGAAGAAGATTGTGGCCTTCAACGGTGGATAAACAATTTTATACAAAGGGTTGTTTTTGGTCACCGGACGGTACATGTTTATTGGTGCCCGTGCATTTAGATGGTAATAAGCTGATTGCTATCAATATGAGCATTCCAATTAACTGATCATTTTATCTAGGCATGCATATTGTGGAACTGCCTACAGACCTTTACACTTTACAAGAATTACCTGAAGACAGAGGTTTAAGTAATTTAGTGTCAGCAGTGCATGTCAATGAGGGCGGAACTGTATACGATTGTTGTTGGTATCCTTATATGAATAGTTCAGATCCAGTGTCATGTTGGTAATATTAGTTATTAGCAAAAAAAAAAACATTTTTTATGCAGTTGATTTTATAGCTGGCTTGCTACTAGACAACACGAACCTATACACATGTGGGATGCATTTTCTGGAGAGTTGAGATGTTCTTATCGTGGCTACGATGATGTAGATGAAGTTGAATCAGCCATATCAATAATATTTAGCAATGACGGGCAAAAAGTCATCGCAGGCTACAAGAAAACTATTAAAATATTTGATACCAATTTGTAAGTACTCTTATTTATCATCCCCCAAGTCAATATCTTATTTGTTCATCAATTTAAAGGCCAGGACGAAGTTGCTCTTGTGTAAACGTTAAAAAAGCAGTTTCTTGTTTTGCCTTAACTACAGATAATGACAATTGTGTTACAGCAGGTACTTGGGCGGGTTATATTAATCACTATGATTTAAGAGCTCCAAAACTAGGACCATTATTTACACTGGGTGGCCATAGTGGTGGCATAACATTGTTAAAATATTCACCGAGTGTTGATCATAATTGGTATTTATTTAGTGGTGCCCGTAAAGACAACAAAATATTGCAGTGGGACATGCGTAATTATAAGGAACCAATCCAAGTTTTCGAAAGAAATGTGCAAACAAATCAAAGAATTCATTACGATATAACACCACTAAATATGTGGTTGGCAAGTGGAGATACAGAGGGTCTGTTAAAAATATGGAATTTAGCCGATACAGATCAACAATTTGAAGTATATATCGATATGCACTATTTATTTTAACGTCTATTAAAATATTTTTTCTTTTTATTTAAGTTACCTTTACATCACGATTGTTGTAATGGTGTCAGCCTTCATCCCACACTGCCTGTAATTACAACAACCTCAGGACAGTATCATTTTGTAGATCTTACTGAGGCAGAGGATAAATGTGGAGAAAAGATTGTGACTTATGAAAATTCTTTATTGATGTTATGGTATGGCCCTTCAAAGGCAAAATAACAGTTAAAAAACATGAAACATAATAATTTTAACTAATAATTTAAAAATAATTTTAAGTGATAGTTTTAATTGCTAAAATTAATAAACACATGAATTTATTTGAAATTAATTTATTGAAAACTCAGAAAAATATTAAATTTTTTTTTCAAATATCTAAAAAGAAAAGAGCTACTTGTCCTTAATTATTTATGTACATAATTAAATAAATAAATATATTATGTTGCAAGTCAAAAAGAGCGTATAAGCTTCGGAAGAAAAATTAGGCGTTAATGATCATAAATTGGTAAGTAATGCAAATTAATTTCGACGACAAACCAATAATCGATCAAAATCATTTTTATCGTTAGGAAAGGATTAATTATATTTTAAGATTTTTTGTTGGGGTAAACCTGTGTCCGTAAAAATTTACAAGTAATAGTAAATAGATTGATAATTGTTCCTTTGGAAAGGCGACTTCTCTATTCGATCTATCGCCTACCAGAACATTTTAGTTTTGTGTTAAGATTTTAAAGATTCCAATAAGGATTTGCTACATTTAATGCCTCCCAAAAAACTTTGTTAGTGTGTTGAACTATTTCTTCCAGTTTTTTTTCTTACATTTTAATTTAAGACAAAATGCTTACATAGTGCCACAGTATCCATTTTTCCAGTTCTTGAAGGTTGACGAGATTAAATGAAAACATTGAGTTTTACGAAAAATCGACGTGTGAGTTTATTTTTGGTTTTCAACAAATATGTTAAAATAGTTTAAACTTTTACTTAAAATCAGAATACACATAAACGAACAGAAACAAAGCATTTCTAAAATAAAAAAGGAATATTTTAGCTTTAAGCACAAGCTCCATCATTAGCAAACGTCTTAAAATCTCTTTAAAAATTCCTCGGCACAGGTACGTGCTCGGGCATTAACGGCCAGCTTCATTTCACTTATTTCCTTATCAATTTCCTCCATAAAGCTTATGACAAAATCGACCAGTTTGTGCTTGTACATTTGTTCCGTATGGAAATTGGTAATCAGAAAACTTATATCATATCCTTCAATCGGTTTGCGTCTCAGTATGATAAATGATTCGGCACGACGCATCATGAAACGAGTGAATTTGTGACAAAGAATCTTTTCGATTTCATCTGCCTGCTTTACGGCAATACTTACACGCACGGAATTAATGGAGGGTTCGATGAGGACACGTTCTCTTTCGTTGCGAGATATGACGACGGGTGTTAAAATCAATTCCTTGCTTGAGCATACCTCCACTTCTGGTTTGTTGTGCCTCTCTACCACCTGAGATGCAAAGTCTTGCAAACACATTGCGGCTGTTAAGGAATGGCGCACAGCTGTCAGATATGGCTTTAATGTTGCAGCCATAGTTATTACTTAGTATTTAATTAATCAATGTTAATAATTTTTTTTATTTGTTTAATTTTCTCAACAAAAATGAATCACATGAAGAAAATATGGAAACTACACCCGATTGACAGCAAGGCGAATGAAAAATCAAAACAAAGAGGATAATAAAACAGGGTTGCATTACCATTAAAAATACTGGTATTTATGCCAGAGTTGCCAAACGATGTAAAAGGCAAAAATCACTTTACGGCTAAATCCAAATGTAAACAACTTTTATTAAGCAATAATTACACCACAATTCTTACTTATATAAAACAAGCAAGAGATCTATATCCGACTGTGCGGCATCTTCATAAAAACTACTAGAAATATACTAAAAAATTTTCACGGTGCAAAGGATTGTTTGAGATATTTAATTTTGGCCTACGGTTATAGTCGTATTATTTCAAATTAAAATTCTCATTTCGTCCTAATATAAGCATATCCGATCGGTGTATTTTTCTTTTCTCTGAATGCTTATCAATTTTTGATAAATTTACTATTTTTTGGTATATTGTAAAGCATAGCGGAATTGGGTTATTATAAAACTTTTAATATTTGTCAAAATTTTGTATTTTCGGTACAATTTAGCCTTTGGGTAAATTTCTTCGTTAAATTTCAAAATTTAGTGAAGTTTGTTTTTGGTTACGTGTTTGTGAAAATAACGTTTTTTGTAAAATGTAGGTCTTATGGAACTTGTGTAATATAGGATTTTGGTGAAATTCAAATTTAAAAATTTGGTGAATTTTGGTATTTGTGGTATTTTTGGAATTATTTTTTTTCCAATTTTTAAACTTTGTGGTAAATTGTCAAAGTATAGGCGAATATAAGTTGAGAAATATATATAATTTTACCAAATTTAAAAATCTTCGGCACTTTTTGGTGTCATTTCGGTTTTCTGTAAAGTTAGTTTTTTGGAAAATTTTTTTTATTTTGGTAATTTATATCTTTTTGACTATAGTTTGGTTTTGTGAAGAATTTAAAAATGTTAGGGAATCCTAAATTGTGTTGAAATTTAAATTTTTTTATGATTAAATAATTTAAAATGTTTTTTTTTTGAATTTTCATACTTTTTTCTTGTGAATTCCCGATTTCTGGTAAGATTAGAGATTTTTTATATAATTGTGCAAGAATTAATTTATTGTGGCGTTTTCATATTTTGTTTTGTGGAAATTTACAAAATTTTGGTTAAGTTAAAGTCACAGATTATATCTGTGGTTAAAGTCTTGACATTCCAAAATTTGGGAATTTCGGTTTTTGTGGTATTTTTGGTACAATTTATTTATTAATTTATTAAATATTGATTGGGTAGCAATTACATTTTTTTATTTTATTTATATATATTATGTATGTAGAATACTTTCGAATTTGTGGTGAATATGAAATTTTGGGAATTTCAGTTTTGTAAATTTAGATTTTTGGGAAAATATTGTTATTTTTGTAATATAAAATTTTTGGACTGTAACTGGTAAAATTTTCGGATTTTTATGAATTTAGAAGTTTAGCTAGATTTCGTATTTTTTGTGAAATTTTGGTTTATGAAGGAATTTGGTTTTCTTTGTTAGTTTTTGAAATTTTGAGTTTTTTTTTTAAATTTTTTAATTCGGGCCAACATTTAGTTTCGTAGGTTATCTGGGAGCCTCGGTGTGATCATTTCTGTAGAAAATGTAATAGGGATTCAAAATATTCGTATTTTACGAGCTTCTGTATAAGCATTTACCCGCAAGAGTGAAAATACCAAAAACCAAAAAGTTTTTGTTTCAGCTTATACGGCGACAGACGGTCATCGTTAATTGCACTTTCCTACCTATAAGGATCGAGAATATATATACGTTGTTGGGTCGGAAAGGAGTCACTAGTATGTGGTTAGTAATGTACTAGTTGTTTTTTGAATAATTTATATTAAACACTCCTTGTAATGAGCATTCAAATAATTCAGTTTTAAAGCAAGCATTTTTTATTTGAATATAAAATGATAATGTTAATAATAATCCCGTAAATTTTACAAACAAAATCAATACCCTACTTTAACTCTCCTTATGTTTTGCAACCCACTGTAAATAATTCCTTTGTGTCGCCGCTTCATACTCTTGAGCTAAACAATCAATAACATCACGAGAATTATCTAATTCCGATAGATCATCTTTAAACATGTCCTCACGGCGAAACTGGTCCAAGAAAGCGCCTCTCTTACGCAACTTATCATATTGTGCCAAAGCACGATTAAACAGAGAACTTATACCTGTATGGTTGGCCATCATCAGACCTGAAACTTTATGATTACTTTGAACATAAGGAGAACTTCGGGATAAAGCAACTTGTATGCTGGCAGGACCCCAGGGTATAAATTGAGCCAATTTACGTTCACGTATACGCTGCAAAGATTTGTGAACTTGTGTGGGATCAACTTCACCCTGAGGAAAAATTTTGTTTAAATTAACTTTTGGTATTTGCGTTCTAAGAAGTAATTACATACTTGTATAATATTTAAAATGGATATATAACAATGATGATTCGTTTTATCATGACCTGAGGAGACCATCATATTTTTTGGCTGCAATAAACGTCTCATAACATCCAATACAGTAGTTTTACGTATGTTTAAATTGGGCTAAAAAATTTGCATATAAATAATTGCTAAAAAAAATTACTTTTTATTACTTACATCATTATCTGTAGTTAGAGGAGTGTAACCAGTCATTAGAAAATGTAGTTGTGGTGTGGGTATCAAGGGCGCCGTCAATCCTATCAAATTATTATTCATATAAGACGGATAACGCAGTGTCGTAGTACTAACTGACATTATAGTTGAAACCAAAGTATTAATCTGGGCAAATGTTGGATTCTCTATATGCAAACGATCGCTAGCAATACGATTTAAGGCTGTATTATCCAAAACTACGACGCAATCTGCACAATTAGTTAACCTTTTTAAAGTTAGTAATGAATTATAAGGTTGCACTACTACATCGCTTATCTCATCTTGATTGGGAAATACACTATAAGTTTGTAAAAGTTTCTTGGGAAAACGATCCGATAACCGCTCCAACATATATGAGCCCATACCCGAACCGGTACCACCAGCTATAGAATGACAAAGAACAAATCCCTCTAGAGAATCACTACCATCGGCCTCACGATCAATGATATCAAATACTTCCTCTTGAAGTTTTTCGCCCTGACTAAAACCGGAAGCCCAATTGTTGCCAGCACCACCACCATGTTTGGAGAGATAAACGTTTTCGGGATTATAGAGCTGGAACAGAATGAAAATTATAGGGTAAATTTACTTGGATTAA
Organism: Phania funesta; assembly: GCA_963932375.1. Lineage (NCBI taxonomy): Eukaryota > Metazoa > Arthropoda > Insecta > Diptera > Tachinidae > Phania > Phania funesta. Next base: position 101,623,725 of record OZ010653.1, on the reverse strand, counting down.
ATACTAATGTTAATGTTCCATGGTACGAGCATAACAAAGTTTTTGTAAACGGTTTTTATTTGCCACTGGCACTATGCTTTTGCTTTTCCTACGAAGTACATAAATTACCTTAGCATATGTCGATGTCATGATAGAATGTATGACACGTGGTTCCAAATCCAAAAGCACAGCTCTTGGTATATAATGATTATCATCGGCTTGGTAGAAAAAGACATCTTTGCGATCTAAGCCATCGGTTGTAAAATCTTCCAAGAGGCCTGTAGGAGATATACCATGTTCCAAACACAAACGCTTCCAAAATTCGAAGCCAACTGTAATATTAAGAAATTATTAATTAAAATATGGTATAATTTATTTGGTTGATTTACTTTGATTTCCACATTGTCCTAATTGTAGGGTAATAATTTCACTGGGCATTTTCTCCGTTTTAATAAAACAAAAATCAAATAACTTTTAAAGCAACTGACTCAAACAAATGTGTAATGAAGAAATTACGAATTACCGTTAGATTGATAACTACATTGTTCTTGTAATTATGCTGGCTTGGTAAATTCTACATTAAAAAAAAGTTACCAGATTTTTAGCGACAAATTGACAGGGTTGGAAACTATTAATTTATTTAATACGAAATTTTAATGTACAAAAAAACGATACCAAGATTAGTTTATCATCTAATAAATCATTCGAATGTGAAAACATTGTTAATACACAATAAATTAATAATTCTTACATATTTTGTTTATAATTATTTTTTGCCCATAGTAGTGAAAATAATACATTTAATTAACATCAATTATTAATTAAAATCCTGAAATGGACCGTTATTTGTGTTACTTTTTTTGTTTTGTTGATCGCAGAAAATCATAGTTGTCAAAATATATGTTAGAGTAACCATGTTCGCCATGATGATCGTCATTGCACGTCATTTTACTTGTAACAGCTTGGCTCTCATTAAAAATAAAAGCAATACCGACACACAACCAAAAAGGCTGAGGATATTAACATTTTGTTAGTCTAAAAATTATGATCAATCAGATTAATTCGGAACTGTTGCTCTGACGACGTTTTGTTCTTGTCTTGTTCAGGTCTATTGCTAGTGAGTACGTACTGTAATGAGTTGTCTAGTGCAGACAAACGTCTTGTTTTGAGATAAGCGTCTAATTCACACGACTCAATAGCGAACGAGAGTAGCAGCTGCCTACCAATCATCCGGCGGATTATTTCGCAAGCTGACCATATAAAAACGATAAAAGTAAGAAATAAAAACCCCCACATAATCATGCTCGTTTTTGCCGTACCCAGATGACGTAAAACAGTGAATGGCATCGTGTTGCTTTCTCGGATGAGAAAAAATTAAATTTGGAAGCCCCGATAGTTACAGCTACTATTTTCATGCCCTTCGTATCGCCTTCATAGTCGAACAGGCGGTATAATGGTATTTGGTGCAATATTATATTACAGAATCTGTGAACTTCAGTATCTCAAGATGGCGAATACTTCAAAGGCATATATTGACGTATTAGAGTTGACTTTTCCAGCTTTATATAACATTTTCGGACTAATATCTTGTATATTTCAGCAAGATAACGCACCATTCCACACAGCACGGATCGGTAAATCGTATATAGAAAGGCAACACGTAGAATCAATTAATCTGGCCAATATATTCACCAGGCTTAAGCATTGTTGAACGTACTGTCGTGAAACGTTTATGAAGCTGGACTCGATTACAGACTGGATCTGCCAAATTATAATTAACAAACGGGGAACAACTAATTATTAAAATAACAAAACTTTCAAGAAAATTCCAAAAATAATTGGAAATCATCAAATCGGTTTATACCAATTTTCATAAAAGTTTTTTTTTCTTGGGCGTTCTCTTCAAATAGCGAAAATTTTATTGTGCTATTTTTTTGGATCTGTATTAAATATAAGAACATAAATCACTACACATTTGACAAACAATTTTTTAAATTTTAAATTCATAATGAATAAATAATATGTTATTTATTATTGGAGTTATATCTTTAACAACACACACACGGGCTTATAAAATATTAAGCTTTAAAAGAACATAGTGCTAGTGTGCTATCCAAGTGACGCCAATTTTTTTTTAGGCTTTAGTTTTTTATTATATAGAAATTCACAATAAGCATTTATATCTTATCTCTAAAATATTATATAGTAATTATCACCAATGTAATAACTAATGTGTAGGGAGAGCTGTTTCGCTAGGCTCAATGTGTTAGTTTTTTTAGCCTCTGGTGATCATCAAATTGCAGTAAATTGCGTACAAGAGTGTTGAGATGGACTACTAATTTGTTTACGTATTTGCACGAGTATGTTTTTACATCCTGCTGGATAGTAGGAACTTCTAGAACTCTATGGATATTTTCCTCTTTTATGTACCAAGGGGCGCAAACGATAAGTCGTAAAATCCTAGACTGTCTTCTTTGTAACTTCTGGATGTTTCATACGCAAGCAGTACCCCACAGCTGAATGCCATATAAACAAATTGGCTTGATAATGGGTTTGTATAAAAGGACTTTGTATTCCAAAGCCAGGGTTGAGTTAAGACCTATTAACCAGTGTAGTTGATTTATTTTAAGTTTTATGGCCGTTATTTTTGCCTCAATGTGGCGGAATCAAGTAAGGCGTCGATCTAATTGGATACTCAAATATTTAACGCGGATTTCAACCAGTCTTCTAGCTCATGAATATGGCACTGAAGTTGTTCGGATGCAACCTTCAGATCTTCGGGAATACTAATAAATGCCGTGTCGTCTGCAAACGTTGACGTATATGTATTTTGGCTTGTTGACACATCCGCTGAATAGAGAGTACTACTTTGGGGGACTTTTGCATAGATTTTCCCATTTTTAGAAAATTGGCAATTTGACCTTCCTCTAAACGTTCTATCTGTCAAATAGCTCTTAAAAAGCTTGTGGGAGTTTTCAGGAAGAACTCGAGTTATTTTCGTGAGTAGCCCATCATGCCAGACATTATCGAACGCCTGGGATACGCCAATAAAAAAAGCTGAACAATATTACTTATTTTCAAATGCCGATCAAATAACGGTAACAATCCTAAGCAAGCCTTTCTCGCAAATCAAACTGATGGTCTTGGATAATGTGTTGCTCAATAAGATAAGGCTTTAAGCACGAAACGAATAGTTTTTCCAACAATTTTGATAAAATTGCCTTGCCAGTGGCCCGAAGTGTATATTTTCAACTGATATTCATACAGCTTGAGAATTTTTGTTTAATAAAAAATTATTAAAAATATTATTAAATTGGATATTAAATTAAATCAAATATTGTATTGGTAATTTGTAATGGAGCAGTTATCCTTTGTGCTTAAAAACAGACATACAAATATTGTAATTCTGTATTTGAAAATATCCTACATCAAGTAGGGGAAGTAGGTGCTGTGAAAAAAGAAGTAAGAACTCAAGAGTAGTTTGGGAAGAAATAATATGAAAATGTAGAATAGAAATATTTATAAGTATATATAATAGTAGACATTAGTATTGGAATTGTTCCTTATAAAGGAATTTTAGATAGGTCCGACAGGCTTCTTAACAACAGGTTCTCTGTGTTCAATCCCATCATACTTACTAACATTCTCACCTTCCTTAGTCACATGTTATTCCTTTTATGAGTAAATTGGCGTTATTTATTTTTTTGTTTGAATTAAGGCTGCCTGTGAAGCGCAATAAATCATTTTTATAAATCGAATCTGTAACATAGCAAAAAACTTGTACAATTGTGATGAAATGTTTTCACAATCTTTTTATAATTCTGTTTTTTTTTTTTAGATTTGGCATTAAAAAGAAGTCATGTTTCTGGTTTCTAAAGACAAGAAAACCACATTTAATAGTTTTTACAGTTTGAACGTCTGAATTTTTTCATTACCATTTTTGGTGTCAAAGATAAACGTGATACTATTGTAAGATTTTTTTATATTGTTGTTGTTGTTTGTTATATTTATACAAAATTGCAACAAAAAATATATATTTATAAAAAAAAAACAACAACGAAGAACAATGGAAATATTAAGCAATTAAAATCATGAGATTCTTCTGTGGATTTTCTACCAAAACCTACAAAGAAGTCATAATAGAGACACTGAGTGATTCTGTTAATCATCTAATCTACACTTTATTTGAAAACAATTACAGTTGTGTCATTGTGACGCTTTTGTTGTCATCATCTGTAAAGGAGACACTTTGACAAACAAAAATAGCAACGACTGCACCTTAAAAACTGAATGGAAAAGATGTTAAATCTTATAGGGGGGTTTTTTTTATAATGACAATTAAGTACTTTTTAAAACCTCCACCACTAGTGGTGATTTAGTTAGATATGATATAATATTCACCTAACGTTAGAGGGATTTCACATTAGGCGATTAAGTTGCTCAATACTGTTTATTAGACTTGCCAAGTACAAGCAAGGTTGTACTCAAAAATATGAGCAATTTTCCTACGATTCACCCACCTTACCACTTCCATCTACAAACACAAGCATTGCGCAAGGGACTTGCACCACTAAATTGCCTAATGTGAAAGCTCTATTCTTAAGTTCATGTTCTGGTTCGATCAAGCTTAAATTGAAACTAAAATTATTTATCATGTGTTAAAGCGGATTCAAAGAGAATAATTAACATGATTATCAGAACTAAAACTTACAAATGGTTTCATTACGATCTTTGTCGAACGTAAATACTGGGTTTGAGCCGGGTATTCACAGCCAAATGTTGTAATATAGGAAGAGCAAAGATTTAGTGACGTTGCAGCGAGGCAATGCGCTACTTGGGTCTCATTTATCAAAAACAAAAGTTACAAATTTAAAAGATCAATTTATAAATTCACAATTCTACAAGCATATAATTGTACCATACATGCAGTCATGATGACTGATGAGGACTAATGAAGAGATGAAGACTGCTGAGGAAGAAAACAATGTCTGTAAAATGACAAAAAATTAAATGTCATGGAAGCGAAAAAAAGTAAAAAAGAAATGGCAGTTAAAATTTAAGGTTAGTAAATTTCATAACCGAAAATTCATTTTAAATAATTAACTTGTTAATTTCAATATTACGTAAGATAATTGTTAGGCTTAAGTTCGTGTTTTTCTTTTTGCTAATAAGAAAGAAGTACAATAAAAGCTAAAATTTTTATTCGATTTTTTATGCTGCTACGCACGTTATCAACATTCGTTTTGTCTTTTAACTAAATTTGTGTCTACTGTAAACACCCAATATTCAAGCTAAATGGAAAATTTCATCAGATGAGATATCAATTCTTTACTATGAAATAGTTAAAGACTCATTGGACCAAAAATTTAATTCTTAGCGAAGCTGCGGTTTTTGCAGCTAATGTTATAGAAACACATATTACTTTTCGTTGTGCAAAATATTTGCGATAATAGCTTAGCGCTGTTCGAAAATCGAAATCAAACTTTGCATCTCCGATTCTGGTTACTTCTTGTAAGGGGCTTTCAAAACGTGTTTTTGTTGCTAGTGCTTAATAAGTAATTAATTACTGTTTCAAAATAAATTTTAATTGAAGAATTTACAAAAATAACTTAATTTTTTACCTTCTTTATATATATTTTTTAAATTCTTGTATAGCTATTTTTATCAGTCGCAATAATACCATATCGAAAATGACATGGTTTTTGGACTTTTGAATTTACAACTTGAAAAAAAAAACAACAAACTGTCCAACCCATATTTAAGTATTAAAATAAAGCTTCGCACATTTATAGATGCCATTTTGTAGCTCCAGTGACAAGCAAATTTTGGGTATGTCCAGCCACAAGTCTTCTGAGCTGCATAATCATAATATTAAAGCCAAAGAAGAGATTTGATTGTATGGACACATATTGGGTTTTTATGCCAACTCGCTTACGGTATATTCCTCATAACCAGACTCCCAACCAGTGTTGCCATAAACATTTAAAAGAAAACGGCCCACAACGACAAAAAAAATTTTTCAGAAGGATTAAACTGAATAAAAATTTTATTTAAAGATAACAAATCTTTTCTATTGAAACAAAAAGCGACAAAATAATTCAAAATGCGTATATATTAAATTAAAAATAATAATTAATTATTTCTTTATATTTGTATCTAAAGAATAATTGTTACTGTGTTTTTAAATACACAAACTATTTTTTTTTACCCGCTAAAACTAGGAACATCATATAGATGTGTCATGCATCGGGCACTCGCTACGCCACTACAAATATGAAAAATTTCACATTTTCTGCCATAGAGTATTACATTTATTAAGGCTAAATACAAGAGCTTAATATGAAGCGCGTTTGTGCTTACAAAATCTGCTTTATTTTTTGCTTGAATGTTTGGACGTTTGTAACTAACAAATGTATCATGTAGTAGTATCATTTATTCAAACGTTCTGGGAATGATAGCAATTTTTACTTATAACTCCATCAACTCAAATCTGTTTTTATGGGGCCTTAAAAACTTCCCAAACATTGTAAAAACTATTTTTTGTTTTTAGTTTAGTTAGTAAGACAATAATAGAAAATATGTGGGTGACATTTCAAGCGATTAGTTGCTAATAAACATAAAAATAAACTCCTGGCTTAAAATATCGTTTCTTTGCAAAATATTCATACTGCCTTCATTCATATATTGATCTTTTCTTAAATAAACACTTTCATAAATTTTATTTGGCTTTTATTGAGCAATTAAAGCAGATAATCAATAAAAATACGTTATTTCAAAACATCTTTTATTTGTTATCAAAGTGAATCAATCAATCATTTAAGGTGTTTATTTCATACTCCTGTTGTTTTGATTCTATAATTTTAATAAAAAGCTTTTAAACTTTTCTTAACAAAGAACAAACATTTTAAAAGAGAAACTTTATTATTGGCCATTAAAAAATTAAATTAACATAAACATTAACGATTTTTGGCCAAAATTAGAATTGTAGAAAATTCAAAGAATTCCATTTTAAGAAAAACATGAGCTAATTAACACTAATTGTAAATGCTTAAATATACAGATAATATTCATTCAAAATATATTAAAGATATATTGCTTTGTCAAAATTTTGGTGTAAAATATTCACTTTGTTATGCTGCACCCAACTGCAAGAGGAAAAATGTCAATTTAACGACAAAGAATATTAAAATAGAAACAAACAATAAAAACTGACCAATTCTGACGAATAGACAAACTTATCGTCAAAATGCAAAAAAAAACGACCAGAAGCAGTCGTAATAACATGAACACGAAAGTATCCTTAAATTGCAAGAGCAGCAATCGTCGCATATGTTGTTAATTAGTGCATTTTCTAAAAAGGCTCAAAAAATGGGTGGCAAAGCCATACTTATAATTATTGCAAACAAGAGTGGATAATCATTATTTAACAACGAAAACAAACGTCTGCAATAACACAATAATTGCAAAGAAAGACAAGTGTGAAGACAAAGCGCTAAAATGGTGAAAAATTAGCAGCAGCTACAAAATCGCTCCAATATATAAATTTATCTTCTAAGCGCAAAAGTAATGAAACTCGCTAAAACGAGAAAAACTATACAAAAGCAGCACTCAGATATTGTTCTAAGCAGAGAAAACGCTATAGTTGAAAAAAGTTCTGAATCTGAAATAAAAAGCAAAGATTGGAAGCAAAAAAACAAACAACATTAAAAAATATCAAGCTTTGAAAAAACGCTAAATTCGAAAATAGTTTCATACCAAAAAAGTCGTTCACTATCGAAAAAGTTCAGTAACTCTGCATTTACAAAGGAAAGTACTTTCATGAAATTTATATGTATACGTATTACAAATAAAAATTTCAAAGAAATCTTCAACTTTCTTGTTCACTTTCAGAGGAAAGAGAAAGGTTGTTGCAATAATTCTACAAATGAAGACTAGAATTGGAAAATGATAACAAAACAAAAGTGATGTTTTTTTATTACTGAAGTAGAGTTGCCAAACCATTCGCACACACAAATTTATAGGGCAATACTTTTAAATGATTATAGTTAATTTTTTTGTATTATCATTATAGACAATAAACAGTTGTGTTCTTTAATCATATTTGATGAAAAATGTTAAATATATTTTCGTATGTGTACAAAATAATTAAATTTTGCAATTATTATTTTACCACAATCCCGCAAATTTGTATATCTCTCCTGGTAGGCAACAGTGTTAAGCCCTTGTCATTTTACTTTCAAGAAAACGTCAAAAAATCGCTTTCTTGAAAATTTTGTTGAAAGCTGAGTGGAAAGTAGTGTGTTAGTGAAAAGTGTATTGCGACTTTCTTGCAATTACTTTCCTTTGTAAACGGTAGGTAAAATTTAATTCCGGGTAAATTGGAAAGAAGTGCTGAACTTAGGAATTCGAAAACCGGATTAAGGAGAAAATTCTAAATGAAATCAAAAAAAAAAAATCGTTAAAATAGGAAAACGCTTCAATATAAAAAGATTCCTAAATTCGAGGCACTGATACTTAAAGAATTCTAAAAATAAAAACTAAAATTTATAAAATTGATGAAACTTAAATAAAAAGCCAAGGTGGGAAAGAAAATTCTAAACAAATTGCAAAACAAGACTATTAAAAAATGTTATGCGTGGAAAAAAAGCTGAACACAAAAGCAGTCCCAATTGCAAAGAAAGCATTTACAATTAAAAAACAAGCTAAGAAATGGAAAGCAGAAAAACCCAATAAAATGAAAAAAATTGCTGAACCTTGAGCTAAAACTAAGATTAGAAAGAAAATTCTCAACAAATAGAATAAACACCAATATTAAACTAATGACAAGCTTGTAAGCTAAATCGATAACGAGACCAAAACCAAAATTTTTATTTGATAGATAATTATATGACTAAAAAAGGTCACTTAGAAAATCTTTGTTTCGGCAGAGCAAAGCATATTTTACGATGAGTTTGACATTTTAAGCTTAAGAGCTGTTTAAAAAATTTCGTGATTGGGAAAGGGAGGTTAAAACAGCATCATTTAGCATTACGTAATTTGCAAACAGCCGCTTAATTGGTATTAAAGGTTGCTTTAACTTTTATTTTAATAGCCTTTTTATTATTCATAATTTTTTAACTTTTTTGTGTATAAAGTTAATTAAAAACATGACCATCCATTGAAGCAAAAACTATTATTATTTTTTTTAGGAAATTATTAAAAAGAAATATAAAATTGTAAACTGTCATTAATAGTGGGCGTTAGGGGAAATTAATTTAATACTTTTAATTAATATTGTCAACTTAAAAAAAACATCCCAACAGCTTAAAGACCTCCCATTTTGAATTTCTAACAAATAATTTTCTTTATTTTTATTAACAAAAAATAATCCCATATATACAATTCAATTAAACATATTCTCTAATTATTTGTGTGGGTACAACACGCGTTTTACAAAGTAAATTTTTTCTATTTGCTACAAAAATACAAAAGTCTAGACAAAATTTATTAAAGATTTAGATGGAAAAAATTATATAAAAAATAAACAAAAAAAAAAATTTAAGTAATAAAATCCCCAACCATAGCAACAGTAAATAAAAGTTTATTTTTTTCAATGAAAAAAAATTAATAAAATTTGTCAACATTTTATGCCGGTACAAAAGTTTTAAAGAATATTCATACTTACATACATGAACAACTTGGGCATTAAAAGCCTATTTGGGCGTAGATTAATGTTCATTAACTGATGTGCAAGAGAGTTAAAATAAAGAAACAGTCAAACACACACACATACCAAATGCTTTAGACTTTGAATTGCAGATGATTTACATATGACATCATTTTCAAAGATTTTGCGATTAGACGAAGAGGAGCCTCATAAAGTTTAAAAGACATAAAATAAATTTGTTAAAATCTACACATTTTATAGCAAATAATGCAAGTGTAAATAATGCGGGGGAATTATAATGATTTAGAGAGTTGAAATTAGAAACTACAATGAAATGAAAATCGCCACGAACATTTAGTAGCTCTATTTAATGTAAATTACTCCCTATTTATTATTTTGTCAATTAACTACATTATATGCTTTCTTTACTTCTCTCAGTTACGTAAACATATATGTGATACTGCTATCCTAATTACTTTACTAAGAAATTGCAATTTATTTGTTGAGAGACATGTTAGTCTCTATGCACATTTAGCTGGTTGCTTAAGCCAGTTCATCGCAAAACATTTATCAAAATTATAAAAAAAAATGGGATGTCTTAAGCTTCAATTTCAGAAACCAAATGAAATAAATTAAAATGCAACAAAAATAAATTCAAACAAAAACATCAAAGAAAGCTATAGTCGGCTGTGCCGAATCTTATATACCCTTCACAAAAGTTTGAACTACTAAAAATGTACTAAAGTTTTTTCCCGGGGCAAAGGATTGTTTGAGATGTTTAATTTTGACCTCCGGGCTTAATCGTATTATTTTCATTTAAACTCTCCTTCCGTTTTAACTCGACATTTCTTTGTTTCTTTATTTTGAAAACTTCAACCATGGAGAGGTATACAATTGAGAAGCGCTGTAAGATTATTGAAGCCGTTTACGAAAATGGGCGTTTTTTGTTCAGCATAATCGACACAATATGTCCACAATCGGAGAATTGTGCGCAAATTTCAGCAAACCATGCCTGCCCAGTTCTTTTTGCAGAAAACTTTGCTGTTGTTCGCGATAGTGTGACAGAAGAGACGTCATCCTCGAACCGTCGTCGTGCCTAACAATTAAACATCTCACGAACATCACTGATGCGAGTTTTGAATAAGGATTTGAATTTACACGCTTACAAGGCCCAATTAACTAAAGAGCTGAAGCCTGCTGACAATTACAATTAACATCGTGCGTTTTGGTTGGACCAGCCTATGTAAGCATTTTCGATCGGTGTGTTTTGATAAGTTCTCAACTAGTGGAATTTTGGTTACTTGCTTGTGAAAATTTTGTTACTTTTGCAATTAAATATTTTTGGCCTGTAGTTTGGATTTGTGGTATATTTTTGAATTTTGGTGAATTTGCAAGTTATAATGAATTTTTGTTTTATTTTCAGATTAATTTAGATTTTTGGTGAAATTTATAATTTTTATGATATTTAAAATTTATGGTGAATTTTTGTTTGTTAATATATTTGTGTAACATAGATTTTGTTAAAATTGTGTGAAATTATAAAATAATTTTAATTTTTAGGCATGAGTTCGTTTTTCTTTCTATTCAAAAAGAGAATTGTTTATTTTAATATGGATAACCTTTGAAAGCAGTAAAAGTTTTAATTTTATTAGACATCTAGCTGAATGGAATGCATTTTTTATGCCGCTACACACGTTATCAACATTCTTCGTGTCTTATCTGCATAGAAAATGCATTCCATTCAGCTAGATGTCTAATAAAATTAAAACTTTTACTTTTTTCAAAGGTTGTCGATATTAAAATAAATAATTCTCTTTCTGAATAGAAAGAAAAACGAACTCATGCCTAAAAATTAAAATTATTTAATAATTAATAATATTTGTAGTTCGGAAAAAAACAATAAAAAATGTTTAAAATATTGTGAATTTGTGGGATTTTGGTGAAATTAAAAAAAATTTGTTAAAATTAAAATTTAATATTTGCTTAATTTGTTTTTTTTTTTGGTAATATTTCCGTTTCTCTTATTTAATATTGATTTTTTTAGCAATTAATGTTTTTATTTCAATCTTTCGATTTTATAGTGAATTTTCGAATTTGTGGTAAATCTTTTTTTTTATTTTTTGGTGCAGTTTTAATTTTTTGAATATTATATTTTTGAAATTTAAAATTTTTAAAGTATAGGTTGATGTTGCAGTAAATTTTCGGATTTTGGTTAATGCCCAAATTGTAGTTAAATTATTTTTTTTTCTCTTCAGATTAGTTGATAGTCTTGAAAAAATTTACAATTTTTAAATTTTTTGTAGATTTAATTCTTTGGGAATTCACCACTTATTTATAATTTTTTTTATGTTTTATAAACATCGAGGTGGTTAGAATTTTTACGTTTTTCATAAAATATAAGTTTTTCGTTATATTTCGGCCTTTCGGAGAAATTACAAAATTTTGGTGAAATTTAAATTCTTGTGGTAAATACAAGTATATACAAATTTGAAAATGTTTATTATTTTTGTTTTCGGGTTTTCATTGAATTTTTATATTTTGAACAAAAATTTGTTAATGACAGCTTTTCGATTTTGAGGCGAATTTGTTGTGAATTTAAAATTTTGCTAAAATTTTGAAGTTTTCGACGTTTTTGTTGTTGTGAAATTTCGGTTTTTGCAGGAACTTGTGTGTTCGTTTTATGATTTTTTCATTTTTTTTTTTAATCATTTAGGTTTGTATTATGATTATTACAACACACCAAAGCTTAACTTGGTTATGTTTTAACACCTTTAGTTTGCCATTTACATTAAAATATGAATGAAAGATAATTTTCAAAAAAAAAAAAAAAATAATAATAATAATAATAATAAATAACCACATTATGTAACATTTTACTGCATTTAGCCGCCGCGATAGTCTTCTTAAAGTCGCTTTTGCTGCAAAAAGTTTATGTAAACTAGACTAGAGTCAAGGTAATACATTAACTAAAAATATAATAAAATTAAACTAAAACAATTACCGAAAAATAATAAAAAGTATTACAGAAAAGTTTACCATATTTTAAAAACATAAATTATAAAAAAAAATGAAAACGATTAAAATTAAACAAGATCTGAAACAACAGTGAACTTATATTTTGACTTTTATTTGTTTAACTAAACGTTTGAAAGAAATTCGTGGCTCATTGGCGTAATACTCATATAAAAAAACAAATACAAAGAATTTTGAAGGCATTAAATTGATTTCTATAGAGTTTTGTCAAATGTTTTTTATATTTGAAAGCTAATTTGAAAATAACTAAATTTTAATTCTTAATAACTTTACTGTTCTCTAATAATTTTCATAATTATTTTTTTACATTTTAAATAAACAGTTAGATTGATTTTTATAAAAACTTAAATCGTAGTGAGAAGAGTTATTCAAAATGGAATGCTGATTTGAAAATTGTTTGTACTAAATTTAATTGTGATGGTAAAAACGAATTAACTAAAATTGTTGCTGTTTAAGTCTAAGAAAGTTATAAATAATTATGTTACGTTAAAGTGCTCAAAATAGAATGTAATCGAGTGTGCAAAGAGAGGACGATTTTAACGAACCTTTGTAACTCACCACATACTTCTTTGCAACTTCACTAAGGAATTTAAATTGTAAACGAGTTCACTTGGTAAAATTACTCCCGTCAGTAAAGGTGCGTATTTAAAGAAAATAAATTACAAATCTTGTGTTAATCAACCCCCAAAATTTGCTGTTTTATTTATTTGGAAAAATAAAGACAAAATATAGAAATGCTAAGTTATATTTGGATTCATCAGACTACCAAAAAACATATCTTATGGATTTAAGTAAAAAAATTGTACACCTTATCACCTCCATATTCAATTGTATCGTTGGAATGATATTTCTATGTTCTCTTATATGACACCCATCACAATAGGTTTTGAAAATCGTAAGTTTGGTCCCTGACTTTCTGCTGTCCAATTACGCGAAAAAACGAAAATTTCAAAGAGATTAATGAGATTTCACCAAGTCTAAAGTCTAAATATCACAATCCATTTAAACTTTTCCAAACTCAAAATTTGCTTAAAAATAGAAATATCAAAGGAGGATAAACTACGAATAAAAATGTTATTTCCAAAGAAAATAAAAATACGTAAACTATGGAAAATTGTATAAAAAATCGAAATACGAAGTTTAAAAACATAATATGGAAGTGGAGTCATTCCCAAACCAACTACTGCTACTGATGAAGGAGTATATTCCCTAATTTTGAAGAATATATATTTATATGCACAATTTGATTGCTTATTTTGCTTGCAATATAAAAAATACCGAAGCCATTTCTTCAGTTGCCTTAGTAAATACCACGCAGTTAATTTCTTGAGTGTACATCATAACATTTCTTTCCAAAAAGAAAATCAGCTAAGACAAAATTTCATTAGGCAGACTATTTGCGATTTTCTTTTATTTTTGTACACAATATTTGTTTGCACTCCATCGTAGGTGGATTGATTGTACGAATGTAATTTCTTTATCTTCCTGTGTGGTATTTTTAGTTTGTCCATTATTTTATTATGTTTTAATTTTGTATGCGTTTACATGTGCCTGACTTTATTTGCAGCATGTCTTCTTGACGTCAATTTGATAAACATCACAAAAATACTTTTGACTTTATTCATATTATTTTTTTGAGTTGTCCCTTTTACCTTCTAATAGAAAATGCAATGGTCCGGAATCCTGCTGTCAAAAATAGAAGGTGAATCTTTTCTACAAACTTTATTTATATGAATTTTGTTCATGAATGATTAAATGGAGGCTGAGTTGAATGAAGGCTATTAAAACCTTTGGATTCAGAAATTGTTTGCATATATATATATATATATATATATATATAATGGTATTTATATTATTATATAATTTTGCATACCTTATATATAATTTTTTTGGTAATAAATAATTTTTAATCCAAAATATTTCAATATTTTTTCATTATTGTTCATACTATTAGATCTAGTAAAAGGACTTGTCCAAAATTCAAGTATAATGAGAAATTATTATAGAGAAAGCAACATGTGACCAGATTGTCAAAACCTCGGATGCCAATTTGACTGTCGTATGGGTATCATTATTTTTGGAAAAATGTCTAAATGCTGAGAAAAATGTCTAAAAACGAAATATTTAATTTAATATTTTATTTATTTATTTTTTGCCACAACTTCAACGATATCTCTCGAATTATTGGGCAGATTTTAAAATCATATTTGCATACCTTAATGGTTATGGCATTGTAGATTTTTTAATTTTCCCTTTAACCAAAGAGGAGAAACGCTTCTTCAGACATGTTAGCATATGCCGTGTAATTACATTTATTTAAGAAATAACCATATTTTTCGAAAATTGGTGCTGGTAGATAATATTTGGTTGTCAGATTTAAATGTAGCGCTCCAGAAAATGTGTGTTCTCTTGAGTTATGATTATTTGAAAATACAGACTAAGAACATTTCAGGCTTAAAATATTTCCTGCTCTTTGACGGATGTTAGAAGGACTATATATGCAAGTGACTATAATTGGTTGCTTTTTGAATCGAACGTGATTTGAGAATTTAGTCCTATAACGAAATAGTAGGTTACGGAATTTTTTGCGAAATAAATTTTAATTACGTTGAAGCCATTTAAAAGAAAACGTCGGAAGTCACATTGCGGTATTATGCAATTAATGTGATATACCAGAATTACCTCGGCTGACCCGTTGCCGGAAATAAAAACTTGCACACAAAACTTTAAAAATTAATTTGTTAGTAAAATTAAACAATTTTACATTTAGTTAAAACTTCCAGCCCATTAATTAAGCTTAAAATTTCTTAATTATGGTAGTATTCAATATTGAACTTGAGTTGTTAACAAATTCTATGAACAATTGTCTTCAGTACTTAAATACAAATAAACATCGCTGTAATTCATTTCAACTTGATATAAGTTTTGCTGTTCTTCAGCGAATGACTTAATAAAAAGTGCGTGCAAAAAATAATCAATACAAATTTGAAAACAAAAAAAAAAAACGCCCATAAAAATAATGAAATTGTAATGAGTGTAATTTGGAAAAAATAAAATAGTTAATTTATTTCTGTTATTTTATGTTTAGTATGCAACTTGGCATACTAAGGTCAAGACCAGTAGCCATGCAGTGCGTAAACTACAATTTATTTATTATACTACTCCGTGTATTATGGTTGTTATTTATGCTTGTTTTTTACTGCTTTGATTTGGTTTATTTTATCATAGGATGCACGTCGAAGTGATAAGGTTAAATATTTTTTCCACACTATCCAAGTTTAACTTAGGATGTTCCCAAGGTACTCAAAATCTCATATTAAAAAATTACGTGCGAATTAGGTGGCTTCTGGTGGCAATTGGCTTGATTTTTTATTAAGCAAATATTTGTAATTCTATGATCGAAATGGTCTGGATACTTAAGCATCTTGCACACTATCAGATCAACGAGAACAACATGTCAACATTTCAATTCAAATCAGAAAGTAGTATAGTGTAAAAAGAATATAATCAGACTGTCATAATATACGGATAGAAACTTGGCAGTCGAGTGGCTCTCATTATTTTTATATATCAGTGTTGCATATCTACAGAAGATAACGAAGAAAATACCAAAAGCAAATGTTAAGCAAATAAACAATCTGACTGGTTCGCCGCCCACAGCGTGCAGTAAAATATATTTCTTTCAGCTTGTAAAAACAAAACAACGGCCGCTGTGATTATCGTTTATCAACGTATTTTGTTTACTTTAGTATTGAAAGTGTTTGTACTTCGAAATTGCTCACCCATCGCAGCCGAAGGTATCGTTTCGGCTTCTCTCTCTGCTGCTTGCTTAAGGCTTACAAGAAGTGGTTTTGAATTGTGATGGTGTAGACCAGCCGCCGAACGAAAACAAGCATATACTTTATTGATTCTTGATATTCCGACAGGGTATTTTGATGTAGATTTTTGGAACGAATTTCCGTCATCCCTTGTCAAATTTCGTTTGGAGACAAACCTTTTTTCGTTCTGAGAAGTTTGCATCAATTCGGTAGTGTTTTATTGTGTGTCAGGTATCTATTTGTCATGTGAGCTAATAGGCATCTGTAAGGTGTGAACAGGTAGCAGGTTAAGCTCGTGAGTCCGGTGTTTTTTACGGATTGGTAGATGTAAGTTAAGATTGTGTTATTGCTTTGCATTGCATCAGAATTTGTGTTTTCGGATACCTGGTAGTTTTTATAGGTAAAAAAAAATTTTTTTCTCACGTAATTACTATTTCATTGCGTCAGAATTTGTGGTGCGATTGGTATGTGAACTTTGTTTTTAATTATTTATAGTGTTTTTTGTTGGGATTGAAAGAAGTCAGTGATTATTGGATTATGAATTTGTTTATTATTTTGTAATGTTATATTTGTTGTGTGTCTTGAATTGGAGTTTGTTTGTTCGTTTATGAAACAAACTCCGATTCAGACGTTATATTCGAGCCTCTAAAATTAATCTACAAGACACACAACAAAAATATAATCGACCTAATAATGAAAAATGTAATACGAGAGACCATTCACCAGGGTGAAAAAGAATTTTTTAATTGACCTGTAGCTGTTCATTAATCGATTTGAAGAAATTTTTTCATTATGTGTGGTCACCTAAATGAAGTTTTTAAGAATAAAGATGCTTATCTTTCGCTGGAGTACTCTGTAGAAAACTTCTTGAAATTTAAAAATGTTTTTGTCAAATGAGAGTAACTGAACTTTCATCACCACTCTCATGCCCTGCTTCGTTTATATCATTTGAATGTCTCATTAGTCGACTATACTCTTCTTCCCAGTTGCGAAGTTAATTAAATATTTTATATTTGAAAATATTTTTAAGCAATAAAAATGTTTTATTACGTGAAAATTTTCTTTTGTTGACAACAAAACAAGCCAACTGCCCTTATCACTACTACGCGCACCTCATATTGCTTAGATATGTATTTCCACTATAATTGGTTTCATGGTACGTGTGTTTATAGAAAAAAATTAATTAAAAAAAATTGATTTAAAAACAAACGCAATTTTAGCTTCATTTCAATAATGAATCTTAAAATCAAAATGTAAAATTTCATTTCAATTTAAATAGACTTTGTGTGTGGCCTGTTTGATCTGAAATATATTAATTATTTATTCCTTTGAGTTTCTATTTCAACACAATAATCATATGATATTTAAAATGGATCAAATGTCTTTACAATTTATGCATTTAGTTGCACTTTATTTGTAATTATTTTATTTCCATAAACGGAAAGTGATTAGTATCACTTTTTGGCGGTAGTTCAAAATAATGCACAATAAAATATAAGTATAGTTATTGCCAAAGCAGGTAGGTTTTTTTTCATTTTTATTGTTCAACGTGTGCCAAGTGACCGATATTGTATTTATTTTCTTATATGTAAATCTCAAAGGAATATTTTCTGGTAATCAACTCACGTGTTCTCGAGTCTTCATGTAAAATAAAATATCTCACAATTCTAATTTCTTTATAAAATGGAGTTGTTCTTTCAAGTTGTATGGAGTTGTTGTTAAATATATTGTTCCGTTGATAGCTAAAGAACAGAGTTTCTCAAAATATTCGACAGTAGACCTTTGAAAATATTTTTTTATTTTTGACAAAAACCATAACACACAGTTTTAAGTGTTTTGCATAAATACCCGTTACACCGGTTACCGGTTACTATTTGCAGCAGATTTTAAGACGGCAGCATCATTGATCCACACTCCTTCAGGCCCATCATTATTAACAGCGACCTGTAATAATAAAATTTTATTGGCCCGAAATGAACGATGAGTAGAAGATAATCTACGGTTTCTGCAGGATGGCATTACATACCACACGATTAAAGCCAATGTAGAGTATTTGCATGAACGATTTTAAGATATTTTTTAACTCTCGCAAATGTGACTGAATTAGTGCGATTTTAGAAGGCGCAGGTATATGCCACCTTAAACGCAATACCTAGTTTTTACCAAGAGGTTGCTCTACAATACAGAGCGGCTGCTATTTTCAACAGGTTAATATTCTATCTGTCCTTAAGCACATCTGCAAGAAAGAAGTGAACAAAAATTATACACGCACACTACTGCATTTGTTTATTAAGAATCTCTGACTTGAAAGTTTATCTTTGTTTTATAATGTTTTTGGTATTAACTGTGTCAATGATTTAAGTTACGTTTCATTCTCCTGAGTTTTATAAATTTATAAAAAAGTTGTAACCTGTTTGCTGTAGTGTTTCATTTACTTTAATTTGTATAAACAATATGTAGCTGCTGATATTTAAGATAAATCCATGATTTTTGTTATTTAAAGTTATTTTTAAAATAAGAATTCTAACAGTAGCTAATATATGTTCAATAAGACTAGAAAAAATGAAATAAAATTAAAGACAATTGCTTAAATTCATATGGAGGAATTGTTTAATTAAGAAAAGTCGAAAAGGGACCCAGAAAGTAAGTGGTCTGCTTCGATATCCCCCCATACATTAATTAAGAAACGCAAATTTATAGTTTGTTGTATTATTTAGCTCAAAGTTAGTTTAAGAAAATAAAGATTATAAATTGTTTTAAGTTGAGCAGAATGTCTCTTCCATATGCCACAACGACAGGTTCCGTTTTTATTACATTTAGAACTGTATATTCATAGTAGCCATTCACTATTGATTTTAGCTGTGTTCTTTGATTTGGAAAATGTGCCGAAAAACTGTATTTTAAAATCGTTTGGCTTTATACAATCCTTGTTTCCTAAGTCTTTTGTTTACATCGAGTAAATAAAACAATTCTAAAAACGTTGAATGGCTTTTGTACACTTGTAGTATTTAAAACAATAATTTTATTAATAGAAAATAATAAAAAACAAACAAAAAAATCATGACTGCAAAATCTAAAATTGTTAAACTCAAAAAAAGTATGATCTTAATGCATCTTATCTGAACTCTGTTGCAACAAGAATATATACATGTATGACAAATTAATAAAATCTTAAATCAGATACTTATATAAATTTATTTTTGCAGACATGTCTACAAAACGCTTATAAATTTACTTTTAATTTTGTGACACCGGAAGTGTCAACATGTTTTAAGAGACCGTGGCGCATTTTGCTTTTATTTCTTGTATTTTGACAAAGCCAAATGAAACCTAAAAGAAGCAATATTTAACAATTAGTCAAGCATGTAAATAAACATTCGTTGCTGTTTAGGGTCTTTGATTGTATATACATGTAGACAATGGTGTTTTAAGCCATAAACTACATGACAAATAATAAATATTTTACAAATATACATAAATAAATATAAGATATAAAAACAGAGTTTAAAAGCGTACTTTATGATTGTTTAATAAGACCAGTAAACAATTTTGTTAAAATAATATACTTGTAGTAAAAAGCAATTGCACGTGCGACTTTTTGACGCTGTTATGAAATTATGGAACCTTAAGAAAAAGTTTCGTTAGAAAAATTTTGAAAGTAAAACAAAAAGTGCCAGCAAGGAGCTTAAAAGTAAGATTTTGCTTTTGAAATGCTGAAATATTATGAAAAAAGGTAAGATTTACTTGGCATTTTTTGACTGATATTTATTAACTTATTTAAAATGAACAAGATCGAATATAAGTAAATGTTTTTGCCAGAATCCTAAACAATATAATTTGTTAAATTTTGTCCTTTATTTTATTGTATTATGTTGCATTTTGTGAGTATCCCAACGAACAAAGCAGCTTATTGGGCTTCAGACAAAATTGAACGCATTGTGAAAACATGAGCAAAATAACCGCTTTTGAGCTATTGACATGAAATTGCTGTTTTGTATGATTAAACATACTTCGCAAAATAAAAATCAATTCAGATTCTTTTTAAAAATTAAAATCAACATCACTTCTACATTTATGCAAAGTGTTTTTAGCACTAATGAATACGGCGACATAAACTGGCTTCTGTGGTGTATGCCAGAATCTTTATCGATGACTGCATTATGGTACTAATGTTAAGTTTCTATTGATTTTATTGAAGTTTTCTAAATGAAATTTAAAATAACTATTTAAATCTTAGCTCTAGATTATTATTTATTAATTATAATCAATGTTATAATTAATTTGATATATTCAGATATATTAATATTCTATCTACGATTGGCTTAGAAAACCCGCACAGTACTTTGTTTCATAGACAAAAATCGACGAAAAACAGTACCTCCATTAGAAAAGTAATGGCGTTGGATTATTACCTAATATGTCACTATATGTCGGCAAAGTAAAAAAATCATAAACTGCTTATGGAAAGAATGTGTTTTTTTTTGGATCAGATAAAATAAATTTTTGCTTTTTGAATAAATTTAAAAAAAAAACTTTCTCCTCTTGATATTTAAGTCTTAAAAATATTTTTAGAAAAATATATTAAAAAAGTTATTTTATACGTATGTCTACCCACAATTTATCAAAGTTTAATGGCATGCAGAAAAAAATATATTAATAAAAGAAATATTTATTTTTTTTTAAATATTCCAATACCCCTTTTTCTACGGTTATCAAAACTTCCAAAGTTTTAGCAAATATGTAAGGAAAACTATATTATTACTTTCTTTAATTTGTCTTTTTTTTTAAGATTGTGGTTCCTTTACTTTAAAAAACACAAGCTATGAACCACTTGTAACACCTCCTATTCTGAAACGCCCATTAAAATTTTTGCCAAGCCCCTAAATAGAGCCCATTTACTATCTGATATGTATACTTGGTCTTTAAGATATTAATTCCTTTGTTTTTTTTCATCCAATTTTCTATATTGTTTCTTAGCTGAAATCGTTTTTTTTAAGATGCATGCAATGTACCCGTGTTCTTGCATGGATTTTCTTCTTTTATAGCTTGATGAGATAAACTGCGGCACCAATTTTTTAACCTATTTTTTCTCCTTCTATTTTTATTTAACTTTGTTCGACAACATATTAGCCAGTGTAGTTGATTAGTTCTAAGTTTTATGGCTGTATTTTTCATGACTGGACCAAGTTAGACGTTTATCCAGGTGGATACCCATTTACTGTGTACTTCCACTGGAACAGAGGTATTTACTATTGTTATTGGTAGACAATTTTGCCTTCTGAGGAAAAAAATATATAAGCACATTTACCTTTATTCTTCACGGTTTTAGCCAGCCCTGTACCTATGTGAGACTGAAGTTGTTCGGATGCTACCTTGTGAGTTTGGATAACACTTATGATGCAGTGTCGTTTGCCAACATTGGTGTATATTTAGTTGGGCTTTTCGGCATATCCACCGTAATGATGATTTATAAAAATATTATTATATAGTAATAAACTTTGTCGCACTCTTGCAGAGATTTTCTTATTTTTAGAAAACTGATTCTTTGACCTTGCCCTAAACGTTCTATCTGTCAAATATTTCTTAAAGAGCTTGTGGGAGTTTTCAGGAAGAATACACGTATTTTAGTGCGTAAACCAACATGCCGACATTTTCAAACATCTGAGATGTGTCTTTAAATGAAGCTGAATAGTAATGCCTATTTTTAAGTGCCGATTTAATGGCGGCAACAATTCTATGAACTTGCTCCATAGTACTATGGCTTGCACGAAAACCAAACTGTGCAGGTAAAGCCACTTCAATTGTCATATTATGGGCTCATGATGTTACATATATATTGAGAAAAAACTTGACAAGGGATGAAGGAAATTCGCTCCAAAAATCCAAAACACCCTGTCGGAATATCAAATCAAGAATCATATTGAGAAGTTTTATTTTAGAACGCAGTTTTATCTGAAAACTGCCAAAATAACATTGTGGAATACCATGTAAATAGCCAACCAAATTGCTTGCCTAGCAAAGTTGTTCAGAATACAGTAGCCTGAATATTTCGGTTTGTTGAAGACCTTTCTTATTTAGTGATACCCGACAATCTTTAATCGAAGAAAAATGTAGAGTATATATCATCTTCCTATCAGCAAATACGTATGTGTGGCCTTCATATCGTGATTATTTCGTCGTTACTTTTTATGATTATTACTCTTTACATAAATTACGTCTAGTTAAAACACTCACATAAATAATAAATCCTCCTCTTTATTATTTCCAATGACTTCGCTCAAAGTCAAATAAATAAATCACCAGCAGTCTCATTTACAACTCAATAAATATTTGCAAGGTGTTGCCCTCCTATATTCAAATAAATTATTTAAAAATGTTCTATCAATTAAGTGACAATTTTGCAAATAAATTATTCAAAACATTTAAAGTTTTGTATTGGTTACCACATAATACATCCTTTAATTCTTATATATACGTATGTACCTATAGAGCTAATAATTTCTTATAAGTAAAAAGATATACACACATTGAATAATTTTTATTATTATAAAACTGCTTAAAGGTAGTCAAATATAAGCAAAAAAGTTCCACTACAATATGCTTGATATAAGTGTTTGCCGTAGATACTTATGCAAAATCGTTGAGCTCGTGAAATTGGAGAAATAACTCAACACTTTACACATGGCTTTGAGTACTCGTACTTACCACAATTGACAAATAGCAAATATACACAACAACATAAAATTTCATAGTCTTAATTAAGATGTGTAGGTTGTATACAAATGTCATATCGAAAACCAAATGGAGTGGCTGAGTGTAAGTACGCTTTAAAAAACGAATAAAAAATTTACAATAACGAGCACAGTGGTGGCTATTTGGTAAATAATTATTCGATTTACAAACTTAATTTAGTAAAAAATAAACTAGCAGTAGTATTTAGTCAAAGAAGCTATTTAGCTTCTTCGTTAAGGGGTTTCATTTTGTATTAAAAATTTCTTACAATTTTGAAAATATTATCAACCTTATCGTGCATAAGAATTTAAATATATATTCCCATGAAATTTTCATTTACATTGAAGTGGAAATTGCTAGCATGAATTTTCCGTTGAATTTTTGTTTGCTTTATTGAACATCTGTTCAAAATAAAGTAAACTATCAGTGCACACTGAATGTAGGAAGAATTAGCTCTATACAATTTTTTTTAAGTTTAAAATTAGTTAAATAAAGTAGCTCGAATCGGAACAATAGCTTTATAATGTACAAAAAGAAAATAGGCATCATCGCATCTTAGACATATATGTACAATATTACAATGTAAATATGTATCCGCACAATAACATGAATGTGAAAATAAGGCCAAGTTCCTATTCAATGTACAATACTATCCCATTTCTAGGCAACTTGCAGGCTTGGTTACATTTTTCCCATAACCCTTTCTCATATTAGAAAAGATTTTGCCAAGCAAATATATTGTCTAGAAATGGGATGGTATTATACATATGAAGAACTTGATCTCAATACTTTTTACGGCCGAAATTTTTGGACAGGAGCTTGGACTTATTTTCATTTTTTTGTTTACTAATTTACCACACCAAATATCAGCTCTCTAGCTACGATAGCGATCTCCAATAAAAATTAAGGATTGTGGGGAACTTTGTAACCTATAAGGACGTCGAATCTGCTAGTCAAAAACTTAAACATCACTGGGGAGTAAAAGGAATTGAAAGTTTGCTCCTATTCCCCCTACAAAATTATTATTATAACATCTCAATTAGGTTAATTACATCTATTATTTCCAAGCCAACGCTTTCAAAAACAATTGCAGTCTTAGAACTAAAGAGTTTCCCATTTGTACATATTTTTTATATGGCAAAGGGAGTTTCTTTTACAATTTCGAGGGCCCAATTAATAATTATGATTTATTAGTTTAGCAAATGTTGAACACATTTTTTGGTTAATTGTAATTTATTATTTTTCAACGCCAGTTTGCTACTTGAGTCTTTTGTTTTAATTTTGGTTCTGTGAGGAAAAGATTAATATTCATATATGTAACCTTAAGAGTTTGTAGTAGATGAAGTCAAAACACTCCTTTAATTTTTCGCTATATAAGTCAAATGTTTTTTTCTTTGACAACTACTACAGAAGTTCAGCTGTATGTTGTGGGGATTTTGGGGGGTAAATTGGAGCATTAACATTTAATTGTAGTTATCTTTGTCTTAACATGATTAAAGTGATTGTTTGCAAATGTCGGTATGCTAAAAGACTTTAAAGCGAATATAAAAATAAGATCAATTTTAAAACAAACATTTAACATTAAAACCGTTTAAAGATAAATTTTGTAGATATAAAGGGGTTTTCCATAAAGCGGGAAGTGTTAAATTTGTTGTTTATTGTATAGTCGCTGATGCAAATAACTATGTGTTTTAAAGAGGACAACAATTTTGGGCGAAGAAGCGGATTTATGCCGGCGGCGTAATTGGTTATTCTAAGCCAAGGTTGGTGAGGCCACCACCGTTAACACCAAGCGCCACAAACCAACTTTAAAAACTTTAACTTTCCTTGAATTGAACAATATGGACGTCGGCGACATTTGATTCGAGCATTTAAGAGATACGTGGTGTTACTAAATTTGAGATGAATGCTCTCAAAATCAAATTCAGCTGGATCTATATGAAAGAGTCATTACACGTGGTACGTTTCCGACTCGTGCCAATATCACGTATGTGAGAGCTTTTAAAATAAAAATATAAAAAATATTTATTAATGCCCCCAAAACACAGCTTGTTTTATATTATTTTAACATCGAATCATCCTTAATGGAAACGCCTTTATTTTAAATGTTAATTGGTGTTTAGATTTAAAAATCTTTACGTATATTTTATATTAATGTAGGGAGGACATCAAAGCAGTAAGTCTGTATTAAAACTGGAGATCGATTTGTATCTGGAGTTCGCATACTTGAGACCAGCACCCTCTTGTCCACGTAACTCCGGCTTTAGCTCTTATATCGTAGATTAGGGATTTTTTATAAGGGAGTGTTAACTTCCCACTACTCGATTTATTTAGTCAGACTGTTAACAGACACAGGCACCTGTTACCGTCCGGCATCACTAGGTATAAGTCACAACTTCTGACAGTTTTCTCAGTCATGGCAAGCCATACCTTTGTGTCTGTCACCTTCTTATTATTTTCTTACTATCTAACTACGTTTTTTCTACCTAACCTTTTTCCAAAAAGCCCTTAAAACATTTTCACATCCATTAGTTTTAAGTTAATCCACAAGACGGAAGTGCTCATTCGTTGCGACTAAACAATTGGCTCTGAATTACTTTCTATAAGTCTTATCTTCAGCTAATATTTCAATTATTTGTAATAGTTTTTGTACAACGTTTTTTTTTTCAATTTTCCCACACTACATGTACAAAATACTATATTTACTAAAAGAAAGAATGAGCACAATGTAAAAGAAAATGCCAGGCTTTGAACTAAAATGTATCGTAATAAATTTTGCAGTTATTTACAGGGTGTCATTGTAAGGAGATCTAAATTAGTGTCAGATAAAAGGTAAATTATTTCAAATTTTGTAAAAACTTATTGCGATAAGTGTTAATTAGTTTTGAGCTTGGGAATTGTAAACAAAATTCAGAATTTTTGGAAAAGGTGGCACAATTCAGAACATGAAAATTTACCTCGGAACTTAAAAATAGGAGGAGTTTTTTGAAGGAGCTAATCTTTATGAGTTAAGTGAGCCTTTTTGCAACTATAAACTTTGAGAAATGTGGCAATTATTGGCAAAAATAGGATTTTTAAGAAAACTATTTTTTCCAACTCCTCCTTCTGTTTGTGTAAATTTGGGTAAGGAATTTTTTTACAAGCGCCCTTTTTTAGAAGAGTGTTTTTTAATTTTGGGAAATTTAACTTTTTGTAAATGTGTCGTTTTATTGTGAAAAGGTACTTGCTGCAATTGTTTGAAGTTATCTTTTGCTTAAGAATCACTATTTTAAAAAAGTTTAATTATGTAAAATGTGCTTTTTGTGGCAGCACAGTATAGTAAACTATTGGGCCGAAAAAAGATAATCCCTGCTTTTAAAATATTAAATACTGATGCCAGCGAGTAGTCGACTCGACGATGTCTCGAAAAACTATAAGCACACGCTGCATAAAAGAAAAACAAACATTTCTTGTCAGCAAGAGGCACCAGTATTCGCTGAGAATTGGTTCAAGCACAGGTATATTATTAAGAATTTATTGCAATATCTACAAATTTTGCGAAATAATTGGCCCGCTGCTATATAGAAAATGGTCTTAGTGCTTGGGAAACCTTGGGTTTCGGTATAACAATCCGAAACGCTTAGCGAAAATCGAATAAAATGGCCATCACAATTGCCGGATACCAATTTTTGTATTCATATCAAATCACAACTTGCCAGATTCCCCGATGCTACGAAGGTCGTTAACGATTTGGAGAAAGAGGAAATGATATATTGGAGACGATTGGCTATCAATTGGTGGAATGGTACGGCAAAACTATGTCTCAGGGTGTACCAGTTCCTAAAATCGCCCAAAAGTTAAAAGAAGAAAACTTTCAGTAGAGTGCAAAAGTGTAACATTTCGCCTCCTTAAAAATTGATTTGATTAATTTTTTATTTTTTTTAGGGTATAGATCGTTTTATTATCCTTTTTATATTTATGAAATCAATAAATAACCCATATGAAACACTTTGAAAATTTTTTTATTAGATATCAACTTGACCTATACAATTTACCTCTCAATGTATATAATAATTGCTTTCAAAATGTTTCAGTTTTTTGTAATTAATTGTTTTCTGTAACTTTTCATCTTTTTGTTGGAATTTTTTGAAAAAAGCACTTTTAATAAAAGACAATACTTAGTACTTAATTAAGAATTTTTTTTATGTCTTTGTAGGAAAGTACGTTTTATTGAAAACTTGCTTGTTTGTTACTTTTGCACTTTATAAGAAAAATAGGTACATTATGTTAACTTGTAATTTTTGCAAAAGATAAAACTTTTGTTTGTTGTTTTAGAGAAAAAGTGTTTTGTTAAAATAACATTTTGTTTATACAATTGTTTTGATTTGTAGATTATATTAAATTTGTCGCTCTTCGTACACTTTGTAACACCCTGTTTGACTTTTTTGAAGTCATTTGTACTGGTATTTCACTCTTGGCCATCATTTATACAAATGAAAGTAAACCAGACAATTGCACTTATTTTCTCACATACCAATTGGTGTTTAAACAAGATAAAAGCGGTCTTATTTTCCTCCTTTCTGCCAAGGCGGCTTTTTCATTATCCACATACATAAATTGCTAGACTTGGCATGGTTTAAGCTAAAAGAAATTAAATAAGTGTTCCTGTGTTTTTTTCTTGATTTGTACCTTTTTCTGTATTTGTACATTTTTTATTAGGCGTTAAAAGCGTTACTGTAAGTATCTGACTATAAAGATCTTTAAACAATTTCCAGTACAACATCTAGTTCTCTTAAAATTACAGTTTTATGTGCGACTAAGTCAAAATATGTTTTTCTTTTGCCATTGTGCGCTATATTTACACTCAGGCCTTAAGGGGAGATTATTGCAACACACAACAACTTCAATTCATTCAGAGTAATTTGTAAAATGTAACTGGTTGCTTTTGTTTTCATTGTCTTTATAGCTACAACAGTGTTGAAGTTAAACAATTTTTAATGGGTAACTAGGTTTTCATTGCAATCCCAGAGCATCGCTTGTGGCTAATATTGATGATGGTCAGAGAAGAATGAATGGTCAAGGGTGTTATTTAATTGTGTACTAACTTTCAATTGTTTTCATATAGGACTGTTACAAAAGTAAAATATAACTTTTAAGTGCCGCTTTAAATAATAAGAGTTGAAATACATTATCTTGAAAGCGCTTTAAGTTAAAGGATTTAAAATACAATAAACAAAAACCAATCATGTTTTGTTGAATTACTTAATAATCATGATTAATTTGAAATATATTATAAATTAATATCCACAAAAAAACTTACTAGTATAATAAACAATACCAGAGACAATAAAAGCTTGAACATATTTAAATTGTTTTAAACTGCAATGGAGAAAAAACAACTGTGTAAATAGCAATCAAAAACTTTTAAAATGTTAAAGACTGTGCTTTGAATAACGAAGTATATTTTAGGCTGACCTTGTGCCTTCACGAAATGCAATTAAACTAATCGTTATTTAACTGTATTTATATTCGTCCAGGTGCGGATCCAGCTTAAGCTTTTGGGGAGGAGAATTTTAACCGAAACATCAAAACTTCATTATACTTCCTTTGGCGCAATGTTTATTTTCAATCGTTTCTCTTAAGAAACATATTTTACTGATTTTATCAGAACTACCAGAGCTATAATCAGCCATACTACCTATCTTAACTGCTATATAGAGTGACCTTGATTTTTCCGGCATGTGAAATACAGGGTCTTCTGTTCTTCGTTCTTTTTTTTTTTAACAGAATACAAAGCTGTGCTGTAAATTTTTTAATAGCATTTTTAAGGTAAGTGGGCTCGATATCTTCTGTTACAAATTAAAAATTCATCAGTACGCTTAGAGAAACAAATGGTATAAATAATATTGAATTAATGAAAATATTTTAAATGGCTAAACATTTTAGATCCTAGTAAAAGGCATTTCGATTTCTCGAATTTTGATATTCCGCTTGACGGTAGAACGTTTTGTTTGGTATGTCAAAGTTAGTTTTTCAATCTTTATCTTCATATTACTCGGAAACTAAGTATTAATTCGTTAAGCGGAATATCAAAAGTCTAGGTAAGGTGCAAATGTTTATCCCTTGCTATTCCAAAAAAAATTTATGAAATTATGACACCATGAAATCTTTTAGCTATTATGGAAAAAATCCGAAAATTAGCAATAATATTACCTTCAATGTTCACTAATATCATTTTGCAATCTGCTTCATAGTCTCTGTTATATTCATAAAATTCAAGGGAACAAATAGTTTTACGCAATTTCTGTTGCTTTGATATTTATTAAAAATCTCAGCCGCCTAAACTGCCCTGTGTAAATAAATCAATAAATAAGTTTTGATTTTATTCATAATTAATTGGCGGTACTTTATTTAGACCGGAAATGCCTTACATGGTAAATATGCTTACAGCGTTGCCACACTTGCACATAAAGTAATTAAAAAAGGCAGAATAAGAATTTTCCTCAATGCTTCTGCCTCTAAGTGCCGATTTTTATAAATAAATACAAATTTTTTGGTAAGAGTTGTTTCGAAGAGGCCAGTTGGCGGTAATCAAACATTTGTAATAAAATTTGTAAAATTTGCAATTAAATAAACTTTTTTAAGGTTGCCATATTCTTATCAAATGAAGAATTAACCTTTCATAACATAATCGTACGACATTGTAAAGTCATATTTCGAGGTTTATTTAATTGGCGAGTTTATTCAGTAAAAGAATCCTAAAGGTAAATTTTTGTATAGGCCAAATATGAAAAATCGGAGAACAACTATTGTTTTTTGTTCACATAATGAGAGCTATAATAATGCTTCGTCTTTATAGCTGAACAATTTTCCCTTTATTCAACATTTTTTACGATCTTCTCACTTTCCTTGAAATATTTGTAGATTTTTGGTACGAATTTCCTTTATCCCTTGTCATGTTTGGTTTAGAGATGGCACATAGCCGAAACCGATTTGTCTCCAAACCAAACTTGACAAGGGATGACGAAAATTCGTTCCAAAAATCTACATCAAAACACATTGTCGGAATATCAAACCAAGAATCTTGAAATATTTATTCTGGACCCACTTCACCTAGGCACCTGGTAGTTACTACTAGCATCTATAAGTTGCATTTCTGAGAGTATTCACTGTTACTGCGTACCTATTACCTGAACATCATTAGCCGTATTTGAATTAATCACAAAAGTGCATATCTTAAAAGTTCAGAACACCAAAAATTCCACAAGCATAGGGTTAACTTATGAAGACTCTTGCAAAACCTATACTAATCAATGTTATTAATGTCATTTGTTTTCACTAGCAGCCTTTATGTTGCTAAAATAATTGTATATATTAAATTAATTTCGATGAGTTCGTTGGTAACTTCAAAGGTGTAGAAACTATCCTTTTACCCAACAAAAACTTGTCCAAAGTAATGTCTTTTAGTAAGAATTCTAGGTCTAGGTCTACTTAAAAATTTCGGATATTTTTCATCACAAACATTTTCATCTTTAAAAATAAAAACGCAATTTATCTGTTGGAGGGCAAGCTGGTCTCTGTAAGCATTTCCCCGTTATTTCTTTTAGTTTTTATACATAGTTCAAGATATGACACGGTTTTCTTCATATTGATGTACTGGTCGCAGAGGAAATTTTTGTGATATTTTTAATCAAATAAAA
Source organism: Phania funesta (assembly GCA_963932375.1). Taxonomy (NCBI): domain Eukaryota; kingdom Metazoa; phylum Arthropoda; class Insecta; order Diptera; family Tachinidae; genus Phania; species Phania funesta. The sequence continues at coordinate 101,592,838 of OZ010653.1, read as the reverse complement.
AATTAAAAAGTTGTTGCCCGGTAAAAGGTAAGTTGTCTAATCGTTTCAAGGGGTTATGTAAGGAGTGGCTTACCCATCACTTCGCGAATCACACCTGACCAACCCTAACACAATAACAATGCCTGCGTCTTCTTTTACTAAATGTTCATTGTTTGTATTTTCATCACTTTACGCTACAATTTCTGTTATTTGCTATTGCCACTGCTATTGTCCACTAACCTATATTTCTGAATTAATAGCTAATTTTCGTTCTTCTTAGTATAAACAACGCTCAGATTGCATGACAGACGTATTAGCCATATGTGTGTTATTTAATGAAACCTGTTTTTAAAGTTAAATATTATTTCACATTTAGCCTGTCCTTATTTCCATTTCTCTGCCTATTATTTGTGAAAAGTTTTCTATTTAAGCCGGCCATTTATACATTATTAACTTGGTAGATTTTGCTGTTAGTTAAGTATTTTTCTCTTAATTTCTCCTAATGTAAGTCATCAGGTTGCCACTAAATCTTTCCTAATGGAAGTTATTTTAAAAATGTTGTGATGAAATGATTGTTAGTGTTGTTGGTTATGTATAATTTATTTCTCTTTATCATTAGTGACAGTATACAGCCAACACTTTATTTATTCACTTGCTATTTTTTTACTTACACAATTACAATTACCTTAAATGTTCAAAACAAGTGTATTATTATGGTATCATTTGCAGCAGTTTTATTTTGTTTGTGTTTTATTTTAATTGCTCAAGACTGTTGCAATGTGTTATTTATTTTGAGTTTGCAATAAAATTGTATAATTTAGTAGCGACTATTCAGACTTAATTCTCATACAAATAAAGTAAGAAAGAATTAAATAATTCACACATATTTTATTGAACGCAATATTGCTTGTTTGGCAGTCGTTTAGGAAAAAGAATTGAAATACTAGATGGCTGGTATATGTCTTAAGTCTTTTGTTTTGTGTGCAGAAAAATACAATTTACGAGTGAAAATAATGTCATTGAGTTTCTATAGAACTAAAATGCTTTTAATTCTGGGTCCATATTGATCAGCGCACAGCAATCTTAACCACTGGAGAAAAAAATTAAATCCTCTTCCTAGCCTAGCCTTACCTAGCTTAAGCTTTTAAAGACGAAAGTTATAAATGAAACAGGAAAATTGTTAAATTTTCGTACAGTAAACTGTTTATTTTGTTAATTTTGTAAAGAAAAATATCAAATTTTTTACCCATAAATGATATAGCCACAAATTCAGAGTTATATTGGCAAATGCTGAAGGCTATTGCGCTTTTTAGCTTCAAGACGGTGGAACCATATACCATGTGTCTTAATTTTTTTGTGTTTCATTCAATTATGACATAAATTAATTTAAAAAACTGAAATATAAATTGTTCGATACCACTGATATTCGCTGGAAACCCGTACCATGATTTTGTTAATTTTTTTCTTTGCGGTAATTGAGTTTTAAATGGCTTTTGTATCATTTCTTTTATTTCCCTCTGTATTGATGCTTTTAAAATTAATTAAATAATTTATTTAATAAAATTTATTATATCAACTACATTTTTTATAAGCAATTTCGTAAAATATACATTTATTACTTAAATTTTATGTGGGAAGATGAACACGCACACATACAGACACTCTCATCACGCATACGGGTTTTTAAACAAACAAACAAAAAAATCACCAATGAAGACACTGAATAAATTAAAAAAGAAGTCAGGCTGCACCTTCATAAGCAATAAACAAGGTGTTGATGTTAATATCCAAACAATTATACACACATTTTTCTTTGCTTAAATTTAATATAAAATCCATTAATAAAATTAGTTTTTTTTAACTAACGTTTCATTAAAGTTAATTGTAAGTCAAATGAGTAGACATTTTGGCACCATTTTTATACCAAACATGCAAACTTTAAGAGACATTATTAATTTTTTTAGTGTAAGTTAACTATTTTAAGCAAAATAAGAAATACATACGTATTTTTTAAATTAAAAACTAAATAATAATCAAATTTTATAATTAAAAATTAGATGTTTGTATGTATGTAAATAAGTAAAACTCCAAGCTACTTGCCATCTTGGCAAGTTAAGGTTTGTGTTTGCCTTGTTCTTTAATTTAATTGATTTTTAATTTCCACTATCTTCACATTATGTCACGCACTTTACTTTAAAACATTAAGTGAGAACAATCTTTCTAATTAATGCTACTGACAATGTCAATACGCTAGAAAAATAAGAACCAAAGCAAACAACTAACATGACATTATTTTTTTTCTTTTGTAAACAAATTTCATAAACATTTATTAAGCCTGCACAGTGTTTTATAGGGCATAAATCTTACGAAATATCTTTTTGTACATATTCAAACTAAATCACATTTTTATATGATTTCCAGCTTTAAAATTTTGTCCCATATTCTTGAAAGTTATTACTACTTTTACCATAATACTTTATTATATAGCATATATTCAACCATGTTTGCTTTATTTAGTAACTGATACCAAGTAAGTAAAATTTTTTATCAAAACCGAAATTACGAATGAATTCTCTATATGTCGTATAGTTTTTAGATAACAGCATAATTACAATTGGCACCACAATATATATCCACATTTTTTCAAAATACAAATTACCATTTGACACAGTTAAAATCTTACCACCATAGAGCTCCGACTGTTGAATTCTTCACTTTTGAAAAAAATATCGCACTCTAAATCAAAAACAGTCACAGCTCGAATAATTTAAAATTTTCAGGAGTGCTAAAAAACTCTTTTTACAAGAATAGTTGATTTTCAAAATACACAACTGTAAATGATGCACCAGCGGCAGAACCTGAAATAATAATATTTAGGTGAAACAAAACTATTCAATTGCTTGTACATTTGATAACGATATATCTAGAATTGCCTAAAGCTAAAATAAAAAGTTAATAAAGAAATTAATACTTTCTAAAATACCAGAAATTGCTTTCATTGTTTTATGAACAAATAATATGTCTAAAACTTTCTATTATATGACGGCTTATAGTGAAATTAGAATCAAGTACGTAATAACCCATTAAACACATTTTAGGTTTTGACATGTTCCTTTCGTTCGAGTTGCATATCTAGCTTTGGTGTCTTCGAAGCCGTATAGGAGAGTTTAATTTTAGAAATTTTTGTAGAGCACTTTAGCCTGATATATTGTTGTTTAAGGGATTTAAAAGGTCTACACAGCGAAGAGTTAGACTGTGGAGGTTTTCATCGTAGTATTTCATATTAAAGCATTTTACACGTCTTATAACTAAAATGTAAGTATTACAAGATTTCCTCTGGCGATTCACTATAACAGTGTGCAAAAGTGGGGAATTTTCAGCCCTCTAATATAGAAGGCAAACGCAAACTTGTCCTCTTCTGGCATCAATATATTCTTATTTTTTGTGTGTTGTACAAAAATATGATCGTAGTATTTATTTGTATTTTATTATTATTTATTTTTGGCTAGTCGTTTAGCATCAACTAGGCGTTCTAACACAAATAACGTGACAGAGCGGAAGGGGGTTGCCGAAAGTCTTTAAAAATCGAGGTGGCGTCGGACTATTGACGCAGGAACATGAGCAAAGTTGAGTTAACAGTATACATTTGTGAATTTGTTTTACGAAATCCACAATTGGTTATCAAAACACAACCGAATTCAAAACATGTCATTGTATGGTAAGAATTTGAGTCGGTAGTTACGGTAATGCTTTGAAAACCTGGCAGGCCTAACATAAGCCAATGCTTAAGATCTGTATCGCAATATGATAAACAAGTTCTTTGTCTTAATTTTATGATATTAATATGCACGACACAAGGACTTACTACATTTCATCTATCCATCAATCAAACATATTATAATTCCTAGGGGAGTATTTAAAATAAAAATATCTTCAAGGCTCTTTTAATCAGTATTAAGTATCTAAAAAAAATCGTGATCATTTAATGCTGATTTATATTTATGTTCTTTATATGCACGGATTGAACTACACATGTCTCATAGAATTTTGTAATAACCAGTCCAATTTGCGTAGGGCTTTATGTAAAATTAATCCTACTAGATGTTATGGATAAAAGATATAAAAGTGGATGCCACTTCTACAGCATTCGAATATTTCAGTATAAACGGTAAAAAGCCAAGATTAATTTTACAAATATTCGTGTGCGAAAAATCCTGTATGAAGTTTTATGGTGAAGTAGCAAGCGACTAAAACTGCTTTGATATTTTTAATTTTCTTTCTGGTCACACTGCACTTCTTTTAGAAACCGAAAAACCATTTCATTCCTTATGATGACATGATAATTAGTTTCTGGAATCATAAACAATTTAATTCCTATTTACATAAAGTCTCAAGAGCTGTTTATACTTAAAGTTATTCATAAAAAACAAATTTTTTTTATAGACACGGGATCTTCCGCATATTGTTTACGGTAAACAGTTACTTGTTTGTATAAAAAGTAAATAAATCTCTTTCTGAATGCTGTAAAAACGTGACTTGCTACTCTAAAGTGTCAAGTTGAAGGTTTTTTAAATCAAACACATCTTAAGGAAGCATATGAAGTGCTAAACTCAAATAAATAATATTAAGGTACCTACTCTTAATAACACATCAATACTATTTTAATAATTTTAAACTGTTAAATCTAGTCAAGAGGATTTATGTGGCAGGGTGTGTTTTCAAAAAAAAAATTGGTTTAAAATGACAAACATTTTTTTTTTATATTTTTAAAAGCAAAGAAATAAAGGAGTGCGAATGGATATAATAATTTATTTTAGGTTAAGCATAGAATCGAAATATTTGTGTTAAAAAAGTGTGAATATTAAAAGTAGGTAAATTTGTGGGGGCGCTTTTTCTTGCTGGGATTTTTGTGAAGGATTAACATTTGTTTATTATTTATAAGACAGTTTCAATTTAAATCAATTTTAAACTATAAATCTGTTTCCAATTGAAATCATGCCTTTAGGAATAAATAGTCAATAGACTTATTCTATAATGAGTTCACATTTTATCTTCCCCGCAAGGCAAACATAAGAACAACTTATCCAGATTTATAAAACGTTATTTTTGAATATGTGGTTTTTTATTAGAACTAATTCTTTTAGAGAGCCCAATAAAGGTTTTGTTTGAAAATGCAGTCTTTATAATATATTTATTGAAAGTTGTGTACAATTTGCGGGCAAAAATGCCTTAAGAGTGCGATCCTTGTGAAGAAGATATTAGAAGTTTGTAGAGGTAAAACAATTTATGCCGGCACAATTGGCTTTCGTTGAAACAAGTTGGTACTACTGCCGCCATCCATGAACATGCACAAGTAACACTGTATAACAAAAAAGTCAAATTTGAACCTGAAAGCAGTTTTTATGGATTTTTTTACGAATCTCACAAAACTAGGAGCTCCAATGTATCGAAACGTATATACGAACTTCAATTAATACGATTATATTAAACCAGAGGAACTGCAACACTGTTTTTTATATAAACACAATGCACAATTGCAGAATTATTCACCACTGCAACATCTTTTATGATTACCTGTATTTATATAGCCCATCCCTTTACAAAGAATGTAAAATAATTAATTCAATTAATTAACAGGCATTAACAGTCTGAGTAATACTTTCCCTGAAAAAAAAACGAACATACGTAATTGTTCGTTACAATCATAGACATCTCCGTAGTTTTTGACTTTTTGGAGAATCCTAAGGAACCGCATTTGATAAAGGGATGAAATTTATTGTAACCAAATGTGTTCCATTGAAGTTGTTGGTAGCTTGGGAGTCTATCCACCTGGGGATTGCCGGGTTGATTCCGACCAAAAAATCGTAGACTCATCGAACGAACGTGCCCATCTTATTTGCTTTATGGCTGAAGTGTACAATAGGTTACATGTAATAGTAAGCCTGTTTGATTTAGTTCAAATGCTTGCTAGATTTCATTCAATTCAAAATTTGCTTTTTTTATAACTTTAGAAAAGTTACACATGGCTGATGTTGAAGTTTGTTTAAACAAAATGAGATTGATAAGAAGTTTCATATAATTATTACTTAGGTTTTTTAAGATTTTTACCAAATTTGGTCCTTGCCTAGTTGACACATGATTCACAAGAGCTGTCAAAAATTATACAATATAAAGGCACAATGCATAACATCACACCTATAAAAAAAATCTAAATTTTTTTCTTCTGCATAACCCTGTTTGGCATTAAAGTTGTAAGTTAATTGTGCTACTTGGTTTGCAAAGCTTACAATATATATTGTCAAGAGTCTATTTAGTAAGTAGCAATTCATTTGATTTTGATGATAACAATAGTTTTCAATCTAATTTTGCATTTTACCTATTTTAGTCGCCTTAAAGTAGAAAGAATATTTGCCCAAGCAATAAATCGATTTTAACAACTTGACACCGAAAAAATATATACAAGAAAAGAATCAAAAATTGCATGATAAATAAAATTTGGCACGTTCATAGCAACAACACCAAACTCATTGACGACAATTGAAAAGTACAGCAAAAGAGTAAAAAACAGAATAAAATCTATAAGAAAATGATTGGTCAATTTAAGATTTATTAACCCGAAGCAGACAAAATACTCAACCATATGAGTTTTACTTCGTTAACAGTTCCTTTGTTATGTTTTTGTTAATTTGCAGCTAACTGATTTCTTGTAGCCAATTCATTTTGTGGTCAAAGTTTAGGTTACTGATTTAGAAAACTATAAACACATACTGGTAGGGACCCAGAAAAAAAGAGTATAAATCAAATATGTGTTTGTGTTTACTTTGATCTACAAATTTTTGTTATGGAAAAAATATAAAAAAAAAGAATTTTTTACCGTTAGAAGGGTGAGTCACAATAAATAAAATCAACTGTAATAATGAGAAGGAAAAAATTGGGTCAAATGTGATTTGCAAGAAATCAAATTTATTGAAGCAAAGTTTTCTATGGTCAAACAAAAGACTTAAGAAACAAACATACTGGCGTATGGGACAAGTCGTTGCAACATCAAAGTGCAACAGAAAAATATTATTTCAACCAACTAAATTCAAGTATTCTTTCTGGAAAAAGAAATTCTTGTGAAAAATGGTAATTTGGGTATTTTTTAATCGGAGAAATAAGGAAAAGCATTTTTTTAACAATAGAAAAATTTGTCTTTTTTACAAGGACACAGGAGATTTTTGTTTCTGCAAAATATAATAGTTTAAAAAAATTGGTTTCGTACTTTTTGTTTAAGATGGCGTTTATGTACAAATAAAGTACCAGTATAATTAATTAAGAAGATATATTCCCAGCTAAAATTTTGTTCACGAACTAAGGATTTTTCTATAAATTTGACCTCTTTAGGATTGTTGAAAAACCAACTAATCAATTGCTTTTCATATCATTTAGGAGGACGTATTGTGTAGAAAGTCTAACGTTAACATTATTGGGCGTGTAATTTCAGATACAAGAGAAGGCTAGTAAAATTTCCGTCGAAGACCAATTTGGCAGATAATAATTTTCTTAACATATTACAGTGTCTTGATCACATATACTACTGGAAACAAATCTAAGAAATTGTCATAGGATTTTGAATATTGGTACTCTGGCACAAAATGCTTAATTTAATAAAAGTAATGCATTTATGAAAAATCGTACCATATGTCCTTACATATCCAAACGTTATTTTAGCTACATATGTGAGAGCAAAGTCAGAGAATCTAGACATATGATACAAATTAGCAGTAATTAGCTCGCCAATTTTCACAGCAGGGATTCTAGGTCCTGAAATACTGCGTGTTTGCTTACGTTTCGCATATTTGTATCGAATATAAATTGAATCGAATGATAATTAAGAAAATAAAATATATTCAGTATACAGTTTTACTGAAAATCAAAAAATCACCGTAAGAGGCAGCCACAGGCAAATAAACTGGATATCAATATTTATGGTTAAATTATGTAAGAACGTTATTTTATGTTTTTTTTATTAAAAAATTTATTATCATTTCTTAAGCAGTAGGTCTTATCCGTTTTTACACAGTTGGTATATATTATTCAATGAACAATTTACTTAAGATTGATTCTTGATATTCCGACAGGGTGTTTTGATGTAGATTGTTGCAACGAATTTCCGTCATCCTTTGTCAAGTTTGGTTTGGAGACAAAACTTCAGTGTAATTTTTCGTTCTTAGAAGTTTCCATCAATTCGTTAATGTTTTGTTGTTTGTCAGGTATCTATTTGCCATGTGAGCTAGTAGCAGGTGAATCTTATAGGCATCTGTAAGGTGTGAACAGGTAGCATGTAAAGCTCGTTTGTACTGATTGGTAAATGTAAGTGATTACTGTTTTATTGCTTTGTATTGTTTCCGAACTTTGTGTTTACGGATGCCAGGTAATAATATAGGCACCTTTTTTTAATCACCTACCCATCGGTAATGGGGAATTTTTTTAAGTTTTCAATATGGGAAAGAATTATAGGAAAAATGTTAACAAGCTAGCAAGTTGCCTAAAAATGGGATGGTATGGTACATATGAAGAACTTAGTCCTCATTTTTATCTCAGTACTTTTTACATCCGAAATTTTTGGATAGGAAATTGGCCTTATTATAAAATTTATATTTTTGTGCGGATAAATATTATAAGGCGATTGTTATGAAAAGTTTCTACACAGCTATTGCACATATTCTGTATTTACACTCATATTGAATACAGATAATGTTTTCAATCCACATAATTGCTAAATACAAAAATCAGCTGTTTAATTATTAATTTAAAAAAAGATATTTATTTTAAATTGCAGGATGCCTTTATTTTCACTTAACTACAAAGTTATGTTTAAGACATTCGATAGCTGGCATGTTTAATAGTATTTTAAAGCCATTGTGATGTGTTAACTGCTGGAATAATTAATTAAAAAATGTTGTACCTCAATTTTTAAGTTACATAACAGTTAGTTTTCAAAATGTGCTAACACCCATTAACGATTTTCTCAAGGTCAATAACGAGTAATTCATTTCTTTTAAAATTACTTAAATTTTTATATATAAAACAATATTATAAAATAACTGTGTTAAGACTACGTAATTACTTTTAAAGTAAACATGCCAACAAGCATAAACAACACGCTATGAACTTAATTGCCACATAACAAGCCACATTAATTTAAATTATCAGCAGGAGGTGTGATATGAAAGATTATTTAAGAAAATGTGTGTTAATGATTAAAATATGCACTTCTGCAGCTATAAATGCAGAAATAAACAATGTTCTTCTATTATAAGTATTACTACTATTGCTATTGTGTTTAAAACACAATAAATTAATAAATAGTATAAGATAAAAAATGAATGAGAAAAAAACTAATTATTAAGCAATATAGACAACAAACAATGGAAATGATTGCATATCTCAAAGCTTAAAGTTGCATAATTTCAAACACCTAAAAGAAATCAATGCAATGGGTCTTTTTTAATCGATTGAGCAGTCAGCCGAAGTTTTGACCAATTTAGAAGTATTGGTTGGCCAGCCAGTGTGCCTCTACTGCTACTTTTATAGGCGAAGAAAAAATATTCCTGGTGAATGTTATGCCAACTTATCCAACGGATCCAAAAATGTTTTGAAAGAAACACTAAAGCTGGTTCTTGATTTGAAATTCCGACAGGGTGTTTTGATGTAGAATTTTGGAATGAATTTCCGTTATCCCTTGTCAAGTTTGGTTTGGGCTATGTACCATTTTTCGTTCTGAGAAGTTTGCAACAATTCGTTAGTGTTTTATTGTGTGTTAGGTATCTATTTATCATGTGAGCTCGTAGGCATCTGCAAGGTGTGAGCAGGTAAAGCTCTGCTACCTTCTAACACTACAGCTTTTGCCGAAGAAATTTTTTTTTATCAAACTATTACCAGGGCCATTTGAGCTACGAAGCGCTATTGTTGCTGCTAGGTGATACCATATTCTGCGACTTTAGTCCCTAGTAAATACTTGCTCTTTCCAAACGGCAGGAAAATATATTCAATAATTGAATTATTAAAAAAATTTTTTTATAGAAATTAAGTGTTTTTTAAACAAATTTACTAACCGTCATTTTATTTTTACTTTTGTGTAGTTTTTTATATGTAGAGTTTGTGACATCTGCCATGAAAAATAAAACGTAGTTGTATTGGCGATGAAGTATCCTTAACGAATGGATATTGATTTTGTTATTAAACAGAATCGTTTCTGCTCACTTAATACACTTCAACAGAATTACTTTTGAAATAATGCTTCAATTAATGGTGAAAATAATTACCAAATGCTCAATTTGTTATTTAAGTTCTTGTAGGGTATATTGAACTCAATTAAGCGTTAATTGTGTAAAATTCGTTATTGCGCAAATTAAATGCATGTATATAGTATAGTCACCCCTAGTGATGTCTATTTGAAAGACTTTGAAAGACTCTTTTATCAAATTTTAATTTCCATTTTGTATTTTCTACAATTTTCACACTCTATCCGCTTAAAAAAGTTTCAACCATCGATAAATCTTAACAGCTGATGATGAGGTATTTGATAGTACAACAATATTTTAAACCGAAGAAAATTCATTGTGACACGATAACAACGCAAATGCCTTTATGCGGTTACATTGGCATATGTCCAATTTAATTGCATTCATCATCAGCCGTTTCGGCCACTAGGATTCGCTGAAGCCAACTATAACACAACAATGGTTTTGAATCTTAAAGTTGGCCATTGTTTGCTAATTCTTTATAAATTTGACCAAAATACCAGCAAATATGAATTTTGTTGCCGGCATAGATCAAAGCATTCTTTATTGGTCGACGAATGAAATGAATGAATGAAATGAATTGGTTGAATTATTAAGAACAAAATAATTATTAAACATAAAATTTTTAGACAAAATTAGCTCTAACGATTCTTTCCTTGGCTTAAGGTTTATTTAGTAAAATTTCTTTCTTTAAGGTTTGCAAAATAAAATGTTTTTGCATTTAGTCTTTTTAAAGTTAACGGTGATTAGAAACTAAAAATAAATGATAGAAGAAACATTTATATATAAATCAAACCAAATTTCATTAAGATATCACAATTAATATTTCTTAGAAGTTTCTATAGATTTTTCATTATTAATATAGCAATAATGATTGATGATTTTTTTAAAAAGTAAATAGTACAAATGAAAAGTCATAAAATAATTTTTAATAAAAAATTCTTGACTTTATTTATTTTTACAATTCTAAAAATGCTCTATTTAGCTTCTAGCGTAATTTGTTAATAGAATCAGTTATAATTCATAAATTTTTGCCACCCACAGAGGCCATTATAGTAGAAATATATTATTATATACTGTCGTATTCTCTTCTGTCTTATTAAGAAAATTTAGCCACTAATGATCTTCAAATCATAAGTAGTTGATTTGAATTTTAAATAAATATGAATTCTTAAAGTTCTCAAATAAATGAAGACTAATCGGGGTGGAATTTATGAAATCCTATTGAATAAAAATTATTGGGTGAACTTATCACAGTTAAAGATCATTGGAAAAATAGTGCAGCTTAGAAGGGAAAAATAACTGATTTTTCTCATTTTTATTTAATTAAGAAAAAATAACCTTATATATTCAATGGGTTGACCAAAGAAACCCTTTTAATTCCTATGTAGTACATAGTTCCATAATACATAAATCTGGAAATGCAATTTAAAGTAAAGGGATTATGGGTTTGCCGTCAACTGGAAGGCACAAAGATATGTCTTACCATAACTAAGTTCACTGTAAGAGGTTCTGACTTATACTTATACCTCCTAGTGGTAGCGACCGGTAATAGGTCTTTGTCTCTGCAAGGAGTCTGGCTAAATAAGTCGAGCGGAGAGAAGTTAACACTCTCTGTGTGCGTGCGTATGTTTTTCAAGAGGCACACATTTTTATCTCTAAAGAAACTGAAAGAGCAGCCTCATATTATACTTGCGCTTTTATTTATTAGATGTCTAATATAATCTCCAACGGCCTTGTTGGTGTAGTTCTGATTTCTTCGCTTATTCGAAGACAGCACATTCACTGCACCTTCTGCAAGTTTGCTATGTTACATGTCTTCATCGGTGCCGTTTACCATACTACGAAAGCATATGTCCGAATTGGTACAATTACGCTTCTTTACAGTCTGTTTTACATGGTCTGATGAAGACCCCATTTTGAGTTAATATCTATTCTATATAGTAACCTCTTTTCTATGTGGCGCTTCCATCCCAATGTCTGACCTAGGATGACTCCCAGGTATTTAATCTTGACGGTCAGGCTATTTGTTCTAACTATGAAACGTTGTTCTTCATAGTATGCTAACTACGTCTTCCTGTTAAAAGGAGATACTCCTGCCTTGTTTGGGTTTCTTCAGTCCTCCTGCATAGCCGATATGGACTACTATACATGATCTTATTAATGTGTATGCCGATGGAGTAGGAATAATCAGGTCGCTCAACTTGCCAAAATAATTTGAATTTATAGTAAACTACTACCTTAGACGATGAGATAGATTGCTAATTGATTCATAACAGGGCCTGTAAAGTACCGTAACTTAAACTGCAAAGCAATAATATAGTATCTTGTTAGAAGTTGCGTTAACAATGTATGAAATATATAAGATAAGCCTTGGAGGATTGCAGATATATCTACTAGACGATTTACCAACTGCATAATATACTCTCAGATATTATATGCGGTTTCAGTATTGGCACCAGCTATAAAGACACATTTATTAACTAAATTATTATCCTAAAGTTCCTAAAAATGCAATGGGATCATATATATTAACTTAAAACATGTGCTTGCTGATATTTCATCAACAGAAATTTTAGATCGAGAAAAAAATATATCGAGAAATAGTAAACAAGTCCCAATATATTGTGTTCATCACAAAATGAGCTAGAGATAATTTCATGACAATCTTGCTAAATTATTAGAGAATCGATAATACCGACTCCTACCAAACATTAGTGTATGGACGGCGTGAATTGATGGCGATGTTATATAAATAATAATTAAATATAGTATAATTAGTGTAGGAAAGAAATGGTGGAATAAAATGTGAAACGATATCCGATCGTAAACTGCAAAAGTCGAGCATAATATGATTTAACTGGTATAAAATCAATTTTTCTTAACAAACACTTTAAGTTTCGAAAGCATTAAATTATTTTTTTTTAAATTAACTGTCAACATAGCATATGTTTGAGTTTATTGGCTTATGATCTTACCAAAAATGAACATGACAACTTTTTAGCCGAAAAAAATTACTAAAGACTTGTATAAATATTTTTTATTGCATTCTTAGAAATCACCTGTCTTTTATTTAACAGCTTGTATTTCTTCCACCTTTTAACTATTCTTTTAAAATATGTGAGAATTTTTTTTATAATTTTAATTTAGCTTTAACATTTATTTGTGCAAAAAAACTTTATGTGTTTTATTTAAATTTTTTCTTTATAAAAGACATCGACTTTTTTGCGCATTTTTTATTCCTTTCCTAGTGAAAAGGGAACTCATGCGGATTGCGTAACTTTGATAAGGCTTAAAATAGAATTGTATAGAAATAAATGTTTGTATATGTTTTTAATTTCTTGAAATTAAATAAAATGTTAAAACAATAAACCAAGTTAGTGTGATTAATCAAAGTGATACGAATCTCTTGAAACTAACACGATTGTTCCTTAAGTCTTTTGTTTTCTTAAAAAATTTATTTTCTTTTATAAGAACTTTTGCGGTTGTAGTAGTTTAAGTTGTGTTAAAAATAGAAAATAAAGAAATTTCTGGCTATATATTGTAACTTTGTACACCTGCCATAAGAACGAAGATAATTGTTAAGGGTCTCATGGCAGCAACTAATGGGTCACCTTAGTTTTTCTTATCAATTCTTTCTCTAAACTAATTCCACTTGCGAAGCTATTATTTTTTTATTAATAACTATTTTTGATTATCTCATTTGATAAATTTTTAAGATAATGTAATTGTCTATAAATATATGCAATTATTTAATAAGCATTTATTAAAAAACGTAAAACTATAAGGTGTCAACTTAAAGCTGCAATAGCTGTAGGAGTTTTATTTCAATTCAAGTTACGAAAACACCCTCATATTTTACGAAGTAAAACAAGTAATTAAGTAACACAGATATACGATGACATGTAATAAAAGACCTGTTAAATCCAAAAATAGTATACAAATGAAATTAAAGTCTCGACCAATTTGTGCATTTTATGGGATAATGTTAATTTTTAACGCTTGGCGGGGGATATCTTCTTTTTATCTCCCCTATATATATAGTTCTATTCTATTTTTATCAAGCAATATCTAGCATAATAGGGATATAAATGAGTGAATACTTCTTTATAGCGTTATTTAATATTCACACCATTCTGTTGTTAACTTTCGCTCAAAGTGAGAATTAAAAAATTTATTAATTATTAAGGAATTTTAATTTTTACGCATGAGTTCGTTTTTCTTTCTATTCCGAAAGATAATTATTTATTTAATAGGGACAACCTTTAAAACAGTAAAAGTTTTAATTTTATTAGACATCTAGCTGAATAGAATGCATTTTCTATGCCGCTACACACGTTATCAACATTCTTCGTGTCTTATCTACAAATTGTGTGTCTAAACATCTTCTACTTATACCAACATTTAAGGCAAATGGAATACGAGTATGAGTTATTTCTCAATTTTTGAATTTTTCATATAATAGCCTTTTTTCCTTGGTTGAGAATGAAGTTTTACAACACTCTAACTTTTTCTGTTATTGAATTCTAGGTTACCATATGCAATTTGCTTTTAGCCAGCCATTGGTTGGTAATGAAAGCATTGTATGTATTTTAGTTTCATCTTGGTTGGATCTATTTTAGTATCCAATTAATTAGGATGAAGGAAACATCTATATTACTATTATTATGTATATAAATTTCTCGCCGTGCCTAAAAATTAAAATTCCTTAATAAGTAATAATATTTGTAGTTCGAAAAACCCAATAAAACTTACTAATCGCTGGACACGGCGAGAAATTTATATACATAATAAATAAATGTGATCATTATATGTTAACTTTACATTCAGAATTACAACTAAATATCTTACATTCTTCTCCTATTCCATTACTTAGCACTTATGTTGTTCTTGGGAACAAAACATAAATTTCTTTTCCTGGTGAAATAGATTACCTGACTCTTATTACAATTTAATATTTTCCACGTTGTGAAATACTTTATTAAAATTAGGATTGCCAACTGCAGGTTTCGTGATATTTCAGAAGGTAGACTACCTGCACACTATACTGCCGTGTCGTCCGAGATCACGAATACTACGCAATGATCTATAGTGTGAATATCCACTATATAAATATTATACAGAAGCGGTCTGATTCCTTACGATATCCGAATTTATTTTAAACAAAACTATGTAACTGTTTTATCTCTTAAGAAAAGTGTAATAAAATTTTATATTTGATTAAAAAACTATAAATAAGCAGAGCTATTAATCAAAGTTTTGCCGTCTTCAAAGTGTTTGTTTTACTAAAAATTTCTCCCACAATATTTATTTTATAATTCATTGTTAATATACCCGTGTATAAGGTGGCACAAATTATATTTACAATGTTCTATAAAATGTTCTATGTCTGCTGGATATATGGAAAGGAAAAGATGAGTTCTGCTCAGAACATTTACGACCTATACGTTCATGTTTTGAAGATAATATCAGTTAAGTAACTGCCGCCACTATTAATAATCACTCAGACAAGTCTTATGGCATGGGTTTTTGCAATACTTCTGCGACTAAGTTAAAGATTTCGTGACGGATATCCTCCTTAAGGGCTTCAGGTGCTTGGGGCTTATTCACATAAACACGTGACTGCAAATAATCCCACAGAAAAAAGGAGAGGATATGGAAGTCTGGTGAACTTGCTGGTCAGTGAGTACGCGATATCAAACGGCCTGAAATGCGCTCACGGGGTTCGATCGCCTCCAATGGAGATCTTAATTAATTTTTTACAATGAATTTTTTAGTAAGACAGAATATCGGGAAATAATAGGTAAAATTAAACCTCTATCACGTCTGCTAAATTTTTCATATTCTTGCAAAAAGTAAAGCAACGAAATTTTGTATAATTAAAGAAGAATATATTTTTACTCAAACATTTAAAAGCTGCAATATTAAATTGGAACGTGCAATTTTAGGTCTTTTAGGTTTTAATTTGATTTTTTTTGTTGTAAAATGATAATTGTTTGATGTCGATTTTCAATTGAGTTTTTAATTAAAAATATTTATTTTCGCTTTTCTTTGTTATTGGTATTTTAAAAACTTGCATTAAAGATGGACTCGTGAATGATATATCAATCATATACGAATTATTCCTTAAGAAAATATAAACTATCGCATTGTATTATTGAAGAGTTTAGCTTTCAATGGATTACTCACACAAATCCTAATTATGTTTAATTTAAAAATGTGATGAAATAGCTGATATTTGGCGCTATTTTTAAACGTTATTCCATCTTGCATATTATTAAAGAAACATAAGTTAAACTAATTCCTGCCCTTCAATATAAAATAAAACTAAAGAAAACGTCTTAATTTAGCAAATACTCGTAGTTAAAAATGAGGTTAATGAATTTTTTAAACTTTTACATAATTTTTTTCTTATTTTTATCGAAAGTCAATAAACTATGAATCGTGGCTTTAAGATTAAAGATTAATGTCCAAAAACACAAGCGGAAGCTAGTGATTGATAGTTTCTGCTTTAACATAAAAAGTAACATAAACAGTTACAAGCATAAAAAATATCTTCTAATTTTGGTAAACAAACAGCGTATGCTAAATAAATTGAAGCATTTAATTATAAATATTTATTCAATGATGAAAAAATATAAAACTAAACAAACGATTGAAAGACCTAAATGGTAATAAAATCATGGAAATAAGTCGATGTGCTTAAGCCGCCATCAAAATTTTACTTAATATTTGCCTTGATTTAGAAAAAAGTTGTATAACAGCTCATCTAAATGAAAAATATTCTGTTGTGTTTGTTTTTAGTCAGCCATTTTCACCTGAAAGAATCTGATACATTAACAAGTACAAGAGATATTTTTCTTTAACATATATTACGATCATATTTATGGAGTGATTGAGGCAAAAAAAGCCTTCAACTGTACCATCGTTTACAAATTTTTCATCACACTTGGACTGTCTGTAGTTTTGAAGACTATTTGTTTTTCGAATTATTTACTATATTCTTTTAAATATGTTTCGCTTATTTCAGCAACTCCGCTTTATGCTGTGATCGGACTTAAATTGGTGATATAATATAAAATAAGTGCTAAGTCTAGGGGCGTGGACAAACATTTTTGCAAGTTTTAGAATTGCTGTTGAAATATCTGCCATCCTAGGAGATGACAAGCACACATTTTTTGACTTACCTCAGTGTACATGAGGATGCTTCATTATTTTTCTTTATAAGGAAATGCCATAGAGTTGAGCTTTCTATCTAAAAACAAACGGTTTAACCACATATGTACATACATTCTTACGTATATATTTAGGATGTATGTACTTAAAACAACATATTTTTTAAAACTAATATAATTTTACGTTAGTGCGCAAATTACGATTATAAAATATCTTTTCAATTTCTTAGCATAAAGGAGAATCACTTCTATAAACATTAAGGAATAAAGTGTACAAATCCCATATCGATATTACAAAATTTTTCAGGCAATAATTGTTTTTATTACCATGACTTTGAATTCTAAAATAAACATTTTAATGTACAGGGTGGCCCAAATGAGACCTAGTGATATAAAACACGTATAACTCTTGTAATAATGGTTTTTTTAAATGATTTAGTTTTATATGTTAAATACATTTTATGGAAATTTAACGTGTGTGAAATATGACATAAGGCAAATGACCACTATTTTGCTCGATACAGGCATTGACTCTTTTTAGCGCATTTTGCATTATACGGCGTAATGTTTCTGGTTGCAGGCGCCGTATTTCGTCTCGAATATTCTGCTTGAGCTGTCCAAGTATCTGTGGTTTGTTAACATACACTTTGTCTTTTAAATAACCCCATAAAAAAATCGGGTGCAGTTAAATCTGGTGAACGAGGAGGCCAAGGGAAATCTGAATTTTTTGAAATTAAGCGTTTAACGAAAATTTCACGCAGCATGTCCAGAGTTTGCCTAGCAGTATGCGCAGTGGATCCATTTTATTGAAA
This sequence comes from Phania funesta, assembly GCA_963932375.1. Lineage (NCBI taxonomy): Eukaryota > Metazoa > Arthropoda > Insecta > Diptera > Tachinidae > Phania > Phania funesta. The sequence goes on along the minus strand of OZ010653.1, from coordinate 101,574,586 downwards.
CCACAAATTAGGATGTTGCTCCACCATTGGCCGCAAAAAGTTGTCGATCATTGTTCTGTAAGAAGCCCCGGAGACCGTTTCTGGCGTTTCATCCTCATTCTCAAAGAAATATGGGCCGATCATTTTTGTGGCCATAACAGGCACCAAACAGTGCATCTGATGGGGTGTGACTGATGCTGATATATTGCCCTTGGATTTTCGGTGCCCCACAACCTACAGTTTTGTTTATTCACATAACCACTTAAATGGAAATGCGCTTCATCCGTCATCAAAAGATCATTTTGTGTGGCTAATTGTGTAAAGTGAATAGCGTATTGTAGTCGTTATTGGGAGTCTTTTGGTGGAAACTGTTGCACAATTTGAACTTTGTATGGATACATCTTAAGATCCAACTTTAAAATTCTCTGTAATGTTGTTCTGGGTATACCTAATTGGCCGGAACGGCGACGAGTGAGACAGATGGATCATTTGCAACATTCTGCTGCACAGCTTCCATGTTGTCTTCAATATGAATATTTCGATGAGAACCTCTTCCTGGACGGTCGGCAACTGAACCCAGTTCCTCAAAACGGCGAACTAAACTTGTAATCATGGAAGATATGGGCGCTGATTTTACGTTAAAAAAACGGCGATAATTTTGCTGCGTCAGAACAATTGATCGTTGAGAAGAATAATAAAAATCGATAATTTTAATGCGTTGTTGTGGACTCTACGTATTCATTTTTAATTTTCAAGAGTTCAGTTATAATCTGCAAAAAAAAATAATTATGTTAAAAAACAAAAAAGTTATTTGTGTTTAAGATCACTAGGTCTCATTCGGGCCACCCTGTATATATCAAACAAACAAAAATCAAATTTTGCCACATATGGGGAAATTCAGTAAAAAATTATATAACTCACTAAAATTTTTAATATCATAAAAATTATGAATTTAAAAAAAATTTAAATTATTCTGAAAATAAAAAGAACGAAATTTCACATAATTGAAAATTTAGAAAAATTCCAAAATTTACCATATATCCAAACAATAGTCTAAAAACTGTAAATTACAAATACCACAAAAAACAAATTGCACCAAAAAATTATAAAACAGTCAAAATTTTAATTTTACAAAAATTCAAAGATATACCATAAATCGAAAACTGGAATAAATCAACTTAAGTGCTACCAATTGAATGCGTAATAAAAACCCGAAATTTTACCTAAAATAATATAAAAAGTTAAATTTCCAAGTTTTGGATTTTCACCACAAAAACTTAAACTTTACCAAACTTTTGCAAATTTACAGAAAAACCAAAAATTAAAAAAATATCATTTTATAAGAACTCCAAACTATAATACATCGTACAATTATATACAAATCTATAATATGATTAAAAAACTCTTCACATAACCAAGCTGTAGTCTAAAAATGTTTAACAAAATAACAACTTTATCAAAAAATCTAACATTAAACGAAATCGAAATTACACCTAAAAATTACAAAGAATTTAAAATTTAGCAAAATTTTATATTCTCAGAGACTTCAAAAATTCAGTACAAATATAACAAAGTAATTCCAAAAATATTACAAACACCCAAATTCAGGATATTTCAAATCTAAATTTCAATTTTTCAAAAATTTTTCAGTTTCACCAAAAATTTGCAACAAATTTATATTTTATTAAAAACGTCGAAATTTCAACAAAACCGATATATACAAGTTCCAATATACCTGTACCTTACAAAAAACCTAATTTTCACAAACAAGTAACCAAAATCAAGCTTTATCAAATTTTGAAATTTAACGAACAAATTTATCCAAAGGCTAAAATTGCTGCGAAAACTTTAAATTTTAAAAAAATATTCGAAATTTTACTAAACACCCAATCCGTCTATTATCAATAATTCACAAAAATATCAAGAATTTATTAAAAAGTGATAAGCATTCAGGGGAAAGAAAAACCAAACTGATCGAAAATGCTTACATTAAGAAGAAAAAGGAGCTTAAATCCAAAATAATACTACCAAAACCGGACGCTAAAATTAAATATCTCAAATAATTAATCTTTTATACTGGGAAAAATCTGTAGAACATTTGTAGTAGTTCATACATTTGTTATTAGTATTTAAGATACGGGACAGACGAATATAGCTTTCTTAGTTGTTTGTTGATAATTTTGTTGCGATTCATTTTTGATTCGCTTCAACACGGCTTTCGTAAAGTTTGTTCATCTGTAGCATGCATTCTGCATTTAAAAACGTTAGGCAATAGGGGATTTGTTCAACTATTATATACCGATTATACCAATTACAGCAGGGCTTGCGTTTAACAAGTTTTACCCCAAATTTCTTATAAAAAGCTTAATATAATCGGACTTACACATATTTATTTTCTCATATTTGACTAAGTTTCTAAACTAGTCGATGTTGCATCAGATGTGCCGCAAGGAAATCACCTTGGTCCATTGCCTGCGCCAAGAACTATTAAATATTCAAATGCTGTAAATAAAATTTAATTTCCAGTTTTGTCAAGCTGACCATATTCATTTAGTGTAATCTTAACTTTATGGAACTAAACTCAAAAAGATTGAACTACTTGTGTTTTTCTCAATGATCTCCTATTATTGTCAATCATATTTTATGTAGTCATATACTAAACAAAACGAAATAAGTCTTAACACGTGTTATATTTATAAAACGCTGGTCTAAAGATGTCACTGACCAGTATATTACCAAGCAATTATACACAGCTCTAGTAGGATTAATTCTGAACTCGATAGTTTGGTTTGCATTAAGATAATTTATTTCGTGCAAAAACAGTTCTAATTGTTTAATTAGTGGATCTATTTTAAATATCGAATTTGTGCTTAATTTAATAACTGGAAATGAATATTCTGACTTATTGATAAGCAATATAACCTTGTATCCACCGTCCATTAAAGTCTTCAGAGCTAATTACACCAACATTGCTGATTTAAATAATTTTGCCTTAATTGCTAGTATTATTCTGCTCTTAAATAACTTAATAGTTAAATGTATTTATTATGTATTATTGTTTTATAGTCTGTAAGGATAACGAATCCATGAATCAAAAAAAAAATAATAATAATAATAAAATTTATTTACTTTTTATGATTTGCACAATAAAATGATTAATTTTCATAATTTTTAAAAAAGATAAACCCCTAAGTTCAGCTAATATTCTAATATTTTATTAAAGCTTTTCTATTTTATTAAAGCTTTTATTTATGTTATTGTTTGTTGTGCCCAAGCTTAGGGTTTGGTTTATTGTTTAATGTTGCTTTGCCACGTTTTTGAACTTAAAGGGTCATAAGCGTGCCCATAGAATTTATAATTTATGCTTTACAAATAATATTTTTGTAATGTTATAGATTTGTTGCTTTCGTTTGCCATAAAAGCCACACATTTGCAGTTTAAATTAAATTAAAGTGAATATTGGCGATTTGTTTGTTGTACTTTTAATGAGATAAAAACAAGGAACATACAAAGGAAACAAAAGACTTAAGCAAAAAACTTATAAATGAAGGAAATGTTTGTTAACGGCATATTTTTAGATTATAAATATTTTTGGTGCAAAAGGGTTACAAAAGTGACTGGAAACTATTATTTTGTATTATAGTAGTTACCATGCCGTATAAAACAAAGTGTCTTATAGTGAGAGGCTGCAATATCAGTTGCATATTTGCGGTATGATAACGACCCAAGACTCTGGGCTGTTTAAGTTTGAGCCATAATTAGAGATAGAGAAAATTTTGTTGTTATTTAAAATTAATATTTTAGACAAAACATACTTATCATAATTAAAAAAAAGTAAAGTTGCTTAATGCCATAAAGAGAGTTTTAAGCCCCTCTCTTATAGAGTTTTTTCTCTTTACATTTAACTGTCACTCTCTGAAAACTTTATTAGTACAAATACTCGTTTTCTTAGGTTTCATTAAACAAAAGCCGGCAATAAATATCAAACAAGTTTGTTTTGTTTCAGCCGGTATCTTTTTATAACGATACAGAGCTGAATTATAAGCCAAAGAGAATAATAATAAAACAGTCTCATGTTTAGTTTCAACTTAAGAAAATCGTAAAAGTGTTTTAGTTTTCTCTAAATAAAATATTATTCTATAATTATTTCTTTGCCATGATGAGATATAATAATCTCATCATGGCTTTGGGTGCAAAAAAAAAGTTGATTGATGAGATATAATAATCTCAGCTTTGGGTGCAAAAAAAAAGTTAAATAAAAAAGTAAATATAAAGCCTACATGATATCGATCATTTAAAGGCGATGTAATCAATCATTTAGTTCTAAACAGACTAATAGTATAATAAATTGCAAAATAAATAATATTATATTAATATTTTTTTGTATGAGATGAGCTTTTGAATTTATTGCTTTTTATGTGTCTGAAAATGGAGTAGGTAATAAATGAAAAATTATAATGACTAATACATTTCTATTCTTTTTCCTTTATTTATACTACGTCTTAAGAAGCTGTATGTATGGCTTATGCAGGGCATATGCTATGAGAGACTTGCTAGGCTTCCACCTCGGATGATGACGGTATTAGTTTACCGCTAACGCAGATAATCAAATGGCGGATCTAGATCTTTCCGAGGTATTTAGTAGAGCCTGCAATATCGAGTTTTTAAATAGCGCACTGTACGTGTTGGTAAAAACTGCACTTCTTGTAGCTAACTGGAGGCTAATTTTAGAGCATAACTGAATTTTTTGGTTTACTGGAACATTAAGGCAAATGGATAAATTTTCACAGTTGACTTTACTTGAAATTCCCTTTAGAGACAACTTTAAATATCTTTTTAAATTTAATGAACATGGAAAATTCATTTTAAATAAAGTTTACAGAGTGAAACAATGTTTAGGGAGGATTTTAACCCATAAATCACTACCAGTTAAAACAAAATTATTACTGTATGAAATATGTTTACTTTCAGTGTTAATTTACGGATTTCTAGTTTAGTTTTTTATTTCTCCGGTAATAATGAATAACTTCGAAATATTTGGAAGAAAAGTGTTACGAGCTTTCATTGGGAACAATTTTGTTCCATGAACTAAAAGAGTCTTACATTTTATGGTATATTAGTAGTTATCTGTAACTCCTTCCAGTTCCTACGTTATGAATATAATAAGAAAAAAAATCTTTAGATTACATGTTCATGAAAATGATATTATGAAATGAATAAGTGAGTCTCAGAGAGGTTACAGTTGGACTAATTACTTATCTGCGATGGGGCTACAAAATAAAATTGTTAGTATGCTCTCTTCAGTACCGAATTTCTTAAAGAATTATTTTCTTGGCTCTTACAGAGGTTAATGTAGGTTTTATTTAATTCTTATCTTGTAGTTTTTATTATTAAGTTAACTTGTTTTTATACCAGGGTTGTACGCTTACGATACTCTAGCCTCGGGAGCAACGGCGTTTATATTTACATTTTGTTTTTGTAAAAACTTCTTTTATCTATAAGTATAGTACTGTTTTCCTTTTTCTTATTTATTTTAAGACATTACAATCTTGAAGTTGTTATAATTGTTGATAAAAAAATGTTTTTTGTTGTTTTACCACTATTGTTTCTAAAACAAGACTTAATAAATATGATCATAATAATAATAATAATAATAATAATAATAATAATAATAATAATAATAATAATAATAATACAAGATGAAAATGTATAAATTTTAAGAGAAATGATGTTACGCAATTATATAACAAAAAAAAATTTACAAGTCAGGAATTCAGCAAAAAAATTTAAAATTTACCATCAAATTAATTTTCAGCAAAACTTGACAATTCACCACAATACCGAAATTTCGTAAAAATTTGGGAGTTGCATAACAACCGAAGTTTCATACAACCCAAAAATCGAAGTACACTAAACGTAGAATTTTAACCAAAAACAAAAATTTCAACCAGAAATTCCAAATATCAATACACAGACATTATTTTCAAAAAAGTGGACATTGTGCAAATAAAGTTATCAAAAATTAAGATTTGCCCGTAAACTGCGAATTCGCTACAAAATGTAGAATTGAACGAAAAACTATATAAATAAAAAATCAGGAATTTAGAAAAACAATTTTTAAATATCAATAATTATAATTTCTATTTGAAATTTCAGCAATATTTTGCAAGAAAGTCGCCACAATTCAAAAAATTCAACAGAAATTATTAAACTAATCAAAAAGTGCAAAATAACTTATAACTAAAAAACAAACTTTATGCCACGAAAAATCGGAAGTTGATCAAAAACTCTGAAATCCGGCTAAAATCTGAAAATGACCAAAATAATTTTAAGTTCGAAAGGACCTAAATTTTACAAAAACATATTTTAAAATTCATTGACTAATTTTATCCAAATGTTGCAATTCGATGCGAAAACTCTAAATTTTATAAAAAAAACTTTAAGTTTTACTTAAAATCAAATTTCGTTATTGTCTACAATTCACAAAAACTCTTGAATTTATCAACAATTCAGAAGCATTCATAGAATAGGTGAAACATTTAAGCAAATTAAAAGAACTGAAATTGAAAAAAAACAATTCGTGTGTTGACCGATCGAAAATACTTATATTAAAATGAAGGGAAAGTTTAAATGTAAAATAAGACCAATAAAACTAGAGCCGAAAATTAAAGATCGCAAACAATTTTCACACAGCCGAATATAGCTTTCTTACTTGTTTTGAATGTAGAGAGATTGCAGTCGATAGCTGACTGATTAATCCGAAAGCTGCTTCTTACGTACAAGTTTTTCTTATACAAAACAATAATGATTTATGGCAGTTGAATTGATTTTCGGTTGTAAAATTTTATTCGAGCTATAATTAATTATAAACTGAGTTCAGCCATATTTGCTAGTGTAATTCTTATTAACATAAAATGTATGACATTTGAGTGAAAACTGTAATCAATTAGGTAACGTATGACATGATGTTTGTGTATGTTAAACTTTTTTCTAATACTGCGTTTTATGTGTATATTAGAAGTTTCGAAAGAACGCAGTTAAGTAAGAGAAATAATAGGAATTTCAAATTTGAACTGAACTTTTGGACGAGGCAACATAAGTTTTTTCTTGTATTATTCAAGGTGTTGAATATACACTCGGTTTCTTCAAAATAATTATAGTTTTCGAGATATACCGTTATGTCAAAAAAGAAGCAGTTGCTCGATAAATATTAATATAACTAGAGAACGGTTCGTCCTATTCAGTTAATTAAATAACACGAAATTCGACAACAATAATATCTTTAAGCCCTTGTCTTTGTTTTAGAGATGCCGTGGAACTTTTGACACAACATTTTTTTTTTAATAAAATTTTTATATTTTTAAAAAATGAATGAATCACAACAATAACAAAAATTTCCAGCTTCTACTTCTAAAATATTGCTCATTTTTATTTTGTTCTTATTTTCTTTAAATGAAGGCATGTCGTTTCGGCAAAGTGTGCATTTGAGAAAAAATTGTCCATTAATTTTGATTAAATATGGCTCGTTCTGTATGAAAATTATAAAATTAGATGCTTTCAGAAGGAACGAAGATTTTTATATACTTTTTGATTTTCTAAAAGTCAACATTCATTAAAAATGTTCTTATTTCGCCAAATTTGCTTCATATCTCTCTAAATACTGAGGAGATTTCATCACAGTAGTAGTATAACTTAAAGGTAATTTTAAAGCGGATTTACAAATTTTTTTAACCAGCCAAATTAGCCAAATCAAAATACAAGAAGCGTAATAGAAACGAAGATTTATAAGTCGTTTACTTATGAAGCACGCTTATCAGAGCGACTGGAAAAATCAAAAGCCTTTATTAATGATAAATACTGGATTGCTGACAAATCCCACAATACATTAAATACATTGTTTTGCAAAACAAAATATAGAATTAAAAAATTGGATATGTCAAATATTGTTTATAAAATACCTTGTAACGTAAGAGTCGTAATAAAGTATATGTTGGTACGACGAAAAATATGCTAAGGACTAGCATAGCCGGACGTATGTCGGACCAATCATGTGGAAAGTCCAATAAAATAGCTCTATCTGACAATTGCTCTGAATTAGGTCACTTGAAAGTGCTTCAGTATTAAATATTAAGAGGAATTATAAACGACAATATAAAAAAGTGTTGCAAATTTGTAAAACACCAATATCTCAAAGAATTAACCATAAAGCCGATAATATCATGTCACTCATATATATAGGCATATACTACATGATTCAATTTAGAATAATTTGTTGTTTTTACAAATAAGTTTTGTTTAGATATGTTCATATACTTGCATACATATACCCACATATGTATGCAAGTTCCAAAATAGCAAATAATAAGCTTACCAATACAAGCCTTAAGCTTGAAAAAGTCTTGAGAATATATTCAAAAAGACTATCGTAACAATTATAGAAAAATCAAATCGGAACCCTCGTGAAAATATTACATGTGGAATATTACTATAAACTTATCCTTGCAATTGTATAATAAGTTTATGAAAACAAAATTATATTGCCCTTTGTACAGAAATGCTTATTTGTCTCAGTATGATTACAAACTTTTTTTGTAATTGTAGAATAATTTCCACAAATAATATATTATTTAGTATAGAAAAAGAAATATCTCAGTTGTTTCCTTTAATTTTATTTTTTATGTAATTAATTATAACAGGGGTGATTTGTTGTAGATTTTTGAAACGAATTTCCGTCGGTCAAATCGAGAAATGATACTGAAGATGTCCCCGGACGAAACTTGACGACGGATGAAGAAAATTCGTTCTAAAAATCTGTATTTTTTTTTTATCTTCTTATCGAATTTTAGCGACCTGGAAGAACGTCCTTAATAAACTAGTCCTCTGTAATACCTACTGATAAATCTGTGGCTATGAAAAGTGCAAATTTAATGATTAATTTGTTTTAGTTAACAAATTTTATTTAACTTACTTTGAATTGCTTTTTTGTGCTTACATACGGTCCAATTTTCTTGGTCTCAGTACTTTCCCAGCATAGATGTTTACGTAATTCATCTGTTACTATTTTCCTCCAACCAAACACTGTCGGTTAGTTTTCCTGAAAAATAGGTATAAGAAAAATGAATTCGGTTGTCATATGTATAACACATATGATACGAAGAGATCTTACAAAAGAAGTAACGTTTTCGCGTATGTCGCGTTTTATTTAAACATTTTCTTTTTCAGCTCCTGCAATTGCTTGCGCGAACTTTGCACTTCATTTGTCAGACTAGTGAACATCGAATGAACTTAAGCAACCCCTCAGTTAGCTATTTCTAAACTGGTCTGTTTTAAAATTGTAAATTAGATATCTTAAATATAAATTGAAAATGTAATTGAAAGTTTATAAATATTTTAAAGGAAATATCGACTAAATTCATTCATTCATCCCTGTTCTCTATTCTAGGTAGAATGAAAACATGTGGAATTGTTAAAAGACTCGGAATTGAATAATTCAGCTGTTCTGAATTCCACATATTTTTCCTTTCTCCAAAGTTACTATATAATATTTATAAAAACACATTTTGTCACTCACGTTAATATGTAAGAGTCCTAAAACCATTAAAATTTTAATAAAAAATTGACTTTTTAAATAAAGTGTTTAAGGAAACATGATTCTAATTAATTACGCAAGCCTTTTAAATTCTAAATAAAACGAAAGAAATTATTCAGAAATAAATTTTGACAAAAGACCATCACTTGTTCAGAAGCTCAAACCAGCACACCACGAAGTGTAGCGGTTATCGAAATCATCTCACGAAAATCTGTTGTCAACTGGCCACCAAGATCATGCAATTTATCGCCCAACAAATTCTTTCGTAGAGGTTTTGTGAAATCGTGGGTCTATGCAAATAAATAATTACGGAGCTTAACATCACAATCAAATGCCTGATCGGGCAGATACAGCCACATCTTTGCTAAAAGTCTGAAAAACCACTGGCAGCTATTTACCAGATATCCATTATATTCCATTCTATATCACGACTCCCTTAAAAAAAGATATTTTATTTTTAATTGAAATAGCGCACATTTATTGACCCAGTCTTTATTGTTTAACAAATTTAATTTTAGGTTTCATAACAAATATCGAAGAGAATTTCGCTTTTCGTCTTCTTTCAACAGACCTGAGAGGTCTCAATTACATATTGTAAATAAATAGTCATGCATTTACATAATTACAAAAAACTGATTAAAATAATAATCAAGAACGAATAAAAAGTAATCAGAATTTTGAATAATTGTAATCGGGAATATTTCAATTACTAGTGACAAGTATTTTTAAATGAAAAATCTTCATTGCAAATATATCGTTTTAATTTTATTTTTGGGTGTCCCATGCGGACACCCAAATAATTTAATATGGATTTTAAATCAAATAAATTTTTAATATTCTACTAATTTGCATTCCAGAGTAGAATATTTTAATTGGAAATTATAAGTCTCTTCATATGTTGTATGCTTGTGCCACTGTATCAGTCATGCATGAAGCTTTATTTTCAAACAAAACCTATGGTAATGTTTCAATACAAGAAACACGTAGGCCAACTCTAAACTCGAAAGAGTAAAAAAACCTCTCTTAACTGCTAAGTTGATTGTTACTCTTTCAAGTTGGCTGACATCATCGATGAAAACTTATTTAATGCCTGGCTGGAACAGACAATGTTTTTAGTACAGCGTTGGCGGGCATAAGTGACGGATTTCAAAATAATACAAGACGGTGGTACGCAAAGTTATTAAAAAAATAATTTTTTTTTTCGATTTAAAAGTAACAAAAACGAAAAGCATTTTAAAATAAGTCGATAAAAACCACAACACACGTTTTTAGCAGAAATGAAAAAAAGCATCAAAGAAACAGATTTGAACAAAGTGAATGTGATATTTTTTTGCGAAACGGTAGACTTTAAAAGATTTAAAGTTAAAGCCTCAATAAAAAAAGAATGACTAAATTAATATTAAAAGATAAAGGGAATTAATAAGGAAAATTATTATAAACAGTAACAAAAAATAACAACCAACATTTATTTTAACAAAGAAAGTTTATTAATGGGAAGGGAACGAAACATTGAAAAAAAGTAAAAATAAACGTTGGAAAAAAGTGTATAACATTTTAGAAGAGATCTCAAGCAGAACCAGTCTAAGCGAAAGCACAAATGATGTCAGTTGTGGCTGGAGTATGAAGGTAAAATCATCATCACCTCAACACTGAAACCACACTAGACATACAATTGCCATTACAATAACAATAATAACAAAAATATAATAAAAAAAACACACCGACTTTTACAAAATCAGATAAAAAAATCAAAAACAACAACTAGAGGGAACAAAATCCAAAGTGAATTGCAATAAAAGAAGTGTCAAAACTTAAAACCTGAAAATCATAAAGAATAATTAAAAATCAAGTTATTTATTGCATTCAAGTGTAAATTAAATTAAAATTAAAACAAAATTTAATTAATTTTTTTTTTGCAATAAATTCATTGTTGATTTGAATAAAGGGTTGTTAAAATTTTATATCAAAGTGAATGTATTGACTGCAGTACGTTTTGTTGGCAAGAACAAAAGCGGTATATTTCCGGCTAAGGAACAAGTTGATTTGATGCAAAGAAATTTTATTGCTAAAAAGGTAAATTCAAAATTCATTTAAATAAAACTAGTTTTTTACGTTTGCTTTAACAGCTGCCAAGGCGGTTCTGTTTTGCAAATTTATTTTTGAAAGAAAATATTTTATTACTAATTTGTTGAATGATATCAAAGTTTTTTAATTGACTTCTTTGCATTAAGTATTGAATAAGAGAGGTATACAAAGTGTTCGTATGATATAAATGTCTTTGTATATTGTTGAACATTATTATTTGCATAGCAATAGTAGACCGATAACTTTTGAAGATATGTTGCTTTGACACAAAAAGGTTTTTGAGGGAATGATTTCAGTGCAATATTTTAATAATTTTAATAATGTAGGAGGGATATCGATGCAGACCGCACATTTTATGGGTTCCTTTTCGATTACTTTCTTTCCACGAAATGATTTTAGGCAACCGATTTGTAATTTACGACTACCTTACTCTTATTTAAGTCTCGTGCTACCACTAGCCTGATGATTGTCGACCTTTTTCCTTGCTAGCATTTGTCTAAGGCTTAGGTCGACCATGGCATTCACATTTAACAAGTGTCTGCCCGTGATCCTTGCCATAGCTGGACATTCATACACAATGGGCGCTGCCGTCTGCCCCACTTCGCAGAAGTATCTTTGGACCAGTCCACCCCTTTCGAATTTTTATTTTCCATTTTTTCAGAATTCCTCCATTGGCCATTAACCACCCGCGTTCCTACAGCGATTAACCTATCTACCTCTTGCAAGTCTTCATTGTCCATACGTATCGCAATCTAACTGCTCAACGCCTTAGAAATACCTTTAAAGATTGACCCGTCCATCCCTTGACAAATTAAAATCTTAGAGATTAACCTCTCCGCCTCTTGTGAGGCTGCCTGAGTCATCCCTGTAATGGAAATTTAAGTAAAACATATATAAGTGCCGCTAACTACTGTATGTCCGGCTTATGGCCTACGAAGCTGGTTCGGAGGCAGTGCAACGAGAAGTCCTATTTGCGATCAGTTTTGGCAGCTATAAAGGCCCTGAAACCACAGCTTCTCTACATTAAAGGCAGTTTATTATGACACAAAAAAATTGAGTCATCGTGGGTCTGTAGCGGTTACTATTGACTGTAATGTTCTGGCCGAGATCGTTATTCAAGAACGATTCCACTGACCGATATAGCACACGAAGCAGTGACTTTCTGTGGCTGTTTTCATATTGACACATCCATTTAACCAAATATAAGGTTCATCACCGAACAGAATATTACACAGTAGCATTACTGGGCTAAACCGCGTTTTTTTTAAATAAATTTGTACAATTTGCAAATGTTGTTTAGGTGTCAGTCTGCTCACGAAGGAATGGCAAAGCAAACTGAACGCATAAAAAGTAATAGATGTCAAAATGGCGGTTAAGGTTGTAATAAAAGCATATTATTAAATGTACCAAGAAAATGCTCGCTATAGATTTTTGGAACGAATCTCTGTCATCCCTTGTCATTATCAGAACAAAAAATGACACAGAAAATGGCACATAGCCGAAACCAGTTTATCTCCAAACCAAATTTTACAAGGGATGGCGGAAATTCGTTACAAAAATGTATATCAAATCACCCTGTCGGAGTATCAAATGAAGCATCAAAGTGCTCGCTCTTTGATAACAGATGACTGCACATATTCAATACACAATGAATTATTTTTTTCACAACAGCATTTCATTTAAAAATAAAGCACACCCAATGGTAGCGGGGGTCTGATGACAAGTTATTTCTTTTTTCATTAACTTTACAAAGAATATGCAAATTACGTAAACTTAGTTTAAAATAATTTCACTTATCTTTTACAAGGTTCTGTTAAGTTTTTTACAATAATTTGTTTCTTGTCACTATTAGTGTTTTTTATAAAGCCAACTTTGCTTCCTTAACTTACAAGTTTAAAGTATTAAGTATTAAGTATTCCACCGAGTGCAAGAAGAATTATTTTTTTGTAAGCACACAGTGTATGATTGCCTCACAATGTACGCTCAAATTAGTCAAACATTTCACGAAATAAGAGTAACCACTATTTTTATGATATATTGGTTCTAGCAGATGTCTGCCACGTAGAAAAAAATTACAATAATTTATATAATAAAGTTGTTATGTTTACCGTTAATTAGAAACATATTTAAGTTAATTATTATATGTTTAAAACAAAAATAAAAAGAACACACCTATATGTAAATTATATAGTGGTTACGCTCATTTTATCAAATGTTTGTCTAATTTGAGCGTATCTTGAGAAGAAATGAGTTTCAAACTTTAATCAATTAGAATCCTTTTAGGTAAAAATTTTAACATCTTCAAACTTATTTGTTGATTGGAATTTTATCTTCCAGCTAAATTAGTCAATATATTAAGGGATTACTTATTGCAAAATATTGCATAAAATGAACCACATTTATAATATATATTTAATACCAGACATTTTCGTACAGTGTCTGATTTAAGATCAATTTTTAAACCTTCTAAATAGTCATATAAAATCATATACAGGTCATATTGAATCGAAACCTCTATATTCTGGCCCACTCGCAACACTGACAAATAAATGGATATATTTGCAAGAATTAAAAAATATAATTTCAACGGACTATGTCACTCGAGCGTCAATGAACAATTTAATTCATCATTTTTTTTATACTGTTAATCATTATATAAACTTTGGTATTATTACGATATTACTGAATTCATTAAATTCTTTAATGACTTCGCTGTACAAAGTTCTCTATTTGATAACGTGTTGAGTATTTTGAAATAACACAACCATCTATTGTTCATAAAATGGCCAATAAAATATCCTAACAATAAACGAAGTCAATAGTTTTTATGCTCTCCTGAAAAGTAGTGGTTTTCAGTATAGAGGCTTGTGAGTATAATCCATCGATATATTGGGGAATTTTTAGACCGTTTGAATTTGAAAAAACACAGAAAATTGCCATTTTCTTTTTACAGATTTTTTTATACAAATATTGCACGTGGCTACGCCACAGTTCATATTTTGGAATACTATTTCCAACATTTCAGTCGGTATCTCACCAATGCCAGCTGTAATATTTTCTTCCAGGGCTGGAATTGTGGCTGGCATGTACACGAGAGGTTTCACGTATCTTACAAAAAGTAGTATAGTAGGGTGAAATCGCATGGTCTTGGCGGCGAATCAACTGCTCCAAACGAGAGATTATTTGCTCACGAAATTCACTTCTTAATAGGTTCATGGTATCGTTCACCGTGTGCCATGTGGAAAAGTCGTGTTGAAACAACATTTCAACCAAGTCCAATTCATTTATTTTGGGTAAAAAAATGTCGGTAATCATCACACGTTACCTTGCTTTATTCTTTCTAACGTTGAAACTTTCATCGTTCCTGAAGAAGTACTAACTAATGACCAATAAACTCAAACTGGTGCGTATCTTGGTCAAATAAAATGTCCATAATTTAAGATACACATTTCTCACACAGCACGAATTATGGCAATAAAATTCAATGAGATGCAAGCATTTTTCGTTTGTTAGTCTATTTGTAGTGAAATGGTAAACCTTACTGAGCATTTTTGGTAGTACCACATATCACTAATCTTTTTTTTTACACTGTAAAACCAAATAGCAAAAAAAGCACCCGATATACTTGATCCACATTTTTACCTTATTAATTTGGAGTTTATCTTATTACTGAAGATATTTGGACTCACAAAATAAAGTCAAGATGAAAATAATATTTTAAACGCTTTAAAATAAATATCGTTTAAGCTTTAAGAGGTGTTTGAGGAAATGCTATAACCATACTTTATGTTAACAGGATGGCCAGATAATTAATTTGCAAGCTTCAAACTTACTCCACGATTTCTATGTGTGTCTTTTTTAATCAGGGCAGTGTTTTATTTATGCAAGTATTAGTAGAAACTTTAAGCTCTTATAGTTCCTAGCTATACAAAACCAATTTTAATAAAATAAAGACTGTGCAAGCTTCGATCAAATACTTTTAAAATGGTATAATTGCTGTATAATGTGATCGTGAAGGAAATAACGAAAAACAGTCTTGCCTATTAATTTTTATAGATAAACTTAGATTATGAAAATACGATCAGTTATTTCCCCAAAAGCGCATTGCATTGTTAGAATGCCTTATATACCATCTGGTGGTTGCAGAATAAGTTCAGTTTCAATTAAATACTCTTATTAATAATTTCCGTTCATAAATAAAAGTTTCGATACTAACCTTCTATAGTGTTACAAATTAAAGCTGAACTTGACTTGATTCAAGTTAAGAAAAAATTAAACCTACACAATACACTTTTTAATAAACTTTTTTTTAAAAACAAATAACAAATTAACGTATTTATACAACTATTTATTATATTCAATAAGTTTGCTTCAAACATATATATAGACTTTGGCAACTGTAACACACTGAATAGCTTTAGGCCAAATATGAAAACCACGCAAATGTATTATCGTTAAAAAAAATGAATACAAAATTAAAGCCCCTGGCCACAGTAATCACATAATAGTTATATGTCTAGTAACAAGTAACAATAATATTTTTTAATGAATCTGTACTTAAGTCAGCATCTTCAAATACTTATTTGCTGAAAATTAATGATCTTTTTCAATATTTAACTTAAAAAGACGCCTTCGTTGGGGATTTGTAGCTGTTGATTAAAGAAAAGTTTCAGAGTAGGCAGGCCTTGTTTGTTGCTTTATATTTAATTTTAATCATTTGCTTTAAAACTGAATATTAACGAAATAATAAAAAATTACATTTTTTATATTTTTACACATACTTAATAATTGTTTAAATGACGTTTTTTTGCTTTAAAACTTTTTAATTTTCATTTATATTTTGTTTGTTAAACATACGAAAGACTTAAGCTGTAAACTTGAAATCCTAATGTTGTTTGCAGTCTTGTTTATTTATTGTCTGTTTATGTGTGCGTTTTTGTGTGTTTGAGAATGTGTACTTATCTGTAAATAAATACATTTTATTAAATAGTTCACTAGACAGAGAGCAGAGGTGTTAGAATGTTTTTTTCCACTGTCATATTGTTGTTGCTGTTTTATTTTACATACGTCACTAGAATACAAAAAAAAAACAAACAAGTTATCAGTTTAGTAACCAAAATAAAAGTAATTAATATGTTTTATTAATTACAATAAATTTTTTAATTTTCTTATTTTATATTTGGAGTTTTTGTATTCACCTTGAGTTCCAACAACGTTGTGGGTCACTATACAGCATTTAACTCTATATAAAGATTTTTGAAAGTATGTAAATATCATAAAAAAATTAAATTAAAAAAAAAAATATATTTGTAATAAAAAACAAGTTAGAAATGCATTGAATTTGGAATTTAGGTTGAGAAAAGGTGACAAATAATTATTCTTACGCCTGTTATCTTACGCTGTGATTATAATTCAAAGCGAACTTTTATGAAGGCTACGAAAATTCGTTCCTCGGAGCAAGGTTTCTCCAGATTTTAAAGTGAGTGTCTCTGAGATGGGCTAAGTATAATATATGAAATGAGAAAGGCTGGGTTTTTTATTGTTAAACAAATTTAAATATATTATATAGTTCAAATATCAAGCTTTACAAACAGTTCTTCTATTCAAAGCAGATACGCTTTTAGAGTACTGGTCATATAACTTATATCGAACTTTCTTAGTTTCAAAAAGCTTGTTATTTTATTCATCTTTGGGCCATTACATACGATTTTTGTAATTTTCTTATTGTTTACTTGTTTCACAATTCAATATATGCCATCAATATAGCCGCAGAAACCTTGTTGCTTATAAAGCACTGGTTTCCTTTGCCCGGTCATTTACTCATTTATTAGCAAATTCTCCATAGAGGCCCGGCATCCAGATGATGAGCAGCCTATCATGTTCTGAGTAATCATTAGCTAAATTTTCGCAGCAATTTGAAATTTTTAAATTCTCTAGTTTTAATATTAGGTTAGCTATAACTGATGGCGGTAAAAACTCTTATAGTTTTAGTTCCAATGAACCAGCTTATACAATCCCTACTTGCATGTAGCTTTGCTTTAAAGATGATGTTATGGTCAAAAATATTAATGCAAATTTAGACCTTTGGTACTTTTACTAAACTTAAGCTTAAATGTTTACAAGTGTATTTCGTTTACTTAAATTTGATTAACTTTTTATTTTGAACACTATAAGTAGCATTACAATTATCGTCTGTTTATGGAATTCAATAACCTAAGCACGCCAGATAGCAAAATATGTTCAAAGTACCCATCGAAAATTTGAAATGCAACCCCTTAATACTGATCTCTTGTTTTGTATCATTGGATGGCTTCAAAGTAAGTACTCGAATATAACAGAAGAAAAATAGTTCAAAAAATTAAAAAAGATTACTTTGCACATTGTTAATTTTATTTCCATCTTTAAATAAATTTAAATACGGATACCGTTTTACATACAGCATATTCTCCGCTAAGCAACCACATATTATGCAGACCATATAAGGAACAAATTTTATATTTTGAAAGTTCTTAACATTTCATAACATATTTGCACACAATTTGCTGACGATTTTAATATTAATCTTAATTTGGGTTAAATTTGATTTCTCTTATATTGGCATTTGCTTAATTGATTTTAAGTAAAGTCAATAAAGAGTTCATTTAGGATTTCTCCATAAACCTCTTAAAGAGTTAAAGACTGAAAACCGCCCTAAAATTAAACTTTATAACGTCATTGTCATCAAGCGTTTGACGCTGAAAATATTCAAACGTATGAAAGCAATTTCATTAAATCAGTGTGTGAACTAAGAAATTAAATAAAAAATTTATGTGACCGGCAAATTAGTACTTAAAAAGTTGTAATAAGAACAAGGCCATGAGATTAAAAATCGTTATATATACGGACGGCAAACTGCTGCGTACTCTCTCATACTGTCTACAATCGTCATTGCTTTTTTATTGTACACTGAAAGATGTTAAGATGTTAAACAGCTTTTTTTATGCCTCTGCAGAAGAAATAAAGTATTTCAATTGTCGCACAGTTCAAAACAACTGCGGAGTGTTGTTCAAGTTCTCATCATAAATCATTTGGAATGTGGAAAAGAAATCGCTTAAGTGGAAAAAAATTTAAAAAAAGTTTAATATTTTTCGATCCTACTTCTTCAAAAGATTAGTGGATTCGAAATTATTCAAAGTTAATAGGGCAGCGAAACTTTTCCTCTATTCAACATCGTTTAAAATTTCAAAATTGGTGAAAAGTTATTTAGTTTGAAATATCCACGAAGTTACAAAACATTGTTTTTTTTTCGTTAACTTTTGATTTTGAGGGTGTAATCAGATTTCTAAACATGACAATATTATCTACTCAAGTAATCCTACAACCTCTACTGGGTCTCTTTTTTCGATTTTTGTTACAAAGCGTGATAAATGATGATAAAATCTCTACGAATGGTAATGGTAATGGTCTAAAGAATGGTAATATTCTAAAGTACAAATGTGAATGCCAAATAATATTGAGAAAAATCATAGAGGAGGATTTAAATTTGCATTGATTTAGGCTTTAGTGAAATAAATTTTCGAAAAACATTATAAACTCAAGGTCGGAGAAAAACTATTTTAGCACTCTTTTGAACTGGTAGACGTAACTAAGAAAAAGTAATCCAGTTTATTTTGTCTTCCATTTGGCTTCACAACAAAAATCAAATTCTTGCATTCGGTATCTTTTATTCAGAACTTTTTAGCTATAAAAGGTTTTGATCAATATAGCTCTACGACCGGTTTTTTCTAACAAGTTTTTCAGGCTTAAAGCGATCGAATTTTTTTTTGTATTGGTTATTTTTAAAATATCGAATAATCCGGTTTTAGATTATTTATTTAATTTATTTTTTTGCTTATTTTAAAAATCCAAACTGGGTTAAAAAAAATTGGATGATTATTGACCACTTTATGCGATTTAATATTTTTAAAAATTTTTAACATTTATTCACAATGGACTATTACACACATTTTGGAACATGTTAATTCGAATTTTATGTGATTTGACAATAGTTGACATTTTAGTTCAGGCAATTTTTCAATTGTTTTTGCAATTGGGTTCATTTTTTTATTACTGATTTTGGGTGATTTGCACTTGGGCATTTATTTATACAACCATAGTTTACAACATATGTACCTATTCATTACAAATTTATTTGCCATTGGCCGTGGGGATCTGCTGACATGTTAAGTTGTTAAATCTTAATGCAGTAAGGTCCGTGGTGGAATTGTACGATCTTCAGCTTTAATAACTCTAGTTATGTTTGCCATCATTTCATTAAAATATTTTTGAAAGCCGAAATTGGTTCTGAATTTGATGGCCGGTATCTATACGGTTGGGGTAGGCTTAATAAGAAACTAGTGTTCTCAGATTTGTATTAAATATCATAATATGGAATACTAATGCCTATGCCTCTAACGTAGAAACTATTTCGTTTAATCATAGAAAATATAAATCATCGGGAAGACAAACTGCCAAATTACAATTGGCAAAACAAACACCGCTAAAATTGAGTTTACATATACTTTATATGCATATGAAAATATCGCCAGATTGCTTACCTTAGTCCTGTCAGATATAAATCTGTTATATGTCGTTTTCCTCTCTTTGGAAAAATTTTCCAGAAGTTATCACTTATTATAATTCTCTGGTGTGGTTGTCAATTTGGTGTAAAATTGGGCAACAAGTTTACAAGCACATAGGTGAATTCTAGTTAGAAGATTTAGTTATCCGTTGCTTTCTTACCTCCGATATTTTCAGTCTGAAATGTTAGCTAATTTAATCAACGACTAATTCCCCATCTGAAATATTGCATGATATTCCTTAGACTACATTTTTAAAAACTTTACACTATGACAAAAAGGACACTTGTAAATTTAGTGCAAGAAATTCAATTTTGTTAACACAAGTTATTATTGCTAATTTAACTGGTTGGGGTATTTGTCTTCTTATTTGAATTTTTTCAAAATCGCCTATAACACATTTTTCATAAGACAAATTTAAGACCTTAAAATAAATGACTTCTGATTAAATACATTGTTTTTTAAGGGCAACAGCAAAACGTTAAAACCATTTTCTTAGAATAGAATGCGACAATAAATTTTAAATATTTTAAATTTGCACAAGAAATGTTTAAAACCAAATTCTTGGAAGCCGTTTCTATTTGTTTGCAGATGCAAATAGTATATGTTTGGTATTAATGCGCATTTCATATGAATAATTATTATTTTTATTTGCTTGTTAACAAAATTTTTATGAGTTCATAGATTTCTCACCTTAAAATTATTCGCAATATTTTGGCAGTAGTATAATTAAAATTTATTATAACACCTTAAATAGTACAAGACTGTTTTTCCTATTTAATTATTCTAAGTAAAATAGCGACATAAAAATTTCAACAGAAAAAAGAAGAAATACGTGACGAGACGGTGAACATACCGCAACAGTGGTAGCAATAAGTACGCGACCAAACCAAAAGTACATATTTTTGCTATATGATTGTATTGAAAATAAGTTCCCTAGTAACACAAATTTATGCGCAAATAATATTGTCTACAGTAATTAAGATTAAAAATATCAATAATTTTCACTACCGTTATTATGTTTGTCTAAACTTTCTCTTTTTGACCTTTTAATGCAGGCCCAAATTTTTTGTTTTATCTTCATATAAATAATTCTTTTGTACTTGTCTGTGAAATTGAACTCCTAAGCTCCCGGAAGACGACACTACAGTCAAGATGTCGGCCCAGTTATGGAGTGAGAAGAATTCGAAAACAAATTGATATCATTCTAAATGTAGAAGATACCAAACCAATTATTTTTTATGTAAATGTCTTACAACTGACCTCTACAACGGAAGCTATATTAAGCAAGAAACATTAAAGGAAAACAGTAGGTGGATTAGTTGCACAGGGTAATCTACAGAGAGCATACAAATTACTCTCCTTTGTGTTGGACCATACTAAAAACTGCAACCACTAGCAAACAAACCAGATAATCTTAGCCGGTTTATAACGGCATCATTTAATTGATTCGCGTATGATATTGCCTTTAAACAACTATCGAACATTCGAAATCGACAATCCAAATCGAATCGATAAAAGTTAATGATATTAGAAGCGATACTTAGGCAATATTATTTTTAATTCATAAAAGATTCTCCAGTGACATAGACGAAAGTATACAAAAGGTAATTTCTCAACATTGCCCTATGTTTACGAAAAACAATACTAACGATTTTTCTTTCAATATTGTAAGCGATACGATTTTACGTTCACTAACATTGGTTATACTTTAAGAACGAGAGTTTTGTATTTTGTTTCAATATAGTATTGGTCCAAATGAAAAGATACAAATTGTGTGTTCACCAAGTTTTTGTTTCTCAAATTATCTCGTTGTTTTTGACAGTATGTCATGAGGGTATGGAAAAAGTGTTTGGGATATTCTTTTATAGTCGTTATCCAAAAGCGCAAATTCATTCCCAATATTCACAAAATCTTGTGAAAGAACTACACGTACTTTTTAGACTTTTTAAATAAAAAAACAGAATTAATAATATTTTGTTTCGAGATTTTATCGAAAAATTTCAATACTGCTAATAATATTATATTAAGTATTAACGATACATTGTCGAGATAATATTTATTGTCGAGATTATAGCAATAATTTATCAAAGAAACGAACATTCGCCGTATTAGCTATTAAAGATAACTTATCGAACCATTTTGTTTCGAATATTACTCACTTTAGACAAGTTTCATTGTTTTCGAATCCCAGGCCAAGTAAGCGGGTTTATGGTTAACAGTTTTAGCGTGGAAATATGTTAAGTAATTTAAATAAAACAAGAACGGTGTGAGATATGAAATTGTGGCTTTATTTTGAAGCTAGTTGGCGGACTTAAGGCATTGTCTATGGACGACGGGCTTTAGATCTTGCGTCACACAATCTTATGTTATATGGATGTAGGACCAAATCAATTTCCTCTGACGATACTTATTTTTATCTGATCGGCGTCGAATGAACATTTCTCAGTCTTTTTCGATACTGGCCCTACGGCTTATATGTACCAATCTCGCACTAATCTCTGTCTAGTTAGTGGCTTAAGGTCTAAAATAGTGTACTCACTCTCAACCTCTTCTATAGTGTGACGCATTGCGTATGCCCTGAACCCATGCTGGCCACCAACCTCACGAGAGATGACTTTTTATTTAATCAAATTTTGGTTGTGTAAAACCGTAAATAGCTGTTTATGATAGAAAGATTGATTTATTGTTTTATTCTTTGGTGTGTGTTGTAAGGGTTTTTGATAAAACCTATAGAGCCCAATAATCTATACATAACTGAAGTCTTAGAAAGCACCATGCCAAATATCATGTGGCTAAAAATATTACGAGTATTAATGGGAAATAGGATATCCATATTCGGCAACATCATAATATGCCAGGAATTGTATTCATATAAAACTGACAACACATTTTCTTTTAAAATAAGCCAACCAAAAATTATAAAAAAAAATTAAAGTATATTTTAAAACAATTACACTTTTTTATTTATTCGCCGCAAAGCAGTTAGTTATCAACTTTTACAATACTAATTAAAGTTTAAATCTGATAAGTTTAATTATTTATAAAGGTTCATTAATTGCTACTTGAGAAAATTTTATTTTATTTACTAGCAAGCGAATCTTTTCACGTATTGTAATTAAACTTTGCATAACATCTTCTAGAAATCTAATAATTAAAACTTCTCTTATCTTCACTTACATTTATAATGTTTAATAAACAAACCGAAAACAATAAAGTCATTTATTTAAGGTCTCGAGATTGATAATTATTTTTATTTTCAGTCAGTTTTAATTTTCAACTCGAGGTTTTTTATAATTGTAACTAAAATGTTTATAGATAGCAGCCGTTCTAAAAACAATACTAAAATGGGATATTATTATAAGGTCAATGTTAAATATACTATGTTTACAGCATTAGCGTTGAAGTTATTAAGGAAAAATAAAACCAACTCATATCAAAAAAATCAATACAAATCATTAGAAGTTGGTGTCTTAAGTCCTTCGATATCTTATGAAAAATTGTAGAATTAAAAAAATTTTTTTTCTTTTGTTTTTATCAAATATTTAAACCGTATAACTTTTTTTTTAATTAAAGCTACTTATTTATTTTATAACATGCACTTACTACACCTTTATATCAAATTAAAAACAAATTTGAATAATTAGAAATATGTTTAATTTTAATGTTTTTTCTCCCTGTCTCTCTCTCTCTCTCTCTTTTATGGTATTTTTAAATATAGTTATAAAATCATTGAATTCTAAACTAGTAATTGTTGCTGTACACATGTTACATATGAGAGATTTTTAGAAAACTTGTCTTTGGTGTTCAACTATTACAATTCATACTCGTATCATAATTTTCTACCCATGAAATGGCTAAAAACAAACATGATGTCTTACAACACTTACGTCTGAAAAAATTAAACAAAAAAAAGTAACTGAAAACAAACTTTACACAATTTGATCTTGATAACGGTTGTTAAGCAATTGTTGTTGCTGTTGATTTTGTCATTACTTGTGCACCCTATATTAGATTGTAATGTTTCAAACAGACGATCTTATGATACATACATATTGTTACGGATATACCTCGGTTTTTCTTATTCTATCGAAATTTCTTATTCGGACCATTTCTTCTTATTTCGAAACAGGAAATAAATTTTTTAATCGAGAGTATGTAATACGGCTAGATATAGTAACAGTTCGCCTCTAAATTTTTGGATTAACGACAATTTTGGTGTACACTGGTATAATGCCACTTCATCAAGTGTGGTCACTTTTGTTTAAATAAAATATCGAATACAACTAGAGCTGTTAATGGTTTTCGCCAGTGCTTGTTTTAACTTTTACAATCGATGTAAATCATGCTGCATATAATTTTCAGTTGAAAATTAGTGATGTAAGTAATAAAGAGATCAGATGACACTTGAATATTTGGTTTGAAACTTGAAAAACATCGGATATTTTACGTAATTTTAATGCAATGTGCATAAATATCCTTCGTTTCTTAAGTCACAAATAACTATATTACAATATGCTGTACAATTATACTATATATAATTGTACAACCGTGAGTATTGCAAGCACCATATTAAACTTATGATTCCAATTCGGCTTTGACCTTAAACTTTGAGTAAAATGGGGTTCAATAAAATAAGAATAATCCTAAATTATTAAATTTATTTGATGAAGACATAATTTAGAATTGCTCTTATTAATCGAAAGAAACCATAACTGAAACTAAAAACTGAGCATGAAATTTTAATTAACGTGAAACTGTAATTATAGCTGTTACTTGAAATATTATCATATTATTCATATATTACATGTAAATAATTGAAAGATAATACTTTTTAATAGAATTCCCACACTGCTTACTTACTACTTATAATTCTCATTTAGTTCGTAATTATATTTTTGTATGTAGTATAAGGATTTGAGTTATTTGTAGCGGCTCATACAAGAGAAGAATTCTTAATAATACAACTAGTTTTTCGAAAGTATAATGAATGAACCGTTTAACATTTTTTTTGGCCATAATTTCTCCTTGATTGCCATAGAATCTATACGTTGTTTAGGCACTACGGATTTGGCTGACTGTATGACTAACTAAGATATTCTTAGACACCTTAGGAGTAAAGTATATTATATGACTATAAGTCCATCTCGCCATGAATGAACATTGCTTGCTGAAAACCCGATTGCAGCCTAATACTATAGAGAACATGTTCTCGGATTCACTGTGCCATGTGCATAAAGATATACCAAAATAATCCGATTGAGTACTGTTAATATTTTTTCTAAATACTTTTCTTGAATAGATAAATAAAAGTAATATATTCTGACCCCAGACATTTTTGTCATATATCTTCCATTTTATGAAAAGCTGGTGTCATAGTAGAATACAACAGCAATTCGTTTAATTCCTATATGTCGTTTTTAATTGTTTTTGTATAAACTTTTTCGCCAACAGCCCAATATATAATTAACTTTACACTAGAAAGCAAAATACAGAAAAAAGGCACACTTCGGTGACTTTTGAAAAAAAAAACGTATAATAAAAATGATATAAATCAAAGCAAGAAAAAGCCTCAAACAAAGCTATGAGGGTGTACTCGTATTCTACAAATTACTGCCAAATATAATTGAACTTATGATACAAAATTATAAAAAAAAAAGAAAATTCTGAAATAGTTAATAGAATAATTTTCTATTTTATTTTCAGGTGAGATAATAAGCTAAATACTTGTAATGGTGGCTTAGTAAAAGTAAGTTACTTTTTTTTATTATTTATTAAAAAAAATAATCAAAATTATATTAACAACAACACTGAGTGTCTAGCTCAGCAGTTTTTGTGGGCTCCAAACATGAAAAGTTTCTGTCACCTAATCACATTAAAAACCACTTTTAAATTAAATATTATTTTAAAGAGAAAACAAAAACACGACAATACAATTGCTGTAAACAATTTTTAAAGTAAAATATCATATGTCCACTGCAACTACATTTCCATTCGGTATCAATTAAATATTTGTACTGTATTGAAACGTAATTTTTAAAGAAAAAAGCATAGAAATATGAAACAGTAGCTGTTGAAGTTATAAAAAGTGTTTTAGTTTTATTACAACTTTCACAACTAGTCTTTTTACTTTCCGACACAGTTGATTGATAAACTACTATATTTTTTAATATAATCGTACTATTCCTTGTTAGACTTTTTAACAATGAAAATCTTACAGCATTTATATGATGATAAAACGGGAAAATGGTATCTCGTTTATCTTATATCTCGTACACATAAATCAGCGGTTTGAAATTATTGCAAGTTTGTTGTGCAAGTCTTTTGTTTTTTTTAATGCTGAAGAAATTTAAATTTGTTTTTATATATTTTATAAAATATAATACTAATACAAAATGAATTTTATATATATCCATATATTATCCATATAATTAAAAATAAGCAAATTCACACAATAATAGAATTGACCGCCATTTGTGCAGTAAAACTCTGCCAACCAAAAACTTTTAATATTTTGACAACTAAAAAAATGTTCGGTGGAACAATTTTAAAAAAATAATCAAACTTTTGTTACTATAGTTCACTAATATCGTACTAAATATATATCGCTTGGAAGTAGCGAAAAAAACCCAAAGGTCAGTTAGGATTGCAAAACACACTGACCGCTTAAAAAAAATCCGCTCAAACAACAGTCAATTGGGAGTCGCGGATTGGAAATGTAAATTCAAAGAAGGTCCGCGTAGTGTATTCTCAAGATTTCTATTTCCATGACTAAAATGGTCAAGTGATACAAAAACTGCAGCCAAATGACCTTAAATAACTACGCCAGTTCAATGAAAAGGCAACAATAAACTCATCAGCGATAAAGCTTAAAAAAATTATTAGCAAAATCGAATAACCAAGCGCTGGATGAAACCCAAATGCATTTACATTGGGCTATTCTTTGTTTTGTATTCTGGGTTGTGGCCATCATTTGATGGCATTTTAACTAAGTTCTGTTCCCTTCAATTGGATAACATTGATATGAATGGCATGTTTCTAGTCGGTGGGTGCGCTGAGCCATACAGTTCGCGAGACATTTTCACGTATTCTACTCTTTTGTTTCGTTGTTCAGAATTGGTCCAATGATCATATGTTTCAACAACATGGCTTTTTTTCTATGGCGCGAGTCGCGAGCAGTGGTCCAAACTAACAAAAATTTAAAAGCTACAAAGGGAGGTTAAGTATGCTAAAGCACAAATAAAATGTGGTTTAAACGAATGAATTTTGGAGCCTACCAAACATTTAATAATCCATAGTTTTCTTATACTAAACGAGACCTGCAGCGTATCTTGAACTCTAGGCAATTAAGCTGCACGAGTTTCAAGATTCCATCAAATAATCATTGGACAAAATAATACCTAAAAAGATAAAAAATTATTTCAGCAGATCAGCGTTAAAATAACCTAATTTTTACTAAACCGATTTAAACAGTGGTGGTAAGCATTAAATTCAAGGTGTACAATAGTAGACAATAGTATTCTGACAAAATATATTCTAAAATATAATACAAAAATAATCAAGACGTTTTTATTTACGATCTTTTTTTCTTTGCTCTCCTGATAATGAGGGAAGCGTCGTCCTTGTACATGAAGAGAAAGACCACAATAAAATATCATCATATAAATAAGCTATGGAACAAATTTGAAGGATACTTTAGAGAACAACGTGTTAAAGAAGAATAGACTAAATTAAAACTAAATATTTACTTTCTTTAAGCTAATTTTAAGTCTTCGACCTTCAAATATCTAACACGAAAAGTCAAACCCACATAATATTTTATATTTAAATAGATGCATCTTAAGACATCTGGCTTTGCCAAAATGTAGCACAAAACCTAATTATTTAATTATTTAACTGTGCTGATCATCTTATTTTTTTTTTAATAAATAAAAAGTTATTATTCCATTTAAAAATCAAAATTTATTGCAATAGTATGGTTAAATTTTAATTGATGACAAATTGGAATGTCGGACAAAAAAGACTGAAAGAAACTTTTTAAAAAAATTTGTTTAATTATAAAATTAAGTTAAAACACTGATTAGAATGAGTCATGCGTGACAACGCATATTTGTTCAATCACTTGCACTGCCAGAATTGAAGCGTGAATGCAACGTAATATTTAAAAATTTTTTTTTCGATATTTTTCATAATTTCCAATCGTGCGGTTTTGTTTTGGTTTCTCTTTAGGTGGAGAGAAATAAATAAGATGGCAGAGTACTGCAACTTTTTGCAGTAAAATACACATCAATACAAATGAAGAAACAAAAAGTTTACATCCCTGCTCATTAAGAATTTATATTTTATTTTGCGTTTGCTGTGCTTAAATCTTAATCACACACAGCCTAATTTATGTTATATTCAAGTTCAATACAGCATTTTCAGTTATTAACCGACTTTGGTCCATAATGGCTTATAATTTTGTAAGCCGAAAAAATGGCAAGTTATTGAATATTTTTCATATTAAGAATTTAATAATGACAAAGAGGGGCGGCATGTTTGGAGCGGCTAGAAGTGAATATTTTAAAAGTAAGGATGACGTAGTTTAGGTACGCTTTTCCAATAGTTTGCAAAAAATTACTTATTAAGTGGAAGATAGAGAATTCAGAAGCCGTTGCTAGAATTTGACGATCGGTTGCGGAACTACCAACGACGAAATTGAAGCCGTTTTCAAACTATTAACAACGATATGCAATATGTCAGGATATAACTACAAATGGTGACGTAGTGTACAAAAACTGAAATAGCGGCACCCAGGAGCGTCGCAAAAAAATAAAACAAATTTAGAGGACGATTGGCTCAACTTCTTTGTGTATGGCTACCGAACCTCCTTAACGCACACTCACTGCTTACGTGATTTAAGTAAATGTCGTCAGATCGCACTTGGTTACGACTAACTAATTGCTCTTTTCCAGAACGGAAGTTAGAAAAAAACGCATTTATGATCATGTTGAAATTTCCTCAAACACGATCATAACTCTTGAGGGTGAATGATTCTTCCATCCTCAGTTGCAACCAATTTTGTATGTTTGTAATTATTATTTACCAAGGGAATTGTATGCATGTTATTTGCAGCCTGTTTTATTGCGTTCTTAAAATCAGTTCTTTAATTAACATTTGCATGAAAATAACAATCTTGGACCTTTTATGGAAACCATTGCTTTTTGCATTAGTACCTACATTTCTTATATTTTTTTTTATTGGATTTTTATAGACAACTTTAGAATGCCACCATATTTAGCCACCTGTTTATGTTAAAATTTTTTATATCCTATAGAGCGCAAAATTCTTACAAACCATGTTTTTTAGATGGTATTAATCGTTTGTTAATTTATAATCAACCCCAAACAAAAGAAGCATATTTAATGTATTTTTTGCTTCCGAGTTTTGATAGAACAAAAATTAAAGAAAATGAAGCCACTTCTATTAAATGAAGAATAAAATAACGGCAGTAGTGATAAGAAAATAGTACCTCAAGGCTTTCTAAGTTTATTAGAGAAACAAAATATTCTAGACTGAAGAGGACTAGGAAATATTTACAACTTTACCACTAGTTTCAGGGAAGTACTTACTTTTCCTAAATTGGAGGTTTCTTTAATATTATTTGAATGTATTATTCACCTGATTGCCAATTTATTTTTAAAATAATTTTTGTTGTGTTTATGTTCTCTTCGTTTTTGTATTTTATAATAGTTAATCATTTCAATTTATTTAAAATATTTACCCATGAAGGATTTTCAAATAAGCTATGGTTGGTTATAAAATTAATTTCTTATATTTTTGCCAATTGTTTGAAGTTGTTTTTCTTTTTTAAGCATAAAAACTATTTCAAGTTCATATAGTTTTTATTTGGTTTTTCTGCATGTTGCCATTTAAAATTAAAATATATTTATTTAAATAAAATTTAAAATGAGTAACTCCAATATGAAACAACAATCACCAACTAAACATTATTTCATCATGTGCAAAAATCAAGGAGTGAACCAAAAGGTTATACAAATTTGAAATAAAAAACTTAATTAAACATAACAAGAAGGTATTGTGATCTAAGATTTTTATAAAAAAATAAAACATTTACATTGAACTTGAGCTTAAAAAAATTGCAAAAGAGCATGCAAATATTTGAATGGGTTGCAATACGCAGCTGTGGGGATGTTGACATTATGTAAGGGCCATGTTATATTTAGTCACTGATGTTAAATAACTTTGGAAATTTAAACTATGTAGCAGCATGTGGAAATAAGCGTTTGTAAGTTAACCCATTTTTTCCGAAAATCCACGAGAAACTATGTATAGCAAATACAAACAAAACTGCCTTATATAGTTTTTGGATAATAATAATTTATTTTGACACGAATTAAAGCTGTGATTGTAGGCGGTGCTCACTGGGTTAGATAATATGGAAATTGGCGCTTTACTCAATTAATAATGTTAGACCTTTTTTACCTGTATTAGTAAAAAATAAAGCTGACAGTTCCATTAGTAAATGGTAACTTTAAAACATTTGAGTAAAAATATATTTGATTTTAATTTTAAACAATTCCCGGATTTGTTACGTTTTGCAAGAATATGAAAAATTTACCAGTTTTGGACGTACATTGGAGACAAAATAAGCCACCCACAATAACGGCTGTAGTGATATATAATTTGATCTACTTTAAAAACAAACTTAATTCTAAAAAAATCATTTTAGCGATACTTTGGAGGCGATCGAACCCAACAGAACTAACGAATATGAGCTAAATTAGCCACCTATGTAGTGCATCAGTGGTGTTCTTGTGCGATCTAAGTCCATTGGCCATTATTGACCGATACCCTCCAACTAAATATCACCTAAACAATCTCTCAAATTAGATCGCAGTTGGCAGACTCTTTCGGAATTGGACCTCTGAGACCATGGCCTACATGTGCTCCTCAAATAAGAAAAAATCAATTTTTAATGCTTGACATACGACCTTGTTTTCTACTACGTATTTCAACATCCATCCGCTCTTATTGGAAAAACATTTGATAAGCCTAAGTTTTTTATTTACACTGTATTATATTTTGAATTTAATAAATAAAATTATTTTATAAAAAGAAAATTTAATAAAAGACCTAGAGCGTAAAAGTTAATTAATTAATTATTCATTTGTTTTTCCGACAGGGTGCTCTGAAGACAAACCGGTTTCGGCTAGTTGCCATCTTCAGTGCCATTTTTATCGTTCTGAATTGTTTATGTTAATTCGTTCACGTTTTATATTCAGTTAGCCATCGGTCTTATGTGGTCAGGTAGCAGGTAAGACGTGTGTTAATTCCTACGTGTTTTAAGTTATTTAACTAGTCATCCGTATAGTATGGGTGGGTAGCAGGTAAAACGTATATGTCCATTAATTGTTGATTTATGTATGTTATTCTAGGAATTATGGATTTTTTTGTTTTGTGTTGTTATCTAATGTTTTCATTACTTTATTGCTCTGTGTTGTTTGTACTCTACAATTTGGCGTTTACAGGTACCTTTTCTTATTGGTTGTTCGGTAAAGGTTGGAAAAAGTCCGTAATTATTGCTTTATGAATTTGTTTGTCCTTTGTGTATTGTGGCTTTATTATTTCATCATTTTGTGTACCTTGTCCGTTTTTTCTGTTTTTTGTATTGAGGATTATTTTTAGTGTATCGAATATAGTATCTGAGTTGGAGTTTGTTTGTTCGTTTATGATGCGTCCATCAAATGTCTTTTGTTTGTATATTTCCATGTTTTCTAGAATATTAAAACGTCGTCCTTTGCTCTGTGTATGAAGTATTTTAACGGTTTCTCTGATGTGCGTTGGGTGGCATTTGTTATTGAACATATGGTTGGCAAAGTTAGATTCGGGCGTTGAGTTGGGATTTCGTATTTTCTTGTTATAATCTCTTATATGTTCGCGGAATCTTGTTTTAATTTTCCGTCCTGTCTGGCCTATGTAACTATGTTGGCACGTACACGTTAGCTTTTACACTCCTGGTTTTTCTAGTTCATCTTCTTTGTTAATGTTGGTTCTTAGTATTCTTCCTAGGTTGTTAGTTGTTTTATAATGTTATTTTCTTGAAGTATTTGGCTATTTTGTGTGTTGATTTTCCTGTGCATGTTAACGTTGTCCCTAGTTCTACGCATGTCCTTTCTGATTTTGTCTACAGTTTCTTTTTTGTAGCCGTTGTTCGTTGCTATTGTATATATCGTACTTAGCACCTTGTTATAGGCTTCCTTTGTTAATGGTGTTCTTTCCAGTCTTGTTACTAGTTGTCTGATCGCGGCGAGCTTGTGTTGCTGTGGGTGGTTAATTTATTTATATTTTAAAGATTGGGTAAAGTTTGTGTGTTCCTCGATTTACGCAAGAG
This sequence comes from Phania funesta, assembly GCA_963932375.1. NCBI lineage: Eukaryota > Metazoa > Arthropoda > Insecta > Diptera > Tachinidae > Phania > Phania funesta. Next base: position 101,541,942 of record OZ010653.1, on the reverse strand, counting down.
ATTTTATATTCAAATAATATTTTTGTTATAGAAGAGCGAGTAGTATTTTCCCTATTTATTTTGAAAGACTGCCGAAAAAAAAATCTAGACACTAAACGTGAGAGAAACGTCTTAACAAAGTCATCTGCTAATAAAAGCTTACTTCGTCCAAGTACTGTGTGCCAAGCAGGTTCATCCTGCCAAATATACAATATTGGTTATTTAGTTGTGTTACTTTATTTCAAGAGTGATAGAGGACAGCGGATAGGTACGTGTTAATTAAAACAACAGTGTTGTAGTGCCTCGAGCCTTAAGTAGGCGCCTTCTGTACAACAATTTTATTATTTAGCTGCCATTAATCTTTAAACTTTAATTTGTAATTTCTTTGATATAATAAACATTTTTAATTATTTTTGTTATTTAAATAAAGGTTTTTAAATTAATTTTTTTGCGGAAACAATGCAACACCTTAATTGAGTTCTTTTTTTTGCCAAATTCACATACATGTCTTTTGGGTGTGGAGTTATCTTACCTAACTGTCAAACTTAAGCTGCTTTTGGTATAAACTGCAGCTTAAGAACGTTATAAATAAAAAAAAGAACAAGAGTACTGAGAACTTAGAGAAACAAACAAATTTAACAACACGCACGCGCCTCTGACAATTAAACATTGAAATTTAAAACCAAATAATTTAAATTGTGTTTTTTAAGTACTAATTCAAAAAAAGCAAAATCAATTAACATAAAAGCTATTTAGGAATTAAATTTGGAATTATAAAAATATTAATGAAAGTTCAATTCGGTAAGAATATTCCTGTTTTCTGATCTAGAAATTAGGCCTTAATAAGAACATTTTTTTTATAAAAAAAATTTAAGCACACACGTTTCAAGTATTAGAAATATATTTTTTAATTACTAAAAAGACAATAATTTTTTTCGATTAAAAAGAAGATAAATTGCTTAACTCTGTTCAAAATTGAAAAAAAAAAACACCAAGAATAATTTTAAAAAAGAGTTAGAAAAATAAAATATTCTAAATTTATTTTCTAAACAGGTCTTGTTATAGGTTGTACCATAAATGGTCTATGACAAAAATATTTTTAATTTCTTAAACGTATTGAAGATTTTGAATTCAGATAAGAAAATCCCCTTTAACATTTTATAAAGTATTAAGTATTTTGCAATGAATTGCGTAATTTTCAGTAAATGTTTCGTAAACAAAATTAATTTAAAAAAAAATGATAAAACAAAAAATTAATGGAAAGTGCTGAATAGAGTTGCTGTGAATATTTCTTTCTTTGAAATACTTTTCTTTGTCAAAAAATTTATCTTAGACATGCTACAGTTTTGGTTATAAATGTACAAATATATGAGAGTTAAATCAATTAATAAAATGTAAGCGAATGGAAACTAAGTGTGTTTATTCGAGTTGACTTGAAAATTTCTTTAACTATTGGAGGAAGGAGTACTTATTCATACTCTACTATTTCTATTTAAGTAAAAAATTCCTAAAAGAGAAAAAACAATTGAGTTTAACCACTTACTTGACATATTTCTTATTTAAAAATAATTATTCGATAATTTGCTAAATATATATTTTTTTGTAAATTCAAACATTTTACTTCTTTCGCCAAGTTAAGCGACTAAACGAGATAATGTTTAGTATACTTGAGCTAAATAGTTTTTTTTAGTGAAAGCTCCTTTTCCTTTTGTCATTTGAACTACTCTATCAGACAAGTTCAGTAACATTTGTTAAGTTCTTATGCCCTTTGCACTTTGAAAAAGTGACTTATTCCCAAAAAGCAAGTATGTAATTTAATCACAAATATTACTCCTTTGGCAGAACAAAATCACTTTCTTCTTCGTTCACAAACGACCACTTTCATGTGTTTGATCTGTCAATAGTATTTTTAACACCTTTTAACTGCTATTTTTTATATAGTCCAGCAAACTCAAGAAACTTTATAATTACATTTTTTTAATCCATACTACAGGGTGATTAAACGAAAGAGAATGGATCGTATATTGATAAATGTTTTATTTAACGTCGGCAATTATGTAAGGAATACAATATTATATAAATGTCTGCCTCTGTTAGCCTCACACATGCGAGCCCATTTGAATATATTTTTTATTATATTCTCACACATTTCACGAAGTATTTCATTAATTTCATAACGAATATTTTGTTTGAGTTGCTCCACCGTTTCTGGTTTGTTTGCATAAACCTTGCTTTTCAGATATCCCCACAAAAAGAAGTCCGGAGCTGTCAAATCAGGCGACCGTGGAGGCCAATCAACATCACCATTCCTTGAAATAATTCCATTGTAATTCCCTTGAAATCATGGCTGTATGCGATGTAGCACCGTCTTGTTGAATCCACATGTTAGTCAATCTCAAAGTATGCAGTTGTGGCGTTAAGAAGTTTTCAATCATATCGCTCCCCATGGATAGTTACCGTTACGCCGTTTTCAGTTTCAATGAAGTAAGATTCAATGATTCCTCCTGACCAAATTGCACACCAGACTGTCACTTTTAATGGATGCAAAGGTGACTGATGAATAATTTGAGGATTTTCCATTGCCCAGAACCGACTGTTCTGTTTATTCACATATCCATTCAAATGAAAATGTGCCTCGCCACTCATTATGGTTTTTTCATGAAAATCGGGGTTGTCATGGCCGAGCTATGGCATCGTATTGGCATATGTACGGCGGCGTAAATGGTCTTCTAGAAGAAGCTCTTGTGGAAACAAATGCAAATCTTAGTGCAAAATTGTGGCCAAAGTTGTTCTTTGAAGACCAAGCTTCTGAGCACGGTGTTCAATTGAGGTTGATGGATTGTTTTGAACACTTTCTTGAACAGCAGTAATGTTTTCAGCCGATCTTGCAGTACGTTGTGTTCCATGCTTGGGCCTATCAGCTACAGTCGCTTTCTTCGAAATCATTCACAACACGATAAATAGTGCGTCTGTTTCTGCAAAAAATTTCACGTAACTTTCTCGTCGTCACAGTAATCGATGAATGATTTTGATAAAATGTTTTAACGATTAAAACACATTTGTTTACCGAAATTTTTCCATAATAAATTTGCCACGTCTCTACTTCCGGACTGTCCAATATGAACTGTCGAAACTAAACTTTACCAAAATGGCGGCAAAACAATCGTTCAAAATATTTTAACAATATATTATGCTAAAACAATATAAACGAAAAAGATGGTTCATGAAATGCGTTTTTCATATCTCCTTTCTTTATGATTTAACAACAGGCAGCTACAATTTAAAGAATTTTCCAGTGATTCGTATTAATTTTCAAGTTTGTGCCTTAAGTCTTTCGATTACAGTATAGCAAAGTTTAAGTTTTTATTTTAAAAACTTACAATAATAATAATTATAGTTTTTTTTCTATTGTAGAAATGTAAAAGTATTTTGTAGATTTCAATAATTATTAATTAAAAGAAGAAAAATATATATTTTAAAATTAATTTATGTGTTAGAATTGAAACCAATGAAGTCAATTACAAAAACTGAAAACAACGAATACTAATATATGATTTACATTTAAATAGTTATGAAAATTAAATATAGATATTAGTGCAAATTATATTAAAATCGCTTAAAATTACTTACACCATATTGCTTTGTTGTGAGTTTAACTTAAATCTGATCTTGTTATTTAAAGGTTTAGTGCTTTCAACCTCCAAATGCGGAACTAACTTAAGTTTTAAGTCTCAAATTTAAGTTTCATTGGTTTAAAATTTCCTTTTTAACCTTTTTTTCTTTATTTTTTATTTATACATGGTTTTGTCGGGATTCGTTTTTCACTAAAAACTTTTTGTTTGGCTTCATATCATCTCAAATAAGCTTTCACTTTTTGTAGCATTTTATTTTGTTAATTTTTTTTTTTTTTTTGTTCATTTGTCTCGGTTTTCATCACCTGCCTTGTTACAAGAAAGCCTTGTTTTTAGCTTCTTTTTAGATAAAAGTAATTTGTAAAAGCAATAAAGAAATAAAAGCCTAAAGCAAAAACAAAATAAGTTTGAAAAACAAAATGTCTTTATTGAAATTGAACTGCTGTAGAAATTTTAATGGGTTGTGCTTTTCTAGGGGGCATTGAGATGTATATTGCTGTTTTGAGTTTTATTTGACAGCTAAGTTTACACGAAGGCTGTATGACCTAACACATACATAGCAAGCCTTTAAATAAAATGCCAGTTATATAAAGTCATCAGGGGAGATTAAAGAAAATGCATTGATCTGGAATCTTTTTTTGCGATTTCAAGTGGTTATATCAGGGAAAGATCAGGAAAGGATTTTGGTCTATGTTTGAGTTGCTACTTTTATGCTGAACTAAGTCTAGATAAAAAGAAGCAAAGCCGTTCATCATATTATCCCACAAATAATCTACGATGTTTCTTTCTATTGCTCGGTCATCGGGCATTGTGAAGTTAAACAACACCAACTCACATTGGATAATGCTGATACTAAATAGTGAAAATTTCCGAAACATCTTATCATGTATTAAGCAACTACTGTACTGTCTGGTGGTACCCTTATAACTACGGGGAAATACAAATACAGTCACGTGCTGACCAAACTGTATAAAACCGCTTACAAATATCATACTGTTTAATGCTTGTGATATTCTACTTTAAGCCAGCCAGTATGAAACCCTAACTATACTCGACCCTGCTGCACCATTTGAAATAATAATAACTTATATGGACGCATTTAAAAGGGTTTCATATGCTCTGGTCGACTTAAAAATAATCATTTCCAAACATGCTGTTCAATGAGTATTCACAAAGAATGACCCAGCTTTTCGTGGGTAAACGCTTTACACAAAAACAATGTTTTACCTTTTCCGTTTTATAGAAAATTTCCCAAATTATATCACCCTTTTCCACCATCCGTAACTACTCGTAGGTACATATGCCTATATACGAGAGCGGATCAATAAGTCCGTGACTTTTCGAACTTCCCTCGCAGTTATGTGAAATACAACGCTGTTTCCATCAAGTATCACCTATTAGTAGACTACTGGCAAATCTTGAGCAAGTGTCGTCATTTACTTTGCGTTTAACAGCTGTTCAAAACATACAAACTCGTGTATTTGTCTAAAAATGGAAAAAAGTGAATTTCGAGTGCTGACTAAACATTATGTTTAGCAAAAAAAACCGTCAATCAAACCAGGAAAAAGCTCGATAAATACTATGGGGACTCTGCCGCGTTTGCTCTCAATTGCCCACAAACGTAAACGTGTGGCAACTTCAAAGGATTGTTTGGAGTTGTTTCACCGCAATCTGAAATTGTTTTCGCGGCGTTTTGTAACTGTGGATGAAACATGGATCCATTACTGTACTCCGGAGATCATCAGCAGTCTAAACAATGGGTTTCTTTAGGTGAACCTGCGCCGAAAAAGCCAAGGTATGTTTGTCGGCCAATATGCACGCGGCATAATCGACAGCGATTACCTACAAAGAGGAAAAACAATAAACGGCACCATATGTCCAAGAAAAAAGTGTTTTTTTATCAAGATAATGCACCGGTGCACACGTGTGCAGTCTCAATGGCAAAACTCTATGAATTAGGCTACGAATTGATACCTCATCCGCCATATTCTCCGGACTTAGCCCCTAGTGATCACTTCCTTTTTCCAAACCTAAAGAAGTGCCTCGGTGCAAAGAGATTTAGTTCCAACGATGAAATTATTGACCAAACAAATGCCTATTTTAAGGACCTCGAAAAAATCCTATCTTTTTGGGAGGGATACAAAAACTAGAGAAACGTTGGACTAAGTGTATTGAGTTAAAAGGAGATTATGCTGAAAAATAAATTCTTGTTTTGCAAAAAAAACTTGTTTCATTTAAAAAGTCACTTATTGATCTGTTCTCGTATAATTACTGACAACCTCATCTAAAGTTTTTAATTAGAAAAGATGATGCTTTAATGCCTTGATTATGTTTGTTATTAACTTAAAATATTCATTGATACAATTTTAATTGAAAGACTTATTTTGAATTCAATTAGTTCTTGACACGTACACGTCAGCTCTAATATTCTCGATAACCGCTTTCATACAAAAAATTGTAGGTATAATAAAATTGGTGCTTCACTAAGCCAAAACACAACCCCATTTTAAATGTTTGTTTTATTCTTCGTGTTTGTACATATATGTAGATCAAAGCAAAAACCAAATTAGTCATTCAAATTTAATATACATATCAGCAACAAAAAACACGCTTGTTTATGTGATGACTTATTTAAAAGAAATGGTTCACAATTTAGCCAAATTTAAAAAGAAGAATTCTACGCTCTACTTTTTTACATCTGGAATTTTAGCAAACTTAAGAAATCAAATGAGTACATAATCATTAGCAATGTCTTAAAAAGGGTGTTCAAATATTAACTAAGGATTTGAAATACATAACAAATACAGTTTTGCAATTTTTTTTACAAAAGTTATGTATCGACGAAATTATCTCCATTGTTATGGTCGCAGTGACAAGGATTTCGATAATGCAACGTTAAATTTTGTTGACAAAGACCCCTAACTTGAACTAAACCCATGTACAATAAATTAATGGAATTAAGTTTAATTCTGACGTCTAATACGAAAACATGTTTTGTGCGGTAATTGACTTCGGAACCGTAGAGCATCGCTCATTATCTCCAATTTAGAGACAATTTGATAATGCCATTAGCAGCCATGAGCCGGCTTATTTTCAAAGAAATATAGTTCAGTGACGCCATCAGCTCCAAAATGTCCACCAAACCGTGCAAAGTTTTACATGCTTTGATTTTCCAAATCACATGTACTTTTCTATAAGTCACTCCGCGAACTGCCTTCTTCAAGCATTCAGAAGAAAATTATTCGAGAGTAAGCGTTTAATTTTTTAGTTCCAGTACATGCCGCCGCTGTTCATTAACTCTCATCAAAAAGAGGACGCCGTGCTTTGATTTGAATGGTTTTTTATCGAACGATCAATTTGTTTAACAATTTATCCAATCTTCTTGAATGTTTTAAATTTTACGCAATAATTTCAATATTCCAACCACTTTTTTGCGAGTTGTAGCCATTATACTTTTATTCTTTTAGATATCTTTCGTGAGCTGTTGATACACCCTTTATTTGGATAAAAGAAAAAATATTCATTCATGACTCCTACACAAAAACGAGCAAGAAATAAAGAAACAAAATTAAAACCTGCTTTAACCACAAACAGCTAAAAATTAAAATTTTAGTTCAAAAATAGCAAAAAAATGTCATTAAACAATTTTATTTATAGCATGACTAAATTAAGAAGGTTAAGATAAATTTTGTTGTTAAAAATTTTTTTTTCAAAAACTTTTTTATTTAGAAATTTTCAAACAAACACTTCGAAAACAGACTTAAAAAAAGTCTGTTATTATTCTAATTAACACGAAGAAATTTCTTGTGAAAACATAATTATGTTTCGTGTTGCTAAGTAAAGTGTGCGTGAAATAGAGCAAAGCAGAAATAAAAAAAATAATTGTAAGAAATTTCTGTAAAATATGTACAAAAACAAATTGGATAAATTGAAAGATTAAGTGCAAACCGTGCTAATGGCTAAATAATCAATAGTGACTTGGAAAAAAGCGTAAAAGAGGAAAGCAGAAAAGAAGTAGGCCAAATAAAATATATTTCTGATATAAACAGAAATGGTTTATTTCCAAACAGACCTGCGGGAGGTCTAAGTTACATTCTGTAATTAATTAAACACGTATTTACACAATTACATGAGCTTGTTATTGTAATTTTTATAATTAAAATCACGTGTGGTTGTAATTTTAATTCAACTATCACATGACTTAAATTTAAAAATCAAAAGATGTTATTTGCGAATTTCTATCACTAGTTGGCCTCATGCTCAGGTACAGGTAACGAGCAATTTTTGAGTAATAAAGCGTTTTGGAAAAAGGAATAGTTGATGTTGATAATTATATCCCTTTTCTATTTAAAAGAAATATTATGCATACGTTTTCTTGATGATTCCGCCCCATTGAGGTGTGGGAGACAGAGTCTCCGAGGGTGGTCTGGGGAATAAAACCTGGATGAAGAAAGCCGTAGTTGGAAAATTGGTATTGGATCGTCATGACAATAATATTGGGTTCTTCACAAGAATATATTGTTACAGGAACATATGTTTGGTTATTTTAAAACATGCGAAATATAACTTTGGTTTATTACAACTATTCTCTTTCCTCTATTCTCTACATGTAATCAAAAAATTGTTCCCATACTCAAAAATTGCATCATGTTTAAGTTTGAACAATACAATTTTCACAAAAATTCTAAAAACAATGTATTTTAACTATACAAAAATATTATAATAATTCCAACCATAAAATGTTCTTAATGTATATTATAATGAGTAAAATTCCTATGGTGTTTAATCAAAGTATAAGATTGTCTGTTGTGGTTTAACTGGTTAGAGCGTTAACTATTAGGCTTTTAATTACTTTAGTCGTAGCTCAGTCGCTGCCAATTAATAACAGCAATTTTTTATTTTTATTGTCATATCATGTGAACAATACTATTATCTAAAATAATAATATTATTATTATTTACAATATCTGTTTTAGTTACAGCTATATAATGAAATCATAATATGTGGCAATTAGATTAGAGAACCATATTTTTGCTTTGCACGTATGGACATTAGTGATCGTAATATTCCCAAGCGGTGCTAAGTCCACTGTAAGATAAATGTCGAATTAAAAGAGCCAAGGTTAAATCACACATAAGTATTCATCCGTAGCAGCTTCGCACCATTCTGCAGAGGCAAGAGATCCAATTTTCTGCCATACGGATTCGGCAGAATGAACGATGACCCGGATTGTGGTGAATTTTAGGTCATCGATCGATTGCAAGTGGTCTCTGTGAACAATTAGCTTCACCCACTCAAGAGATATTCATACTCTCAAATGGTTTATGCTGAATGTATATTGTGGCCTGTTACGTGAAGTATTTAACGCTATCCTTCCAGTACCGCATGAAATCCATTTCCATATCTTTCAATTAAGGCAAAAACAATTAAAAGTTTTCAGTCTTGCTTATTTTTTGCATATAACAACTGCATTGTCATTAACTGTATTGAAAAAAGACCAAGCTTTCGTAGATCGGTGCCACCAGGCAAACTATGAGTAATAGCTGCACTTTCCTGAGATCTTGTGGTCTTTGAATAGAATAGTGTTTGACTGCAAGCAGACGCACGACGGTTTATTAGTATTGAAGATGCTTTCTGGATCTACGTTATCCCACGGACATTAATTTTGCATATGAACCTTTTATTATATAATGAGTGCCGTTACAAAGCTCACAAGAGTTGCACTAAGGCACACTCAAGAGAACATGGCTGTCGAAGACTGAGAACATCTACCTGGTTTTAAGTAAAACCCTTTAGATGAAACTAGCAAGCAATATAAATTTTCATACTGTTGTCACTTACACACACTCCGACTCCACAAATGTACACTACAATTTTATTATCAGATATGATTTTCTAAAAATAATTCAATGAATTTGCATAAAACAATTTAAAACTTTTTATAAAAAACTCAACATTATTCAAATACCTTAAAACTAAAACCAATTAATTTTCAAATATTTTTCAAAATTTATTGCTATAAAAGTAAAAGCCAATATTGCACCAACTAAAGTACTCTTATTAATCTGGAAATCACAACAACCTTTTAAAACATGATAAAGCTTTTAGAAAAGCAAACAACATAGCCTATCAAAAGGTGCTTAAAAGAAAAATCAACTTAAATATCTAGAAGACAATAATATTTTAGATAACTAAATACCAACAGAAAAAAAGAAAATTAAATCTATCTAAAACAAACACTTTACTATTGAAATACACTAAAGGCCAAACTTACAATTATCAAACCCTTTTATAGTAACTCTTTACCTTTTAAAAACTCTTCCAAACAATGTATCTTTTTAACTTCCTTAAAGGTCCAAACATGTGATTATATATTAAAAAACTTAAAAAGGAACAAAATAAAAATAAACTTTTGGAGCTGAAGTACGAGTAAGAACGTACTCTAGTTGCAGAGGTACTCGTATAAATGGTACCATTATGTTTGCCGCGAAAAAGTTTGGTAGCTTCTTGCTTTTTAGATGCAGACCGTGTTTGTAACACAAAACAAACAAGAACTATTCTGTTTTATTGTGTGTAAAGAGCAGGCAATAGCAACAATAACAACCAGACAAAGACATTGTACATCTTGTTAGCCTTAGATTGTGATATTGTTAAAGGCTCTTTGTCTATTTGATCGTAAGAGTAGTTTAAAAATGCTTTTGGTCATTGTTAAATGTGTTTACTTTTCTTCTTCTTATTTTACCAAAACCAATTTCTTCTTGGTGTTTGGTAAAAAAAAAAACACAGAAATATGGTAAAATTGTATCCTCGAGGGTGCATGTTTAAGTAGTTATTTATGGCCACAAAAGTGTCAGCTCTTATCAACATGAAACATCTTTATGCTTTTTTCTTTCAATATTCTTCTCAGTTTTAGCGAAGAAAATGTTTAAATAGAAAAAAATGTGATATTTTAAGCTCCAAATAAGGCGAATAAACTTGAAAAAAAGAATTGTTTACCAAATATGTAGTACAACAAAAGACTTAAGAAAAAAACTTGTAAAAAGTCAATATAATTTTCTGGCAAAATAAATAGTAAAATAATGTGACTTATGCAATGTAAAAGTGCAACAAATTAAATAGGCAATTTATGTCTTCAAATACCAGGAAAATCTTATATATTAGTGAAATAGTTAAGACCATCAGAACCGTAGACAACACAACAGTACGAGTAACTATGCGAAGTTTTAAAGATGACCGTACAAGTTTTTTAGGAGTTTCGACAAAATACCGACAAAAAATTCTTAATAATAAATATCTTTAAGCTAAGGCTGCGTAATCATTCATAACTCAGGCTAATCAAGTAACCAGTGCGCATCTATAAGACAAACATCACATCATAAAAAGACTGCAGTTGGAAATGAACTCTAATATTATTCTCTCACTAATACATGTCTATGCAAACACATTGTAATGTTATTTGCCCTTTCTATTGAAATGTCTACTCGGCCATCACAGGCACTTTCAATATCCCATTGATCATCCAATATCGTTCTATTGATTTTACCTACGATTCCTGACGTGATAATCTTTTTTGAGCGACCTATACTTTCGGCGTATTTTACGGACCACTTCTTCGCCATTGAAATTGACGAGCCGAATAATTGTCCTGAGTCCACTGCACATATGTCAGCTCTTTTAATCATAGAGTTGTCAAAGAAATGCTTTTTTTAGACAAAGATCTGGATTAAGTTGACCGCAGATAAATATGCAAAGTTACTCTGCGGCTATTTAATTCGGGCATTATTACGGCAAATAAAAAGCCTCCTATCGCAGTGATATAAATTATTTATACTGGCGGTGCCACGCTTACTCTTGAGATATTGCAGATTTTAGATATAATCACCTATTATGCGAGTAAAATACTCTACATAAAATTTAAAGACTCTGACTTGTGCAGTTACAAAGTCATAAATATTTATTTCTTATCGCAGACTCAACCCTCACAGTTCCAATCTTTTGAAAGCTATAACAATGCAAATAATCTATGTATAAGAACTTAAATATTCACTGTAAATAGTAGAAGCCACGCCGAATGTTCGGATTACGCTAGTTTCTTTAACGTCAAGGAGGGCAAGGAAAAATACAATTCAATATCCTATAGCTTTCAACAAAAAACTCTAATTTATTTTTAAACGGCTAATTTGCTGCAATAACGTCTTATGTCAATATATGACTATTGTAAATTAACATCCTTAATACATTGGAAATAAAATATTTTATCAACTGTCAAAGTGTTACAGCCGAGTTCTAAAAATGTGTACGATAAAGCAGACTTTTGTAGTTAAACTTAAAATCAAGTATATATTATATGCTGTAGTTTATAACAACCCGTACCCAGATGTTAAATTGCGCTATAATGTTAATTTCGTTTAATAAATTCAAAAATGTATTATTATTTGTATGCATTAAAATAACTCAAAAACGGGAGCTAATAAGAAAAGTATTATTAAAAAAACGTTTATTTATTTAAATAAAAAAAATAAATTTCTAGCATTTAGTTATTATTAAAATTTTTCATTTGTTTCCTTTATTTTATTATCAGAAAATGTTATTATTTGAGTCCCTAAAAGATGCCAGTTATCATTGATGTACATAAAACTTCAAATATAATTTCGAATTTTAAAAAAATTCTTCATTTAAATATAACTAATAAAATATTTTTTCTGTTTCAATAAATTGTGAGTCCATAAAATACGAATAATTAATTTTATTTCTTTAATAAATTATAATAAAAACCGCACTCGTTTGCTTCACATTTTTATGGGGAATTTTACATTTAAACCACAAACGAATTTCCAATTACAGTTACACATGACTGATACAGTTATTTATACATTCATTATATGGGTAATTTACGCATTTATGAGTAATTTTAAAAGTAAATTTTATTTAAAAAAAACTATAAAAATTTGAATAAATTATTCTTTGTTTTTATTATACGACGGAGTGATAGATATATTCGTTGTCTTACAGAAACCATGACGACAATGTTAATATAAATAGCACATTAATAGCTTTAAATAAATATTTAATTAAATCAAAGTAAACATAACTGTCAGCTAAGATAACATATTTATGTTAATTTGGTGAGCAAACTTGGTAATGCTGAATGATTATAAATAGAAATTTTTAATAAAGTTTTTAACGATCGCTTTATCAAAAAAAAGATGTTAATATTTTACAAATTTAAGATATAACAGTTAAAATATTAGGCCTATTTAAGTTACCAAGGCAATAAATAAATTGTTTTACGGCTGAAATAATTTGTTAGTACAGTTAAAGAGAAGAAGATTTATTGTGTATATCTTTGGAACGACTTATTGTCATGTTATTATTAAAAGGCACCGCACATTAGGTTGAATAGTTTTAAAATTATCACTAAACTCAGAGAATAATGATAGACCTTGTTTCTTTTTTTTAAGTTTTTTTTTGATATGTAAAAATGTAACAGTTTTAAAATTGTTCGAAAGGAATATTATATTTCACACATACTTTAAATACTATTACAATAAACAAGGTATCTGAAAAAGTTGTATACTATCATTGTACTTACGAATTGACTTAACTTGACGTAACAACTATAAATTAATGAATGACAATTTTATGTAGAAGTGTTTTCAAGATGTAGGAATGCCTCCGAAGAGACAAAATTGGTTGGTGCAAAAGTTAAAAACAAGTAGTATAAAAGCACTTCTAATTGATACATAAAAACCTTAGGGATTTCCATATAAGGGATGGGGATGTAAAATAAAATATACTTGACAGCAAAACTTTTGAGGATCTTTCGACTAGGCTTCGATTTGCAAAGCGAAACCGAATATTAATGACTTCAAGATCATGTAGTTTATTTAGTGAAACCTAAATATTTATAGGCCAACATTATTGATCTTGAAAGAAAAAGTGTAAGAGTAAGATCCTATTCATATACCCGCCTAGATCCTTTTCGGAGAATATTTTCTTGATGATCCTGCCATCTTGATGTATTGCTAGGGATATGAACTAGTCCCTGAGGTTTGTCTGCGGCTTGAAACTGGAGAAAGAACACTTTTGAGGTACGACTACTAACTAACACTTGTACCACGGGAGTTAGTAGCTCCCGGGAAATAAGTTACGGTTAGTTTTAGTTCCTTTTGGGGTACATGTGGAGACAGGAAGACCGTGGCTTATAATGGATATGGCATTGAATTGCAAGGAGAGTTCTAAATAAAGAAGCCATTCCCTCGGCAATGTATTGTAGTGGTTGCATTATTTTTACCCGTCGCTAAGACCGCCATTGGCCAATTCAAGGCGACAGATTTATGTATATCCTCCTAAATATATATTCCCCTGAATCCATATTTAATTAAAACGATTAATGATTAACGTGTTCCCTCAGAACAACAGCAATTGATGAATTTTATTGGATAAATTTACTGGTTCTAAATATAAATTGGGTAACTGCCTAAATTAACGACTTAGTAGATCGACTGCTGTACAAAGTGTATTCCATTTCAAATCATCTTTTTGAAAATGTTTGTTAAACTAAATGTTCTCAAGAATTTTTGAAAAAAAAGACAGCTCTAAACCACTAATCGTACGCACGCACCAATTACTGTAACGTAGTGATCCCTGTCATCTATTTAGAAAAATTATCCGAATGCTTCGAAACGGTATAAGGTAGTGTGTCTTGCTAAATGTATTGACAAGCATGTAGTTTTTTTTTATTACATCCATTGATTCCTTGATGACCAAAACTTTTAGTTCAAAAATAGATTCTCCTAAAGTTTGACAAAGATTCCTATACTGAAAATTTGAAGTTTCGCAATTTCTGCTGAGTTACTAATGTAGTAGAGTAGTAATGGATGGAAGGCTTAACAATAGTAAGCAATAATTGAAATTTCTGAATCATCTTACTAAGTTTTAGGTAATTTACACGCTCAGAATGGCTTTTGTGGTGGCAATAAAATGCTTGTAGCTCGCAAATAATATTTTATGTAGAGCAGAGATTTTGTTACTTAAATTAGGTATATTGGCAGCTGTTAATAAACCTTGGTAAAATCACCTGGCAGTTCTACTTGAGCATGCTTCACAAGCAACCTTTATCGAATTCTACACTAAGAACTTGACTCATAAAGTTATTTCAACCTTTTGGAACATTTTTTTAAAGCAGTTGTTGTTAATATTTCTGCCCAACACATTTAAGATTTAACTTAAGGTTATAAAAAGTACTGTTCTATATTATAACTTATGTTCATTAAAAATTGCTTTCAAACCATAATCACAATTTGTTTAGACTTAATTTCACACTAATTAATATTTTATGATTTAAAAAGCAAATTTCTATGCCCAATGACATTTATCTTTCAATATAGACCTTTGTTTATTGGTAGGAATATGCATATCGTATATATATATTGAAATTTTATAACATGCCTTATGTAAATTGGTTTCATGTTTAATCGTACTAAACAAAAGACTTAAGACATAAACTTGTTGGTTAGAAAAGTTTTGCAAATGATAACATTCATATCCAGCTTACTGCCCATAAACAAATAAACTTTATAGTGAATGCAATTTAACCGTGAAGGTTGTTTGTTTGACCATTTCATGACAAGATTGTTGTTATTTGTATTGGATATTTTGTCGCTGAGCCAGGAAATATTAATTAAAAATAATGATACACAGTACCAAGGGAAATGAGTCATTAAAATTTATAAGGAGAGTAAAATATAATATAATGAATAATACCTGTTTCCGATTGAAAATAAATTTGTTCCTTTCATAATTTAAATATTTTTTTCTCATGGCCAAGAGCCTTTCTATCAAGTGATCCTTGTGACTCTACTCAAATACAAATTTAAACAAAACAAACTAAGCATTTTGTGGGCAAATGGAATATTTTAACGATAACAAACGAGTTTTAATATTTATTAAATTTCTTGTATAGGAAATTTATTAGTCGCCTTGATCTTAACAGACAGATAAACAAATAAGCCCACTAAGTTTTTCAACTAAGGGAAAAATTGTTGAAAATTTAATAACTTTAATGACAGATATATTCGTTGTAAAATTAAAGACCAAGAAAAACATTTAATTTTATGGGACGTGGATCAACAAAACAATGTTTATCGAATAAAACCCTCTTTAACGTATTCTAATGGATTTATGTCACATTCGCCATTATAAAACCGAACAAAAACCCATCTGTATTGCGTTTGACCTATCCAAACAGTAGTGTAAGCAAATTTGGCAACTATCTTGCGGACAAATATTTTAAACTCAAGTAATCCTTTGAAATCCAATTAACAGAACTATGTAATATGCCTATAGCGTCAATAATTTCACGCTCTTCCACTGACTGATGGGCCAACGCCATATCTAGGTTTTTTTGGGAGTGTAGTGACAATGGATCCCTTAAGCGAATTTTTTAACATTGAAAATAATGACGTTAGAATTTTTAAGACCTTATTCCACAAAAACTTGTGTTTTAAAAGCACTCGAAATTTACTTTTTTCCCAAATAGTTTAATTATTTTCATTTCACAGTGTGATTATAAACACATTAAATTATGTAAAATCTTATTTTGAAAGCATTGGAACCAAACTTGGTAATTGATTTGGTCACTATTATTACAAGCAACAAAAAACAATCCACTGTAAAAAAAATGAAAGAGAAACAACTTCAAAAAATGAGTACAAGTTCAAAGTTGTATAAAAAGCACAGAAAAACTGCTTAGCAAGAACTAGTTTTTTTAATTTCATACTTTAACAAAGATTCGTTTTGGTGATAGTAATCATATTGAACAGGCGATATAACCATACTAAGCAGCCACTGTCAGAGAATGTGTTGTTGTATGCAAAGAAAATATTACTTATAAAAAAATCTATATAAAAGCGATTATATGTGTTTGCAATGCAACGTTAAAATCACGCAATTATGTACTAGACAAAAACTACTTTTATTTACAAAATTTACCCTACAGCCTGTAACAGAAGCATTGGACTTTTCTTTAGTTTAGTCGGGCAAATTTAAAATAAATTGTTATATTCTTGAGTCGGCGTGAGACTGCCGTATTATTAAATAGCTTATACTTTTTCTTTACTAAATCCTTTCTCGACTCAAGTGCCGCGAAGACATCGTGGCATAAATCGGCTAAATTTGAGCGGTGGCCTATGTTGTGTTGTCTTTAAGAAACTCTTGTTTGCGTTTTATCGACATAAAGCTGCGACTTTAAAAACTCCTTCAGGAAAATACCTAGCGGCCTTGAATCAAGTAATTTTTTGGCCAGTTAATGTCACCTCCATACTCTCAAGTTGCTCTTATTGAATATTTTTTAACGCGTATGTTATGTGTCTTACTTATATCGCGCATATCTATTTCTTTTCATTCGCGCCAAAACAAATCGGTGTCTATTTGTCTGGTCTGCTTCGCATTCGCCTTGATGGCCTTACAAATATTATTAGGGAGGAAGTACTGAGCAATGTTGCTGTCTAATTAGAATCCGTAACAAACAAAATTAACTAACTTTTTGTTGATGCGTTTTTACCTGCTGGACCACTTGTGGGTTGTCGATCCATATAAATCAATTTCACTTGCTTTCAGTTGCAATGTCTTTTCGAAACACTCATTTGTACATAGTGCTCTATCGTGTAACTTTCTAATGTAAATTGGTATCAGTGATTGACTGATACTGTGAGTACTCTAGTTACCCTGTTAACTGAACTGCTACCGGTATTGTATAACAGCAGTACTATCAAACATGTGTCTGTTATTTCTTACGTCAATAAAAGAAACAAGTTTGTGGCATGATCACGATGACCATATTATGGTCTCTACAAAAATATATTGTAGTATAAACATTTATTTAAGTTGCGATGAATAGGTTATTGTTTATATTTAATCATGAAATGATTTCCAAAATATTGTTCCATAGAGAAGTTAAACAATACAATTTTTACGAAAGATCCAATCACAAAAATATTTTTTTTTATACAAAAATAATATAAAAACTCTAACCATAAATTGTTTTCAGTAGACATAATATGTGTAGTTCTTTTAGTGTTTAGTCAAAGTATGAGGTTACTGAGACTGAAGTGGTGGCATTCAACGTATTTGTACCTCAGCCGATGCCAATTATAAAATGTCTACTTCTCTATCGTTCTTAGAGGACCATATTATTTTTATTATTATCTCGTTCCGAAAACCCCTCAGCATTTGTACTTATAGATAGGAAGCATGTTAAATTTTCTTTTCAAGCAAT
Source organism: Phania funesta (assembly GCA_963932375.1). Taxonomy (NCBI): domain Eukaryota; kingdom Metazoa; phylum Arthropoda; class Insecta; order Diptera; family Tachinidae; genus Phania; species Phania funesta. The sequence goes on along the minus strand of OZ010653.1, from coordinate 101,524,053 downwards.
ACAGATCGATCTTTGTTATTATTTTTTTTAGTATTCCATAACCTCCAGCACCTTCTCGGGGCCCATTGAAGATACTTAATATAATTCAAAGCAACATTTAATATAGTTTCAATATTCACTTGTATTTTAATAATTCAATTTCTAGAACAATTTCTATCATGTTGTTATAAACTTTATCGTTCATTAAAATCCCTGTAAGGATATAAAAAAGTCTCTTCAACTTTTCATGTAAAGTAACACTAAGTTTACTTTAACATTCAAAAACTCAATATTTTTAAAACAGAAAACACTTAAAAACCAACTTACCTGGCTTTCTTAATATCCACATACAAGGAAGTGTTGAGTAAGTAAACACCAACTGAACTCTAGTGTCATATAAGCAAATACCAGCTAGAGAATGTTGTAAGTAAATCAATATTTGCACAAATTTATGCAATTCACAACTCCATTGTATTGTTGTACTAACTGTATTATTTTATTATTTTACAAATATTGTAAGCTGCTTGTTGGTATTTGCATTGGAAAAGGTGTTGAAACTTTACACATTTTTTATTTATTTATTATATTATATTACTATACAATTACAATTATATACAAACTTGAATTAGTGAGCATAGTAACGAAGACCTTAATTTTTTGCAGTAAAACAGAAAACAGTCCTTGGTGGAAATCGAAATCATGTCCCCCAGACTACTAGAACACTATTTAGCCTACTGGGGCACCCACAATTTTACACTTCTATTTGATATTTTGTATTCAATTTCAAGGTAACAATCTGATATGAGTGTCTATTTTTTGACAGCAAGAAGTAACAAACTCGTTCTTATAGTTTTAGCTCTTAACTTAACATTAAAAAAGAGATTATAAAGAAAAATTAACACTAATTTCAATAACTTCACATTTGTGCTTATTTTATGACGTTTTCTAATACAATACGTACTGGGTGTTCACAAGTTTATGATCAAAAAGTGTATTTAAATTCATAATACACCAAGACAAGGGAATTGTGAGTGCAACTATTGTAATAAAGACAACAGAGATTCGTAATGCGCGTTTCATCTAACCAAAGATTTTATCATTTCAAATGATTAAAATGATAATTTTCTCAGCTTACGCGCCCAGTCTCAAAACTTGTTGTGTTGATTAATATGTAATCCATACAATAAATTACTTACAACATATTATATTTGTGATTTGAATGCTTCCCATTGGTCTAGTAATCTGAAATTTATAGTTTGTTAGTATGAATGGCTTTGCTCCACCATGGGCGTAGCCAGGTATGGGCCTAGGGGGCCGTGGCACCCACCTAATTATATAATAATTTTTTTAACATACATACAATATAAAATTATTAAAAATGTTTAATTCGAGAAGAATTTCTTGGGTTTGTGGAATTAAATGCAATGAATGCAAAATGTATTGCCGAAGAAATTCAAAATTTTATATCGACATTGTAACTTGATGAATCTAAATGTGTTGGGCAGGGCTATGATGGTTATAGTACTATGACTGGAAAAGAAGGAGGTGTACAAAATATTTTGAGGCAAAAATTTAAAAAAGCCTTTTTTTGCATTGTGCTAGCCACAAAGTGAACCTCGTTGTAAACGATCTAAACGTTCTCCCAGAAATTCGAAACACGATAGGTATGTTTTTAACTGTTTACGGATTTACAATAAATTCATCTTCAATCTTCTCATTTACAGGTACAATAAAAGATATAAATTTTTTTCGGCAATCACCTTTGAGAAGAAAGTGCATTCCAAGTATCCCAATGCTCTGCGAGACACGTTGGTCACACAAATATAAAAGTATCTCGCGTTTCAAAGAAAAGTTTGTTGATATTATGGAAACATTGGAAAGGTTAACAGGTGAAGGAAATCAGAACACGCGGAACATGCCTTTCAACTTCATTGCGCAGCCACTCAACCAGTTTTCGTTTGCAGTGTTTTTGTAATTGCACAGTATTCCCTTCTGTTGGAACCAACTGCAAATATTTTGCAGTCTAAAACTATGGATTTATTGCAATGTGCCAAGCAAACAAAATTAATAATGGCCGTTTTACAGGAACACCGAACTAATGCACAGGGTATTGTGGACGGATTGCTTTTTTATATTCAAGAAAACACAGCCAATTTAGGAATAGAGATGTCTGTTGCAAGGATAGTCTCTCGTCAAACGCACCGTTCAAATCCCCCATTTTTATCACCTGCTGAATACTGGAACCGATCTATATACATTCTTTATATAGATTCTTTAATTTCTTCAGTGGACAGAAGATTTAATGAAGAGAATAGGCCAGCGTTTGCAATTCATTGTTTGCACCCGTCAAACATGCTTTCTCTGAAGCTGGAATAGCACAAAAACGTTTGAGCATTTTTATGAGTTGGATGATTTGGAAGGAGAACTTAAGCTTTGGTATAATTCTTGGCAACAAAAAAAATGGGTAAAGACGAATTAGCCGACTTAGAGCTATAGAGTATTTTGAAAGACGCTGGATTATTTTATCCAAATATAAGGAAGGCGTTATTAATTTCATTGTCACAGCCGTGCACTACTGCAAATATTGAGCGGTTATTTAGCACTTTAAGGCGAGTAAAAACATGATTGCGCTCCACAATGACTGAAGCTCGTTTAAGCGGTAAAATAATATGCAATTTTACTTATTATCAAAAAATAAGTATATTGTATTTGTGATATTATTGTATTAACCATATATAAAAACAAATGTTATTTTTCTAGCAGAGTTGTTGACGTGGGCCAGGAAGTTATACACTTGCTTGCAATAATACTAAAGACTTAGAAAACAAACGTTATAAATATTGGAGACGTAATTTTTATTAAAATTGTCCCTCTGACCTTAATATATTAATACATTCAGTAAAAAAGAGCCTGCAACATGTGCCAAAGTTGGTAAAACCAAATATTTAGTCGCAGGAAATTAAAATCTTATTATTACGGAAAAAAATTCTTGATACATAAAAATTAAAGTACGTTTGGTTTTTAGCAATTTTGTTCAAATTAAACGTTTATATGCTATAAGTTAATAGTTAACGAAAACGGTGGCATCTGCATAACTTCAATCTCACATTTACGCGTTTACGAGTTAAAAAAGTGAAGATTTAAGGTGAATACTTCGAAATGCGCTCACATAAAATATTACCTCAGTAGGCAAAGTTGACCATCAATAACAGTTGCAAATACCACTGTTCCAGAGGAAACACATGTTCAATACTTTGGTATCCAACTAGATAGACCCCTGACTTTGTCCTGCCATATTAAGGGAAAAATTGCGGCTATAAAACTTAGAACAGTTTATCTACACTAGTTGATAGCTTCTAACTCAACTATGACTTTAGATTACAAGGTGATATTATACAAAGCCAATATGGACATATGGCATTCAGCTGTGAGGCTTGCACATCAAATATTCAGAAGTTACAAAAAAGACAGTCTAGGATTTTACAACTTCTCGTATGCGCCCCTTGGTATATAAGAAATGTGAATATCCAAATAGATCTAGCAGTTCCCACTTTTCAGAAAGAAGGAAAGCATACTCGTTTAAATACGTAAACAATCTAGTAGTCCATCTTAACACTCTAGCGCGCAATTTCAAGGGCACCAGAGGCTGAAAAAAGCAGACTAGCGTGACGGCTCTCCCTACCCAAGAGATTATTGTATATTATTACTAATTGTTAGTTATTACATGGGTAATAATTAATAAATAATATTTTAGACATAAAATTTAATTTCAATACAATAAAATTAATGTTAAAATATGTTAATATTATTCATCTAATCTTTATTGAATAAAAAAATATTACTATTTAAGCGCAAACTTAAAAAAAATCTCGTTTTCTTTTAATTAAAAACAATTTCTTCTCAAACTGTATATAGAAGTGAGATCAGAAGAAGTGTACCATTGCAAAAAAACCCAGACACTTGAACACTACTTTTGAAACTTTAAAAATGTGTTTAGTCCATGGAATCGATATTAACTGCTTCCTTAATACGCCATTTAGAAATTGCATCGAACTCTACATGGTTTGTTACTTTATTGAAAAGATTGTTTGAATAAAAATAGTTCAGAACTTCAGTAAAATTAAAAGTACAAACTACAAATTATTTTTTAACAAAATTATAACAAAATATTTATTTTACTCCATACGCACACAATTAAAATTCAATCCAATATTTGTTTATTTCTTTGCAGCTTTCATTTAGAAAACTAAAATCATTACTTCAAAAAATAAAACAAATAGAAAAGAAAAACAAGATTTATTAAATTAGAGCGTGAAAAGTTTCTTTTTCATATCAAAGAATCTAACCAAACAGTAGCCAAAGCTACTTTAAAGCAAATGCAGCAATAAATACCAATAAAACTCATAATTTATGGTACTAAATTAACACGGCACACAAAAAAACAACGTCAAAATAAATAAACTTCAAAGTAAAAAAAGAGCATCAAAACAAGAACAACTTATCAAATAAAAACATAAATTAATAAACAGCAACATAAAAAACTAAAAAAAGAAATTCTTGCTTTTCTATTTAACAAAGAAACTAAAAAAATTCTTAAGCTGTGTAGTAAAACTGAAGGAAGTGGCAAACGTTGGCAATAAATACATGTGAATGTTCTTGTTTTCATATTAAAAAAAACAACAACAAAATGGAAATAATGGCTACTATAGCAAATAATCATAATCAAAAAGAATTACGTTTCTACGCTCCAAATGAACAGCAACAAAGCGCAAATTCCACAGCAACATTAGCTGGTGGTGCTAGATCTCCCTTTCAACGTGAGGTGCGTGAATGGCAACGTATTGATCCGGATACAGGTGCATTGTTAACAGGACGTCTCGAAGCGGATCGTTGGATAAATGGACCATTAAATAAATATGGCAAGGTGGGTTTTAATTTCCTTACTTACTTTTCTTAACTCAACAGTGCGTTCACAGTCCCAGTATACTAGTTCATACATGTACATTATTATAATACTGTTTGACGTGTGTTTATAGCTGGCTTAATTGATTGCTGCATTCTGCCAAACATTATGCGAATAATTCTGTGCACTTTGTTAACAACGAGGTCTTTTGTAATGGCTTGGAAAATAATTATATGTAAACTAATACTTCAAGTCAAGTTTAGCATTAGAAACATTGAGTGAGAAGTCAATTTTAATGTTTTTAAATAAATAACTAAAGACTAAAGGCAAATAAACTTAAACAGTAAACGCCTTTAATATTGCAATTCAAAAGACTGACGACACAAACTTTATTATAGGAATTTCAACAGACGGTTAAGGTAGAAAATATTTAAGACCCACAATTAAGCTCACTTAAACGTTTCCTATGGTTTTAATTTTATTTGCTTTTTTAGGATTCACAATAAGAAAAAAACAGTCTGTGAGAAAACAGTAGCAAATAATTTAGACGTTTTATATAGAATTTATTAACTCGCAGAAGGTAATAAAAAAATTTATAAGTTTTTATATAAATTTCGTATTATGGGACACACACTATGTGCGTAAAGAGAAGTTTCTATTCTGCTTTAGTTTTTTAGTTTAATTTTATATTGATACTCTTTCCATTCTAATACAAATATTTGTAGTTAAATTATAGTCAAATGTCCAAGGGTGCGAGGTTTGTTGATAGACATAGTTTCGCGACTTGAAAATAGTTAAAAAATAAGTATGAAACGGTTAAATTGGGCGATCTTGTTAGCCAGTGCAAATCGTCAAATAAGGCTGCCAGGAAATGCTGATTGATGCACAATTACGTGATACGTCATCAAGCCGATATTCCGGAATCTTCTGCAACATTTGGAGCCACAGTCAGCATATTAGCAGCCGAGCGACTGCTTCGGTACTACCCAGACCTGCCATCTTCTCATGTTGTCCATATAAAATAAATAAAAAAATAAATTAATTGTTATCATATCTCCGTAACTGACTATGGCCTTATGAAGACATATGCGCCATAGCACACAGAACGGTGAGTTTTCGACTATGGCTAGAAAATTATTATATTTAGTATCATATGCCTCCGTACCGCTCCCTGTCGTAGCCAATTAACAATAACGCTGGTCAAAATTATGGAACATTAGTAGAAATGATGATTGTGTGGCTTGAGTTCTTGTACTAGTAGGAGTTTGTAGGCACAAAAATCAAAATCTCTGCCCAAATAATTTGATAAATATTTGTTTATGATTTTATCGAACTGAAACTTTTAATACGAGTACTTAATATGAATAATTTTTTTTATTTAGGAAAATTATTTGATGGTTGTTGAAGCATTTGATTCGTAATCAGGTCTACACTGCACAGTATCAATTGCTAGTTGTGTGCACAGTGCGTGTTTTTAATAAACATGTCGCTGAACCGATTCATAGTTTGTAGAATTTATCGTTCTGATGTACTATTATGCGCAGCATATAGTTCACATAATACCAGCTGATATCTGTCTGGCATAGAAAAAAGTGTTGCCAACTTCAAGATTTCCACCTCTAAAAAACACCGACTCAAAGTCTCTGACTCAAAGTTAAACTGATTAAACAATATGGTTTGCATTCACTAATCTCCTCATTTTAAAAAGTGTAATGACACGTCATTAAATAATAAAAAACGGCACTTGGTAAATGAGCTGAAAAATTTACGTGTCTGTTGTAACACTTCGTATGATTAATTATGCACATTGTTATGTGTTTAAAATAATATAAAGGAAAATTAAATGTCTCAGAAATTGAAATTATTGCAAAGGAAAGCAAACAGATTTAGAAGTAAGTAAAATTATGATTAAAAAAACACCGTAAAAAGTATTTTATTACTAAACACATTTGTAAAGATTCTTTATAACTGTCGTACATGTGTCTGAATTTTCGTTACTGTCTTACCCAAACACTGATCTGTTATTTGATATTATTTCTAATAAAACAGAATTTTAGAAATATTTTGTAATATGAATGATGTCATGTTGAGTAAAAATATCAATTTGGAAGCCAATATATTCGTTTTTTCTCAAATTTTTTTTTTCATAAAATTATATCAAAGTTTGTGAAGCCGTCATTAAAGAAGATTGAAAAAATTAAAACTAATTTTGTTTAGAATTTTCGATATAAATAAGATCCCTTTAAATAATTTATAGAGAAATACAGTTTGGTTCTTAAGTCTTTTGTCTGGCGAGTTATAATTGTAAGAAAATTATAATCTTTTTTGTCTTTTTTTTAATGTAAAAAATTAGAGGGAGTGCGAGAAGCCTTTTTAATTATTTACAATTTCTGCTCAATAAATAAATAAATAAATAATAACTTAAATTTTTGTTTAAAATAATAAAAATTTACCAATAACGGCAGCTCGAAGTTAATTTTGTTTGAGGTATTAACGTATTTTTTTTAGTATATGAAGGGTCCATGTATGGCTTATGGCATTTTTTAAATTAAAATTTTAAGTGACTATGCGGGCTGAATTTTTGAGAGTTCACCTATTCCATCAGCTCTCGAAATTTCTGCAAGAAGAACTATAGTTTGGACAAATTATTTGCTGTTGGTGACCAATTCAAGTCACCTCTTTGAAAGATATTCATACCTTTAAATCGTTTGAACAGAATATTTCTTGTGGCATTCGCTGTGTCGTATGTAGCATCTTTCTGCTTAATCCTGCTTCATGCTTTAATCGTCAGCGCTAATCGTATACCATGATGGTAGGGATAAATGATATCAATGCCTCAAAATACTTATTAAATATTAACTTGTTGTGTATGCATTTCCACAATGTAGTCATATTTATGGTAATATTGCTTGTTAAATAAAAATTATTTTTCGCCCATATTTGGGATCCCATTCTAAGCACTGCGAACCGAACCAAAGTCGTTGCTTATGTTCATTGAAATTTACCAATGCAAAATAAGCCAAGTTTAGGTATGCAAATTGTGCACGGCGGTAAATCCGATTTTACGAGTAGTAGCGATGTTCTCAGCCTCATCTCAAATTAAACCACCTAAACTTTGGATAACTGTGAACTTGTCAAATGTTTGTATTAACAAACACTTAATTTCATAATAAAGGTTTATTATTTTATCGTGCATAAGACCAACACTTTTCATAAAACTCATACATGATTATTTATGCCAATATACACAATCAATTTAGTTATCTTTTCAGTATGGATTTGGCAAAAAATTTTCACTACAGATCTAATGCACTTTACAACAATAATCAATCCTGTTATGGTTAAAGGACAGCAAACTAATTCTGTTTACATTGCTATTAGTAAAGCCTTTGATAGAAACTTCTTTTGTATAAATTAAAGTTAATTGGGTTATCATCGAAGAGCTTTTACTTCATTTCGTCACACCTCTTCAATCAAACACAACAAGTTTTCTTTAAGTAACTCTAGATAGCCATTTTGGTCCAATTTTATTCTCTTTATTTTTCAATTATTTCCTAAACCTGATACAATTCTCCAATATTTTGTTATTAGACGTCAAAATCGTTTTCAATTACATAATTTTCAATCTTGGTGCAAAAAAGGTTTATGAATTTAAACTTACTGAAATGAGTATACGTTTGTCGAGAAAACGCCTGCATGGCGCTAACTATTTTCTGAAGAAACATAAATTCCACATAGTTGATAATATATAGGATTTTGAAGTTTTATTTGATACCACATTAACTTTTGTCCCTCATATTTACACAACGGTAAGCAGGGTTAGAGATGCACCCGCGTTCGGAAGAAGATGGGTTAAAGAGTTTCCCGATTCATAACAAAGCAGCTTTATATGTTACTTGTAAGACCAATTTTGGAATATAGTTCAATAATATCGGATGTTCAATCTGTTCAGAAACAATTTTTGATTTTCCGCTTGTGCGATTTACCATGGATCCTTGAAATTAATCTCCTCTCTTATGACTGTCGATATAAATATTGTAGTTGTTATAAACTTAATTAAGGGTAATGTTGGTACTGAATTCATGATCAACAATATTTATTTTATTGTTCCTCAACAGCTAACATGAAATTATCGAGCACGTTTCTTATAGTTTTTCCGTAATAATTATTCTAATACAGATCTGACTTATTGATTTTTCATCATTTAAATGCCATAAAAAATATTATTGCTCCTTTAATTAACCAACTTAGTATTTATTTCGTCTGCTTATTTATGTACATACTAACATTATAATTTTGTAACAATTTTTATAGTGTCGAAAGATTTTGATTTTCAAATTGATTTATTTTGCAGCAATACAAACTTCTTTCTCTATAATTTATTCAAGCACTGAATAGATTTGAGTAGAATCGAAAATAAGTCACATTTGCAGATATTAAATAAAATATAGCACTTATACCATTTCCTTTTCTAAGATCTTAACAGAATTTAATTTTGCCAAAAGAAATTTCTATTAAAATGTTTTTTTATTATTTTTATTCATTTTATTATTAAAGCCTACAGAAGATTGATGGCGATTATTAATTATGCTGAATCTTTTAAAAATTAATACTACTTTTCTTTATTTTAAATTTAAAATGATTTGTTTTAATTATTTGTGCTAATATCTTGTGTTATAAATCGTATATTATATACATATATGGAAATAACTGAATGACTGTTAGAAATAAAATCGAAATGTTAGCAAATAAACAAGACTGTAAGGGAATGCTAAGTAAACAACATTTCAAAGTTAATGTCGTTTATTAAAACAAATAATTACCGGATAAATATTTTTTAATCTTTAATTTTTTGCTTTTTATTTGCTGCAGTCAAAAGTTGGTTACTGTATTTGCAAACTTTTTGTTTCTTTCATTTTCTTGCCAATTTAAAAGTCGCCAACCTTCATATGTTGTTTTGTATTATGTTTAAGACTACACCCACCTAAGAATGAGAATTTCCTTTTCTTTTTGTTTTTAGGTTTTGTTGTTTTTCCTATAGTTTGTATCTTAAATGTAAAACCTTTAAAAGTTGCATTGAATTAATAGTGTTCTGCTGTAAAGAAAATAACTATTGCTATTTATTGTACAAGAGTCATAAGGTTGTAAGTAATAATTTTAACAAGATCGTGACATTAATAGGGTTGTGGAACATACATTTTAATAATACAAGTACAAATTATAAATAGTTTGATATATAAATAAAAATGGTTCAACTTATGCAACTAGTCATACTTGTAGGATATCAATAACAGATTGTAATCATTTACTCCTGAAATTACACAACGGCAATATAATTGCAATTTTTCAAATTCTAGTAAAAATCAATTACAATTAAAAATCAATTACAATTAAATTTAATTGTATTTGAAAATAATTTAATAACACATTACACATAATTGTATTTGAAAAGATTCAGTAATAAATTGCAATTGAAATTAAAAAATTCAATTATAACCGGTAATAAAAAAATATGCCTTCAATAAGCCATTACATAAAAGTACTAAATGTTGGTTGATTTTAATAATCTAATAGATTCTTTCATTTACAAATAAATATCTCTTGCCTGATTACAATTACTTTTAATTGGTATTTAAACACCCCCCAAGTGCAATTACATATAATATGTAATGGAGATATGCCTTAATAAAATTGCAAGTAATAAATTACATATAAATAATTTATAAATTATAAGTAATTGAGTTTTCATTTACAATTATTAGTAATTTGAAATTACATTTGATTGTGGTAAAATATTAAATCGATCCTCCAGATCTACAACTATTATCTCAAAATGTGTTAGATCACAAACGGAGGGAGAAATTTTCAATGAAAAGTTTGCATTTTGGGTTTTAAATTCTTTATTTTTTTAATGTACATGTTTGCACATCTCGTCAAATTTCAAGTGATTAATGCTATACTTTTCTTCAACTATCAAAAGGAAATTTAGAAATATTTAGCTGAAAATGCTAACTATTGGATATATGTATAGCCATTGTAACTTCTGGGAGTTAGACTACAACTTGCCTCTGGTTATCTCGGAGTTCATAGGCAAACAATGTACCAGTCAGAAATTGCACGTCTTTATGTATTGTATAGTGTGATCTAAGTACCTTGGTCTTTGCAAATCAAAATTTCTTTCATTTTATAGTTAAAGAAGTAGTTGAGGAATGGATTCCGACAAGCTGTTGTGGCCCACGAATCCTCGATGCTGACGACAAAAACTGATATTCTCCTTTTAACACCACTGCCGTTTGGGTTTTAGGTTGTAGTGTCAAAAAAGGAATTCCGAGGCAGATACTTATCACGTAATGGTATGCTAGAGCAGTTCGCCGTAACACTGGAAAAATTCGACTATTGGCCTCTAGAAATTACTTCAAGATTCTCAGGCAATTTGGACATGGATATAATACCTTTTTATATGTTTCGATCAGAAAGCGTAACCAAATAAAGGTGCGTGTTTTAACTGCACGTAAACTTATTGGGAGTTTCCTAATAATTTCTAAAACAGTTGCATCGATAAAAAAAAGAGCAATGTAGTTTAGACCATATCCCTTAGTTTTTCCCATAAGCAAGCTATTGAACATCATTAAGTGTAGAATATCCGATTGTTTAACCATTTCATGTCGAAAAAATTAGGCCCCACAGATTCTTCATACCGTAGATGTCAATATTTGGCCTTCTTTGGGTCAGCTTGTATTTGAAGCAAATGGCTGAAAATGTTTGTATTAAAGCAAAACTTTTTTTTTCTAAACACCATTCTTAAGTCAATCAATGTTTCAAAATCAATCCTACATATAAGAAGAGAATACTGAAAATAATGACAACAGCATTAAAAACTCCAGTTAAACTGCAGTCAAGCATAAACAACCAAGCTAAACATACTTGAACTAACAAATGAAGTTTTCGAAAAGTATCTGTATGTTTTTTGTGATTTTAAAAATTCAAGAAGTCTTCATCACGATATGAACCCATTGCCATATGTAGTCATGGCTTAAGCCATCTTCATAACAAACAACAACATAAATGAAAAAAAGACTTCCTAAAATATGCTGCCGCCAGACCTTAAACTTGACTTTTGAATATTTTTTTCTGTTTGAAACTTAAAATGAAAAAAAATCAATTTTCTTCACTACAGACTTATTTAAAATTCAACAGCAGTTGTCTGTTGCTGGTTGAAATCATATAAAAGTCCATACATACATTTTTTCCTTTGGCTGTTGCTATTCATTTCCTAAAGATTGGATTGCAGATGTCAGCGGTTACTAAAGTTTATCTTTTATTTTTTATTATTTTTTTTGTGATGGACTTAAGCGTTCCATGTTTAAATATTTTGTATGTGTGTGTATACATATTTTGATAGATAGTAGAAGACCTTAAGTTCAAAATCATGACTATGCTTAAAAATTCAGTGTTTTTTACTAATATTTTTATTATTTAATATTTAAAGCCATTTTTACTAAAACACTTCTAGTAAAACTTTGCATTAAATTGAAAAAAAGATTGTAATCAAAGTTAGAATAAATTTGCAAAGAAAACACTTATCTCGAGTTTTGCTCAGTCAATATTAATCGGGCCAGTCTTATCTTTTTTATACTAAAAATAATTTAGGAAAAAAACTTACTACAACATAAAATTTGTACTTCATCATTCAATTGCGCTTAATTATTCAGTGTGTTAAGTCAAATTTGTTTCGTATTAAATAAAAACAAGTACCAGGAGTTTTATTTACTCTTAGAGCTCGAATATGACAGCGATGACTTCACCAACGTTGTTTTTAGCTTATACGGAACAAAAATGCTGTTAAAATCTGCATCAAATAGCAACTTATTGTGGTAGCATTTCCAACTGCTACATTACCGTGTGAGTAAGTGGCATCCCAGTTATAGCAACTCTATTAATTTTCATAATTCGTCGCTGAAGATAATTTTTGGGCCAAAATTAAGGTGTTCTACCAAGCCCAATCATCGAGGAATTAACGCCACTAACTTTGAGTTCTTGGTTCAGGTGGATCCTACATGGTAGCAAGCTCAATTCCCAGTGCGAAATTCGCCAAGTTATAGTCAAGGAAATTTCGAACACTTATACTTGACATTAACTCAACTACTTCAGCTTTTACGAAACACTTTCACGAGCTGCAGTGATGTTCTCGGTCAAACTGGCATCCCCTTAATGTACGTGAATATCCTTAAACATTTGATTGCAAAAAAATTTATTTTAAGGCCTTCCTTTTTAAGTTTATAATATTTTTAATAATGTATAAAAACCTTAAAGACATTTTAAGTTTCAGCTTATTTATCGCGTTCCGGTTGGATTTTGAGCTTTGGTATCCTCGACAACTTATAGAAAAATTTTATTGATAATATTTTTATTTTTTGTTAAGATTCACACACCAAAGGGTTGGATGGTTAAAATGTGCAACATATATGTTCCTGGTAGTGTTTTCAAAAGTTGCGTGGAGCGGGTTTTATCCCCCCACATGGTATCATCATTGGTTCAGTATGGCAACGGCTTTGATTAAAGCGCACATCTCTGCAGAAAAGTGGCTCATTTTGTCTTCACGTACAAAGCTGTATAATTCTCACAATTTATTTTACAATCAGCTCCACTATGAAATATATTTTCATTTGCCATGCCAAAGTTTATAAGTTAGTTATTATCAAGATATGACAACCTTACTTTCTTCTAAAGCAAGATAAATATTGCGCAGATACAAACACTAAATAATAAAAGTATATTTTCCTGTTAAATCAATTATGATACCCTTTATTTATTAAGCTTTTCCTGTAATAATTGTACTGGAAGTTTAGTCAAGTGTCTTTACTGTCTTACATTTAAAATTAATAACCAAGAAAGTGTATTTCCTTAGCCTGACATTTACGTCTAACGAAAAAAAACTTGTTTCTTAAGTCTTTTGTTTTTTTTTTAAACCTATTCACTCGAACTATTCACTTGAACTAGACTTTGTTCAAAGAAATACGACTTCCTCAAGAAAATTAATGTTCTCTGCTTATACAAGCACTTACAAGACAAGGAAACCAAACAATTCTAATGGGAGCTGTTTACAAAGAAATGTTGTTTATTAGACAAAAAAGGAAAGCTAGTTTCTCGTTAAATATTTCTCTTGATTTTTACTGTGACAACCGACAATTGTTTGGTGCATTTTGCAAATAAAATCAGCAGTCAGGCGGTACATTTCAAACATTTCTTTAAGTCTATAAGAAAACCGAAGAAAGAAAAAAAACCTATAAAGTGTTTCATATGCAAAACGTACAAATAGAAAACGTAAAACAGGTCAAACGAATAGAAGTTAGGTTAAGACTAGAGATATTATAATAGGAATAAAAAACAAAAATAATGAAAACTAAAAGTCACCATCTATGTAAGGGAAAATAACGAAAACTTTTAAGGTCTGTTTTCAAGCCAGCCACAACTCTAAGCTCTCACAGTTGAACAAAAAATCTTGATTTTTCCAAGAAACATTAAAACATTTCAGAATACCAGCAATAAGCGTGAGAATTTAAGGCACTTTTTCCATATAATTTGCCAAACAAAATAATGAATCTTTGTTGCCATAACTTCCAACTCTTGTTACAATAAAAACTCAAAAAAAAAATGTGCTGAAAAATGAGTTTCGTATTTTTAAGGCAAAAAAAAAGAAATCGTGCGTTGCTTAAAGGGATTTATTTGTCATAAAAATTGATCCAAGAAAATAATAAGAAAAATGTAAATTGAAGGTTTTTATCAATATAAGGGGTAAACTTTTAAGTGCTTGGTATTTAAAATTCAAGGCAAGCAACCAGAAGCAGACTAAATAAGTCATGAGGAGAGCAATAAAAAATTACTGTTATCCTTGATTGAAAGTTTCATTGCCTACACGTCAGACTATATGAATAAAACGGACGCAGACACTCCTTTCACAGGTCTAAAAACTCTTTGTGCAATAAACAATAGCTTTACAAATAACCCAATACTCGATTACTGTAAAGTTCAAATAGGCATTCGGTTGTCGAAAAAAATCATTCACTGCAAAAGTATTAATGCAGAGGCTATTCTAAATCTCAGCAGAAATGATATCAAACTCTACACTGAACTGTTAATAGAATACTGCAGACTTAACTACCACATGAATAATAAAGTTGTGTTAGAAAGTGTCTCCAGTAGACTCTGTCAAGAGGAACAGGAAAAATCGGTACATGTTCTGTGCGATTGTCAGGCGGTGATAGTACAAGACGAGCTAGTTAAAGTAAAGCCCACAATGATTACGAGATTTTTAAAGAGTCTGGAATTGTTTTTTGTTGGACACGAGGCAGCATAATATATCCGTTAGGTTATTTTGCTACTATACCTTATAACTAATAATAATAAAATAATTAAATACTCAATTTATTCTAAGATTCATGAAAGTGTTTTATTTTATAATATTTCTGAATAACTTGATTTCGAAAAATCGTCTTCTTGACAAGCGAAGAATGGACAAATCAACGTTCTACTTAAAACAGTTAACTATAGCAGCATAACTAAGCCTGCATGTTTTTGGACTTTGACATATCAAAAACGAACTGTCAAAACCTTTAGAATAGTAAAGGACACCCTTTGTTTGATGTTTGGTTCAAAATTCAAAAACAACATTTTAATGAACTTAAAACTCATTATATAAATAAAAACCACAAAAAAACTCTAAGAAAACTTTTTAAATAAAAATATTTTTAAATTAAATTAGTTGTTTTAAATTTTCCTTCATTGTTTACTTAAACAAACTACAGTGACTCATTTTTTATCTATAATAATGAATAAGAAAAAACTAGGCTTGTTTATTGTGCCTGTATCCATATATATTTATTAAGAAAAACCTTTGTGTCTATCAATTTTTATTTATTTATTGTTTCTTATTTTATTATATAACGTAGTCCACATTTTTATTTTAACTTTTTTCCTTACTCTTTGACCGTAAACTTTGTCTTATTTACCTGAATCATATCAATTCCATGTGCATGCATGAGGTATGGCCTCAACAAAAAACTGCCTGTTTGACTTTTTTCTAAAAAGATAAATTTCGTGCTTAATACATAAAATTAAAAACAACAGCTTTAGCAGCAATTTAAAATTGCATACATGGCTCATGCCTTCATTGTAACAATATTCAATACACAATGTTGCCTAAGCATCGAGTAGATTATGTTGTACTATGATTTTTGTATTACTAAGTTATAATTATAAACAAAACTTGAATTAATAAGAATATTTAGTTTTTGATTTAAATAATGTATAATATAAGGTTTGTACAAAATTGCAGAGTAAAATATCACAAAAATATTAAGGAAATGTTTGTTTGATTTCCAAAGTATATTTTTGCCGAAATAAGGAAATTTGCCAAGAATTATTAATACGAGTATTTGCATGAAAGCTGGAAAAAGCGTTACGAAGTGAAACATTGGGAAGTATTTCAATGGTTTTTTTTTTTGCGAAACATACCATAATACAAAAAATGCTAGACTTCGCAATAATATTCTACTACGTCAACTGAAGTGTTTAGCTGCTTGTCTTCTAGAGACTGTAACTACTCTGGCAAATTAAAATTCGACTAGAATCAAAAGTAATTGTAATTAATTCAACTATTTACTACAATTAATTGTAATTGGAAATTCACATTTACAAATTATTTATTTATTTAAATGTTACAATACAATTACAAATTATATTGCAACTTAAATTACCGAGCATAGTAACAAAGACCGTCACTCGTTGTAGTGAAAACACCCAGAGTCTTAGGTGGGAATCGAACCCACAACCCCCAACTGATAGACTAGCACACTACCAACTAGTCTACCGGGGCACCCACATACAAATTATTCTGCTGTAAAAATCACGCACGTTAATTGTAAAATCAAATTACAAATAAATGAATTTGGGAAAATAATGCCTTCATAATAATTATAAAAATTAGACAAACATAATTATAATAAAGGTCAAAAAACTAGAATAAAGTTTAAATAATTATAAAAATATCAATTAGTTATTACTTTTCCATTGTTAAAATAAAAAAATCAGCAATAGTATTATTTGTGTATGAAACAAATCAAGCTTAATGGTTTTAAAAATATAATAAAATTGTAAACGGAAAACGGAAAATTACGCTGAAGATGGTACATAACCGAAACCAAACTTGACAAGGGCTGACACAAGTTTGTTTCAAAAATCTACATCGAATCACCCTGTCCAAATATCAAATCAAGAATCAAAATTATAATCAATTATAAGTATTTGATTGCAGTATTACAAAAAAAAGTATTTCTATTTTTAATTTTTTTATTTTTATTGAGTAATTGTAATTGAATTCAATCATTTAATTTAACTAACTGTTCTAACTGTTTATTCCAAATTAAAATAACGCATTATATATAATAGTAATTAAAGTGTAATGAAGATCCAGAGATTTTTTTTCAGTTCAATTTATATACAATTACTTTTAGTTGTATCTCAAATTAAAACAAAATTAAACTTTTATTCCAAACTAAAATTAATAATTATATATAACTGTAAGGGAAGTGTTATTCGGATCCAAAATCTGCTACTCCAAATAGATATTAGAAAATAGTAACTGTAATTAAAACTACAACTATACATAATTGTAAATTCAAAATCTCAATTAGAATTACTTGTACTCTTAATATAGAATTCCTCAAAAATATATTACAAGTAATTGCTGCAAAAAATGTTCAATGGTAATTAGGCAACAAATTATTGCTTGTAACTGTAAAAAGTTTTATTACATTTTTAAAACCACTGATACTTATGCTTCAATGAAAATATTTGTAATTGAACAATAAAAGCATAATAATTATTTCAACTCAATCCTAACAATTAAATTACTTAATATTAATAGTTAATTAATATTTGGGTATATACTGAATGCCGACATTCCTTTCCAATTACATGTAATTGAAATTAAATTTTTCTAATTTTTCAATTAAAACTTAGTTATGTTATTAATTAAAATATTTCCTTTATAGCTACGTGAAATGTAATTTCTAAAAAAAATAGAAACCCAATTGTATGTAATTGTAATTGATTATGGCCGCTGCCCATAAGTATGAGAACTTGTTTCTGCTATAATACTAGCGTCGTGCAACTAAATATCACAGCGGTCTCTTGGGTACACTAGCTTGAAGTAATGTATTTATGTAACACCAGAGGCGCTGCAAACTGTCCTAAGAATAAACATAACGCGCTGTTGCAGTGTGGTTAAACACTGAAGCTATTCTCTCCCTCTCACTACGTGTCCTCCCTAGGACATCTGTTTCCAAAAAATTCCAATAATTTGTAGGGTTCTATTGCCTTTTAAAAAATTGCTTCTGAAACAAAAACAAAAGATGTGCATATAAACTACATTCTAACTCCAAAATCTGAAGGAGATGTAAGTCAAATTGAGTTGGCAAAAAATTTTTGGCGAAATAACATTATTAAACCTTAACTAACAGAAACCAACAGGTGGTGTAATTTGCAAAATTTTTAAATATTTAAAAAAAGTTATTTTTACAATGTCTTAATATTTTTAAACCACTGGCAATAAAAAATCTACACGTATGGATTCAATTAATTGCAATAAAATGTTGAAATCGAAATAAAACTAGATATTAATTAAGATTTTCCATACAATCTAATGATTTGGCCAGGCTACGTATGTTTTATGAGTTTTTTCCATTACCACTGCTCAGTTTAAATTGATTAGTTGCCTAATTTATTGAAAGATTTAGCAATAAAAACACATTTTGACAGACAGTAGTATTTTAGGAAAAAATTTAAAAAGCTTTTACAAATGATTCTCAATCTTAAATAAAATTTAAGGCACAATATGTAAAATAGTTTGCACATTTTTACAAAAGAACATCTTGTTAAATTATTGCATAATTTGGATGTTATTTTTAGCACTGTTTGAATTCCTGCCTTGTTATGAATATGATTTCTTTTAAGACTTTAATGACGAAGAAGAAAAGTGATGTAAAAATCACGCCTAATGAAGAGGTAAAGGAACTTTAGATACTCTCATAAATTGTTTATATGAATACTGATTGAACCTTTATTGCAATATCATTTAATCATGTGCAACCAGCTGAAATTTATACCAACATTTCTCATCTACTACCCTGGAAATTTCTCACTAACTCAGATATACATGTACATATTAAGCACAATAAAAAGCAATTACATAAAACCAATTACTCATAAACAAAATTAATTGGATAATGGACTTCTTTTAATAAGATTTTATAAAATAAAATAAAAGAAGCTTAATTTCAATCAAAGCATTTCCTGATCCTTATCATGACACATCCTTCTTTTCTCTCAATCTCATTGCAGATATCTGATTCCCAAAATATCTCACAACCCAATGGCACCCAACAGACACAACGCAAACAGTTAGAGGTATTACAAACTTGCACTGCTGCTGGCGGAGCAATGCAAGTGATACGATCTCAAACTGTACAAACAACCTCATCACGTTGGTCAACGTCCTCAGCATCACCATTATTATTATCGGCATCCACATCACCCATACCACAGCAATTACAGCAAACAAACCGAAATAAAAACAACAACAATAAACATAACAACAAACATAGTTTTAGCAAAACAGCACACAATTCCCCAACAGTCAATGCAAAAACCAACAATACCACCACCTCCGCATCTTCCCTCACCCCTTTCATTGCCTCCACATTATTGACTAATGGCTTTAATCATAAACCTCATCATCTCGACCAGTTGCAACAATGCCCACATAGTTTAGCTAATGGTATTGGTAGTCGTCATAGGAATTGGCCAGACTTAACTGAAAAGATGTCCACATTGCATATTTGTGATGATGATCATAATAGTGAACATGATCATGCCAATAACTATATTGTTCTACAACAATCGAGCGATGAACAACCCAGTGACGATAATGACATTGATCGTGATGACAATTCATTAATAGAAAATAATAATAATAAATATGATGATGATGACCGACATCATCGGTATCTACTGAATAAACGTAACAATTTGAAAAATGTTAATTCAACAAAACGTCGCAAATTTACGGTATTCACCAATAAAGACAACACTGGTAATCATTATGATCAACCTCATCAAGTTAGTGATCATGAATCAAATCTTCACCATCACCAGCAGCACAACAACCACAATAATAATTTAAGTCGTGATAGTTGCAGTGTTAGTTGTAGTAATAATAATCAATTATTTTTGTTGGATACGGCGCCAAGTTTAAAGTTAAGTAATCTAATGGTAAGTAGATGATTATCGATAGTATGAGTGTAAATTTATGAACATATATTTTGAATATGTTGGGTTAAGTTTAGTTAATTTACATCTTAACTAAAAAAATTACTATTACAATTTATTAATTTTTTCTCCGCGAAATAAGTAAATAAGTATTGGTTTGAAAGAAAAGGTCAACGCAAAAGTTTTTTTATGGATTTTGGTAAATTATGGCCATAAAAAACGGATTCGGATGTCATGAACAAGTTCCGTGATTTCATTGGAGCACATACCGGTTTGGTAATAACAGAGAAATTACACACAACCCACTTTGCGTCGATGTTCCAGTGATATTCTACTGTCACCGGTAAGCATCCTCGGCCTCTCTTGTAAAATAGACTTTAAAGTAGCGGCCCATACATTGGAGTTGTATTAAATTTTCGCTGGGATGTAAATAATAAGGAGATCAGATGGAGTGAAGTATTTCTTACACCACCCTAAAAAATCGAAGCACTCGAGTGGTCCTTTGGCGATCAGAAAAAAGTATTTAGTCCAACGGATATTATACTAGATTTTTATTCTAAGAAAATTAAGAGTTTCTGATTCCTTAATATCTACACCGTTCATAACTACAGATGAAGCAACATAATCTGTCTGTGAGCATTAAAATCGACCCTGGTAGCACGAACCCATTCGGCCACGAACCACAAGGCCACGATAGAGAATATCATTCATTATTGCGCCTGGTGTCTCCAAGTTGCGAAGGGCGTGGTCTATTATTGAATTAAAACGAATGGAAAATGCTGATATCATCTGCAAAACAATAGATAGGATTGGAAGTTCGACATAGCAGCTAATTTAGAAAAATAAGAAATTGTGTAGAAGAAAGTACGAAGCCTTGCGGCACCACTGAATTCATTCAGAACTTGTTTGATGAAACCCCACCTATAACAACTCGTATAGTGCGATCGCTGAGAAAGCTTGATATGAATAAAAAAAAAAAAAACAAATCTCTCCACCCTAGTGGGCATTTTCTTTGCCATGTTGAAATTATTTGTACTAAAATATTTATTTCAAAATTTATAGTACATTGAACTTCTTTTTTTCATATTGCTTCACGATAAATTATTAAATTTCATTGTTTATAGTCAAGCGTGAAATCAAATGATTCTTATTTAACATAAACTGAGAACAAGTTAAAAATTGTATTGTTCGTTGCAAAATAATAATAACTATAATCGCATGAACAGCATGAAGTGACAACTACATTTGTTGCTGTATGAGACCGAAAGACAAACGGCGTGGAAAGGTAGTAAAAGAAAAATAAACTTTAGTAAATGCCTGATAATGACAGAAAAGAATTACACCATATGTGTTATTGTAGCAAGTCAAGAAGAAATGAACACAAAGGAAAAATTAAATTAAAAAAGAAAGATAATTTTGTTGATTTAAATGGCCATTAATATTTATTTTGTCATTCAGCATGTTTCAGACAAAATGCAAGACATTTCTTTTTTAATGAACTTCTTTCTAAACACCCACAACTTTTTTTATTTATGTGTCTTAAATTAAGTTTAAGCCAATTTAACCATTAAATGAAATTTAAGTTTCCAGTACAGTGACTGCGGAAAGTGTACGTTCAAAATGCATTGGGAAATAAAAGGTATCCAAAAATAGCTTGCAATAATTTCAGCTTGAATTAATAATGAAGAAAAAATATTAAACATATTAAAGTTTTGCTTTGTTTCAGCTTAAATTATAATCAAGTTTTTAATTGACTATTATTATTTACTAAGCTAAAAAATGTTTGAAATAAGTTTCTAATTAACACAGTTATTTTAGTTTAATAAAAAACGTATACAAAATCAAATTCAATTAAATATTTAATTGAGTGAATTAAAAACTTTAAATATTAAACAAGACTAATTGAATGAAATATATTTTGTATGTAGCGGCACGTCCTACAATGGAACGATCTTAACTTATTTTGGTAGAGTAATTTCTGATAAAGTCTAATAGGTTGTTCTGTAAAGATTCGTATGTGCTCCTAGCAGCTCCGGATTATTTGGCCGCAGTTCTTCTGTCAAAAATGAAATGTTCCTGGGCTTTCTCCAACCTTTCTAATAAATATCTTACAAAGTTTTAAAGAATATCTTTTTTTGGACAGTATGTTCTATAACTTCTATTTTATATTAAATCTATTCTGAATTCTGCAAAATATTAAAGCCAAATTTTGTTCAAGTCTTTTCGAGCAATAACTTGTAACCATCATAACCGAATTGAAGATGCTGTAAACCTTTAGACAGACGGACAGAAAATGGGAGATCATTTTGAAATGTTATAAGAACCCAGATTATATTTTTAAGCCGCCAATAAAATCAATGACAAATATTCCCATTTCTTGTGGTGAAAAAATTAAAATGCTTATGCCAAAATGCCTAAATATTAATTTTTGAAGTATATTCGAAATTACGAAATAAGTTTCGAATTTTCGAAAATAGATTTCCTACTATTTTAAAGCTTTTATTTTCAAAAAAAACTAAACAACTACGAAAATAACAGCCAAATTGATCAAAAATTCCAAATTTGTAAATGAAATTCTTGATTTGATATTCCGGCGGGGTGATTTGATATTAGGAACGAATTTCCATCATTGCTCGTCAAGTTTGGCTTGGAGACAAACTAGGTTGCGCTTCGGCAATTTGCCGTCTTCAGCGAAAGTAGAATTAAAAAAGACACTAAAGATGATTCTTGATTTGATATTCCGACAGGGTGTTTTGATGTAGAATTTTGGAACGAATTTCCGTCGAAACGAAAAATGACACTGAAGATGGCACATAGCCGAAACCGGTTTGTCTCCAACCCGAACTTGACAAGGGATGACGGAATTTTGTAAATATCTGTCGGGAAGCGACAATAAAAAGCTCTCGCAAAGTTTCAAGTTTACAGCGTTTTTATTCTAAAAATTAATTTAATTTAAGAAATTACGATAAAACATAAGACAGTGTAAAAAACTTACATAAATAGTTTGCTTCTCTATCGACAATAAGAACAAAAAGTATTAAAACAAAATGACAAGAAAGTATGCCTGCTTTTTCAAAAAATAAAAAGGAAAAGTAAAGGCAACTAGATAATAACCATTTAACAATTGGCAAGTAAATAAATTAACAAGTTATTTCTGTCATCGACAAATATCTATTACCGATTATTTAAATTACATGAGTATGTATGTGAAAAATACTAAGGTAGAATTATTTTTTGACCCACTGTTATACCATCAATCATAATATTTCTGTTAAAAGAAAAAAAAACAATACAAAAATACATTATTAACAAAGCAACCAAAATTTAAATAATAAACAGTTATTTGCGCCTTCAAACTGAAACAATGTGCCACTTTTGTCTTTGTCTTCATTACAGAAAAGTAGTTCCAGCCTATCGACTAGTTCAAGTAATTCCACGACTGCATCTCAGGCAACAACGACAACAAATACAACGTCAATGAACACCCACAAGAATATGGCAACTAACAATATAAGCCTACATGCAATTGTTGGCAACAACAATAATGCAAAAACGGCGACAACAACATCATCGACACCATCACCAACATTGGCAGCGACAACAACACGAACATCTTGGCAGCAACCTTCCATTTATAGACAAAACAATCACAGCCATAGCCACAACAATCATATACATTTAATGAAATCGCGCGTAGGTGACACTAACAATTGTTGTGGCAGCAGTAGTAGTGATGAATCTCGTTCATATGCGGGCAAAACTGAAACAGATCTTCGTCATCTCCAGCGTCAGTCAACGAATCAACCTTATCAACAGCAGCAGCAAATACATTTTAAACAAAACGATAGATTGACACCAACGCATTCGTCACATACATGCCATCGTGTCGATTTGGAAAGTTTCCGGCATTACAATAACGAAAATACAACAAATAATAATAACGATACTGATGATGATGGTTTACGGTAAGATTTATTTCATATTTTTATAAAATTTTTCTTCTTCAGCATCGCCATCCCAGACCCCTTTCCGCATCTTCGAAATTATTTTTTACACTGTCATTTATTCTTTTTTTGTAGTATTTATTAGTGCGATTTTGTTTGACTTTTCAATGATTTTTTTTTACATTTTTGTTAATGAATAATTTATTTTTTAAGTGGCTGGGGGCTTTTAACAATTGTTATTTTACATTTATTTAAGTTTTAATTTTGTTTTCGTGAGGCTTGGTAAGATGATCGCTTTAAACAGAATCTTGTCAAATGAAAAGTGATTTTTAATTTCAAACGGGTTGAGAAATTGTTAAACAAATTAATTAATTGATTCCAGCATTGTGTCCTGCTAAAAACTTATACCGAATTAATATGATCAATAATAAAAAATTATAAGGGAGATTACATCAATATTTATCTACTCAGCAGCTTAACTGAAGCTTGGAAAATCAATAGGTAAAAGATAATTAATTGGCAACTTTCATTAGTTCCGAAATGGTATTTATATTGATATATAACTTCGCGGCTTGTTTACGTAAAAACTTATATAAATTAATAATATTTAAGATCTAATGTTTTATTATTAAATTTCCAACATAAGCGTGAACAGCTTACTACAATCACAAAAAAAGCAAGTAAGTGAGCTATATTCGCCCGAACCAAATAAGAATGTACTACAGATACCTCCGGTACCAAGAATTGTTTGATATATATAATTTTCACCTCCGCTTTTAGTCGTATTATTTTAGAATTTTCGATCAGTTAATTGATAAGATGTCTATTCTAAATTACGGCCCTTTTAATTTGTTTTTCTTTTATGTGAATGCTTATGAATTAACTTTGTCGAATTCCCGATTTGTTGGTAAATTGTAGATCATACCGGAATCGGAATTTGCGTAAAACTTCAAATATTACATAAAATTTAGAATTTTCGGTGAAAATTTGGGTGTATTATATCGTTAAATTTTGTGAAATATAAGCCTTTTGGACTTTGTCTACCATTGATTTTGGTAAAAAAAATTTTTTTCTTAATTCTTGGCAAAACTGCCAAATATTGGTGAAATAAAAAATTTAGTTTTGATATATTAAAATATGGCGAATTTCCGTTTTTGATAAATTTAAATTTTGCCAAATTTTGGATTTTTCGTAAATTGTTTGCGCGATTTCGGTTATCTTAAAATTTCCCTTTTTTTGGAAAGTTTTATTATTTCGGAAATTTTTTAATTTTTAGACTGTAGTTTGGTATTGTAATTTAGATTTTAGTAAAATATTTTGTGGTGAATTTATTGATATTTTTTAATATTTAATATCGATTTTGTTTAAATTTCGACGTTGTTCATATAATGTGGATTTTTGGTGACATTATGTCGGATTTTCAATGAATTTCTTTTTTTTGACATAAACAAAATTTTCTGTTCCTGTTTTACGATATTATGATGAATTTTTACATTCATGGCGAATTTAAAATTTTCTGTTTTTGGAGGAATTCGGTTTTCTTTGACAGTTTTTGAAATTAAAATTCTTTTTTTTTTAATTTTTTTAATCGGTGCAATATTTATGCCCGTAAATTATCTGGAATTCTCGGGTTGATAATTTCTGTAGGATAAGGATTCAGAATATGTGAATTTGTGGGGCTGTGTATAAGAGATATTAAAAAACATCATATCCCGAGACCTTGTGGACCAATATTACCGATTTCAGACAGCCGAAATTCGCCGAACGTTCTGATTAAATGGCGCAAAATTAAAGATACTGGATTTTCTAGTGCCGTGAGAAAGTTGATATCCACATCGGAAAGACAGCCGTGGTTAATTGAACGCCCTGCCTATAAAGATCCAGCACATATACTTTGTTGGGCTGTAAATCAATACTGTAGAAATTACAAACTTATATGAAGAGTATAAAAATAACAATTTTAATTATTTTTGCCAACAGTTAGCCCATTGCCAAATGTTTTCGTTTCGGGCTTAGACAGTTTATACTATAACTAATTTATAACAGACATTTTGTTGATGACACTAAGTTCACACATCAACGATGGCTGCATAAAGTTCATATTAAGTTATGGCAAAGGAAATTTTTAATCGATTAATTAATTGAAATAAATAACATAAATTATTTACAAAAGTGCAAAAAAAATTAATAAGTTTGTACAAATTTTTGTTGGCTCAGACTTTAAGAAGCATATTAAATTTATATATTTAAAGCACAATTTAAAAATGATAGCTTAGAAAGAAGCTTTTTATTATTTTAAAGCGATTGCAGCAGCTTTGTAAAAAAGGGGTTCTGATGGTACAGAAGTTCCAATCGGAAAACAGTATTTTTAGGGTATATTGTTTTCATTCCAGCCCATACGTTATCTACATCTTGTTTTGAGAACTGGAGCTTAGCTCATCTAGAAAATAATTATCCTTTCTTTTTTTCTTGTGAGCCAAAGAATTATAATGAGCCTACCACTTCGAAAACAGGCGTCTAAACGACTATTTTGAACCATTTGACTTTTAAGGTAATAATCACTGATAAGGGTTAATGATTCTTGGAAATTGATTTTGTTTTTAAATTTGGAGTCTACTAGAATTGGTGATATCGGTAAAGAGAAACTTTGATAGGAATAAATTGTTATTCGCAGCAAAATAATCGTTTATCAATCGTTTTTCGATTAATCTTGCCATCACTGCATATTAGTCCGACTATAAATGTCAATATTTTGAAATTCACTATTAATTTCGTTAGTTAATTTTTATGAAGATCTAATTTAAGGAAAGGAAAAGAAAAATACGCCCATTAAATTGTAACTCCTTATGTAAAGCCCACTACGGATAAAATTACATTTTGTAGAAACTACGAAATTGTTATCATAGTTTAGGTCGAGTAGAGGAGGCAATTCCGCACCTTACGCCAAGGCATATTCCTAACCCAAAATTTCGGCACGTTGTGCGCTCAATATTTAGAAAAAAGAGTGTCGGCTAAGAAATGTCGGCTCCTTAACTGTGCGAAAGCTTGGCAGTGTCATAGATAGTGTTCCATCGTATGGACGTTATCCTTACATGCTCTACACTGATCACAAGCACCTTATTAATTTTGGTAACATGTTCCATGTTAAATAAATTAAAAAACGCTAGTGAAGTTAAGCCATTTGCAACTTCGAGAGCCTACACGTCCTTCTAAACAACGAGATTTCCCTGTTGAAATAGAGGTAGTGTAAATGATAAGAAGATCAGATAAGAGATATTCCTCTTGAGCTCTTTTTTCTCCTATAGCACTCCTCACTCCTCTTGAAAATAGCCCTTTAGATATTGGGACCATAAAATCCCGGTTTCAATTTAAAACCGCCAGTGAACCACAGGTGGTTATTATTTCTGTACTATTTACCTTGGTTTTACCATTGTTCTCTGTCTGAAGTAATTCTTGTGCAACACGTTTTTACAATAAAGCTTAATATCGACTATGGATGACCAAGTTATACGCCAATAACTTCATTCAATTATTATGGATCAACATGTTTACTTACATGCTATCTAATTCTTTCAGACTCTCTTCGCGTCATCTGCGAAGACAACAAATACCCAACGAATCTACAACAAATTCGATGCAAAGATCTCGTTCTATTTCTACCGACGACTTGAGTACTGAGTGGGATACACAAGGTATTGATGGTGAAGAGCCAGCAGAGTGGCGACGCGTTAGTAAACTTAGAAGGTCTTTTCAGTCATCAACTAAAACAAATCAACAATTCAATTCACCGACCACGTCAAGAAGACCACTTGATTTACCCACTAATTCCGTAAGTGTAGCAAAAATCAGAGCTGAATTGGAAAACGGGCGCAGACTTAATACTGTCATGCGTAATAATCATGTAGATTTAGCAGCCCTGAGCAGTATATTAAACGGTAGTGGTGACAAAGGAAACAAGTCACTACTAACACCCAAGCGCAACTCTTTCCTAACAGCCGAATCTTTAAAGGAGATTAGAGGCAAGCTTAAAAAATTATCCGATGAATCATTGTATAAAGAGGATTTCCTTCTTAGCCAACAAAATAAAGATACAAGCCCTGAACTAACACATATTATTAGTGATCAAACGAAAATTAAAAGAAATTGCGAAAACACTGCTGGAGGATATACGGTTACGAACAAGACAGAAGAGGTCAATAGTAAGCATACCACCAACAGTTTGGAATCTAGATTAAAGTATAGAGAAACTAACTCTAGCGATTGGCACATAAGACGTAAATCATACGGGTTTGAAAAAATGTCTCCTCCTGAAAAGGCCACGCTTAGAATGGATGCTTCCACCGATAGTGGTTTGGGTAGATCTGGAGAGCTTCAAAACTGGTCTCCTACCTCGGACGCTACAGCCAATAATCGAACTGTGGTGCATTTTGGTGGAACTGCCAAAATAACAGCTGTTCCAATCGTTCAACGACGCTATCGAACTCAAAAGTCCTATGAGCCAGAGCAAAATTCTGCTGAGGTGGATTCAGCCATCTCAAAGAGACACTCCATAGCTGTAGATGAAAGTCAGTATGTACGTGACAATCCCCGGCAAACTACTCAAATACATTTAAATGGTCTGTATGAGCCGGCCAATTATGCAAAATTCATCAACGCTACCAGTGAAGCTGCCACAAACGCCGACCGTGGCCAACAGAAACGTGTAGAGTTTAGCAAAACGGAAGTACATTTTGCAACCGAATCGGGTCGTGTTAATATTGTGGAAACAGACAGTAAACCACCACCAACAAATAATTTTCGTAGACGTAGAAGTCGCAGTTCAAGTGTAGGTCCCTTACAAAGTTTAGTAAATTCGGCTACAACAGCGATTTCTGTTAGTTCACCTTCTCCTGTGCCTTCGGTAGTCGCAATGCCAATTACACTATTCGGTGATGATAATTCGAAGAAAAAGACCATTGCTGCCACCACGGTGGCATATCGAGCTCCTTTGATGGTTTCTCCTGAACCTAAAGATTCCGCGATAAATGTTACCGTTACTATACCTTCAAGCAATGAAACATGTGATTATACAGAAAGTTCACGCAGTAGTTATGCTTCTACTAGTGGTGTGGATACCACAGATTGTGATACCGATGAAATGACTTCCCTTAGAGGTATTTTGAAAAATAAGCCCGCTAAGCCCAAGCCTTATGTATTAGGGGAAAATATCGAGAAGCCGGATGAGCTGTGGGGTGTGCAATTGAAACCAGTTGGCAATCAAACAAAACATGAAAGAGGTAATTTGTTCACTAAGTTTAACATAAATATTAATATTAATTTTGTTTTAAAATAATTACAGTATTCAAGTCAGAATCTCCTCCTTTGTTAACCTCTTTGCCACAAAAAACTGTAGCTGAGCGGATACAAGAACTAGGTTCAGCTGCCTTGTCCCAATCTAACGCCTTTTCCACAAAAATCAACGTTAGTTTGGGAAACACTTCTGCAGCTACTAATAATTGGGAAGAAACTGGTAAGTTCTAGTTGAATAATATCTATCTTTTCCCCTTAAAACGGTTGCATAGTTAAACATTTCTTTTTTCTTTTGTATAAAGTAGATTTTCTATAAATAAATCTGTATAATTTGTGTATGGCGTATATCAAATAAATATGTAGCTTTTTATTATATTTCTTATTATGGGATGATCTACTTTTATAATCAATTTAAATATATAAATTATAATGTTTTAAATATTTATTAAAACCTTTATGGTTGGATATTGAATACTAAAACCAGCTAACAGCATGAGTAACTGCCAAAGTTGTTTAATAAATTGACACACAAAAATATCTTAATACAAAAAACAGTAGTTTTTAAATGTTTTGAAAAATTTTTGTAACTGGCTTGTCTGTAAATTATTAAAATATTTTAATTTTTATTAAACAAATTATTATTTACTCTTTTAAAAATCGTAAGACGATTTTTCACTAAGCATGTGCTTATCACTAAAAAGGAAAGGAAAAAAATAGAACTTTTTATGTATTACGAAATATTCTCGCGGTATTATAATGTACTCTTCCTAGTAGTAGTAAAAATGTTGCCTAAGTGAATTGAGAAAAATATCCCCTCTTGCAGTTAGCAATCAAACCTTACCGTACGTGTTACCATACCTGTGTAAATCCTGTTGCTTTAATCGTATCGCTAATTATCATTAAATAATCATTAAATATTATGGGCACACTTTATAAGCCTCTTATTTCCAACGATAACTTCGATTTACATCGACCTGCTACATATCAGCTTCTACATACAAGTTTCTCTCGAACCAGTCGGATACTATGAAATGAGTTAATCTTAATTTTGGTTGTAATATATATAATATATATGTAATATATAAAGTTGATATTTAACCGTTTGGGTTTTGAAAATTGAAAAAAACACAGAGAATTTTTAGCAGTGAATGATTGGGCTGCTAAATGAATGCCTGCCTTTTACTACTTAAGAATTATTTCATATAAATGTTGCCCGCGACTACACTGTAGGTGGTCCATCTGTGAGCTTTAATTTTCGCATACTTTTTCTAGCATTTCAGTCGGTATCTCACGTGCTGTAATGTTATATTCCGGGGCTGGAATTGTGGCTGGCTTGTCCCTGTGCACAAAAGGCTTAATGACCTACTCCAAAACATGAGATTAAATGTTTACCAAATTAGCCCTTCAATAAGTTCAGGACATCGCGTCCCGTATTCATTCCTTACTGTCTTATAGTAACCACATGTAAATTAAGTCCAATTCTGCCATTTTAGTAAATATATCGGTAATCATCGAACGGTACCCTGGTTCATTGATTATAACATTATAATGATGCCGCCGGCCTACAAGCCGCACGAAACAATGCATATTTCAGGGTATATTGGCAGCTCCTCAACTGGCTGCTCTTCACACCAAATTCAGCAGTTCTGTTTGTTGACGTACCCATTGAGCCATCGTGAAACCAGTTTTCGATAGGAAACACATTTCTCACACATCACCAATTTTGATACTAAAAACTTGTCAGAGTTGTTCGCTTATTAGTGTATTTATGGCGAAATGCAAACCTTACTGAGCATTTTTGGCATTGCCACATATTACGAATCTTTTTTTTAACTGAAAAACCAAATAGCAAAAAAATCACCCTATATAAGATTGCCTTACAAATTTGTCCGAATACATGTATTCATGTGTGCTTTCATGTTCTCTGCTTAATTTTTTGTACGATTTTTTTAAAATTCTGTGCTTAAAAAAATGTTTTTTTCAAAATTTAAAAATTGTTGGCTTTTTTAAAACCGTGCGTTTTCTGGTAATTACCCGGTATAACATAATAAGGCTTTATTATACACACATTTATTAACTTTTCAATTTATCCTATGTTTCGTTCGTACTTTTGAACTTCTTCATTCAATTCGGTCAAAGATTGGGGCACTAGATCAGACCTTTGTTTCCTGGCGAAAGTTCGCGCAATGACGGAGTGTCTGCAGGGACTCAATGAAACCGACAGCCGCATGGAAGTTAACATCCTCACGAACGGCAAACAGACAATATTGATATTAGAATCAGATAGGGTTAGATGCAAGACGATTCTGGAATGCAAAAAAGCAATAAGCGACTATAAACGTAAGGTAGTCTGCACATCATTTATGTGCCAGGTCACTCACTATTGAGTGGTCGAAAACGAAGAAGCCGACGGTATGGCCATTACGGCCAGAGAGCTGCAACCTAAAAGGTTGGACAAAGCGAACTCATACAGCACTGTGCAATGAAAACGCGGTAAGCAATATAGCAAAGAACCTATGGGGAAACGGGGAAAACAAGGAGGTTGCCAAGACTGAATATTCTGAAATTAATAAGATAATAAGAGTACTGACGGGTCATTCGACTCAACAGGAAGATCCGCAACGCAGATGATGTGTGGATAAAGATAAATGCAAGTCATGTGGAGAGGGCGGTGAGACAACGAAACACTTCCAAAGGATTCTTGATTTGATATTCCGACAGGGTGTTTTGATGTAGATTTTTGGAACGAATTTCCGTCATCCCTTGTCAAAGGGAACTGGGAACTATTGAGAAGGTTTGTTCAAAGAACACATTTCCTATAAACGTTGGATACTAGAGAGCAAGAGATGGAATGTCCCCTTCCCTCGAATTTATTTAACCTAACCTATTTAACCATTAACCCCAAATATATATTCCTGCTAAAGTGAATAATTTTATTCCCCCGTTTTTAAAATAGTGCACAAAATCTCTTCGCTGAATCTAAAAAATCCAAGGAATTATTTTCAGTTTTTAAAACTTTCTTGAAAAGCCTCGAACTTCTAGAGAACAAATCAGATCTGCTTATTAGTGATAAATTGATATCGAACTTAATTTGCCACTTAAATTTGCTATATGATACCTGATAAAAAAAATTAAACTTTCTCCTGTTTGTCTTAAATTGTACTGCCTTCAGAGTGCCGTCTTCAAAAGCTTTTATTCTTACTACCTGCCTTACTACCCTCTAAAACAGTAAATTTCCTTTGTGGAGACTATTTTGCTTGACAATAAATCATCCTAATTGAAGTTTCATGCAACTTAAGAACTGAGTAGTGTTACGCATAATTTCGAAAAAATTTTCTATCTCTACTTTTTCTTACATGGAAGTTTTTCTTCATCACTGATGTAGCAATATGAAAATATTATTATGATTATTGTTCAGAAAGTATTTAGCGGCCTGCTTATAATATTTCAAACATATTAGTGTCATAAATTAATGAATATTTTATTTATTTTTTAAATAGTGTTAAAGTGATTTAATATAAGCCCTGCGAACGATTTGTAGCATTTTTTGTGTTTAGTTTGAGCTTTTGCATGTTACACCTTTCAACAATCCTCTTTGCGAAAACAAAGTTCCCGCATCTGTTTTTAAAGTATAAAACTTTGTATTGAACGATGATTTTCTTGTATCACTAATTTTTATTACTATTATTCTTCTTTCTTTCAAACAAATAAATAAATAAACAAAATAATTAAACACTTTCTTTAAAAGCTTATAATGCTAATAAGCTGCGTAAATCACTCTACTTCTTTGCCAACTAAAACAGTATATTAAAACTAAGTACTTTAAAGTCTATTGCTACTATATGTTATATAGAAATTCGATTCAAAAGTCGAAAATATAATTAACCAAACCTAAATCAGCAAAAAAAAAGACATCAAATCAATCTATCAACTCAATCATCATCTCGCTAACAGGTCTAATAATAAACACAAAACGCAGACCCACAGTGCAAGAACTTCTAATGCATGATCTCAAAGAACATCAGAAAATATTGGATGAGGGCTTAAAATCGACCACCTTGATTATAAAAACTATGCGTTCTGCAACAGAATTCGATGAGGCTATGAGACGTTTGAGTATGGCTTCCATAGAAGCTACCGTTGTCAAACCCACACCCATTTTCAGTTCTAACCATTATCACGAATCCACACAGCCTCCTTTTGACTACATGGAACCTAAATTTAAGGAAATAACAAATGTATACAAGGCATCTAGTTTTTCTTCTACCTCATCATGGTCCAGTGTGGCCTCGTCACGTAAATATTCTCAAGATTCGCGAAAGAGCTCTACCGATTCGGGAACTTCATTTCTTCGCAAAGATTCTATGCCACGTTTAAGTTTTCTAGGCAATGAGCAGATACCTGTAAGCCAGCAATTGAACCGCTTAAGATTGATTTATGATGCTGCCACTATATCACAAGATGAGGACAGTGCAGATGAAGAGGTCAAGAGCTATTTTAGGGAGCAAGTCGAAAGTGACAGTGGTGGCGGTACGCAGGATAGTTCTTCGTATGAAGATGACCCTATGCTGGAACATTCAAATAGTTGGAGTCGTTTAAAGGCTAGAAAGACAATATGGAAAATTGATGCGGATAAAATTGTTGAAAGAAGTTTCAAGAAAACTTTCGATAAAACAGGTAATTTTTATTTTTGATTAAACAAAAGTAGATCATCTTAGAAAAAATAAATTTTTTGTAAGGACATAAACTTTAAGGGAAAATCCTGGTAATTGTTAAAACACAAAACTAAAGGGTTTATATTAAATAAATAAATAGACCAAAAAAATGTTTTTGAGCCCTATCAAATCGACCATAAACTTTATAATATTCCTAGAATGTACTTTATGCACAAAACAAAATTCTTTTTTTTAGAACTTCCTAAATCGAATATCATGAGCATTAAGCTTCACTCACCACAAGCAGAAAATGAAGTTCAGCCAGCTCCTCCGATAGCGAAGCCTAGAACCGTTACAACTAGTAAGTGCCAAGAAAAAACCATTTGTTAAATACATTAAAAATCTTTCCTTCTTTTAGTACCAGAACCGCAACCATCCAAATTAAATACCGCCACTTCTGTCAACCAGGCTCTTCTTCAAAGCAGTCTACCCACCAAGGACTCATTGAAAATAATTAAAGAAGCTCGTGGAGCCCGTCAACTACGAGGACATGAATTATCCTATTTTGGAGTACCAGTATCGACATCGAAAGATGAAAAAACAAAATCGAAATATACATCGAATTCCAATTTTATAAGTTCTCCAAAACGTTCTCTGCCCTTAAGAAAACGAAACGAGGACAACTGGCAGCTGGAAAATGACAAGCCTGATCTCTTGAAACATAATACCATTGAAGTAAAACCAGCCGAACGTACAAGTTTAAAAAAGAAAGCCGAGCTAGAAGAAGACGATGAACATTTATACGAGAATATAGCCAACGATATAACACCGGTGTTTAAGGTTAAAGTAAACACCTCACCTGAACGGTATGATCGCAAAACTGATTTGCAAAGAGATGCCATGATTTTATGTGAAATGAATCAAAATGCTGACCAAAGTTTAAGAGTAAGTGTGATGGATGTCAAATCAAAATATAAAAACCTCAACTATAAATTTTGATTTTAACAGGAACTCTCTGATGAGGCGGCCGTCAAGGATCGAAGAAGGCGTTCTTTGCAGAGACACAATCCCAAACCGCTTGAAACCATAGATGAAAAATCTACAGCAGAGAGGGTTAATGACATGTGCATAGCAGTTAAAATAAGTCGAGGCACTCACGCCTCTGAAGCTAAGAAAAATTCCAGGCATTCGACCCCCTCACCTACAAGTGCCAAGAGTAACTCACGGGAACGCACTTCTTCTCAGTCCTCAGTAGAATCTTGTCCTAGAGCTAGATCACGTTCTTTATCTAGTGAAAAAGAATATGAGACGACTAAATCAAAACCTTCTAGAAACATACAAATGGTTAAGCATAAAGCACCTAAACCGCCACAAGCTCGTTCTAGCTCTTTAGACTCACAAAGATCGGTACATTCACAATATTCCTCGGGTGAAGATCAACAGCGTAAACTAATTACTGGCAGTTTTCGACGAGAAGATCGATCTCGTGTTAAAACTAAACGTATTACTAGCTCAGCTAATTCAGCTACACAAGACAAACATAGAGATAACAAAGCTGCGCGTCCACCAACCCAACAGCATCAACGCAACAATCATAATTATCATTGTGATGCAAATCGTTTATTAGGTACCACACATTCTACGTCACACCGAGAACGCGTTGAGTGCAAGCACGATAATGCATTAGAAATGACAGCGAGACAACAATATAGACATCATAACAGTTCAACTGCTGGACTACAACGTTCAACTGCGGCTACTAGTAGTGGACGTCGTCGAAAAGATGATTCTCAAAAAATTATACATTCTGCGAGTACAAATTCGGGCCAAGCGATTTGTGAAAGTCATAATAAACATGAACAGACCTCCAGCAAACGTGCTACACGTTCCCTTCGTAATGATGAAGCGAATAGTTCACAACGTTCATCGTTGCATTGTTTAGAATGTGGTGATAAGAGCAAAGGAAAATCATCAAGATCGGCCAAAGGTTAGTGGTATTAAGATTTTTATTCGAAAATAATACTCGTAAATGGAGTGAGAATTCGATTAAAGTTCTAATTAAAATTCGTTAGTATCAACATTTTGAGGGTCAGTTGAAATAATTGTTATTGATCTGACTTTAAACAAGTGATTATGATTTATATTAAAATCAACACAACTCAGTTTTTAATGCATTTGAGGCTTTAATGTTTTTATATAAAAATAGTTCTTTCTAACTCATCCTTAATTTTTGGAAGCTGTTATTATTGATGTAGGGGCAATATTGAAGTAGACCGCTAACTTAATGGGTGCGTTTTCGACCCCTTCTTTCCACGAATTAATTTCAGGCAACCGATTTGTAGTTTACAACTACCTTACCCTCCTTCAAGTCTCGTGCTACGACTAGCATTTACTCTTGACTGCAGGGATTTATGCCTACAGTTACGGCCTTCTTCCTCTTCGTGGAGTCTCTTGTAATTGCTAGCATTTGGATATATTAGGTCCACCATGGCATTCACATTTAACAACTGTCTGCTCATGGTTCTAATTTTAAATACT
Source organism: Phania funesta (assembly GCA_963932375.1). Lineage (NCBI taxonomy): Eukaryota > Metazoa > Arthropoda > Insecta > Diptera > Tachinidae > Phania > Phania funesta. Next base: position 101,487,418 of record OZ010653.1, on the reverse strand, counting down.
AGCTAGTACTAGACTATTCACACACAATGTGTGCTACCGTTTTAGTCTCTTCCTCAGGAGTATCAATGAAGACTGAACCGTCTACCACTTGCGAGGTTTTCTTGTCCATCTCTTTAGAATTCCTCTGTTGGCCAATAAAAACCCAAGTTTATACAGAGACTAACCACTCCACCGAGGCTTCTTTGCCCGTACCCATTGGAATCTCAAGGTCCAACGCCTTCGAGATTGACTCGTGTATTTCTCGCGAGGCATTCTTGCCCACCTCTTACAGATTATTTCCTAAGTTAATTAAGGCTGGAGTTTCGTAAGAGATTATTCTTTCCGCCTCTTGCGCAGCTTCTTGATTCACCCACACAGAGATCCATATGCAAGAATTAGTCTTTATTAAAACTGGAGTTCGACTGGTACCCAGAATTCCAATGCTGTTCCACCGTAGATTAAGGCTTTTTTATAAGAGAGTGTTAACTTCTCTCCGCTCAACTTAGTTAGCCAAACTCCTTGCATCTACAGCAATATGTTACCGCTCACCACCACGAGGAGGTCAGAACTTCTGACAGTGCACTCATACACGGCAAGCCATATCTTTGTGCATGCCAGCTGACTGCTCTACATGGGAACATTAATAAATGGAACATTCTGAGCTCTCTTTTATTTTTGTCCAACAGAAACTGTAACTTACGCTATCTCCGTATCGGAAATAATTAAGAGAGCTTTAGAAAAGTGTACATACACATATGGTATTTAAGAAGTTTATATTAAATAGAGTTTTTAGGATGTGCTTAGTAATTTAATTTAATCATATATATTAAGTTAATCTTCTTAATGTATTTTCTTTTACAGACTTTCTGATATTGGGCCTATTAATAATGGGTGCCACACAGCCAACAAATTTACACAAAAGATTTAGGTTAGATTTTAACCAAGTTTCTTAAGTAGTTTACAGAAACTTCACATAAACACTCTCAAAAGATCGGCTTATAAGCACAAAGCACGTAGTCTATTTTAGTTTTGTATAATATTTTAAGTTCAATAATAACTATAAAGAAATTTTTTTTGAAAAATAAACTAATCCTTTTTGTTCCATTAATAAAAATCAAGCAAAACTTTAAATTTATAAATAAGTTTTACATTAATATTTATTTTTCGATTTTCCACAGGTCACTCCAATCGTTCGACATCCTTTCATCACCACGATAGATCAACGAATCCAGACAAACATTTGAATACAAAAGATTATAAAACGAAGCCGGCAAATCCTGAAAATACGACGTACGTAAGCGTAATAAATTTAGCACAATTTCAAAGCAAACAAAAACAAATAAAAGCTAAAAACAGTGGTGAAATCCTGCACGACACCCAGATATATAGTGATACAGCTAAGTCACAAATCAATGATAAAATTCCACCTCCTAGGCCACCGCGTACGAAACGTAAACAATCCCTTATACCAATAGCCATACCCTCTAAGCCAGAATTGCAACCTCCTTTGCCTCCCTCATCCCTGTCATGTTACTTAAGCGCACAAAGTCCTGCTACTGACTCTCCTACTTATGAATATAAAATTATTACAAAAACTATACCACCCTCCTATTCCAATCAAAGCACCTTGAAAAAAAGTTCTTTACCTAGACCCACAAGTCGCTTGGCTATGTTGGTTAAGGCTAGAAATTCTTCCCTCACACATACCCAATCTACTTCCTCATCGTTTGCCTTCCTGCCCTATTTATCGGCTAAACGTAATTCAGATGTAAGTCATGTATATGATAACTATATGTTGTATGCAGTACCGGCAGCTTTTAGCACAAAAGCCTATAAACAAAATTTAGTTAATGATCACGCTCAACTTTTTGGTTCATCAGCTAAGTGCTATCACTCCACAGCCTATGGAAAAAGAGGTGGAGCAAGAGGACAAGAAATAAAACGTAGAACTGTACGCAGTTCTGTGTCAACTCATCAACCATTTGGAATATGCACATGTTCATAGTACAGCAGGAACAAAAAATGAATAGAGAGAATTAAAACAACTGACATAAGACAACCATCATGTTCACTACTCTCTCGCTCTTTAAACTAAACTCACTTTCAAAAAGTAATTTTAAGAGAAAATGAGCACGAATGAAATAATTAAACTAAAAATACTCGCATATTAGTTTTGGCAAAACTACCTCAACTCTTCTCCACTTATACTAAACTTTAATCAACTCAACAACTCAACAACATACTTTTATTTAAATTTACACCTATCGCCATCAAATCTTACAACCAAATTACACCATTTATTTTTGCACCTTTTTTGTATTTAATAATACGATATGAACGATACGAATTCAAAATTTTATACTTTTTAAAAGAAATCTCAACAACGGCATCTCATTTCCATTGCAAAACTTACAAAAATATTTGCATTTTTGGAAAATACGTTACTTTTGACAGTGTAAGAAACGGCAAATTTTTTATTTCCTTTTTTTTAATAGTTAAGTTTTTTGTAGTTTTTCTCTAAAATTTTGACTTGCATTTATAGTAGTAACGATCAGCGTTTAAATATTATACTTACTGTACTACTATCTAATCCCACTTTTAGCATATGAACGGAAATGTTTTTACATAGATTTTATTATTATGTTCCCATCCCCTCATATAATTTTTTTTTCTACTATTAATAACTAAATATATTTTTTCCAATTGGTGTTGTTTTTCTTCTTTTATAGATTTTTTTAATTTTATTTTTGTGGTCTTACGTTATCGTAAATTTATTTATCTGTTAGAACAGTTATTTATATTCAACATCGAATCATCCTTAAATTTTATATTTTATACTAATTTCGGATTTAAATAGAATTTCGAATCCTCTTAGTTTTTAACTACTTAAACTGTTATCGTAAGTTTTGTAAGCAATCCTTGTAAGCTACAGTTGATTTTTTATTAAATTAGTTACTACCAAAATTTTATCCAATTTCGGATTTTACTTATTTTTATGTATAAACGTATTTTAGATTATCATATTTTTATTTTTCAATTTAACAGACCTTTTTCAATGTATTGATAACAACATTTCATATTTTGCAAATAAGAAGTTATTGGTATAATTTTAAAAGATTAAGACATTTTATTTATATATGATATAGTTTTAAACCTTTAGCAGTATTTAAATTAGAGTCAATTTTTCGCAGTAAAACTTTTTCATATGATTATTTATATGTCTTATTACATAATTTTTGTCAGGAATCACTAACAATTAAAGAAGCTTATTTACTCGTATTTGAAATAAAAATTTAAGATGTTTTGCATATTGATGATATTAAAACTATTTTTGATAAATTTAGAAATATGTTGTTTAACCGCTATAATTCTTTAATTCCCTAAAAACTTGAAATATAATATGTTATTAACTAGTTATAGGTATCGTAAACTTTTCTGTTGAATGATACAAATGCTTTATATATTTTTTTTAATTTACTAGTTCATTGAGGTTTCTACAATTTCGATTTTTTTTTTATTTTAAAACACTTTTGCAGTTTCAAATTATCGTAAAATTTTTAATACACATTCTTATACTTTTAAGCAATTTTTTTAACGTTATGTAATTTAAAGTTTTTTTTACTAATATCGAATTTAATAATATTCTAATAATTTACGATTCATTATAACTCTTTTTTTAGTATATAGTTTTAACAATATATTAAATTTCAAAAATTTTTTATTTTCTTCTATTATATTTAATATTTTCTTCAGCTTTTTTAACTTTGTTTTATTAATTTTTCATAACATAATTCGTTTTATCAACTGACTGTGAACATGTTGCTCTAGAAAAAACACTACCTTCGTATATCGTTTTGTATCTTTCTTACCTAAAATTCATCGTACTATATTTTTGCTGAAAATGTTCACCCTATATAGTTTCGTATCCTCAGATAGTTATTAGATCTAACTTTAGTTAAATTTTACACCTACTAGTTGATGTTTTTAAAAAATTCTTCACAAAAATAATTTATAAATGCTACTATTTCTTTGTTATTTTAGCTCTAGTAAAAATGTCCAACATCACCAACAGCAATCACAAATGGCTCCAAAGGAACGTCACGAACGGCAAAATCGTAAATCCAAACGAGATGAAGATCATACAGAACATGTTCATGGTTTAAAGTCAGCTATTATTCAAAGAACAACGAAATTGCGCGAGACATCGCGTAATAGAAAAGAAAAGAATAAATAATAAAAAAAAATTAACAATTTAACTTTATATTTAAGTAACTGAAATAACTATTTATTTTAATGGTATGTTTTTATTTAGTAATTTTAAGCAGTCCCTAAATATAATTTAACTATTTTATTCTAACTCGCACTTATGACCTTTAAAATTACATTCAGCTGCAGCAATTTTAATTTTTTGCTGTTCTTTTTCTTCTTTAAAACCCAGTATTAATTAATTTTTTTTTTATTAATTTAATTAATCATTAGAATTATTAACTTTATATGATACTCATACGACGATATTATTTTATTTTTATTTTATTATAAATCTTATGTTAAAAAAAAACCTAAATTGTTTATTATATGTGTGTTTTCTAGAAGTCTTTAGAGTCTTATAGTTTTCATATAAACAGAAAAGCAAATGAATTAAGATTGTTTGTAATTTATTAAATAAATATATAAAAAAAAACGATTTAAAGAATTGTTTAACAGTAAGTTGTTTTAATTTGAGGGTTAACTACAGCACTTACTGTCTTGAAATCAGATTAATTGCAAACGGGTGTGCTGGCATAGCTTTGTTACTGTATGTCCCAAAAGTGGTCACGCCCTTAACAAATGGCGTGGAGGACTTTAGCCACCCTACATTTGTGGGAAACTAAAGGACGGTGAACTAGCAGCATGAAGTTACAGCTACAAACGATTGGATAATAAATCACAACATCAATTCAGCGGATATATAAGGTCAATAAAATATTCGGTCGTTAAGAGCAATCTCAGCAGTATTGTGGGAGACGTCTCGTAAGAAAATACATTTGTCAACCCATTATTTAAACATACATTATGTTAGGTCGCATGCTCTTCAACGTAGAAACGCTACATTTGTCCCACGAGTCATATGGTAAATCCTAGGGTAAGTGCACTCCTATTACGCCATTGAACAACGTTAAATTATGCTCGGTCTTGGACAAATAAGGGTAGAGCGTCTGCACCAAAAGAGTGAGAATGTTTAATACAAGCGTGTATCCAGGAAATTAGGATATTCTTCCCTCAACGATTCCATAAAATAAAACTTGTTTTTGTTAAAATTTTTCGACACTCGTCGGGAACCAGAAAAGGTCTAGCGCTTTCCACTTAAAGACTAAACAGCGCAAAAAGCAATCAAATTTGAATTTCGGCAAAATATGGTTACTTACAAAAGCAGGTAAGTTCTCTACATAAAAATTAATTTAAAAGGACCAACAATTTACGATAAAGTGTAAGTTACATACACTTCTGTATTTATTTTTTTTTAAGATAATGTTTTTTTTATTTTTATTAGTTAACTTTCTTTAAATGATAAAAATAACGATTTTTTTGTTGCATAAACGCTACAGTCTATGTCTTAAGCATCAAAAGATAAAACAATCAAATATAGAATATGTGCCCATGTATACGTTATTGTGAAAAATCTTATCTTGAATTTTTCGGTCTCGACGCATAAATCTTATAGGAATTTATGTTTTAGTTCAACAATCTTTTAGTTTCGTCTTTTTACTGCTTTTATAAATTATTTAAAAAATAATTTGGCTTTCTGGTAAATAGATATATTTTTATACATAAACATTAGCTGTATTTTTGGGTTTTTAAAAAAGTTCGGATAAAGTTATTTATTTAATGATTAATAGAAAAAATATATTTTTCTTGATTATTTATCGTAAAGTGTTTACCGGCTAAATGATTTAAATTTCAGAAAGTTTCAATATTTTACAACCTAAATAATTATTTTCTAATATTGGTTTTTAGCAAAGTGAGCATAACTTGATATAATTTTAATATCGTAAATAATAATTGTTATCAATTTTGACAATTTTTTACTAAATTTTTTGTTTAATTTTTTGCTTAGTTTAAAATTAATAGCATTACCGAAAGTAATATTTTTTATTACTAAGCCAATTTATTGAAGCCAATCGAAATATTTATTCAAATTTATCGTAAATACTTCTTTTATAAATAATAATATTTTTACAAAAAAATTTATGTGGTATTGCTTACTTTACTTTACTCTGATTTTGCTTTTATGCATTTCCAAGAGCTATCGTTTTTAATATTTGTTTTAATATATGTATTTAAAATAAAAATCTACAAAAATAATTTCAAATTCGTCTTAATTCTTGGAAATCGGCTAAAAAAAATATTTTTATATGTATTAATATATTATCTTTGATATTTTATGTAAAAGATAACTAAATGATAACACGCATAAATACAAAAATTTTGTTGGGAAAAGCTTTTTTATACTTCAAAGTTACGCTCATTTATACTTAATGTGACAAAGAAAGCTTTCCTAAAAACCAATAAAAAAATTAAATAACAAAAAAGGAGAGTAAAACTTGAAGAGTAATACATATTATCAGTTATAACGAAATTTATATACCTTGCTTTATAAACATTTTTAAAATAAATTTAATTTTTAGGTTTGGCATTATACAAATTTAATACCAAAATTGCTTTTATGTTTTTTTTTTTTTTTTGATACCTTAAGTTCTTAATTTTGATGGTATACGTAAACATACGGCTTATGAGAGCTTTTAAAAGCTCTAACACCACTAATGTTCTTATTGTAGCGTATGCGATATAACAATATTACTGATCTAATTGTGACACATGAATACTTTATTTATGATTTTATTAGTATCTTTCCTCCTACTGTCACCTGTATTTCAAATGCGGTAAAATATTACGGTTTAGTCTAATTTTATTTGTTATAACAGTTAAACGTTTTTCTTTTTAGTAAAGAAGTGTATGTTTGTGTGGAAGGTGGAGAAAAATTATAAGAAGAAAAAAACTTAAGAGATAAAAATTAAACTCAATTGCTTATTTTGATGTAACAATTAATTGGAAAATTCAACAACCAGTAAAAAAGTGTAAGTGCTTGAAATCAATTAAATATTTAATTACTGTGCACGAAAAATTATTAGCACTTTATAAATTTAACAAGTAAGAGAGCTAGCTATATTCGGCTGTGCCGAATCTTATATACCCTTCACAAAAGTAAGAAGGGAGTACTACGATTTTCGCCGTTGCAAATAATATGAGTTTATTTGTATTTGATAACATTTAGAGTTTTCGATGAAATTTCAGCCTTTGGGTAAATTTTGTCATTGAATTTCAAAAGATGGTAAAGTGTGTTTTTGGTTCCGTGTTTGTGAAAATTAGGTTTATTGGACCTTGTGTAGTATCGATTTTGTTAAAAATGCTAAGTTTTTCATAAAATATTGAATATTGCTTTGTTTTTATATTTTTTGATAAAATTTCGGTTTTGCATTGAATTTTAATTTGTTTGCAATTAATTTTTTTTTATTCCATTTTTTGTAGTAAATTTTTGAATTTAAAATTTTGGAAATATTTAGTACTGTTGACAATTTTTTTGTGCGGTGCCTTTAAACTTCGGATTTTGATGCATTTCCAAATAATGCCAAAATAAATGTTTTTAATTTTTCAGACTAATGGAGATTTTTAATAAAAATTATAAATTTTAAATATTTTACAATTTTTTGGGAATTTTTGTGGTGAATTTTGAATTATTGTATGTTTTTAAAACATCGATTTTGTTAATATTATTGGCGATATTACAAAATTGTGGTGAACTTAAAATTTTTGTGCTAGATATTCAAAATTTAGTGAACTTCTTTCTTTATTCCAGTTTTTTGATTTTGTGGTGAATTTAAAAATTTGAAAACATTTCGAATTTTCCAAATTTTTGATTTTGGAGAAATTCGATTTTCTTTGTTAGTTTTTGAAATTTTGAAAATTTTAAACTTTTGGAAGTTTTTGATTTTGTAAAATTTTATGTTTTCTTTATTAAAATTTGTCCAAAAATTTACAAGTTCGACTCACTTTTAGCGTTTTTACCGTTTTTTAAGACTTTATGCTTGTGTAAAGTTTGCCGATTTTTGATACTTTTACACTATTAAGTGCTTTTGTTTATTATTTGGATTTAATTTTATTCACAAATTTATGTTTTTTCAAGCTTTAAAGATTTTTTACGCTCTAAAAATAGTTCTTTTAGTTTTTAAAACTTTTTTAATAAATTTTTTATTTGCTTTTTTTTATCGGGTTTTCGGGTTTAAATCCTGATGATAACATTAGTTGATTTACCATTGTTCTTGTTCTTCGCAATTTTTAAGGCTCAAAAAATACTGGGCCATAATAGTCATCCATATAGAGAGCATAACCTTAGACTTTAAAACTATTTAATTGGCCAATATTTTATAGGTATGGCTGAGTTAGAACCCAATTTGTATTCCTTTAAAGTTCAATACAAAATTCCTTTTCTTTTCTTCTATTACAAGCACCTTTCTTTATTTTAATAAGTAATGCTTCTAATGGCATTTTTTTACCAAAAATGTTGCCCTCACACAGTGATGCACTTTTTATGATTGCAATGGAACAAAAATAATTAAATTATATTGCAACATAAGCACAAGAAATAACTCTCTTGTTTAGATAAACAATGTAGTTAGGTTAGGTTAGCTTGGGTAATCAAGCCGCCTGCACTGCAGGCCCACATGGTTCCGCAAATTCGGTCCCTTTCTGTTACCTGAAAAGAGATAGGTGAGTAGAAGAGAATAGAGTGAAGAAATGGTGAAGAAAGTTAGGGAAATTTAGGATAGGTCACAAAGTCTGTGGAGTCACTGCTAAACAAGTGGCTGCTCCTTGCGAAGGAATTGATTTCCCGCAGTATCACCACCGCTATTTCTAAGAGGCTGCCGAAGCACCTCCGCCCGAGTTGAGTCAGGCGTGTGTTCTTCAAGGCAGGATAGAGGCACAGGAGGGAGTATATCGTTTCCCCTTCATTTTGACAACTTCTATAAAACTCATTTGCAGGCAGAGCCTCATTATTTTCACATGCCTGCCAAATTTGGAATGTCCGGTAATCTTTGCCACGATGTCCCTTAATAGTGTCCTTTAAAAACTTAGCAGAGCTCTGGTTCGAACCCTGTCAAAACTTGGTCAGGTTAACCTAGTGATACAACATGTGGGTTCTTCCAACCGCCTAGCCTTAGCAATATTACATATCGCATTATGGATATGCCTCTTGCAGGCTGAGAGGGGTATGCCACATAATTCATCAATGTCTGAATCCTGCAGTCTTGCTCCTCTCTTTCCCAGCTTGTCGGCCTCACAGTCACCCTTACTGGTCCCGTGTCCACGCATACATTCTAGGGTGATTCTCGAATGTCTCGCCATCAGATCTAAGTATGTGCGGCATTCCTGAACCATCTTATATGTTGTATAAACACCTGTTAGAGACCTAATTGCAGCACGGCTGTCGGTAAAGATTCGAACATTTCCATTAACTATTCTGTAACACCACAGCCAATTTATTTTACACAGTTGGAAAAAAAGGTAGTGTTTCTCCAAGAACTTTAAGTTGAGTGCCAGAAATTTTCCATATTCATCACGTTCTGTGCAAGTTTTTCGTAAATATTGCATACTTTTTAGAAAGGAATACAAAAAAGGCAGAAACGGCATCATATATGTAACACTTATGTCAGAGAGGAAAGCGTTATAAGTCTCCATCTTTTAAGATATTAACCTTGTCTAAGAGCAGACGTACCATAAGTTTTTTAAGCCCGCAAAATACGAATTTGAAAATCTGATTAATATTTTCAATCGAAAATAGTGTTACTATGGTATATAATACCAGTGATGGAGACGCGAAAAAGTTGTTCAAATAATCGACAATAAACAATCCGGAAATCACTTGAAATAAAAAATTATATTTCAAATTTTAATTGCTAAAAAGAAAAATAGTATTTTTAGTATTTTAAATTTTAAGAACATATTTTTCTATTTATCTTTTTTATCAGCAACTGTAAGTTTTCCCAAAAATCAATAGTAATTATTATCCTACATTATATTAGAAGGTCATTATATATTTTTTATAAACTTTCCCCAAGTACATATTTAGTTTTGTTATTCGTGTTATAGCATTTACAATTGTGCGACCAATTAACAGTTGTGTAGCAAATAGCTCTGACACTGTCAGTAGTATATGAAAGCGTCTAGTAAGGGCAATCTATTAAATAATTCAAATATCATGTTGCCCTTGTTGCCTTCGAAAGAATTAAGTTAAAAGTATAATGTTCATAACTGCTTTAGAGTTTTTAGTAATTTTTCAAACAAAAAAGTTGGCATAACGAATAAGATTTTAGTACAGTATTCTTTAAAATGTTCTATAAACAATTTTATATAATAGTTCAACGTCAGTTCGAAAACGTTGTAATTTTGAACAAATGTAAAATATGAAGTATTTCTTTCTCCATACTTTTAGGAAATTTTAGCCGACTGTTGATAATTCTAAACAGCTCTATTGGGTTCACTTTTTCTCAGCAATGCAATAACTGTATTTTCAAAATTCATGTTTCCTGTTTTTTGCATTTATCAACTTATTCCATGGCCTAAAATTAATTTTGAAAATTACTTCGAACTTGGAAACATAATTAAAATTTTCTAGTTTATATAAAATTAAGACTTTAAAAAATTTCAAAAATTTGAGCATATTCCAAGAATTAAGATGCAGGACTTCAAGACAGATGTTCTTGAATATTTCCAAAATTGAAATTAAGTTCTAATACCGAAATATATGTTTGTACCTTGTTCCTTGATGTCTTTTAAATTTGGTACCAAAGTTTATATTCTACTTAAATTCGAACTTAAGTTCAAAATTTCGAACATACTACCAAAACTATATTTTTTGATTTTTGTATAAAACGTTAATTATTCCACACCAGTTAGACTATAAACAGATTTGTTTCATATTTCGAAAAATTGAAATTAAGTTCCAATTTCGAACTATATATTAGATAATGTGCCTGTATTTTGTCTAATTTCTAAAATCAGCATCACATGGTATTATTAAAAATATGTCCGAAATTCTCAAAATAGTTCGGATATAAAAATTTTTGATTTTGGAATTTTTTTTACTGTATTTTAATAATTTTCTACTCTGTTTTAAGTGTTTTGAGGAACACAATTTATTTCTTTAACACATTTTGTAAGTTTAGAAAAGTTTGGTTAAAACATTAAGTTTCACAATACAACGCAAATAAGAGATAGAGAGAGAGGGTGAGAAAGAGAGTGATAGCGAACGAGAGAAATAATTGCCCTTTACTTAGCATTTTTCCAAGTAGTTAAATATTGATAAATTTTCATGACACAGCCAAGTTCAGTTAAGCAAAAGTTAGAATTTTAAATAGAAATAAAGCTTTTTGTTTTTGTTAGGCAAGTAACTACGTATTTGTATTTATTTGTTAATTTTCGACACTTGTGGTTATCGGTAAGTCATAGATAAATAACAACAATATCAGAGTAAAAACAATAAGTGATAAAAAACCAAAAATGCTAAACACCCTTAGTAGTTAAATGTATAGTCCAGTCTATTGTATTAGCAATACTGCAAAAATTAGTTACATATATTTAATTTTAAGTTTTCGAACATGAAGGTTAATTTTTTAATTTTTTCTTGGCTTTAAACTCCAAAGTGGTGTAACGTAGGCAATGATTAGGGATATTTTTGAAAGACATTTTATCAGGTTTAAATTGTATGTGCAGCAAATTTTGCTTTGGAAAAGGAGTCGTACTTTAAAATTATAAAAAAAAGAATTCATTACAAAAAAAAAACGCTAGAGACAAAAATATAAAACATTAAAAAATCAAAAAGGGACAAAACCCGATGAAAATAATTGTCTTTTATTTAAACTAAAAAAATTTTAAATAACTATCGCAAGAAAATAGACAAAGCTAAAATTCTCCAATTGCAGCAGGAAAGTAACTAAAAATTTTCATATTTGCTGAATATCCACAATCACAAAAAGTAACTACAAATTAAAAAAAAAACAAAATTCGCTGATTATTGTTAAAAGACGGTTTAAGTAAAGTTAATCAATAAAATCGCAAAAAATATACAAAAATAACAATATATAATATTTGTCTAATCGAAAAAATCAATGAAGAATAGAAATACCCTTCACCTTCCCATAAATATTGTACGACCGACAGGTCGTATCAGCTAAAAGCTTCATAAGTTATCTGCGAAAGGTTAAGATCAATTTTAGTACCAGACAGATGGAAATAATTGAAACAATTTTTCTTTTTATAATAAATATCTTATTTAATAATCCGATAGGAAAGTACACTACAAAAGCGGATTTGTACCATTTTCAATTGCAGTCAAATTACCAAGAGTTAATTTTATTCATTTTTACTTATATTTTTACTAGGATAGAAGGATCTATGACAAGTATGTGTGACATAAAATATCGACTAAATGCTTGCCACAACTTCGGTGGCATAGCTCTATCGGATGGTCGATACTTTTATTGACTATTGAAATATCTTTCCCTTTACCTCTTGAATTGTTATTGGCTTTCTGATGTACACTTTTTCTTTTAAATACCCCCAAAGAAAGAAGTCCAACGGTGGCAGCTCACAAGACCGTGACGGCCAATTAACATCGCCACGACGTAAGATAACACGGCCACTGAATTTCTCACGTCAAACAGCCATGTTTCGTTGCATATCTTCAATTTCTGGCCAAAAGAAGTCCGGTATCGTCTCGCGATAGCGAACACCATTTACGATAACTGCTTGGCCGATCTCATTTTCGAAGAAATACGCAGATGACGCCGCCAGCCCAAAACCACCTCAATAATCACTCGTGGATTCTCATTTTCCAAAATGTGGCATTTATGTTAAGTAATCCACTGAGGTGAAAGTGTGCCTCGTAGCTGAAGATGATTTTCTTTGTAAAGTCACCATTCACTTCTGTCTGTTCATCCAACCATTCGGCGTATTGACGACGCTTGAAGTGGTCAGTAGGCTTCAACTCTTGAGCCAATTGATACTTGTAAGCGTGTAAATTGAAATCTCTATTCAAAATTCGTATCAGTGATGTTCGTGAAATGTTTAATTATTGGTCACGACGACGAGTCGATGTTGACGACTCCTCTGCTACACTATCGCAAACAACAGCAATGTTTTCCGCATAACGAACTGGCTGAGCATGCAAAGGTGTTTACACATTTCCTACAGACCCGGTTTGCTAAAATTTGCGCACGATTCTCCCGAATGAGGACACATTTGGTCGATTATGCTGACCAAAAAAATCACGAAGTGCACGAAATGGATTTTAATTTGCACGCCCATTTCAGCCTTAACGTGCTGTTCAATTGTATAGCTCTCCATGGTTAAATTTGTCAAACACTGGAACAAAGAAGTGTCAAATTAAGCTGGCCAAAAAACTAGACGTGCATTATGGTTGGACCAACCTGTAGTTTAAATGATAGTGTGTAGGAAAGCCAAACTTCAGCACATTAAATAGTTGAAATTATTTAGTGTAGAGTCGAATAAGTTTATATCACGTCGGCGAGCAAGATGCCATTTCAATAATTTTAAATTACCGAGGGATCAAATTCATGTTTTTTTTCAATTTATCGAATCTTTTTCAAGGGGCCTGGAGATTAGTTTAAATTATTGCAACATTGAAATTAACAAGTTCAGATTTTTTTCTTTATTATTATTATTATTTATTATATCAATCATCATTACATTTAAAAATAATATATAATATCTCAATAAATTACATTTTTGAGCATTACTATTAAGTAATGCAGCAAATAAATTATGCAGCAATTAAAGTTTCATATTATCGAGAGTCGACTGTATATGTTCTTTGGCCTCTCCATATCTGCTTTTAATTTAAAAGTTGTTATATATATATTTATTCAAAAATAGCTTTGTGTAAGTAGATATATATTCAATGAAACTTAAAAGATACATACATATGGTCTCTTAGATTTGTCGTTATCTTTAACGTACAAAATACGAACGTTATCTCTCTACGTCTAGTACTACAATAACACGTATACCTTTGCAGGTTACTCGAATTCTTATTATTTATCAAAGCTTTTGAAAGATTTTTATATGTTTACATCGACGTTTATTTCACTAGCTGAAATCCGTTAAACTCCATATCCTAATTAAATGACATACAATAATTAAACGATATACATATTTGTTTGATTCTTGATTTGATATTCCAACAGATTGTTTTGGTGTAGATTTTTGGAATGAATTTCCGTCATCCCCTGTTAATTTGGTTTGGGGACAAGCCGGTTTCCGCAATGTGCCATCTTCAGCGTCATTTTTCGTTTTGAGAAGATTGCATTAATTCGTTAGTGTTTTATTGTTTGTCAGGTATCTATTTGCCATGTGAAGTAATAGCAGGAGAATATTGATTATCACGTTCACATCTATGAGGTGTGAACAGGTAGCAGGCAAAGCTCGTAGGTCTGATGATTTTGTAGGGTTTTGGTAAGCATTAGTGATTACTGGTTAACTGCTTTGTAATGCGTCAGAATTTGTGTTTTTGTTTATTGCTTATAGTGTTTTTGTTGTGGTTAAAAAAAGTCAGTGATTATTGGATTATGAATTAGTTTTTTATTTTGGTATTGTTTTTTTATTGTTTTGCTGCTTGGTGTATCTTTTACGTTATTTTTGTTGTGTGTCAACAAAACAATAACGAATCAATGCAAACTTCTCAGAATGAAAAATGACACTGAAGGTGGCATGGTCTCCAAACCAAACTTAACAAGGGATGACGGAAATTCGTTCCCAACATCTATATATATGTTTAATTATCAACTACTTGATTTTATTTATTTATAATATAATATTATATTAAAAAAACTTCCCAGTATCCTTTACATTAATAAAATTGCCTAAATGAGATTTTGATGCAAATTGTCTTTTAAGTAATTGTTATTTAATGGCAAGTTTAGTGAACGTGAGGAATAAAGTGGACCTTCAACTTTTTTTTCTTATCACAAATTCTTTTTAAAATAAAGTTAATGTTTTTGAAAATATGGCAATAAATTGGTTGTAAAAAATTCATAGTGGCAACTATGTACTTTTATTTGTTTGTTTACTTGCAACAAACAAACAATAAATTCCGGAAGAGTCTTCTTAAAAATATTCTCCAACTCTTTAATATAAAACAAACACGATCTGCTTTCAATTTTAATTTTTGTATATTAAAACTACATTAAAATAATTTTTATTATTTTTTTTTTTTTTGCTCAGAATATGGCAACTTCAAACGAATAATAAGATTAGACACGAAGGGACCTTTAAGGGGAACAAAGGCATATTCCACTTAATGGTGCATCATAGGTAGCTATGTTTCCAGTTGAAATTCATTTACAATGTTGCATCATCTGTATCGATGTTTACTGTTTTTGATGGCTTACTTCTTTGCATGCTGTTGTACCATGATTGTTTATTCCTCGTATATTTCTTTAATAGTCTATACGATATTTACCCAAAAGTGATATTTCGTTTGTGGTCTGTATCAAAAAGTAAAACTAGGTTTCTAAAACATTTTTCCTCTAGTGTTCCTTCGTTTCTAGCTGGCATTACGTTCAAACTTAGGGCTAAGTATTAGCTTAGAGTACACATAATAACTGAAAACGTATTATATATTTGACAACATTCTAACTTTAACTATTGCAAATTTTAGTAATGGCCCTAAAGGTTTATATTTCCAACACTTCATTGTATACTAACTCAACTATTTTGCATTAACTAGAAATATAATTCTAACTTTATCCAAAGCTATAAATTTCATTTTGCTTACAAAGTTTTTCTCATAAGATATTTTTAGTGTTGCAACAAAATTTGGCTAAACGTGTCTAGATAAATATGGCAATAAGGCGGAAAAAAAACCAATATATATCTCAAAATCCCAAATATCTATAGTATTACGGGATAGGAATTTATAAAATTCCCAATCATGGGGTTTGCAAAATTTTAACCCATTTGGCTTCCCTAATTACAACAAACAAGTCACATAGATATTGTTAAAATACCAACTTTGTTAAGCAAAATACTTTAAAAAGTTCTACAATTAAGGTCTTGATTCAATATTAAACTTAATTGTTAGATCGGTCAAAAATGTATGTATGCTAAAGCGTGACAGTGTAGATCAACACTGATAATAATGTTTTCTTGTGACCAGAGTTACATTTTGTTTTCGCATATTTTTTGGCGACTATTTGACATCGAAAAGCCATTTTGTTAAAATTTTATGTTTGTTTGATGGAATTCTATTAATTTTTTTAATGAGTCGTACGATTGTGTAGGATAGTCAATCATGGTCTTTAATATCACATTTGTTAAAAATAATTTAACACACAATAATCAGCTTTGTTACTTTTGAAATTAAAAGTTTATTTTTTAAAATTAATTTGTTATTTTAATTCTTTCAGATAAATTAAATTTCACATCACAAAATGTCTTTGTTGACGGAAAGCGCAAATTGTATTAAAAATGTGTTATTTACATTTAATTTAGTATTTATGGTAAGTTGTTCGAATACTACTTATTAACATAACTCATGAACATTGATTGTAAAAATTATATTATTGAATTATTTATTCAAATCTTGTAAATTACGTTGTTATGCAAACTTCGTCCAAAATATTCGACATTTCTATTTTGAAAACATAGAAATCACCGAAGGTTGTGATTACTCTAATGAATTTCAGCCTAAACCACATACCTTATATTAACTCTGGTAGATTAGAAGTCAAATTATTTTAACAAAGAGGTGAATTAAATTATAAGAATTAAATATTATAAAAAAATCTCTATCCAATGGCAGAGAAGAATAACACAGTGTTGCAGTAAAAATGTTCTTATGAAATTACTTAGTATATGTTATAGACCTACTTGAGTAGATAATTTCGACATTTATAGAAATTCGATTAAACCCTCCAAGTCGAAAGTTATCGATAAAAACCGTATATTATTACACATATTTTGAAATATTTAACGGTATTGAGGAGATGAGAAGTTAGGTCTTATAATGTTAAAACAATTTTGAATTGACCAACCAATCTTTTGAAGAAATATGATCGACAAAAAAATTTGAAAACAAATTATTTAGGAATTTTTTTAGTTTTGGCGGCTTTTTTGCAACTGTATAAATACTATATATAAGGCAAATTGTTCTTATTATATAATAACACTGATTTAAGACCTAAAAAAGATGGCGTTTAATAAAAATTTCTAATGATGTGTATCACCTACTGATACAGTTGGAACATGGTTAGGTTAGGTAGGCAGCTATCCACCATATACACTCGGAGCCCATTAAGAGCATTTACGACCATCTACTCCCAAAGTTCGATGAAACCTGGAGCTTCTAGCGAAACTTATCAATGTTGTCAGTATCGCCTCAGGACAGTCTGGGTCCTGAAAGAGCCTTTGTCCCAAATACGTGAGCCTGCGTTCTTTCAAAGCCGGGCAGGCGCATCCAGACAGCTTTCCCCACGAAAGATTTACATACGCCGAATTGTAGAGATATCAAACTTTTCCGTTCCTCACGCATTGATCAGCCATCTCGTTTCGTTTTTATTCGCAAACAAACTAAAACCTTCTTACTTGCACATTAATTATACAATTCACAAACGTATTATATTATTGTATCGCTTATTAAAATAAATCTTTGATTTGCTGTTGGTTAACAGTCAATTTTATTGTATTATGGTATTGTTGTATGGCTAACGTCAAAAAATTATAGACATCATTTAATACCATGACCTTGATTCAAACAAGAGAACTTTAAGTTTCAATCAATAACATTTAAAGTAAAGAAAACAAGATTAGCAAGAGAGTAGATGGTAAATGAATATTTATATTTCAAAAGGAAATTTCACGAGTTATTTGTAGTTTATAATAAACAAAATAATCGAGCAAATAGTACTAGGTATGGTGTCAATACAACACTTCAAAAATATATGAAATGATATTGTATTATAATATCATATTTTAGCATGAATAGTACCAACAACAAAAATACTAGATTGTAGTATAATACAATAATACAAGCGATACAACAATACAAGACATCTATAGAATAAAGAAAAATTAAGATATAGTACATAGGTGTATTTATATATATATTTTTTTAATATGATAGATTCAATTTGAATTTTTACATTAAATTAATAATCGTTAATCTTTTCTAAAAAATTTTCGTGGAAGACAATTGCATGTCACCGTGTCGTGAAATGCTTTGGCCTGGAAATTTCTGTATCAGGTGGATCTTGCTGAAATCATAGGCGACCGATGTCCATATATTCCACTGATTCCTATAAAAAGTTCCTGGTCGTCTTCGGGTAGTACACACCATTGGCTATGATAGCTTATATGATAATCTGTCTAGGATTTTTGATCCTCAAATGTGGCAGTTCTGCCTCTTTACAAACCCGTGAAAGTGAAAGTCCGACTTCTTATTCACGCACTAATTCAACAAACACAAGACACTTTTGAAGGTCCTTGATTGATTTGGATCTGGTGTGCGTGTAAATGCAAATACGTAATTGATCGACACAGAATCTTTATGCTTGGTGCTCGTACATCGGCGACACTTTCTTGAACTCTGTCAATATTCTCATCCAGGCGACCAGACCAAACATGCTGCGATGTTGTTTTATTACATACCGATCTAATTTGTTCGAAATTCTGGAACGAATTCCAAATTGTGCGTTTAGAAGGTCACTTATGTTCACGAAAGTATTTACGCAAAGCTATACACATTCTTCCGTTGTGTATGACTAGCTTCGTAAAGGTGGTTGGAATACTTTAATGACGCACACTTGAATATTTCGAAATTACTTTACACTCATCTTGAATCACCCTTTTTATATAATGACTTGAATAACTTACATATCTCTTGCTTTCTTCCAGCTAACTGGCATTATATTAATTGGCGTGGGTGTTGGTGTTGGCACCGTCTTTCACGAATACGATGTATTTTTAACAGAGAAATTCTTTTCGATTCCCACACTGCTAATTGTTATCGGTTCATTCATCATTGTATTCTCCTTCTTTGGTTGCTGGGGAGCTTTAAAGGAGAACTATTATTTAATCCTAATATTTTCCGTACTATTGGGTTTGATTTTTATTTTGGAAATGGCGGCCGGTATTAGTGGTTATGTTTTGAGATCTGAAGCTGAAAAACTAATCAAAGTTACTTTAAATGAAAACATGAGCAAGTATAATAATGAGACAGTTACGCCTGTAACTAAATTGTGGGATGACCTACAGCGAGATGTAAGTGTTCGAAGGCAACAAACAATTGCTTTCATTTTAATACAAAATTTCATTATATAACTTCAGTTTACTTGCTGTGGCATTGAAAACTATACAGACTGGAATACTAAGTTCCCAGATAAATTACCAATATCGTGTTGTAGCGTGCCTTATGGTATTGTTGGTAATTTTAGTTGTACTGTAAACATTGAAGACACCAACCGTTATTCTCTCGGTTGCCTTGCTGAATTTTCCAACTATATTGAGGCTCATGCCATTAGCTTAGGAGCAGCTGGTGTTATTATCGGTGTTATGCAGGTAAGTGTAGATAATTATTGTTCATACATTTTCTCTTAATTTCTGTTAAATGTATTTCTTTTAGTTTTTTGGCGTTCTTTATGCTTGCTATATTGCACGTGAGATTAAAATTCGTAATGGCGTTAGTGGTATTACGGGTTAAGTTCATTAATTCCTAAACGTTTTGAAAATATTTATGTTTCAGTCATTTTTTTTATTTTTTTAATTTAAAATAAAATAACAAAAACAAATAATACAAATTAATAATTTGTAAATTTTTTTTCGTTCACATTGGAAAAGAAATACAATATGACGTAAGTTTAAAATTCTTCCTAAAAATTAAAATACATATATAGTAAATTTTATATTGTTAGTTTTGGAGAACAATTAAGGTGTTGTCATTTTCAAAAAAATTGTGTCATAAATCTTTAACCTATTCCTAAATTATAGAAGCTGGAAAGTCTATTTATACGTCAAAAGGTCACAGCCTGTTCAAAAGCCAATATACGAAAAATTTCAGGCCTGTCACTATCCCAGTCGTTCTGGTGAACCTACAGTTAGTATACTACCTAAAACCACACAAAACAACAAAACAAACCTTTCGTACGCTGAAAAACTTAAAAGCGGTTCTGAATTGTCAGCTCATAATGTTACGTAAAGTAGACCCAATGCCCAAAAATATTCATATGCCCACGTTTTTAGAGAAGGTCCTCAGGTACCTATTACTGATAATTCGAGTTCAATCGAAAATCTACTTCAACCAATGAATCACTTCATAACTAACATGCAAACCATATTTCAGGAAATGACGCGGTATCATAACATGATTCTGCAAGTCCTATTAAACCGCAATTAATTAAATTACCAACTAATAATATGCTACTGGAACGCAAATGGGCTCTTCCAGTACAAGCTAGAATTAGGACACTTCCCTGAGAATACAGAAAATTGATGTATTCCTGGTATCCAAAACCCACTTTACTATAAAAAATTGCTTTTGAGTTATTGGATTTCTTACCTATGACACTAACCACCCGAGTGAAGAGGTATGTACTATGTGGTGGTGTTTCCATTCTTGTGCGAAAAAACATAAGGCACTTTGCAAAGCAAGATTTTAAAAAAGATTTTCTACAGGTATCTCACAGATAAAATCGAACAAAATCAGTTTACTAGATTCTTTTCCACATTAGGTTTATTAAGTTACATTAAGTTTATTTCAGCCTGGCGATTATAATGCCAGGTATACGAATTGGGGCTCTGGACTTATAATTCTTAGAGAAAGGCAACTATATAAAGCGGTTGGTTCACATATAATACTTTTTGCGTCTTGTGAATTGCTGCGTTGTCCGAAATTAACCAAGCATCAGTTGTATTTTTTCTTGAAGTTTATTACATTTGTACTTTGTTGAAACTCTTGACTTCTTTAAAGCTTGTCGACAAAATAACACGTTTTGCTTGTATAATGATACATCAACCGTAAAATTAAAAAAATTTGTTTCAGAGAATAATTCGATTATTCGACATAAGTCGACCGAATAATTTTTCATTCTAAATTAACAAATTTTATTCGTTTGATTATTTGACTAATTTTTGTTTTCTTATTTAATGAAACAGCGCACGCTAATTTTAAAGAATTTGTTTCAAAAGATTATATTATTATTCGACAGAAATCGATCGAACAATTTTTTTTTCCAAGATTGAAACGTTTTTTTTTCATTCGAAAAGGGATTAGAAACACACTTCTAATATTTGGATATGATATGAAATAGAAAACGCTAATTTAAAATGCATAAGTTTTTTCAAGAAATTATATCTTTATTCAACTGGATTTAATCGAATAATTTATTATTCTGAATTGAATAATTCGAATAAATTTTGTGGTTATTTTAATGAAAATAGCAAAGGTTAATTTGAAATAAGTTATTTAAAAAATTATTCGATTGATTCACAGATCGAATAATTTTTTAGTGCAAATTAAAAAAAATATTCATCGAAAATGAGAATAAAAACAATTTTCGAATAATCAAATCATTCTCGTTTCGACAATTTATTCCAGTATTCTGCAGAAATATAATGAAAATTGTCTTTTCTATATTAAGAGAAGAAACATTCTTTGATAATAAAATTATTAGATTATTCGACAGAAAGCGACTGAGTAAATTTTTTATTGTAAATTGAAATAATTGAAATAAGTTGTATTTTCAATTATTCGCTAGAAATTGATCTTATAAATTCTTCTAAATATAAAAATTTATACATTCAAAGTGGTTAAAAACGTTCTTCGAATATTTAAATTATTTTTGTTTTATATCTAATAACACAGCAACCATTAATTTAATATAAGTAGTTTTAATTAAAAGATTGTATAATTTTATTCGAAATAGAACATTTTTATGCAATCGAAAAAAATTATTTTACTCCAAATTGAAAAATTGTATTCCTTCAAAACGAGACTAAAAACATTCTTCGAATTATTCGGTCTAATTTGAGAAGTTTTATTCATTCGGAAGAAGATACGAAACATTATTCGAATATTCGAGGTTCGAAATTGAGAGGCTTAATACATTCGGAAAAAGTAAACCAACATTCTTCGAATCATATTTGATTCATAAAATTATTCGACAGATATTAATCGAAAAATTTTTAATTCTAAATCAAAAATGTTTATTTATACGAATATTCGAAAAATTTTTGTTTTCTTAGTTAATGAAACAGCAAACGTTAATTTAAAATTAGTTATTTTTAGAAATTTTTCGATTATTGGACAGAAATTGATTGAATAATTTTTTAACTTAAATTGGAAAATGATATTCATTCGAAAAGAGATTAAAACCTAATTTTCAAGTCCTTCTTCGGGCCAACCTGATGACGATGGTGTGCTATGCGTTGCTTCGTTATTTATCGGTGTCATTGTATCTCATTGCAAGTCAATACTATGAACTAAAACAAAACTACAATTGAAGGTAAGAACGTTTTGTCGTTATATTGAGAACTATTGGGAAACAAATATGAAAAAATTTTTTAGAGAAAAACTCTTTGTATAAAATATAAGTATACCAAAATTTCCACAAGGTGTTGAAATACACAATTCTTCTAAATACTGCGTAAATAACAGAAACGATAAGGAGTTATGATAAGGCACTATCAAATGTTCATTATCTTCATTCTTGTTGCTTATTTTGCCACATTCATTTAAAACAAATACTGCCTAAATTAAATGGAAAAGTAATAAAATGGAACTAATAATTTACTACCAACGGAAATAATATTTGACTTTTGTATATCAATATATTTTAGTATTGATGTAACTCTTCAAGCAGAAAGTATAAAAGTACGAAAGGTAATTCAAGATAGAAAAATTTAAAGAAACAAACAATTATTTAAACAAAATGCCATACAATTTTTAATTTATCAATTATTTAGTTTAAAACCTAAAGTGATACGTAAGAAGATGGCCTCCACCAGAGACTTACAATTAAATGCTAGCATGCGTTGCGTTAAATGCATGTTACTCATGGTTAGCTTTATGTTTGCGGTAAGTACATTTGTTAAACATTTAGGGTGATTAAGCAAAATGCCTAATATCAGTTTTAAAATTGAAGAAAGAAAGAGAACTGTTAAGTTAAAGCATTTATAGCCACGCAAAATCGTAAACAGTGCAAAAATAATGCTCCTCGTAGGCCCCAACTAGGCTTACCTTAAACCATTTACATGATCTGGTCTTGACCTGTTTTTGAGTGCGATTAATTCCTTCCTTCTACTGTTTTAATAAGCCTTTTTGAGATATGCTAAAATCTGTATTTCAATATTTTTGAGACTCTGTTTTTATATATTGTCCATAGAGTCCTTATACCGAAATATTTAGTTACCAAGTTAAGAAGAACAATGTGTCTTCTTTAATGTGCACTTTAATGGGATCACCCACCACATTATTTTCAATTGTCAAATTCTACTTTAATTTTAATACGACTGAATTATTTTATTAAATTATGTATTGCATATCGCTAGTGCTCCTTCAAACTTCTCTTCCTCCAATCTTTTCGATTTATTCGATAACTTGAGCCTCCACTACTTTTAAGCAATATTATTTATTTATATTTCTAAATTAATTAAATACTATATTTGTTATTCGATCATACGATTATTGGGATCGCGATAACTTTTAAGCAATATTTCAATGGACAAATATTAGGTTTATTGTTCAAATAAAAGTTATTCGGTCATACTACGTTTATTGTTCGAATAAAACTTACTCAAAGATCTCGACTGCTTTTAAACAATATCATGAATTTATATTTGTAAATTAATTAAATTCTCTAATTTCTATTCGAACTAAACTTATTCGATTATACGATTCTTAGCAATTCGACCGATTTTAAAATAAATTGTGTATTCATGTACATATATTTGCGAGTTAATTAAATACTAGCGTTATTATTCGAACAAAAATTGTCGATTATTTGATTGCTTGGGCCACGTTTGGTTGTAGACAATATTATGAAATTTAAGTTTTTTTTAATTAAATATTGTAGGTTAATTATATATTATTGGGTAGTTTGAACAAGGACGGGGTTTACATCGCGTTTACTATTGGAATTAAGAATTATCAATTATTTAGACCAATACTGTTTTTCATATATATTATAAACAGAATTTATTACCAGGCCTATTATTTGATTATCCCTTCTTCGATTATTCGGTTAGTTCAATACTAGGTTTTTTATTCGATTCGATTGTATGCCGTCGTCTGATTTTGAACACTATTATGTGATTTTACTAGCGTTATTATTTGAATAGAACTTGATCGCTTATTTATTCGATAAGTAAAAGAAATACATTAAATATACAATCGATAATTGCCGATTAATCGAATTCGAAAGTGAGTTTTCTCAAATTAAGCGAAATATATACTAAGCGTTTTTTCTATAAGAGCGGGTCGATGTTGAAATGGAATGAAAAAATATTATAATAAATCAAGATTCGAATAAAATAATCTTTGTGTAAAGCATTAAAAAGTCAATTTTTGCGATAATCCGGCACTGGAAGAACTTAAGTTTTTAGGAACGGAAATTGTTATTTGGATATTTTGTTCTGAACTAAAAGTGTCATTGAAGAATGCGCATAGACAAAACCGGGTTGTCTCCAAACCAAACTTGGCAAGAAATGGCAGAAATTTGTTTCAATTATATCAAATCACCCTGTCGAAATATCAACTCAAGAATCAAAATATGTTTGTTTAATTTTTTGTTGGCAAAACGTTTTTTTAGAAATAAACTAGAAACATTTATAATTCCGCTTTTCCTCTTTCTAGATTTGCGCATGGCCATTAAATGCTGAATCAAAAATATATTGAATTCCACAGTAGCTTTGCACTGTGGCAATAAACCAAATGGTTAATGATTCTTCTAACAAGATCCAGCTGAATTTAAGCAATGGATTAAGTTATCTTAATTGCTTCTTATTGGGGTCTTCGAAAATTAATGTCGACACCGGATAAAAAGGTCATGTTTTTCGTATAAACTTCATATCCTACACGGATCCAGGTAATACTCCGCTGTCTCATCATAGCAAGAAGTCGGGAAAAGTAATAGTAGCTAAACTGGATGGACACTAAGAAACAACTCGACTTAAACCTCAACAGGTTGTCATTTTCGTCTGCCACATTATATAAAAACATAAAAAATTTCACTCGTTCAAAGAGGGCGGGTTATTCACCACCACTATAAAGCAAGCGCTGTTAAAAAGCTTTAAAAATGTACACTGGCTTTGACAAAAAGTATGCTTGGCATTTAAGTCCATTTCGGGCTCACTGGCTACGTCAAAGTTGCTATATTTGAAATAAAGAATAATCGGAAGAGATTCGGGAGCTGCCGTAACACCAGTCCACATTCGTACAAAAACGAAGACGGCCGCGACATGACTATGTATGCCACCCGCTATCACGGGTAAAATCAAGGCGTTATTAGGAAAATGATTGCCTGCCTCGATTTAGTTATATCATAATTTCAGATACAACCTTTACATGAACCAGACTACCACGACTGAGTAAATGGAAGCCAAGAAGCCATATATGTAACTGGAAAGCCTCAATTTGCTTTAATACGTAATTTTAAAACATATTATGCGCAGTTATTTGAGGGAACTAATTTTTAAGAAGAAAATTTAAAAAAAGGCTTCTCTTACACAGCCGAAAATGTTTTTATTTTTAAAAAAGGATCTCTTTATTTGCAATTTTTTAATGTACTCGTATATTTTTATTAAATTTTTATGAAAATACCGGAAAATACTTTCAGATAACCGCGGTTTTATTGGTTATGGTTGGTTCAACTATACAAGCAATATTTGGTGATTTGCAACAATTTGTAGACGATCATTTCCTGTCGCCACCGATCCTCCTAATTGCCATTGGTTTCATGTTGCTGTTTGTTGCCTCTTTAGGTGCATATGGTGCCATTAAAGAAAGTGTAATGCTTATTAATCTGGTAAATTTGCAAACGAAATTAAATTCAAGGCTCTCATTAATGCCCATCGTTTAGTATGGTGTTTGTTTAGTTTTGGTGTTTATCCTTGAAGTTTCTGCATCCATTGCTGCCTTGGTTATGCGGGGTCAAGTTAGTTACATGTTAGAGCGCACAATTAATGAATCGATGGCCGGCTATGAGAGCAATGATTATATACAGGCTAGTGTTGACATCATGCAGAACGGTTTAGAATGTTGTGGTCTCGATGGTCCTAAGGATTGGTTAAAATATTTAAATCAAACTAGCAACAATAACGACGATGGCTTGCTAGTACCCAATTCTTGTTGCGATTATGTCAGTATGGATTCTAAAGGTCGTCAAACATGTTATAAGCGATATGAAACTGGTTGTTATGCACGTATGAATTTTATTATTTCTCAAAGCTCGATGTTAATTGGAGCTGCTGCTGCCACTGTGGCTTTTGTGCAGGTAAGCATATGCTGTAAATATTTACCTAAAAACTACCTAGGAAGAATGTTTAAGTAGATATTTGATTTTTTTGCCGTCAATTTTTTTGTTTTAGTGAAAATACTTGACATAATTATCTTCACAGGGCCTGTGATTATGGTAAAAAAAAGTGCCACTGACGTTTTATAAACTTGTTTCTTTTACATTTCTTTTAGCTCTTTGGTGCCATTTGTGCCTTTATGTTAGCCAAGTCCTTGAGACGTAATAAGTCTATACGCGAAGCACGTCGCTGGCAATCGCAACAAAGCGTGGGAATTTTAATATGCAGTGACAAGATGGCCTCAACCATGAATTCACCCGATACCGACTACGCTCAGTTAGAAAGCGTCCCAGGGACTAATACACCAAGCAGTCCGAGTGTAATAAATTAACGAAAAACGTCCACTTTTAATGTAAAAACACGATAAAAAAGTAATAATGTATGATGTATGTAACTAGTGGGAGTTAAAATACATAATTGCATAAAATGGTATGGTATGAAATGTACATATAGTGACGTGTGATCACGTCCTAAACTATTCAAATTGAAAACCCGCCTTTTTCTTATATATAAAAAAAATAACGTAGGAGGGAAAATTGAAAACACCCTAATTTTTTTATTTCGCTTTATTTCTCGACAAAGTCGTCTTTTAGCTCTGTACAATATTTTATCATTATTCCACATTTTTCTGTTATTTCTATCTTCAGGTATGGATAAAATAGTCACGATGAAAAACATGCTCCATGGGGTAGCAGTTGGTATACATGTTTAGGGTTTTTGCACGATGAAGGCACACGTGTGCTCCGGTACGTTTTCATAGGGAAAGAGCAATTTTTTCTACGCCAAATGGTGTTATTTTTTTCACGGCGATCATTTAAGGGTGCCCGAAAAATTTGGCGTCACTTTGGTATTCAGTAAACTACTTTTTTACCATTGACTTGGCGAGAAGTACAGCTTTTCTACGGAGGTTGTTTCATTGTTTCCTATTTTCGTCAAAGTTTACAAGATTATAGGCTGCCAATTACTGTTAAACACAAACTAAATGTTGCAGCTTGCTTAACATTTTACAGAAGTATATTTATAAAGGACTCTTCAAATTGCCCTAGGTGCTTTATCGAAATGTGAAAGTTTAGTTGTTAGAAAGCTAGCTTTATTAAATCTTAAGCAGAAATCCAATATGAAAAAACCGTTTTTATACTTCCAAAAAAAAGTCGTGTTTTTGGCACTTGGCCATAAAGTAACAGTGATGGGCGGATCATACACGACAAAAACACACAACTCAATTCTTGGAAATTATCTTTTTACATTAAAGAGCCGATTAATTTCACAAAAACAAAAAAATTTGTATTTGTTAAGCAATACTGCTATGTAGTTGAGGTATTGTCGATACATTTTCACGGTTTTGGATGACTGTTGTCACAGTGACTTCAGTTGGCTGTTCAGTGGGGAGTTCGGTTAACTCTTATCACAGCGGCTTCGGTTGACTGTTCTCTAGACTAAACTAAGATTGCAAGAGCATAAATAGTACCTTTAAGATATTTTATACGAAAATTATGAAGCACCGATCCTGAATCCTTATCGCGGGGTAAACTTAGCTGAGTCCAGGGTTGTTGTTGAAAAGCACATTTATTTTCAAATGTTATAAATTATATTTGCTATAAATGTGCTACAGATATACTAACTGCAGTAAGATTACGTAGTAACGCCGCGCAGATGCTATGACGCATGCGTTGTGCTGCTGCGGTGAGATTTATACAATACATTACACTGCAGATCGTCTGTTGGCGCCGTAGGTCACGCAAAAGTATTCGCTCACAATGTGGAAACCTACAGCGGCTCACAATGGCTGATATATAGCTGAGTCTGTGCGTAAGGTGTTTACATACAGAAGCACACCCTCCACTCAGGTGAACTATGTCCACTGGCCTAAGATAGTTGAATATGTAAGCAGGAAATGCTAAAGGAAAACCCCACACAGAACTTATAACCATTCCAGTAGACCATTATAGTTGAATCAGTGAGCAAGAGAAACCCACATATCTTACCCTACTATCACTGGCCTACTGGTAGTTGCTCTTTAGAGCAAATAATACTAAAAGGAAAGCACACACATAATTATTGTCTTTGCCTACAGGCGATTAAAGCCCACTCTGTGGATTTGAAAAATATAAGGGAAACCTACACGCCAGGGAAATTTCCTTCTCCAAAACCATTAAAAATTGCCTTTTCATATACAAAAAGTTTAAAAAAATCAAGGAATTATTTGTTTTCGTTAATGTTTCTAAGCCACCCACCTCCATAAAAGGTTAAGGTGGGTACTCGCCTGCCTCCTACTGATGACACGTCTGTTGTTACAGTGATCATGATATTCGAATATGGAACGACATATAGAGGGCGTTACTAATTAATCATTAATTTTAAAACTTAATTATTTCCGATTTAAATAATTTTGAAATTGCGTATTAAAACTTATGACGTTGTTGCAGCAAATGAGCGATATATAAAATGAAATTCAGTGACTAAGTTAATGAATCAAATATAAACTATAGCGAAGCGAAAAGCACGAGTAAATTCTAAAGTTATAAATATTAAATAAATTTTAAATTAATTAGTTCTTGAACCTGAAAAGCTTCCAATATTTTTAACAAATCTAACTTTACGTCTCAGCAAAAATCGATAAATTTTATTAAAATGAAACGTTTGTTGTGGTCAAAATACTTATTGATATACAAAGGAGCCTAGGAAACCAAATAAAAAAACCAATTATAAGACAAAAAAAGGTACTTAGTACTAATTCCATAAAGGTTGTTGCAGTTGGACAATAAAATATATTATTAAAAAACAGAATAAAACAATATGTTCAATTAAATTGTATTTACTGTGTAAAAAGCTTTTGTTTTGGAAGAAAACCAAAATAATATTTATTATCTAGTGAATATTGCGAAAATAACAGAAAAACAAATACAAATATTGTGTTATCATATCGATTGTTATCTTAACTGTTGGTATTCTTTTATACAATAAAAAATTAAATTCAGTTAAAATAAGTACTGATAAGGTTTTATCGCAAAAACTTGAACAAATAACAAGTAACACACACTTGCTCATACACTCACTACGAGTAGCAACGGTAATAAGGTTTGACACAGAAAAAGCTTTCACATTTTTTTAGTGTTTTCCTAACTTTTCAAGCAGAAAGTTGTTTTATAAAAAAAAGGCAATTTAACAAAGACAGAAAAAGGAAATAATTAAGAAAGTTAATAAATAACATTTTGCACTATTTATTTAAATATTTCAGTTCAAATCCGAAAGTGGTAACTACAGAAGGCCAGTTATATATAATAATTTTACAAAATGGCCTCCACTACGGATTCACAAT
Organism: Phania funesta; assembly: GCA_963932375.1. NCBI lineage: Eukaryota > Metazoa > Arthropoda > Insecta > Diptera > Tachinidae > Phania > Phania funesta. The sequence continues at coordinate 101,457,444 of OZ010653.1, read as the reverse complement.
TAAAGTCCGGCATGCGTTGTGCTAAATACATGTTACTCATTGTCAGCTTTATGTTTGCTGTAAGTATTTTTATTTTTTTATTGTTCAAGATAATTTAAAATTAATCATTGTTTATATATGTATAGAAAAAAGTTCAACTATTTCACATTACTTGAATCAGTCAACCATTTCGCCATTTTCTTTTTGTAGACATTTCTTGCGTAGAACTTTTTGTTTCACCATTTTATAATTATTTAAAATTTTTTCATATTCCAATCAAAGACAGTGGAACATTTTATTTCATCCTCTTATTATTAATTTAAATTGTCCATATTCCAATCAAAGACAGTGGGACTTTTCTTTTATCGTTTTGTAAATAAAATTTGAAATTGTTTTATTTAGTTATAGTGAGACCATTTTAAATATACCCATAAACTTTTCATATAGCATTCGCCATTTTAAGCTTAAGGAATATAAAATTGTGTTATCTCTGCCTACTCGGCTCTTTTTTTACAAATTGAGTTAACTATGCATTCCAATGGATAATTAACCAGGGCAAGCCAGTGGTGCATTTTATCCTTTCCAAAAACATCTAAACACCCTAAACCATCGTTTGAAAAGGAGAGTTAGCGAAGCTATAATTTCTTTCCAAACCCCGCCATATCTAATATAACCTCAAATTCTTATTTTTCTGTCTTTCCAAAACCAGCCAATATTCTTCCCTTATTCTTAATTTTCTTCCCAAAGCCACCTGTTTTTATGTAGGGGAATATTGAAGCAGATTGCTATCTTTATGAATCCCTTTTCGAACCCCTTCTTTCTTTGAATTCAGACAACAGATTTGTAATTTACGTTTACCTTACTCTCAACCAAGTCTCGTGCAAACATTAGCCTTTACTATCGACTATAGTGTTTTTAGGCTGTCGAATAGTGACTGTCGAGCTTATCACGTAGTCTCTTGTAATTGCTATGATTTTTTTTAAGGGTTAGGTCGACCACGTAACCCATTTACACCTCAAAAAATGTCTGCCCGTGGTCCTAAGTCTTATGTTAGCCAGTCCTGGACACTCACACACAATGTGTACTACCGTTTCAGTTTCTTCCTCAAGCGTATCTTTAGAAGCTGTCCCTTCTTTCTTGTCCAACTCTTCAGAATTCCTCCATTCGCCAATAAACAACGGAATTCCTACAGAGATTAACCTTTCCACCTCGTGCGAGGCTTCATTGTCCATCCCTGTCGGAATCTCATGGCCTAACGCCTTAGAAGTTCCTATAAAGATTAACCCGTCCACCCCTCGCTAGGTTTTCTTGACTATCTTTTCCGGATTCTTCCTTTGGCCATTTAAAACAGTATTTTCTGCAGAGATTTACCTCTCCGCCTCTTGTGAGGCTTCCTGATTCATCCCTCTAATAGAGAAAAATATGTCTACCTACACAGAGCTCCATATATACGGGTAATTCTGTATTAAAACTGGAGATCGACTGGTATCCAGAGTTGGCATACATGACAACAAGCACCCTCTTGGCCACGCATCTCTGGCTTATTTTGTTCCACCGTGGATTAGGGATTTTTATACGAGATTGTTAACTTCTCTCCGTTCGACTTATTTAGCCAGACTCCTTGCAGAGACAGGAACCTGTTATCGGCCGCCACAACGTGGACGTATAAATCAGAACTTCTGACAGTGCACTTAGTTACAGCAAGTCATATTTTTGTGCCTGCCAGCTGATGACCCACAAACCTGCCTTATTAAGATTTCCGTTCAAAAAGCCGTACTTGACATTTAAAATTAATTGCATATTACAAAAGTTTTGCACGAAATGTAAAATCCCAAAAAATTTTTATTTTTCGCGTTTCCTGAAAAATTGTCTTCGACTTGTGAGGCAGGTTTTGGTTAGTTTATCCACCAACTATTCTAACACATCATATTTTAATTATACTGCATTCACCCTTCAATTGTTTATATAATTGTTTAATTAGATTTAACGCAATTTAAAGATATCAATTTCTGTTTCATTCTTGCTCTATTACTTGAAGTCGAATGTGATATATATCAGAAGCTCAATATGAACAAGAGCGCTACATATGTATTGTGACGTTTAACCTTTTTTAAGCGTCCTTAATTTTTTACAGGTCTTTTTAGTTATAGACTTTCCTACAAATAATACACCGCCAAACTTTGTTTTACACACTGTTTTTTTGTTTATTTTATTTAGCACTTACTTAACACAACGGCTTTATCTTTGTTACTTATGGTAGTAATTTCTTTCCGTTGTTTTTGTTTCCCCATAGTATTTAATTCCTGGAATTCGTCATATAGGCGTTAATGTCTTATTGTTTTTATATTCAACTTCATGGTAACCTGTATGAGCTTATGCGTGTTGTGTTTGATGTTGTTTAAGCACCTTTCTATACAGCGGTTGCTACAAGTGTTCATACCCTTCACTTCTAGAACTTTCTGTACAGTGAGTGCCACAAGTATTGGTACCATTCAACTCTTACAAGCAAGATAACTTGTTTGTACTTATCTTCGTAACAATATGTATGTTCAGCTATGTTGAATCTTATAGACCCTTCACCCTCACAAAACTCTGAAAATGATAGCCGACACATTAGTTCAATATAGGTCTCCATCAGGAGATTTATTTCAGCGCCGGTGGGATTATCCCAATAGGCTTAGGAGGGACCACACATTCGCTCACTTTGTTTTACTTACAAAAAATCGGAGAGAAGAGGAAAAATAGGGAAGTATTCCGGGTTAGTTAGATGAAAATCAGACACGAACGAAGCATGTCCGACAAGGATTAGCGTTATTGTAAATTTCACTCATTTTAATTGTTCAAAATAGTATATTTCTATCAGCTGAGACTGAAGCAAAATACGAATTTTTTTGCAAACTGAGTAAAAAAAATATAAAAATTAAACCCGACTTAATAGTTTAAAATTTGTGTTTCGTCGGCCGTCAGCTAGCAGGTACCAACTTATGGTTAGCCGTCAAAAGTTATGATTTATACCTCCTTGTGATGGCGACCGGTAACAGGTTCCAGTCTCTGCTAGGAGTCTGGCTAAATAAGTCGAGCAAAGAGAAGTTAACACTTTCTTATCAATTTCTAATCCACGGCGAATGAGCATACGTGTGCGTGGCCAAGATGGTGCTTGGTGCGACCTGTGGATACGAGTCGATCTCCATATTTAATACAGACTTACCTATGTAGATGGGGCTCTGTGTGGGTGGACACCTTTCTCTGCATTATTCGTATGAATTATATGAATTCTTTAATGGAACTCCGGTTTTAAATGCCCAAGGAAGATATCTGGAAGAAATAGACAAGAATGCCTCGCGAGAGGCATGGGTCAATCTCCAAAGATACTCCCGAGAAAGAGGCTGAAACGGCAGCACTGGCTATCCTAAAACTTAGCACCACGGGCAGATACTTGTTAAATTTGAATACCATGGGATACCCAAATCTTAGACAAATGCTAGCAATAACAAGATGATGAGGCACGAGACTCAATGAAAGTAAGGTAGTCGTAAATTACAAATCGGTGTTATAAAGTAAGCGGTCTGCTTCGATATCCCCCTACATTAAATAATAGTGTCGGTCGCATAAAAGCAAGAAACATTTGCAAATATCTACATTTTCAACGATTTGCATACATTATGTATAGCGTCGAAAGCAAAATTCTGTTCGATAGAAAACTCGATGCGCAATGAAATAAAACGTGTAATGCAGTCCAGAATAAGGGCCTAAATCGACGCCGGAATGGATTGACTGCAAATATTAATCCGAATTTATGACTCACTTAATCATACAGTCAGTAGTTGAAAAAGACTAACGAGAAATCACAGTTCCAGGGAGATCCGGCGTTAACGTCCTAAATCAAGCGGCATAGTGGACAATATATTTTCTCTTTCTGCTGATTATGACAACATCTGCAGTAGTCACTCAGTAGCAATTCCATTCTTCTAGTGGTGTCCCCAATCCGAACGAATTTCCATCATTCCTAGTCGGGTTTGGTTTGGAGACAACCTAGTTTCGGCTATGTGTCACCTTCTGTGTCATACTGAAGATGGTGCATAGCCGAAACTAATTTTTCTCCAAACCAAACTTGACAAGTGATGACGGAATTTCGTTCCGCAAATCCATAACTTATTTACTTATACTGTATTTTTTTGTGAAATATTTGTAAAATTGAATGATTATTACTCATTAAACCATTAAAATTTTTCTTACAGATAACAGCTGTTTTGTTAGTTATGGTTGGTTCAACCATACAAACAATTTTTGGTGACTTCCGACAATTTGTAGATGAGCATTTCCTATCGCCACCGACTCTCTTAATAGCCATTGGTTTTATCTTAATGTTTGTAGCCACTTTAGGTGCATATGGTGCCATTAAAGAAAGCGTAATGTTGATTAATCTGGTAAGTTTGTAATCGAAACTGAATTCAAAGCTCCTTTTTAATTTTCTAATATATGGACGTTGCCCTTTAGTATGGAGTTTGCTTAGTTTTGGTGTTCATTTTGGAAGTTGCCGCATCCATTGCGGCCTTTGTAATGCAGGGTCAAGTACGTGAAATGCTAGAACGCACTATGAACCAATCGATGGCAGACTATGAGAGCAACGATTATATACAAGCTGGTGTTGATTTTATGCAGAGCGGCTTAGAATGTTGCGGTCTAGATGGTCCTAAGGATTGGTTGAAATATATGAATCAATCTAGCGACATCATGCACGATGGAGTGTCAGTACCTCATTCTTGTTGTGGCCGTTTCAATATCGATGATCTAAACAAATGCGATATGCAGTACGAAAATGGTTGTTATAGACGTATGGATTTCATTATTTCTCAAAGTACTATGCTAATTGCAACTGGTGCTACCACTGTAGCCCTTGTGCAGGTAGGTGATAATTGTGAAGTTAATTTTAAGGAGAATAGAAAAACATTTTAGGAATATATAAAAGCCTCTGTTATTAATTCTGGATTTTATATTCCTACCGGGTGATTCGATATAGATTTTTGGAATGAATTTCAATCATTCTTTGTCAAGCTTGGCTTATAGACGAGAACGTAAAATGACACTGAAGATGGCACATAGCCAAAAACTTGACAAGGGATGACGGAAATTTCTTTAAAAAATTGATTTCTATTATTCATACTACTAAAGTACTACAAAATGTATAAGTCTCTTTAGAAATGTTCTTAGAGGACTTTGTACATAAAAAATTATTTTTAGTGTTTTTAAATCTTGAAAAAATTCAAGTATAGAACACATTTCTTATTAAAAACATATGTCCCGGATTTCCTGGATCCTTCAAAACCCAGACTTACTGTATACTGCTCCTTTTTAGTAACAAACACAAATAACTTTAATTTCTTACAGCTTTTGGGCGCCATTTGTGCCTTTATGCTGGCCAAGACCTTGAGGCGTAACAAGTCTATACGTGAAGCTCGTCGCTGGCAATTACAACAAAGTTTGGGTATCTTACTATCCGGTGATAAAATGGTACCACCCATGAACACATACGTAACCGGTTATACACAGTTGGAGAAGTCAGAGAAGTTCTTGGAAAACGATCCAATGACATATACACCCAACAGTCCCAGTGTAATAAATTAAAGCAACATTTCTATACAACTTTTAATTTTTAACTATTTTATTACTAAAATGTTGCAAGTATAAACAAAAATTAATCAATAATATTTAAAGTAAATAAAAAAGACACGAAAAGAAAAGTTGGATTTAAACAATCACTCTAGTTTCTTTAAACCACTAATGAATTCTCCTAATAATTTCAATTGTTCTGTTATCGAAAGGGTAGCAGTGCCACCTATAACATCATACTGCTCCACATTTGAACTGTAATCGGCCACTTTGGCAATATCGGTATCGAAATGTGGGCAAATTTGTTGTAAGTCCTCTAAAGGAATTTCGGTAATTTCCAAAGACATACGTTCAGCATGGGCTACCACAGCGCCTATGTAGTGATGTGCTCTGCGGAAGGGCACACCTTTACGTACTAGATAATAGGCCTAAGAGAAGACCAATATAAATATGTGTGTATATAGTTTTGTTTTCTTCAGCTTTGAGTGCTACACTTACCCAATCAGTGGCCAACATATCTGCACTCAAAGCTGTTTCCATTTTCTCCATTTTAATTTTCATCGTCTTCACCACTTTCTCAGTTAGCGCCAAAGCCAATTGCAACTTGTCAAAAGCCTCAAAACAATATTGTTTATCAAATTGCAAATCTTTGTTATATGTTGAAGGTGTTCCTTTAATCGTTATCATTGCGCCAGTTAAAATGGCACATAGATTACCCGATAAACCTCTTACAAGTTCTAAACTGTCGGGATTGCGTTTTTGAGGCATCAGGCTACTACCCGTTGAAAATTCATCGGCAATATGTATGAAATCGAATTCCTTGGTGGCAAAGATAATTAAATCTTCGGCTAAACGTGATAAATGCAGGCCGATCATTGAACAACAGTAAATAAAGTCCACTGAAAAAAGGAAAAATGATTGATATTTTTATTTGTATTGATTTTTAAAACACATGATTTCTTATAGAATCAGAAACTATACAGGCTCAGATCCATGCGTAGGGCGAAAAGGATAATTTGTCCGTTTTATTTACCTGTATAGTTCTTAAATACTCGCAGAATCACCTACATATGGGATGTATGTGATACTTTTGTTACGTTTGCAAATTCGGGACGATCAAGCGATGTTTACAAAGCTTGATTTTTAGATTAATCGCCTATATAAACTAAATATAAAACCCAAAAAAACCTTTTTTTTTCTTCTATATAAAATTCAACATAGAAACAAATTTAAAAATTAATTTTCCATCCCTGGTTTATTTAATTTCTTTCTGTGGTTTAGACGATACTACTTTTCGTAAGCTAAACTAAAGAGAAAATAATATCAAAACTCGTTTATGTTTTAAAAGTAAGAGCAAAAACCCTACGACTGATTGTTTTGCGTTCACACCATTGGTATAGAGCAAAACATGATCTAATGAAAACAGCTATTGTTACAAAAGCATCAAATAGTGCACGTTAAGTAATTATAATAATACGCACGTCCACTATTACAAATCAATTTGTAATATAAAATATTGCCTGCCAAACATAATCGAAAAATATATAGTAGCGTTCGGTATCTACGAAGGCGGATCAATAAGTCCGTGACTTTTCGAACTTCCCTCGTAGTTATATGAAATGCATCACTGTTCCCATCAAGTACCACCTGTTAATAGACTACTGTCAAATTTTGAGCAAGTGTTGTCACTTACTTTGCGTTTAACAGCTGTTCAAAACATACAACCTCGTGTATTTGTCTAAAAATGGAAAAAAGTGAATTTCGAGTGCTCATTAAACATTATTTTTTGCGAAAAAAAAAACGTCAATCAAACCAAGGAAAAGCCCGATAAATACTATGCGGAGTCTGCACCATCGATTTTAATGGTAAAAAAGTGGTTTACTGACTTGCGGTGTGGTAGTACAAGCACAAATGACGCTGAACGTTCTGGACGGCCAATTGAGGTCAGTACACCCGAAAATTTAGACAAAATCCTCGATTTTTTGTTGGCCGATCGAAGAGTAAAAGTGCGTGAGATTGTTGATGCCATAGGCATTTCATATGACAGTGTGGTTTCGATTTTAAAGGAGCTGGGTGTAAGAAAGTTGTCTGCAAGATGGTGCCGCGTTTGCTCTTAATTGACCATAAACGTAAAGGTGTGACAACTTCAAAGGATTGTTTAGAGTTGTTTAACCGCAATCTGAATGTGTTTTCGCGGCATTTTGTAACTGTAGATGAAACATGGATCCATTACTGTACTCCGGAGATCATCAGCAGTCTAAACAATGGGTTTCTTCAGGTGAACCTGCTCCGAAAAAGCCAAGGTATGTTTGTCGGCCAATAAGGTGATGGCAAAAGTTTTTTGATATGCACGCGGGATAATCCACATCGATTATTTTCAAAAGGGAAAAACAATAAACGGCAAATATTATGCCAACTTATTAGACTGATTTAATGAAGATTTAAGAAGAAAACGACCCCATATGGCTTTTTCATCAAGAAGATGTACGAGGGCACACGTGTGCAGTCTCAATGGCAAAACTCTATGAATTGGGCTATGCCCCTAGTGACTACTTCCTATTTCCAAACGTAAAGAAATGGCTCGGTGGAAATACATTTAACTCCAATTATTTAGTTGAAAGATTATGTTGAAAAATAAATTTTTCTTTTGCAAAAAAAAATGTGTTTCATTCAAAAAGTCACGGACTTATTGATCCGCCCTCGTATTTAGCTGCTGTTGAGTTTTTTATTTGTTTATAAAAAAAATACATCCCTGATCTTATAAGTGTGATGTGATGGTTTTTTGAAAAATGTTAAAAAATAGGGTCATACGACTGTCATATTTTCATCCGTATTTTCACTCAATGTTGTACCGTTCTTTTCATAATATGTTTAGACGATACCATTTGTGTACTTCTACACAAAAGTTTGACATGTCGTAAGACTTGTGTGACAATGTAAGCTACCGTTAAGTTGGGTGAGTACCATCAAGAATGATAGAAATACAAGATAACGACATGCGCATGATTTCCCGTTATATGGCGTATTTTGTTCCTAGTAAGGATTGGCTATAAGAAATTATAATTTTGTGCGAAACAATGCATGTGGGAGTTGGAATCCGTGCAATTAAAATCACATTGACTACTGAATTCTTAGTGAATATGAATACAGCTCCCGTGACACAAAGTAACATTGATGAAGATGAAGATACATTGATGCCTTTGCGTTGCTGCATATACAAACACCATCTTTTTTACCACTTTTATTTATTTCTGTATTAATTAGCACTGCATCAAAATGTCTTAATTTTGGATATTTATTAAATGTGATATGTTTTTTATATCACATTTATATAATAAAGCACAGAATATATAATTTACAAACTAAAATATACGAAATTTTGTCTCCGTCACAAATTATTTTTCTAGTTTTTTGCTTCTGTTTTGATTATTTTTCACACTATTTTAAAATGTTATATTTGTCTCTTTCTTGAGGGACTCCCCGCAGCAACAAAAGCTGATTCTAGCAATTTTCTTACGTCAAAGTTTACACCTCTGGTTACTTTGTGCCCGTGATGCCATTTATGCCACAATTTTGATTGTTTCTTTATTTATGATTAAAGGAAGCAAATTTATGGGGTAAGAACGGCGCGAATGGTTCGTGTAATATACACACTGTGTGCTTTAGGCCTGACGCACTACTGTGCGCCTTAATTTCTGTCATTCTTGGTATGAATGTACATATTTGGATATTTGGTGTTGCAAGTTTGCCCACTTATGTATTCTTACTTCCCTGCCAACATTTCCCATCGAAAAATTCACTAACTGATCTGGCATTAATCGAATATGATATCGAATTCTTATCTAACTGGTGTCTCTGAAGACAACTATTAGGAATATTTTTAGCGTCTGTTAAAAGTATTAAAATTGATTATTTTGGGAGTCCCGAATATGCATGGTTGAGAAGTGGGAAAAAAGTATTTTCTAGAAGTATCGAATATATTCAGAAGCGAATTTGGGTTTATATACATGCAAACATATCGGATTAAATCAGAAGTCAGTAACATACTTAAAAAGTATAAAATAGTACGAGCGGCAAATGCCATTTAAAAATATTAGTATCGGTATTCACGGTTTGGTGCAAGTGGCCTTCCAAAAATGAGTATGCAAAATATCGTAACTTTATTATAAAATCCAATAACAAAATATACAAAATGTTTGTGGAATTTTATAAAAATAATCTGGATTTCGCACATGTCAAGACATTTAATGAAAGTACACAAGTTTAGAAATGGATATCGTATTGCTCTAAAATTTATGTTTAAAAAAATTATCAGTTCGATTTTTTAAAGCTACATCTGTATTGCGTTATAAACGGAATTTGGTGCCACCTTCAAAACAGTGTTTCTTCAGCAGGCGGTATTGATTAGCCAAGGTGGGTTTATTGGCTTGCAAGATAAAAGTTTTTTTGAGACATCCAGCTTAACTTTCATTGCTTGCGCTCAAAATAACTATTTGCTGTTTATAAACGTAAAAATGGCTCTGCGCAAATATGTATATTTATTTCGAGCGATTAAGTCACTTAACTAGTAAATAATTATTTTGAGGACTTTAGGAAATTGTATAACTTAGAAAAATTTAACTAACAAATTATTATTTTATATTGGTTTTCAGCCATAACATTTTTTAACTCCAGTTTTTTGATTTTATGATGAATATTTAAATTTGTGGTGAATTAGGGAAAAAATGTTGAATTTTTGCAACTTTTTGTTGAGCTTGTTTTTTTTCTTAAATTTCGATTTGTTTGAGTATTTTATTTTTGTAATTAAAATTTTTTCTAATATATTGCGGTCTTGTGGTGAATTTTCGAATTTTGTTGAATTTCCAAATTATGGTAAAATTTCGTTTTTATTTTTTCAGATTAATTGAGATTTTTGGTTAAATTTTGTTGAATTTCTTACTCGTGGTGAAATTTTTTTTTTTTTTTTTGTAACATCAAACATCAACAAAATACTGATTTTATGTGAGATTAAAGCTTTTTGGTGAATTAAAAAAGTTTTTGGTGAAATTTAAATTTTGTGGTGAATATTCAAAATTTGGTGAAGGTTGGTTTTCTATTTTTTTTTTTTTTGTTTTTTGTATAAAATGTCGGTTTTTCATTGTATTTTGATTTTTTGATCAAAAAAATTTGTATTCGAGTTTTTCCATTTTATGGTGAATTTTTTCGTTTGTGGTGAATAAAAAGTTTTGACAAAATTTCGAATTTTTTTTGTGAAATTTCGGTTTAGAAGAATTCGGTTTTCTTGTTAATGTTTGAAATTTTTTTCATTCGGTTCAACATTTAGGTCCGTAAGATATCTGTTGGCATCGGATTGATCATTTTTATAGAAGGACTTTATAGCAAATTTGACACAAGAATGTGCAAATTTTGTGGACATATTGATATATAACCGTTTCCCCGCAAGAATGAAAATACCAACAAAAACAACTATCAAAATGGTTTTGGCCCATATCTCGGGATGAGTTCAAATAGCGAACTCACTGATCAAGTGGTATAAGTTTAAAGAGGCTAGATTGTCTAGTGCTGTAAACAAGTTAATTCCAACATCAGACAGACGGACATCTTTCATTAAACGTTCCTACCGATGAATGACACACGCAAACCAAATCGATTGCAATTTGCCAGGGAGCATATGACGTGGAGTGTACAGGAAAGAGTCACTTAAATGATTGGGAAGTTGTGGTTTCCACCGATAAGAAGAAGTTGAATCTGTACTATTTTTATGATTTGAGAAAAGAAGAATTGTTTCTATCCTACCATCACAGCAGATAGGGCAGTATTATGATGTGAGATGCTGTAACCTATTACAATTTTTAAGCGGTAGGATGTCTGGGTAAATCTGCAAAAATGTGCTTAATTCGCCTTTTACAGAACTAAATGGAAATTTCGGAACTTTATCCTCATTTTGATTTCAGCACTTTGCACAGCCGAAATTTTTGAATAGGGACTTTACCTTATTTACACATTTATGTTTTTATCTTTCTGAGTACTTTTTCAAGTTAGTTTTGTTTGTTAATGTATGTATGTATAAACTCATTTTTAACTTAAAGCAGAAAAGCGGCTGGGTTCAGCTCTCTACCCATAGAGGAAATGCTCCATACAAATAAGAGGGGACTCTAATCCCCCGAGATGAAAAGTGACATTTTTTCAGTTCTCTACCTATAGTGGAAGTGTCCAATACAAATATACGGGTACCCTAGCGCCCCACCGTCCAGATAAAAAGTGCCCGTTTTCAGATTTTTCTGTTTACTTTTTCCCCCAGACCTACCTGCATAACAAATTTGAGCTTCCTAGCTACAATGGAAGTGCCCCATAATATTGATAAATGAGTCAGTGAATATACATACTTATATCAAAATATGCACTTTTTACGCCTTCATATTTCGGGAAGCTTTTGAACCTTAGCCAATGAGGTTACCTATACGTAGAGTCCCTATGTTTCAAGTTCCAATATTTTTTGATGGAAGCGAATGGAATCGTCTAATATACACACTGTGTGCATTGGGTCAGAACTTAGCCTGGCGCAATACCGTGCTCCATAATTTAATGAGTACAATCAAATTACCAAAAAAAAATTTTTTTTTCTTAATTATGCTCCTGCGCTGAATTACATACGCTACCCACTGGTAGTACAATTTATTCACATATGGCCTCCTAAGTAACAAAAATCATGTGGGGCTAATCAATTAAACAGGAGTGTACATAAGTATGTGTGCTTGTTAATAGCGCTCATTGAATAAGTTACAAAAGATGTATGTACGTACATACTTACATTCATATGTATAAATAAATGAAAGTTTTCTTATCAATTTTTTTTCGCTGGCTAAGCATCTACTGCTTGTGAAAAAAAATTTTTCTATTATTACAGAGATAATGCCATGAACTTGAAATAACCGTAATAACTCACCAACAAAATCACGATCACCCACAGCATGCATGCTGTTAGCAGTTACGGCGGCAAAACCTAAACGTTCTGCCAACCAAACACGATCAAGCTGTAAAGGACTGCCGGCCAAAGCGCCACTACCCAAGGGCAAAACATTTGAACGGCTGCGCACATCACACAAACGCAAACAATCTTCTCGCAAAGCAAAGGCATGAGACAACAGCCAGTGGGAGAATTGCACTGTCTGGGCTCTCTGCAAGTGCGTGTAACCGGGCATTAATACACCTAAATGTTTCTGTGATTGCAGCATCATACTTTCCATAAGCTTACGCAGGCTAGCACAAGTTTCACGTATGGCCTTGCGCAACCAAAGTTTCATATCGGTTACAACTTGGTCATTGCGGCTACGACCAGTATGCAAACGTTGACCCACTTCGCCTACTAGTTCAATTAAACGACGTTCATTTACCGTATGGACATCTTCATCGGTGGGTAGGAATTTTATCAGACCCTCTATCCAATCAAAACGCACCAATTCTAAGCCAGTACAAATCATTGTACATTCTTCAGCTGTTAAATAGCCCGCCTTATGCAAACCTTCAGCATAAGCCTTACTACCATCGAGGTCATCGGCAAAGAGTCTAGCATCTACGGGTAGACTACAATTGAGCGTAGCTAGACACTCATTAGTTTTACCAGAATTCTCACTGAAACGGCCGCCCCACAAACGCTGTGTCATAGCAGTCTAGTTTTATATTTTCCTTTAAAGTTGTATCTTTCTTGGCTATACTCGTATGTTAGTTACACTACTGATGTTAAGAAACTTTTAATTCTATGGTCTGTGCTTACACAAATTAAAATTGCGACTGTTGTGACTTATTATCTCGCGTGTAGTTTCTAATTTGCTGTAAAATGATTATTTTAATATTTTTTCCTTCGTTATCTGTTAAATAAATTTCAGTTTTATTCTACATTTATACATACGTACAGATATGCATACATACATACTTACATATATATATATTTATTTTAAACCGACAAGCAGAAATAATGCTGATTTAAGTTATACAATTTTTATGTTATTGGAGAACAAAATTAACTACTTTGGAAATTATTATTTTGGGGCTACAGCTTCATATCTTCTTTAACAAACACATGCCCAATGATAAAATATAAAAAATGTGTATAAATAAAAAATATGTAAGTACAGACGTTACAAAGACGGTATGAAATGCTCTTCGGTTTAATTGAAAGAAGCTTGACGGGGTATAAGGCATACTTCAAAAGCTTCTTGCCTAATAAGTTTAAATAAAAGTAACGGCTAGAGATGCCAATAGTTACTTGAACTATTTTTTCACTAAATTGCCAATATAGTGAATGCGAAAAAATGAGCGAACTTTATGGAATTGCATTTTAGTATTTTCTTGTTGAAGATGTAATATATATTGCTGTGGAGGTCTGATTCTAAACACTATATTCCCTAGTTTAATTTACATATTACGAATATTTATACATAATCGATTTGTTTATCATAAACTTTACCAGCTATATTTGCGATTATGACCAGTAATTAAAATTCATTTTATCAAACCAAATTCAATATAATCTTAATAGAAACGATTTGAATGGACAATGTATTGTATTTCGAAATTGTTTTTCTTAATCAATTGTATATTGCTATTGAGTAGTAACTAAACCTTTTAAGCCGTACATGTTTTATATGCTTAGATTTTAAGACGTTAGAATTCAGGGTTTTGGTAATAATTTATATTTTCAAAAAGTATTATTAATAATAAGGTGATTCATTCATTACCTTTGACAAAATGTCAAAAAACAAAAATAACACAAACTCCATTAACGAAAAACAAATTGGAATCTACACTTGTTCTAGAAAAACTTTATTGAGTTCGCAGCACAAGCGATGCAGAGGTAAACCCATAACACAGTAAAAATCTCCTTCAACACGAGATATTAAAGCACCACCAGGGCCATTAACACCATAAGCACCAGCTTTGTCTCTAAAAAGGCCACAATTAAATAATAAAAATATATATACTCAATAGATATCTAGACTTACAACGGATCACCAGAATCTACATATTCTTTTATTTGTTGACGGTTTAGATTGCCAAAGTACACATCAGCCAACTCAGTAAATGAACAAACGCCTTTGGAATGTTTTATTACCACACCAGTAAATACACGATTACATTTGCCAGACAGACTAAAAAGATATGTTAAAAGTTTGTGAATACATTATTCAACCATACTTTTTCAGCATTCGAACTGCATCCGCCGAGTCTTTTGGTTTTCCATATATTTCCGAGCCCATTGTGACCATTGTATCGGCAGCTATTACCAAAAGTTCCTCCGGGTTATCGCCATTTTTTAAGCGATTATAAACTTCTTCAGCTTTTCCCAAAGCAGTAGCTTCAATGAATTGGGGAAAATCTTTAAAATCTCCGGGATACAAGTTCTCTTCGAATGTAGAGGGAATTGGTTCAGCATCAAGACCCTGATAAAATTTGTTGGTATTAAAAGGATTTCTTCTAAGTAGGAAAAAACTTACTATAAGTTCGAGTATTTGTTGCCTTCTTGGTGAACCGCTAGCTAAAATAATACGTTTCGTATGTAAAAGATGTTTAATTGGAGCCAACATTTCATAAATGAATTATAATTTTAAATACGCTGCGTAAGATTCTATTCGTGTAATAGTCGATTTAATTTTGCTAACATTTGTTTTGTTATTGTGTTCAAAATTCCGTATGTTTATTATTAAAAAAGAACATGCAAAATCAGTTGATATTGCTGAGATGTGTTTAGTTTGCACAAGTAGCAATTACTTTAAAGGGTTGTATTTAGTAGGTTGCAGAAAAATGCATTTTACAATCAATGTGGATATACGGCTTATCCCGTCTATGATAGGAAAAATTAATTTGAGCTATTATCTAAGCCGCCACCTTTTGAGAATGTAACAAATCTTACACGACTGCAATTTCCATATAGTCGTTAAGTAATTTGAGAAAAGGCCCCAAGGAAATACTAATATTACCATTAGTATTAAAATCGGTATAAATTATACAAAATCAATCTACTAATGAATAAATAACCTTATAAAAAAATCGGTACTAATTTAACGTTAAAAATTCAAAAAAAAATCTTTGAAAATCAATCAATGAATAATTAAATGTCTTGTTTTGCAATTAATATTAAAATTTATTTCATAACAAACAATAACTGTTTTTAAAGTAAAGTTTCTGGCAATAACATTTAAAATTCGTACTTCCATAAATTAATTTTAACATTTTAAATAATTATTAATAGTGATTTTCCATTTACGAGATTTGGCCTAAAATTCTTGATTTGCTCAAATCAAGTGATTTGCCATTTGATTTCTCATATATTTTGCATATGAGAAAAAAAAATTCAAAGGACTAGATTTGCTCCATATCATTTGGTAATTTATCTGTACAACACTGTATTGCTTGTATGATTCCAAATGCAACTCTAAGCCATTCATTAATAGTGAATGGTAAATCCGAAAAATAACACATATTTCTATGTTTTCCAAGATAAATAGAAAAACTATAGTTATAAAAACAAAACACTTAAAAAAAATCGTTTACAGTAGCATTTAAAAATAATTACAGAAGAGTTTTCATTTAATAAATATTAAATTTTGTTGACTAGCCATATATTTGTTCGCACATTGAGAGAGCGTCTGCAAAATAACAGGGGAAAATGTGTTCGAGGTGTTCTGTTTGGAGAATATATGTAGATGTGTCTATTCAGTTTGGGCATACATTTTTGCGTCTCATCGATATTGTTTCGATTCTCACCGTATAGTTATTGGGGAGGTGTTACAGACGAGCGCACACACACATATTTTTTATATTGTTTGTGTAATGGCATAACAGAGTTGTATGAACAATATTTAAGAAACCTATGTTTGAACAGCGACGTTCCTCACAGCCAAATGCCTGTGCGAATGGCAAAGTGTACAGTGGCTGAACAAATTTATGGCTAGTCAAGACGACATGAATGGCAAATAATTTGCTAAAAAAAAAACCCAGAGATCAACACGTTTTTGTCCAGGAATGGAAAATCTATATTTTAATTTATGCCTTATTATTAAAATTATTAGACGACAAAAGGCTAACCAATCCGAAGTTTGCATGCGCAAATAAATTGCTTCGTTTGATGTAGTTGATAGTTAAAGAATAAAAACAATACAAACCAAAAAGTCATCAGCTGTTCTAATGAGCTATTTAGTCTACCCTGCTTCAAAAGTATGTATGCTCAATTGGTCAGTTTATAAAAGCCTGAAAATTATTAAGATGGTTTACAAAACTGCCAATCCCGACTAATAAAATTAATGTGTTTTTAACATTAACTTATTTTACAGACCTACTTAGTAGAGGCGCCTCAAAATAAGTGCATTCAGTGCAGTGCAACTCGTGTTTTTCATAGAAATCAGTAAACTAAAATCACATTATGATACTACTGAATTTAATACGTATTCATTTTATATTTCTATTGAAACAATGATATATTAATTTTTGTTTGTTTATAGTAATACAAAAAGCCACTCTTGACTATTTTGAATGTTTATTTCAATGTAGTTAACGTACATAAATACTAATATACAGTACATTAATTCATAATTTATCTCTATGCACACATAGTTTTAATCCAACTATAATTTTTGTAATAAATCGTTTCTCATCTTTTACTGTGATAAATTCACCACGAGCAAAAAGTATTAAATAATTCAAATACACTGAATTTTCCATCTGTGCTCTAGACATTAAATTTTTCAATTTTCTTTTAACATCTTAATTCGTACAATATAATTATTTGGTATATTTTTTAGTACTTGGTGGAATTCACAACGAGTGGTTTGTGTGTTACAGTTTTTTAAGGTTGATTTATAACGAAATTAAAAATTTATCAATTTTCAATATTAACAAATGGAAATTCTCGCTTGTCCAGAAAATATTTAAACGAATAAAAAGTCTATATCATATTTTTTTCTCAAGACAAGTGCGAAAAACCCACTATCTCAAAAAGTGAGGTTATATTCATATTACTAAAATCAAATCGAATATAAGGAAGAGTTTAAAAGGAGACAACAAAAATCTAGACTGCCTTATGAAATTAAAAAGAAATTCCTATAAAAATTTCTTTAATAAGTGTTTTTATAAAGTGTTCAATTACAAATTCTGAGATTTGAGTGTTATAAACATTTTGTAGTCAATTTATTTAAATTGCATTAACCAAGAGTTTCAGTAATTATCAACAAAGTTATAAATTTCGTTCGTCGGTTTTTTTCTTTGGATTGTAAAATTCTCACAACGCCCAACTTGTTTTAGTTAGTATCAAATGTGTATGGCTATTCTGGTAAGTTGTATGTTGCTTCTCGTCTCGTAACTACTGTATGTATTTGAATATTTAAAAATATGTAGAGAACATAACCTAATTTCTTTATTGTAATAAATTGTTTTATGCCGTTTTATTTATGAAATTCGATAAATAAACTATGCCATGTATTAAATGGAATTTCATTAGCTTTTAGTTGTTGTTTATTATAATCGTTTCTTTTTAAATGCTTTAAACTTTTACTTTTGCTTTTCTGTTTTCTTCTTTGGTATTGTTGTCTAAACAGTGATACCATCCGAAATTCCTGGATCAAAACGATTTTATAAAGTTGGTAAAAACACAAAATTAACAGTAGATGGTTTATCAGATTTAAAAAATATTTCCCGGTGACTGTCAATAAACTATAGATTGCAGGAAAATATATTTATTTAAGATAAAGAAAATATATTTTCCTTTCGTTATCAAAAAAAAAAAGAAAATCCTGGCAACTAGTACAGTCATATTCCATTTTCAGACATGTGTTTTAAGGATTTTATAAATGGATATTATATATATACAGGATTAATACTAGTGCTCGTTTACTGCTGAAAAATTGACTATTCGGGGAGCTACCTAAAAAATCAGTTGACTAAAAGAGGGAGAATTCTTGTGTTTGCTTATTTATTTAAGGTTATAAATTTGATTTACAAAACACCCCAGATATTTTTTTAGCTTGACGTTCACAAAGAACCTAAAAATTGAATAGATGTTGGATTTGGAGGTTGCTCTGCCCTTTTTAACAAGACACTTAGCACAACCTACGTTCGGTGGAGTTTCATGCTTAAGGACATGAACGTGGTAACGGTTCTTAATGCCACCTCCCCCGTGCTGTATTGCTTGGGTTATTCTACTTTCCTGAGTCCATCGCCATCCCCTTGTTTTCTTAGTTAAAAAAATATTTACTCAAAACACTAAAACAATCTCCCAAGTATTTTATTGTCAAACTAATGTCTCATTTTTTAATTGCAAAGTTTATTCTCTTATAAAACAAGCATTATTATAAGTACATATACATACTTATATGTACATACATACATACTTACATACATTTATTTATGTTTTTTTTTTGTTTTATATAAACTCATGTCAATATGACGTCATTTATTTGACCAATTTTTTTATTACGCTTTTGTTGTAAAAAAATTTTAATTTAAATATTAATTTCCTAGAATGGCCTTTAGGAGCGTCCATTCACTCATAGGTACATATGCAAGCAGTATGTTTGGAACTTGATACAGCTAAACCGCAATAAAAATCCCAATCGTCATAAAATTTTTCGAGGAAAAGAATATTATAGTCGGATTTGACAGCATTGTAATTACATACAGAGTTCATACAAGTTCCCAAAAATGTTGTGCAGAAGTCAATAAAAATGGTAATTGTTAAGTAATTTGAAGACTTCTTTTCATTTTGGCTTTTGGAACTTATCTCAATATTAAATATCTCCCCGAATGGTAAAATAGATATTATTTTTAGGAAGTTATATTGTTTTGAATACCAACTGCGTTTCCTAAGTATTTTTGTATATTTAAAGCAATAATTTTACTTTGAACAAATAACTTTTGAGAAATTGTATTGCCCCAAGAAGATATTTTTAAACAAGAGTGCTCGGAAATCTAAATAACTAGTAAAAGTCTACGGTTATCTGTAGTTGTATGTTTAGACAAAAAGCTCACTCTCATTACATTGTTTTGAGGAGTTGTTTAATAAAGGTAAAATTAATTCCATGCGAAATTTATGATACCAACTTTCACTTCGAAAGGAATGAAGATTTCATGGGAACGTTAATTTAACTTATAACATATTGAAGATATGTATGATTATTATTTTGCGGCAAAATTCGGTATATTCGCCGCAAAATCTTGTCGCGGTAATGTCATGGTATATTGACGCGAAATAGCTCAAGTTTCAATATAGGTTTTAAGCGGAAATTCCACATTGCTATGATATCAAATATGAAAAAAATCTAGATTTTGCGATAATAACTTAGATTATTTTTATATTGCGTACGTATGTAATGAGTCATTACGGACGATGGTAGTTGTTATAAATATTTTGGTTAAATTTTTATTTGTATTTATAATATTTTAACTCGTTTTATAAATCTATTCAGCAATTTTTTCTTACAACCTATCTCTTTTTTATAAATAATTCAAATCCAAAAAGTAGGTACATTATTTAAGTTTTATTGTATTCATTTACACAACAAAGGTAATGAATCTTTAATGGCGATGCGTTCCTTTAAAACAGTTCTAGTTAAGTTTTTAGAACTATTGCAGGAAAATAGAGCACATTTTCTAAAAGCCATTATAGATTTTAATATGATGGATATGAGGGAAAATAAATAAGTCTATGATAACATTCATTGTTTTATTATACTAACCTGGTTCCGTAGCCTCGTTTTTATATTCCATTATATAAATATGCTTGCAATTCCTTGTATAATGTATGTATTCTTGACTGTATTGTAGACAGGAGTATGAATGTATATACATATGCACGCCGTACGTGGCAAAAGAGGTGCGGATTTATATAAATTTATTAATTTCATTATTTTAGCTTATCATATCCGCTGGCACTATACATTCAATTAAATGAAAAGTTTAGCTTGGAAAGCTGGTACACTTAAAAATCCGCCATTTGTCAACTCATAGCTGTAACTGATAAAAAAAAAAATAACAACACAGGCTATTATGATTGAATTTACATGCCGTCTCGACTAGCCGTAGATATGTTTTAGATTGCCGTTCGCACAGGGATATGGCTTGTGAAGACCGTCGCGGTTGATGGTCTGTTCGTGTTCATTGTTGTCCGGCCAGTTGTTCGCACAAAGCTATTCTGCCATCACACAAACATAGTACACACAGGCAAAATATAAAATATGTGTGTATACGCTCGTCTGTATCAGAAACATATACACTTATTCTCCAGACAGAAGACCACGAACAAATATCTTTTGGTTATTCTACCGACGATCTCTCCATGTGCGAATAAATTTGAGTCTATTGTGCTTTGCATATTTATTTATTTTAAGAACTTTAAACTTTATTTTATATATGAATTACATTAGTGACGCTGTAGCTGGAAATGCCCTTAAAGCCCGTTTCACATTGTTGCACAAGTAATATGATTTGTCAATTATGTTGTATAATACTACAATTTGTATAGTGTAAAAATTGTAATATTGTATAAATAATATTGTTGTTTGACATTTAGTTAGTCTAATGACTATTTTTTTAAAGCATTTCTTAAAATCAATTTATTTCGTTAGATCAGAAGTGTATTTTTCTAAATTAAACATTTCCAACCAAATGAATAAAACAGCAAAACAAAAATGTTTATAAAGAAAACTACTTGAAAATTGATATTGAATTGCTTTATTATAAGGAAAAAAGATAAACATATTTTTGTGGCCAATTTTAAATTAAAATAATTAAGATGTATACATATGTATGTGTGTATAATTGTTTTGCCATCAGCTGTACGTTTTTTACTATTCTACTTGATTCTACAATGTGGTATAGTCTAAACGCAAAATAGCTACAACAGCTGTTTTTGTTCTTTTTTTATATTTTTTTTTATATTTTGCTTCTACAAAATCGAATTAAATATATTATAGACTAAATATGGCTTTATACTATATAAGCTCTGGTCTGCTTTCTGCATCTTAGAGTTAGCTAATGAAAACAGACGAAAATTCAGACGCTGTAAAGACAGCTTAAACATGGCTTTACTACGTGAGTAAGTAGCTTATTGTGCGAGAACAGTTCTGCCACACTCCGTTAAAGTTTAGAAATAAAAAATCTATTCGTAACAAGGCTACTCAATATCGAGGCTTCTTTTTTCTCGTGCTATTGTGTAAAAACGGCAGTTCAAACAGGACAAGGGCATCGAATACTTCTATAATCTAATAGCAAATTTGGTACCATATGCATTAGGCAATGTGAAAAAATTATCTACAACGACCATGTAATATATTACGAATGCAAATTTATGATAACAAAAAAGGGAGCAAGGTGCAAGTCAAATGAATAACAAATATCAAATAATTTACTAATATACTCCCTGCGATTTTAAGAGCAACGTACTACGAAAATCTGGAACTTTTAGAACAGTCAAGTATCTTATCTTAAATTTCCAATGAATACTCCTGCCGGCATAAATGGGCATTATAATTAAAACGTGGGTTCGTTAACTAACTTTTGAAAAATGTATGATTTTTATAAAAATTTGTAGGGCCAATCACATTTTGCACATTTCTATTTTAAAGCAGATATCCCTTTGTAAATTGTATAAGCTATGTAAGTACATTTATATCTATTAATACATACATACATGCATTGTATTTCAACGTGGAATATTATAACAAAGCAAATTTCCGGGATATTTAAGAATTATTTTGTTTATGTCTACTTGAATACACCTAAAGTTATTAAAACTTGTCTACACTTTACAAGGCACTCAAAAGCATATCAAAAGTGTGTTTTAATATCTAATGACAGTTTCACATAGTGTCTATGTATATTCATTTAGACTTGCATTGAGATATTGAATGTTATTTGTCTACGAGTTTTTTCTTTATTTTCCAACACTGTGCACTTGTGGTTCCGTAATTAATTATTTAACACAAAACCTACAAATGTTTACTTTGAAATATTCATACTCGTACGTTTCCATTATGCAACTCTATACAAGCTTTACTTTTGCTAAAAAAAAAAAAAAAACTAACAACGAACTTGTTTTTCCTCAATATAAACTTACATCAGTACTCGTAACAGAATTTCAGCCAATTACTAGCAAAAAAATGCAAAATCTTGCCATTTGATATCTGAAGTGAGCATTAGAATTTCAAAACCTCTAGAGGAGGAAAAAATATTGCATTTTTGTGTTTACGCTTACAACAGCTAACAGCACTAACTTGAAAAAGAGGTTTTTATGCCAAGGCAAACCACCAGAGTTGATGGATTGCTTGATTTACAGTTGTGTTTTTCTATTTACTATACGTTATTTCAAATTAGGTACTTTTCAATATTTTGTATTGAATTGCTAAATTAATGCAACGGTATGGGGTTTTTGTTATTGTTTCCGGCCCTCTAATAAAAGTAAATTAACTGAATTTTGTTTAAATTTCATTTAAATTGAACTGTTTTCCATCTATTAAAGAGAACAAATTAAACATTTAGTAAATAAAATTACAATGAAAAAACACTGTAGTTTTATGAATATATCTATTTTTGTCGATGTGTATTATTTATCTAAGGTCAAATAGCTTTAACTTAAACGCATTTTAGGTAGGACTTAAAATGTTTCAAAAAATATGAACCAGTTCCGATTTTTGTTTATAAAAAACAACAAATAATTTAAACTGTTTTCAGCTCTAATGACAAATTATGTAAAACCATCTATATAAGTATAAGGACATACATCCTTTATTTATAAACAAATTTGAAATTTGTTTTTAATGCCTAAAACTTATTACTTCTGTATTTGGCAAAATGGATGTAGTACTATTATACTCTGTCAATTACTTAATAATAGAATTTAATTGTACCAATTTTTATAGAATATTTAGGGTGTTTTTTTTAAGTTCTTTAGAACTTTCATGATTATTTTTATTTCAAAGCTCTATACATGGTATTACCTATTGATATGGTGTTAACTTTTCATAATGACTTCGGGCATATGACTAAGCGCATTCTAGAACCTCTTTTTCAGAAGTACAAATAACAAATTTACAATCAAAATACATTGAAAAAAAGAAGTATTGTTGTTTTTTAAAATTTATTTTTCATGTAAATTTGTAACTTGTATTTCTGAGAATTGGCGGCTGGCTAGCCGTCCACCAGTGTGTGAAACGTAATTGAGTCTGTAGGGCCCGTTCTTGATTGGTTTCACTCCATATACCCCAATTTTGGTTATTAGCAAACTTGTTAAGCCACAAATGAGCCTCATCGCTGAACACAATTTTGTGAAGAAACATTGAATTAGTAGATGACTATTTTTTGTTTGACAATTCTATAGAGAGTGCAATTAAAAAATTTACAATAAAAAAGAATATAAAAGAACAAAATAAAAACAAATGGTTTAACATTGAACTTAGACAACTAAAACAAAATAAAATTTTGAAATACCAAATTGCTAAAAGCGAAAATACTAATGCTGCATGGACTGAATACAAAAATATAAGAAACGTTTATAAAAACAAAATAACATATGAAAAAGATAAATATATCAATAATCAAATAAGTAGCACCAAAGACCAAAAACAAATGTGGAAAAGAATAAAAGACTTAGTCCTTAAAAACGAACAGCCTGTGATAAAATCGATTATATTTAATCAAATAGAATATAAAGAAAATTATACAATAGCCAATCAGTTTAACAATTATTTTATTGATAGTATTAAACAATTAGAGATAGTATAGAAAATGTGCAATATATAAACCGAGTACCTGTAACAAATAATATTTTTAAATTCCGTCCAATAAATTTACAAGAATTAAAAATAATATGCAAAAATCAAAAAAATAAGCCTGATTTTAATAAAGTAACGGTAAAAATAATTATTGATAATTGGGACATAATTGGAAAGATCTTGCTAAAAATAATTAATAAATCTATGGAAACAGGAATTTTTCCAAGCAATTGGAAAGAATCTATGGTGACACCAATTGAAAAAGTAAGCAAAACACAAAAATGTGAAGAATATCGGCCAATAAACACACTAAAAACTTGCGAAAAAATAATTGAAAAGGTTGTAAAAGGACAATTAGAAGAATATATGGAAAATAATAACTTGTTCTCAAAGTATCAGTCTGGTTTTCGTAAAAAATATTCATGTGAAACTGCTGTAAATTATGTGATAAACAGATGGAAAAAAATAGAAAAGAATAATAAGATAATTGCAATATTTTTAGACCTAAAAAGAGCATTTGAAACAATAGATAGAAATATTCTTCTTAGTAAACTTTATATGTATGGTATACAAGGCAATGAAATAAAATGGTTTGGATCTTACCTAAGAGAAAGGACACAAACAACCAAAGTTAATAACATAAAATCAACCTCAGTTGGAAACGAGTATGGAGTTCCTCAAGGATCTGTCTTAGGAGCACTGCTATTTATTATATATATTAACGAACTACCGAATATTTTAAGCAAATGTGAAATTGTTCTATATGCAGACGACACACTAGTTTTTACAGAAGCCGAAACGGAACAAATATGTCAACAAAATTTAACACAGGATATGATAAAAATAGAAAAATGGTTAAAAATGAATAAACTTAAATTAAATGAAAACAAAACTAAAATAATGGAAATAAATATGAATAGTAATATTACAATAACAATAAATAATAAAGAAATAGAAAAAGTGAAACAGATTAAATACCTCGGTTTTATTATAGACAACAAATTAAAATTTAAAGAACACATAGACTATATATGTAAAAAGATTGGCAAAAAAATTGGTTTTTTTAAAAGGATAAGAAATAAAGTAAATATAATTACTGCAATAAACATTTATAATATTATGATTAAACCACACTTTGAATTTGGGTCAACAATAATTTACACATGCTGCACAACTCAACAAATAACAAGACTTCAAAAACTTCAAAATAAATCAATGCGCACAATTTTAAAATGTAACCGTTATACACCTATAGATTATATGTTAAATTATTTGAAATGGTTAAATATTCAACAAAGGCTAGAATTAAACACGATCATTTCTATCCACAAGATGAAAAGAGGAAATGCACCGCACTATCTATGTGAACAATTGAGTTATGTTGGAGAAGTACAACCGTACAATCTAAGAAATGTGACAGATTTTAGATTACCTAGAGCAAGAACATACGCAATACAGAAAACACTTTTTTACAAAGGATTAAATTTATATAACTTATTACCAATTTATATTAAAAATG
Organism: Phania funesta; assembly: GCA_963932375.1. Taxonomy (NCBI): domain Eukaryota; kingdom Metazoa; phylum Arthropoda; class Insecta; order Diptera; family Tachinidae; genus Phania; species Phania funesta. The sequence goes on along the minus strand of OZ010653.1, from coordinate 101,431,578 downwards.
AAGAAAATTTTGTATTATTTAAAAGAAATGTTATAGAGTTTCTAAGAAACAACAATATGTAAATATTTTTTGAAATGTATGATAAAACCTTAAAGTATTTCAAATACTACTAAATAAATAAATATAATATAATGTAAAGTAATTCTGAACAATTTGATAGCATTGTTCAATATTAAGATAAATGATAAAAAGTGAGTGCATTATGATAGTTCGTTTAACAGTTAAGTCGTAAGTTCTATTGGCCTTAAAAAACCTGTGTATTTTAAACCAGATATTGGAGGTTACAACATTTTTCCGTTATAAATGCTATATGCGGACAATTAATAATGTATATAAGAGAGAAAAAGTTTTAGTCATAATAATTATAAAATTGTTTTTTTATTTAGCTATATTAAATAATCAGTTTTCTTATATAGGTGTATATCACATATATATCAATAAGGAAAACTAATTTTAGATTAAGTCTTTGTTTAGTTCAATTAAATTATGATAATATCAGGAAAATAAATAAATTTAGTAATGGGTACTGCCACAAAAATGCGGTTAGGAATTGAGCGTTAAGGATTTTTATTGCGTCCTTTAAAAAAAACTTTTTATGAAATTACTTTCTGTCGTCATATACTTCTCTAACAAGCCACATCCCATAAATTTTCCCTGCTCACGAATCCACTGTTTTACAGCTATTGAAACGCAAGTTGAGCATAGGCGTGTTAGTAAGTCCACGGTAAGGAAACGCGCCTTCTAATACCCTTTTGTACGATACTCCATTAATTTTTCCCGTTTCAAATACTAAGCCGATAATACCATAGTAGGATATGTCACGCCATACCATAATTCCGCCTTTTCGGCTGTATCTTTGGTGTGAAAATATTTCATAAGTCGTGGAAATAAAAGTTGTATTCATCTGGTTCAACAAAATTTAACCTTTTATTTACAAACTACAACTTTAAACCAATTATCCGACCACGACATAGTATTCTTTGCAAATTGGAAGCGCTGAGCTTTACGATTGTCATTATGTGCTTGTTTCTTCTTAAGTTCTCAGCGAACTAAGAATGAACACCACTTAAAATATGTCGAACTGTACAATCACTTGAATTTTCGCACCGGATATACATGAGGTCGGAACAAAACTGCAAATTATTTTACTTTCTCTACGCGTCCTTTCATATTTTTTTACAATGGCTTTCAATGTTATTTCAGTAACTGTATATAACTGTCTGTCCTCTTTTTATTTTAAAATTAAAATTTATTTATTTTCGGGAACAAAATCCGCTCACAATCCTCACCAAATTAACCTTCAAAAGCCCAAAGTTTTGTAATCCCCCAATATCTAGTTTACAATAGATATTCGCCCAAAGTTGACATAATTAAATTCCTTATTTAAGTGATTCGGAGTGTATGTTCACCGGTAAAGATCTGTGTTAACACACAGGTTTAATATCCGTAACAGTACGTTTTTTTCTACACTAGAATCTTTCTGTCATGATATTTTAATGAATTTTGATGAATTGTAGCAAATTTAATTTTCTAAAAAAAAGATAGTAATGAAAAACATAATTTTTATGGCCAAAATTTTCCAAAATCAAGCAACATGAATGCGCTTAAACAAGAAATGTCCCAAAACTGAAAAAATGTAAATTTTAACACGTTGAGTGCCTCGTTAATCACCGGTGACTGCCACTCTGTGCAATATTTTCGCACTGCTGAAACTCGCGCGGCCTGACGGAAAAGTCGATATAAAACCTAAGTTCAGCTTAGCGTCAGATCCTGCTAAAAAATTTAACTTCAGCTAAAGAAATTTTAATGTAACTGCAGGAAAAATCTATGCTTATAAAATTGCATCGTCGCTTAACAAATAATTAAAAAAAAACTTATCAATTCAGCTAAAACAAATTTCAATTTAGGTGTAAAAAATGAATAAATATTAGTGCAGCTGACACAGAAAATTTCAGTTCGGCTCCGTAAAAGCAAACAATTTAACGAAATAAATTTCAATTGAACTGATAACTTAGTTACAGCTATGAGAAAAAATTAATTCAGCTGCACACAATTTTGTTTTAATACGATTGCAAAATATTTATTTAAAAATAATTGTAATTCAGCTGCACAACAAATTGCTTCAGCTAATAAAACTAGAATTCAGCTGTCGAAAATTTCAACTCCGCTAAAGAGAACATAAATCACAAAAAAAAAAAAAATAGATTCTTGAACAAAAAATTACACTGTGATGGCACATAGCGGAAAGAAATTTGTTTGCAAACCCCACATGACAAGGGATGACGGAAATTCATTCCAAAAATCTAAAAAAAAATTATTAAGTTAAGCGAAAAACCTAAATGGGCTTTTGCAAATCTATGAATATGGCAACACTTGTAAATAATCAAGTACACGTGATTACTCATGCATTTATGTAATTTTATAAATGTCACACTCAGAACTTCTGCTTCTCTTGTTTTCCTATGAAACTGATTTCCTTTGATTGGTATTCAGCTACTTTGTCTTTCATAAAGTTTTCACAGTTGTCAACATACTTAAGTAAATTTATTGTACTATTTCCTTTATTTTATTAACATCTAGAAATTATTTCAAATAATGCATTTAATAAAATCACGCAAATTTATGGTCGTGGGGTTTCGCTTTTTCAAAAGCAGAAAACAGCATGTGTTGTTGCTTTTTTCTTGCTAAAGAAATCCTTTGCCAAGTCAAGTTGAATCCTTGAACTTGAAACCAAATTAAGTATTGTATAAGACAACCTTGCACAATGCTTTCTGTTCCACGTGTAATAATGTACACTGTACAAAACACTTTGCTCGTACATTCATTTAAGGGTTTTTGTTTTTTAATTCTTATATCAACCTTCTAAATAAAATGGCAAACAAAAATCGAACATAACTTATTTTGTAAATAATATATTAACTAAATAATAATTAAGGTATTACCGAACTCATTCAGCTGTCTTATTTAAAAATGTCATTGTCATTTGTGCTTTTTTTAACTCACCTTGGCAGAGCTACATGAAAATAAAATCAATATGTATATATTTTTATATTTGTAGAACGTGCCTGGTTTGATTTGAAACTTTTTTAATTATTTTGTAGTTATTTTATTTGTGCGCAAGAGAATATGGTTTTTTATTCAAACTAAATATTTCATTTTGCGCTGGTTAATATATGTATATAAGTATTTATAACAATGGTTACATAATATCATAAATAATTTAAAGATTTACAGGAAAATACAAAATTTTTACAATTAGGGAAAAAATTCTGTTTGTGTTTATAATACATTTTTAAAGATTATTACTTCTAAAATGAATTTTCGGGTAACCAAAAACAATCAACATTTTTTTAATAATTTCCAGGAATTCTGCTGCCGAAATTTTATTAGTTATTCAGGCAGAAAAATTATAATATTCTTTTTTAAAATATGTAATTCAATTTACAAAATTTTTAATTCAGCGAAATAAATTTTATTAATGTACAGAAGCAGATCGCTAATTTTTTCTTTCCTTTTCTCGAATTGATTTCAGGCAACCGATTTTTAATTTACGATTACCTTAGTCTCAATAAACTTTCATGATACCACTAGCCTTTACTATCGACTATAGTGATTTCATACCGTCGATGGTAGCTGGCGACCTTCTACCTCATCACAGGTTCTCTTTTATTTGCTAGAATTTGTTAAGGCATAATGTGTGTTATTATATCAGCCTTTTCTTCACGAGTATGTTTGGAAGCTGTCTGGTCCACCCGGTCATTCCGGTCGGAATCTCAAGGTTCAACGCCTTATAAGTACCTTTAAAGATTGATCCGTCCACCTGTCGCCATGCATTCCTGTCCATCTCTGGACAAATCCGTAGTTCCTTGAGAATTTAACATCTTCGCCTCTTGGGATACTTTCTGTTTCGTTCCTCTTATAGAAAAAACTATGTCCACCCCCATAGAGCTCCATATGCACTTGTAAGTTTGTATTGAAACTGGCCACGTAGGCTTGTCGTATGACGTTTCACCGTGGATTAGGGATTTTTTATACGAGAGTGTTAACTTATCTCGTCTAATTTAGCCAGACTCCTTGCAGTAACGGCAACCTATAAGTATCTATGTGCCTGCCAGCTGAGAGCCGCGAAATACATTTTCTATTCATGTGTGTGAAGATAAATTTGAATTTAACTAGCAGAGACGCAAACCCACATTTTTAACATAGCTGATTTAGCACTCAACAGAGCACTGTTAGCGATTTAACAGCAGAAGTAATTTTGACCTTATCTTCAGAAGCCTATAACATGAAACAGGAGTCAGGTCCACAAAAAAATCCAACCGTACAAATTGCTCCAAGGTGTCAATAATTGACCCATAACTCTATAAAATCTAAACTATTTTCGGAACATAAATAAATTGAATTTTAAAACAGTCCTTTTGCTGGCACTGCTAATCATTAACTTACTTCCAGGGGTCATTATGGAAAAATGAGGATGGGTACCAATATCCCACTACATAGAAATGATGCTCCAGAGAATACTTATTGGAATTGTAATAGTGGGATATCTGAAATAATTTTGGAAGGCAAATAAATCGAATTTGAAAAAAGCATTTTTGAGGAAAATTTTTGGTATGAACAATTATGAAAAGTGACCAATTTGGGAAAATGGTGATGGGTACCAATATCCCACTATATACAAATGGTGGGATATTGGTACCCATCCCCATTTTTCCATAATGACCATTAATCCTCTCCTGAAATTTTTCGCAAATATGAAACTTATTTTTAAAATTTTCCAAAATTATTTGAGAAATTTCACTATATGTGCTCGATAAAGGCCTATCTGGAGCACCATTTTTATATAGTGGGATATTGGTACCCATCACCATTTTCCCAAATTGGTCACTTTTCATAAATGCTCATACCAAAAATTTTCCTCAAAAATGCTTTTTTCAAATTCGATTTAGTTGCCTTCCAAAATTATTTCAGATATCCCACTATTACAATTCCATTAAGTACTCTCTGGAGCATCATTTCTATGTAGTGGGATATTGGTACCCATCCCCATTTTCCCAAATTGGTCACTTTTCATAAGTGCTCATATAAAAAATTTTCCTCAAAAATCCTTTTTTCAAATTCGATTTATTTGTCTTCCAAAATTATTTCAGATATACCACTATTACAGTTCCATTAAGTACTCTCTGGAGCATCATTTCTATGTAGTGGGATATTGGTACCCATCCTCATTTTTCCATAATGCCCATTAATCCTCTCCAGAAATTTTTCGCAAATATCACTTTTTTGAAACTTATTTTTAAAAAGTTCCAAAATTATTTGAGGAATTTTTGTATATGTGCTCGATAAAGGCCTATCTGGAGCACCATTTGTATATAGTGAGATATTGGTACCCATCACCATTTTCCCAAATTGGTCACTTTTCATAAGTGCTCATACCAAAAATTTTCATTTGCAAGTTTTAAACTAAATTGTATTCAAATTAAGAAATTTTAACTACAAGATTAAATTTAATTCAGCTAGACTTAGTTTGATTCAAATCGAAAAAAAAACTAACTGTTTCGTATGCAAATTATATCCTATTGATAATACTCTTAGTACATAGAACCTTTATAATTCAGTTGCCGGAAAAGTTTAAATAATTTTATTCCAGCTGAAAAAAATTTAACTTACTACAGCAATTTAATTTTTTGTTATGAAAATTAATATTTGTATTATTTTGCAATAAAACAAATAATTGAGAGCGAAATTCTATTAGAAGTCAATAAAGATAAAAATCAGCCAAATTAATTTAGTTGTGTGAAGCTCAATTCAGCTAAAAAACCAAACTATAATTGGAAGAAAAATGAACTTACATAGCTAATGAAATTTCAATTCAGCTGCAGAAAGTTCAACCATTATAAAGAAAACTTTAAATTTTTAAAGTTCATTTTAATTCTACTACTATAATTTGTTATTCGTTTTAGCTAAGAAGAATTAACTATAATATTAATGAGATACAAATTTAAAATAAGTTTGAACATAATTGACAACAAAAAATAAAAAAACGATTCGTCTTTTAAAATTTGAATTCAGCTGAAAAACTCAATTCGTCTTAGAATCGTTTATAAGAAGTTTACTACTAATCACAAACAATTTTTAAAATGTTTTTAGTTGTTATTTATGAAATATTAAGAAGATACAAAAGTTTTGGTTTAAGTCACTTACTTTCGCTGCCAAGTGTCTGTTATCAAACTAGATAAAATTGGAGTATGCATATGTACTGGAATTAAGCATTAAAAATATAAACTTTTGATTTAATTTTTTGTCCTTATTTTCTTTTCATTTACCAACCAACAAAGTTTGCAAGTCGCCACATAAAGCTGAAATAAAATAAACAAATTTAAAGTGCGTCGTTTTTTTTTAAAGGAGCCCTTAGACAACTGAAGAACAAAACAGACCACGGTTGTGTTTTAGAGAAGTGTGCAGATATTGTAAATGAGATGAGTGCAAACTAAAATGTTTGCAAAAATCAATTGGCGCCTGGTATTCAAAACAAAGTTTATTTTTCGAATTTCTAACTAATTAAAAAAATAAACTTTTCATAACACAAAAACACATACGAGGGTGAAGCAAAAATTATCTGAACACAAAAAGGAGTTCTATAAAATAAAGAGAGTAAACTAATCAAGTTCTGTTAAATATTATATATTGACTGTTTTCGCCCGATTGAGTTTAGTACGCTACAGTGCAGCACATTACGTTTTTCTGAATATCTTCTACTAAATTTCATAAACTATTGAGTAAACTCTACCATACTGCTTAGAGTGAGTCTAATTTAATTAAAATTATTATAAAAAAAGTAAAAGAAGTAAAAGTGCTTTATAACTATTATTTGGAGCCCTTTAACTATACATCAGTCCAGTTCTAGAACCACCTTCGTAAACATACTAAAGCACGACGTTATAACAATTTTATGCAAAAGTAATCAATTTTGTTTTATTTTAAAATCCCATATTTTTTCTTAGATTTGTTTTCTTAAATGTTTTTTGATATTTAATATTCGTTTGTTTAGTCTGGAGTCGTGTGTCAATTGTTAATTATTTTCTGGAATTATTAAAAGTATCAGCATATTCCTTAAAAAAAGCCACTTAAATGTGATAGGAAGCATGGCTGAGATTTTGAGACTTGTAGTAGGGATAAAAGATTAGAAGTTTTATTTACATTTAATTTAAAATGAATAAAATGTAGAATTTTTAATCCAAAAAAACCTTAGTTTCATTATTTTTTGGGTTAACAGACATGTTTGTAATTTTATTTAAACAAAAAATCTCCAATTACTTACGCGTTTTGTTTATAGTATTTAAAAGCAGAAATAGTTAGATGAGCAACAGATTAATGCAGCTAATTTAAATAGAAAATGACGACGGTATTCGACTGTTATATATGTAAGCTTTACTGTAGTAATAGGAAGTTCAGATAGCAACAAGATACTTTTTGTTTTTATTGCTTCTTACTGTTGTGCTCAAACGAAAAATTATAATATAACAAGAAGCCGCAATTGTGCCAGAAACTTTTAGAAACTGCGATTTTTAGTACATTTTTCTAGATAAAGTTTTGCCAAAGATCGTATGTGTGCTCAAACAATATGATCGTGTAGACTAAAGTGAATGTCTGTGACCAAGGCGTATCTAACTAGGTGACCTTGCTACGACAACAAATACAACAACAGTAGGCAGTTTTGTTTGTGTAAAACCCAATATTGCTGTCAAAAACATTTGTAAGAAGAAAGAAAATTAAAAGAAAAAAAGTTGAATAAATTTTGTTAGGTACAAGTTACAAATTTATTTATAAATTTTGTACAAATTAGAACACAAATTGATAATTTATTTTTTGTTTTTACTTCACTTTTTAATTTATTTATACACAAACTATAAAAACACTACGCCACTTGTCTCAATGAGACTTGAATGTAAATGAATTTTTAGATTATTCGTAAACAAAACAAAATAGTTTGACATTAAAATTAGGTAAACAATGGAAAACGAAAATTTAAGCAAAAAATGTCACCTGCAGTAGTAATGCCACCTGGTGAAATATGCTTTGTCTGTGACACAGTCTTGGTCAGGTCCTGCCGATTTAATAATGTTTTGAAAAATTTCAAATCAGAGTTGTATTTTGTTTTCGCATCGTTTTTATGTGAAGGTATGGCTCGGACAAATCATATTGTTGCGATAGATTTTGAGTGATATAATTTTGTTTCTTGTTTTTCATTGAATCGTACGATTAAGTAGAATAGTGAATCGTTATTAAGTTATATTTTCGATTATTTTGTGCTAGTAAAATTTTGACTATTTTTTTTTTTGAAATATTTAGATACTTTGTGAATTTTGGAATTTATTACGATTTATTAGTCAAGTTTGAATTGTTTCTTAAATGTGTTTAGGAAATTTTTTCCAAGATTTTTTGGTGAAATTTTAAATTGTTTGTATTAAATATTATTGATTTTAGTTAGGTAAAATATTGTTATACATAAAAGTAAATTAGTTTCTTTTGCAAAGAAATTTCATTGAATTTGTAGTGATTATTGGCTTTTTGAAAATTTTTTAATTATTTGGCAATTTTAAAAATTTTCATATAAATTGTTTTTGCTAAAAACACTATTTGATAGATCGGTCTAACATATAGATAAAAGTCCGTAAGTTATATAGTTATAGTCACAAAACACATACCGTATACCTATGTACAGCTGGGGTATAAATAATAGCAGCACGATACAGTATTGAGTTTGACCAATTTTAAATAGCATTGCTGTTTCTTTATACAATTGAAGCACTAACAAAAATATAACTGCAAACTTTTTAGGAATTTGTTATTCTAGAAGAAATTGTTGGTAGCTGCTTTCAGTTCTTATTTTGCAGCAGTACACATAATAGCAGTTTTGAAAATAATTTTAAAAATAATTACAAGAAATAAAAGTTTATGAATAATTTTAAATAAAAAAGTAGGAAAACATAAAAGTTCATGCTATTTTAAAATAATAGTTTTTTTAACCAAGTCGGTCGTGCTAAGCATTGTAGAGAGGAGATGCGTTTTCTTATAAGAAAAGAAAATCATTTTTGAAGGGGAAAAAATATCGAGAAATACAAACCCTTCTTCAATGTGCAGCAAGAATGTTACGGAACGCTATATTGTTTAAGAAAAAGCCGAAAACACGTGGTAGAAAGCCACTGGTTACTGCCATTACACAGAGACACATGAAATTGTATAGTTCCAAACACTCCTTAGCGTGTGCCCGCGAGATCAGAGGCTATATGGGTCTACATATTGAAACTGTACGTAAAATATTGGGGAATCAAGATTTATATGCGAGTAGTCCACGAGCTGTTCTTTTGTTAAAAAAATACGTATGTTTCATGGCCGTTTAAAAATTGGCGCAATATAATGTGGTCTGACGAATCAAAAATTGCTTTATATGGTGGAACGGGATCGCGGCAGTGTGAAAGGAAGCCTCCTAATTAAGAATACGATCTAAGATATACTGTTAAAACAGTTAAACAGTGTTATGGTTTGGGCATGTTTTTCATATTATAGCATTGGTCCAATATATTGGATAAAAGATATGGATTTAGAATTTTGGAACGAATTTCCGTCATCCCTTGTCAAGTTTGGTTTGGAGACAAACCGGTTTCGGCTATGTGCCATCTTCAGTGTCATTTTTCGTTCTGGAGAACCCTGTCGGAATATCAAATCAAGAATCATATAATGCATGCTTCCAAACACACCAGTCGGGCCGTAAAGGCAGTTTCAGAAGTTAATTCGAAGAACAATAACGAGCTTTGGACAGTAATTGAGGCATCCTGGAAAAGTATACCTCATGAGAGATTTTAGAACCTTGTTAACTCAATAAAACGACGTTGCTAGGCAACCAAATATTAAATTGCAACTCATATCCTGGGGAAGTCTTACATTAAAAAAGGAATAATAATTCAGTTCCAAATATAATGTTATATTTATATTAAGCTAGCTCTGCTATGATCTTCTAACTATACGCCATTTATTTTACTTGAATAAAGAAATATAGAAACAAGAACATATAATGCTAGAAAAATTTGATTTATTTAAAATAAAGACGTGTGGACTTTTCTTTCTACAATCAAAGTGTGTTTGTGCTGCTATTATTTATATCGCAGCTGTATACGATGCATACGCAATCCGGATAACCGATTATCATGACTTATGTATATTTGTGCTAAAACTAACACTCTAACAAAGCTTATAAATATCTTGACTTTTTCCAATATAGAATAGTTTTTGTATCTCCGTTTTAGTTAAATCATTTGAGTATAAGAACAAATTAAAAACTACATGAATTAAATGAATCCTATTGGCTGACTGACTGACCTTCAATTGAAGCAGATTATTTTGTTTTTTGTCAATGTCATTATTGGATTTTAATTTTTTTTCTTATATTGTTTAATTCCCACACATCTGTTCTTTAACTGTTCAATAAATCAATAGAAATTAAAAGAAAGATTTAATAAATTATATAAATTCATACATACAATGCCAACGTCTACATGGGTAGACATACCGCCCCAAACACACACACCTAACCAACAAACTACTATATGTATTTTTAGGCATACGAATATACTTACATATGTATGTATAAAACACAAAAAAATGGAAAGTGATTTTTGCATAGCAACAAGTAGTTTCTTTTTTGCTTTACTTTACTTCTTCCTACCCAGTAGCAACGAGATAAACAAAAAAAAGCAAAGCAGTAGAAACAGAAAATATAATTAGAAATTTTAACGAAAGCCATACGAATGTTTTTCTTATTATAATTGGGTCAGATTTAGAATTTTTAAACTGAATTATGCCATACGCTGTTACTAGAGTTTCCACAGCGTAAAGTTAAATTTGTCATGCCAAAGCTGGAAAGGTGTTGTGATGTAAATAAAATCGCTTGTAGATGATTTTTCGCTATTGTACAGTGCCTACTTTTTGGCAGTGCCTTTGTGAAATCAATTATGTCCCAGTCAACGTAAAACCACCACTAAGAATTTTGGCTAAAATAAATTCGTTGTTCCATCTTGTAAAGGCAAGTTCAATTCTGTTTGAATGAGTATAACATTTATTTATAAAAATTTTTCCGTACAACTATGTATCGCTCATAAATTACTTGAAAATGTTGGTGCCGTCATTTCATTCTACATAAATTCTATATGAAATTGGTTATTGTTTTTTTACCTTTTATTATAATGTTGTTAGTTTATTAATTCTCAAGCGCTTCATAATAATTTTATTGGTTTCAAAAATTTTCATTAACCCTTTAACTGTTTAATTTAGTTTCGAAAAACTTTTTCTGCCTACTTAAATTTTCCAGCGAAGACGAGTGAGTATACTCGACATAGGCAGAGTAAAATGTTTCTGCATACAAAAAGTAAGCAATTATGATTGTGAATTAAAATAAATAAGGTAGCCAGATTAACGAATATTCTAAAATTTACATTTTTTAAAAGATCTTTGTTTGCGCTTTTTCAGGGGAAAAAATTACAGTTGATTCGTTTAATAATACGAATGCGATTTGTTTATCTTCACGACGATTATACTCAACATTATGCGAAAAATCTTCATTTCGCTCTGATGAGTATACTCGACATAAACAGTTGAAGGGTTAAACACCTAGATCTTAAGAATTAATGAATATATTACTATAAATATAAGATAACCGATACCTAACTTTCGTTATACGCTTTTAAAGATTTATCCATACAAACAATTTGACGACGTTGTGTAATGGTTTGTGTTAGTTAATATTTAGCGCTCTAGTTTTAACTAAATCGAAAAATCAACAAAAAATCAACAAAAAATAAAATTCATCGAAATCAACAAACGATTTTAATTATATTTCCCGAAAAATCCTAAAGATATCAAATAATCGAAAAAGTTAAAAACATCGATAAACAATTTACACTTAGGCTAACACTTAAATATTAAAATTAAAAACTTTAAAAATACACAAAATATTCAAAATCATAGCCGAAAAGAACAAATTGAAAAAGTTATGAAAGAAAAAAATATAGGGTCATTCAAAATTCAAAACTTCACTATAAAATTATTCCTTTAAGGGCTTATTTATTTCATTTTAATCTTTATTTCCTTGAGTCTGTAAACTCTAGTTTGCACATGGCCGAACACACAAAAAACACGTCATCGACAAAAATACCCTCTTCTCACCTTTCAGAATAGTCTCTTAAAAACAAAGAGGAAAAAAGGCAGAAAGAAATAGACAACAAAACAAAAATATTATCATAAATATGTTTGTCTGAACTAAGAAAAATAGTAGAGCGTTAGTGAAGGAAGATTTTTGCAAAATGTCCTACTTTAGATTTCTTCTAAAAAATTTATTAAATACACTACAATTCTCTACATGAGTTGGTATGAAGTTGGTTGAATCACTTTTGAATACGCACATGCTTTTAAGTGCTGACCCAAAAGCTTAAAAATAAAATAAAAGTAAATTAGGGTGTTAGGTTAGTGTGTTAAGGTTAGAAATAAAATGTATGTTACCTAGATTTCATTTTTCACTTGTATGAATAGACATTGCACATCTTTTTCAATTTCTATGTACAAGAAAAAAAAAGAGAAAAATCGGAAACCGGGTCAATTCATTATTTTCTAAAAGTACGAGTAGTTTATATAAACTAATTGAATACCCATTAAAATTAAACATTTAAAGTGTTCTACTAAAAAAACAGTTCATATAAAATTTGGAAGCAATGAACTTTTCATCACTTTTGGTTAAAACATAAAGTATTTATACATACATATATGCCAGACTTTCTATACCAGACAAACTTTACGCTCGCCATTAAATGCTTCTACGTACTTCTTTTAGTTGTTAATAATTTCATTTCTTTTATTAGTTAGTTAATTTTTAAAGCCTATTTTAGTGTTTCTAAAAGATTCTTTTTATGTAAAGGTACCTGTTTGAGAGGTACTTTTCCCAAAAGCCGCTACAGATATCTTAAAAAAGTACTTTATTTGAGTGTTTTTTTTAAATGTGCCATTTGAATAGGTAATTTTTAAAGATGTATTTTTACTGACTATTTATTAACTGGTATGTTTTTAACGTTAATTTTAAACGTACATCTTTTAAATTGCTTTTTTAGGACGGTATTTTACCTAAAAACTATTTTCTTAAACGGCACTTTTTCTTTGAAATATTTTTTGTCAGTTACTTTTTTGTAAGATGCTTTTTTAATATTAATTTATTAAACTCTTTCCATGAGAAGTAGTTTTAAGGCGGTACTTTTTTCAACATTATACTTTTAAAACTTTTTTAAGGGATACTATTTTAAAAACGTATCTCTTTTAAACGGTAACTTACGCTTACAACGTATCATACTACTGACAATATTCTTCGACAATTTTCGCTTTCGTGTGTAGCAGCTTTTGATGCGCACTTTTAATTGGTTTTGAAGGCGTTCATATGTTTTTATAAAGACTACTTTTAATACATTTTACAATGTTCACTAATATATTTTTAAATTTTTGCACACTAAAGGCCGCTAGCATCTATACCGTAGATGCGTCTCAATTTTATATGTACCGCTTACTTTCAGTTTGAAAGCATGAAACAATATAATATAATTTTTTACAAACAACTGCACAGTGGCCTAGTAAAGAGTCTAGTGTTTGTAAAAATTAATCCTATTGGAAGTGCTTGAACGTCCGTCCTAAACTAGTCTAAAAGTGCTGAAGCGAAGTTTCTATATTAGGGTGGGTAAAAGCATAAAAATCCTTGGCAACCACTATAAAGGCTTGGAAACAGCTTGTAGTTAACCTAAACCACATGTAAACTACTAATTAATACAGTCTCTCATAACATTTCACTTTTGCTTTTTATTTATGTATATGACATACATGTATTAATTACAAGGGATATTATTGTCCTTAATTGGAAAAGCAGAACACACTGCTGTGTTTATACAAAATTTTATGTATGACCTGGTTTATGTTGGCTTTCTTTATTGTTTACTCTGGTAACCAGTACAATTAAATAGTATACGTACCACGGTCCTATCAAACCAAACAACTATTATATTTTTGCAGAAAGCAGCTAAAAATACTTTATTTATTTCATTTGCAAATTTAAATCAATATGACAACAAAGTAATTCTTCTAAAATAGCAATAACAATAGTTTGTACGAGAATTTATTAATATTTTATGCTCGTACTTAAGTTATATATTGATATGTATAGTGTAACCCCGGTTAACGCAACCATCGTAATATTGCTGATTCTGTTAAAGCAACTTTTAAAAAACATAACCTCAATTAACGCAACTTTACAAACATCGGTTTGTTTTTTATCCTTCGGTTTGTTTTTTATTAATGAATTCAAAACTACAAATATACGTGCTTGCAATGTTATGCTTTCGTTCAAAAATAATTTTAGTTTACCGGTATCCTAGAAATCGTAAAGAATTTTTGCGTGTTGCTTTTGCTTTTGAAAACAACTCAATTTAAAAAATTCTTCGTGAAAGGTAAAGTTACAACGAAGCGAAATTCTTAAGAAACTTGAAAGTTGCATACTTGTAAAAATGACTTGCATAAATCACCAGTATGCAGAATTAAAAACAATGAACAATCAGTAAGAATTTCCTTGCGAATGCTAAATCTGGAGCGGGTAAGCGCGTGATAGTCTCTGAATATCACCAGATTGAGAAATCTTTGTAGAAATGATTTGCTAAACAATAAACCACGGAGACCGTAACAGTTATAAGTTTTATTGAAAAAAGGTAATACTTTTTAATTGATATTTTTCAAGTTTTATTTTTTGCTTGTAGAGACTATGGATAATATTGGTCTTAAATCAGTTAATAGCATTTTTAGTGCAGAATATGATATTTTTACAGTAGCTTGTTATATGACAGAAGTTAAATAAAACAAAAATAAAGTTTTTTTGATCCAAGGTGTATTACTTAATCTGGTAGCCTTTCTCTTTTATTATGGTTTTTGGGTTAAAATTTGAAAAAAAATAATTATTTGCGGTCCTTGAAGAAAATGAAACGTGTCAGTCTCTGCTGAAATTATAAAATTAAAAGCGCACCAGTCACATAAAGCCTTCAAATAAATTGGCATCTGTTAATTCATTAGTGGGGAGGTTTGACAACAGCCCAAGTTTCTATTGGTTGAGTTAACAGATGTTCCACTGTATTTTTGTAATGCACATCAACAATTGGCAAGAAAAAGCTATTAAAAAATATTTTCAATGCATTTCTTTCATCAACACGTGCCATTTATAAAAAATATTTATATAGAATTGTTGTGTTTTTTCCATAGACGTTAATTAAAGTGAGCAAATGGTAAGCTCCTGTAGCGTTATACATTCTTAGAGAGGGAAAAAAATATATTGAGTGTTATTGTCATCTATTGCGTTCTTGTGTTGCGTATATAGAATTTCTAAAGTTAATTGCAAGTTCTTGGAATGGTACAAGGTATTTCCTTAAAATGTGTTCCTTTAAAGACATGCTTTTACTTTTTATTTTGAAGATATGTACGTTTTTTAGGGTGGTTTAATACTATTTTTATAAGATATTCTTATTTATAAATATAAAAAAATTATTTGCTTTATAGCATACATTTTTTGAAAAATGTTTAGTCTTTTTAAAATATCTTAAAAAAAGACACCTTTTTATTTAAAAGGTATGTTCGAAAAGGGATATTTTTTTATAAAGGCACTTGTATAACTTATAATTTTGAACTATTTTTATTTCAAGTTTTTCAACTACATACAATATTATTCTAAAAGGTTCTTTTACATTTTTTAATGTTTAATATTTACATTTTTTTCGTAAGATATTTTTAAAGGTACTTTTTATAGTATTTTGAATAAGTTACATTTTTAAAATTTACTTCCTTAAAAGGTACTTTTTAAAAGGCACTTTTTGTTAAAGGTACTTTCGTTGAAAGTAGTTTGTTAGTGCTCTTTTAAAAATAAATAATTTTGTTAGTAATTTTTCTAGAGGCAATTTTTTCAAAGGTACTTTTTATTATATTTATACATTAGGTATAATGGAAAATTATGTCGTTTTGAACACGTGCTCTTCGTTGCGTTGTCGATACTTAGCAGTAATTCTGACCGACATCAGTCATATACATACATAATCAACTGTTGAAGACGGTCTTACTTAAACAGTTGATTATGTATGTATATGACTGATGATTTATACACATTATTTCGTATTTTAATCAGATTTTTGAATTTATAAAACTGTCATCACTTATAAAAAAAACTGTATTGCATGTTGTAGGAATTCCAAAAAGGGAGTAACGCGATGAACACAAAAAAAGATAAAATTTCCAAAGATTTTTTACGGTAGATTTAACATATAAACCAAGATCGGGTAAGCTATCAGATGTTGTCAATGATAAAGTTCTGCGCAGTATAATCAAGACAATTCCACGTTAACTCCCACAGATGTGGACTTCAAGTTTGGAATTCATCAGACTATTACTTTGGGTCTCATTAAAAGGCTTGGTTGCTTGTCCAAATTATCTGCTATTTTTTTCTTTAGAAAAAACCCACAGTACTTTTCCTTACACTCAATATATAGCCTCTTATATGATAATTTTTTATAACATTTTAAATGTCTTTTTAAAAGAGATTTGATTTTTTAGAGAGTACATTTTTAAAAGAAGAGTTTATGGTTGTACACTTAAAATTGGTGCGGGAGATAAAAATCTTATTAAATTTCCCCTTAGAATGTAGCGTTTGTAATCTGTAGTTACGTCATCATATTTGACTTATTACAAAATTAACGCTCACGTGTGTGTTCTTACACAAAGTTCTTAATATACTATTTGTAAAAATAACTTATCTAGTGTAGTAAATAATTTGACGATTATTAGTATAATAGAATGCTTTAAATAAAATTATTTATCAAAATTCAAAAAAAAATCATAATCTCAATCTAAATGCGGCGCAAAACTCTACACACCGTATATTTGAATTAAAAACCAAAGTCTAGAGCTTGGTAAACTGGACTATTGATGGAAATTAATTAAGGATTTCATGATTGACTTTCATTATCTGTTGTACATGCCTTGCGACATTTACGAAAAAATAAAGTTTTCTTAAAAATTGTTTTCTTAAAATGACTGCTCTAAAATTACCAAATAAAAATTAAAAAGTATCTTTCAAACCATTATCGTTAAATCTTGAAAACATACTTTGCGACTGGCGCTGATAAAATGATAAAGATAATCATGACGAGTTTTAAAATTATCTTGATAAAACACGCAAAAGTAATTTTAAACTGCAATAAATTTAAAGCAACTGTTCAGTTTTTGAAAAGAGCTTTAAATGACAACAACGTCTGTTATTAAAAAACATTTTTAAATTAATCTCGAAAAGAAAATATTTTTTATTAAGAAATATACCCATACATATTTCGAATGCTTGTATATTTACTATATTATCAATTTTGTGATAAAAATATTGTTCTTACACAATTATTACTTTAATACAAAGTTTAATTTATAAAAAAATATAAGTTTCAGTGTAAATTTTAATTTATATAAATTCAAAATGGAGACCAACAAAATATTGAGGTAATTTTCTAAAAGGTATAAAATTTAACATCTATTAAAAAATTCCCCACGACGTTTTTAAAAGAAACTTACCATAAAATATATATTCCTAAATGACCTTTTCAAATAAAAGTATTTCTTCAAATTGAAATGATTTTTAAAGTGCACGTTGCTATTAATTTTTTAAAAAGATACTTTTATACAAAATTTATTTATAAAAACACCCTTTTATACCGATAAATTTTTCCTAGGAAGCATGTTGACGGGGAATACGTCCAGGCTCTTGGCATCCACTGAGATTGTAAACACAGAGTTAATGTTGTAGAAAAGAAAACTTTATTTACAAACTTTATTCAAATTTTTAATTAATTTTAACTCTAATGTTAAAATTCCTTTTAGTACGGGTATCAAGAACAGTTTCATCACCTGAGAATATCCTCGTAAACTCTTCTGAAAATGGCCGCTTTTGGGCTATTTATGAGATCTAAAAAATCCGTCTTTTTCGGAATTAACAATTGAGTGTATAATAACTTATTAATTCTACCAATACATATGTATATATGGATAACAGAGTGACGTATCGAGAGATGTGTTTAGTTCTTTTTATCATAAAAGCCATTTTTGAGAATGGTTTTTTTTACAAAACTTGTTTGTTTAAGGGCATTCCTTTATAATGGTAATTTTATGAAATTAAAACTTTTGACAAGGCACTTTTATTAGAAGTACATTTTTAAGTTCCTTTTTTATTTACTTACTACTACTAAAAGACATTTTTCAAAGACACTTTCTTTAAAGGCACTTTTTAGAGGTAAGGTTTTTAGGATATTTTCTTCAAGTATATTTTTTAAACGACACTTTCAAAAGGTACGTTCTTAAAAAGGACTTTTTTCAGGTTACTTTTTCTAAGAGTTATTAAGTTAAAAGCTTCTTCTTTGAAAGGTTCTTTGAGTCAAAACCTCTTTTTTCTTGAATTATATTTTCCTCAAGTATATTTTTTAAACGACACTTTCAAAAGGTACGTTCTTAAAAAGGACTTTTTTCAGGTTACTTTTTCTAAGAGTTATTAAGTTAAAAGCTTCTTCTTTGAAAGGTTCTTTGAGTCAAAACCTCTTTTTTCTTGAATTATCAAATATATTTGAAAGGTACTTTTTTTAAAGTTTTTTTTTTTGATAAATTCCCCTTTTATAAAAAGCCTTTTTAGAAGTGATTAATTTTTAAAGGGTAGTTTTGGAAGACTTTTTAAAATTTTTTTTAGCATAAAATATGTGTGTATAGGCCCTCCTCCTTTTTGTTTGTTTATCGGTTCAATTAGGTCGAATTAATTCTTATGTCTTGCGATACTAAGTAGTTTTATAATTTTACTTTGATTTGCTTAAAAAAATATTTTTATCACTTAAAAATTAATGTCAAGTGCTAACCCAAGATTGTCTTGCTTGTGTTCGTTTGTGCGTTTTTTTTGTGTGTTTTATCAGTTTTATCTTAACCATTATATTTATGTATACGCAATCTGTATTTAATTTTTGAGTAATTACCCCACTGTGTTTATAAGACAGTTTTCGTCAATGGTTTTCAAACAAATGCATATGACGCTGTTACTTGTCTTTTTTTAATCAAAATAATTTATATTTTGCTCTCTCTCTCTCTCTCTCAAATAATTTTATGGAAGAGAAGTTAAAGGGAGACTCTTTATAGGTATAAAACTAATTTAATAATTTTAGTTTTTGCTTTATTGATAAAACCTATAATCAATTGCATAGCAATAAGATACTTTAAGATATCTACCAAAAGACCAGCACAATATAAAATGTTTGCAAATATTCAGGCTACAGTAAATTCGTTATAATTCTAAATAAAAGAAATTTGAAGGTTTACTTGTTGCTGCGTTTATGGAAATAAAAATATTTTATTATTGCTAAAAAATTTATGTACGTATAGAATTCGTCAAATATTTTGATGTTTTATGATGACTAGCCACACAAGTTGTCTTAATATTAAGATCAGGCGAAACATCCGACCATTCCATAGCAGACATTCCGCAGACCTCAAACCAGTTGCTTTTTATATCTTGTTAGAAAATCAGTGGTTTTCGCTATTTTCCTGAGAGATATGACAGTTCTATGTGTTCAACTTAAGCTTAATGCATCCATAATAATTAGAGAACCGCCACGGATCTCAATCAAGAAATTTTATGAATTTCAGACTGTTATATTATATTATAGATATTATTTTGCGCGATCAAAACATTTGTTAATATCATGATTTTCGTTAATTTTAAAATAATATTACATATTTCTTGTCTCGTTTGTTTTGAAGACTTAACAAGGGATGACGGAAATTCATTCCAAATATCTATTTGAAATCACCCTGCCGAAAAATCAAATCAAGTATTTATAATATTATTTAGCAGTAAAGCCAGTTTTTTCTCTTTGTTCCATTTCAAAATTACCACTTTTGAAATAAATTAGAGGAAACAAGGCAAATTGATACAAGGTAGATTCACGGGCGAATTCAAAGCATTTCCGGCTTCGTTGCGGATGTCAAACTACATATTAAAAAAGTATCGGAAATGGCGAACAAATTTTTTATATCTAATTTGACATGCAATCAATTTGAAAAAAGGCAACAGCTGTGCTGGTGGTTTACCTGTTTTAATTCGCCTGGGCCTTGAAATAACCAGTATTTTAGGTCACGTTACAATTTCACATACTCTTTGTACTGTTGTGTGAGCAGAACAGATCAATTTGCCTTTCGAATCAATATAATCTTTAAACGCGGCATCCGCAAAGTCAATATAAGCCACATAGAGAGTTATCATAAGTGTGACGCCTAGGGCACACATAACCTTGATTTTAAGAAAAAATCATTTTGAGTGAACACTTTGATATAAAACGAAAACATTCGTTTATTCTATATTTCACAGACAACTTGTTTTATTCAAATGGAGAACCCTATAGAATTTTAATTCATTAATCTAATTTATTAAATATTTTCATACTGGGAATATAATTCATGAGCTTGCTTTCTCCCCCTCTCTTCCTCTATCCCTCTTTCTCACTCTTAAGAGTTATATTTTCTGTATTGACCTTGGAAAAGTTTATTGAATTTTTTCACACATTTCTAAATTGATTTAATTTTCGTTTTTTTTTTGTTCAATTAAAGAAAAGATAAAATTTAAAAAAGTTTATGCAAACAATTTTGTATTTATTTTTCTGATTGTGTCTGTGGCTCTTAATATTTGACATATTTTTTAATAAAAATAAAAAAAATTATTAGTAGTATTCACAGTTTCGCATGAACATAAAGCCAGAGCTCTAGTGTTAGATACTTTAGTTTTTGATACAAACCTCCACTACGCTAAGATATGTAATAATTTTTAATTTCTGTGTTTTTCTTCTTTCAGGTAAGTCGTTTTCACTGCAAACTCAAATTATATTACAGGTAATTTTGATAAATTTTGTAGTAAAATGAAAATATAGTTTATAAAATTCCTTGTAAGGGAAATGATCAGGAGACTTGTGATAAGGTTTATGTAGGGACAACAAAAAATAAACTGAAGACTAGGATAGCTGGACATAAATCAAATCTTAATTGCAGACATTCCCTTAATACAGCATTATCTTCTCATTGTTTTGAATCAAATCATTATCCTAACTTTGAAAACGCATCGGTTTTAAATACAGAAATTAATTATAAGCGTCGTTTTATATTAGAAATGTTACAAATTGTTAATACACCTAGTACACAAAGAATTAATTTTAAGGCGGACACGGATAATGTTGCACAGATTTATAGACACTTAGTTCATAGAATAAGATAGTTAATATAAGTATGTTTTTAGGGGTTTTTGAATTAATGTTAAGTTTCGTTAACTGTATTTACATTTTTTAAAATATTTAAAAAACCTCATGTTATTTTTGTTTTATGTTAACTTTGGAAAATTTTTGAATTTTTGTGACAATATTTTTTTCATTAATATATAATTGGTTCGTTATTTTTATTTCCTGATGATGCTACACAATGGAGTAGCGAAATATCGAAAAAATAAAAATATAATTTTTTAAAAAAAGACCTTCAAGCTTGGACAATTTTAAATAAATGAAAATAAGAAATTAAACAAAAATAATAAAAATTTGTATTCGCAATTTGGTTCCACATAAAACTTGCTAATAGTGACTTATAGTCTTTTTATACTACTAAACGGTAATCTTAATGACATTTCAGGTAATGCTCGTAATAAAGTTGCTTCCACTCGGTTTGGAGACTTAACTCCTTCTGCTCATTCGATAGAATTTAATTATTTGCGACAGATTAAACGAGGTATTACGGCTGAAGGCGCATATTACAAATTGCAGAAATCTATTGGGGGATATTTGAAAAGATCACCAAAATTACCCGCAATTCAAAAGACTTAAAACAAATGTACCAAGACATAATAGAACAAGACGAAACAGTATTTATTTAACGTTCAAATAATTATTGAACAAAAAAATGTAAAAAGAACTAAAACAGGTTTCCTTTCGGTTGAAGAATGGTAACAAATTAGTGGTGTCACTAACTCACTAGAGTGATTATTGGCCACATTAGATATTTCAGGCATTTAGATTATAACCTAAACCTAGTGAATGCTATAAACTAAATTTGGTGAATATGATTTCGAATGGAGTATAAAACATCGGCTTCGAGTTCGGTGGATCCGAATCATGAAAATTTTGCGGGTTTAAAAATGTCTTCGGTCGGACACTACACAAAAGTAAAACATTCAATACCAACTTCCGGCATGACCACCCAAGTCTTTTTCTAGTAGTCGTCTTGATTTTGTAACTACTGTCTGCTTTGTTACTTATGGTGGTGGTTTCTTTGCGTTGTTTGTTTACTCATACTACTCAATATCTGGAATTCGTCTTTAAGTGTAGATGTTATATCGTCGTTGTACTTCTGTGAGTATTTACTTTTCTGGAAACTTGTCTGAGCTTGTAGGTGTTGTATTTCGTTGTTGCAATCCAGCGCTGTCTGTACAGTGGGTGACAAATATGGTCGCACTCTTTATATCCGGAACTTTCTGTATAGTGAGTGCCACAAGTATTCATACTAACTATTTAAAATAATCTTTTTCTTAACAGTATATATTTAAATAGGAAATAGGACCATTTTAAAAGGATTAATTTTTTTTAAATTTATCATAAAAATCATTAAATTATATTTAAAAAAAATGTAACTTGAAAACGTGCTTTTTTTAATTTCACATCTGCCGTTTTATCGAAATTTAAGCCTAAGGACCAAAAATATTTATATACCAGTATTTACGCTGTGCTACTATTATATTTCTTTCCTTTGTCTAGCCTACGTGTTCTGCGTAAAAAGTTATTTGAGGTTACCCTCAAATTAATCGTACTTTTTCATTATAATGGATCAATTGATCGAAATAAGTCAAAGGCAGCGGAAACAATGCCTAGAAATTACCCCAGTATGTCTAGTGCTACAAAATTTCTTTATCGTGTCTTCCGGTGTATTAAGGCGTATCCGGTGTATTTTGTTATTCAATCAACTTTTTACAAGCAGCAAACGCTGTGCGATGATTTTACCTGATAGGAAATTCCCATTCCTTTGAGGATCGCCAAGGATCGTGTCAAATGGTTCTTGTTGCTTTACACGTATTTCCACTGAGAAATGTGCCCAATTATGCAAGTTCAAAAAGCGTTGTCTTCCACAGTTATTTCTTAATATCGGTCTCAACATTATTATGCAGCATGTAACACAAAATATCGCCAGACCTGTTATTTAGGAGATGTTTTCATGAAGTAACTTTGCTTTATTACAGTTCGTTATCTTCTTTTAATGTAGTTTGTCGTTCGCGGTTGCAATTGTAAGTAGTCTGTTGAAAGGCTTTAATAAGGCTTAGCCTTGGATTTGAAAAACCTGTCACAAAAGAAGATAATTTGGCTCGTTAAATGACATTGAAGATCAAGAATATTTTACAAACCAAATTTTTTTCAAATCCACAGTAAACTTTCCAATTAATTTTAACTCTTAAAGCTACTTACTAGGTACTCTATTTGTTCTACTAATAACTCTTTGTCATGCCATTTACTTATTACCTACGTAAATCATACTAAAAATTGCTTTAGAAAAATATATTTTTATCGCCTTCGCAACTCGTATAACTTTTAAATATAACAACAATCTTCTTTGTTGTTATGGAATGACAATTATTATTTACTTTAAAACATGGCAATTTTAAATAAAAAAAATCTATATTGTTTTTATATGGCGCACAAAACAAAAAATATAAAAACAAATAACAAATATAACGATTCGCCAATTGTTTGTCAAGGTTATTAGACACAACTACTACAAGTAAAAGTCCGTCCCTTCCCTTTTATTTCCTACACCATGGCACATCATGGTTTTCAAGGAAAACTGAAATGTTTATTTTTCACAAAATTTGGAAGTTGGCTGAATTTTAAATATTTTTTTTTCGTTTTCATATTATTTCACAAATATTTTGTTTTTCAACTTTTTGTGTTCCTGTTTTGTCATTCAGCGTTTCTGCGATTTTGTTAAACACTTTTAATAATTAGGCAAATGTTAATGGCAGTATATTTAGTATATTTTTCGTTCTATTCTTGGCTATGTTTAATGATATGTAAAATTTTAATTGCTTCACTTCGTTTTTATTTTAATAAAATTCTTGTCAACAAAATATTTGTAATTTATATAATAAGCTTTGTGTCAGAAAGGCACAACTTCGAATACACGTTTAATTTTGTGTAAAGTAATGCCTTAAAATGATTTTTTTTTTACAAAAACAATGACTCAATTGCGGAAAATAATTAAGCAATTTCTGGGGGATTTGGTAAACTCTCCTATAAAAAAAATTGCTTTTGAACAACTTTAGAAAATCTTTACTAATTTCTTAGCAACTTTTTATAGCAGAAGTTGAACCGTTTTCGGGAAACTTTTAATAAGAATTCTTTGCACGCAGTTTATGGTACAACTCTTTTTATATAAAAGGCAGATCACTTTCCAGGCAACTTTTGTAGGGAAAATATCAAAACAGTTTCTTTTTGAGCAACGATAATGGTGGGATCAGTTCTGGCACATTCTGGCCATCCAATTTCCAACCACATTTTCAAACATTTAAGGTCGTACCTCGGCAATACTCCGCTACAGTACGCACTGTATAAAGTTTTTGCATGAAAGCAATCCATGGCTAATCGAACTGGTCGCTCGGATGGGCGAATATATGGACCATAAAATAGACGTGGCGGAACGAACTCAGCCACGATATTTGAAGTACATAAATACGCACAATTTGCATTCTTTACTTTGGCGTTAGTCTATTCGTGATGAAATGACAAACCAAACCGAGCACAAGTGATAATCGAATTGCCAGATCTGAAAACTGTATAACAGTTTAATCCCTGTCGGAAAATGGAACCTTTAAAAAACACCCCTTATTCAAAGAATTAAAGTTAATCATTATGTCGGTATATTTTTTATATGTAAAGTTTATCAGTTTCTAGGATGCTTTTTATAGAAAAACATGATCAGTGACCGTTAAATTTTTTTTTTAGAAAAACTTGTTTTTATCGTCCGAGCAACTTTTTTACGTAAAACTCTTTCTTAAATTTATAAAATTTTGAGCAGCTTTAAAAATGTTCAGTTTATTAGTAATCTTTTAAAAGTTTCCAATTTCTTAGATGCGTTTTATGAAGAAAATTTATATATTGGCTTTTGAGAAACTTTTTATAGAAACGCTCTAGGTCATGAGGAATTTTCAGTAGATAAAATAATTTCTTTCCAGGTTGGTATCGAATTTCAATTCGATAAAGTTTTGTCCAGTATAAGGTGTCCGTCGGGAAGGTATACTACTTTGTTTGTTTATAATTTTTGATTAAATGAAAGAGAATGGATCGTATATTGATAAATGTTTTATTTAATGTCGGCAATTCTGTATGGAATACAATATCAGATAAATGTCCGCCTCTGTTAGCCTCACAAATGCGAGCCCTTTTGAACACATTTTTCATTAAATTCTCACACATTTCACGCGGTATTTCATTAATTTCATCACGAATAGTTTGAGTTGCTCCAGCGTTTCTGGTCTGTTTGCATAAACCTTGGTTTTCAGAAATCCCTACAAAAAGAAGTCCGAAGCAGTCAAATCAGGCGCGACCGTGGAGGCCAATCAACATCACCATTCCTTGAAATAACTTGTTGTGAAAAGAGGTCTCGCAGTAATTCCATTGTAATCCTGGCTGTATGCGATGTGGCACCGTCTTGTTGAAACCACATGTTAGTCAAACCCAAAGCATGCAGTTGTGGCGTTAAAAGTTTTCAATCATATCACGATGTCGCTCCCCATGGATAGTTACCGTTACGCCGTTATCAGTTTCAAAGAAGTAAGGTTCAATGATTCCTCCTGACCAAATTGCACACCAGACTGTCACTTTTAATGGATGCAAAGGTGACTGATGAATAATTTGAGGATTTTCCATTGCCCAGAACCGACTGTTCTGGTTATTCACAATTCCATTCAAATGAAAATGTGCTTCGTCGCTCATTATTATTTCTTCATGAAAATCGGGGTTGTCATGGGCGAGCTGCAGCATCCTATTGGCATATGTACGGCGGCGTAAATGGTCTTCTGCAAGAAGCTCTTGTGACAACTGAATCATAAATGGAAACAAATGCAAATCTTTGTGCAAAATTGTGGCCAAAGTTGTTCTTTGAAGACCAAGCTCCTGAGCACGGTGTCGAATTGAGGACGATGGATTGTTCTGAACACTTTCTCGAACAGCAGTAATGTTTTCAGCCGATCTTACAGTACTGTCAGCTACTGTCCCTCTTTCTTCGAAATCATTCACTACACGATAAATAGTTGTCACGTTGTTTCTCCCAAAAATATTACGTAACTTTCCCATCGTCACAGTAATCGATGATTGATTTTGATAAAATGTTTACCAAAATGGCGGCAAAACAAAGGTATATATATATATATATATATATATATATATATATATACCTTCCCGGCGGACACCCTGTATTTTTACATTTTTCAACATTTTATATTTTTTACACATTTCAAGTTCTGCAGATTGTAATACATATGTATATATTTTGTGAAAACAAGGAATATGAAAATTTTATATTTAAATCTCCCACCTAAACTAACATCTGCATATATTGATTGTCTTCAGATAGTTAAACAGATCCTTTAGATTCGAACTACGTCATACAACTAAACTACGACCATGCTAACTAAAAATTCATTACATGATTTATTTTATTATCATTTTGTGTTTAAGCAACCAATACTTAATTCGAATGAGAAACATGTTTTATTACGTCTTTTGCAGCAGTCGTCACCGCCTGGTAGATTGTGTAGCCTGCATGAACTTTGCATTGTCCTTAAATTTGTTTTATGTTGTGACGCATTTATAGCATGATGTAAAGATGATGTTAGTTTTGGTGATATAATGAAGTAACTAGATTGAACAAATTTATAAATTTTTTTTATGGAATGTTCCTCAGCTGCTGAGCAAGTATGTATCTGGAAAGGATTATGGGGAATTTTTCCTTTTTGTATAAGAAAATTGCTCAGTATATGAGCATAAATTCGCAGTATCTGAGTAGGTAAAAATGCGCAATATATCAGGGAGGTCTATCTTAATTATTACCCTCTTCATGAACAATACACCTAACACCTTAACTACATACGAAGTTCAGGGCTTTGTGGACAATTTGGTTATTATGAACGGAGACAAGTTTAACTCTGCAATAACTGACCGAATGCAACTAGGTCTTCATATCACGCACTATTGGTACTAAAATAAAGTACTGCCTCTAGATCTGAACAAGACTAATGTGGTATCCATCACCAGAAAAGGGAAGGCAAGCCTGGGGGCCCTAAGATTAGGGGACACAGACATAACTCTATTTGAGGATATTAAATATTTGGGAGTTGTTATGTTTGGATAATAAACTTGTCATACATGGCAAATAAAGGCTAAATACCAACTGATGCGTGTCAGAGACTGTATGGTAAAATATGGGGCCTACGACCGAAAATTATGGCATGGCCATGTAAAACAATAATTGTACCAATGATTATCTATGCCATGGTGCCATAGGTTCAAATAATCTTTAACAGGGCACATCGGATCGTTTGCTAGAGCTATTTCAAAAAGTTTACTGTGATCTTCAGTGAACCATTGGGGAAATAATGAGATACAACAGTACTCCTAATTATGTTAATCGGATGGCCCCAAGATAAAATATGGCAATGCTGGGGCGAGAAAATCAGTTGCAATGGGAAAAATATGTTTCAGGCGAAACTCCACGCCTTAGAGCTCTGTGGTAGAATATGGCTACGTTGGGGCACTCGCGGTACCCAAATATATATTCTCGGCTACAGTCAGGAAACTTTAAAATCATTAGCAAACTACTCGTTCCCACCAAAGTTGGTTTGGGAGTTCTTTAAACTTATAGGAACCCTAGCAGCCAGGAATTCAGTTACTCTAATGTGGGCACTGTAACATGAACAATGAAATATGAGGCAATGAAATGTCAAACTATCTGAGTAAAAAGATCACAGACATTCCTTTCATAAATCTAGAGCCCTTATGTATGGTAAACAATTTCTTCAGAAATAAACTAATATGCGAAGGGAAGAAACGAGCTCTACTCTGTTACTGGAGAGCCCAGACATGCGCAAATCGAAAAATCTCCTTGATCCTGAAAGTATTAATATAGAGGCTATACTAAATCCCAGCAGAAATTATAGTAAACTGTACTGAACTGTAAACAGGGCACTGTTACTGTGACTTAACTATCACAGGAATAAAATTGGTGTGGTAGAAATTGGCTCCTGCAAACTACGAGGGCGGATCAACTAGTCCGTGACTTTTCGAACTTCCCTTAGTTATATGAAATGCAACACTGTTCCCATCAAGTAGCACCTGTTAATAGACTACTGTCAAATTTTGAGCAAGTGTCGTCTTTGACTTTGCGTTCAAAATATACAACCTCGTATTTGTCTAAAAATGGAAAAAAGTGAATTTCGAGTGCTCATTAACCATAATTTTTTTTTCGAAAAAAAAAACGTCAATCAAACCAAGGAAAAGCTCGATAAATACTATGGAGACTCTTCACCATCGATTTCAATGATAAAAAAGTGGTTTACTGACTTGCGTTGTGGTAGTACAAGTACAAATGACGCTGAACGTTCTGGACGGCCAATTGAAGTCAGTGGCCCATCGAAGAGTAAAAGTGTGTGAAATTGTTGATGCCATAGGCATTTCATATGGCACTGTGGTTTCGATTTTAAATGATCACCTTGGTTTAATAAAGTTGTCTGCAAGATGAGTGCCGCGTTTGCTCTCAATTGACCATAAACGTTAACGTGTGACAACTTCAAAGGATTGTTTGGATTTGTTTAACCGCAATCTGAAAGTGTTTTCGCGGCGTTTTGTAACTGTGGATGAAACATGGATCTATTACTGTTCTGTTTAGACCAAGCAGCAGTCTAAATAATGGGTTTCTCCGGGTGAACCTGCTCCGAAAAAGCCAAGGTAAGTTTGTCGGCAAATAAGGTGATAGCAACAGTTTTTTGGGATGCACGCGGAATAATCCACATCAATTACCTTTAAAAGAGAAATTCAATAAACGCCGAATATTATGCCAACTTATTAGACAGATTTAATGAGGATCTAAAAAGAAAACAACCCCATAGGGCCAAGAAAAAAGTCTCAATGGCAAAACTCTATGAATTGGGCTGCGAATTGGTACCTCATCCGCCATATTCTCCAGATTTAGCCTCTAGTGACTACTTCCTAAAATTCTATTTTTTGGAAGGGATACAAAAACTGCAGACACGTTGGACTAAGTGTATTGAGTTAAAAGCAGACTATGTTGCAAAATAAATTTTTGTTTTGCAAAAAAAACTGTGTTTCATTCAAAAAGTCACGAACTTATTGAACCGCCCTCGTATTTTAAGAGGAAGAGATAACATCAGCACATGATCTGCAGATTTAACTACCTAGGCAGAAGGTTACTAGTGGGGAAACTAGTTAAAATGAAGGCCACAACAAGGCAGCACAATAGATCCATCAGGTCGTGGCGTTATTGTAGTCTATAACTAACAATAATAAAAATAATCTGACCACTTTTTTATAAGAAAAGTTACCCATTCATTATCTGAGCAAAATTCTCTACCAAACTAATGCTCTTTATCAAATTAGTTCTTTATATGAAAAGTTGCTCAACATTTACAATTTCCTATAGGAAAAATTCACTATCTGAGCAACTTTCTATAGGAAAAGTTGCTCATCATCAGAGCTTTGTCTATATGAAAAGTTGTTGTTTACTTCACCAATTTTCTAGAGAAAATTGTTTATTATTTAAACAATTATCTATACCAAAATTTCTTCATTATCAGAGCAATTTACTACATGAAAAGTAGCTCATTACAAGTTTCCAGGTATAGATTAAGTTGCTCGTTATCTTAGCAATTTTCTGTGTGATAGGAACTTTACATATGAAATATTGTTGTTTATTTAATAAATTTTCTATGCGAAACATTTTCCATTATTTGAGCAATTTGTTGTATAAAAATTTGCTGATTATCTGAGCAGATGATACTCGTAAGTTACTTATTGTCTGGGCAATGTTGAGTAGCTTCAACAAGTTTCTATACCTAAGTAGTATCCTAGAGAAAAGTTTCTTAGTGCATAGGATGCTCTCAACATAAAAAGTGTCTCATTGTCTAAGCAATTTTCTACAGGAAGTATTTTTAGTACGTGCAATTTACTGTAGCCAAATTTGCTTTGTGAACAGGCCGATTCGTTGCAAGAAAGCCTTAAATTTACTTAGGTTGACATTAAGTTTTTCCAATTTTTTATTTACCTAAAATTTAAATATAGTTTTCTCCAAAAGACGTCACACAAAATTGTGTATTTTTTGGCGTCTTAAAAACAATGTCAACAAATTTGCTAAAATAAATTGAATAATCAGTGTTGTTCTTTCTGCATTGTGTGGGATTTCTTTAATCTTTTGCTCTTCATTAACTGCCAGAAAATCTTGACGCGATTTTCAAATGATTTTTGTTGTTTTCAGTCTTTTGATTTTAACACATACAAATTACTAAAAGAAATTTTTAATAAATATTTTCCCATCAGCAATATGCGAAATACGTGTGTAGATTTTCAAAAATTATAAATAAATTTTTTAATTCATTCACTTTGTTTGCATTAGTGGTGTCTGGTCTGAAACGCCGCGGCGTTTTAGTAAATAAAATAGGAAATATATTTATGTATAAAAATAATACTTGAGAAAAGAAAACTCAGATGTTTCTGGGAATTCTCTTGTAAATAAACACAAAATTTTAAATAAAACAATTTGTTGTTTACAGCAAATAATGAAAAATAATATTTTACATGCAACAGGTTGAATGCACTTTAATATTTTGCATTTGGCTGGGTTTATTTTTACATTCAGTTGTTCTTGTTTTGTTTCGTATTGTTTTTTATTAATTTTATTGAGGTTGTTTTTATTTTCTAAATGTGTCTTATTTTGTTTTGTGTAATTCTATGCCACATTTTCTTTGACTCTTTTAGGTGTTTTCTCTCTTAAGCCTTTTGTTCTAGAAAAGTAAGGGGTTGTTGTTGTATGTGGCGAGGGGGGCAGGGTGCTTTTGAAAGTTCAAATAAGCCTATAGTATTTGTTTATATATTTTGTAAGGCTGTCATTTTGTTGATATTCCTTCTATTTTTTATATAAATTGTTGTTGAACCACGCTGTCTGACTGAAATTCTCTTTGTATGTTGCCCCTTTTCTTTGTTTGTCAGGACATTGACCTGAAAACTGTGAATGCTTTACGCGTTGCTCTTAGTTGGCATTTGTTTATTTGAATGTTGTATTTTCTTATTTTCATTTAAAAGCTTGTTGAGTTAATGCTTTAAAAGCAGGCAAAAGCAATGCTTATAAAATCCTAAGGAAATAACTTTACGTATAGAAGATTATTTCATAAAACTTGATCAATTACTGAGCAATTTTCGTTCAGAACAAATAGTTCATATATTAACTTAAGACAAAGCTGTTTTTGAGAAACCAAATTGCCCAATATTCTTTAACCTTTTTTTTTTTTTTTGAACAGTTACTTAACAGTTTTCTCTGGAATAAATTGTTCAGTTACTGGAAAATATGCTTTAGAAAACGTTATTTACGCGCGGAGAATTTTTCTCTAGAAAGATTTTTTCAGTCTAGAGAAAGTTCTTTAGCTACTGAACAATTTTTCTTTGAAAGAAACAGTTTTTGACTTACAAGAGAATTTTCCTCCAGAAAGAGTTTTACAGTTACCGAGTATTTTTCTCTAGAAAACGTTGTTCAGTTACTAAAGAATTTTATTGAGAAAAAGATTTTCAGTTACTGAACATTTTTCTCTATAGAAAGTTTACTAAGTATTTCGCTATCGAAAAAGTTGCTCAGTTACTGAGCAAGATTCTTTGGAAGAATTTGTTCAGTTACTGAGCAAATTTATTTGGATGAATTTGTGCAGGTACTGACCAAGTTTGTTTTTTTTTTTAAGAATTTGCTCAATTGCTGAGAAAATTTCTTAGTAAGAATATTTTCTTTTAATAGACAACTCTCTTCAGCTAAAGTAGCTAACGTATTTAATAAAAATGTTTCATTAAAGAGCCACTTTCTTTTAATAACGTAATAAATAATTATTCAATCATTGGCAAAATTGTTTCCAGCTACTTTCAATTAAAAAACTTGTTTTAGTATTAAAGTTCTTCAATCATAATCACAAAACAATTTTTAGGATTTTCGTTATAACACATAAGCCAATAGTTTGGAGTTCTTTGTACTTTTAAACGTTGTGACTGTATCATTGTTGAGCAATGTTTTTCATACAGACAGACCGGTTACCGCCCTTTTTCTATTATGTATTTTATACGTAAAATCGAGCCAACATCATATTAAACAAAAAAATATTTTTCTTTTGCTTATGTTGATAGTGCATCCTTTCAGATATTTATTTAAAGGGGAATAGTCATGTTCACAGACAACATAAAATAAATTGTCAGACCGTGTTATAGTCTAGAAATTTTTGCGAGTATCTACATGCCTCCTCATCCTCAAAGTATGCAATATGCTGGTAGAAAAACACTTATGTATTTGGTTTCTGTTCACCTACAGTAAGCACAATATAATAACTAACACAATTGCTTTTATTAAACTTCTCTTTAGAAAGCTTGGAGAACAAATAAAATAATCAATATGTTGGAGTGAAATTTTAAGAGCTAAGAAAAACTTAGGGAGAATTTTCGTGCTCTTAAGGAGATGAATACAACTCTACAATGTTGTTCAAAAAAATGTTTACTGGGAATATTGAGGCCTTGACATTTCCTCGAGTTAATTCGTTATACAAATTGTGCGTATACTCTCTCATTTTTGGGATAAGAATATTACAACTTTCTTTCTTCAAGTTGGCAGTAAATTCAATATTTTCAACGCACTTTCTATAAAATCGTTTAATTTCTAAGGCGGACTTCATTTAGTATATGAGGGATATGTTAAAATTATTACTTTTGCTTGAATTTTTTTAGTCTTCAGTCTTAAGCAATTTTCTTTTTATATACATATGTATGTACATACATATACGAGTGTTCAACTTTCTGTTTGCCAAGGACATTTTATTGTTTACATACTTTTTTAGTTAAGATTCTCTGAATAACATTAAAAAATTCTTCAAACCCTAATGAATGGCCTTGAAAAGAACTTATTTTATCAGAAACTCAGCAACCGTTTTTAAGTTGTAAATTAACTGAGCAACTTTTTTTGTACGAAATTGCTTTTATCTGAAGTATTTACCTCTATCAATCACTTTTGGCAAAATTTTCGAAGGCCTATACATTTTGCAATCAAAACTTTTTTATTTGAATAAATATGTATGAACATAAAATCTTACTGCTTAAAGCTTTTGCCCTTTACAGTTAATACGAGTATAATTAAGACCTCGTACAAAAACTAATTTAAAACATGAAACAAATTCATTCAAAATATAAATAAGACAACAGATATTAAATGCAAAAACCATTTAAACACGAGAAATGTGTCATCGAACTTTTATCAAATACAACCGTGCTGAGTCATGCCTAATTGTAGGCTTTAATAATGTAGCATAAACATTTATACATAAAAAACCCAACTCCATTCTTTTATGTACAACAAGTATTTGGGACTCCCATCAGATACCGCAAGAATTTCTTATTAAAGAACAGAACCTGGGGAGAAGAGAAATAAATAAGACGGCTAACTAA
This sequence comes from Phania funesta, assembly GCA_963932375.1. Lineage (NCBI taxonomy): Eukaryota > Metazoa > Arthropoda > Insecta > Diptera > Tachinidae > Phania > Phania funesta. The sequence continues at coordinate 101,397,670 of OZ010653.1, read as the reverse complement.
AAAATTTCACAACATATGTACAACATATGTATGTATGTGTGATAAATGGTGCCTATGGCGCTAGGGGGGCTAACAATAATTTTATGTTATAAGAAAATTGTGGTATTCACTTTTTGCCTTTTGTTTAAAAAATCTTAATCCTTAATCGTTAGCTAATGAAAGCCTTAAAATAGGCTTTGAAATCTTAAACGCTTTTTGTCTAAAATCTGTTGCATATATTACTGGATATGCCTTATTTCGCCTAAAAGTTTACTTTAATTTTCCTAAAATTTACATAATGTTGCCATCAAGTGATATTATAGAGGTAAAACACTTTTTAATGTAAATTATTAAACTATTTTTTTTAAATTACTACAAAAAAATATAAATTCTATTGCAACGAGCCGAGCCGCCTTTTTAACAAATTTACTTCACATAAAAATGTAGACGCAAAATCTCAATTGCCACAAAGGTCGCTAAGGGACAAGGATAAAATTCAAGATCAAAAACAGCAGCAACAAATAAAAGATCAAGTTTCAAACTGTTCTATGAATTAATTCAACACACATACTCATAACACATCTGAAAATTCTTGGTATTAAATAGGAACAAATAGGTGCTTTTGAGAAACGTGTTTAATTTTTAATGGAAGCAAACCGATGGGGTTTTTATTATTTTTGTATTTTTACAAGGTTTGCTTTGAATTTTACTTGATTATTTATTTTTTTAATATACATACATATGCTTAGTGGAATTCATAAAAGTTGTAGTGGTCCTAATTAAAAAGTACCTCATATGTATGCATATCTCGATAATAGCATAACTTTATTAAAGCTGCAATATACAAGAAGAAAAGAAACATGTATTATAGCAAAATTATTTTACAATCAGTTTCTAAAAGTAATAGGAGTATCATCCTACTTATTCATATTTAAAACTAAGAATTCCATAAAAGTCTTTAGATATCCTATAGAAAATTATAATATTAGGTGACCTAGAAGGGCATCGGATTTGTAATAGTATGTTAGAATAAAATACAATAAATAATCAAACACTTAAAAGCTAAATTATGCTGTTGACACTTCTCTAAACTTGACACTCATCTAAACTTGAACGAAGATTGGTAAGAACGCTTTGACATAGTGCTCGCGAGGCTCGATATTTCTGATGTTATATCAATCTTAATTTGCGTCAGTTTAGTCCCCACAGAAAATAGTCAAGCGTACTGAGACGGTTGGAAACGTGCTGAAATTACTTTATTCGGCAATTGATAAGTCAGAAGTGTAGCAATTGGCCTCATCTGGCTGGTATCATGTTCTGGAGTTGTATCCTTGAAATTTTGGATTTTGGTGAACCGAAAGCCCAAGTTTTTCTACCATCGCTGCATCTTCTCAAGATCGCAGGCGACCTGTGTTTTAAATTTTGCACACTTGAATGGGTACTAACGAGCATCCAAATCCATTTTCTAGTGGTACCGAGGCATCGAGTAAATTTGATTTGTCACTACCTTCCACAACTCAATGTTATTTACGCCTTCCTATGGGTTTATGATAAGGGGACTAACCAGGTCACAGCATAATTTTCATATCATTGCGTCTCTGACAATTCGCTTGCGTGCTTTTCGCGCACATCTACGCTACGAATGCCAGTATAAAGTTGTTCAGTATTTCACTCGCTGATTGGTGATTCCTTTTATTTGGTGTAGCCTACTCCGTTTTATGACTAGTTTCCCCATAACATGACTTGACGCTTTCCTGCCTTAATATGAAAGAGATATCTAAATTGGTAACAATAAGATATGTTATTCCTTTTATAGTAGGTATAGTTTGTGTTCTATTATCTCTAATGGGTTTAATTTAAAAAAGTTTTCTGCTCTCAAAAAACACTTCACCGGGATCTCATTGAACATTTTAAGCTATTTGTGTTGAAATTAAGTACGAATTGCTCAATTTATTACGTAATTGAACTCTTGTATGCTAAATTTAGCTCAATTAAGGTCTTAATTGCGAAAACTTTGTCATTGCCCAATTAAGGTTAATGTCTGAACATACTATAAAGGGGTACCATTCCTATTATTTTTAACGCAGCTATATGTTTTTTATCTTGCTTTTAACGCTAAAATGCATAGTGCGTTCTAAAATAAATTTTTATAAAAAATATGTACAATTTGAAAAAAAACAACGAAAATTATTTTTAAATTTTTAGTAAATGACGTCAGCTAGTGTCATTTCAGATTGTGTAAAATTCAGTACCGAAACCTTTACACAAGAGTCGTGAAGCTCAAAAGTCAAACGCTTAAATTTTGAAGAAATAATATGCTCATCTACAGGGTGTCTGCCGGGAAGGTATACGACTTTGTATATAATTTTTGATTAAATGAAAGAGAGGGGATTGTATATTGATAAATGTTTTATTTAATGTCACCAATTATGTATGGAATACAATATCAGATAAATGTCCTCTTCTGTTAGCCTCACAAATTCGAGCCCTTTTGAACACATTTTTCATTACATTCTCACACATTTCACGCGGTATTTCATCAATTTCATCACGAATATTTTGTTTCAGTTGCTCCAGCGTTTCTGATTTGTTTGCATAAACCTTGCTTTTCAGATACATATCCCCACAAAAAGAAGTCCGAAGCAGTCAAATCAGGCGACCGTGGAGGCCAATCAACATCACCATTCCTTGAAATAACTTGTTGTGGAAAGAGGTCTCGCAGTAATTCCATTGTAATCCTGGCTGTATGCGATGTGGCACCGTCTTGTTGAAACCACATGTTAGTTAATCCCAAAGCATGCAGTTGTGGCGTTAAAAGTTTTCAATCATATCACGATATCACTTCCCATTGACAGTTACCATTGCACCGCACAGCAGACTGTCACTTTTAATGGATGCAAAGGTGACTGATGAATAATTTGAGGGTTTTCCATTGCCCAGAACCGACTATTCTGTTTATTCACAATTCCATTCAAATGAAAATGTGCCTCGTCACTCATTATGATTTTTTCATGAAAATCGGGGTTGTCATGGGCGAGCTGTAGCATCCTATTGACATATGTACGGCGGCGTAAATGGTCTTCTGCAAGAAGCTCTTGTGACAACTGAATCTTTAATGGAAACAAATGCAAATCTTTGTGCAAAATTGTGGCCAAAGTTGTTCTTTGAAGAACAAGCTCTTGAGCACGGCGTCCAATTGAGGTTGATAATGGATTGTTTTGAACACTTTCTTGAACAGCAGTAATGTTTTCAGCCGATCTTGCAGTACGTTGTGGTCGTTGCTTGGGCCTATCAGCTACAGTCCCTCTTTCTTCGAAATCATACACTACACGATAAATAGTGCGTGTTGTTGGCACGTTGCTTTTCCCAAAAATGTTACGTAACTTTCTCATCGTCACAGTAATCGATGATTGATTTTGATAAAATGTTTTAACGATTAAAACACGTTTGTTTACCAATTATTTGCCATTTACGGCTGCCAAATATGAACTGTCAAGACTAATGTTTACCAAAATAGCGGCAAAACAAAATAGTATACCTTCCCGGCGGACACCCTGTAATAACGTAGATTAATATAAAACTCAATTCATTACTGAGCTTTAGTTTTTGAGTTAAAGCTTGGTTAATAAGCTCTTGTTTTACAGTGAATTAAAGTTTTATATATTTTTAACAAAGCTGGCTTACAGTTGTTAAGTTTCTCAAAAGAGTCAAATTAATTTATAAATTCTAGGCTTATACAGTAAACTCAATCAAATAGCGTTTATTTGACATAAAAATTAAAAAGTCAGTTTTAACATATTTTTGTATGTTTTACCAGTTCAATAAAATAATATGCAGTTTTAATTTTAGACATCTATTTATAGAAACTTATTTTTTACGCAGAAACAAACATCAAAATCCAGTAGGTTTAAAAAGTTCTTGTATTTCACTTTTAGTCTTTTCTCTTACGTTATAAATTTACAAGAGGTTATCAACCCTTTTGCAACAACAAGATATTGTAAAAAAATCTTATAAATGAACCAGTTTTTAAATGCATATACATAATCGATTCTTGATTCTCCTCAGGCAAAATACTCACGACCTCGGTCAATGAAATGCATGATGATGCAGTTTTATTGTTTTGTTAACTCTCGCTGTTGCACTCATACATAGAGAACACAAACAGGCCTCGAAAGTAAAAAGGCACAGCAAAACACAATAATAAATTTTACAACACAAACCTGCACTCTGCAACAGCGAACATATGTATGTACATATGTATCTAGATAATCGTCCTAAGCTTGAGGGCAGCAAAGGGATATTAATATGCGTAGTAAAAGCCCCGTAAACAAAAGTGTATTGAAAAGACTTCCTCTCTTCCTCTACAAACAAAATACCTATATCCCAAAATTTGTCTCAAAATTTTGGGTGTTGTAAGCAACCAGTAGGTTCCAGACTGTACCTCTTTAGTATTTATTATCAAGGCGCTTCTTTTACAACAACCAAGGCCTTAAGCTTTAAACAAAAAACATTGGCATTCGCACAAGTATGTATGTATACACTTTGTAGTATGTGCATATATGCAACATATGTTGCATTAAATTCTCAAAAGTGCATTGACTTTAATTGTCCACAGACAAAGAGGGTTGTTGAAAGAAACAAACAAACAAAGTAGAAACCTTCAACGACAAAAACAATGTAATTTCACTGTGCTGATGACAAAGTTTCTTTAACTGCATTGCGACATCTACATTAGAATAATATTTATGTTGTCTAGTTATTACAATACTACTATATGCTACAAAGGAAATAAATTTTGATAATTTCTTCGATTGAGGTAAAAAAAAGTACAAACACAACGTGTTGTCTCTTTGGTTCAAGTCTTGCGTTATTTTAACACACTATTAGGCATTTGATCTATTAAAGGGTTTTTTTACTCCTTTCACCAACTGAAACTTAAATAATGCACAAATATATAAGCTGTCTGCACAAAAACATAAATGTAAAATAATGAAATAAGGAGGCCAAGTTCCTATCGAAAACTTTCGGACGTTAAAAGTACTTGGATCCAAATCAGGACCAAGTTCTTGATTTCTAGGCCACTTGGTAAAATTTTTTTCCATAATTCTTTTCCATATTAGAAAGTTAGAAAATATTTCAAAGCAAGTTGCCTAAAAGTGGGATGTTATTGTACTTGTACATACTAAGAACTTGGTCCTCATTTTGATCTCAGTATTTTTAACGATCAACATTTTTCCAAAGAAACTTACTTGGCCTTATTTTTACATTTATGTTTTTGTGCCTATCTGACTCCTTTTTTTGAAGTTATGCTTTTTTTTTCTACCTATAGCGGAAATGCTCCACGAAAATAAGGGAGCACCCTAGTCTCGCTAGAAGAAATGTGGTACTAAAATATGCAGTTTTTACACCTTCATATCTCCAGAAGCTTCTATGGTAAACTTCAAACTTGGCCTATGAGGCTATCTGTATGTCGAGTCCTTATTTTTCAACTTTCATTATTTTATGATTAAATGAAGTAAAGAAAGTAAAGTTTTTATGGGGGGCAAAAACAGCGCGAATGGTTTCGTGTAATGTACACCCGGTGTGCATTGGGCCTGAACTCAGCCTTAACCTGTTATTAATTGAGCTAGAATTAAAGGGTTGATTTGAAACGGCCGTAAACAATTTATGCAGTTTCTTTTTAAAGTAGGGTTGTTATTCAACTCAACGTACAGTACGCCATTCGAAAAATTACTTTTTCGTATGAATCCAATTTCCACATCGAGGGCTATGTGAAGAAAACTCAAGACTACTGACTGTTTGGTGCGGTTTTGGCAAGGTGGCATCTTTCTTAAAAAACCTGCTGAAGTTCTAATGTCAATTGGCCCCATCGCAGCTGGGATTTCAGAGCTTTGAATTATTTTTTCTGAGGAGAACCGTTAAGAATCCTGCGTATTCAGGAGAGGGTAAAAAGGACATTTTCCCACCAGAACCATTGAAAATTAACAATTTCCTATACGAAAAGTTTAGAAACATTGAAGAATTCTTTGTTTTCCATAATACTTCCCCCCAAAAGCGTAAGATGGATTCGCGCCTGTTAACTATCCAGAGGTGGTAAATGCCTTGAAGTAGCAATTCATGAAATTCAGGACCAAACAATCGAAAAAGTACTTCAAATATAGGTGTACTGATGGCGTACTTTAGAAGGGCCAGCAGTGGCTGCAATTTAAATAACGATACGTTTCATTCTTAAGTGTTAAAGTTCACTCTTTCTAATAAAATCAAATTAAAAAATATTCATTCGTGTTTTTTTTCTTTTTTCTTAATGCGTAATATTCTGAATTATTTCCTTAATTGGTGTAAAATTTATTTAATTTTTCGTTTCCAGTCTAGTCTGGCTCTGGATCTTTAAAGTTTATTGAAACCTTAAAAATCGATAACCTTCATATTAATTTTCAATCAAATTTTTGTAATTATTTTTAAAAGAAAGAAAAAAATTAAACTCAAAACTCCCTTTTTTATTTTCCATAAAGCTTGAAGTAGAGTATTGTATTTCTGAGTTGTTCATCCCTGTATGTGTGTTATTTTTGATTTTTTTACAATATTATTTGCCAAGAGTAAATTTTGTTTAACAACTTCCTTTGTCTGGATCAAGTAAATAAAGGATATACCCACAAGGAAGGGTTGATGGATGTTGACAGTTTTTGGTGGCGACTGTCGAATCTGTTGTTTATTATTATTCAGTCACTGTTGGTAAATCATCATGGGAAGTTGAGCAGGTCGTAGGAAGGAGCGTTCAGCAATTTTTTTTACGAAAAATCGTCTATAGCGACGAGGTACAATTTTCGTGAGTGGCTATACCAACAAGCAATATGGCAGTACATGGGACAATGGTAACCCGCATGGGGCTTACTGGTTGGCAATGCATGCACATTAATTTACTGTTTGGTGTGAAATTCGGGGCGGCGGCGATATTGTTCTGTCCGTTACTAAGCCATCACCGTCAACGGCGGGCGTTACATATCAAGGACAATGAGAGTATTTTAACAAGAAGGTACGTACATTTGCAGCATATCTGTTAAGGACCTGTATTGCATAATATACACGCGGATAACATGTAGCTACAGCAGAATACCGCTATTTTTAAGGTCATCTCTCGTGGACGTAATGTAAATTGCTATTTGACTCTTAGATTTGTTGTGAGGACTTCTGAGGCCGCCGATGCCCTTAAAGTGTACAAAACAACGCCGGATTAGTGATGCGGTCATTGGAAATTGCAACTCTTGGATCCATGCCACCATGCAAAGCCTTAGCGGAAAAGACTTTCGTTAACACCTCACACACAGCACCCTTCATACCCTTTCAACATCATTCCGCCTTTATTGGAAACCCCTTCATAATTAAATATATATGTACACTATACAAAGGAATGCACATTATTAAAATTTAAAGCTTCCTCCCCTCTTTTAAAGCAATATAGACAATGACTGGCTGGTTGTCTGTCTGGTCGGTTGGTTGGCTTTATGCTTTGATTGTGCGAACTGGCTGGTTAGTTGGGCTGTTTGTGTGTATTTCATACTACTTAGCCAGCCGTTCGTGAGACTGTTACAAGCGGAATGCAATGACCTTTTTGATACAATCAAATAAAATGATTATTTAAGAGAAATAATTTGCTTTGTATTGCAAAAAAACCAAACAAGAATTAGATGATTTCTCTTAAAAACGAGCTCACGCAAGAGTTCAAGTACGTTCATATTCAGGTTTTGCTTTCTATAGAAATACCAAAAAAAAAAAAATGAATCCAGACAAAATTTTGAAAACGATAACAAAAAAACCAAACCCTGTTTTCATGAATTTCAAATAAAAACCAGACTGCAAACTCGTACCATGTTACATATGTGTATATGGCGTTTTTTTTTTACAAATTTTATTTTGTCTAGATTCGAAATAAGACTAACTTAAAGTCTGTCCTTGTGTCTTTTAGTCGTCTGAGACTTCCAAAAAAACCTAATTTATGTCTTATTTTTTCCCTTTTAGTTTTTGTGTGGCATTGACTTGTCTCCTTATGTCTGGTAGAGGATAATAAAGTTTTTCTTGTTGTGGCAAGACATAAAGAACTGCTTTGTCTGAATTGGTGTGTCTTCAGAAACACAAGAAGTAGTTGTTATATATTTGTTACATATGTGTGTGTGTTTGCTTAAGACAATGAAGAAAGAAATCTTTCTCAAGGGTATTTCCCATGAATCTATGTTTTATTTACTTAATGTCAGCAGTCAAAGACATTTATTTATATCTATTGCCATATTAAGAGCTTTTATACTTTTCACCGCCAGTGATAGAAATATATACAATTTTGTCAAATTATGTCTTTACAAATTAAATCGATTAAAGTTACCTGGTAGCATTTAGTTACCTGATAGTTAGAACTTACACCAATAAGTTATAACTTTTAGATGTGGTAAAATTTATAAAACCAAAATAATAAATACAGAAAAAAAACTAATCATTTTTAAGCTAATTCTCTTACACCCAACTAATTTTTATTATAATATAATGCAATTTATTGTTGCGGGTGGATAAGCCAGTCTCTGCGCATTTCGCTGGTTGCTTTTTTAAAAAACTTAAACGTCTTATGCCTCAACTTCCTTAGACCAAATGAAAAATCCAAGAATATTCAGACAAAAACAATAAAGTTTTAACAAAAAGCCCCACAACAAACAAATTTTATTTATTGTCACAGGCTATTACAGCACCGCGACATGATGGATCTATTGTGCAGTTAATACGCATTTTTCGTTCTAAACGAAACTTGACAAGGGATGACGGAAATTCGTTCCAAAAAAATCTACATCAAAACACTCTGTCGGAATATAAAATCCAGAATTTATTTTAACTAAATTATCCGGAACTAGTATTCTACTGCCTGGGTAATTAAATCTGCGTCTTGCCACCCAGGACAATCGCATAGAACATGTACTAATGTTTCCTGTTCCCCTTGACGTAGTCAACAGGAGTTACTTTCTACCAAACCTACATACTTTTTTCCTTGTCCAGTGTACAGTTTAATATAATTTTTGCTGAATAGAATAGTCTTTTCCTTAATTTTTTCGGAGTCAGTAATTCTTTTCGTTTGCTACATGCCTGTTTGGGTTTCCTAGTGATCGAGTAGATCTCGTTTTTCTCTTCGTTTCATAGATTATTTTTCAAGTTATTGTTTACACCACAGAAAGGATTGTCTGCGTATTTTAAACCACATTAGAGTAACTGAACTTCTCGTTGCTAGTTTACAGCAATCTCAGACCAACTTTAATTGGAACAAGTAGTTTGCTAATGATTTTGAAGCTGCCTGGTTATCTGAAAGACGGCACATTTTGGTATCGTTTAGCGCAGACCTATTGACCTCCGCCTGAAAGATAGAAGCTGTTTTTTCCATTGCAACTGCTTTTCGAAATGTGGCCTTACAGTAATAGCGGCGTTCAGTGTTTGGTGCAAATGGTCTTTTAAAACTGCAAATGTAAAATATCATAGCTTTTTTATAAAATTCAACAGACATTTTGTTTATTTTTTTTTTGCATTTCATATAAAAGCTACTACATCCTTTTGCATTTGCACTTTTGCAAGACCATTTTAACCAAACACTGAATGTTGCTAACGTAATTAGTTTAACAAAAATTAGCTTCGTTTATAATATTATTGTCGCACTCACTCTTTACTTAATTATTTTTCATAAGAAATTGTTTACACCGACTTTTTGAACCCACAAAATAATTAATTTTATAAGTTTTTCATGTTCTTGTAACTATTTTCGAACTTAATCTAGAAGTGTATTTTAACATGCAATTAATTTTATACTTTTTGAATATTTAAAAGTTTTAAATTTTAGCAGGGTTAAATTTAAGTAGCATATGAAATTTATTAGACAAATTTAATCAAACGTAATTTTTTCATTTGGAAACTGCACAAGTTTTAACTTTTCTCATCGTTGAAAGTTTGTGCATAATTTCGAACTTGCCAAAAAATAATGTTATTGACCCAACTATCAGGCCAATATTTTAGTATTTATAAAAATTAAAAATTGTAAGTATATGGTGTTTTTAAGCCCGATAGAACTTGAGTGTTAATAAAATAACGAAATCATTCTTGATTTTATAATGCGGCAGGGTGATTTCATATAGATATTCGGAACGATTTTTCGTCATTCCTTGTCAAGTTTGGTGACTAACTTGTTTCGTCTAGTATGTGTGATCTTTAGTGTACTTTTTCGTCTATGACAAAAATTAAAATTTGATGTTAACTTGAAATTAAAAAAAAAAAAAACATTTTATAGCCCAACTATCAGAAGGCAATTTTAATATTTATAAAAATTACGAAAGTTTAAATTTATTTTTTAATTTTCGAAACATTCGTTATTACTGTCGAACTTTTGAAAATTCGATTAAAAATATTAAAATGCATATGCTCTACTGACCGCAATAAAGATTCGAAATTTTTCTAACTTCAACACACATTTTTTTTCTTGATCTATTGCTTTTCGAAGAATTGGTAGACAAAAAAGGCATAAGTGTCTCTTTTCTCACAGCCATCACCTGTATGCTCCACAATTATCAAAGTACATTTGTGTTTTCAAGAATGAGAAACTTTAAACCTACATCACTAAGTTAGACCCTGCAAATTGACATTGCAAGGCTGAAAAGTAAGTAAATTTACTTTAAAATTCAACTTTGATCACTTATGACACTTTCAACATTCACAATATCAATAATCTAAGTGCTTCCGTAAAACCAATAATTTTCGTAGCAATATCTAAAGCTATGCTCGAAAAATATGGCTGAAATAAAGAAACTCCTTAGGTATTACTTGCATTTGATGGTTCTCATTTTATGGATTTTCTTTTTGAGAATCGTTTTTGACATGAAATAAGCAGTTACGAGGAGAAATCGCTAAATAGTTATACTTGAGTTTGCAATCGAAATAAATTAGAAGAGTGTAGGTTGCTGAATTCCAGTAATACGATCGCTAAGTGGACTTGTGTATATCTTTCGAAATACCCAACGGCCATAAAAATAGTTACAAGTAAAATCGAATGTGTCGGGTTTTAATTTGACCAAAAAGTGCAGTTTTAATAAAAAAAAATATGGAATTTAAAAATGTTATTTTAATTTGCGTTTTATATTATTTTAATTGGCGATTTAGAAGTGCCCACACATACACATGGCAGGTAAAACAAATGTTTTCAAATATGAATTCGAAAAGTGAACAAAATGCGTCAACTTCTCGAATGCTCATTGCGTGATTTACAGTCATTGTATGCCCATTACACATTATGCCCATTAATTAATTGCTTTTATTGTATAGTTACATATTTTTGTTAATGTTTGTTTGCTTATTTGCTTGTATTTAAAAATTAGTTAAGACTCAGCAAATTAATTGAAGTGTCCGGGCTTTTTATAAAAAGAATTGGAATGATTTTGTTTTTTTTGCTAGTTGTTTAGTCATTTTTAAATGATATGAACAATTTCAACTTCAATTACGTACCTGTGTTATTTAAACTGCAATGATGTATTCCACCGTTATGGCACACAAGTATAAAATAGAAATCTTCCATAAAATTCCAGACTTAAGTTATGCTAGTTATCTTCCATTACAACCAAAAAGTTTGCATAAATTAATGGAAACAGAAATAATTTGAAAAGTTTGCTCATGCCCAAAGTCGATTAAATTCGAATACATTATATTAAATACTTGTTGCGCCTTGTACCCTTTTTAATTAATTATGTCTACATATACATAAAATCTTTTTTCAGTCTGTGTAATTTTTAATAAATTTTATCCTTGGAAATTTATACATTTGTCTTTGATAAGTTAAGGAAATATTTTACAATGTAAATTTTTTTTAACTCACTTGTCCTTGACAAGTTATGTAAATGTTATTAAATTTATGAGAAGCATTCGATAAAACGATATCTAGTTGTGTGCTTAACCTTAAAGTAAAAAAGATAAATAACTTGCTTATGTTTAATGGCGGAAAACGCGTAGTGTTTAACTAAACACATAGGTTAAACGGATAAAATTTTACCAAGTTGTTAAGGAAGAGATTTGTTTCCTTCGGAAAGTAATTGGCAACAAACATTTTCTATAGCAAATCGAAATTAACAAATATATTCTTTATTAATAAATATAACATAAAATATTTGTTTAGAAAATATATAAGAGAAATTCTCTAAAGAAAATTATTGAAACTAAAATAGTCATCTTTTCTGTAGAAACAAATTTATCGACAGCAAATATTTTTCGTTAAAAATGTAATCATAGAAAATGTGTTGATAGCAAAAATTTGCTATTAAATATTTAGCGAAAGCAAACATTTCGTGATTAAAATTTATCGATATCAAAAACTTTGTGTTTAAAATTCATCGATACAAAACTCTTTACTGTAGAATAGTTATCAATAGCAAATATTTATTGTAGAAAATGTATCCCTAGCAAGTATGATTTATATAAAATATATCGGTGGCAAAAGTTTTTTTTTTAAAAAAAATTCCAATTTGGAGATAATAAAAATTTATCGTTAAAAATTTATCGACAGTAAAAATGTACCGTTTAAAATTCGCATATAGCGAACATTTTCTGCAGTAAAAATTTTGTGCTTAAAATAATCGATAGCAAAAATTTTCTGTTTAAAATTCATCGATAGCAAATATTTTGTGTAGACAATTTATCGATAGCAAAAACTTTTTGTAGAAAATGTATCCCTAGCAACTATTTTATATAAAATATTACCGATTATACAAATTTTTCGTTAAAAATTTGGCATATAAAAAGCTCTGTAAACTTATCGATTGCAAAAATCTTATCCGTACAAATTTTCCCACAAATTTATCCTTAATTTTTTTTTTTTACTAAATAAGGTTTTTTATTAGTTATCCTTAAAAATTATTTTAATTCTGCCTTTACACTCAGACCTCGTTTTACTCGAATTCAAATTTATACGATTTTAAAATTTTCCGATTCTTCTTGCGTAGTTATGTCGTTCTCACTGTAAATCATTTAGCAATATAAACATATAAAAAACAATAAATATTTCTTAAGGACATATAGAGTAATAATAAAGGAATGATGAGGATGGCGGTATTTTTTCTTTAGTAAGAGAAGATATTTGTATTTACTTCATTAGTTTAATGCCAATTTATGTACATATAAGCTTTTTGTTTTTACGATTTATTGTGCAATTATAGACCAAGACTTTTAGTAAATAAAATAAATTTTTTGGTTACCTTTTTAAGCAAATTTTTTTATCTTTACCAGTAGCTTTTATATGTATAAAACCGGTGTATCGTTTTAATGCGAGTTCTGTTTGTTAGAGCATTATCGAAGCGAATCAGCTACATAAAGCGACATATATGTAGCTGCTGTTTATAAAACAGATTTACCTTCAACTCGTTTATACAGTAAAATTCTTAACACGAGTATTATATTCTGGTGTCAGTACAGAATTATGGTGAATTATGTGATGTTTATTAAAAATGCTTTCGTTTTACACCCCTTTAATAAAATTTAATTGTTTTTTGTTTATTATGAAAGAATAGTTGGGAACAGCAAAATAAATTAGCTTGTTTTTGAATTTTAAGTTACACGTGTCACCATTGCCACCTTATCAATGGGCAACTAATGCTACTACGTATTGTGGACCTATACATATACAAACATGAAAGAGATGTGTTCGAAATACCTTTTTGCTACTTATATTTTTAATACTACACATATGAGATGAGATCGTGAGTAACTTCCCATTCTCGATCATTCTTGCTTAGAAGAAAAAAATGTACGTTTATTTTGGCTCACGGGAGCAGAAAAGTATTACGCGAATATGAGCGTGATTAAAGGGATTCACGTGTACTATGCACGTTATTTTATTACTTTGACGTTTTTTAGTATTCACGCCAAAATACTAATCGAACAAGATTTTTTTACTCTCTTTGAAGTGATTATAAAATATTGATCGTCACTTAATCGGTACGAATTTCTAGAGCAATCGTACATTTTAGAGTTTTGATACCTTTGCTTTTTTCGCAGCAGCTGCGACACTCTGAAGTAGAAAGATCGGAATTCAATAAAGTACCTAAACACGGAAATAAACGGTGATGCCTCCGTAGGCATGTCGTCTTGATGATCCTGTGAACTTTATGTAATGTTACCGGGGGAGATCGAACAAGCCCAAGGCCTGTTCTGAAACTGGAAGATGGGGGGAGTTTTTCAGTTCAATCTGTAACGTTATAACATGTGGTACCTTGGGAACCCGTAGCACATTGGCACCCAAATCGCGGGAAGATCTTGGTGCAGGATCAATATAATGTTGCATTTGTGGTGGCATATTAATGCACCCGGTGATAGGACCACCGTCGGATTGTGTTGCTAGACTGGTGCCGATGTAAATCATGGCATATCTGTTGGACGGCGAATAAAATTAAAGCCATACAAAGAAATTCATAGTGAATAAAAATAGTGAACCTAACCGGCTATTATGTCTCGTTTTCTCGTGTCACATTACTTGCTGCTATATTATACAAGTTGAATTTTAACAAACAAAAAAACACTTAATTAAAATAACGTTTAGTATGATATTATAGATATTATATTTCCATGTTGATGATTTATATCATCCTAGACGATTTTTAAAATATACAATTGTTAAAAGTTTAAAAATTTTTCATATACAACACAGATGCTAAGAACTCCTGTTATTGTAATTAATTTAGTTACTCTAATCACGCAACCTTAAAATTTCTATGAGCAGGGGATATTCGTTTGTGACAACAAACCTGTTTTCTCCGTGTACGCCTGGTGTGTAAATTCGGCATTAAACCTTTGACCTTTGTCAACCATTTTACGTTGCATTAAATTGCATATACCCACATTCTTCGTTTTATTTTCTTTCACAAAAACAATATAGACTTTCAAACACAAGTACATACATACATATATACTCGTATACATTGTAACATACGAACTCTTTTTATACTTGGCGCTAGATACCTGCACAATACTTTAGTTTAATTATACCTACTTTATGTTGAAAAATGTAAAGATCTACATATAGGAGGCTTGACGCAAATTCTACGGAAAACATTTTTTAATTTGGCGATTTGGCCAAGTGTTTAAATTGATAATTAAATTGGGGCTCACAGGGATAGTAGAATTTACCATTTACCTTAAATACATAACGTTTACCATAATCAGCTGCATAAAAGTCTCTGCCATGGATATAAGCTGAGGATATAAGGTTATACTTCATTTTATATTTCTTTACTGAATGTCTGCTGCTGCCATTTAAAAGTTCACTGAAAATTCTTCAGCCACAGATTAGGAACTTATTTTGCTTTTTTGCTAAAGATTTCCTATGTAAGTTCAGCCTTTCAGATTTTATCTCTATTATAAATATATTTACATTATACACATATCTGATGCGTTCTGTTTTGGAAACAAAAACTTCCGTGACAAAATTTGCTATCGTTGACCAAAAACGATACAGAAGGCATGAAAATTTGGATTTCCACTACCCAAGTTAGGCGACTGGCTTATCAACCCGAGCTACTTATGCGTGCATACCGATGTAATTTCAGTCAACATGTACAAGAAAGTCATAACCATCTCCATCTGGTTGAACGTCACTCTGGAAGGTACCTCGTAAAAGTGAAATTGTCTGACTAGTCAGCAAGCGACGGAAGCAATCATGTTGAAGCACGACTTCTTGCCGAATTTCAGCACAACATTTAGTAATGCGGGCTTAGTTGTTTAGTGTAGCCTAATTAAAACCTGCATATAATACACAGAGAGCAGGCAAAGAAAACCAGAGAAACCAGATCTCATGTCGAACCGAGCGGGCTCTAAATATGCAAGATAAGTGATAAGTACGAAAAGCACCACGAACGATTTTTCTTGTCGATGACGGAGTGCCCTCATTAAAACAAACAAGGAATGGGACATCACAAAAAACCGGAGAAAGATGCTAACGACACTCCAAGGGGCCGACCCAGCAAGCCCAACCTGGTAACAAAATGGTTCAGCTAAATGCCATGAAAGATAGAATCTCCAGTTAGGTATCTGTCAGACCACCAGTCCAGCTACTGCCAACCGGAGGGAACACCCGGCAGGGGTTTGCAAATATACCGATAACGGGTCGCCCTCAAGAGTGAGAATACCCCCAAGATCAGCAATAGAAGCAGCCGCTGGCACGACGTCGTTGGCCACAAACTCAAACCACGTTTACTCGATCATTATCAATGTCTACTACGACAATCACTTGATCCTCCGCATTGCCAGCGTCGACAACAACAAATTTTACGATCACAATCACGTCAGCCTTTTCTTCGCCACCAGTCCCCACGAAATAAGCTACAACCAAATTTTGAAATAGAGGCAGCAGAAGATTACAGCCAATCTAAATAACCGGCCAAAGGAAGTAAGAGCACGGTACAAAAGTGAGTTAAGGGGACAAAGATATAGAATAAATATAGAGCGAAATGAAGAAGTACATATAGGGTGGATATAATCCGAAGAGATGTTAGTCCCAGAGGGACAGTAGGGATTATTATTATTATTTTATCTGTTATTAGCATTCAGAAATTTAACGGCAGATTAATTAGTACACCATTTATGTGTCGGTTTATATTAATTCAAAACTCATGACCGCTGTATAACAGAAGGTCCACACCACGTGTTCTCCGCTTTTTCGCATCCACACAACTGGGATAAAAAGAGGAGTCAGTTAAGTTGTATGTTGTAATTTACAGAGCACAAACGCGTAGAATGCATTGACGCGTAGAATGCGGCGTACGAACAACTCAACTAATTTTGATAGCCAAGAATGACAAGTTATATTTTTATTTTCAATGCGTTGCATG
This sequence comes from Phania funesta, assembly GCA_963932375.1. Taxonomy (NCBI): domain Eukaryota; kingdom Metazoa; phylum Arthropoda; class Insecta; order Diptera; family Tachinidae; genus Phania; species Phania funesta. The sequence continues at coordinate 101,380,811 of OZ010653.1, read as the reverse complement.
TAACTTGCTTGAAATGGAGAAAAGTATAGAATTAGTAGAAGGTATGAAATGCGTAGAATCCCTTGATGTGACAACGAGTCGCGTTCGTCTGGACTTTCAGCGCAAGGACACATCTGCCGTCAGTAAAAAAATGAGAGAAGCTGTGTATTAAAATAAATGCTGTGTGCCCACGAACAGCTGTAAATGCCCGAGCATACTATTGGATAAGAGCAATACTGGCGTGTAGGTTTCACTCCTATTCTTCTTATTTACAGATTGACAACAATTCGCCTGTAGGGAAAGTCAATACTACTGTGTGGGTTTTCTTTGTCCTCATAATCAACTGCCAGTGGAAATAGCTGACCTGTGTGGATGATATACTTCTGTGTGGGTGTCCACTGTAGTATTCCGGCGGAGTCCGAGGGTACATTGTAGAAACTTTAACCGAGATTTTATTTTTAGAATCTTTTTAGTTCACTTATCGAAAAATGTTTTTGCTGTCAAGGAATTTTTTAAAGATTTTTTTTGTTATCGCGATGCATTTTATATACAAAATTGTTTACATTCGATTAATTTTTTAAAGTATATTTTTTGCTATTGAGTAGTTTTTTGTAGAAAAGCTTTTGTCATCGATAAATTTTCTACACAAAATTGGTAGCTATCGATAAATTGTCTATAAGAAATTTGTTGCCATCGGTGAATTTTGCATAGTTGTTGGTATTGATGAATTTTGTAGATTAATTTTGGTTTTCCATGAATTTTTTATTGAAAATTGTTTGATAACGATAAAGTTTCTATACAAATTTTATTGTGATCGATAACTTTTCTATATAAAATTATGTGTTATCGGTTTGTTATCAATAAATTCTGTACTAAAGTATTTTGTTATCAAAAACTTTCTTACACAACATTTTTTGTTATCGCTGACGTTTCTGCAGAAAATGTGTGCAACTTTTTTATCGTCTTTTCCCGTTTGTTCCATGAAAGTTCTATTTTAATGCTAATTATTCCAAAAGTTAAACCTAAAAATTGTCAAATATTCCACTGGTATTTCAAGTAAATTTGAATTTAACCAATAATTTAACACAGTAGAGTGTGTGGACATAAAAAAGTATGCATAGAATTTCATAAGCTTTTGCAATTATTTGTTGCTGCTTTTTTGGCTTTTTTGTCCTTTACCTTCCCACAATTAAATTTTTTTATTTTTTTTATTATACTTTTCCATTGGCGACATTGTTGTTTTTTGGTATAAAAATTTAATGACGTTGTTTAACTGAGGAGAGCAATAAGAGAAACGTGCAAACGTGAAAAGAGAGTACAAATAAACAGAAAAATATTTATCTGAAAATCTTAAATATGAAATTCTCTTCATGGTGTCTCTTTAATAAAAGTCTACACACAAGTACGACTATTTATAGAGTTGCCATTGCAATGACTCACTCATTTTATATTAAAGATGAAGATAAAGCTGTATGTATTAATTTAAATTCGTTTTACTAGAATGGACAGGAAATGTAACATTTGTTTAAATTAGTTAAACTGATTTCAATTAATTGGAAAACACGATAATAGACATTAGAAAGAGACCATAAAATTTAGTATAAAATAATGTAATATAGAAAAAAGAAATTAAATAGTCCCTCGCAGTCGGTTACCATTAGGAGGTTACCTCGAAAGTAGCTCAGCAACTGTCATAGTAAAACGTTTATTGCTAACGTTAACTTTCTATAGATAACTGACTGCGTCTTTAAAAAAAATGTATCTACCACCTAAATTTTCCCTACCAAATTTTCAAATAAATTTAATTTTCTATAGAAAACTGCTCGATGACTTTTATTTATATATACATATTTTCAATAACTTAAACTATTTAAAGTTAAAAAAAAAAATGATTGATAATTTTAAATTTCTTAAAATTGTTGACTATAAATTAATTAACTAACATCCCTACTTTTCTAATAAAATTTTTCTTGCAGTCTTTAATTTTTAATGAAGAATTTATCGATGACTAATTTTCGACAACTTTGATTTTGTATAGAAAATACATCAATAACTTTAATTTTCCAGCAATTATTCAATAATATTAATTTTCTGTATATAGTATTCTATAGAAAACTTATTGATAAGTGCAATTTTTCATAGAAAAATGTTGTATAACTTTAATTTTCAATAGCAAATTTATTGATAACTTTGATTTTCTATAAAAAAAATTTCTATAAATTTATGTTTTATAGAAAATTTATCGATAACTTACAATTTTTTACTTCGAATTTGTCTAAACAAAACTTACTTATCTCATATAACTGTTTTTTTTATTTTAAATTTATTAATACAAATGTTATTTTAAAATCAAAGTTTGAAAAATTTGATTTTAAAGTCAGCTTGGGAAATAGAAAATTATTATCTATGCATCGATTAAATTAATCCGTATTTATTTACTTATAATGTCTGGAAAAAAAATAACAACAAAAGTTATACAACAAATAATTAATTTAACTGAAACTGAATTTTAAACAGTGGAGACTTTCTGTGGGAATATTAACTGTACAAAAGAGAAAATTGGCGCATATACATACACGATTTGTTTATAGACGTATCTGTGCTCTTTTTTGCCTGCTGTTATATAGTTTGCGCTCTTTTATTTTTGCAAATTTCTTTGTCATTGTTGTTGCTTAATTTACTTGTGGTTTTATTTAAAGCTAGTTGCTTTATATCTTGACAAATTTTCCATCAGTCTACATCAAATGATGAAACTGTCCTCATCTCGCAGAAGTTCCACTCTGATAAATATTGTGATTGATCAACGTCTTAGAATTGACACCTGTCGATATCTAATCGAGATATTATCGCGACGCATAACGGGTGAATAAAACGCCTGATAAACGATTAAAGCTGCAAAATAATTAATCGAGAATAACAAAATTACAAAAAAAAAAAAAATGTGAACTGTCAAGGTTCTAAAGAATTATTTTGTGCTTGAAAGTGAAGAGAATTTTATAAAACCATTCCCAAAACGGAAGGTGAAAGAACTTAACAAACAAATTTAAACATTTGTGTATTTAAGGGAAAAAAAGTCTGCTTAGAATTGTTGTGAACAAAAGAATTTTAAATTCTTTTTACAATTCTTGCAAGTGGAAAAAAGTAAAAACAAAAGTTTTTAATGAAAACAGATAAAATTTGGTTAAACAACAACAATTACGTCAATAAGTTTTTAAAACGAAATTAATTATTTTTTAACTTTAAACGAATTTTAAAATCTAAATTATTAAAAAAAAAAACAAATATATTATTAAATATTTAAAAAAATACAAAAATTTGTATTTGTGTAAAAATTTCTAAATTAAAAAGAAAAACAAATAAGTAACATAATTTTTCAAAATAGTTTAAAAGTGTACTTGTTTGATGTATAGATATACAAGTACATATGTACATTTCGAAATCTATATATAAAAAATTACTTTATCATTTATATATTTAAAATATCTACCCACAAATATATAAATACAAACACATATAAAGAGGTAATTTTAATGGTGTACAAACAAAAAATTAAATTAAAAAATAACAAAATAAAAGTAAGAAGTCATTTAACTGCACGTACGAAGACAGTCTTAGAATTAACTAACCTTGCAAGTGAAACATAAAATATTTTCGGTATTAGTCATTTAATGTTGCTTTCAAAACAATGCTTCATATTAAAAGCCGGTTGTTGTGACCAAACGCGACGAAAAATAAATTAAATATGCCCAGTTTAATACTTGTGGGGTCCATTCACTTGATCATAATTCTTTGTTTTTATGGATCTTAATCGTTTCGGTTTGAGATAGTAAATCAAATTTGGCTTGATTTTGGTACTATATAAGTAATTTTGAAACTATATAATTAATTATATATTTAAATGGCGGTCTTGGCTTTGCTGGCAGTGCATCAATACAGCGATTTCAGAGAGCTTTTCATTGTCGTTCAGCTTCAATCCTTGCGTCAGCCTACACCCAATCGTGAAATAAACCGGATTGAGTTTCAGGCGATGCGTTATTCAGCTGATCGAGCCGGATCCAAAATTCTGGACCTTCTTCTATATCGACGGCTTAGTAGGAATCTCTGTTCACAGTACGACGAATTGCCTGCGCACTGAACCCATGATGGCCGACCAACCTTACCTTGCATATTTACACCTTAGCCGCAATTCGATAAATTTTTTTAATAATTTCCACACTCTATTTTTGTAAACGAATCAGCCGTCTCCCTTCTAGTGTAAAATCTAGCTGTACATATCATATTAGTTTATAGCTCTATACGAAAGTTTAATATTTATGGTCGTTAACTTTCGGCGATTTGGCCACTATTCTCACAGCTCTAATATTTCCTTAACAAAGTAACGGCCAATGGCAGTTTTAGAACAGCCCTCGTATAGGCGAATCAACTCTACTAAAACATAAAAAAATTGGAAAAATTTAAAAACCAAAATACAAAATAAATAAATAAAAATCGGCTCAAAGTTTTGTGGAATTAAAAATATCATCAGCGCCATCCATCATTCGTTGTCTTCAGTGTTTAAGTGAAAGTTTTGTTGTTTAGTTTTCGCATCTTTCCTTTCATCTTTCGTACGTATGTATGTACATACATTTATTTTGTGTTTAATTTATGGTTTTACTTTTGCACAGTTTTCTTTCTTTTTTAATGCTACTTTATTCAATTTCCGCTAATGGCTCTTTAAAATTTATCATGACAGGCACAAACTACAAGGTTTCCTTTTCTCCTTTGTTGTGCTCTGGGAACGGAAGAGGAGCATACTTAAATTGGGTTGAAAGCATTCACTTCCTAATAATTTAGAAATTCCTTAAAATTAAGAAATAACTAGTTTTAGTATAACGATTAAAAGATTGGCTTCGTTCTCATACTTATGAGAAGGTGTGTAAGCTGTATTCTTCGGCCAATGTTAAAAAACAATTTTCTAACGTTGAAAAATTTTGTAAATTAATTTTATTTATTTGGCGGCTGGAATTATTCGATTATACGAATAGAAGGTTCTGCAGAAAATGTTAAACATATAAAATTTTGTGGACAAGTTTTAAGTTGTCGGTAATTTTTTTAATATCGATAACCTTTCTTTCAACATGTTTTATTATATTTAAACTTTTTATCGATAAATTTCGTTATTGTTAACTTTTTGTAAAGATTATTTGTTATCGATAAATCTTGTTTATAAAATTGTAGTTATCGATTAGTTTACTGAAAACAAGTTTTACCGAGCAACTTCTGTTGATAATTTTGTATTAAAAATGTTTCATAGAAATATTTTCGATAATTAATTTATTCTTTTAATATATTATTTATCGGTAATTCTTTTGTTTTGTTTTTTTGATAATGTTAATGTTATAAATCAATATTTCAAAATGTTTATTTTCAACAATTGTGCAATACCTACGAATTAGATTTGTATAGTGCAAAAATTTATCGATAATAAAATATTAAAAGAAATCAAAAAGAAAAATATCTACATATAATATATACAGTGTAACTTTTCACCCCACTTTTGACAAAAATCAAAACCTTAATTAACGTAACTTGACAAACAAGTGTTATAACAGCTAAGCTAATTACTGAACAATTAACCAATTTTTAAAATTAGTGATTACCCACATAAAATCCCTACAGGATTCTAATATGAAGCAATACGTTTTTTGATATAAGAAAGCGGTCACAACATTCAAACAAAAGAAGAAATCACATTGGAACGAAATGAGACCGAATACGAAAATTAAATTGTTGTTTATGGTCGAATACCTTCAGAAGTAAAAAAATAAATATTTACCTTAAAACTAGCAAGCAATAATTTACATACATTTGAATGTATATTTGTTTTTTGTTGTTTTAAGCAAAATAAATGTATTTTAATAATAAATGTATTTTTTAATTTAGCATTTTTTTAAATAGAGCTTTTATTTAGTTTGATTCAAAGTCTTAAATCTAAGAATAGGCATAGACATTCTTGATTCGGTTTTTGAAACAGCCCCTATTTCTATAGGTTGCGTTAACCGGGGTTACACTGTATATATTACCCAACATTTTCTATTGATAAATATTGTGAATAAATTGGGCATTGAATAGTAATTTGCTTTACATTTTTCTCTTTGGGTATTTAAAATTTTATGGAAATTATTGGGCTTTCTTAGTTTTTATTTTATGATAAAATCGACTATGCCAGCTGCCAAAATTATTTTAACTTGTTCTCTTTTGAATCATATGATTTTAAATATAAAAAATATACATTTACATGATTTACATAACACGACTGACAAGTGGGGGTACCCATACTACCAACCATGAAACCATTCCACCAACACAAAACGTGTATAAGCGTTTTCTTTTCCCAGTAAAGTGTGAGTTATTTTTTGTTTCGTTGTGCCTTTTCATATTGCTTTTTTTAAGGAATTTTGTAGTGTATACATTCGGTTTATAGATATGTACTATATAATCAAGTTATTATTTACTCACTTGTTTTTTTTCGCTTTGTAGTTTTACGATTTCTTTCTTTCTTTCTTGTTTAACTCGTAATGTCGTTGTTCTATTGTGTTACAACGCTCTATACAAATCACATGTTGCATTTATTGCCAAGTTCAAGAAAAATTGCTTTTTCATATCTTTTAGTTTTTCTCTTATACAAAAGGCGATTGCGGTGCGGTCCGACTTAGCGAGAAATGCGGAATAGCTTTGGATTGAAGACTCGTTAATTTTCCAGACTTTATTCACATTTATTCTAAAGATATTTAAATATCATTTAGAAACTCAGAACAGCCATTACGAAAACCTTTATTCATTTAGCTGATGTTTCAAGCTTAAAAATAAAATGTACTCACAGGGTGGCTGGTGAGTGTCGTAGAAAACTTTTGATTTGTCCTATTACAACCCTATCAATGCCGAATATGATGTTTTAATTTCATCACTGAAATGATTTTATTACTTAATAAAAATTATATCTTGCGATCTCTGGGGCCGCGCTAAAACCTAAAAACTTTTACGGCCGCCAACCAACACTAAGCGAAGTTATATATTCATGTTCTGTATCGCCCACGTATAATTGGTATTTTTCCTTATTAGCTGGCCATTTGTTTGCGTTTTTACACCCTATTTTACGTAACAATTTTTTAAATTTATCTTTAAAACATACACAAAATTTCTAGTCTTTGATTCTAGAAAAATGATTTTGTCTAATGAACTTATTTATTTATTTCCAGCTTTTGAAACATACATACATTATTTAAAAATCCTTTCATTTTATTATATTATCAATTTGTAAAAAACTAAAATTTACCCCAAACAAAAACATTATTGCTCTGAAATTTACTTTTCATAGTGGGAGAGAAATTAACAAAAAGTCTGATTTGTATATTTTATAAATTGAAAGAAAAAACGTGACAACTAATCTTTAAAAAAAAATAAAAAATAAAAATAAATTATTTGAAAATAATTTTATTATAAACTATAATCGCTTTCGTAATATTAAAAAAAGCCATACATTAAACTTGTATTTAATAAATTAATTCCATACTAATATCCCTTGATTAAAGGTAAGCACTAATAATGTTTTTTAATATTGCATGCTTTAGAAATAATTTTATAAATTTTTCAAACAATGCACCAATTATATTTTTCTCAAAATATTTAAAAAGTTTTCTATAAAACGTTGTTTGTACATGCAAAGAAACAATATGGTTGGGCTAAGTATTATCTAAGAGAAACATATTATGTTAATTATATGGTTGTAAGCAAGTCATATTTCTATTGTAGATATTAAAAATATTGGTCTTTTTTTGGAACCATAGGAAAGCGTTCAACAGAGTTCGAAAGAAAATTATTTTCGAAAACAAAGTTTGTAAGACTGCTTCTAATTTGTAATGTGACTTTTATCAATTTATGGAGTTTTGTTTGATATTTTAATTCTTACTATTTTAGCAAAAAATATTTTAACAGTCATAGCTTCAATTTTAAGTTTTCACAGGCAGTTGTTGAGACGGTTCTACCGCCGTGAAACTTTGTAAGCACAGGTGTCTAGTTTCTTTGATTTTAAAAATAAAATGAAATACACAGCTGTTTTAGCATTGCAAATTACCAATCTGCAACGTTTTTTCCCATAGCATATTTGCTCAAGTGTAGCAAACTTTGCTACATTTGCAAGTTTTGCAAGAGTTGTTTACAACCAAGAGTGAGTTCCGCTATTATTACACTCTTTTCATTTTAGTAGAGAGTTGCACAGTTTTTATATACAACATCTTGCTTTTGTACATCACAAGTATTTGTATATAGTGTTGAATAAACTCTTCACAACTGTTTCAACAAAATGTTGTTTGAAGTCTATACAACATTTGTACAAAATGTTGCTTGGATTCTACTCAACTTTATGTACAAAACGTAATTTTTACGCTACAAAATTTTTTGTTAAAATTTTTATAAAAATAGTTTACAGCAACTATTACAAATATTTTTTTTTAGACTTTATACTATTAAATGTTGCTTGGACTCCATACACATTTTTGAGCAAAATGTTGCTTCGATTTTATATAAATATGTTGTCAACATGTTGCTTAAACTCTACATAAAGTGTTCTTCAACATGTTGCTTAGAGTTTATGTTGCTTAAAAACCTAACAACTTCATTGCTTAGATCTTACACAAATTCTTATGTAAAAATAACCACAGAATTTTTCATACGAAATATCTTGTAGACTCTTTTATTCTTTAAAAATTTGCTTAAAGTCTGAATTTGCTTTGACTCCTAACGACAGGTTTTTATTTTTGCTCTAAACAATATTTTCTTTTAAAATTCCTTAATGTGAAAATAAAATTTTGTATGAAAATGTACTTAAGTCCGTAGCAACATTTTATTAAAAAAGTTGTTGTAACCAAAAGCAACATTTTCTGTAAACACCACAGCAGCAACAAGTCTGGCAATTAGTGCCGTGGCAGTTATCAAATTCTATTGACAACACAGGATATTTAATCTGGATCTCATGATTACTCATGCCATAGAATACACACTCAGTAATAAATGTCATAATACATTGCTGAGCAGTAATCATTTGGCACAAGCTGTCAAATTCAATTGTCATTGGCTTGACTTTTATTATTCCTTTGTTCTAAGAGAAAAGTAATTAACATAAATAAAATAACGATAACATATAAAAGAAGGCCGAAGAAAAAAAAGAATATTTATTCAAAATAAAGTTCTAATTATATATAATAAAAGTAAATAATGAAAGTAACGCAACTAAATTTTCAATACTTAAGATACAAGCTTGAACATTAACAGTTTGACGACGTATTTCTGCAGACGTTCATACTTGTATTAAGACCTAAAAATTCGTCGTGGGGTCAGAGGGCAAGGACTCATAAAGTAACACAGTTGCACATTTAGAAGACTTTTTTTGTTTTCTCATCATTTATTTCAAATTTTTTTATTTCCCCTGTGTTAGCATTTTCTGGTTTTTATAGGTAAAAAATTAGAATTAATATTAATGATAATATTATTAGTTGGCTTCATATAAGCAAATACTGGCAGCATGTAATTAATATACAAAATATTAGCAATTAATAATAGAATTTTTTTTTCAAGAAGCTTGTAAATATTATTCTTTTACATGTTGTCAGTTTACTAGGTGATAGAGAATTCTTAGCACTTGGTAAATTTTGCGAAGAAAATTTTCTTATTAAAAAAATACGAGGTGTGCTCAAAATTAACCGAAAGGGTATAAAGTCTTAAACAGTGTAAGCTCGATTCCAAAAGACATTTTATGTTGTCGTTTCATGTATATTGATCTACAGTTAACATTAATACATAATATTTTCGACACTCGAAAAAAATATTTCGTTTCGACAACTATCCGTTCCCGAGGATAAAAAAAACTCGCCATAAATGTTTTACTACCATTGAAAATATCAAAACTAAACCACTTAATTTACACAGCCTTCCTCCAAAGGTGTTTCAAAAGTTGGAAAACTGTGTTCTATATCAGGGTCACTAATTTAAAGTTAAAAAAAATTTTTTAAGAAAAATATTTTTTTTTTTAATTTTTTAACACACCTCAAATATTTGTTATAAAAAATAATTGTTCTCCTTTAAATCTTTAATAGCTTTTCAGCATAGACACTATTAATAAAAATTGTATAATTATCTTTTATACTGCTACATAGGCAACCCAACAAAATTTTTAATATTTATGTACAAAAAGTCTTAATTAAAAAAAAAATATTATACAAAGTTTTTTTTTGTAACGAAAAGTACGAGTATTAAAAAAAAAACAAAAATTGTAATTATAAAAGTGTCGTTTATAATAAAATATTAAATTTTTACAATAGGCTTCATACACAAAACAGTATTTTTCAAGAAAAAAAAAAAACACTTTTTTTCAAGAAAAAGTAACTTTTTTACAAATTAACTCCTACATCAGTAATTTGTTTTTTATATAAATACATACATTCATTAAAAGTTGTCTTTTTCACAAAGTCCTCTTTTACGAACAGTAAAAAAAAAATCACTATGTTCACCAAAGACTTATTTTGCACAAAAAGTTACTTTCTTAAAAAAATTTTTTTTTTCGGCACAAAATTATCATCACAGAAGATTTTTTTTGCAGGAAATTAATTTTTTTTGCTACAAAGAGATATTTCGCGAAAATATCCTTTTTTTGTTACAAAAAATGCTCTTTCTTTGCAAAAGTCCCTTTTTCACAGAAACTCGTTTTATCACAGTTTAGTTTTTCAAAAAATTCGGTTTTTTTTTACAAAAAACGGGAGGTTTTTTACAGTCACTTTTTTTTTTTTTTTTTTACAAAAAGTCACTTTTTTCACAAAAAGCCACTTTTCTTTCACAAAAAGTTACTTTTCTTTCACAAAAAGTTACTTTTCTTTCACAAAAAAACACTTTTCTTCCACAAAAAGTAATTTTTTTTTGCAAAACGTCAATTTTTTTTTTCCTAAAAAGTCTCCTTTTTTTTCGCAAAAAGTCTTTTTTTTTTACCATTTTCAGGAAGTGCCTTTTTACATAAAAAGCCCCTTTTTCACAAAAAGTCCCTTTTTCACAAAAAGTCCCTTTTTCACAAAAAGTCCCTTTTTCACAAAAAGTCCCTTTTTCACAAAAAATCCCTTTTTCACAAAAAGTCCCTTTTACACAAAAAATCCCTTTTTCACAAAAAGTCCCTTTTTCACAAAAAGTCCCTTTTTCACAAAAAGTCTCAGCACTGCAGATTCCTTAATTTTAAAAAAGGTGCCTGTTTACAAAAAGTTCCTTTATTGGGAAAAAATTTACTTTTACGAAAATTTGTTTTCTTTTTCAGAAAAATTCGGTTTCACAAATATCGCTTTATAGTAAAATTCCTTAAATATTGCATTTTCCTGAAATTCCTTTGTTTCACGTAGTCCTTTATAGAAAGAACCTTTTAAAATAAAAAAAGAATGTGTTTCCTAAAAGTCGATTCCCACGTAGATAATTTAAAAAAATTACTTTGCACATAAAGAGACTTATTTTTACATAGTACATAATTTTCTTCATTGTACATTTGCACTGGGTTATTTCAGCCATCATTTTGTACTGACGCCTATCTGGCGTTCATGTAATTGGTAAAAATTTAAATTTTAATTAAAATTAATAAATTTTATTTCGAAAATATTTTTTTTTTGCTTCCTTCGCGCTATAGTAAAACATATATGTAAATTATTTATATGATTATAAATAAATGTTTAAATAATTGTTGGCCATAATTCTTAAAAACCTTTTAATATTTAATAACTTTTGCTCGTTTTTATATTTTAGCTCTTCAATCATAAAGATGTCTATAAAAATCAGAAAATAATATATTTTTTGTGTAAAACAGTTGTTGAACAACAGCATTTCTTTTGTGGTCAGAAAATATATTTTTCCTTTGGTTTAAAAGACACATTTGTTTTTATTAAAATGTCAGAGTGACATGTTGAATCTTTTTTGGATGTTTGTAAATTTTTATTTGCCATTTTCTCGTCTGCTATGCCAAAATACATACGTATTTGCTGTGTTATCGAAGATGGAAATGTGCTTGTTTTTCGTGGAAATAAAAGCATTTTGTCATGACCTAAAATCTTTAATAATTTGCTTCTACTTGTTGTTTTCTATTTCTGAAAGCCATATTTTTCTCTTTTTTGCACATATTGCACATATTTTGTTAGTATTTTTTGTTTTTGTCTATAAATTGCGTGTTCGTTTGAAGGTTAAAAATAGATTTTATTTTTATACATACATAAATTTTATATACATATATATGTATGTGTATATACATTTATGATTGTGTAATTTAAAATATAATTAGCTATATTATGCGATTTATTTTTATACATAATTGCCAGTAGAAATAACTTTATCTTTTAATAAATGTAAGTTTTTTAATTTGTATTACTTTTTCTTTTAATTTTGTTATAGCTGGTTATACCTGTTCCTACATCTATGGAGTTTCATCTAGACAGTGCAGATTACTGCCAGGCACAGCACAAATAAAAAGTAAGTTTCCTGTAAATGTAATACATTAAATAATTTTCAAAAACGTCTATAATATTAAATAAAAAATTTATGGTTTCTCTTGTGATAGACTAGAACTGATGAAAAATGCAAAAAAAAAATTAACTCTTATTATGTCAGTGCAAATGCATATCCTATCTTTATTACTCTTTTCTGAACATTAATAGACACCTAAGTTTAATCTAAATAACATTGATTCTCTTAAGCGAAACAGTTTGACTTTGTTTGCCTTAACACATTGAGTGCCACTCGGTTTTATAGCGACTTCACCGTCAGGCCGCGCGCGCAGGTATCGTAGTCCAGCAATGGGAAGCGCAATACTGGCAAATTACGATTTACTCGATGGAAATTTTAAAACGTATTAGGGCCATTGTTTTTTTTTAGTGGAAGCAGCATTGCAACCAGTAAAAAACGACACTCTGCAGACAAAACCTGGCCGAGTTTCAGCAGTGCGGAAATATTGCAAATCGTGCTATGAAGAAAATGCATGAAATAGCATGAAATTTTCCCAACAGGTTATAACATTTTATGACACTTGCGAGGGACAACCATTTTTATGTTTACCTTGTTTCAATAAAATCCATTAAAGTTTTCTGAAAAAATTTTCTGAAAAAATGTTCAATTTTTACTTAATTTGATATTCCGACAGGGTGTTTTGATGTATTGTCATTTCATGACACTGAAGATGGCACACAGCCGAAACCGATTTGTCTCCAAACCAAACTTGACAAGGGATGACAGAAATTCGGTCAGTCACCGGTGACTGACATGGCACTCAACGTTGAGAGGTGGTGGAAGGCAAATCATTTGTACTTATGTCTCTAAGGTTCTACAGTAATCAGTAAATTGCGTTGTGAGAGTAAGAAATGCTTCTCTTTTCTAGGTTCCAAATTGTGTTTTATATATTTACGCATCGTTATATTGAGGACTTTGTTAGATCGCGTGTGATCTCTCAAGCAATTTTCAACAGTATTTACTGCAGACTTTAATCCGTGGCTTCATCGGTCCGCAATCCAACTTTGCTGGGTCCATCAAAATACACTGTGGGCGCTACTGGGCAATGATAACTAATTTATTTTGGCTTGAATTTAACAATATAGGCTTCGACGATGTGGCCTCTAGAATACGGTGTCCAGTGCCCAATAGACATTCTGCACAAACGATTTAAGTGTATTATTATCCTTGATAACGTGGCGTGAATTAGCCACTACATCGTGCAATTTAATCCGGCTAGAGTTGTTCTTGTCACAGATCTGTGCCAATTAGCCGCAGTCGACCGATTCTCTCAAAGTTAACACAACACTGTCTGAAATTTAGCCGGAAATTTTATCTTTCGGATACGCGCGAAACCGTGGCGGAATTTTGAATGATATCATATTCTATGTATAAAGAAGTGGATATTTATTTCGTCTTACGCACAGCTGATTTATTCCATTTCAGCACCGAATCGCTCTTATTGGAAAAGTCATTGTTTTTAATATGCTTGCCCCAAACTTAAGCAGAAAAATAAAATGCAAAGAAAAATTTTTTTTATGTAAAGGGTTAATCAATTTACACTTTACATTATTTTATTAAGAAAAACACAATTTTTACATGACACCTTCAGACCAAAGGACTCATTAAACAGTTATTTTTTGAGGATGATGCTTTTTATTTTGGTAAATCTATCATTGATTTTGTTATCTTCGAATGCGGCAATTTTGTTTGTTTACAAATACGCTATGGTGGTGAAACTGTGCCCCATCACTTAACCAAAATTGTCATCTTGTTCGCGCATACATTCAATACTTGAGCAAGTTTGAATCTTGTATTTGTATAAATGCTAATCCTCTGTCAACATTTGCCGCGTCGTGGAATACGAAAACCCTAGATACTGCAATTGCTGACAGATCGTCTATAATCATCGCTATGATGAATTTAGTATTTTTCGAAGAGATTATCCTTTCAAACCAAAACAGTTTGCCGTACTGTCAGTGGCCACTTTCCGTTTTTTTTTTTTTTTATTAATTTAGGTGGGATATCGAGGTAGACCGGAAACTTTATGGTTCCCTTTTCCACTCCCTTCTTAGCTCCAATTGCTTTCAGACAATCGATTTGTATTTTGCGACTACGTTACTCTCATTCGAGTCTTGAGCTACCAGTTGCGTTTACTCTTGACTGTATTAATTTCAGGCTGCCGACTGGTGACTGTCGGCCTTTTTCCTCATCACGAAGTCTTGTAGTTGTTAGCATTTGTCTAAGGCTTCGGTCCACCATGGCCTTCACATTTAACAAGTATCTGCTAGTGGTCCTAAGCCGTATGCTAGGCAGCGCTGGATATTCACACTACCTTCTCAGCCTCTTTCGCAGGAGTATCTTAAGAGACTGACCCGTCCATATCTTCCGAATTCCTCCATTGGCCAATAAAGATCGGAGTTCCACTTATTGCGAGGCTTCATTTACTGCCCCTATCGAAATCTGATAGTCCAAAGCCTTAAAAGCACTTTTAAAGATTATTATTCATCTCTTCCGTATTCCTCCCTTGGCTAATTAAAACCGGGATTCTTCAGAAATTAACTTCTCCGCCTCTGGCGACTGGTATCCAGAGTTTAATACCAGAGTCCAAGCTCTTCCTTTGCCGCGCATACCTGGCGTATGCTGTTCCACCGTGGTTTAGAGATTTTTTATAAGAAAGTGTTAACTTCTCTCCGCGCGACTTAGCCAAACTCCTTGCAGAGCCAGCAACCTTTTACCGGTCGCCACCATGTGGACGTATCAGTCAGAACTTCTGATAGTGCACTCAGATACGGCAAGCCATATCTTTGTGCCTGCGAACTGACGGTCGTCGCTTTCCTTTACAAAGAACTGTTAATAAGCACTTAGTTGGATTGTGGGAATTGCAAATGATTTCTTTGCAGGTGGCCGTGAAATATTCTGTGCACAATTTTATTTACTCAGTAATTAAAAAAAAAATCTAACACAAAAATTGATATGAAAACAAACATATATAATTAGGTCACCTACAATAGCTTACACTTTGCTTACTTGTTTAATAATTTTATTTAAAACACAAAGGAAATAAAAATACCGTGCGAAATTTATGAGCCAATTTTCGCTTCCAGAGGTGAATATTTTGAGTGTTTGTGTATAGTCAAGACTCGGGTCAAGTTTACTTAGTACAGACACGTGAACATGTTAGTTTAGACACATAAATTTTTTTTTTAATAAATCAAATTTAAAACATTATTTCCATATTTACCAAAGCTTTACAATTCAAGTATGACATAAAAAAAGAAAGATTGTAATTCACTCTAAAAATTGGCTTTTTACTACCTACTATTTCTTTTCCCTTTCCCCTACAACCTATTTTTAGGTTTATGCACACACATTTATTTTTAAATTTTATTTTCCTTTGAAAAACAATACATGTGATAATTTTAAATACGACAATGCAAAATGAAAACAAACAATAAGAGGAAATTTTATACGCTTGGTTGCCCTCAATTTCTGCTTAAACCAAGCGCAAATCACCCAAGCAATACCGAACATAATACACTGAAATAAATAGAAATAGAATAAAACAAAACACAATAAATATAAGCAATTAGTTTTTTACTTCAAAATATAAATAAATACCACTATAAAACATTTCAACGAAAGAAAATTGAAAAAAAAACGTCTTCAATTTATATCAAAGCATGTTTAAGCAAAAAAAGTGTTCAATTAATTTATTTGCTTAAATCCTTTGTTTTCTTACGTTTTATGACGTTACATATGATTTGGGCTACAACGAACACATGCTTATCTACTATTTTATATAAAAAAAATTGACAGCTGTCAATTATTTAAATAAAAGTTTTATTTCAACTTTGTATATGTGAGCTTTCTCGCAAGAGTGATTTATATTTTAGATTTTAATACACAAATTATAGCAGCAGCCAATAGTACTAGCGGTCACTTAAGGTTATTACACGACGTAAATTTGTTTGGTTTTTTTTATTGCAAATTGCTAATTAATGATAAATAAAAACACAACACAATTCACCTGGTTAGTTTTTTTTTAAAATCATTATGGTCAATGAATCAATCAGTGAGTCTTGTGAACATCACATTACAAACGATCTTGTTTAGAAAATTGTTTTTAGATTTTAAAAAAAAACTAAAACAAAGACTTTTTACTAAATCCCCCCATATAAATGTTTATTAATACAGTCACTCCCCTATGCATGTTGCTTTCGACACGAGCCACGTGGACGTTGCAATATCGATTACACTGCACAACAGCATTTCTGATGTTTGGGTTATGATACATGATATTAGTCCGATTTTCAATGACGATTTCAAATCTGTGAATGAAATTTTTGTATCATCTCTAGTTAAAAAAATATGACACATGGGTTGTTTTCATAATAAAACACTATAAATGTAGATATGATTCCAATTTATATAAGTTTCAGTTCAACAAAAACCTTTTTTTATTGGATTTTCTTGATAAAACAGAAGGCAGAGAGTTATTTTGAATGCTCTAACAATAGTCAGCCATCATATGTGCATTCCAGTAGCCTTGATAGCGTTGCTCCATCGTACGAAGGTCCTGGTGGAATCGCCACTTAGATCCCCAAGATTGGCAGGAAAATAGTTTAGATGATTGTGGAGAAAGTGTAACTTGATGCTCATGTTACATCCGAGCCTTTGAAATTTACACATTAGTTCTTGTACGTGTTAAGAAAAGTCCGAACTTTTCTTATTTCCCAAAAAATTGTGAATTATCCAAACAAACTCATTCCATGCATTTTTCTCACTATCTGTCATAATAGTCTTCGTAAAATTGGTGTCTTGTATTAACGATCTTATTTGTGGCCCGTCAAATATTCCTGCTTTTATCTTCTCTGCACTCAGTTTTGGAAACTTGTTTGGTAGGAAAAGAAAACAATTTCCACTTTTGTCAAGACCCCTCACGAATTGTTTCATCAGTCCTAGTTTTATGTGTAACGGAGGCAAAATTATACGATCTCTTGATACTAAAGGTGGGTTTATCACTTTCCGTTGTCCTGGAACAAGCGCTTCCCGAGGAGGCCAATCTTTTTTAATCCAGCGTTGAGTTTTAGCTCGACTGTCCCACAACCATAGAAACAGGAGTACTTTGTGTAATCACCTTGTTGGTCTAAAAGAATGTTTATCATTTTTAAATCAACACATATGAGCCAGTTATGTTCGGCAAAAACCAGATCAATAGTTTTATATTCTTCTTTTACTTTCGTGGAATGTGCAATAGACAACGACCCTAATTTATTCCCATTATGTAAGACAACACATTTTAGACTCCGTTTTGATAAATCTATGAATAAACGCCACTCATTAGAAACGTAATTTTGTAATCCCATTGCAGCCATCAAACCAGATACATCCTTACAAAACACGAAGTCATCTTCTTCAGCAAAATATTGGAGGAGATTTCTTTCTCTTGTGCGGTAATAAGAAAAATTAGTACCTTTTGTTACTAAGTTTCTTTCTTTTAGCCTAGAAGCTAAAATTTCTGAAGCATGTTTTGACAGTCCCAGGTCTCTGATAAAGTTGGTTAAATCATCTTGGTTGAATAGTTTTGGCGCCTTTAACTCACATTCAAATTCACTATCATTAGTGCCAGTTATCGACTCCAAATCCATAGCGTTCTCCTGAGAAGGACCAGGCTGAGGTTCAGGTGATATAATAGGGCACAAAACACGTCTATGTGCGCACCGTATGGACGGATATTCCCATTTGGCACGATTTTTACGGGTAATACCAGTTATTTTTACCAAGCAAAAATAACAGTCATCGTGATGATTCACGGGTTCTTTCCACATCATGGCAGTTTCGTACCTAAATCTATTCCTTTTCTTATTTGTCCACAAACGTAGAAACTCAACACATGTTTTGCATACCTTTCGAGGAATCCAAGGCTTGTCTATCATTTCCAGGGAGTGACCAAAATAATTTTTTTAAGTTTCAATTACGAACGTTGTCACATTTAAACGGCAATCTTTGAACATATATTCCCCGCAAATGAAACAAAAATGATTCGGATCGTTCACACAAACTCGTTTTGACGATGCCATATCAAATTATACTAAGAAAACTTTAAAAGTTTGAAATTATGAGCAAAGTAACACGGTAAAACGTTGATTTTCTCGTGGTAGCTATAATAAGTAAACTACAGCTGTTACTGAGGGCATATATAGGATCAGCGACACCAAATTAGTAAACATCAAGTGATAAAGGTCAATCATCAGACAAAAGTTGCAAGTTTGTTGTGCAGTGTTATCTATGGACAGCCACACGCTACTTGTTAAAGTGAATTTTTATAGCTGACGATCTGAACTTCATGTCATTGTAATATTTTACAGTATTATTAAACAAATTTATAGTGGAAAAATACATTTTTGCACTAAAATTGCAAAGCCTGAAACCCATTTCAGAGTAAATGGGCACCTCACAAGGGCAGTGGAAGTATTTTCTCTGGCCTGGAATTTAAAAGTAAAAAATCCATTTTATGCCCCAAGTTTTCCTGAATAAGCCTATTTTGAGAATATTCAGTGGTGCTTATTTTTATCAAAAACGATTTTGTTTTATCATGAATTTTTTAGGCCCTTGATGTGAGTAACCGTATATTATTCTTGAAGTCTCAAATAACTTTCTGATTTTTGCTATTGAAAATTACTTTTGTTATATCTATGTGTAGACATTTGTCTACACATGGGTTATTCTCATACCCGTGGCCATACTATACATTTAATCTAGTGCTCTCCGTTATTAACTAATATGCAAAAATCTTTGAAGGGATATAGAAACTCGGTACTTCGAATAATGTTCCTCATATTTTTTTGCCAATGCCTCTGAGATGGATTATGTCTGGTAAAGTTTCATCCATGAAATTATCATTATCAAATTAAAGCATAAACATACATAATAGGTATATTCTCGATAGTTAGAGAGTTCTTTTTAGTGATAAGAAAAATATTAATCGATTAATTAATCGATATTATTAATTGAACCGAGAAATTACTAATTGAAATTATTCGAAAAAAATTATCGATTATTTAAGCAAAAGTGGAAAATTATCATAACGTACACAATTATTTACAGTATTTGAAAAAAAAACAAGTTTATTAAAATTCTTCATTTGGAGTTTTTTGAATTGATTTATTTAAAACAGAAGTTAAAAATAAGAATTCAGAAAAGCGCTTGGTTGACGTTAATCTATTCCTTTCTTCCGCAGCGGGTGCGCCGCATACCTTGGTAAAAAGAATAGAAATAAAGTTGAGAAGTTTCAATTATGTGCAAGTGCATAAAGGGTAACACTGTTCTCATGTCATCCCACTAACCACATTTCGTATTAGCTCGGAATCTTGAGAGTTGAGAAAGAACCTTAGGTTGAAGATTTGTAGAAGACCATAAGTCGGATTGAACCTTATTAGAAATGACGCTTCCACTTCCAATACTATCGTCTGAACGATCATTCTTAATTTAATTCTTACGTCTCTCATAATTGAGGATAACGCTAATGGATATTGGAAGTGTTTTTTTTTTAAATCTGGAATCTAGTAGTGTTGATGCTGTCAGTAAAAATGATTAGTTCACATTCCTCATATTAATCCTCAAAGAGAAATTTCGATACAATCGAAATTTCGATACATCGTAAATCGCAACAAAATAATCGATTATTAATCGTTTTTCGATTTATCTTGCCATCACTAATGTTGTGACATGTCTGTTGAAATCAGCTTCTCCAAGGTCTCAGATAGCTAAGGGACGTATTGACTGGACCGGTTTTTAAATTAATTTCAAACATCACAAGAGATTTGTCAAACATACAAATTTTACTCAAGAAAAAGTTCACTACTAAATCTTAAGTTTTATCAATATTTAACCAAAAAACTTTAATTATCGCCACAAATTCAAAAATATTAGAAACTTAAAAAAAAATACAAAAGGCATAAAAAGTAGAATTGTAATACAAGTGTAAGTTTCAGTGGTGATCAGATATGTAGGGCCAAGTTTTTTTTATGTATTGAGGCGAATTTTCCAGGCAATTTATAAGTTGTTTATAAAAACTAAAACACAAATTAAATTCTTCATTAAGAAATATATTTATTTGTAAAAAAAGGTAAAAGAAAGTAAGTAACTTCTTGTTATTATTCTAATAAACAATATTACACTTCACTTTTTGCCTGTTCATTTAAATAAGGACAAGTGAGCTTATGATTACAAATATACAAAAAGTTTCTACAAAAATAAATAAATTGTTTCTAAAAGGTTTTAAAGCTAATATTTAGTTGGAAAACCTTTAGATTTAATAATTGCATTGCATCTTCTTGGAAGGATTTCAACTAGATTGCGACATCTTTGGACAGGAATTTTATTCCAAATGTTTTCAACATTTCGAAACAGCTCATCTGCATTCCTGTTGTTGTTCTTCTCCAAAGCTGTTTTTACATCTGCCCAAAAATTTTCTATTGGGTTCAAGTCCGGGTTCTGCGCAGGCCAATCTAAAATACCAATATTTTCGGCAGAAAACCATTATTTTACGGACCTGGCCGTATATTTCGGATCATTGTCTTGCATGAAAATTTAATTTTCTGGCATGTTTTGATCCGCATACGGCTTCATTGTATTGGATAATATATTTTTGTACAAGTTTTGGTCCATGCATCCATTTATGCGACAGATGGGACCAACACTATACCATGAAAATGCCGCCGAAACCATGATGTTCCCACCACCATGCTTTATAGTTTTTAAAGTATAGCGAGGGTTGAGTTCTTGGTTTGGTGGACGCCGCACATACCTTTTGCCATCCGAACCGAACAAATTAAATTTAGAATGCTCCAAAATGCATTCGACGATTTAAGTTTCTTTTGGATACATGTGGTTTTCTTCTGGCAATGCATCCTCGCAAGCCTTTTTGTTGGAGTCGACGTTTTATAGTACGACTAGAAATTTTTTGGGTTAGTTCACCAGACACTTCGCTATTTATTTGGGTTGGCTTTGCTTATTTTGCAAATTAGGCGATCATCACGTGTAGTTGTTTTCTTTGCTCTCGGCTTTCTTTTTTTGTTTTCTATGGTTCCGTTGTGTTTATAATGTTCAATAGCATTATGTACCATCGTCTTGGAGCAAACTAGTTCCTCTGCTATAGCACAAACAATTCTTTTACGGAAATCTGGAGTACATGGCTTCTGACGTGGCATTTCTATTATTTTTTTTTATCGGTTATTGAATCGAATTTGCTTATTTATTACAAATAACTGAACTTACCATTAATTTTAAAAATATTTTCGCAATAAGGTTATTGAATGGAATCGTTTGTCCCTAAATATACGACCAACTAAAATTGATGTTTTCACAATAAGAACAAAATTTAAAGTGAAAGAAGCTGAAGCTCATTGCGATATTCATTAGTCTGTAAGAATTTACCGGTATATTTTATAGTGGGTCAAAAACATGTTAAAATAACTTAACATTTTTTTTTAAATTTACATGTCTTGCGATATATATTCTTGTCCCTAAATAGCTGACCACCACTGTATATTTACATCTACATATGAGTTTTTGTTAGCTAAAGCCTTTTTCTATTTTTGCCTAATAAAACATGTTCATTTAAGTTATATAAAATTCAAATTTAGTTTCAATTGACTATCTATTTTGTTATTAAAGAATTATCAACACTAAATAAATTAATACTCTTCATTTAAAACAATCAATTGTTAACAATTTTTAAAGTACCTAAACATCTCTCTGCTCTCTATTGAGTTCAATAGACATATCAGTCATAACATCGTTTAAATCTAGTTGGTCTAGTACCAGTTATATTTACTAATTCCCATAAAAAACATTTCTCCTTGGTGGAAATATTCAAGTACACATTTCCTGCACTTTATATGTCACATGTGATGTGAAATGAATTGTGTGTTATATGGGTGTGTTCTACTGTGGCGACTATGATTTCTGCTTAATTTACTTTAGCGGCTCTTATTTGCGTCACACAACAATTGTCGTTTTTTCTCTCTGATAGTTGTCGCCGCTATTGTTCACATGAAATCATGACAATTTTATTTCTTTTGTTTTGTGTTTTTCTCCCAATGATAATTTGCATGTTTTGGGACCAGCCCAGCTAGTAAAAATTGGATAATTTACTTTTGAACAAAACAAATATATACATAAGCGCACTCCCTCACTGTTTGGCATTGCTTGTTGTTATAACAACAACGAGAAGTCATCAGTATAATTAAATCTTACGTACGTCTGTGTTGTATGCCAATGTGTTCTTTGGAGGTTATAGAGGTTTGTCGGGTATTTACCATCCGTACATTGATGCAAAAATATTTGATTTGTATAAATATGAAATTCCTAACAAATGATGATTAAAACTTTAAATGGTTCAATACAATGTTTAGGTAAAATTGCGCAAGATTGGTCTTGGACCGAATTATATCAAATATCCAGACTATGCTAAGTTTTCGATGGAGAAGCATAGATTTTTACATAAGTTCGATATTAGAAATTACAAATTAGTCATCACTTAATCGTTCCAACATCTATTTAGGACATATTCTCCATAGAAGAAGGTCATCATCTGAGATGCGCAAGTCCAACATAAGCAAAGATGTCGAAAAGCCACCAGTTACAGATACATTGGTTGTTTTGTTGTCCATTGAAAATATCTCAGCATATTATTGTATCGGTTCTTGTACCACCTGAAACAACTTTAATGACACATTATTCCACACAGAAATCTATATAACTTTAGAATTAGATTCCTTTTCGAATGTATTTGCATAATTTTCAGCCAACCTCGGGGCGTTCGTGTTAATTACTTACAAATGACGACTCAAATGCGTTCTACCATTTTGAGCTGCTTTCACTTTAATATGATGATGTTGCCCAGATATATCGATACCTACTCCGAGGCTTGTCCAGAACATGTCTCTGGAAATAGGATCGCTTCGAAATTTCACTAGTGACTAGCAAAACTGCTTCACAATCTCTACGAAAATATCGAAAGTTCTTTAAAAAAAAATTCAAAGAAATGTGCGCTATTTCTTATGATAAAGATAGCATTCCTTTTCAGATGGGGTATCACGAATCAAGATCATGTTTATTGAAGGGGCAAGAATCCATTCCTCCAAAATATTTCATACATATATTTTTTTGGGATTGGCAGTAGCATTTAATAAAGCAAGCATATTGAAGACTTTAGCTACTATTTGTAGGCATCATTTCCTGAGTGCTGATGTAAAATCAAACTATCAATCAATAATGGATAATTTTAAATGTTATGAAATATTATTTTAGTATTTCCTTTTGACTTTCTATTTTACTTAAACATAAATAATAAACCAATCGATTTTTGAAAATTTAAAGCAAAGTTAAACAGAGGAAAGAGATTAATATTTGACGAAAATTGGTCATAAAACACTTTTGTTTAAAAAAATATTTATCCTTATTCAACATTGTCTCAAGTGTGATGAATATGTTGTAACTTACTACAAGAGAGAAAAG
Source organism: Phania funesta (assembly GCA_963932375.1). Taxonomy (NCBI): domain Eukaryota; kingdom Metazoa; phylum Arthropoda; class Insecta; order Diptera; family Tachinidae; genus Phania; species Phania funesta. The sequence continues at coordinate 101,356,769 of OZ010653.1, read as the reverse complement.
CTTTGTCTTAACTTTTTTTGTTGCAAATTTTTGTTTGATTGCATAAATTGAATGTAAGATCAAACAACGAAAAATTTTAACTGCTTAGTAGTATGTTCATACATGCGCCTTTATTGCGCAATTAAGGCCTAAATTGACCTCAATTTGCCATACTAGAATTAAATAAATAAAATGAGTTATTAGAACTTAATTACACCACTAATTGAATCAAATTCAATCAATACAACTCTGGTGAAGTGTGTTCATTGAGCAGAAAATTCTGTAAAATGTAATAGACCACTAACGAGATTCGGCGACTTGTAATATTACCACGATTATATAAAAAGAAAAGAAAGAAAATATAAAAAGAACTAAAAAAAAACTTGCGTCCATATCTTTTTCATGGTCATGTTCATTCTTTTGGATGGGAGTTCTGATAAGTTTTATAATTCCCGGTACATAAGTATTTCATTCTATGCTATGGAAACACGCGTTTATTATAGTTTGGAAAAAATACAACGAAAAAAGCATCACGAAAGATAGTTAAATTTTTATTTAATTTAAAAATATAATTATGAATATCGAACTTATGCAACAATAATGTATTCACTCAAATTTTATTGTTAAATTTGTTTGGATAAGTGAGCAAATCTGCTGTATATTTTTACAGTGGATAGATATGAATACTAAATAACGATTTATCATAAAATGTGAAAAAAATATGTTCAGTTAATACACTATTGTTGCACAAATACATATCGAATGGTATATGTATATGTTTGTTTTACTACAGGAGGAGCTACAATGCAATACTTCACAAGTAAAAAATTTCGTGCGTTAAAAGTACTGAGGTCATAATGATGATCAATTTATTGATATTCCTATCCATTTTACCAGCTTGGCAAAATTTTTCCCATAATTCTTTCCGTTAAATTAAAAATATGGCGAAGCTACCAGGTTGTCTAGAAATGAGATGATATTGAATATATCAAGAACTTGGTCCTCATTTTTATCTCAGTACGGCCGTATTCTCACAGTTATGTTTTTGTGCAAATCTGACTACTTTTTTCCATGTTATGTATAGAACTTTATTTAACGCAAAGTTTACAGACGGTTCGTTTACACCAGATTTCAGCTCTCTACCTATAAAAGTTTATTTTTTGAAAATTTTCTGATTACGTTTTCCCCAAGACCTACCTCCATACTAAATTTGAGCTCTCTAGCTATAATGGAAATCCACCTAGATAAAAAGTGCCCGTTTTCAGATCTTTCTGATCCCACATGTATACAAAATTCCAGCTATATTTATAGTGGAAGTGTCCAATAATATTGATGAATGAGTTGGTGAATAGGTACTAAAATATACAGCTTTTACACTTTCATATCTTGGGAAACTTTTATCGTCAGACTTTCAAACTTCACATACACGCCGTGCACCGTAATATTCTCATGTTTTAGACTGTTTGACAGATGCTTCTTCATATAAAAAGTGTGAAATAAATGCCCATAATGTAAACAAAAATTTTATCCTGCCCTCAGTTGCAAAAAATAAAGAGAGAGAAGATAAGATGTTCGTCAAGTATTTGCCCAGTCTGACCGTAGCTTAAGAAAACTGATTTGCAATTATAAATCTAATTAAATAACCATTAAGTCCAAGTTTTTCCAGAAAAAGATTACGCTTTGATCTAACCAATTATGTAAGAGAGAGAGGGAGAGAGGGAGACGCTTCAACTAAAACCAAACACAGCAAAACTCCGATTTGCAAAACTGCTTATAACTTTTTTGACTAATTCTGACTTGGTAGCATTTCTTTTCGGGAAAAGAGGGATGGCAATAACCATAAAAATTAACTTCTTTTAATACAAACACATTATAAGGATCTTACCTGCTTTTGTTGCCCAGAAGTCAGTTACGTACCTGTCTGGATAAATCGTACTACTTTTTGTTGGGCATACACACTTAAACCATATGGAAATATTATGGGAAAAACCTGAAACTAATTTAAGTATAGAGCATACTTCAATTTGTAGGCAGGTAGAATATATAAATTTTTAGTTTGTTGTACATAGAGTACTTAAAAATGATTTTTGAAAATAAAATTTAGTCCTATTAAGACTTCATAGAAGAAACCACGGGAGTGTTTAAAATTCAAAGTATTTTTTCGCTATAGTGTATACTAACTACAGTAAAAAATAAATATTTTTTCGTAGTTCAGTTAATTTAATTCTTTGCCCTGCGAGAAATTCGTTTTTGCAGCCCACAAATTCACATGCGTAAGTGGAGTGGTGGGAAGTATCTACATATGTTGATAGTTAACTTTAATCAGCATAAATTATTATTGTATTGGTTTAAAGTACAACGTCCCATCCAGCCTCCAGAGCTTGATGGCCAGGACGTATTTTGGACCAAATTCATTATTCTTTTTGCCAGCGAGGAAGAATTTCTCTTATTTCCGTGCTTGCAACTGCAGTAGTTTTGTTCAGACTGTAGTCTTCTTTCAGTTACGGTTAAGAAATTCTTTCAAAGAATTTGGTTTCTCGCCCTGCCTTAAGCCAATTACTTGCGAGTTGTTAATCAACTGTGAATAGCACTTTTTTCATTTCCCAGATTATAAAAACATTGAGGTCGTTAATAATTTTTCCATCTTATTTAATGAATATTGACTTTAACATGAACTTGTAAATATTGGTTTTAATGTTTCTTTTTTCTTTCGCTTCTTTCAGGTGGAAAGAGTTTGCATTAAGGAGAGCAATAAAACATCTAAGCGCTTACGAAGAAGCTTAAAAGTTAGACGAAGAAACTGCAAGTTTAAGACTAGAAAGATAGTAACCAAACGAATCAGTGAAAGAGCGAAAGAGAAAGCTACAGTAACAGAGTTCTCTACACCAAAACAGAGGAGAAAACGGTCTGCAGCAAACAGAAAGAGATATAATAAAATATATATAAAAGGATCATTAACATAAGCGATCATATCAAGCCAAGATCAAGTGCTATTCAGCTAAAAAAAAAATAATAATAATAATAATAAACCCAACAAAATTTAAACAATTCAACGAATTCGGTTAAAATAATATAAAACAAATATTGGAAACTAGCATCAAAAAATCTTCACAAAAGATATTGCATATAAAAACTACAGAAAGAACAGGGAAAAGCAGGTTTATAAACAAACACAAATAGAAAAAATATTTTTTGAAAATTTTTTTGACTAAAAAAATAGTAAAAACAAAACAGATTAATTTTATTTTGCGATAATCTTTAAGCTACAAAGTAAAATTTCACAGAAAAAAAAACAATTTCCTAAATTAAAAAATAAGTACTTACAATTAAATTGCTTAAAACAACTAACATTTTACTTAATTTAAAGAAAGATGAATTTTTTTTACAAAAAACAAAAAGATAAAACATCTTCCGTTAGTTGTTAGAGCTATTCTTTATTAAAAAAAACCGACAAATTTATTAAATTTCCGTTCATATTGTTATTTTTAACAAAGACTTCTTACTACAACACAAGTCTAAATTGCGGTCTAAATTAAATATAAAAACAGACAAAGAACTTAAACGCTACAAACCTCTTTTTTGAATAATTTTTTTAAAGAAAACCTACAAGTTTTTGCAAAAAAAAAAAAAAAAATTCTTAAATCTTTTTGTAAATCTTGAAATTAACAAAGAACAGAAAATATTTACTTAATTAAATCCATAAGATCGTTTTATAAAAATATATTTATTATAACTAAAAAGAAAAAACAAACACAAGAAATCAACCACACATTTTGTTTTATCGTAAAATAAGTTTCAAAAAGTTTTACATTTTAAATTAATTATATTAATGAGCAACATGCGTCAAAAGGATATACGCCCCGCACCTGCTCTTATTGAGTTTAAGGGAATGAAGTTCCTAATCACTGATCGGCCATCAGATGTTACCATACATCATTATATAATGGTAAGTTAGTAAATCTAATCTTTTGTAGTCTCTAAAAAAACTTTTTATTTTTAATTGCAACTCTAAAGTTCTGTATAACTCAGTGCACCAGGAGATGCCACCAATTTAAGGAAAGCGTCTTTATTTCTTAATAATGTTTTAAAGATATAAAAACGTGCAAACAGAAGCGTTAAGCTGTTGACAATAGCTACCTACTACAGACATACTACACCGAGTTATTTTTATAAATTCCGGAAAAACAAATCTGGCAAGCCTAAGTTTTTGTGATAAAGCGACAAAATTATTGCCATCATAAACTTTCCTGTATATGGAAATGAATTGTTCTTCTATGGACTCTGAACCTGAATCAACCTGAAGTCTATTGTTGGGATTGCTTCCCGGTCTTAGTTGCAAAACACCGGAGGCATGTTTCATTACTTTCTGCATCGATCGGCCTAATGCCTAATAAATATTTTCTTTCTAATAGAAATACGCAGTAACCCTCCTGCTTTGAAAGTTCGTTCATTATAGTAAAAATTATTAAATGTGAAAATTTACGTTGTGCTGAAAATACAAAATTCGACAATAACTTCGACAACCGTAATAAGCTTGATTATAATGGCCATTTTGATGTTTTCTCGTACATCTGTCGAATTCTGGCGACCCGAGAGTTCACCATTATTTAAGTCTGTTTTACCGGCATTCACCGTTGTTCTCCAAAGTCTTAATAATAACACCATTACTTTACTTAAACAATATTTTTTCAATCAAAAGATAGCTTCACTTAAGTCACTGAAGCTAAGGGTACGATGCCTGTATATGGAAGTGATTCTTCTATGGTCACTATTATCAACCTGAAGTCTATTGTTGGGATTGCTCATCGGTCTTAGTTGTAAAACGATGGACCCATGTTTCATATCTTTGTGCATCGAGATTAATTAGTTCAACACTAAGAAACCAATTTTTCTGCCAATCTTCCAATTTGCTGCCAAATACCTATTTTTTCCCTGCAATATGTTTCGTGTGAGATCTTTAGCACGATTCCTGTTTTATACCTAGACCTATTTTTTCCATATTCACTTAAAGCGTTTCCTTTTTATGAGCGCCAAACAAATACAACGTTGTGTATATTCTAGCTTCTAATTTTCTACTTCTCTTAAAATAACTCTTTGAACCATCTTCGAGTTAAGTTATCTACGATTAATTCATTTAAAGTATTTTTCTGTATCAGCTCCTCAATGATATACTTGTTATTTAATCTCAATTAATTTCTCGAAAAAGAAAATCCGAAACCAATTTGTTTGTAATATGAACATGTATATTTACTTGTTTTTCAGGAATTAAAGAAAAATAATGTTAACACTGTGGTACGCGTATGTGAGCCCAGTTATAACACTGAAGAATTAGAAGCACAAGGCATCACCGTTAAAGATTTAGCATTCGAAGATGGTACTTTCCCGCCGCAGAATGTTGTTGATGAATGGTTTGAGATTTTAAAACAAAAGTAAGTAAAATAAAATATTTATAAAATACATTTTTATTAAACACCAAACTTTTCTATTCGACTTATTATCTCTTTAGTAATTTTTTTATTGGCTTTAGTTAAAATATAATCTTTGTGATTTGTTTTTTTAATTTAATTGTGCTCATTTGTGTGTTTCCCTTCGTTATCTTTTAATCACATGCCCGTAAAAACCTTAAACTCAAGTGGATTTTATCGATGTCTTAACAAAAAATTCTGTATATATAACATTAATTGGTTTTATATTTCATACTTATAGATAAAATTAAATATATTCGAGTACACTTAAAAAATATACAAACACTAAATCACTTTAACACAACTTAATTCATAAAATACACCAACACAATTCCCTTGTCTCTAAGTTTTGTGGTTCTTATTCGAGGACGATAGCTGAATTTTCATGAATAGTAGTGGCTTCATACATTTTTACATTTGATTACAAATCGGCTTAATTGCTGTTAAGCCCCTCTAAACGCTCGACAGAAAAATCCTTAAGAAACCATTGGAGAACTCTAATTTTATGCCCAAAAGTTTAGTTAGTATGTGATTAAGTTTTTAATATGCGGTTTCCGTTAGCGCTATATTTGCTGGCCCACTACAGCTAGCCCCTCTGGGGCCATTGCAATGCTTATATTCACAGCTCGTACAAACTTTTCCACACAATATTTACATTTATAACGTAGGTACTTCTTTACTGAAGAATTCTTACAAATTTTCTGAGAAATGTTCCCTGCATATTAATAATAGCGTGATCTTCTATAACTGCCAATTTTAACTCTATGTCAACTCGGAAACTCTTCATTCATCGTCCTCGCATACGAACTCTGATTAACAATTCAGGCGTTATGACTCCTTCTGGACAACATTTTCTTTTGCATTGTAATCAGGTCATCTCTCATGTAATCATTGAATAATTACATATTCAAATTTCTGATATCTCTAATTTCTTTAACATTTATGCTGTTTAATATATTGTGCTCAAAATAGCATTTTTTTTTTTTTTTGTTAAATTGCTTTTGTTCTAAAAATAACTTCATGAACAAAATTTAAGCATGTCAGCCCGCCTCCTTTCATAACCAAATTTGTGTGCTCTCTTACCACCGGGTAAGTTTTTAGTATTTGGTTTTTAAATTACAGAAAGTAAATAAAGTTTCCACAATTTTAAGAAATGTTTATTTAAGTTGATAAATCAATGCTTGTCATTTTATATTAAAAGATAATTTCTAAAAAATGTTGAACACGACTACGTGGTGAGATATCAAAGCCTAATTATAAATTTTAAAACATTTGGTTATAGCGGCTCTTACCAGCAATATCATATTTATTTATTTAATATTTACTAATAATTTAAATGATGACTTAAGGAAGTAGCAATAGCATCTATATTCTAAAGGGCTCAAGTAGCACCAATTTACTTGTTCTTAACGTGAGGTGAACTGTCTAGAATATTGGCGTGATATTGGTTTAGAAGTGTGGCTATTAAATTTTGTTTAAAACAAACATATCCATATTAGTAAACAAAAATTAAGGATCTTCCTCTAGTTTTCATAAGGCCTGCTTAAATTATGCACATGTGCCAGGTCGACCGGCTATTTATTACGATTTTTAATATCCTTGAGTAAAATCTTCAACGCACGTTTCAGCAATTCTTGCGGCTAAGGCAACAATATTTTTTTCTACAGCCCATGAATTTTGGCAATTATATTTAATAATTTTTCAACTTTCGTTAGCTCTAAACATCTTTGGCATTAATTATGACACACACCCACACAAGAAACCAAACATTAAAAATTCACTCTTAACCTTTAACTTATTTTACGCATGTAATAAACTCGTTTTTGTTGCTTTCTTCCAAATTTTTTTATTTGTGTTTTCTTTTCGTTTTACTCTCTCTTCCCTCTCTTCTTTTTTTAAAGTAAATAACACTCGTATATAAGCATACTTTTCTTCAAGTCCACAAATATTTGCATTGACTTATATTTTTCCCGTTCTTTTTTCTTCTTACACCTCCCTTTTTCTTTGGTTTCTTTTTATAGTTTTTATAGTAACAAAAAACCCTCTAGCTCTAGAGCATCCTCCTTTATGAGACACAAACGTTTTTCCTTTATACATAAAAAATCCCATAAAACAGCTGATACAACCAACAATACCAACATTACTACTACTACTACCACTGCAATTGGTACCAATAATACGACCACCAACACTTACACTTCTCTTCTTCCTACTCCTTCTACACATACTTTACAAAGTAGAAATGAAATTATTTGCAGTACTAGAGTTACTGATGATGACGTTAATAAAAATACCACTTGTAGGTAAGGTTTTTTTTTGTGGTTCAAAGATGTTATGATTTTTGGTACATTTTGTTTTTAACCTTGTTATTGATTTAATATATTTTTTTTTTATAATACTCTAGTTTTAAATGTGTTTAATTGCGATTTATCTGGTAAATAACACAAAAGTAACAGGTTAATATTTAATGTGCTAAATAATTTTACTATACAATTTTTTAACACAAAGTTTTTTTATGAACCAAAACTTAGGAAATTGATCAGTATCAAACTTTAATTTCTAAACGTAGCTCATTTATTATGTATGTAAGTAGTACTGCTAAGTATTGGAATTAGTTTAGCAAGTGTCTCTTAAATCAATTTAAAATTAAACATATATGAACATGTAGTAGTTCAAAAAATTTAACTCTTCCGACTTGGCCAATACAAACAGCAGTGCTATTGTAGATCTGGAATTAAAAGCATAATTGTCCCTTGGAAAAATTATGTTCCAAAAGACATTTATTGCAGGGTTAAGATAATTAAAGATATAATCATAAGATGGCCCACTCACTATGGCACGGTTATATTTTACTCGTATTTACATAAAAGATTTTTTTTCTTGTTTTACACTGTCAAAAAAATATTCAACTAATAAAATGGAAAACTATTTTTCCATCAGCACCTTATTTATAAAAAAAAAGTTCAACTTAAATTTCCTTTTATTGACAATATTTTTTTTTACAATAACTTTCCACCAAACATTTTTTACGAAGATTTGATATTGGTAATAGAATTCGATTACGTTCCCGTACGCAAGAATCGAAAAAAGGTATTCCTACCAAAAACTGAATCGTAAGAAAAATAAGAAGACCGAGGTGTCTTCAAAATCAGCTGTTTCGCTGTGGAATGTGTGAAATATGAACACAAAAATTCAACAATTTTATAAACATTGTAATAAAACGTGAAATTTTTTACAATAATACAGTGATTCAATAATTAAAACAAATAAGAAATATATATTGTGGGTACAATAATTAGATATACACATCGGTTAAGTACAGAAAGGCAAAAAAAAAAAAAAGAATATAAGAGGGATTTTATGGCCAAACTATTTCAGTGTAAAGAATTCTGCCGCCCCGGAGTAGATATTTTAATATTTTTTATATCATTGTAGCACAAAAATAATGTTTCTTTGTTTTAATTAAAAAAAAAAGGTGCGATAGCACCGACGTTGTTGTTGGAAGAGCAAAACAACGTTTTCGACCTGCAATAAATTAAAAAAACGCTTTAATATTTAGTACAAATAGATAATCAAAATAAAAACGAAGTTATGTAGGACCATTAATGAAACCTTTAATTGAATTTTTTTTTTTACAAATTTCTTGACTTTCTGCCACCAAATTAACAACTTTCAAAAACGTAGCGAATTCCAATAGAAACGGAACGCAGAATATCAAAATTGATAAACGGAATAATTTTCAATTCGAATCGAAATGCAGAATATGGGTGAGAGTCTTCCAAGCTGTCAAACCGATCGTTAAATAAATTTATTTAAAAAATAATTTGAAATATCTATAATTTGATCGATAAATATTTTTAAATACTGTAGTTTGAGACCAGGGCTACTTGATATTTGCGATTTATATTAAAGTATGTTAAATAATATTATTTGCCTTTGTATAATAAAAACTCCACTGTAATTAACAAAATTAACCTAAATATTGTTTAAATACAAAAGTTATTAAAAAAAGTCTATGGCAAATTGTTATAAACATTATACATTTTTCTTTAGATACCAACAAAATCCAGAGGCTTGTGTTGCTGTTCACTGTGTCGCTGGTCTCGGCCGAGCACCTGTTTTGGTAGCGTTGGCTTTAATTGAATTGGGTTTGAAATACGAGGCAGCTGTAGAAATGATAAGAGAGTGAGTAAATATTTTTAAAAATCAATTTGACGAAAACTAATTTCTTGTCTCTTTTCTCCTTTAACCAATACTAGCAAACGACGAGGAGCAATTAATGCCAAACAATTGTCATTTTTGGAACGCTACAAGCCCAAAGCCAGACTAAAGCACAAAAATGGACATAAAAATTCATGTTGTGTGCAATAGATTTCCAAAAACCATATAAATTCCCACCAGTTGAAAAGTGTTCATTTTTTAATTTAAAAAGGAAAACAATACAAAAACAAAATGATGCAAGAAGTAAAAACAATAGAAAACTGAATTAATGATGCTGATTGATTAAACAAAATAATTGTATAAAAAATCTACATATATCCTAATGAAAACAACAACAATTGCAACAAAAAACGAAAGCAACAATAAACCAGCTAATAAGAAATCTCCAAAAGGAACCACAATAATGAGAAAAATAATTTTTTGTAGAACTCTTTACTATAAAACACAAAATACACCAACTACTTTACTTACCACTTCTTTTTCTCCTGTCGCCGGTGAAAAAACAAATTTCTTCTAAAAGCTTCTCGTGTTTTTCGGCTTACTGAAACCTTAATCGCAGTTTTTTTTAAAAAATGAAACACTATATGTAATTGATATGATATGATTATATTTAAATATTATTTTATTAATTTTATGATTAAAAGATGTAGTTTTTAAACAACAAAATTATATTATATATATTTTTTTCTCAATTGATTCATATTTTTTAGTAATTATTGTTTAGACTTTTTAGAAAATTCGCTATAATTAAAATAGTAATCATAACTAAAGAAAACAAATTCAAAACAAAGTTAATCATTGAAATCAAACATAAACACGCTCCCTCAATGAGTTCTAGGCCTAAAGGTTCAATTGGACGTGCCATAAACATATAAAACAGCTGTTCGAGTCAACCTTATGGGTAACACTGGATTTGATTATTGTTAACATATGACAATGTCATGTCCATAACCATAGATATCAATTCAGTTTTCAATTCGCTTATTGCTATGGCTATGGCATTACGGTATGGCAAGTCTAACTGAACCTTAACTAATAAAACAACAACGAGTTTGCCTTTACTTTCAAAAAAAGATTCAGTGCTCATTTTTTCATAGGAACCGAATCTATTTTCCAGGAGCATTATTTTCAGGACTGCTAATAGTCAGATTTAGAGACTTGGAGCTTTCTCATGGACAATTGTTAATGCAACACATTGCACTTTGACACCTACAACATCTTCCATATCTCGCGCGAGTTCAGTTTACAATCGGCCAAAACAGTCAGCCGTACTATCGTTCTTGTATTCGAGTTGTAAATTTTGCGATTTTATTTTATATATATATATATATAATTGTACTTGTTTATTGAAAAAGTCATGTATACAACTCTCTCGTCAAATTGATAACATATTTTCATACTACGAGTGCCGAATTCGTCTGTCAAAACTTAACAAAGCGATTGCGTTTTTTTTTTAAATTCTTGCGGCAGTTAACAAAAAATCAATTTAAATAAAATTGTCTAAAGTTTTACATGTCAAAATTCTGCTTTTTATATAATTGTAAAAATTACTACGCCCAAGCGGGCTAAAAAATTGATGGAGCATATAGAGGAAAAAATAAACAATATTACCACAACAGGTTACATAAGTTTAATGTGCCAGAAATACAAAATCCTACAATAGCTTCTACAGCCGTAATAAGGTTGAGTATAATGGTAGTTTTGACGTTTTCTTGGGCATCTATCGAATTCTGGCGACCCGCGAGTTCACCATTATTTAAGTCTGTTTTACCTGTTTTCTCAAAGGAGCAAAGTCTTAATAATAACACCATTGCTATATATACAGTATTTTTTTAAATCAAAAGATAGCTTCACTTAAGTCACTGAATCTAATAGCACGATTGAACTCAAATTATGGCACGTGACAATTTAATAAATAATCGTATTACGAATTATAACGTACATAATTCGCATTGCGGACGCTATTATCAAAAGAATAGTTATCATACAAAATTGATTTCTGTTCAAGCAACTCTGATGAGTTTTAATTATTCACTCGAAATGGTAGATATTCTGAAAGTTAGGAATAAAATGTATGTAGGCTAAGATGTATTTAGTTTTAGACATGTCCGCTTAAAATATCGCTTCGGTTCGATCTGCACAAAAAGCATGGTAGTGTCAAAGCCCAAAAAGTTTCCTGCCCTAGTGCGTTTTACATCGAATTTCGTCCGTCAGTGTAGGCTGTAAATAAGAACTTTTTTATGTGAGCTCATTAAATTGTAATAGGGAAAATATTCGTCGTGATCCTCCAGAATTGTGGGGAAATAGCTCGTAGTTTCCTAACCACGACAACTAGCCAAGCTCACTCATGTGATCCTAAAATCAATTTAGGATTCTGTAGAAGTATATGCCTGGAACTAACTATGCTTTACATTTTAAAACACGTTTGTAATTTCAAGAAACACTAAAAATGATTAAAAAAAACTAAAGATTTTATTTAGCTAACAAATAAAGTATGTCGACAAAAAGGCATGACGTTTTAAATAATGTAATATTGAAAATATAAATTTTTATTTCTCCAAAATTTTATTTTCTTTTATCATTGGTTTTAAAGAAAAAGCTACAGTTTTTAATTATAATTTTCCTAATAAATTGTGTGTTAAAAAATTGAGTTAAAAATTATATAAAACAAATTTGGAAAAAGTCGTAAAAATTTAATTAGTTAATACTTTAATTTTTATTTTATTATTTTATATATAATCAACTGGTTTTTTGCAATAATTCCTATCTATGCTCCCTTAAAAACTCGTATTATTCTTTTCTCATTAAATTCATCCACTTAATTCATTGAATTCATACATTCATGTTAGTTTGTAACATGGTTAATAATCACTTTTAGTAATATTTAAGCGATAAAACATTGAAAAAATAAAAAGAAATAATGTAATGAATTAATTAAAAAAAATCATAAAATTTAAGATATTTGACCTTCATATAAATGAATGATAATTAATAAATTGAAAGAAACAAATTTAAAAGGAGAAGGAACAACAATAACAAATTGTGTATGTTTTAGTATCATACCAAATGACAACAAATAAAAATACAAAATGTAGTTTTATAATAAAAATAAATAAATTATAAAAAATGTATAAAATTTTTAAGAGGTTTTATTTATATAGATTGAGACACGATTCGTCAGTCGGTTTTTTTTCGTAGTACTTCTAAAATATTTTACAAATTAAAGATTAAAGGAGTTACTAAACCACTTATGATTGCACTTGTATTGAATCAACTCATGTAAATATTTTGCTTTTAAATATTTCGAAATTGGACATCGGGAATCACATAATTAAACCGCTCATAAAAAGTGATAAGCTGATGATGGGCCGTTTGAAGACATTTTTCATTTCAGAAAGTAAACTCTACAAGCTTGTGCTGTTTTAGTAACTTCAGGCTATTCTTGATGCAGGTTTGTATTCAAACTTCATGGCAGGGGAATTTAATGTACTGACACCTAAAAAGCAATATACAGGCCTGCTCTAAATATCACGCAATTTTAAATGACTTGTGGTTTCGAAATAACACAGGGTTTTTGTTATTCGGTGTGGTTTTTACTTCTAGACATCACATGGAAACAGCTGATTTCTTTATTTGGAAACGAAAAATCAAGAAAAAAATCACAAACCAAACAGTTTCACGAAAGAAGTGTTTTGAGAATTATTTATTTTTGAATCGGTTTTTATATTGTTTTTTTAAGCAATTTGTAATAAAGTCCACAATAGAATAATGGCAAAAATAAGCAAGCGATTTGGAAACAAGAGTGACCATGTGTTGGTTTAAAATCAAAAATTTTTACGCCCAGCTTTTTTGTAATATTAAATCACTTTGGTAGGAAGAGATTTTCAGAAGATACCCGATATATAGTGATTCGATTCTGTAGGTGAAACATTATTTGTGAAACACCAACGGTTTGTGATAACGAGGTTCCTATTGACTTTGACGTTAACAGACAACACATACTTTTTAGTTGGCCTGTGTATATTTTGTTTGTGTAATGCATAACAAGAATTGTGCGAACGATTGTACGGGCATCTCTGTTTCAGCACAAGCCGACATGAGTACTGACGATACCAACATCAGTCGAACTCCAGAACAATGTCATTGTGTGGCAAATACCATCTCAGACACATTACGAAAAAATTTATACTATAGTGCAGTATTAATGGATTAAAACAGGCGTTTGATAGTGTCGCACGAAGATCTCTTGTTTAAACGTAAAACAACATTACTAACTCCATATTATTTGTTCCTAAAATTTTACCTGAGGCACCGATCGTTGTAATTAAAAATTAATTATGAAAAGTCAAAATTATTTGATATAAAAGTTTATGTACCACAAGGAAGTGTCCTTGGACCAGTTTTATATACCGTTTTTTACCTCTGTTCACAATTGCCATCATTAAAAAATCAAAGAGTGGTTAGTAAAATGGAAAATAAGCATTAATACTGACATTAACGCTAGGAGAGGAGTGCTCTAGAGTACATATGAAGGGATCACCAATACCTCAAACTAATACAGTTAAATAAACGGAGAAGCCAATATAAAACTATAGACTTTTACAAAGACACCAATCAAAAACACTAAGAATGATAGTAAATGCTTCATGGTTTATAACAAACAAATTCATGAGGATGATGATTGTAATGAAGTAAACAGTCTCAGTCGCAGGTATTTAGATCGTCTAAGCAAACACTGTAATATTTCAGCAATAATTTTATTATATAAAGTAGAGGAAGTGAAAAGGGTGAGAACACTGTACGTGATCTTACAGGATACAATTCTAAGTTGTTATATGGTAATCGCAAACTTTTAAAAATTTTCTTACTCATTTTTGAAGTGTAAAAAATAATATTTATATTTAATATTAAATTTAGATTATTAAATTTTAGGAATACATGTGAAGTATAATTTTTACTATAAAATTTACTTATTAATGCTGAAATGGATTGTAAATAAAACCAATAAAAAAATATGTATACATAGTACTATTTCTAACAACCGAGCACTTCCGGTTGCCAGTAGGAAACTTATTTCGATCCATTAGTTTTCAGCAAGCAAAGGACCTTTCTTAAGATTTTTGTGTATATAATGTTTTAAGGGGCCATCAATTTATTTAATAATATAGCTTTTCTACCTATACTTTTTACTTTTTGTCCCACTGTGTGTTGTGTTGTATCGACCTTGTTTAATATATTTTTGGACTTTTTTACCGGTACCTCAAAAGCTTATTAAAGTTACCTTTGGCACATAAAGCTCTTGCTAGCATAGACATAAACCTTAGAAAAAATTAACCTACATACATTAGAAAATATAAAGAAAAGCATTGCATTTATTTCAATAATAAAACTTGACATGTTTTTTTTTGCAGGAAACAACGTTTTCTTCGTAACTAACAACACTAAAAAGGATAATGACTGCCTTCATCGATTTCAAGAATTCTTGCACCTTTGCGGTGGAAAAAGCTCCACGCAAAGAAAATACCGGCGTGATAACTAGCTCTTCTAATTTATTTACACCATCGTAAGACCAAAATTTTTCAACTTTGTGCTATTTGCAATATTTTGCTTTGCGGGAGAGGTATGTTTTTTATATATGAAAATCTTTTATAACGATTTATCCATTTAGTGGCTTTAAAACCACGGGTCTGGCAAGGCTGTCAGCTGTTAAATATCTGTCATCTGAAGTATCATTTATTTAGTGAAGGGTACGCCATTTACGAACATGGATCGTTTAACAACCAAAGAATGCGAAAAAATATCTAAAAGTGGTGGTTCAAACGTGGCCACTTTTCGGGCCTCACGGGGTGATTATGCTGATTTTTCGAAAATTTTTTTTCTTCAGCGCATATAGAGCTCGGAGAACCCAGAAGTGATTGTGGAAAAACGACGGCTTGGTACGCATTATGATCTGGAGGTGTTATGTGGCGTATGACGCTGGAAGAACCAGGGCGCTATGGCCGTACGTTATCCGATTATCTGCAATAGCAGAGTTTCAACTGGACGATATGTTTTTCAACAAGACAGTACCATGAGCTTTATAGCAAGGGAAATTTTCAAAACATTTCACGTTTTGGTGACGTCATTTGCCACGAAGATCATACGATTTGACGTCGTTAGTTTTGTTTGGTGGGGCCACGTCAAAAACCGTGTCTACGCGGATAAAGAGTATTTTTGGCGCAAATCTGTTACACATCAAAAAATTATTGTTTAAGAAATAAAACATTAAAATTTTTATCTTGATTTATTCTTCGTCTTGCACATAAACTTATTAATGGCAAATGAATATTTAAGTTTTTTCCTAGCTTATTTAATGTGGAAAATTCTATAAATACGCGAAATGCAATTTTTTAGCAATATTATGGGCAAAATAAATGCAAAATTTTGCCATAACTTCAAGTTTATGAAAGCCTCATAGAATTATCATATATATATATACATATATATAGTATATACATATATGCATACATACATATTAAATATTATTTTATTTCAATAAATAAAATGACAATAAGCGCTCAAAACTGAAATAAATGTTTTGTTGTTCTGCTACAGCCAAAATATATTCTAATAAACAACAAAAACAAACTGAAAAACTAGATACACTTTCATAATATACATATATCAACAATACTAAAATACACGCACACCGATACAATTATTTTATCTAAAAATGAGGAAATATAAAACAATAACTAAACAAATTCACATTTGTCTCTTTGATTATACTCGTATTCGAATCTGGTTTCGTGGGAAAAAATGTCACTGTATGGATACAAGAGATATTTTCATCACATACTTCAATTTTAAACACACACGCATGAAAACAATATTCACAGGCCAAAGTGTGGCACACAAAGAGCGAAATTTATATTTACGTAGGGATACTTTTAGACTGCAAATGATGCTCGCCTGG
This sequence comes from Phania funesta, assembly GCA_963932375.1. Taxonomy (NCBI): domain Eukaryota; kingdom Metazoa; phylum Arthropoda; class Insecta; order Diptera; family Tachinidae; genus Phania; species Phania funesta. The sequence continues at coordinate 101,340,149 of OZ010653.1, read as the reverse complement.
TGTACGACATGAAAGAAATCACACACTTGCACGAACCGCGTATTGTATTAATAATAAACTAACACACATGTATATTGCTATATTTCTTACAGGTACAATTGTTACACTGTGCAAAAGTTCTTTAACGAAAGTTTTTATTGAAATTATATGAAAGGTTTTTACAAAAAAGTATCTTGTTCAACAAATGTTCCCTTTTTTCAAATAGTGCTAGATTTTTTTTAATATTAATTTAATTTCATAATTTTTATTATGCTGTTGGTGTTTACATTTTTACATATAAGGCTAATAGATGGAGATTTTTAAGCTAGATAGAACTTACGAAACTTACTGTCAAACGACCCGTCATACTGCGTTCAGGTCTAATCATCACGAATAGATTGACACTCAACAACGCTTTCAAATTTACTTTGAAAATCAGTTAGAAATGTATTCGCGAAATTTACAGTCGCTTTCGTGACTTTTATGGCACACATAAACGTCCATCTGAGCAAGCTATCCGTAGAAGTGTGGATAGATTTCATACCACATAATCTCCACATGATACTGTGATGACCAAAAAATCCTTCTACTCGTTTTTGAGTCACATGAAATAATAAGTCTCCTGTTTCTCTAATTAAATTCGTAGTTTTTATTAATAACAACTTTAAGGTTTAAGATTATCGGAAATGTTTACGTAACACCGCAACAAAATGGTAGCACTGTTACAATACAACACTACCATGACTGCCAAATGATCAGCTGGTATGGATCGTATGATGGTGTGTATACGTGAGACTGAGCCAGGCAAGTATAATAGCAATGCATTTACAGTAGAGAAGTCAGTGAGCTTGTGGCTAGCAAGGCGGCACAGGGTAACCAGAGGTGAAGACTTTGACACATAAAAAATACAAAACTCAGTTTTTTTTACTATGGGCTCTGTTAGAAAGAGACTAATATAGTATTTTGTGACGAAATACAACAACAAATACAGGAAAATACGGCAAGAAAATCAAAATAAAAACAAAAATCTAAAAACAAAACTAAGGCTCTGAGGGAACGAGACGGATAGAGAAAAAGTTCACTATACTGTCGTTTCACCTCTGTTTACTACTTTGTGAAGGCGGTAAGACCAAGTGATTTTCTTTTAAAATTTGCATTATTTTCAAAAAGTATCAGTAGGAATTTTGCAAAGAATTTGATTTTCTCCAAAAGTTGGATTCTTTATAAAAAAAACCCTAAAATATTTTTAGTCTATTTGCTGAAAAAATAATTTTTATAAAGTACAACAAATTTTTGAGATTACCGACTTTTTTAATAACGAGGACTATGTAGACTTTTGGAACGAATTTCCGTCATCTCTTGTCAAGTTTGGTTTGGAGACAAACCGGTTTCGGCAATGTGTAGGGTTTGGGGTCCGGGAATTCCCGGGAAAATTTTTGAAAATTCCCGGGAAAACGGGAAAATTTTTAATTGGATTTTATAATAGTAATTTTTTATTTCTTCACATTTTCGTTTTGTTAGAATTAAGTATTTCATATGAGTCAAATCGAGAAAAAATTGGCCCAAGACGTGATGAAAAAAATGATAGCATTAATAAATTATTTAAAAACTTCCGATTTCAATACGAAAGTATCAAAAAATTCCTTAAAATTGTATGCTGAACGGCTATATAAACGGCTGTTTGATCAATCACTTTCTGAAGTGTCCAGCAGCGATACTGATCTATCTGAAAACGAAATTAATGAATGTTTTAAAATTAAACTGAAAAGTGCTATAGACAATGCAAAGGCTAATCCAAAAAAGCCAAAATCAACTCAGACTAATTTGCTAAGAAAAGAATTTGCTTTATATGAAGCGAGCAACGTTCGAACTAAAAACTTAGATAATTTTTTTTAATGCTTTGCTAACAATAAAGCCAACATCGGTGGATAGTGAACGGGTTTTCTCCGTTGCTGGGAACTTTGCCACAAAAATACGAAGCCTGACATTAAGCAAGTTACTTAATGCATTAGTAGTACTAAAAACTTATTTTTTGTCGAAATTATGTTATAAATTCTGTTATGTTTTTTTTGTTAAAAATGATCTCAAATTATTCCTTAAGTTATTTGTCTGTTTTCCTTGCACAAATTGAATTAACATGTGCTATTTAATTTAATTACTTTTTGTTTTAAATGTATATTTACTTTATTATTTCATTTTAAATAAAACAAATTTAAAAGAAAAATTCATTGTCAAAAAATACTTGTTTTTAATAGAAGAAAAATTCCCGAGAAAAAGTCCGGGAATTCCCAAACCCTAGCTATGTGCCATCTTTAGTGTCATTCTGAGCTCAGAAATTCGTTCTAAAAATCTCCATCAAAACATCCTGTTGGAATATCAAATCAAGAATCAACGATGACTATATTATTCTGTCAGGTGTATATTATTTTTTTCTATCCAAACCGTAAGTGCGAAGCCTGCTTGCAGAGTCATTAACATAACTTCATATTTGTTTGTATGCCTGAGTGCTTTTAGGTCGCTCAATACGAGTGGGTGTTAACATGTGGACTCCTTACTCAGGGGAACATAATGTGTTTTTGCGAGCATGAGTAGTGATAACAACAATAACAAAAAACATAAATTCAACGGTAGTATGAATACAATAATACACTTACATTACTCTCCTACTCTCTACAGAAATACTTGAGAACAAACAAGATACTCATATTCATACTCATATTCATATGCCTTCGTTGTACGAAAAACACGATGTTTTGATTTCATCGCAAGGGCATGCAGGCATGTGTTAGTTTATAGAATTGTTGCTCAGGTTTTTCATATTTTTAATTTATTTGTATGGCATTGCTCATTTGTATGCATGTGTTTGTTATTTGTGTTCCTTGGGAGCCACTAAGCATATATTAAAATATATTTTCTTCATGATTACACACACTTTAGGGACATTAAGTGTCATTATGACTATACATATGTAGTTTAACTTATGAGAGTAAAAAGCAAACAACTTACGTACATAAGTATATGATTGTACATATTTACAATTTGAATTTTTATGTCATAGAGGAAAATAAGCAATGCTTTCCAAATAAATGCATTTTTATGTCATTGCATTTGATGCAGAAATTAGTCCTTTATGAAAGTGTTTAAACATTGAGCTTATTGTTGCAAATTCAAAGACCTAAATATATTTTTAATTTGTAAATTGTTAATTACTCTTGTTTTAAAAACATTTCTTAATTAAACTCGTTAATTGTGTTTATTTTAAAAAGGGGAGCGTAAGTTGTCACGTCCGTTTTGGTTTGCGAAAAATTTTAATGTCACAGAACAAACCTGATGTAAGAACAATTAAAAATAATTAATTTTGGAATTGAGCATGACTTTAAATATACTTTGTCTAATTTTTTGGCAGTTTTTCTTTCCTATTAAGCTTCTGTTATCTAATTTTCTAAACCAGATTTTATAAATTAAGCTCAGTATCACTGAAGTTATATTAACTATATTAAGTGGGCGTCACCGTTTGAAAATTTAAAAATTTTATTTGAATAGAAAACAGGGTTTTCATTTGTAGTACTCGGCTACTCTTGTTTGCAAATTTCGTACAAAATATAGTTGGAATATTATTTTAACTTCGTCAGCAGTAGAAAAATTCATTGAAAAATGCAGGGCAAATAAATCAGCTGGGAAAGCTAAACATATTGGCTATTCCAATAACAAGCCGAAGAAATAATTATATGTCAGCAGGATATTAGATTTATTATGGAACATAATTGCTAATTTTAAGATATTCTCTATAGACCATTAAGTTATAGCGTTTTCGTTTTTTAAATAACATGTTGCCCTGTTAAAGAATAGATTCTTAACACATCCTAATTATTTGGGGTTTTATATAGACCGTAAAGGACAATGCCTTTCGGTATTATTCATTGAGGATATCTAAGAAAAGACCACTTTTTATGGGCGTAAGCATATTACAATTATAGCAAAAAGGCAAAAGATGTTACATATTTCTAAAAAAAAACCACGATAATTTTTTAAAGAATGGTTAAAACTTCTATCCGTATTTATTTTTTCAGATGCATAACATTTTAATTTCACACAGATATAAACCAGCGCCCCTATGCAATCGCATAAGCACCTCCGGAACGGCACTTATGCACATCCCATAGGTAACAAATTAGGACAGAGGCTGCCAGGCCCCCGGTCCCACGCCTTGCTGAGGGGTTCGGAGCTATCTAATCTCCTGCCGCCAACGAATGACATTGACAGCTTGCGTTGCAATGCAACGCCACATCGGTCCTGCAGTGAACCTCCCCGCTTTGGGTATAAACCACAGCCACCACACTACCTGCTGCAGGCGGAAATACTTTTCTTCTATGACAAAAGGGCATAAAATGTAAAATTTTTTTTTAGAAACGAAAACGCCATTATATTAATTTAATATTATTAACACCAGCACGAGATCTAGAGTTGTTAATCATGCACCGCAAAGCGAGTTGTTAGAATGAATTTATTAATGCGAATATTGCTTTTTCCTGTAAAATAATATAAAGGGATAAATCTCGGCTACGCTTTAATGGTGATCCAAATTATTGCATTTTTCGAAAAGAATGTGTTGACAGCACTTCATTGCTTGTTGATGCTGACTGCATCAGACCACACTTCTTTCAAAATAAATCTGAATTCATACGCCTTCGTCTTATTTAAATTGTATTAATAATATGAACGACATGTGGTTTCGATGAGAACGTGCGATAGTCATGCAGCCCATAAAACAATCTTACTACCCCAAAAGAAAATTTTTGATTATGACTCGTTTCAGTGCTCAAAATGGATTACCAATATCAACTGATTTAACATAATTATAATTTTTTCTAAGGAGTTAGTTGAAGTCAAAACCCGTATGGGAATAAATCTCGTTTTTTCTTTGGCATATTTGCTTCCGTTTGGGCGTTTAAAAATTCTGTGCTGATGGGAATATTTTTCTTAAATAAAAGCTTTTAAAAATATGCCGATCCCAATTGATAAAGATTATGAGCTTAAATGATACGGAGGCTTTAACTCTTAAGTTAATTAATACTTAGAAGTTGCCTTAGGAAATTCGATACACATTTCACTGATAGTACAAAATTTTAAACTAATTAAGTTGCAAAAGGGAAGAGTGGAGTTTGGAAAATTTGTAAATTAGTGGAGTCGGTCACTATAATTGCGCCGATGTGGAGTCAATCATAAACCAGTTATATCGCCTTGTGAAGGGCTATATTCCCCTTGTTCCCACAACCGATCGTTCGATTAGGCTAGCAAAGGGCATTCGCTGGATATGTATCTACCCTTCTTCTTCATTGTGATAACTTCTGAAATGGTCACTTGAAGGCATTCCTAATCTGCAATGTCTGGTAATCGTTGTCACTCCTTCCTTTAAAGATAAATTTTTTTCCATTTCAGCTTAAAGTTATTAACTAACTAATTCAATTATTTATTAAAAAAAACTTTTAAAATATTTAGAACTAATTATTTGTTTAATCCAAAAAATAAATAGAATTACATACATACATAAAAAATAGACATACTTAAAAAGTTAATACAATTTGAAGCTGAAACCAAACAGCTCTTGATAGGAGGAACTCTTTTTTTTCTGTATTATAAACAGAAACAGTAATAAGATTCTGTGTAAAAGCCATGACTTTGTAATAACACAAGTATGTAAGGATTTGGAGTGGAGCAACTGAATGTTGTTTCTTATACAATTTGGGGTGCTGAATTCAAATCTGCGCTCCATTTTTTAAATTGGTTCTGGTTTAAGAGATATACTGTTATCTTCAAAGTGACATGACATTAGTATAACTTGCGCAAGGTTTGATCTATTTGATTAGGTGGAACATTGAAAAATTCTCATTAAAATTACCTGCAACTAATACTGTTCAATAGTGTCTGAGATATCGAAGATATTGTGGGATTTTTCTTATAAATTTGTCAAAAAATCATAAAATAAAGAAACATAAATCTCACTGAAACATAAATCTTACTGTGTATAAGCAGGAGAATCTGAAGATTTTAAGTTACAACTGCAACGAGCCATATTTTGTTAAAATCGTTATAGAACTTTTGGTTATGTGCACAATTAACAAAAGGTATCTTATGTTCAAAAAATTTGACGAATGCCTGCAACATTTACAAATTTTGTTAGAGAGCAACCCGTGTCGAAAAGAAATACTTTCACTTAATTATAAATAATATGTGAGTAAGATTTGTGCATCAATTTTAATAAAATATGGCTGTTTGTTTTAGCTGCAAACTGTGTTGAAATCGCTGTTCAGTAGGGTTTGGCAGGGCATCATGAAGTATTTATCGCCAGAGAAACGCTTCCAGATTGTGGAAATTTCCTTAAAAAAAATTAATCTGTTCGCAAAGTTCATTAAGCACTTCGTCCATTTTATGGTCAACATAATCGGCCTAGTGTGCAAGCAATTCGTGCTGCTGTTGATCAAAAATTATCAACAAGAAAAAGCAATATGCGTGCAGAAGAGAATATTGCTGCTGTAGTGGGAAGTATTAAAGAAGACACCGAAATGTCGATTCGTTGTCATTCTGACCTTGTTGGCCTTTGTTCTACGACTATATGAGGATTTTGGCTTACGTGCCTATAATATATCGTGCTGAAGCCAAACGACTATTATTTACATCGTATTTTTGCTGGTTGGGTTCATTTGAAACTGGCCGAAGATGAGCATTTTTATCAAAGGATTCGGTTTAGCGATGACATAGTTGCCTCGTATTTGGTGCCAATGCAATTCTCAAGCCCTTAGCACGTTTTTCACGCATCGTCGGTTCTTATTCCTAATATTTAAAAGTTAAATTATAAAATATAAACAAATTTCATTACAAAAATATTTCTGTTCAGTTAAAAAAAACCCGATTTGTATGTATATATTAGTAGAAAAAGAAGATTTGTTTTTTTTTTTGGATTTTATGATATTTTAAAAAACAAAAATTAAAAAAAAAATATTTTCAAAAGCTTTCCTGAATTTGTAAACTTGCGTAATCGCGCTGTTAAATATACGATATGTAGACAGTTGGAGTGTGATATCGTAAAAGCTTAGTTAAAAACGACATATACTAAACATTCATCGTAATTTGAACCTGAAAAGTTGAACTTTTTCTATGTAGTTACCATAATTGTGTTAAGACAAAAAGCTTTTAAACGTTCTTCTCCTGCTTTAAGCTGTTTTTGCGTTAGATACAGAGGAAAGGAGAAAACAGGAGAAATGTTGGTGTTAAAAATTCAGCTATTTGTACAAAAGCAGCAGGAGAATCTAAACATTTTAATGCAAACGAAATTTTTGTAGATAAAACTGAGTTATTATATATACCATATACGGTTCCTATGCGTATGTTTAATATTTTTTAAATATTAATTATACATTGCCCGCTATGACTAATACGACTAAATAAGCTGGCAAAAATCTCGGCGATTTTTAGCAGAGCAAAAGATTGTGGTCATCGTTTTTACAAACCTTTTTTAACCAAAAATTTATTTAAACAACACAAATTTTTATTACTTCGTATTTGGGCTAAAGTTGCAAAAAATTTGGAATATAAGCAATAATACAAAGTCTATTGCCATAATAGTTATAAGATGTTAAAATGTTTCAGAAGTTATTTATTTTTATATTTAATAAACCGATGACGTAAAGATCAAATATGAAAATACTTTTTGTTATGAAGCATATTTTTCTGCAGAAAATCTATGCTTGAAACGAGCCATTCACTGTGCAAAGCGATTAACTACACTTTTAGAAAAATCTTAAATTTATGTATCAAAGCCCTAAATTTTTACATTTGCAACAAGTGACAAAATGTTGTTGGCCATTCAATTATAATAAATTGCGTCAGGGGTCATTTTGATTAACACTATAATCTAAACCAAATCGTTGTAATAAAACACTACAATTACATTAGCAAGCGTTGAGTTATAAGATAATATTCGGTAAAGCCAACTTTTCAGTATTAAAGTAAAATAAATTAGTTTGTCAATGTTTAGTTGCAAATTGATCAAATATTTGTTAAGTTCATTTGCCAATAGTTTTAAAGAAATATATTTTATTCTTTATAAATCGAAATAACGAGTTCTTTAATACAGATGATGAAGGTGACATCTCTTCTGCTGCTAATAAGTTTAGCACAAATTTATTTTAGACAAATTCATAATAAACCTGGTGGCAGATTGCATCATTCGCTATTGATAGAAATTTCTATTATATTATATTGAATTTCTATAATATTTTATTAAAATTTCAGTCGCCATCGAATGCTGCAATACGCCCCCTACTTTTTTCTGTAGTATTTTTTTTTACATTTTTCACTTGTCAAATCGATTAACCTCAGCAGGCACCTAAGAACTATTAGTTATTTATGACAGCTAGATTTGTATTTATGCGTCCTACAATATTTATTTAAGTTTATATTCCAAAGGGAACTTTGAAAAACAGTGTGCTATATTTCAATATTTCTCAACTTTTTCTTCTGTAGAGTCAATCGGTTTGTGCAATAAATGGCTAAAACAATAATTAGATTTTATTTATTTAGTTTAACGAAACTTGTTCATAATTCAGCAATAATCAGTTATTTAATGATTTTAAAATTGTTTTAGTATAAACACCTAACAAACCCTGTTATGTATTACTGAGACGGGTCAGTTCATATTATATTATTTATTAAAGGTTTCAAAAAACTCTTTTTATATTTAAAGCTGGTTGAACGATTTTCACTATTAAAGCCCCTTCACACTAGTATACTCGTATAAGTGTTTACGTTTTCTTTGGAACATGGTTAGAGCCATATGATTGTCGAATTTGCATCTGCATTTTTTTTTTATCAGTTTAATAACGTATGGTTTTCACATTATAATACTTTCTAATTTTATATGAATTTTTGACAAGTCGTTTTATACAAATTAATAGTGTGAAAAAAGCGGCTTACCAAATTTGCATTTTCTTTATACATTTACATAAAAAAATTAAATATTAATCATACGCATTAAACTGGCTCAGGATTGTTTGTCATTTTTATTAGAATATTTTTTACCGATGAGCGATCAATTGCCGAAATTTGAATTACCATATCAGTAGGTTTCACATACTTTCGAAAAAAGTAATTGACAACGAAGTAACATAAGTTTGACAAATTGTGAAATTTTTATAATAAGGGCATTTCATTTTTTAAAAGTCTTTTCAAAGGTTTAGGGAAAAATAATGTTTATACATGTTTGAAAAAAAATGTGGAAGTTCGCTACCTCTAGAATAGGTAAAAAATAGTAAAAGTAGAATTTTACGTGTCAAACTTGTTACCAACCATTTTTTCTTCGTCGGCAGGACAACAGGTTTTTTTTAAGTAAAAATTTTGAGAAGCCATTTATTTCAATGTACAAAATACGTAAAAAAAATTTTGTTGCAATAATTATTTGCGAATATAATAATATTTCAGAATAAATTTAGACGAATTTTTAAATATAACTTATAATAAATAGAAAGGGTAATCTAATTAAGCCTTCTATATTGGGATTTTAAGACGAATTTATTAAACATTTTCTTTTCAATTAATTAAAATTAATTATGGAAAATTCATGTGGCACGACGCATTGTCGCACATGTTTTGAGATGGCGGCAAAATTTATGTTACCCATTTGACAGTAAATACCAGCGACCCCCGGAAACCACAAAATTGCAAATATATTTAAACAAATATATTTATACAAATATATTTAAACATCAATCACAGCAAACAGGGTGATGAGTATGTGGTCTACTGTACGACGCAATACGGATGTCACAATTTCCGATGACATTTCCGCAAAGCGTTCGAACGTGTTCGGTTTGGTATCATAGAGTCCACACTTACATTAGTATAAAGAAAAAAATCAGAAAATGTTATGTCACACGAGCTTGGAGGCGAATCATAAACATCATGTCGTGAAATAATGCAGTTAGGAAATTTGGTGCGCACCATTATTTCTGTTGTTGTATAGCTGCCGGCTCTGTCATGTTAAAACTAATGGGCCCTAATGTCTGCACCTTCGAACTGGTGAAAAAAAAATTCGTTATAATAATCCGATAATGCACACTATTGACTAGTGATGGCTGGATTAATCAAAAAAACGATTGATAATCGTTTAGTTTGTTGCGACTAAAGATTAATTGTATCTTAAATGTCACTTTTGCTTAATCCAGGATTAAGCGAACAATTTGAAAAAATCCCACAGAAATATATAAACAATAACAGCCTGTGCAAAAAATATTTTTTTTGGTATAATGTTAACATATTTGGTGGAAAATTAGACTGCAAAATCCAGTAGAGCTGTCTGCGATAATGGGAGACGTAAGAAGCGAATTGGTTGAAAATGCTTGTTAAGACGACAGTATTGAAAGTGGAAGAAACACATCTGGTATTGAATTAGAATAACCACACAAGCGAAACAGATAGGTCAATAACCCTACATATCCTACCATCCTGGCATAAAAATATCCTTTTCGGGTTGGTAGTTCCTTTTGAAACACTTATTTTTAAATTCCGTTTTAAACAAATCACGTGAAAAAAGCATCTGAAGCTCTGAATCAAACAAATAACTATAAATAAATAATTAAAACAAATTCTTTTTTATTATAGTTTTCCATCTTAGCTAATTTAAAGGCTATTAAAAAATGAGATTAATTAGTCATTTAATATTTTGTTTGCCATCGCTACTGTAGTTACATTTTCCACGTTATCTACAAAACATATGTCAGATTCACACCTTGCAGATACACTTTCTTTTGGATAATCTGTCTTGAATTTTATAATCGGCAAAGGCGGTAAGTTTTCTTGCTTAAAATTTGTTATGAAGAAAACTAAAATAAAATTTTCTGTCAAAAACTTTCTTCTTGTATATTTTTTCAAGCAACCATCATCACAATACGTTTGTATAATCCGTATGTGATCTTTTGTTGTGTATTGCACTAGGTCTAATTAAAAAAATAATTACTTCGCTTTATTGATGCATACTTTACTGATTGTCGAAATTATACTTCAACAATCTCATAAGCATGTTCCCTACAATATAATTTTCACACCTGCCCGTTCATATCGAAAGCGCTATAGTATCGAATACTCATTTAAAGAAGTTTATACATTACAGTGTAACATAAAGGAAATAAATAACATCTTTACCATCTGATGACCATTAATTTTACAGGCTATAATTTCAGATTTCCTTTATAAAAAAATACAAAAATCAAAATATATAAAAATATTTTAAAATATAACGAAACAATTTTTTATACAAAACGGACGGTCTGTTGTCTTATCTTTGTTTCCTCCACACTTCCGCGTTGGATTTTGTTTTCTACTGGTCCGTGGTGGAAATATATTTGCATAAGCTTAATAATTTACACTTCCTACATGCATTTGACACGTTTTTACCAAACCAACCAACCAGCCAGTCGAAACTATTATGCATGTAGCCATACTAACATATGTACATACAAACACGAATATCAAAAAGTCCACACACACATAGAGGTTGTATTTTGTAGCCATATGCAATTTTACCAATATTACTTACTATCAAAATATGCAAATAATAGTTCAAAAAAATCACTCTGTGTAAAAAGGACATAAAAAACTATAAAACACATAATATTTATTGACCACAAAGAACCAGTGGACTGTTGCAATGGACAGCCAGGATCAGGGCAGTCAACAGCTAAGAGCCGGTCAACTTAAATAAATATGGGCAAGGCAACCCAAGAATAATGTAAAAAAAAATAGAAACGAGAATACGAAATGACAACCCAGCGAACTAATTCAAGATAACACACTCATCACTCTTTTATGTAGAAAATATAAATTAATACGATATGATTGTTTTTATTACAACAAATGTTTGCCACCGAATACATAAATCTAAGTCCGTTCATTCGAAATCTTTTTATTTCTTTTATCATTGTCAATGTTTGCTGGATTAATTTAGCATGAACATTTTTTAACACATTAAAAATTACCATATTTTGATTTTATGCCAATACGAAAAAAAGAAATATTTAACTGCTTAAACCTGGATGCCTTCATTTTGTTTCGTTTATTTTTTCCCTTGCTTTATTTATACTCGTATGTAAGGGAATTTGTACATTTTATCTTTGCTGAGTAACATACGAGTGCAGTTTTCCATGGAGCAGTCTAAAGTAGAGTTAGTGCTATATCTTTTACGGCAGTAGTCGGTGGAGCAAGTCAAAGTGTTATAACTTGTGGTATTTGTAGTTCAACAAATTTCTTTTAGAGCTATTTATGAGGCTACTGCACACTGAAGCAAAAGAGCAAAAAATTATCTAAAAACTAAAATGAGGATTTTTATCGAAAAATTCGTATTTTGCTATAAAATGAAATTTTATAAAAGCAGCCTGATTCTTCTTTAGAAGTTTGTTTTATTTTTGGCTAACAATATGATTTCCGTCCAAAGATAAATTTTTTGCATGAAATGAGTTTTTGCAAAAAATCGTTAGTTTACAAAAAGAAAATTTGTTTCAATAACCCGTTTTTCCCAAAAGTTGTGTATTTATTTTTGAAGCAGAAGTTGTTTTTGAAAAATTGATTTTCCCCTAATATTAATATTTAAAAGTCCGTTTTCACAAAAAACAATATACTCGCTAAAGTACTTTATTTATGACAAAATATATTTTTTATACAATATCAGTTTTTGCAAAAAGAACTAATATACCTTTTTATTGTAAGAACCTATTTTTTGAAAAAAATGATTTTTATATATTTTCTGAAAGATTCATTTTACGAAAAGTCCTTTTTAGCACAAGGTACCACACAAAATCTGTTTTTTGTGACTTTTTTCGCATAAAACTAATTTTTTTCAAAAGTTTCTTAAGATTTTTGTTTAAAATTTGTTTTCTTAAGTCCCTTCTAAAGGAACATTTAAAAAAAAGTTCCTTGCTTCTGAAATAGCTAATTATTTTAAACAAAATGTGCCTTGTTTTTAAAACTAAAATTTTCGTTTGAAATCCCGTATCTAGAAAAATTCAATTTTCAAAAAAGTCCCTTTTAAAACCGAGTTTTCATATAGTTTCGCAACCACTCATTTTTATGCGCAAATACTGTTTCAAACAAAAAACCTTTTTAATGCAAACAGGTGATCTCCCCAGCAGTTGCTTTCTTCTAGCACCTGTTTTGATGAAGTGTCACTTTTTCAAAAAGTACCTCTTTCATCCTTTTTACTTAAAACACCTTCTTTACAAAAACGAACTAATCACAAAAGGTTTTTTTTCACAAAAAGGAGTTTTTCCGAAAATCTTCTTTTTCACAAGTAGAGACTTTTTAATTTTCCACAAAAAATTTCTTTTTCACAAAAAGCCAAATTTTCATACATAGTTCCTTTTTCAATAATATGGTCATTTTGTCAAAAAGCCCCCTTTTTTTTAGAAAATATTCTTTTAAAAAAAAGTAATGTATTAACATAAAGTAGTGTTTTCCACAAAAACTTTTTTTTACATAAAGTCTCCACTTCTACAAAAAAGTTTAGTTTTCTCAAAAAGCCTCTTACTTTTTCGCAAAAAAGTCTCTTTTTTACAAAAATCTCTAATTTTGCAATTATTTATTTTTGAGGGATGCAAACTTTTATTTTCGCCAAATAATTTCTTTTTCACAAAAAGATCCTTTTTTACAAAAGGTCCCTTTTTTACAAAAAGTTTCTTTTTTACAAAAATTTTCTTTTTTTACAAAAAGTCCCATTTTTACAAAAAGTTTCTTTTTTACAAAAAGTTCCTTTTTTACAAATAGTTCCTTTTTTACAAAAAGTTCCTTTTTTACAAAAAGTTCCTTTTTTACAAAAAGTTCCTTTTTCACAAAAGTTTGTTTTGCATAAAAAGTACACTTTTCAAATAACCATCTTTGTGTTTATTTTACAATATGAGCCCTTTTCATAAAAAGGGATTTTTTATTACAAAAAGCCAAATTTTCACAAAAAATATTTTTTACAAAAAGCTTGTTTTTTTTAAATAAATTTTTCACAAAAAGCTTCCTTTATGCATAAAGCTAAAAAAGAAATCTTTTATGCAAGAGTTGTTTTTCAGGAAAGCTTCCTTTTAAAATAGCCCCATTTTTACAAAAAGTTCCTTTAATGCAAAAAGATCCGTTATTCACGAAAAGTGCCTTAAATATAAAAAAACTTCGTGATTTACAAAAAGTACATTTAATACAAAAAACCATTTTTTTTACAAAAAGTACCTATTATAAAAAAATTAATTTTTCATAAAAAGTTACATTTTTTACCAAAAAAAAAAAAAAAAAATTAAAAGTACCTTCTTCAAATAACCCTTTTTTCGCAGGCCTCTTTTTCATAAAATGTTCCAATACCACAAAAAGTCCCGTTATCATTAGATGTGCCTTTTTCAAAATAAAAAAAGCCCCATTATTAGCAAATGCGATTTTGTTTTTCCTATAATAATACGAGTACTTTCTTCTTTTATTTCTTAACCACTGTTTTCGAAAATTTTTCTAGCTATCCGGAAGTAGCTAACAACGTTATTGAATAAATTTATAAATTAAAAAGGAAATGCATAATGGAGCACGTATAAGAGATGTATTGAGGGAATAATTTATTAGGTTTGGTTATGGTCAATTTGTGCATTGTTCACGTTATTGAAGGTACAAATTTCAAAAGAAAACTTAAAAAATATTTATGAATTATTGAATAGTTGGCAAAAGTAAATTGTTAAAAAATGAATATATGGCACGAATACCACAACAATTTCTACAGATAAATATGTAGTCTTGATCTTTTTTCTCCTGGTTTTCTTTAGACTTGAAAATTGGTTTTGTCCATGCAGGCATTTAATAAAAAGTCATTTTAATCGAACATTATAGGCCTGCAACTAAGTTGACTCTTTAGCTTGGCGTATATGTTAGCAAAGACGTAAAGAGAAAGCAGAACCACAAGAGGACTAATTACTTAGTAATGGTTCAGTGTTTTGTAACTGATAGCAATAGTAATTTGAAAAATATACTGGCATATTGTATTTCTCTTACAGCATGTGCATGTGTAAAATAATTCAACATGATGCAGCCTTAAGCAATACAATTTTTGCTGATGCTGACGGTTTAGGAGTTAGGAATTACAGTATTCACTAAAGTCAGCACAAAGCAGCTGCTGTATTAAGTAGCTAAATTATTTTTCTTTACTCTTTGCCTCAAACATAGAATACATTCACATATGCACAGGAAAAGAAAAATGTCCAACTAATTTATGGGTATGTAAATCTTTAGCTTCAAGTCTAAAGAAAATCCTCTACTAAATACAGATGAAATTAAGACCCTTGACCCAAGAGAGTTGAGTTAGATTGTCAAACACGTTCAACTAAATACGTTTATTCACTTGGTTCATGCAATAAGAGACTTTAACTAAATAGAACGATTATTTGCTGTATTCACGTAAGTGTTAAGGCATGCGACTGAATGTATGTGTTTGCTTAAGTTTATTAAACCTTATTGTCCTTTTTTTGGTGGAAATGAAAAAAACACATTTTGTTTCCCTACCATTTTAGCTATTTGTTTAAACCTGCCAAATATTTATTCAGTCTTTTCATGTCTGTACGTCGACATTTGTGCCTTTTGGCTAAATAAAATATTCCCCATTTGCTAGTTTATTTAGACTTACGTTTTGTCTCTTGTTTGTTTTTGGTTGTTATTGTAAAATTCCTAGGCTATGCCGTTGTTATTACAGGCAGTTTGTTTAAAAATATCTTTGGCTAATAATGCCAATGGTCCAGTCTATTTAGGTTTGTAATTGAGACACTGTAATAGGACTTTGGAGTACCAAAAAAAAAAAAAAACTAAGTCAATAAATTCGTAATTTGTATAAGTAAATTAAAATTTTATTTAAAGATTTAAGTTTAAGGAAGTTCAACAAAGTGTTGGTCATGACTACAATGTATGTTTTAAGCTCTATGGACTATTGAGAGGATAATGGTTCGAAAAAGTTGTGTAATTGTTGAAAATATGATTTGTGTTGATGTCAACGCCAATAGCTCTTTCAAAGACTTTCAGGAATGCTTAATTACGGACTAATACGCAAATAAATTCGGTGCCTTCAGTTTTTTTTTATTTATTGAATACAAATAAGGATGAACTACTCTAGAGAAACCGCTTCTAGAGATATTGTATTATTAACAATGCTTTTTTTACTTCCGGTTTGCCCCGTTGCCTGAATCTCTTGTTCTTTCACCGATCCTGCATGGAATGTATTTTTAATCATTAAATATTCTTATTAGGGTATTAGGGTTAGACTTTACACAGACAAAGTATTTTCTGCTTGAAATTTAATTAAGTTTTTAATTGGAATGAACACTAATTTAATTGAATTTAAATTTATATATTTTTTGGCTTCAATACTTGACTGAATTTGTTAGAAAAGTTATTAAAAAATTAAAAATATGTTATTAAATAATTAATCAAATCTATTAAAATTTTAATTCAATTGCAAGCTGCAATGAATCAAATTCTTTAACAAAGGAAAAACAAAGAGTTACGTACATTGAAAGTTTGCATGGCGTAATTGATCCGCCTTACTACAGTATAAAACTATTTCGTGTTTATCGGCATAGGCAAGCTTCTTTATTTATGTGGCTTATTTTTGAAATGTTGCTTTCAGTAAACTAATTGTAATGCGCGATGTGTAGCATATGAAGCCGCCATTCTGCTAAAAATACATGTCTGCAACAAACTCAAGCTCTTTAGTTGATTGCACCGTTCTAATAAACATCATTTTGGAATATATATGAAAATATGATTCCACGCAACAAAAGTAGGCTTTTTTAGATCTAATGCTAGCCGTAAATACGGCAGTAGTAGTTATGGACATCACTGTTTCTAATGCTTATATTGGCTTATTCACAAGTTAAATTTTTGGAATCGTGTAAACCAAGACGGGAGGTTAACATATGTTGAGAACTATAGGGATGGATGTGTTCAGATCATCATCACTACACTCAGAAAAAGAGGGGATTGAGGAAAACACAATCTAAGAGCTACATATTATGCTTGAATTACATGTGTGTAAGCGAATAATATTATTGTTATTAAAGATAATAATCAAATGACCAATCTTAGGTCGATAGAAAAGAATTCAAACAAGTTCGAGAAGAACATTTAATTCGAAAACAAATATTGTGTAATTGCATCTTGGTTATACTTTGATTAAACACCACACGAATTTCACACTTTATGTTTATTAACATTTTGTGCATAGAATTAAGATATTACTTTTGCGTAGTTAAAAGACTTTGGTTGTGGTTAGAATTTTGGTACAAATTGTATTGTTACAGTCTACTATTTTGCAAATTTTATAAATAATTAAATTATTAAATATAACTAGCAACTTATATTATTGCCAGTAAATTAATGCTTAAAATATTTTTAAATAATCATAATATGCTTGCCACAATTATATATTGTTATAGAGAACATATTATATGTATCGGGATCATAGAAACAATTGTGTTTTCTTACGTCTACGCTGCGCACTTCTTTGCTGTATGCGTACTGAGTTATTGAGTAAGTTTTTATACGTTTTTAGATTTAAAAACTAAAAAAGACGTAATGGCTTTGGCATAGATATTTTCTCCTGTAAGAATGAAAAAGGGAATATAACAGAGTGCTGTGGATATGGAAGGAGAATCACGGCGGAGTTACTTAATAACATGAATGATGAGTTGGTATCGTGTATGTACCAACTTATCGACGGAAGTTGCACAAAAGTATATGCGCCAATTAGAGACGAATAAGTTTCCTTCCCATAGCATAGAAGATAACATACTATCAAACATATGTTGTGGAAAATTAAAAACTGAAATCTATGAAATATTTGGTCCTTATCAATGTGGCTTTAGACCTGGCAAGTTCCCCTAGATTTTTACATCACCTATTCGTCGATTATGCAACCATCGCAGCCTCAAACAAGGCGACTCTTTATCGAGCGACCCCTTCAATATTCGCTTAGAGACAGTCGTACGAAAGTCAGCAGTTAACAACAAAAATTTCACAATTTTTGCCAAAAGCCACCAAGAGCTATGAGCTCTATGCCGACATCAAAGTAGTAAAGACCACAAAAATTCAAAGGGCTGGGACATGTTGTTCGAAAAAATTAAGATTCTCCAGCAGGAAAAGCATCCCGTGGGAAGACGAAAATAGGGATGACGGAAAATCCATTGGAAAGAAGTCCAATTTGAGGGACTAAAGAAGAAGTACAGAAATCCGAATTTTTTGAAATCAAATGTTACCGATAATATGTTGGTCGTAACTTTTAAAATAACCACAACTATATATATTGCCACCAAGAACCATAATAGGGTTATTGCGACCATGTATCCAACATATTTTTCTCCCCGTGTATTTAGTGATAAAGCAAATGTTAGTTTTTTAGAAACTTATATGTTGGTATAAACTTTAAAAAATTTATGTTTATTTCCCATTGTACAGTGGTCATATCTCTGAACTTTTATTGTGCAAGTTTTAAACGAAGTGTATTTTATTGCCACCAATAAATGTAGCTGACTTGTATTTAATTTTAAAATCTAAAAATAAAAAAAGCATATTAATTTTAAATATTTGAAAGATTTCACGCTTTTAAATAATTGAGATATATTTTTCAGCCCTTCTTAATAAAACTCTATGATGGCTTTAAAATATAATAAACATTTGTTAGCAATACAAATAAAGCCAATAAAATAATTAAAATTTTCTAATAAACAACAATGAGCGTAAATGATTCATTAGAAAGTCAGTGCTATTTTCCATAGTGTGATCGAGGAAACAAAAAAGGAAACATAACAAGATATATATTCCTATATACCAAGCTTGAAATACACATTTCAAATAAATTTTAACTTTTGCCACCAGCCATTGCAGCATATCTCACATGCAACCTTTGGAATTTTTCTTCATATATTTTATAAGGCAATTATCAATAGTTTTTCTTTCTGTTATTTCTCAAGGAATGAAGAGCATTTTGTTAGAAACTAACCAACCAGCAAACAAACAAACAAGCAGACAAACAACCAAACAGCAATAAATTTAAATAGTTTTTCATTTGTTTTCAAAAACAAAAGTCATACTTCTAAACAAGTAGAGAAAAAAAAACAAAAAGAGAAATTTAAGTTTTTGTAGCCTTTTGAATGGGCAAAAATTCTTGTGATTATTTTCCAATTGATTTCAAATAGTTCAACGTTAAGTTTCTTGCAACAATTGTTGATATTTTTATTGTGCAAAAAATGCAGAAGCTGAAAAAGTTTGTGTTTATGTATGTGTGCGCGTATATGTGACTTTTGCTAAACATTTGTTTGCTCATACTAATTTCAAATGGCAGGTGAAAAGTTAAAAAGTTTCTCTATTCTATCAGGAAAAAAAAATAAAAAAAGCTAGAAGGTTTAGAACAAATTCTAAGAAATAAATTTAAATTTATTAGTGAGTTTTTGTTCTTGAAGAAAATGTTTATTTCTTTCGTTTGTGTCGACAAATATTCGTTGATGTTTTAATTATTATGGTTAAGCAATTAAGCCAGTTAATCAATAAGGAAATACGAGGGCGGATAGTGAAGAAATATGTACATAGTTTGGATGTTAAAAAGGATGTTATTTTTCCAACTACTTTGGCTCATTTTATTTTACCGGTGTACAATGGCTTTTAGTGTAAGAACTATCGATATTCTAAAATAGCCCTCAAAAACAGGTTTTGCTCTTCCACTGTTGACAAATCTTGTCCCACCGACGTGTTGCTTAAAATTAAAAAGGCTTGGACGGTACTTATTAGATGCGATTCCAGAGGGACATTTCAATGAGAAAACACCCAACTATTTTTCTAGCTGAAACTTACGCTATCATCATCTGTACTAGGAAATACTTAAGGAGAAGTATAAGTAGTATAAAAATCTTCCTAATGTCGGGCAGCCAGGCAGCTCTCAAGGCTCTATTGTCGTATGAAGTTAGGTCAGGGATTTTTATGGAATGCATTAAGTCCCTAAATGAATTTGGTACCCGCAATAATATTATATTATGCTGGCGATGAGGACCTTGCTGTGAATGACTGCTTAACCAACAGAAGAGTAGCTACACTATTAAGAAAACTAGTTCCAAGTTTGAGTTGGAATTTGCTCGGCACAGGAGGGCTATAGGCGGAAACAACCAACCACACCAGTTTATTACGCTGTCGCGGAAAAAATAGGATCGGGATACTTAGGTGTGGTTTACTGGGCAATGTAGGCTTGTCCAGCTCTCGATGTTCGTTAAATATAGCTTTTTGTGACGTGTTAATTGACTCCAAGTAATGGTCTCCCATTGAGCAAGGTAATTGGCTTTAGTCGTAGGCTAAATGTTTTCCAGTGAAACATAAATTGGCTAAAAAGATAATGGGATTTGATATTGGGGCTTCTAAAGTCCCAGGTCTATGCCAATAATTGGCTATCAACACAATCCATCAGATGCAATTTTCCAAGAATATCGCTCAAGCTCAACCGGATTTATACAGCAGACTCTTTAAGATTCGACCTCAAGGGTTCCAGCTACCGTATAAAGGCAGGATGGACATAATTTTGCATGCCTGGGACTTTATACTACAAAAAGAATTTCATTCATATATCACTGATCGTTTTATTCTATGACGCACCTTTATTCAAAAACCATTTACTTTACTCGAACATAGGTAGTTAAGAAATGAGGAGTTATTTGTGATCATCGCTGGATTTCGGATCACAATTACAAGCATGATCTTGGTCATCAATTCACGACATCTCATTTTAAGATACTTGTAATGCTCTATTGCGTATTAATCCGCACTGAGACTGGGAAATTTAACTAGGACTAAAAACTCAATTGCAAACGTAAATGCCTTCACCACACGACATAAATAGTGGTACAAATCCAATTATCTGAGGTACAATGAATGATCCTATAAAATTTCTGTTATGTTTATTAAAATCCTTGATATGAAAAAGTCGCCTGAACCTGATCCCGTTATAAGATCAATGATAAAAAACTTACCTAATTCTGCTGTGATAGTTGTGCTATTTATATTTAGTGCCATACTGCGAGTTAGCTTTTTACATGCTCTTGGAAGATATCTATGGTAGACTACGTCTCAGAAGTCCATTAGCATAACCACAATTTTAGCAAACGTTTATTATATAGCTGGAATATAGCAAAGTGCTATTATACAGCTGGAACGTTTAAAGTTCAAAGGATCAATTTTATAAAAATGTAAAAACCTGTGCAGCAGTCACCCAAGGTAATATACTATGCTATTTTTATATATCACAAATACATATATGTCAAAGTTTGCAGACGACACTGCATTTATAAATATTATTCTAGATCCGAAGGTTGCATCCATCAACAAATTCCCTCATTCGTGAGCTAGAGGACTGGCTAATAAAAGGGAAATAAAGGTTGACTCATCAGGAAGACGAAATTGTCTTCCAATAACAATACCAAATACCACTGTCCCAACGGGGATCCACCTAGATTGACGACTAACTTGATTCCGCCGTATTGAGGCAAAGATAAGGGCAAAAAAAAAACTGAACAAATCAATTACACTGGTTATTACAAATCCCTTATTAAGCGAAGATGAAGCAATGTGGGTACTGCCGGCGCATCGAAGTAACACTTAAGACAATTTAAGATTTTACGACTTATGGTCCATAAATATCTAAAAGTTTCCATTATTCAGAAAGAATTAAGAAATATACATGGACTTGTGGTTCAGCCCAGCACTCTTGTATCTGACTTATTGCAAATTTGATGGGCACCCAAGACCACCAAGAATAGCAGATACATTGAGCATGGCGTGATGGCTCGCTCTTAATTTCTGACTTTAAATTGAGATTGAAATGCCATAAATTAGATATTATTTTGGTAATAATTAATAAATAACATTGAATATATAAGATTAGAACACCTATTTGAATTCTTTTTTAAAAGGATTCTTTAAAATAACATTTAAAACAATCTCAGCCAGAAATAACAATAGTCTTAACGTCAATGGAGAATGTTTATTGTGACGTTCGTCGTGTGAACCATAGGGCACACGACAAACCAATGAAAACACCCGCCCTAAAATAATCACGGAATCAGTAAATTTTTGTGCATGCATAAACATAAAGATAGTTTTCGGTCCAAAGTAGGGCCCTCCTCCAAATGATTTGGAATGCACATAGCTCAAGCTTGTACCTCCTCGTGGCGATTTCGCATCAGTGGCTGAATAATACTCAGTAGACGTAACAGCTACCCGCCCCTATGGGAAACCCTTACGTTGAACTTGTTCTTAGTGTCAGTGTTAAAAAAATGAGACTTCTCTCTTTTTGTTGAGCAAAGTAGATTCTCTAATTACATTGTACAATAAAATTAAATTTTTTTTTGAAAATAACAAAGTTCTCTGGGATTCTGGCAGGGGGTATAAGAAAAAATACATGTGTCGGCATGTTGAAATTTTACGTCTTTCCTTTAGTTTAGAAGGATATAGAGATCGATTTTATACAATTTTATAGTCAATCGGCATAAGAAATTAAGTAATCCTTCGTTTAAGGTGAGTTAAACATTATGAGGAACATTTTTGTGGAAAATCTTAACCCTCTAGCTTTATAAGAGTCTTCTTTATGCCGTCCTAAAAAGCCATATAGCGGGCTGAAATGTGCTACAAAAATATTTGCCATAAAATTCTACAATAAGTCTTAAAAGACACCAAAGCTCAAAATTTAACTTGAACGCCAGAAATAATTCAAAACTTAAACAGTGTTTAAGGAAAAATATCGTATTTATTCAAAAAATATCACACAAAATCCAATTTTATCAGATTGGTTTATATTGAAAATTTGTCGTACATAAAATTTCACTACTGGTCTCTTCTGCCGGAATCCGTTATCAGAACATTTAAATATTTTTGTTGTAGTTGTACAGTGTTATACGAATTATTGATATCGTTATCACTTGGTTTAAAAATAAGCAAACTTGCAATCCTGTTGACAATTGTAAGTGGATGTAAACATATGTGAAATGCATTTCATTGCAAAGTTTGTGTTAATTAATTGTTGCATTCAAACCCATTAGTGAATTAGAGCTTCACAAGAACTACCTTAAAACAAACGCAGTCGCAGCAGTTGTTTTTGGAGCAAGGCGATCGAGCTGTTTTAAAATTATTTTCTATAATGGCAATTACTTCAATTCAAATTACAGAAAATTATATAGGATACTTTGAACAAAGGATGTTTTGAAATTGTATCAATCTGGCAATATTTTTCCTGCTCTCTACAGAAAATATGCGCATGTCCTGGCTCCTGCTTCATGGGAATTCTATAACAATAACTGTTGAGGCGAATGCGAAAAAACTTTTGACAGTTGCTGAAAATTTATAGACAAAGCGAGAAGTGTAAGAAAAGTAATGAGTCCTGATATAATTTAAAATATAATAAAATAAGAAAAAGCCTAAAAGCACTAAAACAGGATTGAGTACTAAAACTCTACCAGTAGAATAAAAATATTAAAATGTATTACAAAAGACGTTAGAAGAAAGTGATAAATAATTTGAAAGTTGTGCAAATTGACTGAACATTTCCAAAGAAATGTACTTAATGTATAAATTTTAATATTAAGTTATTTAGTGGGAAAAGAAGCGGACGAAAGACATTCTAGTGTTTGTATTTTAAATTGAAATATTTTATAAAATTTTTGTATTTAAAAATAGACAAATGTTGTATCTCCTATTGGCACCATAACACAAGGCTGTTATTGATTTTTCATTTGATGTTTTATTTTTTCTGTGGAAACAATCTGTTATTCCTGTGGCTCTGCTTGTAAGGAGTAGGGGTGAGAGTTAGAGAGTAAAGTCAAGAGTATTATACTCTTTACTCTCTGTTTTACTCAAAAAAAGCCGGCACCAACTGTTGCTGGTATTTTTTTCTGTGTTGGCTTTAGTTTTGTCAAGAAGAGCAGCAACAACAAAAAAGTAAAAGAAAACAACTTGTGTGTTTACAAACAAAAGGAGACCCAAAAGGAAGTTGTTTACAAAACAAACAACCACTTTTAAATAACCAACCCAAATTTACCTGTTATCGTTGTTATCTTCTTTGCTTCCAAACAAAAGAAGAAAAACAATTTCAAAAATCACCATAAACGTCAACGAAATATTATTTTCAATATTAAAAAAACATTTGTATATTGAAACTTCTCCCTGGAGCCCCCCTTTAAATGTAAAACTCCTTACGCTTTAAACGCCTTACCGAGGGGGGCTCCATAATAAAATATTTAAATTAAACAACCTGGATTTTTACGAGTATAGAAGAAAGGAAGAGCAATATGAAATACAGCAAATTCCATTCAGACTCTCATCATCATCACCATCACTACGGTGGCAGTGCCAGCAGCACTAGTGGGTCCGTTAGTAGTGGCAACAGTAGTGGTGGCCGCATATCAATGTCGTTGTCTGCATCATCAAAACGTCATCACAAAAAACACAACTGGGGCACTAGAGAACGTACAGGCATGAGCTTTCTGATTGTGATTGCTTTCTTTGCTGTTTTTGGTTTAATTATTTTAACGGAGGTAAGTGGATGGGTTTTATTTTTTGTTTTATTAATTTAATTGCTTTTTCGTATTTGGTTTAGGTTGCCATTATTTTTATTATATAGGTTTTGTATTAGTATGACTTGAGGCATATTCGTTTTTATCGTGTTAATAAGGTTATAATAGTAGTACTGCCAAGCCACTGAGAATTTAGAGGAGGATTCGTTGAACTATTCTTATTATAATTGGTTTATTGGTTTGTAATTATTACAATATTCAACTGAACTCAATTTTGAATTCAACTTTCAATTGTTTATCCCATACTCATAGAGGTGCATGTAGGCACTAGAAAATAAAATACCCCCTAAAAAGACTAAAAATAAGTTTTCCAAACGACAACTTCGAATAAAAGAAAAACCTTACATGATCATGATATGTTCCTTTTTAACCTTCATAAGGTCCTCAAAGTTACTGACGTTAACGTTCTTCAGGTCAAATTTCACCCAAATAGAAACTTTTATATATAGATAATAATTCACTTCACTTAAGTGCGTTATTAGAGTTTACATATTGTTTCTAGCTACACATTTATTGCAAATGTATGATTAATTGATTTTACAGATTATATATATGTTATATATTATTGTTCAGTATTACATTGGTTACATAAAGTAATTGTTTTAGAATGCTGTTTGCATACAAATTTTTCCAAGTTATACATACTAATGGTGTTTTATTATCCGTTTTGAGACACAACTGGCAACGGCTTCTCTTGGTTATATTTTTTATTGGTTCACCTACATTATCTTCGGATTTCTTTGAATTTGACGGCTGCGGATCCTTCCCATTTACATCACGTAGCTTTTGTACAATTTCTCGTGAAAACGCTGCTCTTGGCAAAGTTTTTTGCTGAATTATGTAAGACGTGGCAAGCTGTAAACCTAAATTTTCTAAGAAGTGTCGACGTTTGGCAAAAGAGTTTTCATTTCCGCCATGGTTAACCGAAGTAAATAATATAAAAGCATTGTAAGCTGCTATATCTAATATGTTACTAAATACCACTTGCGGCAATGGATTAGTTTTCCTTTTGCAGGTATAACATGAAACAACTTTATCCAGCGTATCTACCCCTCCTTTGCATTTATTGTAATCTAATATTATTTGCGGTGTTTGGTCCTCGCGATTACTTATTTCTGGGCTGTGTTGCAAAGTGCTGAAAAGATTCACTGACTTATTTTTTTTTGGAATGTATGAAAGGAGAATAGTGTTTTTAGTGAAACAAAAGAATGATGAAAATACAGTTCTGCTTTTAGGTGGCAATAACTCTGGTGGCAATTCAGTCTTATTTTTACGTATAGCTCCTACTAAAGTGACGTAAAAAAATTATCAGCAGTCACATTATGTCCTTTCAGTTTAACTGTCAAATCGAGAACTACACGCATACCTTGGTTTGTTTCCGGTATAGTTCCCACTTCTTTTCCAGTATACACTTGTATATTCCAGACATAACTAGTGTAGAATCGCAAAGCGCCCAAAATTTTATACCATATTTAGCTGGTTTTGATGGTATGTTTTGCCGGAATGGACATCTACCTCTGAATCCTACCAGCTGCTCATCGACAGTTATATCTTGAGATGGATTGAAAAGTTTAGGCAATATGTCAACCCATTGATTCCATAATTCATGTATCGGTGCAAACTTGTATAAAACTCGTCGTTCACTGCGAGTATCCTTATTGTCGAATCTTATTAACTTGAAAAGAATTTTGAATCTTTTCAGTGGCATGATTGCTCTAAAAATTGGTCTACCTTTTTCAGAGTGCTACAAACTTTCCATACTTTCATTATGTGATCTATATACTCCACCTAGCAAAAGTAAACCAATAAAAGCGCACATTTCGGTGTCGCCAATGTCAGTCCAATCATAATCAAAAACACGTTTACCTTCTGTATTTGTATATTTCAATATTATGTTCATCACAGGTGGTGGGAAATACAATTGAAAACTAGAAATCTCTTTCTTTGTAATTCGTGAACTAGAATAACGAGTCAAGCCTGGCGTCATTTTGAGAATGTTCTCCGTTCCAACTCTTCCATGTCTATTTGTAAAAGGTTCCACGAAATATCTTGTTTCTCCATTTTTTGATGTCATCGACCGAGGAGACGCAGCCTCACTTTAATTTTCGCTAGAACTGTCGGAGGGCTCAGCATATTCCAGATGATCTTCATTTTCTGAACTACTTTCTTCCCCATCTGATAATTCATTTAGCATAGTTTCTATTTCACTATCCTTCAAATAGCAGACTAAAGACTTCTAAACTTTGACAACATAAATATGAAAATATTGCGGCGATCCTCTTTTTCGAAAAAATGTAATGTTCTGCAAGTAAGATAAGAGGAAAGAAGGTTGCAGCATATCAGAAACTCAATCTTTTTACTTCAGGACAAATTTGACCCGAAGACCTTAAGTGCATAAAATTTTATAACCGTTTTTTTTGAAAACATATTTTTAAAAAAAACCTATTGTTGCTGTTGAGATGTTGAGATTTGAAATAAAATAAAAGTTATAAAATATCAAATCCACAATCCACCCATTTTCAGAAAAAACCCAATTTTGTTCCTAAAATGGGTCAAAATTGACCCGAAGTCCATATGAAGGTTAAGCATAATTTGGTTGGTTAACTTTTTTTCTACAGTATATGATAAAATTTTGTTTTATCTTATTTATGAAAGATTTAAAATAATATTTAAATACATGCATAAAGCATGCGTTATCTACTAAGCCGGGATGACTATTTCATAAATTTAGAAAATAATTGTCGGCATCCTTTGTCAATTATGGTTTGCAGACAACCCGATTTCGACTATGTAACATCTTTAGTGTCATTTTTCATTCATTAGTAACCTTATTCACCGATTGACACATGTTTCTGAAATGTTAGTTGAGTACAATTTACCTGTGTTTTCGCTAAGAGAAGATTAAAAATAGTTGTTTGTGTTAGCTCATCGTGCGAATCGTCGAAAATATCATAGGTAAGAACCGTATGACATAATCATTCGCCGTTAAGTGTCGAATTTCGCCGAGCCAGTGTGCGGTTGTCCCCAAGCCGATCATCGTTGGCCAAGATGAATTGGTTGAAGCAGTAATATACAGTGTTGATGAAATCCCAAAGGAGTGTTATCGCCACCGCGCTCAGCACTTTGGAGTCAGCGGAACAACTTTGCGACGCATTTTTAAAGGATGATTTGCCATTGTTTTCGTATAAAGTGGGATTGAGTGCTGCCAAATCGTTCGTGGCGATGCAAATGTTGCTAAACAGTCGCTTTGATGCTTAACATTGAATTGGATTATTGGAAGCAAGTTTTGAAGACCAATGAGGCGTAGTTCACAGTCAGTGGAGGCGTTGAAATTGCCGCTTTTGGAGACCGGAAAATCCACACCAGATCCAGGAAATACCACGCGTTACCCAAAACTGATTAGGCCGCCTTTTGCACCAAAACGATCATTTTAAAATTTTTTCTGCAAGAAAAGCGAAACAGTCTATAGGAAGAGAAATCGGTATGATGGCTCATTATGTTGGCCCAAAAGCGAGTAAAAGACCGAATTTGACCGAATTTAAGAAAATTTCAGGTTACAAAAATTTAGGTCTTAAATATAATTGAAAAGCTGTTTACACTGTAAAACAAAACTTTAATAAAATAATTGCTTATTTTAGCTTTTTATGATCGATGAACGGGCCCATGGCGGCATGATGACTTTACGTGGTGGCAGCAGTTATGGTCGTCTAGGTGATTCAATGCCAGATTATGACAACGTGAAGGTAAGTTATGTTGCACTATAGTAAATAAATTAACATAAAGTCAATTATAATGTAAATTCTAGTATATTTCTTTAAGCTTTTAATTTAATTGTAGTTCAATAATTTTCCAAGCACTAGATGCTTCTATAAAATTCTTTTAATAAAACAATTTTACTTATGATTATACAATTAATGGTTAATTGAATACAATTAATTATATATTAACGTTTTTGTAATAGAATTTACTTCCTGATGATGCTCCATAAAGACGTAGGCGAAATATTAAAGTTAATTAATAAAATCGTTTTGTTAAAAGAATTTTATAAAAAGTCCTAGTACTCCATGCACTTATTGTTGAACTAAAATAAATCATATTGATTACAAGGAAACGTAAATTATAGAAAACTTTACGTATTTATAAATTAATAATTTCTTAACTTTTTTTGGACATAAAAATATTAAAATTTTTCGGTTAGCGGAAGACCTACGATACACTAAATATTCCCCGTTTTCTTGCTTAGTTGTAGGCAGTTATAAAATATTTTGCAATAATTAGTCAAAATTAAAAGCATTTAGAAAAAAGCAATTCGTTTAATTACGATAGTAATTTAAATCTGTTTTAAGCTTTGATCAATGGAAATAATTGAAAAGTTTTTAGGTTTCTTATTTTCTTTTAAATTAGAAATTTAATTCGTTTTTGTCTCTGTACAAGGCCAGTAATGAAATTTTAGAGACCGTGAACACCTTAAAACGTACACCAGAAATAATATGGCCGCTAGGACCGGTTTTCTTTAATAAAGATCCAGCTATATTTAATAAATAAAAAGCGGTCGCTAAAATCTTAACTTAACTAGTGATTAGAGTAAACAGTAGCACCGATCCATCACGCCTCTCAAACTCTCCTCTTGTTGTAAGGCTTCTGGAAGATTTCTAGAAGACAGAGCTAAATGACCTTGCGGGATGAGAAAATATCATTATAAAACAAGCGAAATGAGACTGTGTATTAAATGTTTCACAAAAAAGTTCGGGTCATTCGGAAGGCTTTCTACACCAAGACAAAAGAAAACGTGAATGCGCTTAAAAAAATAGGAAAGTTCTATGAAGTTTCAGATTTTCAGACAAGCTCCAGGTTGTAATTTCTTTTGGTTTTACATTTGTTTTCAATGTTTGACGAGATTTTGCAACATGTTCGAATCGATTATTTTTGAGAAGTAGATTATTTGGCGACGTTTAAATAGCAAATGTTTCCAAATTTCTTCTTTTACACATGAAAACTGTTATCCTAACATCTGTTTTGATTGCTACATTTTGATTCTTGTGTAATTTTACGTTCTTAGAATTTTGCATTAATTCGTTATTGTTTTTTTTTTGTCAGGTATCTATTTGTCATGTGAGCAAATCGCAGGTGAACCTCGCTTATCACGTAGGCATCTGTAAGCTATAAGCAGGTAGCACGTCGGTAATTTTTGTAAAGACTGGTAGACCTTAGTGATTACTGTTTTACGCTTTGTATGTTATAGACCGTTTTTTTCCTCATTCGTTTATCACATAACCACCTGTAATTGGGACTAGTTAGCAGATCTAGTGTTTTTGTATTTTGTTTATGAAAGAAAAATTTGAATTCGAAAATTCAACGAATTGCGATTGCTTTAATGTTTATGAAAGAAAATTTCATGTGTGTAAACAGCGAGACGAACGCAACTCGAAACATATATTTTTTTCTTTGGCCCAGCAGTGAAGGAATGACTAACTTACTTCTACATAGGAAATTCATTCACGGAAATGGTGTTTGCTGTAGATGAATTTTAAAAAGATTTTTGCAGGGCATTTACTTAACATATGAAGGAATTGATGAAGAAACAAATGTGCCATCTACTGAAGAATCTACAACAAATGAATGAGGATATTTTATATGCAGATATGAAGATATTTTATATGCAAAAGCTTTTTAGTGTCAGCAACTAGTTCCTTTACTTCTTTAAAGTACATTCCGGTATAGTAACAAAGAGCCATTATTCTAGTGATCCAATTAATTTCGTTACCCTACTGCTACCGGTGACGAGCTTTGTCTTATTTTCTAGGCGGTCAAGTAGGGTCAAAAGGAATTTTAAAACTCCAAGCCATGTATGCGAGTGCTTCATTTTATTTTGCGTTGTATATAATAGATCAAAAGGTAAAGTGAAGTAGTGGCTTTTACAATATTTAAAAAAAATGATTATAGTCCAGGGACGATAACACTGGATTTTCAAGGTATTTCGATTCGTTAATACTTACACAACGCATAATTATAGACGAAGCATCTAATTGTAAGCAAATATTCTGATCCTTACAAGCATGTAAAACGTGACTATTCACAGTGCTCATCATAAGTGTTGGATTGAGGGAATGAATTAAATTTTGCTTTGTGGCCTTAAGCTCCGAACGGAAAACTTTACGACTAGAAAACTCTATTGCCATCTAAAATTGGGAGGCTGTTATTGGAAGCTTTTTATATAAAGCCATTTATAAGAATAAGAAATAGGGAAGAAGAAAATAATGGAGCCTTATGTTAGCTCTGAATTAATGTTGAACTCATTTGATGAGATCTCATCTTTAACAGCTCACATTAATGCAGAGAATTTCTTACCAACAGCAATAAATATGTTCGCATCATTACCCAATGTTTTAGTATCCGTTAACAGCAGGTTCCATTAAAACCTTTTACGTTATGGACTGCGAACAAGTGCTTATGGCAAACTGGAATTAGGCTGAATTCGGTGCTGGTTTTATATTGAGGCATCATTGCTTCCAACACTGCTTGGGATTTGAATTATTTAGATAAAAAGATTTCGAAATCCAATTTTTAAATCCTTTTACTGCGTCTTTGTTAAGTCATTCTTCCTTTTAAATTTTCCTATAGTAAATAAATTTTTTGTTTACCTTTTCTTTCCCAAGCAATTGTGATTTTAAATTAGATTTATATTTATATTCAGTGATTTGGTTTTTATTTATTTCTTTCCAGGACGATTATGATCTTCTCGATGCTGGCTTATTAAACGATAATAAATTAGGTTTCGTACAGTTTCATGACAATAAATTTAAAATTCAAGGTAAGTAAAATATTAAAATATCCTCACTTCAAGACTGACAATTGAATGAATGTACAGTTCAAACATTGGCACAAGTAGGTACTTATACTTGAATCAAATACTCATACTAAGCACACCTACATACGTTTATGCGGTGATAAGTACCTACAATGGTGCTTGTGCATCGAAAAAAACAAAATGAACTAAAAGCAAAAAAATATAAAAAAAGAACAAATAATAAAAAATACAAAAATTCAATTGAATGTCTGCCAACATGGACGACGATGACAATGACGTCGACGACCATTCATGTAACTTAAACTGGAAAATGAAAATAATAAATGAAAATGTGCTAGAGATAGAAAAAGAAAAACTTGAGTAAATATTTTTTACTAATGAAATACTACAAGTACATAAATATATTCTGTTGATTTTTATGATTACAGATGCTGAAAGTAATAATAATGGTGCTGGCGTTAATGGGGGCGGTGTTGGCAGGCTGGCTGGTGTCTTATTAAATTCACAAAGTGGTGGCAATAGTTATGTGGGTGCTGGCATTGGTGGTGGTGCGGGCATGGGCTCCTCATTGTTGACGAGTGCTAATGGTGGTGGTAATGGCCCCCTCATACCATGGGGCAAAACATTGCCCACTGAAATAGAAAACTCTTTGCCACGTTTACCAATTGGCTCACTGCCAACGGATGGCTCATGGCAAATAGTAAATGGCACACGTTTTAAATTTTTTGTCTTCTCTGCCTACTATGATCGTCGTAATGGTTCAAAGTTAGTACGTGTCATTGGTGCTACAAAAACACGCGGACCCGAAAGAGTTTGGTGTAGATTTTGGTATGTGGCGAGAAATGTGACATCTACGGGCAAAACGGGTAGATCGAATATTAAAGAGAAATATAAATCGGTATCGGTGATGGCGAGAGTGAAGGTAAAAAAGTACTTTAGTTTTGTATTTAGTTTTTGTTTTTATTAAGTTTTAAAATTTTTCAATTTTATTCAAGTCCAAATACCCTAACCCACGGTGGAACGGCATACGTCAGAGATAAGTGGCCAAGAGGGTATTTGGTAAAAAATATGCAAATCAGTCGATCTCCAGTTTTAATACAGACTTACCCGAGCATATGGAGCTCTGTGTGGGTGGACATATTTTTCTCCATTAAATTACAAGTGGCGGAGAGGTTAATCTCAAAGGAGGAATCCGGAAAATATGGACAAGAATGCCTCGCGAGGGGTAAACGGGTCAATCTTTAAAGGTACTTTTAAGGCGTTAGACCGTGAGATTCCGACAGGGATGGACAATGAAGTCTCACACGCGGTGCAGGCATTAATCTTTGTAGGAACTCTGGTGTTTATTTAACAATGGAGGAATTTTGAAGAGTTGGACAAGAAAACTTCCCAAGAGGGAGACGGGACGGCTTCGAAAGATACTCCTGAAGAAGAGGCTACGACGGTAGCACACATTATGTGTATCTGTCGAGCACTGGCTGGGATAAGACTTAGGATCACGGGCAAACACTTGTTAGAAGTAAATGCCATGGTGGATCTAAGCCTTAAACAAATGTTAGCAATTACAAGACTCCGAAGGTCGACAGTCTGAAATGACTATAATCGATAGTAAAAGCTAGTGGTAGCATGAGACTTGATTGAGACTAGGGTAATCGTAAATTACAAATCGGTTTTCAGAAATCAATTCGAGGAAAGAAGGCGGTCGAAAAGGTGATTCATAAAGTTAGCCGTCTGCTTCGATATTCCCGCTACATTAAAAAAAAACTCCAACCTCGCTGCTTTGAGTTCTTATTATTATAATTTCTTTCTAGCAGAGTTCATTAGTCAATCGTTTTAAAAAGCGAATAAATTAATTTAATATTCTAAAGTCAAAATAGGATAAATTCTCTTGCAGTAATTCACTGCATAAAAAATTTTTCTTTAACCCGAAAAAATCTGGGCATTGACAAAGTACAAGTTATACAATCTATTTTACTCTCTATCTTTCTCTTTCGCTCTCATGCTGGCAATTGTTTAAAAGTAAGCTCGACTTCAGCATAATATTTAGGAGTGATTTTTTATCATTTTTTTATCCCTTCCTCGATCAGCAAGTTATGAAAGGCCTGTACCTCTTTCGCTCTGCTTTTCGCTCTTATGCTGAAAAACACTATCACTGATATAGCATAAGGTTTAAAGGGGTGAATCAATTTGAAACAAAAGGAATGTCTAAAGTTTCAAATTTTAATACCCAACTTATGATAGATTTAATGCCCTTACAAGTCCCCTTGTAATGCAGTGCCATGTGGACATCGCTGTTGATCCGCAGTAGTAAAACGGATAAACCAAAAACCTCAAAGTTTACATCCTTTATACTAGGAAACGCTCACTTGGTGATCTATCACTCAGTCATTCAGAGTTGTAGATCTTGTTAAGATATTTCCCACTAGAACATTTTTTCTACTATACCTAGACAAGCTCCGGGTTGTAATGTCTTCTTGTTTCGTTAAGAAATATCCGGCACCGAGAACTGTCCCAATGGTACCCGATCTATCCTTTGGTACATCAGCCAGTTAACAGCTCCTTTAATGGCTGCTTTTGCAGCTTGAATTATGTAGCTTTAGCTTAATCCTCTTTGGCAGCGAGAATTAATGAAGCTTCCTTTGGTTTCGGCTGCTCGCATAGAATTATTCGTATGGACTTCATGTAGTCTTATTTTATATATTAGGCATTTTTTAAGCTGTCTGTGTCCTAAGCAGAATTTACATTTCTTGTTCAGTTAAAATTTTTTTCCATTATCGGATTTTTGCCATATAAAAAGATTTTTTTTATTTTAAGCGGTTTTTTCTAAGAGTTGCAATTAAGTAAAATTGTTTTTATTGTAATAGTTTCTGGCGATTTTTTGTACTCCTAACGATTTTTTTAAATTCAAGCGATTTTTTTTACTTGTAGCGATTTTTTCGCTATAACAATTTTTTTGTCATACACATCACATTTATTAATGTTTTAAGCTATTTTCCTTAATTTCAGATCATACGTGAAAATTGGAATCTAAAATATAGCGCTTGCTTCATCCTATGTCCAATACATCCGCCCGAGTATGATGTTCCTGATTATGTTAGTATAGTGGCACGCTTACGTGCCCCACCTGGTAATATTTTGAAACTAAGAAACACCGATTGGGATGAAGATTTTACAAAAGCTGCCAAGTTAAGCAAATCCAAGCTGGAAATCCAAGCTCCTACGAAACCAAATGATACTCCTATTGTCAGTAAATTGCCCTCCGAAGAGGAAATGAAAGATGAAATTGCCATTTGTGTAAAACCATTCCATTTCGATTATGATCAATCATTATTTTTAATGGAGTTTTTGGAGTTGTATTCATTATTGGGGGTAACACGTTTTACATTTTACAATCATACAGTAGGTGAACATGCCTCCTGTATTTTGGAGCATTATATAAAAGGAGATATACCGGCCAATTCAACGGCCCAAGATGTATTTGATGTGAATGAAAGTGCTAAAAAATATGAAGGTAAGTGGAAATAATTTATGTGAATTGTTTCTAAAAATTAATTTCAATATAAATTTTAGATACTTCTACTAATTTGTCTTCCACAAAGTTGCTAAAGAGCCTCAATTATCAGCCACCTTCAGTACAAATTTTACCCTGGAACTTGCGTATGCGTTCGCAAAAGGAAATTCGCACGGAGGGCCTGTTTGCCGCTCTAAATGATTGTCTCTATCGCACCATGTATCGTTATAAATATTTGGCTTTGGTGGACTTGGATGAATTTATAATGCCACGTCTTAATGATACCTTACAGGAGTTGTTAGAGTAATTTAAAGACGTTTTTCGTACTCGCCAAAAAATTAATGAGACATTTTTTCTTTTTAGTTCTCTAAATTCCCGTTTCCGCAATCGTAATCTGGGTGCTTATTCCTTTCAAAATGCTTTCTTTTATTTACAATTTGCCGATGACCCCCTGACGTCTCGAGTGTTAGATGGTGAAAACTTGGAAATGGCTAAGCTGAAAGCTGCTTTAGTGACACAGAGAAAGACCAGAAGGTATGTGTGGTAATTAAGAAGATGTGAAGTGTCATTGTAGTGCTAGAGGGTTAACAGTTGTAGTGATTTTAGTCTAATGCTCTTAATGATTTTATTTTTTGTTTAAATATACC
Source organism: Phania funesta (assembly GCA_963932375.1). Taxonomy (NCBI): domain Eukaryota; kingdom Metazoa; phylum Arthropoda; class Insecta; order Diptera; family Tachinidae; genus Phania; species Phania funesta. The sequence continues at coordinate 101,304,551 of OZ010653.1, read as the reverse complement.
AAAAGTTTTTTAAGGATTATGTGATGGGTATAAAATCCTTAATTTATTAAATTTTGGGAAATTTCATCTAGTATTTGAGTATTTTTATGGTTAGAAATCGTTTAATAATAACTTGTTTATCGCAACCAAAGTAATAATGAAAATGATTCATATAACCGTTATATGCTCGCCATGGCAATATATTTGTGGCCATTGCTCATTTCATGAAATTTTCAATGACTATTTGACAAAGATGATATATGTATCTCGGTGTTGAGCTCAAAAGTTGTTTATGGCTTAGTAGCTTAGACTAAAAATATCACAGCTGATATTTATTAGCTTGTCAGCTGATAAATATCAGTAATTTGAAGTGTCATTTATTTAGTCAAGGGTTTGCCATTTACGAATATAGATCAGTTAACAACCCAAAAACGCATAAAAATAGTTAAATCTTACTACAAAAGTGGTGGTTCAAACGTGGCCACTTTTAGACATTTACGGGTTGATTATGGTCGTCATAATCGACCTATTATGCAAGAAATTAGCAAGACTCTTTTTCTTAACACTACTTTTTAGTTTAGTTTCTTAAATGTTCGTATGATGAAAAATATTTTTAATAAATATATCTCCTCTTCTAGACGCTTTAAATTGCATCCCCAAAAGCAACGTTCAAAATATATTTGCAAGCCCGAAGATGTTATTGAGGCTGGCAATCATTTTGTATGGGAATATTCACCTGGCAAGGGATCACTAAATGTACCACCTACCGATGCCATTTTACAACACTATAGAGTAAGAAGAGTTTTATTTTTTAACCTAAACGCTTCAAAAATGATAACTCTTTCTATTTCTGCCCTTTAGGTTTGTGAATTTGGTGGTAATGACTGCATAAAAGCACCCTCTATGGTCGATCGTACTGCCACCAAGTATGTAAATCGTTTGGTGGAACGTGTCTATAGTGTATATCGGCATTTGAAAGATAAATGTAATTTACCAACCTTGCCACCTCTCCCCAAACCAGCTCTTCTACCCAAAATGGAAATGAAACCAATCATAAGAAAGGTAACAAATGATAAGAGTGTAAATGAAAATGATGAATTTATTAAACGTACGGCAGATAAGAAAATTGATAAATTGGTTAAAGTAGACAACGAAAACTTGAAAGCTAAACGAGCGAAAGTGAAAACGACAACACGAACAACAACGATGCTAAAGAAAATTCATTTAACGAATGAATCAGCAAATGCTGAACAACTTTTAACAGTGAATAAAACAACGACGATAAATAGTAGTAGAAGTAGCAACAGTACTACTATTAATACAGCGACTACAACTATGTTAACTACCACATCCACCAGTACTGCTAGCACTAGGACTACAACAACGAAAGACTACACTACTACAACGGCAGCGAATCCGTTTCTTATAAAGAAATTTCATAAAGTCGTAGTATTTTTCATTGATGATCAAGGCCAATCTAGGGCACGTTTGGAATATCATTAAATTGGAAGGCAATAAATAGAAAACATAACTGCTCAAACATAAACGGAAATTTAAATATTGATAACAAGCATTTTAAAACTAAAATAATTTAATTAATCTGGCACTTACAACACAATCGGTACAATGTATTTATTATATGAACAAATTTTTGCTCTTTAATTTAAAGTGAATCATTAAGGCAGTGGATAAATAATTTTTTCAATACAGGAATATCATCAGATGCTTCAGTTCTTGATTTGTAGGTCGAGTGAACTTTTTACAATATTCCCCCATTTTTTTCTGTCTCCCAAATTCTAGAAATGGCTCGAAATCGTATAATTTAGCTTATTTTGAGGTGCATCTCGAATTGCCTGTTCTGTCACTGCCACAAAGATAACCAGTAATAAATAAATCTTTGGAACGAATTTCCGTCATCCCTTGTCAAGTAGTAAATATATTGACTCCAATGAATTCCCTTATAGCGGAAATTGCGGCCAACGCATAAAAATTTTGGTAGTAACTTTTTATGTTTTTAAAATGTCGTTTGTTTGGCTATTAAACCACGATAAAAGACTTTAACGACGTTAAGTGACAGACCTTTCATCAATATTTTCACGCTCTATATTAGAACAATTTGAGCTCAGTTGGTAAGTGCTTCACTTGCAAATTTGAAGCCTCAAAGGTTTTCTTTGGTAATCAATTTGAACAATTTCCAAGTATTGGGCTTATCATTAAGATCTTTATGACTTCTTTAGCATTCTTGATGGCTCAAATTTTGAGCTCTTTTAGGATCAGTTTGATAGCTTAATCATTTTTAATTAAGAGATTTAAGCTAGAAATTTTCCGGGGAAATTCAAATTCTATGTTTTCTAGTGACCAATTTTTAACTTCAAAATTTACAGTTTCAATAGTCAATTCTTAGATCTTACATTGATAGCAAGCTTCAAAGCTTTAATCAATAACATGTTGATCTAGCTTTAGTCAAATGAAGTGGTTAGTATTTACTCTCTCATGACTGATCAGACCGTGTATGTGTTCGAGAAATTATCTTTGGGTGGAAGACTTTGCTAAGGAATAAACTTGCTGTATGTGAGATGATGCCAATCGCCATGAGCTTAACCATGTGGCAATGGATCCACAAAAATTTTCCATTTAATGCGGATTTTTGGCCAACGGCATTCAGTACATTCTGGTCGAACGATTTGAGGATATCGTTATCTTTTCCGCTGTAATATAAGATTCCCATTGAGACAATGCGATATGACACAGTTTGACTTCTTCTTTTGGGGATTTTCCCAATTGTATAAGTTTGCCAAAAAGTTCCAATCAAAGTATACCCTCAAAGCCAATATTATATAGGGCGTCACTCAAAATAGGCGGATTTTTGAGGTAAAGTCATAAAATATTGGTTTCATTCCATTTCGTTATTAGCACAAAGTAGTTTAAATTTTTATTAATGAAGTTTAGAGCTTTGTGTTTTTATTTGAAGTTGGAATCAGGAGATACTATTTTCTATATTACTATAGTATTCAAAAGCTTATGGATACCGTAATTAATTTTTATTTTTAGAATTTTCTAGAAGTCATTTCGGATTGTGCTAATAATTGCCAAATCTACTTGTTTGATGTTGACAGTTCAGCCGCGACTGATTTTCAGTATTAATCTTTGCTCTTTAAATTACTAATGGAATTTGTTTGGTAATTATTTTCTTATTTTCACAAGAAGTGTCTGCGCTCCTAACTACAGCTCTGTTGCTTTAAGTATATAATTTTATCTTCTACCAAATAGGCATAAAGTAAACCAATTTATTCATTATTTGAGTCTCTTGAGTAGATTTTCATATAAACTCGTGGGTAATGGGGAGGCTGATATTGTTGGCAATCCATATGTGCTGCTCTTATCGTCTAAATGAAGCTATTATTCGATCTTAGAGTTGTCCACAACTATTGATTCTAATTCTTCATCCACTGCTTAAGCAATTCAACATAATAGCCTAACATATCATATCATGTTACAAAAGACACAAATTATAACATACATTTTATGCAAAATTTGAATTAACAAGCAACAGTGTACTTTTTTTGTCACCCAACTATACTTTGGATCCTTTAGAAAAATTAAATTTATCATTATGAAAATATATATTTTATAAATAAACCTATTTTTGAAAATAAGAAAAAAACTATTTCCTTAATTTTGTGGCATAAAATCCATCGAAATTCATAACATGAGTCCCTAACACTATTTCGAAAGTTGTGTTGATTTTATTCCTATTTTGCAAAAAAAAAAAAAACACTATCATCCTAAATATACAAGATTATTGTAAATGTAACAATTTAAGGCTTCTTAAGGTTAGTTATTAGTTATGTAAACTACTAGTTTAGTTATAAAAACTTACATGTAACTCTTTATATATTAAAAAGAAAAATTAAAATTTGTTTTGGGAAACTTCTGATCTAAACAACGCTACAACCTGATGTTTCAAATAAAGAAAGCAACAATTTCCTGTGAAAAAAATTAAATAAATAATAATAAAAAATGGCAAAAGATTTTTTGTGTTACTAATTGAAGCTGTTGTTTGATAAAAGCTTAAAATTTAATTAAAAATTTAATTCAAACCATTAAAAGTATATTTTAAGCAATTGAAATATTAATTGCAATAATTAAAAGTTTAATTAAATTTTATTTTCTTTCGACTTCATTTAAAAACTATAAAAAAATATAAATTATTTAAAATTTTAATTAAATTTTAAGCTGAAACCAAGAACGCTCCGAGTTAATGCAAAAAATGTTGCTGTGAATAGTTTTAATTTATTTTTCTATATTTTGTAAATATAATATACTTACATTTTAATTGTGCTTTTCTAGTAGGTCTTAGTTATGAAATAATCATAATTAATAAAAAGTAAAAAACAGAGAAATAAATGTTTATAAAACTGCATTAATCAGACAGATATGGATACAAATAGAAATGAGTTTTTTTTTCTTTTAGATTTAAAAAAACTAAAAAAAAGCATTTTACAAACGCTTGCAGAGCAATAGGATATATCGCCAGAAGGCGCCTAAATGTCTAAAACTTTAGACAGTAACTACCTATTGGCTCGAACTTATAGTGCTCTTAACACTGGGTAAACACAAAGTGCGTTCAACAGTGATTTCAGTTGTTACAAACAGCTACAAATGAGTACCAATTTTAAACCATGCATTTGAACATGACCTTGCTCTTGGTGGGGAGGGGCCCATCTAAAACCCGTTGCCGCAGCTACTAACAGTTGCAACTCAAAATAGTCCGGGACTGGTGGTCCTCCGCTATGAGACATAAAAAGCAAAGAAACTTATACGAAAAAAAAACACAATTAACATCCGCCCTCATGAACGACTCGTTGATCAAATATGCGACACCAACAAGAACAAGAAGAACAACATATCGACTAGGACTATAATATACACAGCCGCACTCACGGCGAGTTCAATTATCATTCATTGAATGGCATAACCTTAAAAGACTGCCACATACCCAATTACAATGGAAAATCAGCTGATATCAGTGAGTAATCGACAGGTGTGAAGGAATAAAAACCGGGGTATTCTGCCGCTTCAATCCAAAATGGGTAACCGAAGAGGCTACATTCACTACTATAGTGGTCTCACTCTTCTAATAAATAATTCGATGGAAAATTGCCTAGCCTCCCATATGTCTGATTGTCCTCTAAAGCCTTGTTATGTTATAATCCCATCCTAAACCACTATGTAAAATCTTCTAACGTGTAGTAGAGGCATTCCGATGTTACATTTAGACTAGGCGCAGATCCGAAGGAAGGGAACATAGAATATAATCCTTGCGCCCGTCAAATTATGAAATTAAGCGTTTTTCTAAGCGAATAGGTCGAAAATGGTTTGTTTTAATAAACAACGGCCAATAGCTTAACCATCTTAATGCCGAGCATGAGTGTATGTTTAGTAATACAAGAGGAAATTAAAATTACTCAAAGTTTTATGGTATTTAAAATATTCCTTCAAGCGTTAAACTACAAAATTTTTGATAAATAGTAAACCAAAACTTTTTGTTTTATAGAGTTAAAATTGTGAAGCGATTTTAATACTTGCTAGGTGGGGAAAATTCAGTACCTTCGTACGTAGTTTAGTATTTTTTGCTGGGGGAGAATGTCACATTACTCTAGTATATGTTTATTATCAAAAACGTTTGCAGTTTTTTATTGGCCTAATAAAATATGTACGAGTGCCAAGCTTTTGATTTGTAAAGCTTTTTCTGTTATTTTGTGTAAGAAAATTTAGCCTATCTTAGCTTTTATCTAGGTATTAAAATATGTATAATTGGGGTGTTACTAAAAAGCTTTTGCAGCAAAAGCACCGGATAGCCATAAAATTGTACCATAATTATTTAGAACAGTTTGTACACAAATATCAATAAAAGAAGGGGTAGAAAAAAAACTGTCATATTGAAGACACAAAATCAAGAAAGAAGTGTGAGAAGTATGGTATGAGTTAAAATTAACTCTAAACAGTCGTATTACAGTTATATTATTAGCCTAGGAAGAAGTTCAATTTCTGCTTCTGTGTAACCTAGAAAGAACCTTAATCATAAACCTACTAACTTTTATGTGATGACATTTGAAGGCAGGTCAAACAATTTCTTTGAAGAAACTAAGCCTTTGGCTATTTACTAGTTCCTTTTATACGAAAATATCTACTTCCGATCTAGACGTCGAGAATGAAACGCCATCGCTACATTTAGCATAATGATTATGCTTGAAATTAATGAAGTTGAATTCACTAAAATATTAATTTGCCTTTTTATTTACCTAATTTATTTTGATTTTATAAATTTTTTGGATTAAAAAATAAATTTAAACAAATAATTGAATCAATTAAATGCTTCATCAAATTTTAAGACCTTAATAGGATTTAATAACAAAGTTTTCTGTTCTAAATATGCATGTATTTATTAATATAATCAATTTAGTGTTTTTTTAAGAATTCCAATCCGCGATCACCAGCTATTTTACGAGGGTACGTAACTTGTGTTTAAAACATTGATAAGTTCAATGTAGAGTTCGTAGGACATAGAATACCTTAATCTGGATAGTGATGTACAAAAACCATTAGATCACTTAAGATTTCAGATTTCATAGAAAACCTGTTACAGAAAATTTCAGCTATCAATGTAAAAGACACTTGCTTGACTTATAGAGTAAAACAAAGAGACGTTGGAAATTCAAAAGCACCAAGAAAATTGTATTTTGCATGGGTATGAGACGTGCTTATAGTTTACAATAATTACTAAAATTCAAAATATTTAAACCAAAAATGAATATTTTTAATTCGAAAATCTTGCTTTGATATCACAAAAGCATGTTAGGCTTTGACCTGCTATGGGGATTACTATGCGTTACAATGGACTCGTTTAACTCCTGAATTACAAGCAAAGTAGCCGTAAAGTGAGCAAAGACACGACAATTTTACTCTTTCGAGAAAATCTCGGATATATGTTGCGAAAGCATTATATGTTAATTGCTCGCCGAACATTGTTCCAATCTGACACTGATATGCAGCACGGCTTAAAGTACCGAAAGACAATTTCCTTTTAACTAAATCGCATCAAAATCCCAGATATTTTTTCAGCTTTTAACTTTATTAGAAGTTGGAAAGAAGCTGCGGCCAGCCGTAGGCAACAAGGGGTTAATTCGAACATTAATTTTGTTCGAAATTAGTAAAGTTTTTACCACAACCAGAAATAATTTTTTTTCATCAGAATATCAGAAAAAGTCTTATTTTTACGCATTTAAGTGGAGACCAGGCGCTTTCCGAAGTACCCTATGGTATTAGGGGTCCAGTACGAATTTATCATATACAATGTCTTAGATTTCTGAACAGCGCCCGTAAAGAGACTCTTCGGGAGTTTTTCGGTGTCATATACGTTTTGAAAATAAGTCACGACTTGTCCCTAATACCGAGGATTACTTAAATATTTTTAACTTTTTATTAAATAAAGTATCTGTGATTTGCTTCAATAAATTCGTTATGATTAAAATAAATTCTCTCAAGTGACTAAAAGATAGCTTTACTCGAAGACTATAAAATTCAAAATATACATGTATATTACCACCACTATAATATTAATACATATTGATACTAAAGAAGTGAAAGAGCTATATTCGGTTTTACTAAAAATGTCCTACAGAATATTCCTGGTGCAAAATATTGGTTGCAATGTTTAATTTTGGTCTCCGATCATTGTCGCCTTGGTTTACATCTAAACTCTCCTTTCGTTAATATAAGCATTTTCAATCGGTTAATAGATGTGATGTTTTTTCTCCAATTTCGGTTTTTTTAGTTTGTTTATATATTTTACCTTTTCTCTGAATGCTTATCAAGTTTTAAGAAATTCTAAATTTTTTGGTGAATTGATAATAGCGGAATTGGAGTTTTGGTACAATTTTTTAATATTCGATAAAATTTATAGTTTGCGTTGCAATTCCAGCCTTTGAGCAAAATTTTTTCGTTAAATTTTAAAATATAATGAAGTAGGTTTTTTGAACCTTGTGTAAAATCAGTTTTGTTAAAATTCTGACGCTATCCATAAAATATATATTTATTTCAAACTTCTCACTGCAAAATTTTTGAGATATTAAAAATTTAGTTTTGATATTTTTGCAATTATTTTGTTGTACTTCAGTTGTTCAATTTTGTGGTGAATTTCCGAACTTTCCGAAATTTTGCAATATTTTTAACATTTCGGTGCAATTGCGGATTTCTTGCAACTTTGTTCGTTAACTTCGTTATTTGCTCCTTCTCTTACTTTTCATGTTTAACAGAAAGAGTAAATAACTTTAGCCTAACAATTTTATTAATTAGTTTTATTAATTACGTCAAACAATAAATTTATATTCAACTTTTATAATTTTAAAATTTATTGGCAAATTTTTAATTTTTTAGTGAATTTTAAATTTTTTTGGTAAATTTCCGATATGAAAATTATAATTTTTTCTTATATAGTTGTGCAATTACGAGAATATTCTAAACATTTCATAAAATTTTGGTGAAATTAAAGATTTTTTGGTGAAATTAGAAGATTTGGTGAATTTTGGTTTTGTGGTATTTTTTAGTAAAATTTTGCTTTATTTTAATAATTATTGATTTCTAACCAATTAGAGTTTCTTATGCCAGTTTTTCGATTTATGATATATTTTTTAGTGAATTTAACTTTTGGCGAATTTTTGCCAAATTTTGTATTTCCGTAAGTTTTTGGTGCAATTTAGTTTTACTATACATTTTGTAATTTTTTTAAATGATTATTTTTGGACTATAGATTGATTTTGTGGTGAATTTTCTAATTTTTAATGAATTTTTAAATATACGATTAACTACGATTTTGTTAAAATTTCTTTCTTTTTCGTAAGATATTGTTTTTGTGATTTTTTGGTGAACTTAAAAATTTTGGTGATATAACATTTTTTGTGGCGAAATTAAAAATTTTTGTAAATTAGTGTCTTTTGATATTTTTTAAATAAAATATCGGTCTTATAATGAATTTTGAAATTTTATTAAAACCACTTGCATTTGTCAATGAATATAACTAAACTTTGAATTTTTAATATTTTTGTTGTTATTTTTTTCTTGGAAAAAAAAATACATGTTGTTTGTTGCTGTTAATTAGCAAGAAGCATGTCTATTCGGACCTCCTGTATGAAAGAAAACCTTTAAAGTGCTAATGCAAAGTTTTAATTTTAAAATTTAAATAAAGTCTTAGCTGACGAAAACTTAATTGGAATTTATTCCACCAATCTTTTTTACTGTAAATAAAACGAAATAAATCGAAAATAAAATATTGCGGATTCGGAATACAGACCAGTAGAGATAATCGTGATTTTGATTTCATGTGTAGAAACATGAGTACACAAAGTGATAAAAATGTGCATATTTGTACATTCAATGATTTGGGTTTGAAGTAAAGGAATTCGGCGTCAATAACTCAAAGACGACCAATAAGTGGTTATTCGTGACAGCCGTAATTCAGGTTAAAATATATTCAGAAACAGCAGCATAAGTATATGTCGGCAACTAGGAAATAGTTGTCGGTTCTTTTCAGGTCCATCAATTTTCTAGCATATCTAGGCCCATGAACATATCCGCTGTTGAAGAACACATAAATTTATTTTATTTAACTGGTAAATGTATATTTTGTTGAGTTTAACTCACAGACAAATTGAACTTATCTAATGAAACCTAAGCCCCAAGCATATAAATCTCAGGTATTAACACTAATTTAAAGTAAAAAATGTGCACAATCTTTTTACGTGCCTCTTGTAACTGCATTATATACTTCCACATCTGCTTTTAATTCAAATTTCCAATCCATGAAATTGTTAAAAAAATATCAAGAAAACAAGAACATTTTGAAGACAATGAATGACTAGCAAATAACAACTACACAGCTCAGCTGTATTTATATTCGTAAGGTTGAATTTTCTTTCATTCCTGCCGAAATTATTTTATTTTTTTTTTACAATTTTCACATTTTGCTCCAACGCATATTTTCTGCTTTTCTTCTTCTGTGTTGTGCTTAAAGATTATGTCCTTCAAAATGCATCCTTTGCATGTTAGGGAGCAGCTGGTCTTGCTTGTTCATGTCCTTGCCGTTGTTACAGTTTGTATTTTGCATGTGTCTCATGCTTAGCACAATTCCTATTATGTCCTGGGTCCTGACAGCACACTTCTCTTATGGCAAAGGCCAATGTAGAGCAACAAAAATTTATTAAAAAATAAAAATAAAGACTAAAAAAGAGAGAAAGGAAAACAATGCATTTAATCCATAGAAGATTTTTCGATTGAATAGGAATTGTAGTTTAGCTTTTTTTGAGGATATATTTTCGTTACTGGTTGATGTTAAATTAAACAAGTGAGTTCTTTGAATTAAATAGAAATGAAGTGGTTGTGTGCAGTTGGAGAAGTTGCATTACTCAGATGTGTTCTTGTTAACATTTAAACTGTGAGTTGAATATTTACAGAAATCAGTAAAATTTATGGAACTTGATAGTAAAATTAAATTAAAATACTGACAACATCAGAATTCTTGGCCTTTACTTGAGGAGGCTTCCCTCACAAGATGAAGCTTCTAACCTCCAGCTTCTAACTATTCAATGGAAAATTAGAATTAGGCCTGGAATGAAGGTTAGGTCATCCCGTTAGATCATCGAATTATGGGCAGAGGGGCAAAAAAATTCTAAGGGTCTCAATTGAAGCACCATTTTATTTAAAAACTTGAAATATGCATGGAGAATAAGATGCTAAAAAAAGTGAGTTAAGAAAGTTTTGTTGATCATGTGAGATAATTAATTAATGTAGGGGGGGGGGGGGGGATATAGAAGCAGATCGCCAACTCTATGAATCACTTTCCGGCCCCCTTCTTTCCCCGAATTTATTTATTTGTGTAGTGATTTCAGACTGTCGGTCTTCATCCTCATCACCGAGTCTCTTGTAATTGCTAGTATTTATCTAAGGCTTGGGTCCACTATAGCCAGTGCTAGACATTCGCACACAATGTGCACTACCGCCTAAGCCTCTTCAGCAGGAGTATCTATGCAGATTGACATGCCCACCCCTTGCTTTCTGATTTTCTTATCCATCTCTTTGAAATTCTTCTATTGGTCAGCAAACACCGGAGATTAACCGCGACACCTATTGAGAGGCTTTATTGTCCATCCCTATGGGGATCTCGCGGTCCAACACCTTGAAAGTACCTTTAAAGGTTGATCCGTGCACCCCTCGCAAGGCGTAGTTGTCCATCTCTTCCGGATTCCTTCCTTGGCCAAAAGTTTTTCCTGAGAATATCCTCTTCACTTCTTGCGAGGCTTTCTGATTCATTTCTGTATGGGAGAAAAAGATGTCCACTCACTCAGAATTCCTTATGTATCGGGAAGTCTGTATTAAAACTAAAAATCAACTGGTATCCATAGTTCGCATACTGGAGACCAAGCACTCTCTTGGCTGCGCTTCCCTGGCGTAAGCTGTTGTACCGTGGATTAGGGATTTTTTATAAGAGGGTGTTAACTTCTCTCCGCTCGACTTATTTTGCCAGTTACAGGAACCTGTTACCGGCGGCCAACTCGAGGAGGTATAAGTCAGAACTAAAAAGTTTAGTTGTGTGGCTGTATTTCGAGCTTAAATCGAAAGTCTTTAGCAAGTTTATTTTAGCTATACTCATGATTCTAAAACAATTTAGTATTTGACGTTTTAAGGAAGTTATGTTCATTGTCATATAAGTAGCGGGGTGTCCCTACGCGTGTTTCTACTGGAGTTCAGAAATTTACGTTTAGCTGCAGCCGTTATTTCAAGTATTTGCTGAAATATTTTCGCTGTTGTCTTCCCTTATATTCTGTTCCTTTGATTATATTCTGATCATATGATTTCAGATACCGATTGATTCCCCAAATAAAAGACACATTTTAGGCATTTAATAAGCGCGTTCATGGATTCATGAGAAATATCTTTTAAGCTTTTTTAATCAACAATTGTTTAGACAGAGTTTTCTTCAAAACATATACTCTGTCTTAAGCTTATATGACAACTCTCTTTTCTGTAGCGGTTTAAATTTTACCACTAAATTCTTTCAACTTTTTTTTAAAATTTGTAAATTGTTGAGATTTTTGTTTGTTCTCTTTCTTCATTTATACTAATTTTCTTCTCTGTAAGCAGGTCTTGCTATATTGAAAATATTTTCACACACCAAGTTCATTCGTGCCATTAAGCATCAAAAGAGTCTAAAATAGTTTCAGGTAAACCTATGAAAAAACCAGTATTTCTTTTATTTTATTTTAAAAGAATCTTTTTCATTATATTTATACTCTTCAACATGACCATTACGATTAAAGATTTCGTAATCATTGTTATCATCTACAGCAGATTTGCATATTTAAAATTGAATTTCGTTTTAATAAGACTTGAAACAAAAAATATAGGCTAAAATACAACCTACTGACTGACATATAGACATGGACAGATATCAAAATGGGAATGGACATTTTCAATTCAAGTCCAATAAACAGGACATATACAAATTTTTGTTTAAAATATTTTACAAATAAAGTTGCTGTTTGGGTTTAATTATTTTTTCTTGGTCTTGTGTTTTATTTAATTTTTATATAAGAACAACTTTGACATATTTGTAAAGACTGCTGCAGTCACGACAAACGATGTTCAAAAGGAAGCAAAAAAAAAAAGAAATGTAATTGTGTCAACCAATTTGCAATATTTAGGTCAAGTTTTTATATGGACCAAAAAAGGTGGTTTGAGGGAAAGAAATGGATCGATATTTGATTAAAGAATAGGCCGTTTTAAATGCACCAACATTTTTCGATATTGCTGTAAAATATGGATCCTTATAGGTAGGAAAGTTCAATTAACGATGTCCGTCTGTCTGACCGATGTCAAATCAACTTTTTGACAGCACTGGACAACATAGGATCTTGAAATTGAAACCACTTGAACAGTAAGTTTGGTAAATTTGTTATCAGCCATATCTCGGGAATATTTGCACCGTGCTCGAAATATTGGCCAAAAAGATTTTTTTTTGTTTCTTGATATTTTCACTCTTGCGGGGAAACACATAAAACACAAATTTTCTATAGGTCCCCCTAGAGAAAGCCCCCAGATAATCTACTGACCTTAATGTTAGAAAATTAAAATTTTAAAACATTTTTCCAAAAAAACCGAATTCTTTCAAGTAGCGAAATTTCGCATAAAATAAGGCATTTTGCCAAATTTTTAATTCACCACTAATTTGAAAAACTAGAATTTCGTTTTTTCGCAAAAAAAAAACCGAAAACGAAAAACATCGAAATTTTATCAAAATCGATGCTAAACAAACATATAAAAACAAAAATTCACCAAAAGTAGTGAACTCCAAAAAAGAAATAAAAAATCGGCAAAAAATTCAAAATTCACCAAAATATTTAAAAATTGTGTCAAAATTTGTGAATTGACCAAATTTCAAATATTGTGGTCCAAAAATTTTAAATAAAAAAATAACAAAATTTGCGTAGAGTTAAGAAAACCTTGATTGGACCAAAAAATTACGAAATTGTCAAAATTTAATATTCACCAAATATTCGAAAATATACCATAAATCTAAAAATTGGAATAAAATAATTTAATTTCTACAAAATCAATATTTATTAAAAACCCGAAAATTTATAAAATATACGACACAAACAAAACTTAAAAAATGGGGAATTTTACCACAAAAACGTTACATAACTTAACTATAATCCAAAAATGTTTAAGTTACCAAAATAAAAAAACAAATATCACTAAAAACTTTTAATTTCACTAAAACTTCGCCAAAAAATCGAAAAAAATAAAACAAAAAAATTCCAAAAAGACCTCCAAAACCAAAATTCACCAAATTTTAAAATTTCAAAACTGAAGTTCACCAAAATTTTTCGGTTTCACTAAAAATTTGAAATTTTATAAAAATCGAAGTAATTTTAACAAAATCCTGCGTCCATAAAACCTACTTTTCGCAAATAAGGAAGAAAAATAACTTTCCAAACGCTTAGTACGATTGCGATATTTTAGGTGAATTATTGATCAATTCAAAATATTGTTTTTTTGATAGCCATTCACTTGGCAACAGACAAAATTTATGAATTCACTGAATTTCGACCATTGTTCATTTATATTCAGATAAAAACGGTCAGCCCAGCGGTGGCTGGAGTATGATAAGTTTGAGCTGAGTGCTGAGTAACACCTGTTACATGGTTTTTCTTTAGTATCTTTTGCTACCGCATAGCCATCTTTACTCAACAAACCTTATTTGAAGCCGTACAGCGAGGTGTTTAGTTTGTGGGCAAAATACAGATTTTTATTACCAACTGATTTGTACTAACGGTCGCAAAGTCTAAGGTTTGCATATGTAATCAATTTGCAGTTTCACTTCTGATTTCTGGAAATTACATCATGTTCAGATTTAGTTACGGATTAGTTAGAGTCTTTACCTCCATTTAAGTATATAATAAGTCTGTTCCGATTTTCAATAGATTTTCAGTTTGCTATAAACCTTCACATTCAAGTTGTTGTTTTTGTTCTTCTATAGGAGACTGTAATTTAGTATTAAAATCTATTCTTCGTGCAAGTGCATTTAAGGAGCCAATGTTTTATTATTTCAACTCTTTAACTATTCAAAATCATTTGATTTGAAATTTTATTTTCTCCTGGCTTTTCTGTTACTGTTTTACTACCGACATATGTGACTTTATATTTTATTTTAATTTAGCCAACACATAACGAAAACAGTGCCTAATTAAAATAACACCAGCGGTAGATGGATGTGGCTTTAGTTTAATAGCAATTTGTGAAACATTACGTTGTAATCACTTTAAACTCTTATAACAACTTCATTAGCATTCAAGCTTTGAAAAAAATGACTGTGTGAATATTTGAGTTAAGTAGAACAACTTTATGCGTGTAAATTGAATACGATGGAATACAGTGGGCGAACAAATTAAAGGACCTGTTTTAAAGCAAAATAATATGCCAATTATACTTAAGTTATATAATATATTTTTTGACAAGTTTCCAAACTTAAACTCTAGGGAAATATAAATAGGTAACCTCGCTAGCGCAGATGATGACTTTTTTTTAAATAATTGGATATCACATTTCTTAAAAAAATCTCTATTACCGCAACTTTTTATATGAAGTTTATTATCGGCAACTAAGAGGGATATCCCTTGAAGCCGCCCTGCACAGAAAAAAAAACGTGTGTTACTTGGACCTTTGATTTTAATACTGGAAGGAAGGACTTATAAGTTTCTTGATTTGATTTTTCGATAGGGTGATTTTATATTGATTTTTCGAACTCATTTCCATCATCCCTTTTCAAGTTTGGTTTGGTGAAAAACCGGGGTTTTTTGCTCTGAGTTTTTTTCCGTTCGCCATTGTTTCGTTGGCTGTGCATCAAATGGCACCATCCTGTTGGAATCACTGGTGCACATACTTAATTTTTGGCCACAAGAAGCCTACTATTATCTCCCGATGGCGAGCATCATTCATGGTAGTAACTGCTTGGCCGACCTCATATTCGGTGACACCGTCAGCCTATAAACCGCCCCAAACAGTCACTCTTTGTGGATTCATCGGCTTTTAAGCAATCACTCGTGGATTCCATTTGCCCGAATGCGGCATTTCTGCTTGCTAACGAATCCACTAGGGTAAAAGTGCGCCTCGTCGCTGAAGATGATTTTCTTTGCAAAGTCAACATTCACTTTTGTCAGCTCAACCAACCATTCGGCATATTGATAACGCTTGAGATGGTCAGAGGCCTCAGCTCTTGAGTCAATTGAATCTTGTAAGCGTGTAAATTTAAATCTCTATTCAAAATTCGTATCAGTGATGTTCGTGAGATGATCAATTGTTGAGCACGACGACGAATCAAGTTTAACGGCTCTTCTGTCACACTATCGCAAACAAAAGGAATGTTTTCCGTAGAACGAACTAGGCGAGCATGAACAGGTGTTTTCACATTTCTTACAGAGCCGGTTTGCTGAATTTTTCCCCAAATTTGTGACCAAAAAAATCACGAAGTGCACGAAATGCATTTTGAATTGATCGCTCATTTTCGTAAGAGGCTTCAACAATCTTAACGCGCTGCTCAATTCTCAAACACTGAAACAAAGGAATGTAAAATTAAGTTGGGGAAAAAACTTGACATTGAGATGTGATTCACAATTAACATCGTGCATTTTTCTTGGATCACGCTGTATATATAAGAATATACTCGTATAGACGTTATGATTTTTTTTGGCACACTGTAACCGAACACCTTTGGAGCCACTACCAACAGGACTGTGTGTATGAGTAGGTACAAAATTTGTACTACAAATTAAAGTGAAATTACAAGCTTGTTTAAACAAATTAGCCTTGACTATATAAAAACTAAAATATACTGTGACTCAATTAGTTTTATACACCGCCAAAGTGAAGGTATGCACACACACATATGTATATGTATGTCCATTTTTATGGAGGATGTTAAAACATTGTAGTTGGTTTTTTTGTTGGTAATATGGGATTTCTCATAACTTTACTGGATCTTATAATTTAAATAAAAATGCACTTTGTTGGTCTAGTGTAATTGCTTAAAATAAGCCCCCAGTTAATCAGCTGTCACTTTTTTTACCTATGTAATGAAGAATGTAGTCAGTTCTTTGGAAATCTTTTCTTTAGAAATAATATCGCTTGTTTTTGGGGTATAAAACAATACTGTTTGATATGCTTTTAATTTTGAGAGCAGTTAATTGTTTTGTGTTTAGTTGGGTTTACCATTTGGAAAGGCCCGAACACAAAATTGCTGTTGATTCTGAATTACAAAAGAATATTTTGTTCGGCGAGGAAGTTAATCTTTGATTGAATAAGCGAATCTGTTACATTTGGAGTGAGATAATCGATAAGACACTATAAGATTATTAGATCAGAAAAAGTCACCGCTTGGTATGCTTATGGGCTGGTGAAAACATTGGTCCATATTTCTTCAAAAATAATGGCGGCCATAAAGTCACAATTAATAGTGGCGGCTACAGGCCCATGATCACTCACTTTCATTGAATTTCAATATATTATGGCGGCTTAATAATTACGAGATATTCCATTTTTCGTAGTCTATGCCCTGTTCGGAGACCCCTAAATTTAAGCACGTTTCCTTATAAGTTTATTTTTGGCTGCCCTTTAAAACCTAAAACGGCGAGTATTTTGTTATATATCAAAATAAAGAATTTTGATTAGGAAGAAACCATTAATTATTTTTGATGGGAAGACCGGCAACCAAGGCAAAAAAGACATAAATGTAAAAATATTTGTTTAGTGAGTTTAATAGTGGTTGTACAATCACTAGTGACGCTGGGCGGCTTATTGCAGCCACTGCAGAAATGTCGGACAAATTCACGATGTGGTGTTGGACAATTGGTGAGCTAAAGTAAGCAAGATAATAATTCTGCTATATCACATGGCTTTATAATTTTGATTTTAAGTCAGAGATGAACCGGTTAATCACAATTAAACAATTAAAGTAATTTTGTGTGTGTTTGGCGTTGTTATGCAATTGATAAGGCATGGTTCTACTACACACCAACCTAGAATAAACAAATGTTTAAGCAGATGCCGACGAAGAGCAAGGCCAAGATACATGCAGCATAGACTACATTGCTTACCTTTTAACCAGAGTAACAATAAATGATGAATGTTATGTTATGAAAAATCTAGAAAATACAAAGGGCCAAACGTGTGTAATTGTCATAGAAAAATATTTCTAACTTTGTTTGCGCAGTCTATTCTCTCAATGTAGATCGAAACGTCGATGGCGAGATATAGTTTAGCAAAAAGGCGATAAAATCATGATATAATAAATTCTCCTACAAGCGATAGATGAACCCGCATAGACGTGCAATAAAACGCATATTGAAACAGGCTTAATTTAGAAAGCAAGCAAGCTTATATACAAAGTAACCAAAAAGGTTGTTGGGTGTTTAATATATAACAAAATAAGTAATCAAATTGGTTGGTTCTGGTGTACTTTAGACAAGGTGTCCCTAAAGAAAAGATTCAAAAGAACTGTGAAACTATAAGGGGGTCCAATCATAATTTACGATATTAATTATGAGCCACACCTTAACAATTGAGCAGCGCTTTAAGATTGTTGAAGCCTTTTAAGAAAATGGGCGTTCAAATTAAAATGCATTTCGTACACTTCGTGATTTTTTTAGTCAGCAAAATCGACCAAATGTAGTCATATATCCTTTTATCATAATAAAAACTACTAAAACTCTGAAAACTTTTTATTTTATTGACAATTACATCGTGCTTTTTCGTTAGACCACCCTATATTATTTTGGGAAAATTTCGTAATGAAAGTCTTACTTCAAAATTAACTGAAAAGACGATTTTTTAATAGTGAGTGCTTGACTTTGTTAGACTTTGGCGAACCGAAGCCTTTACTTCTTTGATCATTTCTTCGCCTCTAACAAATTGCAGCTAACCTGTGGTTTGATTTTGCATAGTAGAGCTGGTATTTTGAAACATTTGAATCCTTTTTCTAATGCTATTGTTACCTACGGTATTGTGAGGATGATTTTACCATGATAAAAATGCTAAGCGCTAACTATAAAATAACGGTTTCGTTGAAAAGCTAGCAGACGATGCGCTACGCGACTCTAAGCATACCCCTAATCCCCGCACTCTACTTTACAATGTCAACTTTAAAAGTAAACACCGTTAAACTTTTTTCGACAACTTGTATAATTTCCGGCTACTGATTTCTATTGGCTGGTTCGCATGTAATCGAATTTTAAGATGCGTCAAAGTGACGACACATAATAGTCAAAAATTTGGATTAGAATTAGATACACCTACAGAACAGTTGTATTGAGGCGCACGGCTTTTTAAGTCCAATTCACAAAACTTTGTGCGAAAATTTGAATAGGGTTTAAGTTAATATATTCGATTAAAATAATATAAAATAAATCTCTACTTCAACAAATGTAAATATTCCTTTGTTTTAAATAAATCCATACAATAAAATATACTCTACGTCCTTTCCCTTTCATCTTAACAATTCAACCACTTAATTTCCTCTCGTTTCACATGGTCCTTCAAACACAATAGTGCCACAAAATTTAAAGAAAAATTACAAAAATATTGTTTTACAACCACTTTTCTACCAGTTTACGTAAAAATTCGCTACCATACAAACGCAACTTTTCACGGTTATGTCCACATGGAGTAAAGTTCCATAAAATAAATGCAAATTAGTATAAAGACTGCAAGTTAATACAAAAGCAACTGTCCAGTTACAGTAAATGAAACAATGGAATAAAAAATTAAAGAAACGTACATAAACTTTAACACTTCCACTTTCTGTGAATAAAGAAAAGAGAAAAGAAATTCTGTGAGTCCCTTATATTCACAAACTGTTCTTGAAACATGCTACAACATTGATGTGACTACGACTCGTACATTTACAGTTATTGTACGTCAAGGAATTATTGTGTGTAAGTGTGTGTATAGGAGTGCATGCATATCCTGTGTTCTTCTTTTGTTTTTAACCACTGCCACAAAATAATATCAACAACGCTCAAGTTGGACAGTGGTTTTTTTCTCATCTGTATTCGGTGTTTGGTTACATAAAGTTTGAGTAATGTGGCCAACTTATAAGAATATTGGTCTCTTCTTAATGCATGAATGCAACCCGTGTGTTCATTAGGTTACGTTGAAACACCGAGAAATAATAATGCGTATTTTAAACATTTTGTCCCTGACTGAAACCATGTGTTTTACGTCGATAATTCTTCGACTCCAACATATTACATCATTCTGACTCTCCGACTAAACTCGATGGCCTGAATTATGTCACCTTTGAAGGAAACCAGAGATCCATATCCCGCAACGTTGGCGATAACCAACGTTTTAACAACGTTGTTTTTGAAGAAGTGCAGATATGGTGCCGCTGGCCTAAAATCCGCAGTAACTTATCGTGGATGCATTGCCAAAAATTCCGCTCATCTCTATTAAAATTGTTTTTCGAAACGCTCACTTATACGTGCTGCTTAATGATGGGACATACCTTCGCGATTTGGTAAGCAAGAGATTTGACAGGCACTTCCAAGGCAACATGGTCGCCACAAACGGTTAACAGTGAATCGATGCGAAAAAATTAGGTTAGGTGAGATCCACAGGCAGTCGTATTTCCTTGTAACCGGCCTCTTTGTGTTGCCTGAAAGAAAAATAAGTAATGAAACTCGGAAAATGGAAGAATGCTGTTTCTGATGAAGGAATATGTTGTATGCAATTCCATTTGTGATAGTTTCAAGAGGCTGGCTGACAAAAGTTAGTTATCTTAGATAGGTCTAGCGTTGATCCTCCAATGATAAACACAATTACAGGAGATGAAACACAGTCCCCTCTTATTTAGTTGTGGCAGCTACTGTAGTAGTCGCATACCGGCATTCCCATTCTCACTGCATGATTGGCAAATCTGCAATATAAAATAATCATTGCCACGACATTCCTTAGTTGGAATTAGTAATACACCTACGCTGTGTAAGGTCTAGTTATCTAATTCGGACATACGAGTGTAATACAAAGTTATCTTTCATTATACGGTAGTTCTACAAAGAGTTATTAGTAGGATTTCACCTATGGAATACTATAGCTACATCCCGTAACTGAGAATGAGCCAGTACTTCGGATACTAATATAAAGGAGTATAAAGCCTCTTCAGGAACAAGTCAAGGCTTTGCTGAACTATTTTGAATACCATACAAACTTTCATAGGTCCTCCTGGCATTAGTCAAACAAATTATTTCCTTAAAATTATGCTCCAAGCGAGTTCACAATTTTATATAAACCCTGTATAGTAGCAATTATTTGGTCACATTTATGTCCAACAGCCATTAAGATATGAAGAGACAAATTAATTCATTGTTATATTTCATGTTCATGCACATTTATCATTTTCCTCTGAAATTTTTTCTTGTAGTCTTTTATTCATATGAGTTGAAATACGAAAAGTTTATTTTTCACTCATTTCTTTTGTTTGTTTTTATTGTGAATTTTTTCATTGCCTTTTCATTTCATTTGCATGGATTTTCTGCAATCTCAACAATTTAAGCTGTAATAATCCTGACATTAAATAAGAAATGGAAAAGTATTGAAGAATAAATGCATACATATACATTTCCATACCTGTTTGATTGTTACTGTTATATGCTTCTTAAAGAGTGACCTGAAAAGTAAATTTAAAACACTCACATTTGATTGAAAGAAAAATTAATAATAATTCACTATAAGTTCCAGGTGCCGATACATTCTGTTTTACTTGAGTTGAAGCCTTGCCTGCTGCTTCACATAATTTCGTGAAGCTTTGAAATTAGTTTAAGTATCTCTTCTTTGAATTAGGACAGGTAGGTGCTGCTAGGAGTGTGACTAAATACTAGGGATGCGTGGCAAAGCGAGTTATTGGTCTTTAATATGCGAACTTTGGATACTAGTCGATTGCCAGTATTAATACGGACTTAGCTGTACATATGTACTTGTACTTGTTGAATTCCTCCCGAATTCCTACTCGTGGATAGTAAGTAGTTCTCCTTTTTGCGCAATTATTCACAAAAAATCTCCTTTAACCTTTTCGAAGCATTTCTATAACCTCAGAATCATTCCTATGCCTTTGAAGCAATAATCTTGCTATTTGTTTTCGCGGTTTTTAAGAGTTTAATCTCCAAAGTTGGATTTACTTTAAGTACATTTCAATTTCGTTGCTGCTGTCCCATGATGTAATTGAAGGAAGGGACCTCAACAGAGGATGAGTTGGTCGGTCATAATTAATTTCAGTGCTCTGTGCGATACATCCAATTTTACACTTGGTGTAACTTTATTCTCCGAGAGCCGATCTAATATATTGCTTTACATCAAAAATTGATTTAATTCCACCGCTATATATCGCCTAATTGTTTTTTATGAAAACGGAAGTCCATTTTTTATAAAAAAGTTACACAAGGGCCTTGGAAGTTGTCCTCTTATAAAATTTCACAGTTAATAGTTACAGTTACCCATAAAACTAATTGTAGTACCTTTCTTTGTTTGTGTATGTAAATGAGCCTTCTCTTCATTTTGTCTATCTAGTGATCATCATCAAGTGTGTGTACCGTTGTCGTTGTTTGTGTTCAATTTCCCTTTGAAACAATCTAGTTGCTATTCTAATCCTTATGAAGTAAATGCCTGTTTTGTTTAAATAGTGCAGCTACCATCATACCGAGTTACTAACAAATGCTACAAGAACAACAACTATTAAATACTAATACCACTGTCGTGTTGGTATTTATAGAGTAAAATTTTCCAATTAGCATTTCCCCTGTTAACTGTGATTCGTAACATGAGCATTAACTGTTGTTTCAGTTTGAATACAATTGTTACTACTTGTTTAGTTACTGTGGCAAAGACTCGTGCAAAAAAGAAAAAAAAACAACGTCATAATTTTAGCAGGTATTTGAAATTCTCTACCAAATACGATTTTAATGTAAATTTATACAAGAGCTAAACTCTACTATGCAAAAATTGGGCCTTTATTAAATCTTGCTGTAAAGCTTTAGTCTGTATAGTGAGTACTAAGAGAAATTAGCAATTAAATTTATTTCACTAAGTGAACAGGTAACTTTTCTTTTCTGATAAAAAATTTTCAGTATCTATTTTGCAACCATTTAAGCGTCAAAGCGTTTTCAATCCAAAAAAAAAAAAAATAGGGATAATAAAACTGAAGCACTAAATAACAACAAGTTTCTATTGTTAAAAATTATTTAAAAAATAACTAAGCTTTTGCTTTCAAAATTTTCAAATTTTCTACGAAATCCAGATCAATTTCGAAATGCTAAAAGAACTCGTTACCCAGTCACAAACTCTTATAATATCGTAGTAGAGTGGTAACGAGAGTCCTAGAAAAATGACTCGGCGTCGTGGAAAGAGGTAAATTTTCTAAGAAGCGGTGGTTGAAATAATTGGCACGGATTTTGGGCTATTTGCGAACCTGAAATCGAGACTCGTCAAGAAGTGACTAGTATTTGTGCTCAACATCGCAACCTGACAACCCATATTTTTCCTATTGATTAAAACCTTTGGAATGTACTTAAACTATAACCAATTGGTACGGTTTTTGAGCACGTTGCGACAGTGGATTCTACTACTTTTAATACGAGGCTAGTTAAGCTATGTGAAATACTTGTGCACAACATCGCGACAGAACAACTCAGACCTTTCTATCTAAGTGTGGTCACAATTATTACGCTCGTGAAGTAATTCGCTAATCAAAGTTGGCGTCCTACATCATTTAACTAAAGCCGTTGGGCACCTTTCTGTGAAGGTATTTAAATTCAAAAATCTGTGTGAACAAGTCCCCAACAACACTTGCGTTAAAGGAACAAATTGAACGCTCTGTTTTTGATATTCAGCCCCATTTCACAAAGTGGTATTACGATTTCAACAAAAGAACAGTTTGAATCAGCAATTGACTGGGACCATTCTGACGTCAATGGTCAAAAGCTTCTGGGCAAATTTTTTCGGTAGAAAAATGTTCAAAGTGGCAGTTGTGAAACTACTCGCTACGAAATTTAAGATACCTCCCCAGAGGGAACGGAACTGATACAGTTTTTCTCACCTGACTAGTTCCTTAGGGATAGGGACCGGTTCAATATTTTGCATAAAAGGAAACTGTCACTTTAACATGGCGTGGTCACAGAAGTGGCAAATTGATTCCTCTTAGACACTGTGTGACAGACCATTGAATAGGCGTAAATAATCTTATTCAGTTTAAGTTATAGCACTGGTATTAGTTATAATTTATGTTTTAAATATGTGCTCACAAAGGGCTTTTCAATAAAAGCGGATCGAGGTTGACAGTCAGTGGCAGCGACCATATCACGATTGATTAGCAAGTTTAAGTGACACAAATTTGTTATTGAAATCAACGCTCGTATAGAGGTTATGTCCATGCGCAAGATGTTGTTGTTAGAATCAAACCTCCAAATATCCGTACATCAAAAAAAGAGAAAATATCATTGTATTGTGACCGCTGACGACAAAAGATATCGGTAACTATGTTTTCCAGAGACCGACCAGAATGTCGATGCAAAGGTGACACCATGTAAAATGAACTTAGTTTATTAAAATGATTTCAGCACTCTTTGACTTGTTTACATATCGGAGTGCACTTTCTCAACTGGAAATTTCAAAAGCTTGCGGGCGGTCTCATCGTAATTGGTTTTCACATTTTTAATAATCAGAATAATCATAGTTGACTGCTTACCACTTAGAGGACACATTTTAGATGAACGATTTTATAGACTGCCGTAGCCGGCGTCGCAACGCCAATAAAACTAGAATAGAACCAGCCAGTTCGAGCAAGTAGCAGAGCAAGAAGCCGAAACGATACTTTCGGCGGCGATGACAGAGCAATTTCTAGTAAATAGCGGCGTCGACGGCTCTAGAAAATTTTTTAGCGGCTCAAGTTTTTGAAAGACTCATTTTTTTTTTAAATTAAGCAAATTGAATTCACAAAAAAAGTACAAAAATCTTCAGAACTGTAGCGAAAAAAATCAGGGACCGAAAATAATAATTATTTTTTGAAATTTCAAACATAAAAGCAGGGAAATGAAATTATCAGAGAACCATATCAAGCACAACATTTTCATCGTACTAACCTAGATTTTTAGAAAATTATATGCATTTTAATTTTGGTGGTCTTAAAACTAATTTATTTTAGAAATAACTACTAAATTTTTATTTATATATTATGGGCAGAATCAAAATTCAAAGCCTGGAAAACGTAAGCCGTATTTAATTAAATAAATAAATAATTTTAACTTTTCAAAATAATAATAAAATCAGATCTTAAAAAAAATCAAGAAATAATAAATAAAAAATGTATTAATAACAATAATATTTTTCATGTCATTACAGTCCATGAAGAAAATACGTTTATAATCGATAAATGTCTGCTGCAGCGCGTCATTGGCGACGAACCAGTCGACTTGAATATTTGCTTCAATTCTGCTTTTATTATTTTATTCGTGTGGCTTCTGTAAAAATGGAATCCTGATAAAATGATATGTTTCATCCATTATAGACTAAACAGGTAAACTCACCGGCGGGAGTTGGAGTATGGAGTTTGATATCCGCAATTACGCCGAAATTACTATGAATTCGTCCGTAAGTCTACCTATTTTTGACCTAGGTCTCATCGTTACAAAATTAAAAAAAAAAGAAATGGAGAGAGCCATACGACTGTCAAATTTCTATCCGTATTTTTACACATTCATAGCATAGTGTTTTCATAGTATAACACTTTCACATTTTATTTTAATTTTTGACAATTTTCTAATGGTATGAAAAGCTCTTAAGTTATAATATTTATTTCAGACAATGCTATAAAAATATTGTTATAAAGTATTACAGTATTTACACCCTCATAAATTGGAATAAAATTTTGCTTCGGGGTATTCTATGCTTTTGAAAGTACTATTATTTATACTCAACTAAAAATAAGCTTTTTTTTTAGTAAGGAAATAAAAATTCTATAAAAGTGGTACTTTTTATATATGATTGGAATCTTTTTGATATCGTAAGAGTTAACATGTTTTAAAGTACATTGTGACACTGGCGTTTTAAACCTTTAAGTTTCAAAATTATAAAAGTGAGCTTTCACTCCCTTATTACAGAGTTTTTTAGTGAAGCTTTTACAGGGACTGAATTTACGATAAAATTTTCAAAACGTTATATTATACAGTTTATACGTCGCGCAAAGAAATTGTCCCCTTAAATAATGACGTTCTTACTGTTAAGTCCCCTGAACAGCCACAAATGGCAAGCATGTAAATAACATTTTGCTTTATGATATTTTTAAAGTTTTCGATACCATGTCCCTTGTAGACCAGATTTATAAGAATGGCTAACATTTAATCTAAGAAAAGACGAAAAATCTTACAGATTTATGTAAAAGAATTATTCTTTATTGTTTTAGGGAATTACGTAGGCCTTTTCCATTTATATATTTCTCAACGATGTCAGAAAAAATTTATTACGGTCCATCAAGTTTTATCATGTTTTTTCATGAAATTGTGCAATTTGATGTAAAAAATAGTATTAAAACCGCCAAAATACATGACACATAAATTGCAATTTTATTAGAAAGGAATTTGAAATTCGAAAAAGAAATTTTAATTAATATAATGAGATCGCTTCTTTTAGCAGTGTATTGTTATTTTTATTACCCCTCTCTACTATATTAAAAATAAACCGAACAAGTATCTTAAGGAAAACAAATATAATAACAACTCGTAGAAACTAACTTGAACCCCATAGAATAACTTGGAATTTTATTATAAAAGTAAAATAAAAGTTGAAAAGAAATTCGCTAGAAAATTTTAAGATTTAATAACGTCTGCGATCAATTTAGGCTACTTGGTTTTTTGTCTAATTGACATAACTGTCAGCCACTTGAAATTATTATATAAAGTATATTCTTTTTTATGAACTATTTATGTACTAAAAAATACCCAGTACGTATTAAAATCTAATTCTTGCATTTACTGGTATCTATTAGAGAATACGACGAGGTGAAACTTTACAAGGAAACCGAACCCGAAATTGTGCAAATCTTAAAAATTGGTGCCTGTTTGTCAGACACCAATTAACGACGATTAGGGCTTTTTTCTAACTTCTTTTTAAAAGGAGATTTGCTTGCTACTATTAACAAATCTTTTCAATCGCATTTCCCACTCAAAATATTGAAAAAAGTTATTTCTTTAAAAAAGTATGAAAATGAAATTAGCTTTTTCTTAGGCATTTTCGCTTTCTTTCACTGCTGAGTTTTTATCCAGCCAAATTTGTTTATTTTTTTATTCTATTCAACACAAAGCGATTTGATACACATGCAAACTTTCCTTCATCTAGAGTTTTTTTTTTAGCATTTTTCATTATGAAAAATTAAATTAAATTGTATCTAAATTTTACTTCAATATGATTTATTTAGAGAAACCAATTTTTTTTGTCTAATATTACGTTTTTACTGGAGCAATTCATGTTGTCCTGTAAAATATCTTCTTTAACAAAAATTCTAACTAATTACTACGATAAGATAAAAATTTCCGAAGATATGAGAAAATTCGTCAAATTGAACTTTAATTAATTGGGTTTAACTAACTAACTAGAAAGATACCAACTAGAAAGACAAATCGAATGCTTATAAAGTGGCAGCGGCACAGAAAATTAATACGTTTCCACTAGTATCTTATAACTTTATCTTTTCAGTATTCTAAAAAGGATCTTAATAATAAAAAATTTGTTTTTCTTAACTGGAGGAGTAAACGAACTTAAGCCTGAGTAGAATTATTTATTTAATAGTATTTAAAATGTTTCCGTTGATGTTGGCGTTAAAATTATTTTCTAGAGTAAAAAATAATTAATTTTATAAAATAGAAATAAACATAATCACTCTTTGAATTATAAATGCCAAGAGAAATAACTTTTTCAAAGCTTTTAAGTTTTGTAAAAATTTATATTTTCGCAAAAAGATATTTTCTTTCACAAAAACTATTACATTTATCAGCAATTTAATTAAGGCTGTCAGATCTACAAACACAAACATACTTTTCTACATAAAAATGATTTCCTAACAAATACAATCAAGCTATTTAATACAATATAAAGCTATATTAAAACTTTTAATTTCCAATTTAAATATGAACACTTACATATCGTCAATAACATGCATTTTAGTTAAAAAGACAAACTATTTCCCTGATTTGTCATAAAATCACTTTACTTTATTGTCTAAAATAATGCCTTGTTCCTTCCTAAATGCAAATAATATGAATAATATAATTTCAAGTTATTATCAAATGCTCCTAAAAATTTTCTCCATAAAAATAGAACTAGAAGATATTTGCATAAACCAACAATAAACATCAAAGACACATATTGCACTGCAAAAAAAACACACACACACAAAGAAAAATTACCAAAAAGTAGGGAGAAAAAATTAGCATTATTAAAAAATACTTAAAACGCAAATCTTATCTTGACATTTTAACTCTCTGCACTGTTACAACTACAATACACTAGAACATTTAATATACATCTCTCTTACACACTCACACAAATACCTATTCATATGATTTATAAACATTAAATCCCAGATAAAAGAACAAACGCTAACAAAACCGTACTTATGCACACAACCATCATGCAATCGTTGTTGCTTTTTTAACTGCGGGAATAAAAAAAGGCAATAATAAAAGTAGAACTTCATAATATAAATACAAATATGAAAGTACATGTATGATTTAAATATGCATACGAGTACATGTGTGCATACATACTCATATTTAAGGAATGATATTAGTTTCTGTCATGTGTTTCTTCTTTAATACGACCAAATACTGAAATTTTCTATGAAAAAAATCTCGGTTTAGGAGAAACAATCTTTTTTCTTTTTGAACTTTTTATTTAATAAAAAAGTATTTTTTGAAAAAGTATCTTTTTTAAAAAGTACTGGTGAAAAAAGAATTTTTTTATAAAGCTGCAGTCTGCGGATGAGAAAATTATCTTGCAAACAGGCATAGTTTGAGTAACGAGTTTTTGTAAAGAAAAATTGTTTGTGAGAAGGTGGGTTTTATTATTTTTTTTAGTATTAATGTATGGAGGGATATCGAAGCAGACCACTTACTTTCTGGGACCCTTTTCGACCCCCATTTCGCTCCTCAAATTGATTTCAGGGAACCGATCCGTAATCACAACCACTTTACTTTCAATTGAGTCTCATGCTAGCCCTAGCCTTTACTCTTGACTAAAGTGATTTCAGACTGTCGACTGGCAACTGTCGACACCCTTCCTCATCATGGAGTCTTTTGTAATTGCTAGCATTTGTCTAAGGCTTAGTTCCCACATGGCATTCACATCTAACAAGTGTCTGCCCGTGGTCTTAAGCCTTATGCTAGCCAGTGCTGGACATTCACACACAATGTGCGCTACTGTCTCAGCCTCTCCCAGGCATAGTATGCAAGTATCATCTTCCATGACTTTCATCTCAGCCAGATGGTACTTGAAGTTTCCATGTCCTGTCACTAACGCAGTGATCCAGCTTAAAGTAGCCCTATTATACCAGAGCACCTTGCTGGCCTTCCTGCCGAGGGGCTCTTTGAGCACCATTCTAGCCTGTCTACATGTGGTATTCTCCCTCCACTTATTCCCATGCACTCAGCTTTCAAGCAAGTGATCCAACGCATGCAGCAACCCAAGCAGTTCTGCCTGGTGGGTTTAAAATCAACGCCCTGTTTTAAAAATTATTTTTTGTACAAATGACCGTAGAAATGTAGCTTTGGCAATTTGTTGAAAAAGCATTTTTTATAGAGCTATTTTTTTGTGAAAAAGGAACATTATGTGAAAGAAAGATTTCTAGTTAAAAATTAAATCTTTTATGGAAGAGGTACTTTATTGGAAAAGTACTTTTGTTTCGTAGAATGTATGATTTACACTGTCTTTTTTGTGAAAACATGACCTTATGTAAATTAGTGGTTTTTGTTTGAAAGGAATTTTTGTTAGAAAAATCAGTTTTTATAAATAAGATAAATACAGTGTTTATCCAAGGAATACTAAAGTGGAAAAAAGAAAAAGGGTCTTCTTATAGACGGCATTTTTTTTAGGGAAAAGGCGACAGTCTTGTGAAAATTTTTTGGAGTTTGCTGATGAAACTGATCACTTGTTTAAAATATTTTTTGACGAACACTCTGAAAGAAAATCTGTTTAGTAAGAAAGTGTTTTGTGTAATAGCGATCTTGCAAAATGTTGATTTTATGCGTAAAAATTATACATTTTTAACCACACTGCTTTTATATAACAATTATAGTGATATTAGTCCTTGCAAACAAATACACACTTCCTAAAACGCACCGACTAAATCAAACTTGCACATGTGTACACGCTAGACGAAAATGTAGGTGAACGTATAGTAATACATTCAAACATGCATCACACTCATACAGTTCACTTACACATTGTCGTACACTTACTTATGCATTACATATATACTACACACACACACACACACACATACTCGTACACACAGAATACCAAATATAAAATGCAATCAAGTGCTAGTAATTTCCAAAGTTGTTGAAAAAAAAAGAAACATAAAAACAAAACGGCTGTGTTCGCACATATCCTGGTATGTTTCAACACATGTTCGTGCTCACACATATACTGACGCAATTTCGCACATATGTTAACTCATGTTACTGCTACTGCTTGCTGCTTTAGTGGATATACGTCAAGTGTGTTTGGTTGTATGTATGTTTCTATATCTCTAACAACGATTACTATGAGGTATTTCCATAATGAAATAGAGTTAAATTCAAGTGGTAGAGCAGTGTCATGGTAGGAAACTACCGTCACCACTTCCACCAAGAGCGGTGGCTATGGATAAAGAAGATGCACACGTAAAGTTGATAGTTTGTATAGAAGTATGGTGTGCGAAGCTTAAAAGGGGATATAAGGCGCAGACTTGTGAAAGAATTAATTTTGCGCTAAAAGACGAAAGACTAGTCATGACTATGAAGTTGTTTATAGTGTAGCTGCTTAAATCGATACTTTGATAGGAAAACTATTTCAAAACCCTTGATTTGACTGCACTTGAATTTACTTTTTATAGGAATCTAAATTTATAAATCCAGTTTGCGTGGAAATGTTGAACGTTGCTGTTTAAATTTTAATTTAATTTTTCATACCAATGGTTTCATATAAATAAATAACATAATTTGTCTTTATGAGGATCAAGTACCCCTTTTATGTGAGGTTTTGTTAGTCGTGATATCGAACGCTCATCGCGAAAATCACAAAATAGCATTTTTTTCGAAATTGACTTTCTGAACCAGATTTTTTCTACGACCTCTAACAGGTTGCGTGCTAAAATACTGAATACTGAATGTTAATAATAGATACAGGAATACAAGCCTTTTTGGGTGACCGCAAAAAATAACGTGACTGGCACGAAAACATGTGAGAGTCCCCGAATAATTAGCAAAGTAAAGAAATTAATTTATTATAAAGGAAATCGATAATCATGTATGTAGCGGATTTAGAGGTGGAGCCGTTAATAACTTTCAACTGCAATCATAGACGCTCACAAAAAAAATTGTCAATACTTTTCTCACATGAATATAATGTCAAATCAACTACGATGTCGTCATATTTACGAAAAATATCAAGTTAACGAAGTCATATAGAAATGACTGTTGTTATCAAAACTTATTTATTTATTTTACACAAACTTCCTGCAAACGCACCACATTGTATTTGTATTTCATTTTTTCTAATTGATTTTTTTATACTCATATTCATCCATGATCGCGTGATTGGAGCGACAAAACGTGATTTTAGAAAAAAACTTAAAAAACCTTCTCTATTTCCTTTCCGTTACGTGAAATGCAGATGAAAAATTACGAAAATAACTGATCATAAACTGTATTAGATCATTTCAATTTTTTAATAGAAAACTCAGAGAAAAGTAAACAAAATTCTTGTCCTGTAAAATTTATTTATATGAATATTGGGGCCTACAGACAAGCTGATTGTATTTCTCAATTATATGACGAATCCCTTACTATAAGCTAAAGCGCCTGCTTGCAGATTGTCGGGGAAAACATTTGAGCGTTTTTGATCGTTTGTTTTACGACTTATCCCACGGTTGTTTTACAACCGGACGCACCAGACGCACCGGACGCACCGGACGGATCAGATAGTTGGCAATTTAAGCAGCATGTATAGCGGAACCATGAACTTACCTCCTGCTTAGCTGTTTAGAGCTACACATTTTCTGGCCGTACCATTGACGGCTTTTGTTGCAATAAACGATAGAACGATCATGCGTTACAATCCTCATTTGCTTCTGGTAGTAACATTTGTTGACGACTAATTACTTCCATAGAGTCACTGACTCTTAGCAAATCTTTGTATGTAAAGGGTGTTTAGTTTCCGCAGCCTGCTGATTTTATCTTGGTCCCTTTGAAGCTGCTAAGTAAATAAACTTCGAGCAACGATGATGATAAGCTCTGACAACTGAGAGATTATTCCGTCCGCGTTTTGACGTCAATAGTCAAACGATCAACCTTAGCGAAGCTGGTGTCCTAAGGAAATAAAAACTGACTGGAACATTCACATTCGATATGAATCCGGCAGAAAGTCTATACTTGAAAGATGTGTGGTAAAGTGGATTTCAGAATAGCAATGTTTCAATGGCTACTCTGGAATAATAATTAAAACTGAGAACCTGCATAAGCATGTTATAAATAATAAAATGTAAATAATAATTTAACTATTCTAATTGATTTTTTCAAAGACCACATTCTTTCAAATCACCATTTCGCTGTACAATCAAAATCCCGCTTGGATGTTCTTTGTTCTTATAACCAAAACTACAGAAACAAACATTAGCAGTTGTAGCTACAGTAGCAGTAGTTTATAGTTTTCAAATAGAAATGCCAGAAATGCATTCATCATCATAATTTGCTATGTAGAATTATTGTGAAAGAAATACACGAGAACAAATAGACACGAACATTTTTCTATACCTCAACCACAGACTGCTTCAGAGGCTGGTTGGTTATATAGAAATTTCGTAGCTGTTCTCTTTATTATTAACGCTGTCGTTATGCTCATATTGTTACTTTAATTGTTGTAAAATGTGCCACAGCTGGCATTTTCCTGTTGGTAATCCTTTTATTAATCTTCTCAACAACTAGGCGTAATCCTTGTATGCGATGCCATCTCATTTCTGTTCTATATCAAGAGCGTTTGTTATCTTATGCCAACTTTCTCTCTGCTAAAGCCATTATGTGGGATTTTGATTGCGCTGGTTGGAGGTTGTGAGGCTGATAACAAATTGTTTGAATAGAAAGTGCAGGAAAAAAATGGAAATTGATTTAGTGTTAAAAATAAGCAGATATAAATCGGTTTGGTCTAATTATTAGTCACATATGAATCAGTTGTGATAGTTGCGGAACGAGGTCGGTTTTACTTTATAATGCTTGACATTAATGTGTCATATGAAGTAACAAACTTAATACAGTTTTGGTTTTGATTAAAAAAAGTTCCTAATAATAATAAATATAGCGAACATATTTATAAAATTCACAAATGCTTGGTGCTATTGTATCCTGTATTAAAGTAAACCTTTTGTTTAGTTGTTTGTAAACAGTAAACTTTATTGCATTGTTGTACTGGTTTAATTATTCTGCTCGTGTATGCAGGTGCAAAATGTTCTTCATTATTGCCGGCAAATTTGAGGTTGGAATTGCAGCTACTGTCGCTCGAATTTATTGTTATAGTTCATCCAAATTGGTCGGTTGGGATTTGCACACTTTTGGTTACAATAACCCCACAAGAAAAAGTCCGGTGGAGTTAGATGAGACATCCAGGGGGCCAACGGAAGGCTGTTAGGTTAGGAAATTTACTGCAATATTCGACTATAAATAGCTGAGCTATGTGTGTAGTTGCATCAATTTTTTGAAACCACATAGAGTTGAAATGAATTCTCTTTCGGCGTAGTTTCGGATAGAAAAATTATTTTAGCATGCTCAAATAACGATCCCCAGTAACCGTAATGTTGTGACCAGTAACCGTTATGTAGAATTTCTGGATCGGAACCGTTTGTTGACGTTGCCGTTCAGATTGCAGTGAGTCTTATCAGACATGAAAAGGCAATTTTTGAAAGTTCTCGTCCTCGTTTATAAACTATTTGATATTTGTTGGGGAATAGTTTCAAATCCTTATGAACTATTGTCTTCAAAATCAGTCTACTGACACCAATTGAAACAGATAATCTCTTTGTTGAAACACTGGGGTTGCTTTGTATGGCAGCAGCTACGGCAGCAACTGTTTCCTCTGTTCGAACGGAAGGGTTTCGATTATACCGCCTTCTAGAAACTGTCCCATACTCTCCAAATTGGTGCAACCACTCGAAGATAAACTCGAAGATAAATTATTATTAACACTTCAAAAGAAATTCAATAAATTATATATAGTTCTATAGTTATACATATATATTTCAAACCATAAACTTATTTAAGTATGTTTTAGTGAAACAAATTGCATGATCCCAGATATGGCGTCTATACAATATTCTAAAAACATTCGAAATGAATTTGTATTACAATATCAGATTTTTATATAAAAATTAACAAAAATACAACATAGTACAATACATAGTACAATAATACAATTGATACCACAATACAAGGCGTTCGTTAGTTAAGCAATTGTTTAATATTTTTGTGTAAAATAATTTAAGAGCAAGAAATTGGAAGCCTCCGATTTTATTCATTTTTTTTCCGTTCAAGAATATGAGCTTCATTCCTTTGTTGGGCATATGATTTTTTGTTCATAGGTTCTTTCGAATAGATTTTTTAGAGAAATTGAGGAGAATGTTCAGTTATATTTCTTTCTTTTTCTTTCAGAAATCTAATCGCCAGTAGAAATAGAAATGATTTTTTTTATTTGATTTATGTATAAACAAATTGCATAACTAAACTTAATTAATAAAAATTTTACTATTTCTTATGTGTTGAACCTTGTTGCTTTTGGAATAGCCTCCAAGACGAGATCTAGCAAAAAACCAATAATAAGTTTTTCAAATAATTAAAGTTCATAATAAAGTTATTAAGTTATTTCTTTATTTTTATTTTAAAACTGCTTTAAAATACAAATTCTATTGCAACTTAAATTACCGAGCATGATAACGAAAACCTTCAGTTCCAGTATGATAGACTAGTACTAATAGTGTTCTAGCATACCGGGGCATCCTTTTACCAATTTAATAATATAATATTATTATACATACCGGGTTAGCTGCCATGTCATATAATTGTGAAGTGGTGTAGATCCTTACTATGGAGTATAAAGTCTTGCTTAGCGTTTGTCATTTGACCTTTCTTTTAAGTCAGGAGTGAGCTGTAACGTCAGGAGGCTTCTTCTTTTCTTTTTGTTTAGTGGGTTTGCGTTTCGAATATTG
Organism: Phania funesta; assembly: GCA_963932375.1. NCBI lineage: Eukaryota > Metazoa > Arthropoda > Insecta > Diptera > Tachinidae > Phania > Phania funesta. The sequence goes on along the minus strand of OZ010653.1, from coordinate 101,269,471 downwards.
AATCCTTTTAAATTAAAACTCGAATATCGAAATGAAATTTTTGTCTCTGCCCGGAATTAAATTTCAGGAATTGAAGTTAGGCAATCTGACTAAACCATGTCACCTACATTCACAGCATTCGATATCAATCGAAGCTTCTATTATCTTCTATAGAATTTCTATTATTATTGAAATTTCAGTCGATATTAAATGCCATGATTGTGTGATTCAGACAACGCCGGACTGTTTTGCTGGTTTAGTTTAACAAAACTATGGTACCGTATGATTAATAAATTAACTAATTAAAAGTATTAATTATTCGCCATAAGAGCTGCTTCTGCCGATATATTTACATAAATGTAAATAATAACAAGTAAGAGAGATATATTCGGCTGGGCCGAATTTTATATTTCTTTCACAAAGCTATGAACTACTAAATATATATTTTTAGTATTTGTTAGAATTATGAGATTTTTCTTTAATTTCAGTTTTTGGGTAAATTCTGGCGGAAAATTTAAAATATAGTGAAGTTCGTTTTTTCTTTCTTGTTTGTGAAATGTAGGTTTTTTCGACCTTGTGTACCATTTGTTAAATTGCTACGTTTTTCAAAAAATACATATTTTTTGAAAATTTGTGGTAAAAAATTTTTGGCGAACTAGAAATTTAGCTTTGATATATTAAAATTAGGTGAATTTTGGTTTTTGTGGAATTATTTTGTATTATTCTAGTTTTCGCTTTTGTGATGAATTTTGGTTAAAATTTTACATGTTAAAGATAATAAAATTTTGGTAATTTAAACATGTATAAGTTGTATTAGATGTTTAGTTTTGTTATATTAAATAATTAAAATATTTTATTTTAGTTTTTAAATTTATGGTATATTATTAAATTTCGTTTTTTTAATTCCTTGCTAACGGTTGCAAAATTTTTGTATTTGAAGTTTAAATATATGGTCTATATTTGCGGTGAATTTAAAAACTTGGTAAAATGTAAAATTTTGTCGTTTAGCTTCGTTATTTTTTAAAATTTAATTTTTTTTTGACAATTATGATATCTTTGTAATAATATTCTTGTGGTGAATTTTCGGATTTGGGTATACTTCTAAATTCATTATTTAGATTAATTACGGGGTTTGATAAATTTTATAATTTTTAAATATTTTAATAATTTTTTTAATTTTTTTGCAAATTCGCACTTTTGGTGAATTTTTGATTTCGTAGGTGTGTTAAACATCGATTTTGTTAAAATGTTGATTTTTTCATAATATATAGCTTTTTTTAATTTTGATTTGATGTGGTAAAATATAATGTTTGTGGTGAGTATTCAAAAATTGCAGAATTTTGGGTTCTTTGGTTTTTTTTCGTAAAATTTCGGTTGTTAATTGAAATTTATTTTTTAATAAATAATCTTTATTACCAGTTTTGCGATTTTGTGGTGAATTTTTGAATCTGTTGTGAACTTAAAATTTTTGAAAAATGTATAATTTTGTAGAATTTTTTGCAAAATTTCGGTTTTTGTTGTTACTTTTCGAAATATTTTGGATTTTGTAAAAAAATTTTAAGTCGGTCCAACATTTAGGCCCGTAGATTATCTGGCGATAATTTCTCTGAATTTGATAAGGATTCAGCATTTTGTGGGTTTACCACAATAGTAATATCACCAAAAAACCTAGTAATATGGTTTTTGGACTATATTTTGGGAAGTTGTGGACCCCTATCCTTGATTTCTAAAGCGGTTGTAGGTAGGTTGTCTAGTGCTGTCAATATTTTTTATTAAATTTTTCCAAGCTTGAAGATATTTTTTTAAAAACATGTCTTATATATACTTTGTTGGGTCGGAAGTGAATATTGTAGAAATTACAAACGGAAAGAAAAAGCTATTAATTTGTGTGGAGTGTATAAAAATAGGTTATTCATATCTTAACTTAACCCGAAGTTACAGCTAATATTTTGTATTCACTCAAATTACAGAGCCAATATTTTAAAAAGTTTAGTCGCATTTTACCAAGGTTCAAATTTTGCCATATGACTACGTTGCAAAAAAGAATGTCGATTCTTCGTAAAATGTGCTTTAACTTACTGAATTATTTATTATTACTCATACGCCCTAAATAATGTTACCCTCAGTATAAATGCTTTAGGGTAAATAATTTCAAAAATTAATTGCTGGATGAACATTTACTTTATAAATAAATTAAAAATGCTTTAGGGTAAATAATTTCAAAAATTAATTGCTGGATGAACATTTACTTTATAAATAAATAAAAATTTCAAATACATTATTTAGAACAAGTTCTTAGCAAATTGTGTGTTGGGCTATTCATCAAATTTATAAATTTAGATATGCAAACAAGTAGGTTAGATCACAAGTATAACAAAAAAGCACTTGCAAAAAATCATATCCAAGAAAACAGTTGAACCGAGACTAAACTAAAAACAAAAAGAAAAAAAGGAATAAGCAGTAGTAACAGGAAATGTAGCTGACAAACTTGTCACGTGGCTACAAAAGTGACAGACAGTAGACAAGTCCGATTCTAGTTTCACTGCATTTCTTTTCGATTTTTTTTGTTATGTTTACCTTCAAACAACCAGAACATTTACGATTCTTTTATTACACTATTTGCGTTCAATGTATTTTATCAGCATTTTGCCTACATTTCCGTTTTTTGTTATTAACTGGTTGGGCATAGAAATTTAATTGAATTTTCTTAGTTTTCTTTAGTCAATTTTATGTGTTATTTTTGCATGTCGGCTGAAGAACTGTACATGAAAAATTCGGACGCACTCAAGTATAAAAACCAAAAAGCTTCGTTAATCATAAAACTTATTTTTAGGGATTTTCTGACAATTTGAAAGAAATGCAACAGATGGGAGAGGATAATATTGAATGAATTTCAAAAGTGCCTGAAGGCAGCAGGCGATAGCCATACTTTATTGAAGTCTTTAGCAAAGCCTAAGGCTGCTTTTGTAAAGTCGGGGGGCCTTTACCTGGATAACTGCCCGGGTGACAGACTACAGACAGTGCTATCTTTAAATAATTTATTCTTTCATTTGCGACCAAATTTTATGAGAACACTTCTTTTATTTGACTACATTTTAGGAAATAATGCGGAAGGGTACGCAACATTATTGAAGAAATTGAAATAAGAAATGCAAATAAAAAAAGAATGAAAACGTAGGTACAAAATAGAAATCAAATTACAGCATAAAAAATTTAAAACAAAGTATTATTTTCAAATTAATATTGAGTAGAGAACTGATAAAAAAGAGAAAGTCTGAAATGAGTACAAAGGATTGATATATAAATTAGAATAAACGAAGAATGACAGTTGATATCCGTGCTCGAATGAAAATGGTAAAAAGTGCAAAAACTTTCTTCATTTTCATCCTTAACGTTTAAAGTTGCTTCGCATTGTATTTAAATTTAGAACCTGTAAAATGTTGTTTGTAATTTAATTTAAATACTTGTGAATTTGAGACCCCAAAATAAAGGACACCTTGCAACGAATGTGTAGAAATGTAGAATTTTGGAACGAATTTCCGTCATCCCTTGTCAAGTTTGGTTTGACGACAAACCGGTTTCGGCTATGTGCCATCTTCAGTGTCATTTTTCGTTCTCACATGGCACATAGCCGAAACCAGTTTGTCACCAAACCAAACTTGATAAGGGATGACGGAAATTCGTTCGAAAATTCTACATCAACATATCAAATCAAGAATGTGTAGAAACTTTTTTCCTGTTTATTATTTAAAGTTTTCATCCCATTAACATTTTTCCTCTTGAATACTACCAAATTATCTTCTCCTTTTATGACATTTTTATATCTTTGCAATTTGATAAACAATGTATAACGGTTTTTTATGCGAATTTGTTGGGGTTTGTTTTATAAAGTCAACTTTATATTTGCATGCGACACTTGATCTTATACTTGCAAATTTGTAAATTTTCTCTTTAATTTTGAAAATTAAAATAAGGACCAGGTAACTATTTTGTAGACGGAGCACGTCTATAATGAATTTACAAACAGCCACTACTAACTAAAAAAAAATAACACAAAATATTCTACGCGGATTTTTGGCCGTTGATTTTACAATAATGTTAAAAATATCAGAGTCACCTACAGACAATATTCTATACAATTAGGTTTCCTTATTATTTTTCACTTAAATAAAAACTCGAATAAAATGCATATGAATTATCAGTTAAAAGAAATTCGTATCAATTAGTAGTGGATCTGTATCCTTTTCAGAGAAAAGAGAAAGCAATAGCATAATAATTGTACTCCCGATATAAAGATCCCGACGAACTTACGCAGATTCATGAGTCCGCCTGTTATTAGATAGTTATTTAACAAATTTGGATGCAACAAAAATACGTATCATAGCCTGTTCTACCGTTCCATTTGTAAGTGACACTGTGAATGCTCCTATGAAATTTCAGTTACCTTCATTAAAGTCAACAATTAATAACATAGATATGAGAAAACCACCCGGACCTAATCTTATTACAGAATCAATTATAAGAAACTTAACAAGTAAGGGACTCAAGTCAAGCAGGTCCTATATCCTACTGTTAATACGATGAAAATTCTTTGAAAAATTATTCCTTTCGTGTTTAAAACATTATCCGAGCCATCAGTTTGTTTTTCAAGCAAGACATAGTATGATTGAGCAAGTCCATAGTGTTGTCACCATTATTAGAGCGGCATATGAAAATAAGCAATACTGTTCAGCTTTATTTATAGATATATTTGATAAATTCTATCATGATGGGCTACTCACTAAAATAGTTCGAGTTTTCCTGAACTCTCTCACAAGCTTCTAAAGAGCTATTTAAAAGGTAAAACGTTTAAAGTAAGGTGAAAATTTTAGTTTTCTAAAATGGCAAAATCTCTGCAGTAGTTCCTCAAGATAGTATACTAGGGTCACTATTATATTTAACCTATACAGCGGATATGCCGATAAGCCCACATATATATTACGAGATAGAATACTGGCTTAATCAGTGGAAAGTAGATGGTAACCTTATAAAATGAAATCATTTAACGTTTTCGCGGAGTAGACAAAATGGTTCACCAGTAACAATAATAAATACAAGTTAAGTATCTAAGTATCCACCTAAATAAAGGTTTCATTTGGTCTGGCCATATTGAGGGACAGAATTTCTATTATATTCCATAGAATTTCTATTATATTTTATTGAAATTTCGATCGATACTAAATGCTCCACATTCATTTATTGGAACTGTCCGAGTCATACAACGTCAGACTGATTTTCAGGCTGGGGGTAAAATGAATATGGTGCCGTATGATTAATAAAACAAATAAAAAATAGAATTACTCATTCGCCCTAGCAGTTGCTTTTTCCGATATTGTCACGTTAGCATAAATAATAAATAGTAGGGGAGCTCACTCTTTTGATTGCAAACAACCCTTGCAAACCTTGCAAATGTAGCAAGTCTAGCAAAAATGCTACATTTTGCAAGACCATAACAACAAAATGTATGAAACTAAGATTAGCTACAATTGGGCAAATATGCTATGGCAAAAATCGTTGCAGATTGGTAATATGCAATGCTAATTACCAATCTGCTGTGTATTTCATTTTATTTTTAAAATCAAAACAACTAGACACCTGCGCTTACAAAGTTTCACGGCGATAGATTCGTGTACACAACTGCCTGTAAAGAATTAAAATTGAAGCTAAAACTATTAAAAAAAAATTTGCTAAAATATCAAACCAAACTCCATTAATTGATAAAAGTTTTGAAAAAGTTTATGCACACCAAATACTTTCTTTGCATAAACACTTGAGAGGCGGCGTTAGCGTTTATATACTGGTTGCGGCTTAGCTTATTGCATGCGACAAAGTTACCAAATAAATAATAAATTAAAAAATGAGTGATGAAGAAATCAAAAAGAAAATTTAAATAATAAAATAAAAGGCAAACAATAAGCGATGGACTGATTAAGAAATTAAAAAAAATTTGGATTATTTACTAGAGAATCAAGAAGTTGAGGTTTGTTGTTCATTTCCTTTATTTTCCAAGAAATCAGCTGTTGAAATAAATTTGCTAAACGCTTAAAAAGACACTCACGCTTTGTGGCAGAAAATCATACTAAGTGTGCAAAAATTGCAGATATGCAACGAAGAGTGATTTCCGCTAGTGTTTTTATATTGCTGAGTTAGATTAGTTTTACTTAAGTAGTGAAAACTGTTTCAAAATTTTTATTTATCAAATGTGGGGACGTATGTTTATTATGAATCAATTTCTAGAAATAAATTTAACCATGAGGCCTTTAGACTGCTGCTTTTTGTTTCTCTATTGCAGAGTATTCACAGCTAAGAAATCAACATTTTTAGTTACTAGAGAAAAAAGTTTCCTTGGCCTTTCTTTACCTGTCTTAGTTATCTGGCTTCTTCCACTTGTTCGTTATCTATAATCAATATTTTACAAAGATTGGGTTATCTTTACTAAGTTTTCATTAATTCATTTACTAATTTATTTTACGATTGAAAAAAAACTTGCTTTCTAAGTCAAGCATTAAGTCGCAAAAAATTTCCAAATTCATCAGGAGTAAATAATAATCTATACGCAAGATATGCAGCATTCTTGTATTTAAATTCTTTTACCTCATTTCATTTGTTGTAGCGTAAGCGAAAAAGTATAACACCTAAACACCTTAAATCCTTAAAATAAATAGTTCATCTTAATAGATTGTCGTTATTCAACTACTGACAATGACTTTGAAATGCAGAGCTTTTCTTACGTAAATCTGTTTAATATTAATGGCAAAACAAAATTAATCTTTCAAGTGTTTTTTTTTTTTAAATTTAGATGCAACTATTTAATTTTTTAAATGCTATAACCTGAAAAGATGTTTAGAAGCTAGATGATCGTAAAAATATTATTTGCTATTTATTTTAAATCGTTTACCTGTAGAACATAAATAATAAAAACCAACATTTTAAAGAAGACAACTTCTTTTGTGGCAATTTTTTTTTATTTCTGACCAAAAGTAATTCGTAGTAATTTAATTTTTTTGTTTCAACTCTCACACGAGTAGTTTGCAATATCAAAGGAAAATTGTTGCATTGCTAATATTTTACTAAAAGACTTTTTAAAGACAATAAATGTTTGCTTCCATCGCGCAAAAACGTGTTTGGATTTATATAATTTTGGACAACATATACCGTTAGAATTTTGCATATAAAAACGTAGAAAGCTTTTAGAGGGTTAAGCTCTGCCTGGGAATATAATACAGATGAATAGATATTTTTTGAAATAAATTAAATTTTAAAGATCTTCAGTTTTAGTCAAGAATAATTTGATATTTTAGTTTCTTTATATGAAAAATAATTTTTTTCTCAGTATTTATTTGTGTCGGCTTTTTATATTAGAGGAATTATAAATTTACATATTATAACTTCACATATACAATGATTATACAATAATTTTTTTGCTGGCTATGTAAAGCTACTTAAAAAATAGTGGCTCAACAACTAATAAAGTCCAAAGGTCACTTATACCCTGAGAACTGGAATCAAAGCTTGACGAAAAATTTCTTTATTATAACCTTATTAAGAACCATTAAGAACGCCAGCCAGGGCACAAAGATAGCGATTAAAAATATTTGCAAAATAACTCCGCTATTTCAAAACGGTTTACTCAATTGATATTAAGTTTCTTATATGTGTTTCAAGGGGTATTGACATTAAAATTTGGGCGATGAACTCATCCGGCGCTTTAGGGTACACAATATTTTCCAAAGCATTTAATAAGTTGTAATGCTACCTTTACGTAAATGTGAGCTTTTGCACTTATATTTTTGTAGCAAAATGTTGTAATAATAACCTAAAACTGATATTAGTAGAACACGGTTAGTAAAATCAATTCTTCTATGTCTCAGGCCCTTTATTAACTATTTCGCCAAACCAAATATCAAAAATCGCCTAAATCATCCAAATGATTTTTTCCTACTTTTAGCTTAAATCATTTATATATTACTAAAGTAGGACTCACGCCATTGAATACTTTTAGTAAACGCGGTAACAAGTTGAGCTGCAGCACTCACGAATAGAAATTCGCACAATTTACAAATGTTTAGTCATTTTTGAGTCTTTTATTTTATAGAATATCCCGCAGCTCTAATTTTTGTCTTTGCTAACATTGAATCATAATATGCCGATTAAAGTTGAGAACAGCTCATTATAATTTGCTCGTAGACTACGCGATGCTGCCCTTTTATGATGCTACAGATAATTGTTTTAAAACCTTACCGTCTGCAGGTACAAAAAAACATAAACGGGTCAGAAATTTATACTTGAAAGTCAAAAAGTCCCATCGGATTACACAATATATATTTTTGCTATTTTTCATACCTTAATAGGGGCTCTTAATTTAATTTGTGTATTTTATGGTCTTGTCTTTCAGTTTTGCCACAGCTATAATAACAACCTTTCCGCACATGATCAATCTTTTTTTAGTTAGAAAGAATATTGGAATTGTTCGTAGGAAGTAAAACAAACTAAACCTATAATCTCAAACCTTTTTGCCAGTAAAAACTTGAAATTGCAGAAGACAATGTAACTGATATTTACATTTAGTTAAGATTTCCTCAAAGTTCTTTTCCACCTCAACACAAACAAATCATCAGTTTTATGACACGCAACACAAAATTTTACAGCTACAACCACACATGGGTTGAGTAAATATTAATCGGCATGTGTAGGAGAGTGCGGATATGTGCTTCCGAATGTTAGTAGGAAAAGGAAACCAACAACTGGGGTTATTATATGTAAATTGTGTGCAAGAGTGTGGTATAAGCAGTGGGTGTCAAAACATGTAAAATTGAGATGATAGTTCCATTAGTTTATGTGGACCCTTTACAAGATTTTGGCCTTTCCTGTCCATGTGTATCAATTTACAAACTAGTGACGTATATTTACGTGCAAAATGTGACTAACATATTTGTGTCTGAGTGTGAATATTTAAAAAATCCATTCATTTTATTTATGTTCGAGGGGATACTTTGCAACCTATTTTTAAATGTAATGATTTTTGATTGCTGGCTTCCCAACACATCACTGCAACCTCTAAGAACATTCATAAGTTGTTTTGACTGATAGCTATAGACTGTTTATGTAACGTCTAATTTCTGACGGATTCTTCTTTATGGAAAAGGTGCCTCTTAGCAAGTGCTTGACATTCACGCACAAGATTTGCTATCGCCTTGGCTTCTTTTAACCACAGCAGACAACATAATCTTCCTGGAATTAGTTTTCCAGCCTAGGATACGATATCACTTTACAGCCTAAGGCCCTTTTAAGCTACATTTTGAGCCTGCCACCACAAGCTTCACATATTCAAGACCTAATTTCTTAACGTTTCGGGTCCTACCGCACCATTTTCCAGTGCCAATTTTGTTATGCAGATCTAAAGGAAGCTATAGCAGGTTTGAACTGCACAAAATTGTTGTTCTTAAATTTCTAGTTCTTGCAAAACACTCTCTTCCTCAGCTAGTGGCTAGTTTTAGATTGATGTTTTAGGAGATGACATCTTTTAGCAATTAAGAGAAGAGAGTGAGGGATTGTTTGCGATATTAATTTTGGCATCCTTGTCGTCTTATTTTACATTTAAACTTTCCCTTTGTTTTAATATAAGTATTTTCGATCCGTTAATGGATTAGATATTACGGCTTTTGTAATTTGTTTTTTCTGGATGCTCAACAATTTTAGATAAATTTTTGATTTTTTGGTAAAATTTATAATATTTAGTACAACTTCTGAGTTCGGTGCAAAGTCAGCCTTTGGTTAAATTTTGTCATTAAATTTTAAAACATGTTGAAGTATGTTTGAAGTTCCATGTTTGTAAAAATTGGAACTTTTGTACCTTCTTAATGTCGATTTTATTGAAATTGCTACGCATTTCATTATGTACCGAGTTTTTTGCAAATTTGTGGCGAAACTGCAAAATTTGGGTGAAATTAAAAAGATTTAAAATTTTAAAATTTCCGGTTTTACAATTATTTTGTTTTACTCTATGATTTTGTTGTGAATTTTTGAACTTTTGGTCAATTTGAATTTTGCAAAGTTTTGGGAGCAATTTCGATTTTTCTAAAACTAAATTTTATTATTTTTTAAATAGTTGTTTCAAACATTTAATTAAGTTGGTAAAACGATTGTTTGAGTATTTTGGTAATTAATTATTTTTATACTATAGTTTGGTTTTTTTAAATGTTTTAAAATTTTTCTGAATTTGTAAATTGTGTTGAAATTAAATTTTCCAGTTTAGTTTAGATTTTAGATAAAATATTTTATTATTGCGATTTTTAAGTTTTTATTAATTTTGAAGTTTTTGGTGAATTCCTGGTTGGTGGTGAAGTTAGAAGCTTTTTTATAATTGTGTAAAAAGTTGGCGAATTTTGTATTTTTCAGAGCAGTATCGTTTGTTCTTTAGTTCCGATTTGTTGACATTTTTTGTTATTTTTGAAATATATAATTTTTGAAATATAGTTTAATTTTGTGGTAAATTTTCAAATTTTGGTGAATTCTTTAATTTTAGGTAAAATTTATGATTTTTATGATCTCAGAATTTTTTGTTAAATATATCACTTTTTGAAAATTTTATAATTTTTTGTGAATTTCCTATTTGTGGTAAAATTTGATATATTTTTTTTTATTAAATATTTTTTTTTTGATTAAGTTTGTCTAATTACAGGTCAAAAAACTAGAATAAAGTTTATTGTTTTTTTGTAAATATTGCTTTTTCCACAAATAAATTTATTTATTCCAGTTTTTCCATTTTATGGTGAATTTTCATATTTGTCGTAAGTTTCGAACTTTTTCAACTTTGGGGCAATTCCGCTTTTTTTTAATTTCGATTTTTGGAATATTATGTTATAATGTCTTGTTTGTAGCTTAAAATGTTTAAACTATAGAGTGGTTTTATTATGAATTTTAAAATCTGGTGAATTTCTTAATTGTAGATAAATTAAAATATTAATTTTTAAATATTTTGGTAAATCTCCTTTCGTGGAGAAATTTAGTTTTTTAGTGTATTTGTTCAACATAAATTTTGTTACAATTCGTTTTTCGTAAGATATTCAATTTTTGTGATTTAACAAAATTTTCTTGAAATTTAAATTTTTGCGGTAAAATGTGGAAAATTTGAAACTTGTTGAATTTGCTTTTATTCTTTGTAAAAATTCCGTTTTTCATGGAATTTTGATTTTTAAACAACAAATTTTTAGTTTCAGATTTTTGGTTTTGTGGCGAATTTAGAATTTTTGTCAAAATTTCTGTTTTTGGAGGCATTTGATTTTCCTTGCTAGTTTTTAAAGTTTTAAGGTTTCTTTAATTCGGTAGAATTTTAAGGACCGTAAGTTATCTAAGGGCCTCGGAATTTTATGGGCTTTTGTATAAAACTTCCTCGGTAAGAATACAAATACGAAAAACTAAATGCATATAAATGGTTTTTGTCCCATATTTCGGGAATTTTGGAACATATTTGCTTGACCTTAAATTCCGAACATTTTTCATCGTTAACTGAACTTCCCTACCTGTAGGAATCCAGAATATATATATGCATTGACGGGCCGGAAATGAATATTGTAGAAATTACAAACAGAATGACAAACTTTTATATAGCCTTTCATTTTAGTAAAGGGCATAATAATTTAGATACTAATTTATGCGCCCCTTTCCAGAAATCCTTCCTATACAAATAAATCTGAATAATATTTTAGGTCGACTGGTATCTACAGTTCGCCTATAAGTCACCAGGAAGGGTATTTTTAAAGGGTTTCTTCTCCTTGCTTAAGTAATTTTAACATCTACCAGAAGCTTGTTTGTGTTTGTCATCGCCAGAAAGAGCAAGTCACACATCTTCATGTTATGCACCCGCCAGCTGATGACTTTACTTTGAAATTCAAGCTAAAATATTATTCTAGTTGCTCACGATTTGACTAGTCCTGCATAAGTACATGGCACCAACTTTCAGAATATATCAACGATTTTTGTTTGACACTGCTTTGCTTATAGTTATAAATTCTGCTTCTGTTCAAACATCAACCCTTCAACATTTTGTTTTGTATCACAAATAAATCATAAACATAAAAAACTTTTACTTTTTTATGTTTTTGTTTGTATAGTTGTGTATATTACTTACAAATATTTTTCTATATTTGTTTAACTTTTGTATTTGTTGTTAGTAGTCTTTCATAGTTGGCGTATAATCAAAGAAATGTTTAGTTTACTAAAGTCGTTCTAATACTGTCTTTACCCCTTTTTTTTGGGTATTTGCTAGGAAATGTGGAAGGTCTGTTAAAGGAAACAAATACTCAAACTTAAAAAGAATTATCTTTAAAAGTAGGTTTTCAACACTTCTTCATTACTTGTCTAACATTTGGACAAACTGAATGAAAAATAAAATCCTTTTAAAGTTTTATATTAAAAGAGAAACAAGGAGTTGATGTCAAGTTCTAGGCACCCTTTAGCTTTTTGAGTTTTAAACGCTGTTTTATACCAAAAAACAAAATCAACAAAAAAAATACCAAAACAAATAAAAAACAATATTTTTTATATTGTTTGATTTAAATTAAAATTTTGGCACCCAAATTGCCTGCTGAGTATGTTGAGTATGACATGCAATCATTTCATTTTTGATACCAAAAGTAATGTGTCTCAGAATTTATCATGAAATGAGCATACCGCTCTTTAAGAGTAACTACTTTAATAAAAAGTTGGTAAATACTGTAACTGATAAGAAACATGAAACATAAAGTTTACAACACTACAGTAAAAAATTTATCTAAATTTCAGGAGGTATTCAGGTACAGACATTTTTCGGAAAATCTTGGATTTATTCTAAGACCGGGTAATATTGCGCTTAAAGGGCCATTAATTTGGAACTGCGCAACTGCTTCTAAGTCGTTCAAAAAATGTATATACTTATATTTATAATTTTTAACATCATTAACAGTGCAGGTTTAACTAAGCCGAGTGGTGTGGAACTCGAGAAAAGTTTTAGATAAAGGGGTTAGTATGTAATATTTTGTGGCAGATTTATCTCCTTGCTTTGGGATGCACGGTGTTTTTATATTCGGCTAATCGTGTTAGTAGCGTGCGAATATAATGTGACTGTAGGCATGGCAGAAGCGAAGGAAACTATAAACATAAATATGAACGTAAGGCCCAGTTCCCATGAAGAGGTTCGGTAGTTAAAAGTACTGTGATCAAAACGATGACCAAGTTCCTAATACGCGCATACGTACCATCTTATTTCTAAGCAACTGGCTAGCTTGGTAACATTTTTCTCATAATTCTTTCTATAGCAGAATGTTAAAAAAATGTTGTCAAGTTCTAACAATTTGCCTAGAAATGAGATGGTACTTTAAATATTAAGAACTTGGTTCTCGTTTTGATCTCAGTACCTTTTACGGTCGAAATTTTTGCATAGGAACTTGACCTTATTTTTGCATTTATGTTGTAACTTTTTTTTTAAATTTGTTTTGTAAATGCATATATTTTTGTAGGTATGAATAAAACTTCTTCACAGATGGCTGGCTTGTACCAAATTATTGCTCTCTACCTATGGTGCCAGTGCCTCATTAAATTCAGGGATACCCTAGTACCTCCACACAAAAAGTACCCATTTTCAGACGTTCTTGTTAACAGTTATATGTATGTATATACATATGTATGCATGTAGCATATACATCCTCATGTACGTTATTGAACACCCCTAATACAATTATTATTATATAACATTATTAATTACTTATAACAATATTCTGTTGCTAAGTGTATTTTTTATAATAATTGATATGATCGGGCATGCAGAATTTTATTGTAACAATTTCTTTTCTTTCTTTTCATATTGTTACTAAGAGCAAAATTTGTATATACATATATAATGTAAATAAGCGTGATGATCGGGCATGCAGAATATCTCTGAATATCTCTCATTAATTTTTATACTGTTAGTAAGTAACAACAATGCTCATATTTACATTGTTGCTAAGACAAAACCTGTCATGATTGGGCATGCATAAATATGCTTAAGTTTATTGATTTCAACAATAATAACTTAAAGCATGCATATATACATACATGTACATATATAGACTTGCAATATTCTTTTTATTGTTCACTTACTCACGCCCAATGCGTAAGTAAGATGAAGAAACAAAAAATATGATCGATCTTGTTTGTGCATGCGCGATCATCTTTACTAACAAATGAAAATATAAATTCTTAATAACAGGCCAGTCTTAAAATTATTGGTCCAGTGACGAAGTGTAAAAAATTAAAAATAATAAATTGTTCAAAAAATTCTTAAAATAAAGGACACTTAAAAATTAATACAAGAAACATTTTATAAAAACCTAAAAATAAAGGACTACATACAGTTTTTTTAAATATAATCATTAAATAAAAATTTAAAACGAAATTAAGTTGTTTTATTGAAAACTTATCAACAAAACTGTTAACCCTTCTGCCAGACCTACCTGTATTGCGAATTTAAGCTGTCTAGCTATAATGAAAGTGCCCCATAGTATCGGTGAGTCAGTCAATCAGTGAATTGGTACTAAAATAAGCACTTTTTGCATCCTCATATTTCAGGAAGTTTTTATGGTAACACTTTCAAGTTGGCATATAAGGTTGCCTATATGTTGCTCCTTAGTCTGCAAGTGTCATTATTTTATGATTAAAGAAAGGAAAGTTATGAGGGTTGGTATCGTAGAATATACACAATGTAAGCATTGGGTCTGAACTTGGCTTGGCGCTCTACCGTGCGCCTTAAGCTTTCCCCTCTCCCTTTTTTTTACAAAATACTTGTTTTTACAAGAGTTTTTAACAAAAATGTTTGTTTTTTCAAAAAAGGACTTTTTTAACAAAAACCACGGTTTTTTTTACAAAAAATGTCATTTTTCATGAAAAATGTCTTTTTTTTACAAAAAGTACTTTTTTTGTATAAAAGGTCCCTTTTTCCGGAAAAGAACCCAATTACCAAAAGACCTTTTTACACAAGAAGTTCCTGGTTTAAAAAAATCTTTTTTACAAAATGTCCTTTTTTTTTACAAAAGAAAACATTTTTTTTCGAAAAATCAGTTTTTTTTAATTACAAAAGTATTATTTTTTGTTTCAAAAATCCCTTTTTTTTATAAATATGAAAACTCGTAAAAAGAAATCCTTTTTAAAAGAGGATTTTTTTACAATATGGTTAAAAATTAAATAGAACCTAAATGCTTTAAATAAATTTCAACAACTAATTTGTCATCTCAAACCACTGTGTCAATTTTTATTGCAAAGATACCATTGTAGCTTTCATTTAATAACACCCTCTTATTATTTCTGGCTTAATAATTTTGATTATAAGTTTTACTTCGGTGTTGTTTTTCTAAAGGAAGAAAGGTGTAAATTGCATGTTATTGCACAAGTTTTGTTCCCGTTTTCTTTTATCCTTCCTTTTGTAGGTAGTTAACTGCGTTTGCTTTCAATTTATTTGCTTTGTTTAATTTTGCCACGGAAAACAGTAACAAGAATAACGTGTGTTAAAAACGTCAGGAAGTATTACAAAAAACATTTATTATTTTTTTCAATGTTCTGTTTCCTTACAACAAATAACATTTTGTATCTTTTAAATGGTTGACTACGATATGTAGGCAATATTAAATATTTTTGTTACAAGTTTTGAGTAAAAATTATGCAAAGTTTTTCAATTAAACTAATTAAATATTTATGAAAAATTGTGAAGGATACAAATAAGGTAAGAGCGTGTGCATAACAAGAAATCGGAACGGAAAAGAAAATATAAACAATATCTTTTTTCTCAAAGTGTGTAACTGATTGCACTGTTAGAAGTTGTGGCTTATACCGCCACGTAGTGGCGGCAGGTAACACGTTCTTTTCAAGCGGAGAGAAGTTAACACTGCCGTATACAAATTCCCTAATCGACTGTGAAACAGCATACGCCTCTCAAGTAAGCGAACTCTGGATAACAGTCGATCTCCAGTTTTAATACTGACGTACCCGTGCATATGGGGCCTTTGCGTGCATGGACATACTTTTCTACATTAGAGCGATAAATCAGGAAGCATCGCAAGAGGCCAAGAGGTTAATCTATGCAGAAACTACGGTTTTAATTGGTCAAAGGAGAAATCCAGACAGGGAAGTACAATGAAGCCTCGCACGAGGTAGAGGGATTAATCCATGTAGGAACTTGGGTGTTTATTGGCCAATGGAGGAATTTTGAAGAGTTGGACAAGAAAACCTGTAAAGGGGTAGACGGGACAGCTTCGAAGGATACTCCTGAGGAATATGCACACATTATATATGAATGTCCAGCGCTGGCTAGCATAAGACTTAGGATCACGGGCAGACACTTGTTAGGAGTAAATGCCATGGTGGACCTAAGCCCTAAAAATTTTTTAGCAATTACAAGAGACTTCATGATAAGGCAGACGGTCGACAGTCACCAGTCGATAGAAAAAAAGTTAGTGGTAGCACGAGACTTTATTGAGATTAAGGTAATCGTAAATTACAAATGGGTTGCCTAAAATCATTTCGAGGAATGAAGGGGGTCGGAAAGAGATACATAAAGTGAGCGGTCTGCTTTGATATGCCTCCTACATTAACAGAGAGAGAGGGAGACAGAGAATTTATTTTACAGTTAAAAAATAATTAAAAATTAGTTACTTTCTATTTGTCTTATTTAGAAAACTAGTTAAATTAATTTAAAATTTGACACCTAAAATGTCAATATATGAATATAGCTACTTATTAAAAGCGATGTTATTGTATAATTAACAAATATTTTTAAGTATAAATATGTTAATTGTATATGTTAATTGAATACCAATCAAATGTCTGCAACAACTTGATAACAATTCTTTAGTCACATGTCAGTCATCAGTATTAGAACCACTAGCAATAAATGTGTTTACGAGGCATGACGTCAACCCTTAAAGGCATATTAAATTATTTAAAGAAACAAATTTCTTCTAGTATATACAAGGTCAATTTGAAAACTCCGTGGCATAGCGTCTACTGCTTTAAATGCTTCTTGGTCTGTGGGCAAAATCGCCGCACCCATCTTAACGTACAGTTGGAATTTTTGAACTTCAGCCACCTCACAAACTTTTATTTTCCTATCGTTAAATTTTATCGACGCTTTTTGGTGATTCAAATGTTCGGCATCACTTGTGATACCGTAATTTATTCAGCTTAAATAATAGTTCAGAACATTTAGAAGGAAAGCTTGTAAGCTTTAACTTTTGTATGAAGAAATTATTTTTAAAAGTAAAGTTTCGGACCTATTCAAAAAACTAAATTATGTCACCTTAAAAGAGCCGGCCTTCTTTTAGCTCATATTTTGAGGCGTCAAGAAATTTTTAGTAACACAACGAATATTTTTTTTTACTGGTAGAGCAACAGTGGCAAGTAATTTCTTTGCCTTTGAATTTCTTTGACATCCAAATCATTATCTACAAGCGGCTTAAGAGAGTCGGTTCACCATAAGTTTTTTTGGATTTATAGCAAGTTTTCTTACACAAAAAATAAGTAAGCAGAATACCAAAGAAAAACTCTTTTTCAGTTTTTAATTTTCAACTGAAATTTGCATATTCAATGAAAAAAAAAACTATATCTTGATTGTACTGAATATTTTTGACAAATGTCTAAACTTTTCGATGAAAAATATGGCATTGTTACCAATATATCAACATCTGTTGCTAGACAACTAGAACTGTAAAGCCCCTAATAGTTTTCCTAATTTTACTTATTTCAAATTTCGATCAATTTGTTCTAAATAATTTAAGGATATGATTAAGCCGACACTCCTAAAAAACATTCCAAAGCGGTGAAACGTGGCTATTTAAGAATTATATTTACCTCTTTTATCTAGACAGAACAGTGTAGTAAGAAATTTACCTGATCATTGTAAATTTACCAAAAACATTTTAATCTGCCTTCGCTGAAAATAAACAAAGTTTCGTTCGGATTGAAATACCTGCCAACTATTTAAAATATTAACAATTTTATTTATAAAAACATGGCTAAATGCGACTACAATTACTTAGTTAAACAGCTTCATATATACACATACACATGCATTGCTATGTATGTATGGATGTATGTGAAATAATAAACATACCTATTAAGTAGTAAATGCTATCACTACTAATCAGAGTTATGTTTTGCCTAAACTAACGTCATATGTCACAGCTTGTCAATGTTAACCAGCTACAGTTAGGCATATACAGTTATAATTACAGTGTACTCTCTATTAACGGGCACCTGTCTTATGGGGACATCTCCCATAAATGGACACTTTTTTCAGTATCAAAAAATCATACGGAATCTTTAAAATTTGTTTCTCCAATAACCGGAAGCGGACACATTTTTCCACACCAAAGCGCATTTTAATTCCCCATGACTATACAGCTTACAACACTGTGACACTGGTTTTGCGTTTACTCTGTTCCACATTGCTTATTCAATAATGCGGGTATGCAAAAAGGGAAAACTAAATATGGACAGCTTGAGGTCTTGTATATATTAAATACAATACATATCTTTGTAGATTCTTATTGCATACGTGAATAGTAGTGACGCCTTTTAAAACAAAGTTGATATCCTTGAGATACCTTAAAACTCAAGTTGCTTGCATCATCAAACATAAAGACCAATTTTTAAGATTGTGAAACGCTGCTGTGAATGCGGTGAGAAATAGGGCTATGCTAAAACCCGAAGAACTCAACAGTGATAAATTGTGCTACGAATGGTTTGTGATGAATCGAATTAAATGCATTCCCCTGTAAGGAGCAAGGCTAAAGGAGTTGCAGAGAAACTGAATTACGCTTGGTTTAGTGCAAGCGCAAAAGAGCCATTGTTTCGTTTGCTGTGTGACATTTGGCACTATCCTGTAGGAATCACAGGTCCACATCCTCAATTTCTGGCCAGAAGAAAGATGTCCGTTATCATCTCGTGATAGCGCACACCATTCACGGTAACTGCTTGGCCGACCTTATTTTCAAAGAAGTACGATGACGTCGCAGCCCATAAATTCCACCAAAAAGTCACCCTTTTTGGATGCATCGGATTTTCAATAATCACTTGTAGATTCTCATTTGCCCATAAATGCGGCTATTCTACTTGTTAACGAATCCACTGTGGTGAAAGTGTGCCTCAGCGCTGAAGGTGATTTTTTTTTGTAAAGTCACTTTTCACTTCTGTCTGTTCAACCAACAATTGGGCGTATTGACGAGGCTTGAAATGGTTAGTAGGCGTGTAAATTCAAAATTCGCATCAGTGGTATTCTTGAGATGTTCAATTGTTGGCCACGACGACAAGTCAATGTTGTTACTGTATCGCAAAACAAAGTAATATTTTTCGCAGAAATAATTGGGCCTGTGCATGACAGGTGTTTTCAAATTTCCAGCAGACCCGATTTGCTGAAATTTGCCCCAATTCTCCCGATTGTGGACACATTTGGTCGATTATGCTGACCTGAAAAGAAATCACGAAGTGCACGAAAAGCATTTTGATTTGAACGCCCATTTTCGTAAAAGGCTTAACCCGCTGCTTAATTGTGAGAGAGTACACTGTACATACGTAACTGTATTTAAGTAACTGTGAATATCAGTCTGTATGTGAATTTGCGCTAAAAATTCAAAAATAAAATTTAACCAAAGGTTATAATAAGTGCATGTGTAAGTATATTTGTAAGAGTATTTGTGTTAGTCATATGAGCACCTGTCAGTTTAGTATGTGTTATAACGGTTTATTTGTTATATAAGTCGTGTATTTGTGTGTGTGTGTTTGCTTAAGAATTCCTAAATCTTAGCAAAGGTAAGCAAGCCATGCCATGTTTTTGTTTGTTTATGCCTAAATGGTGTAATTTTATTATTTTGGCAATTTAAAATGACAAGTGACTGTACAACTGCTATCATAACACTGAAGGCTTAAAAACGCTTTAACAATACTGTCCGACATGAAAACAAATTGCGATTGTCAATCAAAAAGAAAAGGTTTTATTTTAAGATACATGGCAAAGGCAGCAACGAAAAACACTTGTTGCTTTTAGGGACATGTTGTTTAACATTAAATATGTAACACAGGATGTTAATGTTGACTTGTAAATGTAGAACAGAATTTCTGTTAGGGGTTTATGCATATCACAAATAACAGCTTAAGAGTAAATATTTGTTGTTAATTATTTAGTGGTGAGTTTTTAGCAAAACAGTGTTCTGTTAATATTTTACATTTGTTAAGTCATGTAATGCCAGCTTAAAAGAATATGTAGTTACGGGGAATATGCGTTATGAACTATTTTAATGAGTTACATTGGCGAAGTATTGAATATGAACAAATAGAATATGATAATGATTAAATAGAATAAATATAATAAATAATGTAAAATAATAAATCTAAAAAAAATATTTTATTTATTTATTTTTAAGTGAGAGATAATCAATTTTTTACTTTAGGGCACACATAGTTGATACCGTACTTGTAAAAATTAAGTATCTACGTTAAATTAAAAACGAAGCAAACAAAATTTGAAGACAATGTAAAAGAAATAAAAAAGTTATTGGTTTTCTATTTTGATTTTCCAATTATCTTTATTAACTCAGAGAAGTCCCACAGTTATCCTATCAAATATATATAATTATAATCTTAAAAAGATATTTTATTAATTTCTCTCTAGTGGCAAAAGTTTAAATAATGCTTATCTACCCTATATATTTTAAACTTAAATTTTATTTTTTTTAAATCTTTCTACTATGAAAAACTTAAAGTAGGTATACAAATCATATTTATAAAATAAAAATTATTAATTATTGATAACTATTTTTTTTATTCAAATCTTATTAAATTATTTAATATTATTTACATTGAGCCTGTCGGGATGGCTCTCTAGAAAAGTATGGGTTTCCTTCATCCTGGATAGTGGGGCTTTCTATTAAGAATAAGTTTACTGAAGTCATTACATGTCTAACAACCTTCTACATCAGGTTGTTAAAATTATACCTGTGGTTTTTGTTTTTATGTCTAATTTGTGTTAATATTTTTAATTTATAAAATCAATAATTTCGGGAATATTTTAACGAATAAATGTGAATAAAGCCAACACATGTAAAACATAATTTTTATTTGCTAAAACTATAAACAATTTTAAAAATATTTTAGGAAAAATAGTCGGCACTTTTTTGCACATTTCAAAATAAAATAGAATTATATTGATGAATGTACATATAAAAAATTAACAATTGGATTTTTGCTAAAATAGAATTAACCGAGACAAAACAGGAATACATACAATGCTTTCACTGCCGATCGATGATTGGCTGAAATAAAAATGCATATGAAAACAGAAAAATTTTAGCCATGCTAATATAGCTAGGTATTCAAAATTAAATAGAAAACAAATAAATTTCCAAGAAAGTATATTTGAAAACTGGTTAGTATTACTTCAGATAGTAAAGTAATTTAGCAAATTGTTTTAGAAAGTGCCATTTTATTACTATATGCATGGAGGTGCAGCTAAGAAAGCTTCTTGTCAATAACCTGTGGCTTATTTGTTTAACTAAACCACTGATACAACAAAAAACTCCGTCTTTTGTAAAAATTTGTGGTTGCCATTCTGCAAAATGTCAATCACCTGCAACAGAACATAACTAATGTTACAAAGCAAACTTTTAGGGTGGATTTATTTAAGTATGGTTGCCAGAGCAGATTTTTAAAGAAATATGTGAAAGTGTTGTAAAAATAAAAGAAAGTTTTAGCGAATGTCAATCTTTAACAATGCAGGTGAAATATTGTAGTAAATTTTAATCCCTATTATTTTACAACAAAATTTTCTAAAGCACATTTATTACTGATGTTTTTTTTTTATTTTTGAATAAAAGACAATGGCCCATAATCATAGTCAAAAATAAAGTCGACTTTAAGAGTTCTAAAGTATATTTTTATTAAAAGTGTACTTTTCGTATACTATAGACAGGTAAAAGTATACTTTAAACGCAAAAGTATGTTTTAAATTTAAAACCACCTGAAATTGTTTTTAAATAATTCAACACACACAAACAGCTGATTTCGACATATTAAAATTTTTAAAGAATTTTATTTTTGTGCACAAATTTCTCTTGTTTTCTTTTGTTCCTGTAAAGAATTTATAATGCAATTATTGGATAATAATATTAATATATGTATATACATAACACATTTAACATAATGTAGAACTTACCTTTTCCATATTTTTTATCTTAAAGAATTTTTTGCTCTATTTTTTGTGAAAAAAAAATGTAAACACAAAATTTTATATACGGCTTTTTTATTTTCAGCTGATAAGAGGTGCCACACTGTTATAGTTTGACATATTTTGTTTTTTTGTATGAAAACATCGGCCACATTTTATGTGACACCCACTTAAAGTGGGTTCAACTTAAAATATGATTAATTTCTTACTATAGTAGTAAAAATTTTAATAACAACTTATAAATTTAAAGTCGTTTTTAAAAAGAATCGGTTTTAGTGTTTGACTATGATTATGGGCCAATGCTTTTAGTAATGAAAAAAATACAAAATCAAAAAATTATATAAACAATTTTTCAATGTAACGAAACAAGCACTTTTCATGTTTTTAATATAAACAAAAACATAGCACAGAAAAAAAATCAATCAAATATTCGACAATGGCTATTGCAAATAGGAAAATGCTTCCATTGACTTTATAATTCGTAACTGCTTAAACATAAGATTGTTAAAGAAAATTTACTTTTTATTTAAAATTATATTAAAACTATTATCTTCAGCAACTTAAATACATTTCAATAGTCTCTGCGAAATTTGGCCCTAAAAGAAAAATGAAAAATTAACTCATGTTTGGATTAATTTTTCAATATGCAATTGACCCAAAATGAAATATTATCCTAAAATAGCGAAAAATTACCTCAAAGCCAATACGAAATAGTGCCCTAAAGTTCTTATGAAAAATACCCATAAGTATACAGAAATACAAATCGCCATAAATTAAGATATTAATTTCGTCTCAATGTCGAAATAAAATAAAGTTTAGTTTTTAACGTCTTTTATTTGAAGTCAATATATGTATATAGAACTATAAAATAAAAAAAATAATATTTTTCTTAAATAAGTTGATTTAATTTCAATTTTTTTAAGCTTTATTTTACACGAACTAATCATCAAAATCCTCTGCACGTTATATTTCTTTCTCCTCATGGCTTTACAGTAGTTTATTACATATTTGTCGAACCTTTTTGTATGTATAATTTTAGATAATACTAACAATTTATAAATTTAAGAAAAATAATGCATAAATGTGTAAATTAAATTAATTAATCATTAATATTTCGCTCCTTTTTAAAGAAAGAAATATTTACATACTATATAACAATCATAGTAAAAAAATCTCGCGATAAAATGCTAACAATTTTGTATTAATTAACTTTCCAGTCCTCAGACCTTTTGTAAAGTATATCGGGGGAATGAGCATATACTTCCCCTATCCGCCACCTGGGCACACACCCAAGGGGAGACAGATAACTCCACACTAGAAATATATATTATATATATTATATATAAGAATCACGCAAATTTTTATGTATATTATTATTTATTAACAAAAAACTTTTATTTAACTAATATAATTTTTTTAAGAAAAATGGTCGGAATAGAAGTTATAAACAACTGTACGGTCCACGATTTATTAAATTATTAATATACATGAAAAACCGTGCAATATCGTGCATTCTTTCTGCGTTATTTTGTAATAAATACTGGCATAACCTCGCAGAAAATTTTATATGCAGTCCATTTAATATTTTATTCGCATTAATATTAAATAAAAAAATGCTAAAAAATCATAATTATTGTAGCGCTATTTTTTTTGTTGCTATTTTTCGTTTTACTTCAAATGAAAAATCACGCACCATTAAGAAATGTAAAAAAGTCTCATAAAATCAACAAAGTCACCCCAAAGTTTCGTGTTTTTGTATTGTGAACAATTTTTTGGAAGCATTTTCCATTTTGTGCTTTAGGGCCATAATTCCTGGGGCCAAATTTCGCAGATAGGTAGCAAACTAGTGTGAATATAAATATATTTTTCTCTTTGTTAAGCACATTGGTAGTACTTTCCTGAACACGTGTGCAAATAGTGACGTCAAATTTAACATACGATTACAAAAATTCAATGCAATCATTATTTTTCCATTTGAAAACGTTTTCCTAAAACTTTATAAAATATCATTTAAAACTCTGTGTGGGAAACGATAAACAAACATAAGTCATTGACGCCGAATGAAACAAACAGGTACAATTGAACGTTCATTGTTACCTAACAACAACAAGATCGAAAATTTATTTCAGTTGTTATAATTGTGAGTACAATGCACATAATTGAACAGAAATATTAAATATTGCTAATTGCAAGTGATGACATTTAGTTTTGCTACAAAAAGAAATTTATTGTTCCTTTGTGGTTATTTAGAAAAATTGTCTTCTATTAGCGTAAATGCTGCAGGTACTTCAGTTTATAAGCAAAGTCATATATTTTTATTATTTATTAAATGTAAATCTGGAAAAAATTTAATTCGAATAAATAAAATTTCAGCATAAATTTTGCCAAATAGTTGTAGCAAAGGCTTAAAAATTCTTTAGAAAAGTTTTTACACGAAAAAGTACAGTTATATGAACATTTTTTCTAAAAACAAAATGTCTGCTTTTGTAAAAATTTGTTTACATTTTTTTAATAAAAGGGACAATTGTGGGTAAGCCGTTAACGATGTTTTAATTAATTTGAAAAATTTTACTAAAACATCACACAATAACACGGACCAAAAACGAACCAAATTCCTTTCCGATCGAAAGTGTTTTTAATTTCTTAATTTCGGATTTAAAATTCTTTTGGGTTTCTAAGTAGAATTGTTGTCTTAATGACATAAGCTGCGGAATCCTTATTATAACCACTTTTTACAATCAAATATATAAACATATATTTTAGATTTGTAACATATGCATGACGTGGCCATATGAAATCGTATAGAAGATCTTTTTCGAGCTTACAAAAATGGATCGAAATCTAAAGAAGCAAAATTGCAAAAACTCAATTGAAACCCTTTTGATCGGAATGACCTGTATATACAATAACACAAATTTATATACAGGGTGTCCGCCGGGAAGGTATACTACTTTGTTTTGCCGCCATTTTGGTAAACATTAGAACACAGTGACGTGGCAAATTTATTATGGAAAAATATTCGCTAAACCAATGTGTTTTAATCGTTAAAACATTTTATCAAAATCAAGCATCGATTACTGTGACGATGAGAAAGTTACGCCAAAAAGACGCTCTCTTTACCGTGTAATGAATGATTTCGAAGAAAGAGGGACTGTAGCTGATAGACACCGTGCTTGGGAGCTTGGTCTTCAAAGAACAACTTTGGCCACAATTTTGCACAAAGATTTGCATTTGTTTCCATTTAACACTCAGTTGACACAAGAGCTTCTTCAAGAAGACCATTTACTCCGCCGTACATATGCCAATACGATGCCACAGCTCGCCCATGAAAATCCCGATTTTCATGAAAAAATCATAGTGAGTGACGAGGCACATTTTCATTTGAATAGATATGTGAATAAACAGAATAGTCGGTTCTGGGCAATAGAAAACTCTCAAATTATTCATCAGTCACCTTTGCATCCATTAAAAGTGACAGCCTGGTGTGCAATTTGGCCAGAAGGAATCATTGGACCTCACTTCTTTGAAACTTGAAACGGCGTAACGGTAACTGTCAATGGGGAGCGATATCGTGATATGATTGAAAACTTTTTAACACCACAACTGAATGCTTTGGGCTTGACTAACATGTGGTTTCAGCAAGACGGTGCCACATCGCATACAGCCAGGATTACAATGGAATTACTGCGAGACCTCTTTCCAGAACAAGTTATATAATATAATATGCATTTCTTTTGCTTGAATTTTAGTTATTCGAATAATTAGTTTATTCTTTACGCGTTCGCATATTCGAATAATTATTAATGTTATTCGCATGTTCGAACAGAAAAAAAATTTAACTTTTGTCCGAACAAATTTAAAATCGAATAATTTGACAACACTACTAGGAATTCGAATTAACTTAAAATGTCTACTCCAAAGCAAAATTCTTGTATAAAATGCCTTGAATCTTTTACAAGTTTTTTCAAAAGAACACCGAATAATTTTTAGTAAAAGTACTTGAATATAATAGATGCGATTTTGTAAAAAATATACAAAACATATTTTTCCGGCATGGATAATTTTGAATCTTTGGTACTTTTTTCTGCACTAAAAAATTAAATTTCTACAACAAGTAAGCGAAAAGAATAGCACCCTTCTTAATAGAATTAAACATGTTATAATTAAGCTAAACATTTATTAAGTCAACAATATTCTTCTTTATAAAATATATCATTTTTTTTCTATTTAAACAAATTAAGTCCTCCTTTTCATAATTAAGGGGAATTAATGAATCAAAGGTCTTTGAAAGAAAACTGTTGCTCATTAGAAAATTTTTAACAACACAAAATGATTAATTGTGTATAAAAAAAGTCACGAAACTGAAATGAGTAATATACAAAACGAAACCTGGGTGCAACGGCAAGGTAGTTAGAAGTATACTAGTCTGTCAGTCTGCAGATTTGTACCAAAGTTTTTGGTCCATTTTGCTACAACTGGTGCAAGTCTTCATTGCTATGCTGGGCAATTGACTTTAGAATATAATTTGCAATTGTAGTTTGCAATTTTATAAACAATCAAATTCAAGTTATATCAAGGGTTTGCCAATAAGGGCTTGTCGATGCTGCAAGTGGTTAAAACTAGTTGCGTGTGTGGTATTTGTAAGGCCCATGTATGCTAAAATGTATGGAAGGCGACATGATTCAAATATCCTCCGCGGAAATGAACAATGATATAGATGCGAGATATTCCAATTTTAATTTATCTGGCACATGGATTTGGCTATTTTTGATCGATAGCCTGGGTTGTGTGGCCATTGCAGTCGATCGCGGCTTTTTAGCAACTCTAGAATTCTATTTAAACAATTCTAGCGGGTTCAGGTCGCTCCATCCTAGTAGCCAATTTAATTCAGCGCCGCAAGAGGTAACTCCATCATCAAATCGTTTATCCAAAATATGCATTGGGGCGTTATGTGACACATAATGATAAGTAATTGTAACTTCATCTATTATAATGTATTTGAAAAGTTAGAGAAATGCTGCATGTTAATGTCGGCGCCTGTCTTTTGACAATATCTGACGCTGGTCTCAGTACCGGGTGAAAATAATGTGACCATCAATCCACTAATTCACCAACGCTCCTATGCAAATTTGTATAGTTGTATAGCTTGCGACGCAATGCAACGGCGCATGGATTATACACTCCATTTGTTTAGCGATCTAGATTTAAATAACACCTACTGGTTGTAGTGTTATCACTCGTTAAGTTAGTTGTCGAACCTCGAAAGTTGTCTTCCTGTCATTTCAGGTCACTGAGTTTTGTAAAAGAACAAATCAATATTCCCGCTGACTCAATAACCGCTGCGAATTTGCTTGATAACATAGATTTGTATCCAAAAATAATCATCCTCGCTAAGAAGGATTTTGCGCTCATACGCTTCGAAGTTCACTTAACGGGCAAGCAAGGTTGGCTTTGGTCATCATCTCTGAACTTCTAAGCCAATTGGTTTTTGTACTGGCACAAGCCCAAGTACTGACGCAAAATCAACGAAATTGTATCCGTGATACTCCTAGCTCATATGCTTGGCGAGAACTCGTCACTGTCTGGTTCTGCTACCAACTTTGATGAACAATAACAATGTCGCAGGCATGTCTGGCGTTCATTCAACATGCAGGTGTTGATAAATTATTTGACCTTCCGCTTGCTTTGAATATGGCCACCAGACGTGACAGAATTGAACTAGAAAGTTCACTGCACCTAGGAGGGGGTAATTGCGTAATTCGATTCGATACACAATCATTTGCCACGATAATTACGCATTAGTGGCTGAATAAAAACAATATTTTTAAGCATTGCCAAAACATCCACGGACTGTTACATCGACTTGCCTGGGAACTAGAAGAGTTGACTTAGCTTCATACTAAATTTAAACTTGAATTAAACAAAATATGCGAACCATTTCTAAAATATACACCGTCGTTCTTGTTTCAGTGTAGCAGAAATTTATATTAATAATTTTATCTTTTGTCAAATTATTTTTGTCAAATCAAATACAAACATGAAAATATAAAATTTAAATTACTTTGATAACAGATCCTTTAGTTGGTGAGCTATCATAACTTGACTTTTGCTGTTGGGCTTGCTGGGGTCATAGATGCCTCTGTTGTCCACCAAGTAAACTTTTAGACCTGAATGCGTAGAGTCCCCAGTTTCACATGGATCTGCGTTATCAGGAGTTAATGTGGAATTGCTTGTATTATTTTTCAAATGCAACGTTTCTGAAACGCTTTCTTGAATGAAGTGTTTCTGGATAGGATTTTTTTCATCTTGTGTTTTTAAACTGCTTACGCGATGTATATTTACTTTAACTTTTTCCGAATTATCTTGTGTATCACTTTGCAACTTTTCAAAACTTTTTACTGGATCAGAGACTAATTGCTTGGATACAGCTTGGGATAAATTTACATTAGATTGCTTGGGTACTGCAATAATATAATACATTTTATCAGGTTCCAAAACTATTTTGTTTTGCGAGTCTTGGCTTTTCAAGGTCTCTGATTTTGAAGAGACTGCATTGTTTTGTGCTTGTTTGTGTAATTTTTTAGAGCCCTTGGATGCTAGGGATGTAGTTGACTTTATGGGTCTTCTATTTCTGCTACTTGAAGTATTCACCAGAGTAGAGCTGCTATCGGATGTACTAGTAACTGATTTATTAGTGGTGCTCTTTCGTTTTGTTCCACTATCGCTCTTTTTTTCAACAAACTTTTGTACTGATTGTTTTGTGGTGGGCACATATTTTTCCTTTTTTAACAATCTTCTTTCAGAGGCATTCAAAATTCTTATATCCACATTGTACAAGAAAAACTTGCACATGTCAGTGGATACGTTTAAACTGACAATTAGACAATAAAGTAAAATCTGTAAATGATGCGTTCTTAATATATAATTATTTGCCTGGCCATCCTCAAACAAGGGAGAGCCTCGAGTCTGACAATCATACATGAAGAAACCATAATCAGTATCGAGTGTATAGCCAAAGGCCAATGAACGATTGAGACAGTGTAGCAAACCAAACTGATAATGGTTGAAGAACCAAGTTAAAGCTCTGGCTAAATTAAATTCATTAACACCAAACCGAATGTATACAAAACCCGTAGCCACTTGTTGCAGCAGCACTTTGAATTCGTCATCATCAAAATTATATACGAGATTTAAATTACTGATGTTCAACTCATCATCCTTTATAGAGAATGTATCTAACAACAATGGATATTGCAGGACAGCATTCGTAGTGATTGTGTCCAGCAAATGTTCAGACCATTCCCGAAAGCTGTATTTGAGGGCAGCGCACAAAGCAAAAATATTGCTCAACAGCTGATAGTTTTTGTTATTTTCCATTTTATTCATACATATCGTTTGATGATCTCTTTTGCCAAAGAGCGATAACAGACGATTTGGTATTTCTATTTCAAAATTTTTTTCCTTGCTAAACATAACACCCCTTGGCTGATCTGCACAATTAGTAGATTTTAAACGACTCCACAAGGGATAGTTGTTTTTTCGTTCGGTTAACCAATTCCAATTCTCATTGTGTATACGTTGGGTGTTGGAGGAACACAAGTTTTCATATCGACATGGTTGGGGAACGCAACTTAATTCCTGTTCATCCTCAAGTATTCTAGCTGCCATTTGATTTTGTTTGTTTTTCTTTTTTTGGTATTTTTAAAATTAAATTTTGCTTAAAACTGCAAATTTTGTTTAAGAAAACTTCAATTATTTTTTCAACGCTTTTCAAGAAAATATATATACGTATAATTTTTTTTTATGAAATTGTCAAAATTTTAGAAAGAGATAGAATAACATTTGAAAAAAGTAGAAAAGTTGAAAATGGAAACAAAATTATATATAATTATAGAAAAAGGTAAACATGCTGCTACAAGGTAAGAAATAAGCCACATATCGGCCTAACATAATAGAAAAATAATGCAACTTGAAGTTATTTAGAAGTAACATAGAACTGAATTAAAAGTGAACCTGATCTGATTCAAATATAACTAGAACTGCAAGGCCCTAAGTCGGCGGCAACGCGACGCTGCTAAGAATCCCCGGAGGTAAACAGAATTTTAAAATAGATACATAAACTACTAGAAGCCTTTAGTTGACGGGAATAATGGAGGTATATTTAGCAGGGAATGGAGAATTTCCATTTAATGACAAAAGGATATACTCTTCGGCTAATCATCATAAGTCTCACCGAAATGGCGGCGGTATTATGGTATTATTATTTCAAAATGTGTCAAAGGAAGGATTTCTTATACGGATAGAGCATTGTCAATAAAAATAAATGCCTATGAAGTCATAGGACTAATCTAGACTCTACACTTGGAAATCTCCTCTACACAATGAATTAAATATAGTTCGAAATCAAGTTTATTTTCTCTCATCAACCATAGTGTAGGTGTAGCATCTAGGTGGGGACTTACCATCTGACCACAAACTATTACTTGTCGCTATAGGCATATAAATTGAAATTTTAAGGAAGAATAAGCCAAGGAAAAATCTAACTTTCCAGAAACTGGAACCCCCTTGTGTAAAGGACACATAAAGTTCAAGCAAACAACGACAGTTCTGCTACTTGAGATATGACCAAGAAAGATATTGCAGTGGCTACACGTTAGTGTGGCTCTCGCGACATTGGACGAAAGACAAAGGAACGACATATGAAATTTTGCAATTTATAGACGAAACGCCTAAATGTCAGAACACAAATACTAATAAATACAGGGTATTTCAGCCAAAGTAGGCTTGCTAATAAAGAATGCGATAAATTTAGAAAAATATAATTAACTGCATGACAAAAAATTAAAAGAGTACTTAATAGAACCGTAGACGACTAGCGCTCGCACGGACACGGCTAAAAGTATTTTTAAAATTTATCTGCAAAAAATTTTAAGTAATAAAAACAGTTGGGCTTCAGTGAAGACATTAGTAACAGGGAAAAACTGATCTGCATTAATGTACTCGTGCTTGGTCAAAACTGTCGAGATGTCTTCAGGATATTTTTATGTATTTCGCCGATTACAAAAAAGCCTGCGACACGTATAAACATTATTCATTTATATACACAAAAGAAATGAGATGCTTAAACAATTTGGGGCCAAACAGTGGGAGATTTGGTCGGTGACTATGCAACTGACCACGTCAGCATTAGGCAAGACTGTTTTCTTTCACCCTTGCCATTTGCCAAGAAGGCCTAATATTTCTCAACGAGGGCACACAAGTTAAAGCAAAAATATTAGATATACAGACGATAATACACTTTCGGCAGATAGTTGGCTTAGGCGGCCTATAGGCATCGGTGGATGCAGTAACCTCTGGCAGTATTGAGTTTGGTTTAAAACTGAATGTCAAAAAGTAGTTAGCCAGAGGAATACCTACAGTTACAAATGTCCAGGGATGTTGACTGAACGTATTTAAGCAATCTAAGGATCTTGATTGCTGGTGAGATGACATATGGAGTCCCAAATGCTGCATAAGTACAGCAATGTCAATTTTTTTTTTAATTTAGGGATGTCTTCACAAACACCTACTTGAACATTAAAAGTTTTCGGTATAAATAAGCTAAATGTATTGAAAATAAAATTACAGAAGATTGCTGAAAACCCATGGCATTGTTCATGTAACAAACACTGAAGTTTTTCAAATCTTACTCAGGGTCGGCAACTTCTAAAAATCGTAAAGCAAAGAAAAATACAGACACACAGTGAGAAATAAAAACTGCTAGCCTTTGCAGCTTGCTTAAGGCAAAGTCGAAATCGGAAGAACAATCGGGATAAGCGAATACAGCTAGTGGTCGAGAAATATTTTCGAATACAATCAGAAACCTAAATTAAAAATAAAATGAATAACTACTAATGTCTGGCTACGTGTCGATACTCGAACACTTCATTCGTCTCGTGTGGTTAGAAAAAACTCACTAAACAGATAAAGAATGATACTTTTTGTTCTAGGCTTAGCTACGCCAACAACCATTGTAGATACTTTTCATTTTCAACTTCCCAGCTATCAGTTGGAAGATTGTTTGACGAATACGAATATTTCACAACTGCCTTTTAATCACCCTAATGGTATGGTCGTTAACATCTGTATTCGAATATGCCGATCTAGGAGAAATGAATTGGAATTAGAACTCAACTAACATCCAACTGGGAGCGAACTTGAACTGAGGAAGCTTACGGCATTCAATGTTTACAGACATTTCAATTTTATTTAGCAGACAGACATTTTAATTTAATATGAATCAAAATTGAACTGGAACCAAATATGAACCTCATTTGAAATAGAACTAGTATTGAACTGAACGAAAATTTTATGGCAAAACTATATTAGAACTAAAAAAGAAGTGAAATTGGAACTGCACTGGTGCTGGTGCTTAGCGGACACTAATCCTAATTAGAGCTCCGAACTCCAATTATCGTATGCTACATCTTTAAATCCTTCTTTTTCTTTTTATTTCACCATTTAATTGTGCATTTTTTAAAGTTTATTAAACGTTAAGCAAGTCTTTCTACCCATTACGAAAGCATCCATCAGATCACAAGTAAATTCTCCTCCCAAATTTGTAGTTAAATCAGCTGGCATTAGAGGTACTTCAGTTTTCGAACAAATAACGCGAATAAAATCATTTTTTATTCGAGGATCTTCGCTACTTTTACGATCCGCGTCAACAAGGGGTTTAATGAGACCCTTTTCCACTTCCTCCTTAGTGATATTGTGAGTTTTACGTCGATATTTTGATTTGATAAACTTCGCATTACGATTGTCTTTTACGAAAAGTGGACTTTTACAGATTTTGATACACGAACCAGTTTCGTTGGCAAGAGATTCCAAAGAAATTTCTTTTGGAAGAACACAAGTATAAATTTCAATTGTGCTCTTGCACGATTTGACTTTAGTTTTACTTCGAATTATTTTAGCTAACTTCATTTCGACATGGTAGAGGCAAAAGGAGGCATGCATGTGAGAGAAATTTAAAGAAACTATAAGGCAATACAGTAATACTTGCAAATGATTCGTTCTCAGCAGGTAAGGGGCAGATATATCTTTTGGAAATATAGGACAGCCAAAGCTTTGCGCGTCGTACATAAAATAGCCACCAGTAGGCCCATCTATAAAACCAAAGCCCAAAATGCGATTGAAACATTGCAATATGCCAAACTTATATGATTCGAAGAACTGTACTAAAGCATAGGATAAATTTAGCTGACATTTAAGGGGCACGCTATATAAACAGCCCTGCTGAGCTACTTGCCAGTGCACTTTAAAGTCAATACCTTCTAAACTGCATTTTGTGTCGAGATTTTCCAGGTGAAATTCTTTGCAATGGCAATTTAACTTTCTTAAGCTGTTCCTATAGTATTGCCGGCCATTATGTCTAATACTGTCCATCAAGCCAGTGTTCCATAAATTTAAGTTAATAACGCGAGCTGCGCATAGTGCCATAATGGTAACTGCCATATACGATTTTGAATGACTGTGCGATATTCTGCGTTTTCGTTCAAGTCCCCAAAGCGACCATAAACGTCCTTTTATCTCAATATCATAGTTTTTAGTCATTGACATGGGCAGTTTGCGCTTAAAGCCGCTGGTGTTGATTTCATTCAAGCGACTCCATATGGGTGTTTTATTATTCAAATCCCATAACCATTCAATGCTTTCCGAGTTGGTGTAACATGTTGAATTAAGCTGGCATTCTTGACAGGGCAAAGGTATCATAGACTTCTTCAAAAGAGCCGTAGTATATTTTCCATTTGCGCGGGAAGACATATTTTATAGATTTTGACAAATATTTTTTTTTTTTGTAATTTTATGTTTTTTTAAAAATGTTGACAAATTACTGGAATTTTTTTTTAAAGAGTGTTTTGTTTTGCTATAAATATTAAAAGTAAACTTGAAAGCAATTGCATTTTTCCAAATATATTTATACGAGTTCTGTCCTAGAATTATTTTTTGGAGCAAGAAGGTCAAAAATAGTTAAAAAAATTTTTAAGCAACCAATTTGGTCAGGCTCAAATTCATTTGTTGCAGGAAGAACAAAGGTAGTTTAGAACAATCATTTTTATATTATATTTGAAGTGGAACTAAATAGCTTGGGACCACTCACCCGAATTTACCTAGAATGGCAATGTGTAAGTAAAACTGTGCAAGAATGTGTGTATATATTTTATCAAAAAGATTCCGCTAAGCCATCTTTAGTATTGTGTATCGGAGTTATTATCCTTAAACGAGCAAGTAGCACCATCTGATCAGGTTGTTAGTACAAAAAATTTTTTTCCATAAAACCGAACGAAACTATAACAAATTAAACACTTCTATCAGAAATTTTAATTTGCCAGTCTCATTGCATTTTTGCAGAGAAAAATCTAATGATAATCGTTTTGGCTGTCAAAAAAATATAGAGTAAAATATTCTTATTAGGTTATGTGTCTGAACTATCCTTCCAGCAAGTAGCAGAGACTGAAGACAAAACGATACTTTCGCAACTCATGGCACTTTCGAGTGGGTATTGGCGGCGGTGGCGCTTGCGAATTTCAGCGGCTCAAAATGTTTACATATATTTTTTTTTTGAAAATCTACCAAAATGAAGTGGTAGAAAAAAATACAAAAATGTTCAACACTGAAGTGAACAAAATCAGGGATCGAAAATTATAATAATTTTTGAGTTTTCAAAAAAAAAAAAATTTGGCACAAAAAATAATCGAAGAACCACAATTTTAATCGCATTGACCTAGATTTTTGAAAAAAAAACGTATGCTTTTAAAATTTTTCGTTCTTATTTTTTTGTGGTAGACATAATTTTTTTATTCTCTGATTTAAATTTTTTTTATTTCTTTGGTAGAAGAAATTATTATTTCTTAATTTTTGGGCAAAGATAAGTGTTATTTCCTGAAAATTTAGAGCTTCGAAAAGTAAGCACTCAATTAAATTTATTGAATTAATAATTTTTTGAGACAATTGAGTGAAAATTAAGAAATAATAGCTATTTCTGCAAAAAAAAAAAAAAATAATAAAACCCAGAAAGCAATAATTATTTGTGGAAAAAAATTATAATTTTTTGCAAAAAGATATTTATTTAAAAAAAAAAGTAATAATTATTACGTTCCATGCAAAAAATACATTAATGACCGTTAAGAAAATCGGCCGTTTTTATATCGGTGGAAGCTAAAACAAAAATATCAGTTGCAGCGCGATGTCGGCGACAAACCAGTCGACTGGTATATTCTAGTATTTTCTTCGTTTGCTTCTATAAAATTGCACCCTTTAAAAAAAAGTATAACCGTTTACAAATTTTTTAAAAAATGGAGAGAGCCACACTACTGTCAAATTTCCATCTGCACTTTTAACTGATTCATAACATAGTGTTTTCATACAATAACACTTTACAAATGTTATTAGTATTTTTGACAAGTCGTTTTATTCAATCTAATAGAAAACAGACTGACGTTTGAATTTATCACTCTTCCTAAAATAAATTACAGAAGTATCGATTAAAATTATTTTCCTTCTAGTAAAACACTTAAAACACTTTGCGCTCGAAATTTATGTTTGGAAATTTTCACATAAATTAGTCTGCTTGGCAGTTAATTTTGATCTTTTAAGTTGTCTATAATATAAAAATGTCAACTAAATCAATTATGTTGAAAAAAATTACTAAAAACACTTTGCTTGAGAATGGCAATAGGGCAATTGGCAATTTTTTATTTTGAATTCAAATTAAGAAAGAAACTTACACTCGTGTGTGAAAACAAATCTATTGAACTTAAAGCAAAGGAAAGCAATTTCGACCTAAAATCCTAGATTGTCCTTGTTTCTCGCAGATAAGCAACACAATCTTGTAGCACGTAAACTTTTGGACAATTCTTTCATCTAACTGCATGTAGTATTCCGTCACGGTTTCTTATATAATAACGGTTCGGCATAAAATACTTCGTGATCCTCTTTTGGCTATGATGATCAAATAAGGCAGACATTTAAATATGCCTGAAGGTGGATCTCAGTATCTTGGCTGCTCCAACAGGTTTTTGCGCAATGTATTCTACCATTTCTCTAATGAACTATGATGATCATTTTATATATTTCATGGCCATTTTGTATTTAATTATCGTACGATAGGAATCATACCCATCAAGCGTAGATTCTTTCTTGAGCTTCAGATATCCCCTCTTAAAGGTACTCTGGCAGTATGGGATACGTACTAGGGAGATCACAGTGGTCAATGGCGATTTTTCGAACGTTGAATAACCCGATTTTCCCTATGAAAAAGCCGGTTTTCGATATATTTTACTTAACTAAAACTTATAGTACAAGTTTTCTTTTGCCAATGTAAAGGCTGTTCATTTTTGTTTTTAAATATTTAATGAATTATATTTGTCAGAGGCAGCAAAAACTTCACAGTGCCACCAATACACTTTTCTTTACCGATTTGAATAAGGATCATAAATTGGATGATGTAAGATATATTTGTACTAAATGTCACAGCATACGCAACGCGCACAAAAGTTATCTCAACTTTTGAAGAACTATTTTCTAAAAGTAAAATTTCGCTGACACCACTAGCCGACATAGTGGCGTACTTCAAGAGTATATCACCAGCAAATTGGCTAGTGGTGGTTGTCTTGTATTACAATACTCTCCTGTCTCCAGACACAGTTAAAAAAAAGATACAAATATGCTCGTGCTGAAATCGGGTTCTTTTTCGGCTGCCGGTATCGGCTGACTCGTGTCGTAGAATGTTCGTACTTTCGAACAGATATAGTTAGCTTATTTATCTACACTACTGGTCTCACACATCTACAACTCATTTCTTGTGCATCACTCTAAAAACACAATTATTGATTTATTTAAAACACAAAAGTACGTAAAAGAACACAATGAAAAGGTAAAAAATTATATTAAAAGAAGTTGCAATGGAAAAATGAGCAAAAAATGGATCGAAAGTGACAAAGAAATTCCAGAGAGAACCGATCCGTAAGACTAAAGAACATATAATTTTAAATGTTTTTCGCTACTGAAAGTGATGCTAACTTTTGTTCAGATGAAACACAAGCTATTTTTGGCTTGTTAATTACTTCTAAGCAAGTGAAACTAAAGTAAGTTTTTTTACAATTAAAATAAAATAAATACTTGCATAATTATTAACGATTCTTAAATTGCTTACTTGGATAAATTTGTGCACGCGATAGTTCTTCAAATGCTGAACAAGCAAAGTGTCGATGCCATTTGTACAGGTGTGTAATTTAACCAGCAATATGTATAAATAAGCATAAAATAAGCATTTGTTGAAGTATTTTTGTGTAAACCGATTATACGATTTGTTCATGATTTTATAAACCGCAACCCAATTTTTAATAATTTCAAATATCGCCCTTGGACCTACCTAGAGTTTTAATAAAAATTTTGAATTTAAAGGTCAGTCGCTTCAGAATACTTTTGTTGTTAAAGTAAATAAAAAAATAACGAAATATTTGTTAAATAAATTTAACACAACTGTTTCTTATTAACTTTGCAAATAAACTAATTTATTATTAAACCTTGTCATATTAATAGATGTATTACTTGTGTAACACCTGAGTAAACTAGAGCACTTCATTGAAACTGCATTAGCATAAAATTCGCGGTATTTAAGCTACAAGTTGCATTTCAAAGTTTTCATTGTAAATCAAGTGTTTATTAATGCAACAGCAGTCAATCGACATGATGTCTATACTGCAAACCTACTCGTATTTAACATTCGCATTTTGGTTGGCCATCTTATCAACATCATCAGCCGCAGTCGTAGGTGATGATAAACCCAGTGAAATTAAACTGCAGGATTTATTTGTGCAACAGAATTTGGAACTTTGCAGTTATATGGAAAATAATGAATTGGCCGAATCAATTTGTGGTGCTCTGTGCAATATAGTGAAATACGATGATGGTTATTGTAGTGTTAAAGGAAAGTGTTTGTGCAGAAATCTCAGTGAGAATTCGAATACGGAGTGACTGGAAACAAACTATTTAAACATTTGAAATAAAATTTTAAACTGTATATCTTCTGTGTACTTCTTCTTTGCTTAAGTCTCAACGTTTATTCACAATTTCCTTTTACTCTACAAAATAAACATTCATTAGAAAAAATATACGCTTTCTTTTACTTAATAACTTGCTACGAAAGAAATAAATTATACAACATTTATTAAACTCAACTGCAAAAGTTTAACCCATAAGAGAACTAAATAAAAAGAGAAGGAAATTTTCGTCACATTTTTTAAAGGCCTTAATAATTTAAACTATTCAAGGGTTTTCTACTCATTATTAAACCTTCTCTTTTATTCATTTACAGGCTTCAGTAAATTTTTCCGGCTATATCAGATACAATAATCTTGGCTTAAGCATTAAATAAATACCTTCTTAAATGAGAACACATAACCATGTAATAGCGCGAAAACACATAACCGGGGTACCCTTGTATCCATAACCCTTGTCTGCACTATATAGTTTTTAATATGGTGCAAATAAAATATTACTAGTCATGAGATTCAGTGATGCAGACAAACTACCTTTTTATTTGAGAACGAGGAAGAGTCCTATTTAAGATATGTTGAAATGTGAAGCGGCGATTGCTGAAAAAGAAGAGACAAATATCGCTCGCTAAGCATTGAAGCAAAACATTGTGCGACAACGCTGCTATCCGTCAAGACAAACCGAAATGACGTCCAAACGTATAAATGTTTTATGAGTTTACAGACGGTGGATATAATTATGTGTTAAACTAATAAGAAGGCAAAAAATACTTATAACACATAGAGCGAAAGTCAACTGTGATAGTAGCAGATGTATTGGCTTTTTTTTGGAGCAGTGGTTATTGCAGGCAAAAATCATAGCAGCAATGAAAGCATTCGAGGCTTACAGAGTGCAGGAAATTTCCAATGTCAGTATTGCAGTAATGACAAACAGCCGCTTTTGTGCACTGTTGCCCTTCATATTTTTTCGTGAAGGAGCCACTCGGGCTAGACGCATTAAAACCGATAAAGCTGCAGGAACGAGGGATATATGAAACATAATGTAGTATAAGTTCAGTGAACATTTGACCACTAATGAAAAACTTTTCGCTTATCGTGTCCGCACGATTTTCGCACTTTGTATACAAAATTTGTAAAATATGGTTTTACAATGGGTGAATTTGCAACGCTATGAATTCGTTTAAACCAAGAATGAGATGAACGAGGTAGAACTTTTGTCCCAGTTTGGAATCCGACATTGGCTTTAGGTAATGTATGGTAAGAGCTAATTATTTGTATTGATTGCACTCTTAAAGGTTTTATGATAAATTTGCTGACCGACAAGCTCAAAATCCATCATATGAACACAATTGGAAAAGTATGCCGGTGGTAGGACGACCCAACTTAAAATATAATGTGACCGAG
The DNA here is from genome assembly GCA_963932375.1 of Phania funesta. Lineage (NCBI taxonomy): Eukaryota > Metazoa > Arthropoda > Insecta > Diptera > Tachinidae > Phania > Phania funesta. The sequence continues at coordinate 101,229,784 of OZ010653.1, read as the reverse complement.
ATAAAAGCTTATCATTGTCTAAAAGCAATACTCTCTGATAAACTAAGTATAAAAGAAGCATATCATCAGCCTTAGACTAACGATTATACAGGCTGAGTGATGAAAATGAAAATACGATTGATAGTAATCACTAAAGTCAAACGCTGATGACCGATCATTACCGTAGGAGGAAGTTGGTTGAAGAGGTAGTTGAAAAGGAAGATTGCTTTTCCCTTCATATTTATGTTGTTATTTTATATTTGATTTTGTACTTCTAGAAAAAAGTACCTACATGTCATCTTAAAACAAACTTCCCCTGAGATATTTGTCTGAGTGGGTTTATCCGTCATTTAGATTATTTTTTATGATCTTTCGGTCTTGCGCAATATTAAATTTAAAACACCTAAAAATATTCAAATATGTGCGGTTCAAACATATGGGGAGGAGAACTTTGTTTGTTGTGGAGACTCTTTGTCAAAATTTTGAGGGGTGTTGATCTTTTCTATATTTTTAAGGGCCTTCGAATATAAGACATTTAAGATATCCTAAAAAGTTGGGTAAAGCCAACTGATCGTCTTAATCAATCAACGAAGTGTGAATAGAGACTAGCTCATCCCTAATAAATTTTATCTTTACAATGAGTTGGATATATATATGAGTTGGAATAGAATAAGGTTAAATAAAGTTTTGAAAATAAAATATTTACAGAAATTTTTGATTAAAAATTTTATCTATTAACGGTTTATTTTTAATGTAGCGGGAATAAAATAGCAGACCGCTAACTTTATGGATCCCTTTTCGACCCCTTTCTTTACACGAATGGATTTTAGGCAACCGATTCGTATTTTACGATTACCTTAGTCTTAATCAAGTCGCGTGCTACCACTAGCTTTTACTATCGACTATAGTGATTTCAGACTGTCGACTGGTGACTCTTGACCATCTTCCTCATCACGGAGTCTCTTGTAATTGCTAGCATTTGTTTAAGGCTTAGGTCTACATCTAAAAAGTGTCTGCACGTGGTCCTAAGTCTTATGCTAGTCAGTACTGGACATTCATACATAATGTGTGCTACCGTCTCAACCTCTTCCTAAGGAGTATCCTTCAAAACTGTCCCGTCCACCCCTGGGAGGCTTTTTTAATAAACTCTTCAGAAATCCTCCACTGTAAAAACACCAGAGCTCCTATAGACTCGTACGAGGCTCCATTGGCCATCCCTGTCGGAATCTCACGGTCTAACGCCTTAGAAGTACCTTTAAAGGTTGATCAGTTCATCCTTCACGAGGCCTTCTTGTCCATTTTTTCCGGATTCCTTCTTTGGCCAATTAAATCCGTAGTTTCTGCAGAGATTAACCTCTCCGCCCCTTGCAAGGCTTCCTTATTCGTGCCTCTAATAAAGAAAAATATGTACACCTACCCAGAGCTCCATATGCATGGGTAAGTCTGTAATAAAACTGGATATCGATTGGTATCCAGAGGTCGCATTCTTGAGCCCAAGCACCCTCTTGGCTATGCAGCCCTGGCGTATGCTGTTCCTCCGTGGTCTAAGCATATTTTTTACGAGAGTGTTAACTTCTCTGGACTTATTTACCCAGACTCATTGCAGAGACAGGAACCTGTTACCGGCCGCCACCACGTGTAGGTCAGAACTTCTTACAATGCCGTCAGTTACGGCAATCCATATATGTGTGCCTGTCTGCTGACAGCCTATTGAAGGTTTGGTATGGATTTCTGTTATACGGAGTCAAGTATAACATGTGCGCTGTGTTCACATCTACAGTGAGTTTTAATTAAAGATCGGCTGCTTAAAGAGCCAGTAACCTGTGCAGAAAATATAGTTGTGCTCTGCAAATATGGCGCATTAATACAACACTTTAACAGTAAAAGTGTTATTTTATACGCCTTTTATCCAGAGAAATATAAATTTTTATAGGAACTATTTAACCCCTAAAAGTAGGCTATAAAAATTGGGTTATCGCACGCTTATGTTCTCTGTTTAGAAAGAACTGATGTAGCTGTAACTTAGTGGTCACTTTAAAATCCCGGTATTAATTTTTTTAACATTAACAAATTGTGGTTAAAGATTTATTGTTTGTTCTCTTTTAAAGTGATTTTTTTTGTCAACTTTTTGCTGCTACACTTACATCATGAGCTGCTGAAATGCCATGTTGGCATTCAACAATTTCTTCTGTTCTTACATTCTCTTCTCATCAGAAAAGCGGGTCACATTTTTCTAATTTTTTAACTTAATGCAACTAAAACTGAGAATACTTTGTAATTAATTTAAGTTACACGGATTTGTGTGTCAAAAGAAAGTGCCCGTCTTTAAAAAAAAATCTATTAATTTTAACCATCAGTTGGTGCTTGTTCTTTTGTTCTGTATTTTTTTTAACGCAGCGCTAAAGTTATTAAGCATTGAAAAATGCTCTAATAATCCACTACTTTCTGCAGATTTCCAACAGATTTTTGTTTCTTTTTTATTAATGCATATTTTACATTCCCTTAAGGTATTTCTCCTAACAGCGCTGTTTGTATAACAAGTAGATACAACATGAAACAAAAGAAATAAGAAATCAAAATAAACTATGGAATATGGAAATATGCTGCTACTTTAGTAATTGTAATAATTTTTTAATTTCATAAAATGCTTCAAGTGAAATGAAAAAAAAAATTTGTTTAAGCAAAGACATCAAGTGATACACTCGAAGAGTTTGCTGAGTAAAAGTATGGAAATGCTTATACTCATACTCGATAGAGTAAAATTTATAATGGAAATAATAACGTATTAGAAGAATGTATGTATAAAATACGGACAACCGTCAATGTGGGTTTGTCAGAAGAAAGTTTTTCTTTATAAAACTTAGAAGGAAGGAAAAAGTTCAACAAATATTAAATTGTACGATGTTGGCGTCGTTTTGGATCAACATGATTAATGCAGTAGTTAATTGTTTTGTGGATGTGCCTAATTAAAATGGAATGGAATATTACCTCGCTATACTAAGGACCTGCTTATGCCGTAACAGTCGCGTAGAGGAAGACGAAGAAGTCGCTGAAACTACCAGCATGCAAAAATAAGCCCAAAATGTCACAGTTAGTAAAATACTGAGAAAAAAATTCGGCATTACAGTTGCAACTAGATTTTAATTTTGAAATCCTTTTTTTTTTGTTCTATAGTTCATTCATGGCCATATACTTGATGTTAATATGCTCTCAGCAATACTCAAACGAAAAGTTACTATGTTTTTTGCTCAACGACAAATTCAGCGAGATTGATAAATTTAAATCATTGCCGCTAGTATTAAGATAATTACAAACTTTAGTTACCAATACTTCACTTTACTTAAAATTTCATATGTTATAATTAAAAATATTAGATTAAATCTCTTAATACCTCTTCTTGACAATCAGTCAGTTATAAAACGCATGAGGCAAGTGAACGTATATTCCAAAATGGTGCTGGAATGTGTTCTGAAACTAAATAGATGTGCCTCGTTGAATGAGGTAACGTTGATGTGGGATAAGGGACACATAGGCACAGCTGGGAATGAAGCAGCAGACGAACTAGCAAAAAGGGGATCTGATGTGGATTTCCGTGGACCAGAACCTAGGGTTGCCTAGGAATGGCCTAGTGCGAGCTAAAGTTCTTCAATGGGTAAACTCATTACACCTGAATAGGTGGAGGGAGAATGCCACATGTAGACAGGCTAGAATGGTGCTCAAAGAGCCCCTCGGCTGGAAGACAAACAAGGTGCTCGGGTATAATAGGGCTACTTTAAGCTGGATCACTGCGTTAGTGACAGGATATGGTAACTTCAAGTACCATCTGGCTAAGATGAATGTCGTAGAAGATGATACTTGCAGGCTATGCCTGGAAGAGGCTGAGACGGTAGCGCACATTGTGTGTGAATGTCCAGCACTGGCTAGCATAAGGCTTAAGACCACGGGCAGACACTTGTTAGATGTTAATGCCATGGGTGAACTAAGCCTTAGACAAATGCCAGCAATTACAAAAGACGCCGTGATGAGGAAGAGTGTCGAAATCACTTTAGTCAAGAATAAAGACTAGGGCTAGCACGAGACTCAATTGAAAGTAAGGATTACGGATCGGTTCCCTGAAAGCTATTTGAGGAGCGAAATGGGGGTCGAAAAGGGACACAAAAAGTAAGTGGTCTGCTTTGATATCCCCCCATACATTAATAATAATAACTACTCTTCCGCCAAAGTGATAAGAAATTTCGATTTGAAGTCGCAAAATAGGAGCGCTTGTGTTTGCAGTCGCAGTAAGTTCGCATGCGCAAGCACACAACAATGTGTTTATTAACGAATTTGTGTATTTCTTTCAACCTAAAACAAATTAATATATACCTTTTTTAAATCGCTATAAAAATAGCATGTTTTTGAAAATTGTTATAAAAAAATTTTATAATAGAAGGATGTTCTTAAGTTGATTTGTCTTTTATATTTTCTTTTGAATTGGCGATATGAGAGTTCACAGCCATTCACATAGCGGATAAAACACATGTTTTCAAATTTTGAAAATAAGTTCTTAAAGCACAAAAACGCATTAACTTTAGCACATGATCAAAGGAAATTTACGTTTTTTCCAATTGCATGCCTGCAGTCATATGACTTTCAACACATGGTTGTATTTGTTACGTTATAACTACCAAAATTTTCTGAGTGTATTGTCTTAAGACAATGTAAACGAAGAATTTTTATGATATAAGAATATTTAAGATTTCAACTTGTATTTGTTTTATAATAAAACCTTTCTCTTAAATACATATCTACAAACAAAGCCTGCTTCCATGCTCACGAATTTTAATTCAATCGCGAAATATTGTTATAATGAAATAACATGTCTTCAAATGTTTGGCTACCAAATTTACAATAGAAAGATATTATAAAATATTGTCGAATGACATATTACTGAATTAATGATTAGGGTAACTTGGCTTTCAAGTCGAGGTTAATTAGCTGTCGCAAAAGCAGACCAGAAAATAGTCATCATCAGAGATCTGCGCTTGTAAAAAAAACTAGTTAAAAGTGAGTAAGGGATTAGTTTATCCCTTCCAACTATATGCTGAAAAAATATCAAATACCCAACCTTTGCCTTTTATGTACTATACTTCAAGGAAGATATTCCGTTATGGTATCTGCACCATATTCGGTGATGGAGCGGAAAATTTTAATTGCTGATCATAATAATAAGACTAGTGTAAAATTTTGTTGTGCTAGCTGACGTACCATCAAAAACTACTGCTTGGCCATCAGTAGTAAATAAAAATTCAGTTGACATTGCATACAAACCTGCTTCCGCATGGCATAACATTTTTTTGTCATGTCCCACCTGGCAGCATTTCTTTTAAGGTGCTTCTTTCAGCACTTCGCTCTCGGAGATTCCCTGAACGACTACTCTCATATTGGCATGTTCTGTTCGTAACTCAGGGTGAAATGTATAATTTCGTGTTGATTTCCTAACAGTATTGCATTCTGGGAGAGAGAATTGTAAGCAAATGTGAAAGAATATTCGTTTTTCTGCATTGCTAAAACATATTCCAACAAATATAATATATTTTACATTTTCTGCAGAAATATACATATTAACACAAAATATAAGATTTATTCCTGGTTTGATATTCTGATTTGATGTAGATTTTTGGAACGAATTTCTGTGATCAAGTTTGGTTTAGAGACAAGCCCTTTTCCTCATTCGTGAACGAAATATTCATTACAGTTTAGCACAAAAATGTTTTTTTTTATACTTTTCTGAAAGATCTAAGCTAAGCCGCTTTCTGACCATGAAACCCAAACCATGTTTATAAAAGCTTTTAAAACCATATGCTTATCTTGCTCATAACATGTAAAAAATATCACAGATACCGAAAACCCATAAGGAGTAAATGAACAAATTTTCATCAGTGATATTTAATTGGCGTGCGACTGTAGTAGAGGGAATTTAAAAAATTAGTCTTTGAAATAAACACAGCGATTCGACTGAACTAGTGAATATAACCTAAAAAAATTGCTGCATGATAAAGTGCGAAATAATTGTATCAGACAAAATTGATTGAAAAATATATTTTAATTCAGAAATGAGAACCCAAAAACAACTTATTATAGATGTGTATAGAAATGTTTCTTGCCGAAAAAATTTAATACTACACTTCCTACGTTAAAAAGCCGTAGGACAATACTGAGTGTTTCATTTATTTTCAATATTATAAATCTGGTCTGGATTTCTAATTAATGAGATCACATTTAACTATCCTCCATGTTCATCCTGGCATTTCGTACTATTATCTGTGAAATTTTGTACAGCTCGGAGAATGTGCAATCTTTTTAATAAACTGTAAAGATTTATCGACTTTTCATTAAATCCTAACATAATTAAAATTTTCAAAATTATGTTTTTTAACTCTTAACATTAAAATATGTTGAATGTTTTTAGTTCTTTGCTAATTAAAGTTAATTTTATTTGTCTGCCAAATGAAGGCATGTCAAAAAAGTTTATATTTTCCTAGTTTTTTTGCCAGCCCTAAAGGGTTTTAGTTGTTATTTTATTTTCTATTGTTGTGGCTTATGTCCCGTCTGATGTTTCACTTCTATTATTGTAAATAGCATTTTGAAAAATTATGTTTTGGATTGTATTTATATTATTTGAATAAAATGTTCAAAAACGAGATTAAATTGTAAAATATAATTACATATTTTTACTCTTATCAGCTTCCGTACCAGTTGATAGTTGCATAATATTTAGCACAGTGGTGTTCTTTATTAAAGTTGTGTTGCAGTTGTTTAAAAAATAAATATTCGCATATTTAAAAAAAGTGTGTAAAAATATAATGTGCCCTACAGCGGTTTCCATATATGATCGTGATTTCTTAGCTACGACTTACAAAAGAAACGCCGTTTACGATACGATTTAAATCGTTAAAAAGTGACTTTTTGGTCGGTTAGAAAGATTTGTCTGGCAGGAACTTTAGAATTAGTGGTTAATGTTGCTTTTGGTATCGATATAAATTTCTCTCGATTTATATCGAGCTTTCTCGCACTATACGAGTTGTTATAGATGAGATCTCTTCTAATGAGTATAAAGTAAATTCAGGGCAAGGCTCCGTTCTTTCTCCTACCCTATTTCTTATTTTTCTGAATAACCTTCTCTGTCTAACTTCTAACCCTATCTACTGTTTTGTAGATGACAGAAGCGTTTGCCATTCTTTTTCATTCCGTGGCAGGCCCAGCCTTTTGGAGATTGAGGCTACGAGGCAAAATATGAATAACACCTTGAGTCACGATCTTAGGACAATCTCTGAATGAGGCCGTGCAAATAGGGTTGATTTTAATGCCACCAAAACTACGAGCTGCTTACTTACGCACAGGCGCACGACCGAACACGCTGCCTTGTCTGTAATAATGGGTAATATCGATGTTGAGGGATTAGAAGCTCTTGATGTTCTAGGAATGAAAATTCAGTGCGATGTTCGATGGACTAAGCACATTTTTCATGTCGCAAAAGAAGCTTTCAAGTGCCTCAGCTTTTTAAAGCGGTGCAAGAGATACTTCACCCCATTTGATCTTCTCAACATTTTTATTACTTACATCCGACCGTGAATGGAATACAACTCTCATGTATGGGCCGGGGCTCCAAAGTCTATTTTGAAGTTACTCGACAGTGTAGAGGAGAGGGCGAAGAGGCTTATCGGCGACAGTAGGATAACCAACTCTATTGATTCGTTGGAGCATCGACGTCACGTGGGGTGTGTTTCACCGTTCTATCGATATTACAATGGGAGATGCTGGAATGAGATCAGGGAACTTGTTTCTGAAACCAGGACCTTTTTGCGCGAGACAAGATACTCATCAAGAGCTCACCCATTTGTAGTCGATTGGCCAATAACCGCACTACGCATTACCGATAGAATTCGTTTTTTTGCCGTACAGTTCGTATGTGGAATAGACTCCCTGCGGAGGCATTTCCTGTCACTTTAAATATTGAGAAGTTCAAATCAAACGTCCACAAATACTACTCCCTCTTTTCCCCCCTCCCATAATCTATTTTCCTAGTTCCGGCACAATGCACTGCATGAGTAGGGGTCATCCCCTGAGTGCTGGTCCAAAAAAAAAAACAGTGATAACTTTTTCAGGGCTTAATATAAGTGTCGCGATTTTAATGTGATGGCGAAATATATTCCACAATGTTCGCTTTAGTCTACTTCTTGAAGGAAACATTTACTAATTAAATTATGTCATATTTTACACTCGTCGGGATCGGTCGACTTATCACTGTTTGATTACTTTTTGGGTTAGATGAAATCACTATTGATAAGCAGAGATGACAACAGACATAATATTCAATAAATAATAGCTGAGAACTAATTTTTAAGTTGAAGTGTAAATATTATTAAAATATTAGTTGGGAATTCAAAATATAACGAATATGATTCAATCGCACTAATTTGCCAAGTATTAAATTAACAATAAATTCACAAAAGCTATTGCTTTTTAGATAGCTTTACTCCTTATATAGTTTTACTCCTTAGATAGCTGGCAAATAATTTCGGCAAAAAAATTTTATGCTTTACTATTATGTCGCTTCAAGTACGTTCCACGGATATACGGACAGTTGAAAAAATATTTCGAGATTGATACAGGAACTCAGTGTCATATTTTAAAACAGGAAAATAAATTTTGCTCTTCTTAAGGTGTAGTCAGTCTAGAAAATGTTTAAAATGAAATCAGTCGAAATGAATTTACTTCAGTATTCTTCTCTCTTAACCACTGTCTCCTTTTTGTGTATACTTTGTTGACCCAACTAATTGAGCATAATATTTACACACTTAGTTTCGCCTGAATTTCAAAAATGTTACGTTTTATCATTTAAAAATAAAACAAAATTCCTTCAGCCTGTAACAAAAATTGTGCCAAAAAACAAACTTATTCCTAGCAGTCAAAAATGTAATAAAACCTACAAATTTCAACAATAAATTTATGGTTGGATTTTTTGGAAATTTTTCTAAAACAAAACGATATTTGTGCCTTGGCACAATATCATTATTTTGAAACAATATATTTTCTGCCTATTGTGGCCAAATAACCATAATTATGGAAGTCTTTTGCTTGTTGTGATAAATTGTCAATTACTTTGTTACATCCAGACATGCAATGCAGGACATTTTTTGAAATTGTGGAAGACAGACAGTCAGAAATATGTTTCTCTATTTGTGGCTAGAGAATGAAATCAATCTAATTAAGTCTGTATTTAACTTTAATTGATACACAAGAGTTGCTGTAAATTACACCGAAAACAAAATTGTTCAATTGACGTTAGTATTTTTAAATTAAAATATACAACATCAAAAAATCTTTTTCGGTATATTTATTTGGCTGAACTGCACCTTGTTATAACACTTACAGCTTTCAACAGTTTCAACCAAAACCAGAGATAATGTTGTTGCGGAATTTCATATATTTTATATAACTGAATATGACAAACCGTTCTCCAGTTATGCCAGAAGTTGGCGTGAAACTGCTTCGTTTTTGAACTAACGATATATCTCAAAAACTAGAATCAATTTGAAAACCCCCTGTGAAGATTATAATTCAGTACCTCAAATAACATAAAAAACTTCTAAACTCATTTAATTCTAAGTCAAGCTGTGTCTCAGTCGAAGAAAAAAATTTTTGTAGATTATGTGCTTCACAATGTCCCCTTTCCGGAAATCTACCAGATATCTCTTTTTTGGGAATCCCATGACTTTTAAATAAAATTTATTTAGTGGTAAAATTATATCACATTTTCGATCTAATGAACTCAACATATGTGTCAGCATTATAACGCCCTTGCTAATGTGGCTAACAATTAGAAATAATTATCAAAATAAAATATGATTTTCTACACTGGGCTTCAAACCCCTAAAATTTTATTATTATGCAAATTACGCCACAAATTTCTAACATAATGTTGAGCTGCCTTTTTTCACTGTTGTGGCTATTAGGTGCTTCTGTCATTGACATATTGCAAAAAAATCTATAATATAGGCAAATTATAATTATAATTTGGTAATTGGAATTATAGTTTGGTAATTGGAAACTGGAAAGTGTCAGATGACTGTTCATTCTCTGATTACCGCTACGTTGAGTACTCCCTTAGTGGAGGGTCCACATCGACAGACATAGTGCACATTAATACCCTACTTATTCTGTATTTTTCAACTCTCTTCTCTCTATCGTTTTCTCGCCCACTCTCGCTCTCTCTCAGTATCCTTGTTCAGGCAAGACAAAGGGACTGGATTTGCGGACCGTGAGGCTCAGTTATAGGTGACATATCAACCTAACTTAAAATAACCTAAGTTCGGTATTTGTGGGCTCGAAATGTTGCACGACAGCTGAGCAGTGGCATAGAAAATATTCCATTATTTCGTAGTCCTCAGTGCATGTCCTGGTCTTCCTATGCGAATCAAGTGAGCTGGTATGCTTGAGTATTCTGTCAAACAATTTGTCAATTCACTAATTTCGTCCTTGCTCAGCTTCAGCAGACTCCTTATCTTATCTAGGTTTGGGTCGCTTTAAGAGTTTTCGTTTGTTTTCTTACCATTCAATTGATGTTCTGCGACTAAGTTTTCGGTTAAAATTTCAGAGTTTAGTAAAATTCAATGATTGTGTTTTTATTTTTGGGAAATTATCTTTCTTGTGGTAACTTAATTTTGTTTAAGTATATTAAGGTAATGTGGTGAGTTTTGGAATTACAATTTTTAAAATTTTTTGCAAAGACTAAATTTTTTGGCGAATTTATAAATTTTGGCGACTATCTGATTTGTTGTGAAGTTTTAATTTTTTTACTACATACTATATTTAGAAGTTTTGGTGAAATATTTATTTAAGTGAAGTCTAGAGTAAAATTACATAGTTTAGTGAAATTATTTGATATGTATATTTTTGTTTAAAATTTTGACTATCGGCCATGTTTCGACACTCGCAATCGCAAATTGCGAGTTGAAATCACAATTGCAAATTGCGAGTGTCAGAACATGGCCGTATAGTTTGGTCTTGTGATGAATTTTCGTATATTGGAGAGTTCCAAAAATTTAGTGAAATTTCGTTTCGTTTATTTTTCCCTTTAATTCAGTTATTGTGAAAATTTATAGTTATATTGATTTTTAGTTTTTTTGCGGAGAAAATGAATTTTTTGAACATTTATTGAAAATTTTTGGTAAGATTGTAAAATTTGGTGAATTATGGTTTTTGTGGTATTTTTTTCCAATTTCGGTTGTATATTAAATATTAATTTTTGTCAATTATTTTTTTTATTCCAGTTTTCTGATCTTATGGTGAGTTTTCAACCTTTTGTTAAATGGCCAAATTATATATTTTTCGTAATTTTTTTTGTGCAGTTTCGAAACTTAGCTTTTTATTGGATAATTTGGTATTTTACAATTTTGGGATTATAGTTTGGTTTTGTGAAAAATGTGAAAGTGCCTAGCCTAGGATGTCGAACGTTAACTGATTTGCGTCTCTCTACTGAACTGTCTAGTAAAATGATTTGTTTTTATTTAGTCCGTAAATAAACAAATAAATTCATAAGGAAAGCTATTCGAAGGACGTAAGGCAGTTTATTTGCAATAAGAATTAAGCGAACGTTTACGTTCGATATGGTAGTCCTGGCAGTAAGTTTTGGTGAATTTCTAAATTGTGTTGATATTTTTATTTTACAGTTTAATTTATATTTTTGGTAAAATTTTTTTCTTAAATCACGATTTGTTATGAAGTTTAATTTTTTAGAATATTTGTGAAACTTTGTCCCATAATCATAGTCAAAAATAAAGTATACTTTAAGAGAACTAAAGTCGACTTTACTTAAGAGCCAACTTTATGTCTTTCATAGACAACTTAAAATATACTTTTAACATTGAAATCGACTTTAAATATAAAACTAGCTGTAGCTGCTTTTAACTCATTTAACAAAAATATCAGCTGTTCTTTGCTAAGAAAAAAAGTGTACGAAGTAAATTTATGGCAAGATATTGCCATAATTGATGACAATTTTTAAGGCAATTATTAACAAAATAAATACGATATAACACTAACGTTTGTCATTTTTTCCATCCAAATAGTTTCTTTTTCGATTTATATTAAAGAAATATGAAAGAAAGAAATTTTGCCGCTTCTTCGGTTTTTTTATAACTAGCGTCAGCTGATCAAGGATGGTACTTTCTTTTATTTCGTTATCGATTACATGCAAATATATTCAATATTTAAGGTGGCACCCATTTAAAGCTGGTTTAACTTAAAACATATTTGTTTTTTCTCTACAGTAGTAAAATTGTAAAATAAAATTTAAAAGTTTTTAAATTTAACGTAGGTTTTTAAAAGAAGCGACTTTAGTTGTTGACTATGAATATGGGCCATTGAGTTTGTTAAAATTTCGACGTTTTTTTTCATAACATAATATTTTTTTTGAAATTTTCGGCTTTTTGGTAAAAATAAAAAATATTGGTGAAATGAAATATTTTTTTGGTAAATTTTTTTATTACTTTTTTTCAAATCAAATATACTTTTTTTTCAAATCAAATTTTTAATTTTAAGTTGAATTTACCAAAATTTTAAATTGAATTCAAAATTAAAAAAAAACACATTAAGAAAACCATTTCTTTATTAGTATCTTAAATTTTTAGGTTTTTCAAAAAATTTAAAATTGGTGCAAAAAGTTATATGGGGCCTCGAGTTGATAGTTTGTGACTTAATATTTAATTAAAAAAAAATCAGAATATGAATATTTTATGGGCTCGTTTTAATATGAGAGTGGAAATACAACAAAATTCCAGAAAAATAACTTGTTGCCCATACAGCGGGAATTTGTTAATTGCTGATTTTAATTTTGCTGAATGATCTTATCAAATTTCAAGATATTAGGTTACCTATAGCCGTCCGAAAGTTGATTTTAACATCAGGCAACTGGACAACGTAGATTGTACTTCCCTACCTATAAGAATCCGGAATATGGATTCTTCGTTGGATCACTAGTGAATATTGTAGAAATTACAAACGGAATTACTATCCTATATATGCACGTTTCATTTTTGTGAAGGGTATAACAAAAGTCGAGTTACAAATGACAGTATGTTGTAAGAATGTTGCGAGCATCACCATCAACATTAAAATTAAGCGGTACTAATGGTTATTTTCTGCCTGGACGATTTGAGTTCCACTGAAACCATTATATGTTGATAATAACCCAACAGCATTGTTGACTTAATTCTAAAAAAATTGAATTATAATTTCAAGTCTATTCATTTTGTGATAATAAAATCACAAAGTTTTCTATATTTTTATTTTTATTGAAATGACAGGTGTTTCTGTACTCATCACCTTTATTTGTTTAATTTTTAAGTCATTGTTTTTTAGTTTCGCAGCTTTCGCTTTGGAATTTGTGATTAAATATTTTATATTTTGTTTACTTTTGTTTCGCTGCAGCCCAGACACCACAGACTACTTATTTGCATTTCATCGCTTTTATAAAACACATTTTAGCTGGAAACTTTATTATTATCATAAAACCTTCATTTCGTATGCGGAAGTATTTAAGTAGATTTTGTTTGAGGGAAGAAAAAATTAACTTAGAATTATAGAGAAAGGTAATGGGTGGAAAAATGCAAAATATAAATAATATTTTCTACAAGCAAACAATAAGTGATACTTGATAATTCATGAAACTTTGTAGTGCAATAATGTGATAATTTATGATTAAAAGATGAGGGAAAGTTAGAGGCCAAAATCTTGTCATATGTCGGGGAATTAATTTTTATTGGTCCAATCTGCTGCAACAAGAGCTTTCGAATACTTCCAATGCTTAACACAATTCTCTTGTATGAAGACTGATAGTAATTTTCTGGTTATTAAGGCCAATGCATGGTGCAAGCTAATTTCGAAGAAATTACCAAGGACGAGCATATATCTCGGCTTAGATAATTCTAAATTTATATTTTCTTTTGCAGAGTCATTTATTATATTTTTGTTGCAGGGTATAGTGAGACAAAATTCTACGCAAAATTCTATTATGTCAGATTAAATGGTATAGAAAAGTCATATCCTGCTCTAAATGTACAAAAACAAACACTAAAGCCTCTTACTACTTTACACGTATTTAAATTTTCGTTGGATTTTTGCAGAGAAAAATCTAGTGATAAACGTCAAAACAACTGTCAAAAAATTTGTAAGTAAAATATGCTTATTACATAGTGTGTCTACACTATCACTCTTGAAATAAAATGCAAATGACATGTTTGTTTACTTCCAGCATATAGCAGAGATTAACGGCAAAACAATACTTACAGCGACGTTAAGTGAAAAATTTCGGGTGGTTAGCGTCGTCGGCAGTGGCTCTTGTGAATTTTTTGCGTCTTAAGTTTTTCAACGTATACAAACTTTTAGCACTAGAGATGAACTCAATACTTTATGAACCGATAAGAACAGCAGCCGTCTTTGCACTGGAGCAACCTGAAAATGAAAAAGCTGTGGCAGTGTATTGTCAGCGGCGAACCAGTAGATTTGTTGTTTTGTTTAACATCTCTTTCTTTTGATGCTGTAAAAATGCAGCCCTGATAAAATGAGAAGTCTCAGCAATTAGAAATTTTTCTAAAAATAATAAGAGCCATACGACTCTCAAATTTGCATCCGAGGTTTTGACAATTTTTTTTTTTTAATTTTTGACAAGTCGTTTTATTAGATCTAAAAGTACGAAAGTAATTTGTGAACCATAATAAAAAAATATTCAAATATTTTGGATTTAAAATTATTTATTAAAAAAAAATTAATTAAAGAAAAATCAATCTAACGATAAGTCTACGTCTATTATAGAAAGTAACATTAGTTGGTTAAACTATTTTAAAAAACTGACCTAATATTTTGTAGATCTACCTCTTGGAAATAAATTTTTGGCAAATATTTTATAGGGAATACCAACTTCTGAGATACATAATTAGAAATACTGTTTATGTCCTTCAAAAGTGCATATTTGAGGTCCTTTTAACTTTTTAAAAATATATTTTTAATGCAGTGATCCTATTATTCTTACGAGTGCTCTACCTTATAGTGATGAATGTAGTTCCATGGTAGGCATTATTAATTTGAGGCCATTCCGGAACAACCTTTTTTTGTATTAGAATTTTATCTAGCACCATAATAACAATTTTCCTTTAATAGAATATAATACTTTTGTTAAGATCCAATTTACTTTTTTAGGCATAGTGTGAGTAATAAATATCCTTTGGTTGACTATTAAAATTTAAAATTAGTTCCAGTCCTTGTCACTTTTACATGGTGGTTACAGAACTGCCAGCTATACAACATGTTGTACGAAATTATCTTGGAAGATGCTTTTAATAATGTTCATGTTTTCCCACTTCATCTTTGTAATCTATCGAGTTTGAGTTTACATTTTGCTTAACTCAAGTTATTGTAATATTCTTTCCAATCACAATATTATAAAAGTTAAGCTTATTTGTAAAGAAATTTAAGTTTATGCCTAAATACAAATGAATATGATGATACACAAGCAAATATTTTTATGCAAAAATTTGGGTTTTTGTGAATAACCGCATATGTTGGAAAATCAAATGTTTCAAAGGAAAGAAAAATTATTTTGTTTGCTATGAATTTTGTCGATCTTGAAGACGTTAAACAAAGCCGAGTGTTTTTCTACTAATAAAGCATTCAGATAATAGAAAAAGAATACTTTAAAATTATGTGCAGATAAAACAAATTATGTCAACAAATGCAGATTCCTTTCAATAACCTTACCAGAGTTACAAAACAAACACACCTATAATTAACTATAAGGGCTTCTATACTGGCGAAGAAAAAATATCAGTTTTGCAATATATTAATAAGAAGCAACTACATGCTTATATACAACAACCGTATTCTCTTCGTGTGTTTTCCTAATATGCAATGTCCGGCAATCGTTGATAACATATCCTTTAATTTGGTATGCTTAACTTAGAGTTCCTGCATATGGGTTCTGTGTTGTCTCTTATTTAAGCACCAAATTATTCAAATTTTAATGTAAATCACCGATCCGTATAAATTTGACCACAATTTGAAAAGAAGGAGAACACCGAGTTGCACAGAAAAAATTAGCAAAACTATTTGACTCCAATCACGTATTAAGAGCTTTTAAGTTTCCTAACTACTTTTCATTAAATCCTCGCTCCACCAAGTCATCGAAAAGCCTAAATTTGTCTAGTTAGACGGCGTGAAACCAATGTTTTCAAAGCTTTGAATATTTTAAACATAAGATAATCATCTTTTGACTGCCAGAAAGCGTGACAAATTTTACTTTGCTTCCTACTGTCATAGAAAACAATTCGTTACAAAACAAAGAAGCCTTTATGATAGCGGAATATCAAAGTTTTGAATCAAGTATTGATCATGAACTTTACTATGATAAAATCATATCATGAAGGATAATGTTATCTTTACGGTTTTATAAAAATATATTAATTTTGGTTCATACTATGATCATGTGTGACAATATTATGGTCACAGCAATGTACGTGTGTTAGCGACAATATTTAAAACATGTATAAGACAAAAATTTAATTATAGGGACTTTTAGAACTGTTAAAAATTATTATTCAATAATTAAATTATGGTCAGTAAAACCATATTATTCTATTTTCGTCCGTTGGTGTCCTTGAGTTGTTGTACTTATGCATAAAGGAAAAATATTTTTTCCAGTGTAGTTGCATAAAATCGACTTGCTCCTTCATATTTGCTTCAGATGCAAAAAATAAAATACAAATAATGTTATTTATTAAATGACTTTTATTAAAAATGTTGTCTAAGCTGTAGTAAAAATATTGACAATGTTTAAACAAAGACTATATTTGTGCGTTCACAAATGTAATTGCTTACTTACAGTATATGAAATTTAATATTGTATTTCATACTTTTAATATTGTGTTTAATGAAGTGATTTATTTTTGTTATTTACTTTTCACTTGAACTTGCTCTTCAAAACTGTTTATTAAATTATAATGAACCCTAGGGTTAAATAAATTTATATTTTTGGAAGAACAAAGATATATTTCCATTTTAATTACTTTAATATTATGAGAGTATTAGAATATTAAAACACTGTTGTGCCCTTTTCGCATGCAATAATTTTATATGGAAACTTGAAAATATTTAAAGTTAAAGAATCTTAAAAAACCAGCAAATTTCAAGTGAGTGACCAAAATCGCCAATTGGACTACCCAAACTTCAAAATATAATTTTACAATGGTTGAACATTTTGGTTGGAAAGGCTAATTTTTATTTGAACATACGAGTACCAACCTCTACAACGTTTTATATAACGGAAAATTTTTACAGTCTTCTAATAAATACAGGGTGTCTAGTGGCAAATTTATATTTTTAAATACGATTATTTTAAAAGGTATTAAACGCTGCGAAGGGAGGATGGTGCCGTTGGGATTATCGATTGTGCGGATCAAAGTTCGGTATTCGGCGAATATGTGATAGACCGAGTGTACATTTAATTCGTTCGGCTATGAATGTCCCACGGCTAGGGCCCAGTTGATCTTGTCGATCTTAAAATCTGCGACTTTCAATACGGAAAAGAGCAGCCTTACTGGGACTTCCAAGAGCGATTATTCCTGAAAGGATCTGAAGTTTCATCCTTTCAAAATTCAAATCGTTCAGGAATTGAAAGAAAGTGACTTTGATTTACGCAAAAATGTTTGTGAAACGATGTTGGAGCGTTTTCGCACTGAAAATCCCATTTTTTGGAGCGACGAGGCTCATTTTCACTTAAACAGCCACGTCAACAAGCAAAACTGTCGTTACTGGTCTCAAGGAACCCGAAACACTCGACTGAAACATCAAAACTTTGCCTTATCTACGCATGATAAAGTTGGTCCATTTTTTTTTCGAAAATTCTCGAGGCCATGTGACGAATGTACACGGTGAAAATTATCGGCGCATGATTACGGAATTCTTGCGAGCTCATCTAAAAAACACATCTAGTTTTCTTATTTATTCTCATAGAAAACGCTGTTAATTTCAGTAATGAGGGTCATTTGAATAACAAGCTTTTTTTAACGTAAAACTATAAAAAATATGCATTTTCTACTAAATAGAATTTGCTCAATATCAGCATAATCTATGCACAACAACTACTTCTTTTGCAATATCGCCTTGTGCGCAGAAAAACAACGTTGATACCATTCGGCAAGCTATTGATATTTATCTTCATGGGTCACTTGTGACTTTGTCCTGTATCTTCGATACTAATTACAATTTTCCAAAAAGCTATTCGAAATTATTGATGTGATATAAGAGCGTTCGCAGTATATCATTTCGAAGAGAATGACTTCAATATCTAAAGGATTCTTTCCAACTTTCAACAATTTCATCATGGTACTCTTCTTTCTTAAATAAAATCTTCATATAAACACTATTTGTTCAGAATCTTATAATAGCAAAAATTAGTTTCTAGTAGGACAACTTCATTTTCAAAAACATTTTAACTTATTTCTTTCATTTGGACGTTTAGTCTTATAGTTAAACTATTAAAAAGTTTTTCACTACTTTTATTTTGTTTGAAAGATACTTTTGTTTATCAAGCAAATGTGCATATACGAAAGTTAGTATATGTATTTCGAGTAATCGAAAGCATGTGTCTGTTGATTAAAGCATAAAAAATAAAAGTTTACATTACAACACTTTTGGTAACATGCACTTACGCATGCACTACCATACACACACACAAACACACAGCAAGCCATTAACAAATAAAGATAATTTTATAAAGAAGCTGGTACCAACGCATGTTTTTTTAAAAGATTTCTATGTGTGTGTGGGTATGAATATTTTCTAAAAAAAGTTGTATATGGATATCCGAGAGGGCAGTCTAAAAAGAGATTTAAATGTGGAAAACCAAACTTTTAGAAAGAGTAGAACAACAATGAATTGTTAAGAAAAAAGAGCCCTGTAACGTTCTTAGCTAATTCCGTAGCTGATTGACTAATAAATCGTTGCGACATATTTGATATTCCGACAGGGTGTTTTGATGTAGAATTTTGAAACGAATTTCCGTCATCCCTTGTCAAGTTTGGTTTGGAGACAAACCGGTTTCGGCTATGTGCCATCTTCAGTGTCATTTCGCACAAGCGCACTACGAAAAGGGACATTAAAATTCATACATTTACAAAATATATAATTATACATAGGTAGCAAAAGTTATTTCGATTAAAAATAAAGTTAATTAAGTGGTGAAAAAGTGTTAAGATTGAATAAATGTGTGTTTTTGCAACAAGCAGAAAAAAAATGTATACACTGGCAGATATGAGCGTAAAGACATCTAAATTTACACTTTGGTAGATTTTTCGGTAATTAATATTCCCCATTTTTGAGTACATAATTCTACTTGTAAAATTAAAATATTTAAATGTTTAATTTAATTTTAAAGCTCCGAATTAAAATACTGCGTAATTAAAAATTAAGATACAGTTTATAACAGAAATTTAGAAGTTACATATTAATATGATGGGGTATTAAATCAAAAAATTTCAGTTTAATTTATGCTACAAAATTCGACAGTGGTGTTAACAGCTGCCTGATTCCTGAGCACACCTCTTGCAGAGTGGTCTTGAGCTGTCCATTCTCCTGCTGTAATTTGCTATTCTACTGACAGCCTGCATTGTAATCACATTAATCCTATACCAATATCTTTCCGTACCACGTGAGCTTCCGAGAGAGCCTCAACACCAACCAGTGTGGGACTTGCGGTCCAGAGCCTACTAGTTTCTTTAGTACTACTGTTTATATCGTTATTGGTCGACTTTAGAAAATCATACCTTCTTCCAGTTTCAGGCCTTAGGCAAGTTTTTGGAGTCTTGTTCCCTACACATTCTCCGGTAAACACCACAACAACCATATCACTTGGATAGCAAAATATAAGATGGACGGACCACAACACACCACGAGGGGAAAATTTTGACGCAGATCAATACAAAAAATAATCAAAACAATGTCATAGGCACCACTATTCGAAATTTAGAATCTTAAAGTCCAAGCCTGTACTCACAAGATCTTATAATAGAGAATCCTTAAGATTACTCTCAACAAATCTTAACTATACAAAAATCATAAAGAAGAAACACCTTAGATTTAGGCATGTAGTCCTGCTACACAAAAAACTATTAAGAATTTAAACCAATGGTCGAATTCGTATCGGATTGGATAAATCTCACTATTGTAGTTCTATAGATATGCCCTTATGTCGGCTAATATTCGTTTAGTATTTTCAAAGAGTACACAAGTTTTGAAAACAGACGACATCAAATTTAAATGCAGCCAATTTTCAGGGGATGCTAATATTTACACACTAGATTTGTTGTTTTTAAGCACCCGGCTATTCCTTCAAAATTCTTTTGAGAACCCACTTGGCTTTCAAAATAAGCCACATAAATTTAGAGTTCTTCAGAGATAGGAAAATTACTATTTACTCTGAATGGGGGACATTCCTCTACCCCCTCCTATTCCTTTAGGATTTTTCTTCGAAACGCAGTTGGTTTCATTCATTGGCCGTAGGGAATTTTAAGGCTATTACTTTTCAAATTCCTCCAATATTGTAAATTAAGGCTTACTTTGTATTGGCTCTCTGCTGACTTCCACGCTTCCAGGATTATCTGAGTACGCACTTGGTTTTGATAATTAAAGGTGGCATATTTTAAGGCTCTAGATGTTATATTTATTTAGATATAGGAAAATTAATATTTACTCTCTATGGGGTTATCCTTTACCACCGTTTTTAAAAAGAAAAAAATAGCCTGCTTTAATTTCTGGAGAAAGGTTCCAAAATGTCAAAAATATCGGTCTAGCCGTTTAGCTTTTCCTAATTTACAAACACAAATCCATATATAGATAGATTACGATGTTAAGGATGAGTTATACCCGCGAGATGATAACGGACTTCTTGTGGTCAAAAATTGAGGATATATACCTGGACCATATATGGTTTCAACATGATGGTGCCACTTGCCACACAGCCAACGAAACAATGACTCTTTTGTGCGAGAAATTCAATGGCCGTCTTATCTCACGTCGTGGCGATGTTAATTGGCCGTCACGATTAAGTGATTTGACACCGTTGGACTTCTTTCTTTGGGAATATTTAAAAGAAAAAGTATACGTCCATGAGCCAAGAACAATTTAAGAGCTAAAGAATGGGATAAGTCGGCACATTAACCACATTGAACCTCAATTATGTCTCAGAGACATTGAAAATACAAATGATTGTCATAGATTTTTCTATCATAATAAAAAATATTACGATAGTTCTCTCAAAACTTTTTGTTTTTTTACAATTAACATCGTGAGTATGGTGGTACCACCCATTATTTAAACTTAAGCCAGATTTATTGAAATTAATTCAAGTCGTTTGTGCTTTATTTTGTTTTTAAATTTTATACGAAAGGCGTAAGCATTGAGGCTAGTTCTCGTTTTATACTCGGAAAAGCAAATTGTCTCTTAACGTGTAATTTTCATGTTTCTTTTAGTCCTTCTTTAGGAAAAATTACTACAAATAAATTCACCATTATATAATTTCTTAATACTTTTTTGTTGGCTGTTGCTTACAGACTACTATAAACAAAGTCGTGGTACTTAAATAGAACATATCCCTAAAACCATAAAAATTTATTTAGGTAATTAATTTGTTATATTTAATTTTTTTTTTTGCGATAATAAATGTATAATGGTAAAAAGCAAAGTAGCTAAAAGGGGTAAAAACAAAGCATACGAGCTTATGGGTCTACCTCCTTTAAAATTTTTGAAAAATATTAAAGGAAGTCGAAAAGTGGTTTTAGTCATATGAGTCCTTATATGGAAAAAAAACATGAAGGTCGTATTACCTAATACTGGATAGTGACATATTTTAAGTGAAGCCTCTAACATCGAATGACATCATAAGTATCGCCTTCATAGCGGGAAAGGGGTTAATATGGTAGGAAGAGCTGATTTGTATAATGCCATTTTTAGCCTTAACTTTTTACATACCATGATAACTGCAAACTATCTCCTCGATTTAAATATGTGGGGATAAGTTATATAAAAAAGCTTATGCATTTAGGCAGTAGTAGTCGACTATCCTAGAGCTAATTAAAGCCGAAAAATTTAATCCAAATCGATTATGTAGCTAAATTAGAGGACTCACTCCCCAGCAGGTTCTATGAAATTTTAATCAACAAACATGGGACAATCCAACATTAGGTTGATTCCATTTAAAATAAAATTTTCAAAATAAATAAAATAAAAAAGTCTTAGTTATAAAAAGATTGCAGCTGTTCTATGCAAATGGTAGATTTTGGATAGTATACATATATGTAAAATTATTAGGCAAGAAACGCTCGATTATCATAAAGAGTCTGCCTTATCCGTGGGCATGACATTGAAAAAATTTCCTCTGCCTTAAATCACTTTCCAGACTGCACCGTACATACATAAATACATACAAACATACCTCACAAATACAAACAATTTGGTAAAACAAACTTTCCTACAAATAAATTTCCATTCACACATATAAACCTACACTCCACTCCGACTTTGTATTAAAAGTAGAGAAAAAGTTCTACCATTGCTGAAAAAATAGCTTAAAGCTAAAATAAACTTGTTTCATTTTTCCACTAAATTTGTGTTAAATGCAAACCCAAAATATGCTACAACCAAATAAAGCAAATACTTTGTTGTATCGGAAAACTGAATATGAGAGTAAATAAATTTTAGAAAGTCATATTTATGTCGTAGCTTGCTAATGCGTAAATTGGAATGTTTTTCTAATAGTTTTTGTTTAAAGGAAATCATGTTTGATTTCCTTAAAACTTTCTTTTGCTGTTATGATTGCATAGTTAATTTATCATTGACTGGGTAATTTATAAACAATTTTCCAATCAATTTCTTTAAAATAGAAAAACAAATATATAATGAGAGAAATTATTTTCTCCTGATGTGTATTTGAATCGTTTACTTATTTTCCGTTTCATCGGAAACTTCTTTACTAATGTGCAAAGTTTGTTACACCAGAAATTGGCTAGCGTGTGTGAACAGAGTAATTAAGACTGTGAATGGAGTTGGTGAAAAACACACTCAAGAAAAATATGTTCCACTTACTGATAATTTTTAGTGTTTCTCAAAAATTCGCCTTGAATAGGCAACCGCCAATGCCACAATTGTTAATATGTATTTTAAAATATTTTTGTTGAAAGTAGGAAACAAAAAGTCTAACCTGACTTTTGCAGGTAAAAAATAAGCAATTTTCTAAGTGTGTACTTATTTTTCCTTTAACTTGAAATTAAAAGGAATAAAAAAAAAATACTGAGGCTTCTAAGTAATTAAGTAGTGTGTATTATTTTTATTTAGAGAACTTTCATATGCACATATTTCTGAAAAACAAACAATAATTAACTTAACATAAACAGAAAACCCTAGAAATTTATACTTCGACATAAAAGAAATTAACCCGAAATTACGAGAAAAAAATTACAAAATTACAAAAAAAAAAATTACAATCTACAGATATCGACATTTTAAAATATTACTTTCGGCACAATAAGTTTCAAACTTCTAGAAATAAGTACCAAGCAGAAGTTTTTAAGTACGCTAATGGTCAGCCGGTCATTTTTGCCAGATAACAATTTCAAAATAAAAATAATTATTATTGATGTGACTCCGAAAAGGGCACATCAGGAATTTTTTTAACAATTCACTATTTCACATAAACGTTATCCCCATACTCCGCAGCACCTATTATTGGTAGAAAAATATACAAATTTATTGCTAAGTTCGCTGTCAACAGCATGTCATGTATTTAAATAATTTCGAAAAATTCTGTTTCATTTGCTAATGTAAATAGTAAACACACCGGTGTGAGCTCAAACTGAGAATAATTTGAAATAAAACTCACAAGCTTGACAACCAATTGAGAAAAAAAAACTTAACAAAACTTTATAAACCATTGTTAAGCAAAAGAGTATTTAACAAGTAAGATAATAGCTCTCTCAGTTGCTGTACTTATTTCTATTTTGCTTAGTGCTGCTGCCAATAGCAGTAAACAAATTTTTTGCAAAGCGAATTCCTATTAGGGATCTGCGTTTCGACAATGATAACAAGTCTTTAATGTAAAGCTTAATATGAAAAAATTAAATAATTATTTTTCTTAGGTAGACAGGTAGACAGTTTAAATAAAAGCAACACTTATGACGCGTTCCAGATAAATGCAGCTATTATGGATTTACATATTGTTAAATTACATCCATAATCTTTACACACCCAACACATATACGCATATAAAATGTACGCCTAAAATTAGTAGTTGAAGTAAGTATATTATACACAACACAAATCTGTAACGATTAAAGTCGCGGGCTTGTTTTAAACGTACCAGCAACAACTACTATGAATTATTATTATTTTTTTGTATTACAATGAAGTATTATTTTATTATTATTTCATATTATTATTGTCATTGGATTAATTAGATGAATTATTATTATTTACTTATTACCATGAATTATTTCTATTTTGTATTTATCATAAGTTACTTACCTGAAAGAATTATTATTATTATACTATCATTTCTCGTTAAGTTTTGAATTTAAATTTAACGGATTTACACGCATTAATACAGCACTGCGTCTGACAAACATATGTTGTCAATTGTGTATGAACGCCCACATGCAGTGTGTATTCATGTTGTGTGTTAGTACGTGTGTACGTGTACTCATGTGTGTACAAGCAAACAAGTATAAAAGACGAGTGATCGTTAAACAAAAAGTTAGTTAGCTAGCAGCTCGCGCTACGGTAAGAACTGCTATTAGAGTGCGGGGTACCTGCTCTAATATAAGGACTAAAGTAGTGTTTGTTGGAAGCAACCAATACTGGAGCGTGGCTACCGCTTCAGTGGAGGATCTTCTTGTTGAGCCAAGGTTAACTGCACCCAAGAGCTCGCTACATCAGCGTCGTACCCAGGCCTCTTATTGGTGGGGCCAATACAGAAGCCTGTATACGCCGGAGGTTCGATCGTAGTGGGGTACCCTTCGATAGATTCTCCGGGTAGTGGTGTACGGTCGCAAACTCATCACTCCCGAAGAACTCGCTACATCAGCGTCGCACCCAGGCCTCTTATTGGTGGGGCCAATACAGAAGCCTGTATACGCCAGAGGTTCTATCGTAGTGGGGTACCCTTCGATAGATTCTCCGGGTAGTGGTGTACGGTCGCAAACTCATCGCTCCCGAAGAGTTGGTCAAGCCTTCGCAGCATCCGGAAACTACTATTGGTGGGAGGATACCCTACTAATAGTTGATTCCTGACCACGTGCCGGAGATCCTAGCGGAGAGTGGGACATTCTTCCGCTACAAATCTCTCGGTTGTGGTGCGAGAGAAGGCAAATTCCACACTCTCAGAGAAACCTGGCCGCGAGAGAAGTCACCACGCGAGTACACATAAGAGCTCTGTGTAGATTTTGTGTAAAGAGAAGACCAATAAAGGAGAATTATAACGTTAAGTAGAAACTCCCCGTGTTTTTATTCTGTGGAAAACGACCCTGGACTCGGCTGAGACTACCCCAGCAACCAGCGAGTACGTGTCGTCACAGTGGCGCCCGAGCAGGGACTTAATCGTCCAACAAACGCAACCACAATAACTACAATGGCAGCAGCAGCAAAAATAGCAACGTATATTTGCCCTGCAACAACAACAAAAACAACAACAACAACATCAGCAGCGAAAATAATAACTACGAGTCGGCAAATCTTTCCTTATATAAATCGCCGAAAGATCGCCCGACAACATCATGCTGAAAACAACATGGGTATACTCCTTAAAGAAGGAGGTGTTAACCAACTATTTGTCACAATGTGGACAAAGTGTGACCGGAACTGTAGAAGAAATGCGAAAGAAGTTTGCCAAATTTGTAAGTGCTGAGCATGACGAAGAAGAAACAAAACAACTCCTCGTGTGGCAAACCCAGCATGACACCGTGAGTTCCGTATCACCCAGCAACAAACTACAAACACCGACTATTGTAACAGAAGAAGACAGTAAATCTCTTCTCAAGGTAGAGACTCCAAGTAATTCAGCACTACCATTACGCCGAAGTGAACCATGCACAGACACTAGAACCTCAACGATTGAACTCGTCAGAAAATGGGGACTAAAATACGACGGCGGGAGAGACCCACTCGGTTTTATCGAGCGAGTGGAAGAACTCGCTAGTATGTATGACATTGAGATAAATAGTGTCCTGCCCGTCCTGTCGGAACTATTCCGTGAGAAAGCGCTGATCTGGTGGAGAAACAACAACAAGCAGTGGAACGAATGGTCTAGTTTTAGAGTCGATTTTTATGCATTTTTCTTGCCGCCACGATATTTCGAAAAGTTGGATGACGAAATTCGTAAAAGGACACAACGACCACGAGAAGCCTTTAAAGATTATGTCCTAGCACTGCAGGATTTGATGCGTCATGCACATTTGAGTCCAGACGAAAAACTAGACCGAATTTATCGCAATGCCAATTCAGACTATCTATGGTATATCCGGCGTAAGGATTTTACTACCCTGGAGGAGCTCATCAGCCTTGCCACCGATTTAGAGAGTATTCCCCGTGGGACTCCACCAGCACGAGGAGAACACCACCGCATGGTTAACAGCTTAGCCGCATGCCCAACGAATTTTCAAGAACGAAAGACAGGTCAAAAGCGGATCATGAAGCACCCTAAAAATCAAACACACCTCATCTGGGAGGATGAAAAGATAAAAGCATTTATCCGCCTTGAAAACCAAGCAATCACCGCTATCATCGACACCGGCGCCACGCGAAGTTTCATTCAGGGCGCCTTAATAAAAAAACTAAAAACGCGACCGCCATACGTACAGGTGGACTTCGAGGTACTTTTAGCCGATGGCTCTAAAAAAGTTATTTCGCACGCCGTCCACTGCGAAGTTTCCCTGGGGGACAGAACCGCAAGGCATGAATTTTTAATGATGGACGCCGCCACCGAACCCCTCATACTGGGACTAGATTTCCTGAAAGCGTTCAACACCACAATCACCTGTGCCGGGCTATCTACACACTCTAACCAAGACTCGAAGCAGACGCTAGATCAGGTAAGCCCCATCATTTATAGATCCGCCTGTATTAACGAAGGAAGTAGCGAGGAGACTTTACAACGGCGAATAAATCAATTTTTGGATGAGGAACTACCCAAGTTTCAAGAAGTAAACGGGTTGTCTTCAGCCGCAACCCACCGAATCATAATGAAGGACGAACGACCCATCAAGATACGCTATGCCCCAAGAAATCCCGCCATGCAAGCCATTATTGATGAAGAAGTAAATCAACTCATTGCCAAGGGATGTATTGAACCTTCACATAGCCCATTTTGTTTTCCCATCACCTTAGTAAAAAAGAAAAATGGGACGTGGAGAACGTGCATGGATTTCCGGCAACTAAATGCCCGGTCCATGCCAGACGCCTATCCACTACCAAGAATAGATACCATTCTAGACAGACTGCGCAACGCGAAATTTATAAGCAGTCTCGATCTCAAGGATGGGTACTGGCAAATCCCTATGGATCCTGATAGTAAAAAATTCACCGCTTTCGCATTTAATGGACGAGGATTATATCAGTGGCGAGTAATGCCGTTCGGACTACACTCCGCCCCGGCTACATTTCAACGAGCTTTAGATAGCATCATAGGTCCAGACATGGAGCCACACGCATTTGCCTACTTAGATGATATTATTGTCATTGGCACCACTTTCGAAGAGCATGCCAAAAACTTGCGAGAAGTATTCCGTCGATTACGCGCCGCCAAGCTGCGACTTAATATAGACAAATGTGAACTCTTTAAGTCAAAAACCAAATACTTAGGACATGTGGTTACCCCAGAAGGAATTCAAACGGATCCAGACAAAATAGCAGCGGTTACAAAGATGCTCCCACCACAAAACATTAAGGAAGTGCGACGGTTCCTTGGAGTTACTTCCTGTATAGACGGTTCGTCCCGCATTTTGCCGAAATAACCCAACCACTTACACAGTTGTTGAAAAAAGGTAAACACTGGAAATGGGGCCCGGAGCAACAAAAAGCCTTTGACACGCTAAAGCAAAAATTGACGACCGCCCCGGTTTTGGCATGTCCAGACTTCACCCGAAACTTTACCTTACAAACCGATGCGAGCGATTACGGCCTAGGAGCCGTGCTAACACAAGAATTTGATGACGGAGAACACGTCATCGCGTATGCCAGCCGACACCTTAACAACGCTGAGAAGAATTATTCAACTACGGAAAAGGAATGTCTGGCCATCATCTGGGGCATCCGGAAAATGCGCCAATACATTGAAGGCTATGAGTTCAACGTCATCACTGATCATCTGGCTTTAAAGTGGCTCAACTCCATTGAAAATCCCAGCGGCCGTCTAGCCAGATGGGCGCTGGAATTACAACAATACAGGTTCACAGTTATTTACAGAAAAGGGAAGCAAAATGTTGTAGCCGATGCACTATCCCGACAACCAACCGGGGAGGTTAAGGTCGCACAAGCAGTGCCAAAACCTACGTGCTCATAGCTAGCAAACAAAATGGAAGAAGTACGCCGCCACCCGAAGGAACACCCCGACTACGTGATTGTCGATGAGCAGCTGTACCGTTACATGTCCAAGGCATCAGGTACTGATGATCCCACACCATGGAAGCTATGCGTAGCAACACCATTAAGAAAACAGGTCTTACAAGAAACGCATGACCAACCCGCCGGAGGCCATTTAGGAGTAAAAAAGACTTTAGGAAAAGTCGCTAGTCGCTATTACTGGCCGGGCATGGCACGAGACATTAACCAATATGTCCGAAGTTGTGAGATCTGCCAGCAATATAAAGTCTCACAACAAAAGACAGCGGGGGAAATGCTTACACGCCAGCCACAAGAACCATGGTCATTAATTTGCGCAGATTTCATAGGTCCCTTACCCAGAACCACACATGGCAACACAGTGCTCCTAGTATTCTTCGATCCTTTTTCGAAATGGTGCGAACTGATTCCAATGCGCAAGGCCCCTGCCGAGGGGGTAATGAAGGCATTCAGGGAGAGAATTCTATCGCGATATGGTGTTCCCAAAACGTTTCTTACCGATAATGGTGCCCAATTTACGTCACGAATACTACGAACATATTTAAAGGAACTGGGTGTGAATCAACAATTCACAGCTCCATACACGCTGCAAGAAAACCCAACAGAAAGAGCCAATCGTACGATCAAAACTATGATGGCCCATTTCACTAGACAAAAGCATACCAAATGGGATGAACTATTGCCGGAAATCATGTTGGCCATAAATACCAGCACGTCCGAATCAACGAGCTATAGCCCAGCGTATATAACCCAGGGGAGAGAACCACGTTTACCAAACGCTTTATATGACCAAGTTACTAGCGGTACCGGAACTCGTAGTGTAAGCCCTGAAGAGCGAGCAGACCAATTACAAGAAGTGTTCGGTATCGTTCGACGAAATCTACAAAAGGCATCACAAAAGCAAAAACATCATTACAACTTGCGACGCCGTCAGTGGAAGCCCACGGTTGGAGACCACGTTTTGGTGCGACAACACCCGTTGTCAAAGGCTATCGATAATTTTGCCGCTAAACTGGCACCTAAATTCGGGGGACCTTATGTCGTTACGGGATTCGTGTCCCCCGTCATAGTATCATTGAGTAGAGTAGATCGTAGTGAAGTGCGCACTGCTCACCTTAGTGAATTGAAACCTTTTGTAGCAACCCAAACTAATAGACTATTTTCTTTGGATCTTCCTAGACTACCCAACACTGAAGCCAACAAAATACGCGTGATGAGTAAGGAACGGGAAAAATTCGAGGCCTCCAGAAAGAGATTCCGCCGCAATTGGGAACGCGATCAAGCCAAAGGACGACGCACTATTTTCCTAAATGATGATGACGTGCCAAGTACTAGTCGAGGACGGCGAACTTATCGCAAATCAAAAAATACGCGTTGCCATCAACAACCGTCACCCACGGCCACCAAAAATACACGGCGAATGAAAGCTCAGCATTTTCAAATGGAAGCCCAGCCGACACATGAGGGCTGTTCTGTACCACCTCCGGTAAAAGTGACTCCTGTGGTTACTATAAACAGCGACAGTGAAGAAAATGAAAGTAACCAGTGGTCACTGCCTAATGTGGAATGGAACGACGAAGAGCTCGAGGAAATTCGGCGTATACTCTTTGGAGCGGATGATAGGACCCTTGACGTACGAGCCGCCACGCCACCCTCACCACTACCACCGAGATCACCATCATCGCTCGACTGGGAAAACGAAAATTTCAGGCCTCCAACTCCCCCACGTAAGCCCGTTCTGTGTTCATTTGATGTAAATGATAGGCAATATATGCATCTTGGCCAGCGTTGTTATGAACGCGTCTGGAGAGCCAGAATTCTAGTACCACATACCAACCCAACGCCGATGATAGGTACTCACGCACAATCGGTCATGCCACAGCGAAACGAGATTTCCATGGGAAGCGGGTCCGCTATTAACTCCTCAACTTCGTGCACACTCCATCAATATCTTAGCGAAGAGGAATCGCAGTCATCCACCAAAAAACAATACCAACCGAATGCCAGTCCTGACGGTCCTAGAGGAAACCCCACAACCAACTCATGCGAGTCTGTTCAATCCACTGGGTCGCTCGAAGAAAGACCAAAATCAGTAATTGCAGCATCATCCAGTCCATCACCAACCTCGTCATCCAGCTCAGCATCATCATCATCAGCATCACCATCAACGTCATCTTCATCTAGCTCATCATCGTCTACCGCACCATCACCTAGCTCCCGATCATCCGGTTCATCATCATCAGTTACCACCCCAACCGTATCACCTTTAAAATCGAGTGTGGGCCCAAATAAGCCCCTGTCGAGCAAAGCTACACCACCTCCTAGCACCGGATCGCATCCTGTAGAGCAAATTACACCGCCATTGCCCAATGAACCAATCGAGATTCCACTACACCGAGCCCCAGAATGTATCCAAGCCGAAATCAAAGAAAGGCTAGCCGAGGCCCCCATCCTAACGCGTACACGCCTAATGACAATGGTGGATGGACAGCGATACCGAATCATCATCTATCGGACCGGAGTGGTGCGGATATTATGGCTAAACTCGTAATCATCTTCAGAAGGAGGGGGTAGTGTAACGATTAAAGTCGCGGGCTTGTTTTAAACGTACCAGCAACAACTACTATGAATTATTATTATTTTTTTGTATTACAATGAAGTATTATTTTATTATTATTTCATATTATTATTGTCATTGGATTAATTAGATGAATTATTATTATTTACTTATTACCATGAATTATTTCTATTTTGTATTTATCATAAGTTACTTACCTGAAAGAATTATTATTATTATACTATCATTTCTCGTTAAGTTTTGAATTTAAATTTAACGGATTTACACGCATTAATACAGCACTGCGTCTGACAAACATATGTTGTCAATTGTGTATGAACGCCCACATGCAGTGTGTATTCATGTTGTGTGTTAGTACGTGTGTATGTGTACTCATGTGTGTACAAGCAAACAAGTATAAAAGACGAGTGATCGTTAAACAAAAAGTTAGTTAGCTAGCAGCTCGCGCTACGGTAAGAACTGCTATTAGAGTGCGGGGTACCTGCTCTAATATAAGGACTAAAGTAGTGTTTGTTGGAAGCAACCAATACTGGAGCGTGGCTACCGCTTCAGTGGAGGATCTTCTTGTTGAGCCAAGGTTAACTGCACCCAAGAGCTCGCTACATCAGCGTCGCACCCAGGCCTCTTATTGGTGGGGCCAATACAGAAGCCTGTATACGCCGGAGGTTCGATCGTAGTGGGGTACCCTTCGATAGATTCTCCGGGTAGTGGTGTACGGTCACAAACTCATCACTCCCGAAGAACTCGCTACATCAGCGTCGCACCCAGGCCTCTTATTGGTGGGGCCAATACAGAAGCCTGTATACGCCAGAGGTTCTATCGTAGTGGGGTACCCTTCGATAGATTCTCCGGGTAGTGGTGTACGGTCGCAAACTCATCGCTCCCGAAGAGTTGGTCAAGCCTTCGCAGCATCCGGAAACTACTATTGGTGGGAGGATACCCTACTAATAGTTGATTCCTGACCACGTGCCGGAGATCCTAGCGGAGAGTGGGACATTCTTCCGCTACAAATCTCTCGGTTGTGGTGCGAGAGAAGGCAAATTCCACACTCTCAGAGAAACCTGGCCGCGAGAGAAGTCACCACGCGAGTACACATCACACAAGAGCTCTGTGTAGATTTTGTGTAAAGAGAAGACCAATAAAGGAGAATTATAACGTTAAGTAGAAACTCCCCGTGTTTTTATTCTGTGGAAAACGACCCTGGACTCGGCTGAGACTACCCCACCAACCAGCGAGTACGTGTCGTCACAAATCAATCACTGCTACTCGCGGTTAAAGAAACGAAAGTTTGTTTACTGCTATTCGCTGTTGCAGTAAGCAAACTAGAAACAAATATTAGCGACATTCATTCAAACATTTTTGTGTACTGCTGCAGCATTAAAAAAATTGGTTTCTTGTCTAAATGTTCGTGCGTGATAATAGAAATTACAAACACGAGGTAAAATTTTAGTAATAATACGATTATTTAGAACATAGGAACGATAAAAAAACAAGAATGTTTTATATTTATTTGACTGCTGCTGCATATTTAAGCCCTGTCGAAAATAACCAAAATCTTCATTACCAAAATTTGATCTTTTTTATTTGTAATTTCAAAGCAATATACAATTCTCTTTTTCTACTATTGCCAATATAATACGCCACACTACTGCTTTAGGATGATTTACACGAACACACACGCCTGACAACGTGTCAAATTTTTGTGCAGAAGAGCTCAAATCTAAACATAATATTTATTCAACTGTACGATATTGAAAGAAAACACGACAGTCGTATGACTCCCTTTTTCTCCGAAATTTTCCAGAAAATCATCGCCTCTTATTAAATTAGGGATGTATTTTTCTGTAAACAAATAAAATTAAAAAAAGCTAAGATAACGAACGCTACTCTCCATTATATTTTTAGATTATGTTTTACAATATTTTATATTACAACTATTCTTATAATTATTTTACTTGTTCTATTTGATAATTTTTTAACAACAGCTGTTTGCATTTTACTTGGTTTTTTTCTATACTATTTTTTCTTCAGTTTTACGTACGTAAAGTAGTACCGCCTAAACCACCCTTTTGTAGTTGTTATAAATATTGTGACTTCCTAATTTTAATTCCTCGAAACAGTCAACCAAATTTAACTTTCACTTATATCTCATACTCGAGCCATAACATTGCCTTGTTTATTTTGCTGTCAATTTTTGGAAACATATTTAAATTTTCCCAAATTTTATTTATTCTTATCACTTGTTTACCTTAATTTCTCATCAAATTATTTTAAGCATTAAATATGTATGATTAAAAGTGCTTGCACACACACGCAAACATACAAATAAAAGCACTTAGCATTAAATAGGAAAAGGAGACACTCAGTTGTCACTTGTTGTAAGTGTAAAAATATTCGTGCAAGTGTAAATAAAGGTGTGAATGTGTGTGTGTACATAAGTTGCTACATATGTTTGTGCAAAAGTTAATATAAATCTATAACACATTTTGTCATGTGTGTAGAGAAAATGTATAAAACATCAAGCATATTTATTTGCATGAGTGCTCATACATGCGTATGCTCTGTCTAGCTGCCTGTCTGTGTGTCCTTTCTGGTGTCACTTCAGTTTACTTGCTTGCGTGGATACGTTTCCTTAAAATATTCTATCATTCTGTCGGTATCTAATTACATGATTTTTCTTAACATTTATCTACGGTACTTTATATTGTATGTTTTGATAGCTGTAGCTGTCTTGCAATTGTTGTTGCATTTTATTTAACTGTATTTGCTGAAATGTACTCACACCTACAAATAATCGAACATATATCTGAATGGAACCATACAAATATGTGTACAGTTAAATGCGTAAGTAATATTGCTGAAGTGTGTAGGATTTTATTTGTGGTTGTAAATTGTATGTTCGTATACCAGGCGTGAATGCAAGGAGGAGGAAATGTACTATATTCTCCGCGACCGCAAATAAAATATTTTAATATACAAAAATTTTGAACATCCCTTGATTTAATAAACATTTTTTTAAAACCTGCCACCCCCAGCAGTTTAGGCTGGGTACGCGCCTGAATACACATATGTCATTTACTTATTTACTTTTTTTTGTTATTTGGTTAGATAGCTGTATGCCATTGTTGTGACAAGCAACAGTTGTCATAAAAATGTTGACGATAACATGTGTTTTTTTTCAATAGTTATTTATTATACAGGGTGAACATTATACATCATACACAACATTTTTTATTGACTCTGTGAAATCTCGATTGGATTTAAAATAATTTAACGGTTAACTACATTTGCTAAAATAAAAATTATTTTTAAATTTTGAACTTGACATTAAACTCATAGAAAAATTATACAAATGAAATAAAATACAAAAACAAATATAAGTGACAGAGAAGATTTATCATGATCTTGTCCTTAACATGATATTCTACCCTGAAGTATTTTCAAACTTTGGGCCATAGAAAAAATGCATGAAGCTTTCGCTACAGGCGTGGACGCATATAAACCTTGACATCGTCCCATGCAGAGTGGAATCTCCGAACTTATATATGTGAAAGAAATGACTACTTTTTCCACATTTCGCCCGCAGTCACATAAAACCTCTGGACTAATTTGCATACAAGATTATAATACATATTAGGGAAAGAATTTATGTATATAAAACTTTTATTAATATGGATATCATGTTATAGTTTTCATTTAAACATGGAGTTTAGATAATATAGACCTGCGAAATGGTATCAAATTTTACTTGATAGTATATTTAAAAAATTTCGAGAGCTTAACGAATTTATTGCAGCGAAAGAGCTTTTGATCAGAGATTTTATTTAAAAACAGATTTTTTAGACCTTGTAACAGGTTTTGCAAGATTTATTACTATTAAACATATCCCTTGAACACATTTCTAAACAAACGGTTTTGATATAAGAAAAATTCAGTTGCTTGAATACTCAGATAATATGACATTTTTTAAAAACCAGCCTTCGAATAGTTCGAATATTTGGAATCTTAAAAAACCTGGGTTCAGTTCGGTGATTTCATGAAAAAAGCGAATAACTGGTTTCAAGAAAAAAGAAAAAAAATAAACATTGGTTTACTTATTTATTGTGAAACTACACACATTGACATAAGACATCGTCACTTTGCTTCTTCAATGTATGAAGATAAATTTTCCAGGTAGGAAACTTAAGAATTATCATCGATTATGGAATGTACGAGTATTTACTTAATATTAATTATAATAAAATTAAATTTGGATTAAGTTGCTTAAAAAAATTAAGAAAAGTCACCGTCACTAACAGTAGTGAATGAGAAACATTTAAAATATAATTACAGGGAATGTTATTATCGGTTTGTTTTCTTTTAGACTTAAGAACCTCTCTCACAATCGGTTCTGCCTAGAAATGCTTTGTCACTTTCGAACCACATATGGCTGAGTCTTCCATTTTTAGGAATTCATTTTCCCTTTTTGTTTAATAATGACATAAATGGTGAATGTGTTGCAGATATGTGAGGTGAATAGTCAAGATCATTCATTAATCGTTCAATATTTGCTAAATATTAAATGATCGAGACTGAAATTAGGTGGGCTTTTTGACAATTGGGTGCGCTTCTTAACAAATGTTCTTTTAATAAAGTAATTCCTGTCTATTATGTTTTATATATCTACGACCAGCCAACAAAAAACCTTACACTATGACTCCAGCACGGCTATGATTGTTTCTTTTGCTAAAGTGATATTGAATACCAAAAAGTATTATTCTGTAATCAGAACTAATTTTGTCTATATTTTCTAATTTGAGGAGGGTGTTACACTACTAGATAATTATTTTCTCGCCACATGCCCACAAGCTAACGCTATAATCTTTATGTGTGCTATTATGCCCATTGCTGATGAATAGATCAAAGACCATTTCGTATTCCATTGTTAGTTGAATATAGTTCATGACTAGAAGTTTCGGCAATTGGTTTGCAGGTTTAATTTATAGAGAACTACAGTAGGTTGTAATATAGTTCCTAATTTTCAGGTCATCTAACCTACTCTCTGACTGACTAAAACAATGCAAATGTTGAAAAAAATTGGCGGCGAACATTGTGGTGGACGCATAACAGCAATCGTCGTGGATCGATGCGGGATGAGGCTGGTTGAAGAGACACATTTTAATCCGTGAGAAGTATTATGGGGGCGAATTAATGAACTTAAGCAATAATATTCATCGGAAGTCGCCAGAAGTGTACATAGACAATATTATGTGAGAGTTTAACGACGGCACTTGTCTCCCAATTTTTACGTACGTGGTCTTACCTTCCGGTGAGCATACTGCCTCCACCACAAATTTACCAACTTGGCTGCTTAGACCCTTGCTGCTCACATTGAATTGCCCATTTTGGTGCAGTACCATTGATGGCTTGCATTCCAATTTAATGCCCCATCGATCATGCAGCACATACTTCACGCGATTAAGGTATAAATCACAGCCACGCCGTTGCTCCTGCGAAGATGTCCCACCGCAAACCAGTCTGGAATGTGTTGTCTCGGGGCTACTGATTTCTGTGCTACCAGTCACTTCGTTACTCTCCAATCTAGAACGTCATTATCTTCCAGTTTTAGGCCGCACACTGACCCCACATATCAAGGTAGGGGTTTACCAAGAAGAGTACTACAGTAACGCCTCCGCGTACTCTTCTCCTCCTGAATGAAACTGCTTGATCAAAAATAAAGTTCGTATCACCTGACCAGCTCCTTATTCACCTTATATGACGAATTGTTACTCTTTTGTGTTTCCAGTTATCGTAATGCGGTTTTAAAATCTGCCAATGAAAAGTGTTTTGGCGATGAAAGAAAGAGCATTGGTAATGGCAGATTTATTATTGCTCACCGACACTTTTTAAGTTTAAACAAAAGTAATAAGCAACTAATAACTTTCAGTCTAAATCCTGACTTAGACTACTTATTTGTCAAATCATTGCCTTAAACTTGTTTAGAAAAACTAAATGAGCGCTACTCTTGTATCATTGCAAACCATTAGCAATTTACGTGTATTTGCAGTTATCACTCCTTGCGTCGTAGTATGCGAATAAATAAATTGTACATTAATATTTCTTAATCTTTTATCTTCTAAGTTCAATCTTTTGCTGCTTAAAAAGACAATTTGATTTTATCTTAGAAGTCTTATCCTAAAAGCATAGAGGCACACTAACACGCATACTAACATAATCTTAACAACACATATGTGCGATAAGTACATATATAAAACTTAATAACATTGTTGTATTGGTTGACTTAACAAAGGATTAAGTTTAAGCATTTAAACAGATATTAAAAAACATGTTGTCTTCATTATGTATGTTTATGTTTTTTGTACTTGTCTGTTGGCTTTATTTTGCTTTTGGATTTTATATCTTTTTCTGGTTAAACTCCAAAACAAAAAAAAAACAGGCTTTCAAAAAGCGAAATCAGCAAAAACATATACATTCATGTGCGACAACAATATAAACATGTGTTTGTTGACTTTTTCAGTCCATCTTTTTCTCAAAGACTGTAAATGATACTGTTGACAATCATACTTAAGGATGCCAGGATGCGGTGAAGAATATTTAATTTTATTTTTATAGGTTTTTTTTATTTGTTTGGCTCAATTATACGACAATGGAAGAAAAAATATTAACAGGCGAATATTATATGCGAGATGTGTTTCGAAAATGAATGTTGTTTTCCTTAAATTTTTATTTATTTATCGTTAGACTTTCTTATATCGTTTAGTTACGTAATACAAATTTATCTTGACAGTGGAAGCGTAGGTTTGCCCTTTTTATTTTTTTTACCTCCAAGACAACTGTAAAAATTCATAGGTAGCCGAATATATGCGTCGAGAATTTTTGAGGTAGTTTCGCTCGCTGTTGTGTTCTAGAAACTTAGTTAAGCAAATAGTGTAGCGGAAATTATGTGGTTCTAAAAAGAAAACAACACGAGTTGAAACCGTCTGACTCATATAGTGGAGTGGAGTAAAGTAGAGTAGACTAGATTAGAGTAGAGTGGAGTTAAGTAGAGTAGTTGAAGGGATAGCATAGAGTAGAGTGCAGTAGAGCACATCAGATCAGAGTAGTGTAGCGTAGCGTAGACTAGACTAGATTATAGTAGAATAAAGTAGATTAGAGTAGAGTAAAACATAGTAGAGTAGAGTGGAGTTAAGTAGAGTAGATTAGATTAGAGTAGCGTAGCTTAGAGTAGAGTAAAGTAGAGTAGATCAAATTAGAGTAGTGTAGCGTAGAGTAGACTGGGCTAGATTAGAGTAGAGTAAAGTAGAATATAGTTATGGAGAGTAGTGTACAATAGAGTAGAGTTGTGAAAAGACCTTAGAGTAGATTGGAGTAGAGTACAGTAGCATGTGGTAGCGTAGAGTACAGTACATTCGAGTAGATTAGATTAGAGAAGAGTTACTCTACTCTTCACTAGAGTAGATAAGAGTAGCGATGCGATTAGTATAGTATGGAAGATTCGATTCAAGTAGTATATTGTAGGTACAGTAGAGTTGAGTACAGTACAGTATAGTATATTACAGTAGAGTACAGTAGAGCAGAGTAGAGGAGATAATAGAATAGAAGAGGTGAAACTTGTACTAAATGGGCTGAAGCTAATGAGGACAATATGTTAACTCTCTTTAACCGATGACGGAACGAGGGCTTTGAACAGTGCTCTGTATCTAAGCTAGAGCCAATTTGCATAATAGATTTCAGACCAACCGATGAAATATCAAAGATTTCTTTGAAATAATTTGAGCCTTCGCAAGTTAACAAAAATTACTAGCAGAATGTATTAAAGCATTTGAGCGCAAATATTCATCTCTATATGAAAAAGTTTGGCCGCCAGTGAAAAAAATGCAAACCACCAGCTAGCGATTATATGAAAAAAAAATTTCATGTTCACCTACCTCACAAGGCTTCTTGAGTCGTTTAAACTTGTTGCGAAGATTCTAGTGACCACTTCGAGGAAAACACTCTGCGGTTACTCAGGCGATTAAAAGGTCGAAGTATGAAATTTGTTTTAAGATGGGAAAAGGGACTTAATTCAAGTGAAGAATTCTGGTTACTTTTAAGCAGAAGATCGGGCTCATGTACTCAAACGTAAGAAAAGCTTTTTTAAGTTTTATGTTTGCGTAGTGGGCGATATTTAAAATTACTTGCACATTTTAAACGTACCTCGCATATACATTTGCTAACTGTTTAAACATATACAAATGTTTGATATCAGAACTAAATGAATATTGTCCGACTTATATTTCTTTTTAATACACATATGCTCGTAGCAGTAGCAGTTATTTTGTTTTGTATCGTGCCAAGTAAATTCATATTTCATATATGTAGATGGAGAGAAAGTCGATAATTTGTATATAAAGTACTGTACAACATGGCAATAGTAAACATTTTTTTTGTAAACCTTTACAAATTCATGTACATATGCTAATGCCTTGAGTCGATTAACTAAAGGGAAAATTATCCGTTCATCATACTGCTTGTATGTAGAATACTTGCTAATATCCTAAGCTACCTGCTACAATAAAAATTTGTTAGATTCCAAGCTAACAAGGCCTTTCTGAAGGATTTCTGTGTTTCCGATTTCATTGTTTCCTATTTCTTTTAGTGGTATTTTACTTTATTATTTTCAGTTGTTAATCATTTCATCGGATCATTTTTAACTGCATTAAAAATCAATGGACAATTTAAAGAAAATTAAAAACTTATAACTTGATATGATGCCAACATCAACAGGCTGTGTAAATGTCTCTAAGGTTCATTGAGCTGCTAGAAAATAAAAACTTCTAACTATTGGCAACGGTGACAAGAATGTAGTTTGTTGTGTGAGTGTTTTCTTATCTGAGAACTTGACGTGAATATCGACTATAAAGAGGTAAACATGAAAACATAGGCTTATCACAGTTTCAACATTAGAGCCGCTTAATGATACCCAGTAAAAATAAAATAGGCAAATTTCCCTAAATATTAAAAAAAAAACAAATGAAAAAATTTGTTCATTATTGATTTATTGCGTCTTCTTCTTCTGATGACCTTTTGAGTGCTTGGTGCCTTTAACAGCCACAAAAAACCGAGCCAATGGTGTCTGATCATTCTCATCGTAATTCTCGTATGATTCCTCATTAATATCCTCAATAATGTCAATCATTTCTTCCGAGTTTTCTGCATCTGGATTACTTTCAATTTGTTGATCTACATCATTGATAAGCTCTCTTTGAACGCCAGATTGTTCTAAGATAAATTGTCCACCATCGAGATTATGTTCAGCTGAAATGTGTGTAGAGTGATTAATTTGCTGACCTTGTAGATAATAGTCATTATCATTGGAATACTTGCGAGAGCTATTGTGTGATATGCTGTTATTGATAATTAAAGGTCGTGCAGTGGAGATAAATCTATTGGGTATGCCAACGGAATTGTCACCTACACCTGCACGTCCACCGCCGCCACCACCACCGCCACTACTGCTGCTGCTGCCACCAGGTACTATAATTATCGGCCCTTGAGAAGGTGGATAAACTGTATATGGTGATGGAGTGATAGCTGGTGGAATACTGGGCACATTATTGTTAGAATTCTGATGATGATGGTGGTAATAATGACTTCCGGGCTCAACCGGATAGGGAGATGGATACAGTGCAGCCGGCGATGATACAAAAACTGGTGACTGTTGATAGTGTCTATCCCGAGTCTGTCCCGGAGGACCAACAGGACCCTGAATACCTTGTGGTCCCGGACGTCCGCGAGTACCAGGCCTTCCTGGCTTACCATTCCTGCCAGTATGGCCTGTTTCGCCACGGTCACCCTTAAGTCCTGGACTTCCAGGCAGACCGGGTGGACCTGGTGGACAACTACAATATGGCGAGTAATGTTGTGGCGATGGATAATATGGCATATGGTCATACATATGTGGGCTTGCAGTTGCAGCAGGTGTTCTAAAATTTATTAAATGTCCTGTTCCTTGGTGATCATTTTTGATCGTAAAGCCCAACGTCACACTTGAAACTAAAAAGAAAAAGGAAAAACTAAGAATCTATTTCACAATTACTAAGAACAAAGGATTTGCTTACCAAATACCACTAATACTAAATTCAGCCTCATTGTTGCTCAACAAATGACTGTGCAGTTTTTATTGAAAGGTTTGGTTTTTATATACTTTAGGAACTAAAGATTTAAAAGAAAAATATAATTTAAGATTTGCTTTTTAGTTTTTTGTACGAACACGAAAATAATAAGTCATAAATCAAAGTAATCTCTTAAAGACAATATAAAACAAATATGCGTTTTATGAGAAATTAACATTTGAATAAAATATTTAAGTTGTAGATATTTCACGCATTTTGATTTTTGCACACAGATTAAAAACTTGATAGATCACGATATCGTTTCCTTAAAAAAATGTTTTCTCTCTGTGTATATGAATAAGAACATAATTGAAAAAAAAATATTTCACAATTGGACGGCGAGATTTCCACAGGGTTGGTGATAAAGCAAGTGGTGGGGAGATTAAGCTTTGCAGGAACTGCGGTGTTTATTGGCCAATGGGGGAATTCTGAAGAGCTGGGTTATTTAGGTCAGACTCCAAAGATACTCCGGATGAAGAGGCTGATACGATAGAGCACATTATGTGTGAATGTCCAGCAATAGACTTAGGGCCACGGGTAGATACTTGTTGAATCTGAATGGCTAAGCCTAAAACAAATGCTAGCAATTACCAAGAGATTTTAAGATGACGAGGAAGGCCGACAGTCTGAAATCACTACAGTAAAGAGTAAAGACTAGTGTTAGCATGAGACTCAATGCGAGTACTTATCTCTATTTTAAATAATTATTTGTTTTTTAAAAGTTGTATGAAATTTTAATAATTTTGAAATTTCAGTTGAAATAACAAAAGATGACTCAGGCCTGATAGAAAATAAAACACACAATGCTTATTGCTGTTTATAGACAGTTTGACATTTATTCGGAATATATTGGTAATTTTGCTCATAACACA
The DNA here is from genome assembly GCA_963932375.1 of Phania funesta. Classification (NCBI taxonomy): domain Eukaryota; kingdom Metazoa; phylum Arthropoda; class Insecta; order Diptera; family Tachinidae; genus Phania; species Phania funesta. The sequence goes on along the minus strand of OZ010653.1, from coordinate 101,187,503 downwards.
GCTCGGTGAATCTGCATGCCTCTCACAATTCATGAATTTTTAATTCACAAAACTTAGATTATACAACATGCACTTTCACTGTGTAGAATTACGTGAAAAAGTTTAGTAACTGTTGTTCCTTCTTGTTTTAAAACCTAGGGGAGAACTTTTCTCGTAAAATCATCCGGTAAAATTCGAATGAAGATATTTTTAATCGATTTCTATTAAGATATGATCCATATATATTGATGGAAAGCAAGAAATGTTAAAAGAACAGATAACAATAATACCTATCGAGGTCAGAGCTAGATCTACTAATACTCAAAAGAAAAATGTGATAATGATGATTATGCTGATGATTTACATCATTTTGATGGTAGTGATACAAAAGACTATAATTGCAATGTTTACGATGATCATATATAGTATATCATTTAAATAATACAATAGGGGAACTCACTCTAGGTTGCAAACAACCCTTGCAAACCTTGCAAATCTAGCAAATATGTTACATTTTGCAAGACCATATTAACAAAATGTATGAAACTAAGATATGCTACACTTGGGCAAATATGTTATGGCAAAAATCGTTGCAGATTGGTAATTTGCAATGCTAAAATAACTGTTTATTTCATTTTATTATTATTAAATCAAAACAACTAGACACCTGCGCTTACAAAGTTTCACGGCGGTAGAACCGTCTAAACAATTGCCTATGAAGAATTAAAATTGAAGCTCAGATTGATAAAAAATGTTTGCTAAAATAGTAAGAATTAAAATATCAAACAAAACTCCATTAATTGATAGAAGTTTTGAGAAAGTTTATGCACACACCAAAAACTTTCTTTGCGTCAACATTTTAGAGGCGGCGATAGCGTTTGTTTATTGGCTGCGGCTAGCTTATTGCATGCGGCAAAGTTACTTTATGTAACTCTGTAATAAATTTGCTAAACGCTTCAAAATGACACTCACGCTTTGTGGCAGAAAATCATACCAAGTGTGCAAAAATTGCAGATATACAACGAAGAGTGATTTCCGCTAATATAGATATAAACAGCACAATGTTGCACATCCACATTATTAAAAATAAATGCATTAAAAAATTTAAAATCTTATTTAACATCACGAAAACAAACTTAACGCCTTTCTTCTAGAACCACTTGTCGTCCGCGTGCATACCGGGTGCTTTAGATCAAAAGAAATGGGATATTCTTGTTCTATAGTGCTCGCCGTTGATACTGATGCGAAAACACACATTATTTTTTAAGAACTATGGATCAATGCAATTTATATATGTCTGCCATGCCGGGGGCAAATACATATCTGCAAGCGTTACACTTTACCTAAGATTTTGGAAATCTAAGCCAGAATGTAACGTACCGTATATTAAAGTATTATTAAGTTCTTTTCTATAAACATTTTTTTGCAACATAACTGTCTTTATTCACAAAAGTATTTCATCATTCTAATACATGCTCTGACAACGTTGGCGTAAAAAACATATAAACAAATTTTATTTCATGTTGTAGCTTAGTTGCTTGTTTCTATTGACGCTAGTATTGAAACGAAAATAATTTATTCATAAAAACAACCGGTATTTGGAAATCGAATAAACGATTCACAGATCATAAAGTTGTTTACGGTTTTATTAGTCATACACCTCAAGTTATCAGTAGCAGTCAGCATCAAATAACTGGGAACCTTTATGAGAGTTAAAAAAAAGGTGCTCACAATATCTACGTGTAAGTGTAAATGTGTGTTACAAAAGAAAAGCCGTTAGATGTCACTTCTGGTGTAAATTTATTTGTAAAGAAATTATTTATTTATCTTAATTGATTTCTCAAAAGTGTGGAGAATGAATTTTAAAAATGGTAGGTTTAGTTTGAATAAATTTATTGAATATTTTAGTTTAATGTGTTAATAAAACACCAAAAACCAAAGAAACTTTTAACGGTTGTTATTGAGAAATTGTGTTCTAAATATTACACAAAAATAAATGGAAGGTTATGCTTTCATTTTCTAAAGAATAATTCTTTTATTTAAGTAACAATTCTAGAAACACCACAATATTTAAATATTGAAAAAAAAAAAATTATAAATCAAACGAGCCTGTAATTTATTGGCATATTTTCGCAATTAGGTCAGAGTTTAATATTGCCACCTGTATAAGACATAACTGACAGTGTTCTTACCACCAGGAAAAATAAATGAATCTGTCATCATTTCTATAATGCATTTCTAGCAATACGGCAGCCTTAACCGTAAAGTTACTGTTTATTCAGGGGTATAGGGCTATCCATACTCATGCCTTACTATTGGCAGTTTACATCGCATTGCAAAATTCATTAATCGTGCATCGCAATCTTTCCGCAATTTGAGTCAAAAGTTTTGTTGTGGTTTTTAAAATAACAACGGATAATGTTTTTGCATTAATATTTGTTTTAAAATAAGATTTTATAAATGTGTTTTTTATAAATGTGTTTTGTACTTTATATAATTTTGTATAATGTTCTATGAATACTGCAAGTATAAAAAGAAAATTTTAGTTTTCGCTCATTTTTACTACAGTTCAATTTTAAGTCACGATCAATAACTAATGAAGTTATTTTGATTTTTAAACCTGACTTATTCTTAATAATACAATAATAAAATTTATAAAAAGGGAATACAAAAACAAAACTGTACATGATTATGCATGCAGTAAAGTGGGAATTCATAACTAATTATTTAGCTAGTTATGCATGAGTTGTTAGTAGGTAAGCAATAACAGATTCCGTACGCGTATGACAAAACAAAGTTTTTGCTAAAACGACCTGCAAAAAAACTGGAAGTCCATGGTTTATTATTTTACCATAGTTTACTTTACCTTAATTTCACGTCGTAATTTGAGTAGTAATTAAAATATATGAACATGATATGCAAAAGTGTATACAATACGAATATAGGTTTATTATGGTTGCCAAGACAATATCATGCATGTCCATTCATGTCGATTGCTTTGTTAAGTAATAAAAATATATATGAGCATGCATTAGTTACTGTTGCTAATATAAAATGATGCATTTCCAATAATGTCAATTATTTGTGAAAATATAAGTAAATTTTAAATAATTAAATTATAATAAATATTAAAATGGTTCTCATGGCTCTAGACAAGACTCAAGGACTGATCCGTTCCATATCTCCCGGATAGCAGTATATCAACGTAGCAGTATCACTAGGAAAGCACGCTCGTTTACAGCAACAATGTTTTCAGACTGTGACGTCATTTCGAATTATCTACTCAGTTTCTTTAAATTTTCTGACCACTTTTCGCATTGTTGACACAGTAGTTAGCCTTTGTGGAGCAAAAATTCTACGCGTTCTAATTTGTGTAGCGCTAAATTTTAAATAATCCGTGCAATCTTACGTAACCATAACATTAAATAGCAGAATTGTTACTTGCACGAAAAAACATTAAATTTAAATTTTATAAGCACCCTATACAAAACTATGTGATAAAATTGTGATAAAGTATATCGACAGTAACTGCTGCATAATCATGCTTTCGGTATTTGAGCTCTTGAGGAGGACAACGTGTTTACTCACAATATTTTGCTTAGCTTTTAGGCTAAATTCTTGATTAATGGTTACAGAAATCAGCAGACTTAATATAGCTACTTTGAATAAACATATACAAAAGTTACCGAAAAAACTAGACGAATCAACGATCTTCTATGGTTTAAGGGCCGGTAAAATTATCGATCTATATTTCTTTAAATTAAGGGCAGAATAAGCGTAATACTACCTACTTAGTGGGATATTATAACAAAATATTTGCTGGCTGATATTAAATACATGATCTGATGTACTTGGCGGGAGAAATAGAGGAACAGCTAATTTCAATAGGTCTTTCGAATGACCCTAAAGATTTGATATTCCAAAGAAATCATTTTTAAATAAGAAATTTGTAAAACGGATGATTATAAAGAAAATCCCACATATCTATTTCCAATATACAGTCAACTCTCGATAATTTGAAATTTAACGGACCAGAGTAAAAATTAATAATCCAGTGTTCAAATTAACAAGATTTCAAATTATTAAGAGGAAGATAAAAAAAGAATTAATAAGAGTATTTAAAGTACAAAACAAGGCTACCAGTTTTGAGACTTTATCCCAAAATTAGGGGAATTTTTATCACAAAATTTTCATTGGGGTCAGTTGGAATTTAAGTACGATTTTATGTAAAGAGTTTTAAATTTATTTTCTAATATACAAAACAGGATGACAGCAGTTTTTGACAAATGCCTATCACATTCTTAATTATGTTGCAATCCTCTGTAACAAAATCACAAAACTACTTATTTTTCGTACCCTGACAACTGTTATTTTTAATCTAATCATTTGGTTGTGATTGGTTTTAAAAAAAGAGGGGAATAAGAAACTCATGAATTTATAACCGTATTTAAAATTCCTCTTTGATGCAATTTCAGAAAAAATTTGCATCTCTAAAAATGCAGCCAATACAATATTTTGAGCCCAACAAGCAAAGGTTATAAATTCCACAGAACTAAAATAAAACAAAAGTATACGGTGTGAGCTCGTATAAACTTTGTTAAACATTATGGGGATTCCGAAGTTTATGAATTGGTGACATTTTAAAATACATTTAACATAAATGATCTCTTTACTAATACATATTTAATGTAAAAGTTATTTTAAAACAGCGTTTTGTTTTGATACAGGATTTTTTTATACGAGGGATTTTTGGGGAAACTTTTTTAAAAATTTGAAAAGGACAAAACAAGCAGCAACGGCTCTGGTGGAAAAGTAAAAGACAAAAGAAAATATATAATATTTAATTTGTTTCAGAAACAATAACACAACCGGATTATCAGTTCAAATTATAGCGTGTAGAAGAGCAAAAGTTCAAATTATAGAAAGTCGGCGGGCAATATGGTGGGTGTATAAACCCATGCATATAGACTGAAATAAATGACTATTTTGTCTTTGTTTGTTTGATTTCAATATACTGAATGTTTTTGAAGAATTCTGGAAACAGTTCAATTTGTCGAGAGACGCAAAATAACAAGTTTTAAATTATCGAGAAACGACTATTTACCTTTTTTAAAGTACCTCCATATCAATTACTTGTTTCCTATTATTCTTGTTACAAATTATTTTATATTTCAAGTTCCAAATTTATGTACTAAAAACTGATTTGCAAACTAACTTTCCTTATGTTTTCAGATTTTACTTAAAATAAAACAACTTATTGCTCATTACTTTTTCTTTATACTTGAAAAGGTATTTGCAGTTTAATATTATCTGTCTTAAAATTTCAAAAAAAATCCTTACTACACAATACTCTCTACTTCATTGTCATTGTTAAACTGAGAGTTAAAAACGAAATGCGAAAAAAACAAAACAAAGAGGACTTTCCAGAGAATCTGCAACTACTAAAACGTTCATTTAAACAAACTGTTAGAAAAGTAATTAAACAGAGACACTTCAAAAATTCAATAAAACAACAATAAAAATAAACTGCAAGAATTAAAACAAAACACTAAAACTAACTATTTAGAAAAGCAAATAAGAGACAATTGAAACTTATTCCCCAATTATTGTTAAAGATTAAAACGTTATTAAAAAGTAACAACAAGAAAGCAACAACAGAATTACTGCGTAAAACTTAAATGGGGCATATGAACTGGAAGTTATAGATAATAGTTGTTTTTTTAACAATATTCAATTTATAATTATGTTACCAACACGATTAATTAGGGTTGTGAAAATTAATCACCAGGGATTGTAAACTTAACATTTATTAGTGTGTCAATGTAGTGTAAAATACACAAATTGTGTTTCAAATTTATCTACATGTTCACATTCTCATAAATGCAGTGTAAGCGATATGAGTATTAATGTTTTATGTTTAAGAGCAGGTACAGCAAAGGCAAAATAACTAGCAGTTTATCAGATTTAAGATTCCAGAGGAAACGTCATGCTATTTTATTTCGCTCTTTACTTCGAGCACTGAATTTTACTTGTAACCTCTTTATTAGGAGTACGTAGGCGTATGAGTGCTATAAAAAGCTCGGTGACCGACGAACTTTTTGACAGTCACACACTTGTTTTTGGGCTAATCTGACTAAAGTCGATTTAAGATAATTGGCTGTTTAGGCCACTAACTCTTCCTTTACTGAGAAGTTTGGGAGTACCTAGATTCGAAAGCCTTTACTTACATATAAGCTTTATCAACAATGGTTGGAGCATGAGCGCGTGTTGGCTCAAAGGTGCGAAATTTTTTTTTTAGAAGCAGCATTTTGTGCATGTTGCAACTCTGATATTTAACAGTTGTCGCCTATGATTATTTAAAATAAATGAATTTTATTCTGCAACTGTATATAAAAATATTTTTTGTCTTAAACGACAGAATAAGAGGAACTTAAGCCTAACTAAAATTTTCGCTGATTTGTTATGAACACCCTTTAGGCTGGGGCCGCTTGATTACCTCGGGAAGATCCCCGTCGAGAGAGCGTCCCTAAAGTGACAACAAATCGAGGAGTGGTCAAAAAATGTTAAGAAAATTAATCGATTACATATCTATATGTATCTTGAAAACATTGCTGCTGTAGAAAAGGGCATTAGCGAAAACCCGAAAACATCATGTCGCTAGTGACTGTGAACGAAATTCATTACAGAAAGATGATCACGGGATTTCTTTGGTCTTAACTGGATAGTATGGAGAGCACACACCTCACGTAAATAAACGTGTATATTGGAGCAACGATTTCCGTAGTAAACTCTAATTGAGGTACCCTATAATAAAAATCCTTTTTTCTTGGTGAGGGACTTACAATTCAAATAGAATGTTGCGATGTGAAAAATTCTTTCAGATAACAGCCATCTATATATAATTTATGTAATGTACTCTAAAATAATTTCTTGTTGCATGAAACCTCTGCGTGGAAATTCAATTTACCAAATTATTTTTTAAATAATAATGAATTTATTTCTGAACACCACTGTTACGATTAATTATACCTAAAAAAATTCCACACCAACAGTCTTATTAAAACCTGCCATAAATTTACCTACCAATAATTTTAGTACAGTTTAATAAGCACTAGTTTTATTGTACAGACATTTACTAATAGGCCAGAAATAAGTTTTATACAGATTATAAATTGCAATGTCAGTAAAAACGTAATAGTAGAAATATAGCCTGAAAAAAAGAACACAAGTTTGTAACAGATATTTCAATTAACAAGTATTTAACTATAAATAATTGTTAATTTTGCATTTATCACAGCTTTCCCTGATAGTTAAATAATTGGCGGGGTGTGTAAGAATGTCAATGGGAATTTAAACCGCATTTAACCTACATAATACTTTCAGGTTATTGAAAGTATGAACAGGTTTATGGTTGCACATAAACAATGGGAAAATTTTTATTATATAAAGCCGTGTTTTAGTTAACATTTAAAAAATTGTAAGTCAAACTGGTCTTAGGTTAGGATATGCTGGATTTGTTTTCGGCCCTTAAATTACATTTAAATTAATTTTTTATTTCTTAATTCACTTAATATTTTTAAGTTTAGCACGGTTTATTTCACAAAAATCGAGCCCAGCTGCAAATAATTATTCCAGTAAATTTCTAGCAAATTTAGTAAAAGAAAAAGGTTGTAAAAGTATTGAAAAAAATTAAACTTTTATTTGCCACCATAACTTTATCAAACCAACACCAATATCGTGTCTGTTTTCACACCAACATATAATCGCAAAAAACTATTGCATAACTAAAGGCGTTATAATTCATGTACGTACATGCATGTGTTAACAATACTAGTTTTACAACACACATGCCATTTTCTCTCACCCAACAAGCACTCGCATTTCTTCGCACACAGCCACTTAAACAAACATCAATTGCCGTAATAAATGGCAATTAAAATTGTAGCAACAGTAACAGGCACAACAGCAGGGAAAAAACTAAAACCAACAATAAGAACAATTCTTTTGACTTGTCTATAATTGTTGTTATTTTGTCGAGTTTTTTTCATCTATATATTCCTTTGCTCTCGTCGTATAAAAAGCATTTTATATTTGTTTTTTTATTGCAGCATAGAAAACAAAAAATATGGCAACAATTGCTTTAAAGAAGGACTCAAATAATAGATGTTTATTTTTTATTTTTTGCTGTACTTCTGCTTCCCTTTTGTTTTGTAATTTTTTCCTGCATTTTCTAGGCAACAATAAATAGGAAAAACTATCTTTTCAATGAATTAGAAATACTTGTATACACATAAATTGACTGTCTAACTGTTGCAATGTCTTATTGTTTTTTTGTTGTATTTTTTCCTCTTTTAATTGTTGTTTTTGTTTTTAATTGCACCAAAAGAACAGTCGATTTCGTTCTGTTGTACAAACATTTAGTTGAAGCTGTGTTGTTGTGTGTGTTTAATGGGTTAGTTAGATGATATAAGTATATGTAGCATACTTTTAGGTGTTGCCTTTATAAAGTAATTGTTTTTGCTTTATTGCCCGGTAGTTAATAGATTTAAAAATGGGGGCGTAACGTTATTAATCATAACGCGAAACACTAGAATATGTTTGGCTTAGTATGTGGTCATCATATTTAAATCTATATAAAAGTTTAACCAACAAGGAAGGGTATTTGTTTTTTTTTGGCGGAATCTGTTGTTTTGTTATGTTGATGATGGCTGTATTCGGGAAGACCGGTTCGAAATACAATCAGCCAATTCCCGTCAGTCGAAGAACTCGTCTATATTGCCAAAAGAATTGGTGTTTGTTTGTTGTTAAGCTTATAGGGAAAAGCCAGTGGAAGAAAAAAAAAAACTGTATATTTGTTTATATTTTGAGTGAGCATGCCACTTCTTATTACAGTCTACATTTATCACAGTACACTTAAAGCCTTGCAATTTCGTATTTTGTTATCAAGAGTGACAAAAATAAACGAACTTTCCAAATAAACTTGCTTAAATCTCTTCCAGATGTCTATATACTTTACCTCTCATATGACCACAACGAAATGGCATACAATAATTTTTTTTTCATGCAACGACTGTGGAGAAATTTATAAATTCACCATAGAACTACAAAATTTGGCACGCAGTTGGAAACAAGAATAATTAATTAACAATTAACATTTTCAAGAGTCTAAAAATGAATTTAGAAACAGTGTTTATTAAATTTAACTTTTAAAAATTCTTAAACTTTGGCATTGCATGTTTAGCTCATATGGCACTTTTTTTAAATGAATTAAAATAACTGTTATATTTTAATTTAATTAAAAATTAAAAGAGTGATAAATATAAATTTAAAAAAATTATTTATAATCACACTACTAGTGCGTATCACTAGTGCGATAGAAAAAATAATATTCAAAAGTTTGATATATTTCACTTTTATCAAAAGTGAAAAGAGTGAATATAGGCTTGTCATTCCGCATGTAATTTTTACAATATTCATTTTCGACCCAGAAAACTATATATATTATGGATCATTATAGGTAGGGTAGTTAAATTAACGATATACCTGTGTCCATCTTTCCAGTGTTGAAATCAACTGTCTGACGGCCTAGGCAACCTACTTGGAGTTAGCCTACAGGGTTAGTGCGGCCAAACTTCGAAATTTCCCTAAAAACATTTAAATTCACCAAAAAGCCAAAATGTAACAAAAAGCCAATACATAATGAAAAACATGGAATTTTTAACAAAACCGATCTTAAAGAAACACATAAAAAAGTCAAATTTAAAAATCATTAATATTATACATTTTTAAGAAAAATCTAAATTATTCTAACATATTCAACAAGATTCGAGAATTCACAACAAAACTAAACAATAATTCAAAAATTTTAACTTATAAAAATATTATAATATTCCGCAAAATCGAAATTTAAAAAAAATAAAACTGAACAAAAAATTGCAAAAAATATGAAATTTTGTAAAAAATTTAAATTTATCACATATTCAAAAATTCATCATAAAATAAAAAAACCGGAACAAAAAAATTGAATTGCCAAAAAATCCAATTTCAGTAAAAAACTGAAATTTGAACCAAGAATTCCATGGAACCCCATTCAACCACTTACGAAATATTTCCATAAGAATTTAAATTTCACCTTCAATTTCAATATTTTATGCGAAATGTCGTAATTTGAACAAAATCGATGTTACACAAGCTCTAACACGCCTATAGCTTACAAAATAAAATACTTTTCAAATATTTGACATTTTATTAAAAATCCAATTTCGCAAATTCTTAGTTTAGAATTCAAAATCTAGGATTTATCACAAATATTACATTCAAAGAAAGTCGAGAAACAAAAAAAGTTAAAAGAGCCATAATTAAGAAAAAAACAATTAAAATATTAAGCGATTGATAATGCTTGGGAGGAGAGTTTAAATATAAGATCGAAAAATCTGAAGTTCATTTTTAGTATCTCACAAATTTGTGAAGGGTAAATAAGATTTTACCCTTCACAAATTTATCAACAATTCTGTGACTTTTCGAACTTCCCTCGTAGTTATATGAAACGCAACACTGTTCTCAACAAGCACCACTACTACTGTCAAATTTTGTGCAAGTGTCGTCATTTACTTTCCTTTTAACAGCTGTTCAAAACATACAACCTCGTGTATTTGTCTAAAAATGGAAAGAAGTGAATTTCGAGTGCTCATTAAACATTATTTTTTGCGAAAAAAAAACCGCCAATCAAACCAAGGAAAAGGTCGATAGATACTGTGGAGACTCTGCACCATTGATTTCAATGGTAAAAATGGTTTCCTGACTTTCGTTGTGATCGCACAAGTACAAATGACGCTGAACGTTCTGGGCGGCCAATTGATGTCGAAAAAATCCACGATATGGTGTTGACCGATCGAAGAGTAAAAGTTCGTGAGATTGTTGATGCCATAGGCATTTCATATGGCAGTGTGGTTTCGATTTTAAATGATCAGCTCGGTATGGTCAATTGACCATAAACGTAAACGTGTGACAACTTCAAAGGATTGTTTGGAGTTGTTTAATCGCAACTCGAATGAGCTTTTGCGGCGTTTTCTAACTGTGGATGAAACATGGATCCACTGCTGTACTTCGGAGATCAAGCAGCAGTCTAAACAGTAGGTTTCTTCGTGTGAATCTGCTTCGAAGAAGACCAAGGTAAGTTTGTTTTTTAAGTTTTTTGGGATGCACGCGGGATAATCCACAGCGATAACCTTCAAAAGGGAAAAATAGTAAACGGCGAATATTATGCCAACTTATTAGACAGATTTATTGATGATTTAAAAAGAAAACGACCCCATACGGCCAAGAAAAAAAGTTCTTTTTCATCAAGATAATGCACGGGTGCACACGTGTGCAGTCTCAATGGCAAAATTCTATCAATTGGGCTACGAATTGGTAGCTCATCCGCCATATTCTCCGGATTTAGCCCCTAGTGACTACTTCCTATTTCCAAACCTAAAGAACTGGCTCAGTGGAAAGAGATTTAGCTCCAACGATGAAATTATTGATCGAACGAATGCCTATTTTAAGGACCTCGAAAAATACTATTATTTGGAAGCGATACAAAGTTAGAGACACGTTGGACTAGGTGTATTGAGTTAAAAGGAGATTATGTTAAAAAATAAATTTTTGTTTTGCAAAACAAACAACTGTGTTTCATTCAAAAAGTCACGGACTTATTTGTCCGCCCTCGTATAATTGTTCCTTTGTATTAATATTAATAATATTATTTAAAAATAAAACGTGTCCACAAAAAAAAATTTATTTCGAATTTTACAATCATTTTTCATTTATTTTAACAAGATGATAAAATAAAAATAACATTTTGAATACTCCCGTTAAATAGAATTATGGCGGGCTGAATGTCTTACAAAAATATTTGGCATTAAATTCTATTGTAAGTCTCAAAATTTCACTGTAATGCCAAAAACTAAAAAGGTGTTTCAGAGTTTATTTCGTAGTTATTCAAATTTGATGTTAAAATACCGAACAAAACCGGATTTTACAAGGCTAGTTTGTATTGAATATGTCTTTTGTAAAATTTGACTTTAAGTCACCATACAATAGAGAGCTGTTGATATGATAATTAGTTAAAAAAGTATTAAGGCAAAATTAAGAAAGTATTTACATATGTATTTTATTTTTTTTTAGCTCCAGGCAATTCTTTAACGTTATCAAACAATATTTATCGAATTTCTATAAGAAGAGAGTAAATATTATTTCTAGCGTTCTTAAATATGTGAACATGTCTTCTGAAATTGTTTGCCATGCTAATCGGCTACAGTTGATTCACAAAGTAATCAATTTGAGCTTAAAGCCAATGCTGTCATAGCTTTTATTTTTATTATTATACTAATAATTTAGTTATAAGTATGATACACATATAAAAATTAATAAATCAAATGAACTGTAAAAAATATTTCTAAATGTAAGTAAATAAGTAATGTAAAAATATTCTAGAAAATTACTTGTACCTTTGCCTCCGTCTTATAGAATTTTAATGAACTTAAATTTTTTTGCAGAACATTTAAATAGTTTTTAAACAGTAAGAAAGTTTGGTATTAATTTTTTAAATTTTGGTCACAAAATGAATCACCCAAATTCATACACTAGTAACCTCAGAGCTACCGGCTTCTTATATGAGTAGCATACAAAGTGTTTAACAATTTCAGGTGTGAAAATGTGAGAGTGTGTTTGTGATTGTTTCTATTTGTATTCAAGTAACTTTAGTAATTAATGAATGTCTTCGTTAACAAATTGCCGATTATAAAAGTTGCTTCTAATTGAAATCTATTTTGTTCAATTAAATGATCAATTGTTTTATCAATGTGTAGACAATTTGAAATAATGACTTTGAAAGCGACGATTAAATTAGGCAGGTTGAAAAAGTCAATTTTAAAACGACCAATAAATAAATTGTAAAATAGTTCATGCATAGTTACAATTCCTTACTCCGGTTTATGAATTATGATTTTTTTAAATAATAAAGCTTTACAAATGAGCCTAATGTGGGTTATACGCGTAATCACATACATAATCATGGATAATTAAATTAACTAACAAGATAAAATTTTGTGCTGGTTTGTCTGCATTGCCAAGGCCTGTTTTAATTTTGTCACTCCTTGGTCACAGTTTATGATACCTCCTTTAGAAGAATCATAATGTCCCCTGCTATGTAATACCCCTGACAGACACACGTTTTGTATACTACAATAGCTTGGTATGGTACATATGTGTCAACCCAAACTACAATTTAATTTAATTTAATTTATGTCATTAAACACATCTTCTGTAGCATAATTTAAGGCTATTTACTATTTCAATCTTAGAACCTCCATTTTTATTTTTTATTTCATAAATAGTATAAAAACCATTAATACACATACGATGGCATAGAAACTACATGTCTATCAGGGATATAGGTAAATAATATAAAATTAGTACCGTATATTTCGAGTTGAATTTTGTTTCATTCGAATTTTTCAATTGATCGTATTCAGTGTTTGGTGTTAATTGTCTTACAAAAGTGCAAAGACAATATATTTTGCATATGATCATTTGAAAGACCATTAGCATCAAGCACTGAATACGGGCTATTGAATCAATTGAAATTTTGCAATGAAATATATTTGCTATGGAAAATAAATAAAATCGAAGAGTCGCCGGAGATTTCGAGTTGGCTGATCCACTGCAGGTGACCTAATTGAATAAAAAGTATTTAATTTTATTCTTGATTTGATATTCTAACAGGGTGTTTTGAAGTAGATTTTTAAAACGAATTCCCGTCATCCCATGTCACGTTTGGTTTGGTGACAAACCGGTTTCGGCTATGTCCCATTTTCAGTGTATTTTTTTTTTGTCTTTTTAAATTACCTTTTGTTGCATAACATAAATAAAGCGGTGTTTTTATTTTACATGTACAATATGTTTCTACGCCATCTGTAAAGAAATACTTCGCCATACGAGCAATCAAACTTGGCGCTTTCTTACGGTTCTCTGTGTTGTTTGGCTATTAGAAAGAGGTAGTAAAAGATTATGCAGAACACCTGTGACAGTATACATGGGTGCAGCTTTGTGACTTTGCATTGTAAAATAAGATCACTTTGAATTTTACATATTTCATTTATTCAGTGTGCCGAAAATTATAAAGTTAATAAAGAAAAAAAGAGAGAAGTTACGCAAAATATAATTAAGTACAAGGGAAAGTGTAGTAATGACTACTTTATTCACAAACTACTTTATTACTCGTCAAGCGATTGGAAGCAAGGTTATGAATATGTTAAGCCCTTGAAAGGTTCACCCATTTGGAACAATGTTCTATTTGAATTGATTTTTACAGTTACTAAGAATATTAAACTAAAATTTACCGTTGCAGTAAATTTTTTAATAGCTTTTTTATATAAAAAGTTTATTGAAAAGTTTGTACCACGAAATAACAGAAATACAGAAAAATATTTTGCTAAGGGGTTTAGTAAGTTTCTAACATCTAAACTTAATGATTTTTCCTTTATTGTAGATTTCTTGCGGCCTTTTCTTATATAAATTTGTATGCACTATTTTAAAGAACAAAAATTGTATTTGCTGATGATGCTACACAATGGAGTAGCGCAATAGCGATAGTGAATAAAAATATTTGCAGCAAAATTTTTATTTAAGACCATAAAGCTTAAGTAAGACGATTTTTAAATAAATTTGTATTTATTTTAAATTACGTACTTGAAACTGCCGGCCTTGGTTTGAGCCATATTTGTCAACAAATTGATTTTGTGGGGATATTACAAGGGGTGTTTATTTGAAAGGTTTCATTTTCCCACAGCGATTAAACTGTCATAGTTGATAGCTCTGGTGACTTTATTGTCATTGGTGGTCAGTTTGATTTTCCATTTTATCATAAATGGACTTTTTCCATAACTATGCTATGAATTGTCTTATTTCTCAAACTCATCATTCAGTTTGGGAATGTTGCCATGCGCTAACTCTAATTTACAATAGATATAATCATCCATCCTAGCGATTAATTCCATTAACCTTGGATGGTTTTCGCACCACCAGTTGAGTAGCCTTTAATTTGTTCGCACATTGAGAGAGCGTCTGCAAAATAACGAGAGAAAATGTGTTCGTGATCTTCTGTATGAAGAATAGGTATAGATGTTCCTGTTCAGTGTGAGCACAATTTTTTGTCTTTCATCAAGATTGTTTTGTTGCTCTCAGCCCAGTTTATGTACGATGTTTAGAGACGAGCGCACACACACACATTTTTCATTTTGCCTGTGTGTATTTTGGTTGTTCGGACAAATCTGTTTCAACTTGAGCTGACCATCCACAGCGACGGTCTTCAGCTAGCTAAATTCCTGTGCGAATAACAGAATATACGATGGCTGAACAGATTTATGGCTAGTCAAGACGCCATGTAAAGATATCGTTTATTTTTGGCAAAAATTGTTGCCAAAACATCGGTTTTTCCGCTATATCTCTAGGTTTTTAGCCTCCAAAAAGCGGAAATATATTTCTTTCTGCGGAGAATACGTATATTTGTTCCTGTACAGTCATAAACATATTTCGTATATTGCCTGTGTATTTTGTTTATGTGATGGCAGAACAGTGTTGAGAAAACGACTATGCATACAACGTTGTTTGAACACAAAGAAGCCATCAACAGCGACAGGCTTCATGAGCCACATTCCTGTGCGACCAGAAATCTGTACATATTTATGGCTAGTCAAGACAAGAAACGTAACAGAATAACATTCGTAGCCAAAAATTGTTAAGTCGAGATTTAGCTTTGAGAGAATTACAGAATACAACTGCAAACTAGATTATATCTAACTGATTTTTGTTGTTGCACAAACTTAATTAATTTGAATACAATCGGGTCACCCAACTAAGTTTTCGAAAAATTGTTAAACTTAAAGATCTTGTGAATGATATGAATGAAAATCAGGAAGGAAACTGCTTTCCAACTAAACCTTGTTTTGTCTGCGGAATATATTCTACAATATTCTCTTTTCCATATTTATTAACAAGAGTTTAAGTTTTCTTTGCCAAAAATGCGCGGCTTTCTTAAAGTTTCAAAAATGCGGTAAGGCATATGACGAAGTACGTGTAGTGAAAGATGAACAATTTGTCTCTAGATTATGAGTTAGTTGATCAGATGTGTATGCTGTCATTAATCGCACTTTCAACTCACTTGAAAAGTTCACCAAAATTTAGCCTCTCGCATGAACCACCAGCAAATTTTAATTCGAAATTATCCTTAAATAATAAATGGAAAATATTCTAGTTACTTATGATACAAAATAGACTTCACAGAAAATTAAGTACGAACAAAAATATTTTCTGGTCGGTATGTACCGAAATATATGGCTTGATTTTTTTAAATCCATGTGCTTTTATTTTTATGTTTTCATTTAAAGCTTATATTATTTACACTTTTTAACAAATGTTTATATGTATTCATAAGGATAATAACCATAATAATCTGGATCTGTTGGTTCATCATAAGTATAGTATGTCGGAAGTGGGTAAAAGGCCCTATCAGCCGCTGCCTCTGGTTTACTATCAGATGCCGGCTCGGGGGCTGCAACACACAACCATGCTATAGCTAAAACAACAGTTAATATGCTATATAAACTCTTCATGTTTAGTTGGGGACTTAAGTTATGAATAGCAAGCAACTAACTAAACCCAATTAAAAAACGTTAATGAAAATTCTTAATGATTGCAGTGGCTTATAAATTAAAACACTGGATAATTTGTGTCAATAGTAAAAAGCAGCTGTTCAAATATTGTAGCAGTAAGCGCAGTGCAGAAGTTAACAAACTTGATCAAATGCAAATTAATACAACAAAACATTTTACGTTTTATTAAAATAACAAGAAAAATATTTCTATCAACTGCGAAAAAACAAACTGTGAATTGTTGACATTACTCACTTAACGAGCTACAAATTACTTTTTTTTAATTTTGCGACTTAAACACTTGCTTCTGGTTTAAAACTTTGCTAAATTGCTTTATAAATCCAGCTTGTTTTTAAGCAATTCATCTCGAGTTGTGCTATAAAAATTGCTAAAAATGTTTGGTCATTTTATGTAAAAAAGCTAAAGTTTGCCTTCTGGAGATTTATTTTATTATCATTACAGGTTTACCTCAACAATGTTGGCCGCAAGCTTTTATTGAACTTTGTGATTTGATGTTGGCATAAACGCTTTCACTATACTGTGACTACAAAGTTTGCTATAATTCAGTTAATATCTTTGTGTAAACCACCCTGTCATTTAAAAATATGCCCAGATTGCATAAACTCGAATTTCGTACTCGAAAATAAATTCTAATGAGACTGACCTAATGCATTTACTAGCGTTACCAACATAATCATTGTGAATACAAATAACGTCGCACAGTGATTTTTCCTCGAACGATAGCAACAAAAAATATTTCTTTTATTGTAATAAGACTTATAAGGGTTTGATAGATCAATAATTTTGTGAAAACAATTTCAAAGAACTTTTTAGGTTCAACGCTGTTTGGCGCCACCAAAGGCCGCCAAAGTCAGTCAATTTTTAGTCACAGTTACTAACAGACGTGGGCATTACTAAATACTTTTCAATTACGTATTATGAAATATAAAGTGAAAAATGCTTAATACTAGATAATATTGAATGTTATTGAATTTTTTAATTGCAAATCCAATTACATTTTGTAATTGGCTAATCGCAATTACCAATTACAATCACAAGTAATTTCACGTAATTGTCTCTGACTAATTACTGTAATTATTAATTGCCAATTACCAATATTAATTACATATAAATGTTATCTACATTTCATAACAACAACAAACAAAGTGTGTCCCAAATTAACACAAGAGTGTAAATTTTTAATTGTAATTACTTTAAAATTAATCATTAAGTAATTTTACAATACCTATATTTGTTTGTTGCCAATTACAAATAACATGTAATCCGAAATTGGAGATTAATTACTTGTAATAGCTAATCGTCAGTCATCAATTACAAATTCCATGCAACTTGTAAAAAAATTCGTAATTGGGATTTGTTAACTATTGTAATTAACTAACTGTAATTAATTACAAAGTATAATTTGTAAAGAAGAACTTATTTCATGAAAGTAAGTGTAAAAAATTCGTTCTTGAGCTAGGAGTTGGCAACTAAATATCTGTAGAGTTTTAATTGATTTCGAAACACATAGTATTTTTTCTTGACTTGAAAAATGTTTGTTAATTTTAAGAACTTGTTAAATTTCTGTTCTTGTTTATTTATATTCTTTTTTAATAATATAAAAAAAAATATTTTGGTGCAACTTTTAAAATATGTATTTTAAGAAGTATTTATATATTTTACACGCTTTTAACTGGGCTACGAATATAATTTTATTGAAAGATAATAACACAAGCCGATTTATCTAAAAAAAATGGTTAGGATTAACTCTCTAAGAATTCAATAACAAAAAGTTATAGTGTTGTATATTTCGTTCTCATCCAATTAAAAAGCTAGAACATGAAAATTGAATTATTCATTCTCGTTTTCTATTTGTCTCTCGTGTTGGGTCAAATAGGGGATATTTACAAATGACACAAAACAAGTGGAAAAGACACAAACAATGTTGAAAACATGTGTAGCAGAGTAGAAAATTCTATTCTATTCTGCTAGCTTTCTAATAAAGTTTTAACTTATACTCTACTTAAAGTTATCATATTATATAATTTTTTTCCTGAATAGAAAGAATATAGAATCGTTTTCTAAGTCTAAAAATGAAATTACTTTATAATAATAATGCGACGAAGTTAAGTCAAACCATAAAGTTAACAGTTTTTAATATTTGGTAAATCCGTTTCCCGTATTTTTTTTTATAAAATTTCGGATTATTATAAAATATTGATTTTTTTTAGCAATAACATTTTTGACCAGTTTCTGGGTTTTATAGTGAATTTTCGTAAAATTAAAATTTTGCAAAATTTAGAGTTTTATGCAATTTTTTCGTTTAGCTGCGATTTATTTTTAAATTTTGATTTTTAAGAAAATTATATTATTTTTGTAACCTAAAATTTTGCAACTATAGTTTGGTGTTGTAGGGGTAAATTCCCAATTTATAAATTTCCATATTAAAATTTAGTTTTTTCTCATTTTAATATTTATTGAGAGTATTGATAAAATTTAGAATTATTATTATTTTGAAATCTTTAGGTGAATTTTTTGGTGTATTTTTTACTTTTTTGGGAGTTCGCCACTTGTGGTGAAAATTTGGTTTTTGTTTTTAGATATTTGTAAAACTACAATTTTGTTAAAAACTCGACTTTTTTCCTAATTTTTTTTGGGGAAATTTCGGTTTTGTTGTAATTTTTTTCAATTAAAAAAAACTTTCTTGTTCCTGTTTTTCGATTTTATAGTGAATTTTGTAGTACATTTTACATTTTGAACAAATGTAGAATAATATTTAGACATTGTTTATGCAGCTTCGGATTTATAATTTAGATTTTTTGGAAAATTATCGTATTTTTGCAATATAAAATTTTTGAACTATAGTTTAGTTTTGTGGTGAATATTCAGATTTTAGTGAATTTCCAAAATTGTGGTAAAATTACTATTTTTTCATTTCTCAGATTGATTGATTTTGTTGATTTTTTTGTGATTTTCAGCATTGCTGAGATATTACAATATTGTGGCGGAATTTAAATTTTGCGGTGAATATCCATTTCAGTTTGTTCAAGATTTCTTCAATAACTAATATTGAAATTTTGTTAAAAAAAGTTTTTAATTCGCCAATAAGGCCAAGTTCCTAACCAAAAATATCGGCCTTTAATTGTACTGAGATTAAAATGAGGACCAAGTTCTTGATATGTACAATACCATACCATTTCTAGACAAATTGCTAACAATTTGTTAACTTTCTATTATGGGAAAGAATTAAAGGAAAAATGTTACCAAACTAGCAAGTTGCCTAGGAATGGGATGTATTATATATATCAAGAACTAGATCCTCATTTTGATCTCAGTACTTTTAACTGCCGAAATTTTTGTATAGTAACTTGGCCTTATTTTCACATTAATGTTTTTGTGCGGAATTCACTCTAGTTTTTCAAATACAAAATACAATTTTTCTAAAAAATCATAAATGCACATTTAATACATTTGTCTTTAAAAATTAAATTTTTGAAATTGGAGAAAATATAAATTGAATGTCCAAAAATACTACTCCCGCAATTGCATGATTAGGGACCATCCCCTAAAAGCTGACTAAAAAAAAGCATAGATACTAATAACTTTAACATCAACTTTGAAAGTACTTTATTTATTACGCGGGTACTGTGCTATACTGCTCTAATATTTACAATCGTACTCAACTTTCGACCCTGCTGCTTATTATAAAAACAAACAAAAAAAGAGAATAAATTGTTTTACTGCTCATTTACCACCACATGAACCAAAACATATACACACACATAAAAATAATATTTTTTTGCAAAACCACATCGTACTTTATTACCTTCTACCAGTTGCAACATGTTGCCCATCCGTTGAGTTTACAGTAGTGTTAATTGTCTACTCTCTACCGCTCTCTTAAGAGAAAAATAAGGGGATTTTATTTTATATAATATCGGTTAATATGTTTGTGTGTTACATTGGCATTCACTGACAAAGGTAAAGAAAGTAAAAGTGAAAAAAAAATAGAAAATAATTTTTTGTACACAAAATATGTGAAGCAAGGACATTGTTAATTTGTAGCAGTAGATGTGGAGAAAAGCAGGAAGAGTGGACTAATTATAATAGTTTTTTGGATGCCGACGAACAAAGAAAGGAAATACAAATAAATATCAATTAATTAAATTTTTTGATGGAAAAAGAAATATATTTAAATAAGTTCTTTATATTTTAATTGAGTTTTATGCATAGAGATGAATTTTAAAGAGACATGGGAGTGCAAGAAATATATATTTGAATATTATATATATTATATATTATATATATATTTTTCAACAACGAGTTGTAATATTGCTAACACACATACATATGTATGTTGGTTAACATTCAGTAACCGTGACAAATTTGATTGCTAAAATAAAAGTTCGTTAGTAAATATGTTTTGATTAAAAAATAATATTTGTTAACATGCAAAAATTTCTGTTTATGGGGTGGCAACAATTCACACGAACTTTACCAGGTGGCAACATATTTACAAAAGTCTACTATTTGACGTAGATTTGGAGCAGATAGGTCTGTACTTCTAGGAAAACAATTGACAAAATTATTACTAATATGGACGATACAGCCAGAGCAAGGGGGCAGAGTTATTGGAAAATTTAATTCTGGGACCTGTGCAACCATTTGAAGTAGCGGTGGACTTCGAACAATATCATACATCATGCTGAGGAAGTACATGTACTTTTTGGATATAAAAAAGAATTGTTAGGCCATTTCAAAATCGTGCGGCCCTTACTTGAAAACTCTCTAATATACTAGCTTATGTATAGAAATAGGCTATGTCAATGGGTATATATTATGTTTATTTTGTGGCACCTTTAATATTTAACAGATGTCACTAATCATTGCTTCGATTATTAAAAACGGAGCGCTACATTAACAAAAAAAAAAAATCATTGTGAAAAAACATTACAAAAAAGGTAAAAGTCACGCAGAGATCGCTGGCAAGCTTCCTGGAGATTCGGCCGTGAAAGTGCACAAAATGCGTAAACAATTCGAAGAGCGGAGGAAAAATATAAATCACTGAAAGTAAACAACATGTGTCCACAATTCGAAGAGTGGTCGAAAAATTTAAGACACTGGGTCGATTATTGATAGCAAGTCTACTCTGAGTTGTCGTACCGTTTGGTCATCTAAAAAAATTATTTTTATAAGTAAGACTGCAAAATTGCGTACTTATGTGGATAAACTTAAAAAGATTTCTGAGCTTATGACCGCTGTCGAGAGATACAGCCATATGTTTTTCAAAAAACCAAAGAAAATTTCATGAAAAGAAAAATGTCCTGTCATCAGAGCCAAGGATCTTCTTTGGCGGATATTTTATTCTCAACATAAGAGGCACATATATACTTTGCAAAGAAATAAAAATAACGAACACTTGCCTTATCCTTATATTAAATTTATTTTATTTAGGCACCTTTTACAATTTTGTTCCCACAAAACTAACTAACATCATTCGCACATTGTAATACTGAATTCCTTAAGGGGATTTAATGGAAAGTTTAGTGGATAGAGAAACTTTCGAAAAGCATCAAACATTGTAAAAGACTATTAAAGCCATCTCATGTTAATTCATCGCACGCTAAATTGAAGACAATAAACAGTGAAGCAACAAAAGCAACTGCAACAGTTATAACAATTCCAACAATACCAAAACAATGGTATCGTTACAAAACAACAATAATAAAAACCACATGAGACGTCAATGTCACCATCGCTGTGATCAGCATTATAAAACTGGTAAATAGTCGTTGTTTGTCTATGCCCTTTGGTTGCAATAGGTGCACTGAACACTCATGATTACTCTCACATACGCACAAACATATGCAAACTAACTCTTAATGCAGCAAGTGCATATGTGCAATGTTGTTAAGTTCTACTAACGTGTTGCAAACTGTTTCTTGGGATTGTAGTTTTAAAAGGCCTAGAGAAATAAGTACGTTTTATTATATCTCTCATCAGTATGTGTCTTTTTCGCGTGCACTTCCACGTTGCTATATCCTAAAAAACCACCAAACAATAATTACTTCTAGAATTAGGAGCGGTTTTGAAAATTGTGTTTTATAATTAGAAAATTGGATGAGTAAATTCGCTTTTGGAAATTGGTTGAAAAAAGAAAAATTAATTCGCTTTAAAACACTTTTTTTGGTTGATGGCAGAGCCAGGAAAATGTTGTCTACTTTTAGGAGGCAATGGGTTAAAAAACAGTTAACGGATTTAGTTTTCAAAATGCAACGCCAGAATTTGTGTGCAAAATCAAAATAAATTTTAATAAAAGTCTTAAATATTTCTTTTTGTTTTACATATAATTTTTGTCCCTGAAAAAAAAAAACAAATCAACGCTTCAAAAATCCAAAAACGATGAAAAATATTGCAACTTTTTGTAGTGTGTTTTTGTTGTCCGTATAAATTCTGGAGTTATGTTGCGTTTTATATAATACTGTGGGCAAAAAATAGTAAGACTTTGTTCATAATTTTAAATTTCTTTATTTATTCTGCCAAATCTATTTTGTCCCCGTCAAAGTAATCCCCCCCAGCTGCAATACACTTGTGTCAACGTTTTTTCCAATCCTCGTAACAGGTGTTAAAGTCAATTTCCGGAATAGCCCTTAATGCGCGTAGCGATTCACGTTTAATAGATTAAATTTATTAAAAACGATTTCCCCGGAGCGGTCGCTTGAGTTTGCTGAACAGCCAGAAGTCACACGGAGCTAAATCAGGCGAATACGGTGGTTGTGGTAGTTGAATTTTTGGCGAAAAACTCACGAAGAATCAATGCGGTATGCGACTGTGCATTATCGTGGTGCAAAAACCAAGAGTTTACGGAAGAATAGCGCATAACACTGAAATAGTATTCCTTGTTGGCAGTTTGGCCGGTCGGAAGGTATTCGGAGTGCACCACACCCCGATGATCGAAGAAATCTGTCAACAAGACCCTGGTTTTTTACTTGATTTGACGTGGTTTTTTCTGCTTCGGCTAACCTTTGGCACGATATTCGGCCGATTGATCGTCTGTTTCCGGGTCGTAAGCGTAGATCCAAGACTCGTCGCTAGTTATAATGTGTTTAATGACATCCTGGTAGTCGGAAAGCATTGTTTGACAGACTTCAACGCGACGCTGTTTTTCAAGAAAATTTAGTGATTTTGGAACCAATAGTGATTTCAATTTTCTTAGGCTTAAATGATTTTTTTCACTGATCCCTCCGGTATTCTAACGAATACTGTAAGGTCTGACTGTAAATCGTTGATTCTAGAAAAGCAATTTCTTGATTTTATTGACGTGTTGATTATCAGTTGATGTTGATGGCCACCAACGCGATATCGACCCTCTTTGAATAAATCCAATCAAAAATACGTGCTCGCGACAACCAAAATTTAATGGAACTTCTTTGTTGAATAATTTCACTCATTGTAAAAAATCGCCGAATGCTCTTGTTGTACTTCAGAGAAGACAAGCGTATACTAAACATTAATGATTACCTTGATGTGATATTTGGCACAGATGTCACTGACAGCCATACCAACGTAGAAAAAAGTTTCGACGAATGGATTTCCGCGCGAAATTTAAATTAAAAAGTCTTACTATTTTTACCCGTAGTAGTAAAATTGATCTCACCGTATAGCTATGCAAAATTACTAAAATTCTGAAACTGAAGCCACTTGGATACAGAAGATGATTTCAGCAACAATTTACGAAACTATACTCGTAAGATGGAAAAAACAAATAAAAAAAAATTTCATAATTTTAGCAAACAGTATTATAGGATACAAATTCTTTGTACGCCCGCACACAGCATACACCCTTGAACAGATGATCCGAACTACTTAAGTTTCTGTTTTTAATACTACCGCATATTCTTAAGATTAGAAATATATCAAGCAAAAAAAATTAAGTTTGTTTAAAAGTTCGTTTTCAAGAAGAAAATGAAATTTTGTTCGTTCATATGATTAGTCTAAATAGTTCTAAGCAACATTTAATTACAAATACATTAATTTATGATAGTCCTTGTCTAAAATAACTTAAAATTTAAAGTTTTTCTTCAATCATGAAATGACTTCAAATAATTCAAATAAGTCATAACACATCAGAAAGAGGAATCTTAATCTCTGCTGTAATGTGGATTTAAAGCTAGCTCTTCTTTTCGGATATAGTGCAAATAATAATTGTTGCCATCTTAGCTGTCCAAACTAAATTTCGTTTCGTTACTAAAAAGCATAATACGATAAGCAAAACCATGAACTCTTACTGGAATGTCTCATGTTCTTTGGTCACTAACAAATTGTAACCGATTTTCCTTCCGTACATTATTTAGCGTCGGTTTTTCTGCGGTTTATTTTTATTTTAGATACTCTCAGCTTATAATGGTTTTTTCACCGTTGAAATACATGCGTGGATACCAGCTTGAAAATTAATTTTTGGTTATGAAGGTGCAGATTTTGACGCTATTCTCATAATTTGTTCTTTTCCCAAAAGATATTGAAATCATACCATTTTAATTGCTTCCATAGTTTTCAGAACCTTTTAAGTATTTTAGTACAGTTTTGAAAATTCGCCCAATTACTTGCGCAATAGCCGGATAGGAATATCCTTGCGATTGTCATCGTTTTGGTTTTTTCTGCTAATTTTTAAATCCTTTTGTTGCTATTTTTCACTATTGTTTATTAGCAAGTTATACTTTTTTCTAGTAAGAGCTTAATGCTTAACTCAAATCCGACTAATGGAAAGAATTTTAAATTGCAAAGTGGTTTTAATCAAGTGAATGGATTTTTTTTTTTGGAAAAAGTATCTTCAAATTAAATTCAACTTTACTTTAGTAATCTTTCAGATGGTGGTGGCATTTTAGCTGTTGACAAGAAATTCAAAAAGATATGGATTAACAAAACAGAAATCATCTAATCGAGCGTTTATGAATTTAGTAAAAAAACGGGGAAATGAGGGGCCAAACAAGAAAGCGAAATAGTAAACAGAAATAAGTTCTGAGGCAAATGCAGCAGATAAACACTGAAATCGTACAACTAGAAAGAAAGGAATAAAAATAATTAGTAAGAGAAAAAGTAAATAGAGAAATTTAAGGACATTTTGTTTTACCGTCTCAGACGACTTCATAGGGTTTTGCTGAAACGGCAACTTAAAATTTGGAAACAGGAAGCTTTTTGAATATTTGAGCTCTGCAGCAATATGTTTAGTTTACTGAAACATGTATGCCGCTGGTTTTAAGAAATGCCGAAATTAGGACTTATTTATCCACAATTCTCGACGCTCTCGATGACATAATATGTTCATGTAATACTCCTTATATACTACCTAAAATTACAGAAAGAGACTATGGCAATCTGCACGTAGAGGGAAACATAACTGTGGCATAGTCACGACAACAATATTTTGATCTCTACAGCAATATAGCTATGTGGCAAACATAAATTGGTTCTTTAAACGCATTTTAAACATTGTTATATTTGTGGAAATTAAGTTATGGTTTATATTAAATCATTAAATTTCTACCCATAAAAAATGCACCATGGTTGAGTTGAACAATGCAATTTTGGCTAAAATTCTAACTATACAAGTATAATAGAATAACTTTAACCATAAAATATTTTTAATAAACATAATATGTAAAATTGTTTTGATGTAATCAAAATATGAGGGTGATGTGACTAAGGTGGTTACCGCGCTGACAACTATGCATACGTTGGCTCTACTCACCTATGTTCGCAGCTTAATCACTTGCTTTTTTATAGTTCTAAGAGGACCATATTATAATTAGCTACAATAGACTTCAATAGAAATTCAATTCAAATAATCTGCTCCTAGATTATTTTCGTTGCATGTGAGAACTAATATTCTGATTATTGTTGGCTAGTTTTAATACCCTATTCTTACACCCATGTCTGGTCTTTTATGTAGGTATTCATCAGATGCAAGTTTATTTTTAAAATATTATTTGTGAATTTACTAGTTGGGAAATTAGCACGATTAAATTAAATTTAATACATTTCAAACACCCAATTAATATTTTATTTAAAAGTGATATTTAAATATTAAAACCGGCATTTACTTCCTGGCGACTTATTAGAAAAAGTTTAAGCAGCAATTTCTTTCATTTTGCGAGTTCAAATTAAAAGTTCGACTGGCACTTAAAGTTAAAACTTTAAAGCGAGAATTGTAGTTGGTTTATTTAATATCATGCACAAGCAACACTAAAGTTTACACTTAAATTTGTATTAAATTTTTAGTAATTTGAAACTGTTTGAAATGAAACGGATAAGTTTGAAATTATTTTGCTTATTTAAGTAAAAAAAGATTTTTTTAGATTCCAAACAATAGCAATATTTTCTTGCTCCATAAAGAAATGAAGAAGTAAAAAAAAAACTTACGAAATTGATTTAGAACTGGCAATCGAACTTTTAATATTAAGAAAAAATATGATGACCTTAAATTTAACTTATAAGATTTTTTTTTAAATTAAAAAAAGAGCTAAATTTAAATAAAAAAATCAGCTGATATTTTGAACACTTTTTTTAAGTAGAGGGGTTTCCAATAAGATCAGATTGATGTTGACTCTCTTTGACGACCAAGTTGTGTTGGCACCGTTCATAAAATCTACTGTTGACTTCTCAGTCCCTGACGCCAAATCAGCATAATTAAATGATAAAATTTTATTATCAACAAATTGCCAGACTGGCCAGAAATATCGCTTCTGCCCATAAAAGTAGTGTTTTTTCAAGCGCGATAGAACTTTCATTTGGTAAAAAATAACACAAAAAATTTAATTTTGCCAAGAAAAAAAGTTCAATTTGTGGCATTAGCATTTGATTTTCTTGACCTAGCGTATTCGGGTGTTTCAATTTTCTTATTATTTCTGGATATAAAGCATTGTGTAGGGTATGTTTTAGATTGCTTGCACTCCATATGCGGCCATTTTGTTTAACAGAACCGTTAAGCCAATAATGAGCCGCATCGCTAAACAAAATTTTGCGAAAAAACAACGGGTCAGGTGATGACAGTTCGTTTGACATTCAACCCTTTAGTAACTTCCATCGGGCTTAAAAAAAGAACTTCGTAGATTCTAATGTGGAAAATTTTGCATCGGAATTTGGCCTTGCAGTGGTACAAGACACAACTGGCCCAGAAGCTTGAAGAGCATAAGCATCGATTACACTCTCGGCTTTGAGGCTTTTTGAAAAGCTTTCGAGATCCTCGTCTACATCGACGAGGGGACACTACAATTAACATTAACAAAGTGACACTAACCGATATGAATTTCACCTGGTGGCCAACAGTCATAATTTCTTATTATTTGGTTTGCGGATTTCGTTCCGATGGCATCGTTAGTACCTTCGTGCTAGAAATGAAATTTCGTGACGCCACCACACATTGTGAATAACAACTTTTGAGTTTTTCGTATGATAATTAAGATTGTTTTACTTAAAGTCCAATGCATTTGTAAATATATGGATTAGGCAGCTCCTTTATAGCGTTTCAAATCTAAATTCAAATTAATAACTTTGTGCAAAATTAAAAGTTATCAGTAGTCAATACTAAACATTAGTATGTACAAACCTGTATTATTGTAATATTGCAAATATTTCTTTAAGTTCTATCACTGTGTAAGATAACTCACACTAATATTGTCAGCCTTAAGATAGGCTGCTAATAGTCGCTAAACATTTATATATTTTATTGAAAAGCCTTTCTTTAATTGGTTGCCCATCACCTATACTTAATTGTCCAAGTGAATTAATAACAGATTCACGTGTTTGAGCAGCATTTACGAAAAGTTGCAACTAATCTTAGTACCCAGAGAATAAATGTAAAACAGTGTCTGTGATATATTTTAGGAAGCCTGCCCTCGAGGTGAGAAAAAGATTTCTTGGTAGCGCTTAAATGTTTACTAATTTATTGCCGAGAATACAAGACTTTGGTAGACAAGGAATGTAGTGAGGCTTACACCCTTTGCTTGTGTGCGATTTATTTACTCCGGATTAACGTACTATTTCAGTGATGAACCATACTTTCCATATCCCTATCCGCATAGCGTGAGCATTTTACTGCATTGGTACGAGTTGGCACTGCGAGAACTGTTATTCGCTGGGGCTTACACTGGTACCGAAATTGAGCATACGGAAAAAAACAAGGAATTTGGTGGGGACTACACATCAGTTACTATAATTGGTTCAGGGCCCTCTTAAGTATCACTTAGCTGCAGCCTGTGGACAGAGAACTGTCAGCGGCATCGCCCAGCGTTTCCACATAAGATTGGTGACAAATGCACGATCGAAGTTAGTACTGTACTTTGTCGAGATTGTGGGCGAAGCTAGTGCCTGAGATGTGTAGAGAGAGTAAGCGAATCTACTAGCTGAGTTGTGTCGAGAGAGCAAGTAACGCTAGGAGCTGAGTTGCGGCAGGAGAGTGGTGACTATTACATAGAGATACGATAGTCATAAGTATCGAATGAAATGTGTTTTGTTATGGTTACGTGGTGTGTTTCCTTTCTTAGCGATCCAGAACAGTAAATATTCTGTGACGGAACTCCTGGCAGCGGCGAGTGTACCCCAGCTGAGAAATATCATTACATAATTAAGATTGTGGTTATCTCTCGTGGAGGTGAAATGAATTGACTGGAGATCTGAACTCTACAGTGTTTATTTGCCAATATAAACACGAAGGCGGATGTATCACTTTATACTGAAAATAAACGCACATCCCTAAACTTGGCTGGATTTCAATTCTTACAAAGCCACCACCCTCAAGATACATTAATATATTTATATCCTACTAACACACTCATGCTTACATAAATGTTTCTGTCTCTGTAGACATCAAAGATTCTTATTCAGTTCTTAAGTTTAATTAAGTCATAATACTTGCTTTCATTTAAATTCTTTTCTTTTAGAATTATGGTTTTAATTTTCTTTAAATTTAACGATTTTCTCTATTCTGCTCAATGCACAATAACTAAAGCAAAACTGTTGAAGGTTAAATAAATAGAACACATAAATAATCTAATCTAAAGCCACAACAAGGTTATTTATTTATTTATTTATTTTTTGCAACGTTTTTGCTTTCCTTTGGTTACTATTTTTCAAAAATAATAAAAATAAAAGTTTATTTTCTTCATCTTGATTTTATTGTATTTATTGTGCATGTTCATCTTTTGTTTTAAATCAAATGCAGGTGCATTTTATTTGCATAAAGTTTTATACTATAGAGGATTTGCAATGTAAAAGAGATCTATAAGTAGGGAGTTACGAAGGCAGGCGCAGAATTATTTGATCTAATGTAAATCAGCTTCCTGAGTATTTTATACTGCTTTAAGCGTCTAATACAGGGTGTCTAGTAGCAGATTCATGATTTGAAACATAAATAAAAAAGTAACAATTGACACAAAGTTTTATTAAGAGCAGTGAACGATAGTATGGAAATGCGGATCTTATTTTTTAAAGAGTATGTCATCCTGATGTCTTCCGTCGAGTTGAACGAAGCCTCGTGTTCTGCTCTACTCGCTGCAATAATCTTGGTTTAATTGAGCTGATTTCTCGACGAATATTTTCCTTTAAAGTCACAAGAGATTGGCGATTGTCATTATAAACCCTCTCTTTTAGGTAGCCCCAAATAAAAATCCATGGAAGTTAGATCGGACGACCTCAGATGTCCCCAAAGCGACTGATATGTTTTTAGGGGAAATTGTCCCGAAGCAAATTCATCGAAGCTCTGGCTGTATATGCAGCCTCATCCTGTTGAAACTACGTGTGAAAAGAGTATGATGGATGAGCTCGCAGGCTTGGCAAAAAGAATTCCGTAATCACGCGTCGATAATTTTCATCGCTGACATTCGCCGCCTGGCCTCGAGAATTTAAAAAAAAATAATGGTCCAATTATCTTATGCGTGGATGTTTCAGTCGAGGCTTGCGTGTTCTTGAAGACCAGTAACGGAAGTTTTGCTTATTTTGAGTTTTAAAAGGATGGAACTTCAGATCCTTTCCTAAAATTTTATGATTAATCGCTCTTGGAAGTCCCAGTGAGGCTGCTCTTTTCCGTATTGAAAGTCGCGGATTTTCACGTAAACTGCTTTCAACAAGTTCAATGTTTCCGGGTGTCCTTGAAGATCGACTGGGCCCTGGCCGTGGGACATTCATAGCCGAAGCAGTTGAGTGGAATCTCTGCACCCACGAACGAATTAAATTTATACTCGGTCCATCACGTATTCACCGAATACCAAACTTTGAACAAAATTGTCGACAAGTAAATAAGAATCATTACTCTTAAAAAATGTCTCCAAAGCGAACACGCGATGCTCACTCACTGACCACTGCGACTTCGTGACTGATACAATCGATAATTCCAACAGCACCACCCTCCCTCGGCACTGTTTAATACTTTTTGAAATAAACGTATTTACAAATATAAATTTGCCACAATTTCGCGGTTAAAGGGAACAATCTCTTTTTTGTGGCATCTTCGCCATCTTTTTATCTCTGTTCGAGCTCAGAAGAACAGCTTGCTTCGCGCGGGCACAATATAGCATTTGCGTGACCTCTTGATTTCTTCGCCAGAGTTTGGTCTCTTCGCTGCAAATGTTTTAACTCTCGTTTAACTCTAGTTTAACTCTCGTTTAACTCTCGTTCGCAAGTAAGACTGGTGGGTTTCTCTTTTAGCGTGGAAGCCAATTTTGGGTCTACGACAAGGGTCATTTAAAGTATCCTACCTTTAATGACCTAGTTAAAAATCTTTCAATACTAAAGCAAAAGGCTTTAATTTGGCCCCTTCCGTAGGGTATAAGTCTTTTCAAGGAAATATTCCACAAAGATTGACGCCTTTCTAAATAACTACCTTCAGAGCGGCTTCGTTCCACAGCGTTAGTATAGGAATGTGGTTCCTGCTTAATTGCCTATGAAGTTGACTTAGAGCCAACCTGGCTTAAACATACAGTCTGCAATTTGTAGTTTATTACCGCCTTTTCTAAGCTCAATACTATTCTTCAAGACAGCTTATAAAGAAAGTCCGGCGAAATATATACCTCTTTGCAATTTAATATAACATAGAAATTGAATTGCTTTAATTATGTTTTATTTATATTACATGGTTCTATATGTGTAGCTACTTAACAGAATACATTTTAAATAAATAAGTAAAATATAGAAAGAGGTATTTGTTTCTGTAAAATTTAAAAATATTTTAATAAGTCAAACAAAGGAAAAATATAAAATGCTTGTTTTTGTGATAAAAGTGGCTTAATATTTTTTTGTTTTTTCAAAGAATGAAAGCAAAAAAAACTAGAATTTATTTTTACCTAGAAACAAGTATATTTTTGTATGTAGGTCATTACTAAGCAGAGAAAAATCGTTGTATTTTTCATTATTATGGAATGATAGTTTAAAAATATTTAAGTCCTTTTTTGAATATATGTATGTAACTCTGTATGTATCTTCATATACTTAAATAATCAAGGGTCAATCTAGATCGATCTCTGAGGGTACTCATAAGACGTTGATTTCGTGAGATTGCGATATGGATGTATAATGAAGCCTCGCAAGAGGTGGAGCGGTTAAGCTCTGTAGGAACTGCTTATTGGCCAATGATGGAGTTTTGAAGAAATGTACAGGAAAACATCTTAAGGGGCTCAGTCTCCAAAGATAGCCGTGAGAAAGAGGTAAAAGAGGTAAATATAAAATTTAAAATCGGTTGCCTAAAAGCAATTCTAGAAAGGAAAAGGATAGAAAAGGGACTCATAAGGTAAGCTGTCTGTTTCAATATTATTTGAGAATAAAAATAGGTATTGCTGTTGTTTTCGTATAATTACTTGCAATTCGGTTCCGAGTAGACAAAACGGATGAAGAATTAAAGGTATACAAAAGCACAGTATTGCTTCAGCGCCTCTGATATGAAGTAGCTACATTATTTTGAACCTGTTCTAACCATTTCATTAATTTAATTACTTTACAGCGATATAGGACAATAAAGTAAGCCGCGCCGAAGAAGCGTGTTGTGGTATGAACAGAAGCTAAAATACATGAGAAATATTTATGTTATATGCAGCTGATGATTAAGAAACCCAGGAGGCTAAAGGTAGTCAACGCTGTATTTACGCTGGGTCTGAAAAATGGTAACTATGTATATCGCATTTTCAAGCAGGTGATGGCATTATGCTTGGGACTACAGAAAAAAATATTAAATTTGGATATCAAGGCCTTCCTTACTCTTAAGCAAGTTTTAGTAATTAGGTGGGGCTTAGCAAGGATAGGGAAAATCGATTAAATGTAATGAGTGCTTTTTAGCATTGTAGAAATGTATACTGGAAATCAACCATAACCGTTTTCGGAAGGTAATTCCTTGGTATTTTTTTCAATATGATTTCCGACTTTTGGGCGCCTTAGCTGGCGTACTTTTGCAGCAATGGAGGCCATATATTAGTAATAGTGGGGCGAATATTGTCTTCCAAGGAAATAGGCCAGCGGTGTTTAATCGCTTGATTAGAGGCCAATTTATCAAACCTTTCTTACAATAAACCTTACCTTATTTCTGACACCACAGCTCCTCCACATTAAGCGCATTAATTTGTAGTGCAAAAAAGTCAGACCCAGTGACTTTCTCTGCACGTAAACCTTTACCACAATTGCGTCAGTTTAGCTTATTGACTAATCCATGCAACCAAAAATCATCTTCAGTTCTGAACCTAATTTTCTTGTGAAAAGAGCGATAAGATTCTCGCAATGAACTATATTTTTCGTAAAAGTTGTACAGAATATGCAGGCGTTCTTTAAATGGCGGTCTATTCATGGTAAACTGGCAACTTAAAATTCTATGCATCTGCAAAATCATCTTGGGTTTGTTGCTTTATCTGCAAAATGAAATCTTTATTACATTATAAATTCCAATTTATAGCTCTAATGAATTGAAAAACTTTTCAAGTTCAAACGTAGGTCCACTTATATGCAAACATATACGGCAACACTAAGTGGCATGCCCATCACAGGTTCGAAAATTGAAAATACTATTAATAACTAAGAGCAAAAGACTCGCTAACATCCGACTTCGTATGTGCAGATCACGAAGTAGAATCCTCAACTACTGTTGGAAGGTCGAATTATGTAATACTTTTTATAGCTTCATTGGTAGCAATGCAGCTGCCTTACAATTTTTGAATCGTCTTGGGAAGGTCAGCGTATACTCGATAAATATTTCACATACGCATACAGTGGTGTTTAATCGAACGGTAACATAAGTATACAAAGTTTTGGACAGGAGCAACTGAAGTTTGTTTTATATATAGTTTGAAGTACCGAATTAAATTTTCCAAAGTTATGCTAACGTTGTCTTTCCAACTTCGTAGAAAAAGCATTTATGTATAAAATGTAAAAATTTTTGATTTTTTTAATCATAAAAAATAGAAAAATGCCAGTCTCAAATTTGTCGCAGGCGTATATCGTATGTTTCAAACAAAAACGAGCCATATTTTGTTAAAATTGGCGTAAGGTTTTATTTACTATTAAAATAAATCAGGAGTGTTGCTACATGCATACAACAATACGTCGATTGCAAAATTTTGCTAAAGAGAATTTTGCTCTTGTGTGCGTGCGGTCACTTTTGTCGGAACAACATACATTTACTTATTTGTCAAAAGTTCTGCTGGCTGAGTTTATTTGGAACATATTAATCTATTCACACTTAGAAAAGAGATGGAAACTTTATTGTTTTTTATTTTTTATGAATTTAATAAAAATAATTATTTTCAATTATTACGTAATTTTAATTTTTAGGCATGAGTTCGTTTTTCTTTCTATTCAGAAAGATTATTATTTATTTAATATGGACAACCTTGAAAACAGTAAAAGTTTTAATTTTATTAGACATCTAGCTGAATGGAATGCATTTTCTATGCCGCTACGCACGTTATCAACATTTTTCGTGTCTTATCTACATATTGTGTGTCTAAACATCTTCTACTTATACCAACATTTTAAGACAAATGGAACACGAGAATGAGTTATTTCTCAATTTTTGATTTTTTCATATTATAGTCTTTTTTCCTTGGTTGAGAATGAAGTTTTACAACACTCTAGCTTTTTCTGTTATTGAATTCAAGGTTACAATATGCAATTTGCTTTTAGCCAACACTTGTCTTACAGATGACAAATAAATGGGATTTCAAGCCCAAAAATCCCGCCAGTGCAATTGCCTAAGGTGATACACTGAAACAACAACTCAAATAAAATCCTTAAAAAGAGAAGAGAGAAGGTTCTAGGAAATATTTCGAAACCATTTCATGCTTAAATTTCTATACCCAGTTCACCTCCTTATTACGGAAAAGTAGGTAAAACTAAAAATATTGTTAATAAACATCCATAACTTTGTTTTTATTTTTAGCCTACTTTCTATTTTCCCTAGATTATGTATCGTAATTATTTGTAGTATTTATTTTATATATTTCCGGTCTACATTATTTTCAACACAAATTTATATTATGAGCTTCCTGCAGTGTGTTTTTTTACTGCTATACCAAACTACACACACAGGCACACAGTAGTATTCAATGGAATTGAGAAAACAAGTACGAGGAGAGACAAACATATAAGCGAACAAATGATTTGCCATAAAAAGGCACTTAAATACTTTTAAATCCACTTTAATAAACTATTATTGTTTAGCGAACACTTTATTGTACACACTTTACTCTCCTTTCACTTTCCTGCTGCTCGCACACACACATACACACACAGACACAGTCCTTGTTTAAAAACAAACTTTTGCTCTATTTATTTAAAGCAAACGGCTACTGCAAATCTAGTAGTAAAAATAACAACAACAACAATTATAATACAAAAATAAGCAAACAGACAATATAAAGTTGTGAATAAAAAAATAAGTTTAAATTCATTTCTTCCTACTTTTTTGCATTTCAGTCTGTGTTTCGGCGCTTATGGAGGGGGCGTCATTTATTAAAATAAAAAAAAAAAAATTGTTTTTTTTTTGTAATCCAAGTTGTTCGATTAATTTTAGATTGGCTTAAAACAAATACAAACAGTTTTTTAAACATGCACAAAAACAATTTATGGGGATTATTTACTTATGATATTAAGCAATTTTATAAAATTGTTAATAATAAAACAATAGCTTGAATTATCAGTGAGGGTATTAAGGGATTATTAAGAGTTGAATTAAATAAAGTGAAGGGGCAAGTTAATGTTTAAATAAAATGCTAAAAAAATCCGGTGGCATATTTCGAAAGTAATTGAAATATTTAGGAATAGGTGGGCTGGCTTGAAGATAAAGCAATTGGTTGGTTGGCAGTAATATCGACTCCACTATTATTGTCATTTTCATGCGGCTGCTGCTCAGTTATGTGGCCGTGTTCGTAAGATAATTTATCATAGCTGGAAATTACAGAGATTTATGGGCATTTTTATTTAACCGGCAAATCTTTAAAACTTTTTAATGATAGTTTTCACTAGCTCAAATTGATTATATGATAAAAAAAATTATGCAACTTGTATATTTTCTTCTCTAATCATCCACAAAAAAAAAAATTGGTTGCAAGTTTTACTTAAAATGCCACTGTGAGGGCCTTCAAAGTGAAACTTTAGAAATACAACAGTTGGCTCGCTTGGAGGTAGCAGTTTGAAGACGATGAGACATAAATATAACATATGCTTTGATATTGTCGTTTTTCCTCGGCAGTCGCTCATTCTTTACAGACAGGCACTATAAAGCATTAGATTGTGATAAAGGGACCATAATATAAACTAAAGTAAACCAGTATTATTAGTTAACAGAATGAAAGCTATAATGACCTTGTAGCTAATAATTGATTAGTTTTATCTGACTATAGAGGTCCGTGGAAAAACTGACTCTTTCTCATAACCAAGTGGCTATTGATTAAAGAATGAGATAATACTTTTGTTAATGAAAATTGTTTAAATAATAAAAGTAATTTGAATGTGCACATATCTAAGTATATGTACTGTATTCATTATTATAAACATAAAAGCAATTATAGTTGTCATTATCACTATCAACAAAACTATTTGAATCGTCGTCATTCCCATCATCATTATAACACTAAAATATCCGACCCGGTTCATATTATTTCATTATATAGTTTCATTATATAGTTAACAGTGCTACTATATTTTGCTGTATTTGTGGCGAGTGTATTCCAAAATCGAAAAAAAACACCACGTTCTGAATTAATTAAACAGTGTTTTCCAGCTTATTTTAACGATGACGTTAGAAATCCAGATAAACCGTGGGATTTTAAATTATGCTGCTTAAGATGTTATACAAATCTGAATGATTGGTATAAGAGAACAACTAAACAAATGCCATTTGGCACACCAATAGTATGCAGAGAGCTAACGGATCATGCCGTAGATTTTTGTTGTTGTTTTGTTTTGTTTAACGCAATTATAGGGGTTTTGTGGAAAATCAAAACAAAGTATTAAGTATGCTGAAGTTTCAACAGTAAAAAAAACATCAACCACATTCCAAATAGTGATAAATATAAGGATCAATTTTATGTCCCGGAAGATACATCGAAGCCACTTTTAGCAAACTAAGCCAGGCCTAATGGCTTGATAAGGAACTTGAGCTTTCGTGAATCGGATGTGAAGGTAACTTTTTATCGCAAAAGACATAGATAACTGGTTTCCTATCGTTCTAAAGAAGATGGCTGGGTTTTTGGCAGTGATGTGAATTGATTAATGTCACAGGCTGAATAAAATCATTTTGCTACGCAATAGCGTAGTAATTACCAAAAAGTAAGCGTGAAAGCTGTTTTATTACATAATGGCAATAAGCTACAATCTTCGCTCCTCGCTAATAGGGCTAATTTGAAATAAACTTATGATGTTATTAAGCTTATATTACAAAAAATTAAATGCAAAAAACATAAATGCCTAATTCGTGTATACGTTAACAATGTTTCTTTACTAACTTGTTTGCAGTCAGGCTATACAAATTATTGCTGATTTTTTGTCAGTAGCATAGCGAAGCGCAATCATAAAATATTATCAAAGAAAATTTTCCATCACTCCGCCCTAGTAGTGGGTGAGATAAACAATAACTTTGGACTTTTGGGGGAGCCATACATTGCTCATAAAAGTGGGACTCATTAAAAATGTTGTCAAAATTTGAGAACGAATTTGCTTTCGATTCTGCGAACCCCGAAGGCCGTTAATTTTTTCTTGTTAACAAACCCGTTCTGGTGAAAATGTATTTTATGAATTCAAAAAATAGACTTCTTGCATTTTCGCAACACGCTTGAAAAGTTTGAACGCCTTCTTCCATTATATATTGCTTCATGACTAATAACATTGTACAACACACAAAAAAAACTATGTTCTAACAACGGATTCTACCAGAGAGGACCGAAAAAAAGTATCTGTGTTTTGGAAGATTAAATCTGGCTTTTACTTTAGGAGAATTAAAGTTCGTTGTAAAGTTTTTATAATGAATCGGCATAGAAAATCTTGTAATTCTCAGAACTTTCGTGAAAACACAACGGAGAACATTTTAATCCTCTATAGGTCCTTGTTGTATGATTAGTTTTTGGCTCTTTCATAATAAACGTCAAAAAACCGACTTTGAAGAGCGTAATAGCGATAGCGATGATATGTCATACGAATTCAATTGTCATAAAATTTTACTAAATTTCTTCAAAGCCACCCAAAAGCAACATTTTTAAAGTTTTAGGAATACTTTCGTATTAGTTCATAAAATTTCAATACGACTCTGTTTAATTCACCCTTTATTTGTAAAATTTTTAGATGTAAAATTTTATATTGAGTTTTTATTTTGCTTTTTAAACAAGAATCTTGAATATTTACATCCTATAGGAAGTTCCCTGACAAAATACTGTTTCCGAAATTACAATAAATCTAAATCGAAACATGTGCTCGTCCACATCTAGCAAATTGAAACGTCATTTAAC
The DNA here is from genome assembly GCA_963932375.1 of Phania funesta. NCBI lineage: Eukaryota > Metazoa > Arthropoda > Insecta > Diptera > Tachinidae > Phania > Phania funesta. The sequence goes on along the minus strand of OZ010653.1, from coordinate 101,148,859 downwards.
AGGACAATATGAAACTTTTTCCAATATTTATTTATACAATTTTCTAGTACAATCCTTTTATTGGAGAAACATATTCTCATACATATATGTGTGTGTATTTTTGTGTATTTCCGATAAAATAGATATTTATTTTTACAATTGTCACTTTTTAACATTTCACAATATTAAATCAAATGTAAGCACAAACATACCCACAACAAACAACTACTGCCACTTCAATGTGTAACATGAAAAGTACTACGTGCATGCTGGTGTTTCTCACATGCAGTTTGTTGTAAAAAAGTCCATTCAGATTTTTGTAGTGGTAAATTTAAAATATATAAAAAAGTAAATATTTCGTATGTTTAGCAAGAAATAATTAAATTATAGAAAGTGTAATTATTTGTATTAAATAATTCCTGCTTATTTTATTGTAAAGTCCTTGAAAGTGTGCAAGGTGAGTTAGGAAAAATAAAAATAAAATTTTGCTTTTCAATTGCGAAAATAAATATATATTTGCTGAAATATCTCTTCCTTGTAGTTAGTAGAATTTTTGTTTTAATTTTCGAGCAGAAATTTACTCAACACATACTCGCTGGTTGCTGGGATGGACTCAAAGGTGTCCAAGGTCGCTGTTAATCACAAGTAGAAAAAGACGTAGAGTTTTTAGCAAACATTATAACTCTCGTTTATTTGACTTCTCTTCTATGATTTCACCTACACTTAACTACAGTGAGATTTATACTCCTGACTCAGATTGGCTTCTCCCGGTTGCTGAGTTCCTGAAAATGTCCGACTCGCTATCGTTATCGATGAGTTACCCCCAGGGAGCATAAGAATAGGCTTCTCTCGCACCACAGCTTATGGTTTATGTGGGAGGGATACCCCCCCCCCCCCCCCCCCCCCTCTCCTCTAGGATCTCCAGCGTGTGAATAGGAACCAGCTATTGGCAGGGTGGCCTAGTACCAGTGTTAGCACGGCTAACTCGGCGCTGGGATTGCGGTAACACACCCCCTCTCGGAGAGTTTATCAAGGGGGTGTCTTGCTCCTCGATAGCAGCTCCAGACGTATATACGGGCTTTGCTATTGTAATCAGCAATAGAAGTCGCGATTGCGGCAATCCGGTGATTTGACATCAACCGTTGAATAATAAACAACAGACTCTGGCAGTTATTGACAAACGGTAAAGAGTATTTAATATGTCCTAAATCTCTACTTAAAATTTCAGATCAATGAAACAAACAAACCAACATGCATGTACAAAATACATGCATACTATTATTTGTATATACTATACCTATGTATTTAGGAAAGGTTTACCTAATTACATACAGATATTTGACCTTCAAATTTAAAATTTTTCATCATTTTTGAAATCAAATGCAGGATCTTAAGAATCAAAATCAGACTTCTAAAAATCAATTTAAAATGGCTGCAATTTGCAGGAGTAATAATTCTCACAAATGTTTAAATTATGTTCATGTTATTTAGAGGATTTTCCAACAATACTCGAGCTTTGAATTCAGTTTTAGTAAAAAAAGACATTAGTTGTATTTGCTTTTAGATATTAATTCTTCAGAAAATCCACAAAGAAGGTCGCTGTTTACAGATAAGTCAGTAACTACTTTTAGCAGCTGAAAATGCTATGAAAAATTTAGGTATTGATTTTTTAAATTTTGTATTTGATATGGACAGACGGAATAATATGCTTAAAAAGATATAATTATAACAGTTAAATTTTCTATTTTCTAAAACTTATAATTATAGCACCTTGAAAGATATTTACGCTAAAGGTTTTGTTGCGATTTGCCCAGTTATATTCAACTCGCTCTAAAATTTTGTTTGTTATTAAAGCTGCTTTTATTAAACTTTTAGCTCAACAAAAATGTATTTAAAATCTAATGGGCATCTAGTCTGACATTTTTTTTACGATTTACGATTGTGGCTTCCATTTGACTGCTTTTGTGTAAAAACGTGCTCATTCTTTTCACAAACCATTATTTGTGACACAGCCTGGTGAAGTTATTAAAAGCACCCACTAGTAGAAGAAACTTAAGTTTAAGCTTTTATATCGTTGTTTATTGTTAGTGTTATTCTGTTTTAATTGGCACGGAGGAGAAATCATACCCATAACGAAACTGTTACTTTGGAAACTAGTCGAATACCATTAAGAGATATAATTTTTCTCCAAGAACATTTTTGCATGAATTAAAAATTATTTTGGTGCCAGGTGTCAAATCTCGAATAGATGTAAAAAATATGAAGCTTTTGAAGGAAAGAAAATAAATGAATAAAAAAGAACATGAAGAAATAGTAGAACTGAAAAGAGAAGTGTAGAGCAGTAAAGCAAGGATAATAGAAGAGAAGAGAATAGAACAGAAAAGAGTAGAATAGAAGGGATGGGAAAAGAATAGAATATAATTGAAGAGAAGAATAGATAAGAGAAGAGTAGTTGAGTGCAGTGGAGTGGAGTACAATAGAGTACACTACTATACATTACAATAGTGTACAGTAAGTTAGAGCAGAGATCAGTAGAGTTAGAGACGAGTAGAATTAAATTTTCAAAGTCGTTACTTTTCCTTCCACTATTTTAAAAGATGTACTTATAACTGTTAATTAACTACAAAATTATTAAATATTATAAAATTATATATTAAATATTATAAAAATTAAATAAATAAATATGTTAGTTAACTGTTAGTTAAATATTCCAGCTTCTAGGTCTTTATATAAGAAGTTTCTTTAAATGTTTGTATTCACTATCGATATTCTTGCCTACGCCTTTGCTTAGCATCATCAGGAAATATAATATTGTATAAAATTACTTAAAATACTAAACATACCATTATATGCAAAAATGATTGATGATATGATGTATGAAAGAGGTTTGTCCAAAAAATTAACAATTCAAACAAGTTAATGCAACTTTTTTACGAAAAAAAAACTCTAAACCACTAAAAAATTATTTTATATTTGTATATATACATACGTATGTGTACAAGACTTATTTGAATAACATAAATTAAATTACAATAAATGTTACTCGTATCAGTTACGTTATTATTAAATTGATAAATTAAAAAAAAAAGTTCAAATATATCTTTAATAAACCACATCTACTTTTGTAACAAAAATTATTTAACTTTAAAATTTAATTTATTATTAGAGTCCAGAATGTAAGAAGGCTTCTTAATATAAATAAAAAATACTCTAGTCGAATTTGAATAAAAGTACATTTTGTAAATTGAAAATTTACTTTAAGACCGTTACCTATGAAACACTAACAAGTTTTAAAGCCGCCTTTCATTTTCAAATAGTATACATGCTAAATGTAAATTATGTTAACCAATTAAAAACTTAAAGTAATATTTTTGTGTTTAAGAATTCTCTAAATAATAAATAATCTTTTAAAAGAGTTTGTCTGCTTTATTAAAAAGTTTTTTGTTCATTTTTTTGTCGTCGAATTAAATTAAAAAACAAATTCGTATGATTAAATTTTAAAAAAATGTTACTTAATATAAGTCATTAATCTTTGAATATCATAAGCTAAATTTGAAATACATAAATACCTATATTTAGTGGTCAATAATAAAATATTTGCGAGAATTAAAATATAGACACTGCTCAACTAAGCTGCTATCGCAAGCAAACATTTAACTCATATATGCCTACAAACAACTTTATTATTCATTTTTGGCTATTTGAAATAAACATCCTTGATGGCAAATCTAAACTAATTATGTTCTACAATACACACAATGGTCGACGGAGAAAACGAGTAGCAGCATACTTAGCCATATACACAGGCAACAAGCAATGTTATCTAATTTAAATAACTTGTCAAAATGTCACAAAACATAAACACAAACATACGTACGTACCTACAGGCATATACATTTCGGCATACACTGTGCATAATCCAGAGTTTGAATTCCAACGAAATAGAACTGAAAAATGTATGACAAAACAAATTCCAATTTAGCTTATAATACACCTCTAACACCGAAAACTGAATAAACAAAGAAAAAACTTTGCTATCGCAAGCAAATATTATTGCATTACAATTAAACAGAATAAAAGCGTTTGGCATATTCAACACAATAAAAACAAAAACAAGTAACTACATTACAATTAAGTACTAGGTGAGAGTACAGCAAAAACATGAAAAACAGCAGGAAAATTATGACGCGAGGACATTGAATTAAGAGTTTCTGTGCTATTGATTAATTTAATGGCCGTTCCAAACTGCTTAATTTCATTTCAGCCTTGTATATTATGCTAGTTATTGATCTCTGTTCTATTGCATTTTATTCTACCATTCTACTTTACTTTACTCCACTCTACTTTACTCTACGCTACTTTGCTCTACTCTAATTACTCTATTTTACTCTCCTATGCTGTACTCTACTATACTCTACTCTACTCTGCTTTACTTTATTCTACTTTACTCTACTTTACTCTACTTTACTTCACTCTACTCTACTCTACTCTACTCTACTCTACTCTACTCTACTCTACTTTACTCTACTCTACCATACTCTACTCTACTCTACTCTACTCTACTCTACTCTACTCTACTCTACTCTACTCTACTCTACTCTACTCTACTCTACTCTACTCTACTCTACCCTACTCTACTCTACTCTAACGTGGTCTTCTCTACTGTACTCTTCTCTACTGTTGTGGACGGTACTCTACCCTACTCTAATCTACACTGCTTTAGGCTACTCAGCACTGAATTAATATACTCTACTCTACTGTACTCCAATCTACTCTACTATACTCTAGTCGACTCTACTGTGCTCTGCTCTACTCTCCTTTACTCTACCCTATACATCATTAATCTACACTACTCTACTGTACTCTACCCCACTCTACTTTATTCTACACTACTTTAGTATACTCTACTCTAATCCATTCTACTCTGCTCTACCCTACTCTACTCTGTTCTACTCTACAAAGGTCTACTCTACTCTGCTGTACTCTACTGTACTCTACTCTATTCTACTCTTCTATACTCTACTCTAATCTACTCTACTCTGCTGTAATCAACTCTACTGTACTCTACTCTATATTACTCTATTCTACTCTTCTATACTCTACTCTACTTTAAGCAATTCAACACACTATTAATATACTCTATTCTCTGTACTCCACTCGACTCTACTCGACTCTACTCTACTCGACTCTACTGTGCTCTGCTCTACTCATCTTTATTCTACTCTGATTTAAAGTATCATATACTGCATTAATCTACTCTACTCCACTCTAAACCACTATAGTTTAATCTACACTACTTTAGTATTATCTACTCTCATCCAATCAACTCTGCTCTACCCTCCTCTACTCTGCTCTACTCTACTCTGGTCTACTCTACTCTGCTCTACTCTATACTCTGCTCCGCTGTACTCTACTCTACTGTACTCTATTCACTTCTAATCTGTCTACTTAAGTACATTATTGCTCGTTAATCGAACTAGATCAACTATTAGACCCTGTTAAATTCATGCCAGACGGACTTACTGTGCTTACTCTTACTCCTACGCGATTCTCGTAAGCTCTCAGCGCTCGGATTATATTGAAATCTTTTTAATCTAACTTTTTTTCTTGTTGGTAAAAGCAGCAATATCCTGCAACTCTTTCTCATAACATCTCTCTAAACATCACTGGAGTTCCTAATAATTTTCTATTATTTTCCAAAAAAAGAAAACGAAAATGATGCTATTATATTCTTCCAATAGTGTTAATTGTATTTGTCCATTCGTAAGCATGACTTTTTGTGTATGGGCAAGGGTATTGCGTGTGCGGTGGAAATTTTCGACATAACTCTGTTAACCAATATAACAAAACCGATTGTTAAACCCAATGGACATTTGTATTGCTAAGGGTAATATGATGGTTGTTGTCATATTGGTACAGAACTTCATGTTGGTGTAAGTATGTTGCATATTTTAGTTTGTATGTGTAAATTAATACAAGTGTATTTGGGAAAGGGTCAACATAAGTTTTTGTGTGTGAGTAGATGTGTTGCTCCAAAGCCATATAAATTATTTTATAATTTTTATTTTTGGACTGCACTAAATTCTTTTTAGTTTGAAGGTAGCAGTTTCTAGTTTTATTGAAATATACCTATGGAATATTAGGCTTAATAGAAATATGTTAATTTGTTGAATAAGATAGAAGTTTTCAAACGCTTAATTCTTCTACATATATATTTACTGAAGCTCTGAACAAATATATAAGGAGTAAAAAGTATAAGGAGTAAAAAGATGCAAATCAGGACATTATTTTTCTAAAAAAAAGCAAAGATTTGTTTTTATTTGTGGAAACACAAGTAAACATTTGTCTTTTATACTTTTATTATTTTAAAAATCTTAAATTGTTAACGAAACTTTTAAGGGAAATAAGTAAGAGAAACAGGAAGAATAGAAAAATAAAAACACCATCCTAAACAAAATAATTTCGTAGAGATACATTTTTAAAACTTAGAATTAATTTTTTATAGAATTGTATGACTTATTGAGCAACTCAATTTTATTTTTCTTATCAAAACTAAAACTAATACGTGCTATCCTCAGTGTCAACTTTGGTTCTCAAAATGATTCACAAGGAATGATGGAACTCCGTTCCAAATATACACATCAAATCAAAATAATAAAGCAGTGCAATACATTACAATATATTACAATACATTATAGTACTTTACAATACATTTTACTACATCACAATACATTTTTATACATTACAGTATAGTGCAATACATTACATATTAGAGCATTACATTACATTGCTTTGCAATATCTCACAATACAGTACCTAACAAAACAAAGAAATACATTACATTACATTCGAATCCATTATTAAACATTACAATTTATTATATTCCATTACATTGCAATATATTACTTTGCATTACAGCACGTTACAATATATTACATTACATTATATCATATAACATAACATTGCACGAAATTACTTTACCTCACATTCCATTACATTGCATTACTTAAGATTACATTATATTACATTGCATTACATTCAATTATAATAAACGACAAGCTCATATTAAATTTCATAAGAAATTAAGCAATGAAGTAATAAATGATTATATATTTCTGAAATTGAATATAATGTTGCTACTCTTCTTTCTTTTGTTAATATAATAATAAAAGAAAAGTTTTTATCACTAAAGACTTGCGATAAACGATGAGGCAGTAAACATAAAAATGTAGAAAAAATACATATTGTTCCAGTATCTGAAAAAAAAAACTTTTAAGTTCCAATCATAAAAAAGGAAATTACTTTTACGATGACGTATTAAATATTTTAAAACCTTGTGTGGCTGGGTGTGATTATGTCCTTAGCCAAACATACACATGCCTATATAAATATTAATGGCCGTAAGAGTGTAAGAAAACTTTATAACAAATTAAGGCTAAGTTAAAATACGATACTACAGCGCATCATAAGTCATACTAACGCTAATACGATCAAACGAGATTGCGCACAAAAGATTGTTTGCGACTTCGTGGTTTAAAAAAAAATTTATAATAGAACGGTGAAATCTTAAAGCTAGACTTTTTTATTACGGCTAAATAGTTTTGAATCGATGAATATTATAAGAAATATGATAAAAAAATTAAACATTTTTTAATAAAATAATTTTTTTTATTAATTCTCTTAATTTTTCAGGCTTTATTGCATTAATTTGAAACCCTGTTTCTCTTTTATTTTCTCTAAAAGTGTACTCAAGTAGCATGTGAAATAATACCATAACAGGTTGTAGCATTGTTAATTTTTTAAATGTATTTTTGTTAAATGGGCCCCAGGTAGCCAAATTTGAAAAACTGGTCAAAGAACTTTTTGAACATGAAGATTGGTCCATATAAAATTGTTTTATGCAAAAATTATTTAGTTTAGAATTTTCGTGTCCACGAAGTGGTAAAAAATACTTTCGGTTCTGAGGGTGTAAACGGAATTCTAAAAATTACAAACTTATCTACTCAAGTCGGCATTAGACCATTTCAAAAGTATATATTCACTGTCATTAGGGTTTTCTAAATCTGGTATTCGGAACTACAACGTAAATAAAATAAAATATTTATTTTTTCAAATAAATATTTTTGAGCTTAATTAAAATTGTAAAGTAAGAGAAAGCAATGAATAAAATAAAAAAAACTAAAAGTTGTTAATTAAGTGTAAAATTAAAAACAAAGCATTAAAGGAATTAATTAATAAATTTAAAAAAAAAAAATTTTTTTGAGTTGTATCACAGTATAGCACTTAAGTGTTTATTGCAGAAAACCATAGAACCATGGTAAAGAGTACCTTAGTGAAGAGTAAAGCATCTAAGAGAAACGCGCCAGGAGATGAAAATAAATTCAAATTTGAATTTAATTTTTTGTTTCCCGGTAAATATGTATGTAAATAAGTAAATAAAGTATCATTAATATGTTAACATTTAATGTTTTATAATAACATTTTATAAATAGGAATAATTAGGAAAATAACATTGCCAAACAAACAGAAGAAAACTCTTTGAATATTTAGTATAACAGTTAAAATAATTAAGAGATATTCTGTTTTGCATAATCATGTAAAGATGTTACCTGTTATGTGAAAGTGTACTGCAGTGGTAACAGTTTCATGTAGTGACAACAATGTAAACTATGAATGTAACCTCTTATTAATTAATGTAAACCTCTGCTCTTCATTTTCTCTGAGAAAATAAAATATTTAACCTCTCTTTTGGTACTGTTAAATTTTATTTTACTTTTTGAAGGTTTCGTTAGAACCGTTCGTGTTCAAGTCACATATTTCATTGGGACAATATTCATATCTTCGTACAATTAAGAGTAAATTTGGTCCAGTTTTAGTACCTGGAGGAGTTAACGGAATCAAAGAACTTTAAGTATTTTCCTAATTTATTTGTTTGTTTGGTCCAAAAAAATTGAAAGTTGTCATTTGGGCAGTATAGCCGCATTTTTTTTTTCGTTTGATGCTTGTTTATAAAACAACTGTGTGGTCTGGTTTAGGATTCCATACAAGTGATATAAATAATGATTATTGTAAAACTACAAGAAGTGGCACAAATAAAAGGACAGATTTTGAAACTATTCTAAAGCTGTAGGATTTTAATTAATTTGCTTCAAAGACCTTCGTTTTTTACTTAGTAGCTTTTCGGTGATTTTAAACTGAATATGTTAGACAACAAAATATTTTTATAAAGATATGCTTTTTGAATGTTTAGAACTTTAATTTGGAAACACTGTTAACAGTGAAGGCTATTTAAATTAAATGGTTTAATTTTAAAATTATTTGTCCCTTTATGATGAGTAGCCGCTTTGCCACCAGACAGGTCGTAAATTCAGGAACTGATACTTTCTAGCGTTGGACCGTGAGATTCCGATAAGAATTATCAATGAAGCGCTATCCCCCTACAATAATTAATAGAAATAAGTGAAAAGGAATAGCATGGCAATAGTATGTTGTGCGGTCCTTGAACGGGTGAGGTACTAATTAATAAGTACATACAACGCCATAATAACATTATAAAAAATACCGTTGTTATAACCAAACTACTGTCACCGACGTCTCTTGTACACGATTAAGAAAAACATGATTTAAATCGGCTGTATAACAGGGAGAGACATTTTCTATTTATTTATAAAACCGCCTGATAGCTCTATAGTTTTATATTTTAGAGAACTTTACACGAATTTGTAGTGTGTTCTAACACAATTGCCTTTTTTTGTTGGTCGGGAATATGGCCGCGGAAACAGTAAGTGGTTGTCGTTAACTCGACCTGCCTGAAATTAGTTTGTATCTAATAAACATTTTAGTATACCCTTTCACAAAAATTAATAGAGTTTATACAGGCTTGTCATTGCGTTTGCGATTTCTGCAATACTCATTTCCGGCCCAACAAAGTACATATATTCTAAATCCTTATGGGTAAGAAAATTTAGTTAACGATATCAATTTTCTGACGTCACAAGACAACGTAGTATCTTGAAATTTGGACCATTTTATCAGTGCGTTTGGCAAATTTACTAAGTTTTTTTTTTAAGTATTTGCATTCTTGCATGGAAACGCTTATACAAAAGCTGATCAAATTTGCATATTTTGAAATCATATCATATTTGCTACAAAATAAAAATTGATAAACATTTAGAGAAAAGAAAACAAATTAAAACAGGCGTAATTAGGAGAAATATCTCATCTACTAACCGGTCGAAAATTCATACATTAACGCTAAAGGAAAGTTCAAATGTAAAATAAAACGACTAAGAGCGTAGGTCAAAATTAAATATCGAAAATAAAAGTCTGTAGTACATTTTTGGCCGTTCATACTATTATTAAGGTTATATATGATTCAGAACAGCCGAATTTAGCTCTTTTTACTTGTCTTATTTTAAATTTATCTTAATTTAAAAATTGCTTTACATTCATCATACGTCACCGTAGACTTTTTCAATATACATACGACTACATATTTGTCGAACTCACAAAGCATTCATGTCATATCTTCATAATGTGCTAATATTTCAAAGAAGTTTAAGAACGCCCTAAAAGAGTAAACACATGTTCTCTATAACGATTTTTGTTTGTTTATTCGTTTTAATTACTTTTGTGTTTTCCCCGTTACTTGTTGTTCTAGTAATATTTTTTATAAGTAAAGTAAAGATCGTTATTCTGAAAAAGCAAATCAGTGGGTTGCATAAGCAGCTACGTATGTGTTTTTCTTAACTATTATAGGAAGGATATCGAAGCAGATCTCTTACATTTTGGGTCACTTTTCGACCACTTCACTTCTGAAAATTAATTTCAGACAACCAGTTTGTAATTTGTATTTGTCGCTTTTAATTAATAACGACAATTTGGTTTATTCTCCATAATCATAAATCTGAACATGTTTCGAAAAATATAGATCAATGTAACTTCTACGTTTTTTCAAACTGTTTTTAACACTAACGAAATAGTTCAACATACACCTGAGTATTGGTAACTTATATGTGTGTAAAAATACCTATAACGACATACGTTGTTATCTCTAAGCTTATATAAAAATAATTTTTGTCCTTAATTCTTAATATTCCGACAATGGGTTTTGAAATAGATATTTGCAATGAATTTTTAACAATTCTTGTCAAATATGGCTTAGAGGTAAACTGGCTGCGGCTCTGTTCAACCTTTAGATCTTTAGCTTGCAAACCAAATTTGACAAGGATTGACGGAAGTTCGTTTTAAATACCCATAACTTTACATATTTTCAGTGAAATTTCTATAAGTAGCTACAGTAGTAACATATTTTGAACTACCCGCGTTAACATAAGTGGTTTTGTCTGCAAACGCACCATCTTTTTTTACTAGGACCTGACTTTACAGATATTTCTGTTTGAAAATTTTATTAATAATATTTATAACTTATATCTACATGTACTCGTATGTACATTGGAAAAAGAGCTGTCTTATGTAACACCTCATTTGGCTTTCCAAAAATATTTGATTTTAAACATTTCACGGTTATTTAAAAAAAACGCATAGATACGAGTACTCTTCATTAAACCAAAATTAAGCTTATAGAGATTTATGATACAAAGATTTTTTTATTTGAAGGTTTGAAGAATGAAAACGAATCAACATTCCAAAAATTTACATAAGCTGAAAGTCAGAGAAATGCAGAAAGTTTTTTTAACTGATTCAAAGCAACGTATTTTGATGAACAAATTATTGCTTTCTACTTTTTGATATTACACGATTTTAAAATCCAGAAAAGTTTTATAAACCATTTCTGAAATTGCTAGAAAAATACTCACTATAATATTGATATGTAGGTCCCTTCGTAATTTTGTGTAGTACCGTTGTACATATTTAATTCTTACGTGATCGAATGATCGAAGCTAAATCTTGGAAACAATTATTCCGCTAATAATAATTGTCTTACTTATGGGGATATTGAATAGTATACATTAAAATTTCTTGCAAATTTGTAACAAGTTTTTTACACCTAATGCTTTTTTATTTAACACTAATCGTTTGGCTTCGATATTCCGAATAATCAATGGAAAACTTGTACAAATCCCTCTAGATCTCAAAATCCTCAATCACCATTCATCTTAATATTGCATATCGGTTGTAAGCAGTCAATAATAATAACAACAACAATAAAAACAACAGTATTAAGAAGCTGGAATAAAAATAAAACTTAACTTTCTTTTTTGTTTGCTTTTGATGCAAATTAAGCCAAACAACAAAACACTTGTGGCTTAAACTAAAGTCTGTTTGGCCAAACTACTAAAACAAACAACAAACAACACTAAGACAAGGCGGGAGAGATGAAATGAGAAAGTTTTTTTTGGTAAAGGTAGAATGAGAAATAAGCTGCAGTTAAACTTGGTAAGATGGATTGGAAGGGGCAAAGGATCAATGAAATTATGATGAAATTCATTTTGGGAAGGTCATAGTAGAAAAAAGCTCATAAGGCTCTGCTTCAGTGTCCTAAAACTTTATGGTGTTCATTTATTTTCTCACTTGCCTGGTGCAGGTATTATTATGCTGAATTTCTGATTTCATTTACGCCGACCTTTGCATGGGAATGCGAAGTGAAGGAACCACCTCCGTGGAGGTGTTTCATTATATAATGGTTCCATTTGCCAAATAATCGCCAGGCGTACTACTTTGCCGCTTAACCTAAAATATCCTCATTAGTTTGGAATCTTCTCGTGCTCAAGTCACATTCGCCTTTCATTTGAAGCAGCATAATTTCAAAGAGGTTTTTGAGGCAATGTTGCCATTTATTGCTAGACTCCTTCTACTTTTAAACGGTTAAAAATATCTGCGTCATCCTCGAGATAATATTCAACAATTATTAATTTGTTTAGTACTTAGATATTGCAGCATGTGTTTCCTCTTCCGTACGAAGTACACATCAGCAACGGATAGTATAATCTTCTGGCCTCTACCTTTTCGATTTTAAAGTTGCCGAAGCGCAGTTATGCCTTAATCGCTAATAGCCATAAGTTTCTTAATTGCAGTAACTTCCTGTGTAGCGCACCAAACACGTGAAGAAGGAGAACGTCTAGATTTGAAAAAAAACTAAAACTCTAAAACTTTAAAAACTAAAATAAAACGTTAGGCAGTCACGAAGTAAAAAAAAAACACCAGCATCAGCCAAGTGTTGGAGACACTTTCAAGGGGAAAATAAAAAAAACTGAAAAGAATGAATTTAAAAAACTTTGAAAACCATTCAAGATGACAGTGTGATTGTGTTGGTGGTAACAAATAAGGTAACGAAAAAAGTAGAGTTTTGTTTCAGTGAAAAAAATTGTCAGCTTTTTGCTTTTCTCTGGTCACTGGGGAAAATATAAGATTTAATGGGACAGGTACAATGGAAATAAAAGTTAAAAGAAAAACGGACTGAATTGTTAAGTGTCTACAGTTGTTAAGATGATTTTGGTTGTTGCTTTCTATCTTGTGTTCGTTTTTTTCCCTGTATTTCACATTAAAATTTTAAAGAAATTAAAAAAAATAAAATTTAGATTTTATTTGATATTTCGCCTTCGAAATATCATTTAGTGTCTATAAGTCTTTTACAATAAAGACCAAACTTAAGGGGGCTGCATAGGAAAAAGCATTATAAATAATAAACAGATTTAAATGGAAGAGTATTGTGGTCATTGTTAATGATTTAAAAATTTTTTCCCGTAAGGAACTGAAGCGGAACTGTCGTAGATAAATTCTTGAGTAAAGGACGATTTGCGCTAAACCTCGATGTTTTTACTTGATTATTGTCATCTTTATAAAAGTACCTCTTAATACCAAAAGTCTCGGAAAGTATTTTCAAAATTTAGTAAACACTACTTTACTAAAAAAAATTATTTTTAAATAAATCGCTTTAAAAATGATTAAGTCTGTGCACAAACTTCTGATGAAATTATTCAAAGAATTTTTCAATATAACCCACTAATCAGGGATGCATCCGATACCGATACATCGATGATGATTCAGATTTTCCAATATATCGATGTCGGTATCCGATATATCGGTTATAGTGAATTTCCGCTCGTTAACTTTACTTTCATGAAAATAAAAACATTAGAACTTTTTTAATTACATGTCCTAATAGGTATGCTGATAGCATCGAAAGATTTGTTCGCTTGACTAAGAGAGGACACTCTTAAAAATATTATGAAAATATAAAAGTTTTTAAGAACTTGAGTTAAAGGCGAGTCGATTTTGAAATGGAATAAAGCAAGCGTTAACGTAGTTCTTATCTAACTTATCCTTATTCGTAAAGTCAAATTTTCAATTTACTGAATTTGATCGATAGCATGGAGTATATTAACTTTGAGAAAGCCCGTTGCCTGCAATTTAGTCTGACGTAAGATATTCTTACAGATATAACCCGGCGTTAGTCGTCCAGCGCAGGAGAGAAGCATAGGAGACAGAATTCTCTCTGCTCCCCCTCCTCGTTCGTCTTCTCAATGCGACATCTTCCACAGCATTCGTTTGCTGGCAACACCATTGTTTTGGATGATTGCCCAATCTGATATGTGCAGTGTCCGATGCGACGATAATCCTTAATTGCATTTTCTGATATCTGAACGAATTTCTAGTGTAGATTCCTGCATTTGGATCCTTCTAAGGATCTAGTAGTTGTCCATTCTAGTCCCTTGCCCACGATCCCACTCTAGCACGATTATCAAATATTTCGTCACCAGATTTAAGAAAAACTTAAAAACTATTTGAGAGTCGACACCTATAGGAGACCTAATTGCGGTATTGCTATTGGTAAAGGTCTGAATACCGCTATGAAATTTTCTGTAGCACTATAGAGCCGTCTTTATCACTGCTGATATCTCCGAAGAACAGTATATTCCTTTAGAATTATGAAGGACATCCTTACCCCGGGTTCCCGTATGTACAAATTTTTCCCTACTCCATGATCATATATGGAACCATCTGTGAAAATTTCCAGATGGTCCAAGTAGGTCCCATACACTCTGAATCTCCCGGATTTGCCTGGACCGAAAAGTTGAACCTTTTTAAATGCGTGGCTGCGGTGTGGTGTTTGATGATCACGAAATCTGATCCAAGTATTAGTGGTGCCGGAATAGCCCCATTTTCTGTAGCTCCATTCATTGGTGCCCTTTATTCGTAGCGCTGTTGGTGCCCTTTATTCCTAGCGCTGTAGTGAGTACCAGCTTTCTGATAAGTAGATCCACTGCATACCAATACAGCATAGCAATAGTCGCTTTTGTGGGCGTTGTGCGCATGGCTGCCGTAACTAAGACCTGAATGCTGCGTAACATTTTCGGCAAGTCTACAAGGGACAACTTGCACAATCATGGTCGTCAATGTTACTTGCACGAGAGATTAACATACCTTGAAATTCTTCATGCAGATTATCGGCTCTAGAGTTCTCAATATGGTTGGCGTAGCCTTTTTGGCTTGGCGTCGTCTATTTATGGAAGCATTGCCATTCATCTAAAAATGCGTATGGTTGCATAATAAATTTTACATAATTATAATTGGACTTGCTTAAAAATCCTTAATCTTGCCATATTGATTTGACATAAGCACATAAATTTATGCTTCTCGAATTTTTTTTCACAAATAAATTACGATAGAATGTCCCAATGGAACGAAAGTTTAAGTTTAAAACAAGTCCTTAGAATATATTAAAGATGTATTAGTCCAGTATTGATGATTAAATAATTAATCGTAAAACTTTAATAAATAATCTACTGATTATTGTGATTAATAAAGGTATTTAGTGTACAAGTATTTCCAATATAAAGACATTGCAATATAAAAACTTTCTGCTTTTAAACACCACAAAAATGTCTTGTTGACTTTATTTTGTTGTAGAATTATTAATAAAAATTATGTCAGTTACAACTTGACCCTTTCTAAAAGTCAGATAATTAGGTTTATTTTCCCTTACCTAACAGTGCTGCTTCCAAGAAACTTATGGCATTTAATCAATATCATTTCTGTTTGCGAGGATGGCCCTTAAATATGTCGCCTTACAAATTGAGTAAGAAGAAATACCTTTGTTATTTAACATAGACAAATATTAGCCCCATACACTTCTTCTAGCGATATTTAATAGATTTCTGTTAGCAGAGGGACTTAAATTGGTGAATTATAAATTAATTCACTAGAACGATATATGTAATAACTATGGCCTTGTTAAGAAGCAGTAACATTTTTTAAATTGGCATCTTGAATTCGGCTTCTGAAAATGTTAAATAATCTTTGATAATTGTCTAACCCTTTTGCATGTTCTTTGTCTGCAAATGAAACTGTCTTGACCTTCTTAGACATAATTTATGCCGTTTAATTTAACAAACTTGCCTTTTTTCAAGATCTTAATTTTTATAGAATTTTTATAGTTCGATAGTTACAGTACAACCCTCGTATAGTTACACATTATTTATATATTTTATTATTTAACAATAATTGATGCTATTTAGTTATAATGAGTGTGGCAAATTTAACTTTGGGTTGCCACGTATTTGATTATTTACTTAAGCCATCGACCCCTTTACTGTGGTTGCTAATAAATGGCCAGCCATACTTTACTACGTGTCAATTGGAATTAGTCGCAATGAATACCATGTTTTTATTTATAACATATGACAGTTTTGTTTATGCTGAGTAAATAAAAGACAATAAAATATCTCAGATGAAGTGGATACTAAAAGAATAATCACTATAAATCACGAGAAATTAAGGGCGAATAAAAAGTGATCATATAAGAATAAATATTTTGTGTCTTATGTGGATATCCAATTCTTGATTACATCTTGTAGATTGTGGCGTATTATTTTTGTAGTAAGAAAGGAAAAATATTACCTTTTGATTTATCGGAGTCCCTTCGCGATTTCAAAGAAAATAATTCACCTGGAAGATCGATTTATTACTTGATAACACACAATTATGAGTTCCTCAAATTCTTTCGTCTTCCGCCAAACTGAAGCACAACATTTCCTTCACCAACAGCAAATGATAGGAGATGTAACACTCTTTGCATATTTAAGTTGCACAATTACAACAATAGATGGTCAACCCAAAGATATAAAGTGCAGAGCAGACAAGGCAAGACAGGTATTTAGCATGTTCAACCCTGTCTGATGTTCCCCTCCACTGTCTAACAACACAAAGCGTAGCATCTTCAACTCCAAAGTGAAGTCCGCATTAATTTTTGGTTAAGAATCTTGGAAAGCTGCACTTAAAGAATCAAAAGTATTCAAGTCTTTGTGAATAGGTGCCCCCGTAAAATTCTTTGTCAAACCGCAGAACAAATTTCTATGCAGACCGAGAGTCGTAGGGATTGGGCACACACTTAGACAACATTACCAGCATATCCATAGACTGGAATCTCCAGTGCCAAATACTTGTTTGTAGATTTGCCAATATATGTGGAAGGAAGATAGATTATGCAATCAGAAATTCAGGACATAGTTGGAGTGAACTAAGACATAGGACCAATGAAAGAGACGTTTAAAATTTTTTTTGCGGCCCTAGATTCGTTATAGGAACTAGGGGAAAAAAGACAATTTATTAAATGATTCCGTCAATAAATCGATTGGGGCATGTTATTGTATAACATGCCCCAATCGATTTATTGACGGAATCATGTATATAAGTATTGCGAATAATTAAATTAAAGCCCTTTTAAATAATATTTGCTTCTATTAAACTCTCTCACCTCATAATATTTAACAAATTCCAAATACAAGTAGAAATAATTCATTTTTAATTACCAAAATTAGTCTTCTTTCTATTAAACAAATCAATTTGTAAATTTTAATTTATATTTATATTTCCTCCCAATCAATCATTATCAACTCTATTAACTTCTACAAACACCTTTCGAATTTCCAACACAAAACATAAGAAACAACTTTCTAGTGTAATTTTCTGGTCATAAAATAGTTTTTCTTGTCACCCTTTTGCTCTCTGCTATCACTACTTTTGCAGAACACACAACTAAACGAGCAAAATCAAAATCTTTCTTTCAAACATCTGTCACTCTAAAACTCAATGACAAATTATCCAGATTTTACAGTCACCACCTGGACCACAAAAAACACTTAAGGAAAAACGATAAAAAAACACATTATTTTTGCAGTTAAAAAGTGAACAACGATTTATTCACAGAACATAAAATTGTGATAAATCATGTTGATGGTTTATCGTCGACATCATCAACCCCAGTGCACCGTTTAAAATCTTTCCAAACAGCAGCTACGAAAAAAATTAAACAATTAATAAAATTTTTAGTCAAATTAGATGGAAATTAGTGAAAACCACAAAGAGAGATTAACACGGACACATAACCGCATGTATAAATATTAACAAGAATCAAGTGCACGGTTACACATACATGTTGATAAAGGCTTCTATAACAGGGAAGAATAAATTTTGATAAGTGTTTTAACTTTGACTAAATTTTACAGTGTGGTTAGATGCGTTTTGGCTATTTTAGTTCTTCAATATTGGTATTTGCTTAAGTTGATATTATGCTAGTATATAAGCGCTACTCAATCCAGCCTGATTTCTGCGTTTGATTTAACCGCATTTACACTTTGCGGATGCTTGGCACCCAGCAAACTGCAAAAATCACATCTTCAATAGGCCGTACAAATACCAAAACATTGCCATGGAGAACCCAATCGTTACTGCTTTAACTAAAAAGAACACATTCCCTTCCCTATTGGGAATCCCTGCATATGTTTAATAAACGGAAATAGTGTCTTTATAGTAGGAGATAAGGATGAGGAATCTAGGGCTGGCTACCTGCCAGACATTGAAATTATTTTGATTTCATAAATGCAGTTTTTTCCAAGGACAGTTCCTGAGATTAGTCTAGTACCTGAAAGTAAAACACGAAGCTTGTTAAAGTCCAATGATTGATTAATTAACCTAGAGCCGCCGTAACCAATAGAAAAATAGTACTTGCCGCACTATCGTTGTTATTGATTTGGGTGGCCGAGATGGTCATCAATCTATCCAAGAACGTTGGAGTTCATTTTCTAGATAGCAGTGTCTCTAAAATGGTTTTTATCAATATTAAATAACGCATAGTGGCTTTGGTAGTCACCTTTTCGTTACCCGCTGTTTAGGCCGCTAAGGAAGGGTTTTTCTTCCACAAGGTAGCATTAATTGGGGCTTTAGCAATAATTACACCATATTCTGTTTGTTCGATATGCTGAACAAAGTGCCTTTCACCAGTAAGCCAAGGCATTATATTCTCCTTAATCGGAATTTAAAAGTATTGATTTGTGGGCTCAAATAACAAAACGCTTCAAAATAGTCTCAAATGCTTAATATTGCATTTTTATTTAGCTTTGTTTTCTTTAAAAAAAATCTGTTATAGTTTTAACAGAATTTTACATTTCAAAATGTTTCCTGGATATAATTTCTTTAAAAAGGACAAGATTTGAAGTTATTCGTGAATTTATTGTCTAAAACATGTACGAGTGTTTGTACGAAGAGTTAAACCACCACAATTTTTCATGGTTTGTTTTGAACAACAAGATGAGAAGAGAAAAATAAGCGATAAAGGGATAAATATGTTGGACATGTGTGTTATAATAAATGATAGCAAGAGCAAATGTGCACACGTTCTACTGCAGACAGAAATGATAGAGTTTTATTTAAAATATTATTGTTATATATGTATATGTACATATGCAAGTTATTCTGTGTTTGTGTGTAATTTTGTTTGTACCTTATGAAAAACCCAACGCTTGGATTGATCAATTTATATTTGGAACTGTTTTACTATTAATGCCAAAATTAAAATAGGCTCTTTTAGCTTTTTATATCCCTGACGAAAAAACAAAGTAAATATAAATGTCCCTGCGTCTAAATTACCACAACAGTCTTCAAATTTACTTTGCGGCAAATGCGTTCTAAGACCAAATCCGTTCTCAGAAAAAATTATAAAACGAAATATGAGCGTGTTAGAGGATACCCCCATAGAGAGTGTATAATATTTTATCTATATCTCAAGAGCTACAATAGCGAGGACCTTCTAATTCGGTGTGGTCTATTTTGAGTGCCAAGTACGTACTCCATAAAAATTCTGAAGATATTAAAGCGAGGCTAAGAGCACCACCATACAAAAGAAACATACATTTTTCAGTATTTGAGGAACTGCAAAAGTGACAGACAGTCTTTTAATTTGGAGCAGGCAGAAGGACGCCCCCAAATAAAATAAATATTAATTTTCGTATATCTAAAGAACTGCAGATGTGAAAAACTTAAAATTTGATGTGGTTTATTTTGAAAACTAAGTGCATGATCGAAAATAAACTTAAGGAATAGGAGCGGGTAAAAAGATGGGCCCATATATAACAGTTAATACTTTTTCTTCATCTCAAGTGCTACAACAGTGAAAGTCTTCAAATTTGGAGTGGAATATTTGGGACACCAAATGCGTACTCAACAAAAAACCTGCAAACATAGAAGCGCGTAAATCGGTACCG
The DNA here is from genome assembly GCA_963932375.1 of Phania funesta. Taxonomy (NCBI): domain Eukaryota; kingdom Metazoa; phylum Arthropoda; class Insecta; order Diptera; family Tachinidae; genus Phania; species Phania funesta. Next base: position 101,128,376 of record OZ010653.1, on the reverse strand, counting down.
CCGTACAGAGTAAATATTAGTTTAAGTTTATCTGAAAAACAGAATATATGTCAGCCGTCAAATTGACTGTCATTTTCTTTTTTTCAAAACCAGTCGTGTACTCTAGGGCAATACTAGATGATTTTGAGCTGGCAGAGGGATACTCCCTATACAATGTAACTAACAATTCTTCTATAACTAAAAAAGTGCCACTGTGAGGCACATCGAATTAGATGTGGGTTTGACTATTAGCTTAGCATTCTGTTAGTTTTCCGTGTAACAGATATTTGGCTGGTCACAAGGGGTTTCTCTTCTTCTAAAGGTTTTTTGAATAGTTGGGATTATCTCCTATACCACCTTTCGAATACTGGCTTGGACTTAAGATTCTATATTTCTACTAGTTTTCTCTTGACTGACGGCAGGTGTAGCGGAGCACACTAAGTGATCCAGTTACAAATAAAAGTTCTCATTAATTGGTGTTAGTTATTTATTTTTGTTGGTTAAGTTATTTTGTATTCCGGTTTTTATTAATTTTTTTATTATGACAACAAACATTGGTGCTGTTCAAAGCCATATAAAGTGGGATAGTTACATAATATGTAATTTTTGATGTTTAGGGCATTTCTTTCTCTCATAGTCGTAGTTAAATAATAGCTACAATTTTTTTCGTGTCCATTGGAAAATGTCACAATACCGCTATAGGTGACGAACGAATAATCCACACATGCATATGCACTTTAAACTGAACGTATGTTACTCACGAGTGTATGATTCCTAGATGAAATTTACCGCTTGGAGCGATATGGGAAGTAAGGTGACATCACTTTGGGTAGTTTATATGCTGTCTGAAATTAGAAGTTACAAATTCTTGAACAACAAGTCAGACGGCTATTACCTGAATGAAAAGCAGCCGGTATATATGTTCCGTGGTTAGTTAGCCCACCCGAATAGTAATGTGTTGATGGTGCCAACAGCGAGTAAGTATTTGGTCAAAAAACCATGTCACTAAATTAGCACAAGTAATTGGAACCTTGAACACAACAAATGTATATTAAAAGCTGTTCAAACCCTTCGAGAAAAAAAACCAAAAAATAAAAAAACAAAAAATAATAGGAATAACAAAAATAAAGAGCAATATAAATAATTCTGACTTATTTTCTCGAACGTTGAGAAGAACTAATGCGAAAATCTAATTCTATGAAAAAAACTCAAACGTGTTCTAGCTTGGCGTAGGGAAACTGTCTGTAATACGATTTTCATAAAAGCGTGTAGACTACAAAGAATAATAACTTTAACAGCAACACCAAAATTATCAAAATGTATTATATGTTTCTATTTCTAGGCTCTTCCAGTAAATAGATGCCGTCAGATGTGAGATTCCACACCAATCAAGAAAGTGACAAGTTATCATAGAAGTGAGTAACCGATAGTGAAAACATCGTGCTTCCACTCTACAATCATGTCCAACTTTGAACACTTGCTGTACTATAAAATAATTACAAAATACTTTTTAAATTTAAATTTAAAAAGGATTTGTTTCCATACAAAAGCTACTTCTTAATTAGAAAACTTAAAACAAAAAATACTCTTTTTCTTTTTTCCATTTTTCAACTCACTTTTTAGTGTAAAACTTTAAAATCTTTTCCTTACAAACTGATTTCATCACTTCTCTTTCTTTTGCTTAACACCACTATAAAAACAAACCTCCTTAAGTTTCTGTGAAAGTAGTTAAAGTTATATTTTTCACACAAGAAAATAAAGCTGCATCTAAACGTTTAAACAATCCATCAGTGACAGGTGAATTGTTGCTTATTGCAAGATTGTTTTTATTGCTTGAAATACTCGCTCTTGAGGAGTTGAGCGAAAAGTGTCCAAGAATTATTTATAAAGTCAACTAAATTAAATTTAAAAAAAAATGGTTTTTAGTAAACAAATAAAAGCTGTCAAAGAGTTTTGGTGTTTTTCGAAGGATAAACAAACAACGGCTTAATGGTTGGTTATAAATTGTATTATATTGGAGTGACTAATTGACTCAAGTGTTGCTTTTTTTTAAAGAATTAATTTCGAATACAGGTAGGAAATTTATTTATCACACTAGCTACAATTGTCACGATCTAAAAATGTTAAAATAAGTTGGTCAGTCTTAAAATTAAAGATGTCCCAAGAAAGAAGGGACGGACACGACATGAAATTAAGTCTTTTCCTGTTCAAAACACCATCCTATGACCTGGGAAATACGGATATGAGAGATGTGCAGGATTATACCAAATTTTAGAAAGCCCTGCAAGAAAAAAATCGGTAGAGTCTCAGTAGCCACTCCGCGAAAGATCTTCACATTCTGTTTTGTATATTACTGTTTATAAGACAATATATTGATATAAACTTTTTGAGTAATTACTTTCTTAACGATACCCAAGCTAGTTAAAATTGACCAAGTATTTTAATGAAGTCGTCCTCCATAATAAATGAGATATGACCATGCAAATATTTTTCTCAGTCTTTATCATTAAAGGATATGCCTTTTAGAATATTATTTATATTACTAAAATATTATCAATTACTAAACTCTTAAATCTTGGGAGAGTCGAGAAAATTTTAACATATATTTTTGTCTATAGAAGCAAAATTCTTCTTGACTTATGTATTTTTTTTTTTTTTTGTTATTACTGACAGCCAGTACTGATACCAAACAGGTACTCCTGATCAAACCCTAGCGGAGGTACTTGTAGGGACCAGCTGCTACATGGACGGTTCTACCTTAGGGGCAAAATACGCCTGGGAATATTTATAGAGGTCGACATGTACTTCCGAGTCCCCATCCATAATCCGTTTCTTAAAACAAAATTGCGCTATTGCGGAGTATGTAAACTAGCTCCGTGAGACCACAATGTTAAGAGAAGTCACAAATATTCACTTATCACCAAATGACTATCAAGGCAATTTAGTTCGAAAGAGTAGGGACTAGGACGTTATTGGAGTAGAAATGAGCGATCAACGACTATTCGGATTCGCGTGGGTTCGTGAATCCGTCATCTTTGTTTTACCTGAATACGAGATGAAAAGGAAAGAGGGAAAGGAAAGTTGAAAAGTACAATAATAAAGGGTAACTATATTTGAGTCGGTGTGGATTCATTTCTAATACAGTTCCTGCTCCTCATGACGGAAAAAATGTCCCGTACACCCACTACCGATATGATGTACCGTGTTCTCTTCCTCTTCATTTTGACAATTTCTACACAAGATATTTGCGAGCAATCTATCATTTGTTAGTGGATAAGCAAATACTGTCGCAATCAAAGTCAGAGGCTCTTTGAGGCTACTGGGACTGTATTAAAAAATTTCCGACAAATAATTCATGTTGCCTAGTGGAATACCGAAAGCGCGGAAAGGCTGTGTGGTGATCCAAATCCAGATACAGCAGAGTACCCATAAGCTACGTGGCAATCGAAAAGATTTACTGACGCATCAAGTATTAAGCTAGAGGTTATTCTAAGTCTCAGCAGAAATTATATTAATCTCCATACTGAGCTTTTACGAGAACTCTGCAGACTTAACTAGCACATGTAAAAAATTGGTGTGATAGAAAGGGATTCTTAGAGACTCTGCCAAGAGAAATAGGAAACATCCGATTATATTTATCGCTATTGCCCTGCTAACTAGGCAGTATGGTATTAGTTCGAGGCTAGCTAGTTACAATAAAGCCCACAACGATTGCGAGATTAATAAAAAATCTAGACTTGTTTTAGCTGAGGACGAGGCTGCACAATATATCTACTAGGTCACGGTGTTATAGTCCTCCCGATATTACTTTCGGAGATAGAGAAATCAATTAGCCTATCGACGATTCATCTGCACGAAGCAATAACTCATAAGAGTATTAATTTTGTTTTTATCATGTCCATTCCTCCACTCCGCGACTAGTGCCTAAAGGTGAATTTTCGGCTATAATTAGAGTCCTCTTCCAACCTAAACCTAGAGCATACCGCTAAATCTTGCAAACGAAGCAATTTGGCTAAATAATAATAAAGAATAAATATGACAAATGATGGCTTAGCAGCCCTAGATACTATTAATACTGGCTCGCCTTTATTCGAAATTACAAGAGTTATAGACAGAGGTCTTGACTCCTTTTTTTTCATAAAAGCACACACACGGCTTTACTGTTACTATTTATTTTGTGAAAAATGTATGCTTTTATTACATTTTACTTGAAATTCCTGAAAACAACACAAACCTAATTGAATTTTACTTAAATTCTGAACAATACATTTTACCCTGCCACCGCTTAAATGCTTAAAGGAATATTTTTCTTCTTGCTTTTTTTCAACATACTCCTATATCGGGTATAAAAAAATTCTCTTAATTCTTTTTAACCATAGTTATGCAAATGTAATTAGTTGAATATTCATGGCAAAGCATTTGTCTTGGTAGTTCGTAGTCATTTTTTCCACTACTGCTCAGACTTGGCTATAAAATTTTTTCAGTTTTTTTTTCAACAACTAAACATTTTCTGTTTCTCTACGTACTTTTTTTTAATACTGCAAAAGTATGTAAAATTCGAAGTAGAAAAAAGAAAACGTAAAACTAACATCCACCTAAGAGAACAACCGGAAATAGGGTAAGAATATAAAATAAAGAAATGAAAAAATAAATAAATTAAAGAAAGCAGCAACCAACCCAACTCGATTATAAAAATGTTACAAGAACAAAACAATTTATTGCGGAAATAGAAATTAAAACCAATTCTAGTTACTTGTTACTGGGCCACAGTCACATACATATATCTTCACGAGGTCTGGCTGGACAAAAAATTTTAATAACAAAAATGTTAAAACAAATAAAGAATTTATACAGAAGTTTTAATAGAAAATAGAAAACATACCTACAGAAATACAGACGTATTTACATAATGCTTGTCCTGTCTGGAGAAGGAGGTTTGAATATATGGATTTTTTTTGCAGGAAGAAATATTTCTCTCGTTGTAGCAAATAATAGGAAAAAGTGCTCTGGTAGCTTTCACGTTAATTTTTCCGAGTTTCTCCCGGTTTCCTATCCATCTGCACAGCCATACACTTAAACGAAGCTGGTAGTCCTTTAAACGGGTTTCTGTATTAAATTTAAGCTTCATGCGTTTGTGTTTCAATTTCTAGTAAATTTGCTAAAATATTTTATTTTTTAATTACTTGATTTTGGCTTGAAACTATTTGCATATTTGCGCCCTTTGCAGATTTTTTCAACCTGACGGACTTAAAGCAAAATCGATTTTTTGACCCCTTTTAAGCCCAGATTACACTGAACAAAATTTCGTAGGTAATACGAACGATAAAAAAACAAAACCAACTGACTCTTTATTTAATAGACATAAAATCTATTCAAAGAAAAAAAAACTTACTTTAAGTATATAAAAGAATGTCAAGCATAAGAAATTTAAGTTTTTCTAAAAAGTTGGGTAAAGGTCTCCTGAGGAGCCGACCTGTAAAATGCGTATAGAGACTAGCTTGTTGATTTGTTTTTCCGACAGGGTGCTCTGATATGTATGTTTGGAACGATTTTCCGTCATTCCTTGTCAATTTTGGTTTGGAGACAAACCGGTTTCGGCTAGTTGCCATCTTCAGTGCCATTTTTATCGTTCTGCAGAACGATAAAACCGGTTTGTCTCCAAACCAAAATTGCAAAGGGATGACGGAAAATCGTTCCAAACATACACATATATAGAGACTAGCTTATTCACACTCAACAACGAATTGCATTATTTTATAATAAATTGAGTTGGGATTAAACAAATTAATTAAAAATAATTTTTTAATCGAAATACAATTGCCTTTGTCAAAATTAATTTTTTTGGAATCTTTTGCATTGAATAATAATTTGTAAAACCTATAGATCAAGCTCTGTTAAATCAACAAAAATTTTATTAAAACAACAGTTTTTCATCGTAAGGCACACAACACATAATAAGTGTTCGTTTGTTTGATTAAATAGAAAAAATAAAAAAAAAAACTCATTGATTTGAATAATTTGTACTAAAACGAAATATTTTTTGTAAAATATTTTTTTAATTGAACCATCGTTCAGTAGAGTTAGTAGAGTCTTTTCCTAGTACTTTAAACTTCAAAAGTACAGTTTTGCCCAAATTTATAAATATCCTTTAAATTACGCCGATTAGAATATACATTTTTTTTATATAATCATTTAAATTATAAAGTAATCCATAAAAATAAATTTGATTACCAAGATCTCTCCACCATGGCTTTTGCCTGGGCAAGCTCTTTTTGCATTAAAGCTAACAAAATATAGCCTAAGGGCTCACGTTAATGTTTGGTCTTTTTAACCCAAAAATTCTCTCTGTGGAAAACAATTAATAAATTATCAGGTGAATAGTGAAGTTGTCAATGAAAATACTTACTAATATATTTTTGAAGTTAGCATCATTTTTTCTTTGGTTATCAAAATCGTAAAACAGCATGACGCGGTTCCTTGGCTCTTTTATATATAAATTCTTCTTAATATATTCTGTACCATTCAAGATTTATTTGGAGGATCAAACTAAAAAAATTGATTAAAATAATATTATTAATAAATGAATAATTAATTGAAATTTGAATTCTATAACTTGTAGCCATATATCGACATGGAGGCAACACAAAATTCTATATTCCCATTTAGAAGAACCAAAGGAATTTAAGGTTTTAGACGGTTCTATCGCGGGAGCTGTAGATACTGAATACTCAAAATCTGATTTAAAGTGCCGTATATTAAATTCGCGTTGTTGAGCAATAAAACAATTTTTTGTTTTTCTTAAGTTGAATTTTATTTCAACATATGGAACACTTTTCTTTTATTTAAAAAAAGAATAATTAAAACATTGACTTTATTCGCGAGCAAATTCACTTATTTATTCAAAGGGCGAAGATAAAGTAATTTTATAGTTAATCATTTGTACTTGCTGTACCAAAAATATTTAAAGAATGTCTCTACGTACATAATAATTAAGTTGAGATTAATACATAAGAGCTTAATCCCAGCTTAAATATGTGCTTATGTACGAAAGAGCAAAAAGAAAATCAATACTATTTGTTGTTTGTTAATTATTAACATGGAATTTTAATTAAAATAACACTACAGTTGTGGCAACAATTATAGAAGCTGTAATGTGTTCATGAACACGCGTTATATATAAATTCGTACAATTCACATCTCTTTCAACATGTTTTAAAACACTTCTTTCTTGGCAATATGTTAGATAAATTTCAATATTTTGGTAGTGAAAGAAACCTTAATGCCATGTCAGACCCAAGAATTTTCATCGTAGACCACATAAGACTATTAATAGTTGTAAATTGTATGACTATATACATATAAAAAAACGAATAAACTGCTTTTGGTTCATAATAAGCACCCGGTTATATATGCTCTAATTAAAAATACGAATTAATCACTTACAAAACTTATAGCAACGGTTGAATTCAAGTATTTGCTGTTTCCTTGAACGTTTATGCAGCCAGTCCTTCTCATAATATATGTTTACTAACGGAAATGTTTCGGTAATATATTTTAAATATGGCAGTATTTAATCCAAAGGCCGTATTTGTTTAAAAACTGTCAGATTAATTTTAATTATCATCTCGAGAAGTAAGGTCATACAATGTTAAGGACTTAGACCAAAAAAATTTTAAAAATCATAAATATGGTACCTATAGATGTTAATTGAATTCTCACAAAATTTCAGAATACATCAATTGCTCTTTTACATAAAAGTCTGTAAATAAACTAATGTAAACAAACAAATAAATCAATTGACGAAATTTTAAATTTTTATTATAAAAACACTGGCAAAGCATTCTCAGGATTGTAAATTCCAAACCACTTCGATTTCATTATGAAAAAGTGCTTTGGCACTGATCGCCTTTTTGTGTAGCCGGCAATTTCGGCGTAGGTAAGTGCACGTAGAATTGAATAAACGTTCCACTAACAAACGTTCATGGTTTAAATCAATATTAAAGGTTTAGAGTTTTTTTTTTAAATATGAAATATTAAAAAAAACAATATTTTCGTTAACATTTTTTTTACATGATTATTGCTGGATATATGAAAAAATATGAAAACATATGAACAAAATTCGCAATTGACTTTCATTATGTGCTAAAATCTACTTACATATGTATATACCTAAATACGTACATATGTACATAGATAAATACATATTTACTGCGTTGTGTTGAGAAATGCAAAAGGTTAAATTTGTTAGTTAATATTGTTACGTTTGTTACCACAATAAACGTTAAGTTGTAGGATTCGTTTAATTGCAAATATTTATATACACAGTTCTTTATGATTTATCAGTACACAACTTTCTTTGGCAATTAAGGCTCTATTTACAACTCCTCAGTACTAATTTACATGTGCACTCTTTTGTACACACAGATATTCACTCTATGAAATCACAAAGTCAACTATATATTCTGCGGTGGACGGCGCCTTTAGATATAGATCACGCCGCTTCTTGAAATGTCCCGAGCATACGCGAAATTGCGCATCATTTATTGCTGGCTTAGTAGTCTTGTATATGTGTTTGTGCGTGTGTGTATCTTTTGTTTACTTTTTCTTGCTGTAGAAATTGTTTTTTTTTTCAACGTTGAATGCGGTTCGGGGAATTTCTGCTACGCAATTCGTTTTTGCTTTATGTTTATGATATTGCGTATCTGTACATTTGTACAATAGGTCGTTTCACACATCTTTGACTACTACTTTGTAATAATATGAATAATATTGCTTCAATATTAATAACATTTAACTAAATTTATTTAATTTAACTATTTTTTGTAATTAAAATTTCCTTATATAAATAACGAAAATAGAGCTGTCGAATTGAAGAAACTTCTTTTATATAATTAATTTCAAAACTAAATCTTTTATGAAAAATTACTGCAGATTTCAATAAGTTTTTAACTTTCTTAAGTTTACACTCCATTTTGCAGTATTTTGTAAAATGTTTGGCTCAGTGTTTACAGTCAATTTTAATAAAAAGTATTTCATTCCAAAGGTATGTAATTGCAGATGTGCCCGATCTATATTTTATAAAATGCTTTTCAGTATTATAAAAGCTATAAGAGTTTGAAATTGCTACTAATACTGGCACAAGTAACACACAATGTGTGCAGCTTCAAGCTAAAAAATAAAAAATAAAAAACATACATGTGGTTGTTGGCGTGGCTAAGTCTGGCACCAAAAGAGTAAATAATTTCCTCTATTTTATTTTTTTTATTTTTTGCCTACATTAGACATATGGAGGGGTCCAAAAAATATATATAAAATATATTTAATTTCCTCCCAGAATCGTGTGACATTGATTCGCTGAAATTTTTAGAACACATCGAGAAATGGCAAATAAAAAATAATAATTATTCAGTGCAATATCTGAGAGAAACTTAAGCAATTCGGTTTGTTATCTGATAGGCTTTCAGGTTATTTTCGATCAAAATTGTTACTTATGTGCTCCATTTTAAAAGGCAAAAACATGTTCGAGAGCTTCGAAGGAAAGTTTCCCATTTTCTCAACGATAGCTACTTTATCCATAAATTTTGAGATTTATGTAGCCTCAAAGGAAAAGTTGTTAAGAAGTGATATTATATGCTCTAGGTGGCGGTTGCACAGATATACTGCATGCGGTGAGTAAGACAATGTTGTTGAAACCAAATATCATGGTGATCACAAGCGTAAAGTTCAGATAACAATCGCTACACACTAACGGATGCCATTCATGGTTACGTAATAACGGTATTTTTTTGGTTGAATATGGAGTGATTATTCTAGATTCCCCAAACTTACAACAATCTATAGTTTATCTAGATGCAATGACAGCTCTTCAAGCTTCCCCGTCACTCAAAGCAGATGTACATAGCCATTCTTTAGTCCATTCAGTGACATATATTACGTATTTAAAGTGTTTGTAAAACAAATCGTGTGTCTACATACCGCTTACAATTCTTATTTAGATTATAGTCCTGGGCTGAAGTATTCATATCCCACCGAGACACTGAAGCCTGTAAGAACACCTGTTTCAGCAGGGCTGAAAATGATGACAGCGAAATGATTGAACTACTAAGCTCCCCAATAATTCACGGTTGGCAATTTATTGGAAATAACCCGCATCAAAGGCATTGGCTAGAACCTTTTGCGGAACTTTGTCGAGGCACTAATTTTTTAAAGTCTCAAAGGTTTTGTAAGAATGCATTTATAATTATATCCAATGCATCAAGTGTATGTCAACTTAGCTGAACATAACTTACAAATTTTCTGTGTATTGAAAGTGATCTAGGCGACATTTCTAATAATGGAACAATTTATCTAGCTATGCGGCTAATTACGGTAGAACGCTTATCAATGCTATATTTGCGGCAGAATTTTAAAGATGGAAAAGAGGTTCACCAAGATATAATCAGTAAAATTAGCCGGTCTATAATATGTGTCAAGTCTTGATATGTTTAAATTTGGTGTACAAGTTTTACTGTTGATTATACCGAGGTATAAAGTACCCTTTTTTTGCCTATATAAACTAGATGAAATATATCTGAGACTGTTGCTTCTCATAATGATAATTAGGTTCACAGTTCTTATTTGCTAACTTTAAAGAACTTTGAAGAAGTCGTCATAATCCTTTTTTTAATCGTAGAAGCTCGTTATGGAATTAAAATTTGTTTATTTCGATGAAAAAATGATTGTAAAGGATCGTATTGTTCTTTCAATATCTTTTGAAATTTCTGTAATATTTCCCGTCTACGATTAACAGAAGGCTTTTAAAGATTTGTGTAATGATTTTATCCTTCGAAAATAAAAAAATCCTTTCTAAAATGATTTCAGGTCACTAAATGAAGGACTGTGAACGTAGTTATACTTAAGAGAGGCATTAATCTTGGATGGTCTTGCATATGTGTGCAAACGAGTTACATATATATTTTAGATAAAAACGATTCTTCTGAAGTATGAAAAGCCTGGCTAGATTACTTAAAGCAGCCCATAGTGCAATAACAACACCCTTGCTGTTGCACAGAAAATGATTGGTTTGCACTCGTTAATGCTAAAGACAACTTTGTTACGAAAGTCACAAGAATTCCTTTAACAAATTTTCATTTATTAAAAGAAGCCAATATTGATATTTCAACATTCTTTGTCAACTTTGACTAATTTCCAAATATAAACTAAAGTCAAAACAAACAAAAGCGCATACAAAAGTTCAAAGAATTAATACCGATACCACATGCAATACACACAGTGAAACCAAATCACGCAAAATCAAAACTGTAATAACAACAACAGCACATATATTTAAAAACTCAAGCCCAACAGAAGGATTAGAAGCCGCCAGAAACGCAGATGAGATGAAGTCATGTTGCTGAGTGCAATGCCACACAATTACCGACACCAATAATTCATCAATCATATATTTATAGTCAATGAACACTTGCGTGTGACTGAGGCTGAGGAAGTGAGTGTATAAGTGAGTAAATGAATGAATTTGTATGCAGACGGAAAATCCAATCGAAGAAGGAAGATGGAAGAGTTGGAACTATAATTTTCCAAAAGGCAAAACAGAGGAAATCAAAGAGTTGGTTTTTGATGTATGAGATGTTGCACATTAACAGAACGCACACACACATACATATACAAGCACATATACCCATTGCATATATGTATGCGCTAGAAAATTGTAGCAGCAGAGATTGCAGGCCATAAGTAAGAACGTGTGATTGTGTGCAGGCATGGGTATGACTTCCGGTGTAATTGACACTTTTGTTGAAAGCCAAATACATTGAAAATTGCACTTGTTGTTAGTGGTATGTTGTTGTTGTAAGTAAATATGTATGTCTGCATGTGTATTCTGGCACAGTAAATGATGTATGATGTGTAAACGTGTGGCTGTGTGATCGAAAAATCATAAAGTACTTAGGGAATGGTGCTATACACATGGGCACCCATATGATAGACTTACCAGGCTTTCAAGAGGTGTCAATGGTAAATAATTGTATATAGCCATATAAAGAAGTTTTATTAATTTTGTTTTACTTATTTAAATCTTCGGTAGGCGCCTTAATGAAAGGCTGGTAGTTAATTGAATTTTTATAAGTTCAGTATCTGTAAGACTCGCGAAAAGGACAATTTTTATTTAATTGCAGCACAACCTCTACAACTTAAATTACCTACCCTAAATTTATTACTGTTTGCTTTAACCTCAGTATCATAAATCTTGCGTTGAAAATTCTCTAACATTTTACCTTTCGCTGTTGCCAAATACGTAAAACTTTTTCGAATGATTTTTATGCTTAAAATTTAGTTAATATGGAAAATCTTATGTTTGCCAAAAGCAAAATTAAATACCACCTTCTTTGTGTTCATTCTCCTTTTGGCTGCAAATTAATATTTTAAAAAAAATTGCATATGTGTTTGGTTAATATTTTTAAACTAAATACTGAGAGGCTTCTAAAGTGAGAGGGTTGGTTTTTACAAAGTTTAACCAAAGGTTAATATATTTTACAGGGGATGTCCAAGGTAGGTAGGCAGGTGCATATGTACATATTCTTGCAGATGATCCACGGGCAATTTACCATCGTAAGGAAATTATTTATATTTCGGCATCTTTTCGTTCACATATGGCGGATTAATTTTGTGATCCCTAAAATATGCCTCATTATTTATATACGTAGGCCGTCGTATAATAAAGTATTTGTCGATCAAAATTAATTTATAATAAAAAATATCTTTATTTTTTTTTTCGGTTTTGTGAAAGAAACTCCCAACTTGGATACAGTTTAGATGTTGCCGCTGTTCGAACTGTTTTTTTGCTGTCGTGCGTCGCAATATCAATAGTGGCATATTAGTCGGAGGTGTGCTATAGGTCTCCAACATCCAGCTGTATTAAACTCGGCAACACAACGCATCAGCAATTGATAGCTCTAAAATTTCCAGGTGGTAAAATATTATTTGTAATTTATCACATTCTAAGCCGCACATATTTTTAGATGATCGAAAAGTTGTTGAACTTATTTTACGTAGCATTGAGGACAAAACATGCGACTTTTTCGTGGAATTCCTGTTTTATACTAAATTAACGGCTAAGAGAATGACAATTTAGCCTTTTCAATATAAAGACGACAGTATTTTTCATACAACAGTGATATTGTGAGCTATAATTGCGTTCAGATGTCGTGTAAGATTTCGTTGATAATTTGATGGGTTCAGTTTGAATGGATGGTCGCCCAAGTGTCGGCAGTAATTAACTATATGTCTTTTGGACTGTATATACGGCCAACTTGTATTATAATTAAAAAAGAAAAAAATCTTATGTTTCCAACTTATTTAAATATGTTTTACTCTACATAGCTGATTACATTTGCAACACCCTGCATTGAAAATATTTAAGGGATTCATGTAAATCAGTTTATAAGAGAAGAAATACATTTTCCTCCACAAGGGCTAGTTTAATTATCATTTTTGTTGTAAACTTTAAACACTTTTGAAAATAAGTTTTTGCTGTTCTTGTTTTATCTATATATTAACTGATAGTTTATACTATCACATACCATCATATTTATCGTCACGTCGACATAGTTTCCGTAAACTACAAAGGTTTAGAACTAACAATTATTAAAAACGAAGGTTTCATAAGCCATAAGTAATGTTATCTTATCAAATGTAATCTAATCAAATTAATCATGATATCTATCTTTACAAGTTATTAGTTATTATTTTTTGAGTTTATCTCTGGGCTGTCTCAAGAGTCCCCTTTTCTTTACATTATTTACTAGCGGTCTTCCACCACAGGACAGGACATTAAATAATGTAAACACATGTTATTTTTCTGTTCACTAAAATTTAATACTAAGGGGTTATCCATTAAGAGGTTCAAATCTGCTGGTGTAGCAAAGCTGTCAGCTGGTGAAAATATGTTTTATGAATTTTCATTTATTTAGTGAAAGGTTTGCCATTTGCGAATATTGATCGTTAAGCAACCAAAGAACACATAAAAATAGTTAAAACTTACTACAAAATTTTTGGTTAATTATTCGAACATTACAGAGTGATTATGGCCGTAATAGTCGACCTAAAAGGTTTAGGAGACTGGAAGTGTTACAGTTGTAGTGACGCCTGTGAATTATTGCAGTACATGCGCTGCTGAAAATATCGCTTCTGTCCCTAGCGATTGCGTCTATCTTACGGCTCATTAGGGCGTCATTATGTTATCAACTCTAAACAAAATCTGTGACAAGTATTCCTAGTTTTTTTATATCAACTAAATATTGCAAAATATTACTCATTGTACTTACAAACTTATTTAAGGTAATATTTTCTAGCTCAACAAGTACTCTGCTTTAAATATATAATTGATGTCATGTACAGAATATGGATTTAAAATACTTTCTTTCAGCAAAACTGTGACTGCACAGTTTGAGAGAAAAAGCGAAAAAATGAACAATTAATTTGCTGACATTTACTGAGAAAAGAAGGAAGGCAATAAATAATATTCCAGAAATGGGGAAGGAAAAATTGTGTAATCGTAAAAATTTATTATTACCGTCATATGAAAATATTTTAAGTTTTTTAAGGAGAGAAGTATATTTTTAAATAAAAGGGAATTTCATAAATCGAATTTAATGAAAAATTCCAAAAATTAAAGAAATACTTGAACTAAGCCATTATTATAGACTAAAATAGTACTGCTGCAATTGTATACACTACCTAAAGTTTGCTTGTGATATAGCTGGCCAATGTCTTTAAGAGGTGAGCTATTTGAAAAGACAATGTTGATGCGTTATTTTCCGTTTTCCGAGATTTAGAACAGCATAATTGTCTAATGGCCACAGGCTCATTCGTCACCCTGACAAACAGTATTGGTTTAAACTATGCCAAGAGAAAGATGGGCGCGCATGTCACCTTTTTGTCTTTAAATATGAATAATCTCTTCATTTTTGTTGATATTAAATAACAATATGATCCAAATGTGCTCCCTCTTAGTCACTATGTTATTGCAAGTCATCATAATATGGCGATAGATGATCAATTTATAATTAGTTATATTAGCGCATGTATTTAAGCTATTTTTATATCATGTCACTTTATCATATTGTTTATGTTTATTGCAGCAAGCTTCAGGATTATCAAGACAGCAATAAGAAAAAATTGATTTTGAAAACAAACCTTATCTAATGACTTGTTAGCCATTCTTTAATTAAACAAGGAAAACTCTACATAATTGAGTTGTTTGTTAACGATGTTTAATGCCTACATAAATATTGTTACGTTTAGTTCCACAATAAGCGTTAATTTGGAGGGTTCGTTATTTTTAATATTTTTTATGATTTTATCAGTACACAACTTTATTCGGCAATTAAGACTCAATTTACAACTCTTTAGCACTAATTTACACTGTAGACTCAACACTTTTGTGCGCACAGATATTAACTCTATGAAATCTCAAAGTCAACTGTATCCTCTGCGGGGGATGGCGCCTTTATATACAAATCACGGCCGCTTCTTGAAATGTCCAGAACATACGCGAAATTGCGCATCATTTATTTCAATTGCTGGCTTAGTAGTCTTGTATATGTGTTTGTGTGTGTATCTTTTGGTTACTTTTTCTTTTTGTAGAACTTGTTTTTGTTTCTACGTTGAATTGCGGTTCCGAGAATTTCTGCTATGCAATTGTTTTTGCTTTATGTTTATAACATTGCGTATTTGTACTATAGTTCGATTATTACTTCGTAACAATATGTTATATTTTATAGTGTAGGTCGAATGAAGTTTACATATTAAGTAAGAAATATATTACCTATCTCAAACTTTGGAAAGTGGGTATCTTTACTATTTTTGGGTTGGCGCCAAAGCCAGACGACAGACCTAATTTTTTTAAGTTTTTTTATTATTTGGTGATTGTTTATTCGCCATCAAATTCAATTAAGTTTCATTATTAGAGATATATTTTCCAAAGTGTATGTATGGAAAACTTGGAAAGGATGTATACATACCATTTTACCAAACACCACTTTAATGTAAACTTCTTCCATACTTTTTACTGGTCATAAAGATAAAATACAGAAATAGGCAATTAGTGTCGTATGATTATTTTTTAATAATTTAATATTAATCATACGCACGTATATGGGTCACTTTTGTTAAATAATTTTTTTTTATAATATTTATTAAAAACTTAGTCAGAGTTTGGGGCTTAATGACTGAGATTAACAAACGCACAATTACTGAACAGTATTCAAGGTATACAATTCTTGCTTGAAAACTAGTTGTGAAAAGATAGCAAGTTAAATTTTTCCCTTCTGTGAAATTGTTTCATTTCTATAACAAATTTAAGCGGTAAACTTAACTGTGATGATTTTTAAAGATGTTTTATATAAACGTGTGTAATACAAAATTTGCTGTAGTAAAGAAAACCGCGCCTCCATTACGAAAACGTTATTTCGATTAGAGTTAGCGAAACAATAATATATCCATTTTTACTTAAAATTTTGCGTAATATTTGGTTGGCGGGCGATGTAAAAACTTTAAACCAGTCTTGTGTACCATACCACTTTTTTGTGACATACATATAAGTTAAGATAAATTTTTTAATTTTATAAAATATTTTCCATGAGTTTTAAACTTCGAATGATACCAGACTCATATTAGAGTAATAAAAAGAAATCTATTAGAAAAGTGTAGTTGCGTTACAATTCGTCTATGATAATTAGAAATTCAAAGCACGTTGTTACGATTTTCGCCTCTTTTTCGTTTTAAGGCAAACATGATTCAGAAGTAACTGAACATGAAAACTAAATAATGAAATAACACACGAAACAAAACTGAACACTTTTACACTGGTAAACATAACCACTACGCTTACACATACACACACATGTGAAATATTTTCCGATAACAAACAAATGCTTAAGAAGAGGGTTTACAAGACTTCAATAACAAATACGAAGGCAAGCACACGGGGGCACTTTGAGAGCAATGATAGTTTTGAATATTTCTATGTTGTTGAATAAGTGCTATGCTTTGCAGTTTAGTTTTGAAATGAAAATGATCAGCATTACACGCTACTTGAAAGCTGTAGCTACAAAAAATACCAAAACCTAGCTCGACGTTACTTTAACAATTTCCACATGCATCAAAAGAGAACATATGGTCCGTGTAGTAAATCATTATAATGGTAAAGCTTTTAAGGTGGACATATCAGACAAAGCCGGCCAATGACGTCTTGGATGACAGCCGGTGATAAGCGATATATTTTTATGCAGTGACAACATAATCTGGGCATAAAAAGAATTATGTGCAAGATGTCTATAAATTTGTTTGTAATGAAACAGAACCATCGTCTCATAGTAGGATGCAATTCATCATTTGTCGGTTCTTACAATAAAAAACAAATTGTATTTATTTGCCATCAAAATTGTCTAAACAGTAAACTCACTCTCCACTAGTTTAAGTAATTCTAAAACCCCCTTCGTATATATTTACGAATGTGTGTAGTGTTTGGCATGAGAATAGAATGATATTCATTGTAAGTGCTGCAGACAGGTGTTGTTAGAGCTCTAAAAACTCCATATTATCTAAGAAAAAAAAATTAAACTATAACTATTGTTAACAACAATTCGTTAGCGAACAAACTGTAATAGACTGTAAATTGTTAAACTACAGCTGCGATTGGAAAGTGTTATTCGTAACAAGAACGTGTTAGTAAGTTCAAGAATGAAATACCAAATTGGCAGAATTATTTTTCAATAGGTGAAACCTATTGCAGAATTTCTTTTCTATTAACTATTTATATATAAAATAAAAGAAATTAAATCTAGCTTAGTACTTAATACGTTTAAGAAAGTGAAAGTGTGTTAAATATTTAAAAGTAATTGTTTTTATTTTGAATTCTAATTTCATGAATTTTTTAACTGCATGTTGATCAGTTTAGTATTAATTTACGTCTTCTTAAAGGCAAATTTATTTTAAAAATCAATAAGAAAATATGTGTTTAGTTTCAAAATTATAGTGAATGTTTTTGACTTTAATTATTGAACATTTTTCTTTCTTTCAGATTTTATACGGTACTTTTTTTAGTTCCACTCTTTAATGCAGCTAAAATTGTGGTTAGAAAAAATTTATTAAAGGTCGCAATAGCAGGAAAAGTAATAAAAATGTCAAGACGTAGATCAATAGCCAACTTTGATGGTAGAAAAACTGTGTGTAAAATATTTCAAAGAAATTAAATGTGTAAAGCAAAATAAATAACATTCTTTATTTTTGATAATAAATACCTTGATTTGTAATATCGTTACCGATGGCAGAATTTTTTTAACGTAAAGTTTAGATATCTGGAAACAATATTTAAATCTTAAAAAGATGTCTTTTTTTACAACAACATTGTTTTTTGTTGCATTGAAAATAAAAAATATTGAACCCAAGAATTTTGCGAATTTTGTGGGAAATTTTGCTGTGTTATTTTTCTAAAGAAATTGTTGTAGAAAGTCATGGTAATTTTTTTTTTTTTTGGCAATTTACGGCTACCATGATTTCTCCAAAACCATTCGCTGAGACGGTTTAAACTCCGTGATGTTCGATGTTGAAGTCAAAGAAATTTCAGAAAGGCAACAGATGGCTTTTTTGTGTCACGATCTGGTGAAAACTGAACATTCTTTTACCTCACTTTCCTTACTGCACAGGCTTTATCCCGTGTGCTCGATGCAAAAAAGCTCAGTCCATTATATAAAAATATTGTTTGATTTGTTTCTGACCTCAAAAGTTTAGCAGTTATAACGGAAAGAAGTGTAAAAGTAACAGTTAACGGTACCCAATACTTTGAGCAATATAGTAGTTAAAAGTTTAATTGAAAAGAGTCATAAAAAAAACAGCGAGCACTTTTTATACACCTAACATTCTAAACCTTAAAATGCTATAACAAATTATGGTAGGGAGTGCTTCTGTAAACCCTTGACGATACTTCACTGCCTACTTAAACACATGATGGATAAAACAACTGTATTTCTGTTTGGTTATATACTTGAAAACGACCTTTCGCATCTACTGGTGACTTTATTTTTCTGATTGGGAGTACCAAAATTGCTTTTCATATGATTCGAAAAACACAGATGTTGTGTATTGCTTCAAAAGAAGGCAATACGAATTTAGAGTTCAGCTTAAGCAATATGGCAAAGCATTTTCCTAATTTCATTGACTTCAGGCTGCTATAGAATTTATAACGCAACGTTTTGTTTTAGAGTACCTCTGTAATATCAAATAGATCTAATAATGAGAAAATTTACCTAATGGTAGACCTTCGACAGAATTCACGCCACTTCGGTAGTAAACGTTCCACCAAGCCATCAATTCCTCTTTCTTACTTATGGACACTGCCTTGGCTGACCATAAGCTGATTTGCGAGCTACAATAACTTAGTTAAAAGCGGAGACAATCATGCGAATCATCTGGTGTATATGACAAATACCTTCCTTTCGGGTGTTTCTTGATTTCTCTTACACCTAGCCAGCAAATCGATATCATAAAATAGAATAGGTGTCCAAAACGAATTAAGTTTAGCCGATTTGACAATAAAACATTTTTTAGGATAAAATACCGATCATTAGAGAAGCTGGTAATTGGCTACATGAAAAGAGAAGAAGAGCGAATCTAGACTGAATTTTTATAAAACTTTTTAATAACATTTAAGTTCATTGAAGTATATTATTTTGGAGCTTGTTTGCATACCTTGGCAAGTTTAGATACCCAAAAGTACTATAAAAAATATTACAAAATTTTAGAAGCCTCGACAAACTTCGGGCTAAATTTACCAAACTATATATTCAAACGGAGTTGTAAGGCATAAGCAGACTAGAACCCTAACACAGACCTGTCTGATCTGTGTGGAACCATAAAAAAATAAATAGTAATACAGACCAACTTAATTACCGCTGTATGAATAAATTTAGTTATTTGATTTTGAGATCGATAAGCAATTAAAAAAGATTACTAATATATCTTTTCCAAGGAATTACTTTAATGATGCCAGTCTAGTTTAAACTTCACTATTTTGGTTCTTGTCTATTTTTACTCATTGCAAAAAGCCACCCTTTATGAAAACAGCTACTTGTAGCTTTCTGTTACAAAAAAACTGCTTGGTATCCTGCTGATTTTGTAGAGCGGGGTCATCGTTTAGTTGGCTGTTATTTTTCTCCCGTCGTGTTTTATAGTCCTGCTTTTTAATTATTTTCGTTTTCTTTATTATTATTTTGCAGGAAAAATGACATGACTGCTGATAGTTGCATAATTTAATAGTCTTAATTTGCAGTCTTTAACAAATATTTTGTTATGGACAAGTTTTAAATGTTTAAATGCCTCTTTACACTGACATGAAAAGGGGTACTGTGAAGTGATTTGTTTGATAAGAGATATTGTGATTATTGTTTAATTGACAAACTTTCAGCAATAGGAGCTAAATTAAGTTGTTTATATGATCATATTCATAGTCGTAGCTATATTAATTTTTTACTAGGCCTATAATCAGCCAACTTGAATTTTGTCCAACTTTTCTGCTTGCCGCATCAGCTGATATTTCGACTACATATATGACGAATGGCGAGAAAATAAGGAGAACAAACATAAAAAGAAAAAAAGGAAAGAAACCTCTCTTTATAGAAATAAATTTAAGAGATCAAGAGGCTTGGGTTGAGAAAATTGTCGTAATGGATGTAAATAGTAAATATGTATATTCCGATATGCATATTTTAATTGTTTTTACCATGTACAAAAGTATAAAAACTATTAATAATTTGTTTGAAAACTCTCTGCCAAGCGAGATGTAAAGCTAAAGTAAAAAAGGTTTGCTCTGGATGCGAGAGTGCTGTGCCCGAAATGTTGTGGTGTTTATTAGTCAGCTGGAGATTCTAAGTGAATATATCCAGTCGTACATCCATATATTTATGTACTTTTATAACAACTACAGAACATCATCCAGTATTCCTCCAATAGAGTTTGCTATTTCGGATTATACAGCTCGTTTTCAAGCGATAGAAGAAAGCACCCAGTTTGATTTAACGAAAAAAAAAAACAGCAAATAAGTACATTTTCTGAAAATTTTTGAATTAATAGAAATTTTTCTATATCGTTACTTACATGGATAGATTTGTGGATATTTATATTTTATTTACCCACAAATTATCTCTCAGCAAATCTCTTAAGGCGAGTGCTGATCGTGACAAGTTGTTTGCCAAATGCTTCACAGTTGACAATGAACAAGTTTCTTTTCGCCAAAGACCTCTTAATATAATATTATCAAGTTCATGATCAACATATTCAGTAGGACAATATCCATAATTCATTTGTACAAGTTGTAAACTACAAGAGTTGCTTTAAATATCTTTTCTGCAAATTCACAAGTTATGTTCATTGTTCTTCTTGTGATTCACCATCTCGCAGTTAAAATTCCAAAAGAGTTCTATGTAACTCACCAGGCTCTTATCAAACGGTTGTTATATTTTTCTGTTTTTCTAAGGTTCCAAGGATAAGGCAGTGTCTAAAACAAAAAATAATAATAACAGAAAACGTTATTATTTCACGATTAGCGGGGTGAAGTATATAACATAAAGGCGTTTTCCTACCTCTGAAAATGATAAGACATCACCATCACTTTTGAGTTGGATAAGCAGTTGCAATGTGCTTTCTATCTATAGACCCAATGCCATTGGGAAGATTTGAAATCGTATCAAAATTGTATACGATTTTGACCTATTTGTGTTGATTAAAAGTAGAAAGATAGACTCCGATAAACTCAGTTCATATAACCGAACCTCTCCCCACAACGAGCCATATATCAAAATGAAAATGTTAAAAATTTCGGAGACGTTATAGTCGCAATTTCATGTTCTTCAAATGACTAAACTAACTGCAAAAAAACAGATAAATCTTATTGCAGATAAAGCTCGAGCACCCATAATCTTTTTTCTTCAGGATTACTTGGACCCAAATATATAGTTGAAATTCATTCGAATAAAGTTATAAACTCCTCTAACTCACTATCCATTTTCATTATTTAAAAGTACAGAAAGTTCTTTAATTAAAACGCAGCGCTAAATTTATATGTAAAGAAATCAAATTTAAGTGCCTTAGACATTAAATGATGCCACGTAAATTTGCCTACCAAACAATTTGAAACTCTGAATTGAATAGTTGAGCATCTGTAATACTACTATTTTTCAACAAAGTGTATAATTTTTATTTAACTCAAAGCGCTTTTTGATACCCAGAGAGAGATACATCCACATCATTGTTATGCACCTTTATATACCGTTTCTAAAAAGCTTTGTGTATTATTATTAATTATTATTATGGGGGGGGGGGGGGGATATCGAAGCAGACCACTTACTTTCTGGGTCCCTTTTCGACCCCCATTTCGCTCCTCAAATTGATTTCAGGGAACCGATCCGTAATCACATCCACCTTACTTTCAATTGAGTCTCGTGCTAGCCCTAGCCTTTACTCTTGCCTAAAATCATTTCAGACTGTCGACACTCTTCCTCATCACGGAGTCTTTTAATTGCTAGCATTTTTCTAAGGCTTAGTTCCCCCATGGCATTCACATCTAACAAGTGTCTGCCCGTGGTCTTAAGCCTTATGCTAGTCAATGCTGGACATTCACACACAATGTGCGCTACCGTCTCAGCCTCTTCCAGGCATAGTCTGCAAGTATCATCTTCTACGACTTTCATCTTAGCCAGATGGTACTTAAAGTTTCCATGTCCTGTCACTAACGCAGTAATCCAGCTTAAAGTAGACCTAGTATACCCCAGTACCTTGCTGGCCTTCCTGCCGAGGGGCTCTTTGAGAACCATTCTAGCCTGTCTACATGTGGTATTCTCCCTCCACCTATTCAGCTGTAATGAGTTTACCCATTGAAGAACATTAGCTCGCACTAGGCCATTCCCCAGGGCAACCCTGGGTTCTGGTCCACAGAAATCCACATCAGATCCCCTTTTCGCTAGTTCGTCTGCTGCTTCATTCCCAGCTGTGCCTATGTGTCCCTTAACCCACATCAACGTCACCTCATTCAAAGAGGCACATCTGTTCAGTTTCAGAACACATTCCAGCACCAGTTTGGAATATACGTTCACGTGCCTCATGCGTTTTATAACTGACTGATTGTCCGATGCACTCGGCTTTCAAGCAAGTGATCCAACGCATGCAGCAACCCAAGCGGTTTTGCATGGTAAACGGAGACGTACCTCCCCAGACACAGACTACAGGACAAGTTCAGCTCAACTGCGAATACACCTGCTCCTGCCACTCATAAGAGAACCAGCAGTAAAAATGCTGATGTCGTTCTCCATACACTCATTGTGTATAATGCCTTCCGCAATGAGTGTTCGATGCACCCTCTCGACTTTGTGTAACACTTCTCATTAAGACGTAGTCAGATGTGTAACGAACAGCGATGATCTTTAAATTAAGTCTTTTTATAATTGACCATAAGAAAGTGCACAAAAAAGCAGGATATGTATGTTAAATCAATTGTATGGAATTTTATACCACCCGGCCGCATGTCGAGAATATTTGCCTTCCATACAATTTTTCCTCCATTCAATACTGTTTAAGATTTCAAAATTGGTACAAAATTGTTTGAGTTTAAAATTATTTTGTCCCAGAAGTCGTAAGAAATGTTTTTTTATCGGTAACTTTCTATTTTGAGCGTGTTATCGAATTGATAAACAAGTAAAAAATATCCACAGTTGAAGGCCTATAACCGACACTTGGTCATTTCCAAAGTAAATATCACTATAACACCGTGTTTGTAATCTGTTCCTTATGTTCAAAGTTTTAATTGCACTTATAATTATTAGTAATTTATTTTCAATTTCAAAAGAATCCGTGAAATATTTCGATGTTTCAAAAGCGTGTTAAAAATACTTCCATCACTTAGATTTCGTTTCGACGCTTCCGGTATCGAAATGAAGGCCATGGTGCAGGGCCAGTACTAGACAATGAAAGTATGATATTCAGCTTACTTGAGTACCTGGAGGATCCCTTCAAGATTCCTATTTCTATTTGAAATGGAGAACAAGCAATTATAATTAGGATCCTATGTTAAAACTCCGCACATTGCTTCGGAACACAAGCTCTTTTCCAATGGCTCACAAGTTTATCTAAAGTAGTCAATATAAACCAAACAAAGTACAAAGTTTAATCTTAAATTGAACCACTCGTCTGTATACTTATATTCATATAGGCAAAAAAGTTCTAAGTTAGAAAGAAAACAAGCTCCCCAAAAAAAATAGCCTCACTAAACTTTTTTAAACGATAATGAACTCCCCAAATTTTAAAAATATAATGCTAAGTAAAATTAACTTTGGCTCTGACAGCCGGCGCTTTTCCCATTGTACTTAGCACGCTCGTGACAATTTTACTACTATATCTATGTTTATTGGGGAGGCACAGAGTACACAGTAAAAGCCTTTCATCCTGCGACAAGTGTCTTCCTGGAAACGGTCTATATAGTAAATCCCAATACAACGAAACATGGTTCTTCGGATTTCTCGGCCGGTAGAAGCCTCCAGGACCTGTACTCCATTAAATGTAGAATAGGAATGTAACATGATGGCGAATATATGACATATAGGCTGGTAGCGCAAAATAAGTAAAAGTAATAAAAATCTAATAAATTTAAAATGACATAGAGCAGTTCCAAATGTATTATTATATATTATGAACGACTTCATAATCTGTGTTAATAATTCAATGAAGAAAACTACCATAACTTTTTGATTTAAACATACGAAATTTTGCATAAAATGGAAACACTCAAAGTAAAACTTTTCAAGACGCAATTTAGTATCTTTTATTTTAAATTTTTCGTTACCAAATGGTGGAGGAAGTCAGTATATATTAAATATTCAGAGCTTAAATACGGAATTTTTTCGATAATAAAGAAACTCAATGAAGCTTTAAAAATTTTCTAAGAACAAACTAAATGGCTGATAATATAAACACATATTTCTTAAATATTTTTAATGTGAGTTACCCTTATCTACCGCAATTCTTTTTTCAAATGTAACATATTTAATGCCCTTTAAAATCTCTGCTGCATTATCATCTTAACAAAAAGATATTAACAGAGCTGTCCTCGAAAATACAAAGAATTCCAAAAGTATTAAAGCGTTTAAATAAATGGTTTACTATATTTGTTTTCTTTTTGCTGTGTTAGTTGTGCAAAACAAAAGAATGATAAAGAAAAATAGCAATCCAAGCATTGTGGCAGCAACAATAACGAAGCGACAATACAAAGCTAAGGTATTTACACTAACATGGGCCTGCCAACCAACAATAACTATGTTAAAGCGTTTCTTGCGCAAAAACAAAAATAACACTGAAACAATACAGTACATAAGAGCCAACAAAAGATACGTATCAAAACAGAAGCTCAGCACATGTGTAACGTATATAGGAGCGCAAATCCAAACACCTGTATATAGAGAGTGATTGATAGTAAAAGCTACAGGAACATTTTTTGGCTAAGAATATGATTTCTTGGGTAAAAGCAACGTCCTAATCATGCCTCAACCTTATTCATCAGATTTGGATCCCTGCGACATTTTTCTATTCTCTTAACTGAAGAAACCAATAAAAGGAAAGCCTTTTACCACAACTTATAAGATAAAGTCAGAATCGAAGAACGAGCTGATGGTAATGCAGAAAAAAGCATTTCAAATGTGCTTCGAGGATTGGAAGAAGCGCTAGCATAAGTGCAGTATATCTGAGAGGGATTACTTTGAAGGTTACAAAATGGATATTTATGAATAAATAAATACTTAAACTTCACATTTTCATTTGAACAAACCATTATATGTAGGTTTGTTGTGGGGATGCTGAAACGTTACACACCCTCCATCAGATAATTTATTTAGTAGGCTATACCGTCTTTAATTTTTGTCTAGAGCTAAAAATTTACTACCATGAGAAAGAGAATTTTTGTAGGAAAAATATTGACAAGAAAAAATTATTTGATTCAACTTCATTTAGCAAAATTTTATTTTACGTCCATATGAGTAGAACAGTTAATTTTAGGTTTATTTATAAACTTCAGTGACTTCAAATAATCCAAAGATTTCTAGTTTAAGAAGTCCTTAATTGATTTAGTTAGTGATTCCTTATCATCAACGCCAAGTATTTCCAAATATGTTTAGTTCGGGAATATTTTGTGGCCAATTAAGAAGACAAAGATTTTTGTTTAAAATAAATTCTTTCATGACTCCAGCATTATCTTGTTGCAGAATCCATGAAATTGCTCCAGAAATATCAAATTTTTTAAGAAAATATGTTCTAATGGAGTTAAGGCGGTTGGCATCCTTCCTTTGTAAGTCTTTCCATAGCCTTCAGTATCTTTAAAGTACCAGAATACAGGTTTGTCTTTGACTAATTTCCCGCTAAATGGCCCGATACGAATATCCCTGCAAACTCGATTAGGTCAATTTTTTCTATATCTGAGTATTTTTCTTACCAACTCTCACATATGTTTTTTAGAATATAATATTTTTATTTTACTGATAGTTTAATGATTTATACATCCGAATATTTTTTTTTCTTTTTCTGGAAAAATGTTTTTTCATTAATGTTACATTAAATTGTTGGTTTTATTTTTGTAATCTTAAGAACGCGCTCCTGTCGACAAACAAATCAAGAAGATGTGATTTACTAAACATACATTTAAGTGGTTCTACTCATCTAATCGAGAGTGTAAGATATGAAATATAAACAAAAATATTTTTATACAAAATTATTATTAATAAGAAACTTCATATGTTTGCTGAAGTGTTTTGATGCTGTTCATAACGAGCTCTAAACTCTAAAATATTGTAACCGGCAAAAGAAACGTTTACAAGAGAAGGATATTTTTACCTTTTTCAAATTTGTTCCGAATATTTTAATGAAAATTTATATGTAGCCTACTTTAAGCATTCAATATTCTGCATAAATCTAGAACTAAAAACTATGAACAAAAGCAGTTGTAATTTAAAATCAAAATTCGAATTCAAATTTACAAATTAACCAAACTTAACAAAGAACATGTTATTAAAGTAGTGACCAGCGTGAATCATGCATGAAGACCGTTCAAGTACTTGGTCACTCCAATCACACTAACGCCGCGTGAAAGTGAGCAAAAAAAACTGCTTAGCATATACATAATGAACATACGAATATATACATGAACCAATTGCAAGCCCATCCAATTCAGGCCAAATATAGGTTGTACTTTTATGTAGAGAAGATGGATCAATGACATCATCTCTCCGCATGCACATCCTGTTGAGTAATTAGTAGAGCTTGACTGAAAAGTTTGCCTCTTGAAGGCATCCGAGTTCATTTCCAAAATATTTGGAGCTAATAAGATTATAGCCGCGATAAGGTTTGCAGTTACTGTGAACGTGATTGGTATGACTAATTTAGAACCTTTTTTTTTTAATACTTTATTTCATTTTATTGAATCTTTCTATGAAAAGAAATTCACAATAAGTATTCAAATCTTATTTCTAAATTATTATTTACTAGTTATTACCAACGTAGTAACTAATTTTTTATATTCAAATCTTAAAAATCTATCTTCTATTCTGTAGAAAGAGCCGCCTCGCCAGGTTCAATGTGTCAGTTCTTTTTAGTCTCTGGTGGCGATCAAATTGCAATAAATTGCGTGCTAGAGTGTTGGGATGTGCGACTAGTTTGTTCACGTGTTTGGACGTGTATGTTTTAACTTCTTCGTGGATAGTGGCCTCAATGTGCCGGGACCAAGTTAGGCGCCGATCTAGGTGAATACCTAAATATTTAACGTGCGTTTCAGCTGGAACAGTGGTATTAGTTATTGTGATTGGTGAACAATTTTGCCTTCTAAGGGAAAACGTTACATGAGCACATTTTGATGGATTTACCTTTATTCTCCACTGTTTTAGCCAGGCTTCTAGCTTATGAATATGGGACTGTAGCTTTTCAGATGCATCCTTTGGATTATTACTGACACTTATAATTGCAGTGTCGTCTGCAAAGGTTGATGTATATGTATGTGGGCTTGTCGGCATATCCGCTGTATAGATGATGTATAATAGCGCCCCTAGCACACTACCTTGAGGTACTCCTGCACTAATTTTCCCACATCTTGAAAGCTGGTCCTTTGACCTTACTTTAAAAGTTCTATCGGACAAATAACTTTTTATGAGCTTGTGGGTGTTTTCAGGTAAAACCCGAACTATTTTAGTAGCCCATCATTGCAGACTTTATAAAATGCTTGGGAAATGTCTATAAATAAAGCTGAACGGTATTGCTTTCTTTCAAAAGCCGATCTAATAATGGTAACGATTCTATGGACTTGTTCAATCGTACTATGCCTTGCTCAAAAACCAAACTGATGATCTGGGATAACGTTTTGTTCATTTAGAAAAGGAGTTACACTCGAGACGAATAATTTTTCAAATATCTTTGACAAAACTGACAGTAGGCTAATAGGCCTGTAGGTTGTAATCTGGCTTGAGTCCTTTCCTGGTTTCGGGATCATAACAATTTCAGACATCTTCCAAGAGCATGGGAAAAAGCCGACGCGCAACATGGCATTAAATATGTAAAGTAAAATTCTTACAGCTGAATTAGGTAAGTTTCTTATCATTGATCCTGTTATACGATCAGGTCCAGGTGATTTCTTCATATCCGTATTTTTAATTGTCGATTTTAAAGAAGACAACCGAAATTTCATAGGATCATTCATGGTGTCACTAATAATTGGAATAGTGGAATTACTTATATCATGTGGTGCAAAAACCTTCTCTAAGTGATTTGCGGACGCCCAAGTACGGTCTTCAAGTCTTATTCGTAAGCAATAGGACATTGTAATGCTTTGCAGCTTTCCACAGACTATAATCCGTGTTTTTCATTGGATCCAAGTTGTTTAAAAAGTTTTCGATAGCGAATTCGTGTTTCTGTCTCAATTTACTGCGTAAGTTTTTTTTGGCATAAGTTCATTTGCATTTTTATGTGTGGAGAACGACTATTTTGCCATTGTCTTCTTAGTCTTCTTTTCTCAATGACGAGCAACTAAATATCTTCTGTTGCCTGGTGCGATATTATTTTAGCTGATGGCTTGGTTGGCGTTGCAGTTATGGCTCCGGCAGTCACGACGTCTGTAAAATGATCTACAGCTGCTTGAATATCAGCTGGATTTCTCAGTGGGATATTCAATGATAAGTGAGAGCTCACATACATTTTATATTTTAACCAATTCGTGTTTCTGTTCGGGTAGAAACCGATGTCGGCAGATACGATGTCCAGCTTGTTTGCTTGAACTATATAATACAACTGCCTACCTCTAGGACTAAGGAGTCTGGATCCCCAATATGTGTGCTTTGCATTGTAATCACCAGCGGCAATAAATTTTTTTCCTAGCGTAGCAAAAAACCTGGCAAATTTATGGTGACGAGACTACAATTTTAAAATCAGTAAGATTTATAGTCGTGGCTTGCAAAAAGTCTTCGTTGAATTCAGGCAATGGAAAATGCCTTACGTTTTTTCGGACTATAATGGCAGTCCATGTGGTGGGACTTTTCGCTTGGGTGTTTTGTGCCATATATAAAAAACCCATAAATTCTAAAGCAGTTTTTTATAGTGAAGTGTGTTTCAGAAACTAATAGTATGTCTATATCATGTGCTAGCAGGAAGTGTTCTACTTCATATTTATGTTGGGCGAGCCCGTTAGCATTCCAGAAGCATATTTTTAACTGGTTCATTTTTTGCTAAGCAGAACTTGCAGAAGCATGTTTTGGGTTCGCATCATTTCCTGAAACATACCCTGCATAGTTGTCATGAAATTATTCATTGTTTGTATTAAATTATCGATTGAGCTCGAATTGGTAGTGAGGGGTGTCTGTGCACCCTCTTTGAGGACGTGGGCATATGAATGTTTATGCGCATTAGAACTTTTGGCATTCACATTAGGTAAATCATTTCTCAATGTTTGTGCATATGAATAGTTTGGTTTCGTAACTGGCTGTGTAGCTTGTGTACTAGCAATAGGACCAGCATGAAGCCGAGGAAATTGGGAAGCCCTATATTGCTCATATTCAGGTTTACGTACGACTTTCGAATTACTTTTTACATGTTGAAAGACTTTGCAGCCCCTGTAATTTGCTGTGTGGTTTTCACCACAGTTGCTGCATTTTTTGATCTTGGGGTCTGTTTTGGAAGAACTTCACTAACATTTTTTTATATAGATACTTAGAAGGAATTTCCGTCATTTCTTGTGCCATCCGTTTAGGGAGAGTTTTTTACTCTTCCGTAAGAAATGGGGAAAAATTCCCATACAGCACAGAGGAAGAGGAATAAAATATTCCACAAATATGTTCCCTTAGTGTTTTACATAAGAGAGCTGATCACACCTTATACCTAAAATTACAGGATAACCAGATTTCCAATGCCGATTCCCTATAACAACGTGCAAAAGGCGCGGGGCTTTATCTTCCACTAAAATAAGGACAGACGTAAACTTTCAAAACACATTTTTTGTCTCTTGTGCTGGATCCGTGGTCAGAACCTTATTACTTTTTTTCATTTCCAGTGTGATATATCTGAAATTTGCTATCCAGTTTTAAATTCGATCATATTTAATAAGTTACACTGTAAATAGACTGCAAAGTCAAAGCATAAACATTAAAATCTCAAACTTTAAGCTCTACTAAAAAACATTTAAATATTAAACATAAATTAACAAATACACACGTGGAGTCACATAATACAAAGTAGCAACGTACGCTCGGCTGGCACACTTATGTGTACACGCATACAATTTTAAAAATACATTTAAAGAAATAGAACACAAATAAATTTGGATTTCTGCTGGTTGAAGCAAGAACACACTGAAAGTTTTTAACTCTTATTGTCCCTTAAACACACTAAAGACGGAAAATCTAAGCAATATGAAAGCTCAGTTTGATTTTGATCAGGGATGAAACGTAAAATTTAAGAAGTCAGAATTGAATAGAAAAGACAATTTAAAAATCTTGGCATGAAACTTTTGTGCAGTAGAGTGCAGGATTTGCTTATAAAGGAAATAAGCACCAGAATATGAAGCTGAGCACGGCTTGCATCAATGGAGAAGAGTTTTTGTGTTCATATATTTTTATGGACAAAACTAGACACCCGTCGAACATGTTGTAAGAGATTACTTTATGTAGGGATATCATTTTTGTTGTCTAAATTTGCTTTTACTGAAAGGACTTTGTACAAAGAAAAGTATGCGAATCGACAACAGAAGAGATCGGTGATTTGGATCTTTTTTAATTGTTTGTAAAATTAACTAAAAAAATTATGGTAAAAATGTTCAATAAAATTAAAAGAGTGAGACTGCTGTTGATATGTAATTTAGGGAGCTTAAGGGTTCTTGCTACATACAAACAAAGGTATAAAAGTGAATAAATAATAATATATCACGCATATTCACGCATGCTGGTAATAGAACCTTTAAATAAAGAATATATCGTATGTGCTTACAGTAAAAGTTTTATTGGGTTGATTCTTGATTTAATATTCAGACAGGAAATTCGTTCCAAAAATCTATTTTATTTGGTTGTTGTTTGCGTTAGAAAAAATCTTCTTACATTTATTTTTCAACTTGATGTTCATTGTTAAAGATACAGAGGTAAATTCAAGATTTTACAGTAACAACAATTATCACATCTTAGATATAATTTGTATTTTTCTACTCAAAACGGCAGCATATAAAAAAAATAAATATTTAATGTATGCACACATACGTATGTGTATATTAATACAAAGCCATTGTATACTCGTATTTGAGAACTGCATATGTTACTCACACTTTATACTCGAGTTTATTTCGCTGCATAGAGGCGTACCTATTGTTTTGTTGTATCATTAGCCAATACCCAGTTGGTTATGTGTTCAAGTGTTCCTTAAAAAAAGGCGAAAAAAGTTGTCCTTTGTATGAATGTCCTTTGTTGTAAACTGTAATACCAGGGAATGGTCTTTACCTTTATTTCATTTATGTAACCATTTTTATATTTTATGACAAAACATCACACATTATAGACTGGTAAAATAAACAAACGAACAACTCTTGGAAATTATTAAAAATCAATACCAAAATATTGGATCGATAGTCGAATATTGTTTACTGTTTCTGGTCTAGTTTTCATGAGGTAGTGGATAACCTTAAGTGAAATTATTTTTCTACTTGATTCTCCTACACCTGCGTGTAAACACAATAAGGTAAATATGGTTTCCGTTTAATATTACACAATTCAGTATATTTAATGCAACTCAAGGTAACTGGGAAACTAAGTTATTTACGACCTTCGCTTAACGATCTCAGCGTACATTCATTTGCAGCTGAAAGTACCTCAAAGAATAAGCCCAGATTTTAATATCCAAAAGTTTTCCAACTGTCCTGCGTAAAAAATAAAATAAACTACTGAAGTTCTTTTAATATGATCTTCAGCGACGAAGCTGATCTCTAGAGTACTGATTTCCTAAAGTAGCATCGTATGCTTTGTTGACTTTATTGCAGCTAAGAGAATTGGCTAAAAGGCGGCCATAGTAAAACCTATGTATTCATGCTGGATTTGAGATCGGGGCATTTTTTCCTCGTATGACAGAAAGTTTAACATGTTCCTATCCATATAGGCCGGTTTGTCTGAGCGAGTTTTAGCCTCATATGTCGAATAATACATCCGTTGAACAGGAAGTTCGATAAAAGTGACTCACGTTTATATCGTCATGGATTTGAGGAATTAGTGCTTAAGTTTGATCAATGTCCAATTAGTCATCAATAAAATGTAGTAACAATTTTAGTACGATACTAGGGAATTGTAGTCCACAGGCATGAAAACTGGATCGCCATACACTGTCAGATATATTGGTTCAACGTAATATTGGCGATATACAATTTCTAAAGGCAGTAGAGTGTTTGATGACTTGGGCAGCTGGTTGTGTCTGTGAATTGTAGTTATTTAATAATGATGATGTACGCTAATGTCATGTTTTCCTTTTTTCTTTTTAATTATGTCACGGGTTATGTGCAATAATACCAACAACTTGTTTTTATGTTGTCTTCCAAAACAAATGTCAATGTGTTAAAAAGTTCCTAATGAGTATCCTGTTAAAGTGATGTTCTTTCCTTAGACTTGGAAGGCTTAAACATGTCTTAGTTAAATATCCAATTAAATTTTGTAAATATTTCATTACTTAAACAAAGACTTTGTTTTTCTAACCTTAAACAATATTATTACTAACACTCTTTAGTTTTCAAATGTCATGGCATTATTCACAATACACCAAATTTCCATATGACTTCCGTTTATTCTTCATGGTCCTTTTCTAGTTGGCACTATCTTCAACATATGGCCAATTTGCTATGATTTTGTTAAACAATTTGTTGTATATTGAGTAATAGCTACTAAAGGAGCAGAGATACAAAAAACATTTTCCATTGGAAAGAAAATTTTACAGGAAGGACATGCTTAGGAAACAGGATATAAAGGGAAGAAATGATAAATGTGCAGCGTATACAAAAGAGAATTAAAAACATTTGAATATTGAAATCATTGTAACAGTTTTCATTTTAGTTTAACTCACAAGAATGAGTCAATAAATGAATATTGTAAGAACGGTGGAAAAACTAATAAAGCTTAAAGTTTGTAAAAGAAACATATAATTAGAGTTATTTAATAAAATCCTTTAATAATTCCTAAATAATTCAGTTGAGAGTATAAAAAGTTACTCCTTTGTTAAATGATGCAATCTAATTAGTAATTGAAATATTTAAGCTAAAGGTAGAATTATACAATATGCACAAGTGGCCGATAAGTAGCGACTGGTTGAAAAGGGTTGCTAATTTAAGTCCCAAATATTGTAACGAACTCTCATTTAATTAACTGATTCACAAGCTCAAGGTCTTTGATAAAATTTTCACAATCACAATTTTATTTATTTTACTCGATATTTTGCTATAACTATGTATAGCATCATCAGGAAATAAATTATATAATTAAATACATTTTATTACTAGGTAATACCACTATACAGAGGCGTAGCGAAATAACGAGTATAAATAATAACCATGGCTTTGGCACTTAACAAGTGTCTGCCCGTTGACCTAAGTCTTATGCTAGCTATTGCTGGACTTTCGAGCACAATGTGTGCTATTGTCGTTACCTCTTCCTCAGGAGTATCTTTAGAAGCTGTCCCGTCCACCCTGCAAGGTTTTCTTGTCAACTCTTCAAAATTCCTCCATTGGATAATAACGCCGGAGATCCTAAAGAGATTATCCTCTCCACCTCGTTCAAGGCTTTATTATCCATCCCTGTTGGAATCTCATAGTCTAACGGCTTAGAAGTACCTTTAAATATAGACCCGTCCCCTCTCCTCTCGCGAGGCTTTCTTGTCAATTCAACCGGATTCCTGACTTGGCCAATTACAACTGTAGAATCTCCGCCTCATGATTCATAGCTCTAATGGCGAGAAATATGTCCACCTACATAGAGCTCCACATACATGGATAAGTCTTTCTTAAAACTGGAGATCGACCTGGCCACGCATCCCTAGCATATGCTGTTCCACCGTGTTTTGGGGATTTTTTATACGAGTCGAGTGTCCGCTCGACTTATTTAACCAGGTTCCTTGCAAAGACAGGAACTTGTTACCGTCCGACACCACGTGGAGATATAAGTCAGAACTTCTGACAGTGCATTTGGTTATTGCCTGCCAGCTGGCGACCCAAATATGAATTAATATATTTTATACTTTAAAGACTTGACTTTATTTATATAGATTTCGTTAATAGTATATGGCCATATATACATTGCTACGACATCACTTGCGTTGTTAATGCTCAATACACTCTCCCTTAACTTAAATTTCCTTATATGTGTGTCATCCGGAATTATTGCCATAGCAAATTTGTGCTCTACGTGTGCTGGCATTAGATGTTTTATTTTTTTTATTTATTCCTTCCCTAAACCTTTCCATCTACAGAGTTTTTCACTGGAATTTTTATAAAGAGTTGTATGGACTTTTTTTATATCAAAAATATATAGAAAAAGTTAATATCGAAATGAATGAATTTGAATATAAAGTTTTTCGCTTCGTACAGTACGAAGTTACGATCTATACAATTTTGACACCTTTTCAATGCATGATTCAGTGCGGAAATAGCGATCGTAGGTAGCGCATGCCTGCAACTGCGTGGTGAATTGTCTCTAATACCCACATATCAGCGTTCATATAATTATTTAACAGAGCAACACGGCAATAATATTGTATAAATCCAAAGGGCCTTTTAGATCTCACGACAGTGAAATGTATTTTAACTGTTATTATGACGCATACTTTTAGACTTCTAAATAAGAAGTGCATGAAAGCACGTGTTGGCTCAGGAGGTTACCTGTTCGAAGCATCCAAGAAATTAATTAATACTTTCACACCATATAATAAAAGATCTCACCATGCGATTTGGCTAAAAAAAACTAAAGTTCACCTATCACGTAACTTTAGTTTCTTCTTTCAAATATAAAGAAACAAGATCCTTAAAAATATAAGAATATTTTTTTTCTGTTTGGATTTTAAGAGGAGAATGCTGTTGCTGTTGTTTTAGTAAAACTAATAAACTAACTAAACCATACCTTTACATCATGTTAAGCCTATGCTTGAAAACTTGTAACTGTTACAAGAAATAACGCCAAGAAGGTGCCAGTCAGAAACTTCAAATTATTACTATAACATTTAATAAAGAAGTACAAATTTATTTCTTGATGCAAAATTGGAAAACTCAGTTTTTTATCTTTTGGTCAAAGTTTTCTGTTGGAACAATATAGTCCTTTTAAAATTAAAAGGTTTGTATTTTCGTCACCATGCATTATAATTAATGCTTATAAAGGAATTTTATATATATGATGTCAATTATGTATTAAAATACCCAAAATAAAAAATATTGCTCTAATTTTGTGCACCGTGTTTTATGTTTACCACGTTAATTTTTTCTATTCACAATCAATTTCTCCTATGTAGCGTCTCCTTCAACCTACTCATATTGGCTGCCATATAAATATATGTTGGCAAGAGGAATTAACAGCCACAAAAAGTAACAAAACAGTTATAGCAAAGTTTTAAATTACAGTCTCCAATGACAGCAAAAGCTTAATGTCAAACTGGAAAAGCTGTTAGGTATATGGTGCTGTTAAGAAAAGCTCCACAGCACGTTTACTATAAAGAGGTTTAAGCACTTTTTATAGTATATGTAACTTATGTAAGCATTTAGAGTCCTGTTGTTGTATACGTAGAAGAAAACAATGTTTTCTTAATAAAATGATGTACGAAACTAAACGGCACGATTTACTTACTGGTAGGCTTAATTAATTAAATGTCTGAATAAAAAATATTATTCACAATAACAGGAACTGATAATTAATAAACAGTTGTTTTCTCTTTTTGAAGTCTCGCTTCAGAGTTTCGTAGTACTATATACAATATTACAAAATTCTGTTTAGCTACAAACAATTTTAAATTCGCGGTTGCATTTTCTGGAAAAACATATGCTTCTGCGTTCTGATCCTTTGTTCCACCGACAAATTTCTCGTTATTGCAAGATGTTAACGCGCGTACTGTCGTCTGTACCAGAATTTACTTAGTTGATAGTTGTAAATTTTATATAATCGACATTTGGATAATAGTATAAGTTTATGTTCCATAACATATACGACTATATACTTCCAGTAAGTACACAAAAATCTATTACAAACAAAAATCTTTATTGATATATTCGGTGACTAGGTTATTGTTCCTGGAAGCAATTTTTTAAAGAGACAGTTCTTGGCAGAGGTTCGAAATTAAAAACGCATATATTCCAGATGGAAAAGTATTTCAAGTACATGTTGTCCGTCAGGAAGGTATACTACTTTGTTTTGCCGCCATTTTGGTAAATATTAGTCTTAACAGTTCATATTTGGCAGTCGTGAAGTAGAGACGTTGCAAATTTATAATGGAAAAATATTCGGTAAACCAACGTGTTTTAATCGTTAAAACATTTTATCAAAATTTAATCATCGATTACTGTGACGATGAGGAAGTTACGTGAAATTTTTGGGAGAAACAACGTGCCAACAAGACGCACTATTTATCGTGTAGCGAATGATTTCAAAAAAAGAGTGACTGTAGCTGACAATTTTACACAAAGATTTGCATTTGTTTTTTTATTTAATTTAAGATTCAGTTGACACAAGAGCTTCTTCCAGAAGACCACTTACGCCGCCGTATATATGCCAATAGGATGTTACAGCTCGCCATGACAACCCCGATTTTCATGAAAAAATTATAATGAGTGACGAGGCACATTTTAACTTGAATGGATATGGGAATAAACAGAATAGTCGGTCCTGGGCAATGGAAAACTCTTAAAATAATTTATCAGTCACATTTGCATCCAATAAAAGTGACAGTCTGGTGCACAATTTGGTCAGAAGGAATTATCGGACGTTACTTCTTTGCAACTGAAAACGGCGTAACGGTAACTGTCAATGGGGAGAGATATCCTGATATGATTGAAAACTATTTTCGGTTGTGAATTTTTTCTATAGAAAAATTTCCGCTTGTGAATTTTTTCTATAGAAAAATTTCCGGTTGTGAATTTTTTCTATAGAAAAATTTCCGGTTGTGAATTTTTTCTATAGAAAAATTTCCGGTTGTGAATTTTTTCTATAGAAAAATTTCCGGTTGTGAATTTTTTCTATAGAAAAATTTCCGGTTGTGAATTTTTTCTATAGAAAAATTTCCGGTTGTGAATTTTTTCTATAGAAAAATTTCCGGTTGTGAATTTTTTCTATAGAAAAATTTCCGGTTGTGAATTTTTTCTATAGAAAAATTTCCGGTTGTGAATTTTTTCTATAGAAAAATTTCCGGTTGTGAATTTTTTCTATAGAAAAATTTCCGGTTGTGAATTTTTTCTATAGAAAAATTTCCGGTTGTGAATTTTTTCTATAGAAAAATTTCCGGTTGTGAATTTTTTCTATAGAAAAATTTCCGGTTGTGAATTTTTTCTATAGAAAAATTTCCGGTTGTGAATTTTTTCTATAGAAAAATTTCCGGTTGTGAATTTTTTCTATAGAAAAATTTCCGGTTGTGAATTTTTTCTATAGAAAAATTTCCGGTTGTGAATTTTTTCTATAGAAAAATTTCCGGTTGTGAATTTTTTCTATAGAAAAATTTCCGGTTGTGAATTCTTCGAGAGTTATCTTTTTGTTTGAAAGTTAATGTTTTCATTAAAATATATCTATATACTATGGCGATAGATTATTGGAAAATTAGGCGAATTTAATTAATTCATAGAACATGTGATAACAATTTCTTTCATAATTAATTAGTTAGAATTGTCTTTTAGAAAATTTTGCCTTAGTAATTGAATAATATACGAGTAATTATTATCTATATAAAATTAATCAAAAGTAATAATGAATATAAAAGTTTTGCTTCTATAGAAGAGTAGTAATTAGATAGAAATTTCTTTTATGAAAACCAATAGTATATTTGTAATATTGGTACACCCTTTTGCTAAGTATGAGAAATTAGGAAAAAAGTGCATACGGACATGCTTTAAAATACGCACAGACGCAATTCTATGTTTAACTGCAGTACTCTTTAAGTCATTTTTGAGGAACTTATGATTTGAAATTCTGGTGTGCATATGTCATGCTTTGGAACCCCCATCTGTGATGCGTATATTAAACATAACAGATTTATACGAATTCAGTCACAAGGCTACTCCTGGTTTGTTTTCATTTTCGTACTGGTTTTTGTTGGTTTGCTGCAGTAGTAAACATCTTTAGCAACCTTTGTATTGAAACGGAGGGAGTACGTGGTGCACTTGGTATGAATTGGCTTTATTTCTAGCTACGAACATTCTGTTTGATACAGATTTTATTTATAAAATCTCGTGACATGTTTCTTGCCTAGAAATGGTATCTCATTAGCTAAGCTGTGTCTTTGCATATGTGAGCATGTGCTTTGGTGTCTCTTATTCAATGAGATTTATTAAGATGATTACAAAAGGTCTATATTTTTATTAAAAAGTGTGTTTGTTTTTTTTTCAACCCATTTTTCACCCTGCAAGTGGTTCCTATTGTCGTTAATCTTTAGTTGTAGATGACTCAATTTATTTAAAATCAGTTTGACACTTTTTAAGCATCATTTGCAACACGTGAATGATGAGCTCCCATAGATTTATATTTGCTTGCTGTTTTTTTGTTGCTGTCGATTACTCTCTTGTTTGTCGTACATTTCCGTATGTCTTGAGTGTTTGTCACTGCCATTTTATTTGTCTTGTTAGTAGTTACTGATATTTGTAGGTTCCTACGAATCCATGTGTGTAATTGTATCTTTTATATGGTAGTGCTTGTGCGTCAAAGGATAATATTTCTCTGATGCGATTTAACATGATTTTCTTTTTTGTGTAACGATATGGGTTATTTGTAGCAAGTGATTTATGCTTAAATTGAGGTTAACGGATCAAATTGAAACAGCAGATAATACTCAGCATCTCTTATGCGAAAACTTGTGTAGTGAAGTTGTGAAGTGCGAAATTATTTAGAATTTAATTGATATTATAATTATTTTTGCTATTTCAGATTATTAAAAAATAACAAGTTAGAATGCCCAAATACTTTTAACTAATAAATAAATATTGAATCAAATTTATAGTGAAATACCGATAGATTTTCGTCTTATCCCATCTTTAAATAGAAAATCTCTGGATTTTTATACTCGTATCACGAAGTTTTAAAATTATGTAATGATTAATTTTAAATTGTTCTGCCGAATATGTGGCGGATAAATTTCAACAGATATTGAAATTTGTTTTTGAAATAAATCTCAACCTATTATAACTCAAAGGGCAAACCAAAAGATAAAATTCAAATTATATAAGATTGATAAAATTATTTTTAAAATTGGTGTAACAGTTTTTAAAAACCAATCGCAAAATGTACAAAATGGGAAATAATGTGTATATCGTCAACTCCTTAAATTTTAAATCTGTATTTAACTTTCCGATGATCACCTAATTCGTATAACAATATGGAGTCAATGTACTAGCGACAGTTTTAAGCTTCTTAATGCTGGAATTTTTGGTCGAAACTACTACAAAGTTCCCACTGTTTTTAGCGCAGATTAGTCACTTCGGTAGTCTTATCAATAAAGGATATTGAACAAACGAATCACAGATGGGTGAGCAGCTATAAATTACGTTTAGGAAATACCAAGACTGACGTAAGGCTTTGGCCCACCTTGTGCGTGACACTGGATATGGAAATTATGTGTTTATTTTAACTTTGTGACATAATTTCGACTTCAGCTTAAGGCTGTAGGAAACAAGCCTAATTCAATGGGAAATTTCTAAGACACTGTGGAAACATCCGCACGAATATAATTTTATCGTTTTATTGATATTTATTAGGAATTTGCTTAATATTATATCGGTTTGGAGGAAACGTTTTTTAATGGTATGAATCTGGAGTTCATTCTACAGAAGAGAGAAGAACTATACATAATTTCAAAGCATCACAACGAAACAATAGATCGGAAAATATTACCTGCCCGATCTCATTTAAAAAAATAACTTCCATTTAAACCCACCAGCAAATTTATCAACACGTGTTTTAAGGTGAACATTTCTAGGTACCAAATATTAAATTAATAAATAACAAGTTTTCTTTTTTATTCCTACAAACTGAAACTAATAAATCCATGCAATGTTCAACACCTTTCTTTAGAGATCCAGTTAGAAAAAATAATAAATTATATAACTGGAAAAAGCAATTCAATATCAAGTGAAATCGAAATGAAACCTTTCAATAAAATGCTACTGCATTGCAACAGTGGTTGCTGCTGTTCTTGGTTGGCAGTACTAGTGATAAGCAAAAGTAAATGGGGAATTTAATTTGCATACAATAACAGAAACTGAATATTCAACTAGTGCACTCAAATATATTTCAACATAAAATAAAATTATAAAGAAATATTATAATTTATTTACAAAAACAAAATCATGGAAACTACTGTACAAATACAAACTAGTAGGCAAGAAATGCTACAGACATGTAGACACAAAATCGGAAAGTACCAATAACTTCTAAGTTGTAGCGGAGCTTGTTGTTAACATTCTTGCAAAAGTGGAAATTCAAAATATAGTGGACTTTTTAATAAAATGCAACAGAAGTTTTTTGTATTATGTTGTTGTAAAAAATTATATTAAAATAAAAAACAAACTTGATAGAAACAGTAGCAGATCATTACACTGTGCCACGAAATATCGAAAAAATTTAAGCTACCAACTAAAAAAATTAATGGCATATCTGAGAGATGATTTTACATTAACGCTGCAGTTCATTTATTTATTGAGCAAAAAAATTGTTTTATGTTTTCCGTAGAAAAAAATTCTGTCTTGTTTTTTGCTTTTTATTTTGATTAACAAGAACAAAAACTTACACAATTTGCTTTTTCATAACATTCAGCGATTCAAATGTTTATATTATTTTTGTATAGTTAAATTACTTCGATCGTGGTTAGAATTTTTAATTAAAATTTTGTTGTTAAACCCCACCATGTTGCAATATTTTATGGACGGTAACTATTTAATAATTACATTTAAGGAAGTATATGTTTATCGCAAATAAAGTAATTTTAAAATATTTTCAAATAATCTTAATATACATATGTAAGTGTTGTGGTATATTAAAACCAAACAAACCTTTTTCTAGATGTCGATTTTATTTCTGTCTATGCCTTTACGATAAAAGAAGGAGCAGGCTGCACAACAGCAAAATATTGTTTTAAAAGGCGAGGAGTTACAGTAAAGTGATATAAAATTGATTCTTGATTTGATATTCCGACAGGGTGTTTTGATGTAGATTTTTGGAACGAATTTTCATCATCCCTTGTTAAGTTTGGTTTGGAGACAAATCAGTTTCGGCTATGTGCCGACAAAATAAATGGTCTCCTTGTCATTCTCAACTCAATTTCGTCAATTTTAAGCCGACCCAACTCCATAATAACAAATTTTTATGGCATTGTCAACTTTAAATATCAAGTTTGGCATAAAAGCAGACAAATTCGTGTTAAAATTTATGAAAATAAATTAAAAGCAACAATTATTTTACTACAAGGAAAATCATTTTAAAGGATATGGCACATAAATAGATTTTATGAAGGCAAAGGTTTCCTGATGATCAAGCTAAAGCAACTAGCAAAAAGGCTAATAGATAAAGTCCAATTTTCTATCAAATGAAGACGAATTTACCAAAAAAATTTGTTTTTCTTAAATTCTAAAGTCTTTTTAGTGGATTTTCTTGAAATCGGACACCTCCTATTGTTTGCATATATTCCTACATAGCTAACACTTACGCTCCAATTTGTGGAAGAAGAGAATGGAGGATGGAGGATTTTTCGCTGCTTTCATTTCTTTTTTCTATTGACGACAATGAAGATGGTGTTAGCTGACCTCCTTACGAACAATATCCTGATATACGAGTATAGACCCATAAGTAGATGCCCACATGCTCATATAGCTGGTAGATCTTCTGATACCCCTCTGCAGTCAAGAAAAATTTGCGGTAGTAGAGCTGCTTTTTTAGACTTTATGGATACTAGAGTTGTCTTTGAGCAGAAATCTTTCTCCGGTATAAATCACAGATATGATGTAAAACGGGATTGCCCGCAAGGAGGAGTTTTGTCACCTCTTCATTGGAAACTGGACTTAATAGGCATCTATAATGTAGGAAGTTCATCGAGACTATTCGACGTTGCATGAGACATGCTCTCATGAAAACCGAGACTTGGGTGCAATGAACAAGTGCTAACCATATGGTAGCAAATCCGTTGCTATGCTCTTACGGGTATACGGTTTTGTCGATCAAAATTTGCGAGGAATTGTAAAAGAAAATACCACACAAAAAATTAACGTGAAAAAACTAAACCATCAGCTTTAGTTAAGACTGGGAAAGCCAATTTATCAGCGATGACAAAAGTATTTTAAAACTTGTGAACTGCAATGGGGTCATAATTGATTACCAGTGTAGTGTACCAGTAATAACCAACACTATTACAGTAAAAATATGTTGTCGTATATCATTTTAATTTTAACTTACTAACTATCAAAAACAATTACTAATTGACGACACTATTGGCGAATAAATACGCATAAAAAATACATACTTCAAGCTAACTTTGTATTGAAAGGAAAAAGTTATTTTAACTCGATAATTTTCTATTTATTGTCCAACTGATTTCTTCTTAACGTAGTAACTAACAGCTAAAAAAGTCTAAAATAAAAAGCATATTAATAAGGAAAATAATAATAAGAATTTTATATTAAGAATGTGGCAAGAAATTTTACTGATGTCTTTTTCGTTCATCTTGCAGAGAAACTTATTTAAATTTTTGAAATTTATTAAAACCTTTCATATCCTTGTTGTGTTTAAAATAAACCAAATCTCTTAAAAAAAATTTAAATATTATGTTAAAAACAATTAAGAAATAAAAAAAGCTACAATTCACCTTCATCAATTTTACAACAATCTTGTGCCACCTGCCACACTGATTCCAAGAATTGAATATTAAAGGTTTGGGATTTGCAATAATCGGTTAAATTGCTATTGAAATAGCCATATTTCAATTTATTCAATTATTAAACATTGTTAAAACAATTTGAAGCTGCAGTGCTCGTTAGGTTTTGCTCAAGTACTATTTTTGTTATTGACGCTCAATTTCTAAGCACTTGAAAGTTATTGCCGTTAAACCTATTAACTTTTGTTTAATCAAAAACTAAACGTTTAACACAAACAACATCACACACAAATACTCACTCACACAAAAGCACCCATGCCTTCTGTGGCAGAAAATGGCTAAAGTTTTGCATTTCTAAGCTAAATATGCAAATAAAATCTGTTCAGAAAAATGATACGGCAATGGTTGACAATGTGAATGCCTGCAACTGTTATACAAATACTTTATATAGCACCAAAAATATGTTAT
This sequence comes from Phania funesta, assembly GCA_963932375.1. Taxonomy (NCBI): domain Eukaryota; kingdom Metazoa; phylum Arthropoda; class Insecta; order Diptera; family Tachinidae; genus Phania; species Phania funesta. Next base: position 101,084,306 of record OZ010653.1, on the reverse strand, counting down.
TAGATCAACACTGAGGTGCTTCTAATTAATAATTTTTATTTTCATATTTAGTTATCTAAAAATGTTGGTAGATATTTCAGGCAAGCCATATGACTAACTCTGTAATTTATTGCATTTTCCGATATTGAGAATTCGTTGTTGACTTATTGTAAATGCTTCCTTTTCTGCTGTAGCGAAACAAAATACAAATATTATTTGTGCTTTTGAAAGCACTACAGCTAAAACTATACAACAATAGAAACAATAACAATTTGGCATTTTATTTGAATAAAATTGAAAAGGAAAACTTTTTCTTTTTAATGGCCAACAAATCGGATTATCTTCTATAGATAAAACTGCAATTGCACAACCGTACGAAACGAATGAATGAATCAATTGGTCATGTGAACTTGGGAAATAAAAAAGCGAATAAATAATTTTAAACTCAATGTACAAGTGAATATTCTAAATATTTTTTTAAGCGGCTGGGTTAAATTATCGACAATATTTTTCGTTTTTTTTTTAGTACATTAAATTATTAGATTTTCCTTTATTTTTACTGGAATAATAAATTCATTTAAATTTTTAAGCCTCTTAATTTTATCGGAAAAATTCAACTTTTTCAGAAAGGGCAGATCTTAATGTAGTTTTTTGCCCTTTTAGATAATAGGCACCTTTAAGAGAAAATATTTGAATAAAAATTAAAAACAAAATCAACACGCACATTAAAACCAAATTTTTAATATAAGTTTTTTGTAAGTACAGTGTAACCTCGATCAACGCAAATTCAAATTCTCAACATTGGTGCCTCTTTTCAGGCAACTTATTTAGAACTTTACAAATAAAGTATTGTTTTTCTTTTTGGGTTCGTGTGTTACTAAAGTTTTTTATGAATGAATTTAAAAATAAAACGTATGTATATATGTTTACATACAAAACTCAGTTTAGTTGTTTTGCTTTTGAAAACAATTGAGTATAAAGAAGTTCTTCGTGAATAGTTGTTATATTTGCAAGAGAAAATTTCATCTAACTGTTACATTTAAAGTGTCTACTTCCCATTGTTAATAATGAAATTATTGAAAATATATGTATTAAAAGTATCAGAAATTCAGATTTTATAAATATCTACTCATGCTACTTCCCTGGAGGAGTAATAAGAGATCATAAAAAATAATATTTCACAAACTTAGTCGTGATAATAAGTAATTACTAGGCGGTGATTTTAAATGGGGATGCTTAAGAGCCAGTGGCTTTAAAAAAGTATTATATGAGAAATTAGACCTCACTATATTGAGAGAATAAATCCGAATGATTTCACAGCAAATAAGCAAGCTTCCAACTTAGATCTATTTTTAACAAATATATCTAGTTCATTGTCTCATGCAGAAGTCATTGACGACTTAAGCTCAGATTACTTCCCGATGCAAATCGTGTTAAACAGTGGTTATAATACTTCAACAATTTCTAAGTACGATTTTGTTTATGCTGACTGACTCTACCTCATATTAAAAACATCACATTGATTTTGATAATTTTTTACTACACCACAAGCACATAAATAATTACGCAATAAGCCATAGTGTTTCAAAAAAATCTCCGCTAGCAGCCTTTTGGAAGACATAGAGGTCTCGGAAAAACTTAAATTCAAAAAAACCTTTTTTGTGAAAAACACAACCGAAAACCTTTCTTAAACGTGATTCCTTGACTTTATAAAATTACCATTAAAGATCTACATACATTAGAATATGTATTTTAAAATGAATATAAATACTTTTTGTTTTTTATTAGCATTTTTATTTTAATCAAAATAAATGCATGAATGAAGTAAATTTTTGGATTTTTAGCGATTTTTGACTAGGTTTTTACAACAACCTCAGTTTTCCGAATATGAATTGCTATTCGTTGCGTTAACCGAGATCATACTGTATGGTTTTTCTGTATGAAGGGGAACCTTTTATGTAAAAATTATAATTTTATCCAAAAATATTTTATATAAATATCTTAACAATAATATTATTTTTCTAAACAAGGATATTTTTTATAAAATTTAATTTTTTTAAAGTTCGACATAAAAAAAACTTGAGCTAATTTTTAAAAAAGATTTACTTGCACAAAGTTGGTTTTTTTTTTGACAAAAACTGTAACTTTCTTTAATAAGTGCAATTTGTTTCAAAAAGTGCAACTTTTTACAAACAGTGCAGTTTGTTATAAAAGTCTCTACTTATCATAAAAATTCAAAATTGTTCTAAAATATGCAAGTTTTAGTTAGAAGTGTTAGTTGTTATTAAACTTTCTTATTAAAACTTGAAAAGTTTTAATATAATATTCAAATTGCACCGTTTATTCAAAGTGCAAGTTGAAACAGTACAAGTTTTCACAAAAAAGTGCAATTAAAACAACTGTAAACATTTTTTATTTTTAAATAAAAAACACACATTTTGTTTTAAAAACCGTCGACAGGAGGTGCCCATTTTTTTCCTTAAATTAAAATTACAGTACAGTATAAAATTTTCTTTAAAAGTAAATAAAGAAAATCCCTAAAAGAACATTTTGTAGTTGATGTTATTTTCATGAATTCAGAAAACAACATGATTATATCGTTCTTCTATTATTTGAAGGAAAGTTGGCCCAATGCTCTAAATACTTCGAACTGTAAAGTATGTTTTAACAAAACACTTTTATTATTGCTTTTTGTTTAGACTTTTGTCAATATTAGAAAGCAACTTTAAAACATGCACAAGAGAAGTAAACATTTAAAAATGTTGTGTATATTTTAATAGAAATCAGACAGTCATTTTATATAAGACATATGTCCTCTGTGTATTTCATGATGTTGAGAAAATATATTATTATATTTTATTTTTGTCTTTATGATTTAGGTCTTCGAAACGGTCTTAAAATTTTGGTATTCCTCAATATAATATGTCTATGTATTAGGATGTTGAAAATAACTAGTTATCTTCAACACACATTCTTTACCTCAATATCTCTAAATTCCTAATAATTTTGCAATGATACTAGAAGCAATTCAATTTTAATTTTTAAATCAGATTATTTCATTGAACTTCAAATATTTATTATATATGAATGCATTTTGATGCTAGCAACACATGTACCATATTTTTGTTAATCTTGTCGAAACTTGTGGCGTTTGTTTGTTTCTTTTCAGTAATCCGATAATATCTACTGATTTCTTTAATAAATTTGTTATGTTTTATATCTTCATATTTGTTCAGTATATTTATATCTTTTTTATAGCAATGCCTTTGTTTTGTTTTTTGCTTTAGTCACTCTAATATAACTTGCAAGTATTATGAAAAAAACAATATTATTTTTCTTTCCATAACTATATTGCTTTCCTGTCCAGAAGAAAACATTATTATCTTCATTTTCTTGTAGCTAATATGTTTTTTTTAGTTTTGTTTCATAACCTTTTACGGAGAAAACCTTTACAATTTTTAAATTAATTTGTTGTGTAGTCGTACGATTGCAGGTTACAGTGTATTATTTGTTTACCTTAGGTTGGATTTTATATATTTAAGAAAACTTTATGATTTAGCAAACAAAAATAAACACACAACAAATTATATGTTATTGATTAGTATTATGACATATTACGCGTATGATTAATATTGCATATGCAAAGAAGTGGGTGTTTATATAAATTATACGTGCAGTATTCGCTAAGGAAAATCTTACACATGTACGTATATTTATAAAACAATCTTAACTATTAAACTTGCACTGCTTAAATTTTTTCAAGAACATTTATTGCTGAAAATGAGTTAGACGATCTAGAATCTTGAAACTGGGACCATTTAAACAGTGAGTTCGCTATTTGAAGTCGGCTTAATCGGTTCACATGTTCCAGAGATATGTCCCAGATGGGGAAACAATTATACATATGCCCATAAATTGAATCCTAATGAAATTTGCTGTAAAGTTCTGCTATAATAATAATATACCAAAGACCCCAGATAACTTAAGGTCGATCGATTAAAAAAAACAAAATAAAATCTCGTAATTTTTCCAAAACTTTAAATTCACTACACGTTCGAAAATTCACTACAGAATAAAAAATTCAAAATGAAAAGAAAACAATATTTAATAAAAAAATCCACATCTTACAAAACAAACCGAAAATTCAAAATCACTAAAAATTTTGTAATCAAAAAAATTAAATATTTTACCAAATATCTAAAAAAATTGAGAAATACAATTTACAAAATCACAAAAATTTCAAAACTTTTTACGAAACCAAACAATAGTTTCAAAATAGTTAATCTCCAAAAGAATAAAAGTTTTCCAAAAAAAGCGAAGTATTACAAAAACGGAAATTGCACTTAAAACTTATTAAAAATTCAAAATTTGATAAAATTTATATTGACCAAAATTTCGGATATACAAAATAATCTCAAAAACCTGGATTGAAACAAAATAATTGCAAAACCACAACAACATCCCAAATTTTAAAATTTTACCAAAATTTTGCAGTTTTGCAAAAAGTTTGTAAGAAAAATTAGTATTATATGAAAAGCGTCGCACAAAATCAATGTTACACAAGGTCCAAAGAACCTAATTTTCACAAAAAAGAAACGAAAACCAAACTTCACGGTATTTTAAAACGACGCAAAATTTTCAAATATTTCACTAAAACTCTATTTTCAGTATAATCTACATTTCAACAAATGTACAAAAAAATTATCGAAAATTAGTAAGCATGCATCCATTAATCGATCAAAAATTCATACATTAAAAAGAGAGCTAAATGTAAAATACGACGACTAAAACTCGATGTAAAATTTAAAGATTGTAACAATCCTTTACGCTGGGAATAATCTGTATTACATTTTTAGTAGTTGATACTATTGTGAAGGATTATAGCGCTCTTGTTATTAATTTTTTTGTTATATATTTTTAATTTTTATAATAATCCGTCTTGATATAAATTTCTTACGAAGAAATTAAGCTCGATATGAATATTAATAATACAGTGTTCTAATATGGAGTTTAGCTGTTATGCAAACATTAATTATCTCATGAAAACACCACCAAGTATATTAAATGTTAAATCTAATAAATTTTTAGCTCGTCTTTAGTTGCTTCTAAAACGTTTATAAAGTATGTACACTGGTTATACATAAGCATTTAAGCATGAACATTTAACATACAATTTTTGCTCAGTGCATTGAGAATGACAGATCTGAAAGGAACCCTTGCAAATATAAAATTAAGATATATGCGTATATGCCGGAGTATGCTATACAAATCACCTGGGCCAGATGGCATTCTGCCAAGGATGCTATAGAGCGCTAAGAAAATTATCACTCCCTGGCTTCATAGGATGTTCATGCTTTGTCTCTCTCTCAATCATGTTCCAGAAAATTGGAGAAAGGTCAAGGTCGTTTTTATTCCAAAAACCGGCAGAAGAAGTCATGAGAATGCGAAAGAACTTCGGCCGATAAGTCTTTCATCTTTCCTGCTCAAGACTCTGGAAAGACTCATTGACTTTCATATACGGCATCGACAGGAAAGCACCAAGGGCATTTCGAGAAGTCAGCATGCCTACCTTAAGGGTCGATCTACGGAAACAGCCCTACATGAGGTGGTAGGGGTCATAGAAAGGACCCTTGAATACAAACAATACACAATGGCATCCTTCCTGGATATAGAGGGAGCCTTCAATAACGTGATCACTGTGGCCATTCAACATGCTCTCACTAGTCTGCGAGTGGAGGAGTACCTCAGTAACTGGCTGGTGTCCATGTTGAGGTCAAGAATAGTCACTGCAAATCTTAAAAAAACTAGTGTATAGAGGTACACAGGGTGGTGTAATCTCTCCGCTACTCTGGCTAATGGTTGTTAACACGATTCTTATACAATTAGGTAAAGGTATAAAGGTTGTCGCATATGCTGATGATGTTGTGATCTTGGTATCAGGACTGTTCCCGGACGTGATAAGCAATATCATGTCTGATGAGCTGGGGCTACTTAGCAACTGGGCGATAAGGAATGGCCTAGGAGTAAACCCGGACAAAACCAGTTTAGTACTATTTACAACAAGGACCAAAATCCCTAGCTTCAGACTACCGCGGTTAGGAAACCGCGATATTCCTCTTACGAACAGTGCGAAATATCTTGGTGTCATCCTTGATTCTAAGTTGTCATGGAGGCTGAATATTCAGCACAGAGTCAAGAAGGCTACAGTAGCTTACTACACCTGTCGTAGGATGTTCGGTGCAAAATGGGGACTTAGTCCTTCTATAGTTGGATGGATGTACACAGCCATTATACGTCCGATTCTTACAAATGGATCTTTTGTGTGGTCTTCATGGCTAGCCCTCTGATCACGTCTGCGACGAGGAGGAGATATGTGGTGGACCAACTGTACAGAATTCAAAGATCAGCATGTATTGGCATTACAGGTGCACTGCGTACTAGTCCATCAGAGTCACTGAATACTATACTGCACCTTATTCCTACAGATCTTCACATCGTGGCTATATCTGCTATTAGTGCAGTTAGGCGACGGGAAGTTGGCGGGCGAAGACGTACGACCATGTGAACATTTTGGGCGTACTGCCTCCGGATATAAATCAACTCCCTGACTATTACTAATCCCCTCCAGGAGGGAGTGGTGCGGTGGTAGTCTCGTGGAGAACTATAGCGTCAGGATATATACGGACGGTTCTAAGATGAACAGGCTCTGGCGTCTTTTCTAGTGATCTTGAGATAGGCATCTCATATCGTCTTCCGGATAATTGCAGCATATATCAAGCTGAAATACTTGATATTATGAAGGCATGCAGGATTTTATACGGCAGGAATATACGTGGGAATATTGGTATTTTCGTCGACAGTCAGGCGGCGCTCCTGTCACTCAAATCGTACAAAACTACGTCTCTGTTAGTTAGTCAATGTAAGAGAGAGTTGTCAAGGCTAGCGGAGCCTGGCGGATGTTACCTTGGTTTGGGTCCCTGCGCATAGGGACCACTTTGGTAATGAACAAGCAGACAAACTAGCCATAGGAGGAACCGCTCTAAATACTCCCAATGTGGAATCAGTCGCAATCCCCTTGGGGAATATTAAAAGCGGCGTCTTCAGTCACTTTCTTAGGCAGGCTGATAATAGGTGGCGGAGACTGAGCAGGGTCTCTAAATTGATGTGGCCCTATTTTGATTTTAGGCGCACAATGCAACTGATAGGTCATGATCGGAGGAACTTATCGAGGTTGCTGGCAATATTAACAGGTCACTGGGTGTTAGGAGAACATGCCAGACGACTTGGACTCCCCTATAATGACCACTGTCGCAGTTGTAAGGACATAGAGAAAGAGGAGACGGTTTTTCACCTTCTCTGCGAATGCCCTGCCCTGGGTGTCAGGAGACACAAATGTCTTGGAGACTACATACTAGAGGATCTCAGTGAGATATCTAGGTGCCGTTTCAACGATATTTTAAGATATCTCACGGCTACGGGATGGATCTAGCTCCCTAGTCTTAGTGCGAGCATAGGCTCTAAGACGCTATTTACCTGGCGAGTGGTATGGTCTTGTCAAAACGGGGTCATTCAGACCTTACTTGACAGCCTACGTGTAGCAGGCTACCATATAAACCAACCAACCAACCAATGCTATACAATACATCAGAACCAACAATAAATCAGAACCAACTACTTGAGTAACTTTTTAAATTTAAAAATGCTTGCATATCTGATAATAAAGAAATGGTGATCAAACTCCAGATCGTCGCAATCGCGATGTTTGTAGAAATTAACTGAAGGATAAAGTATTTAAAAATTAACACGATTAAAACGAGTTTAAAGTTGATAACTATGCGAGTCGCTGACCGGATAACGCGGTATCGCCAATTTATTTTGCACTACGTCTTTTTTGCCGTTTATTTATGATTGAAAAAATATATAAGTTTTATTAAAAATCCTTTCGCATATATAGAGCTGTATGACTTTTTGTTCTTTATTTTTCTTTGTTCCGATAACACGACCAATAATTTCTTCCAGTAGTGCAAAACTCCTCGTTGAGCCCTTGCAAAAAATATTTGTGTCGTGGTATAGAGTTGTTATTTTAAAAATATATTATTAATTTTGCAAACGTACGAGTGCTAATATATCTTCTATTATAGAATGTTCAAAACGTCTGGTTTTAACTTTAGCTGTACATATACAGTTTTCTTTCGCATGGATATGAATTAATCGCTTGGTCATTATTATATTACTAACTATAGCATCTTCTGTGTCTGACCTTTCCATGTTCTGGTTTCTGCAAATTAGGAAAATAATATTTTGGATAAATGAAAGTTTGTAACATCATAAAAATTTTTTGATTTGTTATACACCAAGGAAGCAATAAGTGCAAAAATTTTCATAAAAATTGTAACAAGGTCCCTAAGTGGTGCCATATATCCTTTATTGGAAAAGTTATCCATATGTCATTAAATTTGTTGAACTCAAATAATGTTGAGTTAGCACCTACTTCAATAACTAATAATTTAAAAACAGCAAATTCAGTTTATACTAATCACCAAAAGGGCATTTTACAATTACCTGAAAAGAGGAGAGTACAAAGTTCAATTATTAAATTACCAAAAAAATACTTACTCACTCACTTTTGTTTGCTTAAATTTAACAGGTTGAATGTATTTAATCGTGTCTTTATGTAGATAAAAAAGCGGAAATAGGAAGTTAACACCTTAATAAATATTATATAATAGTAGAAATCGTTAAAAAAAGGGTGTTAACTCATTTTTTTCATTCCTATAACACCAATATTTTATCTAAAAAAATTAATCTTTTGTTATCAATATTATTAAAATAAACATTGAAGAATATATTGTTCTGTACCATTGGGTAAAAGTATATTAACATCTTCTTCCACTGAAGACTTCAAATTTGTAATTTTATGTACATATGCATGTATATATTAATTCTGTTGCTGTCTGCTATCATTATAAGAAACTATCGTCACTACTAGAGTCATTATAAAGTGCAGTTTCTAGCGTCGAAGTGTGTCAATAGGTCCATTACTAATGCTGCCGCCTGTTATTTGGGCCACTACGTCGCTATTCGAAAAAAAAATCCTCAAGGAGTATTTCGGTTATTAGTGTTTTCCATGCTTTACTTGGTCAATTGATAATAAGTTTTTAGTAATTTCAGAAAACATTCTTGGAATAAAAACTTCTATGGGCCTTATTTTATAAAAGGCAAGGTAATGCAAGACATTATGTGAAAAAAATTCAGTCTTTACAAAAGTTTTTTTTTTTTTTTTTAAAACCGTTTTTATTGTTTTCAAAAAACTTTTTATGAACGCAATAAAATATGAAGCGTTGACTTCCTATTCAAAAACTTAAAAATTTGTGTGAAAAATTTAAAGAAATTTTGAAATTTGTTTTTGTTTTTCATAACAAGTTTTGCCTGGCCTTGCGTTTTATAAATTAAGTCCCTATATTTTTTATTAAAATAAATTGACAGAGAAATGTTCCCAAAATTATAAAAATATCTTTTATACAAAATCAATATTTGTATTTCATACAAAGTACTTTAGCGCCCTCTAGATAAGGTTAAGTAAACTAATTGATTTCCATATAATACATTCTGGCTATTTCTTTAATAAAATTTTAGGTTTTAATGTTATTTTTTATAGTTTGTATGTTTGCTTTAATATTATATAGACTATTTTTACAAATAATTTTTTTAAGTTGTGGCGAAAAAATTGCACTATGGCCCTTTTAAAAATTTGATACAAGTATACTACAAACCTATATACTAAAGTTTTGGAATTTTAGAAAAAAAATGTTTTTTTTTTGGGATAAAATATATTTCCAGATGACATATTCAATAAAAATTCTTAATATACTATAGATCTTAAAATAAAAAGCTTCAAGATCTTTTTGAGATAAATGATTTTTTGAGAAAAAAATTAATTTAATGAATTCAATAAAATTTATTATTTATTGATAATTGATTAAATTTGATTGACTTTTGTAAGCTCTGGCGAAGTCTAGAAAAGTAAAACGAAATTAATTCTGTAAAATTTATTTAAGTTATGTTGCTATCTATCGATCAGTATATTTTTAATTATGTTTTAATATAATTTTTTTTATATTTTTTTTCTATGAACAGCGCTGTCAAGAACAAACGTTTTTTTTTATTGTTATCGGCCATAGCGTTAAAGTGATTCAAATTGCTCTCAGTCTACTTGACTATACAAAGTAACTCTTAATTAAATTCAACGTATAATTGAGATAATCCAACTTTCCTATACAGGTTGCCCACAAATCACTATGTGACCTTAGTTCTTAATTATAGTAGTTTGCTTAGAGATATGCAGCCGCAGAGTAGATATTAGTTAATAAACATTTTAAGCTTAACAAACCTTTGTTAAGAAAATATATGTAAAAAATTAATTAAACTAATTCTTGTTTATGGTAAAACCATCTTAAAATATGATACAAAAATGACCCAAATTATCAGGGTAGTCGAGGCTTTAATTGTTAAGCTTTTATTTTTTTAATAAAACTGACTGTATAATATCTTTCACATTTTGAAATGGTTTTATATAAACCTTTGGAATTTGCAAAATATTTTTCAGATTTTAAACACAAAAATCTTTTGTTATAGTTTAGTTTCCTCACAAAAAAAAAAACAACTAAGAATTTATTACTTCCCTTTCGTATTTGTATAAACAAACTACCTGTTTTGTCTCTGCAACTTTGTTTACCTTTATAGCATTTTGCATATCCTGCCCGCCAGGTTGCATTTATTATAACTATGTAGACGTAACAACGAGAATGAAAGTACCTGCTTTTAATGTTTTTTTTAGCAAAGAACTAAGCAGGGGAGGGGTTGCGTATGAAGAACTACATACTATTTATAAATAAACTATATATATTGGCGAAAGGTATATACGAGGGCGGTATTCTTACCATGACACTTAGCAGGAAAACTGGAAAAAAATTATTTAAAAATTGTTTTAGTTTTTAACATTTTCTGTAGTTTATTAGGTACAGTGTTTCCAAGGATAACCGGAGTTTTAACACTTTCTTTATAATAATTATTATAATTATAGTCAAGCTTCAATTAAATACTAGCCTTGCAATAAAATGTTTGTAAAATTATATATATATTTTTTTTGTACGGAATTTATAGAGATATACTTACTACCTGCTGCCTGGTCTCGTGCATTTTTTTTAGTAACAGACACTTTTAATTGAAGAATTTTAAACTGAACTGCAGAAAGAAACACCCATCACTTTAACACTCACATTGCCATGAAGTCATCATAATTCTATTATAAAAACAGCAGCTGAAAGGACTTAGCAAGAAGAGGATCCTACATTAAAGCATGGACATGTTAGTACAGCGGGTGGCCGTGTCCTTGGTCTGATTTTTCCTAAAATCCTTATTTGCTGAACTTAAAGATTTTATGGTCACTTTATTTCAGTCCTATTAATCATAGCACAGTGCGAAGTATTGATTTTAACCAGCGCCGCAAATATTGATTATTTTGCAAATTTGTAACAAAAAAGTTATAATGAAAGAGAAATGCTGCTAGATTAGGAAGTACACGAATATAAACCTCGTTACGCAGGCTATATGTGGCTGCATTAATTATTATTTGTTTTAGATTTTTGAAAAAATTAACTTTAAAAATAATTTTTCTAGTTGTATTTTTAGATTAGAAAATAACTGTTATCTTGCAATTTATATTTTATTTGGAATATAAAAGTATACTTTGCTTGTCCTTTTCAATTTTTATGAAATAACATGACTACTATAGAAAGATCACTTCCTGCCCTAAAGCTGGTATTAAGTTATTTAAGGTCAATATATAATCAGAAAAGTATTTTTAAATAAGACTTATGAACGTTATGATCCTGATTTTAGGGCAAATGTCTTCTTTAAATTTGAATTGCAAATTCAAATCAAAAATTAATTCAAATGTATCATGCCAATATTTCTTAAATCTTGATCGTGCATAAAGCTGTAATTTATCAGTTATAAACCTCAAAATTTTGTTTGCGCTCTAGACCGGCAGGTGTGAGCAATTAGAGCTGGTTTATATCAGGTTATTTACGAAAGTATTTTGTCATTCACAAGAGATTCCGTGATGAGGAGTAGTGTCGATAGTTACCAGCCAACAGCGTGAAATCACTAGAGTCAAAAATAAATGCTAAGGTTAACTCGAAACTCAATGAAAGTATAGTAGTTGTGAATTACAAGCCGAAAAGGACCCAAAAATGTATCTTCGAAATTTGAAACTCATAAGTATTTGAAATACAAATTACAAAATACTTTAAGGTTGGGGATATTTAGAATACAAAATACATATGCAAGATTTAATTGAAATCCGCATAAATGTGACCGTTAAAACAACTAAGCAAAAAATGAGGACCAAGTTCTTAATATGTGCAATAGCATTCTATGTCTAGCCAAATTGCTAGGTTGGTGACATTCATCCCAGGATTCCTTATCATATTAGAAAATTAAAAAAATATTGCCAAGCAAGTCTCCTAAAAGTAGAAGAAGTATTGTAGATATTAAGAACTTGATCCTCATTTTGGTTTCAGTATGTTTATGCGGATGTGTATATGAATAAAACTATCTTAGGTAGCTTTTATGGTAAAACTTTCAAACTTAGCCTATCTATACGAAGAGTCGTTATGTTTCAAGTTTAATTATTATTAAATGGAGCAAGATTATGCAGGGGGTTAAAAAAACAGCGTGAATGGTTTCGTGTAATATGCACACACTGTGCAAGTACGGTACCAGATCTTACAATTAAGTTACCACCCTCGTATATATATATTTCTTTTTGCTATGTGCATATAAATTCATATAATCCAAAAATAACCAAAAATCCTAAATATTTTAAAATATTTCAATATACACCTGGGATTTTGTAAAAAAAAATATACTCTTTACCATTCACTATTACACTGGCAACAATGTATTTAGTCAAAAAAGAAAACCATCTAGTAAAATGAATGACTATAAAAAAAATGGCATTATGCGATCTATGATAAAAAATAATGGAAAGGAAAAGAGTCTTAAAACACGTATGCATGTGCGGGTATAAATCTCTTAACTGCAAGTGTAAGTTTGTATATTTTATATGTTTATCTCTGGATTTCCATTTCCTGTTACAGTGTATTGTTGTTTTGCTCTCGTGTATGTGTAAATTTACAGTTTTGCATATATGTACATATGCGATTATATGCACGGCAATAAAACACTTTGTTTAACACTTTCATATAAACATTGTTGATATGTGCTAGCAGGTATTGGCCCGTGAATGTTTTACGCAAACCAGATTTGGACGCAGATAGTCCAAGGCCACAAAGTTGCACTGATTAAATGTTAAAGTTCAACTAAAATACCTGGGTAACTATAAACATGTATTAAAACTATTAATACTGTCAATACATATATTTTATAAAATGATCTTGGTGAAATCTTCGGCTGTACGACACCATTCTTAGTCCCTTACTTTTGAAAGTGACTAAATTTTTACTTTATCGACTATAGTTCCATTTTGGGCTTCTGGGACTTAACTAGTTAAGACAACGCCTTATTGGTTGGATTTATCGTATATTCTTTGGCGATTCGCTGTACAACAACGAAGTTTATTCGCAAGTGCCGCATAATTTTTGAACTTGTTGGCGGTCATTACACCCTAAAGCACTCATCTGTAAATACTGATTTAATACTTGACATAATAATCTTAAAATTCAAATCTAATCAAATTTGCCCAGAGTGGCGACTAAAGACCCTCGCTAGCTAACTGCTCCGAAGGTCCTCCAATCGTATTTAAGAGACTATGATGACATTAAAGTCAAGTATTAAGACTCAAAGAAACATCATCTGTTGCCTATGTTCGATTTCTCAAAACATTGATTGGATATTAAAGAAGATTTAAGCCTATATATTAAGGAATATATATTAAGGAACTTTTAAGGATTTGTCACACATTCTAGTCTGGTAGCATGGTACCGGCGGAATATTGTTGATGTGGAATGAAGCAAGGCGTGTGTAAAATATATCCGATATTAGTTTTGCTTAAATCGGTAAAAGGTATGCTGTTATTTAAGTAGAAAAAATATGATATTTCTGGTCCTCTTCACTAAAATTTTTCCAATTTGCATCGGTATTATTTATGGCTGATAAAATATTGCGTATATCTCTAGAGTCTCTGCACAGTAGTTAGGATGTGAGAGATCCTACTTTTAATGTCCTGAAATAGGGTCAACGCGCAGTAATAAAAACTCATTTTAACACATTTCGCAACATTTGTGATTGCTGCTCCACTGTATATCTTGCCAAGTTGATTTAGCGTTATTGACTGAATAACAAATTATCGATTTGACAGCCGCTGCTAAAACATTGCCACCATTGCCTGTCTAAATTGAACCGCCTTCACTGATCGGTTCTTAATTTTGTTAGCAATTGAATGAAGTAATTTTAACTAAAAACTTAATTAAAAGTGATGGAGACTTAAATTTAGTCATATATGTGCAACTAGTAATCCTGAATTCGCTCCTTTACTTCACATCCATATGCATACCACCGAGAATAAATATAAACTTATTTACCGCACGAATGCTACAAAATATATTTGCTTTCAGTTGCAGGTATTCACAGTTGCACACAATAATAATTACAAGAAAAAAGAATTATAAAAAAAACATTTACAATGATTTACAGTGTGAGTGTGAACTTTTACTTTTATATCTCTTTCCCACTCTCACCTGTTTTCAGCAACACAGATTAAGTAAATATTAACTATCTGTACGAATGAGCATCCGTTACTCAATGCGAGTAAATCACTGGCTGTGTAAGTAAATGTGTGTGTGTGTGTGTGGTAATAGTGCAAGTGCATAAATTAAATTTTTTTTTAACAGATCAGTCATTATTAACTTAAAGTCAGTAGCTGCGTAGGTCATGTTTATTTAATTGTAACATCAGCCAGCGCAAAGAAGGGAACAAATTAATATTTATGCCTTTTCAACATATTTTCAATGTTCATTTGATTCTCGCTTTCTAGGACTTTTTTCATTGCGGTTAAATTAATGAGGTTAATTGGATTAAAAAAGGTTTCCATATTATAGTAACTGAATAATTATTTTGCTTAAGGTTTTTTTTTATAAAACTATGAACTTTCTTCAAACATTTTCAAAAAATGTTTTATGTGTTCCGTAAAGCAATGATTGTTATGGCAACATATAATGATTGTTTGAACAGATTTTAAACATTACTTTAGTTGCGTTAAAAAAGTTATTGTTTACATTTAAAAATTAAATGACTACGAGCCATTAAAGTTGCAACAGGATTGCATTTCACAAACTTGCTAAATAAATTTTGGTTTTAAGGAGAGTCATATTATAATTATTTAAAATACTAATATGATTGGTTTACAACAATATAAATATATCATAATATATTCAACCATATTATTTTAACGATATTGGCGCCTAAGCGAAAAATTTATTTGTTTACTGAATCGCGAATCTTGAAATTAATCTTACCTCTAAACTGAATAAAAACTGTATAGTAAATATTAACTCTCACTTGGTTGGGCCCAGTTTGGTTTTAAAGAAGCGATGTCCTGGTTTTAGTTAAAAACTGAAGTAAATAACTAAAGATTGCAGTTTTTTAGTACCTATTACCACAGGTGTATGTCAGGATGCTCGATTGAGAAAGTATTCTGCACCTTTCGACTTTAGTTAATCGCGCATTTAACAAAAACATTAAATACTCCAAAATAACCTACGATAATGGTGTCACGATTTTCCACCGTGATCGAATCTAATTATATGGTGCTATACTAAATTTCCTTCATACAAATAGTCAGCTTACGTTAACTGAGTTGCCAACTCTGAAAAGTAGACGTGCAATGTAACATTTATTATAAATCTTATTGATAGAGTCATATAATAATAATTGTTTAATAAATAAATAAAAAAATTAATAAAAAAATGGTGACCTGATACATACTTAAATATAAATAATACAATAACCTAAAATCCTTAAGATAAAAAGATATAATTTTTTATACATATCTCATGAAAATATGCATGTAATCACTTATATTCAGTAATAGATTGGTAATAAAAAAGCAGAAAACCGACCACATGGTTTCTTAATATGGACCCAATTCCTCAGCAAAGTATCTAAGAACATTTTAACAAGAATGAAGAGGATGTAAATACTAATAATTTTGTATAAAAAACATATTAAGCAATCTAAGACCATTGTCAGATAAAACAACTTATGTCAACATAAGTGACGGATTTCATATAAAACACACGCAAACTTACGTAGTCACATATAAGCAGTTACAATTGATTTTCTATAAACAAAAATGTATTTTAAATTATATTCCGAAATAACAACATATGTGTATGCCAGTGCAACGTAATGTGTAAAATTTTGCCATTCTTAAGGGACGAAATTTTTAAAAATAATAAAGATTAATATGGTACGAGGACTTACTGGATCAATATTCTGCATCATTAAAAACAGTTCGCATATAGTAAAATTTTTTTTACCTATGAAATAGCTGGATTTAGCAATAGAATTTTATTGCAATTGCTTTGAACGCCATACAACTGTACTGAAGTAATGTGAAACGTGTCCTCAAAACAGTATTAAAAAAATTCTTCAATAATTTTATTATTTGGGCCACACAACAATTTTAGTTTTTTAAAGATATACATGTATAGCCGAGATATAAGTCAAGTACATTCTTATTCAGTAATCGGTATTCTTTAATTGATAAATCTGTATCGATTATCATTGCAAGTGCTGCTGGGGAGTCAACTTTCTTATTATTTTTTTTAATAAAGCCTCTCAGAGGAGAGGCATAATGAATTTCACATACAATTTTTGAAGAATCACGCTTATCTGTAGAAGGCATATTTATTTCTGACTCCAAATACACCTCTTCGATATATGAAAAATTCAAAATGTTTTCTGCTTTCCTCACTTTTGCGAGCTTTTCTGGCCTTCCACCCTCAAGAATTTGTTCTATGTTGTTCAAAAACAAATTGTGAAATATTAATGGTTTTTGTAATTTAAGTTCATATGTCTTAAGATGGTATTTAAAGAAATTTCTTAGTTTATCATCATATTTCTGATAAGTAGAACCACTGTTAAGTTTGGAACATATTACCGCAATCAACGTTAATTTGTAGGGTTCGCTTAATTGCAAATATTAAAATACATACTTCTTTATGATTTTATCAGTTCACAATTTTATTCGGCAATTAAGGCTCTATTTACAACTGTTCAGTACACTTAGTACTTTTAGGTACACACAGATATTCACTCTATGAAATCTCAAAGTCAACTATGCCTTCTGCAGTGGACGCCGCCCTTATATACTGATCACGGACGATTCTTGAAATGTCCCGAACATACGCGAAATTGCGCATCATTTATTTCATTTGCTGGCTTAGTAGTCTTGTATATGTGTTTGTGTGTGTGTGTGTGTATCTTTTGTTTACTTTTTCTTTATGTAGAAGTTGTTTTGTTTCTACATAGAATCGCGGTTCGGAGAATTTCTGCTACGCAATTTTTTTTTTTGCTTTATGTTTATAACATTGTGTATTTGTACAATAAGTCGTTTCACATATCTTTGATTATTATTTCGTAACAATTTCATGGTTTGAGGTGTTGTGGCTCATTGCAAATTTTTAGAAGATTTACTAATAAAATTTAAGTATACGCTGCAAAAATTTCTCCTCAATCAATTTGGTGTTGGACCGTAGTGGACAGCGGCTTTTCTCTACGTGCAGTTGTTGGCCACTTTTTCACACAATGCTGGCCGTATGATCAAGGTATCAGTTATTGCTGGCTTATTAGCATAAATCATTAATTTGACGTGGCCCCACAGGAAATAATTGAAAGGTGGCAAATCGCAGGACCTGGGAGGCTAATTGGTAAGTTCATTTCTCGTAATTAAGTTATTACAAAATTTGTTTCAATAAGTCGATTGCTGCGATTGTATTGAACATAGCGCCATCCTGTTAAAGCGTCACCTCGCCCAGATCGATGTCATCCATATTTATTAACCGATCTCTATACAACTTAATGTGAGATCCTGTTTGATTTATAAAGAAATTAGGTCTAATGATGCCACCAGCATGTAAGCCGAGCTAAAGGGTGCATTTCTCTGGATGTAATACAGACTGTAGGATCTGTTATCGCTTGTTTCACTGCATATGCGGCAATTTTGTAACGCGTCAGGCCGATCGGTATCAAAAAGTTAGCGCAGGTTGACAGTCCGGTTGACAGTTAAGCCTTTCGTAAGTTCTATCTAGTGAAAAATAAACCCAAGTCGTTATCAAAAAAAATTTCCAACGTACTACCTAAGGTAAGTAATTAATATAAGAAAGTGAAAGAGTACAATGTTAACTAATATATAAGAAATGTGCTTCAGTTATTTACTCTAAGCTTTTTCAAAGTATTCACATAAAAAAACATATAGCACTAACGAGGATTGTGCAAAATAAATATAAACATTTTACTAAAAAAATCTTAATATCAAGGTACTTATATGTTCCCCTTTATATGTATCGCTATAATTGAAATGAAACAAATTTTCATGCAAAATTTCTGTTTAAATTTTCAAACGTTCAATTTCTGAAGCATCTATAACAAGCCAACTTTATATACTGAGTAATAATTTTCGTTATCAAAACTAACCTACTTTCTTTTCAACAAAATATTTTGGAAAATTATTTTTCTTTGATAAGAGCACCCATTTATTCGTATATCCATTCACTTTGTATCCATCGGAAACGGTTTGTATAATGCACATTTAAATACATACACACACACACACATATTTATATATTTACGTCCGTGTTGGCGGCTAGCAAAATGTGCTGAAAGAATTACTTTAACAAAAAGCAATTTGCGAGTAAAACGAAAAAAGCCATGTTAATGAAAATGAAAAACTAAAATAAAAGAATAAAATAAATTTTTTTAAATAAAAATAAATCTCGGTTTATATATTTTATAATATGAATATTTGTTTGTAAGTTTGTATCTTACGGAAGAGATTATAGGACTGTGCAACTGATCTGTTTATCTACCACGGGGAAAATGGGATCATAAAATAAATTCGGTTAAGGTTGTTAAATAACATGTTCGTGCTAATAGTAAGATTGAGCTAAAGAGCAAGGCAAATTCCAGAGTGAGAATGAGGTTTTTGGTATTTGTGTGGAATTTTCTATATCACCTGTTCTACTTAAATTTTTTTGTATATATAGAGAATTTAAAGCGTTAGAACCAGATTAATAAACGGTTTTCCAATAGCAGCGGGTAGATGACCTCAGTCAGTCACAGCCGAGTTTTTTTTGGTGCCGTATTAATTATCGAGACACCGATGGCAATTCAGCGTAGCGAAATCAATTGGTGATAGTTTCATAAAAGTCGTTAGCTGGAAGCCACAAAGGTTTAGCTAGCCGTAACTGAGTGCAATGTTAGAAGTTCTGGCTTATAACTCCTTATGGTGGTGGCTGGTAACAAGTTTCTGTCTCTGCTAGGTGTTTGGCTAAATAAGTTGAGTGGAGAGAAGATAACTCTCTCTGATAAAAATTACTAATCCACGGTGGAACAGCATATACCACGGATGCGTGGCCAAGATTGTGCTTGGTCTCTAGTATGCTAAATCTACGTACTAGTCGATTTCCACTTTTGGTACAGACTTACCTGTTCATATGGAGCCCTCTGTGGGTAGAAATCTTTTTTTCTGTAACTTGTGGGTATTATATAATTTATCTGGAGAAACTTCAGTTTTAATTGGCTAGGGCAGGAATTTGGAGGAAATGGACAAAATTCCTTTTAGATGTGGACGGTTCAATCTCTAAAAGTATTCCTAAGCATTTGGACCTTAAAATTGCGATCATAACAGATAATGGTGGAGAGAATTCTGAAGAGACCTGGCAAGAGATGGACGGGTCAGTCTCCACTGACCTTAGATGCAACCACCATTTGCTAGCATAAGGCTTAGGATTACAGGCAAACACTTGTTGAATGTGAATGCAATGGGAGGCCAAGGACGTAGACTAATGCTAGCCATTACAAGACAATCCGTAATAAGGAAGACGCCGATAGTCGCCGGTTGGCAGTCTAAATTCACTGCAGTCAAGTGTTAGCTAGTGTCAGCACGAAACTTAATGAAAGTAAAGTAGCCGTAAATTACAAATGCCTAGAATCAATTCAAGGAAAAAATGTGATTAAAAAGGGATGCATAAAATAATCGGTCTGCTTCCCCCCTACATAAACATATATAAATTCACAAAGAGGGGTACTTACACATTGCGGAGGCCATGTTTTTTTTTGGTGCCATCTGTATTATTCAATTCAATAATACCAAATCATCATGATAAGTTATACGATCGAGCATCACGCTTAAATGAAACTGCTTACTTATTTAAATGAGTTTTCGTTAGTGTAGTGTAAGTTAAACATGTAGTTAAGCTCTACCCTAATATATTGTATAATGTCAAGAGTGGCAGTTGTAAGTACATACTAAACTTACTGCGGTTACAAACAAAGAAGTTAGTTACTTCTTAGCTCCACACGTGTAAAGTTGAATAAAGAATAATTGTAATTTAAAGTTTAGGTAACAAAAAACATGTTTTATTGGTAAAAACGTCCTTAACCGTAAAGATAAAACACAACAGTTAGTGTAAACAATGCACCAGTTGGGCCAATTTTGAGGCAGAAGCAAACCAAAGTCGTCTCATACAAATTTGGTGTACAAATCCAAGACCGCTGCAAAAATATTCAGATTTTGTTCGCCTTCCACATGTCGAGTTTTAATTTAGGCCTAGAACTTGCATCCCTAAAGATATAAGTAAGATCTAAGAATTGATTTCAGAGCCGTTGGGGAAGGATCTATCCGTTAAATGTTTTTTTTTACGTTTTACATGAATTTTAAATATTTACGTTTAAATTTTATTCCTTTTTAAATAAAAACAAAATTTCGATTTTTAAATTTGATGCACTTCATAAACTCGAAGTTATGTTAAAAATATTAAACTCGCTTTAAGGATTACAGTTTTTGTTTTCAACTTCTTTATTTCTGATAATCATAAAGCCAATGTATGCCAAAATCGGTAACGGTTAATAATTCTAAGGCCACACAAAAGTTTTTAAATATAACCCAATTCTATATCTTGCTTTAAAGTAGGTTTTAATCGATTTTTGGAAAGTTCGATATTTTATTTACTTAAATAAAGGCATTGAAAAAGGTATAGACTTCTGTATAAGCCCCCAAAATTCAAGGGTTTTCTACTACATAGATGCAGGTAAGAGTATATTTATACGTAAGTAGCTTAACTGGGTAAAATGTGTCTGATTAAAGGCTTTAAAGCATAAAATCAAACAAAGAAGAACTTAACCCATATTATGTTTGTTTAAGCACAAAAAACCATGTTATACGAATTAAATAAAACTAAAAGTTTCTTTACTCTCTTTAATCTGCTTATGCTCTATTTCTGACTAAACTTTCTCTTTAATATATGCGAATACAATTTCCCAGTATTTTCTTAAAGGATATTTTTTACACACGATTGTCTTGCATCAAATACTTCAGTTTAGTTACAGACTTGCGTACTCCATGAAGCCACAATTATTTGGATGACGGATAAAATCAGTTGGCTGGATTCGTTAAAGAATAACAAAAAATCAAAATAAAAACATGTGTTTAACAAAATCATCATTAAAGGAATTTTAAAATCAAAAATAGTAAATAAATTTAAAATTTCAAAATCTATGTATAACAAATTTTGAATTTAGTGGTGGTAATAAGTAATATCAAAAGTAAAAATTAATATAAGTTTCTAACAGAAATTTAAGTTTTTCTTAATAGAATTAATAATCAAATAGTCATCTGTGAATGCAAAAATCTAAAGTCTAAGCAGCAGGTCTCTGACATCTTAGCAACAAAAGAAAAGTGTTTGAAACTTTGAATATCTTTTATTTGAGCTAAATAAGTCTCTTGTGAATTGTATCTTCCATCCGAAGACAACAAAGTATTTTTGCTAGTGCTTCTGTTGTGTTAAATAAAAAGAATTAAGCAATTTAATATTAATAATATAATATATTTCTATAACTTCCAAAATTATAATAAAATTATAATAAAATCAAAATAAGATTAATTAAAATTTGAATCAATTTTGCAAAAAATAGTTAATATCTTAACATATCAATTGCATATAAAGTCAAAAGAAGTGCAGTGTAGAAAAGCAAGTTTTATTAAAAAGTTAAAAAATTTAAAATATTATAAAAATGTTTGCTAAAAATCATTAATATATTTGTGCATAAAATAAATAACTTATTGGAATTATTCTTCAGCCATTGCAAAGGTAGGTACCTAATATTTTTTTATATTATTTAGAAATCGCAAAATGGATCACTAAAAAAGTGGCAGCCTATACAAGTTGTACAACGGTAGTTCTAGCGAGAAACCTTTTCCAGCACCAACGGAATGGCACTCATATGCATCCCACAGGTAGCAAATTAGGACAGAGGCTAAAAGGCCTCCGGTCCCATCCCTTGCTGAGGAGTTGGGAGCTATCTGACCTCCTGCCGGTAACGAATGCCATGACATCGGTCCGCAGCCACCACGTGCACCCCCGAAGGAGCCTCACCAAAAACTAATCATGAACCGAAGTTCCAGGTGTTACTGTTTCCCGTGGTACCAGTTTGCTTTTTTGTTACTGGTCGAACTTAGAAGTCATACATTCTTCCAGTTTCAGGCTCCTGAAAACCCTCAGGAACTGGTGCCTCAGATTTCCCCCAGAGGCAATCCATCGAGGTGGTGAAGTCACCAAGATGATATATGCGGGGAAATAAGTAGATGTGCTTATACGAAACTATTTTTGTTCAAACTGTAGGGCCGCGATCCACTCGCAAGCAAATTTCTTAAAAAGTGGCGAAGACACCAGTGCCATGCATCACTCGTGCTAAACAGAGGTATCTATAGAATGCAGAGCAGCTGGTTACCACTTGTCATTATCGTTATTATATTGTTCTATATTCTTAGATTTAAAGACCGTTTGCTCTGTACCATTTTAGCACTAAGGCTTTGTACTTAAGGCACCGCAACAGTATGCCCCCTTGGATACGCGCCTGATTTTACTCCGATTTGTCGATAATACATATATCTTGTAGAAAGTAAATAAAAATAATATCGTGTTATTCATATAAACCTCTTTTTACTTTTAAACAAGAAATATCTATCTAAAGTTAAAGAAAATAGACGGTCCATTCGAAAGGTCCAGATTGAGGCCACTCTTTCTAGTATTGCATCCAAATATTTAATTGTAGCTGGCGTATCGACTTTCGGCTACACATGAAAAATATTACTATTTCTATATATTTCGTTCATAAAATACTGTTGAGGATGCTTATGAGAAGTCAGCGTAATTATTATCAAAAGTTATATGATTTTCAAAGCATTTATATCCAACATATTTTTAATGGCATTGTCACCCATATAATCCTTAACAGTGTACAAGGTACTGTCGCCAATATTGTCGTGAACGATTTAAGTGCTCCTCATTTCAAATATTCGTTCATTATTAGCTGGAACTGTCCGTAATGTGTCATCTAGGATTTCCTATATGTTTTGCATGCATTTTCGTATATTGTGTTGAATACATAGCCTACAGGGTAGCAACGAAGCCTATAAATTGTTCTAGCATACCAACAGGGCAGCCAGTCAATGTCGTAAGGTAGTTCATGACACAAATAGATGCAATAACGTTGTTATTATTATTTATTTCTTAAAGTTAAATTAATAAATCTTTAGTAAAGTCTGGACACATTCGAACTTTTTACAATGTCACTGCACGCAACTGAAATTACAAACAATTTTTTATATAAATATGGGTGAATAATTAGTGCCTGAGTAATGTACGAGTATATCAACTGGGTAGATAGCATAACACTGGCTACCAATTTAAGGTATTGGAATGTAATATTAAAACCAAATCCTAGATTGTTGCCTAAAATGATAATCATTCTGCCATAATTAATTATAATCGAGATTAAAGACAAAAATAACACATAAGAATTTACTTTAGTCCTTGAATCTTCTGTGTTATAATTTACTGATTTCACTATTTTTTATTTATTTTAAAATTCGTTTCGGTTAATTTCTTTGCCACATTATTAAATTTAACTCCCAAAAGTTAATTTTTTAAATAACAAATCAAAGCAATATTAAATATTTTTTTCAAATCTTGAAACTTGTGATGACTTCAACGGGAAAATTTTATTTGTAATATTTTTTATCAATTCTTTTATATTATGGACGGCATAACTGGAAATTATAAGTCGTGGAAATTTATCGCTATTCTTAAATTGTTCATGGATTTGACTTCCGACAGAGCACTCTGCGCTCTAACTGGTTGATCAGATATTAAATTTCCTAAAAGCTTGTGTCCTCCTCTACGACTCTAGTCGACTCTAGTCGTAGAGGAGGACCCAAACAGATAAGAAGTAGAGCAAAAGGGAGTGTTGATTGGTAGGATCCAAAAAAAAAAAATTTTTTTAAATCGTAAAAGATGGAAAATGGTTCTACAGAGGATTCTAAGCATTTTTGCTCGACAAACCATAAGTCTCAGATATATTTCGAGATTGCGGAAGTACAGCCCTAATACATGTTTTTATAATTTTTTTCAGAATCAGGTCGACAGTGTGGCATTTCGAATACGTACATGAACTTAACTTCCTAATAGAACTGAATCAATTTCTCTGCTGGATAAAAAGCCACTTTTTAATAGCCCACAATCGTAATATGGCTGAATGAAATTTCTGCATTACTTTTACCCATTGTGTGATGGGCACATCGCTCAAATTTAATAATAAATACTGACCACTTCGTTCGTACAATTTAAATATATATTTATTTTCTATTAAAAGATATTTTTTACCAAAGGGTTAAAACACACAATCAAGGAGAATGTATCAAATAAATTTCTATTTCTATAAATGAATTTTAATTACCGCCTATAAATATTACTCTATAGACACTAACGAAAGGGAAAAGGGAAACCCACTGTGTTGTTTGTCAATAGACAACACAAATCCGATAAAAATTATGAATTATGCAAAAAAATAGAATGTTAAATAAATAAAATAAAATAAAATATATGGAATTACAAGGTTACTGAATAATAAACAAATAAATAGAGAATAAAATATAGAAAAAATTAAATGAAACTTAAATAGATTAAGTTGTTTTTATCATCGTCAAACACGCACGCAACTTGATTGAGTAGAAGCAGTAGAAATAGAAATTTGCATACAAATAAGAAAATGTTGAAGAGGAACGCTTTACGACAACATAAAAAAATAATGAGAAGGAAAAATCAATAAAAATCAAGACATGATATTGTGGCGATTACAATGTCACATTTATTTATTTATTTTTATTTAAATAAAAAAAACAATTTTATTTTCAAGTTTAACCTGTAACCGTTTATTGTTACAGGGGTCAAAATAAATTTAAAATAGCGTGACTTAAAATACGAACTTAAGTTTTAAAAATTTGATTTGCAGGGAGAAATCTTAACGAAACAAAAAATTCTTACAATTCCCTAAACTTTTTATATGGTTTTGGGTGTGCATGTTTCCCTTTTAACCCCTTCCCACTGTATTTACGCTGTTTAAACTAAAGACTTTCCAAAGGGCGGGTAGAGGTTGAAATGATATATGAAGTATTAGCGACTTTACCTTTTAATTGAAAAGGACCTCGTATGCCATTTAACCACCCTACCAAATAGATCCGACCAAATTGGAGCGAATACCTAGGTAATGTTATCACTGAAGGCATAGGTCGACTGCATATAATTGCAACTTCTAGCGACCGTACACGGAAATCTTATGCGAAGTCAATATAAACGTATCCGCCTCTCCATTACGTCATTCGCTATTGACTCCACCCACGCATTGTGCTCGAACTAGGAAAAATGGTTAAAGAAATGAGGATAAGCATTCGATTTAATTTTTCCTAGAGGGAAACGATAGAAAAATGACGTACAACCAACATTGCGTCAACGTTTCAGTTTTTTTTTTATGGTAGGACCAGTACTCAGGGAATGACCCCTATTCATGCAATGCATTGTGCTAGAACTAGGAAAAGAGGTTATGGGAAGGAGGATAGAGGGAGTAGTGTTTATTAACATTTGACTTGAACTTCTCCACAGAGAAAGTGGGAGGAAAGACCTCTGCTCGAAGCTTACACCACATACGAATGGTCCGGCTCAAGAACGAATTCTGTATGTAGTGCAATATGCGATCCACTGGCCATCCGACCACAAATGGATGTGCTATTGATGAAGTACGTGTGGTGCGTATAAATGAACGGGTTTCATGGATAATATCCCTAATTTCATCAGAGCACAATCCATTGTAGTAGCGATAGAACAGTGAAACACAGCCCACATTGCGTCGATGCTCGAGAGAGTCAATAGAGTTGGATACCCTACTGCCACCCATGAGCACCTTCGCCCTTTCCTGTACGTGGTCGAGTAACTCAAAAATAGACTTTGAAGTACCGGCCCATACATGAAAATTGTATTCCATTTTCGGTCGGATATAAGTGGTAGGTATAGATAATTAGGAGATCGGATGGAGTGAAGTACTTCTTACAACGTTTTAGGAAACCTATGCACTTAAATGCTTCTTTCGACAAGGTGTGTTGGGTCCATCGGACATTACATTGAATCTTTATGCCAAGAACATCAAGAGCTTCTGATTCCTCAATATCTATACCACCCATAACTACAGATGGAGCAGCGTCTGTGTGTTACCATATAACACTGGGTCTTATTCGGGTTAAAATCGACCCTATTCGCACGATAATGAATCATTCATGCGGTGCCTCATGGCCCCAATCTCTAAGAGGCTTGGTCTGTTGATGAATGAGTAAGAATGGCATATGCTGCTGTCATATGCAAAAGAATAATTAGGATTGGAAGTTTTGGGAAAGTTTTTCTCCTACTCCATGATAAATAAAAAATAATAATTTCCATCCAACGGTGTCAAACCAAATGATCCTAATGGCCAATTAACATCGTTACGACGTAAGATAACACGTCCATTGAAGTTCTCGTGCAAAAGAGCCTTTGTTTCGTTGGTTATGTTGCAAGTGACAACATCATGTTGGAAGCAAATATCGTTCAGGTCCATATCCTCAATTTCTAGCCACAAGAATTCCGTTACCATCTTGCGGGCATGACTCACAATTAACATCGTGTATTATGGATGGACCACCCTATAACATAAGAAAAAATAACAAATAGAAGTTAATGCCAAAGTTAAGAGCTCAACAAATATGCAGAAATTAACAGCAATAACTCTGATAAAATATAAAATGGTGAAGATTTATAATAGGATATCAGAGTTCTGCTCTTTCTTTGCACTCAACCAAGGAAACATTTTGGAGTGTCCCGTATGCATTAAGAATTTTAGACAAAAAACTTACAATTTTTTTAATTCTTATTTATTCGCAATTTATCCACTGTAGGACAGAAGTTACGTAGCTCCAATGAACTACATAATTATGTACATGCAACAATTAAATATTGTTGGCATTTATAGACCAGCCTCTGTAAGGCAGCCTCTGTAATCTAATACATGAAACCGCTTCAACCTACGCAATTCAGCACTGTCGTCTAATAGTGCAACAGCCAGAGGATTACAATGATTACTTAACCTTTTAACATAATACTGAGGACATATTTATATCTTTATATGAGAAAACTGTGCTGCTGTAATTATTATCAAAGCCTCGAACAACAATCCTTATAAAATAAAGCTAGTAATTCCCAATATCCCTTAACAATTTGTCCATAAATAACAAATTATTCATTCCATCAAACCGACACTAAATTATAAATTATCTTCTCTCTGTTATTTTTTTTGCAGGTTCGCACCATTTAGTACCAAATATTAAAAAGGAATAACAAAAGGTGTCTACAAATAGTAAATATACAAGCAGCCAATAATTTAATCATATAAAAATAGTAAAAAAAATAAGAAATTTATTAAATTGATTCATAAAAAATACATGGCTTGAAGAAAAAAAATAAATATTCATAAAAGTGCAAATAAAAAGCAAAAATATATAAAAATATATTCAACAAAAATACAAGTAATTAAAATATAAATTGCTTAAATTGCAGTGTTTCATAAATGTTACAAAAATGGTTAAATAAAAAAATTTAGTAATGAAATAAATTTTTTAACGGAAAATTCATAAATAAAATTTTATCTCAAAATTGTTAAAAGTAACGAAAATATTAAAGAGCATTTACAAGTACTAACCAGAAGGTACAAGATCTTTAATTTATAATTATTTTTTTAATCCTATTCATGGCTTGCCTTCATAAGTGAAATATTGTGAATAAATGGACTTTGCTTACCAACTGATGCTTCTTGCTCGTTATTAGGCCCTTGCATAAAAAACGATTATTAATCTTTCACCCTTACAAACATTATATCTATTTTTTTAATATTAGTTTTACTCTTAAAATAGTGCCTTAAGAGTTATTTCAAAAACAGTTATAATACCAATCGCGACTTAGTAAAAACTGGGACAAAAGTACACAAACGTACAAGGGAAAACATGGTTGAGGTAAATATAATCCAGAGGCAACATATTGTGATTGAATTATATGGTAGTAATCCAAACATAGATTAGAGGGTCCTCTTGAGAGCCATAGAAAAACTTTAAACCGAGATCAGGAACAACACTTTTCCCCAAAAACACAAGCAGTGTGTGATTGCTTTTTGGTCATATATCTTCACACAGGCGAAAAAGCTCGACATTATTTTCTTGTTAATAATATTTTGTGGTTGGAGCCTTTTTTAGTAAAATTGTATTGTTGAACTCAACCATGTTGCAATTGTTAATTTTTGTTAATTAACCATTAATCGGATACACAAGATAGTTGTCGTGACAACGCTATGTTTTTTCTATGCGTGCATGATGACCGTTTTAGGACTTTAAATGTTGTGCAAGTTTTATTAAGTTTTCAGAAACCAAATGAAATTATTACTTTGCAGTCGTCAAATTTTTTAACTGATGATTAGAATCAAAGGGCCAACTACGTTGACCTTAAAAGTAGTACTCGGCACTTATCACGACTTCTAGAATTTCAATGACACGCGAGGCATGGTAATTCAAAAGTACATTTAGGAAAGTAAAATAACGACTAAAAAAATGAATAAGAATTATTTGGCTTGAACTCAAGCTGCAAATTTAATGGTGTTTCGCATCTAGGAAAAATTTAACAATATTTGCACTTTTGTTATATTCTTAATGTGTTTACGACCACAAGATTTGGTGTTTTTTTACAGAACTTCTTGCCCTTTACAGTTTATAATTTTATGCTAGCTTGGGATATTTTAAAAGGTTAGGTGAGGTTAGAGAAGCATCTTGCTAATTACAAGTATATCAGAAACCATCAGAGCTATTGTGAATGCACTAAGCTATAAGCTATCTTCAATAATACTGAAGTGGGTTATTAAATTGCGTTAAAAACGAGGAAACAATTTTGCAATTATTGAATTAAAATAGTATATTGAATTTATTTCTTAAAATATATTTATTAAGAAAACATAAATTTATTTTTATTTTTTAGCAAAATTAAAGCTGAAGAAAATAAATAAATCTGTATTTTAAAAAACAACAAATAAAAATTACCAAAAATTAAAAAAATATATATAAATTAACAAACAGGATTCGCTTAAATACATCAAGATCCTATTTTTAAAAGTATTACAAATATAACATATTTATCGTTGCATAATAAGATAAATAAAATCGCTTAATTACAAAAGTGTTAAGTTTTAATAAAATTATATTTGAAGAACATAAATTTAATATTTAATAAAAAATATGTTAAATCCCAATAAACCGACCGAGATTCAGCGCAGTTTGAGAATTTCAAAATATTATGCTAAAGTAAATAAAGCGTAAGAAATATTACCCAAAAATGGATAATAAATAAAAAAACAACTTAAAAAGAGTTAAAGCAATATTGAATAATATTTTTTAACAAAAAAAAAAAAAGTCAAGATTTTAAATGTATAAAACTCTGTAAAACTCTGTTGTTATAAATTTTGAAGAAAATAACTGTTGTTGTCAGTTATAATAAAATTAAAACATAATAAAGTCAACAACAATTCCAACTACCACGAAAACATCAAAATAAAAAATGAAAAAATCAACAACAACAACAAAACAAACAAAAGGCAGAAACAGGGAATAATGTTATTAAATTTGAACACTCGAATGATTTAATATTTACAACAGCAATAGCAGCATCAGTAATAAAAAACAAAACCAAAAATAAAAGAAAAAAGCAAGAACCTCGTTAAAAGCATTAATAATAACAACATTAAAAAGAACAACAATAAGAACAAAAACAAAAATATTAAAAGTTTCATTTCTCCGACATACTTATTCCTCATATACTCACACGAACATTGTATAGAAACGGGATTCACTTTACAACAAAAGTGTTATTCTATTAACGAACACTCAAGATAAACCCACGAAGAGCGCACACGAATTGCACTACAAGTGAAAGAGAACACACAGTGCAAGTGTTGTGAATAAATGAGCGACCAATATTGGTTTATTACCAACCATCTCCCGTTTAATAATTTATGTGTTAAAGAAAACTTTTCTTGTATTGGTAGTACGCTGCATTAAACTACAATATAGTTCTACGTTTTATGCATAAAAAACATTTTCGGTAAGTATATTTATACACATACATACATACATGTATTATTATTGTTACGCCGAACAGGGAGATCGGTTCGTAAATAGTTTGGAAAACAATAAATATTTGAATACCATTTTTCTTATATTCTACTAAAGATCTATATTTAATCATATGATATGGTTTTGAATTATTATTATTTCATTGTTTTTGTAAATTATGGTTTCTTTGCATAAACCTTGCTTTTCAGATATCTCCACAAAAAGAGGTCTCGCAGTAATTCCATTGTAATCCTGGCTGTATGCGATGTGTCACCGTCTTGTTGAAACCACATGTTAGTCAAGCCCAAAGCATGCAGTTGTGGCGTTAAGAAGTTTTCAATCATATCACGATATCGCTCCGCATTGATAATTACCGTTACCGATTTAGTTTCAAAGAAATTCAAATTGCACACCAGACTGTCACTTTTAGTGGATGCAAAGGTGACTGATGAATAATTCGAAGGTTTTCCATTGCCCAGAATCGACAATTCTGTTTATTCACATATTCATTCAAATGGAAATGTGCTTCGTCACTCATTATGATTTTTTCATA
Organism: Phania funesta; assembly: GCA_963932375.1. Taxonomy (NCBI): domain Eukaryota; kingdom Metazoa; phylum Arthropoda; class Insecta; order Diptera; family Tachinidae; genus Phania; species Phania funesta. The sequence goes on along the minus strand of OZ010653.1, from coordinate 101,052,960 downwards.
AAAATCGGGGTTGTCATGGGCGAGCTGTAGCATCCTATTGGCATATGTACGGTGACGTAAATGGTCTTCTGGAAGAAGCTCTTGTGTCAACTGAATCTTAAATGAAAACAAATGCAAACCTTTGTGCAAAATTGTGGCCAAAGTTGTTCTTTGAAGACCAAGCTCCTGAACACGTTGGTTTACCGAATATTTTTCCATAATAAATTTGCCACGTCTCTATTTCACGACTGGCAAATATGAACTCTCAAGACTAATGTTTTCCGAATTGGCGGAAAAACAAAGTAGTATACCTTCCCAGCGGACACCCTGTATACAATTTGAGTATATTATAAACCTTACTCCTATAAGTATGCAACATATTGTGATTGAAACTCAAAGTCGATGAATTTTTGATATAATGTGAAATTATTTAATTATTTTCTACTAAGAAGACCGAAGTAGATCAAGGAAGCTTTTTATTTTTCAACAAAAATTGCAAACTCTGCCTTTTATGGAGTAATTTTCTTTTACGACATCGTTTCATTCTTCTCCATGGTTTTGCACATTGGCAGGAACTCAAGAGGATCAATTCTCATTTATTCTACCGCTGAGATATGACTAAATTGGAGCCACAGCCTGATTTTTGTTGTTTTTGAGGACATTAGTTGATTGCGACTTATTGGCAAAACTCATGGTTCCTCTTAAACCCAGTTAATTAACCTTTGACGTTGTGTGTGGTCATTAAATACACTAGTTGGTACAGTCCTAAGCAGCGACACAAAATTCGTCACATTGAAGTCTACGAAAGTATGATTTGGGCCACCAATTTTAAAGTCGACTTTAAAAAGCAAAAAGCAACTTTGAAAAATTGGTTCAACGCTCAACATTTGCATTAATGGCACCCTTTTTTTATAATAAAGTGTTATCAGGTCGATGTACTGTTTACCTGTTTAACTTTTCACCCTTATTTTGTAGCTATCATCGACCTGCCTTTATTGAAACCACATTAATTAAGTAAGCACTGCTTTAAGGCGAATACACTAAACAAACAAATTATGGATCGAACAAACAAGAAGAACTTTATCCACAATCCGTTGCTTTGCATTGACACGACAACGTCTTAGCCTGCCTACATAAAACTGTGAGATAGATATCACGGCACGCATTGCTTTAGAAAAAATATTTTTTATTTCTCATAAGCTCTCTCTCAATTACTTATCACCACTTCCTTTTATTATTTGATGTGAATATCAAAGGAATAACCCAAATAGAAATATTACGAACTACGCTTTCAAAACACATTGTAAGCCACAGGATAATAAAGTATAATGTAAAGAAAAAACTTAATAAGGTTAAATAATAAGATTATATTAATAAACAAGGAATTGACTAAAAAAACTGCTGTGGCATGCGAAAATCCAATAACACTGGGTTATAGAGCAAAATTCAATTGACTTAGAGACTATAACCGCACTAATAATGGTAAAGTGGGGCCTCGTGCTAAAATGACACAAATATAAGTAGAGCACCAGACACTAGTTGAGAGCAAGTAAATAAAGTTTCACTGAGCATAAAGATTGTGCAGTTAGTTTTACCTTTAGTATAATCGTTTCTAGTTAAAACTAATTAAAAAATTTTAGTATTTAATAAGATTTAAACGCTTTACTGCTCCCTTTTAAAATGGCAACATATTTCTGGCCAACGAAAATTATTAGTAGTAATTTAATTTAAACTTAACAAAAATCCGTTAACAACTCGAAAAAAAATCAACTATAAACCTAACTACCAAAAAATAATAAATATAACTACATACTTCCTTTTAAATACTTATTTCCTTTAAAGGAAGAAAGAGAGAATGTAGAGAAATACTCTTGACTTGGCACGAATTCCTTCCTTATTTGCGTATTAACACACAATTTTCCTAACTTTTGCTGCCATGGTAACAATTTTCAATGATGAGAACGTACAAGAAATAAAAGAGATTCGGTCATATGGAATATTTTATACCCTTCTTTACTTCACGTCTGATTTGTGGTTTGTGTTGAATTTAATTTTTTTTATTCAAATTTGGGTGGCTGTTTTTGTTCTTGGTGACTTAAATTTTTTTCAATAAATTCGTTTGTTTGTTTAGAAACTTCTAATTTTGTATTTAAGCGATTTTATATTTATTTGAGAGTTTTTATGTTCAGAAACCTTTTGTTGGTTATTTGTGCTTCAAAGAATTTTTATATAAGCCACTTGAAGTTTTTGAAATTAGCAATTTTTTGGGAAAGAGATTTTTTTCGGGATATAAGCAATTTTTACCACTTTAAAATATTTCAACTTACACTACTTAAACTAACTAAACTTTTCTGATTAACACTAACATGGCAGTGTGTACTGTAAGAGAAACTCGCCGCTGTAACCGAAAATGTCGAAGTAGATTTTATCGATTCGTCGTGCACTACGTGAAAATTTTCCTGCAAATATCTTGGCCTATACATTTTTAAGATCCAGCTGATAAAGGACTTAAAGCCTCGAGACCATCAGATGCGACGTTTATTCTACGTTTGGGCTCTAGTGCAGTTGGAAATTGATCCAATGTTTTATCGCAAAATTGTGTTTAGCGATTAGGGTCGTTTTTAAAATTAACAAACAAAATTGGCGCATGTGAAATGAAGCCAGTACAGACTTCATTGCATTTAGAAAAAGGCACGGTTTGGTGCTGTCATAATTGCTATTTCGTCAAAAAAACAATAATTTTTTGTTTGAAAATATCGATTGATATGGGCGAGATGTGATGATGCCATATGGTAAAGTCACTAGTTTACGCTGATAAGCCAGCAACACTTGACGCCTTAGAGGGCAAAATTGTACGTTGTACTCGTGAATTAACTGTCTTAAAATAAAAAAAACCCCACAATTTATATCTTCTCCAGTGATCGATTATTTCACCGCACTTTTCGGGCTAACTACGCTTAAAATTTTCGAAATGGCAATTTTTCGAATGTTTCTATGAAAGAACCTCAAACCGTTATTTTTTAACTGTATTACAGAATTTTATTTGCCAATCAGCAAAAATCTCATAGTGCTACCAATAACTCCTTACACCACAATGTGCTGTCAGTTTTAATAATTATAATAAGTTGGATTTTTAAAGATGTACTTTTTAGCTTTATTTGTATTAAATGACAAAACATACACTGATAAAAGTCATCATCACTTTGACTCAACTTTTAAAGAACTGTTTTCTATATAAACAACTTCGCCAATACCAGCATTCAACATAGTGACACATATCAAGATTAAAGGGCTACCATATAGTGGAATATTCTTCTGCTTCCAGACCAAAATACGTCTAACGGAACGATAAACCGAAAATTGGTTGTCATTAAAAAAACAAGTTGTCACCACAGGCAGTCGTTGTATTGAATAGTTCTTTAGCAAAAAAGGGTGTAGGGTTGTATGAATACGGACGTATTTCTAAACATTTTAAAAGATCAGCAAGTGTACGTACTTTCAGTAATCCTCTGAATATAACGTATTCAGCAGATATTGTTTATTAGAGGATCTATACTAGTCATCTCACACATTTGCCACTTCAACTCAATACCTTCAACTTATTATAATGAATTATTTACACCATTATTAGAACAAAAAAAAGGAAACAGAATAACAAGTTTAAAATTGAGACTAAGAGAAATTACAATGCTATAATTATTAAAAATTTTATTAAAAGTGGCAAAGTAATGACAAAGCAAAGCAGAACGAAAAATGACACTGAAGATGGCACATAGCCGAAACCGGTTTGTCTCCAAACCAAACTTGACAAGGAATGACGGAAATTCGTTCCAAAATTCTACAACAAAGCAATACCCCATATTAAAAACCGATATAACCAAATATATTTTGAATTGTTTACCATTCACTGCTGGTGGTCACTTTTGTCCGAGTGAAATACGAACTGGGGATTTTTATTTTTAATTATTTATTTTAAAGAAAGTTAAACGCGTCGAGTTACTGGCCTAGGTTAAATGCCTCCTCCCCTCGACCTGTTCGTAAATAGGTGCTTCAACAATTAAATATAAGTTACATTTTACATAATCATTCATAATCCTAAAATTTTGTTCTTGGACGAATTAATGGCCTGGCATTTCTCCTAACACTGAAGAGGCAAAGTCACGATGACTTTTGTCTATATGTGTAACAAACCCCTTAATCAATAAATATAAAAAAACACATAAATATTCTTAGAACTAGTTAACCGGCGGTTGTCAAGTTGCAAATATTCGAATAAATTTAAAACCGTTTTTTGCAAAATGTAGAACAATCGATTACGGTAATATCCTGCATTTTAGCTACTTTCTAATTTTGTTACCAAAATTTTTGGCACTCTAGCTATTAGAGAACTTGCTATTTACTCTTTATTTCCTAAGAATTGTTCTTTAATTTTAAATGCGGGTATTCTTTATCACAACACTGATTGGCGATTTTAATGCGTTTTTGTTTTACAATTTTTTTTTTAAAGAAATTGATTTTTATGGGAAAATATCTTTTTTCTTCGATTTATTATTGGGTTTTCAAAAACCCAATAAGTGTAAGTAAATAAGTGTAAATAAAGTTTTCCTTACCCACAATATCTTTTTGGAGTTGGAAGTTTTATGAATAACAACCTGTCAAATTAAATGGAAATTAATTGTTTAGTAATTTTTGCATATCAACTAACTTATCGAATCATTTCTCTTTACATTTAAAACTTCTATAAAAAACAATTTACAAACGGAATGATAAATCCATATATCCCCACTTTCCGGAAACGACATATTTTATGTTGTACACAAGCATAAAATAAGCAGAAATGCCTACCCCCTCAATGTATGTATGTTTCATTTAAAGGAAACTTTTTTCAGTTATTTCTGAAGAGGCTTAAAAAAATAAAATAACTTCAAAAAATTACTTGTGAAAAGAAACATTTTTTCGTATTTTTTTGTGCTTCAGCAAAAAGAATATTTATAAACGAAGGAAATAATAAACGTTAAAAACTTTTGACTTAAACAAATCTTTTGGTAAAAGTTGAAGTTTTTCTGTACTTTATTTAGCCGAAGTTTGAAAAAGAATTTTTTTATATCTTACTGCAAGAATCGGTAACGCAAACTTTCAACAAAAACTATTGTTTGGGTGCATAAAAAAATAAAATCTCTAAGAAGGATGAGCAAACCTTTCTCGTATCAGAAGTGGGAGGAGCTTGTATTTACCTCAAATGGTATACTCTTAAAGGTTTTCTAAGCTCCTAACTTGTATTTATTTTTAAATATTTTGTTTTGTATAGTGTTTTAAAATTTAAGCTATATTTACAAATGTTGGAATTTTCAAACTATGTCCGAACGAGATCGTTATAAATCTGAATTTTCACCCAAAAATGGCAACAGCAATGCGAACAGTGATCCTACAACTGTAAAAAGCTAGGTTGGAAAGTGTTCTTTACGTCGATGTACTCGTCAGTCCCTTAAAGATGAATTAGGCAATGAGAATGAATGACATTCATAACAGGAACTAGATAACGAAATTGTTCTTACCTGCCACTATTGTACTCCATTGAAACAAGCAACTTATTATAGCAACAATTTCCGGAGCAAATTATATCACGAATTTCTGATGTGAAATCTTGCGTTTAAACAAAAAACCGTAAAAAATAATTTGAGGGGTTTAATTTTCAGTGCCTATGCGGCTTAGATTCGGTTAGGCCAAAATGCACGATAAGCTTTACTAATGATGAACTAATAACAGAAAAACGTTTGCATCCATTGGACAAAATTGTTTCGTATGAAACTCCTGGCTTGTACTACTAGCCAGAGAGAACAATTTAAAAACTTATACTTTTAAATATAAAATAGAATTTTAATTAAATGGATTTCTAGTCACCAAGTTTAAATACGTTTTAAATTTATATTGAAGAACTAAGATTTTTGAACTTATACTACATAAAATTTACTTAATTTCCAATTCTTATCAACGTCCTACTTGTACTAATCTCCATTTTCATATGCATTTAAATTTAAACCTACCATAATAAAGTGTTGCAAGCTTTACAAGTATTAGAAAAGTTTTTTTTTAACCCAAGAAATTAAACAAAATTATAACAGACTTCTTTTTTGCAAATAAAAAAACAATTTAAAAGTTTTCGTATTTACTTACTATGGGGTGTCTAAATATTGAAAAAGTATGAACGCATAGTTAAGTTAAATTATTCAAAACTACAGGGGCAGAATAAGGATGTCTGTGTTTGAGTAGCTAAAAGTAGTTTAAAATGTTGCAAACTAACTTTTATTTGTGTGCAAATAAAACTTTAAGCAATTCGTTTAATTGCAAATTAGAAATAAATTTAAGTTTTGAGATAGAACGATGGTGGCTCTGTAGACATTTTTAAAGGAGAGAATTTAAATTAGAAAATATTTGCAGTAAAAAGTAAATTTTAATTGCAAAAAAGGAGTTTTTCTTTTTCGAAAATATGAAAGCGCAAATGGAATTTGATATGATACGTTGCGTATGATTTATATTTTAACGACACATGATTTGTATACTGGTGCGCATGATTATTGTTAAAAATAAATAAACATTACTTCGAGAGTAAGTTACGTAGTGTATAAAGTTGTTCGAATTCGAGTGTTATAACAGTAATTATTTGAATTAGAGAACCAAAAAACTTATTCGAATAACTTAAACAAATTCCAAAAAGAAATACATATTAATTTAACGTTTAAAAAAAAATAAGTAAATATATAACATATATCAAAAATATTAAAAAATGGGATCATAGTATTAAAAACGAGATACGTATATACATCGTCAACTAAAATGTAGACCCCTTAAATAATTTTTTTAAATTTTACAGTAGTAGGCAAACTCCATATATGTTTTTTTGAAAATGCATATACAGGTATGTCACAAATTCCGATCGAAATTGATTTTGTTTCTTAAAATTCCGATCCATTCTGTTATTACTATTAATGTAGGGGGATATTATAGCAGACCGCTTACTTTATGTGTTCATTTCTGCTTTCAGCAACCGGTTTGTAGTTTATGACTACTTTACTCTCATCCGCGTCTCGTCCTATCTCTGGCCTACTCTTAACTGTAGTGATTTTATACTGTCGACTGTTGACCGTGGAACTTCTTCCTCATTACTGAGTCTAGTATAATTGCTAGCATTTGCTTAAGGCTTATGTCCATCGTGGCATTCACATTTAAAAACTGTCTGCCCGTAGTTTTGTAGGCTTATGCTAGCCTCTGCTGCGCATTTGCACACAATTCAAGCTACTATCTTAGCATTTGCCTCAGGAGTATTTTTGGATACTGTCCCATTTACTCTTTGCGATCGCGTATAAACACACAAAGAATAACTTCTGCATATCTTGCGATGCTCTCTGTCCATCCCTATCACGGTCCAATGCCTAAAAAGTAATTTTACAGATTGATTCGTCATGAAGCATTCTTGCCCATCTCTTCCGGATTCCTCCCTTACCTCCCTCCTACGCGGCTTTCTAATTTATCCCTGTAATTGAGTAAAAGATGTCCATCCAACCAGTGCTCCATATGCACGGGTAAGACTGTATTAAAACTGGAGATGGCTTGGTATCCAGAGTTCGTATATTTTATATGAGTGTTAACTCCTCCCCGCTAGATTTATTTAGCCAAACTCCTTGGAGAGACAGAAACCTTTTACCAGCCGCTACCATGAGGAACTACTCGTATAAGTCCCAATTTCTGCCGATGGATTCACTTACGACAAGACAAACCTTTCTGCCTGCCAGCTGATTCGACGATTCACTAATTTGGTCATTACATGTAAATACGCATTCTGCACACTCTCTTCACTTGATTGAGAATATAATTATTGATTTATAATCACTGTAATAAAACCGAGTCGACGCGACGCTTGGCAAAACACATTTGAAATCCTGCTCGCTTTTTCTCACCTCTTGGTGCACTGATTTATAGTGAACTTTTGCGTTTGAAATATTTTCAATACAAACTGATCAAATCCAAGTTTGTGATATATTTTAGCACTAACTGTGAATAAGTACGATGTTAGTCCTTAAGCCCATTTTAAGTTTCGACGTATTTTTGGTATTCAAATTAAATTTTGAGCTTGAGTATCTTTGAATGATTTTGTACAAATTTATAACCACTATTTTTGTAAGATCCTTAAGCCTGCTATTTTGCTGGTTAAGGGGAGTTTTTTGTCTTGTTTTTTACCTTCTGAAAATCAACCCTCAAAATAATTATAGCTTCATGTAAACTTTTTAAATGCCAACATACGTATATAATCCCCATTATTAAAAAAAAGTCTTTGTTGTACAGTGTAATGTATATTTTATAATATAATTTTTTTCAACACTCTGGTTAGCGTAACTGGTAATTTTTTTACATAACATTATCTTTGAAAGTCCAAAAAAAAAGAGACTCGATAAGTGCTGCTTGTTCTGAATTAATTTTAGAGACCTAGTTTTAACAGGTGCTTAAGAACCTCTCTAAAACCCTTTTCCAGACGTCATTACTTATACTTTTGGTTTAATATAATCTCCTTCCTCCTCATAATTATTCCTGCCATTCTAGCGTAATTCAATGTAAGTGGCAGTTACTGTCACTTCCCACTAAAAGCAACAACCCCGATTTGATGTTGATCCATATTAGTCATACTTACCGGTACGTAAAAATTTACAAAAAACGAAATTTAAAAAGTTCTACATGAAGTAGTATATTCAGGGCTTCTTAAGCACTCAATGAAACAAATGCATTCAAATATCGTTTTAAAAGTGAATAAAATGATTCTATTTGAACTCCTGTAACACCGCGTTGAAATATTAATTTCTCAACGGCCATAAAAACTCACTGAAATTACGATCCGTTTCTCTGCAGGTTAGCGCAAGATCGTTAATGGTTTGTCGTTGTAAAAATCAACAAATTTCTGTTTTGTTTAGATTGTATCTGAAATTAAATAGCTGCATAAAGAGCGGGTATGATTTAACAGCTAACAGTTATTTCTGTTGTAGCCGAATTGAAAGCTCTCGGTTGCTTTAGGGATTGGAGTGATGCCTTCATAGCGTTACAACAGAAAAAAGAAATCCAAGGTAACCATTGAAAATTATTCAATTCTATGTCTTAACTAATGGTTGAATTCGAGAAAGTCATTTAAAATTTTATTTGAAACATTTTTTTAGTCATGAAGCATAGTATTTGTTTAATACATGTGTATACATGTGGCTTCAGTAGGGTCGTATAAAATGTAAAACTGCGTGCAGTATAACTAATTTTGTTTCATAAAAAGGAATTGTAAATTAAACGCATCGTTTTTTGCGATGTGGCGACATTATATTGACTTCTCTAGGTATACACGAAATCACATATCTGAACCCTTCTAAGCCAAAGAAAACTCAACACTAGGAAGCCGGTATGACGAAGATAGTAAAAATTATTGTTTATGCGCTCACAGCACTTATTTCTTAAGTAATGCCATATATGGGGCCAATAAAAGCATTTTTCTTTATGTTATGTTAAGATTCTGCACAAGAAAGGTCGCCATTTGGAGTTGTTTAAGCAAATCAAAACTTAAACAAGTTTAAACAGGATTTTTTAACAAAAAGTTCTTTTTTATTTCCACATTTTTAAGTTTTTAATTCACCTCGTTTTTCTCGTTTTTGTGACAAACATTTTATTACCTTTCTTTTCTATTTCGTTCATTTAGAGGCTCACATTTTATTTTTAAATCTATTTAAGATAACTTGTGTGAATTTTATCATTGAAATACTTTGCACATTTTATGGTCTCTTAAATTATACTGAAAATAAAATATAACAAGTAGCGAATACTTTGATTCATTAAAAAAACAAACACAAAAAAATCCGTTCTCGCCAACGTTAATCACTTTCAGGACGATTTGGTTTTTCTGCTACAGTTGTATTAAGGTAGAAAATGTAAAACAAAATTTGTTTGCTTTCTATTATCTGAAAACTGTGATAATGATTGAAAGAGGGCGAAAATAATATACAAAAAATAGACGTGAGATACTAATAATAAAGGTGTAAAATTTTAAAAATATGTTATATGCAGTAGTGTTATGGCTTCTAGCTACTAAAATTTTACATTAGCATCCTTAAAGACTCTTTCGTTAAATATCCGTTCATTTCGTTCCAGGTATGAATTGCTTTGCTGACACTTTTGTAAGAGCGGTATAGGCCTCCATTTTACACATGACCTATCCCTTACATTAAGATTTCGTAGAGCCATAAGCTGACCTGTAGATAAATACACTGCGCAATAAAATTTAACTTTTCCTAGATATGACGTCTAATGAAATCGCTCACCATGCTCCTCAAATTCTGTATTGCACTTAATTTTTTGATAGAACTTAGCATTTGTGTCGACGATATGTTCAAGAAGAAATAGTCCGATTTTTTCCTTGAATATTGTATATGACACCTATAATGCTGTTCCATGCAGCCGGCCCAATTGATGTAAGAGAGCGTTCGGCCAAAAACAACGTTCTTCAAGACAAGAACACAAATTTCATTTTATGAAACGTCAAAATAAAAGACATATATTCGCAACCCTGATAATTATTTCCCTGTGTCCTCCAATAGAAACAAAAAACAACCAAAAACAATCTAAAGGATTTGCTAGTTTCCCCTTTTTAAAACATGTCGTTATAAATTTTTTTTATATTTTTATGTGTGTTTGTGGTTGTGGGTTTAGAAAGCCGCCTGTTTAGATAAAGTATGTTAAAGGTAAATTCAAATTGTGTGCACAGCGAACACTTGCATACGTTAATGTTGTGTAAGTCCCATGTAGGTTTAGGTGTTTCTCTCTTTATGTTTCCACATGTTTAAGACAACTTAATGAGCAGTAATTACTTTGAAGCACATGATTAAAGGTGGTATTCATGTTGATAGATGAAAACTGTTTAAAGATAAGTGGGTACGGAGGTGTAGATGATTTAAGCCAAAGTTAAAGTAAATAAAAAAGAACGTCAAAGGTTTTATCAGAATTTTTCATTACCGTATTTCGTTTTACGTGGGTTTTTTCTGGTTTGCTTTTTTGCGCAAATAAAGGAGGTTAAATTGCTTGGAAAAACTTTGAAGCATAGAAAGTGGAAAACTAACCTGAATTAATGAGTGTGGTAGATGTTTTGAATGTTTATGCGTGCAAAACGGCCAAATAAAAGAATGTATGACCATGTGCGGTTATTTGGAATACATGACCTTAAGAATGCCTGCACTTGTATAGACCAAGAGTTTTATGTAGTTTGTATTCATCTGTTTAAAATGTTGTACTTAGTTTCTCCTTGATTTGCAATGGGTTGATTGCTGAGGTCAAGATTTTCCGTTTAATAGCCAATCGTACATTTTGTCATTTAGAGGCATACAACCAAATAACTAAATGTTGCTGAAAGCTTCATTTGAAAGAAGAAAATATTGTGCGATTTTTTATGAACTAACTTCTGGCGGATGAGTCCAGTAATAAATTTGAATGTAGTCTAATCAAGATATGAAGCCAAAAACATCGTTTGCAGTCCTATTGTTCCACTCATCGATAAAATATGCTACGAATAATCCATGTCTACAAATTAAGCGTACAAGAGGTGAGTGAAATTCGTTCCAAATATCTATAAACAAGTTATCGATTAAACATCAGCATTGATTGGCGACTTCACATGACCTCAAAAGAAATAGGCCACCGGTAAATTCTGAAATTTAATTTTAGGAACTGACATTATTTCTTTTGCTTCTGAATTCCTTAGCTATAGGGTGGGCCAACTCGAATGGATTATGGAAATCATGGCCGCAATAAACTGATAGCTTTATGGGCAGCCCATGCCGTCTAGAAGAAGTCACCAGACTCATATTCCTGTAGTAGCATACCGATCGGTATGTCAATGCAACGAAAACTTGCCATCCATAATTGACCCATTTTTTCCACATACTCTTTGAATTGGTGGTACATAAATTGCACTTTCTCGAAGTTTCTCGAAGTTTGCGAGCGATCTCATCGTAATATTTTTTATTCACAATAATAACACACTCTTTTTTTGGATAGTCCTCTAATTATTAATTGATTTTTGGATTTTACTTCAATAACAAAACTTCAAGTGACAATGATATACTGTGATTTTTGAAATTTTTAAAGGATATAAACAGTTAAATATATTAGGCTGGGTTAATTTGAATGAACGAAAACTTAAAAAATTGTACAGAGGTAAAGGAATATAACAAAAATTCTAATCAAATTTACCTTGAGGAAATTCCATAATAATTTGTTTATTGTTCACTGCATTGTTTCTGTAAAATTCGCGTTAACAGGTGAGTACTGTGACCCAGGCTTTTTTGTCGGCTACTTCTATTCGAAACCAAAAGCGCATATTGAAAGCAATGAACTTGGAGAGGTTTAAGAAATTTTATTATTTATTTAGTAATCCAAAATAATGCAATCATGTTTAAACAAAATTAAACCCAGCTTGCTTTTAAGTCGAGATATTTTTCATCGATTGTCATCAAAAGTGCATCAAGGTATTTTGTTGACTATTTGTATAGCAGTTTTCCCGTGGCTCTAAGAAAAAATTATTATCGCCTACGTTTATCATACTAACAAATTCTAAGCGAACCAAATTCATTGTTCCTACATATCGTTCATTAACTCAAACAACGTCATAACTCCAGAAGTGCATTTTTGGAGTTAATTTTGCAGAATTATTCCGTGTGTCATTCTTTACATTGTGTATAAAGTTCATTTTTATATCGTTTCTATTTCGACCTTTGAAGAGAATACGCCGTTATTTTTTGTAGGTTGTGGGAGCAAAAAGAAAACGTCAAGTGCGATTATCTTGAAATGGCATTTTATGAGTTATGATGCTGTAAAATCTTTTTAATCGATTAGTCGCGAAATTCTTTTCGATAATCATAGCGCTTCGATAACGTAATATTTTCTCAATGTGCAAGATAAGAACTGTTTTGAATTAATCCTCTGCTTATTTATCGTTGCATGGTGAACAATGCTTATGTTTTAAAAAATGTCAAATGAGAGAAAATGTAGCAGTAGATTATAATAGAACTATAGTATTTTATATTCAAGCACATAGGCACATAAACTCCTAAAACATAATATGCAAATATTTTTAAATTATTGGTTGAGGTTTTTGTTGCTTCGTATTTTGCTGGCCTTAGTTAACCAACGATGCAGTGCTATTTGTCCAGGTGAAACATGAGCTAAGTCAGAAATTCCAATGACCATTCGGTACGAATAGATAATGGCTAGGAAGAGGTGGCAATACTTTTTGTTATTCTATAAAAAAGCGCCATATTTTTCAATTATGTTCTTGGAACATCATCTATGTCCTAGTGAATAGTTGTATTACATCTACACGAATTTATACAAATTTGGCTTGCACTCACATCACAATTTTTGATTTGCTGAAATAAATTATCTTTGGCCGTTCTTGGCCTGCTTGTAATCATTTTATACATGTTGTATTCTATGCAATAATTTTGAAATACGATGAACATTTTATTGATATTTTCACACTAAGTTTCAATTATTCTCTTCTCCATGTAGCTCATAATGGATTTTAAACTGAAAGTATTCTTTCACAATTTTCTAAAAATGATGTTATGATCGTTCTGCCCTTAGGAGTTCACTTTTTACACCACAGTTTTGCCAAAAACCACTTTTGCCATCAATAATTACAAAAAATCCGAGGACTGTCTTCAGAGTCAACAAAAATTAAACTTCTATCAAAATATATAACCAACAATCTGTTAAAAAATCGTCAAAAAATTTCTGACAGCTTCAAACCTTTTAAGTAAAACAAAAGCATTTTGTATTTAATTTTTTTTTTGAATAGTGAATGTGAAAAATTGATATATATTTTTAATGGTCAACATTGTGTTGTCAACATCACCATTAGATTTTAGTACCACCCAGAAATTTTTTAATGGTTGGTGTCTATTGTTTATCATATTTCGTTGTTTGAATTTCTATTGCCCCTGCTGCCGCTGATGTTACAACTACAAACTAGTGCGGCTGGTTGGTTGATGTGCATTTCTCTATCTACAAAGTGTTGCCAACATTTATGCTCGTTCATTGTCAACATGACAGCTAATGTCATTCCATTAGTGAAAGGATTCATTTTACAATATTTTTTCCTTCATGTGTTTTGTGTGTGCATGATGTGTCTGTCTGTTTGTAATTTTCAACAATCTTTTTATTATTTCTTTTTTCGACAGAACTTTTATGGATTTTATTTTGTCAAACATCTTATCCAATAACAACAAAAACGGAAAAAATCATTGTCGAAGGTAAAACTAGTCAAAGTGTGCTTGAACAACCATGAAGTGCCATACATTTATGTCGCTATGCATGTTTTTGATGTTATTGATTGAAAGGGGATAAAGATGTTAAGGAATTAAATCATTGAAACTTCAATGCTTCGGCGTATAAGATTAAAGAATTTTTTATTATTCAATGGCTTATATACAGACCCTCGTCAAGGCAAAGAGCAGGCACAGTAGGCAATGACAAGACATTCATTCTTTTGATATAAAAGCGCAAATAAACTTACATATGTCCAAAAAAACTTAATAATAAACGAAAAAACTGGTAGAGCAGCACAACTTCGTTATAGAGAGCTACTTAAAGAACCTGTATCAAAAAAACGGACTGTGGAATGTTGTGAGGTATTGCCTCCAAATCCCCACTAAGATTTGAAAACCGCACATGGGCTAAAAACTAAATTCAAATGGTAGTCACTTAGAGGAGGTTTAAACACCACATGACATGAATAGTTCCAATATGCCGATTATCAATGTTCATTGATTTTAAATTATGATATGAGACAATCGCCCGGACCTGATCAATTTTAATTTTACTATTAATATTCGATGTCATGTGGCAAGTTGGCCTTTTCCCTTCATTTCAGGAGATGTAAAAACGGCTTGATCCTAAAAGCAGGAAAAGACTCAAGTCAGATTTCACCATACAGATAATTAGCCTTCTCTCAAGCAAAGTTATTTGAAGAATGTTTCATCTCAAAACTAACCTTTTTTGTTAATGAAGTTAACATCATACCGGGCGATCAGTTTGATTTTCGAGCGAGCTTTAGTACTATTAAGGAAGTCCATTAAATTGTCATTTTTATTATATCTGCATTAGAAAATAAGTAATATGGTTCACCTGTATTCAGAGAATTTCCCAGGTGGCTTGATAAAGTCTAGTATAATAGGATATTTACGAAAATAACTCGTATTCTTCCTGAAAACTCCCACCAGTCTCATAAGAGGTAATTAATAGATATAGCGTTTACGGTAAGCTCAGCAAGATTAGTTTTTTAAAAATATAAATTTTAATCTATGCACCGGATTAGCCAACAAGCATACACGTCAACGCTTGCAGACGACACTGCATATATAATTGTTATAAATGATCCAAAGGTTGCATCTGTACAATTTCATTCCAATATACATAGCTGGAGGGCTGGAAGAAAAAAATGAAGAATAAAGGTAAAATCATCGCAATTTGTTCATGTAACAATTGCCCTCAAAAGGTGTACTTGACAATAAACTCTATAAAATACCACGGTTCCTGCGTAAATCTTAAGTTTCATTCATAATTTCAAAGAGCAGAGATATTCTGTTCAATTCCCTTTGATTATCAATATGGCGAACCTAACTATACGTTTCCTGTGTTGTTGACAAGCAAGAAGCCATACTGTCCAAATGCTCTTCCTTTCAAGGCTGCCTGTTAACAAAACAGAAGCCTAGGTTTTGCACAGATTGATCTACCCCTTGTTAAAATAGAAGACTCATGAGTAATTGAATTCATCGGCGGCTTGGATGCTCTATGGTTAGCGCAAATTTTACGGCCGCTGTACGTGACCGGCATAAGTTGAAAGTCATTTGGTTGCTCGTCGTGAAGAGGCTAAGGATACACAACATGATCCAACGAGAATATAGCCATTGTGGTAGTTTTTTGTGTTGTAGGTGAACCATATATTTCAGTCGTTTAACTTTTTATATCAACTGGCTTTATATATTCGCGCCTGCAGCGTATTTTAAAGAAATCATGAAGATATTTCGAAGATTGTTTATCAGGAAGATTTAAATTGGCAAACGAGATCGCCCGATTTGACTGCCTAGATTCTTCCCTTAAGAATACTTTCTACTGAAACCTCCTGAACGATGGAAAGTGAGGTAAGGCAGTATAACTCAGATTATTGCAAGGTCTTCCACACTCAAATACAATCCCCTTAATTACAATTATTTATTTGGAAATTCCTAACAAAGCAGTTGTTTCTTCGTTTATTAAATTTCTTACTAATAATTCTTTTGTTTCCAAGTATCCTACATTGTAGCTTCAATTAGACAGCATTAAGTTTTCGGCGTGGCATTAAAAATAGCCAGTCAACATGAAAAGAACTCATTCCCTGTAAGGTCTACTATAAGTTTGTACTCTGTAAAGGATTCTTGCACTCGTATTGTTATTCACACAGTTGCTCGCAACGTACTTGTATGCATGGTAGATGTTGTCATCAAAGTGTCACTGACACTTGCAGGAAGTCATATTGTGTTGTTGTGCACAACACACAAACAGAGATGTGTGAATACTTGAGAGTATGTATGTCGTTTGTTTGCATTTGAACATCCATCTAGCACGAGTGAGGGTATGTTCATGTCCATGTTGGTACAGTGAATGTTAATGTGTAGGTGTTGTTATTGCTATTGTTGTTATTGTTGTTGTTCTTCTTATATTTTTACTTCTTATTGTGTGAGTGTGTGTTCGTTGTTTTTTCATTTCTCTTGTCATTGTTTGCACTTTTAGAACTGCTAATGTTTTGCTGTTTTATAGTTGATTCTTTTCTTTTTTTTTCTTGCTGTAGTTCTTTATATTGTTTAAAATGTTCTTGGTGTTGACTTTTTTGTTATCATTGTGTTTGTTCCTGCTGTTTTTGTTAGTACTGCTGTTTTAGATTTTCTTCATAACAACGGCCCATAATGGTTTTGGCAACGTCAATGGTTCTTCTATATGCCCCGACATCATATGACATATTTCGTTTAGAGTATCAAAATGTATGCACACAATAGCACGACTATTTGTATACAAAACTGTAGCAACATCAACAAAATCTTCTCTAGAAGATTTTTTTAAGCCAAAATTGAGAAATCAATGATGATGTTGTAACAACTACAAGTACATTAATCTTAAGAATTTGTCCCTTTAAAGAGTTCAATAACTTGTCTCGCTGGGATTTTTCATAATGAAGCTATTTTATGTTACTTTGGAGTTGATATATTTGGCATAAAATTTTATTACAGAACAAAAGATAATTAACATACATTTGGAAAGATTATTTTTACTAGGCCATTGCAGATTTATGGGAGTAATGGACTAAAAACAAATCTGCCAAGTTTTGCGTTTTTTTTTTTAATTTTCAATAATTTTGTTTCGTTGCATTTACTTAAGTTCTGAACGGACGAAGTTAGGGTTGACATGAAATTTATTAACCAAAGGACAGCATGTGTATTAAACGAAGAACTTTTCTTATAAAACTACTTCACAAATAATTAAGTATATATTTCAAACTTATTACATATCAGCTGCAAAATTTTATGTCCTTCATTTAATTGAAACATATCAAGCCTCTCTAAAGTAAGTGCATTTTTCGTACTGAGAATTAAGGTATTATGCACCATTATCTTCTATTTTAGTATAGAGTTTTCCAACATAGGCTGCTCACATTCAAGATTTGAAAATAATGGAAAGTTAATTTTTTATTTGTAAACCAATTGAAATAGGTAGCTTTCTATAAGAGGCAGTGGTCGATTGTGTTTTACAAGTAAATTCTAGTAGATTCAAATCACACGAGTTTCATTGTTAGTTCAACACACTTTACAAATGATAATTATTATGTTACTTTGGAGTTGATATATTTGGCATAAAATTTTATTACAGAACAAAAGATAATTAACATACATTTGGAAAGATTATTTTTACTAGGCCATTGCAGATTTATGGGAGTAATGGACTAAAAACAAATCTGCCAAGTTTTGCGTTTTTTTTTTTAATTTTCAATAATTTTGTTTCGTTGCATTTACTTAAGTTCTGAACGGACGAAGTTAGGGTTGACATGAAATTTATTAACCAAAGGACAGCATGTGTATTAAACGAAGAACTTTTCTTATAAAACTACTTCACAAATAATTAAGTATATATTTCAAACTTATTACATATCAGCTGCAAAATTTTATGTCCTTCATTTAATTGAAACATATCAAGCCTCTCTAAAGTAAGTGCATTTTTCGTACTGAGAATTAAGGTATTATGCACCATTATCTTCTATTTTAGTATAGAGTTTTCCAACATAGGCTGCTCACATTCAAGATTTGAAAATAATGGAAAGTTAATTTTTTATTTGTAAACCAATTGAAATAGGTAGCTTTCTATAAGAGGCAGTGGTCGATTGTGTTTTACAAGTAAATTCTAGTAGATTCAAATCACACGAGTTTCATTGTTAGTTCAACACACTTTACAAATGATAATTATTACCTTGAATGGTTTAGCAAAATGCCGATTGTAGTGTTGTTTGCGTGGCATGTAGTGCCATCTGGCTAGAGAATCACATATCGCCAACGTCGATATGGTTGACTTAGGGCTCAAAATTCATAATTTTGGACTGCCGCAACTAGAAGCTGTTTTTTATATTATTTGGGCTAATAAAAATCAAAGCTGTACTCCAAATTTTTCAATTCGTGTTGCTGACCGTCATACTTCTATCCCCAGAATGACATACATTAGCAAAACTTGGGAACGGTTTGTTCTGTTTGGAGAAATACCTCCGTTTTTTGCTGCAGACATAAAGCTTTGTAAGTTTCAAACAAAACGAGCCATTTTTACTAAGTCGTTATACATACAACAATACGAGAGTCAGAATGACTCTCTCTAAACCAAACGCATTACAGAAAATCGTTCCATAAATTATATTACCAATTACCCTGTCGGAATATCAAATCAAAAAGTAATTTTTCGTGCAAATGCCAACTTTTTGTCAATAATTAGAATCACTTTAAAGACATGGAACACAAGTAGCCTCGAATTTAGCACCCTAAATAACATAAGAAATAATTTCTCGTTGCACTGGTCAAAACTTGAACAATAATTTTTTTAAATGAATCTCTAGTGCTCGTAGTTGAAAGTGATGCCCTCTCAGTATGGTAGGAGTGCATTGCCACTTGGTGAAATCCTAGTAATTGGATCTGATCCCCTATACGGGAATATAGCCATTTGGACAAAGATACACCTCGTCGCTAAGCCGTATATTTTGGCCATAATTGTGATCTACTTAAGTCCACTTAAGGAACTAACATTTTCTAGGGTCAATGATTGGGCCCCCTACGTGAGTTGATAAGCTTATGAGTGCAGAACCAAATTATACGGCAAAAAATCGTCAAGTTCTTACGCACAGCGTAATATAGGCAAAGTTGTTGGCCGATCTGATATTTAACTAACGCGCAGAAGTTGTCTGATTATTTAACGGACCGATCATGGGGAATTTAAGCATCAAACGCTAAAGAGACGACTTTTTAGAATCAACGCATCTGTGGTAAAATAAGCATAGCGCACGTATAATGTTGACAGTAAAGTTTGATAGTAAATTATTCTCATTTGACCATTCAGTTCGATCGTTTAACTGATCGTCGTGATTTGACGACCAGTTGAAATAAAAAAACTTGAAGTCAAATACAAATTTTATTGAATTAAATCCATTTATTTTTTACAGCCAAACACCCGAAATAAAACTTCAAAATAAAAGAAAAACTTGTCAAAACTCTTACAAGTCAAACTATAAATTCTAACATTTGTTAGCATCCATTAAATTCTAGGGTAAAAAAAAATAAAATTAAATAAATTTATTTCAAAACTTGATGTACTTAAAAATGTTATTCCAAGTAAAAGTAGAAATTCTTTAACAAGCTTAAAAAGAAACTACAAAGACTGCTTCTAACAGTAAGCACATTTTAAGTAAAATTTTAAATTAAATATTAAACAAAAGTAGTTTTGAAAAGGTTACTTTTATAAAAATAAATTTACTTGAGTTTTAATACTTGGAAAGTTTTTGTTTCTCGACTAGGAAATGAACAATTTAAATATTTGTAAAATTCACATTGTTTTATTTCTTCTCTTTTATTTGCATTTCAAAGACATTTTTACAACTAATCAACATGGCTTCTGCCAACTTTAAGAAAAACTTTACACTGGCCCAAAAATACACACAGCAACATAGTCAGAAACGATCGATACGAAACAAAAGAAATAATCATACAACTATTCGTACTTTGTACATTTTCATTATTATTTTTATACACATGATGTTAAAGAAGTACTGTGTTCTCTTAGCTTAGTTGTGGTAGTAGTATATACTTGTATTTTAGACCATTACCAGCATCAACAATTTCAAAATTTTCTGCAACCTCATAACGAAGAACTAAATACGCATAACAATGAAGTCTGCCAACACATGGGTCCTTGCAACTGTACCATATCCAACAAATATGTACTATACTAGTAGATATAAATTAAGCGGGTGTTTTTTTAAGGTGTTATAGAAAATCAAACCAAAAAAATCAACTCAAATGTATAAACAGCTGCCTTTATTGGCAACCGCTCTAATAAAAGAGGCTGAAGTTGATGTTTCCCCAGCGCCAACTCTTCTGGCTAAAATGAAGTCCCAATTGGAGTTTCAGGTGTTTGGAATTAACTTAGGCCGCCTGTTGATATTATAAATGGTCCTGTAGAGGTAAGCAATACTAGAAGCAAAGATAAAACATAATTGTGGCTTGGTCACGCTAACCATAATCTGTTCCCCACAACAATATATTATTGTCGCAAACATATAATGGTATTTTGAAAATATTTAAAACACGATATTACTTAGTTGCACAGGTTCGTTTCTCAGCCGCCGCCGATAATCAATAACATTAATTTGTTTATTGTATTAGCTTCTATTCAAATCGCAGCTTCTATTTAAATCGCTCCTTCATAACACCAAAGGCGCAACAATACTGTTCTAAAAAAACAACGCACAATTGCACAGTTGTAAACACTGAAGCTTTTCTACCCCTTCTACTTCACTAACCTGACTGCTCTAATCTATCCCTGTCCTAAGAATGTATCATAATTCATTATTCAAAGAACAATTAGTAAGTATTAGCAGCCTAAATGTTACTTTGCTTTAAAAAAAAGTCTACACAATATTTCTAACCATAATATAAGTATTCTTGATATACATAATATGTAATTTTTTGTTAGTGTTCATTCAATGTATAAGGGCTCTACGGTTAAAGTGTTGACTATATATGCGTTGGCTTATGTACGTACCTCAGCCGCTGTCAATAATAATATGATTTGCTAGCATCCATGTCACATAATATGACTCGCTCAATCAGGTTTTTTTCTTTGCGTGTACATGCCAAATTGAGCTGGTTATATAGCGCGATCTTAATACCAATTTCCATTTAGAGTAAAACGAAATCTTAGAACACTTTTGAAAATTCTTAACCTACGTACCGCTCCTATGTAAATTGTGACGAAAGTTGCAGGCTGTTGTTGAAGCTAGAATTCTTACGTTCTAGTAATCCGATTTGTTATCAAGTATATCCCTGATAGTTGCTCCCACACACCTCGCACAGGCATCGTTTTTAGGCAAAGTCAAATGAATTAGCAACCATCTTACGTTAGTTTTCTTAAAAAAAAACTTTTGTAAAATTAATCAGCGGAGCTAAAATGCTTTTCATGAAATCAATGAAATTTTCACCTTTGTATGCTTCATAGCCTTAATGATACTTCTTATTGACCGCCTGGTGTAACAGAGTGGAGAACGCTACGATAGTAAGAGGAAAGGAAATCAATTCATAGAGCATTGATCGAGTGTGTTATGAATTGATGGCCTGGCTGCTTTAACAAGCAATACTTACGAACCGTTCCTTGCCTCCGGAAATGGTGAAAACACAGCATTTCTTTACCGGCTACAAATTCAAGATTGTTGTCGTAGGCACAATTTAACTCATATTTCCAAACGCTGTATACCCCTCAACATTTATTTGATAACAAGCTAATATTGGCTGCCGTTTCTCCGATTCTTACATTACGACTGTCGAGAAACATTTTCTAAACAATATCACTGGGTTTACAGTCAGCTCGTTACAAATGCTCAACCAATGTATATTACTCGTAGAGTTTTCTATTTGGCAGCGAGTTATTTGATCAATAAATGGGATATTTTAAATACTTCTTACCAAAGCCACCTTACAGATCTATTTAAGAAGAAATGGTTCGAAAATATCTTAAGAACGTTGTATTTCTATGGGAAATCCAGAATGATTTTTCGATATTACATTACGATTTGAAATTACATTAGCTTTCTAATTTAATTGAATTATGGAAATAAAATTATGAGGCTGGGATCATAAAATTCCTTTTTTTTCGAATATCTACATATAATTCGAATTGTTAGAAATTAAAGAACTTAATGCCTATCCTCTTATCTCCTAAAAAATATAATAATTTGAGAACTTTTTATTTTCAAATACTTATATTAATGAAATTCGAAAACTCAAAGGCAAGTTCGAAAATTCGAATTTAAGTTCTAAAATACAGTTCAAATTAAAAGCTCGAAAATCCGAATAAACTCTGATATGCGTTTACTTTTATGTTCCGAAAATGCAAACTTCAACAGTAATTTTTAAAATGTGTTACAAAAATTGAATGTTTCGAAAGGAGATTTTTGGCTGGAAATTCCATACCCGTATCTACTTAATTTCTCCAAACTTTTTTTAATTAGTTTTGAGAAGATAAAATTGCTGGCTAATGTTTAGCAATTTAGTTTTATCTATAAGACATTTGTTGGTCGAACTATGGGAATTTTAAATAAATTTCTTAGGTGTTTTTTAAAGAAAAAATATTTTTTTAGATCTTCGTTTATTTGAAAAATATTTTCTTTTAATTCTAGACCTTATATGTATGATACCTACTTTTGGTTTTTAATGCAACCTTAACTCTGTATCCATTATTAGTGGCAGACTAATGGTTCTATCCTAATACTCATATATGTATGTATACGTTTCTTCTCATATATATTTTTTTTGGTATTGTTCCTCGCAATGGTATTTGTCGTTTCTCATTTCTACTCTTCATATATAAGAGTTTTATTTAAAGCCAACAAAAGTCAAACAATGGAATACATGCAATAACAAAAGCATTGTTTTCAGTTTATAAAAAATTTATATATTTTTTTGGAACTCACACAAAAAAAGACTTGCAGCTAAAAAGTTTTACGCATTTTAAAATAAGCTTTTTTAAATTCAACATGGTGAGTAAGACAGTATGGCATCGAAATGCAAAATATTAATTTGTTTTTCTTTCTTTTCTGAAGTTAGAAAATAGGAAATAGAAACATATACAGTTTTTGTGTAAAAAAGTTTTAAAGGGATTTTATAAGTTTGTATTTTTGTGTAATAAAAAAATTCCGTGATTTTTGGAATTCAGGTATTAAAGTCAAAATGAGGTGACAACATCTTAATTAGAAATTTGTTTTTAACAACTTTTTATAATAATTTCTTGTGAAGTGGCGTTAGAAAAACACTCCGAATGTTGAGGAAGCTAATTTCTATGCTGAGATCTAATGAAATGTTAGAAACTTTGACAAATTTAGCACATGATAGTCATACGCTCATACGACTAATATGAATCACTACATTTTTATCATTCTTTGGGCATCGAAGAGAATTTGACAAACATATTAATTTAAATTTATTTTGTAAGAGTAGTTGGCTTCAAGATATGCTAATACTTGCTAACGTACTTCTTATATCATTCTTGCTTGCTAGATTCTATGTGAGTGTACACAAGATCACATAAAATTGCAAGCGAGAATTTTTTTAACCGCTCCACTGGGGCCGGCAGGCAAAAAGATATGGCCGTAACTGAGTGCACTGCCAAAAGTTTTGACTTATACTCCACGTAGTGGTGGCCGGTAACAGGTTAATGTGTCTGCAAGAAGGTGCTTGGCCTCAAGTATGCGAACTCTTGATACAAGTCTATCTCCAGTTTTAATACAGACGTATCTGTGCATATGAAAAAATCAGGAAGCCTCGCAAGAGGCGGTGGGGTTAATTTCTGCAGAAAATACGGTTTTGATTATCCAAAGGTGGAATCCTGAAAAGATGGTCAAGAATGCCTCGCGAGGGGTGAACAGGTCAATCTTTAAAGGTACTTCTAAGGTACAATGAAGCCTAGCACGAGGTGGAGGAGTTAATCTCTGTAGCGCCTGTGGTGTTTGTTGGCCAATGGAGGTATTCTGAAGAGTTAGACAAGAAGACCTCCAAAGAGATGGATGAGACAGCTTCGCAAGATACTCCTGAGTACGAAGCTGAGACGGTAGCAAACATTTTGTGTGAATGTCTAGCAGTGGGAAATATAAGACCTAGGACTGCGGGCAAACAAATATGCTAGTTATTACAAGAGCACCCGTGATGAAGAAGATGGTCGACAGTTACCAGCCTGAAATCACTATAGTCAATAGTAAAGGCTAGTGGTAGCACGAGCCTTGATTGAGACTACGGTAATAGTAAATTACAAATCGGTTGCCTCAAATCAATTCATGTAAATAAGGGGGTCTAAAATGGATCCATAAGTGAAAAAAACCGCTCTACCGCTTTATGAAAAATATTTATACAAACATTTTGTCGATACGGTACAAAGAAGCTTGCACTCTAACTCTTATACTAGGCCCTTTTTGGAAAAAAATTGCATAAACACTTTTCTTAAGTTCGATCGGATCAATATTTTTCGGATCACTTATTTTCAACAGATCTCGTTAAAAATTGGACAGCGATATTTATCATGTGTTAGAATTATTTTGTAAAATAGGACATCTATTTTATATAAACAAATTAAATTTATAAGGCATTGCATTCATTCTTACAGAGGCATAAAAAATCCCCAGCGGTTTAATAAACTCAAAACGTTGTTATATGGGCTACCATTTGCCAGCTCTTTATCCATGTTATAGTTCTAGCTCTCAGAATGATTTTTATTTACCAGGAAAACCCGATATACCATTTTTATGCCAAATTAATGCAAAAGCTACCAAGGTAAATGTTATATAAAAGCTAGAATAAATACCTCAAAAGTTAGCAACAGAGAAGAGATATTGTTGTTAACGAAACTGTATTAAATACTGTGCATCATAGCTTTGTATTTTTGTTACGGTTTGACTGTATCTGATTAGTAAACTTTAATAAAATAATCACGAAATATACACGAACATAAAACAAATGCGAAAAGTTCTTATTTAACTTTTGTAACAAATCATACACTAATTATAAAAGCTGCATATTTAGTAGAAATTTCAGCATGTATGTGTTGATTAATAAGCTTCAAGGTATACTAATCGCTCTTAACGAATGAACTCTCCTCATCATTACAGTGTAGTACAGCTACGAACAAATATTACGAAGAGAAGACTATTGCAGTTAGCGATTGTGTACATTCTAATGAAATATTCTGCAGTAAATTGCCGGCAAAGACTTTTGCATATAGCACATGTAAGGAAAGAATTTTTCCCATAGAAACATAATTCACATTGTGTCTACGTTTCATATATGGTAATTTTATAAAGCGCTACTAATAAGATCAGGAAAAAAAATTTATATTATATATTAAACTCTGATTTATATGTACAAAACTATATAAGCAAAAACAAACCGTTACCTTAGCTCTACTTTAACAAGGTGTTATTAATTTTATATGTTAAAATGTTTGTAAATAAAAAAAGAATATAATTTTGCTTTAATAATTTCTCAGTTTGATAAAACAAAAAACGATTTTAATTTATACAATTACTTTATCCAACATACCCGATCTAATATGATACGAATAGCGCGTATGAGTCATATCATGATTACCGAGCAACAGGAACTATTAATCATACGGCCGGTGTTTTGTGTGTAATTAATATATTTATATTATATTTTTTTTCTCTTGCTACATATTTATTCTTTTGTACCATAACAAAGTTCTTTCATTGCCTATGTTCCATAGAACATTGCTTTCGCCGGCAATTAATGTGCGAACTTTCGCAATGAATAAATAACTAGGGCGCGATTATAGAATTTATTTAAACATTTTTTTAACGAAAAATATTGACTAATACTACGCTGATACTGTTAGCACTGGTATGGCTGATAATAATAAAATTGTTTCTTTAGCTAGAAATTGGTAAAACAATATGATTTAATCTACTTCCAGATATACATACGAGTACATACCAAACTATTTTTATTGTTTCAGGAAAATATTGGGCTACCTCAAATGCGAGTGGCCCACAAAGTTCGCGCTGTAAATTTATTAATAGCTATCAATTTTCCCTTTTAATAAACAGAAAAAATTTGTCAGCACACTTAGAGAAAACCAATTGTAGAAGGAACAACGTAATGACAAATGTCTAAATGTGTATTTTAAATGGCAAAATGCGGCTAAACATTTTGCACCTTAATACTAATTAAAGTCTTTTATATATAAAATTTTGATATTCCGCTCGACGATAGAGTGTTTCATTTAACAACGATTAAAAAAAAGATTAGAAAACAAAGAAGAAATTGAAGAATTTTAGTAATCTGACTAAACACCCAAGTGGAATAGCATGTGGTGGCACCGGTATTATAGTCCGGTAAAACGTAAAGCATTTTCCAATACCTAAATTCAGCGAATAGTTTTTACAAGCCACGTCTATAAATAGTAATAATTAACTGTTCTTATATTTTATTAAAAGTCGTAATAAAATTCTAAAACAATTAAATAAATTATATCGAATTTTTAAGCATGAAATTTAAAAATCGTCAAAATGACGGAATTGGTTAAAATATGATATATATTTGTTCTAATTTATTTTTGAACATCGTATTTAAAAATCTGGCTAGTACTCATGGAGCCGTACATTATTTTACAAACGTCGTAGCAGCCGCAGCTAGAGTTACAATGGCAACAAAACGATCAGTAAAAAAATCGCACCAATCAATAGATACACACCATTGAGAAGATAAGGGTCAGAACGCAGGGGCAAAATAGTTGTTCCCCACACATTAAAATGAAAATGATCTTATACTATAAACGATTACGTAAAAATGGAGATATAGATACGTCATCTGCTATGAAAGATTATATTGGTCCAAGATAAGCGAGAGTGATGGGTTGTTGGTGTTCAATAGCATTTTCTCTCTGCATACTAATTTAGCATAACGTGATGGTGCATTAGGTTGAGATAATAATGGTTGAGTCTTTGATAGTCTGTGAAGTCTAAATGTGGGCAATTGATGACTAAATGATGATTCATTTGGAATTAGATATCCTAATAAGATAATTGATATATTGTGGCATAATAAAATCTTAATGGTTTATATGATGATGGATTTGCTGATTATTTTCATTAAGAACTTGTTCACTCAGCTATATAGTTCCCGAATACATACGGTCGTTCTATTTAATAATCTAATATTTAATCTTTAGCCTTTTGTTATTAGTGCTGCTTTAACCAAAAATTAGCAAACATATTTTATAGCAATGATATTTGCAAGCATGTGTGAATTTAACTTATGACTATAAAGTTTTCATATTATGAAGTATTATATTTGCTGAAGGAAATTGGTAAAAAAAGCACCAATTACAGAGTTCTAAATATTTGTTTCTAACTACTTCGATTTTTTTAATGTTTTTTCTCTTACTGCAATTCAATGTACAGTGGTCGGCATATTTACTTTGACAAAGTATAGTGAAGAGTTGTTTTATTGTTTTTTACAGAAACAGAATCTGTAATTAATTTGCGTCGAAGAGGAAGAAAACGTAAAGCAACGACAGCGGAAGATCGACAAATTTTCAAAAAATTTAAATCTAATCCACGTTTGACACCAAAGCCGCTGCTTTTGAATGGAATTCGCAATCTGATAGCCATTTAAGCGAAAGAACAGTTCGACGACGTCTAAAAGAAGCCAACATTAATACATATGTAGCAAAATCAATTCCATGTATAGTCCCAAGGAACCAAATTAAAAGGCTAGAATTCGCAAACAGATACGTGGACAAGCCTATATCCTTCTGGCAAAGCGTCTTGTGGACCGACGAAAGTACTTTCGAGTATCAATCGTCAAAGAAAAAAGCTTTTGTTAGACTAGACCAAAAAACTCGAAAAAAACCGCACCTATTGTCGAAAAAGTTAGTCATGGAGGTGGCACATTCATGTTCTGGAGCTGTATAGCATATAAAGGCTTGGGAGGCTTGGTTCCCATCGACAGTTCGATGAACCAAAACCAATATTTGAAAATTTGAAATGAACACGCATTTCCTTCTGGCGATAGGTTGATTGGACCGTCATTTATTTTCCAACAGGACAATGCGCCTTGCCACAAGAGTAAAATGATTAAGACATATTTGACAAAAAATTGCATTGAAGCTTTGGATTGGCCACCCCCAAGTCCTGGTTTGAATTGAGAATGTTTGGTCATGTATAAAGCGCCAAAGAATCGCAGATCTGACAAGAACCAGGGAAGGAACAATTTCAGAGGTTAAATCTTTGTGGGAGGACATACCAACAAAATACCTTCAAAACTTGATCGATTCAGTTCCTAAAAGACTCCGGAAAGTCATTGCCGCTAAAGGAGGATACACGTTTTATTAATATAAAAAAATATCTAATAGTATTACAAAAGTCGAAATAACATATTTTCGTTTAAATAGTTAAAACACTATATGTCAAAATACTTATGCCACCCTCTAAATTTTTAAATTAGTTACATAGAATGCAAATTTAATTTAAGAAGTTATGATTTTATGATTTTTAGTTACTAAATAATTGCTACTTTCATTTTAAAAAAAATTTGGAATTTTTAATTATTTGGAAATCTGAAAAAATTCAAATTGGTAAAATTTCTCAGGTGTCAAAATAAATATGCCGACCACTGTAAACCATTCCATACTATCCACATAACTAAAAAACAGTAAGTATTTTGCATGAAGTCAAACATTGAAGAAATATCAAATATTAAAAGAAATCCAAATGAGCGAACAAAGAAGAGACTTGTTTATTGTGAGACACTCGGTGCCAAAGTAAGAAAAAAATTGTCAACAATAACATGTCCTCTCCAACGCGCCATAGCCTGTTTAGTATGTTGGTTGTTGCCTGAACGCTTAACCTTACAAGGAGACCGAAACCAAAACAACAACAGAACTCTACTATTTACAATGGAAAATAAGGAAAACTTATAAACTAAACAAATCTACCACTCCCACTCTTGTATGTGTAGAAAACACTTTTGAGGTTTTTCTTTTCTTTAACTTCTAAGACAATTAAGCAAAGAAAATGAACTGAAACTAAATAACCTCTTAAGGGAGTATAAATGAAATTCCTTTCTTTTGTTACCTTCTCTGTTTGTTTGTATGTAAGTGGCTTGAGAGACATAAGTCTGTTTTGTTAAAATACTCTAAGGAGACTTTTTTTATGTGAATTTTTCACTTCCTTTGTTTCTGTTGATTTAGTGTAGCTGTTGTTAATATTTTGCCAGACTTTATGCCTTTTGACTTCCAAGAATTAAAGAGAAGGCAAACTTAATTTAAAGAAATAAAATTTTGTCTTACAGAAATAAGCGCCACAGGGGGAGGAAATATGAAATATTTTGTTCAAATAAAAATTACTAAAAGTATTTGTTTTCCCGAACTATGTATCTATGTGAATCTAATAATAAGGTCGTGATAATTATATCGGAGAGACTTATTCCATGTGCGTAGGTGATACATATTCTGCTTTGTAAACAAGCAGGTAGCAAAGAAGTAAAGTTAACACAAAGATGGTTATTAATTAGTCCGCAAAAGTCCCACGAGCGTATGGAATTTATCAATTTATCAACTTGTGTCAAGTATTTGAATATTTCCATTAGATTATACAACGTAGCACATATGAGGTATAATAAAAGAATCTGGGAAGTTTTTCCGTGGACAGATGTAGACCTTTTTAAATTCTACTTTAAGGTATTCAAAAATTATTCAAATTTGATTTTATATTAAAGACTTCAACAGTTCATTAAAGCAGAACGAGAAAAGAACGAGATTATCTTCAGATAAAACATGTTTTAATCGTGCGGCTAATATTTTGAAAAAAAGATCAAAAGATTTGAAAAATGAGTATATTGGAAAATATATAAATAAATTAAGTCCCAATCATACAAATCAGTACAATCTTTGGAAAGCCACAAAATACCTGAAAAGCGCTCAAAAACGGAATGCTCCAATAATTATCTTAAACGGAGTTTGGTGTAGATCCGATCAAAGTAAAGCGGCTGATTTTAAGGCTCAACTTGAAAATACATTTACCCCATTTTCCTTCTGTACAGCAGACGAAGATGCGGAAGTCAATAATTTTTTAGATGTTGCATGTCAAATGAGTAAACCAATCAAGCCTTTCAGATATCGTGAAATCGAAGACGAAATTTGTAAACCAAATTCAAAAAAATCTCCAGGTTATGACAATATAGATGACAAAACTCTTAAAACTTTACCTAAGAAGGCTATGATTTTTCTCAAAGTTGTGTTTAATGCCCTTCTGCGACTCTCATATCCCAACTCAATGGAAGCACGCTAAAATTATAATGATACCAAAGCCTAATAAGCTTGAAAACTTCATTGAATCTTATAGGCCTATTAGTTTGCTACCAGTTTTATCGAAATTATTCGAAAGACTTCTTCCAAAAAGGTTAATGCCTGTACTAGAATTTCTACAAATTATACCCGATCATCAATTTGGTTTTCGAAGCAAACATGGGACTCCCGAGCAGTGCCATAGAGTTGTAAAAACAATAAGAGACGCTCTTGGAAAGAAATACTACTGTATTTCTTGATGTAAAACAAGCATTTGATAGAGATATTGTGTAAATTAAAATATATGCTGCCAGCTCCATTTTACCTACTGCTCAAGTCATATCTTAGTGATCGTAGTTTTTATGTCGACATCAATGATGAAGATTTAGAAATAGAGTTCATTAAGCGTATTGGGTCCAACTCTGTACACATTATTTACTTCTGATATGCCGACAAATAACGATGTAGTAGTTGCAACATACGCTGATGATACCGCTATAGTAGCAGCCAACGAATCCGCAACCATCGCAACAAATATCGCAGCTTGACTTAGTTGGTAATTGGTTGAAAAAGTGGAATATTAAAGTAAATGCAGAAAAATCCACCCACGTGTCATTTACACTTAAAAATGGTGACTGCCCTGATGTCAACTTAAATAGTGACGTAATACCCAAGTCAAATGAAGTCAAATATTTAGGTCTTAACATCGATCGACGCTTAACTTGGAGTACGCATATAAAAATAAAAATAAAACAATTGAAAATAAAAACAAACAAAATGTACTGGCTTCTTAGTCCAAGATCGGAGTTAAACATAAACAACAAATTACTATTATATAAAACAGTATTAAAACCTATATGGACTTACGGTATCCAATTATGGGGAACCGTTTCGTACTCCAACAATGATATAATTCAAAAATATCAGTCAATATTCCAAATATAAAGGATGAAATTAAAAATTACAGCACAAATTATTTGAAAAGACTAAGCGACCACCAAAACATTCTTGCAATAACTCTTTTAGACGACAGTGATGAAGTTAGACGGTTAAAACGAATGCACATAATAGATCTCCCCTTTAAATCTTAAAATGCAATAGCTCTTTGAATGTATAGATAATATACGAGTAATTCTTCAATATTGACAAATTTTAAATTGTTAAATTCAATGGAATTTAATGCTACTGTTATTTATCGTTAATGTATTTATTAAATTTGCTTATTATTACATTGTAAATAGATTGCAAATAAAAACATTAAAAAATATATTAAAGACTTATTATATTAAATAATGCATTTCATCTCGTACATGATTGCACAAGGTATTTGTTTGGCACTAAAAAAAATTTAAAATTAAATAGAAAAACTAAAGGAAAATACTAAACGACTAAAACAACTTTTAATAAAAATACAGTTGCAGGTTTTCCTCACTTTCTTTTTACCATTACTTGTTCGTTGTTCTGTATATGACACATGTGTTACTCACACACAGATCTTCATCACTATGTCTGCACATATACCCATTCATGTGATAATAGAATTTTTTTTTTAAAGGAGTTACCTCTTAAAATTGCCAACAAAAAAATACGGAAAATAGTGCATGTGCTCATGGCTGCAGCAGCAATTTTGACATTTGTGTAGTACGTAGTGCAGTGACGAATGTTGCTGATGATGAGGATGATGGTAAGAGAGGCTGTTGACGCTGATAAACATCAGCAGTGTCAAAATGAAAGCTGTCATGTGTACTAATATGTCGTATTTGGCAAGAGTGCAACAACAACTGAGGCAGAAATAACGCAAACAAATAAAGCAACGAACATAAAGAAACAGATGCGGGAGTAGAGCGATGTAAACACAGGACATTTTCAAAAATTATTTAAAATCTTGTGATAAGTTTTGTGAAAGTATTGATTAAAATAACGCTGCCTTGGTCCAGTTTTGAAATATTCGTTGTACCACATCTGTTGTAAAACTTTTCACATGGTATAATATATTCCCTAATATTGTAAAAGGCAACGACTAAATAACCTAAGAAAGCTAAATCTAAGGAAGCTAAATTTTCTGTTGTTAAGACTACTACAGGGCATATGATTTGAAAACAAATCGCTAAAAATAATAATATGTTGTTACGCTATAAGAATGCGAAAGATAAAAAATCACACTCTAACTGAGCTTATTGGTCTTTAACATGCCCTAAAATTTTTACGAATATTTGAATGGTTCTAAACTGTAAAATGTAGCAAAGTATGGTCTTAAAGTCTTTCAATTATTTATAAAAAAAAATGATTTAATGAATGAATTTAAAATAACGGTGTTTAAATCTAATACATTACCAAAAATGATTGCAAGATTTAAATTGCATATTCCCCTAATATCTACAATTCACCAAAAAATCGGGATTTAATCGAAAATTGATAAGCATTCAGAAAAAAGAAGAACAAGTTAGAACAGCTGTTATCAACAAAAATCATCTCATTTATTAACCGCTCAAAATGGTTATATGAAAATTTTTAAAATAAGTTGTATGTAAAATAAGACGACTAAAACCGGAGGCCAAAGTTAAAGGTTGCAAGTCCTCTGCACCGGGTAAAATCTGTAGTACATTTTTTTACTAGTTCATAATTTTGTGAAGGTTATTTAAGATCCAGCATAGCCGAATTTAGCTCTGTCACATGTTTAAATAATTTTTAATATTTACTTTAATTACTCTAATTCGCTTGGCAAAATCATACATTCGAAATATTTCATGCATCTATGGGTTGTTTCACAAACTGTATGTTTAAATATTTTAAATCCTATTTAATATTGACGCATCGAGAATGGATTTGTTTTTATGTGAGTTCTAATTAGGTTTGGAAATTATCATTGAATTTTTGATCTTCAATAATTGCACTTCATTCAACGACCGCTCTTCGTTGGACAGTATAATTGGCTGCAGTTCTTAAACTTTGCATCTATATAGAAGTTACATTCAGCTTGTAGATAACCTCAAAACGATTTCCTGAAACTTTCTCCAACACAAACACCATCGTTGGCCTTTTTTACACGAGTTACGTCCAATGACCCAAAAGAACTCCAAACTACCAAAATTAAAGTTAATTTTCAAAAGTAACGAAAATATCAATTTGTCGCAAATGGTTTCTGCCGAGAAAGCAGAATTGATTTTTTTCTACATTTATTAATAAAGTTTTGTATTGCATTAAAATGTTGCTTATGTAAACATTTCAATTTTGAAGATCAATAAAGTTTTGTATTGCACTAAAGAGTTACTTATCTAAACATTTTGTGTTTATGGTTACTAAATTTTTATAGATTATTTTGTGAACTGTAGTTAATATTAAGCTTTCTTTGGATAATAAAGCAGTAATAATTTAGAACTCAAATAAGAAAGTACTTTTATAAAAAACTATAACTCACGTGGCCTGTAAACCTGTAACCTTTAATAGCATTCGCATGCCCTGCTTTCTTCTTAAAATTTGGATGAGTTGTTCACCCACAATTTGACCAAATTTCTTAATCACTGTATTCCACAGTTAATGAGATTTTCCATCTATTTTTCATTTAAAATAATTTTTATTATTTTCAAACCATTATTTAACAATGAGACCACATTGCAGACGCCAACATTTAATGCTGTATTTATCTAACCCTAAACTGTTAGATTTTTGTTGGGCAAGATTTTAACGCACAAATGTTGGTGAATTGAAATCTAACGTGCATTTTAGAGAACCTTTATTTTTAAATTTTATTTTATACAAGATTGTTTAATTTTTAATTTGTTTCTTTTTTATTTCATTTCAATTTATTTTATTATACTTTAAATTAGTTTTCTTAATGCATTTTTTATTATTATTTTCTTTAATTTTAACTTCTTCAAATAAATTAAACTTAATTTACTTGTCATTAAATTTCACTTTTTTTCATTCTATTTTACTTCAACTTATTTGTTGTAACTTTCAAGGATGAATAGTTTTCCATTGCTAAAATTCTTTATCAAGATATAAATAATTTGCTCTCCATTTACATTCCTATATTCTCATACAAATTATCGTGTGCACACACAAACATAAAACAATTGTAAACAGTGTTTCTTTAGCCATGCACTTTTTCACATCACACCACTTAAAATCATCATCATGTTTTTATGGTTTTAGTGTAAAATTTTCTGCAATCTTTTGTTATTATTTTTATATTTCGTAATCAATTCATTCACACCAAGGTATTCGTATCGTGACACATATATTTAGTTTGTCCTCTGTTTTGTTAGTTTTTCTAAAAAAGTTAAATGAGTTTATGTCAATTTGTTCAACATTATTGTGAAAAAGGCATAAAGAAATAATTCTTCTCTTTCGCTTTTTTTGTACTCCACCATATAGCTCACGCCGTTTTCACAAGTAATTAAAAGAACACATCTCTTAAATTAAACGGGAACTCGTTAGTCTACTTCGATCCGTTTATTACTGCTTTTCCATTTCATTTCATTTTAATACTTTAATGAAGAAAATGTACACTCTGGTTTATTTTTAGAAATGGTGTTGCATTTGCTAGCATATCAAATGAAAAATTTTAAAACGAAGGCAAAATAAATATCATCGTTATGTTTCCTCTCATTTGCAGTTTTTTTTCTTTTTGACAATTGTCATGACAGTAATTGTTTTTAGTGTTTCGTAGTGTTTGTATTACATTTGTGAGTTTGCGTCGCCTTTGCACAGATCAACTTGTGACATTAAGTAATATATTTCCAAAAGAATTTTACTTTCGGTGTTTAACTTTTTTCCTTTATTTCGTTTCTCTTTTATAATTTTCACAGTTTGTAGCTGGCACACACCTCAGTGTAGATGGTACTCTGCAGTCTCCGTACAAATAGTTGCATCTGTTGCTAGGAAGTCCATCTGTGCTGGGGTACTTTAATAAATTGCTCGTAATTACATTGTAAATTGAAATTCCAGACATTCCATTTCACAATCTTGGGAAACCTCTCAGGATTTAGCAGTTTAAATTGCTTTTTGTATTATATTCAGCGTCAAGTTGAACTGTTGTAGCGAATTAATTTGTAGAAAATGATAAATCGGTTTGTTTATCGATTGAAACAAAATCAATAATGCCTAAAGGAAATACATATGCTTGTGGATAATATAAAATACTACTAAAAATATTTGGCACAAAATGAATATCTCAAACATTGTATCGGAAAAGGTTTAGCACAATTTTTTTGTCTACAGATTTCTGTCATAAATATTTTATAAAAAATATTTTGCCATAAGGTTTTAATGAAAAATTTTCAATACAACTCTTCTACCAAAAAGTGTTTTCTAACAATTAGAATATTTTTTTCAAAAAAAATTGTTTACCAAAAATATTTTTGAAACTAAATTTCACCACAACATTTTTACCGACAACAAATTTTTTACCAAAAAAATGTTTACGAAAAAAATATTTGCCTTAAAAATTTTTGTAAGAATAAATCTTTTACCGAAAAATTTTTTATTTAAAATTTTTTAGCACATTATTTTTACGGGAAGGTTGTTGATCTAATTTTTTACCACAAAATTTTTTTACCCAGAAATTGTTCCTACAAATTTTCACCACAATATTTTTACCGAAAAGTATTTGACTCAAACTTTTTTCCAAAGAAATTTGCCCACAAATTATTTACTGAAAAATTGTTGCCAAAAAATTAAAAAAAATACTTTTACCGACTAATTTTTAAGAAAAATTGTTGTTCTTATTGTTTATTGAAAAAAGTTTATCATAAAATTTTTACCGAAAAGTTTCTACTACAAATTTAAAAAAAAATATGTATGCAAAAAAATGTTCACTTTAAAAGTTTCACAAAAGATTTTTGAACACGACATTTCACCGGAAAATTTTTTAAATAATCTTTCTTTTTACCAAAAAACTTATATCGAAATATTTTTAACCTATCTGTCCTGCAAAATTATTTTGACCCCAATTTTTGTTTGATATCATTTAAAAAAAATCTACCAACATTTTTTTACCAAGGTATTTTAAACGGAAATTTTAAAAGAAATTTCTTGCCAAAAAATTTTGAGTAAAACTTTTTAAAGAAAAAAATTTAACCGCGTAATTTTTAACAAAAATTTTTCACTGAAAAAGCGTTTTCCAAAAAATATTTAAACCAATATTTATCATCACAATATTTGCTCAAAATAATTTGATCACAATTTTCTAACAAAAATATTTACCACAAAAATGTTTATTAAAAAATCTTACCAATTAATTTTTTCCTTATATTTTCCCAAAATTTTTTCAGCAAAGTTATTTAATAACAAATTTGTACCACAAGTTAAAAAAATCACACAAATTTTTTATCAATATTATTTCACTATAAAAAACAAAAAGAAAATTCAATACAATTTTTTGGTATAACTTAGAAAAGAACTTTTTTACAAACAAAAGTTTCTGTAAATTAAAATTAAAATTTAAAAAAAAAATTGTTTTCAAATATTTTTTGAAAAATTTTTTACAATAAAATTTGTTTTCCTAAAAATTGTTCACAAACAACTTTTAACTTGAGCGGCGTGTGAAATGAAATGTTCGCAAGATACAAAATTGGGGCGAATAGTTTGATATCAAATTTTGGATACAAGGAATTTCTACCGTAAATTTATAAAACTCATAAAATTGACATTAAAAACTTTTGAAGTATATTACATAGGAACTTTTTATGTATAACAAAGTCATATCAGAGATTGACTCCTATTATTTGCCAAATTTACAAAGTTTTATTAACTTAAACTTAAATACAAAAATTTGGCTGGTTAAACGCAAACCACTGCTTTTATTTTCTTTTTATCTCTTATTAGACCAGAGTGTTTTTATTTCTTCTTTATTAGATTTGGGCGAATTCGTTATAAGTTTCCAACTCCGCCTATCTATCATTCTGTCCTCCCACTTACTTTGTTCGTGTTTTTGTCTCCCATAAATCTGTTCGTTGAAATCGTCAAGTGCTAAAATATGTTTTAAAGATTATCATTTGTTCTATTGTTTCTTCCTAAAGCAGCATTTTTATTGGGGTATTAAATTTATATTTTTATTTCCATTCTGCTCTAACGTTTTTATCGAAAAAAAAAATTTAAATCATTTGGGTATGAAAACTGTTGTCAGTTTAAATGGTGAATGTTTTGAGAACATGTTTTATAGAGAAGGATGTGTCAAAATAAATAGAAAAATTATGTTCCCATACTGCCACCCTTTTATATATTTGTCATACAAAAATGCTGCATAGACTTAAAAAAGTCGTAAAAATATTTTTATGATTTATGTTGAATAAAAAATTTTACATTTTTTGTCATAAATTCAAATGCATTAGTTTACACAAATTGACATCCGCTTAAAGTGTCATAAGTGGATTGGCAAATGGATTTTATTAAAAATAATGAATAGTTACATAAATAAAGGAAATATTTAGAAAACGTTTACGGGAAGGTTTTAATTTAAAATATGGTAGCTTCAAGGTTTAGTTGGTTTGACTTGTTATTGTTATTTTTGATAAGGCTGACACTTTTAGGGGTGTCTTAATTTTGCGTGGGGACTCAACACTGTAATAAATATTCAAACAAGGCCCCACTGTGTATGATGTGAGCGAAGAGGCAGAGGAATCGTAAAGTCGAACTGTATTATTAACAACCGACATCAATTTACTCTGTGTTAAGGCCAGCACTCAGGGGGTGCCATCCACTCATGTACCGCAATGTGCTGTAAATGGCAAAAAGGGTCATTAAGAGGAGTGTAGCGAAAAATGTGTTTGTGGCCATTCGATTAAGATTTTGCTACTTTCTAAAAGTGGCAAGACTTCTGCAGAGGGTTATTCCAAATACGCACAAACACGCTAAAAGAAGAATTTTCCCTATAGTTCGTTGAGTGGTGCACTGGATAATTAAATAGAAACGGACCAGTGGAACGTGATATACGCAAATATATTTTGGTATCAGTAACTATTCCTCAAACTTCCTTGGAACACATTCCGTTATTCCAATGCGTCACTAGGGTTGGATACCGTACTATCACCGGTAAACAGTTTCGCTTGATCGATATGCTGCAAACGTTGAACATTTTTCGATTGGATAAGGTATAATTATTAAGGGGATCAGATGGAGTGAAGCACGTCTTGCAGAGTTTCTAAAACCCGGACCATTTGAATGCTTCTTTTGCGATCTAAAAACTGTATTTAGCATGTCATTTTATTCCTTCTCGTTCCTTTATTATAATATCACCATATTTACTATTACATATCGTTCCTCTTAGTAAGCACTCAATATTGGGCCTTACATGCATCAAAATAGACCATATCTGCACGCCAAGCTCACCTTGCAATATATTTTTTGCTTTCATGTAGTGGCAGTCCTGATTTTAGAAAAGCAAAGGGTACAACAGTCTGCAAAAACTAATTTTTTTAAAATAAAATCTTGGACAAGCCATAAAAAATGACGAGAATGACAAATTTCTTTTGCATTGACTTAAACGATATGAACTTGAACGACATGTGGCTACAGAACGATGGCTAAGATCATATTAAATATTCTGCGTGTACGACTTGCAGGTAGAATAATCTTACATGCGCGTCATTTGAATTGCCCGTAATATTGTGCGACTTGACCTCGATAGATTTATTATTGGGGGAAGTTTCTTATGTCGCAATAATCCACAATCAACCGTTGCCCTTAAAGTCAATATAACAAAGACCGTTAATTTTAGTCAGCCAGATCTATACAGCAGACTAGTTGGAAATTGGAACAATTATATCCGTGCCGAAATGCGGCATACATATACTCTTTATATAATTAATGATTAATGCTGAAAGCTTTCATCCAGCTCGTTGTATTCGATTTTTGCCTCGACTCGCTCTTACTGAAAATCCCTTTTATATATATACAGTGCACTCTCTCATAAGCGGACAACAAAGGGACTGAAAAATTTGTCCGGTTATAAGAGATGTCCGTTTATGAGAGTGGTAAGTAAGTAACTATGTATTTTCATTATTTTATTTAAAATTAACAACATAAAGTACATAAGCAATGGCTTTTATTTAACATTTTTATAAAAAATTAAAAAAAATCACGACGTGTGCAGATACATTTTCAAATGTAATTAAAAAATTCACAAATTTTAGATTGGTGAGTTTTCCCTTGATTTCAATATTTTGAAGATGTGTTTCAAGATCAGTGAGTAGTTAAAAAGATGTAAGGTCACTGCGATATGAAGAAAAAGCTTTTAATTTTTCTATTGCAATATAGGCATCTTTATAAGAAGTTAACATGTCAATTTCACTTCCTCTATCTTCAGATGAGCCGGCTAGTTTTTCTGGGGAAGCAGTTACAATTTCAGTGTTAAAATTTTCCACATCTTCATCATTAATCAAGACGTCGTTATCTAAATTAATAAAATATTCGACATCAATTTGGATTCGGTCCTGAACTCGATTAACAACATTCGAGAATTGAGCAAGTGCTGAAAGTGGAAGCTCATCTTCTGCAGTCCAACAGTTATCATAATTGGGGCTGTCACGTTTCTCAAAACCAGCTTTCCTAAAACAATTTTTGTCTGTCTGTGGACTTACTTGTTCCCACGCTTTGTGTACAAAATAAACAACATCTAACAAACTTATGATACTTCCAAAGCAGAACTTGCGTCTTCCATTTGCAACAAAATATTTTTTAAAAATAAAGATTTGTAAAAAAAATTAAAATTTTTTATAACGCCTTGATCCAGTGGCTGACAAATAGCTGTTCTGTTTGCTGGGAGAAAAATAACTTTTAAATTTTTTTTAGTTTGAGGTCGCGAGTATAAGTATGAGCCTCATTATCTAAAAATAGTACATCGTTCTTGAATTCTCATTTTTCTATCAAACTAAAAAATCAGTCATGAATTCAGATCTAATCGAAGCTTTTCTGTGTGATCGCCATGTAACTGGAAAATTGTTCAAGTTGATGTTCTGAAACTCCCGTGGCTTTGCAGCTTTTCCAATAACAAAGGCGTTCCTTTTCTCCAGCCATATTGACACAGTGCGAAATCGTAAGCCTATCCTTTGGCATTTTTCCCCCCGTGCATTTTTCATCTTTTAATGCAAATGTTTTATCATCTTGGTTTATATTAGCGGCTTCTCGAGACTTGCACGGCATGTTAGGTTATGACGTTTTTTAAACCTTTGAAGCCAGCCAGATAATGCACTAAAATCAGTGTAGTTAAATTGGTCTGCAATTACTTTAGCTTTGCTTCGTATAAGTGTACCCGACAGAGGGTGTGGTTATGAGAATAATATTTTTTTTGGAACTGACAAAAATGTCCGCTTGTGAAACGGTTCCTTGTAAGAGAGAGTTGTCCGCAAGGAGAGAGTACACTGTATTAACTAGTCGCAGTATTAAAAATCGCAGTAGCGCTAAGCCCAGAAGAACTTTTTAAAATTCGAAATTGAATATATATATATGGCGAATTACCTAAACGCAGTGGTTCCATCGACCTTATGATCAATAACAATGATTTTGTTATCGATTTTCGAATGTAGTTTAATTTTTTATACAGGGTGTTTTTTAGTAAAATAAAATTGAATTATAAAATAGAACACAAATGAATATTGTTATTTAACATGAATTTAGCTTTATTCGAATAAAAACTTCTAATTCAATATGTTTTTTCGCCATGTAGTCGCCTTAATTGGCTCGGAGACGTCCCAATCGGGAAGTGCATATTTCGATGACGTTTTGCAGCAACGGAGACCGTATGGTGGCAATAACGTGGCGGATGTTGTTTTCCAAAATATCAATAATCTTTGGTTTATCAGCTCAGACAAGAGACTTTCCACAGCACCACTAATAGTACTCCAGCGCTGTTAAATCACATGATCGTGGAGGGAAATTTACGTATTTATTATGCGAAATTATCGATTTTCTTTGGAATACTCACATTATATCACGCGCAATGTGGCATGGTGTACCGTCTTGCTAAAACCACAGCTCCCCTACATTAAGGGCATTCAATTGCGGTACAAACAAGCCTGTGGCAAAACCCCTTTAGCGGTTATCCACAACTATAACGTAATTTTTAAAGAATTATGGACCAATGATTCGACTGGAGCATAAAGCCCACGAAACAGTGACTTTCTCAAGTTGTAGGTTGGTAGGTAATTACTTCTGGATTATCTTCACTCCAAATGCGACATTTTTGCTCCATTCAACCAAAAATGTGCTCAATTGCAAAATAAAATGTTCTTGTTAAATTCGGTATCTACAGTAACCATATTTGTCATAAAACTTTGCAGAATTTGTAAGCGTTGTTCAGGTGGCAAGCCAAACTAAGTTCGAGACAAGTAACAGACGACAAAGAAGGGTTCACATATCTTTAAAAACATGCCGTATATCCTTTTGCGTCAGTGATATTTGAAATACAAATTAAAGTGTGGGAAATTAAAAGCACTAATTTGATTGGTTATCTATTTTCAAAATCATCTTTTATTATGAAGAAACATACGCAGTAATTACTTTGCGAAGAAACGATATGTTTAGGTTAGAGAAAGTCTAGCAGAATGGGTTAAAATGTTATCTACGTTATCAACATCACCATTCCTAGAAAGAGGTCTCGCATTAATTCCATTGTAATCGTGACTGTATGTGGATCGTCTTGTTGAAACCACATGTTAGTCCAGCTTAAAGCATGCAGTTGTGTCGTTAAAAAGTGTTTAGTCATATTACGATATCGCTCCCCATTGACAGTTACAGTTACAGTTACGCCGTTTTCAGTTTCAAAGAAGTAAGGTTCAATGATTCCTCCTGACCAAATTGCACACCAGATTGTTACTTTTAATGGATGCAAAGGTTACTGATGATTAATTTAAGGGTTTTCCATTGCCCAGAATCGACAATTCTGTTTATTCACATATTCATTCAAATGGAAATGTGCTTCGTCACTCATTATGAATTGTTCATGAAAATCGGGGTTGTCATGGGCGAGCTGTAGCATCCTATTGGCATATGTACGGTGACGTAAATGGTCTTCTGGAAGAAGCTCTTATGTCAACTGAATCTTGAATGAAAACAAATGCAAATCTTTGTGCACAATTGTGGCCAAAGTTGTTCTTTGAAAACAAAGCTCCTGAGCACGGTGTCGAATTGTGGTTGATGGATTGTTTTGAACACTTTCTTGAACAGCAGTAATGTTTTTAGCCGATCTTGCAGTACGTTGTGATCCATGCTTGGGCCTATCAGCTACAATTCTTCTTTCTTCGAAATCATTCACTACACGATAAATAGTGAGTCTTGTTAGAACGTGGGTTCTCCCGAAAATTTCACGTAACTTTCTCATCGTCACAGAAATCGATGACTGATTTTGATAAAATGTTTTAACGATTCAAACACGTGGGTTTACCAAATATTTTTCCATAATAAATTTGCCACGTCTCTCTTCACGACTGCCAAATATGAACTGTCAAGGCTAATGTTTACCAAAATGGCAGCAAAATAAAGTAGTATACCTTCCCGGCGGACATCCGGGAATATATTTTCGCACAAGACAATTATTTAGCTAAAAGTTCGACTCAACCAATAACTGTAAGTTTGAAAAAAGAAAATAGCTCGAGATTGATAAAAGTTAAACTCTTTTATGGATATTTCAGCAAGTCTTTCGATATTCAACTAAAGGTATCTTACCTGGTAACTTGATTTTATTCTAAACGTTTAACGTTTCTAGAACGCCCCTCGCAATTATTACCACGCCCCTAAGTAAAGCCAATTTTTGTTGTTGTTTGTTGTGTCGCCATTTTAAGTCCGATCACAACATACAGCATATCGTTGTTAATGTTTTCAAAATGGCTTCAATTTCTTTCTTGATGTTTTATTTAAATGCATGTCAAATTCTAGATACGACCTCTGATATCTCGTTTCCTTGTAATGCCCCTTCTAATAGCCTTCCTAAAACTATGTAGTCCTGAACAAACCTTTAAATGTTTTTATAGGTTGTTGGATTATTCAATTTATCTCTAAGCAGTCAATGAATTCTTATAAGGGTAAACTTTTATCCAATTTGTATGTAAAGCATATCGGTTGCTTCTAAGTTATGCCAGACCACGATCAAACTTAAGTTATCAGGGCCCATGGTTTAAATATTCTTTTTAATTATTATTCATTATTATTGATTGAATTTCGAACATTACATTATGAACATTACAAAATTTCAAGCCACTCAGAGACAGCTTTAATTAATATTTTAATAATAAATGAGGCACAAAAACTGCCGGTCAAATTCAAACTGAAACTAAACTTTACAAAACCATTCGTGGTCAAAAGCACAATTTACTTTTGCGCCTGAAAATTTTAACAACAAAAATAAAAAAGCTTGATAACAAATTTGCCACAATGAAAATAAAAACATGCAATTTTTATTAAAAAAACAAAATTGAATTAAAAAGCAAATACAAGAGTAAAAATTATTTAAAACAAAAAGGGGATGGTATTGAAATAATATACAAACCATAACCAAAACGGAATTTTCTTCTCTTATATGCTACTCCCAACAACAAAATATGTCTAACACAGTGTGGAAAAGGGAAAA
The DNA here is from genome assembly GCA_963932375.1 of Phania funesta. Classification (NCBI taxonomy): domain Eukaryota; kingdom Metazoa; phylum Arthropoda; class Insecta; order Diptera; family Tachinidae; genus Phania; species Phania funesta. Next base: position 101,008,715 of record OZ010653.1, on the reverse strand, counting down.
TGGCATCAGGGTTTTGCGGTAGATTTTGATAGCAATATTAAATATTATACAACTAAAATAATAGCCCTACACATAGCCTAACTGTAACTGAGCACCTTCCAACTATAAAAGCGGTTTGTACAACCAGGGAATAGGAAACCATATATGAGTGGGCATAAGGACTAAAAATTTATTTGCTTAATTCGATACATGGCAGCATGGAAGAATGGAGTATAAAAAACAAACATGTTTCTACCCCATACTGTAATTGTTACGCTTGTCCTGAGGAGCCCGTACATATAACCAACATGTTTTCTAGATAAAGCTGTCCTGTCAGTTTGAGTAGAATAAACCTTTATTGGATATTTTCTTTACTTACATTTTATTCTTTTACGCTTTTTTTAATTTTTTTCAATTTTTTTGCAATATTCTTTTACAATATATGTATTTCCGCCCTTACAAAACGTTTAATTTCATTGAACGCACCATTGCTTGAAGCACTAATGTTACGTAAATCCCCTTATACTGGACCCATCTCCTTTACAAACAACATTAATGATTTGCTTGGCGTAGTGTTCTGCTTCAATAATCTCCCTTAGGGCTATTGGAAAACAAACACTAAAACAGCAATAGAGGAAAACAAAGAGAGAGAGAGAGAGAGAGAGAGAAAGAGAGAGTGTATGTGTAAAGTGAGTGTTACAAAAAATTTTTATTGAAGATTTTTTCTTTCCTTTTGTGCCAAAGGTCTGAAGATCTATTGTGGCCATCAATAGTTGGTGGCATTCGTTTGTTTGTTTTTCCATGCCGCTTTTAGTTCATTGTCGGGAGAATTGTTGGTGGTAATTATTAAAAGAAATTTAAGGCATTCCTTTGCAATTTACAAGCTATATTATTTTGTTAATTGCATATAGTTGTAGCAAATACTGTACTCTATTAAAATCAAGTACTCACTACTATCGGAACAATGAAGGACCCAACTTCTGAAGTGTAGCTCAGATATGTTTTGTGTAATATTTACGCTGAAGACTCCGAAAATCTTAACCTACTATTGAGCTTTCTACACTTTTAATTTAGAATTAAGTCGGTGAGAAAGATAACACTTTTAAGGTCCAGTAGAGTCTAGGATTTAGGAACATTAAAATTACTCAATATCACTAATGAGTTCTGACTGGTCTCCCAAAGTAGAGGAAAGGTAAATTTTTTTTTATCCTGGCAAGTGCAAACCCATTTAAGCTACTACATACATTTATGAAACACCCCTCGGTATGTTAATCCTAATCCTTGTGCTTTAAAAAAAATTTATTTATTGTTCTCAATTTTGGCTTAATTTAAAACTTGTTTTTCTTTAAACACTTCCTCTAATGAATGGTTAAAATTGTAGTAAATTGTGACGTTTTAATCATGTCTTGTTCAGTGTATTGGCTCTACACTGAATTAATATTGTTCAATTATTTGTTGTAAATTGTTCCAAGAAACAAAACAAATATTGAGCACAATTGTTTTCCTTTCTAGCACTTGTAAACAATTAAATTTACATTTACAGAGGCGAGCATTCAGCTGGAGCTTTTGGAAGTCAATTTAACTAAAGAAAAAAATATTTTAAATTTAAAAATTTGGTAGAGAAGAAGTTTTCCTCTACAGATTATAGCGACCAATAAAAAATAAATAAATTGGCTTAGTTGTAAATGTTTTTATCAGAATAAATGGATGAAATCTGGCTGGAAAATTGTTGAATCAATTATACTCTGAGCCAAACGATAAAGCAAAATAATTTTTTTTTTTGCTCGGAAGTTGCCAAACCCAGTAGGAAATCACAGAACGCGATAAATAGAAATACTACAAGGAAAATAGTAGTTTGGACAATGGTTTGGATAATGTTGTAGTTACCTTTCTATTTGGCTGCTAGAAGAACAAGAAAGGTTTTTTAAGTTTACCAAACAGGAAACAGCATTTTTGACAGTTGTACCAATATGACTGGCACACTTAGGCGTTATGGGCGAAATAGACAGGCAGATTAGGTAACAATCAGTCTGCATATATACTAGTTACAAGGGAAGAAAACATAGCTGCGATGGCGGCCTGTATCGAAAAAGACACAGGTAGGACCATTCGGCATCGGTCAGCTAAATTGTGCGTCGGTAGTTCCCAACGTAATTTGTTTCTATAGTATATAATTCTATTATATGAATTGATATTATTTAAGGTCTACACAGAAACAGCTTAGAATAAAATTCATCGCAAACTGCAACACTATTAAAAATCATTTTCAATTTTATAGGCTTTATTTAAAACCACAAAACAACTCCGAAGGAGATCATTTACTGAGGTTTATGATCGAGGAGGAGAGAGATCTAGGCTACGATAAAAGTTCACTCTTTATTACTGGCCGTTCTCTAATGGTGCTCACAATAAGTTACGTATTATAAAATTATAATACTATTTGTCATAACAGAATTTAAGTTGCATCTTTACAACTGCAATATTCACAACTGAACGTTTTAATTTTTATGTGTTCTCGAGATAAGTGAAAATTATCTATTTTTTGCTTCTTCTAAGTCAGCTGAGCCATAGGCAATGTTTATGCTACGCTTCCGCTTTTTTACTATTGCCAGTTCTATGGGTGGGACTCTTATCGATTAATAAAAGACGACTTATTTAACCACTAGTGCCTTTTTTTTCTCTATTTGTAAATAAGTAATCAGCTCAAAGTCTATACCAACATTTAAATTATCTACGATTTAGATTACTTTCACATTATTATAATACTTATGATAATGATTTTTTATGAGGTCCTCTACTGAGATTTTTCGTTTCTAAAAAAGAGGGTAAAATCTGGTCCACATCGTGTATAAAATTAATCGTCTATTATACGTCATTACTGAGGTTGGATCAGCTTAACTGTTATTATCCGAATACTTAAAGAATACCTTAACGAGGACGGCATATAGGACCCAAATTATAACTACTCTGACATCACCTCTTCAAAGCGTAGTCCAGATGAAAAAGATCGCAGAAAAAACTAATCAAAAATCGACAGACCATTCCAGTTTAATTCTTTATAACCAATGCCCAGTTTCTGGAGTACTTTAAAGCACTCCAAAACAAGTCTACTACTGACAACTAGCGATTCTATACCTTATCGCTTTGAGTTAATACCTCATCCGAAATACCTACTAATGAAGACATTTCTCTAGTGTATAAATTAGTTTTCTATCTTATTAAGATTCTAAAACGGGTCTGTTTCACCAATAGATCTGTGCACACTCTACTTTCCGAGCAACGGAAAAAATTAAATATAAGGCTTTCATTGACATTCAGTTCGATGAATAAGAATTATTCGGCTTGCTAAAATGCAAAGAGTTCAAGAAAAATTTTTGGTCTACTAAAAGTACCAAATCTTTGGATTTTTATAAAAACTAGACATAAAAATAATTGAGAGTTTTTCAGCTAACTTATGAAAAACTATGTTTCTACTTTAAAAACTTAAACTTTCATGGAGTATAGTATTTATGAATGACCCTGCAAAATATCTTAAACTTTGAAACTCTGGTTTGGAAAGGAATATCCAAAGATCGATGATTCAAAAATCCCAGATATAAGTGTGAATAAAATTTTTAATTGGGAGGTTTTCGAAAACCCTGAGGAAATTGAATATATTTCTTACATGTTATTTTTGTATAAAATTGTCTGTCAATATTTCTTTACAAATGTTTAATATTTTACCATTTTCTTTGTAGGAATAGCAATCTATTATATTTTATTTTACTAATTTAAATCAAAATTGAAAGCATTATTGTAAAATACCCCAAATTGCCTAGAAGTATAACGTTAACTCCCATGTAAACTGTTTGTTATCAAATAACTTGCACCATCAATATTAAAACAAGTTGAAAGGAGTAGTCTATAGTGTTACCTCTAAATGCATAACAATACTAAGAAACATCTTATTCCTGAACACATATAATTCACTGCTCCCTTCCAATTAAAATCAGCAAAACATTCCCAAATTAATACGTTAAGTGTGTTAGTTGCTTATGTTATGGAACAGGTCACGTGCACACAATATTAATACCTTCCTTGCTATATAAACAAACACAATGCGTGTGTGATAGTGTTTATCAATATATGTAAAACAGTTACATAAATCACAAATAAACAGAGCGTAACAGACTTACAGAACAGTTTCTGTGTGCAAACTGAAGGAATACTTTCCTATCCAGTCAGCAATTAAAATACTGGGCTTGCAAACATCATCAAAGACTACCGTAGATGACTAAAAATTTATTAATTTTTCAGTAACAAAAGAGCGCACAACTGCTTGTTTTAATCACGCAGTAGAGCCAAAAAAGCATCATATATGATCAATAATTTCATACAATGCTTACTGGGTTATTGTAACGCTTGTTGCATACACGCCATTACTTAAATATATTAACCACACAGAAATGACAACAATATTGACCAGACAATATCACCCAGTACAGATTAAATAAACTGCGTGTGTGTATGAGAGTGAAACATTGAAAGACAAATACAAGCACTCATTCTCACTAAACCACACACATACACACAAACACTTTTATGCATATAAAACTTTTAAATATTTATAATCCACTGCATTGTTAAATCTACCAAAAATAAAAATTCTCACATACATATTTAAATTATAAAGCAAAGGAAACTAAATGTCTGAAAATCTCAAGTTTACCAATCGATTGGACACAATCATAGCCCGCTGATGAGCCAGTCAGTGTTATGCAGTTTGCACAGCGATGAAGGAAATCCCTTTTAAAAGTATTTTTTTTACCAGCTACGTGATGGTGTTTATTATTTGCATAAGTAGGGGTTTCAGTTATAAAAATGTTTGAAAACAGGATTGGGAGTTATTTAATAGGATTGGTGCAAGCTAAGAACGTTTTAGTAGATAAAATTAAACGTCTTATGCTCGAAATTCTTTAGACCAAATAAAAAAGAAATCCATAAAAAAACTTTAAAGTTTTAACAATAAGCCCCACAACAACATTTAGAGTTGGCAAACAACAAAGGTAAGTAAGAAAAATACTATAAAAATTTGTTGATGTAAGTTTGTTTACGTTTTCACTACTCAAGGTTTCAAAATCTAAACAAAAAACGGATAAAGAATCCAGTATTGATATTATCGTGCTCTTATAACTAAACAAAAAATTAATAAAAGGTCTTTTATTGTTATTTATTATACGCATGATTGATGATTTTCCCTAGCTACTCAGACAATCTTATTGATCAATTTCTATACTCACGACTGGTGTTCTTCCTGAATCAATTCGCATGCCGCTCACCGTCGATGAGTTTTACTTGAATTAATGCAAACTGATATCGAAAATATTATGTAAAAATAATATGCGAAAAATTAGCCCATAACAGGTAAAACAAATTTTCTCGATAGAAAACTTTGACGCTTTGGTTGGAATGGTAAAATCTAGTCAACGTCTAAGATATAACCTTCTGTTTGTTTGTATTTTTTGAGAACATAAATTAAAACGAAAATTCAATATAAAAATCACAACAAAACCTAACAAACTCCACAAACTAAAGCTTTCGCCAAAATCAGAGATTCATAGCGAAAAACATGAAAAATAAAAAATCCAAAAAAAAAATTGAAATTCACCAAAACTTCAAAAATCCATAAAAAAATTTGGAATTTCCCGAAATAATTTTTAATTACAAACAACCCAAGTTTTACCAAAAAACCGTAATTTTACAGAATTATATATAAGCAAAAAGTAATACAAATTATACTCAAAGGCCAAAATTGCGGCGATAACTCTAAATGAAAAAATGAAGATTTAAAAAAAACTCAAGTTCGTTGTTACACAAAGTTCGTCAAAAAAAAAAAAGAAAAAATCAAAAAGTTTTCAAAAACTCGTAAGCATTCAGAGGCAAGGTAAAACATATAAATCAATTTAAAGATCCGGAAAACAACTATTCACCATTTGAAAATTTTATAATAAAACGAAAGAAGAGTTGAAATATAAAATAAGGAGACCAAAGCCAAAGGCCAAAATTAAATATTGTCACAACAATGCCTTTCCGCGGAAGAAGTCTGTACTAGTTCTTCACTTTAATTAGTTTATACTTAGGTTTTTACTTGGGACTGCTATATTTTCAAAGTGTTTTTTTTTTCGCATTTTTGACAGTGATACCATCTTCAATAAATATTCCTATAATTCAGCAGTTGATGGTTTTATGGAAAAGTACTTAGCACAAATTATGTTTATTATTTTGATCATATAGCAATCAGATATATATGCCGTACAAATAAATGTTGCTTAGAACTTTTGAAATATATTTTAGAAACTCATTTAAGGAAAATGCTTAGCATTTTAAGGGGAATGAGTTACAAACCGAGGTAACAAAAAGTGTCAAAAATAAACATAATGAGATTGTCTCCCTTTAACAGCAGTTCATCCAAATAGAAAGAATACAGTAGTCTACTGATAGCATATTAGCTACGGACAAAAAGGTAAGTTTTAGCTAAGAGACAGACACTTATATTTCCGCTCTCTATTTTGCAATAGCGATGTACTAAACTATAATCTAGTAAGGATGTTTCTGCTGTCCGACCTACCTACATATCCATGATGAACATTGATATTTTGCTACTTATAGACTAACGATTGCTTAACTTCCTGATATCAAGCTTTGGGCTGATATATTTCACTACCTCAGATGGGTTTTCTTGGGATATAAATCGGCACGGCCGAAAAGGGTGAAACCCCGTTGTTACAAAAAAATCAATTAGTGGAAATCCTATTAAGCATAAAGGCTTTAGCAAATAAACTCTTTGGTCAACGTTGAATCCCTAGCTTAAAAAGTTATAAAAATCACCATAAACGTTTATTTTGTGATTCTTAATTCTTATTTAATTTCTGATTCTTACGTGATTTCACCTCACGACATGTTATTTAATATGATCTACTTAAAGGCCCATGACTAATGATCCTCCTCAGCACGATGAATAGTCTAACCGGCGTGACTAAAAGCCGCTTGTTTAAAGTCCTCACCTCTTTTTCTACGATATTTTCCATTTTCCCGAATATTTTATTACCCACTTATTAGGAAGAACACCTCTGTTATTTTCGTACTCGTTCAAAGAAGTCGTTTTTTTTATTTATTTGAAGTATGATTTTTCTTAAAAAGTATATAAAAAGACTTCACTCTGTAATTATTCATAATTGCCAATGCCTACAAGCTGATTTGGTTGTTTTGGTATTTTTTAGTCAGATGCTTAGCTTCAGAATCTCTTCTAAAATATATAAATCAAAGAATATTTCTTATCTACGAAAATTCTTTCTGAGATTACAAAGCCTTAAAAAACGTTACTGATATTTAATATACAACTGAAGCTTTTAGCCTTAAATAAATGTAAATGAACAAAAGTCTATACAGAATAATATTCCTCAAATAATGGTGTTCATCATAATCATCCCGTGGTTGGGAAATATAATTTTGTATATAAAGTCCGAATATAATAATAAATATAAGAAAGAGTTTTCCATTTTGTTCAAATACCCTACTACTGCTTGCTATAAACAATAACACAAAAAATGACCACTCTTAGCGCACCCCCTTACCCTTCTAGACAAACCAAAACACAGACCTTCTTATTTACTCGGAGATTGGTCACGCCAACAACATTGATTATCAACGCTTCAATACAAATATAAAAACATGTGCATGATGCAGCTGCTTAAAGCTTTTTCAGTTTATGCAACCCAATCCGCCATTCACACATTCAATCATTCATCCAACCATACAGCCTGAAAAGCTGTACATCGTGGCTTATAAGTAGTTTATTGCCTTGTGCGTTTAACATGGCTACGAGAATAATAAAAGTAACTATGCCACTGACATTCAACGCAGACATTCAATGAAAATTTGTATAAATTTTACCATAAAATTTCTGTTGTATGCCAAGGTGGTTTGTTGTATAATTTTGCTTTTCGGTCATTTTTAATTTCCCCATTTTATGCTCGGCCATCATTCACATGGAATAAGGCAAATATTAACCAGATAGATATATAAACACACAACCACACTTTGTTGTCCAGTTGCATAAATACCTGATAATATTTTGTTGCAACATGGAATGTTTGTAGCAAATTTTTGACTTAAATACAGATAAGTCCAATTTGCAACTATAATGATGATGATGAGGTTTATGATTTTAAATTTCCAAAGCAATTTTAAAGGTTTGTCTTTAGTATTCAAAAAAATAGAATGAATTTTTTAATCTAAAATTTTATAGATGCCACAATATAAGTACCAAAAATATTTAATGGTTTTCTTCACTGTTTAATGGAAGAAGGTTTTCCTAAGGCCAAGTCATGCTATCTCTTGAGCTCACAGGATCTACCCAATTTCAGGAATCACTCTGAATAGCGGTTTTAATAGGAGTTGATTTCATTATTACTGGCAAGCTTGAGCTTCAAGAAACTTCTTGTGAACATACTTTCTTTAAAAGTAAAAACAAAACTTAATATCTGGAATAACTTTGTTGAAAAACAGTCGTAAACCCTAATGCCCATGATCTTATCTGAATTAAATGAACACTTTGGAAAATCAAAAAGTAGCGAAAGGTTTCAGCTTACATATGCTGGCAATTTGTGTTATTATTTTAACAAAGCTACTCCTGTTGAACGGACTTTATATTAATTTAGCTTGAGACTAACCGTTTAGATACGTTGACTTTGTTTCTCAAGATTTGAGTATTTCCAGTACCTATTGGAATAATGCGCGCTACAATTTTGCATCCTTTTTCTACGTGCTGTCTTACTAACTGATGTTTAGTTTGGCAACTAGTAGAACTGACTAGGTTTATTATCACTAAGCGTTGTGTTACCGCTACGATTCGCTTTATGCATAGGTTAGGTGAGCAACTCGCATACATCGACTTCAATCGAGGCGATCCCGGCGACCTGCCTGTACTTGATATTCGCATAAAACATGCACTGTAGTCTCAGCATCTGAATTGATCATATTTGAAGCTCTAACGTTTTATCACCTAAGTATCATCAACATTTTTTTGCTTTCTTTGCTAAGAGCTTCATCATTCGAGTTACTGTACGATTATATAAGTTCGTAGCTCCACTTGTCTAATGGCTCACAGAATACATTCTAGCATCAGTTAATTTTTGTTCGCAACGTTCCTGTAGGCACCTAGTAGTCGTCCAGTATAATCAGAAAACTGATTTCATTTATTTTACACATCACCAGGCCATTCAATTCATGTAATATAGTATCTGCCTACTCTTTTGACCTTTCTTCAATTCAAGTGTTCCCATGGTATTGGAGGCTTTGTTTTGGCACAGATTAGGTTCAGCATGCTGGTTTGATCTCAACTAGCCATTCGCAGTGCTGAAAGTGAGTACAGCTTTTTTATACGTAAGACCAATGCCACTACTTTTATGTAGTACACATGGTCCAATATACTTATATGATATCTCAGTATTATGGAAACCGTTCCTGCAGAAACGATAATAATTCATGCGCTTTGTAACATGTGGCACCATCCTGCTGAAACCACATATGGTCCAGGTCCCTATTGAAGCCCCAATAATTTTGCTATCATGGTCCTGTCACGAACTCCGTTTACTGCCAAATTGAAATTTTCCGGCCACACTCTTGTTCACAGTGACAATGTTTTAAGATGCCATCCGGAAAGCCGATGCAAAGGGGATTCAATTTCTTCTTTTATCAGTCTTAGAAATGTTGGCACAGTGCTTGCAGTTTATCGACCGAAAACTTTCAGAAGTTCGCGAGCGGTCTTAGCGTAAGTTTCCCCTTTCTGAATGATATTTCACAATGTTATCGAGTAGTTCGTTTGTGTACCGTACTGTTTTTAACAATCGGAATAATTACAGGTGAGTGACAGCTACTAAATATGCGAGTTGCCACGAGTACGATAACAAATGGCATACACTTCAAACAGTGCATTCTTATTGAGACAGCATTTAATTCCTTTAGCTGCCAGAAGTTGTTTCTTTGAGATGCTTTTGATCACCGAGCAATAGGTGGATAAATATGGGTACAAATAATTATACGAGGTTCCCCACCTTTGCCCAAATATCATTTTGTCCCTCATTTAGGACAAAATTAATGTTCTTATTACAGCAATTATGCATACGAAAATTGCGAGATTTTAATTTAGCCTATAAGAGTTTTGTATGCATTACACACCGTATGTCAACAAGGCACCTGGAAAAATTCGCTCTACAAATCTTATTATTTCTTAAACAATCCTGAAAAATTATTGACGTGTCATTGGATTCACTTGTACTCAATTCCTTCATTTCGATATACAAATTTTTAACATTAAAAAAATTTTCAGATTCTTTCTATGCCCTGGGTCACATAATTTATAAATTAAACTTCCCAAAAAAATCGTATGGTATGATGGAAAACATTACGCCATATGCTGTTCATGTTAATTTCTTTCTCGTTTTCTCTTTAATTTTTGTACCGCTTTTACACAATCTGTATTCAAGTCATTAGAGGACTTCAATCGACTCCAATAACTGGCCTTTTAATTTGATTTAACCGACCTTTAATATGGGCAAACTAAAAAAACGCTCCTTTCTATATGAAAAACTATGCACCTTCTGCCACTTAACAAACAAATTGACAGCAACGCATTGCAAAAAAATTGAGATTTTGTTTTAAAGACTAAAAAAATATTTTCATTTGAAGTGGTCATTGCCTATGAATAACATGTCAAAGTGGGGCCAGTAATCATGCGACAAATGTTCAATTCTACACATACACAACTTTTCATAAGTGAGGCTGTACTACGACATATTTATATACTATTTAGTTACGTGTGTGTGCGAATCGTAATGGGGAGGAAAGTAGGATATTTTATCCCTCTACTCAAGACGATTAAAAATTATGTTTTTTTACACACAAACATTTTTATGTTCTGTTCGTTTTCGTTAAATTTTACCCCACTTTCCCCAAAAGCTCAAGCTTTATCCACGCTCTGGCACATATGGATGCACAACATCTGTTTGCTTTGAATTTCAGTAAACTTTTTTGATATGTGTTCTTTTGCATTTTCTGTGGGTGTTGTTTCAGTTGCTGTTATTATTCTGGATTAATGTTGAGGCTATCCTCATTATTCTTGTTTGATAATGGTGATTCTAATAATGAAACTTGGAACTGGGGATTTGCCATTGATTACGATGATGATGATGATGCTGATGATGGCAATAGAGATGGTTATTGTCATCAGCATCTCAGATGTCATTTGCATACATATGTTTGCCGCTTTATGAGCACATTTCAACGTTGATGTACGCCTGAATGCTCAACTTGATACGAGGATTTGTCCATGTCAACTTTTTCACGCTTATTTCAAAGGCTCATGTTGTTCTGATCAATTTCGTTCATTTGCTATATGAGACCAATAAAAATACTCTATCATAACTCTATGTCTTACAATAGTTTTAAATGAATATAAAGTGATACCATGAGTTGAATGGATCTTCAAACATACAGTCGAGTAACGATAATTTTATACTTTTATTACTCTTGTGTTATTGATTTAAATTTATTTAAAATTATTCTCCTATATTGCTCCTAATGGAAATTCGAAATTCTTAAAAAATTTATAAAAATTTACCTCCAACTCACTTTATATCAGTCACTTTTTATACGCGTAATTTAATAGTTTCTCAAATTGGTTTTCAAACCATTAACAACGGTATGCGATGAGTTATGATCAGACTATAAATGGCGACGCGGTGTACAAAAAACTAAAAGGGTGATCTTCAGTGGCAAGGCAAAAAAAAATCTGGAATCATCTTCTGGTGAGTATCTCAACTTTTTTGCATGAGAACTCGGTAAAAACAAAACATTCAGTATTTCCAAACTGATACCAATGTTGCTGAAAGGTCATCTGGGGCATATCTTACATTTACGAAAATGGTTTTCTTTGGCACGAAATCAAACAATTTGTCTTTGGCATTTATCACGAAATATTCTGCAATTTTTATTTTTACACACGACTTCTACCACATACTCATCACGTAGACTGGGAAATAAATAATCCGCAATTGAATCTCTCTATCCGAAGGTTATGATGGGATCAGCTCCCGGGGTTTGTTTGAGTCCTGAAACTGGAAGAACTTTCCCCTCGAGCATCAACTACTACCTAACCATTTGCTAGAACAGTAACAACGACACAACAATTTTAGGAATGTTTTTTGAAGAGGCTACTCCTGGGAGAGTAACATATGGTGGCTGATGTTTAAATCCAAATCGCGGTCAATCAGCATTGTAGTGATTCGAAGGAGACTAAATAGCTCCCAACTCTCCAGCAAAAGGCACATGCAGTAATGGAACTTGAAATTACGATAAATTCTGTTCTGTTCTGTTCAGCAGAATAAATAATTGAAAATATTTGAAATAGCAGGGATCAACATTCACTCTATATCATTAAATCATCGGCGGAGTAAAATAATCAATAATTTAACTATACTAGCTTCAGGTAATGCGCCTACATAACGCCACAGGTGCTACAAAACTGTTCTAAAACACATAAAGCGCAATTGCAGATTTGTGAACCATGAAGATTTTCTATTCCCTCTACTTCAATACCCACTTTCTACCTTAGTAAATTAAAACAATTATACAAAAATAATTAATAGGCACTAGTTTTCCGATTGTTACTTTCCTTAAAAAACGGTCAGCCCTATTCAGAAAAAAACAAGTTTCAAAGGGTTCAAGTTTTAGTTTTAGAAACCAGCCGGATTAAAAGGGTTTTTGTTTCTGCCAACAATTAAGTTGCAGTAATGCTTCCAAGTATGTTTGTTTTTTGTATTTTTCTTAAAAAACTATGACTCCTCTTTCGAAACGATTAAACTTCTTTTCATCACTTTGAACACGCGCTCTCCTGAAGGCCCACATAGCTGTTGTAGATTGTAGCATCAAGGAAGGTCATTCAATATGCTATATCATAAAATTGGGCATATTTTCATACATTAAGCGGCAGTTTTTAGCAAATCTCTTGCATTGGTAGACTACAAAACCCGTCTCATATAAGATATGGGTTGCTAAAAAAAAAAAGAACTGCCGGATATGAATGGCGATAAATCAATGAACCATTGTTAAGACGTCGGGATATTTATAAGTCTTTATTTTTCAAATAAAATAATTCCCATAGAGTTACAATGAATGATGACAGACATACAATACGATAAGTTATTTATGCGTTCCTGCAAAAATTACTTACATATAAAGACAAACCCGGTTTTAACAAGTCGTTGGTTGTGAAATTCGGGATGCGTTTCGCGAATTTTCGTAAAAGATTTTCACAATATTCAGGCGTTATTCCGGTGTGCGACTATTCATAAAATGGCAAACTAAACTACAACACAAAACAACAATGAATTGTATTTTGGAGAATATACTAATTAGTGAATCCCAGAATAATTAAATTCAAATCTAATATAGTTACGTCCTATTAGCGTCTTATTTATTTTATCGTACCATACCTTCGTGGGTTACTAACAGAATTTTAAAGGTGGTGCGGGAGGTAAAGTTAATGTACTTGTGTCTGAAATTCTTCGTAAGGGTATTGCTTGACTGCTGAGCAGAAGTGCTACAGTATGCCCAAGTTTTTGACTATTAATATTCCAATAGTGATCTCCGCGGAAGAAATTGTATTATCCTCAGAGAAAACTATGCTTAATAATAAGTATTTTTTTTAACGTACATGTATCGTAATTCCCCAGATAGTCCTTGTACGTAAATAACTCACCAAATAGAAAATTTTTGTGGCACATATATTTCTAAGCTTTAAATTGTTAAAGCATTTAAATTTTACAATAAAAAATTCTTTAATATCGTTTCGCTGACATCATTAAATAGATAATTTATATTCACAATTTATTTAATTTTTCAATAAAAACCAAAACTAAATTTTAGTTGTTTTATTTGCAGGAAATAATTATGGTTGTTTTGCTATTTGGCTCAACTTTGCTACAAGTACATTAATTTTATATTTTTGTACAATTTGCCACAAATAAAATTACAAAAATTAAGCGATTTTGAACTGTTTTTTAATTGATATTAAAACATATTTTAGCATGAACTTTGCTAAATATTAAATTGCAACGTTTAGAAGAAGTATTTTATTATTGCCAAAAATATAAACTAAGTTGGGTGTTTTTTTTAACATTTTGAATATTTTGAAGAGCTCGCAGGAACCAAATTAAAATTTTTACTTGAAATTTTTTTTACAATCTAAAATTCGTTTTGGTGAAAAAAGGCGTTGAAAAAAATATACTTTCCGCCTACCCTTGCAAAAAGTGTAAAATTTTCCTAAATTTATAAAATTATTTTTCATCACTAATCTTCGCATTTATTTTCTTTAGACTATCCGTATTCCATATATGTACGCCCGTCTTCTACAGTTTAATACCTCCCAATGCTGGGTACTTGCAGAAAATTTGCGCTGTTATATTAATACTCTATCAAGCATTGACCCTATAGTTTAGTTTTTACTGCTTTCAGGGTCGTTAGTATTTGTCGACCTCCTTTTTCGCCACTGATGCTTGCGAAATACCTCCTACATTTTTATGCTTAAGTCCCCTTTTTACCTTGATCAATTGCCAAGCAGTGCTGCACATTAGCACGTAACGTACGCAGCCCCCGGTTGCAAATATTAATTTCCTCATTTTTCGTTTTAGCCACGGAATATATCAGGTTGCCATATCCTAAGACCAGCACTGTAAAGCAACTATTTATAACCTTCCTTTCTTAGGGCTTCTTGAGTACCATTTGAAATTAACTTTCCACGTGTAAATGCCTTTGCTTTTCAGGTTTATATGATCCAAGAGTTAGTCTCAACTTTTTAGTTAGATTTAATGCTACTGAGTCTTAAAAAATAGTGAAGCAACATTTAATTTTATTATAAATTACAACGAATGTTGAACACAAATACTTTTAGGCCCTGCTGGGTGTTTTAAGGAACGCACCTGCATATGTCTGTATGTGGGAGTACAGAAGGATTGTTTAACTTCTGAAAAAATTTTGTTTTTACTGGTCAAACTTCAGGTTAAATATCAGCTGTTTAAAAAGAATATCTATTAAATTCTTGATGTGGATTTTTGGAACGAATTTCCGTCATCCCTTGTCAAGTTTGGTTTGAAGACATAGCCGAAACCGGTTTGTGGGTTAAGTAAGATTACGGAAATTCGTTCCAAAAATCTACAATATCTATTGCGGCTATCGACCAAGCTACTTTTCCTGCTTACAGACGTAAAATTTTTTAAATAACGATTTGTCGAATGTCAACTAATTTTGTTTTTTAATACGGTTTTCGTTATTTTGTTCTAGTTTTTTCTGCTTCACTAAAACTTATAGTAAAAGTTCTCTCTCCTAGTTTTCGTAGTTTATAGAATTCTATTTGTCAGATTTAATAAAAAGCTCACAGTGCCACTAATGCGACATGACCTTGTATAATAACATCCTATAGATTTGAATAGACTTTATAACTTAGAAATGACCCAAGACAACATGGTCTTACTGAAGTCATGATGTAGGGCTATTTTTACTGTTAGTATCGATAAACTTGCAAATACCTCAAATTTTAGTAAAATTTAAATTTTTTTATGATTGTCCAGGTAATTTTGATTTTTTTTTTAAAACTTGTTGATATTTCTGCATGATATCAAAAGTTAAGTTATGACGTTATAAACAAATTTGATGAAATTTGAGCGGAATTTAGATTTTTTGATAATTGAAGTTTTTTACATCTTAAGGGATAATAGGGAATTTTCATATGTGTTCGGTGTTTTATGATTTTTAGTTTTTTCTAGCATTTATATATATTATTGTAAGTCTTGTATATTTAGGTGAGCTTCCGAATCATTTCGATTTTTCTTATATAAGTGTGTAACCATTGATTCTGTTAATAATAAAAAATTCTGGTGAAGTTAAAATTTTTTCGGTAAAATTTCAAAATTTGGCGCTTTTTAATTTTTACTTTATTTTTGGGCTTTTTGGTTTTTCAACAAGTATTGATTATTTTAGCACAACAATTTTTTTATTGCAGATTTTTATTGTATGGTGAATTTATGTTTTCCAAAGGTTTGCAATTTACCCTGAAATGTTGATGCATATTCTGTGTGGAAAATGTAAGGTAAGGTAATTTTAAATTTTGTAGTTATAGTTTGATTTCGTTGTAAAATTTCGTATTTTTTTTAAATTTATTCTTCAAATTAAATTAGTTTTTTTTTTTGCTAATATTTACAAATTTTTTGGCAAAACCTCGATTGGTAGTTAAATTAATTTTTTGTGTTACGTTAAATGCTAACAATTTTTACGTTTTTCATGAAAAATTTATTTTCGCAAATTTTCGGCTTTTAAGTTTAAAAATTATAAACTTTTTGAGAAATTTGTTTTACAATTTTTCAATTTGATGGTGATTTTTCAGATTAGTTGCCAATTTTGATTTTTGGTAAGATTTCGAAACTGTTGCCTCTTTTTGCCAAAATTTTGGGTTGTTGGAGCAATTTGGTTTTCCTTGAAAGTTTTTTTTCAATTTAACAAAAAATAATTTGGTCTAACTTTTTGTCCGTAAATTATCTGGTGGTCTGCAGGTGAGGGACTTAATAGCAAATTTGATAAGGGAAAATAACAGGTTTACGTTATTTTATTGAACAAAAATAGTTAGTAGAGTAAATGAAGACAAACAAATATTAACAACATATGTATACAAGTATCTATAGTTTTAAATGTTGCTCATTAACGGTTCTTCAAACACTTTAGTAGAAAATTATAAATAAACAAATATTGAAAATTTCTAAAACCCGGTTTTCTTCTCATGACTGTAAAAACCGAAACCGTGGATTTTTAAATTTTAAATAACCAAACTATCCGAAAACCGATTTTCGGAAATCGTAAAAAAAAGACACACATATTCTGCCTGTCTTTCTAAGTAATAAAGCTATTTTTCTGGGAAATGTGACAATATTTAAAACGCTCTGCTATGCAACAGCCTGGAATAAGTCCAGCATGAGCTATAGAAGTACATCTACAGATATCACAGTATACATTTAATAAGAACTTAAATAAGCCACTATAGAGTCTGTGAAAATAACCCAACAACAATATTGTTCTCTTTCATGATGCATGATACTATCAAATACAATATACCAAATATTTCAGTTTAACAATTTAAATCACAACAACTCAAGGATATTTATAACAAAAATGAAACAAAAACAAACAAAATTCTTACGTCAACAAAACCTTGCAAACAGCTTTTTACTAAGTGAAAGTAAAGCGAAGTCTTATGTTCTAAGCAGCTCGAATATAACAATAACCGAACAACACATAGAGTTTCTTTTAAGTTAATAATACTCGCATTTAACTTTTTCTATCCTGCATCTTATGAAAGCCCGACAATGTTTTCTTAAGCGTTTGGCATACTTTAAGAAGAACTTACTTTTCGTCTAAGACAACATTCAATGACATTATTTTTCATTTAGTGCAAGAGTGTGGGCTTAAGTTAAGTGCCGCTTAAACCTGAATTTTATTTATTTTTCAATATATTCTCTTTGCTTTTTGTCCTTTTACATTATTTGCTTTAAGTTTGCGGCATCTTTTGTATGTTGTGTTTAGATAGAGATGCTCATCAAAAATAAAATAAACAAGACAAGAAAAAAAATTGAAAACTTTTGTTGGTGGTTTGGTTGCGGTTAAAGTTTCTCTATTTAAGTTTTTAAAGTTTTTCTGGCTAAAACTAAACTGGGTTAAGATTGAAAGTTTTGTTAGTTTGAAACTAAAAACGAAAAAAGACCGCATTGTTGCTATTTAATTAAACGACAAGAAAGGTTTTGTATTTTGACACGTTTATTTTAAAAATAAATAAATAGAAAATGGAGCAAAAATTTTACATTGGTTAAGGAAGTATAATTGGATTATTGACGTTAAAGTAGAAGAAATATTTGAGAACGAAAAATATTCATTGAGTACTACTTTTAGAAATACAATTAAACCAAAGAATGGTGATACTTTTGAATTAGTCATCAGGTTTAACTCAATCTTTCATCTTATAAATCAGTTGAATCCCTGGATAAAATATCAAAAGTAGAATGCGTTTGGGCCAGCATTGCCTTGACAATTATACTATCAATGTGCTCTTCCAAATTGTATGTTCTCTACAAATGCCACCGCTTGAACAGAAAAGCTTACTTTTTCTTAATTCAAATCTTTACTATATTATGGGATACTCGGATTCTTAGTTTCAAGTGATTTGTGGTAAAGATTAACCGCCAGATTTATATATTCAGGACTAAAACAAAAACGTTGCACTGGAGATTTCGGAATAGAAGTACTTTTTTCTCCCAGTCAACAGTATCTTGCTCACTGTCTTATAAAGTCCAGCTCCCTTTAAAAGTTTTTATTGGTGGAATATATTATATACAATATTATATATATAAAGCACTGCGTGTCTAAAAGTACAATATGGGAGAGTATTCCAGAAATATTTGCACAATTTAATAGACTAAGAATTTAAGTGAAGACTAAAGCTAAAACACAAAACTGCTTTGATATTTAATCGAATTTGTTATTCAAACCTTTAAAATGTTTTAAATAAAAAAAGCATTAGAAAAATAGAAAATATGGCTAAGTTTCTACTACAACCAATTAACTTAAATAGCAGTCACCTCCCGTTTCCCGTGAAGTTAAAAAGCCCTATCTAAGCGGAATTACACAACATATATTCCTCGTTGGATTCACCCTATGCTCTATATAAATTATAAAAAATTAAATACTACTCATACGCCACGTACTCTAGACACCTATAACTTCATATTATTATACGCCATTTATACAGGCGTCTCTCGATAAGTAGAAATTCAAGGGACCAGAAAAGTAGTTGAAATAATCGAGAGTCGAAAATAACAAGTGGCTAAATCAGTTTGGAAAAATTTTAAAGTTAAAATAGTACGGAACTGGAAAATGATATTGAGTAATGCAAATCTTTATTTGGAACTTTAAAATTTGTGTGTGTGAAAGAGGTGAGTGGATGTAACGGCTTTTCGTACATCAAGTTTATTGACGTGACCGCTTAAAAGCAAATAAACTTCCTCGCTCATGATTATTTTCGAAACATAAACGTTCTCTTCACACGCAACTGATGGTAAGCAGGCACCCAGTGAAATACTGTTTGCACTTTGTACCACTACAATTCGTTATCGATCTGGTGATGTCCAATTGCGTGGCATGTCGTATGATTGACGTTTTTAACGTCCTCAGCCACATCTGCACCCACAGTCGCAATATTCTCGACAGAACGACCAGTTCGTGCCGCCGCGGTTATGCACAGTAAGGTCTTTCCTAGTTCCAATCTGTTTGAGTCGAGCAGCTAAGCGGTGAAATGTCGGCGTGACGTGATTAGGAACTCAACATTTCAAGTCACGATGCTCTAAGACCACCGACCGACACAATTATTCCACGCTCTTCCGCAGTATAGCGCTCCATTGCTTGTTTGTATACTGCCCAGTATACAATTTTCAAATATAATTCAGCTCTCAGAGTTACACTATTGCCATTTACATCCGTGCTAGGAGTTGGTTTCTTCCCTTACTTTAGGAAAATTTCTGCTATATTTATAATCAAAAATCGGAAAAAAATGGTAGTCAGTTTGTGAAAATGTGGCCGGCATGCTGAATTTTTTATACAGCTATACAATGGTATTTTTATTATCTTTGATATCATTTCCATAACGATAGGTTTTAATAATATTTGGTCTTTGATTTTGTGCTGCGCCATGGCCGCCATTTTTAATTATAAAGGAAACCCGTAACGACGAATTCATTAATACTGCAATCGTTTACATCTGGCAAATAGGTCAGACGCTAAGTAAACTTATACAGATAGTATATCCAGAAGGGGGCGTAATATTGCCACCCCTACCCAAGTTTTTTCGCCAGATATGCGTTAGCTTATAAGAAAACATGGTGCCAAAAATCACCGTGTTATTGAAATATGTTTTTAAGATACAAAAAGTCCCTCTAATTTACACAAATCTGACACTGGCGCTGGTTAAAATCATAACGAGAAAGAAAGGCTCAAGCTAAGTAGCTCACTGATATTTAGTGCGCGAATTATTGGCTAACCAGTTTTAGTATTTTGTTTACATTCCATTTAATTGACTAATTTACTTCGTTTGCTGCAGAGCTAAACCAACAACGGAAAGCAATATTGGATTTTGTGAGGAAAAGCGAAGACAATAGTAAGTAAATATGCTTAAAACGTATAGAGTTCAAATAAGCTGAACTTTAAGTTATAAAATGCCCGCGAGCAACGTAATACTCATATGCATAAAACACGTTAAATACTTAAATTTATTGAGTGTAAAAACAAAAGAACTGAAATTATAGCGAGTCGGGGAGCAAGATGCCATTGCAATAATTTCAAATTACCATGTGTCCAAATTACATGGATTTTCTATTATTTAACGAATGTTTTTAAGAATACTGGAAAACAGTTCGTATTATTAAGCGATTGATTATCGAGGGCAGACTGTATGATCAAAACATCCCATCATATCTGACGTCTGAATAATGAAGGAATAAGAAAATAATCATACGCACTATCTAGTGTAAAAAGTTAAATTAATTAAGAAAA
Source organism: Phania funesta (assembly GCA_963932375.1). Taxonomy (NCBI): domain Eukaryota; kingdom Metazoa; phylum Arthropoda; class Insecta; order Diptera; family Tachinidae; genus Phania; species Phania funesta. The sequence continues at coordinate 100,988,054 of OZ010653.1, read as the reverse complement.
TTATAACACATTACCGTCTTTGCTCTGCTAGATTCCACCTGCCATAATGATTTTTGTAGTCTTGTGTTTTATTACTTTCTTGTACTCATTTTATTTGTCACGATTTTGCTTATTAAATTGCTCTGCAATCACTGCAAGTGATTTTAATTTTTGTAGTAATAAACATTTTTATTACAATATCTTTCTTTTTTAATTTTATCCTCAATGTGTTGATTTTCCTGCAGTTGGCTTGAATTGCATATTTTGAGGGTGTGTGTGTGCCTCCATGTTAAATTATTTTGACTTATTATCCTTAAAACTCAAGCTGACCAAAATCATAATCATAGTTTTGCTAAAAAAAAGGAGCCCACACAGCATAAACAAATTGCACTCACTTTGTTTTGGAAAAATATAAAGCAAAAAAAGTTAAGCCAACATTGTCGCCATTATCATTAAAGACTTATAACGCAAAACTGAGGCCACGGAAGTTGAAGCAGAACACATTTTTTTTAATAACCAACAACTAATTTTTAAGTGTATTTTGCTAACATCGCAATTATAAATGCACATTTGCTACATCTTGTGCACATGCTAAAGCAGCAAAAACGAAATGGTCATATAGCTGACCAATATGTATGTAAAGACTACATCAAAATATACACACAAAAATGTTGAACTACCAAACCAATCATATGTGGAATTCTATGGATATTTTAAAAACACTTTTTCTTACACAGCCACACAGAAGGCTACAGTTTGTCACATGCGATGCATACAAATAAACTAACAACAATAAAATTTTACATTTATATTTTAATTTGTACAACACTCTACCGCAAATATATTCACGAACTCTCCAAAACACACAAACTAACTAACGCTCTTTCATTTACAAATCAAGCTTTATAGTTGGTCATCAAATACCACTTTTCACACACACACATGCCAACATCGCATGGCAATAGACACACTAGTATAAAAAATAATAATAATGTGACGTTGATCATTAACAGCAGGACAACCATAGGGAAACTAACCGGTAGTTCATTGAATTCAAAGAGATTAATTCCCTATATTTAAACCATTTTTTGTATTAGTTTTATTTCTTTTAATAATATGCAGTAAAGTAGTGACAGGAATGTTATTAGTTTTGTATATCATATTGGTGTTGATGATCCAAGTGCTTTCAAGGACAGTTATGCGCAAGATTATAAATGAACGCCTGGATCCACATGCCTTCACAAGTTGTGATGTCAAAATTTTACCATAAATAATTACTCCTTTTAAAAAAAATTTATGTACTATAATATATAGTTTTATGTCTTTAATTAGTCAAGAAATATTAATAGTAATAAAATCTTGGCAGGAAATATGCCCTGCCTTATGTCGTTGAGTAAATTTTGAAAATGGTTGATTCGGTTTGTGTCTAATTAAATTTCTAAATCTCAGATTACCTTTTGAAACACTACTTCCCTTCTTTTGAGTCTTATTGATTTTTCATTTTTGTTTATCTTCTATAATAATGATTGCCGAGTGTCACCTTTTCGCTGTACTCCATTTGTGTTTTGCTCTGATTTAAGGACAATAGAAGGATTTAAGTATGTGTTTTAGGATAATTTTAACTCGTGTTTGCAGTGCGTTAATTGGTAAACTGTCGTTAATCATCTGCTTATTAAGTCGTCGGCTACACGTCTCATTCTTTAATCAATCTGAACGTTTTCCTTGGCGATTAGGTTAGGTTGGATCGGATACAGGTAGTTTACTCGGAGGTCATAAGGCTTATTGACGTGCCTCTGGCGACCATCTATCTTTCCTCACAGTTCCCGACAGACCTTCAGGATCGCCAGCCTGTAAGAACCACCTTGAGCTTCCCCCAAAACTTGTCAGAATCGTCAGTGTCACATCGCTAAGAAAGTTCAGAATCTTTGGCCCATTTCATTTTGGCCCTTCGTTTTTGCAGAGTAAAGTAGTCGCAGATAAGGTGTTTAACTGACTCCTCTCCCTCCTCATCCAAACAGCTTCTGCACGAGAAATTCCCAAATGCTCCGACATGCGTCTAATCATAGAGTGTTCCGTTATGTTGCCAACTAATACCAATATCGAATTTTTTTTCCGAGGGACAGTAGGGCCTTCGTCCTTTTGATTGATGATCAAATAAATTTGGACAATCTGCAAGTGGCTTTCGGCAAGGGGGTATTTATGTCCTTCTGTGTAACTACCACGTCCAGCTTCGGGCCGTTCCTCATACATTGAGCACCCATGCCCTCAGGCCCGGCAACCCAAACAATCCTAACACGAATTCATCTAACTAGGGCCTGAGATAGAATACACGTCAGTCACATCTCGACTTCACGACTTTCGAATCAAGGATCTTAATGGCAGCTAGACTGACCACAAAAATATCAATAGTTGTTATAAATTCCCCAATTGTTCTTACCACTACCACTATAATAAATATAAATAAAAAGTGTAGAAATATTTGGGCCCCGCTCGCTCGAACGAATATGCGCGGCCGATAAACAACACAACAATTTTGATCGCATAAGTGTACTAAAACGAGACTTAACTCTTCCATTATACATGATTCCAAAGATGTATATGAGCTTTACTCAATATTATAAAAATACAATTTACTTATTTTGAAATAACATTTCTAAGCACTTACTTGCTTTAAATGTTTGGTTCCATTGCCAACATTGTTTTAGTTTTGTAGCCAACAAAAACAGAAACTCGTTTAATTTGACTACAGCAACAAAATCAGCATAGACAACAACCTGCAGCCGTGTTGCTTTCTTGTAGTCAAAATAGTCATTCTCATATAAACGTGCGTATTTTAATTTTGACAGATTGTAGTTCGTAGTCTGCTGTCTTCTATGTATTTAATGCATTAATAAATTGGTAGAAACATTTTTGATAACGTTCCAAATAATTTTTCATTTTTTTAAAATAAAGTATGTAACATACTCTATTTCGCATATTCTGCCATACCCATATGATCAACAGGACATCCAGATCCATTATATTGTTTTGGAAAATTTGCTCTTTTCATTTTTAGTTCGAGATAGTTGTTTGTTATTCCTACCCGGTCAAGATACTTAAGTAACTGGTCTGTTTAAGACAAACCGTGTTCAATGGTAAATTCAGACACTAATAACTTTTTGCGGCTCCGTTGAAAAGTATTCCGAAAGCGCCAGATATTTTTCATGTACTAAAAAAAAAACAATTTGCGACCGATCTATTCCATTATACGGACTGAATAACATACGAATTCGTTTGTGCGATATGACCCATTAACTAATTGTGTTTCAGGATACATAAAGTTGAATATGTAAGAATCTAATTTCGAAATAATAGAGAAATTTGAACCCAGCATTGAGATATATTATATATCAAAGGAATTGGCGATGAGTGTTTAAAAGTTAAATCTTTAGATTTATCTTTCTATCTGTGACATAGCCAGCTATATTTCTGACATCAATCTCAAGCATTAATCTCATAAATAATTTTTTTGTATAGAAGGTAATTTTATGAATTTTAAAAACTTATTTGTCTCCTTATTTCTCAGCTTTTAACGCCGAATACTTAATCCTGTTTTATTAGTTATATCTTTTTATAAAGTAGAGTGTAGCTTTTATTTTCGTTTCCACGTAACCTCTTATGTGGTCAGTTATTGCTTTATTGTTCAACGCAGCTAGTTGAGAAACCACCAAATAGTCGAAAAATAAAGAGTTTTTGCTGCATATAGCCTTTCTCCAGGGTTACTAGGTAGTTTTCCCATCAAGAGAGAGAGAGAGAGAGGTAGACAGAATATAAATATAAGGGAAGAGGAGCAAGGTATTTTTTTTAAACTTTTTAAATACTTTTCCCAGGTGATGCCTTTAAAACCATATTTAATTTTCACCTTCCTAGCAGGTGCCTTTAGTAGTTAGTTCTTGTAGCTATTTCCTGAACAGTACACCAGAACTGCAGGACTATCAGCGTTCTAAAGGGGTCAGGGTTTTGTTTGAAAACTCCTGCTTAAGATTACATGTTAGAATTTGAATGTACACAGTGGGCAAATAAGCCACAAATTTATTAATTGGATCATTGTAACATTTTGCTAGGTGGCATTTTCCAACAACGGCTGCGAGAAACGAATTCGTGACAACTCAAGTTGAAACAACTTTTCTGAAATTTAGCTTGAAATTCTGTAAACTGTAACTCTGTTTCCTACTGTCTTGCCAGCAACATGAGAGTATTTAAGTATTTTGAGTGGAATTTTTGGTTTTTGTGTAACTAGTGGTTTTTTGCTTTACCATTGTCATGTTTGTTTGTTTGTTTCGTTGTTTGTATGTTTGCATGCTGTTGGTAGGTGTTCTATTTGCCACATCTCACCATGCGTGTAATTGTAATCACCATGTCGTTTGCACCGCACACACTCACTCTCCCTCTCTTCATCCCTTTCACTCGCTCACTCAGTCTATCTCTTACGCCAACATTCCACTACGTAGAATTTTACCAGTCGAGTTCAAATTTCACTTAAATTAAAGGGACTTAAAAGTTTGTTAGCTCAAGCTGTTTGTAATCTTATGTACTGGCATGTGTAGCAGGCGAGTATCATGTGTTGGTGATGATGATGACGATGATGGTGTTGTTGGTGGTGCATACTATAACGATAACTACAACAACAAGAAGTGAAAAAAGGATTTTCCTTGGCTTTGTTTCATAATGGATGTGTTATTTGATGTCTAATTTTAGGATGTTAGTTAAAGCTTATTTTGTTAGCAGAGATTATAGGAAAAGATTATGTTAAAGGATGAAATCCTGTTTCACTCCTTTTTTACGTGTTACCGAATTTTACAGTAATATGAAGAGCATTAAATGAAATTAGTGTAGAAGTGGTAAGAAAGGATACTTTAGTTGAAAGATAAGTTGTTTTAAAAATGCGATAAGCTTTTATTAGCATTGAATGGTGTTAAGATCTAAAGAATGCAAAAAGCATTTTTTTAAAGTGGTTAAAGTATTATTTTATATATTTTTGAAACTACAGTAAAATGGTGATGTTTTAAGAAGAGCTTTATTCTAATTAAATATAATTTAAATTTCTCAAATGTTACATATCTTCATCAGCCGAAAGCCTTAACAAGTTGTGCTTGAAAGTCGACAATATTGAATTATTTTTTACACTATGCCAGACTAAGGCTTTCTATGAAACCTGGTCCAAGGCTTTTGGAATTTTACTGAAAATTCCGGGATTTAAAATTTAATCCGAACTCGTTGTTTGGACACTAATGTTAATTAGGTTTAGGCAGTCGGCCTGATTTTCAAAGATTTTTGCATTAAAATCGTAACATTTTTTAAGATATTCGAAATTAGAAAAAATGTTTAAGGATCTCGTACACAAAATACAAAAAAATCGGTTCTTAGGACACAAATGCAAAAGAAATTAGCATAAATAGAAGATCATTGCAAGACAATTTCAGCATCTCGGCTGTCTGCATCTGGAACTTTCCGAGGGGCTTAGAGCTACCCTTTTTTTAGTCGTATGAGTTCCAATGAACCCCTACAACGAACACGCACTAAAATTATCCTAATATTTGAATCTAATCCATATCCACCAGGTTAGTATGCTAAACGGGTCTTAGAAAAATAAAAAATTGGGGGTGTATCGTCTCGGGAGCTACTGGTTACCGTGGTAGCAGATGACGGTGACTGATTGAATTGCGAAGATTCCTTATATCTAGTTTAGGACCCGGCAAACTTCTAGGACTGGTACCAGTAGCTTAGTAAATGTTGGATCCTCGAAGATGCTTATCTTCCAGTTGCAGATCACCAATAATCCTCTGAGTGTGTTTGCTTACGTTCATGTGACAATCATACCCCAAAGCACGAACGGTAATTCCTCTTCCAAGTCTTTAAAGTTCAATGGTCAAGCTTTTTCGAAGTTTCATGCCCTTATGAGTTATTAAGACTGCAAAAATTTGTTTGCGTCAATTAATTTAAGTGAAATTTATATTTGTGCTCCCACGGGTAAGAGAAGCAGCTGTAAGCTTCAAAAGGGCACACTCCGAAGAGCCATTGGTCTATCTTCTTGAAATTGAACTCTTCCTAAACAGCTTCACCGCTTTTGTCGAAATTTATCAGTGTGCGTTTTTTTTTTGGGTCCATAAGTGGTTAAGACTTTTAATTGCTCCCGGTAGGTAACAAATGAAACGGTTTTTTATGTAGAAATCCAAAAACCACAAAAACTCAAGGTTTTTTTAAATCCAATAATATTTTTAACACTTTCATAAACAGATGTGCTTAAATTTTCATTAAAATTATTTAAATATTGCTGGCTTCTTATAACTTAAATTTTTAAGCCCACTTTCCTTGTGTGTTTGTGTAGCTGTGTGTCAATGACAAGATGAAAAATCTTATCATATTTATTTTAATTATGTTAAGTACTTTAATTTTTCAAAAACAGAAAAAAGAGAAATGTATAAAAAGAAATTACAGAATTGCTAAACAAACATGACACAAAGTTATGACAGGCAATGTTTTATATCTCAGCAGACGGAAGAGAAACGGAAGGCCATAAAATAAGGACTACTAAGGCATCAACACAATCACTCACAGTAAAAACAGCAACAAAAAAATAAATTAAAATATGTTTTCTAATATTTTGTGGCATAAAAAATAATTAAATGCCAAACAGTAAAAAGGCAAAATATTAGAGTGATAAATTTAATTTATTTAAATTTTAATAAACTTTTAAACCAAACGGCCACAAAAATTTTATAATTTTTCTAATTAAAATTTTGGCCAAATGTAATGAATATTTTAATAAAGTTTGTTGTGCGACACAGGTAATTAGAATGATTATAATTTTCACTAATTTAGTTTAATATTATTTAATGAAAGTAAAATTTGACAGGGGACGATTATTGTTTGGGTGTTTTATGTAGAATATTAGATTTTGTTAGAATAATTCATGCGGTGCTCAGAAAATAATTGTACGTCTGTTTGGATACAGCTCGAAATTTAATTAATGTTACAATGCACTCAATTATTTATTAAATTGGAGTATTATTAGTTCATAATATTTTGGTTTGTACAGGTGTCTGGTGGCAAATTTATATTTTTAAATACGATTATTTCAACAATTATTAAACGGTGCGGAAGGAGGGTGGTGCCGTTGGAATTATCGATTGTGCGGATTTATGAGTCCCGATGATGCAGTGGTCGAGTGAGTATCGCGTGTTCGGTGTGGAGATATCTTTTAAGAGTAGTGATTCTTACGTAATTGCTCGTCGACAATTTTGTTCAAAGCTCGGTATTCGGCGAATACGTGATGGACCGAGTGTGGTGCAGAGATTCCGCGCAACAGCTTCGGCTATGAATGTCCCACGGCCAGGGCCGAGTCGATCATCAATGACTTCCGAAAACATTGAACTGGATGAAAGCAGTTTTCGTGAAAACCCTCGACTTTCCATACGGAAAAGAGCAGCCTCACTGGGACTTCCCAGAGCGATTATTCATGCTTACTACCAGTTCCCAATACGTGATAAAAGGCAGCCGAAAACACAAATTCTGACGTAATACAAAACAATAAAACACTTGCCCTACGAGCTTTATCTGCTACTTATTCACACCTTACAGGTGCCTACGTGATGAACGAGATTCACGTTGTACTAGCTCACATGACAAATAGATACCTGACAAACAATAAAACGATAACGAATTGATGTAAACTTCTCAGAAAGAAAACCCACACTGAAGAGGGCACATAGCCGAAATCGGTTTATCTCAAAACCAAACTTGACAAGGCATGAAGAAAATTCGTTCCAAAAATCTACAACTAAGCACCATGTCGGAATATCAAATCAAGAATGAAAAGAAAATTTGAAATAAAAAAATTTTATTAATAAATTATTAATTTACTGAAATGTCATTTCAAAGGCTTATGTAAAAACACATATTTTTAAACATACTTTCTGATACATTGGATTATTTTTCTAATACATTGGATTATTGTCATGAAACCAGTTCAACGGTTTTATCACGTTAACGTATATGTGGTCTAGAGGAAAAAGTAAAACATTGGTTTTTGAGAAACACTCACACCTTTATTCAAACAACGCACTACATTTAGGTCCAAAGGCTTTTTATGCCTTCAAAAATGTCCGAAAAGTCTTCTAGGTATTTCAGCCGCAGGAAGTGATAGAAAAATAATGAGAAGTTCTGAAAATATTTAAAATAAATTAAACGACATATCAGAACCAAGAGTTTACAACGAAGATTACATTTTATGGTTCTGGTACATAATAACATCCCGGTATTATTGATAATGTGAATTTTTTAATTAAAAAACTTATAGATACAGTTGAATCCAAGCATTTGTTTTGGGAGATATATGGCCTAATGACATATAGAAATCTTAGAGTATTTATTCACCATATAGTGTCTGTTTTTTTATTAAATATTTGCTATCATCCTGAGATGTAGGTTGACTTATACCAAAAAATTTGTAAGAACATAAATAAGGTGGTTGTTAATTGAATTCTTACAAAACTTTAGAATGCAACAGCTATTTCTCTTTTACATAAATTTTAAAAAAACACTCTCCAATCATTCTTCGGAATTTAAATTCTAACCTTGGCGAACCGTTTTTATCACGAAAAAGTACTTTGCCAGTGATAGATATTTTGTACGGTAGGCAGTTTCAGCCTGGTAAGTTTGCGTTGCATAGAACGACAGCAAGATGTTGTTATTAAACCGAAGAAAAAAAGTTAATCTGGAAAACTTTTAGCCAATATTTTATGAAGACTGGCACAATTACGACAAACACATAAACCAACACTCTCTAAAATAATCTTAGGAAAAAAGCTAATTTTTAGCAAAAGTATATAAAGAATGTCTTCATATGACTGCAGTATCTGACAAAGTCTGGTAAACATACCAATGAATTGGAAATGTGTTAAGCAAAATAAAAGAAAAGCCCTGTCATCTTACACGTTCAATCTAACACATGACAGTAAGGACACAATACACGACTAACAGACAGCTGAATGAACGTAGATACATATACTTACATTCAAATGTATAAAATAAACCCTTAGAAATAAATATATACATACGAATAGAGTTGGATAAAACAAATTGAAAATAAAACAAATTATGAGGGGAAAGAACGCTTAGAGGCCGAATCGTTCTTTTTGACATAAGGCAGTCTAAAGCCCGCAAGTTCCAAGAATCTAGATTTTGTTTCATTAGAATATTTCATTGAGAACTACCAGTAATGTGACATGGGTCTGGGTATATTACTTCCAAACTAATCGATATTTATAGAATTGGCCTTTTTGGAACAAGTCAAACTTAAGAACAAAGACAGATTAAACATAAGAGCATGTTTTTGGCGACTCTCGCTGATCGTCGTGTGCTGCAGTACGAAATTTCCAGTAGGTCAGATTGACCTATTATTATATCTGCTTATGAGGGAAAACGCTTAAGCAAAAGATGAAAGCTGAAAGCTCCAATCATTTCATCTTGTATGCACCGCATTTCAAAACGTCCCAGACGAGAATCCTTTTAAGTCGAATTGAGAACATAATATCAAAGGAGCTTATGAGAAGTATTTTGAAAACTAAAACAATTAGATTGCAGTATATAAATCGTTACTGCAATAAATCGAGTGTTCCTCTTGCGGCGTGGCAGGTAGCTCCATTATCCTAGAACTGCATATCATTCAGAAGCATGCCATCCAAATAAAGCCATAAACATACCATCATCATGTTCCTGTAGCGACTGCCATTCACAGCCGCTATCGAGTTGCTGTTTTGGAGTTTTCGGTGACACTCTCGTTTAAAGCAAAAATATTTTCAAAAGACCGGCCGGTACGTTGACACAACTGACCCAGTTACTTTAAATTTTTCGAATTATTTACCGACCAGAAATTCCGTTTCTGTCACGTAAGATTACCCGACTTTTTAATGTTTCTTCCCAACGGCAACGCGTTCTTTTTTTTGTCTTTACAAAAAATTTAAGGGAAATGAAAATTCTGTAAGGCTTCATGGCGATTTTTAATGTTCTCGAAGTTGCTTAGTCTGAAGTCAGTTGTTTCTGGTCACGTCTGGTTTTTTATCAGGGGGCAAAGTTTAAACCTACTAGTGGTTACCTAAACCAATATTTGCCAATATAAGCAGGCTCGCGGGGGGTTAATGTATATGACCGACCGCTATTAATTTTTGTAGACGCACTTTCTACCTTTGCACTATAGCAAAAATTTATTTCTTTTAATTTCATAGAATAAAGTAAATTTGATATCTACATGTAATTGATCGCCAAACGATTTTTTATTATGTCATTTACGCTCACATTATACAGCCGATATTTACCAAAAAATATACCAATTAATAAAATAATTGTTGTAAATATCAACAATCTTTTTTAATTAAAAATCTCTTTAGCTAATTCTAGTTCAACTCATTCGTTTATAAAAATTCAATTTATTTGTTGAAAGGGGCATAAGGTAGTCTCTATGCACATTTCACTTAAGCACTTTTAACAAATAAATGGCATTTGCACAAGAAAAAGAGTGGGGATTTATTATATTATTAATGTATGGCGGGATATCGAAGCAGACCACTTACTTTCTGGGTCCCTTTTTGACCCCATTTTGCTCCTCAAATTGATTTCAGGGAATCGATCCGTAATCTCAACTACCTTACTTTCAATTGAGTCTCGTGCTAGGCCTAGCCTTTACTCAGACTGTCGACACTCTTCCTCATCACGGAGTCTTTTGTAGTTGCTAGCATTTGTCTAAGGCTTAATTTCCCCATGGCATTCATATCTAACAAGTGTCTGCCCGTGGTCTTAAGCCTTATGCTAGCCAGTGCTGGACATTCACACACAATGTGCGCTACCGTCTCAGCCTCTTCCAGGCATAGTCTCAAGTATCATCTTCTACGACTTTCATCTTAGCCAGATGGTACTTGAAGTTTCCATGTCCTGTCACTAACTCAGTGATCCAGCTTAAAGTAGCCCTATTATATCCGAACACCTTGCTGGCCTTCCTGCCGATGCAGCCTCTCGACTACATTTCTTCTACTCATGCGTTCCATCGGCATCTGAGCAACCGTAACCTCTTTCCCAGCGAGGTCCAGGATACTCTTATGCCCGATGTTCGGCCCAAAGCTATGGCAAACCGCATCGCTCCACCACACCACGGATGCGTAAGTTATAATGGGTCGCACCATCATTGTGTAAATCCAGAATGCAGCCTTTGTCGAGATTCCCCACCTACGGCCACACACTCGTTTACATTGATGCATAATCCTTTTTGATTTCCGGACCTTTATTTCGATGTGTTCATTCCAGGTAAGTTCCTTATCCAGGGTAACGTCCAGATAATTCACCTTCCTAGACACATTTAGTTCCGATCCGAAAAGCATTAAGGCTTCAACCTCTACACCGTTCCTCTTACGAGTGAAAAGCATAGCGTCGGATTTACTGGCATTTATGGTTAGACCACTGTACCATGTCTCAGTCACCATGAGAGCCTGTCTCATGCAACCTTGAATGGCTCCGATGAACTTACCACCAACCATTAGTGCCAGATCGTCTGCATACGCAATCGTATGGACGCCAAAAGTGTGGGGATAGAATAAGCTAGAAATATTTTTTTTTTTTTGGAATTTATTTATTTGCATATGTGCACAGTCTATATTTTTTTTAAATCGGTTGCGTGTTTAAGGATCTTTGTGGGCTTAAATTTGTTACTATTACTGGCACAAATAATACACATTATATGTGGTTTTTGGTGTAACTAAATGTGGTACAAAAACTTTATATGATTTCTTTTTCTTATTTATATATACTATTATTCACAAAACGTAAGTTTAATCCATCTTCTTATATCTACTTTTCATTTGGAGCATTTCCAAGTGAAACTTCTCAACGTGTGCAACTGATTTTTCTCCCAAATTATCTAATCGAAAAAACATAGTGCTTTCTTCTTGAGCCATATAGACTGCAATTATTATTATTTTGAGAGGAGGAGAAATAAAATCTGTTGGGGGTAAAACGCAATGAAAGAGTAACAAACTTGTTTTTGCACATAAAGAATTAACATGGCTGTGACAACCACATTAAGTTCTCTACAACGCTATATTATTGTAGCAAACATATAATGGTTATTTTAAAATATTTTCAACATTAGTTGCGACAATTAAGCTATGGATTACATTTAATCACATAAATAAAAACTGCAACATGGCTGAGTTGAACAATATAATTTAAAATTCTTATCACAAACAAAGTTTTTAACTGCACAAAAATATTATAAAAGTTACAATCATAAAATGTTATAAATAAATATAATATGCAAAATTCTGTGGGTATTCAATCATGGTATAACAAGTGCTGCGGCTTAAGGGGTTATAGCGTTGACAATTAAGCATTCGATGGCCTTAGTCGCCTGAGCTCGTACCAATCCGTCCGCGCTGGCAATCAGATCTATGAGAACCATTTTATTATTACCTTAAATAATAATATGATTTATTTTCAGTCTACAATTTTATCAGAATACGCTGCTCCTTGGTTACCTTTCTCAGGTTTCTTCTTTGTATTTGGAGTTATGGTTTTAGCAAGAGAAGCACTGAAACAACAAAGACATGCAGTCAGCAGTTTTATCAAACTCATTAGTATGAGCTAGGCATACTTCTTCCTCTAGTGTCGAAATAAGAAAAAAAAAAAATAACTTTCCTGCCTCATTCTTACTGCATTGTAAAACAACTGCTGCCTTTTTTGTAGCAACAACTTTTGCTGTAACTAAACTTTGTCTTTATTTTCCTGTTCCTTTTATTTTGTTCTGCAGGCAACACAAAATTTAACCTACATGAAAAAGTCAAACAGAAACAAAAAGACAATAAGATTGGGTGTAAAATTTCACGCACGTGATTGCGGTCAAAAATTAAGAAAAAAAACACAATTTTTTCTTACATATATTCGTTCTACTCCACAAAAGTAACAAGAGGTAAAAATGACACACACCAGCATACTTACCCCCAACTAAAGACTTTTGAAATTCTCTTATGTTACAAAAAGGAAAAAAAAAACTTGAAACCAAAAATCACTACTATAAATGCCTACTTTTACTATATAGCACTTCATATCTTTGTCTGTACTTCTACAGCATGACGAATATAATGATGACTCTAACAATAATAATGTAATAATGGTGTTGACGGTGCTGATGATGTTAATGATGATGGTGGTACTATGCAGCTGGCAGGAAATACAGTAAACTTAAAACTTAAGTTTTATAATATGACTTGAATAGCGTTGATATTGAAGGAATAATGAAATATTCTTGGGTAGTTTTACATGTTTCAATTTTGCTGCATCAAATCAATGGTAGTGAGAAAAAAATTGTAACAATCTCAAAATCTTTGATTTCTTCGTATGCAAAAAATTAAGGTAACTACAAGCAAAGATTTGATTTTTTTTTTTGAAAAAGAAAGAGGTTGTGTTATACATGTAAATTAAAAGAAATAAAAATATCTCAAGAAAATGTTGACTAAGTATTTTTCTAACAAGAATTCCTTTTCGTTACGTGTGTAGAGACCTAAAAAAAGTTGAAGATTGCAGGTAGAAATGCTGCAACATATAAGGAGTATAAATTTTTTTGCAAGAAATATTAAATAAATTCAAGCCCCAGGGAGTCTGTGAATGTTCACAAAAACATTTGACATTTTCATTCTTAAGTATCAGCATTATAGTCCTAAACCAATACTCATGTAACTTTAATTTTCCAATTTTGTCCTACTAGTTTCTCGTGTGTTTTCTCGACCCGTCTCGACAGTTAAGGAAAAAAGTTTTATTTAATGGCCTCGCGAACAACGATTCAAAAGTTAGTATCTTAAAATTATTAAATTCTGATCCAGTATGGAAAGATGGTATAATAGAAAATCCTTACGACAGATGGCAACACATTCCAAATATACAAAACAACTTTAGTAGAGGAGAAAACAATATTGACCTGCAGATGGCCTACTTATCGGGAAAACGGCATGATTCCAAGTCAATAATTAAGTCCGCTTTTAATTGAATGAGTATCACTTTTACATTTCTTATATAGGAGTTATAGGACAATTACTAGTTCGTTTGTATGCGGAGTACCCCTGTGTCAGCCCAGCTTCGTCTAGTATTTTTCCTGAGTATGCGAAAATTTTAAAAAGAATCCACACCAATTGTAAAGACTAACACATTTTCAGTTTTTCAGATAAAAAGAAACTGAAAATTACTTGTTAATTTGTTTTTCCGACAGGGTGCTCAGATATATATTTGTTTGGAACGATAAAAAATTGCACTGAAGATGGCAACTAGCCGAAACCGGTTTGTCTCCAAACCAAAATAGACAAGGGATAACGGAAAATCGTTCCAAACATATAAAACTGCAAATTACTCTACATGCCCTTTTCTGTAGCCCCAGAAAGTTTCCTACATATATACGCACTTGATGTTCAAATTAGCCCGTACTAAATTTTAAGGCTTTCACTGTTGTAGCTCTTGAGATTGTGGGGCCATCCCTCTGCCCACTAATATTGCTCTAGAAATTTTTTCAAGAACGATCTTGGCCTTGAAATTAACCTACATCAAATTTAAAGACTCTTACGAATAATTATTTCTTTAGGATTTTTCCAGAAAACCCACCTTTTCTTAATATCTACCGTACCTCAGTTCTTAAAAAATTATTACTTACTCTATATGGGGGGTACCACTTTGCATGCTCCTATATCTTTAAGTTTTTTTTTTCGAAAGTTTATTTTGGTTTCAAAAGAACCCACATAAAATGTTAAGCCTCTCGCTGTTGTAGTCCTTTAAATATCGGGTAATTAATATCTAAAAAATTAGCATGATATAATTTCAGGATCAATAGTAAAACGGTTCTAACATTTCAAAATGATCGGTCCCCTCGTTTGGCTTCCCACAATCAGCAAAAAAATTTCTAATTATGTACACAGTTTTCAAGATTTCTATATAATCACCCTAGACGAGTCATTTAGGAAATAGTGTAAATTGCCATTGCGGGGGTAGCAATCTTCAAATTAAATACACCAATGTAACACATAATTTTTTGCATGAAATTCTTAATCTGTCTCGTCAGGCTCAATATGTCTGCCAGGTGGATTTAGAACAAAATAATAGTTTTCGAAGATATTTGTAAAAGTTTATGATAATTTTCATCTCTTATATACACAAGAGCACTGACGATTATTTTACAAATCCTAAATAGTTTTTTTTGTAACCCCTGTAGGTTTGGTACGCACATGTAAAGACAAAATTATCTTAGAGTAAAAATATCATTTTAGTATAGCCAAAGTAACTTGTATATTGGAATATAAGATACAACAAAACAAAACTGGCGGAGAATTAGTTTTATTGCAAAATAGTTGATTTCAAGCCGTTTATAAGATTTGTAAATCTATCAAACTAGTGTAATTTAGCCCAGGATCTAGATCTGCATACTAACAAGTTCAAAGTGAATAAAATATTTAAGCACCTTGATCATATTATGCATCAATACTTCCACAGGGAATCTGGCAGCAGATTTATATTTTCAAACCTAAATAAATTAATTATTCACACAAAGTTTTATTAAGGACAATGGACGATAGAATGGAAATGCAGATTTTTTTTTAAAGAGCTTGTCATCCAGATGTCTTCCGTCAAGTTGAACACACTGTTTAAAACATAACCTTGTGTTCTGCGCTACACGCTGCAGTAAACTTGGTCCAATTGATCTGATTTCGCGATGAACATGTTCCTTTAAATTGACAAGAGATTAGGGATCGAGGTCTGTTTGAGGTAGCCAAAAAAAAAACAGGAGAGTTAGATCGCGCGACCTCGATGACCACGGGATTTCCCCAAAGCGACTGATCAGTTTTTGGGGGAAACTTTCCCGAAGCAAATTCATCGAAGCTCTGGCTGTGTATGCAGTCACCCCATCTTGTTTATACCACGTGTATGAAGAGTACGCTGGATAAGCTCGCAGGTTTGGCAAAAAAAAAAATGCCGTAATCATGCGCCGATAATTTAACCGTTGACACTCGTCGCCTGACCTCGAAAATTTTCGAAACAAAATGGTCCAATTATCTCAAGCGTGGATAAGGCACACCAAACAGTTACCCTGGGGCAATGCAATGGGTTTTCCTGTTTCCATCGAGGGTTGCGCGTTCTAGAGATCAGTAATGGCAGTTGTGCTTGATGACGTGGCCGCTTAAGTGAAAATGAGCCTCGTCGCTCCAAAAATGGGATTTACAGTGCGAAAACGGTCCAACATCGTTTCACAAACATTTTTCCATAAATCAAAGTCACTTTCACTCAGTTCTTGAACGATTTGAATTTTAAAAGGACAGAACTTCAGAATTTCATGAATAATCGCTATTAGAAGTACCAGTGAGGCTGCTGTTTTCCGAATCGAAGGTCGCGGATTTTCACGAAAACTTTTTTCAACCATTTCAATGTTTTCGAGAGTCCTTGAAGATCGACTGGGCCCTGGTCATAGGACATTCCTAGCCGAAGCAATTGCGCGGAATCTCTGCATCCACGAACGAATTAAACTTACACTCGGTCCATCAGGAATTCGCCGCAAATCGAACTTTGAACAAAATTGTCGACGAGCAATAAAGTAAGAAATATTACTCTAAAAAAATTTCTTCCACAGCGAACGCGCGATGCTCACTCGATTACTGCAACATTGTGACACACGAATCCGCACAATCGATAATTCCAACGGCACCACCCTGCTGACGCACCTTTTAATACACTTTGAAATAATCGTTTGAACCATATTTGAGGTCCATGTTAGAGTCAGTGGTGTTTGCTATCATGCCAGAATTGAATACTAAATATGATTTATAAGTAAAAGTTCAAATGGAATAACTACTCCCTAATGCGACTTAACGATTTTACCTGGAGCCATTGTTATGTAGCAGCCAATGTGCTATCGACACTCTTAGCGTCCTTATGTCATACAAACACAAATTCAATTCAACACATTTCGACTTTACAAGAAGTTGTTTGCAAATTTCTTTATTCCTCAAACAGTTTTTTATCCGAAGGAGGCGTAACATAAATGCTGTGATGCGGCAAAAAGGATAAAAAACTGAAAACTTTTCTTTAAAACAAACGGTTCTACATAACATGCCAACGAACGAGGCTGTGTAGAGTAAGAAGCGTAACTGGTGTTATAAAAAATGTCACAATAATCACCAACATAATCTGGGTTAAATTCGTGACACTTGCTATTTATTAAGTGGGACTATGACAAAAGTATAAAAAATTCGTTAAGTTGTTTAAAACAGCACGCATACAAATGTTGATACCAAACAGTGGAGTGGGAGAATAGCTAAAATGGAAACTTCAACTTTGCTGCCTAGTTTTCGGGCAAGCATGTCAAATGCTTTAAAAAATTATTCATTAGCATTCGAAATGATGCTATTAAAAATAAAAAGTTTCTTATTCCTTCGGTATTCAAAACAACCCTGTGGGGCGACATTTGCACTAAATTCTGCTTCTGACTTATTGTTTTTTTTTTAGACCTGTGCCATATTTATAATTTTTCATTAACTATAAGTCCACTATTTTGATAAATATTTGTATTTCGTAGCGCCAGCTTCTTTAGGAAACCCCAAAGACATTTTACTAGAAACTACGGATTTATTATGGAATTATTGAATATTTTAAATTATAAAGTCCTATCTGAAGGAGATCTTACAGAAGAATAAAGACTTACGGACCCTAAAACCGTGTATGCATAAAACAACGTATGCATACAAAGGTAGCTTTCAGTGCAAAATAATTATGCTCAAGCAGGTTTAAATTAATAGAAAAATACAAGACATGCAATTGAAAAGTAAAGGAAAATTATTTTGCGTTTGTTTTATATAAAACAACGTATGTGTGTGTGTCTTTCTGTACGACAAAGCTTAGCCAAGAACAAATCTGGTTCGACTTACTTACTTCTTAGCGTTTAGTATATTATTTTCTCTGCTGCAATATAATTGTTGTCGCGAACATATA
The DNA here is from genome assembly GCA_963932375.1 of Phania funesta. Classification (NCBI taxonomy): domain Eukaryota; kingdom Metazoa; phylum Arthropoda; class Insecta; order Diptera; family Tachinidae; genus Phania; species Phania funesta. Next base: position 100,970,030 of record OZ010653.1, on the reverse strand, counting down.
ATGATAATTTGAGTATATTTTAGAAATTACTTTAGTAACGATCATCAGTCAATCAACCAATAAATGATTATTATCCATATAAATTGCAACATGGTTGAGCTGAGCTATAAAGTTTTTGACCACAATCAAAGTATTTTAACTATGCAAAATTAATATAATAACTCTAATCATAATATGTTATTAATAAACGAAATATGTAAAATTCCTTTAGTGCTGTAAGATACTTGTTTTCGAAAAAATGTTATCCTTGAAACGATTAAAATATGTTGTGAAGTTGTTTTCCCGTAGACGGAGGTAGCTCAGTGTTATCGAACTCAATTTATGCACCCACTCTGGGATCAGTTTTCAATTATTTTCAATATACGAATATGTTAAAATTTATAGGTGACTACGTGGAATCAATTGCGAGTCATCTACAGGTACTCTCGAGTTTCTGCCAACTGACGTCCTTCGAAATGTCAAGCAATAGAATTCGAGTACTTGGGAACCCTCGAGATATCGGAGCGATTTCTTACAACTAGTATTATTGCTATACTTAAGCTCAAGCCGCTGTGCCTAAACAGTCAGCCGCAGTCGGTGTGTCAAAATACATCCACAATCAATTCAACCCAGGTTGAAGTATTTCCCCAAACTAAGTTCACGGATGTAGTTTCGGAAACTTATGGTCGGTTACAAGACCGTTACAAGACTCGAAAAAACATAAACTAATTGAGAATTGTAAGCGTTATGTCAACTAAACGTAAATCAGTTGTTTTATAACCGGAAGGTATAAACATTAAACACGTTTTGTGTTTGATTATGGTGTGCTCATCTATGTGTTTTCGTTGAGTGTGAAAAAATTATAGAAAAAACATACATTATTCAAATGTTTCCAAATATTTGTACATTCATGAATATGGTTTTGGCTTCAATTAATCCAATCGTACCCCTCAGCTAAATTTCACCTATTAAGTTCTATTTTTCGGAAAGTTATATTGAAATTAATTTTCGTTTCTCTTTTTCATTAGAAATAGTAACTTAATTTAACTTAACATAAGTTGTTGGATAAAATCAAATTTTTTTCCAAATGTATATCAAAGCCTGGCATTAAAAACGAACATGTTTTTTAAAATCATGTTTAAAGTTTAAAACTGCTCTCCTGTGACACGACAAAATCACACCTTAGCATAACATAGAATTTTGTCATTTACGCAGTTCTGCAGAAGCCACAAGTTTTCCATGCACGTCTGGACTTGCTGTTGCTATAAAAATTTTGATGTGAACTCTTAAGCCTCCAACATACCTGGGAAAAGTGACAAAAAATAGCAATACACGATGCTTTTTATGAATCAAGGGCATCGAGAAAAAACAAAAGGAATGCCACTGCAAGATACATATTTATTCGATTTCTGAAAGTTTCGTTCATAAGCTTAAATTGAAGTTGGCCAAAAGCACTATTACTAATCCTCAATTAAATTAGCGACCATCATCTGCAGACAACCAGACATGAAATGCTGAATTTCACAAAACAGCATTTGACCTAAAATAACTAAAATTGAATAGCTATCATTTAATTAAAACAGTTCGAAATAAAGTCAAGTAAATTCTATAAGCCAAGGGCGGAATAATGTTCCCGTGCTGATACGTCAGTTTGTGACCACAGTTTTATTCAACGTATTAGTTATTTGAAGCCTTAGATTTCTATGTCAAGTTTGGGACTTCAGATATTTCTTTGTAGTTGCCTTAGGTAAATAAAAATGTTAAGCTTTAGAGTCATTACTTGATTGATACTTATAATAAATACTTATAATAAAATTTGAAATTCTGGCGGATTAGTGCTTGGTAAGCTTGTTATGCCAATTCTCTGGTGCAGGTTTAAAGATATTTTGAGCTACACAATTTTTGTTGAACTTAATATAAAATAACTTTATGGGCCTTGAGTGCGTCCCACTGTTGCTTTTACAGTACTCATACTATATATATGTTTATAAAAAAACTAAACTAGTAAATGAATTAAATAAACCAAAAAACTAAAAGAAGCACAATGAAAAAGGGCATACTAAAACTTTAGTTTATTTAATATCAGAAAACAAAAATCTTGTGTTACCATAATATTGCATGTTGCGTTTAAGTTTATGCTTATTTTTTCTATATTAATATAAATATTTTTTCACCATACAACACGGTCGTTTATTTCAAAATTATGTTCCTGAAAACAACACGAATGCTACAGCAGCAAATGAAGAAAATTATAACAAAAATCTGTGCCGCAAAAAAAAACACATAAACAAAACACACAAATTTGCTTCATGATTTCAGGTTTCTAAATTTTTTTTTTTTTGGTTTTCCAACTTTTCTTACACGCCAGCATTCCGTTATGCAACAACAGCAACAAATATTACGGTTTTACTACATCATGAAAATGCACGCTATACTCTGCCACAAATAAATAAATAAATTGCGTTTAAAATTTTTATATGATTTCCGTTTTCCGGTCATGGTTGAGTTTTTAAACCAGCAGTATGTTTGGGCCAGTGAGCGGAAAATATGCTCTAAATAATATGAGTTTGCTTGCGAAACATTTAAACAAAAAAAGAGGAAATAATAAAGTTTAGATGGAATTTCGCGAACCATAAATACTTTCTTTCATACATGTAACGATTTTTAGCTGAAAAGCCTTAAGGTGTACAAATATGAGAATGTGTGTAGCTAAGTTTACAATGGCTACCTATTATTACATGAACTTTTTTGTACATTCAATTAGGAAGCAGAACTCGTTAATATCATAACCGGTAAGGCGGGGTATTTTCTTGTAATAAATACAGGAAATTAAGCTACAATATTCCTAGTTTCTTATAATGATGGTTAGTGTAACATCATTAAATTTCCGCATCCCAGAGCGTATTTTTTTATTTTAGGAAGCACAGCGCTTCTACAATAGACTAACAACTGTATAAGTCATGATTTGAAACGAACGTGAAATTTTAACTCCTGAAACAACTAACTAATCAAATCAAAAGAACAAACTAAACGGAATTATTTGTTTTTATGATTTCATCGAACTGAAATGGGTATTTAATAATTAATATGAATTAATTTATTACAGGCTAAAATTCGTTTTTTGTTCTTCCAATTAAGAAAGAAAAATTATATAATTTCATTAATATGGTCATTTTTATGGAATTTGGAAAAAGCTAAGTATTGAACTTTATCGGCATGAAATACGAGTACATGTATTTTCTGTGCCACTACACAAGTCACCAACATTCTCTGTGTCTTTCCATTGATTAGTGTCTAACATCATCTATTCAACCGATCTAACGATGACAAATTTAATATGAGAGCTTCACATAAATTTCATATTTTTTCGATCATTTTTCTGTTGGGTTAGAACAAAGTTTGCGCCGCTGTAACTTATTATTCATTGAATTTAGTTTTCAGTATTAAAATACTTGGCTTCTGAATGAGTTTAACCGTGTTAAAGTGTATCCACTTAACGCAAAAGTTGGTTAAGGAATTTTTTTATAAAGAGAAATCTCGCTGGCTGTCTTATTTAATTTAGAGATATTCTTAAGGTATTTAATATTACAATAACCTCGAATTTTTAGAGCGCCTTACAAAATGAAATATAAGACAGTACTTGTCGTGCGTTCAAACTAAGAGGCACTCTCGAGAGAAAAGAAACGAGACTAAGTAACTTTCGTTGATATACCCTCACAAGTAACGAAACTACCTCAAGCACGATCATGCACGAACTTACATGCATACTAAGCTAGAAAAAGTTGTTACGCAGCTACTCGAGATCAGGCGTGATTTAAACTATGCTGGCAAACGGATAAATTATGCAACATAAATTGTTAAACATAAATGTTCAGAAATTTAGCTTGCAGCCTTGTGTTTTTATGACTGCTGCTGATTTGGATTCCACCATATTAGTATTTTAGAAGGCAGTATTTAGAAACATCTATTCATGCAATAGCTTACGTAGTTTTTTCGTTTAAATTGCTCTTATTCAAGCTTATTGAGGTTCTGGAAAATAGGTACAATTTGTATAAACTAGATCATGGAATTTATTTCTTTTTATCTATATGAGAAGTCAATCGAGATATTCTGTAACTTTTCCATTCAAATACATTTTTTTATGGAAAGCGTTTTACTTCTCTACTGAGAAGAATAAAATACAATGTTAATATAACTTGGAGCTAACTACAACAAACCGCTCTCAAGTTATACGAATATATTTTTGAGGTAACGGTGTATCACAAAAATCAGCACCAATTAAAAAAATGGAGTGCAGATTGGTATTTAGCACATCAGCTTGAATAAGAATCAACTTTCAGTAGCGCCATACCGAAACGTTGCCCTCCTATGTCATCAATTTGCTCTGCAAGGGTAATCAATCTGCAAAAAAATAATTTTAAAATATAATAGCGTTCTCTCCTGTAATTGCAGCTTTTTATATCAATTGGCGATTGCTTGTTAAATTTGGTGCAGTGGAATATGGCTTTAAATTCTGAAAGACTCTTTTTTACTTTTGGTTATATTTTATATTTCTTTTTTTTTAGAGCTTGGTTTTAGGCAATATCTAAAGATCTCTCTATATAACAAAACTGCAATCTAGTGTTCAGAAGCTCTACTCTTTCTTTCCGTATTCTCTCATAAATGTCTAGTGCCAAGACTATATAACAAGTAAGATTCGTATGCCCATAGTGCAACTGTAAAAACGGAGTAATCAAAGTTAGCATTTTTTACGCGTGTGGAAAGGTTACCTACAGGAGTATTCAGGGTATTTTTACATTTTAAACGTATTATGCTTTAACTTCATACCCTCATTTTCCTTTGCGTTACAATTTTTTATTTGACCCACAATCAACTGCCTCAAATTGCCTCAATAAAAGCCTCAAATAGCTGTCTATCATTTGAATTATATTAAAATACTTTGCCAAAACAACTAGCTTGCCCTTTTCTGAAAATTTACTCTAAACATGCATAACAATATATACATACTTGTGTGTGTATGTGTATGTAGAATAAAAGCACACAACATAAAATGCCAAAGAAACCGATAAATGTACAGCAAAGAAATGGAATAAAAAGAAAATATCAAATAAATAAAAATCTAATTTTATTAAATTGAAAACTATTTGCTCAAAATGTTTTGTTTGTTTGGAGTAGAGTATTTAGGTATGCGTGTGTGTGTGTATGTGTGTGTGTGTGTGTGTGTGTGTGTGTGTTTGTATAAACAAGTTTTAAGGCAATCAATAAAACTGGCATATTGCCACACATGGTAATCCTTAAAAAAGAAAAACATATAAAAGGACATGTGATGTAATATTAATAAATCTAGAAAAGTAAAGATACGAACAAAGGTTCCCTCAAGACAATTGAGCAAACAAATGTTTCATGTGACTGTAAGTTTTACCTGAAAAATAAGTGTTTTAAAAGAAAAAATTATTGCATTTCTTTAAGCAAAAAAAAAAAGCATCGAAGGGCGATTGTTTATTTATTTTGCACAGTGATTTATTTACGTTGCACTGTGCGGCCGAATATCTTTGTTCGAAAGGAAGAGACAATTTAGGATGAATACCTTACAAAAAATTAGGACTCATAGCAATCGGCAATTAAAAGTTTTCCTAACGGAAAATGGCTAACTTTTACGATTACTTATCACTACCTAATGCTAAGAAAAGAGACATTAACCGAAGTCCTGAGCACTGTAGTTAGGGGAACAAGATGGCAAACTACTTTATGTACGGCAACAAAATAGCACATTTACAGAGGTTTCGTATAATTAAATCTAGTTCATATCTACTGCCGAAACAAGGAAAACAGTCTTGTTGAAGTTTCTTCCTTTATACACGTAAACATGACTGTAACACGGTCAGGAGAACCACATTATGTTCTCTACAATAATATATTGTTGAAGCAACCATATTATGGTTATTTGAAAACATTTACTTTAGTTGCGAAAAGCAAGTTAATATTTACTTTTAATCATGCAACAATGCAATTTTTACTAACATTCTAACCATATTATATTCTTACTGTACAAAACAGCAGAATTATTCTAGCCTTAAAATGGTAATAGTAAATATAGCATGTAAATATTTTTTGGTGTTTAATTAAACAAATGACTAAGAAGCTTCTCTTCAAAAATATTTTGTTTGAATACGTTTCTATGGTTCTAAGTAGAGCAATATTATAATACAGGGTTATCCATTTTCCGGTTTAAAGAGTAAAGTTAAAGAAAACATACATAAAGTTATGATTTCGATGAAACTTATTTTAACTTCGACCTTGCAATTACGTATGAAATACAATGTCATATAAATAACCGCCTCTAGATTGATTGCAGTGTTACTTCTGAGGTAGCTTTCGACCACATTTTTGAATATTTTGGGCGATATATCCGCCATAACTTGACGAATGCTGTGTTACAAACGCTTCGGCGTACAAGAATTACCAGCGTAGTCACGGTATTTGACGTAGCCTCACAAATAATGTCTAACGGCCTCATATTGCGTGATCTTGGTGGCTTATTGACATCGCCAGAACGTGTTTATTCATGGTACCGTCTTGTTGAAACTATATATCGTCCGGTTCATAATCTTCAAGTGCAGGCCAAAAGTTCCTTTCGTACGGCCATTGGCGGTAACGATTATTCCACCATCGAAAAAATAGAGCCCAACAACAGCTCCAGACCATAAAGCCGCATGCAACAGATTTTCTACAATCACTTCTGGCTTCTCTGAGCCAGGATAGGGGTGCGAATACTAATGCGTATAGGTCTAATTGCTTAGAACGCCATGGAATTGAAAAAATCGGATTATTCGCCACACTTTCACCAACAGAAGCGATGATGAACAGGCCTGACCATATTTGTAACGGTTTCAGTCTCTTCAAATTTCTTTATAATCTTCCCAAGTTCTTGCAGAGTAGGTCGATTATGACAACCACAATCAGCATAATGCTCGAAAAGTGACCACATTTGAACCACCAATTTTGTAGTAAGTTTTAACTATTTTAACGCATTTTTCTATTGTTAAACGATCCATATTCACTTATATATTTAACAGCCAATAGCCGTGCCAGATCGGCAGTTTGAAAACCACTTAATGGATAACCTGTTATATAGTCTACAATAATAATATGACTTGTTTACAACCATTAATAATTTACTCGATACATTTATCAAAATGTATAAATTGTGTTTATAGTTTATTTTGTAGTAATGTTAAAAAACAAATTTTTTTCATACAAATGTTGGCTATAACTGGTCCTAAGTTGGTTCCATTCTTATGTAATGTTTAACTCACAAATGTTTAACTCACAAAAATCAGAAATTCTCTTTTTCTTTCAATTTGCTTTTTATATTTTCTCGAATTTTAGTAAATTTACTTTCTAAATATTTCTGCGTTTTACATCTAGTTGTGCTAAACACATACACACGGACAAAAGTCATGGTGACCTTGCTTACTCAACTTTCGAAAATCTGTTTTCTATAAATACAAGTTCGTCGATACCAACAGCCGATGTAATTGTATACAACAAAAGTATACGACCACGATGCAGGCCTGTGCTCACTTGTAGTGCAAACATGTCCTGCCTGCAGACCAAAAAACATCAAACCAAACTAAATTATCTTTAGCAAAAGAAACAATCATGGTCGTACTGGAGTCATACCGTATGGTTGTTTGTCAGTGCTAGTGTCGGCGAATACGTAGATGTGTAGGACTTATAACTAGACAGGGACCAATTTAAAAAAAATTATAAAATAAATTTGTCAGCACTCCTACGTCCTTTCATTAGGGCTCTGATCATTAAACATACAACAGCTATTGTTGGCTTTATAATTTTCACCTTAGATCTCACCCATCTACAACTCCTTTCAAATGCCCCTATATTATTATAATAAGGTAATACAAAATGTGAATTAACCATTGATGTCCAAAAAAATAACAGATCACTATTAAATTTAAAAAAAAAAATATTTGAAAAAATGCAAGAATAAGCAAAACTAGGTTGAAAATACAAAAGAATTAAAATAGGCAAGCTAAAACTGATTGCAAGAAGTTCTTAAGCCTAAAGGAAAATAAACTAATAATAACAACTATGTAAACAAATAAAACTTTGAATGTTTTTGTCCCACTATTGTAAGGAACGGACACTTTTTAAATTTTAAATATTCATTTTGGTTACAGGGATATGCATTCACGAGTTATGCAACAAATAGTTTTGTTGGAAAAGAAATATCGTAGAGGTCACCGGATTCAAGTACGTTGTGATCCTCTTCTTTGTAGTTTACCTAGATATGGCAGTAGCCACTGGAACCATTTCGGGTGGTTCTTCCCAGATATGGCAGGTGTTTTTACTAATCTAAAAATAAGACCCATAGTGAAACAAAAATTTACCAAAAACAGTGGACGTTCTTCAAACGCCTATTTCCAAGAAGTTTACAATTAGTTTTTCATAATTAATACAACATAAAAATCATTTTCTATTAAGAGATATTCAATCCTTTTGCCACATAATAATCCCAATTCAAACACATATAAATATAAATTTTATGTTTACTTTTCATTATCTCTCTTCAGTTTTTTTTAATATTTATGATAGAATTTTAACTCCATTTGATAAACGCACATAAAACCTTGACTTTATATTCGTACAACCTCAAGCTGAATTTTGTTAGAAAACTAAATGAAAAAACCTAAAAAAATCTGAAGCAAATGAAAAACAAAAAATTCTATTGTTTTTTAGTTTACAGTTTCTGTTTTTGAAAGGGACCGTAAAACAAAGGACGATTTATGAATTGTTAGCAGAAAGTTTCAAAAAATGAGGAAATTATTTTAAATAAATATACGGAGAAATAATTGTGAAATATTTCGTTTTTAATATAATAAAAATAAAATTATTTTTTAAAGAAAAACTGAAAACAGGATTGTTTAAAAACAGCCATGTGGCTGGAATAAACAAATATTTAATAATTAAAATAGATTTTAGCAACTATATAGAAGTTTTGTAGTTATTAATTTTTATATAAAATTCAATACAGTTATACTGTGTAGGAGTTTGTGAACTCTTATTTATTTTCATTGAAGCGAAAAACCAATGGCAAATTATTAAACTGACCAAGCGGATCAAAATGATAAACCTTTATTTTAAAAATATAGTGCAATCATTGCAGGCATAACCCCTCCCCCTAATTTTATGCGGATAGAGCTGTTATCCAAAGCAAATACTTCAGCGTTGAAGTATAGTAGCCATTCATCCTGGATCTGTGCGTCATATGAATATCTGAATATCGGACAAAAATACCGCAAATTTATGCAAGAGAATTTGATGCAGATGTATTCAACTCACGCACCAGCAGACCAAAGAAAATGCTGACTCTTCGCTAGGGGCCCCTAATTTTCACTAAAGGATCAATGTTAGCAGCAATGAACCAAATTTCAATTGCCATGGACTGCAGCTATAGCAGCTTAAATTTACCAAATATAAATCTATTCCTGGTGGTGCCGCTGTTTGAAAGAAGGCGTTATTCGATCTTTCTTCTGCGTCAACAATGTTGAAGGACGGCGGTAATTTACACACCGTGGTCGAACGTTTTGACCGCACTAATATTTTTTGTGTTGGAAGTCGCAGGTCTGCGTCAATAAGCTTCCAGTAAACGCTGCCCTCAAAGTCAGAGTAACCCAGCCCATCGTTCAAACTCAGCCGGAGTTATACGAAAGAGTCATTGAAAATTGTAACTGTTGGATCCGTGCCACCCTACGTAATCGCGGCAAACATTTGATAGACATAAGACTATTAAATAAAAGAGAAAATTCATTCATTTTCACACACATCTTGTTTTAAAGATAATGAAGAGGATGGAAGAGTATCTCGCATACATAGTACATATTAATTGCCTTATTTCTGAACTGGAGTGTAAATGTTAAAGTTGTAACGATGCTTCTCTGCTGGGGTATATCTCGCCGCTCCAGGAGGTTCTGTCATAGAATATTTCTGGGCCCTTGATGAAGGAAACACGTACTTCAATAATTAAATGCTCTTTATTTAACGTCTCTTATAGTCCTCTTTATGATAGGTACAACAAAGCAACTCTCTTCACGTAATTGGCCACCATTAACTTCACGGAGCCTTATTTGCTCGCCACTAGATGACAGAGAGCTTAGCTGAGCCGCTGGTACGCCACGGTACAGTTTCGAAACCGTTGACAGAAGCACGCTCTCCTACAATGAGTATATTGCTTCTGGGAGACACCACGGATGCAATATCTCACTCAGCGCTGACAGGATTGGAGGGGTGAACCGGTGGACGCCTCCTGATGTATTGAGTCTAGGACGAGATGGGCTCTTACGTGACACAGATGTAGGTATGGCACCTGGGCGACACCTCGGTTACCCTACCTTTATCTGGAATAGAGATTTTGTACAATAAGAAAAATGGTGGGCGCTACTAAATTTCTTATCTTCCAAATTTCCACTAAATCTTGGTAATAACTTTCTAAAGGGTAGACGCCACCAATAGTAAGCTCTTACCTCGATCGCAGCCGAGCGCAGACTGATTCAAATCTATCGCAACACGTTCTTTTATACCCGTTTTCTGGCTACAAAAATTAGTTGCATCTTTTAGTATTTGTTTATCATGGTTGTATAAAAGACGTGTTTGTGTTAATAATTACTTCCTTAAATTATTCCTAGGTGGTGCCAGTATTAACTACGGCCGTTAATTTCAAATATTTAAATATTCGCTACATTTGTGAAGCATATCTTAAGTTTAAGTCTAAAGTTTGTATAGAGAATTCATTCAAAATATTCATGTGAGTCTAATCTCACTTTTGTAACTTCTGTTACTCTATAAATTACTAAATTTACGTTAATAGTAATGTCTAATTAACGAGTTAGTATACAAAAATTAATAATTCCCATTCGTAAGGATTATTTGCTGTACCTTTTTTTACACTGGATTTGACATTAAGGTACCACAAAGAAAATATCATAAAGAAAAATCTATTTAAATTCTTTTCATTTTTAATGTTGACAATAGAGGTAGTGAAGCACACTAGAGTATTACTAATATTATAAGGAGGTAATATTTAAATGTGTATAATAGGTAATCTCCGGAACCATCCAAACGATTTCTAAAATTCGTTCAGCAAAATATAGAATGTAACCTCTTAACGGACAGAGGCTATATATTTCCCTGTTAAAGAGCTTGGAATATAGGAATGAATATGGCAAATTCTTACGAATATGGTTCATGAAAAAATAACTTCGTTCCTACGCTTTAAGTATTAAATGGCTAAACCGATTTTTATGAAATTTAGAACATAAATAAATTTGCCACTAAAGGAGAAATGAAGATATGATCAGTAGAACTCTTGGTGGACTTTTCCGAAACTATCCAAACAATTTCGATGATATTTAAAACACAGATAGATCTGAATATGAATCTTGTTTTTATTTGAAGAATTAATTTCCATTTATTTTAGTTTATTATAGATTTCTGTTGGCATTAACCTGCCTTAGTCACAGAGTTTTATGTGGAAGTTAACGTGATACCCTCTGTTAACCCAAGAAAGGATACACACAATTCTTTAATTTATAAATGAAAGATTAATTTAGTTTATTATACATGTGACTTGAAAGAGATTAAGAAAAGGAATGAATAATATCAGTTATATTAACAAACTGTTATACATATGTATATAAGATTAGTTGTATGCATTTGGGTTGCAAAGTAAGGTTGCATTTTTTCTTACAATCTCCCGCTCAAACCAAATGCAAACTTGAAAGTTATTAATAAAACAATTATTTAATTGCAAGTTTTAGTAATTTACAACAATACAAATGTTTGTGCTTTGTTAAAATTTTAGTTAAAATGTCTGCTGCATTTTCGTTGGTTGTAACATACTGTATATCGATCTCCTTGTTGCCGTATTTTTCTCTTATGTAGTGGTAACGGATATCAATATGTTTGCTTTTCTTCTGTACTGTGGGATTTTTAACCAGAAAGGCTGCACTTTGATTATCGCAAAGTATAGGAGTAGGTGATACAATATAGTCGTCAAACCCCATTTCATGAAGTAGACACCGATGGAAAATAGTTTCTTTTGCGCCCTGGCATAAAGCGACGTACTCAGCTTCCATCGTACTTAGAGCAACCACAGATTGTTTTCGTGATTCCCATGCAATAGGACCACCTGCCATAAATATTACAAAACCTGAATAGGACTTTCGATCACTCGAATCGCTTCCCCAATCAGAATCTGTGAAACATTCAAAATTTTTTAAATTATTATAAAAAGTAATTTTACCTATTGGATTTTTCTTTAGGTATCTGAAGACATATTTGGCCGTTGCAAAATGTTCTTTATGTGGGTGTGTGTTGAACTGTGACAATTTCGATACCACATGCATCAAATCAGGTCGCGTTATTACAGCTAAATACATCATTGCTCCAATCAGACTTTGGTACGTTTTTGTATCCAAGTCATTACATTTTCCTTCACACTTCTTAAGCACCATACCACTTGGCCATGGAGTGGCTGCAGGTTTGCAATCTGACATACCCCATCTTTCTAGCAATTCTTCAGTGTATCGTTTTTGGTGAATACTTATGTCACCTCTTAAGCCATCTCGATTAATTTCCATACCCAAATAGAATGAAATTGCACCTTTATTTACTGCCTTTACATGTTTGTTTAAGTTTTCAAAAATATTCTGCATCTCTCTCTCACTAGAAGATGCCAATAACATATCGTCGACGTAAATGGCAATGAAGCTTAAGTTAGTACCATTACATTTTTTTCTTTAGGCCTATCTACTAACTGCCACGTTTTATTATTTACTAAGGAATTATACTCTTGTAGCATAGCATTTTTCCACTTCTCACAATTGTCTGAATTAAGTGCTTCATTTACAGAATTAGGGTTCTCAATTATAGCATTTAACATTTCAGGCCCCCCTTCAGTAACATACACTTTGCGGGGTCTTCCTTTACCACCGGTTCTTAGGATTTTAGGTCTTCCTCTTTTTCTTTTATTATCAACAACAATTGTGTCTTCTCTATCAGATTCACTATCTATTGAACTCACCTGCTCTTCTTCATCATCAAATTCGTCATGTACTTGTTGAGAATCACTATCACCTTCAGTTGGTACTACAGCTTTATTATTAAAGTTTGTATTTTGTTTAAAAATATTTATATAAAGCATCTCTTGATTATCATCTTCTGTAGGCAATTTCTCAAACGAATGTTCAAAAAATATGACGTCACGAGCAATAATAATTTGTTTTGTTTTGGGGTTATATAATCGGTACCCTTTAGTGTTTAACTGATATCCAACGAACTTAGTTTTTAACCCTTTTGGTAAAAATTTACTACCCTTAGCTTTAGGGCCTTTGCTTAAAACGACAGCATCACATCCAAACGTTTTCAAATGAAACACTGACGGTTGTTTACCCGACCATTTTTCGTAGGGTGTGATGTCACCAAGAACTTTTGTGGGTGATCTATTTCGAAGATATGTTGCCGTGTTTATTGCTTCACCCCACAAGCTTTGTGGTAACTTAGATTGTTCCATTAAACACCGAGCCATTTCGACTAGGGTTCTATTTGCCCTTTCTGCAACACCATTTTGTTGCGGCGAATAGCTTACAGTTGTCTGGTGTACTATTCCTTTCTTTGCAAAAAATTGTTTAAAATTAGAATTAACAAATTCCTTTCCGTTGTCGCTCCTAACAACTTTAATTTGACGGCCTGTCTGCTTCTCCGCGGTCGCAGCAAAATTAGTAAATGCTGTAAATGCATCACTTTTATTTTTGAGAAAATACGTTGAGACGTAACGAGAATAATCGTCTATAATAGTCATGAAATATGCCGATCCACCAACAGTTTTTACTCCAATTGGTCCGCATAAATCGGTATGCACTAGCTCTAACAAATCGTTTGTTTGAACGCTTAAATAGTTCTTGTACGGCTTCACAGAAATTTTATTGACAGCACATGTAACACACTCTATTTTGTTAGGCACTTTTAAATTTAATCCCTTTACCATATTTTTGGCTGATAACTTATTTAAATCACTTGCGTTAATGTGTCCATATCTATAATGCCATTTTTTAGTCATAATTTCTTCATTTATATTATTTACGCTTTCAATATCTTTAATTATATCCATTTTCGCAATAAACAAACCTTCACATAAATCAGCTGTCAGAATATTTTCTTTTTGTTTACTTTTAATAAAAGCTGTATTGCCTTGAAAAATAACAGAGTGACCTGCTTTTAAAATTTTGTTTATCGAAATAAAATTAGAATGCAATTTAGGAACATACCAAACATTATGTAAAGTAAGCTTACAAAATTTTGTTCTTATTTTTACATCACCAATTCCTTCTGCATTTATGTTCTCACCAGATGCTAATACGATTTTGTGTTTTGACTCTGTTAATTTAGAAAAATATTCTTTTGTCTTGCACATATGGGATGTTGCTCCGCTGTCTAAAATGAACTTTTCTGTTAACTTGTTAGTGTTCTCAAATGATGAAAATGCAAAATCGGTTTGCTCATCCTCTTTGCACTGAGAGCGAAAATGGCCCTTTTTGCCGCAGCGAAAACATTTAATGTTATTAACATTAGAATCAAAAAGCTTTTTATCGTTTCGATGTTGATCACTTTTTACACGAGTTTGCCGTTGGTTGGTATAGTTGATGCTCTTGTTAAACTTCTTATTTCTTTTACTTTCATTTTTAGGATTTGCTGCAAATACTGTTTCATTTTGGTTATAATTTTTGTTTAACTGACGCAACTCTTCTTCCAATATTTTTGAAATTAATTTGTCATACTTAGGCAAATTATCCCTGCTTTCAATAGCAATAACGAAGCTTTCCATCTCATCAGGTAGACTGCACAAAAGCAAGATTGACAGCAAATCATCATTTAATTCAATCCCAATTTCTTTAAGTTCATCAACAACTGAACTAAAATCGTTTATTTGTGAGGCAAATTTTTGATTTATGTTAAACTTGAACCGTACAAGTTTTTTAAACAAATTGACTTTTCTTGATGCGGTATCTGCTTTATACAATGCGCTTAAAACATTCCAGGCACTTTTCGCGGTACTACAATTTTTAATGTGAATTAATTCACTTGGCTTCACACTTAACGTTATGGTTGCAAGGGCTTTCGAATCATTTAGAGTCCATTTAGTTGCTTCTGCGTCTGTCTTCGGAATATCGTCATCAATCGTATTCCACAGATCTAATGTAATCAGTAAGCTCTTCACCTGAATACACCATGTGTTGTAGTTGTCGCCATTGAGTTTTTCAATACATGCTACACCGGTTGCCATTCTTGAGCCTTATTGTGTAGTTAGGTAAAACAATGAAAAAATCTTAAACACGTTGACCGCGTCGTTTATAACCTCAAACTTTATTTGAAACCTTTTCAATTATGGTTAATAGGGATCTGGGCCCATAACCTTTGTTGGCATTAACCTGCCTTAGTCACAGAGTTTTATGTGGAAGTTAACGTGATACCCTCTGTTAACCCAAGAAAGGATACACACAATTCTTTAATTTATAAATGAAAGATTAATTTAGTTTATTATACATGTGACTTGAAAGAGATTAAGAAAAGGAATGAATAATATCAGTTATATTAACAAACTGTTATACATATGTATATAAGATTAGTTGTATGCATTTGGGTTGCAAAGTAAGGTTGCATTTTTTCTTACAATTTCAATGAACAGTTTTTTAATACAAAATTTAACAAGTATTTTATTTTATTAAATAATAATAATTGTTTAATGTTATTTGTTTTCAGATATAACATATCGTTAAAAGAAGACCTTGAAATAAAGTAAGTGTAAAGTAGATTAAACCATATTTGTTTACCTTAACATTTTTAAAAACTCGAATGTACTTTTACTATTGTCCAAATATTTTTTATAAAGTTCTGTAACTCATACTGGTAGCTAAAAGTAAAATATATCATTCAAGGGAAGGCAAGGTATACTAAGGAACAATATTACAAAAGAGGATGGAATATAGTAATGAGGCCGTCAGTTGGCAAGTACAAAGTTATGGCTTCCCGTAACTGAGCACTGTCAGAAGTCCTGACTTATATATCCTAGTGGTCGCGGCAGGTAACAGGTCCCTGTCTCTACAAGGAGTCTGCCTAAACAGGTAGAGCGGAGAGAAGCCAGTTTCTAATATGCGAACTCTGGATACCAGTCGATCTAAAGCTTTAATACAGACTTAATCGTGCATTTGAAGCTCTTTCTCCATTACAGGGATAGGTTGATCTCTGAAGAAACTCCGCGTTTAGTTTACCAAGGGAGGAATCCAGAAGAGAAGAATCAGAATGACTCGCAAGCAGTGGACGGGTAAATCTTCAAAGATATTTCGAAAGCATTGGACCGTGGAATTCCGATAGGGATGGACAATGAAGCCTCGCAATAGATTAATCTATGTAGGAACACCGGTGTTTATCGGCCAATGAAGTAATTCTAAAGAGATGGATAAGACAACGTCGAAAGGGTCAGTCTCGAAAGATACTCCTGCGGGTCAGTCTCGAAAGGTACTCCTGGATAGCATAAGGCTTAGGACCACGGATAGTGGAGCCTTAGAATCCACGATGAGGAAGAAATCCGACAGTCACTAGTCGCCAGTTTGAAATCACTACAATCAAGGGTAAGGGCTTGTGGTAGCACGATCCGCGAACGGGAGTAACGTATACGTAAATTTCAAATCAGTTGCCTGAAATCAATTCGAGGAAAGAAGGGGGTCGAAAGAGGACAAACACATTTAGCGGTCTGCTTCGATATCCTTCCTGCATTTATAATTAGGTCCAAACCAAGTAGAATTTTCATTGCTATTTCATACCATGGCTAAGTGCAACATAATTAAAATGCCAAAAAAAAACTAAAAACACTCAACAAAGAATACTAAACTAAAGTAATTCTTATGAGTTATCCAGGCAATTTAGTGAATTTAAATTTATTTACTACCAAGACTTCTAAAGGAATCTCTTTAGGTCTGGGTCATTTATAATTTGCTCTCAATTTCTCTTTCATACTGTTATTTTATATATATCCGATATGCTTTTTTAAAACATGCAGTTTTGCATTAAATATTTACCTTGTTGCGGTTGTGTTATATGGCTGTAGCAAGGAAAACATACTGCACAAAAATCATTTAACTCATACACTTATTCATACATAAATTAACATAATCCAACAGCATGATCATGAACAGTCATGGTTGCTGGCATACACAGACATATATATGTATGTGTGCATTTAGGAACAAATAGAACTTGGAGCAGATGTGTAAAGGAATAAAAACACAATAAATTTAGTCAGGCGGAATATTGACACAGCATTTGTGGTTTCCTCCAAAAACGTTTTAGAGAATATAAATAATGAATTTTTAGTAAAAAATGTCACCTGAATCTTTTGAGAAAATTGCGAGATGACGATATTATAATTGACTACAGTTTTCGAAAAATCCATTGCGTCGTGCGCAGTGATATAAGTGGCCCTGCCCTGTGGGAATTACAGGCTTTGCCTATGTTTGGTGTAGAAGGAATAATTGAAAATATATTTGACAAACAATTAGTTTTGCCGTAAATAAATTTTATGTCAACAACCAGCTAAAGGCAACGTTTAGTGCAAACTCATAATTATTTTGATAGTGGGAGTTATTTAAGACTCTGTGCTGCCGAAGAATTTTATTTATTTTTGTTTTCCTTTAGCTTATTCTAGCTTTCAATACATTTAGTCATTATGTTCTCTATGCCACTTTTCCTACTAAGAAAATGTTGCACATTCGTATTATTGTCAACTTGTAGTACGAACATGTTGCATTATAAGGGTTTCTTCCATTTTGTTGTTTTTGCTCCTGGTGTTAAGGTCTTTTAAAAGTATGTATGAGGGCATATCAACACAACTTACTTGAATACACAAACAATAACAACCATAACTGTATCTATTTGTGCGTATGTGTTTGTGTGCATTTAACGTTCTTATGTATGCATTATTTTTTGCATGCAAATAAGGCTCTCGTTAGTATATTCTCCTTTTACTATTTGGGGGTTTACTTGCTTTGCTTGAGTATATGTTTGTTATTTGCTTATAATTTTCAATTTTTTTTTTCATTCCTTTCTTATTTATATTGTTTGTGTTGTGGCATGTCATGTGTCTGTGTGTGTTTGTGTATAAGTATGGTTTCTTGCATATGTGGTCTCTGCTTATATCTATCTGTCCTTTAGTAAAATTTTCATGTTGTGTTTTCTACTCAAGTATGCGTATAAGACGTCTAAAATATCCTTGACATATTGTTGAAAGATAGTGTTGCATATTTTCATAATTTTCTCTTGCATATTTTGCTTCGTCGTTGTCTTGTTTGTTTTGTTTTTTTTTTGGCTTTGCTTTCGGAGTAAAAAATTAAATGAAATTATTTCAATATTTGCATATAATATTTTGTTGTAGGGTTGAAGAAAACTTTACAGTATAAGGAGAGTTTGGCACATTTTAAAATAATGGAAAAACTCAGGGGTTAAATATGCCAAAATATTTAAGTTTGGCAACGACTTACTACCGCAACGCCCTGAAAAGTCTTTAATTTTACCAATTTTTGTCTACTGTTGTGACACAGTCTGTAGAACAGCAGCTATTGCTAACAAATATACAAATGAAAAATAAATCCAAGAAAATCATTCTCTAATATTACATCGTCGCACCGCTTCAGTACCTACAAGGTGTCCGCCGGGAAGGCAGATTAAATTAAAGAGAATGGATCGTGTATTGATAAATGTTTTATTTAATATCGGCAATTATGTATGGAATACAATATCAGATAAATGCCGGCCTCTGTTAATTTCACAAATGCAAGCCCTTTTGAACACATTTTTCATTACATTCTCACACATTTCACGCGGTATTTCATTAATTTCAACACGAATATTTTGTTTGAGTTGCTCCAGCGTATCTGGTTTGTTTGCAAGAACCTTGCTTTTCAGATATCCCTACAAAAAGAAGTCCAGAGCAGTCAAATCATGCGACCGTGGAGGCTAATCAACATCACTATTCCTTGAAATAACTTGTTGTGGAAAGAGGTCTCGCAGTAATTTCACTGTAATTCTAGCTGTATGCGATGTGGCACCGTCTTGTTGAAAGCACATGTTAGTCAAGCTTAAAGTATGCAGTTGTGGCGTTAAAAAGTGTTCAATCATATCACGATGTCGCTCTCCATTGCCAGTTACCGTTACGCCGTTTTCAGTTTCAAAAGAGTAAGGTCCCATGATTCCTCCTGATCAAATTGCTCACCAGACTGTCACTTCTAATGGACTATTCTGTTTATTCCCATATCCATTCAAATGAAAATGTGTCTCGTCACTCATTATGATTTTTTCTTGAAAATCGGGGTTGTCATGGGCGAGTTGTAGCATCCTATTGGTAGATGTACGGCGGCGTAAATGGTCTTCTGGAAGAAGCTCTTGTGTCAACTGAATCTTGAATGGCAACAAGTGCAAACCTTTGTGCAAAATTGTGGCCAAAGTTGTTCTTAGAAGACCAAGCTCCTGAGCACGGTGTGGTATTGAGGTTGATGGACTTTTATGAACACTTTCTTGAACAGAAGCAATGTTTTCAGACGATCTTGCAGTACGTTGTGGTCCATGCTTGGGCCTATTAGCTACAGTCCCTATTTCTTCGAAATCATTCACCACACGATAAATAGTGGGTCTTGTTGGCATGTTGTTTCTCCCAAAAATTTCACGTAACTTTCTCATCGTCACAGTAATCGATTATTGATTTTGATAAAATGTTTTAACGATTAAAACACGTTGGTTTACCGAATATTTTTCCATAATAAATTTGCCACGTCTCTACTTCACGACTGTCAAATATGAACTGTCAAGACTAATGTTTACCAAAATGGCGGCAAAACAAATTAGTATAGCTTCCCGGCGGCCACCCTGTAGTTTACTTAAAGCTGATGCAGAATTCAGAAGCTCCGTAATAAAGTTTTGTTAAAAATATTCTCAATAGTCTGAAATGAATGCTGATATATTTGAATATCCTTTTTAAAATATAAATAATATTAAAGAAAATATTTGAAAAGTATTTTCCCAGATGCTTCCATGTCAATAAAAAATTGAAACCTTATATACGTGACATGGTACAAGGCTAGCGGGTATAATGTATGTGCAAATTATATATTGTTGTATTAAAGTTTGACTGAAAATTACATATTATTATACAATATAAATGAAAAATTCATATAAGGAAACAGTTTTTAGATGTCTATTTTATTTTAAATTAACATCAGTAAACATTGTGTGATTACATATTAATAAAACAAACTTTTGCCGCACAAAATATACTAATTTTGCGGCAGTTATTCTGAGGATACATACCACACGTTTGCGAGTTTTATCGATTAATACGGCGAGTAACACTCCCTGCGTGAGAAAAAATTTTCTTAAATCTTTTATATGAAAACTAACAACAAATAAATTTTCTTCAAAATTTTGTTGAATTTTTAACTTTGTTCAATTTTCAATTTATTTGTACTTCGTCTTTTAAAGACTCTGCGCACATAATAATGCAGTTGGTCATATCTTTAAGACATCCTCGATAACGACATAGAAAATCCTAGAACAAAGGGCACATAAATCGTACAAGACGATATGAGCGACAGTGCCATGGCCACCGCCGTTAACGACTTTATGAACGACAATGTTAAAAATGGACGAATATGTAGTTACAAAAAAAATTATCTATCATTTAGATGCATATTATTACTTATGATTGAAATTCCGGTGACACTTAACTCTTTTCATGATTTAGAAAATTATGTAAATACGACTTAAAGATCACTGGTTTTATGTCTCCACAATAAATTTCGATGGAAAAATGTACTTTATTTTAAACTTTGAAGTTGGCTATAATTACACGGATCTGCTTGGAAAAGCGGTAAAATTGCAATATGTGTTGGTTACCTTTGAGTTTTGTTTTTGAGGTCTTCAGTATATCTATACCATTTACATGTAAAGCGCTTAGTATATCGTCTTCCTACTAACATGATACACACGTATTGCTTATGACAAAAGATCTTAATCCGGCCTATTCAGGATATTATTTTCAACAATATTGTCTCCTTATTCAATATAACCTGTAAGGTTTTCTATTTCCTGTAATATATATTCTTTGTAAAAATATTTTTTCCGGGGAATTTAGCTACAAAGGAAAAAAACTGAAGAAACTTTATTGATAATAACTTGAAATTTTTCATATTTCCAGAAGCACAAACAAATTGATGAAATTGTGTTTCATTTTGTCTAAAATGCGTCTGCAAACACGACAACCTGCATGCAGTTGTCCCCACTTTGTCTTCAACACAGCTTTATTCAAGACACATTCAAATTATATCTTGAAACACGACAAATTACACTATTTTGTTATAATTATCTTCAACCGTGTTTTATAGACGTCAAATTATAAATAGTCAAAGAAAATGTCGTCTATACCTACTTGGCCAACTGGGATGTACCCAGTGTGTGTGTGTAATTGAAAATTTAAAAAACCAAAACTAATTTACGATTTTATATCTTTTTAAAGAATTGTGTGTTTCTAAAAATAAATATGAAGTAAATAATGTGATTTCATATAAATTATACAAGGATACCCTGGCATCCTGCCACCCAGTTAAGGGTGTACAAAAAGTAATCCGTTGTTTTACATCCTACCAAACTGATCAATTGAAATCACGCTTACAAAAATTCAAAAATTGATAAAAGTTGTGAGTTGTCAAGAGGTATTAAAATGTTTGGTCATCTGCAACCATACAACAATTTTAGTTAAAAATTAAAAAGTAACCCAGGTACCCAGTCACGCACATAAGTGTTAAAAATAAAAGTTAGTTGGCGTTTTTCCGAGATATAGCAAATGTCAAGCATTTTTGCCTATACATTTTGAAAGTAACTAAATAACCGTTAAAAATAACTTGGACTAACTTCGCCAGCAGCAAAGCATTGGGCTGTTTAAGACGGCTTTGACAATGTTATACAGATATGAGCTAGTAGAACTGCAGACCACACTATACCAGCATATGGAATGTAAAGATGTTGCAAACAATTATTACTACAAGAACACTATAAGATTAATTAAAACGACTTGTCAAAAATTTAAATTAAATGGGAAAGTATTATAGTGCGACAACAATATGTTATGAATCTGATAGAAATAAAGGTGGAATGGTGACACACCATTTTTTTTTTTAAATTTTGTAAAAGCTTGTCACCAACATAATGATAATATTTTACTTTTGATTTATTTTTGACAGTCAGTACGATTATTATTAAATTTCTTTCTTCAAAAATCCAACGAAAATCTTAGCACTTGTATAATAGTGTAAGAGGGGCTTCAACAGTAACAGTCACCATTGGTTGACGCTAATGTAACACTTTTCCTAATCAATACAAACTTGACGTCTTTTAGTCGATAATAAAGAATTTTCCAATAGGGAGTTGTTGATATTGTCAGTCTGTGGCAAGCATGCTGTTTTGTTGTAAGCTATCAGATATCAAATAAATCGCTGCCAAGAAACCGCAAAAGGAGAGCACCTTAAGAAGAAGCGTTTTCATGCACAAGAACTCTTACTCTTACAGACTTCAGCTTGATTAAGCCTGCAATCGTACAAATTTCCACTGACCATGCAGCTGAGCTAAGTAGATTTCAGAACGTGTGGAAGAGACTTTTAAAAAAGATTTATATATGTGCCTTCACATCAACCGGATCTACATCAGGTGGCAACGCAACCAGAAAAAATTACTATTTGTACAGATTTTGAGCCGGCTGCATTATTGATCCAACCAACTCAAGTTAACACACTCAATGGCGAAAGTTGTATAACAAGGTCAACCGGGTGTGGCTTGAACTGAACTCAACGAACGTAGACGATATGTGGTCCCAGAAATATGATGCTATGTGTCGGTCTCCGGACGCCATTTTATGTGAAGCATTTATGGGTACGATTATCTCTAGCGGAGGTAACATGATTTGGACACAAAATTTGTGGCATTCGATTCAGCAGCTTTGATGCTGCTAAATTTTGTCTTAAGATGTTAACCGACGTTGCAAAAAAACTCAAGCAACCTATGTCATCAAAGACAACATGACTCGGCCCATCGCTATGCGAAACGATCTTTAGAAATTTGGAAATTTTCGAATTTTCGGGTCAGGGCATCCGCGACGGCCTTTTGAACTACATTATATAACGATACACATGGACTTTAAAAAAATCCTTAACATCTAATGCAGAGATTGTTTAATCCATTTCAACCTTGACCCTTCCTTGTTGAAGAACCCTTTACATACACCTAAGTAACTGCTATAGAAATGTTTTTGTAAAAATCAACTTATTACAACTTACGAATTTCCAGGATAGCTTCTACAGTGAAGAATAGTGTAAGTACAGGCGCTAGATAGAAATCCAAAGTTGTACCATAAATATGAAAACCTTGTAGCTTTCGCTGCATGTCAGCCAGCTTTAATATTTTATTTTTAATTTATATTTTTATTATTTTTATAAACATGAATCTTAGTAGCCTCTTGTCCATCTTAAGGGCATATTGTGGTAGATTGCACATGGCTTTATGAAATTGAAGTCATCAGTGAAATTCTGCGTAATTTCCGTTTCTTATTATTTCTTGTTCTTCATCATGTGCTTTCTAAGTAGTTCTTTTATATTTATATTAAAAGTTGCTAGTACAAGTATATACACAGAGAGAAAAGTTTGGCTGGAATTAAGTTTAATGCGGAAGTATTCAATAATATCAACCAAAGATTTTTATTCTTGCCATTCATTAATCATGATTGTATTTGAAATTATGAATGCGTTAGTCTCCGAATAGGGTCTTGCGAACGGGGTTGATTTTAGTGCACGTAAGACTTAATATCGTATGCTTACTCACAGATGCATGACAGATTAATTTGCCTTTGCACTCATTTATTATTTACGCCACCTATATTCGAAATTTGAATACCCGAAAACTGAATACAATTCTCACGTAGGGGTCGGTGCCTCATAGCCTTTTTTCACGACTGCTAACAAGACAGGTTGAAGATGCTGATCGATGACAGTGGAGCCTCCAACTCTATTGACACACTAGAACATCGACGCAATGTGGGTTGTATCTTATTGTTCTATCGTTACTACAACGGAATGTGCTGAACGAGCTTGTTCCTCATACCCAAAAAGATGCACGTATAACATGTACCTCTTTAAGTACTCATCCGTTCATTGTAGATTGGGCATTGTACTACACAACACACTACAAAGGAAAACATACTATTCGTATGTGGATTGAACTCCTTGCAGAAGTCTTTCCTCCCACTTTCAATGTATGAAAATTTAAGTCTAATGTCCACAAACACTTCTTCCGCAAGCCTCCTTCCATTGACCTTCTTCTTGTGTCCCTGCATTAATTACATTCGATGCATTGCATAAGTAGGAGTTAGCCCCTGAGTGCTGATTCAACAGAAACAGTAAACAACGATATTCTTAGAAACGAAACCCGATTTATTTTGTATTAAATAAATTGGCTGGTGCCACTTGACTACACCGACAAAATTCGATTCGATGACATATCGAATTGGTTTTCTCTGTGTACAAAATGTGCAAATGTATCTAAGTGTTTTTAAGTACATAAGTATGTGTGTATGTATGTGGGTATGTTTGTAAATATGGTTATTATTACCTTGAGTAATTTATTTATGCTACGAAGTAAACACATTAGGGTAGTCCCACAAAAAGTGCTTTAACAAAATTAAAAATTTCGATTTTCTCACATCCTTTCCCATATATGATTAACATAAAAAATTTTAAAAGGAAATTATACTTAGAGAAAAAACATTATTTGTAATATTTAGCACCATCCTAATATATTTCTATACATACGAGTATACTAAATAACACTTACACGTTGGTATTATATACAGCTTTGTTCTCTGTGGCATTGCTTTAAGGTATAATGTGAGATTACGAATATTTAACTTAAATCAAGTTGAGAATTACAAAAAAAAAAGAATTCCGTTCACTTTGCAAACAGTTTGCATTAAAGTTTAAAATATTTAATCCAAAAATAGTTTGCGTCAACTTTTCAAAACATAGTAATTTTTTGCCTTCGGAATTTGTACAGAAATCCTTCGGAATTAAGTTTTGTGTGGAATAATTTCATAAGTCTAATATTAAGGTCATCTAATAACAAAGAATTTAAAGCCAGGTTCTAATTAAGATCATAACTATTAAGCATCTTCTTTTGGATTATTTAATATGGCTCGTTTAGTGATCACAGCAGTCAAAACAGCACAAGCCTATGAGAAAATTAAAAGTGTTCGTGAATATCTTCCACCAGAATGTTCTTAAGGATAAAGTTTAAAAATGTTTCAGAATCTGAAACTGCAAAAAACATTTTTATCAATGCTTGTTGGAAACACTTGGGGCTCAATGCATATCTTCATGGAATTTAGAAAAGCTAAAAGCTTAATACATGTTATATCTTCTTAATGTTTGTGTTAGAGACATTATATTCTTAAAGCGGAAAAAGCATGACATTTGGTAGTGGGAAAAAAATGCCGTCAACACAATTATATCACAAGTAACACAACACACTATGAAAAAAAACCAACTCATTAAAAATATCTTTAACTGGTTACGAAGACATAACGTATCCCATGGTGGTTACTAAATGATAATGACAACGTCCTTAGAGAGTGTACAGGAAAATGATAACCAGTCCTTAATTAAAAAAGTTATTTATTTTGGATCCATAAAATGGATATATTTTTTTCAAACTTATTTGGTCCTTGAATTTACTTATCAATAATTAAACTTAATCTTTGGTACAGGAGAGAAGCTTGAATTATTATACTCAAACTATTTTGCTCTTTTATATTTAAAATGACTTTTTCAAAAAAATCCAGTTTTGTTTAAAAAAATAGCTAGATATAATTTTTAAATATTAAGAAGATTTCGTACGAAAGAGGTTTTGCTACTTTACGGCATATCAAACCTGTTTATTATGAAAGTGTCATAAGTTGCTGCTATAAAGATATTAATGGCGGTGTTTAGTGGAAAAAAGTTAGAATTAATGTTTTATTAAAAGTGAGATTAGCCTGTCTGTATTGTTCTTGAAATATTTGTAGTGTTTTTTTTTAAAGCCGTAATCAGTGGACACAGAGTGGTAATTTTGTATTTATTGATGATTAAAATAAAAAGTTGTCGAATATTTAAATTTTCCTAAATCATTGTCCTCTCAAAACATCACTTCTGTAAAATACATCGGGCAAAATTAACAAAAGTGGGCTAATTTTTTAAACTATTTGTTTTAAAAGTGGCTTAAATAACTTTAACGTAATGAGAAATTATGTTTTTTCAGTCACTATAAAACTCTTAATATATAAGTATCCCGAGATACCAAATAAATCTTCTAGAAAGATGGTATTAATATTTTTGAAGATGTTAAAAGTCAAACCTTTAATTAACTGAATTTTTAAAACAAAGCTACTTATGACACTCTCAAAATAAACGGCTCCTATATGGATATAATGATGGAATATGCCTGTGAACGTGGACATCATTTAGACCTGACAAATTTGAAAAATAATTAATTGAAAAACACTCTGCAAAATTCCCTAAAATTACTGAACAACTAACAAATTTTATTAGCTCATAATTAAATAAAACCAGCCGTCAAGCCCGATATCTCAAAGATTTCGCCTTTTTATTTTAACATCCACCCGTCCTTATGAGGAAACGCTATTATCTGGACTTTTTTAATAAAACAAACAAAAAAATACAATTTTAAACAATTGATTTTATTAACTAACAAATCACCAACACTTGAGAAGTGTTAACCAACAAAAACAATCACACAATAAATACATTTTATACTTTGCAACAATAAGTTGATAGTTTAATGTTTACAATTCATTAATTTTATCAATTGACAAATAGAAAGCAGAAAGAAGCACCTACAAACTAGAAGAACGAAGAAATAATAAGGTTTCCAACTCCCTGATGGACGTAGATACATACTTACACACAGATGTATAAGGGATAGTTTTAGAGAAAAATAAAAGTTAGGGGTAGAAAGTAAAATAAAAAAAGGCGAAAATAAAAAAATAATAATAAAATAAATTAGAAAACGTGTCCAATTGAAAAATTAAATAAAATTTGTATGAGAACCTGAGACATGTACACTTACTTGTACAATGAAAGATAAAGGACGAGCTAAACAATATGTTTGTATTATTAAAGAAACTAGAAGAGAACGTAGCAAACCGAAAGAAAATAATAAAATAAAATATCACAGGGCATGTTCGAATACCTTACACTAGTTGCCAGCTTGAAAGATTCAATAATTTTCGGTCATAAACAATTTTGTATTTACTCTTTGCGGCGGCCGCTTCATAAAGACTCTAAATTAAATTGTTTAACTTTTAATTTTGATTCTACCACTAATTCGTCATACTTTAAATGCGAGCTTTCAACTCAGAAGATCAACGTTCGATTGAATTCACAATGGAGACCACAAAGAGATTATGAATATAGAAACAGAATACTAGTTAACAGAATACTAGTTACTGGGTTTAGGTAAATGCAGAAAAGCATTTGTTTCTCTTGTTTATGGAATATACGCAATCCGATAATACCAGGAGGCAATATCATGCATGGTGATGCATTATGAATCATCGCGATACACTGTAATGCGTATTGATGCACGAGGAAGACTTGAAGCAATTTGTAAATGTTACGCCAACGTATAATAGTTTAAATAGGCTAATTTCTTCCTATTTTTCCTAGAAGCTCCTAAAGTAGTTATTTTCTTAGCAAATTTGCAATGTGCAGCAATCCTTGCCACGATATAACTTAATTACTCTTTCTATCAACACTGTGAATTCATTATGAATGCTATTTGTTATCTAGTCAATATCAGTATTCCAAATAGGTTAACTTTTATTAGTTTTAAATGTGGGCAGAATATCCTGTTTTCCCTCTGCCTCATTCCCCGCATGCTAGTCTATACAATATATAAAACATCCCCAATTTGGGGACAGGAAATTTATCAGGGATTCCATGCCCCTCGTGAACCCCTTATTTTCCGGGACATAGTAGTTAAGAACGAAAAATGACACTGAAGATGGCACATAGCCGAAACCGGTTTGTCTCCAAACCAAACTTGACAAGGGATGACGGAAATTCGTTCCAAAATTCTACATCAAAACAACCTGTCGGAATATCAAATCAAGAATTAGTTAAGAACCCATTGGGAATGGATTAGGTCTGATATCTGCAAAACGGCTGTTATTAGAATGAATAGGGAATGTGTTATAATCTAGATATCGTTCCTATTTTAGTGGCTTGGAGTCGTATCGGTCTATTTAGTATTAGTCAGCTAAACACTTCATCATGGCTAAGACTGCTTAAGTTGCCAGAGCCTTAGACTAAATAATATAAACACCGCCGAAGAATATGATCTTGGAAAGCTCGTAGTTCCTTCGTAAATATAGTCGAGCTACAGAAAAAGTAACACCATACGAATTTTCTACACCAATTTATTACCAACAAAGTAAAGTGGATATATCAGTTTAATCCTCAGATATAAAAAGATCTAAAGGCCGAGGCACATAGAATCCTTCGTTCGTTACTCTCTTTAACTGATATTTAAATAACGACGGATGAAGTCAACATAATGAGTACTTTGTTGACGGATATTAAATCATATGTTTTTATATCGCATGTTTTTGCAACAAAATTTTATTTCTTTACTTTAATTTGTAGCATTTATCATATATTTGGTGCCAAAAAAAAAACGCAACACGCTTAATCAAAACAAAGAAAAAACCAACTGATATCTGTCAAACTACTTAACGAACGTTATATGTTGCCCAACTTTAGTACTTTGCGTTGACGGAGACGTACCGAATGGTACATAGATCATAAGAAAACCTGTATTTCAGCTTGGTTGTCATTTGAAAAAGACGACGTATAACGTACGACGGATTCTATGTATCTCGGCCGTAAGAGTTCTCTGAAAAAATATGATACCACCCAAAGGAATTTCACGGAATCCATATTTTGGGGTAGACATGGTATTATTGGAAGTAGCATATTGCTTCGTCGCCTTATTCTCGAATAGTACTCCTATTGGAAAAGTTGTATTCAATTCTCATAAAATTTTAAGGTGAGATTTAATTCTTTTATTTTTGCTAATGGTAGATTTATGCAAAATAGAGGCCATAATGCACTAAGTTCACAACTGTCTTGCTTGATTTCTTTTTGAGAGCATTAAATCTGGGATATTTAAATCAAACAATCCCAGCTGAAAATAAAATTAGGTTTGAAAAAATGTGTTACCTAATATACCAAATGTAGGACCAATTTCGTTTGCGTTACCAACATAATCTTAAACACATAATATCTTTCCCATCTACATATACTGACGTGAAGTCAAAAAATGTAAGACTGCAATTGACATTTGCAGAATGAACACAAGTACGAGTAGATAAATAGGTGGTTGCTTTTGAAAGGTATGCGATTTTATATGTAAGAAATCACAACTGAAACGCACGTACTTCAGGGAAAACTTGGCCATCCTTTAAATATTGAAAATTTTTATTTTATAGAGTGACCAGATAATAGGAAAAGAAACTTGAACGAAACAACCTCGGCTTCGCTGGCA
Organism: Phania funesta; assembly: GCA_963932375.1. NCBI lineage: Eukaryota > Metazoa > Arthropoda > Insecta > Diptera > Tachinidae > Phania > Phania funesta. The sequence goes on along the minus strand of OZ010653.1, from coordinate 100,940,288 downwards.
GTGGCTCAATATTATTTATTGCTCAATTCGGGATCCTCAACGTCCGATTATAAAAATTACGGTGTTGTCTATGGTCGTCATCTGATCGACGTTGAATCAACATTTCAGGATCATTTTCAAAAATAGCCACTATATCAGCTGTTTTTTCTTCCCTTCCCATCAATATCTGCCTTGTTGGTCTCTTGAAGCATGAAGCAACGAATTATCTGGTACCAACCCCACAACGAAATTCACCTTACTTATTTACAAATGAGCCGGAAATTTTTTAATAACTCTCTCACTTTCAGCAGGCGTATACTATAAAAAAAACTTACTGGAATCTTTTACAGCTATTTGGCATTGGTAACTTTTGACAGCTTCTGCAATATTACTATCATTACTATACTTTATTTTAATATATTATTGGCCTACAACTTATAAGTTACCCACGCCAAATCCAGTATTCGGGTATTGGTATAAGACAGTAACCGTTGGCTCTGGCTGTCAAAATAGCAGAAGCAAAAAAGTCAACCCTTTGAGTATCTACGTTATCATATACTTTTAACATAAAGAGTGCTAAAAGTCATGTTTTGTCATCAACAACATTTGCACAGACAACAAGGATCTGTAAGAAAGTAAGAAGAAATTATTTGAAAAGAAGAAAAAGCAAAAAATACTAACTTTGATTTCTTTGTGGCGCTTTTGTTGTGGCGCTTTATTGATTACTATCCACTCAAATGGGAATAAGAGACAATCATTAAATAAATACTAGATCGCCAAGAGACATATAGAGAAAGAGAAAAAAAGGAGATATAAGAAAAAATTATTGGTAAAGACTGTTAAGTAAAAAACAACATATTTATATAAGTATATAACGGAATCACATCTTACCCTAATATATATACATAAGGCGTCACCCTAATCTTCGAAACCTCCAACCCGACTTTAATGACATTTATGATTGGTTCTATTTTAAAAAATTCGATACATTTTCTTAATTCTTTCAGATTTTTCATTTAAACACGACATGAACACGCAACTCAAGTCTCGAAAAATATATATTCGAAATTATAGAGCCAACTAATTTTACTAAAGTAAAAACCTTTGTAAAAAAACTAGTTTCATTTAATTTGGGAAATATTTGCTCCGTCTGAACGTACATTTACATTTGCAGAAATTGTCAAGCCTGTATTCTGATTGTGACAATTTACGTGGTAACTTTTATGTTGCCATTTGTGTTAACAAGATTTGTTGACATATTCAAACACGATGCTTTAGTTGTTGTTTTTTTACTTACAGCAGCGCGACCTGAAATTACACGTATGTATTATTTATAAATTCTTTATTCTTCTCATTCTTCTTCACTATGTTCGTCCAACTTAGCTAAATCCACACTCAATAATTGTGCCACCTCTATTGGGTGAGTCCAAAGCGATCTAGGTTATAGAATAACTGGATCTGCTTCGCAGTTAAAAAGATGTTGAACATCGTGTGGACCTATGCCACAGGCAGGACGGAAATGCATCGGAAATTGTGTTATTAATTCTGGACCAGTCCGGGGCATATAACTACTTTGGATGGAAATTCGATATGTTTCGTTAACATGACATTGTGTTTCTTGACCATCATCATCTTCGCTTCATCATGTAGGTGTTCTTCTAATGTCATGTAAACGCAGCTCTTTACGGTACTAAGAACGGCATTTTTATAATTCTGAAGCTTCTTTTATTACGTATTGACTATATAACAAGATTTCTCTCTCGATTCCTCAAGTTCTGCCGGATAAAGATTTTAGTGCCTTGTTTCTCCTGTGCATTCTGTTGGAGATTGTGGTGACACAAGTATTTTGAGATGATTTACTGTGGGACTTTGAGTACCACCGACTATCATATTTAATCGTAGACAAACTTACTTGGTCCCTGAGGATTTTCCAGGAGAGATTTTGAGGTTTCTTGTATAGAGGAAATCAACCAGACTAAGTAAGCAGTTATCGAGCTGCATAAATCATCGATATTGTGGCCAGTTGCCTTAACCGAGCAATCGTTGGCTTATGAAATTACTTAGAAACCATCAGGGAGTTCGGACATGAAAAGAGGATTAGCGATAGAACTTCAGCATTAAAAACCAATGGCTGATGAAATTATTTCACTTCATATATACGTTTTTACGGTGTCGCATAATATAAATCTCCAAGAGAAGTCAATATTTAAAGCGAATACTCAGTTTCTAAGTACACTCAACAGCTCAGTTAGCTTTCTTTGCGATTCAGCGGCCATCTAGCAAACTACAGGGTATGCTGCAAGAAGTTGATTAAACTTATTCACACATACGCATTTGCTTTAAGTTACATATTTACGTATTGGTTTAAGTGATTCTTGTTGATTCTTGAGTATATGTTTGTTGATATTAAAATTGCGGTAGAATTGTATAACATTAGCTGACACCTCTACAACGACAGATAGACAGCGTGTTAAACATTTAGAAAAGTGCTTTGTCTCATGTCCTTAAATTGGATAGAAGGAGATATAATTTAACAAAATAACGCAAAAACACATCACAGACCACAAAACAATGTGTGGTTGCAGTTTACAACAGAAAAATGCGATTACATTGAAGATTTTATCAAGAATACAGCAAAGGAATTTGTATGCGCAGACTAAAAATAGCAAGAGGCTTTTATAATCTACTAAATTTCAATAGTTTTAATACACGCAGGGAAAATATATAATCAATTGATTCGACCCACATAATTTTTGTTACCTTGCAGGTCATATATTTTGATATTTTAAAGGTAAAACAAAAATTTAATTGGGTTTAAAATATTATCAAACTCTTTTCGAAAGTAAAATCCTACGGTATATACCAAAATTGTTTACCAAAATTCTGACAAAACCTTTCCGGCCCTTCCCTTCATGTATCTAAAGGACCTAAATAAAAAAAATTCAAAAAACCTTAAAATTTTAAAAATGAACAGAGAAAACCAAATTTCTTTAAGAACTTTATTTTTACAAAAAAGTAGGAAAAAATTCGAAATTTTGCCAGAATTGAAACTTAGTTTTCAGCACAAAATCGAAAAATTAGAACACAAAAATTAATTTTGCACAAATATAAAAATTCAATGAAAAACAGAAACTTTACAAATAAAAAAAATGCAGAATTCACCAATCTATGAATATTTATCGGAAAAATTTTAATTTCAAAAAATTTTAAAATACTAAAAATTATAAAATTTTCCAAAAATCTCAAATAGTCTGAAAAATACATGAAAAAAGTTGCACCTTAATTTGGAACTTAACCGGTAATTATAAAAATGACCACAAAACCACTTCATAGTCCAAATATCTTAAATTACAAAAATAACATAATATTCCAAGAAATCGAAATTTTAAAACAAACCGTAACTGCACAAAAAATTGCAAAAATATCGAAATATTAAAACTCACCACAAATTTAATACAAAAACCAATTCACTAAATTGTGAATTTACACTCCCAAATTTAACAAAAAATTTCAATAAAACTTTATAAGTTTACCAAAAAATCTAAATTAATCTGAAACAAAAAGAGTTGATTATAGTTAGGGAATTCGTCGAATATTAAACTATATTCCAAAAATTTTAACTACAAAAAAAACTTACAACTTTTCCAAACAATTTAAATCAAAAAAACAGAAAAAATACTAAATTTTACACAACTTTATAAAAACATCTACATCACTAAAAATAGGGAATTTTAAAATTCACCAATAAATTAAAAAAAATCTAATTATCAACACAATTGACGAATTCACCAAGTTTTTTTTTTAATTCACAACACCAAAATATAGTCAAAAAATTTTAAATTGCCAAAATAATAAAATTTTACAAAAGAGCAATGATATAAAAATAAAACAATAAAATTGCAAAAATATAACATAAGCCAAAATTCGCCATATTTTAAGATTTCGAAACTATTTTTTTCAATTCAATAAATTTCAATAAATTTTCCAGTTATGTCAAATATGTGCACCAAAAAAAAACATTAGTATTTTATGAAAATAGGCACAATTTCAACAAAATCGTTATTACACAAGGGTTTTTAGCCCTAATTTTCACAAACAAATTTAATATAAAAAATTATTCAATTTGATCGAATATTAGAAATTTCATTTCCACAATTCACCAAAAAACCGAAAAGTTATCAAAAATTGATGAGCATTCAGGAAAAAGAAAACCAAATTTAAAAGCCGTCATTTCGAAAAAAACATTTCATCTCTTAACCGATCGAAAAAAATTATAGTAAAACGAAAGCAGAGTTTAAAAGTAAAACAGGACGTCTAAGACCGGATGCCAAAATTAAATATCCCAAACAGTCCTAGGCACCGGAAAAAATCTGTAGTACATTTTTAGTAGTTCTTACCTTTGTGAAAGGTATCTTACTTGTTTTTTTTTTTTGTTCATTTGAATAGTGAGTATATTCTAGTATATCTAGTTTTTCATAAAAACTTATTTACTCCTTATTTGTCAAAAAGACTTTTAAACATTTTAGCAGTTGGTGTGTCCTCTATGGCTTACAATAACTTCAATTATACAATCTTTTAGTGAGTCATGAAGTGTCTTTAAGTAGTCCAATGACATTTCTTTCCAATATTCTTTAAGCCAGCCCCAAATAATTTAAATTATGTTTTGATCAAGAGAATAGAGCGGCCATGAAAAAAGACAAATGTTTTGGTTTAAAATAAATTCTTTCAAAGCTTTGACATTATTTACAGGATTCTACTGTTGTAGAATCAATTGAATCGGTGCCAATATGCCATTTAGTTCTGTAAATGTCGGCTTAAACACAGTTTTGTAGGTTTCCCCATTAAAATTGTAATTCTATTGTTCCATAGTATTTTACAGCACCGCACACAATCATACTGGCCTCCCTGCTATGGTGGCGGTTCAAAAAGAACTCTTCTTTTCTCAAATCATACAAATAGTAATTACATCAATCCAGGTTGAATTTCTTTTCATCACTGAAAACCACAACTTTCGAATCATTAAGAATTCACTTTAATCTTCTTGTACACTCCATCTCAGATGTACGCTGGCAAATAACCATCGATTTTGTTTGCGTGCTTCAATTAAAGCGAGTTTTTTCTTCAATTTATGCGGCTCCAAATATTCACAGCTTATGACGGCTCTACGTACTCTTGAAATAATTGCTTAATTTGCCCTATATATACAAAATACCAAAATGGTTAAGTTCGACGAAGTTCTGCGAACTTTTCTGGTTTCTGCCGAGTTAAAGTTGTTCCAACTTTTGGGTATTCGTCCAATTTCAAGGCCAGTGATACGACAGGAATAATTTAACGATAGATACATATTGATTTTAGATCTTTCCCCTTCACTTATAAGTTTGTATTTGCCCATGGTTACAAATCGTTAATCAAAAATGTTTAAAGTGAAAATCGAGACGTACTATTTGCAAAAAAGCTTTGAAATGAAAAGTGGTTATAATCAAATCTAGCAACAAACAAAATGGTGTAACGAGAGAAAAATAATAGAATATATTTAATAATTTAACATATTTTTTTCTTGCGTCTAATCAAACTATGATTTTGACAAAAAAAACAAAAAATTTTTTTTTGTTTTAATATTATTCACGAGCGTTCTTCCATCAGGGCTTCTCTTTTTTTAGAACCATATAATTTAATCATAGTAAATTTCTCCCAGATTATCTCAACTAAGTTTTTTTTTATTCTTTGCGTGTAGAAATATAAATTTAGATTTAATCTTAAGTCTTACAAAGCAAACATTTTAAGTCTTCGCAATAAAAACAAGCATAATAACTAGACTTGCTTAATGCACTCGTATAAAGCTTGCACTAAGCTTTTTCGCCTTTATCATTAGCTACTCCAAAGCTTTAGTATTCTAAAATGTTTTCTACAACAAACATTTTAGCCACAACTCCTGCACACATACACTTGCACACTTAGAAATGAAATAAAATTGTCCACAACTCTAATCTGCCATCTTTGAAACCATCAACATTAACGCTAATCTCCCGAGTAGCCATTAATGACATTATTTTCCTTTTAACTTACCACCACAATTCCAATGATAAAACATACGAGGCATGTTGAGCAGGAAGCAGCATGCCAGCAGGTTGCTAGCACAGTAGCTGGTAATTTGCAGTTTTTAGAGTAGCCCATTGCGAATACAGTCGTAGTTTGTTTTGTATACAAACGGTAGCAAATAATTGTGCGATTTTACAAAGCAACTAACTACTCCTTTATGTGGATTTTTAACTAGACTCTTACATATCTTTTGTTTGTTATCTTTGCTTCATGAGTCGTTGAGCAATATTGACTAGTAATTTTTTTACAATGTTTTTATGTTATAGCTTACTCTTTAAACCATGTCAAAGGTTGCCAATAATGCCAGATTAATTTTCAAAGTTGAATTCCTAGAGGGAGAAAGAGAGAGAGAGAGAGAGAGTGTGTGTACACACAAAAATAATGGGCTGAGAAAAGACATGGTTCCACCCTTTTCCTCAAAACGTATCGTCAGTAGAATGTTTTGAACGTTTTAATTATTCTTGGTTGCAGGTCTATCAAATTACGACAGAATAATTTTTTGACATATAGACGGTCTATTTGTAGGATTAATTTTCTAAATGGAAAATCTCTGCAGGAGTACGTCAAGGCAGTTTTATATAATCTATACAGGAGGTACGGCAACAAGCCACAATATATATACGTCAACCTTTTCAGATCACACTGGAATTATAAGTGTTAACCAAGATCTACAGATTGCATCCGAACGACTTCAGTCCCATATATATTAGACAGAGGACTGGCTAAAAAAGTGGAGAATAAAGGTGAATTCCTCGAAATGTGCTTTTAACGTTTTCCCTGAGAAGGAAAAATTATCCATTAAAGACAACAACAAGTACCACTGTTCCAACGTATAGCTATGTTAAATATTTGGGTATTCACCTAGATCAATGCCTAACTTGATCCCGCCATATTGAGGCAAAAATAATGGTGATAAAACTTAGAACAAAAGAACTACACTGGTTAGTAAGTTCTAGGTCAACCTTGGCTTTGGAAAACAAAGCCCTTTTATACAATTCAAATATGGACATACGCTCCTGCATCAAATAACCAGAAGTTACAAAGAAGACAGTCTATGCGCTACTTTAAGTTTTGCTCGCTGACTTTCTGCCGTCCAATGGCTGCTATTTTCAGTTTAGAAGGAAAACATATAGTCAATATTACCCGCACCGTAATATCCAATTTATTAACCGTTCTGATGTTAAAATCTGGCAAGTAATTAAAGTACAACGTTAAATAATAAGTACATTTTATTTGGAAACGGGGAGAAATGCTTTCACACCATTTACATTTTTGTCCAGATATTTCTTAGCTCATAAGAGAGCACGGTTCCAAAACTCATCGAGTTATCTTTACACGTCTTTATGGTACTTTAGACTTCAGTCCCTCTACATTATGCCAATCTCAAACTGTGAATTGTGGTGTTCCATAGACACAGTCCCTTTAAATACTGCAAGGTTGAGGTTACGACTGTGTTCGTAATTTTTTCTCATCAGCAGTGCCCTTTGTTACTAAGTCTCTTGACTAAGTTCTCTAAAACCAAAAGATAAAAAATACAAATTCCAATGTAACTCTTAAAATTTCAAAAAAAAAAATTCATTCACTGTTGTCAACTTAGTGAACATTTGCTAGTCCTCACGTAAAAATTAAGACGTGAAAACAACATGAATCTGTTCTCCTCTGTTATTGTTGTTGGCATACTTTACTACATAAATAGCAGTACATTGCAATTGTAGCTATTTGAGTAGATCTAGTTAACTTTAATAAAAATGACTTTTCTGTACGTGATTGTAAAAAACGAACTCTTAATACCTTCTGACTTGCAGAAATGCACTAGCATTTCCATGAAAGAAAACACTACGCAACGTACTCGTAGCGTATTTATTCATCCTTTTTTTTGCTACTAAAATTTTATTTGTTTATTTTCATATTTTCTTTTGCACATCTCTTTCGTAAATCCCGGTTATTTTTAACTTGCAACCAATAATTGTTATTCTTGGCATTGTGTATAAAAAATGAAAATATATTTAGTTGGAAGGCTTGGTAAAGGAAGCAGCTGCTCCAAAAATCATTGAATTTGTTATACAGCTCTTGCTACTTATTTGGGAGAAAACAACTGTATACGTTGCAATTCTTTGAATTTTTCTTCCTCTTCTACGTGCAACAATACGTTGTTGTTTACATTATTTGTGTACTCAATATTGTTATTTTTATAAATTTCAAGAGGGAGTGTGTTTGAGGTGTTTGAGGGTTAAGAATGTAAAGTTTAGCAGCATCAGGTTGGGAAATGCTTTGATATATTAATTGCAAATTCAATTAAAGTCAGTCGGAGGAAAATATTGCATGAGTTGTGTTGTTTAAATGATGAGATTAGAAAATGAATTTAAAAAAAAACGTAGTCCCACAAAAAATTTAAATTGCGCCAAAATATCAAAGAGCTCGGAATTTAAAAAAAATTATATCAAAATTTATCATATAATCGGCAATACACAAATAAAATCCAACAGTTCATAAAAGATCAACCTAACTATGACATATTCACTGGGTCTTTGCACAGATACAGAGGTCCGGCTGGATTTTGGTGATGGTCTGGATTGTGAAAGCTTTGAAAGCTTGCACGAGATATGTTTGTCGCCATGATTTCTCATATGGTTTGCGCAAAATAACTACTCTTCCCGTCTGGTATATATCACTTATACCTAGATTACACGTACAGAGTAGAGTGACAAGACAGTAAGGCGACCGAATTCTTGTCTCATGTTACCTTAAAGAAGAGTTATTGACGGAAACAATGGGCGAATATAGGTACAAGAGAACTACTTGAATCACGTTTCTTTTATTGGGGCGAGTTAAAACCCGGTTTACCGCGATCACTTCGCTAAAACTAAATTAACTCGCAACATGGAAAAGTACGTTTGAACAGCTACTAGCTGTTAGTCACCTACCCAACTCTCTAGATCCAGTACCATCTTAATGTGTCGCCACTCTCTTCGTGACTTGTAATCATGGCATTGTCGCGTAATGCTAAAACCACATTCTATTGACACACGTATCGTAAAAGTCGCGCCGACAAAATTTGTTGCAATTAATCAATTGAGCTGGCCGTTGACAATTATTGCTTTACCAATAACATTTTCCTTATACGGAAATTTTATTTGTTAAAATAGCCATTTATCTAAAAAAAAATACACTTCGTCTGAAAGATAATTTCTCAGCCAAATATTTGGGCTTGTTACAAACACTCAGCATACAAAACGCACTGTATTGGGTTTAAGTCTGCTAAGTTGAAGTCTGGGAAGGGAAATTATTGTGGCGGATCCTTCTGCGCACTTTCCGGGCAACCACAATGTGCATTGCCGATCTGATTGCTCACCGAACTGGTCATCTCCAATTTTGCCAGCAAACATTGGAGACTTGAATTTAAAGGGCCACCGTATTTGGTTTATAAATTGGACATGCAGATTTGGCATTATTTACAATAAAATAACTGACAGATTTAAGAGACAGCAACACATTGTTCCGCCCTTATTGGCAAGCACTTTATAAAAGTGAAAGGAAACCAATCATCGAAGTTAATATCAACAGAAAACTTTAAGGTCGAGGCGTAAGAAACTGGTTCTTATTGTAACATAAACATGGGAACACTACGCCTTTCGATATTAATCGAAATTTCTACTTATGTTCTATTGAAAATGCGAACGATATATTGAAATTTAGTTCCACAATAAAATCAACAAAAAAAAAGTTTCTAAAACACGCCTACACATTAACTGATCAACAGTCAACTGCAACTAAAAATTGTATTTAAATACGCGAGCATTTTCTTACAAAATGGTTGAAAAGTGCAAAAATATACGACATTGTCTCGTTGTATTGCACATCCCATTGTTATTCTTTAAAGCTTTAAAACATTTTTTTATTATTTTACATGTAAGTGCAGGAGGGGTTGTTAATTGGTTTTCCAGTTCAAATCCTTTATCTAAATATTCTTTTGTTACACGCCTTCTTGAAATGCAATTTGTTTGTTAAAATCTGCTTGTTATTTTTCGTTTATTAATAATTTACTTTTTATTTTCCCCAACTTTGTTGAAATTGTAATAATCCCTCTTGCATTACATTCTTGCTTTTATAATCGTATATGCCCTGCAATGTAAATAATCTCCCTAATTCTATATTTACTAGACGATTTTTAGAATCTTATTTGTTTAAGTGTAAGAAAGTAAAGGGTAGAAATTAATGGATACACTACATTACTGCTACGGAACTGCCGCTAAGCTAGAAAGAAATCAAGAACCAAACTAAATATGGACTAGAATTAAGCTCAAACTGATCTCAAACTATGGTAAAAACTTGACTAGAGCTAAAATAAAACTTTATACGAACTATACTATATCTAGGTAAGAATCGAATTATAATTGAATTAAAATTTGACTAGAATGGAAAAATATAAAAAATAGAAATTTTTTGAAAGTTTGAAGGTCATATAGAACTTACTCTGGTATACCATTCGTGGTAGCATCTGATTCAGCAATTCTCACTAAAACGTTCTGTACGTCTCCTGAAAAGATTCAGCTTATACAATTTTGCGAACATAACGCATTGAAATGATTTGCTTCCCAATGTCAAGACTTCCAAACTCAGTCACAGCACCAGAACCGATCTATTCCCTGACATACATACGATACCAAAGAACAGTTGCGGATGTATATCGGATAAATTCCCATACCCTTCTCTTCCGGTAATCTTCCTGCTGGTCTGTGTCAGGATTTAGCTATCCTAAAGCTAGTAAACTAACGCACAGCCCAAGAACCTATCTTTTCGCTAGCAAAGGCCATTTGAGACACCAACGAACAATTGAGGATGAACATCCGATACATTCTCATACCTTTCCCCTGCTGCTTAAACATTATCTAGAACAAATGAAGGCGATACAAATTTTCGCTTGAAAAATATCTGAGTATATTCCATTAGGATTACCCCTTTAGAAATTAGATCCTACGATGCCTGCTGTAGGTCGCCACTTTCCTATTTAGACCCATCTTTGAACCAAGATGGGCTTCACACCTGGTGCCACTAAGACTGATTAACAATAAAGCTAAGCTTAGATATCCGGTACCCTTATAAACGGGTCATTCGCAGAAATGTGCCACTAGATTCCAAGTCTTTATTTAGGAGATACGCGGTAAACGGATGCTTATCTGAAAGCCTCCTCTGTGTAAAGGCGGTTCCATAAACCACTTAGGTAATTGAACCACCAATAATGTAATAGACCTAGTCAAGTAGAACTTTAGTTGTGATCTGTTCGATATTCGACAATAAGGTAGCTTACAGTAATAACTACCTTATACTTCTGATAAAGGATATGCATTTTATTCAATCGTGAGGATTTACCGGCGAACCTTTCTCAAGCATGCAGGGCCCTCTTGGATTTGGAGACGACATAGAAAACACATTATTTCCAAGTGAGTGTCTTGACAAAAATCATTGAAAGGTGTTTGACTATTTATATTTAACCCTCTTGAAGCCGGTTGTATGAGTCCAAGGTTCATTCTTTTTCCAGAAGCGTTTTTATCGGGATGATTTGTGGCCCCCTTATATTTGAGTCATTTGACAGTCCCCAACCTTTCCATCTTGCCACTGTTAACTGTTACTATTTAAATCGACAGATATAAAATTGTTCTTTATCTTAAAACATTTTACGTGTTCGCTTATCCTGCAGCACTACATAGAAAGCAGTTATTATTTATTATTGACATAGAGCTACTTAAATAAAAGGACCTGTTATACGAACATAAATAATGATAACAAGTATTTGCATTTATTTACTGTTTCACTACTCCAATGCAATGACTATATTTTAATACACCTTGTTTATATATTTCTTCTATTAAATGATAAAAATCCATTACTGAATCTTCCCTACGTAGAAAATATACAAGGAAAACGTAACAGCCAGCAAGGCAATTGCCCTATTCATCGTTTGGAAATAAGCTGCACACACGATTTCCATTTTACAGACCCAAAGTAGCTCATGCAATTTTGTTTCATTTTTGCAAATATTCGTCGAACTTTTGAAAGTTTTATTTTTTATTTTTCCAATTTCTATTTATTTTTTTTGTAAAATACAAATTTATTTATTTTTCCATAAGGTTATAAAAATAAATTTTATCCAATGTCATCTTTAAATTGCTTTTTACTTACTTACCCCTTTTCCAATTTTTATTATTATTATTTTTTTTGTGTCCTTTACTGCACAACATGCATGATAAATGTCCTGCTCTGGTTAGGGAGTACTTAAGAGGGATGCAATGATACAGCAAGCTTAAATAGAAAATACTTCAACGACTATGTTCAACTTCAGTTTTTAAGCTTAAAATATAAATTGTCACTATTAATTAGAGTTTACATGATAATTAGAGTAATTACTTTGTTAGTTTGCTGTATTAGAAATGAGTTCGCAAAATTATTTTTTGGGTGATTAGAACTTGATGACAACGCTGGTCCTAAAGCTTGTTTAATATTTTAATAAAAACATCAAGTGAATTGGTAGCACTTTTTTTGCGACAGCTATCATGAAACTTCTTCTTTGTTGTAATGAGAGCCTCAGCAATGTTTAAAAATTTTTCGGATTTATTTTAGAAACCATCTCAGGCGTTTAATAAAGGCTACTTAAAATAATATAACTCGAGTTCTACCAGAAAACGCCTAGAAGCTTCTTAACAGCTGTATGACAGATAGAATGCTTAAATTAATATTAAAGGGTCAGACTTCTTATCTGCAGGATTCACGCTAGGTAGTATGGCTACTATTATATATTGTCTATACCGCAGATATGCCAACAAGCCAAAATACATAGATTCAATGCTTGGCGCCGACATTGCATTTATAAGGAAGCATGGACAAGCCAAATCAAGCTAAATCCATCAAAATGTCCTAATGGAATGATTTCCCTCAGAAGCCAAAACTATCCACGCTCTGTGTGGGTGGACACCTTTTTCTCCATTACAGGGATGACTCTAAAAGGCTCGCAAGATGCAGTGGCCATGGGAAAAATCCGGACGGGGCGTGGCCGGGTTGTCATTTAAATATTCTTCTAAGGCGTTATAGAATGAGATCACGAACGAATCCTCGCAATAGATGGAGAGATTAATTTTTGTAGGAACTCCGGTGTTTATTGGGCAATGGAGGAATTCTGAAGAGATGAATAAGATAACTTCACAAGGAGTCAGTCTCTAAAGACACTCCTGAGAAAGAGGCTGAGACGGTAGCGCATATTGTGTGTGAATTTTCATCACTAGCTGACATAAAGCTTAGGATCACAGTCAGAGACTTATTAAATGCAACATTAACAACTCCGTTGTGATGAAGAAGGTGGCCAGTCACAAGTCGACAGTCTGAAATTTCTAAGTTAAGAGTAAATGCTATTGGTAGCACGAACCTCGAACGAGAATAAGGTAGTCGTAAATAACAAATCGGAAGGGGGTTGAAAAAGCACCCATTAAATTAAGGTACTATCCCCTACATTAATAATAGAAAAATTCAAGTACAATGGTTAAAATGCCCTAACTCAACCCTGACTTTGTAATATAAAATGCCTTTAGACAAATCCATTATAAAACGAGCGTGGGCATATGGCATTCAGATGTGGGGTACTGCTTGCCCAGTCCTGGATTTTTGGTCTTAGCGTCTGTGGCCCTTGGTGTATAGGAATGTCAAATATCCATATTCATATAAAAGTTCCCACTATCCAGGAAGGAGTAAAAAGATCCAAGCGCAAATACGTAAATAAACTAAGTGTCCAACCCAACACTTTGTTCCGCCTTTTATTGCAATTTTATGGGCATGAGAGACTAAGAAAGAGATACGTGGAGCCTGGCGAGACCGCTCTGAACGGCTTTCAATACTGTAAATTTGTTTTCGAAGGATTTATAACTTAAAATTAGAACTGTTGCATTTGAAGCAATCCGCAATCAGTTTTCGAAACACGTATACAGCTAGAACGTTCGGAAATGTACGATTCCTGCAAACACGATGGCGGTCTAAAAGTTACAGAATGATCACTAAGTTCTTTAACTGGTAGAAATAAATGTTGCGGTAAACCGGAATTCACCTTTTATAAGCCATCATTCGGCGGCATATTGCCGAAATATATTTGCTGCGGGGAGGTTGTGAAAATTTGACCTGTGTTGCCACATCGCTGAAATCGTACTCAACCTTTATTTCCATCAAACTATCTCTATAAATTTCTTTTGCATGTAATCGAATTCCTACTAAACGGATAGTCCGATTTAGATGATATTATTTCTTTGTGTTTGACTGCGTCCCTGGCAGCTTTAGAGTGTTGTCTTGTAGTCGTTAGGGGGCGCTGTTCTTATGCAGTTAACGAAAACACATGGCTGCGGTAACCGTATTATAAGAATAAGATATTATGAATGATTTACATGGTTGTAAGCATATTATATTATATATGTATTATAAAATAATATTGTCGTGTTAAAGCTATAGACTAGCGAAATATTTATGTAAAAAATTGGTTGCCAGCAGAATTATGTGCGCCACAACAATATATTAAAGTATAAAACATAATGTGGTTGTCGTGAGCATGTCAAAACCACATTTTTTCCATGCAATTATATAAATTGCATCAGTAGTGCCATCATATATAAAATGCGGTCTGCGGCAGGTCATTATTTGCCCCTAGCATTATATATACATATAAAGTCAATATCATGGGTGCTACAAATATTTCCTTTTAAATTTGGTTGCTTTTTAAGTTCTTTATGTGCAAAAAATATCCGTTCTAAGAAAACATTATACTTGCTACTCTTAAACAAGTTTTAAGGGTTTTTTTCTTAATATCTTTTTCTACTGCCATAAGTATGGGTAGTTGTCTAAGCATACTTATTTATAAATTCCTGACAATCTTATTCAATAACATCTTGCTTGTACGAAAGTATTCGCTTGTAACGTAAATAAGTACCTTAGTAACAAATGTGACATTTGCCTTAAGGATAAGTTTCGTAGGGAATAAGCTCCTTTATGCTCTCTGTAAGAGTTTGATTGAAGTGCTTATCCTTATAAATGTATAAATATGTATTGTGATTTTATTTAACTACTGAAATTGCATGATTGTGCAGGTTCTCTATGCCACCGTGTTGCACTTGTTGCCTTTAAAATAAAAACTGCTGGTTCCTTAACTTTTATTTAAAAACCCCACGAAATCATTTAAAATTTTTTCTTCAGTTTTTATCGTTTAAACTATTTCGTAGATATTTTTCTCTTGGATTTTTAGTGATTTTTCTCTTGTATTTTATTATTGCTTTGCTTTTATTATTCTTGTTATCCTGTTGTTGGAATATTTAACATTTTATATATAAACAAATTTTTCTTCGTAATAAATTTTCTCTTTTATTTTCTTTTGTAAAAAAAAATACTTAACACTACAATAGTCGTACGTTCTAATATGAACCACCCATTAAATTCACAAGCTTCAACTGTTTGAAAGTAGTTCAACTGTAAGAGTGGAGTAAAAATATTGTTTATAACAAGTATAATGTTGAAGGCGACATTATTTGATCAACAGCATTAACCACAAAAGGAATTTGTACGAAAATTTATGCATGTCCCCGCAAACAAGAATGCATAAGTCATACACATACAATATATGTATTTCTTTCTATGTGCTAATGTTGTTTCGCATTAAAAAGTACTTTGTCTTGTAAGTAACACAGCATGAGCAGATATTTAAAATTATGCATTCGCTATGTGTGTATAAGCAAAACTTGTAATTGTAAAGTAAACTTCTGGAAGAGAACCTTAATTCGGCAAAAAAGTTATTTACAACGAGGTGCATCTTCTGATGAGTAGCTATATTAAGAAGCCGCTTTAATTTATAAACTAATTTCTGGTTAAATAGATACGTCAGTAAGCAAAACTGTCACATTTGAAGTGATTCGTGGCCCCTACAAAGCCACGATCACTGATTTTGAATGGCCTTAATGTGGTGGTTTCAAAAACAGCACGTGTCGCAATCGATTTATTGAAATATAACTTTCATTCAATGATTAATTTCGCGTAGTGGACTAATAAATTGGCCTCCAAGATCATGCTATTCAACACTATTGGTTTTTTTTGCGGAAGCTATGTTAAGTCTCCGGAGTACGACAGTAAGCCACAGGCGATTGACAATTTAAAAAGCAACATTCGCCATGTTGTTAACAACACCCGATCTTTGTTGCAAAATCTGCAAGATAAACGATAGTTCTCTCTTGCGGAATTGAAGTAATGTGATCACTAAGATCATACGCGGTAGACTTATTCTTGTGAGGTTTTTTAAAATCACAAACGAATGATGCTCTTAATTTTACTATAGACAAGGCAACCGCTTAAAACAAAAGCATTTTGTTGAAACTGCACACACGGTTTGCTGTATTCCATATAAATCGACTCTTCCTTATCAGAATCCAAAACCTTCGTTTAATGGCCTGTTTCTGCAACTTGTGTAAAAATCAAACACAATCAATGAGTGTTTTTCATATCAATTTCGTGTTACAGATACAGCCCCAAAATAATTTCAGTATTTTGAAAGCTTTTGAAATTAATAAAATCAAATTGATTTAAATTCAAGTGATTCCTTATTATTTGCTAAGACTTTCGTTACATTAGCACGAAACATGAACATTGAAAGCCTAATTAAAGCTTTTGAGTCTAAAATAAAATCTCAGTTCTTGCGGAATAGATCGCAGTAACTCAGTAAAAGTTGTTATTAAATTTAGAGTTATTAGCCTGAAAAGTCGTGACTAAAAGCCTTGTTTTCAAAACTTCGTTTTAGTCACATATTCTGTTTTATTAGCGTTGACAAAGATCTTTATTTTGATCTTTTTGTGACAGAACAATTTAAAAATGTAGTTACTAGGTCAAAAAATGCAGTCGTTTATATTACATTAGTTTACAAAAGCTCCGAAAGCCTGTTATAGGAAAACGCTCTTTTAAATATTATAACACCTTGTGAGTGTTTGGTTTTTCCTCATATAAAAGTTTTTCCTGAATATATGTTAAAATATTTATACAAGAATTCATGTTTTATGTACACAGTACCACATGCATTGTTGTTTAATTTTAAAGGATATTTTTGGCATAAATATGTCCGTCTCTTAGTGTGGCATACTTCAAGGGTCTAGAGTTTATTTGTTCGAAATTTTTATGCAATAGTTTGCAAATTCTTTTACTCAAATTTCTTTTATTTATGTATACCACCCGCTAGCCGGACAACCATGAAATATGCGATTGTTTGGTGTTTGATAACTTAGAAATGTATAAAAATTCCTAGCTTTCCTAAAACAGAGAAAATATTTTACACAAATTCTTTTATAATACTGGATATTTGTTAGTTTGTTTTGGGATTATAAATGAGTAGAGAAATTCTAGGCAAAACTATAACTTTTATAATAAATAATTTAAGAAACTTGTTTAACAAGAACTGGAACTCATGAGAATAATAACAGATAATTCTCGACCTAGCAAGCAGATAGCGTTATACAGAAGGAGACAGAATTTATAAACACCACAAGCATTTATTCTATTTAATTTTAAGGTGTATTTCTTACTTGTTTCTTTCACAAACCTAATTTAAACCACGTTTTACACTAATACATTAACCAGCGCAACTTGTCTATAATTCAAACAAGACGAGAAAGTATTGTAGTGTTAAAAAATATGTAATCACGATCTTCGATGTCGACTAAAATTTCAATTGAATTTTAATCAACATTGCATACAGCAATTCGGCCCCAGATGTCGAGAAATGCAGATGAATATTTCACAGTCGTATGATTCACACTATTTTCAGAAAAATATTTTATTTTTTAGGGTTTAATTTTTACACAATTGCGTTAGCAAAGTGTCATATTCACACATAAAATGCAATAATTTGCAAATGTAAAATGTATTAGTATTAGTGTAGTATGTAAATAGAAAATGAAATGAAAGTAATAAAAGTCAGTCGTATTAAAGCAACAGACAAATAAACGTCTAATTATTACAGATTTTGGCGACGAGATAGAGAAACACGTGTGTGTAATTTTTATGTTTTTTTTGGCAGAAAAGTGGTAAACTTTTTACAGTACAAGAATTATCGTCTGTAAAGAAAAATAAATATAAAAATGGTTAATAACGTGGGTGCTTCTCCAAAGCAAGTTGCCTTTTTCAACTTTGAGCCTTTTGATGCAACAAGTACAACATGGTCGCGTTGGGTAAAACGTTTCAAAACAGCATTGGACCTGTATGAATGTGAGGCTGCTAAACATCAACGTTTGCTTCTTCATTTTGTGGGAACACAAACATATAACATGTTAAGTGACAAAATACTCCCAAAAGTGCCTGAAGATTTGACTTTCAATGAAATTGTCAATACACTGGAAGAACACTACGATCCAAAACCTAATGAGTTAATGGAAAATTTTCGATTCAATTTGCGTAAGCAAAAACCAGAGGAATCAGTGGCAGATTTTGTTGTGGCATTGCGTAGGTTGTCTGTTGGTTGTAATTTTGGTGAGTACTTAAATGTGGCGTTGAGGAATCAATTGGTGTTTGGGCTGCTGGACAAAAAAATTCAGCATAGGCTGTTAGAAAAAAAGACGTTAACGATAGATGAAGCAACTAAAATGGCGACCGCATATGAATTAGCTGAAAAAGGAGGGGAGGAGCTACATAAAAGAGACACAGAAAGAGTAAATGTTAATAAAGTGTTCGAGAAGAACAAAAGAAATACTAAGAAAACTAAAACTCATGCTGGTGAAAATAGCAATAACAAAAACAAATCAAAATGTTTTCGATGTGGCAATACTACTCATTTGGCAGATCAATGTCAATATAAAGGGGCTAAATGTCATTTTTGCAAAAAAGTTGGACACCTTCGTAGTATGTGTTTTAAAGAAAAAAAACAATTACATCAAATTGAAGAAAATTCTTGTGGTACCGTAGAAGATCTTCTTAAAATAGAAGAGCGTGGGGTATTAAATATACGATCAAAGTGGTTACACGAATTTTTGGTAAATGGAAAAAGTATATAGTTTGAAATAGACACGGGATCACCGGTTTCAATAATAAATGTGTCTGATGCTAAAAAGTACGTGCCAAAGTTAAAAGTTTACAAACCTGAAATGGAATTGGTAAGCTACTGTGGAACTGCAATCGAATGCGTGGGGTACGTGTGTGTGAACGTAAAAATTAATGACACAAGTGCAAATTTGAAGCTTTATGTGGTAAAATCTGACCGTAGACCACTCTGTGGCAGGGAGTGGCTACAACAAATACGAATCGATTGGAACACAATTTTTAATAAAGCAAATCAAAATTGCTGTGTAAATAAAATTGAACCATTTCGTGTGGAAGATTTAAAAGAAAAATATCCCGTAGTATTTTCATCATCCGTGGGAAAGATTAAAGATTTACAAGCTCGAATATATGTGAAACAAAATGCTACACCAAAATTTTTTAAATCACGAAGAGTGCCATTTCCTTTGATGGAGGCTGTCGAAAAGCAGCTTGAGAAGCAGGTAGCTGAAGGGTTGCTCGTAAAGGTGGACACCAGCGAATGGGCGACGCCAATTGTGGTGGTGCCAAAAAAGTGTGGTGATGTTCGTATCTGTGGTGACTACAAGGTCACATTAAATCCAACACTACTTGTAGACGAACATCCTTTGCCAACCATCGATGAATTGTTCAGCAAAATGGCTGGTGGTACAAAATTTTCTAAAATCGATCTCTCGAAGGCCTATTTACAATTAGAAGTGCATCCAAGTGATAGGCACCTGTTAACGTTAAGTACCCATAAGGGACTTTACCAACCGACTCGTTTAATGTTCGGAGTAGCCAGTGCACCAGCGAAGTGGCAGCGTTTAATGGAACAGTTATTGAGTGATATACCAGGAGTTTCGGTCTTTTTAGACGACATAAAAATCACAGCACCTGATGATGCAAGCCATTTACGTAGAATCGATGAAGTGTTAAAACGATTAGAAAAATACAACATGAGGGTGAATCTGGAGAAATCCGAATTTTTAAAAGAGTGCATTACTTACTGTGGGTATGTAATTAACAAACATGGCATCCAACGGATGCAAAGCAAAATCGATGCAATTCAGAAGATGAAAACACCTGCCAGCAAAGAGGACATTCGTGCATTCATGGGTCTGGTAAATTATTATGGCCGATTTGTTAAAAACCTAAGTGATATTGTTTATCCTTTAAACCGTTTACTACAAAACGATGTGCCGTTTGAATTCGACGTAAATTGTAATAAAGCTTTTAATGAAATTAAAAACCAAATGCAGTCGGAAACCATCCTTGTCCATTACGATCCGAAACGACCTGTGGTGTTAGCTGTAGATGCGAGCCCTATTGGTGTGGGTGCCGTTTTGAGCCATGTTTTTGATGATGGTTCTGAAAAGCCGGTACAGTTTGCATCACAGACGCTTAATAGGGTACAACAACGTTATTCGCAAATTGATAAAGAGGCGTATGCAGTCATTTTTGGTATACGTAAGTTTTATCAATATTTATATGGGAGAAAATTTATTCTCGTTACAGATAATCGTGCGATATCTCAAATATTTTCTCCAAGTAAGGGGTTGTCAACTCTTTCGTCTACGCGCATGCAGCATTACGCTCTGTTTTTGGAACAATTTGATTATGAAATCAAATGTAAGAAATCAAAAGAAAATGGTAACGCTGATGCTATGTCCCGGTTACCAAATATTGAAACGTACAAATTTACTGAAGAGGTTTATGTCGTAGAAGAGGAGGCTATAAATAACTTACCTGTTACAGCGAATGAACTTAAATTGGGTACCAAATCTGATGTGGACGTAAAAAACTTATTAGAATGTTTAAAGTATGGTCGTGAATGCGATGGTAAAGATCGTTTCGGTATTCCACAAACGGAATTCAGTTTGCATGATGGTTGTCTACTACGAGGGTTACGTGTTTATATACCGAGGGCCTTACGAGGAAAAGTATTAGATGAGTTACATACTGCTCATTTTGGTATATCTAGAATGAAGAGCCTCGCTAGAGCATATGTATGGTGGAACCATATTGATAAAGATATCGAAAATTTGGTGTCTAATTGTTTTGCTTGTCAATCAACTCGACCTGATCCTAAAAAAGTGATGCCAATACGTGAATGGGGAAGGCCAAGTAAACCTTTTGAAAGAGTACATGCGGATTATGCCGGTCCTGTCATGGGTAAATATTTATTTGTGCTTGTCGACGCCTACACTAAATGGCCGGAAGTACATGTAGTATCGAATATGACAACAGAAACGACCATTCAAAAATGCAGGGAAATATTCTCTACATTTGGCATCCCGAATGTGTTTGTGAGTGATCACGGCCGACAATTCGACTCAGCTGATTTTAAACAATTTCTTACAGTAAATGGTGTCATACACAAGCAGGGTGCACCGTATCACCCCGCTACCAACGGCCAAGCCGAACGTTACGTACAAACAATTAAAAATAAATTGTTAGCCGCAAAATGCAATTCAAATACTTTAAATTCTGAATTATCAAAAATACTGTTAGCCTACAGGCGCTCAATACATCCAGCTACAGGGAAATCCCCATCAATGGCGATGTTTGGTCGTCAAATAAATTCTCGTTTAGATCTTCTTTTACCACAAAATAATAACTACAATTATGTTTCATCAACAATAAAAACATTTTCTGTGGGTGAAAGGGTGGCTGTGCGTGATTATATTTATAGAATCAAATGGCGTTTTGGCGTATTATGTGAAAAGTTAGGAGAACTACATTACAACATAAAGCTAGATGACGGAAGAATATGGAAGAGGCATATAGACCAAATCCGTAAAGTGGGAGAATTGCTTGAAGATTCGCAAGTTCCGGAAAACATAAATTTGCCCAATACTACAAGCGAGACACCATACAGAGGTATACCTGTTCCGAATATTTCAAATACTGATACTCATCAATCAACCGTAATGCAAGAACCAGTACAACAACCAACGGTGGTAATCAACGATCCACCATCCGAAAACACGGAAAGTGTACCTAATGAATCATCGGCTACAGCAGAAGCTAATAAGGTGCCAGTGTCTCCTGCTACTATGCAAAATGAAGTTGTAGGTGAATCTTTACGTCGATCTAATAGAAATAGAAAGAAACCAGCGAAGCTATTGGATTAAATATTCTATAATAGTATTTTTATTCTTTTGAATTTAATGTTAATTGCAAAATTTTGATTTTTAAAGTAATTATCAATGGTATAATTGAATGAAATGTTTATTAATTAATATAAATACTTTTAGAATCAAATACCCTTTATTTTTATAAAATAAATAACTTGAATTAAACTTATATTTAGAGGGGAGAGAAGTGTCATATTCACACATAAAATGCAATAATTTGCAAATGTAAAATGTATTAGTATTAGTGTAGTATGTAAATAGAAAATGAAATGAAAGTAATAAAAGTCAGTCGTATTAAAGCAACAGACAAATAAACGTCTAATTATTACACAAAGGTTATCGTTTGTCGACGAAAGTTGCAACTTGCAACTTTGTGACTTAATATTATATAATGTTTTTTTTATAACATTGCCACTTTCTACAATACTTGAAAATGTTTTATATTTCCTTATCATTAGAAGCACCTTTAAAAAACTACAGACGTTTAATCGCCTATATGCCTGAATACGAAGAAACATTAGATGAAACATGGCCGTGTTCCATTTCATATTGCATTGTCTGTAGATATGTTTCCTGTTGAAATACATGTTTTATTTTGTGTTTCGAAAAAATCATAATTTTTTATATTTTTGAGTTTCTAAATACAACGTTGCATTGTCTGTATCGATGTTTACCATTTTTTTACCAGATTGTTATCACTTTTCTTCCACGTACATGCGTTTAATATTTCGTATAATATTTACACAAAACTGTTCTTTCGTTAACGGTTTACTCTATGGTTGTATCATCTGTACGAAATATGAAACTATAATTCCTAAATATGTTTTCTACTTTTATAGCCGGCATAAAGGAGATATTAAAACCCTTTTCTTTTTTTTTAACTTTTAATAATTACTATTTAAACTCGATAGATATATTGCTAGATCTAACAAATGATTAATATTGTATCTAATACCAAAACTTCGCGGACAAACAAATTTTTTAAGTTTTTTTGTGTTGTTTGTATTATTGCTTTATGTTTTAAATTTCTGGGATGAGTTTTACTTAAACAAAAAACAATACAAAATTGTGTGCTAATACCTGAGTTCTTCATCAATTGTAGAAATATAGTGGTTGAATCGATCAACAGTTTGTTGAGGTTTACTACTTATTAATAAAACTGCTCTGAATGGCCTAAAAGCCCACGAGCTGGTACATTTTTTCTTCAACAAAACTGATGGTTGCCACAGAATAACTGTTATAAAGTACTATTAGCTGCATTAAATGGAATAAGCACAAGGACATTCGGTTCTAGAAAAAGGTCACTTCAATTGCAAGTGTGTCTTGGAAAACAGTGTGCAAATTGCATGATAGGGCCAACTATCTTGGAGCATTTAAAATCAAACATAACCACTGTCGTTCTTCTCTAAATCCTAATTGAAATACTCAATCGCGTTAGACACTGGCTGCATTAGGAAAAGCAAGCTCCAAATAATGAACGATTTAAAGGTATTCTAAAAGAAGCAGCATTTGCTGGTGATTCAGTGGAATTAGAGCGGAAAGCGAAACGCCATCACAAGCCTGTAACTGAAACGCTGACTCTATATATAACGCTCAGAGCTTAGTGGAGATTTGTTCAGAAAGATACACAGTCATAATCAATAAATTCAATTCATTTGGAAGAGCGAAATTGCTTCTAGGAGCCTTTAAAATTCCATTGATAAAATAATCACTATACAAACGCCAAGCGCTCAATATAGAGTCACCGTTTCAGTAAAAGGTTTGCATATAATAAGCGCTATGCGTTCCAAGATACTTCATTGATACCAAGTCTGCTACGCTATTTACACTTTACGCTCTTACCCAAAAAACAAAACTTCGACACTCGTTTTGGACATCTCGTACTATAGAGAAGTGCGATTCCTTTTTTAAAGAAATTAAATATCTGAGAGCTGAGCTTAAAATCCAAAGAACACACTTTAAAGTTGAGCATTGCAGTGGTCGACCAACGAAGGTGGTCATAATAACAAGTTTGTAGAAGCACCTCCAAAAAAACTTTATCGCGTATGAAATAAAAATGTGGTCGCGAAGACTTCAAGACGCTTTGAAAAGATAATCTTAAGATGTGTTAAACAATGAACTCAATTATTTCTTCAGCAGTCAAGGAAGTTGAATGCAATACCTCACACCTGAGTCTAGGGATCAATTCAAGTAGAGATCTGAAGGTGAATCCAGACAAGTTCAATTCAATACGCATGGTTAAATTTTCCTTGTAATATAAGAATACTTTAACAAATTGTTTTGACCTTCAAGTGATGAGAACCTAAGCAAAGTCAAATAGTGCTAAGTCAGTTATCATATTCATCACTGCAAAGCACAATTGGAATGTCGGATTCCAAGGACAGGGAAATTGAATCTGCATGGCTTTCTGAGATGCTAATAGCTGACATTTTCTTTTACCTGAGGTATTTCAAAGTTCTTACGCTAAAGGGAGTATAAAGGTAAAAATAAAATGAGGTAAAAGAAGAATATGTTTGTGTATTCCTTGCCAGGTTGGGTAATATCAGAGCCAACAACTTACAATTTTTACTTTTCTTATTATTGGGAGTTGCAATTTTAGTTACTCTTAATAAACATGAAAGCTAAAATATATTTTAAAACTACCAGTGGTGCTGAATAAAGTCTTAATAACATCTCCACCTTTCCTCGCTTTAAGTTTATATTGCGTTCTTCTGCTTCAATTTAATATTTATTTTACACCACAATTTTTAGTGAAACCTATTAAAACCTCTGCTACTAAATTTGTTAATATAGCCTTCGTTGTTGTATTTGTTATTTGCAGAAAGCTTTTAACAAATTTACCATAAAAATAATTAAAAACGTATAAATATTTTTATTCCTTGTGCTGCTTTTTACTGCAATTATATTCAGTGGTATTAAAGTTTATGTTCTTGCACATTTCCACACATAGATCCACACAAATACACACACTGTGACGTATGTGCACAAACGCATCGACAGCTTAATTTTTATAAATGGCTTGGAAAGATTTATATTCCTTTTTGGCAGCTGTACATAAAAACACCAGATAACATATTTAAACAGACAAGTGAGGTAAAACAGACTGTTAAAATGGAAAATTAATTATTTTGAAGAAAAGAAAGAAGTGAGAAAAACAGTTTTCTTTTTGTATTAATTGCTTTAAATTTAAGATTTATGAAGTTTCCTTTAAGTGATTTAAAATAGGCGGAACAAATATAAAAAGAAAGCAACATATTTTTTAATGGGAAGCAACTAACAATTAGACAGTTAGTTTTGTGGAAGATAAAGCAATTACATACTAAAATTTCTTTTTGCGCCTGTAATTATAATACATATTTGGATATGGTCTTTATTAATTAGACGCTGATGCCAAATCACCATCGAAACACGATTAGGAAACAAGCCATAAGTATAATTTTTTTTAAAAAGGAAGTGTTCGTTATGAGGAGCGTATGCCCATTTGATAGCAAGTGCAGTTGTTCCTCAAATTTGGCTCTCCAACATTTGGTAACCACTCCACAAACAATCTTGTTCGATTAACAATCGGGAAACATACTAATGTCTAAGGAACGCCAGACCAGCAATGAATATCGCTGCTATCCATGAAAGTTTGCAACAGAATCCAACGCACATGATTTCGCAATTTCGCTGATTTTAGTATGACGAATTTAGCGTTGGTACTAGGGCATGATCCCTGACAAGATTCAATATACTTATTAGATCAAAGCTATTGAAGATAAATAACGCCGCTTGAATGGTAATCCAATTTATAAAAAATAACGAGACACAATGAGAGTTATTGCTAATTTGACCTCAGGAATTCGTGTCACAGTGCAGAGCCGCGGTGGATACTCAAACGATAAAATATTTTATATATGTTGGCGAAGGGCTTTTGGTGTTTTCATCCGCTGCTATCACCACCGTCGTTGGGCAGATGCCGACGTTTATAAAGATATCTTCTATATAATGACATAAGGCCTTTCAAATAAGAAAAGCGTTTCGTAATAACTTACACTCAGCTTGTTGTATATTATTTCAACTACAATCTTCCCTTGTTGGAACACCTTTAAAACGTGCAGATTAAGAAATGTTCGCCATTTTACTCCAAAATGAACGAGCTGGTGTAATATTTTGATTTTCTTATGTATTGGATTATTGTTAACAACTACAACCAATGTTGACACTCAACACATTGTTGTGTACAGGGTCTATACCAACATTTTATGTGCAAAATATCAGATTGCTAAATACAACACCATCAGAATAGGATCTCTTCCATTGTTCTTGCTTTTATCGTCAAAATCATATTTCTAAGAAGTCAGCGCCATATATTCAAAATTTATTGGTTGTAAAATATTGTTTACTGGCGAAAAATCTTAACTAGCCGCTCTATATTTGGATGTAGTTGTCCACAGTGGTTTTAATTGTGATTGGACTGCATTGTGCGGTATATGATTTTTCTCAACACGTTGTATTCAACATGATGTCCTTGATAATACAGATTTCTTTAATTCTGTATCTGCTCTGTTATGTGCATATTCATCAAATTTTTCAATATTAATGCGGTCGGTGCCCGCTAGTTATTGTTTCCAATATTATATTCAGGCGTTTGATTAGTTCTTCATTTATGCCAGTAATTTTCGAAACAGTTGCTGGATCCGAAAAATTCTTCTTGATGCGTTACAATCATTAATGTTGCCATATCCTGGAATATCTACAAGTAGCCACATCTCTTCCATAAGCCTCTTCTGGATGATTATCTCTCTTTCTTTAACAAATGTTTTATCTTCATTGCTCCTTACTTGCCACTTTTGAAGTGTCAGTTTATATGAAAGATGAAGTATCGATTCTAAAAAGCGTATGCGTGCGTGTAAAGTTGATACCCCAAAATTCAAAGTATCAGGGTTTTCAGGAAGATTTTTCCGCAATGTGTTAAAATCTTTTGAAGTTTATCCGCAAATGTAACACCTCATTGTGGACTTTGTGTCCGTTGCAGCTTTGCAGACTTTTCCATCGACCATTGTCAATAGCATCGTGTGTTTAATTTGTGCAATATATCCATTATATGGTACTTCACTTTTCTTTAACAATTGAATTTGGTTATTTATGTATTCTATTTCTTGCTTTGTGATATCAGTAGTTTCGTGCACAAAACGGATTCGGATTGGTCTACACAACCTAGTTGAGGATGGTGTTGGATTTCGCCATATCGTTTTTATTTTTCCATTAGCTGTTGTGATTAATTTAATTGGCACACAACTACTTTGAAATATGTTAGCATCACTATCGTTTTCATTTTCGAATTTTTGCTTATAAGATGATTGGTGCGATCCATCACAGCCCCATTTGCTTATAAGTTTCAGAAACTTAAGTTCTTCATAATCCAACTGCTGTAAAACCTCATCAATGTAGGTACCTAATCGTGTTGCTGTGTCGTCGAGGAGAGATTGCAGCTTCACTTCCGCTAATGTCTCAGTTACGGTTATCTTCACTAGGATAGCAATTTTTTTGGGCGTTTTTTAGCAATGAGTAGCATGGATATACATTTTTGTTAGCATTGTATATAATTTCATATTAGTTTTTCGTGAGATCAGCATTTATAAACAATGCTAAAGCACCCTCCACTGAAAGCTTATTAACTGGGTTGACCTTGGAAGTTATTAACGATCGCTTGCAAATTTTTTTGGAGATCGTGTTATATCCATTATTAATTTATCCGCACCATTATGTCCCGCTGGCTCATTGATGCAGCAAATGTGATCTGCTCAGGTAAAAAAAAAAATCATTGTAATACCTCTATTCGTTTAGCCACAAATATCTTGAAATCGAAAAAATTCAATAAAAACGCATAAAACTACAAATCTTAACTTACTTACTTTAAAATGCTCGATATGATGTAGAATTTTGTTCTCTATCGATCTGCGTAATTAATTTTGAGGATTTCATCAAATTAGTTATTGCCTATTTGGCCAGGTTTTTGGGTCAAATACTTCCGGCAATACGAAATACAATTTTTTTTCTACTTCGAAAAAAAATTTCTTCAGAAAGCTTTTAGCCTATAAACAAAAGTTTCTTTATGAGTATTACTTTCATCTAGAAAAATTTTAATAACTGAACTGAAAGTAGAAGCACACAACCTCTCGTTACTGAGCTTTTTTGTTTGGAAAGACTCTCACTAACCGAGCTATATAGTATTTTTTTATACATATTCATTTATTTATAAAATAATAACTTCAGTATAATAAGACTATGAGTTTTAATAAAGGGCACTTCACACTATTTTAAAAGTGTTTAGATTTTTGTTAGATTAGATTGCAGAGAGAAATCTAATTAAAATCGTTTTGACTGTCGGTTTGAGTGTCTACACTATAACACTTGATATAAAATGAAAATGACGTAGTTGTTTACTTCGAGCAATTTGCAGAGAAATAGGCCGAACCAATACTTTCAGCGGCGTTGGCCAAGTAATTTCGAGTGGGTAGTGATGTCGAAGGCTATTAAGAATTTTTAGCGGCTTAAGTTTTTGATAGATTTATTTTTGTAAAAATGCAGCAAAATGAAGTGTAGAAAAAGTACAAAATATGCAGCACTGGCGTGAATTAAATCAGGGACTGCATATAATAATTATTGTTGAATTTTCAAAATAAAAAAAAACAGATGCAAACAATGATCAAGAAATCATTTTTTGGCAAGTCATACGATTCTTAAAATTTTTGATTTTAATTTTTTTTTTGGCAGAAATAGTTTTTATTCTCCGATTTAATTTTTTTTTTTTACAGAAGAAATTAATGTTTCTTAATTTTTTGGTTGATATAATTCTTAAATTCTGATTTATACCTTTTGACCATAAATAAATGTTATTTTTTGAATATTCAAAGCTAAATACAATTAAATGAATAAATATTTTTATTTTTCTTGGGAAAAAGGAATGATTATCTTGGAGAAAGTATTAAAAATCAATAAGTAATAATTATTTCTGCACAAAAAAAAATAATAAAACCTTGTAAACAATAAATATTTCTGAAAAAAAAATTAAGTGCAGGAATAATAATAAATATAAAAATTATAGCAGGTTAAGGAATAATATTTATATTTTGATAAAATGAAAAGTATCACCGTTTAGAAATTTTGCAAGAAATGTAAAGAGCCATACGACACTCAAATTTCCTTCCATATTTTTTACGAGTTTTGGTAACCTGAGAGTGAAAATCGTTTATTTTCAAACAACGACAGAAGGTTTGTGGTATGGATGCATGCCATACGAAATTTCAGGATTTCCGATACGTATTAACATACGTATCGCATACTAAATCAGAAATAGTCAATAATCAAATAACTCAAAATATTATTAATTATTAGTATATATATATAGCATATTATACATTTTATTGAACTTATTTCGAGTTTCACTAGTATATCCGTATCGATGGTTTTGTTTGGCTATCGTTATCGGTATCGCATCGTCAAAAAGTGTATCAATGCATCTCTAGTTTCTGGATAAACATGTATCGTATTATGTTCCAGTATTTATTTAGATATTTTAACTGCACTCAGCTTGGGATTTTTGAAAATTTTTCTGGTTATTATTATTAGTTTAGTTTGCTTGTGGATCTCTTTTAGACGGACACTTCAGTTGTTTCTAATTACAGTATCAACTGTGTACTTGCCCACATTTAACATTTTGCCAATTTCCCTCGGTCTCTAGTTAACCTTAATTTTTATTAAATACAAAACATTTTAAAAATTTGTGTTAAAGTGTTATCTAAAAAATCGTTTCACTTTCCACGCCAAGTACTAACTTTTCTATACTGAAATTTTTATATAAAGGTCGTCCTCAGACTTTTGTTGCATAGTGTAAATGCAGATTAAAATTCGGCGGATTAAAACACGGCGTGTGACGATAATGTGTGTCAAGCAACTGGGGGCAATTAGTACAACTTGCCTTTAAAGTTCAAGTTAGTAAAAGGAACTTTTTGCTAAAGTGGGTAATAAAGTGACCTTTACCTTTATGCGTTATTACAACTTCCTTGTAAAATAAAATTAATCTTTTTTGAAAAATATAGCAGCGCTAGAGCAAAATAATTAAATTAGTTCTTAATACTACAAAGTGTCAAGGCGTAATTATATTTATTTGCTTGCTGGAAAAAAAATTAAAACTTTGGAGACATTTTGCTTATGTTTAATTATTTAAATTAATTTGGTGCCAAAAATTGCAAAACTAATTACGTAGCTAATTGTTTTTTTTTCTTCTTCAAAATGTGGCAACTTCAAATGCAAAAACTTTACGTTAAAAATAAGAAAATCTTCCCTTAAGCTTATCAGGCAGTTTTAGTTTAAAGTACACTTATAATAATGAAAAACATACTCCTAAGTTTAACCCTAAATTTCAAAAAATCTTAATATTAAGAAAAAGATCTTCAAATCGTATAAATATAAAAAATCTACGAAATTAAGGAAAAATCTTCATTCTGGTTGTACCCCATTAATACGCCATTAATTCTTTAAGACAGTGTTGCATAATGCACACTTGGGAGTAATGGTTTAAACAAACTGGTTTAATAAACTGTTCAAACCAATTTATTTTTAAAATCCCTTATTGTATCCAAATGGTAACTATTATTCCAAACTTATATGTATGTTAAGTTGTCTCACTTTCGTTAAAGTACTACAAACTGTTTAACCGTTTTGTATCTTCTTGCACCTTATTTTTGCAATAAGAAAATATACTCACATACCAGCACATATCGTAATTTTTCCCCACCCACTACTTTTCTGTTAATATGTCTGCAGTTTAACACATTCATTTATGCATTCATAAGATACGTTTAAATCCTTAAACATAAAAAGAGTCTTAAACTTTAATCATGCTGTGCTACATAAAATTTATTTATACATTTTTTCAAAAGAAAATGAATGTAAAAAATAAAATAAAAAACGAAATGAAAATATTATAAAAAAATAAAAAAGAGAAAACAAAATCCTTCACACTAATTGCCGTTGGGCTTTAAAGCATATTCGATGAATGAGAGAAAACCGCCATTATGATACACATGCAAGATTAACGTAAGTATGTTTGCTGTTTCTTTTTATTCTATGGAGGAGGCAGTAGGAAAAGTTATTTGAACAATTAAAGTAATTCTTTCACCTAAAAATAGGAACTTCTAATAACAATTTCGAATTCTTAACTTATTTTTTAAGGAAAACCCGACGAAAAAATCATCCAACCTTTTCATAATTAGCTGCACTATTTTATTTTATATTTTGCTTATGCAGCACAAAATATATACTTTAAATACATAAAGTAGTTGCACGTGTTCAATTACGGTCATAAATTATTTTAACAACTTTGTTGACTGTTCTCGTATATGTGTTGCACGTGTTGTTTTGTCAAGCAAAACACACGCAGCCATAGCAAAGATTTTCTTTAGGTAGGCATTTGAAAAAGCAGAAATTAGAATAAAAAAAGTAAAATGGAACCAAAATATTAACAAGGGGGCACTTGAATAAAATGTGTTTCTTCTTGGTAAAGCATTTGCGCAATTAAGCTTTTCTCGAAGTGAACTGGTAAACAAGCTCTCGTATCTACGGTTTTCTCTTTTTCTCTTTAGCAGCAATTTGCAAATTTCCAAAAAAAAAAAAACTTTTCCTTAAAGTGTTCTTTTAATATATAGCCAAAGCAAAAAAAAAAAAACGCCAAGAAAAGCCCTTAAAACCCTTCAAAAAAAAAACTGTCTGACAATATTATACCCCAAGGGATTTTTTATAAATTTTCCTAAGTTTTTGGCAGAGCCATTAATAACAGTTTAAAATGAACAGACTGTCAATTTTCATTTAAAGCTGCAAAAGGCAAAAATAAGAAGACACCAAATGCTTACTAATAACGGGTGGGAATTTAATCATTGCAAATAAATGAAGTAAATATTATATGCTAATCATGTTTAGGCTGTTGTTTATTTTACAGGTAATTGTGTTTTTCTTGCCACATATTTTAAACTAAAAGCGATATAATGTACAATCAAAACTTGCATTAACACCTGTTATTTTATCGCAATTTTAAAAGTTATTTAGTATAAATAATAAGAAATATTCATAAAAACTTACCTACATACAACTAATGTTAGCGGAAACTAGTGATCTTATTAGGTTGAGGAGCCACTGCTTCTTCCGTTGCATTAAATTTAGTGTTGGTTTTTGTCTCAACTTAAATATTATTGTTAAGCGCTGCCATATGTATACACACCTTTGTGTTTTATGAAAACTTTAAACATATGTGACACAATTTTAAAATATCGCAGTATTCAGTTTGAACTCAAGAAAATTGTATAACAAATTATAAATTTTTTCTATATATTTTCCACTCTACTTTTTTTAAATTGTTCATTAATCCGAATACATGAAGAGTAGCAGTAGGATATATTTTTATTTCACTAACTAAACCAAGCAAGTCATACACATAGCGACTATTGGTACAACTTGAGGTTGTTGTATACAAGATCGCAACGTTTGTGGGCTCGTTGTAGTAAGTCCTTAGCTGTACAAATATTAAAAAAAACCAAGTTGCAAATCCCGGTCTCAACGTTAACGAGGGTGTTGCACAACCTTGTTATATTTCACATAGCAGTGGTGGAAAATCAGAACTTTAAAATAAGACAATACTTAACCTAAAAAGTAATTTCTTTCCATTAAAAATACTACTTCAAAAATTTCAAGAGACAACGTGTCCTATCTGTAAAGGATGCTTTTTGCCTTTTTTTAACCATATAGGATTTGGTGAATGTGTATGATTTTACTACTATTTTCAGCAGCATATTATTTAACGTTTCGGAGGGAAAAAATTACTTTTAAGGTCGTGCAGGTACTACGGTAATTCGCAAATCAAAAAGTACAGTAGTACAGAAGGTTTCAGGAATGTCACATAGTATTTTGGGTGATGTATTTACCAGCTTTACACAACAAGAATTGTTACCAAAGTGAAGTTGTACAACGAAGTTGAACTCGTTGCGGGCAAAACGCCACGTCGATCTTTTTATTTGAAATAAGATAGTTTGAAGAATTCCATTTGTAAAATAATTTTTTATCAAAATTTATAAATGATATAATAAACCAAACAAAAATTTTAGAAGAATAAAAAAAAACTAAAAAATTAAAACAACTTTTATTAATTAATTTTCTAGCTCTAGGTCCTCATTATCAGATTAATGTTACACAAAGGAGTAGCGACAAATCGAATATAATTAATAAAATCGCTTAACATAAAAAAATGTATTAAATACCTGCAGTGCGATTCACTATTCTTTTTTACTTACCTTTTCCAAAATAGCACAAACAATATGTTCCCAAAAATCTTTGTTTTTTTCATTTTTCTTCGTGCTTCTTGTTTATTTCATATTTTTTTCACAATGATGTCACTTGATTTCATTTTGAATAAACAGAAAATTAACGATGTCCACAATAGTTTACGAGTAGTTAATGAATCACACAATCGTTACTGCAAACAACAAAAATTGTCGACAAATTTTGCGACTGCCGAATCGTTAAAAGTTAGTGAATGGCACCACGGTAAGATCTTAAGAATTTAATAATAAATATTATACTAAAAGGTAAAAAAACTATAACAAAGGAAAAGAACACTAACATTCGAAGTAAGTTTTGAAAATGTTTTTTTTTTTATTGTTGTGCATTTGTTGTATAAAACAAACGAGGTTACAGAGAGAAAATCATTAATTCCCATGAAATAAAAAAACACAAATTAACCCTCGTTATAAATTAAGACATTAACAACACTGCATATGGTTTTGAAAGCATTGCTTGCATACATCAATAAAACAACCACTTTCTGCAACCATCCATTTACTAAAGTCTCACTAAAGTTGTGATTGCTAATGCCATCTCTATTACTCTCATTATAATTGAACTTAACCATAACTAAACTGCCAACATAAACAAATGCAAACAAGAAAGAGAGAATAAAAAATTTACACATGCACACACAAACCTAACTCAGTTTGACAGTTTTAACGCGGATAGTAAGAACGAAAGTTAAATGTGATATACAACCGACTAAAATAAATCAAAATCTAATGAAAATTATAAGAAATTATTTAAAATTATAAAAGAAATTATTAATTTATGCTTAAAACAATAGTACGGAAACAATATATTGTGCGTGATACGAGTGCAATAAGTATTTTCTCCAGCATTTAAGAGCGGCTGATTAGACTTTTTCTCGTGACGGTAAAAAAAAATTAAAGAAGAAGAAAAAATCCAATTTGGTAGTTTTGTATTGCGTTCTTATCACCCCCGTACATTTAGTGGGATTTTTTGTGAAGTGAGTTCGAGCGTTTTGTTTTTTTTGTGTAAATGTTTTTGTCTCCAAGTTTTTGACATTACGTTTTCGGTTTAAAATTCGTGAGTGTTGTTTTTTGTAACATTATTTTTATCTCTTCTCGAATTCCCTCTTCTTAAACGTTTTTAAACACAACAAAAAATCGATTTGTTTACATGTGAAAAATTTAAGAAGCTGCATGAAAAGCAAACACCTACAAATAAAACAAAGAATATAATAAAAGAAAACTATCTAAAATAGTTTATGAAAATGTGTTTAAATTATAAAAAAGTAATTCAAATTCAAATTTCTGCACATGAAAATTTGTTTTGAGTAAATCAAAAAGTTTTGTCAAACTAAGAGATAATTTATTTGAACAAAAGCCGGTTTTTATGAGTTCAGTGTTTAACACACAAACAGATAACTAGACGAAAAGAAAAACACTGAGGCGCCTGTCTGCTTTTAATATAAAATTTTTTGCATTTGTTAACAAATTTAAATGCGGCTTACATTTGTTAAAAAAAATTAAATATATTATTGAATTAAAAGTGTACTGTTTTGTATTGAAAGAAAAATATTAATTAATAAAATAATATAGAAATCTTCGGTGTTTTTTCAATCCCCTCTCGTAACGTGGGCGTTTAATGTTATTCTTGTGTCTTGTCTATTTAACACATTCAACAATAACAACAAAAACAACAACAACGATAATACCAGTTCAGCCACTCATAATTTAAATTAACTCAAATTGTTCGTAGTTAGTGCCAGTGGATTTTTAAATTTAGTATCAAATTAGTAAAGTTCTGAAATTCCTAAAGAATTTCTAATAAGAAAGAGTCACAAAGCAAGTGTTCTTTATTGCCTTTTGTTATTGTTGGTTTCTCTGTCCATGTGTTCATTCGAAATTCTTAAGAAACCCAACAATAAAAACTAGAACTGCTTTCATTTGACAAGAGATTAACACATAAATAATTCTAATTATTTCAAAACAAACAACAACAAATACATATTGTGTGGTACCTATTGGATTAATTTTATCAACGTATGTGTGTAGCTCACATTATATGCAAAAAATGGTAAATTTATTGTTTAATCATTCAATATTTATGGACATGTAAGGAAATTTATTCTTAATATTTTTTTATTTAATGAGGGAAATATATTTGATTTATTAACACTTTCCAACCCACGTTAAAATGTATAAAAACAATCATGAATTATTGACCGACAAGGAGACCATTTCGAAATAGTTTTAATTTTTTATACCCTGCACATAAAATGATATTAGTATAGCATATAACTTTATCATTCCGTTCGTAATTTCTACAATATTATTTTTTGTGAATACAAAGTATATGGTATATTCTGAATCCTTATATGTAGAGCAATTAATTTGAATGAATGTTGAATTCAACTATCTGACGACACTAGACAACCTAGTATCTTGAAACTTAGACTATTTCTACATGTTTTAAGTATTTGAAATCACACCAAATTTTACAAAAAAATAGAATCCGAAAATCGAAAATCACTTAACTTTGTCACAAATTTCACCAAAAAAGAACGAAAAATCTGCACTCAATGAAATCCTGATATTTTAACAGCAAATATCGCAAAACCCCATAATTATTTTCAAAATTTTGTTTCTAAACCATAGTCGTGACAGAGCTTAATATTTTCCACATACTACAAGTTTTTCTAAATATTAAAAAGTTCTAGTCTATTTTTTTCTGAGTCTACATTTATATAGATACTAATTTGTTTAATTAATCACTTATTTCCAAACCAAATGTGTAATTCAATTGTATTGCTAATAATTACATAGAAACTCCTTTCATATACAAAGAAGTAGATATTTGTGATTTGTGGAATTATAAATGCACAACGTCGGTTTGTTAACTCACGTTTGAATAGTCATAAAGTCATTGTTTAAAATTTTAGCTGTAAAACTTGACTTTAATTGACTTTAAATTGACTCTTCTACTTGGAAGTAAGAAAACGTTATATCTTTTACTTGCGCAATATCTTCGATAATAAAAACAAACTTGGTAGGACATTACGAAACCTTAAATATGTATTCAACATTAAAGCATTCAAATATTCAGCAGTTTCTTTTATTCCGAATTGAACGATATGAATGTGATTGATATGTGGTTAAAGTTGGATAACGCTCCGTGACATACGACGAACGCCACAACGGACGGGCCACATGAATAATGAGATGAGATGATGACGTGAATCGACCCCAAGTCATGTGATTTAACCTCGCTTTATATATCGCAGAGTCATTGAAAACTGGACCTGTCGAAACGGCAGAACCTCACGCACGGCTTGCTTATATCATTTCCATATCGTCCCACCCTTATAGAAAATGTTTTAGGTGCACTGTGGAAAAGGCGACCAAATGAAAATGAGTTTTAATAAAAAACCAACGGTCAAATTGATTCTGGCGTTATCTTGAAGCTGAAATTTTAGGCTAAAATACGGATATTCAACCAACATTTTCATCGCCTAACTACCGACCGCACAGTAGTGCCTATGGCCGTCTGGTTTCAATTCGTTCCTTTAAGCAGGTTTGACTCTGAAGATGCCCAGTTCAGCAAATCATTCAACATTTCTGGATCTTCTTGGATACTGGCCACTACGGCGACTATGTTTTTGTCTATTCTCATTAATCTCTATCTGTTTAAAGGCTTAAGGTCCAAAGTAATGTACTCGCGCTCAAACTTATTCACTTTGGAACGAATTGCCCGCGTGGTGAAGCCATGATGACGACCGAACTCGCGACGAACTTCACGCTGAGTATTTACAACTGAACCCGAATTTCGATAATATTTTTTTTTAATTTCTTTAGATTTTTTCACAGTCAGAACGATTATTATTAGTGTAGAAGGAAATTTAGGAATATCAAACTGGGCTTTCCTCCTATATACCACATAGCTACTTTATTTCTTTTATTTTTAAATAAAATTATAATTTAGCGTTAAATATTAAACTACTTCACTTCAATTCACTGTTTAGTATTAATGTGTTAAAGTTCAATTGGATAAATATATTTAATAACTTCTAGGCATATCAAAGCATTTTCGAAATATGTATTACGAATAAATGCCATACACCCACATCTGTATTATTATTCTATATATACAAAACTACAATTACATTATAACCACGAGGAATAATCATTGACCCAAAATCAACTAGTAAGTCAACGAAGAAGAGAAAATATAATCTAGCCCCCGTGCCTGCAACAATGAACAATGTTGCTTTGATTATGGCCATGATGTCGATGATTTTGCATACCAGAACAGCTATAAACATTTTTGCAATTAAATGAAATTAGTATGCCAAAATGCATACAACCCTTAGGCGTTAAGTTAACTTTGTAAATTTATCACCCTAGTCATAATCATTATGCATATTCAAGTTCGCATAAATAGCCGTACACTGCCATCCTCTTCCTCTACTTTCTTGGCACTTTTCATACTCTTTCCTTTGCCTCTTGCACTTTGTTCGAACTTTACGTGTCACTGTCTATTATTATTCCTTTGCCCAGGCAATAACTTCTCACATCCTTCTCCTATAGAAGGAAATCTACAATAACAAAAACTGCAGCAAACGCGCAAATAACACGAAAAAGTGCGCAATTTTTTAACAAAAAAAGAAAACTTTGGCAAAACTTAAACTATGTGTGCCATTTAAAATTTTCAACATGCTCAATTAAAATAAATTTGTTAAATGCGTGCTGCTGCTAATTTTCTATCACAGTCTAACGCCCCCTTTTTGTTCTGCATAAAAAGGAAACAAATGAACTTATCTCAACGCCCTTTTCGATTCCCTCTCTTAATTGTGTAAACTAAAGGGGGTTTATATGAAGTGTAAATCGTTTAAATTATTTAAAAATCCTATTTAAACGAAATTATTCACTTTATATTATTATTAGCTAGAGTTTTTTATTCGTATTTTGTTTCTAGTTTCTTCTTTGACTACTGGCTATTAAGTGTTTTATGGCGAAAGTTTAAGTGATATTACGCTGGTGATTTTTCTACATGCTGAACTTTGGAACAAAAATAGAGAACAGTGTTTTCAATAAGGGCGGGTCCACGCTGTTTATAATGTGTTGTTATTATAATGGAGTTACACGATTGAACGGCATGTTTAAATACTAAAATATCAAAGTCAGTGTTGTGTAATGTAAACCTTGATTTGGCGGCAGATTCAGCGGCGCTTCAAAGTCGAACAGTTCTCTGTTTAGTGGACACAGTTCATTTCAACTAAACAAAGAACCATTTTCCACACATCAAATACTAGCCAGATCGGTTGTGTTCATCTGCGGGAGTTGTGTTTAGCGGCAAAGGAAATCATTGTGCTTTTTGGTTTACGTGTGTAAAGGACATACAGCTCGCTAACTTTGTTTTATTCTAAACATAATTGGTTGCTACACAGTTTTTATTCTTTAAAATTTTTTACTTAACTTGTATTCTTCTTTACAACCAATTAATTATGTAGAATATTAAAACAGGGATAGAACGTGACCATAGAAGTATAAAAAGTTATCGTTATGCTGATGTTTAAAATTTCATATCTAAATGAATTGTGAGCAAATGACAAAAACGTGGTTCACAACACACATAATAAAAAATATATTTCGGAAAGGAATATAACAATTAGAATTCAGTTTAATGAAAATTTATAAATTGCATTGAGTTTCCTTTAAAGGTGTTGGTTGCTACACATCCCAAATAGGTTTTATGGAAAAGACGAAAGCTACTATTGCTAGTATGGATATTGGAAGAAACAATTTTAAATTTTTTTTAATTATATTACTCAAAGTAAGCAACAATTTTGAAATTTTTTTCATCATTAAAAAAAGTTATTTTTGTGTTTTAGTAGCATACCTTCCCGGCGGACACCCTGTGTTTAA
The DNA here is from genome assembly GCA_963932375.1 of Phania funesta. Taxonomy (NCBI): domain Eukaryota; kingdom Metazoa; phylum Arthropoda; class Insecta; order Diptera; family Tachinidae; genus Phania; species Phania funesta. The sequence goes on along the minus strand of OZ010653.1, from coordinate 100,900,750 downwards.
ATTTTTTTAGCAAAATATTTTTTATTCATGTCTCTGATAAAAACATGAAATTTATGCAAAAAATTCTATAATTTCCTCTATATGAAAAAATTTCCCTTGCTGGGAATATTAATGTTTTGATACAAGGATTAAATTTTTTCTCAAAAATTCAAAAATGTTGCTCGTTTTTAAACATGAACATATAATATTTACATAATATTAAAAATTGGAAAATTTCATTCTGTAATAGTTTTGTTGATAAAATTTTTATTGTTGTAGCTTTTTACATAAATCATAAAATTACACCAAATTTTGAAAAGTTCAGATGTTTTTTTTTATTAATTTTGATAGTCAGCTGTATACATACTCGTAAATGAGTGCGAATGTGTTAATTATAAAAACTATTTCAGTTATAAATATCTAAAATATACCTATTTGGAGAGTTATATTAGTTGCGTAAGTAAACTTTTTAATATTCTACATAAATCTGAACATTTTTTCCAAATTTTGAAAAGCGTAGCAATTATCTTCAGTTGGAAAATTTTTCATTTGGTGTTTTATATGAGTTTGTTTATTAGCAAAACATTAAATATTTATGATTATAATATAACTATTGAATTTTTAATGAAAGTTTCTAAATTTCCTCAAGTTGAAAATATTTCCCTTTCTGGGAAATTTTGATTTTAAATAATTGTTTCACACTAAAAACATAATATGATGCTTTTAAATAGAAATAAATAAAGCTTACTTAATATAAAAAATATCCTTGATTGATAAATTTTATTTAGTATTGCTTTCGTTAATAAATTTTCTACTACTGCAGTTCCTTACGTAAACCTTAAATTTTTTTCAAAACTTTTATAAGTTTAGCAAAAACAGTCAATTGCTAAATAAATTTTTGCCGAATATAATATATATTTTAATTACCATAATATTAAATTTTACTACAATAATTTTCAAGCACTAGGTTTTATTTATATTCTGATACACAAAGTCGTAGCGAAATGTTGAATTTTATAAATAAAATTGTTCCATTAAAAGGAATTTATAAAGAAAACCTAGTGCTTAAAAATAATTAAACTAAAATTATATAAAGTCATAAAAGTATAATAAAATTAAAAATATTAAATATTTATGTTTATGATATCAATATGCAGATTTTGTTGACAGGCCTTAAATTTCAATCAATCTAAAAAAATTTCCCTTTCTGGGAAAATTTTCTTTTAAACTATTATTGCAAAGAGAAAACTTAGTATAACGTTATTAAACATAAACAAATGAAAATTACACAATATAAGAAAAATATCCCTAAATTTTTTAAACTTCCTATAGCTGAAAAAAAATTTCTTTTTGTAAATTTTCTTTTAAAATAATTATTGCAAACAGGAAACACTTTGTAAAACAAACAAATGAAAGGAAATACACAAATTTCCATAATTGGGAATTTTTTATTTAATATTAGTTTTGTTAATAAATGTTTCAACATTCAACAACTTTTTACTAAAGTTCTAGGGTTTGGAAATATCCCATGCGGAAATTTTCTTGGAATAAAATTTTGCTTGCTTATTTTAGTTGTAAATATCCATAATATCCTCAAGTTACTAAAATATCACTAATTGTGAAATCATTATTAGCAGGTTTTGTACAAAAATGTTTGACCAAAAATTTTCGGCAAGGAAATCCAAAGATAATTGAAGTGCATGAAGTAAACGTGATCCATTTAAGAATACGATGCACTAGCATGACGCGTATTTCAGCTGTGTATGCCACCGGAATAACACAAAATTACTCTGTGCCATCATTTCATATAGGAGCCACAAGCAGTTCGTTTCGAATATAATGCCACTTTTTTATCATGCAAATGTTTTTGAATCAGAATTATGATCATGAAGACACATAAACTTTACGCTCTATGACAAAATCTTTAACTCAGAAGGAGATTTCTCACAAATAAAATATACAACGTAACCAAAATTTTTTACAATGTGCAAATAACCCACATTGGGAAATTTCTTTTGAATATAATTTTTAATTGAAAAAATGTAACAAAAAGGTAACAAAAAGTATTTTGAAATGAGCAATTTCTGATTCTTTGTAAACAGTCGTATACCACTGATTTCAACCGGCCTGGCAATAAATCAACAACAAAGAATTTTTGTAAATGAAATTAAAATTAACCCCTATGTATACAAATAAGAATAAATACAATAAAACTATAAAAATGTGTGTAACCGACAACATCCTTTTAAACCCTTGCACTATAGGACTTCAACAAACTAAGTCACGCAAAGAAAACCAATTAAATTTGTTACATTATACAAACTCTGTGCCAAGCGAAGAAACGACTAAACGATTTTAATAGTTACACGTGCCATATTTTATATCAGCGAAAGTGTGTATAAAATATTATACAGATGAAAAAAAGAAACCCACACAATGTTGCCAGTGCGAACACACATAGGAGCGTACATGCACATGCGCCCATTTCTAAGCGAAAATTACGAAAAGCGGAAACGTGTGTATATTTTTAAAAGCTTTAAATTATTTTTGATTTAAATTATATGTGTGTATGTGCGCTTTAGTGCCTGAACGTGTTTAAACAACAAAAAAATATCTAACACTAAAATACACAGAAAGCGGTTTTATAACACCAAAAAAAGCAACAACTATATACAACATTATTAAATACATGCGAATGGTTTAACGAGTGTTGAACTATAACTATTGAAGTCTTGTTGTCGAAGTCCCTAGTTAACAATATAGCCACACAAATCACTACTAAGCTTGTATGTGTCCACTTGCAGAAAGAATCTCTTACCACCTGGCGATGTGAAACTGAAAGCCCACTCTCGTTTTATGTAGTGAAGACAGAATAATAAAAACTATATCCTCTTGTGTTTCGGCAGAATTTTCCTCCTAATCTTCGAAGGTTTTTTTTAATGAGTTGAAAGTGTAACATGTTATCACGGCAGGTGATAATACACTGTGATGTGTATAATGGTGTACATTTGATCTGTGAGAACCTGCATAATGCTCTTCTCATTATCGGTAATGGATTGAACACTTTCCATTGACTTAACACGAAATTATACTACGTTGTGATAACAATACGCTTACACTATCTACACCATGTCTTAGAAGGTACTGCCCTTAGAATGAAATTCCCTTGTACATTTTATGACTCAACCACAGGTACTATTATACTGCCCCAAACAGCCGGCAGGTTGAATTAGTTGAAAATTAGTCAATCTTTGGCTGAACCTTCAAAGCCTATTCTTTCAATATTTGCAAAAACCCATTTCATCAGCTTTAAATTTGGTAGCTGGAGAGGTTTCTTATCAAGGTGGTGAAGGGTAAGAGAGTCAAATGTCAGCATATGGAGCTCGATTATCAAGGCCAACTGAAACAAAGCTAAAGAAATAATAGCTTCAACAAAATTTCTACACTTGTAAAACTTTAAAAGCAGTCTACTTATTTAACTGTTGGGTGGAGCCTAAAGTACACGGTGTCCGCCGGGAAGGCACTTTGTTTTGCCGCCATTTTGGTAAACATTAGTTTGGACAGTTCATATTTGGCAGTCGTGAAGTAGAGACGTGGCAAATTTATTATGGAAAAATATTCGGTAAACCAACGTCTTTTAATCGTTAAAACATTTTATCAAAATCAATAATCGATTACTGTGACGATGAGAAAGTTACGTGAAATTTTTAGGAGAAACAATGTGCCAACAAGACGCACTATTTATCGCATAGTGAAAGATTTCGAAGAAAGAGGGACTGTTGCTGATAGGCCCAAGCATGGACCACAATGTACTGCAAGATCGGGTAAAAACATTGCTGCTGTTCAAGAAAGAATTCAAAACAATCCATTAACTTTAATTCGACGCCGTGCTCAGGAGCCTGGTCTTCAAAGAACAACTTTGGCCACAATTTTTCACAAAGATTTGCATTTGTTTCCGTTTCAGATTCAGTTGACACAAGAGCTTCTTCCAGAAGACCATTTGTGCCGCCGTACATATGCCAATAGGATGCTACAGCACGCCCATGACAACCCCGATTTTCATGAAAAAATCATAATGAATGACGAGGCATATTTTCATTTGAATGGATATGTGAATAAACAGAATAGTCGGTTCTGGGCAATGGAAAACCCTCAAATCTGTTGTGCAATTTGGTCAGGAGGAATCATTGGACCTTACTTCTTTGAAACTGAAAACGCCGTAACAGTAACTGTCAATCGGGAGCGATGTCGTGATATGATTGAAAACTTTTTAACGCCACAATTGCATGCTTTGGGCTTGACGAACATGTTGTTTCAAGAAGACGGTGCCACATTGCATACAGCCAGGATTACAATGGAATTACTGCGAGACCTCTTTCCACAACAAGTTATTTCAAGGAATGGTGATGTTGAGTGGCCTCCACGGTCGCCTAATATGACTGCTCCGGAATTCTTTTTGTGGGAATATCTGAAAGCCAGAAACGCTGGAGCAACTCAAACAAAATATTCGTGATGAAATTAATGAAATACCGCGTGAAACGTCCTCGCATTTGTGAGGCTAACAGAGGCGGACATTTGTCTGATATTGTATTCCATACATAATTGCCGACATTAAATAAAACATTTATCAATATATGAACTTTCATGTAACAAAAATATAAACACCATGTATTTTTAATTAGAAACATTTTTGGGATCTTAAGCTATTTTTTTTTTAATTTCTCAAGCTAATTCTATACGAACTCATTTTAATATAAAAATGCAATTCACTTGTATGAATTGCAATTCACTCGCCTCTATGTGCGTTTCGCTGGTTGCTTAATCTAGCTCAACAGGAAATCTCTAACCAATATTTTAGAAAAACTAGAACTAAATGTCTCAATATTGAATTTCCTTAAACCAAATAAGAAAGTTACAAGCACTTCAAATTAAATCATTAAAAATATTCATTTTATTTTTTCACATACTTTTCAAATCAGCGTATTTTAAAACTAGTAAACAATAGTTAAAATAATTAAAGCTTAATTGATGTAGTCCTAACAGAAGCTTCTTGTCCTTTAAAATACCAGAAAGATAATATTTTAAATATCAGGATTACATAATTTTAGGAGGGCTATCCTATCCGATGGCTTGTAAGCAATTGATTGTTAAGGTGCAAGAATTTGATTTCATATCCAGCATTAGTCGTACGATTGCAAAACGACCTAGAACAAGATTGAAACCGTTTCAGACCATTAACAACGATATAGCATATATTGTGAGCGAATTTTAAATATCCGCACAACAAAAGCAAGACAAAATGGGTTGTATTTAAGGGTGTGGGAAGTAATAAGTAATGAGCGTTCAAGAATCTTCATTGAAATATCTTTCATGCTATGGGGGTAACTGGTATGGGTGTCGAACCGACCCTCTGTTCCTAGGAACACCTGCAGACATGATCCCGGCATCTCTGTATTGGATTTTTTTAACGATTATCTTTAAATATTGGTGTCAAGTCAGTGAAGAATTTACTCCATAGTTCGTAGAATGAAATTAAGTCAAAGTTAATTGATTAAATTCAAAGCTAAGTCGACATAAAAGGTAGCGTGATTCCATCAAGACATGAAACAGCTATAAATCCTAATGGTATTGCCTCTCCAAAATTAAAGGAAAATCGCACGGTGGCTTCAGAATTAGCTGGTTCTTCGAAGGAACAGGGAATGAAAAATATTTTAAGTAGCGATGGAAGAAATGGATCAAACTCGTCTAAACGCAGAAATCGTGTAATTTTATTACATTACACTTTTCCAGTTTCATTTATTTCTCTTCCCACTGTGTGTTCAACTCCTTAATTTTAATGAATTTTATCAACACATTTTTTATACCTTTTATGCTTTTCTTTTTTCTTTTTTCTTTTTCCCATTTTATAGCAACAAATACTTTTTTTAATTGCTCTTAGAACCTGCCATCATGACCCTGTGTGTTTTTGTTTTTCTGACTCGTCATAAAGTGGTTCATTCGTTCGCCTGTCTTTATCCCATTCAACACCGTTTTGGTGGCTGTTGTTACTGGGCTAGAAACCACCCTTAATTTTTCCCATTTCATTTTACCTTTTGCAGCGTTTTGATCTAAATGTGTGAAACGAACTAATTATTAACACCTTTTACACTTACTCAGTCACAACTTATATTCCTGTGCACATGCATCACACTTTTCACATTTCAATTTGTTTCTGAAGTCATTGTTTAGGACAGTGTATATAAATTATGGTGGTTTAACCATTTAATGAAAATATGTCACGTTCCAAAAGTTCATGTCCATGCGAAGGTATCTTACATTTTGTTTGTGTGACAGTTTTTATGATTTTTGTTTGTTTAGATTTTTTTGTAGCTTCTGTAGTATCCTTGTAATAGGTCAGGATTTAGGGTTGTTTTGCTTTATTGCAATACTGCCACATAAATGGTTCTCCGCAAATGTTTTATCGTTTCTTTCCTGTTTGAAGGGTTTTTAATTTGAAAAGTTAAGTTTTGCAAGAAATGTGAAAATGTGTCTTATGATAATAAATATTGACAGGAAGGTGATTTATTTTATAGTATAACGAAAAACGGGGAGGATTATGTCATAGGTACAATAGAAAAGTATACCCGCGTTATCTTTTCTACAGTTTCGATGACTGCCAGGAGCTAAAGTGTTTGTCTAGTTTGACTACGTAACGTATAAAGGCTTATATTAACTGAGTTCGATTTTAAGACGATGCCATTTATTAAATTAAAAGTTTTTCCCATCATGTCGAATGTTAACGTTCGCTTGCATTCTGGAAGAAAAAACTCGTTTGAGCGCCTCTAATGAACTCTTTTATGAATTTATTTGTTTATTTAGTCCGTAAATAAATTTATAAAGAGGGCTATTGAAGGAGCGCAAATTAGTTCTTTTTTTTCTTCTAGAACTAAACGTTAACTTTCTGCGGCGTGGGACAGACTGTAAATGTTGGTTCTTTTTTTCTTCTGTTTAAACATCAAAATATACCAGCATCGAGTTGCTGAAATAAAATAAAAATATAAATAATTTAATTGACTCGCTCATTATATTGCGTCTGAAAAGTACATGGAAATTCTCAATTTGAAATTCTCGCGCTAAACATTTGTACGAAATCACTGCGTTATTTATTACTCAAATATTCAACAAAAACCGGCCCAGTATTAAGTTTGTCCTGCTTAAACTTCCATCGCTGCTCTGAGGAGATATTTTCGAGATCATAGGGACACTCGAAGAAATTTTGTTATAGATTCGTTGCCTATTCGGGAATCATAGGAATCAAACAAGTACTTGTCCCCGCAGAATCTTTTTTAAATGTTTTGCTTTAATTGCTCCATGTGAGCATAAAAAAGATTTATGCGAGTATTCGGTTCAACTTACACTGATTATATAATTTTATTTTATTCATTTAATCGTACGTGTTTTTAAAACAATATGATGTTTTTAAAATTCAATGTGGATTTCCCAGTGTTTGTTTGAACAAAAGAGAGATCCGAATGTCTTAGTCTAGCCACTTTTCTAATCATGGGGACATTAACTAACTCTTTCATATGGGCAAATATTATTAGGGCAGGAAATTAATAGACAATGTATCCTGCTCAGGAGAATAAAATCCTGACTCAACTATGTACCTAAGCAGAGAGTGCTTAGGTACGGCTTATTTTCGACAGTTTAAATAAAATTATAAAATTATATTTTCGTCGTAATTTCTTCTCCTACCTGACGTCAGATGCCACCAGAATGAAATTTAAGATTTGAAGCCTAAATTAATATAAGTTAAACAATTTTATTTAAAAAGAAGCAAAAAAGTTAGGACTTCATGTGACTTTTGTTTTTCGGTTTTAGAACTTCTGGTCGTCACACAATTGCGAACAAACTATAATTTGCCCTCTCCTCTACAGAAGAGTTAGATCCATGTTTTCTTCCATCAAGGCTGTTTATATTTGAACGTTTTTTGAGTGTTTTTGCCTTTTAATAAATTAATAAAAACTTTAAAAGTAGAGAGAATAACACCTTTCGATATAAGAACTATTTTAAAAGGTGACAATGTGATCAATTACAAAGTTAAAGAGTTTTTATTTACGCTGTAATTAAGCATATGGTGATGGTAACCACTTCTATGTCAGATCCTTGATTTGGGTGAATTTCCGTCATCCCTTGTCAAGTTTGGTTTGGTGACAAACCGGTTTCGGCTATGTGCCATCTTCAGTGTCATTTTTCATTCTGAAAAGTTTGTATTAATTCGTTGGGGTTTATTGTTTGTCAATTATCTATTTGTCATGTGAGCTGGTAGCAGGTGAATATCGTTTATCACGTAAGCATCTATTAGCTTGTTGGTCGTGTGATTTTGTCAGGATTGTTAGACGTTAGTGATTACTGTTTTATTGCAATAGAATTGGAGTTTGCGGATGACAGGCAAACGTTTTTTTTTATTATATATGGTGTTTTTTATTGGGGTTGGAAGAAGCCTAACCACTGGCTTCTTGGATTATAAATTTGTTTATTATTTGTATTGTGGTATTGTTGTTTTGTGTATCTGGGCCGTTGTTTTTTTAATGTTTTTTGTATATTAATTTTAAAGGTTCGAATATGAACAAACTCTAAACTTAATCTACAAAACCCCTAAAATTAATCTACAAAACTCTGGCTATAATATTTACCTATCATTCGCAAACACCAATTCTGATGCTACCAGCTCACATCACAAATAGATGTTTGGAAAAAGATAAAACGCCAACGAATTGATCCAAACTTTCAACGCATTGCCGAAACCGGCTTATCTCCAAACCAAACTTGAGATGGGTTGACGGAAATTCGTTCCAAAAATCGACACTTCTATATCCCTCGTCTAAAGCTTTCTACGATATGCGTTGTGCAACGTATTTAAATAGAATAAAATACCAACCATGTACGCTAAAACTTACTGCATATTACACCTAAATATGTCAAAGTTTTGACGAAATAATAAATACATAAATTTATCGAATCACTTTATTCAATTTATTACCTTTTTGAACATCCACCTACGAAAATAAGCTTCATTATTAAACAGAATAATTTTAACAGTTCATGTCTGTGTTTATTTTTGCAAACATATTCGGTTGTTAATATCAATAAATATTGTTATAACTTAAGGTCATAATAAAAATAAATAAGTATTACAATAAACATTTGCTAAACAAATACCCGCACATTTCGTAAACCTATAATGTAATGAAGTAGACAATATTTTGCAAATACATACTCGTACTTACTCGCATTACAAGTGCTTGCGCGTATGTGTCAGTGTCAATGAAATGAAAACCAAAAATTAAAACAAAAAAATATACTGAAAAACAATGTGTCCTTTAACAGCATTTAAACATAAGCCTACGTAAGAGATAAATGAATATTTATTTGTACGTAAATACGTATGTGTTTGCAGGCTTGCACAGACATCAATAAACATTACGGTAAACAAAAGAGAAATACAGAAAGAGAGAGAGAAAGGGAGAGAGTTCGCCAATGGCAGATTTTAATGAAAAGGCATCAATAACATAACAGTAATGAAAACATGAAAATATTAAATGAATGTTTAATAATAAATATTTTATAAATATAAACAGGCTAAGTGACATGTTCATTTTGTACAGTTGGTGGCAAAAGTAAATAAACGTGCAAGGATATGGTCTTACGAACCGGAAAATATGCTTCAGAATAAAGTTTATGTGGTCCTTTGAATCAAACTATGAATTACTAATATACAATTTATGTGTAAATAAATCTTAGTCGTAATTTAGTATTTGTATTCAATTTTTATAATGGTCCTTCGCAAGGCATGCAGTGAATTATTAGCGTATTAAACTGTTAACTCTAAAATCTCTTACTTATTATACCTTTTTTGTATAAGAAGTGGTGTGTCTAACCAACTGCAATTTTTAGTCAACTTATTTAAAAATTACGATTCAACATCTTTTCGGAAGAGGCTGAATTGGATACACAAATTATTTTGTTGTAAATAAATGTTATTTGTTTAGACTTTTATATTTTTAAAAGGAGAAAAATCACAGAAAGTTTTACAGATCCAATTGATATTGGTTTTAATTGTAAGCAATCCAACTACATATAAATTCAAGCGCAGATTTTCAATCTGGATTTGGTTTGTCGAAATTTGTTTCAGTTTTCTAGTTCTTCGCTTTTGTAAGAATTTTAGCTCGAATATGTCTCAAAATATAAAATCTGGTCGATAAAGGTTAGAAAAACTTTTAAGACGAGGACGACTTGAGCAGCTATTGTTAGAATCTTATGTGTGAAATAAATCCCAAACAATATGAACAACTCATGTCAACTACCCATTACTTCTGATTACCCCCACTTTTTATTGAATGAAACGGACATTAATATAAAACCGACAACTGTGACCATATAAATTTTTGATATATGTGCTAAAATGTTACAAGGAATAGGAACGAGAACGAAAAATGACACTAAAGATGGCACATAGCCGAAACCGGTTTGTCTCCAAACCAAACTTGACAAGGGATGACGGAAATTAGTTCCAAAATTCTATATCAAAACACCCTGTGGGAAATAGGAACCCCTGTAAAAAATGCAGAATAGAATCCCTTTAGTTTGACTTAAAAGAAACAGTATGACCTGCAATGCAGCGCAGCCCATAGTCGATAAATGCAATACACGTTTAGTAAATGCATAATTTTACGTTTTGACCTCCAAAATTTTGCCATGTATATTTTTGTTGAGGATCGATTGGTTAAATCAGCCTCTGGGGACATATTTATTAAATTTCAAAGATGGACTCAACAGCTCTAGAATTCGGAACTGCAGTGGCCGTTCCTAAAAAGTTCCTTTGTTAAAACGAAACGAAATCGTTTAAGGCGAAATGAAGAATTTTTTCTATTTCCTTTGTAATTTGTGGGTCCTGAAACTTGTCAATCCTGACATCTAATATGCTCCAGACATCTTTATCGCTACCAAAAAATTTTTTTTCTGGAAAATATTCACATAATAATAATTTATGGAGAATAATTCTCCCAATAACCATGTTATAAAAGCCTAATATAGTCGATCTTAATTCTGATAAGGGAATGTACAATTCGAACACATGTTTTGTATGACAAATGAATATTAATGTGCCTTCATACACATTCGTGCTTGGACATTAACAAATATGATTCATAGCAGCAACTGATGAAAACAATCTTATCTGCCGCAGAACCAAAAGGAAAAAATATAAATTAAGGACGCTACATTAAGTATGTCAACAACATAAAAGTATTACATTTAAAATATAAAAAAAAAATATATGAACCGACAATTATTGTTTAAACAAATAAGCAGCATGATGTGAATGACATTTGAAACATGTAAAATACAGCATTCACGCAAAAATGAAAAAGCATTTAATTACCTTTTTTTAAAGAACAATCCTAATGTTGTAAAGAATATTTAAATACAGCTCCAAAACAATGAATTGAGATGAAAGCATGAATCATGTTTACCTCATTTGCACAAATTTTTATCACGTTGCACGACTGTGTTCAGATAAAACTCAAAGTAAAATAAACGACCTGCTTAAGAGCTACAAATATAAAAACGTACTGTACGTAAATCGTAATGTATTTAACTTTTAGAAACCTTCTCTCTTTTACCTTTGCACTGCATTTCCTTCAGATGTCATGACGGTATTTCTTTTTGAAGTTTCAGCTTTTTTGTCTTATCAAACTTCCTAAACATTTCTAGGATTCAGATATCCATAATTTTATTTTTTAAATATAACAGAGTTACTGCTTCAAACTCGGAAAAGACTACACACACTTGGGCAATAACCCAAGAGTCCTTAGGCAGGCAGATTAAACATCCTATCATAATAAGGAGAAGCAATAAAGTATTAATATTTCCTCTGTCACTCTTTTGTTCCTTCGAAACGCAGGTCGGCTCAGTTAGATACCTTTGTAATGCCAAGCGAAAGAAATTTATCGGAGTCCGATATTAGGATGGTTTGGCTTTGAACCGATCTCGCAATCGTTACCTTACAATGTAATACAAAAGGATCATGCTGAGAGCCAAAACGAGCCGGGTTATAGGATGACCAGATAGTAATGATACATTGTGAATGTTACTAATACCATCTTTTAGATAGCGTGACAGTTTAAAAATCATTAGCATACTAGTCCTTCCAATAAAAGTTGGCTTTTGATTGTTTTAAACGTTCAAATTTCCTGGCACTACAAACAACGACGTTCATTCGCTTACTGGAGAGCCCAAACCAGCATGCGGCAGTGCAAAAGTCACATGGACCCCGAAAGTATTAAGGTAGTGGTAATTACGTAAATAGAGTAGTGGGATAGTGAACATTAGAACATGTTCTCTGAAATTTCCAAGCGGTGGCAACACGCAGACTGATAAAAACAAAGCCGAGATTTTTAAAAAGCCTAGAATTGTTTTAGTTATACAAGAAATCTATCAGTTCGCGGAACTTACAACCAATAATAACAATACCAATTTAGATGTCAACATTTGCCGTTACGTGAATTTCGTTGCAAGGTCGGCGGTAATCATGGCTTCAGTTCGCATTCAATTCGTCTTTGTCCGTATAATGTTTTGAATCTTAAGCCAACAACATAGCGGCCGTGTCGGCTAGTGTTACAAAGGACCCAGAAATGTCGAGTGCCGATCATCTGATGTGGGCATCGCCTGAGAGTCACTCCGCCTTGTTTTGCGGCTTGATTTGGGCCGTCATCTGTATAAGATTATAATGACGCCAGAACTGAAGCTGGATGACCATTTACAACGCTGTGTGTTTGCTAACTGGGCGCTATAAATATTGGTCGGATGCCCATACTTTGTGCAAAGAGTCATCTTCTCGGATTACTAAAGATGTAATTTGAAGGATGTGGTATAAGGCCATAGTTAGTTATGGACCTCACACCGTTATTGTTTTATTTAAATTTCCTTTCCTTTCATTGTTATATAACTGCTGCTAATTTCCACAACTTGCAAGTTCATCTTTAATTCATTTGTTAGTTGCAGTCTTAAACAAAAGAAGAAGGTTTTTTTGTTCTAAAATGAAATTAAATGGAATAAATATGGTCTGCTTTTAGCGTTTCCTCTAACTTCATTGCAATATTTTGCTTATTTCGATAAGAAGAATACGTGAATATGACATTTTTGCTTCACAGGAATGCGATTAAAAGTATTGATAGTATTCAATATCACTTGAGCTTCATAGTACATATCCTTACATCAATGGAATTTCAATTTTAAAAAATATTTACCACATATAGCGCATTTCTAACGTGCAGGCTGCTGGGGAGGAAACCAAATGGAAAATTCACCTAAACAAGTAGTAAAAAGATATCATAAAGGAAAGATAAATAAAGTAAAATAGAAGACGTTTATCAACTGGGTGGTAACCTTATAAAAACCTAAATCAAACAAAGAAATAAGAATAAAATATGGTTCTCGTTTGACAATTATTAGTTCGTACACCTCCCCCTTTTCAAATTATTTATTCTTACTGGTTTTTCAGTTTTACGTTCGATTCATAGAAAAACACCAACTCAACTCAAAACTCCCATTTATTAGTTGATTTATTTATGGGTTAGTGAACAAATTAAATAATAGCAGCATAAAGGGAAACCAGAGATGTCATTGAACATAAACGTTTTGCCATTGATGTCATTTCATCAATTACTTAACAACATCAACAACAGAGTTTGTAAATGGGTCAAGTATTCTTCGCACTCAATATCATTTCGTCAATGGGTATTATCAAAGGTACTTTGTAAGGACACACAAAGAGAATCTGCAACTTAAAGAATAAAATTTGATATGCCACGATAATCTTCAAACTGTTTTGCCTAAAAATCCTAAAAATATCTTAAATTGTTGTCACTACAAGGACCGGCCACTTTCATCAGTGTGGTATTCTAAGGATCCGTGATATTAATTCTTTTTCAAAATCATTTCTGCTCATTATTTAGAATAATTGTGCCAATTCTTTGAAAGGACTAGACTAGAGAAAGTAAAGCAGAGGGGATAAAAAATCTTTCAGTGGATTCTAATAACTCTGCAATTGCGACTTATGTTTATTTTTAGAACAATGTTGCTGTAGCTCTGGTATTATGTAGGCGCATTACTTGAAGCTAGTATAACTATTATGTTATTTACTTTACTTCGCCGACGATGTAGTGCTATAGACAAATAACACCGAAGTAGAGCGTTTTGATATATACTACTAGAAGCTTAACATATAAAACAATTTATGTTATTGGTTTGCCTAGTTGCTGAAAGACGCACCCATGCCACTAAAGCCACCGAATGCTTAATACTGTGGATTTCATGAATAACAGCATATGTCCAATTGCTTTAATTTAAACGCTCTATACAGAGGACTACAAATGTTTCAAATAATATGGGCTAAATAGACATTATTGACTTATTTGAGCTAATTCTTAGTTTATTTGAACTGGTCATTATGCGTGTGTAAGTGGCTACAGATAAGCAATTTTGAAAAACATGAATATAGACTTGCGCGGTTATTTATGAAAACCGCAGCTTAAATTAACCCAAATTACTCTCAATCTTAAATGTGAAACTAAGGAGTTTATTACTTCAAATTTATTATAATCATGAAAGAGTGGAAATTTCCCACTGCAAAACCAATAAAAAAATTCACATAATGGTTTGTTTTCGAACATACTTTCTTCCCAAAAGCTTAAGCTGGATTCCCAGGAATTCTTTAAGAGGGTTTTCGGTTTGGCAGCATATTTTAATTAAGCAGCACATCCACACTAAACGCTTTGAGCGCGGCGCCTATATGCAGCAAATGGATGAATTGATATGCCTCCAAGTTAAATTGCCTTCAAAGAATACATGACCCAGGTTGCTTTTAAAATTGAGAATTAGAGCTCTCGAATTTTTACCATTGCACCAAGCCACCGTAGACATTATTTATTTAAATTTTCCATCCTTTCGAATACTGATTTGCTCTTATTGCAAAACAATTTAAAAAATGTATTTTTGAACAAAAGTTCTTTTGATATTTATTTAAAAAAAGGGGGAAATTTACTGTCTGTATGTTTTGCTACTCCGCCACATTTTATTTTATTTTATTTTTGCTGTCTTCTGCCAGTAATAATTTTGTCATTAATTTTACCTTATTTTTTGTATTTGCTTGCTCTTGTATGGGCTGCCTTGTTGATGTAGCCCGTTTTTCTTATTATTTTCTAATTTCCGGTAAATTAAGAAAAAGAAAAACGACTGGGGTATTGACAGGTATGATTGGAGATGTTTAAATGTTTTTTTTCTCCAGAGAACACTTGCTACGTTAAGAATATTCAAATGTTTTCTTCTTCAAAGGAAGTAGTTTAGCTGTTTTTTATGGTTGTGGTCTTTTAGAGTCTTGCGCTGTTGCCATAAATGCAATTGAAAATGATTTTTGATTTCCTTCAATGGTGAGATCAATTATTAAGTTTGTTTATGAGACTGATTGCTTTGTTAAAAATAAATAATTTGCGTATTTAAACAAGAAATATTAATGTTTTTTCAACCGCTGAAAATCAGGGCTCTTAAAGGCTGTTAGTTCAGCAACCATTTAACCGGCAAAAATTATTAAAATTGTGTATCTCTCTAAAGATTTATTAGACCATAAATTTAAATATTGTCGTCTTATAATATTTAGTTATAAATTTTTTATTATGTAAATGACTTTATAAAAAGTTTCGAAATCAAAAATAACTAGAAAAGTTGCAAGTTCAATGCATAACAGAAGTAAATACAAACATGTATTTTGCATATAAAAGTGCTACATAATTTTCTAAATTCAAAGTGGTAATTGGGCTGTGTACAAATAAAATTTAGAACTGATAATCTAAATAACACCAATTTTAAAAAGCCTTATATTCAGTGATTTTCAGTGATTTGGTTTTTCAGTGTACATTTTTCAATGTAAAAAAAAAGAATAGCGTCATTTGGCAAAGCCACATGCTCAGTAAATTAACTGACAAATGAACAGCACTTGAAAATCATTGAATTTTATTATCAAAATTCGTGTCGTGTGAGAAATATGTTTCGTACGTTACGTCCATATTCTCGTCATCATCAACCCACCGCACTTGCGATTCAAGCTGTTGTCACCTAATTTAGTGTGAAGAGCAGTTTAAAAGCTGCCCGGGCAGTTTAAAAGCTGCCAATGTCCCTTGCAAGTTTCACTGTTTGGTGAGCTTTATGGGCCGTCGGCAGCATTGGACCGTAACGATAAAAATCGCAATGTTACAATCAATGGGACCAGGTACCGTGCGATGATTACTGAATTTTTTGTTTGCAAAAATGGAAGAATTTGGACTTGATTGGCATTTGGTTTTAACAAGACGGTGCCATACCCCAAACCTATTAAGAGGCGAGTTTGATGAGCAATTAATCTCACGTTTTGGAGCAATCTGATGACCGCCAAGATTTGACGCCACTAGACTATTTTTTGTGGGGATACGTGAAGTCTTTCTTAAACAGGTAGAAACCAGCCACAATTCTAGCCCTGGAAGGCAACATTACAAACACCATTGGTGAGATACCGGACGAAATGCTGCAAAATGTATACCACTCACGGGGTAGCCGCGGTCAACACTTACATAAAATAATCTTTGCAAAGTAAATGACAGATATTCTTCTATCGACCCATATAAATATTTTATTCACTTTTGCAAATTATCTGTTTTTTTTTCTTAAATTTTCAAAGTCCAGCCGTTTTATTAAAATTAAAGTAGGTAAAGCAGAATTATTAGGAAGCAAACACAGGAGCTAAAGTGCTTAAAAGTGCTACAGTAATGTAAGTCAATAAAAAGATATATTAACATTACAAGTGCTTATAAGTTTTATACTAGTATTAGGGTATCGCAACATATTCTTTTAGCTTTAGTATCAGCTATAGTTTTGTGTAAATTGGTGGCATTGATAAATTGATATTGCTGAAAATTAATATAGCAATGTGTTAAACTAATATTTTAGTACTAGAATTACTTAATAGTACTATTAGAGGCAAAACTAGTGTTCCGAAATTAGTAAAAATATAACAAACAATAGTCTCCAGTGTAATAAGGAAGCAATAGTAGTTTAATTTTATAAAATAAATAAATAAAATATTAATATGGAAAATTTTCAAGCTTATTTTAAAAATAATATATATATACATACATATATATATATTGCGGTAGTCTGGTAACACATTAGACAAAGAATCCTGTTTCAAAATTTTTGTGCCGAGACTTATGCCAGTCTAAAGAAGTCAGTCGGTTTTGGTGCTGCAAAGCCGAACATAATTTTCGATAAATAAACTGAATTTTCCTAGTCTAAAGTATTGCAGAAATGCTATGAAATTTTATTATTTCCATCAAAATCACTTGCAATCAATCACTAATATGGGCACCATAATTGAATATGATTTCAATTATATTTTCTTTTCAACACTTTTTTTATTAATATTTATTAATATACTTTTTTCATGAGAGAAATTTGTTTTTTGGGCACTTTTTTATTTACAAGTTAAAACATTTGTACAAAAATATTACGTTGAAATTTCCTTAATGTCTTTAAAAGTAGTGAAAAAATGTAAAATGTCACATAATAAATTTGTTATTCTGAAAGTTCTTACTGATGATATACTGACTGACTTTTGCAGCTACTTAAATGTGAATATTATTGTTGCCATTTTTTGCTTCTCGTTTCTTCTCATTCTTTTTTTTTTGTTTGCTAAAAAAGGTGCTGATATCTTGTAGACACTCATAAATCACAGTCACTCATGTGTTATGTTCCTGTTCCTGTTTGTGTTTAAGAATTGTGCATTTAAAATTTCTTTTCAAGTCAAAATTCATTGTTCTTTTTATGCCTGTTTGTACCCTCATACCTTTGTTTTTTAGTCGGATGATTAATTAGGAGCAATTCCTAAACAAACACTTAAAAATTATGACACCCTTTAAGGAAATATAAATTAAAAAGCAAAAGTTTTTAAATTAGTTTAAGTTTTCACATTATCAAAAAAAGGCTAGAAAAAGGACTTTGAGAACATCTAAGGTTCTCCCAAGCGCACAGTGGGTTTTTATGCAACTCTTACACAACTCGATGTATTTCATGAACAAAATAATGCCGTAGATGCCAGATCTTTCGATTTAGCATCAGCGATAGAATACTACACAACAAATATGGGCTTCATAGTGCAGGTTTTTTCAATTCAGAACACTTTACATAAAAATTTAACTTATTTTGTTCAAAATTTTATATGGTTCGAAGTATAAACATGCATTTTAATTCAATATTGCCTGGCAATAGGGTGTTTTGCTAATAGAAAACAAAAGTGAAATATTTTATGTGCTTAAGCTTTATATTCATCCATTCTGTGAAGTTCGAAGGATCACTAAAAGCTTAGCTTAATATCTTTACAACGTTCAAATCTAACCTTTTCTAACTTTTAATTTAAGAAACTCAATTGTCTTCATTTAATTAAATGCCTAAATCAAGCGTTTTTCTAAAACAATATTTTATCTAATACTAACTGTAGTAAATTTCAAATTCATACATTCAAATCTTTCATTAATTTTCTTTTTCTATATTTTTGTGTATTTTGTTTTAATTAGCTTCAACAGCATTGCAATGTCCTTTCATTTGCTTATTTTGGGAATGAAGATTTTTAGATAGAAGAGCAAAATACAGAAAAATATAAAAAACCTTGTTGGCTTATTTAAGAAGTCTGTTAGGCAACATAAATGAACAGCTAATAATAATTACAAAACAATTCTAATGGATTTCGTAAAAACATATCATGCCTGTATTTTATATCTTTTTAAAACTTTGAAAAATATCTCGCGAGTAAATATAGGTTTTTCTTAAAGGAAGTGAAAAAAAAGTATATAGAAACTGAAGAAGAACAAAAAGACTTTAGCAAATAAAAGGTTTTAGTAGCTGAAGCTATCGTTGATCAATATGTGTCCGTGGACAAGGCAGATGAAAGATCTATATCCAGCTTTAACAACAAAAAAGTTATTTCCGAAGGACTATTAATGATCGCGAAGTCTGGTCGCGTTTTTTCAATAAATCACAAAATTTTAACCCGAGCTTGCCTGAGAAGAGGCACATAACCGCACATTTTATTGGTGACATTTGAAAACCGTTTTCATGGCTAAGAGACAGATTAATCTTTAAGTCTTAAATCCAACAAAGATCGTCCGAAGATACTTGTCCAATATTCTTGCCTCTGGCATCAGTGTGAAAACAGCCATGCTGCATTTGGTAAATTAAGAATTTTATCACCGTTTTGTAATTATTTGGCACTAGAATGCGAGGGAACTTCCTTGGATAACTTTAATATATTGCCTCCACATCACAGAAATGGACCATGATAAGTGATCCAAGAAGCAAAATGATATTTGCATGTATTCTAAATTAAGGATTGTAAAATCTATAACAGCTGGAGTTCGGCAGTGGTAAATTAAAATTTACATTTTACACAACTTAAGCCCACTGTTATATTTCTTACTGCAAATAAAATTTTTCCATAATTCAAACATCCCTTCAAAAAATGCACAATTAAATATAGCCTAAAAATTTAAATACAACTTAAATAAAACTGTAGACTATGAAATGTAACCAAAAGCTAAACGCAAAAGAAATTTATTTCATTTCTTTAACTGCGCGGAAATTCAAGCAACAATAGTTGAGCCATGTCTTAACGACAATTATTATATAGCGGACAATAATGTTGTGACCGTGCAATGGCGGTTAAAATTTTAATGTTTTAAGGAAATACAATGGACACATTAACTCATAGCAAATGCTGGCATTAAGGATTCAAAGGGTTTATGAACGGAAAAACGCAAAACGAAAGCGAAAAAACAATATCTCAATTCATTAATCTTAATTTAAAATAAAGGCAAAGATTAAAAAAGAACCATATTTATAACATTTGTAATTTGTTATATCCCCAAAAGAAATTAAAATGGAATTCTGCGTTTTTGTTTTGTGCTCCAACTTATGAAGGAAGGAGAATTGTGTTCCAGCTATACGTTTTGTGATAGTATTTTAATAATAACGAGACGGTAGTGGTGTATAAGGAACTTAGTTTCATGCATTTTGTTTTAAAAATATTTCTTTAATTATATATTTTACATTGTTTTACTTTATCGTCATGATAGCTACTGCATTTAGTTCTATTGAACCAATGGCGGGAAAATAACCAAGTCCTTCTTATATTATATTTTGTTTAACTATATTGTTTTAATGCCCCCGGAGGCAACACCTCTTGGTGATCCCCCTACTGTGATGTATTTTTATCGAAAAAGATATGGAACCAGGCCCCGGTTGGTTGCCTGGGGCCTGAAAGTGGCAGATGCCATGACTTTCTTGACTGGTAACGAGCAGCAAGAGATAGGTACCAGGATTAAGCAGTCATGGTCTGCTAACTCTACAAGTGTGAAGAAGGGTTGTCGGATTGTGTTGCAAGGCTTGTGCCGACATAAATCATGGAATATCAGTATGATTTTAAATGGCCCTTCCGGAAGCACCATGGTGGTTGTAGTTTAAATCTGAATTGGGAATAGAGGGAAAGCTTGATGTGGACTTGAATTGCAACCGGGTTCCATAACTTATAGGTAGATAGGTTGGTCTCTTAGATGGGCTCCACTCTTCACCAAGGGGGAAGCCATGTCCAAATGGATGGGTTCAAATTGGTATACATGAGTGGTAGTAATATTAGATTTAGATGCGGTGGTGGCCAGTATTCATCAGCATAGTTTTAAACACTTGCGGTACATCTTGTTCACACTGTCGTCTTCATGTATTGCTAGCAGGAAGAAATGGGGGAGACAGTCCTCGAAGTTTGTTTAGGGTCTAAATTTAGAAGAAAATAATTTTTGACGTTCGAACAGTTACTAAATACTGCACTGGTACCGCTGAAAGAAGTAGCCCCCGGAACGTCAGGACTGACTGTTGTTGTGGCTATTTCGGGGATCCACCTGTACGCGGTGGTTTAGGGAAGATTGTGCTACATGGTCATTGCGGCGTTACATTTTAATAAAAAATTATTGGCGACAGGAGAGTAGATAGTTCTGTATTTTTTAACAAGAGGTATATTGAGTCGAAAGGCAAGTTGCACCGTTAATCGATTCATATTTGCATGGTTTTATAGTGTAAGCTTGCCTCACAAATACCAAGTTTGCCATACACTAACGTACACTAGAGCTTACAGACTTGCGCTTTCGTTACAGGGAAAGCCTACCTGCATACATATTTTGCCTTGATTTCTTATCTCGGTAATAGGATATTTGAAGTTTTCAATCTCTCTTGCCTAAGGATTTCTTATGCCTCCTTTATATTTTACCACAACCAGCATTACTCTATTACCTTTGAATTCAGTTAGCATCTACACCATTGTGGGTTAAAATCATCAGAAAACCGCAGCAGTGCATATGCTGACATAACTCTCTCTCACAGAAAGTTTCAACCTTTTCTTGTTGGACTCAGCTGAAGTTTTTAGAACTGTCGCTCTTAAATCTCATTGCCGATTTGAACATTTGGTTGACATCCACGCGCCTCTTTTTGCTCCACACGTGGCTTCATTGTTTTGTAAAGGAGAATAAATGTCGCCTGCTTAGAAGTCTTTATTATACAGTAAAGGATGTGTTAAATCCCAGGTTTGACTGATATTTTTTGTACGGAGTTAGACGTGGCCAATAATAGCTGAGTTATATTTAGGTAAAATTTTTGTTATGTATTTAAAAAGTGTCACCTTAACTGGATGGAGTAACCACTCTGTTCATTCTACTTATACGCTGCTCTTTTCTTTAGCTTTACTTCAATTATATTTTAATTGTTTGTCTCGTAGAAATAGCATTGTAAGCGTAAGCAATTTAAAACAATTGAATTTTATAGTTCCATCGTTTACTCAAACATTTTGCGCAAGAAAAAATTACGTTTTAACTTTTTGCTATATGAGAAAAATTGTTATATGAATGTGTACAGCAAAGGGCTTGAAACAAGTGAAGATTTATGGACTGAAAATAAATGTGAAAACTCATACAAGGTATTGCTCTAATGAAGACATTTTGAACAGTTCAAGCACAAACTCTTCAAATAAAATCTAAATTAAGAAAAATTTACTCTGTCTTAAAACTTCAAAACAAGTGGTTATACACAGCACTTCTTTCTATAGTTTCTATAGTAGTTTGTCCAAGATATTAAACGCATACTAATAGGAACTAAATTGATTTGTTCTATTAAAAAAAATTGAGGTAAATAACATTTAAGCTAAATCAACAAGGACACAGCTTTTTTTACTCTGTGGTGTTCATCTTACGAGTATGCAGCAAATGCAACGGAAAAAGTAATAGAAAAAATCCAATTATAAAGAAAATTTTTTGTTCCATATAAAATTCTTTTGTTAAAGAATTTGTAAGAGAATTAAAAAGCATAGGACATTAGATAATGAGAATTAAGGAAATAGCAAAAAAACTTTATAAGAATTTCTTTCGCAATGCTCCAGGAAAAATATTAAAAATATTAAAGAACAAATATTTGGTGTGAAGAAAGGACAAAAAATCCACTTGATTGAATTAAATTAAAGATATAAGTGTCGTACTCAAAAGCCCATATCTGTTAACATTTACTGCGTGAGGGCGAACATAAGTTTGCAACACTGGCAAAGTCAACACACTCTGCCACTTCGTTTTTAGAATTTCATTGCAAGCAATAAATATGGAGACAAGTAACCACAAAGCTACAAAGGAGAGGTTAGATAAAATCCACCGTAATTTTAGCAAGAGTTTGGTTTTAGCGTTCCTAGCGTATTTCGACATAAGCTTAAAGTTGTGAACAAAGCTCATAGCAAATAACAGATTCCTTACCATATATACTATATATCTTTAAAGAAAGGATCGGCTGAGTATCATCAAAAATTTCCGCTTGATGATGTAACAATATCTCCATTTAAATCCTTAATTCGCAATGAAAACTGGTCCTTGATGTCACGCTGGTATTGTTAAACTTTAGGTATCACGTTGGATACAAGAACAAAGTGGTTTCTCTGAATTTTAATTCGTACTTATTCGAGATTTAATTCATTGAAGAAATTGTAATATTCGAAAAGAAGTAAAGCTAAATACCAGAGTCTAGGGAGAATAGATTCTATTCCGAGAGCATTGTTACTTTGGAAATAAGACAGACGATAACTGGTAGATGGTATACTATATATACTAACCTCAGAGTTTCCAAACGTGGAACAGCACGAATAAAGTCTTCATCTTTTAAATCCAGATAATGAGTAGTGGGTCTGAAACAGTTTACGCAATACTGGAAATAAAAAACATATGTTTTTTCAAGTGTATTTTTATTGAATTTTTGCTGAAACATACGTACTGCTACAATACATGGATGAATGTAAGCTTACTGACGTGGACACTTGGCTTCTAATAAGCCCTTAAAGACAAATCGAACGGTGTTAAAGCTCATTATTTAGAGAACCAACACTAATCACCGAAATGAAAGAAGAGCTTTTACCAAGAAAATATCTCATGCACGGAATTGTATTATGAGATGTATGAATTGTCACATCATTTATGTATCAATAACATCAAATTTAAGTGGACAGCATCTGTCATCATGTGTCGCTATTATTAAAAGTCACGGCTTTGTCCGTCTTTTTTTTTCAAAATGACACTGAACCGAAACCGGTTAGTCTCCAAACCAAACTTCACAAGGGGTGACGGAAATCCGTTCCAAAAATCTACAAACAATACTCCTGCAGCTTAAAATCGGTACCAAGCCGTGACATAATATAATTGCATTTGTTTTTAGAATACCAAAGGCAGAACTTTTGACAACTAATCAAAGCCTGACGTTTGAAATGAGCTTCAGCAAAAACTTGATCGCTATTTAAACTCAAACTATGGATTTTCTTGACCTACTTTTATTTTAATGTATTAAATTTTTCAAAAATAAAATAATTTTTTATAAAAGACCTTTAAGTTTCGATTTTATTAATAAATTGATTTTAAAACTGTTTTTAACAATGAAGATGCGTTGTTCTCTCCTGTAATATTTCACTTGCTACTCAAAGAATTTAAATCTTAAACTTGTCTGCATTTGGAGATAGCCTTTAAATAAATAAGTGGCTTCTTAGAACTATTTTCTAAATTAGTTTACCGGTTCTGAACGTGAAAAGAAATTAACAAGAAATGTGCTTAACAACTTACAATCTTACTTGGTAAACTTTTACGATTTAAACAAAAAATTATTCGAATAATATTTGCTGATTCTTCGATTAAATTTTTGGACAAGGTTTATTACTCAAAATATATCTTCTTCAAAGCAATCTTTAGGAAAAGAAAACTTTAAAAAATAATACTGATACAGACCGGTTCGGAACATGTACAGAAACTATCTAAAAATACTTCCAACAATTTACAAAAGCATGAAGGATTAAATTATGAAATTATAGCTATTATTTTGCATTAAATTTGTTTAATTTAAAACAAAATTTAAACGAATAATGTTTGATGATTAACCGATTTTTTTTTAAAGTTGTCTGTCAAAGTAAAAACTCTAAAAATAAATTTTGCAATTTTATTTGTTAAATTTTATCAGTTTAAGATAACAAATTATTCGAATAATATTTGCTGATTCTTCGATTAAATTTTTGAACAAAGTTTATTACTCAAAATATATCTTCTACAAAGCAATTTTTAGAAAAAGACAACTTTGAAAACAATACTAATACAGACCGGTTCGAAGCATGTACCGAAACTACCTGCAAATATTTCCAACAATTTACAAAAGCAAAAAGGTTTAAATTATAAAATTATAGCTGTTACTTTACAATTTTATTTGTTCAATATGTTTAATTTAAAACAAAATTTATTCGACTAATATGTAATGATTATTCGTATAATTTTTTTAACAAAATTGTCTATCGAAGCAAATATTGTAAAAACCAATTTTGAGGGAAGGGCTTAGAAAAACAAAACTAATACAAGCCGGTTCTAAACATGTCTAGAACTTAACTGGAAATATGTATATCCAGCAATATATTAAATGATGATTAGCTGTTTTTGCAATTTTATTTGTTAAGTTCTATCAGGCTAAGATAAGAATAATCGAATATTCGAATACATTTCTTATCAAATAACTTTCAAGCATTTAATAATATACTTAAAGTATACCTTTGGGACAATCGTACTTAAAAAAACATTTAGTTTTACATTCCTTTTGGTCGAGAATACAAATTGAATATTGTTTTGGCTCATATATACTATTTTCATTTTCAAAAGCCCCAAACAACATGGTTTTAAATTGTAGTTGTAAAAAGACTTAAAAACAAAAGATATCCCACAATTGTTGCATTCTATTCAATTCAAAAAGTTCTTATTGTTAAAAAAGGCAAAATTGTATTATTGCATTTTTACTTTTCAAGATATTTGTTTTGTCTTTATTTTAGTACTAATAGTTTTCGAATTGCACATTTGTTGCATTTTCTAACAGTTGCTGAAAAACCAACTTTAGTTTATTGAAAATAAATAACAGTATAACTTGTTTGTATAGAACACAGTTGTAGGAACTTTGCTTACAAATTAAAGTAAAATTCAATTTAAATGTAGTTTCGAGGTTATTAGAAGAATAGAGTTGAAATACAAAATGCCGTTTGTATTGAGCAAACAGCGCCAAAAATCTTATTTTAGGGCAAATCAACTAAGGGAAAAATATCAAGCTTGCTAAAACTGAAGAAATCCGTAATCAGTAGGGTGACAAGTAGGAGTATCTGATGAGACCCTCAAACTTACAAGCATATCTGGATCGAATAGAACGAACAGATAATCAAATTTGAAGAAATTATGTAGCATTACTGCCAGTGTTGTGCAGCATAATAATATTGCCAAAACATTAACTTAAGTATTAACGAACCTCAGACTAATCTGAAGTACACTTGCGGCGGTCAAGTGACACCAAATCACACTACTGCTAAACTCTGCTTGCATATATTGTTGCACTGTCACTGTACCCAAAAGTATGGCACGCCATACTTGATAGATGGACCATTTCGTTTTAAGTAATATTACTAAAGAAATCTCCAATTTAGTTCGGCTTTATTCCAACACATGCCATGACGACAGAAGAACACATGAACAAGTAGGAACAAAGGCAGGAAAGATTTGAAGAACTTTGCCGCAGTACCGTGTTGCTGTAATTCTCAAGGCTCCCCACTATGATTATATATTTTGGGTGATGTCGCTACTGGTACTGGTTTGACCAGGAACCACAGGTGCTATACACTGCTTAAACATAATTTGTAATCCACTAAAAAGCTCTATTGCTCGTTTCTAAAATGTACATTGTTTTTATTTATCTCTTAGGTGATCATATAGGTAGTAGCATCACAATCGCTTATCGTTTACAATTTAAAAAATTAAAATTTTTGTATATAAAACAAAATAAAAATTAAAAGAAACAATTTATTGGTTCTGAGATACATCTGTATATCTCCCGTAAATATTGATTGTATCCACATTCCCAATTACACATTTGTGTATAAATATTTTCCCAAAAAAATACCTTTATTGCATTCATTTCCTTTCGTCTATTTTTGAGCATTTAAATGCTAAAAATACAAAAGCATTTGTTTTTGCTCTTTATTTATTGTTATGAATTTGCAATTTGTTATTTCTCCTAGCACTTAAATTTTTATTCATAGTTTTATTCATAGTCATGAAGTTTATGAAAGCTGCTGTATTTTCAGCTGAATTATTTTGCAAGTATATTTAATTTATTTAGTTGTAATTATTTTAAGGAATCAATTTTTGATAATGGGAGAGTATAAAAAACTTTTAATAGGCCAAAAGCTTGTCGAAATGTGATGCCTCAATATAAATGGAAAAGAAACCTGGAGTTAAATGAAAGCATTTGATATCGATCGAAATTTCAATAGAATTTTAAAAGAAATTTCAATCGAGAATTCAAAAATATTTTCAAGTAAAATGCGAAATCAATTGGATGCTTTTTTCCAAGCGGTTTTATTACATCTGTTAGACCTGCTAAATATATATAGGGTGACTAGATAAAAACTATAGAGAAAGAAGTTAATATAAATTATACATGAAATAGCACATGATTCAAATGGCTTCGCTGGCAGTGCTTTAATATGTTTTTTTTTGCCAAAATCCTGAATTCTGACACATATTTGAAGCGCCTAATTAGCAAACTTTTACCGTTACCTATGATTGTGCGGATTCAATTCTCGTGGCAACAAACAGCGTTGACACTTTGGCAATGTCCAATTCAGTGCCGCGATAACACCTTAGTTTCCACACGCTAACTTTGTCAGCTTCTGAAAGATAGCAATAGGAAAAATTATCAATACTATCTGATTATCTAGGTCAATGTGCTACAACCAGCTCTTACGTATTTTAGACATTGTGCACTATAGTGGGAAATGCAGGCATTTGCTAATAAATATTCTTAAAAAAAATACAAAATATTTGAAATGAGGAACTACTTTGCAAAGCGTCAATTTGTTCATAGTTAAGTCAATGCTAAACCAATGATATAGGCTTCCTATGTAAGATTAGTGCATTAGTTCTTCAAAAAATGGGTTTCCTATTTAGAAGAGAAGTACATTGTAAAAGTGGGTTTGTCTTAAACCTCATTAAACTCTTTAAAAAAATACAAACAGCATTTTGGGCAGAAAGAAGTTCTAGAATTTTAATAATGCTATCATTAAAATATATTTAGTCTTCGGAAAGGTTATTTCCATTACTATAAGGATCCAGACTATATAAATTGTATAGTGCCGCTAATAAACACGTAAACCTTTTGTAAACAATATGAAAACGAATTTTTCCTCCATATATCTGGGACTTAAGAATCTAATTTGTTGAGCTTAAAATAAAGTTCTTGAATCGATATCTGACAGATCGGTTAAACATAGATATACGTCTGTATGTTCATCTTTATCCGATTCTTCTTTCTGTAACGACAAGAAATATATTTTTTTAATTCGCAAATTAACGATATGCAAAACTAATGGGGGATACGGACAACAACCAGAAACAAAGGTCACATTTTATTCATTGTAAAGTAGTTCGTGTACTCTAGAACGGATATGTAACAAATATGTTTGTAAGTAGGGCCCTCACACTATTAAGATCCAGAACACGGGATACAGAAGAATAATAGAATAACTTAACAAAAGACTACATTATGTATCTGATAAATTGATGTATTAATTAGGTCTTTAAGTTATACTCACTCTTTGAGGTTAACTTAAGTATGATGTATAAAAATGTATCCAGACGTGCACCTTAGTTACGCTTGCTTGAGCTTAATTTAACATAAGAGCACTCAATTAACAAGTTGAGAAATTAGTACTTAATTGCATCATTGAATCAAATTCCCTATGCAACTCTGGTGCAGTCTTTTCAGGTAAAAGTCTGAATCATTGCAAATCAAGCAACGTTCAATGAATGTTTCATACATAAAAATGCCAATATAACAAGAAATGACAGATGAAGTTGACAGTTAGTAAATTTTATAAAATTTTGAAAAAAAATATATTTTAAATATATTTCTTTTTAAACATCATTGTATTTAGTTCTTCTAATGCCAAAATTTCTCTTCGGTTTTCAAAGTTTACAAAAACAGGGTTTCAGGAAGAAAATAACCAAGTTTTTTCACCTAGAAAACGATAATTGAGTAAGTTTAATTGCGTATGTGCAGAATTCAAAATCAATAACTAAATTTAAAATTTAATTGCATTCATTAAAGTGCATAACTAAACATAGTCTAAAGATTATATTGCTTCTGCACTATTGACAATAGTATTAATTGAACTTGTTATTTCTATTTCTTTACAGGTATGTTACGGGTGTTTTATTTTCCTATAATTTACGTCGCTCTAATAACTAATTTTCAATAAGAACCTCTTAACATATTAGGTAAGTATATTTAAAAATTGTTGTTAAAAGAAAACATAGAATAATTTGTATACTGAGCTTAAGCTTATTCCAGCTGCAGAGTCCTAGCCTCTATGCACTGAACGCTCTTAAAGCTCCAGCTACTCATTGAAAATATGGAGAGTAGTTTTTAATAGCTTCAAAATCTTCTTCACTCGTGTATTTCAACTTGACGTTTCGATGTTGCCAGATCATAAAAGCATTTATAAACACCCTGTGTAAGAAAACTTCTAACTCAAATTGCAATGCTTTGATAATTTGGAACAACTAATAAAAGTCTTTTTAGGCTTGGCTTCGTAATTTATTCTTAATTAAGAAGGACAATCTTTCAGTATCGGAAAATGGTAGATTGACTGTCTAATTTATATGGTGATGCCAATGGCTTTTCGTTGCATCAGCCATTTTCGTATTTTGCATTTCACATTTGCTTCTCCAAAGGAAAATATTGAGAATTTAAAACTAACATTTTTGGGAGCCCACTAAAACCCCACCATATAATTAAATAGGTCACAGGCTTTGGTACCGCCTACGTGAAGTAAATTGTATTTTATTTTCATTCATTACAACTAAATTACCCAACAAATAAAAAAATGATTAAACTGCCACTGAATATTAAATGTGATTAAAATGAATGTGTTATTTTTAGAATTTGACCACAAAATTGTAATAATTCATTGTAATTAGCGGTAATTAATGCTGTTATTAATGGTCATATCAATGTTTATTATTTTTTTCCTCTCTGTCTATGTTTGTTATCTACATAAGATTAATTGCATTGTAATAATTACTATTCTGAACATATGTTTAATTATTTGATTGGTGTTAATTTGTTTGTTAACGGTTTAATGACGAGGGTTTGAAAATATCTGCGCCCATTGTAAAGTACTGGGTGATGTTGCACTACTATGAAAATGTCTTTGAATAGTGCGACTGCGTAGGTTGCAGGGTAGACTCTAGGGATCATAATCCTTGCATATCAAAAAGTTTTCAAGATCACTGAGTTAGTAAGGGATTTTATATGAATTAAGATCTTAAAATAATTTTCCACAATACAAAAAGAGTCCTCGACCGATGCTAAGCTCTAAAAAGAATTTTAAACAGTTTAAATCCACGACATTGGGACTCTAGGTCACAGCAACAGTGCAAGAAGTAGCGGGAAAAAATTAACTTTAATATATCAACATTTAAGAACGCAGACATATCTCCCCCTGTAGAAACTTCGGCAAAAGATTTAAGAAAAGTCTAGCATAAGACGCAGGACCTTCTCTTCATCAAAAGTTGAGAGATAAAAGCTGCTGATGATCAGAATCCATATCGGACTAGATGGTGCCTGTGCCGACTGGATACTTTGTTTACAGATGACAAACAGAGCATATATTGAATTCCGGCATACCTGTGAAGATTTATATGCGAACAAGTGGGAAAAAAGCTTGTTTAAAATTGCATAGTATTTTAAGAAACACACAGTTCTCTAACTGTGTCTAGGTTAAGATCTCTATTTAAGCACAGTGGTTCAAAGGGATATAATTCTTACTAGAAGCTCTTGAAAGGAAACTTTAATGTGATAAACAAATACAACTAGTTTTTTTTTAATATAAAAAAATTTATCGATTTCATGTTAATGGAAATGCAACATGTTAAATTTCAAAAATAAAGCTATAATTACATTTTCTAAATACACAATGACTACCCCTCGTAATTGGGAAATAATTTATTTCATTGCTCTGATAAGTTTCGAATAAATTAGAGTTTGTTTGTAATTCTATTTATTTGATATTAATCGTATTTATAAAACAATTAAATGTAAATGATACGTGTGTACGTGTTTATGCAGTAGTGTGCAGATGTGGATTCGCCTTTTTCAAACACGACAGTGAAAACCAATAAGCAATATAAACATTTTAAACGTTCTAGTTTTTAATGAATCGTTTCGACATTTCCACATTGTGCTTGAATTCAGTATCAAAAGTTCATTACATACTTTAGAAGTTTTCGGCCAATCTCTGTTGTCAAATTGGAAATACAAAATAGGGCAGGTATATACAGGGTGTCCGCCAGGATGGTATACTACTTTGTTTTGCCGCCATTTTGGTAAACATTAGACTTGACAGTTCATATTTGGCAGTCGTGAAGTAGAGACGTGCCAAATTTATTATGGAAAAATAATTGGTAAACCAAGATTCAGTTGACACAAGAGCTTCTTCCAGAAGACCATTTACATATGCCAATAGGATGCTACAGCTCGCCCATGACAACCCCGATTTTCATGAACAATTCATAATGAGTGACGAAGCACATTTCCATTTGAATGGATATGTGAATAAACAGAATAGTCGTTTCTGGGCAATGGAATATCCTCGAATTATTCCTCAGTCACCTTTGCATCCATTAAAAGTCACAGTTTGGTTTGCAATTTGGTCAGGAGGAATCATTGGACCTTACTTCTTTGAAACTGAAAACGGGGTAACGGTAACTGTCAATGGAGAGCGATCTCGTGATATGATTGAAAACTTTTTAACGCCACGACTGCATGCTTCGCGTTTGACTAACATGTGGTTTCAACAAGACGGTGCCACATCGCATGCAGCTAGGATTACAATGGAATTACTGCGAGACCTCTTTCCACAACAAGTTATTTCAAGGAATGGTGATGTTGATTGGCCTCCACGGTCGCCTGATTTGACTGCTCCGGACTGATTATTGTGGGGATATCTGCATAGCAAACAAACCAGAAACGCTGGAGCAACTCCAACAAAATATTCGTGATGAAATTATTGACTAAAACTAATTTGATTAAAAGGGCCTCATTTGGGAGGCTAACAGAGGCGGACATTTATCTGATATAGTGTTCCATATATAATTGGCGACATTAAATAAAACATTTATCAATATACGATCCATTCTCTTTCATTTAATCAAAAATTATAAACAAACAAAGTAGTATACCTTCCCGGCGTTATGTAAAATCATCAAAATCAAAAATCTTTATTATAGGTCTCTTCTCCGTTCCAGAGTTCAACAAATCTAATTTTGAATGTGGAAATAATTTTTGTCTTTCTTAACCCACTAAATTAAAATTGTGCAGCTACATGTGCTCGCCAGTGTATTTTATTTAAATAAACAAAGCATCTTACATATGTATGTATGTGTAAGTGGAATTATTATTTGTTTAATTAAACAAATAGGATTTGTTGAAACACATTTCTGACATAAATACAATATAAAAATCTCTAAATAAAAATAGTTAACAACTACATTTTGTAAAAGTGATTATAGCGTGAATGTATGCGTAAATATTATTTAAGCGAAGTTCTTGTTGCGGAAGAGAACAAGTTGTTCAAAATGGGTATCGAGGACAATTTTGTGTTGACGTTGTAAAGGATTGTGCATGCACTTTTTCGTGGAGATTCAACAATGGAATCGTACCCAAGGTCACGTCGCACATTTTGTGTGCGAGACTACTGCCGGCTAGTTTTGCCATAAGTAGCTTTTTATGGGAATATCGGTTTGGAATTGAACAGGTCTCCTGACATGATATTTGTCCACGATGTCCTACTTTGGAGCGTATCTTTCTAAGTGTTTATACCAGCGCTTTGTACACTTTTAGAGATTCACTGATAGATTACTACCGTTTTCTCGTGTACTGTTCGTAACTCATTATAGAATGTATAAGTTTGAGTTATTTGCATATAAAAGAACACTTTATTTACTGCTTTTGTAATTTTTTGGAAATTTAGTTTTCTATCTGGAATTTTATTTAAACACTTCTGAAAGAAACTTATTTTTATTCCATAGTTTTTTCTTTGTTTTCGCAATTTTTATTAACAAAATTCGTAAATAAAAAAGGAAAATTCTCTACAGTTTGGAACAAAAAAATTCTGCCAAATTAATTGCGTTCAATAATGAAAAAAATCAACCATTGTCTTTAATCTACTACTACTGGCCTGGACAGAGATTGTCTTACCGCTTACCACCTTTTATGTACTCCGCATTTTATACAGACTTCCGTTTTTCTGGTGGTTTTCGAATTCTTGACAATATACGCTTTCTTCTGATACCCATAACATGAGGTTCCATAAACAATAACTGTACAGTCATCTTGGGGCATACGCCATATTTGATTTAGAATGATGTTATTTAGTTTTATGATTTTTTCTCGATTAAACCTTTTATTGAATTGCATTCAGAAATGATCGGTTAGTTGTCTTTGAGCATGATTTCAGCGCCAACTTTCGATGCCAAAACCAAATCATACAAGGACCCACTTAGGCACTAACACACACTGACCAAGTTTAATCAGAGTCTGCTAAGCCGTTTAGGAGGACTTCACAACAGAATTATATTTATAGGGTGATCGATTATTCGACATTTT
The DNA here is from genome assembly GCA_963932375.1 of Phania funesta. Lineage (NCBI taxonomy): Eukaryota > Metazoa > Arthropoda > Insecta > Diptera > Tachinidae > Phania > Phania funesta. Next base: position 100,867,402 of record OZ010653.1, on the reverse strand, counting down.
CCAAAATCCGGTTTTCGAATAGTTCAACTTTTTAAAGTTATTAAAAAACCCGGTTTCCGGTTTTAAAATAATAAAACAATTTCAAATTTATTAAATTGTTTACGCTCGAAGGTTTTTTAAGAAATTTATTTTATTTTTATCGATATTTCGCTATTCCATTGTGTAGCATCATTAGGAAATAAAATATTTGTAACATTTGTTTATTTGTTTTGAATAAATGTCAGCGAACATAATGGCCTAAATCAAGAGTATAATAGCCCCCCACAGGAATTAGGACCTCTCTAGCAAATGCATCAATCATGGTAGGGGTGTTTACTAGTACATCTTGGAAGCACTGTGAACTGTTTGGTGACTCTGGCATATAAAATTCATCACAATAATGGCAAATTTGAAAGGCCTTTACACTGGCAGACGACATGTACTATAAGTTTTATTCTTGTGCAACCAATTTTTACATTTAAAATTATTTGCGTAGTAGAATGATGCAATTTTTCACCAAATTAGCATTTCCATAAATATTTTGTGATCCTACGTCAGGAATTTGCGGTCAAGTATATAATTCATATAAAAACCATATATTAATCCTTACATTTGCTTTGTAATGTGTGAATTAATGATATAAATTAAATGTTTGTGTTTTATTTAATTTTTTATAACATTTGCGAAATTAAGGAAAAAATGGAATAAAACACAGGCAAATAACTAAATGAACGTCACTTACATCAGTGAGAAAATGTTACCTTCTATCCTTGTGTTTACTGCAGTGCAATCGTATGTAAGTCTATGGGTTTTGTAATAATAAAATAGCGGCCGTATTAAAAGGCATTATTAGAACAGTGTTGCAGCGCCTCTGGTGTTATGTATTCTCCTTACTTGAAGCTAGTGCAGCCATTTCATTAATTATTTTACTAGTCCGGTGATTTAGAGCTATAGAGACATACCGACGAAGGAGTGGGCTGCAATATGTACATATAACTAGTATAAATAGAAGCTAGTACATATCAGACAAATTTATGTTATGGATTGGTACCATAACATAAATCATGACTTCACGTTAGCGCAGTGCAAATAATCCTAAGGCTTTGAATAGCTCTATCTCAGCGAACAAGTCGCTTGTTAGACGTGCTGTATGACAAGTAGCAATATTCTGTTGGAAAACCATGCTCTAAGTAAATAATCCATCCAATTGAGGGCCGAAGTAATTGTTAATCATGGATTTACAACGTACGCCGTTGATGCTAAGTAAATGCCAATGCTTTTTGTTGGATTTAGCGGTTCTTGAAGATTCTCTCGGTGCTTTTCTTCACTCAATAGATACATTTCGCTTATTGTCAATTGCAATGAGCTAAAAATCAGTCTCGCCACTGAACATAATATAGAGATAAAATGGTTGCTAACATCTTCAAACTGAACTACGATTTTCGCACTGAATTTGCCAAGCTTTGTCAGGCGTTAGTCTATTGACGAGAAAATAACAAACCAAGCTGTACATAAATGTTAATCGAGTTGCCAAATCTGTCAACCGTATCTAACAACAGTTTAATCCCTATCAGAAAATGGAACCATTAAAAGAGAAGACATAAATTTTTTGCTATAAAGTTTATTTATTTAATCAATGACTAATTTTAGATAAACCAAAGGCTTACTGGGCTATGTATGTCCTGAGTTTAAACAAAACAGGATAATGCAAAATTATATAAAATCTAGACGAAAAAAACTCAAATTAATCTTTTGCAATTAAATTTCCATTTTAAATTTAATTATTTCCTGTCTCCTTTTAAAGTTTCTGAGAACATTTCTGTATGTGTATATATAAGCGTTCGTTACTATTTTCTCTACGTTATTCTGGCATTCTCACACAGAATTTATTGTTTTGTTATCACGCATGTGCTGGTCTATTTTCTATATAATTTCAAGCACGTAAAAGTGAAGTGAAGCTATGAACTACTTTTACTTTAATACGTACAAATAAATTGAATATAAGATGTGAATATAATTGTAAGTCTTAAAAGTGTTTATAAATTTATAAGAATTGGATTTAATGTTAAATATAATTTCAATAAAATATTCTCATTACATTATGTGTCACACTTCAAAACGCAAGAGACGTGTATGTTTGTATCAACCAAGTTGCAGAGAAAGAACCCAAACCATTACTTTAGCTGTATCGGCTCAAGTTTACCTTGAGTAAACAAAATACAGTGTGCCGGTGCAATCTGAACAAAAATATCTGTCGCAGGCGGAGGAGTCGACTTGTTTATTTGTTCTACGACTGCTTTTGGTATTTTCTTCGTTTGATTCTATAAAAAAGTACCCCTTATAAAATCAAAAGTCACAGCGTTTAGAAATATTTCTAAAAATAAAAGCAGACTGTCAAATTATAATCCGTATTTTTTGACAGTCTGATTACATATTGCTTTCACATTATAAATTTACTTTAATTTTTGCCAAGTCGGTCTACTTGGGCTAATACTGTGACAGGCCTTTCATGGATATTGTGTGAAGTAAAGCCATCATGTAGACATGAAATGTGTTCACGATCGTCACGCGATAATAATATTAGAACAAAATATGCACCATTAATATGCTGGTGAAATATTAAATGTAATAAACCGCCGTTTTATTCGAAGGCTAGGGTGTCTCAATAAGAGTACACTACGGAAATGGTTGTAGCAATAGCTTTCCCAAGGACTGATGAATTGATGTTTTCGAGGTTTCGGTTACACTCCTTTACAACAAAAAATATTTTTAAGATATCAACCTAGTTTCTTCAAACTTCTTTTCGAATTATTGATACATTAGGTGCACTTTCTCGATTGAACATTCAACACTATTCAAATATTACATTCCTGTTGAGACAACCTATATTTTGGTTACAAAATGCCTTGCAATATTTGCTTTGAGTAGAGTGAAAGCTACATATACTTTGCCTGCCAACAAATATTTATTGAAAAAATTTTCTTTCCATTAATTAGCCATTAGTAATATTTCCTGGGAAAGACTTTTAATAATACCCTCGTATTTAAATACATATCTAGATTATGCTTTACGTACAGACTAAACTTATGCTGGTTACTAAAGAGTGCGTTTTTATATTTCCTTTGCCTATTTATATTTAGTCCTGTTGGAATCTAGACCAACGTGTAGATATCCGAGTAGATGTTTTACAAACACTAGGTGAACTACGACATTATAAAGAGTAGTGCGAGGAGAATTGTTTAAAATTAGTTTTATTTTTCTAGTTCTCGACTTCATTACATATCATTTTGAGAATTAGTATGAATATTTTCTATATAAATATTGTGGTTTTAATTTATGACATTTATAATTAAGGTTTTAAATTTTTTCTGTTCAAATAAATTTTTTCTAGATAGATTGTATATCTGAGGGTCTTCTTTGTTTCCAATTATAATTCATTAATTATTATTTTGATGAAAATTCAATTAAAACCATTTGAGGAGTTTATTTCCATGCAAATAGGGCCACTGTTGGAACCAACATTCACTCTTGAGCTGTTGAGAAGGCTTTAACAACTTTGGATAGTTAGATTGGCTATATGTGACAACTTTCGCACAATATAAGTCACGATTTTTCAGCAGGCTATACACTGTTCTGCACAGACTCTTGTCAAATATCAGTATTATTTTTCTAAATCAATAAAAAAATCACCAGTATCGAATTGTCGTCTGCTGCCCAACGCATTTCATTTATTTTAAAACAATGTCTATTATACTTTAACCTGCCAACTTAGTAGGACTTTATTTTGTTTTAATAATAAACCACACATTCTTTAATACAATGTATAAAATTAAATTAAAATATACAGAAAAAAATTTAAAACAATAAATAATAATGCAATTATCGACCAACTTAATTGAATAAATATTATAACAATTAATAAAATAAATTTATAGATATTTAACAAAATAAACAGGTAGCAAATTATAAATAAACGAATCAAATCTGTCATTTATACCACGGTCATGCATACATATGCATTTTTCCATAAAGAAAAGAAATACAAATATAATTTAATTAATTGTGAATCAAATTCTTGCTAGTGGCGAGGGTTAGAGATTGAGGGTTTAAGTTTTAATGCAGTTGTTGACCAATATTGGCGGCTGTATGACTAAGCGCCAAAGTGGCAATCACCCAAAGAATCAAAATGAATAAAATGTCTAACCATAGTTAAGAAAAATATTGGATTTAAAATTTTTTACTATTTGCTCATTTTTTCATTCCTCAAATTTTTAAGAATGTGTAAGATTCGGTAAACTTTTTTTTGATGTTTCATAATTTTCAATTATTCCATTCAAGTGGTAGGCAAGTTTTGTTTAAACCCATCAAGGTTGCCAACCACTCCTTCGCCAAGAAAAATCGTGCTATTTTAACCGGTCGGGTCTATACAATGGGCTCAAGAAACTACAATTGGCCAGTTAGTTGAAAATGTGGCAATATCATAATGTACTAAAAAGCAGGTGATAATATGATTTAAGTAAGACTGGCAAAAAATTGGCCTTTTGCTTCGTAGCAAGCTCAGTTATGACAGAACGATTACTGTTATTTGAGATAGCTAGATTTCATGTATCACTAGAATGGTTCAAGAATATATGAAATTTGCGAATGCAATTTTTTATCTTGACACTGCTGCTCCTGTTCAATTCACTACTAGAAGTCTAAATTTAAAGAATTTTAAAGAAATTTAAAGAAAGTATTGCAAAGAAATGGTCATAAATTTAAAATTTTAATTTGGACATAATTTTTATTTGGGTGTTGTCGCTTACCCGAACTCCGAAATGTAATATACGAATACTATTCAGATGCTATAAAGAGCCAGGAGCCTAGAGCCGACTATCTCGAACTTCCATACTTGCGGATGATATAAAGAAAGCAGAAAATGGCCAGTTTGGTGAAACATGCGCTTATTGTTATATGTGTTGGAAATCAGTTTAATCTCACTACAGTGAAAAAAAGAGTCAACAAAATATGTTTCTTCGTAAGTCTTATAAACGGCAAAACGGGAAATTTATCTAATTGAAACAATTGCTGTATCGGGAGTAAACCCCGCAGCACCAAAAAGAAAGCTCTTTAAGAAGACTGGCAAAAGTATTAAAAATCGTTTAAATATTTTTCTGCAATCGCACCAATATTTTATTTGATTTATTGGTTGATGGTAGACATGAAAAGACGTTTATTGCTTATGAAAGATTCTTCAGAGTGGAAGAACAATGCCATGCACATTGCGATGAAAGAAAGATCCAGACTTTTAAATGTAGTGAATGTTTCTTTTGAGCGTGAAATGCTGCTGGTTAATGAATCTAATGAGGAAAAGAAGCTGTATTTACTTTGATTAGAAAGGCATTGAAAGACATATCCTGTGCTTTGAAATAGAACAGGGAAGAGATTTAACTGGGACAGTTAAAGTAACACAAACCAAAAGAAGGTGCTGCAAATAGTTGTTTTCTGCATTCGATGGCTTTAGATACCTGGGTTCGTATCCCAAGCCACTGCAGTCAATAATATAAATTTCACTGATACGTACAAGCTGCTAGTATATTTCACAACGCCTTTCTTCGACGGTGTCATTCTAGAGCAGTAAAGCATTGGTGAAGTAAAATAATTGATAAAATTGGTATTCTAGATTCAAATAATACGCCTACATAACGCTAGAGGCGCTGTAACACTGTTTTATAAATAAATATTGCAGAGTTGTCAACACTAAAACTTTTCTATTCCCTCTACTTCACTATCTGTCTTCCCTAATCTGTCCCTTTCCGAAATTTGGCACTAGTTGCCTAACTGTAACTTTCCTTAAAATAATGATTTCGCTAAATTCTGTACACCGAATGAACTTTTGGGTCATTCTCTGATCTGCTTCCAATCATAGAAATGTATGATTTGTATAATTTTCATATTCTCAAGATCTTGATATTTTAATTTATTTCAAAAGTTTTGTCTATTTGAGTGGAATCAAATTAATTTATCGAATCCTAAGCTTCCTATTATCAATTATTTAATTGAATGTATTTTCCTAAGGCTGAACGTAAGAAAAAGAATTCTTACTTTTAAGGTTTCACTTATCCTTTATAGTCTTAAATCCCCACGTGGGGTCTAAGCAACAAGAAAGAAGAAAATAAAAAAATCCTGCATTCATACAGCCAACTCCACAGACAAGACTCTAATGTATTCAAAACACTACAACAAAGAACAAAACAGTCTTAGCAATGAATTTAATCCTTTTTTGCATGCAAACATAGGGGTTACTTATAAAGGACTCACACTCTCCTAAATTAACTTATATTTGTATACAAACAAAATCAACTAGACCATTGTAAAAGTAAAAAAAATTCTTTTGCAATACTTCATTGTTGTATTAAGATTCAAAAACAAGAAAGGTAAAAAATAAGGAGACACAATAGATTGTTAAAGGATTTATTTCTGTAAGATTAAACCTGAAAGGGCTATGGGCTATTTTGATCAGCTATAACATGGGGCTTAATATATCATACACTTATGTGAAAAATTTTATTAAACTTTATTAAAAAGAGGACACGTTTTTTGTTGTTGTTTCTTTAATTTTTTCCTTTACTGTACAAAAACTCCAAAAGCATTTGTTGTAGTAGAAGACAGTAAATTAAGCCGATTATTATATATGGGACACAGGCAGAGCAAAAAAGCAACTTAACTTACTCATAATTTACTTACGATGTTTACATAAAAACTAAAATAAAACTAACAATAGAAGGAAAGTAAAAAAAAATAACCCAACTTGGAATTTTCTTACGCTTTGTGTTTGCTGTCCTATAAGGACCTGGATTGTGGACAGAGTTTTCAAATGCAAGGAAGAAATACAATTTTAACAAGATTTAAATTGAAAGTAGATTACTTTTCCAATTTTTTGAATTACATAGTTAATTTTTTTAGTAATCGTGGAATTAGTTACAATATCAATTAGAAGAGCTAGAATTGACCCAAAACTAAATTTGAACTGCAACTGACAAAGCTGAACAAATTCTAATATTGCCGAAAGTTCTAGAAATCCGTGGTATAGAGGGTCCTGCGAAGTCATATCGCACGATCTTCGTAGTAACTTCACATCATCTCCGCGAGCGATAACGATATCCTTAAATACTTCATCCAAGGTATCCAGAGTTGCGTTCGCTGTGTTGCACTTAGCGCTGTGTGCTAAAACGTTATTTTCCAACTCGTGAAAGACTGGCAATTATAAATTAGTAATCGTTCGCCACCAACCTTGTCTTCGGAGAGGTATGGAACAGTAATCCCGTCAGCAAACGGTAACATTTTGTACTATTGTCACCTGAAGAACCTTGTGTAGTTGACACTTATTAAAATAGCCTGTCATAAGAAAATGTAACTCGTCGCTAAAGATGATTTTACGACAAAAATTTGGATGCTGCTCCAAACGATACGTAGCCTACTCAGCCAAGAGATCGCGTTAGAGGTGGGCGTTCATTTGGAACTGGTACTCGATTCAATAGACTCCTCCTGCGCATGCATGTTGGCTGATTATATATCGGATCGGTAGACTCGAATTTGGCCAACAGACTTTCAAGAGTTACGATTGAAGGGCCAATAGATCTGAACTTGAACTAAGGTAGAGCTGAACTAGGATTAGTGTAGATCTGAACGGTATTAAAACCAAACCTGACACAAATACAAATAAACTCGAATTGAACAAAAGCTATACCGTGTTCAATTTTAACGGAATTTTCCTCAAATGGTGCCTGTCATAAATTTTTAAGAAAGAGTATGGAACTTTAAACTCAACGACCCTTGACGTTTCCTCTGAAAATCTGCTATACAAAACCCCTTTTATTTAAATGTTTACATTTTTAAAATATTGACGACCTCATATGGCAGAAATCTAGCCGGGAATTGATGTGCACGGATTGTGTACGCTAAAATATTTAAATGTTAACTCTTCTTACAGTTGGGGTATATTTCATCTTTGTCAGAAGTTCAGTCAAAAAAATTTTTGCAGGCCACCCAATAAGAAAACAACATTAAAAACAACATTTATTGCCTAGTATGAGTTTATTGTCTCGGTAGAACTGAGCCTCATTTGGAGGAATAGTAGGTACGTTGGCTAGCCTTCGCGGTGCGTTAACTTGGCAACGTGTCTCTGCAGAATACTACTGGAACATCGTTCTAATTCCGCTCTACCGATTTTGGAGCTCACCAAGCCCTAACTGGTGATGACGGACCTACGGGAAATCACCCGAACATTACTTCAGTCTGCCTTTTCGGCCTGCTATCCTAATTTACTAATTAAAGAAGAGAAGCTAGTGGATACCACTCGAGTGTAACAGCTGTTCGTAGCTTTGCTAAAGCATTAATTAGGAATGCAGATCCTACGGAAAACCACTGGAATTCCAAACTTATTCGCTCTTCACGTCTGCTCTACAGAACTACGAGTAAGTTAAGTAAACTAACAGGATACTCCACCGGATCACCACAACAATTTGTCGTTCTTGTGAAGTGGATACCACCTGAAAATAACTTTCATACCTCTATAAGCGCAGTGCCCATATGATGACATAGATTCTCAATTTTTCTTAATTGTACCTTAAAAATAAATCTCTCAGTTGCGCAAAGTTTTTTTCAATAAACTTGAAGAATTTATTTACCCTTTAATAGGCTTCGTAATCGTTTTTAAGTTATTTTATTTTTAGTTTAGTTTCTTGTAAAATTTTCTTTATCAAATAGCAAACTGTTACTTGACTGCAGAAAACTTTTGAACATCAAAAAATCATTCTTTCATTTGTACACATTTCAATTATTTGTGAAAATACTCTTGCAAACAGCAATCAAACATACAAGTGTGCAGCAACACAAACCTATAAATTTCGAAACACAAGTCAATGCAAACACATGTAAAATAAGTACACACGTGCATTAATTTTGTACGCACACCTGAAATTTATCTTGATACATTGTTTGTATCTTTTTGTGCAAATAAGTTTGAGTTTCTTGGCCAAACAATTTTTATTTCCGCCCTCTGTCAATGCATATTTATGTAGATGATTTCAAGTTTGTATAAATTAAATATTTGAAATTTAAATGCATAGATGTATGGCCTGAATAGTACAGAAGGATAATTACTTATTTAACTTTTTGTGTGAATACTCATACTTGTGCTAATGAGCAATGAATAAGATTACAAAAGAACAAATATCATACTACTACGAACTTGGATATCATTATTTGCAAAATTATATGAAATTAATGTTTAAATAATATTATGAAATATCACATACACGCTGTTCCATTATCTTCACTTCATTTGAACACACGCACACATGAATTTAAGATTTCTAATTGTTCTTGAATATATAAAGTTTTCATAGCGTGCATAACATTAGTGAGGATGTTAACTTATTTGAAATTTCTAAGACTGTGTCTAAATAAAACTAGAGAACTGATTGCCAACTGAGTGGAAGCTGTTTAAGAATTAGTATTCACTTAAAGTTCCAACGAAAATATTGGGAACTTAACTAAACGGAACTGACTCTTAGGTAATGTTAGGTCGTAGGGGGAGGGTGCATTCATCTCTTGGCCGTAGGCATACACCTACACAACTACTTCGTTCTGTTGTGCGCTCACCATTGTAAAAAAGTTTACCTCGAAGAAACTCTATTCTCTGAACAAAAATTCTGCCTTTCGAACAAACACGTCCTGCAAAGCGCCGATAAATTCCGAGTCCTTAACTGTGCGAAAGCCGGCCAGTGGCATAGGAAGTATTCCTATGTTGTTTAGCTGTATGTAAAAATGTTAACTTTTATAGCCCTATCAGTAGCTCTGAGTCCGCTTGGTGGCCCGTGTTATGATCCGGAAGTCCTAAGTATATTGGGGTCACTAGTTTCTAAAATAAAGATACCCCATCCCGTCCTATCCTCTGGCTTAACTGAAGCTCAACATTAACATAAAATTTTATTTAAACTGGACGTGAACTTAACTATAACTGAACTAGAATTAGCACTAAAGTGGAGCGTAAGTAGTTTAGTAGGGAGGCTTAGAGTCCATCTGCAACTTACGTCCACGTTGGCATACAAATCCTGACCCTTTGTGTTATCTGGAAAAAGGAAGAAGGCAGAGAGAGGGGAAGATGGAATGGTCACTATAACTCTGCCGATGTGCAGTCATTCTCAAACTAGTTTCTGCTTCTGATGAAGGAATATGTTCCCTGTAGTCCCACCTTCGATAGTTCTAATAAACGGCCTCAGGTTAATCCGGCGTTGGTACTCTCCGGTGTGAAAGAAGCACCTCCTTATTGCGACAGCTTCTACAGTAGTAATTTGCTGACCACCCTATTCTCTTTTCGTGCCTGCTATAGTGCTGAAGTAAAACTGATCAGAACTGAAATTGAACTAAAGTAGAACTCTATTAGACATTAACTAGAACTACAACTTTTACCCATAGCTGAACATATTATCCAATTTTGAATTTATATCAGAAATCATTTTTCCAAGGGTTTCCAATAGGGATAAGTCTTTGTTACGGTTTGGAGCGTATATGGATGTGCCTGTGAATGCCACAATGGATATTCTTTAAAAACAATTTGAGAATATAGTTACAACGGTCATTGTTTGAATTAACGTACTTAACGTAACGTACTTAAGCAACTGGCAGTGAGCTGCAATTATTAGTCAAATTAGTTCACTCGGATCCGAGTCCGGTGGATATTCTATTTGTCATACTTTACGTATAATGTCTAACTGAGCCTTTTTAAACAAAAAGCAACTGGTTAATACCTCACATTGCAATATCGTCCTTAAAAAAAATAATAATAACAATATATTTTTAATATGAGTGTTAATCACATTATTCCAAAAATTTACTAAAACCTAAACTGTTTTAGACAAACAAGAATTTATTTATTTTGTAAATTATTAAAGGGGCAACAAGAAAGCTAAATATTTACCAGCATTATAACAGCAAGGCACCAGATTGGGGCAGGCTGAGAAATCGTTTAGAAATATAAGCTTTTATTTCAACAAGATTCTAGGATTTTTATTTAACTAGAATTTCGGTTAGTAACTATGAAAGCAACATTTGGTGAGACCAATAGATTTGATAACTGGGCTATTTTGGCTTGGCATGTGACAACGCTAGTCTCCGCCGAGTGCCCAAAGAGGAGAACAATATTCGGCGCCTTACAACTGTTGAGCGGCTCCAAATGTTATACAAAATGGTAGAAAATTTTACCTGCCGATTCGAATTATATCCGAAGGCAGCCGTGAGAGCCATTTCGTGGTGGTTGTAGTTTAAACCCAAATCGCAATCGGGTGCCGTGACCAACAGATCAGTAGGAGTTTTAGGTAGGCTCCGCTCCTCACCAAGAGGGAGGCCATGTCCAAATGCATGGTTACAAATTGGTACTCATGTGTAGTGCGTGGGGGCGTTGGTGGACGCATTGTATTCATCCAGTGCTGAAAGCACTGTCGTGTGAGGCCGTAGTGGCACGTACCCACACTAATCTGCAGTATATCTGTGACAGCCATTCACAATTATTTTGACTTATTGCTACATTATTGATTTGTTTCTCCACCATGGGACTTCATGTTTTTCGGTTTTCTAAAAACATTACACTTTCAGTATTTATATGTATTTAATAAGCTTGTATTTTAAGAAGTGTGAAAGTGTTTGCAAATAGTATTACTCTGATTATAAGATTTAGTAATAAAATAAATAAATACTTAATGCCCCTAAGACTAAAGATATTTGACATACTCAAAAAATTAACCAAAGAAATATATTAAAAGTTAAGCCTTTTAAGACTTGTTAATGTAATAAAAGAGAAGAAAATCGTATGTGGCACGCACAGTAGTTCATTTTAGCGACTAGGCCACTGCTTTTTTTCGATCGCTACCTTTGCTGTTGAACTTTGTTTTGTGTTTTTAATTACTCAAACCGATGAAAGCAGTTAAAAAAGTATTTTGCGATGCCAACACGGAATTTATTTCTGTTTAAGAAGATGGTAAATAAATTGTATGGTAGCACTGAGTTGCCGCCAAAAAAACTAAACAAGCGTAAAAATTAGTAAAATGGTGATGTACATGTGTGTGTGTGTGTGTGTATTTTACTCCATTTTAGTTCCTACAATTCACTCGTTTTGCTTCATATTAAAAAAGTGAACCAGGAAGCGTTAAGCTTGGAACTAGTTAATTTAGTTTGACCACGTACATCATGAGAATGAACTAGTTTGCTCATAAATTAGTCAACTGTTAAGCACACTGCTTTGAGTCCATACGAGTGTGTATCAAAAAGATTTTCTGAAAAAATCCCCTTTATTTGTTGAATTTTGAATGAACGGAAAATAATATTATTAAAAAAAATTAAGTTAACAAAAAGTAGGTCCGGTTTAATTTGTTGGAACATGGGACAGTCCGGTAAACTTCACTTCCCAATTTTCGGTTGCTTATTTGTAACTATATGTTGCTAAATGCATTGCGTCCATAAGCTGCTAATAGCCATGAATCTTGACTAGAACATTTTCAAAATATGGCAGCGATGCAGGTGTAGTAAATATAAAACATAAAAGACTTAACAATATATTGAAAACTGTTGATTGTGTTAACTTCTCAAAATATGTCTTTCTGGGTCTTTCGGTCTTAAAGTTGCAAGCTAACTACACAGGCAGACGTCTACTATTTCATGGCTGCTTATTCTGCCTTAGACATTGTTTACTTTCAGGACTCTTGTTTTGGATTCTCCGCGGGTATTTAGCAAAATCTCCCAGAATCTATAATATATGAAAAAATCCGCGCGCTCCAACGACAGACAGAGCTGAATCTGCGCTTGCCTAAGGGACAGTAGTCCCCCGTGTAGTTTAGGTCATTAAGGGTCTTTGTATTTTTTATGTTATTTCTTTATCCTCGTGAAGTGCTCTTTTCACTAAGGTAAATTAAAGTTATAGTTATAGTTTTTTCCAAAACAACTTGAGTTGCATATCAATGGTTTTATTAAAGTAAATTTTTTTAATCCCAATTAAAACCGAGAAATACTATAATTTTATAACAAAATACTTGCATATCATTTACAGGCCAAGTTTTATTTATTTTACAACAAAAATATTTAATCTCCAAAATAATTAAAAAGATAAAGCATAAATATTTGTTAAGTAAACAAGATTTTAAGCTTAAGTGTACAACTTTTCAACAGCCTGCTGCAAAAACTCATTATGAAAAAATTTAAAGACATATTTTGCATAGACTTTTCTCAGTTCTAATGATTTACCTCATAATAAAAAATACACAGAGCAAAATAAATGTCAAGGTAAATCTTAAATAATTCTCCATAAACATTTCTATTTGAAACTTTAATTAATGAACTATTCTTATGAACACCAAAGTTTTTATGGATATTTTATTCCCATGTACTTCTTATTAATCATTGCCCTCACACAAATTAGGTTATGAAGCACATATTGGGTTTTTATTAAATGGCTGCCATGCGGCAAAGCTCGTCATAGTCGCCTTATTATCGACGTTAAGGCTTGGTTACACAGTGCGAGCTGGCATCCAAACCGACCTGCTTAGTTACAGCAGTGCAGTTAGTCGCACGGCGTGAGCTCATCATAATAGTAACTGTCATGTGCGAGTAACTACAACAAATTTTATTTTGACGTTTACGCGAGTACACTGGCACATTAGATATCCACTGTCAAGTCACACGCAATGTGTATGCTGCCGAAGGTCCTTCGCCGAAGATGAGTCGGGCGTTTGTCCTCCAAGGCAGGACAGAGACAGAGAAGGTGATATATCGTTTCTTCTTCCTCTTCATTTTGACAACTTCTACAGAAATCATTTGTAGGCAGCCTGATTCTTTTCGCATCGCTGTCAAATTTGCAACGTCCGATAATCGTTCCAACAATATCCCTTTATTGTATCCTTTGAAAACTTAGCACAGCTCTGGTTGGATATTGTCCAAACTTGGCCACGTTAACCTACTGCACCACGCCCTATTTACTTTATTTACTTACTACGCCGAAAATCAATGTTTAGAATTCCAATTAATGTTTGTCCTTTATACAGTTCAGGTATGTTTTGTTTAGAAGTTAATTTCAACAGTTTTGCTCAGCGTACTTCAAACCGTAATATTTTCTTACACTTAAAAACTTAAAGAAAAGATTAATTTATAATACATGTTAAAATGTAAATCCAAAGATTTTCTCAAATGTTATTTAACGCATTCGTAAGGATATTTTATTACTAAAAAAATTAAACAAAATTGTAAGGACATTTTTAAAATAATAAATCTATTGAAAAAGTACATTTATTGTTGGATTTCGTTTGGTCCCCCTTGCACTCCTAGTAAAAATAGAAAAATAATGATAAAATGTAGACTACAACCCAAAAAACATTTCGGAAGATTTAATTTCTGTTTTAAAATTTTTTGCAAATTTTTCTTGTGAAGTCGACATTTTTCAAAAATATAACTGGTTCAAATATTAGTGGATAATGACATACTATATATGTAATTTGGGCGATTCTTACTTAGGCGATTTATATTTCAGTCGTTATAGCGTAATTCAGAAGAGCTCGTATAGCCACAAGCAAAATGGGCTCTGTTAAATTCAATACAGAGGATCATCAATACATCAAGAGGAGTTCGTACATTATGTTGTAAGTTTTCATAAGGCCACGAGCGACCTAACTTGGGGTTATTTGGTATTTATTAAAAATTGTGGAACTTTCATTAACAGCGTTACTCTCTTTTTACCGCAAAAATTTTCTTTGTAAAGCAAAAGCAATTTAGCTAACATTGATAACTCAACAAGAACTGGATAATTACTCACTCGTCTTTATATCCTACGTAGTCACGTGCTTAGTATCCATTATATAAGTGCTTATTTGTAAAGCTACCATTATTTCATGGTTTCAGAAGCTGTGGTACTCATTACGGATATTTGCTTACTCCTCAATATCTAAAATATTAAACGATACCCGACTTTTACTCTTAGACAAGGACCTGCCTACGTAGCATAAGAAATATGAGCTCTAACTTGAAAAACACACGCGGTGAAACGTCTTCTGTATCCAATCGTACTTTAAATCAAATTTATTTATTTTTCAATTTTTTTATTTTTCACGTTTCTCCATTGAAATTTGTCATAGAAACTTAAAAAGTAAGTCCTTTCAACATTGGATATTTACAACTATAACGCAAATTATTAAGAATCAGTTTTACATAACGGTATATGAAATCCTGTTAAACTGTTATATTCTGCTATAATAGTAATAACGCTGTATAACGCCTTTGTTTTTGTTTTGTATCCTTGCTGGTATATGAACCACTTTCATACGCTATACACGTATAAAAATCGTTTAAAGATTTTGCCATAATATTCACTACCAAAGCTTTTGACTTAAAGCTCTTTCTATGTTTTGGCCATTGTTATCTGCTGCTATTTAATAATAGCAATTTTTGTTATTCAATCCATTCCTTAATTTATAGCAAGGACATGAAAAACAGCTTTAGTATTTTCAAGTTGAACTATAAACTTAATTACGGGATATTGACACAAAGACATTATTTCGTAAATCACGTTACATGTAAAAAATCACTTAAAAGCTCATTATTTAAGTTGCAGCGCATGTTATGTTAACTTTAACATTGTCATTTGAATAAACAGCTTCCTTGAATTTTTCTAGTGCGAATATCGTAGTTTAATTTTAGTTCAAGGGGTAGTGTCATTACGATAAGATGTTGTTTAGATGATGTTTATTACATAAAGGGGAAAGCTTGATTTATTATCGTATGAGGAGGGGTATTTCAAATCGTAATTTGCTTTGTTCGTATTCACGGTGTGTGGTTTTGAGGGCGGTTTTGACTGTGCAAAATGTAGTGGTAGTTTAGACGAGTTTGGCTGTTAGTAGAAAATTATGTTGTTGTAGAGGGAAATGTATTCAGCCAATGTAATGTAATGTATTCAGAAAGTGCCAATTTTTCCCCCATATAAAAAGAAAAATGTAAAAAAAAAATTTAATATTAAGTTGTTTTAAAAATATTTTTCAGTTTGTAATTTCACTCCATGAATTTTTAATATACTAATGAAATCTTTTTGGTTTTCCACTAGCTAGTACAAATTTATATCTATGAATTACCAATCGGTTGCCTACATATATTTATATTTACATACATATGTTGCATAATTAGATATAAAAAATTTGTTTATTAAAAAACCAAAAAAAAAAAACCGAAAAATCCTTCAATTTTAAAAAAAACTATTTTGGTTTTAGTCGTACTTTTGGTAAATCCAATTTAAAACTTACTGGCCTGCTATATATTTTGGCATTATTCTTAGTTGCATATTACTAAGTTAGTACCAGTCGTAAAACAACTGGTCTCCAGGTATTTTTTTTTTTTTGATTTTGCTATTTCTTTTATAATCAAATTTCTGTTTCTATAATCTCAAGATTTTTAATACTATATTAACATACGTTTATTAAAATATAGCATGTCTCATAATTTTCCCATCGATTTTTAAATTTTATAGTGTTCTATTCGGGGAATTGTTTTTAATTTGTAGTATTTTGCATTTTTTATGTTGTTTTAAAATTGAGCTGTTTATCGATATAAGAAAATGTCCCTGTTTTTTGTGTGATTATACCGCATTTTGTCTTTTACTGACTTAAGTAATTTACGCGATTTCAGCTCTTTCCTTTTAACTTTTATTACATTGATTTTATTGATTTTCGATACTTCCGTCGTAAGCAGTTACTTCCATTTACTTTTCTGCCATTTGAAAATTTGTGGTTTTATTTAGACTCTTCATACCACTCTTATGATTTCTCCAGATGTTAACCTTTTCCTTATACTTTTTGATTATACTTTTTCCAAGTTTTGCTTATTTTATAATTTACAGGATTTTTTTACTTCTTTAATCTATTCGCACCCCCAAGGATAATATTGCGAAAATTAAAAAAATTAATAAATTTGCTTTTGTTGACGTCATCATTATTTATAAAAATAATTTAAATAAATGGATTCTTTAGAAAAATATACAAATTCTGCATAATTTATATTTACTCCATAGAGATGTCAAAACAAAGTGATCGATTTTGTTGCTAAAATATTTACGTAATGTACTATTATTTGTATTTAGTGCACTCGGGGGTGAAACGCTCGTCGTCCGTGGTTTGGGACTTGCCTCTGTAATAGGCATAGGCTCTCTATAATTTGCGTCCATCTCTGTCGATGCAGTTATGTCCAATCTACTAATATTAACGCAAATGAATCGTCATTAAATATATGTATGTTTTGTGCGAATTTTTACACAGAATTTACGCACTTGGGTTACGTATAGGGAAAAGAGAAAAAGTTAGTACAAAGTTATATTACACGTAATTCCTCGAAATATATAAATATTTTAAAGATTGGTCCCAATTATTAACAAACCATATTTCTTTAATACGAGCGTTTTGACACAAATTAATAATTAATAAAAAATGTAAAAAAAAATTATGAAATGATTTCAGAAAGTTCTTTTGATGTAATAATTTAATCGAATACCAGTGATTCATTACTAAAAAACACGTACATGAAAAGCTCTGACATAGAAATGAAATTCTTTTTATAGGTCTGCGAATTGAAATTGATTAATAACATCCCGAAAAATACTGTCATGTTTTTGAAAATTTTTCTTTAAAGTTTGACTATATTCGACCAATTTAATTTGGCTAAGATGATAACAAAATTAGTTGTTTACTGCCCATTTACCAATATATATGAAGGATGACACTAACAAAATGTTCGACAGGAATGTCTTCTTCGTGATCCTGCGAGTTTAATGTAGTGTTACCGGGTGAGATGTGGTAAGGAGTTTCCGAGGTTTTTCTAAGGCCTGAAGCTAAAAAACGGTAGGACTTTGGAAGTTCGACCGGTAACGATATAAAGACTGGTATCATGAGTACTAGTAGCCCTTGGGACGCAAGTCCAAGGCTGGTTGTTGTGGCTGGTTGATAGTGGTGTACCAAGCTTCTCAGTAAGAGGTAAGATCATGGTCCAGGCAGCCGCGATATCCAATTGCTACATATACAAGAGCGTATAGGGGCGTTGGTGGTCGATTATTATAAACGGTGCATAGACCACTGACGGATTGTGTTGTGGGACTGGTATCAACATAAATTAAAAAAAATGGCAATGTCGTTCGTCACGTTTACGGTGGCACGGATCCTCTAACAGGTCGAATGTTCACCACATGCATAGATCCTGCTTAATTAAAATTAATTTAAATTTTGGCAATTGCTGCTTATTTCAATAAGTCTTTAGTAATCCCACTGTAAAAAGCCTGTTGTGGTTTAATCAAATGATCCTTATCAAATCGCTTTCATAGTATTCGCTGTGCGACACCTAGCGCTGTCCTAACAGAACCACGTGAATGTGAATTCATATTGTTCAATTCTGGGCAAGACATCTAGGTTATCATTATCTGTAGTGCTCGTTTTTGACAATAGTGGTTTTACAAACGTTGCTTTCGAAGAATAAGGCGCGGGTAAAAATTTGTACCAAATTGTATCTCTTTGAGGATGCATTCCCACCTGGTGAGAATCTCTTGTGAATTTAAGTCTAAAAGTGAAATCGTGCTGGCCACGCGTATGACTTGTCATTCTGATTTGGCATCACTGATTGAATAATAAATAATTGACAGACGTCGCCAAAACAACCACAAACTCTAAATATCGACCGGCACTTAAGGGAATGTTCTTTAATAGCGCCCTTGCTTCCTCATTATAACAACAAAAATAACTCAAAATGACCATAGTTTTACTGCAAGTGTGGTGTCATTATCACAAAACTTGTTAAAAGGTCTTCATTAGCAAAAAGTTTGAGAAAAATTATATCAATAGCTATAATTTGTTTGTCGGAAACAAGATGAACTTTTTTCTTACAATTTTCAACTACAAGAAATCCTATTTAAACCCTCAATTGTATTCACTTTTTTCTTGCATGCGACTGAACAGTTCCACGTTGATCACCAGCTGCTAAACCAAATTGCTTTTAATTTACATACATGCGAAATAATACTGAAGATTCTAAAGAAGTTTAAATTATAAGAACTCTCTTTGATACTTTTCAAACCTCCCCTAAGAACAAATGGATTAAATAACACATGGGTTTTATTTCGTATGCCGCAGAATATTAATTAAGACAAAGAATTTCTTATAAAAAAATAAAACAAATTTCTCAGAGTTTCATTTTAAGAATTAACATTTGTAATTTGTTATTTATTTCATATGCATCCTTTTGCTGTTTTTCTTAATTTTCTTCCCCATAGTCACACGAATGTTCGTTACCAGGCGTGTCTCAAGGGATATTCAATGAGTAGTGTACTATTGTTGCACTTCCGTGTGTTGTTTGGCTCCTTGGTAGGTAGAAAAAATTTAAATAATTTTTTTATTTCACTTGCTACATTTCACTCCGTTTTGTTCATTTACCACCTGAGTCGTGAGTAAGTATCTTTGGTATCTAGGGTCTGTGCATTAAGATACAAATATTGCGCTGTATGTTGTAATAGAAGATGGAAGGCAACAGTAGAAAACAAAACAAATGCTGCTAATTCATACGATGAGCTTGTGTAGTGTTCAAGTATGTGATGTCGTTTTAATTCCCAAGATTGTAACTAATTTTTTTACATCACTTCTCTTACGGTTAGATTTTTGTGCTAATTTTTTATGCTGCAAGATTTATGCTAATGCACATTAAAAGAGTCTATTGCAGTTGGATAGAGGTTTTTGGGGGGCAATATAAGGTGGATAAAAAAACATAATATATATACGAATGAATGGTAGTAGAACTGATTATGTCCTTAGCAATATATTTTTTGGTGGCTACATGATTTACGAAATTCAAATATCAAGTAGCTGCCGAGTCAAGTGGGCACAAAAATTATAATTTGTTGCATTGTGCGAGATAGTGCGCCAAGTCGTAGTAATAACCAACTAGTATTGAGACTTTGCAAAGAAATTTCAAATCATGCTAGTAAATTCTGGGGGTATAGTTTTCTTAAAGCGCAAAAATCTGGTATCAAAATCGCAATGACCTGTCTATGGTAACGGAATATATGAAATGAAGATAGTATATTTCCCGAACTCCAAAAATAGCTGTGACCGGTGTTGGGTTTAGATTAAGTCTTGGAATACCCACGAGCCTTTCTCATGATTTTCATTAAATTTGTGAACACGTGGCCATATCAGCAGTGCAGACAAACTGACACGGAAAACTTCAATACTTAATGAATATTGGCGATCAATGTGTCACCACCTTTGCCATACTGTGGCTCACGTGCTAGCGTGGATGCATCCTAAACTTTGAGCTGAAGGGAAGGGTAAATAAGTTTTAAATATTTTCTTGCGGGTTGGCGGAGCTTTAATCTTCCCTCAAACTTGATTCGTTTTTGTTTAAAGAACATGAGGGAATTACACCACACTGGGCTGTTTTGGTTTAATTTAGACTGGAGCTATTGCAAACTTCTGAAATTTGGATCGGGAAAATACTATTTTGGTACCACGGAAGTTAATGGACCCGTGTCCAGTGCTGCCTTGACTTTCTGTTTGGAACTTTGGGAAGCAGAATCTTTGAGAGTTCGCCCAAATCGTCACTGTAGAATCGGGATGCTAAACTCCCATATATCAGAAAGTGTCCATTACGGGTTGCCATAGATGGGTAATCCATAGATGGGTAATATAAGCATAATAATTTTAGCCGCCAAAGTTGCTTCTGTACCCTTTAAACTCTAACTTAAGACTGTCCCTAATATACTGTCTTGACTATACAGAAATCTATTTGCACATGAACAGAGCATCGGCAGAATAATGTGTGGGTGTTTACAGTCGTTCGCAAACATACGTAATTTTTATTTTGCCTGTGTGTATAATTGTTTGTGTGATGGCAACGTTGTTTGAACACGACCAGATCATTAACAGCAGATATTTTTTTACGGATCGTAGAACCATTTCTTTTCTCAGTCTTTCTACAAATTAGAACGTTATATTTAGAACTTTGTGGTTTAATAGCTCTTTATTAATACGCATTATTTTCCCTACTTTTACAAATACATCGTAGATTTTTATAAAACATCATAGAGTAATAAAATATTAATACTCAACAATAATAAGTATATTAAAAAGAAATTGACATACATATATCATTTAAACTCTAACATATAACATATTTACAATACAAGGAGGATTATGCTAATAAATCTCTATATGTCTGGGATGGAAACCTAAGACTGTTCTCAAGAATATTGTTTACAAAGTGTTTGCAAACGTTTTGCTTTAGATCTTCTGGATAGATTCTAAGCTTTCGACACTGAATAATTTATTCGTATAAATTGATTTTAAATAAAACTCCTTGTAATTAAAAGTGTATCCAGCTGTGTTGTGAATATATAAAATAAATATTCATATTTATGTCCGAGTAGGTTTCAGTCGTTAAGATAATATGCTGTTTTGTAAAACCTGTGAAATATTAGCATATTTAAAAGGTTGTCTTATCTTTTTCCTCACTTTATAGTCTATTAATATGTAAGTCAGTAAATTTGTCGAAAAGGATTTATGTTAAATATGTAGAAAATAATTTCTTAATAGAATTGTATGTTTAAAGCTCGAGTTTAATATTGATAAATAAAATTCATTTATTTAAATAATAGAAAATCATCGCGTACAGTCAGTCGGTGATATAGCGTATTTTATTTTTATTATTATTATAATTTTTTTTCTTTGGTTTTACATCACATCATTTCTCAATATCGCATCACAACATATTGTACCTCCTGGTCTATTGGTTGTGCTGGGTATTTTGTTTATTTGACTGGTTTTATTTGGTTTTGCTCATTTCATATTGGTTTGCTACGCTTTGGTTTGTACATTCTGGTAATATTTTTAATATAATCCTTTACGTTTTAATACCGCAAAAATTTATGTGTTTTATTTGTGTACTCGTATATGTATGCATGCACAATATAGATATGGTTGGCTGTGTTGCCCTTTAAATCATCAAACGAAACCAAAAACTACCTGCTTTGTGTTACTCCTTTCTTTTGTTTTTATATTTTATAGCCTTTGTTAATTTTGAATAATTTTCAGGTTTATATATACGCCGATTCTATATCACTATACTGGCTGGCTTGATATAGAAGTACTATTAAGGAGAACTCTCTAAATGGCTTCTTAAACAAATTTGAAGATAATAATAATTTGACGATAAGTGCCGGAGTAATGGAACTCTCTTTCGGGTGTGCATATGGTGTATTTGGTTTACACCTAAGTCGTGGGAGGATTGTTGTGCATTATCCATGTGCCGTTCCCCTCGGCAGGAAGGCCAGAAAGGTGCTCGGGTATAATAGGGCTACTTTAAGCTGGATCACTGCGCTAGTGACAGGACATGGAAACTTCAAGTACCATCTGGCTAAGATGAAAGTCATAGAAGATGATACTTGCAGACTATGCCTGGAAGAGGCTGAGACGGTTGCGCACATTGTGTGTGAATGTCCAGCACTGGCTAGCATAAGGCTTAAGACCACGGGCACTTGTTAGATGTGAATGCCATGGGGGAACTAAGCCTAAGACAAATGCTGGCAATTTCAAAAGACTCCGTGATGAGGAAGAGTGTCGACAGTTACCAGTCGACAGTCTGAAATCACTTTAGTCAAGAGTAAAGGCTAGGGATAGCACGAGATTCAATTGAAAGTAAGGTGGTTGTGATTACGGATCGGTTCCCTGAAATCAATTTGAGGAGCGAAATGTGGGTCGAAAATAATAATCCATGTGCCGTTGCTTTGCAGCTCAAGCAGTCAATAAAATATTGACGCAGGAGTTAAGATTTCTTCAAAGTTCTAAACAAGACGTAAGTTCATGATTCGGACAGCCGAGAGGTTGTAATTACCAACTGTACAAGTGGACATAGAGGCGTTATTTTTACCCGCTGCTAAGACCACCATCGAATATAGTCGAGATACAGATATGGCACCTGTACGTACTTTGAAGATGATCACAGTATTAGTATAATTTAAAAATGCTTAACCCTCGTATTTGTGCGCAAGCATGTCGGGTCTCAATATTTGACATCTGAAAATACAGTTGAACAAAAACAATAAGCTTATAACAGGGCATTTTATTGAAAATGTGGAAGATAGTTCCATATGTCTGTAGGACGATTTCCTTATTCATTAAGCAAACTCTTTTCTTGATGGTTGGTAATGCGATCGATATCACCAAGTAATATCTCCCGAAATTTTATTGTTAACAAAGAGTTATTATAGTTTTATTTCCAAAGGTTCTCTTTTTTAATACAACAGTTAAATATAACTTTAAATTGAAAAAGTACAGTTTTGGATTAGCTGTATAATCTGCTGTTTGTATCGAAAAGTTAGCTATAATTTTGTATAGAAAAAATATTATTTTACACTGCTAATTTTTTTTTTTCGTTAGCTAATCTAAGGAAAAATAATTTATCGATTTATTTTCTCCTGTTCTAGCGAAAAAGAAATTAATGAAATTAAAAGAATTTATGAAGGAATAAAGAAACGTATGCAGGTAGCTGCGAATTATAATGACTTCTTTTCATTCTAAAGATAAGCAATAGCTATTGTTTTGTTTGGAAAAGGTCGACAAATTCTGTTTCATTTAAACGATTTGTTTTTTGTTTTCTGTAGTAAAGTTGTCGATAAGGTTTGTTTTCTTTAGAAAACTCTTATATAAAACAATTATGCTAATGTTTCCTTACTATAGACAATTTATCTATAACTTTATTTTTCTGTAGAAGAGTTATCAATTACTTTTGTTCTCTTTAAAAGTTTTATACATATGCAACTTTTGTTGAGTTATCCATAACCCTTGCTTTCTTTAGAATAGCTACATATAACTTTTGTTTTCTTGAGAAAGTACTTATCGTAAATTTTTCGTACTATAGAAAAGTTATCTATAATTTGGTTTTCTATAGAGCAGTTATCGATAACTTTTGTCATCTTGAGAAGAGTTATCAGCGACTTTTTTTCTTTTCTAGAGTAAAGCATAATTTTAGTGTCTTAATAGGGGTTTTTGATTATCGATAAAGTTTGTTTTCTCTAGAATAGTTATCGTTATGCTTTCTTTAGAGGAACTATCGACAACTTCTTTGTTCTTTAATCTAAGGCAATAATAATTTATGTTATAGACACTATATTTTTTCTTTGGAAAAGTTATCGATAAGTTTTGATTTCTTTAGTTAAGTTATCGATAGTTCTTTAAAGTAGTTTTATTTAAAATAATACTAATCAAACGTGTTTATAACTAAACAAAATTTTTAAGAAATAAGATTTACAAATTCCTCAAAAAATTTTAAACTTAATCCAGATTTTTTAATGATATTATTTTTGTATTATAGTTGACATTCAATAGAAGCTGTTTACATCTGTTTGTTTTTAAAACCGCTTATTTTAATTGAGACCATTGCCAAAGTGTAGAGTACTAAAACAAACGTAAAATATATATTCTGGTTCATTGCTTGTCATTTTATCTTTATATGCCATCAAACCGGCATACATATGTCAATTTATTCCCCCTGATGTCGCCCTTCTTCTTGAAAACACATTGACATTTACAATGACATAAAATGAATGAGTAGAATGCACTTAACAATTTTATATATTTATTTAGTATATTTTTATATACATTTTTATGGTTTATTGGAGTTCGAGCATAAGTAACCTTGTGCAAGAACAAAGGATAACAAAGATTTTCTTTAACGTCCGTGTATATGTATGTATGTAGAAGAGCGCCATTTGTTTTTAGTCAGCATGCTCTGTGATGGCATTTGCTTTATTGTATGCTCGATGATATGGCATAAATGTTTATATTTTTATATTTATATTACGTTAATAAAGCCATGTAAAAATTTACCAATTTGTTCCCTTCCAACTCCATCCAAAATGTCTTGGGCAATGATGAATATGATGAGTTTTAAAAAACCTATAAATGTATGTGATATGCATGTTGGTGGGTTATTGATGAAGCCAGAAGTTTTTTTTATCGTTTTTTCCTATTTTATTATTGTGGGTTTTTGTTGCATGTGATATGCTGTGTGAATATGATGCACGTATAGCGAGTAAATCAAGAGATTAGCGTATATAAATTATTATGAGATTTACTTTTGATTGACTTATACCAACAAGTAATAAAGGAGCATAAAATCATTCCTTAAAGATTATGGTTATTCATAGAGGAAACCGAATGAATGAAAAAAAAAAAATTAATTCGTCAAAAATTATAGCTGGATGTACTCGTATACATACGTTGTGTTATTTCACTTATCGATGTGAATATTATCTGAAAATTTCCTGGATTTCAACATTTTCTATCTCGTCCTCTTGTTGGTTTGTTGCAGCATCTTCTTGCCTATATTAATATCCTCCAGTTTCTGCTTAAGAACTTGATTGTTATTTCAGTCACTGCTGAGCTAATTTGAATTTCAAAGTGGTATGATTCAATGATGCCCCTTTGTTAAACATGCGCAGCAGATGTCGAGCATGCATTATTTTTTTTTAATCCCTATCTCGTTCTCTCTCCCGACTCCAAACAAGTAAAGTTAAGTTTAGTTGAAAACGAGCTTTCTCGTTAAGAAGGCTTCAGCTTGCAGAATCGTTATTTATATGTTTATGTTCGGTAATCTTTTCAAACACCATTAGGAAGCAATTCTTGTCTCTGATCTAAATCTTTAGTCAGTATAAAAAAAACCTCTTAAAATTTGTAATTATCTTTTTCGGTGCTGGACTTTCATCAACATTCACACGTGCTGCTGCGTGGTTGAAAGGGTTTAAAATATCCAGTGTGTTTTGCGTTCCCAGTTAACTGATCCACGGTTACCTTGCTGATCAGAAGTAAGCAAGTGTTGACAGCAAAGGTACCTTGGCTTGCTTCAACGAGTATACGGCAAGCTTAGTCTTTGTTAAACTTCTCTCGTATAAAAAATCCCAAGCTATCCAGTCGGTCATTTGAATTATCCTTTGCGGAGGAAAAATTACATTTGTTGCCAAATGTGCTCTTTTCGCCTCAAACAACGACACAGATACTGTGCGAATGTGATGTTTTAATAAGTGACATAAAACATGTTTTTAACTCTGAGCTCTTGTGTGCGCGTGATATCAGGCGGGCTTCGCCAGCGCCAGTACTAATATTCATTGGGAGCGTTATACGGAGATTGGTTTAACAACTGATCTGTTGCATCTATAAGGTGTCACAGTGCCACCAGATTAAATCCTCTTTGAACCTTTGTTCAACAATGAAAATTCGTAATGCTATCGGGAAGCAATTTATCTTGGAGTTTTTAAGTACTTATTTTCTTGTGGGCATGCAACATATTATCTAGGGTATATAGGAACGGCATTTTTCGAAACAAGAAGCAAACGGCTTGTGAAGTCAGATTAGTGGCTCCGAAGAGCTACCGGAAGACTATACTGGAGCCTGCGACTTGAAGCTAAAGTTAAGGAAAATCATAGCGAATTTTCAATATAGTTATTATTCCGGGGGCAGGAGATTAAAGGGTCTTGAACTTTCTTGACAGGTCAGGTTCCTCACTCATGTGAGGAGATACATACGAGTATGGGCTTTGGCATATCTACTACATATATTTTGTGATAATAGCAACGCCTGGTAGTGCCAAGAATCTTGTCCGCAAATCTTTCATAGTGACGCTAGGTGCGAAAGAAGTCCTCAAACACTCTCTTCTTTTAAATAAAAGCTACTTCACCACCGATTGGTTTACATTTGAGATAAAAGAAAACAAACTAAGAAAGTAAAAAAATAGTCCCTTATCGTCTTCCTCAAAACGTTACCCTTGACAAATAACTTTATTCGTAAAGTAATTCATCATTGCCCCAAATTGTTCTTTGTTCATATTCATAAGTCATATTTTAGAAATTTTGTACAAAAAAATATTATTCCTTTTCATTTTCTTAATTTTCTTCAATTTGTTTCTTTTATACATATATTTTCTTTTAAGTAAAACGATAAAATTTAGAATTGTCACAATTTTGTTAGTCGCAGCTGTTGCTTATGGTAAAATATGTTGGGCATTTATTATAAAATATTTTATAATACACACACTTTTAAACTCTCACTAGCTTTCCCTTTCTCTCTTTAGTGTTCTCACGCAAATACTTCCACACGCATAAATTTTACATGAGAACTTAATAAAGACTTAATTCCATTATAAAGGGAGTCACTAAACCTTTTTATCCTTTTCCCCCTAATAATTGTTGTATGTTGTAGCCAAATTTTGTAGATAGATGAGTCGCTTATATGCGTGTGTGAACCACAGTGATACTTCTTTCTTACAAAAATATTAAAGGAATGATTTTTTATTAAAGATGAAACGATATTCTTATTTTGGATTTTGGGTAGAGAATTGTATGCAAAAAAACTGCTTAATCACACTCGTAAATAATTCTTTAAGCTAATTTTGCCCTTAATGTTGATACAAGGGTTATTTTAAGGGGGAGCAAGTACTTTTCCACCAAATGTTTTGGCAATAAACATTCAAAATTATTGCTGAATTCACTGCCATCAAAAGGGTGGCCACTGAAAGTTAATAAAAACGAATGATTGTGTTTTGTTGCCAAAGTATTGTACAATGAAATTAAGTCAATTATTTAAATTGAATTGAATTTTTAATTTTAATATTATCAAGAGGGTGACAAGGCTTGGCAAAATTTTAAATTGTATCTTAATTATTTTATAAAATAACCACAAATTAAGCTTCGTTATGCTGCTGTGCCTAAAGAGTTTTAGTGAAATTCTTAGTAGATGGAGAGTCTTGTACAGACTATCTACTAGCTCTTAAATTTCCAAGCAACAATCAAGTTTCTTATACAGGGTGTTTGTCTTTTCGGCTAGTGAATGTAGCTACAATCGAGTGCTAGAATGTTACGAAAATGTTCTCTAAAAGACCACTAAGTTTTTATCTAGGTTGTAATTAGGACCAGTTTTGAATGAACAAACTATTCGAAAACCGCAAAGTTTAACTTAAAAGCTTACCGTTTTGGATTATTTCTTGGCAAATTTTTTCATTGTTTTAGTGATTTCCAGCTAATTTGCATTCGATGCACTTACCTCTCCACTAAAAAAAACTGTTCTTTCCCCAAATTGGGCCAGATGTGTCTTTCACAGTTGGCAGAATTGGGAAAGGTATTTTAATTAAATTCAACAATCCTCGTGCTATGATCGAACCATCTTAAATCTTTTAATCATATGCAGTTGGCTTGGTGGTGAAAAGAAGATTAGGTAACAGAACAAGAACAATAGAAAAGAAATTTTGGTCAAACCATTAACGGTGTGAAATATCAAGTTGATTCTGAAATAGCACAAATGGAATTATCGGCTTGTCTCATTTTTTATGAAGACGGAAATATGGTCACCCTACGTTTTGACTATTTGCCCATAATATGAAATGAGTTAGAACTACGGCTGAACAACCCTAAGTTAACGTCATTTATGTTTTTAAGAGCTTTCTGTTGCTTTTGGAAGAATTGGGGGTCAGTCCCAAAAATAAAGCTATACATTCTCTAGATAATTTTACTGATGGGGGCGTTGCAAATTTACTTCCTGGTATTCCCTCAACTGGGAAAGAAGGGATTCACTACTTTGCAAAACAATTTAGTTCCAAACTTTTTAGAAACACAAAGTATTTTTTCTCTGGCTTTTCTTTAAACACCTGTGGGAGTTACAGCAGTTAATGGTAGAGAGAGAGAGAGAGAGTAAAAATGATTGACTAATGTAGAACTTTAGCGGAGCTTTCTTGCCGCTTAAAATTTAAGTTTCAAAGTCTTATATAATGATTTCGAACTTCAAAAGCAAGCGGCCTCATCTAACACATTCTTTACTTTATAAAAAATCTTAAGTCATTCTATAACTGACGACCAAAAACAATCGCATTTAGCGCTCCTTCCTTGTATTAATCAAATTAAAGGCTGATTCTTGATTTGATATTCCGACAGTGTTTTGATGTAGATTTTTGAAACGAATTTCCGTCATCCCTTGTCAAGTTTGGTTTGGAGACATGCCTCTAAACTAAACTTGACAAGGGATGACGGAAATTCGTTTTTAAAAATCTGCAAATTAAAGGTTATTTGTTCACAGATTCTCAAGTCATACGAAATTTTACTTTAACGCGATTTTTGATAAAGCCGCTTTTAAGAGAAATATTTAAAGTATTGAACAGAAAATCATTGAAACAGTATTTATTTTTAAAAATGGGTTCCTCAGTTCAAAATTTCGAACCAGTTTCATTAATTCTTTTTAAATAAAATACTAATTCCCTTGACGGCATGTGACGATAAAATTTTTTTCATCACTTGACATTAAGGGTATTTTTTGTTATTTCTTTAACGCTGTAGCGCAAAATAAATTAATGCTCTAACAACAGAGGGTGGGACTTGCTTTTTACAGAAAAAGGAATTTAAAATAAGAAATATCATTTCGTATTAATTTTCAGCAAATATTTTCATAATGACGTTATTTGTTGATATGAAAAAGGGTTTATTTTTTTTTTTAATAAATTCCTTCAAAAGGTTGTTTGTCTTTTGAACAAAATGAAATTAGTAAATTTGATTAATACTTTAGGATTTCTTTAGCACACTTTAAATTATGACACATTTTTCTTTTTTGACAGCGAAGTATTATTAAAGAAAAAAATCATGATATTTGTCTATAGACTGTTTGGTGTCCTTCTGAATATTAAGGTTTTTTTTTCTTAATTTTGAAAAAATTTATTAGCACTTCAG
Source organism: Phania funesta (assembly GCA_963932375.1). Classification (NCBI taxonomy): domain Eukaryota; kingdom Metazoa; phylum Arthropoda; class Insecta; order Diptera; family Tachinidae; genus Phania; species Phania funesta. The sequence continues at coordinate 100,837,620 of OZ010653.1, read as the reverse complement.
TAAAATATGTCGCATGCTAAAAGGGATTGGTAAATGTTTAAAATATAACAATTAAGGTGGGTGTGGGATACCAATGATGTTTTCCTTGTCTCAGGAACAAATCGCCTCTGCAGTAATATTGCTTGTCGTATATAACTGACGTACAATTGTCAATATTTTTGACACAATAAAATAAGCAACGACTCTGGATATGTTATACTTACCTGTCTTTTGAGGGCCGTGACCCGTTTATCGGTAGACGTTTTAAATGTACACATTTCGTCATCAAAGGCAGCCAATGAAAAAATGCGTGGATTCAAATTGGTATTCATGTGTGACGGACTCTTACATATGGGGGTGCAGCATTATATTCACCTAGTGTTAATAGCCCTGTAGGTTTTGGCCGATATATATATATATATATATATATATATATATACTCACAATTATCAAGAACACATCTGGCTGTTTAAGGTTTGTTGGCATGGCCAGGTGCTTAAAAAATCCAAATAAAATCTCCACCGAAATCAGATTGCGCAAGCGCAGTGAGTGGCCAGTTCACATGATCTCTTCTAAGGGTAACAATTCCTTTAATTTTGCCATACATACTGCGTATTTTAACACATACCATTATCCTGTTGGGACCACAAAGAGGAGCGGACATTATCTTTCAATAGATAAATAGTTTTTGATAGTACATGGCTGATTGCATTGTCTTTCTAAAGCGATATATCATTATAGATTTTTCTTTTGTATTTTTCCAAAACGTTATCCGCTGCTGTAAAATTTTTCGCGAAGCCTAGCAAAGCTGCTGCATATAATAAATAACTTACAGTCCTAGAATACAGCTATATGCACCCTGCCTTCGTAGGCAAAAGGCGCACAATTTTTGAAAGTACGGGTTGGATTGAATAGTCATCCGGTTGCAATAAATTGTGAACTTTAATAATAAACTACAATAATTAGTTGAATATTTTGAGGCTTATACATAGCCATTGATCATTTAAAGTGATAATTCTAACTGAGCATGTTCGAACTTAACAAATGACTTAAGAAATGATTCGAAAGAAACAGACAATATTCTCTTTATGCATTGAGTTTATTTTAATTGCTATTTTTGACTGATGGGCATTAACTGCGTTAAGATTGCCATCCCCTTCAAATGTTTTAGGGGGTTTGAGCAACTCATAATGAACCACGGCGAGTTAATTCCAACAAGGGCAGAGTGTGACCTCGAATCTGAGACTATTCGCATTCGCTGTTGCGTGAAAATAAGGCCAGCATATTACGATGCTTTTCCCAACGCCTATACTTTGAAATTAAGTCACTATCTGTGATATCCATCTTACTACAGACGATTGAGGAAACGTTGAATAACTAATAACACAAATTTTAATTAAAAACTCTGCAACAAAATCTTTGAACTTCATTATTTCACCTCAACATAACTATGATATTTTAAGACCCAACACTCGTTTTTTATTTTTTTATTACTCGTGCACTTCGTCATCTACACTTTGTGTCGTTATTATTATAAATGGTAAAAAAAAATACACAATTGCTGAAAAAATATGGTCAAAATAAAACACGTTTTTTGCTATTTTTACTGCTGGATTAATTTTAATTAATATATAAACTTTATTACATCTCTTTTCATAGCTTTTAATAACATTGTAAATTTAAATTGTTTTTTAAAACACATTTTATATCTGTTAACTTTTTTTCAGGCACAAGAAGTTTTCGTTAACAAATAGAGAAATTGGAATTCGGGATACGAAACCAACAAGCGTAAGTTATTTTAACCTAAATTTTATTTGATTCTTGATTTGATATTCCGACAGAGTGTTTTGATGTAGAATTTTGGAAGTCAAGTTTGGTTTGGAGACACGAAACGAAAACGAACGAAAAATGACACTGAAGATGGCACATAGCCGAAACCGGTTTGTCTCCAAACCAAACTTGACAAGGGATGACGGAAATTCGTTCCAAAATTCTAAATTTTATTTTTTTACTTAGTCTGTTAAAACAACACACTCCCAAAAGACTGATGGAATTTTAGAGGTGCTTTTTTCTGGACGACTGACATAAAAGTGAATTAAAAGCATAAAAACAAAAATGTTCCAAAATATTCTTGTTATTTAGGTTTTGGTGACATTTTTCTGCATGTTCAGGGCAGCAGTTACTGGTGGTTTTTCTTAAAGCGAATATCCAGTTCTTTTTTGAGGAGCTCTAATATATTGACCATTTCAAAAGAATGTGATTTTGGAAAAATCTTTCAAAGCAAGGTTCTAAATTGAGTAGTTTAAAAGTTTGGCATTCAGCCAGACATCAGTAGGTTGATTAAAAACGGTATCAACACTTGATATACAGTCGGCCTTCGGAAACATGCAGTCTAAATTCGTACTAATCCTTATAGTAAATATGTAACGAGTGATGCGTTTTGAAAACTATTTTTATAGGTAAGTTTTTACTATATTTTAGTTAGGTATTGTCTAAGAGATTGAATTGAAAAAATTAGAGCAACCCCAGAAGCAATCTAGAATAAATCAGTTTATTGCACTTACAGCAACTTGTTGTCTACGTAATCAGGATACCGAAAACCTAATGAAGAAAGCACAACCAGCACGTACACAACCTTTACATAAAGCAGGAAGGAGCCTCATTGGGATGCACACAAAATGAGAGCCGAAAGCTGTCAACTTTCTTAATTTCCTCCGTTTCTGCCCTTCTCTGCCAAAAATCGATGGAATACCTGGTCCATTCTTGCACAAAGTAACTACAACACTTTTCTTTGTTATGTATTTATACACCATCTCATTTCCAAAGAAGTATTTGCTGGTTGTGAATGAAGAAATAATACAGATCTTAATTTATATGTGTGCATGGATTACATGCGATTTTTGTAGGATTGGGTTCCTAAAAAGGTAACTTAGGAAAATTTTGCTGAGAAACGACGTTAGTTTTTGATTTAATGGCAGCAGAAATAAGCCAGATGGACCCAATGTGATGCAAGAGCATATATTTTATGTAAAGGAAACTAGTTATCTTCATCAGAACGTTCGACATCATCAATGTTTTCTTCAGTATTTTCATCATTATCAAGTAATGGAATCTTAAGAGTTCTGCACTATAATTTGCTGACCAGTTAGTATTGGGCCTATGCTATGGACCATATACAACGTGGAATACCGCTTTTGTGGATCTTTTTCTTAAGGACTTCACGTAAAACCCATGTTCTTGCGGATTAGCCAACTTCAGCTCATCTAGCCGAAACTACTCGTGTTATTTGGATTAGAATCTTCTTATTTTATTCCTTATCAAAATAATATTTCTACATGAATAATTTATTTATTATAATTTATTATTGATTTGATATTCCCAGTGGGTAATTTCGTTCCGAGAACGAAACATGTTACTGAAGACCGCGCATAGTCGAAACCTTTTTTGCCTCCATACTAAACTTGACAGGGGATGACGGAAATTTAGATTTAGTAGGACCACTTGCCAACAATTCAAATAAAGTGAGAAGGTATTGTAGTGCGAAAAACGATACATAGTGTGAAAATTATAAAATACGAATGGAAATTCTATGCTTGTATGGTTTTTTTGTTTTGTTTTTATTTGACAGTCAGAACGATTATCATTAGACTTCTCTCCGCAAAATTCACTTTAAGAGTATTTCACAACACAAAGTTTTTCTTTGGATCAACGACGATGCTATTCTTCGCATATGAAATGTTTGTGACACGAAAACGCTATAATTTGTGAGAAAGCTCAGTCAGCATAGACAAAGTTAATTTGGGGTAACAACAGCGACTTTTAGCGATTAATAAAAGATTCTTTTTTTTAAAAAACATGGATTTATTTCATAAGACTTGTATTGAAGAAATAGTCAAAATAGTTGATTACAAGACAGAATCCTGCCCATATATGAAAGGACGAAGATATTTTCAACTACGACAACGTCATGGCATCATCAATTTGGCAATGATTTTTTATAATTCCTATTGATTATTTTTCAAGAGGAAACAAAATAAAGTAAGATTGTGGTACATGTTTTTATGTTATTGCATTCGGCGAAAAATCCATTAAAGATGTTGAAATATAATGAAATTTAGGGGTTGTTTTACAATCGCCTTTTTATTTGCATTTTAATTTCATTTACAATTTTTTTCAATAACTTCATTAAGAAGTTTTATATTTTCATTAAGAAGTTTCACTGAATTTCAAATTTCTTCTGTATTTTTAAGGTATGATTTAATTAATTTCATAACATCCTCTGCCTGCCTTACGCTAGCAAACAATTTTTGTTTGCAACTTGCTAACACTTGTTTATCTTCTCTACTAGAAAATCTCTACTTCATGATGAATTCTGTAATACAATTTTAACATGATGCAATCAGTTTTAGCAAATGTATTCATTATCTGTTACGAGTGTCTTCTTTAAAAGTGCATTGTAAAAAAAAAAATTTATGAACCTATTGACATGTGTATGTACTTCTTTAAAAATCTCTACAAAGATTAGCCAGGTATTCTTTAGTTGGACAAGAACAAAGGGGAGAAAAAAGAAAAAAACAGAAAAAATGTTTGTGGTTTTTGTGGTTCTTCACTTTCATGATACATACTACCCAAACGTTGTAGACCTTCTATGTCCTTGCTTTGTTTTCTTTTAACCAAAAAATGTTGTTTGTTTTGTTGTTAGCTGTGATTGACATGAAGCATATAACTGCTAAACATACAACAAGTTTGTTGAAACAAGGTAGTGCACGTAGACAAAAATGCTCTTAAACTTGTCAAGATTTACTTAAGGAAAGAAAGCATTACAATGTGGCTTCGACAATAACCCTCGATTACTATATAATGGACATTCATATAAATATACAGCAGCGGTCATAACAATTGTAATGAAAGTAACATTTCAAAAGAAGTTTCAGTATTTTAGGCTTCATTCCCTTTAAAGGTCTCTATTATTTAATTAAATCTCCAGGCAAGAAATCGAACACCATGAGTTAGCCACGTTGTTTGCTACACTAGCACAGCAGCTGGCGACTACATTGCAAAGCACACTTTTTGTGGCTCCAGACTTCTTACCCAACAGGCAGACATCTTTACAATACATTTCAGCAAATAACCTAGACGTCGTATCTGCAGGTAAACCCACATATTAACCAACAGACTTTAATAAGCCGCCAGATCTAATTGACTTTGCCATTGTAAAAAATATTAGACGTGATGAATTAGCAGTCAGTTCTTCCTATGATCCGACCATTCACTAACAATCGTTATTTTACAAGAGAGTATTGCCACTGCACCTGAAACTCTTATTTCCTATCCAAATAAAAAGACGAATTAAAATAAAATGTATGTAAGGTCTCACTTACCTCCAAATATCACATTAAGAAATCCGGCTGATATGCAAGAAACTGTGGGTCACTTTACCGATGACTGACGGCTGCAATCAAATATGCAACACTGATCAAATGATCAGTGAAAAGAAGTTTATACCAATCATACACAGACTCTCGACATCAAAAGCTAACTGCACTTATGTCAAAGATCCTTACGTAATAAACTGAGATAGAAGCGCGACTCTGATATAAAAATATATTTAAATAATTTGGATACAACGAAAAATATGCACTATAGTCTGTAAGGCACTTAAAATGTCCTATTGTCTACAAATCCCCACTAAGACTTGAAAATCGCACATGGGTTAAGAGCTCAATTAAAAAGTTAAATACCTTCGCAAATCAGTTACATAATCACTAACATAAACAGATTTACTATTCTAAATAACAGCGACACTGTGATTGAACCTATGAAATTCCGGCTATCTTTATTAAATCTCTAGATTAAATCTCTAGATTAAATCTCTAAAGATGAGAAAATCGTTATACGGGATCTATGATACGGTACGCTGTGAGAATTTTACAGTTCGTATGAGGATGTCTGAAATCGTTCTGATCTTGACTTAAATCAGATTACGTCGTACAGACCTATTAGCATGCTGTCCATTTTATCAAAATCGTTAGAGATTTAGTACAATTAAGCAAGTTCACAGTATTGTCACCGTTATTAGGTCTGCATTTGAAAATTGTTCAGCCCAATATATAAGAAATGAATATATTCACAGATATCTTGAAATTCCCACTATCTAGGAAGAAGTCAAAATATACTCGTCCAAATACGTAAACAAACTAGTTGTCAATCCCAACACTCTAGCTCGCGATTTCCTGCAATTTCATGGGCATAAAAAAACTGACACATTGAGCCAGGCGAGACGTCTCTCCCTACCCATTAGTAGATAGTTTTTTACTATTAAGGTTTGAATACAATAAACTAGTTATTATATTGGTAATAAATAATATTTTAGAGATAAGATTTGAATACCTATTGTAAATTTCGTATAATAGAAAGATTTAATAAAATAAAATTAAAGTGAAATAAAAACACAAACAATATTCAAATTATGTTGCAACTGCACCGTAAATGTGAAAATAAGAAATGCGAAGTCTGAGAGAAGAAAGATCAAATTGCCTTGTTCTCGGTCAGATAAGATATTTCGAAAGATAAAGCAATTATCGCCGTGGTTCCAGTTCATATTTCTTAGTTATTCCGCCACCTTGATGTATTGCTAGGCCGATGAAACGGTGAAATCCGACTTGCTTCGGGCCTGTAACTAGAACATGAGTACTCTCGAGTTTTAACCGGTAACTAAACGACTGTATAGGGATACCGTCAGCTATGAGCGAAAGATAAGCACCGACTTTATGACATTTCTGTGATCCCTAGATACGCGTCTGCTCAGCTCAGTGAGATTTACTGGAGAATAGTAATCAAAGTGCCGGGCAATAAACTTTCCTAAGAGATTTCTGTTATGTACATGGAACGCACACGCAGACATAATGTACTCATTCCTATGCGAATTTCGCTTAACACGGCACCTTAAAGACTCTTAAGAGTAGTGTAAGTTTAGATCTACCTACCAGTGTAAGGTGGCAATCAGTTAGAAAAAGCAAAAACTTCAAATTGCTTTGCATGCCTTATGGGGGCAAAATACCGCATTCGATATCGATCGAAAATCCGATTTTAATTACTATTCAAATTTCTATTGATTATCAATGCCGTTGTTTGACCACTGTAGTTTTTTGTAAATTAACTATAGTCTTAAATACATCAAATTTTTAAATAAGTTTACCAAGTAGAACAAATAAATAAAACAAATCAATTAACTTGTAGCATTTTTTATTTCTAATGTTTGATTTGTTTGTTTACGAACTGCAACTCCTGATCTTCCATCAGCAATAAAAATTGTTTTTATGATTTTTAACTTTTTACAATTTAGTTATATTTCAACTAAGCAAAAATTATAACTTTCAACTTTACATGCGTTTTATATCGTACTAAAAGCTTTTTGAAGTTATGAAACTTTGAAAAGTTACAAAGGAATGAAATAAAAATGATTTACAGAAGTAAATAGCAAAAAGGCATTTAAGATCCGCTGCATCATTAGGACCCTAAAAAATTTAATTCCAAAAAGCTTTACACATACACGTTTTTAATTGCTAAATAACCATCAAATTAGGAGATGCTTGCTACATCAGGTGTCTTGTTTTGAACGGCAGCACAGTGTTGCCCGAAAGTACTGAAGATTTTGCAATCCCTAATTTTTTTTCTTTGGAGTATAATTGAATGTTGTAAAATGCAAATGTAAAATACAATATAAGAAGTAAGCGACAATCGTCGAAATAGCTCTTCTCAGATCAGGTAATACAATAAATTGTTACGACAGAATCTATTTCAAATTAAGATTTGTTGACCACTATTCTGAGGCTTTAGGAAAATAATCTTCATAGCCAACTAAAAGAGTGGGAAAATAACTTTAAATAATCTCTTTGTGTTTAGGAATCGGCTCATGTTTTATTCTGTCTGCGACCAAATCACATTTGGCGCGGGTTTCTCCTGATAAGGCTCAATGCTGCTTTTTGCTATTTGTAGGACTTTATTTACCATTTTAGGGAAATCGGTCTCACACGACTGATGCGATAAAGGAAAAATTCTAAATATATCAAAAACAAGACTGTGATAACGCAGCTAACAAATTCGAGATTTATTTTTCTCAGCTGCCATACCAATGCATTTATATAAATACAATTATACAACAATATCGAGGAGCTGCTTCTTATGTCATCATTTCTGCATTACCGCAGTTTTGCGATACTATCAAGATGTTGATTACGACTTCGAAAGTGTACCACAGGTACTAGATGTTCACCACAAAGTGGCACTGATAGTACAGCTCATGGTTTTCTTTATAGAACAAATTCTTTCTCATATACCTAATGAAATGGAATGTGGCACAATTTGGTACTCGTAGCAAGTTGCATAGTTATGCTCGCCCTGGTCTAGCTAGCGCATGGGAATACCAAACTGTATTAAGTTTCGTTGACCTGAACTCTCCCTAGTTCAAATATAATACCATGTCATTATAAACTTAAAACAAAATTTAAATAAGCTTTAGACTATAGCATTCAGCCGTTGTAGCAACTACGACAGTAGTAATTTGGCATCCAAAATGCTTAAAATACAACCTACGAATTAGCGAAAACACAGAAAAAATACTATGCTTTAACTGCTAAAAGCTTTATTAGTAATGATTTTGCTGTTACTGGTCTATTAAAAATATATATAGCCCAGCAACAGAAAATCTCCAAAATATTTGTTGTCACACAGCACTTTCCCGTTAAGTCATTTATGCTATTGCTCTGCTCGTACTGTTGGTAACGTCAGCACAGATCAAGCAACCATATAGGCAGCATACTGAAATAGCATAGCAAGCATTTTTTCACTAATATCATACAAAATTTGATTAAATAATTTTTAGTAGGTAGTTTTTTACTATTAAGATTTGAATACAAAAAACTAGTTATTATATTGGTAATAAATAATATTTTAGAGATAAGATTTGAATACCTATTGTAAGTTAAAGTGAAATAAAAATCCGACTGTTTACTTTTTTTTTATTAAAACACAAACAATATTTAAGTTATGTTGCAACTGCAACGTAAATTTAAAAATAGGGAATGTGAAGTCTAAGAGAAGAAATATTAAATTGCCGTGTTCTCGGTCAGATAAGATCTCAGCATATTTCGGAAGATAAAGCAATTATCGGCGTGGTTTCAGTTTATGTTTCTTAGTTATTTCACCACACTGATGTATTGCTAGGCCGCTGAATCGGGGGAATCAGATAATCTATTGGAATATTTGTTTTTCTTTCCTTTTCTTAGTATTCAAGTAGAAATAAAGCAAGCCCTTATCAATAGCAAAAACAAGAATAGTGACGCAAACATGCGCTTTTGCTGTGCTGTTGTCTCTTTTCAACAGTACAAAAACAGCAAAAGCACTTCCGTAAATTTGTTGAATTTGCTTCTGCTGCTAAGAAATAAATTTGTGTATTTTTTATTTTGCTTTTTGCGTGCTGTTAAAAAAGATTGCATTAAAAAGTGTTTGCTGCTATATTTGAACATGTGCTATTGCTGTTGTATTTTTAGTATAAGCTTCATATTTAGCAATATAATAGCAATTTTAATCTATGTAATTAAACACGTTCAAGTTAAATTTTGAGCTCAAATATTGTTGAAACCTTATTGTAGAATTTTATCTCAAATATTTGAGTAGGACATTCCAACCCACTCTATCGCGCTGGCGGATTTTCCCTCTTTCAAGAAACGGACAAATATTCACCAAAATATTTATCCAAAAATATTTATCGTAATGTTCTACACAAAAGTACTAATCACAGCTTGTATCTAAAATATAATCATTACAAGATTTCATATACCGATTCTATACAATAATGTCTAGGGGAGCAAATTTAGCTCCGACGGAAATAAAGGCGCTACGTAAATTTTGAAAATACACGTAAATTTGTAGTGTCATTTGCCGGTGTTCATTGTCAGAACCTTGTTATTTTGAAACAATTTAATTTCGTAGTACAGTGTAGTTAAATATTAACGTTTCGCTTATCTCGTCAATAAAGCAACAAAGTTGTTTGCAATTTGTTCGTGTAATTTCGATCTTTCAAATGGTCCAGTGGCTTTAAGTCACAAGAAGAAGGCAGTAAAACGAGATCGCCAAATCAAGGAATTTTGCGACATATGTTTTGTTTCTGGTACAATGGGCATCAAAATTAATGGCTCTTTATATAAAATTCGACCATTTACTTCAGCCTCAAGTATTTCTTCTTATTTACTTTTCGACCATTTAAGTTATTACTTAAAACAAAGTCCACTTACAATACCACTCGGAATAAGTAGCGCATTAATAAAAGATAAAAAGTACCGTAACATTCGCAACAACTAAAATAAAATTACAACATTGCAAGCGCTTAAAATGAAAGAAACCTGAACTCCAACTATAAACGCTTTTTGCTTAGAAAAGCATAAAATTTCAAGCAGTAGGGTATAAAAGCTAGAAAAAAAGCAACTAATAAAACATAAACAATTTACGCAAAAAGAAAAAAAAACCGACAACAAAGTGAAAAAGTTTGAGAAAAAGTAGCGTTAGCAGTGGCGAAAAGAGCAAAAATTAACAACAACATTAGCGTGAAAGTTTCAAAGGGTGCAAAAATAAATTCAATTAACTTGATTCACCACTTAAGCTTTTAATAATAACAACTTAAGTACTTGCGTTCGTTATTTTTTTTTTTTAAATAAATTTTTCTAACGCTTTTTTTTCTCTTTATTTTATTTTATATTATAAAAAATTTATATATTAAAAAGGAAGGAGAAATAAAGGACATCAACAATATCCTGTTGGAAAAGATATACTTACAAAAATGTTTGCTTTCTTTTACAAAAGAGTCAAAATGCGATTTTGTAGAAACAAAAAGAAAGCTTTAGAAATATGTTTAAATGAGTGTAAAAATCAAGTTGCTTAATTTGATCCTTTTTTTTAATTTTTTTTATTTTTGTTGTTTTTGTCCATCGTTTTCTGCTAGTGTTTTTTTCATTTATCTATAAAATTATAATTTAATGATAACATCGTTAAATTTTACTTCTTATCTAAGAGCAGCACTTGTCACAAATATAAAGGGTGGCAAGTTATTTTTGTTACATCTTTCATATTATTCCCTTTTAAGGTTGCAGCTGTTGATGTGTTAATGATGTTGAACATATAGAAGGGAATGAAAAGTTTTTAAAGAAAAAGGGTTGGTTGATGTTGTTTTTTTTATTTTATTGTTGACTTTTCTGTATTTCCATGCATTTGTGATATTTATAAAAAAAAAAATTAACTGCGGTTGGGGACAAGTTAAACTCGATACTTTCTATAGCAAGTTAATTTCTTTTATTTCAAAAGCTGCTACAGGAACCCTGCTTATTTAAGAAACCTTTAGGTGAAAAAAGGCAAACAAAATACTTCGATACGCGCAATATCGAAGTTCTTTTGATATGAACAGAACACAGTTTCCCAAGTTCAAATATAAACTGATGGATATAAAAAGCCAGAATTATCACGTTTGCCAGTTTGGAAACATTTATTGGGGCGGGACACAGTTTCCCTACTGCAAATACCAACTAGCCGATTTAAAAATCGAGGATGGTCAGATTTGATGTCTGTAATTAAAAGAGACTTGCGTCCAGCACTGGCATTATACTGAGAACCGCGAACTCATATTAAATGTGTATGCCATCGGACACCGCAGCCATAATGCTTTCGAATAGAAAAGGAGATCAACAATGACCAGTTGATAACTGCAAAGCGCAGACATCTGCTTCAATTCTCCTATAATACAAACTAATTGAAAATCAACATACTTAGCGGAATCATGCCAAAGATGGCTGCCAACACCAGCACCTAACATAATGCGGAAAGTTCGACAAGTTATTATTATTGCGTGAGTGCTATTTTTTTAAGAATGAACTACAAAGAAAAGACATAGTTGAGGTAACTACAATCCAAGGGATTGCATCAGAATTATGATTGTAAGCAAATCATATTTAACAGGATAGAAAACCAAAAATGTATATTACTCACTGGCAGCGACTGAGGAATGAACATAGCCTAAAAGTCAACGCTCTAACTACTTAACCCATATCACTCTCATACTTTGATTAAACACCGAAAGAATTTTTACATATGTGTATTAAGGACATTTTATTGATAGAGTTATATAATTTTTTTGTATAGTTAAAATACTTTGTTGGTGGTTAGTATTTTCGTATTACCTACCTTTGCCGTTTTTATGCATGGACATTATTTAAAACAATAACTTGTTTATCATAACTAAATTAATCTTTAATATATTTTCAAATAACCATTATATGTTTGCCACAACAATACTATTTTTGTACTGAATATAAAATGGTTGTCGTGACCCTGCGACAACCATATTTTTTCTTCGCCTGCATGTATGCTGGCATGTGTGAAGTATAACATCTATTAAATATCAACGTGGCTTGTTACGGTGACAAGGATATAAGATGCCAAATGTTTAATGGTTATGCATTCACACACCTGGTTCAATTTAAACGATTCATTTATATTTTAAGGGCATTCATTGATTGGGGCTTACTGGCATAAATCTGCGCGTTATGAATATATCACAAGAAAATATCAATCGCAATTAAATCGTGTCAGCTTGACTGTCTTAGCAAGCGAACACGATACCTCAAAGCATTACTGCAGAATGCCTACTGTGGCGTTTGTTTAATGGCACATAACACCTTTTTGCTGCACATTTTGTCCACGATCATATCGTAAGGCTAAAATAAATTCGTTATCATTATTATGCAGCTATCTCCACAAATTGTCAACATAGTTCCGCACTTTATCACACACCTGTGTCCCAAAACGGACGCAAGATTTTAGTTAAATTAAAAACACAGTTTTTAGCCACTAGATTTTTGCTTATTTACTGAATCATAAAAAACATAGGATAGGGCAATTTATTAAGTATTACAATAGGCAAATGACCTCAACGGCTACGCTGACACATACGCACTATTTTGTCGAAATTTTCAATGACTACGTTGCATAAATTGCAGAGGTTCATGATTCTTATCAACGAAAACTAGGAAATATCCAATGCAGTAACTAAATTAATTCACGGGCTGTACGGCATGTGGCAGCGTCTTGTTGAAACAACATATCATCTAATTGTGGCAGAATAAAATGCTTTACCATGTTGCTGTATGAAGCACCAGCAAGAGGCGAACTGCGGCCGCCACACTTTCATTATTTTTATGAAATTTTTCTATAATTAAATCGCTCCATCCTGCCTTCTCAGTTCGGCAGTGATCTTTAAGGCAAAGTTCTATTTTCTTTATACATAAACACATTTGTTGAATTTACAAAATACAGACCACGTCTGCCTTCATATAAAGGTAACATTTGAAAATATACTCTTTTAAATTGCACCAAGGATTTCCCAAATATTTACTTAATTTATTCAATTTTATATTTCATGTTGCTTTAAAACTAAAACATTATCTGTATTTATTTTAAAGTCAACATTTCTCGAAATAATTTTGTAGCCTCCCCTTTTTTCATTCATATAAATGAAAAAATGCTCCTTAAGTAAATGCCAACAGATTTACTTAATCACTTTTATTTTTTTCTACATATTTTCATTCTTTTATTATTATGACCTCATCCTTGGACAAGAACAAAAGGCTTCCTAAAAAATCACATACTAGATTATGGCCATCATATCATGATGCTCTCCTTATGAACCCATTCGAATTTATGCATAAATTTGTACCCTTTTTTCATTTAAATCCTTTTAACAATCTAGTATCAATTGTTATATCCCTGTCGTTTCTTCTATGTATTTTATCTTTTATCAATATGTATCTGTTCTATATTGAGCACTTGAAAAGAATTGAAGCAAGAATCCTAAATTTGCCCAATTTTATTTTTTATATAAATTTAGAGATACGTATATCAAACTATCAAAAGTTTTATATTTTACTTTTTAATTTTTAGTGTTAGTGCAAAATCCTGTACCAATTGAGTAAGTAGGTGGCGGGTGTATTTTAAGATATCCTAAAAGTATGCTTCCAAAATACTTAGGAAGTAAATAATACTTGCTATGAGATCTAATGCAGTAAAGAAAAAAATTTTAATAATGTTCGATTGAAATATATAAGCAAGGGCGGGTGCCCCGGTAGACTAGTTGGTAGTGTGCTAGTCTATCAGTTGGGGGTTGTGGGTTCGATTCCCACCTAAGACTCTGGGTGTTTTCACTACAACGAGTGAAGGTCTTTGTTACTATGCTCGGTAATTTAAGTTGCAATATAATTTGTAATTGTATTGTAACATTTAAATAAATAAAAATATATAAGCAAGGAGGTTAAAGATAGGGAGTACAAAAATAGAGTGAGAGAATATCTGTCCCTCACTATAAGGCAACCACTACTCCTCGTGAGGAAATAATTCCGTTTATTTTTAGTAATTCATCCGTTTCCTTCTTGGTTTTCTAGTGCACGTTATATTATTTTCTTCTTCTTATCACCATGTAAAATTAGTATTCATCCTTTTTGTTTTACAATATTCAAAATATTTCTATTATGCTCTAGCAGTATACATGAAAATTTTTGAATTAATGTCGATAATATTAATTTCTAATTTGTTTAGTAATGTTGCGAGCTGCCGTAAACAAATTTTCATTTCTTTAAACTGCAAGTAGCTGCGATTTGCTAATTTGTATTGTGTAGACAGTATACTCGCAGTTCAGAAAACTAAAACCTGTTTACTGCTGTTCGCAGCAGTACTAAGTAAAATATAAATATTCCTTCAAACATTCTCGTGAGTACTGCTACAACACCAAAATAATATTTGGATTATTGTCTAAATGTTCATGCCTCTTAATAGAAGTTACAAACACGAGTTGAAATTTTAGTATTAACACGAACATTTAAAACTAATTTTTCTTGTAGCACAATGGTGAAAAATGAGAAAGTTTTATATTTATTGCATAGTCGTATAGAACAAAAACCTTGCTACTTGCTGGATACTTAAACCCTGAAATTTACTAACCGCAAATTTCACCTCCCAATAGCCGCAAATTTCACTTTTTTTATAGAGAGTTTGACAACTGGCATAAAAAAATTATGTTGTATTGGAGATGCAGTTACAGTTATTATGCAGCGATATTCTTCTCACTGAACAGACTACACCAGAGTTGCATGAAGAATTTGACTCAATTTAAGGTTTAATTAAGTACAAATTGCTCAATTTATTTATTAACTTCTTGCAAGGTAAATTTACCTCAATTAAGGCCTCAGTTAGCTTCTTAATTGTCCTAATTGCGTTATTAAGGCACATTTCTGAACATGTAATATATCCTTCACTTACTGTGCTCATAGTAATCGTAACCACTTTGTTATATTCATTACCACCTCAAGCGATGTACCGCTGCCTAGGTACCATTCGGGCGAGTCGTTTCTGACCAGTATTATAAGGGATCTGAGTATTTTATGGTAGCTGTCCTCAGGACGAGAACGGAATATTGGATAAAGTGTGGAAAACAAATTTCTTGTCTGTTTGCAGTTTCATATATTTAAGGACGTGTAGTATACCTAGATTAAAAACCTATCTGGGAGCTAATTGGTGGTTTGCTCCTGCTGAAAATTAACATGGAAAACGCTTCAGATATTGTTTCTCGCAAATCCCTAGGCGGATATAAATGCTAATAGCATTTATATCCGTATATTAAACCATATTAAACCATGCTAATAGCTTGGTTTAATACATACACAAGTTTTCCTATTTTTCTTCGGAATATATTTTTCAAAACATACAAAACTGTCTGTAACCTAAAGGTTGTCGGTCTTCCGATGAAGAGGCGTAAAGCATACTTGTCGCATTTAAACTAGCAGCGATTATTTTATTAGCTACTTGCTTCTTATTAATGACATACAACTCCTTCTGGTGTAGCATACTGAAGTAACTTAATAATTTTAGAGTCAAGAGAATAGTCTACATATAAACGGATACATTAAATATTTATATAGGAAATCGATAGAAGTAAAGTACTCGTATAAGCAAGTTTTTTATTTACAAGCTTTTTGTTTTTGGAGTTTAGGTAAAAGTAAATGCAACAACAGCATACAGCGATTGTGATATAAATCTTTGTCAGTTTTAAAGTTATGTGAACTTCTATGTAACATTTTATGCCGAGAGAAAAGTAATTGAGTATTTACAGTGTACTTCGTGAATCTTACATACTTTGGAAATAATTCAGTTGATATCCTGAATTTTTTTTAACTCCTAACTTATTTGATATGCTTTAGATTAAACTGATGTAATACCTTGGACAAGTCCCTACTACTCCGGAACAAATCAAGCGACTACTTTTGTTTAACTTCTCCTTCTGTGGTGAAGAGAGATATTTCGATAGTGAATAAATGATACTCCCAACATGTGAGCGGTCCAAAATCTTATGTTTCGAATCATTATTTTGTGGGAATACAAATGTCTTGTGTAATCATTATGGATATTTTCATGAAACTAAACTACCAGAATGTGGGAAAATACACATGCAGGCACACAAGGCTAATCTGGCGAATCTTAGAGAGGCTTGGAACCAGTGATCTGCATGGGTTTCAGAATATGCTGTTAAAGAATATCATGGCAACGGGTACCGGACATTGCTGTAGAAGTTGTCACAAGGAAGATGAACAGGAGACAATTGTTTCTCTCCTGTGGTTTGACCTGCCCTGCAGATTAATTTTGGCCGTAGGTCTTCGAATATATACGCTTTATTTATTTCATTATTCTCATAAATGCTTTCGATGTTAATTGCCTCAAAAGCAGTGTTGCCACCTTAAAATATCATTATTAGAAAATTCTTTCAAAATTAGTTAAGCTGCCTGATTCCTTATTTATATTTTCTTTATTTTTTATTTATTATTTTAAAATAACCTAACAAATGTCGAAAAAAAATATACGAAATCGCTTCACTTTCCGGAGTCACTGTATACATTTTCTTTTTATATTGTATCTTTTTGTTTGTTGCAACTTATTTTACCAGTTTATTACAAATAATATTCCTGTAACTTAAACAAATTCTGGCCAAAGAGCAAGATGGAAGAAAAAAACAAAAAAGCATGCTTAATAAGCAAAAATAACCAGAAATATTTACTCTCAGTTATACATGAAAATTTTACTATTAAGCCAATAAGGACATGTTTAAACCTGCACAAACATGCAGACATATTATTTACTGTTGCTGTATACACCTTCTTATAGTTTATTCATTTGCTATGTATTGAAGAACATCCTTTTGCTACTGATTTCCTTGCTGCTACTGCTTCTTCAGTAAATGTTTATTTTGGTCTTAATGTTAAATCATGTTGTTGACTTTTGTTGCTGCTGTTGTTCTTGCTGCTGCTGCTGTGTCTTGTAAATATTGTTTAATTGGCTACTCTTTTAGTTGTACAGAAATGTTTGCATTTGTTTATAGCAGCAATATAATCATCAGCCTCATCGTCATATTGCACAGTAATATTTTCTTCATATGTTGTGTCCTGTTATTGGTCCTTACTTATTGATGTACCAAGTTTCTGTTACTGCTGCTGCTGCTGTTGTTGATTTTACATAAACTACTTGTTAAGTAAAATCTTGTAATTATTGTTAAGTTTGTTCATTGAGTACAAAAGACACAAGGAAAATTACATGTTTTCATGATAAAATATGTTCAGCAAAGATTATGAATAAATTTTCTGTTTAACTTATTTTCGAAATCTGAACACAAATATTCAAAGTTTATGTTGTTGTTATATGCAGTTCATGTTTAAAATTTCTAAGATTTTACTGGATGTTGTGGTTTACCATATTAGGATTTAAATGTTTAAGTTTAGTTTCTTGTAAATAATTGCTTTGGTTTTAAAATTAATACACTTTTAATTTTTGTGTAGTTTTCTTGTCAAACTTTCATAAAATATCTTCAAAAAAAAAATATTGCATGGAACATTCAAGAGAGAAAGGTATTATCTATATTTTTTTACTCCTTTCAAATACACATGTGGTAGTGCTATTCCTTTTGTTAACCTGCCACCTAAATCATGATAACTTATTCTCTGGAAAGTGGTATGTTATGATTAACATTACCAGCGATCTTTGGGCATCACTCCACGGTGATGCTAGCTCCGTATTGAATAGTGTGATCACGCACAGCTCTATACGCACTTGTGCAGGTAGACATTTTTTGCCCATGCCTATCTTGAACGCTTGCTAAGGGATTCAGAGTAATATATTTTGCTGTTGACGACGTGCATTGTCCCGCAACGCCACTTCGATCGCGTAGGAATACATCAAGATGATGAAATTACAAAGAATACTTGTCCAGGAATTGTGTCGGCAACATAACGAACACATAACTTCACCGACAAGAAGGCGTTGCTTTCTCTGACTCAATTCATCCGCTTCCTCACAAGTACGCACCACACGTACTGCATCAAGAGCACATCCATTTGTGGTCGAATGGCCAGTGGATCGCACAACGCACTACAGACAAAATTCGTTCTTTAGCCGTACCATTCGTATGTGGAATAAGCTTCCAGCAGCGGTCTTTGCTCCCACTTTCTCTGTGGAAAGGTTCAAATCAAATATTAATAAACACTGCTCCCTCTATCCTCCTTCCCATAACCACTTTTCCTAGTTCTAGCACAATGGATTTCATGAATAGGGGTCATGCCCTGAGTACTGGTCCTACCATAAAAAAAAGTAACAGTAGTATGACGAATTTTTGGAGTGTTAAAAGTGCTGTCATTGAACTCCAAAGTTTAAAGTACAATACATAGAAAGAGCCTCTTTAAGTAAGTAATTAAACTAATTTCGCTGATCATAACAATATGTACTTGTCACAGCATGATCCTAATAGTAAAATAATGGATGCAAAACTTAAGCCTACTGTAGACCACCTGACCAAAAGCTGAAAGTTACTCCAGCCGCATTGGTTATTAGTGTTTCAAGAGAACGTGTGCGCAGTGGCTTGATACATGGAGGGCTGTGCATCTGCTGGATCTCAGGACACGTAATGAAAAGAAGTGAATGCAAGGTGAACAATTGCAATTAAATGCGAAATCCTTCGAAGTTACGAAAGACGCATTGTTTCTAGAGGACGTGTGCATAGTGGCTTGATACATTAGAATGCGTAACGAAAATCCTATGCGTTGAACCAAGTAACTGGGCCCTTCGATTTACGAATCTATTAACACTGCATAGAACTTGTAGATAGTAGTATTTGCAAAGCATACAGTGAAGGCATCGAAATGATCTACAAATTTGCCTAGTTTTCGCACAAAACACAAATAATTCATTTGTATGGCATTGTTTAGAAATAAACGAGAAACTTCATTGTCATAGAACACCAACAACTGTTCATACACATGTTGTCAACAAAAAAAAATTTAATTCACTCATAATTTCACCTCTTTAAATTTCACGCGGGATCCGGGCTTTCCTAACTCCGAACAATTTAATGCCATCCTTACAAGCAATATTCAAAAATCATATTTATCAACCGCTCAGCCGAACATTTAGAAAGTCAGAACTGATAGCAAAACCAACTATCTAAAATCTACGTAGAAGATTAACTAATATATACTAACTTTCCTTTAATGTTGTGATGGTCAGTAGGTTAAATAACGAGAAGGTAAATTCTTTAAATCAATTCAATCACACAGACTCGTTGGGACTGAATTGGATCGTTCAATACTTACAAATATTCGTATTCTGGTAGCAAAGACAGACTTAACGGCGGTTGTGTTTATACCAGCCTCACCAAGATTTTGGGGAAAATATGCACAGAAAACCATGGACTAGATATTGACCATGGGATGCAAGTCTATGATTTTCATAGTCAATACTTTACGTATTTACATTCGTTTTCAGATCTTGTAGAGCTCACGTTTCACGTTACAATACACAGGCCCACTTAAGATTGTACCTGAAAGAAAAGGGTGTAAAGAAATTAAAAAAATTGGAAGGATAAGAGGATTACAGAACACAGAGGGTTAGCGATAGTACCATAGAAGGGAGCCAATAAAGTTTTCTGTTCAAATGGGGAGCTGAACCAGTTTCTGCTTCTGGGAAAGGATATCCCCTGCAATCCATTCTCTGATAGTTCGGAGTTTCTGACGGAAAATCGCCATACTGGGTAAGTCTGGCGTTTTATCCTCCCAGGCGAAATAGAGCTACACGTGGTGAAACATGGTCTGCATTTCTTTCCCATTATGATAGATTCTGCCCATTAATCATATTCTCTGGTATGAATATTAAATTTGCCATGTCCAGTAACCGCTTCCACAATACCCCGTACTTGCGTCGTTCGAAATCTTAGGAAATTCCTAGCTCCATCTCGGTCCAATCTAGGCTAGATTAGCTTCGTATTCCTATATATGGGTTCATATTATCATCTGGTCTGAGCTAAATAATATAAAGCATTGTTAATTTATCCCAGTAAACCCGAGAAGGGACCGCCACAGAATACTCTAACTTAGAGGCAATCAGGAAAAATAATAAATTCTCCTGTCTTTACTACTAAACATTCCTGCAAATAGGATAATTACAATCTCTTTCAATTGGCATATTTAATAAGTTATTATTTTATTATTGATATACTTAATTATTTAGTGTTTATCTGCAAGTGTAAACAATTTAGTGTCGTATTATCCAAGGTGTTTACAGGCCAATTACTTCCACTTACCAACATAATTTTTCCCCTCCTTTACACAGCAAAAAAACAGCATTGCTCTATCACTACAATTATCGTGCAATTTTCTATCTCTACCAGTTTCTTGTGTTTACACTCGACTAGAGTCTTGAGACTTGAATCAATTGAACTCAATATTAAATATAATTTTTGTGGTTTTATTGTAAACATTATTGTTAAAATGAACGTATGCATTTAATACGTTTTTAATTGACCTCATTTACTTAACCGCAAATTGTATTTTAAAAGGAAATCAGTTTCACCCGCTTTCACGCTTACAACAAGATACAAATGGAAAATTCGTATAAAATGGTCTGACGTTACGGTTGAGTGTGTAAAGTTTAAAAGCGATGAGCAAGTGATAGTAGTTAAAGAAGTAAAGTTTTTATATTATTTCACTACGTCACTAGTTTAAATTTTTAAAGAATTTGAAGCAGAAAAAAGAGTGCAGTTTGAATTTCACTCCAATAAGTATGGAGAGGCCAAATCGGGGTATTAGGGATTTCCATATTAACTCTATTTCGATTTCAATCGACATCGAAAGACGTAGTTTCCCTCCAATTTAGTTTTACTGTAGTAAAGGGTGTTTAAGGCGTACGAAAGTTTCAAACGAATTAAAACACAGATCATAAAATCAATCTTCGTAAAATTTACATTACTTTTTCATTATCCTTGTTCAGATATGATTTCTGGCCAGTTACTTGTGCATCTAGATTGGACGCAACCCTGTAGCAAGGTCTAGTCCGATGCTGACCCGTTTATCAGTATCTAGTATGTAGCCATTGACAACAAATTTCAGATACCTTAGTATTTAATAAATTCAAATAATCCCATTGAAAGTATCAGTGGGGTGAATTCTGGTGAACGAAACGATATATATGTCTCGTGCAATATTTAAATTATTTCACAAAATTTATAACATGTCTTGTCTTTTTGCAACTAAATGTGGCTCAATAACATTCAACTATAGATGAAAGAAGTCGTTTAGCATGTGCGATATAAAGAACAGTTCGGCTTTCATCTACTATATGAAATTAATGTTACTAGACTTTAATTCTCACAAACTCCACAACGGCATTTTATAGGATGGGACGATCAGTGTAATAACTTTCGCAACATTGAAACGAAATATGAATTAAATATACAGTGTACGAAATTTGCCTAACTTTCATTAGGGTATATTGCGCATCGCAGAGGTGCTGGCGCACTAAGGAGTGGTCGGGAAAATACCGACCCAACGATCTGGCAACCAAGGCAAGAGAGCTCCAGGAGATCGGCTTAAGTAGCGCAAAGCCGCTTAAAGCTACGAAAGCAGAGCTAAAGGCAGGGCAAAGAGGGTCCATACAGTACTGTGGAATGAAAACACGGCGTGGCGAATAACGCAGACCCTATGGGTATAAAAGAGGAGGTTGCTGAGACTTAGCTATTCTAAATTAGAAATATGGTGATTGTACTTGTCAATTCATTCGAACTTGTGGTGTGCTGAAAGTGATGACTGCAGAGCATGCAGGGAAGACGTCGATATAATCGAACTCTTCCTATGTTACTGCCGTACTTTCGCACAGTTAAGAACCTAATATTTCGCTACTAACACTTAACCGAACTTTGCTATTTGAGAGGCATTGACTGCCAATTACTTCGGAAGTTTGTGCAGAAAACAAGAATCCTAAAAAATAGCTTGTTGATTTGTTTTTCCAACAGGGTACTCTGATATATATGTTTGGAACGATTTTCTGTCATCCCTTGTCAATTTTGGTTTGGAGACAAACCGGTTTCAGCTAGTTGCCATCTTCAGTGCCATTTTTATCGTTCTGAATTGTTTATGTTAATTCGTTCACGTTTTATAGTCAGTTAGCCATCGGTTTTATGTAGCAGGTAGCAGGTAAGACGTGTGTTAATTCGTATGTGTTTTAAGTTATTTAGCTAGTCATCCGTATAGTACGGGTAGCAGGTAAAACGTATATGTCCCTTAATTGTTTATAGGGGTTGATTTATGTATGTTATTCTAGGAATTATGGATTTTTTTTGTTTTGTATTGTTATCTTATGTTTTCATTACTTTATTTCTCTGTGTTGTTTGTACTCTACAATTTGGCGTTTGCAGGTACCTTTTCTTGGTTGTTCGGTAAAAAAAACTTTTTCGAAATGGAGAGCGTACAACCGGCTCTATTTTAATAGCACTGTGTGTTACTGTGTTTTTTTTTACCATCGCTGAGGTGATCCTCTTCTCAAGCAATGCATTATGTTGCAACCAGGATAAACGTATATGGGAAGGACTGTAGGGATATAGTGTTTGTGAGCATTTTTTAATTTTACATGTAATAGGTTACGCGGCCAATTTGCCGATCAACCACGAACATATAAGCCTTTAATGCGGAACGTTTCATATTCACATTTATTCCAGAACAAGTTCCCTAATTTCATTGGAGCGTATTCTTTTTGTAGTAACGATAAAAACCACTGCGTCGATGTTCCATTGCGTAAGGAGAGATGGATAACCTGCTGTGACCGCCAAGAGGCTTTGCCCTCTCTTGTACGTGGCAAGAAACCTGTTCCAAAATAGGCTTTGAATCAGCGGCTCATATATGGAGCTATATTCCAATTTCGGTCCGATATAGATAGTGTAATATCAGTTGATCTCTTTCTCGATTTAAAAAAATAAACTAAGAAGTATTAAATTTTTTTTACTGGTTCGCATAAGTAGTAAATCTTTTCAGATGATTTAGAAGTCTTCGCATGCTACCCTTTACGAAAGCAACTTAAGTTGATCCGTCTAATGTATTCAACTGCTTAGTGCTAGATAATCATGTATTAATGTCTACCTTTCCCAATATTTACAGGCCAATAGATATGTTTATGATTATCAAAATAGAAGTATTCTTGTATTTTTAAATACAAATATATTTATGGTAATTTGCTGCTTTCGCGTTTGGCTCATATTCGTATTACACACATTCATGTTGGCAAGAGGGTAAAAGGCACAAAGCTAAAATCATCTAAAGAAATCATATAATGTTCAGAAAACTTTTCCATTAATTATTTGTTAAACACACCCCTCTTGGGTATGACAATTGAAAAACATTTTTTGTTCATTAATTAACCTACTTTTTGGAATCAATTAACATAATTTGTAATGAGCCTTACATGTGCAGAGATGCATGTTTAGATAAAATTGAAGTCTCCAAGGATATTAAGGTAAATTACTACTAAGTTCCCTTTTGTTTATTGGGGACATGTTAACAAAACGAAATAATTTATATGTTAATGAATCAGGGTGTTCTTTCGTTGCTTGACAAAAGTATGAGTTGCGTTTTAGTGCACAAGTGTTTCATTTATAAATAAAGTCATTTGAAAAATAATACCTTTTTTATATAAATTTTAGCATAGTTCTATTTACATTAATGTCAGACGTTTTGTTTTCGAAGCTGAAAAGTTTACTTTGGCTACACTGATTACTAAAACATCCGATTTAGCAGTTCTTGATTGTTTTAAAGACATTTTGCTGTAGCAACTTATCACTAATAGACTGATGCCTGAGAAACGGCAAATTATTACAATTTATTTCGAAAAACGTGATTCAACTTTGTTCAGTATGTAGTTCTTCTTAAATGGCCACGTCAGGAGGCAGTACAATCACCGCATTTCGATTCAGAACAATGGAAACACAATTACATTAACACTGGTCCATGTGCCTTGAACAATAAGGGTCGGCAGAATGTTACAATCAATGCTGACTGGTGAGGTGATATTGTTACCTTAACCGGAAGGAATTTATGTTGCACACAAATTGTGCCAGTAGAATGGTACCACATGCCACACAGCTTGCGATACAATTACTATCTGCACGGAACATTTTACAAATTATTTACGAAATGGAGCTAATCAGTGTTCGACATATACAACGTTTAAAGAAGGTTCAAGGGTTCAGCTTTCTAAAATTGGGAAAGTCCTTGCAGGGTCCTGTAAACTTGTGTATTATTGCCGATATTATATATCATCTATACACCGCAAATGCCAATAAGCCTAAATTTCAAGACCACACTGCATTTACGAGGGTTGCATTTTATATTTCGAGATTACAGAACAAAAACAAAAATAAATATTAATCATCGAAAATCACTTTATTGTTTTTCTTTTGCATGAGTTTGTACCAATTGTCGTAGCAATTTTGCCACTCTGATTGAGGTATTTCCAAAACATGCATTCTGAATGCAGCAACCACTTTTTCAGGTGTCGAACAACGATGACTTCTAATGCCAAAAATGACACAAATAGAATTAAGTTTATCCATGCACTGTTGCTGGCTTCATCCACGTCGAAAGTTGTAAAAAATAATCGCACGAAAATGTGCACGATTTAATTCCATTTTTTGGCCGAGATGATCCTTTAAGTTAATGTAAACAACACTAATAGTGCTCGTATATCAAAACGTTCTAAGTACGTATAGCATCGAAAATGTCCAACTTTACGATAGAGCTCTCAATTGCTAGATTGCAACACTAGGGTTGCCAAATCCCGAAACATAAAAGGGAACCCTCGTATAAATGAACCAAGATCTGAAGGCTGTACCCAAAGAACTTAAGTCTTAAATTAAGGAGCCAGAGGACTGGCTAAAGAAGTAAATAATAAATGTAAATTCATGGAAATTAACTCATGTAACATTTTTTTTAGTAAGCAAAATTGTCCATCAGTAACAATAACGACTACCAGTGCTATATCACGTTAAATGTTTGGCTGTTCATCTAGATAGACGCTTACGTTGGTCTCGCCATACAAAGCAACTACATTGGTGAATAGGTTCTAACAAAACCCGGAATTCGAACTACAAAGTTCATCCGTTCGAATCCATTATAAAACCAAAACGGATATGTGGCATTTGTCTGTGGGGTACTGCTTGGGCTGGCATCAACCATCAAGAAATTACAAAGAAGACAGGCTAAAATTTTACAACTAATCGTGTGCTTCCCTGGTTATTTATAAAAGAAATGAAAATTTACGTAAGAGTTCCAACTATCTGGAAATAAATAAAGACATACTCGTGCAAATCTGAAAGCAGAGACTAAGACAGACACACTGAAAGTGTTGATACTGCTCTTCCAAACCAATCAGGTAGTCAATTAAGATTTATAAATACAAATGTGGAGCTATGATTTGAATACTTAATATTTCTTTTAAAGAATTCAATAAAATAAAATAAAAATTATTACATTCGATTCCCAGTCAACTCTAGTTCAGTTTTAGAACAGTTCTAAAGCGGATTTTATTTAGTTTCGGTTTTTTTACAGTTCGGTCCTAAATCGGTTCTATATAGCTCGGTTCAAGTGTAGTTGAGATGTAGTTCGGCCTGGTTTTAGTTCTGTTCTAATTTAAATTTACTTATCTTCGAGTTCAGTTTTAGATTGGCTTAAGTTCAGTTGAAGTCCTGTTCTAATTAAGTTCTAATTAATTCCTTATTAAGCTGTGTTATAACATGAATTCAGCTTTAGTTGTATTATAACTAATTGGTAGCTTTAATAAAGTTCTTTACTATTTCCTCAGGTTTATTACAGTTCCGTTCGAGGTTAGTTCTATACCAGTATATTTACATCTATTTAGTTCTCTTCGTAGTTAGTTTGCTTCACTATGGCTCTAGTTCAGTTATAGCTTAGTCTTCGTTGCTTCCTGGCTTAGTTTTTGTTGAAGTTAATTTCTTTTTGGGTTCTAGTTCACTTGCATTTCAATTTGAGGAAAAATGTGAAACAGTTATTGGTCACGACTTATTTCAAATTTCACCTCTACGTGTTTCCTATTATCTTATCTAATTCACTCATTTTGAACTTGCTGTCCATCTCTGTGGAAATTAAAACTCTTGGCGCTAAAAGACAAAGTTTTTTACGTAAATACGTGACAACTACTTAACATTTGTTGCTGTTCTTGCACTGAACTTTGTTGTGACTTGGATTTGTCTTATTTTTCTCTTAAATGTCATTTCATGCATGCATGCCATAAAACAAATATTTTCGCATATTAAGTATTTATAAATTCACAGTCATGTTAAACGTGTTGTGGACGCAAGTTTGTTAATTGCCACATTCCAATGATTCATTTACTGCACGTTTATATGTATAACAGCATGCAATTATTTACTTATATGCAACATATAAAGGACATACTACGTAATGAGTTACGTATTGTGTAAAATATATTGTGGCAACATCTCACACTGCAATACATGCTCACATGCCTACTTTTATATTCATATATTCAATACATAATTAATGTTTATATTTCGTTTTCTTTAGGCTTTTGCTTCCACCACTTCTACATGTGACCCATTTTCAGTTTCAATATCTTCTGTTTGTTATATTGTCGACCATTCGGACATACAAATTAGGTGCATCTGAAAAGTTTTCTCTAATATTAGCGCTATATTGTGCTTGACCTCTCAAGGGCACCTTATAAGATTATTTTGTGTGAAGTTCTTCTTTGTAGTAACTCGAACAATGTAAAACTGAACAAAAATCCAACAGACGACTCAATACTCTGACCTCGTAAGAAATACTGGATTGGACGTTTAAATTCAGTTCAATAGCAAAAACTATTGACATGTCTTGTTATATTCTTTCTGTAATAATTATAATATAACGTGAGCGTATGAAATATTCAATTAAATATTTGTGTGTATGTGTTAAGGGCAGTTTATGGGTGTGAGTATTTGTTGTCGTTGGGTGTGAGAGCTAGTGCATGAAGAGGTATGACATTATTTGTGTGTATTTTGTTCTCAGTAATAGATATCATACTTAAGGAAAAACTTAATAGGACATTATTGAATTTACAGGGGTTTCAAATAAGGTTGCGAGGATAATACGAAGTTATATATCGTTTAATTTATGTCAAAAATCTGTAGTGCTCGCAGGTCCAAGTCCCGATGCGAAATTCACCAAGTTGAAGTCTGTGAAGGTCAGGGTTTCCAAACACGAAAAAGAATCAACTTTCTCACATTTTCCTGCACAACTTCTCGGGCACTGTCAGGAAGTTGGTTATAATAGATTTCTAGCATGTCAAATTCCCGAAGCAAATTTTGGCTTAGTTGAAGTCTGCCAAATACGGCAAAAAATAATCTTTCTCGGGTTCTTCTCCACAATTTCAGTTCCAAAACTTTCTCGGAATCTCCAACGCAACTTAACCGACAGTAGCTAGCAAAAGAAGCTGGTTATTACAGTATACAGTGCTCGCAGGCCTATGTTCCTACGAGGATTTTTCATAGATGAAATCTGCGAAATGCGGCAGAGAATCAACTTTCTAGAGATCTTTTCCAGATTTTCAATGACACTGGCAATATTCTCAGCCAAACTGGTATTGCCATAATACACGGTTATTGGCTAATTGCTTACCGAACCTGTTATCTCGAAACTTGCCGACGAGCGTTGGCGTCTCTAAGGTCACCAGGACTGTTCTAAAATCGTTGCAACACGGGCCGGGCTTACACTGAGGGCTACTCATTTTAATAAGGTTTTATTAGTTGTACGTTCTTCTGTATCAAGTAACTTGCCATGATAATTTGGCATAAGTGGCTGAATAATAAACAACAGAGTTCCAGCACGCCGCCACAGACTCTCAACAACTACCCAACCATATTGAAAGGCCGTTTCTAAAATGGCTCTAGCAAAATTTCTCAACTCTAATTTCAAGCTTACGTATCTCAAATTGCACCGTGTTCATACCTAGCTGCTCAGCTGCTTACCTTTTCGAATATTTATACTATTTTCTCCATGGGGTTGGCAAAAATATTCATACTTGTCACTCATAAATCATATTTGAAATTTATTTATTTTTCTATTCCTCCTTCTCCTTCGTTTAACCTGTACGCCTGTCAGTCTATACAATTCAATGTATTGTTTGTTTTACTGATATATTGCCAATTGATGTCGTTTGTATGCAAGACCCCCGAACACTTAAACCTCCTGCCACACAGTACGTTTATGTATGTATATTTATGTACAAATATTTCTATTATAAAACCATAATTATTTTGTCATAACTTTTTTTATTTATTCATTGTTTGACTAGTTAAAATATTTATTCAACTTATTTATTGTTTTTCTTTGTTCTTAATGTTTTTCTTCCCTGGGTTTCCTCGTACTTCAAGAAATGTATCATTTCTCATACTTATAAATTGAATAATTGTTTAACATTTGTTTAAGCCTAATCGAAATTAAATTAAATCATTAGACAAATGAGAGATTTAAGAAGCAAATTAATTTTCTCTGTAATTTCAGCATGTGTTGAAATATTTTCAAAACTAAATAAACAGCGAAAGTTATTTTTGACGAATATTAACTTTATAGAAACCTTAAATATTTTTGTTAATTTAAGAAATTTCTAAGCAATTTGTTACTACTTTTGTTGTTGCATTTCTTCTCTCTTTTAGCTTATAAACAATTGTTTAAAATCCCACTTCTGAAGTCTTCTGGGAACAAAAATCAAAACAAATCAACTCTCAAATCAAAACCTCTCACACGCAGTAAGTTTTGTTGAATTAAATTTATTTAGAATATATGTTAAGGCTTAAGGCATCTGTCAGGTACCGTTAATCATTATCCGGAAAAAGTTAATCATTATCCGGAAAAGTTATTACAAAAACATCAAAGTAAAATTTTTAAATATCAATATAAAATGTTTAACTATAATGCACGGACTTCTTGTTGGCAAAAATTGAGGATATGGATCTGCCCAATATGTGGTTCCAACAGGATGGTGACACTTGCCACACAGCTAATGAAACAATGGCTCTTTTGCGCGATAAATTAAATGTCGTGGATATGTTAATTGGCCGTCACGATCATTAGATATGACACAGTTGGACTTCTTTCTTTGGCGTTTTTTAAATGAAAATGTGTACCTTAACAAGCAAAGAACTATTCAAGAGTTAAGAGGTGAAATAATTCGGCACAATAACGACATTGAAGCTCAATTATGTCTCGGAGGTATGCCACCGAAGCCGTGGTGATCGTTTGGCTGATATTTTGTTTTACACATAATTGTCATAGATCCTTCATAATAAAAATGTTAATATAACTCTCTACAAGCCTATTGTTTTATTTACAATTAACATCGTGCATTTAAGTTTCGGCTATGTGCCATCTTCAGTATCATTCACACATCGACATATATCTCCAGTTTTGTTAAAGAAGTTATATTAGAATGAGTATCATATACTAGAATTTTGAAACCACTAAATGGAATTCGATAAGTAATTTGCATCGAAATAAATTGAATCAGATTTGATCAGAAACAAACCTACATGGAAATGAAATATATGTGAACTAGAAATAACAACGGAATTACAAATCAGCTACAAATACTGTTTCATAATTGCTTTGAAATATAACGTGGAACTGATTCAAAACAGAATTAGAATCATGGTAGAAAAAATTGTATTCTAAAATTGCTATTAGTCTTGCAGTGAAGCTTATATTAATAATACAACAGCAACTGTTCAAAACCTACAGTAATCTATATCGCTACCATTCTACAACCCCGCGATAACATTAAAAAGCGCAAAAATTTATGTCTAAACAGCGGCAACAAAGGTAAAATATTTTCGATATTGCTTTTGTTGTTTTGTGCTGTTAGAAAAGAAAACAGCACAGCCATAGCTATTGCTATTGGCTGCTATCGCATTTTTACGTACCATATTATGTGTATTTAAAGATTACATGTTAGTGCAATGCACGGTTGTACCATTTCACATAACTGCCAAGATGATTGCAAGCATATTTATGCTTGTGCTGTTTTCATTGCTGTTGTATTTTCAGCAGTACGCCCATAGCAATAGCATATTTGTTTTTAACAGCTCATTAACAGCGAAATTATTGTTAATAAAACTTGTAGCATAGTACATAATTTTTCTGGGATATGGTTATTTAGTAGCTATTGTGTTTGCAGCCATTGTGTTAAATGCTGAACTGAACCATTTGTACAAAATTATGCCTGCATTACTAAGTTATGCCGTTATGTCAACTACAAAATTTTGAATAATTAACACTAGGGTTCGTAAATATGCTGAAATATCTACACGCTTTTGTTGTTATAGTGCTCATAAAAATTATGGCCGGAACTGTGTTAAATTTAGGTATTTAGATCATCTAGTGGGTGTAGACTAACTGGCCGTCTGATAAGAAACCATTCAAATAACCCGTTAAGCTTAGCTGTTATAAAAAAACCTGTTTTGTGGATTTTCCCCAGACCTTTTGCGGGGGCAAATTTTTGGTAGTATTGAATTTAATTTTGTTGGCAGAAACCTTTGGCTTCCAAATTCTTCATAAAAAGAACTCCAATATTGCAAAATGTCATAATGTAGGGGCACTATTATAATTAACGAAATATGTGTTATGGAGTATTTCATTTTGCAACAAGTCGTCTTGAAACTATATAACATGAAATGTCAGCTAATTGAGGCACTCATATCAGTGTATCGAGCATACTCAGCAGTTGCCGTAAGATTCAAAGACCTTTCCGCACCAATCTTCGCACCTGATAGTGATACATTGTTGATGCTTGTCGTTCTCACGAAGTTGTAAATCACTTTCACCGCTTAAAATAATTTTGCTCAAAACACTATCATATTCTCTAATATATTCAAAGAACATTGTTCGGTGCTGCATGATCACTAGGATGCAGTGCTTGTATCGATTGAAATTTGCATGTCTTGAGGCGCTGATCTTTATCGATTGTACTATATATTCCTATATATTCCTGGACTGTCGTCAACTGGAACTAAACTGGAACTAGTGTAGAACTGAAACTAAAGAAGACCTGTATTGAAAACAAACAAGCTAAAGTTGAACTCTAACTTAGTGACATTTGTAACTTAATTATAAATTTATTAAGCCTGAAACTACGACTGCGCTTGCTATTTGACAATACGGAAACCGTCTTTCGTAAGGGTATATTTCCTAGCAAATATAAGA
The DNA here is from genome assembly GCA_963932375.1 of Phania funesta. NCBI lineage: Eukaryota > Metazoa > Arthropoda > Insecta > Diptera > Tachinidae > Phania > Phania funesta. The sequence continues at coordinate 100,805,971 of OZ010653.1, read as the reverse complement.
GAACGTATATAATTACCCAGCTTTCATTACACAATACAAAAACAATTCAATGAATAGAACTCACAACTTGAATCTTATCTGAAAAGACTTCTTGCATGTTTTCATACTTCCTTCAGAAAAGAAAGCTTCATCAATGTCTACTAATTTTCAAACAATGCAAAGTAAAGTCTCCCAAGGCGCTTGATTCAGTGGCTAGGAGAGCGGAAGCATAAACAAACGTTTATTGTAGGTTGAAAATGAAAGTAAAATGGAGACAAGTTATTTTACTAACCAAACATCCCTTCTCTTCTACAAAATTTAACTTCTTTTATATTCAAGACATCTAATAGTGGTTAAATGCCAATAAGTCATATAAGCTGCCTGCCAGACGATGCATGATGAAGATGTTGTTATTGTTGGGATTTGCCAGGATACTGCCAATATGGCTGGCTTGTTTGATTATTGGTTTTATACGGTGATGATGGGACGTTTATAAAATAAAGAGAGAAATACTTTTGTGTGTGTTTGTATGTATGTGAGTGTAGCCTTTTGTATTTGCATATGACGAAGATGTTGAATGATGGTTGCTTGAGTTTTGAGTGATTACTTTCTTAAGGTTAGGCCTACAAAATGCGTATAAATTACAGAGCACAAGTTGATAGCTGATGATGTGGTTATTGTTTGGAAGCGGATTGGAAGCCAGTCAGTGAATGACAGTTAATATAAATGTGGATTTTTGTATATTGTTTATGACATCTGCATAATACGTGCACATAGTTACGTTTTACACCATTCATGACTTTGCTATTAGCTGTTGTTTGAGTCATGTGTTTATTTAAATGTAGTTGACAATGGCTTGATGTGGTGTTTTGCATATTTTGTAAGCAATTATATTAAGGTTTTCATTGTATATTAAAAAGTCTGCATGTAAAAGTATGCATGAACATACGTATGTATACTTAATATAATATGTACTATTTTACTTTCAAACAAAGCTCCTCTAAACAAAGTCTTTCAAATACACAGCGACTCAACCAACCATAATCTTAACATCTTTCACGCCTTTGTAGCGCCTTTTGTTTTCTGTGATTTCTTTAAAATTACCCAAAATTTTTAGGAAAATTAAATTCTAACAGCAGCAGAAAAATATCTAGGTGAGTTTCTAAGTATTTAAAAAATATAGCAGCCTTTCAGGAGCTATACATAAAAATATTCGTTTAAAAGCGTGTTCGATTGACGCGACCTCTTCGGTAAATTAACTTTTAAGACTTCTTCACTTCGTAAAAGCGTCATAGAGTTAGAAATAACTTTTACTTTCTATTCCACTACAAGACAACTGGCTTGATTTTGGCTAGCAGAAACTGTTAAAAACAAAATTCGGCAACGTTTTTAAGTGACTGTGGTGAGGTTTCGAGTTTTTGCGAGTTGTCGCGTTAACTTTCGGTTTTTGGCATAATTTATGTATGTGAAGAGAAATTTTGATATGTATAACCCTAGACACAAACCATACTTATTAACAGTAGGGGAACTCACTCTTGGTTGTAAACAACCCTTGCAAACATTGCAATTGTAGCAAGTCTAGAAAATATGCTACACTTTGTGAAACCATAACAACAAAATATATGAAACTTAGGTTTGCTACACTTGAGCAAATATGCTAAGGCAAAAATCGTTGCAGATTGGAAATTTGCAATACTAAAACAAATGTGTATATCATTTTATTTTTAAAATTAAAGCAACTAGACACCTGTGCTTACAAAGTTTCACGGCGGTAGAACCGTCTCAACAAGTGCCTGTGAAGACTTAAAATTAAAGCTAAGACTGTCAAAATTTTTTTTGGTAAGATAGTAAGAATTAAAATATCAAACAAAATTCCATTAATTGATAAAAGTTTTTAGAAAGTTTATGCACACACCAAATACTTTTTTTGCGTAAACATTTCAGAGGCGGCGTTAGCGTTGATATATTGGCTGCGGTTTAGCTTATTGCATGCGGCAAAGTTACTTTATGCAACTCTGTATTAAATTTGCTAAACGCTTAAAAAAGACACTCACGCTTTGTAGCAGAAAATTATACTAAGGGTGCAAAAATTGCAGATATGTTACGAAGAGTGATTTCCGCTAGTGTTATCTTAGCGTATTTTTGAGTATTTTTCAAATTTGAGGAGCCCATCGAAATTTGAGGGATGAGCCCATGGAAGCAAGGTAGCGCAGGCGACAAAAATACATGTGATTGTTGGATTAGGTAGTCCTACTCTATTTTTTGTATTTTCCACTCAATTTTTCCGAACTGGTCCTTGAAAGCATATAATGTTTATCAAATTTACAAATTTCGTTGGAGTAAGCATAAATTAAAATCCGGTCACAAAAAAATCTATATTCATTTTAAAAGAAGAAAAACTGAAAGACTTTGTTTGCATTTCGTTTATTACTAGTAAATCTAAGTACTACATAAAATTACTGTAAATGTGTTCAGAGGCGGTGCCAGTACGGTATTATGCACCGGGTGTTAGTTATGCTTGCTGCGCCGCTGCTAGCGGAACAACACTTCACAATATTTTTTTTTAGTTACTTAGTTCATATCTCTATCGAGACAAATATGCTTTAATCATTTCCTTAACAGGTGTAATTATAATTATATAAACTTTAAGCATGACTTCAACACACGCAAATAATAATGAAAAACTGAATAAAAAAATTTTATCCAACTTTTCCTCAGTCTCCTTAAAAAAAACTTTAATTTTGGAAACTTTTCTAATATCAACCTAATTTAGTTTGGCAAATTATAACAATTTCTCCATTACATTTTCAAAGAACCTTTTATGGAAAGTGTATATCTCTGAAGAAATTATAACTTTATTTGTCACACTTAAATAAATTTAGCTACCAAAAACGACTAGGAATTTTGTTTGCTCTTAACGATTTACTTTATGTGGAGGTAGTATGTGTTTGGCTTTGAGTGTGTGTGTGTGTGTATATATGTATGTAAAAATGCACAGAAAAACATAGAAGCGAAATTATCATGCAATTACTAGAATAATGTCAATTATGTGGTTCTGCATAACTTTTTTGTTTCAACCATGTATGTTTCAAGTTGTAGTCTTATAAGAGCAAAATTTTTCTAGACATACCTGTTACAGGAGAACTTTATTTAACAAAAAAGTCCTAGCAACATTTTTAAACATCACTATGGAGTGGTATGGTTGAAGAAACTGCTGCTACTGAAGTTCTATGACACACGCAACTTTAATTAGTTAGTTCCAGTGATTTGTACACCAGCTCTTTGTTTGACAATTCCTAGATGACAACTATGAAGATGAGTTTATTTTATCTTTTGTAGTCTAAAGAGGGATTTTTTTCAGTTACCAGAAACACACAGGTGGAACCATAAATTGCAATTAATAAAACATTTATTGTTTTTTGCTAACCGTAACTTATAAAAATTTATATATTCTCGTTCACGAAATACTCGTATTAAAAATAATATAGTACATATGGTGCCCATTTTGCCGCAGTTGTTAATTAAGTGATATGACTTTCGTTTTCGAGAACAATATTGACAATCGCCAAACAATTACAAACAGACCCGAAAAAAGAAATCTGAACATTCATCAAAGATTCCGTGTGATTTGTCATAAGTTTAAGAATTATCGGATTTGAGCAAGAACGCTCGACCGGAGTTTTGCCGAATTTTTCAGTGCTATAATTTTATCAACATTGGAATGAATAAATCTTCCTTAAATAAAAATCAGCATCGAAGAAGATAACGCTATTGTATTTTATATGTTCAAGAAAAGTTTCGGAATCCTAAAGGTCTTACCTTTGCGTTAATTATAGCAAACAGTGCAGACATTTCTGAAATATTTTTGTGTGGTATCTTCAGAAAATTCACCCAAAAGATGAAACAATTAACTGTTTTCTAATCATAAAACCGCCGTTTTTAATGCTGATTTTGGGAGATTTGAAAAAGTTGTAGTTTTTTTTTCAATTTAAAAGTTTTTGCATTGCCAGATTGGCAGATATCCCACGAAGCTAAGAGTGGATAACATTTACCCTAGCGGATTTGCTTAGACCCAAAGTCATTCTAAGACAGGTTTTTAATACTTTTACGTTGTAAAAAATCAAAATAGAAGTTGAATAATTATAACTTTACCACTGTCGACTTTATGGAACAACCATATATCCACTTTATTTTAAGCATTTTTTAACCGCGGGATTATCTTCTTGATAAGCCTCCTACACGAATATATTGCTAACTGGAAAAGATTGGAGAACCGGAAGAAGAGAACTTTGGAAGTCCAAACATTGAGTTCAGTTTCGTGCTAATTGTTGGTGAGGCCTCTACCTGATTTATACCCGAATCATGTGAAGATTTTGGTTTCATTCTATGTGGAGGTGCAGCTCAAAGCAGGTTGTCAATAGAATATCTCTTGGTAACAGCATATTTGATAACTCCGAACCCCTTAGCAAGAGGTGGGCCCTAGTAGTCAATGCGCCTAAGTTGTTACCTATACAAGTGTGTTCAGGGGCATTCGTGGTCACATATTTCACATGCGATGATAAAACCCAAGTCGGATTTTGTCGAAAGAGTGTTTCCAACGTTATAGGCATATCATTGAGCATATGGCAACACTACTTCTTAAAAAAATATATCCAAGAGTAGATGGTTAGCACAGATAGCAAGAAAAATTAAATACATATATTGTATTTTGATGGCATTGTGGTCGCCAAACTGACGATAATTTGCGTTGTCTACAACATGTATGTGAACTAATTATCTAGAGTGGTTGTGGTTCCAATTTTAATCAGGCGTTAACTAGGTCATTTGTATTGCAGCTAGAGATAACAGGAGATATTTGATGGTGTTACAAATTTTATTTAATGGTTTTTTTCAAATTAACGCCGAATTTGCAAATATTTTCCAAGTCTTACATTTAAATTACCGTCTTTCTCCCCTCTATACGCTTTATAAGCAAGCTAAAGTCAAATAAGTAATTCTCTTCAAAGGGTAAAGGCTTCACGGCGTTGATGCTGGTGCATGGAGACCTCTCTGGGGTCAGATTAGAACTCTAATGCCTTTAAGTAGTATCTGTTAACGAGAAGTCAATAATGTTCAAGAACGGAAAATTCACTTCAGAGCAGCCAGATCTATGCATCACAAAGTTTATCAAACAATTTAACTCAAATGACTTTACTGGTTCAACAAAACATGTAACAAAAAATCAGTGCCGTTCATACCTCGGGTCCAACACTAATGGGAATTTCATAGTATAAGCCACTGTATACTACGTCGTCGGTACTTCTCTATATAACTGCAACTTTTGGAAAGTAGATCAAATCCATAACCAAGTTTTTTGAAGCTCAAATAACGTATTTACTTAACACCCGAACTTATGCGACACTGTCAAAAAGATATGTCAGAGTTGCCAGATGTTAATTTTATCTATTTCTAGTTTCTTATCTGTCTTTGAAAGCAAGACAAGTAATTCTCTATAATGAATTTCGTAATAGACTTATAAAACAAACTTTTAGAAGCTTTATTTACTTTATTGGACTAAATGTCTTGACAATTTCTGCAGAATCTTTAGTTTTTTTTTATTCTTCAGTATTATTTTTTCCAGCTAGGAAATCCTTTTGTCATAGATTTTACGGGATAATTAAAAAATATCTCACTCCCTTTCTCTCTACCTAAATTTTTTTTTTTAACTGCTGCTTTTTCACAAAAAATTCTTATGTTCCAGAGAAAAAACTTGAAAAATAATACAATTGTTTTGCATGCTTAAATATGAAACTTGAAGGATGATGAGATTTATTATCAGTTCCTTGGCATGTTTGAATGACATTTGTGGGTATGAGTTACGAAGTAACATTTTAATTACCAGCACGAAGATAAACTGAGTAAGAGCGGTTATTTTATATGTAAATTTTTGGACCGAAAAATGACATAGAAGATGGCACATAGCCGAAACCGGCTTGTCTCGAAAATAAACCTTGATGACGGAAATTCGTTCAAAAAATCTACATCAAAACACCCTGTCGGAATATCAAATCAATTTATTTTATATCGTGTGTGTGATTCTTTTAAACTTGGGACTTGCTAAATTTTTGAATACGTTTTCGTTACATTTCTTATGAATTTCTTTTCATATTTGTGCCAATTCGCTATGAATCTCAGCGCAATATTTATGCGGTTTTCATATTATCTCCGTAAATCGTGCAAAAAAACTATACTACAGCGCCTAAAAACATTATATTTTTAATAACAAGCCCGGCGTGATCAAGATTTTATCCGTAAAAAATAAACAGATGTTATGTTCACTAAAAGCGTTTGCTGATAAAACAACTTATGTCAACATGGATGGTTTCAGTTAAACAAAAATTGTATCTCTATACGCATAAGCTGTTACAAACCAAATAAGAAAAGAAAATTAACTTGTAATAATATTCAAAAGTAACAACATATGAAAATAATTTCGTAATACTCTACAACTCTCATTGTTTAGGTTTTTTAATGTTATGGCGCAATAGACAGACTATCCGGTATATGCTTTAGAATACCATAAAGAGATAGAATATATGTACATACTCGTACAAATATTCCAGTGTTATGACAATTAGCTATAGCCCCAGATTTTTTTGCTTGTTCTATAAATGTTCACATGTCATTAAAAAGAACAAAAAGTAAGATGAGTGCAAGGGTTTAAATATCCAGCATACGCATGCCACTAACTAGTCATGCATTATCATACAACATTGTTCTCACATCATCTGCATATGTCTACAAATTAACCAAGATTCTTTTGTTATTTTTCATAGGCATGTGGTGACTTGTATGTCTCTTTTATCCCAACAGTTCTGAGAAAAGTTATTTATATGTCACGACAATTATATTGTGTCCTCTGCAAATATGTATGGCAGTGGCAAATATACGAGAGTTATTTATATTATAATTTAAAAGAGTACGGGGCAACACGAAATGCTGGTAAGTCTGGCTAACCGTGCGGCCACCGTTCTGCTGAGAATATCATAGCTGTGTCACGCAATTGGTCAGTAAGCGGAGTTTTTACATACAATTTCGATAAAAGACATAAATATGTTTCCTTTCAAAATACAAATAGCAACAGTTTCAGCTAATGAACGCTAAACGCGTTAATATTTGCTCAAGCCATCTTAGATCTCGACCAAGAGGAAAACTTCTTGTCGAATATTATTGTGACCGACCAAGACTACTTCAACCTCAGTGAGTATGCGAAGAAGGAAAATTATCTCTTTTGAGGCATTGAAAATCCACGTATACCCAACGAAGACCCTTTACATCCATTCAAAGTTACTGCATGGTGCGCTTTTAATGCTGGAGGTCATCGGGCCTTATTGTTTTCGTAAACTCCTCAGATCTAATGAAAACTCTAGACGCCAAGCGTTACAAGGGCATACTCAACAACTATATCCTTCCTCAATTCAATTGAATGGTAGTGGAGAACAACCACATGTTCTCCCACAGGGTGTACATTGCATGAACTATAACCGAACTTCTGAAGTCCGCATTTTCGGGTCGTTCTATGCCTCGCTGTGGCGATTTCCACTAGACAGGAACGCCTGATGTAACCGTTCCAAACATACTTTTGTGGAGTTCTTTTAAGACACGAGTTTATTTCAACAAATATATATAAAGCAGAAAATATTCAGTAAACCAACGTATTTTAATCGCTAAAACATTTTACCAAATCAATCAGCGATTACTGTGACGATGAGAAAGTTACGTGAAATTTTCGGGAGAAGCCACGTGCCAACAAGACGCACAATTTATCGTGTAGTGAATGATTTTGTAGAAAGAGGGACTGTAGCTGATAGGCCCAAGCATGGACTACAACCTACTGCAATATCGGCTGAAAACATTACTGCTGTTCAAGAAAGTGTCCAAAACAATCCAGCAACCACAATTCGACACCGTGCTCAGGAGCTTGGTCTTCAAAGAACAACTTTGGCCACAATTTTGCACAAAGATTTGCATTTGTTTCCATTCAAGATTCAGTTGACACAAGAGCTGCTTCTCGAAGACCATTTACGCCGCCGTACATTTGCCAATAGGATGCTACAGCTCGCCCATGACAACCCCGATTTTCATGAAAAAATCATAATGAGTGAGGAGGCACATTTTTATTTGAATGGATATGTGAATAAACAGAATAGTCGGTTCTGGGCAATGGAAAACCCTTAAATTAATCATCAGTAACCTTTGCATCCATTAAAAGTAACAATCTGGTGTGCAATTTGGTCAGGAGGAATCATTGAACCTTACTTCTTTGAAACTGAAAACGGCGTAACTGTAACTGTCAATGGGGAGCGATATCGTAATATGATTGAAAACTTTTTAACGCCACAACTGGATGCTTTGGGCTTGACTAACATCGCATACAGCTAGGATTACAATGGAATTACTGCGAGACCTATTTCCACAACAATTTATTTCAAGGAATGGTGATGGCCTCCACGGTCGCCTGATTTGACTGCTCCGGACTTCTTTTTGTGTGGATATCTGAAAAGCAAGGTTCATGAAACGCTCAAACAAAATATTCGTGATGAAATTAATGAAATACCGCGTGAAATGTGTGAGAATGTAATGAAAAATGTGTTCAAAAGGGATCGCATTTGTGAGGATAACAGGGCGGACATTTATCTGATATTGTATTCGATACATAATTGCCGACATTAAATAAATCATTTATCAATATACGATCCATTCTCTTTCATTTAATCACAAATTTTAAACAAACAAAGTAATACATATACCTTCCCCGCGGACACCCTGTATTATATACTTTTAATCTAGCAATATCATAATATATTGTTCTTAGACTCTAATTACCAACTCCAAATTTTTCCTTTGCGTGAGTTAAAAGAAATGTATTTTACAGTTTAGATAACAACATTTTACTAATCGATTAAAATAGATTCATTAACTTTTTTAATCCAATTTTTAGTAATACGGAGTCTATAGACTTTGCTTGAGCGGCAAATGGTCATAAATATTTCTTAAGTTTATGTGTAGTTACTTGTTACGGCTTAAAGAAGATATGTTGTCACTATTAACACTGCTGGGGGCTTTAAAGAATAGGCTGTGTTTTTCCCTTGGTTTAGAAAAATATTTAAGTAAATTATGTTGTATATTAAGGTGGATATATTTTACGAACATAAACCAACACACTTAAAAGCATTTACATATTTATATGATTATGCAATTGTCATATATAACTCACACACATATGGAATTTTGTTTATAGGTTCACACGCATAAAAGCAAAAAAGTTGACTTGAGACTTAAAAGACTTTTAAAAACAGCTAATAATATATGCTTGCAAAAAGTAAAATCCTGCAACTTTTATTTTGTTTCTGACACTTACTTAAAATTAAAAGCTCGTGCTAGCCTGATAGCGAGCTAGGCCATCTCTTCCAGCAGGAGACAAATATAAGAATCCGGACTTATGGAATATTTCATTCAGTAGCAAAGCATATGAGTATATTATACATTTTTACACGTTTTTACAACAGATATCGTTGTATTCCATTTTTAAAGGTAACGAATTCAGGGGAATATTTCAGTTTTCGCTAACCGAAAAACGATGTTGGAATTTTTGAAGTGTCCTCTCTCCATGTTCAGCATTATGCCGGTTCTACAAGGTTAACGGTTCAGCACAGCACGAAAATACTACGTTCTTTGTCAACAGTAGCCCGTTTGGTGATGCACCGTACATTACATTATAGTAAAAATTAATGCTTTAACTGAAAATGTTGACTTGGCCAAGATACTTTGTGTAATTTGTCAGAAGGTCAAAAATCAAATCAAAGAAAAAGAAATAAATATATTTAAAGCAATTTCCTGGGATTCGTGATCCCTAGTTGTTAGTTTTAGTTTCTTTTAATGACAGCTTAATAAAAATTGATTGCGCAATCACTGTCAATAACTTTGTATTTTGTTAATTTTGTTCGCATTATTTTGTATGCAACGCAAAATACCGCTAGATTACTCTCTAAAATGCTAAAGTAATAAAATTTTATTTCTTGCTTTCAATGACTATCTTTGTATTTAATGTGTTAAATATATTTCGTCGTTCTCTTTTTGTCGGCAGTGGCCCCAACAGAAAGTGCGCTGCGAGTTAGAACTGAAAAAGCGCTTGCGATGTTATAGAGAAAGGAAGAGGCTTCTGATTTGTGGAGGGACTATTAAGTATTCCATAGATTTATATGCTTGGGTTAGTATCCTAGCTGCTGCCAATCAATAATATAAATTTTTTAACATGTGCTAACTTCTATTCATACGACTACAATACCCTCCTTTGTAGGTATCACTCTATAGCAGAAAATCGTCGGCGAAGTAAATTCATAACTAAGAGAATGGCTACACTAAGAGTAATGCGTGGTTTGTTGAAATGACACTTCGATAATCCTATATTTTATTAACTTTTCTAGGACTCAATGTTCAAGCAGGAAATCCTAACTGTTTGTTCATATGCCTCGAACGAAATTTCTGTAATTCTGAAAACGAAGGTACTTTATTTTGGTATGAATTGAAAACTTGAAAAGTGATGAACACTTATAATTCGAATTTTATTTTTGCTTATTTATTTTTTTAAAACTCTTTTCACATCTCTCTCGTTTACAAACATTGGTTGGATAATTCAGTTTGTGTACATTTTTACAACTGACTTAGTGCTTATAATTATATGAATGTTGTCTATTTGTTAAGACTTGCACTCATACATTTAAACCTTTCAAATATGAGCATTTAATTAGCTTTACATTACAAATGATTATATTATCTTAATTATGATGACAATGAACAAACACAGAGCTTAAAGTTATTTGATAATCCACATGTTTGACTTGTATTAAAGAACCTTTTAGTAACATTTATCCTTAAAACAACTTATGCACACACAATCTCACGCACACACTCATATTCGAAAGTATTTATATACATTTGTTGCTGAAAGAATATGGTATAAGGCCATATTAATTATACATACAACACAGACATTAAATTTATACGTGAAAGTATTAAGTGTTTCAACAGCTGTGGGGTAGGGTTGTGGTTGTTTAGCAAATGAATCCAAAACATTTTAAATCATGCAAATCTTAAAGACTGTCAGGGTATGGGGGTTATATTTAAGACATGACTAAAAGCTCTTAATAAATTAATAGTTTAAATGCAGCTTTTGGTTATAGTGAAAAGCGACAGATGTTTGAATTCTTGAACTTAAGTTTAACGAGCTCTAACACAACTAAAGTGTTAAATGCTGATGAAAAACAGAAAGAGAGAGAGAGAGAGAGAGAAAAAACTACTTGAATGAGATTTGTATTTTAAAAAATCTATTAATGGAACTAAATTTGCGCCTCGTGTAATCAGACCACTTTGTTTTCAAAAGAGAATTAAGTTACGAGAAAGTAAACAAATATTAATTTTTTTTTTCATTTATTTTGGTTTTTTACAGATCACGCGTAACTGGTGTCATAATGTAATTTTTTTTATTATTAAGTATTATTTGACAAAAAATTACAATGCAAATACATCTCCAAAGTATTCAGCTGTATGATGAAAGTCAGTGTTCTGTGTTTTTCACAGAACATGCTCTTTACGAGTAATATATGGTGTACACTATCGAGCCCATTAATGCCAATACCATCGGCCAATTTTAGCCTCAATGTACGCAACTGATTAGATAGGATTAATCCCGTAGTGAGGAGAATATTAGGGCCGTCGCGAAAAGTGCGGGAAAACCATGGTCAATCAATTCGACGCCAAGCGTGATGTCGTGCGAAATTTGGTTTCAAGAATGGCTTTATCGAGAAATTATTTTTGCGAGCAGCTAATTTCGCGTTTCGGACCTGCCAACAGGCTGTATATGTGATGGTAAAAGTCTACGTCGATAACCGAGCTTTAATGCAACAGTTCTTGCGTAATTCGCATAATACCCGTAGCACTGCTGGAAAGATTGATCAGAAATTTAAATCTCTCAAATGGATCACCTAGAGCGTAGTGACTACCATCTTTTGTGTGAAATTATCATTCAAAAGTAAATGCCAGATATTGTTCTTTCGGGTCATAATAAATATTTCGACATTCAACTTATTAGCATTGAATTGAAGAATTAATTTTAAAATTAGAAAATGGTCTAAATGAATTACCGATACAAGTTCACATTCGGCTAGGAGCAGGTTTGTAGATTAATAAAAAGTATGACTTTGACCCGTAGCTAACGGAGTGGTATTACAGGCAAGGCCTGGACCAGTTGTCACTGAGGTGTCTAAGGCTTAGTAATTGGATTGAAACTCCTCAGCTTAGTCCAGGCTTACAAATAGCTGTGCTAATAGAACTGTCCATAAAGGACGCTCACGCACTGCTTTGTTGGTTCAGCCGTCAGTTTTTTAATAGAATAGCGAGACTACAAGGTTCAGCGAGTCTATCATTCTATGACATTCAGAGCGAATGTATTCATTAATACTCGTTGGCACCCCGTAAGACTCAAACTACACAATTTTGTATTTCTATTTCAATGAAACTAATTAAAATAATTTTCCTACCAACTTGGTGCCCACACCTAGAAAATATACTTTAACAGCATACACGCCCCGACTGTGACTTTCATTAATTAATTATGATAATTCACGGATAAGACCTTGTCTAAATTCTCCTCATGTCCTAATAAAAATTCTTCTTTTAGTTAATTGCTGCTTGCGTTAAAAACCTCAACACTCACTCACACACCTTTTTCCTTGCTTGTGCGTCTTGGGAAAATTAAATACCTGTTAGCTATATATATCTTCCAAAAACACCTGCTTCGAATTGGCAAATAGTTCTTAATTTTCCAGCTTTTCCATTCAACTAACTAGTTAAGCATTCACAGAATAACTTCTGGCATATATTTCACTCGCATATAGAACATGAGTGAATACTTTTTGTACAAAACTAAATTTGCACTCTTTTTTAGCGAAATATTTGTATATCTACATGTGTGTGCGTGTGTGTGTTTTATAATCAAACTTAAAATTTAATATTATCTTTTATGTCTTAAGCATATGTTTACCTTAAAGCAAAGTTGCTGCGGAATCATACAAACAGCAACACACACTCTCACGATATTTGTCATACTTTGGCTTTACCATAAAATGACAATATATTTTTGAAAATTTGTTGTTATTCAAAAAGAAAAGTATATACACACACTTCTACTTTCTTGCAGGATACTTTCAGCTCAACTAAACCCACAAAGATTGAATGAATGAGCATAGAGTGGCAGAAGAAATACTTGGCAAATATAATAATTTATATGCAAACATGCGTTAGATTGCTTTACAATAAATTCCAACTGTTCATATTCGTATATTCTTTGTTTTGTTTGTGTGTCTTGCATGCTTTTAGGCGTTAAAACTTACTATAATGTTACTTATTGCTTTCGTAAGTAGAAAGAAGATGGTTTGTTGTTTTTGCCAGTTGCGTTAAAGTTGTTGTCTTTTTGTGTATGTTTGTTTGGCTTCTTTGCTTCTCATTTTTTTTATTTCACTTAGCATCTGTAACTGAAAATCACAAAAGAATATAACTTAAGGCGTATTACCATCTAAAAACCTTTTATTCACATAACCATTTTAGAAAGCGAATATTCTTTTTGCCAAACATATGCGCAGGAAAGTATAGAGAATAAAATATATTTCGTGACAATATGAATTTGTAAATAATATATAAAGCAAATTTAAAAACAATATGGGAAGGTATACGAATAAAAATAATAGGGTTACAAAATAAGAGCAATGGAAAAAGAAATTTAAATGAAACAGAAGCGGTGTGAGATAACAAACTGATTCTGGCTTTATTTTTTAATCGCCATATTTGCATTATTTTCTAAAGAACAGCACTTCATTCAAGTGACGGTTTCGACTTCAGTGGCAACGATTGAGGATGGTTTTTTGTTCAAAATCTGGATCACCGTCCAACATTTTCAGCGCACAATCAGCGAACTAATGGCGTTTTATACGTTCATCTGGATTCAATTCTTAAGTCAGCTAACCTGACAGTCGGGTCGACTCTCTGGCAGTGCTCGATTCAGCCGATTTGCACCTAGTCAATATTTCTAGGCGTTATTCTATACTGGCTGCTACTACGGGTATATTACGAATATATTTTCTTTACTTTGCAACAATCTTTTTCTCGTTGGTGATTCGAAGTAGAAAAGAGGATATTTTCGCTTCAACTTTTCCACGGCTTGACGGATTGCATGGGCACTGAACGCTATGGGGTCCAATTGAGCCGGAATTCGTGTAATATTCCTTAATATTTTCCAAGTTTTCAGCAGGCGTGAAACGGTGTAAGAAACGTTAAACCCTACTGAACATTTTGACATCTGCCTAGCATTAAAAGCATTGACAGTTCCTGAAATATAATTGGAAAAAATCTTATTACTATCTGACCACCCTATGCTATTCAAAGTCTTAAAGTTTGAACAATAATAATTCTTTTGAATAACTATGATAAAAGCCTGGCATTTTTTATATAGAGGTTGATCAAACCATAATGCACGATTTTAGTTGTGAGTCACTATCGCGAGATGATAACAGACTTCTTGTGGCCAATAAATGGAAATTGAGAATATGGATCTGGACGATATGTGGTTCCAACATAATAGTGTCTCTTGAAACACAGCCAATGAAATTCAATGGATGTGTTATCTCACGAAGTGGTGATGTTAAGTGCCCGTCACGATCATTAGATATAATACCGTTGGACTTCTTTCATTCTTTGGGAATATTTAATAGTAAAAGTGAACTTTAATAAGCCAAGAACAATTCAAGAGCTAAAGGAAGAGTAAATTCGGCACATTAACGACATTGCAGCTCAATTATGTCTCGGAGGTATGCCACCGAAGCCGCGGTGAGCATTTGGCTGATATTTTGTTTCATAGATTCTTTGATTATGATTATAAGTATAAAGATAATTAGTTGTCTGAAAACTTTTTGTTTATTTACAATAAACATCCTGCGTTTTGGTTTGACCACCTTATACAAATAATCTTTGTTATTCTCTACTCTCTCGTTACTTCCGAAAACCATTTTTTTTAAATGCAATAAGCCGTTTTTGCTAACAAAAGCTTTAATAAAACTTTTTGCTGAAATATGATTTTGTAGTTTTTAATATAAATAATTTTTATTTCCTAAAAACATTTCTTGCTAAAAGTTTTTAAAAGCTTTTTACTAGGATAAGATTTTGAAATCCTTTTTTTTTACTAAAATAAGCTTTTTTGCTGCAGCAAGATTTTGTAATGGCTTTTTACGAAAACAATATTTATCAAAGCTTTTTACTTAAACAAGCTTTTTACTTACATCAAAACCAGCTTCACCACTGAAAAAGGCTTTTTTTTACTAAAACACTCTCTATTTAATACACAAGCTTTTTTTACTAAAATTTGTATTTACGAAAAACTGTTTGCCATAAAACCTGTTGAGCTAAAAACTATTTTTTATTTTTATAAAAATTTATTTTTTTCTTAAAAAATTTCTCCAAAAAACAATCAACTTAGAAAGTCTTTTCTTACTGAAATTAAGTAATTTTTATTATAATATAGAATTTATAATTATAGTCTGATAAGCAATACCACGCTGAAGGGCATAAAAAGCGCTTATTTATTTCACATTTAAAAGATTAAAAATCGTTCTGATTAAATGCGAAAAACATAGTTCTTATAGAAAAAAGATTTATCATAACAAAAGAAAAAGCTTTCAATCAGCAGTGAAAAAACATTTATTTTTATATTCGAAGTTTATGTGGATTTTTGTCTTTGTACTTAATCTCATTAATTTTAACACAATAATTACTTCAATATCTCCAGCCACGCTATACTTCCCTAGTTATACCGTTGTCATCAGTATGTTATGATTGAGCATGTTGGCAAAAGGCTGAGTGCACTCAAGTGTTTTCAAACGTATTTGCTTATTTTTTTACCTCAGCCTGCCAGGTCTTCTTCCTTTAAAGGAACAAAACGCCTTAAATGTTGACTACAACAAATAAACTAAATGGTACTAAAAGTGCAAAAAAAACAAGGTGTAAATATTTGGCTGTTAATATTAACCTTAGATTTATGACAAAAAGTTCAACATAAATATAACAAAATTAAACAAATTTTCAACAACGTGACTAAATCAGATACATTTTTGTTAGACAAAATTAAAAAAAAGCTACAAAGTAATGAAGTGTTATAAAAATTAAAAATCTAAATTATTTATTAAAAAATACAGATTTGTTTTTACACTTTAAAAGGTGGGGAGGCAGACATTTTGGCCTTTGAAGTAATGACTGACTGTCAAAAGACAATTTTTATTTTATATCAATAGCTTATTAAATTTGGCAAGTTGCGCAAAAATATAAAGAAAAGAAGACTAACAAATTCTTATTTATGGGCGTAAATATTTTTATCGAAATTTTGCACAATACAAAGCACGTGTTAAATTATTGTATTTTCTTTCTAATGTCATGTATCAATAACTTGTTTATTTGTTCGTTTATTCTATAATTGAATTTCGTTGGGAAATTTAATCTCTTCTTGCTTTTAGGTGTTTTTTTATCTGCACAATTTCCAGTTCGGTTCTTTAGTTTGATTGTATTTTTACTCGCATTACAATGTTTCTTTTTTTTGGTGTTTGTTTTAAAACCAAATAAACCTTAATAATATTTGTTACTTTATAATACAATAAAAGATTAAAAGAGAAAAAAATTCAATTTTTGGTTTCACATTTGTTTGATATATTTTTTTCAATATAAAAACAAGGTGTCTCTAACAGGCTCAAAAAATTGCTGTGGAAAAAATAAATGCAAAACAGAGAAGGACGAGACTCAAAAAGTAAAATGTAAATGATTTATCCGAGCAGTAGATCTTTGCTCTGAGCGTATATTTTGGTCTGTAAATTTGAACAGTTTTTCCTAGCTTTGGCAAATTTAAAGAGGAAAAGCTTTGAGTTTGCTCTTCTAGCATATTCTCTAAGCGTTATCAAGTGCTTTAAGATCTGCCACGTTTTATAAAAATTCTTCATTAGTAAATACATTTCTCTCTTCAAAACGTGGGTCTATTTTAAAGGAAGGTAAGAGAAGAGTATTTATTTTATAGCCACTAACACTTGGACCCTGCGAAAAAGTTCTTCTAACTCATATGCGGTGAATAGTTTTAAAGCTTTATGAATGCTTATTTAGACTTTGAAGGGCGGCTTTAAATCTACATACCTCAAAGCTAAAAGTAATCACCCACATAAAATATTATTAATATGATTTTGACCTGTTGCGACCAACTAAAACAAACATTTGCATGTATTTGCTTCGAGAAGTTTTCTTTCAATATATATCAAACTTAGTAACCAATACAACAGCTTATAATACAAAATAACGAAGGGCTATTTTCAATCTGAATCTCTAGTTTTATAAAAAGTGGGTCATTTGAACCTATTTTTTACCCCAAATTTTTGAATAGCACCCGTATAATTTGATTTAGAATTGATTTAATATTTCATTTTCATTATTTACATTTTGTTTTCGTATTTGGATTTATCTTTTTCTCTAATCGGGATTAATTTCTATATAGCCCGAGAATCTTGATTTTCACATTTCTCCGGAAAAATCTGGTAATTTTTTGGATCCCTTAAATATTTTGGGATTTACGATTTTGTCAAAATCCCTGACTAATTCAAAATTTCCGAAATTTTTCAAAATTTTTGGATTCAACATAAAATATGAGCTTAACGTTTTATTTTACTACAAACTTCTATGTTATTTTACTTGAATGCATGAAGTTTTATTACCAAAAAAATTTTAATTTCATTAAAGAATTGTAAACAACTGAAGTTTCAGTTAAATTTTAAGTTCACCAGAAATCAAAAATATTTCATAAAAAAACAAGTTCAAAGTTACAAATCGAAATTACACAAATAAATTTATGTTACAAAATAGTATATTTTTATAAATAAAATAATATTTTGTCAGCAAATTTCACCAAAAATACTATTTACACGAAAATTCAGTAAAAATCAAAAACTTTAAATTTAAAATTCCATACAAATATAAAAACTATCAAAGTTTTGTACACATTCCAATTTTACTAAAATTATTAAAATTCACTAACGAATCGAAATTTTATTTAACAGTGGAATAAACGTAAAAAATCGCTAAACAAAAATTGAATTTGATAATGCGTACATTATTGTACACACAAAGAAAAAACTTGACTAAGTTAACCACAATCCAACAGTAATATGTTATTATGGTTTATTGTAGCTAACAGAAAGAATAATATTAGAATGCTAGAAAAGCAATAAAGTTTATTGTATTGATTGGCAGCAGCTGATAATACTGTGCTACACAAAAAATATGCAGGGATTCTTATATAACAATTCTATTTTGTTACGGAATTTACGGAAAGAACTTCTGCTTTTTCTCGAACAGTTCGTTAATTAGCAAATGTAATGAAATAACAATATTTATTAAGTTGCAACTTCTAAATATTATAAGTATGTTGTTTTGAAAGTCGATTCGGAAATAATTTAGTTATGGTCGGTTAAGTTGAAAAAAATTTCTTGTTTAATATTTTTTATTAAAAGAATGCTCGGTCGGCGAGCATGCACAGGTGTTTTCACATTTACTACGGACCTGGTTTTCTGAAATTTGCCCACAATTCTCCCGATTGTGGACACCTTTGTTCAATTTTGCTTAACAAAAAAATCACGAAGTCCACGAAATGCATTTTGATTTGATTTTCTTAAAAGGCTTCAAAAATCTTAAGGCGCTGCTCAATTGCTATGTGACTCATAATTAACATCGTGCATTTTGGTCGGACCACCCCATAAATTAAATAAATTCTTTTTGTAAAAAAGTATACATATGTTAAAACATAAAAGCATAGATTTCCAAAACTCGTTATTACAAGAAAGCGATTAAGGGTTAATGATTTATATTAATTTTTTTGGGTTTTTTAGAATTATTAAATTAGGTGATTTTATTGTCACATTTAAGTTCGACTTTTATTCTTCCAAAATACCAAATTAATCAATCCCGTAAATTCCTGTGACTTAAATTTGGTAATCTCTGAAACACACATTTCTACAATTGTTGTGTTGTCTATTTTTGTATCTAACAGTAATAATTTCAACTGTGTAATAGGAATCCTCACTTCACCTTTTATTATTTAAAAAAAAAAATTATATTTTAGAGCATATCATAACCTTATTGAAGGAGTATTGAATTTCTATATTACATTTGTTACAAAAAGTGAAAAAAACATTTTTAAAAAAATTGTGAAGCTGATATCTTTTATCTAAATATAATAATAAAAGCGGATGATAAATAGCAATAAAAAGTATTAAGATCATTGACTCTTTGAAAGCATCAAAAATAACATTTGGATCGGGTATAAGAAAAGCAGTTTGTTCTAAATATATCTATTTATTTTATAATAAACTTTATTGCATTATTGCAGAAAAATTATCGAGGTCCTGATTGTTAGGCTGCATTGAAATTACGGAATTTTTCATAGAACTGGTAGCATTAGGTAAGGGGAGCTTAGAAGCTCGTTAACCGATCATATTCAACGTGATTAGTTGTGTACCACATTTTTGTTATATAGCGCAGTACAGCGTCTGCAAATTGATAACTATTTTTCCGAAATTCAGCCCCGTAGAGTAACTTGATTCGGACACTTAAGCAACTTATTGATAACGAACAGTTGGCGGTTGAAATTAAATCCCGCGATATCGATGGCATTTAATTCAAAAAAATGTCACACGACCGGCGTGATCAGCCATCTTCACATTACTGACTTGCGAAATGACTGCTCATATTATGTAATATCCATCATTTATACTTTTCTCCATTGAGGCTACGTACGGTCTAAAGTATGCGTCGATTAGGCGACTGCCTTTTAAGATTTGAGTCCCAAAATTTCTCTCACGATTTGGCAAACACCATTTAAAATGTTCGAATACTTATAAAGTAGTTATTATTAGAAATTAAAAAGTGCTGCATATTTATAGGCGTTATGATATACAAGACTTACTGCATACTTTGCCACAAAGCAGCTAACAAAAGACAACATGTGACAAAATCATAAACATTGTTTTATATATTTTTGCAAGTTGGTAGGTTTTAAAAGTCGGCAACTTAACCAAAATCTAATTATTACAGCGTAGTTAATGACTGGTCTATTTATGGTTCGTGCCACTTTTAGCAAACTTATATAATTAAAACTTCCTTAATTGCAGAAGGGTGAGTAGGAAATAACTAGTCGGATTAATTAACTCATAGCACGTTTTGTGGCTACATTATTCAAGTTAACGAATATCTGTAGCCTTGTAACAACTCTTGCACGTGGCCAATGTGTAACACTAGAAAAACAAACATGTGAGTTTTATATTTACTGGCAAAAATATTTTTATAAAAAATGTATAATTTTATGCAAGAACAGTTAACATATGTTATTAATAGTTTATTTGGTCAATTTGTTTTGCATATTAATTTAGTAACGAAACCGTTTTTTTAGTAGAGAAAAAAGACTACATAAATAAGGAAAAACGGCTCAAAAGTATATTGCTGATAATAAATATATGTATATACATCTAAATGTAACCCGTTTACCGCTGATTTGTTTTAACGCTGGAAAGTACAGAAACATATTTTTAATAACCGTGAAAATTATTTTATTTGAGGGATAATTTTATGGAATTATAGCCTGAATTTAACCCTGCACTGTATTTCATCCTCGGTAGTAATACTTCATGCATGATTTCTCAAAATAAGTCTTAGCATCTAAGCATAAGACAATAAAAACCTTAAAAAAATTTAATTAAATTTTATTTCAAAACTAAGAACTAGTCACTCAGCTTGATCATACCTAATTTTCTTTAAATCAAACTTGTTAATTAATAATCTCATACATTACCTTTTTTACATATTAAATTTAAAATTAAATTTTATTTACTTTAATTATTTATTTCTTTTTCTTTGAGAAATTTACATTATTTTGCATTTTGCATTATGTAATTTTCTATAGTATACTTTTGGGTGATAAAACCCCTTCATTTTACATCGAATTTTTAACGCATACAAAAGCTTCTTCTCTTTCGTTTGTTTGATTGTGTTGTTTGTAATATAGCGTTTAGCAAAAGAAGCGTAAATTTGAATTCAGTAAAATAATTTTGAAAATTTTATATCTACACTTAGCTGTTGAACAGCAAATTACTGGGATGTTTTTTGTGCTATTACGGGCGAAGAAGATCGTGGCAGGCAAAGCAAGCAGTATTGCTAAAATGCAGATTTTCCTTAAGAACATAAAATTTTAATTGCAATTCACACTTAGAATTTTCTTATTCCTTTCTTTTGGTATTTTCTTTTTGTGATTGTAAGTGCTGAGTTTTATTATTTGCCATCAACAGAACAACGGGAAGTAGTTTAGTTTTAGTTTAGCTGTTTATTTTTTTCTTATATTTCGAATTTGTAAATTATTTAATAAATAGAAAGAAAATGCTGTATGCGTGATTGTTAGAGGAATTTAAATTGAGTTTTATACATTATGCGGAGTAAAGCAAAGCCGAATAATTTTCTATAGAATACTTTAAGGCATTGTCGGTTGTTGTATTACTGTTGCAAGGCTTATGAAATGAGTGAAAATGGTTGTAAGGGTTTTTGTTGCATATTATTTTACAATAACCGCATTAATTGTGTTAATTGCACGACAAGGTAGAGTTCTGGGACAGCAAAAGTTCCATAGGAGTAGTTAGAGTAAAGGTTTTTTTGTACAAAATATAATTTCAAATTTCGCTCTGGCACCTTGTTCATAATAGTACTTATCAGATACTTTCTTTTTATTAAGATTTAGCAAATTTAGAATTTACAATCTAAGGACTTTTAACCACCAACCCTCTAGTCATTTTCTGGAATGCAGTTATGCAAATTAAAATATATTTTTAATTATTGTTACTCATCATATAAACTTCTTGTGTTATACAAGTATTTTGTCCAACTTAAGCTAATTAAACTTACACATTATATTAAATAATACAAAGTATGCGGCTGCTTAAATAAATTTTTATACATAAATAAACATTATTATATTGCATGTTTATATCCCGTAGGGTTAATCAGAGCAAATGAAGAAGTAAAACAAAAAATAACAAATAATGAGACAACATAGAGCTAAATTAGTTTACATTATAACTTGTTATTTTAAAGGGTTTCTGTAAATAATTTAGAGCTACACCCTGCTCCATGTGTGCATTAATTCTTGTTTTTTTATGAAAAACACAATAATGTTTAGTTTAGTTATGAAATTATATAAAAAAGTTTATAAAACAATAACAGTTGATTACAGAAATAAAAATAATTGATACAAGAAATTGTGGTGCATATTGTTAGGCGATATGATTTACAAAAATTATTGCATACTTTGGGGAAAAAGTTAAAATATTAGAAAGAAGTAAAATTAAAGTAAAAGCAAACAAATAAAACATATGGAAAAATATCATAAGCAATCTTCTAGATCTCATTAGGTTTTGCCAGTGACGAAAGAATCAAAAATTTGCTCATCCCAGCATTATTAGTGACTGATTTATGTCTGAACTTGTGCCAGTGGTATCATCATTATATAATTAAACATTATATAAAAAGCATGCTTTGTTCCTATTTCCTCAAAAATTTTTTAGTGTTAGCAACTTAAAAGTTACTTTTATACTTCAGCAGATCTACGATCTTACTGGGAAGAGTTAGATATTTTACTGAGTCCATACACATTTATTTAAACATATAAAGATGTTTTGTAAAAAATGTCTCAATAAATTTTGCACCAATTTAACTGAATGATAAAAAGACTTTCGGTTCAAAATCTTGAACCATCCGTTGGAATAAATACGTCATACAGAAAGTTGCATAATAAACTGACGACACCTTTTATTTCGTATTCAATTCAGGCCAACTTAATCGCGAAGTTAAAAAGATGCTGTACTGAAATTGGACATTTGACAGCGGAAAATTTATCTTTTACTTGGTATAAGTTAAATTACTTTCAATTAGCTTAAATACATTTACTTTGGGGCGTGATTTCTCCCATTTACACAAGAGCTATAATAATCTGCATAATTTTCTCACCTAAACTACACGGATTAGTGACAAGGAAAAGAAAATACAGTCGACTCTCTGTAATTTGAAACTTGTCAATTTTAATCTTACGGTAATTCGAACTGTTTTCCAAGTCCTTTGAAAAACATTCGGTAAATTGAAAAATACCCGTGCAAGTTGGTCCTCTCGGTAATTTAAAGTTTTATAAACGGCTTATTGCACACTGGCTGTCAATAAGCTCTTAGTCTTGAACCTCTTTTAAATAAACTCTTCATAATTAAGATTTGTTTCTATCTCCTTTAAATTCTTGTTAATTTAAACTCTCGACTATTTGAAATATATCTGTGACCCCTTGAATTTCAATTTATCGAGAGTCGACTTTAGATTCCGATTAACTAATATACATAAAGATGAAATAGACAATTGGTTCAATCTTAACATATCTTAGTTTATTGTAAAGTTGCATACAAATTGTACTGGGGGGTATATTTCTTTTAAACTTCCTTTCGCTGTCGATCTTCTCAGTCATCATTTAGCATCGCGCAATCATTTATTTGTGCTTTAGCGATCCCACGCTTTAGACTAGTAGTTTTGGGCATTTTTTTTTATCACCTAGAAGATATTACATAAGAGCTACGTTAACTGTATTTTCTGGGACAAGCCTGAAAGTATCTTCTTACTGGATTTTTATTTATGTAGAGCTCATATTTTTTGGTTTTATGATCTGAATTTTTTTCCTACGTACCTTTTTGATTTTCAGCTTCAGTTCTTCTTGAGCCCCTACAATTGGCTAACCGTTGCGACCTATTTGAGTTTATAGGACCCACTAATTGCAAAATCTTAGCGCCTTATGTACAGTTACCTAGTACTGGTTCTGTGTTCAGATCATATGCTGCTTCGGCATTTTTCTTTTTCTTGTTTAGACTGAGTTGTAGTTTTCAGAGTTGCTGCTCCTAAACGCTTTTGCTGATCGTTTCGCTTTCGGAAATATAGTTTGTTTAAGTTTATTATTTTATTGCATTAAATTATTTTGGAGTTATATTAACACAGTTGTAGTGACCGTAAATATCAATTCCTTTCTTATCTAAACAGTCAAGCCTGCTTATTTTATAATTTATCTGCTCCACTTTATTAAATATTTTGAAAGTGTATTGAAATGAAATACATAATTTTCATCACATATAAAACTCCATTTTAAGCCACGTCACTATATTGATAATATCTTCTGTACAAAAAAACAATCTTATTATATTTGCCCAGCTTACCTTTAAACCAGTTGCTACCCACATACAGAGATAAAAACAAATAAATATCAAAGTGCAAATTTTAAGCTTAATATAATGCCGAAGGATAAACAGGAAACACCGCCCGTTTCTTTTCGCTCCTTCATTCTTTTTTCCTGCCTCGAAAATTAGAAGGAAAATCTATAAAAAATATACAATAAAAAAAAACTAAAAAGAAATTGTTCAGTTGAAAAATATCTAGTTACCGCTTACTTATTTATCTAATACCCTTAAATACATATTTATAATACAAGCTGAATTGTAAGAAACACAGAAAAAATTTTAATTCAGAAAAAAATATTTATAAAAAATAAAATTAAAAACCTTATCAAATTGATTGGATTTTGTACAAAAAAAAAAGGAAACAGAGAATGAGAGTGATTGGCTAAAAAACTATTATGGTATCCTGAAGTCTAAAAGTTATTACTCTAGAGAAAACAAAAATGAGGAGACCTTAACAATAACATAATAATTCTAAACTTCCACAGTAAAGACCCTTAAGTGAAACAAACATTTACTAAAGCAGTAATAACACTGTACAACACCAAAAACTAAATAAGATTCTGCCAACAGATTCCGAAAGAGGTGATAAAAAAAATATATAAAAACACGTGCATAGGCATTTTGAAAGTTTTACACATTGTTATGGTGAATCGGAATCAACCCTTAAATTCATTTTCAGTTTTGACATCTTTCTGGCTTTCAAGTAAAATTTTGAGCCTTTATGTCTTTGAAGACTTATAGTAAAATTGTATGGCAAATTTTTGTGCAGGACCATACCTTCTAGGCTAAGATATTCCACAAATATGTTTCTCGTAGTACTCGTATTATTCATAGAAGTGCTAAGCATGTCTTATGCTTAAAATGTAAGAAATACAACATTTCCTATGCCGATGAAAACGTAAAAAAGGAAGAAAAGTTAACCCCATCTAAAACAAAATCCCAACGTATACTTTCACACCGTCCATAAACGCATTTTCTTTTGGTCCCTCTGCTAGAATCCATTTTCAGAATCTTGCTATTTTGAAAAAAAAAATTATTTTGATCTACAGTGCAATTAAGCCGAATAAAAGAGAAAAAATAATTTTTTTAAAGATACATAAACTTGAACACAATCCGTACAATTCTGATAGAATGAATTCGCCATCACTTTCGTGACCTCAATCCTTCATATTAGACTGCCACGCTGGCCTTGTTAATAATTATGGTTTATTTAACGTTTTGGAAAGAGTCTATAGATCTCAAATCGATTGCACGTCCATCTTACTTATTGAACAAAAGTTAAATAGTCTTATGTTAGGTCGACTAAATTAGTAATTAGCAATTTTTTTTTATGCCCGCTGACTTCTTGTGCGACTTTTCCACAGTTATATAATTGTGTCCCTTTTTACGAATTTTCGCAACTTTTTTCCTTTTTGCCAAGTCTGTGATGTAATAGAAACGCATATACACGTTTAAAATTTAAACGTATTTCTGTTCTTTTATTACCTAAAGTACCTTGATATAACTAGAGGTCGTTAATCGGTTATTGTTTTGCACTGTGTATTGGTGATGCCAAATGAAGGTGACTGAAAACTACCACATTTCGCGGGAAAAGGCGTATAAGTAATTATAAATATGCGATAATGTTTAAATTTCAACAAGAGAATAAAAGCCAATGTAATGCAGAACACACATGAAGGAACATTAGAGGAAGCATAGGCATGTTCCATTTACTGTTGCATCGTATGAAGCTATGTTTCCTATTGAAGTTCATGTTTCATTTTTGGTTCCTAAATGATAACAATTTTTCAACATTTTTTGCGTTTCTAAATATATGGTCTTGCCTTGTCTGTACCGATGTTTACTATTTCTGATGGTTTATAGTATATCCATACAAACGTGATAGGTATAATGAATATAAAAATGAATCTAATATCAGACTAAACAATTTTTCTATTTTTATTTTGATTTGTTCGCATTATTAATTTATGTTTTGTTTTTCTTGGATGTGTGTTATTAAATTACTTTTTTTTTAAGGACTTCGTGCAATTTTTTTTTTCAACTCTCAACAATAACATTGGTCTAATGCACAGTATGATGTACTATGTTTTTTTTTTGCTGAAGGCAGTTTGTGCTAAAAATTTTATCAGTAGAGTTTTTGGACAAAATGTAGGCACTCAACCGACATTATATGAGCAGATTATATGTGCGCTTGTCTCAACGGTAGGAAACTTGACATCTCTTGGTTGTCATAAAAGATGAAAATCAAATATCCCGACTTTATTTCCTTCCTGCACTCTTGTACAGAATTTCTTTTGTAACTTAGCTTCTTTCTGTCTTGTATTGCATTTGAATAACCTATTCTTGAGTTATGCTCAAAATATGTTTTCTCGTGTTTGAGCGGCATATGTGTCCTGCTTAGGCTTAATAACTCTAGGAACAAACAGTAAATGCGTTGAAAATGTTAACGGTATAAGGTCTTGATGATGGTTGTAGTCAACATCTCAGCTGTAAGCGATTAACACATAAAAATAATTATGAAAGTTTCCCTCTCGAACCCTAGTGTGGGAATAAGGGAGATTGCAGCGGATCTAAGTAACTCCTTGGAAGCAGCATAGAGCGCTGTGTACGAGGCAACTTCAAGTGCGACTTGTGGCGAAAGTAATGACTTTGTTGCATATGCAGCACTGTATGATGCTCGCTAAAGAAATGTACTCATTTGCACATATACATATATATGACATCAAAAGTTGCCTAGAGCCAACGTAATGGCGCTATTGAAACGAGATAACACATAAGTTACGACGAAGTATATCCACCGTCACACTTGTTTTGACCATTTTTGACCACAAATACACAATTGAGAAAGAGTATTCTGTAAGCTTCTCTGGAGAAATCTTTCTAGAGGAAGTTAGATTCTAGCCGTTTCTCCACCACAATAACATTCATATGAA
The DNA here is from genome assembly GCA_963932375.1 of Phania funesta. Taxonomy (NCBI): domain Eukaryota; kingdom Metazoa; phylum Arthropoda; class Insecta; order Diptera; family Tachinidae; genus Phania; species Phania funesta. The sequence goes on along the minus strand of OZ010653.1, from coordinate 100,778,643 downwards.
CCAGTTCCAACATTTTGTCTTGTACGCTAAAGAATTTGTCTTGGAAAAGGCAAAGGCTTACGTGAACTGAGTTAAAAAATTGATTACCCATATCGCACAGCGAAACGACGAGATAATGCGAAAAGTAAAAAAATTCAAACGAAGGTAAATGAGTTAACCTACTAAAACAACCACTGTTAGGGAAAACGGGGAAAGCGTTTATATATATGCATTACTTGCAATGATAACTGTTTTGTAGAGAAGAAAGGAAATATGGAGGTACTTTTGGTAGTATAGAACTTTAAGTTAAAATAATAAATAGTGTCAATTCCAATACATCAGTCGTCTGTGTCCCCTCATAGTCCAGCGGAGTTGAATCGCATGATCTTGTAGGCCAATTCAAAGGTCCATTACGAGAAATTATTCGTTCAACGAACGTTTCTTTCAATAAATAAATAGTGGCACGTGCTGTATGGCATGTTTCATCGTCATGTTGACGCGACAACTCGTCCTCATTAAGATCATTCAATTGCGGTCGAAAAATATCAGTGTTAAAGGCTCTCTAGCGATCCTCATTAACTGAAAAGTATGGTATGATCTTCGAAGAATTACGAACCCATGATTCCACCCGCCCATAAACCATTCCAAACAGTAAATTTCTCTTGACGTAATGGCTTGAGGACTATCTTCACACCAAATGCAACAGTTTTGCTTACTGACGTACCCAATCATCCAAACGGGACCTTTATTCAATTAGTAACTAGAAGACTTTCATTTCATTGTTGAAACTTTTTTATTCAGCGCTAATTTTTTGTCTTCGACTCCACTGTATTACTATTATTGTGGATTATTGTATTTCCTGTTATATGACCCCAATTTTGTTTTACGCTTTAATAGCAAAACTCAATTGACGTTTTTGTTGTCTCATATTTCTTCTCTTATTTTGAGAAGCTAGTCGTATTTTTTTTGTTTTGTACATTGATGTTATAAAAATTTATTCTTATTTTTCCCTAATGGAAAGCCTGTCCATCCATTCCTCGTACCAGGCCATGCATGTCTTTTCATGCTGTGAACTGTGAAAACAAAAAGGTACTTTCGTGTTTGCAAAAGTAGTAAGCAAAAGTAGTTAATTTTAGAATGTTTTGGTTGTTAAACCAATTTGTGTCTTGGGCTTTAAAGAATCATCTTAAAATTGTGTGTAAATTTGTAACGTAACGCATTTCGTTTCTATGAGTGTCTATTTTTTAGCATTTCTCGCACCTGGTATTAGTGTTGGTAATTGTCAAGCTTATTTTATTAGATTGGCGTTGATGCTAATGATGATTGTTATAGAATTTAATACATTGTAGGATGAAAAGCAGGTTCTAAATTTTGAAGGATCAATAATGTTTAAAAAAAATTAAATGCAGAAATAAAGTTAAACGCATAAATTGAAAATGTTTATTGAAGGGAGAAGACAGTTCTTAAATTCAGAAGCGAAAACTTCCTTTTGTTTTCAATAACCCTGCAATGCGAAGTTGTGCTTGTTTTTGAATAAGTGTCGTGACACACCTGGCATTGTAATACTGATACCAGGAAATTTAAGCATGATGCGTGCCTAAACCATGTACTAACTCCTTCCAAAACTGGGGGCTATCAAAACTCCGGCCATAGTAGTGATAGCTTATGAAGCAATATTACGGCACATATCTAATTATTTTCCCGCCATTTTGGTATAGCTATTGTCCGAACCCCAAAATATCTCGTACAGTTGACTTCGTCTCGAGCCAGCTTTCCATTATTCTCGATTCAAAACGCTATTATGCGAATCACTTAGTTTGATTTGAAGCAGTAAACTTTCAATACGAAGAAGTGTGCAATTGGAGCTCAATGGAAACGAGCAGCAATGGAAACGAGAAGTATTTCGAATATGCAATATTTTAAATAGTGATTGAAAAAGACTCATGTAAAAGTCATGTCGTCATATTTAGAGGCAAGTGACACAACAAAAAATTTGGCGAGATGAGACTGTAGGTGTGAACTTCTTGGCCCATTTTGACTTGAACCCTTATGTTTGCAAGATATTAACGCCGATATCTGCAGATTGTAGCAGATGGTTTGTTATTTATTATTGTTATTTGGATCATGTCTGGTGAAGTTTATTTATTAAATCTCCTACTTAGTATTGCAGATTGTCTATGTCAGAGGCATCAGCTAAAAAAAGCCCATAACTTGTTTATATCGAAACAAGACCCATACGCTCTCTTGTGGGACATTTAGCTTTCACTGCAACATATTTAGGCTACGAATAATGCCAATTACGTGTACCTTTATTATATGAAGACGAAAAGCTGGACAATATAGAACATAATCCCTGATATCTCATTACTTAAGTCCCAAAATCGACATAAGATGGGTCTCTGAGTACCCTGGTGGTATCTTATACCACAGTGTCTGGAAAACAGTCACGTAATTATATTGAGCTCATTCTCATCTAACATCAGACTCATCAGTGATGTTCCCCTGAGACAGCGTTATTTAGGTACGGATATATTTCTCCAGTGCTGAGAAAACTACGACTCACCTAAGGAACCAGTTTCCTTAATAGTATAACTTCCATTTGTTCTTCTCATTTGTTAATTCTCAGCAAGACCCACATGGCCTGGTAACCTGCAAAATGCAATTTTATTACTAGTGCTAAGTTCATTTAGTAACTCAATGCATTCCATTACAACCTCTGATCTCACTTCACATGATACTACTGCCTTAAGTGCTGCCTGGCTGCCTGGTTGTAACGATTTGCAGTGGCTGACCAGATCGCTAGAGTTTGTAGCTTTAGAGAGGTTTCATCCGATAAGAGCGCAAAAAATTGTCTCTTCTCGATTTGGCGGGAAATATTGCTAACGCGGTTAAAGAAATCCAAATTTAAAACTGTAAACAGTCGCGTGACCGGTGTTATTAAAAAACAAGTCTCGCTACACAATAAGGAGTGTGCAACTAGGAGCTCTTGGATACGTGGATCACCCTGTATTTTGTAATTGTAGTTACAGTTGTGGGAATTTTATTCTCCCACACTTCCCTTTTACTGCTATCATTTTTTTCAGCCTCGATAAAACTGATGTAATGAATGCGTGAATTATTCTCCGTTTAAGTCTTTTGACAAAATTTAAGTAAAAAAATTGTATACGAAAAGCAGTAAGAAGACATGGTTTTTTCTCTTTGTTTTAGGTTGCTTCATAAAAACTGTATATCACCTTTAATAGCACACACACACACATATGTCGCTTTAAGTTTAGCCAAGTTTGGTTGTTGTAAAGCCGTCTCTGTTAACACGGTTATGATTCTTGGGATTTTGTGGGTGGTTTTGTTTTGAGTTCTCAGTTTGAGCAAAAATAGAAAATCAAGGTTTCTAATCCTGTTTCGATAAAGTGTATTTACGCGCTTGAATTTGTTTTTTTTTTCGCAACAATTTTTTTTAAAAATGTATTTTTGTTGAAAAGCTTCAGTTTTGTATCGTCCTTGTTATGTTTTGCGTTGGCGGTTATAGGGAGGATTAAATGAAGCCCGCAAGTTAATGGTAGTGGGAGTAGCTTTTCTAGCATGTTTTTTTTTTATTTCGAATAGTTGTTTATAGTGTCACGTGTTGTTATCATTGCAGCACGTAGTTTTGTTATGTTTAGAGTTTCTGTTTCTTTTTTGCTCTTTTGTCGTTTGGTAACATGAACGACAGTTAAATTTGTGTATTTTTTCTTTTTTGCCGTATAGAGTTTCTTTTTCCATTATGAGTTCTGTTTTTTTTTCTTCGCAAAATATCATCATTCAAAATTTTTTGTACGTTTTTTAGGTTCAGTGTTATACTCGTATGTTAAGAATATTATCAGGATGTTAATATTCCAGTTGGTTTTGTATGACGGTTGACTTGACGAAGAAAAGCAAAACCTCATAATGAGAAGCAAGTAACATGTTTTGTTTACCTAAATACACAAAGAATATTGTTGTTTTATGTTAATAAGTCTGTTTCGAAAAAAGTTTGTAGGTATTTCTTGACTACGTTTAATGCGAAAATAAAAAATAAATCATGCATGAAAAGTTTTTCATTTTCATCAGATGAATTCGCAGTTTTATCTATGTATAAGCCCTGATTTCGAAAGAATTTAATATGAGAGGATACAATGAGATTTACTTTCCTAAACAGCAGAAGGGGTTTTATGATGCTGCATGTTATTTTGACGTGCCGTGTGTTTTATATAATGTACACTACATTTAAAACAACAGTAGGAGTTGGTATGGTAAAATCTATTCACGCTTTCGCTATTTGTAGAAAGTTTTAATTTTATTTTCATTTCGGCCATAAAAACATAAATAAATCGAAGGGTGTGTGCCACCGATTTGTTCATATTCTTGCTTTGAAGTCTTTGTCTTTGCTGTAAAATACAGCAAAAATTATTATTCTGCTTTGACTGCATGAATACACAGGGACGGAAGCACCAACTCGTATAGGGTCACCTTGCATGGATCCCAGAAAACTGAAATTGTTCTTAGACAGATTCAAATTCGCAATGACGAGGTTAAGAGAGCCCATTTGCAAATTACCCACAGTTCCCACCAGCTTAGATTAGGGACTAATAAAGATGACGAAAACCATAATAGGATCAGTGATCACCTATGCCTTTCTAGCATTGTGTTCAAAGGTAGAACCATTACAGGCTACCTAATGACTGATCACTGAACTTACTGCTCTGCAATTTGCAATTAAAAGGACCAAGGCCAGTGCGTCCTTTAGGCTACCCATTCTAGCTTATTTTAAGAAAAGCCATTTTACTATGCATGCAAAGATTCTGGACGCCTTCTGGAACTCCCCATGTCTGGCTGTTGAATAGAACAATAAACTTCTCCAAGCAATTTTAAGTGTTCATCAGAAAACGCTCAGCTTGTCGAAGAATGAGATAGTAGTGGAAGAGGACTCAAATTCTTTTGGTACACGGATCAGTCCAAGATGGAAGATAGCAGTACTAGGACGAGTACTTCAAACTTCGAGATGTCCTGATAGCAATGAATTTAGTTTCGGTGGGTACCAGGACATCAGGGACATGTAGGAAATGAAACTCCTATCGTAGGTCCAGATCTCTACTGTGCGTTAAACAATAGCTTCACAAATAACCTAATACGCGGAGGTGTATAACAATGTCAACTCGATTACTGAAAAGCCCGCAGTGATTATTATTTATAAATATTCTAGAACTGTTCTAGTTGGACACGAGGATGCATAAAAAAATCCATCAGTTTGCAGTGGTATTATATTGATATTTTCTCGGATAGCCAAGCTGCCTTGAAATACCTCCTTTTATTTGAATTTCCATTCGTGCTGGATTTGGATTGATTTGAAACGATCCAAAAAATTGCAACTGGTAGTTTCAAAAAACACTGGATACTTGCCCACAGTGGCCACGAAGATCACGAGTTAGTTGATTCATTAGCCAGCTGGTCCTCTGATACTCTGTTTTTTTTTTTGTTCATTAAGCTGTGAAGAAGTGGGGAACACTACGCAAGCTTAGACTACTTCTCTGGATATGGGGCAGGCTAAGTCCGTGATTAGACAGTTCTTATACAGCAAAATCCTGCAATTAAGTATGAATGACCTTCGACTTGTGATTGAATTTTCAGACTGACTGATATATTATTTCTGAAGGAGAAAAAAGAGAAGTTCATCTTTGTGTCGTATGAGCATTCTGGAGGATGAAACAACAATGTACATTCTTTATAAATGTTTTCTTATATTTAGTTAGTGATAAAAGAGGTGTTTTAAACTCTCAGCTTTTGTATTCGGCAGGCTTCTCCGACGCCACTACTGGCATTGATTAAGAGTGTTCAGTGGAGATGAGATTAATATATGATCTGATATACCAAAAATCCATAAGGTAGGTGTACCATAGGGACCATTTTTATTATTATTAGTAAAAAAAACTCTACAGTGGAGATTTTTACCTAGAGGCAAGCACTGTTGTATAAAAGAGAAGAATGTCACAGATGAGATAATGGAATCAATTCAGATCGAATCAGAAATCCCCGTAGCGATAGAAACAAATACAATTTTGTACCGCATTATGATTCGGAATAAAAAATTGCTTTATTTCAAAAACTCCAAATATAGAAAATCATTACGATATCCCTTCTAAGCCTCCCAAAAAAATATATTTCTTAGCGTCGTAAATTGTAAATGGTTTAAGCGGATCATAATATTTCCACGTAGTTATTAACGGTTCAAATTATTTCGTAGGATAGGAAAGCATAGACTAACTTTGAATTTAGAAGGACTTTAAGACATGGGTAGCTTTTTTCCGAGAATTTATATTGTGGTTAAAAAATCAACAAAGCAAAAAAGATAAAGCTTTATTATGATTCACCCATTGCTAACGGTATTTTCTAACAATTTAACCATTTTATTTTAAATAAGTCTCAGTTTTGTTACCTGGAAGAGGTTCGTAAAAAAAGGAAAAAAAACTTTAATGGCATATTGTCTGTGGTACGTTGCACACAAAATGTATGTAGACACATAGTCGACAGTGGTTGTGGATGACAAGTGTAATTCTGCTGTAATATCTCAGCTCCCAAGCATGTCTCTCAAATTCATAACAAAACTTCGCATTATTAAAATCACTCTTCGCAACAGATTTAATTCAGCTGTTGGTTATTATTTCACACTAATGAAATGGCTTTTTATTTATCAGGGAAGAGTTTTATTAAGTAGTGCCAAGATGCCTGCTTTATTTTTGCTTTTAATTTCCTTGCGACGTATGTGTGTAATTAAAAGCTGTTGTTTTAATATTTAACCATATATTCGCTTTATTGTCATTTTACTTTTTTGTTCTTAACTTTATTTTCTCTACTGGCCAAAGGCAGTTTGGCGAACAAAAAAATAAATCTGTTAAACAAGATATCCAATTTTAAGTCTCAAAATTCATTTAATATTTTTAATTTTTATGAACCCACTTTACACGAGATGTGATGCAATTTCCACAAAAGTAAAAAAATTCAAATGAAGATTTTAACTTTCATCTAGGAGTGAATGGAAAAAATATGGATATATTTTAATTTCGTATAACTGTGTGCGAGGACAGTGGAGAGTAAAATTTATACGTTATTTGAATATACTTGATTTGTATTCCTACAGTCCGCCCCCTTGTCAAGTTTTGTTTGAAGTTTAAAATTGCTTTTTCATTCCCATAAGTTTATGTGAAATTATTTGTTTTCTTTTTAGTTAGAGATTAATAAGAGATTTTTAGGTTCTTGATTTGATTATCCGTGATTTGATATAAATATTAGGAACGCATCTTCGCCATCCCTTGTCAAATTTAATTTGGAGAGAAACCGCATAAGGCTATGTGCCGCCCTCACTGTCATTTTCAGTTGTAATCAACGCCATCTTTAAAGGTTTAAGGGCAAGTGGGCAATATGCACTATTAAATAAACAAATAATGTCGATATATGGAACGAATTTCATGAGGCTGCAGTTATACAAGATACAACTGACCAAAGAGCATGAAATTATTGACCGAAGACTTATGTCTATAATTTTTCGAAAACCGAGTTAAACATTATTAATAACCAATATCTTCTGGCTCGAAATGACCGGTATTGATGATGATAAAATCTCGTTTTAACAGGACGAGACTAAGTGCTTCACTGCAAATGACTCAAAGAAAATTCTGTACGCATGGTTTCGGGCTATTGTTATCTCCCTCGTAGGTGACGCAAATAAAACTCCAAATTCGTGCATTGTCACTTTACCGTTAACATCAAAATCAACTTGGCTTAAGCCATCCCTACGAGATTGGTGAGACTGAGCAAATCTGTAATTAGTAAGATGGTGAGTGTTCTTACGGGTTACTTGGGCTTCGCCGTAGAGGGTGTTCGAATATTGATGACTGCGGGGCATGTGGGAACACTTCGTGTGCCACCACCCGGCTTTAACACAACTAAGGACCCGATAATTAGTGGCGTCACTTTTCCAAACGTGTCTTCTTTGAAAGTTTTTGAATAGCAACTACTAGGGATTTTTGTTCGGAGAACATAATTTCTGTGACGTTGGAGACTTATCAGAAAGATGAGCACCCAACGGGCCGAAGTACTGGCATACGGGTATATTACTAATGTCCACTCGCATCGACCTAGCCTAATGTAAGCCTTTGATAAGGTTCAGTCCAACCAAAGCGAAGAGTCATTGAAAATGTTAACTCCTCGATACCTCGTTCATTAATACGTCTCAATCGCAGCTTGTGTTACTCTATTTATTGGAAAACTCTATTATTAATTACAGTTTAACGCGGTACTCTAAAGAGTTTCCGCAGTGCGTTTTGATGGTCTCTTTTAATCATGTTGGATTTGTTAATCCTTAACGTTGTCAGATTTGCAGTTCGGGCAACTCGCATATGATGGCCGAAAAAGAAATGCATTCACAACGTGCTTTTAGTTGGAGTGAATTGAGGACATTGCTTAAGCTGTATGATATACACCACGTGCAAAAATTTAATTTGTGTGCGAAACACATGCTGATCGTGCATTCTCTCGTTTTATTGATTAAAATTGGACCTTTAAGTCGCTGGATATAACACTATGAAATATTTTTCCCAAAGGTGAAGCATCTCCTAGTCGTGCAACTTCTTTTTTCGGTGAACAGAAATTGTCACTTATCATTTGCACAGCTAATTTGAAACAAAGAGCAAAACCTTGCAAAAAACGGAAAATTTGCTTGATTTGCTTTTCCAATAAAAATTTGTTTAATTCAACTCTACGTACATTTTCTATTCTTTATGTCAACCCACTTTTAACCTAAACTGTTAAAATGCGTTTTCTGCCCATGAGTAAAGGTTTCATATTCCATATTAATATAGTTATGGTATGTAAATAATCATAAAATGTCCCCTTTTATTATTTAACTTCAATACAAAAATCCCACAGGTTATTGATACACGCAGAGCGTATTTATATATTTCTCTCGTAATTTTCCCAGTTCTTTTTTTTTTAAAAATCCACCAACATTCGCTCTTGAATAAACAATACGACAGTGTCAATTTATATTTAAATAAATCGTAGGCTCATAATACGCAGTTGTATTTTAAATTGAGATCTTCTTTTTTTTTATAAAAAGGGCAGAAAAACATAAAAGTAGTATTATAAATAAGGTCAACAAAAGATAGTCAGTCGTATTCATATTTATTATTATTTTTTCCATTTTTTAAATTTTTTTTTCGGTTTTATAGGTTTTATATGACAGTACTTATGCACAAATTTTATATGAAATATAAATCAACTTTAATCAAGGCAGCTGGTAGTAAAATGAAAACGCTTTTAATGGTGTCATTAACGGAAGAACATAAGAATAAGTCATTTAGGAAGAGTTGAAATTGGCTGAGACACACTATTTAATTTATGTTTTTTTTAATGCTAGTAGTTTGCAGGATTAAAGTCAGGGAAAGTAAAATATTGATTTGCTGTTTTAGTTTTAAAAAGTTCTTTCAAGTGTCAGGATAACAGGTGATACGACTAGTTTACCACGCATCTTTATAAATTATTCGTGCACAAACTAAGAACAAAAATTAAATTTCCATTTCAACTTTAAATTCTTAAGAAGTATTTCTTTTAGAATTATTCAGTTGCATATTCATTAGTGTGGTAAGATAGCGCGATTTTAGTGCGTTAAAAGCTTGCAGCTGTTTGTAGTTGGCCAAAAAAGCATTTGCATAAAATTTTATAAAATTAAATATCAAACTTTAGCCAAAACTACAAATTTTGTTTTTATTTTAGTGTCACAGGCTAATGTAAATAGTTTTCCATTAAGGGCAGGTCGATGTGTTTACTCTGTGATGTAGCAGTATCGAGCAAAACTGTTATGCCAAGTGAGCACGGCAAGGTATATGACTAGACGGCACCTACAAATGATACAATTTTATTATCTTGCTAAGACAGGCATAGTGGTCGTTCAAAAACATCTCTCAAACGTTTTTTGGCCAAATTTGAGACCACCAGTTTAATACAAAAAATATTAACACCCGTATATCAAATGAGCACCTAATCGAACACGATTTGTGTTGCTTCCTCGCCATGTACAACACTATAATTCATATTTCCTTATACTTTTGGGGTGGATGCAAAAATTTCTGTGCGAACGACTTCAACTTCCAGTATATTCCTTAGGTGACAATACATGCACAAAACGCTACTGCTTGTCAGAGTTTCTGGCCGGCGACCTCATTGGTCGACACTTCCTCAAAAACATCGTCGCTGAATCTATTGCCATCGACAGCGAAAGCACCTGATCAATAATAACCAAATTCTTATGACCCGAGTCGAAACACAATGAAAATTCTGTATGTCCTATTTGTAGGTATGTTTATCCTTCGCTAAGGTGACGGCTATTGCCAAGCAAGATCGTGCGATTATCCTTTTTAGGGTTTATTGAGGTCGCACGCATAGATCAATAAGCAGTAATGGACTCATGACCCTAAAATCAAGATAGCCTATATCATCGCTCGAATTCAAGCAGATATATGCGGCAGAGCCATTAAAAGTGTGAGCTGCGAATCCTCGAACCCACTTATTGGATCCCCCGCTTTGAAACTATTTAGAAAAACTTTGTAATTAAATGGTTGAGCTAACCATAATCTCAGTGTGACATACTATGACTGAATTATATAGTTTTAAACAAATCATATTATTATTTTAGACAATATTGGTACGGTCGTCTTATAATGATAAAATCAAAAGAAATATGTCACTAATTGGGAGCGGCTGAGGTACGAATACAGGCGACTACAGCCATCCAAAAGCCCCAGCACCCTATAAGAATTTACACATATTTAAACAATTTTATGGCTAAATGTCTTATGTTATTTTGTTTGTGGTAAGAACTTTAGTAATAATTTTATTAATAGTCAACCCCACCATGGTGCAATTTTGGTAGATGAAAAGCATTTAATGATTAAGTAGAAACAATAACTTATTTGTCGCAACTAAAATAATGTTTAACTGTTTTCAAATACTCGTACCTATTATATGTTTTATATACACATATATTGTTGTAGAGAACATAATATGGTTGTTATGACCAGGCTCATGTCACAATCATCATTTTTCTTTGCGCCTATACTTTAAAAACGCTATAATTATGCTACAGTATTCTATTAATTTAATTTCAAGTCAGGAATTTAACACAAATCTCTTTCAAGATGCAACTACAAGATTTAGTTTTACAAGAATTTATTAAGCAATTATTTATAATAATCTTAACATATAATTATCATTAAAATATTTTTCTTTTAATTTTTATTTTCACAGATGCTGATACTCCTTTAAAGTTTTCCACTGATGTAACACACAACTGATCAAAGCTTGGCAGATGAAATGTGTAAGTATTTGTTTGAATTCAAAATTATACAGACTAATGCATCTTTCTTAAGGTTTTCTGCAAATAAAAGAAAAGTTGATTAAAAAATTTATAGTAATTTTTTTTTTTAAAGGTATTGATAAAAAATCAAGTGTTTGCTAAATCTAAGTTTGCCCTTTTTACGTAGACGTGTTTTTAATATTGTAACACAATCTTTTATATTAAGTAATAAAAGAAAAAGCTTGTAAGATATAAATCTAGCAAACTGAAAACTTAACGAATCCAATTACTTTTAAATAAATTCGCTTTCCAACGAATTAATCAGCGTCTATTCACAGCTAAATCAGGTCAATATTATTAAAATCGTTTATTCCACTTATGCGATAGAAAATAAAATTTTAATAGTTTCATTTTAGCAGAGAGTTGATATACGAAGACAGTCGTAGATTTACACAATTAACAAATATAAAGACAAGCCATTTGCAATGAAATGTTTTATTTTGAACATATTCTGGCTTTAGCACGCTGAATATAAATCCTCTTGCCAAGTTTCAAGCCAATTTCCACTTCTTTAGTAATCCCTAATCACTTACCACCAAGCAAGTTTTAGATTTTAAAGGAGAAACTTGTGGCAACAGTTACTGAACAATACAAATTTGGTAGTCATAACAAAAGTATAGTGTTGCCACCAGATGACTACTGTAGAAGCTGTCGCAATGAGTAAGAAGAGCATACAGTGTTTTATATCATATTTCCTTGTCTTGCCCTAAAGGACCACGCGAGGTTCACCATGGTAGAGGGTACTTCGGCAGCCTTTACGAACAGGGAAAGCGACTGGTCCGTGAAGGACTCCACGCCGGCACAGTTATAATGACCATTCATACTCTTCACTGTCTTTCCCCCCATATTATGACTGATATTAAACAACTCTAGCTTAATCTTATCACAGGAATTCTTTTCACAGGAATTGTAAAGGAGTGCAGTAAAGCACTGTATCAGTTAAACAAGGAGTTATTTTCGGAGCTCTTTTTTTGGGATTTCGTGATCTGAACTATTTGCAAGCTACAGCTTTATTTAAATGAAACCGTTCCAGTAATTTTACTCCAACGTTTCCACGAATTTCTTTGTCGTGATGAATGGCCCTCACGACAATTTCTGAAGTCGAATTAGATTTGGTTAGTGACCTATAAAACTTCTGAAATATAACAATAGGAAAAACTAGCATTACCATCCGGTCACCCTGTACTTCCGTCACCAATATCTTTAACTTGATCCACGCCTGTCATATCTTACATGAATCTTGGCAGTCTCTTTCTTTTTGGCTTACAAACCAATAATAAACAACGTTGGCTCTTTATATTATAAATTTAAGCTTACTGGTGTTGCCATATTTTCCAACTGTCAGAAATTTTTAAAACGTGGGGTATGGCAATTCTTGCTCCATCCTCGTACCTTAATGCTACTGAACTTTACAGCGAATAACTATTTTTTTCATATTAAATATTAAAAGTTGATTTGATATTTTTTCCTCTAATTTTTTGTTAGTTGTTTTTTTGAAATTTCAGTGAAAACATACAAAAAGTTTCTTGCCCATTTAACTTTCATTTGGAGAAGCCACATTTGTTTTTCATTTTCAGCTCTACTTTTATTTTCTGCAATCGTATTTTAATAGTGTTCTAGTATTTTAATAGTTTTAGTAAAATATTTTTTGCAGGAGGAGTATCCCAGGAATTCTTACTATTGCTTGCTACCTCCACAAAACAAAACTTTTTGAATTTATTTTGTTTGTTTTTGTATGAATATTTTATTTTTACTTTTGCAGCAATCAAATCTGCTGCTGGCTTCATGCACTTGACTATGATAAAAAAAAATCACATAAAAGTTTTTTAATTAAGTATATATACGAGTATGAAAAACTATTGTATGGCATACAACAGTTTTTACTTCTCAACTTGAGATATAATAACACAATAATGCAGGTACAGCAAATAAAATGGGAATAAATATAGCGAGTATTTTGAGTTTTGTGAAATGTGATAAAGTAAATTAACGTGACAATGATAGATGTAGAATATTTGTTTTATATTTATTTAATTTTTTTGTTAATTCGTTATTGATAATTTCCGCTAACTGGTATTAGAGATTATCAAATAAGAACTGATGTAAATCGTGAAATATGTTTAAGTCTTTATTGACAGTGTAAAGGGATGAAAGTTTTTCAATTCTAAAGTCAGTGAAAACAAACAGATGATTAATCGAAAAATTTGTTTTTAAAAAAGAAGAGGGTTTTAGTCGCTTCTGTCAAAATAATACACCAATTTTTTTATAGTATTTTTTATAAGGGATCTAACTTAAGTTTTTAGCTAGTAGGTAAATGTTAATGATGAAAATCATTATCTAAACTGTTTGCTCTTAGTAATTTAGAGAAAAGTATTACTTGTCTATCGCCCAGATCCGGCTTGGTTTCATCTGCAAAGGATTTGAGCAAACAAAAATGTGTAAACATCGATTGTTGGCAAAGCGGTTGTTTTTATGGCAGAAACTTATCCAAAATTTTTGGCTAAACTTATTCTTTATGTTCGTAATATTTTAGTTTATAAAATTTTTGCTGAAGTTTAGGTTTTACGTTTAAATTCTTTTTACGAAATACAATTTTTTTAAATGAATTTTAGATATTTTTTAATTTTATAATCATTTATCAGTTTTTGGGAAGGTATTTTTTTTTTAGTTTTTCAATATCTTGTAAATTTTGAAAATGTTTTTGGGTGAGTTAACTTTTTTTTGTGATTTTTTCTCTTTTTTGTTGACATTTCGATTTGTGCTTCATTAAATCTGTCAAATTAGACATAGAAAGGGCATTTTATTAAGTTATAAATAAAGCGAAGTTTTTGATTTTCTTGTTTGTTCTTGGCTCTTAAATAGTTTGTCTTTATTAAGAAAGAGTTAGGAATATTTTGGTAGGAAATTTTGCAAGCTTTCACTTTTTTATGAAAACTAAAACAGGACACCTTTGGATTTTTATCAAATTAAACTTTAGGTAAGTGGACTTTTAATTTTAGGTGATTTTGCAAAATTGTTGTGAAATTTAGATCGTTTAAAAAACTTTTTTCTTGTAAAGTTTAAGCTTCTTTCGTAAATTTTACAAATTCCTATGAGTTTATCATTCTTTTTATTTAACTTTTCCTTTCTTTAATTAATAGTGATATTTTGTTTTCTCCCTACATTTTTCCTTATTGTGTGAATTTTCGATTTTTAGAATGAAATTTTTCTGATGAAATAAATTTATAAAGTAAAGCTCTAACTGTTTAACAAAATTTAAGTCCTTGGTGAATTCACAAAAATTTATTAGTGAAGTTTGATTTCTTCAAAAAATTCGATTTTTGGTGAATTTTTGATTCTTGAGGTAGGCTATCGGTTTATTAGTAAATTATTTAATTTTAGTGTGAATTTTATAACGGTTTGGGGATTTTTTAAATCTTTATATGGAACTTCCGAGTTTTTGTGGAAATTTTGTGGGATTTTTCAAAAAAGTTTTTAAATTACCAGTATGCGATATGAGTCCCTAAGGTTTCTTTGTAACTGATTTTTTAAATTTTTCTGCTGCTACGATGCTACGATGATCGAGCTGAAAATTTGAAGGCAGTAAGTGCTTTTTTAGCGAAGAAAAAAACATAGGAATTTTCATTTGAGAAAACTTTATATTTTAATCATAATAAGAGGATGAACCACAGATCCTACTTTCTCTAAGTAAGCACTAGTACGAGTATATTAGTATTCGTTTTTACATGTTATGAATGAAAATTGTATGCATTTTTCTTACACATACTTTAACTCATAATGTAGATAAAGAACTACAAATCTTGTAGAAGTTAAAACTTGGTTTTTCTTAAAACTTGCAATACAAGAAGAGAAGGTAAATATACTTTTATGAACAGGGTATGTTATGCTACAGTTTGTAAATTATTGCAACGCAACCGACCAAAGAACAATTTTTCTTTATGTAGGGATATTTTGATTTAGTTTTTTTTGTTGTTGTTGTTATGGCTTCAATTCTTGCAATTTTTATGCCAACATTTACGGGTTTTATAAACTTTTGCTATTTGTTATAGTAAATTAGCATTATTTTTACATATACACAACCATAAATTTACATACACATTCATTCTTATAGACAGTTGTTCTACCCCTTTCTTAATGTTAAAAGGGAAACAACATTTATATTTATGAATTAAAAGTAAATGTGTGTACTTATGTGTGTGTGTTTGATTATGTACATTACTTTATTATGTCTTATTTGATATAAATAGTGTGTTCATAACTGTGTGTGTGTATTTTAGAGTAATATATTTCTTGGTTTATTATTTCTAGCATTACACACGGAACAGGTGCTTTTCATAAAACAAGCACAACATGTTGATTTAATTTTTTATATTAAGATCTTTTGTTTTTAGTCCTTTACGTAGAATATGAAGTACTAGTGAAAATGATAAGGTCACTTACCTTTCCAATGATTTTACATATAAATTACTCAAATAATGACTCAACATATATGACATTTTGTATGGAATATGGAAACGTTTTATAAGCCACCGTGAATTCCCATGGTCAAATTCACTGTTATGTAGATCGAGCTGAATTTGACCGATGGCTTCAGTAATATCAACTTTGAGAGCATAGTCTGATTGCGGATTATTACCACAGTGTTACGAGTTCAGAAATTCTTTGAAGAAAAATTCAAGTTCCGTTAGGTCGCATGCCCTTTGCCGCTAATCAAAAGACCCAGGACAGAGCAACTACTCAAATCCTCTAATATTTTATTGCAGAAAGTTTGTTATGGTGTTTGACGTACCGCTACAACCAAATGTCGTCAAGGCTTATATCGCTCAAATCAGCTGAAAAGATGTTGGTTATTAATGTTCTGTAGGGCTCGTGGTTAACGGCGATAGACTTTAAAATCTGAAAATATATTGGCGTAAGTATTTAGCACGTTGACTGTTAAGAGTTTCATTTCTTATATGTCTAGGTTGGTATACTAGCCGCTGACAACCAATAACATAACTTTGTCTTAAATGTACCATCTTATAATTATACTGCTAGTACCTATCACAGCGTGTTCCTTCGGAGGTATCTCTCTATAATACTAAATCGTCGGCGAAGTAAAAAAATATAGGGGATGTTACAAACTTCATGTAAGGCACCTACGCAACATCAGAGGCACTGCAACACCGTTCTAAAAAAACATAACGCCCAATTTTAAGTAATCACATCTATTTTGCAGTGTTCTCTAGGCTATCCCTTGCTAAAGAAAGTAGCACAATTGTTCAAAAAATACGCAGTTGGAATTAGTTGCCCGAGTGTAACTACCCTTAAAAAAATCGGGGTCTTCTACGAGTCGATCTTTCAAGCCATTGCGATTCGAATAATAAACAACACAGGTGACACGCGCCGCCAAAAGAACATAGGACAAACGGTAAACATCTAACGTTCTTATTGGAAAGCAAAATGGAAGTGGCCTTATCATTTTGATGCACGTCTTATAAAAATCTTATGTGTATTTTTGTATGATTTGAAAATATTTCGAGCGGAGTTTATTTTCATGTACTTGAAGTTTAATTGTTATTAAAAGAAATTTTTTCAAATTTTGAGCTACCTACATTTTTGAAAGTGTACAAAGTTTTATAAAGCAAAAGAAACGTACATGTACTTATATCAGTGAATATTCTATTTGAAAATTGCAGAACAAGCTTATGATACCAGCAGTGTAAGAGGTCGCACGTAAAACGGTTAACCAAATCACACTTAAAAATACGAAAACTTTTTACAAAAGTATTATTTTTCGTATGCAAAATTAAATCATTGGACAGGAAAACATTATTCTACGGACAATTGCCGCGATATGTAAAGAAATGGTGTTGCTGCAAGTGTTTGTAGTGTATTCGTGACAAAGCCGATTTAATGTTTCGATTAATTCCCCGGTTCACGGGAAAGAATACAGTGATTTATATCTGCCACGAACAATCATTCGACACCGTTGACTATACAGATGCGTTAGATTTGCGTGAGTACCTGCCAACGATGATGTGACATTAAACGGCCAAACCAGCGCATAGGTAGCAAATTAGAACAGAGGATGCAAGGCCCCCGATCCCGCCATCTCCGTCGACTTTACAGATATGATTAGATTAACGTGAGCATCTGCCAACGTTGGCTCAATCTCACGGTTGTCCAACCACGGGTGTGACATTAAGCGGACAAACCAGCGCCCCTATGCGATCGCATAAGCAAGGCCCCCGGCCCCACCCCTTGCTGAGGGGTTCGGAGCTACCTAATCTCCTGCTGTCAACGAATGACGTTGACAGCTTGCGTTGCTATACATCGCCGCATCGGTCCTGCAGTGAACCTCCCCGCTTTGAGTATAAACCACAGCCACCACGTGCACCCCCGAAGGAGCCCCACCAACAGCCAGTCTGGAACCGAAGTTCCAGGGGCTACTGGTTCCCGTAGTACCGGTTTATCTCGCTACTGGTCAAACAATAAAGTCCTACCTTCTTCCAGTTTCAGGCTCCTGACCAGCCTCAGGGACTGGTGCCCCTCTTTTCCCCCAGCAGCAATCCATCAAGGTGGCATGGTTCACCAAGATAATATATGCTCCCGCGGGTAACGTCGACTATACAAAAGGAATCAGTTTGGAAGACGGAATACATAATCTATCGTCATACAGAGCCGCGTCCGTGAGTGAATGTTTTCTTGGTGATCCAGCCGTCTTGATAATTGGCTAGACAGTGGATATGCGGGAATCAATCCCAGAGACTAGTCTAAAGCCTTACTCTGGCGGAATGTAGGAATTTTGAGGTTTTACCAGTAACTGCACATCGGCACCACGAGAAACAGCAGGTTGTTGGTTTCTACAGGAATGCGCGTGGCGGTTGTAGCTTAGACCCAAAGTGCAAGAATGTTGCGGTGTGTCATCGATGCAGCTTTGAATTGCAATGCAAGCTATCAATAGTTATGCTGCTGGAGATTAGATAGCACTGAATCCCTTCAAAATTTGCTACATATAGAAACGCGTAGAGGGACCTTGGTGGTCGCATTTCTGTCTCCCGGTCCTAACACCACTGACAAATGATGTTGAAAGACAGATGCCCATGTTAATCGAGACATATCTGCTTTCATGCACTCGGATTACTTTTTGTGTACTTTACAAAGAAAAGAGAACCAAAGGCGCGTATTAGACAACTTATTCCATGCTTTCCTCAATCGAGCCATATTTTTAATATGTCAAGAGAAAGCACTAGTTAACGTACATAAAAAGCGCCCCTTTGTTTTATTTTACTTTTGAACTCCAAACAATAACTTCTTTAGTAGGAAAAGGACATTTAATGAATTATGGACTAGATTAGATTTTTTAAAGCAAGATTACTTTTATATTTCTAAAATTTGTTTGCAGAAGTGTTGTAGTATGTGAATGGGTTGGGTAGTATGTGAATATATTTTATTATATTCGGTCACATTTAAAATTTGGTTTTAGATTATTTTACAGTACAGAAAAACGTTTGAAATATCCTTTGCGTGCCTTTTTGATCTCTAAAAAGCATGGATGAGTAATTGGTTCACATAAGTTGTTTTATCTGCACATATTTTTTCACTACTATCTCGTCGTTACATAGTTTTATAAATATACCCTCCTGATTCTTACAAAAAATTATATACATAGACATAGCTTCTAAAAATTGGATTCTAAGATATACGCGACTCATCGTGGTAATTTGCAGTTATTTGCCCTATTGCGAAGTAAACGATATATTCAAGTAGTTTCTATACTTCTTTCTTATTTAGAATTTTCACAATTATTCCAAAGAGCACTTTTTTGTCGATGTTGAAGAGCTTTTTATCTGCTAAGCTTAATTTTAAACATGCGAAAAATATTTTTTTGTTATCTGACATCAAAAACTTGCATACATTTTTAGGCTCCATATTTTTATTTAAAAAAAACTATACGATAGACTGCATATGTAGTCATAAATTCTGTTAGATTTTTATACTAATTTACTTTTACATGTGTTAAGTGGGGCATGTGATGGCAATAAATTTTAGTAAATAATATAAATAAATATCGAAAAGACACAAACGAAAAGGCGAAAAGAAATTAATAGACTTCAATAAACACATAAAAATTAATATATATTTTTTTAAAAATACAAAATATATACAATAAGCTTTATTAAGAAATAAATTATTAGTAGAGTTAGAGTTCGACAATGCCGTGTCTTATAATAATACATAATAATTATGTGAATAGTGAAAAGCACAAACAAATTATTAATCGATGAGTTAATTATATGATTAAAGAACAGAGAAATCATTACCTGCAATTACTCGGAAGAAAATAATAACTTAATCGAGTAATTTAGCTAGGCTTAAGAAAATAATCGATTAACCGATTAATTTAGCTAAGGCAGAGAATTATAATAAATGACACCTATTTTGAATGAAAAGACCTCTGATGGTACAGAAGTTCCCGTCAGAAAACTACATAGTTGGCGAAGCTTAAGAAACGTTAAATGCATTAACCACATTTCGATTAAATTCGATATCTGGAGCATTGAAAGGGAAGCTTAGCTCATCTTGAGAACTTGTGGAGCCATTGTACTACCCATTTCGTTTGGAAGCCAAAAACTTGTGGTAAGACCATAAGTAGAATTCAACGTCACTATAAAAGGTCTCGCTTTCACTTCTAATACGAAAATATTTAACTATTTCGTATCTTTCGTCTTTTACGCAAATATCCCTACTGGATATTGGAAATCAATTTTGCCTAAATCCTCAAAGTTATTATTTCTTATTAGCATTATATCAGGAAAAAGTTCGAACGAAATTTTATAGGCCTTTTGTATTATTTAAGTAATTTATTCGATTATTTTGGCAATAATCGATTAATCCTCAATAAATGTAAAAAAAGGTTTTACCACTAAATCGAGAATCGCAATAAAATAATCGAATGTTAATCGTTTTTGATTAATCTAGCCATAGCTAGTTATGACATTTTTTTGACTTTACTATTCTTATTTATTATTTAAATAGTTATTTCTTTTAATTTTTCTTGTAACATATTTGATCAAAAGCAATGGCAGTTGAAAAATTCCATTAAACCTAACAACTGGCATCTGTTAACAGACGATCGGGGTATCTAGGCACGTGAGCAGACTAATGCGGTAGGCTTCAGAAAATGTTGCAAAAGTTTTTCACTGTGTCATTTTTGCTCATCATCGATCGCAATCTCAGTCGTGTTACAAAATAAAAGTAGGGTTTTACAAAATGCGAGTGCAGCCAAAGGTTCTTACGAAATGCGATCGCAGCCAAAGGGTTTTTAGAGCTTTTACATTATCGCGCATGAAGCATGCGGTATGGTCACCATAACTATTTTAGGTCCTCTAAAACAATATAATATGATTTTCAAAACATATAATGGTTATTTTAAAAAATTGCAATAAAGCTGAAACCGGTTAGTCTCCAAGCCAAACTTGGCAAGGGATGACAGAACATCGTTCCAAATATCTGTATCAAATTACCTTTTTGGAATATGAAATCACAAATCAAGAGTACATTCCAAATATATTACTAGTTGCGATAAAGAAGTTGTTGTTTACATTTAATAATTAAATGATTTCCATCCATAAAACTTGTCACACGTTTGAGTTGAAAAAATTTGTACCGAAATTCCAACATGGTAGTATATTAGCCGTACAAAAATAATATAATAATTGTAACCATAAAACTTTATTAATGAACATAATATGTAAAATACTTTTGATATTTAATAGGTGCGTGAGAATGCTGTAGTTTAAGTGGTTACTACGTATGCCAGTGCTCGTACCTCAGACGTTGGCAAATAGTAACATCATTTTCTTGCTTACCAATGTTCTAAGAGGACAATATTTTTTTCTACTAAAATCATATGCTTTAATTACAACCACATAATTCAATAATAACATCTTGCTCTTAGATTATCGTTACCACAACCGTGTTGCTCCTTGCGTTCACCAGATTCCATTCAAGAAAACGATCATAATTCACCGGTAGTGGATAGTTTTGCATTTGGCGGAGGAATTATTGCTCCTAGCACGACAAAGCACCGGCATACACATGTACAGCCGTCAATGCAAAAAATCTATTAATTAGGCTACGAACTGCTACAACATTCAACATATTCTCGCGATTTAGTCCTCAGCCACTGTTTCATGTTTCTTAGCCCTAAGAAATGGCAAGGAGGTAAAATATTTGTTTCGAATAATGAGGTCCTCCCTGGAATAAACACTTGTTTTCAGAGCCTCGGAAGACGCTATTGTTAAAAAAAACCCTTCAAAACAGCGGACTAAATGCATTCAGCTAAAAAATACGGATTGTGTTAAGAAATATAAATCGATCTTCCGAGGAAAATTCTTTTAAATAAAAAATCTCGAAGTTTTCACATTGCCCTCCTATATTTCTCGATTTGAACGATTCGACAGTTAGATGAATTTCTGATTTTTTGTTGTTTTTTGTGAGCTGGGTAAATTTTAGATTTTTTTACAGAATCATTTGCGGAATTTAAAAATTTTGAATGAAATTAGTATTTTTTAATAAATTTTTTTGCCTGGTGAATTTTTGTTTGAATTTCAGTTTAATTTTGTTTTCTTTTTTAAAGCAGTATTTCTTTTTCAGTAGAATTATCTAAGGACTAAGGAGGGCAATGGTTTTTGTCAAATTTCGGTTTCAGACCACTGAAAATGTGTAGATTTTCTTGCGATTTTTAATTTGCTTTTTTAATTATTCCTATAATTGTTTTTTTTACTTGTTGATTGTTTTTATTTAGTAGTAATTTTCTTTATGCCGGAATGAGATCATAGCGAAGAACATACAGAATTGCAACAATCATTAAAAGTACATATATGTCATCTAATGTGAACACAGATTTTTCCTAGTATAAAAATGGCTTAAATTATGTATTTTTAAATGTCTATAAAAATAAGAACGTATGTTTCTTTTGTATCAAAATATTTCATCAGTAAACTAAGGCGTGTCGACATATTCATGAGCCCTGGACACTAACAAAACATTTTTATCGCCATCTCAAAAAAGAGTACACGACAAAAATATACATACGTTCTTATGCAGAGAATCTACAAGGGGGTATATTCTAGGTTCGTGCTAACTGTAAGTTTTGCTTGGAAATGTATTTAAATTGTTTAGTTGCTTTTATTAATATTTATATCATCATCGGCAGATCTAACTTTTTAATAAAAAAATTTACGAAGATATGCAACATTTAAACATTTTGGGTCATGTAACAAAATTTAAAGCATCGATTAATGGAAGGTTACATTGCTGTGCAATCTAATTTTCTATTTATATTTTTCTACCACTACCCTTGTGCAATATTCATTGATGTGCTGCTATTTTTGTAAATTTTTCACTTTTGTTTCGCTTAATGCAACATTTTAATTTCAACAATGAAAATAATTTGCATTTAGTTACAAACAGCAAAGTAATCACAACGAAAATAAAATGAATTCATTTACACCGAGCCACACACACACACACATAAGTAAGTAAGAACCTAAACACTCTTTTCACTGAAACGGCAACAGAAAATTGTTTCTATTAGTTTTGGAATGCAGTAGAGTTCATATTTTAATTTTCAGTGCAGTCCTGTTGTTCGAAATATTTTAGCGCAAGATAAAATATTATGAAAAATTGTTTACAACATTAGAAAACTATGCGAGTGTAGCAATATTGGAATGACTGGTAAATCAGTCTATTAAAAACTCCATAGAACAAAGTCATTGTTAATAGAAGTACGTAAGTATGTGATTTTTGTTGCAGCAGCAACTAAGCAATTTTAAAATGTTGTCAATTGTTATTTTAGCAGCAGTGGTAGTAGTAGTTGTTGTTATTTCGTTTAACGCCCATCACATAAATGAAAACATATTATTTTTATCACTCATGCTGACATTTCGATCTCTTTCTTTTTTCGCATTTATAATTCTAGACACAGTGAGCAAGAGTGATTCAAAATATTGCTTAATTTTTTTGAAATAACATCTAAAAGCCTCTCTGCACTGTAGTTTCGAAGGTAACATTTTTCAAGTTCTCTTTCACAAAAAATGGGTTATCATACCTCTTTTTAACAGCATTTACTGTATTTGTATCATATACACTAGTGTGAACACACTTGTCCTTGCTAATATACATCTGCACCCATGTGCATTTGTAGGTATAACATAAAATCACGTATCATTTAAGATTTTAGTAAAATGTATTTTAACTCATCATATATGATAAATTTATATAAAAATTTTCATGAACCCATTCATGCTAAATCAACATTTCACATACACATAAACACGCAAATACACAATCACAAGGACTTTTGTATATATATTTATATGTAAATTAATATGGCCATGTCGCAAACTGGTGAAGTGTCCCCCCTTGGAATGTTTTTGACATACAAGGGTTTAAGGTGTGAATTGTAATGAAATTAAGTTGTAACACAACGGATTTCTTAAATGTTTTTGTGTTATAATAAAATTGGGTAAGTTATTATATGGAACCCTTGGGGTTTATTTTGTTTCAATTCCTACAAGTAATTTTCGCATTTTGAGCTTTATGGCTCGTTGAAACTGTTGTACTGTATTTTTTTATGTTACAAATGCATTGTATTGTTGTACATATTGTATTATTGTTTGATTATACAACATTCTATTTTAGTTGTTGGTAATTATCATTTAAATATATGATATAATACAACTTATGCATTTGAAATGTCGATTCAATTTCACGGTATTAATTGATGTTTTGTGACGTCTAAAATTTTTTTTAGTAATTTAGTAATACAATAATACCACAATTTAGTAAAATTTACTGTTTACATACAAATAAGCGAAAAGTTTTTCTAATACAATAGTACAAGCTGTTTGTGAATTAGGCAGTTGTCATATCCACTAAAATATTTTTATCGGCATTTTTTTAAACCGTTCTAAAAATTATGTGCATTTTAGTATAAAGGTCCCATTTTTTGTAAAGTACGAGTTTTTACTATTTTTATACATTTCAGATTTCGAATCTAAATTCGAATTTCCTACCTAGAATATAGTATCAGTTTACTACAAATTTAATCACAAATTTCATAGACCAAATGAAATAATCTGTTTTTAACATTATTAATTATTTAAAGATCATAAACATTTCGATGTTCGATAATTCGAATCTAATTTCGTAATTTTAAAAATTATATCAAAAGTACAGAATGACTTTAGAAACGCATTACCCTAAATTTTATACAAGCTTATTTGTTATAAAAAAATAAATGCGTGTTTTTTAATTTTTTATCAATTTAATAAAAAAATTAGTAAAATTTTATTATTTATGCAAAATTGTTTTATTATTTGTATATCAAAATTTGAAAAACTGATTTTATAATCAAACTGGAATAAAAATTCCCAACAGTTTAAAATTCATAAAATTCAGATTTTCGAAAATTCGAACATAATTTCGAAAAGTTTATTAAAGGTGTTGAAAAACCTTAAATTTAAACCCAAAAGTTTATACAATCTTATTTGCACAAAGTATAATGATCAAAAGTATGAATATATTTTCAAAATTCGCAAAACACTCGTATAATTTAATAATTTCTAATTAAGACATAATATTTCTGGCGTTCGAAAATTTAAATTATATTCGGCATTTCAAAAAGTAGAACAAGATATCGGTTACGAATAATTCAAGCTCTATCGAAAATCTTATGAAAATAATGAGCAATTTTATGACAACTATACAGGGTGTATTTCAGGAAATGATGCCCACAAAAAAGTACCAGTTGAAAGTATGCTTCTACTAACACAGAAAATAAACATCCTTTTAGCCTTTGAAGCACATTTCCCTCTAAAAAACTGCTCTAAAGTCAATAGATTTTTCACATACGATCCTAAACATCCGCGTGGAAGGGTTGTGGTGGCACGTCATCGTAATGCGCAAAAACGAAATGAACAAATTTGGAAGCAATCGAAAAATTAAAATTAATTTAATTGTGTAGGGTTTTTGTTGGAAGCCTCCTTTTCTCATGGATTTGCAAAGCACTTCGCACTACAAGAACACGTTCTAAAATACCTCTACTGCACTTAAAGAGGATCCGTTTACAAAATATCATTTTAAAAGTAGTTTTGCAAAAAGTTCCTTAAAAAATTAACTCTAATTAAATAAATATTTTTCAAGCGCATTTAAAAAAGTACTTATACTATTATTTATTGACCTTTAAAAGTGCATTAAAAGATTTCTTTGGAAAAATTTCTTGTAAAAAAGGGGGAAATTTTAAAAATGTCCTTTAATAAAATTTCTCATAAGAAACTATTGGATAACTTATACGTTTATGCTAAAATCATGTGTAAAATAGCTATTTAAAAACTACCTTTAAACAATTCCGTATACTAAAAAGTCTAAAAAAAGTACCCCTTCAAAATTACATTACTTTGGTCCAACCAAAACGCACGATATTAACTGTAAATAAAACAATAAGTTTTTAGAGCGTTATCTTAATTATTTTTATTATGATAGAATGATCTGTGAAAGAACATATCGTCCGGGCATGCACTGGAATTTTCACATTTCCTACAGACCCGGTTTGCTGAAATTTGCGCATCATTGCCCCGATTTTATACACACTTAGTCGATTATGCTGACCGCAAAATAACGAAGTGCTCGAAATGTATTTTGATTAGAACGCCCATTTTCGAAAAAAAGCTTTACCAATCTTAATGCGTTGCTCAATTGCTAAGGTGAGACTTATAATTACCATCATGCATAATGGTTGGACCATCCTATATAAACAAAAAGTGTTGTTTAAAAGGTGTTTTAAAAATAATAATCCTTCTGTCCGAGAAAAAAAAAATTTTACTTTGAAAATTAAAAAAAAAAAAATGCAATTTGATACAAGTCTTAAAAAGGACATGTCTCTTTTTAACGAATAATGTGTTTTTGGAAAAGTACTTTTTAGGAAGGTACTTTTCAAAGTACCTTTTAAAAAGACCGTTTGGAAAAATTACCGTAATGTTAACATTACATCTAGAACTTAACAGCTGTTGGTAATTTTATATAAATTTGTTTAAATTTATTTTGTTTGTCCCTTTCCCTTTTATTGTTTGTTTAAATATTGCATAAATGTTTTGTTTTAAAAATGAATATTCAAACGAACGTTTTTGTACAATATTTCAACACATTTAGCATATTTACAAAAGGATGTGTTAGCCCATTATAAATGGGTGTAGCGGTGGACTAGTACTCTATGAGTACGTATGTATGTCAATGAGTAAGCTTGTAAATTTGTTAACATTTAATAAAGTCTGTTTCTATTTTTCTTTACAAAAAAATTAAAATATATAAAGAAAAATATAAAAAACAATTGTATGCAAATTATAAATAACAAAAGTATTTTATATTTTAGTTTTATTTTACTCTCATGTAGCTGTATGTGTACGAGCAAGTATTTGAAATAAAATGTTTGTTATGGTCCGTGATTTGGTGTGTGAATAGAAGTATTCTGGTAAATTTAAATCCTTTCCTTTTTTGTTTATAACAAATTGTAGAGAGGTTTAACTGAAGCATCAGTATCATTAGTTTAGCTTGTAGTTGTTATTTTTAAGTTGTTTTTTTTGCAAGAAGTTGTACAAAAAAATGAAGTCATACCTTAGGAAACTTCTAAGAATAGCTTGTAGTTAAATTCTCTGCTTTTGCTGAAAATAATGCAATAAATATAACAAAATGTAAGTAATTATTTTAAGACTTTTGTTTGTGTGTACATTGTTTTGTTTTTTGGAAGCCAAGAGACATTTTTAATGAATTAAAACATACCAAGTGTTTTTTATTTCGTTTTTTTAAGTCATTAGAGCATAACTGATTTAAATAAAGTAATTATGTGAAAAATTTACTTTAAAGAAATATGTGTGTGAAGGAAGTACGAAGTTTTTAAGGAAGGGCTTATATAACAGAAATAAATATTAAAAACTATTGTTTGACTTTATTGAAATTTAATTCAGTGTTTAACTGGCTTAATTATTTACACAATAAAAATGCCTTCTTTTAATTTTCTACGTTAAGTCCTAATTGATTCAGTTATACCTAAAAGCCAAATATAAAAGCCAAAAATAACGCCAAAAATTTGGGTCGTTAAAAGTTCTGAGACCAAAGTGAGGTCCAAGTTCTTCATATGTACAATAGCATCACATTTTTAGGCAACTTGCTAGATCGGCAAACATTTTTTAACTTTTACCAAGTTTCAGCTCTGTAGCTATAGTGGAAGTGTCCCATACAAATAAAGGGAAAACCCTAGCACACAGATAAAAAGTGTCCGTTCTCAGATTTTGTTGTTGCGTATAGCTAAGTTGAAGTTATTGATGGGTGAGTGAGTAAGTGAATAGGTACCAATATATGTACTTTTTACACCTTCATACCTAGGGAAGCTTTTATGGTAAACCATGAGGACACCTGTATTTAGAGTCCTTATGTTTCAAGTTTCATTATTTTATTATCAAAGGAGCAAAGTTATGAAAGGGGTAAAACATTTCATTCAAAACATTTATAAAATTTATTTTATTTTCCCAATAAATTTAATTAATTAAAAAATTAATTAAAACTCATGCTGAAACCAAAAAACTGTTTAATATTTATAAGTGCTTTTTGCTAAGAATGTAATAAAAATTGAATCATATATTTAATAAATTTTTTAAAACGACACTGTTTTAGAAGCCCAA
Organism: Phania funesta; assembly: GCA_963932375.1. NCBI lineage: Eukaryota > Metazoa > Arthropoda > Insecta > Diptera > Tachinidae > Phania > Phania funesta. The sequence goes on along the minus strand of OZ010653.1, from coordinate 100,750,518 downwards.
TTAAAAAAGAGATTTTTTGCTAACAAAGTTTTTTTTAACCTTTTTTAAAAGGTTTCGCCAAATACCGACACAAAAAGCTTTTTTTTTACATTTTGTTTAAAGACAACACTTTAATTAAAAACACATTTTAAAACAAATTTTATTTCAAGTATCTCCTTAGAAAAGTTTTTTAAAAAGTGATCTTATTTTGTCTTAAAAAAAATTTATTTCTAAAAACAACAAAATTTAAAAGTTTTTGATAAAAAGAACAGCGCATGTGTCACTCGTACGTATCAACATTTAATTAATTAATATCCATCATACGCAACAAACATACTAGTAAATTATATGTGTTGCTTAAATAAAAACAACTTATCGCTTCAAGTCCGTTTCATAAACAAAACTTAACTTTATTAAAGATACTACTTCATCAGAAAATATTTAAAAATATTGCTAATGATTGGAAAAATAAAAACCATGATAATAAAATTATATTATATGTCAGCAAGTATTATGTTGCATTTAATTTTTTTTTATTATTATAAAACAATTCAATGAATTGTTTCATTTTGGTTTCATATAAGGGAATGTTATGTCGAGACCAATTACATGTATATTTATTTGTGGAATGCTAGGATAGCAGATGTCACTTATTAATTAATTAGCTCAAAAGAAATATATACGAAAATTAAAGGACTATCAACAAAATGTAGGGAGTTGTAAATGAAGTAGTATGTTTATGGGTTCATCGGAATCTGTTTATAAGACTGCTTTCTTAATATAGTTTTCACACTTAATGAAAAGATCAATAATTAACTTTTGAAACATACTTGTGTTTATGCTATTTAGTCTTATTGGGAATTTAATTAAATATACTCATTTATGAACCCAGAAGAAATATTGACCTTTTAGGGCATAAGTTCCCACATGTCAATGTGGAAATCAATAGTTTTTCATGTAAATCGAAGCATTTTACTATATGAAGAATTAAAGCTTTAAGTACATTTTTTTTTTACTCCCGACAAATTTTAAAAGTAGACATTTGAATGTTGTTTATTTTATCTTCACGTATATTATTTCACAAATCTTTAAAATCATCGTGTTGCTAAATCTAGTCAACAGAGTTTAATATTAGAAGCTTCCTTTATGTAGTTTTAAGAAAACCCGTTTGTCGTTTTAAAAAAATATCACATTAGAAAAGAAGAATCCGAGGTACCAGAATTGATATCAAGAATACGATAAATATTAAAGGCGACGACGTTTTAAGAGAGACAAAAAGTTATTAATTAAAAGGCCAGTATTAAATTGTTTAAAGAATGGCTATCGGATGGTTTGCAAATAATTAGTTACTTAGGAAAAAAACCACCAAGGACGAAACTGAAGCCGTTGGCAGACCACAAACAACGATATAAGATATGTTCCGATCTGACTACAATTGGCGGTGTTTAAAAACTAAAAGGGTGGTATCTATGGACATGGCAACAAACATTTCTGAACACGTTTTAAACTTGTCTTTAATCTTAGGGGCTGACTGGCTTAAGTTTTTTTGTATGGAGACTGAACCACCTAAGCATGCACCATAGCTTTTGACCATCTGCAAATAAATTTAGCTTTGCGGTACTAGTCCTATAAGCGCTGCGCGTTATTGTGCCAAGTATGGTAGTGATGGAATAAAAAATATAAGATTTCCTAGGCGGCAAATGCTGTGGAACTTTGCTTAAAAATCATGATTGTATTTTAAACCTTTCACAATCAACCTGGCTGTATGAAGAAGTGTACACGAAGGATAATTCCCCTTGTTGGAAACGATGCTCATCAGCATTTTAAGCATTTGCATTTTTCACTCTTAACAAAATTTTTATAGGTGATGATGCAAGTAGTTAGGTCGTCAAGTACGACTTTTGAACATGAGAAGCCATAACTACTTAATAGTATTCCAGCATGGTAAAGCTTTTAGGTCAACTTTTCTTTATATGACATCTTCATCTTTCAGCTTCTTGCTAATAAAATAATGTGAAATAAAAACGAGTAATAAAAAATTGAGCAGCAAAGATCATTGGCAGTTAAGAGGTTACAATTAGAACCGTAAACGTGCTGACGATTGAAGTTAAGGAGTTTAAACTGCTGCGACATAAAGATTTTTTTCTGTGGCTTGAGATGAGTTACATTTGCTGCATTTACTCAGATTCTCGTCATAATCGTTATATCCATATCAGGAATAAAAGAGGTGGCGCAACATATTGTAACATAACAACAACTTTCCCTAATACTATTTTTTATATTCTTCGGAGATGTAAAAATCAAAAATGGTAGGAATCGTTTTTTCTTTAAAATTTTCAAGAAGGTAGATATTTTGCCAATAAAACGAGCCTTATTTCATTAAAGGCTCTCTCACAAGGAGGCCTGAAATCCAGAGCAGCAAAATCAGTGTTGTTCTGCATAATTGAACTTTGGTTCACCCACTCAAAGCAATTAAGTATTTAAATTCTTTGTCTCTGTGATAACATCCCAAATTTTTAATAATTTTTATTTCCATGCAAAAGTATTTCACTTTGAATTTCTTTAAGTAGTTTTTTATTAAATTTATTTAGTAACTTCGACCGTAATTTATTAAATTTTATTGTCAAATTATTCATTTATTAACAATGTTTGCCCCTCCTGCTTACATATTGAAGCTTGGTTCGCTTTGTGCCAATACATATGGGTTTCTTGTACAAATTGGTTTGGAAAGGATTTATATTTTATTGTAACAGTTGGCAAAATTTTGCTAATTTCTTTATCTGTAAATTGAAACCCTTTTGTTTTACTGGTTGGGATTTCATAGAAACCAGTATATAAAATTCATTTAAATTTGTTTTTATGGCTTTTTTCTTGCTGCAACTTTAATAATCAGCAGCAGAAGATGTAGCAATAGCTGGAGTAGAAATAAAGTTTTCAAAAGATCTTCTTTTCTTTTTAGAAATACAACACAACAGGCTCATTAGTTATGCGTGTCCACACAAATCCCTTTTGCCTTTTTGTCTCCTTTTATTTTTTGATTTTTTTTCTATATCAACTCCTCCCTATTTTCGTGTGTTTTTATTTTGTTTTAACAAATCTTTGGTACATATTTTCCTTACAACACATGCTAAGCGAAGCGAGCAGTAAAAGGGTGGGAATACAACAGTCGAAAAGAAGTAAATAATTTTTCCTTTTTTTCCAAAGACTTACTAGACCCGGAAAAAATAAAACATTAAATAAAAGTTTTTTTTTCGACAGACAATTGCTTTGAATAAAGAACTTTGCCACAAATTTTATTCAATTGACAGTTGACCACAGAATTTGTAACACGCACGTACAACTATTTTTTATATCTGCTGCTTCTTCAGTTACTTACTGCTTTAGTTGTTGCTTTTGGGAAGCAGCTCAATCCTTCTAAATCTTTCGCTTTTATATCAATTTTTTCTTTGCATCATCTTTTCGAAAGCTTATATGAACAGACATGTGTGCAAGTTCTTTTTGCGTGTCTTTCTATGCATGTTTCAGAGTGTAAGCTTACTTTTGTATGTTTGAGTTTGTGTTTGTGTTTTCGATCCTGTTGTTACATATGAATGCCACAAGCAATTGAACTAAACAAACGACTATCTTACCCCTTCCCTTAGTAATTTGCCTTAAAAACATATGCCCTTGGTTGAAGCTTCAATGAACAAATTTAAAGAACTACACAAAAGTTTCTTTTTTATAACACATTGTCGTAAAGAAAAACAATGAAATTGCAAACTACTTTTTTTTGTTCATTATCTTAGACAACTATTCCTGGTTTGTTCATATTTTAAAACATGATATTTTTAGCAACAAAGTTAAATTTAAAAGGAAAATTACATATAATTGAAGTAAATCAGGGCTAGAACGCATCGGAAACAGAACTAGAACTAAACAAGAATTAAGTGATGCTTTACGAGAACTGAGCTAAACCTGAACTGGATCTTACAGGATATAAACTGCAATTGAAGTAGGAACACATCTGGATTATAACTTAATACAAGCTAAGATATAACTAAAACAGAAATGATACTCAATACAATGTAAAACACAACGCAGCTAGAATTTAGCCAATACTAAACTGAAACTACTCACTTTGATAGGGATTTTACCTGAACCAGATACGAAATGTAACTGGAAATAGAAACTGGACAAGAACTGCATATGAACTAATAAGAATTGAATAAGGACTGAAAGCTTCTGAAATGGAAGTAAACTTGAAACAGAACTGAAGAAGAGCTAACATGGGCTAAAAAAGAGCTGGGCAATAACTTAGCAAGAACTAAACAAGAACTGAATTTGAACTGATCTCGAAATAAATGGAAGTTAAACAACTGAACAAAAACTGCATAAGAATTGAACAGGAACTGAACAGGAACTGAATAAAAAAATAAAACGGAAGAATAACTAAAAATGCAACTGAGCAAGAACTGAATGAGAACTAAACAGGCAAGATTTGAACTGAACCACAGTTGGACAAGTACTTACCACGGACTGGGCAAGAAGTGAATAAAAAATGAACGAGAACAGCAGAAAGATTTAAAAATAAGGCCTTAAGAAATCAAGAAGATCTAAACAGAAATCGAACAAGAAATTAAGATGAGCTAAAAAAGGAACTGAAAAACAACACAAACCAACCAGGACTGAACTAAACTGAATGACAACTAACCTAGAACGAATCTTAACCTGAACCACAGCTGATATGGAAGGGAGCTGAAACTTCAATAGAAATAAACTAGAATTGGACTATAACTGAGATGACGCGAATCTAGCGCTGGAGAAGTGTTTTAAATCTAACTGGTATTAAAAGGGAACGTACCTTAATCTACCAAGTATAAAGTACAGTGAAGCTGTAATACTAAGGTTCCTTGGGGAATATACTAAACTCTCTGCTAGCAAATTAATATATTGAAATTTAAAAAAAAACTTAATATCTCCTTTTGCTTGCCTATTAGACCATAAAAGTGTTAAATATATTTTTCTCTATAATTTCCTTTAAAACTAAATACTGTCTTAAATCTGCTTTTCAATATTATAATCTCTCTATTTTTTTCTATTTAGAATTTCTACTCAACCCCCAGAAGCAGTTCGTCTTTTTTAAAACACATATATTCTCTTCCGTTTTATTTATATTTTTTTTTCTTCTTAAAATTAACTGCCAGCATAATACTCAACAATTTTATACTTGCATTAAAGCAAACACACACTTCATATAGACATTGTGTGTTTTTTTGACAAACTAGAAAAGGATTTTTTAAGGATTGAAGAAACAAAAGCAGGATAAATAAGAACGAAAGAATTATTAAAAAACTCTGTCAAAGAAGGTTATCAATTCTACTTTGATCACTTAAAGATTTGTTTATAGAGTCTGTTCTTTTTTCACATTTCGTTAAAGATAAAAAGTATAAAAAATAATAGTAATAGAAAGACAATTCATCATCTTTTTTTAGCAACCAGTAGAATATGATTTAATGAAGCGTATGTAAAAATTTAGATTTCTGTTTGCTTCGGACTGTTATATAATTAAAGCAAGCAAAAATGTTATAGCAGGCAATAAATACGAGACACTACCACACTTACCATTTGGTATAGCCAGAAGGCAGATGTTATTAGCAGCATAACCTTGAGCTAGGAGTTATGGACTAAAATAAAAAGAAATAAGAGAATAGAGTTAGTTAATATGTTAATTTATTTCGCAAAGAGTTCAACGAGATTTCAACTATAAATTAATTTGAGAAAAATTTAATATTCATAACGCTGCTCATTTTCATATTTTTTACTTGACTATGAAGCGACTGTTCATAAAAGAGTCATTAGATGACCTGTTTTAAATGGAAAAAACTATTTCAAACCATGAAAACAAGAAACTTGTATTAATTGAAAACCTCTGCAATTATTAAAGGTACCTTAAAAACATTCTTCCAAAACTAAAATTTTTAAAAGTACCATTATAAGGACCATCTCTTCGAAGAGCCTTTTGAAAAATATAATTTACTAAGGTACTTTTTAAGACTCATAAAAAGTATTTAAAAAGTACAATTTACAATTTGGCATATAAATTAGTAAACTCTATAAAAGTTCCCGAAATATTCCACATGACAAAATCTATGTCAGAAGGCCAACATCAAAAAGGTAATCGCCTACAAAGTAATTTCTCATATATTATCTTCCGTAAAGATTACTATACAATGTTACAGGGTGATCAGATAAGAATGATAGAAAAAGAAATTAAAATAAAACAACCGCAGTGTTGGACTTGTTTTGAAGTAACATTTGTGCCACTATGTATCATTGAAATGGGTGTTTCATCTTCGCTGGCAGAGCTTCAAGATAATTTGATGGCGAAAACTCGAATCTCTGGCCGACATTTCTTGCGTCCGCGACGGAAGGGACAAATTCAGACGCGTCATAACCCGGGTTGATCTGTGCCCAGTGCAGATTTCTGGTTTTTCTTCAATACGATGGCTATGCACTAATTTTGCGGCTTAAGGTAGAAGAGAGTGTACTCACGCTTAAACATTTCCACGGTGAAACGAATTGCCAGCGTACTGAGTCATATATGATGACCTTGCACAGAAATTCTTTTTGAGCTTTAATAATATTTTTTTTTTTTAATAATTTTTACACGTTTGGTAATCATTAAACGATGCAGGATGAAACTAAATTACTGAACACTTTCACAGCTAGATGGCATCCATTGGCAACTTTGAGGGATTCAGAAATACAACTATTGGATAAATGAACATTACTATCTGGCCACTTTATACCTATAAAAGCTTTATTGAAATTTGTTTTTAAAAAAGTACATGTTGGAAAACAATCCCTTCATAAAATAATTCAAAAAATTGTTTATAACATACTTCATAAAAAGTACCAATGGAATAGTACTATTTAAAAAGTTGCCTTTTTTAATAGTCCTTTTTTAAGAAAACAAAGTTTTTAGGAAACTAATTTTAAAAATGACATTCAAGCTTAGCTTTTAGAGAGTAGCTGAAAAAAAGTACTCCCTAAAAATGTATATTTCTAAAATGTAATTTTTAAAAAATATCTTTTAGAATTGTGGGGTTTCGTTATGAAATGTAACCTTTAAGATAGCATATCATAAATAGTCCGCTTAAAAATTTTACCTTTCAAGGAAGCTTTTTTCTAAAAAGGATCTCTCAAAAGGTGCCTCTTAATAAATTACCTTTAAACAAATTTTGAAAATAATCATTTTATTTATTATAATTTTTTGTTTAATATTTTTTGGGAAAGTACAATTTAAAAACTGTTCGTGTAAGCTATATATTTTAAAAAAGTTCATTTAAACAGAAATTAATTAAAAGCTTGTACTATAAAAGTCACTTTTGTAAAGGAAAAATTTCGTTCAAAAAGGCCAAAAACGTAATTCTCTAATTAAGATAAGTTTTAGAATTACGTTTCCTCTGTTAATTTTTTATAAACTAGTTGCTTTAAATACTTAAACTTCAACTCGTATGTAACCTGCTGTAAATATTTCTGTAAAGCCCTTTGCCAACATATTGCAGCTCCATTACATGATGCCGTTAATTTTTTACTTACTTCCATACTCTTTAGTCCCATAAATTTAGACTTGCTGTCTCTCTACCAACAACAAATTAGTCCTTAGGAAGTATACAAACATTTTTAATGGCCTTTTTTGTGGACGCTAAACGGAGTCATTAGAAAAAAACTAAATAATAAATAGTTGTTGTCGTATTTTAGACACAACTTCGAAAAAAAAATACCACACAACATTTTGTTGGCATCATTCACAATAGAAAAGGTGTGCGTGAATTTTCAAGTGGGTGAGTGTTTCGAAACAAGTGAGTAAACGAAGTTAAGCAACTCAATGAAATAGTTTTCAATTTAAGGAAGGGTTTGAATAAAAATGTTTTTTTTTTATTGAAAACAGTTTGGTTTGGTCATAATAATTTTAGTCGTGTAACTTTAGGAAAAGTATTGGAAACTAACATTTCCTTAACAACAATAACTTTAGTTTTCGAGCTAAGATTTTTTTTTCTAATTTTGGCAACTTCGTTGCGTATGAACTTTTAGGATTTTTTATTAAAAAAATTTATTTTTATCCTGCCAAATTTATAGTAAGTTACGCGCCTGCAACTTAATGTCCCACATATTCACATGTAGTTTTGCATTTACAACAGTTTATAAAAGAGTTAAGCTAATGATGCCGCAGGCTCGTTGGTGGTTTATGTGCCAACAAAATATCCTCTACCACACACACGAACATACACATTTTTATATGATTTTACATGCATCCTAGAATTTAGGTTTTATTTAGCCGGTACTAAGTACGATACTTATACTACAGACTTACAGTGGACGACAAAATTAGTTAAGGCAAAATCAAAATAAACACACAAAAAAATAGAAGCTTGTGTTCTAAAGGTTTTCAGTTCCTTATTCTAAAGAAATTCTTGGCATTCCACTAGTAAGTTAGAAATTGTTCCTTCTGAACATGAGATTAGTAACACCGAGAGAAATTAATGCATCCATCAGCCTGGGGTAATGATACCTGTGCCATGGACTTACTTATTATTATGATATGTTTTTATATGATTAACATAGTTTCTCAATGTATCTTGATCATTTGCTAAATATATTTGCTAAATATATTCATCAATAGAAGATTTGGTTGCTATTGTAAATATTATTTTCCCTGTATTTCTTGATCTGCCTCTGTTACAACAACCTTGAAGTTTCCATTGAATTGTTGACTGCTAGATTTCACTATCGTTTTTTCGTTTTTTTTTTTGAGCGTGTGCATGTGAGCGTGCCATTTGATATAGGTTGAGGCCAGCATATTTTCAATATATTTCGGAGATAAATATCTCAAGGAAAATTTTGAGGGACTCTTCCAAAAATTTATACAACTTATCTAAAAGAATACATAGAAATATAGCATGTGTTTCAAAGATGTCGAACATTTGTCTGGGAAGCAAGAGTTTTGTTTAAGCTTTCCATTATAATTAAGCTTGTATGTGCCTGCTGGGATTAAAAGACTTGTCGGATGAATATAAATAGAATAAATAAAAAATATTATCTGATGGTGCAATTAATTTTCATCATCTATATGGCAGGTCTCGTCATTTCGATTTTTACTCAGATTTGTATAGTACTTAGAAGTGAATTTTATCATCATTGTCAGGTCAATCATGTCGCTTCTTTTTGTTTCGTCACAGGTCTACCAATAGTTTATAATAAACGCCAAAGTATCAGGATTACCAGGACCATAATTGTGTTTGGTTCAATACTTTTACTGTTGCAATAAGACGAATTCGAAGAAATCCCTAAACGTTTTCTTTAGTCAGACTTTCTGTTAATAAATCATATTGAAGAACCAGAACAGAAGATGATTCCTGTTTTATAATAATGTAATTAATTTTTCTTTCCTTGCATCACTGACAAATTGACTTCACAAATACTTGATCCTGCGGCAATCAGACTGTGGCTGTCTAATTATTTTTTTTAATGTTGGCACTAACAAATCTATCGTTTACATTCAAAGTTTGCACTCGCATTTGAGTTGCCTTACTATAACAATTTACAGTAGGGTACGGAGTTAATCGAAATAGCCATTGAACCAATTACTATAGCCAACCAAAATGTTGGGTTTTACTGACGAAAATCTTTATTGCTGAGGAAAGTTACAAACTCAAAAATTGCTGTTACACTTAAAAATAGAATTTTTCACTAAGTGCCTTGTTAAGATGAAATTTCAGAACATTTTTTCCAGAATTTGGTACCGTATATCGGCAAAGATATGTTCGCTTAAACTAGTGACTTCACGCGACCCCAGAATACAAAATAATACAAACCCGTGAGTCGTACGACCTTTTCGAGAAATAACGCGTTCGCGGAATGTTTCATTTTCTAAGTTGATTGGTTAACGCACTGCACGGCATATTGCACTGTCCTGTTAGAAAATCATGTTTTTATTATGCTTCTCAGTCAATTGGGACCCCAAGTCCGCATACCACGATTCGACTTGTTTGAGTTCTTTGCAATATTAGCTTATACAAGAGTAATTTCTTCTTCGGTGCGCACTCTTTAACGTCGTTGTGTTTGTAAAGCGCGATCCATTTCGAGGTTCCCTACTTTTTTATAGAAAAAAACACAGAAAATTAAAATTTAATGGTGAATATTTATTATCATTTGAAAGCACATTATTTGGCATTTATTTTTTTAAGATTATGTCGCTCAAATGTTGGCCGTTGCTACGTCGCATATGGTCCATCCGTTGAGTCCAATTTTCGATGACTCGTTCGAGCATTTCGACTGGTAACTGGCGAATGACACGCGTGATGTTTTCTTTCAAGTCCTGAATCGAAGCGGGTTTGTCCGCATAGACTTTAGACTTTACATATCACCACAGGGAAATGTCTAACGGTGTGATATCACACGATCTTGGTGGCCAATCGACCGGCCCAAAACGTGAAATTATGTGCTCACCGAAATGTTCTTTCAATAAATCCATTGATTGATGCGATGTGTGGGAAGTGGCGCCGCCTGGCTGAAACCAAATGTCGCCGAGATCACGGGCTTCAATTTCGGGCATCAAATAGTCGGTTATCGTGATACGATAACGGACGCCATTAACGGTTACGTTCGCACCGGCATCATTTTTATAGAAATTTGGACCGATGATTTCATCGGCCCACAAACCACACCAAACCGTAGTTTTTTTTGGATGAAGTGGCAGCTCTTGAATCTTCAGGTTGCTCTTCGGCCCAAATGCGGCAAATTTGTTTGTTTACATACCCATTGAGCCAGAAATGGGCGTTATCGCTAAACCAAATTTGCTTCGAAAACGTCGGATCTTCTTGAAACTTTTCAAGAGCCCATAGAGCGAAGCGATGTCGCTTACGAAAGTCAAGCGGCTTCAGTTGTTGCACAAGCTGTATTTTGTATGCTTTCAATTTAAGATCTCGACGTAAAATGCGCCAAGTCGTTCCATACGTCAGTCCGAGTTGCTGCGAACAGCGCCGAATCGACTCTCCACGGTCTTCGTGTAGACTCTCAGCTATATTTTCTTCACAGCGTGCTGGACGTGGTCTGCTGGGTCTCAAAATGGGTGATGGTGTTGCGAACAGTACGCTTAGTAGGCATAAGTCTTTCCATTATGAAATGCCAAAGAATACTAAACAAAAATAATATGACAGCATGACACCACTCACACGTGATCTGAAAAAAGTATCGTGCTGCAAAAACAATAAATGGGATCGAACTAGTTACTTGGATTGAAGTTTGTGTATATCGTAAAATAGTCGGAGCGCATGGTAGAACCCTCATTTTCCAAAAAAAATACACATTTCGCAAGTATTTTTCAGATGCTGGTCTATTCATCATAAAATAGCAAACCAAATTGAGCACAAGTAATAGTGGGATAGGCAGATCTTGCAATCGTATAACGGTCCATCCATGTCCAAAAGTGAAAGCTTTAAAAAATCCCTTATATGAAGGGTTGTTTTGCCGATTTATAATCAAACACGACTTCACCTCTTACCATTTGTGGAAAATAAAAAATTAAAATAATTTCATTAGTTATCATCACTGAAATCCCGAAATTTTCAGTCCCACTTCTTAAGTTCCTAATTTAAAAATAAATTAATAAGCTTATACAAAGCATATAATTATAAAAAAGTTTAACAATGGTTTTCTTGAAAGTATGCAATAATTTTTGTATTTATTGCTTTATGTCTCACTGTATCTACTAAAGAGTATTTCTAAAAATTCCATGTGTGCCTTAATAGGGAAATTAAAGCTTTCGTGTTACGGACCATCATTAGCTACTTCACATTTACTAAAGTCGATGTAAAGAGAGGGTGTTAAAGACTCATGTGTTGAGTTTGTTTTCCTAAAAACAAATTGTTGGTTCCGTTCTTGCTTTTAATTTTTCCGCTTCTCAATATCTTCCACCCTTGTAGTACCTTATTGTGAAATTTTCTGCTATTTACTGGCGTCATAATAATGAATTTATAAAAAATAGCTTAAATTAAATATTAATAAAAACGTTTAGTTTTCATTATAATAAAACTGCAACAACAACAAAAAACGTGGAGTAGCAGCACAATAAACAAAAAAAAAAAAAAACAGAAAAAAATATATTGAAAACCAATGTTGCAAAAATCTCCCTCAGCAAAACTCTTAGTTTCCTTATTTAAGAGGCGAACAGAAAATAATCCAGTACCATTCTAGAGAAAAGTAGTAAAGTGTAGGGTTTTTGCTGATTATAATCAGTAACGTTTTATGAATTTAATTAATTTTCGTGGTTACGTTGAAGGGAAACTATGTAACGTTATGGTTTGGCATACTCCCTCATTTAAATTTTTTTTTTTTTGCTCTCCTTTTTTTAACCTCAAACCATAATAGAACGTGATAATAATTTTTATAATGCTCTCGCCAATAATTAAATTTAAAACCAAAACTACTTACTTGTCTGCTTTTTTTTTCTTTGTTAGACTTAGAAGTGTATTATTTTTGGTGTCCTTTTTATAAGCCTTATAATTCTTTATTCTGTATGTTTTTGTGCAAATTATTTCTCAGCTTGTTGGGCGTTTTTCAATGCTATGGTTTAATTTTATTTAATAGTTTCATTCTTCACCAGTTGTGGCCACAAAATGTTGCAATTTGTTTGTTGGCTTTTTTGATGTTTTTTTTAATACTTGTTTCAACTAAATAGTTGTTGTTGTTAACAAGTCTATTCGTAGTCTCGGTTTTGGGTTGTTGTATATTTGGTTTTGTTATTTTTTCTTCTTTTATGGGTGACAAATGTCATCAGTTTTTGTGCATCATGTTGTAGAAAAGTTTTAAATATGTTGCTAGGTTTTTGGCATTAGTGTTCTGTAACGAAAGAGTAAAAGCTTGTTGTTAAGTTTTCCAATTAAATTAAAAAGAAAAATTGCTGCAAAAGTAAATAATTTGAGGAATATTTCTGTAAGGAATAGATTTTTTTCCTTTAAGCGCTAATGCTACTAAACTTCTTAATAAACTTAAAATAGAGCTTCAATAAGTTACTGTCTACATAACATTCGCTATACAGAAAAAATTTTTTCCACCCACTAAAGAAAGTGTTGTTTGGTATCTGAGTGTATTTTTATTAATTTTTAAATGGTTTATTTATTAAATTAATGAAACAAATGTCTGTATTTTATGAATGAAATATTTAACTTAATAATACTATTAAACAACTTAATGTCTTTATATAATAATCTTTAAAAATTAGAGATTTTCATGTGAAAAGCAGGGCTTAACAGTTTCGTTTAATCTGCTGAGAAAATATAGTATCTAACAAACAAATAATTAATGTTTGACAGCTGTTAGAGAAAGGATTGAATATTAATGAGATTTTTGCAGATGATTGTAGAACGACGTACTTCGTATAGCACCAATAGAGTAGCGTCACCGTTGATGCACTGTATAATGATCACCTCCATAGATTTTGCTTAACTTTTTCAATGTAATTTTGCTGCTTTTTAAAAGATTTTCTTTCTCTAAATTAAAAGTGATTTAATATGGCGGGTAGGAGCAATCCTGTGTTCGAAATATGTACAACGTGTAAAGTAATACACTCTAAAATTTAGTAGCTATCACTGTAATTAGGACGATCAGAGGGTTTTTTGAAGCAAAAAATTTTATAAAATGAAGGGCAAAAAAGAACAATATTAAACGTACTTATGTAATGGTTTGTTTGAACGTTATTTCAGTTTAATTTCAGTAAATAAGTATTTGTCTTTTCTACATTTCCTTAATGTTCCTTATGAGTTTAAAGTTATCGAAAGATAGAGTGGTGGAATCAAATGAAAACTCTTAAAAAAATGTAATGGGTCATTGTGAAATATTTAAATAACACTATTCATCTTTACTGCAGCAACTGTGTTTTATAACCCTTTCTTTTGCTCGACTTTTTTCAAAAGTTGGCCACTAGTTGATTGTGAAGACATGCTTATAAAGAATGTTTTCATTTGGACGATTTCTCATACAGTTTTCTCCCATCTGCATCTACATTCCTCTAATTTGGACAGGAATATTAACTTAACAAAAAAAAACATTTTTTTTGTCCCAGACTTAGCAATGCCAACAACCACTGGTGAAACATATGCAAATATTCATTAATGTTTATATCTCAGTTATGTATTATTTGTGAAAGTGTTAATAGCCACTTTAACGCCTTATACGAGTATATCATACACATCTTAACCGATTGTGCACATCTGCAATTAAATAACATTTAAATGCTATAGTTTTAGTTGAAATCGGCTGTGTAATGTGAGCGTAAAAGTGTTAAGAAAACGTAGCCTTGCATATTAATTACATAGACTAGTCTTTACCTACTGCTGAAGATCCAATAACTCCACATTTGTCTAATTTGTATAAGAAAATTAAGAAATAAAATAGAAAACAATTAAGGTTTGTGTGCCTGACTTAGCTACGCCGGCAACCACTACAGCTGCACGTACATTGTGTATTATTTGTATAAGTATTCGTAGTAAATTTTAGCCCTTGTAGCTTCTATGACACTAAACCCATTTTTATAAGATATAGGTTGTGCACATCTACATGTAAAAATTTTTAAAATGGTATAATCTCAGTTAAAATCCGTTGTGATAGTAAAATGTATTTCAAAGAAACGTCTTGCCTATTAATTATATAGAGATAAAAGGAAACATCTGTCATAAAAAAATCGAACGTATATGATTGACAAAATTCCCTTTAAGGTCTGAAATATATAATTATTTTAGTGTATGTACGCATGTGATAGTAGTAATATTTGAGAATTATGAGCCGCGGTGAAAAAGTGTTTATGAAACACAAACACAAAAAAAAATCACGCAAGATGGAATTAATTAATTATAATTATACAAACACAAATTTTTGTTAATATCTTAGGCTTTTTACTTTTTAACAATACTAATTTACAAATTTATTAAAAAATTGCTTAAAGTACAACTTTGACTTTACCATCTATTTTTTAAATATCGTGTGTGATTGAGCAATATATTTCGCTCTAACAAATTAGTAACGTATTTCAGTAAAACATCTCTAAATTAAAAGCCTCTACAATTTTATTTGCTTTCAGTCAAACTGTTACAAGCATTTTTGGTGTTTTACTTATAAGAAGATGGAAATTAACTAATTACTAATTGATAGTAATTCCATTTCCCGAAACACCATATATCATTAGGCTTCAATTGGAAATTTTTACAAAATACAAATTTGAAAAATCGTCCAAAAAAATGAAAAATTTTTCTTAAGTGATTTGCTTGTTTTTCGATAATGCTTAAAATAAAAAACCTAAAAAAGGCAAACAATTTCATAATAAGTTTTGGGTTTTCATGATATAAAATATTTCCCGAATTTGCATGTAAATATTGTTGGCCCATTGTGGGACGATTTGGGTTTAGGCAGTCTTTTAATAAAAACGCAATTATTTGTTTACCTTAGCTTTAAAGAAATTTCAATTATATTTTGTATTTTTAATCCCCCCAATTTTTATTAACTACTGTAAAAACATTTCATATTTTGACAGCAGCACTTTGTTAGAATTTATTTTTCTTGTTGCTGCAACTTACATCATATTCTTTTACATACTAAAATGCAATTTAATTTTATGACAATTATTTTGACACATTCAAATCTATATACAAATTCTCTACAACGTTTATACAACAATGCAGAACTTTCTAACATACAACACTTTAAAACCTACAAAACAAGAAAAAAAAATACAGTCATTGCATTAACACAGCTAGACACATACATATGTACATAATAATTGTAGCAAAACACAAACGTAAATATAACATTTAACATAACAAGTTGACATTTGTATAATAAACAAAACTAACAACAACCGGTTAGTTGTGTAGTTGTGTAAACACTTTGTACATGAGTTTGTGTGTTTTAGTTTAGTGTGTGAAAATTATATAAAGACCCTTAAGGCTATGCGCCTAAAAAAAACCTTATAATACTGTTTGACTAAACCAATAGTTGTATTATTTGTTAGTATTTGTTGTTTCAACAATATTTTTACTTCGTTCCAGCATTGTTTCCCTGACTCTACTGTTGACATAAGAGTGACTTTTTAAAAGCACTGGTTTTCGAAATCAAATAAATCTATAAATGTTTTAATAATCTAAGAAATTATTTGTTTAGGATTTTATTGAACTGAAAATTTGAAAAATTAATATGAAGAATTTATTCAGGCTTAGGTTCGTTTTTTATTTTTTCAATTAAGAAAGCAAAAAAAATCTTAATAATACCAGAAATCTTCTTTCTTATATGCTTTTATTTATGGCCAATTAAAGTTTTAATACTTCGCTGTCTATCAATGTTAATAAAACAATTTATTTCTTTTTTGAACTCAACGTTTGAGCGAAAATGTTTGTCGATTTCATTAAATAAACAGCACGACAAACAATTAAAAATAACTAAAATATATCACAGAACTAAACTTTTAACTATATTTAACAGACCTTTTACTTTTGGATTATAAAACTTAAATATCTTCATTGACAAAGTGAAAGAACTTGAGCATGAATAAATTATTTATATTCATTAATGTAAGAAAAATTTAATTTTTAAAATAATTTTTTAATAAAATATTTAGCTGGGCTTAAAGTAGTCCATAGCAGAGGTCTATGTAGTCACACATTTCGGAGGGTAAAGTTATCAAACAAAAATCACCTTCTTTTGGAATCAAATTTAGTTAAAGGTGGAGGGATTTGTTTGAATAAGTTATTTATTTAATTCAAAAATAATATTAAATTAAAAACTTAATATAATTGTAAACAAAAATATTAAATGTGTAAAATGTTATACAAGACGACAAGATTAAAAATAAACCTACATATTCCTGAGCAATTGTATCAGATAGCTTATGAAATACTGCAAAACAAAAACTGACTAGAAAACATATAAACAAAATTTTTTTTCCATGGTAAGCGGATATTAGACCAGCCAATCAGCTTCAGAATCAGACTGGTGAGAAAAAAATGACCATAGATGATTTAATATTCCGACAGGGTGATTTGAATGCCGTAAATGACGTCGCTTAAACTCCATGTGTACATAGTTTATTCGCACTACGCTAAGCTAAGGTTGCGCTTTTGCCTTCTGCTGGGGAATAATCCACCTTATTGCTGCTGGTATCTCCAGTTTCAGGCCACACACAAGTTTCGTAAACAGGTTGCTCCATATAACGTGAATAGCAAATCATGAGTGGGATGGAAATCACCCGTCCCAGCAGGGATAACAAAATAATTTTTGCAAAAAATTACAAACTTTCAAACCAGCTAAAATTGCCACCAATTAAAATATATTAAAACTCAATCAATAGGAACAAAATATGGTTGCGATATTCATAATCTAAGATCAACATAATATGTTGAATTATATAGTTGTAAACAATTGTTTTTATTATTGTAGGTAATAATAATATGGACCTCTTAAACCAATAGAAAAGCCGAAAAATTTTTATTTATTGGTAGCTGAAGTTCAAACACAGAAGATTAAAGCCATCAAAAGCATAACAGTCCACGTGCTAACCATTTCAGCTATAGCACCATTAGACTTTATTTAAGCACAAAAATAATTTTAACTTTCAAGAACATTTTATGATTAGAGTTAAAATACATTATTCTCTTTAGAATCTTACTACAAATTGTATTGTGCAATTCAATTGTATTGTGCAATTCAAAAATGTGTATTCTTTGCGTAAATAAAACCCAGGCTGTAAGCAAACAATTACAAAAATTAAACCAACAAATGGACAAAAATACCACGAAAAATTTCACAAAACTACTGGAAAAAGACAGAGCTAAAATAATATCGTAGTCTTCATTAACTAATTGATGCGATCGAAATAAATCTGCAAAAATCTTTTACTATTAATTTATTTTTATTTTTTATTGTTCCCATCCGCGAAGCTTCATGGAGCTACTTGAAAATAATAGGCTGTGGCTTCAAAACTTGCAAAGAAATCAATAAGCACTCATCTCAGTTGATACGAAGAGAAAGTATCACTATGCTCACACCTTACAGAAAAACCTTGAAGTTTAATTAAGTTTCTAATTGATTCAAACATTTTTTTAAATTTCTAATTATTTCAAAATTATTATTTCTTAAATTTTTTTCTATTAAATGTTTCTTTGAATCAATTGAAAATAAAATTAAAAAATAATTTAAATAAATGAATCAAAAACTAAATTAATAATTTAACTAATCATGTTTAATTTGACCACATGCCAGACCTTCAAACTAGAACTGTTACAAATTACACACCACTTAAAAATCACCCTCTTCTAGCAGATATAGTACTTTTATATAAAACTTTATTTATTACAAAAATGCTTGTGTTTATTTTTATTTGTGTTAAATTTTTCCTGGCATTTTTTTTTATTTGCAGGCTTTTGTTTGCTTGTTCTTTGTTTTAGTGAACATTTATAACAAATGTTTAATATCACTTTATGTCAATGTCAATGAAACACAATGGTGTGTTTGGAGAGATGAGAACAAATTTTGCAAAAATTAACATTGAAATTGAATTAAAATATGTTCTAGTAAAATATTTAAAAATAATTTTAAAGTGTTTGGCGAATATTGATGAAATAATAGTATTTTTCTTTTTCCATACTTCAAAATGAAGAGGTTTAATATCCCTGAAAATCTGCAATAGTTTGTTGGCATTCTTAGCAGGAATTCATATACTATATATCATATTCGTTTTCTAAAAATTTAAATACCACATAATAAAAAAAACAGTTCAAGCAGCGATCTCCGGATAAGGCTGAATGAATTCTTAGCATGAGGCTTATTAGATTCTAACCAAACTGTCAGTCTGAATAATTCGGCACAAAAAGTCACACTGGTGGGTAATATATGCCATAAAAGCATGTAAAAATCTTTTGATACTTGAAACTAGCTGCCAAAAAATAGCCAAAAAATATATATTTTTTTTTGTGGCTTTACAATCTTTACTATGATTGATAATAGAAATAAGACCTCTCTGAAAATAAGTGACTAATATTTTATTTTATATCAGTTTGCTAATTTTAAAATCACTTCTGCTTTGAATACACTTTTTGTAACTTTTTTAATTTATCAGTTAATTATCTAAGTTTAGAGTCTTAACATTTTTTTAAATATTTTAATTGACTGTACAGTTTAGTTCACCTTTCTGTAGCATGATCAGGAAATAAACTATTTATTTAGAGAAATAAAAATATTTATTTAATACCCAAAAGCCTGGATAATTAATTGATATGCTTTCGTTCCCTTTTCCGAAGCAAAAAAAAATTTTGTGTAAATCCATTGAACATGTTTTTTTTTTTCATTTAATTTAAGGATACAGATGTTGTTAAACCCGTAAAATATGCTACATATTTATTTAATTATTAAACAGTATGGTTTTGTGAACTTGTGAACTAAGGATTTTCCTATCTCAGATAACTGTGTGTTAAAATTTTTTCTTGTGTCCTTAAACCCATGGTACGTAAGGTTTCGTCATTTTAGTTGTAATTTCTTTAGAATAATAAAAAAAATTTCTGTTTAGAAAATCAAATTAATAAAGTTTTTTTTTTTTATTATTTATGTCAAAACTATTAAAAATAACAATTAACTCAAGCTTTGTTTTATTATGCAAATAAAAAGTGTACTTTTTATTTTTGTTTGATTACAATTTTTCAAAAAATAAATTTACAGGATGGAGCTAAGCAAAGATCTAGTATGTTCTAAAATGATACATTTGTTGTTTATTACACCTCAGATTGCAACAACAAAATATCGAAAATATAAAAATAATAAATTAAAAGTCCCGCCTAAAATATGTCCCTAAAATACAGTTAATATATTATGGCAACAACAAAATATCGAAAATATAAAAATAATAAATTAAAAGTCCCGCCTAAAATATGTCCCTAAAATACATTTAAAATATTATGGCCGTTAAAGTGCGCGTGATTAGGTCTGCTTTGTAGTAAGAAAAATTATATTATTATTCTTGAATGAATTAATAATTTGTTAGGCGTAATTCCCGGGATGGCATTAAAGCCTACCAGTAGGTCACACATTTTATATATAATTAATAATTTAACTTTGAAACTTACTTTTTTAACTGTTAATATTCGTGGTTTGAAATTAAAATTTGTTATTGTTTATTTTTACACACTATTTACGCACAAAAATGTTCATGCCTAGTTTTCACGTATTTTTTAATTTATCTCATACGACACTTTTGGTTAAGCACTTTTCAACACATTTTTCCGTTAACATTTTAACATCCGTCACTTTTCTATTACTGTTCATCACTCGTTGCTGTACGAGTTGTAACTGCTTATGATGGTCAAAGTCAATGTTAGGTTTGTTTTTTTTTTTGCACTCGTCACCATTTCATGCATTCATAAACACGTGAAATTATTTTGTTGTCTTTGCTGGCCCCGGCTGCCACATGTAATATTAATAAAAACATTTTCCTTGTATGTGGCACAGCATACTTGAGCTGCTAGTGGTTAAATTTTAGTGCTGTGGACTCGCAAATAAAACGAATGTTTGAGTGCAAATTGGTGAGAAATAGCGAAATTTAAGAGAGGTTTTAACAGAATGCGGTGAATTTTAAATAAAAACAGCATGAAAAAGATTCCTTTAAAATGTGTGCTCTTTAACTTTTAGATTTAGTTTTATGTGATGGCGGTTAAACATCATGTTAAATAAGAATTTTAACATGAAATGTGTTATACTGGCTTATGTCTCTTAATTTCGGCTTTACCTTAAACGTGCTGCAGAACTTTATATTGCTTTTGTTTTACTTCTTTTAATGACTTTAAACGTGCTTACAGTAAATTTCCTTTTAATACGCGATCTAGTCTTTGGGTCATTAACAATTTATTTATTGATTATTGATTTGATATTCAGACAGGGTGATTTTCGTTCTCGCTAAAACCACTTTATCACCAAACCAAACGTGAAAAATATTGGTGTATTCTTAGTAAAGATTCATTAAATGGTTGGCGATTATTTTACGTAGTACTACGCTATTTCAAGCTCGCACCCTCAACTAGTGAAACACTAGTCTGAAATTTAAAACAACAGTCTCAGAGCACTTTCCTCGAAGTTTCGTTATTAACAATCAGTTGGTTTTTCATCGTACCGTGTATACTGGGTGGCCCTGGTACTAAAAGGCCGTTTTTTTCCGTTTAGGTGTTCAAGACCTTGTGTATTGGCCGACGGCGTTACGTAAAGCTAACAGACTCTTCGGAAGCCTCATACGGCACTTTATGAAATTAAGTAAAACAGAGAATAAACATCATATTTTCAGTTAATTTCAATATTTTTACAAAATTTTTAAAATAGTACGATTAGACGTGCTATATTATGTATGTCAACAGTCTGATGTATATAATAACAGAATACTATAAGCTGAAGAGTTCAAACGCTTCACAACAGTTTTATGCAATTCTTACATACAAATACTCTCTGCCCGATTTATTTATCCCTTCCAAACTTTCTTTGAAATTATTTTGGGACAACTATTAAGCGTTCTAGTAGTGTGAATAAAAAATGTTAAATGGTTTAACTCATAGCTTAGACCAACAAACTTAGCAAAATAAAATTGTTGTATATTAAAATAAATTTAACGGCCTAAGTGTAGGCAAGAATGTCCCTTAAACTTGTATAAAGCTAAGAAGTAACTTATTTCCTTATATTTTATACAACTATTCAAGGTGGTTGCATTGTCAAGCGGCTACTTTACGCTTTGTTACTGTATACGTTTTTTGGGTGGACTTTCATTTTATTTTATTTAATCAGAATTTCTTTTGGAAATTATTTCTTCATAGACTATTTATATGACCTTAAAATATAGTTTAAAAATGGTTTTGAAGAATATTTAAAGGCTTTATGTTAAATAACTATTTTGTTGCCTCCTTTCAGGTGATGCTAAATGAGATTAATAATATACTTTAAAAATTATTTTGCAAATATATTATTGCATTACTAGAGTTCATTTAACGTGAGAAGACTTGCAGTTAATCGCGTAGACATGCGATTTTTCTGCAGCTTTTAAAAAAAATTATGTTTTGCTTGTTAGCAAAATTTGTTGTAAATATTTATCTAAATGGCTGTTAGAAGGGAAAAATTGTAGCAAAATGTTATAATATATTAAACTCTTCAAAACAAAATGAATATTTTTGTAGCCTACCTAGAGAAGCGCATACGGCTTAAGCCCTTGAGTGTTTGAAGTTTTTTTTGGATGACCAAAAGAAACATATATTATTTTGCCTAAAAAGTCTTTTGCCAGTTTTCCAAGGCAGCCTTCAACTTGACAAGTCTGTCTGTTGAAAGGAACTCGTTACAGAAAGTTCGGATTAAACCTTATTTTTTACATTACATCTTTTATGCTGAAGTCAGTGTTTAAAACATACATTAGTGCTGTTAGAAACTCTTGTTTGCTCTTAATGAATATACCATTTGACCGGCCTTCATAACAGTAAGAAATACCTTTACACTTAAATCTATTGCTGTTAAGTTTCCTTCTTTTTCATCTTCTCCTACTCTCTTTTTCTTACAACTCAGGAAAGAGAAAAGGCATGGATTTACTCTTCACATGATTTTAGTGCATGCGCTTTATTTTTTAGTAGTTCTAAAACTTGCTCTCTATTAAATTCAACTCACTAAATTTTCACCGCAAATTCATTCTCTCCCTTTTATTTGCGCTCGTGTTTTTGATGTTACTTTTGCTGATAGCCAACAATTGGTGAGAACTTAATCAAAGAAAGAAGAAATCTACCCGAATGTGTATTCCTTGTTTAATGTATAGCCTTCGCCATATAGCTGACATTTGGGACAAGTTAGTACAATTTCGGGATTTGCCAGGTTGTAAAGGATATTTTTGTAAGGCGACGTAACAAACGAAAACAAATTAAAAAAAAATTTAGAGAAAGTGAAACCAATATACAGGAAAAATATAAAATCTCACGTAAACGGCACCAGATATTTACATAATTTTGAAATATTTTTAAACAAAATATCTTTAAGCAGAAATTCAAATTCTAGAGAGAAAAAAAATTTCCGGTTTAGTTTTACAGAAAGCGAATCGTCTTATGCTTCGTTAGTTAAAGTACGAATATTTGTCCTTATAACGATTAAGTTTACAACCGTGTGAATTTACAGCAAAGCGTATGTGAGCGTGTGTGTTTGTAAGAGGTCTTAAACCGGCCCCTTTTTTATAATTGCTTTCCTTTTTTTCCGGTGCGAGCGTGTTCATAACCTGGCATTTAAAGTTTCAATATTCCATTCATTTAACAGGATTTAATTGAATCAATTTGCTGCCTGCAACTAAGCAAAAAAATATTAATAGCCATCATAAAATTTTATTTGTTTAAATGAAATTAAAATCAGTTTCTTATTAAATCAGTTACGTATTTATATAAATTTATAATAAGTATAATTCTGTCAAAATGTATGTGTGTATAACCCCCAGAGTGTCTACGTTTGTGCGTGTGTGTGTGTAAATATATATAATCGAATATAAAAATATTCCAGTTAATATAAATCCAAGCAATTTTAATACATAAATCAATAATAAAAATGAAATAAATAAATATTATCATATCCTCTTAGTTTAACAAATTTTGCCTCAATATAACATCAACTGCAGCAACCAGGAATAATCATCATTATAGAAAAAAGGATTAAAATGAAATAAATGGTAATTTTTTTGTAGTAAAGATAGTATTTTTTAATAAGTGATTGAAATTTTAATACCCACCAACAACCAACTAACCAGTGTGAAAAATTTACAATATTTTTTAACAAATATTGAAATAAAACTTTTCTTTATATCTTTTGCCAAAAAATATATGCAACATAAAAGTGTTGCATATCTGAAGGCTTAGGTGGTTTATCAAAAAGCAATACAATTTTTAAACATTATTTCTCTTCTGGAAAAACCATTTATGTATTAAAATCAAATTTATAAAAATTCTTTACAAAAATATTAGTAAAAACGTATAGCAAACATATGAAAATGGTTTTAGCAAGGAACAGATGAAACTCCCTACATGTTGTCTCTGTTAAACTAACATGCTACTGATTTACATTTTAAATTGAGAAATGAACAAGTAATTGTAAGTTCGTGTAAACTGACAAATATTTTTTTAAATTATTATAAAAATAACAACTTCGTGGTTTAAAATAAAATAATATAGCAGAAACTTTTTAAAATCAAAGATACGCTGTTATTCACCCTCCTTTCAAAATCAAATTATTTATTAGTCTTTGCGGGTTCTGCATTGGTGTGATGTGTTAAGTATCAAATGTGTTTTCGACTTTATAGTCTAGAGTTAAAGTAAATTGCTTCGTGTCAAAAGCTCTATAAAAGCCAGACATAAAACTTAGTAACATTGACATTGTACAACTGCAAACGAAATAATAAAACATGAATTAATAGTAAAGAATTCCTGGGACCTTGTTTTTTTATTTAAGAAATTTACTTGTTAATTATATCCCGGTTTATTTCATTATAAAATTAAAATATATTTGCTAAGGGATGCGCTAGTCTCTATGAACCCTTCGCTGGTTGCTTATGTCAGCTCATCAGGACACCGGTATCGAACATATAAAAAAAGTAGAAATGCTTAAAATTCTTCAATCCAAATGAGAGGCTTAAAGGAGTAAAAAAACTATTAAAGTTTTAAAAAACTAAACAGACCAATTATTTTATTATTCTATCATTCCTTTGTGGTTTTAGTAAAAAGTGTTGCATATCCTAAGGCAATTAGTGATACTTTGCAGTGCAAGATATGATAATGTAGCCTGAAAGTAAAATATATTTTTACAATTTATATCATAAGACCACACACATTGAAAATAGATTCGTATATAATTATCTGCCCGACAAATTAAAAAAAAAAAATATTGATGCAAAAAAGCTTAAATTGAAAAAAAATTTCGAAATATTAGACAAAGGTTTTAAACTATGCAACCCCTTTTAGGGGTTTTAAAGACAATTTTTTGTGCGTCCAAGACAAACTGGACAAATATAAATAAGTTTTATCCTTATATTGTTTTTTATTATCGTTAAAAATTTACATTTAAGTACTTATTCTATAACCAAGAGTTATAATTTGCAGAAATGTAAAAATTGAGTAAAGAGCAATTTTTTCGTTAGCACCGAAGATATCGATAAGTTGAGAGATTAGTTAGAAATGAATTCTCGATATAGCAAATTTTCGTTACTATTCTGTATAAAAATATTTCGTAACCATAAATACTCTATACCTTTAAATGTTCTATGCAGAAAATTTTCTTAAATTGGAATAAAGGTAGCTAATCGTTATCGATATATTTCGCATATAGAAAATATTTCGACAAATTTCCAATTTATAAATTTAAATCATTATTATAAAGAAAATTTTTGATAGTTATAAATATCCTAAATTTACATCAATAAATTTTATATGTAGAAATTATTTCAAACGAAACTTTTTTATGTAGAATTGTTTTGTTACCAAGACATTTTCTATGCAAAAAATCAAGTATCGATATATCGCGTAATTTTCAAAATTGCACTGATCAATAAATATTTGGTGTAAAAGATTTTAACAAGAAGTTGTTATTTAGAGAATTTTTTTGGTATTGATAATTATTCTTTATCAAAAAATATTTATTATTCATAAATTTTCTGTGTATATAGATTTTCTATCTATGAAATATTTCTATATAGTTCTGAAGGCAACTTATCGTTATCGACGTATTTTTGGTATCAATAAATTTACAAAACTGTTTGTAAGAAATATCTGAATTTTTGTTATCGATAAATATCTTACACAAAAATTATATTTTTGATAAAATGTTTCATAGGAAAATATTTTTACATTTCTATGAATACATACAATTCTTGGTACGGAAAAATTTTGTAATAAATTGTAGAAATTTTTAGTAAAATTAAATTTTCTACGCAGAAAATGTTTTTATCGAAAGTTTTGTAAGATATAAAATTATTGTTATCGAGGAACCTTCTATGCAAAAAAAATCCATTAACGTTTATTTTTCATGTAGGACATTGTTATCGTTTAATTTTAAAATCTGTTTTGGTTTTCAATCATATTTTTCAATCATATTTAAATAATAAATTTGTGTTAAGTAACATAAGATTATTTAAAATAACTTGTTTACTGTTTTTACAAATAAGTTTTGTTTTTCACATGCATACATATATATATATATATATATATATATATATATATATATATAAACGTAAACAGTTTTATTCGTTTTATATGTTATTTGTTTTTGAAAATTTTGAAACTTTCTTCATTAATACAATGAACGACAAACTTTTTTCATATTTTTTCATATATTATTAAGTGATTGTTAATTGAGCTTTAGTAATGCAATTTATTTCGTGATAATGCTACACAAAGGCAAAGAGAAATATTAAGTATGAATAGTAAAATTGTGTTACAAAAATATTATTAAAGTTCTCAAGCTTGCGAATTAATTAATTATATAATATTCTACTCAGAAAATTTTATGTAAAAATAAATTTCATATGTAGAAAATGTTTGTTGTCCATAAATAATTCTTATTATCGATAAAATTTCAAAGTAAAATTGTTATCTATATGTTTTATTATACATTTTTTATTTTAATATCTAAGGTCTACTTTATGGGATTATTTGTAAATGTATCTATTTTTATACATTTTTTATCATTTTTAAGCAGATTATGTTTAACAAAATATTTTATGACTTTCTTTATTACCAACAGACATTTGACTAAATGTATTTTTTTTAATTTATGTATTTATTATTGCATACTTTATGGCTTACTTCGTTTTGCAGCAGACTCTTTGCTTGTGTCTGCTTACAGCTAAAGGATTTTAGTTAAAGACTAACCAAGTATTTAACCAAATATCATATTTTCATTGACAGACAGTGTGTTCTTCTAAAGGTTTTAAAAAGTCGGGCTGTAGAACGGAAAGGGTCAGCTGTTTAAAGATTAAATTACAAATATGATTACAATTTTTTCTTAACTTTTTAGTAGTTGCTATATACGAGGTGTTATCGAGTATAATAAACAAAAGGGAATTTTGTTAAAATTCCGCCTCGGTGCATAGCCGATTTAAACTAACTTTTTATGTTGGCTATATTGAAAATCACTGCTTTTACAGTGTTTTGCTTATTTGCAACAGTCGAAGAGCTTAAGCTTGATTCAGTGCTCAGGAGTTATCGTAGAGGGTTTTCCACTCCTAAAAAGAAGAAAACTAACTTGTCTTATTAAGTACTCGATGCTTATTTTATATCCAGAGGGGATTTGTTTCGAAGGATACGGTAATTATTTTTGCTAATAATAAAAGTGAATTGAAATTAACGTTCAACTTTGAACACACCTCTTTTACGTATTAAATATTAATGGTTAGATTTCATAGCCAAAGAACTTGAGAAGTATTTTTATGTTTTTATTTTTGCAATATGAATACAAGCGCCTGAAAGCAGGCTATAGGCAAAGAAGTTCTCGTTATTTATTTTAACAACTTAAGTATATTTTACATAAAATTTTAATATTAAATGCAAACGATATATTTGAAGGCCACAAGTATTTTCTAGTTTGTAATTCGAAAGACACTTTTACAATTTTGTACTCGCGCAAAATAGAATCTATATCTATTTTTACAAAGAGGTCTTAATTTTCCTATCAATATTACACAGTATGATATTATTTATCTTTAAAATCTTAATACCAGGTCAGCAAAATGAGAAAAAACTTTAACACATATTTAGAGTTAACACTTTTTTTTTGGTCCACGACTTGAAAGAATTTAAAAATTGTAATTATTATGTATGTTTTTTGTAGCTATAATATTTTTTGGAGTTATCTTAAAACGTATGACCCCCATTTCCTAAGGAATAAAACCCCTTCAAAATATGTATATAAATGCATCTCAAGTATTTGAAATACAAGCATATTTCTTTATGTATCCACTTCTACTTCAAGTGTAAGATTACTATACACCAATGCACCTGCAAGTATGCTTTATTTAAGTACCCTAAGAAAAACAAACAAAATTTACTGAATAGAACGTTTTCATTAAGAAATTTCAACTTAATGTCACTTTCTATCAGAGAAGGGCTTAATAAATTTTGCATTTTCAGAAAACATTAAATTTGTATTTATTTTATGTATTTAATTATTACGTTTTTCAATGACTGGATTTTGTACACTATAATGATTTTTATAAATGAATTTTATTTTGTAGCCCCCATTTACCACGTACAAGTTTTTAAAATTTTCTATGTTTAAATATAGAAAATGCTTCATATTGTCAGTTTCGTTGAGATTTTGGATTTAAACATATAAAAATATCTTAGTTTTGTTTAATTCATTAAAAAAAAAGAATTTCAATATTATGTATTTGTATGAAAAAGGTCGTACTATGGAGTATTTTTAAGGCTTAAAGCTAACCGTTAACGGACAAGGACAAACGTAGTATTTTTTAGGCTTAAAACCTTTATTAATTTCAGATTTTGCCAAAGCCACTTATTTGTTCTACCAAAAATATAATTTCCAGACTATGAAAGATTCCTTTAGGAAAAATTTTTCGGAAACAAAAAATGAGCTATAGAATCCGAAACACAAGATTTTAATATACTGTAGAATTTATATAGCAAGGAAAATAAATTTGTTGGGTAGACAATTTATCACTGAGTTTCTTTATAGGGAACAAAATCTAGAGAAAATGGATTCAGTATTATTTTTTTAGAAGAAGTGTTTTAAAACCAGTAATTAGTTTCCAGAAAAAAACCTTCTTGCAAATACTGTCTTCTACGTGAGATTGTTTGTCAAAGTCATAGAATTTTATTATAGAAAAAATGCATTAGGGTCATGTAAGTTTGCTACAGTAAAAGTGCCTTGAATATGTTCGGTTTTGAATAAGAAAATAACAGGGGAAAAGTATTTCAGACCTACAAAAGTGTCTCAAACCTACAAACGTGTTGTTTTGAGAAATTATCACAGCGGCACTGCTTGTTTTAATAGGGCTTTTTCCAGTACTTTTCGAATCACAATAATTTTAGTATTTTGTACACATGGCTTAAAGGTGCAATATTTACCTTTTAAAAAAATACAATATGAAATAAATATAATTTCTAGAATTTTTATTTTTAATTTAATGATATTTTTCCAAAAAGTAGCTTTCAATCACAATTATTGTTAACTCATTTTTTCTTCATATTAAATTTTCAAATAATAATTATTCAGTATAATCTCTAGCACACTTGAAGGCGTTTGAAAACGTATTGATTTCAATGTGTGCTTTAATAAGCGTCGTTATAACCAAAGCCAGTAGGATAGTATACAAATTTGCTTGCCAGCCTATGTTAATAATTCACATTAAAGCGTACTTTTAGGCTGAACTCCTTTAAACTAAAACTAATCTCAAACTAATTATGTCACAAATATCTTTCAAATGTTTTCAAATTAATTTCTGCAGTCCAGTGCAAGTTTTATTTTAATAATCCGAATCAGACTTTAAAGCAATGAAATACCTAGCGTCTAGGAGAAAGTAAGCTTTACTTTTTAATTGAAAAAAAAATGTATTTTTTCATATGCCTTTTTTCAAGGGAAAGTCTCTCAAAACTGTTACTGTTTGTGCGTATTGTGCACATAGCTTAAAGGTGCATTTTACCAGAAATACAATTTAAAAAATTTTTATTTCTTTTTATTCAGACCCTAAGCCAATTAAATAACTTGCGCCTAGGAAAAATTATGATTTATATATATCAAATATTTTTCACTTGAAGTTACAATTACTATATACTCCCCGCATTTCAAGCACAACATGTCGTGGCCCCATAAATACTTATTTAGAGCTGTTCCCATTTTTTGCTTTTTGCTTATACGTGCGCACCGTGCCTGTTTGTTTTATAAATGAATGTAAATTGTACTAATTTGATTTCTATCGTCTGTAAATTTTTCGGTAACATTTTTTTTTGCTCTTCGTAGGTCTATGACCTAGCCAAAAGTACGTTATTGTATGTCCAGTGTCCTTGTAAGTTGAGTAATAACAAATATTTATTTGCTGCCTAAAAGTATAATTGCTTACTTTATGGCTTTAACTTTCGGTGTTAATATTTTGTCTTTAGTTAAGTGTTGTTTATTTACTCTAATATGTTTGTTTATTTTTTGGGCGTTTTCCCATTACAGCAGGGCGGTTATTTTGCAGAGAAAATGTGAAGTATAATTATGGATATAAAATATAATATTTTGTTGAAGCTTTTTATTTAGGTCTGCTTGATTATAATATCCCTGTACAAAAAATATTGCCTACATTGCGGCGTCTAATTTGTCTATTTTATTAGGTGGTTTTATTAAAAATAATGTTCTACATAAATTACTTTATATATAAATTATATTCAAATAGGTTTTTGAGTTTGTTTCTTTTTTAGAAAATGTTAGTTGTAATAAAAATTGTCATCGTTCTAAAATACATTTTTTTTATTTATTTTTTTCGCGTTTATGCGGTAGCAATTTTTTTTGACCAAACATTGTCTATTTTATAAATTTTCGCATGACTTCAGACAGATAACAAGTTTAATTAAAACAATAGCACATTAGTGTTCTCTTATTCGTTAATCTACATGTATCGGATCTTGGCATCTCATCATTTTTATGCTAGAAACCAAACACGTCCTCTCTGCTTCTGATACACTTTTTCTAGGGAAAATCTCTCTGCGTCTATTGACATTTTTTTTTTAGTAAGTATGTCAGCTCTGACACCTGGCTTCTAAGGCATAGAAAAAGTCCTGTCCTTTGCGTCTTTCTGGAAATGATTTTGGCCTATAAGGCACTATTTAGAAGTATTTTTTCCTTTAAAGGAATTTTAGCCTCTGTGCCGCTTTTTTGTACAGAAAAACTCTTTCCGACTGAGTAACTTTCTTTAGCAAATCAAAAAGGTTTTGTCTTTGTTTCTGTAAAGCAATCTTCGCCTCTAAAGCAATTTTTCTTATAAAAAAGCCGTGGTCTCTAAATCGCTTTTATAAAAAGCCTTGGTGTTCACAGTTCTAATTTCTCTTTCCAAGGTCCTGAATTTTGATGCACTTTTCCTGTAAAAAAAAACTCTTGGCGTCCTAAGCATTTTTTCTCTATCAAAATTCTAGATCTCCCAGCCAGCTTCTTCGCTATAAAAATTGTCGGACAACTCCTGGCCAATTCTTCATGATTGAAACAACAGTTTTAGTCTCACAGATATTTTTCTATAAAAAAAATACTTTGTCTATGGTATGAAAATTGTTAATCAGACTTAATTTTTTAAGACAAGCTCTCCTCAATAAAAAGTCCCTGCCTTATCTGTATTTTTCTTCACACCATCAAAAGAAGCAACTATTTTCTCTTCGTTGCACATTTTTAAGGCCTGCTTAGAATATTTGCTATTCATTTATTTATTGAATGTGTATAAATGGTTTAAATTATTTAATTATTTCCAAGCCCTTAACATGATTGTAGACATTATAAAAATTTCCTCAAACTTTCAATTGTATGTAACATACCTTGTAACATACCTTTCAAGAGGAAGTTTTCTCATTGCTCTGTTCGTATTGAAACTATCAGCAAAAATTTAAACTAATAAAACTTTCAACAGATATGTCAAGCTGTCTTTGTAACTAGAAAACTATTACACACAGAAATAATATTAAAAAAAACTACTAACAACTTGTTAGTTATTCATGAAATATTTCCGTTTTTGTTGTAAAAAACAATGAGCAAAAATAAACAAGTAGAAAGTGCACTATTGTAAAAGCATAATTTAAGGCATGTCAATCTTATGCTAAAAAGGCTACATAATATTTTAAATTGTTTTTATGAAAAAGAAAAATAAAACAAATCAAGCTCATAACAAAAGTAAATAGAATTATTGTTTAAAAATAGAAATAAATAAAGTAAAGTATGAAACTGAGTTTAGGCAGTGTGTTGTCAAATATGTCTGTTGTTTTTGATTTAGAGGAGAAAAGGTAATAAACTTCAACGAGCACTAAACACGTGTGTATATCTCCTATGCATTGTAAAGTTTCTAAAGATCCAAAAGTCCATATAAGCCTACATAGCCTTGATCACGGTATTCCTCTAGCTTGAAATTGGTGTTCACAAAAATAAATAACAAGCGGGCAACGAGCGTTACGGGAAAAACAGACGGCTGCCACTAGGTTGGAGTAAAGCTCTTATACTTGTTGTTTTTCTTGTTTCGAATTGAGAGAAAACGCGTCCTTGGCTGCTCAGAAGTATGACTAGAGCATTTAGTATTCTTTAATAAACCGGCAAGAGTTGTTTAAATGAAAATCCTGATGCGCCTTATGAATCACTTGAAAATTACATTAAATTAAAAAAGTAAAAAAAACACAGGAATATATCTTATTTTTACAACACTTACCCGCCGAAAAGTATACTACTGTCAAATATGTATCTTATGGGAAATATATTTTTAAACAAAAATCACAGGCGAACTTTACATGCCCATGTTATTTTCTAACAAAATATTTTTCACGTTTTTGTGCTTACGTCTCGTTTTTTATATATAGATTTTTTTTAAAGTCTTCGTCGAGACTTCTTTGTGTTGGAAATGTTTTCTATTTGAGAATATTTTTTGGACTCTATAATTTCTTCATTTTATAGCATTTGTATATTCCAGAAGTTGTTGCACTTTGTTATTTCAACCTTCATTTAACAAAATTCTATAGAAAAACCTGTCTTCCTTTTTTCTCATAAATAAAGTTGCTGCTGCAACTTTCTTTTTCTATAGACACTTTCTTCTCAATCTGAGTTTATTTCACAAAAGGAAGAATAAAAGAACTATGTGAACAAAATTTGTCATTTGTAAATGACATTTTTCGCCATTGTTGTTTGACTAAACAACTTCTTATCAGGAAAGGAGCCGTAAGAGTGAGACTAAACATTTTTTCTATTTTAAAAAGAGTTTATTTCCTCTTTAGTATTGAGGCAGGTTTGAGTTGTTTATGTTAAAAAAGTAGATATACATATTTATTTTGAATTGCACAAAACCTATGCTTCTATGTTTTTTTTTTTTTTTTGCTACAGCAAAACAAAATAAAACACAGCTTAGGGCAGGAAATAAAAAATAAAACCAAACTCTTATGGCTATAAAATTTTAAACACCATGTAGTTTTGATTTGAAATGACATTTTTTATTTTATTTAAATTTCGAATTTTCCCCGGTAAATGGAAAATGTGCATGTAGAAAGAAAATTAAATTATTCTTATTTCATTTGAAGCAGCATTTGGCTTTAGCAAGAACTTTTTTCCTAAAATAACTCTTTTTGTATATAAGTGCATGTGTGTCTGTACTTGTGTATGCGTGTGTGTTATTGTAAGTAAAAAGGTTCCTTAAACTCTTGCTGTAAAAGCAGTTTTGAGTAGAACAGATATTTGTCAATCAATTGTATAGCTTTTTCAATTTAAGTAATCGATTCTTTTCCCTGCTCTACATAGCATCATGTGTGTATGTTCAAGGTTTATAAGTTTTTTTTTGTTAGCGTGCATTTAGATATTCATGTGTGTGTATGCTTGCATACTTTTGAGTTTGTGCAAGTAAGTCAATACACTCAACACAGAGTAGAAGTTTATATAGAAGCTCTAAACTAAAGGTTTTACTCTTTGTTTTTCGTTTTGGTTTATTTGTTTGCTTTTTTTCTTCAAATCTTAGTTTATTTTCATCTATAGAGGACCACAAAAAAATAAATAAAATGCTAACAAATATATTGTACTTAAGTTAAGGGAAAATGCTGAAGTTTTATTTTCTTATACACAAACTGCGTATGTACAAGTTTTTCCATTTTAAAAAGAAAATATATATGTGCATACATATAAGAAATAGTACGAGGGGAATTGCTAAAAATATTTTAGTGAATGATAATAGACTCTTCTCACAGAAGCCGACAACTTTTAGTACTCGAAAGTCTGCCGAAAATTTAAGAGACCTTTTCTATAAAACAAAGAGTCTCTGAAAACAAAGACAATCTATAGATAAATTTCCGGTAAAGTCAAGGAAACTTTTCTCTAAAACCGAAAGAACTGTTGGAAAAAAAGGCGTCTCTGTAACTAGAAAGACCTTTTCTATAGAAGAAGTGTCTCTGAAACTAAAAACACATTTTCTATGAAAATACTGATTCTAAAACTTGAGAAAAACTGTCTGTGAAATTACTTTTTTTTAGAAAAATTGTCTCTGAAGCCGAAGAAACTTTTTTTTATAGAAAAAGTATTTCTAAAGCCGAAGAAACGTTTGCTATAGAAAAGCTGACGTTCAACCCTAAGAGCCTTTTTCTATAAAAAGACTTCTCAGGACCCGAAAAAATATTTTCTACAGAAAAACTCGCGCTAAAACCATATATATTTTTATATAGAAAAGCGGTCTCTGAAACCAAATAGACCTTCTCTAAAGGCAAACTGCTTCTTAAACCAAACAGACTTTCCTATAGGAAAAGTATCCTTGAAACTGAATAGATCTTTTGTATAGAAAAATTGTCTCCGAAACTAAAATATTATCTATAGAAAAAGTGTCTCTGAAATCAGAAGTAAAAGAAGTGTTTCTAAAACTGAAAAATATTCTCCATAGAGGAAAAGCATATAAAACGAAAAATAATTTTTTCTATAGAAAAAGTTTATGCAATAAAAAATCAGAGGTAGAAGAGAAGTTAAAAACATTTCTTTAAAACAGAAGCAGCATAATTTCTACAGCAAAAGCGACTTTTTCGAAAGCTCTAAGCTCACGTATAATATGTCTGTCACAGAAACAGGTAAAAACCAAACCAAAAAATATTCTCGCCTTTACTTTTCTGTAAAAAATTTTTGTCTCTGCTTTTCCTAAAAACTTTCCTACAAATTCCCAAAAGTTGTAGTTGTATACATGGTTTTATTTATAACTCTCGTTCGCCAATATCAATATATGTTTCCTATATAACAATATACATTATGCGTTCAATATTTTACTTTTAGGATATGTGTAACTACGGTATTTGCTTTCTTTTTTCTATAACAACACGTATTTATGCCATTACTTTCATGTTGTTTAGAACAGAGTTCAATGTGACATGAAACTGAACATTTTTGAAAAAAACTACACTTTTGTCTTGCTGAAAGATAATAGTTATTTCTATTTCGTAAAACACCTTTTACCGAATAAATAATAGATCGTTTTTTTTCTTGTCATTGGGGATCATCAACATTTTTTATGTGATAGAAAAAAGAAAAAAGTGCACCGAAAAGTATGCAACGTTTCATATTGTATGGTTGGAAATTATTCGATGGGTAGTTTCTAGTTGTAAAAGTTTTTTAGTATAAAGAAGACCTTTTTTTGTTAGTATCCACCAATTTTGGTTTATTTATTTCTAAAAAATGCCAGGCTTGTTTTTAATTTTCCATCTGCCCTATTTTTTTATGGAAAAACTAAAATTGTTGATTATTTTATGCTTCCTTTTACTCTTCCATTAGATGTTATCGAGCACAAAAATCAATTTAACGACTTTATTATCTTTGTAACAAACACCCAGGATTTGACATCTAAAAGTATGCTCTATGACAAAGTAAATAGCAAGAACAAACAAGATAATTTTAACTTGATACTAGCAAAAAACAAATAATGGTAACAAAATAATAAACGATCTCTTAACACAGAACGCCAGAGTCGAAAGGAAACCAGCAAAAAAGACATAACAAAATAAACAGCCAATGTTAACAACTAAAAATAAAATTGTTTTTTATAGTAAGAAACAACAAATATTTTATAGCATATTTTTTGGCTACTGTTTTAAACATTTACAACATTCGCGGTTACGAACATTTGGCAGATTTTCCTTAGACAGTCATTTTAAGGCAATTCTTGAAGATATGTTTTTTTCCTTTGCCTATTGCCTGAACATAAAGTTCACAGCCTATTTGTACGGGAGCTGTTTTTAATAGCTCTTTTTGTATGCAAAAGTTTTGACTTTTTTTCTGTGGTTATGATTGTCAAACATTTTGCTTTTTAACATAGCAAATGTACTTTAAATACTCCTTCTTGGCTTAGTTTGGGAAATAGAAGGCGCAATGTGGTTGGCGAAAAGTATCAATGTAACTTGTATTACAATCTTGTAATTTTGTTATTTCCTTTTTTGTATTTTCAGGCTAATAGCCCCAACATACCTACTATCTTGCTCTTGGTATTTTGGCAAATAAAGTGATATAGAAAAAAACAACAACTTTATTTTCACGTTGTCTCACATTTCAGTTCCTTATTTGGTTTCTAGTGCCTTTTGTTTATTTGCTTTAATGAATTCTTTTTCATAGTTCAATCCATGTTACATATATTCCGATCCATTCTATGCTATTTAATACTATTTACCATTACTATAATATTAAATTGTTATTGTTTAGTACATTTTTTTCGCCACTACTCTGTGTGCACGAAATTATAATTTAAAATTAGTTGATAAGTTTATTTAATTATGTTATTTGTTTATTTCTGAAATAGTAAATAAAATTATGTATATAGCATATGTTTAGGCGAAATTTAAAAATATTACAAATGCGTTTGGCGTCGGAACAATATATTTTGTTTTGCTTTGGTCGTCATTGACTTGGTTTGCTTATTGATAATCCCTTTTTAGGGCAATTATTGCAACTAACGTCAACCGTCAACGTGATGTTGTTTACCAATAAGCCCAGCTGGATCTACCTCGTTTCTTGGTCCCCTGTTGTAGTTAATCTTTGATGAGACTACTGATACAAAAGTGACTAAAAACTCAACCATATTGTGGTCGAATTACGCTAAATAGTTTTGTTATATCATATTAAAGAAGTAAGTGTTGAAATAAGTATAGCGTTCTCTACTCTAGATCACTAATAATTACTTTTTATATGATTGCAAAATTCAATAAATAATAATATAAGCTCAAAATTGACTCTTAATTTCGAATATTCAAGGTGTTTTAAAAACCTCCATTCTATATAATTTGAAACTTCAAAATTACCATTATATTTTGTTGCCTAGCTCAACAAAGAAAGTCATAAATATTAATAAAAATATACACAAACATGACAGGTACTTTAATTTGAAATTTAAAAAAAAACAAAATTATGTAACTCAAGAAAAGGAGCAAATACTTCCGCCAACTCTAACTTTGCATCATGTGGCTTTTTCTAACCTACGTTACATACAAATAAATAACAATTTAATATACTTTTTACTTAAAGAAACCATATGTAAATACAGACGACAAATTATTCTAAAACTCCAATGATGCTGCTGTGCAAACAGCAAAAGAAGTAGAATGCATAAAACAAATTTGCTATAATCAACATACATTAACATACTTAAAGCAAATACAAAGAAGCCAAACGTAAAAAAAAACAAAATAAACTCTCACTTATACCAACTCCAAATGAAAAACTATAAACTTCAAGAAAAGGATCAACACAAAAAGATGGTAAAAAATAAACTTTTACTAAAGAATAATTAAGAGAAGTTAAAAAAACGTAATAAAGAAATAATAAAACTGCAGATATTTGTACAAGTTTAAAGAAGCAATACACACCCCAACAACAATGTAAGCAGAAAATTAAAACTACAACTTTAAGTTGGTAAATTTTATGTACAGACATTGGCATTCATACGCACACAAACACATGTTTATAACGTCGTGTCAGGAGAATGTTTGTATAACATCAAAATTATCCCACAAAAACTACGAATAATCGTTAGATACTTGCAGAAATAAAACCTTAAAAATTAAACAAAGTTTGAAAAAAGAAGTTTTGATGTTGTTTGTAGAAATTGGCAACACTGTTTTATAGCTGAATAGTTTTGTGTCTTAAAACTTAAAAAGTTTTGATCTTTTACAACAAAAATCACTCCTAAAGCGTTGTTATAGTAAATACAAGTTAAAAAAGAAATTTCGGAACTTTGATTGGTTTTCCTTAAAATTTGAATGGTGCTTTTTAAGTTAAATTAATAATTCTCATTTTGTTATTAGGAATTTTAAAAAATTATATCAGGGTTTCTTGCTGCAATAGAAACAAAAATATTATTTAGAAATCTTTCTTGTGAAAAAACATTTTTGTTGAAAAATAATTGTGCTGAAAATTATTTTATGTGAAAAGTATTAATTTGGTGGCAGATAATGTTTTTGCGTAAAAGATTTGTTTCTGAAAAGGTATTTGTAGTGAAATAGTTTTTTTTTTTGGTAAACAAAACTATTTTTTGTATGAAAAAATTTTAGTGGAAAAATATACTTTTGGTGAAAATATATTTTTGTTGACACAACAATGTTTTAAATGAAAAATATATTTGATGACAGGAATTTTTGGCAACAAGAAATCTTGGGTGAAGAATTTATGGTGAATAATATGTTTCTTCCATAAAAATATATTAGGTGAAAAATGTTTTTATAAAAATTAAATTTTGTTTTGTAGTAATTATTTTTTGAAAAAAATATTTTCAGTCGAAGCAAGTTGTGTGAAAATTATTTCGAGGAGCATTTTTGCGATATTTATTTTAAATATAGATAATATTCTACTTCAAAATAATCCTATAAAAAATATTATTAGTAATTTAAAAATATATGTAGTGAAAGATTTTTTTGGTGAAGTTTTGGTGAAAAAGTATTTTTTGTAAGAAATTATGTTTGATGCATAATTATTTTTAGTAAAACAATATTTAAGTCGAAAATATTTTAGATAAAAAAATATTAATTATGAAAACGGATTTTTTGTAAAAAATATTTTTTTCGAAAATAGTTTTTGATGCAAAAATACTTTGAGTACTTTTTTAGGTTAAATACGTTTAGCGAGTATATAGTTTAGCGAACAATATTTGTGGAGAAAAATTTTTGGTGAAATAATATTTTTTTGTGAGGAATAATTTTTAAAGGAAAAAATTATTTAGCTGAACAACTATATTTCAGTCGATAACACTACTAGCCAAAATTTATTTTAGCGAAATTACTTTGTGAGAAATTAGATTTTATGCAAAAATATTCTTAGTCGAATGATATTATACTTAAAAAAATTTTTGGTTAAAATAATTTGTGTTGAATACTATTTATTTTACTGTACTTATCTGTGCAGTGCGGTACTGTAGTGCACTGTAGTATACTCTAGTATAATAGTAAATAAATATATAATCAGGATATCAGTTTAACAATACTACCTTAAAAAACGCTTCGAAAAATCAAGGCAATTAACGTTTTGTTTCTAAAATTTTTATTATACATATTTTTTATATCATCACAATGATTGGTGCGCTGGGCTTTCGGGACCAAACTATAAATGCTCTTGCAATCCGCTGTTCGCCAGCATATAACATTTAGCCCTAACAAGTTGTAATTTAGCATAGCACTAATTGATTTACATCATTTACAAAAAACTTAGGCTTGTGATTCGGGAGGATTCTAGTTATAAGGCATACCATAACCTTTATGGAATTTGTTAATGTCACATAATGTACCAACTGAAAATTCCCATATTTAAAGCCAACAAAATTTGAAGTATATCCTCATACCGTAAAAGTGCTCGCCACGTTTTCAATAGAGTAAAATGAACAAACAAAATTAGAATTTTTTTTTCACATTTATCTGATTTGTGAAGACTACTACAGCAGTAGTGAAATAGAAAAATGTTTGAATTTTATTGAGATAACGGGCTTATATGAAAATAAAAGCCTAGAATAAGTTTTGAGCTCAATTCATATTAAATTATTTAAAAACGCCTTAAAATATGATATTCTCAGATTATTACATAAAATAAATTTAATTGTTCTTTGGGAATCGCATTTGAATTTACTGAATCAGTTAATAAAATATTGTAGTCTTTTATGTAGGCATCAGTATTTTGTTAGTTTATTTTACACCCTCAAGTAGGCAGCAAAGATTGTAAAAGTATTTCTGAATTATTTCTTAAAATATATATTTTCATTAAAAGTTCGTTAGAAATCTTTAATATAATAATTTCCGTATAATTTTTGTTGTAGTTCTTTCTAAAAAAAATCAAATAGAAAAATAAATAAAAAAGTTTTATTTTTCTCCAGTAATTCATTAAATTCTTTATATATTTCATTTAAAACTTCTGCCACCACTACCACCTCCTCCATAAAAACAACTACAATTGAAATACTTGTTACTGCAAATTGCAAAACAAAAATTATTTTTATTTTGCAGCAGCCAGTTACAGACAAACTTTTTTCTTTAAATAAAAAAAAAAAAATACGAGAAAACAAAGAAATTATTATTAATATTTTAGCTCTACTATTTGCTTGTTTGTTAAACTACAACTTGAAAATTGGAAAAAAGTAATGTTTGTGTTTACTTTATTTTTCTCTCAATGTAGATTTTATTTTGTCATTTACACAAAGTTTTGTTCTACTTATGTTGCTCTATTTTTCTTTAAAACCAGACAGGAAACAATGCCACCCACAACTATGGCAATAATTATTTCATGCTGTGGTAAAATAATTTGTACAAATTTCAATACTTTGGCCCAATAACAAGGAAACAAATGGCATGTACAAATATGAAAACATTTTAGAGTAATTAAAAATGTTATTACTAAAGAAATTAAATTAAAGTTTGTTATAGAAATTTTTACTAGTTTCTGTATTTATATATCTGTTCTGATTTATTTTTCTACTTATGAAATGCGATAATTAATGTTGTAGTCGCAATATCCTACATACGAAATAAGAGCGATATGTTGCCTGATTTACACAGTCTATAATATGCTAATTTAACACTAAGTGTTGCATACTTTTTGGGGGTACTATTTTAATTTCTCTACCTACTTGTGGTTTATTTTAAAGTTTATTTGCATTTTTCGTTTTTGAATTTTTTGCCTACTTTTCTTGTTATATATTGTATACAGGTTCGGTTCAAAATGACGACCAAAGTTTCCGTATAGTTTCTCTTTGAATTTCAATTGATAGCGAACGCTGAAATATGACTCCCAATCAAAATAATGGAAATATTTTGTATTAGCTGTAACGCTTAAATTCATTTGGAAATATTTGTGCTTCATTTCTGAAATGTGATCATGGAGTTTTATGTTTCGCAAGGTCTACATATTAAACTAGAGTTTCTTGTAAATTTGCTGGGAGTAATACGTGAATAAAAGTTTTGACCAGAAAAACTATTGACTTGTTCATGTAAAAATTCCGATCGCGGAAATATATTGTGTTTTGGACCAGCATTACACTTCCTTCAAACTCGGATAGTCTGTCCACAAATTGTCGTATTAAAGGGGGCGTAAACTGATATTGCTATTAACTTGGCCTTGTCATATATAAATTTATTAGAGAATCTTTTATTAACCGACTTATAATACTTCTCTATGCAGTTGCCTTTTCAAAAATTCCATTATTTTTATGATTGTTTTAGAAACGCTAAACCATATTGGAAATACATTAAGAATAATTGGCCTAATGCTCACTTTATACAAAAGCAACTTAGTCCTTACTGGTAAAAATTTACTATTAAATAGTTTCGCAAAGCCGCCTTTCACCTAATTAGCCTGCTCTAAGTTACAATAAACATGACTGTTAAATTTCACAAGTTTATTAAAATGGACTCTGAGGACTTTAATGCTATCATTAAACTTGATGTCATTATCATTCAGGTTGAATTTTAATTCTTTTCTTTCCGGAACCACCGTATATTTAGATTTCCCGGAAGCATTGCGTGAGCAAATGGCATTACTCGTATAATCACGGTGTTTATTTGTATACCGCAATACGAATAAAAATCATTAGCCTTTTTGAGATGTAAAGACACACGTTGGAGTGCAACTAGAGGAGACTCATCATTAGCATAGAGCAGGGAGTCGTCCGCGTAAAGTATTCATTTGGATCCATAACAGTCGTGTGGAAAGTAGTATATGAAAATATAATACAAACGAGGTGCGCCACATATTTTGCATATTTCAAATACATTGGTCACATATATACAAATTAAATATAAAAAAGGAATACACTAAAATTTACAATCAAGTTTAATAACGGATTGGCATCAGAAGCCAACAGCATCTGGGAGAATTATTAAATATTTTTCTTAGCATGGTTAGGAATCATTATCAATATAGCTGAAAATTTTGTGGAAAGAGTTTTAGCGATAAGTGAGTTTCACATGAAGACTAATGAAAAGATCATAATAATGGATTGTTACAATATTTAAAACTAGAATCAGAATACAATAAATGTAAGAATGCTCAGGAATTATAAGTCATTAGCTAATGCACCAGGAATATCAAAGCGACTAGAAAAATGAGAAATTCGATATGTGAAAATGAATTTTAATTAAGACCTATTGCCATATTATTTAAACAAAAATTGTACACAATGTCTAGCACATATTTGGATCTATGAGACATTTTTTGGACTTAATTTAGGGCATTTGCTTAGGGCGGAAAATATTGTTTTGCCCATCTCTCGTTTATAAATCTTTTACAATAGCTTGA
Source organism: Phania funesta (assembly GCA_963932375.1). Classification (NCBI taxonomy): domain Eukaryota; kingdom Metazoa; phylum Arthropoda; class Insecta; order Diptera; family Tachinidae; genus Phania; species Phania funesta. Next base: position 100,708,017 of record OZ010653.1, on the reverse strand, counting down.
GGATTTTAATTGTTATATGTAATATACTTTTGCAAGCTAGATTATATATTTTAGCACGTGTTGCATAAGTTTTATCAAATGTTTGTATATTAAATGGCTTTATAATAACATGAAATCTAACTTTTATTTTGCTAGATATCTTAACTAATTTTCACGCGATAAAAAGTGTTACCTAACTTCTATGTACAAAGCTTCCTCTTATATATCCTTAGATAAGCCCTTCTGCAATTAAACTAAGCTTATTGAAATCATTTTAACAAAAGACAGCAGAGAAACCAAACTTGTAGACAATACAGTATAATGTATATCTTTCCAGTTATTTGGCTTCACAAAACAGCATACAATAAAGCAACAACAAAACTGCTTAAATAGGGAAAAACTGACGAAAGAATTGAAACTTTGTTTTGTTCTGCGTTTGTTCTTGGAATAAAAATAGAACTTTTATTTAAGACATTGCAAGTTTTTTTTCTATGTCCACAAAATTGTGCGTGTAACAAGTCGGAAGGAATGAAATAGAAAAACAAGGTTGAGAATATGTGTGTAACATAGAGAACGATTCTCTTTTATAGGCGCCTCATAAAAAAGGAAAGCACAATTTCTTAACACATTCGTTAAAAGTAAACCAAGGAATTGCTCAAGTATTTAGAATACAAAACACAACCGACAAACAGAAGTTAATTCTTTGTGTTTGTTGTTTTTTTTTTTCTTTTGTTGTAGGTTTGATAAATCCCCTTTTGTTAAATCTTGGATCTATTTAGTTTTTCAGCTGTGCATGACATACAACACAAATATTTGTAACACGTAAAGGTTTTTACTTTACCATCATTATGTGGGTGATAATTTGAAGGCATGTGTGGGAATTTATACAATACAAAGGAAGTTTTTGATATCCTTTACTTTAGAAAGTACTAACTCATTGTAATAGATATGCGCAAGCATGTGAAAGACTGTTTGTACAACATTCAAACGTATGACTATATGCCCAAAATAAAAATGACTTTGAGGATACAGCGACTTTTAATCCTGTTAAATTTCATTTTGAAAGTATTTTTAAATTTTGTGTTACAAAAAAAAATTACCAAACCCCTTAAAGTATGCAATGCAGTGTTCTTATAGGTAACGGCAATTTTAGAACTTCAAGAGGCGAATCAATACAGGTTTTAATTTTAAGGATTAAATTTTAAGCTTTATTAAGATAATATATTAATTTGCACCTAAGTATTTCACAATAACGTTTTATAACCTTCCCTTAGATAGGAGCCTCACGAAGCATAGTCATAGGGAAGATGGATTCCAATAATTTCGTTCTGTAACAAATATCTCTTTTGAAATGCTTGTATTATAAACTGCTACACTCACAAGTTATAGAACTTGGTTAGCGAGTTATATTATTCCTTGTTGTATATAGCACAACGCCAAACTGGTCTTAGAAAAACAACGTGATTCGAGCAATTTCATTTTGACTTTATGTGAAATAATGTGAGTTTGATGGAGTTTTTGATAATTTTCCAAATTTTCAAATTAAACTACCTCTAAGGTAGGAATTTTTTTTGGAATGTGGAAATTTTTCAAAAACTCGGCTCAAATCTTTCTGTTAAGGCTTCTGCCTTTAAGTAATAATAAACGACTATCTTTTTTACGAATCCTAAAAACTTTTTTAAGCCACCGTTTTTATATAAAAATGTATATAAAATTTTTTTATGTAATTACTTTGGGCTTGGAAATAGCGAGACATACATATGTACTTTTACGTCCAATATACCTTTATGGTCCATTTGGTCCAAAAGCGTGACTTCTATAGTTCTATAGCACGATGTTATAGTAGCGTGCTAACAGAGCCCGCGCAGGTTTGTGTCCAGGGTTTAACATTTATATTTACACAGATTTTAGCTCTAGTCAAGACGCCACTCGGCTTGGTTAATACTCATACACCTACAACTTCCTTTTTTTCAAGCACTATCAGTGATAGTGCTGAATCTTCTTATCTTTGATATCAAATAATACATGTACGTAAATATTATATTTCACTGCTTATCAGTCTTTGACATGCATGTCACTATATTTAGTTGGAATGGCTTGTTGCCTCCAAATTCTTTTTAGTGAGGCTGACAAACTCGACAAGTATTAGGCAAGTGGACTTATATTATTTTATGATGCAGAAACCAATCGAAAATGTTTGTATTAAAAGACTCTAAAAAGAAATGGTGCAACATATAAAAAACTCTTGGCCACACTTCTGTAAGTTGCACCCTCGCATTCATTCACTGCCATCACAAAATCATACAAAGAAAACTGCATTTTTCTCCCACACTTCGCATTCTCTTATTCATGTTTTTATTTCATTAATTTATACGCTTTTGTTGTAGTTTTTGTATTGTGTGTTTTTTTTTCGGCAAGAGTAAAAGAGAAAAATTAAATAAAGTCCTTATTGTTTTTTGTGGGTTTTTTTGTTTAAATAAATCTCAGAGAAAAAAAGCGGCAAAACTATTTTATAGAAAGGACCTTTAAGCTTTACTCGAAACGAAGTTAAAACAGAAAATCGCATGTATGTGATTTCTCTTTTGCACATATCCAAATAAGTAGAACAAACAATCTTTTGTTATAATGGCGGGATTATTGTAAAAAAAATTTCGCTTCTTTTCAGCTTTAGCTTTTTTGTCAAACGAATTAACAAAAAACAAACAAAAAATCGTATGTTTTCGATAATTATTTAACCTTTGTTGAAAACAAAGTTTTGTATTTTATACAATCTTGATTTAATGAAAACAAAGCATGCCAGAGCACACTTATAGGCGCTTATATTTTAAAAGCGGTTTACGCTTAAGGGTACCTTTCTTACTCTAAATGAAAGGTTTTTATAAATGCAATGTTTTTTATAAAGGTTGTAAATTAAAAAAAGAAAATCTACTTCTTGGAATTTAAAAGCAAAGTCAGGAAATAAAATTTCTTTTATTTTAAAGAAGCATTTGTTTATATATCCCTTCTGCAACGGGAAGCACGGCTTGTGGAATCCAAAGTATTCCATTTAATCTGTGTCATGTATAAAAATAATATTTATGGCTTTTTAAAGATATTTTAAAAAATAATTTCTGCCACTTCCAGGGCTTTTTAAATATGATGCGGTCATAGAATAGCAGATTAATGTATGAACATGTAGTTTGACATTTAGAAAAACGTCTAAGAAGTGTTATTCTTCAATTTCTTGTAGCTTCCTAGATATATCGCAAAAATAATTATATTCACTTCCTTTAATCACTTACTTTAGGTTAAAAATTATTGAAATAAATTTGCACACATGGTTGGTTGGAAAGTTTAAATTTTATTTCAAATTTAAATATTAATGGCCATTATATATTTCTGTTTTTTCTTTACAGCTTACAAATAATACATCAAATTAAAAAATATAAATTAATAATAATTAAATTAAAGCAAACACTTGATAGGAATTAAAATCAATACCTTTTTTTGCCTTAAAAATACATAATTTAATTTAAGAAAAAAAATATAATTTATATATTTTTCTTTATTTGGCTACGTAAACTTTTACCTTAAGAGAGTATGCAAACAGGTAAAACTACAACTTAACTAACGTCAACAAATTTCTTTCTACAAATTTATTTTCACGCCCTGCAACAACCTGCCCCTCCACTTTTACAACCAACAACGCACACACTTTACTGGCGATATTTTGGCAACATCACGACCTTAATGTTGCTTTCAATATCTACAATGAATTTTCTTTTTCACTTGATGACAAATTAATATTACTTATCCCACAACGCCTAACTGTGGACTATACTACGTTTTGCTTTTAATGAAAATGGCTTTTATTTTATTAAATATTGCGTGACACATGCCATAAATATGTTTTACTCTTACCATTTTGTTTGGGGGAAACAAAAAAATATTTCTCTCTTCACGGGGAATATACAAACAAAATTACAACTATAACAACAACCAAAACGCCGATAAATTGAAATTACTAAATGTTTTTGCTGCAATGCTGCTAATGATGATGATGACTTCGCATCTGTTAACCCATCTCGTCATATCCGATGATTTTCGGCTTAAACATTTGAACGTTCAAATAATTCTAATCAACGACTGAAATTTACTACAACTGATAATTGTATTGAAAAACTTTTGTAATACCAACTAAACCAAAATCATACAAAATAAAATATTATTAACTCTGCACTTTATTATTTATTTTGTCCTTATATGATTTCGCGTCCTAAAACCTGAACTTCTACAGCTCCTAATACAAAACAGATTAAACTTAGCAACCATTAACGACGTTTTTGTAAAGAAAATCTCAAGTATTTTTTACAAATTCAATTATCATCGATCTATTTTTATTATAAAATCATTCCTACTAGCCCTAGAGTAAGTCTAGTAAAGCCCTACAAAAACAAAAAAAGGTATCCAAAAGAAAATCTACACTTCTTGTATATAGCAGACAAAAATAAACTAAGTATCTTCCATATACAAAACTTTCAACTTGCCACAATATTTGTTGCACCATTACAAGGTTGTTTGTTGTCATCATTGTATTATAGTTAAAAAAAATAAGAAAAAGAAAAACGACTACAACGCTGTAAACGTAAGAGAAGTATTAAACTACAATTTGTTGTAACATATTGTGCCTGCTTGAGTTACGCTTTTGGCTAAGTGTGTGTTTGCGCGTTAGTTTGTTTGTTGGTTGTAAATAATGGGGCTGCAAATGGCAGCATTGCCAACAGCAGCCAATTTTGTTGCAGTAACTCTCCTAGCATTGTTGATCTGGACGCCAGTTGTTATAAATGCAGTCCGTGAGTACAAAATTTATAATATTTTTTAATAAAAGATTTCACTACAAACAATTTAGTAAAAAAGGAAATAAAATAAGAAACTTTTATATATAAGTTAAGCATTTATTATAACTTTTTTTCAGCCCACAAAAGTATGCTTCACTTTCTAGAACAACAAAAAACAGTTAAGGCAAAACATATATAATTCTTCAAATAAAATTATATATACCCATCTTATTTTTTGCAACTAAATCACTTTTAATTAAGCTTCAGTTTGTTAGATACTTGTAGACATAAGTTGCGCTATGAGCAGTATAATTTTTTAAAAATAAATTTATGCTTGCAATTTTATAAAAAAAAAATAATAATAATAGTTTTGAAAAAAATTGTTTGTCCCTATTATGAAAAAGGAACTTTAGTACATTCAAAGCTGCACAGTGGAAAAAACCAACTAATTTTTAAAACAAATCGACAACTTCTGAGCGCTTTGACCGCCTTACTTCTAGTTCGATATAAGAATTTTTGAGGTTAAGTAAGGTTCGATAGATTACTATACATAATGCTAAGCAGCAAAGCTATCTGGTAGTAAAATAGGCCACCAATTTGTATTTTTTTTTAATTTTTCACTTTTTACTTGATTGTGCCAGTTATACCCATACATTTTTCAATACCTTTGATCCAAGTCCGTGCAATTTTCGAATGTATGTTACACAAAAAGACTACTTAGCATTTAGAGAATAAGGCCATTATTACAAAAATAAAGAATTTGGAATAAAAATTATTTCTAAGATTATAATAAATGTTATAGAATACGTTATCGATTACGTCCGGTAATTACGACTAGGCAAAGCTTATTCACCCTGGAGGCCACAAAGCTGGATATTCAAATACATACGTCTGTTTTTATACAAATTCTATATACCGGCTAGTCTAAATGCAAATAGCTTGTCAAAAATTAAATAAAATTAACCAAACTTAATCACTTTTGTATATTTTGGCTTTATTATATATAACCAATTTTCCCATTCTTTATGGAACACGAGAGTGAGAACTCAGAAGACCGACGTCGCTGGCAGCGTATTTGCTTATCTTGTCAACCCCATTTTCTCATGCGTTTTTGTCAGTATCTGGTTCTATCTCACGGAGGGCTCTGACGATTTTAGCCTTAAGTGTGTGTTTCACGGCATTCCAGATAAAACCGTCTAGAGGATTTAAATCGCTGCTCGCGTTTGCCAAACTTGCGAAAAAGATCGAGTGTTGAATGAGTTGTGTGACATGGTGCGCAATCGTGCTGAAACCAAAGGTAATCAAAGTTCATATCTTAAATCTTAAGTTATAACAAGTCCATCATCATGGCTCTGTGGCGATCGCTGTTGACTAAAATGGCGAGTCTTCGTACATGGACTTAGTTGCAATCTTTCTGCCACAGCACCCACATTCTCGGCGGTACGCACCGTAATGTTGTTTACTATCAAGCCAGTCTCTCAAATTTGGGTACATCGCTCTTCCGTCAAAACTTGTATCACCCGTTTGGGCATTACAGCACTCACTTTGGAAATAATCGTGCAATATTTTTCAATATTGCGTAAGCGTAAAGCGACCCTTTTTGGTACGAGTAGGTACTACACTGTCTGATGGTCAACATTTGGAACACAATCTATCAGTATCAAAGTAACATATTATTTAAAAACATACTTTATTTGGACTAATTGGTACATAGATATTATGAAAAGTTACTTTTATATACAAAAATAAAACGTAAAGTTTAGTAAAATAGTAAGATACTTCAGTACCAAAGTCTAAGCCTAAGGCTATGGGTCTTCTTGCCACAACAACAACGACAACAAATAAGTTTTTTTGCAAAAAAGAAAAAAAATCTTTGCCGAGAACGAAGTATATATGTATGTGTTATGTGTATTAATTTGTTTTCTGGTGTACTCTTTTTATAGCATAGCTTTAGGCTTATTCAGTATCAAAAAATAATTAAATTAAGTGGAATTGTGCTTCAAATTTGAATTTAAGAACTTGACAAACATTAAACTTTTAATTTCGTCCGAAATCCAACAGTTTTTTCTCCTCTAAAATAAAAGTCTCTTAAAAATGATTTGCCGTTTCTTTGAAAAGCTGGTATAATGATGATGATTTCAAAATATAATTTTTATACTCTGCTACCACTAGATCGTATCGAATTTGACCCAGTCTTAATCAAAACACGGAGGTTATTCTATAATTCCCAATCAAATGTGGACTTCATGGATTCAATTTATATGAACTCTATTCTTTCTTAATTCAAATATTTTATTTTTACTAGAGAACATTTTAGTTAAATGTATCCCATTGTATCTTTCATACTTAAAGCTTTTTCAAAAGCAGGTACCATTACAAAAAAACTTTTAATAATTTCCAAATATTGGATTAAAAAAAAATTGAATATGAATAAAAATAGGAAAGCAATTTGTTTCGGATGGAAGAAAATCATCACTAAGCGTCTTTCCTAAATACTCTAAACTATTTTGATAGTAAAAGTAATATATTACCACGGGAAACATATAAATTGTGTTTTTTTTTTTTAATTTTACTTTTCTTACCCTGTTTTAAAAACAATAATTTTTAATGTCCTTTTTTAAATAATCTTACTACCTTAATAATGGCAAACACTCAAGTAGTTCTTGCACAGCAAAGAACACTTCGCCCAGATAGAAAAAAGCTTATGCAAAATGCAAAACACTAAATTTAAACAAATGATCTCACCAATTAAGCTGGCCACATGGAAAAGCATTTAAAACGTCATTTATAATGTCCTGAGTAAAAATCGTTCTCCTACTGCTCGAATATTCTTTGACAACATATTCATGTGTTCATATTTCAAAGAAAGTCCATATTTGTGAATTTTTACATGGATTACTTTAAGCATCAGTTGTTAAGAGAATGCGATGAACATGATGAACAATATCAACAGACATGTGCACCAGCGTTGCCAGGTATTTTTTCTTATCAACAAATGCTTTTAGTCAATCTCAAATATGGTTACGTTTGCTACCACAATAAACGTTAATTTGTAGGGTTCGTTTGATAGCAAGAATTAAAATACACAGTGTTTAATGATTTTATCAATACACAACTTTATTCGGCAATTACTACTTTTATTTACAGCTTCTCAGTACTAATTTACATTGTAAACTTAACGCTCTTATCTACACACAGATATTGACTCTATGAAATCCCAAAGTCATCTCTACTCTATACTATACTCTACACTATATATATATATATATATATATATATATATATCACATCCGGTTCTTGATATGTCCCGAACATATGTGATATTGCAAATCATTTATTTCATTTTCTGGCTTGTATATGTGTTCGTGTGTGTATATCTTCTGTTAACTTTTTCGTTCTGTATTAGTTGTTTTTGTTTCTATTTAAACCGCGGTTCGGGGAATTGTACTCCAGGTTATTGTTCTTGCTTTATGTTTATAATATTGCGTATTTGTACAATAGGTCGCTTCACACCAATCCAATTTCTTGCTGACAATCATTTTATTAAGATTTAATTAAACATCTCAGATTATTACTTCGTAACTATATTAATGTATCTTTGATAAAACCAAATTTAATTTAAATACCTTTAAATTGGTCAACTCTTTAGCACTCTTTTTTATATTTAAGCTTATCTACATTATATTTTTTGAAAATTTTTATGAAATTGTATTATTTAATTCCACAAGTGAAATGAAAATTCAGTTGTCTTAACTACTACACATTTAAAAATTTATCAGCTGCAAAATATAGTATTCAAAGCTGCCAGAGAGATAGGTTATAAAATCGCCAAATTTAAAAAAAAAAACTTCAAAGTGATCAGTTGTAAATTATTGTAATACCTATTTATAGTACCAAGTGCCTACTGAAGAATGTTTTAAAGGCGAGAGTATTCACTGTGATATTCGAAATATAGAATATATAAAACAAAAAATGTTCAAATGTAAATATCCGAATTTGCTTTCATTGGTTTTTAAATAAATATTATATTTAATTAGTATAATTAAATTTAATAATTAAAATTACGTGGTCAAAAAACTATAAATATTTATAGTAACTATTATATCTACAGCTTTCTTTTGTATGGTGGCTTATAGTAAAATTTATTTTAAGAGTCATTTTCAATACAAATGAGGTTTAATTTTGATGTTTCGTCTCTTGCAAACTAGTAGAATATTTTGACAAATAAATTTGCAGGACATTACATCCCGCTATATTTCTTTTTAAGGGGAGTTTTTTTCTATTTTAAGCAACACATATATATCGAAGAGTTAGTAAATGTTACTAGTAGTATTTTACATAAACTGTAAGAACTACAAGATTTCTTATGTCGATTTACTCTAGCCACAGCAAAATAAAACCCCGATGCAGGTATTTAATTTTTTGATCCCCTCTACCATAATCCGCTGCTAGAAACTTTTTAAATTGTTGTATGTTGTACAGAGTATTTTTTTAATATTTTTGCGATATCAATATCTTTAGTCTAGTTTAAAAAAAATTGTATGCCAACACTTGATCCTAAGTTAAAAAATCTTTACTAAAGGGAGAATAGCTTTGTAATGTTACTCATGGAATTTCCTAAAACCGTCTTTAAATTGAAGCAAACATTTGTGCAGTTTAGGATTATTGTACCAGCAGCAACTGCAGAAGAAGATCTAACTGATATTCCCCTTGGACTCATAATACATTTAACAAAAATGTGTATACATTTTGTTAGTATTTTTGTTATTGCTACTAAACCATTATGCTGTTGCTATTGTCTCGTTTTTATTATATGCTGTTAATGGTTAAGTCTAAGCTTAAGGCCATTGGTCTTCTTGCCACAACAACGACGACAACAAATTAATAAAAAAAAAAAAATACATATACAAAATAATACATCGTCATTATGCATTAAGTCTTTGGCGAGAACTTAGTATATATGTATGTCTTATGTGTATAAAATTTTGTTTATTGTGTACTCTTTTTATAGCATAGCTTTAGGCTTATGCCGTATTTTTTATTTTTTTAAGCGTTTTTACTGCCTGTTCTTTTGTAAGTAGCAGTTATGGTATTTTAAATGCTTCCTTACGGCTAAATAATTTCACTATGAAAGAAAAAAAGCAAAAGCACATAAAAATAACAAGTGTATGGATCAGAGTGGGTTCATATAATATTTTTTTTAAATATGTTTGCATGAAGGCAGACTCTAAAGTTAAAAACACTTTATCTTGTTTCCTGATCTTTCAAACAATTTTATTATGTGCTAATGTAGAACATTTTCAATTAAAACACATGTTTCTTAAACAATTCTGGTAAAAAGAAGAAAATTTTTTAAAGAAGCAAAAGATATTATTGAAAACACCAGCGAAATGTTGGGTACATAATAATAGAAGTGACATAAAGGAGTGACCATTGAAATAATTAAAACTTTTTTATAACCTTTCTTAAAATAATAATACTGGATAGAGAAATATCTATTAATTTAAGCTAGCAAATAATAGCTATCTATAAATGTTCTGCAAAAAAAATATAGAATAAACTCTAAAAAGTATATTTATCATAACAGTAGGTTTTAACATTTCCAAAAGAGTACAACTTTTAAATAATTGTTCTAAAGGAAACAAAATTTTGATAACTTCGTTAAAGCCAAAAATATCGATAACTTTTAACTAAAAAGCATAGAAATTATCAGTAACTTATTTAGAAAAGAAAAGAAGTTTTCAGTGACTTTTTTAAAAAAGAAGACAAAAGTTTTCTATAACTTTTTTATAGAAAAAAGTTATCGTTATTTCTTTTAAAGATACTAGATTTCGATAAGTTTTTTAAAGAAAAAATGATTAATAACTGTTCCAAGGAAAAAGTTTTCAATAAATTTTATCAATACTTTTCTATGAATTCAAAAATTTTTATAAAAAAGTACGAAAAGAGTTATCGATAAATTGTTTAAATTTTTTAAAAAAGGTTGTCGGTAAAAAATATTTTATTGAATATAAAAGGTGTCGACATTTAATAATATAAATAACGACTTCGAACACAATTCTATACGAAACGAACGTAATCAATGGCTTTTATATAAAAAATACAAATTATCCTAATATTTTCCCTAGAATCTAAAGTTCTGCGGAAAAGAAAAGCTATAGATAATTTTTTTGATGGATACTAAATTCTGTAATAAAGAAATATCAATAACTGGACTTGACAAACTTTCGATAACTTCGACTTTTCTAAAAACAAATTTATTTGCATATTAAATTTTAATTGGTAAATAAAATTTCTTTACTCAAACTTTTTTGCCTTTAGTGTAAATTTCAATATTAATGAATATGAAAACTTTTTTTTCTAACAGATGGAATGAATAGAGTGCAGCAAGAGCAGCCAACAGTTTTCTAACAAGTGTGTTAATTTGACGTTTTGTCTAAATTTTTTATATATTATATATAAATATTAAAAATTTTCAACAGTAGTTTTCATTAAACTTTTTTCATATTCCAAAATTTATTTCCACAGTTTCAAATTATTAAATGTTTGTTTTCTAAAAAAAACTTATTGTATATTATATGCATATATATTATACTTAGCACCTACCAAATAAAAAAAGTCAGAGAGACAGAAATTAAAGTAAAGCAGAGTAATTAGAAAAGTTTTGGCTGCGTGCTACACAAAGTAGGTTAAATAAACACTATAACAAATCTTGCTTGTACGTATTGCGTTGCTTATATTAACTAAACCTACTTGCCAAACCATACAAACAAATGGAGGGTGAGTGCAATACAAATATAAACACACATATTAGCCATCATGTTTTTTGCTGTAGTGGGAGAAAAATAGTGCTGCACTATTTTAATGAAGTTCTTGCCAAGTCCATAAATCAGTTTTTCGTAATATTTTTAAATGCCCTTTAGAAGTTGACAAAATATAGGAATATACATTTTCGATTTCGTCTTTGCTATTACGGATATTCAGTATATCCTCCTCAAAGTAGGCATTATCATTTTTACATTTATATAAGCACGATTATATAAGTACTTTATTATTCTAATACTTTATTTAAATTTTACTTCGTGGTGTCATTATCTGCTCTGCAACGAAATTTAATAATATAATATACTTAATATATGATCGATTTATTATTTTAGACTTTAAAACCTAATTTTGGTTTTGCAAAAAATGAAGCTTCCATACATATTTGATATTATAGCTTTCAATAATTTTAAATAAGGACATTTAAGCCTTTATTTGCTTAAAAACTTGTAAAGTATTTCCTTATATTGTTTTCAAAAAAATCTCAGTATTAAAAAAAAGTTGCTTTAAACCCTGCACTTAAAATATTCCCTAGGTATTGCTTAAGGCATTCTTTGATTTTCTAATAATATTGACATTAATTTTATATCTTAGAAACAGTCTTTAAAATTTTCAGGAATCATTTTGAATATTTTACAATTATTCCTTTTAAGTGACCCTTAAAATATACTTCAAATTTTTAATTGTTTATTTGCATAAACATTTTTGTTAAGTCTTGCTAAAACCAAAATAAATCTTCAATTTATTTAAAGAAAGTTAAGATTTAAAAACAAACCTTAAACTATTTAAAACTGGATATTATTGTAGCTCGTTGTCTTCCTTTCCTTCTTATTACATAAAGTTTTATATGTCACTTTAGTTAAATAGACACTGGTCAAATGTATCTGTTATTCTGCTGGAGTTGAATTTAATTCAAAGTATTGTATTGCAAATTACAGTATTGTATTTCCTTTTAAGAAAATATTTTGGCCAAATGCATAGATTATTTTAGGGCCTTTTCAAATTAAATGCAATTAAACCTTTGCACACACTTGCTGGAAGAATAACTTGAAGATTTTTCCTGCATCCACATACATCAATAGAGAAACATTTAATAATTGCAATATAATTTACATTTTATATTATTTCTAGGAAATAAGTTTGTTACGAACTGAAAAATACAATTCAAAAATATTTTGCTTACAGTGGGTTACGAAAGTGTTTTATTAATATAAACACAAATTTGAAGTCTTAAATATAAGATTTTATATTCGTCAAATTTTAGTGTTCACTGGTTGCCTTCCATACTGCAAATGTCCTTTATAACTTAGTTACAGAATATTTGTAACTTGTTTATAGAAAATTATATTTATAATCAAACTAAATAAGAGTGATCAAATGTTGCTGCACTTTTGTGTCTGATTTCTTACAGTTCACAAAAATACTTCTAATAACTTCAATTATTGACAATTTATATGAATATTTCTAGAACCCACTTGCTTGTGTAAATTGGAAAAAAATAAAACAATACTGAAATTTTTCATGTGTATTTATACAAATTTGCCCTCTCTGGTCGAGTGTCAATCATGTATTTAGTGTTTCAAAGTTTGTACCAGCTTGTGAGAAAAAGTGTTCGGGGCTGTCTGTACTTGTGTATGTGTGTGTACTGTACCAAATATATGTATGTAATGTCTGGTGCTAGAAATAAATATACAAAATTAGTTATACACCACTTTTGCTTTATGATCATCTTAACATTTAAGGTATCACATACATTTCCACTAGGCTGAGTATTCTTATGCACACGAGGAGTAGAACATATAAACAAACTTTGAATTGATTAGAACTTCAAAATCATTGCAAATCTAACGAACGATAAATGTATTTGAAGTTGTCAAATGTCCTCTTCTTTTACATAGACACACATTAACGTCCATACAAGGCATATTGTTTATAAGCCCACATATACACATATATGCATATGCTAAAAATAATTCTTGCTAAAGGAGAATTATCGATTAGTTTAGTTATATTTGTTAAAGAAAATGTAACAATTATTTTCCCTTCCGCTATTATCTATATAAAATTTTGCAATAAAATATTAAAGTTTTCACAGTTCGATAAAAAAAAAAATTCGATTACTTTTTATCGATAATTGTTTTCTGCATGTCTATTTTGATGTAATTTTTGTTTAATACAGAAATATTATGGAATAACTTATTTGATAACTATAATTTTTCGTTTTAAATTTGGTCGATAACTATGTGTTTCTATGCATAGGTTCTTAAAAGTTTTTTCATCGATAACTTTTATTTTCTGTAAAAAAAATTCGGATATAAAGCATTTATTTTTTTAAGTTATCGCTTATCTTTATTTTCGTTACAAAAGTCATCGATAACTCTTATTTCCTGGAAAAAAATCATTCGATAGTTTTTCTTTGATATCGAAAACCTTTTTTTTTTGTATATCAAATATCAATGACTACTTTTAATCAATAACTGTTGAAATTTCCCATGATTAATTTTATGTTATATTAATATGTTATCGATAAATTTTTTATAGAATAAAGTTTTAATTGTTTCATATCATATTATTTTGCCTTCAGAAAATTTAGTTTACATTTATATTTTTTATAAATGTTATATTTATCGAAATTCTCATTTTCGATAGCTATAATTTTGAGTTAAGGGTTACATTAAATATATATTTAAAGGATTAGATAACCTTTATTTGCTATAGAAAGGTTGTCTAATAATACTTTTGATATTGTTATTATATTACTACATGAAAATTATCGATGTTTTTCTACAGATAAGTAGTTATAACGAAAAAATTAATTTATAATAAAAAAAACTAGCCGACAACTAAAACTTCCTTTGTCGATAGCTGAGATTTTCACCAGAGGTGCACAATTCAATACACATATATATAAACCAGAAATTATTTTTCTTGCCAACCAATATTTCGAATTTAATTGATAACATAATGTCTTCACTTGCAGTTTTCTGATATGCCTTTAACTTGGTAGTAAAATTTTGTTTCTTTCCACATTTGCTATTGTCTATATTATATTGTGTTTGCATTTGCCTCTATCTGTTCTAATTGTAAAATGATTGGTTTTTGTTTTAAGTAATAGCCACAAAAATTGAAAACCGGTATTAAACAAAATTGACACTTTAATCTTACGAACTCAACTCATTTGCCAACACTAAAGAGAAGGAAACTACTAACGTGTTAAGCTAGGGTATATCAACATCAGTTTTTGTCCTGTAATGACGAGAGACATTTTCTTTCATAATGCTACTCTCATAAAAATTTGTGTTTATCCAGTGACTCATTTTCAGCTGCTCTTTTAGTGGCTAAACAATTTTTGTTGGATTTTTTTTTAGCTGCATAAATCTAAAGGATACTTCTTGGGGATTACAACGCTTTAAAGCTACGGAAGTTTGCAAATACACAAAGTATAACTTTATGTTTTTTGAACGAATATTCAAGTAGAAAATTTGTAAACTGTTGTATTTTAGGTAAACTTTAACAAAAAATATTATTGATTGCTCGTTGGGTTTCTTTAAACGCCATATAACAATAGTCAACAAATACTTTAAAAAATATACAGTATTTTTGAAATTATTTATTTTACCATTTTACATACAAATATTTTCTGACCATAACAAATAGCTCTCGTCTGCTAACAACAAATAAATAATTTTCATAGCCTAACTTTTATGAGTTTGTTAGAATATTTGGTAAAAACTGCTCAACAAAAACAAAAACTTCTTTCACACTTCAGCCATGACCTCAAATATAACAACCTCAAAGCCAATTAGTACAAAATTGTTTTCCACTGAAAACAACAAATAAGAGGCCAATCATATTTTATTTTAAATTTACAAATATTTGGAAAAAACAATGCAAATATTGAACAAAAACTCATGAAAATACATTGTAAACCAATTGGTCAAATTAAAACTATAACGTACAAGCCTATAGAAACATATGTATATACATATGTAACACCTTAAAGTATGCAAACAAAAAATAATTCAAATTTATAAAGTGAATTTTTATCGTAAAAGAAAATATTTTTTCTCCCTAGTTCTAGAGAAAAAGGTTTATAATTCCAAATTGAAAGACAGTTTCAACTCACACTGCATTTAATTTGCTTTCTTATAAACTATTCCGGCTACTACAAATTCGGTTATAATATTCCAAAAAAAACATAAAAGATAAATAAATAAACTGAATAAGTTAATTGGCATTTTCGTTCACAGTGCAGTAATTAAATTTCAGGTGACCACCGATGAAATTTTTTAATGTGGTTTTTGCTTGCAATAATTCATGTCATTTATTTTCATCAACATTGAAATGTTTGTGGTAAACTTGATTTTGGTCATTCTTAATGTTAAAGAAGTATCAAGTAACAATTACATGATACTTGGTCTCCTTAATTAATATATCGATGCTTAAATAGCATACTTTTCGGCGTGGTTACACTAAACAAAATTTGGCATACTTTTAGGTGTTTATTAAATGAATTAAAGTAATGGCGATCCTTAGCTTACTGCATTCGATATTAATTTGTTTTCTAATTATTTTTACCGTACAAAGTACTTTTGTAAGTTGCGTTTCTAGGCATATAAAAAATTTATAAAAATATCCTCTAGATTCTTTCACTTTTCGTTTTTTCCATAACTAGCCTTACATTGATTAGCAACATTTATGGTAGTAACTACGCAATAATTATTAAAAAGAAAAATCCTTATAAATCTACAAAAACATAGATAAAATTCAAAAATATACAACTTTGGTAAATACAGTGTAACCCCAGTCAACGCAACCCTCGATAAACGCAACACCCAAATCCTTAATATTGGTGCCTCGCTTAACTCAACTTTTCGAACTAAGTCTATTTTTCTCTTTCGGTTTGCTTTTTACTTAAGGTTTTAATGCATGCGTACAATCTTACGTCTACGTACAGAACTCATTTTAGTAAACCGCTAGTGTAGAAATCACTACGAATTTTCGTGTGTTGCTTTTGAGTTTTAAAACAACTCAACTTAAACAATTTTTCATTAAAGGTTCTTCTATTTGCAGAAATGAAATGCCTTGCAATAAATCAAAATTTTTAAGAAAATTAAAATTTGAATATCCGTGAAAATGATTTGCAATAAATTCTAAATGCTTAAATACAGAAAGAAATTTATTGAAAATGCTGAATCTGGACTGGGCAACAGCGTTTCAGTAAGAGTTTGAATTTCCCGAAATGGAAAAAGCTTTGTAGAGTTGGATTATTAAACAGAGAAAAGAACCGTGCCAGTGTGGGCTAAAATTTTTAACCTGGAGTATTCAATACAAGCAACGGTTAGCTTGACACGGTACAAAGTTGCATGAAAACTGCGGAGAAAAGCTCTCACAAACAATGGCAGCTTTTAAATCATTTAAAAATAGGTTTCACAAGAAAAATGGGCATAGAAATATTTGACTTAGTTTTTGCAACCACACCAGTTTTCACAACAGCCTAAATTTCTGTTGGTTGTGTTAACTGAGGTTATACTGTAGCTTAAAAAATATTTATTGATTTGTTTCATAAAGTCCAGCATACTAAAAAAGTATACAGAAAGGAAGAGAGAAAGTGGGTGAGATAGAGTGACTGAAAGAGGATGAGCGTTGGAGGTTAAAAGTGAGAAAAACCAGCTTGCTAGAAATATATCTTTGCCATCAGTACATCAGTTGGCAAACACCTTAATAAATATTCAATAATTTATAGCCTAAAAGAGACACAGATTTAAAGCCATAATTTTGTTCGTCTGTTTTTGGTCCCCTTATTTTCTTAATATCCATTTCTTAAAACCAAAGTAAACTAATTGGGTAACAACTGAAATTTTATCTGCCTGGTTTCAAATTAGGTGACATAAAAAAAATTACCACAAATGGGTGTTTATTGTCCTTTTAATGATCCACATATACATATATAAATGAAGTACTACTACTGATTAATATATTATAGTTTCCATTTTTCCCTGTTCCTGTAGGTTCTTTAAAGTTGTTGTTGTGTTTTGTTCATGTGTTATGTTTTACTAAATTTATCGTTATTTTTATTAGTGTTCGCTTATTTAGATTTATTATCCTCATGTATGTTAATATACATGCCAGTAAATTGTTGTATACTTTCTGGGGCAAGCAAAATTAACGAACAGTTTTGTTAAATGTCTGTTTTTTTCCTCATATAGTTTAGACAAATAAATATATGAGTTTATATTTATTAGAATTTGTGTTCATTTTTTATGTAGGAAAAATAAAGCTTTTGTAAAAAGAAAAATGGCATAAAGAAAGTTAGAGGGTGAAAAAAATTTTAAATTGTTTTTAGATTTTGGGCTTACTGCTGAGATACGCCTCTTTTGGGTCTCATAGAAGTGTTAAAAAAATAGTGTTCTGTTTCTATTACATACATTTTAAATTTTCTTGCCTTTTTTTTAATTTAAATTTATTATTTATTTTTAAAGCCTTCTTTGAGGAGGATGGGAATTTTTTTTTAAATATTATCTTTGTTAGTTTAACGTTTTCTATTAAGCTATTGTTTTAACTACTTTAAAAGTTTATAGTGCTACTACTTCCTAACAGTCTGTAAAACATTTAAACAAATACGCTCTTAAACTACACTTAATGCTTCAAATTCACCCCTACGTTTAGGATTTTAAATAATATTTTATTTAAAAAAAATTTTATTTAGGCTTTAATTTTTTTCTTTTGCAACATTTCTAATATCTTTTAATCAATCTCAGTTGTTTTTCTTGTCTCCATACTTAATTGTTCGACACACACTTAAGTAAAGAAACTCTTGAAAGTCCTTAATTTTTGTTATTTATTCCGAAGAAATAGTACGTGTAGAAAAATCATTTTCATTTTGTATTGGCATCATTAACTTTAAAAGTAAAACAATAGTTGCACATTTCGTTTTCAAACACAAACAAAAAGCTATAAAAATAACACTTGACTGTAAGTGGAGTAAAGAAGAAATGCACAAGAAGACTGCTGTAGAACTAGAAAAACCGAAGACAGTGCGTACGTTGTCTGGAAAGTTAAATTGGAACGACATTATATTGCAGCCTAGAGAGATTTTTGACTGGTCTGTTGGTAATTCAAAAAAAAAAAAAATTATTTCAAGTCGGGGTTCGTTTGTCTCTTGTACCAAGAATTCTTGAAGAAGACTATCTTCAAAGTTAGAAACTTGTAAAATTATTCAATGTTACCAATACATTTTAGTGTCGGGCATACACAACTAAATAATAATGAAAGGCAACTTAGAAAAAAATAAACAAATTGAAAAACAAAAAAATTTCATGAGATCTTTAAAGAAACAACAAAAGTACTACAATTTCAATGATATCAATGATAAGTGCATGTAGAGACAAGTTAAAAATCTCTATTAGGAGCGTCCAAATTCAACAAAGGCAAGGAGCTGAGTTGGTTTTCGAAGCCATTTTTTAATATTTTTATTTAAGCAGGAACCATTGGTGGGCTGCTGTGCTGGAAATAAGTCTTTTTTCAAGGCCTTGGAGGGTTACCTGACTGGTTTTCTAAGATTTAATCCAGCTCTCATATGCTTTTCGTTTTATCTAAGGATGCAGAGCCCATTACTTCTAGGTCGAGGTATGGGATATTACCGCATAACCCGAGCTCTACTGTAGATACCAATGGAACCCGTAAGGGCTGTTTAATACAGTATTTTTATTTGTCTCTGTCGATGTTGTTAGCATGTAATCGACAACTGAGTACTGTCTTCGTCCCTAGGAACGAGGACAATCAGCAACAGATTAGACATTCAGTGTCGTTGCTTTTGAATTTTATATACTTGTTGAACCAATCCATAACTGTCTTTTGTCTTGAATCTTTTCCTTGAGAAAACTGCAGTGATATGAAAGAATCCTTGATGTATAGAGATTATTATATCGATCAAGTTTGGTGTAACAAACCCATTTCTGAGCCCCAGTGAAATAATACTTTAATTTCAGCTGTAAAATTAGGTATCGTGGTATCATGCAATCAGTTCTTATTCCTAACGCGTTTATCAATCATAAGCTTCCATATTATTTTTTTACTATAAATGTAGCTGTCCTATTTTAGAAAAATACGCTTTAGTATTAAGTTGTATGTGTGAATATATGTGTGAATATACATGTGAACATCTGTAAGTATGTATTGTTTGATACTTAGACTGAACATTAAGTGTCATTCTTGTATGCTTAACGCCTTAACAGTGATTATACGAGTATACTCCATCTTCCTTTTTTATCCTTTTGCTAACACTTTGCCATCATCGTCATCACACCAAAGGACGACGATGACTACAACTACCATGATGAACAATGTAGAGCCCCTCGTAAGCAAAGAACAACAACTAGAAGAAAAAAAAACATACATAAGAGGGATAATTTAAAAAATTGCTCAAATTTATGTAACACAAGAATTCAATGATGTGTTTGGTACGATATAACACACAACTTTATTCAAACATGCACATTTTCTACTTCCTTATCCTCCTTGAACTCCAGCCAGCATTGCGAGTACAGAGGAATGCCTGTCTTAAGCAGTTTTAGCTGCAACGAAAAAAGGAAAATATAAATGAAAAATCCATAAAAAAGATCTGAAAATAATATTGAACATTAAGAAATTTTTTTCCTAATAGTTTTTTATTTCATTGCAATTGCTGTAAATACATTTGAAGACATTTAAATTCATGTTTCTGCAACGTGTCTGCAATAAGAGAAAAACATTGATTCCTATTTAGTGGTGGTAAAACGAGAACGAATTTGGTTAAAAGCATACTTAAAGGCGCATTGAAGATTTTTTTTTGCAAGTTCTGCATAATTTGATGGATTTGAGAATTTAATCATGGAATATGGAGGGAAGAACACATTTAGGAACACATTGTGCTTAGAAAGATGCTTAAGGAAAAATAATTTTTGGAAAACTTAGTTAAAAAACTACATTATTGAAGATTTAAAATACAGGAGTAAATTACTAGACAGTTTTGAAGCAAATTAATCCTTAATCGCTTTTTAGAATAAAATTCATCTCTATGCATTTTTAAATATTACTTAACACTTCACATGTTGACACCAATAATTATTGCTCGTTCGAATCCTTAACTCGAAAACGATTTGCCGTGTTGATGTCAAATAAACTGTCCGGCTTGGTGACGGCGTAATTCGTATCTTTACGGACGGATCTTAAAGTTCTGTCTATTCTTTTAGAATGGGGTCAAAGCCAATATAACAGTCTCCAAACAGAATCATCTTCCTAATAAAGAAGCTGTTTATTGATTAGAGGATTAGTGGTCAGGTTGAGAAGAGAAGCCCGGAGGCATACACTTAATTCAATGGTTCAGTTTTTTGTACCTTCTTCAGTATGCAACCAAGAAAATACAGCACCGAATGTTAGAGGAACTCGGTGTTCCAAGCGACATTGGGTGAGGCATGCCTGTTACGCTATCAATCGTGAAATACTTACGCCCTGCACCACAAATCATGGCCTAGTTCTGAATGGTTGGGGCTCAATTTTCTTGTTGATTGATACAAAAGTTGCGCTTTTAGCTCAGACATCCGAGGGCCGTCGATAATGGATAGCCTAAATCGACTATTTCCTTGAAGCTTCTTTAGCTTCACTATGATTGAGAAAACACAAATAGTTTAGTAGTAATCCAACGCAAGCGACAACATTGTGCTGGCAGGTCACTACATTTTAGATGCACGAACGAGGAGGTCCATCAAGAAGTCCTGTAAAAAGTGTCGGAATTAAAACCAGCAAAGGACTGAGTAACTTCTCCTATGATATGCGGTGTTGGTTTCTGTAAGTACTACAAGGCTTAGTACTCTAATCGTGCTGTGACACACTAGTAGAAGTAATTATTTTTTATCTTATATTGTACACGCAAAGACAAAACATAATTGCGACATTGTAACGTCAACCATATTATGTTATCTATAATAATACATCATTGTGGCAAACATATAATAGTTATTTAAAAGTATTGTAATCCTTATTTTAGATGCGATAATTTATTGTTTACATTTAATCATTAACTGATTTCGGTTCATAAAAATCGCAGCATCAAAGTATGAGCATTGTTTTGCTTCAGTGGGTAGCGCGTAAACTATGAAGCATTTGATAGATTTAGTGGCATGTGTTCGCACCTCAGCCGCTGCCAATTAATATAAACTGTTATTTTAGGGCTGTAGCTGTAGAATTAGGAAAAGGAGATTTTTTCCTTTTTCTTTTTATAATTGACTGGTGTTTTTAAACTGGGGCCCAAAATACTAAATCTTGTTTCTGGTTATAAAATCAAACTCCTTTGACGAAACTTCATGAGGTAATTAGGAGGTCTCTTATAACACAGATTGTGTGTGACATTGAATATACACGAATACTTTGCAACTCAGTATTTAGATATAAATAAAAAAATGCAACAAAAATCGGACAAACTAACAAAGAAAGCAAACCAAATGGGTTGCTAAAAGAAATTTGCACAAACAAATCTCAGAATAATGTCGTCATAAATGTGAAGTTTAATATCGATTTTAAAGTCAGCTTTAAGACCACAAAAGTATTCTGAGCCAATTGCTCGTTAAACAGTTATCATTATATGTTCTTCTCTTCTTTAGTGTATTTAAGCTTAATAGCAGGCTATATAAAAATATATATCAGTTCTTTAAGTTATTTGTTTTCTTTTGTGTATTGGGAACATTCAATACGTTTGTATATAACCGAATTTTATTTTATTTTATTTTTAAAACAACTTATTCATGTTTGCAGCCTCCTTCATTTCGTTAAACAGAAATGCATAGCGCAAAACACAGTCACACACACATATACACACACTCAAAACAGCAACACATGAGGGAGCACAGTCATACGTAAATGCACATGTACTTAATCGTATTTTTGTTCTTATTAGTTTGAATGTATGCGTTTGTTAGTGAGTATTATGCATCTAAAAGCACTGGAGGTAGTAAAATAATATTTATTTTATTTGAATCCTTGAGGAAATGTAGTTAAAAGCAGTTGTACCTAGCTGTACTATTGTGCCCCAATACACTCATACAGACACACGTATACAGACACGCATTTGAAAAGACGAGAAAATATACTACATGTTGTTGTTATTGCTAGCAAATAGTTAGTTGGTTTTCTAAGTTGCTGGCAGTAATAGGAGTAAGTGAATGTATGCATGTTGCACACAACCAGCGTTATCACATGCACTTAGTTACGCTTGAGTTACTTTTCAAGTAGTGTTTATATGATTTAGTTTTTAAGTGATTTTCCTCTAGCTCTATGTATTTGTGTGTGCGTGTTTGTTTATTTATTTCTTGTAATTCCCTCTTTTCAAATGAGCTCAGCAGCTTTATCTTTCTGCTCCTATATGTGTTTGGAAGTTTTTGTTTATTTATAGCACAACTACTATGGGGCTTTAATTTTAAAGGCAATGTAATAATATAAACAAATAAATACTTGTAAGTGTATTCCTGCCTGCATTTCGAGTGCGAGAAAGCTAGCGAGCGAGTAAAAAAATACACTGCGACTAAAAAAATTGAAAACTTTTCTAGTTAAGTAGCAGGATATTATAAACTTAAAGTTTATTCATATCATCCTTATTTACTCTAATTTATAGCAAAAATACATAAATTAAGTTGCATGGAAATATGAAAAGCAAAATAGCAGACAAATTAACTGGAGTTTGGTTTTAACTATTAACAAGCTTAGTTAAATTTTAGAAGGAGCATGTTATCTAGATTAGTTCAGGTTGTCTCAATGAAAACTTCAATCGAAAAGCAGGCAATGTTCTGCCGTTTAAGACAAAGTTTGCAGATCTTTTCAAATAAAACTGAGTTAGAAAACATTGTGGCTTCGCTCAAAATCTGTGTTTATTGTAAAAATGCGTAAATTTTGATGGTGCACTTAACAAATACTAACAAACGCTAATCGATCTGCAGAAATGATAAAAACAAAAAGGCAGGTTGCAATAAGGAACCTTACGTTGATATTGAAACAAAGAATTATTATCCTGAAGACTAATAACGGCTTTATTATTTTATTCAATAACCGTGTTTGTGCATGCCTTTAAGTGTGGTCTCTTAGTGTTTTATTTTATTGGTTATATCGTTAAAAATGTTTCGTAATTCAGCTGTAAAACAATATTTTTAATATATATTTGTTAGGTAGAATTCCAGTCATTACCCACTGACAGGGTTAGCAGTAAAACTAAGTTTATGACCAAGACTTGTTTTCAACAAGTGCACTACTATCACCGCTGCACTCAAATATTCATATTTGTAAGTACATTTTTACTAAAAGAGCCAGCAATATGGGCAATATAGAGGTGAAACAAAATCTTTATTATCACTGAGTCAAGAGTTAATTGTTTTACAAAGAAAAGTCCTGTCGATTATTATGTACCCCTCACACGAGGGGATATTTAAAATAAAATAATTTATTAAATTAAGAAAATAATTCACATTAGGTGTTGGTTTTTTTGCTTAAATTTTTACCCAGATACATAGGTTTGCTGCGAGTTTTTATAATTTAAAAAGCACTGTAAGCTACACATGTTTTGATAAAGAACGGAATAAAATATACGCAAATGGTATTCGTAGCTCTGATGACAGCCCAATCTGAAATGACTTTTCAACAATAATGTAGGTATATTTTACTGATCGCGCATTGGATTTCGGTCTTGAGCTCAGGAATGGTTTCTGACTCGAACCCGTAGACCCCAGATATCACAAAATCCCAAAGAAAATCTCACTCAGAGTTTCGAGAGAAGATATAATGTAGAAATCGCTCCTTCAATAAATCGCGTGAGGTCACGAGAGCTCCGTTATCATATTTCTGTAACGAATGTCGTGCACATTCGCTGCAATTTCGCACCAATTTTTAACAGGTATGTCTCATACAGTTGCTAGTTGTGGATGCATTTATTTCTCATTGATCGAGTGCGGGTTTTCTGAACCACAAATCCAACAAATTGCTTATTCACCAAGCCATACGAATGGAAATGCGCTCCATCGGTGAAGATGGCGATGATTATTTTCTCAGCGTATTTTTCCCCATTTTTAAATTGAGTTTTTGCAATTATAACCCGTTCTTTATTTGAGGAAATAGCTGTTAAATATCAGAGTTGCCACTTACATGAAAAAGTGTAACAAACTTAAAGCGGCAGGTTCTTATTGAGACACCCAATGTGTGCAAAATTTAGCAGTTAACAATGTCTTATCCCACTTAAAAAATCGCTTGTATCGTATATTTCGTTTTTAAGTTTTGTTTAGAATTTTAAACTTTTTATTTTTTCCAAGTGGGTGTTTTTCGGTCATGATCGCTACAGATATTTTTCATTGTTTTCATTTTTAAACTTCTTGTTTCATAATTGATTTAAAAATAATTGAACAAATCACATTATAGAATTACTACAACAGCCGGAGCCTTGGGAACTATTGTTTTTTTTTAAATATCAAACTTGATCTATAATATTTTACAACAAAAGTTTTTAACCATATAAACTAAAATTTCTTTAATTGAATTTTTTAAAGTAATTTTTTAGTATCTGTTGTTTTTAAAATTTTTTAATTTAAAATCTATCACCGAATATTTTTTGTTTGAGTTTAATCCCGGTATGTTTTTAAAATCCAAATAAACTAACTAAATAAAATTATAAACAAAATTGATTTTGAAATCTATAGGGAAATGCTTGTATGTTGAATGGTTAAAGCTTTTAATTAGCTCCGACTGTATACAACATTGATCCCTTTAAAACTGACTTTAACTATTTTCTGGCATGTCAGGAGCAATAAGAAATATATAAAATAATTTACAAAAAGACCAAGCTAGTGCGAAATGTCATAGATAACAACGGAACAATTAAGTGACGATTTTTTGTTCTTTATTTTTAATGTAGGGGCATATCGAAGCAGACCACTTACTTTTTGGGTCCCTTTTCGACCCCTTTCGCGTCTCAAATTGATATTAGGAAACCGATTTGTCATTATGATTACCTGACTGTCGATAGAGTCTCGTGCTAGCCCTATCCTCTCCCTTGACTATATTTACTCTTGACTATAGCGATTTCAGACTATCGACTCGTAACTGTCAACACTCCTCCTCATCACGGAGTCTATTGTAAATGCTAGCGTTTGTCTAAGGCTTAGCTACCTCGTTGCATTCCCATTTAACAAGTGTCTGCCCGTGATGGACATTTACACAGAATGTACGCTACCGTATCAGCCTCTTCCAGTTACAGTCTGCAAGTATCATCCACGATTTTCATTCTGGCCATATAATACTTGAAGTTGAAGTTGAACGCAGTGATCCAGCTGGCTGGCCTTCCTGCAAAGGGGCTCTTTAAGCACCATTCGTGCCTGTCTACATGTGGTAGCCTTCCCCACTTTTTCAGGTGTAATGAGTTTACCCATGCAAGGACTTTAACTCGCACTATGCCATTCCCCAGTGCAGTCCTGGGCTCAGGTCCACAGAAGTCTACATCAGATCCCCTTTTTGGCTAGCTCGTCTGCTGTTTTATTCCCAGCTGTGTCAATGTGTTACTTAACCCATATCAACGTTACCTCCTTCAACGAGGAATGTGACGACTTACTCTTCGTAAAATAAATTTCATTCTGTGATGAGAAAAACCACTTACCCATTTGGTGGAGAGCGAGAATGGATGCTGCATCAAAAAAGCGAGTTGTATGAAATTCTACATACATACTTAAGTACTTAAAAATTCCTATTTAACCCACCATCATCAACGACCTCTTAACCGCTATGAACAAACAAAAGACGCTTAAGTGGATTTTTTTTTTGGAAGCAAATTCTCTAGCCTTAATTAAAAACTGTTTTCCCTCCAAAAAAACCCCTCCCAAAATACATTTAACGTTCGCTTTCATAATTTCAACTCTAAGCAAGCAAAATCCCAAAAAAATAAAACGCAAAACCTCTTAAAAAACTAGATAGCCCCAAAAATATAAAGTTTTTACTACATGTATAACATTTAGGTTTTACAAGTGTGTAGTTGAAAAAAAGAACACACAAAAAAAGTAAATGTAATGAATATATATTTTGTTAAACCTTCTTGTGCTAAAGTACATCTACAATTTTAAATTTTTTATTGAGGTTGGTTGGGTTTTTCATGTAATTTAGGTTTTCATTTGTATGCATGTGCAATGTTAAATAATAGTTTTGTTTTGCAAGGCCCCCCAAAATGCAAAAAAGAGAAAAAGAAACAGAGAGGCTTGATTTTTCTTATTCTAGATACCGAGTTTTTTTCGTTACTTCGTTCTTTATTCTTTATTTGTTCAGTGATGTTGAGTGGAAGGAAGGTTGCTGTTTTCGTTTTTATAATTGCGTATGCATGTATGGCATAATTTAAGGCGCCACAACTGGGTCAACACTTTGGTTATATGTAGAATAAAGCAAGAATATAATTGCTTTAACAAAAACAGCAAATATTTTAAAGGAAAGTGTAAGAAAAAATGGCTACAGAATTTAAGGTTTAAAAGATAAAAACCAATGTATAAAAAAAAGAAAATTTCAAGATGTAGACAATTTTAGGGCTGATTGCTTGAAAGTGTTTGTACTGGTTCATTGCAAGGTGTGGAATTTTCATAGAGCTGCGCTTGCAACTAGATTTCGGGAGTTGTATGAGGAGCATGTCTTAAAGATCATAGAATTGAGCCATTATATTTGAATAGATATTAAACGATGACTTTACCTGCTGATTAATATTGCTTCTGTAATATGGTTACCTTCTGACCAAGATTGGATGGCCATCTATGCTTATTAATATAGCCATTCAGTCAGAAATAAGACCCATTACTAGATATTGAATTTTCCTTTAAGCCTTTCACCGGGCAACACAGGCTTTGTTTCTTTCTTTCTCTCTCTCTCCTTCTATCCACCTCTCTGCTTCTCACCTCCTCTCTCACACTACATTTCCCTCTTTGTCACTCTAACTCTTGTACAATTATTTAATCTGTCTTATTTAATAAAACTTTTTTATTGTGGCAATTGAATTTTATCAACCACAGTAACCACAAAAATAGCCAGATACCTTTCGTACATGTCGTTCTATGAAAGACCCACCAGGCAGCCGTCGTTAGGATATATTAGGCTCCCAGAAACATTTTTAGCGTGCTATAAAGCTATGAAATTTTTACTTTGCGCAACCAAAAGGGCTAAAAACATCAAAGCAAAAATACTTAAATGCTGAAAGTGCGTTAATGATGGTCAACGACATACTTAAGTGAAAGTTTTTGTTTCTTTTTTAAATGCTACACTCTACTTAAAGTAAGAGGGAGAAGTATTAAGAATTTCTAGCGGCTACGAAATACTGTCGTTCGTTAGTAGTACTTGTGGTTAAAAAGTACCACACACTTGCCAGAAAGCAAATCACGCCCAATTTTTCGGCTTTTTTGTTAGTTGAGGTCTGCTAATTTTCACATGTCAACTCTAATTGACAGAAGACTGTCAACAATTCTAGCTCGTTTCGGTCATTGATCCTCTTTATAATCGACGAAAATATGGAACAAATTAAAAAATTTTCAAAGATCGACGTATCTGATTTGAATCAATCTTTAAAACCCGTTCGATTAGTCCTACACTATGTTTTGGCAAGGGGCAGAGTGAATCTTTACGAGAAATAGTTTCTATGGCCCAAAATATTTTCGATGGGATCACTACCGACATCATAACGAAACTAAGCACAAATCATTGCAATAACGCATCTCAGAGGTGCCAGAAACAAACAAAAAACAATACAAAGCCAATATAGCATCAGAGTTTTATTGATTGTTCCCATGCATTTTAGTGTTGCGATGTAATACACGCCAAACCGTAACTGAGTCGTATCTCGTAAGCGAATTAAAGTATTTATGGAAAAATATTAATCATAGGAGGCCAGGGTTATATTTTTACGGTGCTGCTTGAAATGCATAAGAACATAACATGTCTTGATATTAACCGACAGCTGCCTTAGCACCGGATCAAAATAATTCGACCTAAAATAGCCCTCCCTATACGCATTCATATAAGACACTGTCTTAGGACCATGGCTGTCTGGATCTTGTTCAAACATCTTGGTGAGAGATTCGGAGCTACCTAATCTCCTGCTGTCAGTAGCTAATCTATAGCGTACGCTGTAATGTAACTTTCCATAGATCATGCACGACAATCTTCTTGCTTTGGGTCTAAACTACAACAATCACGTATATCCTGGAAGAGTCCCAACCAACAACCAACCGAGCGGCTAACGATTCTCGATTTTCCTGTGTTTAATTACTGGTCGAACCTCGAAAGACCTCCCTTCTTCCAGTTTCGGGCTACAGGTCTGGTTTTCACACATACCGCGGCTAACAAGGCAAAAAGGTGCCACGATCACCAAGAAGTCATGCCCCCGGGAAAACAAATTATGGACAAATATTTTAAATTCGTTACATAGACGATTTTCGAAGTTGGTCTAGATTTTACCAGCACGAAACGTAAATAATATTTAAGTTTTACTAAGACAAATATCGTGTTAAATAAAAATTAAAAACACGTATGTGTTTTAAAAACGCGTAGTAGAAATAGCTCATAAAAAAGGGTTGGATACTCTAAAGTACAAATTTAATCCTAACAACTAGAAAGAGCAGCTAAAAAAATAGAACTACTAAAGATATAATTAATTATTTATAATAATAAACAGCGTTGAGGACAAAAATTGTAAACACTTTTCCACAGTAGTAGCAGTCACACCTTGTTTTAATGGTACCGAAACATGAGGCTTTAATATGTTATAAAAAAATAAGTATTTGAAAAGGACTATTGAATTATGACATTTTAGACATAATGGTCAGACAACATGTGAAAGTAAAAAAAGGTTTGGTACAGTTAAGAAAAAAAGTTTTACAAAGCCTTTTCATAAGTTGTGAACAACGGGTTGAAGAGTTAAGTCATTAGATATTTAGATATTTGATCGCATATTCGAAACCGTCCATTCATATGTTCGCAAAGTTTGGCTGCATAATTAGCAAAATTGTTCAATTAAATGTC
This sequence comes from Phania funesta, assembly GCA_963932375.1. Taxonomy (NCBI): domain Eukaryota; kingdom Metazoa; phylum Arthropoda; class Insecta; order Diptera; family Tachinidae; genus Phania; species Phania funesta. Next base: position 100,678,345 of record OZ010653.1, on the reverse strand, counting down.
GATTATTTGATAACGTGAAATGTATGAGGCCCAAGCTGGCTAGAGTTAAAAGTTAAAGTCCTCATTTTATAAAACGTAAGCAGGTTGCAAATATTTTAAAATATTTTAAAAGTTTTTCATACAAATTTTAGGCCTTTTGAAAACGAAGTCAAGGTATTATGTTTCATGGTGTTGAAAGGAACAAATATTTGTATGAAAAAGAATAAAAAATTTTAAAAATATTTGAAATTTCTTTTTGTCTTCCATATAAATTTTGATATTGCCTTGCGTTTAAAAAAAGAAGGTCCTAAGTATCAACATTATTTTTTCACTTCAGACCACAGCAAATAAGTTGTCATATATGCGACGAGCTCACGGCAAAGCAATATATGACTTTGATATTTGGTCAACATTTTTATCATGTTAGTAAGCGGTATGTGAAAACATACCTGATATTTGCTAGCTATGTTGGAAAAAAAGTAATACATCGATAGAATAAAGTGCTTAGAAAGGCTTTGAATCAATAAAAATGATATATTTGGCCCTTATATATATATATATATCTTTCACCTAATTAGCAAAAGAATGCATTTCTGATTTTTAAAAACAGCAACAAAAAAAGGAAAAAACACCATACGAAAGAACATTAAAAATCAATTCTAAAAAATCAGGTTTTAAAAGTAAGAAACTTATAAACATTTTATTTTTTAATTATATAGCGATTTCTGTACTACAGACCTCGCTAATACGTACATCACACAATATGACCTCTCTATTACTTTGAGAAACACATTTTGTTTTAACTTCGAAAAAACTCGCTGTACGGCTTTTTCTTTTTATATAGAACTTTATTGTCTACTGTTGACCTCTTAATACGGTTTTTTGTGATCGACCTGCATATAAAACTTGTTATGTAATTGTTTTCTTCAATAAGTTATAGAAGGAAATAAATCACAAATTAATGGAGATATTTTGCTTTATCCAGTCGATTGGGATAAATGGATTTTTTTTTGCTTCGGTGAAAATCTGTGAGCGACGGTCGATTAATATTTGTAAATTGACGTTGATATCACCACCATGGATGATTAGAATAACAACTTAAGTCTTGTTGTAGAGTTGGAGACTGCTTAAAAACTTGCCTGAATATTGACGGTTTGCCTTCCTAGCCGTAATGTTATTTATGAATTTTACGTTCTTACTCGAAATAGGATAATTTCTATACTTGACACATTTTGCTTTTAGGCGGCTAAACTTCAGTTTACTACTGCTCCAGTTTTAGGTAAATTTAAATTTTATATCACTGCAGATTTTAGCGGCCCACCATACATTTTGCTTAAAAGAAAACTCTTTCAAAAAGTCCCGTTTTTGGAATCTTTAACTTTATAGTTTTGCTCCACAGCAAAACTTCCATTTCAAATTATTTTTTTAATTTGCCTGCTATTTTTAAGGTAGAAAAAAAAATCCAAACACTCAGAACAAGGATGCAAAAAACAAAAAAAATAGACTTGTGAAAACGAATACTTCATTCAACATCATCAGTGAATCTAACTACCTTGATAAAGTGTAAGAACTATCCTAGAATTGTGTTCATTTTTCTGGTGTTTTTCTTTTGTATTTTATTTGTTTTTTTTTATTTTTTATTTACAATATGTCCTAAGCTGTAAGAACATAAACACGTTCAAGAAAAATTAGAGTAAGAATTTTTTTTTTTAGATGTTTCTCTGTTATTTTTATATACATATTCCAGATTTTTCCTTTAAGTCTTTGAGACTTACAGTGATTTCTTTTATATTGAACATTCCTTTTATATTCTTTTCCTTCCTTTCTTAGATATATTCCCCGTTGAAAACAAATTTGTAGGACACTAACTCAAACATGGAAACACACACATTTAGTAGCTCTTTGCCTACCTCTACATGGATTTTCTTCTTTACTGCTCAGAGTTCAGTCTGTCAGTGTATATGTGTATGCATAGATTTGAAGATACGAGGGTTGTGTGCAAATCAGAATCCGAATTTCGTTCTATCCTTGATATACATTTTGCGCTCGTAGTTTAATAGTTATGATAGTTTCTTTGATAACTGAGGAAGTAGCAAAGTACTGAATTGATTGGCAATTTTTAACTTATTCACCTGACATTCTCTGTTTCATTCTCTCTCTTTATCTCTCTATCTCTCATTGAAGTTTTGTTTTTTGCCGAGTTATTAATGGCAACATAAATGATCTGTTGCCATCAAAGAGGCATCGTTATTGCTCACAAAGTAAAGATTTTTTTCAAGAACATTATTAAGTTTCTCTTATTATCTAAACACAGTCCACATCATACGATGTTTTTGTTTTCCATAGAGTGTAAAAAGTAGTGATATAAATTTGGGAACAAAATTTAATATCGTTTGATATCTCTTGAAGAGTTTTATTCAAAAAGGTTTCAGTCATATGTTGCTTAAAACGGGGAAAACATCTGCTTTTTACTAAGCATATAAATTTTGGAAAACTACAAGTTTTGCAAAATGTTAAAAGTGATACGCACTTGATGGTTTTGAAGGTTACGTTAAGTTTTGTGGCTTGGTGCTTTGTATTATAATTCTTTTGTGGAAAAATTTAATACACTCCTCCTTTTACAAACGATGATTATATTGGGTTGAATAAGAAGCTATTATAGATTTCAATTGAATTAAAATTTTTACCCAAGACTTCCGTTGGTTAATATTCGCATCACAAGTTGTCCCAGTAAAACCTTTAAAATTATTTTTTGTATATCCTAAGATCGTAATTATATAAAATTATTTATTGCTATGGCCATGGACCGAATAGAGTATATGCTCTATAGCTTGTTGTATTATTCAGTCTAAAACCACCCATTAATATTCGTCCGGCACTATAAAAATCAATCCGTTAATTCGATTTTTCTGAAGGCCATCTAAAATGTAGTCAGCAGATGCCGATTGAATAATCCCTTCATGAGTAGGAGCCGATTCGTACACAGTTACCGACCTCCTTCTTACACTGGCTCTGACTCTAATCTTCTTTTTAATCCTTCAGAGTTAATTATAATCAAGGGCCTATCCCCATATACGCCAGGTAAAATTAAAAGCTCTATTATTATTAAAAAAGTTAATGGATAACATTTTATTTCACTTCTTTCATAAAAGTCATAACAATTTACTGGCTCTAAAAATGCCACTAGGACTGTTAACTTTTATTTCTCTAAAAAACTCCTAAAGCATACAAATAATTTTGGACACGATGTCCAGGCACAGCAGTAAAGCTTTTGCTTGAAAACATTTTTATGCTTTTATGCGTGTTAGAATCTGCATTCTATTGGAATATATATTTGCCAATATGAAAAACTAAATAAAAAAAATTACCATCTTCAATAACTTCAACCAGTAGTAAAAGCAATAATAGTTAGTTACCACTTCCTTATAAAAGGCCTACATTTCATTTTTTATGGTGCAAACATGAAAGTAAGCCAGTAAACTAGCGAAAAAAATGCCTAAATTATAAAAAACGAAAGAAAAAATGCCGGAATGAACATGAACATGAAAATTATGAAAACATAAATACATATTTTCTTTATATAACTTCTTGTAATGCCTGAGCTTTTACTGTTTTATTTAATGCCTTTCATGCATATAAAAGTGGATTTTAAGAATTTAAAATCAGAAAAACTGAAAATTTAGTGTTCAACCTAAATGTATGCAGCAGAAATGAAAAAAATGTAGGTTACTTTTAATAACCCCAGAAGTACTTTTAGCACGCAAAAAATTCTGGTATATTTTTCATGCTTGTTTTCTTCAAGGTGGGTACAAAAATAAAATACTTGAAACCAACAACAGGAAAAAATTAAAAGAAGAAAGGAAAAGTGTAAGTGAGAGAGAAGGACATAAGCAACTCTTTCTTAAAAATTCTAACCACTTAAAGCATTCAATAAGTTTATGAGGCGTGCTTCAAAGTGATAAGGACACTTTTTTCTGTTTGTTATAAAAGTAGAAAAAGATTAGTAGGACGAACGTTTTTTGATTATCACTTTGTAACCTGTAAAAAATATAATAAAAAGAAATGAAAGAAAAGTAAACCAAAGACACAATGATCTGGTGTTTGGATCCTCTTGTTCATCGCTATAATGTAGGTGGCTACTGCTCACAAAAGTATTGCTTGCAAAAATCTATAATAAAAGGTTCAGAAAGGCCGCTTAAAAGCCGTGCATACAAAGTTTAAAGGCGCTAGCCTAAGGCAGAAATGGCGCTTGACCAATTTACTTCTATCCGTATTGTAGCCGACCGCCAATAAATAGTAAACTCGAAATGGGACGTATTGCAAATTGTTGCATCTTTTTTTTGTGCTGGTTTGTCTATTCTATTGCATGTCCACGTTCGAAATGGAATGCATTCAAATGAGCGACAATCACTATCCAAGTCCAAATAAGGCTTCTGCCCACCCCATTTTTTCTAATATCGATTACTAGATAAACAAAAATATCACGATACAAGCATTAAATGTAGCAGGTTTCTTAGAAGAAAATTCATTATATCTAAGCATAAAAATATACGTCTTTTGTTTAAGTCCACCTTACACTTGCAGGCAAGTTGGACCAACATTTGTAATATACATACATATAAGACCTAAGAATCTTAGGATTATTAGATTAGATTATTCTGGGCCTCATGATTCCACGAGAATTAAAATAGATTTATTGTTTTCCAGTTTGATTGAACATATCCTATACTCTAAGGGTGAACTTGACTAACATTTCTTCAGTCCGAGGAAGATTTCAAGGATGAAGCATTGCGTTCTAAAAAGTTCTTAACATGTTTGATAGTGTCGCATATGTAAGCTAATTTTGAACAACGTTAATAGTAGCTACCATACCGACTTTAGTAATAACACTGACGACAAGTATAAATAAATCAAAACATTTATATCATTCGAAACGACCTTATCACATTCACGGGCAACTTATTTTCTACTTTTCCCAACCTGTTTTCATTTAAAGGTTTTGTTGTAAAATTCCGCACACAGAAATGTTTCCAGTAAATTGTTGACTCTTCTTGTTGAGTTTTTATAGGTTTATTTAATTTCCCCTTTTTTAAAGGTATTTCATATTTTTTTATTAATGCTGTTACTCTTTTCGTTGAGCACTAAAAGTCAAAGTAATGAAATTTTTAATTTCTTTAACATTAAATTTCCATAAAGTTAAATATTTTTGATAGAAAAATGAAAGGAGGTAAAATCATAAGCTTATGGCAAAGTACTGTTGAAATTAGCTGATGCGTTCAGCATGCCAGCTGTGAGGTGTGCTTTTGGAATATGAAATTTATTAAACGGACTTGGTAATTAAAAGTTATGACTTTTAAACGAAGTCAATATTGAAGGCCCATTTGGTGTTTAAGGAATTAATTTAATTTAATGCGTTTCAAACGAGAATTTATAGTTTAAGAGTTTGAAAATATTATATTTATTTTAGTAGTCGGCAAAGTCAAAATATATTTAAATATTAAGATATGAATAGTAAAATAAACAGCATGTTTTAGAGGAAGCAGCTTCAAAATGAGTTTAAAAATAAACAGTTCAACGAATGCCCAATTAAGAACAGCGTGGTCTTCTGGCACTAAAACTTTTTCACTTCAGAGCTCGTGTTTCATATCTTACGCATCTACAAAAAGTCCATATTTAATTTCTACTACTGCTTCTTATGTAATACATTGTCAAATTGCTACTCTACGTCTGCATTTCAAAAACCTTCCCTCTTCCACAAATATACTGGTTAGTTCAATGAATATCGCAGGATGAAGATCGACTTATTTGTTTTACTATTAGCCACCCCGCCAAAAATATATGTGAGCACTTTATGAGCCCTAACTGCAAGTTTCTGCCAATAGAGAGAATAGGGCTTGGGCCTTGATATTTTAATACGACGAAAACTACTACCCATATTGCCTGATTTATCTACAGTCTATATCTTTCTGTCATTAAGTCATTTAGAGGAGAATGAGGAAATAAAATACCACACAGAGGAGGTTACTTACTTTTGCCTGGTTAAATTGATCTAGGCTCGCTTTAGAGTATTATGAAATGCTTCAGAAACCGGCCAGTAATAATAAAGCTTCTTTATATTGGATATCTGGCCGTAGTGGCCACTAAGGCAAGGAGTAAGCGAACAGAATAGCCATGCGGGTCCCTAATGGTGCGCTTTTTGACCGAGAGCCATTGAGTGGCAATATTTTATTACATCATTGATCCGAGGTAAGGAACTGTTAATGCAAAGGAATTTCAGATCAATTTGCAGTTATGGCAGAGGCTAAAGCTTTGATTGAACCTTTCCTCTTCCCTGGCAATAAGAATGATCTTTTGTCTGGTTTTATGTCCGGGCATTTTTAAATGACCTATCCTTTGTGGAGGAAAAATCAGACTAGTTTTGCTTTGTGTCGTTTAGTCCGTGAAGATGATGAAATAATGGCCCACATTCTTTGTGAATGTATTACTTTAAATATTTATAGCTCTTAGCTATTCGTAAAAAAAAAAAAAACGTTGCATGGCCAAGACAACCATGTTCTATTCTCTACAACAACATATATTGATGGAGGCAAACATATATTGGTTATTTGGAAACATTTCAAGCGTTACTTCAACTAGTTATTGTTTACATTTAATCACTAAACAATTTCTAACTAAAGAAATTGAAACATGGTTGGGTTGACAACACTATTTTTGCAAAAGTCTGAACTACAAGCGAAGTATTTTAACCATACAAAAATTATATAATAACTTGAACTATATCAATAGATATAATATGCAAAATTATTCTCGTTTAGCATCAGGGGGCCGTTGCTTAAGTGATTAGGGCATTCTTTATTTAGCATTCGAGGGCCTTAGTCGCCTGTCTTTGCACCTCAGCCGCTGCTAATTTAAAACTGAAGCACAAAAGATATACCAGGCGTTGCAGTGCGTGGATTAAATAGAATTTATTACTTACTTATTTTACACATACAACTGGTCATACCTTTCAAATTTCTATCAGCAAACTGCAAGCAGTTTTTCATTGATTCTTTATCTCTTATGGAAGTTCAATAAAGAATCTTTAAACCAAGGAGTTACTTTTAAGTACTAAAAGTTTAATAATACATAAGACATCGCTACATTTACTTGTGCCCGCAATAGTTCAACTTATTTTTATGTTTATTGAACCAAATTTTATTCATTTGAACAGCAAGTAAGAATTTGAAGAAAATATTCTCTTTAGAAAGAAGTATGTAAAGAAATTATTCAGCTATAAGATTTTAATGATTTGCCTTACAAAAAACAAGAATTTATATAAAAAGTATGTATATAAGCAGATACATAAGGACTTGCTTGTGTATGTACTTACACTCACACTTAGAAATAAACTAGTACTTTACAGAAGCAAAAAAACATTTACTCCATTTTGTATCTACTTAAGAAGAGTAGAGACTTTATTATTTATTCACTATTCCGAAAAATAAAAAAAAGAAGACTACGAGCGGGGAAGAGAGTAATGTACGGCAGTTACCTTTAAAACTTCTTTTATTCTGTACTACGGGAAAAAGGTAAACCTTAAAAATCTGCAATAGAATATTATAAATGAAAATATGCAAAAAGCTTTAAAAAACTAAAAAAAAGAAGGAAATATTTTATGAAACGTACCCAATGGAAAATTTCCGCAAGAAATAGAAAAGCAAATAGAAGTCCTATAAAATCTTCAGAAACATCTTGAAAATCTTTGCATATATTCAAATTATAAATTTAATAAGTAATTTTTGGATTCTGTAGAATCTAATAGTATTTTATATTATCTCGAAGCTTACAATGTGCGAATAGTTCAGATGCGAACTCAGGGGGGAAGAATAGGATACATCATCCCACACACTCATAAAGAAATTTTAAATTTTCAACACGATTTTCTTTTAAATTGACCCCTTTCCTCCAAAGGCTGAATCTGGAGGTCAAACAACTAGCAGTGCGATTTCATTTGAAGAAGTTCAATGTTAGTTTAGGGTTAATAAATATTTCGATATCACCTGCTAACTCAAAATTCATTAGCGAACTATTCTTTTCTAAATAGCAGCCGTAATTACCATTCTAATAATGGACTACCACTACGGGAATTTCCAAACAAAGTGGGTTTGTGTGAACGGACGGATGAATGATCAACCTTCTTCGTAGACAGTTAGGGGATCGACATAATAAAGAAGCGAAAGTGGGTGGCGTTTCATTGTTTTTATCGCTGCCTGGAAAAGCTGACTGTAGATCAAATTTTCATTCTTTTGCCGAACTTTCCGTTTTTAGCACAGGTTTTTTCTGCCTCCCTTCAATGTGGAAAAATTAAAATTTCAATGTCCACCAGAATTTTTATTCTTCCCACAACATTTTCCATTATAGGGCAGTCCCTGAATTCTGATCCAAATAAAAAACAAATAACTTTAAAACACAGTTTCAAAGCAATCGTAAGTGGGGAGACTTACTTATCGCTTACCATTGCCTCAGTTTGCAGACAATGGCACAAAAGGTACCTATACTTAGTGTTATGCCAATCACAACCAGATTTTATCAGCAGCACAGTTGTTGATACCAGGTATTCCGAATGTGTCTAAATAAATTTTTGCTTTCTAACCTAAGATCTACTAGAAACACATTCCAGCGTGTACTTGGCTTGTTAATAGGTACGAAAGATTGTAAGATCACAGTTCCTATCATACACTTGTTCAAAAGTATTCTGGATATAGCCCTGCAGTAATTCAAGAAAGTCAATGTTACTTAGGCCAATTAACAGATTACAGTTTTTTAATGCAGGCGTCTAATAAAAACACGAAAAGCACTCCCAAATGTAAAATGCAAGACTGTTTTAATTATACTGCGTATTGACTTGCCTCTGCAAGGACTTGCCGTCCATGAAACATCCGTTATAAAAATTCTTGTCTTGCATTTTGCCTGTGAAGTCAATCGCTTGCCTTTTTCTTCCTCATGCCCTCCACCTGCATTTGAGTCTTATAAGTCTACTGACTTTACTTTCTGGAAACTTCGTTCAAACCCGCATTACTTCCAAGAAATCACACAGCAAAATCTTTTACAAGAAACAACAAAGTTTTTCCAAGAAATTGTGCAACTGAATGCAAGGTTATAGCTTTATATAGACACGCATATAAAGACTCACATATGTACATTCCATTTTAATTTCAAAAATGTTATAAAATTTCACATTCTTCTTAAGCCCAACAGCAGAAAAAATAACAAAAACTTTATTTCAAAAACTTTCAAGTTTTTCTTATGGTTATGGCATTTACAGATTTGTAAGGTAAAAAGAAAACAAACACTTGCATACAATAAAACAATCATAAAGAAACTTTTTGCATACTTGCATACAAACACACACACACATACTCATATTCACTTGTGTCTTAAAACTTTAAATGCGTGTGTTCCTTTTACACAAAAATTCACCTTAAAATCTCCAAAAGTAACATATGTAGTGGAAATTTATAAGTAATGCTGGATAAACATTTTTGTTTGCCTTGTTTTTCTGAATGAAAATAATAAACAAACAGTTCAGAAATGGCCAGAATATGAAAAATGTAAGTTTTTTGAGGGCAGGTCCAAAGATGCAGAAATTCCTAGAAGTTTTGATGTTGTATTTTGTAGACATCAGGGCAGCTCAAATGACAAACAGTTGCGTTTTAGAATGCTAAGCCTCTGCTCTGTTCAAGAGCAGGGCGATATATCAAGTGATATCATTCAATAAAACTTAAAATGATGAAAATCTGGTTTAAAATCTTCAATTGTAACGCTAAAGATCAAACTTAACACCCAAAACTCAAGCCCATTGAAATTTGTTATGGCGTTATTATATGTAAATCTGTTGAGGTTTTATAAAAAAGATATTAAGTAAGAGTTCAAGAAGACAAACGCTTCCTTCAAGGACAACTCTCTAGGTTATTATTTTTCTAAAACGCTTCGATTAGGCTCTAAGAAGAGTCAGTTTGAAGTAATGAAATGGCAAGACTGCCAAGAAATATTTCGCCCGAATTCCCGTCTGTAGCATGTCCGTCTTAGCGTCTCTGGTGTTCAGGTTGCTCACAGCCCTTAATTGTGGGGAGCTCTCTAATTAGGACACAGAAAAGGGCTAAACAAAATAGTAGCATGTCTTCGAAGTGATCTGACCAGATGCAGTGCTGGCCGAGTGTCTAGTATCTGAGCTTGTCTAGGAACTGAATTTTAAAGATCATCGGTTCCGAGGTATGAGTAAATAAAACACAAGTGGCACAGGAGCCAGTAGCCGCTTAAAATGGTGGCACTACTTAAGAGTAGTAACGTAGCCATGATGTAGGAGTACACATAATGAATAATGAACGTATAGCGTATTCCTGGTACTACGACTACTATCGAATGTGTACCACTACAAATGTCGACTTTTAACGCAGGGTATTTGCTAAACGAGCTTATGTTGACGATCCAAAAAAAAAAATCCTTTTTTCGTAATAAAGAAATTAGTTAAAAAAGCTCAGCCCCTGTAGAATATTTATTTAAATCATTATTTTTCAGTCTAGGCGTAGTGACTTTATCAAGAGCCGGTGGCTTAAGCAAGTCAGTGTGGAATTTTCAATTCTACTCATTGTATTTTAAAAGTCTACAAATAATCAAGATGCTGTAGTCTTTTGTAGAAAGTTACGTAGTCTTTTAGACAAGATGACGTAGTCTACGTGTTGTGTATCTCTTAAATATTAAATATTATTAAATAAAACACGATTTTTTTGTCTTCAATTGTGTTTTTCATTAGAAGCCTTTTCATTTGTGAAAGTAGCAAACTGATACTATGTCATGAGCGGTAATCGTATGGTCATTTAAAGAGTTCTCCCATCTTAAAAAAAGTATCTTCAATAATTCAATAACCACTTCGTTTATACAAATTCTTTCCCAAATATTTTCCAGAATATTAAACTTGAAAGCTTGTATGCCTAAACTTTCCTTATTATTCATAAAAGTTAATTCTCATGTTTCTCAACCTTAAATAACAAAATGTATATGTAACATAACATATTTCAATTTAAATATTTAATACCCATTTATATGCAGCCTGTCGTATAAAATATAATTCAATACTACTGAACGACATTTCATTTATGTGTATCCGTCCGGCTACTTATGCCCTCAATAGAAAACTATAAATTCAATTAACTATGGATTTGTTATAATATTTGACGCATCTGGTAGATGCTTATAATATAGAAATTATACATGATACAAGGAACTGCATATAAACGAGGGTCGTCATGTTATTAGGAAGGAAACCACAAACAGTTGGGAAAAGAGTATTTCTTGGATAATAAAAGTAAATACGATTTGGTGGATACGGTTTTTTGCAGCGATATTCGATAGCGACAAGAACTGTCTTGCAGTAAAGCAACCCTCTACGTCGGTTGACAGCCATCAGCAACAAATTCCTTCTCTTCATTATTGAAACATCTTTTTTCACTGAACGAGTTTAGTGATAAACAGTAAAATCATAGAGTTTAGACATTATCCGAGCGAATGTTATATAAAATTGTTGAAGCATCACGAGAATGCGTATGATCCGATAACAATATTTAAGAGTTTTATTTCTTTCTCACTGTGTAAATTTTATGTAAAATTCTACGTTAGTTGTTTCTGCTCTCCGAAGATATTAATAAGAAATGTATGTCGTGACTTCACAATCATCAAATTTTGTAAGCAGCGAAGCCCACTGAACACTCAGTGGCGCCGTTAACATGCCAAACTTCCACATTTGGAGAGTTTCGAGAAATGATTCTTTGGGCTATTATTCTAAAAAGTAGGCGAAACTGTCGACGGAAGACAATGTCGGTGCATGATGCTGCAATATGGCTGCCCGAGAATGCGTGAAAGAGATCTGAATGGTTACTGAATCAAAATACAGCATTCGATGCCTATCGAAATTTCCGTAGAAATTCTATTGAAATTACGATCGACATCGAATGCCTTAATTTATCCCTTAGTTCAAAAAGGTGGTGAGCTATGCCAAGCAGCCCGTGAAGTGTTCGCATTGTAAAATCCGCGGTCATGAAATGTCAAAAAATCGACTGGCCTCCAACAGCTGAAGATCTGGGTCTTCCTTATTTGTTTTCACACAGTTATTTTAAAAGCAAACTATTCGCCGATAAGCTGAGCTCAAATATTATTGCTGAAAAGTCAGCAAAGAGTGCAACTCAAATATAGGCCAAGCGGCCATTTGTCACACCCGATACATTCTTTCACATAGCCAGAAAATATATTTTGGTTTCTTACACACACTTAACGATGTTGAGTTGTCGGTGTGGTGTTAGAAAAACTAATAAAGGATTAACATAACTTATGTAGCGATACAAATGAGTATAGCACTGGCTGAGCAGTTTTAGGATCACCCTCGTACAATGTGAATGTAATAAATAAATGTAGTTATAATTTATTTGTACACAAATGTGTATGTAATAAGTTAAGTTGACTTATGCTTCGAACAACACCTTGGGAGGTTTTATTGTGCAAATGTTTGAGAGAGATTTTAAGATAAAAAATTGTTCACATAGTCGACATTAATTGCATCAATGATTATTGAATTGAAAGCAAAAGATTGGTTTTGATATCAAATTTACAAGTTAATGAATATATTGATTAAACTTCCTATTAAACATTTTACTTAAGCAAATAAGATATCAGTTACATATTTTACAAAATAAATTACTTGCAATTTGAAAATTAACACAGTTCTTATTACTTTCACATCATGGTCCTACGCAGTTCGTAAATTTTCCTTGTGTGGTAGTAACGGAGCTGGCTTAGCTTTCTTTAATTTTTCTACAAAAACTTATTGGGAATACTCTATCTCTTTATTTAGCTTGTGTTTGTAGTTAATTTATCCTCTTATTTGTGATGTCTGTTAGTGTGTTTGGAAGTATTTATGCAAGCTCTTAAGATTGTTAATGATAGCATAAATCTTTGGAAATAATTAACACTACACAGTCGTTTGTTTAGGCAAATTATTCGTTGTTTTGGCATTATTATTAGTAAATCATTATCCTACACTGAAATCCAAACATTCGTATAGCTGCCAGCAACAGTCAACTTCTTAGTAGGATAATTGATTATTGCTTTATTATATTCACTCGACTTGTATCTATATTTAGTGTGTTTGTAGGAGATTGAAATGGCAAAGTTTCTGTTGTATTGTTAGCATTTGTTAACGGGTGAGTACATATTAGTCAATGCAAGAAAATAAAAATATTAATAGCGAATAGAAGGCCGTAAAACAATCTAGATATTTAGTCAAGAACTTTTCGATACAATGTTATTGCTGGGCAACTGTGGCCTTTAATTTTTCCAGACGCTAGTTAAAATACGTCTTTCCTTGAACAGTTTATCCCACTTTAGAGGGTACAGGAAGTAGCCTTCACAGCAAGAAGCAAAGAAAAGATGTGACAGCGCCATATCCAAGATATTTATATTATGTTTTTCGTAAGAATATATTATTTATAATAATAATATTTGAAGCATTACTTCAGTTACGACTAACAAGTTTTTATTTACATTGATCGTTAAGTTACAACCATTCAGAAAAATTTCAACATATTTCGACCCACAACCAAAGTTGCTGGTCAAAATATGTTGACTATATAAAAATAACATGATATTGCTAACCTTAAAACATCAATAATATTCAGGACATGTAAAGTATATTTCGAGCTAAGAACCAATTAAATAATGCTGACTTTCTAAAAAAAAATTTTGGACTCAGTTGAGGGTTTTGCAATCGGTTTCTATGCAATCAAGAGTATATTCAAGAGCAACCTCTTCTTAAAACTCCTTAATAGTAGCTACAGGTAACATGATATCTAAAAAAACGGGAACAACAAAATGTAGGTGTATCGGCGTTTTGAAAGTATGATTTTGGCCTTTAGAGTGTTAAAATTTCCTCCTTTTTGGACATTAAATCGGCATTCGAATTCTTGTAATGTAAGATGTGTTTAGCACTTTTCTGTAAAACACTACGAATAGTTATAGGGGTTTTGTTTGTGCTGTTCTTTAAAAATAGCAAAAGTCTCCCCTTAAATAGCACTATAGCATGCTCAGGTGTCCTACAAGACTATTTGTCATGAACTTCTACTTTAAGTCTTTCCAGACACTAAAGCTGAAAACTTATCTCGGACGCGGAAATAAGTTAAAACTAAGCATGTATTTAAGGGTTGATTACGTACTTGTTTACATTTAGCTCTACACTTGCTATTCTCTAAAACTGGATTTTATAATATTTCACAGTATGCAGCAAAAATTTTATCGAATGTGGAATGTGCTCCATTGGCATCTGAGTCTCCCTAACCTCTTTTATAACTAGGTATATAATATTCTTGTTCCTTTATGCTCGTTATTTGGCACAAAGCTGTGCCAAGTGGCATCGCTATTTATATGTAAAGCTGACATTGTGCCGTTGGTTAAATGAATGAGTCTAATAATAGCAATCCCAGCATTGCCTCGTTTACCTCAGGTAGTCAATCATTTGAACCCCCTCAAACTTACGCTTAATTGTACCAAACCACAGATGCATGAGTTATTAATTACATGCCTTTAATTTTTTTTAATTTCTTTGTATGGCAATATGTCTCTAAAATTCGCTATTTTTTGACAGTAAGTGCAATAGCCCTAGCGCATATAGTCACTGCTAAGAAATTGCCACCGGCCGAAAGAAAAAGGCTGTCTATCAAGATTGGGTAGAGCTATGGTTGTCAAGATATGCCAGATGACTTTATATAGTTGATCTAAAAATTATTTGCACAAAGCTTGCTTACAAATAAAATAAGGTCAGGGACTTCATGTTCGAGGCAGTTCCATTGCTGACTTCATAACTTGAGTAGTACCACTGGCAATCGATATTTTAAATGCTCGTATATAGAATGTGAGAATACTACCTTTGGTCAAGTTGCAAGGTTCGGTAGCGATTGATATCGTATTAAAAGTTTACAAAAAAAAAAACCTTTACTATTCGGAAAGGTTTCACACCATATTATGCTGTCTCTAACAATATTGATTATTGCGTTCTAAGAACAATACATTAAGCTTTTTTACAAATACATAGTTTACGCAAAGAAAACACATGGTTGTAGCTCACGGAAACCATATTATGTTCTCTCCAACAATATATTGCTGTGACCAACATATAATAGTTATTTGAAAACATTTTCAACATTGCTTTAATTGTGATAAGCATATTACTAGTATTGTTTACCTTTAATTTTTAAATGATTTCCATTTATAAAAATTGAAATATTGTTGAATTGAACAAAAAATTTAAAATAAAATTCTAACCACAAACAAAGCATTTGAACTACACAAAAATAATATAATAACTAACTATTAAATGGTTATCAAAGTATCGTCTCTGTTCGTTTCTCAACGGCTACCAATCAGTAACATCAATTTCGGCTTTTGTACCATTTTATGAGGACCATATTATTATTGCGTACAATAAATATATGATTGGTACATGTTGTTCTTAGTTTCTGGTCACTTCAACCATGTTCTTTCTTTGCATGTGCGATTCTTATCATGATCCTCTTTAATTTTTTATGTTACTAATTTCATCGCTAGTCATATTCTGGTATAAACTTTAATTTCAACTAACATTAAAACCTCAAAACTTTTCTTCCACACTTACATTAAAGAGTTACAACATCAAAACATTTTTGAAACTGTAAAAATATAAACAAACAGAAATATGTTACCCTAAAGACAGATGGAACAACTCAATTTGGAAAATAGACACAGGATATTGCACGTAGTCGTTTGTTTATTATTAACGATCCGTACAATCACAATAACACAAACAGTTAACTGCAACTAGCTACATAAATTTTGCAATCATACGCATAACGCAGTTACTGGCCACAGTAATACAGTTTCCTCTTTGCAAATAAAGGGTGATTTTTCAATACGTAAAACTTTTAAATGCAGTGGAACATATATTTTCATTTGAATTTAATTTCAAGTAAAAAATTAACAAATATTTATCATCTAATACCCCTGACGGCCAGGATTGGTATACTCATGGTAGTCAACCTAAACTACAATTATGCCGTCAAACAAGCTGTTTCATAGATGAATCCTATACTACGAAAATGTACGTAGCACAAAATAAATATATCATTAAACAAAGCTTTTGTAGCATAAGTTCAGGCTTTTTTACTATGGAAAAAGACAAACCATTGGTATAGATACTACATATCTGTCACTCTTAAATAGTATCTAACTAATAAGATACATGCCACGGTATATAAACCAAATGTTTGTCAGGACTATTATATACTCCAGCTGAAAATAGTCTTCCGGCTTTAAAACGCGCAAATTTGTAGACTCATATGCAGGCCCTTAAAAAAATAAACATTTGAGTTTTAAATTAGTCGATTGGTAGGGGTGCGGGTTGGCACGTCAGTTATCTGATCGCGTTAAGCTTTTTCCTACACTTCGCCAGTCAAACAATTCTTACCTGAATCTGAGTTGGAGCCAACAATGTCTTAATTACTATTTTTATATTTAAAAATTAACAAAACTAATTTTCACTCAACAAAATTTACTTAGAAAATTTAACTCTTCGTTTCAAATATCTATAATCTACAATAAAAAATATACCCTTTACAGATAAACTAAAGCATACATTTAGGCATGTGAATGAATGCGTAAATGGCGAACAAACAACCAAGAGCAAAATGGACACAAATGGCAAATTTTTGAGTGAAACGATTAATTTCGCTAAAAATGGCAGAATATGTAATAAACAAAAACAAACAAATGGATGGGCAGGACAAAAGTAATAAACATCACTATGTTATGTATTTTACTTTATATCTACGCCTGTACTATATGCTACAAAGCTCGTTTTCCTTTTTATACAACAGCAAAATTGCATTTGATATTTGTCAAATGATAAACATGCATAATGCACAATTGTGGCTGGTCTTGCAGTAAACACTACAAAAGCATTTACACGAAATGAAAAATATTCCAATAAAATTGACAGCAATAAAGCTTAAAAACCTTATGAATGTTGTATAATTTTAGACGGTATATATTTATACAGTACAATGTGTTAGTTTTGTATATACGTTCTTTTTAAATTTGGAAGTACTGCCAGTAGTAATTATCAGTACGGCACGTTCGAAATTTAAATTATATATATTAAGTTGTATGTGGCACATTTACTATAGGTCTCATTCATTCTCATCAAATAAATCTATGTTGCTACTTCGCCCAGTAGCATGGATATGACAGACTGATGTTTTAGCGAATCGACCTTATGGATCTGGCTTTATTTTTAGCGATTTCAAGGTGATGTAGACTTTGACGGCACCAATCTATTGCGGCTTATGGAAATAGACATGCAGTTTTATAATATCCTATTATAAGAACCGAGTAGCCAATCGGTCTTAAGGATCTGGCTTTATTTTCGATATTTTAAGGTTATATATATATGTAGATTTTTGGAACGAATTTCCGTCATCCCTTGTCAATTTTGGTTTGGAGACAAACCGGTTTCGGATGTGTGCCATCTTCAGTGTCATTTTTCGTTCAGAGTGTCATGTGAGCTCGTAGGCATCTGTAAGGTGTGTCGGGTGTTTTGTACGGATATGTTATGTAGACTTTGAAAGCATGAATCGATTGTGGGTTATCGGTATAGGCCTGCAGCTTTATAATAACCACGCCCCAAAACGTTATTGCAGAATCTGCACTTGGGCGTTCATTATGTACCAACCTGCGCGACATTCGTATTAACGAATAACAAATGCCATTTGCCTAAATATTCACACAAAACAGCAAGTTTTTATGTATACAGCGGTGAATTTTGCTCCTTATCTTGTCCAATTATCTGAAAATGCTCCTAATCGCTAAAGATGTTTTCGTTGGTAAAATTCTAATCAAAAGCTTCTTTGGAAGTGTTACTCAATTGTGTAAGTTAACACGGTGTGTTGCCTGAGTAACAGAATAATAAACAAGACAATTATGTGACGCGGACAAGCAACATGACCAATACAGACCCGTCGACCTGTCCTTATTGGAAACCCCCTTTGTAAACTACTTGTATATATGTAGCAATATCTTGCGTTAAATTATTACTTTTTTACGATTTGTTCATTCATTTGCCCGCGATATGATTTAGTTTACTGCCACGGTGTCACAGCAAATGATGTGGGCAGTCGTTTGCTAGGGGCGTTATTTTTTAGTTCATTCAAGGCGTTCCATGTGAAGGCATCCTGCATACATACATATGGCTCATCTTGCATACATACATATGTCCACACAGACGTTTTGCCTTATTTCCATTGAAACACATTAATAAAGAACACATGCAAATCAAGCGTAGAACAAAGGTTCAATGTAAAAAGCAAAACTTAGGGAATAATGTTACTTCTGACATTTGTTTTGTCATTTGTCTTATGACTAACAAAATGAAGTTGCTTTTTTGAGATGTACATATTTGTTATTGTTTGTGTTTCGTAGATAATGGAAAACAAGAACATTTTAAAGTAAACATCACTCAAATTATTTGACAGGTTAAAAGGTAACTAATGTTCGAGTAAAAAAAGTGAAGGAATTTTATCATCTGAATTAAATTGCAAAACAGCCATAAGTTTCCAGTCCCCTGATTAAATACTACTTTACATAGATTTACAAATTAATAGTACTTGCTTTACATGCTTCGCCGCAAGTTTTGTGTGAATTTTTTAGGCTTGGGGCATTCAACCCCCTCTGTTCCTCATAGATTTTCAATTTCTATCAAGTAGGGCTCATTTCTTAATCCCGTATATTTATAAATTGTATCTTTCAATTCGTAACCATGTTTGGTATGGGTCTGCTTACGATCTTCAGATTACTGCTAGTGCGTGCTGTTCAGTCAGAAACAACGTTTACTGCTAACTTAAACTAGGCTTGTTTTGTCCCTAGCCGAGATTTTATACACAAATGGCTCCAAATAGGCGGAGGTATGTAAATACTGCCCTTAAGAGTTCTCATCGAGTCTAGAGCTCAAAGGTCTCTGATACATTTCTATTCGACATCTAAACTCATGCAAGAGTATATGGCTGATAAGCCGGCAAAGACAATAGCATTGCTGTAAAACTCCTACATTGACAAATTCTGTCAGATTTTTCTCTCAGTATTTAAAAGGAAATAAACAATGCTTAATATGATATAGCACAGGCTAGCTGGTGGCAAGAGTCCACATGCGTATTGCGTAGTTGGCCATCATGCTATGAGAATGGGGTTGCCTGCAATCAATAAAAGTAGATGTCGTCACAATGAAGAGGAGACAGTAGTTGATATCCTGTTTTGCATTAGAGACCCAACGCCTGATTCGCCTCGAGGGGAGTTCCTTTGCCAGGCTCTCCGATCGAGTCGGAGTTGGAACTAAACTGAATATGAACTTTTTCATAAGAAATAGCTTATACATCGGCTATGACTCCACTTCGGCTATGAATCCTCTGCATCACTCCACACTTTTTCTTTTTATCTTCTTTTTACAGGTAAATCAAACGGACCGGACCGAATGTGTATAGCTGCATGAGTTTATGTTACAGGCGGCCTGCATACCTACCTACCGACCCCTTTAAGATAATCTTATGGCTCATACGAATTTGCCTCAAAGTAGCTGAACGCTGCCACCTTGTTACTTTTGGTGTCGGTAATCACTTCTCTCGATTTATATCGAGCTTTCTCAGAGATCGCACTATACGAGTTGTTGTAAATGGGATTTCATCAGACGAGTTCAATATCAATTCAGGGGTACCACAGGGCTCCGTTCTTTCTCCTACTCTATTTCTTATCTTCCTAGATTACCTTCTTCGTCAAACTTCCAACCCTATTTATTCTTTTGCAGATGACAGCAGCATATGCCTTTCCTACTCATTCATCAACAGACCAAGCCTCTTAGAGATTGGGGCCATGAGGCATCGCACAGAATGGGATCGTGCGAATAGGGTCGATTTTAACCCGAATAAGACCGAATGTTGTAACACACAGACGCACGACGGACTTTGCTGTTCCATCTGTAGTTATGGGTTGTATAGATATTGAGGAATCAGAAGCTCTTGATATTCTTGGCATGAAGATTCAATGTGATGTCCGATGGTCCCAATATATCTTTCAAGTGTCGAAAGAAGCATTCAAGTGCCTAGGTTTCCTAACTATCTATACCAATTATATCCGACCGAAAATGGAATACAACTATCATGCATGGGCCGGTACTTCAAAGTCTATTTTGGATATACTCGACCGCGTACAGGAGTGGGCGAAGGTGCTCATCGGTGACAGTAGGGTATCCAACTCTATTGACTCTCCCGAGCATCGTCGCAATGTGGGGTGTGTTTCGCTGTTCTATCGCTACTAGAATGGATTGTGCTCTGATGAAATTAGGGATATTATTCCCGAAACCCGCTCATTCATGCGCACCACACGTACTTCATCAAGAGCACATCCATTTGTGGTCGAATGCCAGAATTCGTTTTTTAGCCGGACAATTCGTATGTGGAATAAGCTGCCAGCAGAGGTATTTCCTCCCACTTTCTCTGTGGAAAAGTTCAAGTCAAATGTTAATAAACACTACTTCCTCTATCCTCCTTCCCATAACCTCTTTTCCTAGTTCTAGGACAATGCATTGCATGAATAGGGGTCATCCCCTGAGTGCTTTTCCTACCATAAAAAAAATGTTGCCTCTTCTAAGACAAACTTTGAAAATAATATGGTGGTTTTCTTTATAATGTTTCAATAACTATACAATAATGTGTCCACAGCAATATTTTTGATATTTTTCCAATTTTGTATAAATGTGCTTCTTGAAAATATCTTGCCAGTTTGAAATCTCTACAATCTTCAAAAATATCTAGCAACAATTATTTCCACATTCCAATAATTGGACTAATAACAGTGTAATTTAATTCTAGCTGGTTTGAAAAGTCAATTGTAAGTGGCAGAAAAACGGGAATCGTACAAATCTTAAGAACTTTTCAATTTTACGGACAATTGTAAATATATTAAGATTGAAAACAACGTGACATGTAGAGAAATGTTAAACCTTTCTCATGATTATTTCGAAGGTCATGGCTCTACAAATTCCAAATCATCAGGAATCCTTAAAACTTAAATATAATTATAACTTACATGCACTGTTCTTCACGATTTTCCCTAGCTCGAACTATCATCGATCTTTACTAAAAATCTTCATTAATATATTTTCCAAATGAGTCAATGTTCTTACAATGCTTGTTTTGGAATCTACCAAACAAATTAATTGCTTTTTAATTATTTATCGTATACTGTTTGGTGTTTTGTTCACTATTGCATGCCACACACAGTCATAGTACTGTCATTTACATTTCGTTTTAATGACAATTTTTGCTTAATAAAAATTTTGTTTTTAGTGCTACACACGTCAAGTTGTATAAATTTAGTAAAATGAACGAATGTAAAATTTTTCTTTGTTATTTTATAAATGTGCTTGATACAATATCATATGGCATGTTTGTAGTCCATATTTGCGTGTTAATATAAATGATTAACATAACGTAATTTTATTTCCTTAAAAGAAAATATTTAAAATAAGCAGCACAAAAAATTCAGACTGTTAAATTAGGCAATAAAAATATTACTACTAAAAACTTGACTAGAGGAAAACAACACGATAAGAAATTTTTATACGTAATCATAAAGTTATGCTAATTGTATTTCTTTATGTAGTTCAGAGTTGGAATAAAAAAAGGATTTAGTGTTAAAAGAAACCTTAGAGTCGGTTTCAGATTTTTCGTCAGTTTTATACGACTTAATTTTTGCACTGCTTGTTTTGCTAACTAATATTTAGTAATAAAATTGCGAATTATTCGTTTATTTTAATTCCTAATTGTTGGACTCCCCTAAATGTAGGCTGTATTTAAGAAATAAATATTTTTAAGCTCTTCAGTAAAAAATGGTTTTTTCTTCCATTTAAGCACCACTTTAAAATATGTATTTCGTAATCCTATGGAATTTAACACTACTTTTATATTCCACCTAAAAATATGCTACAATGTTTATTTTAAGTTCTGCTTATATTATTAGGTTTCTACTAAAAGAACTCTGCTCCAGTTTAGTTTTCTGTGACTGTTTAAAGCGTTATATCAAATACTACTTACTTAACTCTCCCCCTAAAGTAGACTTTAGTTTTAAGTGCACATTTATATTACCTCCTTACCTTTACAAATATTATTTCTTTACTCATTAAAATAATTACTTTCCAAATTACAAACAAGGAAGAGCATGCAAAGAAAATACCTTACATACTTAAAGGGATCATGCTGCCATCTAAATGCATTAAAGTTTTTAAAGTAATTTCTATTTCTTTTCTTTACTTATGAAATAGTCAACAACCTGACAACCTCATCATCACAGTTTTACACGAGACACTTGCAAAAAATAACAAAACCTAAGAACAAAAATTTCTTTTAAGTAAAAAGTCAAGAAAATAGGCGGCAAATTTGAGCCTTAAGGTAAAACTTATATAAACTCTTGCACACACACATACACACACACATATAAAAACGAAACAAAACGCTATAAAAACAGTCAAAAGCAGGGGAAAAATAACAACTAAAACAAAACAGAAAAAAGCTTAAAGCGACAAAATGCAACAACTTGACATGAAAACGTGCCCCAACACGAATATGACAAATACCTACAAGGCAAAACGGTCACAAGCAAACACCATCAACAACAACTTTCATATAAAAAAAACACACACACACAAGCTAACCTAAATTGATGACGTTTTTATAAAAGAATGACAATAGTTAAAAACCAACAACAACACAAGGCTCGAGTTATTGTAGAATAATAAAACTAACTTGAGGTACCAGAATATGCTAGTGTTGGTTGTATGCAGAAAATATAAATTTTTACCGCAAAAAAGGTGTTTCTTGTGTAAGCAAGACTAAAGTAAAAAAAAGAACTACTTCAAGTAGCGAAAGAGAAAGGAAAGATTTAAGAGAGAGAATAAATAACAAACAATAACAACTACAAGTGTTCTAGAGTTTTATTTTGTTGTATTTAGAAATGCCTTTTGGCCACTTCAGTCATTGTATTGCTGCAACAACAATTTTATTGCTCAAAACAGATATTTTGTATAGCGGAAAAAATACATATAGGACAATGTTGCAATCTCTGCGTATTTGTTGCAGAGTTGTCGTTTTCATGCAATTATACTAGGGATGCCAAAAAAGTGGATTTTGGTAGAGAAAAATAAAAACAAATACATTTGAATCGGCGTTATGAACGTTTTCACCCTTTAGTTATAGTAAATCGGCAATGGAAATCCCTACATTTTTGGTGTAAAGTGTGTTCAGCACTTTTTTGTAATAAACTACAAGGAACATATTCGTGATATTTATTAACCATTTAGCTCCTCGATCTTTTTTGAGACTTTCTTGAAAAATTAAAAAAAAACTCGCCTTAAACAGCGATATAACGGACTGAAATGCCATAATATTCTAATATATGCATTGAAAGACACCATAGATCAAATTGCAACACAGTAATAAGGCACGAACCCGAATTTTATGGAGTTAGTTTATATTGTAAAACAGCCGCTCTAATGCAAAAAAATTACAAAACTTTTCGCTTTAACAAGGTTTGGAAAAAAAAATTCAAGAAATTGATTGCATATCTATTTGTAACCAAGCAGTTAAGAACGTTTTTACCAAATCACATATCCGGTTTTTGGGACATTTTAGCACTAATTATGAATAAGTGCAAAATTAACATTTTTAGTTTTGACCTATTATTGGCGTAAAAACTCAGTTATATTTTGTGACAAATATTTTTGTATGACATTTCCGACCGGAAAATTACTCTTTAAGAGGAGTTTTCTACCAAAAATCAAGAAGATCAAGAAGGTTAAAGCAAAAAAGTTTCCCGTAGTATTATACATAAAATTGCCAAACAGACTTTATACCTAGAATGTAAGGATTACAAGATTTCCTATGCCGATTCACTATAAGAATCAGAAAAGTGGGAGAACTTTAACCGATCCTAAAATAAAAGTAAGCTTCCGAAACACCGATACGCGTATAAATTTGTTGGTCCCTTCTGCCGGAAGCCTGGTTATTTCGAAACAAAAAAATGTTTGTTGTACAGTGTACTTAGTATGATCTATTTATTATTACTTAGTTTTTAATACGCATTAAGTATATTTAGTACGAACTGGTAGACCCCAACATGACTTAGGCTACTTCTAAAACGAACGGCTCATGTAGTGACTGAATATCTCAGATACAATACTCGAGTAAAAATTGATGTCGTTCGTGTTATTTTGTATGCTAATTTTTTTGCCTCATAATGTAGATTAACTAAAAAAAATCATATAATGAAGACACTAACAAATATTCACCTGTTACGCTAAGCCGAAAATGTGACTCAACACGTTATACTGCTTCTAAATTTTTTTTCTATCGTTTGTTTTAAGAATTATTGCCAAACAGAAAAAAATTTATTTTTAAATCATTAGATTTTATTTGCCTTTTTCGTTTCCCTTATTGAAATGTATTTCATGAATAACAATTTTGAAATTTGAAATTGTATTTTTGAATTTTTCTTTGTGTGTCCCTAACGCCATCAGAATGTAGCTCAATTTTAAGCAAATCTGGTAAAAATTTTTTTACACAACCACCAAACCAAGCACTTCAGATGATGTTTTTTCCTCTCAAATTTGTTGTTGTTTTGTGTCCAACTATACGTTCCATGAAAATACATCAAAATGCCGTATTTCCGCTCAACTCTCTTGTGGACTTTCTAACAAGCAACAATAAGGCTTTAAACAACTACACAAGGAACAAAGTTAGAAAATATAACATTAAACAAAGAGTTTTTTTTATTTTTTAACAAGAGAATTTTCTCTTTGTTTTTCTTATTTATATGCAAAGGACCAAGGCCCTTTTCTCTGTGATTTTTATTTCTTATTTTTTTGGATGGCAAATTATCACAGAGCGTGTATTTTGAAAACATTTGCAAGACGGACATTATCTTTCTATATGGAAGTGTTTGTTATCAACAAATCAAACATAGCACAAAGTGTAGAGTGTTAATTCACACTTCATTTCAAGTACTTTCTACTGTGAAATTGTAATGTTGTTGACAATGTTTTGTAACGTTTGATGAAAAATTGTAACACTGATATGTATGTGAAATTAATTAGAAGCAGGGTTGTTCCCAAAAAGTATACATTGAAAATAGAGCGTAATTCAAAAAGTACAGAATGAACGAAGCATAGTGTGATAAAGACATTTAAATGTTTTGTTTGACAAGAAGAAAAAGTCTAGTTTTCCATTAGAAATTTTTCAATCATTACTGAAAAGCTTTATTTTTTACTTATTTTTATACTTGCCTTCTTCTATCAACTTCTGGAGATAAAGATTTTTTCGTTGGCTTTATTGTGAAATAGAGCGTCATTTTTACTGAAGGTAGTCTTTTACAAAACTAGTTTGTTTACCAATTCGTTACCGATTTTCTGAAGTTCTTTTATAAAATGAAAACTTTTCAAGGCGACACATATTTTACTTTCGCATATTGACGTATCATTGAGTCACACGAATATCTTTACTAAAGGTGTCCGATTTCTAAGAAGTAAATTTTAACTTAGACATGCTATTTTATTGTTATTCTCAACTGAAGGTTTTTGTTTGCTAAAGACGTAATTTTTTACTGAATATGTAGCCTTTAACAGAAGACGTTGTTTTGAACTGTCGACGTAGTATTGAACTGAAGAACATAGTCTTTAACTAAGGCCATAGCATTTAACTGAAGGTGTAGTCTTGAATTAAAGGCGACACTTTTTAATACAGCTTCCGACCTTTATTGAAGATGCAATTTTGAAATGAAGGCATAGTATTGAACTAAAGTTTTAGACTTCAACTGAAAACGTAGTCATGACGTAGTCTCTCTTTCCGAGTACGTAGTAACTTACTAAAGCCATAGTCTTTACCTAAAGAGGTATGATTGAAAACCGTTGTGCACAGAATTAGTCTTTAACTTAATACACAATCCTTAAATAGTGCTGATATCTTCAAGTGAAATTTTGAGCTGAAGTCGTTAACAAGCGTGCTTCTTCCAGTCGCTCTGAAAAACGTGGCCTTTTGCGTCTTCTATGAAAAATGACCTTTTTACTAAAGGCGTACCGTGAAGTTAAAATTTATTCTTTCAAGAACTTATTTAATGAAGACGTTGATTTGATACTGTTTATAATTATTGCAGTATCTCCAACACATTACTTTGGTAAGTGTTAAGACAGATGAATATTTCAAGCATATAATTAAATATTTCTTTGATATTTCAATGAGTTTCTTATTTTAGTAGTCTAAAGCCTTTCTTTTTTGCATTCAAATCACTTTTTAAATATTTACTTTCCTGAAGCAAGTGCTATCGTTTTGCTGATTTCCTTTTCCGCTAATACTTTTAACCTCTTATTTAAATAATACCCCCGACCACTTTTAAACAAAAACATCTGCTCATTCCAAAACTATTATTGCAACACACAAAACAACACAATAAACTTTAACCGCTCATTTTCTAGCCGCAAATCCCTACAAAGAAAAAACAACTTTGGAAAATTTCCAAAGAATACAATATTGTGTAAGGAAATAAGTAAAACTAAAATTAAGACAAGAAAAACAATAGTCGTTCGCAACAACACCATGGGCAACAGTTACAGTAACAATAATAACAAGAATAGTGAAAATTTTGCTAACAGCCAAAAATGGGAAATAATACATGTTTTCATTTGAGAATGGTGGAGGTCCATATTTAAGTGGCATTAAAGATTAAATAAACTCGTAGATTATAAGACATTATAGGCCAGCTTAAAGTGCTGCACCAGATAATGGTACAGCAGCGTAACTAGACCACAATTTAAAAGGAATTGAAATGTTACCCAGAGAATATGGTAGCAAATAACAAAATAAATGGAATTGCATATATAATTAGACCAACGACAGATTTTATCTTATAGCGAAATTATACTCGTACAAATAACAGCTTGCACACATGTTGGCATTCTTAAGAAGAAGCAAGACATTTATTGTGTATTATTGCAAGGACAATCTTGTAGCATACTTACCCTCACACATACTGCTATAAATTAAGAGTTTGTGTAACTTTCGAAAATGTGCGTATATAGTCTTAGGACTAATATTTTTCTTTCGCCAGTTTAATTGATTTAAATTTCTTTTGAAGACTATTAAAGATATAACTAATAAAAAATATTTAATATTAATTCATAACGTACTGTATTAAATATCGTACATTTTTAAGAAATTATATTTATTTAATTAAGAATTACATTTATATAGTGTCTAAAATTAGTACAGGGTTATCCATTTTAGAGTTTCTAAAGTAAAGTTAAGATGGAACTTTTATTTCATTACCTCTTTGCGGTAGTATTCATTCATTTCCGGTATCTCGACGACGACTCGACGAATGTTGCTTTTCAAATTCTCCAACGTTATCTCCTAACGTCTGCTTAAACAAGGCAAATTTTGTTCGAGAAATCTGCATAGAAAGCCTTTTAATCTTGCACCCAATCAGTGTAACTATGACGTTGTGCTTTAATTGTTGCGTGAGTTCGACTTTGTATGAATGGTGGTGCAAACCCAAAAGCAAAATAAACCATAGTGAGCAGTAAGATAGGCCCGATTGCCGCCCTACTTTCACTAAAATAAGCGTTATTTTTGGCAGTGCCCACACTGCAATGATGCACAGTGGATCGACTATGATGAACACAATCACCCCGTAATGCTCGAAAAGTGGCCACGATTGAACCACCATTTTTGTAGTAAGTTTTAAATATTTTACGCGTTCTTCCGTTGTCAGGCGATCCATATTCGTAAATGACACAAATATTTAACAGCTGGTTACTCTTTAAGTGTAATTTTTTTTAAAAGCACAATGAGCAAGCTACAAAAAATCACGTACTTATAAGAGTAGCTTTTCATAAAAGTATTTATTTTTAAAAAGCACATTTTTGGCAAAACTAAATTTTTACAAAAGTACCTTATTATACATTACTTTTTTTAGAAAAGTACTATTTGGCAAAAGTAAATCTTAAACACGTAGTTGAAATATCTACGAGCGTTCGCGGCAACTTGCATAAGTGTCTAAAGGGGGCACATATTGCCATTTTCTTGGATAGCCAAGTGGCCTTGAAATCACTCCATTGGAAGAATTTTGATCATGGCTTGTTTTGGGGTGTTTGTAACACTATAGAAACTGGCTACTGGTAGTACGGTTTCTTTGTTTTTCAAACCAGATCACAGTGGCCATAAAGGCAGATAGTAGATGAATCAGCTGGGTGAGCATATGATACTCCGGTCTTTGATCCAGAGCCATTTCGTGTCGTAAACTGTTACGTCATTGATCACAAGTAAGGAAATTTTGAACGCAAAGAAAGCTTGGAATGGTTTTCCTTGATTATTTGCTTCTTATACAACAAAATTCTGCAATGCTATAAGAGTTGTCAGGGCCTTACGGTGGGTTTTGTCTCCGTAAATTGTCGACTAAACTTTTCTTGAGGAGGAAAATCAGATTAGTTCTCGTTTGTGTAGTTTATCTTTTGAATAGGAGGAAGGAATGATACACATGCTTCATAGCTCTATTAGAGTAATTAGTAGCTCTATTAAAGTAATTAGTGAAAGTGGATGTGTTTTCATGTGGCTTCTCAACCTCACTTCTGACCTTCATTAGTAATAAATCCGATTTTTAAAAATAGTTGAAACAAAAAGTGAATATAAGAGATGTGGCGCGCCTGTAAAGTTATCTAAATATCAGGTAGAGTCATGACGCAACAATTCTAATCCAAGTCTTGCAAGTTTTATTGATTATCCGTGGAAGTGAAAATGGAATATGCTTTCTTACTGGGTTTGAAGTTGATGTAACAGGTTGTTTGTTTTTTCTATAGTTCGGTCGCCACATGAATTGTAACAAAACTTGTTCAAATTATATGACCAAGTTCTCGTAGCCTCAAAAGTTCTAGCCTTTTGCAAGTTTATCATCTGTGTTCGATTACCAAAGCAGTTACTCGTTCATGGCCTTGGTGGTTGGCTTGGTATGATTTGACAGTAATTTAAACACGAGGTGATTACATGCGCTACCAGACGTTATGGTCAGGAACTCTAAATATATTTCAGTTTTTCCTAATTA
This sequence comes from Phania funesta, assembly GCA_963932375.1. Taxonomy (NCBI): domain Eukaryota; kingdom Metazoa; phylum Arthropoda; class Insecta; order Diptera; family Tachinidae; genus Phania; species Phania funesta. The sequence continues at coordinate 100,649,125 of OZ010653.1, read as the reverse complement.
AGAGTCGTCGGTGCAGCATCTAGTCACCACGGTTATCTGCGTTATGGTATCAAGTATAGGGAATCAGCGGATCCAGCTTTAATATTTAGGCAGAGTAAATTGCAGCGATAGCAAATTTTAAATACTCAAAAACCTTTGCATGGGAAAGTGGAAATATTTAATGACCTTTAGTCATATTTGTCTCTCCTGAATACGCGTCAGATGTTACACAATTACCTGGTGTCTTTACTTCAGGCCAAATACCACCGCTATTTGCAAATCGACACATATTGATTTTTCATTTCAAAAGATCTATTTTTGTAAAAGTTTTATTGTATGGGCCGGCTTATATCCCATGGATAGGATGTCATTTGTTAGCGTAGTTGTGAGTGTCCCGGTTAGAATATTTTCTTTTCGCAAAATATGGATCAAAACCAAGAAAATATTTATGAGCAGTAAAGAGTTTGATGAGACCTATGTAGCTCTTGTATATTTTTATCATCAGTAAGTCCTGGAGCTGAAAGGAAAATCTTAAAAGATGTAGGTTTCCAAATTGTTCGCTAGGTGGAGCGATTCTGGAAGCACCCTCCTAATGCAAATTTATATATTGTCTGCGAGAATGCAAATTAAGAAATATGGAAAGCATTTTTCCTTTTTTTGTTTACAAAAATTTTAGTTTTTTATTTTACTTCTCTTTTCTTTTTTGCAGTTCAGCTAAATAATGTTGCAAAAATTTTAGCAATATTCAAGCTCCGTTTGTTAAGTTTATTACATTGTGTGTTTTCTATATGTTTCTGTGCTCGTAAGGGGTAAAATTATAACTCACTTCAGCAGGGTGTGTCTGTAAAGAAGACATTCGTTTGGTTAAGAGTCTGAAAATGTAATGTTTTTCCTTTAGTTTGCTCTACTTACCCTCCCAAGTTTGTTATTTAAATCAGAGTTTAAGAATTATTTCTACGCTTGTGATTTCCTAGATGTTCCTATTAGCAATAACCCAACTAAACATTTTAAAATTTTTTGAATAAAAAAAATATAATATATTAAAAATAATATTAAGCTGGCTTTGAAGAGTTCTTTATTTTAATAAAAAAAAAACGAATGAAGAAATATTAAAAAAAAAGAAACGAATCAAGAAAATTTTCACTTGCGCCACTTCTCACTGGGGATTTTTAACTTTGCCATATTTCTTTAGAATTAATTTGTTGCTGTAACTTTCAATAATAGTCTGCTATTATTGAAATGATTGAAAAATTTGCATTTAATTAAGATTTCTAGCAAAAATTTATTGGAATAATTTGCGAAAGCATTTGAATTTATGTATTACACTCTTAAGTTAAATACACTTTACGTCTTCCAATTAAATCATTGTTGATGCAGTTTAAATGCGTAAAGAGTTTAGCAAACAACATTTTCCTCAAAATAATTTCTACAATTATATTGTTCAATTTATTTCTCCTCCAACTAACAGCCATTCATTTATCCTTTTAATTTGTTTAAGTATGTGTGAAATTGTAAATGAAAATAAATTTGGAAGTAAATTAAATAATTTTGGGTAAATACACTACCAAGAACATTCAAATTGTAACGTCTTGCGTTATGTAAAGAATTCTTTGGAAAAAGGAAATAACAAGGGGGATTACTATTGTTAACCACTGTACAATATTTAAAGTAGGAAATGGGTGCTATGGTAGTTAGTTATTTCTGTGCTAGTTTCTTGAAATAGGGGTTGGGGACATGATACCCACCAAAGACTCTGCTCTGTTTCACCACAATACAGTTAAAGGTCCTTCTTGCTATTGAGTATAGTTAAAGTTGAATTTTAATTTGTAATTTTGTTGTAAGATTTTATAAATAAATAAAATTAAAGTACAAACGCTGGCTCTTGGTTTTTAATCTTTAAATAGAAAACTTAATTTTTACTGAAGTATATTTATTGTTATTTGAATAACACAAGGAATTTGTAGTGTGGTTCCAAAAGTAAGTCTTCTTTGGTTCATGGGAAATGCAAATCACAATAGTATTTTTGAATAGCGAAAAGTCTTTCTTTAGAGAATTTAAAACTTGCTTCAACAATGACAGAACAAACAAAAGCAATACTAAAGACCAAATAATAAATTTCAAAACTAGACCGACCGCTTTACAAATTCTTGTTCTACTGGCAACAAAGAAAGGGAGTTCAGCACTGAATTGTAGCAAAAGGTTATTAATAGCTTTGTGCCGGTAACACAGATAAGAATGGTTAAGTGTAGTCTTCATAACATACTCAATCCTAGATATGCTTCAGATCAAGGCCTATTGCGAGTGTTCATTGAAAGCGTTACAAATATCTTACATGATATATCCGATGCACATCAACTGAAGGCCTAATGCGTGTGTGCTTGCTTACCAGGCCAATAAGAACGTTACAAATACCTTACATTCGGTGACCCATTTTCTTTCGCAATCTTTCTGTGCAAATCGCTCTCAAGCCTTTGTATTTCTTCGGAAAGACGTGATCCGTATCCATATCCTTAAGATATAATCAAATAGTAGATTTCTGATTTTAATTTAATCTTGTTTTATTAACCGTTCTATTTAAAGAAATTTACAATAGTTATTCAAACTTATTTCTAGATTATTATTTATTAGGTATTACCAATGTAAACTAGTTATTAACTTCAAATCTCATTAATAAAAGAGTCTCAACTATAGCGTGAGCCGTCTCGCCAATGTATCAGGTTTTTTAATTCTCTGGTGCCCATGCAGTAAATTGCAGTAAAATGCGCGCCAGAGTGTTTGGATGAACCACTAATTTGCTTACATATTTGGACTGGTATGTTTTCGTTTCGTATTTTTATTTCGAACGCATACGATAAGTCGTAAAATCCTAGACTGTCTTCTTTGTAGGTTTTGGATGTTTGATGTGCAAGTAGTGCCCCATAGCTGAATGCCATATTGGTTTTACAATGGATTTGTGTTTTTGATCCAAACCCGGAATAATAGTAGATGAACAAAAAATTTAACACTACAGTGGCTACATACAATTGACAACACAACCGCCTGCCGACAATGTATTTACAACATTAGAATACGATCCGTAATATTTGTGGGCTTTCTATGATGATTTTGATTTGGATTTATTTAAAACTAAATGTATAAATGGTTGTACAATACCGTGGACGGCCGCTTAATTATAAATCATATTCCCTCTTTTGCTGTGGCTGTCATGATAGTAAATCAAGAAACCACAGCTCCTCTATATCAAGGACATTCAATTGAGGTACCAAAGAGTTAATAATATTGGCCCTTTCCACTACAGAATTAACAGTAACGCTCTAGCCGGCATAATTGTCGAAGAAATACGATCCGATGATACCACTGACTTATAAAGCACACTAAATGGTGACTTGACTTTTTCTGAATGTAATGGTTTTTCGGTAATGACTTGCGGCATTACTTCACACCAAATACAATAGTTCTTCTCATAGGCGTCTACAATCAATCAAAAATGAGCATCATCGCTGAGTAAAATTTACGAAAATGTTTCTTAATTTTCAGAGTTATTGAGGTCTTTATCTACTTATCATGAAATGGTATATCAAACTAATCATAAAACAGTTAACATCTGCCAAACTGGCCCAAATATCAAGCAGTATTGTCAACTTTAAGTTCTATACTTCTAAAAGCATTTGATTCTACTATCATTTTTTGCAGTATATTATTAAACGTTTCAGATTAAAAAACAGTACTTTTTATATCGTGGCGGTACTACGATATTTCACAAATCAAAATATACTGAAAATAGTACCGAATTTTTCATCAATGATATGCACTGATGTTGCTGAGATGCCTCATCTTCTGATCGTATTGATGCCTTCATAGTGCAACTTGGTAATACATAAAGTAATGAGATTTGAGGCCAAAATGATTCTCCATGTATACTGAGATGGTATCAGAATTATAAACGAATGCTCTCAAATTTCATTAGCTTAGCCCTTAGGCTTTTTCGCTCTATTTCGACAAATTCCGCAATAATCTGTAAACGTTTTTAATACGCAGAAATTTATTGGGTAATAGGGACACTAGGGTGGTTCGGTCTACGTAAAAAAAAAATTATCCAGTCAAGAATTTGATAAACAAAATTTTGAATTTGCAAAAAAATGTTTATTTTAAAGGCCAGATAGCTTCACCTCTTATGTTATTAAGATTGCAGAATCCGAAATATTCGCCCTTGTATCTATAAGTTGACATCCGATTGAAAGCCCATAAAAAATAAGGCGGTTTCCAGCATTTAACAACAACATGCGATAAGTTATGATCGAGCTGCAATCAAGGGCGTGATAAATAATAATTTTTTGGGTTTATCGTCAACTAATCTTTAATCTACTTTTTCGATCGACCAAAATGCACACTCGTGGTAATTTAAGTCAGTGTAAAAGCTTACTGCTCTTTATTCACGCCGCTGGGTGTTCCAAACTATTGCTGAGTATTACTTAAAGGTCTACCCCGCACTCATTCTAATGGCTCCCAAGAACACATATATATTTAACACTGGCATGTTATAATAATCTTGATAATAATATTAATTTTACTCTTCACTGTTTTCACGCTTAAATCGCCAAGATTTAAAAAAACACTGTAAACAAAATTTAATTTATTTTGTTATTTTCCTGTACCCCGCTCTCAGAAACTTGTCTGTGTTTATTTAATGTTTAACTTCGCTTCGCCTAATCTGTGGTAAAAAAAATATTTCACAAACTATTTCAAGCTGACTATACAAAAGTCAATTGATTTTTTTGTTTTTTAATTAAAAACTTTTCTAGAAAAATAGTTCAACTTTTTAGTCGGTTTTAAATGACAACTATTAAAGCAAAGGAAAACTTTTTTCAAGCAAAAATCAATTAAGACTAAAAAAGAATAACTTGGCAAGATAGATATAAAAAAGAAGGAAATAAAAAAAATGCAGCAGCATATATTGAAGCATAATTTTAGGGTAAAATTAAAATTGTTTAAAATACAGTAATTTGAAGAGTATTTACACGCATGATAGTTTTTCACACGTGCGTTTGAATCAAGCATGGGCAATTCTCTACTTTGAAACTTTTTTTTAATAATTTTGACACAAGTGTTAAGCAACAAAGACGTGCTAAAGTTATTGTAATATTTTTTGTTTCATACCATTGAAATTATTTGCTTATGAGGGCCACACATTATAATAAGTAACCAAAAAGAATTTTATGAATTTTACCTTGACATTCACAAATACTTTACACTATCCAACAAATATCCACTATTTGATTTTTGTTCCAAAGATATTTTTCTGAGTTCACAGACAGTGCATCATTAGAATTGTATTTATAACTCAAATCCAGCTTGAACTTTCATATCTTTCTCTTTATATACTTCATTTGATATTCCGACAAGGTTTTTTGATATAGATTTTCGGAACGAATTTCCGTCATCCCTTGTCATATTTGATGTGGAGGCAAACGGGTTTCAGCTATGTGCCATCAAGGACACTGAAAATTCGTTCCAAAACTAGACTTCTCTTTATATATGTTTATGTTATAACTTAAAACACCCTGTTTGAGTCATATATATATATATTTGCTATATATAAATAATTGTTATATATGGCGGGTTGTAATGAGACTTGAACACCTTTGTTTTTCTATGTGCCACAAAGGTGTATAGCAAGCACATAAAGCATAATAAAAATACAGGTAATTAACTTAATTAAACGGCTCACATTTCATATCATTTTCTGCCAAGCAGCACCTTTTACTCTTATTATTAATACTGTTGGACACACACTTTTCATTTTACCACAAGCACGAAAAACCACAAATTCTGAAAGTTTTTTCGTCTCTTATCATTTTTATTCTGGGCTCATGAAACAAGCCAATATTGCTCATGCCACATCTGTACAACAACAAAAGCGCAGAGGCAAAACAATGTGTGTAATGAATACAGTACTACGAGTATGTCAAAATTGTGGACAGATGTTTAATGTAACTGGCTACAGTTTGAAACGTTATGTGGTGCACATTGAAGTAAGTCTACGAATATATTTATTACGTAAAAATATGTAGTATTGCAAAAAACGCAAAGAATAGCAATAAAACTTAAGCGCTTTGCTATTCGGTGGCAGTTTTGTAATTAAAACAATGCGTTTTTAATAAAACAGTGAGTTTTGGAAAGGAAATAATTAAAGGAAGTCGAGTAGCTAGAAAAAAATACAATAAAAAAATATAAAAAAATTAATTAAATCAAAAGAAACCAATTTTATTGAGCTCTGCAATAAGGTCGGAGCGGCTTTACAAGGCTGTAATGGTCATACCGTTGTAGCGACATCTGTCAAACATCTTGTATATTGTTCGTGCACTGATGACAAAGCATCCTCAAAGCATGATTAAACAGCGCACTCATGGCGGTGTTAGGAGGGCGGTGTTTGGCCGACAATTCACTCTTAGCGGAGAAGCAACTTTTTAGATTACTGGCTTTACGCAAAAAAACATGGTTGCGAAAACTATAATCTAATACGGAGTTATATGGTTCGAAACAAATTAAAATAATATTTGTTGATAATAATATTTATAAAATTAACGTTATGGATTTGCAGTCGTATGGATGCAGGTGACTAAAGCCATCGAATGTTTAATAGCAAACAAATTTTTACATATTATGACTACTAGGTAAATTTTATAGTTAGAGTTATTCTATTATTTTTATAAAGTTAAAATACAAATTGTTTAACTAACTCAATCGTGTTGCAATTTTATCGATGGAAATCATTTAATCTGAATAAATAAATTATTTTTTACACTTATTTAAAACAATAACTTATTTATCCAGATTAAAATAATATTTAAATTGTTTTGACCTGTATATAGTTGCTGTTCGAAAATGGTTCTCATAACCATGCCACAAACATATTCGGTCATTGCGTTTATGTTAACAGCAATAGAAAATTACTTATGGAAAGACTCCAACGTTAACGAGGTTCACCACATGTTAATGCATTTAGTGCTGACTTTAGGCCTGCAATATTGTTTAAGCACCACTGCAATATTGGCTGCCAATATCCAACGGCCAGCGTTACAGATCAGTCGTAATCAATTCCTTTTGAGGTTCTAGTAGAATTGTGGCAAGAGCCACAGCGAATGGACATTCTACCGGTAGGCTTTGAAGAAGGTATGATTATGGTTTGTGAAGTTAACGTAAATTACAACATAATTTCCATTCATGCCACAACCGATACAACAGAACTCCTCCCAAAGCTTAAATTCAGACAGTGCTATACGTCAGGATCATTGCAAATATTACCTTTCCTATTGGACATTGGAAGGATGTCATATTGTCTACATAATAGCATACCTCGGTCTTCCAAGAAAAATAACGTTACTATCTTGCACACAACCTGTCTAAATCGATTGCAACTTTAAGCAAGTATTAAACATATATTTATAGGGTGTTTGCCGGGAAGGTATACTATTTGTTTTGCCGCCATTTTGGTAAACATTATTCTTGACAGTTTATATTTAGCAGTTGTAAAGTAGAGACGTGGCAAATTTATTATGGAAAAATATTCGGTAAACCAACGTGTTTTAATCGTTAAAACATTTTATCAAAATCAATTATCGATTGCTGTGACGAAAGTTACGTGAAATTTTTGGGAGAAACAACGTGCCAACTAGACGCACTATTTATCGTGTAGTGAATGATTTCGAAGAAAGAAGGACTGTAGCTGATAGGCCCAAGCATGGACTACAGCGATCTGCAAGATCGTCTAAAAACATTACTGCTGTTCAAGAAAGTGTTCAAGACAATCCATCAAACTCAACCGTGCTCAGGAGCTTGGTCTTCAAAGAATAACTTTGGCCACAATTTTGCACAAAGATTTGCATTTGTTTCCCCTTGAGATTCAGTTGACACAAGAGCTTCTTCCAGAAGACAATTTACACCGGCGTACATATGCCAATAGGATGCTACAGCTCGCCCATGATAACCCCGATTTTCATGAAAAAATCATAATGAGTGACGAGGCACATTTTCATTTGAATGGATATGTGAATAAACAGAATAGTCGGTTCTGGGCAATGGAAACCCCTCAAGTTATTCATCAGTCACCATTGCATCCATTAAAAGTGACAGTCTGGTGTACAATAGGATCAGCAGGAATCATTGGACCTTACTTCTTTGAAACTGAAAACGGCGTAACGGTAACTGTTAATGGGGAGCGATATCGTGATATTATTGAAAACCTTTTGAACCCTACATCTGCATGCTTTGGGCTGGACTAACATGTGGTTTCAACAAGACGGTGCCACATTGCATACAGCCAGGATTACAATGGAATTACTGCGAGACTTCTTTCCACAATAAGTTATTTCAAGGATTGGTGATGTTGATTGGCCTCCACGGTCGCTTGATCTGACTGCTCCGGCCTTCTTTTTGAGGGGATATCTGAAAAGCAAGGTTTATGCAAACAAACCAGAAACGCTGGAGCAACTCAAACAAAATATTCGTGATGAAAATAATGAAATACCGCGTGAAATGTGTAGAATGTAATGAAAATTGTGTTCAAAAGGGCTCGCATTTGTGAGGCTAACAGAGGCGGACATTTGTCTGATATTGTATTCCATACATAATTGCCGACATTAAATAAAACATTTATCAATATACGATTCATTCTCTTTCATTTAATCAAAAATTATAAACAAACAAAGTAGTATACCTTCACAGCGGACACCCTGTATGTTTAATTCATTTATTTATTTTAACTCTCGTTCAGTCCTAAAGATTTTCCATCAAATATGTTAGTGACCTGATTTTCTTTTTTTAATTCGCTGGCACGACTTTAGAGCACAAATCCATTTAACTTTAAATTATCAATTTATTAACTCTCCATAATTCTCGTTCTTCTGCTAATTTTCTAAGTTTCAAAAATCAAATACTACTTTTTTTAGTCTTCTTATCTAGTTTAATATGAGTTAATTTTTTGTATTGACTTGAAGTTGTTCTATATTCTGCTTTATGCTCTTAATGATGCTACTGGAGTATTGTGACTGCTGCTGTCACTGTTTTCAATTTGTACCACTCGATTATTTAGTTGTAATTACAATTGTTTATTTTATCACTGCAACGTTCTTTATCTTATAACTTTTATATCTATCTCTTTCCTACACCCCCTCCAACGAACGACATTTAATTGGCATTCTAGTAATTAGCTGTGTTGTTATAGTTCTTATTGCTGCTGCTTCGTTTATTATTGTTGCTGTTGACTGTAGAATACACAAATAATTAATGCTTTTGCCAGTGACACACACGTAAGTTAAGTTCTATTTTTTAATAAACTCTCTGCGGAATTTCATAGAAAAAATTAAATAAAAATTTTGAAAATAAATATTTTTCAATTCGTTGTGTTATTGAAGGCAATGTAGAGAATAGGGCTTCGAAGGGATTCAGAATTTCTTGTTTGTTTTCGCCTTTTGTAAGACATATCGATTTGAAAATTCTTAATGAAATGCGAGATTACGCACTCGCGTAAGATAATAGCAAATGCCGCGAACGGCCGCAAATGGCCAAATAACACCGTCCTTCAACACTGGCGGTCAAGGCAGGAAATATTTCACATTAAAACTTTTTACAGCCTATACATAATTTTAAAAAATGTAAGTTTTAAAAATGCGAGTTTTTATAATAAAGTTCAAGAATTTGTTGGTTATCTTTGCGTGATGAAATATTCATTCTACGAACGTGTGAGTGTAGCAGACATCTCACGAATCACAATGGATCTTTATTAACTATGCCATCAATTTCAATCTACTTGAAAAAAGTACTACTAGTTCAGCATAGATTTTTACACAGTGGTGAGCAATTCCAAAGCAAATGGTTTTCCCTTTAACCTTGTTTACAAAAAAAAAAAAAAAAAAAAAAAAAAAAAAAAACAAAGCAAATATTTAGCTTTTTCCCTTTTTTAACTTGTTTTCCTTCCTTGTTTTGAATATTTGTGGAATTTTACAAAATGTCATTTAGCTGTCTTTCTTTGCTCGGTTTCGTAAAATTCTTTGGCACATTTATTAATTATTAACAAACAGACTTGATAAAGTTGAAAAGAAAATGTTCCTTTAATTAGCCCAAAAGGGATAATTTTGAAAAAAGAACCCTTGATTAGTGACTTGACAAGTTTCTAATTAAAAAAAAAAAATAAAAACAAAACTGTTAGCTTCTTCGGCTGTAAATTATTTTAAGTACCGGCATAAAAGAAAACATTAAACATTTTAAATATTTAGAAAAAAAAAAATATTCAGTTCTTTGATTTTTATAAATTTAGACTTTGTTTATCAATTATTAATATACTCAACATTTTAAAGAAAACCTTGAAAACGTTTTTCCGCCTAATAACATTTTAGGCGGTAAAAAATGTCTTTTTTGTTTTTTGTTTGGTGCCTTTCTGGTCGACAGCACCATTTTGGCTGCCTTATATTTTTTTTTAATCTTTCGTCTTGCTTACTTGATATCCCCAAGAACACACAAAAACGACTGATTAATAATTTAAATTAGCAGCTTTATGGTTAAGTGTGTTTTTAGGCTGTGTAGATAACAGTTTATTTAGTGCCGCCATAAATAACATAATTCCCTTTGGTGTCTTTTTCCTTGTAATTTTGTGCTGAATAATGAAGAAATATGAAAACTGAAATAATAAGATAAAATTGTGTGTTAAGGGAAGGCATCAAAAACACTCGCTTGTTTTTCCAAACAATTTATTTTAATTTATTTAATTCATTAAAATATACTTGTTAAAATAATTTCTTCTAGCTTTGAACTGAATTTCTTATTTCAAGGACTAAGTTTGCCTCGACTGATAAATTTAAAGTTAATTCATTTTCTTGCTCTTTCATTCAAAAACAAAATTCTTGAATCCCTATGCGTTGCAGATGGATTGTTAAATTTGTGTGAAATTTATTTGCTGAAGCTCTCATCTGACCACAAGTTATTTAAAATCCCTGGTATAGAAATGTCGGCGAAAAATCATAGTTTCATGTTTTTTCTTCTAATACAAGATGAGCTTGAAACACTTAATGAAGTGTAATATAAGATCACTTCATGGGGTCTTTCAATATTGCAGGATACGTGAGACCTTTCACCGCCATCACAAAACAAAAAATGATTTGTTATCCTTTATAGATTTTGGCGTACTGCCAAACATGAGTGACTCAAGACCGGAAGGTTTTACGTGGACGATAAGTCCCGTAAAAGTTAAGTAATGCATTGATTTTTTACATAAAACCCGAACAGATGAGCAGGGTGTTAGGAACAAGTTCCCGACTTTAATAAGAGCAAATTTTGTTGTACATTGCGTCGATGTTCTCGTGTATCAATAAATTTATATAACCTACTATCCGATATTCGTCTCGGTTGTATGCGATGAAAAAATTACAAAATAGCACCGTCCAATATCTGGAAGTTGTTTTGTAAGCAAAAAAGAGATCATTTGGAGTTATATATATATCTTACACTGTATAAAAAACCGAGGCCTTTGAGTGCTTATTTAACGATCTGAAAAATGTGTTTCATAAAACTAACATCACACAAGAATTTCATAGCAAGAACACCACGAGCTTCTCTTTGCTTAACATCAATATCACCCATCACTAAATATGAAGCAACATCATCTGTCGATCAAATGTTGACAATAACTTCTTTATCGCTACTAAAGTAATGTTTAAAATGTTTTGAAATAAACCCTTGTGTGTTTGCTAAAATAATATAGTACGGTTGTCATGATCGTGGCGAAATTATATTTTTTATTTGCGTATAATAATTCATGGTGTAGAGTACAGAGCATGCTCATTGAAGTAATGAAATAATTTAATTTGCCTTGGAAAAAATTATACAAGTAGTTGCACTTTTTCTTACAACTGGCCAGCCATCTAATGATATGCTAAAACGTGTACAAAATAGACTGGGCCGTTACTTTTTATATCGCTACCAAGTGATAAATAAACGAATAACTGAATATCGCGTTGTATGATTTTAGGCGTTTAAAAAAATAACACTATATTTGAGAAAAAAGTTCCCGGTGGCAATAAAGCCTCCTTTTTGAAGCGAATCTATCAAGCTTCTGAATGTATCAAACTAAGTGCAATTACTCGTATTTCGAAATATAAAATTATAAGACATTCTTCTTCTTTAATAACTCGTACATATGAAAAAAAACTAAAACTTGATGAACAAATAAATATCAAATCCTACGCGTTATTATTCTTATTATGCAGCATGCCATTGTGAACTTGGCCATGTCTTTTTGATGTCCTGCCGCAATGAACAACAAGATCAAGGGGTTTTTATTTTCGTAATTCACCTACAGGGACAGTGTTATATTAAGACTGATCCAAACACAAGTAGCTGCAAAAAGTAACGTTTTCTGCAAAATATGAATCATGGTCTCCTTCAGCTATTTCGCTATATTTGGTAGCTTCGTAGAGTGCAATTTAATCATCCAATTTCTAAAAAATTTTGTTGCAATGTTTTGTACTTTCGCAGAATTTAAATTCGAAATTGTTAGAAAGTAATCGATGTTTATTTGTATCATCTAAAATTCATATCGTTGGTACATTGACCGAACTCCGTGTCTTAGGAAATTACAACATTATTTAAGCCCAAAATTTAACACAACACTGTTTTTTTTTATCAAGGATATATATTAGTTTTTGCTTTTACGACCATAGATTGCTTAAGTTTTGTTTATTGAAATTTCCACCGAGAAAAAGACACATTTATTAGACACATATTAAGACTGAAAAGCGTTATTTAAGTTTGCACGACCTTTGTTGAGTTAATGGAAACCTTCTGTTGTTGCAGGATTGGTGACAAATGGTGAAAGTAACTGCGAAACTAGGCTGTATATGTGGCGGAAACAAATTTGATCCTCTCGGTTTCAATGCGTATAGGCTTACTTTTGTCTACGGTTACTTTTCTGGATTAATTCAACCCAACAATTGCTTAAAACTTTTCATAGTGTCCTTCTGAGCAGATTTTTTTTAATAACGTAATAATTATTCTATATCATAGCCCTGTACTTTGGGCTTAGGCAGCTTCGGATAAGATATTATATAGTAAACTTCTTTTTAACAGTGAAGTGGTTTAAAAACGTTAATATATGATATGTTTCATTCAAAACCTGTCAGCGTGTAAACCCTAAAAGTGTGCAATATTTTTTTTTTATATTTAATCATGTTATTTAAAATTATATTCCGTTATTCTGTTTTCGTTTCCACTGCTGCGGTAGCTTAAAAAATACTTATTCTTTTCCTTTTTTAGGGGTGGAAAGCGCTGGGTGCTTTAGTTTGCCTAAAAGTATGCAATTGTTGTCATTTCATTGGATGGCGCTCTTTTACAATAGGAAAAATTAAAGAAACATTTTTAGTAATAATTTTCAATTTTACTTTAAGTTTTATGGCATATACTGGCTTTTAGTATTATTTTAATTTTTTTCATTCCAACTCATACATTTTGCTCTACAGTTTCTTGCTGCATAATTCTTCAATTCATTTTTTTGTTTTGTCTATTACCGAACAAAAAATCTAGCAAAATTTACATGATATTACTGCAGTTGTAGTTTAGTTTAGAAAAAAAGACCAACAAAAACCAGTAATAGACAAACAAGTATAAGAGTAACGAAGTGCAAGGGACAGAGAGAGAGAGAGGACCCTTCATACAAATACCACAATACAAGCAAACAGTTATTTGCTTTTCAAGCCATGTCAGCACATTACAATTTTTGCTAAACAAGATTTATGGTTTACTAACATTTTATTTTTATGCTGCTCTTTTTTTATTTTTCGCTCTGCACACCAGCCAGCCAGCTCTAAAAGCAGAGATAGAAAATGAATTGAAAAGAAGAAATAACTACACAGGATGTTTGAGTGTGTGAATGTCAGTCAGTATTGCAACAGTAAGTAAATGCATGAGTGTGAACTCAATAGCCAGTCTTATAAAAACATGACGTGGCTATAACTATCTGTTTTCTGTGGTGTCGTAGTCAGCGTCATACTTGACGTCCGCTTTAGACTAGATATTTAGGCTTAGCACCTACAAATATGCAATACATTTTCTTGTATACAAACATATAACGTTTTTTATGCTACTTTATGGCTTGCTTGCCATACATTCATTTACTCAACACATGCGGTCATGTGGTCTTCAAAGAAAGGAAAAAGCTTAAATATGTTTGATACAAGAGAATAGGGAATGGCAGAGCCGAAATGAGGTAGAATTGTAAAAGAAATGAAATCATTTTACACATGCGAAATGTACGTAAATTATTTAAAACCAAAATGGTTTGTTTCAAACAAAAGAAAAAAACAACTAAAGAACAAATAGGAATGAAAAAGGCAAACAATACAAAAAATGCACACAGCCTTAGAGTATGCTTTTATATCCTTTTTTCCACACTGTGTGCGAAAAATGCAGCATATTAAAGAGCGTTAAGTGTATGTTCTTTTCACTAATGCCTCAACGATTCCTGGTTATTCCATCATTTAACCATCACATATGTATGTGAGTTGAGTTTTTGTTATTGTATGCTTGGTAGACAGTCATTTCCTTTATAGGCCTTCAAGCAATTACCACTTGTTTCCCGTTTTTATAGTTTTCCGTTAGCTTCCTTTGCTTCAGTGTTTTTTCTTTTTTTTGTCTACTAATTCTTTCTAGCACACCGGTACGGAAATATGCTTATGTGCTACAAGAAATTCTTAAAATAACGAGGAAAGTTTTTTCCCGGTGATCTTTTTGAAATTTATTTCTTTACTTTATAAGTTAAGGGAGTAGTTTTCACACACTTGTTTGTTTCAAATTTAAGTTTGATTTTATTCCTTGGTAGAGGGTGTGTCTTACTTTTTAATTTTTCAATTTTCTTTTTTGCATTCTTCAGCCTTAAGAGCCCACCTTTATTTGTTCTGTCTTTGAGCTCCTATACAGAATTTATGTTTATCGCGCCCAAGTTGTCAGCAGGCTCATGTTGTAACAACACAGTTTTAAAAGTGCTTGGAAATTTTCAACAAACAAAACTAGCAGAACACAATATATTTAACTATAACAGCAACAGTAACTAGAAAAGTAGAACTGTTTTAAACACTTGCATACATTTAGGCTTACAATCTTGATAGCATGTTAAAAGCTCAATAACTTGTTCAAGAAACCGATAAGTAGCTAACAACATGTAGGTTTTTGAGCTGTAGTTCTATAGTAACAAACATTCTAACAATGTTCCGAAGATATAAATGGAAAAACGAAAAAAGTTTTTCAATTGCGACTTATCGTTTGTTACTCTTTGTGGCAAATAAAAGTTGATAGAGCTTTATTAAGTTTAAATTGTTATTTTGTCCTATTTTTGCAACTTATGCAGTGTTAAAGGATGTAATTATCAATTTATGTGAATTTGTAATTAACATTACTTTTACAATTGTCTATATAAAGGCGGCCAGATGTGAAATCTTCTCCCAAATCTGCTTTTAATTATTCTGTTTTTATTTACGCCAAAAATTAATTTTCTGCGTTTAGGCGCATTTTGGGGTGAACAGCTGTTTTAACAGCAAAGTAATATTGTTGTATGGCGCGAACTGAGCCAGGTAGTACTTCATATACACAAAAAAGTTACTTTTACTTGAAGATTTTAGGACACTGTTTTATACTTTTTCCAAAAACAACGTAAGTTAGGCAAGCAGCCGCAACGAGATGATTGCGAAAAATATATCGCTTTAGTAGGACGGCGGTAAATGTTACACAATGAAGGCCGTAATAAACATTCTGGATGATTAATTGAAACGAATGTGTAATATAAGTTGACCGCAGTACGTAAAGAAAAACATGGCATGGTCACGATAACAATATTACATTCTCTTATGTGCTTGTGGCAAACATATTATGTTTATTTAAAAATATTTTAAACATTACTTCAGTTGCGATATAAAGTTATTGTTTACATTCAATCATTAAATGATTTCTGTACATAAAAATTGCAACTTGAATTAAACAATTAAATATTTACTTAAACTCTAACCACAATGAAAGCATATTAACTATGCAAAAATAATATAATAACGCTAACCATAAAATGTAGCTAATGAAGATAATATAGTAACATACATATTTAGCTTTTCCGTTAATCTCAGAGGAGCATATTATTGCTGTCAACAATAAAAACATGATTTGATTATAATCTTATCATTCAATCATGGTATTTTGCTTTTATATTGTGGTTACCACAACCATGTTTTTTTCTTTGCGTAATTATCCGATGTACCTAAAGTCAGTATAACCCAGGGCTTGGCTCAAATTCAACCGGAGCGGATTTTTATAAATCTATGCCAACATGAGAAGAGCCGAGGGGTATTTAAAATAAATCGTATTTCATATATAATGGCTTGGTATGTGTCTTTCAACTAAAAGAGGAATTTTGTTTATTCTTTACATGCAGCTTGTTTAATTTATTTTATCATCGACCCGTCAATAATGAAAAATACTTTACGGGTTAACTTTAATTCTTATTCATTTTTCTTTTATGGCAGTTCCGTCTCAGTTCAAATATAGTTTAGTTTTAAATCGGTTACTATGGGAGTTCTGTTCAATGTCAGTTGTAATTCAGTACTACTTTAGTTTCCTTCACTTCAGTTCAATTACAAGTGGCGCCGCTGCGGGCAAACCATATTATAAGAGAACGAAAGCCCAGTGCATTATAATTAAGCAACTGTCAACGGTATTATGACACCGTTTATCCATTTGACTCAAAACGCAACTTCAATAAGAGATTTTTTAATAATCAAGGATCGCTAGAGAGAGATGGCAATATTTGACAATACATAATTTAGGTAAACTTATTAACGACAGTGGTTATGGTGTCAATTGTTATGGGTCTGTCAATTTTATAGTTCAATAGTAGAGAAAATGGGATTTTTCAAGGGATAAAATCCCTATTTTGTGTGATGATATAAATTTATATGAACTTCCCTTAAACCCAAATAAGTAAAAATATATCTCTTGCTTAAAAAAATATCATATAAAAGTAGGTAATACACAGTTGTTTTCTTGCCATTCATTGCATGTTTTGGTACATTTCTAAGACGAGCTACAAACCAAATTTCGGTATTTTTGATTGAATTTGAAAACTTTTGCCATTCTTACGATTCAAAATCCAATTTTGATATTTTGAAAAAATTTTAATTTAAATGATAATTTTCTTTTCTAAATTGTTAATTTTTATTTTGTTATTTTTTACCACAAGATTTTTGGTTATCGTTTGACCTTTTATCGAATTTCCGACTTATTGATGAGCTAAAGTTTTATTCACCAAATTAAATTTGTTTAGACATTTTGTGAACTTTCTAACTAAAAATTATTTTATTATATTTAATTGTTGGACTCCTTTTTATCACGTGTATAGTTTCTTTTTACTTTTGTTTGGAAAATTTATGAAAAAGAACGAAAAATGACACTGAAGACGGCACATAGTTGAAACCGGACGGAAATTCGTTCCAAAGGCCTACAATTTCAAGACCTTTCTGCGAAGTTCTTTTTTTTTCTTATGATCTAATTATGTTCTCGTTTTGGATATTAACTAAAATCAATATTTACGTTATATTTAAAGATATAGTACTTACTAGATGTTGAGCAAAATTTAGTTATTTCTCACAAAATTTTCCAAAGAAAACTAAATCTGGTTCTACTACATACTGAAGCAACTGTGGTTTTTTCTTTAATACACTAAAATACTACGCTGTAGGTGTAGTCTGACCGGGTATATTAGCACTGCTGATAATATATACTGTTTATTTTAGGTTTCCTTACAGAAATGTTTTTTTTTGTGCTTTAATTTGCTATTGTCTGAAAATGCAGTGTAAATGATATAGATTTTGAAACAGATTTCAAATCTAATAGTTTTGATGTAATGTAAATGCATTATTACCTAAATTTCAAATGGTTTGCAAAAACATAAATATTTGTACAATTTTTTGGGTAAAATTTTGAATTAAAAAAAAAGTACGACTTAAATTATTTTTGTTTCCCAATTTTTAATGAAATTTTCTTTTTGCCGAAAATTTTAGATGATTTTTAATTTTCATATTAAATCGAATGAATATTTTATTTTACAAAAAACAAATTTAAAGTTATATATCACATCATAATTTTTAGCGATAATTTTTCCTTAAAAAAATAGTTTTTTATTTTTATTTTTTAGTGTTTTAAAGTTATGGTAAAATGGCGTTTTTTAAAGTTTTTACAAATTTGTTGTTAAAAGAGCAGTGCAACGATTTGAATAATTTTTAATAGTAAGGCAAAGTCTATCTGAGAGATGATGATTCAAAAAAAAACAGAACGTTCCGCGGGTAGCTTTTTATAACAAAGAAAAATTGTTGCCTGATTTACATTGTACAATTATGAACTTTTAATTAATTTTATAATTATTAAACTTTTACAGTCGTTTGTTTTAAAACCTAAACTTTTCTATTTAATTATTTCACTTGTTTTAATTTAATTTTATTTTGTGTGTGTGTATTTGTTTTTTGGTGCATTGTTTGCAGTTATGTTTAGTAATTATTTGATATAATTTGGTCCTGGAATATACGTACATATATATATTTTTTGCTGCGGTTACTATATTAATAATAGCGGGCATTTACACATGTGTAAATTTTATAATATATTTTTGTTTGTTGACTTTTTAAAATTATTTATTTTCTAATTTGTTAACCAAATATTGAACAATGTAGTTTTATTATCACCAATTATAACTGATAATGATTAGCGATAATACCAAAATTAAATAAATGTTAAACATAGTTTTAGGAGTAATGGCCGGCCGTTTATTGTTATAAAATGCAAACTGTATATAAAAGTTAGTTGTGAGATATAATTTAAAAAAGATTTAAATTTAGGCAAACACAAAAGAAAAAAGAGCATACTTTTAGTTAAATTTTTTTTTTTTTGTAATTTGCTAAAAAGCCTTAAATTATTTACAAAATGTTTACGCACTCACACCGACACATACCTATATACACATGTTAACTAATGTAACGGATGTTCTAACATGCATTCATGACATTCTGTATAAACCCAAACAAATTTATACACATTTCAAACAGCAACATTCTAAACATGTATAATAACAAGTTTTAAACACGAGACATAAGAGTAACACCAACAACGACATTATTGCCTGCCACGCTACACAAGTTTAATAGCAGAACGCCAAAATAAAACAAACAAAAAAATTAAAACTTAAAACAGTTTTCGGTATAAATATGAGCCTATAAAGTTTGATACATTATTAATAAATGAGAGATTAAAGAGATATTGGTGAAAATTGTGGTGTAACCTGTGCAACAGAATAAATGAAATTTGAAATGCAGTGCAAAAAAGCGTTAAATTTGTTTTAAAAATTTATAGGTTCTACAATGCAGTTAAACGAATGCTGCATAGATTTTAAAATTAAATTTAGAAATTGAATTGTGTGCCCAATTTCGAAAAAGATAAGAATTGGCTGCCGAAAAGCACAGAAAAAAGTCAAAAGGGCTGAATAACATATATGATGTCAAATTTCGAGCAAAATATTATCCTGCATTAGAAAAATTTCGGAATAGGGGATAGCATGCAATTACACCCATAAAATCTAAGCAAATCCTGCAAGCGCTGGTGAAAGGCAAATACATCGAGTTTGCTTAGTAGACTCTAAAAGCATGAAATGTCATGCTTAGAGAGTGTAGTCACAACCATTGCCAGCTTAGAGAATTAAATGATTTGTCTACATAATCACTTCTACCTCACTTACTGACTACAAAGGAGTGCTGATGTTTCTACAGGGTGTGTGGTAGCAGATTTATATTTTCAAACTTAAATAAAAAACGTAATAAATGACACAAGGTTTTATTAAGAGCGTTGAGCGATAGAATGGAAATGCGTATATTATTTTTTAAAGATTATGTCATCCAGATGTCTTCCGTCGTGTTGAACACACTGTTCAAAACGGAGCCTTGTGTTCTGCGCCAAAGTGTACCTTTAAAGCCACAAGAGGTCGGGAATTGTCACTATAAACCCTCTCTATGAGGTAGCCGCATAAAAAAATCCATTGGAGTTAGATCGGGCAACCTCGGTGGCCATGGAATGTCCCCAAAGCGACTGATCAGTTTTAGGGAGACATTTTCGCGAAGCAATTTCATCGAAGCTCTGGCTGTGTGTGAAGTCGCCCTATCCTGTTGAAACCACGTGTGTGAAGAGTACGATGGATGAGCTCGCGGATTTGGCAAAAAGAATTCCGTAATCATGAATCGATTGGAGCAATGCAATGGGTTTTGTTGTTTCAATCGAGGGTTGCGGGTTCTTGGAGACCAGTAACGGCAGTTTTGCTTGTTGACGCGTCCGTTTAATTGAAAATGAGCTGCGTCGGTCCAAAAAATGGGAGTTACAGTGTGAAAACGATTCAATATTGTTTCACAAAAATTTTTCCGTAAACCATATTTACTTTCTTTCAGATCTTGGCCGTTTTGAATTTTAAAAGGATAGAACTTCAGAGCCTTTTTTTAAATTTCATGAATAATCGCTCTTTTCCGTATTGAAAGTCGCGGATTTTCACGTAAACTGCTTTCAACCACTTAAATTTTTTCGGGAGTGCTTGAAGATCGACTGGGTCCTGGCAGTAGGACATTCTTATCCGAAGCAGTTGCGCAAAATCTCTACACCCTCGACCAAATTAAATTTATACTCGGTCCATCACGTATTCGCCGAATACCGAACTTTGAACAAAATTGTCGACGAGCAATTACGTAAGAATCATTACTCTTAAAAAATGTATCCACAGCAAACGCGCGATACTCACTCGACCACTGCAACATCGTGACTGAAAAATCCGCACTACCAATAGTTCCAACGGCACCACCCTCTCTCCGCACCGGTTAATACTTTTTGAAATAATCTCATTTAAAAATATAAATTTGCCACCACACATCCTGTATTAAATAACGTCTACCGAACTTAATGTCAAACTTGTCGGAATTAGGTTTCCCGAGGACACTCATGTGATTGTTGAGACAAAATGCCTACACAAGGTATCACTATTGGTGCTCCATACTTTCATGGAAAGAAGTCTGGTCAAAGGGTAATCATTATTACTGATAGAGGCGTTGCTTGTATGAGGTGATGTTGACGACATCCTACATATATACATATAAATGCACTAGTTAACTGCTACAAAAAAGGCTTTTCGCTTCTTAAAACCCGAGCCGGGCAATAGCAAGGAGGGTGTTTCAAAGTTTTACAAAATAATAGATAGATACTCGAACATTGATTACGTAAGAATATTTCCCATACTTTTTGAGTGTTATTTTTAAAGAATCCGATACAACATAATTTAAAATAAATGTTGGTTCCAAAACTGTTATTAATTAAATGTTTTTTTTGCTGCGGTCATGTTGGAACATGTCGAGCTGTTATTTTAATATGTTTATGTTCAACAAATCTACACATATCTATAAGCTACTCACGAAAACTATTTTACATTTTCGTTAGTTTTTATATAACGTTTTAATAACAAACAAAATTGTGTTGCCTACATCAAGGCTTTACATGTACTCTAATACTATTTGTATATCTAGCATTTTGTGGTACAAAGTTTTATTAAATAAGTCTTTGAGCTTCAAAGTTTTTTAATATAAAATATTCAACTTTAGTATTTGATATATAGGAAAAAATTTTAAAATCCCTAAAACCTTCATCACAATTTTTAGACGTTTTTAGTTAAAGTTGTTGACGGCATGAAACCAAAATCAATAAAAATGCTAAACATGAAATATCAACGTTGTCTAAAACTATATGAAATTTGTAATTTGTATTTATATGGCCACAAAAAAAAACAATAAAAAATAATAATACTAAAATTAAACCCAGCAAATATTTCACAACACCACTAACAAAGAGTAATGTAAACTTTTAGGGGTAACGGATTTCAAATTTATACAAAAGGCAGAAAGTTATATATAGTCTATATGAAGAGCAAAACTTTTAATTAATTAACGCTTATAGTTGACCCAACGGTGTTGCCTACTTTAAGGAAAATATTCTTCTATATTGAAAAAAGATCTGTACAGTATTCTTATTGTTAAAAATGATTAAGTTTTAAAATTCATAACTTGTTTTTATACAAGTTTAAGGGCTTGGTTACAATCAGAAATAAGCAGATTTTTTTTAAAAAATTGCTTATTCATAGGCCAACCACAATATTTCCATATCTATGGTATTTACTTTAAGAGCAAATTATTATTTTAAAGTAGTATTAACATATATGATAGCTCCTGTTATTAAAAAAAATTGCCTAATTCTGGGATGAGAACAACATTTTTCTTATACTCCAAAATGTATCTTCTTGATATTCAATTCAAGATTTACACATTACGTGCACAAATGAAAAAAATTTATATATTTCTTCTTACTTTTCAAGGTAGAGAAATATTTAACGTTGTTAAGAAGTATCGCCTATTTTTAGGAATTAACATAAAATGAAAAAATACTTTAAAATATTTTTCATTCAAGTTCTGTCTGAATTTATACAAGATCTCTAAGCTTAGTTATATATTATGGGCTCAATGTTTTTATAAAGCGTTGCCTACTTTTAAGGGTAGTATTTATACAGGAATAGCACATATCATTACTGTTCCATGAGTAATTATGCATAAAATATGTGCTTTGCTTCAGCCAGGCTTATATTTTTAAACACGTATACATTTTAAAATGTTCATATAACTTTTTGATTTTTGCTGGGTTTTCTAAACAAAACATTCTTTAGCACAATTTACATGTTAAATAGATTAAAGAAAAGTATAAATAAAACTCAAAAAATCATACAACCAACCCAAATCTGTCAATCCCCATATCAACAACAATATAAAATTAACATGAATACAACAAACCCCCCTAAGAAAACAAAGTAAAACAACAAGCGAAGGCTAAAGTTTTCGACATGAATTGTTATTGAATACTTTTTGCTACACGTATTCAAATGGACTGAGAGAATGAAAGTAAAAAATACGAAAAATTTAAACCAACATTTAAGGCACACACTTGCCTACATATCTGTGTTTAGTTAAGCATGGACCCTGCTACATACATATGTAATACAACAGTCTTAAACAACTTTGTTCACACATGTGTGAAATATATTTATCAAAAAATAGTTAGTTAACCAGACATGGGTTGAACTATTTACTGGTTTGTGTTTTAATACTTGTAGTCTTGAAAATTAAAAATTGTTTAAACACCTTGTCTTAAGTACTAAACTATGAACTTATAATTCAATTTTGCTAAATTTCTTTTTCTGTTTAGTTTGCACTTTTTTTATATTTTGTTCAAGATTTCGAGTATATTCGAACACCCAACATAAGAGAGGGAAAATAGCAATATGGAACAAGTACTATGTAGTTTCTATCCAAAATAGTACCTTCTTGTATTACTATTGCAGAATTATAAGAATAAGTAACATGAAAAAATATGAAGAGCTAAAGTTTTTCTCACATGTATTAAAAAATTACCAGATCACTCGGGTTCAAAAAACTAAATAAATTTCTATTTTATGGCGGATTTCGCCAAAGTACATCAATTGTTTTAAGAAAATATAATCGTACAATCTTTTCTTCGAATAGGGAGAACTACAAAAGTGAAAAAATTGTACTTTTCCAACCCTGCCCAAAATAGCTTAATTAGATTTTTCTGCATGTGAAAAAATATATTGTGTCCCTTTACAGGTTTGTTTTCTTATATAAGCATTATTGGTTGACCAAATGTAATCATGTGTAATGCTTCAGTATTAACTAAGGAAATATGACATTTACGAAACAATGGTCATGGAATTGAATCGCCTGCAAAATGGCGCTTTACTCGGGGAGTAATGTTAGAATTTTGGTCGTTTTTATTTTTGATTTAGTAAAAAAGAAATAAGAATTTTAAAATTATTAAAAAAAAGATATTTTATTTCCAACACGATTATGTAAGTCGTTTTATAGAAAGGTGTATGTGCAAAAAATTGTATACCATCAAAATGAACCCAGTGTTTGATTTTGCCGAAATTATAAGTGCAAAGTTTATATTTCATTTCGCTAGGTTTTCCAAAGGCTAAGGCCAATATCGGGTAATAGTTATTTCCAAAATGATAAAAGCTATAACTATGCTACGTCAATTCGTGTTAAAGATATATTCTATAAGCTGGCTATACTTCGCTTACCGGAACTTTTAAATTATTTCGGAATTCAAATTTTTTTAGAAATAAAAATACTGTTACGTTTATTACCACAATAAACGTTAATTTGCAGGGTTCGTTTAATTGTAAATATTAAAATACAAAGTCTTTAATAATTTTATCAGTATACAACTTTATTCGGCAATTAAGACTCTATTTGCAACTCCTCAGTACTAATTTACACTTAATACGCTTTTGTACACACAGATATTCACTCAATGAAATCTCAAAGTCAACTATGCCTTCTGCGGTGGACGGCGCCTTTATATATAGATCACGGCCGCTTCTTGAAATGTCCCGAACATACGTGAAATTGCGCATCATTTATTTGAGTTGCTGGCTTAGTAGTCTTGTATATGTGTTTGTGTGTCTTTTATTTTCTTTTTCTTTCTGTAGAAGTTGTTATTGTTTCCCCGGTTCGGGGAATTTCCGCTACGCAATTTGTTTTTGCTTTATGTTTATCATATTGCGTATTTGTACAATAGGTCGTTGATTATTACTCCGTAACAGTATAAATAAAAACCAAAACGGTATTTATTTAAAATTGTTCTACTTATCTTAGGTTTACTGATACTACAAACAAAATGGAAAATTTTTAAAAATTTACAAATTTAATACTAAAATTATTTATAGCCCAGAAGAATTTAATTTTAAAACTTAAAGTTTTAATATATATATTTTTATACAAATACTAAGCTTTAAAATTTCCTGTAGAACCGAAAATAAAATCTTTGGCTCGCTTAGACTTTTGCCAGTAATAGCGAAGTACAGTACAAACTCGATTCGTGAAACCGGCAATAAATCTGTATTGTTGCTTTTTACCGAAAATTGTCATTAACCAACCCTTTAAAACTTAATATTAAACCACGGCACTACTTAACTTTCGTCTACTTAACCATGATCTTCACTGAACTAATAAATATATATGTAAGTTTAATCACTACGTTGAACAGAGCAACAAATAAGAGAACTGACTGTAAATTGATAACCAATATGACATTGGCATCAAAATACTTTTCCTTTAAAATTATTAAGATTAGTGAAATTTTTGAATTGCCGCTCCTGCGTGAGAACATGAAGAGGAAAAATAAAATTAAATAAAACGTATCACAGCACTGTCGTATAAAAAACATTTTTGAACTGGGTTCTTTGGCAAAATCTTAAGTACTTTTTAAATGTACGATTGTGAACAAATAAATTCAGGAAGGAAATTGTTTTAAATTTAATAACACAAACAATTTGCACTTATCGTGACTGTTTTTTAAGAAAGCTGTACAAATAAAAACTGCAGAGTACAATATAATCTGTTGGGATAATTGTGGTATTGCAGTAATCGATGGTTGTGAACATCGTTTTCGAAATGTTTTTATGCGTATTTAACTTACCAAATACTTTCAGCATGAAAATTTTAATTTCACGAATAATTTATTGTGCGTAAAACTTCAATCAAAATTTGGGAAAGGAGTAAGTGAATCTTTCCGCTTCGTAATCATGTTTCGATAAAAGAGATTTAGCTACTTACGTGTCTCAACATCAAACTCGCTACTTATTTGAGACATTTCAAAACGTAGTTTTTATAGTTGCAAGTAAAAAGTTATACGGTTTCTAACTGAAGCAAAAAATACTAAAGAATATATATAGTACGAGTTATTTAAAAAAGAAATGCTAGGAACTTTGCTAGCCTCTTAGCTAAAGTCAAGCTATACTTATGCCAAAACGTTGGAAACACGTATTGTTGGGTGGTTTTTGTTTCGAGCTGGTATTGCAAATTCCAAGTTATGAAATAAATATTTCTGTTTTGGAGTTAAGTATAATGTTGGTTTTTGATTTAATGAGCAGTTGTTGTTATTTATAAAAAAAATAAAAGTTAATTATATTATGCGCCATTATTTATGTTTGAGTTTTATGAAAATCTTAAGTTCGCCCAAAACTATGCAACAGTTATTAATTAAGGCGAGCTTGATTTAATTTTTAAACAGACGATATTGACGGATGGCCATATTTGAAATAATAATATGGCATATTGTCTTGTTTAAAGCCAAATATTTCAGATTATTTAAGGGATGCTTCCACCAAACATTATGTGCCTGCCAAATAGCCTATTATATCCTCGTTTATTTAAAAGAAAATTATCCGCTTAGATTCTGTTCTAAAAACATTTTAAAGTTTCCTCTAACACAAAAGCGTCACCAATAACCAACGAAACGGTTACCTGAATTTCAATTCAGCTTATTTAACATTCTGCCTTCTGTCAGCTGTCATTAAGCGCAATAAAACGTACCATATTAGATTCTATCTAAAAATTAAAAAGAAAAATTTCAAAATACTCAACAGAAAAAAATAAATAAATTATGTAAAAAGATTGCTTGGAACAAATAAAATAAATGACATTACAATTTTTTGTTTGTTTATAAATGGTTCATGTCTTAAAATATAGGCAACATAAGAAATGAAAAGAAAGAAAGAAATCTACATTCCTTATTTACTAAGGATAATGTCGAATCCCAACAATAGCAACATCACGGAGCAGCCAACATAATGTTAGCACAACAATAACACGAACAGTCCGACAAGTGACATGAATGCTTAAAACACGTAAAACAGGTTTAACAAAAAGCGGAAAAAATCAAATCCCTCTGTATTTAAAAAAAATAAAAAAATAAACATCCATGCTGAAAATGAGATGTGCATACAAATAAGGGAGATGGTGCTGTAACATGGGGCAGAAAATATAAGAAGTCTTAACACTGTTTGTGTTCTTGACACACAAGTTTATAAAAAATCAGTGCTAAATTTATTAAGTATAAAATAATACAGTCAATAAAACAAAATCACCAGTGCTAATGACAAATCTCTGTTCTTATTTTTTTGCCATTTAACGTTTTGTGTTTTTTTAATTGGAAAGAAATCCTGTTACCTTTTTTTGTGAAGCAAATCTAATTAGTAAAGGGCCACGTTCTGTATTGTGGCTACAAATATAGTTGATTTTTTTTTTAGTAGAAAAGAAAATTAAAGAAGAGCAGAAATAACTTTCATTTTACTTAAAGAAGCAAGAGATTTGAAACATTACTATGAAAAGTGCATGTCCTTAGCCGTAATAAGTAATTTAAGTTATACACGTAAAGCGTAAAGAATAACACAGACAAAAATGAAAATGTATTAAATTTTATTTGCGGCCAGCTAGAATTTAGAATAAGTTACGCAAACAAGCGGTAATAATAATAAAATTAAGTCAATAGCCTGGGGGTATGCTAAGGTAAATATTTGTCTCTTTTGATAGAGGGGATTAGTTGAAACAAAAATAATAAATTTTATGTAAGTAATTGGGTCTTTTATAAAATGAGATCAACTGAAAAATTAAATTAAAATTTTAATTTTTAAAAATTATAGAAAATTGGTTTAAATAGAAGCCAAAAGTTGAAGTGGTCGTTTTTCCAAGAGGAGGGTTCTCCAAACGTTCGACAAACGAATACTTTCACCTAAATTGAACTTCAAGGTTATACGATTTAACACCACTGGTTTCTCCTACATTCGCCATGTTGTCACTGACATTTGGCCTCCATTGTGATCGCAAATTAGTTGGCCACGGCTACACAATTTTGTCATTGTAACCAAGAAACATTTTTCACTACATAAGAACCTGGTTGGAGTTCTATATTAGTTAAGTGAGGCCTTATAAGTAAACGTAGGATTACTGAATTTTCCATTTAAAGCTTTACTAAGAAATATTGCCTACTTATGGGAGCTGAACAAAAATATATATAACATGGTCAGCTTAAATTTCAAACTAAAGGCAACGTTATGGCCACTTTGTTAAATAACATATTTGATTTATGAACACCATCGAAAAAAGTTTAAATAATACGAATAAATTAAATCGTAACGGTTCTACTAATTTAAAATCTTTCACCTATTTCCTGTAAGAATCGCGCCATTTTCAACGCTCCTTGCAAATTTCAAACATTCTATTTTAGACAAATTTTCACCCACACTTCTATTAGATTATAAACCAAATGAGTCAGTGCACAGTTTCACGTCCTTTGTAATCTGTTCTAACGATGTTAGTTTTCTAATGCGGGTCTTTTTTTGTTGTGTTCAACACTGTAAACAAAATTAACTACATTTGATGCTGATTCTTTCTTGTTAAATATAATGAAATTAGAAAAACTGCTTTGTCGTACAAACACATAAACATTCAGTTGTGCGTGATTGCTGTTTTGTCATTGCTTGAATGCTGGGAATTTTAAGGGGCATGCCAGAGAAGTGTTTCATTTAAATTTAAGGAAACGAATTACATAATTAAAGATTCTAAATAGAGATTTTATAATTGTGTTGAAAAAAAAATAAGTTAAATTTAAAGTATACCAATAAGGTGCACGAAGGTAGTAAATTAAGTAAAGCATGCTTTAGGGAGGCAATTTAGAGGCTAAAAGACTAGCTGAGATCAAAAATAAAGCCCATTAGCTTTACTAACGATAATGTTTAATAACAGTAAATTTTTGAGATCTTATTTTTTATTTAAAAAAATTTTGTTTTATAAAATAAATTTTTTTAACTAAAAAAATTAAACCAATAATTGTTTAAAATCTAATCGTTCCTCTTCTAGGAGACATCCTTTCATTGCTTTTAATAAATTAAATTTTCTCAACTCATATATTCTGTGGTGTTTGCTAAATGTTACTCATCCTAAATAATTTAAAAACAATTTCTCTATTTTGCGTCCGTAATTAAAAATTAGAAAAGTCATTTACGAAACTTTGTTGCACTTATTCATGTTACATTTAACTATTAAATTATATGTTAAAACATTTTAACACTCAGTCAATAATACATAATAATAATACATGCTCACACAAAGAGCAGAATACAAATACATTGACTTGCATACACACACATACTCTCTCGCAATAAATTAACACACCGAAATTGTTTCATTCTTTTGCACGTCTGCTAAACTAAGAGCTATTTGAATATTAATTGCAGCCATTTATATGTTGCATACTTTTTGGCGTTGGCTTTGATATTTCTGTATGTATGTATATGCTTTTATTTGTTGGTTGTGTTTGCTTTATTTATACATGTGCAATATAAAAACACTTGATTGTTGTTTGTGTTTGTCTTCTTACCCCCCAAGCCTCCACTCTTCGATAACTCTGACCCTGTCTAAAGTGTTCCTGAAATTGTTAACACACAACAGGGCTATAAATGTTTATTTCCTTGTTTTGTGTGTATGCGTCTGTGTTTTTTTATACATTTATATGACAATTTTATTAAAGTGCAGAAAATTGTTAATTTGGTTTTTGGTGTAGATTGTTTTTCATTCTATTACCCCCTTGGAGTGTCTATGTGCAATTTCGTTCTTGAAGTTGTTGTTTACTTCGCCATATTTTCCTTGTATGTATGTAGAATGAAGGTTTTTTCTCCCTATGTTCTTGCGTATGTTACATTGCAGTTGTATTGTGGTTTTAATTAAAGATTTCCAAATATAATTCCTAATGCAAACAGTAACATTTCTTGGTTTGCCTTTCAGATATGTAGGAATTTTTTGCAGAATTAACGAGGCTGTCCAAACAAAAAAAATTTGAAACAATTTTGTAATGTAATCTGCATTCAGCTCTTCAGTACTGTATTTTCGCGATGACTCGGCCAACATTTTATTTTTTATTGCGAAACTAATTTTTAAGTTTTCAATCCTGTGTTAGGTAGGTGTCTGTTTTATTTGTATTTGGGGTGCAAAATGGCGACGTACGTACATTCATCAAACTCGGCTTTTGATTAGAATATGATTACGTCGTGTTATTGTGGTTTCAACTTAACATTTTTGTTATGACCACTTCAATTGTTCCACGTCCGCGATAATAATTTCCACAAAAGCAAAGACTTCATCAAAAACGAATTTGATGCTGTCGCCCGCAAATAAATGCTTATTTCTGCGGAATTTTCAATAACGTTTTATAAATATTCTCCCACAAATTGACTCTCTTTGTGGCCCTCGTTGTATGTATTTGTTTGCGTGCTCTGTGCTTAGAGTTTTTAATTTAATTTTTATTTTATTTTGCTTACATGGACATTTTCTGCCGGGTTCGCAATGTTATTGCGTTAAGCTGCTTTATGTTGGCTTTTATATTTCACTTTTTATTTTATATGTTGTTTAATAAATTAAAGTTGTTACAATATTTCTTACAAGAACCAGCTTTAACTAGGATATTTTCCGGTTCGCTAAGGATCGACATACTTTTTTATTTCTGTGATTTAAATTTCTAATACGGAATTCTAAACAATTAATTTAATGGAAATTTTTAGGTTACTGAAGCGCCTGTTAAATACGTGGTGCAAGCATCTAAACTGCTGAATTCGGCTTTTAGTATCATTTTGCACAACTCCGGTGCTTATTTGTTGATCAAACTTTTTCACCCTCTTGGCTTCACTACCATTTTCTAAAGAAAGTTAATTGGCAGTTAACAGATAATTTATTGACTATAAAAGTCCTGTATGAAATTAGTATTTTTAAAAATATTTAATTGTTAGTTATATGGTATAATAGCATCGCGAGTTGATGAATCTGCTTGCCAGCCTCGTACGTAATTAGAACAATTCTAGAAGTATTTTAAATTAAGTAATCACTCTGACTTGTATTTTATTTTGAATGTCTGGAACTAGTACCCTTCTGCATAGGTAGTTAGGCCTGCGTATTGCTACCACTGGATAATCGCATAGAACATGTTCTAATATTCCCTGTTTTTTGACAGAGTGTGCGTGAGTCACTACCACAACTGTTTTAATCAATGGCATACTTAAGCCTGCAGTGGCCTCGTAGCAGTTCAGTGTAGATTTGATTAGCATTTCTGCTGAGATTTAAAACAGCCTCTACCTTAATACTTTCGGTGTCAAAGAGTCTTTTCTACTACCGGATTCCTATTTGAGCTCTCCAGTAATCATGTACTCCTAGTTTTACTCCTTCGCGCATTAGGTTGTTTTTGAAACTATTGTTTACCCCAGAGGAGGATTCTGGACATATAAAATGTCTAGATAGTCTACATGCCGCTCAAGTCTCGTTACCCACATTAAAGTAACTGAATTCCTCGCTGCTAGTATGGCTAGAATTTAAAAGCACTCCCAGGCCAACTTTTAATGGACATAGCAGCTTGCTGCCTGTCCGTAGGAATGCTTATTTCGGCACCTTGTATATCTCTACTTAAATAATCTCTAGCCCAGAACTCTAAGGCTTGGATATCCGGATGAAAAATTAAAACTGTTTTCCCCATTGCAATTGGTTTTTGCAAAAGCGGCCCTACAATTCACACAATTTCCGCTCCGTCACTCCCATTTTTATCTTCTATCTGGAACATCTCAGAGTGCCATAACTATGAGTTATGTTTTAATAATATCTTCTTATTTTCTCAAGCTATTCGGGCAAAACTTATAGCATACTTTTAGGAAAATACTTTAAGGTAAAGCTTTTTAATAAATGTGTTTGTTAACTTACAATGGTTAAATAAACATTTCAAGAAAATAATGCTTTAAAAAAGTTCATGTTAAAAAGTTATTTTCTGAAAGTTTTTTTATGAATTTTTTCTCAACAAATTTACTTTTTAATTCGCAGTGAAATTTTTGTTTGTAATTTACCTTTGGCTGAAAGACAAGTTTTTATTATGTAAATAATGTTAACTATTGTTTTTGAGTTTTTCTATGAAAATCATAGCACTCTCACTTTGAATAGGTGACATTCGCACCCTGACATCACTTCCGACTTGCTAGTAGCCTCTGTAGCTCAGCGACCTTAAGCATTTACCTAATCTTATTTAGAATAACCAATCTAACTTTTTTAATTATGTTTTCTTATAAATCAGAAATTTTTCACTAAAATCTTCACTTCATTAAAAAAAACAAAACACACAAAAATCTTGTATGACTTTACAATAAAAAATATTCAGCAATCACTTGCATTCTTATATGCAAAAGAAATATAAAAATGTCTAATTCAATGTCGAGATACTTTTTATCAAATTTGTCTTCCTTTTTTCATATTTCTTTTATTTGTTTTCATACAAATAAAATGACTTTATACAGTCATATAACCTAAAACATTTCATCACTAGGTATTATATTACAATAAAACTCAACAGAATATCTGTTTTAATTTGGTATATTTCATAATGGCCCTAAAAATATGCATAGCTACTCGTTTATTTGGAGAGCAGAAAGAGGAAGAGCTATGCTAAAACCTTGAGTATATGCAAAGTTTATTATTCCATTATTCAGTTAATACTTGCATACACTTCACTCATTTATACACAAAAAATATTCTACAAATTGCAATCCTAAATGTATGCTTTATTTTTTCTATTCTTTATTTAAATATGTCCGTCTGTGCAGTTTTGTATGTGTGGTTTAAATGTGGTTTTAAATATCTAAGTTTCCAATTTAACGCTAGAATAATTTCTCTACTGCTAAAATGATGCTGGTGGTCAGTATATAACATCAATGTATATATATATATAGAAGAGTACAAACAAACATTCAGGTAACTTTGGCAATTCTTTACAGATTTCTTTTGTATTTATTCCGATAATAAATTGTTCTAATTGTATGAGTTTAACTATGGCAATAATATTTGTGCTTGTGGCAGAATATCAGGCAATTTGGTAGGATGCGAGAGGGCGAATGTATAAGAAATGAACTCAAACTAAAATTATTAAAATTACTTTATTTCTGGTTATTATGGAAACTAAATGCGACATAACTAAAAATAATCTGTGGTTTATGTCCTTGGTTAAGGTGGTTATATAATAATTGAAAAATTTTTTGCAAAGGACGGAAATGTTGAAATTATGATTTTAAGAATTTATTGGTGGCTGCTTTTCTTTATCAAAAAGCCCTCGTAGCTGAGCGAAATTTGGACGCAACGAGAGGACATTATTAAAGCTCTTAAATGAGCTCAAAAGCTCGTGTGTCCTAAACAAACGAAGTTTCGTGTGTTAAAAAAAATACGAAAGAAGAATATTTAACCTGTTGAGATTTGCGAAGGACGTACTCTTCTCAGCTTCGATCTCTTCACATTCAGATTTTGTTCGGTAAATAATTAATTTTTAAATACTCTTTTAAAAATATGAAGGGTTTAACGAGCTGAATTAAAATCTGCTTTTAGTTTTCCCTATTCTATAAGGATAACTTTTGGTGGGGATGGTAATACAATGCCTTAAGAGAGCGGTTACTCTAGTTTATGTTGCGTTTATCAAAGCCATTATTCTCTGGTTATAGTGAAATACTCTAAATTGAGAATTCATCCTATTTTTATTTCGATGAGGGTTTTATTGCAGTCTAGTCTTCTTTTATTCTGCCTTTACTCTGACGCGGATTTGAGGGGCGGAAAAGTAGGATACTGTTCTATTAAAACGTTACCAAAATTAGGTTTCATCTTTTAGAAGCCTTAGTAGAATCGGTGTAAATATATATGTTTTTAATGATAAAAATAATATCATCTCGGGATATCGTAGATGAAATATGTGTTAAATACCATTAAAATTTGCGATAATTTCTTACTTGTTTTTCAATGTAGTTTGAATTTGTTTTAGCAACATTTTACTTTTTTATGTCTATTCCATTTCAGTTGAGAATTTTAAAATCTTTTTCTTACAATGAACACACCTGTAGCTACTTTTTAAATTCTTAGAAACCTAAAAAAGGCACTTTATAGAAGAAAAAATGTCTTTAATTTTTAACAATTTCATAATTATTTCGTTATAAATACAAAACTATACATATTAATCATAAAATATTCACCGCATACTTTTAGGGGCAAATTCTTGCAATCAATATTTAGTTTAATAATTGAAAACCAAACCTGAAATAAATTTTACCACTCCTATTGAACTCAATTACTACAGCTAAAAGTATTTGTTTTATTATGAAGTATTTAGCTTTTATCTTTAGCAAGATTTTTTTTTTTTTTGAAACCTAGATCCCCAACTCCCTAATAGGCTTATTAAACAACAGGAGAGGATTTATATTATAATAAATATTTTTTATATGTAGTGCTGTGCGTATGGCATAAAAAATATTTGTGTAATTTCATGCGACATAAATT
This sequence comes from Phania funesta, assembly GCA_963932375.1. Classification (NCBI taxonomy): domain Eukaryota; kingdom Metazoa; phylum Arthropoda; class Insecta; order Diptera; family Tachinidae; genus Phania; species Phania funesta. The sequence goes on along the minus strand of OZ010653.1, from coordinate 100,614,797 downwards.
GCATGCTTTTAGGCTTAAACATTTTGCCAGCACAATACAACTAAATTCAACTGTTGGCTTTTATTTGTATGAATCCCTGGAAAATACACTCATAAATTATTTATACAATAGTAAAGGGATTTTGCTGTTTTTTATTTTGGAATTCGGTAAGTTTGACCATTTTAGAGTGGAACAGCGGGGGTAAATGGATTTTATTAAGACCTTCGTTTGTGGTTTTGACCTTTTTTGCTGTTAAGGAGGACTTTAGAATATTTTTTGTTCTTCTTTTTGACAGATAGTTGTTGAGGCATTTTTTAATATTATTTTTTGTGTTTTTGCTTTTGCATTTTCGTTTCTCATTACACTCGCAACAAGACAAATATTTTTGTACCTGAAAGAAGCAGTTTAAAATTTTGTTGCATTTATACATTTTTTATTTTCTTAGGAATGTGTCTAGCTTAATTTATATCTGCCTTGTAAAAACATTTATGTAGGTTGGCTGTTTTACCTTATCTTATACAGCTCTGAGATAAGATTGCATTTTTAAATGTATGTGCCATAAAATAGGCAACTGATTTTTCCTCTTTGTTTTCCACATTGCAGTGAAACTTTTTTCTTGCTTATTTTAACAAACCTTCTGAAAGTAGGCCACAAAATGACATGTCGACATACTGACAGCTGAGGCAAACATTACAGAAATAAGAGAGCAAATAACAGGCAGAAAACAAAAAACAAAGGTTTTTCATGGTTGTTATTTTTTTCAATTTAAAATAAATTCCAACCCCAGTGCTATATAAATTTATATGGCAAATAAAATTCATAGAAATCTGACTAAACAATTGCATTTTTATTATAAAGCTCCTTCTGCCTTTTGCCTCTTGAGCTTTTCTAACTAAAAGTAATTTCAATTATTTTCTGTTTTTAATCTCTTAAATCAAATGTGTAAAATTCCAACTTTCTTGCGAACATAATAATACAGCAAATGGCTTGATAGCAACCGTGGCAATAAAGGAACATTCGAAAAATATATGAGGATGTCTCCATATCTGTAGGCTTTCCTTAAAAAGTAGAATTGATAAAAATGTTTTAATAGTCTCTGTCAGCAATTGCTAAATATAAACGAAAATTTAACTAAAGCCAGTTAAAATATTTGCATTGGAGGCGTTTTTCTGACAATTTTGTTCAAGCTTTGTTGCCTACTATTCGGAATTTTGACATTAACTGAAGAAGATAAATGTGTTAAACGAACATTACAGACAATTCAAAATGAAGCCAGTGAGTTGTTTCTTTGTTTGTTTTATGGAGAATGTGTTGTAGACAGAAAATTGTTTTCTAATTGAATTTTTAAGTTAATTCTATATGGTAGTTTTTGTTAGGGGCTTACAATTAAGAATATAAAAGCAATCGATTTTTAATTAAGATTATGAAAACTAGCTTAGCAAATAGCAGAAAATTTGTAAATATTTAACTTATTACAAGACTTAAATTTGTGTGAGCCAAAAAATATGCTTTGTTCCTCAGAAGTTGATATAGCAAGTGTTTCACCCAAATAATAAATGTTGTTTCCGAAGATATGCGGTAGAATGTTTGCCTTTGTAAAAATGCTGAGCAAAAAGTAAAAATTATTTTAAAAAATAATTCCCGCATTATTGAAGTTCTAGTTTGCAAACAATTCTAGAGAAAGTTTAACTTTTAATATAAATTTATTCTATAATTCTAAAGCGATTCTGACAAGTTAGACGTATTAAATTGCCAGACCACGAGGGAGTACTTGGTGATAATCGCGCAAATACTCTGATAATAAGAGCTAAAGGGTCTCAGAAAAAAAGTTAATATTGTAAAGCCTTTTCAAGCTACTAGCACTGAGGAAAAAAATGAGCACAGGTGATCCACATCACACTGCGTAACCATTGAAAGGTAGACAAAGCTACTAGAATCTTGTTGGGTGACCCAAAATCAAATAAACCAGGGAACCTGCTGAAACTAAGCAACAAAAAACTATTAGTATCACAACTAATCTAACAGGACGCTTAACCTTACCGCCACATCTCCATCAAATAGAAAGAGCAGACAGCAGCGCAGGCTATGCTATGAGTAAATCAAAACGATGAAACATTTTCCATGCTAGTTCTCAGCTTTCGCGCCGTATAATTTATAATAAAGAAGATTTTATTGATGACCTGGAGCTCGGAAAAATTAGACAAGCATAATAATAATAAAGGTCAAAAAACTAGAATAAAGTTTATTATAAATAAATTTATTTAGCTTAATTTTGATAAATATTATAGTGCCAGTAGCTTCGTTCAACCTTTACTATCAAGATTTATGATATGGACTTCGATGAATAAAATTGGCTTCAGACTGTAGAATCGGTATTGACAATAGTAGCTCCTACCTCCTCAGCAAGAAGTGTGATCAGGGACAAGGTAGGAGAGTTTAATACATCCGGTGCTAAGACCGTCGGATTGTGTCACATGACTGTAGCAATTTAAGGTAGTTTTTTTTAATCTCATTATTTTTGGCAGTTAAAGAATTTTCAGGATATCAAAATTTATCATTGACTTGCAAGAATCTCGTGTTTTGTATAATAAATTATCATTAATACTACAAAGATTTATTTAATATTCTTATGCGAAAGTTAAATTCAAAAGCTAAATTGTCACAGACTCTCACTTTAATTTAATATTCCCTTCTAATTCCATTAGCATCTTCCTCAAAATTATTAAAATCACTTTAAATATTTATTTCTGACACCTTGTTTCGTCCTTAGATCTTAACAACCATCTTTATGTCAAAGCCGTAAACTATTTCTTTGGCAACATTCCCCCGTATTCATTTGCCTGCGTGATATGTGAAGAGAGTGACAAAAAAAAAATTTAAGACATTTGACGCTTGTTCATAGGAAAACATGTCAATTGCATAAAATTTTCGTGCTAGTTCTCACGTACGTGCATTGAGATGCAAACACATGCCAAGCTAGCTTTTTGCAAAGTATATATTGCATAAACACGGGAGCTATAAAATAAACATTAAACAGTAATCAAAATTGTAATGCATTTAGGATTTTTGTACGGCTTACATTTACGTTCATTCAAACACTGATAGACACGTTGATACAACGGAAAAATACGGTAGAAAACGTGGGTAAACATTAAATGCAATGTTAACGAGATTACAAAGTATTTGAATAATTTCATCAACATGTTACACATAGTGAAAAAAACACAAATATTTTCTTTCGGATATGTATGCTAATGTAAGCCTAGAAAGTAGGCTAAAGATAATTGACACAAAGAAATAAAATTTAAGAAAGTTGTAGTTTGAAATTGATATAAATATATTTTGAGCAGGTAGGAAAATTTCACATATAGACCTTGCAGTCGACGGCTGTTTTTATAATGAAATAATGAAAATGAAAAATCCAAAATTCTGAGAAAATAAGAATACGATAAGGCAAATGTGCAGTTTTCCAAACGTATGCACAATTTTTATATTTATAAAGGTTTTTTTTTTATAAATTCACCTAAGATGAGTCTTAGTGCTCCTAAAAGTATGCAAAATGTTTTACTTATAAACCTAAAAGTATGAACTATCTCTTAAATTTTAAATATATGTGATATATAACCTTCATTCACATTGTAATTTAAATATTTTAAAACTATTTTATTCTTTACATGACATTAAAGCTATATAAATATACGTTTAATATTACGAGTTTAATCATTACCTGCAATGGACAGCTATAATTTTTATAATTATAATTTTTTTAGTTTAGTTTTTAATTTGTATACGCCCAAATGTATGCAACATTTGAAATATTTTATATAAATGTTATGAATAATTCACATTTTAAATATATTTACTCAAATTTCCTTCTTAAAAAATTCTCGCAAGATCTTTATCAATATTAACATCACTAATATTTTTTCCTAACACTTCTGAGTGTATACTACACGTTTCGGTTTCAATTTACTAAATTGCTTTTCGTTAATATACAAATTGACTTTTTGTTTGAGCATTTTTTTACATAATTGTTTTCCTATCTGTAATCATTAATAACTATCAACTACTTTTTAACATTCCCTTTTAACAAGTCTGATAAACCCATACTCTTTAAGCTCTATGAAGCTTAATTAATTGCATGACCGTATTAGTGTTAATGGAATAGAAAAACGGGAAGTGGAGCATTTTGTATTCGGTTTGTCGATTAATAATCATTAGTTATTAATTTAAGCAATTGGTTTAAATATTTTCACGATGCTTTTGTAATTTAATAGCTTCATTTGGTACGTCGGGTTTATTATTTTTTAGTTGTTGATGAAAAATGTAAGAAAACATAAATGGAATGTAAGGCGTGGTAAATCATTTTATAGTTACGTTTGAAAGAGCTTGTTTTTTCTTTTCGTTACCATAATTAGGCAAAATAAATTTGTGGAAAAACGTGCTACTTATTTTTGAAATTTGTGGGGTTCATATAATTTATACACGGGTCAAAATAGCAAATGTTTTATTCAATACTTAAAACATGTATGAATATTTTGTTCTGTGGCATCTCTATACAAGAAATAAACTGCGGATTAATTATGAAAAATGCAGATATACCATAGCTTTAAAATAATAAGAAGTAGTCAGTAGTAAATATGAAGCTAACGTGGTCAAATAATAATAAAAACAAACTGTAAGAAAAATAAATTCTTTAATTGTAACTTTTATTTAAAATATAATCTTGCTACAGTTCGTAATATTCAGTAGCCTTACAAGTATTATTTTATATGGAAAATTGAGAATTGAAAATTTAATATTATTATAACTCCCAAAAGTAGGCTTTAAAATATTGTAGTAGAAAAATTATATATTAAATGCTTTGAAAAGACGATCGTTTACTACAAATGTTATGTATTATTTTTTAGTTTTATTTTATATATTGCCTACTATAAGGCTAAACTATAAAATCTAATTCAGCTGAAGATGAGTGTTTTACACAAAATATATTCTTGTTTATTAAGAAATTTGAAATAAAACCTTATTTTGAATCAATTGTACTACATTTGTGCTGTTTCCTATAACTCTGCATTACTTCTAAAAACATAAATTAAAACAATAACAACTTTCTTTTTGCACACCACTTACGATGTTACACTTGCAAAGCCTGAAGTCTCTTTATCAGCAATAAATGTTGAATAACTTAAATTTTTCCCCCGTGAATTTACAGCCACACATTTTGGTCACAGAAACAAAATGTGAGCCCATTTTGTTGATCTCAATTACATGGAAAACAATATATACCCCCCAACAAGGAAGTATGTACACTAATACACACATGAGTTATATAGTCTACAGCTAAAGCATCATCAAGTATTATTTACTTTCACTTCTCATTATTAACTAAGGGGTAGAAAGCCCCGAAACAGAATAGTACAGCAGGTGAAATAATAAATTTGTTCAAAAATACTGAAAAGAGGAAAAATACAACGAACAGAAAAATACCACATGACACTGTTGCATGAGACTGTCAGGCAGCTGCAGGAGTATTTGTTTGTTGAAAAGTAAAGAAAAAACTAAAATGGAAAGTAGAGGGAAAAACCAGCAGAATTCGATAAAAATATGTGTCAACCATAAGTAACAAACAAACTAGCTTCAAGGTATTGAATTACAACTTGTTATAGAATGAAAGGAGTCTGCTATTTTTTTTCTTTCAAATTTATTTCACTCCCCAAAAGTTATAAGTTTTTTTTTTAATTTTATTTCTGTTTTTTTGAAAAGCCATGAATTTTGCTTGCAATTTATGTTTGTAACAAAACAATAAAGTTGTCATTCGTTATTATCTTTAGCTCAATTTTTCTTCTATATTTTCGTTCTGGCAGCTTTTTTGGCATTTGTTCCCAATGTACTTAGTACAGCCTGTTTGTGTGGAAAATTCTGTTGCCACTAGAATCATGGCGAAGCATACATGAAACGTAATCCATTTTTATGTACTCTCATTCAGTTATGTTTGTCTGTGTGGGCAGTGGGTAAATAAAATGACCAGGGTAGAAAATTGAAATGGGGAAAAAGTTATAATAATCTAATGTCTTTAGCTATTTGTTTGCCTTATCATGGTGGTTAAATCAACACTAAGAAAAATGTAATTTTTCTGTAATTTACTGTCTTTTCTTTTGAATAAATTATGGGTTAAGCTAATTTTTACTTAAAAAAAAATGCAAAACATAAAACAGAAAAGCGGAATAACAGATTAAGCATTTTAACTAAAATTTATTTTGCAATACTATTAAAGTACGACTATGCTGAGTTTCTACATATTTTTATATTTTACTTTAAACAACATAATACAATTAATGTTCCAACTTAATAGCGAAGGCTCCTTTCAACCCACTTTTTATACTCTTCACAAAGCTGAAAAGGGTTTATATATTTTTGTCATTCCACTTGTAGTTTCCACAATAATCATATCAGACTGAACAAAGGATGTAAATTCTGAATCATTGTAGGTAAGAAAGTTCAATTAAAGATTTTCGTCTGTGCGATGTTGAACCAACTTTCTTACGGCACTAGAAAACCTAGGATTTTAAAACTTGGAACATTAAATCAGCTCGATTAGTGCGCAGGTTCGCGAGATATGGGAAAAACCCATTTTCTGTTTGCTTTTATTTTCACTCTTGCGGTAAAACGCTCATACACAAGTACATAAAATTTTATATTCTGAATACGTTCCGAATGATCAACCCAAGACTCTCAGATACATTATGGACTGAATTAAAAAACAAACAAACAAAAAATTCAAAAACACAAATTTGAAATTAAAAATAAAAATAAAAAATTTTAGCAATAATCTTAAGTAAACTGAAGAGTAAGAAACAATAATTTTGGAAATTTTCTAACACAAAATAGAATACATGTTACGCAATTATATTATAGAATCAAATTTCACTACAAATCGGGAATTCACTAACAAATTTCAAAATCGTACAAATTGAAAATTTTACCAGTAATCGAAACTACAATTTGGTCTAAAAATTGTCAAAATCAAAAATTTCCATAAAAACGCAAAGCTTGAAGAAAACTGAAATTGCAACAAAATATCACGAAAAATCTAAGATTTTGAAAAGTTTGAAGCTTGGGCTAAGATTAGAAATTCACTATAAAATCGAAAACCGGAGGCCAAAATAAACATCGCAAGCAACCCCTTTATACCGGGAAAAATCGGTAGTATATTTTTAGTAGTTCATAATTTTGTGAGGGGTATATAAGATTCAGAACAGCCGTTTTACTTCCGAACACCACCAGCGATGTAGATTTTTGGAACGAATTTCCGTCATGACTTGTCAAGTTTGATTTGGAACAAACTGGTTGTGGCTATGTGCCAGTTGAAAATTTGTTCCAAAAATCTATGTCAAAACAACCTGTTGGAATATCAAATCAAGAAACTACCAGCGCCATGAGAATGCTTGATTTCCATTAATAAAATTTAAACTTTGTTTTCATATACCGGAACCACGACCTTGACGGTAAGAGCTCTTATCACTTTTTTTCTTTATGATGGTCTCATTTTAACTCACTGGTTGTATCTCTACTACCAACGTCATCATAAAATAATAGTTTCTACTTAAGTATTTTCACGGCTCTTGTCTCCTAAAAATATACAAATGTTATTTTTATTACATTTATTTTAATATTCTTTTTTGACTTCATTTTAATTTCGTGCATAAGACCCATATATAATTCTACTGTGATGGCAAGTCATACCGTATTCAGAAAATTAATTTATGTTTTTTCTATCATAACTATTTGATTGTATGAAGCAAGTAGACGTTTTTACCTAAAGCATACTTTCGAGGGCCTTATCATTTCAATTATATGCTTAGCATATTTGCGTGCTATCAAAAACTTTCAAATTGTTGCATACAATACGAGTATAAAAATTCCTTTTTTTAAGTGCGGTGGCTTTTTGTTGTTGTTCTCTTTTTATTTTAAGTTAATAACTAAAATAAAAGTTTGAATAATAAAAAATATTCTAGACTTATGTATTTATATATTTTTTTTTGAGACAATTAAATATATTTGCATAATTTAAGGACGTTGTGATCGTGTTGTATTTAATTATTTTTTTCATACGAAAGTCATCAGAAATGTTGCTTAAATATTTGCTTCCTTTCGTTTTTAAATGGTTCTCAAGTTCACAATTTATAGTAATTATAGGACAAGTTAATAAGTTTGTTAAATGAATTTCGTAAAAGTATGTAAAAAAAAAAGGAATTGAAAATTTATATTCTGATATACAGGGTACCGCCGGAGAGGTATACTACTTTGTTTGTTTATAATTTTTAATTAAATGAAAGAAAATAGATCAAATATTGATAAATGTTTTGTTTAATGTCGGCAATTATGTATGGAATACAATATCAGATAAATGTTTCCCTCTGTTAGCCTCACAAATGCGAGCCCTTTTGAACAAATTTTTCATTACATTCTCACACATTTCACGCGGTATTTCATTAATTTCATCATGAATATTTTGTTTGAGTTGCTCCAGCGTTCCTGGTTTGTTTGCATAAACCTTGCTTTTCAGATATCCCCACAAAAAGAAGTCCGGAGCAGTCAAATCAGGCGACCGTGGAGGCCAATCAACATCACCAATCCTGGAACTAACTTGTTGTGGAAAGAGGTCTCGCAGTAATTCCATTGCAATCGTGGCTGTATGCGATGTGGCACCGTCTTGTTGAAACCATATGTTAGTCCAGCCCAAAGCATGTAGTTGTGGGGTTAAAAAGTTTTCAATCATATTACGAAAGAAGTAAGGTCCAATGATTCCTCCTGACCAAACTACACACCAGACTGTCACTTTTAATGGATGAATCATTTAAGGGGTTTTCCATTGCCCAGAACAGAATATTCTGTTTATTCACATATCCATTAAAATGAAAATGTGACTCGTCACTCATTATGATTTGTTCATAAAAGTCGAAGTTGTCATGGGTCAGCTGTAACATCTATTGGCATATGTACGGCGGTGTAAATGGTCTTCTGGAAGAAGCTCTTGTGTTAACTGAATCTTAAATGGAAAATAATGCAAATCTTTGTGCAAAATTGTTACCAAAGTTGTTTTTTGAAGACCAAGCTTCTGAGCACGATTTCGAATTGAGGGTGATGGATTGTTTTGAACACTTTCTTGAACAACAGTAATGGTTTCGGCCGATCTTGCAGTACGTTGTGTTCCATGATTGGGCCTATGAGCTACAGTTCCTCTTTCTTCGAAATCATTCACTACACAATAAATAGTGCGTCTTGTTGGCACGTTGTTTCTTCCATAAATTTCAAGTAACATTCTCATCGTCACAGTAATCGATGATTGATTTTGATAAAATGTTTTAACGATTAAAATACGTTGGTTTACCGAATATTTTTCCATAATAAATTTGCCACGTCTCTAGTTCACGACTGCCAAATAGGAACTACCAAGACTAATATTTACCAAAATGGCGGCAAAACAGAGTAGCATACCTTCCCAGCGGACACCCTGTACAATTATTCTCCAAAGTAATATGATTTAATTAAGAACTTATACAGAAACCTTAGGCTCAAATTACGGCATGTTTTATCAGTCGAAATTTTCACAGAATTCAAATGTAAATATTTGTGTAAGTGTTGGCAATTGTTAGTGTGCTCTTGTATAATTTTAAATATCATAAATATTTTTATTTTAAAATTAAAAATTTTACCAATTTAAAGTTAAAAAACTTGTTTATTTTTTCGCTCTCTGTTTAATACTTCTTCACATAGTGTCATATTTGTGTTAATCTTAAGTATTTTACTTTATATGTCTTTTTCAAAACTATGTAATGTTTTTACAGGCTCCCATACAAAATATTTTTCTATGGTGCGTTCCTTTTCTTTTTGGAATGACAGACAATTTCATTTAAGTTATATAAAGTATGGCATACTATGAGGCAGCTTACAATAAAAATAATACAAAGGAAAGAAATGAATATCAAACGCAGAAAATTATGCAGCATTTTATATTCTCTATTTCTAGTTGTCAGTGTAAAGCAAATATTTCTAATTGTTTTTCCTTTAGTAGTGCAGGGGTTTAGGGAAGATGGAAAGGTAGTGAAAGATAGATAGAGAGAGAGAGAGAGAAAGACTAGAGGTTTTTAATAGAAATAATATTTAAAACTTGATAACCAGTCAGTTAGTCTTTGTCTTATTTTATATTTTTTTCTGGAAAATAAATTACAAACATTTTTCAGCTATCTTAGAAAGAATTGCTGAGTTTCTGTTGTGAAATCACGTTTTTGTTTTAGCCTCGACTACAAATTTTTCTACATGTACTGCATTAGTGTTTTCAATATGATGGATTTGAAGATATTAAGAGAAATTTGTGAAAGATTTAAGCGAATTTTAGCTTGCTGAAATATCTGTATCCGAGTTATGTTATGGCTCACAAAAATATATATGATCAGATTTGTCAAAAATTAAAGCTTTGAAAAGTTGGATTTAACATTAAATTACCCAATAAAGACACAAACGTATTTTTATTATTTTTAAAGCCTAAAAACTTTCATTTTAATGTCACGTTCTTTCATGATTTATTTGTTGATTTATTTTCGCTTCAAATTCTAATGTGAAAAAAATTTGTTTTTAAGATATGCTTGCTTTAAAGTGTACTTTCACTTACTTACCACATTAAAGAAGGTCTGCCTTGTGTTTCTTCATTTACTTTTAGTTATTTTAGAAATTTAATTTTGATTAATGATGTTCAGTTTAGAAAATACTCATCATTTAGTTAAAGCTTTTCAACCTAAGGCCCATCGCTCTTTTAAAAGGAATATTCGTTTTGTCTGTCAGTATCAAAATATATTTCGCTTAGAACCAAAGCATACTTTGAGGATAGCACACTTTGAGGTGAAAACCAAAGCATACTTTGAGGAAGGAAAAGCATTGGTAAAACTCGAAAACTTATATTAGGAAGTTAAAATATCATTTTATAACAAATCACTTTACCTTATGCTGAATTACATTTGTATAAAACATTTAAATATGGTTGCCTATGCTTGTGTGTATGTTTTTGTGTTGTTACTTAATTTGATTGATTGATTGTGGGTCAAAGTTTGACACCTGCTTTACGTTTGTTTTTGGCTTGAAAACATTTTGTAAAAAGCTTTATGTTGTCTATAAAAAAATTAAATAATGTCTTGTTTTATTTAAGTCCATGTTGCAATAGTGGAGTCTATTGAAAATTTGTTTTCAGGTCAATAGGTTGAGGATACAAGAAATAATCCAAAGTAAAATTTTCTTGAAGCAGACAATGCTTTTTGCTACTGAAAATAATACTAAAATACACAAACATGTCAGCTTAATAAAGATCAATATACAAAAATTGTAGTGTGTAAAAAAACAATTGTTTATAAAAAATATTAAATGCAACCTGTAAGTAATCGTCTCTGCAAAATACAGTTAATTTTAGATATACGTTGTTTAAAGATTTGCTGCTTATTAAAACGTATCATCCTCATAATTATTCATTATAAAAATAATTTTATAAGAAAGTTAATATTTAAAAAACAACTACAACTACAATTTCTTTAAAAGACAAATATTTAAACGGTTAAAGGGATTAAAAAAGTACCTTTAAAAAAATACTGGAAAAATATCTTTGTATTTCGATTCATTATTTTATTTAACCGATAATCGGATCGTTAAAAATTTGTTACAAAAAAATTAACGCTGTTTCTACTCAGTAACTTTTTTAAAATAATATTCACTATCGCTTAGTTAGCTGTTGTTGTTCACTAAACAATTGTAAAGAAAAATAAACGACATACATTTTTGTGTTCTTTATTTTTTCTGCAAACTAAAATTTTGGCATCTTTTAGGGGCAGCGTTAATTGATTTTTAAATCTTTTATGTCTCCTACTACATGTGGAAAAAGCCTCACATGTTTTTGCTAAAATATCCAAACGCCAAAAAAATGTATGCTTAAAATCTTCGTCTTTTTCATTCTTCTTTGTGCTCTTCTTTATGTCAATTTCGATAAACAAAAAATTAACGATATCGACAATCGTTTACGAACAGTTAGTGAATCACACAATCGTCACTGCAACCAACAAAAATTTTCGACAAATTGTACGATTGTCGTTAAAAGCTGGTGAATCGTTTTTAAAAAAAGGTGCTAAAATATATGTGCACTTTAAAAAAATACCTTTTGACAGTAAATACTTTTTGAAAAATAGAGCAAATTTAGCATCGGTAACAAATTTCATCGAAAAGTAATTTATGAAAGTGGTTTTATGAAATCACTTATATCAATTATACTTTTATTAAGAAGAATTTGATTTGTACTTCAGATCAGGGGGCGAATTACGGCATTCGATATCGATCGAAATTTAAATAAAACATAATAGAAATTTCGATCGATATCGAATGCCGTAATTTGCCCCCAGAACTTATTTTTAAGAAAAGCTTTCAGGATGTTTATTTCTTTGAAACCCTTTTTCATCTTAAAAAAAAAGACTAGTAGGTAATAGAAAAATGGTTTTATGTAGTCTCAGGTTTAAAAAGAGTATTAAAAATATTATACAAAAGACTTAAATGGTACCTTCTTCGCGAAACAAAATACGTTTTTATAGAGTTTATCTTCTTTTATGTTGTTAGATAAAGCTTACTGAAAGATTTATTAGTTTAAAACAAGACAAAAAACGCATACGTGGGAAAACTCGCTTTTTAAAAAATACGGATTCAAATAAATTTAAAGTTCTAAATTATTAATTTAAAAAAGTTCTTTATGTAAAAAAACCTTTCAAAAGAAAGGTATATTTTCAAGTTACGTACTTAATGAAATTACTTGATTAGTTATAATAAGGCCATAGTCCACTACCAAATCTAGTTATAATCATACGTCATTAACCACATGTTGTGTAGCATAAGTATAGGCTCTCTATTATTTCAACCTCAGAACTTTTCCATTTTCGTTATTTTTTTGGTTATTAAACAGGGTATAGGCAAGGCACATTTTCTTCCTCCGTATGAAATAAGTAATTTCATTATTAAAAACACTAACCATAAGTATAGATACCACATGTCTGTCACCATAAAATGGTATCAAAATTAACGTGTACTAAAAAAAGTACGATAGTGTAGATTACAAGTGAATACGTGTGGGATATTTTGTCACAGGCGCGTCCAAACTCGAATGTTTTTAAAAATTTCATTAAATAATATTTTCTATGCTATCAAAGTCGCATTTAATTGTTACATAAGTTTCACATTGAATGGAAAAACCTTTTGTTGCGATTTTTTTGAATGAAACGAATGCTGCCAGGGTATTTTCTGCTTAAAAGACAATAATAACTGATTCTTGATTTCATTCCGACAGGGTTTTTTGATGTAGATCTTTGGAACGAATTTCCGTCATCTCTTGTCAATTTTGGTTTGAAGACAAACCGGTTTCGGCTATGAGCCATCTTCAGTGTCATTTTTCGTTCTCTGAGAACGAAAAATTAAACTTGACAAGGAATGACAGAAATTCGTTCCAAAAATCTACGATAACAATAACCACTAATCTTCAATTTGCTCTAACATTAAAAGTTAATAAAAATATATTTAAATACATTTTAAAAATAGTCCAGTTAAAGCCACTTTTTTGAAGATATTGATATAAGACTTTGTAAAAGTGCCTTATTTAAGAAATTACTCCATTGAATTTAAAAGCTGAAGAGCAAGTTTTAAAATACCTTATTTTTTAAATGCGAATGTTTATGAAAATATATTTTATGAGCTTGTTGTTACGTAAACACATAACAGCCGTATTCAGTGCTGGATGCAAAGGGCCTTGGAAAGGGCTTTAGAAATCATAACTTTTTTATGAAATTTGACAGAAATTTTAGGTATTTTGTTGTTGGATTTGATTAAAAGGCTACAATATTTTGCACTTGTACTTTCGCAACACCATTTCCATCAAACACTGATTACGGTTATTGTTTCCTAAAAACATTTTTGCTTTTCTAAAATTCTGCAGGAGAAAACATTTTAAAGCAAGCAGGAGTGAAATAATTGGATTAGAAATATAAAATACCTTTTTATTTATGATTTCAATAGGTCAGTGAGGAAAATACTTTTTTTTATTTTAGTGTACCTCAAGTTTTTATAAAATGTTTATTAAAGAAAGTTTTAAAGTGGGAATATTATCAGCCCTCCTAAATTTGAAGGAAACGGTAACAAAATTAAACAAGTTTTATATATTTTCTGATACCTAAAAACCTTGACAATGTTATTAGACCCTTATAATTTACAGACCCACATACGTAAATGTAAGTTCAACAACATGATTTTGTTTACAAATATATTTACAAACTTATATTTAATGTCAGTTATTATTTACATATTAAAAAAAAGTACAAAAGAGGGTATTATTTATCTGCTAAGAAGTTGAACATGACAACAATAACAGCAACAATAAAAAATCAACATATAATCAATTTTTTGAAGTGTGCTTTTAAGCCACAATAGTTAAAATGTTTTTTTTTTAACTTTTGATAGAGTAATAAATATTTACAGTTACAAACAAAAAAGAAGTAATATTTTATAGCATTTTCCTAGTATTAAACAATTTATAAAGGTTGAGTTAAGTCATGATAGTGCCAAATATTTTAATATTTGTTATTAAAATATGCACCAGGAATTAAAATATGGATCAGTTCTAACAATCTGGGGCAGTTTGTCGGGGCTTTGAAGAAAATGTTGGCTAGTGATGCTGCTAAGCCCTAAATATTTCATTAACAATCTCCAACTTAAAACTTTTTTTTCATAAGTTAGATTGGCTAGAAAGAAGTATTAATTCAATTAGTTAATTCAATTAGTCCAGTTTATAGTGTTAGCTTTGGGTATTTTAGGAGAATACGATAAATGGCAAACCTGATATTAATAAAAACTCATGACCGTTTAGTAGTGCTTTTATTATACCCATTGAAACAAATTGATGCGTTACCTTAAATCATGCTTCAATTTTATACGGAAGGAAAGCAAAGTATCGCGAGATATGTGTTAGTTTACAGGAAAGCGTGGTCGCAAATATAATCCACTGATTTCTACACATCTTTACATACTATAGTCCCTTTAAATAATGCAAATCTGACACAATGCAGTGGTTTGAATTGTTGTGCGCTTTCCATTATAAAGCAAAATTGATCACCTGTTTTTACTTAGCTCTTGCGATATATAGGTAGTAGTGTAACGAATTTTATCTCTAAAATCGTTAAACTGACGAATTCACATACCCCTTAAGAAAATAATCTAGAGGTCTTCAGTCGTTTAATCTTGAAGACTAAAATGTTTCCTTCTTAACGCAATTGTGTGGCTTATTGCGCGTTACTATCTTGCATTTTGTGGAAAATACAGTTCACTTACAGGAAGTTTATTTATTTTCGGAGAAGTTTTGACCATGTTTCTCAAAGGGTCATCGTTAATTGTAACTTGTTCTACATCGAAATACCGTTGCTTCGTTAAACGATGACGAAGAGTCATCTTAAATTTCGAGGCTATTCTAGGCTTCATAAATGAATGATATGTATTAATTTAATATGCTTTTTAAACTTGTTTCCTTTATTACTAGGTACTCTTTAAAAAAAGACTCAAATGTATAACAAAATCTGTAAATATGTATGTGTATGAATGGTGCAAGTGCAAAAGTAATGGAAAGCTTTTCCCAGAGAACATTTTTTCCACATACTATAAATACTCTGAAATTTTTTCAGTTATTAAACCAAGTTGTGTAAAATTTATTTTTTAGAAAGTTTAGACATATAGCAATTAAGGCCTTAATTAAACTTAAATATGTGTTCACCAAGGTGAATGATTTCTTTAAAAAAACAATTACTTTCTTTTACAAATATATTTTAAAGCCGAATTTTTCAAATTCAGAAACACAAGTTCTTATGAACATATTTTCAAATGCAAATTGAGCAAACTAAATTGCATATGTGTGAACAACACAGTCTGTAACTGCATTTAAAATTTAATTGTCTCAGTTAAGGTGCATGTCCCAACATGGTATTAGACACTGAACTAAATATTTAACACATTTTGGTTTCGGATTTTCGAATATTGCTAAAAAAAAATATAGTTAGCTTAATATCAGACTGTAGTACACAATGTCGGAGGTAACAAAATTTTTTTGATAGATATCGATACTATTTTTTCAGCCGCTTCTGTCCGTTGTATGCTGACATTGTTCAAAGTTATTGTTTTCTCCAAAACACTTTATCAGATTACTCACAAATCTGATTCGTGTTTTCAGATTTGCATCAAATATTTAAGCTTCCTTGTAAACCGCCTCTATAGTTTTCGATAGGCATACCGGAAACGAAATCGTTATCTTGCAAAGTCAAACTAAATTTGTTCAGTGGGGTACGTAACACAATATATTATGATTTATAATGTACACGCTTCCTAACAAGCATGTTTTTATTTATTTATTTTCCCTTTTGTTGTTCAACAACAACTTCACTTCACTTTTATACAATTCTTCAAGTTATTTGTTTTACAAGTGTTCATGTCTATTTATTGAAATATCTTCAATAATATGAATACGTAGAAATCAATGTCTAACGAAAAACAAAGTTTTTTCCTGCATTGATTTTATGATTATTGTCTTATTAGCTTATTTGTATTGTGTCATTTACTCATGTATTTGTTAATGGAGATATGTATTATTACAGTGTTTTCGATGCTATTAAATATGATATATTGTATTACGGAAACTTTTTTATTTGTCCTATTTTTTCCTATTTATTTATTCTTGTAAAATATCTCCCCATAGACATTGATTGCTTTGGTCATTATTGGTTACTTGTTTTGATGAGTTTTCTTTTTGTTATTAAATGTGTATTGTTATTATGGTTATTAAGCCAATTGCGATCAGAATATTATTAATAGGACTTAATAAGGATGGGCAAAGTTTTGCTAAAGAAAACACAATTAAATATATATATATATATATATATATATATATATATATCTATATATATTGCATACTTTAAGGGGTTTTTGAAAAATCTTTGATGCTCAATCAAAACGAAAAATAAAAACATTTTGTTTTTTCTTTTTATGTGTGCCTTTAGGGGAATTAATTAAAATATAATAAATTGTATCCTTATAATTTGTTCTATGAATTAAAAAACTAAATTTGTCTGAAAACATTTTTTTAGTACTAAATTTGTAATAGATCCGTATTTAGAATTAACAAACAATTAGACAGGAAATGATAATTGGCAACTTCAACTAGTTTTATTTGTGTTAGACGCTTGGCGATAGAACAATTAAATCTTTAAATCTATATGAATATATGTACGTAATTATGAGACCGATTAAGGCCGTGATTCACTATCCTACACAATCGCGCGATCTATCAAATGTGAAATGTGTGCTAAAAAAGTATGGCAGTGTGGACTAAAAATGCAACTGTGTGATAGATTTTTTTGGCAAGTCGTGCGATTTGGAAAAATTTATGAAAATTTTCATAAAATGATAGTTTCCTTGCGATCAGGGTAGTATTTATTGTCAACCAGCTGAGTATTTTGTTTTTGCATCATTTTTTTATCATAGTGTGGCACCTATAACGCCATTTTGAAGCGATTTTTTAAAGTCGTTCAGACTTCTGAAAAATTTCTTGTGAATGAATCGCACGATCGTGTAGGGTAGTGAATCAGGGCCTTTAAGAACATTTACATAGTCGTGTTAATCATCCTCAGGTGAATTTTTTATGCAATCTAAGACCTAGGATGTTTTGTTGCTATTTGCTATTGGTTCATACATTTACTACTTCATTTAGTTTCATGTAAAGAGGTGTATGGTAGTAGCTTTCTACTCACGATCATACACAATTTATTTTTTTCTAACCCATGCATGGTGACGTGATTCTAAACAAATATATAATGAAGATTAGAGTGGGTAAAAATAGTTGCATCAGTCACAGTCACGCCCTAGAGTGAACGATATGTCAATGAGGTTTCTAAGACGTCCATTAAAATTGTATGCCCACGTCCTTAAACGCAGCCTGGTTAGTTATTTACAGTGTCGCCATTTTGGTCCAGTAATAATTTATATCATATCGATGTGCAATGGTATGGTAACACTTTCAACTTCATTCTTACCACTATGTAATCCTGTGCTTTTTGTTTTTTTTAAATCACATTTTCCACCGGAAGTCAGTTTCGGCAACTATATATATATGGATCATATATAATCAGCGTGTGATTAAAACCAGTGAACAGAGGTCTAATTAAGAGCAGTAATTGACATTAATCAGATTTCCAGGTATGTCTTTAGTTACATAGTCTGAATAAGAAAATTAAACCAAGAGAATAATTGTTTATTGTGAAGCGTAATTATAAACTTGAGTGTAACGAATGCGACCTATTTAAAAAAGAAATAGATTGAAACGTGATATGGCAAATTGTTACAGGTGGTTGCCCCTATTAGCTTTTGACGTTTACATAATTTAATCATAACAAGACCGTAGCTACTACTACTCATATATCTTCAGCCATATCTAAATATAACATCTAGAAAAGGATATAGATCATAACCTAAGAACATTTAATTCATTTGTACCTTCGAAGCTTAAATATTAATATTTTAAGGTCTGTTTCGAAAAACCTTTATTTTTTCTTTATATAATGATATATTCAAGTTCATTTGGTTTAAGTCTTCTTTAAAAAGTATTTATTTTCTATAACTATTATTATGACTTTAAAAAAAAACCTTTGCAGATTTTCGCTGCTCTTCCATCTTAAAAGTCTTTGAACTTTATGCAAAGCATGTTAAAGCCGTCAGTAGGCAATCTATTTTGTGTTAAACAAACCCGTTAAAGCTATAGGAAAAGTTATTTAATTGTTACCTACAAAATTTAAAAACTATGTTCGCTGAGTTATGGAAGAAATAAGTTTTTTTTTCAACCAAGAGTATATTTTATTATAGCCTTAATTAAGTTAGGCAAGGATATCGGTAAATAAACTTAAGACAAACTTTAAAGGCATATATATTTACTGTAACTTAAGGATTCGACTACTATAAAGCATATTAAAGAAGAATCATGGGAATTTTATTATTCTATTAGATATTTTCCTTTAATTTTATGAAG
Organism: Phania funesta; assembly: GCA_963932375.1. NCBI lineage: Eukaryota > Metazoa > Arthropoda > Insecta > Diptera > Tachinidae > Phania > Phania funesta. The sequence goes on along the minus strand of OZ010653.1, from coordinate 100,595,686 downwards.
TTTTCTTAAATACAAAATACTTTTTAGATACATTCCCTGAAAATATGCAACACTTTTATTGAACTATTTACTTTTACTTTGCACTAATTTTACTTTATAAAATGCAAATAATACAATATTGTAAATGAATTCCATTTTGAAAAGTCCACGTTTTCCCATGAAACCTGCACAAACTTTGTTTGAGAAATATACTTTTTTGTGTAAATATTTTTCTTGCATTTGCTAAGTAATTTTTCTTTCAATAAAAAATTTATGAAATTTATTTTATCTTATTACTTATTCCTCTTTTTTCATTGCTTGGCAATATTCTTTACATAAAATATGAAAAAAAAATAGAAATATAATTGAGAAAAAAGTCCAACAAAAAAATTGTGTTAAAGTATGAAGCAAGAGAACTCTTTTTTATACAACAAATATCACTGAGTCTACTTCATTCGTTAGTTTTCTAATGTTTGAAATTTTTACATTTGCAAATTTGAAATTTTTACATTTGTAAGTTGATTCTGTCTGCAAAATATACTCTTCACAAGGAAAAATTTTAAAACTAGAACTAAATTTGAACATTTATTTTAGCAGCCCATAAAGGTGTATGGTATTTTATGTTTTTATGTCTGAATTTTTTTTTAATTAAATTTTTGCTATATAACAAAAAATTTTATACGAATTTGCTCTGCGAGTATATGCAAATTAGCTTTACTTAGATTCATTTCTAAACATAGCGCCGCTACGTCCGCAAGAAGAGTTTTCGGGTTTTGAACTTTTGTATCGTTTTTTTTTTTAAATTTTAACATTTGACCTTACGCTACATGTTACTATAGCAACGCAGTATTTAAAAAAAACATCACATCCATTATTAAAAATTAAAAAAAAATCGTCGAATTATTTTTCTAGCTGTTGCTTTATTTTACCGTATGATTATGGAGATATATTCGTGTTTCAGTTACTCTGTGAACTGTGATGTTCAAAAATGCATTTTAAAAAAAGATTTAATTGATTTGCATATCAACAGTAAACTTTTTTTACGTTGATGAAAATCTTAACAATTTATTTTAAATTTTTGTATATAAAACTAGAGCGAATTGTGCAGGCGTTTAAAGTAAAAAACTTTTATGTTATTAAATCAAACTAAAATGTATGCAAATAAATTATTTAAGAGTATTTAACCCTCAAAGCAGGCAGTGGTTTGGTGTTGAAAATTTTAACAAATGTATGTGTAAAAATATACAAACAAAAGCTTAGATACTCATTCGATTTTCAACTAATCTTCAGGACTTTAGTGCCATGTTAATTATAGGTTTTACATATTTCTTTACTCTTGTGATTGTTTCTACTACAACCATAATTGTCCTACATGTCGAGTCATTTCTAGTATCAAAACTGCGTTGCGATAGCTGTACTTTCGTTACTTAGACTAAGTTTGACCAAATTGTGAGTACGCGATTCACAATTATTTTACAACGGTTAGGGAAATATGAATGATAATATTTGAAGGATTTTTATTGACCTCAATTGCGGAGTCTGAAATAGGGGATCACTATTCTTGGCTAGTTGGAAACTCTGTTGCAATAAACATCTGTCAGTTCGAACCATAGCAAATCGATAGCGTAAACGAAGGATGTTTTAAATTTGCAAAACATTTTATTATTTTGTGTGCAGAAAATTTTCATTGTATGAATAATTTTTAATATAGAAATTCTTGGTTATCTCATTATAAAGCAACTTTATGCTTATCGCTAAGTTTGCTTTGCTATCGATTATTTTGTGGTATATGAAATTGTTGGTATCGAAAATTCTTTCAGACAGAAAATTTGTCGTAATAAATTTCAAGTTATGTAAATTCCCTGTTCAGAAAATGTAGGTTATCGATACATTGTTTCCTTAGGAAATGTTGTTCCTGATAAATATTCTGTTTACAAAATTTTTGTTAATGTTATAAATAAATTTTCTTCATATAACTATTTGTTACTTTAACTTGTTATAAAATAAATGCCAAACGTTTTAAAACGCTGACGCACGTACATTTTATTGGTCCCCTCTGCCAGCATGCTGCTATTCCGAAAAAAAATTATTTTGTTATACAGTTTTATCCAAATGTCAAATTTATATAAATAAAATATTCATTATTGAAATTCAAAGTTGTGTTGGCACGAGAACGGGTTTATATCGATAAGAACACTTATGTGCATCTTATCACAATTGAAACATGTTTTTGCCAATTGCCTTTATGTGGAGATGTATTTATCATGATTGTCCTAATGTTACTCGCAAGTATATCATAGTTATGCCAACAGCATTATAAAATAACAAGAGAATTCTTAACACTTTCTTCGAATTTTGCTTTCTGTTTAACACTTTGGTGGCGGACTAATTCAGTAGTATCAGCATAACATCTTTCGCTACTAATAAATATAACAGCCTTATGGTATTATGTTACTAATTGTACTGTATGTGGCATTATCCTAGAGTTTAATATTAAAGAGATATGCTGGCAAGCCAGAATTTGCATTTAATACCTTAATTAAATGCCTGTTTTAAAAAAGAAGTAAAAATAATTGTTTAAACAATTTATGAAGCATACATTAAGGAGCACTTTCCATAAATTGAAATATCATTTTAATACTTACGTTAAATTTACGTTTTTTTTTCAGCTTAAATTTTTGAATTGTTTTGCACATATTTCAATACACACTTTAAAGTATAAAAGTATAAAATTCTTTATTCTTGCTCCCAATAAAATTTGCATAATTCTTAGCATAGAAAATTATTTGTACTTTGTCTATTGCTTCTCAATATGCTGCAGATTATTTACACAGTAAAACTCAAAGCACTTAACGAATGTAGATGTTTATTTGCGAACGATAAGATTATAGTATTAAAGAAATATAAACCGAGATACAAAGATCATGTAACAAGGAAAAACAAAAAATTTCTTCGCTGGCAAACAGAAAATTTTTATTGCTCGTGATATCTGGGAAATGGAACTATTTTCAGGAGAATAATTCTTAGTAGCTCCTTGAAGTTTCGTTTTGTGAACTCATTTTTTATTTCCTTCTTTTTTTGTGTTGTTTTTGTATCACGTCGTCTTTGGGGTGTAGTGTTTATTTTGTTTTACTTCTACATACTTTCACAGTTTTTATAACTGTCAAGTATCACTTTAAGTACCATATTTTTCAAATCAAATCATCGTCATCGTCAGCTCCAATGTCTCGTTAAATTTATTTCTTTTTTTTTTTGCATTTGTTTCTGCTGTAGTAGAAGACGCTGTGCAAAGATATTTACGTACATTTTTACGGAGTCATGTTTTTAACATTGTATTGAAATTATGTGTTTGCATTTCTGTCACAATAATCATATTGAAATCAAATATGAAAATTGATAGGTTTCTTTTCTATTTGATTATAAAAATGTTTAAAGAAATAAGGTTTCGTGCAACAATTTGCTAAAGCAGTTGTACTTATAATTCTAAATTGTAGAATTATAAGTACAAATTAAATAATATTTTCAAAACTTATTCGCGTTTTACAAAAGTTTTCGGAACGGCTTGTCCTAGCAAGAATATTTAATACTTTAATAGCAACTTTGTAGTAACAAAACTAAGTTGTATTATACCCGACCGCCATTTGGTAATTGTTATAACAAAAAGGGAAATTAAGTTCTTTTTATTTGAAACAAATTATTTGTGAGAATTGATTAGTTAGTCTTTTCTGGTTTGCTTAAGCCAGATGATCAGGAAACTTCTACCCTAGTTTTTAGAAAGACTTAAATGTGTTATGCTCGAAATTCCTCTATCCAAATGAGGAAGTTTAAAGAACTTTAAAACAAAACCATTAAAGTTTAAAAAAGCGCCCTCGACTAACAAATTTTTATGCGGTAAAAAACTAAGAACAACACAGCAATGATTTTCTTTCGGTAAAACATCAAAAAATAGCAAGTCCAGCGAACGTTTTCACAAGCAATTGCATAGTTATTTATACTTATAAAAAGATTTTTTTGCGATCTTTTCTCACTTTTTTCGCTTGTAGCATATAAAATAAGATTTGTTACATTAAAACTTAAGAAATGCAGATTAACTATTCGAAATTAATCATATTTAAAAAAAAAAACTGTGCAGCCTTTTGTATGATTAAATTTGATCCCCCCCTATTTGTAAGGAGCCAATAACTTTACCTTCAAAAAACCAGCTTTGGCAAAAAAAAAAAAAATTCATGCGCATGTTCACTACCCTTAGAAAAGTCTTGTCGAATGCTACCGCTGTACCTATGTCAGACAAATTACACTGCTCTGTATGGAATGAGTATGAAGGGATTAACCTGCTTGATATACTGAAGTGGACGTCTTAGTACGGGGGTCATACTATTAATGCCCGTTAAAAAATCTGTACGTTAAATAAAGAAACTGAAACCCAATTTTTATTAAGCAAGTTCAGACTCCTCGTATTTTTGTTTAAAGGCGGAATCGTTTGCAGACCAGTGTTATCTTGTGGTAACGTTATATACTATTTTAAAGCTTATAAAGTAAAATATTCGCATTACACTATGTATCTACACTATCACATATAAAATAAAATGAAAATGTCGTGTTTGCTTACTTCCAGCAAAGATATTTTTGGGCGGAGTTACTTTCGAATGGGTACCGACGGCGGTCGCTCTTGAGTACATTCGTTGGATGACTTTTTTTATAGTTTCTTTTTTTTTTAAAGCAGCAAAATTAAGTTGTAAAAAAGCAACAATTTGTAGTACTGGAGGAACCAAAACACATCGATAACCAATTAGAACAGCGCCCTTTTCTTGTTCCGGCGCAAACTGAAAAAAAATTCTGCGAAAGCATCTGTCCACGGGGAAACAGGTGTCCTGTTTATTTGTTTTATTGCTGCTTTTGGTATTTTCTTCGTTTTCTTCAGAAAAAATGCAATGAAAAGAAAAGTCTCAGCGTTTAGACATTTAAAAAAAAAAATTTTGAGACTGTCAAATTTTCATTCGTTTTGTCAGTCCAATTATTTTCTCATTTTACTTGAATTTTGGATAAGTCATTTTACTCGATAAAACAGTATGAAAAACACTTTAGCGAGAAAATATATTAAAAGTGAAGCATACCTTTAGCGGATTAAGACAAATAAAATTAAAACTTTCAAATAATAGTTTCCTTTGATATTATTTATTCTAAAAATTTTTCGTGGATCATCAAGAAAATAGGTAACTAGTAGATAATTTTAATTATGCAAAATTAATAACAAGGTTTAGTTTAAGGCCTATAGCAGATTAGTTAAGTAATATGCAATACTCTTGTGAAATCTTTTATAATATAATAATTATATGATTCATAATTTATTAAAATAGACAATAATAAATATAAAATTTGTTCAATTATATTAAGTCTTTTGGTTGTAATTACACCAAATTTTAGTTATAATAATTAATTAGCTTGTAAGATTTTTTTAATATGTAAGTATAGTGAATTTTAAATTTTATATTAAAAAACAAACAAAAAAGCTTATATAAAATATAATGGGGGCAATATAAAGAGAAAAAAACTTAAAAGCAATATAAAAACAAACTAAAACATTAAACCATAATTATAAAAAAAAGCCAACTCAAATAATAACAATGAACAATTGAATAATTTAAATTTTAAAAATTTATTTACAACCTTAAAAATTGCTACAAATTAAAACAAACCAACTAATTTTTATGCTTTTATAAATTAATCTAACATAATAATAAAACAAAACTTAATTCCTAAAAATAAATTAATATTGCTGAAATTATTGCAGATGCAAATTTTTCGGATTTTCCTTATATACAATATCTGACACGTAAGTTTTAAAAGGAAAATTAAAAATGCTAGAAGTGTAAATTAAAAAAATTAATAAAATTAATATTTTACTACTTATTAAAACCTTAACAAATGTACAATCAAATAAAAAATTTTATTTGGATTGTAAAATATATGTATGACAATATGAATTTAAACTAGACTTAAAGCCATTCAAACACATTTAGGTTTGGTGAGGCCTGGACTAATAATTCGTTTATTTCTAAATTCATTTTAAACTCAGAATTTGCATTTAAGAATGTGTGTAGTTTTTAGTTCCACAATAATTGGAATATTATATAATTAATGCGACGGTTGGTGTCTTTGCTAAGTCGAGTACATATAAGACGTTTTCTAAGCTCTTCCAAATAAAACTGCTTTTCACTTGATACTAACAAACAAAGGAAAAATGAATTTCCACGAGTTCTTTACTTTACGTGACATATCGCAATATACATATCGCACACGGCAAATAAACGATTGGAAATATACCTTTTTTCCTACATTTATTTCACCATTTTCATGATCTTGAAATCAAAATAAGTAAAAAAAAAATGCCAGAGTTTTATAAAAACAAACAAAGACAACATGCATGGCTCGTGAACGCAATGGAAAGAAATACAAATATTCAACGTACTTTTGCAAAATAAAGAATTTTGCTTATTTTTAGCTTAAACAAATTTTTCAATCAATCAATCACAAGAACAAACAAAACGCCAAAAATATAAATAAATCAGACTACGTGATTTCCAGAATTTGTCACGAATCAACAATTTATATACAAACAATGGCCTAGCCACCCAGTAGTGGGCATGCAAACCTTAAACCAAGGTACAATTTACAGACTCTAACTTGGTTTTCCTTATAAAAATAAAAATGTTGACATAAACAAATTTCATTAAAAATAACATACAAAATCTAACACTTTACACGGACGTGCAAGCCAAAGAAACGTGTCTTTTTGTATTTAAGTCTTTAATTACTTTCCTGACGGATGTTTCCATTTGCTTTAAAGAACCTTTTCAATTAAATTCTGGTTTTTGTTTTATATCTTCTATATAGATCCACCCGAGATCATTAAGAAGCCTCAGAATCAAGGTGTTCGTGTGGGAGGAGTGGCAACGTTTTATTGTGGTGCTAGAGGAGATCCACCACCATCAATAGTTTGGCGTAAAAATGGCAAAAAAGTATCTGGTAAGTCAATTGTGAAAAGTAAATTTCAATTAAAAATGTTCAAACTTTTTAGTTATCGAAAAATTATCTATAGAAATATTACCTGTCAAAAAATTTCCTATAAAAAGTTCAGTTATCGAAAATTTTTTTATTAAAACTTTCTTTCACTTATAAAATAGTTCTTTAGAAAATTTTGATTATTAACAAAAGATGTTTAGATTGTATAGAAAATTTCAGTTATCGAAAACAATTTTTGTAGAAAATTTTAGACCTTGAACAATTTCCAAGGAATATTTAAATAAATGATACATATATAGTAAATTGAATCTACCGATAAGTTTCATACGAAATTTTTCATTATCGATAAGTTTAAATAGAGTGTGTAGTTATCTATAAATTATAGGACATTTCAGTTATCGGACAAATTTCAATGAAAAGTTTTACTTAATAATAAATTTTGTAGGAAATTTTAAGTTATCGATAATTTTTAATAGGCCATTTCAGTTATCCATAAATTATTTTTTAATAGAACATTTCGGTTATTGTTACATTTTTTGTAATCAAATATTCTGTAATATCATAGACTTTCGGCAAATAGTTTTTCTTTAATAAAGTTTTGTATGAATACAGTTTTCAAGTACCCAAAAAAAATTTTTTTCTCAAATATGTTGATTTCAGATAAAATTTATTTTAATTTTTTTATGCCACACATAAAAATATATTTTGTTGAAATGTTTTTATTGTAATTAATTTTGCAAAATTTTATTAAAAAAAAAAAAAATTTTTAACTTTTAAATTTTTCATTTATATTTTGTTTAATATTATTTCAATTTATATATATAGTTTATATATGTATATATTTACAGATTTATTTTCAGTTAAATAAAATTTGGTTTTCACTAATGTGTTTTATTGTTTTATGTGTATGTCCTTGTGCCTTTGTAAATGCGCATATGAGCCGGCGACTTCTAGTATTTTTGTGCGCTTAATAAGCCATAATTTCTTTTCATTTTTTCTCCCTTAGGTACACAATCACGTTATACTGTACTGGAACAACCCGGCGGTGTTTCAATATTACGAATTGAGCCTGTACGTGCTGGACGTGATGATGCTCCCTACGAGTGCGTAGCTGAGAATGGTGTAGGAGATGCTGTATCAGCAGATGCTACACTAACAGTATATGAAGGTAAGTTTATAGCATAGCAAATATTAAATGCTTCAGTATTTGTTTGAACTATGTCACTCATTGGAAACCATAAAATACGAGTATATAGAAACAAAAAGTATTTTCACGTTTATGTGTGTGCATGTCGTCCATCCTTTCCTTTCTCAACTGTCATATTCTCCTTGAGAAACTTTTAAATTTAATTAAATTTTATCAAAACATTTATTAAGCTTCAAGCACAGCATTAAACACAAGAACAAAAACATAAAATAATAAAAACTAATCCTTGATAAACTGCTGTTAAATCAACAAGATTCACTCGAAAAAAAATAGAAAACGAACTGAAATATTGTATTTTTTCAACTATTTATTAAAAGCTTTTTTAGTTTGAGAACAGCAGCAAATAAGCTATAGAAAAAACTTGTTCTTTAAACTTTTTATATGAACATTTATCCTGGAAGAAGGATAAAACTGTGTAATAAAATGTTCCTGGTATGGCTTAGTATTTCGCTCCACTAGACAAGTTTTTATGTGTCAGGGTGAGTGTGAATGTTCGTTTATAAGCGTTTGTTATATGTTGTTGTGGTAACATTTGATTTTGCTTTATTGATCTCTTTAACTCTTGAAACTTGCTAGAAAAATAAAAAAACCAACACACATATATTCCCCATATACACATATGTGCCCATATATTTTAACAACTTATAAAGAGAAGCACTAAGTTTTGACCCAAAAGCCTAATCAACTAACAAAGTTTAAATAAAATTTATAAAACTTTTGGTATACAGTGACCCCATAAGTGAAAAAATAAGAACTATTTGATATTGAGGAATTTCGAATTAATATCTGTTAAGTACTACATATTGTGTGAGATTATATTCTCACAACAAGCAAGCTACCAGTTTTTTTTAAACTTCAAAGTTATGCATAGTTTGATATTCTAAAACATGTTATTTTTTATCTGATTTCTTTTCACCACCACTGTGCGTTCTCAATAAGACATTGTGATTAAACTCACAACAAAAATAGCTTTTGAAATTTTTTGTCAAGTGTGTTATTAAAGAGAATTAAGTAGAATCCCAAAAATTCTTATGCAACGTTTAATGTCTTCAATTGACTCAAAACTGTTTCCCCGGAGTGGTCGCTTGAGTTCAGTATACAGCGAGAAATCACACGGAACTAAATCAGGCAACGATATTAATTGAGTTTTTGGCGAAAAACTCACGAAGAATCAATGCGTTATGCGATGGTTCATTATCGTTGTGCAAAAACCAAAAGTTGTCGGCCCATAATTCCGGCCTTTTTTAACGAATAGCTTCGCGCAAATGGCGCATCACACTCAAATAGTATTCCTTGTTGACAGTTTGGCCGGTCGGAAGGAATTCGGAGTGCACCACACCTTCTTTTTTGTTTTTTCGGCTTCGGCTCACCTTTGGCAATATTCGGCCGATTGATCGTCTGTTTCCGGGTCGTAAGCGTAGACCCAAGACTCGTCGCCAGTTATAATACGTTTAATGAATTCCTGGTAGTCGGAAAGCATTGTTTGACAGACGTCAACGCGACGCTGTTTTTCAAGAAAATTTAGTAATTTTGGAACCCATCGTGATTTCGCATTCCTTAGGCCCAAATGATCTTTCAAAATGGTTTTCACTGATCCCTCCGATATTCCAACGATATCACCAAGGTCTCTGACTGTTAATCGTCGATTCTCTAACACCAATTCCTTGATTTTATTGACGTGTTGATCTTCAGTTGAAGTTGATGGCCGTCCTGGACGTGGTTCGTCGTCAATCGTTCTCGACCCTCTTTGAATAATTTGTACCAATCAAAAACACTTGCTCGCGACATTCAATTATCACCGAAGGCCTTTTGCAATATTCTGAACATTTCAGCACCACAAATTTTATTCCGCACACAAAATTTAATCAAACTTCTTTGTTGCACTAGAAAAAAAATTTTCGGCGAATGGATTTCCGGGCGAAATTTAAATTAAAAAGTCCTACTATTCTATTTTTTTGCACACAGTAGTATATTAAAAATTACGTACAACCAAAGAGGGGTTGCATTTGCAATTATCGATGAAGAGGCTATTTCGTTTTTTTTTTATCGATAAAGCTATTGTGTAGAAATCGTTTAGTACCTCTATATAAAATTTGTATATTTGATAAACTTAATGCTTAGTAAATATTCGATTTCTTTGCAGCGCGCAAAATTGTTCTTATTTATAAATATTTTGGACAGCACTGTTTCTTAGCGATCAACTTTCTACATAAAAATTTTTTTATTAATACATTTTCTGTTCAGGGAATTTTTTATTTAAATTTTTTTTGAGTAATTAAAATTATGGTTTCTATATAAAATTTTATAATTTATAAATTAATTATATAAAATACTATTGTTTTCAACAGTTTTTTTGTATAGAAATGCTCGAATATCTCTTAGAAAAATTAATGAATTTGATAAGTTTTACGCTTTAAAAATTTTTGGTATCGATTATTTTGCAGTATATAAAATTTGCCTCATTGTTCAAAAATTTTGGATTTGAAATTTACTCGCCGATCTAATCTTGATATAGAGAATTTTTTATTAATTAAAATTTCTGTTCAGAGAATTCTCGTAGTAGCTTGAGGAATGTTTGTTATAATAAATTTTTTGTTTAGAAAGTTTGTGTTATCGGGCAATTTTGTTTATTGAAAATCATACTTACAGAAATCATTGAAAATCAATATATCTTTTGTACAAAAAATTGCATTACCAATACATTTATTATGTAGAACAGTTTTGTTATCGATTAAATTTACGCTTAATAAATCGATAAATTTTGTGCTTATGGAGTTTTTGTTGTTGATTATTTTACAACATTTAAAACTGTTCTTATCAACAAATTTTTAGGATAGAAGATTGGTTTTACCAACTAGCTTTCCATACAGAAAATATCGATCCGATTTCTCAACAGTAAACTTACTGTGCCGAAAATTTTCGATATATATCAATATTCCTTATAGATCCATTTGTTACCGGTTAAATTTGTGGACCGGATGCTTTTGTTTTGATAATTTTACTGTATAGAAAATTTTGTTATCGGTAAATTTACAATGAAGAAAAATTTGTTTCCTTAAAAAATGTTGTCGATAAGATTTGTACATAGGAAGTTCCTGATATGGATTACTGCCCTGGATTGAACTTTTTCTTCTTGAAAATTTTTATAGAATAATTTTTACATAGAAAGTTTTTGTGCATAAATATTTGGTAGAATATAGATATTTTGTCTTGTCGATAAATTTTATAATTTTTAAAATCGTTTTTCAATATCAAAAAAATTTATGTTTTAAATATTTTGTTCCTGACAAAAAAATTATTTTAGTACATGTTTGGTATCAAACAGAAAGTGATGCTAAATTTTATGTATGTCAATGTCGCAATTCTAATCAGACTGATTTACTTGAAAATTTAATTTAAACTCTCATAATTTTTGCAATTTAAACGCCCTTGTGACTGCCCAAAAAACTCAGCTGTTACTTTTCTCGTGAATTTTACCGGACATTTGCTTAATCTCTGAAAAACTACTAACGCCTCCAGCGAAAGTACGAGGCAATATGAAAAAAAATCAAAAGGATCATACATGCCAGGCAATAAGCAATAACTCCTGCTCAATATTTATATATGTACGTGTACGTTTTTCTTAACATTGAAACATTTGCATTGAACAAATAAAATTTTGTTTTATTTCATTTAAGTTTAGTGGGTGGTGAGAACATATTGATAGCACGTACATAGATGGAGACAACCAGAATATGAGTATTAATAACATAAATTGTAGAGTAGCGCAAATTAAAAGGCAACTGGCATATGGGATTTTCTTTTAGCTGTGTAGAGAGTAGGTACCAAAGCGTATGATGCTGTTTCTCTTGCTGATATAGGTGACGGCAATGAATTGTATATATGATGACGCTGGCAGGCATTAGGCAAAGCATAGACAGCAGAGAAAGAAAAAAAACATATATGAAAAGTTTACAATTTGTTAGTCAGTCGCGCCCATAACATTTGTATTTCGATTGTGTTAGATATGTATGTTTGCATGAAACTGTGTGTTGCAATTGCGTATATTTTTAGCATATGACATTGTTACCCTACTGTAGTAATAAATGAACAATGTATACAAGAAGTGCAAGAAACTTACTTTTGAAAAAGTAAAGAAAAAGTATGGCTAAAGTGATATCTTAAATGCGGTAAACACTTTCAGTTTTAATACTTGTTATCGATTAACAATAAATAATTTGATTCATTCCTTTTGTGCAGAAAATAATAGTAATCGATAACTCTTATTTAAAACGAGAAGACAACGACTTACTTTTTAATTAAAAATTACTAATTATTTTTCGGCTAAAAATAGAATCGATCAGTTACGTCTCGATGAAAATTAAAGAAATCGATATTTTTTATAAAGAAAATGTAGTCATCGATACGATTCCTAAAGCAGAGAAACGCATAGAAAGATCTTACCAAAAACAAGTTATGCATCAAGTAGTAGCAAATAAACACTAACAAAAATTTTTAAATTTAGCGATACAATTTTTATAAAATAAAAGCTTATCGTTTGGCAATATAAGTTATGGGTAATAGTTTAAATATTAAATAAAAGTAATGCAAGACGTTTATTTGTAAAAAATAATTTTTTAGGAAGGTATCGATAAGTATTAAATGCAAAGATAAGATAACAATGGACCCAAAACTTTATACAATCTAAATATCAATACAAATTTCTCTACAAAATAAACGTGCTAGAGTACAATAATGACACAAAAGGCTATCGATAACTTTCCTATAAAACATAAGTCATGGCTACCAATTTAGAAGACACTATTGTTTGATTAAAACTTAAGTAATCGATAACGATAAATTTAAGTATTCGATAAATTTTTTCTACATCAAATAAAATGTTTCCATAATATTCTACTAGATATTAATTTCAAAAATAGCACTCTTAATTTCTATATAGGTAATAAATTATAAAAGTATTTTTGGAAAAAAATAAAATTTCTCGATAAAATATTTTCACAATAAAACACAATAATGTTTTGATAAAAATAACATCTTGGAAAAAAAAAATTAAGTTATAGATAAATTGATGAAAAATATATATACAGCCTTTTTAAAAGAAAAATGATGCCACTTCAATTGTATAGTTATTTCATAGGGTACCAAAACATTGTGTCTATCACTAGGTGTCCTTACAAACGACTACATGCAAATATTTTATATGGAACTCTCTATTGCTATAGGTCCTCCAGCATTACTTTCCATATGTGTGTGTTTATTGCATTGTCTTTTTTATAGAGACTCATAACTCGATGGGTCTTTTTTTACTTCAACACGCCCTTCATAGCCCCACTCGCCAGAGTGTAGACAAGATATGTTCGTACTGAAGCTCACAACGGCTTTTAGTTTTATTATTGCATTAATGTATTTGTGTGTCTATTATTGTTGTAACACAAAGTTTGTTGTAGTAGTGTAAATTTTGTTAGTTGAGTTATTGTTAAAAGCCCATAAAGTATGCTAAGTTTATTAAAATAGAGGGCAAGCAATTTATGAAACAGAAATAAAACTTTGTTATTGCCTTTATGATTTCAGTTTTATTGCTGTGTTTTATAAAAAAAAATATATTAGAAACTAAATTGTAAATTATTTAGAATATGTAAAATATTATTACAAACATTTTTAGCATTTGCGCTATTTAGTGGTCAAGAAATAATAAATGGGTTTTATTGTTTGAGCAGAAAGTAGTATAAAATATGAGTCGAAATTGTTGATTGTTGTTTGTTATGCACTTGGTTAGATACTCCTCTTTTTATTATGTATGTAAAATATTATTTCTATGTTTATTTAAATCTTTACTTGCTTTAAAATGTTGATGTTTCCGTTTTTCCTTCCTTAGTACCTGCATATTTGTTCCGCTAAAAGCAAAAAATAATTTGGCCATAATATATGCTATTACTTTTAGAGTCTTTGCTTATTAACAACTATTTCTAAAAATTTTTGTAATATTGAAACTGCATGTTTGGCCCAACAATCAACTGCTGAAACAACATTTTTGTAGTCTAAACTTTATTAGTGGTCTTTGGTAAAAAGAGGATAAAGAAAAAATTTTGTAAACAACTTTGCCACCTCTAACTACAAAATAAATTTTTCCGTTTAGTTTGTAATAGTTTGGCGTTTAGCTTTTGCATTTTTGTACAAAGGTAGAACAATTCTATTCATATTAAATGTTTAAAATATGGCTTCACGCCAAAATATATGCTATGCATTTTAACACTTTTAATAAAAGCACACACTTATTGGCAACATTTACGGTGGCCAACATGTTACAGTATTTGTTAAAATATTTGGCTTAAATTGTGGAAAGGAAAATGCAAATTATCTTTTCTAAATGTTGGGTAATAACGTGTATGTAAATAGATGTTGAGCATAGCAAAATTTTTAGTTTTACACAGCATATTTCTTGTTTGTTTTATACGTGTGTTTAGTAATTAAAATACTATTAAAACGTTATATTTATGATGGACTTAATTAGTTGATGATTATTTTTCATTTTGGATCTTTTTGTACTTTGCTCCTTATTATCACTAATACGTTGTTAACCGTGTTTTGCAGAACACCGAATTTCTGCAACTTCATTTCAATAATAGTAAAACTAGGAAATCGTTTTTGTAATTGTTAGTTTTGTTAATATTGTGTTTAGTTTCTTCCTAAATACTTATAGTTATTATCTTTTATATGGCCACAATTTTGAAAATAATTACCTTAAAGCACCTGTGAAGTTTTATCAAAAAGTTTTATTATTTTAACAATAAAACTGCTATATCAGCGAAATTCTATGTACGATGTACACATATACTTTTTCTTGAATATTTTTCTTGTGATAAGGGAGTGCATTTGCAGTAGGCCTTAAGACTCGCATTGTATTGGTACTATAGAATAGAGTTTAGAACGTGGTTTCCGGCCATTTAACAAGGGTTCTCTCGCATTCCTTCTACCTATTTGGGTTATTAGGCACATAACTTAATCGTGCACTAAACAATGGGATTTCTTGTAGAGATTTAAGCGCGTATACTTGATTTTTGACTAGAAGTCATTTCCTCAGAGCCCCTTCCTGAAAGATTGTTCGTGTGAGACCCATTCTAGAAGACCCTTCTTCGAAGATTTTTAATTGAACACTCTTCCTTGGATACTCTTCCTACAAGACACATCCTGGAAGACTCTTTCTTGGAGACTCTGCCTGTAAGGCGTTTCTTGGAAGACTTTTCGTATAAGACATTTCCTGGGAGACTCCTTCTGGAAGACCTTAGAAAATCCTCCTAGAAGACACTTCCTAGGAGATTTTTCTTCAAAAAAAATTATTTTCGAAATATATATTAAAAATTTAACGAAATGATTAGTATTGAAAATGTTGCTGATTTAAATCTAATTTTAACACCGATTTCGATTATAGGTATTAATATATTTTTTAACGCCATTTCTTAAAATCTGAAACCGTCGTGCACTTTTTACCCATAGAAACAGTTTATTATCAGTAAATGCCATTTAATTATGTTCTTTCTTTCATGTCTCTTCTGGGTGCAGAATAGCATGCATCGCAAGAAACCCAATTCAAAAAAATAATCTTGGGAAATAAATTACAAAAGTTAAATTTATTGTAGTTTTCCAACCGCCATTAACTTAAATAAAATATTTCAGATATTGCAAATCCCCTTGCCATATTAAATATTGTTTCGTTATTTGTTCACATTTAATCAAGCTCATTATTTTGCATTTTACCTGGTGAGAATTTTTCATGAGCCCTAATTTGTTGTTAAATGCCTTTGTGTTGAGCACTAGAATGGTAAGTTTGTATAGTTTCAGTTAAATTGAAGGCCTGAGTGTCGTACAATTAATATGTAACACAAGTTAATTCAATATTGAGTATATTGAGTATGAACGGTGTTATATATATGAACTATCAAGGACCCTTAAAAGTATGCAGTACTTTATGAAACTTTTCGCGTATTATACTGCAATTTGTATGATATTTATTTTTCTATTGAAAAGGAAAGGCTAAAGTGTTGCCGTTTGCGAACTTAAATTTTTCCGAAATTATGATGAGTGATACATGAAATTCTTTGTTCTTAAAAAACATTCAATTTGAGAATTCTTCTTTTTTTCGTTTGCAGAACCAAAAATAGCATTTTATTTTAAAAGTGTTTTGGTTTATGTGGTAGAGCATGTTTTAACCGAATTCGGTTAAAAATGGCTAAAATTTGTGAAAAGGCATGCACGGTTGAATATAATAAACTATAAGTTCTCTTAGTGTTTACTGCACAAAGCAGCTTCAGTAACACCTATATTTTATCTGATGAAAGCTTATTGCACACCATTTGACGCTTGGTTTAATAATCTAATAAACAAAATAAAATATATTTTAACCCAACCGGCATATGATTCTTAATGGCACTGTAAAGAGAAGTATTATAGCAAGAATGTGAAACATATGCAGATTTGTCATATTTTTAAGTAGAACCATCACTAAACACTTTTTTCTGAAATAAAAATACGTCAACAAAAAATAATTGGGTGTTTCAGTATTTTATTTTCGGTATGATTTTTATTCATTTATTTATTTTTATTTTAATACCAAAATTTTTGAGAGTATCCTCAATTGGCTTTTATCCTTAATATAGCGTTGTGAATTGCATAAAGAAATATTATATATCTATTTAAAACTAATACTCTTTACCTTAATGTTGCGGTAGCAACAATAACAGAAAACACATTTCGAAAATAATTAAAATTAATTGTAGCAATTATTTTAGTATACATATTCCATTTCACAAGGGACTATTTACGGAGGAAACTTTTAATTTTTTAGTTGCCACTTGTAATTGCACACATTACTTTAAGTATAACAATATTTTGTGTTGCCCTTTATTATCGAGTTTTAGAGCAATTTCACGAAAATAATTATTAGTATAACCAAAACACAAAATGAGTTAAAATAAGAATAGAAACTATGTTAGATATTAATGCAAAATAATAATACAATAGATGATGTTTAAATAAGTCCATTTTAGGTGAACATTTAGGTTGGTTTACTTGTTTAGTGAAAGTCTATAAAACACAGTATACTTTTGGGGGCCGCTTAGAAATACTAATATTGTAAATTGAACTTGTTAAATAAGTATGAAATATTACTATAACTAAAACTTATTTTATTTATAAAATTCCAATGTTTTTTTTTCTTTAAGTTTAATTTACCAAAACTCCTTGTAACATGTTGCTGCACTCAAAGGGTGGCATCGTGTCTTATAAATTTGTTTGCTTTTTAACACAAAAACTCATAAAACTGTTTTCCCTCCTACAAGTTATTAGTTAGACCTAAAAAATGAAATGAAAGCATTTGAAAGGTCTAAACTTTTAGCAGTATAAAATGCAAGTATTTTACAAACTTAATACCACCCATGGCTTGTGGATATGTACCATAATGATACAACTAGAAAACCAAACTACTTGGAAAACTTATGTTAAATAAATTTTCAGAAACTATCTTTATACTCTTAGCTAACAAATTTTCTGCATCTTTAAATTACAAAAAAGTCCTTCAAACTCAAATACACTGACACACACACATACATGAAGCTCTTTGCTTGGAGCCAGACTAACAACTTTTGTCCAAAATTTAACATAGTTGAAATTGTTTTAAACGGAAAATGAACAAAAAATATTTTTCAAAAGGAAACGCATAATTTTAAAACTCTGTGTTAAAGTTTTCGAAAAAGCCCCCGAAAATACACAAGTACCAGCATGATTAATGAATTTAACGGCCATTGAATACAATTTTAGGGCTTTGTACTTACTTGAAACAAAAATTATTGAAATAAAATCATAAAAATAAAGTTTATGGATGGTAATAAAATAGGAAATATGTTCGTTTAAACTTTTATATTTATTGCACTTTTTTAAATTATAAACTAATGGCTGGCTCTTTCGTCCATAAAACAAGAAATTTTATGCAGTTTCAGACAATCAGCCTAAATTTTTTATGCGAAAGCGCTTAGATTTTGGAATGTAATGTCTGGCACGCAGACATACATATTTAATAATTTCCCTAATATAAAGTTGCCTACTTTACGGCAACAAGTAGACGTTCATACACGTACTAGTATAGATAATATGTAGTGATCTTCTTTATCAAATTGTTCACCAAATTTTAGTGGTTTTGCCCCCGCTTAGTCAATAATATGTACATTCATTCTAAAAAAACAGAAAATATTCTAAAATTTTGTGAAATTCTTTAAGTTCTCAGCACAAAGTTTTGTAAATAATTGTGCATATTTCTCAATTTGATCGTTGGTGCAAATCATGGGTGTCGTGGCAAAATTTCAAACTGAAAGTAAATTAATGAGCGAATCTAATAGCATGCGATATTTAATGGAAATTTTGAAGACGATCCTTAATTTTATACTTAAAAATTATGAGCTAATCTTGTTCACCAATACGTCTTTTGCTTCTAGACTTGCATACACTATTGTAAACAGATGTTAAAGTCTTATGGTAGCTTCATCCTTTTGAGATAGTTGCAACACTTTTCTGAAAATTATAGAGTGCGTGTTCTGTGAATGGTTGTTGGTACTGGATTAAAACTATTCTTAGTCGTAATAGCCGATACCTGCACCATTTTTCCGGTAGTGTATTTTGCAAAATTACATACGAGCTAAAAGATGAATTGAGCTACCTATTTCAGATGTTGGTGAAATCAAAATGTGTGCTAGCTTGTGCTCATTATTCAACTTTAACAGACATCACGTCTTTTAGCTTAGCGGAATGAAATAAACAATACCTTCTCGTAATTAAGTATAAAACACGTTCTTGGTTATGCTATTGAATGTACTACAGAAGTTATACTGAAGAAGAGGCAAAGACTTTGCACACCATAATCTCTTGAAGGTTTTCTTAAATGATTTGGTCCTTACTTAAAGCCGATGAAATAAATATGCCTGGTTGGTACCGCAACACGTACGAATAATGCCGGTAGTTATTTTGCAAAATTAACTGGCAATTACAGTCTTTGTATAGCACAATTGGCCTAAAGACCAGTATTGGAAAATTGCTGCTGCAAATTGCATCTTGAAAAAAAAACAATTTTATTTTTTACAGCTGTAAATGCTAGAAGATTATTATAAACTAGAAGAGGCAATAAGCTAACAGTCTTGGAGAGCATTATAAAAGCTCATTCGCCACTACGCCTTTCAACCCAATGCTCTATAGCATCGTTTAGAATTGTATACTCCGTAGAAATATACCAGGAGAGTAAAAATTATTTACGATTTCCTAAGGAATCTCAAGAATTCTTTTCGAAGACTATGAACACTCTTAGGACTAAAAGGTGATTGTTAACCTTAATAAAATACGGAGGAGTGTTAGAAATGAATCCTTAAAAGTTTAACATTGATCCACTCTAATTTTAAGCTTTGATATTTCGTGAAGGTTTTTTTCCAAAAAAAAGGAAGTGCCATTTCGACTTCAACAAGTCTGGTCTTATTTGATTCGTTACTAAATAATTTAAAAAACATTTTTTAAAATTTTGGCGGCTTTTTTTTGCAAAGGTTTTTTTTTTATAATTTTTCGAATATTTTTTTTCACAAGACTGACTATTTAAAACTTATTTAAACGTAGTAAGAATGTGTGACTTCTACTCTATTCATTGCCATTTAAAACTTCAATGGCGGTGGAAAAATAACTTTTTTCTATACTGCAAGCGAGTGACTCTTACTCTTAGTTTCTATTAGAAGTAAAAAGTCTGAGCTGGGCAAAAGCAAATCTTCAACAAATTATACAACATATCATAAACTCCAGCAACAGATCTAACCTTTTTCCTCAAGTTCTTACAGCAGGTGGCATAGCTTTCGGTTTAACTTGGTTGATTAAATGTCGTGTTTTTAATAAAAGTTTTATATTTTTACACTTTTTTATTTTACCTTTTTAATATTTATTTTTGGTGTTGGAATATTTTTAGTGGTTATTTTTTAAGCAATTTGTGTTCTATTTCTTTATTATTTTATGTTGAAGTTTTTCTTATAAACAAACAAAAAATAAAACGAACAAATTGTGGCGTCCAACTTAGTGATTTTTTAAAAGCATCATAAATTATAAACTACAGCCAGCGCACCAACACTATTGTGCCTTAATATTTTTTATGGTTCCACGCAACACTACTTCTACCATCGCCAACAAAACAGAAAACTTAATTTTTTGCAACCATTTGCCATACGTTTTCTTTTGAAATGTTTCCACCTTCATGCAAAATGCATTAAGTCTTACATGCACATCTCGTGTAGCCATTTGCTTGATTTTCCTGATGTTCGTTTCTACATTTCTTTATAAGATTTACCCAGTAACCATCAGCCATCCTTTATTAGCATTAAATTGTTAAGCAAGCGGCTATGCAACCAACCAACTAACGAATGAACAAATAAATGCATACATAAGAAAAAGTAACGTGCAACCTACATTAAGACAAACAGACAGACAAGCCCGTGGACGGAGGTTCTAGCGAACTTCATAGAAATAAAAAAAGAACAAAAGAAAGTACTAAACTAAACGTTTATCTCATAAATCGTTAAGTGTAGCCAACAAACCGTGCCACAAATAAAATATATACATACAGATCTAGTAGAGGTGTTTCCAGTTTAAAATTGGATATGCAGAGGGTATACAATATATTGTTTTTTAAGCGTAGAAATTAAAGGTAACACAAGATTTTTTCATTTATTTTTTATTTTTTATTTATATCAAATATTACGCTTTTAACATATAAGAAGCTACGAGAGTTAGCTTGGTGTGTAAGATATTCGTTTTCCTTGCGCAATTGTCATTAAGAGAAATCATTAGGATCTCTCGGGTTGATCGTGATTCCTACAGGACAAGCGAGTACATTCGATTGGCCGTTTGTCTACACACTTTAGTTCAATTGTACGAAGTATAAATTAAAATGCCGTTTTATAGTGTGTATAAGCAAATAATTTTCAGTCGCTAAGGCAAACAGCATTGCAAGTGTCCTAGAGCTGGAGATAGAGGGACTATAGGATGCATAATTCTTTTTCTTATTGACTTGGTTTGTTCCGAAATGTAACAATTTGTTTTACAATCTATAACAAATTTTACAATCTATAAAAACAACAATCTGAAAATAATTGAAAAATACGTAGCAGGGGAATACAAGTTTCGCAACCGCAACAGAGCAAAGCCTTGCAGTGGCAAAAATCTAAAGTAACAACAATAAAAAAAAATTTGAAGCGGCTTAGAGATAACGTAAGTCTCTGTGAGGTAAGAAAATTTTGAGATTTCCCGATAAGGGTAGGTCAATGTGGAATAGAATAAGCTTGCTATGTGTCAGATATTATCGCCAACCTTTTTTAATTTGTCGCCGGCAGTCGATTCTGTATGAAATATGATATCACTAAAATGTCCACCGCAGTTACGTCCAATCGCAGGAGTCAGAAGCTTAAATTGTCGTAAAGAAATAGCATATAAGGACTAACTGCTCGGTGATACCATAAGTAATATCAATAATTTTATAAAAAAGGGGCGGTTCTTTGGGAGTGGCATAAAATTAGTTGTTTAAAGGCCAGGAATACATAGTTTTAGGAACAATATCCGACGGATTCGAGTTATTTAAAGTCATAACTAGAATTTGATGTCCGATGAAAAAGCCACATAACACGAAATTAAAGTCGTTTTTAAAATATTATCAATCATCTACCGTATGGTTTGAATGGACTTAAAATATGACACAATGAAATATGAACTAAATAGGCTGCATGTAGGGGCGTGGCAAAAAATACTAATGGGTATAGAATCGTCATTAAAATTTCTTTTATTCTAGGCAGTGACTGGAGCACCACTTTATATGCAGGTCGACCCGGAATAATAAGCTTTTGACTTCAAAAAACCTCAAAAGAAAGAGTATAGCGTAATCAAATAGCACAAGCTTGGTCTTGGTGGTTTATTCACATCATTTCTGTGAGGAAAGACTGTGCATGCGAACCGTTTATGTATAGTGCCATTTGTGGCATTCGATGTTTGGCACGTAGTGACGTTCTGCTGGAATCAAATGTTGCCCACATTAATAATGTTCATCTTTGGACACAAAAGTAACCAATTTCGTTGACCTGTACCGGGTTGCGTTGGCGTCAATGGCCTCACCTAAGTTATGTTTTTAAAAAGCACAGGCAAATGATGCCAAAAAATACATCGCGTGCTCGGTTTCCAGTATATGAGAGTTTTGCTGATCCTAAAATTTACCTTGTTGAGCTTTCTGTCAAAATTGAAGACCTCTTCCAAACGCAGAAAATAACTAATCGATTCGACAGATATTGCCGAAAAAACAAGGCCGTAAAAGACCACCAACATCGATATGTTCTTATTGGCAAACAATTTCTAATATGGTCACCAGAATTGCTTGGTTTCTTTTCCGGACTCCCAAAGTACCTCTTAAACAATTTAGCAAATTTAACTCCCAGGTCTATTTAGAACATCTGGAATCGATCTGTGCTGCTTAGGCGTTAAATAACTAATTGTGTTTGTCTGTTAAAAAACCTAAATTATCCACACAAACTGACTGGTTTGCAGTTCTTTTAGTAAACACGAATTTCACAAATCTTTAAATGTTTGACAAGTGTTGCATACTTTCAGGTAGTATCCAGCAGTTTCCAAAATTAAATTTCCTTCTTAAAGAACAACAACATAAAATAATGTGCACCTACTACCGTTTCATTTTAACAAATGCATTGCATATGACTTTACGTTCTGATTTGCTGTGTATCATAAACTGCTACTTAAGCGCCAAAAAATCTCACATCCTCACAATTACTTTGCATTATATGCAGGTGTTACTTAGCAATACAATGCAACGCCAAGAGAAAACAATAAACCTCACGGGGAGCTTTTACTTCTTGTTTGTTAACGTTTCTGACATGTAGTGAAATAGGAAAATAAAAATTCAGAAACCAACTGCATCAGCTGCTTTTAACGAAATTTACCTACACGTCTATGGCGGCAAGGCTTGCTTTGCAAACAGCACAAATATTGTTGCTATTTTTCAACTTAATGCAAATAAAGTATAATACAATGATTTTCTTTTACATATTTCTCTAGCTTAAATAGTGAGTGTGAGTGTGTGATCGTGTGTACCTAAGTGTTTCGGGAAGCATGTAGTAGCAGTTGTATTGTATATCAAACAGTTGGGAATTTTGATTAAAAATGCTTTCACGTAAAAAGGATAATACACGAGTAGTTGTTTGTTGTAGTCATAGTTCGAGTAGCTGCTATTGCTGCTGCAGCAATATATTTCTTGTGTGCGGCAGTTGTCGTAACAACAATCAAACTATAAAAGTTATACAGACAAGAGATATTGCTGAAGTTTTATTTAACAGGTAACAGCGGTGGGAGTATTGTTTGTTATAAAAGCAAACATTTTCTATTATGCGTTACGAGTTGGTGTTTTTCTTAGTGTTTGTCTTGTGTATTTACAACACTTATACACACACACAGGTATTTACACATATATATATGTATATATATATGAAATCCAATAAACAGCTTCAGTATTTCCAGGCGTTTATGTGTTTGTTTTATATAGATGAATAAACTATAGAAGATGTTATCTTAACGTCATGTCTTTTAAAAAGAAAGTGTGTGACCTTGTAGGAATTTTATTATCATCAGTTATTAATATCAGTTTTCTGGTTTCAGAATTTTACGACCGGGTGCAAATTTCACATAATTTCAATAACTCTAAAATGCTTTATCTTCTTAATTTTTAGAGTCATCATCTCGTTATTGCCATCCATCTCGTTAGTATTTATACGTGGTTTTAGCCACCCATAAGTTCTTTTAGGTGCAAAAAGAGTAAATAATCATAGACTGAGAAGAATAGAAGAAGAGACAAGAAAAGAAAAGCAGGAGAATGAAAAAAGAGAAAAAGAAAGAGAAGAAGGAATAGAAAGAAAAGAAAAGACAGGAGAAGGGAAGAGAAGAAGAGAGAAGAGAAGAAGAGAAGAGAAGAGAAGAGAAAGAGAAGAGAAGAGAAGAGAAGAGAAGAGAAGAGAAGAGAAGAGAAGAGAAGAGAGAGAAGAGAAGAGAGAGAAGAGAAGAGAAGAGAAGAGAAGAGAAGAGAAGAGAAGAGAAGAGAAGAGAGAGAGAAGAAAAGAAAAGAAGGAGAAGGGAAGAGAAGAGAAGAGACGAGAAGAGGAGAGACGAGAAGAGACGAGAAGAGACGAGAAGAGAAGAGAAGAAAAGAGAAGAGACGAGAAGAGAAGAGAAGGGAAGAGAAGAGAAGAGAAGAGAAGAGAAGAGAAGAGAAGAGAAGAGAAGAGAAGAGAAGAGAAGAGAAGAGAAGAGAAGAGAAGAGAAGAAGAGAAGAGAAGAGAAGAGAAGAGAAGAGAAGAGAAGAAGAGAAGAGAAGAGAAGAGAAGAGAAGAGAGAGAAGAGAAGAGACGAGACGAGACGAGACGAGACGAGACGAGACGAGACGAGAAGAGAAGAGAAGAGAAGAGAAGAGAAGAGAAGAGAAGAGAAGAGAAGAGAAGAGAAGAGAAGAGAAGAGAAGAGAAGAGAAGAGAAGAGAAGAGAAGAGAAGAGAAGAGAAGAGAAGAGAAGAGAAGAGAAGAGAAGAGAAGAGAAGAGAAGAGAAGAGAAGAGAAGAGAAGAGAAGAGAAGAGAAGAGAAGAGAAGAGAAGAGAAGAGAAGAGAGAGAAGAGAAGAGAAGAGAAGAGAAGAGAAGAGAAGAGAGAGAAGAGAAGAGAAGAGAAGAGAAGAGAAGAGAAGAAAAAAGAAGAGATGTGAAGAGAAGATAAGACAAGAGGAGCACCAATCGGGTATATTGATCCCTGTAATGTGAAATATAAAATTTAAAGAGTGATTTCCTACTTAGCTTCGTGGCAAAATACATTTTTTTTTTGCAAATGCGACCTTCTATGCCTTTACTCGAGCGCTATATCCATCTGTATCATAACACTTTCATATTTATCTCCGATAAGTCTTTAAAGATTTGCCCTATCAACGTAATTTCGATATTCAAATGAACTTAAAAACTCTTTTTAAAGCCTGTTGAAGTAGACTTTACATGTAAGTAAATGTATTAAATATAGTTTCAATAATAATTCATCAAGAACACACTCTGGTTTTCCAAAATAATTTGCAAAAGCACTTTTTCTCGCAGTGTTTCAGTTTTGAATTTGCTCTAGTACATGCACTTTACTTCGCGCTTTTATCTTTTGCGTCCCTGTTAGTTTAAACTCACACATAGGCAAATATCTTTTTTTTTCAACAAATGTTATTGGACTAGTACATTCCATATGCTCAACTCAGTTTACAGAATATCCTTTTGTATCCTGATACACCACTATGCTGTACGTCATGCATGTCACTATTTGCGTATTGCTGCCTTAGAATTCATGCGACAGGTGATGCATGTTATGATAATAAAGATTAAAACTGTGTGTTGTTGTTCTTTGTTTATCAACTACTTGATAAACGCAAGAACATCAACTACATGGTAGACTTCATTTACTTTCAAAAAGAGAAGTGATTTTGAATAGAAAAATATTTATTTCTATGCGAACAGAGATTGTATGACGTTAAAAAAATTTTTTAATGGAAAGAGAAACTAAGTAAAATAATGAAGGATTATAGATAAGCTAAGATTACTAACGCCAAAATAATTAAGTTTTCTCTTTTTATTTTGCGGAAGAAGCTGAAAAGTATGCTTCACAAATTGGGCGTAAAATATTTGCCTGCTATGCTTTTGATGGAATTTAGAAATTTGCATTTAATTTGTTTACCTTCTGTTACACAGCCCTACAATCTCTTTTTGTAAGATAAATTTTTTGTTTCTAAAAGCCTCAAAAGAGACGAAAGGCGGGATTCGAAAGATTTCTGCTCCTGATGAAGAAACCCACTGCCCGTAGTCTTATCTGTAATAGTTTGGCGAGATTCACAAAAGGCTTGCGTCGAAGGTATAAGAGAAGCATAGAAGATGAAAAACAGTATCTTTTTTCCTCACGAATGCCAATCATTGATCGAAACATATCATAATAAGAAATCACAAAATCTGGAAAACACAGCTGTTTCAAGTTTTTTTGTTTCAGTAAAAGTGCACAACTCATTGGAGTTAATTTAATTTAGATTGCATAAGCTTTAAATACAAAACCCCCAGTGGATTTCAGAAAATACAGCGTAGTGCATGGACCCGTAAATACCATGCAAAGTGATGACAAATAATCCAAATGAATATCAACACTAACAGTTATCGTAATGAAGGAGTTTTTGCAACCCCAGTTTAAATGCTATTCAAATATTCGCTTAATGTTTTGACGGAGAGAAGCTGCTTACATGCTTACAGTTTTTGACTTTCACTAATACGGCACCCAACTTAATTTTTTTTTTCAATATCTTCGACCACCTCATGAAAACCGTTATTCGCCGATCTATTTATATATCGTCATAATATCGTCATAAATACTTAAAAGCGTCCAATGACTTTCAGCTATAGATTTTCTTTGTTATTTTTATATTCATCGCCAGCGTCATTTCATGGTATACGACATTTTAAATATTTAGAAAGAATAAAAAGTTTATGTAATTGACCCGGGTCCCTGCTCGATTTCACGATTCCCGCCATGATAACTCAGATGAACGTATATAATTTAAAATTTCTTTGGCACTGTTAAAAATTAAACAGAAGCGATTTTCTTACAGAAAAGGAATGCATGCCAAGACGTGCTACTTAAACCCTAAAACCACTGAGAATGATAAGGCTTCGAACGATTATTGATTTGATCCTCTAGAGGAAGAAATAGTCCGGATCATCATCGCAGTGCATGCAAACAATAGTTTGATAGGAGTGTATAAGGTCTCAGCATTCTTTTATGTTTTCCTTGTGTAAATTACCATATATTTAGCAATTTATGTTTTCTTTCCTCATTGCTCCCCTGGCTGAGATTTAGCTTAATGTTTTTAATAAAACCTGTTGCACTTTCCTTTCAGACTTTTATTAAAACTTTAATTAAACAAACATTTGTAATATTACTACTTTTAATGCTCAACATTTTTTCTAAAGCATACTTTACGGGGAAGGTTTCATTAATAACAACTTGGCTGTTTCTTTTATAAAAAGAAGGAGAAATTTCTTTATCGTGCTTCCGGTAGACGCTATATAATGCAGTTAGAAATGGAAATAAAAAACTCTTCTTTGCTTTTAATAAAAGTGCAGGTTCATAACTATAAAAATTACAATACCCTACACTGAGCAGCCTGCAATAGATAATAATTTTGGCGCTTATATATATGCAAACCATAATGATATTCTTCTAGAGATAATATAGATATAAAGCTGGTTTCTATATTGTCGAGCTTGAATTAAGCCAAAGTCTGGCAAAAAAAAAACAGCTGAAACTCTATGCGAAAACTCTGTCATACTCAGCAAAACTCTATTAATTTTTCTGTACGAGTGCATGAAATTGAACGTCTCGCTAACGGCTGGACAGGTTTTTGGACAGGATGCCCTAAGATGGCAGACCAATTACTTTTTACGCAATCTTAATCTTTCAATGGGCAGAGTACTAACACGCTCACAACTGTCGATATTGACTACCAAATTGAATTAAATTTTTCTTATATATCGTGTGGTCTTCGCGGTCAAATTAGATGATTTACTTCTTGCTCTATATTCAGTGAGGGGTCCATTGTAGGTTGTTTTCTTGACAACGGTATCTTGAAAATAAAATGAACTATCAAATTACGTGCAACCTACGCCAGAGTTGACAAATCCCATCTTAGCAAATATATATACACATTTTGAATATGATTGAATGCGAAATTTTTTTATACCAGCAAAACGAACTTATAAGGTGTTATAGAGGCATTAGAGTGAATCAATCTATTTAGTGTTTCCAATTTTGGACTAGGCTTGGGGACAAAATGTTAGTTAGTGAATGGTAAATAAGTGTCAAGTTGAAAGTCACCTTGAGATAATTGAACACAAGAGAATCAAGAAGGCATTTCTCGAAAACTGGGGGTTGCTTTTTCTCTATTTATTAGTGGCCAAAATTATAGCGAGTTTTGATATAGAAGAGTTTGTTTTTATATTTATATTTTTTGCCTAATACTTAATTAAGTATAAAGTCGGAAGGTATTTAGAATTCTTCTCAGCCAACTGCAGGATTTTTACTCTATTCATTTTATTACCTCTTTTCTTTGTAACACATACAAAAAATCCCTAACTCTGCAAAACTATAAGCATAAGTCTTTATTTTTATGATTTAAAGTTTTGTAGTACTTTATGCTTAAGCAAAAAGCAATAGCAACAATACACTACGGGTGGGGGCAAAGAAGCTTTAAGTATTTATGATATAGACAAAAACCTCAAGTCGAAATACACAAGAAATCTACCAAAAGGAATAAAATAAACATAACGAAATTTATGCTTATAACGTGCTAAGAATTTAAAGCATATTTTTAGGCTGTAGAAACTGCTAAAATTAGATAACTCATATTTTTGCCAAACTTCAACAAAAGAAAAGTGTTAAAAATGGTTTTAATAAAACATCTGCAAAGTGTATCAGGCAGGCGTTGGGCTGTTATATGTAGGCAGTACTAAATGCTGCAAAAGTGTAGCCAGGTTTAAGTAAAAATGTGTCTATATCCACGACATTTTACCATATGTTTCACATTTTATGTTCTCGTCTTATTTTTATGTATGTTTAAGGGTGTTGACGGTCTACATATAAACATATTTCGTTTTTGATTTGGTGCAATGCAGCAGTTGTACGTAAAATGTTTTTCATATTTTTCCATAAAACTTTTACTAGTTACAACTAAACTACACACTAACAGCTAGAGGCTGCTGCTGTGCCTTGGTTCTACATGTTATCACATTAAACAGTTTCTATGTTGTTAGAATTGTTAGGTTGCTTCTTTTTTCTTAAATCTTTTCCGGTTTGTTGATATTTTTTAAGTGCAACCTAACAACTGGTTTTGGCAACACCAACAAACAACTTTATTAAATTTGGTTGTTAAAGAACTCAACAGCTAGTCAGCCAAACGTAACATTCCTTTAAATACTCCAGTTATTTTGTGAGGCTGTTGCCATTGCAATTGGGTGTGGGTATTGTTGTTGATTTTCATATGTCTTTTGTATTTGTTTGATGTGTGTAAAGGAGAAAAAAATTGTTAGCAAAAGCAGTGTGGCATACTTTTTGGCAGCAACATAAATAATATACAACATGTACTTTTTAGAGCATTTCTTGTATATAATTTTTTTTCGCCCTAGTCTTTTTAAGAGCTGTTTATGGCAGATATAGCAATGTTTGAACTTACTGTTTAAAAAGTGTATAGTGCTTGTTGTAATGAACTCTATTGATAACATAAATTAACGGAATTAAGGCCACAATCACAGCACTGAATCCTTAAGAAATTCACTACAACGAAAAATTGAATTTAGTGATTTTGCAGGATAACACGTTCGCAATGGTCCAGTTGTATTCGAATACGCCAACCCACATTCTGCATATTTTTGAGGCATAACTGCTATTCAGTGTAATTCGTTCTGATCAATAGTAGCCTAATACTGAAATGGAAAATTGACCTTATTTCAAAAACACTCTAGTAAATCTCCTTGTTTTAAAAAAAGCATTCCTATGCTGGCCAAGAAATGGAAAAGAATATTCAATAACTACAATAAATAAACTTCTCCAGGAAGTTTTTAACAAATAAACCAACAAATGAGCATTAAATAAAAACCCGCAAATATAATTTATAAATTTTTGAAGTTTATTTCTTTTCCTTCTTTTTTTAACATAATTCTCTTTCAGTTTATGTTAAAAATTTCTTTTGTTTATTAGTTTCTTTTCTGGTTTTAGTCTATATATTTTTTTTATTTGCTCTGGCACAAAATGAAGACATTTAACGCATTTGTGTGCATGTGTTCTTTTAAATCCGCAAAAACATCCTAAAAGCATGCTCTACTTTTTTTATTTTTTACCACTAAAAACTAAAATATGAAGTAATTCCAGCCAGTAACCATGGCGTGCCTTTTTATATAATTTTGTTTTTAGCTTGCTGTTGTTGTAGCAACATTTTTACTTTTACTAAGCAATTGTTGCTTTTTTTGTGCATTTAAGTTTTTTGTTTGTCTAAGACCACTCGCTGTTTTACTTTTTTTCGGCCACCAACAATAAACAGTTGTTAAGTCTTTTTTTTCATTTGTGACCAAGTTTAGAAAAAAGTGTTTAATTTTGCTTTGTGAATTTGTTTTTTCTTGTGGGTTTGTCTTGTTGGTGAATAAAAACAAAAAAGGCAAACTTTTTATATATTTATGTAAATTAGTGGCAAAAGCTTATTTCACACTTTTGTGTCGTACTAAAAAATATTGAAAAATTTTTCATTTTCATTAAAAAATTTATGCAAAACTGTTTAAATTTTCAGGTAAAGGGTTTTTAAAATTAATAAGGTGCAAAAGTCTGCAAATGTGCATGAGAGTATTACTTTACATTTAAGAATTTCTTACTGTAGTCAATGAACGCTATTTTAAATCAAAAGTTTGCGGAAATCGGAAATTAATTGTATTGAAGAAATCGCAGATAAGGCAACAACTGTGTTTTTACTTGTGGTTTTTGGCATCGGTGAGATATACGAGTGGAAACGGGTTTGCGCATATGAGTTGTAAATTGGTCCAGCAGAAATAATGAGCACCCATTGTCAAAGCTTTGTACCTTTTGGCTGGAGATTGATTTTTTATATTGTGCGTATGTCGCAAGTTAAAGCCAATTTTATGATGTCGTTATCCATATTGTCGCACCAAATATGTTGTTAGGCAATTAGTTTTATTCTTACCACTCCCTAATGGCAATCATACAAAAGTTTTAATGTTTAGGTTCTCAAAGCGTCTGGTATAACAACACGACCAAAATTAGTTTCTAAACAAATGGGATCATTTTGTATACCTGAAATGACGTACCTAGCACAGTTTCATTTTCAGTATATCTGCGCATTTCTTTGGCATTTAATAGCAAATTGCTAAAATTATATTAAACAAGAAAGGTTCATCGCTTTGGTAGGCGAAACAAGGCATTGGCAGAATCAGCAGCGTTACAGTGTTTTATCTTATAGTAATAAGCCACAAGGTTTACATGTAACGGTTAAGGAATATGTGCTGGCATCTTTGGTAAATGTTTATGGGGTTGAAGTATACTTAACAGTGGTTTATGGCCCGTTAGTAGGATAAATTTACGGCCATACAAGTATTGATCAAAGCGCTTGACTCCAGATACAAAATGTAATCCATATTTCTTAATTTGACGGTAGCTTTAATGGTGTTTATCTAAACATTAGAAGCGATAGGCCTCTCCGTGACATTAGGGTAAACATGCGATATAATTATGCTTACTCCAACGCGTGAGGCATCCGTAGGAAGAGTTGATAGCAAATAATCTTGGAAATGCGCCAATTGTGTGATTTAATTATATCAAATGCTTGCTATTCTTAGTCATTCTTCCTCAACAATATTGGAGCAGCGAGACATGAAAAATTCGGCACAAAATTACGATAATAGCTCACCTTACTCATGAAGGCTTACATTTCGTTAACATTTGTAGGACGGCTTAAATTGTTTGCTGCTTGCACTCCTGGCTTGTAAAAATTTGCAGAACCTTTTCAAAATGTAGTCTGGTAATTACTCGGCTATGTACGATATTTAGTTCGGATGTCGAAACGGTTTATCACCAAACCAAACTTGACAAGGGATTATGGAAATTTGTTCTAAATATCGCAAAATATATTGCCTACTTCTAGGCAGAGCACATTAATGTGATAATTGAATAAATTTAATCAAGCTCAATGCAAAGATAAGCCGACTACTTAAGCTAATGTTTATTTAACACCCAAACAGGGTATATGAATAATAGAAAAATGCATTTATATTACAAACTTTTTAATAACCTTCAGAAAATACCTTTGTTGATTTCATGTTTACTTTCTATTAGTCATTTTGCTATTTCGTACGCAAGAAAGTCATTTAATATTTTTTTGTTAGCTGTTCTCAAAACAGATTTCATTCTATTGTTTTTTTAAGTTCCATCATTTCTAAAACCAGTGAAAATTGTATATGTGCCTTTTTGTAAATTTGTATTAAACAAAAAAAAAGAGTATTTGTTTGTGTAAGAAAAAAAAAGATAAAATGAAAAATGATTTTATGTTTAGCTGCTTTCTAACTAAGTCAAGCTAGTTTTTTTATAATAAAACAAAAAGGAATCACAATAATATCAAAAGAACAAAACTTGTTAAGGAAAATTTTTTTCTGTGAATTTTAAGACGACTTGTGGAAGATATAAAATTTTATGTATATTATTATTATTGAATATTTCCTTAAGAAAATTACACTTAGTTTTCAAATTTTAATCATAGTAGTTATATTTAATAATTACTACCAATGTGATAAGTAAATTGTTGTATTCAAATCTTAGACTACTTTATATATAATTAAGAGGGCCATCTCGCAATGCGCAGGGTATCGATTTTTCATAGCCTCTGGTGTCCACAAAACTAACGAAAATCTCGGGCGTAGAAGTTGGGAAGGACTTATAATTTACTTACGTATTAGAATGAGTAACTTTTAATTTCTTTTTGGACTGTGGGAGTAATTAAATCCCGGTGAATATTATAATTTCGTATGTCCTATGGAGCGCAGACAATTAGTCGCAGTAATTTAGACTGTCGTCTTTATAACTTCTCCATATGTCCATAGTGGTCTTTAATGTATTTGTACAGGAAAACTTTATACTCCACGGCCAGAGTTGAGTTTAGGCGTTTCAGCTTCTGAGTGTGAAAGTTATGTAAGCGCAATTCGAGGGATTATCCTTTATCTTCCACTTTTGTAACCAATCCTGCAGCTCGATAATATGGGATTGTATATGCTCCGAAATGTTCGGGTCTTTATTAACAAACTTAAAATATGCTGGGTCACCTGCCAATTTTGAAGTATACTTATTTAGGTATCTGTTGTTTAAACTATACACATGTACACTAGCGGGCATAAGTGTCACCCTAATTTTATCAAATGGCTGGGAAATAGCTATGAATAAGCCCGAGTAGTATTTTTTGTTTTCGAAGGCCGATCTTATAAGTATAACAATTCTATGTACTTGCTGCTGGTACTATGCTTCGCACGAAATCCAAACTGATGTTCCGGGATAATGTGTCGCTCGTTACGGGAAAGAGTTATACTCAGTAGGAACTTTTAGGAATATAATAATCTCAGATATTTTCCAGGAGGAAGGAAAGAAACTAATTCGTAACAAGGCGTTATTTGTGAATAGTATATCTCGGGGAGCAGAAGTAGGTAAGTTCCTTGCCATAGATCCAGTAATACGATCAGGTCTTGCAATGTCTACGCAAACAAGCAGACTACTACCGATAGCGAAATTCCGCTTAAAAAAATATTCAAACGGACAAACTTTGTTTCGTAATGGGCTGCTAACAGTTTCAATATTTTATTACGTATTTTGTTTTAGTATCAACAAAATGTTAAATATCTTCATCTATGTAAACATAAATGTACATTTGTTTTTACCCCAAAAATATACACACATTCAAATACAGCCTAGACGTGTTTGTTTTCTGATTATGTTATTCCGAGATTGTTGCATAAATTACCAATAAATTTCTTAGTTAAATCTTTAATATAAAAAAAATACATCCTTTGTCATTTTTTTACTTGCTTCACTCTCTGTGCCAGCGAAATAAAAACTCTTTTTAAGAATATTTTAAATCAAATGACAAGGACTGGCAACATGGAAAAGGAAGGAAAAAAATTGAAATGGTAAAAAATGCCTGTCAAACTTTTACGTGTGACATATTTTGTCAACCCCGCGTATAACATTTGACATACAAGACAGATCTACCTGGGACGCTAAAGTTTTGGTAATAAAAAAAGGTAATTCTGTGGAGGTTAAATGACGAAGTAACATGATAAAAAGGGGGTTTTTTCTGTAACATGTTTGTTACATTCACAGAAGTAAAAAAATTAAATAAAAAAATGAACAAATTTATGCATAAAAGGTGACATTTGTCACATTTTTTTGTACGTCTGTCTTTATAGCAGTTATGTTTAGACAAGGCATTTTAATGGTTGTAATTTTTGATGCTTGATCCGTTCAAAATAAAAGAGAGATAAAGAGTGAGGTTAAAAATACTATTAATATCTCAAACTTTATGTACTTTAATACAAGGTAAAAAACCCATTTGGGTGACCCTTGGGGTTTTCTCTTCGGTTTTGCTTTGTAAGTGTTAATGGTGAAATGAAATAACACAAGCTGCAGATCAGGTACTAACAGCACTGTGCGATGGCATCGGTCAACTACAGCTTATTGTCAGAGATTACAGAAAACCCGTCGAGAAAAATGGTAACGGTTTCGAACGGCACGATCTTGGAGTTTAGTTCGCGTAACCGTACCGAGGGGTAACCAGTGCCTAAAATATATGAAGGTTACATTTGCAGTATGCCGCAATATCATATTGTTAAATTCTGTCCAAATATTCTTGTAGATGCATCTTCATATTGATTGGCATCATCCTAGAAAACAAAGTATACGAAAAGCCAAATTTTGGCGTGTAAATATTGGCTGAATATTTAACAAGCCGTTCGTCTCGAATTGGATCATTAACCGTTGGGGAGTTGACTTTGAAGAGACACCACGTCTTCCTTTAGACTTGTTGTTCCATCGTATAACTTGTCGTAGCCACCACAAACTGACAGCAACTATTGACCCTTATTGGGTATTCCAATTATCTTCGTAAGTCTAATTTTTTTTTTTTGTAGTTTTTCCCTGTCTAATGACAAGGTTGATAGACATGTCATTGACCATAAAATTCGTATCTTTAGTTCAATATGTAACAAAACGTCTCTCTAATCTTAAGCGATTAGTATCAAAGAATTTTTTGGCTCTTATAGCTTATGGATTATCTTCTAGATATTTTTCGCTGGAGAGGAATTGAAAAATTGGTAAATTGCTACACCTTTTCAAATCAGTAAAATATTTTCTTTACGGTTCATTTCAATAACTTATTACACTTCCAAAGCCATTTTAGCCAATACAGTATAGAGATGCTTCATGGACAACGTTAGGCAATCGTCACCCTTCAATGAACCCTTAACGAAGAAGTCTCTCTATAAAGTTTTGCTACCCTTGTTTTAACAGAAATCTCCCTTATATGTTTCCTTATTGAGCGAACAGTTTAATTTAAAAACCATAGCATACTTCTAAGGATTTTAAATTTATTTAAATGTCTTAAATTCTTCATATAATTCGTTGTACATTTTCTGCTCCATGTAGTAAAAATAAATAAAAATGCTAAAACATTTATCAAAATGATGGAAAGAATGTAATAGAACCAACTTCAAATTAAAAACAAAATAACAAAGTCGTTTGGCTTTTTAATATAACATTTCATTGCTTGTGCTATCCCGCAAGTTATTGATAAACTTCCTTTGAACTATTTCATAGCACTTCCTTGTCTTGTTGCCATCCCACCCCATTGACTTTATTTATATTCACAATGATGACTGTGATTATGATGTGGAACAATTGCATGTGTATGTAAATATTTTACAACACCACCATTGCTTGTATAGTAGCAGTTTATATAAAATATTGTGAAATTCATACGATTTAAAATTAAATGTCATTGTCACTAGTACAAGTTATAATAATAAAAGCAACAGCAATAAAACATAGAAGAAAGAATTGCGTATGCACAATGTTATTTTTTTTTTCAGAGGCAAAATATTAAGAACATGTATCGCCGTAGTTCTGGTGATTTCTGACAAAGTAGTGACTTGTCTAGTTAAGTATAAGTGGCAGCAGTTTGTTATCAACTAGAGCTTTGCAACATTTGAATAAAAAATATTGGAAATTGCTTAAAACTCTTGACAAGAGACTTAATGTAACAAATCGGTGAAGGCTTAACGCCAAAAATACAAAACGATATTGTTGTAGCAAACATATAATGGTTGAATTGTAAAAATTTAAAACATTACTTGATTTGCCGCAAACAATTTATAGTTTATATTTAACCATTAAATAATTTTCACCCATAAAAGTTGCAACATAATTGATTTGAACGAGAATATTTTTCTAAAATTCCCACCACAAACAAAGTATACCAACTATACAAAAATAATATAATAACTCTAACCATAAAATATTCCTAATAGACATAGTATGTAAACTGCTTATGGTGTTTAATTAAAGAATAATATTGCTGTTGCTAAGGGGGGAGCGCGTTGACTATTAAGCTTTCGATCGTATTATTCACGTATGTTCATGTACCTCAGCCGCGGTCAATCGGTAATGTAAATTTTTTTGGCTTTCTATCATTCTTGGATGATTATTTTATCACTATCTGTAATGTTTTTACAAACATTTAATGTGACCATAATATGTTGCTAGTAGGTGAACTTAACCATGTTTTTTCTTTGCATGCTACTGATGCTTTCCAGCTTTTGATCAAACAAGATATTCCTTTTAATCTTTTCGCTTTTTCCCCATATGCTACGGAGGTCTTGAATTTCTTTCTTGAGCATTCAAAATAAAAATTCGTTTATTTTCAAAACAATATTTGGGAATTTATCACGATACTATTTGCGAATTTTAATTTTAATTAATTTACTGAGCTACTGCTATCTGCAGTCTCTATGTTTTTATAATTGGCTTATCGAAAAACTACGCTTGTACAATATAACTCGAGCAAAAACAAAAACAGTTCCACCCGTTCTTGTTTTTATTTTAGGTAAAAGGTTTGATCAGCACTTTTATGTAAAACACTACAAGGAACATTTTAACCCTCTAAATCTTCGTGGTATGGATCTTTTTTGCATGCCGAAAAAGAGCGCACATAAGCCTTAAACAGCAATATAGATGGCTAAGATATCCCACAAAAAAGTTTGCCATAACATTCGACTGTAGCTGCCTGCCACACGATTTCGAACGTTAGGGCATTAATGATTTTTCATGTGGCCAGCTCAATTGGTGTAAGGCTTTTGTTAAATCAAGAGTTTTGCATAAGCTATTATATCAGAGCCCACTACAACACTGGTTATTATAAAAAGGTAAAATTGTTCATTTTAGCTAGTGATTGCGCGGTCTTCCTCTACTTGTACCTGGCGTTATTACACTGATTTTCGTAAATACCAATTTTCTGCCATACTTTAACCCCTTTTAAAATAAAAGTCAGATGTAAACTCTCTCCTCTGCTTGAATCCTTTGTGGGAACCTTTTTACTCAGAAAACATATTTATTACTACACTGTACAACAAACAGTGTAGTATGAAAGAAACTGGCATTGTAAACACGTTAAGAAGAAAGATGATTGTGATATGGTCATGACAACTACATTATATTCTCGGCAGCAACATATGGTTGAGGCTAACATATTATATTATATAAAAATTATTTTAGTCACTAGAAACCAGTTCTCGGTTGCATTTGATCATTAAGTGATTACCATTCTTGGCAACTGGGAGATGGTTAAGTAGAAAAATATATATTTTTTATACAGTTTCTAACAACAACCAAAGTAGGATAATTGTAATACAATATATCTGAGAATAAAATCTTATTAATAAATACAGCAGGTACAGCTTATAGTGTTTGGTATTCAAACTATGAGTAAGAAGTAATCAATAATTTTTTTCAAAATTAAGAAAATATAAAAAAGGATTAAAAGTTACAATTTTATTATGATCATCTCAAAACATAATAGGGTTATATTTATTTACATGCGGAACACAATGCACTATATTTTGATTAATTAAATTAAAGAAAACTTTGATTATATGCTTATGTATAATAATATTATAATTTTTTTATATAATATGATTATAAATGAAATACTATAAACTATATTATGATTGTATGGTATATTATAATTAAATTAGACAACAATAACTTTCTAAGAAAATTCTATTTGTTGTGTAAAAAATAATATTTTATTACAACCAAAGATTTTACGACAACCAAACTAATCAAACGTACATTTGCTGTTAGATAACACTACACGACAGTATTTAGCACTCAAGAGAAATTCCGAAAAATTATGAGAGTAGGTGTAAAAACACCCTTTATGATATGATTACTATTAAAATTGACATTAAAACTCGAATTTCTCGAAATTTGTATGTGCTATGCAAAAGAGTCACGTTTAGTTTTTTTTCGGAATTTCACTTGAGTGCAGCAAAACCTCAACCAGGCTTGAAGAGAACTACATGCAAAACAAAATTATTAATCTAAAAGTAATTTAATACAAATTTCATACTCTATTACTTTCTGGTATTAACAAATCTTAAATTGAATTTTTCTATTTATCATTTCCTTCATTTAAACTAAATTTTGATATGTGTCATCTAAAAAATCCATCAAAATCTTATTAATACTCGTATGTTAATGCCAAGTATTTCTGTTTTTTCATGCTCTTGATTTATTTTGAGGTATGATCGTATGTTTAGCAGTACGATTATTTTTTCGTTCTGTTTTCTTTTATTTTGGCAAAAGCATATTTATTATTTTTTTCCCCAACCAAATGTCAACATGCTCATCATCTACAATATAATAATATTTGCATACCTTTTATAATATATATGTTTTTTATTTCTTTAAAAGAATTTTTGAGGCTCTGTAGTACTCTTGATTTGTGTGTTATTTATTTTTGGGAATACAAGATAAGAAAAGATTAGGGTTTCTCACGTTTCCAAATAAAATAAAATTCGTAAATAAAATATCATGTTTTAAATTGCACCTCAATTGAGGCAATTTATTTTAAATTGGATTACAGACTTTGTTGTTCACACATATGTAATTAAGGTTACTCAATTAGCATTTGACAGCTACAAATGTATTCATTTTTTCGTAAACAATTGTGTTTGTGAATTTGGTAAAATGGGAAGAAATCTAAACTAAACTTTAAATAAATTAATTTAGTTATTTATTTTTCAAATAAATTAATTATTTTAAATTCAGTATTGGGAATTTGAGCCAAGTAATGGCGCACTTAAATACTAATTGAATAATTTAGAATTGACTTCTTGTAATGTAAATTGAGCTCGATTAAGGTCTTAATTGCGAAAATTTTCTAATTGCGCAATTAATATATAGCTTTAACTAGCCTCGAATTTTATTTAAGGGATAAAGCTTAAAATTCAGTTATTTTCTTTTAATCGACTAATTTATTTGTGTAATGGAAAAAAATAATTTTTTTAAAATTTTTTTAAATTATGTTGAATCAATTAAAAACTTAAATACATTTCAATCTAAACAACACTTTTAATATACATACATATTTTTATTTCGGTAGCATTAGGACTAAAATAGAGGCTAAGAGTTTATGTGAATTTAAAAGACTTATACATGCAGCACAATCAGCGCCTGAAATTTTGTTCGAAAACTTTTCCATCGACTTTTTATAGGGACCCTCTTAATTTAATATACATGTATACATGTATATTCATAAGTCACTTCCCTTGTTATAATATTTTGTATATTCGTATGTTGGTTAAGAAAGATTTTATTGTCTAGATTTCCAGTTTTTTATTGTTGTTAAATCTAATATGGCAAAAATATTTATGTATATTTATTTCGTGTAAGTATGTATGCATGAGTGTGTATGTTTAAAATGGTGCATTTATTTTTTTTCATTAAAATACCACATGGAAAATGTTTCATGGAAAATACTTGGCTCGAAAAATTTTTATTTATATGTAAGTGGGAATACATAGTCTCCCAGTCCTATGAGTATGAAGGACGTCCTTAAGTGCTTATTTTTAAGATTTTTGGTTTTTTTAACACAAAATTTATTTTCCTTAGACGAGTTCCTCAGCTATAGTTGATATGTATACTATAAAAAAATTATCTTTTTCCGAAACAAGATTAAAAATGTATAAAGTCATGCTTTTTGTCTAAACCGTAATTAATGCGCAGATTTTGTTCTTTAAATATTCTTAGAGAAACAAATTAATTTAGAACATGCTTTATTATGTCCTAAATTGCAACATTGTTGTAAACAACATCATTATCATGGTATCGAGTAAGAGAGTTGTGTGTGATGTACTTAATCTTAGGTGCTTTTTATACAAAATTTCTGAAGCCTTAGAAACGTTCTCCGATTGCTGGACAACTATATAAACTTTCACAGCGACGCATATTGCCAAATAATTTTCAATGTGGATCGACAGAAGATATTGCAACTGTCGTCAGTATGTCGCCTTTAAACTGCCTTCTAAGGCTGTCAAATGATCACCCCTTATGAATTGTATGATAGAGTGTATAGTTTAAGACTCAGTCAAACAAGTGCAAAAGCAATCCGTATGCAGAAGAACAGCAGCTAACCTGTTACGGTAATGTCTACATAATAATATTAGTATTTTATTCAATTTTATTATTACAGTCTTGTGTAGAGTTGTGTCGGTCACACAATTTTACACTGATTACAAAAACAACATAAAATTTAGTTTGGTTTTTCATAGGTAAGAATTAAAAAATGTGTAACTGTAATTGCTGAAATGATAAAAAACCACCTCCACCTTAGAAGTGGAGTCGTCGTAGATGCGGTGCAGAATTTTATTCACCCTGACCAGAGAGTTAACATTTGTTTCTTCACCTAGAGGAGCAGCCAATTACAGACAGTCCCAGTCCAGTGAGAGGCACAAAGTTTATGGTATTGTCGCGTGAAACCAGAAGAGAAGCCATAATTGCCTTAGGCAAGCCCTGAATAAACACACGCTCCGACGGTAACTATTTGAGCCAAAAATGTATTTACCTCAACCGAAATAATTCTTGTAACGCACCTTGGAAGCAGTAGTCCTACTTCATCTTACTGTTAAATCACGTCGTTACACCATTTGAAGCTAAAGAAGAATGTAAGACTGCGCCCTAATAACAACAACTTTTTCTAGCATCAAAAGTCAGCCGACAAAATTCTTTGCGACGATAGCGGCCATATCTGACCATTGTAGCATCATCCCTGAGGCAGGTATTCTTAGCGAGCTCGTCACTTTGAACAAATGCTATACAGGGGATATAAGCGAACTAGTCCCAAAGGCTTGTCAGCAGCATGAAAATGCAATAAAAGCGCATTTGAAATTGACCGGTAGCTGAATATTTCGAGCCACAGCAATCCATAGGCTCCGGGACGATATGTGCCGAGTTAGTTTTTGGTCAGGGCTATTGGCAGATGTAACGTGATGGTTTAAATATAAATTGTTTTCATGACAAATGTGGCATTGCATTGCAAGGTAAGTGGTCAGTCTTGTGGCACGAGTATGTGTAGCTACAATGCCCTAAACAAGAAGTAAGCTCATAGTTCAGCCCGACGTGATGGCACAAACGCCACCTGTATGATGCAGTGCACATAGTTCCGGTGAGCGCTGCATTTACCTAATAGTAAGACCTCCGTCGCAAGACAGGTGCCGACAATAACCACAAACTTAATGGCCACTGTGTGTTATGTGATCTCCAAAAAAAACCCCGCCTCTAGTAGTATCGCTAATTACACAG
Organism: Phania funesta; assembly: GCA_963932375.1. Taxonomy (NCBI): domain Eukaryota; kingdom Metazoa; phylum Arthropoda; class Insecta; order Diptera; family Tachinidae; genus Phania; species Phania funesta. The sequence goes on along the minus strand of OZ010653.1, from coordinate 100,553,905 downwards.
GCAATTGATGAACTTTAAAATCACAGTAGTGAAAACTTCGACTAAAAGATTATATAAGAGATTTTTCATGTTCTACACTTAAAGCCCAACTAGCAAAAAATCCCTTTTCTAAGCAATTATCATGACTACATATCTAGTTTGGTTTGATTTTGAACTATTGCCAATAAACTAAAAACTTGTATTGATATTTAGAGTTCAGCGCCTTCGTTTGGCATTCTGAAGACAAAAGCCACGTAAGGACATACAAAGCGGGAACTCCTAGACTAGTTTGTTTTTCATTTAATTATTTCAAACCCGGTAAGATACAATAATATATTTCGAGCCCCTTCCTATATGCTATGATTTTTGGAAGCATTCTTATCTGCACATTCATTATTTTCGTATTTCACGTATGTTTCTTTTATTGTAAGTAAGGTTGAATAATAAAACAATAAGTTCGCACTGCTATAAAATACAATCTTAAAAATTTTGCGAATTTCCAAAATCATAATTTTTCCATTATCACCACCATTTTCATCCAAACTTTCAATACCATTACACAATTGTTCGCACAAAAAACCCTGTCTTCATAACCCCAAAAATAGTCGTCATATTTTATAGTTTCGGACGGTTGTTGTGTTACCATTTTACAAGCCATTTATTTAACAACGTTTTGGTTATAAAACTTCTAGTTTTAAGGAACTTCTATTTGGGTGTTTGTAAAAAAAAAAATTAATTATTGTTAAAAAACGTTTTTCACTTTGAACATTCACTTTTCTAATAAAGCCATACACATACCTACACACACTGCTTAAGTGTGCATTTTAGTTATGTGGAAGAGTGTGTTTGTGAAGTTATGTGCTTAATTGTGTTTATACAAAATAACAAAACCTTTTATATTTTTTTGTTTTAGTACTCTGGGCTTCTTTTGGAATTTAGGTCGTTCTTATTTTGCTGCGGTCGTAAACTATATTTAAAAAAATATTTTTTCAAATTTTTTTATCTTTTTGATATATATTTTTTTTTTTCAAAAGAGTAAAACCAATCACACTCAAATGCAACAACACATACACAATTTAGTACAACAAAAAATTTTGTATGTCAATGCAAAATCTATATGGCCATAAATCATGGGCAAAGTTCGAATTTTGTATTGTAAACTCTCATATGTACTCGTATGCGTAAATGTTGGTCATAAATCATAATGGCTACCTCTAGAAACTGAATATATCAGCACAAAAACTAAGAATTCAAGGAGTGAGAGGAAGGCGGTAACTGCACATAGCACACTCAAATGAAATTAATGGTTCCCTTTTGGAAAAATTGCAAGCAGAGCATGACATGGGCTTAAATTTGTGTCATTGCAAAACAGTATAAAATCAAAATTGAAATCAAGCATTGGAAAAATTTTCGTCCTAAAGTAGAAAATAAAACTATTTAAAAAAAGAAAAAAAAAATAAGTTTTTAAAAAATATATTAAGCATTTTCGAAAAAAAACTAAATAAAATGAAATCCAAGCTGACCCTTAAACCCGTTGCAAATAATTTTAAAGTATTGGTAAAGCCTCTATTTCCCGCTAAAAAGTGTGTTGACCAACACTTATTTGCTGCCAAAATAATTTTCTTATGAAAACACTTACACTATGTTAGGTCGAGAGGTTGGTACCTTCGCCCCTTTCCCGTAAGCATTTATTTATGCAAGGGCTTGGCCCGTTTGACACTCTCCATTCTGAAAAAACTCCAAGCCTCATGAGAACTATGTTCACTGAACAAACCTTCTGAGTTGTTGCCAGTGAATGCCTCTCAAATGAAACAGTGTCGGGCGCGAAATATCGAGTCCTTATTTGTGCAAAAGCCGGGCACTGGCAGAGGAAGTGCTATATCTTCCCGTTGTCCTCCATGCCTGCCTTGCACTCATCACTGTCCGCACTCCCTATACGGCGTAGATGTGTTTGCAAGCCCAAGAATACTCACCATCTTACTAGTTTTAGATTTGCTTAATCTGAACAACCTCATAGTTTGAAACTCTTTTGGGTATCCGAATAGGGTCTTATTCGCCCACCATGGTTTCATTCCGCTACATGATCCCACAATCTTTTAGCTTGGATTTCGTGGCCTTAAGTGGCTTCGCGGTACTTTCGCCCTCTTCCTGGAGCTTTCTCGCTAGCCCGATGGCTTGTTTTTTTCCGACCACTCTTGCATTCTGGAATCGTTCTAGATTCTGTCGGATTCTGGTGCCTTTATTGTCCATCAAAATGTTTACCTCCGCCGGCCTGTCAGTTTACTGATCCCGTTATCGCGCGAACTTCCGCTTGGAGGACGAGGTCCGTGGTTTCTCAATAAAAATCTCCAATCTCATCCTATCTCCCACCTTGGAGACGTGTGTAAAACCACGCATTCCTTCCGGCATCTGAGCTAGGGTTTCGTTTGACCAGGAGCTTCTGTATAGTATCTGTGTCTCACAATTTGCTATAACCTTTGTTTCAGGTATCCAATCGGCTGTATTCCCGCCTTGCGTATATCCGACCATTACCTCCCTTAACTCCCGGTCAATACAAAAGTGGTCTAAGCATTGGATAAGTCACTTTATTGTATGCCCCTTCAAAGTTACACTAACTTCCCGATAAGATTTGGGATTCCTACCTGGCTGGCCTCCCGCCAGCTTTTCAGTGTATAAGCGAAAATAAGACAAGCATTGGCAATTTTAAGTGACTCAACACCAAGTCAATCTATTTGTTATATTAGGTAAAAAAAACTTTTAATAGCCACAGAAGTTCTTTTATCTGGTTCAAAGAAAAATTTTCTAAAATTTATACTTAAACGATTACTTCAGAATAACGACGATACACAGATTTTAATTCCATAAAAACGACACATTTATTACATTATAGGCAACATGCCTATTATTACATGTTGCCTATTAAGAAACATATTAATTAGGTAATAATTTTTTATGAAACATTAAAAAAATATTCCCTAACAATGTTTCCCATTATACGAATTGCTCACATATTAATTGACATTAAATTCCTTTTGACTTTAATTTAATTAAAATTCGTAAGAAAATCCACATTATTTTCCTTTATTAAAAAACAGAAGATACGTTACATTAAGTGTGAAAGAAGCTACTTCACTGTTTCAAAGACTCCCCTAAAATATACTCCATATTTTAATAAGCAAACAAATTTCATTTAATAACCCACTTTATGTGCATACCATATTTATTTATTTCTTTATGATACTGAGCTTTGCAACATAAACAAAAATTTATTACAACATGTCTGTGTAATGGCCACAAAATCTACAGACTATGCAGGTTTACGATTGTGCGCCCACAGAGCAAACAGGCAAAACGAAAAACTTAAGTTACACGCTTCTACGTGTTAACTACCTTAAGCAAACTGCTATTTATGAAAGTCTATGTTTGTGTTTTTCTTCTGGCAAAGTAGTGGTTTAATCACAAAAGCCATTAAAGATTACATACTTGCCTCTCCCTGGCATATTCTTTCTTAATTTTTTTTTTTTTTTTTTTGTTACTCTTCGGAGTCTTTTATAATTTTAGTGTTGGCAAGTGCATAAGAGAGCAGTAAAAATGCGTGTGTACCTGTATTACTATAACTTTATTATTTTTAAACGTTTGATATATTTTTGTGCAGTGTCTGCATTATTTACTAAACACGTCACATTCTCAAAGGAGGAATGTGTAAATACACTTTACGAGAAAAAATTGTACTGTTAAATATTTTGGGAGAAAACTTTAACAGAACTGTAGTAATCTTTTTAAGAAAACTTTATCATATATCTTTTGAAAAATGTTTAAAAAAATATTTTCTATAAAATGTAGTTAAAAAATAAATAATTTATATGAAAAATCCCAGCGACTCGAAATACATATAAAAATCTCAAAAACCGAGGGGTAATAATAAAGAGTACCTGAATATGGAATCTTTAAATCACAAACATTTTCTGCTTTAATTCAAAATCACTTTTTTATCCCATGTACGAGTACTTTAGAAAAATTAACTTTAACAAAAAATTAACAAAATAAACCGAAAGCGGTTCTATTATACATGTTATAATGAGTAATTTTGAATGAAGGGAAGAAGACAATAAAAAAATACAAAAAATTACAGCCAATTTAAAAAAAATTTATGCTGTTGGCGTCAAGTAGCGATATGCGACCAGGACCAGAAAATGGTTCGAAACTAAATATGAAAATTGGCTATATGATGCTTTCGTTTTTGCCATCACTGACGACGTTTTTAATATCAATCATCCTGAGCATTTGACGTAGCTGAAGCAAGCAAAGTCTTAATTATGTGACTGCAAATTATTTTAAGAACAATGTCCTGTGGATACAGCATAAGTATTGAAGTTTTTCGGCGTTATTTGTCAGGCGCAGCAAAATTATATGCAGAAATACATCCTCGGATACCATTATCTCATCCCTTTCAAAAAAAACCTCATATATCAAAAAAAAAAATCGAAGACTCTTTGTGCTGATGTGCAAATGTTGCTTCTTCACTTTCTCCAGCAATTTTGTCAGAGAAATCGAAGTCGATGGGATGGGCGGACTACTTACGTGACCAAATCAGTGAGTAAAGACGCACATAGCCTGATCGTAGGTCGTCAGTTTTTGCACACCGCGTTGCAAAGTGTTTTTGAATATACAATGCAAATATGGATTTTTATGAATCCCTGGGAGTATTTCGCCTTCCCCTTCATTTCTTGCCGGGAAATAATCATCAAGGTAATTTTTCCCTTTTCCAAACAATGTTGCGAATAATAGGAAAGAGAAGATATTAAAAAATCCTATGGAAATATTAATTTATAATAGAAAAATAGGAAAAATGTCACCAGGAATTGTTGTCCATAATTGCGCTCAGCATTATCAATTGTTGACCAAAGTTTAAAGTTGCAATTTTTTGATAGTTTCTGACTTCTTGCTTGACTTTTTAAAATTGTCTTATCTTTCCACTACTCTCCACTAAGTCTTATACTAGCCACACATAATATTACTATTCACACATAATATGCTCTACCTTCTCATTCCCTTCCTCAGCAGTATCGCTGGAAACTTGTCTTGTCTTTATAGAACTCCTCCATTGGCCAACAATAGAGTTCCTACAGTGATTACCCTCTTCATCTTTTGCGAGGTTTCATAGCTCATCCCTTCTCGATCCTAGGAGTACCTTTAGAGATTCATTACCATCCACGCAGAGCTCCATAGACACGAGTAAGTCTGTAATAAAACTGGAGATCGACTGGTATCCAGAGTTCACATACTATTTAGCAAGCATTGGCGTATCCTGTTCCACCCTGGATTAAAGATTTTTATAAGAGATTGGTAACTTCTCTACGCTCGACTTACGTAGCCAGACTACTAGCATAGACAGGAACCTGTTAACGACCGCCAATACGAGGAGGCATAAGTCAGGATTTCGGACAATGCCGTTGTAGCTGTCATCTGACGGCCAAAAGGGGTGATAAAGAAGATACTTCTTGCATATTAAATTCTCGCACACTTATAATAAGGGCGCAGCTTGTTTACCATTTTGTGGTTCGTTTCACTTTCTTATTGCCTTCCAAATTTTGCAGTTCCAGATGCTTGCAAAAGCTAAATTCTCTTGAACGTTGCCCACAAAGGTTAACAGAGTTGTCCATTAAAACTTAAACTAATTCAATCATATTCTTTGCATGTTTAAAGTGTTATATCACTAGATAGAGGTGGTAAAGAATGTTTGTTATTGTCCCATTGGGCTAAGTATTAAAAACTTTAACTTTTGAAGAACTTGGCAAATATGTTAATGACTCTCATTTGTAAATTAATTATTTTAAAAATTAAATATTAATATCATGTCTTCCATCTTAAATGCATCTAAATACTCTCTTAATTGTGTCAGCATTGTGTTGAAAATTTTTGTAAGTTTTCATTTCCTAAAAAAAACTAATTTACAAACTTAGTTATTCTTGGCATAAAAATAGCTAATTTCTGGGCTTTTATGACCTATTTAATGGCTCCTTAATGCCAGTCTTAAGCACTTTAATATTTACATTTATTTTTTTGAACGGGTATTTTACTTGTTTGGCTAAAATAAAAAGCCAACACAACGTAATCATTATCACAAAATATGTGCGTTTTGGGTAAAATTATTAAATAATCCCAAGGATTTGCTACCTTTTGTAATTTACTCAAACACCTGCATACACAGTGTTTTACAGGTCGTTGTTCGGTTTTTTTATTAGGTCTACGCTTATGAATTTTTTATTGGTTTTGTTTTTTCTTGCATGCTTTCCTTTATTTATCTACGCAATGGCAACAATGTAGCTGTCGCAGTATTTTTTCAAACCACATTGGTATCGTTATGGCTCTACAGTATGCAGTCACCTAAAGAGTCGTAGTAGATATTCCCCAACAATTTACCGTAAAACATTTGACTATTCCCTGTGTAAATTGTTTAAATGCAAATTTATTATAAAGATTCAATTACGCTTATTAATGGGTATTAATTTTATTTACTGCTTGGATGTTTTTTTTTTTCAATTTTTTCGTATTTTATATTGTATTATTTTTGTCATCCATAAACATTATTTTTGCGTGAACGTTGAGTATGGGGTCTGAAAGAATTATTGTATAAAATACTGCATTTGGTTGCTGGGTAGATTTTAATTATCTCTCTATACATGGGAGTTTTATGTGAGTTTTTCTTTTTTAGTGTATTGTATAGGAATTTATTTAAGCGTCCATTTAATATATCAGACCCACCATAGGGTAGAGGTAGTGACTTGAAGTGTGAGAGGTGTTTTAAATTATTGTAATGGTTAAATTTGTATAAGGAGAAAATATAAACAGTGGATATTAATTATAATGTATCATAAGTCGCAGAGTTATGCTATAATAGCATAATTAATTATGTAATAAAATATGAACAAATAAAGAAATAAAACAGCATAAATACTTGTTTTTCAAAAATAAAGAGATTAAATTGAATGGATAATACTTGCAAGCTTAATGTATATGAGCAGCCTTAAAACAGGCAATACTTTTTAAATATTTAAATTAATAGTGTTTTTTAACAAAAATGAGAAAAGAGGGATAATATCTTTAAATCTAGATATATTGGGGCAGGACCTATTTTAATTTTTGCGATTTCAGAGAGTATTCCATGTTTTAAAACCCCGTTTACAATTTGCTAATTTATTTGTTGAGCCACTGCCAGCCAATAATTACCTTTGACTCTGATATCATGATTAATAAAAAAAAATTGTTCAATACTTCGTGAAGCATTTTCCTTCGTGTATTTTGTATGTTCTCCTTGCCAGGTTGGGTAATTAATTTCTTTCTTAATTCTTCTTTTTTTTTATCATTTATGGCATTCGTGTTTTATTATTGCTTCCTTTTTTCTTCTTCATTACCAAAAGTAACTGTTCTCGTTTTATATAGTTTAGTTATCTAAATCAGTAAAATGTGTTGGTCATCATGTTGCTGTCACACACACGAAACTAGTAAATGTTTAATGAGCCATAAATGTGATGTGATTAAAACTACATACAAAGTGACAGGCTACAACTTTATTGACTAAATTGGACCTGATGTGGCATAAAGTAAAAAAAGTAATATTAACCTTTGGGAAAAAAGTTTCATAAAATTGATTGCAATTTGGAACAGATCGGATATCAAAACTTGGTAATGGGGATAAAAATTATATTTTTAGAATAAATATAATTTTTAGTAATTATTAATGTTTGAGAGGTGAAGTAAAGCATTAAGACTAAACGATGCTATATATGTGTACTAACAACAGGGTGTATATATATTGAAAACAAAAACATTTAAGAACACAGTAGTTTTGTTTCACAACTTTTACTGTTTATAATATTTGCGTAAAATCTATAATTTTTATTTTGCACCCAAGAGGCTTTTAATAAAGTATGAGTATTCTTGTCAAATATCCAAGGTGCCTAATACAGGATTTTATATTGATAATGTCTTCAAAAAATGAATACAGTAAGACAATTATTTACACTCTTGTTTTTGATTGTTGACTTACGATCGAAAAATTGGTTTGTCTTAGTTTGTCTCGTGCGAATATATGAAAATAAAAAACAAATCTATATCTATATATCGGCCTAACTTTCTGCGTAATTCCATTAAATACGTAGAAATCAATAGTTGTAAAATTACCCAATCACCTCGATCTTGCATGACGAGCGAAGATATCTCCAAAGGTATTCTGCAATCAAGGCAAGCAAATCACCCACACCCTCTCCTGTGAAGATCCTCCAGAATAAAAGTTCAGCCTCAAGGTCTATTTCGACTCATTTTAAAAGAAGAGAGATGAGAAGATGTTAGTACATTCACGTCTACTACTATTCATATTAAATTGCTCTTTTTAAAGTTAAAACGTCAACTTATTTTTTCCATAATAATCGTTTCCGTTATCGTTCTTTATAAAATTTTCTGTAGTCTATCCGTTGGATTTCTAATGGTTGATACTTTGAGGCTAGCCGTACGATAATAGGAAGTACTTATTTTAAAAAATTGCTACTGGTCATTGCGAAAAGAGTGAAGTTAGGATAGTTTATAGTATCGAATAAAATGTCGAAAACCGATACCTCAAAAACCATTGCAAATCGACGACTAAGGAAAAGGACTTAATTTCCATGTCAATGCCATGCAAAAAATATAAATATTGGAATTTAAAGAAAAGTGCTCAACGTACAGAACTAACTGGTTCTCTCCTCTATTGGCACTTTTTAAGCAAGCCCGTATCAAAAGTATCGAGATAGAAATCTTAACACAGGTTTGGTTGAAGAAACCAATTCAATCAAAACAGATGAAAATAACGGTTTTTGCTAAGCAATATTCAGGTGTTACTGCCAGTGTTATTTATATGTACCTATATATTTAATAGAAAATACCAACTGCATTTGTAAAAAAAAATTTATATATTTTATTGAACAAACCAATTTGTTGTGTTTTTTTCGATATGGTTTTTCGGTTTTTAATGTAGAACTCAAATATACGAATAATACACGATTTCTTCAAATTTTTCTTTTAATATAGATTTTTTGGCATATTTCCTCACAAATTTATGTGCCAAAGAATTTACTATACCCGGCTGTAAATATAGGATAGCCAGATAGTATTGATAATTATTGATAAATAAAGTGTCAAAATATTCAATAACAAGTTTTATTTCATCGTGCGTAACGTGAGCAAGATAGTAAAAAATATTGTAATGCCGCCTCAGCTGTAATAAACAACGTGAGTTTCATTGTGAGGTCAGTTAGTATACACGAAGACCCAGAACTGTCGATTGGCTGCCAATCATCCAATTGGGCACCGCCAGAAAGTCATGAACGACCACAGGCAATGCCGTTTGTTCACTAATAATGCAGATTTTGGCCAAAAAATCATCTCGGACGAGGTCTGGTTCTAGTTTAACGGCCATTTTGACGAACAATCGGCAATGTTGACCCAAAATATTTAAAAATCTTAACACTCATAACTTTAAGATTCCTATTGTTTGAGCTATTCTTCTCAGAAGAGCTTTGCAAGGTCTTGAAAAATTATGTTATCAATGTTTGCTTCTAAAAGGCTTTTGGAGACAGACAAATTACTAAAATTATCGTAATTTGTTTAGTTTTATTTTATTTTTGTGATGATTTTTGTATTTGTAGCACAAATTAAGTACACAAACAGAAAAAAAAATTATTTATCATTTCTAAATTAAATTATTTATAAATTTTCTTAACACATCCTTTCCTTTCTTTTTAGGTATGTGATCATTTTGCTACTAGTTCATATTTCTCCAGTTGGTAAGTTGCAGAATAAATTATAAACAATTTGCTTTAAATTGAATATTTTTCACACAATCAACGAAAGGCAGAGGTTTTGCTAATATGTTACCTACTGTATAGAGAGTATATACTACAACGTTTTAACTTTTTAAGGATGACGCTTTGCATGAAAGTCCCATAGATTTTTTTTAATGTAGGGGAAATATCGAAGCAGACCGCTAAATTTATAAATCCCTTTTCGACCCCCCTTCTTTCCAAGAATTGATTTCTGCCAACCGATTTGTAATTTACGATTACCATACTCTCAATCAAGTCTCGTGCTACCAGCAGTCTTTGCTCTTGACTATAGTGAGTTAAGACTGTCGACTTTCTTCCTCATCACGAAGTCTCTTGTAATTGCAAGCATTTGCCTAGGGTTTAGGTCCACCATTGCAATTACACTTAACAAGTGTCTGCCCCTGGCCCTAAGTCTTATGCTAGCCAGTGCTGGAATATCTTCAGAACCTATCCCGTCCACCCTTTGCAAGGTTTTCCTGTCCAACTCTTCAGAATCCCTGCATTGACCAATAAACACCGGTTTTCGTACAGAGATTAAGCTCTCCACCTCATGCGAGGCTTCATTGTCCATCGCTGTCGGAATCGTACGGTCTAACGCCCCTCGAGAAGCATTCTTTTATATCTCTTGCGGATTCCTCCTTTCGCCTTCAAAAGTTAACCTCTCCGTCTCTTGCAAGGCTTCCTGTTTCACTCCTCTAATGAAGAAAAATATGTCTACCCACTCAGAGCTCCATATTGACTGGTATCCAGAGTTCGAATATTTGAGAGCAAGCACCCTCTTGGCCACTCATGCCTGGCGTATGCCGTAGGTTAGGAATTTTTTATACGAGAGTATTAACCCTCTCGACTTATTAAGCCAGACTCCTTGCAGAGGCATGAACCTCTTACCGGCCGCCACCATGTGGATGTATAATTCAGAACTTCTGAGAATGCACTCAGTTACGGCAGGCCATATCTATGTGCCTGCGAGCTGACATCCCATAGATTAACTTTAAAGCTAAATTGATGCTTTCGAGTTGCTAAAAATGCTTAATGAAGCCAATGAAGTGTCTGAAAAACGACTGATTTTTCAATTTCCTCTTTTGTTCAACTGAATTAAAAATAAGTGATAATTTTAATATTTATAATTCAAATTTAACAAATACTAAGCCAATAAACACTAACAGATACATTTCACAAAAAAATTCACAAAATTTAATTTTCAAATCATATTTAGCTAAAAGTATTTCTCGCGCTTCCATTAATACACATACCAACCAACACGGACAAGCTATATAAATAACTTTTTGCATAGCTCATGCTAAATCCATTATGGCTAAATCATAATCATCATGGTTCACCGCCTACAAAGAGAGCAATTATTACTGTTATTATTATTATTATCATCGTTATTTGCTTCATTTTTAAATCATAATTCTAGCTTCGCCACCTCAGCACAATTAAACGAAATGTGGAAACATTTTTTTTGTACTAAAATTATGATTACGAAAATGAACAGAAAAAAATGTTTATTATTTCTGGGGGTCTCCGCCCAATCCTTTCTAAGCTTGGTAAAAAAATGAATTCTCGGAATTTATTGCTTATAATTAACACCATTTGAATATGTTGTTGCCTTTTTTTAAAGATATAAAAACAAAATTGTTTTTTGTTTACGTTTTTTACAGTTTTAAAAGGGTCAAATTTTAAGAGATTGTTTGTTTCATAATTAATAGAATGCGAAATTTAAAAGTGTAAGAAAGTTTAATTTTCAAGCGATAAATCGAGGATAAATACGGTGAGTTGTCATTTTATAAGGTTGGAAGAAAAGTAAACTTAATGCGACAAAATAAAAATAGAGACATAGTTTTCATCCACATTGGATGAAAACGTGAAATTACTTACGAGTTTAACTCTCAATTCAGGCATTGTTTCATATTTTACGCAGCAAGTATCACCCTCTCGGTGGCTAATGCCCTATTAGGTTGGACTAGATGCAACTCAAACACTTTGTCAAAATGATGCCTAAAGCTGACCAGATGTCCAGATCAAGACAACCACATTATGTACTATACAACAATATATTGTTAGGCAAACATATAATGGTTATTTTAAAACATTCTGAACATTACCTTAGTTACGAATATCATTCATTAAATGATTTTAATACATAAAATTTGCTACGAAGTTAAATTAACCAATAACCACGAACAAAGTGCTTTAACTATTCAAAAATAATATAGTAACTTTAACCATAAAATGTTCTTAATAGGCATTATATGTAAAATTGTTTTGATATTTAATAAAAGTAAAAATAAAAAAAAAAAGTTTTCTACTATCCGACAATTTTTAAATTTAATCCAGTATCCTCAAAACCCAAGTTATGAACAAGAGTTGATGGCTTGTTTTGCAATTGGTTCTAATTGCTGGGCCAGTAAGGTGAATAAGATAACCCTACAATGCTCGTATTGCGCTGAATAAAGACTCTTGGTCCATAAATTTTATAGCAAAAATATTAAGTGTTAAGGCGTTATTGGATTATGGATGTGTTTAGGCTGTAATGTCAACTTTTCTTTTGTTTTACTAACAAAAATAAAATAAAAAATAAAATATAGTGATTAGCAAAAATCACCATATAATTTTTGTTTGCCATCCAACCTGCAGCTTTAAAAAAGTTGTGCATTTTTATGGCCTCTTGTTTCGGTATTTTGTTTTATATTGTGTTTTTTTGCATATATTTTTTGTTTTATTAAAAATAAAATGTGTTTTATTGCCTTCACAAAAAATTTTAACATAAAAAATCAATTCTAGTTTTATTTATAAATATATAAAAGTAGCAAAAGTTTTAAAACGTTTTTTAACACTCACATAATATTTGTTGTCCGAATTTTTAGTCATTTTTGTTTGCGTTTTTATTGCATAGTTTTCCCCTATTGCTTTAAAACAAAATTGTTGCGCTTGATTAGTTTAATTGGCTTTAATTGTAACCATGACGCAGAAAGCAACATTCACTCTGAATTTTATTTTAACTCTAACTTGCCTTTTGTTTGAATGTATGCTAAAATTACTTTTGATTATTTTTGATGAAAAACTACTTAAACATTACAAATAGATTTTAATGTTCAATAACTAGTTTAAGATACAATTAGCAAAAAAGCCTTGCATTAGGGTTTAAAATTTAAGCCTTTAAATATGCAAGACCTTTTGTAAATTTTGAAAATATGATAAATGCCTGAGTAGTTGTTGTTTTACGTATAAATATAAATTTTCAATTCTCTCCTTAATTACGGACGCGGATTTAACGGGGCAACAAAAGGTAACTCCACAACCATTAAAAAATTTAAATTTTCCCAAACACAACGTTAGCAAAATTAAGGAATTTTTTTTGTAATACATCCCCATCCAAGAGCGTAAGCTAGATCCGCGCCTACCCTCTAAGCATATAATTAATAGATTAATTCAATAACTATTGAAGTCACTTTAACATCCAGCCAAACTCTCGCATTTTTGTTCTACACCCTAAAAGTAGGCTTCACTTTTAAACACAACTCAGCATGTTAATTTTTATTTTTTAAATTACTAACTGGTTGCCGGTGTTGAATTTAAATACTATTAAAATGTTATTTTATAATTGAACTTTTGCAGTATTTCATTCCCCAAATCCCTTAATAGCATCAGCTGTATTTTAGTCAGCCCTTTACCTTATTTCGAAACAGCAAAAATTATGCAATTTAATTGAAAATTTACTACAATTGCAAATGCTGTCACTACTGCATTTATATACTCCCCTAGAGTTAAAAATAAATAGTGAAATTTATTTTGTAAATTTTTATCACATACAACAATAGCATGTTTAGTTAATTAGAAACTTTGTTGTAAATAATAAAATTTTGCAATGCTGCTGGTATTATTATTGTTGTTTTCGGCAATGCTATGTTTATAAGCAAAACTAAGTGTTTCAAATACGTGAGATTGTTTTTAGAGTTTAGATGTGTGAGGGTGTGTGGAAACCGCCACTAGGATTTATGGCTATGTGTACTATAGTTGAGGGTTGGTTGAAAAGAAATTCAAAAACAAAAATTTGTACTTAAATAAGTTACTTGTAGCCAAAAAGTAACGTTTTTGTAGCACCTTTTTTAATCACTAGTACGAGAACAATTTGAAGCTCTCAAGGCTTTTTGCTAACATTGCAAAAATAACGAAATTGATATCTTCTTCGAACAAAATATTCTCTAAAAGGTTAAACATTTTGTTTTCGCGGACGTTAATTAGATACGTTCTTTGCTGCAAAATGGGTTTCAGACAAACAAAAGTCGATCGCTTCCAAAGCGGAGCTACATTTATTTTCTAAAATAAAATTCTTATACTATAACTGTGTGATGGTTAAAAAAAATATAAAATTAATCAACACTACCATCCACAATTGTTTAATAGATTTGTAACTTCTTGATAATGCAGTGCAATATGTTAGCTTTCATAAAAAAATTTGCATGAATCTAAATAATAAATATAAAAATGGACGCGTGATATAAACCCAACTATATCTGTTAGAAAATGTTATAATTCAAATTGATTGTAGAAAATTTATTGCACATGCATCTATTTATTGCACGACTGACATATCTGAAATAAAATATTTTTACAAGGATTTTCAAAATAGTTATCTTTTTGTTAATCATAAAGGTAAAAAACGAAAAAAAGAACATTTCCAACACTGTTTCCTCAGTAAAGTGCTACCTTAAAGGCGATTTAATCCAGTGTGCGTCGTTTAATAAATCTTTAACTATCTGCAAGAAGAGTTACAGAACCAAACCGCATGCATAGATAAATCATGGCGGTGTCATGGTTACGACAATCACATTATGTTGTCGTCGGCAATATATGATTGCGGCAAGCAAATTATAGTTGTTTTTAAATATTATCTACATTACAGCATTCAATAAATACCAATCATAAAAATATCAACCATGTTGCGTTGCAAAATATATACCACCTAATTAGTTTCTATCAGCAAGCCAACTTAAAAAAAAACTATAATATTTCTATAACTATAAATTATTAATAATGAACATAATATAAGCAAAACAGAATTAAGATATAATCAAATCGCCAAGCTTAGTAGAATATTCTTTTATCATTTAATACATTGCCCTATAAGCAATCGGTTGGTTTGTATAAGCTTAGTGCTAAAAGTAAAAAAAATCAGAACAAGTACAAACTCAACTATACCTAAATGGTCATTTTGAATTATATTATGATCCTCTACAGCTATGATAAGATCATGCCAGCCCGTAATTTGAACATAGTGTACGCTAATGTTTTATTATAATATGATTATAGTGTCAATATTTTGCTATATTATCCTTATATGGTATAATATAATTTTTGTTTTAGACAGCAATATTAATTTAAGCAAAACCTACTTATTATCGACGAAAATAATACAACTCGACCACAACCAATCACATTATGTTACTCTTACATCTTCTTTAGCTCCAACAAATCTTTTTTGTTTGCGTATTATATACGAGTAAATCACCTGTATGAAATATTTTTAGTTTTAATTAGTCTTGCTTACTTAAATCCAAATAACCCTCGTATTTATCCATTTTTAAAAATCTATGTGCATGCATACGTGTTCAAGTACTTGTACATGTATGTGTGCTATTAATGTAATTACATTTTAAATAAATTGTTTTTGTTGTCTGTGAATAGTTTTAGGCAAATTGCTAAACGTTCTCAGTAGTTGACTGCACACAACAATAATAGAAATACTGAAAATTTAAAAATTATAGTAATAATCTTAACTTCATTGTAATTATAATTGAATTAATTGCAATTACAAGTAGAACGGAATGAAATTGAATGTATAAAATAAAATTAACAGAAAAATAATTGTTACTAAATAAGAAACTAGGGAGTAGAGGTTTTAAATCAAAAACATTTTTAGGTCATTCTAAACGTTATTAGGCGGTGTCACTCCTTGATACCGCGAGTCTGGTTTTCGGATTAATAACATTGTATATGAGTATAATTTAATTTTTTTTTTATATTTTTTTTTATTCAAATTTGTACAGGTTTCAGTCTCAGCATTAAACTAGAGACATGTATATACATTTAAAAACTAAATAATTTGTTAAGATTTATATACTTTTATTATTTTGTTAAAACGATAATTTGGAAATAGAATACAATTTAAGTATTTTTTAGAGGACATACTATTTAAATAACTTTTTTTTGTAGAGCTTACCGCAAACACCTATTGTTAAAGATGGGTTAAATGTTGATAGGTCCGGCTATAACTGATTTAATTTGTATATATCTCTTACAAAATGTATCTGATTAATTAACGCCTACATTAACAGCCTGGCCGACGATGTCTTAAGTTGACGCTAGCTTGTGTTCTAATAAAAAAATAGATTTATCCTGCACTAACGACTCTTTTTATGAATTTATTTTTTTTATTAAATCCGTAAATAAGTTCTTCTTTTTGACGCAGTTTGCAATTCATTTGAAGTGCTATTAAGCTCATCTTCTTAAATATTAAAGTCATTTTAGAAACATTCCTAATCTGACTCCGAGCTGTAATTTTAATCTGATTGTCAATGAAATCACTATTATACAATACTTCTGCCATAAGAAAAATATTTTATGTGTTTCCAGAGTACAGGAAAATATAATTTTAGTCTTGTTAGTGCTGTATTTTGTCTCACTAATATTCGTTGTAATAATAATGACAAATAAACTTTTCAGAAGAAGTATTGCATTGCTTAGTTAAAGTTTATAGTAACAATTTAAAAGCGTGAATAACGCAGTATTTATTTTTTAAACGTTGTTTAGTATCTCGATGAAAAGAAATTAACGGCCTCTTAGGTAATAATACCAGTAATTGTTTCGGTTTTTGTGAAGTGTATGTAATTTCGTATAGCTATTTTTGGGATAACGCTTGAGATATAGATGAATTATGCTCAGTTTCAGTTGTTGTTTAAATTCTGTTCAGATATTTCTATATATATCAAATCACCGTGGTTGCAAAGTTTTCTTTATGTTGTCAATTATAATGTAATGACTATTGAGTATGCATTTTAAATTTGGTAGTGAAAAAAGATTTTATTTTTATGACCTGTATATTCGAAAAAGCCGAATACTCCAACACTGAAAACTTGGTCCTTCGATTAACCCGAAACCCGCCACGTTTCAATAACGGGGTTAAAGACCACGCGAAAATATATAAACCCTGGTTTTGAAATAGTTTTAGAGCCGGCTATGACAACACTACGAAAAATGGAAGCACTAGTGTTTTACAGAGCATACCAAATATAGCCGACCCGGCAAACTAAAGCTCGTAAAGCAAGTCCTCACAATACACTCACAATATACTCACAAGTATATGTTGCGAAAATTGCTAATTCTGCTGCGCTGAAAAGTAAATTCAATAAACCGCTGAATAAAACAAACTAACTAATTTCATGTGTTATTTAATAGTTGACAAATTAGCGCGCTGAAAATTATATTGACAAAAATATTTTTTAATTGAATTTCCGAAATATAATACTGTGATGAAAGAAATTAATTTTTAATAGAATTTGACGCATAACAGCCGTAATCAAACAAAGTTTCAGAGATTAATTTTCACTCATATTCATACCTGTAGTTTTATTTGCAAAATCTATGTAATACACAAGCCTGTGCAGAGCTGCCAGTTTTTATTGTATTAAATAGGATTACATCCTTTACGCCCATTATTACAAATTGCCGACAGTTAAAGTTGGGATATTTTCAGACATATTATTCGTTGTTAAGAGTGTAAGATAAACCTATCCAATAGGCTAAAAGGAAGATGTTCGTACCTTTAACTTTTGACGCAAAGTTTAGAGATTTGAAGTTGCCATCTTTTTAAAAAAGAAAAAAAACAATTTTTATTTTGTTTGCAAATTAAAAATGAAAACTTAAAAATACTATAATGGTTTTTTGCCGGTAAATAAATAAATAAAACTAAGTCCCTGCAACTATGTATTTTTAAAAACCAATTTCGTTTGTCAGATGTTGTCGGTTTTTGCTCTGGCACTGCCATATTCTTAGAAAAATGCGTTTTATTTTAGAAGGAAATTGTAATAACGAATATTAGTCAAAGCTCTCTTTATTCCACCATTTAACTAAAGTTACCTTTTACCAACAAGACCTTGATAGCCTATTTGTAATAATGGGTCTTACATTTTTTGAAAAATACCTAGAAATACGTTTTTATTTATGTACTGATCATCTGCAACAAAATAACGAAACCTTTTCTCTGATCCCTGCCAAGCGTTATTTTTAATGTAATCATTTAACTGTGATTGCCTTTTAAAATAATAAGAATTTAATTGAAGCAATTACATTCAAATTTTTAACCGTTTTTGAAATTCTAATTTGATGCAATTTGAGTCAAAATGTTTAACTTTCAAAATCCAGGTGGTACAAGGTTTTATAAGGAATTGACTGAGGCTTTATTTAATATATTTTTGATCTCAGCAAGCAATGCCTGTGTGGAACATAGGCGGAACGTTTTTATTTTGTTATGTCTTTCACAAAAAGTAAACTTTGTAGTAGTATGCAGTATGACCTCCTGGAGGCTTTACTAAGAACACGTGTTCATTTGAACATAAATCAAATCTGTTGTAAAGAATTTCTGCCAACGTATAATATGTTAATATGATAACTTTTACAGTACGTCCACTTATAGTGCAAGCTCTTCTCATTTAGAAAATGGGGATTCTGAAGTTTATAAATCTGTGGTAAATGGTTGTATAAAAAATCTTAATTAAAAACAGTGTTTTTTGGGTTTTTTATCGGATTTTTTTAAACCGGGGCTTTTTGGGATTTTTTTTAAATTTGAGGAGGACAAAAAAAGTACCTGGCAGCCCTGAGCCTGTGTAGTACAGATTGCTTTAGTTTGACAGGCTTGGGACTTCCTCTGTGACTACATATATGCTTTTAACTAGACTATACTTTTTGAATTAATGAAACTTTTGCTTAAAAAATAAAATTAAAATCAAAAAATATATCAGCACGAATATTTAGATGTTAATTGGATTTTTTTAAGCTTTTGTAATTATAAAATATGACAAAATCATTCAGGCATAACTCTGACATGTAGTGAAATAAATTTTGCCTAAATAAATCTTTTATACACCCACCTGTGTTTGTAGGACATTGAATGCATATACAAATAACAAAGTTTTTACACATCGCTGATCATTTAAATAAAACATTTTAAATATAATTGACATCAAATTGAAATAAATTTTTGAATTATGATTAATTTAAAATAAGAAAATTAATAAAACTTTGTAATAGTTTAGACTGACAGAGTTAATGAAAGAGCAAAAGCTTCCAGTTGTGCATTACAAAACGTCAAACCGTTAATGATTAGAAACCTAAGTATACGAAATTAATTAAATTAAACCCTTTTTTTGGGTTAATACTGGGATAACAATAAGAAAGTAAGAAAAATAAGAAGAAATACAATTTTTGATATTCCTATTGTTGAATATTTGAAAATTTTCCATACACAAACAAATGAATGAAAAGCGTTACAAAAATAGAAGGGGGATTATGAATTGAAGAGACTTTGAAACTTTCGCATTTGTAAAACTAGTTTCTAAATTGCTACGGCAGATTTATTTTAAGCTTTTTCCTTTGATTTCACAACGGACAGACAACTTTATTTTATTTTTTTTTTTTATATAAGGTGACATGAGCCATTTTGCCTCCAAATGTTGCATTAGGTATTAGAATGTGCCCTATGGAGTTCAGAGGACCTTGAGAAAATATGCACCGTTTTAAGCAAAGGAAATATCAACATTACATCTGCTGCAAGCGAACTTTTTCCCTGGCACTTATTTTTGTGGAAATTGTTATCTGTCCTGATTATCCTTTTATTTTGTGGTTTTTAGCAAATATACCGGGTATTTCCATTTTTATTGATTTTTAGTTATGGATGTCAAATTACCCTAGAACTAAAAATCTTAAACCAATTACGACTTATTTTTTGTAAAAACAATGTTTGTTTTTAGCAAAGGAAAATTACAAAGCATCTGTGGGATTTTGTTCAAATTTTTATACTTTTGTTTGAACTTCTTTAAACATCTCATATGATTTGAAGGATTTCGAGCAGAGGACATTCTTACTAATTCTAAAAATTTGGGTAGTTTAGGGAACCCGGCTTAAGCGAGTTTATGAAAACCACAGAATTATGCTCAAATGGTTGTGTATAAACTCTTGCATGAATAAAATTCACAGTATCCTTCGGCTAGTGAATTTCGATGGAAAAGTGCAATTTAAAAGGTATGACGGGACATATTCAGGCAATAGCATGATTCTACTTGTCTATATCGACCTCGAGCTCTTTTAAGTAATTCAATCAGTGTCGTGATCGTGTTGTTCTATCAGTTGTCTTCATGTCAACCCTTCGGAGTTTAGATTTCTTTTGGATGGGCTTTTTTTCTAGCATACTGCCAAAGTTGAAAACTTTCGTGTAAAAAATAAGCAAGAAATTTTAAAGTTCAGATTTTTGCCGATTGTAAATATAGCTGACTTAAAGCTAACAATAAAATATGTATTAAAATTAAAAAATTTTTCAACGCTTTAAATATTTAAACAATTATTTCAATGTGGTTTAAAATTAATAAAATAATTTCTAATTAAAATTTTTAATTGAATACAAACTAATTTGTTTAATATGTTAGGAATAATATGATATACTTTAAATATTTCCGCCAGAAGTAGGGAACAAAAAACATGCCATGAAATTAATTTGTGCGTATGCTAAAATTTTCAGTTTGCACATTAATTTCAAAGTTAAAAATATTTTTTTCATGTTGCCAACCATTAAATTGCTAATCATTGTTTATTTTTTGCATTTGGTTTTAGTTTCTCCCAATTAATTGTATACTGCCATTTCATGTTATTTTTGTAATAATATTAAAATTGTGTTTTCTATTTAGTGTGTATGTATTCCTTTTTTATTTCCTTGTTTATATTCAGTGGTTAATTTTAATGAAATTTTATTTGACACAATAAACAGACATCAAATAACATTAAATGCAGCTGTATAGTGTTATTATGCCAGTCGCTGGTAAGCCTGAGGCAGTATGCAAGATTTTTTAGATTATAGTTAACAAGCAGGTTGTGTTAATATGGCCCGAATAATTTGATTAGCTGTGCAAATTGGGGTCCATTGCCAAACCTTTTAGTAGGTGGTTTTAGAAGTGCTCTCGAGTTAAGGGAACTGATGTAACTTGCCTCTCTGTTAGTCTTTTACCTGCCCTGAGTCATGTACAGCCGCGATATAGAATTATCGCGAAGGTGGCTTTTTGGCCAATCATAAGTCAGTTGGAATCCAGTATTTTGCTGCATAAATAGGCAGGCCTTATGTTACCATTTTTGCTTCCAACCTTAACGTAATAAGTCTGTACAGTAAAACTCAAGTAAGAATGCTATATTAGCGCCAGCTCTCCTCGCTGTACTAAGTATCTATTGAACAAAATATAATTTATATACTTGCCATAGATGCAGATGGTATAAAATATGGGTCCCTTAATGCAGGCGGCTGTGCAATTCTTTTAATTCAATTTGAAGAAGTTAGATCCTCTCTGAAAAAAAATTTAACTTAATCGAAAGTACTGTGATTGGTAATCAACTAACGAATCACGATTCTCATCAACACTGGTGGCGGAGGCAACTGAAATTAACTTCATCTGTGAAAATAAATTTTCCAAAGTTATGCCAGGACTTATAGCTAAAGTTATTAGACAAACTTAATTTTATATTATCAACATCGTTTGGTTCATAAGCTCTAACAAGAAATCGGTAGTTCCTCTCAAAAAAAAAAATTAAGTGACATATTTCCGTAGTTATTTTTTTCTTTCTATGTTCCTGAGCTTTGACTCAGGCTTTATCTTTTAAGAAAAGGGCTTTCAGAGTTCGACCAAAGTCATTCGTTCTTTCTTTCAGTTATTAATTTATAATGTTTATAGTTTAACTGTCATTATTGTGCTATTGATAATCGGCAATTTTGTTTAACTTGTTTTTTTTTTTGTTCTATATTAAACCTTAGTGTCACTCTCCCTCTCTCTCTCTCTCTCTTGTTTTTTGTTCACTTCATAGATAATGCATGAATGCATAAATTACAAGTCCACTGTGTGGCTTGCTGGAAACATGTATCTGCTTTTACAATCCTCTGTTGTCATTTTTACTAATTCATTAAAAGCAAAAACCGAAATGGAGTGAAGACTGGGCATTAAAATTTAACTGACACCAAATATACCACCATATTTATGAACAATTAGCTGACACCAATAACAATAACAATGTATCAGGTTGAAAACATGATTGTTAAGTTTTGTAATTTTTTCAAAAGCAATAACACACAAATGTTAAATAATGTATTCTGGCAACAGTTACATTTTCGAAAAATAATAAATTTACGTAATTTTGGGGAAATGATTATTAAATAATAAACGTAATGTAAAATATTAATTTCAATAAATTTTTCAAGTACCTGGAAAAATTATTTATTGCCTAAAAAGTTATAAGAAAAAAAGATCTAACCGAAAATACATTTAAATATATTCGCATTAATGTAAAAGTAGGAAACAAAAATTATATGGCCATAGAGTAAACGCAGAGTTCTAACATATTGCATACTTTAATTGGGTCTCAGGCTAAAATAATACTATGTTCAAACATGTGCCTTTATTGAGGAAATTAAAATTTAGATTAAGTTATTCACTTTGGTGTTTACACACATGTGATTTAGCTTACACAATTAGAATTTGACAATAGAAAATTTGCAAATTTTCTTCGTGAACATGTGTGATTGTATATTTGAAAAAATTTAGAAACATTTGGCTTTAAGAGAAATTTTATAAGGAACTTGAATATTTTTAAAATAAACTTATTATTTAAGACATAATTCTGTTAAAAATTTCGTTTCGTTTTAACTTTTTATATATACAATTTGATAACTGCCATTAATATATATTAGCGGAAATCACTCATCGTTGCATATCTGCAATTTTTGCACACTTCGTATGATTTTCTGCCACAAAGCCTTTTTTAAGCGTTTAGCAAATTTATTACAGAGTTACATAAAGTAACTTTGCTGCATGCAATAAACTAGCCGCAACCAGTATATAAACGCTAACGCAGCCTCTAAAATGTTTACGTAAAAAAAGTATTTGGTGTGTGCATAAACTTTCTAAAAACTTTTATCAATTCATGGAGTTTAGTTTGATATTTTAATTCTTACTATTTTAGCAACAAAATTTTAACAGACTTAGCTTCAATTTTAAGTCTTCACAGGCAGTTGTTGAGACGGTTCTACCGCCGTGAAGTTTTGTAAGCACAGGTGTCTAGTTGCTGTAATTTTAAAAATTAAATGATATACACAGCTGCTTTTGCATTGCAAATTACCAATCTGCAATGATTTTTGCCATAGCATATTTGCTAGACTTGCTACATTTGCAAGGGTTGTTTACAACTCAAGAGTGAGTACCCTTATTATAGTGTTTATGCACTCACTTTGTTGAATGTGAATTTGGTATATGACTCAATTAAGGGTTCGATTAGGTACTAATTGCTCAATTAAATAATTGAGTACTTGTATAGTAAGTTTCGTAATTGCGCATTTAAGGTGTATGTCCAAACATAGTATAGTCTTTAAAATCCTAAAGGTAGGCAGCATAAATAATATATTTCAGCAAAATTAATACTATGTTGTAAATTGATAAAATAAATACAAAAGTCAAACAGTACTTTAGAAAAGTGAAAATGTTACCGATTTTATTTACAGATTTTGCAGAAGACTTCCTTAATATTCTGTAGACGGCCTTACGGTTTTTTTATTTTGATTAAAAAAAATTTCAGTTCTTTTTTATCTTGCTCTATTTTATGATTCATTTAGAAGACTTTGCCCTATAAAATTTGTAGTTTTGATTTCTGCATATGTATAAAAAGCGACTGATCATTAAGTCTAATCCGCAATAAAATCATCGAATACAATTTCATTCGGCTTCGGCTAAATTGTATTTACCAAATGGACCGATAAAAGCAGAACGGTTCTTAGCATGCTAGAAACCAATGTTTTATTGGTTGACAATAGATTGGAACCAATCAACGACATCCTATGTTAAGTGGCATACTTCAGTCTACATATATCCTGATAGGCAGTAGCTCTGTCGTCTACCCGTTGATTATAGATATTCAAAACACTCGAGTTGTCAATGTAGGTAACACCCAGACCTGTCGGCCCGTAGTTATTAATGCAGAGCGTTAACACATGTATGAATCAGAGTTGGTAAAAGAGAAACTAATAATTAAGTACAGCTCTTGTTTTTCTTCTTCAACGCTTCTATCCACTTAGAAGAGAAATATTGGCGCAGCCGGATATTGGGATGCTATTTGTGTGAAACAATTATGAAAACTTTGCGTCGACTAAATTTGTCTAGGTTTTGGTGCTGTGGGAACTGCCTGTTAAGGGTGTTTTCACTGTAACTGCTTTTGATAAATTACAATTGTGTAACTACATGTGAAATTAGTTACAAAATATAATTGGTTTGATGGTGGGTCTGCATCACTACTAGCAGTTATGAGCTTCAGGTCGTAAGTCGTTAAACGCGAACTGTCTCTGGTGTGCTTCCAATCCGAGACATGTGTGTAATATTTATTAGATAATCGGCATGGTGATTTGATGTATACTTTTTGGAACGAATTTCCATCATCCCTTGTCAAGCTTGGCTGGGAGACAAACAGCTTTCGGCAATGTATAATCTTTCAGTTACAACCGATGAGAAATTTTAAAAATATTTTATTTTGAGTTCGAAAGATTAATGTTCAATAAATTAAATTAATTTACTTTCTTCTGCTCTTCATCATGTATGTAGTTTTTGTTATTCTTGTTGGATTATTAATATATTGTTTATGTTTTATATTCAACACATAATTAATTTTCTGTGTTTTATTGATAGATTTTTTATATAATTTATATAAACGTTATACCATTCATTGGTCTATATACACATATATTTTTTAATGAATTTAAAATACTCAATCATTTACTTTAATATATCTGATTTTGTTTTTGATGGTTAATTAGTGGTTTTTGTTTTAAATTCAATCGAAAGGTTAAATTAATTAATTGAAAGAAACAAACACAAGCATACCCACACACATACAAATTATATAGTATTGAAATAATGAAATAATTTTTATGGCATAAAGTTACAATAGGAATTTAATTTACTTTGCGAAAGTGTATTATTTTAATTTAACAACTAAAAAAAATCAATTAGTCACAATGTTGAGATATTAATATTGAATATCCTAAAAGTATGCAGTACATTCTCTGTCGTAAAAAGGGCTTATAAAGAAGACTTAATATAAAACTAATTACATGCTTTACAACATAATTTCTTTGAAATAAGAAGATTAGCGTACTCAAAGTCAATAATTATTCGAGTAGGAAGAAATTAGTGTTAACAAAGTAAACAATATTTTTTTTTGTCAAAGCACCACTTAGTATTTAATTTATTTAAACCACAATTTACTTTATAAGAAATTAAGTTTAACTACAAGTGTATATGCTAGCAAAGGATGATCCGAGTTGAGCTTCAAAATGACACCGGTAAATATTTTCCTAACTTAGTGCCTTTACAGAATTAGAATTCGTAGTAATTATTATTCTTTTAATTAAGAAAGCAAACATTTTTTTACTTTATTAACACGACAATTTTTTAATATGTATAATGTCGCTTGACTTTTGCTAGAGTTACTGTTTTTTCCAATGAATTTGGGAAAATATTTCACATTAATTTTTCATATCATCTATACATACATCAACACATATACGAGTAATAACGTTTTTGCCGACATTAGCCTGCTCTGGAGGCTAGACAGGCTTCACGATGAATTCTTTTATTCTCTAGGCCCCCAGTGTTTCTGGTCTGATGGAGTAGTTTAGTGGTGTTAACTCGCGCGATCTTTTCGCCTGAATTATTTTTTCACACCAAAGATATATGCCCTTATTAAACATACCCTCACAACGCATTAATTTCTCACCCCAAGCCGGTTCATTTTATAAACGAAGAAGACATTGATGATATAAAGCAGTCCACTTTTGGCGGGACTTTCTGATTTGGCAGGCATGAAGAGAAGGTATATGTAAATTGGAGGTGTATGTATTAGATATTAGGCTTTAGTCCGAAGACTAAGGAAGATTTGTATTCCTTTACCTGGCGGTTATGGATTTTATATACTTGCGTGTAGTGAATAAAAACAACGCCCAGTAGCTGTGGGCTATTTGTTTGTACAATCAAAATATTGTGTTAGAATTTTACTAAAAACAAGAACTTGTTCATAACCATTCAAATAATGTTTAAAATGCTTGTTGATTTGTTTTTCCGACAGGGTGCTCTGATATACATGTTTGGAACGATTTTCCGTCATCCCTTGTCAATTTTGGTTTGGAGACAAACCAAATGATGAATCGTTCAGAACGATAAAAATGGCACTGAAGATGGAAACTACCCGAAACCGGTTTGTCTCCAAACCAAAATTGACAAGGGATGACGGAAAATCGTTCAAAACATGTACATATATAATGTTTAAAATCTTTTAAAATAAACATTTTATAGGTACCACAACATTATAATATTGTAGAGAACATAATCTGATTATTGTGAGCTTGCTATAAATAAGTTATTTCTTTGCGTGTGGAGGATGTCAAAAAAAATTTATGCAAATTCATTAAAAGATATTCAGATGTGATGATTATTTATATAATTATTAATTGCTTTCCATGATATTTCAGAAACTGTACTGAAATCGATGACCAAGTTATGTACTGACTGTAGTTTCGAAGAGACATTTTACAACCCATGCACGTTGCCGAACAAAATTCTCTAAAATGTGAAGTTGATATATAATAATTTTATTTGAAAATGATACTCACTGTTTGAGGAAATAGAAATACTTTTACTTTAGATTATTGGAAGTATTTGAAATCTTTTAAAATATTTTTTCGTGATATGTACGGACTCCAAACAAAATTTGTTATTTATATTTAAACAAACACACAACACTCGTTATTCATTAAGTTCAACTTTTTTAGTTTGCTATCTTTGTCTCCTTTTGTTGCCAACTAAAATGACTGGCAAAATTGTAACAATTTTTCAATTAATCTTGTAGTTACTTGGTATGTATTTTCATACCAGTCTCTTACACTATCTTGTTGCAGTTTATAACAATTTGACCTTTAGCTTAAAAATATAACTTATTTATAACCCCACATTTAGAACATAACACAGGAAAATGCACAGTGAAAGGAAGTACATACATGTGTGTTATATAGTGTGTATGTGGCGATGTTGTCTAGTGTTTAGTGTGTCCGTAGGAGTAAGAAGCACAGTAGTGGTGGTTGTAAACAAACAGTATAATTTATTTGTTTTCATTTTTGTTTTTTATGTCTTTCTGTTTTAGTTAAAAATTCAAAGTAATTTTTCCTAAAGCTACAACATACCAAATGTGGTTTCATGCTAAATATAAATCTTGGTATGCTTGTTTAATGGTCACTATATGGAAAACACACCAGAGATATAAACAAAAAAGTGCCTGGGACAAAATTAAAAAACAAAGAAAGGATGGACGGCATTTAAGTCATTAGTCTTGCTTTTCATTTTTAGTTTTGGCATCGCTAGCGTTCGTTTATTTTTTTTTTTTTTTTTATTCATATATTATTTAAATGGTTTTTATTTGAAAATAAAGTTATATGTATGCACGCACACACATACACAATCAAAGATTTAGTTACAACATTGTATGGCAGCCAAGGAAGCTGATAAAGATTCACAGACAATTAAAAAGCCAAAATGAAAAATGACACAAAATCCAACACAAGATAACTGACAAAACTGAATTTTATTTAAATATCCACTGCAAAGCCAATAAAAAAGTCCAGCAGTAATTTGAATTGTATGTCGCAATAGGAAAGTTTTCCGCTCTTTTGCATGGTGTGTTCAAAAACGAAACCTTCCCTTAATAACAAATAACTGAACTCTTCAAACTCCAAACTTGTATTTTAAATTACAGATTTTTTCAACATTTACATAAATAATTCCTTTAACATGTTTTTTCCCTAAAATTCTCCTATATAATAAACCTACAACAAGTGACGAAAATCATCATCATTGTATTAATCCCAAAAAAAATTTATGAACCATAAAAAACGTGATTGCATAATGTTAAATTGTAACTTCCTCTATTTGCAGCGAGGAAGTACAGAAAACCAAACAAATAAAAAACAAATACAAAAAATATAATAAAAGCTCTACACGAGATAAAAACAAAATTCACCATGTTGAGTGCCGTGTTTTTGTAGCATATTTACAGGCTGCAACGAAAAACAATATGTTTTTATATAAAAAAAGACAGCAGGAAAAAACTGGCAGTTAAAAATTTACAAATTCTATAAAATTGCAACAACAAAAAATTACACCACTATGCAACATTGTTGAACACACATACACATATTTATCAAGGGGATTAGGGTGAGTTTAATTTTGGGGAAAAAGTAAATATCAAATGCAGTTGAAGAGCGCTGCAATAAGGACTTTTTGAGGCTGTACATTTAAACCCTTTGCTTTGATCAGTGTTGCAAGGCTTGTGTGATACATCAAGTGCTAAAAGTTATTAATTTGTTGCTCTTTGGTATTGTTCCTTATAGAACAGCCTTACGCGTAACGCATCTACTATCTAACCATCTACGAAAAAGATGCCGAAGAATAGAAACGCTGCTGTAGTAAAGTGTTCAAATTTAGTTGGAACACGTTCCATATTTATTCTGCTAAGGGAAAATACCAAGCACTTTTTAATAGGCCAAGAAATTACATGAATATGTAGAGGGTGCAATGGTTTAAGTAGTTAACCCTTTGACTCTAAGCATTCGCTTGACTTTAGCCTTAGCCGCTCCAATCCATAATAACAGTATTTGTTTTTTTATGTACACTAGCGCCCTCCCTCGCAATAAATTGACCAAGGCTTCTTCAACAGCAGCATGATTGTGTGGTAACGCCATTGAAGTCAGGGACGAGTTACGCACAATTCTAATTCTACTAATACCGCTCTGTAATAGGAGGAGGGTGCTCGAAAGTTATTATCTGCCGTAGAACTGGGAATGAGAAAAAGCCTGTGAAAGAAAAGTTTATCAGTACAATAAAAAATTTTGACACTAAATTGTCCCATTTTATTACTGCATTAGGACAATAAATTAATTTATTTCGACCTCGCGATAATTTAAAATTGAGCGGTTTCTTTACGGACAATAAATTCCCAAATATCCAGCGCCTTTCTACCAGTGAATAAAGTGATCAAGTCGCCTGGAACATAACGACTGGCACCGTTTGCAACATTAACTTTACCATGCTGGTCAATGAAAGTTTTATTATCCCTAACAAGAGTTGAAATTATAGTTCCAGAATTATCCTTTATTCTTTTACTACTTTGGCGAGCAGTAAAATTTTTTACCGCGAAAGTGGTAGATGTATAATGCCTTTTTGAGGCCAAGTACTTGGGATGACCAAGATAGCAAGTAAAATAAGAAGTACAATATTCTTTTATATGCAGTAGCGTACAGTTAAATATATACAAATAAGGAATATCTACTCATGCTGCACGTATGTATGCATACAGTGCTCAACTTGATTTTATTTTACATATAAACTCAAAATAGTGCATAGTTTTACTTGAAAAAAACACTATCTACAAAAAACTGTAGTATAATTTTTGGCGTTTGCTTAATAAAATAAAAAATAAACAAAATCACTGACAGTCACACATGCGAACTCGAACGCATAAAGCTCGTGTTTAACAACGCGTATAATAATTTTTATTATGGCTGCAATTGTTGCATGTTGCAGGTTAAAACAACAAAATATTTTTATGAAAATTGGTGTATAAATAAATGCCGTGGAAAAAACAACATAATAACAAGAACATACAAAAAATATTTAAAAACAAGTAACAAATAAAAATGTAGCAGGCAAGTGCATAAAAACTCTCTTGGTCAGGCGCCCACCCAGAAAACTTACAATTGCTGCTTGTCCCAACAATTATCATCAACTGATTTTTCAGTTGAAACGAAACTAAACCCCTGGCCCTGCATTTAAACAAAATTGGGTTAAATGCAAATGCTTGACATTAAATTAAATTATAATAAAACAATAACACGCCAACAAATATCAGACACAATTTACACAGGCGGGAGGAGCAGCTAATATATAGTGTGAGATTTAAATATACATTTTAACTAGAGCTATTTTGTTTCATGGAAGACAATAAAATGGCACAAATAAACAACTAAATCAAATGTGTCTATGCTGAAAAGGAAAACATGTATTTTTAGAAAAAAATGTGGGAGTAGCAGGTCCTCTGGCTCTTATTCCATGATCTATAATTGGCTACTGAAGGCGAGTAAAAATAATAGGCATAAATTACGGGCTAGAATTATATTTTAAACACGCTAAAGTTATTTTAAAATCAGCCATAAAAATTGAAGCATCAATTATAAATTTTATTTTGAGTGTAAATCCCAATGTTTTTCATAAAGCGCTAAAACATTGAAGCGCACCACAATATTACATTTTTAAGAACAATTATTTTGTTATTATCTTATCTTGAATATAATTTGATTTAATAACTAAGCAAGTAATTTATTCAGGCGCAGGATCGTTTTTTATTCTTTCAAATAAAAAAGACATTTTTTTTAGACCACTGCAAGAGATAAATTTAAATAATAGAATGTAATGCATGCATTTTCTCTGCAACTACGCATCCTCATCTGCATTATGAATGTTTTTCTACTGAGTAGCGTCTATTGCAAACATCATTTATTTAACCCAGCTATATTTCATATTTTATTATAATTTGTCTGTTGAGTTATTTGTCACGCTGTAATTTTACTTGTTGTATTTTTTATTGTGCTCTTTTGTACAATTTTACTTTAGCCAACTCTCAGATAGCATTGATATAAATATTCCTTACAGATGACATATTTTTTTATTACAAAAATGTCAGAAAATTTGATTTCCGAGAAAGGCAACTTCTTTGCTATTAATAAATTAATCCAGTTTAATTGCAGTTAATTGTGATTCGATTCAGTTTTGTTGGGAATTAAGTCCTGTTAAGTTCAAGTTGCATTAAGTTGGATTACTTAAGTAGGTCCGCACATACGGTTACTTTGTGTAACCAGAGGAGGTTTAGGAAAATAGCATGGCTAGGGCAAAGTGGTTGGTGTTAACTCACTCTCAAAAAAATGTGGCATCAAGCTTTGCCTTCGATGTTCGGAGCAACAATTTTGAATATTATTGGAGAAATGTCGAATCGTGATGAGCTCTCCCAAGGTTCACGGAACGGCGAAGTGTGGACGGAGCTATTTAGCGACTGGGTTCCCCAGAAAGAAAATATGCCGACGAGTCGGCTTAAGGAACGTCTTTCATCATTATCGGTAACGGTTTAGCAAGAGATATAGCCAGCTCTCGCAGGAAAACTCGTCGCATTGTTGGTTTGTTTTATTTGCCAATTTGATTTCGAATATAATCAGGAATTTTACACTTGACTTCTTGTTAATATTTAAAATAAAATTCGTTGTTCGCATAATTTATGATTAAGAGAATAGTAACGCTAAAATAAATAGTGATGGATACGTAGAAACATTACAATGAAACCTTGATGTTTTATTATTTGTAACATATTTTTTTTTTAATTTTGTCATCGACTAGAATGGTAATATACTTTTTACCTCCTCAAAAATGTTTGAATATTTTTAACCATTCACACATGTACAACTGCATAATGATAGAGGGTGTTTTTTAGAAGTATTGAACTTTTAATTAAGAAAATAATTGTAAATGCCGTTATTTGCCACAAAGTTGGCTTTATTCGAAAAATAATTGCCAATTTTTTTTGAATATAATTTCCGACATATTGGCACCTCGGCTGGTTTGAAAATAGAGCAATTTAGAAGTCAAATGTTCGATCACTTTCTGCATTAATACAGATCGTGTGTTAGTCTAAGGCGTCAATCAGCTGTGGCTTATAGGCGTGGATCTTCATAGGCCACCAAAAAATATTTCAGCGGTGATAAATCGCACTACCTTGGATGGCAATTGACTGGTTCATTACGCAAAATTATTCGTTCACCGAACGTTTCTTTCAATTTATCAATTAGAACATGTTGCACCTTCTTTTTGAAACCACAACTTCTTAACAGTTTTCATAATCTTGGTCCTGTAGCAATCACTATTAACTTAACGTTCTGGCCGGTATCGTTTCCGAAGAAATACGGACCATGGATTCCGCCGGTCCATAAAACACTTCAAACAGTGACTGTCAGGAACCAAAAATGTACTCGCTAAATAAAATTTTCTATTGAAATCGGGATCAGCAGCAATTTCATTTCAAGCCCATTCATCAAAAGAATTAAGGCAGCATGATTCCAAGGCACTGCCTTAATTCTTGCACCGGCTACATTTTGTAAGCCCGCAAGCACAAATCCTTCCGCAAAATAAACCTCAGACACAGCTCAGATTGTAAAGCATAATGCTGAATGGACTCATTTGGGCCTTTCTTGATCCTATGCACTAGAGCAGCAACACCGTCATCGGTACACACGTGCATGTTTCTAAAGATGCTTGTTGTCCTGTACAGTAAAATTGGTGTGAAAACCATCTATGGTTGCTCCAGTTAATTTTTCTGATGGACGACTATGGCGATCGGAAAATGTACGCAGCGCGCCATGTTTTTCGTAAAAATTCGGCGGAATTTTCGGGAGTTGTTCAGGTGCCAGTCTAGTCATAATGAAATAGCAAACCAGACTTAACACAAAAAAGTAATCCCAACCTAAGGTTCTATATACCTCTAAAAAAAACAAGCGATATTTACCAATATACCAACTACAATATTTTATATTAAAAAAACTGGGTAAATAAATGAAAGTTTATATTTGTTTGCTTAGGTGTGCTTTAGACTACATATTGTAATATTTTGCTACTATAATTGTTCAAGGTTTTAATTTTTGTTATTGCAATTAAGTACAGGCACATCAAAAAAAAAACAGTTTCCATTAAAAATGCCCTAGAGTCATGACATACACTTACAACGTCTGTATACATTGGGTAAGTTTGTGTACGAGCGTTCAGCACATATGTATAAGTACTTTTATGTGCACATATTATGCAGTACAGTGGTTCAAAAAATATTTTCTTAAAGCAGGAAAAACTGGACAATATTTCACAGTAAATTTATGGTTTTAGTGTTTCGGTTTCTACATTTCACGTTTGTATTTCTTTTGCACAGTTTATATATTTTTCTATCTCACTGTAAATAACTCTTGAATTACACAGATATGGCTAAAAGAAATTTTTTCAGCTATTTTTGTCATTACTATGAAAGTAAAACAGACCTAGGTGAGTATACACGATCCTACTACATGTTGTTCCGAGGGATTTTTAGACATTAAAGGGGAAAGAGTAGCAGCCAGTCCCTTGCTTAATACTGCTTTCTATGTGCATTTGGGGAAAACAAACTTGGGTTGGTGTCATGTATAACTTCTATATGCTGCACTTTTTGTTGTTGCTCTTATGCTTGTTTATGATGGCTGCCAGTGTTGAAATGGTTGGTTTGTTATGTTGTCTGCTTTATTTCATTTGCTTTTCCTGTTACTTTTTGCTGTTTTGCTTGTTTTTGTTTAATTTTTTACTTCACATCACTTGCACAGATGAGTGAATATGAGTTTTGCTGTTAAATATCAAGGTAAATTTTTTACACACTAGCATTAACGTACACATCTGCACATATTTCGGTGGACGTGTTTGTATGTATATACAATACGCATCCTTAACTTTCCTTCATGCAGTGCTCGTTGGGATGGCGCAAAGAATTTAATGTCAGCTACATTCAAATTTATTTCTCTTTTTATTGCTATTTTTTTGTTTGTACGCATTTTATTAACGAGGGACTTGTATATTAACATTAGTAGTTAGAGCTTATTTTACCTAAAAAAGCTAGCTTAAGTATGAGGCTTTGTGTTTTACAAAGTGCTTTTCATATTTTAGATAAACGTCCATTTATTACCACAAAGCTTTTGTTGTTCTCTCAAAAAGGACATTTTCTTAACGAACATATTTCCTATTGGATTAGACTCTTTCAATTACTGATATTTCAAAAGCAATTACATATTAGCTGCTAATAGTTTCCTTTTTTCGAATTTGCAATCCGCTCTCGCACATGCAGTTGCAAAAACTTGTACTACATTAAAAAGGCAGATGTTTTCACAGCTTCAAATGAGATTTGAATTTTAAGTTATTTGTATTCAGAAGGTTAAATAGTTTTTCAAATATCTTTTAAAGTCCTGAAGTTTCGTTTTTATCTTAATTTTTAACAACTTAATTTTCGGATTCCTAAAATTTAAAACTTTCCTACCTTTAAATTTTAAAGATCTAAAACCCAATCTTTTTAACTTTAAGAAGAAATTGTTCAGTAAAATAAGCCGTAAGGCTTTTTAATACTTAATACTTAAGTAAGGTGTTAAGATTAACAAATATAAGCTCATTTCTCGTGATCCTTCTACAGGGTGGGCCAGAAAGAATTGCGAATTTGAAAAAATCATTAAAAAAAACTAGGTACAACCCACATACAAATTTTTATTTTTACAAAAATTAACATCTGGGAAATTCAGTTCTTAAAAATAACATCATCGAGATGTGAACCATCGCGCTGCAAACATTCTTCGAATCTGAACCTCAAATTGGTAAAAATTCACTAGCACATTGCACGGGGAATATCTGCCATTTCTTTCCGAATATTGGTCTTCAACTGGTCAATTGTGGTTGGGTTATTGGAGTAGACTCTACTTTTTAGGCATCCCCACAAAAAAAGTCCCGTGGTGTGAGATCCCGACTTCTAGGAGGCCATTCAATGTCACCTCGGCGCGATATCAGTTTCTCAGTAAACATCTCGTTTACGACCGCCAAAGAGGCATTAGCTGTGTGGCATGTCGCGCCATCTTGTTGAAACCATGTCGCATGATTTCAGATCTTTCAACAAAATGCGACGCAAAGATGTTATGGACACCACAAGTTCGGCTGACCGCTTTCGAGTCGATAGAGCAGGATTACGTTGAACTGAAGCTCTTACTTGTTCAAATGTGTCCTCCGTTCTTGTTGACCTTGGGCGTCCCGCAGGCTTCTGTTTGAGAGTCGAACCAGTAGCTTCGAACTTTCTGACCCACGATCGAGTCACGCTTTCCTTCGGACACTGATTTAGGTCATGTAATCCAAACTCACGTCGAAATAAACGCCGAACAATAATACACGAATCGTGATTTTTGTAATATTGTTTAACGCAGAAAGCACGTTGCGCGCCGGTGAAGTGATCCATTGCGACTAAATATCCGAGAACCGAGCTACTTAACCCCACCACCCGCGCAGTCCCCTCTCTAACGCTTTAAACGCAAGAGTGTTTTTAAAATCGTATTCCCTTCTGGCCCACCCTGTATATTAATTATTATTTTTTTATAAATACAAATTTTCAAATTAGAATAAGAAATTTCTCAATTATTAATTTATCCCAAAGTTCCTACCAGAAGTTTTCAATGAAAAATTAAAATAATTCCCTTAACAAGTATTAACCCCTTCAAAGCAACTTCCGCAAGTGCCACACGTACTACAAATTTTTGATAGTTGCATTTCCGACTCTCCCTCAGGTTCTTTCATGAATTCTAATTTATCACCTCTATTATTTCTTACTGTTTCTCTCGAAGTAGTTCTTGAGTGCTTGAAGCAATCGAGATCATCATAGTCGAAAGCAGAGCTTAACATTTTTTTTTAAAAATTCATCTCGTACGAATATTCCCAATACTGGCCTACTACGATAAACATTTTGTCTCGGATACTTAAATATTCTCAACTTCAGTTAAAGTCTATCAAAACGGAACTCAAAGAAAACGGTAAAAGCTCTTGATTTTAAGTAGACTCTGCCGTATGTTTTTCCCCATGGCTGGCAATAACTTACGCCAATCTCACCGGTAAAGAGCCTTCACTGAAATTTTGACCCAAAGAAAGCATTACCTTTGGCATAACAATTCAATAATAAGCCTGCATTCTGTGCGTAAAACTTGCTTCAATTTGGCTTTTATGTTCCAAATATAACGCATAGTGCTCTGCCCCTTGCTCAACTAAAACCATTCTAGACTTTTTAAAATTTTGTTATCATTGTGGCCTTTATTTTAAATAAGTTGTCCGGTAATAGTAAGCTAAACGTCAATCCAACCTCTAAGGCGTGGACCACCAGCAGAATGCTGGAAGTTGTTTTTTGCATTGCAACACTTTTTTGGGAGTGTGGCTCCAAAGTACCCGTCCCAGCACTGTCATATTCCGCCTTGGACCCATCCGTATACCATTACATTTTTTCCCCTAACAGGATATCTGTTGTACCTTCTCGAGAAACATCTGAGCCATTTATTCCTCCACTTTGTCCCCCAGAAGCGTCTTCTGGTAGTCTTTTTACTTATATTTTAGTACAAAACCTAACATTGCAGTCATTATTATTGCTGTCCATTTTTGACCACTCCTGGCTCCTGAGGCTGAAAGAAATGCTACGATAATGTCGAACGTTATTCCTGACATATCTGGTCCTGCCTATGAAACCCAACCCTGCATACAGTTGCAAAGTCGAAAATGGAAAACGAAATATAAAATATTTTCTATATTTTTATATAAGTTAAGCAGGAAATGAATAAACACCATATACCTTGTTTCCGCTCTCTGACCAAGGGAGTTGGCGAGTTGGTTCTACGGTGGGGAAAATCATACAAAAATGAGCGAATTTGCGCAGCAGTGTGTTATAAAATTTTATATCCCATCCTTACAAAATATAACACACACCTTTTTCAAAGAAAAACATCGTTCTATAATGGGTTAATTTGGTATTAAAAAAAAAACTCGGCAAAGAACTTATTCATAAATTTTAAATCAGTTCTTTTCAAGTTTGTTTTTTTCTATCCAAACAACAACAAAATATGCAGCCATCGTAATATTCACCAATTTTTCATACAAATTGAATAAAAATTAACAATTTTATGGAAAATACTTTTAAAATTTTATGTGAATGCATAAAAAATTATTTGGGTTTTAACACTACCCACCCACTAAGCGAAAAACTACAATACGATAAGGTTTGCCAACATAGGCGTGTCGATGGTGAAATAAAATAAAACCAGCGGTGGGTGGGTGTGGATTATTAATGAAACACTTTTATTATTTAAAAGGGTCAAGTTTGTTATTGCGCATGAAATAGACACTGCTTAAATGTTGTCCACGGCTTTGCACAGTGGTATGGATGCTAGAGTTCAATTTTCAATCCAGTTTGTTATTGCGCATGAAATAGACACTGCTTAAAAGTTGTCCACGGCTTTGCACAGTGGTATGGCTGCTAGAGGTTCAATTTTCAATATCAGCTGCTAAATTTGAGCAATATCCTGGGGTATACTGACTCTTGGAGCCATCTGTCGATTTTTTTTTACTGACGTATATATGTATTTTTTCAAAACTTGACAAGGAAAAGTCTAGCTCGGGCTAATTTTACGATTTTGATGGTCAATTTACGTCACTTTGTCGAAAGGTTATTATACCCTCTAATCGTTGAAGCAAAAAGTCCTTGGTGGTATTCCTGCTCAAATCAATTGTCATCCATGACAATAGCGTACAATTCTTGCCAAAAGAAATTGTTAATCATTAATCTATAAAGCTTGTCTTTGGCGGGATGGCCTTACTAACCTTGTTTTCAAAGAAGTACGTACAATTAAAAGATGCCAGGTCAAAATGCCCACCAAACTTCTCAGTTATTCATTAAAGCTTGCCGCAACAGAAAATCGTCTTTACTGGAAGCCCCTTTACAATGGCAAACAATTATCAACAATAATAAAATATTCAATGAATTTTATTCAATTTAACGTCCACAATGCCATCAGAAATTATTAGAGCATTGTGGGTAAAATTGTGGCGAATGGCTGCAGTGGCGATGCTGGTGGTGGGTATAGTGTTGCTGATCGACCATAAATATTAAAGCATAAATTTCTGGCTAAACAGGTGTTTTATACAGTATTTATGCCACACATACATAAGTGTTGGTGGAACGGTGTGATTGTTTTTAGTGCTCATATGCAAATATTGCAAGAAAATCAACAGCATCAAATTGCTAGTAAAAAATTTTGCTTATTTTTTATTGACTTTGTTTTCAACTTGCTAGTGGATGTGGCAAATGCTAAACGTTGTTTTTTTTGTCATTGTTGCAATTTTTCAATTTTACTCTATTGCGATAAAGGAATATGAGACTGATATACATATTTTTTTCCAACAAATTATGGTTTTGTATTTTACAGTAACATATGCAAAACTAAAAGGCACAACAAAGCCAGCTTTACTTGCCAAATGCAGTTGTTTGCATGTGTAAGTGAGCATATACATATGCATATGCATGCATGTTTATT
Source organism: Phania funesta (assembly GCA_963932375.1). Classification (NCBI taxonomy): domain Eukaryota; kingdom Metazoa; phylum Arthropoda; class Insecta; order Diptera; family Tachinidae; genus Phania; species Phania funesta. Next base: position 100,515,511 of record OZ010653.1, on the reverse strand, counting down.
TGCCTTTGCTGCAGAAAGAGCTGAAAATGCAAAAATATTCTTTAGGGCTGAAAAAGGTTGCGGCATAATAAGGTATTTGTAGTTGTCTTGTTTAACCCATGTAAAGCAGAAATAAATTAAGCGAAACAACTTACACTGAATGAGTCTCAAAATGTTTAAAGCTTGTATTTTTATTTTTAATGAAAAAATAAGAGGTTTATTGTGCAAGGACTTTCAACAATCAAAAATTCATTTTATACAACCGTTCACACTTGGCTGCTCATGCTTTAGTACCACAACGCAAAATAAGCAAAAAAGAAATTCCATAACTGCCAAAAATGCACCTAGTTAAATCGCCAACTTTTTAGCCGGAAACTGTTTCAAAATGTATACACTGGGGCAAAAATAATAAACGCCTACGCACGCATCATAAACAAAGTGATAGAGTGGTATTTCGTTTAGTATGTTGGTTTACTTTACTAACTGGTTGAACACAGTATGTTGGCTGGTCAGTGCAACGAAATGACTAATAGAAAGGCAACCGAACTGGTGGTATGATGTGTGCGGTATGGCGCGATGGAAAAGTGATAACGCTGAAAAAGCTCATACATATATATGTATGTTATATGACTTAGTACGAAAATGTTTACACAATAGATAGAGTTGGATTTATATTCCACAGTCATTTACAAAAATTACCATACATGTACTTTTTGTTGGGAATGACTTTATTAAGTTAAAGTATTTCTGGGGCTTATTTCTGCTTATATTATAGTTCAAGTTTAGTTCGGGTATAGCATTCTTCTGCTTTAATTGTCTTTTTTATACTGAACTTTAAACAAGTTTAAAACACTGCTGAAAGTTATCTGACAGGTTGCCATGACTTTTGTCGGCACCAGTCCTGCGACTACCGACTGTATTAAATTATAAGGCTGCCTGGATCCTCATCGCCCCTCTTGCTATGGGTTTTGCAACGCCACATTGATCCAAACTAAGTTCTTCCCGCCATCTGAGTATAAATCACATCCTTCCTAACATCAAATGGCTACTGAATCCCGTGGTACCATCTTTATACCGTTACTGGTCAAACTTAGGAAATCCTACCTTTTACTAGCTGCAGGTCCTAAACAGGTTTGGGGGACTCGTTCCCCCATCTCCCCCAGTACCAACACATCAAGGTGGCAGACTCGCCAAGAAGACATGTTTCCGGGGCAATGATGTAATTGAGAAGTCTACTTTTTCTACTCTCAGCGGTAACTCGTTCAGCAATAAAAGCTTCAGTTGTTTCTGATCATTTTTGAAGATCTAGAGAACGAATATTACACCGGCTCATAAAGGGCGCCAAACGATGTCACATTGGTGTATTAAATAATATTTGAACAATTGCTTGTGTATTCGATTAAACAGTCGTGAATCGACTGCAACAGAAAATAGTGTTGCCAGTATAATATTTTTTTGCCACCGAGAAGGAAAAACAGTTACGTTATCTCGTTAGATTTATTTTTGTATTTTTTAGTTTCTTCGAAATCAGTTTTGGTTTGCCTGTTTTTGTCAGTATTATTATTTGTTTTCATAATTTATAAGTTCTAGTTTATCTCTTGTTCGTTTCTACGTCACTTTGAGTTTACCGTGGGTTCAGAGTTTGTTTGGTTCTATTTAGCTTTCTATTTAAGTTAAGTCAGTTATACAGTTCCGCATTTGTTTTTAATTCTCCGAAAGAGTTCTCCAGTTTAACCTTTTTATTTAAGTACTTAAGTTCAGTAGCTTAGGTAAGGTCGAGCAGAGGGGTTCATAGGCATACAATTGGGCTAGTACATCGGCTCGTTGTCCGCTCTCCATTTAGAAAAAAAGTTCTAACATTTTTAAGAAGTCTGTTCCATGGCCAGTCGATGCCTCCCAAATAGCTGCCGTCAGGTAGAGTGTCGGCCACGGAATATCTCGTCCTTAGCTGTGCATAGGCTAGTCAGTGGCACTGAAAATGCCCTTCACTTATCACAATTTGCGCATCCACACAGTGTGGATGTGACTGCAAGCTGAAGTAGTCTGTACGCTTACCTTCTTGATAATTTCAGATTTCCTTCACCTTAGCTACATTCTTGTTTTATCCCCATATAGGTGTCCCCATAGGATCTTGGTATTTTCCCACTGTGCTTTCATTCGACCTTGTTGTATTGGTCCCCATTGTCCAACCTTTCAGCTCGCCCTTCGTATTTCTAATAAGTTTCTCTGTGCTTTAATTAATTTCTCTTATCCAGCATTTTAGTCAAAATCACAAATTAATTAGTTAAGTTTACGAATAAAATCTTTAAGAGTTTGAATATGTTTGCCTCTTACTGTCGCTATAAACATATCTCTGTTTGTATGCGTACGATTGAAAATATTTTCGTATATCGTATGAACTTGGTATGCGTGAGTTAATTGAAATGCATGTGGTCTTCTATTTAAACCAAAGTACTGCGAGAGGCAACGCAAAAGCCAGCTGCTACACAAACCACTACAAGTAGTTATTTGCTGTAGCTGTATTGAAGTGATCAAAAGCTAGCTTTACAGTAGGCCATAATAATAAAATTAAAGATAAACGAGTTTCGTTTTTTAATGTTCCTTCACCTCTAGTACTTTATGTTTGTATGTAGCCTTTAAAAAAGATCTATTATTTTATGCTTGTTGGAAGTTGTATAGGAAGTATCAAAACTCAAGAGGGATTTGCTTTATTAAATTTAATTTCATTATGATAGTACTTGCATAACCTTTATTTAACAACATGTTGGTTATTGTTGGATTTTACTGCAAACGTGAGTAATTTTCATGTAACTCTAATGCACCTTTTTACATGAAGTGCAAGTACTTATCATTGACTTTGACTTTGGCGCTAATGAACTTATTGCGGCATACTATACGAGTATGTGCCTTTATATAGTATAAGTGTGTTGTTTATGTGTATGTGCTTTTATTTTGGCGTTGGTGGTGTTAATTTTATAATAAACTTTTATTTACAAAACAAGTTGAAAATCATATTCACACCATTACAAACAATCGACCATCAAAACCCAACCAACCAAGCAACCAGCCATATGTATTTGTTCTCACATATTTGCATTACAAACAAATAAAAACAAAATAATAGCCACCAAAAAAAAGGGGAGCTGCAGCAGAGCCACAAACTTTATTAAATAGAAAGGCTGTTCTATCTGTCCAGAAGTCCTCTAGGTTTATTTTCAGTGATTTCAGCAACCCCCACATCTTTGCAGAAACCCTTGATTTTAATTCCAATTTAAATTTTAAACATCCAAAAGAGGGAGTATGTGTAAAAGAATGCAAGTGTGTTGTAAGTGTTTTATGGATGACTGTGGCGGTATTTTTACATTGTATTGCTGGAAATTTTTGTCACATTTTATTTTATTCGGCAACCTTTTAATCATGAGTTTTTGGTGTTCGGATACACGCCACACTGATAAATGTGGGTACTGTATGTAGTATATGCGTGCATATACGTATATTTTTGTTAGTGTATTAAATTATAGGAATCATAATAGGAATTTTTCAACCACCCAAAGAAAATTTAATTTTCATTTTACCAACATAAACAAAAAGTTAACTCTGCAACGTGGTTTTTAATTTTTTATTAGCTCTCGTGTTATTTGGTTTAGTTAGTTATCGTCATGTCTACTTAAATTTAACTCATTTGTTAATTGACCCTCATTGCATTATCACGAGTGCGTTAGTGTTTGAAATAGGCTTTAGTTAAAAGTAATTAGAATGTGCAGATATTTGAATTAAATTAAAATTTAGTGTAATTTATAAAATGTTTGTTTTACGAAAACAAAACAATACTTAAATAAATGTAAAAGAGCATGCCGGAATTTAATAATTGCACTATTCTTAAACTTGTATTTTGGATAAATTTTTTGTTTTTGTTCAATTGAAATAAAATTTATTATTCTAGTTCACGTCTAGCATCAGTTGTTTCTCAGTACCAGCTCAGTTCTATACCCTTATATTTGAAATTGTAAATAAGAAACTTCAGATTAAAAGTAAACAACTTTCAATAAATAATAATTTAGGATTGGGGAAAATGACAAATGAAAAATTAAGGTAAAAAGATTTTATTAGTTGGTTATAAACAATTGGGGACAAGCAATGCGAATAACTCTCAAGATGGCTATATATAAAAATAATTAAAAAATATACAATTTAAAAACTGGAACAAATACCTTCAAATTGAGAATATGCAAATTAAAATTACGAATATATAATTTTAGCTGGTGAATAAATGCATTCAGAATAGAAAACAAATGTTTGCGAGTTAGAATTAAAAATCTTCAATTATATTCACAATTTTAAATTGAGAATATCCAATTTGAATTGGGAATTTCAAATTGGGAATATTTGATTTCAAATTTAGAATATAGGATTTAATATTGGGAATTCGCAAATACAAACAGGTGAAATATCAACCAGGAAAATAATTGAAATTAGGGACAATATACTATCAAACTGCAAATGAATGTGTTCAAGAAGGCATATTTCAATTTTCAACTGCAAATATACACTTTCAAATCGGGAATAAATAATTTCATATTGGGAGTAAGCAATTTCAAATTGGGAATATATAACTTCAAATTAGGAATATATAATTTCAAATTGGGAATAAATACTTCCAACATGGGAATATAGAATTTGAAATTAGGAGTCTACAGATTTTAATTTCGAAATGGGTATAAATAAACTTAATTTAAAAACTAACAACTTGTAATCGGGAGTGAATACAGCTAAATTGGGAATAATTAAATTCTCTTTTGGGAATATACAATTTCAAATTGGGAATATATATAATTGCAATTTGGAAATCATAGGGAAAAGACATATGTACCTCCAAAGCTGTATTCGTTTAATGTTGGTATTGAAAAATAAAAAAAATTTAGCAAAATAAATTTTAAAATTTAAATACAAAATTTTAAATACGAAATACTTCCGGCACGGGAATAAATCGGGAATATATACTTTCAATTTGAAAATATATTTTTTAATAGAAACAATTTCGAATTGGGTGTAAGTGCTTTATTGTTTAAAATAAACAAATTAAAATTTCAAAATTGGGGAAAAATATGGACAATATAATGTTGAGAATATGTAATTCAAAAATGGGGTAAAATTACAATTTTAAAATTGGGAATCAACAATTTAAAATTAGGAATAAATAATTCGAAATTGGGCATAAATCAATTTTAATTACGAATTACTATTTTTAAACTGGTACTAAAAGTTTTTAGATTAGGAATAAATAATATCAGATTGGGGACAAAACTAGTGAACATCAGTATACAACTGAGGTTAAATAATTTGAAATTAGGAATAAGTGCTTCTATGTTGGGAATAAATAATTCCAAATTTGGGGGAATATATATCTTCAATTAGAAATAAACACATCCAACTGTGGGAATAAATTTAAAAGCTTTGAAATAATTAATGTCAAATAGAGAACTAACAGTTTCAAATTAAGTGTATATATTTTCAAATTGGGATTAACCGCTCTTATGTCAGAAATGATTAGCTTAAACTTGAGAACAAACAATTTAAAATTAGGAACTAATAAATTGATGTTTAAAACTTACAAAATTTAATTGCGAATTGAGAGTAAATATTTTGAGATTGGAAAACAATATTTTCAAATTCGGGGAAAAATAGTTGCTAATTTAAAATAAATAGCCAATTTATTAAGATTGGGAACAAATAGTTTCGAAGTAAGAATACATCATACAGAAAACATCTTAAAATGGAGGACAAACGATCTCTAAATTGGATATTTATAAATTAAAATTTTAAACTAACAAAATCGGGACTACATAATTTCAAATTGAGTAAACAGTTTAAAATTAGGTCCAACAATTTTAATAAAAAAAAACGGGTTCAAATAAATAATTAAACAATTTGAAAACTTAATGCGACAGTGATAACGTTCATGCGGCCGCAGGTATATTAATGTGGAGTTAAGTTATTTTGTAATTAGAAAGAGTGCTTTCAAGAAGCCATAAGCTTAGAATTTTCTACGCAATTCTTTTCGAAATAATTAAAATATAAAAAAGCCTTGTCATGGCTAAAATAAAAAAAAATTCAGGAAACTTAATTTGTTGGTGATCGACTACTAAGATTAATTGATGCAAAATATATCGCTCATATAAATAGATGCATTGCTGATAAAATGAATGTGTTTGATTGAACACTCGTTTTTGAATAATATTTTTATGTTGCTTGGTTGGGTTCTACTTTGTTCTCAAAACAATTAATATGTTTATTTTTTTAGTCTTTTTGTTCCCAATTAAAGTAAAGTTGTACCCAATTTAAAGTCGTAAAGTTGTAGCGGTACTAATCTTAAATTCTAATACAGTTGTATTTCCATTTATAAAATGAACACAAATATGTTTCCTATTATTTATGCGTAACAAATAACCCCATTAATTTGGTCGTGTCGAATGAGAAAATTTACTATTTACATTTGCAATCTGTTTTCTCCCTCGCAACATATGAGCCATGCTATTGCTACCAAACTGCAAATCATGCAGTTGCTACATATCCACTTACCCAGTCAAAATCATCTACACTTATAAAAACTGCATGCTGCTACAAGATATCGCTAAAAAAAAGCACAAGAATGCATGGTTTTCATCAAACAATTTCCATTAACGAGCACAAATTCTCTGTATCTCAATGACAACAGCGGCTACAATAAAAATTCGGTCACTGGCAACACCAGCTTTTTATAGCTATAGTTGTTGTTGTTGCTACAAGTATAGCGCTAGATGCTCTTTGTATTGAGGTAAAGAATCATTAGGGGCAAATTCACATAGAAAAGCAAACAATGTCCCCTGTAAATAACAGTTAAAATATTTTGAGTTCCAATGATGGATGTTTGAAATTGGCAGCCCGGAATGACTACAACTTTGTGTTGTACATTGTGAAGGTTGCGTATAATACTAGTCGTGAATTGAACTGTAGATATAAAAGAAAAGAAAAATATGATCGTTATTCCTCAAAAGAGAAAACCACAACCGCCAGGCCATCACACTTTTGTCAATGTAAATAGCATTTGAACTGCAGCAACAATAAGCTGCTATAGCTGGAGCATTAATTTCATGTAACAAAATGAAATTAGGCGTCATGAGGAAGAGACCATATTAAAACAAGAGGGAAAACCTAATGAAGTTTTTGTTTAACAACTTCTACTACTTGACAATGTAGGCGTTGAAAATGCTTTAGTGGCTTAGGAATTCGTTTATTGAGAAGAAGTACCAAAATGGGGCAGCAATGCCAATCAATAAATAATTTTTAAATGGATGAAAGAACCCCCTGGTAAAAAAAGTAATTTTTTAAAATTTAAAATTAGAGGAAATAAAACTTATGATATCAGGAACTTAAATCTGCAACACAGATTCAGAATCAGTAATTTTGTGAAGAAAATTTAAGAATTATTTTACATGTCTCTGTTTGAAATCATAGCAGAGAAGCGCCTTCACTATGTTGGTAGTTGCAATATTTCCCAGCAAATATTTGCTTGTAAGGTTCTTGTGGGGGGAAAAAAAAATTACGAACTAATAAATGCAGTGTTGCGTCGGCTTTTTCAATGCTTGTTGTTTTCTCTAGGCCAATTTTATTTGAGTTTCTTTCAATTGTAGTTCAGTTCTAATTTAATTCTTGTTTAGTTGTTGTTGGGTTATATTGTAATTCAAGCTCCAGTGTTCGGTCTCTTGTTTTTATTATAAGTTGTAGGCTTTGATAGCACCGCGACTTGATATATCTATTGTACAGCCTCTTGCGTAGATAGAAACCTTTTTAAATTTCTTATATAGTCCGGGACTATTATCCAACTGTTTAAGTATTTAAGTCGGCAATTGCATACAACATGTTCTGATGTTTCCTATTCCTCTTGACAGAGTCTGCAGGAGCCACTTTCTACTACTCCTATTTGACTCAGCTTATTGATAAGTGTCTTGTTCACTCTTCATTGAACAGCTTAATAGTATTTCTGCTGTGATTTAGAGTACTTTTTGGGTCAATGAGCTTTTTCGGTTGCATTACACCTGTTTCGGCTGTCCAGTAATCGAGTAGACTCGCTTTCCCCCTTTCCATTTTAGGTTATTTCCGAAGCTTTTATTTACCCCTCAGAAGCGTTCTGGACCTATGAAAAGAGTGTCCCGGTACCAATATTAGGGCAACTAAATTTCTCGCTAATAGGATAACAAGAAGCTTAAAGGACTCTCAGACCAACTTTGAATGGAGTGAGTAGCTTGCTAATGACTTGAAAGCTACCTGTCTGTAGAGAGAATGCTCTACGTACAAATTCTCTAGCTCAGAGCTCTAAGCCGGAGACCTCCGCCTGCCAGCTGGAAACTGTTTTACGCATTACAATTGCCTTGCGGATGTATAGTCTTATAATTCTCGCCCCAACACTTCCATCATGAAACCTAAGTCTAGTTCAAGCCAAATTCCTGAGGGAGACTAGCGCAGTTTTAGTTCAGTACCAGTTCAATTCAAGTGTAGTTGTGGTTAACTTTTTATTCGGCTTTAGCTTAGCTTTAATTCAGTTTTGGTTAAGTTTTAGTTTAGCTCTAGTTTAGTTGTAGTTTAGTTCCGATTTAGTTCAGTTTTAGCTCCATTCTAATTGTAGTGCAGTTCTCGTCAAGTTCTTGTTGTGTTCTTGTAAAATTCTTGTTGACTTCTTATGCTGCTGTAGTTCCGGTCAAGTTAAGCAGTTGCAGCTCAGTTTTAAATCAATTCTTATTCTCATCTTGGTAAGCTCAAATGAAGTTGCAGTTTATTCAGTTCTAGTGATTTTAATTAAATTTTAATTATATTCTGTTGGGTTCTAGTACAGATCTTGCTGAATACTAGTGTGGTTATAGTCAAATCTAGTGGAGTTCTCGTTCAATTCTATTTTATCTTTATTTTTAGTTATGTTTAAGTTTTTAAATATATAAGGATACATTTTCGTGAAATTTTGTTTACACGTCATTTGACTGTGGGTTATTCTCGCACTCATAGGTATTCTTGGTAAAGAGAAGTATACTTTCAGGGTTTCACTGCGTGTGAATCTTTGTGAATGAAATGAAGGTATGCGAGTGTTTGCATTTTGTTGCATTTCAGCAATTACATAAAGTGTATTTGTATTTATGCGTCTATGTTCATGCAAAGACATACGAATCTTTGTAAACTTACAGGCAATCGTGTGAATAAACACGCATACACACACATAAACCGCACAATCTTATTTCAACGCAATAATATTATGTTCAATGCATACCAATAATGATTGTTTTGGCTTGTGCGCCTATGGATGCATAAATATGTGTGGTGCAGATTGGCAAGCGCATTCATATGAGAAATTTGTAACGAAGCAATACAGTGTTATAGAGGGGTTTCTTGTAAAATGCATTAACATTGGCCAATTTTAACCGCACATTTACTTGCAATTTGCCGTTTACATTATAGAGCAAGCAAAATGGTTAGTTTATGTGAAGTAATTGGTCTTTTATTGAAGTTATTAAGCCGCAAGAGATGTAGGCCTGGAAGTTTTTATTTGGGATTTTATGGGGTTTTATAAGGTTTCCTATTCAAAACATTTTCTTGCTTTTACCGAAAGTGATTGCAACCAATAATAAAACAAGAAATCATTTTGGAAGCTATAAAATGGAAAGTTAAACATGCCTAATTGCATTAATTAAAGATGAGGTGGAAGTTTTACTTGCAAACTGTTGTATTTGTAAATCACTACCTTTGCAGGTAATTTTGGGTTGCATACAATGTTGTGGGTTCGAGAGAAGTAACGTTAAAAGACCACTAGAAATAAAAGTAAACAATATGTCTTCTTTAGAATGCTGAAATTTTTGGGTTAAATTTGTAAGCGTTATTTTGTTAGAGCTTATAAAAGAATCTTTGCGATCTATAGAGTGAGCTGATAAGAACGAAAGAAAATGAAATTTTAATAGGGAATTAAAGATATATTCAGACTTTATTTGGAAGCTACTTAAGTGTATGGCAGTGCCCAGAAGTAATGTTTAGGCAAAATAAACTACATAATAGAAAAAATTATTGCCAACAAAATGTTCTAAACAAAATTAGTTACATAGCTTTTGTTCTATATAAATATACAATTATTTAATTGTAGCATCCCATCCACATTCCATTTGATATATTTAGTAAAATTACATTTGTTTTGGCTTATAAAATATTGCAAATAATTTATTAAATAATGTTGTAATAAATTATTAAGTAAAATATTTTCACTATTTCAATAATTTTTGCACAAACAAAATAGATGCTGGGGAAACGTATTATCAGACGTAGTTTTAGCCAAATATAAATATTTTCGAAATGATTTTCAAATTGGTAATTAGAAGTAAATGAGTTATATAACGTTTTAAACGTTTTAATAATTTCTAATTTGTTAGCAAAATGATAAAAAAATAATTCAATAAAAAATATATAATTAGGAATTTAAAATCCCTAAATGCTGTATTGAAGCAAGAATTGGAAAAAATTGTATTAAAGAAAAGTGTCGAATATCAAAAGTACCTATAATAAAGATCTTTCAACAAAGCTACGTCCTAAGAAAACTTTTTAAGAAAATCGCTTAAAATAGTCCTTTACATATAAAGTATCTTGATTGCAGATTTATTTAATTTAATAGGGAAAGAAAAAATATATCAATAATTCTTTTACAAATGTCCTTTAAATGGTATATATAAGTTATGTATTTATATCTCCATTGTACAAAAGACCTCACTATAATTAAAGGGCAAAAACTTCTTTTAAGAAAAGACCTTTTAACCAAACTTTTTAAAAAACAGAGTAAAAATAGATAAACTGCAGAAAACCCTAAGAAACGTAATTTTAAAACAATATCTCTTAATAGAGGTACTTTAAAACTACTTTTTATTCAACAATCGCTTAAAGATATCTTAAAAATTCACAATAAAAAATGCTTCAAAAAAGTAATAAATACTAAAGGTATTTTTCCAACTTTTAAAAAAATACGCTAAAAAATATGGTCCCATAAAAAAGTATTTTTACAAAAGTACTTTCTTACGTATTCTAATTTTACATGCATTTTCATTACAAAAAGTACTTATGGAGAATGGACCCTCAAAATATATAATATAAACAAAAGGCCAGTTTAATTCTTTTCACTTTTAAAAAAGTACTTTATACGATTAAATATAAAGTAAACTAACTTTAAAAAATTTAACCATTGGAAAAAGTAATCAAAAAAAGTGCCCTATAGATAAGCTACACTTAAGAAAAGTTCTTTAAAATAATATCTTTTAAAAAACTTAATTTTATGCAAAAAGCATGTAAGAAAAGTACGCCTTACAAAAAGGAAAAACACCCTTCTAAAATATTATAATTGAACGAAATATGCAGTTTCTTTTAAATAACTACTTAAAAAATACCTTAAGAAACTACAATACAAAATGTTTTAAAAATATTTGTTATCAAAAGTACTATAAAAAAAGTAATTTGTATATAAGCGAAAAAATTCCAAATATTCATATTGAAAAAGGTGCTTAAAGCTTAAGTTACCATATCAAAAAGTACTTTTAACAGAAATTATTTTACAAAAATATTTTATCATGTGTTCTGCTTTTAAAAAGTTATTTTTTGGAAAATCAGCCCCAAAAAATGTAGATTTTAAACAAATTGCTCTTTTTAGCTTCTATACTTAAAAAATTCTATATTAAAGCACTTTATTGAATTTAATTTGCATTTGAAAAAATTAATCTTTTAAAGAGGTAGTTTAAGGCACTGCGTTAAAGAAGATCAACTCCTCGGAAAAGTACATTAAAAACCATACCTCTTAAATAATTATGTTTAATTTTAAAATCAATTCAAAATTATGTCAAAAAGTACACGGGAGAATCACACCTAATTATTATTAAGAGAAAAATTATTTTAAGTACATTTTAAGAAAGTACTTAAATATAAAATTCTACATTTTGAATGTATAGTAACTGAAATATAGTACCTTTTAAAATACCTTTTAAAGAGTACAACAAAATATACTTAAAAATAAGAACTATTAACAAAAGCACATTGCAGAAAGTACTTTGCAGAGATCTATCTTTCTCACAAACTTTAATAAAAGAAGATGTTTGAAAACACACATATAATAAAAGCCCCTTATATAAAGGCAACTCTCATAAAAATCATTTCAAAAGGCAGGTTAAAAATAAAGCACAATATAAAAAAGTACTTTTATCGGAAAATATAAAAAAATTTTAACATATATTTTAAAAAGTTTTCTTTACAAAAAAGTACTTTTCAAAAATTATTTTTACTTTCTTCAATTTAAAAAAATCTCTTATAAAAAGCAATTTATGAAATTTAATTTACAATAAAGTATCGTTCAGCAATTAACCATTGAAAGAATTAATTTACGAAAATACCAAAAAAAAAACAGCATATTTTAAAATTAGCTCAGAAAAGTACCGTGTAAAAAATTATTTTTAATAAAGAACTTTCTAAAAATGTTGTGAATTTTTTTTTTTTAATTAAAAAAGCAACTTCTAATATAAGTGACATTTAAGTGGGATCTTAAAAATAACTTTAGAAAAGTATTTTTTTTTATTAAAATACTATTCCTCCACTCTCTACCAGTTCATACACACATTCATGTCATACTATTACTAATTATTTCCTTAACTATTTCTTCCATTTAACATCCCATCTAAAGAATAAACAAATTTAAATCACAGTAAGAACAGAAAAAACTGTTGCATACCTCTAGGGAACTTAAGTGCACAAGTTGTTTTCTTTTCTTTTAACATTTCTAGTATTTTCTCATTTATATGAGAAAGAAGGAACTAAAATAAGTTATTGAAAGACATGAAATAAAGAAATAAAACTCATACTTAGGTAAATAAAGAGAGTGGGTTGTACTCTTGTAGTGCCGCCTCTACCTGTTTATTTTTACCTTGTTTATCTGGGCTGCAGAAATAAAACATTTATTTTTCTTTTGCTTTTTTTATTATACTTTTTTTTTGTTGTTGTTGCACCTTTAAGTATTTTTTAGTTTTGTACCCTTTTTGCATTCTTTTTAATATTAAAATGGAAAATAGAAATATAAACACCTACTTTGATTGACATTTATTTTCTCGTAAAGAAAATAAAAACAAATATACTTAGAAACTTGTAGAGGTATACGAGTATATTGCTGTTAAGGTGTGTAAAGGGCTTAAGTGGCAACAAAACCAACCACTTGACATAACGTTACACCTTTTTACTTAAGAGTTGTGTTGTTTCTATAGTCCTTTTTTCCTATTTCAATAATGAATGGAGCAAGCTTATTTAGTAATATACGCATTCTTTCCATTTTGTTTGAAGAAAGGCAGTATTAAATACAAGTAGTTAACAGTAGGCTTAAAGTTTGTAGCCATATGTTTTAAAAGCAATAATTAGAAAAAATTAAGTAATATATTTGTATCGATATTTAATATCGGAGGAGCTTTTCATGTTAAGGTGTTGGTAAAGTAAGATTTTAAATAATTTGGTCTTAGAGTCGGAAGTGAGCGACAGCCAAATATTTTAATTTTCATGCGAGAAACAAAGTTCCACCCTTTTAAACCACGGTGCCCAACTTAGTCTTAACAGGACATGTTACGCATACATAGTAAGCGATAAAAAAATAATAATATAAACACATCAAGTCTTTCATCATTTATTAAACAATAGATTAAAGTCCCACATTACCATAAAGCCGCAAATGGTTTTCACACTTTCACGTTTTTAACTTGTAATTGCAAGTGTAGCAATTTATGACTCTAGTTGAAAAAATATACATATATATGTCCATGTACATATATATAAAACTAAACAACAAATAAATAAAATACCCCTTTTGAAAGACAACTTCCTTCTTTTGCTTTATATTATTGTTGTATATCAGCTCTTGTTAAAAAACACTGTAACGATGCATTTGATTTCAAACGAAAGGCAATCAATTTTTCTGACAAGGGGCAAAAAATAAATCAAGCCATTTGCATAAAACATGTTGTAGTTTAAGGAAAACTTATATATGCATAGCTAGGTAGTGTGGGTTTGAATAAAATAATAATGGAAGGAATTTATTATGAAGTTATTATATTAACTGGTAGAGACAGTGGACAGTAATTGAAAAAGAGGACAAATATTAGACGTTTAAGGAAGTAAATAGAATATTGTACATATTTCGGTTAACGCTAAGCAAACATAAAACAACTATTTAATAAAAAGAATAAGCAATGTTTCAAAATAAAATCATCATTTCCGGAATCATTTCCGTGAGCAGTGGCTTATTTTTTAGGATATATTTACATACATGTAGCTATACATTAAATGGTGTATTGTATTTTTTAATTTATTATGAATTTTTAAAGTCTGTCTAAAAATATTTTTTTGTCACAACTTTTAGGATATCTCTGAAATTAGTGAACAATGTTAGCATTCTCCAAAGGTAATTGGATTGTAAGATTTTGTGTATTTCATTTAACCAAATAGCATAAATCGGTCTGTAGTTATGCTAACATATGTACTATTCCTTATTGCCACAGATATTTTTGTGGCTATAGAAGGTAGTAGATATTCGAAATATGTGTATTACTAAGTGCAGTGCCAGAGATACGGCCCCGGGTGAATAAAGCCATCCAATGCTTAATAGTCAACGCGTTAACTACTTAAGCCTTAGTTGTCTTATGTAAGCTTAGGTCTTGACGTGTTGACGTAACGAATTTTATGAGTATATTTTCTGCCCTTTAGCATTCTTGAGTCCTCTTTAGTAGAGGCCTCTGTGAGGGTTCAAAAAACAAAGTCTCCCTGGAGCTATGGTAAAACGACGACAGTATCGTTGAACATATATTGTAAAACAACCTGGGGGTTTAGATTATAAATCTTTGCTTAAGTTATTAGTTCAGCTAATTTGCCTGAATTCAATTGTTTACGCTGCGGTCCGATGTCAGGTTACCCTTTAGCGTTGCTGAAGCTTCGTTAGGAGAGACACCCCAGAGGGTTGGAAGTACAATGCTCTCCTCAGAGAAATCCCCAAGTAGCAGCTCAACGCGAGATCATGAATTTTATTCGTGATGGAGCTAAACCATTATAAATGTGGCCGGATTGAGGACCATAAAAGAGCGTCCGTGGTCTCTAGCTGCAGAAAAATATTTAGGCAATAAAAATAAGAAGGCGAAAGCTCGCTCATCCAGGCTAAATAGAGAAGAGTGTTTCATTGCAATATATGCCGGAAAGTTGTAGGTCTATAGGACAATTTTAATATCACTATAAGACTTTCTTATAAAGAGAACAAAGTACATGGCTTTTATATACGACGACTACAAAATGTCGGTTTGTTTTATCACAGTCCTTCAGTCATACTTGTTTAATAAAAACGATAATTATTAACAACAGTACTTTATAGAACTGAGAGCTCAGGCTTTAAGTTCTAGAAAAAATTAAAAAAATTAAATAAAATTTTTGAGTATATTTTAGTTTTATTTGGCTTTTACTATTTAAGTAAAATTTTTCATTAAATATTTTTTTTTTATTAATATTTCCACTTATAAAAAAGTTGAAGTTTTTAATTAAAACACAAAAACTCTTCCGTGGAACCAAACAGTATGAGTTTTATATAGAATTTCTTCACCCTTTTAAGTTCTGTTGTGCAACTCAATATAAATTTTAAATGGCCAAAAAGTTTTCTGTTTCACAATCCCCCCTCTTACATTCCATATAAACAGTACTTCATACTGGCATATAACAGCATCATTAATTTCTTAAATTTTTCCACTTAACACACTATCTTCATCAAATTCAGCGTTAACATCAACAACATCCTTGTCGTCATCATCATCAGTAGCAAAAAAAAAATAGAGAGAAAAACACACTTACGAGGGAAAAAACAAATAATTTTGTGCAAAATCTTTAACACTTCTGCGGCACAAATACATAACTTTCTCGCTCTCTAAAACGTAAAACTATTAAACTGTTTTATCGTTGGTTTTTATTTTTATTTTGATTTTTGCTTTTTTAGCACAAAAAGTTTAAATATTCAAAAACTTCATCAAGACAAATGCAAATGAAGTGTACTTTTTTACCTTAAAAACCTTTCCTTCGTCAAAAACTCTTATCGTTTTACAAAATAAAAACCTTAAAGCCTGCCTTTACAAGCTCGGCAAATCATTCGTCAAGTTGTACGGCCGTACATGCATCTTCGTCTTGTTGTGCTGTAAAAAGTGGTTGATATTAATGTTTTGCAGCAATCACTACTTAATGGAAATTTTTTGCTCATAACCAGGCCGGTAGGAAATTTTGAAGAAAATTGAAACTAAAAAAAGGTCTTACATCTAAATACATTTTACATGCTGAAAAAATAACTTTTTGTAGAACAAAGATGACAAGTACTTGATTTCCTATTATACGTTTTTTTAATTTACTACTGGAGATAGGGAGATTTCTTAAGGTTTTAGTTTTAAAGGCATGCATTATTTCTAAATGACAGAAATTTTATTATACAGAATTTAATTTGAGCACTATTCATTTCAATAATAAAAGGCCGGTAATTTTTTAATAGTCGGACGTTGCTTTACAGGATCGCAAGGATGCGGATGGTAGAATTTTTAGTGACGCTGTTGCATCGAATCGAATGGAATTCGGGAAATAACCTGGCTTACTTTGACTTTAAAAATTACGTCTGAATAATAGCCCCACAAAAACATCGCAGGAATTTGGAAATCAGCGCAACCTTCACAACGCTGAACCATATATTCAAATGGTTAATGAAAAATGTGTATCGTGTTCCATGTTCTTTCCTCTTAAAACCGCATGTAACCCACGTCCATATCATTGACTATGTACCATAATAAATTATCATCATTGACCTGCAGCGCTCGCTTTTTATGTTGAGAGTCTCCCTAACGTCGTTTAGAACAAGTAGTAGAGGCATTTCATTGTGTGGAACTATGAAAAAAGCTTATAGAAAGGAGGATATCGGGAGTAGTGTTTGTCGACATCGGATTTACACTCCGCTACATTGAATGTGGCAGGAAAGAATTCTGTGGAACTTTATTCCACGTACGGATGAGCCCTTAATGAGGAAAGTAAAGTTTTTCTATATGTACGTGTATCATAAACCAGTTCCCTAATTTCATTAAAACATACAACAAAGTTGTAGTAATGATAAAACACTGATTAAGAACCCACATTGCGTCATTCCTCCAGTGGGTCAATATTGATAGATAACCTTCTTCGGCTCCTTCGGCAAGCTTCTAATTTTATTCTCTTTCTGTCGAATATGGATGGTAAGCAGATTAGATGAAGTATCTCTTACACCTTTTTAATAAACCAAGGCATTGAGCATTTCTCTGGCGATCTTAAAAGTGGGTTAAGCCGAACGAATATCACACTAGATTTTCATGCCAAGGACATCTAGAGCTTCGAAATATTAAGCAAAAGAGACTGTTGTGCGTATGTGAGTAAACACACAATATTGGGTATTACGAACGCATTACAATTATTTTGCGAAAAAAGGTTTGACAAGCAAGAAAATACAGTGTGATGCCATCGAGTTACCTTCTACCAAAGTCTCACTAAAGTACAGGTAATCGCATTATTACAATCAGGATTCCACCGATCCTTGTTGTTGACTACGGTACCGGGTTGCCACGGGACAAATCTGGTTTTTTATCCACATACACTGTTATACAGTTGCTCGAGACGCGTCATAGTTGTAATATTTTCTTCTACACAAACG
The DNA here is from genome assembly GCA_963932375.1 of Phania funesta. NCBI lineage: Eukaryota > Metazoa > Arthropoda > Insecta > Diptera > Tachinidae > Phania > Phania funesta. Next base: position 100,497,762 of record OZ010653.1, on the reverse strand, counting down.
GTTAATTGCCTTGATATTAAAAAATTAATTTAAAATATTATCACCACGGCTTTATCTACTTGCTTCATTATGATGCCCACTAAATAGTTGAACGATGCGAAAAATATTATTTCATAAAATTATAAAACCGCTAGAATTTAAACTTCTGCACGCTGAACAAAAAATTGCCCATGTTATGATTACCGAATCATAGGATAGATCGATAATCATTAATACGAACTTCAACAACAAATCGTTGTTCTCATCATTGTCTGGCCAATGTATGACTAAATTTTCTTTTAGGCAGCAGTCATAGCGACTGTGAGGTCTTTTTACATTATAATTACCAAAACTTAGTGCTTACAATATCCTGCAAAATTTTGTAAATAAAAAAAAGACCTTTAACGCATTCAGTTACAAATAAACTTGAATCCCCTTATAAAATTCTATTTATTCCAGGAGGAGGTGATACAAAGTTTTGTACTTAAAAACTTTCTTTTTACCACTCACACAAATAAAATGTACTCACATAGCACTTACTCACACTCATCTATATTTGCTCTCATATATTTTACACTTACACACACACACATTAACAAAATAGTACAAACAATTTATGTAGATTCGGGTTTTTATTACTTGTGAATGTTGATGTTGTAAAAGTTGCTGAAATAGTCATATAATATTTGAGTAATTTGTGGTATATTCCTACAACTCCTACTTACTTCATCTGCCAAGTTAATGCTGCTAATGATGATGTTACTGATGATGATGATAAAACTAATGAAACTTGTGTCAATACTTAAGTTGTGCAAAAATAATTTTCAAGTTTGTAATTTTAGATAAGTGCTGGGGCACTCGTAAGTATTTGCATCTAAAGTATATAATTGATATTTGTTGATGACGACGGGCAGAAGTTAGAAACCACACAATTTGCCAAGATAAAGTGTGATGCTAATGAAGTAGAGACGAGCTAGTAGAAAAAAGTTGAAGAAATATTGAAGGAGTTATTTGGGGTTTAAATATCAAAAAAGTTCAAATCTGTATAGACAAAGCTAATTTAGCAAGTTAAAGTTTTTTTTCAATAGGGAAGTAAAAATGTTTCTATTTGAGGGAAAATTTGCATACAAATTGTAATTTGGCAAGCTTGAAATCAATCCCTGTCATATAATAACTTGGCAATTATTGGTGGCACTGAGAAAACGTACCGATCGAAAATATCGCAACCCTAAGTAGTTCAAAATTCAAAGTGATATCAAGCAACACCAGCCAATACTACGCCATTCACAGATACTTCTCAATTCTCAATCCATGACAGCGAATTTCGCCTAAATACTGAAGGTAAATAAACCAAGAAGTAAACACTCTGGATCGAAAATGAAAATGACCAACTGGTCACTGCTAAATATTCCAGAATATTGTGTATGTCATGGAAAACGTATTATCTGCAAAGAAGTTCATTGGAAGTTTCCTTATGTTATATGTCAAACCCACCTGCAACTCGTGCCATAAGGCAAACCATAGACGATTCGATTGTTGCTACAACTTAAGGAGGTTGTACACAAGATTGCAACGCTTGTGGGCTCGTTGTATTAAGTTGCGTCTCGGTTATACGCAAAATGCAAAAATTTAGATTTTTTTAAAAAGTTCTATCGCGTTGGCCACGTTAATGAGGGTGTTGTACAACATAGCACTAATGAAAAATCAAGATTTTAAAAAGGTGCTGAACTTAGCTGAAAAAGTATTTTTTCCTCATTAAAAGTACTATTTCGAAAGTTCAAAGTGACATCTGGTCCTGTCTGTATAAAATGATTTTTGATATTTTTAATTTTATAATCTAGGAAATTTAAACCTCTTTTGTAAATGTATGTTCATGAATTTCTTATAGTAGACTAAACAGGTAAACTACCAAGCCCAGTTGATTACATTTTTGAACTGATTGGACGTCATATTCCATATAAAAAAGTGCTTCCGTCTTGTGGTACATTTTGTCTATATCGAATTTGACTTCTACAAAGAAACCGGAAATACTTTGAAATCGCCCGTGAGTCTACGTGTTATCAATTTTTTTTTTTGCGATTTTCATAATATTTTGTTTATTATATTATTTAAGCTTTCAGTACATATAATGTGGTGGGGGTACTACGGTAATTCACAAATCAAAAAGTACTGCAAAAAGTACAATAGCACTGAAATTCCCATCACTGTCACATAACAAAAAGCGTGTAGTGCGAGATTTATTTCACATATTTATTCAAAAAGATTTGTTTGCATAATGAAGTTATATTGTTTTACCCACAAAGCACCCAATGTGATTACCAACCGAGTTGTACCAACGGTCCCAATGTCTATGGCCTGCATAAGAGTGTTTAGGCCACATTTTATAACTTTTTTTAAATTTAAATAATTCTTATGTTACGGTCTATTGAGTTACATGCCGTGTTAAGTTGGCAGGATACTTTTGTAAGAATTTGTTAAGCCTGGTGTGTCAAGCGACCATATAGCTGGTCCAACAATATATCTATAGAAGGCTAAGGTCGCTAACCGTTTAATTTCCAATTTTCAGCACTCTCGGTCTTTGACACTATTTTTGAGGGGTAGACTTGAGATATTGATTTATATCAGACAGGCACGGAAGCAAGTCTGTAATATTAGTGGACGTCGGGGGATATATCGTACGTGAAACCAGCAACGTTCCTGTCGAAATGAGTGAAATAGTAGTAGAAAATAAGATATTTTAAAACGGTTATTGTAAATGAACTCCCTGTCTACATATTTTCTCTATTAAAAATAAATTTAATTCGCTTATTTGTACACTATTTCTAATTTTTCTAAATGAACTTTTCTGTGTCAAACTACTAATCCCATCTATTTTTTTGCAGATGATAGTAGCATTTGCCCTTTATTTTCATTCAGTAAACGACCAAACCTTTCGAAGTGTGGCCAGAATATGTTACACTCAATCGAGATCTTATGACAACCTGTAAAATGAGGTCTTTTTCACAGGGTCAATTTTAAAGTAATTAAGAGGCAATGTTCTATGACTTACGCTGGATACTCGAACATATTAAGTAATCAGAAGCTCTTTATATTTTTTGCATGCAAATTCTGTGTGATATTTGCAAACGAAGCGTTTAATTGCCCAATATATCTTACCGAAAATGAAATAAAACTTCCATGTATAGGCCTGTACTTCAATAACTATTTTATAGTTATTCGACGGCGTGCAGGAGAGGGCAAAGCTGCTGGAATATCAGCATAACTTGCTTTGTGTCTTATTGTACATTTAACACGCTCTTCGTTAAGGATTTACCCGATTTTGGTAGACTAGCTTGTGTAACGCACTACATGTTACAAGAAAACTAATTTTTTCCAGCATTGTTTTTCTGTGGAATAATCGTTTTGCAGAAGACTTTCCTGCCACTTTTGATGCAGGAAAATGTACATTGAATACTTACAAATACCCTGCTACCCTACTGCCCATAACATATTTTTGCATAAGTAGGAGGATTCGTTCACAGTGTGGTAGTCATACCAAACAATCAAAATATGCATATTGGCAAAAGTGCAATATAATCATAGCATATTTGCCACAACAATATTTTTTTTTCTAGAGAACATAATATAGTTATTGTGGGTATGCCACCACTTGAACAGAAAGTGAGGAGTAAGCATTAAAGGCGTTACTTATTATTATTTCTATTTTCTTTACGAGTATAAGAACATTTTCTTTTTGCAGATAGTAAATTATTTTATGCATCTTCTTTTTTTATTCATCTTATATTTACAGCAGCATGATTTATTGGATTTTCGCTGCAAACAAAAGTTCTGCCATATAAAAAACTTATTGTTGTTGTTTTTTTTATTTCAATATGAGCATTTATCCGGTTTTGTTTTCAATTTTTTAGCGATGTCCTATTGCTGCTGCAGACTATGTGTGGGATATGCGTGCTTCCGTTTAACATTTCCGGTTGTATTTCCTTAACGTTTTTTTAGATGCTGTTGTTGTCATTCTACATCCCCGGTTTATCTACAAGTTAATGCTGCAGTGTTAGTAGAGAAAAATTGATTTGAATTTTAATGTATTTTGTTTCATTTTATGCTTTTTGCTTTCAATAAAAAGGCGATACAAGAAGTAATAGGTTGACCAAATTTCCGTTCTGTAATCAATAAAAAAAGTTGGAAACAAAACATAAAAAGATAGCAAACCCGAAAGGGCTTAAATGAATTTTAAAAACCTTGTATATAAGTCGCACATAAATCAAGAATCAAAATAATAAGAAGTAGTAGCAATATAATTTTATGCTAAAAAAGTATGCAATAGAATACTTTTTTTTAACCCTCTTTTTTACTTTACAGCACATTAAGTACTACTTCTTAATTTTATTTTTTTCAACGAAAGACAACTCCCTATACTGCTCTTCTAATATATTTATGTGGCTGGCAGAAGTAACCCTCCCGTTGCATTTTCACTTGCTTTGTTGAAAGTTCATTTAGTGTAACGAATAAGAACTGCATAACAAGGACGAATTTTCAAATGCAATATTAGTATATACCGATGTTGCAACAGCAACAGCAGCAGGTATTTGCTATTAATACAATATTCATGCAATTCGAAATTTAATCTACCATTCAGTATTTTTTTGTAACAAGTCAAGATGAAATTATCGTAATGCTAGTAAAACGTACTCGAACTATATACTTAAAATACAAATGTAGATTAGATATAGCAGAACATTTTTAGCTTCTTTATTTCTTCATACGCTTCTGTATTCACTCATTCGGATGAAGTTTAGTTAAAAAAAACACCCCCGCAATGATACACTTTATAACGAAATACATGTAAAGAAATTTTTAAGCTTAATTGATTGATAGATCATGGTGGACTATTTTTATTCATTTCTTATTTAGTTATTTAGAAAATAACTTGATGGCCCTATAGATAGGGCCAAGTATAATTTTGCGTTCGTCAGCATTTAAGTTCAAATAAATAATCTACTGCTATTAAGTTCCCATACTTTGTGGACTGATTAGAGGGTCAAAAACATTCGATTATTTATTTGATATTTCTTTAATAAAAATTGATTATGCCGTACCCTTTGGTTGTGACTTCTTGCTTTCTGAGCAGTCACCATTATGTTCCATCACGGGCGTGGATCCAGAGCATGGATGGTTATTCCCCTCCCTATATTATTTTAAAGGCAAAATGGAAAATTCTTTGTCTCTTTGCCCCCAAATTTTCGAAGAAAATCAGCATTAAGGATTCTCTTGTCTTGCGCCCAGCCGCGGAAGGCATATAGCAAAATATATATATATAGGCAATTAAATCTGTTGCAATGATTAACACATTTTCAAATTTTATTCTTTGGTCAATGATTATTTGATTTGTAATTTTCTGGTGCCTTATTATTATGGCCAAGATTTCAGGTGTAGTAATCTATTATACTGGAATAGATTTAAAAAAAATTGCCAACTAGTGATGTTTTAGTCTTTAAAAATCTAATGATGTAAATACTACTTTATGTTTGTTAATTTATCATTAATTCATAATGAATAACCTTCATATTTGTCACTTCAGTCGAAAATTTTAATAACTCTTATACTAGTATAAAAGGTTTAAAAAAACTATATAAGTTTTCTTGAAGCTCTTTGCAATATGTAACACCATATTTTGTTTCTTAGCACTATTCGCTTTTAAATAAGAAATAAGTATTGAAAACACTTTTAGTATTGAGAACTGCATCAGCAGATTGCTTAGAGATGAAATGCAATGCTCATAGAAAAGCATCGATGTTCGAAAACAATATTTTTTTCGAAAACAATTATTGCATGATTGGCTCCTAATCATATTTTGACTATACTGATAATGCAAGACTGACATGGGACTTATCGTGAGATTGAGGTTGAAGGTAAATAAAATCCAACAAAGGTGGCTCGATGTCAAAGTAGTACCAAAATTTTTCAGGGCATGTGGAAGCGATTAAAGTATCTAAAATTGAGGTTTGGAAGATGTCCCAAAGTGGAAAAACTATTTTGAAAATTAGTTTAGTCTTATGAAAAAGTATTGGCAAACTTTGAAAACCCATAAATTCGTTCTTTAAAAAAAATTATTTTATATAATTTTGGCAAAATATTTAATGTACAATTTAAGATTATAAATTTGGCTGTATGATGATGGAAATTCGTTCCAAAAATCTACATTAAAACACCGTTTCGGAATATCAAATCAAAAATCAATCAAGAATATAAACAAGAACCACAATATGTTTGCCACAATCATATGTTGTTGAAGAGAACGTAATATAGTTGCCTCGGCTCTGTCTCGCCCATGTTCTTTCTCTGCGTGGGCTTTTGGCAATAGCTAGAATTTAAATTATTTAATTTAGATTTCAAAATTCATTCTATTGTAAATTTGTATATACGTTTTTTTAAACTTGTTTTTCAAAATACCTCAAAGGGTTGAAAGCACTTAATTCTAAGTGATTGAAATTGATTAGAAATGTAAATTGACAGCATAAAAATCTCTAGACATCATTAATACCTTAAAGGATATTATACAAGGATAAGTTAAAAAATAAGTGTAAATTTGTCATAGAAGTTGGCAGATAAATCAACTCCAATTAATATCATTAAGTACAAATTCATGTTTAGTTCAGGCTTACGGTAGCTTCTTTTAAAATTTAATCAGCAAGGACATGTTTTAGTACAGTGTTTTATATAGATAGAAAATTTAGCATATTGTTGTGAAAACTATTTGAAACTAAAATGTAATTTTGTTTTTCGATGAAACTTTAATTGCATTGATGATTTTTTAATCTTTTAAAAAACCTAAAGGGCTGTACAGCTGCATGAACAGAGTGTACTCACAGGACAAAATGTCTTAATCCATTAACCACTCTCGCATGCCATATTGTAAAATTACTTTGTCAACATATGATTTCCAATGATTATTACAGACGGATTTGAAAGATTTTTAAATTTTATAGGAAGAGCTATTCATATCATTCTTTTAGTTGAACCAATTAGTCAATATTATGACCTAAAGACTTCAGTATCAGATAGCGGAGTTTTGTAACAATGCAATCACATACAGGCACTAAAGGCTTGGTGCAATCATTAAAAAAGTATTTAAAAAATACCACGAAATAAATGAAATTTCGAAAAACAAAAGATTCTCCTTGAAGTTGCGTTCTCCGGTAACCTTTCTAACAGTCTGGTAGAGTATGATTCTAGCGTTCGTGGGTTCCGTTCTGCAGATAATAATTTGTAATTGTATTGTAACGTTTAATAAATAAAATAAAATAAATACTTGAACTGAATGAGAATACAAAAATCCTTTAGAATCAGCATATTGTAATAAAAAATGTTACAGGCGTTGTGTTATATATTTTGGTAAAATAAGTCACACTAAAAATATCTTTGTTATTCATAATTTATTGTGATCAGTGCTGAAAATTTACTCTGACTCTTACAAGGATACGAATACAGAGTATAGCTCTGTGTTGGATGCCTTTCGTAGTTCCGGTTGTACGTTCATATTTCTTTCTGATGAAAATAATGAAAAACCGCAACTAAAAAAGTATCCTCATAAATAATCGTGGAGCATTAATTTTTTTATTCTATCCGACAGTGCTCATAGGGCCAGGTAAAGGCCACCAACACCACTATTAATACTGCTTCTTTCTGAAGGGTTTGGAGAAGGGTGATACACGAATGTATGCGACTGGTTATTATACCTGTTTTTCAGGCTAATAGCAGCCAACTTTTGTTAAATGGCTATTTTTCGGTTTTCGAATAACCGGTTTTTTCTAAGTTTTTCAGTTTTTGATTTATTCTTATTTTTTTTTTTTTTTTTTTTTTGAAGAACAGTATTCTATAAATAAAAGATCGCCGACACCAGCAGCCGACATAGTGTTCCACATCAAGAGTATAGCACCACCCAGTTGGCCTGTGATGAGAATGAATCCTGAAGTGTAATGCTCTCCTGCCTCGGGACCGAAACTCGTCAAATCCAACGATATACTCAGAATTACAAAATAACACTTTGTCGTATTCAATGGCTCTTTGTTACAATGTGGTGTTGTTTGGCGGTTACTGGTATCGGAAACTCGTATTTTCAGATATTATTCGCTTACTGATCTACACTATTGTTCTCACAAATCAACAACTCTTTCTCATTGCCACAATCTGAATACAATTAGTCATTTATGCCACAAGTGTTAACATATATAATTTTTTAGTATTTTTCAATCACTGCTCGAAGTAACGAACACTTTTGCTCAAACTATTGTTACGTTATGTTACTTATTTTGAAACAAATTAATCGAAAGTAAGTTTTTCTACAATTAAAATTAAATAAATACTTGTACTTGAAACAATTTGAGGGTATGGCAGTTCTGCAAATGTTAAAGAAGCAAACTGACACTGACCTTTTAAATGTGTTTTAGCCAGGGTTTTCATGATTTAAAATTTCGAAACTGGGTTTTTTAAAATGTCATATATTCAAACTATTCGAAAACCGGTTTTTGAAAAATGTCGAATAATCGATTACATTAGCCTTCCTTCTTTTATCAATAATTTATTTATGATTTACATCACAATCCTCCCGCGAATTGGATCTAAAAAAACTATCATTCCGCAGTGTGCTGGTTACCGTGGTAATGGACAATCTCTGAGGACTGGTTACCATAATACTCCGGAGAGCATCATCAAGATCAGCCGATTTCACTGTTTCGTTTGAATATGTAGAGCGGAACGCACAACGTTTTGACGAGTTAAAGTACCACACGTTCTTAGTTTGACTGGTACGATGCGAATTATTTCCATCAAGTCTGATAAAGGATGGTTTGTGAATTTATTAGAGTGTAGAAGGAAAAAAATGCTGATCACCGGTAATCTAAAAGCCCGTTGTTTAATCACCATACACCATTATTTCACCAAAACATGATCCAACTTAACATAGGTGCTTCGAACTGTTTACTGTGCCCAATGTTTAAGTTACCACTTCGCATAATGTTTTAGAGTACAGAGGTAATCGAATAGATGGCGAAGGTATGAGGGTACAAATACAAATTTATTCAACATAAAAAAAATTGTTAGAATTTTTATGAAAGTCCTATAGTAAATTTAAATATATACAATATAATAGATGGTGGGTACGGTAGCACACAACATAAACAAAACTATTTAAAGTAAAGTAAAGTGAGCGTTTTAGAGAAAAAAAACTTGAATTTAAATAGGGCACATCAAAACTGTTAATGTCATTAAAGTAATAAATTATATGGTAATTTGACAAACTCAAAACTAGTTTAAAAAAAATGTAAATTAAATTTTTAATTAGTTTATGTAGTCCTTGGTGTTATAAAACAAAAGAAAATTCTTAAATCCAATGAACACAAAATTGCATTTGAAGACAGGCGAGTAACTAGTAATACAAAATATTTTATTTCTTCAGCGCCTCTATGTATGCACTTGTAAATATTTTATAACTCATTAGACTATGATCCCTTAATATTTGCTGTTCTTAGTTTAATTACAATTTTTAATTTTTTTTTCTATAAGACATTCTGCCATCTCCTGCACTTTCTTAGAAATATCAGCAAAATAAACTTATTGGAAAATCCCTAAAAATGTCGTAAGCATATTTTACTTTTTTCAATGTTCCTTGTCTGTTTTCATCAAGAAACACGAAGACTAAACGAGAAAAAACAACCAAAAAAAACAACTACGAAATTGTAGAAGTCTATTTTTAGGAGACTGCTGAAAAAAAGTCCTAAAAAGTAAAGGAAAAGAAAACAAGCAAAAAAGTACACAAACTTAAAAATAGAATTTAATATTGCAGTACTGGCTGCACTAACATATACACTTGCATTCACACACATATAGCTTTTTTATTATTTGTTCGTAGTACTCACTGTAGCAGCAATTTAATTTCATTTCTATATTTCCCTGCATTATAGTTGCAACGACAACAAGTCCTACAACATCAAGTTGCCGGCTTATACTTCACGATTTTGATGATTTTTCTTATGTATTGTGGCTCTTGTTGTTGTGTTTCTAAGATGTACATGGATATAACTATGTGTTTAGTTACAAATGTTGAATATCATTTTTGTGCATACTCTAGTGCTGTCTTCGTCGTCTTTTCGTTTGTTGTTTTTTATTCTTATTCTTATGATTATCCAGTGTAGTACTCATATTATTTTTAATTTTATAGAGATTCATGTTACTTAACAATATTTTGTTTATATTTCTTTTTACTATTTAATATTTTTGTTTCCCGTGTTTTCTAGGGGTTTTGCCAAGTTTTATGCTTAAATTAAGAAATAAGTAAACAAAGTTTATTAATATTTAAATACACTTAAGTGGGAAGATTTTATACATTTTTATGAATTCTAGAATGATATTCGTATATTTGAGTTGCATGTTTCTTTGGAAAAAAATCCAATTGCAAATTTGAATAGAGGAAAATAAACAAATTTGATGAGTTTTTAAATTTTTATGAAATTTAAAGGTTTTAATTTAAAATTATTATTTCCTAAACAACAAATCTTGACATTCTAATCAGTTTTATTAAGTCGTTATTGTCTTAAAAATTGCCAGGAAATTTTTTCTTATTTAAGTACAGTAAAAGAAAGAATCGTTGTTTTAATTCTTTAGATTGAAATAAAGTATTTAATTTTGCTACGAGCGTTTCAGTTTTAAGCACTAATGAAGTAAGTCAACATATGTTGCTATTTGTAAACACATTTGAACAAAGTTTTTTTATTTTAATAAAAAATTGCATCATACAGTACTTAAATAAATAAATGGAGCTAAGATTTGCCATGTCTCATTGCTTGCTTCCTGCTTGCTTTATTAATTGGTTATTTATAATAGCCTATTTTGGTCTTCGGTCGAAGTAAGAATCAAATTGAGTTCTTAAACTTTGGTTGTGCACCAAAAATTAAAGTCGTGTGGCCTTGCCTCGTCTTAAGTCAATTTTGCTTAATGTCTGGTGTTTTACACGTTGTTAGAGTTTTTTGGCTTCGTTTAGACTTCTAATGCATTTCGATCTCCTTACAATTGCGCCTTTTCTTTCTCTATTTTCTTGCGTCTGAATAAGCGCTACTACTTTTTCCTTTTCTTCCAATACCTCTCCCGCGTATCTCGCGATACTACTATCTGTAGAGTTGTTCGATATGCTGAAATTTTTCTGCAGTGGTTTTGCGACACTCTTCATCATACGTTTCGTTTTTCATCATACGTTTGCTCTTGAGAGCAATTATTGGGACGAGGAGGGCTTTCCCGGTCGCTTACTGGAGTGCATTGGGAGGCCAGGTGTAGAGTACTCTTTCACTTACTAAAAATCGGCACTCTAACAAATGCATGCTCTGATGGCAACTCTTGTTCGTGGCGCTACTTGTGAAGTACCTTATAAACGTGCTGCAAGTATTTTTCTCACTGTATATAATAGGGTAGGAAATTTTATGGTTCGCTCTTATATTTCAAGATCGGTGGTACCCAACATATTACTAGTATAATCACAGCCACCACTTGCTTTAGTCAAGGTATGTTTCGATACCGATTGCAATCTTACCGCAGCAATCCTTTCTACTCGAAAATGTCTCCATAATTAAAACAAATGGTCAGGGAGTTATTGTTAGAATTTCGATCGATTACTTATAAAAAATATTGTTCCCACCAACTTTCTGAAAATTAGGGTAAAATTTTAATTTTACTCTGCCCTAGATTCAAATGATTTTCTATTTTTATTTGATATAAACTCGTTTTTCCTGCAACAAATCTATAAATTTAAATATATATTTTTAGCGTTTCAATATTTTTTAGTTTTTCTTGACAAGAAAACATTAAACAATACGTTGCGGAAATTGAAAACGGAACCTGCTTTTACAAACACGTACTCGTCAAAAGTCTACATACACAAACGAATAAACAAGTGGGCTGCTAGCAAAATAAACAAACTTACACTGACAAAATCTCACTTTTCTGACACGCACATATACAAACCATAAACCCATACAAACAATGTACACACACATACATACATACATAAAACAACCGAACAATTGTTTTCAATCATTTTTGATGTTAATGTTTTATGAACCCAGTGAAGAGCGTAACTTACAGATAGGGTCGCAAGGAAAAAATAAGATAGCAAATGCGATATTCCGATTAAGAATGGGGCAAAATATTTCACAAATGGCTGCCGTGGTTCGATTAAGTATTGACAAAGATGGGTTTCTATCTTATCGATGGCGCGCGAGCAATAAATCTCCTGATCTTGGTGGTTAGTTGGCATCAGAATATCGTTTAATGATTAGGTCTGGAAATCGCTGCTGTAAAAAATTGGTAATTTCTTGGGTAGTGTGGCAGCTGGCACTGTCCTGCTGGAATCACATATCAGATCACATATCATTTAGATCTATGCCGGCCATTCGAATCGAAGAGAATTCGATTATCATGTGCCTGTAGCGAACGCTGTTCACAATCACTGCCGAATTGATGTTAACAACTGTTCAGCGACACGCTTACATCAATAATGTTTTAAAGCATTATACCGGTACGAATACGCAAAGGAGACTTAATTAACTACTCTTGGCATAGTTGACACATTAGATGCACTTTAGTGATCGAAATACTGCGTAGTTTCTGAGCGGTCTCAACGAAATTGCAAATATTCTAAAAAATCTTAGTTGACAGCTGTTAAATAGCAGATTGGCCACTTGGCAATTCTGGTGATACAATTCGAAGCACTAACATATTTGCAAATAATTTAGATACCACCGATTTTGAAATCTTTGCCAATTATTTCAACAATTTCCAAGTTTTTCTTATTTGCGATGCTTTGCACTAAGCCACAGTGATAAAAGCTTTTGTCCTGCAAATTGTTTACTGGGACACTGACACGAAATAGCAACAAACTGAATATAAAAAAACCTTGTAAAATTCTACCTCAACATACAATGAGTACAAATGCTAAGCATTTGTTTTATTTTTTTTTTTTATAATATAAAATATACAACCACACTCAAACTCAGGCCCATACCCATTTTCATGCAAACACATACTAGTGCTTGCTGACAATATAAATGGATTTGCAATGATTTATTATTGAATTAAATTGAAATCAAACAAAAAAAAAACGCAGAAAAAAATAACTGGAGAAATTTTTTTTAAAGAAAACCTTCATCAAACAAATGCATAAAATCAACAGCAATATTATTGAAATCAAACATAAACAAAGAAGAACAAATTTATGTACAGAAAATTATAAAATAATAAGCAAAATACATAACAAGTTGGAAAAATAACTACAAATAACTTGGATATCTGGGAATGAAAAAAAAACACTAGGAAAATAGAAGAAAAACTTTAAGCTTTAGAAAAATAATTTTTAACGGAAATCACAGTAAAGCACTATCAAGAGAAGTTAAACGAGGCTACTGATAGTTTTAAAGATTCAAAAATTAATGTATTGAATGCAATTGTTGGAAAATAGAAAATTGGCAAGATGTGTTTAAGGTATAATACGTCTTAAACTAGTATAAGAGTTCGTTTAGGTCTTTTCATTTCCTTCATATAAAATAAATGAATTATAAAATTTTATAAAAAGAAATATGAAAAATAATTCGCTTTAACCCAAAACAAAAATTATCGAAAGTGGGAAAATGCGTTCCATTCTCTTATACCCCTAACAGACATAGAATTATGTACAATAACTTGGTAAACTACATGTGTGTCAAAATAAACTACAATTAAACCATCAAACAAATCCTTTTATGTGTGGTTCGTATACCACGAAAATGTATTGGTACAAAGGTAGTATGTTATTAAACACAGCTTCTGCAGCATAATTCAAGGCTTTTTATTATTTCAACCTTAAAACTTTTTCATTTTTATTGTTTTTGTTTGTTCCTACAGTGCTGTTTTGTAAGTATCCGAATGCGTTAACTGTTCTGTATTCTGCTTCTGAATAATTTCTTGCGTTTTATTTAGAATAAAAAATATTGGTGGAATGAAGTTGTTCTTCAATTCAGCAGCTAATTTTTGAATTATTCAATTTCGAGTGTTTTATATATTCCACACGTTTTCATTTCCTTCGGAATACAGAACAGGGTAGAAAGTAGCGTATACCTAAGACACATTTTCTCTTGCAGTATGAAGTGTTCAAATTTTATATGAAAAACACAAACCATTAGTTAGAAACTACATATCGGTCACCCTAAAATAGTACTAACACCATAATATACATGGTATAGAAACCACGTGTCTATCAGGGGTATTAATGTCTTGTAACTTAACTTTTTCAATATAGTAAAAATAAATGATTGTATCAATAATAAAAAAATTACTTTCTTAATGAAAGAATAAAAAAGAAATTTTAGCCTTCAGAGAATTATTCGCTTAAATATTTAAAGGTTCAGTTCGAATAAATTGGTTCAAAAAACACTCTACAACAAAATAATATATTTTCCCAAGTAACAAGTTTCTGACAGAGCAAGAGGGAAAATTTTAATTAAGACCTATTTTCAATTACAAATATTCTTATAAACACCCGGTGTGTTCAATACTTGGGATTTATTTGTGAATAAGTACGAAATTTAAATTTCGTACTCATTTTAAATTTTTTCTAATGTTGAAGTTTAATTTTAAACGTTGGTATCTTTAAAGACTTACAGTAGAAATTTATGACAAATATTTTTGCAGGACATTTTAGCCCGCTATATTGCTCCTTCTACCCATTTTCAAGAAAGGCACAACAAAGACCCATACAGCAAATGTGCCACAAAAATGTTGCTTGTAATCTTTTACAGAAAAGTGTTGAACACACCTATACCTTACAGCCATACCTAAATAAGAGCGTTGAGCGTTGCGTTAGCAGCAGGGTACGAAGTCACAGTACATTTGAAGTAAAATGTATATCTTTGAAAGAACTGTAGCTACGTAACCTGCTGCTAACGCAACGATCAACGCTCTTATTTAGGTATGGCTGTTAAATATAAGAATTACAAGATTTTCTATGCCAAGTCTCTATAACAAAGTGCAAACAAGTTGGAACTTCAATACCCCCTAAAATAAAAGCCTGACATATACCTTCAAAACGCCGAGTCATGTATATTCTTTTTTCATCTGCTCTGCCAAAATATATTGTCTGGACTTTGTTATTATTTTTTTATCGTACAGTGTAATTAACAAAATAAAAATTTTGTTACAAAATATTGTTAAATATAATAAAAGTCTGGTCTTTATTCACATAAATCCGAGAGTTTGAAAAATCTCATGGAAATAGATTGACCTTGCCGACGTGTGAATATCACCAAGACGTATTATCAAACAGTCTGGAAACGTTGCGCTCGCCATACGCATTGTGTCGTGTGCTAAGTGTGCTCTGCCGCTCTGCATTCCCAGTGACTGTTTGGTCTGCGTTGTCCTTGAAAATAAATGAGCGATGACACCGGCAGAGTTAATTCTATACCACTGTGTAATGAATCTTCTCTTAATCCAGTATCTCTAAGCCGAGTCTCTAAGCGCCAGGATGTCTGTGTAGTGGACATTGGACTCCGAAATTCGCGCTGTTCCGAAATCACAGACAAATTAATTCGTAAAAAAATAGACGCAACCATTCCACATTTTTAAAAAGTACAGCCTTATGCAACAAATACAAATATAAAATAAATAACCAGACATTCGAAAAAATAAAATAAAAATGATGAGAGAGAGAAGACTGAGTTATTGCCAGTAGGCAGCGAGATCGGTTGCGCTTGAGAATTTTTGGAGTATTGAATATATTAAATGTTAATAAGTACAACAGCCCTAGGGTGGACAAAATACATTGATAGCCGATAAGCACCGAGGCAGTTTTGGGCCGGTGCAATCTGAAAAAAATATCTCTTGCAGCGCACTGTAGGCGGCGAACCAGTGGACTTGTTTATTTGTTCAGCATTTGCTTTTGATATTTTCTTCGTTTTATTCTGTAGAAAAGCAACACTGATATCATGAAAAGTCTCAGCGACGAAAAATGTGAAAGCCATTCGAATATATTTGTTGACAGTCTGCGTGCACAATTGCGGAGAAAGGTTTAAGTTGATAATTCCAGAAATTCTAGTCTTTCTTGATTCCCAAAGATCCAATTTTTGTGTAACGTGTCTGCTGCGTGAACGTAGAAGAGTTACTGGGTGTTGAAGAGGTACAAGGTAAGGTCATTCTTACTTGTAAACAAGCTCTTATGAGCTTCATGAGCCTTTTTGTCAAAGAACTCTAAGCTCGGCATCCAATCTGATGGCACGACTTCAAGTATTACCTTGCGGAAATGAAATGTGTAGTTCTGAAGCATGGACTGGCGTTAGGCTTGTAGACATATCACTTATGTGGATAACATGAAACACATCTGCTTTAATGGTGGCGATTATACGCACTGAGGTTTGACAGAAGTAGTAGACATTAAGGCCAAAAGTTAATGATAGCGCAGGACTCAACAATGAGTTAGGAGGTGGACAAAATCCCAGTCGATAACTGGAAATCAGTATAGGCATGTTGAAAAGACACCGAAGGCGGTTTGAAAATGCACCTAAGATAACAATAGACTGCTACAGTGGTTAATCAATAATAGCCCTCAACAGTGAGCTTGTCATTTTCAATACAAACTAATTATTTTATGATCAGGGGGCAACGAATCCCGCTGAGTTGCAGCTACTTATATATTATAGGATGACAAGAAAAGAACGAGAGAAAAAAAGTATAAACAAAATAACAACCATGTGAGATTTATTTTAAAGCTGCAGGGTCCAAAAAATTTAACTCCTGCTCAAAGGTTTTTAAAGTGATACAAAATGACACTGAAGAAGACGCATAGGCGAAATCGATTTGGCTGCAACCTAAACTTGGGTGTACAGGAATTCGATCCAAAATGCTATATCAAGTCAAAAACTTTAAAACGAAAGTTTCGTTGCATATTTACAACTGCGTTTGAATTTCCAACAAAAAATTTAATTTCAGACTTGAAGCGAAATGGCAAACATTACTAAATGTTTTTACAGCTGGATGGCATTGTTATACTTGATATCTTCTGAAATATAACAATTAAAAAACTATTAATGTTCTCTGCTCATTCACAAGGGTAAAAAAGTACCTCCAGCATTACAGGAATACAGGCAGCAAAAACAACAACATGCATGCAACATATTCCTTGTATGTCGGTTTTAATATTTGTTTATGCATAAAAGTCTTTAATTCCAAAAATGTTTTTTTTTGTTTTGGCTTTTTGTTGTTTTTGCCTTTTGTTTGTTTTGGTTTTATTTCCTTTTTTGTTTTGTTTGACGTTGTGTACTTTCAAGTTATTTTATTTGTCGCATACATTAACAGTTTTTTTGTCTTTGTTAACTACTAATACACACGCTTTCATAAATAAACATATACATGTACTTTACACTTGTTTGTGTAAGTGGGTGCGAGTTCTGTGTGCCTTTGCTTTATTACTTTAATTTCACGCCAGACATGTTTGAATATAAATATTGCATAAAAACGATAATAACAAAAACAATAATGACAAAAACTTATAAATGAAATGAACAAATTTAAAAAAAAAATAATAAATGAAACCAAAAAATGTTAAAGGTATAAAAAGACAAAGCCTTGCAAACTTAGTCATACATAGATATCCATATGCAAAAGCTACTATTCTGGTGTGTTGCCACTTAAATAAAAACTTGCTAAAAAAAAATTGTTTAAACTCATAAACTTCTACGTACCCATTATTGTCGGCTAGATCCACTTAAACCAATCCTTTCGTTGTCCCTGGTAAAAATTTGAAAATTTGAATCCATCTAGCCATCGCTAAATTGACGATTGTAAATACTCGTATGTAAGAATCGTAGAGGACAGCCTAAGCTTTCAAGAGATTAAATACCTGCCCACCTTGTCATCATGCAGGTACTGCACGAGTCAATGACGAGAATCTCGGGTCGAAAAATCAAATACGGTATGTGTGACCTTAAATTTTTTGTGAAGCCGATGGTAAGTTAACGAGAAAACGTGCTGCCCGGCCATAAAAAGTTTAGTTAAATACGTGCGGGTCGATGCTGGCAGCCCGTCGCTGCACTTTTCAAATCTGTGGAACGATAGTGCAGTCACTGATGACAAATCAATGCACAGGATTAAAGAGCGCGTCCAAATGGTAAAAATTTATTAACAAGATTTTGGCCTCCAAGTTATCTGTAGAGCCAAGATGTATTTGAGTCACAGGCATCATTGGGTTGGTTTTTTTTCCGAAATATTGGTTTTATCACTATCCCAGGCTGGCGAAAGAAAGGCTCTCAAATAGATTGACTGCAGCGTGATCAGGTTTTTTTTGCATTCACGAACCTACTTATTGCAAGGAAGTAATTCTTGTTACACGACAAAGTGTTCGTTCTTCAAGGAACGAAATTAGTGACTTGTCAGTGGTCCATCAACAATGATACAGGGAAATTTGGGTTACTTCGCTTTTATGAAAGGCCGTATACTTTTTACAGAAATTAATTATTTAATACGTATTTTCGTTAAAAATTTGATTGAAGTATTATAACCACCTGTTTCACATGCAATATCTTCTTTTATTTTTTATATTCGTGTACAGTTTGCCAACTAGCTTTAAAAATAAAATATAGTTGTATTGGTCACGCAGTCACTTCGTTTAATGTGGCTTTGTCATTTTACAGAGTTTTTTTCTGCTCACTAAATACACTTCACCAGACTTGCACTAATTGTCTGAATTTACGGTGCACTTACGTACCAATTATCTTTTTATTAATTGAGATCTTGTACGGTAAATTGAACTCAATTAAGGCCTTAATTGCGTAAATTCCCTAAATCCGAAATTAAGGTGTATGTCTGAGTTTGATATAATATGAAAGGGACCAAGTCTATATCACGTTTTTGGGTTAAGTTTGGTATGTTTCTCTTCCCTTATTAAGTATTCCTTACATTTTTGCAGGGTGGCTTGAATAAGCTGCCTGACTTGATAATTGGCATTATGTACTTTACACATGGCCCAAAAATAGATTGTACGGAGGCAAGTCCAGCAGTAGCACAATGGGTCAATAGGTCGAAGTGTGATTCACGTAATTCTAGCCGCCAAGCTCTAGCACGAAAAAGAACACCATCATATACAAAACTGTGCATTAACAGAATTGTAAAAGGATTGAAATGTGCAAATAAGCTTTCGCATTAATTTTTTCCCTTTCTTCTTTCTGTTTTTATTTATAAATGTTTTATATTTTTTTGGTGCGGATAGTAGTTGTTTTTTTTTATATATATAACACAACACTAAAAGTTCATGCAAATAAATAAGGTCTTAAATTAAAAGTTGTTGTTCAAATATTTATTCAAAATACATGTTATAATTTACTTCACTTACATGTTTGATGAATTTTAAATTTCATAAATAAAGCAAAAAATACATTATTTAAAAATTTCTCTATTTCGTTTATTTTAGGTGACAAAACTCCCCCCGGTTTCCCTGTCATAACACAAGGTCCAAGTACGCGTGTCATTGAAGTTGGTCATACAGCCACTATGCAGTGTAAAGCAATAGGTAATCCCACACCAAATATTTATTGGATTAAGAATCAGACAAGAGTTGACATGAGTAATCCACGATATTCGATAAAAGATGGTAAGTGAGAAATAATGTAATGAAAGATATATAAATGTGAATTATGTACGAGAAAATATAACTAAAATTGGTTAGTAGAAAAAGGGATTTCTTTTGAAAAAGCATTTGAGGAAAAACTGTAAATTTTGGAATTGGAACCTTTCTGTTCTTGATAAAAATTTTACTTTTTTGACAGCTTTTCATGACAGAAATTTAATTTTCGTTTTTAAAAATTTAACTTGTTAGCAAACATAATTACTTTTTTTCGCTAAACTTGACTTTGTTTATAAACAGGACTTTTGAAAAAAATTAAAAGCGCCTTCTTGTGGGAAAAAACTCGTACCTTACCCAAAAAACGGGATTTGAAATTCTACTGAAAAAATCTTTCGTAAAATATTTGACCTTTCTTTAACAAAGAATAAAAATAATATTGATAAAATAATGTGACTGAAATAGGAACAGCTCAGAAAAACGTCAGCAATTGGCAGCATTGTAAAGTGGTACAGCAACCTTGCATCTCACTAATACTGAACTATTACACAGGCATACTTTGATTTAATAAATTGTATGTGCCGGGAATCCCACTGTGGTGTTTGTTTATTATTCAGTTTTCTTTTTATGTACTCAAGTTGGAACAAAATCAACCCTTACCTTGAAAATTTTGTCTTTTCATTTATTTGTGTCATGCTGAATTTGCTTAAGATTTTCCATTATAGCCTTTGAAAATGAACAAATAGCAAATGCAAGAAAGGTCACGCAAACACCGCAAAAAGAGCAAAAGCTATACACTAAAGATTTAGCTTTTGCTGCTAATGCTTCGAAATACATTTTTATATTTTTTAATTTGCTTTTAGAGTGCTATTAAGAAATGATAACAGCAGAGACTAGCTCAATTTTTGCTGTCATACTGTTGCTATTGTTGTTATATGTTAAGACAAGCTTGATAGCAATCATAGTAGCAATATTAATCTATCATTTTTTAACCCCCTTTTAAACACGAATTAATTAAACAAAACATCTTTTCAAAAATAAAATTGTATTATCAGATCAAACTTTTATATGTAAAACTGCCAGGCGACTATTTGACTCCTAAACCGAGATATTCGAGAATCAGCATGGAAAGGGTGCGTAGACATGGATACAATATTGGTAATTGTATGGCTGGCTAGCTGGCAAAGAGATGAGCAAGGCTGCAGGCATCACATATTGCTGAATTCCGAGGCATACTGATCTCGGCCTGTAAGAAACAAATTCATAATGCGTCATATGTATTAGATATGGCTAAGACTGCTAGATGGCTTGAGGTACCCGTAGGAACACTAAACAAATCTGCGCAAGTTTAAAAAAGTTTCGAACTAGTGATTTGCTAAGTTTTTAAAAGACGCAATTAAGATACAACGTGACAGCAATTACCCGATATTGTAAATTTGGCAGTCACGCCAAGAGAATAGTGGTGACACATCGAGACCTGTTAACATAACTTACGATATCTACTACACTCCCATGTATTCTTATAAGGGGTGTAGGCTTACTGGTCTTTTGTTTTTTTACTTGGCGTCTAACACAGACAGTATTGCAAAAGTTACATACGAATGCACTTCTTTAAATACAATTCTGCTAAAGAATGTGAAATGGATAGAAATGAAGTATTTAACGCAAATATCTTATAAAGTTCATTAAATTTAAATATTTTATACTTGAACTTTTTGAAAGTCTATGTGTGTGACAAATATTAAGACAACACATGCTTTATTTCTTCTTGCATATTTGAGGTTAAAGTTAAACAAAAAGAAACTAAATTATCCTGCACAGTGTGTCAAAATTTCAATTTCGTTTTTATCCATGCTTTTAAAGAATTTAAATAATTTTTGTATTTCATTTCTTTTTTTTTATCATTTCTCTGTCAAAGCCATTTATACATGTAAAGATATGACCAAAGCAGATTATTGTATTAAAGTTGCAGCTGGTGATAAGATTTTTTGTGTCTGCCGGTATAGGAGGATTGTACATTTAAAGGAATTGAAAAAGTATCTGCTCAATTACAATTGGCAATACAACTACGGGCGACAATGAATTCATATACAGGGAAAAATATTGCCAGCTTTTTGTCCACACAGTCGCGACAATGTTACCTATTCAAAATTTGTTTTTGCTCCTCTGGTGATCCTGTTATCTTCGATGTAGATATATATTGTGCATATATATAATCTGGTTGTGCTTTTTATAACACTCTTAATTAAGATCAGTACTTAGGTCGCCTGATAACATCCGAACACAAGACCTCAGAGTTAGCAAAATGTCCATTACTTAAAAGAATAATTTTAGAGATAATGTGTGTCGTTGTTTCATCCGCCTCAAGGCATAAACGACACAAAAATTAAACCTAATCTAGCTTTTACTCAACAGTTTAAGGCGACCAGACAGAAATCGAAGCTTTTATATGGTATTAGTCCCAGCTAGCCTGAAAGTGCCATCGTGATAATTATGTTTCAATCAAAATTACTTAATTTTTGTAAAAAATACCATCGACAGTCGGTTAATGATAATTTGTTCTTCTCTTTATTGATGTGGTTGTCGGCAGTAGTCACAATTCTATATTTTCAATTTTATTAAGTTAAGTGCTTTACGTTCTTGTTATATTTGCTAAATAAATAAATTTATTTAAATATTTCGTATTGCTGTCAAACCAAAATATATGTATAGGGTGATCCAACCAAGACGCACAATGTTAATTGTAAATAAAACAACAAGTTTTCAGAGAATTATCTTAATACTTTTATTATTATATAAGGATCTATGAAAACTATGTGTGAAACAAAATATCGGCCAGCGAACATGCTCAGTGGTTTTCACATTTTCTAACGACCCAGTTTCCTGAACTCCCGATTGTGGACACATTTTGTCGATTATGCTAACAAACAAAAATCACGAAGTGCACGAAATGCATTTTGATTTGAACGCCTGTTGTCATAAAAAGCTTAAACCATCTTAACGCACTGCTTAATTGATAATGTGTGACTCCCAATTACCATCGTGTACTATGGTTGGGCCAACCTATACAATAATACAACTGAATTAGTTTCAGAAGTAATCAAATATTTATTATTAATTATTAAGTAATTTTAATTTCTAGGCATGAGTTCATTTTTCTTTCTATTCAGAAAGAGAATTTTTATTTAATATGGACAATCTTGAATACAGTAAAAGTTTTAATTTTATTAGACATCTAGCTGAATTTTCTATGTACCGATGGTTGGCTAAAAGCAAATTGCATATGGTACCCTAGAATTCAGTCGCAGAAAAAGATAAAGTGTTGTAAAACTTCATTCTCAACCACGGAAAATAGACTATAATATAAAAAATTGAGAAAGAAATTTCTCGAATTGCGTCTACTACGAGCTAGTTTGTATAATTAAGAGATTATTTCGCGAGCGTGTTAGCAATGTTACAGTAACTACAAATAAAAAAACAAAACACAATTTATTTTGGTGTATCCTCTTGTTTTTATAGTTGCTGTAAAGTTACTACCCTCAATGGGAAATAACCTCTCATTTGAACATTTTCCCAAGCGGTATAAGAATATGCGAAGAATGTGACATAGTTCGCGCGGAAATACGGACTTGAGTAGGCCATTTGCGTCTTATTCGCATAGCACTGCGTCTTCAAAAAAACCCCTCCATAAAACACCAGCGGTGTCAAACGTATCTTTTTATAGGATACATTGCCACCCGATTTAAGTTGGTGTAATCCTATTTATGGCAGCTTTGCTTGTTGCCTTTGCCTTGTCGCTAAAGAAGATTTATCGACCAATTAAAAACGTTCAGTTTAGCATGCTGCTCAGTTGTGTATCTAGTCGTGCTGACTTAAAACTCGGGACTAAAACAAATAACTATTTTTGACAGACTTCACCAACGTAACAAAGCCACCACAAGCTGGTTTCATTGTAATCTATGCCCTTACATTGTCAAAAACCTTTAATTACTAATCTTGCTCTGAATTGTTATCAGGATTTGTTTTCACTTTAAAAACCCACTTTGATGGAAGTGCTTTAAATTTGTTTGGTAGATCAACTACGTCACATGTGCGATTTTCGGTAAAGAACTTATCTCGAAATTCATGGCCCTCAATCATTACTCTTTATTTTACCATTTCGGATCCATTTTCTACACTCACGTACTTAGTGGCCCTTCTTGTTGCAATACTACAGTAATATAAGTAATTGTTATCCTTTAGTTAGAAAAAAGCACAACATTCCTATAGTGTTTTTTTATTTTTACATAATTTTAATTAATTGTTAAACATTTTAAAACATAACCTGTCGTGTTATGTTGATAATATTTGTCAAATAAACTTTTTAATATTAAATAATCTATCAAATTAATGCAAAAACTCGAGGACCCCTTAATTATACAAATTCAGCTTTAAAAAATCACAACAACAAACAACTAACAACATGCAAACAAGTTTTTTCTTTTCAACTAAACTTTAGGTCTTTTGCCATCTTAACTGCATTCCTTTAAGCCACCATTCATTCATTCACTAGCATTATCAGCAACTTTGTTTTGCTAAATATTACACAGAAAGAAAGAACTGAGCAAAAAAATTGTTTGTTCGTAAAATAAGATGATTAAAGACTCTCTAAAGTATTTTATGTTTTCGTTTTTTTAAGAGCGGAAACGGAAAGTTGCGCCATGCTGGGCCAAGGGAGACAATAAGAAAATAAACTCGCTTAAACACCAACACACACACACACACGTACAGAAACACACTCAAATAACATTGTCTAAGAAAATATTTTTCAAGAAAGCAAAAACATTGAAAATATGAACATCGTCTATAAAAAAAACTTTGGTAGCAAAAACTCTAGTTAAAGTGGCCAACAGGAGACTAAATTGCGCTTAGGAGTGGTAAAGGGAATACGCGAATACAATGCGATGGAGATTATTTAAGTGACATTGTGAAAATAGCAACAAAGTAGTTTAGAAAAAGGTCAAACATTATTTGATATTAAAAAATAAAATATATGAAAGCGATTGCAAGACAAAGTTTGTTTATGTAAAATGAAATAAATGTAAAAATAAAGTTGTAAGAGATTTTACTGATTCCTGTAAAATAAATTTGGTAGCTAGTTGTTCAGTTCTCTAAAAATAAAATTTCACAAAAAAATATTTAAAAAAAACTATAAAAGAATTGTTTACTCATTTTTATATTGGCGAAAACATTTTAAGCAAAGAATTTTATATATTGTAATTTTCAATTTTATACACAATAGTTTTACATATTTTTCAAAATCCTTTCAAAAGACTGATAAATACGGTCAATTATTCAGGTTACCATGATAAATAAATTCGGTAAATTGTTCTTTCAATTTCAGTCTCACATATCCAAAACCGGTTTATTACAGTTTATGGCCTTTGATATCAAATGAGTATTTAACTCGAATATACTTTTCTTCCACTTTGTTGAGTTTGTGGTACTTAGAAACAGAATATACAATATTCGACGATTTGCATGTTTTTCACGATAGCACGAATCGCTTCTTTGGCTAACAGCTGGATTTATAATAATAACTTTTTATCGCCCCTAATTGTGTGCTTTAGTTTTGCGTATAACATTGTACATTAAAGAGTCGTGATTATTGTGCAAATCTACTTCTATCCCAAAAGCAATCAAAAGTTTTCTAGTTTCAACTTACAGTCATCCAGATACTTTTTAATTATGAAACACAGAAATAAGCTAATTATTTAGGTCATGAAAATATGCTTTAGCTTACCAACTTTAATTGTAATAAATTTTTAATATGCGAGGTGTATTCCAAATATTATATGGGAAATCTATTTATTTCACGTTGGCCGTTTTGATTTTTTCTGATCACGAGTTGAAAGAGCCTTTTTTTAACTTTAACAATTTTAATGCCCAAGAATTATTCTAATTTTAATCCCCATTGGTTTGTCCATGCCATCTATATACGAGAATATTTCTTGTTGTTTTGTTTAACAAATTATTTTCGAATACATATTGTTTCTAAGCTTTTTATTAAAAATGTATTCCACAAAAGAAGGAAATTAAACTTTGGTATTAATTACTTTAACTCCCCAAAAGTATGCTACAATATATTTCTTTTATTATAATAATATTCATAGTGTTTTTTTATATTTCCTTCTTTGATGCAAAATAATATCTTCACAAAAAACCTAATTGAAAAATGTCAGCCAGCAAGAAAGGAAACCTAAAAACGTTGTGATGAAGAGCAAAAAAGAGAAATAAGAAGAAAATGGTTAACTTGGCGAATGTTTATGTATTTAGAAACCCCTTAACATGACAAGAATTTTAACTGAAAATTATTTCAAGTTTTTTGCTGCTGGAATTATTCACTCTTTACTAACCTGGGATGCCAATAATAAAGTCAACTAAGTAAAATTCATTCATTTTGCCAGGAATATTGAAAAAAAGATCTTCGGATGGCAAGAAAAAACTTGAGAGATTTCTTAAAGAGCACATCTTGCTATTTTTGCATTTACCTCGAGATGCCTTTACCTTTTGTTATTTTTTTATACATAATTCATAAATTAAAGCTTACGAATATTTCCTGAACGGTGTTATCTTTGTCTTCAATGCCATAAAACTACGGTTTGTTACAAACATTTGCCACACTTCCGTTTCCGCTGAAGACTCATGTTGCCGCTGCTGTTGTTGTTCACTTTGGCATTTTGTGTTCCTTGAAGATTTGAAGATTTCATGGGAGGCTATAGCATACACAACTTTACAAGAAAAACAAATATTTTCACGACTCGTTTAAGGCATTACCTGGCCTGCATATTAAGAGCGTATACAAATACTATAATGACTTAATTGTATAATAAGAAAGAAGAAGCAGAAAATATGCTTAGCAAAAAAGGGACATTAGCAACATTTGTTTCATTTGCCCATTTTAATGCCAAAGGATGTTATGATATTAAAATGAAACCATGGTTATGATAGGAATAAGCAAGTTTGTTAAACAACTCTTCTTCTCATGACTTAATCTTATTGAAAATCTTTAAACATTTTCTTCACAAGACTGTAAGGATCCTAAAAATATGCTAAGAATTTTCTAAACCTAATTACCTTGTAGAATGTTACAATAAATTTTTATGTGATATTATGGTACCAGTGAAAAATAGTAGAACTGTAGCTAAATTCCTGAAATGAAAAAAACACAAGTGCTAAATAAAAATTAAAAAAACCACACTAAGAAGTAGTAAAATAAATGATCAAAAACCAATATTTTCTACTGAACGGAAACACAAGGTTTATGCTCGCAGCTGTAGTTTTTTTTGCAAAAAAATAAATAAAAAAAACCGCTTTTTAGTTTAATAACGGTAAAACGGAATTTAACATACAATCAAGTACAGCCATGATTTTGTAGCATACCGGAAGGCTGGTTGAATTTAACTTTTAATATAATTTAATGCGTGATTTGTGCTGACTAAATTTTAAGCTATAAAATAAAAGTAATAAATGCTCTTTGCTTTAATTTAATAATAAACACTACATTTGTTTTTGTTTTCAAATCTGGGTAATATAAGCATGAGAAAATATCTCATATTCATAAAATAACACAATACATTTATCAAATAGTATAATTTGACTAGAACTGTAAAACGAAGCTTTCAGCTAAAACAACTATAAAACTTATAAGAAAATAAAGATAATCATTTGCAACAGTTTTTCAAAAATAACAGATTTAAAACTGCAAAATATTTTAAAAATTTTCGTTCGTCTATTCCGTAACAATGTTTTATTTTTAAATCTTTATATCACCTTTTTAGTGTTAAAACTGCGTACTTGGGTTTTTAAAGATGATTTGTATGGACATTTCCCTGGACTTCACTACTCTGAATAATGATACTAATAACTGACACTTGTTTGTTGTTTTATTTAGAACTATATTAAGAACTACTTTTAGCAAACATGCATCCTTTGATTAGGTAAATTCGTTTAAATAACCATGCAACTTGTGATGAAAAGGGTTAAAAACAGACGCCTTGAAGCGATATAAGCAACTAGTTTAATTTGACAAGTATATAACAAGTACCACACGGCCAAAAAGAGGAGAAGTGTCGAACTTAAATAAATTTGGATCATTGTCTTATATTTTTCAAAATCAGAGCAAGTTTGTCACATATCCTGTGTGAAAAAAATTATATCAAAGTTAAACAAAACTTTAAATTATAAAAAAAAAACTTACCTAGCTCAAGTATATAGTACTAAATGAAATACTTAAAAATTTCCGAACTTTCTATAACAACCTTCTTTTGTGTAAAATTCGTATTCGTCATCGCTTAATACGGAGGAAAGCAATTTTTTTAAACAAAATTCACTAAGGATCACATCAATTTATATGGCCGACAAGAAAAATACATGTCGATATAAATAGTTTTATTAATTATTTACTCAGCAAATCCTCTTTGCATCCATTTTAAATTTATCGAGGTGGTCTGGGCTTCCAAATTTATTAAAGAATATACAAAAGAACCTGTTCGTTTATTTAAAAGGCCTTAAAACTTACACTTGATTTTATATTTAGAACCACGTTAGCGGACATCAGCTTAACCATGCGTGACTTCTTGAGTGTCCGTGAAATTGTGCGTAAGTAAGGAGATGTCATATGCGTAGTCAATATCTTCCAAATGACTCTGGAGCTCCCAAGGAATACCTCTATTAGGCTGAGTTGCTATGACCATAATGCTGTCCGGGACGCTGTTGATTAGTAGTGGCGATACCACGCAGCCCTGTCTGACATCCTTCTTCATAGCAACTATATCAGCGAGCTCTTTTCATGTAGCGTTCTTCTCCAATTACATAATTCAAAATTCAGCCAACTTTATCATTGCTTGCTAAGCCATCAATATTCTCTTATTTATTGCTTTTATGTAACCGAGATAAATTAACTCATTTGCAATAGAGTTAAATTAAGTTTTCTTACGAAGGCTTGAGCTGCTTGATCTATACTACTATAAAATAAAGTTGTATTTCTCAATATAGAATACCTTGTTATGTTAGTTGTTCTTGTAGGGCGCTACAAACTAGACATTTCCTTATTAGAAGTGCTAATAGCAAGCTTAGCCCTTTTTGAGGGTCAAATTAGTGATCACCTTCTTGATTAAATACTTATCATAAAATGAACTGTTTAATAATTGTTGGCCACTACTAGATGCTACAATAAGGTGACTTTGAAAACACTACATAACATTATAATGAAAATTAATTTGGTGCCAAAAAGGATGCAAAAGTTTTGAAAAGAAATATTAAAAACATTCATTCCCAAAAGAGGAGTTACTAACTTCTCAGTTCTTTCATTTTTCAGGTATTTTATACCAGGTCGTTTAAACTTTCGGGTATCTCCAAAGGATTTTTAATGTATTCTCTATGTTTTCTAAAGTGATAGCTCGTCCTTAGTCTGCCTATTTTTAGCCAACAAGTATGCAAACTTTTTGAAAAGCATTATGTTGGAATTTATAGGCAAATGGAGAGTTACATTAGGTATGAAGCCTTAAATGTTTACATTGTGTTCTGGTTTTATATATAAGGCTAAAATTTGTTTTCAAAAAATGCAGTTAAGTGCCATTTCCAACAGCAATTATATTAATAGGCCGTGTTCTTTTTTCCTTTAAATTTCTTTATAAATTATATTTGTAAATATTTCAAAAGAAAATTAAATCGTTGGCTATTATACTTCAATTTTTTTTTTTTGTAATACTTTGTCAATATGATTTTAACTAAATAATTTCCCCAGAGTCACAAGTCGTCTTTAGGCTATTCCCTATCTGAGATCCTCCCTATTAAACACAACAACTTTTTATAGTCTTTTTTTAACAAATTGCTTTAGGCAAAACTTTCCTACCTTTTACTCTATTTCAACCATTAAAATCCCTTGGTGCTCATCGCTATTATTAACTTTTCTTTTTTAACCTTTTTTTCCTTTTCCCATAAATATATGTAGGCATATATTTCTTTTGAAAAATTAGCCATTAAAAAAATAAACATCAATACACTTTGGTAACGTTGTAGATAAATATTTTATTAAAAGAGAATATGTATTTCCAAAAATTTAAAACTTTTTTGGTTGAACATAAAAACTCTGTATGAGCAAAACAATAATATGTAAATCAAAAATTGCTAAAGTAGTAGAGAAACTTGCATCCTTTAGAGCAATTATCGCTAGAAGAAAATTTATGCGATTTAAAGAATTGGAACATTTAATTTCTCAGTGCTTGTTATACGAAAAAAACTACTCCTGCAGCCTTAAACTAGGCTACAAATCCCCAAAAAATAATTGACTAAGCTGTATAAAGCCAAAAGTTAAAAGCTATATCAAAGAGTCAGGAAAAAATTAAGATAAAAAGGTTTGATTTTACAATTATTTAAAAGTTTACAGAGTAGTAAATTGTTCAGATAGGAATTTTTTTAATTTATAAAGCCTAAATGTATATTTTAGTGTTTGTATCATCAGTTTTTAGTAATCTATTATTTTTGGTTAAATTGCTAATACTTTTCTGCAAGTTAATGACGTATTTAGTAATTCCTTACAGAATTTTATATACAAAATTTGTTTTTATTAACTTGAAACAGAAACCCGAATACTACCCTCAATTTCTCAATTTTGCTTATTTAATAATTTTGTTTTTAATTTGTTTTAGATTTTTTTGTAATATAACTTATCTAAACAAATATGCATTGCTTTCGCTTTAAAGTGGCATAATAAAACTTAGACCAAACCTCACTAATGCTAAAAGTTGCCTATACGATAAAAAATATTGCATATTTTTAGGCAAACTCTTGAATTATAATTTTAAAAGTGATTATCATTTAATTTCTTGCTTGATAACTTATCTTAATTCGTATTTACGTTTAGTATAAGGTTATTCTTTCATTCTAAAAATAGTGCCTACTTTTAGAAATTAAAAAATATTTCAAATATATTGCATTTCAATGAACTTAACTAAAAAAAACAAGTATTACTTTAACTTTAACAGAAGTAATAAACTTTGCAAAATCTTAACAAATAAACAACATCACCTGGCATGTACGTACTTGCAAATATAATCAAGCCAGACGATAATAATAGCAAACAAAAAGGGTGTTAACATGGGCTCAAATATAAAACACTGTAGTAAAAGTTCATTCAAAATTATACTTTTACAACAATTTCTAAGAAAACGAATACAATGCATTCAAGAAACAAACAAAAGTCAAAGATTATAAAACAAAAAGATGTTGGAATAATAAATAATGTAGACAGGAATTTGTTGCATATAGGCAGTCTTACAAAAAAAGAAAAAACGAAGCAGCAACAAAATTGTCTATCTTTGGAAGATGTAAACAGAAAGATAGCAAAAAAGTATGTGTGGATATATGTAAAATATAATATTAGTCTTACGGCTCAAATACAAACAAAACTGACTTGAGATTTATGTATTTTTAGCGTACATTTGCCAGTAGGCAAATGCAAAAAAACACAACTTGAATTTGTAAAAGTTAAAGGTGGTAATATACCTTAGAGTATGGAATAATTCTTTTTTCTTACCTTCCATATAAAATATGCACGACGTAATAAAATCTATAAAAGAAACAATATGTTAGACAAGCAGACTCTGTCATTTATCAGACTGATTCATAGTTATAAAGCAAGCATGTGAATAATAAGATAACGTATAGGGGAAAATAACTTCTTATTCTTATATACGAATGAGTGAAATAAGTTCTGACATCTGAAAAAAAATATACTTAAGTGGAAGGCACAGTACTTTTTGTTTCTTTTGGAAACTCATTTTGAAATTTATTTATAGCACTATTAAATTTCGAAGCTATAAAATATAATATAAATGCATTTTTTAAGGATTTGAATTATTTAACAAAATGAGAACTGTATTTTTAGATTTCGATTCATTTTGTTTATTTACTAGGCAGTAAAAGCTTTAAGCGTTGAGGTTTAAAGTGTCAGGGATTGCCACAGCTGCCCGACTGATAGACTATTTCACTACCAATTTTAATATTCCTTGTTGGGTCACCCAGCTTTCAATTAAAAAAGAAATTAACAAGAATTTTTAAATGATTAGAAAATGAATATATGAGTCAGTTCTATCATTTCATCTACAACGTATGCGGCGAATGTGAGTGATTAAGTTCTGAAACTCTAGGCCTGTTTGTTTTATAAGACAACAATTGCATGCTTCAGTTCATGAAATGCCTAAGAAAAACTAGGTTCGTTTCAAGTGTTTAGATTTTCGTTGGATTTTTTCAAAGAGGACTCCGATAAAAAACGTTTTGAGTATCAAAAGAATCTGTTTTGTGCCAGTGGGATTTATAGCATAGTGTTCTCCCACTATAACACTTTTTCATGTTAGATTTTTTGACAAGTCGTTTTACTAAATCTAATAGTGTAAAAAGTCCTTTAGTAATTTTTTCGCACTGATCACACCCTCTGATAGAGCGTGTTTTTTTGATTATGAATTACGGTGTTTTCTTTTCTACCAACTATATGTCACCTTCTTAAAAGCTGCGTATATAAAATGTTTAGCCATTTCCCTAAAAATGCTATTTATTCAGCACAATCATGAATATTCTCGAGATTTCTTTCCCACGAAAAAAATTTTTCTCGAGAAAAAATTTCCCCAATCATAAATTCCTAGGGAATGAAAACTAAGGGAAAATTTAATTTTCGAAATCAGCTGTTTTGCTTAGTGCCATTGAATTTTTTATTTATTTACAAACGTTCATTTTTTTTTCAATAAAAAAAGAAGATATACAACAGCACTTTAGAAACAATAAAAGAAGGCAGTTGTGCGTTGCGTCTAATCCACTCGATCTTTGTAACATTTTCCCTGTTTTAAATTATTTTTTCTTCGTTTGATGATATAGGTTTCAAAAATATTACCGGGTAAATAAACCAGCTTTTTGTTAAATGTTGGAAGTGATTACAAAGCACTCTTAAGAGGTCAAAGAACAATTTGCTGTTCCACCGGTGGTGGTCAACCTTAGTGAATGCTTGCGTTTTTTTGCCGAAGGTGGATACCAACTGGTACTAAAAGAACTTCTGCAAATTTTTGAAACATAACTTTATCCAATTTGGATTAATGTGCCGAAAACAGCGGAAGAAAAACAGGAAATTGCGCTGGCCTTTTATAAGAATATAAGATAACAAACATCTTTTCTACAACCGAAAAGTAAAATTTAGTTTAATTGTTATGTTAGCAAGTAAGGATATACAGAAATATTTTTTATCCTTACTTTCCGCAAAGAGCTAAATTATTTAAATAAACGTGGGCTATTAACGGGTAAATATTAACTGATGTATTAAGTTGTTATTGTTTGTAGCTTTGGGACGACCAGTTGAAAATTCGATATATCCATCCATCCCACCCAGGTGCATCCCATGACTCCTTTATATAGAACAATAGCGACCTGCGAGCTCACTTTGAGCATAAGTATTTACAAGGGAAAACCAACTTTTGGCTTTTAGCTAAGTTTTTTCTTGAGAAATAATAAAAACAAGCTAGTAATTTCCGGATCCCCGGAAACGAAATTTTACGAGGTGCATTATTAGTATTTTTTGACCTATAAAGAATATCACAATTTTTTAAACTTTATTTTGACTTAAAAAAAAATTACATGCACTTTGTTGCAAACTCCCTTTAAAATAACTCGTGAACAAAAACTTGAGAAATAAGAATTTTTTCCCTTTTTTTTCGTTGATGATACCTACTTTTTTCCCGCCGAATTTTTTTCCTTTCCCACAGATGAAAAAAGGGGAAAATATTTATTCATAATAGGAGAAAAAGGAAAAGTGAGAAAACTTACGCGGAATTTTTGTTTATGATTGGGCTGATTATTTAAATAAAATAAAACATGAATTATAAGATATGGTTCGCCTTTTTTTGAACATAAAGCAAAAAAACACATTTTCAAAATCTTGTAAAATTTAAAAATTTTATTATATGACGGGGATAAATTCATAGCTATTTCTGCTTATAAATACGCATATGCAACAATCAGCCTGTAAATAAAATCCGACATTTGGTTCGGAAATGGAATTCAAATTTGCACTGCACAAA
The DNA here is from genome assembly GCA_963932375.1 of Phania funesta. NCBI lineage: Eukaryota > Metazoa > Arthropoda > Insecta > Diptera > Tachinidae > Phania > Phania funesta. Next base: position 100,464,054 of record OZ010653.1, on the reverse strand, counting down.
ATAAAACTCTAGCAGACATTTGTTTAATTTCGGCGAAAAATGTCTATTCGACCAATATATTTATGTTCCTTTTTCATACACACACCGAATATCCATATTTCCAACTTGATGTGTAACATTTACAATTTCTTGGTGCAGTAGATATGTAAACATGAAATAACGGCTGCTAGGTTTGACAACTTATCGGCTCGAAGATTTGAAGATTTTTTGATTTGACGATTATTTCAGACCAATCTATAAACCCACGCCTAGAAACCAGTATTAACAATATAACTAATAGGTGTATTCGGCGTTTAATGCATTTTTATTCTATACTTCTGTATCATTAACATTAAAATTGGAATTTTCTCTTGTGTTTGTTCTCGGAATCTAAAGAAGCGATTTTTTCAGTTTAGCTTCGCATATTAACAAAAAGATATCTGCTCTTTAGGGCACATAATTCTTTGCCAATCTATAAAGAGTGCAGAGTGAAGGCGTTTTTTTTTTTACTCTGTAAAAGAGTAAACAATTTTTAAGAAAGGGACACCAAATTGCATTTTATAAATAAAAGGACACATTTATTTGTAGAAAAGAAAACATAATTAATGTCGATGGAATTTAATTGTTCAGTTATTACGTGCGTTTTTGAAAATATTCAAAAATTATTTCAGTTTTTTAAATCCCGTTGGTATGTCGCAACACCTGGCTCCTGGTTTGGTTCAAGTGAAAACAATAGTTGTCTCGGTTTTTTTTCGAAGTGATTTACGTAAACTTTAACGTGGAAAGACAAAAAGCCAGAACATTCCAATTTTTTGTATAAAACGCAACGCCAGAAGAAATAAATTTCAAATATTTTAATAATTGTTTATTGTATTTCATACATATTTTTAGGGTTTGGAAAAGGAAATACATTTGTCTTGCTTTATGGCATCGCTTTGATTTTTAAAAGCACATAAATCATTCTTTTCGAGAGTGTGATTCGATAAAGATTTTTCAGACTAATTTCCGTCATCCCTTTGAACTCAGCTATATGTCATCTTAGAAGTTTTCAGATCGAAAAATGATACTGAAGATGGCACATGACCGAAACTCTTTTGTCACCAAGCCAAACTTGAAAAGGGATGGCGGAAATTTGCTTCAAGCATCTATCAAATCTTTATATGTAAAATAAAAATTTGTTTCTGCATTCTTTAAAATTAGAGCCATGATATCCCTTTGAGTTTAATTGTCGAATTGGTGGCGTAGGAGCAAGTTGCATCACAATATCCTTATTGGGCAGTTTACGACTGTTGAAATTTTTGACGGAATCTATGATAAATAAATAATGGTTGCGAACATTGAACAAAGTTCATCAGAAGGCAAAATTGAGCCACATTCAAGTAAACTATTTCGACCACATGATTCGAATGTTGGAAAAATTGTTAGTAAAATGATGTTAGGTTCGGAGTCCTCAGTTAATGCAGAAGATCCTTTTTTTTCTTATGTATAAATGAGAAAGCGATTAGGACAATGAAACTGCGATAAAGGACGGACTGATTGAATCTGAAAGCTGAATTTGCAGTTCTGGTGATAAAGTTCTACTTTCCTAATATTTACGCTTTGTCAGTTCTTTTTATTCATATATTCTAAAAAATCTCTTTTATGCTTCCATTGTTTAGTTATAGCTTGAATTCTAGACATCAGTTTAAGTTTTGTTAATGTTTAAAAAAAGTATAAAAAATAGAATAAGTCATCTAATGTTGAAAAAGAACGAAAATGTTATATTGTGATATTTAGATAACAGCAAATGGATATTTGCAATAAAAACTAACTCATTATATCTGAAGTCTTTCAATTTAACATCTGCTTGATCCGTTTATAGTCACTCTTTGTCAGTAATTGTTGTCAAAGTGTCCTTTTATATATCGAAGTCTAGGTTCGTGTTATAAAATTATATTGTCCATAGTTAAAGTCTTTCTACTTTCGTAATAATAATTTAATTGTTTTCATTGAGTAATCCGTTAATAGTGCTTAAATATTGTGCCCTTCATTTCACTGAAAAAATATATTTTACTCATTTATTCATCAGGCATCAATTAATTTTTATTTACTTTTGTCCACAAAAAATTAAAAAAAAATCCTTTAGTCCTTTATATAAATTATAAAATTAATTCCAATTTAGAGACCACATTATTTACTTCAAACTATTGGTATTTTATTAACAATATCTCTAATAGATCATTTTCTTGATTGCTTTTAGTCCAGCCTTTGACCACTGTAAATAATTAAAAATCTGGACTTTGGGCCTTTAAGAACCGCAATATCTAATTGAGGTCAGCTTACTGATAAAGTATGTCGATAAGTGAGCTAACAAAAAATACTTAATCGGCTGGATAAAAATATGATAAAACTTGATGGTGTTTTCGAAGAGTCAGAATCAGAAATCCTTGTCTTCTTAAGATCTGCAAACAACATGAAATAATGCAATTCGTTATATAATGAAATAAAAACTACAAAAACAGCTTAAGCACTGAAGAGAAAGAAAATAAGTTTGTGTTGCCTTACTTTCTTTTTCCACCTAGGACAAGGCTTGCTTTACCGTACAAAAATTTCGATGATCAAAAATTACTCAAAAGCTACAAGAGAAGAAAATCATGGGCATAATAACCATATTATGTTCTCTACAACAATATATTGTTGTGGCAAACATATAAAAGATTTTTGGAAGCATTGTAAAGATTACTTTTCTTGCGTTTAATAAAGTAGTTAAATGATTTTATTCCATATAAATTGCAATATGCTTGAGATGAACAATATAATTTCTACTAAAATTCCAACCGCACACAATTTTAACTTTACAAAAATAATATAGTAACTCTCACATGATATTCTTTATAGGCATAATATGTATAATGCTGTTGGTGTTACGTGGGGTTGCTGAGACTTATGAGGTTAGTGCGTTGAGTTTTAAGCATTCGATGGCTTTAGTTGCCGGTGCTCATACCTCACCCGCTATACAATCAGTAACATGAAGTTTTTACTTTTCTTTACTACACGTTGGCTTAAGCTGACGATCCGTTAGGTTTGAATATATTGCATAGTAAGGTATATATGGCATGGTAAGGCAACATCCTTTAGTATGACATAAGACAGAAATTGTAAAAAATCTCAAAAACTCTATCTCCCTTTCGCTGTATAAAAAAAATGCGAATTACTACAAATATTTTCTTTTCAAAAATAACTTTTAATTATAAAATAATTAACGTACATTTAACTTTTGTCTAAAAAAATTCAGTTTCTTCGTTAAATCCTGCCACCCGTTGCGTTCATGGTTCAACCAAAACCTAACAATGTCATCTGTATAACGTAATCCACCACAAATATTATGTAACCTTGACGCTTAAGCTTTTACTTTTCAAATATTTCCACATAATATTTAATAAAAAGATTTGAAAAAACCACCGGAAAAGCGGTTAATTAATATTTTCATATTTCGTTTTACATTTGTTTTTTTTTTTAATTACAAACTTTCGTTTACTTAAGCCATCATTTAAACGCCATGAGAAAACCTCTGACAAAAACCACAGGAGTATATTTAAGATAAAAAATGGAAACCGAGAGAAAAACATGAACACAAAACCACAAGACAACTTGGCCAAAAAGCAGAATGAACGGAAAAGTCTAACAAACAAGCGAGAAACAATATCAACAAAACAAAGGAGTTCCCCATGAGCGCGACTCGATGCGAACAGTTCGTGGCGATCACGTTATTTATTATTAAGTAACTACTGCCAAATCACGATTACAAGTTGGATCATTAAGCAGCACGCCCAGAGTGCGTTCTGGAAGGTACCCCTATTTTAGCTGAATATTCATCGGTAACAGTGATAGGCGTTTTTGTATGGCTAGCAATATTACTAAGCAAAAAGTTGTTAGTGGTTAAATCACACTTGGAGCCGCCAGCATCATTGGTCGTTAATTTTCACAGCGGAGAGCGTTACACTGTAATGATGAACAATTTGGATTAGTACGAATCGAACTATATTAGGTTAAAACAACACAAACGCAAAAATTTTCTTCTGCTTCAATGATTTTAGCGTCTGATTGCTCTTGCGTGACAGACGTAAATCGTCCTTCGTGATAGCGCCATCTGAGTCTCCGAGATTTTTTCGTGTGGGAAATCGCTCAAAATTAGCCGAATCCATGCGACAATTTCATAGTAAATTAGACCTTCTGGATCGGCGCCGAAGTTCGAATTCACATCGGACATTTTAATACCGGCATATATCATACATAATGATCTACGTGTTTCTGTCAAATAAAACTCGTAACATCTCACAGCTTGTTTCATTTCAAGTCACCATCGACACGCCTTTATTGAAAAACGCTTTGTATATAAAATATATAATACTCTACAAGAAAAAAGAGAATAACACCAACAATGAAAACCAAGGTAAAAGGGAAAAGATAAAGCAAAACAACAAAAATAATTAAGCATTACACGCAATAAAACAATAAACTATATTATGATCATCCACAAATGATGATGAAGTTGTTGACGGCTAACACGCCAATGATGACAACTACTAACACTATGACCATGCTGATGATGATGATAATAATGATAAAGACAATGAAATACTACTAAACAAGTTGGTGTGTAGGAAGAAAACAACAAGTTTGCAAAAATGGCTGCTAACAACTTTGTTTAGCCCCCTAAGACCCTACAACAACTAAAGAGGCTATTGCAACTAGCCAAGAGTAACTAACACACTACTGATGCGTCTTGTTGTACCCTGCACTTGCGTTGCGCAGTCATTTTTCTTCGTGTTTTATTCACTTTCCTTTCAACTTCCGTTTCTTATTTATATTATTTACAGTGAAAAATAAAAAAACTAAGACATGGCAACAATAGAAAATGCATTTAGTTGTGATAGACCTTCTATTTATACGCACATGGTTACTTACTTAAGGGTGGCAAAGTTGTATCCAAATGCACAGTTGAAAGTACTTTTTAATTTCAGAAATGTGAAAGTATCCTTTCTTTTGATGTATAAAATACACTTTTAAACATAGTCCAAACTGAACAAGAGCTAAGCTGGGTCTTCACAATAGATAGGACCGAAGTCGCGTAAGAACTGGATGAGAGTTTGAAGCAAAACCTCTTATACACAAACTTCTCTCACCTAGAAATGACTTAGTTTTGCTGAAGTGATACTTGCAAATCGGAAACTTTGCGATCATGATACGCGAAATTGTAAGTATTTTCTCGACCTATCATCTCTTCACAAAAACTTTAACTTTATTCAGACGCTTCGGAAATTGAATCACTGATTGAAAGAGATCATTCGGTTTTTAGTATTGAATGTACTTTCTCCTACACTATTTCTTATTTTTCTGAACGATCTTCTATGTCGTATATGGAATCCAATCTATTCTTTTGCAGATGTAAGCAGCATTTGTCATTTGTTTTCTTTCAGTAATAGGCTAAGCCTTCGCAAGCTCTCAGACACAATAATACGCTGAACCTAGACCCGGGGATAATCTCCCACTGGGGTCGTGAGAACAGTATAGATGTTAAAACACGTAGGACTCAATGTTCTTATTCACAGACGCGCAAAGGATTATGTTCATCTGTAGCTGTGGGTGGCACAGGTATTAAAGAATCAGAAGCTCTTGATATTCTTGGCATGAAATTCTAGTGTTTTGCTCGTTGAACTGAATTCATTTATTAGATCGCCAAACAAGCAGTCAAATGCCTCGGTTTTATCAAATGGTGTAAGAGGTACTGCACTCCAACTGATCTCCTTATTATTAATACCACAGATGGAATACACATCTCATAATTGGGCCGGTGCTTCAAAGTCTATTTTGAAGCTTCTCGACCGCTTAGAATTGCTTTTCGCAATGTGGGTTGTTTGTCATTGATCTATCGTTTCTAAGACGTATTGTGCTCTAATGAAATTAGGGGATTTGTTGCTGATTGACCAGTGGACCGGACAAGCGAAGTGTGTACCTCTTTCGTTGCCTTACTGTTCGCATGTGGAATAAACTCCTGTTTGCCCAAACCCGACCATCCTCCTTCCCATAATCTTTTCTCTTGGTTCCAGCATAAAACTTTGCATGAAAGCTTGTCGAACAAGAAAAACATATTATATTGTCAGACTTTTAAAAATCACGCATAGTGATCAGGAACAACTGAAGGACGTAAGAATTGCCGCTAATAGTAGTGCTGAAGTAAGGGCCTTGCATTTCGAGTGTCTTTAATTTAATTCCTACAGCCCGAAACTACTACTAAATAAAGACGCAATGTTTCAAAATTCAACAGTAAATGATTTATAGCTCAACTTTACCATTATCTATGCTATCTGGATTGCTCTAGTGCCTTCACTGCTTCTGTATTATTTTTTCACCTACTTTGCCATCACTTGAACTTCAATAGAAAAACAAAGCCAGGACCGTGTTAAGTTCCTGATAGTTTAACACCTAATGTAGCCTAAACTCATAAATTATTGTGAACTAAATACAGACTACAACCTTTTTCCAATCTTATAAGATAATTCTATTTATTTTACATGATTGCCGTGCAATTCTACCCCATATATAAATATTGTTTCCTGTAAATTCCTACAAGGAACATAGGGACCTAATTGAGAGTCATAATTGACCTTAAAATAGCCTCAGAAATAACTAGAAGTGAACCGTGGCGTTTTTTAGAGATATAGAACTTTAAGTTGGCAAGTTTGATTTATATATGCGCCATCTTGATACTTGATTTGTCGACCGACACCTTAACAACGTCTGCGATTTGTACAGATTCTTTTTTCGAAAAATCTGATCCAGTTGGAGACACTCATGGGGAATTCACAAGAAAATTTTGTTCATGGGTGAAGCTCATTTTTAATTGATTGGTCATGTTAAGAAGCAAAACTGACGTAATTGAAGTGAAGATAATTCATAAGCCATTACGGAAAAACCATTACATTCAGAGAGTGTCACCGTTTGGTGTACTCTATGGTTCAGTGGAATCACTGTTCGGTATTGCTTTAAAAACGAACCGGCAAGAACGTTACAGTTTATGGTGACCGCTGCAGGGCCATTACCGCTGACTTTTTTGTGCCACAATTAAATGCCTTTATTATAAAGGAGCTGTGGCTTCGTATCCGTGAAAATATGGCACACAGCGCGTGCAATAGTTGATTTATTGAAAGAAACTTTCGGTGAAGAAATAATTTCGTCCAAGATTATGCGATTCACTGGCATAGCCTGTGAACTCCACTTATCTGTGTTTTATTTAAATTTCAACTTCTATACCCTAAAAAAACAGCCTGTATAAATGAACTGCAGCTAAAGTAGAGCATTACCGATACTCAGCCAGAATTGATCTTGACTCCAACAAAAGTATAACTGATACGTAACGCAACTTAAATTAACTTTAAAAAAGAAGAACTGAATTAAAACTAAGCTACCATAAATTTACTAAAGTGAAAGTTTAAGCGAACTAAGAAATAATGTAGAACTAAAGTAGTGCTCGGCTGAATTTGAACTGAAAGAACAAACGATTTGAACTTAAACTGAATGAGAAATATCCGTGCATCTAAAAACTAATAAGAAAAGAACTAAGCACTGAACTCGCATTACATCCAATCTTTACACATATTGGTTCAGTTACTTATTTTAAGTTTTTCTCAATTATCTAGCAGTCACTCACCACACATGATCCTACAAGTCTTAAAACTTCTTCTCAAACTTATGACTCCTTTCATGTCTTTTCTGTAGCCGTACTTTGTTATTGTTTTATAATAACAAACTGTAAATTGCAGTTGAAATGACGCTCGTACTTAATCTTCGAGCACACTTCTGCTGTCATGTGTGTGTGTGTTAGCTGTTAGTGAACGATGCACAAGAAATACACTATTGTATGGCCATGTGTTTTTAAGATAAAAATGCACCCATATGTTGTATGTAACATAAACATTGTGAAAAAACCTCTTTACAACAATTATTAATACAATTACATAATAATTGAAGAAGGAAGAGAAAAAATCACAAAAACATACACAATAATAAAAACATCAGGTTAAACGTTATTACACAAACTATGTCACAAGAAGAGAAAAAATAATTAAAAGTAAACTTTTAAAAAGCTGCTTTTTGTGAAAAAAGTTATAAAACGCTTCGGGTTGTTATGAGGAGAACTTGTTCTGAAAAAAAGTTCGAAAAGAAAACAATAATATAAGAAAACAGCCTAAAAGTAAACTTTAACTTATAATATAAAAATTAAAGTTCGCGTTCATTTAAAAGTGCACTAAGACTTTAGACATAAAGAAAAACACTTTTTAAAGTTAAAAATTCCAGCGTATTCTTATCGAAATGCTTAGAAGTATATGTCAAGTTAAATTTAAGTGATCAATTAAATTGAATTTTTAAATACCTACTACTGTGGGCAAAAAATAGTAAGACTTTTAAATTTAAATTTCGCGCGGAAATCCATTCGTTGGTATGACTATCAGTGGCATATGTGCCAAATATCACATCAAAGTAATCATTAGTGTTTAGTATATACTTGTCTTTCTGAAGTACAACAAGTGCATTCGGCGATTTTTACAATGAGTGAAATAATTCAACAAAGAAGTTCCATTAAATTTTGTGTGCGGAATGAAATTTCTGGTTCCGAAACGTTGACAATGTTGCAAAATGCTTTCGGTGATAATTGTATGTGGCGAGCAAGTGTTTTTGATTGGTACAAATTATTCAAAGAGGGTCGAGAACGTGTTGACGACGAACCACGCCCAGGACGGCCATCAACATCAACTGATGATCAACACGTCAATAAAATCAACGAGTTGGTGTCCGAGAATCGACGATTAACTGTCAGAGACCTTACTGGCATCGTTAAAATATCGGGGGGATTGGTTCCAAAATCACTCGATTTTCTTGAAAAACAGCGTCGCGTTGACGTCTGTCAAACAATGCTTTCCGACTACCAGGATGTCATTAAACGTATTATAACTAGCGACGAGTCTTGGATCTACGCCCGGAATCCGTCGAATATCGTGCCAAAGGTAAGCCGAAGCCGAAAAAACAACGTCAAAGCCAGTCAAAAATCCAGGTCTTGTTGACAGTTTTTTTCGATCATCGAGGTGTGGTGCACTCCTAATTCCTTCTGACCGGCCAAACTGTCAACAAGGAATACTATTTGAGTGTCATGCGTCGCTTGAGTGAAGCTATTCGTAAAAAGAGTCCGGAATTATGGGTCGACAACTCTTGGTTTTTGCACCACAATAATTCACATACTGCCTTGATTCTTCGTGAGTTTTTCGCAAAAAATTCAATCAATATCGTCGCACAACCACCGTATTCACCTGATTTCGCTCAGGTGACTTCTGGCTGTTCAGCAAACTCAAGCGACCGCTCCGGGGAAACCGTTTTGAGTCAATGAAGACAATAAACGTGAATCGCTGCGCGCATTGAAGGCTATTCCGGAAATTGACTTTAGCAACTGTTACGAGGATTGGAAAAAACGTTGGCATAAGTGTATTGCAGCTGGGCGGGATTACTTTGAAGGGGACGAAATATGAACAAAGTCTTACTATTTTTTGCCCACAGTAGTATATTAAAGTGCTAAATAGCCTTTAAACTATTGATTTATCTGTCATATATACATGAACTTATCAAACGCCTATAGGTATGCTTTAATTATTCCTTGCTTAAACTAATTTCTAAATAACAAGAATTTTCTTTAGTTTAAAGTTTTCTGCTCTTTTCATTAACTACATCCCAAAATCAGATTATATGTCACATTTTCTCTGAGTTTATACCGTAGTTTTTTGCTCGATAGTCTTCTTACGCAAGTATTTTATTTTTTCGCTTATTTAACACTTGTTTGCTGCCAAATATGAAGAATAAAAAACATTAAGTACTAGAAATATTATAAAAAAATAATATGGGAAGGAAAAACTGTCATCATAAAATAAGTAAAGTGACAATTAGTTGCGTAAAAACGGGATGCATAAAATTTACCACATACACATAGGCGTTAAGTGCTCATCATTTAAATAGTTTTAAGATTTACTCTCTTTTAGTAAGTTTTGTGTTGTCAAGTTAAATTAAGTTTTTACTAATCAAAAGATATAACAAGTGGCAGATTACTGAAAATGAATAAAAGCCCAGATTTTTAAACAAATTCTTAAGGCACGTTTTAATGATGAGCCTGCCAGCTTATGCTATGATAATAAATATTACAGTTTAGGGGTGAAGTAGAATAAAAGTGTAAAAGAATAGAAGTATTAAATATTTAAATTATAAAAGAGGAGGGATGGGATACCAAAGCATAAAAGTATAAGGTATTAAAGTATAAAAGCAAAAAACTGTAAAAGCAGAGAATTATAAAAGTGCGAGTATAAGAGTATAAAAGTAAAAAACAAATTTCAAAAGTGGAAAGCAAAAAAAAATATCAAACAACAAAAGTGAAAAATTATGCAAATATAAGGGCACAAAAGCATAAAAGTATAAAATATAAAATTATAAAAAAATAAAATTAAAAAATTATAAAAGTGTAAAATAATAAAAGTATAAAGGAGCGAAAGTACAAAAGTATAGAAGTAAAATAGTAGGAATCATATTGGACTATAAAAGTGTAAATTTTGACGTATAAGTTTTTCTAACTTGTAAACTAAAGTCGGAATTTTGAAATCATAATTTTATAATAATAGATGCATGTATGTATATCAAAGGGCATATTATAAATAAAAATTAATACGAAATTTCACCACAGGTTTATAAATATAAATATAAAAGTATAGCTTCACACGGTGTGCTTCGGAACCCTTATCGTCAGTTAGGGGAAAAACATTAACAATTAAAAGAATTTAAGTCGATTAAAAGAACTTAATGGCCACACAAGAAACTATTCAAAATTGAGTATCTTCAAATTGTTAGTCTTAGCTAGTCTTCAAAATATCTTGAGTAGAGGACAAAGGCCTTGGCAGCTGCCAAAAGGCAGGTCCAATTCGCATGGAATTGGATTGACCTTAATATTGTAATTGTTTAGAATTGTTTTAGAAAATAATCCAAATAAAGTTTTAAGACTATCGCATTCATATATAGGTTAATTAATATTTTCTTTAGATGCCCGCACGTAATTTAAAGACTATCACTTTTTCAGTTCTCCAGATGTTAAAAGAGTAATATTTATTTTATAGGGGGTACTCCTTTCGCTGCTTTTATGGATTCATCATTTACCTGGTGTTCTCACTATTGTAGTTATTTAGATATAGGGAAGTTTATATATATTCTGCTTGGCGGGTAACTATTCTCCCGGATTTATAAAGAAAAAAAACTCATTTTTATTTCCGTACCTATAGTAAACCGGTATCAAAATTTTATAACTCTTGATCCAGCTTTCCATAAAGTACAAACAAATATACAACCACATATACATTTATATGTATGTATGTACATACATATATAGATAAGCATGTAAAATGTTAAAGGTATAAAAATATAATAGTATATAACTTTCGAAATATAAAATATATTTCTAAAGAAGCAAAGTATTAAAACACGAAAACATCAATACGTTCGAGACTTAATGTAACGACTATAAAAACCAAAAAAAAAAAAAAAAATAACATACAAAAGGTTTTTTTTTCATAGTTTTAAAATAGTATTTTTTTACAAAAACTTTTGCGAAAGTAATTTATGCAGTATCATTTTGTAACCTTAATTGAGTAAACTGAATGAGACTGCTACTTCAACCACTAATCGCTGCGTGAGAAAAAAGGCAACCACAATCAGAATTTTTATTTTAATGAATATGTTTTTTAACGCACTCCGTGTTTCATTTTTGTTCTTCTTCGCTACGCCTTAACTTGTGTTATGTTAGAAAGAAAACGTGAAATTCAAGGAATATATGGCATCAATGTTGAAAGAATGAGTGTCACATAATGAGAACATAAAAATAAACGCCGTTATGTTATACTAGACTCCATAGCTTAACTTTTCTTACTGTCAAATTGCAAGGTAAAACTCATCAAACATTAGTTGTGTTACATCTTTAACTCTATTCCCAATGACTTCCCTTTAACTGTGTTTTCTTTCTTTAGTTTTAAGTACACAGCTTTAACAATAATTGTTACCTAAAATATGGTCTCAAAAATTTCAATTATATCTTAAATTTCTCTCTATGTGCGTAATAGTATGCTTTACTTAATTAAATGTTCTAAAATTAATTCTTTACCGACCATCCCCAAAAGTATGCAGTGATTAAATTGAATAGTTTGAATGCCTGGCTTTTTCATTCCAGCTGCTAAATAAAATCAGGTATTTAATTTCGCATTTACCATACTTCACATTTCTTTAAAACAGAGCATGAAATATTTTAATGTACGTTGAATACTATTTAGACTATTAAAATTCCAGCTGCATAAAAACTGTTTTAAACTATCCGTCCTTCCTATAATACCTACATCCGTTCTTTGGTGTATATATCTGTTTGCCTAGACGTGTCTCGGTGTACTTTTTTTAATACGAAAATACAAAAATTCAATTGATTTTTATTCACAGGGAAACGTGTTTCTTGCTCCTGGGAGTTTTTAACTTTTACATACATATTGCTGCTGTCAATTTTTTGGCTAAAATCCAGATTTTTCGTGTCTCATGAAGCGCGCTTTTTAACATGTCATACTATTCACTTTATGTTCGTTTTCTCATTTTTATTTTATGTAGCTGGTAGCGGAATCAAGCTTAATTTAATTTTATGCATATTATAAGATCCTTTTGCGGAAATTATTATTTGATTTTCATATCCGCCAAAAAAAAGTCATATAATTAAGGAAGAGAAAAGCAACATCATGCACGTTGCTTTTTTTTTTAAGCACACTTTAGCCAACCTCAGTCGCTTGGTGGCTTGTACTTACACCTGCACGTTTTCGCACACATAAAATTTGTCAAGATTAATTTCATATATCAAAAAAAAATTAACAAGGCCAAGAACAAAAGGGGAAAGCATAAAAACATATAGTTTATGTTGACTTTTTAAATGGATTTTATTTAAAAGATATCGTGTGCTGGAACATGCAGACATAAGATTAATGATGGCACTACATATTTTTCCATAAAATCATCCTTTAGAAATTTATATTAGTTAAATTTTAAATCACGGTTTTCAACACTCATGTGAGAACAATTTCAACATGTGTTCACTTGTAAAATACACGCATTTATGAATGTTCACCACAAATTAAATTTATAACCTCATAAATACACAAACTCACTTAATTTCAAAAAGCTATAACATAAGGCCTCTAGAGAAGGTCCTAGTAATAGTCCTTTGGCTATTACGCGTTCGATTGCTTTAGTCGCCTGTATTCGTATATTCGCTACTGCCAATCATTAACAAAATTTTTTATGAATTGTGTTCAACCATATAATTCAATCATGACAATATTGCTCTTGGTTAATGGTTACGTCAACCATGTATTTTCTTTTTGTGTATTGTCAAAATCAAATTGGCTTTTTTGACACTACCAGTCTTTATAACTCTAATATATGCATTCAAAGACTCTTACACTTTTATCAAAAATATATGCTTCACACTATCATGCAGCTCCGTGTAGCTCCTTGTTTGCTTGCGTTGCGTTGATGAATCTCCATTGGTCGCTATTTTTTTATTACCAATGTTGAGGAGATGTCGAAGCAGATCGCCAACTAATTGGGTGCCTTTTCGACTCCCTTCTTTCCACGTATTGATTTTAGGCAACCTATTTGTAATTTACGAATACCTCATTCTCCTACAAGGATCCTGCTACCGCCGGCTTTTACTCTTAACTGTTGTGATTACAGATTGTCGACCGGCTTCTTCTTCATCACGGCGTCTTGTAACTGCTAGAATTTTTCTAAGACTTAGGTCCACCATTGCCATCATATTTACAAAGTGTCTGCCCGTGGTCCTAGGCTTATGCTAGCTAGTGCTGGACATTTACACACAACGTCTCAGCCTCTTTCTCAGCAGCATCTTTGCAGATTGACCCGCCCACCCCTTGCGAGGTTTTCTTGTCCATCTGTTCAGAATTGCTCCATTTTCAAATAAACATCGAAGTTTACACATATATTAACCCCTCCACTTCTTGTGAGGCTTCACTGTCCATCGGAATCTTACGATCGAACGCATTAGAATTAACTTTTAATATTGACCTGTGCACCGCGCGCGATGCACTTTCGTTCGTCTCCTACGAGGGTTCCTGATTCATCCCTGTAACGGAGAGCCAGATATCCAACCACACAGAGCTCCATATACTCCATACGGTAAGTCTATATTTAAACTGGAGATCCACTAGTGCATAAGTTAGCCCAAGTCCCACTTTGAGCCATATCTTTGTACCTGCCAGCTATCGGCCATAGCTTCGCTATACACACTAAGGAACATACATTTAATAGGGTAAATTAATATTTCCAATAAAACTTTTTTATACATATTTCTCCAGTGAAAGAGTTAAACAAATTTTTTCACTTGAATTAAAAGAAAAAGCAAAAATAGAATTTACCGGTTTCGTAAAAATATTTTATTGTTTACCACGTTTTTATACAAAATGGCAAGAGTGATTAAAATATTAAAATGATTAGGAAATAGCAACTTGCTAGTGAAGTTGTAAAAAAAACATTTCGTGTAACTCATATGACATGATATTAAAGCTTCAGCACCTCTCCTTGGCCGATTACCCCTGCAGAGGCTCTTGATATATTAAATATTGATGTCAGCGAGTGCACTGCTGTACGCTGTCTCAAAAGACTAGAGGTAAAAGCTGCAAAAACAATAAAGAAACCTTTTAAGTCATCAAAAGAATTTGTTCAAGCTCTGGTAAACTGGTCCGAGGCGGACTGGGGAGAGTAATTGTAATATTATGCCATACGAAGCTATTGATAGAAAACTAAAGTTTTTCTGTTTTAGATCACATTGTCTTATAAGACGAAAATTTATCGTTTCAAGTCTGACAGTCGATCTTGTTACTGGTCCAAAAACCCTTAAATCTCTTCAGTAGGAAATCAACAACACGGTATGGAGTTGTATCACTAGAAATAGATCGTAAATTTTTGCTTCTTCCTAGATAGTGGAAACTTCTAGTTCTCTGTGGAGTCTTTTAATTCATTTCATTTCTTTTATACCAGGGGGCGCATAATATATGTCGTAAAATCCTCGACTGTCTTCTTTGTAACTTCTAAATGTTTGGTGCGCAAGCAGTATCCCACAGCTGAATACTGTATACTCATATTGGCTCTATAGCGTATTTGTTTTCCAAACCCAGGGTTTAGTTAGAACTTACTAACCAGTATAGTTGATTTGTTCGAAGCTATATGTCCATTATTTTTTCCTAAATGTAGCGGGAGCACGTTAGGCTTCGATCTAGGTAGATATCTAAATATTTAACTTGCGTGAAACTATTGATGTCATGTGGTGTGAAATCCGTTCCTAAGTGATTTGCGAACGCATTTACGTTTTAATTCGCGCTTTTAAGCTATGTGCGGTTTTAAAGTCTTAGTAGGTGTACGTAGGCAATAGGACATTTTAGTGCCTTACAACCGTCCGTGTTTATTATTTTTTTATTTTTTGAATCTATCTCTATAGCTGAGTTGGGTTTCTGCCTTAGTGTTTTACATAAAGTTCTTGGACGTATGTTTGACTATGTCTATATTGCCATTGCTTTCTGAGCCTTCTCTTTTCCCCGTCGAGAGTCTGTATATCAGTCGATGATTGGTATACATTTATTTTAACTGATCGTTTGTTTGTGTGGCATTTTAACTATAGACACACTGAGCCATATCCTTCTGAATATAAGCCGGATTTCTCAATGGGCTGTTTGGAGGGTAAGCGATAACTCACATACATTTTATATTTTAACAAATTCGGGTATTTATTTAGATACAAGTAAGATTTTCACGTGTAGCGATTATTCTACTGTAAACTAACGATTTTATGTTAATTACCGGAAGATGGATCATAGGATAAATTGGCTAATAATTTATCACGTCTAATATTTTTTACAATGGCAAAATTTATAAGATATCCCAGCTATCGGGCTAACTGCTTAAGCCACAGCACCATCAGGATTTTTAAAATGATCAGCTTAACGTGTTCTGTTTATGCTTATCAGGCTTTTTACCAATCCAAAAAACATTTATGATTAATAAAATATATTTAAAATTTTCTGGTTTTGTAATTCTCAATGGGTTTAGCGAAATTAATATATGTAAAATATTTTCAGTTTTAGTGAAATTTAGATACAACTGCCGTAAACGATGAGTGAAGCGAATAAATAAATAATAAATGGGAGTCAATTAAAGATTTTCTGATCCCGTCCGTCGCATTACAACCTATAGGGCGTTTTACAGAAAGCCCTTCGTTTTGTTTTCAACGTGTTTTTGCACACTATTTTAATTAAGACCACTATTAGGTTCGCTTGCCTTTTCCAGGGGCATATAAACCTCCCTTATGCGTGTGTGTGTGTACTTTTGTCTGCCTTTCTGTGTGTTCATATGTTTCGGTTATTTCTGTTTCGTTTTTTGCGGTTTAGTTGCCATTATTAATAAACTGTTTTTATTAAAATCGTTTGATAAATTGTTGTTGTGCGTTACCAGGAAAGGTGTGGTTTATATTTTAAATTAATAGGAAATGTATGTTTTACACTGATACGCACAAATATATTATATCGTAATAGTGGCAGCAAATGTGTAATACCAACAACTGGCATTTATTTGGGAAACTTTGTTGTGGTTAAACTAGTATAAAATATATTAAATAAATATTAGACAAAAGATGCAAATTAATAATTTTGTAAACTTCTGTTAAAAAGTTATTACTAAAATTAAAATTATCGCCTAAAAGTATACCTCAAACAATGCGGTTGTATCAAAAGGACACTAAAAAATATTACCGGAAAAAAATATTACATGATAGTTATTTGTGTGAGAGCAGTCTTTAAAATGTGCAATACGATTTCTGAAGGCCTGCATAGAAAGTTCAAGTTGAGTGAGCATATTTAGAGCGATTATTCAATGCTTTCCTCTTTCCTTTATTTCATTAGTATGGAGCAGCATGTTTTACAGCTTATCAGGAAATTAAAATTCGAAACTTAGCAACAAAACCAAAATCCGCTCATAACTCTGCTTTTGCTGTGATCTCACAATATCATGAATTTTAGTGCCTACTTTTAGGTTTCATATTATTTGCATGTTTAGCTTTACTTGTACCAATAATAGTTGTGTTTTATTGATTTTAAATGATTAATTATTAACCGTAATCCCCAATGGTTATTGGTCTATTAGGGTGTTGATCCTGTTGCTTATGCTACTTTGTTGCATATTGTTACTCATTTGTTAAACAATTAAGAATTCGAAACTTTTAGAAAATTTGCACGTAATGAAATTTTGTAGTGAGAACATGTTTGAAGCAACCCGTATTCTCAGAGCAACACATAGTGATTGAATTATGCGGTTGTAAGGAAGTCATGTTATTATTGTAAACAATAATAATATGGTCCTCTTAGAGCGACAGAAAAGCAACTGATTGACAGCGGCTGAGGTACGAACGCAGGGGACTAAAACATTCGATTGCTTAATAGTCAACCCGCTAAGCTCTTAGACCACTGCACATTGTCTATTAAGAATACTTTATGGTTAGAGCTATTATTTTTGTGTGGATACTTTGGTTGTGATTAGAATTTAAGTGAAAATTGTATTGTCCAACTCAGCAATGTTGCACTTTTTAAGGGCTGGAAATCATTCTGGCTATGTGACAACCATGTTTTTTCGTTGCATCTGCGCAAAAGACATTTTGAGTTATTCGTAGTGCCAAAAAAATCAGACATTTTAAAAGGGTAATGAAAATTTTAACGAATAGAAAGCATATTAAGTATGTTACTTTTGTCCCTCTATGAGCACTGGGGACAATGTTGCCTTTGCCCTTGGCTGACTCTTTATAGAAGGTGTTACAATATGATTGGTAATTCTAAATGTGAGTAAAAAAAGTTTTCACCGTTCAAGTGGAAAAATAAAAGCTCTCCTTTCTTTTAATGCACCAAGAAGCAGCAAGGCATGTTCAAGGTAATATCCTACGAGAGAGAAACATTCGTACTCATATTCTTTAAGCAGCTTTTAAGACCCAACAATACAATTCTGCCAAAAAAAATTTTCTATTAAAGGTTTTGTTTGGCTTCACGTTTTAATGTAATTAAATCTTTAATTGACTCAATTATTTTTTTGTTAAGCGTGTTTTGTTTTGTTGTTATTAAATTAAGTTCCGAATTGGTTGGGTTATTAATTTAATCCAAAAAATATCTCAAATCAAATTTAATCAAATAATTTTTCGAATCAAAAAGGTAATTGAAATTCAAGCTAAAACCAGAGAAAACATTTAATAGGTAGACACATTCTCTCTGTGTTTGTTTCAAGTTATATCTTGTTGTTGGAACAAGTTTAAGGAGTAAAAGGCTTTTGCCTTCAAGTAATATTTTATCATTTTAAATGCTCGCAACAACTAAGAAGTCTAAGACACTAAATTGATGACCTGAAAGCAAAAAGGTCTCTTACTATGAACTATGATGGCATAAAACTTAATGTTGAGCTGTACAATGATTCTAAGCATAAATACGAATATAATGATGCTGTTGTAACAAAGTGACAGTGGTTTTTAATGATAATGCTAGTGGTTGGTGTCAGTTGTAGAGATGCTGGTGATGATAACGGTGTTGATATTGGCGATGGTAGATGTGGTTGGCACAAAGTTGTTGGTTAATAAAATTTAAGTGAAGATGAAGCTGATAACAATCATGGTGATATTTTCACTTATACAGCAGTTTAAGTTGGAATATTAATGATTATATAAGCGGCGATGATGTTGTTTTATTATGCGGGCGTTTTACAAAGATTTCCTTTTAGCTTCACTTAGCTTATAGCGCAATTTTATAACATCTTGTGTGTTAACTTACTCCTTGATATATTTGAAGTCTTAAAAGGTTTATATATGAAGATATTAGTGCATAAATATTCGTGACTGTGTGTTATAGTTTTCTGCTAGTTTTAAATAAATAATTATATTGGTTTAATCATCAGAGTGTAGTTGAGTGTAATTACTTTAATGGTCAACGCACAAGATAAGGATACAGCTAGCGCAAAAGGTAATCATTAATATTCCTGCAGGTCCTTTGGCGACACACAAAATCAAACCAAATGTATTTATATTCACTTATGTCACTTAACACATACGTAAAAGCTTAACAAAGTACAAAAGATAATGATGATCCTTCTGCTTTAGCGACCTTTGTTAAATCTGTTTTTGCTTTTATTATTTTGTCAGCATGCCATGATTTAACACCGCATCCAAATAATAAAACTTTGCTATCAAAATAATTGTTTCATAATGCAAAAATGTAAGGCATTGAGCCAATTTCGCGGCAGATGCGTTTGTCACATAAAAATCGACGCTACAACGATATGTGGCCAGCTTCGCGACAGCTCATTCGGTAAAGAGTCAGCTAGTACTGGTAAATAGGCCGGAACGTTGCTGATGTTCGTTAAAGTAAGTAGGAGTTGATTTCGCACAAAACTGAACTTGACAAATTCTGCTTGCACTGCACTTTGGGATGGTGGCGTCTTTGGTTCATACTGCTTCAAAAACATTTCGAATTAAGGGTTACGAGCATAGACAATTGTTACCAGCAGGCCATGTGCTAAAGTCGATCGATATTCTGTATGAGCCATTTCAGCAGTGTTTAAAATACTAGCTGAGAAATAGCAATAGCACAGTTAAAATACTGTACTATGCTGTAGCGTATACAAGCTTTTTTAACAATAATGTTGTTACTGTGCTATTGCTATGCTCGTGCAGTTGAAAATACAACAGCAACGAAAATACTATCAGAACAAATACAAAATCAATCCCAAAGGCAGCATTCTTAGCACCAGGGAATTTTTAAATACACATAATTTGAGTTATTAGTTTTTAAGTACCCAGAATTCCACTATAACTTTTGTTCATCATTTAGTTTTATTTTCCAAGTAATCAAGTAGGTATAAAAAGTCTACCCTTAACTAAAAAGAATTTATGCCAAAACAAAATGCATATATAGGTAAGTTGTATTTGTTAAAAATCTTAAATTGCAGCCCTTGAAAATGAACAAATAACAAAAGCCAGAGAGGTGACAGTGACCTTTTGGAATTGCTATGCTGTTTACTTTTTTCAACAGCATATAAATAGCAAAAGCAATATGGTATTGAACTTTGTTGCTGCTGTTTAGATATAAATTCTTTAATTTTTTAATTTGCTCTTAGCGTGCTGTTAAAAAATGGTCGCAACATAGAACAGCGCACTATTTGCTGTCATATATCAATTGTTGCTATTGTTGTAAGACAAGCTTTATAGCAACAGTAATATCCATTTGAATCTGGATTTTTTTTTTATATTTAACCCTGGATTTGAATGTTTATTTCCCTCTTATGAATGTAACGTAACTCGACCATAAAAATCATGACGTTCAAACCACTAGACAATTTCTTGTATCGTAATAAAAGCTCGCAGGATTACGCTAATCAGGCGCGGATTAAATAGTAACAAATAGCAAAATTTAAAAATGCTTCTCTTTAGTAGTCCTCTCCCAGCTCGGTCCAATCCTGACGACAATAATTCGCAATCGACCGATATCAAATGAGACAGCTTGAGCCAGGTTATCGTATTCGCTACGCCCTGCAAAGTCGCAGTGAACACTTGAGAAATGTCGTATATCATCTCAGCATCAAGCCATGAAAGGCTTCCGCCTATCTCATACCAACTGATGCAGGTTGTCGGTAATATGGTAACAAATTTCACTATGCTGTTGTAATATTAAAATAGTAATAATAATTCATGAGTTATAATCAGGAGTGATTAAAAAGCAGTTAGCGTTTGTAAAAAATTTCAAAGTAGCATTTTATTCAATTTTCTTGTTTATTTAAGCGTACGGAATATATATAAAAAACTAGAAAAATTTTCAATATTTGAGTTTCATAACATGAAAATCAATCATATTCATATTGAAAAGCAACAATAAAACACTACAACAGTAAATTTAATTTATATGCATTTCTGGAAACAAAAATCAAATTTGTGAACACCAACAAACTGTTTAACCGCTGCAATAAATACAATAGCCAAAGGATTTTATACCAATATATTAGGCTGATGAAAAAAAGTGCGAGGAAAAATAAATACTATTTTTATTCGTTTTATTCAAAATATATTTATTTGTATTTGTACGTATTTTGCATTGTTTTTTTTTTATGTAGTTGATAGTATATAAACAATTTTATGTTGTTCTGCCTAAAAGTATGGACTATTATTTTATTTATATTTTTTTCTAAACACAAGCAATTGGTTTTATTCACATTTCTCCTAGTCGATTTTTGTTATTTGTGCCGCTGTTTTGTGCTACACAAAAAAGTATAATACTTTATTGTCCACTGGCATTGTATTTATAGCCATTTTATTTAACACTTTAAAAGTATTTCATTGATGTGTATTCGATAGAGTTTGTTGTTAGGGTGGTGGTAGCGAAATTTTTGAAAAATTCGTGGAGAGTTGGCTAGAGATCGTTTAAAGATTTGCTTGATTGTTACACGTTTCTTCGTTATATGAACATTAAAGAGTTTCCTGGATTAAGGATGATACGGCAAAGTATCACATGTCATTTTTAATAGTTTTTAAGGGATGTTGATGGAAAGCAACTGTAAAAAACAACAACTGTTCTAGAAAAAAATACTAACGCATGGTTATCAAGAAAAAATATGGCTTATGTAACCATGGTTAATTATTGATCGAATGTATTTGGTTTAACCAAATCATATTATTTTACAAACTTACCTTAATAAGATGAAAATTTTGTCTCTCGCTATAAATATTTGAATTAAAGCTCAACATATTATGTCACCAGATGATTATAATATAATTCAAAGTGACCATGTATATGTTTACTAACAATGTTTTATGATTAAAAAGAATATATTTTATTTTTATATAAGAAAAAACTCTGTTGTTCGAATTGTAGTAAAAATATACCACCCGTGTACATTTCTTTCAATGGCAATCATATTATAATCAAATGTAGACAAAAGCTTGTTTGTCGCAACTAAAGTACTGTTTAAAATAATTATAATATATTTACCGAGTACTAAACATAGTTGTCGTG
The DNA here is from genome assembly GCA_963932375.1 of Phania funesta. NCBI lineage: Eukaryota > Metazoa > Arthropoda > Insecta > Diptera > Tachinidae > Phania > Phania funesta. Next base: position 100,441,882 of record OZ010653.1, on the reverse strand, counting down.
ACCATGTTAAAACCAATTTTTTTCTTTGTATGCAATTATCAAAAGTATTCCATTTTAACAAACCTACTTCGCAGCTCAATGTTTTATAAATATTGTAGAATTTAAGAACTTCAAACATAAGAACACACTGTCTAATGAAAATTAAATTTACCTCTTTAGAGGATATTTTAAAAATAGGGAAGCCTAGAACAATATAAGAAGATACGAACCTACACCGAATTTTTGGAAACTAAAAAGGAGGACAAATTTTTTGTTTGCAAAGGTTACAATAGCACGTTGTAAGGCATACATATTAGTGCGATAGGGTCGCTATATAAGATATCAAACTTTAAATTAAATCCCCAATAGTATGCTTACTGTGTTATAAATAAGTCTGTTAAATTATTGAATGACGAAATATTAATAAAATGTTTTAGGGATCAGGATTTTATGTGTAATCAGAATATAGACGGCAAATGTAAGAAAATGAAACTTAACATAGATGTCTAAGTTTCATAGTTTCATTAATACCTTCTTTATTCTATATTCCAATTGGTAAGAAATACTTAAAATTTAAATTCGAAATTTCATATTTTAAAACCTTAATTTAGAAAAATACTATTTATTCATACAAACAAGTCAAAGTAGTGGAGTGTCCTTATGTGTCAAAATTAACGTAGTTTAGAGTTTATAAAAAATTACAATATTAAAAGATTTTTACGGTTTCCGAAATTTAATATTTATTCGCAAAAAACGACTTTAATATGACACAATATCAAGGTCTATATGGTTATTGAGACTTTTTGGAATAATAGATTTTTAGTTTTATTCCATAAAAGCCTGGCAAAATTATAAAACGACCACTAAAACACTGCTCTGAATTGTTAGTCAAGTAATTCAAATAATGTAGGGGGAAGCAGACCGCCAACTTCACGGTCCCTTTTCGACGCCCTTCTTTCCACGAGTTGATTCTAGGCTACCGATTTGTAATTTATTACTATCATTTTATTATCGTGCTATCACTAGCCTTAACTCTCGACTGTTGCGATTTAGGAATAATGAAAGGTGATTGATTGTTCACCTTCCTCCTCATCACGAAGTCTTTAATTAATTAATAGCATTTGTCTAAGACTTAGGCTCACATTTAGGCATTCACATTTAACAAGTGTCTGCCCATGGGCCTAAGCTTTATGCTTGCCAGTGCTATTATTTATCATTAATGTATGGGGAGATATCGAAGCAGACCACTTACTTTCTGGGTCCCTTTTCGACCCCCATTTCGCTCCTCAAATTGATTTCAGGGAACCGATCCGTAATCACAACCACCTTACTTTCAATTGAGTCTCGTGCTAGCCCTAGCCTTTACTCTAGACTAAAGTGATTTCAGACTGTCGACTGGTAACTGTCGACACTCTTCCTCATCACGGAGTCCCTTGTAATTGCTAGCATTTGTCTAAGGCTTAGTTCCCCCATGGCATTCACATCTAACAAGTGTCTGCCCGTGGTCTTAAGCCTTATGCTAGCCAGTGCTGGACATTCCCACACAATGTGCGCTACCGTCTCAGCCTCTTCCAGGCATAGTCGGCAAGTATCATCTTCTACGACTTTCATCTTGCCAGTGCTAGATATTGACACACAATATGCGCTATTGTCTATGCCTCTTTCGTAGGAGAATCTTAGGAGAATGACTCCTCCACCCTTGCAAGGATGTCTTCATGGGCTAATAAACACCGGATTTCCTAGAGATTAACCTCTCTTGCGATCCTTCATTGTCCATCCCTAGCGGAATCTTACGGTCCAACACATTAGAAGTACCTTTAAAGATTGACCCGTCCGCCCCTCGCGAGACAATCTTGTCGATTTTTTCCGGATTCCTCGTTTGGCCAATTAAAACCGTGGTTTCTGCAGAGACTAACCTCTCCGCCTTTTGGCGATGCATTCATGGCGTATGCTGTTCCACCGTGGATTAGGCATTTTAAGAGAGTGTTGAAATTTCTCCGTTCAACTTATTTAGCCAGACTCTAAGCAGAGACAGAAACTTCTTGCCGGCCACCACTACGTTTAGTTATTAGACAGAACTCCTGACAGTGTATTCAGTTACGGCAAACTATATCTTTGTGCCAGCCAGTGGATGGTCTTGAGATTAAATTACTTTTTTGAATAAAATATTTAAAACATACTTAGACTATTGATCTCTCATGACGTTTAAACTATAACTATAATAATTACGAGTTCGGGGAGTTTTTTGCTGCATGATAATTGTTAGTTAAAGTTTCAACAAACAAAAAGAGGTACAAAAATGATGCCCACTGAACTGTAAAATTTTAAGTTGTTTAAAATTGTAGCAACGAAAAAAAGAAAAATTAAAAAAAGAATCATTTAAAAAAAACTTCTCTTTTGATTGTTGGTTATTTGGAGTTGTTTTTTTTTCTGTTTTGTAGCCTCTGCTCCTTTTTGTACTATTTGACTGATAAAAACTGTTGTTATAACCTATTTTTAGGCGTTGTTATTTCTGCATAAAAACGGTTGTTTTTTAATTGTTTTTATGGTCTAAATGATAGCAATTTCAGATATTGAAATTTGTTGACGCTTTTTAAATATTCAAGAGCCAAGAATTACAGCGGCCAAAAGAATAAACATAAACATAAAAACAGAGATAATAATTTGCATTTAAAAACAACAAAAATCTGCAGAGAAAATTAAAATTTTTGAAATTTAAAGAATATAAAAGCTGATTTTTATTTTAAAATAAACAAAATTTGTGGAAACTTTAAAAAGCATTTACCAGATATTGAAATTTGTAAGCAAAATAACAACTTAACTGGGATTGAAGTGGAACCAGAAATGAATTATACTTCAACTGCAACTGATTTAGACTCGAACTGAAACTAAATTGAAGGCCTCTTATAGCAAAAGGGAAACAGGACTCTATTAGCCAAAAGTGGGCTTAAACTCGTTCTAAAACCGAGCACATATTGCACTAAATTTGGATTGAACAAGAGCTAAAGAACAATTGGTTTAAAGTAAACTAGAACTGATTTAAATATGTATAGAATATAATATCGTTGAAATGTCCGGGTGAATTTTTATAATGACCTGGGTCATGTTCACTTTTAAACTTAAAGAGGATGTCCATTAGTCTTTCAGGTACGAGTATAATGTCTAGTCTGGCTTTCACATAAATATTATATACATGGGTTAAAAATGCAGGGTATACCCATATATACTAGCTTATGTGCATATTTCTTGAGTTTTGACACGAGAATTAAACAAAATGAAATAGATGTGTCTTAGATATAAAAGGTAGCTTTCCATAAAATAATATTTTGGGCGCACAGATTATTCATGTGCATTATTTGGTAAAATATTGAATCGAACATAATTCGGACGCACGCTAGTACGCCAGTTCAATTTCAGGCATATGCACACAGTGTTCATATTACCCGGAACTGCTCGCAGTGTTTTTACCGCCTCATAACTTGGCTTCATTTAATAATAATTTAATGAAACTTAAAACATAAGGACTCTACATATAGGTAACCTAATGGGTGAAGTTTTTTTTTTACCATATGTTAAATGGCCATGTTGTTTTACCTATTCACTGACTCACTCATCAATATTATGGGGCACTTCCACTAGAGCTAATGAGCTAAAATTTGCTATACAGGTAAGTCTTGGGGAATAACTAATCACAAAAATCTAATCACGTGTATTTTGTACATGGTGTCCGTCGGGAAGGTATACTACTTTGTTTTAATTTTTGATTAACTGAAAATGTTTTATTGAATGTCGGCAATTATCTATGGAATACAATATCAGAAAGGTCCGCCTCTATTAGCCTCACAAAAGCGAGCCTTTTGAACACATTTTTAATTACAGTCTCACACATTTCACGCGGTATTTCATTAATTTCATCACAAATATTTTGTTTGAGTTGCTCCAGCGTTTTTGGTTTGTTTGCATAAATCTTGCTTTTCAGATATCCCCACAAAAAGAAGTCCGGAGCAGTCAAATCAGGCGACCGTGGAGGTCAATCAACATCACGATTCCTTGAAATAACTTGTTGTGGAAAGCGGTCTCCCAATAATTCCATTGTAATCCTGGCTGTATGCGATGTGGCACCGTCTTGTTAAAACCACATGTTAGTCAAGCTCAAAGCATGCAGTTGTGGCGTTAAAAAGTTTTCAATCATATCACGATATCGCTCCACAGAACCGACTATTCTGTTTATTCACATATCCATTCAAATGAAAATATGCCTCGTCACTCATTATGATTTTTCATGAAAATCGGTTGTCGTGGGCGAGCTGTAGCATCCTATTGGCAAATGTACGGCGGCGTAAATGGACTTTTGGAAGAAGCTCTTGTGTCAACTGAATCTTATATGGAAACAAATTCAAATCTTTGTGCAAAATTGTGGCCAAAAGTGTTCTTTGAAGCCGATCAGCCGATCTTGCAGTATGTTGTGGTCCATGCTTGGGCCTATCAGTTACAGTCTCTCTTTCTTCGAAATCATTCACTACACGATAAATAGTGCGTCTTGTTGGGACGTTGTTTCTCCCAAAAATTTCACGTAACTTTCTCATCGTCACAATAATCTATGATTGATTTTAATAAAATGTTTTAACGATTAAAACACGCTGGTTTACCGAATATTTTTCCATAATAAATTTGCCACGTCTCAACTTCACGACTGCCAAATATGAACTGTCAAGACTAATGTTTATTAAAATGGCGGCAAAACAAAGTAGTATACCTTCCTGGCGGACACCCTGTACCCGGGGGAGTATAGTGCGCCCTTATTTGAATGAAATACTTCCACCATACGTAGAGAGCTGAAATTTTGTATAACCCGTCTGTAAACTTTAAAGAAAAATAGAAATAAGGCCAAGTTCATATCCAAACATTATAGCCGTTAAACGTATTGAGGTCAAAAAGAGGACCAAGTTTTTTATATGTTCAAGTAACCATGAGAAAAATATTACTGAGCTAAAAGGTTTCCTAGAAAGGAATGGTACTCGCATTGTACATGTGAAGACCTTGGTCTTCACATGTACTGGCTGTGCTTTATTTGCACACTTTTGATTTTGTACGGAATATATTTACTAAAATTCTAACCACACTCAAAATACTTTAACTTAACAAAAATAATGTTATTATCCTAACCATAAAATGTATTTAATAAATATCATATATAAAATTTGTTTGGTTTTTAACCACATTATGAGTACGAAGTAAATAATCAAACAAATTAAATAATCCAAGAAATTTGTTTACTTAACAGGAAACAATGATTTTCTTTCGCGGTCTTTCATTTATTATATGCTGTAGTACTTAAATTACAACCATGCAACTCAATCGTAGTAGGTCGCTCTTATATTATGGTTACCTGAACCATGTTTTTTCTTTGCGTGAATCTGGTGATCTTCGTGTGTGTTGAAGTCAGCACCTATAAATTTTATTTTATATAGCTGACTGCTGCGTAGCTTATTTGTTGAACTTTTAGTCAATACAGATCCAATAAGGTGTTCTCATCAGGTCCAACGGGTAATATTTTTATTTCTGTCTTCTGTTGGCAATTAGAATATTTGTCAGAATGTTTTTATTCTAGGAAAGCATACTCGTATAGTAATGGTAATAAATTCCCCTTTACCCTTTTATATGAATGTCAGAAAAATTATACCTGAGTGTATATATGACCTTTTATGTGCAGTTGTTGAATTTATTACATTTTCTAACCTAAAAGTATGCTCTAAACCATATATTTGTAATATACGAGAACATCTACTTTTTTTTGCAAAATAATCCCAAAAGATTGCATAAAATTTCAAAAATATTTTTTAAAGTTAAATATTAACAACATTCTACAACACTTTATATATTTTTTTACTTATATATTTATTTATTTGTGTGTCGTTGGTCACATATTTTTGCCATAAATTTCCATATACAGTCCCTTATCCATAACTTGTTCTGCTTTATGGCAATAGCCAATATATATTGACCACATTTTATGTTTAAAAAACAAGAAACAATTTTTATATATTTTTTCAATACGTGCATTTACCACAGACACACTTGCTTTGTAATAAAGAATATTTCATTTTGTTGTATTAAAAAAAATATTGATTGATTTTTTGTAAAATTTTTACACAAAAATATAAGAAGTGATTTAAGTGCTTTAAAAATTATGTTTACAATTTTATTAAGTAATAAAAGCCACAAAATTATTTAAACGTGTCGTAAACAATTATTTTTAATATCAATTGACAACTAACGTACAAATAAAAACTGCTTAAACAATCATAAGTATTATAAAAAAATTTACAGATGGACAGTGTGTAGTACTTGCTTCTACCGACATTAATTCTTTTTAGGAAAGTAAATGAAAATGACATGTTAAATGTCAACAGCATCATTATGTCATAAATAATTTGTAATAGTTTATATAAATAGTGTGTGTTTAAATACATTGGCGGTATTCAGTGTTTGGTGCAAATGAAATACATCGGAGTTTTTGTATGAAATTCAACAGAAATTTTTGATATTTTCTTGTTGGATTTCGCAAAGACAATTTTTGCCACACTGAATATTGCCATTGTTTTATTAAAAATGTCAATAAAAAGTTACAACTTTTAATGCCTTAATTATATTTAACATTTCATTTTTCTTAATCTTCTTTCGTTTTTTAGGAGGTTTACAAATTGAAAACAGCCGTGAAGAGGATCAGGGCAAATATGAGTGCGTGGCAGAGAACTCGGTGGGTACTGAACATTCCAAGGCTACCAACTTATACGTTAAAGTAAGAAGAGTGCCACCCACTTTCTCCCGCCCTCCAGAGCCTATTAATGAAGTGATGTTGGGATCAAATCTTAATCTCTCCTGTATAGCGGTGGGTTCACCCATGCCCCACGTAAAATGGATGAAAGGTAAGAAAATGTTTTTTTTACAAAAAATTTTAAAAATTTTTAAAAAAATTTCCTTAGGAGCCCAAGATTTAACACCCGAAAATAACATACCGATTGGCCGCAACATTTTGGAGTTGATTAATATACAACAAAGTGCAAATTATACCTGCATAGCTGCCTCTTCACTGGGTCAAATTGAAGCCACGGCAGTAGTTAAGGTTCAATGTAAGTACGACCCCACTCTCTCTCTCTTTCTCTGTCCTTCATATTAATTATTTCTAATTTTCTCACTCTTTATAGCTTTACCTACCGCACCCACAGATGTACAAATATCTGAAGTTACAGCCACCTCTGTACGTCTAGAGTGGTCTTATAAAGGCCCCGAAGACTTGCAGTATTATGTGATACAATATAAACCTAAAAATGCTAATCAGGTAAATACAAAAAATATAAAAAATTTAATTGTTAATTTCAAAAGGCCCCAAAATTATCATTGCATCTATTTAACCCTAATTGGTGTGTTTAGAGCAGCCCTAGTAGAAGTTAGAGGTTATAGCATATCACTAAATGCTTGTGATTTTATCCTACCCCTGTTCAGGTCTCAGTGATTATATGTCTCTGGCTGTTACTTGCGCGACTTTCTTCTCATTGCTGAGATTTCCTGCAGTTCTTAGTTAAATGCCGACCAGTAATGGGCAGTCACATATCACTCCAGTTGAATGTCTTTGCCAGCAGATACACATTCGTTAATTTTTATCTCGGTCAGCGGATATTTGATGTTGTGAACCTGTATCACAACTCCAGTACCCTCGGCCGAAGAGCGTTTTGAGCCTCATTCTAGCTAGACTGCCAATAAATGTGTCATTTTAGCTAATATTTTTTCATTTTAACCTCTTCTTGCAAGAACCAAAATTAGATATGATCAAGCTCTACCAATTACAGCAAGTAAACAAAAAATCGTTAAAGCTCTGCTTAGTTTAATTTAAAGATGATTTTAAATTCAGTTTTAAAGCTTTATCGAGTTGTAAATTTTGATTTAAGTAATTGATTTATTTATATTTGGTAACTTGTCTCTTCTATATTTTTAGGCTTTTAGCGAGATTAGCGGTATTATAACCATGTTTTATGTGGTACGAGCATTGAGTCCTTATACTGAATACGAATTTTATGTGATAGGTGTAAATAATATAGGCAGAGGACCACCATCTATACCTGCGACTTGTACCACTGGTGAGACAGGTGAGTAAATAACAAAATTAGACACATTTAAAATCACAGAATCTTTGCAAAAAGCTTTAGTTTCAAAAAAATTTCAGTAAAGCTTTTAAAATTTATAACACAGTTATGATACTTGTATAAAATAGAAAAGTAAGCATTATATTGTGGTTAGTTTTTTAAGCTTTAAGCTGTAAAGCTTTTTTTAAATAATATGGAAATGTAGCTATTAGCAAAGATTAATGAAACTTATATGAAAGTAATAAGCACTGCTAAGTCAGTCTAATAAAAAATTTAAAATGTCAAATTGTAAAAGTATTTCACTGCCTTAATAAATGATAATAAGCTTTTTAGATACAAATATAAAAATTTTTATTAAATAAAAATATCTAGAAAATATTTAGAAAAAAATTTCTACATTTGCAAACAATATATCTAAGTTTATGCAATAGCAAAAGCAATTGATTTTAAAAATATTTCGAAAAGTTATAAAGCTTTTAAAACTTAAGCCAAAGCGGCATTTTTATTACTGTTTTCCTTTGCTGTGCGTTCAACTTGCAAAATGTTATAGCAAAATTATTACAAAGTCATAAGGTTATTCTGTGTTTAACAATATGCTTATTAAGCTATCAAAAGCTTTCATAAGCGAAAAGGCTTAGTAATATTAAAAATGTACCACTTTAAAATAGCAGAAAGTTCAAAGCTAGTTTTTTAAACCAGCTTAAATATTTCTGTAAATTTTTATTTGAAAGCTAGAAAGCTTAAGAAACACTTTTCTTAAACCACTTGATGTTTAAATTTTGGTTTATGTTTTTTTTTCAGAAAAGCTTTTGTTAGTACAAAAATATTCTAAAAAGGCTTTCGAGTTTCTAGGGCATTAGAAATTGTTTGAGCTACAAATTAGTAAAACATTTTAAGACTCCTTTAAAGATACTTTTAATTTTTACAACTAAGAAAGCAATATTTCTCACTTAAAAACATTGCTAGCTGTTTTAAAACTTTTCATAAAGTACAATTTACTACCCAAAAAAATATCAAGCTTTTATACGTGTTAATAAGCCATTTTTTCTCCATTTCTCTTTCTTTACATGCTGAACCATAAAAAAAGGATTATTTTCCATAATATTTTTTTTTTCTTTCGTTACAAATTATAAAAATTTTTATTTCTCTGCACAGCTTTAGAGCTGCAATTTTCCTTTAAATTTTCCGTTGTTTTTTTTTTTCTTAATGAAAAATAAGTTTAATCTTTTTAAAACTCCACTCAAAAAATCATTTCCTTTTTTAATTTTTTTTACAATTTTATAAAAAAAAATTTACTGCTTACTTAAACAACTGGATCTTAACAACGACATATATTTAGGCGATTTTACATATGGCGGAGCAAGTAAGTATACCTTCTGTTTTATTAGCCAAAAGAGTGTAATGACTTCGGTTTGAACTACTTAAAAATTTTGCCAGTCTGCTGTTTTATTTTAGTACCTGTCATTAAGTTACCAAAAAAAAACTTTTTAAAAGCTTTTGCATGTTTAGGCAAGTGTCTGTGTTTTAAATTTGCCATCACATAAATATTAAGGATATCAATGCCGAAGCAATAAAGGCAATAAATGCAATTTAAACATAAAAATGGCAGCTAAGAAATGATTGTTAAAATAACAGCTAAACTGAACTCATTGGTACAATAAAAATTAAAACAAAGAATTCGTCCGCGATTATTTTTGATGTGTTAGTGTGTATGTGGGTGAAACAAGCCTTGTAAACATGTACGTGTGAAGCTAGCACACATGCACTTATGTGTTTGATTGCTTAACATGAATTTAATATTTGGTAAATCTCTTCTTTAAATCATTGGCTTATATGCAGTAACAATTACAGTCATATGTATTCGATGTTAAAAAAGGAATTTTATTATTGCATTTTATTTATATTTTAAGTAAATTTACATTTCATTTATATTTCTGCTATAATACCGCTTACGCGATGGGCGAGAATTATATCTAACCACGCGTGCTCACACGTACTTTTGTAAGTCTGCATGAGCATGGAAAACACTGGCTCGAGTGGTCCTAAATTGTTCATGTAAAAAGTCCTTTTTGCTTTTTTTGATTTATTTCGTGATTTTCTGAATTTGAAAATTTTTAAATACAATTGGTAAACTTGACAATACAATTGGAAAGTTCTGAATTTCTAAATTCTAAATTTCTGAATTCTAAAATATAAAAAAAGGCTTGGGAATGTGATTGTGTAAAAACCAAGTAAAATATGGTAAATAAGGGTCAAGGTGTACAACAGAAATTCATAGGATATTGATGTTATGGGGTAGGGTACCTTTGCATAATATCGTAGTACCTTACAAAACTACTCTGTGTAATTATTTCACGAAGCACCCAAACATGACGTTCTTATTTACTAATGACACAGTTCATTAATTGTTAACACTGATTCTTAATGTAGTCACTTTAGTTTATCGCACAAGCGTGTTTAAGAAAAAACCATGACATTACAATGTCAAAGATGAACCAATGAGAATATGTATCACACTTAATTGTGGGCCTGTAGTGCGATTCACTAACGTTTAACGATTCGACAGTCGCCAATTTTTGTTGGTTGCAGTAACGATTGTGAGATTCACTAACTACTCGTAAACGATAGTAGACATCGTTAACATTTGTTTATTCAAATTGACATAAAGTGGCATCACTGTCAAAAGAATATCAAATAAATGAAAAGCCCAAAGAAGAATGGAAAAAACCAAAGACTTTTTGGAAAAACTTGTTTGTGCGTTTAGCTATTTTTGCAAAAGCTTAGTAAAAAACATATGAGGCTTCTACATGAAGTATAAACATATTATGTTTGTACTTAGTGTCTTGTTTATTAAAAATATTGTGTATAAATGATTTTTAAACAAATTAAAAGTGCCCCTAAGCGATGCCATGAATTTTAGTTTGTCGAATAAATAAACAACACAAAAGTACACGTCGTTTATTTTTGTCTACAATCGTTAAGCTAACAATAACAGCTGACTAAACGATTGCGAATGTTGTTCAAGAAAAGTTACTGAATAGCAACATCGTTAATTTTGTTGTTAACATTTTTTATCGATGCGATTGTCGTTAAAAAGGAATAGTGAATCGCACTGCTGAATAAGCTTAAGGCATTGCAAATAATTACATAAAAATTTTACCTACTTGTGTTCGTAAGCGTGTGTTTTTATGAGCGCTACTAGACTTTCCCCACTCACGGAACAATAGCGGAGCGTATGTCCACAGCAATGTTCGTGCATTAGTAAGTGTTTTACCTTTGCACAAATCCAACAAAGCCTCTTTGCCATGCTAAACTGGTTGCCAGTAGATCTATCAAGTGGCAGTACGACTAAACTCCACTAATGAGCGGAGCTCTCGGGAATTATGCCATTCCAGCATTATTGAGACTAAGTTCGGTTTTCCTGATCTCATAGATTACACCGCAACGAAACTGTGCTTTTCGAAAGGTTTCACCTTCACCCGGAGAACCCGGAATCTTCAGAGAGCACGTGACCCCAGTTGGACCATATGTATGGCGTAGGCCCAGGAGTCTACATGGGACTACTAGGTATCAACATTTGCTTTAGAATTCCCAACGCATTAGTAGTTCTTCAGACTATTAAGGGCTGAGTTTTGGCTGAGGTACTATAGAATGTTTGATACAGATATTTGGAGTCTTATCGACAGCTATGTTGAAATCAGGCCTCTGACAGGTGTCTATTCAACTCCTAAACAGAAATAGCGGGCATTTTTAAATAGGTGGGTGAGACATTTGAGAAACAGCTTAAAACGGGGTGCGTAGGCCGGGGCCAATACGGGAAAATGCATGGGCTGTGTAGCTGGTAAAGAGTTGAGCAAGGCTGAAGGTATCTCATATTGCTGAGTTCCAAGGCATTCTCATCTCGGCCTGTTAGAAGCAAATTCATAATACGTATTTGATATGGCTAAGGCTAGATGGCGAGAAGTATGCACCTGCAGAACACTAGGCAAATCTGTCCAAGCAGAAAGGATTCGAGCCAGTGATATGCTAAGTTCTCAAAGGACACAATTAAGCTACAACCTGACAACAAATACCAGTCACGCCAAGAGAATAGGGTAGCTGCAAATGACTTCTGTAGAAGTCAATCAAATGAGGAGAAAAAAGAGCAGTACATCATTGCATGTGCCTTTGTCTTGTCCTAGAGACACAGACATACTTATTATTTAATCCCTTATTTAATACTAACCTTCTTCACTCTTCTTCGTTTTTATTTTTGAACTCTCCATTCTCTTATCTTCTCTTGAGGTAACACAGAGAGACCAATATGGGCATGTGTTGTAGGCGGCCTGTTAACATAACCTACGATATCTACTACAGTCTCAGGCATTCTTATAAGGGGTGTAGGCTTACTAGTCTTTTGTTCTTTTTAACGTGGCGTCTAATGCAGACAGTATTTTAGACATTATATATTTGTACAATAAACTTCTTGCAAAAGTTACATACGAAAGCACTTCTTTAAATATAATACTGCTAAAGAATGTAAATTGAAAACAATAGAAATGAAGTATTTATTGCAAATATCTTATAAAGTTCATTAAATTTAAATATTTTATACTTGAACTTTTTGCAAGACTATGTGTATGTAACATATGTATGTTAGACTAATATTAACACAACACATGCTTTATTTCTTCTTGCATATTTGAGGTTAAAGTTAAACAAAAAGAAAATAAATTATCCTGCACAGAGCGTCAAAATTTCAATTTCGTTTTTATCCATACTTTTAAAGTATTTAAGTAATTTTTGTATTTTATTCGTTTTATCTTTTCATTTCTCTGTGAAAGGCATTTATACATGTAAAGATATGACCAAAGCAGATTATTGTATTTAAGTTGCAGCTGGTGATAAGGTTTTTTGTGTCTGCCGGTATAGGAGGATTGTACATTTAAAAGAAGTGAAAAAGTATCAGCTCAATTACAATTGGCTCCACAACTACGGGCGACACTGAGTTTATATACATTTTGTGTGCAAGGAAAAATATCGCCAGCTTACTATCCACACAACCGCCACAGTGTTTTTACTTCTCTGGCGGTCCTGTTATTTTGGATATAAATCATTATTTCGAATATATATGATCTCGTTGTTCATCAGCTCAGTTATTATATCAATCTTTTTATAACACTCTCAATTAAGATCAGCACTTAGATCGAAGGATCACGCCTGATATTATCTGAACACAAAATCTCTGAAATACAAACATGTCTTCTACCAGTAATTAAATTAATAAATTCACAGAGAACCTGTGTCGTAGTTTCATCCCTCTCAAGATGGCGTCGACATAAATGTGTTTGAAATAAAATGGTTAAATTGGAATTTTAATAATAATAATTCGTCCTTCTCTCTTTTGATGCGGTTGTCGGCAGTAGTCGCATTTCTGTATTTTCAATTTAATTAAGTTAAGTGCTTTATGTTATTGTTATATTTGGTCAACCAATAACTTTATTTAAATATCTCGTATTGCTTTTAAACTAAATACATGTATATAAAATTAGAGAAAGACCGAGATGAAAGCTCAGTAAGGGATGAAGAAATAAATAAATAATTTTTTTTATAGAAATCATACAAAAATTAAAGCGTAATGTTGAAACCAATCTCTTATACTCAATCTGAAGTCATAGAGTAGTCTTGAAATTACATTATAGTTGTGCTGGATCTAAAGTTTTAAATTAAATTGAAATTGGTAGGCTCTTGACTTATGATTTTTCTTAGAATGAAGATTAAGTTTTTATAATGTACTTTTTCTAAAGGATGTGTGGGGAATTCGAACTACCGCTTGTTTTAATTTTTTATGATAGAAATCATCATTTGGCAATAAATTTAATGTTAAGAGGAGCGTCTTCACTCAAAATTTTGATTTTAATTTTCCGCCTCAAAGCAAATGGAGCTTGTTGGATCATTTTTTGTAGCGAGCCGTTAGGGATAATCTTTATGCTAATAATTTAGAGACGATTGAGGCGTTGAAACACGAATTCGTAGTTTCCATTCAAATTCGATACGAATGAATCGAAAATCTACTTGATTCGGTTTGACAGGATGGCGTACTGTAGGGCAGTCACTTGAATAGTGATGCTTTTTTATTTTAAATTTAAAAGTTGAGTCTTTATAATAAAAACATATTTTTTAAAAAATAATCATTAGATTTTCATAATTTTAAAACACTTTTTTTGGATTGAATATTTTTCTAAGAGTTAAGACTTTTAAAAATATGCAACAAAGGCAATTTAAAGTTGACAATCTGCATCAGCCATGCTGTATTGGCAGCTTCTTTTAAATATGTTTTTTATTATTTAGTCTTTCGCGCCATAATTACCAAGCGATGCACGCCAACCCACAGGAGGATCACCAGATGACAAGGCAATAATAGTCTTGATGATGCATACATCGCCAGAGGCGAATGCTTTAGGTACAAATTGGACAACGTGATTCCAGCAGAACTGCGATACATGCTATATAAATAATGCTACAATAGACATTCTGCATGAAGAAGTTGAGGTGAATTGCCCACCAAGGTCGTACAATTTGACGCCGGCAGGATATACTTTCGTGGTTTCCTTAAGTCGCAAGGCTATACAAATAAGTCTTAGTCGATCCATGTCCTCAGAGTAATAACCCAGGCAATAACTTAAGCTGATCTAAACGGCAGAGTCTTTTCAAGTTAAAAAATTAGGTCAGTGCGATGCCAGAAGCTTCGACGAACTTTTTTTATGTTTCATATATAATGACATGCAATGTTCTTTCAAATAAAAGAGGATTTTCGTTAATATGTTTGAGTGCCTAGTTTTCTCGAATGGTTGTTGGCGTAACTAAGCCTGGCACAAAAATTTTATATTAGTGACATCTTCTTTTTTATTTGTTTTATTTTCTTCTCTACAATATACTAATTCAGAGTAGTCGAATTGCAACTCGTAGGCAAACACTAGTGTATTAAAGTATGTATGTATGTAATAGAAAAGCCCTATATATTAGGTTTTAAGACTAAATTTGATTCATAAAAATTCTATCCCAGACAGGCCAATATAATTAAATTATGGCGATAAAATTAGACTACTACTTGAGTTGTAACACGATTTTTGCATTCCTTTTAGTCGTATTTCACTATTTCCCCCTTCAAATTCTTCATTAACTCAAATCTCTTTTCGAATTTGTGTATTCTTTCAAGAATTTATATGTTTCTTTCCTGCCAGTATCGCTTTTGCATTTATTAAAGTACTTGTACAAAAGAAAAAAAAACCTAAAAACTTCATTAACGATTTTCTCTTTGTCCCTGGTACAAAAGATTTTAATTTAAAAATGACAACTTTGCCGTAAGCCGATTAACCTTAAACATGTGCTACTTTTTTTTATCGAAAGCTTAACAATTTTTTTTTCGTTAGGTTTCTTTCTCCAACGCATTACTAAGAAGACACCACAAAGGACTGGTTAATTAAAACCAGGAAATATCTTAAAAACATTTGGTTGTAGAGACAAAATAATTAGAAATATCTGACTGTGCCTAAAAGTAGGCAACAATAAAAGATTTGTAATATACAAAAAGCAATAATTGTGCAATAATGCACGCATACACAAACATGAATAATAATTAACAACAAAAACGCACCAATTAAAACCAAAGCAACGATTTTAAGACCAGTATTTTGTTCAGCGTAAAATAAAAAACAAAACAACGAATAAGAGCTAAAACCAATATTTTGTGTTTCCGTAAAACATAGCAAATTCTCTCCCCTGTCTGTGGTTCTTATATACATATAAATGCAAAGAAATAACAAGGTTTTGGTATGGTCACGACGAATATAGTAAGTTCTCTACAACAACACATTGTCTGTTGTGGCAAACATGTTATGGTTAATTACTTCAAACAAGTTATTGTTCATATTTAGTCATTAAATGATTTCCATCCATAAAAATTGCAGCATGGTTGAATAGAACCATACACACACCTTTCATTAAAATACTAACCACAATGACAGTGTTTGAACTATATAAAAATAATATAATAATACTAACCTTAATATATTATTAATAAATATAATATAAAAAATTTTTATTGTGTTTATGTCTAAGAAGCAATTATACTCGTACAATGTTTGTTTTTGAAAAAATTTTCTACTCGAAATCGCTTGAATAATTTGTATGGTTACCAGAAGGGTCATACTAAAATAATAATAATATGATTTAATTACAACCATATAAGCCAATCTTCACATCTTACTCTTAACATAGGTGATGTTTTCTTTGCGTGTGCCTCACTATTAAACCATTCAATTACTGGAAGTATTTTTTCAATCTGTGTTGGAATGCATTTACGAGGTTTCGATTAAGTCTCAAAACTACTGAAAACCTATCCAACTGCGAGAATATACAAATTCCAACTTTTATATAAAAACATATTTTAAACACAACTGTGTCCTAAAAATTCAACAAATTCAGCTAGAATTTTTTTTGCTATTATCACGCAAACATCCGAAGAATCGTTAAAACTGTTGAACTTTATTCAATCAGTATTAATGATGAAGGTTGATTCTGCATCCGATTCAGAATGCGTTAATTTAAATTGAGCAGCTCCAACCGGTGGGAAATTTTAAGACATTTCATGAGTTTAGAAGCTTCCAAAATACAGACGGCTCGTATGTGAGCTAATGTTGAATTGTCGCTAGTATTGGTTTCATATTATTTATTTATCGAAATACTAAACTTTTAGGTTTTTGGATCGAATTTTCGTCATCGGTTTCGGCTATGTGCCATCATCAGTGTCATTTTCCGTTTTGAACGACAAACTTGACAAGGGTTGACGGAAATTCGTTCCAAAAATCTACATCTAAACACCCTGTTGGAATATCAAATCAAATAATCAGCTAAGCTTTTACTTTAAAGAATTAACTAAGATATAAATTTACTGTAAAAGTAGCCAGCTTAAAACACTTTCAGATTTCATTTGCGGCCCAGCGAAATTACCAGTCTATAGATCAAGTGCTAAATCTGATGAATACATGATTTCAGGCAGCTGCAAGTCAAATCTGCAACTTGTTTTGGTAAATTCATGTTACCTACAAAAGAACAACAGAGACAAGTACTAAAATCTCTGAATAATAATGTATAGAAGACAGAACCTTCAACTACAATTGATGGTATAATGTAGAGTACAAAAGCACAGTAAACTCCTCTAATTCGAATAATGATGGACACCATTAACTATTACTAAAGTTGGTAATAGCTTAACCTTCCAAAGGAGCTGCAGTGTGTTGAGAATACAAAATGGCCTTTCCTCTGTCCTCCCCAACTTACTGTGAGAGCTGCTGCAATAGACGATCGTCAGCAACCCCATTCTGTTGCCGTAATTACCTGCCTTTTATTGTCTACAAATCGTAGTGAAGACATCATTCAATTGAAATCTTGATCAAATCTTTAAGAAATAAACACGGGTATACTTTATGTCAAATAGTTCAGGCATTTTTATTCGCGGCTTAAAAGTCACGACTTATCCTCATTAGGGTAGAAGTCATGTAGAAGAGTTGCTGTCTTTACCCGTAATAATATATCAACGAAACCATTAAGTGTTTTAGTATCTCTAGAGTTTAGTGATTCTCGGTATACTTGGACTAGGTTAGATATTATGTTCATTGTGGTCAATTCATGGTCCTCATTTCGTCCCTATAAGGCTACATTGTGTTGGCAATCTAAAATATATATTTATCCCCAAGCCTCCAAGGTAAATACCTTCACCAACTTAAGCACTCCTGTGAGAAGGTAACGTCTGATGAAATTCTGAGCTTTTTATATTCTCTGATTGATTTCGAACGCGCAAATCGCAGATAAGCCGTTCAATACTTAGAATTGATTCTTCAGTTAAAAAATGTTTATTTATACAAGAAATCTTAAAAAGCTCATTGCATTATCTGCACGCATTTACGGCGAGTACACCTCTGAGGTCTACTTCTTTGAAAAATTTACTTGGATTTTTTATAATATTTTTTTCTTTGAAATTCACAGATTGTTTGTTTTTCTACCAATTAGTGATGCGGAGTAGATAAAAGCCGAACTAGTGAACTGACATATTTAAATTTTTAAATTAATAAAACAGAATTATTAAACTCCCTAAAGTGACTTATATGTATTGAAATACAGAATATACTGCTTCCTATATTATTTTAAAGCACCTCGACTCTCAGCACGTGTATTAAGCAACAACATTTCGCAATTTATGGATTTTTATGTCTTCTGCAGAAAAAAATTACTATCATTACAAAATCTATTTGATTGCTCCTAAATAACAAGAAATGCAAAAAAAAAACCTTAAGGTAATTGTGGTTAACATTTTATTTGGCATTTGTTGCCTGCCGTTGTCTTTTCTTTATTTGGCCAATAGATATAGATGATTGCCAATCATTACAATATGGGTGCGTTTGAAATGTTTGATAACTATAATTGTGGCAATAAAAGTTGGTTTTAACTTTTTTTCTCAACTTTACTGCACAGAAACGAGCCAAGGTTTTGCGTTCTTTTTTTTCCAAATAAAAGCTTTATGGTTTAAAGCAGGGCAATCAACAGGGAGCTTGAGAGAGGGTTAATAAAACTCAACTCGCAATTACTATAACCAGAAGTTTTTATACGCACTCAGTTACATACACACACACACACAGAAACTCTAAGCTACACGCACACAAATTCAAACTTTGTTGAATATTTCAGTTTGTTAAAAATTAAATGTTATACACACAAGCACGCACACAGACACACACACTAACACACGCATATATAACCTTAAGAACCGGAAGCTATAATTGTGATTACACAATGAAGTTACATAGAAAAAGGTAGTCAGTCGATTTGGCACTGTAGCATTTGTACAGTGAGGAGGAAAACGTCAAATTCCCATAACACAATGCAAACTTTATACTTTTTTGTAGAGAAATGAAAAATAAGAACAGAACGCAAAAGTAATAAATGCATTAAAAAATATTGTTAATGTCGGTTGGTTTTATGTGCGTTTTTGTTTTTGGTCTATGGCAAATTCAGAAGTTCAAACGTTTAATAGAGATAAAGTTTGCAAAGTTAATTTGTTCTTCTTTTTTTTTTTTTAATAAAAAAACGTAATTCAAAAGTTATTAATAGACTTATTTGCGCAAAAGAGAGTGATTGTAGAATAAAACAGTAAAATAATTTTTTAAGCTAAAAGGGTTTGTCAAAAATAACAATTGCATAATTATGGTCGAATTCCTTTTCCGACTTTAGGGAATAAATATTAAAACACTGTTGCAGCTCACGATCGTTATGAATTTTTGTGTTCTTTACTTGTGCTTTTTTTCGGATATTGTATTCTTTGAATATTACCAATGACAATTAAAAATTGCAATAAATCTTTTATAAAGGTGGAGGTTAGGCTTTGTAGATATCCTTAATTACTAGGCAAGCAGTAATGCGAACTAACTTTTTATTCAATTCAACTTTTATCCAATTTTATAAAGGTCCTTAAGAATTCCAGAAGTAGAATTCCTCTTAAATATTGACATTCATATACTTTTGCTAGTTTACGTAGCGACACTCTTTTTTTATTTACTCCTTTGCGAGTCCTTTGAATGGCTTGTTTTATTTTCTTTGTTTATTGAATAAGCTTCGAATATTTTTTTTCAAAAATCACATTCTTTGAAACTACGACCCGGGTACAGTCACATAATTATATAATTTGCAAGCCACAGTTTCTTAAGAATGAATGCCTAGCAAAGCAAAAAATAAAAACGAAGTGTTACGGAGACAAAACATATGTTCAAATAAAACAACTTATGTCAACTTATATTAGTGCAACTACCCATGCTAATTTAAGATGAAAAAAGAAACGCACACACAAATAATTAAATGTCCTTGGAAACAAGGGTATTATCAAAAATTAACTTTCAATAATGTTAGAAAATATTAACGTATGTGATTTTATGTTTCTTACATAAGAATAGGAATGGTCTTCATGTAGGCTTCCTTTTAATGGAATTAGGATTTGGATGCTTTAAGTTTTTCCCTAGCGGTTTTTGTTAATCGGAGCTATTTATATGGACTTCTAAATATGGCGGTTACACTATTTTATTTCAGCATAACTCCAGAGCAGTTAAATCGATCAACATTCTACCGAATGATACGGCATTAAATTGTCTTACAGTTATTTGAGTATTATTTGTTATATGTTTAACAGCTCTGGAATTATTGAGAAATTTATTATATATGAAAATTAAAAAATTAAATACTGAAAACACAAAAAATTGTGAGTTTTTATCAGATCATAGTTAAGCATAGTTAAGTATAATATAAATAAAATAAGCCATGATATATTTAGGCAACTGACGTCCAAATCTTGACTCTATTCATAATTAATTTAAAAAAGAATGCAGTGTATCTTAAGGATTTTGGCAAAGCCAAAATTAATTTTTTTTAAGATTCTTGGAACAAATATGTTTTAATAATTGTAGAACACTTTAAAAGAACTAGGTTTCCCTGAAAATGCTGAGAAAAGTTTAGGACACATCCGTTACACTGGAATCGAGAAAATAAATATTCACATTACTAATGCAACATCTGTGCAGATTTGAAAATTGTAGCTATATTAACCGAATTACAAATTAGATAAATCAGGTTTTGACCCTTTTTATACCATGTGAAAAATTGTATACGAAAAGCGAGTTTAACTTCAGCAGAAAGAGATGTGTCTGTAGTAAACCTAGATCTAATCAGAAACTAAATGAGAGCTATAATAAGAATGGTGAAGGTTCTCAATACCTAAAAAGTTCATTATCCGAATCGGCAATGTACAATTAAAAGAAAGAATCTATATAGCACCACAAGTACGAGTGCTTCCTTAGGAAGGACTCAACGTTTAAAAGTAAGTTAAGTGAAGCAGAATACAGAATATGGGCTTCAGTAAATTAGTATCCAAATTTTTGGGGAGCAAAAAAGCCGAAAACTACAATGAAGTCATTCAATACCTTCTTCCGTTATGACGTATGAGATTACCAGCAACTTACCGATTGCTCGAAACACACTTTACGCAGACCATAAAAATTTGTATTAAAATTCGACTCTGATACTCGTCATAAATCACAATAGAATTGGCAACATTGTACAATGAAATTCCGGTTAGCAGAAAATCTGTGTAAATAAATTTTTTTTTTCTCTTTCTGACTACTGTCCATTCACCAAAACGTTTGAACCTGCTTTGTTGTTTTATTTTGGTAAAATTCCTTGTCAGATTGTCATAATTAAGGTCACACAATTGTGTCATGTTAGTCTGAAATCTAACTATGTACATACTTAACTCCATGTTTGTCGACAAAATATATATGCTGTATGTTTAGAATTTTTTGACAAGCTTGTCAATTTATCTAATTTGAAATAACAATCAACAAATACGGGAAGTCAAACGCAGCAATACGAGGTGTATTACAAAATTACAGAAAGTTTCTTAAAACGTATTTGTGTTTTCATCAGTATAAATTTCGTTTTCTCTACAAATAAAGGCCTTCATATATGTGTGTGGGCTGTGCTTAATTGCAGAGCATGCAGCGTAAAGCTCATTTTAGTCTGGGTTAGAACTTCCCACGGTCAAAACCATTTACAACTTTGAACTTAAGACCCCAAAAATATGTCTTCGAAACTAAAACAAGCCAAAGCCAAACGAACTATAAAAAACAAACATTTTTTGGACACACTTCGTATATGCATATGAACATATCGTTTTGAAAATATGTACAATACTCTAGCATTAATAAAAATATGCTTATTTCTGCGTTTATTGCTTTGTTCCTATTGTTGTTCAGATTTTAACAAGTTATATTTCGTACTATAAGTAAAATGTTTTGAACAAGCATGAAGAAAATTAGGATTCGAATACATACCTCTATTCCTAGATATATTTAAATCTGCCTTCAATACATGAGTACAATTTGCGACTTACGATTGCAGTTGAGAAAATAGTCGCCCATTAAGAGCTTCTCTATTTTTGATAGCTTGGCTAGTAGGTTTCACTATACATTGTACATGGCCTAAACTTTTTGAGCTGTTTAATTGCTCCACCCTTTTAAAAGTGTTAAATTGGGTGTCTAAAAATTCCCAACTTTTTATATTTTTAACAACTTTCCTGAGCAACAATAACTAGAGCAGTAAGTGGCAAAATATTTTTGGTCATTGATTAAAAAATATTTTTTTAGCGGCCATTTTTTAATTAATTTCATAATGAACTGCAAATCGTTGTAACAAAGCAACTCAAGCTCACTAGCAAGCGCTGAATGATAACAGTGAATTCTTGTCTACTTTTTTTTAGTCAGTCACACACTAGCCTTAGAATGAAGTACTTGTGCAGTCAGTTTAATAGTGGTGTTAAAAAAATAAATATCCTGATCGTTTTTATATATCAAATGTAGACTAGTGGGAAGATAAACAAAGAAGAAACGTATGGACATACTAAAAGGCACTCCTCCTGTTAGGTATGATTTCTATACAAAATTGAACATAAACCGAAATGTCCAATTTTCAATAACAGCTAAAAAAGATGAGATCATTTATATTGCTGATGAATTAATTTTAAATAATTTAGGATAATAAAATCTTTAACATTCATTTTTATGCAAAACGCGCCATAAAACTTAACCTTAAATTTTAAATTTAAATACTGAATTAATTTTTTCCCCCTTTTTTTACTTACCAAAGTGATTTTCTCGAGGAGCGCGATAAGTATTATACTATGACTGACGACTACACCGTGGGACAGCATATACTCGCATATAGTATTATTATACTTTTTTTTCTTGCAGGATTATTACCAAAGTATTGCAAGAAAGAGCCACCAAAAAAAATTTGTTTTAAATTGCTTTATTTTAGGAAGGCTATTGTCTCTTTTTTGCAGCACCGTTTAAACTTTTAATATCAATGCAAAATTGACTTAATTTCAAATGTTTGTCCACGAAGTCGCAAGAAATATTTTTTATCGATAACTTCCGATTTTTAGAATGTAATCGATTTTCTACAAATGATAATTATCTACTCAAGTTGTACTACAACCTACAATAGGTCAATCAATAAATATATCCAAATTATTAGATTTTATCACACGGAGAGGCGGAACTTCAATCATCAAATTTTGTTTTTGAGTACAACGTTGTTACTAAATAAAAAAATTTGGAGTGATGGAAATCTTTATTTAGACCTTTATAATTTTTTTTTTTTTGATAAATAGAAAAGATTACATCCGCCAAGTAGCTGCTGCCAGAGTTGATACACATTTGTGCCCGTGTTATCGCATTTGCCATGACTTTCCGCAAGATTTCCGGTTATAACTGTTCGCGTTCCTGTCGAATATTCTTATTAAGGGCTGCGATTGTCTAGGGCTTGTTGGATCAACCCACAAAGTACCACCAAAGAAAGAAGTCTAAGGTGGTTAAACCGGACGATCTTGTTAGCCATGCCAATAACGAGAGATTACGCAACTAGGAACCGCTTCCATTGTGGCTCCTGCGTGTGTGCGGTTGCACCGTCTTTTGGAAACCATATGTTCACTAAGCACCGCTCATATAATTTCGGCAGTAAAAAGTTGTTTGTCAGTAACAGTAATCGTATTGCCGATGGTATCCTCAAAAAAAAAAAAAAGATTACGGCACATTCACTCCTCCCGAGAAAACCTCGTACCACACAGTTGCTTTTATAAAACGAATTTCAAATATCAATATGTTTTATATCATTACATTTCTCAACTTTCTGTATTCCCTATCCGCAACTAATTATCTTTAAAATGTCAACAAAAAATTATAATAATAGAAGAATGCTACAAGATGAAAAAAATACACCAAATAGTGTATGTTGCGTGAGCTACATTGGTCTGCCATTGTTTATTAATAGGTGGAGTAATATTAAAGTAATTAATTATTTTTCTAGTTATATCATTTATTTGAAAGATAATAGCGCTTAAAAAATAAAATTACTTTCTTTGAAATTTAAATTTTGTCTTATAAGTCACTGTAGAAAGAGCCTTTGCTGCCCTAAAACCGATATAAACAGATTTAAGGACAATATAATCTCTAGAGTGCGAACATTTTCTACGCAAAAAATAAAACTTAAATAATATTTAAAAACAACACAAACTCTTACATAACTTTTACGTCATTGGGTGGTTTTTGCTACATTTGCAAAAAATATTAATATACAATTAATATTGAACTCAATTTAATATTTGAGTCGAATAATGGCAAATCTACACACTTAAAAAGCTTATGCTAGTACAAACAGCTGTTTATTGTTAAACTCTCAGCAAAAGTATATTCAAATTATCAAATCTTTATGAAACATTTCGACCCTTCTAGTACATTTAGCCACTTTGTATATCTTGAATGATTTTAATTTTTCTGCCATTTAAAATAAATGTCTCCGATACAAGTAAAATTTATTTTTAAAATTAAACCGAAAACAGTTACAAAACTTTCTAAACAATATCCACACAACGATAACAATGACATTATTAAAAAATTTAAATTTGAGTTTAATATTTAAACAATTTTAACAAACTAATTACTATTTTACACTGTACTTTAACCTAAACATCCGATTGTTAGATACAAATTGTTTGCACTAGTAGTAGTAGACGTTCATGCTATAACGGTACCAGCAGAAGTTGTACAATTTTCTGTAATAAATTTTTATGTTTAAACATTAAAGCCCATTAAAATGTCTTTAAATAAACTATCAAATGAGTAAGTATTTACTTGGGAGTTTGTGAGTGTGTGTGATTAGGGGCATGAACACATGCATTAGTCCATATGTGTGAATGTATAATTTTAGGATAAAAGAAGAGAGCTAAGCTAAGCAGAGCATTTAAAATCGAGAACAAAAAATCCCATTACAAATGTCAAGCACATTTGCCAAACAGTGTCAGTATGAGGTCAAACATCAACGAAGCAACGTACAACAAATACAACGTGTGCCAAAATATACGAACTACTACAGCATCAACAACAACCGAAATTAAACGTTGAGTAGAGCGAATACATACGCATGCCTTCACTCGTTTAAACAAACGTATTCACATGCAAGCACTTTTTAAATGCTACACACACACATCCGTGTGCATTATCATTTAAATGTACGAGTACCTGTAGTGAAAGAGTAACTCATAGAGGAGAAGCTATAGAGTCTTGCCGGATTTCTTAAGAACGTCAATTTCTTAAAGAAGTTCTGAGTTAAAAAACTATTTTCTAAAAAGATCTATCACACACAAGTAAATGGTTTATCAATTTTGCGCTTTCAAAAGGGAAATAAAGCACACACAAAGCTATGATTTCGATGAAACTTTTATTTCATTATTATTCTTGGACTTTGCTATTACATAGCAAATATAATGTCATTTCAATGACCGCTTCGTCTACTTCTTCGCTGTATCTCGGCGATAATTTGTCAAACGTTGGTTTTCAAATGCTCGTACGTTAGGGTATTTTCCGTGTTGATACGTTCTTTGTCGTAGAACCAGCAAAGTTTAACGGAATCAAATCGCATGATCTTGGTGGTCAGTTGAAGTCGCCAAACGCAATAAAGCCAAAATCGCTCGTGTTGTGTAGCATGTGTTACCGTCTTGTTTCAGGCCAAAAAAAATTTGGATATCACACGGCCGGAGAACTTGGAATTGCCGGTAAAGGTGCTTCCAGCGTCGTTTTAGAAATACTCACTACAGAGTTAAATGATACAATTTTGCTTTTTGAAATGTTTTTCATCGGTGAAGAAATTTTGTTCGAAAAATCAGTCTAGAAATTTTGTTGCTTCACCACACAATCAGCATATCCACAGCGTTGTGAGTGGTCATTCGGCTTAAATTTTTGTCCGGATTTGATCTTCTATAAGTTGAGGTGGAAATCCAATCGGATTATCCGCCAAACTTTTATTCAGAGAAGCTATCTTTTCGGCAGTGCTCATATTGCGGTGATTCACAGGCCTTACTACATCTACAATGTTTCCAGTCTCTTCAAATTTCTTAATAATATTGCCAATTCCTTGCACAGTATGTTATCCGATTATGACGACCATAATCATCCCGTGATGCTCGAAAAGTGGCAGTAGTAAGCTTAAACTATTTTTATGCGTTCTTCGGTTATTAAACGATCCATATTCGTAAATGGCAAACTTTTCCCTAAATAAATTACACTTCAGATGGCAGATATTTCACAGCTGACAGCCTTGACAGATTGAAAGTTTTGAAACCACTCAATGGATAATACTGTGATTTCAATAGAACACATTCTTAAAGGACTTCTGATCTGAATTCCCTTATGAATATTCGTTTTTTTATAAAGAACTTCACTTTTAAGTTTTCTCTACTAAAAACTTTTGATAGATAATACCTCATCGTGCTTCTGGCTTTTTAAAAGATATCCTTTACATTTAGTATGCGTATTCTGTTGATAAATAAATAAGATATTGTTCTAGAGATATAAGATCTTTTTGAACACACCTCGTATGCATACACTGCTCAGCTATCTAATACAGGTTTCGCGTATATGTGTGTTTTAATGCGCACACATGGTCCGTACTAGTAAGGGTGTGGGATAATAAAATTCTGTTTTTCCTAAGTCCATTTAAACACACACAGACTCCTTTGCAAATTAAGCTTATAGAAACTGCTGCATCCGGTGGTAGCAATGTACTTATGAAATATACCTTGATTGGCTTTAATGGATAAAAAGTACACTTTTATACTAAAATTAAACATTTCAGGCAAAATAGCATTAAGAAAGTATTTCCATTTGTTGCACAATGGATCCTAGTGAGATATGGACATTATTGCAATAGGCAAAGAAAATTATTTAAAGGCAAAAGGTGTTTTCGTTTCTGAAATAAAATATTTCCCTTTTCAAAACTTCATGCTTTACACATCGTTATTATTTGGGATTTTATACAGATCATAAACTGTAATGCCTTTCGGCATTATTAAGGGTGAAATCTAAAAAAACACCACCTTTTGCGGGCGAGTATAACTAGAAATAGCAAAGGCAACTAATGTTACTTTTATCTAGGAACTAAAACACCATAAGTCCTGTAAGACTCGTAAAAAATCTGTTGCGGAACACTCGTAGAGCACAAGTGTTTGAGTTAAGAAAATTTTAATAATTAATTTGTATATTTTTGTTTTTTATAAAATACAGGACTCGGATCGCCACATGCGTGAACGTACAACTCTGCACGTAACATTATCTTTTTCGAATTATGACATGCGTGAAGGTATTGTCATTTATGTTACAGTTAAAAAATTTGGTATTATAAAACCCTGAATGTGTAATTTTTAAGAACTGTCATTCGTAAACAAATCTTAGTTCGAGTACATACAAACATTTTTTCAAATACATAAATCAAAAATATGGTTTTAACAAGTAGTAAAGATTTCATCTCATTACTCTCTAATATCTCACGCAGGATCGGCGCTTAAAAAATATTCATAGATTTTAATGGTCGGTTATTGCAACTTTTCGCAAAACGATTTCCTTTCGGTTTAATGGACTAATTAAAGCAAATTAAGTCCTTTATGACAACAGCTTTTTCATGACCCCATTCTTTGCCTTTAGACGACTCATTTTGGAGGAATTTTAAAGCAAATTAAATCATTTGTGAGTGATTTTATGAATGACCACCAAAACTTGACAGCAGAATTGTCTGCTTAGGTTTTTAATGAAACTAATCTTTACTCAGAAGACTTATTTGTCAAAAATTCTCAAAAAGTTGATTTCCAGTTCAACTGTTATTTTTTTACAGAGTATACTTTCGTACATTCCAAGCCTTGATTGAGCCTTGGTAACAGCCTGCTGCCAATTACAATGCTAGAGGATTTGCTTTGGCATCAGAGTGCCTCAAATTTAGTTTCTCGAGCAGATATGTAAAAGCCTCTTTGGCTAAGCGGAACCGTTAAGCCAATATCTAATTGAGGACTTATAATTTAAACAAAACCTAAATTTAGAAACTTACGTTGTGCTCGATAGGGTCACTGGATTACTCCGATCCCCCAGCTACATCCGTGTGGTACTTTTCTATCTTCCTCCTGCCGGTCACGAAATAGTTCGTTCAATTAAAAAAATATATCACCACTTAAAACAATTACAAAAACAACACACACACACTTTATTTTGGTTGTTGTTTTTGTTATTGTTGTAAAGTTGCTGCCATCTTTCTGAAATATTCTTTCAATTGAACAAAGTGGTTCGTAGACGGCACAACTCTAGTAGCCGGTGCTATATTTACGTTCTAAAATTGAATATATGAAACCTATTCCGTTTGCAACCGTAAGTCATGATGCCACTCAGTTCATACGATTATCACGTAATTTTTTTAAATATTATCGATACGTTTGCGAATGTTCGATTCGAGACCAGGCTTTTTAAATTCCTTCCATTTAAGCACAGATAGTGCTTCAGCGCCAAAGTTAGCTAATTTCTAGTGGACTGTGAATATAGGTAACTACTCTATTTTAAGTAGTAGAAGATTTTTATTATAAGCAAGATTAGACAAATGTGTATTTACGTTATATATCACAAGCTATATAAAACAGAAATTATACGAAGAAGAAATCCTGTTGCGAAAATCTGTAAATTGAAAGTCTAATAAAATATATCAAGTGGTAGAATACTTCTGAGAAAATTTGAAGAAATTAGCTTTCCGTTTTTAACTTTTCAAAGTTAAAAGTTTTTCCAATTTTATTTAACTAGGTTTCTTAATATATTTTATTCTTTCCACAAATAGCGAAGAGGGACACCTACTTTTTAATATTCCTTCCTAACAATAATATCGGTCACATATAGTTATTCTTAGGTTTCAGTTATACCTTCAACTTTCCTGCACTTTTGCTTCACTTTAGTTGCAAATATTTAATATTTAAAATTTTATCATCTTTTTTCATTCGAGCTTAATTTCGAGTGTTTGAAAACCGGATCTAAATCAATTCTCAGTCTAACTGGCATCAAGAACTTACTATTACGACAAAAAAAGCATGAATAAATAATTTTCAACTACGTTTGAAATTTCGAAGTTAATTTCGAATATTCGAAATTTAAAAAATATTAATTTTAAAGCCAATTGCTTAAAAACTTTTATAATCCATACAAAAGTGCACGTTCTCGAAGTGTTATTATATTCGAACATTCGAATTCAATGCTGAAATTTGGCCAAATTGGTACGTGAAAATTTTAATACTTGCGAATGAGTAAAAAATTACAGTTGATTATTCTTTTGCCTTTGAAACAAAGATTATAATTGATAAAAACTAATATGGCAGCTCACAAGCAAATATGCGACCCCATCATAAAAACTGTAATACAAGTATGTTGCCATTGTCGATCTTTTTGGACTGAAATTTTTCTTTGTTACTAATATTTCCATCAATTCTTTGGCCTATCTTTTAATTGTAAATCTATTACAAAGATAAAATAAAAGGTTAAAAAGTGCATAATGATGAGATGGCAGGGAAGTTATATCAAACATAAAGTTAAAGAGCAAATGTGCAAAAGAAACACTACATACATGCCAACATAAATAACAACCCTTAACACACATGTATTTACAACACATCCTCATGAATGTTTGAACTTCTGGCTGTGGGCGTGTGTGTGTGTGTTTTAAATGCTGTCTTTTTAGTTAGAAAAAAAATCTAACACATACAAATTCACAATTACACTATTGAGCGTAGCAATGTACGAAAAGTTATGAAGAAATATAAATGTATTAGTTGGCGATTTTTAGAAGGGCAAGGATCAGATAAGGTAGTGCATTTAAATTATTATTATTTTTCATAATATTTTCAGAGCTCTCTCCGAAGATGTAATGAGTTCCTAATTAAACATTAAACTTATTAAAGAATACATTCTGTTAAAGCAATAATTGGTCTACTTCCTGGAAATCAAAAAATAATACCTATCCTATCCTAAGGCACACAGCTGTTAGAAATGATATTAATTTTTACTTCAAATATTTTCGTAAACTTGCATTTATTGCTATATTCTCAAAATATCCCCTAACAAAAAAGCCTTTATGTATGAGAGTGCCTGTATAAATAAACTGAAATAACTGGTATTTGTCCTTATAACTGTATGAGTGTGGCCATGTAAATATACATATGTATATACTGTATATGTTATCCTAACAAGTTATGTGTTTAAAATGCGTTTTAAATGCTGATATTGGCTGTTGGTCTAAACTAACTATAACACTATATCTTTAGGTATCTCTGTCTATTTAGCTAGAAATTGCTTAAGCATGTGAGCACCATCATGCATATGCATGCGTTTGTGCCATTTGTAGTGCAACCTGATTATTCTATACAATCACAGTAAAGCTCGCGCTCAATATAACAACGGTGCCTTTTATGCAAATCTCAAAAGATGTTAAGCTAATGCAGTCAGACGTTGTTGCTCATGCTGGCACTGTTCAAAAGAAAAACACTGTTAAAAAAGCAAAATAAAACTACTAGTAGTCAGGCTTATAGCCAAATCATATTTATATTTTTTATGCTACTCTAAGGTTCTATATTAGATTGGCTGTATGTACGCGTGTGCATTGAACCAGGTAAGAACCCTTGGCAAAATGTTTGCTATAATGTTTTATGATATTTCCTATTTTCTTTTTATTCCGTTACGACTAAAGTTTTTGTTTTGTTCTTGTTGCTGTCTTGCTTTAATTCCTTGTGCAAGTTTGTGTAGTGCTTAAGTGAGTGTGGCAAATAACGCAGCAAGTAGAAAGGGGAAAAAAGGCTTTACAGGAAAATAAAAGAGGGAAAATTGAAAATTGGAAATTATTGATTGGCCATTAGCCAAAAACTAGTCATTGAATAATTCCTAACGATTCACTATGAATTATTGAAAACCATGATATTGTCTGAACGGCTGTATGTATGTATGTGTGCAAAGATATTTAAGGGATTAGCAAGGAATAAGCAGCATCTAAAGCTTTAAACGTCATGGTTAATAAAAACAAAATGTTTTAAAGTTTAAAAATGCCTTTAAGTGAACTTTTTAACAATTCTGTTGTATGAGTACAATATTATTTTTTCTGAATTTATATGTAAATCATAATCAGAGTTCCTTAACTTAAAGAATGTTCATATCTTAAGTTTAGTAACGGAAAAGAATTACAGGTCCAACAAAGGTAAGCGCCAAAGGTTAGATTAGAAGAAATAGAAGAGAACGTGTCTGGATAGGTCAGTAAACAAGGACCATGACTATATGTCAATTAAACTGATCTTGCCGACGTTATTCAAAAAATGTGTTCCGCGTATATAAATTTGTATATAGTGTATAAAAGTAACTACAATAAATGGAAATGAAAGTAAAGAATAGTCTCTTTTATTGCATTCAGAAACTCCGTGGCTAATAATCCTCACAGATGCCTTGTATTGCTGTATCGATTTTATTATTGTGT
The DNA here is from genome assembly GCA_963932375.1 of Phania funesta. Taxonomy (NCBI): domain Eukaryota; kingdom Metazoa; phylum Arthropoda; class Insecta; order Diptera; family Tachinidae; genus Phania; species Phania funesta. The sequence continues at coordinate 100,410,308 of OZ010653.1, read as the reverse complement.
TATAATACAATATCATTTTATATCCTTTTGAAGTGCTGTATTGGCATTATACCTGGGAATATTTGTGTGATTGATTTGTTTTTTAAAAAAGTTCAACATTTTCAATTTTTAGGTGTAGTTACAGTAAAATCTCACATTACTGGATACTCTCTATCGCGCTATATTTGCCTGGTTATGAGAGATGTCCCCTTATGAGAGATGTACACATTCTTTATTTTATATATTGTTACGTTTATTACCACAATACACGTTAATTTGTAAAGTTCTTTTGATTGCAAGAATTAAAATGCACAGTGCTAATAATTTTATCAGTTCACAACTTTATTCGGCAATTACAAGTTTTATTTACAACTCCTCAGTACTAATTTACATTGTAAACATAACACTCTTATGTACACACGGCTGTTCACTCCATGAAATCTCAAAGTCAACTTTAACTCTCTGCGGTGCACGGCGCCATTATATAGAGATCACGGCCGGTCCGTAAAATTTCCCGAACTTACGTGATATTACGCATCATTTATTTACTTTTTTGTTCTGGCTTAGTTGTTTTTGTTTCTACTTCAGGTCGCGGTTCGGGGAATTTTATTCTAGGTTGTTGTTTTTGGTTTATGTTTATAACATTTCGTATTTGTACAATAGGTCGTTTTACACCGATTTCTTGCTGACTATTATTTTTTTATGATATAATTAAACATCTTCGATTTTACTTCGTAACAATATTTTATTTCATAATATTACACTATATCAAAGGAGTGGAGTATTGTGGTTGTAAAAATTCATTTATAGGACTGTTCAATTTTAGCTGTTGAATGTCAAAATGCGTTGAAGTTTTTAATGTGTTGATATGCAATAAAGTACTCTTTGGCAAAATGCTTCAAACGGGAACTTTGTTTTGATGCTTCATCATAAAACTGTATGGAATTAGGTATTTTTTACAAATACCCTGTGTTCAGAGTCTCTCTACACCAACAAATCTAATTTACTTTACAAAATTCGTCAAAACTATTTTATCGAGCGGAAACTTCCTGTTAATTTGCATACGTTGTCATTGGTGTATCATCTTCGACATCAAAATCGTTTGATTTAAAAGTGGAATTACCAATTTCATTGGTGTAAACACAAATATGAATCAGTAAGTAGAGAAACTACTTATTTAATACAACACTGTTTTGTGCGTTTTATCAATGTATGTACGATGTTATAGTGAATCGGCATAGATAATTTTATCATCTTTATATTTTAGGAACACTTTTATGTAAAACACTAAGAGACAAATTTTTGTGGAACATTTTAACACCCACCGTGTGGGTCTTTTTCGCCTTTAAAAAAAAAAAATTATGCTCTGCAAAATATTTCCCATAAAATCTAGTATAAGTCTTTAAAGACACCAAAGCTCAGAATGCATCGTTAACGCCAGAAAATATCCACAACATAAAGTGCGTTTAAGGGTTAATTTTGTACTTATTTTCAAGTAGTACTAAAATATCCCACAAAACCGGATTTGATAAACCTAGTTGGTATTGCTAATATGTCTAACGTATAATTTTACTATAAGTCACTCTAAAAAAGAAAGCTGAAGTTATGATATAAATGTAGAAGTGCCTCAATTTATCAACGAAAACGAACAATTCTTCTACTTCTCTAAAAAGTTATGTTTTATTAGTTTTAGAGGATGAAATTTCCTTTTCACAATTGGAGACATTTATTATCGTTCGAAGAAGGGTTCTTTTATTATTACTTACAATAATAACATGATTTTTAATAAGCATTTAATTCAATCGTCATATGTCACTCTTAGATTATGGATACCTTATCTAGAGCCAGAGCGTTAACTGTAAAAGTTTTCTTTAGAATAATGTTTCTTATATGCCGGGTATTTTTATTGTTCTCTAAATGGACTTTCCAATTTAGTTATTCACAAGGATCAGATGTGTGTAGTAAACCTAAGCATTTTAAGAATCTAATTTTATGTAGCCTATTGTTAGGCTACACTCACTTATCATTCTAAAGTATTAATTTTTATTACCAAAATATGCGTTAAATATCTAAATGGACTTTTACTTAAATGCATATAAATTTTCAATTTATTTTAATATATGTATATATGTAAAAGATATTATCAACATAAGGTATAAAATCAATGATAATGTCGACTTCAAGGAAAAAGAACTCATCCTTTTTATCCTGCTGAAACAAAAAATTACATTGCCATTTTGTTGGCCATATTTTCGCAAACCCCTTGGTAATATATTCAATAAATTTGCCATAGTATGCCAATATTTTAACATAACTTTGTTTTTCCAAAAAATAAAGAAAATTTGCATATTGTGTTATAAAATATTTTCAGTATTTTTCCGTCCCACACTTTACTACCCGCTCTCTCTTCCTGGGAGTTTTGTATACGAGAGAATGTTTTCATGTTTTGCAAATAAATTTTTTTTCTGATGTTTTTTCCTACCCTCATGCAAACTTGTAGAACAAATAAACTTATACAGATGCTGAAAAAAAAGAATAAAAAATTGGAAGAATTTAAAAAAAAATACATAAAATTGTTCGTGGGAATCTGTATTAAATTGTTATTAAAGTTTAAAGCATTGCTAGTAAGTGGTAGGATGAGGGCTTAATTTTCTGACTTTCGATTTTTAGTACAAAAATCACATTCATGCATCTTTCTGTACAATTATCAAAAATTACTTTCTAACCATTATAATTTTTTAAGACCAACAGTCAAACTTCTCTACGACCTATAAAGTGTTCCAATTAAAGTTATTGTGCTTTGACAATGTATTGTTATATATATGTTTTGTGGATGAGTATCATCATTTCCTTAGGACCGTTCACCAAATTTATGGCACAAACATTGATTTGGTTAGCTAAGAATACAAGTGTTTTCTCTTTCCCGTGGCTGACAGCTGTGTATGTTTAGTTCTCTTTTAATTTGATAGATGGTCTTGAACGTTTTTTTTTTTTTATAATATGTGAGAGAATCTCAAAAACTTCTAAACGAGTTACAAGACATTCGTAATTTTCTATTACAAAACCCCGTTGGGGAATACTTATCGTTTAACCTGCAAGAATTAGTTTTATAATCGAAATCTTAAAAGCTCTGATACAATACTGTCAGTTGAATAAATATATTACATGCGATGTAAAATTAAATTTTTCCTATTTTGACTTATGACGTTGTTGCGTCAAATGAGCGCTATAAGATTTACAAGACAATAGCGACTCTTTCTTAACAATTTGTAAAACAATCATAACTCAGTTTTCGAGGCAGCCGTGGATCTATCTAGACTTTTAAGAATTTTCAAGACATGCCGCAGATTTTTTGGTTTCAGTCTCAATGCAATTTGAAACGCTAATGCAAACATTTTTTCAAAGGATTTACAAAAAATTCGTGAATTTTTCTACAACAGAGTAATGAGACTTTTTTTAAAAATCGGCAATATAACTGGGGGAAAACGCCATAGATCTTATTTACAAACCAATATAATCAACCAAATATTAGCGTATCTTTGTGTGGGTAAACACAAGACAATAGTGATCCTTTCGTAATAGGCACGACAAACAATTCTCTATAAAAGGCTACCTTGTTGCTCTTTTTGTAACTCATTTTACAACACAGTGTGTAAAGTTAACGCTAGAAATTCTTTTCAAATTTTCGCTTCATTTAATTTGTCTTGCCTGAAGATGCACTCTTCATTCGTATAAGCATGAGATAACCTACTCTGCTGTACTTTAACTGTATTTTATTTTAAAAACTTTTATCCAAAAATTACACAGCTTTACTTCATCAGTTTTAAGCTTTAATTAAAAATCTAAAAGTTTTAATTCTCGTCATTCCGAATCTAACTCTTGCCTTTATTTCCAAGTGATAAAATGAGAAAACTCTTGAAGTATTTCATAATTTTAATTATTGTTTTCATTCACTTTATTGTTTGGATAAATTATTCTTAACCATTTTAAATTACTTGTTTACGATTTTGTCGCTCTGAAACTTTTTAATAATTAAGCGAATGATTTATTCAGGCTCAAAATCGTACAAAATTTTTCATTATTAAGTGGGTTAAAGCAAAAATTGCAAAAAGAGTACGATAAAGAATACAATAAATAAAGTTACAGTGGGTCATACTTCGTTCTAACCCAATAGAAAATTGATCGAAAAACTATGAAAAATATAATAATCCCTCGTATTAAATTTTTCATCACTAGATGGGTTAAAAAGATGATGTTTGCAAGAGACGATACTCAGTAGAAAGACACAAAGAATGCTGATGATATGTGTATTTCGTTTTGTTAGCGCTCCAAATTTAACTTTTTCAATATTTTATAAAAATTATCGTAGTAATAAGAATAAATTTTTCTGCCTTAATTGAAAGAAAAAAAATTAACTCAATAAATTATCGCTTAATCATTTAAAATTATTTTCAAACTCAAATATATTGTAATTTGGCTACAAAATTCTCATACACGTCATATTGCATTAATTACATTATATTCCTAAAGGCACTTTCATGCCATTAGATTGAGTAAACCGTATTTGAGTGTGGATCTGACCTGAATAATGTGTTATGGATCTGAAACGATGCTTCTCTGCTGGGGTATAACTCGCCGCTCGAGGAGGTTCTGTCACAGAATATTTCTATTTCTGGACCCTTGATAAAGGAAAAACGGAAACACCTTCACGGAGCCTTATTTGCTCGCCACTATATGGCAGAGAGCTTAACTGAGCCGGTGGTACGCTACGGGAACAGTTTCGAAACCGTTGACAGAAACACGCTCTCTTACAGTGAGTACATTGCTTCTGGGAGACCCCACGGACGCAATATCTCACTCAGCGCTGACAGGATTGGGGAGGTGAACCGGTGGGCGCCACTTGCGCACTACCACATCTTGCAGCGGTGTCAGAGTACCTTTTCTGCTGACCGGTGTACTGAGTCAGTGGACGCCACTGATGCACTAACCCGATGTAACGGTTGCTTAACATAGGTGGATTGTCGCTGGGAGACACCACGGGGACACTACACCTCTTTTAACGTTAGCAAAAGCTCTCTTTAACAACGGCTGATATATTGAGTCTAGGAGCGCCACGGACACAACACCTCAACGTAGTTAGACGAGATGGGGTCTTACGTGATACAGATGTGGATATGGCACCTGGGAGACACCATGGGTACCATACCTTTCTCTGGAATAGAGAATTTGTACAATAAGGACGCCACTAAATTTTTAATCTTATTTTGCAGTCATAGTTTTCTAAAAGTTTAGACTTTTTATTTGATCAGAGTTGCATTTCTACAGCAGTGCTGTAGCGTAATGAAATTATTTTACTTTTAAGTTTTTGACAGTCAGAACGAATATCATCGGATTTCTCTATGCAAGAAAAATTTTTTTTTTACTGATTAGAAGCAACTTGTTAAAAAATTTTAAATAATTTTCTCTAAAATAGTTAAGACTTTTGTTAAGACACTTTAATTGAACTTAAATTGTTTAATAATTTCCAAAACACTTTGCAAACAAAAGTCTTTCTTATTCAAACGCATCCTGTTTGTAAATGTTGCTTTAATTCCCCATAAACAAACAATAAATAAAACTTAACAATACCTCGACAATTAAACATTTTGTATAGACAACTACTGTAGAATAAAAAACTATTACAAGTTCTAAACAAGATTTTATAATATTTATTAGTATTATTTAAATAATAACATAAATTTTCATTAAATAATGCCACCTAAACTACCAAAACTTTACAAACAAAACAAGGGAGAACAAAACAATCTCTCAATAGGACTAAATGAATTGACTTTAAGTTGTGCTGAAGAAAGTCTCTAAAAATAGAAAAAAAAATTGAGAAAATGTTACTCGTATTCTAAGAAATGCTTGTAAATGTTTGGTTGGCTGAATAATTTTGTTTGTTTAGTTGTTGAAAATTAGTTAACGCTTGTGCAAGCAAAGACTAACACAAACACAAACTATTGGTCGAATGAAGTGCTAGTGAGTGAGTGTATGTGCGTGTAATTGTGCGGTTTTTTGTGAAATATAGAAGGTTTACAATGTATCGTAAGACAACCGCACTCAAATGATTTGATTTCCTATTCTAAAGAACATGTAAAATTATATGTATGGGTGTGTGTATGTGTGTGTGTGTGTGTAAGGAAAGCGTTTACATTTGCCAACTGATACGATACTTTGATGGTGGTTGGTTTATGTTTCATAAGGCAAATAGTTTAGTATTGCAGCAACTATATAGTGGTTTAAATTAGACGCTTTATTCGTATAAGTTTCTCTTAAATGCTGCCATTCAATTCCAAAATAGTTGGCCTAGTCTGTCATATTCGAGTTTTGTTTTTATTTCGATTTTTGTGGTTTCAGTTGTGTTTCCTTTAAGCATTGATTTCAATTTATAACGTAAACAGGAAATTAATACTTTCTTGTGTATGAGTTGAAGTTAGTAAAATAACATTGATGGGAAAAGGATGAGGAAATTGTTTCGCTAATGAAACAGAAAAAGTTTAATAAATTGCCTGAAAACCGCGTTCGAAATATATACATACTGTCAGATTTAAGGTTTGTTAACATATTCTAAATATTTTATTCTCGTTTTACTTACGGATCGACAAATTTTAGGTAGGAAGTCTTTTATTTACCCTTATTTGGGTTGAATTCTTTTCAATTCATATACAAATACTTAAATATCTTAGGATAAAAAAGCTACGATAGCTAAGAATCGCTAGATTAATAGCGGGGGACGCAGGTTCGGGTTCAGGTTCTATGTGACTACGAATTCGGGTTATATATACTCGTAGTTCGCGTATTGCAAATTAAGTTATCAAACTTGTTTTGTATACTTAAATCTATTGGTCAGTTAATGCTTGTAATCTTAGAGATGATTAGAGAAAAGTTGTAATTTCAGTGTTGCAATTATTACTCATCTTATTGCATCTATATTCCTCAGTCAAACTAAATGCACTTAGCCGAGCTTGACTAGCTTCCTATATGCATAGGATTTGAAAACGAATTCCTTTAAAACCCATCTTGGAACACGTTATATTACGTTTAGCTATCAGCGTGAAATCCTGGAACGATTAGCTGCGCTTGGGATGTATTTAATATTATTTCACACAATTTTAACTCGTTTGAATTATTCCGATTTATTTAGGGCTTTTTAAAGTGTTTGTTAATTTTCTTTTTTACCCAGAAATTTGTTCTTCCATCACAGAAATTTAATTTTCTTATGCGACAAATCAGTCCTACGATGCCACAGCAGCACTTTATAACCAACAAAGTTTTATATTCCAGTCTTAATACAGTTTATTAAAGTAAGCTTAGGTGGCACAAATATCTCAGTAAAGGTGTCGTATGTGAAGCACCCTGGATCAGTCTACTCTCTACGGCTCTCAACTACGGCTACGACTATTGCTCAACTGCTACATTTACCCAATAGTCAATTGCAGTTAGAGTTCAACCTGTCGAACATAGGCGGGTTATTAAGTTTCTATTTATGACTGGGATTAAGCTGTGATGCAGTTGTAGAATTTTGGAACAAGTTTCCGTCATCCCTTCTCATGTTAAGTTTGGAGGCAATCTGGTTTCGGCTCTGTGCCATCTTCAGTGTCATTTTTCGTTATCAGAGAACATACTACAACAAAACAACCTTTCGGAAAATCAAATCAAGAATGCCATACAGTTGTCAGATCTGCTAACTAATTTAATGCATCCTATATTGAGCAACGTCACAAAACGATTGCAAATTTATATCGGCAGTCAACGCAATATTTTGTTCAGTGCTGAGGCTTATATTTGGCTCAATGAGCCAAAATTATGCGCTTTATGGCCCGGCGACATCATCGGTCCATACTGCTTTAAAAATCAGGCCGGCGAGAACGCTACTGTCAATGGTGGCCATGTAGAGCCAGGATTTACAATTATTTGTATTCCCAACTGAAGAAGTTGATTACTGACAAAGTGATTTTAAAACTGGACGGCGCCGTATGCCATACAGGAATCATTATATGCCAACGTTATTTCACTACCCAGATAGTGCGATTTAACGCTTTTGGATTTAAACAAATGTTCAACTTTACACCAATTGGAATACAACATTGTGTAGACCATAGCCTTGATACGACCATAAATTATTAAAAAATATTTCGAAAATTAGAATTCCAGAATATGCTAAATTTAAGTCAGCCACATATCCGAAATCATAATCAAACACCAATGAGATAAAATTATTCTGCTAATAAAGTTAGTTTTCTATTTGAAAATATACAGTCGCAGTATATTTTTTGAATTCAAAATTGTCCATTTCTAAAACAGCCACCCTTTATTTGATGGAATGATAAATTACCGATCTATCCTGGTTGTGTTTTTCGTGCTGCATTAGAGTTCTTATGCTCTCTCTCTCTCTGTTTGTACGTCTCTCTCTCTCTCTCTCACTCTACACCTGATACTCTATCTGCTGCAACTGCCTTAGTTTTATCTTGTCAAGCTCTTCGGTTTAGTCAGTTTCCTTATCGCCGCGCTCAACCTGCTGTATGTGTAGTTTTGTTAACCAAGATTCTTGTAATTTTGGATCATCAAAGCACAAATTAATGCAGTAACTTGATTACTAGTATTAGTTTGCTTTTAATTTAGAATCCGTGTACACCAAACTTCACGTAACCTAATGTGAAATACGTGTTAGAAATAAAAATTTTTGTCACTTTGTAGGAATTTTCTGGCATGTTTCTTACTATTAAGTTGGGCCCAAAATTTTTTTTGTAATTTTATACAACCGTCTAATGATTCGACTTTCACCATTCGTCCAACAGTTTTCGATTGCCCGAAAGTGAAGGCAATAGTTTTTGTGCAGGTTTAGTGGTCGTAGTTAGGTAGATGCAAGTTACGTATACTTTAGTGCGTATGCGCAAAATCGAGTGCAAAACAATCACATTTCCCAGATTTTAAATAAACATCTATTTATTCCATTAACTTATCAGTTAAAGGTTCAGGGGGAACTTTCTCTGTAAACCTAGAGTATTATTAAACAGGCCTTAATTAATCGAATTTATTCCTATTACTTGTCACTTTTCTATCTGTCTGCAATTTTATAGAAATTCCTTAACATAGAATTTCTCTTTTCTTGCCTTTATTTCATTATGCAAAATCCTCTTGTCTTTCTTTATACCAATTTTTCAATTCTTCATTTTAATTAGCAATTAATGAAAGTTATAAAAAGAGAAGAAAAAACTCGTATTGATTTCTCGTTGCTGCTGTTTTCCTGTTTCTATTTCGTGCTCTTTTTCAAAAGAGTGTTAAGCTGTGCTGTGGCAAAGTCTCAAAGCATTATGCAGATAATTGTTTATTAACTTTTTTTTATCGAATTCTGTTTATGGCTGGGTTCTTAGGAAGACTTCTTTCTATTCTTCTTTTTATTGTTGCTATTGTGACGTTTAATAAAAATAATTATAATTATTAAAAGTTTTTCAATTGATTTTTTTTATTTCCTTTCTTCATCTTTTTATTGTGAGAATAAAAAATATTCAAGAAATATGTTAACTTTAGCAAATTTAACAAAACAAAGTTTTGTCTGCTGCTGTTGAAATGAAATTAAGTTGCCAAAAAAAATCGACCAGGTTCCCATGACTATTAAGTTTAAAGACAAGGTTTCTTTAAAACTTGATTGAACTAGAAAAGTTTCTATAATTGAAAGGACATGGAATTCTTAACCGAATCTACTTAAAAGTCGGTTTAGATTTCAAACTTATGAGAGAAGACGTGGGCTCTGCGTATTCTGATGATTCTCTTGCAACAATTGAGTTAAATAGCATCGAAATTGTGAAGAGGCCAGACAGACAAGAAAATTTGTAAGAGCAACATGGGAGCCAGGCTATAAATCAGTCATTGCGGTAATCAATTCTGCTTAACCTATAATTGTATTTCCCGCCATAGAAAAATGGTGGAATATTTTAAATGAAACAAAAAAATTGCAATCTTTGTGCGATTAATATGCAATTTATTTCTTGTCTTAAAACCACACCTCATTCCCAGCGATACTTTCCATTACCCAACTAAAAACTTCTATATGGCAAAATATTATTCAACAAACTGGAAGTGGCATATAGATCTAATGCCAATTAGATAGCTACTAGTTTGTCAAATCCTAGCACAGCCCTCGTATTACTTGCTGCTTTAAAATATATTTTATAATTTTTTCTATTTGTGTTTCAGAAATGGAAAGTGCTCCCCGTAATGTGCAAGTACGGCCTCTATCATCGTCTACCATGGTTATAACCTGGGAACCCCCAGAAACTCCCAATGGACTATTGACCGTAAGTAAAGTTTTGCATATTTGTAGATTTACTATAATTGTATTTATTTAAACAGCCTTATAGAAAAAATTGTTTTATATTCATTGCGCAAACATTTTTTTTCCATAATTCCCATAACTAAACAAATTTTCTAACTCAGTGCTTGTGTTATGTATGATGTGTCTTAAATAAATATTTTCTATGTCATGATAGAAAGTTGAATATAATTAAATTTTCTATTTTATTTAAATTTTGTATTTGTTCAGTTTCTCAATGCAAATCAAACAGAGATGTGATAAAATCAATATTAAAATCAATTATACTAAACTATTTGTTGTTTTAAAAAAAAATATTTTTTAAATAAAATATTTTATAGTTATTTTACGACTCTAGCATATTGAAACAACTTTGTTGGTCTATAAAAAGCTACAGGAACTAAATATATGTATCTTATGAACCAATTACTCTAAACGATGTTTGACTGCTATTTAGGCCCGTATATTATGTGGGGCCTTAGGATATTCCCTTTTTATAAAGAAACAGAATGTTTGTATACGTTATGGGGTCGTAAATAACTATTTGCATTTTTGGTGAAACCAACAGAAGTATCAGTTAGTCACATATCCCGAACAATCCAGTTTTTCTATAACAAAAAAGTTATCTAACAAATCAGTCCAATAATGAGGTTCATAAGTCCATTGTGGATTTGAAAATTTAGTATAACTTTTGGTAACCGGTTACATGTACACGTGAGAGACCATAAATATAAATACTTTATGGGTTTCCAAATATATATTGCAGAAGGCCTAACCACCACAAAAATATTATGATATTTGTTTGCCATTATAACTTGAGAGCTAAAAGGAAAGTACGAGACCCAAAACAATTGTCCAACCAAAAGCTACAATAATATGGAAAAACCTTTTCTTGTCCGTAGAGTAAAAAACATTGCCCCGCCATTAATGTTTATCCAGTATCTGGGGTCTCTAAATTATTGACTTCAAAACTCAAGGGACAAAGAGCTTAAGCACACTAAAGGGTTTCCAAAAAGCTTTTGTGAATTTTAAGCGGTGTTGAAACTTGCCTCACAAATAGCATCTTATGATCAATTCCCTGGAATTTATTTTAATGTATTTTTAGTTTTTTTCTTCGTTTATATAAACAAATAACTAAAGATTATGGTGCGTGATACGATAAGGTCTGGTAAGCGATGGCAAAGTATTGTTTCGGCCACAACCAGCACAGACTTAACGGCGAAAGGGACGGTCAGCCCGGGTTCAATCGCATGCTTGATATATAAATTAAAAAGTTTTTTTGTCATATTGTTGTTGTTTTTTTATTTAAAAAAATTTACTAGATAGTTCTACAATAAAAATATATTGACTGCTACAATAACAACAGCAGCAATTACACTGGCTAATTTCGATTTAAATTTAACAATTTACGTTTCTCCAAAATTTACCAAAGAATCTAAAAATAAAAAAAAGAATGTTTTACACATAGCGATCCATTAAATATATCGAAAATTGATCACAGTACTAAATTCCAACCAAAAATCTTGGAAAGCCAATTTTGAAAAATTTGAGGGGAAACATGTTAATGTCTGCATAAAATTTACATTTTTAAACTTTAATTTTATATTATTGACTGTTTCTAAAAGAAGTTTACAATAAATATTCAAATCTTAGCGTTCCCCTCTAGTACGATCAGGCCCGGGCAATTTTTTATATCTAACAATAGACGAAATTTCCTCACTGAAATATAAGCTGGATCCCCTGCTGAGTGCAATCGATTTAAAAACTTCAAATTTGTTTTTTTTACAAAATTTCCAAAGTTTACTGCTAGTAACAAGTCTAATAGCAACTATGACCTTTTAATTCATTACACAAAATAATTTTATACCAAACCTTTTTCATACTTAACTACTTTCCGCTATATTATTTTTCGAAAATGAAAAATTTTATTTACTAATTGCCGTTGACATTTCGAAATGAAAAGTAATAGTTCATATTTGTATGTTCATGAAAAATTTAGATATACATACATTCGCATCTATAGAAATTTCTTATTAAAAAATAAATATTTTTGCAAATTTCCCTTCATGTTCTACATGCTCTACTTGGTTTTATAAGGGGGGAAAGTCAAATGAATTTTTCTCACACATGCATGCATTCATTCAATCATTCGTTTGGAAGTCAAAATTAATATCAAATGTCAAATAATGTTGTTGTTGTAATTGTTGTTGTTATAGTTGTCAATACATTCATGTAATATTTATTAAGCAAAATGTTACAAAAGCAATAAGTGTTGGTTTTTCATTAACCACATACTCGTACATCAACAAGTTTTTAATTAATTTGGTTCTATATTTTTTATTTTTTTATTTTTTGTGGTATATGAGACTGATATAGGCAGCTAAATATAATTATCTAAAGCCACCGGTACTCTTATAATTTTGGTAAGCAAATTAGTTTTATTTTTATTTGGACTTGCATTATGATCTCCATTGTTCGATCTTCCATTCTACAGTCAGTCAATAAAAGTTGTATTAGGCGTACATGAACATACATACTACGCAATCTTCCTGTCAAAAAAGAACTATATTTCATCTTATACTATATTCAAACTTGCACATTAATTGCGCAATTAGGAAACTAATGCAATTAACGCCTTGGGTTTTCTCAATTTACAATACAAGAACTTAGTTAATAAGTTGAGCAATTAGTATTTAATTGCACCATAAATTAAGTCATACATGGAGTGTGTAAGATGGCTTGGGGGAACCATGTAGTCATTCATGGAGTCTCTTTACTCTTGACTGTAGCGATTTCAGACTCAGGATTGGTAACTTTCAGCATTGCATAACAGTTAGGTCCCCCATGTCATTTACATTTAACAAGTGTCTGCTCATGCTTATTAAGCCTTATGGTAGCCAGTGGGTGTACTCCCGCATTATCCACTTCCTCAGGAGTGAGTGTTTGTGAAGTGCAGTTTTCTTGACCATATCTTCAGAGATCCTCCATTGGGCAATAAACACCGGAGTATCTACACAGTTTAATCTCTCCACCCCTTGCAAGGCTACATTATCCATCCCTATTACAATCTCACTTAAGAGTACCATCAGATGTTAACCGGCCCACTACTCGTGAGCCATTCTTGTCTTCTTCCCTTTGCCAATTAAAACCGGAGATCCAGCAGATAATTCATGTAATTCCCACGAGCAACAAAGAAGATGTCTACCCTCACAGAGCTTTATATGCATGGGTTGAATACTAGAAACGAAGCATCTCTTGGCCTCGCATCCCTGGCGTATACTCGACTTATATTGCCAGACTCCTAGCAAAGGCGGAAATCTGCTACTGGTCGACACCACGAGGAGGTATAAGTCAGAATTTCTGAGAGTGCACTCAGTTACGACAAGCCAAAACTTTGTGCCTGCCAAATGACGACTTTAGCGGTTACAAGATAGACGGCTTATCATCTAGGTGCCAGGCCACAAAGGGAGTATTTAAACGAGCAAATACGCTAGCAATCAAAGCCAGACGACTTTAAGCAATAACTGTGTCGAAAGATTAGATAAAAATGGCCCAAGGCAACATGGAGAGCGTACAATAGTGTACCCTAGACATGCATCTTTTTCTCCAGTGTCCTCAAGTAGGAACTTAGTATAAGACGCTTTGCAAATTAGCAGACATGTCTCACCTTGCAGGAATTGTCAGGAAATTTTTGGGAAACTTCGCACAATGCAACGATATCCTCTACGTATCCAATATTTTTTTTTAAGTGTTTGTTCGTATTAAAGAGCCCCAATGTTTTCAATATTTTAATTCGAAACTCATTTAAATTCAAGGATACTACGTTTCTTGACTGTTGCCGTTACTCAAATATTGACCCTGTCAAAGTGGACTCTTAGAATTCAGAGAGCGTTTTCGCCTCAAAATCAAATTTTGAGGAATCAATGGAGGAATTTAAAGGAAGTTGTCCTCAAATATAGCTCACTACATATAAATTTTTATATTAAAAATACGTTTGCATCTAACTGCCCTCGTAACTCTATCTTCAGTTGCTATTTGCTACTATTTGAAGTTTATTTAATTTCATTTTATTGAAATTTTATATAAAACCTTTTGTTCCTACACAAAATATTATTAAATTTAGATTTTATTTAAATTATCTTTCATTAAACTTCAAGAGTATGCGGTATTCTACGTTATCGATTATTTCTCTTTTCACCACTGTCAAGTCGTTTGGATATTTCGTATTTATTGTATTGATAAATTACAATTATCATTACAAATCAATATAATTTGATTGGTTTCGAAGTAGTTTGAATACAATTTTCATTAAAAGTCTATTGCTTCTTCATTCAGCCTTGATTAATGTAAATGCTACAATACAATAACTATGATTACAACAGCTACAATGATTTTGATTCAAATTTAATTCTTGCTAGAGTGGTAGAATTAATAATCAAGTTCAAAATGAAAATTACTTGAGTAACTTTTATGATAAATTGAGCTTTAAAAAGCTGGATTTTAGCTATAGTGAAGTTAATATTTCCGTACTAAATAATATTTTCCCAAAAGCAAAAATTGCTTTGGGAATTTATGACAATTAGAAAATTAAATTTTCATTTATTAATTAAGCCACAAAATATAACAACATTTTGTATGTTAAAATTAAATCGAAAAATTTTAAATTACTTTAAAATCGTTTCTGTAAAACTACTCAGAAATTACATGTGTCAGTTTTTAGTATTTTACTTAAGCATAAACTTCTTTTTTACAAATGCACGAGTTTAAAACTTCAGGTAATAAAAAGCGTTTTGTTCGTAGGTCTTGACAGTGCATTTTATTCATTCAGGTAAACTGCCTCTTTTCATGCTCTTCAATTTAAAAATCCAAAAAAAATGCATATCAATTCATGTAATATTTGAGAAATAATATTTACTTTATATAAGAAGTGCCACGCCCACTGTTCCGATTACATATTTAGCAAACTCATACGAACATGGTTTGAAAACTTCGGCTATTATTGATCTCCGAATATGCGATAATAAACGTTTTTTCCTTGTATATGCAGCGTCACGCCCATCACCGTTAGTGCGAGCCCGTTTGCTTGTACTATGCCAACCAATAATTAAGAAATTTATACTAAATTTGATACTAGCTTCTATAGTTCTCGAGATGTAATTTAGAAAACATTAATATTATACAGGAGGTGGGCGTTGCACCTTCAATTTGTAAAATGTCCTCCAAGAAGTCAGCAAAACGCTGCGTAACTACAAAATAAATAAATCGGCGTTCTTAAAAGCGCAAGCGAACGTACAAAGAAATTAATTTTATATTTTTTAATACGCAGTGAAAATGTTTGGCCAAATTCCATACAAATTTCAACACACAGTGGATACTTTGTATACATTGTCGGCCAGACAAGTTTTTGTGTGGAGAAATACTACACTAGTGTCATCTTTGTTGTGTTTTTTTTCGCCAAATGCTTAAAATGGCTAACAAGATAGTTTAGAAAACTTTCAAACTTTTTTGGTAAATATTTGAAATAAAATTTAAATTCCTTTTGTAGACGCAAGGAGAAAAAAATTAAATTTAAATAAAAATATTTAAATTATTTTTGTTGCCGAAACGTTTGTTCATAAAGCAAAAGATTTCCAATAGTTTTTGAGAAAGAAATGTTTCATTTTCCTTAACTGTGGATCCATGCATGTCTTTCGACCATGTCCAGGATATAATTGGAAGGTACGCAGAAGGTACGCAGAAGGTACAAAAAAGTACTGAACATTCAGTTCAATTTGTTAAAGAAATTAACACAATTTTTTTATTATGAGTAACAGATCACACCACCAAGGGATAATTGAAGCAAAGGGCAGCTATATATTCAATACAAATATATATTCAAGTGGTGGAAATGTCCGACTGGATATCTGATGTAAATCTACCAGCAAACTGCGAAATAAAGGCACCAGATATACACTTCTGCTGAAACGGAACCCTTGGGCAAATATCTAAGTAAAAGAGATGCTGTACGGACGGCTCTAAGCTCTAGGGAAAATAGGGCTAGGAATCTTCATAGAGGAACGAGAGACCGTACAAATTCCTCTCCAAGAACCTTCGGGCGGTAGTATAGACAATCACGGAGAGTATGGAGACCACAAGGCGAACATAAGTCAACATAAGGAGTCATAAGAACAATGCGCATCATTTAGGGGCCAGGCCACCAGGGTAATGAACGAGCAATTACTCCGGCACTGAAAGCAAGATGCTTGCATGAAACAAATGTAGATAACGCGAAGATATATGAGCCTACAAGGATTGTGTTAAATTGGGCAAAGATGTCCCTCATCGAACAACGAAACGGATGGAAGCTTGTTGGATGACCCAAACGCACTGAAAACGAAGAACCTGCTGAAACTGAGCAATGCCGAAATTAGTAAGATTACAAGACTAGAAGAGCACAGGAAAAGCATTTATGCAATGACAACATAGAAATGATGGAATATATTTTGTGCCACTGTTTCATACAAATAAAAGCCCAGTATTTCGCAGATTACACCCATTGCTCACCTAAAAGGCATTGGCTGAAAAGTTCTGACAAATTTTGGTCGCAGCACCATGTTATTATAATATTTCATAATGCAGAGCGCACACTAATCCGAACCACTGGATTAAGTGTATGTCTACAGACATGAAGCCAATAATTGGCTCCCCTTCTTTACATAACCTAGCCTAACCTAGTCTAAAGTTTCTGACAGTTATAGTTGGCAAACATTGTTCTTTGGGTGGTTGAGCATATCTAAGAATTGCAAGAAATTTTATTTGCATTAATAATGTTTAGCCTTAAGTTTACTGTTTCTTTGCCCAAAGTCGAAAAGGTTAAAGTTTTGTCTTGTCATGACGACAAACCAAACTTTCCTTGCAAAGTTAATTTTGCAAAAATATGTTAATTAAAGTTAACTTAATAACATAAGTTTTCATAGAACTACAGCATCTGATAACAAAGACTTACACTTATTTCATTTTAAATACTATAGCCTAATATTAAATGCAAATGTTAACCTCAAAATGGCATTAAGATTTATTTGTTAAATAAAAACTAGGGTTGCCAAATATATTTTGGGTAAAATATTAGTTGACAAGTCTTTTTATAGTTATACATTTTTATTTTTACTGTAAGACTCTAAAATAAATATATTTTTTTGATGTTCGTTTGAAAGATATTTTTAAAGGATACTATTTTGTTATTAACACACAAATACAGGGTGTCCGCCCTTTGTTTGTTTATAATTTTTGATTAAATGAAAAAGAATGGATCGTATATTGATAAATGTTTCATTTAATGTCGGCAATTATGTACGGAATACAATATCAGATAAGTGTCCGCCTCTGTTAGCCTCACACATGCGAGCCCTTTTGAACACATTTTTTATTACATTGTCACACATTTCACGCAGTAATTCATTAATTTCATCACGAATATTTTGTTTGCGTTGCTCGAGCGTTTCTGGTATGTTTGCATAAACCTTGCTTTTCAGATATTCTCACAAAAAGAAGTCCGGAGCAGTCAAATCAGGCGACCGTGGAAGCCAATCAACATCACCATTCCTTTAAATAACTTGTTGTGGAAAGAGGTCTCGCAGTAATTACATTGTAATCCTGGCTGTATGCGATGTGGCACCGTCTTGTTGAAACCACATGTTAGTCAAGCCCAAAGCATGCAGTTGTGGCGTTAAAAAGTATTCAATCATATCACGATATCGCTCCCCATTGACAGTTACCGTTAAATCTTTGTGCGAAATTGTCGCCAAAGTTGTTCTTTGAAGACCAAGCTCCCGAGCACGGTGTCGAATTGACGTTTATGGATTGTTTTGAACACTTTCTTGAACAGCAGAAATCTTGCAGTACATTGTGGTCCATGCTTGGGCCTATCAGCTACAGTCCCTCTTTCTTCGAAATCATTCACTATACGACAAATTTTGCGTCTTGTTGGCACGTTGTTTCTCCCAAAAATTTCACGTAACTTACTCATCGTCAATGTTTAGATTAAAACACGTCAAAACTAATGTTTACCAAAATGGCGCCTTCCCGGCGGAAGCTAATCAGATACACTGTTGTGACTAAATTTTCAAAGTACAAATGGTGTAAGTAAAATTTTACATTTTTACTCACTTGTTTGGTTTTTGGCAGCCCTGGAAGGCACTTTGTTGTAAATATAAATGTGTGCATTAATTAATATGTGTTTGTATAGCAGTAGTAAGGCTGCTTTTAATTTTATTGCTCTTAAGACCACATTGAATATACATCAAGCTTGAAATTAGGCAATATTTACGCTCATTAAATCACCTTTAGCATATTTAAGTATTTCAAAGAAATACATAAGACTCATGCTAATAAACATTCACATAGTAGTACACAAGTTTGCTTAGATCTAAAGCCCTACAAAGCTCATAAAATCAAAGTTTTCCAAAAAACATTATTATCCGTAAACATGTCTTCGAACAGAAACATCTTGAAACTTGCTCGAGAGTAGGCTAAGAAGTCTTTTGAAGTTTTAAAACATATTGCTGTTCGACTTAATGGAGTTACTACAGGATGATGGTATACCATATCATTCATAATTAGATAACTTTTCTGTATGACTACGCCAAGGTAAAATAAAATTAATCTTCTAGTTATGCGATTGCGCACTTTGCGGTATTTTGCCTTTTGATCCCTGCATATAAAAAATATTCAAGCTCATTGAAGCATTTTATCTTTAGAGATTCCAGCAAAACGAAAGTTCTGACTTCGTTGAGAAAATGTGTCTATAATCCTTGCTTCTATGTACGAGGAATTGCTTCTCCCTAAATAGTAAATCCAAGTAGTTTAGCAACACGTTCATTAGCAACGCGTTCATACTATAAGAGGTGCCGGAAGACAAAGAGTGATTCAATTTGGGCTTCCACAACAAATTCTTAATGAAACTTTATGCACTCGATTGTCTGCAGAATATTCGCATCATAAATTGAATAAAAAAATTATTTAGAAATCACATAGTCCGAGACTTGCAGCAGCAAATTTGCAATTTATAGCAGTTTTGGTCACCATCGGTATAAAAAAAGAATTTATAATTTTCGCATAAGCATCGTTCATTTTTTGTCAAAAGGGAAAAGCAGTCATACTTCTTCCAGTACGCCTTTGACAGATCCTAAACCACAATAGATTTTTAACTACATCACGGTCAAAGGAGGCAACTACATGCAAAACTTTGCGCTGGTCTTTAGCAATGTGTTTTATTTTCCTTGAGGTATAGTAAAAACAACAATATACAGTATGCGATCAACTGAGCAGCGTTCCCAATTTCTACCAATATTGGTTATGCTCAAAAGTGGCTTGTTAGTTTAAATCTCTGTAGGACACTACCCTGTTTCTGCTGCTTATATCCTTTTTATCGCTTGCCTGGCGGGTACTACAGATCTGGCTGATGTCAATATTGAGAAATGGGGGGGGTGTAAAACCATACGCAAGATTTTCAGGTAAAAACTCAATGTGTGAAAAAATTAATTTTTTCTCATAACTTTTTAATTTTTTAATAAAATATTGTATTTTCTGATGATGTTATACAAAGGCTTGTATAATTAATTAATGAATTT
This sequence comes from Phania funesta, assembly GCA_963932375.1. NCBI lineage: Eukaryota > Metazoa > Arthropoda > Insecta > Diptera > Tachinidae > Phania > Phania funesta. The sequence goes on along the minus strand of OZ010653.1, from coordinate 100,390,367 downwards.
AAAAAATGCAGAAAAATCTATAATAAATTTTAATTTTTTTATATAAAAAAATTTCTTTTAATTTCCTTTTAAATTTTTCGACAAAAGTGCTGCCTTCGCTCACATGTCTAAGCTTAGGCTCAATGTCGGTTATTTTGCCTAACATCTCTTGTTTCAGTGCTATAATTATGTTTGGTTTGTCCTCCACAATTAGCCTCAAAGGAAAAAATCAGGAGGTCTTAAATTACACGATCTCGAAGGCCATGATACAGCCTCAAATTTTTGTTTTTGTGATATGTGGCAAGTGTTGTAATTCATTGATATCAACATTTTTATTATGTTCCATTGACTGTGAGCATATTTTTTTGTATTATCTTCAAAAAACCACTTACGTCTTCAGTTCTTAAGACACACAAAACAGTTACTCTTTAAAGATGTATATCCTTTAGGGAAAATGATGGATCTGTCTTCGATTTCGCGGTTCTCAAATAGGTATTTTTGCTAATTAATATACCTAACCATTGATTACAAATTTTCCTGAAAAATTACATCTTGCATTTATTTTTAAATAGCGCTCGTAAATAATTCGAACACTCCCCTCCGTGGGCCATTAATCCATCACTTACTTTTGAAAGTTATCTAGAATATAAACGAAGAGTCCTTCTGTACCGGTCCCATGAAATAAAAAGTTTTTACAGCCTCATTGTGTTCTCTTGGGCAAAAATGTAGTACTTTCCTTGAGCAAAGAGGGGATTCTACTATAATTGAACGCAGAATCTCATTCTTGATTTGATATTTTGACAGGGTGTTTTGATGAAATTCGTTCCACAAATCTACAGCAGAATCTTATCTTGATACACATATTGCTGCCACTTTATTTCTGATCACCATCCTGTCTATTTTGGCTAAATGGCATTTTTTAACGTAGGGGGAAGCGGACCGCTAACTTTATGTATCCTTTTTCGACCTACTTCTTTCGTCGAACTGATTCTTGGCAACCGATTTTTAATTTACGCTTACCTTACTCTCAATCAAGTCTTCTGCTACAACTAGCTTTTACTCTCGACTATAGTGATTTAAGACTATCGACTGGCGACTGTCGGCCTTCTTCTTCATGACGGAATCGCTTGTAATTGCTAGCACTTGGCTAAGGTTTATCTCTAAAATGGCGTTTATACTCAACAAGTGTCTGCCCATGGTCCTAAGTCGTATGGTAGCCAGTGCAGAACACTCACACGCAATGTGTGCTACCGTCTCAGCATCTTTATCAGGAGTATCTTTAGAAGCTGTTCCGTCCCTCCTTTTGAGGTTTTCTTGTTCAACTCTTCCGAATCCCTCAATTGGTCAACCATCGCTGTCGGAATCTCACGGTCTAAAGCCTTAGAAGTACCTTTAAAGATTGACCTATCCACCCCCCGCGAGGCTTTCTTGTCCATCTCTTTTGGATTCCTCCTTTGGCCAATTAAAACCGTAGCTTCTTCAGAGATTAATCTTTCCACCTACTCCGAGGCTTCCTGATTCATCCCTGTAATGGAGAAAAGTATATCGAACCACATGGTGATCCATAAAACTGGAGATCGATTGGTATTTAGAGTTCACTTAATTGAGACAAAACGCCCTCTTGGCCACGCCTCCATGGTGTATGCTGTTCCACCGTGGATTAGGGATTTTTTATAAGAGAGTGTTAACTTCTATATGCTCGACTTATTTAGTCTCCTTGCAGAGACAGGAACCTGTTACCGGCTGACACCACGTGGAGGTATAATTCAGAACTTCTGACAGTGCACTCAGTTGCGGCAAGCCTGTGCATGCTAGCTGATGGCCGTTGAATAGCTTTACGTTTGAAGTGTATGATAAGCACGTAAACTTTCTTTCTGTGGTGTAGGCTCTGCTCGAGTCAAGTTCTGATACAGGTTTGATTTTCAGTACCTTTAGTATACTGGATATGGAGAATAACGTGTTAATTCTGAGTGCCTACGTAAAATAGACATCAAATTGTTACAGGAATATGATTATAAAATCGGCAAAGCAGTCGTAATCGAATTAGGAACAGATATTTTCAAAGACAATTTTTGCGCTACTTGATCTAGAACATATTTTCGTCATCACTCTCAGACAAACACTTTGTTGTTCTCATAAGTTACGGCTTACAAATATGCATGTATAGATAACATGAAATTTCCTCTTAAAAACTTTGTGCTTGTATTTGTATAATTTAAGTAAAAGTAAATGGACAAGGAATATATTCTAAGCTAAATTTTGCTATTGGTGTTTAAAAGCCTTTACATGTATTGGTTTAAATAACAACATCAACAACAGCAAACAAAAAAATCTTTAACAACAACTACTGCTACTTTACTTTTTACTACTCAATAAATAACTCTACGAGTGTGTGTATAAGTAATTTAAAGTGCATATAGTAGTATCAGTACATACTCGTATACTTCAAAACTTCACAAAATGTCTGTCTGTGTATTGAGTTTAAGTGCACATGTGTCTCCATGCCTTTAATTTATTGTTCAAATAATGGTTAGTTGTAGTCATTTAAACCTTTAGCTGCATTTTACAAGCCAAACACTGACACGTATACGTAATACTTTTCCCAAAAAATACATAGTGCAACCCTCAAGTGTATGTGCCAAATGCGTAGTAATAGTAGTAGTAGGATTGTGTGTGCTAATGTGTCTATGACATATTCATTACTTGTTTACCATGTTCGATAGATATGTTTATTAGAATTAAGTCTCTTACTTTTACAAGAGTATTTGAAATTTTGAACTATTGGAAAAATACAACAAAATGTACAATTTATAAAGTCAAGTATCTGCCAAAAACGAAAAATAACAACAACTTACACAAACAGGGGGTTTGAATTCATTTAATTCTTCTTTTTCCATACTCAGTACTAGAAGTCAGGGATTAAATGGCACTTAAAAAGCTTTTCTATAAGAAACAAACATCCTGTGACTAAGAGTCAATTATTTCTAAGTATTTTGTGTATGTTTTTCTAAATTTCTTTTTCATTTTTCTTAATTCCGAAAAACTTTGAAAATATTTTTTTAAATACTTTTTTCATTCTAAAGTCATTTTTATAAACAAAAATTTAAGCACACTGTAACCAATCATTCCAAAATATTTTATTTTTACTAAAATATTTTAATATTGCAAAAAAATCATTATATTATGTTATATTTATATTTTTTTAAATAATAATTTGTGACCGAATTCTATGCCGCTAAAAAATTGTTTATTCCGAAAAAATTTGACGGAATTAATTGTTATCCGAAAACATTTATTTCAAAATTATTATTATTTTATTTATTATTATTTATTTATTAACTTTAAGAAAAATATCCAAAGCTCCATTTAAATAAGAAATATTAAAATTTTTTTTATTCCGAAAAATATTTTTAATTATTTTATAAGTTTTCTTTTTTTGAATTTTTAAAAAATTATTAGTATCAAAAATTTAAGCAGACTATAACCGGTTTATTCTTGAAGATTATTACTTTCTGAGAGTCTAATTACTAGAGTGTTTCCACCGTTAAATTTAAATCCCCTGTTATTATTTCCGTTTTCAACCTTATAAATAGTTGTCTGTAGTTTAGAAATAATAGCTGATTCCTTCCACCCTGCGCAGTATATAACAAGATCATCTGCATATAATATAGATATGGATGGATACTAGGAAAAGTATGACACTCAATACCGAACACTGTGGAACGCCATTATCATCCCTATAAAATTTCGTGGAGGTATTTCCCACCATGCAGCAAAACTCTCTTTTATACAAACAATTATAAACAAATGCTGACATATTTCCTCTTAGACCATTTAAGTTTAGCCTTTCAGCGGTTGTTACCAAACTGAGCCATATAATTACCGTGTGTTGAAAAATACAACAATTACTTTCCTGTTAATAGCAAAATTTCTTATTATAGCGGAATATACGAGGGCGGATCAATAAGTCAGTGACTTTTTGAATGAAACACAGTTTTTTTTTGCAAAATAAAAATTTATTTTTCAACATAATCTCCTTTTAACTCAATACACTTAGTCCAACGTTTCTCCAGTGATGGTATCCCTTCCAAAAAATAGGATTTTTCGAGGTCCTTAAAATAGGCCTTCGTTCGATCAATAATTTCATCGTTGGAGATAAATATCTTTCCAACGAGCCATTTCTTTAGGTTCGGAAATAGAAAATAGTCACTAAGGGGCTAAGTCCGGAGAAAATGGCGAATGAGGTACCAATTCGTAGCCGAATTCATAGAGTTTTGACATTGAGACTGCACACGTGTGCATTATCTTGACCATATGGGGTCGTTTTCTTTTTAAATCCTCATTACATCGGTCTAATAAGCTGGCATAATATTCGCCCTTTATTGTTTTTTTTCTTTTTGAAGGTAATCGATATCGATTATCCCTTGGCCTCCTTCGGAGCAGGTTCACCCGGAGAAACCCATTGTTTAGACTGCTGCTTGGCTTCCAGAGTTGCAAAACGCAGCAAAATCTTATTCGTATTGCGGTTAAACAACTCTAAACAATCATTTGAAGTTGTCACACATTTACGTTTATGGTCAAGTGAGAGCAAACGCAGCACCCATCATACAGACAACATTCTTAAACCCAGATGATTATTATAAATCAAAACCACACTGCCAATTGGCCGCCCAGAACGTTCAAAGTTATTTGTACTTGTGCGACCACAACGAAAGTCAGTAAACCGTTGATTTGATTGATGGTTTTTTTTCGCAAAAAATAATGTTTAATGAGCACTCGAAATTCACTTTTTTCCATTTTTAGACAAATACACGAGGTTGTATGTTTTGAACAGCTGTTAAACGCAAAGTAAATGACGACACTTGCTCAAAATTTGACAGTGGTACTTGATGGGAACAGTGTTGCATTTCATATAACTACAAGGGAAGTTCGAAAAGTCACGGACTTATGGATCGGTCCTCGTAGTATGGCTAGGTTATCTATTGTTCCCCTATTTTAACTTAAACCAGAACTGGTATGACCAAAGCTATTATCCAACTATTTGAAATTTTCGTTTAAATTTTTAAGCATTTTCTAGCCCTGGAGCCGATTTTAGTTCTGTAAATATTATTTTGATGTTATACAACTCATTATTGCTTGACGATTCTATTGCAATATTGGTGGAATCTGCGTACATCCTAAAAGTGGACGAATAATAAGATAATGAATTTTGGGCAAACATTAATGCCAAATTTTATTTGTTATTGTAGTGTTATCTTCAAGTCTTAAGATTTTATTAAAACCGATTGAACCATTGCGCGTTTTAATTTTCTTATAGTCAATAAAAGATGGACTTTTTAAATATAGTTTTAAGATTTTTAAATTGTAAAAATGGTTCTTTGTCCACTTTAGCAAAGTAGGATAGAATCTATGCCGGAAAAATCCAAATTCGATCGACATGTTATTTAAGTAACAAGATATTGCATATCACACAATAAATAAAATAATAGATCTATTGAGAAGTTAGATGCTAAAGTGACTAAACTGGCCTAGCTATTTTACGCTTAACTAATTTGTTTAAACAAATCAAACCGGGGTATAATTTCAACATGGAAAATTTTACTTAAAATGTTATTCAACATTGGCATTGAAATATTTTCAAAAATTTAATTGGTAAAAGAGGTTGATTTTTTTTAAATATTTATTTTAACTTAAAAAGCAAACGCTTAAAAAATCACCTGTATTTTTATTTCTTTAAATATACAAAGAATATTGGTAATTAAATTAAATCTATATAAATAAAGCTCTAACACCTTTGCCTGTACACACACACATGCCAATACATTAATCAACTGCAGTTGTGTGTGAATTTATGTACATGCAAACCAAATACCAAAGCAAGGAAAAGCATGCATATGCATGCGTCTTCCTTCAGATTGTACAAATATAATTGTTTATAAAATCTTTTTACTTCGAAAGGTGTCAAACTCACACTCATGCATTTCCCTTTTTGTGCCTGAGTATTTAGTGTAAATTCTCTCTCCTGCTTCTTCCTTTACAAAACATACAAGTACTCGTCTGGCTTTAACAACATTTTACTTCCGTTTATTGGCTTTGAGTGTTGTTTAAATACCGTGTCGTAAACAACAAAACAAACTTTAAATTTAATTAAAGTGCCTGTACATTTTTGTTGTTACTACTGGCATTTTTCCTCGTATATAAATTTATTTAACAGCAAACTAATAAAGATTTTTGATGTTGTGTTAGTGTTTGAGTTTGCTTTTGTTTTTTTTTTATATCATCATTTACAAACAATACTTTTGGCTTTTGTGGTTAAAAGAAGCATTGTTTATTGAAACGAGGTCATGTTTAAGCTATTCAAAAAGAAATCGATAAATTAATGAACTTTTGCGAGAGAAAACAATACTGGTTTTGACAAGAATTTCTTTAATTGCTGGCAAATTTGTGAGGTAATTAAGTAACAAAAAAAAGGAATAAAACATTTCCAGCAGGCCAAGTTATTGGCAATAAGAAAGCAGAAACTTAAGTAAAAATTGCAAACTGATTTTCGTAGAGTATTTTTGCTTTCACCTGAGCTAATTAAGTACAACTATGTAAATGCTACTTGATTGGTATCTGGATTGCAAATTTATTATCGATTATGAATCTCAGAATTAAGAAACAATTTATGAAATACGGGAAGGATTTATTTTATAATTTAACTTAAAAAATATGTGAATAAGATACAAACGCCTGCAAATCTATATTCTAGGTAAATTTTCATTGAAAATAAGGGCTTTGAATATTTTCAATGCTTTAGAATTCTGATTTTAATATCAAAGGGCAGCTAAGCGGTGGAAAAATTATGATTTTAGAAATTACAGAGGAGAAATCAGAAGGCCTGTTTCAGGAGCATGAACAAACAGTCCGGACTATTGACAGTGAAAAACAATTACTCTCTGAATGTGACAAAGTTGTCCAAAATTGCTCGACGCAAAAGGCCCAATGGAACTTGAAATACTAATACTGCTTACTTTTGCAAATAAATTCTATTTTAGTAATTTTAGACGCTTAAAATGCGTTAATATTTTAAAATTAAAACATTTGCATCATTGGCAACAGTTTTCCATAACTTCTTCACTGATCTATAAAAGCATTTTATATTAAAGAAAATGCTAAATATGCACAAATATATGTACTTACAACTTTAGGTTTATTTGAAAAATTTTCCATTTTGCTTTTTAAACAATTACAAATATCAACTTTCTTCCTTCGTTAAAAAATTTTTTGATTTTTAAATGTAGACAAAAAACAGCTGATAATTTAATTCTAGTCCAAACTTACCCGAAGAAAAAGTTCGTAAAACTTTATACAGAGAATAAAAAAAATTTTACTCTTTAATTTTTTGTCAAAATTGTACAAAAATTGTTATCTGGTGCGTTTTTGGACTAATTTGTGCCAGTTCGGACTGCTTTGTTATGCACCTGGAACAGACCTATTATATAATGAGAAGAAATTTAAAAGTTGAAATACAATTTTTTTTATAATCAGTTAATCAGTAAGCAATTTAAGCATCCCCAAAAGGAATGGGATTAGTTTATTTGTAAAGAAATTGAGTGAATTCCATTTGGCAATGGAATTTGTTACATGCAAACGATGCTTTAGACGAAAAATCATAATGAGTGTATTGAATTGTAAATAGGACCAAATTGGGCTCACACGTCAAAAGCAAAAAATTATTCACGACATGAAGGTCTTGCTTTTTATTAGCAACGACCGGGTGGAAGTTTAAGTATTACTGATTGTCTCTCAAGGTCATGTGCCTTGACTATCACTTGTTTCGATTAATGGTACTGAAAATGGATAATCTGTTCAAAGTAAACATTTGGGTTGATTCATGGATCACTCTGAGCCACCGAAAGGAAAGCAGTGAGTAGTTGCTGGCGATGCTGGCGTATAGTTTGGTTTGCCATTTTATCCTGAACCTACAAATTGTGCAGTTTTTTTTTTCAGAAAACATGATTTTAGATCTCGAATGTCACGAGAAAATTGTATTCAGCGATATAGTTTATTTTTGAATGAATGACTATGGGAATAGGCAAAACTGCCGTTGAAGTTAAGATAATTCACAAGCCTTTATCGGAAAACCATTATATATTGAGGCCACTAAAGATTTTTTTTATTGAATCTTTCTATAGCGTGGTCCAACCAAAACGCACGATATTAATTGTAAATAAAACAAAAAGTTTTCAGAGAAATATTTTAATATTTTTTATTATGATAGAAGGATCCATGACAATTAGGTGTGAAACAATTAACGGACAAATGCTCGCCGCGGCTGTGGTGTACCTCTATCCACTGGTCGATATTTTCAACGACTCTGATGTGTAAAATCACATGTTCGTGACGGCCAATTAACATAGCCATAACTTAGTAAGACTTTGTTCATAATTTTAAATTATTTATTCTGCTAAATCTATTTCGTCCCCCTCAAAGTAATCCACACCCCCCAGCTGCAATACACTTTTTTCCAATCCTCGTAACAATGGTTAAAGTCAATTTCCAGAATAGCTTTCAATGCCCGTAGCGATTCACGTTTAATGTCTTCAATAGAGTCAAAACGGTTTCCCCGGACCGGTGACTTGAGTTTGCTGAACAGCCAGAAGTCACACGGAGCTAAATCAGGCGAATACGGTTGTTGTGGAACGATATTGATTTTTTGGCGAAAAACTCACGAAGAATTAATGCGGTATGCCACGGTGTATTATCGTGGTGCAAAAACCAAGAGTTGTCGGCCCATAATTTTAATTTTTTTTTACAATTAGCTTCGCGCAAACGACGCATAACACTCAAATAGCACCACACCTCGATGATCGAAGAAAACTGTCAACAATAACTTGATTTTTAACTTGCTTTGACGTGGTTTTTTCGGCTTCGGCTCACCTTTGGCACGATATTCGGCCGATTGGTCGTCTGTTTCCGGGTTGTAAGCGTAGATCCAATACTCATCGCCAGTTATAATACGTTTAATGACATCCTGGTAGTCGGAAAGCATTGTTTGACAGACGTCAACGTGGCGCTGTTTTTCAAGAAAATTTGTGATTTTGGAACCAATCGTGATTTTACTTTTCTTCGGCCCAAATGATATTTTAAAATGGTTTTCACTAATCCCTCCGATATTCCAACGATATTAGTAAGGTCTCTGACTGCTAATCGTCGATTCTCGAACACCAATTCCTTGATTTTATTAACATGTTGACCATCAGTTGAGGTTGATGGCCGTCCTGGACGTTGTTCGTCGTCAATCGTTCTTGACCCTCTTTGAATAATTTGTACCAATCAAAAACACATGCTCGCAACATTAAATTATCACCGAAGGCCTTTTGCAACATTCTGAACGTTTCGGCACCAGAAATTTCATTCCGCACACAAAATTTAATGGAACTTCTTTGTTGAATAATTTCACTCATTGTAAAAATCGCCGAATGCACTTGTTGTACTTCAGAAAGACAAGCGTATACTAAACACTAATGATTACTTTTATGTAATATTTAGCACAGATGTCACTGACAGTCATACCAACGTAGAAAATTTTGGACAAATGGATTTCCGCGCGAAATTTAAATTAAAAAGTCTTACTACAATAGTATGTCATTTTAAATTTCTATGCTTCCAAAACACATCCTGTACTTTTTGTGCTATAGTTAAAATAATATAATTTTTTCTATCGTGCATCCATTACCGAAAGTAATTATAGCAATCATAGCAATCACAATCAGAATATTTTATTTAACTAAAAATTTTTGTAGTAATAAAAGCAAATAATAAAAGTATTTGGTTTTATATTTAATGCAGAAATATTGGAAAAAATTGACTTATAACTAACGAAAAATTAGCAAAGACAAATAAATGTAAAAATGGACAAACTATTCCAAAAGTGTAAATTTAATTTCAGAACAGTACAGTGATGTAGCAAACATAAACTACGCAAATAAAAGTGAAAATAAAAACGACTTAAATACAATGTAGTTATTGGTGAACATAGAAATGTGGTTGCTGATCGTTAGATCATTAGAGTAACTAGCAATTTTTTGAGAATCATATCTCCTCACCCCTCTTCAGAAATATTATTAAAAGATGATATAATTCGTGACTGTTATTTAGGACAGTGGTGGCGGTTAAATAATTAAAACAGACGAGATATGAAAAACTACACACGAAAGCCTATTAATTCACAGGGTTTGTTGTACTAGTCCCCTGCTGAGGCGAAATTTTGCACAATTATGGAAATAGGAAGGTTTAAATTTATGTTTGTCGTCATTCACAATAGGAACTCGAACCGTACAAACTGTACGTCTTGAGCACAGATTTTCTATGTAACATATTATAGAGTCATTCGATTACGAAGATAAAAGCGCTTAGTTGAAAACTTAAGGGTGTCGGGAAATAGTTCTATAGAACTGATTCCTTAGTAGTATCGTATATATATACATTGTACTTTTGTCCATCTTTCTGACCGTCGAGTAGGTGAAAAAACCAGCAACGACGCTCGTGTGGCAACTGCGTGGGTTGTCTCAATACAAAAGTAGTATTTAACTGTTTTAATACAATTGGTAACTTTAATATTAACAGCTGTCATCTGTGATTGCTTTTGATTACTCAAAATCGAGCGCTATACAAAAGTGAAAACCTATTATGCTGACACCACTCGCAAACTTTGCGCAGTAATCGTTGGAAAAAGTACAACTGCGTCGATTTTGAGGAATAAGTCTATGTAGCTTTGACACACTGGTCGATCTCATAAAAATATTGTTGTTTTAAACCGGAATGTCGTCGAAAATCCAAACACACCAAATCGGCACTCGTGTTAAGGTACCCTTTATTTTATTTTCCGTAGGATAGAGTTGCTTAAAATAATGAGGAAATCAGATAGAGTTGAGATTATTCTTATACCGTTTCAAAGCATTGATGTTGACTTTTCCTATGTAGACTTTAAAGTTGTGTTTATTTCATCACACATTGCACTGGCATTTATGTCATATGAAGCTTCAGTGTCCCTAATATTTCCATCAGCATGACCACAAAAAAGATATACGTCGGCGCCAGTCTTACGACACCGATGGTGATCTGCGTACCTGTTGTATTAAACGACCATCAATGCCGCCTATACGCTCTTATGTAGATAGCAATTGAAAATCAGGGCTACCTATACCCTGATCTCAAATCTTGCTGAGGGGTTTGGAGCTACCCATTGTCTTTCTGTCAATAGATATGCTATTGACAGCCTGCGTAGCAATGCAGTTGGTTTCCGTGATATCAGTGCTTATACTTAAGTCGGAAACAAGATATGTCTCGTGACTTTAGAGGAAACAAAATAACCATCCTGTGAGTAAACACACCTGTGTTTATTTCCAGCACTAGACGAAACCAATCTTGTTCGCACGAAGCCTTTTAGAAAACGTTCAATGAGAGAAGTTGTTACCGACTCCAAATACACTAAGAAATGGGCACATGTTTCATAGAGGGAACGGCTTTAGGTTTGGTCCCTCCTGAAGAAACAATGAAAGTCCCGACCTAAAGGAAGGAAATGGTATTCAGAGCAAATGCGTAAGTTTGTATAAAACTTTTAGGGATTTATTTCTAAGGAGAAAAAGCAGCAACGAATAATATTATCGTAACGTATTACAACAACAACAAAAATGTTGTGTTCAACAATTTTCAACCATTCAACGTTGGCAACTACAAACTGGGAGAGTAACTTTTTGTATCAAGTCTTTCAATATTAAAAAAAAAGTTTACTGTTTAGTAATAATATAAATTTTTGATAACAACAACTTTTTAAACAATTAAGCTTTAAATTATTTTCTTAAAATGTTGTGACACATCACAATAAACGCAAAAAAATCTTGAATAAAAATATTCTTTTTTTATGTACCTTTCAGGGATACAAAGTTTATTTCACCACAAATCCTAATCAACCAGAAGCCTCCTGGCAGTCACAAATGGTTGATAACAGTGAACTAACCACGATATCGGAGTTAACCCCTCATGCCATTTATACGGTGCGTGTGCAGGCGTATACATCGATAGGTGCCGGTCCAATGTCCACACCAGTGCAAGTTAAAACACAACAAGGTAAGAATGCAACTAAAATTTATAAATAAACGAATTTTTCTCGTTCTTTAAACCAAACAATGATTGTTTCGTAAGAAACAACAGTCTTTATTAAATTATCTGCTGGGTGATACAGTGAATCTTAAAAATAACCTTTAACATACAATTCTGATCACAAACACTTCCATACGTCAGTTTATATCCTGCGTATCTCAGTTGTTGTGTCATTTACACGTATACTTTGCTTCTTGTTCACGATTTCGTTGAATTTTTCCCCCATTTTACATGTAGCTTGACAAGCTTAAGACATTTTGCCAAACAAAAGCTCGCATATGTACAAATTTTGATATTAAGTCAGGCATCAAATTGAAATACATACATATTTACGTACCTTGAAATGCTCTTGTCAAACAAAACAATGAGATGTATTATTCAAAATACCAGGCATGTTGCATGACTTCAGTCAGATAAAAAATAAATAAAAGATTAACAAAAAGCCAAGTTATTTATAAATGATAAATAAGAAGGAATCGAATTTAGCAGCTTGTGGCAGCTATGCAGTTCTGGAGGCGTTCTTTAAATCTGTTGTTTATCATTCAGTCACTGATGCAAAGTTACAGCATTGTCCAATTGAGTGTTTGGGCGAAAATTAATTTTTAGCCGGGAATCGCAATAAAGAAAAATTTTCGTATATGGGACGACGGTGATACACATAACGTTTACCAGGTGGCGATGCATCCACAAAAAGTTACTATTTGGTGCTGATTTAAGGCCGGTGGCATCTTTGGTATCTTCTTATTCGATGTTGGTGAAGTCTACACCGTCTACAGAACACTTGTTTTAACCTGATTTTTACGATTTGGCTTTTGAACGCATATGGCTCCAGCAGGGCGCTGCTACTTGGCATATAGCGAATTATTTTGTGGGCTTTTTCTGCATGAATCATTAAGGGCTGTGAGCTCTCATAAAAGTAGCGTGAAAAGGCCACCTATAAAGTTCGATTTAAAACCGCTACACTTTTTCTTGTTGGGTTTTCAGAAATCGCAGGTATCCGTCAATAACTGCTGATGCCCCATAGCCGATTCAAACAGGCCGTCGCTCAAACTTAGCCAGATCTAATAATAATAATAATATTAATGTTAAATAAATTTTATTTATTATTCCACATTGTAGTCTAACACCGTCCGTTTTTCCGGCTATTAGTGTAGAAAACTATTGCCCTTCCTGGAAGGTCTATTTAAACAGTAAAAGAGAATGGCCTTAACAGCAGTATACATGCGCCAATTTATAAACTTATATTTATTTTAATTAACATATTTTTATGTTTGCACTGGACTTAAATAGCTCATGGTATTCTTTTTATGCTTTAAAATTTTTAATGTTGACATTGAGGTTTTTTTTTTTTGTTTTGCGTAAACAATTGTTTACAACTCTGAAATTTATTTATACAGTTTGGTTTATCACAGACTAATAATGAAACAATTTGCCATAATCGAACCTTGTTACGAATCAATAGATATGGTTGTAAAAAATAAAATGTTCAATTTTCGTGGCAGCAGCAAAGTTGCCAGACTTAAAATATGTATAAATGACAATAAGGAATATTTGCTAATGAAAAATATTTAAGCAGGTGCGTATGTATATCAAAATTTTTTAGTATAAAGCTTAAGATCAACACAGATTCACAAAAAAAAAGAAACGAAATAAATGCAGAAAATTAGTGGTAAAATAACATTAATATATTTGGATACGCCAAGATTTAAGTGAAATAAAAAAACACAGGTTGTATTTAATATTTATTTATTGTGTCGCTTTTAATAAAAAGCTCTAACTCTAAAAGGTAATAATTATATCGAAGTCCAGCTCCAACCGGACCAAAATTTCTTTTTTATGATTCGCGTTACAAATTTGTGGAGTCAGTTTAGTCGTTAGTTGCTCCTCAAATAGTTTCGACATCAAAAATTACATTTGCAATTTTTGAAAGTCCAAATCTTAATTTTACAAATGCTCAAATAACAAAAGGTGGCAATTCAACAACACTAATGTTAATGTTATCGTGGTAAATACCCTTTTCAAGTGGTTTGCGTCGTACATACGAAATTTTAGTCTGCGGTCAACCTAAATATTCTGGTGCATTTTCTTCACCACTTCTAGCATGACCAACTGATCCGGTTACACACCAGCATGTTCACAAACATAATCTCCTTGATACCCGCCAACATATGTTAACATCCATACGATTGAAGCGTTACAGGCTCCGAGGCTTGCTTGGAACCAGTAACTGGAGGATAGGAACTTTTGAGGCTCAAAAAGTAGCTAACCAGACTACGAATAAGTAGCTTTCAAAATGTAACTAAAGCAGATATTTCCGATTCGTCTTATTCAGTTAAATTAAACTACACTTCCTATCATCAACTATATTCTAAACTTTACATGACAGGACATGTAAAATGCAGGGTGACCGCCGGGAAGGTATACTACATTGTTTTGCCGCCATTTTGAAAAACATTAGTTTTGGCAGTTCATATTAAGCAGTCGTGGAAAAATATTCGGTCAACCAATGTGTTTTAATGGTTAAAACATTTTATCAAAATCAATCATCGATTACTGTGACGAAGAAAAATTTACGTGAAATTTTTTTTGTAATTATAAACAAAGTAGTATACCTTCCCGGCGGACACCCTGTATTTGGAAGCATATTATTGTATAAAAAACGATAACAAAATTCCTATCCTATTTAACAGATATATCTTTAAAATTAATAAATGCTTGTTATCGACTTTTATTCTCTGAACAGTAAATTCGCTTACACTTAAAAGAGATTTAAAGTTTTTATTCGGCAAATTTATTTTTTCATCGGACTTAAATTTTCACATATCCTTAGTAATCCTGTATTTCCATGAGTTCCTGTTTTAAGTTTTATATATTTGACAGTATGTCCGTCCGCCTGTATTTAGTGCAATCACTTGTTAATCGACACCAATTAAGTTAAATTATTTTTTCGCGCTATTTCTCTTGTCAACATATTTAAATCGTTCAGTTTTCCATTTTTTTTTTTTTTTGCTGAAAATCATTAAGGAATAAATGGAAATAAATTATACGGACAAAGTAAAGAATCATTAAATACAGGACACCAATACATATTTACTGTTTTAATGTTAACGGCATGGTAAACTGATACATATCCAAATTAAAAGAATAAAACACAAGTGTAAGCATACATTTAAAATGCACTATAATATTATTTTTCTTTTCCAATTTACGTTTTTTTAAGTAATAACGATGGGTTGTACTACAATAAGAGATACTCTTCACAATATCGAAATTGACTATAACACGGGGGACGTTTTAAGCTATATGCTATTTACATAAGTTAACTTTTCACTAGAGACAAATTTAGCCTACTACAGTGTAGACAAATTATTTAGCATTATTACGAAAATCAGTGTTCCAAGAGAAATGTGTGTGAATTCGCCAACACTTCGAAATATGTTTGTTATTGTTGTACGAGGCACTACTACACCTAGAGATCAAGTACATAAAGTGGTGATATGCGTACTTAACTGAAATACCTTGTCAAAGTAGCATAACAAGACTGACAAGTCAAGAACAGAATGCCTTCTAAATTTTAGTATCTTGATGAGAATGGTTTATTTTTTAAAAGAAGTTTCAACAGCCGTCACTAAATCTAGACAATATCATGGTATGCGTATTGGTTTGTAATTCTTTAAAATGGTAGAAACGAAAAGTTAACTTTTAATCACTTAAGCACTTAAAGTCTTACGGACATATTCACAAAAAAATATTTTAGGTTTAAAGTCCACGTTAGTAAACAAACAATTTGATATGAACAGATTTTAACAAATATATCATCTTATAATTTTTTATTACCATACCATAATCTTTTCGAGCTAATGTTGTGCAAAAATATCCCAACTGATTCGAGTAGTCGATTCTAGAAAGAGATTTTGATTGTTTTAAAATAAAGAAACTTTTAGTTTGAATAAAAATTCATACAAATTATTATTTAAGGTAAAGTTAACAAAAGTAAACTAATAAATAAAAATTCTCACTAATTATTTTTGTAAGGGATGAAAATTGTATTCGAATAACGTATCTTGTTTTTATTCGTGTAGGATGTATATATATCATTAGTATAAGTTTTATATTTACATTAATTTTCTTTTAAATTTTATAAAAAACCATTAAAAAATTTATATCATAAATGCAAAGGTGGGTTTTAATATGAAAATATGTAAAAATTAGAATAGATAAGATATATTTATGATGCGCAAAGTTCTTAGTTTACCGGAATGGTTTGTATAGAAATTATTTTTCTATTTAATAAAAATATCTTTTTGTTCCATAATAATCGTTTTTGAGTACAAATTTGCTTATTAATTGCTTATTTTAAGTTCTAAGCTTTTTGGCTAGATTACGAGTTAAATATTATGAAAAACTTTCGAACGCTTCTCTTGAAATCGGAGCTTAGAACCCATATTAAGCTCATTTAATTATAATATATGTAAGGGTCCAAAATGGTAATTTGCAGGGCTACGGCGAGAATTGTAGAGCCATATTTGTGAAGAGCAGTTTCAATGGAAAAAACAGTTCTATCTTTCAAGCGGAGGTACTGGCTTTAAAACTCTGTACTAGAAACCGCCCACGTAGCGGTACTCGCCGCTTCAAAATATGTGTTTTCTGGAACAATCAGGTAGCTGTTAAATCATTAACAAATTACTTGGTCCAATCAAAGTTGTTCTGAGAGTGCTTCTAGATACCCTAGCAGCGAGGAATTATTTTACTGCGGAACATTATGGAAATGAAGGCAATCAGACTAAGAATTGTGCAGACACTCCTTTCGTAGGTCAAGAACTCTTCTGTAGGGTAAATAATAACTACAGAAATAGTCTAATTGGCGAAGGGAAAAAAGGTCTACTCGATTACTGTAGAGCCCAAACTGGCGGTAGTTGATTATGATATTAAACTCGACACTGAACTGGTAAGACGACACTGCAGACGTGAAGAATATAGGTGGGATGGAAAGTGATTCCTGCAGATTCTGTGAAGAGGAACAGGAAACAATAGAACATGATTTAAGCAATTGTCCTGCAGTAACAACACGCAGTCTCAACCACCTAGGCAGTAGCATATCAATTCCAGTAGGGTACAAACCTGCACAATAAATCCTTCAGATGGCGGTGCTATTATGAAATGTAATTAATAACTAATAATAAATAAATAAAATTCGAAAGAACTTAGGATTTTATTATTTCAAATTCGTTAAACCTTCTGCCTTTTAGCTAACCGCATATAAGGATTTTCCTGATCAAAATCCACAGTCAGTTGTCAATGTCAAATCTATTGTTTTTTATTCAGTCACTAACGCTATAGTACTATGGCAATATTAATCTGAGTGGGCTTCGATCGCCCTTAGCGAAGAAGTGCATTGTTATTGGATGAACATATCCATCATTAACTAAATTCCCGAATGAGCGATGATGCCTACATCTGATTCACGACAAGGCAACAAATCCATCAAAAGTTACTTTTTAATGCTGATTTTGAGCCACCGTCATCATTGCTTTTTACAGAAAACGTTTCGCCGTCAACAACGAGCGCTTCAGTGGTAACCAATTTTTTCTAGCCCAAATAAAAGAATATATACGTGTACGGTTCTCTGCCACATATAAAATGAATTTATTCTATTTCAATGTCGATTCGCCCTTATTGAAACCGCCGCTATTATATATTGAAATTACATACTTTTATAGACTTGTAAATGTTTAAGCGATAAAAACCATATAGTTAAATGTAGCTTCTTTCCGGTTCCCCCCTTAGTTATTTCTACAGAAACTTATGCCAAACAATAATGACATTGATTGGTGTTGATAACAGGAAAAGATAAAATGCTCGTAAAAGAATATGCTGTAATTAATATAATTGTCTCAAAATCATGTTTGAACAGGAAAATTCAGTTTGTACAGGCAAAAAGGTACAAATGAAAAGGATTGTGTAATAAGGAAAAGTGAACAAAAGCGGTTAAACAATATATAAGGCTAAATTGGTGGGGGTTTCGAAGTTTATATACATATTTATATTTAACTACTTGCTCTCCCACCCAGCAAATATTATTAGAGTCGAATTTAAAAGCCATAATAAAGTCATCTTGCATTTAAAATTAAATGTAATTAAATTGTTTTGTCATATCACGCGTGTGTCGCGAAATTAAATTATTTACTTACGTACTATTTGCAAATGTCGTAATTTCTTTAATTTCATAAAGTACTCGTACACTTTTGCATATATTTAATTACGTTTATATGTTTGTATGTAATACTTGTAATATGTAAAGCAATGACATTTGCTGCGAACAAAATTGGTAAAATGAACAAAGTAAAAACTTAAGATCACGTCTCATGCGCGTGTGGGGAATGACTGAAGAAACAGTGCATAAACGCAATGATTGTGTTTACAAGGGTTTATAAATTGCAGTGTATAAAAACTCTTAGACTTATTGTAAGTACACTGCCGTTCAATCGAATATGACGCCTGTAGGAATATCAGGAATTGGCAAACAATATCTTGCAATTATTAAGTTATTTAACGTAAGCAAACGAAATTAATTTGGTCAATTATTAAATGACTTAAAACTTCATTAACATCGCCGTTAAAATTTAAGGGTTTTTGAGTTCGCTATTTTCAACTAAGCTTTCTTTAAGTGACGAGGTTCATTTTTGTTTAAAAAACTATGAAAAAAATTGCATTGCTACGAGGAAAATTTCTGTAGTTAGTGGTTAAGTCA
The DNA here is from genome assembly GCA_963932375.1 of Phania funesta. NCBI lineage: Eukaryota > Metazoa > Arthropoda > Insecta > Diptera > Tachinidae > Phania > Phania funesta. Next base: position 100,371,490 of record OZ010653.1, on the reverse strand, counting down.
TTAAATAGTAATGTCACATTCTGTGACATGTGTGTTTTTTTGCACTTGCAGTATGTTTGCAACATTAATATACTCGTTTCATTAGCCTGTTCAGACTAGAAAGGTAAAAATAGTTTATTTCACTTTTACCAAACCTAAGCCCATTTAATCATACCACGAGTACAACAAAACAAAAAGTTTTTTTCCATTTACAAGTCGTAAAAGCAATAATTTTCTCTATTACTTTGTCCATTAAGTTTTATTTGCTTTTTAGGTTTATTTTACAAAAAGTATGGTTTTGAAAAACCTGTCTTTTTATTGTCTATTCCTGTTCCTTTGAATTTAAACTTAATATCGAATTTTTGTTAAAGAAGATGAAAGTGTGTTTTAAAGTCGTATTGATGTAAAGGAAATCAGTTTTAGTGCAATAATTTTAAATATTAATTAAAAAACTATGTTCGAAATTTCGAACTTATTTCAGAATTTTCGAACATAATTTTGGATTTTTCAACTTTAACTATAAATACAAATATTAAAACCTAAACTTGACAACTGCAATATTTTTAAGTTTTATTATATTCGAAAATTCGAACTTAAATTTGAAATTTGGCTCAGACTCCATTTTATGGCCAACATATCGGGATACAACTTCAAAAATGCCAAAATGCTCAAGTACGAAAATTCGAACTTGAGTTAAACTCTCGAAGAATATACAAGCTAAATTTAGATGCTTTTCAAATTATATTTTTTCTAGATATATTTTTGCATAAGAATTAAATATAATATTAGGATAATTTTAAGTAACAGGTTTAGTTCGGTTCTGTTACAAAAGATAATTTTTAAATTTATAAATGGCGAAAGATGAAATATGAGAGGATTTCTCAAATTCCGCGTGCCTTAGATATTGGGTTAAATAGATTGTTTTTACAAAGACTCAAAGAATTTTGAGGAGCTATTTATCGGCACAGAAAATGCATGCCATTCTGCTAAATCTAATAATTTAACTTTACCCTGAATAGTAAACAAATTATCAGTTGAATTAAAAAAAAATCTTTCGTGTAAACGAATTTAGGATTGATAATTAAAGCCATTTACTTAACCTTAATATCAGTTTGGCCAAATGTACGTGAAATTATTACAACCTTAAGAAAATATTCAAAAATTACCCTGTCTTATTGAGAAATACTGCGAAACCGAGATCTGCGAAAAGCGGCGGAATGCTCTAAAGTAAAAAATTTGATTTATGACAAACAAGCGAGTAAATTTCGCAAGCCTTTTAGAAAAAAAAAGTATTGAGTAATTTCTAGATTTGCCTATTCCAAATCAAGAAACTTAAAGTAAATTACAATTTCAAACCACAAAAATTTAATAAATTTCTAACGGATTCAATAGCGAAAAAAAATATTAAATTTAAATAAAGCAGATTACATATTCAACTGAGCTATAGTGTACAGTGACCGTGTATTGTTTACTTATGCTAATACCGTAGTGTGTTTTAAACACTGTTTATGCTAATGGCAAATTTACTTGTTCAAAGTACTAAACAGATATAAATATTAAGTGTTTACTTAGGAGTAATAAGCTTAAAAGACTTAATTTGTTTATAATATTCAAGCGTGACTAATTTGCAGGTAACTAGTGATATGTGTTATTTGTGACACCTTTTATTGTGGTTAAAACTGTATTTAGTTGCACACGCAGATGACAATGCTATATACAAGTCAGTTTTTTATTCAGTTTGCGGTGTCTGCAATATTCATTTGAGACTTTATACATTATATACAGCTACTCGCAGTTAAGGAACCAAAAATTTGTTTGCTGCTGTTCGCAGCAGCATTAAGCAAAGTAGAAATAAATACTAGCGACATTAATTAATAAAATTGATTGTGTTATAAAAAAATATTTGGATTCGTGCGTGTTAATATAAATTACAAAGACGAGTTAAAATTTTAGTATTAGCACGAACATTTCTGACTGATTTTTTTGTAGCACAATGATGAAAAATGGCAAAGTTTTATAATTATTGCATAGCCGTATATATCAAAGAATTTTGCATATTTTAAACCCGTCTTTACCCAGCATAAACGTCTTATACACGAAATACTTTCGACCAAATCATAAATCCAAAGAACATCGAGACAAAACCATACAAGTTTTAACAAAAAGCCCGCACAACAAACAAATTGTTATTTAATTTTGCTTTGTTTTACTTTTTATATTTTCTTTAAATACAAAAGGAAAAGTAGGAAAAGTAGCAAATACTGTCAATGTTTGCACAAGCTTTTGTATATTCAGTAATATAAAGGATTTTTGGGACTTTATTCTTTCTCCTTTTTTTATAATTTTTTCTTGTTATTTCTTTTTTTAAATTAGTTAATAATATTTTAATGAAAAAACTTAAAAATTTTGAAATTGCAAATAAAATTTTAAAGATCTTTCAAGAGTATTTGCAAAATAGAAAAGCAGTTCGAGCAAATTGAAAACAATAGAAGTGTTAAGGTACCAATTGGTACAGGGATTGCCAAAGTTAGTGTCCTTCTTAGCAGCACTTTTGTTCAAAATTTTTAAAAATGGCATTCAAAATATTTAAAGGAACTCTGCTTGTGAAAGCAGAAGGGAGATGGCATTTTTAATCGGCACAAACACAAAAACATATACAAGCACCAGACGTCCGCGAGACTTCATATGAGATGTACACATAGACATGTTCAAGAACAAAATTATTCAGCAAACCACGTGCTGTATAATTAAAAAACACTTCAAAGTGCTTAATTATCAACCGCTCCTCTACAATCATTTGACTAATTTACATATATGCCCAGAAAAAAACTTTAGGCTTTAAAGTCTTTTAAAACCACTAAAGACAAAGATGTGAATCTGGCATTTAATTTGTCGTAACGTTATAGTACGATAGATCTCTTCAAAAACCATGCTAATAATATTCCGCCAGTTCCTGTTTAATGTTTAAGGCCACAAGAGGAAATTCGATCCATTTTTCAAAACATATCTCATATCAAATCAAGAATCATACACAAAGATTCACCAGGCAATTAGATAACTTACGAATCTCAAAATGTCGTTTGAAATTAATATAACAGCGAATTAAGGCGCACTGTATTGCGCCAGCCCAAGTTTAGGCACACAAGTGTATATAACACGAAACCATTCGCTCTGTTTTTACCCCTATCATAACTTGAAACATTAGGATTCTACGTACAAATTACGTTATAGGCTAAGTTTTAAAGTTTTACCATAAAAGCTTTCCGTGATATGAAGGTGTAAAAAGTGCATATTTTAATACATATTTGCTGACGCACTCACTCATCAATTGTATGGGGCACTTCTACAAAGGTACAAACAAAGCAAAAAAATACTAAAAACAGGCACTTTTTATCCGGGGGGACTAGGGCTCCCCTTATTTGTATTTGACACTTTCACCATATGTAGAAGGCTGCAAGTTGATATACAATAACAAACAAAAATAACTTGGAAAAAAGGATTTAGATACGCACAAAAACATGAAAATGAAAATGAAGCCAAGTTCTTATCCAAAAGTTTCAGCCCTTAAAAGTACTGAGATCAAAATTAGGACCCAAGTTCTTCATATGTGCAATACCATCTCATTTCTAGGCAACTTGCTAACTTTGCAAAATTTTATATTCGATTTCTAAAATGGTAAAGGATTATAGGAAAAATGTTACCAAATTAGTAAGTTGCCTATAAATAGGATGATATTGTCCATATGAAAAACTTGGTCCCCATTTTGATCTCAGTACTTTTAATGGCCGAAATTTTTGGAAAAAAAATTGGAGTTATTGTCACATTTATGTTTTTGTGCGGATTACATTTTTCGGGCCACATGCATTTAATCCTCTCTGTGTGTTTTGTCGAACATATTCTACATTAATGAGTACATTGTTAGAATGCGTTCTTACGGAGATGATATCAACAGCTAGGGTTTCAGAAGACTCTCGATTGATTATTTTATCAATATTTAGCTCTGCGATTTTTTTATTATTCGTTCTATACTTTTTTTACACTGAAATACGAACTCTTTTATTTAAAAAACAATTAAATACTTAACAATCTATTTATAATCTCTTATTTTAACATCTGCACTAAAACAAACAATATTTATCAGGTCAAATATTCAGAATCATACTAAAACTACTAAATTAATTGACAAATTTTCCTTTTAAAACAAACAATTAATCAATTTTAAAATTTATACCTGTGACTACGAGTACAATTATTGTGCTTAAACTATTGTTTTGTATTTTATGACATACAACTGCAGCAACTAATAAAACAATAAATAAATTTTACCATAATAGTTTAAATTGAATACCATAAATCTTCATCAACAACTGCACGTATGTTGAGCATTAAAAATCAAATTTAACGGCAGGAGGTTTCAATTGAATGATGATATGGCTATTGTTTTATTAAATTACAAGATAATCAAATATCAAATGGACTAAATAGAAAATAATCAATGTAATGTAATGCTTACATAGATAAACAGGGTGTACAAACAAATAAGTTTTAAATAATATTGAAGGGGCTTACACCATGTGAGCCGTGTCGTAGCTGTTGGCAATTTATTGCAAATTTTCTATTATTTATTTAATTTTCTTAGGTTTACCCTAAAACGCAGTATCGATAGTCCATTTCGCCATACAATGTTCAATATTTGCATTACCATTGCTTTCTGTAAAACAATAAATTTTATGCAAATACATAATTGTAAAACATTTTTGGTATTTTTAAATGTTATTCAAATGATTAGTATTGTAGGTGTAATAGCATATGAGTTCTGATATTACACCCTACTCTGCCAGCAGTGGAAAATATAGTTCGTTTTTCCATGTGTAAGAAAATAACTATTAATCCAAAAATTCATATATAAGGTCTACAACTTTTGTGTCATTTATGAAGACATAAACTTTGTTATAAAGCATTTCAAGTGGTGGAAATGTTAGTCGTTAATCGAGGCACCGTGTAAGCGAATATAATCAGTGGAAAAAACTTTCGCTTTCAACAGTTCCGTGCCACTTTCTCAAGCCGACATGCATTCAAAAATGTTGACGTTTTGGTTCTTCAATAAAAGCAAACTTTTAAGAATTTTCTAGCAAAAGCGGAGGATGTTAATTTGTGGTTGCACGATAAGTTGAATCGTCTTTGGGATGATGCTTAACTCAGGAATTAATATTATAACTTGTTTTTTTTCCTTTTTTTTAATTTTTGTCTTAGTGAAAAACCAACGGTTTTCATATTTAACGAAAAAAATATTTTAATTTCATTTTTTTAAATTCTTAGGGCGTAAACCGAAGCAAATTGTTAACTTAATTCATCCTTTTTCGAATACTTTCTTCCCAGGAACTAATTGTAGATAACCGATTGTAACTTACGACTACCTTACTTTCATTCGAGTCTCGATTGCTACCACTACTAGCCTTTAATCTTGACTGTAGTGGTTTCTGACTGTCACGGAGTCTCTTGTAATTGCTAGCATTTATCTAGAGCTTAGGTCCACCATGGCATGTATATTTAACAAATGTGTGGAAGTAGTCCTAAGCATTATGCTAGCTAGTGCTAGACATTCACACACAATGTACGTTACGGTCTGAGAGTTTTCCTCAGTAGTACTCGTATCTTTGGAGAATTACCCGTCTGCCGCTTGCTAGGTTTTCTTATCCATCTCTTCAGAATTCGTTCATTGGACAATAAAAACCGGAGTTCCTACTGAGATTAAGCATCTCTATCGGAATCTGTTACGGCCCAACCCTTTAAAAGTAACTTTAAAGATTGACCCGTTCGCCCATCTCGAGGCATTCTTGTCCATCTCTTCCGGATTCCTCCTTGGCGAATTCAAACCGTAGTTTCTTATAAGATCAACCTCTCCGCCTCTTGCGAGTCCTTCTGATTCGTCCCTTGAATGGGGAAAAAGATGTTCACCCACACAGATCTCCATATGCACTGGTAAATCTGTATTAAAACGGGAGATCGATCACGCATATATAGCGTATGCTGTCCCACCGTGTATTATAAGTGAGTGGTGATTTCTCTCCGCTCGACTTACATTTTTAGTTTCAAAGATGCCGGGCCAAATACAAATCCCAATATGGAAATGCATCCACAAAACATTACAGTTTTGGAAAGGTGGCATCATTGGTATGTACTGCACAAAACACAACTTTGATGAGGCCATCACCGTACATAGCGTGCGGTATAGATCAATTATTACCAATTTCTTTTGGCTAAGTTAAATCGGTACTTTGTCGCTCACAGGTTAGCTTATTTCATTTCATCTTCGAAACACGCTATTTGTAAAGCCCTTCACTCATAAAACTTTACGAAAGTACATTCTTTTTAAAGAAAAGTGCAGTAACTGAATTTTGACAGATTTGTTATATGTATATTTAATTCAAGCCCTGGCATGAGACTTTAGACTTGGTACAGGTATTTGGACGCTTTTCCATCATCCCTTGTCAAATTTTGTTTGCCCAAATGTTTTAACAATTTATTTAAAAAAAAATGTATATAATTAAAAAAATAAACCCAACTCCCACTAGCTGCAATCGACGAAGAAGAATGTACTGAGCTGTATACAAATATCTCACAATAGCCGTAGTGTACTTAAATTTCAATTTCGCCCAATAATATGCTAACATTTCTGTTTTTCCCATGTTTGTACATGGGTGTGTTAATTTATACAAATATTTTATTTCATTTAACAAACAATAGATGCAAATATCATATACTCGTATATCTATTATTTAATTGTAATAATACATATACATACGTTTTGTAAACATCAATTTAGACATGATTATGGGCTGATATTTGATATTAAATAAAAATATTACGAGTAGCTACATATCAAACTGTGATTAGGAAAGCTTAAACATGTAACTAACTTCGAAGCTTAATTCGTCAGTGGTACTTTTTTAATTGAAAGCTATTTTAAAGTAACAAGGCGGTGAATCAATTTTACGAAAACGCAGAATTTTTCCAAATGCTGGTTTCTGAGGTTGCCTAAAATAAATCCAATTGTTTTAATAAAAAAATTTTAATTTGGCTGGCCATGACATTCCGGAGCTTATTTGTAAAACTTACGTGAAAATTAGTAACAAAAATATTAATAAGCAAAATATTCATAAACATCAAAAAGAATTGTAAACACTTGAGGCTGCATATAAAACAGCTTATGTCAACTAAGCTTGTTTTTGTTGAACAAAAATGTTACTAATGGAGATTTAATTTGTCAAAAATTAACGCTCTTGTAAACGGAAAAATTTGATGTTTCAAAATGTTACAGTTATAACAACGTATGTGTTTGCACATTTGTTCGTCTTCTAACATCGCTGTCATGGTATTCAGATGCTTTTTCACTACCACAATACAATGACATAGAAAACGTAGTCTATTCTACAACTTTTCCATTCGTATTTTAGAAAGAGTCAATGGCAATTCAGGAAGAAGTTTTATGAAGTAGCAATTTTTACAAAATTAATTAATTAATTCAAATAGATAGTTAATAGACACCATAATAAAAGTTTTAACTTCTTCTGTATTCAAAGTTATTTTATAAGAACTGAAAATTTCTTATCAGCAAGAATAAAAAAAAAAACCTTAAAGCCTGTCAATTAATTACGTAAGTTATTAATATTAGTTCGACAAATTCACGTCATAAATAATATTTATTTTTATTTTATCATAACAAAATTGTACAAATATGTAGTACTTCGCAGTATTTTTTTTAAATAAACTATCGACCGACTGCCATATCATTTATAGCCAAGGCAGTGCTTTGGTGAACTGTAGAGTGTTGCACAACACGAGCGCAATCACCGCCAGTTATGGTGTTCGTTGCACGAGTCTGGCTTTTGGCATGGGGTTTAACTTCACATCAAATAATCCTAAAGGGATTTATCATCGGAGAATAGGGTTCTAGTCGCAAACTATAGGCTGGTAACTCTTCCTAAGTTTAATTGACAAGGTACGTTGTCCGCAACAAACGCCAAGTCCTCCGGTTAATTTTCCATATGCTGCCACTTTCAATATACTTATCAATAGAAACATTTACCCAATTTTTTTGCTTTAAAATTTAAATTACAGATCTGCCATGATTTACGTCGGCATCTGTATTAATATCTAAACCGACGGCGGTCTTAGCCCCGGGTGTATTATTATGTAAAGGTAGCAATTGAAGATCACAGCTGCCTGGACTTCGATCCCATCTCTTGTTGAAGAGTGCGGAGCTCCCAATCCCCTGCAGTCAATAGCTATTCTATTGGTAACTTGCGTTGAAATGCACCAAGATCTTTCCGCGACAACAAGTTTGGGATTTGCGTTTCAGAAGCGACTGGTTCCCGCGATACGAATGTTTATACCATTGCCGGTCGAACTTAGAAACTCCTACCTTCTTCCAGTTTCACGAACTGATTTCCCCTTCTTCCCAACAAAAAATTTATTAAGGTGGCGTGATCACCAAGAAGACATGACTCCAGGGGCAACTATCTGAATTACAAATCTGTCATGATTTACGTCGGCGGCTGTCTTACGATCTTATCCCACGGTAGTCTTAGCACCGGGTGAATTATTGACCACCCCTGCTTCTATACGTACTTGAATAGGTGGTAATTGCCTGGACCCTTATTCCACCTCTTGCTAAGGTGTTTTAAGCTACCCCTTTCCCTGCTGTCAATGGCTATTCTATTGGCAGCCTGTGTTGCACTGCAACACTATATTGATGCTGCACCAACATCTTCCCGGGATTCTGTATAAATGACAGCCATCAAGTGCACTCCCGCAGGAGCCTCAGTTTGTGACTGGGTCGAACTTGGAATGTCCTACCTTCTTCCAGTTGCAGGCCCTAGATAAGCCTCAGGAAATGTTTCCCCCATCTACCCGGTAGCAAAACATCAAGGAGTTGCGATCGCCAAGAAGAGATGCCTCTAGGGGAAACACGGAATTAGAGTCTTCGATCAAAACTGATATGATAATTGAGGTGATGTTCCAATTCAAATTTATTTCGCCTGAATTTTTTACAGTTCTACAGAACACAGTGCTTTGTATACTTGAGCCAGGAAAAATATGTCTTTTTTAGTCTTTCTAAAATTGAAAAATAATTAAAAAATATATTAAATTAAAAAATTTATATTTATTACGCACGTGCTGTTATTTATTAATATACTTTCAAAAAGTACTCTAGGGCCTGTCCTAATCATTTACAGTAAAATGTTTATACTGTCGCGAAAAACTAGGTGATTGCCTTAGATATTACTATCTTCTTTAAACTTCTACTGAACTTGATTGAAATAATATTATTCATTTACATTTTAAGATAAAAATTTTAAACCTTTTCAACAATAAAAAAAAAATTGTTAAGATTTAATTTAAAATACAAATCGGTTGGGTTTTTGTTTTGCAACGATCTTCTTCTCAAAATGTCCTACTATATTTGGGCAATAACTTTACTAGATTACTTTCTCTCCTTGCAATAAATCAACACTTTGGCAGGAAAAGGATTAACGTGAAAGAAAAGCAAAGAACTTATTTTTGTAAAAACAAAGAAAAACGAAATTTTCTTATTAAAATGTTTTTTGTACAACTGAAAATTTGCTCCTCAATAACTATTTGCTTGAGAAAAATATGAAAAGTGTGTTGAAGTGTTTCAGATACTACAATCATGTATTTCGCATTTATTTTATATTTACGAACGGCTCCTCGCGAATCCTTATGACTTGTTAGTGTGTTGGTAATCAATTTATACGCAGAATTCGTAATGAACAGAATTTTATAATGAATTTCGTTTAGGGAGGGAAAGGAGGTATTACTTTTGGTTTGAAATAAATATAAACTGAAAATATAAAAAAACTCTGAAGTAAATGTTGATAATAATTATAAATATTTATAAACGAATTTTAATTTAAATGATAACGCAAACGAAGTGGGTTAAGGATCAAAATGAAAGGGTTGATCGAAATGTATAATAAGTATTATATGGAGACCTTAACTTTAGCTCTAGTGGATAACTTTAAGTTACTTCTTTGGATAAATTGCTGAGAGAGATAAAAGATTTTAGTAAATATAATACGAGATTTTGTTCTATCCGCCACAGCATCTTCAAATGAATCTTCCGTTTCACGAGAAATATGATCTATTTCCCTCAAAATTATTAACGTAAACTCGCTGTACTATTGAAACATATGTAACACAGTTTTAATTTTCGACTACACAAAAAAACTCATTCAACAATAATACAAGAAACAAAATGCCCTGTTTTGTTAATTAATTTCCAGAGTCGTGGCTCCGTAATACTATAAAGATGTCAAAGTCCATAGTATAGAGTCCAATTACAATTGGACACACAGTCGCTGTCGATAATGAATTCACATACATTTCGACTACAACAAAACTATTCTTTCCAGATTGCTTACCACAATGCCGCCAGAATTCAATGAATTTTATTTTTCGTCTAGGGTATAAAACAAAATGCTTAATTGGTTGTAAATATCCATTGACAGTCGCTAATTTATAAATCATCGTTCTGTCTTTTGATTTGGTTGTCGTCTGTAGTTACAATTATAATTAACTGATACATGTATTTTTTTTAATTTACGTATACGTGCCAAGCATTTATGAGGCTATTTTCAATAACAACGCGTATGCCTCAAGAGCAAGCTTTTAAAGAGAAATTGTTCTCATGTTTTTGCTGACAATCACGTCTTTATAACATTTTTAGCTAAAAGGCTCACTAGTACGAGGTCCGAGCGAATAACGAAAAAACCATAGTAAAAATGTTTGTAGATAAAACAACTTATGTCAACAAAGGTGTTGCTGATGATGTTTAGTAATAAACAAAATGCACACGGGTAAATTGTTGTAGACGTGAGCATAATGAAAAGTTCAGCAACTAGGTTCAGTAAAAACAACGTATGTGCTTGTGTGCAATCAAATATATCAAGCCTTAACCTTTAAAATAACGTAATCCGCAAAAAACAAATTCAACAAGGGAAGGGTTCCCAATTTGTTCAGAATCTTGTAATAAAAATTGGAACGTGGCCTACTATTGATCATATGCAAGCTAAAGATTCATCTTATAATAATTCTGTGTATAGAAAATTTATTTGTCAGTTAGAATTAAATGTGACCGCAAAACTAACGTAAGCCTCGGAAAAGAAAATTTACAGGTAAAGTTATTTATCTAATCTCTGCCGAACTTTTAATAAATATCCAATTATCTGTATTACAATTTGAGGTCCAACCTTTCTAACGCACAGGACTCAAACTCAATTGTAGACGTCCAATCAAGCGTAATTTTATAGCGAACTAAAAAAACACACAAAAGAAAATCAAAGTAGAGATGGCCACTGCACATGTTTTTATGTGAATCAGGCTAAATCACGTTTGATCTTGAGAAATCTTTCGCTTCAATCACGATATTGTGCATGAACATGTGTAAAGTAAATTCGCATATGTGAACGTGCACGCGTAGAATTTTGCGTAATTGTTTCGTAGTTGGAATGTTCTGAGTTTTTATTCAAATTTCTGAAAAACAATAAGAAATGTATGCAGTACAAATAACAGTTGTGGCAACAATTTTATGTAAAATGTTTGGATAACCTCTGGTAATAAAAATATATTTTATAATTATTTTCGATTTAATATTTTACCTAACGACGTGTTAGAGGTTGTATAATAATTCTGCATCAAAAAGTCAATTTCAATAAATAAGTCAGTTACGTTACTGCTGCTGTTAAGGCTCGATAAGTATGTCTCGATATACTTTATTCGCAATGAAAAGTAGTATTTTAAATACAAAACGGTTAAATGCAAATGGTTTTGCAAAAGTGCAAATGCAAAATATCATAGACTTTTTATGACTTTTTATCCAACAACATATAAACAAAATTTCTGTTGACTTTCATAAAAAAGTTAGGAATATTTTTTTGCAGTCAAGGTCAATATCTGTATGAAAGCATTTCTTATTTATTTATTTTCTTAGTCATCACCCCTTACTATTGGCCTCCGAAGTATATAAGATCTCTACTACGTTAAAGTCCTCTGACCAAATGAATATAAAGAAAAAAATATTTTTACTATTTCAATTTTATATTGTTATTTGCAATCACTTTTTTTTTAAATACTGATAGTGAAAATTGGAAAAAAGCGGCACAAGAGCGAAACAAATATATTTCATTTAATTTCCGTTCGTGAATTTTTATTAATACTGTCATCAATTCTTTTTTTCTCTCCCCTTATCTGCGTTACAACGTGTTTTGTTGTATATTTTGGCATATAAATCAATATAAACATTTTGCATCATCAACATCCATCTGGTTTTTATCATGAACTGTGAACCGCAAACATCATCAACAATAACAACAATTACAAAAACAAAATATAAATTTACTACAAAAAAAAAATCATGCGTTTACCCGGCTGGCTTGATAAATGATGGGGTGTGTTTAAATACAGGTGTCCCTTCGCAACCAAGCAATTTCCGGGCCACCGATATCGGCGAGACCGCAGTAACATTACAATGGTCCAAACCGACACATTCCAGTGAAAATATTGTTCATTATGAATTATACTGGAATGACACATACGCCAAACAGGATCATCACAAGTGAGTATAACTATATTACGCAATAATAATTCTTACATAATTGTTATCACTGGGTGCCATGCGGTCGAGGTCAAATAAAAACCAAATAAATACAGGAAATTTCATTAAAATAAATTAATGGTTTGTCAATTTTATTTAAATAAAAATAATCGTACATACATGGACTTTTAAGTTATAAATACATTGGCATAAAAAAAAGGTTAAAATACAAATCATAAGTTAATATTGTACTTTTAATAGGTCTTCTTTTCGTAAAATTGGTTTTTCGATATGGGTACTTTTTAATAAACGAACTATTTGGAAAAAGTTTTGTTCAAAGGTACTTTCTTCCTCGTTTGCTTTCCCCATTTTCTTAAATGGCTTGAGGAATAGGCAATAATTTATTAATAAAAATCCGTTAGGTCTACAGTCTGTGTTAAACTTAACCTTGATTTAAAATACAGTACGACCTCGATTTGCGTATCCGAAAGAAAATCGAGGTTGCTGACTTTATCGAAAAGCAGCAATAATCGATTATAAGAAATAAATATTAAAGCACGAAACTATTTAACTTACGTTTAATTTACAATTCACTTAACTCATACATATAAGACTTTAATAACAACGTTTAGTAGTGTAAAAAAAACAAAAGAAAAAAATAACTCCACCGTGACAACATAAAGAGTAAAGAGGTTAAAATAAATTACAAGTATCAGCACTTTCGTGTGGAACACAATTGTCAGATAGGTCTTTGGTGAAACCCTAAGTACTTGTTAAAACTACGTTTCTGAAAAAATTAATTTAGAGAAAATTTACACTTTTAAAGACTCTAATGTAAAAAATTACTTATTGCGCTTAACAAAGTCCTACGCAAATCGAACTCACACTGCATATATTTCTTTAAAAATTTTGCTTTTAAAATATTACAAAAATGTTATTTCAAAAAATACATTTTAAAACCGATAAATGTTTGACAAAACTACTTTTTTAAAAAAGGATCATTACCAAAAATTATATTATTAAAAATGTACCTTTCTAGATTAGTACGTTTTTAATGAGTAAACTTTTTAAAAACTATTTTTTCCAAAAGTACTTGACGCAAAATGTACTTTACAAAACTTGTTGAGGGAGTTTTTCTTCGTAAAAGTTGTTTTTCGAAATGCATACTTTAAGGAAAAAATACTATTTTGAAAAGTTCTTTTGCAATTACCAAAAATATCTCATATAGAAAGAAAAATATACTTTGAAAATATTACCTTTTAAAAAAGTACTTTTAGGAAAAGTACTTCAAAAATTGCTTTTTTCAGATGTTGCATTTTTAAAACAGTTTTTTCGAAAAAGTTATTTTTACAAACTTTTAAACATTTTTTTTTAGATATTAGAACCGTTCGAAAGCAACTTATAATGTTAGATTAGAAAGCTTTATTTGTGCAATTTCTAAAGTTCGTCAATGCCATTTTGGCTCATATAAAGATTTTTCATATTTGGTAAATAACTTGAACATTACATAATTCCCTTTTTTGTGACAGGCGCATTTCTAATACCGAATCCTATACGCTTGATGGTTTGTATCCTGATACATTATATTACATTTGGCTGGCAGCTCGTTCTCAAAGAGGTGAAGGTGCCACAACACCGCCCATACCCGTCCGTACAAAACAATATGGTAAGCAAATATTTCATTCCATAAATTAATTACTTAAACCTTTAATAAATAAAACATCAATATATACATATTATAATAACGACATAAATTTACTAAAATAAAATATATAAATTAAATGAAAGAATTTTATAAAATAAGCTGCCAAAAAGTCTATATAAAATTTAAAAATTTTATATACTAGCATAACTAAAAACTAATCTGTAGTAGTGACTTAAATAATTATAGTTTTAAGTTTTTTATTTTATTTCTTCTTCCTTAGTTTAATTACATTTTTAAACAATTTTAATATTTAACAAAATTTAAGTTCAATTTTTAAGGTGTTGTTTTAATGTTAAAAGTTAATGTATTTTAAACAGTTAAACTCCCTTAGATAATTTTGAAATGTTTTTATTTAAATTTTTTTATTTAAAAAAACGGCTTTTTAATTTGTTTTATTCGTTAAGTAAACTTTACAAAATAAACGGTATTTATATTTGAATATGTAACATAAAGTTAGGGGTGGAAAAACTAAAAACTAAAGCATACTTTTGCATGCATTGCTAAAATGCAACATTCATTTATATTTAAATGAGCTTAAGAACATTTTATGTTCGTAAAACAAATTTAAATGTAAAGCATTATTCATTATTTTACACACTGTTATTTGGATTAAAAGAAATTGTTTCACAAATGTTAAAATGGTGCTAGGGTCTACAACAACGATGAAGTTAAGAAGTAGATATTTAAAATATTTAATCAAAGGGCGAATGTAAATACATTGCTAAACGAATTCTGTTTTAATAATTAAATAATGTATCAGTCAAAATCCTAATACAAGTTGAGAGTTCTGTTATAAATGCAAAGCCTACTTTAAGGGGCGTTCATTAATTTTTCTTTATTATTTAAAATTTCTTAAGTTTATGTTATGATTTCATTTATTACCTAAACATTTATACTGATAGGTATAACATATACTTGCCACTTATACAAAAATAAACTTATCATAGTTACAATATATTAACAATTATACATTTATTTGAAAAGTGTTTTTAATTTAAGTTTTCTTTAATGTATTTATTTTATATTATTTTTACAACTTATACATACATATATACAGCATATACTCTGAATACACAATCTTAATGTAAGGTACAGTAACAGCTTGAAAGAACATTATCACAAAACACTTGCAATAAAACTTGTAAATGCATGAATATTACTAGCAATGTGCTTAATTATAAGTAGTATGACCAATGTGCAGCCGATTCTCAAGAAATTAAAAGTTTTCAATAAGCGCCACTTTTGACATAAAATACCCTTTGAAAAGATTTTTTAAAATTAAGACGCTAAAAGCTACTCTCATAAAAAGCCTTATACAAAAGTACCGTAAGCAAATACTTAAAAATTTTGTAGTTTTACTGGTGAAAATTACTTCTATAATTAATTCGATAAAAAAAAAACTTTTTAAAATCCGCAGTTGCTTAAAATTACTTTAAAATAAAATATTTTACACATGCTTATCTAAGATGCCACGTTTTATATTTTACTTTTAAAAAGATAATTTTCAACAAGGTACTTTAACAAGATACTTTTAAAAAAGTACTTTCTAGAAATAGCAAATTTTTACAACAGATACTGGTTTTTATCTCTTAACGATATATATTATCTCTTAACGATATATATTATATAGTTAATAGGCAAATTTTGAATTCCGAACGCGCACAGCACGTGAAAAATTAACAACAAAAATTACTTAATTTCTCCTAAAACTTAATTCTTATTTCTGTCAAAAAATAATAATTATATCAGCCATACTTAACAATGGTAGTACAAACAAGTACTTTTTTCAAACAATAACCATCTTTTAACTCTTTCGTTTTTTTTCCACGCAGTGTTTTTATAAAGCTTATTATAAAATCTAGCCGTATTTGGTGCTAATAGTCTTGCAAAATATCGTAGGTTTTTAGTTAAATATAACAACAAAATACACCAAATTTCTGTCAAATTATACAATAAAGCTATAATGTTTTGCATTTGCAAGACCATTTGCACCAAACACTGAATACCGCTATTATTATTAAGAAAGTAAATAAGCCAAACTAACAAAAATTTAAAAAGTAGTAATTAAAAAAAAACACAGGCGATTCGTTAAATTACACCACGAACGTAGTACAAGGACTATTTGGTAATTTAGTGACTTTTTGGATAAAAGAATTTTATTTTTTGCAAAAAAGCGTATTGCTTCTTAACATGACGTCCTTCAGTCATTTCCTAAAATTTGGAAACAGAAAATAGTCGTAAAAGCCTAACCTTATAGAAGGGGTAGGAGTTCAAAGCCCAATTTATGGATTTTTGTCATTGTGACCACACAGGTATGCCCCCGTCCTTAGTCTTGATGGAACAGCATTCGCGGCATCCATTTCGCGGATAGCGTTTTCATATCCAAACATTCTTGCAAAATGTAAAGTACTCGGTGTAAATGGCTTTAATCAGCTTACGCACTTTCATTCCCCAATCTGCCCGATATCATTCGCATATTATTGATTTTATCGTCTCGACCACTTTTGGGCACCTAAACGTTTGGCGTAATTTTTGCTGTTACGACCACAAGGGAACTCGGTAAACCGCTTTTTAATCACCGAAATTGACGTTGCAGGATCCATAATATTTATTAAGTCTTTGTTTGATTCCTGTAATGATTATTTACGTAAATATGAAAGTTTCAAATTAACCAGATCGTCAGCTTTCAATGGTTGTCAAAAACAAGATGACAAGCTAAAGCTGAAAATTGGACAGTATTCGGGACAACAGTCAATGGGACTAGTGCTGCCTTCAAAGTTACAGCGCTGTATACATAAAAAGTCACGAAATTATCATACTACCCTCATAGTTTATTGTTATGACGATTATACGAACATACTCAATATTAAGTGAAAAATTGGGTTCAGTTGACATGACAAACAGTTAAAGGATTAAAAAGAGTGCTATATAAGAGTGATATATACTGATTGATATTCAGAGTAGTATTTTTTAATGCTACTTAACGCTTTTCATCAATATGCATACCACACAAATTTTCTTCATGCAAATGCAAACCTTTATTTTCTGAAAGGGATAATTTAAAAACCGCCAGTGCACATTTAAGTAATTTTGTGGCGGTGTTTAGAATTATAATTGTAAAGCGAATAGTTTAAAACTAATTTATGGGTCAAAGGTGTATTAAATATTGTTATATATTTTTGCGTCGCTTTCTTTGGGATATTAATATGTTTAAAGAGCTCTTTATTTCTTCCACTAGAGGTCTAGAGAAAAAGGACAAAACGTACCAACTTTACTGAACCATTCTTCACTTTTCAAGTGGGGAATGTATAAGTAAGATACCATGCTTTTTCTACAATAAATAAAGTCTATAAAACGTACACTAGCTATAGAAACAGAAAATCCACCAACATTATTTTATCATGTGTTCGTTTTTTTTTTTATTAATTTTATTTTATTATTTATTTTTTAAATAAAATTCATTAATAGGGAGAAGTCTTGCAGCAACCTACATAAAGTGTTTTGCCAAGTGCCGAATTTGTTATATTAAAACCTACAATACCTCCAAAATTTAAATATGTTTACCTTCTACTGTGCACAGACTAACTCTAATGGCTTATAAATAAAAGGATTAACAAATAAACAAACAAACAAAAAATAAAATAGCAAATTTCTATTTGCTTTTAAATTAAAAAAAAAAATCAGAAAAAAACTTTAACACATCGGTATGTTACTGCTCTGAGTGTGTGTGCCATTTGTAAGTGTATGAGTGATTAAGTGTTTCCACTGCCAACATTAATGCACCAATTAAAAAAGAAGCTATAAAGTAAAGAACCTTATAAATAAATTATTGCACATTAAAAAATAGCATAAATGGCACCTTTTTTTATAAGCACAAATTAAATTAATTAAAGTCCAAATGTAAACAATTAAAGCACCTAAAACCAATAAAAAAAATAAGAGCAAAAACACTTTTTGTTATAATGTTACCAGCACTTTATTACAAATGCACCATAATTTAGCACCTGTAATAATAAAATATTTTTATAATCACATGAGTTGTGTAAATGGAGATAATGAATAAAAATGAATATAAATAAACACAACAGTAGAGGCCACAAAAATAAGTTCAAGTTACTTAGTGTAGTTTTGGTTGAACTCTAACGGTTAATAGACCTCTGATAATAAATAGAATTTCCAAACGTCACTTTCGCTATTCGTCTTAATCACAAATCTGCTAATCCAGATGGCCATTTTACCCATACTCTAGTCAAAAGTTGAATTATAATTTAACTTCAACAATATTTGTAAATATTCTTTCAGATATTTTTTTGTGAATATTAAAAGAGAAGAGAAGAGAAGAGAAGAGAAGAGAAGAGAAGAGAAGAGAAGAGAAGAGAAGAGAAGAGAAGAGAAGAGAAGAGAAGAGAAGAGAAGAGAAGAGAGAAGAGAAGAGAAGAGGAAGAGAAGAGAAGAGAAGAGAAGAGAAGAGAAGAGAAGAGAAGAAGAGAAGAGAAGAGAAGAGAAGAGAAGAGAAGAGAAGAGAAGAGAAGAGAAGAGAAGAGAAGAGAAGAGAGAAGAGAAGAGAAGAGAAGAGAAGAGAAGAGAAGAGAAGAGAAGAGAAGAGAAGAGAAGAGAGAGAAGAGAAGAGAAGAGAAGAGAAGAGAAGAGAGAGAGAAGAGAAGAGAGAGAAGAGAAGAGAAGAGAAGAGAAGAGAAGAGAAGAGAAGAGAAGAGAAGAGAAGAGAAGAGAAGAAAGAGAAGAGAAGAGAAGAGAAGAGAAGAGAAGAGAGGAGAGGAGAGGAGAGGAGAGGAGAGGAGAGGAGAGGAGAGGAGAGGAGAGGAGAGGAAATGAGAGGAGAGGAGAGGAGAGGAGAGGAGAAGGACAGAGAAGAGAGAGAGAACTAAGTGAGTAAAAGAGTAATAGTTAAATGCGAAAAATATTGCTGTCATATAATCAGGGTCGGAAAAGAAAGAACTTAAGCACAGTATCTGCGACGGTATAAAATCAGCCAGTTGCAATTACTAAGAAAAGAATGTATATCAGGCTGGGATCGCTGATCTACCAAATGTTAACCCCTCCTTTCTTAGAATAATTCCCAACACGTCCCTAAACTAAGCTTTCTTTGATGTGTCCTTTACCAAAAAAATATTTCTTTGCTTGGTTTCTACTGTGGTTTATTTATCTTCAAATATTTGACGAGAATCCAATTTACCTTATAAACAACAATTTCGTTATGTTTATTATAAAAATTATTGTTTTCTTATAATTTCACGTTTTAATTTCTAAAACAAAATATGTTTATAACTTAGTGTTTGAGAAGCATGTATAAATAAATTATCATTTTCGTTTAAATGTATTGAAACTTTGCAAAGTATTTGATAAGCATGGCCGAATAACAAAAAATAATTATATTTAAAAGTAGTTTATGAAAAAGTACACCCTCTAGAAAGAGATTTATAGTGATTAAAATCGATTTGTTATGGCGAATTAAAATCAATATTTTTTAAGCAATTTAAAGCCTACTTTCAGGCGTGTTATATGAGTTCTTATATGAGTGCTTTATTAAAGTTAAAACTGAGCTTAAAGAAACTTTTGTAAAGTTAAGTAATAACAAAAATAAGTTCGATGACTTCATATATTCAGCTAAAATTATGTTTCGTTTGTTTTTGGCCGAAATCTCTAAATCTCTTTTTACAACTTTATAATTAAATGCTTCTTTTTCAAAGTTGTATGTATTTGATTAAAGTGTTATAAAATTTTTAATATTTAAGCGTATAAAATGAATGGTTGGCCTGCAAATTTAATTTTTAATTAACAATGTCGTTATATTTTTCTTCTTTTTTGATATATTACTCATGTTATTATTATTATTTGGTCTTTTATTATTTTTATATTACAAATTGTATTTTACCATTTTGCATTAATATTTTTATGACTGTCGTTAAACTTTATTTGTTTGTCACCTTGATTGGTTTTTTTTTTAATTTTCTTCATTATTTTTTTAACAAATATTTATTAATTTTATTTTCGTATGTCATGGAAAACTGTTTGCACAATAATTTCAGTTTATATGCTGTTATTAATTCATTATTAATATAATGTGACTGATGGTTTTTTTCATGGAAATTTATATTTACTTATTATTCGTTTTAATCAGAATTTATTAATTATTTTTCAAATATTATTTGTACAAATTGAAAATGTTTGAAAGGAATGTGCGTGTGATTAAAGTTAAACTTGAAGTAGAGAAGTTAGATACGGAAAGAAATTTATGAAATTTTGATCAACAACAAGAGAACCGAAGACAGGACGACATATTATTATCATGACTCATGTTTTGTGTGACCATATTGAGCCAAATAAACGAAACACATATAGAGGCTTATTTATAAAAAATCTAATTTTTGTAAAAGATTAGTCTGAAAAGTGTAATTTTTGGATTTGGTACTTTTTTGTAAAAGTACTTTTTGCAACAGATGCTTGCTGCAAATATTTTTCGAGAAAAAAAAATTTATTAGAGGTACTTTTCACACAAAATACTTTCTGCAAAACGTACCTTTCGTAAAATACACGTACGTTTTAAAAATGCCATTTTTTTAATTATAGCCGATTTCTACCAAAGGTCCTATTTACGGAAGTAACTTTTTACAAATGTACTTTTTATAAACTCCATGTTGTAAAACATACATTACTAATTTTTTACATAATAACACTTCACATTCTTGGAAGGGTACTGTTTACAAAATCAAATTTTTAGGCAAGAAGTACCTTTTACAAAAAGTCCTTTTTACCAAAATTTTCTTCTTCCAAAAAAATAAATCAATTTCAAAATAAATAAATTTGTAAAACCAAATTGTGCCATACATTTGGTACTATTTTATGTGGCCATCCACCGTATCCTGATGTTTAACTTCTATTCAAAAATTATATGAGAACGTGTAACTTTTAAAGCTCCTATAAAAGTTTTTTGATTTTTTCCGATATTGGATATACACAAGGCTTTAAGGCTGCTGTAATATTCTGTTGCGTGTAGCTTAACATTTTTTTTATATTGGATGGCCTATTAAAAATACGTACAAATGTTAAGAAGTTAATAATTGCAAGATTAAGAAATATAGTTGTGTATGCATCTCATGACATTAAGAGTGTTTTTTAAATGCTTCTTCAGAGAAGTCATAGCAATGCTACAACAACAACTAATTTGTTTCTTGAACATACCACACCAAAATGAAAGGACTCTTGACTTATGAAACCTTTAGACAAGTAGATAGCTGTAGTAAGATTATGCTCCTTTTTTAATTTCATAATTAAACATTTTTAAATAAATGTGGCTAGTTTAAGCGTTTATCTTTAGAATATGTATTTATTTTTGTAGATTTTACTAAAAGCACTTTCACTTTAATTTAAGTTTTAATATCAAATATATTTTAATTTTGTATAGCTAGTTATTTTTTTAATTTTTATTTTGTTACTAAACCTTTAATAAACTTCCTATATTTTCCCCTCTGTAACGAACAACAAACAAACTACAAATGGTTTATGCAAAAAAAAAAAATATTATTAAAGCACCTGTTCAAATATGTTTCCTTTTTCAGAAATAGTGGCCACCCAAAACGAATTATGTAAATCCATTTTGTCAAATTTTTTTGTTTGAAAATGTTTCAATAATTTTCTCTATGTATCAATTTGTGTAGAAAAATAGTATCAATTTGTTTAGACATTTCTCAAATAAAGCATGATTTTTATGTTACCAAGTTGCACTTTTCTTACTACTTTTAATTTAGTGTTTTAAATAAAGATTTTTCTTTTTAGTTTTTGTTAAAAAATAATATAAGAAATAGTTTCAAGAAGCTTATATAGAACTTGTGAATCAAAAATTCTATTCCGGAAAATTTATAAATTTCATTAAAGAAATGAGCACTTTATTTATTATTAAATAATTTTAAAAAAGATTTCTGCTTAAATCAAAAAATATGCACTCCAAATTTTAAAATTTTAATATCTTGTTCAAAATTAAATTGGTTTTTGCATAAACCATTGTTTTTTTTTTAATTTCTTTGATTAATTTAGTTGCAATACGCGTGTTAAAAATTATCAAACCACCTGATTTTCTATCTCTTTGTGCAAAATAAACAAAAATAATTTCATAATTCTTTTATCTAAATTCTTGTTGCCCAAATGTTATTCATAAATGCAGTGCAAGCAACAAATAAAATTCGCTGCGGTTTCTCGAGTTATATTGTGCCCAGCATTCCACATTGCAACTTTCAGTTCTCTGCTGAGTGCTAAATCTGCGGCATTTAATAACAGATATTTCGTCTTTATTAGGTCACTGTTGCCAAATGTGCAGACAAGTGACTAAAAAACGCTTATTGGTCGAGACTGTACGTTCCAATTTCAAGAAACATTAAGCCGGTCTGTTAGAAACCTCCAAGCAATTTTCTCTTTAAAATTCCCTTTTTGAATTTCTTTGAAAAGTCTCTCTTAAATCCTTTCTTCCATTCAGAGATTTTCATGTGAAAATTTTTCCAAAATAATACATTTATGTTTCCTGTTTAACATGGACTCTGGGAGGTTTAATTGCTTTTAATTAGCACTTGCCCGCGCGCTCAGTGGCAATACAGTTTTAGTTACATTTGCCCGCCGTTCAGTATTCGAAAGTGGATAGAGCTTCTGCTATACTTTTTGCGATATATTTAATATTATATATTTAATAGCAAATTTTACAACGAGAAAAGATTTGTATGACAGTCTATTCATTTCAACTGACCTTTTTTTTATTAATAAATTTTTTTTTAATCCATGAAATGATTTAATTTAAATATTCTTTATTCTTATTTAACAAACCAAAAATTACTTTTTTTAATAAATATCAATTAAAAAATTCATTAAATTTTAACCTGAAAGCAAACAATGCGTTCAATTGGTGTAAATACTTGTTCAGTAATAATTTTTCGAATAACAACTAATCAGCTGAATTTAAAACTCAGTTCAAAACAAAAATAGCAAAGAATTTTTAATTAAACAAATAATTGCATCGATTAAAAACTTAATGAAACCTTCAAACTGGAACTAATCAACACGTTAATAGACGTAAACAGAGAGAGAGAGAGAGAGAAAAGAAACATGAATAACGTTTCAGCGACAACTATTTTCTGTAACGTTCCCTTGAAATATCATTGTTAATTTTGCACAAATAGAATAAAAAATTTAAAAACCTTACTTTTGACGCGTATATAGTTTTTTTTATTTACTATTTTAGTATGTATTTAATTTTTTAATATTAACATTATTTTTTTATATTATAGTATTGTTTATTAATAATTTTCATTATTTTGTTTTATTTCTTTTCATATTTACAAACTTTTTCGTTAAAAATATTGTTTTTGTTTTTAACTCTTAACAACAATTTGATGTGATGCTGTTTCATTTATTAAAATATTAAAAAAAAAATTATAAAAATAAAAAAATTTATCATCATGAACAACAATAAAAAACCACCAACCCCAAATTATGGCTTAATATTGAATACACTGCTACAAAAAATTAAACAACCACTCAATCATCCAACAATTGCTTACACTTTGTCATATAACAAAAAAAAAAAAATAATCTTACCAAAAAATTCATTGCATTTGCCAAAAATCGTTCCATCGTTCCAATTTTAAATGTATATGTATATAGTACCAGGTGCCCCACCACGTAATATAACGGCCGGTGCTAGTAGTCCCACCACTATAGCAGTAAGCTGGTTACCCCCACCTCTAGAACGTTCGAATGGTCGCATTATCTACTATAAAGTGTTCTTTGTTGAAGTGGGTCGTTCGGATAGCGAGGCCACTATAACGACTCTTAATAAAACCGAAATCGTTTTGGATGAACTAAAACGTTGGACCGAATATAAAATATGGGTGTTAGCTGGCACTTCTGTAGGTGATGGACCGCGTTCGCATCCCATAATAGTGCGTACTCATGAAGATGGTATGTATGAATTAAAAACAGAAATAAATAAAAAAATTATATTTTTGATTTAAAAAAAAATTTTTAGTTTTTTTAAGAATTTTTTATCTGTTTATTATTTTGTTGTTTAAATGTTGTTTAATTTATTTAAATTAACTATACTAATGGTTCACTAAATCCATTAAATAACTAATTTTTTGAATTTTGATTATTGTTCCGCTCTAAAAAAAAATCAACATGTAAGCAGCAGCCTATAAAAAATAATTTTTGGATTTATTTTTCTTAAAAACTAAATTTTTTTCTTCCTACTATTTTTTACAAACAGCAGGATTTTAAAGAAAAATGTTTATATAGCAAGCGCTGGCAATACAATTTTTGAAGTCAACGTTACCTATATTTTATAAAAAAAATATTTACTTAAGTTTTTTTTTTCTATTTATTATATTTTATTTTAGTTTGTTGCATTTTAAGAATTTTTTGTTTAAATTGCTTTAAACAAAAATCTGAAAAATAAGAAACTAGAAACATCAAATTATCCAAAAGCTTGTAGTCATTTGTGAAGTAATTTTAAATAAAGACCAACTTTATTTTAAATTAAGGGACATTACTTTAAATTATGGGGCCAGAAGTGCCTTTTACTGTTTTTGTTTTCATACAGATTCTATCGAACGTACTTCTCAAAAGGAACTTATTTAGTACTTCTACAGAAACCACTTTTTTAAAATGTACTTTTTGTAAAAATTTCTTTAAAAGCCAGTTTTTGCAAAGGATCTTTTGTGCATTTACTTTTTTAACCAACTCTTTAAAAATATACCTTCGAAGTTACCTTTGTTAGTGGTACTTTTCTAGTAGTACTTTTTAAAAGGTACATTTAAAGAGTTACTTTTTTGTAGAAACTTTCTCACCGGTACTACTTTTTTAATGTGATTTGTTTTAAATTACATTTTTGTAGGTTTTCTTTAAAAAGGTACTTTATAGGAAAGGGTCTTTTAGAGGCCCTATCTTTTACATAAAAATATTCCCCAAAGCTACTTCCTCGTACTACTTCTTCTAACTAATAAAATTCTTCTTACTAACTAAAATAAGTACCTTGAGAGCCATTAATATCTTTTTTTTAATCTTTTGTTTGAGGCTACTTTTATCACAATATTTAAAGAAGAAAATAAATAATTTTGTTAATTATTTGAATATTACATACCCCTAAAGAAAAATGCCGAAAGGTATGACGGTAGAAGTTGCAGATTGCTGTTCCATTGGTGCTGCACGTGAAATTTCACAAACGTCATGTTGCAACCAAATGGGATAAAACAGTAGCATTAGTAGTAACTTCTAAACCTCTTTGGGGACTAACTACGTTTTGCTGGAGCCATATAACCAGAAATGTCGGTAGGTGCTAGACTAAATCTCAATCCAAATTAGGGCATCTCCTCTAAGTTTTGTATGGCTTAAATACTAAAACGAGGGCGGTGCATAAGGTTAGGTAATTTTTTTTAACGAGTTAAACTTTTAGAAACTATGCTGTTGAGCACATATTGTACGCTCTTGGGGACCATCGCTCTTAGGTATTAGGTATTATCTTCACTAGAAAACTGGCTACGGTATTTTCGGTATCCATATTCTTCAACAAAGAATATTTTCTTTTCAAAGTAGCCTATACTCTCGCGAATTGTGCGTTCAATTAGCCGACCATAATTTGTTATAAGCGGACGAACCGTATTTTTTGAGAAACAATGTAGAGTGTTTTTTGAAGGTTCCATTTTCCGATTGGAACTAAATTGTCACCTCTCATCAGATCTGACTACTCTATCAGCATTTATGTGCAGTATGGTTTGGGTTTTTATCATGACTACCACAGCGTTGGAATAGCGTAGAAATACGGCTTGCTAATTGCGCAAATTTAATGCGAAAATTATGAAATGTTTTTGAAGACTCTTCTTCGAACAGAATAGAACCAAAGGATCCAGCCAATTGGCCGCCAATGTCGGAGCATTTATCTCCATTAGAAAGCATGTTAAATAAATAAAGAGTTTTCAGATTTTTTATATTATTATATTTCTTGTTATTTCGTTCCATTTGAATTAATTTTTTTTATTGTTTTTTAACAACTTAATTTTTTATTGTGATTATTTGTTAAAAACTTAAGTTCCATTTTAATTTTGAGATAATTTAAAAAGTTGGCACCAGCACTTTTTATTTGAAATATAAAATTTTTATTTCCAATCATCTAAAATTGTTACAACATTATTTTGAAAGTTTTATTTCAAATTTGTAATGAAAAAAACTCATTAAAATAAAATTGGCACCTGATATTTGCATATTTTTTGGTCAGTATAATAAATAACCAAGTTAGGACTTTAGCTTAATTTTTCCATTTATTATTTTTTTCAATCTAAAGCACAGTTTTGAACATTTGTATGCTTTGTTGCTTTTATAAATAAAATAATTTTTTTTAATATTTATAATGGAAATATTTGACTTTTTGTTAATGAACTGCACCAAGTTACATAAATTTTTTGTCGTGCAACTTTTGTGTAGCACCAAATTTTTATTTACACATTTTTTTCTCTAAAAAAAACTTACGTCAAGTTAAGTTTAATGTAAATTTTTTCCACAATATTTTTAAGCACAAATATTTTCGTTGCTCTATTTAATTTAAAGTACATTTATTAGATGTATGATGAAACACTGAACAACCTTTAGGTATTAAGAAATTCAATCACTTATTTTTTTATAAAGTTTCCTTTTTTTGAACGCAACATATTTTTGAGCATGTTTTTCTTATATGAAAACTAAACAAAATGCATGATTTGTTTAAAGTTATAAGAAGAAAAAACATAAAAAATTTTAAAAATAATATGGTGTCGAAATTGTTTTTAGTAAATAAAATGCCAGTAGAATTTTATGAAAACAATGCTTTGGAGAAGAAAATATTTTTATTATGATGATAATTAAAATCCTTAATGAACAGAAAATAGAAACTAACTTCATATTTTAAAATAAACAAATAATAGTTCTATATCTAACTGTTCACGCTTTCAAGGCTCGAACTGTTTTAGACATTATTATCTGCCATTCCGCACAACTTGCCAACATTATCACAATGAAATAAACAACACTTTTCTTTACGACGGGTATTTTTGTTGGGCCTGATATAAAAAAGATGTGCAAAACGCTGCGTTTGACCATATGCACTCACTAATTGAGCTGGTCGCATTTAAATGTCCTAGGCAAGACTCGTCCTTCTACTCCTCGAATATACATCGACACAATGCTAACTTCTTTTGCAATATTAGATGTTCAAATGTCAACGAAAATATTTTTTTTTCTTTAATCCTCACATGAATTACTTTGAGCATCAGTTAGCAACAGAACGACAAAATATTTATCGATTTCGTCAGCCATGTGTACCTTATTCAATGTTTTTTCGCTTGAAAAGCCACTGAATTGTATTAAAATAGTTTAATTAGTCTTAAAAATAATTTAATTTCAATGCCTACCCTCCTCGTCGATGCAGGTGCGGCATCATTATTGGAAACTATTGTCG
This sequence comes from Phania funesta, assembly GCA_963932375.1. Lineage (NCBI taxonomy): Eukaryota > Metazoa > Arthropoda > Insecta > Diptera > Tachinidae > Phania > Phania funesta. The sequence goes on along the minus strand of OZ010653.1, from coordinate 100,343,704 downwards.
CTCGAATTGATGGTTTTAATTGATCCACGTTTTTCGGTTGCGATTACTACACGTCCAGTTTACAATAACTGTGGAGTTTTGTCAGGCGACCTGGGGGCCCGTGTCCGTTTTGTTTAAAGAATTATGGCTCAACAATACAGCGTGAAGAAATTGCACAGCACATTGTGCCTAGAATTGGATGCAATTTCCTCTCGTGCAGTATTTCTGGATTGGAACCACTCCATATGCGACAATTTTTTTTTATGAAAAGACAATTCAGAAAATTCTTGTCCTCTTCCATCTTCTGGCAAAATTCCAAGCGCATCGGCAAGTCTGCTGCATTAAGTTTATTAGCCATTTGAATTTTGTAGGGGAATAAGTCAAACTCTTATGACTTATTGTCTGCCTACTGACATCCATTTGAGCAGATAATCTCCTTGTTGGGGTTTCTTTGTATCGCAGCAGCTACGGCAGCAATAGTTTCCTATGTTCGGACGGAAGGGTTTCGATTACATGGCCTTCTAGCAGCTGTCCAATGCTCTGCAAAATGATTCACTAGTCTCATAGTGGTCCATCTGCGCGGAGCATCGCCGCCAAACGTGCATCTATATCCTCGTTGAACTCCAATGCGTGATAGCGGCGGACAATTCAGGTTCTCCTTTCAGTGTCCTAGTTTTCTACTTTGATTTAATCTAAGGATCAAACTACAAAAACAAAACAATATTCCAGTATAAATATAACCTTTAAGTACCCATATTGGCTTTCATCGTCCTACAAACAAATATTATGTCTGTAACGCATTTTTTTCCGGTCGCTGCTCGAGCGCCACTTTTTACGCAGTTGTTTTCCAACTGGGGTGAGGTTCAGTTTTTACAGGGCTTCGCTAAAAGTCTGCATCTTTCATTACGTAGATAGTACTGCGATCTTGTTAACGAAACTATCACAAAACCATATGCGTCTACTAGGCTCCGGCAAATACAAGATCATTTCGTGGCACGTTGTATCTGGGAAAACACGAATGAATATAACATAACTTAGGTACGTCCTATATTCCGTATACTGAACGACTTTACTATGTTGTAGAAAATATGATTTCAGACGACTTTGTATTCGGAAAAATGCGGTTAAATTTAAAAAAAAATAAACAAGATAAATTCTGAAAATATTGTATTCGGCAAAATACAACTAAATTCAAAGAATGTATGATATTTTCGGGAAAATTTATCTACGGTATCTGCGGTAAATACAATATAATTTCGGAAGACGTTGTATTTGGCGAAATTCGACTTAATATGAAGAACATACGTCTTTGCAAATAAACTACGATTAACACAAGATAATTTCGAGAGACTTTGTAATCCGAACAACTGCGGCTTGCCGTTCAACTACGGATGGAACAAAAATCGATAGAGCTCGCGGACTTCAGTTCAAGCGGCCTGCTTTCAACCCATAGTTCGTACGGTAGCTTTAACTGATCATCTTTTCATGCTTACTCCTCCACAATATTTATTATAAACTAACTGGAGGTCCCACATACTTAAAGAATGTACCTACCCGTACCATGACAACTGTCAACCAACACAAACTTGTACTTCTTGTGCTATGGACATGAATTATGAGACTTTCGCCAAATTTTACATTTTACTCTTCACTATTTGGTTTGTGAGAGTAGTGGCAGGGTAATTCAAAATACCAGCAAAATGTTTGTCACCTTCCATACAGATAGTAATACACAACAAATGTTGCATACATTGGTGTAGACTACTCTAGCCTTCAAAGGAACATATTAATTATAAGTGCCTCCCAAGGCTTTATATTACCACAAGTGTTTTTTACACAAAAATTATAATGGATACGATTATATGTAGAATGGCACTTCATGAAAATAGTCCCGAAAATAGCCGTTTTGTATAAATGTGGCTGAATTTTAGTGTTGAACTTCGCCCATTTAATTCACGAGTAGACTTGTTGACATATATCCCTGACTTTTAATAACCCCATAAGAATTCTGATCACTGACACAAGAGTAACTGAGCTGACTACCGAAATATACTTGTTTGTTGAAACCAAATATCGTTCACTGTCCTTTAATAAAGGCATGAAGAATACGACGTTAATCATATCGCGATATCGAGCACTAATAATAGTCACTGTCTGGCGAATAGCGGTTCAATAACGCCTGCCACCCAAATTCCGTCTAAAACCCGCTACATTGCTTGTGCATTTGTTTTTAATTACATGTTGGTTCTTTAAACACTTTATGCGCATATTAAAATCTTGCGTAATCTTGGGACAGGTACTTACATCCACTGAATTATTCCAGTAATAATAGTTTCCATATGGCATTCATTCTTATAATGCATAGCTCGATGGGTTAAATAATAAAGTACCAATCAACTTCTATTCGATTAAAAAGTTATTCGAAATGTTTCAAAAAAAAAATTGCTGATAAGAGTGTTTCGATATTGACGTGGAATAAAAGGAGCTTAGCACCAGGTATTAACGAAATTTTAATGATTGTTGACTATAAAGGCATGGCTTGATTATAGTTTATTGACATATGCCTGCGACTTCAGAAGGCCAGAAGTGGAAAATATATCAGGGTCAAACTAGAGGCACGGCCTATTCACCTCACCTTTTCAAGAGATAAGAACGTTTTTAGACATTCTGCAAAAATGTTCAATTTTGTTGTCACAATTTCACAGCGATTTTTATAAAAAAAAAACCAGGTATTTTATTAAATTCTTTAAGCTTGAAGAACTTTATAATATAAAAACTCTTTTATTCTTCTCAACCTTCAAGTCAAAATTTGAATAAAACCAGGTAACTTTTCCTTCAATAAAACTCTTCTTTCTGCCCTCGTAATATTTACTTTCATCTTTTATATTTATATTATACCAATATTTGTTTAATTCTCTTATTTAAATACTACCATAAACAAATATAAATATTTGCATGTAAGTTTTTTTATGTGCGTATGTTAGTGTGCAACATACATACATATATATGTGTGTTATAATAGCATTTAAATAACAAAGGAGACAGGTTCTTCAGGTTTTCAAATTAATTTGAATGAAATGGAAATGAGAAACTGCATTTGAATATTCCATTTTATCCACTGCTAATTGAAAAACTCTATTACTGATGTAAATTCATATTGAAGATTAAAAGGGTGTATTGTTTGTTGTAAGAATTTCAGAATTAAAAAAAAGAATCATTCGAGTAGTATTTATTCGATTAATATTGGTTGCTATTTAACACAGTATTGGAAATTAGGCCTCATGCTAAGCCGCCTTAAGAATTAGTTTCAAACAAAAAGAGACATGCGGACACTAAAAGTAAAGGCAGCTAAGACAACTTACGTCAACGTGGCTAGTTTCGATTATAGAAGAATGATGCGTGTGAGCGTCTTGTACGAGTATAAAACTATTATCTTAGCAAAGAGGTATTTTCCAACATACTTCTATAGTGCTGCAAACTAAGGGGTGATTGTTTTAAAGTTTTCAGTTGAGGACAAAATCGCCTGCCCGAGAGACCTGTTGGATTAACCATGGATCATCAAGTATACTCTAGGTGATAAGAAGCATCCGCAAAATGTCGTACAGTGCTAACCGAAGACACATTTCTGCTATAGAGCCTAGTGTTGAAAAGTACCCGAATGAGTGGTATAGAGGCATGACTTCAAATTATGTGGGACCCCACTCGTTTACTGAAATCATGTCAACCTATCAATTTAATAAAGGAAACATTATGCCAACGCGTTATTTCTTTTAATTGACATTTTATCATGCAAATAATTCTCCGAATCTTCAGTAAGCGCTCAATGAGAAAACTTTACAAAGGTTCACTATTTAACCAATAAATTCCATTCAGTTACGAATTTAAAGACTGCTGGCATGCGTAGGTTAATAAGAAAAATGTTCTTATATTATCTCTCGCATGACTGTTGATGTCATCTTATAGTGTTTCTTTAATGATAATGATGGCAAGGACGTTACCATCAGTGAGCATAACATACAACGTCATATGACTTGATGTCTTAAAATAATATTTTATGGAGTTATATGAAGACGTTCGTCTGCGTCAACTGTTTCAAATTGTGTTACAAAATTTAACTTTTCCCTGGTATTACCTTTGACATTGTGATTATCAATATTTACATAATTTATCATAATAATTTTAAGGCAAAGCCATGTGGTTAAAAAAAAACTATTGTGTAGCTTGGATTGAGATGAGAAGCCCATGCCACATGCTCATGCTCGCAGCTATACACATAAACCAGTGGAAATGAACCACGAAAAAAGAAATTGGCGTATTGTAGAAACTAGGTGCTCCGAGCAAAAGTCCTCAGGATTTTGCAGTCAATGCCTTTTAGATGGGTTAGACCTGGTAATTTCAGTGCAAAAAACTAGTAAAACCACCCAATTAAAGGAGTCACATCTACCCCACGCACGTTAAGAAATCTGTATGTGATAAAAAAAAACTGACAACAGACTTTTATTCAGCGCTTCAAATACTTTAAGTTTATCCTACTTTTAGTCAAAGGATGTCTTCATTGCAGAACAGTAAAATCATCTGGCTTTAATTGCCGGAATATTCGCTCGTTCATTACCAAATGATTCCTGGTTGCCTACGCAATTAATGCCTAGTCCACCATTTACGGATCAGTAGTTGATCGTTCTTTTGCAGTTCAGAAACTTCCTTTGTTTTGACTTTTTTGGTCTCAATTGTCTTTATGGTCACTTAGTTATCAGTGAAGATGTTGATCTTTGTTGATCTTTGTTGATCTTTTAGGGTCTTTACACCATATTATATACTCCGGGATTGCCGATACCTACGCTTGAAGGACTGTGTTCTGGTCAGGAAGGCGGAAGAATATTTCGATATCTGGTCGCCCTGCGAAGATTCCCAATCCTTTAGTGTAGAGTTCCGTTTAACTAGCAGTATCTGCCCGTTATCAGTATTTCGTAGTTATCTGGTTGTTTTTCTTGAGTTATCCGGTCAGATGTTTTCGCCGTCAACATGTTACCGTCCATTGCTGCCATTATCCATTGATGTGGTCTTTTATGATTTCGAACTATCCATTCTCCCATTACTTGTAAGAGTTTTGTCGTATGCTGAGAGATTCCCCTAACTTGATATTATCAGCTTGTTTTGATTTTTTCTTTGTTTAATGGTTCCCCACTCTATTCTAACTTTTCAACCATCGTCTGCCCTTTATTACATTTGGATACATTCAACACTTTAGGGCATTTTGATAATAACAGCTCATTTCGAACAACCTTTTATGTAATATTGAATTAAACAATAAAAAAGAAAATAAATGATTTAAATCCTTTGAGATTTAAATTAATAAAATATAAATGCATTTAAATAAGGGAATCAAATAATTGTATTTTATTTACTTATGGAGTATTAAACAAAAAAAACCATTAAAACAAACAAGAAATTACTACAATAAAAAGTAAATAAAAACAATAAATATATGAATAAAGTCAGGGGACTTAAAAACGTAATAAATATTTATAAAATAGAAAATCGGTAGCACAAAAAATTTCATAATTTTTAAATTCATTAAAAGGTTTAAACTAATTTTATAAATTATTCTTAAATATTAAATTACATTGAGTTTAGAATTAAAAAAATAGCTCTGTGAAATGAATTTTAAAAAGTACTCAAACATTCCGGTAAATTTTTAAGAGAACATTTCATATTAGGCATCTAACTGATGCCGAAGACTGGTCCACAAAGATAAATTTTTTGTTTACACAAAATGTTTACAAACAAATTATATTTCATTAAGCATGATGCCTCTGTGATACCTGAAAGATATATATGTACCCCTTAAACAGTTCCTGTATATCAAGACTCGGTTTAGAGCTACACCAAATGACTATGGCTTTACCACGTCACAGTCGTTTTGTTCATTCGTATGATACCCGTCTAACCTAAATAGCCCCACTCACAAACGCTTTAGTAGTCGTTCTTAGCGAAGATACAGTTTATGATAGAGGACTCGTCAGTCCACCTGCTAGTGACTTCCTCTTTGAAGCAAGTAGTCTCTATGTACGTACGTACGTACATTTCATTTGAAAAACTTAATGATTCTTTGTTGTGATTGTCATAGAGAATATTTAGTGATTTTACAAATACATTAAAAATGTTGAAGTAATAAGAATATTTTAAAATAATTTTTTTTCATAAGAATTCTAATGGCATTTGTATTGTATTTTTATTTAAATAAAAAACAGAAATAAAATTTTTCAAAAAACAAACAACTAAAACTATTTTATACCTAAGACATTATTGTTTTTGCTTTTAAAATGATTTTTTATGAATAAGTAAATCTTACAGTTTTTGTAAATAATTAATAATTATGATAACAAAGAAAAAGCTACTGGTTTTTTAAGTACTTCCTTTCAATTTGTTTAACTTTATAAGTTCTGTTAACAAACAAAAGAATACATTATATAAAAACTATAAAATTTTTTATTTTTTAAATTATTTCACTTTATGTATTTAAATATCCATCCAAAAATATTATGTCTTATTTTCAAATGTATATTTAGTTAATATAAGCATCTTAAACTTTAAGCACAATTGAATCCTTAAGCTCCTATTTGCGAGTATTAGTAACACATGCACATCAATGCACTAAAGCACTTTGTATGTATGTATGGAAAATCTTAAGCATCTTATGGAGTATTTTAGTTTTTAAGTTCAACACATTAACACCTACCGCTCTTCCTCTCTCACTGTCTGTCAAGCTCTCTTAAAAATCTTGTTGTATACTTTAGTTATCTGCTAGCACTTTATATGATTAACAGCACAATTAAAATAGTACACTTAATCCACTTGTACATATGCGTATGTAGTTCGCACAAGAAAGCTTTGCAGCAAATTAAAAAGTTTAAGTGTTTTGTGTTGAAACGTTAAGCTTGTAAATGTTTAGTTTAAACTTTAACTTAAACAATTTAAACAGTGTTAAATCTTCAGCAATTCATAAATAACTTAAACCAACTTTATAACCAAAGTGTACAGTGTGAATCTTTAAGCGGTTACTGTTAATGTATTAATAATATGGTAAGTTAGCAGACCACTTTTGTGAAAATCGAACAAACGAAAGCTTTTAATTGGCAAAAAAAATTTTTAAACGTTTGACAGCTTTTTTATACTTTTTTAAACGCTGTAAAACTTTACAACGATCTTTAGAAAAGTATAAATAACGTTAAAATATATCTTATTTTATAATTAAAAGAAACACCATCTTTTCATCTCTTATTACTTTTCAGAAGTTCTGTTAATATTATTTTATCTAAATGCAATTAAGTCAAAAGCTTTCGGACTTACTCGTAAGATTGTAATTTTGAATGGTTTCTGTGTTGTTATTACTTCTATCATCCTAGAATTATAAACCTAAAGGGCTGTACTTTTCCATCACATATCTGCCAGAACTCTAAGCAAAAGCTTTGCATACGTTTGTCGTTTAAAACTTTTATATCAAACGTGTTACTGTCACACATTTTTTTGTATAAGCTTTGCTTTCTAACCAAAACTCAAGCTTATACCAAAACTTTAAAACAAAGTTTTGCATATTTTAAATACTCTTATATACATCTAAAAGCTTTTGTAGTGCGTATGTGAGATTTATCATATCAGCTTTTTTAATACATTCACCAGATTGGTTTTACAAAAACCATTTAAAAATTGTACTGCTCACTCTGAATTTAAATTTATCAATTGTTGAACTTTATATTAATTGTATATCAGGTAGAAAACTTTCGTAGGCTACTCAAACCTTTCAATTCAGATCTTCAATTTCTAACAGAACCAAAACAAAACTGTATTTACTCTTTCTGATGTAATAGAGAGCTTTGATTGTTGAAGCTTTTTAAATATACTTAATGATGAATACGAAAAGCTTTCTTAAAAATGCAATTTAATTTTTAAAATTTGGTAAAAAAATTTTTTTACTAAAAGCAAATAGCACTTCAGATTTTTAAATTTAACAGCTCTGCTGTTTTATCATTGAATAGCTTGTTTACATTAAGTAGTTTATATAACTTTCAGATAACTTCTTTACTACAATATTATTTAAGGATTTTTTAAGATAAATATTTTCTTTAATCTAAAACCTTTTCCACTTCCTAAATAAATTTTATGCTAAGACTTTTTTAAAGTTGTAAAAAAAAGCTTTTAAATATAAAGAGTTTCAACTAGGCATCTTTTGATGATTTAAAAAATTGTTAACATTACGATTCAAGGACTTTTCCATTAACTTTGCGCATTTTTCCAATTATAGACATTCTACGATTATTAAAAGCAAAGCTTTTTTGAAACTTAAAAGCTTTCCAAAGTTTTACACATTTCTTTGAATCATGGCAGCACTATAAACTGCGCTGGTGACAAAATACAGTTTATATGATATCAAATATCATACAGGTGTGCCTAAAGAAGGCTACTTCAATAGCGTCGAACTGGAATCGAGCATACTAGTTTAAATTTAAAGGACAGCTTACATTTAGACTGAGCTTCGCTGGCAGATTTATAAACGTGGATACCATGGCATACTATTCGTGCTGCAAATAAATGGGCTTAAACCTATCAATTGGCACCCAGTAGCTCCCTTCCGAACACTTTAAGGAAGCTTTAAAGCTTTTGTTTAATGTTTATATTTTTGTTAGTACTTTTGAACTTATTAAAATTTTCTAGTGGAGCTTCAAAACCAAATCAAATTCATGTATAGTATAAGTACGAATATAAACAGATCTTTGTTTTATAAAAATGCCTTTCGTTTTTTAACCCGAACACACTTAAAAGCTTTAAGGTTCCCAGAATAGTTATTACTTTATATGGTTATATATTTTCCCATAAGAACTTAAATTTATTCTTGTCATAATTACGAGTCTATTAAATTGTGTTTTTACGACAACTTAATAAAGATAATAATCGTAAATTTACGTCAAAAGGATACTAGTTAATGAAAAACTAACGTAATATAAAGTGAGCATGTGTTTATGTATGTGTGTTTAAAACCTTTTTTCATTTTGTGTTATTGCTACTAAAAGCAATATGTCATTTTATGCTTTAAATTTAATAAAGAAAAGATGTCGTTTATTAAGTTGATAAGATGTGTTTATGATAAAAGTGATGATGATGAAAATGAAGATGATGACGCTACTACATCAACACATAAACACAACTAAGAGGTTCTTTTGCAAAATATATAAGAGTTGTTTAAATAGCAAAAATAAATTTTAAAAAATGCAACATATGCTGATATTAGTTGGTAAATAGGAAGACTAACTACAACGTGATTTAATTACAAAACACAAAGCAGCATAACTTAATTGCTAATAATATCTAAAACCTTGATACCGGGGTGTATTTAACTTCGACAAAATTCAAAGCACTTTTTTTTGACACAACATATTAATAGTGGGGGAAAAAATCAATTTTGTAATCGCATTAATTCTTAAAATAAAGTCGTAAAAATCCATGTGTGGATTTAAGCCTTTAAAATACTTTTCAGTTTTCTCTCGTTATTGTGTACATGCACTCAGATAGGCTAGTGCCTGCACAACTTGACTAAAATAATTGAAAAATATGTTTTTAGGGACTTTAAAGTAAGTGTCGCCAGAGCATATAAAGTGCACCATTTGAATGATATGAGGTTGATAGATTTATATGACGTACTATTCAATTCATTGTATAAGCCGTACATGAAAATAATAAGCTTTCTCTAAGCTTATGGTGTATTCGTCTCTAAAAGAAATATTACACTTTTTATTATTTTACGCAAACAAAAAGTGGTATTTTTCTTTTATTTTTAGTCTTAATAATGCCGAAAGGCTTTGCTTATTATTTGCCTTAAAATAATAAGGATGTGTTAAGAAGATTGTGCGCTTTATTAGGGCAACATTTTATTTTAAAAACGAACACGCCCTTAGTTTATGCAAATCTGAAAAAGGAATTATATGCTGCCGCTATTTTAAATAGTTATTGCTTAAGCCTGTTTCGCACTAATGTACTTGTCACAAGATCATTCAGACAAACTTTCAGAAAAACTTTAGATGTTCTTAATTCTGCATAATATTTTCTGTGTGATGGCGGCCAATAACACAGTGATACAAAAGTTAAAAAAAATTTCCAGGTGTTCTTATATAACAATTGTGCTTTGTTGGAGACCAAAGAGTACGAAAGTACTTATACTTTCTCTCGATCAATTCGCTTACTAACAACTGTAGTGAAATATAGATATTTTCAGAGTGTGCTGTTTTAAACCGTTCTTCAATATATTGGTATGATTTCTTCCTTCTAAAGAAATTTTGAAAGTCGATTCGAAAATGGCCGGTTAGGTTCAAAAAATGTGTTTTCAAAAAAAATTTCTGAACGCTTTAAAAATAAATTTAATACATTAAATTTAGTTCCTTAAATTTTTTTTTATATTTGTAACACTTTATCACAAAATAATATATCGAAAAATTAATAACTTATGATAAGTTTAGTTGTAACATATTTTACTTCTTTATGAGAACCTCTGCATATAATTCGTGTAGCACAGTGTAATTAAACACAACAAAAAAAGGCGGAGGGGTAGTTTTCGCAGGCGGTAGCAGATTAATTTCGGGCTGTTTTTATTTATAAAGGACAGTAACAGCCTCACAATTAACCCTACTAATTACTTGAATAACTGTGTTACTTTTTTAGAAAGGGATAGAGAACAAAAGTTAGGCACAATTGTACGAAATATCACGACTACTCAGTTTTACTGAAACGAATTAAATATATTCCAATTGTAAATACTTCGCATCCTAACTTCGCTATTTGCGACCATAAAATCTCATTCAGCTTCTATCTCGCTCAGTAGTTATTGTCACGATGAAGAAACCCTCAGTGTCCCAAAATAATGCTCAACTCCTCCTGGAAATTTCCAAAGTTTTGAGTGAAAAAATATTTAAAAAAAACGTATAATTACTCCGACAAACAAAGCAATGTATTAATATTTTCCCCGCACAACAAGTCGTTTAAAGCTTTAAGTGAAAAAGCCAATATTTTTTGTGTCAAGCCTTCTTTCAACATAATTTCTTAATACATTCTTAAGCATTCTTAACCCTTAGTCGCTACCTTTCTTTCTCCTTGATTCTCATTCGTTGTTGCACTTACAAACAATTTAAGAACACACATTCTTAGAAAATATAGCAAAGCTTTATACGCATAAGAATCTTAATGTTTTCCCTAATTTTAGATTAATTTCTTTCTTCTAGAACAACTATTTGAGTTAAGTACATGTCTGGCCTTCGCCTAAAATGATGCTGTTCATTTTTTCCTTCTTCTTTTACTTATTGTTTTTTTTTTTGCTTTTAAAAGAAAGCAAACAAAAGGAACAAGAGCTCAAACTTTACCTTAAGTTCTTGATGCTCTTGCTACAAAACACACAATGTTAAGTGCACTTTACTCTTTTTAAATTGTTATTTACTGCACATTTTGTTTGTATGCACTTCTTTTCACCTTATGCACATTATATACTTGAAAAACAAACAATAGAAATTAAACCTAAAATGCAAGTGTGTGGTTGTTAAAATTAGTGAGTGAATGAGTGAGTGTAAGGCATTTTCTTTTGTGAAACTGTATACGAATTCATATGAAATGCCACTTCTTACAATTGTTATATTTGTTATAATAAAAAAGTTTCTTTTGTTTTGAAAGTATTTTTATGATGAAATTTTTTTCTTTTTATGCTTTTCAAGAAAGAGAAATATAATTTTGAAATTACATATTTTATAAAAAATGTCAAAGTTGGAGGAGGGCAGCAAGTTGTGCAAGGAAATAAAACATACTTGAGTTATTGTGGGAATTTAAAGTAAATTATTTAAGTAGTTCTAAAATGAGACTTACCACACAATGGTGTCGCTTTAAAGGGACTTATGTTTCAAAGGATATTAGTGACATGTAGAAAAAATTTAGCCTTTTGATAGAAGCCTCCGATTTTTAAAAAGCCAGTGCCTAGATAATGTCAAGAGCTTTAAAAATATATACATATATATATATATATATATATATATATATATATATATATAAAAATTACCTTGGCATATATATATATATATATATATATATATATATATATATATAAATTTTGCAACAACGAAACCCATATATTTTACTTTGGAATGCCAAGGTAATTTTTTTTATTTTTATATATTAAAAGCTTTTTGTTAAAAAGTTTAATGAGCTTCCAAACCCCTAGATAAAAGCATTTTTGATATGTTCGAAAATAAGTTAGCGAGAGGCTTTCGAAGCTCTTTAAAAAATTGCTTTTTAAAGTTTTTTAATAAAGAATAAAAAAGTATTGTAAACTTTATATATAAAAACCGTTTTTTTAAACACTTTACAGGTATAAAATTAAAAAAATTTATTTAGCTTTTGCAATTTTAATGTGTATGAAGGAACTTGTATGAAGTTCAAGTGAAATTATTTAAAAAAGCTTCTTAACTGTTGATTTTAAGACCAAAACTTTTAAAAAGAATATATATATATAGATACAAAGATAATAGATTATGAAGGTCATGCATTGAGGATATTGAAACGATGGAACATTATCTATGCCACTGTCCACACTACACAAAAGTGAAAAACCAAACATAACCCTTTTCACAGATATTGGTTAGAAAGTTGTGAGGATCTATGTTAGGAGTAGCGAGTTCCTGTCGCCATTAAAGGTGCCGTAAATTATACATAATGAATTGCACATATTAGTTCCAAACGCCGAGCGGTTGTCCACAGGCATCAGACTAATGAACCTAATATTATATTTTATAGCTAAATGTTGTTAAATGATCTTTTATCTTTTGTTTGGTTGCACCCGTTTGCTTGAAAAGATAAAAAAACGTCATATACAGACTTGCGGCACGCTTAAGCTACGAACGAAGAACAAAACGAATTAGCGGGGAGAAATTCTCTTCCACAAACTCAGACTTTGCAAACACAACTATCCCAATGTAAATAGCGACTAACTATGTATAGTTAACCAATTATTTCTTTTTTGTAAAAACTAATGTTTTGTTTTGAGGTTCTTTCAGCTTTCTCATTTGGTATAAAGAATTTCCTGATAAGCTAGCTTAAGCAAACAGAGAAACGCGCATAGGAACTGGCTCTTTCCCCCAAGAAATAAGTTACAATTTTATAATAAAATGAGTTGGGATAGAATTAAATACAACAATTTTTTGAAATAAAAAGTAAATAAATAGCTTAAAAAGCGTGGTATTCTCTACATAAGTGGCGTTATCTCCTAAAAAGAAAAATAATTACAAATTTTCTTTTAGCTTCAAATTAATGTACGCAAAGAGACTCGTGAGAAATTTTGTACAAAATTATTGAAAATCCGCAAGGCGCTTTCTTAAATTTTGAAAATTCACTTTGGGATGTCTAAAAACAAACTAAAGATACTTATTATACTGAGAAAGGGGCATTTGCTCCGATTTTAATCGCACCGTTGCTTATGTGAGATTTAATGATGTGTTTTATTAAAACAAACTTCATGATAATCAGTTTTTGTAAAACTTCTATGTCAATAGTGCATGTCAGCCCTACAACAGACAAATAATGGCACACATCAGTAACGGGGCTAAAAAAATTTTAAATTGGTACAAAAAGGACAAAAATTTGCCAAATATTCATTCAGAATTAAAAAAAAGTTGAAAGAAAACCACTGATAAAAAGAAAATCCGAGCTTTTAATTCATTTCAAATTTTCATCAAATTTGTTTTTTATTACTCACTCACTACCTACTTACTGCCGCTTTTTCCTGCTTGTGTACGTTTATATTCCAAATAAATGTCAATGTTTGCATTTTATAAAGATTTTTGTTAAATACATACAGTGAAATATTTTCTTTTTTATTTATGGAAATTCAATGGATTTTACACTATATGCACATATGCGAGAGCGGTCTCTAAATTACTCATTCTAGCAAATGGAGAGCGATAGATATTCCTGAGTGTGCGGCCACCTTAAAATAATCGACAAAATGAATAACTATACAATAAAGGTCTACAATAGGCAGCTAAGAAGGTTTTTTCTGGTATAATGCCAACATATTTGGACAGTTAGAAATAAATATTTTGAACCAGTTTGAACGCCAGCTTAGAAATATCGAACAATCATTTTTCTTGAAATCAAGAACTAGACTTCAGATTATAAAAACCCATTTTCAATTATGAGACACGTAAGAAGCGAAATGATTAAAAATAGTCATTAAAACGTCAGTATTAGAAGTGAAAGCGACAAGTATTCTATTGATATTGAATTCGATTCATGGTCTTACACCGAGTATTTGGCTTGCAAGCGAAAAAGAGGTGCCAAGGAATCTACACGTCCTCAAGTTGAGGTAAGCTTCTTACCCAACACGTACTTGAATTAAACGGTATGTTATGAAATGCAAACTCTGAACAAAACCAAGAATTTAATAAACTTATTTATGTTTTTTTTAATACTGAAATAAATTTTTTTATAGTTTTTATGATCATTGTATTCCTAGGTAAATTAATCGAATAATAGTGTTTTTTTTTTGCCATCACTACCTATTCCAAAATAGAAATTAACTTAACTTAACACTTTAATAACAATTCGAAATAAAAAAATGAAGGTTATAGATTTATTTTAACTTTTAATATAGAACTATTTTATGAATACTTCAGGTTGGGTAGTTCTACGGCGCCCCTCGCATGTTTGACTAAGTATTTCTGTATACGGTTTGGAATCGTGACATTTTTCATTTTATATGAATTTTTTACATCATGAAACGGTCATATTTTATGAATGCAAATATATTTTTCTATTAAAGTGTACAAAGGCGTATGATAAACTACGAAACCAACAGGTTTTCAACTCAGGGTTACTTTACCAAAGAAACAAAAAAGAAATTCTGGCAAAAAAATACACCGAGAAATATTTTGTGGAATATTTTTACCACAAGTTACTTTTGCTCAATGCTTTTAATGAATATCTTTTTTGCACTACAAAAGCACTTCTTTATTATAAGTCACTTTCTTCACAAAACTTTTCTTTTTTCACAAAACGACACTTTTTTTCACAAAAATTCACTGTTTTCTCTAAAATTTACTTTTTTCACAAAACGTCACTTTTTTTATTAAAAGTCACTTTTTTTTATTAAAAGTCACTTTCTTCACAATACGTCACTATTTTTTACAAAAACTCCCTTTTTTACAAAAACTCTCTTTTTTCATAAAACGTCAGTTTTTTCACAAAAAGTCCCTTTTTTCGTGAAACGTCACTTTTTTCACAAAATGTCCGTTTTTTGATTTCACGTCGCTTTTTCACAAAAAACCCTTTTTTATATAAGTCACTTTTTTCACAAAACATCACTTTTTCACAAGGTAATTTTTTCACAATCTTTTTTTTCACAAAAGTGCCTTTTTCAGAAAAAGTTTTATTATAAAACGTCAGTTTTTTGAAAAAAGTCCCTTTTTTCATAAAACGTCACTTTTTTCGTAACTATATTCTATATTCACAAAATTATATAAAAAAATACTTTTTAAAATATATTCGCTTCTAAAATTCTGCATCTTTTCAGAAAGGTGCATATTTTAGGAAGTGTTTCACATTTCTCCGTTGAAATTTATTACAAATTCTCTATTTTCTCACACTGTAAAGTCTTCTGAGCACCTCCATATGAAAATATATTCCTTTCAGCACTAGTTTTGCATTATAATTCTTTAAGTTTTGTTTTTTTTCGCTTGCTTTAAAAAATCAACATCAAAAAATTTGGTGACTTTCTGCTCATTAAATTTTTTGTTCGTTTGATAAAAGAAACAAATAAAAAAATCCAACAAACTCACACGGCTACAAAAAAGTTACTGTAGAAGTTAAAAAAAGAAAAATTCTTTCAAACAAGAAGATAAGGTATATAAAACAAAGTATTAAAAACTGTTGTACTCACTTTGAGTGATTGTATGTATGTGAAAGGATTATTCATTCTACATGCAACTAGGCAGACACTCGTACAAAAGCTCATATAAATTATAAAAAAAAAGAAATTATAATTAAATATATGTACATGAAGTTTATTATTTTTGCTGTTAATTATTTATGTATAAGTCTTGTGTATGCAAAAATATAATTAAGATGAATACGTTAAGTTAATGTCAAAAGATGAGTAAATGAATATGATGAAATTGAATAAAATATTAAGGATAAGGTTTTCCATCATACACGCATAATTAAAAATTTTCTTATTGAAATTATTTTTTAATTTATTTTATATGAGAGGAGGTTTGTGTGCTGTTTTTTGTCTTATTAAATTAATTGCAACATAAAATTGAGATAAAAAAGCGGCAGACATTGAGTGATTAAAATTAAAGCTAAAGTGAAGAAATGAGTTCTAAAATTAAAGAAAGGATATTTTTATGTTTGATGTACCCATTTAAATGTGCTGATAAATATTTTATTGGGGTATAGTTTTAAAATAATTGTTTACGATTAATTTACAACTGGGACAGATTACAGCCCGGAAGCCCATGTTAAATGTCAGAAAATGAGAAAAGAAAATTTGGACACCTATCGTGCAAAAAGTGTTGCATAGTTCTAGGCAAGAACGTTTTAAAGTATAATTTGGAATTGACAACATAAAATTCTTTAAGAAAAACGAAGAACTCTTTATGCGTCCTGCATAAAAAAAAATTTAAGAATGTTGCCTAACTTAAGGCACTACATTAATTATTTATATGCCTGGATTAATTAAAACAAAGTAAGGTTTAATTTTTGAAACATGTTAATGTTGATAAATATATTAAAATACAAAATAAAAAGAATTCAAGATGTATTTAATATTCAAAATGATGGGTACATTTAGGCATATGTTTTTACTACATAACCTAAGTCTTTTTTAAGTTTAAATATTAAATTAAGTTTAAGCATTAAATAGGTAATTCAACTAAAAATTTGGTGCTTCATCCTTGTTTTAAAAGTCAAGCAGTTGCCAATTATATTGAATTTTTTATTTAAAATTTTATTTTTCTAGACCCCTTAGACTCCACAGCGAGTGCGCCAACTTTTTTAATTATTGTTACTTGTTTTTTTTTTTTAAATTGTAAAAGTACATTATTTTATTTAATTTTACACCCGATATTTATAACAGTTACTATAAAATTTTTAATCTACAAATGTTTATTCTTTTTTTATATCTTTTATGGCCACTCGCACTCTTAATAATATTGAAAAATTGCACACGTTTTTTGAATTTTGTGTGTGTATGTTTTTTCTTAAATGTACTGTAACTGGATGTTTTTAAACGAATTTTTTATATTCCTATATAATAAAAAATTTACACAAAATAATAAACATATACATATATATGTGATTAAATCGAATTTTTGAACGCAACCCTCAACCCAAATTTTTTACATGGATGAATAATGGTTCTTAATACAAAACAAAACCAAAAAATAATAATTTATAAATTTTTAAACATTAAAAAATTTAAAATAAATGTAGTGAAAAACAGTGAGTATTTTCTTAAAAAACAAAAAAAAAAAATAAAGGTGTTTTTATATAAATTTTTTTTTATATTCTTTAGAAAATGCATGACTTTAAGTTAATTTTTTATTATGTTTAAGAAGTTTTAAAATCGTTATTATTAGTTAGTGATGTTTGGATCTACTGTGCAGCCTCGTGCCCAGTTAAATTCAAGACTTAATAAATTTCGAAATCATTCTGGGCTTACTGTGTGGAACTGGTATCCCGATATATAGGTGGCTATTGCAACCGTTTTTCAGAAGTGTGGCCCTACAGTTCCCGCCCCAGCACTACCATCCTATATCTTAGACCCATCCATGTACTATAAAAATGTTAAGGTACACTTTTAAAAAATTTTATACTGACTCAACTTCCGCTCTATTAAGGGCTTGGTGGTTTTGAAGAACTTTTTTATGGAAAAAGCTGCATCATTGTAATGCAAATGATATTTGGTTTAAGAAGTTAGGTCCTTAAAATGCTGAACGTAAAATGGCTAAACATCGTCCCGTCTAAAGTAAATAGAGCTATCCGCTCAAAAACATAAATGTGAAAATAAGGCCAAGTTCCTATCCAAAATTTCAGCCGCTAAAAGTACTGGGATTAAAATGAGGACAAAGTTCTTTTTATGTACGATACCATCCCATTTCTGGGCAACTTTCTAGTTTGGTAAAATTTTTGCCATAAATCGTTCCCATATTAGAAAGTATGTATAAAGAAAATTATGATTTAAGGAAGTAAAGTTATGATACACACTGTGTGCAGTAGGCCTGAGCGTAAACTGACCCTTATAACGGCCGCCTTTTAAACTTTTATATTTTTCCACCACGCAATCTCCTGCGATTGCTACTCATCAGTACACAAATGGCAGTTTTATTTATTAGTGTTCCACATTGTTGAACAAAATTTTGACCGCAAACACTGGCTCTATTTTAAGCTGCTGCAAATTCCAAAGCCAGTAATGCCAACGTGCATTAAGATCGATTGCCTTGAATTGTTTTACGAGCTGAATTTCGTATGCTTCCTAGCCAGGGGCGTATCCGCTCTTACTCCATTTTGAATTTTAAAAGCAGCTAAAGTTTGACAAAAAATGTTTATTTGTAGAGAAAGGTAAATATACTTGTTAATCACCACCACAGGACAAGGCCATTTTGGAGGAAGATCTCATCGCTTTGAGATATTTTCATGGCGAATTCATAAACGAAGTTATCGATTCATTATGACCTCACGTTTTTGACTTAAAATCTTGATAGAAAACTTTTTAGAGAATCAAAAACATACAATTTCAAAAACTTACAATTTGTTGCGGTGAAGCTGATCACAGTTTCAAAATAAATTTTAAATTATGGCTTCGAAACAGATTGACTTAATTGTTGAAAAACTCCATATGCCCATAATTTTGTATGATTGTTGTTAGTAGTTCTATATAAAAATAAATTTTGTGGATATTTTCCAAAAAGAAAACCCCGTTTAGTTTTTGTTTAAGTTATTTCTAGAGGAATTTACTTTTGTTTTGCATATAAATTTGTGTACAAAAAAGTACTCTTATTAGTTTTTTAATTTATGTAGGTATTTTGCCTTTAAAAAAAAGTAAAATATATTTTTTAGAATATTTCTAATTAAACAGAAATAAAAGAACTCAATTAACTTATACAATTTTTCTCTTTTTCCCGTTTTATAAATAAAAAAAAATTCCAAACAATTTTTCATATATTTGGATAAATAATTTTTGCATAAAAGTACCTTTTTGCATAAAATGCGCAATTTTTGGTTGATTTTTGAATGCTTTTTATTAGAAGTAAAACAAAATACCAACAAAATACGAGTATTAAACATAATAATATTTTTGAAATCTTTCCCCTTAAACCAATTTTATTTCTTAAACTGCTCTTCTGGAGTTATGCTACAAATTATGCATCAAATTCTATTTTTGTGTGATGTGATAATGTTTGATTTACAATTTTATTATCGTTTCATAATTTAGATCTTATGATTAAGTTCCTAAAATCATTTATTTACGTGTACATTGTGATATAAGTAAATTTGTATTTAAAAATGTTTGTTAGTTTCCCTACTAAATAGCGATATAATATTTTTATATTAGGGACCTTTTGCAAACTAGTATTAAGTATACTTACCAATAAACTAGGTATTTTTGAACTTAAGGCTTATATGTTTATAATCACATGTTTTAATTTTTGTTGTTGTTATTTGAAAATCTATTAAAAAATTCTCTCACTTTCATCGTTTAGTGCCTGGAGATCCTCAAGAAGTTAAGGCTACTCCATTAAATTCGACTTCAATTCATGTTGCCTGGAAACCACCATTGGAAAAAGATCGTAATGGTATTATACGTGGCTATCACATACATGTGCAGGAAGTTAGAGATGAGGTAAGCTAAAACTTCTAATATTTTCGTTATGAGAAATTTTCTTACTAATGATAACAAAATTGAAAAAAATTATTTATAGCTAAGTTTTTGTTTTAATCTCAACTCTTTTTAATATAAAATAGTGTAATTTATTATTAGCTTAAATAATTGCTTTTAATAGAAAGAATAAGATCCCAAAAAACGTTTCTTATAATAAATATGCATTAATTTATGCAAACATTGGCAACACTTGCTATTTTTTGCTTCTTTGCCTAAAGCAAAATATTGCCTGTGTTGTTTTTATTTTTTTACGGCTTACAGCTACGGTTGGAGTTGGCATACAACCAACCAAACGTAGTAAGGCAAGTAAAGAAATAAAATAACAATTTATTGCTGTGGGGTTAATGTTTTGGTCTTGATTTTCTTTAGATTTACTCCAAAGAATGTCAAACATATAAGATTTAATTTTTTTTTTAAATTTGGGAAAGCATTTTCTAAGGAGCTGGCCTAAGCACAAAAAATTAGCTAGATATAATTTTTTTTAAATAGAAAGAATAAGATCCCAAAAACCTCTGCTGATGACAAAATTTCAACAAACTATATTTCAATTGATCAGCAATTCAATATTATATTTGTTCCCAACTTAAACTTTCTTCTAAATTAAAAAGTTCTTTCCTTCCTCTTTGCCTTGCTTATTAGGTCTCATATTATCGGTAATCCTAGCCTTTATTAAAGAGTTCTCCGATTTATTGTCAACCTTGTTCTTAGCAACTCATCATCACCTACTTTTTTTAAATAGAAGTTGTTTCACATTTTATCATCTTTCCTTCCCTCTTGACCAAATTTATTTCCTCCTTCATTGTTTAACATATCTTCAATGCCTTGATCAAATAACTATAAGTACAATAAATTTACTTTAATCATTATTAAAAAGATACATTGCAAACATGGGGAAAAATATTTTTTTTTAGATTTTATAATTAAGAGAAGCAATAAAGTAACGATATAACAAAATTATAATCATATATTTTTCTTAACATGAAAAAATAATGCTTTAAATCTAAATAGAAAATATTTATAAGTACAAAAATCTTAATTAATTGCTGACCACATTCTAGTTGTTGTAAAATAAAAGTTTTATACATGTTACTAAGGCATTGTTTTATCATTGTGTATATCCTTGTGGACACGACGGGACAATGACTATTCTGCTGGAATGGCAATTTTCAACTGCTTAGATCCTTGACAGGTTTAAGGTCTTGTGCAACTCAAGCAACTAATTTTCTCGAGAGTTAAAGAACGACTTTGCCTTCTTCGTCACGTGGATCGGTGCAATATCCTGCTTGAAATCAATTTATCGTCATGTATATTAGCAGCAAAATCAATGAGTTTGCTTTCTAACAAATCTATGAAGATTTCTACATTTATTTTCCTAGCACAAAGTATATTTTGTACTTGCGTTTTGACAAAAATTCCGTCCATACCATGAGTGTATTTCCACCATGAACGCATTTACGACCCTCCAATATTGCAGTCCAATTCGAATTCCTTTTCTCAAAATGTTTGTTTTTCATAATATGCAATACTCTCGATTCTGATATTAAATGTCTATTTATTATTGCATGTAAGAGGCAACCGATTTCTAATTTTCCACTACCTTACTTAGATTGAGTTTCATGCTGATAGTAGACTATACTGTTGACTGTAGTGACTTCTGACTGTCGACTGGTAACTGTCGGCCTTCTTTTTCATCATGGCATTCACAACATACAAAAAATGAGCGTTACCTTCCTTAGGAGTATTTTTGGAGACTGACCCATCCATCTTTTGCGAGGTTTCAGCATTCCTTCACTAGTCACTAGAGTTCCTACAGAGATTAACCTCTCCACCTCTTGCGAGGGTTAACTATCCAGCCCTGCCGAAATCTCACGATCCAACGCTTTAAAAGTAACTTTAGAAATTGATCCGTTCGCCTGTTGCAAAACATTCTTGTCCATCTCTTTCGAATTTGTCCCTTGACGAAATAAACCCAGTTTCTTCAGAGAATTCATATAATTCCATGCTGTACCACCTTGGAATAGGTATTTTCATGAAAGAGTGTTAACATCTCTCCGCTTGACTTGTTTACCCAGATGCCTAGCTAAGACAGAAACCTGTTACCAGCGGCCACCACAAGGAGGTACAAGTCAGAACTTTTGACAGTGGACTCAGTTAAAGCAATCCATACCATTTTGCCTACCAAATGACGGCATGTTAAAATTTAATTCTTATGGGATTATTTGATGGACATGTTATTTATTCACATTTAGACCAAGTTAGGCATTTATTTGGCTACTACTTGTTGGTTGCTAACTGCTGCATAAGCCGTTTGCTCTGATATTCAATGGTGCATTTTGGGCGGTTACGTTTATTAATACCACCAGTTATTTGTTATCGTATTTCGGGTTCTCTTTACAGGGGGCTACATTCATACCAGATATACTGATTTCCTTGATCAGTTCACGCTCTTCAACTGGCAATTCAGTACTACGCAGCATTTAACTAGAAAATTCAAAAAATAAAAATTTTTTTGTCCTTATACTTTTGCCTATGAATCATACTCACTTAGGAATTGGTTTCTTCGCTTTATGAGCTGATATGTTGACTTATCGCCTGTCAAAAGACAAATGATTAATTTGGCGCATATAAATATTTTCGACGGGATTTACTAACTTCATTAGAAATGACGGTAGCACGAATGACGTGAAGAGATAATCTTAAGAAGCCGTTAGTAGAACATAAATTGCACAGAAAAACATTTGACTGACTGTAGTTCCACAATTTATCATCACGACTCTTCTAAATCTGACCTTCACTTTTAATCATTCCCCGAGTTATCCTTAAGTTTCAAGTCGTTCCACGATTCATCCCTATCCTTTTTAATAATATTTAGAGTTCATCGTTCTTGTGCTTTTGAACAGATTTAGAACTTTATTTTTAAACTAATTTAAGATTTAGCCTTCCTTTCTTCTCCAAAAACGATTGATTGGCACCCTGTCCCGCATTTGTATTAAGGATTCGCCACTCATTTTTTTTCAATATATCTACGATGAGTTAACACTTGATTTCTTAAACATTTTTACCCATCAACGTCGCTTTCCCAGATGACCACATTTACGTAAATGTTCTTTGCAAAATTTTCTTATCAATCGTTAAGATAAAATAATCATGTGCTTTGTTAAAACTTCTCAATTGTTGCTTTTAATAACTAATTTTTGACTTCTTTAAACTCTTTCCATTTAAGGGTAAGGGTTTCTTAAATGAGCCTCTTAAGTATGATGTGGTCGAGGTCTTGGAATATAATGTAACCGGCTTACAACCCGATACCAAATACTCAATACAAGTGGCTGCTTTAACGCGCAAAGGTGATGGCGATAGGAGTCCATCAGTTATAGTAAAGACACCTGGAGGTGTACCTGTTAGGCCAACTGTAAGCCTGAAGATCATGGAACGCGATCCTACGGTTTCCATTGAGTTGGAATGGGAGAGACCAGCACAAACATATGGGGAACTGAGAGGTTATCGTTTACGTTGGGGCATTAAAGATCAGCCGCTCAAGGAATTGCTAATGGGTCCCCACGAAACGAAAAAGCCTTTCAAAGATTTGGAGCGTGGTGTTGAATATGAATTTAGAGTGGCGGGTAGCAATCACATTGGTATTGGCCAGGAAACAGTGAAAAACTTTCAAACACCAGAAGGCGTACCGGGTGGACCACCTGCCAATATTACTGTTAGATTTCAGACACCCGATGTAGTGTGTGTAACATGGGAACCTCCCATTAGAGAACATCGTAATGGAATTATCACACGTTATGATGTGCAATTCCATAAGAAAATTGACCACGGCTTGGGCTCGGAGAGAAATATGACTTTGCGCAAGGCTGTATTTACGAATCTAGAAGAGAATACCGAATATATATTTCGAGTAAGAGCTTATACTAAGCAAGGAGCTGGTCCCTTTAGTGAAAAAATATTGGTAGAAACTGAAAGAGATATGGGTCGCGCTCCTATGTCGGTGCAAGCTGTAGCTACTTCCGAGCAAACTGCAGAGATTTGGTGGGAGCCAGTGCCATCCAGAGGCAAACTTTTGGGCTATAAAATCTTCTATACAATGACAGCTGTTGAAGACTTGGATGAGTGGCAAACAAAAACAGTAGGTTTAACAGAATCCGCTGATTTGGTAAATTTAGAAAAGTTCGCTCAATATGCTGTGGCTATAGCAGCTAGATTTAAGTCTGGTTTAGGCCGTTTAAGTGAAAAGGTCACTGTGAAAATCAAGCCCGAAGATGTGCCCTTGAATTTAAGGGCCCATGACGTTACAACCCATTCAATGACTCTGTCATGGTCCCCGCCCATCCGATTAAATCCTATTAATTATAAAATCTCCTATGATGCTATGAAGGTATTTGTGGACTCGCAGGGATTCTCACAAACACAAATCGTGCAAAGACGTGAAATTATATTAAAGTCCTATGTTAGGCCTCATACAATTAACGAACTTAGTCCCTTTACCACTTATAATGTCAATGTCAGCGCTTTGCCGTCGGATTATTCATATAGGCCGCCTACTAAGATAACTGTGACAACACAAATGGCTGCTCCCCAACCTATGGTTAAACCTGATTTTTATGGCGTGGTAAATGGTGAAGAAATCCTGGTTATTTTGCCTCAAGCTTCTGAAGAATATGGTCCTATTTCACATTATTATCTAGTCGTAGTGCCAGAGGATAAATCGAATTTACACAAAAATCCTGACCAATTTTTAACAGAGGACTTATTACCAGGCCGCAATAAACCTGAAAGACCTAATGCTCCATATATAGCAGCGAAATTTCCTCAAAGATCTATACCTTTCACTTTCCACTTGGGCTCAGGAGATGACTATCATAATTTTACGAACCGCAAATTGGAACGGGACAAGCGCTATCGCATCTTTGTCAGAGCTGTGGTAGATACTCCCCAAAAACATTTGTATACCTCGTCGCCATTCTCGGAATTCTTATCTTTGGATATGCGTGAAGCTCCTCCCGGAGAACGCCCCCACAGGCCCGATCCTAACTGGCCTTCGGAACCAGAAGTCTCCGTCAATCGCAATAAGGATGAACCAGGCATGCTGTGGGTTGTATTACCTGCTTTAGCAGCTTTAATACTTGTCACCACCTTCATTATTATTTATATCATCAAGCGTAAAAGACAACCCTGCAAGACACCTGATCAAGCTGCTGTAACTAGACCCCTTATGGCAGCTGATTTAGGTGCTGGGCCTGCTCCCAGTGATCCAGTAGATATGAGACGTTTAAATTTCCAAACTCCTGGCATGATTTCACACCCACCTATACCTATTTCGGAATTTTCAAATCATGTAGAACGCCTGAAAGCGAATGACAATCAGAAATTCTCTCAGGAATATGAAAGCATTGAACCCGGCCAACAATTCACATGGGACAATTCAAATTACGAATATAATAAATCCAAAAATCGTTACGCCAATGTTACAGCCTATGATCATTCACGTGTTTTACTGCCACTTATGGATGGTGTAGTGGGTTCTGATTATATCAATGCCAATTATTGTGATGGTTATCGTAAGCATAACGCCTATGTGGCGACACAAGGACCTTTGCAAGAAACTATAGCCGATTTTTGGCGCATGTGTTGGGAACTGAAAACCACTACGATTGTAATGATGACACGTTTGGAGGAAAGAACACGCATTAAATGCGATCAGTATTGGCCCACGCGAGGTACTGAGACCTACGGTCAAATGTTTGTAACCATAACTGAAACGCAAGAGCTGTCAACCTATAGCATACGCACCTTCCAGGTGGTTCGTCAGGGCTTCAATGAACGTCGTGAACTTAAACAGCTACAATTTACTGCCTGGCCCGATCATGGTGTACCCGATCATCCTGCCCCTTTCTTGCAATTCTTACGCAGATGTAGAGCTCTAACACCACCCGATTCTGGTCCAGTTGTTGTCCACTGTTCAGCTGGCGTCGGTCGTACGGGTTGCTATATAGTTATTGACTCGATGTTGGAAAGAATGAAACATGAAAAGATTGTGGACATTTATGGTCATGTCACTTGTCTTAGAGCTCAGCGAAACTATATGGTCCAAACAGAAGATCAATACATATTTATACACGATGCCATACTGGAGGCCATTATTTGTGGCCACACCGAGGTGCCAGCCCGTAATCTTCATTCTCATTTGCAAAAGTTATTGACCACAGAACCGGGTGAAAATATAACAGGCATGGAAATTGAATTTAAAAAACTATCCAATGTCAAAGTTGACTCTTCCAAATTTGTTACGGCTAATTTGCCCTGCAACAAACATAAAAATCGTTTAGTTCACATCTTGCCCTATGAATCGACTCGCGTGTACTTGACCCCTATTCATGGCATTGAAGGCAGTGATTACGTTAATGCCAGTTTTATTGAAGGTTATCGTTATCGTTCGGCATATATAGCGGCTCAAGGTCCATTGCAGGATACAGCTGAAGATTTCTGGCGTATGTTGTGGGAACATAATTCCACGATTGTGGTTATGTTGACGAAGCTCAAAGAAATGGGAAGGGTAAGTTAAGAATCGTTTTTTTTACTCAACTTTTTGTCTTTTGTTTAAACAATCTTAGTCCATATTAATTTTCATACATTGTTCATGCTGTTTTATAGGAAAAATGCTATCAGTATTGGCCCCATGAACGTTCTGTACGTTACCAATATTATGTAGTTGATCCCATTGCAGAATACAATATGCCACAATATAAATTACGAGAATTTAAGGTAAGTTTCCCAAATACTAGTGTCCATTACACATACGAATACAAACTTATACTCTCCGTAAATAAAACACTAAGACTAGGCTGTGCATTAAAACCATATGCCATTCAACTGGCCACCTTATGACTGTGGCACAATGATGGAAACAATAAATATAATAAATAATATTAATTGTGCATGTTAAGCAGAATGTTTTTTTATTCTTTCTTCTTGCCATTTAGGTAACCGATGCACGTGATGGCTCTTCACGTACCGTACGGCAATTTCAGTTTATCGATTGGCCCGAACAGGGTGTACCCAAGTCGGGTGAAGGTTTTATTGATTTCATTGGTCAGGTGCATAAAACAAAAGAACAATTTGGTCAGGATGGTCCCATCACAGTGCACTGTAGTGCTGGTGTGGGTCGTACAGGTGTTTTTATAACATTGAGTATTGTTTTGGAACGCATGCAATATGAAGGTGTTTTGGATGTTTTTCAAACTGTACGAATTTTGCGTGCTCAACGACCAGCTATGGTGCAAACAGAGGTAATTTGTGCATTAATAAAGTAATAAACTAAATAATTATAATTCAAATTGATTTCTGTGTCATTTTAGGATCAATATCATTTTTGTTATCGTGCTGCTTTGGAATATTTGGGTTCATTTGATAATTACGCCAATTAGTTTAATTTCAAATCAGCTGTATAACAGTTTGTTTATTAGATGACAAAAACAGCAAACAATTTTGTTTAAACGGGGAAACTTATTATTATTGCATGACAAGAAAGCATTTATTATAAAATGTATATTATTTGTATTAGAAAATATACAATAGTTGTATAACAGCAATATAGCAGTTATGAAAGGATTTTTATCCAGGTCAAATACAAAAGAGACAAGAGTAAAATATAAAAAATGTTATTTAAAATTAAGACATCATATATTATAACAGTTAAAAAGTAAACTTATAGATACAAAAACTGTTTTACAAAATGTATAACAGTTATGAATGTACTGCCACAAGTGTAGAATATAAACTAAAAGTGTGGACTTAATAATATTTCAAAGAAAACAAGTCTTAGTAAGTGAAAAATTGTTGTCAAAACTATACTTTTAAATATACCTGTATTTTGCATAAACACCCAAAATTTTTTTAAATGGTTAAGGTAACACGATAACAGTTTAGAAATTGTTTATAACAGTTTAAATTTCAAATAGAAACATGTTTTACTTAATTTATTTAATCAAGCTAAATTATTTTTGAACAAAAAGATACTGAAGTTTGTATAACAGTTAGAAAACTGTTATACTGTAATAGTT
Source organism: Phania funesta (assembly GCA_963932375.1). Lineage (NCBI taxonomy): Eukaryota > Metazoa > Arthropoda > Insecta > Diptera > Tachinidae > Phania > Phania funesta. The sequence goes on along the minus strand of OZ010653.1, from coordinate 100,315,696 downwards.
ATTTGACGATTTTCCAAAATAAAGCATTAAAATTAGAAAACCAATGTTTGAAGACGAAAGTTATTATACTCGTATAGTTATTATTTTTAATCTTCTGATTAGAAAAAACGTTGGTTTTCATAAGAAGAGGTTGTACAGAGCCAGTAGTCATAATTTACCTTTAAGTTTATTTAGGTAAACTGATTTAAAAATTATCAAAACTGTTTTTAATATTATAAAATCCAAATTACTAAGTAATTGAAATCGGAAAAATAGTATTTTTTTATATATATTAAAAAAATATATGCCTGTTTTTATTTTTAAACTATTTTTAATAAAACATAGTTTTATGTTGCATGTAGTCTAAACCATTTCTTATTATAACAATTATAACTTTTATTTGGCATCTCAATGAATGGTAGTGAATTGTTTTCATCATTATATCGTCTTTATCAGTCTTAAAACTTAACATCATTTGAGTTAGCCAGTTTACAATTATTTCATAACTGCATGAATTGCTGTTATATAAAACTGTTATACTACCATTATTAAAAATTTACAACAAAAACATTTTAATGAAATTTAAATCAAATCAAGAACTCCAAGCATTTTTCATGCTTCTTTATTATCATTAATTCTAAGAACCTCTTTATTATTTCCACTAGTTTTAATACATGTATTAACTGTTATAATTAAGTATTAAATTAAAATTTTTTTTAGATTTTAGTCGTCTTTTAAGTTAATGTGAACTAAAAAAGACTGTTTATGCATTAATTAAAATAAAATGAAAAAAAAAATTACATAAGAAATAATTTACGAATATTATTATTATATTTATATTTAATTAAAGAAAGAAATAATAATTTAAGTTGATACTCCATTTCTTCTTTCAACTTCCTAAACAAAAGTGAAGTGAAACATATATAAGAAATAATAATTTTTTAAATTTAATATATATTGTGTTCGAAGATTTTAAATTCTTTCACTATTTTCAATAACTGATCTTTTACGAAAAACTCAAATCAATTTCGAAAAATGTATGTTAAATGCTAAGTCATAAACTATCACACTTGTGTAACAATAGTGTATTAAGTAAATAATTTTAATTTTTGAGGATATATGGAACGGAAAATTTAAATTATAAATTTATTTAAAAAATTATGCGCATAATAGTGGGTAGATATGAATACTAAATGCCGATATTTCTTAAAAGGAAAATTTTGAGTTAATACTGTTGTTGTACAAGTGAGATATGTGTATGTTACTAAAAAGCTCGATTTAAGTTTTATTTGTTATAATATTTGGTTGTAAAGAAACGCAAATTTTCGATCCAATTTTCGAACTAATTATTACGATGCCTTTGAGGCGTGTTATAATTATGTGTATTCTTCTTGACTTTGTCACGGATCTTTATCAATCATAATACTTGTTTACAGTAGTTTTAATATTTTATTTTTAAGCATTCCAAAAAACGCCTCAGTCAGATTTTTTTTTATATTAGCAGAAAATTAAATCGCTCGAATTAGTAAGGATTTCTTCTAAATTAAATTGATTTTTGCATGGGTTTGCGTTGGCAGATGCCCAAGTTAATTTAGGCCAGTATTCATCACTAAGGTCGTAAGCAAATTTGCGCCTCTAATTGTTAGTAATAATATGTTAAAATGTTTTATTAAACCTCATATACATTTAATTAATATTTTAAGTTTTGTTTTGTAATTATGTAAAATATTATATTGAATATTTTTTTCTTTAACAATATTAATGCGTTTATGTAAGGCAACTAATTTTCGTCCATTTAACTAACCAAATTTGAGTTTTAAGAATTGTTTTGTATTTAATTTCATTATTTTAATAAATTTGAGTCAAACTGAGTTTAAGTAAAAAAAAAGGAACTTCAATATTAAAAGAAGCTTTAGAGGCAGCTTTTCAAATAATAATTAATTTTTTTTTTTTAATTAGTTGTTAATTTCATTCAATTTCTTGTTTGCAAGTCCTAAAATTATATCAGTTATTAAGAGGGTAACACAAGTTCACATCCTTTGAAAAGGTTTTTTATACAAACGCATATTCCAGAAACAACACACGAAGAAATCTATTCAAAATAAGCTTTCAGCTTCATAACTTAAACTTTAGTTAATTAGTCTTCAGTTAAACTAAGTTTAGTTGAAAAAGAAATAACTAAGGCAGCTTTTAACTACAATTTTTTAAGCGGTCCGAAATCTCTTTAGAAAGAATTCTTACAACAGTTCTTCAGACAGTTTCTGGGATTAAAAATCTTTCTTTAGAAGAACCACATAGTTTCTTATTTTATATGCGCTGGCTGTAATATGCTGATTTTAATTTATTAATTAAAGTTTTATTATTTTTATAATTATCTTAATTGAACCGCTGATAGCAAATAAGTCAGCTTTAAGATTTAAATTATATTTATATGACAATATGTAACTACTTTTGAAAATAGCGGACAAAATATAATAAAATGCACGAATGGGGCAGATTAGTTTAAAACGTTACAAATCTTGCTTCAAGAATATAAGAAAAAATGTACGGAAACTTTTAAAAACTGAATTTAGTTCTAAAAAGAAGTTGTTTAAAAAAGCGGACAGATTAGTGAGATTTATAAAAAAATAGAAGTAAATAACAATATAAATTAGTCAATATCATGAATTGGGCATATAAAACCTATTATCTGGTGAAGGTGTGAGCTTTAAAAAGGCAAAACTTCAACCATTAATTGTCGAAGAGATTTGAACTCGACAGTAAGGCGGTTGCCAAAATTTATATATAAACGATCTTAGAACTAAATTATCAAGTAAAACCATAATTAACATATTTAAAATTTTGAATGCAAACATTTTATTATTTAATTTTTTACGATTATTTTCTAAATACATTTCAAACTTAAAACTCAATAGCACTGACAATTTAAGCCTGAAACTGTTGAATCCTAAATTTAAACTCAGTTTGCTTAAAGATTGATTAAGCAGTCTTATTTTTTAATTTAATATAATTGTTTTAATTAATTTTATGTTTGTATGTAATATTTGTATATTTTTGTAAATGTGTATTTTTTATTTAAAATGTTTAAATAAATTTAACTTTTTTGTTTAAATTTTGTTTTGAAAGTTTTATTTATAACAACGTTTAAATCCTTACTTATCTGTATTCGAAATTGAGTGAAAGCGTGTGAAATTGTAAAAACACTTCAAATTTCCACACCTTTACCTTTTTCGAAATTATTAGCCAATGCTTATGAAAACGCACATTGTCGCTTATGTTAAGAAACCAGAATCCTCACACAAATCTGTTTAGACGTCCATAATGCATTTTAAAATTTATTGCGAAAAATATTATTAACTGGAAAACAAACGTAACTTTTTCCCCCCTTTTTTATGCTAGAACTATGTTTACGCCAACAAAAAATGTTTTTTTTTTTAAATTTCACTCTTAATAAAGCCGAAGGCCATTATCCTCTTTAAAAGGGCAACATTTTATTTAAGAAACGAAAACGCTATTAAAGAAAACAAAACAAAATTATCACGAAATTAAAATACAGAACAGCAAAAGCTTTCAAAAATGTTCAGTTTCAAATACGGTAATGCCAATTCGGAATACAGATCAGCACTGAATGTATTAAAATTTTTATAAGCCTCTGGTTAGAGAAAACGACACCTAGAAGTGAAGACTCGAAGAAGACGAAGAGAAATCAATACCTCTTTTTTTAATTTTACACAGTGGTAGATAAAGTCTATGTGTGAGTAAGTGACTGCCAGTACTTCAACATATCCTTAAGTTCTGTGGTCCATTTATGTTAATTGTAAATTATTAAAGTCAAATTGAAATTCTGTTTACATGGCTTTAAGCATTTAAAAAAAAATTATGGAAAACTTTAAATTTCTTTTATAAGAAATGATATGAGTTAATTTAAATAATTGTTATTTCCAATTGCTGGTAAAACTTACTGTTTGACTACTTTGCAGTTTATAAAAATTTCTAAATGCGTTTTTTTGAATAGACAATTTTTAAATACGCGATTTTGAATGTCCATGTGCATGAGTAGCACTATATTGTTTTGTAACTAGGAGAAGAGGTTGTGGAAAGACAGATAGCAAGAGCAGTATTTGTGAACACTCGGTGGAAATTTTCCTATATTGAAAGTGTCAGGAAAATAGTGAAAGCAAAAAATGATTTATCGATTAATTAGTTATATGTTTAATCGAGAAATTATTGATTGCAATTAATCGGAAAAAATATTCTTTGGTTGTTTCAGAGTTTTTTAATTGATTTATTTGATACAGAATGTAAAAACAAAAGTTTAAAAAGGCGTTTTGAAGCCAATGTAGCGTAGCGGTTGCGCCTGCTATGGCGTACAGAAGTTCCAATTAGGAAACAATATTTGTATGTGTGTAAAGCTTAGGGTACACGGCTTTTATCCGTTTTGATTTCGGTTCATGCGCTTTTAAATCTAGAATCCACTATAGAACTGAGGTTGCCAAAAATGAGTGTTGCATATTTCTAAACCAGCGTTCTACCTGGCACAAAATCGTTGTTTTTAATTGATTTGCCACCAAATATTTTAGCAATATACCAGAACAAATATATAGGGGCATATTACAGGCGTTTTTTGATGTTTTATTTCGAATAATCAAAATTTGTCATCCACTAGTCAGGAAAGGCTTTTAGATGGAGCTTATACAAACTGTGTGGATAAGGCACAAGTTGTCCCTGTAGTGTTGTGTATGGTTCACTGTATTCTTCCTCTGTAAAACTTGAAAGATATGTTAATTCAAAGGAATAAGCACAAGACACTAGGTTTAACTTGCAAAAAAATAAATAGAAATGGAACTTTGGCATAGAAAATCAGTCAGTTAAGAGGGACAAACTATAAATCAGTGCTGGAAAAATCTACAATTTTCGTACCAACCTGTCATTTTGTAGATTTTGTTTTTGTAGATCAGCTGAAAAATTTGAGTTTAAGATATACGCGATTTTTAATGAACTCAAGGTTTTATTGGCCCGTCTGATACATGCTTTATGCGGAAAGCTGTCGCCTCTTTCCAGACGAGAAAGAGATAAAGAAGTGCAAATGAGAAAATAAAAAGCTCAAGTGAAACTAAATAAGTTGACTAAAAATGAGACATAAAGTAAGACCGCCATTTGTATTTCCGTCACATTCTCCTAACCGTCGCTAGAGTGGAACTAAAAGCAGAAATTTTTTCTAAACTTCCAAATTGATTTCTTTATGTAAAATTAACATAAAAGTAAAAAAATTGAGATGACGCAAAATGCGACTTGAGTATATTTTGCTTCAAGTTGTTTACACCATTTAAATGCCAATTAGTTTTATGCGGGGAATTAAAGGCCCTCAATTTTATTTTAGTTTTTTAAAACTCTGTCCACTGGTTGATCTCGTTCTAAGCAATTTTTAAAGATCATTCAAATTATATGGCAGACAAAGCTACCTCTCTTTCGGAGTTTCCCAATTTATTTCTTAAAACAGTATGCGGTTTATAATTATAAAATTCTCTTGAGCGAATTTAAGTTAACAATATCTTTCAATAATTTTTACACTCTTCCCACCAACACAACATAAAAGTGGCCGTATCACTCTGACGCGCATCTCATGATTATCTTAAACAATGTAGCTTTTTAAATTTCTATGGCCACCCCCATTCTTTTTTATTACTAAACTTATCGGAACTTATGTTTGATGAGTTCTTTATTAAGAAATTCTAGAATAAATTTAGTAATTTCAAGCTTTAAAAATCTTCTTACACACAGTGGGACAATTTGCAACCAGAAAATATTATAAAATGTATATCAATTTACAAAATGAAATGTATATAAGCCCTAATGGGCTAATGAAAATAATTCCTTAAAATAAAAAGAAAATAAAATATAAACACTAAGAATTATTACAAAATAAAAGAAACAAGCAAATTATAAATGTATTATAGAGAAGAAAAAATTAAAAATGTTGTTGGCAAATGCATAGTATGTAGTATAGAGAATAAATATATATAAACAATCAATAAAATATAGAATTTGAATGCTGGAATTTGGAAAAAAAGAAAATAAATTGTAGTATAAAAGGAAAAAATATAGAAGTTTTTATACGAGAAATGATGAAAACCAATATAAAACAGTTCCATAAAACACAAGAAGAAACCATATAAGAGAAAGACAAAAATAATATAAATAAATATGATAACAATATTATAATAGTTAAAAAAACATATTAAATGAAAATAAAAATCCATATGCATTAAACATTATTATAAGAAAAATATTATTAATAACATAAATATCTATCATAGGGCAAGGTGCGAGTTAAAGTTATAGGGCCACTTACTTTTTTGCTTTGTTTAGGCAAAAGCTCCAAGAATTAAAAATGGTTACCTTATACTAAATTATTGATCTTATTTGTGAATTTTAAACACGAGTTAAATGACGTCAAAAATAAAAGATAAGTTTATAAAAAAATGTTAATTTACTGATAATTCCTAATTATAGTTTTAGAAATTCTCTTTAGTCCTAAATCTAATCGAATATTTCCACTTTCAAAAGTTATTAAAACTTGACCTTTTCCCATACAAAATGTTAAGAAAAATTTAAGAATTTATTGAATTCGTTAATAATCATCCTCCAAAAAATGTAAGCTGGATTCGCGCCTGGTAATAGACTCTCTATATTACTCAAACCGGATTGGATCATCGAATTGCTAATATATTGCAGAGTTGCTGAGCTGGAAAACATTTTTTCTTCACGCAGTAAAGCAGAGATTTAGCTGTTATCCTCAAAACAGGTTCTGAAAAATGCATTTTTTAAAGCCAGGTTTTTATTGAGACTAAAAGCAGACCATTAGGAAATCGCCAACCAACAAAACCACAACTCAAACCTATAGAGCCATTTAATTTATTATTTTCTAGGAGAAACTAATCTTCAAAACAAAACTATTTATACAGAAAATTGGTAAAATTTAAGTTCGATGCCAATTAGTTTAATAAGAGGATTTTAAGGCCCTCAATTTCATTTTAATCTTCTTAAAACCTTGTCCAGTGTTGGATCACGTTCTAAGAAATTTTTAAAGATCATTGAATTTCATTGAATCAATATAATCTACTTCATATGCACACAAACCTTATTAAAAACAGTTTGAGGTTTATTATTGTACATTTATTAGTACAAACCTTTTCATTTTAACGTCTATGTAGCAAGTTCATTATAAAACGGTTTATTTTCAAAATTTTCTTGAGCGAATTCAATACTTTTTCAAATTTTCCCACAAACACAACAGAAAATTGGCCTTATCACTTTGACGCGCATCTCATGATTATCTTATACAATGTAGCTTTTTAAATGTTAATACCAAAAATATATACAATTATATAAATAAACAGTTATAAGTTTAATTATAAATAGTTTAATCATTTAGTCTTAAAAATATTAAAAATATATAAAATATTTATATAAATCATATCTTATATCTATAATATATATTAATTAATCATAAGTATACAATTAGAAATTTTAGCCTTCAATAAATATATATTTTCCTTAATTTATTAGTTTTTAGTAATTTTATATTTTGATTTTATGTTTAAGAAAAATTAACAACTTTTTCGGTCTTTGTAAATTAAACAAAATTAGCAAAATATTAAATAAATTTATTATTTGGTAATGATAATAATTTTTATTTGTTCATTATAATAATTAATTGTAATAAGTAATCTATAAAGAAAGAAAGTATTAGAAAAATAATGATACAATGTTTATGTTAAAAAAAGAGAGAAAACTATTATTATGGAAAAGTGAGGAATAAAACCAATATAAAAAATAAATATGAATAAAATTAGGAGTTTTATTTGGATTAAGAAATATTAATTTCATTGAACATTATTTCTGGCACATCGGAGAGGACATTTTGTTCGGGAATGAATTCTGGAATCAGTTCTTCTATGTAAAAGTTTTGGTGTGGGTTTAGAAAAGCATTGACTGTTCCGTTTTTCTGTCGTCAGCATATTTATTTATGTATAGCACAGTGGGATGTTTGGGAAAAGATAATCTAATTGTATATTAATAATTTTTTTTTGTGATTTTCTTTTCTGCTGTCACATTGTTTTCACACTAACTGGTTTCATTTGATTAAACCATCTTAAAACTTCTTTCGAATTGGTTTTAAATAGATTTTATAAAATACAACCTTGTTTTCGAAGTAAGAGTACTAACTGTAGTGCTATCAACTAAAACAGCTGATAAGTTAATTTGCGCTGAATGAAAATAAATCGAAAGAATGTATGTAGATTTTTGGAACAAATTTCCATCATCCCTTGTCAAGATGGCACATAGCCGAAACCGGTTTGCCTCCAAGCCAAACTTCCAAAAGTTTCAGAAAGCTGCATCAAAACACCTTGTCAGAATATTTACCCAAGAAACAGAAAGAAAATAGTTAATATGAAAAATACTTGTAAATAATGAATGCAGCAGTAATAACAATAACAAATACAGAAGAAAAATAATCCTTTCAACAGAGAATAGTGAAAATGTTTCTACCGAATCTTGTTATGAGAAAATAGATGAGTTAAGGGGAAAAAGGTAATACTCCCACATATGTATATAAAGAAATCGCTAAGCTAGCCAAGAATGGAATGGAGGGAGTGAAAGCAAAAAAAAACAATATGGCAATGAAAAATGTTTTTAATTTTTAACACTGATTTAAAAACTGATTTTAAAACCTGATTTAACTAAACTTATAGTGTGAACGCAACATCAGTTTTTACTTTAAGTGGGATGACAATATTAGATAGATGACATTTTAAGTTTCAAATCCGTTTTAAGTTCAAGTATAATGATAAGCTTAATATTACATGTGGCGCTAGTATACCAAGCTTAACACGGTGAGCTCTTTTCTACCTTGTTAAGCGAAATCATGTTAAAGAGTACCAAAGAATCCAATACAAAAAGGAAGATGGACGGTATCAAGGTTATACAAAAAATCTTTTATTTAAAAGTTTCTAGTATATTTCTTGGTATTTTAACATACAAAATTTTAAAATAAGTTTTATTTTCCCTTCAATGGATGTGTCTAACTTGAAGGAAAAACGAAAAAAAATCTCAGACTTGTTAGCGGGGGTTTATTTCGGTTATTAGGAGTGTTACTATTAACTCTTCAAATTCACTGCCACCTTGAGAACTGTTGTTAACAGAACTACTTATGCTGATTCTTATTAACTGCGGAAGTTCAATATAAGAACAAATAGTTTTTCCATATTAAACGACATTGTGTTGCAAACGTATTAGAGCGTGGCAGTTTCAGAAAAAGCGCATGTTTGACGAAGGGATTATGAATCACCCATTTCTTTTAAATTTTAAAAGCTACTTCTTGATTTCATTTTCCGACAGGGTGATTTGATTTAGATATTTAGAAATATTTTCCGTCATCCCTTGTGAAGTTTCGCTTGGCGACAAACCGGTTTCAGCTGTTTGCCATCTTCAGTTTGGGTAGTACGTATTAATTCGTTGGTGTGTTATTATTTATTTAGTTGCTACCTGTCAGGTCGGGGATTTTAGTAAGGGTTGGTAAACGTTAGGGGATTACGAGTTTGTCATAGTTGTTAATTTGGTGTTTTGTAGGGGTTGGAAGAAGAAAGTTGTTATTGTATTATGAATTTGTTTATTACTTTGAAATTGTGTTTTTATAGTTTTGTTTCCTTGTGTATCTTGCCCGTTGTTTTTGTTGTGTGTTTTGTAGTTTAATTTTAGAGGTTCGAATATAACATCTGTATTGATATTTGTTTGTGCCTTTTGCTTGTATAGTTCTTTGTTTTCTAGGATGTTTAGTCGTTTTCCTTTACGCGGTGTGTGTAGTAGCTTTACCGTTTTTCTAATATGTAAACATATCTCCGTATTAGAGTTTCTTATATGATCGCGAAATCTTGCTTTTATTTGGCTTCCTGTTTGCCGTATGTAGCTGTGTTGTCATTTAAATAATATTTTGCAACTAGTTGGAAAACTAAGTTTTAGATATCGATTTAAGAAAGAAACCAATATTGAATTTAACGAGAAAATGTCTGTTATTGACGATAGCCTCAAAATATGTTTTGTTAGTAGCTCTCGAGTGACAACCTCCCGATATACAGTACAACCACGCTCAACGCAACTCTGTTGACGCAACTTTTCCAAAACAAAAATCTCAATTAACCTAATTTTGCAATTCTTTCTCTAAAATTTTGCTGTCTTCAATAGGTTTTTTACGACTGCTAATTATGTATAAATTTAAGATTGGTTTAAGTTTTTTTTTTATTTATAACAAAATAAATGAATATAGTTGGAAATTTATCTGTCACGTAAAACTTAAGCTTGATTTGAAATAATTTCTTGAATAGAATTGATACAAATCTAGGCGAAGAAAAATTTTTAAATTTGTAAGTCGATTTCCGCTTTAAACTTCATTTTCGTAACTGCCAAATTGCCTATTAGTTGCGTTAATTGAGGTTGCTCTGTAAATTGAATAGTTATTTTATTTAATCCAACAAAAAGAAATTATTAAAGAAGTACGAGTATATAAAATAATTTAAAAAATTTTCTCCCGTTTATTTCATGTTTATAAACGAATTTATTGTAAAATAAAAGAAGTTCTATTAAATTTATTATATTTGTTACTCAGTATTGAAGACCGCTCACACTGACTATATTCTTGAGTAGCCATTTTTGTTGTTAGTTGTGTCTAAAATATAAATTTCCTCTAACGCTGTTGAAAGCAACATTATGACACTGCACTTAAACAATTTGCCTATTAAGCAAAATATACATAATCCTCCTTGGAATGCCTTAAGCTGTTATACAAATGCCTTAGCCAATAGTAAAATGTTTCAGTTATCTTCTACTTGTGTTTAGTTGGCTTAACTATAAAAACCCAGTGCAAAAACCACAAACACTGTTAGTACGTCTTAAGGAAAAGTTAAGAAATGTGGTGATAGTGAAAAGGGAAATCAAGAAAATATGTTGAAAAAATAGCAAAAACCAAAAAGAAAGGACATTTTTGAAAAATGCACATTTTTAAAAGATCCCCTGTAATGGGGCCGGAGCCCTATGCCAGTTATTTAAATGGGTGTGTAAGGAGTAGGACAAATATTTAAATTTCTGTAAAAAAAAAATAATAATTTTACTTAGCTCTTCCCTGTCTTCGCCAAGTTCGCCCAATGGCGAGCCATATTTAGGCTGGAATTATCCCATGGAATATCAACATTTGATACATCAACATTGGCGTTCATTTCCCGTGCCCAAAATTTACCATCAAGTTTTTCTATTTCTTGCTTTTATATGCATGTTGTTACTATCAGTATTTGGCAATGGTTTGGTTTTGTGGATATTTTCAACGTAAGTTTGGCATTTATGTTTGCCTCTAAAAAAAAGTACAAATGATTTTTACAATTTTTTTTTAGATCGAAAAATTTAAGAACACCGTCGAATATGTTGATTATAAATTTAGCTGTTTTTGATTTAACGATGGCCATTAATATGCCCCACTATTTGGTAAACGCGACTTTGGGCTACTTTTATGGCGGCGATTTGGCTTGTGATATATATGCAGTATTTGGCAGCATTTCAGGTATAGGGGCAGCTATAACGAATGCTTTTATAGCTTTTGATAGATACAGGTAAGTAAAAGAGATTTGCGGTTCAATAATAAAGAATCCGATTGTTGAAAATTAATTCTGCCATATGGGCTAAAATTAGTTTATTAGAAAATTCCCCCCTGGCTTGTGAATAATTTCGGCAGTGAAAGAATGAAATAATAGTTTAAGAGTTGCTCAAAAATCTATTTAACAACACAAATGCAATAATTTAAAGAAAAGACTTATTGGAAACCTTGCAGACTATCGTCGAATTTGCGAAATTACTAACGCAACTTCAACTATTAGCAAATATTCTCAGCACCAGCTGAGTCTAGTGGTTATATTTTCAAATACAATTAAATTCCAATTTACTGCTTTTTTATTCGATCCAACCAATTGGGAAAAGATTCTTCTCTTAAAGGAGCCTTATTTTAAATATGTTATCTTTTACCTTTAATTTAGAACAATTTCCAATCCTATTGATGGTCGCCTTAACTTTCCACAAATCATTATTTTGCTTATTTTGACATGGATGTGGACTGCACCATTTTCTGCTTTACCATTCTTTCATATCTGGGGAAATTTTATACCAGGTAAATACAAACAAATTTTTCGGAATTTAATATAATTTAAGAAAATATACCCACTGTTTATCATCAACTAGAGGGATTTCTTACCAGCTGCTCCTTTGACTACCTTTCCGAGGACGACGATACTCGCTATTTTGTGCAGCTATTTTTTGTTTGGGCCTACTGTGTACCCATGGTATTAATATGCGTTTATTATACGAAATTATTCTTACATGTGCGTAATCATGAACAAATGTTGGCCGAACAGGCGAAAAAAATGAATGTAAAATCGTTGTCGGCAAATCCCAATTCCGCTGCCATGAGTGTTGAGTTACGCATAGCTAAGGCCGCCATGATAATATATTTATTGTATATATTTTCTTGGACGCCATACGCCACTGTATCGCTGCTGGGTACCTTGGGTTATCGGCATTTGATAACGCCGTTTGCTTCTATGATACCTTGTTGTTGTGCAAAACTGGTTTCCTGTATAGATCCTTGGGTTTATGCTGCTAGCCATCCGAAATACAGAGCCGAGTTGGAAAAACGTTTACCTTGGTTGGGCATAAGAGAGAAAAGTGTTTCTGCCGCTTCGTCGGCTGGTGATAATGATGGTGATGCCAGTACCATATCGGCCACGAACTAAGAGTTATCAAAACTTTAAATCTATTAAGGGTGAACACAATGTACTAAATCTTAAATCAAACACTTTTTGTCATAAAAAATTATCCTGGTAATCTAAATCCAATTATATTATAATTATCGTAAGTTTAGCAAAACAAACAAAAAGCAATGAATTGTAAAAAATTCCGAAAAAAATCTAAAAAAAAATTTGCATTCAAAAGCTAAAAAGGCTTCAGAAAACAAAAAAAAAATCCTGTAAATAAATAAATGTTGCATAAAAAGAAACTGTTTTAATAGTCTTTTCTAATCCAGATAAATATATTAAATGCGCCATCTATTAGTGATGAATACTGGAAAGACACATAGAAGTGCTGTTTGCACAACCTAAAACCAAGCTACAGGTTGGAGCCTTCACTAATAACAATCAAAGAATTAATTGGCAATTCTATTACGGCAGCAAAGCCATAAACCACAAGAGATTCAGCAAATGTAATTAGAACAAGTAATGAGCTATGTTCGGCTGTGTTGAGTCTTATACACCCTTTAGAAAAAAAGTATGAACAACTATATATGTACTACAGATTTTTTTTTTGGCCTTCGCTTTTAGTCGTATTATTTTCCTTTCGTCTTAATATAATCATTTTCAATCGATGAGCTTTTGTTTTCTCTGCATGCTTATCAATTGATGAATTGTAGGTAATTGCTGAATGGGGTTTATAGCAACTTTTTTAATATTTGTCAGCCTGTGGGTAAATTTGTTCGTGAAATTTTAAAATTTTGTGAATGATAGTTTTGGTGAATTTTTTGTGAAAATAACGTTTTTTGTAAGTTAAAAGTCTTTTTGGGTAAAATCCGTTTTTGTTAAAATTTGCGAAGTTTTTCATAAAATATGGATTCGTCTAAATTTTTGGTAAAGCTGCAAAATTTTGGTAAAATTAAAAATTTAGTTTTAAAATTTTAAAAGTTATTGAATTTTGGGTTTTAAGTACTTCAAGAATTATATTGTTTAATTTAAGTTTTGCGATTTTCTTTTGAATTTCCCACGTTTTCGTGAATATAAAATTTTTCGAAATTTTCAATTTTGGTACTTTTTTTTTGGTAATGTACAATTTTAGATTTTTCGTAATTTTTTGTGCAATTTCAGAAAATATAGATTTTCTGGATAATTTTATTATATTGATTATTTGGCAAAAAAATTTCTTATTGCAAATTACAAGTTTCTAACAATTTTTTTGTAGAGCATCGGTTTTTTTTTTTTATTTGAATTATATTTTGGTTGTGTGGTGAATTTTCGTATTTTGGTAAATTCTCAAATTATTGTAAAATATGTTTTTTTAGATTAATTTACCTGTTTTATAAATTATTTTATTAATTCACCACTTGTGGTGAATTTTTGATTTTATGATATATATGTAAGTTTGGTAAACATCAATTTTGTTAAAATTACGACTTTTTCCATAAAACATTGATTTTTTGTAGTTTTTCGGCTATTTAGTGAAATAAAAAAAGTTTTGGTAAAATATAAATTTTTGTGGTGAATATCCAAGTGAATATTCAAAATGTTGTGAATTATGTTGTTTTAGGTTTTTGGTAATCCTTCGGTTTCCCATTATATTTAAATTTTATGGCAAAATATTTGTTTTTTCTATTATAGTTTTTTGATTTTGTGGTGAATTTTTGAATTCATGTTGAATTTTAAACTTATGTAAAATTTCGTTTTTTATTTTGCAGATTACTGGAGATTTTCAGTCAAACTTTAAATTTTTAGAATTTTTAAATATATGGGTGAATGCTTATTTTTTTAGTTAATATTTAATATTTTTTCAAGTTCACCATTTGAGGTGAAATTTGATTTTTTCATATATTTCGACAATTTTTACATAATATCGATTTCTTTAAATATTGGATTTACATGATCTTTTCTAATTAAATTTATTAAAGTTTTCAAGTTTAAAGGTTTTTTTAATTCCTTTATTCTTTTTTAATTCCTTTATATTTCGCTACTCCATTGTGTAGCAACTTTAGGAATAGATGCTACAGCATTGAGCATTGAGTAGCAAATTATAGAAATATGTAAACAATTAAAAAAAAAACTTTCAGGCTTGAAAAACTTAATACATTAATTTTTTGTTATTTTTCTGTTTTTTGGATGAAATTTAAATTTTGGTAAATTTTGATTTGTTTTGTTATTTTTTGATAAAATTTCGGTTTTGCATTGAATTTTGATTTTTGGTTCAAAAAAATGTTTGTTCCAGTTTTTCGATTTTATGGTGAATTTTCGAATTTGTGGTAACTTTCAAAATTTTAAAATATTTCAAATTTTTGCCAATTTTATTGTGCAGCTTCGGTTTTCTTATAATTTCAAATATTCTGGAAACTCATGTAATTTTTGTATTTTAAATTTAAGTTCAGATTTGTGGTGAATTTTCGAATTTTGGTGAATGTATATATTTTATAAAATTCGTAATTTTATTTCATACTAAGTTTATTTAATAATCATTACTTTTTATTTATTATTAAAATATTTTATTATGATTTTAGAGTTTTATTTTAGCTTATAGTACAAATTTGTATTTCATAAAATACTAAATTATTTTTTTTTCGTTACAAAAATTAATATTACTAATTAAAGAAATTTAAAAATATTATATAGTATTGACATATATAGAGTATTGACAAAATTTTTGCCAACAGTCGCGGGTATATTAATAATGTAATACTACATTTACACCTACGCAAAATCTGGTACTTATGAGATTTTGAGCGAAATCTAGTTCATTGCTACCAGATTACCCATACAAAACAAAATCTACTTACGAACTAGATTTTGACAAAATCTGTCAAAATCTTGCAATACTAAATGATGCAACTATGTATTTTTTGCTAATGTACTGAAATATATAGCGCTGAACAAGAAAATTTTGACATTTGTAACAAACAAAAAAAAAGCGCGGTAGAAACAAAATATTTGCGGCAACATTCAAAAATAATAAAAGTTTAAAATAAGTGGTTTCAATATGGATAAAACAATAATAAATAAAGTGTAAGTAATATTACATATGTAATTACGTGTATAAAAACAATTGTAGCACGAATTTAATTAAGTTTAGAGCCAATTTTTTATTCTTTCTTCAGTCAGCTGTTTTTGTTATGAAAATGAAATCTAATAATACGTCAAAAAGCTATGGTGTAAACGCCAAAGATTTTCTTCGAGATTTGAGCTGAAATCTACTAGATTTTGCGTAGATGTAAATGTAGTATAAGCCAAATTAAATTAAATAAAATATTAATTTATTAACGAAGTACAATTTTACATATATTATATTTTTAAATAAAGATATTGAATATATTAAAACCGATTTTAGCCTATTGGGCTAGGTGTTTCTCAAAGAATGAATGCAAACCAATAATATTCATTAAATTTTATACATTCATTACAACATTTCACCAAATATTTTCGAAAAGCCGAAACTGCCTACAAAAATTGTGGTATGACTAATTTGAAACAACTTAAAAAATGATTGATTTCGTTAAAATAATTGGTGTCTTCTTCATTTGTATAATTTACTTCATATTTTTTAACAACACTTATGTATGGGTTAATTTGAATGCCGATAAATATTACGCCGATTAAACGTGTTTTACTTCCGCCGGCAAAATTAATCAACTACTGACTACGTTTTCTGTGCCAGGCAATCAATGTTTACCAACGTACATTAGCACGTGAATTAGATTCCTAAATTATTAATTTATAAAGTTATCAATTAAAGTCTGCCAATAATGTTAAAATTAATACCACAAAAAATACGTCTCGTGACGCAGAACGTGCTCACAAGGCAAATAAAAACGACACCAGTCATATTAACAATAAATCAGACACCGGATCAAAAAATCGATGTTACGAAGGCCTTGGAAGGCTGGGACAAAAAATTAATTGATGCAGGCGTTGGGGATACTGATTTTAACTTGAAATGTTTGGTGGCCCATGTTCTAAAAAGAAAATTTGTAAGTTTGACTGTTAAAAGCATTTTTATACTTTTATAAAAATTCTCCTTTTGAAATGACAGAACACTTTGACTAAATACGATAACGTCCACTTTAATGCTGAACAATTAAAAGAGTTTGAAAGGTTGTGTGAAGCTCGTTGTGCTCGTGTGCCACTGCAGCATATAGTGGGAGAATGGGATTTTATGGATATTACATTAAAAACTTCACCCACTGTGTTCATACCTCGTCCAGAGACAGAAGAATTTGTAGCAAAAGTTATTGATGTTTATCGGAAGATTCAGGAACCAATAGACATGCTAGAGGTGGGATGTGGTTCTGGTGCCATGTCTCTGGCGATTTTACATGCTTTGCCCAACATTATGAGTACTGGTATTGAGCGTAGTAAAGCAGCTACGGCTTTGGCGTGGGAAAATGCTAAACTCTTAAATTTACATGATCGTTTTAAGGTTTATAATCACACTATGGCAAAACAAGATTATTTGCCTAAAGAATTTGAAGAACGCAAATTTGATCTCATCATTTCAAATCCTCCATATGTAAAAACGGAAGAATTTCCTTTGTTACAACCGGAAGTTTTATTGTAAGTTATTTCTGGCATTTTTAATGATTCTGTATGTAGAGTTCTAATGGCTGGCTTGTCGCTAGGTATGAAAATATTAACGCTTTAGATGGCGGCCCAGATGGGCTACGTATTGCTCGTTTAGTCTTCGACTGTGCTTGCCAACATTTAAAGCCTGGCGGCAAGTTATGGTTGGAGTTGGGCGCTGAACATCCTCCTCTGGTGAAGACCATTATGAATTTGCAATATGAAGGACGTTTACGTTTCATTTCCAGTTTTATGGATCAATATAAACGTGAACGCTTTGTTGAAATTGAAAAAGTGTAAAAGATCATGCACGTAATTCTGATGCTATTTAGCGCTTAGCCGTAATATGTGATAGTTAGAATTTATTTTTTAATTTTAAGTAGATATATACTTTAACTTATTTTTAGCTTTAAGACGCTGCAAACTAGGATTCTTAAAAGAAAATCGTTAAAAATAATTAAGTAATAACGAAAGCATTGCCTTTAAGGCTTTTAAATTTTTTAGTTCATTATATTAAAATATAATAATTATTTTGTTGCTGGTTCTATTAAAAATAAAATAGTGTCAATCACTGGTTTAATTATAATACTCGCTGTTATTTTGCGAGCCAATAAAGTATTTGTGTTCATATACTCTGGGTCTTTATAAGTATGAGAGATGATTTAACTTTGTCCGCCTGTGCGTTTATACGGTGTCTGCTTGCTGAGATAAGGAGTAAAACTATAACATCCTCTTATCACAGCTTTTTTTAATCTTGGAGTTTTTGTTTCACTACAGCAAAATATGCAACAACAAAATTCTAGCATAAGAGTGCAAAACAACATTTTTGTAATGTTTGGAAAATCCTTAATATTTGTAGAAACATACAAAAATCGGCCTAAATAATCATTTAAATTAGAGATAAAATCTGCAAACTTAGTCTCGCATTGACTTTTAATATTTATTTAAAATTACAAATTTTACATGTGTGGGTCGCGTGTGTTTTAGTCTATTACAGCCTCGTACAAATTATTTAACATTTTTGACAAACAACCAAATTGACACACAGGAAACGCTTTTGTATATTTGTAACGCAGGGTAAGCCGCACGATAATCCTTTTAGATTTGTTATACCGTCATACATATATTGTAGAAGGAATATTATATATTTTTTTGTATTTTACGCTTATGGCTGTAAATAAAAATAAAAACCAATCATAACTTTCCACATACGTTTAATTACTTCTGTTTTCGTTAACACAAAAAAATTTTAGCAGTTGATCATTCGTTTGTCGCGATTACTTATACAACGGATTATTTGTGGTGTATACATATAATATACATTTTCTTGCTACGAATGTTTATAAAAAGAAATAAAGGCGCAAAGTGACACCCCTCAAAGGATTTAAACTTTCCTATTTAAAAATTGGAAATGTCTGAAAATATCATGAGCACAACTTTATTTACTTTACTAGTAAAAATTAGCAACGAGAGATTAACAAGAAATTTTCCCAAAATTACTCTAAAAAAATGTGAAAAAGTAAATGAACATTTTACTAGCTAAAATTTGCAAGTTAAAGTATTGTTGTAATGTGTAGGTATATATGAGTACTCAATAACTACCCCTATATTTTTTGGAAAAATTATACATATATGTATATTATTATAAAAATGATGTGATTATAGTCATTTATATTCAGCATTAGATTTACGTGAGCACCTGCCAACGTTGGCTCAATCTCACGGAGGTCCAACCACGGGTGTGACATTAAGCGGCCAGACCAGCGCCCCTATGCGACCGCATAGGCACCACCGGAATAGCACCTATGCCATCCCATAGGCTGCAAATTACGACAGGGGTTTGCCAGGCCACCGGCCTGGAATAAGGTCGCAGAAATGTTTATTTCCAACTTTGTGATTTATTTTCCAAGCGATTTTAATAAAATGGGGTTTTTAATGCGTTTTAGAATAAGCAAGCGTTAAGAGATATTATTATTTTGACACCTTATTGCGTTATTATTATAATAATTATATAATAATAAGTATTTTGCAATGTGATTTTATGAAGAACTAACTATTTATATAAATAAACACTAATAAGAAACTACATTAAAGCGCAAACAAATGTGAGTTGAAAAGGAGAATTTTTGTTCGTTATTGTCTAACATGAATGCTCCGCCTTTGCAATCGTTTCCAATCTATAATAATAATAAACAGCTGGCGGAAAACGGGGTAAATTTTTTTTAAAGGAAACAAATTTAAGCAATTTTCATTTTTATTGTAATAAAAAGCTTTATCCAAAATAAAATATCAAAAGCAGTAATTTAATAAATTATGTGTTAATTTAAATTTATTTGCAAATATATATTTGAAATAATTGAATTATTTGCCTGCTTGGTGTAAATTACCGAGTAGCTGCGTACTCATAATATTTACAACACTAAAAATAACAGCTGGTCTGTGAAAATTAAAGAAAAAAAAAAACAAAAACATTTCAGAGGCAGTTAAAACCACAGGTTTAGACATCTTATTTTGCTTCTGTTGTTCCTACGTTACACAAAAATAAGAGTATCTTTTTAATACTTTTTATCGTTTTAAAAGTTTACATCTTAAATTTTCCAAAATATTTTTATTTTCAACTTAATTTAGAAATATTGTTTTGTAAACACAAACGCAAAACAGCTATTTGAATAATTATTGCAAGTAAAAATTTTACTTGTAAAAACTTGCAAGAATTTTACTGTCTCCCAATTTTTTACGCTCTTTCGACGCTCTCTCGTTGCAAATTTTTTGGGATAATGAACGCTTTCTAGTAACAATTGTTACAAATTTGTACAAATTTTTAGTAAATGAACACACCTATTGTTCATTAATAGTAATCTAGAGACTGAGTCTGTTTTATCAGCTATTTTTTGAAAATCGGTTAACGATTTATACTAATCCCGGTATGAAGATTCTTCCGGTATAGGGAACTGAAACTCATAAATATTCTAAATATGTTGATAGTATAAAAGAATTATAAAATATGAAATTTCAAATGGAACATAAATTAAATTGATCATTCAATTAGTGGCATGCTGTTTTTGTTTGTGTAGAGAATTTATTTGCTTCAAAAAATTTTTATTTTATATGCGGTTGTGTACAACCTGATTTTGTAAGTAAATTTTTTTGAATTAAGAGGCAAGACGACCAATATATTATACAAAAGATTTTTTTTATAAAATTATTAAAAAGCAAAAAAGTTATGCGCAGTAGAATTTTTAACAAAATATTCTATTTAAGCTGACTGAGGAAAAATTTTTAATTAAATCAGGTTTTAACGCACATTATGTCTTAAATAAACATGTTTAAAATTAAAAACTTTCTTATTGCCAAATGTTTTTTTGGCTTTCACTTTCTCATATTCTGAACTACACTGATATATCTGTGCTTAACTAGCTCAGCAGCAATTTCTTTATATATGTATGTGGGCTTTCTTTCTTTTACTTTTTAACTTATTTATTTGCTCATCCTAAAACTTGTTAATAATATTTTCACTATGCTCTGTCGAAAAGTTTTTTTTAGTTCTGCTTTTTCTTTTGTTATTTCTGCTACAGTCATTACTTTCAATTTTTAATTATTTTGCTAGGTTAAATATTATCTATATATTGATTTTCATTGAGCGCCAATTAAGTTATTAGGACTGAAGTTGTTACTTATATTGAACTCTCATAATTATACAATTTCGTAATTAGAAAAGTGGGCAGTGCCACGCCCATACAAAATAAATATTAATTTTTCAGCTACTTGCACTTGACCGATTTTTCTGAAACTTTGCACACATAATGAGCTGTCATGACTATATAATTTCGTGATTAGAAAAGTGGGCAGGGCCACGCCCATAAAAAAATTATAATTTTGAGGTACTTGCACTGAACCGATTTTTCTGAAACTTTGCACGCATATTGAACTCATTAAGGGGCGTAGCAACGCGCGCCGGGCTTGGCTAGTTAAAAATAAAATGCAACCTAATATCTTTCGTACGATTGCCGTTTCGACCACGGATGTAATGATTCCATCCCAGGCTTAAAAATTGGTTTTAACGTCACTGAAACTAGTCAGTAAAAAACAGAAAAATAGAAAATTACAAAAAAAAAAATAGAAATTTTTAAATACATAGTAATTAGATTACCTTTTCCCAAACACCCCACTGTGTTATACATAATAATCACGGACGAAGGAACAGTCTATTCTCTCTAAGTCCATACCAAAACTTTTATGTAAAAGAACTGATTCCCGAATTCATTTTCGAATAAAGAGTCCTCTTTGATATTCAGCGAGCAATGAAATTAATTTTTGTTAATCCTAATAAGCATAGATGTGATTTTTATTAATATCGCTCACTTTTCGATAATAATATTTTTCTCTCTTTTTAACATAAAAATTTTATTATCACTATTATTTATTTTTAATACTTCCTTTATAGATTACAAATTACAAGACCGATAAATTTGTTTATTTTTCTTAAATATAAAATTAAAATATTAAATTTCTAAAAATTAATAAAAATATATATTTATTGAAGGCTAAAACTTTAACTTGTATACTTATGATTAATTAATATATTTTATAGATATAAGATATGATTTATATAAATATTTTATATATTTTTAATATTTTTAAGACTAAATGATTAAACTATTTATAATTAAACATATTAAACTGTTTATTTATATAATTGTATATATTTTTGGTATTACCATTTAAAAAGCTACATTGTAAAAGATAATCATGAGATGCGCGTCAAAGGCCAATTTTCAGTTGTGTTTGTGGGAAAAGTGTAAAAAGTATTTTAAGGTATTGGCTAACTTAAATTCGAACGAATGATGTTTTTAAATAAATTATGTAAAAAAATATTATAAAGTCATTGCTAATAAATCTGCAGTCAATAACTTGTATTAAATTTTGGTTTGTGGAATATCCTATTGGACGAAAACCCGAATGGGGACTAACTTGGTCTGCTCATAAAAAGGGCCAGAGTGATGCAAATAGTTTGAACGATCTTGAAAAGTTCTTATATTGTGATTAGTGGTGCCGAAACAATATTAATCGATTAATTAATAATATGAATAATGGAACAGGGAAATTAATAATTGCAATTAATTAGACAAAATAATCGATTAACTGTTTAACTTAGCTAAGGCTGAAGATTATCATAAATACAATATAAAATTATTTACAGTATTCCAAAAAACTCAATGAAGTTTATTAAAATACTTGGTTTGGTTCAGAGTTTAGGAGAGTTTTGAAATTAATTTATTCTTGATTTGATATTCCGACAGGGTGTTCAAAACAGAATTTAAAAATAAGAGTATGGAAAGGCGGTTTATGGCCAATCTATTCATTATTTTTCGTAACGGGTGCGCTTTCTTTGGAAGGAAGACGCTGGTGGTACACACGTTCCAAAACATTAGCTTTATGCAAGTGTGTAAACGTTAGGATAACACTATTTTAATTTCTTCCCATGCGATAACAATATTTCGTTTTAATTCGAAAACTGAAGCGTTTGTAAAGTCCTTGTCCTTTTTTTTCGCTCGTGAACCAAGAACTTGTGGTGAGAATATAAGTTGAATTGAACATCAGTTGAAAACGTGTCTCTTCCACCTCAAACCCAATTATTACAAAGCAACACGATAACAAAAATGATATTGATCCTAAAATGACACAGAAATCAATTTGAATTATAATTATTTTGTTTAATATTTTATTAATGCACAAACTACCTTTGATTGCACCATAGCTGGCCGTTGAGCACGTAAAATTCGTACAGTTTGAAAAACATCCAAAACATCTTCATATTGCATGCGTTCCAAAACAATACTCAATGCACTGCGATGGCACCATCCTGACCACATTGTTCTTTTCTTTTATGCACCTGACCAATGAAATCAATAAAGCCTTCACCTGACTTGGATATACCCTGTTCGGGCCAATCGATAAATTGAAATTGCCGTACAGCACGTGAAGAGCCACCCTGTGCATCGGTGACTTAAATGGTAGAAAGAAAGAATATATAAAAACTAATATTATTTACTTAGTTCAGTTTTTTTTAAATTTATTTATAATATACTAATTGATAAAAATACTTATTAAACAAAGAAAAAATATATAAGTCGTGGCAATGCTTGGTAGTAAACAATAGTTTTCGCTTATCGTGGGAAAAACATTGGGACCTTAGGCTTAACCCACACACTTAACGGTTACCCTCGAGATTTTTTAATTTAGACGCGTTTAATAATATGGAGAATCAGTTTGCATCATAGGTATTCATCGGAAGTTTTCCATTGCCATTCGTAAAAGTGTAGGGGTTGGCCTTTTTAACAACGAGATGCACAATAGATCGACCAGGTCACACTGCTATTATAGCATATTACTAATATTATTAATATAGTCGTTCTAAACTTACTTCCTCTACAAAGTTAGGTAATTTTAAAAGGCGCTAATATTTCAGTGTACAAGTACGTTTCCTATTACTGACTCACGGAGATTTCGCAGAAACCCAGATAAGTGTTGATCATTGAGTTAATATGATCAGCACAATATCGTCAGAGATTTATTTTTAATTCGTCTAAAAATAAATGCCAAAACTCTGGTATTGGTTTTTATTTTTGCTGATGCAGTGTAAAACCTGTTCCATTTCCGGTTCTTTAATTTAACTAATTGTAGTTTCTGGTACTCATTCCCAAGGCACAGTGTTTTATATTGTCGGGCACAGGTATCTTAGGCCCTTCAGAACTAATTACAGAAGTTATTCGGCTATCGGATTAAGATCATATTATCCTCATAATGAGGAGTTAAAACTAAGACTAACTTAAACATATAATCACTCGACAAAGATATAGAACTTTTGATCTTGATAATATAACGCGAAGTATATTAACAAACACTGTATTCTGTTATAGTAGTTGTTAAGCAAAAAGTTATTAACAACAACCTGAAGATATCTAAATCATACCGTATATATATTATGTTATCATCATCAATAAATGTAAACAGAAGGATTGTTTGAAAGAGTTAAAACATTTACATTTTTATTAGGAAAATTGAACTTTGAAATTTTTTTAAAGCTTAGATTCCTGTGGAATCTATTCAAAGGAATTTTGGAAAGGAATTTCGCCTTTCCGTCATTGAATTTTTAGTACCAGCGCAATCTGTTAAGAAGACATGCATTGTACCTCCTATAGCAGAAAATATCTTTATAATTTTAATAGAATACAGCACATATACAGATTTATTCTAGGAAATTTTTCGATCTGATCATTTTTTTCTTAATTTCTTTCAAGAAAAAACCTAAATCTGCCCAATCTTTGTTAAGAAGAAATAATCCATTAATGAATTTTCATATCTCCCTTAACTTCAGTGATAGGAAACTTCACAAGGTGTTTAATTTTGCTTAATTGTTTGTTCCAGTTCAGCAGAAGAGCTTCAACACTAGTGATACACACTCTAACACTTTTGTGCTAGATCTACCTCTTTTGAGTATCTTAATTATTATTATTAATGTATGGGGGGATATCGATGTAATAAGTGGACATAAATGGTTATCTATAAGCATTATAATGTATTAGCCCTAAGTAGACAACATTGTTAGAATTATTAGAATATGGCAACCTCCTTATTATTAGAGCTATGAAATCAAGAGAACAAATCATTGTAAACGCAGACGCAGAAAAATATAGGCATATTAGCTGAACAATACTTATTGCATTGTGTTTTTTTACTTTTTATCGGCCATCTTCTCGCGATTAAAATAAAAGTAAAAAGAGCAAAACCACAGCACAAAATGGCGGCCGCTGACCGATTACCACCTGAATTAGACTGTGCAAATCTGGCGAATGGCTGGCCAAACTGGAAAAGAAGTTTTTTAGTTTATATGATCGCTACTGGTAAGTCAAGTGAGACTGAACCTATGAAAACTGCAAACTTCTTGTGGTTGGTTGGCGTTGAAGCTGCAAACATATACAACACCTTGTTACCAAATGATAGAACGCATGATTCTCTGCTTGGTATAGCAGTTGTTGGAGTACAAGCAGTACAGCGTTCATTGGATGAAGTACTAAAGAAGTTTGATGAGCACTGTTTACCGCAAAGAAACATAGCAATGGAATCCTACAAGTTCAACATGGTGTCACAAAAAGAGAGACAAAAATTTTTAGAATTTGAAACCGAGTTGAGAAGTCAAATTAAGTACTGTGAATTCAAATGTGAATGTGGAAAATCTTATGAAGAGCGTATGTTACGTGACCGAATTATTGTTGGCGTATATGATAAAAAGCTGCAGCTGAAATTATTAGACGGACGGGATGAACAATTGTCCAGGATTATTGATATGTGTAAAACTTATGAAGCAGCAAATTTGAACAAAGACATACTAGATGCGAAGCAGGCAGTAACTGTTTTAAAGTTGTGTGACAAGTCAGAGTCAACGTCAGCAACTGTTTTTAATCGCTCTTGTTTCAATTGTGGTGGAGTTTGGACAGCTAGCCATGTAAAGGAATGTAAAGCAAAGGTCATATGCAGATCGTGCCGAAAAAAGGGTCATTTTTAGAGAATGTGCCGCAAACCCCGGGAGAAAATAGAAGTTAATAAGTCAACTGGAAATGTTAGCAGCAAGCAAAGGGTAGCTGGTCTTAACTGGAATGAAGCTGAAGGTAAAATTCATGGTAATTATAGATATTTAAGTAGTTTAATAAGATTAAAAAATACTCTTAGATGAAACTCAGTAGCATCTGTAAGCGAGCGATGGACCAAGAAATATTTAGTAGGAGATGAAATAGTAGAATTTAAGTTGGATACGGGGGCAGACGTTAGCTCTGTGCCACTAAAGCTAGTTAAGAAGTTTGGCGTTAGACTTGATAATCAAAAAAATGAATTTCCTGTGTTTGATTATAATGATAATAAAACAAAAATTTATGGCACTTGCCTAATTGAATGCGTGGATTTAGTTACAAGAGTAGGAAAGCTAGCTGAGTTTGTCGCTGTCAATGACAATTGTGAACCAATACTTGGGTTGAAAGAATGCACAAACTTTGAATTGATTAAACGATTGGACGTGGGTAGTATTGTTAGCACAGAATTGAAAGCATCATTCATGGAGAAATATAGAGATGTGTTTCATGGACTTGGTAAATTTCCAAAAACTTTTTAAATTTTTTTAAAGCAAAATTCTAAACCGGTGCTTCACTACCGGAAGCGAATACCAAATTCGTTGCAGGGTAAATTGAAGGTGGAACTAGACAGATTAGTTACAGAAGGAATTATAGCACCAGTGCAGTATCCAACAGACTGGGTCAACAATTTGCAATTGGTAGAGAAACCGAATGGTGAGCTGAGAATATGTTTAGACCCGAAACCACCAAATATACAGGGAATTTTGATTTATTTTGATGATTTGGTTATCTGTGCTGCTAGTGAGGAAGAACATGATGAGATCATGGAAGTGGTGATGAGAAGGGCTCGTGAAAATAAGATCAGATTTAGTTATGAGATAATTCAATAGAGACAAGAGAAAGTAAAATTTATGGGATATATTTTAACGGAAGGGAAAGTCATGGCGGATTACAAATATACTGCTGCGATATTAGAGATGAAGAAACCGGTATATAAGGCGGATGTATTAAGATTTCTAGGTCTGCTTAAATACTTGGCGAGGTTTATACCAAATCTGTCTCGACATTCCGCGGAATTACGAAAGTTAACCCGGAATGATGTGGCGTTTAAATGGACGCAACAGCATGATCAGGAATTTGAAAAATTGTTACGGTTAGCAACGTCAAGGCCAGTGTTAGCAATCTATAATCCAGAGCTACCAGTGGTCATAGAGACTGATGCGTCTAAGGATGTGTGCTAATTCAGAATGGACACCCTGTAGCTTTTGCTTCCAGGACGCTCAGCTGTAATGAACAGAAGTGGGCGCAAATTGAGAAAGAACTTTTGCCCATTGTATTTGCTTGCCAGCGATTTCAATATTTTTGGTATGGGCGACCGTTCACGGTTGAAAGTGACCATAAGCCGCTGGAGTCATTAGTTAAACGTGACATTGACAGCGCAACAATGCGACTTCAGCGCATGTTCCTGTTTCTCTTAAAATATCCGCATATAACAGTAGTATACAGGCCTGGAAAGGAAATGTTACTTGCTGATTGTTTATCGAGGGCTCCGTTATCTGAAATGGAGGAAATAGAAGAGTTATCGGGTGTTATCAATATGGTTACAAAATCAGTCTGCTTCACAGAGGAAAACTATGAGTACTATAAAAAAATGTTAAGCAGGGATCACGGATATTTGCAAATTATTAAGTATGTTGTGCATGGGTGGCCGGATTATCATCACTCGGATGAACTGGGGAAAAAGTTTTATACGTTGAAGGGTGAACTACATGTTGAGAATGAATTATTGATTTTAAATCACAGACTAGTTATACCCTTCGGCTTGCAACAGAAAATTGCAAAGTGGTTACATTCAACACATTTAGGAATAGAAAAAACACTTGCTAGGGCTAGAATGCTTTACTATTGGCCGGGGATGAATAAACAAATTAAGGATATAATGTCTTCTTGCAAAGTTTGTGAGCGGTTTAAAAGAAATAATCAGAAAGAACCTTTACGTCAGGAAGAGGAACCAAAGTATCCGTTCCATATAGTAGCAATAGATCTTTTTGAGTATACTGGTCGTGACTATGTCGCACTGATGGACGCGTACTCGAATTTTGTGGTATCGTCTGAGGTACGAAATAAAACGACAGCACAAATTAGAAAAACGGTTCGCAGGATATTTGATTTACTAGGATATCCAACAGTCATCAAATGCGATAACAGCCCTTTTGGGTCTGCAGAGTTTGAACGGTTTACAAACGAGTACAATATACAATTTCGATTTTCAAGTCCCCGATACCCTCAAAGCAATGGATTGGCTGAGAAAAGTGTTGCGATAGCAACAAATATTCTAACGAGATGTTTCGAAGTGAATGATGTTAACCAATTTCAATATCACCTGTTGGAATACAATACTACGCCACTGGCGGACATGGGTGTGACGCCGTCCGAGCTATTTTTTGGCAGACTTATAAAAACCAAATTGCCGTTGACGAGTTCACTGCTGATTAGAAACAATACAGATGAGGCTACTGTTAAAAAAAAAATTAAAGAAAAAAAGGAAAGACAAAAGTATTACTATGATAGGAATGCTAAAAGGTTGTCGCCGTTTATGAAAGGAGATTTAATAATGTTTAATAAAGATGGAAGGGAATGGCACTACGGAAAAATAGTAGATTCTTTTAATGATAGGTCGTACTTGGGAACAGATGGGTTTAACAACCTTTTTAGGCGTAATAGACGTTTCATCACTAGAACAACAAATGAAGATTTCAGTGCTAGTGATCTGTTATTTGAAAATAATATGACACATATTGAAGGGAGAGCTAGTAAAAATTCTGAGAGAAGAAATAGTACCACATCAATTCAGGCAGACCTTAGTGTAGGCAGTTCCGTGGAAAATAGCTCTGCGGTAACAGATAACCCAAGTACTAGGGAAATCGAAAGTCAAGTAGATGAATCAGTTCCTTCTGTTGAGTCGGAGTCTTCCGGATCAGTATCCAGGCATGAGTGGCGCGAAAAATCCTGATTCAGATGCGAAAGCTCTCGAGACAAGAACTACAAGGAGTGGTCGGGCTGTAAGGCCCCCACTACGATTTGCCAGGGACTATGGTGTAGAAACTTGGTCCGAACGCTAATAATACTAGAAGTCATAGTGCCAAGACTAAAAAAAAAGAAAGCATATAATAAGTGGACATAAATGGTTATCTATAAGCATTTAACTGTATTAGCACTAAGTAGACAATATTGTTAGAATTATTAGAATATGGCAACCTCCTTATTATTAGAGCTATGAAATCAAGAGAACAAATCATTGTAAACGCAGACGCAGACGAATAAAGGCGTATTAGCTGAACAATACTTATTGCATTGTGTGTTTTTACTTTTTATCGGCCATATTGTTACAATCGAAGCAGACCACTTACTTTCTGGGTCCCTTTTCGACCCCCATTTCGCTCCTCAAAATGATTTCAGGGAACCGATCCGTAATCACAACCACCTTACTTTCAATTGAGTCTCGTGCTAGCCGTAGCCTTTACTCTTGACTAAAGTGATTTCAGACTGTCGACTGGTAACTGTCGACACTCTTCCTCATCACGAAGTCTTTTGTAATTGCTAGCATTTGTCTAAGGCTTAGTTCCCCCATGGCATTCACATCTAACAAGTGTCTGCCCGTGGTCTTGCGCCTTATGCTAGCCAGTGCTGGACATTCACACACAATGTGCGATACCGTCTCAGCCTCTTCGAGGCATAGTCTGCAAGTATCATCTTCTACGACTTTCATCTTAGCCAGATGGTACTTGAAGTTTCCATGACCTGTCACTAACGCAGTGATCCAGCTTAAAGTAGCCCTATGATACCCGAGCACCTTGCTAGACTTCCTGCCGAGGGGCTCTTTCAGTACCATTCTAGCCTGTCTATATGTGATATTCTCCCTCCACCTATTCAGGTGTAATGAGTTTACCCATTGAAGAACTTTAGCTCGCACTAGGCCATTCGCCAGAGCAACCCTGGGTTCTGGTCTACAGAAATCCACACCAGATCCCCTTTTTGCTAGTTCGTCGGCTGCTTCAGTCCCAGCTGTACCTATATGTCCCTTAGCCCACATCAACGTTACCTCATTCAAGAAGGCACATCTGTTTAGTTTCAGAACACATTCCAGCACCAGTTTGGAATATAAGTTCACTTGTCTCATGCGTTTTATAACTGACTGATTGTCAAGTGCAATGAGAACCCTTTTCCCATGCACTCGGCTTTCAAGCAAGTGATCCAACGCATGCAGCAACCCAAGCAGTTCTGCCTGGTAAACTGATACGTACCTCCTCAGACACAGACTACAGGACAAGTTCAGCTCAACTGAGAATACACCTGCTCCTGCCCTGCCACTTATAAGAGAATCATCAGTAAAAATGCTGATGTCATTCTCCATACACTCATTGTGTATAATGCCTTCCGCAATGAGTGTCCGATGTAGCCTCTCGACTTCCTTTCATCTACTCATGCGTTCCATCGGCATCTGAGCAGCCCTAACCTCTTTCCCAACGAGGTCCAGGATACTCTTATGCCCGATGTTCGGCCCAAAGAGTATATAAATGACACTGAAGATGGCACATAGTCGAAACCGGTTTGTCTCCAAACCAAACTTGACAAGGGATGACGGAAATTCGTTGCAAAATTCTACATCAAAACATCAAATCATGAATCAATTAAAACGTACGCGCTGATCTTACGTTAAAAAAACGGTGATAATTTCGCTGCGTCAGAACAATTGATCGTTGAGAAGAATAATAAAAACCTATAATTTGAATGCGTTTTTGTGGACTGAACGTATTTATTTTAAATTTCCAAGGGTTCAGTTATAATCAGCAAAAACAAAAAATAAATTATGTTAAAAAATAAAAAAGTTATTTGTGTTTCACATCACTAGGTCTCATTTGGGCCACCCTGTACCTTGCTGTGATAAAGCTGTGGTTTCAAAATGCTGCATTACAAGCTATTGAAGGAAACATTTATTGAGACCAGATAGTACCGCTTAGATCGTTTCGAAAATCGAGGCCTCTGAATTCTTGTCAATAAGAGCTTCGAATTTATAATTTTTTTATTAACTGCAATAACAACAAATAAAGCAACATGTTCTATTGCTCTACAATACTCATGAATACAACACTTGTTCGAGTTCTTTCATAGAATTCTAAACGAATTAGTATTTTGCCTCATGATTCCAGTGTCCGAAATACTTGTGGGCTGCTGTCATTTGCAAAAGAATAGATGGTGTTGGAAGTTTCATTTAACACGTCATAACCTTGAATTAACATTGCACTTACTTGATGGGTCACCACAAAATCGAAACAGTGGAATAAAAACAATTTGGTTTTTGTCAAACGAACAAAATTTAAGCAAATTTATATATTCAATACAAAAGTTTAAATTTACCGCAATTTTGTAATTTGGCAGAACAGCCGAAAATTCAAAAAAAAAAAATTATATTTGATGAAAAACATCGAAATTTTATTAAAATCGATGTTTAACAATCAAAAAAATAACAAAATTATACATTTTATCGAATTAATCTGAAAAACAGAAAAAATCGCAATTTTACCCAATTTAGGAATTTATCAAAATCGGAAAATTTACCAAGCTATTGTTCAAAAATGTTAAATTAGAAAACCATCATACTTTTCCAAAAAAATCGAAATTTACTAAAAAAAACTTAATTTTTTAAAAATTAGCGAAACTGGCAAAATTTAAAATGCACCATAAATCGAAAAACTGGAATAAAATTATTGAATTTCTACAAAATAAATATATATTAATAAACCGAAATTTTACGATAACTACACAAAAACCAAGCTGACAAAAATTTTACCACAAAAACTTTAAGTTAACAAAACCAAACTATAGTCTAAAAATGTTTAAATTACCAATTTTTTTCAAAAAAGCAAAATTCAAAGAAAACCGAAAAAGCAAAATTTAATGTTCAGTAAAAATTTGAGAATTCACCACAAAATCGGTAAAACAGGAATAATACAAAATAATTCCAAAAAAATACCAACTCACCATAAAAACTAAAATTCACCAAATTTTAAGGTTTCAAAACTAAATTTCAATATCACAAAAATTTTTCAGTTTCGCTAAAAAATTAAAAAAAATTGTATTTTACGAAAAACGTAGCAATTTTAACAAAATCGATATTACACAAGTTTCGACAAACCTAATTTGCTGTTGCTCCTATGTTTTTTAAAAGATATTCGCTTTGGTAAAGTCAGCTGTTGGTGTTGCCTAAGCGATTATTGTGAAATCTAAGCGACAAATATTTCTGTGTTTTTTATTCATTCGGCAAACTTAAATTCAATTAATGCATTTATAAACCAAAAATATTTTTTATGAAGAAGGCTCTAAGTATAGACTATTTGCAGAGAAAGCCACATTTGTTTTTCACTTATCTTTTGCAAAAATTTAGTTATGTTTGCATGAAAATTTGTATTCAAAAAACGTTTGGCTAGAATAAATTAATTTGTTATATAAATTTTAATAAACAGAAGTCTACATAATTATTGCTGAAAACAACATAAATTGTTGACAAATGTTTCGAATCGTTAAAAGTTAATGAATCACACTACAGTTATATAAAAGTGTTTTGATGCTACAGAATCAGGAGCACTGAATAAAAATGCAAGATATTTTAATAACGAATTTGCAATTCTGCAAGTATCCTCGTATATTTTTATTTTAGACGTTCTAATAAATTTATATGTTTATATCTCTATAAATCATTTTTATTACATTGACCATGTTAAGTGCACCATATTGTTTCCGCTCAGTTTATTTTCTGCGGCCACATTATATAAAATTTATATAAATGTATATAGTAGAATACACACATAGTCAAACGTGCATGTTATTTTACACTTTTTGTGAAAAATATCATTGACTGCAAACAGTTCTACAAATAGGTGCCTAAACTGTTTTTGACTAAACTTCTCTCATCATTCAAATTAATGTAAATATTTGAAATGTTTTTTAGAAATATTTGGGTTACTCATATAATGTTCCTAAACACTTTCTGGTCGGATGTTTAGCGGAATTTTATTTAGTTGAAATATTGAGGAATTAATTCCTCTTGATTTTGCATATGGCAAGTATTGAATTATTGCAGTTAACTATTCAAAATATGTTTTTTAATAGTTAAATATTTATATCATGTAGTTTTATATCGAGTTGATGTAATAAATTATTCTTATTTATTTATATGCACAATTTGCAAAAAGAGGGTTTGCTTTTGTAAACGCTTCGTTTCATTTGTATTTCCCCTGTGGCATTTGCAAGAAAATTTGTTTTTCATATTAAAGATTTATGTGTTGTGTGGGAACTAAATAGTGTGGTTATTTATCATTATGGGTTTCATCAACTAGCGTTTAAATAATTGGGGGTTTTTATTGTAAAAAATATTTCTTTTTAATTTGGTTACATAATGAACTGTGAAGCTATACTACACCAATTCGATAAGCTTGGATATAATTAGTAAAACAGCGCAGGTCATGGCGTATGAGGAATAATAATTTAATTGACTCAATTAATAATAATTATACGCACACAAAATATACGAAATAAGTGATAATAAAAATATAATGGAGTTATGCGTTCATAATATTGTATCCGGAGACATATGACTTACAAGGTCAGCGGTTTAAAGTCAAGCAGGTGTGAAATATATAAACTCCTCGTAACGTCAAAGAAGTGGACCTATTTACAATATAATATCTGATCAGAGAAAGAAATTTTTACACCTATTAAGGATGTTGTATGGTTGTAATTTAATTGATTCCAATAAATAATTATGTAAATATTTTCATTTTATTATATAATTAAGGTATAAAAAAATAATTTAATCAATTGGAAACTTATTTAATTTTTGTTATTTAAATAAATAACAGAATTAATTTAAGACTGTCTTAAGTTTTATGCCTCGCTTTTCGTCGTGACCTTTTTATCCTTCTTAGTATTAGTTTTAGCAAGAATGTTATAAATATTTCATTAAGTAGGTTATATTTCGCTTATCTGGGAATATTACTAAATTATAATGGCAGAGAGAGACTTTAGTTCAGATAGCGCCGAAAGAGAGGGAATTTGATTGAGACGCCCATTATAAGGGATCGGTACCCAAAAAAAATTAAAATGAAAATCTTTGAGCCAGTTTGAATGCCGGTTCAGAAATAGAGAGCTCTCATTTTTACTATCGGTATCAAATCTACTAAACCTTAGATTTAAAAGAAATCATACCATGATGCATTAGCGAACGAGAAACCTAAATGGCGAAATGGTTAAAAGTGCTCGCAGTGCTCGAGCAGACGACAATATTGGAAGTGGAAGCTACACTTCTTCTATTGATGTTGAATTCGATTGGTGGCCTCAACGCAAGTGCTTGGCACACAAGCAAAAAAAATATATCTCTAGGAATCCCCAAGATGAGCTGAGTTCTTTTCTCAACGCTCCTATTCTCGAATTAGTTAAACGCATTGGCGGAAGAGAAAACAAAGTACCCTTAGTTTTACACACTTGTAAAAATATGTTGTTTTGTGACTGGAACTTTTTTTTTTTAAAAACAGAAGCAACCCTATGGAGAAAAGGAATATGGAAACCAAAGCGCCCTTCTAACCTTTAATCTTGTGTTAAACAGCTCAACTTAAAAAAATATCTTAAGATCTGACCCAAACAAAGAACTTTAATTAATGAAACACTAGCATTTATGTAAAAAACCAAAACAAATGTCAAACATTTTAAAAAATATTTATTATTTTATGATTTATTGTGTTGGTGTGTTTTTATAGGTAAATTATAAGTAAAACAAAAACAAATTTTTAAAATGTTTCTGAGTTTTATATAATTGCGTACTGTGATATTTATGTTTATATATTTATGAAATTTAATTATTTGAATAATCGTTTATTTTTTCCTTGTGATTGCACTTAATTATTGCTCAGGTCAATTAATCATAAGATTAATTAATCCATTAATATTTTTTTGTCATAAATAATATTGGCAGCACAAAGTAACAGGTTTATTACGGTGATTAGCAAAACTATTTTACGGGTTATTCCAGGTCATTGGAATGTCGAATAACCTGGTTTTTTGTATTGAGGTACTGGGTTTTCGATATTTTTCTTTAAAAGTTTTTACTTGCCTAAAATTTATAAAACAAGTTTTCTGCGCCTTGTGTAAAGGGATTTTAAATTTTTTACTATGGCAACAAATAATTATTGAAGAAAAGCAATTTGTTTTTGTTTAGGAAATTGTATTTGTCCAGTGCCACCAATACTATCTGGTAAAATAAGGTGCTAGCAATTTGAATAGTTACGATTAAATGGATTATTAAAGTTATATTAGCACACATCAGACAAAAAATAATGTAACGTTGCTTACGTAACTTTTGAAGAACTATTTTCTATAAATAAAAGTTCCCGATACCGGCAGCCGACGTAATGGCCGACATAATCAAGAGTATAACACCACCACATTTAGCTCTCGACAAAATTAAGTTCTCTCCTGCCTCTAGAGTTAGTTCTCAATATAGAATAACATAATGTGCCTACAGGTATTTGCTATATTCAATGGATCTACAGCAAAATAAACAAACATGGCAGTGCTATAGTCACGGTTATTTATTAACTACTGGTATCGGCAAAACCGTAGATATAGAAAACTTAATAGAACGGATTGTACTTATAAACATTTGACATATGCCAGTCCTTTCATTAGGTATCGCAACATTAGTCATACTTCAGATATTGTTCGCTTAATGATCTACATTATTCATCTCACACGTCTACAACTCTCTTTCAATGCCTTGATCATAATATAATTACACATTTACGGCATTATTAGAACAAAGGGCTAAGTCACAGTGGAAGAATAAGCAAAAATTGCACAAACTAAAGGTAGAACCGATTGTAAGAGGCTCTTATGTCTAAAAAAAAACAAACCAGCAATAACAACCCATTTAAACAAATATGATTTCAAATCTTTTTAATTCACTAATTTATATGATGAACTTTTTTGTCCAGATGAAATACGAACTAATAAAATTTTTTGTTTTTCATTTTGAGGCAAGTCAATCTGTGGTAATTTTTTTAAAATTAAAATTAAATAAATACATTAACTACATCCTCCTTGACAATCTCTAAATTTTCTGCTGACATAAATTTATGGCCATGGGAGTTCTTCAAACGTTGAAGCAGCAAAGTGACGATGAATCTTACCTATGTGTGTACTTTAACCAGCAAAATAAATACAAATAAACCAGTTTTGAAGTTTTTTTAAAAACCAGTTGACCGGTTTTTTTCATAATTTTAACAACCGAAACGAGTTAAAAAAATTTATAACTTTATATAACGACTGATTATGGATTTTGTTAAAAAGAAAACAATAAAACTTTCATTTACATTAAAATTTATATTAAGTTGGAATTTTACTCCAAAAATTGTTTTATAAATGAAAATTCTATGCATTTGACAAAATAATTGAAATATTTTCTTAAGTTCCTGCCAATAAAAGAGTTTAATACTAAAATCTCATATTTAGGTTTCTTTGATGTTTATATTCTATGTTCAATTCATAAAAGTCTTGAAATTAGTATATTGATTATTTTATTTCATTACTTTACGAAAGTGTTAATTAATTTTCAGTTATTTTCTTTAAAAATACCTTAAACTTTTTTTTTTGTTTTAAATATTGCATTTAAATTCTGGCTATTAATTTAATGTCATTGTCTATTATTGCAGTCAACTTAAAGAATAAAAATTTGCAAATCTTTTACGCAAAATTAAAATAAAAAAAAACTATTAAATAATGGAAATTAGAGCAGTGTTTTGTTAACAAATAAAATTTATCAGTTATTTAAATAAATCAATGTTCCTTTTTTTCTCCATCTTTAATATTTGACATCTTCCAACATGAAACTACTAGCGATACAGAAGGTATTGAGAGTCTACGTATAATATGAAGTACGGCAACGCTTGCGAAATGCCTTCATTTTTTAATTAATTAAATACAAATACTACTTTAAGAATAAATCATTTGTATTTTTTTCACTACTTCTCAAAGTTTTTTAAATGTGCAATTTTAATATTGTTGCACACTTGATACGAAATTTCCAGCAACAATAGTACAACAATTTGCATTTAAACTCACGAACTCTCACACATGAAAGTTAAATCCTACATTAACATTTTTCCAATTGTGTGTAAAAAGTGGTTTGGTACCATGTAAAAGGTATCTTTCTTAGATGCATAGAATTTGAAAATGTATTGAATTGTAGAAGGTTTTTTAGTTTAAAAATAGGGTCGTTAATCCTCTATAATTTTACGTAACCCCACCACAATTAACCCATAAAACCTAACAGCCCAAATAAGGACTAGAGGAGACAATGTTAAGCTCAGCAAACTTGTGTGAGCAAAATGAAATGCGATGTGGCGTGTTTTTTTCCAAATCTGTGCCCCACAAACCTCTAAGGGACTTACTATGCAAACGTAAATATTGTTAGTCATTAGAGTGGAGTAGCCACAAATAACTCTACCGTTCCAGCTGGTGCCATCGTTTTTGAAGTATAAAATTCCGTAAAGTATATGTAAACGACTAAACGACATCTTGAGATATATTTTGCCGCAATATTTTTAGTGGATAGTCACCGATGAGCACCTTCGCCCTCTCCTGTGCGCGGTCCGATAACTCCAAAATAGACTTAATAATAGACAAAATAGACTGACCATACATAAGAGTTGTATTCCATTTTCGGCCGGATATAAGTGTTATAGATAGTTAGGAGATCGGATGGAGTGAAGTACTTCTTACACCGTTTGAGGAAGCCTAGGCACTTGAGTGCTTCTTTCGACACTTGAAAGATGTGTTGGGTCCATCGGATACCACATTGAATCTTCATGCCAAGAACATCAAGAGCTTCCGATTCCTCAATATCTATACCACCCATAACTACAGATGGAGCAGAAAAGTTCGTCGTGAGTCTGTGTGTTAGCATACAATACTGGGTCTTATTGGGGTTAAAATCGACCCTATTCGCACGACGCCATTCTGTGATCGTCACAAGATCATTATTTAATGAATCATTCATGCGATGCCTCATGGCCCCAATCTCTAAGAGGCTTGGTCTGTTGATGAATGAGTAAGAATGGCATATGTTGCTGTCATCTGCAAAAGAATAAATAGGGTTGGAAGTTTGACGAAGAAGGTCATCTAGGAAGATTAGAAATAGAGTAGGAGAAAGAACGGAGCCCTGTGGTACCCCTGAATTAATCTTGAACTCATCTGATGAGATCCCATCTACAACAACTCGTATAGTGCGATCTCTGAGAAAGCTCGATATAAATCGAGAGAAGTTATTACCGACTCCAAAAGCAACAAATTTTGACAAAAGCGCGCCATGCCACAATCAACGCCTTGGAAATATCTAGAGCCACCACCTTACTTTCACCAAAATTATGTATGCAACTACACCATCTCTCTGAGAGGAAGGCCAGTATGTCTTTCGTAGAGCGCCCTTTACGAAATCCATACTGATGGTGGTGAAGTAAATTGTTGGACTCTAGATAAGCAACAAGATGGAAATTCACCATACTTTCCATAACCAGGGTTATTGGCTTGTCCGTTTTTTGCGATTGGCGTTACATTGGCAACCTTCCAACATATTGGAAATTCGCCAGCATGGTACAATATGCTGAAAAGTTTGACCACTGGACGCGCTAGCGTCGAAGAGCACTGCTTCAAGACCAGTGCAGGGATACCATCCGGCCCTGGAGACTTGTTTATGTTGAGGTCCGCAAGAACCATTTTAACGGCACGGGCTCGAAAGAATATGCTTGGCATAGTTACTGATACCCTTTCGAGCACGGGCAGTGGTTGATTGTTGTCCGGCAAGAGAGAATTTCTTGCAAATAATTCGGCCAAAATGTTAGCTTTATCAACCGGATCAGTGAATACTTGGTCATCCTTTAAAAGAGTCGGAACTGGGGAACTAGCATTACCCTTTACTCTTTTTACGAAAGACCAAAAGCTCTTACTACCCCGTGGAGCCCTAAGAACTTTAGCACGAAGACGCTGCTCGTATAAAGCTTTTTCGCGCCTTAGTACTTTGGCACACGAAGATCTTGCCCTTTTGCGTAGCGAGTCAGTATCGGCATTTTTGTTATTCAGCCATGTACTGAATGCTTCCTCTCTGGATCTGACTGCAATTTTGCACGTCTGATTAAAACAAGATTTTTTTCTAGGTTTTATCGAAGTTTGTTTAGATGGAATGAAGGATTTTATTCCAAGCAAAATTATTTTCTCGATCATTTTCGCCATGGCATTGACATTATTGTCCATGAAACAAAGTTTCCAATTAAAATGCCTGAAGAAGTCGTTGAGATCAGCCCAACAAGCCTTTTCGTACATAAATTGTTTACGTTTCTGGGTTGTTTGTGAAACGTTAGGGAGTTCCGAGAACTAAAAGGAGGCGGAAATGGTGCAGTGACCCGAGTTACCGAGAGGTGCATTGACGCTTACTTCATACTTTTCAGGGTGTGAAGTAAGAAAAAGGTCAAGAGTGTTGTCCTGGTGCCCTTCAACACACGAAATGTGCGTTGGTTCATTCACTAGTTCATTCACTAGCAAGATGATTGTGCGCGGCGAATAATTCAACATATGGGCCTTCCGTAATTACATTGCCCGAATGGCAAAGCCATGTGAACATTCAAATAACCTGCAACAACAATTTCACTGTTCGGACAACTCGCAAGGATCTTCGAAATTGAATCGGAAAGGGTATCGAAGGCTGATTAGGAAATATCCCTTCCCGCGTTTGGGCTTCTGTAAAGAAACCCGAAATGCAAAAGGTGTGACCTGATTTTGAATTTAACCCAGCGACAGCTTAATTCAGCATCACTTATGCCTAGAGATTGCTGGCATTGGTACACAAGTTCATTGCGTATGTACATTGCAAGGCCACGATGGAAATTAAAAAGCGATAGAAGGTGATAACCAGGTATCTGAAAATCCTGTGGATCAGCATTCACAGACAGGGTTTCATATAAGGCCGATGGAGACAAATGTGCGCGTATACAGTTAAAAATTCGCCCTTATGCCACGTATGTTGCAGAAGTCAATTCTAAATCGACTCACCATAACAATACTGAAGAAAAGAACAAATCAACTATTCTGTTTCTGTTTTGCGGTACAAGCGCCGATGTAATCAATTGGTGTTGTAGTGACCGCATAGTGATCAGTGCTATACCTTCATCACCAAACAGTCAAACAACAATTATCCCAGGGGCGCCAGTACCACAAAATTCATCAGACACAAGAACTGGGGAAACTACACAATGACATTGACAAGGGTGCCATAAAGGCCCTGATCTGGTCACTTCGCATGAAAATGACACACGACACCATCACTGCTGCTATTTTATCGACACTATTAGCATTGTATTTTTTTGTTGTCTTAATTGATATTGATGTAAGTATGTTTTGTTGTTGTTTTTATAAAAACCGTTGATTTTTATTGTTTGTTTGCTTGATATTTTTTACTTTGTTTTTTGTTGTTATTTTTTCTTTTTTGAACAAGTTTTGTGTTTAAATTCTTGTTGTTTTGTTTTATTTTGTTATTTGTGAATTTTTATTGTTTTAAATTATTTTCATTTTTCTTATCGAACATTTGTACTATCTTTATTTAGTTATTTTATTAAAACACTGTACGCGCACAAAAACCAGAAGACGACAGACAGAACACTACCCAAATGACACTACCTTAAGGAGTTGCTGAAAAATATCTAATGAACAAAGTAGTTAACTGGTTGCAAATATCATGTGAAGTATTGTTTACTAGACATTTCACTAGGAAATGTAATCGAAAATAACAATTTGCAAAATGTTATCAAGTTGTGCTTGGGAAAATACGAGCAATCTAAGAACTTTAGTTCTGAAAACTGTTTTGAATATATTTGGGAGTTTTTGTTTTCATCAAAATATTTGAAATAAATTTATCAAAAACCGATAAAATTAACTAATTAGACAAATGATATTTTGATTTTTCTTTGAAAACAAACTTTTTTTAACAATGGATGAAATAGTCAGAGCAGTTGTTATAAAATGCTTACTCCTAGAGTTAACTGAGTTGAGTGTAAGAAGGCAGAAGTAAATCAAATTATTAAAAATTTTATTTAAAAATACAAGAATTTATATGATTTCTTTCTAATTTAAAATATCATTATTTTAATTTTTCAATTGTTAGATTAATAAATAGATTAATTAAAAATTCAGGGTTTCTTAAACCCAACGGATTACCGCATAATTAAGTTTGAGTCATCTTCATTCTATTCAATAATTTACTCCTTAGAACTACCTCTCCCTAATAGTGCACTTTCCTTTAGCCATATAGAACTCTTAAAAGTAGACTTTACTTGTAAAACGTTGTCATTAGTCTTGCCGTAATACTTATCCTAAATAAATAATTTTATTTTCTTACGTTTTAATGATTTATTGGCGTTTACCAATATGCGTTGAAAGCGAAGCACATGATATTTATTCCATTTTATTTTGAGCTTTAAATATTCAACGTAAGAAAAAATAAACGAACTCGATTGTATCTTTAACCAAGCAGAAATTCTAAACAGTTGCCTTTAGGTCTAACAACATTGCTGGCATACTAATACAATGTTTGTGGTAATTGTTAAAAATAATAATATTCCATCTACTAACTGCCAAAATTTCGTTAGCATATTACTTCATTATTACCAGAAAACCATTGGTTATAGTGATCTAAACATGAGCAAGTTACAGAGTATTGTAATTTTAATTCCTTACAGTATTCTCTGTAGATTTCAAATTACTAACGCACACATGCATATGCAGGTACACATTGTGGTGTATTGTTATTTGTGGCTCATATGCTTACTGTGTGCACAGTGTTTCTATGTGTTCAGATGTTTACTTGCAAATTCCTTGAAATACGAGTATATTTGTTTTCATTTTCTATATTGTGTGGGTGTATCTTTGCTTGTATATGTTGCCTTATATTTCCCTTATAGATAAAGATTCGATTTTGTAAATCTGCTTTGAATTTTATCAATTTGTATAAATATGGGGGCTATAGGTATATATTTGGCTAAATTAAAGGCTTAAAACAATTATCTTTTTAGTAAAGCAGAATATGAATGCCTAATTTGAAAAAGCGATTTATTTTTGGTATTTCAAAGTGCTACAATCCATAAGGGCTTTAAAATTTAAGATAATGAACTTTTGTTATTAATATAAACATGAAAAAACAATATCTAGAAGTAAATGCTATATGACAGATGTATTGATATTTTAAACAAAAATCATTTAAACTAATGAAAAATAAATGGAGATGATGTCCAGTAAGAATTTATGAAAATGAATTCCTTATAAATTGACAATATTAAAGTAAGTTCTTTAAGATCAAGATAATTGCAAACCTTAATGAGTAAACAACAAAAGGGAATACACATTATTCTGCAAAAGTTCATAGAGAAGAACAAAAGTTAAGAGTTGTGCTAAAGGAGATAATTTTTATTAAAAGAAATATAGATAAAAAAAATGCAAGAAGCGAATAAAAATTATTCGTTAAGTTTATGCGCTATTTTTTTTAAATTAAATAATATTTTACATCCGCAATAAAACTGTTTGACTTGAGCTGAATACTCAAAGGTATAAATCAACGACAAAATATAAATTTCGCATTTTTGCAAGTTTAATACTTATTATGAATAAATTTGCAAATTTATTACAGCTTAAAATGGTGATAATATTTTTCGAATAGTAAGCGAATATAAATAATTTGCTAACTTTTTCATTCATTCATTTTATTTCAGACTGTTGACTCTCAACTATCTTCCTCATCACGGAGTCTATTGTTTAAGGCTTAGGTCCACCATGACATTCACATTTAACAAGTGTCTGCCCGTATCTTAAGCTTTATGCTTGCCGGCACTGGACCCACGGAGAGCTTCATGATAGGCACGAGTAAGTTTGTATTATAACTGGATATTGGCCGGTATCCAGAGTTCACATACTAGAAACCAAGCACGCT
This sequence comes from Phania funesta, assembly GCA_963932375.1. NCBI lineage: Eukaryota > Metazoa > Arthropoda > Insecta > Diptera > Tachinidae > Phania > Phania funesta. The sequence continues at coordinate 100,272,605 of OZ010653.1, read as the reverse complement.
CTTGGTCACACATCTCTGGTGTACGCTTCACCATAAATTAGTGATTTTTTTATACGATAGTGTTAACTTTTCTCCGCTCGACTTATTTAGCGAGACTCTTAGAAGAGACAGGATCCTTTTACCGGTCGCCATCACATGGTGGTATAAGCTAGAACTTCTAACACTGCATTCAGTTACGGCAAGCTATATCATAATTTTAATGAATGAAAAATCTAAAAAAAATATTATTGAATTGACACGCGTTTCATTTAAAGTTAGTAAAGCATTAATACACTTTTTCCTTTTAATTAAATTTAGACTATTTTTTTTTGCAAATAGCTTCAGATTTTATCACGATTCAGCGAATAAATATTATTCGTTAGTTTAGCTCTCAAATATCTGCTTGTTTAAAGTAGTTATTCAAGCCGTTAGTAATATGAACATATATGTTTATAAATAAACTAGGGCGCAATAGTTATTGGATAAGAATAGCTTGCAGTTTTAAAGAATTAAAAATTTTGCTTGAATTTATAGATAAGAAGTTTTTATATCTTTTCTATATTTATTATTTTTCTATTAATTTAATAATGTTCAAATTAACTAACAAATAAAAGATCGAATAAAAAATTATTCCGTATATTAGTTTAAAATTCGTAAGTATTTGCTGCTGAAAACGAGTTAAATCACTGTATTCTATTGATCTAAGAAACATGTTCAAATATAGCTTATAATATGTAAAAAACATTATTGGAAAACGTTAAAAAATTTTTATTTTTATAAAACTTTTTAATGTAAAGGTGCTTTATATAAAAACGGTTTCAATGACTTAACCCGAATTGTCCCTGTGTGTCCATATTGACACGCAAATAAGCTGGTGCTAAAAGAGTTTACCAAATACATTTCAAATAATTAATTACGTTTTGTTAAAAAATAAAGATAATAAATTTTTAAGAGAAATATTGTGTTTATTTTCTAAACATTTTTTTCGTAGTTTGTTTTTTTTGGAAAAATTTTGTAGGTGTGTCCGTATGGACACACGGGTACAAAGCTATGTATAATTATTCAGCATTGTATTAAATTAGATTTTAAAAAAATTTTTATTACGTTTTTAAGTCATTTACATTTATTTTTAAATAATTTAATAGAAAACTAACCCTAAAAGAAATTTTGGACTATATTGAGGAAGTGGACAGTGAGGATGAGAACAACGAAAACAATGTGCGTCGGATCTTTATTGAACCTCCAGAAAATGAAGGTTTTTTAGTGGCGTAGATGATGCTGAAAATGAATTAGAGGGTGTTCCAGACGATTTGTGTCCGAACCAACTTAAAGCTGGTTGTGAAGTTTTACTTAAAAGTGGTCGTAGGATATCTACACTACAAGAGCTTGAAAATTCTCAATCTGAGGTAGTACAAAATGTTCTTGATAACCCTTCTGCAAGTATATCTGTAGACCCGCTGGACTCATCAGTTTTAAATAATCACGAACAAACGATTACATCATTTGCTAAGAGAAGAAAAGTATTGTCAAACAGAATCCGCGCTAGTGATGAATTTATCTGGAATGTTAACGACAGCAAACTGCCGTTCTCCTAAACCTCATGAGCTCATTTTTGGAATACTCCTAATAAGCGGATATAATTACCAGACAAGTATTAGAAATATGTGGTCGAATGAGGAAGCATGCGTACAAACTGTTTTATGGAAATTTTTAAATACCTACATTTTGCAGATAATGCTAATGTTAGTTCAGCAGAAAAGATCAATCAAGATAAAATGTGGAAGCTGCGACCTCTCACAGATCGCATGAAGAAAAACTTGATAAACTTGTCGTATGATGTAAGCATGATTAGTTATTTTGGAAAACATGGTTGTAAACAATTTATCAAGGGAAAGCCGATACGTTTTGGCCACAAGGTCTGGTCTCTGTGTACCTTGTTTGGTTACCTCATATGTTTTGAAATATATCAAGGAAAAAATCAACACTCAGTAACTGCTAAATAAGGCCAATCTGCAGAACTACTTCTAAGGATGATAGCCAATTTCCCGAACGATTATCGGTAGCTTCCGTTTTTCATTTTTCTCCGGCAATCTTTTTACGAGTTTCCAAATTTTTTCGTCCCTGAAAATGCATGGTTATAACGAAACTGGCACTGTAAGAGAAAATCGTGTTCCACATACTTCGCCATTACCTAAGAAAAATGATCTCAAGAAAGAGAAGCGTGGATTTTGTATAGCTGCTCCTGAAGAAGGAAGTGACATACATGTTGTAAAGTGGATCTATAATAGCGCCGTAAGCGTTGCTTCCTCTATATTTGGCAAGTTGTCTAATATTGTATAGTTGTCTCCTATGTCTAATGCCTCCCGATATTTCCGTGAGAAAAGGATGAAAGTAAACATTCTTCGTCCTTTATCAATAACCAACTACAACAAATACATATGCGGTGTAGATTGTATGGATGAAGATGCATACAAAGGGGAAAAAATGGTGGCAATCAATGTTCACTTGGTTAGTTGATATATGCGTTCAGAATGCTAGGCAGCTATCACGAAAAGAACATTCTAAAATGTCACAACTGGAATTTTACTGTAAAAACTATGGTGAAAATCCACAACGTCCAGGTCCGTCCGTTAAATTCAAAAGGAAAGAAAATATTAGCAACTAGATGACATTACGTTTTGAATGAAGTGGTCATTATGTTGTACCTTTAGCAAAGAAAATGCGTTGTGCCTGGGAATACTGCAAGTCCATTGGCCGAACAGCATGCATAAAATGTGACGTTGGCCTTTGTGTTAAATGTTTTATGTCATATCATACTGAACCTAAAACATGAGTTTCAAGGACAACCTTGAAAACACTAAAATTTTCTATGCCGGTACACACGTTATCGATACTTATATATATCTTATCTACCAATTGTGTGTCTAAACATCTTCTACTTATACCAACATTTAAGACAAATGGAATACGAGAATGAGTTATTTCTCAATTTTTCAATAAAATAGAATTAAAACTTTTACTGTTTTCGAGGTTGTCCATATTAAATAAATAATTCCCTTTCTGAATAGAAAGAAAAATTAAAATTACTTAATAATTAATAATATTTGTAGTTCGTCCAAAAAACAATGAAAAGTATTTTATTTTAAATCGAATTGCAATAAAAATTATTATTTCAATATAAATGTTTTTAATTTTTAATTAGACTGCTTGTACTCGTGTGGCCATATGAAAACGTCACTTTTTTCCAGCCCTTAACTTCAGTTTCTTCAAAAATGTTATTGCTCTCAACTAATATAATCTATATATTCTACTTATGTCCAAAAAAAAAAAAAACTAAAATGTACCATAAAAAAAGTTCTTGGACAATTTTGGTTAAGGAAAAAACCAAGCATACATTTTGCAAGTGTATTAAGAAACAAAAGTAACAAATCAAAATTCTCTTATTAAGTAAGAAATGCATTTCTTTTCACAATTTTTGGTAACTGAGGACCTCAATGTCTACACATAAAATCAATTTTTGGCTTTTAAGCGTTCTATCATTCACTACCAAAATCATTATAGAGAAGTTTAACAGCAGACTATTATTCTTTTAAAAATAATAAAACCATAAGTAGAACTTCTTTTTATAAGAAACAAGCGAAACAATTTCTAAAATTAAACAGCAGAAAGTAGGAAAACAAAATGCATAGTATTAAACACAAGTTTATAAAGAATGATTTTAGATTAATTCCTTACAAACTGCAAACAGAGGCGAAAGTTAAGAAAAATAAAAAATAAAAATTTTACTATGAAATAAGAAATAAGAACAACAAATTATATATAAAAAGCAATAATTATACAGCGTCCTGTTGCCTACGAATTACCATTTAGAGTTGAAAATCCTACCTGGGCAAAAACCCGAGTGAGTCACCTTGAGAAGGTATTTACATCAAATGATGCAAATATTTTTCACATCCTACCCATTATTAGTAATACCGCCAATGATTTCGGTTACCTGCAAACCGGCAATTAAAAATATTGATTTGAAAAAATCGCCAGGGCCTGATAGTATTACTTTATCTATGGTAAGGAACTTACCTACTTCCACTCTCCGAACTATTCTGTTCACACTTAACGGCATGCTACGAATTGGCTTCCTCCTTTCCTATTAGAAAATATCTGAAATTGTTATAATCCCAAAACCAGAAAAAGATGCTAGTCAAATTACGTAATATAGACCAATTAGCTCACTCCCTATTTTATCGAAACTTGTTGATAAAATTTGTCCTACTGAGTATAACTCCTTACCTTACCGAGCGGCACATTAACAAAAAAAAAAGAAACTTTTGCTAAAATAAACCGAAAGCAGAGTAGCAATTACAAGGAAAAAATTTACCCATAACAAAATATTTAAAGTAAGTCTTGGAAATCGTTTAATACTGGTAGAAGTTAAGAGGTAGGAGTTAAGAGCTCCAACGTAGTTTACTTTGACATTCTCTAGTTCACTCAGTATTTTAAAAACATAGCCAGCAATTTAACTTTCAGCAAGCTTTAGGTAGCTTTTACGATTCTTATGAATAGTATTTTGCCATCCGATCAGTTTAGTTCATTCATATGTACTTACATACAATTATTGTTGTAAGCAGGACCATTGTGGCGTTTGGTCGGAAAAGTATTCAAAAAGGCCAACTTGCCAAAACTTATCATCTAAAGAATTATTTTTAAAATGCAAATGTTTGAAAATTCATTCTTTATATAAATATGTAGCAAACTTTATCTTTTTTGATCCATTGTGCATTTATATCACACAAGTGGCACTCTTATTTAACTACCATATATTTAAATTATTTTATTTTAAATAGTAGCGTTATTTAGTCCAAACTTAGTACGAATTTTATTTATGCAATGGCAAGATTTACTTTCGTAAAAGAACTCGTTTTGTCATAGAAAAACGTCCTTTTTGTTTGAATTTATTATTCTCAAAAGAGGATTTGTACTCTTGTAAATCTAGATTTAGAGATTAAATAAAAAAGAGTATTTTTCATTTAATAGATTGTTGTGCATTCTAGCAAACACACAGAAACACACAGGCAAATAAATAGGCAAACAGGCCGGCACACAAACCAAACACACAGAAGGCAAGAAAACTTTTGTCGTTCTTTATCTGTTCGCTTATGTTAAAAAAAGAAAGATTTTGAAGTGCTGGTAAAATAAAGAAGAATGCAGTTGCAAAAACTATATTATAATTAACCACAAATGCTTCCTACAGTGAAATACACACAGGTGTAGTTAAAGTAAATAAAGAAACACAAAAAACACTTTTTGTAAAACAAGTTACAACTGCAAACACACAACAGGTAAAAACTGGAGAGAACAAAAAACATGAACTGCAGATAAAACTTTTGCAAGGCAGCTCAAAATAGTTTAAGTTGGTTAAGTTAAATTTAAACAGTTTTGTATTTTCAACGGGATAAATTAAGGAATGAGTTTTATAATTTTAAAAGGAACTTTGCTGCCCGCCCTGCTTAAAATGTCTTTAAGGCCCCTTTCACACTATGCTACAAGTGTTTAGATTTTCGTTGGATTTTTGCAGAGTAAAACCCAATGATAATCGTTCCGACTGTAAAAAACAAAATTAAAGTAAAACGAAAAACTACACTAAAGACGGCACACAGCCGACACTAGGTTGTCTCCAAACCAAATTTGACAAGGGATAACGGCAGTTCCTGCCAAAAATCTATATAAAAAATGCTTATTACATTGGTTTTTCTACACTATGACACTTGAAATCATTTTGTAAAAAGGTAGGAAAATGAAGTGGTAAAAAAGTGCAAAAAAAATATCGGAGCCAGTACACTGTCGGCGACTTGTTTACTTGCTCAACCGCTGCTTGTGGTATTTTCTTCGTTTGCTTCTATAAATGCAACCCTGATATATAAAGAGCTATACGCCGGTATATAGTATAAGATATTGCTTTGACGTTATAATACTTTTTCATTTTACTTGAGTTTTTTACAAGTTGTGTTATTCGATCTAATAGTGTAAAAGGCCCTTAAGAACACGACTCAAAAGATTTTAGTTTTTTCTTTACACGCAAAGAAAAACATGGAAAATTATAAGGTAATCATTACACATTAAATAACATTTGTGTTGATTGCGTTACGTTACATGATACTAGCCTAATTTTCAATGATGATTTCAAACCTGTGATACAAATTTTAGTATCAGCTCCGATTTGGAAAACACAATATGTTTAAAGTTAATCCTATTTTATAATGTTGAAATAAATTTCTTTAATAAGACTTCCATGCAGAAGTTAAAATAAGAGAGCTGTTCTATTTGCTTCAGCCATTGATGTGGGCCTTCAAGTGCCATTGATAGCGATCCTCCTTTGCATAAAGATACACGTGAAATCGCTTGTCCTATTCTTCATTTAGATCCACAAGTGCGGTTGTGAACAAAGTGTGATTTGATACTCATGCTACATTCTTCAATTCGAAATTTTTAACAATTTTTTGGTGCCCAATTGAAAGGTCTGGAATTTTCCTCTTCTCCGCCATTGTACTATTTTTCTCAATTGAAACAGTTAAAGAAGTCCATTTTATTGCAAAATATTATCAATCTATACCACTGTGCTTTGTTGTGTAAATATTAAAATTGATTTATTGAATAAAACTTTGATTTTAATGACTAAACATTAAACATTTTCTGATGTATTTCGTTTCAGCTGACGTTTGTCTAAACAAAACTTTTTGAAAGTATTAATCCATTAGAAAAGTATTCTTAAACAAACCATATTTTTTTAAAAGAACAATCAAAGCAAATCTTTTTTCTTTTCGTGTTCAATTTCTAAAATATTTATTTGAAAATTTCTGAAGATTAAAGTGATTTTACCGAGTCTAAAAAGACTAATCTATTTTCACAGCTAGCAGGTTTTTAGGTACTCTCTTTTAATTAGATATATTCCTTGTTTTAAGAGTTGTTGCTAATTTCGGGATTTTCATAGAGATAAATAGAAAAACAACGAAAGAAAGAAGACTAGTGACAGGAATAGTGCAAAGGCACATATATGGGCTTTTTTCTTTTAGTAGGTAAGGGAAAGTTTTGTTACCTCTGTCTTTCTTCTTTAAAATGGCTGTCGATTTTTAAGCTTTTTAGTCATATAGAAAGCATAATTTTCTTGTGTTTAATTGCTATGCTGAAGCATTTTTATTTAACTATAAACTACTCAAATCAGTGTTTATAGCTGTGCTGCTACACTCTGATATTTCTTGATTAAAAGTACCATATAATAAATATGGTAAATCATGTCCTGGTACTTTTATGGCCGTTTGAATATAGTTTTAATTTAGATGCCGTTAAAAAAGCTGCAGTCAAAGAAAGCAAGCGGTCAAATTTACCTTCATACACCGTGGCAGAACTAAAGGTAATTGCAAATTAAGCAAACATGTGGAATTCGCTTTTATTATATATATAATCCACTCTTAATCCCCATATTAAAAACAAATTTACGAAACACTAACACAACATTCTCAAATACACACACGTTTTACCTCCAAATGGCAGATTCACACACTAGTTGCACCTTTGAGTACAATATGTATCTAGAAAAAACCAGTAAATTACAGAACTTAAGCACAAAGAATTAAAAAAAGGTGACAGTTTTAGCTTCAACTCCTTAGGAGATGCACGGTTTTCTATCTCTCATTTAATTTTCTTTAACTGGCAGTATTGGTTTTTTTCGCAGTTATGCGACGTGTGGAACATGTTGCTTTTGGTTTTTGTTCAAAGCTGTGCTTCTACTTAGTTTTAGTGTTGGGAAAAAACGTATGAATATTTTCTTTACGTTTTATAATTACGTATATTCATTTCGCATAGATTTAAAGAGTTATAGTTTGACTCTTACACATAATTGGGCAAATATGTTTTTTAGTAAGCATAAGGTGAACGTTTTTTGTAAAAAAACAATGCCGAATTAAGCGGGATTGTAGTATTTAAATGTGAATAAATTTATGTTTATAGAAAAAGCAAAAAAAGTGTTTATCCCTTTCAGTAATTTTACTTTAAAAAAGTTTTATTAACACAGAAAAAATAATAAAAGGAAAGTATTAAAATAAACTGTGGGATTTTGAAAAATTTTTGGACTTCAAATACAGTATAAATTAAGAATAAAATTATTCACAAATCATCAACGACTTTTATCCATGAAAGTAATAGAATAGGCGGACACAAACGAATTCGAGTAAAGCAACGTTTTGACGATTTATTGACCAGGCTGTAAGAGACATGTGCACCTATTGAAGGACACTGTTAAGAGTATATGTGATAGACGAAATACGCTGAATATTGTTTAATAACATTATATAATTGCCTAGAGGTAAAACGAGAATGAAACAAATAAATATCTTCTTAAGTACTTAAATTTGCTTTCATCGTTTTAAATTTACATCTTTTGTTTCTATGCTGACTTGTAGTGACATTATGACGTATGAAATATATTAAATTCAATATGTTGTGAAATATTTTGGCACTAACCCTTGAACGTATTTAACATTTTCAAAGAGGCAAAAAAGACCCATACAGCGAAGAGTTAGAGGGTTAAACTACTCCTCGTAGTGTTTTATATAATAGCGATTAACACATCTTAAGCCGTGTGTCCACTGCCAAGTTTTCTTGCGGAAGTTGCTTCCAGAAGTGGCTTCCAGAAGTTTTTGTCGTGTAAATACGTATTACAAGTCGACTTGTCGTGACTTCTGGGCTTGCAGAAGTTATTTGCAGCAATTATGTGGAAACACGTGTTTGTTGCTTGCTGGAAGTAACTTGAACGACTTGCTGTGAACTACAAGTGTTTTGAAGACTTGCAGAAGATGTCGGGTATACTTGAGTAAACGGTTTGTGGTATTCTCTTCTATTTTCAGTTTTATTTTGTGTTTTTTTGAGTTCTTTTCAAAATTTATAAAAATGGACAAAAATAAATTCGTTTGGAGTAGTGAAAAAACATATTTGGTAATTGAAAAACAAGAAAGTTATTCTGAATTATGGGACACGTCCTCAAAAGACTATAAGAATAAAATTAAAAAACAAAATGCTTTAAAGGCAATAACCAATTATATAGACGCACCCGAAGAATTGTTTCTTTTTAATTAAATATGCTGCGATGGCAGCTGCCAATCTTATTTTGCCACAAGACATTTTATACTGACATTCGTAAAAAAAGCAAACTACTGCAAGCTGTACTCACATTGTGTGGAAACACGTCTGCAATTTCTTGCAGCAAGTTCGTCGTGATAACTTCTACAAACTACTTCTGGAAGCAGACTTCCGCAAGTTTCGGTTTGAGTGGAAACACTTCAGCAAATACTTGCAGAAGTTCTTTTGCAAGTGACTTGCTAGTGGATACATGGATTAATACATAAAATATAGGGATTACAAGTTTTACCATACCGATTCACTATAAGAATGTGCTAGAAATTAAAGACTTGAAATAACATTTTAAAATGCCGATACACGTAATTTTTTGATGCCTTCTACAGGAACCCGTTGTTCAAAGTTTATTATTTGCGAAAGAAAGTTGATCTTGTTGTACAATGTTATCAAATGGCGTTAATAGAAATGGTGTTTGATAAAAACTTAATACTGATATATTTTGAATTAAAATGTCAATGAAGTAATGAATTTAGAATATATTCTATATTTGGAATTTTATATTTTTAAATAAAAATGCAGGTTTTGCTAAGCTTTGGTATTGGAACATATTTTTCTTTTAACAAATTTTTAATTTCTAGCAGCTTAAACTTAATTGCTATAATATCATTTTTAGTCTTAAGTAACTAAAACTATATAACATAATATTTTGCTTATTTTTAAACTTACTTTTACCAATTTGGTTTAATAATTCCTATAGGGCCCACAAGAAACTCACGACTATTACATAGTTTCAACAGAACTAAATGTGAAACCAGCAAAATAATATATGACATATTAAATTGCTAAATGCTTATCTATGTATTTATCCATATATGCTTGTAATCAAGTGTTATTCGTGTAATACATATAATCAATTCCAATATCGAGTTCTAATAAAACTAAATGTAATTTCACACTACAACATTAGTTCTTATCGCTTCTTTGTTGGAAAATTCTAAACACACATTTTCTAAAAAATTTGAATCACGTAACACATTTAGAAGAACACACATTTACAATTTAATATAAAAAAATATTTTTGTAAGTGGTTTCGTATACGCATATGAATTAATATTTTTATATATTAAATTGTTATGTTTTAGCTCCAACGTGATTATTTTTAAATAAATTTTTTAAATTGTTCATATACACACAGGAACACACTTATATATACAGATACATTTCAATAAGGCATTAAATATGTTTAATAAATCTTTAACATTTAATAATAAAAATATTTGTTGACAATAAAGTAACAAAAAATTTTTAAGCTTTCCCTCGTTTTGAACATGGTTTTTTTAGTTTGCACGGGTGTGTTTGTGGTAGTAGTAGGAAAAAAGTTGTGGCAGTAGTGAAAAAGAAGTAAAAAATCATGTGTACAAAAATAGAGAGTAAATTATAAACAATATTTATTAAGAAGAACTTTATGTAAACAACTTTAAAATGAAAATGGTCATCAGCTGACACTTGTACAGCAGCCGCGATTACTTGTGTCACTGTCACAAGTATGTCACTGATACTGATGCTTGTCACATACTCTTACCTGCATAATTAATGGAACATTTACGTTTTTTTCACTGTAAACTCGAAAGAGTAGATGTATTTTTGCAAAAGAAGCGATGATATGGGAACTGCAGACCAGATCAACCACAGAAACGGAAAGTATCCTGGTATTTTTAAAGTTGAAAAAGGGTGTGGTCTATTCTGCCTTTTTGTGAACAGCAGAGGCTACAATTAATACTGGAAACTAGTGCGATAGGGACCTGAACCTGATAACGGTTGAAACTATAGACATTACAACATATGGGACAGTTTAAAATGGAACTCAAATCCTCTAAGGAAAAGTTAATTAAACATAATCGGCGCTGGCGACGACTTCAAATATTATCTTTCTCGGGTGTAGGTCGAGGAATTGCCCGTTATGATCGGTGCAAAATTCAAAAGAATAAAAGTGTAACAGGTCAGCGTTTTAGTAGCAAGCAATGAAGTGGATGTGTTCGAAAGGATCCTAGGTAGACTCATCCATAATGAATGCAATTGGGTACATCAGTCGCAATATTAGCAATTGTGCTGAGGACTAAGTGATGAGAAAGAAGGTTCGCAACTGTCAAAAGACTATTGCAAAAACCATTGGAAAATTAAAAGAGGCTGGAGAACGAACCGACATAGTAGTTGCTTGTTTCAATATTTTACTTCATAAAACGTGTAAAACAAAGAGTTTTTCAATAAGAGCCGATTTTGAAAGACTAAATTGGATGTCTTTTCATTATTGGTTAGCTACTGATACAATAATAAAACTTTTTATCAAAAACAGTCTTTAATGGGGCATAAGGGAAACCAGTCTCCGAGGCTTGTCTGGAGCCTGAAGCTGGAAGAAGAGAACTTTCGAGGGTCGACTCTTCTACGACTGAAACATGTAGTTCTCAAGACGTAAGATCCGGACTAGTTATTGCTAAGTCTCCTTCCACCGTGCACGGCGGGACGATTAGAGACATATCTAAACTAGAGGCTCAGATTTAATGACCGTAGAAAACGACGCTTGTGTGATAAATAGGATTCAAAGCGGTTGAAATAGAATTTGAATTTTTTTGGAATTAATCTTTTATGACGAAGCTCATTTTATTATGAGTGCTCCAGCTAACATCCAAAGTTGTTATAAGCAGGACCATGCCATTCTATACCGCACTCACTAAATGGCAGTGCATCTACAAAAAATTACTATTGGTGTCCGATTTTTAGATTGATGTGTATTTCTTAGGAAACAACTTTGGCAAGGATATTATGAGTAACTGCGATAACTAATTTATGTTGGCCCATACAACTCATACACAGCCAACACCGCAATAAACATGCTGCATGATCGAGCTCTCATCGAGGTGACTGGTGTTAAATACCGCCTTGTTTGGCTACAGCAAACAGATTTCCTAAAAGTACACATAGCAGAGACCAGTTACCCAAAAATATAAACATATTAATAAATGGCATTCCTGTTCGGTGTAACTTGATTGCCTTTAGGTTTAGTACTTATTTTTTTCAGAGTTTGAGAGCTCTATAACTCTCCTGTTTTTGCTGTTTGAATACAAAACTCTGCTTTGAAAAAACTTACTCAAAATGGCACGAAGTAAAAAAGTATAAGATATCTGTAAAAATTAGAACGATTTTAAAACTGTTTTTTTATAAATTAATTAAATTATTTGTTAATAGATTATTTTGTTTACCCTAAACTAGTTGACAGCATTTTGTTGTCGTTGTATTGATTTTTGTGTATTTAAGTGGTTGAAATATGTGGTTGAGTTGCGTTTAAATGTCACGTTCATGATAAACATTAATAACGAAATGATACATTTAATTGTAAAAATAATATAGTGATAATATAGTGTTAATTCCTACATTAATTTGTTGAAATAACACTTAAATTTAACTGTTGGCATTTAATAAAACTACAAAACATTTTATTAAAAATGTATTAATTCAATGTGTTTGATCTAAATATGATTTTTGTTGATAATTTTATGACGGCGACATAATTGCTGATAAATAAATTGTTTTTTTTTCGCAAAAAAAGGAACTATAGAGGAAGTTAATGGAAAACTTAGCGGAGGTGTGTAAGGCAATAAATGTATGTTTAATAAATTGTAAGAAATAGGGTTCGTAGAAGTATTCGACTTGTCAACAGTTTGCAACTAAAAAAAACTGATTGAATATTTCACATCAGGCGCTATAGCTGAAACCTTAATTTTACCATATATTTACACGTAGTTGATTGATTATTAGCGAACGGTAAAGCTTGGTAGTAGTTATTGTTCTGATCTAAAATTCACAATGAATACGCCATTGATAATATAGGGAATCTTTCTGAGTGCATTGATACGCTGAGTGCATTGTGCTTTTAGAACGTCCCCCAACTTATCCCTAGGTAAAGCAGTTACATATATTTTACTACTCATGGTCGCAGTGCACCATATTAATGAGTGGTTATGTTAGTGCTTCGAGACCGATGAAAAATTTACTACAACGTCCCAATAATAAGTTATGAACCCCACAATAACCATCGAGTAAAAGAAAACTATTAAATAAATGGTCTTAAGAATAGGAAATAAAGTTCTTTTTTTGCTTTATGCTTATTTCTTTTTTATAAATATTCTGATACTATATTATTATTAATGTTTGGGGGGATATCGAAGCAGACCACTTACTTTCTGGGTCCCTTTTCGACCCCCATTTCGCTACTCAAATTGATTTCAGGGAACCGATTCGTAATCACAACCACCTTACTTTAAATTGAGTCTCGTGCTAGCCCTAGCTTTACTCTAGACTAAAGTGATTTCAGACTGTCGACTGGTAACTGTCGACACTCTTCCTCATCACGGAGTCTTTTGTAATTGCTATCAATTTTCTAAGGCATAGTTCCCCCATGGCATTCACATCTAACAAGTGTCTGCCCGTGGTCTTAAGCCTTATGATAGCCAGTGCTGGACATTCACACACAATGTGCGCTACCGTCTCGGCCTCTTCCAGGCATAGTCTGCAAGTATCATCTTCTACGACTTTCATCTTAGCCAGATGGTACTTGAAGTTTCCATGTCCTGTCACTAACGCAGTGATCCAGCTTAAAGTAGCCCTATTATACCCGAGTACCTTGCTGGTCTTCCTGCCGAGGGATACTTACTATAACCACAGCGTTAAGTTTCTGATAGAAGTTTAAGCAAACGTAAAGTAAACCCTTTGAAATAACTTAACACTTTAGATTGTAAAAAGTTCTAAATTCAAAACTTTGAAATTTTAATAAAAAATTGTTAATTCTTTGCAAAAACAAAATGATTTAATTACTTTTTAATTATTAAAAATGTGGTTGGCAATGATAAGCTTGTGTTTTTACACTCTGAAAGGCCATCCTTTTAGCATGTGTTTAGCGCATTCTTATTTTCTGTTTTGGGACATGCACTCTATTTTCAAGTTTATAAGCCTGTAAAAACATGGCATGTTCAAATTTAAGCATAATTTAACTACGTCGATGTTGATTTTACCGATCTCGAGATATTCAGTTTGTATTGTAAGTCCAAAATTAAGGAAGTGGCATGACATCTATTAATATAACCTGAGAACGGTTAACTCTAATTGGCTGATTAAAAATTCGAAAAGCCGCATTAAAACTACCTATAAGTTATACTATCACTGCCTTTAAACCAGTCTAGTATTTGCAGAGATATCAAGGAAGTTGTGACAAAATAATATCTTTATGCGTCATTAAAAAAATTACAATCAAATTAGAAACAGAAAAATATAGTTTTACATAAAACGCGGCACGTTTTTTTTTCAATCCATGCACAACTTTTGAATTTATTCGGAGAGATTTCGTTTAATAAATATTAATCGTACGCGGCAGTTCCCTTTCTCCTTGTATATACATATGTTGCTTAGCTTATCGTTTCTTATGAAAAATATCACAAATATATTAAACAAATATTCGTGTACAAATTTAAATAATTTATTTTTCCAATTCATATATGTAAAGATACTTTACTTTTCTATCCGAAAGCACAACTTTAACAAATTCTGACAAAGTTAGTTTTCTATAACATTTCCTTGAAAAATGTGTCTAGTTTACAAGGTACTGTTGGAACATGGTGCTGCAATTGGTGCAGATTATATAGACAAAGAGTTAATTAAAACTTCTCTTCAAAGTTTACTATTTTCATTATGATATCTCACCAACTGCTTAAGGTATGCTATGGTACACCATTATTAAGAATTACAAAACAATTTGTTTTGTAAATGTGTTAGATTTTTTTTCTTGCTGCGAACACATGTATGTATTACTAGAGAATGTAGGAGTTGTTGTATAAAATGTGTGCATATCTCATCAATGTTAATATCAACTTTATGCTGCCCATAAAGCATGTGTGAAAAAAACCGAACGTGTATTATCTTGTTTACATTTATATTTCTATGCTGACGCATCTATTGGCAACAATTAAGGATTTTATTTTCATTAATAAAGCAACAGTCATACCTTTCAAGTTTTTGGCATAACTAATTAGATTTAATAAAATTTTTTTCTTTCTCATAGTCGATTTCGCCACCAAAAATTAATATGAACAGTCATTACTATTGGAAATTTTTTATTTTAGGAAGGTTTTATTTTGTGTGCTCGTAAAGGCACATTATATAGATTCAAATAAATTATAAATGAAAGTTAATTCAAAGGAAAGAAAAAGTGTTATCGTTCATTAAATAATAAAAAGTATTACCAAGAATACACAATACATATTTCGGAATTCAACTATAAGAAATATAAATGGTTACATAATTTGGAGAAGATAATTAATTTCTAACAGTTACCTTTTAAGGAAACATTAAAAAAATCTTGTTTTTTAGGCAGTGTAATTTTTCGTTGGGTTCTCTTATTTATTTACTTTTGCTATAGACAAAACTTATTAAATATTAATCATACGCTACGTTGGGTTTCAATACAAATTGTACAGAGTGCGTATAATTTTTATTAATTCTAAACATCAAAATATTGCTCATACGTCAGGTACCTACAAGTACTTTTGAATGAGCCAAAACATATTTCCAAAGTTTTCTTTAACTTAGCTGGGAAAAGTTTTAGTTTCACTTTTCATATTTTTCAAAAGTGTAGTGTAAGTGTGTTGGGGGTTGTTTTTTATTAAAGCAAAGCTATTTTTAGCATTTAAATTTTCCTTAAACAATTTTTTGTACGAAGCTTGGTTTGCTGCTAGTATTTTTTTAAGCAATACACACGCATATAAACGATATAATAAAGTGCAATTGCTCATTATTTAGTATTTAATACAATGGTCTTTGCTTTTGCTACCTGAAATCACAAACACATGCACATTTATTTAAATTTATATACCAAGAAAATAAATCATGTTTGAGTTTCAATGTTAAAACCAATACTTCATTTTGTTTTAATTTTGCAAAATATATTTTAATAATGATAAAATTATTTTGTTTAAGCTGAAATTAATGGCGTGAAAGATAATTGATTTATATGTGTTCTCGTCATGATAACAGCATTTGTTTGTGTTTTCTAATGTAATAATAAAATTTAAAATTATATGTTAATATTTTTTTAATAGCAGTGAATATTAGGATATTAATACAGGATATTAATTATTTTAATTGAGAATTTTTGAGTAATTATTTTAGTTATTTCCTTAAATCAATTATTTATTATGTTAATGATAAACTAACCTGTTAAGTGCGATTTAAAATGTTTACAATTATTTAATTTTCATCAAAAGTATATAACGAACTTTTTAATTGTTTGCACAAAAACGACTTTACGAGTTATTGTGAAATGTTGTCAAAGCAGTATATTTTATTTTAGCTAAACCTGCTTATAAATAATGAGAATATCAAAACTTAATACATGACAAAATCTTTCGGAGTACGAAGGTACTGCAGTGAACTTCTTTTAGAATGATTATCATTACAGGGAATAACTGCTCTTAGTAGGATAATATGATAACATTATCCTTGTAATATAAATACATTAACAATATAGCAATAAAGTAAATACTTAAAGACTTAATGCCATACTTAGTTATCAAACTTGTAATGCTTAAAGAGAATTCGCGGAAATT
This sequence comes from Phania funesta, assembly GCA_963932375.1. Taxonomy (NCBI): domain Eukaryota; kingdom Metazoa; phylum Arthropoda; class Insecta; order Diptera; family Tachinidae; genus Phania; species Phania funesta. Next base: position 100,255,848 of record OZ010653.1, on the reverse strand, counting down.
TCTACAATTGTATTTGCTGAAATATTGCATATAATTGAAGCCCATACATGTATATTCTTATAATATTTGAAATACTGGCTGTCTGCCGGGAAGGTATACTACTTTGTTTTGCCGCCATTTTGGTAAACATTAGTCTTGACAGTTCAGTCGCGAAGTAGAGACGTGGCAAATTTATTACGGAAAAATAATTGTTAAAACATTTTATCAAAATCAATCTTTGATTATTGTGACGATGAGAAGGTTACGTGAAAATTTTGGGAGAAACAATGCGTCAACAAGACGCACTATTTATTGTGCAGTGAATGATTTCGAAGAAAGTGGGACAATTCGACACCATGCTCAGAAGCTTGGTCTTCAAAGAACAACTTTGGCCACAATTTTGCACAAAGATTTGCATTTGTTTCCATTTAAGATTCAGTTGACTCAAGAGAACTATTTACGCCGCCGTACGCATGCCAATAGGATGCTACAGCTCGTCCATAACAACCCCGATTTTCATAAAAAACTAACAATGAGTGACGAGGCACATTTTCATTCGAATCTGATATTGTAGTCCATACATAATTGCCGACATTAAATAAAACATTTATCAATATACGATCCATTCTCTTTCATTTAATCACAAATTATAAACAAAGTAGTGTATCTTCCCGGCGGACACCCTGTATAAGGGAACTTGTGAGTAAAATTACAATTTGTTTCCTTATGGTTTTTTTCGGGCAAAATTGTTGTCTTTTAAATAGGTAGCACTTTTTTCAGATTGTTTTTTTTTGCAAAGGAACAGAAATAATTAAATTAAATTTCAACACTAATATAAACATATGAAATATAGCACTTGTAAAAAAAGTAACATTTCAACCTGAACTAAAGTTGAGCGAAAAAAATATATGTAATTTTTTTGTGCAACATCTTTGACAAGGAGTGCGCTTGTCAGAAAAAAAACAACATTATTGACTTTGACCACCACGTTGCTGTACTGCTATCCCCAAAATAGATGTTAGGAATTTTTAAGATTTTACCAATAACCAAACAATTCCGGTCATATTAACTACAAACTAAGTTAAGTGAGGTTGCAACTGCGACGTTAAGCCGAATCGTAGCATATGAGCGATGTGGTGCTGCATAGCAAACGTAGTTGCTTCTTTATTTGTACTTGTTATTAAATACAATGTTGTCGCTAAAAATGGTGGCTCTAGAACAAGAAGGTAAATTTATACATTTATACACAATAAAGGCTAGAATAAAAATCATCAATCAAAACAAAAAAAAAATTTAGTTGCAATGCGAAATTAGATCAATATCTGCCTCTATATATATATCCTAAGAGTTGTAAAATTTTGTTGTCTTGCAAAATATATGAAAACCCGTATTGAAGTTTTCTTTCGAAAAATTGTCATTGCAGAAATCGATTAACATGCTGAACATTACGGGAGCAATAAAAAGTGTTTCACACTAGCGTAAACAGTCATCACTTGACTCAAATCTCTGCGTTTAGCTGTTAAAAGACAGCAGCCAGTGCGGCCGGCATGAATAGAAGACTTAACTTTCAAAGTAGTTGAAAATAATCATCAGCTTGGGGAAATAATGAGATAATAGCAACACATCCCTAAATGCCTTAGTAGCAGGGACTCAATTTATTCTATTTAGGCATGTAGACAACGAAATAGCACTCTATCTGGCTAAAATTGTAACATACCCTCCTTTTATAGGTCCAGAATCTTGTTTGGGTAAATAAAAGCTTCAATAGCCCATATTCGAAGATGAAAAAATAGGTCTACTCTATTATTGGCGACATGCAGCAGTTGAAAAGACTTAGTCTGATCTCGAAAGCATTAAATTCGGCAGAAATAAATTAAACTCTCTAAACTGTAGTCTAAAACTTATCATATAAAAAATAGCTGTGGTAGAGAGTGCTTCCTGAAGACTCTGTTAAGAAGCACAAAAAAATCGAAACATGTTTTGTGGGATTCTCCTGCACTGGAAATATGCAACCTTAACTACGTAGGCAGCACGTTACTAGTTGCAATGGTTACAAGATTTATAAAAGTCTAGACTTGTTTCAACTGGGCACGAGGCTGCACAATAGATCCATCAGGTCACGATGTTACCCAACCTATAAAAAAATCTAATAAATAAAAAAAGTTATGCATTTTTACTTAAACCTAGACTTTTTATTTTGAAATCAAATGGAAAAACCATTCCTGTATTTTATTGGTATAATATTTATATGAAGTCACTTCCAAATGAGTCCTGCGGGAATAAGATTTTAATTGATGAATTTATTTTGCTTTTTTTCTAGTAAGTTGGCTGTTATTATTAACTCTCTTGGTAATGCATTTGAGTTGCTGCACTACAATGATTTACATTAGGGTATAGAATTAATTAAAATTACCTCTGAACTAAATTAGTTTTTATTCGATGGCCGAAATTTAATTGTCATTTAATGGTTTAAATAATTTATTGTTCCAAGTGCTTCGACACATATGTTTAAGATTTCTCCCAACCTATAAAAAAATCTAATAAATAAAAAAAGTTATGCATTTTTACTTAAACCTAGACTTTTTATTTTGAAATCAAATGGAAAAACCATTCCTGTATTTTATTGGTATAATATTTATATGAAGTCACTTCCAAATGAGTCCTGCGGGAATAAGATTTTAATTGATGAATTTATTTTGCTTTGTTTCTAGTAAGTTGGCTGTTATTATTAACTCTCTTGGTAATGCATTTGAGTTGCTGCACTACAATGATTTACATTAGGGTATAGAATTAATTAAAATTATATCTGAACTAAATTAGTTTTTATTCGATGGCCGAAATTTAATTGTCATTTAATGGTTTAAATAATTTATTGTTCCAAGTGCTTCGACACATATGTTTAAGATTTCTCCAAAAGTGTAGTTAATCGAATTCATCAGTAAATGACTCAAATCGGAAGCAAAATTCTTTAAGTCGTCAAATAGGTATTTTTTGATAAAAAAATCGACAAAGTAACTATTAATCTATATCTGGCAAAATGGATGGCAATATAGAACTAGAACTTAGAGACAGTGGTAGAAGATCTAAGTGCACTGGATCTATCTACATGACGACTCCATTTGTGGCGTAAAATAAGGTCCAGGGAAAGTAAGTTTTTATTTTTAAATAGTGCTTGCTACTAAAGATTTCCTATTCCATTAGAGTTATGTACACAGACAGGATGACAATTTAAGCTGAGCCCTTATTTTACTATTTTCGGCATTTATGAAGGGCGAAGTTGAAGAGTTATAAAAGTTCCTCTTATATTGCGAAATTTTTTTTAAATTATGTTCTAATATCTTCAGGTGACTTTAACACTTAAAGGGTTAATTTGTTTTGAATAGAAATAATTAAAATTTATTTATAGTTATTATTATTATTAAATATATTAATTTCAAAATGAAATGACTTTTAAATAGACTTTATTAATGAATTTTAGTATGTAAATAATTAATATTGATACTTAGTTATAATTTGTTTATTTAGGGATTCGATTTGTTTGCACACTTTTGAGAGTTTTGGACCAGAAGAGGGGCTAAAAATGTCTGAGGATGGGAAAATTTCGGCATTCGACGAAATTTTAATTGAGTTTAAATTAAAACTAACTCTATAGTTAGTATTGATGTGAACCTGAAACGTGATTAAAAAACAACTGATCTAGAGCAGAATTAAAACTGAATTTAGAATCGAACTACTACTGAGTGAACTAAAAAACTAGAGTTCAATCGCAACTAGACTTTAAGTTTTGAAAACCAAAGCTAGGGTTAAATTTGTAATTTTAATTTTCTCCTAAACTTCTTCCTTGGCTGCTGTATGTTTCTTAGTGAAACATATTTTTATTACATTTTGAAAATTATAGTATTTAGAAAATAGCAATTAGTTTTAATTAAAAAAATTAAAAAACAATTATCATTAAGAACAATTACCATTAAGAAAAGTTATGCTAATAATACTTTAAAATATTTTTGTATAAAAAAAAAAGAAATGCTATAAAATCGTGCGCAAAACATAAATAGAGTACTTAGAGAGACACTTATAGAGTAAATTTTGTTAAAACACTAAACTTGCAATCATACTATGTGATAGTTTTTTAATATTGAAATAGAAAGAGTAGTTATCATGAGTGCAAAAGATTATTGGAAATAATCACATACATATAAAACTTATTTCTTCAAAATGCCAATAAATCGTTGAAAAAACTAGCATACTTTTAGGTAAATACATTAAAGTTTATATGTGTAGATGTTTTTTCTTCCTCGTTTTCCATTAAAAAAACATAAAAGAGGCTTAAAGTATTTTGCCAAAAACATTCTTACACATGCCAGTGTATGTACTGGTTTTCTGTGATTGTTTTTCGGTTGTGCTTGTATTTTTGTTTTTAGGGTTTTAAAGGAAAAAAAGTAGTAACTACTTTTGGGAGTTGACGTGTAAAAAATTACATGTCTAATTTTAGGAAATGTTTTTTTAATGGTATTGTTATTTTTTTATTACTTAATTTTCGTTAGTGGTTGCTGTTAAATGTGTGTTAAAATATTTTAACTTAAAAAAACGAATCTTTGCAGTGTTGGTTGTTTTTTATTATTGCTAAATGTTTTGTTGCTATTTGTGGTCATAGTGGTTTAAGTTTCAAACTGTGCTTTGCTGGTGTCTATTTATTTATTTGTGTGTTTCAAATCATAGAAATGTAAAGTTTAAAAATAAAAGTTTTACATTTAATCTTATGTGGTAAAGTAAATAATAAGTTTGTGGGCGAGTACCAAAGATGTCATTGGCGTTACTATATTAAAAACTAAGTTAAAACGATTATTTGTAATGCAGTGTGTTACAAAATATTTCTCTTAGTCTAAACTTAGAAGGTTTTCATGAATTGCTGATTTCACTTCATACTCTTTTTATATGAGACAAATGTGGAAAATTTTTTTTGTTATGTTAACTGAATGACAATATTTGTTAGCACAACTGCGCGAAAGTTGTTTAGCTGGGCACATGTGAAAGCTATATTTTGATTGTTTTTCCGTTTACTAGGCGTTACGATAATTTAAGTGTATAAACACAAAAGCGCCTGATTTGACATATGTTGTTTTAACGTCTGTAATAATTTGGTTTTTATAGTATGTCAGCCAAAAAATTTTATATACACGTATTTCCACGACTTTTCCGAAAAAGGTTAACAAATTTCTGTTAGAAAATTTTGAAAAACTGAATTTTAAATATACGCACTTCTTACTGCAAATGGCAGAAATAGTAGCAATGAAAAAGTAATAAAAAAAGACCATTTTTTTAACTGAAACCAGAACTCCAAAAACTCTTAAGCTCGTGTCAGTTTAAATTATGTTTCTGTTCATTTTCAGTTATAATTCGTTTCATTTCCCTTAAAGTTCAGCTGTGCTATAGAATGGTTTCTATTCTGTTCTGATTTAGTCAAAGTAGAGTTTAAGTCAATTTAAATTCAGTCCTAGTTGACTTCTATTTCACGTGTAGTTCATTAGCAGTTTTAAATTCGACCTTGTTCAGTTCTAGTACTTGCCGGATTTAGTTTCAACTGAAATTACGCCCTGCCTTTTTTAGGCTTCATTCAATTCTATATTTAGTCAACAAGTCTTCCATCAGAAGTTCATCAGCAAATTTTAAAATTTTCCTTTCAACTTGTACTGTTCCTTTTAACTATTTCAATTTTTAACTTTGTCTACAAAAAAACAAACTGTTGATGAAAAAATTAGCCTGTCCATTTTCTTTTTGTCATATATGGTTTAATAAAGCTTATTAAACTTTTCGATTACATACATATGTATTTTAATATTTACTCTAAAATCCATTGCCTATATTAAGGGGTCATGAGTGTTTAATCTTTCGTGCAACTCGCCATGAAATGTTTATAAAATTAGTTCGTTTATTTTGAACACATTTGTTTAACTGATAAAACTTTCTTAAAACTCTTAAGCCTAGTACTCTGTTCGAATTTCCAAAAAGTGTTGAGCAACATTAATTATTTCGCTTGAAAAATTTGACAATACGCTAGTGGTGACAATACTGCGGTTTCGAAGAAAAATTTCGTTTTTATGGCCTTTAAGTATGCAACATTCAATTATGTAAAAAAAAAATTTATGTACATATGTGTTGGATGAGTTGACAAAAATACGACTCGAAAGAATCGGGAGAAATAATAATAAAAAAATTAAACAAATGGAAAACGAAACAATATTATTAGCTTGTGCTGCTGCGCAACAATTAATACAAATTGCTGTCGCTACCGAACAACTTTTGAAAAACACACGGTCTGTTTCAAGGCATTACGGTTACAATGTAGCTTATCTGACTTATCCCAAATATGTTTTCTTTTTTTACCGCTGAAAGAAGGATATGCTTTTCTACGTAATGAAATTTTCTTTTTTCTTTTTCGCTTTTTAAAAAATTTACGCTTTTCTCCATTTTTATACTTTTTTTGGCACAACGAATTTAAAATTAAAACTACAAATGCTTAACTGATCAGCAGTTGTTTAAAACTCCGTGCGAAAAAAGTGCTGCTCATATTGTTTTGCAGTTGAAAAAAAAATGTTGCCAGAAATATTTTTTAGTTGGAAAAATATGCTGCCAGAAACATTTCGTGTCTTTTCAAAAAGTAACCAGAGTACTACTTTAGCAACATTATTTATATTTTATTTCGCACAAAGGTTTTTATATGGGTTTTTGACAGCATTTCGCACGAAATCATGAACAGAGTACCATGCTTTAAGCATTAATAATTATGAGTATTTTTTTTAAATTTAATTATTAGTTACTCAGATTGATGGTACTCAGATTAACGTACTCTATGCAAGACAAAACTCTGTTGTCGAATTTACCACAGAAGCTTTTCTTCTCTATTTGTTGTTTACCAGCACTAGAAACTTGAAAACGAGGAGGCCTAACAGGTATTTAAAATTGCCTGGTTGTAACTCGTCCAGTGAACAATAATTTTAACGACGGGAATTACCTATCCATTTTAATATCGCAATTCAGTATTTTTCCCTCCTTTTTTTAAACTTCTGGCTTGAACCTAGCTTCATGAATTTCTCCGATTCACAAATTTTCAAGTACATTTTAGAAACAAAAATTTAAATGTAAACATTTTTTACCTTTACGTTTATTTAAAATAAATATAACACGGGTAGTAAAAATGTTCGTAAATTAAACCAACATATTAAACGTTATAATAACAGATTGCTATGTGATAACAACAGCATACTCTAAGGATTAAGTGCTCTGTTGGCGTTTATGTTGGCTAATTTTTTCCAATTTCAATAATGGCCTTAAAAAACGAAGCAAAAAAATTTTTATAGTAATAAATTAAAAATGAAAACTACAATTTAAAGTTTTTACAAAATATGATGACATAACTGCATAAACTGTCATTAATTATTATTCCCTCTTTAATAGATTCCACTCTATTTAAAATAAATCAACTTTTAATTAACAATGTTATATTTTCGCATACATAAGGTGTTAGTTTTTGTGGGATTTCATAATATATTTTTGATACTTGTCTATTTTGTTGCTTGTAATGTGAACAGATTATGTCGCTATTACATCAGCAAACCATCCATCAAATTACGTGTCATATGACATCTGCTTTGATGACAGATGCTTATTAAATCTCTCTAGGCTGTCAATTAAAAATAAACCAGAAGCGTTATTAAATTCGCTTAAACTGTGAAACATGTTATTAACTTTATAACAACCGCATGACGTATTTTATTTCTGCTTTTAAGGTTTTGGATTTGACAGTAAAGAAATATTTTAAAACATTTAATGCTTCCGTTGTTTTCAAAATTCTTAGCTAAATAGAAATATTTTTTAAACTTAATTTAATCTATTGAATCTTTCTACTAAAAGAAATTTAGAATAAGTATTAATCTAATTACTAATTAATCTAATAACTAATTTTTTGTATTTAAATCTTTTTAAACTTTCTACTATCGTGTATAGAATGAGCCTCTTTGCCAGGTTCAATGTGTCAGTTCTTTTTAGTCTCTGGTGCCTGTCAAATTGCAATAAAGTTTGTACAAGAGTGTTGGGATGTACGACTAGTTTAATTCAGCATTCAGCACGTGTACGCTTTACCTTCTTCCCGGATAGTGGGAACTTTTAGATCCCAATGGATGTTTTCATGTCTTCATAAACTAGGGCTGCAGACGATAAGTCATAAAATCCTAGACTGTCTCCTTTGTAACTTCATATTACCATATTGGCTTAATAAAGGAATTGTATAAAAGACTTTTCATTCCAAAGCCAAGGTTGAATTATGTGCTATTTACCGGTGTAGATGTTTTTTTCTGAGTTTTATGGTCGTTATTTTTGCCTCAGTAAGGCGGAGCGAATTTAGACATCTACCTAAGCGGATACGCAAATACTTAAGGTGTGTTCCCGTTGGAATAGTGATGTTTGTTTTTGTTATTGCCTTCTCAAAGAAACCTTTATTCTCCACTGATTTAGCCAGTCTTGTAGCTCATGAATATGTGACTGAAGTTGTGCAGATGCTACAGTCGGATATTAATTAACACTTATAATTGCAGTGTCGGTTGCAAGCGTTGAAGTATATATATTTGGGCTCGTCGGCATATCCGCTGTATAGATCAAATATCATAGCAGGCCTAGTACACTACCTTGAGGTACTCTTGCAGAGAATTTACAATTTTTTGATAACTGATCCTTGGGGCGTTTCTTTAAACTTTTTATCTGTCAAATAGTTTATAGTGATAATAAAGGAATTTTAATAAATTCCCAGATTGAATCGTTATTTTTATTATTATTATTAATTTATTTTAGATCATATATTACATTCGTATAAAAACATAGCAAAACAATATATAACCTTTCAAGGTATTTTTTTAATACGATTGGAAAAAATAGTTTTCTATATCCCATAGTAGATTAAATTTCTACAAAAATCATAGCATAAAGAGACTCAGATAAAACATCGCAAACACATTGTTATTTAAGAAATATCTTTCACATAAAAACTACGAAAATTATTGCTTTAGATAACATTGTAGTATTTAGAAAAAATCAAGACTACAAACAATTTCTTTATTATAAACATCGCACAGTCATTTAAACCAGATATTACCCATGCACACATCTATAGCAACCTAGAGAACATAACTATTATAAACAGCCGTGAAAGGAGTTTGGACTTTAGAGAGTTGTTAGTAGAGTTATTTTTACAGAAAACATCGCACAAATACATTTTTAAAACAAAACATTGTAAATATACTATATTACTATAGAAAACATCTAACGCTTAAATTTTCTATACAATTCGTTCATCGCGCAAAAATTTGCACTAAAATTTTCTATAGAAAGAAAAGCACATATTATACTTTTCATGTAGATAACATCGCACACATATATAAAACGTCGCACATATATATTCAGTAAATAATATCGAATAGTTATATTTAATACAAAGCTCCTATGGAAAACTTCGCACCAACATATGCTACGGAAAACAATACACATATATTTTTGTTAGAAAAGATGACACATATTTATTAACACATCATACGAATATTTGGAATATTTTCTACTTATTTGCTACTTATGTATTCTGTATATTTACAATCGCACGGATATTTTTATATAAAATAAAGGGCTTATATTATCTATTAAAACATCGCACAGATCTTTCTCTTAGGAAACATTGCATACAATTTTGCAGAAGCTTTGAGTATGCATTGATAGATTTTTGAATAAATATTTATTGTTAAAATACCCTTCTGATATAGTTTTTGGAAAAACATCGCACATAATTATAAAAAAATTATTTGATTTCGAAAACATCGTATAGAGAATTTTAATATAAATTTTCAGTCATATTTACATGCAATAAATTTTGCGTTAATAAAAATATTTACTCCATAATGAAGCCATCAAGACTGGTGTAATTAATTTCCACTTTTATTATTTCAGCTTTTTAATATTGTTTTTGTTATTTTTACACATCGTAAATTACAACTGCGAAATCACTCTATAACGCACGTTGTGCCAATAAATATTCATGCGAATTCTATGTGTGGTTTACTTGAATAAATATTGGCTATTAAAACGCTATTACATACGTGCTATACCTTACATACCACAACCAGGTTATTATAATTATAAATTTAAATAAACAACAAATCATGCACAATTTGATTGTTTTTCGTCGTTGTTAATAAAAACATATTTAAAGCATTTAATTTTAATTAATTTAATTTTAAATATTATATTTTTATTATTAATTAATAATAAAACTATGACATGAACGGAAAAAATTTAAAGAAGTAACGCTAAATTAATTTTTTTATGCAAATAAAAAACTGCACTTGTATCAGAATACCAAAGTTTGAAACCATTGTTCTGAATGCATGTTCAAAAAGCAAAGTAATGAGACTTGCTATGACCTCATTGAATCCAAGATAATTGGCTTTATTCGCAGCATTAATCTGTTCCAATAAAAACTGCAGCCCTAATGATTGGATTAGTTAAAATAAACAAATGAAAATTGTGTGGCATACTTACAAGGCTTTTCATTTAACATAACTGCACGAAATAACGAAATAAGCTTTAAAAATTAAAAAAAGAAAAAACAGTCTTAAATAAAACCCAAACAAAAGACACGATAAAAAATATATCAATTGAACTTTAAGAATAAAATGAGCAGCAACATCTACACTGTTGTTTTCAATATAATTAAACAAAATGTATTTAAAAAAATATAGTTTGATAACTTAATCTAATTTCTTATGAAATTAATGTTGCTAACAATTTAAATTGTGACTATGACAAGTTAAGGCATAAGCAAAACCTTTAAGCGATAAAGTTGGGTAAATGTTTTATCCAATGCACAAATTTTCGTAAAAAAATATCAAATTTTTAAGTAAGATGAAAACAAGGACGAGATACCAAAGAAATGAGAATTATGACAGATGCCAGCATTGTTAAGTTTTCGCTTAAAACTTTAGAATACCCAGTTATTAGTCATTTTTAAGGGCATTTAAAGTCGACTGGTACTAGTGTATTTAACCTTCGACTGGTACTATTGGAGCCAGTAGTTCCTGGGTCGACAAATTCCGTACTGGCTGTTGTTTCAAATTTTTTTTGTTACATGTCTTGAGCTTGGTACTTTTTGTCATACAAATTATTTTAATTTAATTTATTTAATTTAATTAACAATGAAACGAAATTAGCTTCAGGCGGTAGTTTGCTAAGACAAATACAAAATATTCATGTAAAGGGATACCAAGGCCTATAGTGATATGAGCTAAAGGATGTGCTTCAATTGAAGTTGAAACTAATTCAAGCTTAGGCATATTTTGGTAGCATTGTAGACCAAAGGGACTATTTTATACAGGCAAGTGTTCTTAACTTTCTTAAGTAACTAAAAATATTTAATACTTTGATTCCTTCATATTTATCAAAGAACGTTCAAGATATTTTAAGCAATTTCAAACAATTTAAGAAGATAATAACTTTTTTGAGTTTCGAAGTCAAAAATTATTATGAGTCTGTGGATTCATGTGTATGTAAAATTTTAGCAGTTGTATAAAAATTCCTTTTTTTAGTCATAAAATCTGTGTCTGCTGGTGCAATTGCAGGCATTTAGTGTTTCACTCAATTTTGTTATGGCTCTTGTATTTTCCATTTATAATTCTTTCATAACAAGTTTTCAAATAATTCTAAAACCTACCAAGTATTTTGCATAGTTGTTCATCCATTTGTTCATTCATTAAGCCAGAATAAAAATAGTTTTATGTGCCACAATACAACTAAACGTTTGTGTATGATAATAAATTTCTCATTTTAATGGTTTAAGCAAAAGGAAAAAAACTGACCATCAGTGGCAAAAAAAAAAAATTTGAGTAAAAAAAAGCATCTTAAACTTAACTTTAATCCGACTGCTCGTTTAACGATTATGATCTTTAATTATTTTACACTTTTGTGGGAATGTAGTTTTATTTAACTTTTATATTCTTATCTCTTTTAGTAGCATTATTAGAGTTGGCAATCAATTTTAAGTTTTTAATTGAATTGCATTAAAGTTAGTTCTATTTACGGAATCATTTTTTTTTTATTAAAAAAATTATAATATCAATAATCTGTAATTAATTTTATAAAGACAATTAATAACAGGTAAGGGTATCATTGCTATTGCGTAATTATTGTTTAAAAAAGAAAAGAAAGAAAAAAGTTTGGGACGCCTAGGTGAAAATTTAGTTTTAAAAATATTAAAAAAAAAAATAAAATAAAAACTATAATTTGCGTAATATAATACAGGGTGTCCGCCAGGAAGGTATACTACTTTGTTTGTTTATAATTTTTTGATTAAATGAAAGAGAATAGATCGTATATTGATAAACGTTTTATTTAATGTCAGCAAATATGTACGGAATAGCCTCACAAATGCGAGCCCTTTTGTACACATTTGTCATTACATTCTCACATATTTCACGCGGTATTTAATTACTTTCAAAGCTCCAGCGTTTCTGGTTTGTTTGCATAAACCTTACTCTTCAGATATCCACACAAAAAGAAGTCCGGAGCAGTCAAATCAGGCGACTGTGGAGGCCAATCAACATCACCATTCCTTGAAATAACTTGTTGTGGAAAGAGGTCTCGCAGTAATTCCATTGTAATCCTGGCTGTATGCGATGTGGCACTGTCTTGTTGAAACCACATTTTAGTCAAGTCCAAAGCATGCAGATGTGGCGTTAAAAAGTTTTCAAACATATCACGAAATCGCTCCCCATTGACAGTTACCGTTACGCCGTTTTCAGTTTCAAAAAAGTAAGGTCCAATTATTCCTCCCCAACAAATTACACACCAGATTGCCACCTTTAATAGATGCAAAGGTGATTGATGAATAATTTTAGGGTTTTCCATCGCCCAGAACCGACTATTCTGTTTATTTACATATCCTTTAAAATTAAAATGTGCCTCATCACTCATTATGATTTTTTCATGAAAATCGGGGTTGTCATGGGCGAGCTGTAGCCTGCTAATGGCATATGTACGGCGTAAATGGTCTTTTGGAAGAAGCTCTTGTGTCAACTGAATCTTAAATGGAAAAAATTGTGGCCGAAGTTGTTCTTTAAAGACCAAGCTCCTGAGCACGGTGTCGAATTGAGGTTGATGGATTGTTTTGAACACTTTCTTGAACAGCTGTAATGTGTTCAGCCAATCGTGCAGTACGTTGTGCTCCATGCTTGGGCCTATCACCTACAGTCCCTCTTTCTTCGAAATTACTCACTATACGATAAATAGTGCGTCTTGTTGGCACGTTGTTTCTTCCAAAAATTTCAAGTAACTTTCTCATCGTCAGAGTAATCGATGATTGATTTTGATTAAAACACGTTGATTTACCAAATATTTTTCCATAATAAATTTGCCACATCTCTACTTCACGACTGCCAAATATCCGCCCTCCCAGCGGACACCCTGTAATAAATAAAAAAATCTGGGCCACCTAATTATATGCAACTTTTTCATAATTTTTTTTATAACATAATATGGTATTTATTGTCTTTGTATGGTCTGAGACAATTTTTTATATAATGTAATTTAAAAAAAAATTAAGACTATAATGTATCATTTTTATAACCTAATTAGAGATTACAATCAATAAAAGTAAGTGCACAATATGCTCTTGTTCCCGAAGCTAACCTGTTATGAAACGAAATCTCTTGAATAAGCTCAATACTATTTTTACAGCTGAAACCTAAAAAAAGAAAAGAAAACTATCAAAAGCCAAAAGCTACTACTCAATTAAACTAAAAAACTAACAAAAAGCGAATTAGAAGGTGCTAGCCTCTGGGAGTAGCTGGTATACTTTTTATATAAAATTCAAAATTTGGTGGATATTTATTACAAAGACTCTACAGCTGATAAATAATTTGAGTTTGACCAACTGACATATTTTTTTTAATTAAAAATATTTCTAAAAGTATCATTTTCATGAATTACAAGTCTGGATAAAAACCTTTTACAGATTTCACAAACTTCCAATCCAATTGGAGTAATTCTGGATTGATTGTAAGACGATGTGAATACCGTTTGCAGTCTGACTCGAATTTTTTTCCAATGCAATATCCCAAACTTTTCTTTCAAATATTACCATTTTTTTTATTATAGTCCGTAATATATTAATCTATATTGGAAGCCCGTGAGAAAAACTGGTCTTAAGGTCGTTTTATGCACAAATAATTTGGTATTACTTGGCAAATTTTTGTTATATAAAATTATTTAAAAGAAACACATATTTATATATACTTCTTTCAAAAGTTATCGTATGCTCATTAAATTTTAAGAGTTTATTGAAATTAATTCGAAAATATAATATTTAAGGTTATCTCAATGTTATCATTTATATCTCTCAATTGGTGTGTGCCCCTTTGCACGTGTAACTGCCAAACATCTGATTAAAGCCGCTCGCTTTAGACATATACATATTGAAGTCCGAAATATGAAATAGCTTCGACGAGTGGACGGCGCTATTATAATGTTCGGTAAAGATGAAACTACTTATGGCACGTATAAGCATAGCCCGATGTTATTCTTGTGAAGGTGGATTCAGTATTAACTTAACATACTGAATGTAGAAATATAAAAAAGTATCAAATGCTCTATTAAAATTGTCAAATAACCCTGTATTGTTATTTTCTTTACAAGCTGTATTGATTGCTTATAAGCTTAATTAAGTATTAAGCTTAACGGCTTATTTCCAATATGTATGTACTAAGTCTACATTGTATTTTCATGATTCTGTTTTATATTTATATTCTTGATATACTTATTTTTAAGAAATTATGATCAGTCAATAAATGAAGTTCAAACTGATCGTTTTGTTTGATTCACTTGTAAATAATACACTGAAGTTCAATGTAGAGTTGAAGATGATAGTGATCAGAAAATAGTCATCGAAATTCATGTTTGAGCTATTAATAAAATTTGGACTTCCAAGGAAGTGGTCGAAAAATGAGGTGCCATTCGGATATGTAGATGAAAATTCAGAAACACGAACGAAATATAATAAATTATTATCAAAACAGTTAAAAAATATGACAACGTTGGATTTGCATAAAGAATCATATCAAGTTGTATGCTTAGCATTTAAATCTCCTCCACTAAATCTACCATTAAGACTTCGGGAATAATAAGACAGTCGTGAAAGACGATTAGTTCAGATGTGTTTCTGGAACAAATGGAATATCAGTTTCGTTAGCCTTTAAATTAATAAATAAATTTATCCTTCTACTCACAGCAGCCAGGGAATTAACATTAAGAGAAAGTACACTTAAGAAATTATGGGTCATACGATTTTTTATTTATAGGTTAGATGATTTATTTATTTCAATCAAAATAGTACGGCACTGTTAATTGGCTTCCTCTTTTAAAATAGTTTTGTAATTCCTTAAAAAAATTACCTATTTTTTCTTCTCATATTAATGTTTCAGGTAGGCAAATAATTTCAGTGAGTTTTAACAATGCTGCATTTATAGATGATTTTGAAGTTATATGTTAAGTGACTAGCAAATGATTTCCCTTCTTCAATAAATTTATTATTACATTAAAAACATTATCTGTAGCCTGCTTAAATCTCTTCTTCATTGCAATAAATTTCCCAAAAGTCGAGCAACCTTCATAAGTAGCGGGACGTCATATTCTCTAGAATTGTTACAAAATGGTAAATTTTTCATCTAGGAAACGAAGTGGCTTTCGCCTGGACCATGATTAATTTCACACTTAATACATTTAGATTGTTTGTTCAGATTGTTTGTTTGACAAGTGTCACCATTGCTGAAAATGCCATCATTGAATTCTTTTTGAATTATTTTTAGGAGATTCCTACGACATTTTTTGATTTAAGCTTTTACCTGATTACTAAAAACAATCCAGTGTCTATGCCATGTTTTCTAGAGAACTGAGTGGCCAATATTAAGACTGTTTCAATAGTATCTAAAATATTTGAATCGATTTCAAGTTTTATTGAAATAAAATCAGTTTTATAATACAAACCACTAAATAGTATGATCTTTCATTTTTGTCTAAATTGAAAATAAATTTTTAGTATTTTAATAAATTCACTTTATCACCTACAGGCTTCCTTTTTTTGCTCTTCATTATTTTAACTCTCTTAAAATTGGCAAATCTATTCTGGGTAATTTAAATTAGTTAAATCCACCTTATTAATATTTGATACCTTTCAGATTTTATTTCCAACCTCTTCTCTTTCAAAGGGATCTTTAATATCTTTTGTTAAATTTATTTTAAAATGCTTCGGAAATAAATTATAAAAGTAATTGTTTTTTAAAAAAGTTTAATGGCTTTTTGCTCGATTCTTGCTTTAATTTCTGTCTGAGATTCGCTACGTAAGTTCATGTTCGTTTACATAGAAATTTTTAATGATATTTTTTAGAAAATAAGAAACAAATTAACAATTAAAATCGTAATAAATTTAGTTTTGTGTTTTCTAAAAGGGGTTTTTAATGTTTTCAAAATAACTTCTCCCGAAAGAAATTATAAAAATAATAATTTTTTAAAAGACTTTAATAACATTTTTATTAGACCTTTGCTTTTATATTATCTGTTCGAGTTGCTTCGTAAGTTCATGTTCATGTACGTAATGACTTCTTTCTTCTTTAACGCACGTGTTTTATTATCTAGCGTTTTCTGGTAGCTAGACCTCTGAAAACTATGGATACCACGTATCATAAGCATAGTAATTATGTACTATAAGCAAGCGTGGTGACAAGCGAAGAAAAAAATATATCTGGCCGCTCCAGGAGGTTCTGTCTGGATCCTTGATGAAAGAAACACGTTCTTCTATAATAAAAATGATCTTTATTGACCGTCTCTTATAGTGCTATACACACAGCCACTCTCTTAACGTATTTGGCCACCACTAACTTTACGGAGCTGTATTTGCTCGCCACTGTATGACAGAGCTCTCTTTGGCTTAACTAAGCCGGTGCTACGCCACGGAAAAGAGTTTCGAAACCATTGACAGAAACACGCTTTCTGGGAGACACCACGGATGCAATATTTCACTCAGCGGTGACAGGATTGGGGAGGTCAACCGGTAGACGCCACCAGCACCCTACAACACCTTACAGCGATGTCAAAAAAATTTTTCTACCGACCGGTGTACTGAGTCAGTGGATGCACTACTCCGATGTAGCGATTGCTTAAGATAGGTGGCTTGTCGCTGGGAGACACCACGGGGACACTACACCTCTCTTAACGTTAGCTAAAGCTCTCTTTAACGACGGCTGATGCATTGAGTCTAGGACGCCACGGACACAATACCTCAACGAGATGGGCTCTTACGTGATACAGATGTAGGTATGGCAACTATGAGACACCACGGGTACCCTACCTTTATCTGGAATAGAGAATTTGTACAATGAGTAATAACTTTATACTTCAATATTAGTAATAACTTTATAAACCACCAATTTTAAGCTCTTACCTCGATCGCAGCCGAGCGCAGACGGACTTATGTCTATCACAACGCGTTCTTTTGTGGCTACAAAAATTAGTTGCATCTTTTTGTATTTGTTTATCATGGTTGTATAAAAGACGTGGTTGTGTTAATAATTACTTCCTAAAATTATTCCTAGGTGGTGCCAATATTAATTAAGGCCTTTAATTTCACTAACTTTGTGAAGCATATCTTAAGGCTGACTTTATACAAAGAAATTTGTATAGCGCATTCATTCTAAATATGCATGTGAGTGGTAACCTCCCTTTTGTAACTTATGTTAATATAAAATACTAAATTTACGTTATTAGTAACGTCTAATTAACGAGTTATTATACAAAAATTAATAATTCACATTCTTGCAAAGAATTTCAATAATAATAACAACAAAGTAATAATAATAATAATAATAATAATAATAATAATAATAATAATAATAATAAAAATAATAATAATAATAATAATAATAATAATAATAATAATAATAATAATAATATGAACAAATTATAATATGTCTTTGATTCTGTGTGGTGAAAACGAGCCACCGACTTTCATCGTCACAAACTTTATTCAAAACTTTTTTTAAAACACAAAAATTCGTAAAAATATCTGAACCCTAAGAAGCTTAAACAGGCTTAAAAATCACCAATACTTAAAAAATAGTAAAAGTCCTAAAGAGTATTTATATTTTAAAAATGAACAATATTAGGCGAAAAGGACCAAACTTTGATGAAATTGATTTCAGCAAAACAAAAACAAAAAAAAAAAAAACAGAGAAATTCACTCAAATTGAAGAAAAACCAAGAAAATCTATAAAAGCCAAATATTATTTCAAAATAGTACAATATTAAAATGCCATAAATATGCAAAAGTATGCTGTAGAGAATTAAATATGCAAAAATATGCACTAACATGTCGATGTTAAAATTCCTAAAATGTCTTGAAATATATAATATTTTATCTGGGTGTCTGTAAATTGAAAAAACAAGTAAATACATATTTCTGGTTTTCCTGGTTATGACTTTCGATGCGTATGGTTTTGTAGTAAGATTTTTTAATTAAAACAAAGCCGAAATTACAAAAAAAGAACTTTCTTCGCTCATAAGTTTTATAATGTATCGTATCTACTAAATATCCCAATAACAATAACTTCTATAGGAGAACACACATACATATGAACAAAAATATACTTTTCAAAACATAAGGATATTGTACCTTGCCGTAACCGGGAGAAAGCAATTGAGAATATCCTTTAACCTAAGGATCCCCCCATACGTTTTGTGTCACTTTGTTTGACGCAAGAAAACATGTCTGGGACAGAAAAACTGTTCTTGACATTAACATATGTATGCTACTTTTTTTGTTGTTGGCAGTTTGCGTACTTGTAATGGCTTCTATAGGGAAATACATTTTCTGTGAGAATTTAAAAATAATATTGTAGTAATGTTGTATTTTATTTAACTCGTTTTTGAGAACAGGCGTTTACGTATTTATACGTGTATGTTTTAATTTCTTCTAGGATAGTGGGTCTTTATACTCCAAGGTCAAGGTTGAGTTACGACTTATAAGCCAATGTAGTTGATTAGTTCAAAGCTTTATAGACGTTATTTTTGGCTAAATGTAAAGGGACCAAGTTATGCGTCGATCTAGGTGGATACCTAAATATTTACCGTACATTTCGGCTGGAACCATGGTAATTTGTCATTGTTATTTTAGGACAATTTTGCCGTCTTATGGAAAACGTTACATGAGCACATTTTGATGGATTTACCTTTAATCTCCAATATTTTAATTAGTCTTCTAGCTCATGAATGTGGGACTGAAGTTGTGCAGATTTTCACTGTCGTCTGAAACGTTGACGTGTATGTATGTAGGCTTGTTACAATACCCAGCACTCACATTGGGGCTCCAGACTCCTTAGTATTAGAATGAGACTATTGTATAATATAGTTCAAGCAAACAAGCTATACATCGTATCTGGCGGTTAGCCCACATTTTGATCCATAGAAATAAAAAGGTGCGCGACTTTACTGGCGTTTCTATTATGAAGGTTATCAAACGTGATCATTGTACCTAAAATTGTA
Organism: Phania funesta; assembly: GCA_963932375.1. NCBI lineage: Eukaryota > Metazoa > Arthropoda > Insecta > Diptera > Tachinidae > Phania > Phania funesta. Next base: position 100,236,249 of record OZ010653.1, on the reverse strand, counting down.
TTACCTACCCATATAAACACACAAATTGGTTGAAATATAAAATATATCTGTGCTCTCACTTATTTGAGATATCCAGCTATCAATCATATTACAGGTGTCGTGAGTGCTGCATCCAGGGAATAATCAGTTAAAAAAATACTTCCTGATCTTCGGCTAATATAGTGACTATCGTTAGTTTAGAAAGAAGTCTCAAAAGTCTTCACGTATTAAGCTGTGACGGAAACATTAGCCCGAAACATCGATAATTATTTAAAAAGTTTACATACAAGAAAAATATGGATTGTAGCCTGTGGCAAGCTGTGAGGCACTAACAACGTTCAATTGCATATGAGTCTTCATTAAGACTAAACTAAATTCAAAATGTTAATGCCTTCGCTAATAACACATTATACATAAGTGTATCGTTCTACTTACCAGTAACATTCTCGGACCTGATTGTATTACAAGATTACCTAAATATGTTATCAGTATTATACTACCTATATTTAAGAATATATTGCAAGTTCGCTTCTTCCCTTGTTATTAGAAGATATCTAAAATGCTTGTGATCCTCAAAGCAGCAAACGCCTCAAGTCAGGTTATGGTATACAGGAAAATTAGTCTATTGTAAATGTTATTAAAGTTATTTGAAAAGATTTACTTTCGTGTTTAAAACCATAACTTAATGAACTAAGATTATTTGGGCGATAAATAGTACTATTGAGCAAGTCCACAAAATGGTCACCATTCAGTCTAATTAATATGTATTTGCCAGGCGATTAATAAAGTTTGGTATAATTGGCTACCCATGAAAATAACAGATATTCTTACTGAAAACTCCCAGAAACTCCGTTAAAGTAAGGCCGCTGCATGGCCATCAGCTGCCAAGCACTGCGTGCACTGTCAGAAAGTAGTCGTGGTGGCGGCCGGTAGCAGTGTTTTCTAATAATCCCTAACCCACGATACTTTAATATAGATTTCGTATTAGTTAATGAACAAATGGAGAAATCCGAAAGATATAGACAACAATGCCTTGCAATCTATAATGGTACTTCTAAAGTGTAAGATCGACAGGGAGATTCCTACAGAGATTACTCTCTCCACCTCTTGCGAGGCAATAAAGTCTTGCAAGAGGTGGAGAGATTAATCTCTATAGGAACTCCGGTGGTTATTTGCCAATAGAGGGATTATGCAGAGGTGGACAGGAATACTTGCAACTCGTGTGGGGAAAGGCTAGTGTTAGCATGAGACTCACTGAAAGTATTGTAGTCGTAAGCTTCAAATCGGTTAGATAACATCAATTCGAGTAAAGACGGCGGTCGAAAAGAAGCTCGTAGTGTAAACGGTCTGCTTCGATATCCTCACTACATTAAAGAAAGGTTACTGCATTCACATATATTAATCAAGAGCAGAGGGTCTTTTTTCTCGAATTCATGACTGGCTAAAAAAATGAATAATAAATGTAAATCCACAGAAATATGCTTGTTTCCCCGCAGAAGCCCAATTGTCCACCCATAACTATTACCAATATGTGTATATTTACAGTTGTAGCTTTTTTGGACGAATTTCTGTCATCCCTTGCCAAGTTTGGCTTGGAGATAAACCGGTTTCGGCTAAGTGCCATCTTCAGTGCTATTTTCCGGTCCAAACTCTATCCCAAGTTTGAAGTATAAAGTTCTACTATATTAAACCAATATGGTCATGTGGCACCAAATATCCAGAAGTTGCAAAGAAGGCGTCGTTGGTATATAAGAAACGATAATATTCATAGAGACCTAAGATTATAACCATCAAGGCAGAAATAAAGACATACACATGCAAATTATATATCAGTCACCTTTGCATCCATTAAAAGTGACAGTAGGGTGTGCAATTTGGTCCGGAGGAATCATTGGACCTTACTTCTTTGAAACTTAAAACGGCGTAACGGTAATTGTCAATGGGGAGCGAAATCGTGATATGATTGAAAACTTTTTAACGCCACAACTCCATGCTTCGGGCTTGACTAACATGTGGTTTAAACAAGACGGTGCCACATTGCATACATCCAGGATTACAATGGAATTACTGCGAGACCTCTTTCCACAATAAGTTATTTCAAGGAATGGTGATGTTGATTGGCCTCCACGGTTGCCTGATTTGACTGCTCCGGATTTCTTTTTGTGGGGATGTCTGAAAAGCAAGGCTTATGCAAACAAACCAGAAACGCTGGAGTAACTCAAACAAAATATTCGTGATGAAATTAATGAAATACGGCGTGAAATGTGGGAGAATATAATGAAAAATGTGTTCAAAAGGGCCGCATTTGTGAGGCTAACAGAGCCGGATATTTATGATATTGTATTCCATACAGAATTGCCGACATTAAATAAAACATTTATCAATATACGATTCATTCTCTTTTATTTAATCAAAAAGTATAAACAAACAAAGTAGTATACCTTCCTGGCGGACACCCTGTATGAAGTCTAAAAGCAATGGAGCAAGTTTCTGGGCATGTAATTAACGTATTAGGTTCCCATTTTGAGAATTTTGTCAATCAACACTTGCTACTTCATATCTACAAAATTATAAAGTACGGTAAGCCGCCATATCTCTTGGATAAATTCAACTTTGGAAGATCGTCCAGATCTAACATTGTTGTTATCCCAAAACACTGGTCTCTGTATATGACAAGATAGTTGGGGTGTCAAGATTATGGAAGAACTATATTCCCAATGAAGAATGGAAATTGAATAAATCCATTTTTATCGACTTCGTGACGAAGTGCAAAAGTCGGAAGATCAAAAATTAAAAACTGATAATATTTTTAGTTATTTTACAGGTAAACAAAAACGTTACTACTTCTAAGCCATATTATTTTCTAGATTAAGTAGGTCTGTAGAGGTTTAAAATCTTACGAATTTGAAATAAAAAAAAAAATTATTTGTTTTGAAATTTAACTAGCGCTAACTTAAAAATACTATCTACCCAATTTGAAAATGCAGCTAGAAATAGAAAATGGATTTAAATCTACCGTTCTTTAAAAAATACATTAAACATCTCACTACGTTTGTTTTTAATAATAAAATTTTAACTAACCTATATATGAATAATATCAGTTAAATTAACCTTGAATAAATCATTTCTTCACGTGTCATTATTTTTTTATAAATGTTCTTTTTTAGTTTTCATCCTTTTCCTTAACTCTCTGTCAAGCCAGTTGTTTCAATATTGCTATTTAATCAATCATTTTAAAAAATCTTCAGTGTGAGCAGGTGATATAATTTATAAGCAACGAAAAATTTATATATAAATAAGCAAAAAAAAACCTCTATGCATTTTAATAATTTATCATTGTCAAGCGGAAATGAACAGATATTTACACGTTTAAAACATTAACGAGAAACTCTTATGGAGCAGTGTGTGTATGTATGTAACTAAATGAGTAAATGTTAGGGCGTGTGATAAAAAAATTGCAATGAAATTGACTCTATACGAGGGACAGTCTTGCAATACTTTTATTTATAATATTTAAAAAACAGAAAATCTCTTAATTCCTAAAAATATGGTAGAAAACTCCCAAAATTGGATTATATTTTCAATTTTTCCCTCAACATCACTTGTTCTATCTTAGTCGTTTAAGTCGATTACTGTTTTTAATCCGAGTTTTGCAATTTCAAAGAAATTAAAATATTCGTTTCAAATTAATCAAATCTGCCAGAGCCCAGGGGCAACATTGTTAAAAAATTTTAATTATTATTGCATAATAATTAAAGAACCCCTAGTAATTGAGAGATCAAAAGTTTTAACTCCTCTCAGGATGTGCTGAATTATATGGTTTTTGATCTGATTGTTCATCAGATAGAACAGTTTTTAAAACAAAGAAGAAAAAGAAATAAATGTCTTTAAGTTCTTTGAAAGCCTACCAATATTATTAAGAGTGTTGATGGACCAATCTAATATGACAATTATTAAATGAACAACGGAAACAAAAATAAGATGCAAAATTCAGTAACTTAACAGGATTATAAGGGCGCAAACCTTTAACAAAATGTGCCTTTATTTGAGTAATTTTTTAAATATATTTTCCATATTGGCGAAATATTTTTCATAACAAATTAAATATTTTTAAAAAATTACTTAAAATTTTGCCTTCTACTGCACGAGGATATAAATAGCGCTAAACTAGCGCTTGTGTCATTAAAAGTACTGACGCTTTAAATGCCAATAATACCACATGTAAGCTAGTATTATCAAGACGACCGGAACCATAAACAAGATTTTGCAACAATAGTTACAACAAGAAGAAAACAAGTTATTTATTACCATCAACATGACAACCAACCTAACACATGGCTACGGGATAAACGAAATAAATAAAACAAATTGAAATTCTGCCTATAACATTTACCAATTTTGACGCATTAAAACAGTATTCACGGACGTCAACAATCCTTACAAAAACACTCGACCTACGAGTTTTACATGCTACGTGTTCACATCTAAAAGATGGTTACATGATAAGCGAACAATAAAACAACAACGTGATAAGCGAACAATAAAACGCAAATTTCAAAATGACAATGAAGATGGCACATAACCGAAACCGCCTTGTTTCCAAACCAAACTCGACAAGGGATGGCAAAAATCCGTTCCAAAAATCGACAATAAACTTAACATTTTATTTGTACATTGTCAATCAATTACATGTCGTCATCATTTGCCAAAATACTCATATTCATGTGTTGCACTATTTCTCTAGAGTGGATAAATATAAGTTTAAATATGAAACAGGCATTTAATTATTTTGAACTTAATACTGTATGTGCACAAGTATGAAGGATATAACTCTGCCAATCCAACAAAACTATGCCATGACACGTGCTGTATTGCAAAAAAATTATAGCATAATTCTTTGTCTTATTAAGTACCAACAGTTGGGTAAAGATATATAAATGACATATGTATACGAAGACCTCTCACAACGCTTTTAACGTATCAAAATATTGGCATGACGAGAGGCATTAAAATCTCATAACATTTTGCATATAAAAAATGTGCGCATAAAATACCAAGAAACACATACACCTTCTTGCCACCAAAATTAGTTTTCGCTTTTATTTAGAGGAAGAGAAGAGAATATATGCAGGTTAATGATAATAACAAGGAAGCGCTTTTTAGTATCCAGCTATTTACGAAAACTTCACGCAAGGCGTGTAGCCAAGGAATTATGCATGATAAGACCTTGGGGTGTAGTAGTTATAAAAGTATGTCAAAGTGATAAAGAAAATCCTGGAAGAGAAAGCCATACAAAAAGTGTAAAGTGTATTTGAAAGTGTAAATAACAAGGGTTGATTTGTAACTTCCAATACAGGAACTGCTCTGGCTGATTTCACTATCTCACTTTAAGGTAGAGTCTTAATTAACTTAAGCCTGAACCCCTTAACTTAAAGCAACCTGGAGCAGATGATGATAGCCAAAAAGAGAAAAATCGAAAAGGATTAGCAACGGTAAAAGCAGCTAGCATTTTTCAAGAGGGGGAATACACGCTATAAAGCTGTGTCGTGACTGTGTTGTGACAGCCAGGCAGCTCTAAAATTTATTAGCACGCTACTTGTTCCAATCAAAGTTGGTCTGGTAGTGTTTTAAACTTTTTGATGCCCAAGCAGGAAAATGAGTTACCAGGTCATGAGTGGCTATAGAAAATGATATGGCAGACCTTTTGGCTAAGAACGGCGCAGATATTCTGATAGGTCCAAAAACCTTCTGTAGAGTGAAAAATAGCATCAAAATAACCTAATACGAGAAGTCGAAAATCGAGGCCAACTCGATTACTGGAGAGCCCTACAAGGCATACAGTAGTCGAAAGCACTAATTGTTCCCAAAAGTAATGTAGAAGCTTGTCTAAATCTCAGGAGAAATTATATGAAACTCTATTCTGAACTGTTCGCAGGACACTGCAGACTTAACTATTTCCTTAAATAACCAAATTTGCTTTTATCGACTTTTAAATAAATATTATTTCTACAGACTTCTTTTGCATGGTGACTTGTAGTAAAATTTTACGTAACTACGAAATTTACCCTTTAACACATTTTAAATTTTGTCGTTCAAGTGGAGTTTTTTGGCTTTGGTGGACACTTACAGTCGAATTGTATGGCAACTATTTTGCGTGGATAATGTGAGCCCACTCTGTTCATTTTAAGGGAAATGGTTGACCTTTTTCAAGGAACTGAGAAAAAAGATCCATGCAACAAAGACTTAGAGGGTTATAATGTTTCACAAAAATGTTGCCGGTAGTGTTTTATATAAAGGTGCTAAACATGCCTAATGCTATGAATGTAAGGATAACAAGATTTCCTGTGGCGATTCACTATAGCGATATGCAAAAGAAGGGAAGATGTTTAAACAGACCTTTACTTCATGAAAACCACTTGAACAATTATATTAGACATTGAAATTTTTTTCCTCTGTTATTTCTCTTAGGAAAACACACAAATTTTTTAATGGCAATTCTTAATTGGTCACGTTGTACTACCCGCAGTTAAAAAGATTCTTGTGCAAACTTACAAATTAATGTTAACGATGGAGCCAAAAAGAGAAACATCCTTAATGACAACCATAAAAATTATAGAGTATTAAAAATAGAATCCCAGGCATTCATTCATCATTTGGCAACGCAAGACTATTAAGGATAAATTTTTTTTATAAGCTGATTAAAGCAACTAGAAGAGTAAAAAAGAAACCGAATTTTCTTCACGGTATTTTCTCAATAAAACTGAGAACTGTTTCTAGTGGCAAATTTATATTTTTAAATACGATTATTTCAAAAAGTATTAAACGGTGGGAGGGATGTGTCGTTGGAATTATCGATTGTGCGGATTTGTCAGTCACCATGTCGCAGTGGTCGAGTGAGCATCGCGCGTTCTATGTGGAGACATTTAAGGGTAATGATTCTTACGTAATTGCTCTTCGACAATTTTGTTCAAAGTTCGATATTCGGCGAATATGTGATGGACCCAGTGTATGTTTAATTCGTTCGTGGGTGCAGAGATTCCGCGCAACTGCTTCGCGCATGGCGCAGTCGATTTTCAAGGACTACCGAACACATTGAACTGATTAAAAACAGTTTAGGTAAAAATCCGCGACTTTCAATACGGAAAAGAGCAGCCTCACTGGGACTTCCAAGAGCGATTGTTCATGAAATTTTAAAAGGGGATCTAAAGTTCCATCGTTTTAAAATTCAAATCGTTCAAGAACTGGAAAAAATTGATTTTGATTTACGCAAAAATGTTTGTGAAACGATGTTAGAACGTTTTCGCACTGTAAATCCCATTTTTTGGAGCGACGAGACTCATTTTCACTTAAACGGCCACGTCAACAAGCAAAACTGTCGTTACTGGTCTCCAAGAACCCACAATCCTCGGTTGAAATATCAAACTCTATTGCACACATGAGATAATTAGACCATTTTTTTTAAATTCTCGAGGTCAGGCGACGAATACCAACCTTGGAAATTGTCGACTTATGATTACGGAATTGTTTTGCAAAATCTGCGAGCTCATCCATCGTATTCTTCACAGACGTGGTTTCAACAGGATGGGGCGACTGCACACACAGTCAGAGCTTCGATAAATTTGCTTCGGAAAAATTTCCCACGAAACTGAGCAGTCGCTTTGGGGACATCACATGGTTTTTTTTTCTGGGGCTACCTCAAAGAGAGGGTTTGTAATGACAATCCCCAATATCTTGTGGCTTTAAAGGAAAATATTCGTCGAGAAATCAATTCAATTGAAGCAAGTTTACGGCTCCATTCTGAACAGTATATTTAACTCGAGGGAAGACATCTGGATGACAAACTCTTTAAAAAATAAAATTCGCATTTTCTTTCTATCGTTCAATGATCTTAATAACAGTTTGAGTCAATTATTACGTTTTTTATTCAAGTTTGAAAATACGTATAAATCTGCTACCAGACACCCTGTACATATACTCGTATGAAAGTAACTGGGAGAAAAATTTAGTCACTTCTTTGTTGCCTAGTTTTACGTCAAAATCGAAATGAAATTGTTTACGGAACTAATCGTGGACATAAATCAGGGCTTAATACACTAAAAGCCGCCCGACCGCCCTAAGATGAACTCATTTTATATTGGTTAGTTGGTCCTATAGGAGTGAATGCTAAAATACTTTAGATCACGTAGCCTTCGACCTGCATAACTTCAACCCCGGCAAAAGTTCGGCCACGCTGTTTAGCCACCAATGAGGAAAAATATTCCGTAGCTCGAAAACTTTATTTCTTTAAACCCAAAAATTCTTTGTTAAGCGTAAATATTGATGATGAAATGAGTTACCCAAGAAACAATAACAAATTAACTTTCAATTATTTATAAAAACCCCTCTACAACCTGTAATTTTACTTTCTAGTCAAAAGTTCCAATACGTATGTTAAACCATCTTAAAGGAAAATTTGTGTCTAAAATGTATGTGTGCGATCAAGTGTAAAAGTTTATTTGGCACACTTCGCTGAATAACTTTGTAACACTTGGGATTTCATTCTATAAATTTTGCGCAAATATTTTGAGTATCATGGATGTGGGTAAATTTGTAATAAGCGACATGACATTTTTTTAGGATACAAATTTACATGTTGATGAATTAGATGAATTTGTTTAAGAGAAATTTTTTTACTAGAAAAAAGGAAATTTATCTAGATTTTTTTTTCACTTTTACTCTAAAGAATGGCATTTGTTTATTTGTGGGACATGTGCATGTTGAAGAGAAAATAAAGAAAGTTGTTCTTTACTACATAAGATATATGAACATTAGGCGAACGAAGTAAAATAGCTCTTAAAGTTGTGCTTTCATTTGTGTAGATTTCTTATTAAAATAATAGGTGGTGTCAGGAGCTCTCATTGCAAGATGAAGAGAGCGTTCTTCTATAGATCTTTAAGTGATCTAGGCAGTGGTATATTTGTGAATCCCTTTTAAAATTATTATGAATTTTAAGTTTTAAATCCAAAAATCGAGGTTTTAGTTTTCAATATGGATAACTAAGTAGGGGTGGATCCATCTTGCGCTTTTCATAGGTGGAAATTACAAAGGAAAAAGTACTGAGAAATCGATATACTTCCGCCAAAAGTTCAGTGTAATTCAGTGTAATGGGCCAAAAACAGTTATTAAGCATTTCTGAAGTTAAGGTACGCGGTATTCCGTTTGATCATTTTTATATGCCCACTGTAATCGATCAACAATGTAATATGACCTTAGAATCTGTTATAGCCCTTCTCGACCTTGTGTATGGGAGGGCAAAGCTGACAGTAGCATACCAAACAGTATGGGATATGCTTCACTGTCTTGGCGTTCATATATTGGAATATACTCCTATGCTAATATCGTACTGATTCTAAGTGTAGATATGATTTTGCCTACAACTGGTTATTCATTACCAGCTAATCTATTTCTATTAGATTGGATAGGGGACAGAAGAAAGTATTAGAGGGTACTCTATTTTTCTTCTCTGCAACTTGAATATTCACACCTACACTACAACTAATCTATTTGCCACTACCATGAGGTGTTAAAGGTTGTTATAATTTAAACACCCGTTAAGCTAAATATAGACATCCACAGCAAAACTGCGAGTTTTTAAGCTACAAGTTGCAAAAGTCATCAATAAGTTGGAAACTGATATTTTTACCTGAATTTCCGTATACTCCAGACATTGGTACCTGAGATTTTCCTTTGATTCAAAGGGCCATTGTGACTACTGTTTCTTTGTTATTAAAAACTGAGGAATAAAGCGGAACTAAAAATTTATATTCCTTCTGAAATCTAGGAGAAAATATTGGCTGGCTGACGGCCTTTGTTGTTTTTCATAAGTAACAGCGTATGCCAACTTTTGTCAATTACATTTATGGAAAGTAAATTCAGTTTGTATGAGTTATTTGATTTGGCAAAGGAAAAATATAAAAAGATTTTAGCTCAGATGAAGCTAAGATTTTGCAAAAACAAAAAAAAATTATATTTCTGCCTTTTACATCGTGTCAATCCTGCCACACTGATTTACATACATATAAGAGCCGTTTATTTTGAAAGTTGCAGAATGCACTTTGGGTTTTAATATTATAATATTATTGACGCGAAAGAAACATTTGTATTTGCTATCTTAGGACTTTTGCCATTTTCAATATAAAAAGCTTTGTTATACAGTTAAGTAGCAAAACTTATCTCGAACAAAACATGTTTTCTTCTCAACATATTTAAAAAAACACTTTTTTAAAATGCAATTATTTATTGTATTTAATGTTTTCGTTAACTTGTTTTTTTTGGAAATATTAACATATGCCACTTTAAAAACAAATGGTTCATATATGTTTGTGGCTTAGTTATATGCAATTGCTGACAAAATTGCTGGGTTTAATTTCGCTTTGGCGTCATACAAGTTACTGCTTCATCACCTTTTGCAAAAAACCTTTATTCAGTATTAACCCATTCGCTGCTAAGCTCAAGTAATTCCCATTGCCATTTATATTTTGAGTGTTATTGTTTACCAAAGGTCTATCATTTCTTGGTAAGAGCACATATATTATCATACATAACCATTTACAAGCATAAAACCAAATGCGCGTATTCTCGTCGCTGGCAATGGGAGGGCAACAAGACTCGTCATCTAATTTTTCGTATTTGCATACGTTTTACTAGAAAAATAAATTAAAAATCACGGTGATGGATAAAATAATGAAAATGCAATAAAACCAAACATAACTTTCTAGATATTCACTATTGTCGATTACGTTTTTTTCTTTTTCTATATTTATGTTTGTGCCCACAAAAAATTTGCTAATTCAACAGCCAGTATGTTATAACATATTTAAAGTAGGACGAATATACTCATCTTGGCAATGCGTAACATTCTGCCAAAGACTAGTATATACGTCCTTGGCAGCGAATGGGTTAAACATTATTGAAAGCATTTCTAATTAAAGTTACAATATCTTACCATACTTCTTTAAGTGGTATTATTAAGTTCCGTCACCGTCTCTACGGCTACAACACCGTAATACACAGGCTTGTTCAACAGCAAACACTACGGAGCTCTAATATCTGCCTTGCAACTTTAAGCTTTTAAATGTCAGTATTATAAATTTTAAACCCTTGACTTTTATACTGTGCATTTTGCTAACACACCATAACATTGGCCCACACACTTACTAAATCGCAACTAACCCACAATTTTAATGACTTTTCTTAGTTTGACTACACCATTTTAGGCGGCTCTCTGGTCATTATTATTTTTATTATTTTTTTTGTGCTACCACAAAATTTCAAGTTTCTTTATTAGAAGGTACAGGGAGTAAAGACATATTAAACCATTTGTAATGAAAAGTTGAGTGAAAGTGCAATAGTGTAAAAGTGAGAAAATATTCTATTCATAAAAGTTTTTGTTAAAAATTTCTTTTTTAATTTTTTAAAGGGCAAGTTTGATTTTTCCACTTATTTCCACAAGGTAGTAAAAGCAGCAAAATATTGTTGAAGTGCTAGAAAACTGTAATTGAATAATTTGCAAAAAAGAAGTACATGATATTTACAATAAAAATCTGTGTCTCTATTTAAGGCCACCGTTATGTAAGTGATTTGAAGGTAAATTTTATAAGTACAATTACGGGATTGAGATTTCTTCTTGCACACAAAAAGAAAACGTGTTGTAAAATCTCTGCTGCTTGTTTTGTTTAAATTTTACCATCAAACTTTCAAAATGTTACTTCAAAATATTTATTTTTTTAATTAATTATTCAAGCTTATCCACTCTCAACAAATAAATTGCATAAAATGATTTGGGGTAAAATCAGTTTAGAACAGTTCTTGAAATGCAAAGTAGACCTTCGCTCATTGTAATGAAAACCCTTTGGTGGGTATACGAACCAAGACCTACAGTAATTAGTTCAGATGAAGTAAGTTTAAAAAATGGTGTAGAATCATCAAGCTGTAGACAAATCCAATTTGGAAAAAAGATCCGCGCAAGAATACAATATGTATCCTTTTTAAATAAATTATAATCTCAACTAAACTCTACAAAAACAACAAAAATTTACCAAAGGTCTTAAAATATGCTTAAAATATCTTTCATATATCCTTTTTTGGAGAAAAATGTAAACAAAGGTTACGATTTTAAATGCTTAATTTATTCTTAAGAGAAGCTTGTTGTCATTAAAAAAAAGGGAATTTTAATACCAGGGGTCGTTCCTAGACAAAATTCAATTAGCTTTCAAAATCATGAAATCAGAGACTAATGCTAGCAATCGAAGAAGAGGTGGTTACTGAGCGCTCGTTTCGATTTACTAAAGAAATACCCAGGATCGATAATTGGTAATTCTTGCATTTTTCTAGTAGTGAATCATATTACGAAATTTACGTTTTTAAAAGCCATATCGGATGCTATAATTTGGTGAAATTTTTAGTTCGCGAGGCATTACACAAATTCGTTGCATCAGAAGTAAACTACTGCGATAATTTATGGCAAAAGTGCTTCAAAATATGATACAGGGTTATAAGAGAAAACACTTAAAAACGGCTGTACAATCTCCGTGGACTTATGTTCAGAAGAGAGTTACCCAATCTGTGTTGGGAGCAATAAGTGTACACATACCTTGAGCAAGGTCACAGAGATTGTAACCTCTATTTAAACGAAATTTAGTATGCATTGAGAACGTCAGTACATTTGGCGACAGCAGTTACACCATTTTTTGCATTGTTTGGCTTCCATATGTTTCGTGGTAAATAGTAAGAAAAGTTATTCATTAAAGGATATATACACCAGGCATACGTAACAAGTGCTGAAAAATACAATAAAAGAGCCACAAAGTTTAAACTCATTCCCGGTCAAGATGTTTATACAAGTGATTTTGCCAAAAATATTAACACCAAATCTTGTAAAAGACTTATCAAATGCAGAATTGTTAAACCAGTTAGTATTAACATATACGAGTTTGAATTAGATGGGACATCAATAGGCATATAACACTTTAAATATATTAATGTCTAAAGTGCAATAATTGGGTCCAAAATTTGTGATTAATTTTATTGTGCAATATTATGAATAAATAAATATGTACCTGACTGTTTTGTTTGTGTATTATATTTGTCTGAGACACCACTATGTACCTGATTTTAGATTTGAGGCAATATTATATTTTTCTGGTAATTATACACACCTTAGCTAGAAATCTAGTTATTTCTGTGATACATGGAACTTCAATAACTTGTTTATACCTTGCAGCTGGCTTTCTAAAAAGAAGAACTCAGAAAGTAAACTCTTAAAATTACACATTGTGCTTTTAACTTCCCTAAATTTGCATAAATAGTCCTTCATAGTAGAGCCAATAAAATCCATAGGTAGAATGTCGCAGCTAGAAAAGAATTAATGCAATCTAGTATTAACTAAATGATTGAAAAAACTTACCTTCCGATACAATGTGAATTATGAGAATACCGAACAGCGTCCTTAACGTTGATGTCTAGTTGGTTGCGACCACTGAAAGTAAAAAAACCACAGGCGAAAAATTTGTTGGGTTCTTTTTTCTTCCTTTTTAGTTGTTTCGTTTTTGTGTATCAAAAAAGTTGTTTGATTTGTTATGCGGCTGGGAATAGAAGCAAATGTATAAATTAATTTGAATAAATTAAAAAAGTATAAGTTGTATACTTATACCTACCACATGTAAGTATTCATTAATTATGCCAACAAATTGGTTTTGTTTTGTGTTTGTGTAGTACTGCTGTAGTGAAGAGTAAGCGTAAATCAACGGCTGGTTGTAATTACGATTAATTTCTATTGCAAACGCTGTGAGAAAAAAGTTTTAATTTCAACACAGAAATACATGAAACCATGGGAGCCTAGAGAAGGGAAAATATAAGAAAGGAGCATTTATTTTTTTTTATAAATAAAACGCAATTCAAATTATAAGTGTTCATATTCAATTATAACGTATTTGATAAGGAAAGGAAGGTAATAATTGTTAGAGTAAGATATTGATATTTTAACTATAATCTCATAATAGTATAATAAATAAGTGTTAAAATATTGAACCGAAATTATGAGGTGGTAAATAATTACTTGTAAGTCTGTTAAGATAAGGTGAGTGGGGTGCAAAAGTGTGTTTAAGAGGATCGGACAAGCGCGATAGTGGAATATAGTAACTGTAGTTAGGGCGGTTGTAGATCGAAACCTGCCTCCCACGCGAACTGTGGGTTTATGTGTAGAGAAATTTTTGTGTGTTATATATACCATTTTTTTAATGCATCCCTTAGGGATAGTATAGTTTTGGTATTAGATTAATTTTTAGGATTTTTTTTATCTAACCCTAAATATCGAGCTTAAATAGCAATATATAAATTTTTCAAAAGGGAAGCTATTTATTAATCAATGGAAAATTTTTTCACAAATATTCATTCCTTTATACAGGAAAAAAGCATTAGAACAAACATGGTTTCGAAACCTACTTTGATTTTCGATAAACACGATGCAACCACAGAGGAAACCATTAAAGAAGCACCAGTTCTATGTAAATATCGTCTATACGATTAAATACATACAGACATAATACAATTGCTTTCAATGAACTAAACCATTAAAAACAGTAAACAACGATACACCTGATGCAACATTGTATTTAAAACCTCAGAAATATAAAAAAAAATCTTATTTTGGAAACCTAATATGAAACATCAATTTACATATAAAACGTAACCTCAAACGATGCACCATTATATAGAAAAGACTTGGCGAACGCAAAAAAAGTTCGAAAGTTGCAAAAAGTGGCAAAATTCAGGCCATTAAAAATAGTAGCAAATTGCAACTTAAGGATCGCTCCTATAGCCGTAAGTTGGGTGAAAACATTAGCTACTGCAGCCGTCTGTGTTTATGGCGACTGTGTCGTGGTCGTTTGTTGATACTGCTACTCACGTAGAGTACAATGCGGTAAGGTTTATTCTCCTTAGGCAAAACTTACTTCTGCTGGTCTATTAAAGCAATATATGTATATCAGGTATGTGATGAAAATCGATTTCGATCCCAAAACGGTGTAAAATCGAAACGAGTTGTGATGGCATCACTTATTTCTGTTTTGTTTTGTTCTTCTTCTTGTTTGTTTGTCAAATTGAATTCGATTTCATTTTTCATTTTGTTCTATGAAAATATGAAGAAAAAAGAGTGTGATAGAAAACGAAAATTTACTGTTTTAACCGTTTTAAAATCGAGCTCGCTGCTGTACACGATTTAATAAAAGGATACCTAAAATTTGTATTGTTAAAATATTTAATCGAAAATGTAATTATTTATGTATGTAATATTATGTTTGTATGTAGTTTAAAATAAATAAATATTAAAATGGAATTTTTAGGGGAAAACACACAAATAGTGCCCAAGAAGAATACATGGTGATCTTTATAGAGAAGCACCCACAACTGGCAAAGAATTTTTTTAAAGGGGATAGAATCGAAGCGGAAAAGCTATGGCAAACGTTTGCGCAGGAGCTAAATAAGATTGGTCCACCACTTAAAGACTGTAACGGATGGAAAAAGGTAGATACATAAGTATGTACGGCTTCTGTAGAAATTCAAATAAAATTTACGTTTTCTTTTCTAGATATGGAGCGATAAAAAATCTACAATAAAAAAGAAAATTTCACAAAACAAAAAAGATTAATACCCAGACCGTTGAAATTTCTAAACAAACCACTGAAATCCAACGCCATAATAGAGAAGTAGAAAAACTTCTATACGAAAAGAACAACATCAAAAAGCAATGCTTAGAGGTTAAAATATAAATAGAGTATTCATATAATATTTGTTATAAAAAAACAAACATATGAACTTGAATAAAAAATAAAATGTGTATATTGGATAATTCAGAATTTTAAAGCGACTTATGAGTTACATTAAACTTGTTTTTCCATTAAAACTCGACTTTTTTTAAACAAAATTAATATGTATTTAAGTTTTCTTTACTATAGAAAAGAATTTAGAAACAAACTTTCCGCAATTGCATCCCGGTTTCTGCTTGCCTCCCTATTTGTTATGTTATTGGAGTCTATTTCGCGGTCACCAAGCTCCGATTCTTCAAGAGGGTTGCTCGTAATATCAAAATGGTGGTCTAATTTGTAAAAGTTACACATATTATGCAGTGCACAGCATATATTTATTATTTTTACAATTTTCTGCGCTTGGAAATCTATAGGGAACTAGTACAAAAGGCTCTAAAGCATATCCGGATTCTGCTAAAAGCCATGATCCACGATCTCAATTTTCAAAATTATCAAGGTAAAAGTTTCGTGCGAAACTTAAATTCCAGATAAAAGAATCGTGACTGGAGCCGGGTCGAGTTGCGTCAATCGCCAAAATACTCATTTTGTAATCACATATCTAAAAAATCAAATAAAAATAAATGCATTCTTTTCAATTTTTTTAACCTACTATCATGGCATTAATACTATAATAACTTTTTCTATTATATTATAAATAGTCCTGGTTCCCTGGTTTTATTATTCTAATGTGGGTACCGTCAATACACACAATTACGCCAGGAATTTTGAATTTTTCAAAAAAATGTTGTTTTGAATTTTGAACATCTTGTGCATCAACTCAAATTTTTATCCAATATTCGCATAACACTTTTTCTAAAACAACTACCATCTTAGAAAATGCTTTAGAAAATTTAGTTCTGTGCATTGCTACAACAGAGTCGTTCCCAACCGACCTTTGAAAGCTGCCTTCGGCTAGGAATCTTAATGTGGCTGCTAACTCGATTACCAGTGGAATTGATTTTGATTCAACATGTGATTCAATTTTTTTTAATATTCAAGTAAAGCCTTCTTTATTTAAACGAAAATATTCCTTAAAACTAAAAATATGTATAAAAGAACAGGGGAAATTATTCATTCTATTGTTCTTACCTATTATCCGGCATGTTTAATGGATTTGATGCATCCCTCAACCTTTTTCGTTCATGTAAGAGGCTTAAATTTAGCTGTGACATAAGTAATAATGAAATAATGATTTTAAAGTCACCGCTCATTTGTAGCTCATTGAAATAGACCTGTCCCTTAAGGAAACCCTTCAATAGCATAATCTGTATCTTTCTACTCAGTAGAATCTAATGCAAATATCATTTATACAACTCACCTCATGTGGAAAATTTAATACGACTGTCGTCTCATATATTTTTAAATTGTCTATGGTTTTTCTGTTGGGTTAGAACGAAGTTTTCCCCACTCGTTGTGTTCTTTATCGAACTCTTTTTAACATTTAGCTAGCATTCAAAGCAATTATTTGTTATGGCTAATGTTACTTCTTTAGTTGATGGTATTTTAGTAAAAATCTAAGTGCGATGAAGTGAACAGATTTCGCGGTGCCCTTCCATTTTTAAAATATTGGTTTAAACAAATTTATCGAACTGTAATTTTTAAGAATAAAGCGAATAATTTATTCACTTTATCAAATTATTCGCTTAAATTTATTGAATCTTTATAAAAGAAATATAAAATAAAAATCGTAGCTCTAGGTTATTATTTTTTTATTATTACTAATGGCCAACGGCTTGACTTCGTGCAGAAAGAGGAACCTGTTACCGGCCACCACTACGTGGAGGCATAAGCCAGAACTTATGGCGGTGCTCCTTGTTACGGCAAGCCATATATTTGAGCCTGCCAGCCCACGGAAGGCACAAATAAAAGATAAAAAGCGTTTGTGGATATTCGATTTAAATTTTGGAAAGCTGAAAGTGACAGGAAAGACTTCTGCAGGAAGTTTATACTAAATAAGAAAAAAACGGACGAGCCCTCTATAAAGAATGTTGTTATCACGAACAAGTTCTATAACTTTATTGGAGTAAATAAAAATGAATAGTAAGACGATCAGAGTGTTTGGCGATGTGAAAAATATGTTTACACCAACAAACATCATACTGTATTATCATGCCAATAATATCAAGGGTTTAACAGTTATTTTTAATATTTAGCAAATCAAAACAGAAACAAAATAACTAAATAAAGTAGATTTTCCTTTGTTAGAAAAGTTAGTTATTAGAAATCTGTTACTTACCAAATTTAACCATGCATTTGTGGTCAGAATCAGATTTTCAAAAAATAATACTATTTTTACAATATTTTGTTTTTCATTCGAAACGCGTTTGTATTTTAGTTTTGTATACGCCCGCTGCTTTGACCATCTTTCGTTGGCCGGCCCTATAACAGAAAGTTTTAAACGTAGTCTTAAGTCTCTTGCTGCTGTAAGCATAAGAATTTTTTTTATGTATTAGGTGCCACGCCCCCAGTTCTGATCCCGCCTGTTCGAGTAGTAGACTGTGCGGAATAATAGCAAAGTAATACATTTAAAAAACAAAAACATTTACGGCAATTTTTGACCTGGGATAGGAAAATATTAAATGAGCAACACAAACTAAATTTAAGCCTTATAATTGTACTAATTGATTTGTTAATGTTAGTCTTCACGCTTGAGATTTATACAAGTGACGACATATTCTTTTATCTAATTAAAATGTCTTTAAACAAAAAATATATATCATAATGAAATCACCAACTCACATGCGTATTATTTCTAAGAGTTTAATATGTTCTCAGCACTAAAATACAGAATACCAAGGTGGCGTATACTTAATATTTAATTTGGCCATACACAAGACTTGTAACACAAACACTCATACGTTATCATACGCTGCTGCACTTAATGAAAAACTAACAATATATTAAAAAGTATATTTGAGAGAATGCTAAGGATACTTAAAATTATAAGTATTAATTCTTTTTAATAATCTTTCAACTAAAAATCCACGAAAATATTTACATATTTTAATGCTCAACAAATAAAACTTTGCCATTAGTTTTTGTCAACATATTTCTGATACTAAATCATTTTGTTGAAATATCATTTAAATATTTGCTTTCTAATTGCAAGTGTACACTAAAGTAACTAAGCGAGCATAATGCAAAGAAACGAAATATAGTAACTAAATCCTTGAACCAAAACTCATTTTTATAATCACTTGCGCACTTGTATGGAATTACCGTAAGATTTTTGCTTATGCTTATTAAGCATTTCTATTTGCGTTTGTGTGCAATTAATGTAAAAATTTTAAAATCCTTATTTCAACTGTCAATTGTATGTTTGGCTATTGTTGAATACATTTACACTAGACAACACTTTATTCACGCTAACACAAGAACACACAATACATACTGCACTACAACAAAAATTAATAATAACAACAATGACAGAGGAAGTATATATTTGCTCAACAATCGCTAAGCAATTATTTACCATGTTTCTATTGTAAAGAAATTATAATAATATTACTGTTGTTGTTGACTTGTTATTTTATTTGCTTAACACTAGGCTAATGAGTCGTTTGCCAAGAGAAGCAAAAATTTCAAGTGCAAGACAAAGACAGAAGACACTTGTAAATGCAGTTATATGAGAAGAAAAATGAAAAACAAGTGCTAATGATTTTGAAGTAGTTGTAAACAATCGTTACAACAGAATTTTTCTCTGTTTGTAATTTTTAATTGCTGTTGTTTATTTGTTTTGGCAAGCGTTTTAGTGTGTGTAAATGGATTGAATGGCAGCTGAATTTTATACGATAAAAGGGAACTTAAAAATATACATGAGGTTTAAATTCTCTTATTCTTAGCGGAGACTTTTGCTCCATTATTTTGATAAAGAAAACTAAAGAAAACAGCTTTGTGACGAACATGCTTCACTCCCTTTCTATCTCTCTCTCTCTCTCTCTCTTTTGGAAAACAATTGCGTCCGAAGCTTCAATGTTTGTGGTTTTGGTGCGATCAAAAGAATGATTTATATTTCGATCCTGGCCAGATTACCACAGGTGAGATGTGCAGACTACAATTAATTCTTTTTTCTATGTAAGTGTGACAGTACTTAAAGATTCACCTAGAAATGTTCTTTTTGCGGCTCTATGTCTAGTAAACTTAGATATATCTCACTTGAGAAATTTCGATAAGTGTCTGTTGCAAGAATCAGGGAGCCAAATTTTTTGCAGTACCAACAGTTCATTCACCCTGCTAGTGACAGGTTTTATGACCTAAAGCATCATCTTACTGCGAACATGCAGGTACCGGGTAAAATAACAGAATAGCAGCGCAGTAGAAATACTGTTGCGACATGCCTCTCTGGATGTTTTAGTCTCCAACCCCGGCGCCAGACTCGCATGCGGCAGTCTAGTCAGCCAACTATCTTGAAAAGTAGCGACTATTTAAACCCATATATAATCTAATTTTTCGTATTGGAACGGAGGGAGCATGAACACACGTATGTTATCCAGTGCATGTAACGTAATTTTCAGCAGGAGATAACCCATGTTGATGTCAGTCTCAAAAGACGCCGACAACTGCCAGTCGACGGTTAGTATTAACTAAAGCCGAAAGTAAATGACTTCACGGGAGTAAGTGATACGTAAAGAAATCGACAAATAAATGTATATAACGCGAAAAAACTATAGAACTTAGAGTTGTTTAAAAATCACCAAATACAGAAGCAGTATATTCTAATATCGACGCACAAATCAAATACAAATAAAACAACATTCCGACACTTTTATTAAATTCGCGACGTATAACGGTCTACCTGTTATTTTTTTTCTATTAGCAATACTGTACTGAATAGATATTGGCAAACTGAAACCTTAAGTTCATTGGCTGTACCCTAACCTGTAAGAAAGACCTTGTAAACTCTAACAATTTCAAAAGCAACATTTTGAAATGCGTTCAGAAATAACAATGTAAGAGAGCGTTAAAGCAAGGCAATCATACATAATCTTGTATTCATTAATTTCACCGATTAATGCTTATTGCGAATCAGGGCATGATTTATTGTAAAACTCCAGCTAGATATTTTAAAAATATTTATAGAACCTACTTGTGAACAAACAAATGTTAAAATGCACTTTAAAAAGCTTACTTTGAATATATTTTGCTATGAAATCACTTATCGCAAACCTTAATTGCGGTTTGTTTAAATTTCTCTGTAGAACAAGG
This sequence comes from Phania funesta, assembly GCA_963932375.1. Taxonomy (NCBI): domain Eukaryota; kingdom Metazoa; phylum Arthropoda; class Insecta; order Diptera; family Tachinidae; genus Phania; species Phania funesta. The sequence goes on along the minus strand of OZ010653.1, from coordinate 100,215,223 downwards.
TATGACATTAAATATGTGCTTATACACACCTACGCAGGATTCTATTTAAAGTCAACTCAAGCACACACACGTACACCCTACACTAATGTCAACATCAGCATAAAAATGGAGTCGAAAATGTATGAAAAGTGAATATGACTTTCAACTAGATGGTGAGTGGTAGAGTATTAACATATAAAAAAACCACCTGCAGCGTTGAAGGGTGTGCGCTTGTGCTACAGGAAAAGGATGTTGGCGCAGCAGTAAACTTAAATGTTAATCTAATACAGTTTTGCAAACATGTGTTTAGATTGTAGCTAGTGTTTACAAGCATGCCATTTCGAAGAGAAAACTGGGTCAAAATAATATAAACAAAATACCTGGGTACATATTGTATTTCAAACTCACACATATACCTTTCGAGTAGTCAGGAATTCAAATGTTACAAACAATAATTTAAGCACACAAAAATTTCCCAGCCAAATTGTGTTTGTTATTGTTTAAGCATGAGAAAGGAATAAAAAAAGGGCATAAGAAGGCGCTCCATGATGTAGACATTATGTGAGGACCATGTTTTCTCTTAAACCTTTTGTTTTTAATTCCTTTCAGTAGCCTTAGTCACCATGGCAAGTTACAGAATTAAACAGCGCGTGTAAGTGATAAAATATTGTTATTAAAATTGGAAACCGTTACTATTAATTTTACAACAGACACGGTATTATTTCAAAATCCACCCTTTGACGTTTCGAGGTGATCGATTATTAAAATTATCAGCCATACACCTAAGTCAAAGAAACGCCAGATCAGTTGGAACATTGTCATAAAATTCTGCAGGATAACACCGGGCAGTGCACAAAAACTTGAACCTTCGTAGACTTAAACTTGGCGTAAAAGGTCCAAGTAATGCATGAGCTAAACATTAGTAGCCACATATAACGCTGTTTTCTTGCACACTAGGTCTTGGAGAAAACAAAAGTTTTATTAAACTTTTGGGGCGACATCAAGCCATATGAGCTTCACGGGTATCAATGCAATTAAAAATTACTGCTTAGTGTGGAATTCAGGTCGCATTTCTTTAAAAACAACATCATTGCCAGTAAATGTCACAGGTTAATGACAACCTTGTTTATTTTTGGCAGAAGAGACATTTTGCATGACCGATTTGAGGGTGCCATCTATGCAGCGAGACTGTTTCTTATAGAGTTTTTCAAAGCTGCTACACTATGTCAATGGCATTTCTAAAATTCAACCAGATATATGCATCAGATTTCACGATAATTAATAAAAAAGTCATTAATATTTCACACATAACTTGGCGTGTTTTAATTTTATACTGATTCAGTATTATTGCAAAATCTATCGGCATTTAGATGTAGCTTTATGTATTCATCACATTTTGCTTTAACTTTTAACACTATCCGAAGACCGGCACTTGTGGAAAATCTACTCGTACTTATCATTACTATCTCCCAACTCTGACTAATCTAAGACCTTTATTTTAAATTTGCGAAAATATTTTTGCATATGTGCGCTTAAAAGCCCTTTAAATGCCTTTTGTAAAGTTAAAATGAAAGCAGTTGCGGCTTGTTCAACCTTTGCTGCGTTTGCTCCACCTACTGTAGAGTGAATTGGCTTGTAATAAATTTAAATACCATTTTATATGTTTGTTAAATATTTAACAGGTCAAATTTTGTTTTTGTGGACTTCTGCGTACATTTTAGCGTAAAGATAGTTATGTTTATGAGACAGCATGTAAGAGTATGAATTTATTAGCGTGATTGGTTGAATGAGTTCATACTTCTATGATATAAAAGACCGAATCAGGAAATAACCTTAAATATTTGAAAACAAATATGTAACCAACAAAAAAGCGACAAAGAAATTATCAAATGAAATTGTTATAAAATTAACAATCTCTTTTGATAAAAGGATTTTTTGAGTTTGCAATTTGTATTCAAAAAATCACAATTTATAAATGCTATTTAAATAAAAGGATCTGAGTAGATAAAATTTAGTGGAATGATTAGGGTTTTAATATGATAAGAAGATTAAGAGCAATATCATTGAAAGCTACAAAAAGGTTATCTTGAAGAGAAAATAATACAATGTGGTGGAAACTAGGATTTTTGGCGGTTAAGAGATGTTTAAACTACAGGTTTCTCTGTCGAAAAGTGGACTAAATGCTGAGCTATTTTAATAAAAGTGTTTTTTCAAGCAAGTAACTTTTGGGCAGAACAACTTCTTCTGAAATGGTGAACTTTGTTGTAAGTTGAGAAACTTAGGACAGAAAGGCATGTTGTGCAAAAAAGGGCACAAAAACGGGAATTTTAAGATTAACATGTTTTTTTATAAAGAAAATGCCATTTTTAAATTTGGAATTTGTGAAAAAAGTTTGGAAAAAAAGAACTTTTGTGAAAAAGCATAGAACCTTCTTATGAAATTGCACTAGTACTCAGAAGTATAAGAAAAAAGAAGAGGTAAATAAAGTATATAACTGAATAAAGATTTCTAAAAATTTTGTTAGAAAAATGACTTTTTGTAAAAAAAAATTTTCTAACACTTTAAAAATATGGGAAAGTTGATAATTTTAAATCGCGCCTGTTTAAGCCGAAGCCACGGGATTAAGCGGCGATTCAGCACTAAATAGATTATTGCCTAGTGGTTAGTTGGAAATTTTTAAAAGTTAATGCTAGTTACTAACATTCCTACAGAAAGTTCAAAGTATGGAGAACCTGAGTAAAAATGTTATTATGTGTTTCATATATTTTCTTTTCAATCTTACCTTTTTTGTTGGAATCAACTAAAATGAAAAATAGTTATAGTGTTGAGCGGTCCAGGTTATCCGCCCAGAAATGCTTCTCATTTCGTAGCCACTTCAGTGGTATTTCATATGCTTTATATTTTTTGACGCTCGCCTTGGCCTTGAGAAAATATGAAAAATATAATATTTAGTTTTAGGATAAGTAAGCACGGACATGGTAATATGGTTTTATAAAATGCATGAAATTTTGAAAACAAATTTAAAAAATAATTTTTAAAAATTTTATATTTTCAATTTTGAGAAAAAAATTTGGAGGAACCGGAAAAGAGTTTTTCCTTTTTATTTTTTTATGCGACCTTAAGAAAAATGCAATCGGTTTTAACCAAAACTCAATGCTCTGTAACTCCTTAATTATTTTTAATGCTGTACACTAAAATAGTATTGACAAAAAAATTATTTCTCTTATAAGACACACTTTTGTGTTCTCTTTGATTTGTTTATTATTATTAGCATTAGTTGAAGCATAGGCTTAACCAAAAAGCATTTCTAATATATTTGAATCTTTTAATCTTTTAATTTAGTCGTTCAAATTTAAACAAAACAGGAAGTTCTTTTGTTTTATCTTGCTTTACTACTTTACTTAAGATATAATTCTTAAAGGCTTTGATATAGTTTTTTACTGCGCCCAAGATAAATATTTACCGCTTCGTAAATCAAACTTTAGCAAACCACAAAATTTAACAAAAAAATATATATATTAAAAATCAAAAGCCAACTGGTTTAATGTACAGCTAAAATGAATAATGAAGTTTCATTTAAACCCAAAACAGACAAACATACATTAAGAATGATATTGTTTTAAGTAGGGACTTGCGAAAGTACGCCAGGCACTAAAATATTCATTTATTGTGGACAATTGTCAGATTTTAGTGCTGATGATGATGTTGGTTCTATGAATGACATGTGAATGACATGATGTTAATAAATGATGTTCGTGTTGCTGAAAGTGTTTCTGCTACAACTGCTAATATTGATGATAGGAAAATCACACTATATAATTTCATATATACAATTGTTATTGCTGCTTATTTGAGTGGTTATATGAAGTGTGAAAAATCTTTTGTAAATCTTAATTTTTACATGAAAACTAATTTTACTAGACATCAGCCCAAATGATAAGACCGTTTACTGTTCGACTAACTACTCTATCTCTTACGGTAACACAAATTTCCGGACCCACGTGGGTCTGTGATGCAGGCGGCCAATTTACCTAACTCTTGTTTGAGCTTGCTATTTCCGCCTTTTATGGTTTATAGAGAGATTCATAGAAAGCCTCTGCAGCTTATACGCTGCTACAACTATAAATCAAAGGTTTCCTTTGTAGTTTTGTGCTAAAGTTTCTAGAGCTATTGTTATTAAAACTATTTCCCGATCATATCATTTTCAAAGTAATTTCCTCACTTATCAACTTTATTATGAGATCAGTCGGAACATTTTGGGCATTTAATCTTTCCGCCTCTTAAGTGGTGTAAAAAGGTCTGGCTGATCTTAGCTGATCTAGCACACCGCTTTCTTTATGGGCCTCTTTTCGACCTCCTTCTTTCCACGAATTGATTTCAGGCAACTGACTTGTAATTTACGACTGCTGTTCCACGTGGACTAGGGATTTTTTTTATAAGAGAGTGTTAACTGATCAGTGCTGAATATATTTAGCCAGACTCCTTACAGAGACGGCAACCTGATACAGGCAACCACTCAGTTACGGCAAGCGATACCTTTGTACGAATCAGCTGATGAACTTTGCTGCTTCTTACTTAGGTTATTCTGTCTTAAAACTAGTAGTCGAGTGCTCTCCTACGTATATATCAATATATTACTAAAAACTAGTCTTTTCTGGATTATAATTATTTCGGGAAATGCTTTGCTCCTTTCATACCAAATTGTGTTATAATTTATTTGCAAAAACTATGATATAAAGTGGCCATCAGAATTAGCTGGGAAAATTCAAAGTTCTCTTTATTTTTATTAATGCATCTCGAATATTTATGCATGAATATATTCATTAAAATCCCTTGGTCCTATGTAGAATATTATGAAGACTGACAGAAATTCATATAATCAAACAGGTAATACTACTACCAGCGTTCAGATATTAATTATGGATTTTCTTTTTGTATTTAAAATACAAAATATACAGTTAATATAAGATGAAAAAATCCCATATATCGCATATCATAAATATATTCTTTTAAATATTTATTACACTTATTACATCCGAAGTCGAAAAGGGGCTCAAAAAATAAGGGGTCTGTTTCGATATCCCCCCTACATTAACATTACATTTAACATTACATCCGAAGGAAGTGAAGTTGTGGCTGTGTGTATGTACGTGTATGTGTTTAGTTAAGAGTGTGTGTCCTTATTGAAGTCTTACCCATGATATTATTAATTTATTCATACAATATGTTTTACCTTATCAGCCTGTGGGAGTAAAAAAAAGATTTCATTCTATTGCGACAAAAGGGGCAAAAAATTGAAAATAATTTTCAAGAACGAAGGCACCGTAATACTTTTTGTTTAACAGCGAGGTTATTACATAATAAAGAATAAAGAAAATTGGTTGCTCCACCTTAAGAGATAAATTTCAATCATTTTGCCGAAGTAAAGTATTTTGCAAATACAAGGTTTTTCTTTTTTCGTCAAATTGTATCAATTCTAAATAATAAATATTCTTTTTTAATTTTAATTAGGTATCCGTTGCTAATCAACTGATTTAAGTAACAGCAGAATTATTTTAACATAAAAATTACACGCTTTTTGTTATAATATTTTTGGCATTCAACTAAAATTTTCGAAATAAAAATTGGATCGTAATTTAGAAAAATTTTCAAAAAATAAAAAAAAAAACATTTCAGAAAAACCAGATCATTAAAATGACCAAATGATGGGAAATTTTAAGTTTCTCAGAATTATTCGCTTTAAATGTTACATGTCTAACGTATAATCCTTTTTTAGAGCCTAGTTAGTACTCTGCTCAGCATTTCATAAAAAATCTCTACTTATTAAATTAAATTAATTTTAATGAGATCAAGCCAAGTGAGCAATAAGAGACAAACCACTTGCAAACATCTTTACGTTCAATTGAAATTTGAACTCAATGTTTGTATAATTTCTACACATTTAATTATATAAATATATTTTGTCATTGAAAATGCTTTCGAATTAGAAACAACAAGTTCAGACTACTCAAATTTATGCGACTATTAAGAAAATTGTTTAGACTTGCAACCAACTCAAGCTGTGCTCTAAGATATATAAACACTTGTATACAGACAACAAAAGTCCAGGAGACAGGCAAGCAGCCAGCGGAGTATAAAGTTCTTACTTCAATACGTGTTTGTGCACAATATATGAATGCTACCTTCGTTTGCGACCTTGTGTTTTTTTATTTTTGTCTTAGTCTCTTTGCCACTATTGAAATTAAAATTGTAATGACATTAAGAACACTAACTTCTTTCGCAACAAAGTAACACTTAGTTCTAACACTAAATGCAAGTTCAGGCTTACCACATTTGGGTGCATTTTTTTAATAACGAGGGTTGGCTGATTTGACGAAATTTAATTTTAGGTCAATTTTAATTAAGTTTACATTAAGCTTAAATTAAGTTTTACTTTAGTTTTAATTCTGTTTAGTTGGATGAATATTTACCGAAGTGAAATTTGCGAAATAAAAGGTCTAAAAGGTTTTGAAAGGTAATAGTTTTGATATTTTATGAATTTTTTTATATCAAATTTCAACAGATGTTCGAATTTTTTGGGAAAATATATTTACAAAAAAAAAAAATTACTTAGAGATTAATAGAGTCCGCACAAAAATGTTAATGTGAAACAAAGACCAAGTTCCAAAAACTTAGGCCGCTAAAAGAAGTGAGCTCAAAATGAAGACCAATAAATTTGGTAGTTACTAAACTTCAGCTGTCTAGTTATAGTCTAATTGCGCTATAATATTGATGAGTGAGTCAGTGAATATGTACTAAAATATCTTGACCTATGAGTTATGAGGGGGTAAATCTAGCGCGAATATTTTTCGTATAAACATACATACTATGTGCGTTAGGCCTGAACTTGCGCCCTAATGTGCAAAAATATAATTTACAACATTTTTGACATCTAATTTGACCTGTAATATGCTTGAGTTTCTGTTATGCTGAACAACACAATTTGTGACATAAGTTGCGATTTCGTACCACTAAATTTATATATATATATATTGTTTCCTTTCCTTTCATCATATTTGCGGATATTATGTTTGTATGAAAGCAGGGAACCCCAGAGATATTTGCTTAGAGTAAATAGAATAAACTTGGAGCGAATAAGACACCTAAATATTTGGAAATATTGTGTGGAGATATTGTGTCTGATAAGGAAGATACTCTAGAAATAATATGAGCCATCTGACAGTTCTAGTGAGAGTAAATATTAGGTAAAAACATTTGTCAACAAGGTTACTTGCAGTGAACGACGAATTTAAGCAAGAGTGCACCGAAACGTAAATTGTGGAATAAATAGGTTGACATATTGCTCACACATTTTAATCCATTACAAGATTTAACAGTGGATGGGCAACGGCTGCCATTCGGAGGAACATCTCCATTCCGGCAATACATGCCGTGAAATCCATTAAGTATTGTAGATGCCTGAAAGATCCAAGGTTTACGTATAGTTCTCGGTTTAACAGTTGTATTGAAAGGTCGTAATGTGACTAATGATAAATTGGTTATAATTGGGACCACCATTATTGGGAAATCAAATCACTTCAGTAGGAACTATACCAGAAATAATCCCCGGAGATGTCAATATCTAAAGACTAAATGCATACCAGCATATTCATAGTTTTTTTTTTATTCACTAAGGATACCAGCTTCCTGAACACTAACAGGAGCCGACGACTTCAACCAAATCCGAGGGAAAAATATTTTATTTAGTCAAAAATAGAACAGAAAGAAATCACCGGCAATAACGTCTCAAAACATATGGTAAAATACCATTAGTATGGTTTATATGAAAACAACACCCTTAACCAATTAATTAACTATTACTTAACAATTGCCATTAATATTGATATAATATTAAGTTTTTAAAAATTATATATTTACATAAATGACATGAATTAAATTTTACTTCATTTTACATTGTCAGTAAACTTTTTGCATAAAAATGTTCTTTTAGTTTGGGTTTTAGTGGAAAGATTTAAAATTTAGATTTAGAATATTAAATATTTGGTAAGGAAACTCTACATACTGTAAACGATTTTTCATTCAACCTATTAACTTTTTTAGGTCATAATTGATTGGTGTTTTTTTGCCAGTCTTCTAATATTTCTCTTTTTAGCGATGTCATATTTTTGGCTGGCGTTTAGCGACTAGTTCTTTTCAAAACCACCTACAATTTCTCAATAGAGTTGAGATTCGGAATATTAATACGCGTCCATTGTTGAGTCTATAAAAGCAAGGTCAAGCACTTCTTGACTTGATATACAGCTCCAGTTCATTATGGACATTTTTCAAAATGTTATGGTTGAGATGATTTTTTGATGTTTAAGAGAAGTCAACATTTCTAGTCAAGATCTCTAGAAGGTCCGTCGTTCTAGTACAACATCATCTTCGTTTCATCACAAAATATGACATTTTTCCAATAGTCATTCGGCTGCGAAACATTTTGAATTGCGAAGAATAATCTGTTTTCTATATTTGTTGCTGACAGGAGTGGTTTGTTTCTTGCTGCTATTGATGAGTACTTATTTTTTTATTATGGAAAGACTGTCTCGTGGCAAACAACAACACCAAGCTTTTCCTATAACTCTGTTGCTAGTGTTCGAATATAAATTTTTGGGTTTTGAGCCACTTTTCTTATAATAAAACGCTAGACACGTCTGCTTATCTCATTTTTTCGCCCACCTTCTTCCTTTAATTCCAGTCTATGCTCTTTTTCAGCTCAATTTATGACGTTGTAAATTGTTCTCCGTGAAAGTTAAAACATTTCCGATAACTCGTCCGCAGTCCTTCCTAGTTGACGATTATAATAAATCAATTGAATATTACTGTACGGTAATCTTTTTCCTGGCATTTTTAATATTTCTAATTTTCTAAATTTACGATGTGTGCAATCCAAAAATTCATTACAAATTAACTTAATTGCTATGAACAATGTACGCAATTTATAACGGGAACTCACCGTTTTGTTGAAAAGTCAACAAAAACTAAAAGTTATGTAAAGAGTTCATTAACATCAAGAGAAACAAAAACTTTTTGTGCAAACAGTTTATTGAAAATGAGAAATGAATTATAAAATTGTGATTGTTGTATTTCTTTGTTGTTTCGAGCATATTTCAATATATTTTTTTTACACGTCCTCTGTAAAAAGATTTTTTTTTACAATAATAACGTCATTGATTTAGTAATAGGTTTGACTCAACTGTGTTTGTTTTCAATGTGCGAACTCATTATTAACAGACTGTATATTATGTAAATGCATTTTTACACCTCGATTTCTATTTAAACGTATTTATTTGCTTATTTATTTAAATAAAGTTTTATTTCTTGTCCTAACTTCCCTCGTTTATAGATATTTTGCTCTGTTACATATTTAAGTATTCTTGGATTTCTTTTGTGCTTCTTGTATATGAATCTAATAATACCATGCAAGTGCATGCTGTTATATGAATGTATGTATGTAGGTGTTGCATGTCTGTGTATCTGTATTCTTCTTGCTTTCTTTTACAATTTCAAGTGCTAGAAACTTGTTACCACAAAGTGTTGCTTTAATGTGCTTTTCAAGTATCCATTCGTGCTTAATAAAAGCTAAACAAACTTGGCTCTCTTTTCATTTGTGTGTGTGGAATTTTACTCGTCTTCTGTATTCACAGACGCTTCCCTAATTGAGTGAATGCATTTGTATTTATAAATATATAAATTATATAAATTCTTTTATTTATAAAATTTTTCTCTAAAGAGATAAATTATACACGCAAATGAAGAACTTATTAACAGTGAACATAAGATGCTGCATTTATTTATGTGTTTTATTTTAATTAAAAACAGTAGATAGGGACATTTGTTTGAAACAGGTTTTAGCAGTTCATTTCTTTTTTAAGTTTAAATAATTGCCTTTTCTTAAAGCCAACTTCTTTACATATGGCTTTACATGTGTAACAATATTTCAGGCAGATATGTAAAAATAAATTTTTATAATAATTGGCATATACCAACTTAGTTTTATTAATAATATTTTCTAAGCCCTATAAGATGAATAAATATCTTATTACATACACTACAGCAAGGGGATTAGAATGTGTGGTAGTGGAGAATGTCTAGTAAAAGCAACAAATTCCTTGTCTTATCTTAACAACATGGTATATAAAACCTTAAGGAATTCAACATGGAAATAAGGCTGCAGACAAAAAATAAAAACATCAAAGTATTACAAATTGTTTAATCGACAAGGCTTAATATGCTAGTCACGTTTGGCTCGTTTCTTGCTCTTTGCCAGGAATTCTACTGCAGAATACTCATAGCTTTAAGTCCTAAAGGACTTGAAAAAACAGATCTTAACGTAAAAAAAAAACTGAAAAAAGGTAAAATTAGTCTTTATTTATTTGTGGGATTTTATTTATCTCTACTTGTTTCTTTGTTAGATAAAATTATCTGGAATATATTTAATGTTCATGTCAAACTAAAATTGTAGGAAAAAGTGTATGTGTTTGAGTTTGTTTCTAGCATGTTGCGATTACTTTTGGATACCCGTTTAGGCAGCGTTGCCTAATGTAGACATTTGCGAGTTATTAACGAAACAAAAAACTTTAGTTTTTCTAGAATTTTTGTATGGGAACACATTAATATTTTATTGATTATGTAGGTGCAAATTTAATTTTTTCACAACCCATCCTTGCATCTGCGCCTGGGCTTATCTAACCACAAAAAATAGTTAAAAGAAAATAACACAACAATATTAAGCACAACAAAGCATAGTGTAAGTAACCAGATTACTTGTTACTTGGTAGAGTAACTTTGTTTTCTTTTATTTGTTGATTTTAAGGAAAACAAAAATTTTTGTTGCCTTTGATTTTCACTATTATCAATCCATTTGTTGAGCTGAAATATTTTGTAGTTTCTGATATTTCGCGACAAAAATGTTTATAGTTTTGAAAACCGCAATAAAATTTATTTAACGAAAAGTTTGGAACACAAAAATTTTATAAACGATTTTAAAGCAAAATTTAAAAAACCCGAAAGGCATTACACTTAAAAACAATTGAAACCTTCCACACTTCATAAGCCATTTCATGCACTACACTACGCAGGTTAAAAAGGTCTAGCAAATTGTTTAAAGTATAAAAAGGCATAACATTTTTAAGGTTAGACTCCTGTGCTTAACAGATTCCAACAGCAGTAAAATAAACTACTGATATTGTATTAAAGTGTCAGTTGTTATTATGCTCAGCTTTTATTTTTGTTGGTATTTTATTGGAGCTTTGTTTGCTCTTATGCTTCTAGTTTTCTTTTATGCTTGTGTGCATTGAATAAGTTTTGTACTTTCAATGGGAGTTTCTTTAATTCCATTTATAACTTCTACGTTAATTAAGGAAAATTAAAAAGTTGTTTACCAAAAAAGCATAGAAAACGTAAGAAACAATAAGAAACAAGCAATAAGAAACAAGTCGAAAAGTTAAAAGTTTTGTGTTTATACGGAGACAAAAGCACGCCAAAGAAAGGAACGAGATAATTTAAACCAGTATTTTCTGCTATCCTTCGCTCTTCTGAATGACCCTGTATGTCAAGCTTTGTTTTTGATTTGCCAGGCTTTTTCAAGCAATAATAAACGACAGCCTTCGGGAATTGAGGCCATTCGGCAAAATGTGAATGATACCCAAAAATAATGTCTTGTGACAAAGCTAAATGAGGATTTTAATGCTCCTTAGACGAAATGTTATGAGCAGACGCCTGATGCTCGATGGACTAAGCACAATTGCTCAAGTATTAATTGTACTCGATCTAGAATATATACGCAAGTTGTTACCACAACAGAATGTGTTCTAAAGAAACTACGGAACTAATTCCGGATATCACAACATTACAGATTGTGTTTTATTTGCTTTTAATTTACACTACACACGCTCTGCTCCTCAACTGAACCAATATTATTAGGGACAAAAAAACCTACTTCTAAGCGTGCATTTCCAACAGATGCCAGTCATCGTCCGGCACATTAAGCAGTTCTGAGTTTAGCTGTAGAAGGAAACATCGTGAAAGTTCCGCAATTAACGAGTCAGGATGAGAAGATAAAGAGATGCCAGCTTCTACAACGAAATTTAAAACTTTGATCAGAGGAGTGAGGAAAATACTGCTTAAGTGTGACAATCGGGAAAGATATCAAGGAGTTCTAACTCTATAAAACCTAAGCCAAATCCTCGCACACAGTGTTGAAGGTGTGATGGTCTGCTGTGGCTTTCTATGGACGTAACAAAGAATATAATTTACAGATCTTAAATGGTGACCAGGGATGTTTCTTGTATGAAAGCTGACATTAGATTTGAAATCATTACACGAATTCACTACATTAAACATTATCTGATTGAGATTAAATTCGAAAAAGGCAATTGTACCAGCGGTGCGCAGAGCAGGTTGACCTAAAGACGACAGGCTGATACAAATGTAATGCCTTCGAGACCATAAGAGAATGACTGTCTATAAAAGGTAGTAAATAATGCTAAACCTATTAAGTGTTAATCATTGCTTGAAACACATTAATGAGCAAGAAGTTCAAGTACTAAGTACTCATGAGAAACGATGGCGGTATTGAAATTGGACCCCAATTTATAATGTTCTAAAAAAACTCCACCTCTTACCCAGTGAAATTAATTAAAACATAACTTTTGATAAACTAAAACACGAAATTGTAGTCAAATAAATGCCAAACTCGATCCACCACTTGTATATTCCCAAGAAAACTGGATTGACGTTAAAGGCAAGTATGTTTGTAATAAAAAAATTAATTTTTCATATAGTAATTGTTTATTTATTTTTACTAAACTCTGTCCTCAAATATATTCAAAATCTATAGTTCTCTCCTTGAGAACAATAACCAGTTTAAAGAACAAGTAGGAAAAATAAAGAAATAATTGAATCTAACTATCACAAGCGTATACGGGTATAAAAGAAGCAACAACAAAAAATTAATTTGTATTTAATTTCTCCTTCTTGACTGCATTTTATCTTTATTAAAGTGAAAATAAATATTTAAGTGGGTTATAATATAACAAAAATTAATTGAAACATTTTTCTAAATAGTTCCTTAAGCAATCGATGGAAAGGAGAGACATGTTTGATACAAAACTATGCAATGAAAGAATTGCTGTTTTGAGGAAATACTTGAAACCAGCTATTTGCTATATGACTAATGTGTAATTTTGATTAAGGGCAAAGTATCATCTTACAGGCAGGTCAGTGTTGCCAGGCTAAGCTTGAAAAAAGTTATAGCATGTTAAATTTTGCATTAAATCTTATATTCAAATATAGATTTTCCGAACGAAGTTCCGTCATGCATTGTCAAGTTTGGTTTGAAGACAAACCGGAGTCGGCTTTGTGTTATCTCCAGTGTATTTTTTCGTTCTCAAATAAACAGTTGCTTAGTTGATTTGGAGTTGGCCAGTTGGTTGATTATTTAACGAACCGGATGTCTTCAATTTTACCATTTGCGTTAAACAGTCGAATTTGAATAGTTCGTAGGTTTTGCACTGATAATCAAGTTCCATTAATTGAACGAGTTTTAGCTTACCATGGGGAATCGATATTAGTGACTGAATAGTCAACAACAGATTTGATAGACACTACAAAAAGAACATGGCCACAAAAGACCGTATATAAGTTTATGTTAATCCACATATAGTTTCCATTTACAACTGAAATCTGTAGTTGGCTCTGCAATCACGTTCAATACTGGTGGACCAAATATTTTTCAATGCAACTCAAATGCAAGAGCTTGTTGAGAAAAATTCAAAAATAAATGGATATCATTCTAAATCCAATATGGATTATGCCCCAGTATGGCTTATTAATTACTTTTTGTTCAACGTCATGATGTCCGTAACAAACGAAATGGCTTAATGGAAACAATACGAAATATTAACTGCAGTCATTCTAAATCCATTATGACGGCTGCCGAAAGAATGCTGATTAATTGTTTATCTCTTAACATGTGTATTGATTGAAAAGGTTTTCTGAGAAGAATTCGCAAATCTCCACTAAAACGGCAGTTTATATAAAATGGGATTCACATCAAAGGCGGTCTGCCTCTGATTTAGATAAATTGTAATTAAATTAAAAATAATTAAAATTTGTTTTTTATTTTTTTCCCCTTATTTTATTTTCATATTATTTGAATTTAATTTTATGATTTATTATATTTTACTTTACTTTTGCTATTATACTTTCTTTGATTTTATATTTTTATATAGGTTTATCATTCCGCTAGTAATTTCTGTTAAAATAAGTCCCTTTAGGTAGGGAAGTTCAGTTCACGATATCCCTCTGTCCGATGTTGAAATCAACGTTCTGACGGCGCTAGATAACTTAACATCGTTTAACGTGGATCATTTAATCAATTGGCTTTTTTCGCTTTTAGAATCAAGTTATATAGGTCCACGAGTGCTTGGGATGTGGACTAAAAACCTCCTTTTGGGACGCATAAAATTTCGTATAGAAAATTCTGAGTCCATATTAAATTCGATATAAATTTAAAGACATCATTCAGAGGCACCCACATACCTAACGGAAATGTTGGAATGTCTTAAAATTAAAAAAGGATAAAAACTTCAAAATCTAATAATGAAAACTGAGTTCTTCGAAAAACCGATATATAAAAAAATTCGGAATGTCGGCAAAATTTAATATTCTTCACAAATTTGAAGATTCACCATTTTAAGTAATTACTATATCCGACGATACAAAAATTTTAGCTATAGATCAGAAATTCAAATAGTTATTGTTAACAGAAATTTACGTCGTTCTAGTTATCTGATCGACAGTGCATGTTCAATAGTACAACGCCTCATTTGGCATGCAACACGTCTGATATTATTCAATTAAATATTACTCATACGCATAAATTTTATTTCCCGTAAGAAAGATATTTATTAGTGACAACCATGAGAAATAATAATGAACCAACTTGGTTTAAATAGTTACCATGGTAAAAAAAAACTTTTCGCTCAACAACTTGGCAACGAAATTTCATCAATAAGCATCAACTAAAATCAACATTCACAACATCATAACTGTCAATGTGTATATAAATGTTTTCTACATACTTCGAAGTATTGATTTCAATGATATATTTTGAATGAATTATTAGTTTTTTCCATTTTCCAAGCTCTTCTTCTCTAAAATTTTTATCTATATTTTCATTAATGCTCAGGCAAGAACATACCACCAGCACGTATTTATAGAGATTATTTTTTACGTTGAAAAATAGCGATAAAAAATATATTAAAATTGCAAATGGGAACAGCATTAAAAACGTTAATATTCAGACACTCATTTATAGTGTTATTAAAAATAATAGGTGTGAATAACAGAAAAGAAGGATAAATAATAAAATATTATCGTATTGCTCTTCTTGTCTCGGCACTGAAATTGGAAGAGGAAAGCAATTTTAGTTTAATATTTCTTTAAAAGAAAATAATAAATAAGTATATTTTCCAAGCATAATGCTGCTACATATTGTTGGAACTACTGCTCATACATGTCCGTAAATATAGTTGTCATTAATTTTTAGTGTTCTCCTTGATGGAGGAGACACCAATGTTGTTTTTAATGCAGTACGAGTCCATGATTGTGCTGTTCCGAAATCTGGAACAATCAATGATGTTTGTAGATATGTAGTATATCACTTTTAGCTTATTCTTTAAGGTTCTTCATATGTCGCCGTGTAAATAGGTGCACTCTTGTGGAACTGAAGCCTTGAAAAACACTATCACTTGAGTTATTAACAGTTACGTCCCTTGAGAAATATTCTGACTTTCTTCTTCTGACTTTTCTTTAATTTTATTTCTGCACTAAATTACTATTTTAAAATCAATTTACTTTTAATCCATGACCGCGGGCGTAACGGGCAGCTTACACATATAATACTATTCTCAGGCTGATAAAATTTAATAACTCTTTTATTTCTTTATTTCACATTAATTTTAAGCAATATAACAACAAAAGAAAATATGAATGAGTTCAAACTACGCAGGCAATCTGTATAGACGAAAGCAGAGAAATTATGTCTACAACTGACAGTGTGTATGAGGGTACAGAGTATAACGGTTTTTCACATAAAATCATACTAAACCCAGCATACAACAGACAATGTCCATTTATGCTCGAAGAGCCCAACAGTAAAACTGTTGGAACACGTGACAATGAATATAAAAATTCTCTTTATAGCGGCAATAAAACTATAAGAGCAAATAATAAAAGAAATAGAGAAAGCAAGACGCTGCCAAATATAATAATAACAAAAACAGGCATAAATTTTAAACATAGCTTGCAATAAAAATATTAACCCAGCGAAAGTTTTTTAGATTGAAGGATATAACAGATTTCAGAAGCTGGAGAGAATTAGGTGAATTGTTTAATAAATATGTTTTAGCAGGATTTAATGAACGACTTGTTCAGAATTACAATTGCAAAGTTTGGCTGCTTAAAACGTGTAATTATGAACTTATACATTTCGGTAATGTAGCCCCATATTTCAAATAGTTAGTAAATTATAGCTGGCTTCTTCTCGCAGAGTTTGTACAACAGATAAGGAAGAATTTTAAGGATGTCAAATCACAAGATCTAAGCGTCCATTGCCCAGCATAAATCATTGCCTAAATGAATACTTGATTTGTACGGTTGTAAGGTAAGTAGCATCGTCTTGTTGTAACCAATATTCGCCGATGATTACACATAGCATGGCATGGTCGTCTAAATGCAAACGTAGCTCTGAAATCTTATCAGCTTGCTCCTCCCTGCAAATACACCAATGGTGCTTATTGCGGTAGCTATTTATCTAGAAATGGGGCTAGGTACTGGAAAAAAGTCGGCCACAAAAAGTGGACGCCCAAACGGTCTAGACGGTGGAGAGCAAAACTCTAAGCATCTGTGTTGCTACCGTCCTAACTGGCGTCTTCAACTTTTTGTTTTCTTTGATCAAATGATATGTGTTTTTTTAAGTGTCTATTTACTAAACCTTATAAACTGTTCATTTACTGTCTATGAATGTATATGGTCGCTATGCTATGTATTCTGCAACACCATTAAATCAAATAGATTGGTTTTAAGTTTACTAAACTAATTTACTAAAACTAATTTGTAGCTAAAAATTTAGATACTTTAATTTACACAGCATACAATCTGAAATATAAAAAGTCCAGAAGTGCGTTGAAGAATTTATAAAATGTGACATTTTCTTCAAAAAATTCAAAGGATTATGCTCAAAAATTGTTTAAATACCTTAAGAAAGTGTTGTACGAAATCTTTTGCTTTCTATTTTATGCCTGAGATTGTTTTTTATGGCATTTCCTACATAGCCTAAATTCATTTTTCAAAATGAATGTCAAAGCGTTGAAGTTTATTAAATAATTTTTTGTAAAAAGTATTTATTTTGTATGCTCTTCATATATCCGTTTTGCTCAAAAATTCATCGTTTTTCAACAACAAAATTTATTGATAGTAAATAATGTTTTGTTTGCGAAAAAGTAAAAGCTTCTAGAAAATTTGGGTAAAACTTTATATAAAGCTGTCTTAAAATTAATATGCTGATTTGTTTACGAGACGTTACAAGATCTAGGCTTTAATTTGACTTCGAAAGTTTTGTGTTATATTGTCTCTTTTATAACCGTGTCATATGGCCTTTCTTTAGTTAAAATATCAAAATCAAACTAAGTTAGTTTTAAAATTAAAATGAATTTTTATAAGAACAATAAATTTTATATAAAATGTTTTAAAATAATGATTAATTTTACTTAAGGAATGTGACAAAATCCTGGCTTTAATATGTCTTAAAAAGTTTTCCTTTAGATGATCTCTCTTATGACTGTGTTGTATATCCTCTTTTTACATTAGTATTTTAGCGAAAATATGAAAACAAAACAAATTAAGTTTAAAAATTTATACGAATTTTTTAAAAATAAAAAAATATTTGTAATTTTTGTATTATGTTTGAATGAAAAGATTGCATTCTTTTACATACTATAAGCTTACTGGACATTTTATTGTTTAAAGTTTCTCTTCTTGTAAGTTATTTGTTTTTGAAACTGAACATTATAAAAATGTTTATTTATTACCTGAACATGTTAAAGGTTGACCAAACAACTGAGATTTTTGTTGAGTTTTACGTTTAACTTGTTTAGTTTTGTGATTTTTTTTACAAAATTTTCAAGTAATATTTTTTTTTTTAACTTCAAACGTTTTTAACTCAAATGATGCGAATTTTACCTTCAACGCTTCTTTTCTCAAGAGAAAATAGAGCAGAATAATGT
This sequence comes from Phania funesta, assembly GCA_963932375.1. Lineage (NCBI taxonomy): Eukaryota > Metazoa > Arthropoda > Insecta > Diptera > Tachinidae > Phania > Phania funesta. The sequence goes on along the minus strand of OZ010653.1, from coordinate 100,196,915 downwards.
TGTTTTTTATAGATCTTTACCTCTTTATGAGTTATTTAATATTATGCCAGCAGTTATATTGTTACCAGTGTAAGTTTGAGCTATTAAAAATAAATGATATTATTCCCACTTTTTCTCCAGAAAAAAAAGTAAAACTGCACCTCGACAGCATCAAATATTTTTGAGTGTCAAAAGATGTTTCAATCGTAAAATTTGTATGAAAAAGCGAAAAGGTATATTAAAATAGTAAACATCTTTGGCTTCTTACAGAGAGTTTTTAATTTTGTAGTAAAAAAAAAAAATTATTGAAAAGCATACAAAATTTTTAATCTGTGTATGCCAATTAAATTTAAAAATAAATTGCAGAAAATAATGATTCCTTCTGAACCACTGCGGCTTTGGAAAATGATCTACATTAAATCACCAAATGTTATTAAATTCGAAACAAAATAATTAATCAGGTTGATTGAGGTGCATTACTCTACTTTAGCAAGGAGCCACCATTATTGGGCAACCCTCTTCATGCGCTACATATCTACTTTAAGTAAAAATAACTTTAATATATAACAAATTTTTCCTTTAAGCCAGCTTGTCAAAATTGAATTACAGTTTGGAAATGACCATAATTTTTCTCATTAACAAATATTGACCTCACTCTTTAAACAAATATACTAGTGTTTTTATTGAAATAACGATTTCAAAAATACACTTGCATAACTTTACATCAAATAAAAATGATATTGCAGCCATAAATTTTACAAAAACTTTTAAAATTATATCTCCATTGAAACTCTCTTCAATTGCATAAAGTTAAGCGAAGCAGCCGGGTGCAAATCGAAGTGATACGGTCACTTACTTTTCGCATGAAGTATGTTAATAAAAATTTTGTTGCCATAATTAATATGTTAACGTTCGTGCTTATTCAGGGACAGATAGCAAACTGTCAACATATGCATGGATATTATGTCGATCTGGCAACTTCTCACTACTTAAATATTGTACAACTACGACAACGCACCAAGATGGTAAGCCATTGTTGAACCAAACGATAGTTTTCACGCAAAGAATAAACATGCAATATACTCCGATTAATGATATGGTTGTGGATAAAATATATTATTTTCTAAAGTTAACTCAATATTATTTAAACATTGTCCCTAATGAACATCATACTCTGGCTACCAGCAATCATAGTGTAATCAAAAATGACTCTTTATAAAGTGATCGTACTTGCCTTTATTTAGATTGTTTAAACCATATTTTATACAAATGAATCGATTGCTCACAGATGAACTGATAGAGAAGAATTCAAGAACGGCCGAGAATACATACATTTTACATATACTTATTGTTAGACTAATTCTATTCTATTTCATAAACTAAATGAGAGGGTTAAAATATGAAAATAAACATTTTAGGTTTTTAGTTAATCCTTTCACTTGGTTTAAGAAAATTTAATATACAATTTCAGCTTATTTTAAAATAAATCTTTAAATAGGATTGAGGCTCATCTGGATGAAAAAAAAATATTCATTACATACAGTTGCTTCAAACAAATTTGGGATTTAGTTTCCTCAAGAAACTCTGAATTGCGTTGCTGCTCTTATTTTTTTGGAGTTAAATAACTTTGGTTGTGGTTGGAAATAGAAAAATATATGCTTCAATCCTACCATGTCGCAACTTTCATTTGGTGATCAAACTTAACCTTCAAAATAATTGTAGGAATCATATAGCTATCATATTTCCTGTTTGCGTGGAGTAGGAAATCCGTTCAATAAATGCGCTACTCAAAACTAAAAAAAGGACTAATAGAGGAATAAATCGCGAGGAACAAAACTAAATATGTGTGCAAATTAATTTGGAATCATAGAATTAGAATTTTTTAATATGCAAACAAATACTCTTTTATTTACTCTACTAAACCATTAATTATATATTTTTAATGTAAAGCTAAGGCCTTTACTAAATACGTATAGTTTGTATATAAATTTGCTTGTGTATAAATATTTCTGTACTTAGTTATGGCAGGAAAATTTCTGTTGTTTTGCATGGAAAGCAAATGCAGCTGATAGAAATATTTGGCTCCAAATAACTTTGAAATAATGGAATACAATTCTTGAAATACGCAAGTATTTTCTTTCACATATAGCATATCATTTAACGTGACATATTAATTGGTTTGGAGTTTCACGTAAAATTAGTAATTAGTAATAGTTCTTTTAGTTCTATATGTCAATGTATTTATTGAAACTCTACTTCTTAAGTGAAACAATATCTTCTCAAAATATGAAGAAAGATAGATAGCAGCACTACGCAAACAACTCGCTTCTCCTAGACTCTATCAGAGGTCGCTAAGTTCAGTCAAATTTAAGTAAAAATTTGTTGATAATTTTTTGGAAAATTGTCTGAAGTTTTTTGAGTGCTTTAGAATATTAAGAACGTTCCTCCACCCATTGTTAAAATCTTGTGAAATTTGCCATCTTACGAACTACAAGTTTTCATCACTACTTAGTGCTATAGGTATCTATAAAATCAACAAAATTAAAGTTGTATGCCACCTATTAAACTTTTGATTTACCAAGCAATGTCAATTTATTTTATTCTATTAGAAAATTATATTTCTGTGACAAGACTCACATACATACTCACTTGCACAAATTAGGCCCCTTTTGCTGCTGATGTATTTAAATTAATCTTAGAATAGTACAAAGTACACTTATCAAACAAATGAAAACTCGAGTGCATTTATTTAATTTTTTCAAAGAGAAAAAGAAATAAAAACATGTTTATTGCAATGGCATAAAACTTATTGCCGGCTTTTAGAGTGATTCGATTTCAAGGACTTGTTCCTATATGGAGACTATTCATTTATTTTTTCTAGTCTTAAATGCAATTTTACAATTTTAAGCTCGTATTTTATTAGACAGATATTTTGATCTTTCAAAACCTATTGCAGTAACGCAGTTCTAAAATTTTCAACGTCAATTGCAACCAAATTAAATTAGTACTGCACAATTGAAGGGAAAGAGAATTAAATAGACACATGAATGTAAAATGCCAGAGTAGTAAGTTTAATGGTGCAGTTTGTTTTAAAAGAAAATAAATTTTAGGAAAAATATGTGAAGGTGTTATGAGCATCAAGTATGTGAGGAACTGATGGATACTTGAAGATTTGTTGGCCATATAAAATTCCGTTTATCCTCGAAGTTCAGCTAATATTATTTTCTCGTTTGGGTCAGTAGTGCATGTTATAAATCTTGGTTTCTGTCTCGCAGTAGCTCCAATAGAGCTTGAGTCTTAAACCTAAAATATTTTACATAAATGGGCAGAATGTAAAGTGGAAAATATTTGCCTCTCTATCTCTCTGGGATACTGATTTGAATCGTGTCTCGTACGTCTTTCTGGCCCACCGTGTCTTAAGAGAAAATATATGTTCTAAGAATCTAGAATTACCATGACAACAAAACTTTCGCTCGCAAAACTTCATTCTAGCATGACTTGTTGCTAAAAAACTTAAAATTGATTCTTGAAGGCAAAGCCTAGTGTTACTGATAAGTGAAAGGTGAAATAGTAGTAACAGTTTAAATGCACAAATCACGAATTCACACTCGGCCTAATAAATATTGAAAGAAAGTTTGAAATATGTGAATTGCTTTGAAAAGAAGTCACTCTCAAGAGTGCAAGAGCATTATTTACTGGACTTGTTCATTGCATAATACCATTGCAATGGCGGATGTATGAAGAGAGAGGTTATTTTGCGCAGTTCCAGAAGATGTTCCATTTCTCTACCCCAAACGAAAATTTTGAAAATATTTTTTTCTTAAATAATTTTCTCCTTAAAAATTTAATGATGGATCCATGCTAGTTCGTCAAAAGCCAACGTCTTTTTTATTTCACCACTCAAGGCCGTAATAAGTTTGTTAAATATTATATTTTTATCATAAACAATTTACGATGATCACATACACGATTCTCCCTTGTCGTTCACTGTTTTAATTGTACATTAGTAAAGGCGAAAGGACACGGAAAACATGTTTGTAAAACATTACAGATATTTTTAAAGATTTAATGGCATCATGCCTAAAAGATTGTTTTTCTTCAACGACATGATTACAACATCCTAATCGCTTTTATTTTTTTGCGATCAGTGGCTTGCTGATGCCTGATATGATAGCTAGACTCCGTAGTTTCTATATATATTGCAAATATAACATTCATTTGAACATACAATGTTGAAAATGAAGTATCAGCCTTCTATTACAAATTAATAGTCGAGGGATTTTTTTAATGACTGCAATGAGATGTGTTAAATAAATGAACATAAGAATAAATAATTTTTTGGTCGTTAACTATTTATGGCTGCTAGGAAAGTCTGAACAACCTTGTTAAGCTTAATAATTTAATACGTTTATTATCAGTTCTATTTCTGATTCTCAGTCAGCTAAAATAGTTTTCGATGTTCTGCTTAAACACTTGCATTTTAATTTTCTAAACTTAACGACTTTTAGAATTTTATAAGGGTTATCAAACTTTCCTCTTTAATATGCTTTCTTTGATACCATCCAAATGTATTCAGTTATTTTCAGTTACACGCATTAAAGTCAACGCTTCAGTGATCACTGATATCCTTGTTGTATTGAGTCTCAAATCCCTGATTTATCCCCTCGCCGTAAATACGATAAACCAATCACAAATTTATTAGTTGTATGTTGTAGCTTTTGACGTTTTTTTCTTCTAAGTGGTTTTGAAACTGTATTATTATTATTTTTTTGGTCATTTAAATATGTGCTCATAGTATGTGTATAAACTCCATTCATCGCATGTTTGTACAAGTTTCAGCTGTGTTGATTTGACCTTAATATTCAAGACCATTATTTTATTGGGATGTTGCTGGATTACATGAGGTATTTCAATAGGTTTCTTATACGAGAAAAAAACCCAATTTTTATTATATTTTTGTTGTTGTATTAGTTTTATGGGAATTTGGAAGATTTTTGATTCTGTTGTTTTGTTTTGTTTTCAACATCAACTGCTGAAAATCTGATTAAAAAATATAAAAGATGAAGATTTAATAAAATGCCTCTTTTTTCCAAAAAATACAAGTGTCAAAACTAAAAGTTGTTTCAATATCCATCTCTTCTTAAAATAATTTTTTAATGTGCTAGTTGAAAGTCTCGCAAATATTCTTTGACTGAGCAAAGACATAACTTTTGAATTATTTGAACCGACATCTTCAACTCTGCTCAGCAGTTTCAGAGACGTCGTGGAGGTTGTGGCAGAAAAGAAACGATTTTTATCAAAAAAAGAAAGACAAAAATCTCACTCCTTTTGCGTGCGCATATAGCTTTGTTAGGTTCGAATAAACGAGCCAAATTTTATTAATATTGATGCACAACTTTTAATTTTATTGACAATTAAGTTATGGTATCTTGAATATAGTTGCCATATGCATACAATAGTACGACACTAGAATGTGTTCTTTGATAGCATTCTACTGCTGTACGCATACGGCAATGAGATACCTTCATTTAATTCTGGTTAAAATTAAAAGTTGTGCATTGGTTTCAATGACCTATGTTGGCAAGGCACCGCAAACAACAAAAGGAACAACTTTCGGTTTTAGTCCAAAAGTTGATCTGAATTTGTAAACTTGTAGAAAGCTGAAAATAAACTGATTCACGGCTACTGCCAATTTTGTAAGCAACGATGACTTTTAAAGTTTTTTCCTCTTCATACTTCAAGGCTTAAGCAATAATATTCCGAACTGAACTGGTTTAATTCATTAGTGATTTGCATGCAAAAAAGAATTTGCATGTTCTACAAAGAGAACAAAAATGCAAAATTGTTTGTTCAACTTGTTGCATTTATTAACTTAAAAAAGAGCAAACAACATTAAAAAAAAGGAGAAGAAAAAACTACAAACATACTATGAACATGAACGAATGAATAGAATTAACAAAGTGGCTCAGTCACTGTGTGAAATTATGCATATAATTTGTAAATTACATGCAGGCAAATGCACACAGACAGTAGCAGTCATACAGACAATCGAACATGAGCAAAGGGTGTTTCTTAAGACGTATAGATGAATTTAACATTGAAATGATCAGGTTTTATTTGATTTATGATACCCTTGTACGAGTATATGCCGTAACCAATCCGGGGCAACATCGTACGAAAAATCTGCCTTAAATTTGAGATGCTAGAGATAACACACTTTTCTACCAGGAATAGAGCTTGTGAGAAATTATAAGACCATTATGATAAAACTAAAACACTGAGCCATTCCACAATAAATAGAACGTAAACTATTCTAATACCAATCTCAAAAATATTGCTTGAAATATTTGCTATTTGTGTTTATTAACTAAAAAATAATAGAATTAGCAAAATGTGCTCCAGCAGTGTTTGATTAAAAAAAGTTATCAACTGAAGCTAATTTTCTTAACAAAAGCGCACAAGCACATATCAACTGATGTGAAGCAAGACGTAGATGTTGCGGCAGTTGGTAAAACTTGAGGAGGTTTTGCAAGAGATTATATCGTTGTCGGTGAGCCCGTTGAATAGAGTTGTATCACGGTTGAGCCACGAACCTAAAATTTGGATTTTTTTTTGAGTTTTACAACTCGATCGCAACGATAATGAATACGTTACATAACCTCACTCTCTTTTGTTTCTTAGGTCTGCTGTATAACAATACTCTCTGACGCATTGGCAAATAAGATGTGCATCGAAATAATAAGGTTACTATCGCTTTTCTTACAAAACTTCAAAGTCAATAATCGTTTGTTGCTTGTTGTTCGATCTTACAGTGTGTAATTAATTCTTTGCGGTTAACACATATCAAGTCACAAGTCTAGTTGAAGGGTTTTTTTTAGGAAAACATAGAAAAAATCAAGAGCGAACATATTCGTTATACGGCTTGCAAACGCATTTATTTAAACACATCCTTTGCTGGGGCTTATAGACGATATTTCTGAGATGACGATAAGCACAATATTACTTTTGACAGAACTTTGCCTGCGATGTTTTAACTCACCCAAAATTCAAGAAATGCTGGCAAAATGGGTTCAACAATAAAATTTCACGGATTACGTGAAGAGCGTAATGAGTGGTTTTTGAATAACATTTGATATACAGCAAATATATTTATTTTTATACTAACACCAAACCGCTGTATAATTATTATACTTTTATGATGTTTAAAGTATTCAATCAACCAATAAACTTTAGAATTTATGAAATTTTTTTTTACCAAATAGTCAAAAGTATAAACCATTAAGGTTTGAATTCAAAAAAAAAGCCGATGTACCGGAGATCATCTCATATGACGAACGTATTGTTTTCAAGATGTAAAATGAATTGCTTATACAATTTATAAAAAGAAGGTTTGTCATGATCAGCATTTACTTGTCAATGTATATGGGCGTATCCAGAATTAACATTAGAGGGGGCAAGCCAGGTTCGTTCGGATTGTAACACTGATTTTCTTTACACCAAATTAAGGCTTTTTCTTGACAATTCAAGCTTGTTGGTTTTGGTTATTTAAAAAAAAAATATTTTATTTACTGATGATGCTACATAATAGTCTAGCGAAATATCGAGTAGAAGAAAAGAGTTTTATATAAAAATCTAGAAGAATTTAATAAATTTAATTTGTATTTTAGTTGCATGCCTTATACTAATATAATCTCTCTTGCGTTAAGAGAAAATTTGTTGAACACTTACGTTTCAATGCAGTCCTTGAATAACTTCCGACGGAGGCTCATCAAATACTTCCCAGTCAACCTGTCCTTTTCCACTGCTCTTTTGAGCCAGGTCTTTAGACTTCGAAGGGTACTAAACTGGTCAACAGTAGCTAGCACAGTGGACAGCACTTAAATGAAGTACATAACATATCTAGTTTTACAGAGCTTTTGAAGCCATTTTAGAATGTATGAACGATTAAATTGGGATAAGGCAAAATTAGTTGTATTTTCGTGTGAGCATTCAGAAAACAGACATAAAGTAAGGTTGACAAGATAAGGAATTATTAATGACTGTTTCCAGTATTCAATCGCAAATGGTTAATTACTTCTGTGTATTTGCCTTTCAGTGACTTAACCCGAATTACTCCCAGATATTATGTGATTTTTTATACAATTAATTGAAAACATATTCTATTTTGTATGCATGTTGCTTGATGAGATCAAGCACTTGAGTTATACGCTTCCTTACCATAAAGAAATCCATATTTTTATCTTGTAGAGCGTTTACAACATACTCCAAAATTGCAGAATATTTTGCAAATCTACAATTAAAATGGGTGAATTAGTGCACAGTGAAATTGATTGCCATATTTTAATGTATTTCTCAGTCGAACTGGTCTCACGTAGTCTTGATAAATTATGAACCGTATTCCTGCGAGCTAGGTACTAACTAAACCATGATATTGTATTCTTAACCATTGCAACTAAAAAACTCTAAATTGTGCTAGGCTAATTTTTACTTGTCTCTGCTCATAAAACCGCAACACGATAGAAAGCTGTTCTTTCCCAGTGATATCTGTTGTTTAAACAGTGACTAAATCACAAGCTTTGCTAATTCGTTCTTTGACAACTTCGCTGCCTATGTAGTATTACATATCAGCCATTCAGTATTATTGTAGAAATGTACACCCACAACACTAAAAGTACTTCTTTTCAATTGGAACCGTTAAATTATATACTGCACAAAATTAGATATTAAATCGTATAAAAAACAGCTCAAATTTACGTTACATAATTAGAAAACACACAAAGGGCTTTATATACAGACACGCAAGTTCTATAATGGAATTTTTTAAATTGTACTTTTAATGTAAAAAAAAATGGGTTTAAGTTGAGGTTGAGTACCATTTTAAAATCTGGTAACTACGAAAAGAAGCACAAAAGAGAGTGAGGTTATGTAACGTATTCATTATCGTTGCGATCGAGTTGTAAAACTCAAAAAAAAAATCCAAATTTTAGGTTCGTGGCTCAACCGTGCTACAACTCTATTCGACGGGCTCACCGACAACGATGCAATCTCTTGCACAACATCCTCAAGTTTTACCAACTGCCGCAACATCTACGTCTTGCTTCACATCAGTTGATATGTGCTTGTGCGTTCTTGTTAAGGAAATTAGCTTCAGTTGGTAACTTTTTTAATCAAACACTGCTGGAGTACATTTCGCTTATATTTTTTAGTTAATAAACACAAATATCAAATATTTCAAGCAATATGTTTGTGATTGCTATTAGACTTCTTTACCTTTTTTATTGTGGAATGACTCAGTGTTTTAGTTTTATCATAATGGTCTTATAATTTCTCACAAGCTCTATTACTGGTAGAAAAGTGTGTTATCTCTAGCTATTCAAATTTAACGCAGATTTTTCGTACGATATTGCCTCGGATTGGTTACGATATATACTCGTACAAGGGTCTCATAAATCAAATAAAACCTGATCATTTTAACGTAAACCACATCATTTTGACGCAAACTTTATTCCTTCTTTAAAAAGATGGAGAAGTTGCAACAAAAAAAAAACAACTGAAAAAGTAGAAAAGTTCATGAGTGTTTGTATAATATCCTTTATAATTTGTGTGTGCGAGTAAGTAAATACAACTTAAGGGCAAATGTATTATATTTAAGTTGTATAATGGGACGACTCAAAATAAAGCAGTGCGCAGAGGGGGCAATAAATTTAAACACAAAGACACAGGAAAAGCTAAATAGCTTTATTGCCTACTTTGGCACTAAACTATTCCCGGCAAAAAAAAGAAAATCCTGCAAAACAAATGCAGCAAAGGAGATAAGAAAAGTGCAGCTTATAGTGAGCGAATTCTTTAATAGTATAAAAAGTCTCTATTCCTTGGAGAGCTTTTTGTGAAATTTTTGCTTATGAAATATTAAACTCGAAATAGAGTAAAAAATGTAAAAAAATTTTCGCAACCTAAAAAATGTCACAACAATGCTGGATATGAATGAAGGACAATGTTATTTACCTGAATATATGACAGGTTTATTATTGTTATTTCCATAAATAGAAAAATAATTATTATTTTAAATTATAGAAATGCTACTATTTAATTAGCCCCTGCTGTATAATATAGACTATGAAAAATACTAGCGTGGCTTAAATTTGATGCTGCGGCAGTAACGCAAAAAATGTGTAACCGTGTTCTCATAAGCTCTATAGGCGCTTAACACGTTGCTAAATTTTTTGTTAACATATGTTTTTGCTTAAGATATTTCCAATTTCACCGGTAAAAACTCAAAATAAGTGAATAACATATTTTAAAGACTATTGTGAAATGATTGTGTTTAAGCCTGTAAATTCTCTAAAAATTAAAAAAGTATATGTTTTTTAAAATTTTGAAGCTAATGTATAGAATCAGCTAAAGCAGCCTCTCTCCAAAAATATTTGTGGTTGTTTAAATGTTCAAGTGTTTATTTTATTATATTACTGTGCTGTGGTTTGAGAGCTTGTTGGTATTTAAGCCAATGCAATAAGTGTCATATACTTGCAAAATGAAGGCTGAAATTAGTCGAAGGTTCTAGGTTAAATATATTGAAGATACAAGCCAAAACTGTGAGCAAGATTATGGTCAAATAAAATAGCTTTTAAAAGTATTTCAGATAAAATAAAACGTTACGACAGTCGTGACACACGTCGACCAGAACGTCGACGCAAATAAGTCTTACAGGTCCCAATTCTTAACATTTGTTCACCACTCTTTGACTTTTTTACACATTAGGTACACATTCTCTACCAAAAATTCCGCGAGGTTTGCAAGCGCTCTTAGCGTGATGAGTTTTCAGAAAGGTAATGCGCATTTGATTTTATTAATCGGTCCATTTTTAATATAATCAAAACAATCATAGGTGATTGGTATTCAACAAAATCGAGAGAAGTTATTGCTGAAACCAAAAGCAACACGTTTTGACATGAGTGCGCCATGCCTCACCCTATCAAACGCCTTGGAAATATTTAGAGTCACCACTTTACTTCCGCCAAAATGATGTATCGACCTACACCATCTCTCCGAGAGGAAGACCAGTATGTCTCCCGTAGAGCGTCCTCTACGAAATCCATACTGACGGTCGTGAAGTAAATTGTTGGACTCCAGGTAATTAACAAGATGGAAATTCATACTTTCCATAAACTTGGAAAGCGCCTTTTTTTGGGATTGTAGTTAAACATTCGAAACTCGCCAGCATGGTACAATATGGTGAAAAGTTTCGCCAATGGACGCGTTAGCGTCGAAGAGCACTGCTTCACGACCAGTGCATGGATCCGAACCTGGAGGCTTGTTTATGTTAAGGTCCGCAAGAACCCTTTTAACGGCACGGGCTCGAAAGAATATGCTTGGCATAGTTACTAATACTCTTTCGATCACGGGCAGCGGTTGATTGCTTTCTGGCAATAGAGAATTTGTTGCAAATAATTCGCCCAAAATCTTAGCTTTATCAACCGGGCCAGTGAACGAAAAGGAGGCGGAAATGGTACAGTGATCCCAGTTACCGAGAGGTGCATTGACGCTTACTTCATACTTTTCAGGGTGTGAAGTAAGAAGAAGGTCAAGAGTGTTGTCCTGGTGCCCTTCAACACACGAAATGTGCGTTGGTTCATTCACTAGTTCATTCACTAGCAAGATGATTGTGCGCGGCGAATAATTCAACATATGGGCCTTCCGTAGTTAAATTGCTCGAATGGCGAAGCCATGACGAGTTGCGAACATTGATATCACCTGCAAGAACAATTTCACTGTTCGGACAACTCGCAAGGATCTCCGAAATTGAATCGGAAAGAGTATCGAGGTCTGATAAGGAAATATCCCTTCCCGCTTTTGGGCTTCTGTAAAGAAACCCGAAATGCAAAAGGTGTGACCTGATTTTGAATTTAACCCAGAGACAGCTAAATTCAGCACCACTTATGCCTAGAGATTGCTGGCATTGGTACACAACTTTGTTGCATATGTATATTGCAAGGCCCCGATGGAAATCAAAAAGCGATAGAAGGTGATAACCAGGTATCTGAAACTCCTATGGATCAGCATTCACAGACAGGGTTTCATATAAGGCGAAGACGTCCGGCCGATGGAGACAAATGTGCGCGTATACAGTTAAAAAATTCGCCCGTATGCCACGTATGTTGCAGAAATCAATTCTAAATCGACTCACCATAACAATACTGAAGAAAAGAACAAATCAACTATTCTGTTTCTGGTTTGCGGTACAAGCGCCGATGTAATAAATTGGTGTTGTAGTGACCGCTTAGTGATCAGTGCTATACCTTCATCACCAAACAGTCAAACAACAATTATCCCAGGGGCGCCAGTACCACAAAATTTATCGGACAAATGAACTGGGGAAATAACACAATGACATTGACAAGGGTGCCATAAAAGCCCTGATCTGGTCACTTCGCATGAAAATGACACACGACACTATCACTGCTGCTATTTTATCGACACTATATTTTTTTGTTGTCTTAATTGATATTGTTGTAAGTATGTTTTGTTGTTGTTTTTGTAAAAACCGTTGATTTTTGTTGTTTGTTTGCTTAATATTTTATACTTTGTTTGTTGTTATTTTTTTTTTAACAAGCCTTGTGTTCAAATTCTTGTTATGTTTTGTTTTATTTCATTATTTGTGAATTTTTATTGTTTTAAATTATTTTCATTTTTCTTATTGAACACTTGTACTATTTTTATTTAGTTATTTTTATTAAAACACTGTACGCGGACAGAAACCAAAAGACGACAATAATATAACATAGGGATTGTATCACAAAACGTGTGTGCACGCGACGACAGACAGGAACGTCAGCACTGTTACAAACATTATCTCCAATATACTGGCTCATGATGTCTGTGCTTGCGGATACAATATGTTTAATCTCTGTGGCTTTATGAGTTTGGTTTTAATATTGTAGTCCTTATTATTGTTGTTGCTCTAAAAATGTTGTTGATAATATCAGCCAGCTGTGGTAGCGTTTACTGTATTGTGTAGAAGCATATCGATGTAACAATTATTATGGGAAAACATAAGAGGCTTTTTGCGCACACAATTGTTGCATATATGTAGCTTTGTTACTTTGTTACTGTGCTGATACATTATTTTGTTTTGTTTCATTTCGTTTTGACGCTCTCATACTCTTGACTATGCCAATACTTAACTGCAAATCCTTTCATTATGTTGTTGGTTTTTGTGGATTGTACTTGTGGTATGCGTAGTTACAGCTTCAGTTTTATTACAAAGAGTCGACTACCAAGCTTTTAATTAGGAACAGTGAGTGACTAAATTGAACTAGAGAATTCTTGATTTTTGTGTGAAATATATTTGTTTATTTTTTTCAAGCTTTAATTTTACGTTATTTTATGTTTCTAAGAAAAAATTATAATGAGTATTAAAATCTTATCTCTAAAATATCATTTATCAATTACAACCAATGTGATAAGTAATCTATTGTATTCAAATCTTAATGGACTAGCTATTATTTGGTAAAGTGGACCGTTTCGCCAGGCTCATTGTGCCAGTCTTTTGTAGTGTCTGGTGCACTCGAAATTGTAATAAATTGCGTACTAGAATGTTGGGATGAATCACTAGTTTGTTAACGTATTTTTACCTGTATGTTTTTGCTTCATCCTTAATAGTGGGAACCTATAGAGCTCTTTAATCGGTTCGTTTCTTATATACCAATGGGCGCATACGATAAGTTGTAAAATCCTAGTCTGTCCTCTATGATACCTCTGGGTGTTTGATACGTAAGCAGTACCGCACAGCTGAATGCCATAACCATATTGGCTTTATAACAGTTTTGTATAAGAGCCATTTCTCTAAAGCCAGGGTTAAGTAAGGACCTTTTAACCAGTGCAGATGAGTTGTTCGCAGTTCTTGACAATTATTTTGGCCCCAGTATAACGGGAGCAAGTTAATGGTCGAACTAATTGGATATCCAAATATTTCCCGTGGTTTACACTGGAGCAGTGGTACTTGTTATTGTTGTAGGTGGAACATTTTTCATTCTGACGTTTACGTATTTGGCCTTGTTGGCATATTCGCTGTATAAATTATATATAATAGCGGCGCTAGTATAGTGACTTGAGAAACTCTTGCATAGATTTTTCCTTTTTAGAAAATTTATCTTTGGTCTGCGAGTTCACATAGATTTGATATTTCCACCAATTCATGTACTTGAATAGGAAATAAGAATTTCATGTGCAGTGAAAATATTATCCTGTAAAATAATGATTGTAAGTGAATGGTCGGAAGATAGATCACGGGATGAACTGACAAATAAATTTTTCCCACTAGTAGTAGTAGAGATATAGCAGCTTGTTAAAGTCTGTTGGCCAACAGCTTGGTTTTCTTCATGATACGACGTCTAGCCTTTTTGCTTTAACTGTATTGTGTAGCTGTCTTCCTTTTTGTAGCAGATCTTTTATTTTTGAAAGGAGAAAAATTGCTTGTGCATTAGATTTAGCAATACCAATTAGTCAAAAGTTCATTTGCATAGTTTTTTATTTGTATGAATAAAAGGCCGACTACTTTTGATAATCACTGTACGGTGGAGTTTTAATTTGAGAATGTATCTGTGGCTTTAAGTTTTATTTAATATTATCTTTAGATCGCAGTTGTATCTGTAGTTAAACAGGCTATCGCTCAACAACATTTGTTGGCTGTTTAATATATTTAAATTGTTTACTAATTTATTCTTTATTTGATCAAAATTACCATTTCACTTTATCTCTAACATTTTGTTTGTGTGCAACCTTTTAAAATGAAACTTATGAAATTTTGGAAACAAAATAATAGAAAAATAATAATTGTTTCAAGCAATGAACATCTAACTATTGGGTAATTTATTTGAGACAAGTGGGACATTAGAATTATACCACTTTCTCGCAATTTTGATTTAAACAAAATTTCATAGGTCTCAAAATTCTGAAAAATTGACTTATGCCATTTAAGAAAAAAACGGCACAAGTAGTGGTTTTTTGCAATAAATTTAAACCATTAATTTTATATATTTATAAATTCAGTAATTGCGAAAATTGGACATTAACTATTTTCAAAATAAACGTCTCAAGTTGCACTTTTTCAATAAATTGTATGTTTCGGCTTTGAATTTTTAAAAGAAAACTTGTGGACTCTAATTTAGACTTTTAGTAAACATTTGTGGCCTTTGATTTTTACTTTTAGTAAAAATCCGTATGTTATATATTAGCAAAAACAAATATTGGAACTAACGAATCTTCAATCATTTTTTAAGTCAAGTCAAATTCTTCTAGAGATTTCCATACATGAAATACAAAGGGGCAATTGATTATGATTTTGTGATTTTAGAGGCAAAATAAGAAGAGGATTTTATTACATCATCGTGTGCTGTTTTTTCTACAACTCTTTTTATTCTTTAGCAAATAACAAGAGAAATAAAAGCAAATAAAAATCCGCATGTGGCCATATTTTATGATTCATTAATAGACCACAAACAATTGAATAAAAAAAAGCAATAATAATTTAACATAAAATACATGGATATAAAATCAATTAAAAACATTTTTATTTGAGCATTTATCCATGTAACAAAGCAATTTGGCTTTTTTGTTTACCTATTACTATTTTTAAGAATTCTAGTAGGTAAAATTATCAACTCTGGCGTTATAAGAATTTATAACAAGACGAAATGCGCATTCAGATGTACTGGTTTTATTTAAGATTTGCTTAACAATCATATTATGTACTCTACAACAATATATTGTTGTGGCAAATATATAATGGTTATTTGAACATTACTTTAGTAACGATGTTTCCTTTTATAATGATTACCATCCGTGCAAACTGCAGTCTGTTTCTAAACAGAAACAAAACATTTTAAATATGCAAAAATAAAATAAATACTCTTGTTACAAAGTGTTCTTAATAGGCCTACATAATATGTAAATCTCTTCTGGTCTTTACTCGAAGTATGAAGTTGCTGCATCTTACGTGGTTAAAGCGTTGACTATTAAGCCTTTGATAGCTTTAGTTGCCTGTGTTCGTACCTTAGTCGTGGCCAATCAGTAGCAACTTTTTTATTTCTAATATTGCAAGAGGATCATATTATTAATATTCACAATAATAGTATGATTTGTTTACAACCACATAATTCAATGCTAATATGTACGATATGTTGCTTTTAGATTATGGTTACCTCAAGCTTGTTCTTTTCTTTACGTATTGAAAGTGACATTGGAAGGGTTTTTATACGGCTAAAGAATCTCTTCCTCCTATGGCTAAATTTGCAGGCCACTAATGAATCTACTACAAAATTAAGGATTTTTAGAAAAGAACATATTATGCGCACAAACGTTCCGACATTTTTCTGAAACACATTCCGTTGTAGAAGCTATAAAACAATTACACTAAGCCTATCGATATTGTAGCGATAGCTAGATTTTATTTTTCTTATATACGGTGATTGACCTTATATCACTCGTAGAACAAATTTAATGCAATCAACGGAACTCATGATGATTTATTTTAAATTGAGCAGATATATGCGCTCAAATTGCCTGCATAGGAGCCCGCCTAAAAAAGCCTCTAATAATTTGAGCCAAATTCTACTTAAAACAAAAAAGACACCATGTCATATATGCTAACAGCAGGCGCATTTTTATTAACGATTTGTGAAATTGTATTATAAAATTTTTATATGCAGAATTAAAATGAAGATAAAAGTCTTATTATGCTCCTGTATTTTTCGTAAAATATAATTTATTCGTATTTGCTTTTTTTTCTTGTAATGATTTCAAATTAATTTCACTTAGCAAGTGCAGTGTTTTGGATAAAAGGTAAAAGTTTTCGTATTATAACAGAAACAAAGTGCAAAAGGTGCTATAATAAAGCGATTGTTATTCCCTTTACAACTTAACCAATGTTGTGGAAGAAAAGTAGAAGAAAATTTTCTTAGACAAGTAAATGACACAAGAATAATAGCTGTGTTTGTATTTACAAAATCTTTTTACTTTAAAAATAATTTTCTTTGTATTTATTCATTTCCATTCGCTTTCATTTCGCTTTTTTTTTACTAAAGTTTACAAAAGCGACTAGATAAGGATTTTCAAGACCAAAACGTAGTGCTGCTCTTAAGAATCCTACAGCGCCAAGTGCACTTCAATAAGCGCAAGGAAAGAGGGTAAAAAAAAACAAACCAACGCAGACAACCAAGGTTGTGGGAAGTATTGAAGACATGAAATAAGGAGGACGAAATGAACAGACATGTATACTGTACAAAAGCTTTTGCAAAAGATTGTGTTATCTTTGTTTAAATATATATCTATAGTAATGAAGACTACCGCATAGTTAATTTAGTCAAGAAAATAAAATAAAACTAAAATCCAAACTGATATTCTGTATAAAAGAAGACTTTATAATCCGTATTATCTATAGCCCATAGGACACTTTGCTATTCCAAAGTCTAGTTCTTTGTTTTGTTTTGGGACGTAGTATTAGTTCCCAAAAAACTAGTGCTCCGAGACCGCTCTTGTATTACGTCGGTATGAGATTTATTTGCAATTTATTTGGTATTTTTTGGCATCATCTGTTTTCCTTCCTTATTTTTTCAATGAAGTTTTTTGAAGCTTCTACACGTCAGGTGTGCCGTATTTAAAGGTTGCTTAGGGGTTTTGGGTAGAGACTTCGCTTTTGCACATGTGGCTGTTTGTTTCAGTTGAAATCCTTAAATAAGCACGACTTCTGAACACCTTTGTCAAGTGGACGTTTATTTCTTAATGATATCTTATTACATATTGCAGGAATACGATAAGCTCTTGTCTCTCTTCTTTAAAAGTCTCTACCATTGTATTCCTGTGTATTTCTTAAAAAAATATGTCTCTATTTGTATGACCCATGAATCTTGAAATTGGGCTGCTATGCATGTATACGTTTATTCGTTTATTGAAAAATATATTGAAAAATATATTAGACGCTGGTGTCTTATCTAATACAGAAGTCGTCACGTGAATGGTTAGGGACCGGTTTAAGTTATAACACTTTGCATGAAAGAGACCTGTCACTTTGACGTGACGTTGTTATGAGATCATTGGTGGCTTTTTTTCGTCCAGTTCATTTTAAATTATTTTTTCGATATATCGCGATGGGTTGTAATATAGTATTACACGACAGATTAAAGAGGTGAATGTCCAGTAACACACTAATGCATGTATGTGTCCTTCACTATTTCGAATTGCATGAGCTTTAATTATAGTTCCAAGGATTTACTTTATTAAATTCCCACACAGGTTCAATTTGCAAGATATCAGCACAAAGAGGTTTGTGTGAAAATAGGGCCAAATTCCGGTCCTAAAAATTCGGTCGTGAAAAGTACTGAGATCCGATTGGGGCCCAAGTTCTTGATATACACAATAAAATCTCATTCCAAGACAAACTGCTAGCTTAGCAACATTTTTCCCGTATTTTTTTCCAAAATTTTGTTGTTTAGAAATATGATCTCAATGTTCAAGTTAACACAGCCAACATTCCGGCAACTTCCCACGACAGCACTTGCTGATTTTAGCATAAAATAGTGATAATCGTAACAATAATAATAATTCTCGGAATTAGTATTTCTATTTTTTTATTATCTTTATGACAGCCAATAATATTGCATTTTCTCACAAAACAAATTGTTTGCTTACGTCGCCTTACATAGCGACAAACTAAAATCATGAATTCTCTGAATTTATGTTCAACTCTTCCCACGATGACACTTGCTAAAAACAAAATGTTGTAATAAGATATTTTTATGTTAATAATAAGAAATTATAATTATGAATTATGGCAACTAAGAGAATTGGAAAAATAAATAAAATCAGTTCGGTTTGAGACCCAAAACAATGTTGTTTGGATAATCGGACCAAACAACTTACATATAAAGAACTTAGCCTCCATTTTTCACAGCCAACGGGCTCCGGCGATACCTGCATTTGTACCGGTACTAGTCAAACTTAGAAAGTCCTTCTTCCAGTTTAGGCCCCAGACATGTCTCCGGAACCAGTGTCCCCATCTGCGCCTTAGCAGTATTTCAAGGTGGCGATCACAAAGAAAACAGCCTTCCACAGCCAATCACGTTCATACAGTAGGATAAGTGCATGTTTCTTAGAATATTAGTGATGACCTCTCACTGTTTCTTTTAGAAGGACTTGCTCTTATCTTCTAAATGTTGGTGATATTCTTTTTTCTCTTTAAGATAATCCGACCCAAAGATCGTATGCTCGAAAATAAATGTAATATTTTCTGTGGCATTATTTGTAATCTTACAGTCATAACAGCTGGTTTTTAGCTTTTATTTCTTAAGTTTCTTTAGTCGGGTTAAATTAAGTTATTCACAAATTGTTTCACTATTTTTAAGTCACTTTATGACTATTGTATGGATATTTTACTTTACTCTATGACTTTATACATTTTATTCTTGGCGAAATCGCCAAGTGTTTTATCGTTGCAAGGATTTTTGTATTTTTATGCCCCCCTTAACACTTAATAATATTTTGTGTGAACATTGAAGTTTTTGTTTGTTTTGTTTAATTTTTAAATGTGTTTCAAGCACTAAGTGGATCTTTTCATTTAAGACTGTTTCTCTTCCCTTATTTGTTGTTGTATTTTTAATGAAATTTTGTGTTGTGAAATGTCTGTGTTACTACGAAAGCGAAACAACAATTGGAACATCTACAATATCTCTTTGACATTTGACAAAAAAAAGTACAATTATTTTTCAACATAAAATTCTATAACTCAGCAAACTTTGCCTAACGTTTTTCTAATTTATTGATTACTTCCAATATATAGTATTCACAACGCCAAATATTCAGTTAAAATTGACACAAGATTGCGTCTGAGGTCAGTTGTAAGGAAACGCAGGATCCATATTGTAGACGGTGTTTTGAAACCAAAAACTAATTACAATAAAAACACCACCGAACGCGAGTTGAAAAAAACACTAATTCAAACACCATAATTTTACGCAACAAACAGGTGTAAGAGGCACAGACCCCAGCATCGTTACAAACTGCATAACACATACTTTTATATGTACTATTACAACTATAACATACGATGTAACTTAAACACAAAGAACATTATAAAGAACATACAGTCTATCACCGGTATCTCATGTAACAATAGGAACAACTCGAACGCAAACTACAGCATCTTTGTTAAAAGCACAACGACTGCTAGCATTGTGAAAAAAACATTATTTTCGGAATATGATATTTTATCTATAATCATTAGTAAACATGAACTCGGCAGCAGACATGCGTATGAGCAATATTGTGACTACTGGATAGAAGTAATTATTAATCATACGACACCTGTTTTGTGTACACTGCATAATTTGTATGCTATTTTAATAGTATTTGCAAAAAGCATATACAGGTGGCAAATCGTATATATATATATATATATATATATATATATATATAGCAAACGCCAGGCACTTTTAGACTGTAGTTTCTTATATCGTTTAACGCAATTTGGCTTAGTACGCCTTTCCAAGTGACTGTTAGACAAGTTTATCGGTGCCAAAACCTACTTAGCTAAGCTTAAAGGAACGTGGATATTTTTAATAATTTTTCAATTTCAGCCGTTGTCGAAATTATTGTGTAAAGAATTATTAGAGGTCTAGTCGTCACATACGTAAATTCTGCACGTAAAATTTATTTTTTTTTGATTATGACATAAGTATTGCACGTTATTAAAATTCGGTAATATAACATCTGTTATCGTAACAAGAAACATAACACTTTCACGAATTTTTACGTTTATAAAATTGTTTTCAAATATTCACAAAGAATTTTTGAATTCCATTAAAATAAATTATCTATAATAAAATCTTTTCTCTTCCCAACTGAACTGAAAGTTGGTAACCACCCCTAGTCAAAATAGACTCAAATTTAGTTGCTTAAGATCATAGGTAAAATCGTCTTTGATTAAGTAAATCAATTTCACAAATTAGTAGGTATTCTAAAACTAAATTTCTAAAGTACGCTATGAGCGACAGGACAAGTGGATTATTTCGATTCCTTAGCTGCCTTCTTAGAGCTGTACAACTATTTGTAAGTTTATTACTGATCTGCGGGCTTCACTGCCGCTAAAAGTGATAGAAAATTACACTTCCAGATTAACCTTTCTCATAGCTAATCCGAGGTGTTCTTATAAAGAAAATCATAATAATCAACTCAAGTTTGCCGTAGAGGATATTAAATGCTGTATACAAACGTATGGCTATAAGTAAACAGAAATATCTATAACTTAAAACCGTCGCGTTGCCATTCCACCAGCACAAAAAATTTTGTTATCATTGATTTGCACGTTTTGTCGTTCAGATCTTTGGTCCATGTAGCGTTGTTATTGAAGAAGTAATAGATCAGTTCAAGCCAAAAACCAACACCAAACAATAGCTTTTAGTGCATGCCTTGGGGCCTGGTTCATCAGGCCTGGGATAGCCTATCATCATAGGCTGGGATAGCCTATATTCTAACAACCCGCTTCGTCGCTAAAGATGATTTTTCCGCGCATATTAATGAAGGTGATAATCAATTATAAGCTCTTCTATCTAGATTTGGCATATAAGACAGAATGACAAACAACAGATTGCTCAGACCGAGACAGCGCAACAATGGCCTCCATATATTTTTAACAACGAGTCAAACTTATACGACATCACCTCAGTTAAGATGAATATTTCATTTTAAAGTGTTATTTTAGGTGAAACAGATTTTACTTAATTTTTTTATTCTTAAATAAAATCTATAAAGCTGATATTTAGTTAAAAATTCTTTTTTATGCAAAAAATTATAATTTTCCTTATAAAAAATGGTTTAACTTTTGCGTATGTCTCCGCCCTAATATTCAATACTCAACCTTGTTATCTTAACATTTGCATCGAATTTGTTAAAATTATAAAGGAAATTCAGAAAAGTATGTATTTTAAGATTGAGATCAACGAACAGGAAAAAAATATTGCTCGTTACGAACGTGAGACGGTTATATTGTAACTACGTGCCTTACGTGCAACACAGACAAAAACCTTCAGGTTATACAGCATGCTAAATGCCGAGCGATGTGCGTTTTTATCGTACCAGGCAAAAAAGAGCAGTACAGACATACACTCACATACACAATCATAAAATTGAAGCTGCTCGTCCCTTACTCTTTAACTTCAAGTCCTCTGCCGTCTTTTTAACTTTTTATGAATATACTTGTAGCCTAAATGTTATATGATTATGCACGTTGCACGTTACGAGTGTGTGTTACATGATGTGCATCTTATAATATGTGCTGCAGGTAATACAAAGAAGGCGGCACTATTTCCAAGCTGTTTTGTAACATAAATATTGCATGTAACATGTGTTCATGGGACAGGTGTATTTCTTAAACATTATTTTTTTCTTCTATATCCTGCCCTTTGCCAGAGCAACCGGTGAGATAAAAGACAATTTTACGGAAGCACACAAAAAAAATTATAGAAAAAGGAAATTTATTTATTTACTTTATCTTAATATGACACAAAAAATCATTAGTTAACGACTTAAAATAAATTTGTGGAATTAATAGACAAAGAAAAGGAGAGCCGGGCGGAACGCTGAATTTAGATATTTAGTCCTCCTAAATAATTTTTTTGTCGTCTCTGCTTAATGAATAAAATTGCAAATTGAAAAATTTAAGAAAGTAAAAGTAATTAAAGAATTATTTATAGAGAAATTTAAACGAAATGATATAATCCGAAATTATATAACCCTATGATCCCTGGAGACTAAGTAAATTTAATTGTGTCCTTAAAAAAGTATATCTCGTATAGTCACAACTAAGATTTGATTTAAGGCACACATGTTTTTGTATTTGTTGATATGCTTGCAGAAACACTTTAGTTTATTTATCAGCACGAAAATCATATGTAGAAATCAATGTATTCAAAAAGAAATAATAAAACCAGCACGTACTCTCAACAGCAGATACCAGTAAAAACTTTTTTCACTTATGAGAGAACAAAGTATTTGTAAACTAAAACTGTAAATGTTTGAAAAATTATAAAGGGTGATTCAACTTGGCCTTCTTAGTTAAGTAATTAAACACATTCTTTCCAATTAATTACAGTAGTGTGTAGAAAATTTTATCTGCCAAATAGCTGCTCGCCCGGCTGAGTCAATCAAAAGCTAAAAACGTAGGAAAATAAGTACAAGCACAATGATTTCTTTTACATTTTTAAAAAATTCATCTACAGACAAGGTCATTTTTACTTGTCATTCATTAGCCAATTATAAAAAATTGTGAAAAATGCTAAAATTTTTAAAATTTTCAAAATATTGGCCGCATTCAGTATTTACTGCAATTGGCCCTGTAAATATGGTAATATTTTCAGAATTCCAACAACAAAATACAAAAAACTTCTGTTGAATGTCATAAAAAGGCTACGATATTTTGCATTTGCACTTTGCAAAACCGTCTGCACCAAACACTGAATACCGTTATTATTTTTCAGTTTTATTTTTTTTATTTAATTTATTTCAAAGAGAGTTTGGTGGAAAACAATAAATAGGAAATATTTACTTCAACTTGATTCTTTAAAGGAGAGCAGTGATTTTAGACTGGTCAGTGGTGATTGTTGGCGTCCTTCGTCTCTTGTAATCGCTAGTATTTGTTTAAGGCTTAGGTCTCTCATGTCAATCACATTTAGCAAACGTATGCCCGTGGTCATAGGTTTTAGGCTAATTAGTGCTGAATTCATACACAATGTGCGCTATTGTTTTCGCCTGTTTCTCAGTATTTTTGAGACTGATCTGTCCACCGCTGGCAGGTTTTACTTGTCAATTTCTTCAGAATTCTACAGAGATTAACTATTCCATCTCTTTTGAGGCCCCATTGCCTATCCACATGAAGAATGGCTTAAAAGTACCTTCCAAGACTAACTCATCCACCCCTCCCAAGACAATACTGTTCATCTCTTCTGGACACCTCCCTTGGCAAATTAAAGCGGAGTTTCTTCAGAGCTTAACTTTTCCTCCTCTTGAGAGGCTTCCTGTTTAATCCCCGTAATGGTGAGAAAGATGACCACCCACACAGTAAGTCTGTATTAGAACTAGAGATCTACTGCTAACCAGAGATCGAATACTAGAGACCAAACACTCTTCGACCGGCATCCGTGGTGAATTCTGTTCCGCTGTGTATTAAGATTTTGTTATAATAAAGTGGTAACTTCCCTCTGATCGCCTAACTTTGTCAGAATCCTTGCAAAGACAGTAACCTCTCACCGTCCGCCACCAACAAGGAGGTATAATTCAGGAACTTCAGACAGTGCACTCAGTTATAGCCAGCCATATTTTTGTGTCTGCCAGCTGACTGCCAACATGCAGTAGTAAATTCCAACTAAAAAGAATAAAGAAGTAGCTTAACATGATCGTTCATGGTCTTCACTTACGTCAACTTGTTAAGTAAGAATCATGTTGCCTAAGAAAATCTCATGTTGAGAAATATTTAAAACGTCGAAAAAAATGAATTAAAGTACTTATCTTCAAATATGGTAAAGCAATGTTTGTTTGAAAAAAGCTTAAACAAATTTGGCACAATATAACACAACATTCTCATCTGTCATAAAATTTACAAGTTCTCTTCTTATTTCATTATGAAATATTTAGGAAATTTTTTCTCTTGACATTTGTAGTCAACATTTTAAATTATTTCAGCACCTTTTAGTACCCTTAATTCACTAAATAACATACTCAAATTGTCTAATTGAACATGCTCAATTGTAGATTTATTATTTTATATATTTAAATAATATTTTTTAATGCAACATGTGTGAATGCAGACAATTTGCTTCGTTACTAAAATATCAAATTTGATATTTTAACACACTTATATATAAATGTCAGATATACACAAATCTATAAGCATATATAATTACAGATGTAAATTACTGACCAAATCAAACAAAAAAGCAATACAAATCAAGCAATATGTCTAAATGCCCACAATTTGACACACGACACATACTAACTAACATAACTTATTGCAAATATATGTTGAACAAAATTATTTGAAGAGTTTTATAATATAAATTATTTAAGATTTTTGTTAATATATTTTATCCTACGTCTATTTAAATGAATGATTGTAATGTACTTGTATATGGCTTTAATGCATATACAGTTGTTTTTATATTAAGACGTCGGTGTGTATAAGTGTAAATAGTAAATCAAATATTAATCTACAAGATTTATTTTATTATATATGTATATAGTTACAGTTGTAGAAGGATAATATTATGCTTTTGAAGCTGATGCTTAACTTAATATTTTCTTTACAAACTTGTCAGATTGAAACTAGATTGATTAAATTGAGAACAAAACTTTAGATGATGACCGTCGAAAATTGGGTCTTTTAAATCGTTGGATTTTTCAACAAGACAACGACCCAAGCACACCGCACACATAGTTCGAGACTGGCTCCTTTATTATTCTCCACGATAGCTGAATTCCCCACCTCAGTCGCCAGATCTTAACCCGTTAGAGCACGTTTGGGATGTGTTGGAAAGATTAGTGCGAAAATATGACATTACAAGTCGAGAGACTCTCAAAACCGCATTAATTCGTGCATGGGCCGAAATTACTCCAGATATCACTGAAAATTTATTGATGTCAATGCCCCGCCGGCTTCAGGCAGTAATAGATGCTCATGGTGGTCCCACAAAATATTAAAAAAAATAAATTTGACCTTTGTTTTAGTTCAAAAGCTTTAATCACTTATAGCTTTTTTAGCTGTATGTTGACTTTTTCTTATGGATATTATATGTTTTTGTTACTTTTATTGTTTTTATGCCTTAGACTTGGCTTTGTTTTTAATAAATATAATTCTTTGTTGACTCTCTACCAAATAGCATTTATTTGATTTAAATAAAATTTACAAATACCCAAAAAACCCGAAATTTAGGGTTGTATGTAGAGTTTTTTCCTTCACAGTATGTTATGTGCGTGTTTCTACCGTCGCACAGACTGTACAATTTCAGCTTTTGGGTAGCCTTTTTTCCGAAATAAACGTAAATTTAGGTTTTTATTGATATATTTCTAAGCAATTACATTTTTCACAGTTGCTTTAATTTTATAGTGAATTTGAAGTTTTTTGTTTTTTTTTTAATTATTATGTTTATGTAATTTAAGTTTTAGTTTGGTTTTGTGGTGAATTTTCGTATTTGGGTGTATTATATAATTATTGTAAATTTATTTCTTTTAAGTTTTGAGATTATGTAGATTTTTGGAACGAATTTCTCTCATCCCTTGTCAAGTTTGGTTTGGTGACAAGGATTATGTTGTTTGATACATTTTATAATTTTTATTATTTTTAAATTTTGAATTTTGAATTTTTTTGCGAATTCATCACTAATTGTGCTTATTTAATTTTGTTTTTATGTTTCTTTAACATTTTTGTGATGAATATTCAAAATTTGGCGCCTATAAGTTTCTTTGGTTTTTTTAATTTTCGGTGTTTCATTGAATTTGGATTTAAAAAAATGTTTTCTAGTTTTTCGATTATGTGATGAGTTTAAAAGTTTAACAAAATTTCCTATTTAATTTTTTTTTGTGAAATTTTGTTTTTTGAATGTATTGAAGGGTTTTGTTGTTAGTTTTTGAAATTTAAAGATTTTATGAAAAAATTTTCAGTTCTGTTCAATAGATTATCTGGGGGCCCCATAATAAGGAACCAGAATATTTATAGGCTTGGGTAAAGGCGTTTCCCTGCAAGAGTGGAAATACCATGACCTTCATCTCGGTGACTTTTTTTTTTTTTGTTTTTTATTCATTTTAATTTCAGAAAAAAAAATTCATTACAATTATGGACATATATGGCTTATTTCAACTAGCAAAAATATTTCAGGTTGTCTAGTACCATCAGAAGGTTTTCAACATCGGACAAACGGACATACGTACTTCCCTACCTATAAGGATCCAGAACATATATTTTTTATTGGATCGGAAATTTACATACGTGTAATTGCAAATGAAATAACAAACCTATATACCCTTTCCATTTTTATAGAGGATATAAGAAACAATAAGCTTAAATACAAATGCAAGCAATATATGTCTATAATTTAATTAATTTGACTAACAACAACTGCTAGCATAACTTTTTGCAAAAAAAAAATGAGCGAAATTACTTGGAGGGTTCTAAAATATAATTTATTTAATATTTCTATTAATATAAATTATCATACGTCTATTTTAATAAATGATTATATTGTAGTGGTATATGGCTTTATTGCATCTACTGTTTGTTTTATATTGAGACGTCAGTGCGTATAAGTGTAAATAAAAATTAAATATTAATCATACGTATGAGGAATCTACAAGATTTACTTTATACCTAAATTTCAGTTTTAGTAGAATAAATTAATGCTTTTAGAGGTGATGTTTAACTTAATAATTGTTGGTTTTTCCTTTCTGTGTTTTATCGAGTATATTCGAAATTAATATCTCAACACCATGATATCGTCATAGCTATTTCTGCAGCTCACAGTCTCGGCTTCCTGTACATTTTAAAGAAAAATCAGCTTTATACCCATATCTTCATTTTCCCATTCATTTTAAGTGGTAACTGTTTCGAATTGGAATATAACTCCTGCTGATCCGCCCTGCTACTGAAGGCTGTTTTCGTCTTTGCTGACTTCAAGCTGAGCAAATATTTACAGTTAGCGCTTTTCCTTTTATCATATACAGGCTCTGTTGCTACTGTTAATCATTGTTGTTGTTAGTATTTGATTTATGTTGTCAAATTTAGATGAATTTTTGAGAAGAAAAATCTAATTTTGCAGACAAAAAATTAAATAAATTTTAATAAGTTTTCCCAAAAAAAGGTCGAAAATGCATTCAGGTGCGTTTTGGAGACGTTTTTACAAGTGTCAAATATAACGGACATGGAATTTCATAGTACTTTTTGCTATTGCTTAAAGTTAAATTCCGAAAATAGAATATATATTTTATCACTCGGTATTCATAGAATGTTTAGTTAGAGATAAACATGAGTTGTAAGTGTTTAAAAACCATAGTTAAGTTAATTGAACTGTAAAAATTTTCAAATTTGTGAAATTTGCTCAAATTTTACTGGTTTTTAATATTGTTTGAAAAATTTGATTACAAGTAGCTTTGGTAACCAAGAACGTAAAATAGTCTAACTACAAAATGTTAAAAACTCGGAGACGTTCATTTACTATTATCACTGCTACCTTTACATTTTGGAAACCCTAACGCTAGTAGTACCTTAAAAAAGGAATATAATATTTTGGTTTATAATTCTTGATAGCTGTTGCTATTGTTTTAGTTTTGTACCAATAAAAGTCATCCGTAATAGTAGGAAAGTGGGATTTTTCATTGCATATTCAATGGTCTTGGTCCGGCATAAAATTATCGGACGATTGAGGTAAAAAAGGATAGTTTTCAGACTTTATAGTCGGGCATTGATAGGATAGCGATAGCAGTGGAGATGGCCGTAAAGACCATTTTATTTAACTGAAACAAATGTGTAATTTAATTTTTATTTAATTATTCAATTTTCTATCTTGTCGCATGCACCCTATTAATTTGAATTTAACTCTAATAAGATTATGTACTTTTTGTTTTGCCGTAGTGATATTTAGTAGGTATCTCTGCATTTCAATCTATTTCCCACCATAACCTCAATTAAAATATATTAAATTAACATTTTTTTTGCCCTGAACTATACAGCAAAGATTTTGTTTGATATTGTGTGACACTAATAACTAAAATTTAGTCGAATAAATTGCTGGCTTTTTTCTTCTATTAATCCCATCATATGTCGGATTTGTTTATTAGGGGTTTGGCAACAAACTAGAAATAAATTGATTTAAAATTGCGGTTAAATAAAATTTATGAGGCATACAAATTTGAAGTCAAATAAGATTGTCTAACAAATTATTCGCTGTAAATTTTTGTTAATATTAATGGATTTACAAAAGGACGTTAGTAAACAATAAGCAACCTGTATTTGTATGGTTGTATAGTTAAATGTTTGTGCTTTTCAGAATGCTAGAGAGCTCGATTGAATGCAGATCAACCACCTAATTTTTTGGCTTTATATTAATAATAGTTACGATAAGTTTAGTTAAAAAAATATTTGTTGCAACTTACGTTTATCATTAACGTTGTTTTGAAAAAACAAATTAACGGAAAAAATAACTTTCGCTTTAAAGACTCCAACAGTAGACTGTTTACTTTGCCACAGAAAATATTTTGTTGTCTTTATACATTGTATTCCTTTATTTTTTTATATTTTGCATTTTATTCGTTTATGTTTATTTATTTAATTTCTTCAAAAATACCACTTACCCTTAACCTAAACCTAAAACCAAATAACATAGTGAGGAAAAGCTTTATTTTTCACTTTCCTGTATTTCGGTAAAATTCGCAAAATCCTCTCTACTACACCATCATTAACATGGATGATGGTTTTGCCCACACATGCACTCTCATCTTTGCAGTTAAGGAATAATCTCACACACCTCCATATGCAGCACAGTAGATTTATTCCTCTATATACTATACATATACACAATATTCAGGACAAAAGGAGGAACGGTAAAAAAATAAGGACAGAGCGAGAAGAAAGGGCTAAGGTATATTAAAATTGTTTTTGCACCTGTTTCAGTTTTGAGTTTATTGTGTTAGTTTCCGTGTGTTGGCTTAGATATAATTTTTATGCATTTATTCCTCGTGTTGTTTTTTTTGCTCATTGAATTTTTTTATTTTTGTTTTTTGCAAGACAGGCAACCTTGACATATTTATGGTAACTTTGAGACGATTTTTTGTGTTTCAATAGCTTATCTAAATATTAAATATTAAACAAACTATATAAATTTGTTTACAAAATTTCTGAATATTATTACTGTATTCATTTCAATTAATAATAGTGTTTTGCTACTTTTCAAAGTTCGGCATTAGTCTAATATGGGTAGAAAAGATAACTAACAAAAACAAACATTTAAATTGTTTGTGCTAGACTTAGCTACGCCAACAACCATTCGTGACTTATACATGTTTTGATTATATTTCAACTTAAATTATTGCATAACTTGTGCAGTTATTAGTAGCAGTTTTAAATCTTTATAGCAGCTTAAATACTAAACTGATTTGAATAAAATGTAGATTTCCGATATCTTCAAATAAGTAAGTACTATTTAATTGGTATTCTTTTTTTTATAAAATCTGCTGTTAAATATAAGCGTAAAAGGGACAAAAATCGACATGTTGCATAAATAGGAGGTCGAAAACCAAACCAAAGGTTTGGTATGTTCAATTTATTTTATTTAACTTTTATTTACCCTTCTTTAAATTAATAGAAGATGTCTTAAGATTTGAAGCATGTTATTACTTTTCCTGTGAATGTATGGTACACTGTGATCGTTTTATATTCCCACAAACTATTCAAAAAAATTATTTGTGTAAAAGAAAGGCAGCACTAGTGTTAGAGCATTTATAAAGAAATATTAGTGCCGCTGAGTACTAGTACTGAAAATAGTTCAAGAGCCCTAATAACAGGTTGATAGAACTTTTGTGTGACAAAATGAACAATAGGTTTACCTCTATATAGAGTAATTAGATTACAAACATTTAAATAAAATAATTTAATGCAAACAATTATCTTGAAATAAATTTCTTAAAGAAAACTTTAAAATTTTTAAAGGAAAAGTGCTTAATTTCATGTGTGCTTTTGTAACCTTCTCTTAATTTTTGATTCTTTGATTTGATGTTCCGACAGGGTGTTTTTATGTAGATTTTTGAACGAATTTCCGTTATTCCTTGTCAAGTTTGGTTTGGAGACAAAACCGATTCGGCTATGTGCCATCTTCAGTGTCATTTTTCGTTCTCTTAATTCTTTTATTTAATTTTTATTTTTTGTATCAACTCCTTATCATGCAATGCTGGTGGCATATGTGGGCACAACATGGTTTGTAAATGTTTATGTTTAATTTTGTAAATTTTTGCTTTACTCCTTTTTTGTTTTCTCTCATTTCTTCCCTTTTTATTTATTTTATTTTATGTTTATTTTCACTTCTGTTTTGTATTTTTTATGAAATAATTATAGGATGTTGTTGTTAATTAAATTTCTTAATGTTGTTTTTTTCAGTTGCTTTTGATTTTCACAGAAATATAAATGTAGTCCGGTTAATGTGGCAAAAATATATTATTTTCATATTTAAATGAAATACGTGCAATACGTGTCACATTTCGACAGTGTTAATTTTTCGGTAAAAATATTTAGCAATATTTTTTAAGAACAAAAATATGTTAACAAGCAATGCATATTAATAATTATGACTTATTTAAATACATATGTCCTTCATTCTCTTTTGCACGAGCATATTATTAAAATTTCTCTTTGCCTTAAAGGCACAATTCGGTAATATATTAATGCAACAATAAGGCACCTACAAAACGTCCCATCCATTCCACTTTCATTAATTGGTTTTAGTTGTGGTTACACATTTTTGCCTACAAAAAATTCAATTGACATATTGTATGCTCTAATTAGCTAATCAGAATTAGCTAAACTTTAACTCTAGTTTGGTTTAAGTTCAGCGCAAGTGTTGTGGATCGAATTCAAATATGTTGAAGTTCAAGCTTAGTTCCATTCGATAATTCATTGCAGTGGCGATATTTGAGAGATAGAACATGTATCTTTATACGCGGGGCTTTTTTTACACTTTAATGTCTTTGGATTTCCCGTTTGGTCTCAAGAAGGTCAAGCATAAGATGTTAACATTTTTTAAAAAGCTGCGGTATAGGTTGAGCTGGCCTAAGCAACCAGCCAAAAATAATTCATTTATGTAGAAATAATAAGATCCCAAACATATAAGACATAAAAAAAAAATTATACCTTAACGGAAGCAATACAGACGCAATGGCTGAAAGGTAACTATTTATGCAAAATTTCTTTCTGAACTTACAACTTGGAACAACAGCTAAGGCTGATGTTAAACTGGCCGCTTAAAACTACAAGAGTTCGGGTTAGGCCGATGCCTGACGGTACCAGAGTGCCTTTTTGTGCAAAGAAATTAAATATCCCGTTCTACTGGTCGAATTTTAGTCCAGTACCTACTGTATATAACACACACAGGCTTAAAATTCAGCACGCTTCACACAAGCAAAAATAAGTAGTAGCATTTTTTATGATGGCCATATGATATCAGCATATCAAAGACTTGATGGAAAAACAACGTCAAAAATTTAGTTTTCTGAAACAAATTTCCGCCATTCCATTGTTGTACGTATCTTCTTGTTTTAGGCTCTCACACATTCTATTATTGTGTTGACATATTCACGTCAGTTTGTATACCCTCTGTTTTTCTGGCTGGTCTGAAATATTAGTCACAGCTTGTTTCTCGTTTTGCATGCTACCATTAATATTCTATTTCTTGAGTTGGGTATTTTTTGTGTAAAGTTCCCAGTATAAGATAAAATGTTTCCTTCGTTTTCGTTGTAGTGTTCTCTGGTCCTTTTTATTTAATATTATTTATAAAGTCTTTCTTGTAACCGTTGTTTTCTGCTATGGTATATATCGTATTTAGGGTTTTGTTGTAGACTTCTTTTGTTAGTGGTTATCGTTCTAGTCTAGTATAGTGAGTGGTTAGAGTATTGTGATTAATTGTGTCTATGACAGTAGGTTTTCCACATATTTCGTTTTTGAGTTTGTTAGTGTTTTTGTTTTTCATTATTATCAGGTATAGATAATATATGTATTTGATCTTTTCCCAGTATTTTACTTTGTTATTTTTCGTCATTGCAGATATTTATCGTCCACGTATCTTGGGTAGAATGTTACTCCGAGACTAGTCATTTGTAACCTGTGTTGTCTTTATAGGTGATGCATAAATACTTCCATGAGTATTGCTAAGTTGGCATTTCCCAATGTAAGTCCGGTTGTTTGTCTGTAGATAGCGCTGTTGAATTATAATTTGTTCTATTGTAGTGTAGTTTTTTGTGTTGGTATTTTTGAGTTGTGAAAAGTAGTCTTTGTCTTGTCGTGTTTCCCACTACTATTTCTAGCACTATGTTTATAGCTTCTGCTGGGGTATCGATTAAAAATAATCTTTATTATTTCAAATGATATCTGAGTTGAGTAATTAGATTTTCATTAACGTTGAAAGTTTTTGCTTTTCTAACATTATTAGAGAAACTTGTCATTATTATCTTCAATAATAATATAAGTTTTACTATAATTCAATAATAATATGCTGCTCTTAGATTATGGTTAATTCAACCATGTTTTTGCTTTTCGTGCATTATATTAAGTCTTGTCGTTGTTCTTCTGCTATTTTTTACCCACTTAAGTCCAGGCCATTAAATAAATCTCTGCAGGCAGAAAATTTTATGAATTTCTTTATGATTTTCTCGTTTTATTAAGACACAACAAGTTTGTGGAAAATGTTTTTATTATTCATTTATTTCGATATTGTAGCCAAAAAATGTGCTCGTAGAAGAACTAATACAGCAAAAATTGCAACAAAAGACAGTAGTGACATTTCAATAAACTCAAATAAAAACTGGAAAAAAAATACAAAGAAGACGCAACAGAAAATGAAATTGATAGCAATAGAACAACAGCAATGACAAAATAAAAACAACAAATCTATTGCAAAAGGAATAAAAAAAAAACCAACAGACCGTTGGTGTTCAATCACTAACACGAACGAAATATTTTGAGAGGCGTACAGCCAAGAATAGAAGATAGAAACTTTTAATCATTTAGGGTCGGAGGGTGGAACATTTTTTCAGTTCATTAGACCTTATTTGGAGAAAAATAAAAATGATATTTATGGCACAGATTCTGTGGGATTCATTACGTCTGATTTGAATTTTTAAAACCCTGGATTTGATATGAAAAATTCAGATTTCGCTGACGAATTTATAAAAAAAATTGTTTTGTTGTTAAATATCTACTAAAACTGTCCCTAAAAGACGCCATGCATTCAAGTTTGTCGATTTTAGTAAACAACCCAAAAATATATGTCAATTACATGGCGGCTTGACTAGCCATAGATTTGTTCTGTCGACGTACATATTGCTGTTCGGAGAGGGATTTGGCTCGTAAAGACCATCGCTGTTGATGGCCTGTTCGTGTTCAAACAAAGTTGTTGGATCAGTTGTTTGCGCAACACTGTTCTACCATCCCACAAAAACTTTAATACGAGTATACACTCAGGCGAATTGGTTTAAAACAGGTTAGTGAAAAGCAATATCTTTAATTTTGCAATAAAAATTGGTTTAAGGACACGATTGTCGGCAAAAAAGAACAGCGAGTTGTACTAGAGGTCCGTAAGAGTTGTTAATATCCAAATAGGTATCGTATGTTACAAGTAGTGAAATTTCCAAATATTAATTCCCCAGTTCAGATTCTTTTAAGGCGACATAATGTCTAACAATAAATCTTCCTGTCCAAGTGGTGTGTGAAAGTTATAGTGTTTATTTTCATAGACGATTGTAGGCGGATATCCGGTTGTGATATTTATGTGGCAGTTATAAATTTTTTTGTAGCAGTAGTTACAGACTATTTTATTACAGTTTTTCTGACGACCGTATGAGTTCGTGTTGAAGTGTATTGAATAAGAATCAACTATGCGTTAAATTCTCTATGTGGAAATTTTTTTTCTTAAAGAAAGGATTATGCACTAAAGGGGACAAAAAAAACTTTATTGTGCGAAACTTAAAGTTACTAATTTTTCTTAATACAAAAATTTTTGGAGAAAATGTCTTTAAGGTTCTTAATACTTTTAACCCTTTTAAGGTTGTTCTACAACTTTGTTTAGAAAAGACTTATAAAAAAATATATATATTTATTTAGCAGAGAAAACTTTCATGATCTTTGCATTCCTCTTTCTTCGATTTGGCTTTGTAACACATGACCTCTTCTTTTGAAATAGTTTTCTTGTTTGGCAAGGTTTTAGATACAGGAATATATGTGGTCTCTTTTTTTGAAAAATTTTAGAACTACATGCTTATTAACAGTTTTTCTTAGCTCAAACATTAAACTTAGTTTATTATTTTCTTCTTCTAATACACAGTTTTCCTTTTAACCAAAACTATATATTGAAAGTAAATGTAGAGAACTTAATTTAATATTTTACGTGTCAACTACGAACACTTACGTTTTCAAATTTATTTTTTATTTCAACTGTGTTTTAGAAAGTGGTCTAAAGTAGACCACTTTAAAACGCATGTCAGGTAATGTATAAAATACGTGATCCTTAAGATTTAATAAGAAAAAGAAACTTTCAAAAATGATATCACATTGGCAATGATGTTAAAAGATATTGCAAGTGTTGAAAAAATGGAGTTTGCAGTCCAAAAAATACTTCGTACATCTTTTGTTCTTTACCAACGTTATATTGAAAGTAAGTCTTATACTGTTAAAAAGATTTGTGTGAAACTACACAAACCGAAAAATTTTCATTTAAAAAATTACGGTTATAAAGAGAGCTGCTTGGATATATTGACTAAAAAGAATAGCATACCTTCAGAGCTCAATAGGATACGTCAACTCCAGCCTTACATAGAGCTAAAGATACGAGAAATATAAACAAAAATTGATAGAGGCAGCAGAGAGCTACGAGCATTCACGAAGTTTGGTTTTCACAGAAATGTTATGTTTGCATACTTTCTGTCGTAAAAGTTATTTTTCAAAAACATTATATCTGTTGATATTGGAATTATGTTTCCTAATTTATAAAATATAAATCTTGTTCTTTTCGAATATATATTTGGTTTTCAGTCTTTTTGAAACTTATAAGTGTGACTTTTTTAACTTTAATATGCACCGAGGTAATATGAATTAATGAAAGTACGTGGACGTAATTTGAAACAATTTTATCACCTTTATTCTTTATAACAAACGTCGGCTAAATTTAAAAATATCGGCATGTTATAACCTTTTTTAAGAAGCAAGTTTGGTACTATTAGAGATCCGATCATATTACCAACTATTAGGTTAATGTAAGTACTCTCACCGATACACAAAACAGTTTTAACCCATTTCATAAATTTATGTATATTATCATGCCCTCAATTGCGAATGTTTAATTCATGTCAACAAAAATTGATGACTTGAATATTGAGTTCCATGTTAGGAGTGCACTTTAGTTTTAGTTGCTGCAATAAATTGACTCTCCCATGCGCGATGTGGTTGGTGACGCCGGCTAACCAGAATTCATTTATCATGTTCCTGTCACGAATACCGTTCACATTCATTGCCGAATTAATTTTTTCGGGGTTTCAGCGATCTTGAGGTTTACAGCAAAAATTAATTCATTATGCAGCCTAATGTTCAATTAGAAAAATTCTATTTCTTTTTTTTTAAATAGCTTGTCTGAAATTCATTTATACTGCCTAGCTCATTCATTCTGCTTCCTGCCACAGTAGGGCAATCGCTTAAAATATATTCTGATATTTCTTGCTCCTCTTGATAGGGAATAGCTTAAGGAATAGTTTACTTCCGTTGATATTTAGAAGGGACTTTATCATAATAAGTTCGAGGTGTATGAGTCGTTTTGACTGCTGTGGGCCTGTTTTGGCTCTCCAGTAATCGAGTTGACCTCGTTTTCCTTTTTCGCGTATTAAGTTATTTTTATAGCACTCTTCTTCAATCCAGAGAAAGGTCATGGGGAAGTTGTGTCTTCGCTAGTTTTAGCCTGCTATTTAATTTCCTATATGCCGCTCATGACCCTGTACCATATTATAATAACTGAATTAGCTGCTAAAGCCGGTAGTATGTTATGATTTTATAGCGGCCTGACTGCATAATTTTGTACCATAATTACCCCTATATATACATTACCTAGCACAGAGCTCTAAGGCTTTGACATCCGGCTGAAAAATGGAAGTTGTTTTCCCATTTCAACTGCTTTTTGGAAATATGAGCGTACAATTCGCGCCCCTTCATTACTCTCTTCCTTCTTGGACCTCTTCGTGTATCACAGCTGTGAGTAATGCTCTAATAAAATCTCATTGTTTTCCCAACCTCAGCATTAATCGTCGAGTCTTATTGCGATACCCCAGACCTTGTTGAATATATATATTTCTGTCTTAGCAGCTGATTCGGCCATCAATTCATAGCCAAGGAATACAAACAGAAAATTTTGCGGGGTTTTCCGAAGTCGTTAGGTTTATTTTTCTTTTATGAGGGAGATTTGTTCTGACAGTTCTGACTATCTCCTACTCTCTAATAAAAGCTATTGCTTTCTTAATTAATAAGCTATTTAAGAGAATTTGATGGGAAACGAATTGGCTACCAGCTGTGCTGTGACATCGAACTAGTTATATTCTTTAATTTTTCTAAATTACCTTTCATACATATTATTCGACCTATAGCTTCTAAGATTATAGCGGTATTTTGCTACAATTCCTCACACAACAAGCCTGATCATCCTCTTTCTGGCTGAAAATGAAAAGCTATAAAAATAGAAGGCTACAGCAAATTGCCCAAATATTAATTATTCTTCTGTAGGATTTATTTTGATGTATTTGTCGGTGGCTCCCTTAATAGCTAAGCTGTTTCCTTTTACTATTAATCTAGAAAAATTAAATTAAAGTTTGGGAAACATGAGCCTATATAGTGTTTTCCAAATCAACGCGTCGCGCTAGTGGGAGCAATATCCTAATATTTAGCTCTAAATTTTTAATTTGCCAAATGAGATCGTTCGAAGGAACCTCTGTTGACAGCAAAAAAGGTTGTAAGAAATCATCTAAACTGACTTGAAAGTAGCCGTACAATTGTAAATAGTGGGAAAACTATTTCAGGCTCATTAACTAACTAGATTTATTTAGCTCATCCTAGTCGGTTTGACCTTATTGCCCACAATTGACATGACGGCTTGCAGTTAAATGGCTGTCTGCACTGTGAATAGTCCTTTCGTACTATTATCAGCAGGTATTAAAACGCTACGTTACATCACCGCACACTAACACTATCGAAAGACTTTTATTTAGATCTGAATATACCATTGATTCATTAATTATCATGTATTACAGTACTAAAAATATTGTTTAATTTAAATTTTCGAGCATTGTAACGTAGACTTTCACTCCCTGTAGTGAAATACATCAGAGTGTTTGATGGGAATTGCAACCAACGACCACTAGACTGAAAGTCTAGCACACTGTTTACTACCTGGGTCCCTTCTCCTTAAAGTTGTAACATGCTCGTATGAAGGGACCTTTCTCTCAACTATTGGTGTGTAATATAATCCAAATTACTCCCAGTTGAACTCAAAACTAAGATCTTTAAATGTAAGCGACAAAATGCACAACATAAAGATAATGAAAGCAGAAAAGGCATCACACTAATTAAATTTTATTTGGTTCATTTTATACTTAAAAAAACTTGGCATTAAAGTGCTGACTTCTTCGCCCTAGTAAATTACAAAAACAATATTAAATTTTCGTACAAACCAAAAATCAAATGTTTTTTTTCTCTCCACCCCTCAGCTGAGTTAGATGTTGAAATGTCAACGATATGCTTCGTTTTATATTCCAAATAATGCTGGAAGCAATTAAAATCATTGTCAACGTATTAACAATAAAATAAGAACCAACCGAACACGGCGACTGCCGCATGGTCTTAATTTTCTCTTTTCCTTTACTAAGGCTCTGTTTTTTCTAAACGCGTTTTGAAAACAGTTCACTACTTTTTGTTGCTTTTGTATTTGTATTATAGGAATAGTACTAAACCTCGTTAAAGGCGTTAATAAAAGTACCATTATGGTAGTCATTATTGTTGCAATTAGTAGATGGAAATCAAAATTTTAGCGACAGTTTGTCAAAAAAAAAAAATTAAAAATGTAGAAATACAGTTGTCATTTTAAAAAGCAGATGTAGTTCAATCTGGACGAAAATAAATTCTTACAACACCAAAAGATTTAATGATTAAAAAAATTAAAAAAATTTACATCAAAATTATGAAACGTTGCAAGTAGGTGTTTTGCCTACAACTAGAAAATTGTTTTAATACAAAATTTTGTGTAAAATATGGAAAAATGAGGATCATAATTTTTCTGCAAAATAGGCGGACAAGCGAAGCAAAATTTTATAAATCTTTTTCAAAAGTGTGGATTCTTAAAGAAATTTTTTTTAATTAAATCAAAAACGTCGCGTCGTCATTTTATTGCTTTATTCAAGCTGCTATTCATTTTATTGATTGTAACGTGCTGTTAAAAATTTACAAAACTACCCGTTATGCAAACCAACATACAAACATTAGTAACTGGTAGCTGGAGTGGCACGCAAATTATTAATACTAGACAGCTAATATTTAACGGAACACAATGCTACCGTTATTTATATTTTGTAATTCTCATTTAGTTTATAACAAATACTCAATATAATATAAGCAATAATCGCTTACGTAAGAGCTAAAGTTATAAGCAAAGTACTTCAACTATAGTCATAGAACTTTATGGATTATTGTTCCGACCGGCGTAGAACTTTTATTTAATCCTCTGTGCAAATATTAACTCCAAGGTCCAATATATTCTGCGACTGAAATATAATGACAATATGGGTTTCGAAATTAAGGCTTGATAGTCCCACAAATTGATCATAAAGTGAGTGCCTTGTCTGTACCAAAGAGTCACGACGTAGTGTTTATACATATTTCCAGATGATGTGCGTATCTTTCATGTCATCACAAGATCTTTAAGAACTGAGCTACGAGATAGCGATGCCTTAAATGTAGTGAGCTATTTGATTTTTTGATATGCATTTGCGACGATACGTAACCATTTAAATTAGTAGTTTCATGTAAATAGTAGTGTTCACAACAGTAGTTCGTGATGGTTTGACGAGATTAACAACACAGGTTAAATTTGATGAAATTCAATTATTTCTTTATTGTCAACTTGCGACGCAACCTTGTGTTTTAATTCCTTAAAATAATATATTTTAAATTTATTTATGAATTTAGTTAAGAATATTTTGACCTACTTTTTGGTTTCAAACCACCAGCTTTTCATTAAACAAAATATGCGGCACGTTATGCGCTACTACTTGTGGTTGAGAAGAGATATTTTTTTAAAAGGAGAAAAAATTCCGGATGTAAATTTACAAAATGGCAGATATGAAAACTTAGCAAGTATAATTAAAATATAAAGTATAATATAAATGCAAAGAGAAACTAATACCGGGTACTTTTCAGAGCTGTATTTTTTGTACTTGAACAGTGGCGGCTACAAGTAGCTAGCACTACTTTCTATAGGATATAAATTCAACGGTCGGTGACAAGAATTATAATTTTAATATACTTTTTCAATTGGTTGCTATTACGGGGTAACATGTCTTCTACTGTCTTACAAAACCTGCAATTGAAAAATGTTTATTGACACACAGTTGCCAATAGTTTTTGTACTAAATATCATTCAAAATCCTTTACAATGATGCCAAGAATTTTAACTCGTTATTAAATATAAATAAAACATTTCACTGAAGTAAAAAAATAAAAATTATACCAGACAAATGTCGCACAAATCAGTCTAGGTCTTGCTCAGTAGTGTCGTTTTCAACTTGTTTGCATTATGTAACGGGTTTTCCCCCCAATACGGCTTGAAGCAAGGTAACTTCCTTTCTCTGACACTTTTTTTTACTATTGTTGTAGGCATATTTCAATAATGAAAAACAGCAACTGACAGACACAACAATGTATAAGAGAAGAAAGAGAGGATACGAAAATGAAAACTAAGTGCCGGTAATGTAAAATTGTGAAAACAATAAAAAGGTATTCAACAACGAACAATTAATTTAAACAGTTGACTGAGTATTAAACGAGATTTGTTATAAAATGATAACAAAGCGTGATTTATTTGTTCTTGACATTTGTTATACAAAATTGTTTTTCCACATTTTGGTCGTAATTGCGCTCTACATGATTGTTTCTTAAATGTTAACTTTTAGTGATGTGTTCGAGCATTTCAAGAACCATTACAGCTGAAATGGAGTGACTACAAAATGATTGAATGGGACCCCATGAATGTTCTCATTGAAAAAAAACTTCAAAAAATTATTATAGCGCTGATTTTTATAATGGCGTTGCATCATTTGCAAGCGCTATTCAAGGTTGGGACTTTTGTGACAAAATATCATACGTTACTTAAGGAAAGTAGCAAGAAAATTTGACGTGACTATGGCTTTATCTCCATAATAAGATAAATGAACTACCCCTTTGTAAAAAAAAATTAATTTTTGAGTAACTAAAATTTATAGCAATAACACGATATTTTTATTGAACTTTTTTACAGATACTAAATTATTAGTACAAAGAAAACCATCTAGCTGTTGCAGACAGTTTTTTTTATTATTCGTTGTGACTCTTTACACATTTTTCATAACATTATCACACATTTCACGCGGTATTTCATTAATTTCATCACGAATATTTTGTTTGAGTTGCTCCAGCGTTTCTGGTTTGTTTCTGTAATAGTTAAACAATTGTTTTATTAACTGTAGCTCCTCTTGGGAGCTGAAAGCTTTATTTTTTATTAAGGAGATCTGCTAGAGAGATGCTTAAAACTAATCCTTTATATACAAAATTTGTGAAGCTTAAACAAATCTAAAATTCTTATACTGATGGTTAGTACTTCTTCTAAGTTCTTATTTAGTATACGTTAGTGCTTAATTTAAGTTATAAGTCCCACACTAATGTGTCGCGGGAAAATAGGAATACGGAAGTAATACGACGCGTGCTTATACCGCAGTACACAGCGCACACAAAAAGTGCTGCATCAGGGGTTTACGCTGGACAGCAAACTCAAGTAATATGATTCTTAATTTAATTGCTCTACAGTACACAAGGCTTACATGTATACAAACATGAACAATTAATGCCGTCCAGTATTGTTTGGTTAAACGAAACAAAGTATTGTAATTGTTTTATTTAGTAAGTAAAGCCTACCCTGCAGTACAAAATAAAATATGTTTAGCTAACATCGCTACAGTTTTCATAGACCTTGGTTTTTAGATAACCCCACAAGAAGATGTCCGGAGCAGTCAAACTAGGCGACCGTGGAGGACAATCAACATCACCATTCCTTGCAATAACTTGTTGTAGAAAGAGGTCTCGCAGTAATTCCATTGTAATCCTGGCTGTATGCGATGTGGCATCGTCTTGTTGAAACCACATGTTAGGTAATCCCAAAGCATGCAGTTGTGGCGTTAAAAAGTTTTCAATCATATCACGATATCGCTCCCCATTGACAGTTACCGTCACGCCGTTTTTAGTTTCAAAAAAGTAAGGTCCAATGATTCCTCCTGACCAAACTGCATACCAGACTATCAATTTTAATGGATGCAAAAGTGACTGATGAATAGTTTGAGGGTTTTCCATTGCCCAGAACCGACTATTCTGTTTATTCATATATCCATTCAAATGAAAATGTGCCTCGTCACTCATTATGATTTTTTCTTATAATCGGGGTTGTCATGAGCGAGCTGTAGCTTCCTATTGGCCTATGTTCGGCGGTGTAAATGGTTATCTGGAAGAAGCTCTTGTGTCAACTAAATCTTAAATGGAAACAAATGCAAATCTTTGTGCAGAATTGTGGCCAAAGTTGATCTTTGAATACCAGGCTTCTGAGCACGGTGTCGAATTGAGGTTGATGGATTGTTTTGGACACTTTCAGCCGATGTTGCTACGGTCCCTCTTTCTTCAAAATCTTTCACTACAAGATAAATGCGTCTTGTTGTACACGTTGTTTCTCCCAAAAATTGCACGTAACTTTCTCATCGTCACAGTAATCGATGATTGATTTTGATAAAACGTTTTAACGATTAAAACACGTTGGTTTACCGAAAGTTTTTCCATAAGAAATTTGCCACGTCCCTACTTCACGACTGCCAAATATGAACTGCCAAGACTAGTGGTTACCAAAATGGCGGCAAAACAAAGTAGTATATCTTCCCGGCAAGCCCATTAACCTTTTTATTTGTCATTGAGACATATTTTTTTTTCATTTAACAGTCGTATGGATTCCAAATATGACGAAAGCTACATTTAGCACATTGCCTATGAATTACAGAATTTTTTTAAATAGAGTTTTCTACAAATAATCAAAAGCAAAAATTTTGTTTACTCTTTTTTTGTATATTTTACATTTTGAAAATTAAATTCTTGTATAAATAACTGTTGTGAAGAAACTAAATTTATGATAAAAGCCACAAACTACATGTTTACGAAAACTCATCTACCACGATAAAAACAAAAGCAAAGGAAAGGAAATAAGTACTAGTGTACTTAAAAATTTTAAAATAAAAAAGTGTTTTTATTGCATTGTCTGTAGCTATGTTTGCTGTTTAAATTCATGTTTATTTTTTTGTTTCCAAAATACCAAAAGTTTTGTTTATTGTTTACTCCGTGGTTGCATCGTTTGTATCAAAACATAAACTAGGATTCTAAACTAATGTTCCTTTGTATGTAACCGGTATATAGAAGTAAATATTTGTGAAAACAGTTTTAGTGGACAGGTAAATTTTTTGGTTTTTATTACACTCAAATACTACTTTTTATATTCGATAGATATATTGTAAGATAAAAGAAATTTTGAAAATCAA
Organism: Phania funesta; assembly: GCA_963932375.1. Lineage (NCBI taxonomy): Eukaryota > Metazoa > Arthropoda > Insecta > Diptera > Tachinidae > Phania > Phania funesta. The sequence continues at coordinate 100,153,295 of OZ010653.1, read as the reverse complement.
TCTAATACCAAACCTTTGCAGGCCTACCCTTTAAAAAAATTGGTTTGTGTTGTTTGTGTTATTTATTTTGAGTTGTTTTTCTTAGATACGTTTTATTTAAATAAAATTCTATAAAAAATTGTGTGCGACTTTTTTGCAACCATTTTAAAATTCTTACGATAACCACTCAAAAACATACACACCATTACATAATAACCCAGTCGGCCATGCCTTCAAGATACGTGTAAAAAAAGGATTTTGGAATAATTTACTGCCCAATTTCAAAGTCTTATTTTTGTACATTTTTCAATATAGAAACTAAAAAAACTTCGTTGATAAGAACTTAACATTATTCATGTTTCCAGAATCACGACCAAATTTATACAAATGTCCATAATGTTGCCGTATATATATGAATTTGGAAACACTACAGACTGCAGTCAGTTGTCCATCTGTTGTCCATCGATTAAAATTTCTTCGATGACTACTTGGCCAACTGAGCGCATAAGCGTATGTATTTCTAGTTTACTATATGTTCATTTTTAAAAGAAATAAGTATGTTTCTAAAATTTAGTATTAAGTAATTAATGTAATTTTAAACAATTTATATAAGGGTAAAAAGTTATCGGCTGTTTCACACACTTTCACCCTGATAAATTGTAATCATGCTTATAGCAATTAAAATATAACTAAAACGTGGTGTGAGTTCTCAAGAGGCTTCATCCTTTTTAGGAAATCCGCAATCATAACCTAAATTTTAGTTAAAAACGAGGGAACCCTGTTACACACATATGAGTTAAAAAAAAAAATTATGTATGATTCCTTTACCTACAGCGGGCTGGACGGAGAAGCAAAAAATATTATTTTTTTTTCATTTCAAAAATTATTTGACTATTTAATGGACCGAAATGTTTTTTTCGTTCTTCTCTCATTTCACTGCTTTTAGCTAAAGTAAAACCCATACATATATACATTCATATGCCTTCATAATTTTATCAGACACTGGTTTAGTAAGTTAATGCAAAAATGTCGGCGTGTGCCGCGTTTTATTGTATGTATCTGTCACTTGCATATGTTTATGTTTCTTTTTGTCCTGCCAGGATACTTAAAACATGATCTTTTCTTAATTTTGTTTGTAAACACAATGCACGTGCCATTTTAGTTGCTTTTGTTTTGTAAGGAGAGTGTTCATACTTGGTGATAAAATACAATACGACAAGGCAATTTTATGTAATTTTAGGTAATTTATGTGTAACAAAAATAAAAAGCAAACCCATACATACAGAAAAGAATGCTTTGAAAAAAATAGGCCATATGTTACCAATTGAAAGATGTAAAAGTGTGTTAAAACTCCTAAATTATTAAGAAAAAAAAATGTTTAGTGTTTTACATTATTGTTTTTCACTCAAATAAGCTAAACAAAGTTGCTCTTTAAAATATTTAATTACAAATAATAAGTAGGTCATGGTTACTACTCTTTAGGCTTCTTTTGGTAATAATTTCATTACTTTCTCAGCCCAGTTCCCCACTCCCTTTTGCAAATGGTTACGTATCGTTATAAAACATGTTCAGGACTCTTATGTAAAAGGCTTCGAGAAACATTTTAGTGAAATATTTTAAACCTCTAACTCTTCGCTGTATGGGCCTGTTTTGTCCCACCCTCCTTTAACAGCAATATGGCGGACTGAAATATCGTACACACATTTTTTTTATAAAATTCTACTATATATTTTTTCAAGACACAGTAGCTCAAAATTCAATTTGAACGCCAGAAATAAGTCAAAACTTTAAATTTTGTTTAAAAAACAGACTTTATGAAGCTAGTACGTAAAAGTTTACTTTAAGTCATTATACAAAGTAAAGCTGTAGGTATAATTTATACTTAGAAAACGTTGAAGGCAAATTGAAGTATTTAAGAAAATATAGTATTTCATTAATTATTAAGTAATTTTGATTTCTAGGCATGAGTTCATTTTTCTTTCTATTCAGAAAGAGAATTATTTATTTAATATGGACAACCTTGAAAACAGTTAAAGTTTCAATTTTATTAGACATCTAGCTTAATGGAATGCATTTTCTATGCCGCTACACACGTTATCAACATTCTTTGTGTCTTATCTACAAATTGTGTGTCTAAACATTTTCTACTTATATCAACATTTAAGACAAATGGAATACGTGAATGAGTTATTTCTCAATTTTTTAATTTTTCAAATTAAAGTCTTTTTCCCTGGTTGAGAATGAAGTTTTACAACACTCTAACTTTTTCTGTTATTGAATTCTAGGTTGCCATATGCAATTTGCTTTTAGCCAACCATTGATTGGCAATTAAAGCATTGTATGTATTTTAGTTCATCATAATCATTTGGATACTAAAATAAATCCAGCCAAGATGAAACTAAAATACATACGATGATTTCATTGCCAACCAATGGTTGGCTAAAATAATTTCAATACACAAGCATAAAGTATGTAGAATAATTATGTGTATGAATAATTTTGTGATTGTTGCTGTAATTGTTCTTATTTTTAAGCACATGAAATTTTTTGTAATTACTCTTATTTTAGAAGATGTTTTAGTCTACTCATTTTTCCACAAAAAATTTGCACATGTGAAAATACAGAGTATCTGGTAGCAGATTTATATTTTCAAACGTAATAGTTAACACAAAGTTATATAAAGAGCATGGAACGATAGAATGGAAATGCAGATATTATTTTTTAAAGAGCATGTCATCCAGATGTCTTCCGTCAAGTTAAACACACTGTTCAAAACAGAGGCTTGTGTTCTGCGCCACACGCTGCAGTAAACTTGGTTCAATTGAGCTGATTTCTCGACGAATATTTTCCTTTAAAGCCACAAGAGATTGGGGATTGTCATTATGAACCATCTCTTTAAGGTAGCCCCATAAAAAAATCCATGGGAGTTGGATTAGGGCGACCTCAGTGGCCATGGGATGTCCCCAAAGCGAGTGATCAGTTTTTACGGAAAATTTTTCCGAAGCAAATTCATCGAAGCACTGATTGTGTGTGCAGTCGCACCATTCTGTTGAAACCACGTGTATGAAGAGCACGTGTATGCGTCGATAATTTTACCGTTGACATTCGTCGCCTGGCCACCAGAATTTTCGAAAAATGGTCCAATTATCCAATACTTGGATAAAGCACACCAAACAGTTACCATGGTACAATGCAATTGGTTTTGATGTTGCAATCGAGGGTTGCGAGTTCTCGGAGACCAGTGACGGCAGTTTTGCTTGTTGAGGTGGCCGTTTAAGTGAAAACGAGCCTCGTCGCTCCAAAAAATTGGAGTTACAGTGCGAAAACACTTCAACTTTGTTTCACAAAAATTTTTGCGTAAATCACAGTCACTTTCTTTCAGGTTTTGAATGATTTGCATTTTAAAAGGATTGAACTTTACATCGTTTTTTAAAATTTCACGAATAATCGCTCTTCAAAGTCTCAGTGAGGCTGCTATTTTCCGTATTGAAAGTAGCGGATTTTCACGTAAACTGCTTTCAACCAGTTTAATGTTTTCGGGAGTCCTTGAAGATCGACTGGGCCCTGGCCGTAGGACATTCATAGCCGAAGCAGTTGCATGGAATCTCTGCACCAACGACCGAATTAAATTTACACTCGGTCCATCACATATTCGCTGAGTGTCGAACTTTGCACAAAATTGTCGACAAGCAATTACGTATGAATCATTAATCTTAAAATATATCTCCACAGCTCACTCGTACACTGCGACATCGTGACTGACAAATCCGCACAATCGATAATTCCAACGGCACCACCCTCTCTCCGCACCGTTTAATACTTTTTAAAATAATCGTATTTAAAAATATAATTTCGCCACCAGACACCCTGTAAAAAAAAATTAAATAAAAATTCAAACAACTTGTACTCAGATTAAACCAAGATTCATGGTAACATATGTATCTAATTGTTGTTTGTTAGAAAAAATTTTATATTTTTTCTTTTTCTTCAAATTATAATACTGCTAAGTTTTAATGTAGCTAAAGCAAGCAGAAGATTACAACGAGGAGAAGAGTATGAAACGTTAAATAGAATGATGAACGATTTTAAAACTAGTTAATAAAGAAATCCCTTCTTTTTTCAAAAAGATCGCGAAGCCCTCAAAAGAAAGCATTGTTCTAAAAAATAAGCCATATATTTCCACAAAAGTCTTTTTTCCAAAACGCCACTTTTTCTTAAAATGTTTTTTTCTAAAAAATTTTACTTTTATTGCAAAAGTTACTTCCTTTTTAAAAACCCACCAAAGTTAAATTTTTCGCGTTAATCACTTTTACTGCCTATTTGAAATTATTTTGCCAAAAAGTCACTTTTTAACGCAAAAGTTCCCTTTTTTGAAAAAGGTAACTCTTTCCTCAAATTAGTCGATTTGTACTCAAAAATTTTACCTAACAAGTCTATTTTCTCTAAAAAGATTATTTTTCTAAATTAAAAACAGCAAATATTTCCTAAAACATCATTTTCCAAAAAGTCATATAGACATAAAAAATTTGTTTTTAAATGAGTCACTTTTTTAAGCAAAAATTTTTCCTTACACATTTTTATTGCAAGAAAAGTATATTTTCCACAAAGAGTCCCATTTTCTTTACATTTTATTTGTTCCCAAAAAGTCAGTTTTATGCCAAAAAAATTTCTTTTCGGCAAAAGGGAATATATTTTTTTCCAAGAATTCACTCTGTTCCATAAAAGTCACATTTTATTCAGAGAAAAATTTTTGCAAAAATTGTACTCTTTTATAATGGTTCCATTTTTTTAGATATTTTCAGAAAAATTAAATTAAAAGGACATAAATCTAAATTTAATTATGATAATAAATGCTACAAGATAAAAAGTACTCCCATGTATTTATTGTTACGCGAACTACCCTTAGGTGTATCAGTCTTTATTATTTGAGTCACAATTTCTTAAAAAATTATGTTTTCACAATAAGCCACTTTTATATCAACAAAACTCTTTTTTCCCAAAAAGGCACTATTATTCCTGTTCCAGAAAAGGTCACGATTTCCTTAAAAAAATTTTCACAATAAGTCACTTCTGTATCAAAGCAGTATCTTTCCCCCGAAAAGGCACTTTTAGCCCTAAAAGAACTCAAACACTTCTCCCTACAATACCTTCCCCCAATATAGGGGCTTTTTGCTCCGACCACTTTTATAGGAAACTTTAATTTAATTTTGTTTCTCTGGGAAATTAATATTCCTATGAAAGAACTGATTTCTGTTTCCTCAAGATAGTATCTCTAAAGCTGCAGTGCCGAACAAGTCATAAGCAATGGACGTTGTAGTTACTCGAAAAACATTTTGCGCAAGTCAACCGAACATCAGTCATTCATTTCACAATATACGTGGAATAAAGCCGCAATGGCGCAAGACAGATCCTTATTGTAAGATAATTAGGGCCCTTCGAGAAGTATTCTGTTAACTAAAATCTTACTGGCTCCTTTCTTTACTTTCTGTACCACAACATATAAATTATATAACAATTATTATAGTCCTTTGCAAAAACAAGTGTTAATTTTACCCTGTATCAAAGTTTGGTATTTAATTTTTTTACACATGTATTTCTATATAAAACAATCATTAAAACTATTAAGCGTGTTGTAATTGTTGTGTGAAAGTTTTTTCTACATGCAGACACAAGTGTTAATGAGTTGTATAGTAGTAGTAGTGGTAACGGTAGTAGTAGCAGTAGTAGCACTCCTTGTGCTTGTTTTAGTTACATAGTAAACTTAGTCTTGTACTTGCTAGAAGTAAAAAATATCTAGTATGTAGTTGTATTGTAGCGTTATGTTCCATTTTGTGGTTGTTGTTGAAAAGTAGTTAAAAAATATATAAAAGTTCAAGGACTTGTTAACATTTATAAAGCAATTAAAATTTAAATGAGCATTTGGAGTATTTACATTGACATGCAAATCTTTTCCTTTTTCGCGTTCTTTCAATTTCAAGCTCAAGAGCTTTGAAAAACTAGCAAGGACAAGGCAAATGTACAACAATAAGCCGTAACTGCAGCCATTCGGAGTGCAAATTAAAACGGAAAAGAGGTTAAATTGTTACAGTTTCCTTTTAGTGTTCATGAGATGCGCATCTTTTTTTTTCCTAGGAAATGCATAGTGAAAGTCCCTTGTTACTTGTATGGGAAGTGATATATTTTCCTTCATGTGTTTAATAATCTTGTTTCATTTATTTTTCTCTGATTTAAAGCATCTGCTACTGCTAAACAAGAAGTTTGTAACTTAATTGTTATATATTTTATAGTTGAAAAATTTAATTGGTTTTTCGAATATATATGCAAATGAAACGAACTGGGAAATTTATAATATTCATTAAGTTTTTAAATAATTTGTAGGCTAGAAAGTCGTACATAAAAGAAGAGTTTTAGGTTAAAAGTTTAATTGCATGGTATTTACTACCAACAGCTGCATTCCTTCGTGATTTGAACTGATTTTCTTAAGCAGATATTTTTGAAGTTGCTGTCAAGCGAATGTATTCGGAGCAACCTTGCCTTCAATATTTTTCCATTCTTGAATTATAGCACCAGATTTTTGTCACTCTCACAAAACGACTGTCAGCTGGCAAGCACTTGCATGCCTTGTAGTAATTTAGTGCACTGTCAGCAGTTGTGGCTTACACCTCCTCGTGGTGGTGCCAGATAATAGACACCTGTCTGTACAAGGACTCTACCTAACTATGTCGAGTGGAGAGAAGTTAACATCCCCTTATAAGAAAATCCTTAATCTACTGTGAAACAGCATATGCCAAGAATGCATGTGCTTGGTTTCTAGAACGCGAACTCTGGGTACCAGTCGATCTTTAGTTTTAACACAAAATTACCCATGCATATTGATCTCTGTGTGGGTGGACATCTTTTTCTTCATTGCAGGGATGAATCAGAAAGCCTTAACTGATGCGGAGAGATTAATTAGTCTCTAAAGAAATTTCGGTTTTAACAGGCCAAAGAAGAAGCCGGGAAGAGATGGACAAGAACTCCTCGTGTGAGGTGGACAAGTCAATCTTTAAAGGTACTTCTAAGGCACTGGATAGTGAGATTCCGTAAGAGAAGGGCAATAAAGCGTCACAAGCGGTGGAGCGGTTAATCTCTGTAGGAACTCCAGAATTGCACGAAGGAAATTCTGAAGAGATGGATAAGAAAAACTTACAAGGAGTGGACAGGTCAGGCATACTCGCGAAGAAGAGGCTGAGACGGTAGCGCACATTAATTGAGAATGTCCAGCCCTGGCTGGCATATTGCTTGCGACCACAAGCAGACACTATTTAAATGTGAATGCAATGGTGGGCCTAAGTCGTAAATTACAAATCCGTTGTCCGAAATCTACTCAACGAAAGAAGGGGGTCAAAAAAGTTCCCATAGAGTTAGAGGTCTGCTTCAATATCCCACCTACATTAATAATGAAAAAATACAGCGTCGATCAATATGTTCAAACGATTAAAACTTATTACGATAGCAAAACATTAAATAATTTACGAGCATTTTTCTGGTTTAAATATCAGCATGTGTGCTTTTTTCAAATGCTATAAAAAACAATTAACACTATTTTATACTTTTTTACCTCTTCCATAAAATAAAAAATTACGTCAGATGCAAGTACCACTTTGTGCTGTAAGCGTATGAGTTATTTTTGATTTGACAATTTGCCAAAATATACGCATGTGATGTCGCAAAGTAAACGGTGTTTTTTAATGGAATGATTTCAAAACGTAATAAAACACAGATGGAACTTGTGTTGTAAAATTGGATTTGTTAAAGAAATACTACCAGAAAACCTCCGTGACTAGATAGGATGTAGTCAAACCGAAACGTCCAATAATCTATTATATTTGCAACATACCCATTACCATACATTATTATTAAAGTGAAACCTGTTGCCTCGCAGGTCAAAAGTGGTTACCTGCTGCTCGGCGTGCACTAGTAAAACACTAGCCTTATTAACTCACATGATTGTGCAAGCCAATATACATATACATATAAGTGCAAACATGAAATCAAATATTTCATATACGAAATTAATTTCTATCGGCTCTTTTTTGTTAATATTGCAGCGGTCCCACAAGCAGTCTATTGACTTCACCTACGATTTAATTTATTTTCCAGCTAGGGTATTACTCAGGTTTTCTAGAGTCTGTTTCATTTACCAAAAAAATCGTAGATGTTATTGTACATACATTGGTAATTCAATACACAAAACTAGAAATGAACTAAGGTCAGCGATATATGACAACATCGGAAAACCTTGTATTCCGCTATAATCTGAAGTACTATCACAAAGAATGTGAAATATTTTTTAAACTTCTTATAGCCAGCTACTACAGAATTAATCCCCGAAAAATATAAGATAATTTTGAATTAAGAATATGTTTTATTTGAATGCAAATATCTCAGTACTGAACACCATCCCAGCCACTGTTTTCAATTATTTTCATGTTAGATTCTTGTTTTAATTTTTTTCTTTTATAAATGGAGTTTATGAAAGAGTTTTTAATTTAAACATTCTTGTAGTTGTTGAAAGGAACTAATATTGAATCCTTTTTCAAGGGTTTGTATATTAAGTTCTTTGTGCGTTTTTGTGCTGCTTTTTTAATTCTCTTTATTCAAAATATTTTAGCTACAATAGAATACGAAACCGGAACTTCACTTTTTGAATGTTTGAAAAGTAACTGTGATAATGTTAAAATATTCTTTTGAACAATTTTCTTCTACCCCTTTTTTTATTATTTTGTTACACTTTATAGTTTCATTTGATTTTTTCTTTCGAAAAGAAAGAATAGGAATATTTGTTTTTGACAAGTTTACTTTAGTAACATTTTTGTGTCGATAGAATTTAAGAAATCTTAAATGGAATTAATACATTTCTGTGTAAAATATATATCCAATATAATGGACTTTAAAATATCTCAAATTTTTCTTTAAAAAAATTTTATCAAAAATAATAATGGATCTAGAAAGCATAACCAAAGAGTTTAAAAATAAGTTAAAAACTCCGTCCTACACCGTAGTTTAAATCATTTTTCAAAGCTAATTTTTAGCTTTTCTCCAATTAATTAAGCGTGGTTAAGTTAAATATGCTTTATCTCCTATAGAGAAAATAAAATACAATTAAATAACTGTAGCTTAGTTTGTACTTCTTGTTAAGTAATAAAAAGTACATTAACTTAAAAAACCTGTATTCTAGTTTTTCGACCTTTATTATTATTATATTTGTCTAATTTTCCCGAGCTTGAAAAATCAAAAATCTTCAATAACGATAAATACACAATTGCTCATAAATCTTACAATACTTTAATCAGATTATTCAGTAAAACTAAAGATAGAATTAAGAAAATGGAAATGTCGAATATGGTTTATAAAATACCTTGTAACAGTAATGATCAGGAGAATTGTAGTAAAGTATGTGTGGGTACAAAGAAAAATATGCTAAAATATGCCGGACATAAGTCGGCATAGGAGTAGAAATTCAAATAAAATAGCTCTGTCTTCCCATTGTTTTGAATTGAATCACTGTCCTAAATTTTAAAATGTGTCAGTGCTAAATATTGAGAAAAATTATAAGAAACGTTATATATTGGAAATGTTACAAATTTTGTAAAACTCCAATGTCTCAAAGACTTAATTACAAATCGGATACAGATAATGTCGCTCATATGTATTGTTTTACATATGTACATACATACATCTACACATTAAAGTAGAACATTTTTTAGTTATTTAGTTTGTAGTTTCTATGATATGTATGTATTTGTGTTTTTGAAAATGTGAAACATATTTCATTGTATATGAAAAAATTTTTCAATAATTTTCACAATTTGATTTTTGTTTTAAAGTTTGTAAAATTTTATTTTATTTCCTGACGATGCTACACAAAGGCGTAGCGAAATATAGGATAGAATAATATTAATATTTATTATAATTTATAATAAAGGAAATTTTATTGAAGACCTGGAGCTCGGGAAAATTAGACAAACTTAAAAAAAACTGTTTAGGTTCATTTCACTTTCACGCCACCACAGACAATAGGCTGAGGAGATTTCAAGCAAAAATTTGGTTTTAATTATTTTAAGAAAAAAATTGGAAATAGGAACTAAAAAGTTAATATTTGTCCTTTTTTTTGTAAATTTTGATACAAGAATTGAGGTATAAAAATATTCCTAGTTTAATAGAGTATAAAATACATACACTTTCCTCTTTTTGATTTTTGCTAATTCATTAACAGTTAAAACTTCCACAAATTTGAAAAATTTGATTTTAGAAATGTAAGTATAAAAATTCCACTAAATTGCAAAAAAGGCAGTAAACACAGTGACCATAGCAGGCTACACGACTACAGCTACAGAAAGCCTTTGTGCCCAGCTATTTCATTATTGTGAAAGCGAGAGCAATATAGCAACAGTTAATTTATAATTCAGTGCCACGTGAGATTTATGGAACAAGGCTTGTGGATGGACGGCCCTGCAGAGTTCAAAGTCTATTCGCATATATCTTCTGCAATATAATGTCAACAGTAACGAACTGCAACTTACTCAGTTAAAGTTTCAAAAAATATACTTCTAACGACGCATCAGCCTCTTTATAATGTGGACCAAAAATAAATCAATTCGGGGGAAAAATAATTTTATGCATGACTTTCTTCGATTCATCTGAAACATCGGGAACAATCATGTATATAAGTGCATACTTTGTGTCTATATTGGAACAGCGAAGCAATTAAGCTTTCATTTAATGTACAATATGCTAGAGTAGGTAAAAAGTAAAAGAAATATACGTGCACATATATAGGGACGAACACTTTTCAACATTTTGGCGCCGGGCGCTTGTATGTAAGCATGGGTAACAAATAGTACTATAAATTTTGTAATCTGAATTAAAGTATTTTTCAATACTGAAACATTGAGTATGTTCGAAAAGATGCACATAAGCGAGACTTAAGCCGAAAAATATACGTTCGAAATCTTCACTCAATAAAATGAAATCACTATTACTTTTTTTGAATGTATGTATGTATGCAATATGAAAATAAAAAGCTTTTAAATGCCTGTCTAATAAAAATGGATCAATGTCATCAGTTCGTGATGGCCCCTATTGTTTTGCACACACCTTTAAAATGTATTGTTTATTACTCATTCACTAGAGAAAAATAACTATTGGCGATCATATGCAATTAAGAGAACTCAATTAGCATTTTATATCCGCAAATATTTTCATAATCAGACAATGATGTTTATAATATCGTGCAATCATGTGTTAGGCATTTCTACACACAAAAAATTCAATTACCACCATATTATAAAATAGATTCATAGAAACCTGGTATTCTTGTGGTAAGTTATAACATCCAGTTAGTGGTCCATTACATTTAATGCGTTTATTTTATATAATTATCTGCTCACTAAACACTCTTCACTGGAGTTTCATGAACAATTTGGCGCAATTACGTACTAATTGCTCAATTTATTAAGAGAATTCCTGTATGATACATTGAGCTCAGTTGAGGCCTTAATTGCGAAAACTTCGTACTTCCACAATTAGAATGCGTATCCGAACTTATTATTAAACGTCAATGCGAAACATTAAGTAGCTCCACTGTGATTTAAGGAAGGATACTAGTTAATATGTATATGAGGTGTAGAAGGTGAGAATCTCTCTACGGAAAATTACTGTTTGGTGCGAGTTTAGGGGAGGTACTCACAATCTATATTTACATAAGTTGAAGGTATGGTATTCTCTCGTGGTAGATATTTCCTTGTGGGGTTTTCCGAAGCCTTAACTTGACCCAATTACCCAACACAATACAGGCAATCGCCCGAAATAGTTGGCTGAGTCATCGAAAATTCAACGTCTATGATCCCTGCGACAGTGAGAAGCGACAGCGCATTTCTTTGTGTATTTACTCACAGTATTTTTAATTTAGTTTCAACATCGATCCGGCCTTATTTGAAATCCCTTTGCAAAACATAAATTCTGTCTGCAAGGCCATTCGAATTTCATCTGTTTTTTCTCTTGCTTAATCTGGTGATCCTCTTTTTTTAACAACTGTATTTCCAAGAAGTAGCGGTGAGGTCTGCTTAAACTAAAATATCGTAATGCTTGTGTCAGCGAATCATGCCCAAAGTACAACCGTGTAGGTCTCTATACATGTTGCTTTGTGCATAAGGCAAAAGAAAAGGAATAGTATCAACTGGCATCTGACAAGGGAGATGTTTTTCAACTCAACGGGAAATAAACTAGAGTTTAAGGAGAACGATTTGTTCTGCTTAATGAATAAAAGTTTTTGTAAAGTAATAAAGTCAAGTTTATTTTTAGTTAGAAGTGGTGTGTGACACTTGTAAATTAGTGTCGGCAGTTTTTTAATTATAATTTGTCATAATTACTTTTGATGTGTAACTACTTTTGAAGGCCATAACAAACTTTTCTGTCAGAGTTTTGTCACTATTAAACAAATCTTGTTAAAGGGAAAATTTTAAACTACGATTATGAAGTCCTCAAAGTGCATTTGGTAACGCCCCTGCCGTTAAAGTTCGCATACAGCGTGGCCTAAAGACTTAACTTCCAACTGGATATTTATTTTCTTGAAACAATAATAATTTATACTTCCCCTACAGCCATCCTAAATTTTATAATAAAAAAAGACCTAAATCCTGAAACAACTTCCGCGCCTTAAACAGTCCGTTAATGTTTAGCAACTTGTTGCTTATGCAGTGTTATACTGTTTGTAACTATTTGCATTTAGAAACTCGTATTTGTTTGGTTATGTGTTTTAATTTTTTTTATGCTTTTTCTGTTGTGATGATTATTGTTTTTCTAGTTTTTATTTGTTGTTCATGTAGTTTTGTCAGTTATTTTTCACAAAAAATAACAAATATTTGAAATACAAGTGAGAAGCAAAAACAATTGGGAAACACTTGTTGCTTAAATTTAAAATTCTCTTGCTGACTTTTAGTTTTTGTAAAAAAAATATTTACAAAGTTTTGCTACTTTTTGTTGTGTTTTTTAGTTTGGTTTTACTTTACTTTTTTTGCGCACTACCAACCGAGTGATAGAATCGATAAACGGTTCTAATGTTTTTGGTATAAAAACACAACAAAAAATTGTTACTTTTATTTTATTGTATTTATAAGAAAACTATATCGTGGCTATAGGTTTGAAAAAGTCTTTATTATCTTCTTTGCCGATTTTTTCATCGAACGTCAAATTCCAAAAACGGTACCTCTGCTATCTTGGATCCTTTCCCCTCTAATCATCAATTTTGTAAAAACCATCCAATAGCCTCTTAAAACTTTGTACTGCTAGCCTTGTATTAATTTTTCATTACTCCCGAAATTCCAGTCACTTTTATTTTTTACCATCATCTTGATATCACTTCTGCCATCTCTCATACTTCTCTCATAATATGAGAATTTTTTAAACGAAGCTTCTCTTAAGACCGAACAAATTAAGCTGCTAATATCTTAAGCTCGGTTCTCTAGTTTTAACAATATGATGATGTGATGTTGATAATCAGTTTAGAACCATCATTCGAATATCTTCTACCCTGAGGGGTTTCACCAGCCACCTTTTTTTAAGTTCGATCAGTACTTGTTCAAATAAAGGGGTCTTCCAAAAAGGGGAAATAATAACATGGACTGAATTTTGTTTAAAATTTGGGTTAATTTCCGAAACTTTTTTTCGCTTCGGGCTGGGCTAGGAAAGTAATATTCTATCCGATTCTAATGTTCACAAAAACACATCCGCCAAATGTGCTCCGCTACTTTACATGGTAACAAAGATTCTAGCTTCCGTTTTCGATGTCTCTTCTTAATAGAACTCACTCAGTTAAAACTCAGGTTTGCGTTTTTTTGACTTTGATCGAATGCGGCTTTTAAAACTCTAGAAGATACAGTATAAGGGATGTAAATCGTATAGTAATGATGCACAATTTGCGAGGTCGGCGTAATCATATCTTGAAACTAATTTAATTATGCTTTGTTGGATTTAATTTGCAATTTGGTTTTTAAAGCAAATTTTTAAAATTTACTAGATTCTTTTTAATCAGGTTTTTTTGGTGAAAACGAAAATAGAAATTTTAGTTTGAAATTTGGAGTTTTGGAAAACCAATTGGAAAAAGTAGTTGCAAATGTGTGAACAAGAAGAAATTCAGTAAGAAAATTCCAAACTAGTAGGTAAAAAGATCATTTCCTGATTTTCCATATTTAAAGTATTGTTAAGTAGACGAATTACAATCATGGAATTTTAAGAACCTACTCGTTCCAAAGTTTTCCGTGTTGCCAAACGACTAATAATGGAAACCTGCGGAGTATATTCGAAATTGCTAAGCTAAATTAACAAACATACAAACTAACAATGCGACGAAGTTCTTTCGTGAGCTTGGAATAGCTCCTGCTCAGCCGTATATGATAATAAGGTAAGACGTACCTCGAATGGAATCATTGGCGTCTTTGGTATCTGGTATCGGTATACGCTATTAGTAACAATTCAGCAAATGCTCTAATACTCTAGATTACATTTTTACTATTCCTTGAATCTTGAGAACCTCTGATTCAAGGAAGCTTATCACGATAATTAGACAATTCTCCTAAGCGATTAAAAAGTGTTTATCCGAATATGGAAGGCAAAGCTAGATGCCATATTTGTTATAGCGAAAAGTCGAAAAATAAAAACTATATATCGACCGTAGTATTGTTTGTGCCAAAAGCTGTACCTTAGCGCGCTCATAACCGAAATGTTTGTTTAAAATATGTTGCAGGTAAATAATATTTATCTTTTAAATCACAGAATATAAAAATAAGCAAGCTTCTCACTACAAAGACATCATGCTGGTAGTATGGAAAACCACACACCTGGGTAAACATTGTAAGTCTTTTTGAGTTTGAGATGAAGGTTTTAGGCGCCGGTGCTTTTGTTAAAATTTGACCTGTTTATCGCTGTTTATACGCTTCTAGCCTGTTTTGTAAAATTCTTTCCTGCAAACGCTTTTGCAGCATCATGTTTAGAGCATCTAGTTGTGTGTTATATTTTTTAGAAAAAAATAAAAAATGTTCAAGTGTGTGTTTTGTGTTGAATTGTTTACGTGCGTCTTTTTTGTTTTTGTTTTTATTTATTTTTATTTTTATTATTTGTTGTTTTATCTCCGCTTGTTGTTTACTCATTTATGTCACTTTGTAGAACAGAAATGTTTTCTTGTTGTTTGTCTAATTAAGTTTTGTTTA
This sequence comes from Phania funesta, assembly GCA_963932375.1. NCBI lineage: Eukaryota > Metazoa > Arthropoda > Insecta > Diptera > Tachinidae > Phania > Phania funesta. The sequence continues at coordinate 100,138,068 of OZ010653.1, read as the reverse complement.
TATCTTTTTTGTCACATTTAGTTTATTAAAGATTTTAAGCCATGTCTTTTCACAGTTGGTGTTTATTTTCTTATTTTTTATGCATGATGGGGTTAAATCTTTGTGATTTTAATTTTGTTCATAACTCTTAAAAATTTCTGTCATCTGGTGTTAACTTAATGCCGTTATTTTTATCGTACCCATTTCAAAATTTTTAATGAAAAGTACACTCACCTAAAATGAGAAAAGAAATATGACGAGATAGGAAACATAATTTAAAATATATATGATGGCTTTATACCGATATACATGCATATAACTATCTTTTACTTACAAATATATTTAAGGAAAATGTTTACATGGAAAAGCTTAAAATAAAACCTTCTAATATTTAGGACTTAAAATATCCTCCTTGAAATATTTAAACCCTTGAAATTTATTGGAGAAAGAAGCTGTTTAACCCTCAATTTTAGATAAAAAGAACTCGTTTATTTGTTTAGGAACAAATAAAATAACGACCAAATCAATTTCTTTGGAAAATTCATGTTGAAATATGTTTATGTTGTAAATGTTTACATATATTGGCAGCTCTTAAAATCTAAAATGTCGGTCTACACCTTTTGTATAAAATATAGTTTTGATTTGTTAACCAAATTAAAAAAATGGCGGAAATTTCTTAAAATATATGACTAACTTGAAGAAATAAATAGTTTCAAACTTATTTTCGAATTTTCGAAATTAAGTAGACTATTTATTACATTTGAAGTTTACATTTTATAAAATTTTATTTTTTTTTTAAATTAATACATTTTTACATTTTATTATATATAAAATTTCGCACTTTGTTTCAAAATTTCGCAAATGTTCATCTTTATTTCTCATAATTCGGCGTCAACTTCGAAAAAGCTTTTAGTACTTAAAATAAGAATACTGAATATATTATCAGTGTCATAGACTAAGAAGACTCAAGCGAATCTATTTTGTATGCTTTTAGGAGCAGCAACTTCAGTGAAGGTCATAGTCGTCGACTCAATATTGCTTCCCTTTATTGCTGACTTTATTTCCAAGTAAGACTAAGAACTGACTCTGTCGTCCTTTCACGAAGTCTTTCTGTCTAAACCAAGGATATATGAAGTTAGACATCACAGGGAAATTTCTTCGTTAGTCCTCAGCAGAAACCTTGTAATCAAACCACTGGAGACCTTGCATTTCTGGGATATCCTGGCTGACGTGATATAATTTAGTTTTGTCACTTGAAACTCCGTTAAAGTCCTATTGCTTCTGTTTTCAACCATAGTTGCTTCACAGGAGAATTCCTACAAAAAGCTATTTGTCAAGATTCAACACTGGGAACTGATGTGCTCTCAAAAAATGTGCTGAAAAAACCACCCAAGTCGTTAAGCAAAGTAATCAACAGAACAGCGGAACCATAGCTAGAGAACATAGTTAGTCAACGCAATGAACTGTAGCAAGACAGTTGCTAAATCCCTTGCGCCAAAATCATTAAGATTGGAAATCCATACTTCATAAACAGCAATCAGTTTTCCTTCAATGTATGAAAACCTACGAATTTTGAATCTCTTTTGCATAATCGGATAAAAAACTTCTTTTAAAATAAAACTGCAAACTGACTGAGAATTAAGAGTGAGTACTAATACTAGAAGTACTTAGGGTAAAAGAGTGTACATGTACTGTACATGTTCTGTTCTAGAACTATTTAATAAGTAAAATCATGTTAAACATAATTTATTTTTTACTTTTCCCTGTTATGTTCCATGATTTTCAGAATCCTTTGGCATTACGCAACAAGCCGAAAAATGTGTATTGGTGCATGCACGAGTAACAAGTGTTCAAACTGGTAGTATTTTGTTTTATGACTAGCAATGCCTTCGAATTCAGAACCTTTGCATGCTTTAAGTTAAATTCCGTCCTTACACTACTAAACACATCCTACACAAACACAAGGTACCCCAGCGTACAACTGCAAATTGTGTGCGTGAAGCATGTTTTTGATAGATGTCCAAATATCATTCAATGCATAGTTAATTGGTATAACTACAGCATATTTCCTTGACTATTCATTTATGCACCTCAATGAATTTGTTAGAGGTTAGGGGAAACATGTTTATGAGAGTCAGTGTGGGATAGAGTAAGGTTTCGACAGTTATTACAATCGTAGTATGTGTGTAGCTCTATGTGCATGTACGTGTTTATTATTGTACGTCTTTAGCTGGGACGTAACATTTGTAGAGCAAAATTGCATTCATATATGCTGTTGTGGAATATCTACAATACATAAATAAATTCATCAACTAAAAATCATTATAATTCATTAATTAAATACATGAAATGTTATAAATATGTTTGGGAATATAAAATCGCAGTAGTGCATAAATGTGGTATTAAAAATTATTGTCAGACTTACGTTTACATTAAACACTTAATTACAATAAGTAATGCAACTAAATAGCAAATTTAAAGCATATTTAAAAGAGAAGTTATTAGACCAATACTTCAGTTCCTTTTAAATTGTATACGAAAATTACACCTTAAATGCTTTATCAACACGTAGCGGAAATATAAAATTATGTTTCGTTTACTGCAACTATTATTTATTGTCTGGAAAAATATATATCAAGTTACTTAAAATATTAAGCGTCACATCACTTATACTGTGGTCAAGAATATAATAAATATTTGTATATTTACAGTTTATTTAAATTATCTTAAATATTGTGATATTTTGTAATACTTCAATACTAAATGTGAAATGCAAAGCAGATCCAGTCAAAAACATTAAAGTTTTATAAAAAAGTCCCACAAAAAATTGTTATATTATTTTTTTTTTACTTGCCTAACCACATTTGCTTGGTTGTTTACCAAATCTAAATATATGTAGATATAAGCCGTAAAATAATTTAAACAATAAATGCTAGGATTTGCTTTAGCTAGAAAAGCAAAAAATAGCAATGTTTGCACAAGCTATTGCATATTTATTACAAAATGAAAGGTTTTATCGGAAATTGGAACCGAGGTATTAACCACTTTAAATGCTGTTTAAATATAATAAAATACTGCTGTTTTAACGAGGACTGCCAACAATTATCAGTGTTCCAAGAGCGACAAAACGAATCGCCATTAATTCTTTAAAGAATTAACTTTATATACTTATGATCCTTTCATAAAATACTCCAAGTGCTGCCATATATTATAATTCCTCTAAATCGTTTCTATACGTTCAGTCACGCATATATTTTTTTCTCGTACATTTTCAAAAAGTAACTTAATAGTGCGAATTTTATTAAAATATTTTTATAAATCTGTGAAGAAAATAGAACTCTATTTCAAGTTTTATATAATATATCGTAACTTTTCCATGTATCTTCAGCCTGCAACAGTTTTAAAAACTACAAATTTAAAATTCTGGTCAATTTTTTAATTAAAGCAGTTTCTGGTTCTGGTTTTCTAGTTATATCGAACGGTTTGTTCTATTTCGCTAGGTAAAAAAATCGAAAATCCGCACTAAAATAAACTTCATTTGAATTACCATTCATTATAATTACTATACACACAGGGCTTTAGCAATGCCATACTTATTATCATTTTTTATTATTTTACATCAGTGTGCGTCTGTTCAGTTACAGACATGTCGGGTTGTATTTTTAACACGACACAAAGCTGATCTCCGTGATGGAACAGAATTATTTCTAGAGTCTGAGAAACAAATACAAAATGTACATCATAGAAAGTCTATAGAAATTCAATCGAAATCAATATTATTAAATTAATTTCCGTAAAATTTTGTAATGTGAAGAATAGTTTTTAATTTGTTATGTTGAAACGATACGTTCTCTATTTTTATTTCAAAGTTAATAAGGGTATAATGCGCCCTAATTGTTTAAAAGTAATGGCTTTTGTTTCTTTTCTTGTGCATATTTTATTCGTAAATGTTGTTGAGGGATGAGTGTACATCCCTCCCAAATTTGACACTTTTACTAACGACTGCCAATTTAATTAAAATACTTTATTATACCATGGTTTAAGTTGATTATTAATGAAACTTGAATTTTCTTTGAACTCTTTTTTTAATTTCAATTATTGTTAGTGCATTATTTGATGTAAAAACAATATTTCTTGCCGCTAACTATCAAACTTTAACAATAAAAATTTTATTTTATTTTAGCAGTTCATTTGTTCGTAAAACAAAGAGAATTTAGTTGTTTAGAAATAAAGTTAAAAAAAATTAGAACAAAGATTCTTAAGCCAAAACACTTCAGTTGAATTGAAGAGATACACAGATACTGTTGGCGACAACATCTTTCAGATTCTCTGTTGGTATTTTAAAGTGTATTTAGATTCATTAATAGTTTTTCAGTGCAACTTTTTTTCGATTTACTTTCTGAAGTTACCTAGATTTCAATAACAGAAAAGTTAGAGTGTTGTAAAACTTCATTCTCAACCAAGAAAAAGACTATAATATGAAAAATTCAAAATATGAGAAATTGTTCGTACTCGTATTCCATTTGTCTTAAATGTTGGTATAAATAGAAGTTGTTTAGACACACAATTTGTAGATAGGACACGACATTCAGCTAGATGTCTAATAGAATTAAAAAAAAAACTTTTACTGTTTCCAAAAAAAGGTTGTCCATATTAAAATTAATAATTCTCTTTCTGAATAGAAAGAAAAAACGAACTCATGCCTAAAGGTTGAAATTACTTAACAATTAATAATATTTGTAGTTCGGAAAAAACCAATAAAAACTGTGTTAATAAACTTTACCAAACGCTTTAAGAAAAAAATAAAATCGGATCAAGTGCGTTTTGCTACTTGAAACCTGACAAAAAACTAATTAATTAATGAACTATTAAATGCTTAATATAAGTCCAAATGAGGTCATCAACCATTAGGTTTCTGACACTATGGGCCCAACAATTAAATAGTCGACAACAACAAAAAGTAAACGGTGAGTAATTACTACACAGGTATAATTAATTTAAATATTTCCCATTCTCTGCCGTTAATTACTTTCCAAATTTTTTAACAGTCACTGTGCACACAGGTGCATATACAACACACTGCACCGATGACAATTAAGCTCACCATACCAGCAAGTAACAAACAAGTAAAAATTTAACAGAAAGCATTACAAGGAAACAGCAGAATGCCAAACTATATAACAGTTAACCTTAAAACTTAAAAAGAGAAAACAAAATAAAGGTTACAATTATTCACACTCATACCATGACAAGTTGCATTATTTCTATGAGAAATTCCTAAACATTGTTTTAAGACTGCAGTGTTTTTAAGAAATGTAAACCCATACACACAGCCACCCATATCTGCTACATATTGAAGGAAGTAGACGTGGTAAATATAATCACGTTCGTGGAGAATTTTAAAAATACAGTCAGACTCCTTTAGATGGATGAAATTACTCGTATGTGCGAAATAAGTAGGGCTTAAAAGAATCGAAAGTGCAAAGTTGTCCACTTAAGATGTTCAGATTAGTCGGCGTCAGAAAATATATATCAGTTAACAAGAAGGCTGAAAATTTTATATATTGCTAACTTGGCCTTACGATTGGTTTATCCACCTAAAAATAAAAATTTTCGGGTCACAAACTCTCATATTAGTGAGAGAAAAATGTCCCCTAGTAAATGAAACAAAAATTAGGAGAACCTTCAGCAATGACTCATTAATAAGTTGTCTCTGTGACTCTGTGTCATGAATTCATGTTAAAGTTGTTTCGAAAGATGAATGTTTGTATAACGATGATTGTTGATCGCAACATATGTTTTTCATTATTTTCAGAATTCTTTTGATTGCCATGCATGAGCACTCAAGATAAAATACTTGAAAAGGTGCTTTAAAATTAGGGTGTTTGGATAGCATTCTATAGGGCCAGCCATGGAAATTACTGGAATAGTGATGAGCCTCAGTTGTTAATGTAAGTCTTAAATTTTTTAAATTAAATGATATTTTTGGAAAAAAAATATTCATTTGTGCTCTTTTATAACCGCTTTAAATTTCAAGCAGAGCATAGCCCATCAGTTATATAACTAAAGTGTGGTACGGCAGGTCGTCCGATTTGTACAACAATGAGTGAATCAAAATTTGGGAACAACAACAAATAGTAAACAACCATGAAGTAAGAAGAATTTATTTTAATAAATCCGAATTAGATTTGTACACACCGAAGGTTTGCAGATATCTAATTTAAAGTTTATAATTTTCATTAATTAATTAACGTATGTAATTAGGGGAGAGTGAATTGCAGTTTGACGAATGGGTTTAAATTCCAATGGGACCAAACTACCCTGAAAAAACAACAGAAATGTTGTTAAGAATAATGCTGTTGTTTTAGGCAGTGAACGTGTCACTTCATATGACGAAACTTTTTGCTGACCTTGGACTGGATTTTTTTTATTATTTAAAAGTCGTATGTGTATCACTTTGTGTGCAATATAACATCGGTTAGATATCCGCTGTGTCTTTGTTTGGTGACATAAATCTAAGAGATGCAATATTGATTGACTTCCTCTGGGGCTATATTACTTTGATGGCACCGGTCGGTTGTGGCTTATTGGCACTGCCTGAGACGTTATAAAGTCGCACAAAACAAGTCAATCGAAAGAAAAGTGTTTACGATACCTTAGCGAATGCCCACTGTGCACTTAACGCCATCGTTCTGTTACCAATTTTCATCCTATTCCAAATTATTGAATTCTCGTCAGAAGAAATTCCCATTAAGTTATCTGTTGTGCTAAATGCTTAGAGTGAGGGCTAAAAAAATTTTTTTCCAGGAAGTGCAATGCAACTAAGCTGCCGACAAATAATTCTGGTAGTGAACGTGTCGCTACAGATGATTTTTCAGACAAAACTTGGGTTCACATCCAAATGCAGCGAAGCCCAATTAACTTATATCCATTAACGTTCAGCTTCTGAATTCATTGGATCTTGTATCGGTTCACAATCAAATTTAGTCTTTATACTCGCCGATTTGAATTTGTTAAAATTTCGAGCTTTTGTGCTTTAGCGTCCGTTTGACAAACCGATATTGGCCAATAATTTATCATACTGGTTGAATAGTCGAGGCGACTATTAACTGCCACTAACTGTGCTGTAAAATGAAACCATGATATTAATATGGCGAAAACCCACTTAGAGGCATAACCTTGATGAATACAACCTGTAACTTTGCAATAAAAACGCATCTCGCCCATTCTAAAACAAATTTTTCAAATTTATTTGCTTCACTGAAAAAATTTATAACAGCTTTTGATCTGAAGCTACTTCTACAATAGTTGAAATACTTCTCCACACGCCTTTGGTTTTGGTTACCTTTAAGCACCTCTTGTTTCCAAAATACCACCGAATGAAACCCGCCAATGCTGAATGTGGCTAAAGTGTTACCAAAAAGTAGTTGCACTTTCATTGCTTGAGGGAGAAACACATATACAACCACATCAATTTTGATGAGACATTAAAACACGCTGTATTTTTTGAAGTTTCCTTTAAGAGAACATTTTGTTAAATTCAATATTGTCGGTATTTTTATTTAAATATTACGATGCACAGGATTTATTGTTTCTTTTATGTTCTCAGCTGTTATTGTGTACACTCAACACATTCACAAATGAAGAAACACATACAATATATACACGTATATATTACCTTATTTTATTGTTCTTTTATTGTTCTTTGTTGTCAAAGCTTTTGTGTTTGAATAGTTGGGTGTTGTTGCAAGTGCACAGGGATTTCTTTTTTATTTTTTTTCATATACGCTAAAGTCACAACTATTAGAGACTTCGAGTACATTATATTAAATATAAATGTTATTTATTATTGTGAACAGTCTATTGTATTTTTGTGTATTTAAATGACAAATAAGAATCAACTAAAAGATAAATATTGAATCAAGTGAATGGAAATCATAACACTTTCATGTGTTGCTTTTGAAGGGAACAATATTCTTACTTACATACAGAAAACTTTTGTACATGTTTTTAAATTAATTTAACTTTAGTGCTTAATTTTTTATTCGAGCTACTTTAAGGGAATGACCTCTAAATATTAGCTGGAAAGGAAAAAATAGCGCTTCATTCAGTGAAAATGTATTAGAAGGTGCCTGCTAGGAGATTATTCCAATTACTAACGGTCTATGTCCTGGTATATGTCATTGTTTTCACAATAGATGAACAAGCCTATATTGAGAAATGTGTCCTAAGGTAATTATTACCTGATATTATCAGCACACCTTACATTATTGTATATGTGAAAGAGTGAATTAAGATCCCCATCAGCTTATAGATGTGTTTCTTAAGGTTGGATACATTACTGCATCGATTAATTTTTTTCTTGGGCTGTGTGAGCTAAATTAGTTGCAAAATTACATATGAATTGTATATTATTATTATCGACGGACAGAATTTTACATTTACATCACCTCAACAAATTTGAACAAAATATGTTGAATCAATCGAATGTTGCTCTTATTTCTTATGTGGATCATCAAAAGCTGGCGATCAATTAATACTCGTATCAACCATAAACACAGATGAAGTGACATGATGTACTATACGAATCACAATTTTTAGCTTAAAACTCACGTGTTATTACAAGGGCAGGAATTAATTGATTTGATATTCCGACAGGGTGTTTTGATGTAGACTTTTGGATCGAATTTCCATTGTCGAGTTTGGTTTGAAGACAAACCGGTTTTGGATATGCGCCATCTTCAGTGTCATTTTTCGTTCTGAGAAGTTTGCTTTAATTCGTTAGTGTTTTATTGTTTGTCAGGCTTCTAGTTGTCATGTGAGCTCGTAGGCATCTGTATGGTAGCAGGTAAAGGTGTAAGTCGGATAGGTAGATGTAATTTATGACTGTTTTATTGCTTTGCATTGCAGCAGAATTCGTGTTGTCGGATGCCAGGTAGATGATATAGGCACCATTTGTTTTTTTTTTCTCACGTACCCACCTGTAATTGGGACCTGGTGCTTTTGTACAGATTAGACTATTGTGATTGCTATTTCATTGCGTCAGAATTTGTGGTGCGGATGGTATGTGTACTTTGTTTTTAATTGTTTATAGTGTATTTTGTTGGGGTTGAAAGAAGTCAGTGATTATTGGATTATGAATTAGTTTATTATTTTTGTAATGTGTTTTTATTGCTTTTTGGTGTATCTTGTTCGTTATTTTTGTTGTGCGTCTTGTCGTCGTCCTTTGTTGTTGAACATGTAGTTCGCGAAGTTAGATTCTGATGTCGAGCCGGGATTACGCATCTTCTTGTTATATGTTCACGAAATCTTGTTTTTATTTTGCGTCCTGTTTGTCCTATATAGCTGTGATGACAGGTGCACGTCTGTTTTTAAACCCCTTGTTTACCTAGCTGGTCGTCTTTGTGTGTGTTGATTTGTAATATTCGTCCTAGGTTGTTTCTTGTATTCAATGCTATATTTATGTTGAATTTCTTAAAAAAATTCGTTATTTTGTGTGTTGATTTTCCGGTGTAAGTTAAAGTTGTCCATGTTTTTCTTTCGTTCTCGCTGTTGTGTTCTCTGAGCCTTTGAAATTCTTTTTTGATTTTGTTTACAGTGTCCTTCTTGTAACCGCTGCTTGCTGCTTTAGTATATATCGTATTAGATAGAAGTGAGTATTCCAATTGCCGCACACTGTCATGAACTATGTTCAAAAATCAAGTAAGGTGTAATATTTAGCGTCATCCAACAAATATATTAAAACATCATAACATCATTCCAATATAGAAACAAAGGTTTGGATAAACTTGAACTATTGATGCAAATATAAATGAAATTATTAGTATTGTATTCACCGTCTGTTAGTAAATGCCTATAATTTTTATTGTGATTTTGTAAGAAAACAAATGTGTTAAAGTACTTTGTGGGGAGCCATTTTCACCTCATAAAAGTTTCATTTTCTAACAGTCATTATATTATCCCTTTAGTATTGGAAAAGTCCTGGATAACAAGTAATCTGCATAGAAAATTAAATTCATTTATTATATTTTTTGTTACAACAAAAAATTTATATTTTCACACAAGCACTAATTAAAATCCCTTTGTTTGTATTTGGTATAAAGAAAAGTATATCAAATCAATTTATACAGAGTCACACAATTGTATTGTCATCATAAATAACAATAACATTAGCAAACAAAAATCTCCTTTGCCCTTAATACAATTATTTGGCGGCATTCAACCGAAAAATTGCACTTATTAAAAGAACATTTTTCTTTTGACTCTATGTATGTATGTTGTAGTTAAAAATAAAAATATATAACATAATGATGTGTGTAAGCATCCCATCACAGAGATTATTAAAAGCTCAATGCAAACAAGCTACAACTGAATAAATAAAGATATGTATGAGAAAATATGTTAGTTTTACTAAATACCAAATCAGAAGACTGGGTTTGTTTAGTAAATCAACAAAATATACACAATCGTGTATTATAATACGAGGGCAGTAGCAAAATCATGCGGCCAAGCAAGAAAAACAAAACAGTACTTTCAGCAATGTTTTCTCGTATTAGATATCGTTTTAGCTGGCTATAGGATTACCTGAGTAACTATTGTGAAAGCGAGAGAGGATTCCCCTCATATTCACACTTTCTATTCCCAAATAATAAAATTTATTATTCGTATAGCGCAGTCCCTTTTGATGTGCCATGTCTCTCCCCTTATTGTGTGGTCTGCGGGAGACAAGATCTTTCAAAATCACTTCTTTCAATAGCCAACTTTAACTTGAATATGTGATAGTGTTATCGCTAGCGTGCGTGGTCCATTTAAGCTCACATATTTATAAAATCTCATTATTATGGCATGACTAAGTTATCTGCAATATCAGATTATTGTTGCCACAATGTCCCTTAAAACGTTGAGGGTCGCCTCAGTCACCGGTGACTGACAGTATAAAATATGATAATAAAGGTAAAAATTGAAAATATTTTCAGCAAAATTTAATGGATTTTATTGAAACAAGGTAAACATAGAAATGGTTGTCCTTCACAAGTGTCAGAAAATGTTATAATTTGTTTGGTCAAATTTCGTGGTATTTTTCTACCACTCTGTGTCGAATTTTTTTCATAGCACGATTTGCAATATTTTCGCAACTCGCGCTGCCTGACGGGGAAGACGCGATAAAACCGCGTGACACTCAACGTATTAATTACGTCTTCTGAAATGTTTGCAGAACTCTGGTTTAAAGCCTATCTAAACTTAGCCAGAGCCATATCATACTTAAAGCTTTGTTAATATTCCTTTTACAGGCCGCGAGGGAAATGCCACAGTGCAATTCCTGTAGCCATATTCTTGTCGTTGCCATGTCCATGTCCGCGCGGAAATTTTAATATCCCCATATTTAAGCATATCCGACTATTCCTGGACTAGGTTAGATTTGGAATTAAAATCTATCATAGTTTTGAATGCAGTACATTAGAAATTATGTAGTACCATAGCCATATTCCGCTCTTATCGCCACCCTTAATACCGCTCAACACCTCTGGTATCTTGGCCTGCAGAACGTTACATTGCTCCTATTCATAAGATAATAATTTTGGCCACGTCACCATGCCCAAATATCCAGATTTATTCCAACCAATAATATCTTGCCATTTCCTTCGCGCCTTCATATTTCTGGTTACCCGGCCTTCTCACACTACACAAGTTCTTGTATAAAAACCAGGCCGATAATATGTCAAAGTATCAAAGCCCTCTTCAGAGAAGGTAACTTTATGGTTATCGGCTATATCGATCAAGTCTCACTGCCTTTTCTTGCTGGATTTCAGACAACAGCTACAGTGAGCCAACTTGTTTTCATAAGGACAGCTAACAGCCATCTTATTGCTTTAGTGCAGACCATCAGAAAAGCGTTTATGATATGTCTAAAAGCTATCTGGTGAACGTTTATTGCTCTGGTCCTTTTTTAAAGTCATAACAGCATATGACGAACTTAACGTTGAACATGACAAGTTAAATCATTTCAGTTCATCAATCCCAAGCTGAAATAAATTTCGCATATACTATTATGTTTTTTTCCTTATCGCAGATGGAAAGCTTGGTTGCTTCCACAGCTAAAACTTTGACATCATGCTGCCTACCCAGTTTGTTATAGGGCCATTTTTTAAATTCCTTCTATACCTGATAGTCTGCGTAATATATCCTTAAGCTTTAACTTTACCTATTAGGATGCGATCTAATCAACTCACAGTAATTTTAAAATTATTACAAAATAACACAGAAGTTGCTCTACATTATAGACTCCTATATTGCTTCACACTTTTAGATCCAAGTTTTCGATTAGAATTCTGTCTTGTTTTTTCACCACTCATCCCATCTGAACAATTTCTGGAGGACCTCATTGGCACAGCACATATGACTACTATTAGAATTTTATTTATGCTTCGAAGGAAGGAACAAAACTATTTAGAGCAGAATTCAACTTAACTTTTATATTGATTTATATTTTGAAATCATGATCAACAGTTCGTAAATCCTCAGAAATAAAAATAAACTTAGTTTATTCTTAGTAATTTAATTCGATTTTCTGGTCTGTGATCTAAAAATCTAAACACTGACAACCCTATAAAAGTTTTCTTTTTAGAGATTCAACTCATTTGTACACAAAATGATTTACACCACAATTTCTGATGAACGAAGACATTTTCGAAGTTTTGATACTAGACACGCCATTTTCTTCGATCAAAAGGATCGAAGTTGCGCAAATAGTTTCTATAGACTAGAAAATTCATATTTTATGCCAGGTTATTCTAGAACTCACCTCGTGCTGTTCAAAAATAAAACATAAACTAAAAGTAAAAACCGTTGAAATTTAAGTAACGATATTTTGATAACAAAATCCTTTCAAATATCCTTAATATTCACTTAAGTTCGTTAAGCCATATAAAAGCAACAAGCAGTCTTATTATTTGGCCAAACACATTTTTAGGAAAAGTTTTCTTCGTTGTTTGTGTAGGGCGGGATTTTCAAAATTTCTGTATTGCTAAGGTGATAGACCCTCATTTATGACTTAAGAAGAAAAGTTCAATTAAATTATTTTGCTACGATACATTCATTTAAATATAAACATTGATCCAAACCCGTACGGTTGAGGGCATTGTAAATGTATTAACTAAAAGAACTATAAGTGTAAGAAAAGCAAACATTCATTTTATTGCTTTTTGTGGGATAGAACCAATTTGCTTTTAATTGATAACAAAGATAGTTTTCCTTATATTTCGCTATTGGGTAAAGGAACAAGTCTCTTGATAATAGGAATATCACAAACGGTCTCTTTATGTGATTCAGTAATAGTGGCAAACTCATGACAACTATTATTATGTTATCTACAACAATATATTGTTATGGCAAACATATAGATGTTGTTTGAAAACATTTTAAGCATTACTTTAGTTTCGTTAATCAAGTTATTGTTATTATTATTGATGTAGAGTGATATTGAAGTAGACCGCTCATTTTAAGGGTCCCTTTTCGACCACCATCATCCCTGGAAGCACTTTCAGGCAACCGATTTGTAATCTCCCGCTAGCCTCTACTATTGACTGTAGAAATTTCCGACTGTAGACTTGTTACGCTTCTTCTTCTGCTTCATCAAGAAGTCTCTTGTAATTGCCAGTATTTGCCTAAGACTTAGATCCCCCATGCCAATCACATTTAACTCACAGCCAGGTAATACTTGAAGTTTCCTTGACCTGTCACTAGGAGAGTAACTTAGCTGAAGGTATCCCTATTATATCTAATTCAATTCTTACAGAGGTTTGCTGCTAGAGTGTGCTATCAGAACTTTCGTGGTTGTTGTCAAACGGGGAAGTGTTGCTAACGGGGTAGAAAAAAAAGACGAGTTGGGATTTTAAGGATATCTTAGACATCGCTCTCTGGCCTTCTCGTATTTTTTCTGGTCTGTATATCAGAAGTTATGGGATTTGAAAACTTTGATTTCGTGATGGATTTGTATCAAAAGTGTGGCAAAATAATTTAAAGAGTATCCAAAGTTTTTAATATTAATACCTAAGTTTATAGAAAAATCTTCAGGAAAGTAGCGGTAGTGCCACAGTGCTATACAACATGCAATAGTGTCAAAAGCTGCGTTCTTGTTTCACAAATTAAAAAAGATTATTACGGCTTAAACGACAAAAAAGTCTTGAGAGTGGAAAAGAAAAGAGTCTACAATATAAGTACGCACGGATTTATGTAGCAGGTTTCAAAACAAAAGGCAAACATAAGGCCTTCTGTATAAATTGGCACTAAGGAACTTACTGGTCTTCCTTTCAAAATGCTCATGGAGCGCCATTCGAGCCTGTCATATGTTTTTTGCGAAGTGGGTTGATGCTTTATTCCTAGATGTGCCTATGAGTCCAATGTTGCTACATCCAGGTACATATGTGTAATTTTAGAACACATTTCAGCTCTAGTTTGGAATATACACATGTACACTTGCCTTATTCGGTTTATAATTGACTGATTGTGGAGTGCAATGAAAAACGTTTTGCCATGTATCCGACTTTGCAGCAGGTGTCTCAACTCATACAGGAACCCAAGCAATTCTAAATGCTAAACGAACACGTACTCTACCAGACTTAGACAACAAAACCAGTTCAGATCAGTTAATTATACATCTGCTCCAGCCCTGCAGTCCATCAAGGATCCATCAGTAAATATGCTAATGTCATTCTACATACAATTATTGTATATAACGCGTTCTGCAATGAGTCCAATGCAGCCTCTTGACTACTTTTCATCTACTCATACGTTCCATCTGCGTATCCCTAATCCTTTTCTAACTAGCTACAGAATTTTCTATCCTTGCAGCCATGAACCCATTGAATAAGTCCTAGCATTGCCTCGATTATCTATGTTGCTGCCATGCGCATTGCACTATGAATACTAACACAGGCAACCCTTTGAACATAATCCAACTTACATTTAATTGTGCTTTGAAAAACTTTTGGCCACCAACCACAGATGCTTAAGTTACTTCCTTACTCTTTCTGATAATATTCTCTATAACAGCGGAAGTTCGATATTAATTTCTTTTAACCCATGGTTGTGTGGCTATTGCAAAATATTGTTTTTTGTTTAAGGTCAGCTCAAGCTTGTTTTTCTTTGGATATACGAAATAATTTCCCAGTCTTCAAATGTTTGCCGGATTCCCGTATTTATTTTTGGAAATAAATAATTCAATTCTGCTGCTGCCTACAGTGAGTGTAACAAATTACATTTTCCACTAACAAATATTTTGTGAAATATCTTGTAACAATTTCAATAGATGGAAAAAGATGTGAATTGGTTTCAAAATTTTCCAATATAGAAAACAAGTTTATAGGCCACACTGGTTAAATTTAAAAAGAGAAATTTCAATGCAACAATAAAATACAAGTTAACATACACTTGCTCTCATACGAGTACACTTGCTTTTGTGAAGCACTTCCTTCTACTAGTTTATATATATATATATATTTAAATATGGGTATGTGAGGAAAATGTAAAGAACAAACACAAGTTTACTTTGAATTTATTCTCTAAGCTCACATACATATGTGTAAACACGTACCAGAGTGTGTACTAACAAATACATGCATTTATCCCTCATTGTTGTTTTAGGGCTTTACATACATTTGTGAAAACCTCATTGCAGTTTGTGTCTTGCTGTTTGTTTGCTTGTGTGCTGAGTTCTAAATTTGCTGTTGATTTTATTGAAAATTCTTTGTTGTTTTAAGCCCAGAATTGTTTTTTATTGAAGCTGTTATTATATCCCCTACATCTTCTTTATATTTTTTTGCTAGTTTTAAAACCAAAAGAGTCTTTTTTGCATAAATTGTTTGTTGAACAACAAAACATATAAAATATATATTGATAAAGAAAACACTATTCTCATATGGGCATTTGTTAGCAAACATATGTTTTTACTGATGATTTAGATTTATGCATTCATGCATTTGAAACTACTATTTGGCTGCTTGTTGATACTATCAAAATAAAAGTTGGTTTCCCTCTATTGTTTGTTGGTTTCATGTAATTCATATTCCAAACTATTCCTTTTAAAATGATGTGCTAGACTAGTTGGGATTAAGTGAGAACTTAGAAAGCATAACAAAAAAATTTTAAAGACGTGTTAGGCAAAACTTGATTTTTGACAAGAACTGTTCGATTTAAAATGCTGGCGTACAAAAATCCACCATTTATGGCGATAACTATGAGGCAATTGACGACTTAAGAAATAGAGCTTTCACAGGGATAGCAATATGCACGTTTTTATAGATCGAATCTCGTCAAGCGAGTTGAAGATATCGCAAGGTTCCTTAATTACTCCTGCACCTTTTTATACCCCTCATAAAAATATTATACAACTTCCCGTATGTGGTCAAAAAGCAATTTTTCTGGGGGTACCGGTTAAACAGTTATCCGCAAAACGCAATGAATGTGCTATAAAATGCCTTTATTGGAGTAATCTAGCCGAAGGCCCCAGGTAACTTCCAGAACTAACGGTGGCCCTAATTAAATATTAAGAAAAGTAATTTTTCAAAAACAGAAATTTAACGTAGGATATATAATAAGAATGGCCGTATCAATGAATTACAAAATTAGCAATATAAATTGTTCGTAGTTTTTTAGGCTATGTGCTCTACGCCTGATCATTAGTTTTAGAATGTTATTCAAAGGTGCACCTGAAGTAATTACTGGATTAATACCCATAGATAATCTGGCTAGTGAAAGGAAGATGTTATTGGTAGTAATGCGACAGAATTTAGAGAGAGAAACAAAATTGCCTGTGAAAAGAGAGCAGTGTCGTTTGCTGTGTGCCAATCTCTTTAGCGCACGTGTGATAAGGGGTAATGGACTCAGCAATTGAACCCGAATATAAACATATGGCTAGAAAGGTGTCACGGTTCCATCAAATTCTATCAGATTCAGTTTTGGACAAGCCACTGAGGTTTTAGGTTTAGGTGTTGATTAGAACGAAACTGCCGACCACATGGTCTTCCAATGTCAGCGATTGATAAGGTGGACCACTCAAGAAGTTGAAACGGAAAATAAACTTAATTACACTAACTAACCGGTATAGAAATATTTCACATCCCGTTGGAGGTGTAATTGAGTGCGTAAGCATAGAATCGTAAAGATCCAGCTCAATTTGAAAGGTAACTTAGCCCATGCGGACTTTATACGCACCGGCAGATTATTGGAAAAATATGCGATTGAAATAAATCGCCCAAGGAAAACTACAGGGATGTCAAGTGTAAAGTTCCTCATGCTCCACTAACGTAACCTCTGGGAGAAATAATCACAACCAGTGCGAGTTGCGTAACGTAATGTTGAATAACATACCGTCCACGTCCACATCGTTCACTTCGGGCCAAAAGAAGTTGTCTACAATAATGGCCAACCAACATTATTTTCGAAGAAATATTTTTGTGTATGCATAACAACCTGCTAAACATCGTGTTGGTTTGCTTTGCCTCTTATACGGCAATTTTGCTACTTAGTATTACTATGTTGGAAGAAAATTACATTGAATTTCACAAACATTATAGGTTTTATGTGTTTCTCCAATTTACCGTGGTGTATAAAGTTTTTTTACACAACACAAAGTTTGCAATTAATACTCAAAAATAAATAACACAATTCCAACATGCCGTTTAACAAAGGAAAGAATAAAAAACAAAAATTGCGGCGCTCAGTCACATTCTTCAAAGTAATATAACTCTTTGGGCAAATTAAAATAATTTTTATATATTAATCACCCAGACAAAACAAAAAAACAAAATTAAAATACACTCATCACATACCATTTACCTTCAAAAATTTTATAAATTACATTTAATAGGTTTTTGTAACATGACGACTTTAATACTTTTCCAGTTTTGTTTATAAACTGCAGAACCAATTTGCCCCATCCGTAAAGTTTGCAATATAAATGTAAATAAAACCAAATGAACTTGTACTGTGGTGGCACCCAATACCATTGAAGGAAATAACCGCACACACTGGCGCGCAATTATAAAACAATATTTACGTTCGCAACACAGCACAATCAGCAGGAGCTGTGGCAACATAAAACAATTATAAAATCACACTTAATTTTTCTGTGTTAATAAAATAAGAACCAAAGAAAAAAAAATAATATGAACAACAAAAATAACAAATAAATAAAATTTGTATTTTATTTATTTCTGAATTTGTATTTATTTTGCGAAATTGCTTTAGAAGTGTTATTTACAATTTTAAATGGGTTTTTTTTATGTTGGGCTACTCCTAGGTTTGGGTGTAGAAGTCGCTTTAATATATGCAAAACTACATTTGCATTAATTGCATTAACGCCTGTTTCAACTGTTTAAAGTCATTTCGTGAACTTAACAAAATGTATACACCAAAAGTACTTGTGTTTGGTTAATGATTTTACTTTTATTACGAAACAATTTTGTAGATTTTCCCTCACTGCACAAGATTTAAAAATATAATTCACGGTAGTCAAATGTAAAAGCTCTTAGAAATGTTTCTTTTAACACTGTTAGACTTATTTCAATTTTAATTTTTTCTGAATAAAAAATTTCTACATTTAGTTTTACTTAAAAGCAGGGCATTACATTTAATTATAGAACTCTTGAAACATAACTCCTGTTGGCTGGTAAAGTTTGCTCTACCGATTATTATTTTTTGATAGCTAAACACAAATTACATATAAGAAGGCATGAGGATGAGTGTCACTTAGACAAGTTTTTCTATGGTTAAAATATATTGCAAGAAAATATTATATCGTCTGGTAATAAGATAATAGCTTAATGTTAATTGGATAAATGTTCTTGTATTTGTTCGGTATATAATTTTTGGAGGCTCCTTTCATTTGCGGTAAACGAGCTATTTGTTAAAATTATTCATATCATTAATGATTTGCATTCACAAAAAATTTCAACGTAATTGCGTTGAACAACCAGTACAAGTTTTATCGAAATTCTAATCACCAGCAAAGTATTTTAACTAGAAATAATAATATAATAGTTCTAACTATAAAATGTTCTTAGCATATATAATATGTAATATATTTTTGGTGTTCAATTAAAGTATGAGGGCGTTATAGCTTAAGTAGCGAGCGCATTGAGTACTAAGCATTCAATGGCTTTTTCGCCTGTGTTCGAATATCTGCCGCTGCTAAATAGCAACACATAGTTTTGCTTATATATCATGCTAAGGAGACTATATTATCATTATTATAGATACGTCAACCATTTTGTATGGAGTATGACGTTTTTAAAAGTCCCTCGGAGGTCCAAATTGTGGTAGAGATCGAATGCAAACAAAAAGGATACGTAGATCGCGCCGCAATTGAGCGAAAAAGCTATTTATGTTGATCTTTGATTTCATAAAACCGCAGCAGAAAAGCCTACCATATTCAAATCGTATGACTTAAGTGGATAATTAGAGTTTGCAGGAGGTAACTATAACCTATTTTGTGATATTTGATATATAGTACATTACATCATTCGGTATAGATACATCTCGTCTAAGTGCATATCGGCCATTACTAATATAAGAAAATCTAAGACACTTGCCGCTTATTGTGATGGCTTAATCAATTTTGTTTTTGCAAAACGAACAAAACAGTAACAATGCACGTTCGTATTGTTCCTTCATTGGTATTCATTACGAGCATAAGGAAGATATGCTTAGAGAATTTAGCATGAGTGGGACTCTCCATATTCTTGGCTCCAAAATTTAGAATATGTTTGATGGCATAGTCACATAACATTGGAGGAAACTTTTAAACAACTTTGTACTTTTAAGCTGTAAAAATACAGCCTTTGTGTACTCATAGTCTTTTTACGCTGTATTTTGTATGTTTAGATGACACATGGGAGAAGCTGCGAATTCTGTTCGGTGAAAGTAGGATGTTGCCCCTCGTCACATTACTAGATTATCGGCAAAATGCGGCTTGTTTAGGTCTGTTTTATAGGGAAATTAAGACCGGACACACATTCTTTTATAAAATTTGCTACTGTTAATTTAAGCAAGTTTATTACCCGTTCTTTCGTATAGAAAAGGTACCCTCGTATACCCCGTTTCACAAACATTTTTTCAATCTGCAAGTGCTGCTGATGTTTCTATTGTAACTCTAACCCTGTTTGCACTAGCGTTTAAACAATCATTGCTTAATCTTCTGCAGGGTTGTTTTATTTCTTGACTGCCGTACAAGCCGATACGAAAAACGCACGTTTTGCCTTAATAGTTAAAAATTTCATTCGTCAGGCTTCTTGAGTACACTTAGTCTACTATTTGTGTATGAATGAGAAAGAATAATAATTGAGAGCATTTCAGACAGTATCTAAAAAATGTACAAAAATCCTTTAAAATGTTCCGGAAGGCTCTAGTAGGTTCAACTCAAAGAAAGTGCTACTGAATAGCAATTGTGTGTTCTAAAGCAAAAATGTAAGACCTTTGTGCAACGCATTGTCATGTGGTCTAAAAATTTTACTCAATTACTTTAAAGTAATACCAAAATTAGTATTTCATGAAACGTACTTTGCGTAGTAGATTGTAAGTTACGAAGACTGACTTATAGAACCTCAGGCTTTTATAACTTTTATAACAGTTGTTAAATCATTTTAATCAAAATTGAGAATAAAAAAAAATTCGTTATATTTCAACACGCTTGCGCTAACAAATCTTACGATAAACGATAAGTATTTTCTTATCATCCTTTAGAGCTTTAGAGTATCAATTCATAAGCTTATTGTTTTTGCGCTGTATCAGCAAGGCACTTCTGCACCTGTTTCAATAATGTCAAATACCACTTTGCATTCGGCTTAAGCCCGTACGTATGATTATTTGGAATTACATATTAATCATACGCACTCATCTGCTTGTTGACAATGCAAAAGCGGTCAAGATTAACTATGCGTCCCAATTTGATCACCATATTGACACAACTACTTGACTTTATTCTTATAATACTCTATAACACCTTGAATTATTTTGGACACCATGCGTATGATTTATTACAATTAAATATTACTTATTCGCATAATTTACGTTCATTACGTTCAAGTGAGTTTGTATCATCCAAATTACTGCTTAAGAAAAATGTTCGGTCAAATTACGGTTCTACTTCCAACTATCATTCACACATTGTCGCAGGCTCCATGCGACATCGAATTTTACTCGTAATATAAGCATTTTAAAAAGGTTAATGGACAAGATGTTTTTATTTTATTTAATTTTGTTATTTAGTTTGTTTTTATGTTTTCCATTTATTATTAATATTTAAGAATTTATGATAAATTTCGGATTTTTTGGTGAATTGTTGATGGACAAGGTTAATGGACAAGATGTTTTTATTTTATTTAATTTTGTTATTTAGTTTGTTTTTATGTTTTCCATTTATTATTAATATTTAGGAATTTATGATAAATTTCGGATTTTTTGGTGAATTGTTGATAATAAGAAAAATTTATTAAAAATAAATTGACACTTAAACAAGGTATAAAAGTAATATTAGTGCAAATAAATAATTGCTTTACATGCTAGCTGAGTGCTCGCTAAAGCACAAAAATTCATAAAAGAGAGTATGATTAAGAACACGGCGAGTAAGGCTTCATCCATCTAAACTTCAATCTAGGCATTTTCATTAGATGATGGATTAAATAGATAATGTTTGCAATAAAATCTACTCAGTAAAAATCACAAAGAATGCTGATTACGTATGTAGCGGCACAGAAAATGCATGTTATCCATTCTGTTAGTGTTCAAAAATTAACTTTTTCAGTTTAATTAGAAGTTATCCTACTAATAATATAAAATTTTTCGTTATTAATTGAAAGAATATCGAAACGAAATTAACCCTAAAAAATTGATTCGCTTAACTATAGTGTTCTGCAGAAAAATTTTTTTGCCTCCTTTGAATGGAGATATGCTAAGCGAAGATATTTGATTTAAGTTTTGTTGTATCACACAAAGATTTTTTTGAGTGGGCGTGGCAAATATAACCGTGTTAATAGGGTCGTTATACTAGTTTATTCCAGTAAAACTCGATAACAGCTCATTCGCTTTCGATAAATAAAATAACACAGGATACACTATAAGTCATAAAGATCGGTGCACAAATCTATATTTATATTTAGATTGTCAAAATTCGGGTACCACCCGTCAGTTACTGTCATTTAAGATTTTGAATAATTGCAACTTTTTATAGTCTATCATTTTCATATATTAAAATTTATTTGCCTTCAAGAGCTTTATTTTCAGGCCAAATCAACACGTAAGACTATAACTGTTCAGAAAGTTGATAATAAAAAGCACACAGGATTCTATAGTGATAAATCTGAGGTCACATTGTTATAGCGTATAATTTTTATTAGCTGTTGCCAATGCATTGCTGGTTCTTTTGTGAAAGTAAAATTAAAACACGTCCAAATTCTTGTACTACGTTTACGTGTACATATACAAGTATCTATTGCATTTCACGTTCGAAACTTTTTTCTGACTGTCTATCAAATGGCCAATAATTGTGATGAATAATTGAAGATGAAGAAATAAGCATTAGGTTTAATGTTTCTATGTACCACCTTAGGTCTTATGTACAGTGGCGAAGTTCAATTATCCAATAGTGGATATTTGGTTATTTTGTATGATTTTTTTGTTTAATTTCAAAATTTTGCGAAATTTTTATTCATTTTAATGATTTCTAAATTTATTTTGTTGATTTGTGAGACCACTTTTGTGAGACCACTTCTAATAATATATAGACTTTTATTTAATTTCGACTTTTTTGATAAAATTACCATTTTTGTCTATAATTTCGATAGGTTGAAACTTAAAGTTCTTGGTGCTAATTGTGGGGATAATTCTTAATTTGTTAAAATTCTTTTTATTGGAAATATTTTCTTTTTAATTAATTTTAGTGCCTCTGGTACTTTAAATTTGGCATTAGTTTTTTCAATTGTATATTTTTATAAACTTTGTTAAGTTTTAGATTTTTTGCTTAAATTTTTGATAACTTTTTTCGTTAAAATATTAATTTCGTTTAAAATTTGAAATGTTGAAAAATTAAATTTTTTTTAGACTTGCATTAGTTGATTGATTTTCTTATTCTAGTATTTAGCCATATAATTGGCAACTTTCTTTCGACAGCTTTCTGGTTTTGTGGTGAGTTTTAGATTTTTAAAATTGTTTAGTTTAATTTCCCTTTTTATTAATATTTTAACTTTTTATTTTGGTTTTTAAATTTGTGATAGAAACTTGAACTCATATCTATTTGTTATTCCGACTTTTTAGGTATATTTCAAAATATATTTGATACAATCAAAATTTTTGTCGTACAATTTCAAAATTTTGTAAATTTCCGTTCTTTATTAATTAGATTTTTTGTAGTGATGATATTTTAGAGCTAAATGAGGTTTTTTCCCATATTTTAGTGTTGTTGTGAATTTAAACTTTTTGGTAAAATTTATGTTTTCATGAATTTTAGATTTCAGTGCATAGTGAAATTTACTTTTTTTCTTCAAAATTTTTGTAAGTTCTCAAATTTTGGTAAACTTTTTTTTTATTATTTTTTAGTTTAATAAAAATTTACAGCTCTTATGATTTTTTAATTCTTTGATGAGTTTTTTTAAATATTAGGTGAATTGCCGATTTGTTGCGAAATTTTTTTTTTTTTATACACATAATATCGATTTCTTAAAGTTTAAAAAATTTTCATAAAACATGTATCCTTTTTTGCGAATTTTCAGCTTTTTGGTCCAAAACTGAAATTTTTGTGGTGAAACTTAAAAGTTTGATGAACTCTGTATTTTTTGGTAACATTTCGGTTCTGTATTAAATATGGATTTAATGGTTATTACTTTTTTAATTTCAGTTTTTAGAATTATGCTGAATTTACGAATTTTTAATGAATTTAAAATTGTGTGAAAATTTGAAACCTCTCGCATTTTGTTGGTACATTTTCGGCTTTTTTGCCAAATTGTTTTTATTTCGGTAGTTTAAAATATATGGTCTTGTGCGGATTTTTAAAATGTTTATATATTTCCAAATTTTGCGGTAATTTCATTTTGGTAGTTTTACTTTTCAGTTTCATTTAGATTTTTGGTAAAATTCATAATTTTTCTGTTTTTGTATTGACATTTATTTTTTTGTGGTAAATTTTTTTTATATATAACTGTGTAAAATTGTTTTGATTTTTTAGTGAAATTTCCAAATTTCGTTGCTATGATGAAATCTTTGTTGTGATATTCCGAAATTTTGTAAATTTTTTGCTTAAATTTCGGTCTTTTATACAATACTAAGTTGTTGGCAAATAAAATTGGTTTCATTGCAGTTTTTCGATGCTCTGGTTAATTTTCAAATTTGTTGTGAATTTTAAATTTTGCGAAAGTATAAACATTTTTTGCACATCTCTTTTTTTTCTTGTGTGAAATTTTGTTTTTTGGAGGAACTTAGTTTTCTTAGTATTTTTTTTTAATTTTTTTATTCGTTTTATTTTTGAGTTTCGTAATTTATTTAGGGGATTCGGGTTGATAAATTCTGTAGAGGAACATTCATGGACCTAGAATAAGCAAATTCTGTTGGCTTGCGAAGGATCGTTTCCATATGAGAGTGAAGGTACCAAAAAGTTTTTGCACATATTTCGAAGACTTGTGGACTGATATTGCTGATTTGCAAAGGAGGTAAAATTAACCAAAGGAATAGATAAAATCCAATTTTAATGTGCCGCCAGGAAGTTGATTTTAACTGTAGAGAAATGGGCATCATTTATTGAAATTTTCTATCTGATACAGATCCAGAATTAATATACTTTGTATAGTCGAAAACTAATACTGTAGAAAATACGAACGGAATAACAACCTTATATATACATTTCTTACTTTTTATGACGAACATAAAAAAACTTAGTCCACTCAAAAACTCAGCAAATTTAAAAGAGAACGATAATGGCCGTTTTTGTTTCGCCATTAAGAACTTGCAATATCGCTTTATAAAAGAGGTAGGTAGAGATCTTTCAAGGACTCCGAAACTAAGCTGAGTTAAAATCACAGTAAAACCAAACAACACATTTTGAAATAAGAAAAAAAAATTAATGTTTTCAACTTTTGTATTACGAAATTTAAAATAATATTATCGCCTGATTATTTTAAATACTTTTTTTCAAGGTGTCTTTTTTTCTTTATTGCTTGCTATTGACTCCCATGTGCGACTAATTAAATGTCAGGTGCTGTACACATAATAAATTTTCTCCCTTGGACTGAAGGTTTGCTGTTAGCTGTTTTTTAGCTGTTTAACTTACTGCAATTTCCAGTTAGTTAAACAATAAAAGTAAACATCTTAAAATTTACACATACATTTTAAATTCGACTTCATTAGAAATGTCAAAATCAAACATGTTTATCTGAATGTAAACAAATATAATGTCTTTCAATGGTAAGTACAAAAATAAACATAATAAATCTGCTTTATTTTCACTTTTTTGTATTTCATCATTTGTAAAATATTAACTTACCCAAATACAAAGGAAATCAAAAGCATATACAGCTAGCAACGAAGGCACACAGCAGGGAAAACGTTAAAGGAGGAAGTGGATTAAAGAAAAAGGGAGAGTTAAAATAAATGTAAAAAGTATTCAAAGATGCTTTCATTCCTCTTCCTATTTCTTTAAAAAAAAATTAATAGAATTTAAGTACAAGATACGTAGACGTTGATTTCCTATTTTTTACTATTTTGACTTTGATATGAACATTTATAAATTAGTTATGCAGCTCTGATCATGGTTGAGGACATACATAGATCTTTTTATTACAAAATTACAAAATTCTATTTAACACGTGCAAAACCAAAGAAATAAAAACAAAAATAAACAACAACATGTAATACAATTAATAGAAGTCATTCATTATCCGCAAATATAAACTTTACCTTTTTACAGGTGCTATACATAAATCGGAGCAACAAACCAACGAAACAGGTAATACAATCTCGTACAAAAAGTAACCAAAGCGAGGGCCAGTCTTAAGCCTTTGCAACAAGATTGCACAGCGAAGCAATATAAAAGTTCTGAAGTAGCGGCAAAGCCGGCAAATGAATGTAGATTATCCATATTTGCTACCCCTGATAATAAAGATGCTCAACCTGCTGGTAGGAAATAAGAACCTTCACCGATTTACTTGCGCGAGCAAATGTCGAATGTTATTGTAAACATGCTGTCCCAACTCGTAGGAAAGGAAATTTCCAGGACGCCTCCATTCGATGGGGACAAATCCAAGAAGCAAAGATCCAAGGACATACGAAAAAAAATTATCGGCTCATCATAAGCCGACTTTTAATCAGAAAATAAATGCTATTATACGTATCAATTAAAAAAAGCTACTGGTTTGAGTATTGTTGAAGAGAGTATTGATAGCTGCGTTCCCACTGAAGACATCAAAAGTGCCATAGAAGCGTAAGTTCTATGCGCAATCTCCTTAACAGGAATAAAATATAACTCAGATAAAATCTAAAAAGTCAGTCCACCCAATTTAAAACTTGTGATACCTACTTTTCAGCAGAATAAGGGTAGAAGTACCATTAAAACGTAATGGTCCCCGCCAGTGTGTCAAAAACTACCATCCGTATGCGTTCTTGTCTTAATGAATGAAACTAACTGCTTGTGCTGCTAGTTTTAAGTTACTGGTTACCAAATTTTAATTGCAATTACCACAAACTTTAAGCATTTAATAGCATTTAATTAAAAACATAAATATTCCTCTTTTCGATTCTATACATATAAAGCGTAATATCAAGGAGCGAAAAACTGTGCACTCCTAAAACATGCCAGTCGTTAACTCTCTCCCACTCCTATATCTATTCTCTCAGTTAAAGTTCACTTATTCCCTGTGATTCCAATTACTTCCGCTGTTTACAGAAGTCAATAAATATTTATATTTATATTAGGATTTTTTGATGAAGTTTATCTAACAGGGCTGTGCGCAGGACATGACATTTATCAAGACTCCCTGGATTTCTCTGCATCTCTCAATGTATCATTTTGGTATAAATAATAAATTAAAGCATACAGCTCGCATTTTCATGAATTCGCTTTAACTGTAATTTTTTTCAGTGTTTTTTAAAAAAAAATTTATATTTTTCATAACAACAACATATACATATAAAGCTACTATCAATCAAGGCACAGATACAGAAGAAAATACAAAGACTTTTTGAGGTAAAATGGTTTCGAAAAAAATTTTAATATTGTGAAGAAATAAATTTTTATGAGATCCTAAATCTTCTTAGAAAACACATTAAACTTGTTGAAAAAAAATATAATTTTTCAAAGTTTTAATACAACTTTTCCAAAAATTTATTTTTTTAAATAATCAAATATTTGTAAAAAAAAAAATTCGTTGAAAATTGCAAAGGAAGTTGTCAAAAAATAATTGGATTTCTAAAGGAAAAAAAGTAATTTATATAAAAAATTTTAATTTGTGAGAAAAAATTTAAAGTATGTGTAATGATTTAATTGTTTTAAACAAAATTAAATTTGGTGAAAAATATAATTGTTGTAAAAAAAGTTGTGTTAAAAATTCGAATTTTTGAGAAAAAAATTTTATCTGTATGAAGACTTTTAATTGTTGAAAGAGAATTTTAATGTTGTGAGAACAATTTAAATTTGGTTAAATAATTTATATAATTGTAAAAAATATTTTAGTGGTGGAAAAATTCAATTTTAGTGAACAAATTTAGTTCATATAAAATTAAATTTGGCAAAATTTTGGTGAAAAATTTTTTTTTTGGTAAAAAAATTAATTTTATAGATAGAATTGAATATTTTATCTAAAGTTAAAACGCTTGTCGCTTATTTCCTACTGTTTCATAAAACACAGCATTTGAACTCATGCAAAATCTGTAGGTGAATTAATATGCTGCGTTTTTTTTAGAAAAACTGCATTTTATTTGCTGCTGCTCATGACAACACTAATGTTTGTAATAAAAAAATATCAGGCATCAGTTAGGTAATTATGACTTTTCATCGTGTGTCATTTTCGATAAATTTAATAGGGCTCATTGTCATGTATACATTTGATAAAAGAAGAATGTTTGCCTGACTTTTTGTTCGGCTGGAAAAAAAATTAAATTACTTGGAACATACTTTCGGTATACTTTTGTTAAAAACACTAAAAATCAAATTATAAAAAGTTAAGACAGAGAAAAATTTAATTACTAGTCAAAAATTAGGTTCCAAAATGTTTCGTTGTTAAAAAAAACTGACACATTCATATTGGGAAATCGCTTAATGATGAAACAAAATAATGACAAATATTATTTTCAAATTTATTTGCAGAATATTTCGTTTTTATAAAAATTGTATTAAATGGTAAATTATTAAAATTTTTCCTTAGCATTCTAAACCAGAGAAAAATACACTTTCAAAATTAAAATATTTACTTATTTTATTCCCTACAAAGCATCTAATTATTCTACATCCGTTGATATAAAAATCAATGCCACACAATGCACGACTTGATGTGGCCGATTTTTAACAAACAAGGTAATGGCAGACATGACAGGCGTCACTGAACAAAAGAGAAATAACAATATACCATGTGACAGTAGCAAACTAAGCCAATGTACAAAGTTACCCTACAGAGAAAGAGATCAAATAGAAATAATGTCCAGAATTCATAAGCCCATACTCCGTAAGATATAATTTTCGCGAACTTTCACGTTTTTTTCTTTATCATAATCGACATGCTGATATGAAACACGCGAAATAGAAACATTTCTCGTGAGCAGAATGCCATCGCAGCCACTGCTTAGGAAAATCGTAATTTTTCCCTCCAATGCCAAGCGTTATAATTGGATTTTTGGATTTGGAAGACTTTAGGGAAGAATTTTAGTCTAGGAACGATAAATATTCTGTAAGTGAAGCAATTCCAACCGGTACAAGTGGAACTTATATAATGTTTAGTATAAAAGCATATTTCTGAAAAATTGTGTAGATAAATAGTCAAGTCCGGCAAAAGGATTAGTTCGGCTTATGTAACTTTTGGCCATTATGCGTTCTAAAGCATGACTTCGTTTTTTACCTTTTAAGGACTTTCATTGGTTTTGAAATTTCCGCTTTCATAATGAATCATCAGCGAATAATAATATATCAGCTTTTCCTTCCAAAATATTCTCCACGTGAGTGAAAGATTTACCATCATCCGCTTCTACAGGCAGGCTACTAATTTTTTTTTCTTTCAAATAACTCATATTTTGCCCAACCCTATCAACTACATTTGCCTCTCCTTTATTTCATTTTTATGCCATTTTCACCTAAAATCTTTTTTAAATTTTTTTATGACTTAAAAAAAAATTCAAAACAAATACAAAGGTTTAAATGGTTTTAGGCCAATTACTTCTAAAACTTTGAGGTTCTTTTTTCTTCTTGTTTTCCTCTGCCATCAATTTAAAATCCTAAATGCCTGTTATATTTACTCCACACCTGCCTAATTACGATGCAAAAGGGTGCTTTTATAACATTTGAACTGTATGTCTTCGCTTTTAAAAATTCATATTCGGTGACTGCTCTCCTTTTTTCATATGCCCCACATCAAGGCTTTTGGGAGTTTTAAACAAACTGACAAACAAAAACTAAAGTATGACAGGTACAAAAATATAAAGTGGTGGTTCTAGAAAGATACAAAATACAACAGCAAACAGATTTAAGAAAATTAATAATCATTTCTAGGGCGGAGGCGTTGTAAAAGAAAGTTAAATTTTTTTCATTTTAAGATTAAGGAAAGAGAAAGTTTAAAATTAAAATAAAAAATATATTTATGAAAAATATAAAAGAGAGAAATAACTACTGGAGAATATTAGCAAACGTCATCAAGAAGAACAATTTAAAATAAGTAACATTTTACCCATGAGAATATGTTACAGTTTGATTAATAAACAAGAAAAATATTTTGCACAAAAGCAAAACTTATACGAAGGCGTTTTAAAAACTACCAGAGCTTGTGTATTGATAAGGGATCTTAACAAATTTCAGCTTGAGGAAAGTTCTAATATACTCTATCTATGGCAATAAGAAATAGATGCTTAAGCCTCCTTAAGCTAATAACGAGTTAAGCGCTCAATTGTGGTTTCCCAATCCAATAGTGCACCTTAAAAGCCAAAGTTAAAAATTATGGACACAAAAATTTTACTTAATTTAACTTTGGTATTTTAACTTAACTGTAGAAGTTGTGAAATCTAAAAGAACAAATCAACCGCATCTG
Organism: Phania funesta; assembly: GCA_963932375.1. Classification (NCBI taxonomy): domain Eukaryota; kingdom Metazoa; phylum Arthropoda; class Insecta; order Diptera; family Tachinidae; genus Phania; species Phania funesta. The sequence goes on along the minus strand of OZ010653.1, from coordinate 100,107,823 downwards.
GGGGAAGATGAATCCCTGCAGTTCGCCCTGCAATATAACATGATTACGAGACATTTGTTTTCTGAAACTTAAGTTCCCCTCTACAATTCCCATGTACAGGGTAAATTTTTGAGTAGTATATCAATTTATATTAAAATAAGACGCAGATATATGTTGCTAGTTACCATGAAAATTCAATTTCGTTCTAAAATGCTTTACCGGAAATATAATTCTTTGGGATTTTTATTTGAATATAATTTCCTCGCATGCCTCGGAGGATGTCCAACCGGAAAGTCCAATATTCAATCAATTTTTGCAACATTAGTGGTGATACGTCAGCGGTTACTTGACAAATCTCGTCTTCCAAGGCATTAACCATTTGTGGCTTATAAGCTTAGACAAGAGACTTCACTTGACTAAAAGTAGTCCAGCAGTTTTAATTTACAGTAGCCTATTTTGCGCATTTGTTACGAAAAATTATTCGTTTACTGGATGTGCTTTACAATAAATAAATTAAGGCACGTTTTGTGTGGCATCTTGATCCGTCAGATTGAAGCCATTTGACTTATTGACGGATCCATACAACTAAAAATTAATTTTATCGCTAAATAAAATTTTCTTGTGAAATTTGCGATGAGTTTCTCTGCAGTAAACCAAGATTTTCTTAAAAAATCTGCAAAATTTGTAGGCGAAAGTCTGTGTGTTCATGATAAAATTACAAATCAAATTAGACACTAGACAAGTAACAGCTATCAAAATAGCGATAATATCCAGCAATATTGATATTTTAAAGTTTCAATTGTTGCAATAAGATCCGCAGTGTAAAGTACATGATTATTGCGATCGTCCTCACAGTGATGTGGATTATTATAAACTTTTCTAAATAGAAACACCAATAAAGAACTTGGTACAAACTTGTTGCAGTGTTTAAGCCAATAAATTTAAATGTTGTTGTAATGCCCACAACCAATCAACCAAATATTTATATACGTCAAAATTTTTTCTGAAACTTAAAACCAAAGTTGTAAAACACTTTCCAGCAATATTAATTTTGAGGAATAGTTTTGTTCCTACTGTAGTGTATTGAAGAAGTTTTTCTGAAATTTTTTTCAACGAGGTCTGCTTTCTGCTACATAAAACACCAAAAGCTTTGGATTTTTGCTTAAATTATTAGAAAAAATATTAGAAGATTCTTTGAATAAATATCTTTTATTTTTTTTTTTCAAGCTGGAGCCTGTGTGTGAAAAATTGTTTCTACATTTATTGTAAATACCACAATGTTGGCAATGTATTTGTTTCAACCGACATCCATTAAGTATTGCCTACTTATAGGCTTTATCATGGTTTACTTACAATTGCATATGTAATTTCTTTTCTGCCAGGCTCTTTTATTATTCGATTCTTTTTATTTCTTTTTACTATTCTTAGACTTTTCATAGTAGTCACCTTGGGTAACATTATTCTTATTAGTTCTTGGTTTTACTTCTTCATTTTATTCTATGCTTTATTGTGCTTCTGTATACTTTTGCTTTCCATGTGTTTCTGCCCGCCATAAATGCACAGCAATGTATCAGTTTTTATACAAATTTATAATTTTTATTGTTGTGGAAATTTGAATGCAAGGTGTTATTGCGTCTCATATGTTTGTTTAAATTACTTTTGTTCATAGCTCGCTATAAATTTTTCAGTATCATATTTTACTAGTTACGACTTTCAAATATAAGGACGCGTTTTCTAAGCTAATATTGAATCAAGATTGACGCCCGTATCTTTCTTCACGGTCTAAACTTGGTATCATTAGTGTGCAGGTCCCATTATACATATTACGCAGCAAACCCAATGGGCTGCTGGTCACAAGCTAGTTAATTAAGTTCCAAGTTTTTTTTGAAAGGTAGTAGCAGTTTTGCAGTAGTTACAAAAACAACATACAATTTATTTTGGGGTGCCATATATAAAATTGCTTTTGGTTTTTGTAATTTTTTTAAAGTCATTTACAACTTTCTCAAAGAGTTTCTCAACTCAACAAACTCGTTTGTGGCCGAGACAATTCGTAGGTGTATGACCCCGTCTAAAAGAAACTAAAGCTGCACGCGACAGACTACTATTTTCATATAAAGTTTATTACGAGCAATGAAGTCTGCTTTGCTCGATATAAATAATGCATTATGGAGTGAAAAAATATAATTAAATACGAATCTGCGTAAAAATTACAATGGCTCCCAGTAATACAAAAGCTTTTGTACGTATCAAGACATAGGGAATGGTTTTTTTTTGCACGTAATTTCATTTCTGCCACTCATGTTTCCTTTAAAGTATGAAAATCAAATTTCTTTCAACGCACAGGGTTTCAAATGCACTAAAAATATTAAAAAATTAATTATTCAGTGAATGTAAAGCACGTTTTATGTAACTTCCCTTAATATGCCCAACGCTATTCTATCGGGCTCTCACTTACCAGTCTATCAACCTACTCTGTTATTTGAATTCCTTCATTTATCCTGGTTGTTTGTGTATCTTTGTTATGAAAACGTAAAAAAATTTAATTTTTCCAACAACTCATTCGTGTAATCTTAATTTTATAGCACAATTATTTAAAAACACCTTCATATTTGCCACAGCCTTCTGTCTTCTCGTTGATTTCACTTACTTTGTTTGTGTTTAATTTTATCACATTTTCTACCACTTCCTTTATAAAGGAATACGTTCATTGCAAAATCCTCCATAGCTTGTTAATATTCTTGTGATAAAATTATTGTCAATGGTGTTTTTAAAAATCCTATGAGACCTCCAACGCCTTAAAAAATTTCTTGCCTTTCAGCTGCAATAAAAAATTTAAAAAAAGGCAGAAGAGAAGGAAGGAAGGAAGATGCTTCCATTATTCCTCCCACACATATTGAATTTTTTACTATATTTCCGTAAAGTTTTTTTCTTCTTATTTTTTTATTGTTTTGTTGTTTTTATGTGCTTTAAATTAATTTGATGTTTACTTTGGCAACAATTTAGTAGCAATCATTTTGGATAAGAACAAATTTCATTTTAAGATTTGCGATAATGATGGAAACGGAGGGTTGATTAGGGCGGGTTGATATTGGTAACAGCCGTTGACACTGATTCATCATGTTAAGTTATAAGGCTGGCTTGAAAATGATCCCTTATTAAGGCTGAAAAATTGTAAATAAAGACGAGTTGAATTGTCAAAGGAATTTGTAGAAAAGCCAGCTTACCTATAAGGGTTCGTATCACCCGCAATTGCTATTTGAAAAACGATATCAAGAACATTGAGTTGGATACTGCTAACATAAATTTCGTTTTGGACTTTTGTGTCATAGCCATTCAGCGCCATGCTATACACAGTGAATCCCACATTGAACAGTCTGCATGAACTATTTGAATCTACCAAGGCTATCAACGTCAATATGAACCACAACGTCGCTGAAATTCAGCCAGCTCTATGCTGCTGAGTCATTTTAAACTGAATATTTGCATACGGGCCACTGTGCATATACTTAAACGGTGTCGCGTTTATTTTATACACAATGGCTTAATTGTGACCTCCCACCTATTAGTTGCATATCTCCAGGCCCTGCAGCTTGTTTATGATATAGAACTAGTAACAAATTGAACTAGAACTTATCTAGAACTTATTAATTGATTCAGAACTTATTTAAAACTTAACTTAGAGGGGAACTGTACTAAAGGTAAACTATAATTGAATTTTAATTTAACGGGATTGAGGTAAAACTAAAACAGAATGTTGCTTGCATTTTAAGGCGTTGGATGACTTCGCTTTACTTTTAGTTAAGAAATCTTATGCTCTTCAAGTTGCTAGTTTCTTTGTTGAACTAAATACATTTTTGAATGTCAAAATACGCATTAAAAACTTTGGTTTTTTTTGGTAACATTGCAACAGCTTTTCCTAATATTTGTGCCATCAATACCCTTTCGACAATAAAATAAAATTCCAATACTTATGTTGGTAACTTAAAGAGTGTTGTTGAGCTACTCGACTTCATACAATAATCGCTCATTGATTGCAGTGGAATAATTAATTTTATTGACTCGTGCCAGACGTTGAGAAATTATAGGTCGCAGTTTCACAGTTCACAGTTTCAACAATACTTCAAAGAATTTAGTGCCGAGTGAATTTTAAATTTCATTTTTAAATTTGTATTCCATTGGCTACAACATGCTATTTAGCATTAGTTTCAATACAGGACAATCTTGCCAACCAGATAAAAACGATAGGGAAAGAAATTTAAATAAAACAAGAGATCGGTCATGATTACATCGGAGGTCTTAGCACACGGTATATTAAAATGCCACCAACAACGCCCCTACATGCACTTTTACAAGTAGCAATTGAAGCAACTTGCTGCCTGGACGTTGATCTTACCTCTTGTTGTGAGGTTCGGAGCAACGGAATCTCCTGCTGTCAATAGCTATCATATTACCAGCAATGCAATGCAACATTGATCCTGCACCAAGATATTGTATTATTTGAGAATTGCGTTCATTTCCCGTGTTTCATTCCTGGGTATAGGTCTTAACCCTAAAAATGAGACCACCAACGCCCCTTTATGTATTTGTAGGTGTAAGAATTGAAGATTGAAGATCGGGGCTGCCGGGACCTACTTTTGCTGAGGGGCGTGCTTTCAAAGCCACACTGATTCTGCACCAAGCTCTTCCCCCGATTTGGGTATAACACACGCCTACCACGTGCACTCCCAATGGATTTTCACCAACATCCAGTTTAGCACTAGCCTTCTAGGGGTTACTGGCGCCCGTGGTACCAGCGTTTATAGTGTTACTGTTTAAATTTTGAAAGTGATAATTTAATCAAATAGGGCCTAAACTCAAACAGACCTCGAAGACTGTCTCCCCTATTTCCCCCAATAATAATACATCAAATAGATGTATGTATGCCCTCAAGAAGGCATGCTGCCGAAGGCTGAATATTCTGACAGCTTGATGATATTGACAAATTCGACTTCTAGTATTTTCGCAAACACTAAGGCACCGCTCAACCATAACTGAACCATATTTCAGCTCTAACAGTTGAATTTTGCTATTAATTAATTGAACGATTTCTTGAGCGTAAATTAGTCTGAAATAAAGTTGACATTAAATTAAAAATAAAAAGAAAAAATAATCATAGGAATTTTCACATACTGACATTTCTATGTACTTCCCCAGATAGCTTTAAAATTTTATTATCTAAAGGTCATTAGCAATCGAAACTAAAACTGAATTTTCTCATTCAGCTTAAGTTTTTTTCTCACACACCTTTTTATTTCAGGTTTCTGGCTTGATATCCATAATGTTATTCCAAAAGACCTTGTTGTAAACGAGAACAATTTAGTAAATTGTTTTAGATGTTGCCAACGAATAAAATGTTAAAAAGTCATAATTAAAAATGAAGGTTAAAAGGATACAAATGTAAAAAAGGACACAATGGCAAGTTAGTTTAACTAACGGTTATATTGAAATGAACTGGAAAGTAACACTTTGTATTGAATTGGTTGAAAAGAAATTAATGTTTTGTAATTAAGAGTGGTTGTGAAACGAACATAAAATAGTTTGTGAATTACTCTTAAGTGAATTGCTCTTAAAAGAAATAGCAACATATTTATTGTACTAAGCAAATTTCGTTCAAATTGAAATTAAATTTTAAAATGCAAAAAGTTAAGATTTTGTTAACTTTATATTACTAAATTACATACGGGCTTTAGTTTAAAGATAAAATGAAGAATAATTAGCCTTCATGAGCGTTTTCGATTTGTTTGTCTCAAATAATTTTTAAATTTTTCACAGCAGATGATTTTAGTAGCTAATCGTGGTCAATTTGCTGGTTACTCCTACTAGTTACTATCGTCGCTCTATTTAATGTTGCTTTAACGGTTTGTACGTGTCAGAGAGGAAAAGGATGCTAATAAGGGAAAAATACTTCCTGGTCACGTATATAAAGGGTGCTGTATAATTCATAAAAATTAAACTTACCACAGGGTCGTATCAACCAACTGAGACCTTAGGAATTAGCAAGCCTTGGAGCCTTTTCATTGTTATGTTAAAAGAGATTTCAACTATTGGTTCTCACAAAATGTTTTTAATCGAACTTTGTGAATTGTTACCAGAGTAATAGGAAAATGCTAGGATATTTAGTTAGGTGGGCTGCAAAAATCCATTCAGCAAAACTATGTATTTTCCCTGCTTATAAATTTCAATTTATACAAGACCTGAGTGCGCTGTTAGAAGTTCTGACTTATAACTCCACGGGGTCACGGCCGGTAACAGGTTCCTGTCTCTGCAATCAGTCTGGCTAAATAGGTCGAAATAGAGAATTCAGTGATGAGTGGCCAAAAGATTTCTTGCATATAAAGTTTTGTGTGGGTCGAATTTTTTTCTCTAAAACAAGGATGAATCAGGAAGACCTCGCTAGAGGCGAAGAGGTTAATCTCTGAAAAAACTCCGGTTTTATTTGGCCAACTGCTGAATGCGAAATAAATAGACAAGAATGTAGGAATTCTGGTGTATATTGGCCAATGGAGGTATCCTGATAAGATCTACAATAAAACCTCGCAAAGGGTGGACGGGTTGGTCTCCTGCTGCGGAAGAAAGTGATGCGGTAGAGCATTTTGTGTGTGTATGTCCAGCATTAGCATAAAGCTTAGGGCCATGAGCACACACTTGTTAAATCAGAATGCCATGGTGGACCTAAGCCTTAGCAAATGCTAGCAATTACAACAGACTCAGGGATGAGGCAGAACGTCGACAGTCACCAGTCGCCAGTCGTCAGTTTGAAATGACTACAGTCAACAGGAGAGGCAAGTGCTGGCACGAGACTGGAATGAGAGTAATGAATTACAAATCGGTTGCCTGAATTCGAGAACAAAAAGGACCCATACATTTAGCGTTTTGCTTCCGTATCTGTCTATTATGTCTTATCTATAAAGCAGTTCGACTCTAAATTCCTGAAATAGTGTGATTATATAACAAAGGATCTTTTATGGTTAACCACCTCCTGCATACTTTGAACATGAATTAAGAACTTACAAAAAACGCTGTCTTCTGGTTATTTTATATTTGAATAAAATAACACCGTTTATGAACTAAGCTTAATATTCTCTTTTACATTCGATAATTACTTGATATTCAAAATAGCAATGACTTAATAAATGTCTGTTTTTGTTCTCGAACTTTTTTCTATGTTCATTTGTTTAACAGAACGACGAACTTTGTGCAGCAATTGTACTGAAATTGATCAAGTTCAGTTGTGGCATTGTTCCATCCATCTGACTCTGTCTCTGCTTGGTTGCCTGCTTATCTGTTTAACAGTTTCAAAGTTTTTGTTTCATACTTTGCCGAGTGCATACTTTAAAAATTTCAATAGCCTCCATGCTGATTGCAAGAATGAAAGAGGCATAACAAATGTACACTGTGCTGTCTTAAGTGCACAAAACAAAAAATGTTCATATAAAATGTTTTAATGATATATAAAATAAAAAACACATTACTAAGAGGCGGTTTCACTACGATATTGTGGTTCGTGAAAGGTTTTTGTTTCATGTTTACGAAGCTATTTGTGAACATTGGCTGTTTTCAATTATTAAAATTAAAATTGCAAAATTGATCAAAGGTTGACAAAGAATTAATTTTACTTGCTTTTTGAAATGACAAATTCTGGCAGTGTCAAAAATATTTTAATCTTCGTAACTGACAAAACATTCAAAAGCATTAAAAATTTTTGTAAGGGAGATACTAAAGCTAACTGGTACAGTAGTAAGTCCATTTTCAATCGACTTAATTAAACATCAATTATTTCTGGCTGTTTCACATGCCCCATGCACCTGCTTGAAGTCCTCATTTTGTCCAGCTAAGATGATATTTTCATTTATCGTGTCCTGTTACTATTCACTTGTTCAGCTTAGGATACTTAGATATTACCTACAAGTGGCTATTTGAAGAGGATTAGAGACTTCAACTAATTCGTGATTCAGAGTCACAAGAAGTTACAGTAAATCAACATCTATTTTATCTTTTTCAAATTTCCCGCTTTCAACGTGTTACTTTATTATGGGTTTCTTAACTTATATCATCAGATTACTTCAAATCGGTATAAAAATCTTCTATTCCACGGAAGTTGTCTCACAGATTAAGCGCACCACCCATATTATTGGGTTCTATCCAGTTCAGTAAATGCTACCAAGAGTTCCTCTATGCTCAGTTAAGATCATGCTATCGTGATCCTCTAGGCCATGCCGCCTTTGCTGTTTCGGCTCCTTAATTAATTTATTTAATAAAATTTTTTTGCTTTATTTGCTCGTAATAATCTCCTTCACATTAGTGATTTCTTAGTTAAGCAATTCATAAAAATACATTTTCATTTTTCTTTTCAACATAAACTTAACTTCAAACTTCTTACATGCGGTATTTTACAACTTTCTTTTTCTTTAACTTCTTTGATAGATTTGTTATTTCCTAACCTGCAAATGTTTTTGATAAAGAAGAGTAAAACTTAGCTGTTGTGAAAAACTTCAACATCTGGAAACATTTCAACAATTTCAAAACTTAAGCAGAGCAGTCATCTATAGCACACTTGTACACTTCTTTCAACCTCAAAAACTTTAAACTTGCATAGATAAAGAAAAATTCGAAGAAAAAAAAAACAAAAGCAAAGCAATAACTGGTTGCAAGAAGTTGCAAGAAATTTTAAAAATCTGCTAACCAACAAAAAACCAGAGGTATTAAAAGAGTTACACTGGTGAGGAATACTAACACAAAAACAAAAGATTTCAATGGAAAAATGTGCAAAATATCATCAGTTATGGACGGAAGTCATGATAAAATAGCAGTTACTTTCGGATCCATGCAAGCATTAGCACCAACACATACATAAAAATCACTATATGCAGGTACAAGAATTATTTGTGGTTTTATACACGCTTTAGAGTTTAGCATATACATCCCTGCAGAGATACACACACAAAAGTATAAACAAAGTGTGCAGGGGAAGAGATAATGTAAAGTGTCGCTAGTTTTATATCTGAGTAGCCTGCATTCTAAGCGCAAAAGCCGGAAGGATATGATTGCCTTCACACTTTAGCTTGTCGTTGACAATATGCCTGTCCCTTGCTACTTAACTTGATAAACAGACCACAACAAATTCGTGTTAATTACTCTGCTGTTGAAATATTAGCGTCTGGAATTTCTAATCGTAATTCCATCTTACTGATGCAACACAAAAATTTAAAGTTTTACTTGACGTATACAAGTATTTGTTGTTGCTTAACTTCTAAGCCTGTATATGCAAAAATTTTATTATAATTTTTTTTTTTTTTGTTTAATGAAAAAGAATAAAACAGAATCCTTATAAATTTTGCAAGTGCGTGTTCTTTACAGGAAAATTTTATAAAAAAAAAAATAATTCTATCCTTTTAGTTCTAGTTCTGTTCTAGTCCCGATTGAGTTCTCTTATAGTCTTGTTTTAATTTTATTTCTGTATTTATACCCTGACTATGCCCTGTAAGATCTCTGCTCATGCTTCAATTTTGTTCTTCTTATTTTAGTTACATCGGTGTTCTATTACAATTAAGCTCTAGATTTGTTCAAGCTCCATTTTATTTGTCTCTGTTTAGTTCTGTTCTATATATCTGTTCTATTTTCATCATAGTTTTGTTCTACTTTTTCTTCTTTTTATCTTCTGTTATACATTTGTTTTCGTTCTAGTCTAGTCGATTGTAGTTCTCTTCTAAATCTATTTTAGTTCTCTTGCAGCTTTTCTCTAGTACTATTAAAGTTCTGTTCTGTTTTTAACCTACTTTTGTTTTACTTCTACTCTACCAGTGTTCTACATATGTAGGACTTCTCTTTTACTTATATTTTGCATATTCTCAGCATTAGTTCTACTTCTGTTTTCTCTTATTATACTTTCGTTTCACTTCGGTTTCCATTGTGTTGCACTTCTGTTTCATGTTTGTTCTACACCTCCTCTGTATATATTCTTCTTCTGTGTTATCACTTGAGTTCTACTTCTATCCCAATTGTGAATTAATTCCTCTCTATTTCGTCACATTTGCTAGGTTTTTGAATTGATCTACTACTATTCCGCTTTTGTTCTATTTCTGTTCCGGTCGGAACATATTATGTTTCAGTTCTCTTCTATTTCTTTGGCTTCTCTTATACCTCTATTCCACTTCTGTTTTACTTAGATTGATTATCTGTTTTATTTCTTTTCTTTATTCTATTCTATTATTCTTCTACTTCTGCTACACTTGAGTTTTACTTCTTTTCCACTTGTGAACTACTTCCAGTGTTCTTCTATATCAGATCCGGATTTATTCTGGCTATATTTCAATTTTATTATACTTCTGTTCTACATCTCTTCTATTTCCGTTCCACTCCTTGTCCGCATGCGTTTTACTTTTATTCCACTTATTGTATACTTCCGCTTTACTTCCGTATTAGTTGGTGTATGACGAGAGTCAGGTTCTGTTTTAGATTTCTTCTACTTCTGTCTTATTTTAATTTCATATCCATTATATTTCTTTACTAGTTCTGTTATACTTTTATTGAAGTAACATTTTAGTTGCATTTACATTTTTTTTTATTATTTACTTATATGTGTAGGTTCTCGTTATATTCGTGAGCTTTATTTTGGCTAGCTTGTCTGTAAATAGTATCCTTCTGCCTAACAATTCCATTTTTTTTCATTTTGTATTAAAGTCTGAGGTGTTCTCTTAAAGCATTTTGTTTGAATTTCGCTGATTTTAAAAATAGTCTCTACTTTAATACTTTCGAGGACAATGAGTAATACAGCAGAGCTTCTTCCATCTTGGAGCCATCTGTGTACCGTTAGAGTGAGTCCTGTTCTAGTACTATCTCATTGGTTTTTCAAACTAAGCGTCTTTAAAATGCTGGACTTATTTTGTTTATTTTTTCTTTAGCTCGTACATAGAGAAATTCTAATTCAAGATTTATTTTAAATTTCTCTTTTAGTTTTAGTTCTATCTTTAGAAATGCTAATTTGATTATAGCTCGATTCTGCATTTGGTACGAAAAGCTTTAGCTTTTGGTAAATAGTTCTCATCAGATCACATGCTGATTTGTCCATTCTACTTCAGTTGGTTGTATTTTTGCATAAACTGCTTAGGAAATCATATCTAAAAAATGCAAATGGACAAATTTTAAGGCGACATCAGAACGCTTAGTTCAAAGGCCAATGGAAAAAAACAAGCAAAGAAATAAAAATTGTTATAAAAAAATTTTAATTAAGTTGAATAATGCTTTATTTGTTTTTGCCATAACTCAGGATAATATTACAAAATTGAATTTGTGCTTTTATAGGATGCAATAATAAAAAAGAATTAAATAAAGTTTATAGAATGAAATAAATTGGTGTATATTTTAGGGCCTTCTTTAGTGTAAGAATAAATAAATAGAATAAATAAATTGTTAAAAGTGGCTGTTCAAGCTCGCCCATTTCTTTCTTTGAAAAATTTGAAATATCGCTTACTCACCTTCATGAGCACGTATACAATGTAAAAACATCAACAAGCACTTTGGAAAAGTTCCATTTTTTCACTTTTTTAAAGTTTTCGTTTTAGTAATATTCTTCCATGGTTTTCGAATTTGTATTTGTTTTTCCACTTTTTCCAACGCTGGTGTAGGCAGCATTATTTGCATATTGAAGAAAAAAAAAACACCAGAGATGTGGTTTTTTATTTCACCACTTTCTGAGGTTAAACAAATATTTAGACAAACACGGAGTTTTCTATGCAACCTCTAGTTTCATGGCAAATTGAAAAGCACGCTGTATTTGAGGTTTTTGTTTGAGTTGTGTATGAGTGCGTGTTTTGGAGTAGGGAGTGAAAGGTGAAACGAAAGAGTTTGTAAACAGTTTACATGTAAATTTTGTTACAAAGACTCAAAATGCTTTAGGAGTTGCGAGTATTTGCAATTACGAGGTGTTATCAAAATCAATAAATGAACGCAATTATTAAAACCGAATTTATTTAAGAGAGTGTACGTTCATAACATATTATTTCCTCAAATATAATCCACATGAAATAAACTGATGCAATTAATGCCCCTTTCACACTCTCATGCTAGTGTTTAGATTTTAGTTGGATTTTGCCGAAAGAGACCTAATGATAATTTTTCTAAATGTCAAAAAAGTCAAAAGTTAAATATTCCCATTATATTGTTTGTCTACATTATCAAATAAAAAGTTTAAGTTTTTAGAAAATATTCAAGAAGTAATAGGAGCCATACGGCTCCTCTCAAGTTTACTTCCGTAGTTTTTACAAAATTTTTAACAAATTGTTTTCACATTGTAATATTTTCTCATTCTATTTGAAATTTCGGCAAGTTATTTTTCTCAATCTAATAGCGTACAGGGCCTTCAAAAGTGAGTATACTACTATTTGATTTTTCAATATTAAATAGCTATTAAATAGCTATTTACCACCGCGCATAACTAGCAAATTGTTGCACTCTGATAATGAATATCATGGTTTTTCTAGCAACATTTTATTTTCACTGCAACTAACCTGATGCTCCAGAAATGTAAACTATTTAATAAATTGTATCCTTCTCGTCTTTCTTTCGCAAACAACTGAAAACCATAGAAGTTATTTCAAATTGGCAGCAGCTACGAGTTCAAATTTGCCTTCCCGAGTTGGTCAACCTTGCTTTCTGTATCTCACTCTGTGTTCCAATTATTTGAGACTAAAAATTTAATTTTCTTTAAACGTAAATATTCAATTACATTATTTATCAATCGAGCCATAATATCTTTTCGATTTGCCCCACTGTACGCTAGTGTTAAATAAAGAGTATTGCATTTATATATGTTTGGAACGATTTTCCGTCATCCCTTGTCAATTTTGGTTTGAAGACAAACCGGTTTCGGCTAGTTGCCATCTTCAGTGCCATTTACTTATTTCTTGATGACTTCGAGAAGCAGTTTACCGTGTTCATATAACGAGTTCATACGCAATCGACAAAACACAACCAAGTTCTAGCTTGAGTTACACTGTTGAGCGAAATTCAAGCCACTGGGTTTAAAATCAGCTTAAGGAACTGTCATGCCTAACACCTACAAAAAGTCATGTTTAAGTAATCAAATTCCCAAATTTCGTCCAGTTAATTGGAAAAGTTTGATTAACAAAGTTATTGTATATGTTTTAAAGTTACACTAGCTTAGATATTCACACACTCGCAGGTAAATTCTTAATCACCTCAACAAACCAACGAATATGAAGAAAATGTATCTTCATTTTCTCTTTATTCTCGAACATAAATATTTATTACATTTCCAAGAAAATACTCCGAATAAACAACAAAATATTTTGGAATTTATTTTATTCTCTCGAGCAGTTTGTCAGTATCTCACATGCATAATTTGATGTTAACTTTGGCAGTGAAAGCTATAAGTTCTCGCGGTATAAAATAAACCAACTTGTACAAAATTTGTTAGCCAAAGGTGGTTTGTATGAGCGTGTAGCGCTGAACGAACGAAATTAATGAAGGTAACGAAATGAATAATGTGTGAATTTATAAAAAAAGTTATAGCGCAAGATACATATTTTCCCGCTCATACTCGTACTAACAAATTCTTGCAAAATCACGCGTTATTACCAGCACTTGTGTGAGAAATTGTATTTTAATGTTGTCGTTGTATGGTTAAATGTATGTACATGTGTCTGTGTTTGTAAGATAAGTAAAGATGTGTGTGTATTTACACACACCTTCACAATAGAGTTTATACACACACCCTAGTTCATTTATTGTTCTTTGCATGTCTGATACTACTATATAAGGATGAAGTGCTTGTAGGGATTGCTAAATTGACGCTCTACTTTTGCATTAAGTCTGAATCTAAATAAATAGTCTACATTAGAGAACTGGAAATAAAAGGTTGCAAACTGGCTGTGTTACTATAGAATATATAACAGAAACATTTATATCTGATAGTCTCTGATAGAATTCTGCACGACATCAAAACTAGCTTAGGAATTCCGGACACCCTTATCTTATATGACATCAACATAGGCAATTACAGTGCTGATAATCCGGCAAAGCAAAAAGCAGGGCTGCAGGACTCCACATTTAAGAATTCTGTGGCATGCCCTTTTTTGTCTCTAAAAAGCAAATTAGCAATGTTCTAAGTGATATTATTTTGGGCAGGTAGTAGGAAGAACCTACACGCAGGAGAACAGGGCTAATCTAGTCAACTATAAATAGGATTCGAACCAGGCATCTGCTGTGATTTCAGAAAACTGCACCTAGGGATATCATGGCAACCGGACATTGCATATTCGGCCATCACGAGCAGAGAAATAATATCTTCAGAAGAGGAAGAGAAGACTATTCCTTATTTCCTCTACCTTTAATATGACTCAGAGGAACAATGCTAGGTTCATATCGGGCGAAGGTATTTCTCAAGGGAATATGTTCCTACATAAAGCGTTGCCAATGGTTCGAGCTTGATTTCACATCGGCACAGTTACAGTAACCACTCAACTGATCCTCTCCCCACTAATCTACTTTTTGTGGAAACTCTACTCTTCAGTTTCTTGACTCAGCTTTACTATTATCTACGGTTCCTTTCTATTTATTTATATTTCGCTTACTCACATAATAAAAAGGTACCGGATAGGCGGACCCATCCTATTTTTTCAGGTGGCGTGTTTACCTTACGTAACCTACATCATAAAGAGTTACGATTAACATACCTGTTTAAGGCGTTTTCTCAAGATTTTTTAAAGCTTCAACAGTTTTGTAAAACAAAGTTAAGTTAAATATAAACGATTTACAACTCGGGAACTATTATAACTATTGAATAATTTAAATTAAAAGTTTTTAATACTGGATCATTTATTTAAAAAAAATTTGCTGTGTTGAAAGACTTCAACTAGAATGGCCTATACCATGAAAGTGACATGAATATTCTGCACGTACTGTAGGAATATATAGATGGTATAAGTATTAGAACATGTCCTTAGCAGATAGATGGACTCTTAGTAGGTTAGGTAAATACGCCAGGAGAGTAGTTATTAGGACGAAAACCGAACGTTAGTGGAGTTGGCCCATTGTTTGGCCATCTGTGAAGGCACTAATGGCAAGAGCTCTGTCAAGCCGGTTGCAACTTTCTGTATCCGGCATACCGGTATGCATATGACTCATGCCTTTTAAGACTTTTCTTAACTGTTGTTTTAATTTAGTGTTGTCCCTTTGTTAATTCATGATGATGTATGATTGTTTTTTTGGCGGGCCGGATCATTTTAATGTTCAGCTGGAAGTGGCTTCAGCTGCGGATGCTGTCCTGAGACTTAATAATGGACGCATTCTTCTCACATAGTACTCAATGCATCCATATAAAGCTGCACCATATTTGTACTCCAGAGTTCCAAAACGACGGCCTCTTAATATATTTTACGCAGGTCAAGTGAATAAGTGGGTGCTGGAGAAAAACCGGAAGGCATATTTAGATAAAAAATGCACGTCCTGCAAAATTTGAAAGTTTTTCAGCAAGACTTTGGCACAAACGTTTCTCATATACGTCTTTGTACTTTAATCCCTTTGATGTATGCATAAGTAGTACCCGAGTTAAGTTTGCCCCCATAATCTTACATCGAGAGTGATTGCGTCTTTACCACTATCAAAAAGTGTTTTTTTGCTTAACACAACACAAAAGCACAAGAAATAAATTGCTTCTGAAATGAATGTCTGACACATCGCCAGAAAAGTTTTCCAGTGCAGCAACAGAGCAGACAATTTTAATCCTCTTGAGAACTGCAGATTAAAATAGAGATATTTTCTTCCGTATTTACAGAAAGTTTACAAATGTAATTATACTTAGCAAAATATATAAAATTAATTTTCAAAGTATGTAAATACATAATCTGAGCGAGAGAACAAGAAAAGAAATTCAGTGTTTTCCGTACAAAACACAAACGTCAGATATGCAAAACAAAATTAATATAAAAGTAAAGTCTTGCAAATTATAAACCCATTATATCGGACGCCAAATGTGCACAGTGGTCCAAAAGAAATGACCCCAATAATTATCTGGGTGTAAAATTCCTTAAAAATAGGTCACAGCAAGTTCGTGGAAGGCTTGAGTTTTCTAAAATTTTCCAGCAGCAAAGTTAGCGAGCGAGTGGGTGGTTGGAACAAACATCATCATGGGAGCTGTTGAGCATTAAAATGTAATGTAAATTTAACTTTTTAACAAATCACTTTAATGCTACATATATTTTTATGACATAATTGTTGCATATCTTTCCCCTGCAGTATTAAGCAACAGCATAACTTGGATGGCACCTAACAAATTATGGAAATTTCAAAAGTTAAACAAAAGAAGTAAAAGGACATTTTTACTTTATTCACGGTATCATATAGTCTCCCAGACGCCAACTAAAGGACAACTTAAGTACAGCTGTGTATATACCTGCTCCTGCCCTGCCGCCCATAGGGTATAATGCCTTCGGAAACATATTCTCAACCTAACGCTTAATTATACTTTGAGAGGCCTTTGACCACCAAATCACTGATGCATATGTTATTATCCAGAATGCAGCCATAGACGAGATTTCTCACCTACCGGCAAACGCTAGTTTACATATATGTCAGATGCTTTCCGCTTCTTCAATTCAATGTTTTGGTTTTAGGTACGTTCCTTATCTAGAGTAACTGTTAGATAATTCGACTTTCTGGACACGTGGACTTTCGATCCGAAAATAATTAGTTAAAAACCTTACTTTTGTTGTAATAAAAAATTTTGTGAAATTTACAATGTTCAACCCACCATGTTGCAATTTTTATGAATTCAATAGTTGATTATGAACAGTAACTACTTTTCGCAACCATAGTAATGTTGTAAAATTTGTCAGATTATCATAATATAGTTGTTGTCAGCATACCACAATCATATTTTTTTCTTTATGTGAAGCCGCGGCGGACGTTTGATGTTACATTTTGCAGATAAATGAAAAGAGAATTTTGTAATTATCACACAAACATACAGAGCTTGTTTATACCATTTATAAAGGCGAAATTTACTTTGACAAAACCACTTACAGACATAATTTTGTATGACGAGTATTATGTATCACAAAGTAAGTAATTAAAATTGTTGCAATATTTGTTTTTAATTTTTAAAGTATCTGTAACTATAAACTTCACTCTTTGTAAATGAAAAATAATGTTAAATATTCTCACTTTATCTCAAGTTGAAATTGTACCCAAAAAAAGAAATTAGAAGTCATTTTGCGACCAGGGTTTATTGCAATTTAAACTATTCCATTTCAATTTCTAACCAAAATAAATTACTAATATGCATTAGCTCAATAAATTTAAAAATATTCATTTTGTTGCGCAAACCTATTCACAAACAAACTTTTATACTTGTACGATCCTTTAACATTTTATTGAAATTTAAATCTACTCTTTCACAATTTGATATTATCACAAAACTTTCATCAAAGTAAAGTTTTTGATATTGTGGGAAAACGTTTTTTGTGACAAACAACTAAGTTCCTTCTATGTCTTTCGATAAAGATTTCATGGTTGCGATAGTTGTTTTGGCAACCTTGAATGAAACTTTAAAATTTACGAACAAAAAAATAATTAAATTATAAAATAAAAACATTTTTTAAAGTAAATAAAACGGTAGCAGTTTATAAAACAAAACAGCTTGTTTGTGAATATTCTCAGAATGCTGTTATTGATAAAGTAAATTTTTCATGCATTCTTTTTTGCTGACTAGTGTCTCTAAAGGACATTTTATTATTTTTACTTTTACGACAAAAGCAACGAAAAACAAAAAAACACAATACAACATTTAAATAAATAATAAAAGCAATAGAATCCCCGAATGCTAAATAAATAAAAATGTCAGCACAGGGAGTTATTTTTAGAAAGTAGCCCTACTCAAAGGCGCAGAAAAAAATTCTTAATATACTGTTGCTGTTTGTAAAAAATTCGCTTTCAAAAACAAAAATCCTACAATAACAAAATAAAGTAAACTTCAACTTTACTTGCTACATTGCAACACAAGAGAACGAGAGCGTTGAAACTTCTTTGAAATCAACAGTCGCCGACAGAAAACAATAAAAATAAACCAGATATTTTCAATTTGAACAAGACGAAGGCTTGCAAAGGAAGCACTGCATTGGCTATGTGACAAAAGTCTTTGCTTGAATTGTAGCATTTTCTCCTTTTTTCAACATTTTCTTATTTAATTTGAAGAAGATTCTGTATGTCTTTTATGGAATAATTAAAGCATAATACCACTGATATACAATATGTAGTTTACAGTACCAAAAAGTCTTTTAAAAAGCCCAAAATAAGACAACTAATTGCGTTTTGGAGTACTTCTAGTCCAAGTTATATTCCATAATTGAATAGTAACACAAAATCGCAATTTGTATCAAGTTAGGACAGTTCCATGAAGATTTCATCTTCCATTTTGGCTGCAATAAAAGTGGTAAAGATTAGCGTTTGTACTTTTCAAACCGGCTCACTAGGGTCCAAAGTACTATTGACAGTTTAGCTTAAAACTCCCCTTAAAAACCCTTTTACTTAAGGCTATAGATGCACTAAATTAAAAGGCATGCTTTCGAATATCCTGGTCTGAATATTCATAATAACATTGTTTATTTCGTTCAAAGTGCAATGAAAACGATGAGGTAGAAATCCACACAGCAGATTTCATATTGCTCGTTCATTTTTTACACATCGTTTGACAAGAAATATAATTGCCAATCATAGGTATTTGTTTTTTGAGAGGAATATAATTTTAAGTTTTTATGCGCCAGTTTTTACAGATGACGCTTATTTCCTGCTTAAGTTAGTTTACCGTTTTAGGATGACTAGACTAAGAAGTGACCAAGACCAGCAATTTTGGTGAATAGGCTCAAAACGAAACTGCTGTTGATCAAGAATTTCACAAATTTTGTCCACTGGTGAAGCTAATTTTTAATAAAAACATATGTCAATAAGCAAAATTGCCGCAGTCAGAATGAAATTAATTTACTAGCCATTACCGCAAAATCATTTTGTCAAGAGAAAGTCACTGTTTGGTGTGCTTTATGGGTTCGATGGTATAATTGATCCAAATTTCACAAAAAATGGTGCCTTGGGAAGTGTCTCGCCTTGGAAGACAACATTCGCTAAATTATCACTGCGGCATGCTATGCTATAAAAAGTCACCGAAATCGATTAGACTTTCTCAGATTCAGGTGTGGTGGCCATATGTCAGGAAACGTATTCAAATAGAAATTCCAAGGAAGTACAGGGTGTCCGCCGGGAAGGTATACTACTTTGTTTGTTACATTTTGGTAAACATTAGCCTTGACATTTCATATTTGGCAGTCGTGAAGTAGAGACGTGGCAAATTTATTATGGAAAAATATTCGGTAAACCACTGTGTTTTAATCTTTAAAACATTTTATCAAAATCAATCATCGATTACTGTGACGATGGGAGAAACAACGTGTCAACAAGACGCACTATTTATCGTGTAGTAAATGATTTCGAAGAAAGAGGGACTGTGGCTGATAGGCCCAAGCATGGACCACAACGTACTGCAAGATCGGCTGAAAACATTACTGCTGTTCAACAAATTCGAAACCGTGATCAGGAGCTTGGTTTTCAAAAAACAACTTTGGCCACAATTTTGCACAAAGATTTGCATTTGTTTCCATTTAAGATTATGTTGACACAAGAGCTTCTTCCAGAATACCATTTACGCCGCCGTACATATGCCAATAGGATGCTACATCTCGCCCATGACAACCCCGATTTTCATGAAAAAATCATAATGAGTGACGAGGCACATTTTCATTTGAATGGATATGTGAATAAACAGAATAGTCGGTTCTGGGCAATGGAAAACCCATTAAAAGTGATAGTCTGGTATGCAATTTGGTCAGGAGGAATCATTGGGCCTTACTTCTTTGAAACTGAAAACGGAAACTGTCAATAGGGAGCCACATCCTTTGGGCTTGACTAACATGTGGTTTTAACAAGACGGTGCCACATCACATACAGACAGGATTGCAATGGAATTACTGCGATACCTTTTTCCACAACAAGTTATTTCCAGGAATGATGATGTTGATTGGCCTCCACGGTCACCTGATTTGACTGCTCCGGACTTCTTTTTGTGGGGATATCTGAAAAGCAAGGTTTATGTAAACAAACCTGAAACGCTGGAGCAACTTAAACAAATAATTCGTGATAAAATTAATGAAACACCACGTGAAATGTGTGAGAATGTAATGAAAAATGTGTTAATAAGGGCTCACATTTGTGAGGCTAACAGAGGCGGAAATTTATCTGATATTGTATTCCGTACTTAATGGCCGACATTAAATAAAACATTTATCAATACACGATTCATTCTCTTTCATTTAATCAAAAATTCTAAACAAACAAAGTAGTATACCTTCCTGGCGGACACCCTGAATCTATCCAATACAACCAAATTTATGAAAATTAATATATAATAAATTTATGAAAATTAATTAATTTCAATTTAAGTTTATGCACTACTAAGAAAGCGCCCTGTTTAATTTAATTTCCCTGCTATCCTACCGGTATACGCGATGTTGTTGCATGTGTTGCAATTGCAACAAAATCTAATGGACGGTAAAAGCTTTAATTGTAACATTGTAAGTTCCTGGTTTTAGCGCTTTCAAATAAAATTTCCTTGTATCCTCTTACATGAATTAAAAATATTTCTACACACACAGACATTCAATAGTTGTACTCATACAATTTTATATGTATAGAGTTTTTTTTAAGTTGAGTACCACCGGCGGCATTTTTATCTAAGCACTCACACTCCTCTACAGCTACATATATAATCTCACAAATTTTCATAAATGTTAGTGCAAGTAAGTGACGCCACATTTTTATTGTATGTGTTTTTGGTGGCTGTGTTTATGAACAAATGTGGGGTGTTATTTACTAGTGTGTCTATTCATATGTATGACAGTCAGGTAGTATTTTATTCTTACACTTCCGCTTTTTGGTTCGATTGTTTTGCTTTTTTTATTGTAATTGTATTATTTTATTTCAATTTTAAATTTTTTTTTTTTAAGTGACACAATATTTACGCTGGCCAGTATTAAAAATTCTATATTAGCCGTGCCGTTGCACAGTCGTGAGCTATGTTCAAAATAAAATTCAGTTTGAAAATACAAAAATCGTTGAAATACAAAAATCGTAGTCATAGAATAAAACATTACCAATATAATTCCAAAAAATACTATCTTACTACTCCAACATTTTCATTTACCTTTTTAACTATTAAAGTGTCAGTTTTAAAAGCGCTCATTAGCTTTTCATCCATTTTTGCACATTAGAATTGATTTAAAAATTAAATAAAACGACTTCTTAAAAATGTAAATACAAGTAATATTTATGTAATCATTCGATTTTGTTTATATTCGCGACATTTATGCCGAAAATTTCCTAGAATCTTTACTGCCTTCACACATCTAGCTGAAATAACAGTTTAAATATTAGATTATATAAGAATCCGATTTTTTTTTTAATCTTAAACTTTCTTACATTTTATTTTATTATTTATTTTATGCTATTGCACCAAATTTCAAAGCCCTACACCAACTCCATTGTTTATGCCATTATTATATGCATTGACGATACTGTGCGTTATACAACCTCTTAGGGTGCTAATCAAGCTGGATGCATTTCCCACAGACAAAATTTCATAACACTTATTTATTTTGCAAACTTGCCATTTTGCGTAAAGGACGCAAATAAAACTGTCCCACAATGTTTGTTTCTGTGCGGTCACTATAAAAAAGTAAAAGTAGGATGCAGTTATACGATATGCCCACGCACTTTACGACGGAATTATACAACTTCCTAATGTGGGTAACCCCAGTCTAACGTACAAGTTTAGATCTTGCAGAATCAAGTTAGAATATAGATTTCTTAAGGGAACGGTATACGCCTAACCACAACTACTGGGGCAATTAATAATCCTCGTGAGAGTCGCTTAGTAGAAAGACTAAATTATTTGAACTAATATGCATATAAGGGTAATACGCACGCATATCTGGTCTTAACATAACCTTTATATTTTTTAATTTTTAGTCTACACACATGATTTAAGCGTAGCATGTGTATAAGCAAAAATTTTTATCTGCTAAGAAAATTTGTTACCAATCTTTTTCCTTTTGCTTCATTTTCTTCCGCTTCCGTCCTTTTCAGATTCACCTTTTTGGCCGTAAAGTGAATTCTTTTGTTGTTTCAAAAAGTATTTGAACGTACTTGTTTAAATAACACTAATAAAAAATATGAAAATCTTTTCAAGAACTTTTGCTCGTTTTAAAAAGTGTAAATCCTTGAAGGCATTGATAGAGATTTTATCTCAGTAACAGTGAAGAGGGTAAGGCAGCTTCCACTTTGTTCAGAATAAATATTTAAAATGGTGAAAAATAATATCAGAATACTTTTTCCAACAAATAAATTTAAGTAACAAAATAAAAAAAGTTATAACTAAAAAACATTTAAACAAATGTTTAAACATTGCAAACATTTAGTAATAAGAGCCTTACAGCCATGAAACTCTTGTTTAAAATTTAATTGTTGAAACATAGAAATAGTCTGGCATATTTCATTGCAGTTAAAAAATAATTTGTAATTATATTTTTAGGACTAAAATAGTAATAAGTATACGATTTGATATTAATAAAACTTTTAGAAAATGTTAAGATTCAGTATCATACTTAACCCAACTATTAGTGCACCACTCATTGAGCGGTGTAAGTCTTAGTGTAAGACTAAGTACGAATTGTAACTATAAGTCGTAAAATTAGCCTGAGTGAAAAGCATTGAATAGAACTCAGTATTTTAGCTTGTACAAATCTTATTAAAATGTACAAATCTTATTTATTTATAAGTTGATTACTAAGTGGTACTAAACGACTAACGATTAGTTGAATTTAAAACTTAGCATAAGTTCAAAAACAGTAGACATTCTTACGAGTTTGATTTAAGTATAAGAACCGGAATTGTAAGGAAATTTAATATGTTTTGGATATTACATCCTAGCTTTATTATTAACCAATGATCATGTCATAAGATTTAATATAAAATTTAGGGAAAAATGTTAAGACTCAGTACAGAACCTAGTACAACTTTTTATATACCAGCTGGTATAAGTTTGATTAAAACGCTGGGTATAAGTTTAGTATAAGAGCTTTAATATAACATTTACTATAATTCTAAGTACAATACATCGTTCATAAATCGTAGGAAATAATAATTGGAATCAGGGGCTAGTGTCAGATCGGGATCCATCAAATTCACAGTGATTGGATTTCATATAACGTTGCTTTGTTTATTAACATAAATAATATTTCTACATAATATAACATGAAAATGAAGTAACAAGAAAATAACCGTAATAAGAAATATGTGTATGAGGCCCGTAGTGTACATTTATTTGTGGGCAACACGCGCCATCAGCCTTAGGCTGGCTTTTACCTAATCGGCTGGCTGTTAGCTGGGAGGCACAAAGATATGGCGTGACGTATGAATACAATGTCAGAAGATCTGTCTTATACCTCCTTGTGGTAGCGGCCGGTAACAAGTTACTGCCTCTGCTAGAAGTTTGGCTAAATAACACTCTCATATAAAAATCCCTAATCAGCAGTGGAAAAGCATATGCCAGGAAAGGAGTTGAAAAGAGGGTGCCTGGTATCATGTAGGAACTCTGGATAGCAGTCGATCCCTAGTTTTAATACAGATTGAACCGTGTATACGAGGCTCTGTAAAGGTGGACATCATTTTCTCCTTTACTTGTGAGTATTATAGATTTTCCTTAAATAAATTCCGGTTGTAATTTGCTAAGTGAGGAACTCAATGGAAGTAAAGTAGCCGTAAATTACATACCGGTTACCTGACATCAATTCGTGAAAAGAAGGGGTTCTAAAAGGGCTCCATATAGTAAGCGATTTGCTTCTCTATCGCTCCCTTACTTTAAAATAATAATACGTAATCGGCTTCAACACAGAACCTTAGTACAAGTCAGAGCATAATGCTTATAATAAAATTTAGTTCAAGTCTAAGTATAAAATGTAGTATAAGACTGACTATAAATATTAAGGCGCACAGTAGTGCATCAGGCCAAGTGCACATAGTGCAATATTACACGAAACCACTAGCGCTCTTTTTACTACCCTCATAACTTTGCTTCCTTAAATCATAAAATAATGCAACTTGAAACATAAGGACTCTACGTACAGGTATCCTCGTAGGACAAGTTTTACCATAAAAGCTTGCCGAGACATAAAGGTGTAAAACGTAAGAAGCGCATATTTTGCTACTGACTCACTGACTCATCGGCTGACTTCCTCACAATATTATAGGGTATGGGTCCACTGTTATGGGGTACTTCCTCTGTTTCTTGATACCTAAAATTTGGTATGCAGGTTGGCATTAGGGCACAAGTAAACAGAAAAATCTGTTGTTTGTATGAGACACTTCCACTATAGCTATAGACCTGAAATTTGGTATTCAGGTAGGCCTTGGAAAGTAAGTAATGCGAGGGAATAAGTAATCAACGGTACTACGGTCCCCTCTTATTTGTATGAATCGGTAGAAAGCTGAAATCTAAAGTAACTCAACCGTCTTTGAGCTATAAGTTAAAAGAGGATTTATACATACACTAACTGAAAAAATAACTTGTAAAAAGGGACTTAGATCCGCACAAAAATATAATTGTGAAAAAGTACTGAAAACAAAATGATGCCAAAGTTCTTCTTATGTACATTACTATCCCATTTATAGGCAACTTGATAGCTCAGCAAATTTTTTTTAACTCCTTAATATGGGAAAGGATTATGCAAAACATATTACCAAACTAGCACGTTGCCTAGAAATGGGATGACATTCTACAGAACTTGGTACACACTCTGATATTAGTACTTTTAACGGCCTTATTTTGACATTTATGTCTTTGTGCGGATTAATATTACTAAGAACAATTGCAAATAAAGAAATATACTGAGACTTAGTTTAGGACTCGTTAAGGCCTGCGTAAGTGGCAGAATAAGATTTAATGTAAAAATAAAATAAAAATTAAAGAGCTGTGTAGGTGCAAGTCTAAGTATGTGTAGGTTTTATAAAAAGATTTTGTTTGATGTAATTAGTAATAATTAAATTTATACTATTTTTTGAAAAACCACAAATTGTTTTTGGTAATTTTATTCCAAAACTTTACAGATACAAAACCTAGACTGAGTAAATCTTTTAAAAATGTAAATAAATATGTTTTTAGAACAAGTCTATGTATAAACCTTTATTTAATTCAAAGTAAAAGAGTAAGCAATACTTTGAGTTCTACTTTTTACAATAGTTCCTTTCAAACCCTTTTCCTTGCAACACTTTTTTGCCTGCAGCAAATTGTATCTTACAATATCCTATTGTTCTTAACGAATTTATAATTTAATTATGAAACTTAATAATTGTTAAATTTCTTCTTTGTAGTTGGCAAATGTTCTGTATACTTTTTACACCAGCTTAATAGTTTTTCGGCATAAAATATTGTAGTAAACCACATGAGTGAATTTAACGTTTTATTGGGTTTAAAAGTCTCTTTGCTTTCCCCATTAAGCTGTTCTTTATATAGTTTGGTATTGTTTAGTAAACTAGATATATTTTTATATATTTTTTCTGGCTTTTATTCAGCAAATATTTTTGTGGTTTGATTGCATTCTAGACCACAGCATATGCGACACTTTCGTCTTGGGGATATAATTTAACGGTGAGAAAACCGTTGAGAACAGCATGTGGAATAACAAAGTTACAAAATTTTTTTATACCATAAAGGTAAAATAAAGTTATTGTGCGCGTATAGAATGTTTTTAAAATTTTTTATTTTTATATACTTCAAGTTGAACACAGTAAAATATTATTTTTAAACTTTCCTTTGATTATCTAAAATAACAGCAGCAACATGTATAGCAGAGAGGAATCCATGACCAATGGCTGCTTCAAAATTAATGCAGCTTAATTAAGCGCATTAACTCAGCAGCGTATGAAAATGATGAAGTGCAAATTTAACCAAAATGAAGACGAAAAGCAATGGCTAATAATTGCAAATCCAAAACACCAAATAAGAAGCAGGAAATGCGGCATTCAAGTGATAAATGAGGCAGTTACATTTTAGCTTATTAATCTCATATTCAAAAACAAAATATTTAAAAAAGTTAACTCTAAGATTCGACAGGGTTTCGTATAAAGTTTGAAAGGTTTCAAGAGTTTTAATTAATTTCAAAAACTGAATTACATAAATAGTTGGCATTTACTGAAAAAGTTGTTTGTTTCCTTGTTAAAGTAGTTTTAAAAATGAAGCTAAGTTGTAAAAGAAATTGATATTTAGCTGTACAAATTGACCGACTTATTGTTCGCTTACTACTTGCTTCCTTTTAGATTGAAAAAGTAGACCGAAAATATGCGTTTTTTTTTGTAAAAATAACACGCATTACCAAATTTAATTTATCGAAGTGAATTGGCCACTTGCCAAAATAATAATTTTTAGTTTAACTTTTTATCATTATTATGATAAAACATGAATTTTCTTATTTGTTTACAGTTGATTTCAGATGTATTATTCATATTAAAAATTTTTTCTTTTGGCTCCAATACAATTTTCATTTACATTAACTTTCTTGTGTTAAATGTATTGCTTCTTGCTTAGGAATAATTTTTTTCGATTATTTTTTTTAAACCGTTGATGCCTTTTATATCGCTTGGTAAAATTTTGTTGTAAATACTTAAAATTTTCTTAATTATTGATTATAAATTTAAAACTATACAAACGAAACATATTTTTTGTATAGTCCCGCCCAAAAGTATGCAGAAGAAAATACAACCAAATGTTTTCTGAACACGTTTTATTTAGAATTTCTCATGTTTTTATTTGTTCACTTCAGGTTATTTTTCTGTTATAAAACATTTAAGTATTGCATATTACCTTAATAGTTTCGATTTTGTAAGCAATTAGGATTATTTAAAATTATTTGTTTGCTGGTATTTTTTATTTATTATTAAAAATTTTCTAATACGAACACAATTGATATATTTTTCATTCATATTTGTTTAATTATGAGTCTTCGACGTTTTGAATATATTTTTAAAAGGTTCTCCAATCTTTCATAATACGAATTAATTAGTGTGCTTAGTTAGAAACCTTCTAACTTCATAAGTAATTTCACTACACTTTAAATTTATAGTTGTTGCTTGGTGAATAAAACTTTAATAGTTTTAAGCTACAAATGTTGTAGCTGAAAAGAAATGAAAAACAAATCATTATAATTATTATTATGTAACATAAATCTAAAAGTTTTGGTTAAGTCTTTATGTAAAACAAAGCTCAAAATCTGAAGTCCCAGACGGATCCAAAATAAATAATTTGGTTCGTGTCTGTATCTGTGAGCAATAGGAAGTTCAGGCAATCCTCACATGTCATCGTACCAGTTTTAATAATAAGAGTCTAAACCAAATTCATACTATCACGCGAATGGCGATCCAGGCTGGTTTTGTAGATTAGTGACTCACTCCGAAAACTGGACGTTTCAAGTGATTAGTGCTTAACAACCCCGACAAATAAATGTAGGCGGACATCAAATGTATGTACTTTGTTATTTCATATAAGCACTTGTTACTTCGAGGAGAGTGTTCATTTAAAAATAAACTAATGTTAGGATGACCTTGAATCCTCTTTTCCGTTAGGCAAAAGTGAACCGTATAACCATAAATTGCATGTTGTCAGATCCAAAGGTTACTGATTGAAATGTTAATAATCTATCAGGCGAATTCTTATTCCTTTAAGTAAATATAATCACAGGACGTTTCTTCTGAAAATTCCCATTTTCTACAACGACAACTACTACAAATTTAAGCAACTTAATTAATTCACGCCTTTTTTTAGAAACATTTAAGAGACTTAATATAAGACTAAGCGTATTTTTGTGTACAAATTGATATATGGCACTTAGTTAAAGTTTACCAATTACGAAAAGCTTAACCATTATTAACAAATTCTATATAGTTTTTTTATGTATGTATAATAATTTTTTAATATTTGTGCAGTTGAAATACACGATAAGTATAAATCATGGTATAAGAATACCTACCCTTTTAAGCCCCAGTAGCAGCTACTGCAAGCATTATACGTTACAAAAAAATTTATGTAATTGATACTTTTTTAGAAAAAAGGAAATTAGTATAAGACTAAGTTTGCTGCTGAGTAGAAAACCAAGTACAAGACTTAGTTAAAGTTTACCTACTTCTAAGATATCAATGTTTGCAGTAAATCACCAAAGTTACTCTAATAATTTGTTACTCTAGTAATTTTAAGAAAAAAACTTTGTATGCGTTAAAAGATACAACATCTTTTGTCAGAATATTTAAATCTTCAAGACTCAGTATAAGTCACGGTATAAGATTAGGTATAAAAGTTCTAATACACACTGCATCCGCTACAGCAAATTTTATAAGTTATAAACAACTTAATTGAGTTATATATTTTTATAGACAAATAATTTAAAAAAAACTTAGTATAAGACTACGTGTATTTTGGAGTATAACACTTAGTATATGACTTAGTATAGGTTTAACTATTTCTAAGACTTTTCTTAAATTTTTAAGCTAGTTTTATATTTTTTGTAAAATTTTATATAAATCAAAATATAGAAGATCGTTGATAGTAGCTTTGTTTTGGAATAATTCCATAATTATATGCAAGACTCAGTTCAGGGTACAATATAAATGTTCGTATAGCTCTCGTAAAAAATTTCTCACCGTAGGCCTTAAATATTATTCACATAGTTTTTTCAATAAAAATTGAATTTAAAAAATTCCATAAAATTTTTAAGCGAATAACTTCTTGTGATAAAAATATTAAAAAAAGAGAACCGCATTCTGAAATGTGGGCTTGAGTTTTGAATAAATAACACACAATAATAAATATAGAAACTAAATTTATTTTAAAGTTTATTACACAGATGCACAAGAGTATGTCGGTGGGCATTGCTGCAGTTGCCTCAAGATGACACTATTTTTCAATGTTTTTTATTTTGTTTTTAATATAATCTTTTTCCGTTTTAACTACAGACTCTCTTAGGTTGGAGGGTTGGCCAGAAAATTAACTGTCGCCATTTGATTTCTTTAACATTTGAGTTGTAGAGAATTTAAACATAACTGAAATAAACAAGGTGAGTTGTATTCATTTGAAGTTACGCTATATGTGTGCAGTGGAAAGTATTTGGTGAATAAAAATAGTTCTCCTATGATTGGTTTATTTACGTTTTTCACTGGATTTTTATTTCACAAAAGCTAATATTAATAAACAAAACAAGTTGCAAGCAGATTATGCGAATATTAACCATAACTATATTTAAGCACATTTGCTGAAACGTTAAATGCCTAAAATAAGAAAAGAAAATAAGGTTAAGCTAATACAGCAGGACAATTTCTTTGCTTCCGATTTATATATAAGCACTTGCACATGTTATTAAGCTTATTGGGACCCCTCCATATCTGAATTCGAGAGATGTTTGAGAAACTCCGTTTTATTCTATGCCTTTGTGCCTGGTGGTGTATTAAACACGAAATACAGGCTTCTTAGTTGGCACCGTGTATAGACCTCAACTACATATCCTGCATTTAACATTATCTGCATCTGATAAAGGTTTTCGCAATTGCGAAGCAATACTATAAGGACTATAATTTCTCTGTTTTTAACTTAGTGATCGTAGCCTGGAAATTTTTCTCGATCCTAAGTATAGTGCTCGTAGTTCTCCACTATTGGCTACCAGGTCTTTTTGCTCGATCACTATCATGGCTCGCACATGAACATTCTTTTTTTACTATCTGTTGAACTCTACTGCAGTAACTGGCTGCTCGTGAAGGTATTAACGTTTAATGCAAGGCCTTCTGCCTAGAGGACTTTGTTATAGTCGCATGCAAACGTTGGTCTATGGTTCTTCTAAAAAGATTCCCCTTGATCGAAAGTGTCTATATTGTAATTTAGAAATATTTTGCTATTAATTTAAACATATTCTTCTTTGTAACATATTCCTCCACTAGAGTTTGGAGCGTTGACAAATAAGATGTAAGATTCACTCTTTGCAGTATTTGGGCCAGGATAACGTAGAAACCCTGCTCACAAATATTTTCTGTAATAAGGCTGACATTACAGCAACGTTCCTTTGATTTAAGCTCATCTTACTGCAAAATATAAATGAAGATAAACAGCTTTTAAATTTAGACTTTATTATATTTTTAAAACTAAATAGTTTTTTCAACGCCACGAAATTATTTCTCTAAACAGCGGTAAATATTTGACTTTTATATTACAGGTACTATTGTATGCTCAATATCATTTATTTTCTTATTTGCCGCACAAATTATTTTGTGTGTAGAACCTAGCCAAGAAATATTTAATGTTTTTTTTATTAAATATTTACCTTATATGACTCCACCTTAACTATTGTTTGTTTCACTATCGCACAAACAAAAGGAGGAAATACTATATTGTTGTTGAATGTAGACAGTGATTAATGTGGTAAAAACTTTATAATACAACAGTATTTGAAATAAATGTCAATCTACCTGAATAGATTTCGATTTTTCTGTCAACCATTTTAAATGTATATTGATCTATTTAAGTTTAAAAAAAAATTAAGAAGGATTTATATTATTGAAAATAATTTAAAACTTATTTAGCTGGAAAAAAATACTTTATAATGTTTAAGTGACAGAACAACTTAAAAGTAAAGACTCAAAAGTCTTATGAAAAAATATGGTCGGCTATTATTTTAAGCCTATTGAAGATGTTGTAAAACTTAGAATTACCTACGAGTATGAGTCAATCGAACGTATATTACAAAACACAAGGATAATAAAAAGATTTTGCCCGCAAGATCTGAATTACTTTTCATACACGTATAAGAGTTTCGGCTTCATTTCGTGCAAATATTTTTACATATGTACATATTTACGCAGATGTATCATTATATTGAACGCTATGAGTTTAGTTTCTTTCTTGCTAACGTTCCTAAGATCCACAGATACGAGTATAAGTCTTAGTATAATAGTTTTTATAATTTCGTCTTAACAAATTTTAACAACAAAACTGTGAATTAATGAAACTATATAAGATAGGGGTGTAATGTATATAAATACTAAATATTATATAACATCCTTTACAAGCCACAGTATAAGAGCTTGTATTTTCCAAATATTTTAGACTTAAATAAAAAACGCAAAATGATGATACCAAATCATTCGCGTTTATTTATACCAATCTAAAATACTTACTTAAATAGCATAGTGTGTGATACAGCTTAAATTATAGTAGGACTGAAAGTATTAGTATAGTTGGTAAAAGGCTAAGCGTAACTATTAGCATTGCCGTAAGTTTAAGAGTTATTATCGTCCCTGTTCTGTATTCCGAGTGCAATAGTGAAAACACTTGCAATTGAATAAATCCGAAATTTTATCACATATTTTGCATATAATTATATTTGAAAATTTAATGTTAAAAATAAATCTAAACTGAGAGAAGACCTTTTATATTTTAATTTCAAATTTTAATTTTAGCATTCTAATAAAATTTTATACATTTTTATTTTAAATAAAATGGAAAAAATTATTATTAGCAAGCTAAAACATTCGAAAAATTTTAGAATAAAATATTACAGATTTGGAATACAGAATAGCGCTGTATAAATTCGCATATATTGACTTTTAATATTCATTTTAAGTCATAGTATAAGAGTTAGTATTTTTGCGAATATGTAAATATGCATGTGAAAATACACAATATTCTGATGAGATACACTGGTATAAGTAATAAATCAATATTATATGCAAGGCTGAGTATACGTGATAGTATAAAACTTAACAAGAACATTTAAAATCTAATATTAACTTTCGTATAAAAAACAGTACAAGTTTGGGTATAAGACATTTTGAAAGAACGAATCAAGTATAAGTCTTGAAAAAAGCAAACTAGTTTGTTTTCAATTATAAATATTTTTTGTTCAAATAATAAAATGATAAATATATCGCAAAAAACGTGGTATTTTTTAATAATAAGGTTGTATAGATTATTAAGTCTTTTCTATTTCATGCAGTTGCCGATATTAAACCTTTTGTTATGCCATCCCAAAGAATTTTGTTAATGAATTTAACACGTCTTAAGAGAATGCAAAATTTCTAGGCTTAGTTTACGTAGATAATGCATGTGCATTACCGAACTACTGTTTTAAGTATTTATATCCTACGGTTACTTTTACTTTTTAATTTTTTTCTCGTTATTTACTTTCTTGTTTTTTTCTCTTTTTTTGCAATTTTCCTAACCCTGTTGTTTAACTATTTTATTTTGTTTTCTGTCTGTATTAACCAACTAATAAAAAATGAGTTTTTTGCAGGATTTACTTGCATATGTATGTATGTATGCATAAACAAATACACAGAGAACATGATAAATTACAAAAGTGTCCTACATTCCCTGTCATCATCCCAGTTTGCAAATGATGCAAATCTTGTAGTGTGTGTAAAATTTTAAATTGTTAAAACAGATTTTTATGTTAAACTGTAAAGTGGCTTTGAAAAGATTTTTCTTTAAGCCTGAAATTGCCTAAAAAAGTATCGACTGTCTGACAGCAGTTTTGTTTTATATTTTGAACTTTAGGTTAAGTTAGTAAATGAGTTAATTGTTACATGTTTTTATTTTCGATGCATTTGGTCCGGTTTAAAATCATGTTTGATTTCAATTTTTAATTTTGATTATGTAGTCACTGCAGTTTCGGAAATGAAACCATTTTAGTTTACTTTAGTCGAAGTACTTATTTATGTGCCATGAACAAGGGAAATAACTCGAAGCCAATGGAAGTCATTTAAAATTTCAAAAGGTGAAAGAAAATGGTTAGAACAACATCCAAATAAAATTGAATGGGTTTTTTTTTAATGTTGGCATATTTAGCAGCAAAATTTATAGCATTTCAGAGAGTATATGAAAAATGAGAATTCAGTGTACAAGATTTAGTTTTAATTAAAAACCCTGCTGTCGAAGTTTTGAACAACTAAGTCCAACTAATACAGAGTGAACTTATAGTTTTAGGTACCTAAAGTTTTATAAAAATAAAATCCTCAAAGCCCTTAAATTCTCTAGCTGCATAAGAGCTTTCAATCAAATATCGCTCACATTCCAATCCAAACCAATCACCCTTTTCGACAGCAACACAATCAATAAATAATTCAAAAAATGGAAAAGCAAAACCAAAAACAATTTCCAGTCAATGACATTTATTTAAAACAGCAACCAATACAAATACATGCACAAAATACATGTGCAACAATGATGGCGTCGCTAACAAAACCAACAATAAATAGTTGTTTTACATAAAATGGTTCGTCGTAAAAAACCATCGACAACCAATTGATTGTTGGCCATGTTTTTTTATTTGTTAAGAATTCGATATAGGTAAATTTTTTGTTCATATTTATCAACATTTCTGCACTTTTTGTAAGTTTTCCTATAAAAAACACAAAATATTTAAAGAGTTATTTTTGCTTTGTGCACTGAATTGAGTTTGTGCTTTATATTTGATGGCAGAAGTGCTGTCAAAAACAAGAGTTTTAATTAAAATTCTAATAATTTTACGGTGTTTGCGATTAATCTTTATTTTTAAGGACAGAAGATATATAGGAAATTTTAGAACAACGTGAATTGTTCGCATCAATCTAAGTAGAGTTCTAGTTGAGTTCTATTTAGATTCTCTTTTAGTTCTGATTCAAGTTTGTTAAGTTCTAGTTTAGTCCTAAAACAATTTATTTCAGCTTTAGTTCGGTTCTAGTACAGTTCAAACTCAGTTATAGTTTTGATCAGTTATAATTCAATTCTTGTTCAGTTTTAGTTAAGTTAGATTTCAGTTCTAGTTCAATTCAAGTTCAGTTCTAGTTCAGTTTTTGTTCAATTCCATTTAAGTTCTAGTTTAGCTTATTTGGATATTAGTTCAGCTCCTGTTTATTTCTAGTTCAGTTCTCGTTCCACTTTAGATGAGATCTAGTTGAGATCTATTCAGTTTATTTTACTTGTAGTTGTTCTAGTCAAATACTCGTTTAGCTCTTGCTTATTTTTAGTTCAGTTCAAGTTCTAATCCCGTTGAATTGTACTTCAGTTCTATTTTAATACTGGTCCAGCGCATACTTAAATCGGCTTGCGAAACATTCGGAAAACATCCCAAAATTGTGGCTTAGACACGAGACAATTTTGCAATCGCGCGAAGGGAATGGAGTTGACTACGAATAACATCTGTAGAAATTGTCAAAATGAAGCGCGAGAGGAAACAGTATAACATCACTTGTATCCCTATCTGCTGTGATACTTATTTCAGCCGGAGACCCTTTTATAGCCTCACCGAATTATCTGAGGTGAAACATCGTCAAATGTAAATCTTAATAACAATCAACATCTGCTTTGGGAATGACTCTACAATGTGCAACAGACATATCAAGCAATTAACCTTTTTTCTATACTAACCTTCCTCACTCTTCATTATATAGTTCAGTTCAGATAATTTGTAATCGAAGTCTAGGTAAGTTATAACTGTTCTAGTTTAGTTCTAGTTGAGTTTGAGGTCATCGCGAGTTCAATTTTTTTTAAATTTCCGTTCGTGCTTGGATTAGATTAAATACAAATAACCAAATACTGCAATTAGATTCGGCGCATAAGCGTTAATCACGAATTTGCAATCTAATACCGTCCTTAATTCTCTCTTACTGCCTCTAATACCTTGAATATTAGTTGGAACTTCAAGACATTATCCTCTGTTAGTCTTGTGTCACATACATACTCCGCGATGGCACGTGCCTTCGCCCAAAACAAGGTGTTGTCATCGATGATAGGGCCGCATATTTCTGGGGATATTCATTTGTTTTTCTCATATGCTGAAATATTTGAAGCAAACTTTTTCTATCAGGAACATTGATGCAGACACTAATTTAAATACGTCACATAAATGTGTATTGGAAGTTGCAGTAGTTTTTTTGTATAAAAAGAACATAACAAATCGTCATGATGCATTATTTGTGAGCAAGTTTTTTGAAACAAAAGTTGCGCTTACGGTGCATGTTTTGTTTTTATTCCACCTGCGCTTCTCTTACTCTCTACATCAATTCATGGCTTCCGGCATTAGTTTTGAACTTTTCTGATGTCGCATGGATTAATGTAACTTTTTTTGCTAGTTTTAGCTTTTAGTTTTTATGCTTCACCTGCCCAACCATTAGAATTTGAAATATTATTTGTCACATTGAATTGAGTTTTCAATTTCAAACGAAGTTTTTTCCAATTTAGTTTTGACGTTATTTTACCATAAATTGTCAACGAACATAGAGAAAAAGAAAGATTTCAAAGTTACTAATAAAATTTTGCATTGAAGTGTGGACTTTTAACAGAAATACATCAATAAGGTTTAATTAAATTTTTAATTGAAACCTTTTAACACGATTCAATGAAATGGTAAGGAAAGCTAGTGTCACTAATTGGAAAATTAAATTTGATACTTCACCTCAGCGGAATTAGTGTTCGCATTTTAATAATATATTTGATTTCATGTTTGTTATACAAATTCAGAGCTCCATTTAGTGCATTTCTAATGGCAGGATTGCAATTAAATGTTCGTATTTAATTGTTTTAAAATTAAGGTTATTTTAAGTGTATAAGTGTAGGTATAACACAATATAAGTAATAATAAATGTTTGGCGTTTTAATTTCAAGAGAATACTTTGCATAATTCCAGAAAGCAATAAGCCCTATCAGAAGATTTATATTAAACAGCTGGCAAATAGAAAGGTATGGCTTGCTGTAACTGAAGTTCTGACTTATACCATCTCGTTGTGGAGTCCGGTAACAGGTTCCTGTCTTTGCTAGGAGTCTGTCTAATTAAGTCGGGCGGAGAGAAATTAACACTATCTCTCTGGTGGAGCAACTTACACCATGGACGAGTGTCGGAGAGCGTGATTGCTCTCTAGTTTTAACACAGGCTTACCCATGCATATAAAGCCATGCGAGAGTGGACAACGTTTTCTTCAATACTCATAGAAATTATATGAATTCTTAAAAAAAAGTATGGTTTCAACTTGCCAAATGAGGAAGTCGGAAGAGGTGGACAAGAATGCATCAAAATGAGTGGACGGGACAATATCTAAATGTACTCCTAAGGCTTTGCACTTCGGTGTTAATTGGAAAATAAATTTCTATGTTTATTGGCCAGTGTAGGAATTCTGAAGAGATGGACAAGAAGCTCTCGCAATGGGTGAACGGGTCGGTCTCCTAAGAAAGTAGCGCACATTGTCTGTTAATTTCCAGCACTGGGATACATAAGGCTTAAGACTGCGGGTAGATGCTTGTAAAATATAGCCTTGAACAAATGCTAGAATTTCGGAAGTGGCTCCGAGATGAGGAAGAATGCCGATAGTTTCAACTTGACCATCTGAAATCTCTATATGCAAGAGTAAAGCTAGTATTACCGAAAGATTCAACGAAAGTAAGCAAAGGAGGGATCGAGGAGGATCCGATAAAGTAAGCGGCCTGCTTTGATATCAATAATTTGAATATATTAGACATTGTCCATGATGCCCAGCTCGTAATTAGGACTGAAAAATCATTGTAAATACACATTGCATAAATTCTCTTAAAATTAATGTTAAGTTTTATTGTAAACCAAAGTATTCAACCTCTAGGTTGAGTCTTAGTATACGTCTGAGATTAAAGCCTATATTATTATTAATCTAATAATATCCAGACTCTGTAAGACCTTGTTTATGACTTAATAAATTTTAATAAAATATACAAGTCAGTGTTCTTAAATAAAACTAATGGAAGGATTGTGAATTATTCATTTAATACTATACGTAGTTATATTCAAATTTAAAACTGAGTACAATGGGCTGAAATGTAAGTCGATTAATTTCGATTAATTTTAGGGTTCAGTATCGAAGTTAAAAAAAGTATTAGAATAAACATTTGTGTAATTCAAAGTATAAGAATTTTAACAAGGGCCAGCATTACAGTTCCTATAAATATTAATATACAATTTATTTAATATAAAGGAAAAGTTAAATGAATCTAACAATATTGAGTTTTATGAACAGAAATCAACATTATAAAATAGTAATGCCAATTAGATCAGCTGGTAAGGATGATTTTTTGGGAAGTTTGCAAAGAGACCACATTAAATTTCTTTATGGAAGGCTCGGTATAAGTGAAGCACTTGTTTGTTTAGATTTAGGAGTAGCTGTAGTACAGGTTGGTTACCAGGAATTGCATATTTTTGTATTTGGTACTACACGACCAATAGTAGTTGAAAAGGGCCTACTGTGTAGAGCGGAGCTGGAAGTTTCACATACACTCAAGATGTGAGATTTTGAGCACTGCGGTTTTGTTATTAGTCTGATTTACGCTAATGGCGAATCCGTGACCCAAGGCCAATAAGACTCTAACCGACGGGAATGCATAAAGTCAAAACAACGGGATTATTAATATATAAAATACTTCCAGGACCAGCAATAACCGTTCTTTCACCTGAGAATTTCGAGCGTGTAAGCTACAATCGCTACATTGGAGAGCCCTAAACGGTCGACAATTAAGCCAGCCTCAAACCTCGTCATTTCTGGTTCTACGGCATGAAACTGCCCAAGTATTGATTCTTAAAAATTATTATATATCGTCAAGTTTTTTTTTAACTTTAATGACATATTTCGTTATGCTGTTATTCAATTTAAGTATTTTCAATTTGTTACAAAGAATACAGGGCATAAGTTTTTAGTTTAGTGTTATACCTCTTTAGTTCAACAATTTTGAAACTTTTTAAACATCTTAGATTTTGGTTTTAAATAGTATCTAATAGTATTTTTAATTATTGTAGCTGAAGTTAAAATATAAGTTTTTAACATTAAAGAAATTTTATTTGGAAATTCTATTTAAGAGATTGCTTTTCAAAAACATTATAAAATGGGACGAAACCTGCGTGCGAAATTTTTACATAGAACTAGGTTTATTTAATATGTAATATAAAATTAATTAAAATTATTACATAAGAGTTCAATTCTTTCAAGAATATTATAAAATTAAAAAAAACAGTTTTATGCGCTTTATTTAATTAAAATTCATTAATATTTTTTTCCTTGCAACTGCAATACATCCGGCTGCTCAGTACATAACTACAAACAACGACAATAAAAACAACGATTAAAAACAAGCCAACTGTTGCGTTCTTTTTTAATTACAGTTGTTGTGCTTTTTGTTATTTCATGCCTCCCTGCTTTCTTTCTCCTGTTGTGTTTGTTGCTGCTATTTCCGATTGTACCAAGTTTAGTACTTATTAACATTAGTACTTTGTGTGTAATTTTTCTTTGAATTAAAACAATTATTGTTGTATTTGTTTAATAATATTGTTTCTGCCAGAAAACAACAACATCTAAGAACATGCAACGTTGTACTTAGAAAATATTAAGTAGAACACTAAAAAGAAACCGAAAGGCAATCTGGGAAGTGTACAAGAAATTATCTGGAAAGTGAAAAATTAAAATATAATTGAAAAAGCAGTTGAACTTTTTAATGGATCAATCTGAAGACGTAGTCTTGTTCTAAGAAATTGCCATACCATCATACCTTATTAGAAGCTTTAACCTGATATATCCAAGTACAGAAATTAAACGCATAGAAAAAACATAATTTTGCCATAGTTCTCGCAATTGTGCTATGTTCTATAGAGCAATTTATGATTGTGTTATCTTTATTTGAAAACAAATTATGTCATAACCATATTATTTTAACGTAATATGTTAATATCGTGTTTTTATTTCTTTACTTAATCACTCATGAATCGACATAGGAATGTTGCCCTGTCAACTCCAATTATTTAGAAGTGGGATTACAAAATGAATGGCTGTGGCAGTTAAAATAACATACCAAAAAAGTTGTTAAACGTAGTACTCTTTGCCGTGGTGAAACCAAGAAAAATCAATGCGAAAGTGGTCGAGAAACATGAAATAGCCTCATGGCCTTCTGTACTGAGGAAGCACCCTGGAGACGAATTTATACTAAAAAAGTAGAGTAGCTGTGTATTTCTACCAGCCCACCTCCGATAAAGTAATGTTTTGTTCATTTTCAAGAGCCAAAAGTACACAACAAGTAATGCCTCACCAAGTAATGTAGTGCAGTTCCATAGAAAAGAAGCTTAAATGAAAAATTTATTACTTTAACCACACTTTAAACTCATTTCATTGTATAAGCCTAAACAACAATAACAATCCTCAAATGGTTAATTCTTCTCTAGAGATAAAATTTTTTTTTTAATTTTTTGTATTTGCTTCGACGCAAAATCCATTATAATTACCAAAACACAGACTTTTTTCCAATAAATAATACTTTATTTTTAGTTTTTTATCAAATAAATATCAAGTGTTGAAAATTGATTTTAAACAAACACCAATTAAATGCTGTCGTGTCTTAACATAAACTACTTTCTAGGGGCTTAATTTAATTGTAAATTGGCATGTTGGTAAATTGGTTGTTGGCTATTTGTTAAAAATAAAATATTTACCATATTTTTGTTACTTGTTTTATCTGTAGATGTTTTGGTAAAAATATATAATTTTATTTTTAGGCCTATATATTAGTTAATGCAAACATTATTTCAGGAAATTATAGCAGGTCAAATTATAAGTTATGAAGGATCGTATAGTAAGTGGTTTTCAATGGTAATGTTGAATTGCAATTACAGGATGGCTTCCATTTTAATAATAAATTACGCTAGCGCTAGTAAAATTCATATTATTTACGTTGACGAATGATACAATCAAAATTGTTCTGATATTTACAAAAATATTTGTTTACATGTTCTTAAGTTAAGGGAGTTCTTAACCAAGTCAGTGATCGAGTATGGTAACGAAATAGACAGTCGAATAACATTTTCTTTACTGGATCCTGTACTACTTCTCCGCTATAATATTTTCTTCCCACAACTTTTCAATGACTCGCTCAGCACATATGAACACACACTCCATTCTGCTGCGAATTCTGGTTATAATCGCGTCTTAAATATTGTTTTTCGCGATTTATTACAATTAATCACTATATTCCGCCACGTGGTGAAACAAGTTTGAACACCTACACACTTTTACTCACGCACAAAACCCTCTCAGCCTAGTACTATCTTACTGTATCGCCACTCTACTCTTTGCTTGTGATCACGGTACAAGTTAAACAAACTTTTATAAGGTTTGCTACTGTGACATACGGTGCGTATGGTTAATATTAGTTATCATTTATTACTTGTACGTTGCTTAAAAGTAATTTATTCTTTATACACATGTGATCTAACTAAAAGTTGAAGGAAAACTAATTTAATTTTTCAATTCTGTTCTTTTAAATTTTCCTACAATCGTACAATCGAATTGTACCCTCTAACTAATGTTCCATAGGCTTTAAATCGTTTTTTAACCAATTCTTTGTCCTTTGCCACTTCCGTTTTATCTAACACTTTCCCTGAACATGTGCCTTAAGAATAAGAAACAAAAAACTTAATGCAATTAGTTCTATGAAAAATTGTAAATACGTAAATGTAATCAAAGAAATACGATCACCAACGCTCATATAAGGAACCAATTATAAATGTATTTATTCTCCTGCCATGAATGACGGCTTCCGCATTACGCATGGGCTACGATTTGAGTCTAACCACAGCTACCATGTGCATCCCGAAGGAGCCTCCCAATACCTACTCCGAAACTTATCGACCCGGGTCTACTGGTTTCCGTTATAACACGCCACTGCTAGCAAGTAAAATGGTGCAAGTTGTGGTTTTTCCTCTTTTGGTTTTTGGCTCTACTGAGAAGCTACATTCTAATATATATTAGTTTCAGTATTATATTAATAAGCCCATATGAGCTACCGTTAATCAGGGTACGATATTGTTTTTACACAAAAAAATACTTACTTAGTTCTAGCACAACTATTAGGTTTCTTTTGCAATAAAATAACACTCTCGGCACCAGCCGCGTGTTTACATGTCGGATATTAAAAACACAACGCAACACAATCTGCACCGAAACAAGCTATTCACACTGATACCCACAGAATTATTTTAGAGAAATTTTTTTTTAATTTTTAGTGCAGAAACAATCGGAATCGGGCACATCTTTAACCACAATTCTACTGGATTTTAAAAATTAACCCTTCGTGGGCTTTTGCTTGTGACATCCCGTGGGCAAAGCATTTTGTTAGAAATTTACTACATAAACACAAGTAACGTATACTTAACCTAATTAACTTATAAGTGAGTCTCAGTTAACGGGAGTGTAAAGTTATGAGAAATTACATTTATTGTGGCTGTATGGACGATGTTTTCCCTCACTCAAAACACCTGTTATTAAAACTATGCTAAGGTTGCCAACCTGCAGTGCATGTTGCCAACAATAATTTTTTTCGTTTCCAAAAAATATTTTTGTTTTCGTTTTAGAACTTTTGAAATAACATTTATTTAACTGAACTCTCTAGGGCCAACAAGTTTTCTTATCTTACTACGTCGTTATCGCAAAATTGTTCTATTCTTTTATTTAATATCGTCCTTTCAGTGTCTCTGATTTTTAGATAATCTTTTATCTGCACACAGCAACAGAGATAAATAGTAAAAAAGAACAAGTGGGGAATGTATAGCCGATGCATAGTTTGCATAGAGAAGCCAGGACTCTAATGGTTTGTTGATTTACTTAGAAATAAAATACATAGAAATAAATGTTTTTGGGTTAATATCTATTACCTGCTTAAGTATATGGAAATAAGTCTTTTATTATGAGCAAAACTAAATACAAATCTGCACAACTGACATTTCTTGGAAATTGAGTGTAATTTTTTTAGTTATTTTTTTTTATTGAGCGCCACTAAATTGCCATTGAGAGAATGTTGTTTTGAGTATTTAATGCATGTTTTTTTTGTAGTACTACTTGAATTTCAATGAATGAGTTTTGTGTGAATATTTTTTACAAAAGTACTTCGAAACTATTTCATATTATATTGAAAAGACAAAATGAAATTATAAGTACGTAAACTAACACAAACTTTACATATTAATGAAAGGTTATACACAAACATTTTATTACAAAAACTCAACTACAATGAAATTTCTTATGAGGTATACAAAACATATATTTTAATATACTTTAAATTTAAGGTAATTTTAATAAAAAGTTCATTCGATGAGAGATTTAAACATTACCTAAGAAATTTACAGTCCACTAACATATATATTGAAATTTAAAATAAAGTGTATTTTCTCTTAATAATCATTAAAAAGACGTTTTATTTCGCCGGCAAGAAAACTCCAGACGTTAAATTTGATAAGAAGATTGTAGCCTTGTTAACAGGAAAAAGCTACTGTGTCTTCCAGGTATTTTGTAAAGAAATTCTTAAATATATTTTATGAAATGTTATAACTTCTGATATTATTAAAAAGTACTTTTTATTAAATTCACTTTTTTAATATAAAATTTTTTAAAATATATGTACTTTTTACAATAAAAATTTTATGTAAAACGTACTTTATATAAAAGGTAATCTTTATTTAGTTCTATAGAGAAAAGGCACTTTTAATAAAAGGTAATAATTATAATAGGCACTCTTTTTAAATGTACTTTTTTAAATCCACTTATTTTAAAATAAGCTTCTAAAGAAAAATTGTTTTTATTATTATTAAGAGCACTTTTATTAAAATTATCTGTATATTATATTATTATAAGATGTACTGTTTATAAAGAACATTTTGTATGTTTATTTTTAACGTATCTTCAAAGGTACTTTTTGGTCCACAGTACTTATTATAAAAAAAATACATTTGATAATTTTAATGAAAAGAACTTTTTATTTACAGTAAATGGTATTCTGGAAGAAGCTCTTGTGTCAACTGAATCCTAAATGCAAATCTTTGTGCAAAATTGAAGACCAAGCTCCTAAGCACGGTGTCGAATTGAGGTTGACGGATTATTTTAAACACATTCTTGAACAGCAATAATGTTTTCAGCCGATCTTGCACTACGTTGTGGTCCATGCTTAGGCCTATCAGCTACAATCCCTCTTTCTTCGAAATCATTCACTACATGATAAATAGTGCGTCTTGTTGCCACGTTTATTCTCTCAAAAATTTCATGTAACTTTCTCATCTTCACGATAATCGATTATTGATTTGGATAAAATGTTTTAACGATTAAAACACGTTGCTTTATCGAATATTTTCCACAATAAATTTGCCACGTCTCTACTTCACGACTGCCAAATCTAAACTTCCAAGACTAAAGTTTACCAAAATGGCGGCAAAACATTGTTTTTTCCAATTTATCTTGAATATATACGATTTTTTTACCAAAAACTTCTCAATATTGAAAGTGGCAGGAAATACCTCCGCAGGGAGTCTATTCCACATACGAACTGTACGGCAAAAAAACGAATTAATGTATATTTGTTTTATAAAAGGTGCTATGTTTTCGTACTTTTTAATGAAAGGTACTTTGTGTAAAAGGTACTATTGGAAAACACTTTACGAAAGTTAATATATTATACATATATATTTTGTTTTAGAACATACAAACTACAAATACCTAGTACTTCATATTAAAGGTACCTATTAAAAAAGGAACTTTTTTAAAAAAAAGGTGTTTTTAAAAATTAATAAATTTAATGTATTGTTTATTTTAATCAATTTTTGTTAACGGTACGTATTATTAAAAATTTTTTTAACTCACTGTTTTTTGTTATTACAAAATTAAAACTATATTTTAATTATAAAGCTTAAATATTTATTTAAAATTTATCATCCAAAACTGTTGGTATTTTTTGATATGAACATGACTCTAATTCCTTTGGATGATTTCAATTTAAAAAATTTGCATTTGAGCGACCTACCTGGTGTCTCTTTTTTTAACGTAGTCTCTTAAAAACGCTCTACTAAACAATGGGTTATTAAAAAATCTCGCACACATGCACGTGAATCAAAGTTAAAAAATTTATAGATGTATACACACTACAAAAATATATGCTCTCTACAAAAGCACGCTTTTTCCACACACAAAATCTCACAATGAAAATAGAAAAGTTGTTATTTTAAGTTTAAAATTATGTAGGTATGTACCCGTAT
Source organism: Phania funesta (assembly GCA_963932375.1). Taxonomy (NCBI): domain Eukaryota; kingdom Metazoa; phylum Arthropoda; class Insecta; order Diptera; family Tachinidae; genus Phania; species Phania funesta. Next base: position 100,063,601 of record OZ010653.1, on the reverse strand, counting down.
GGCAGTTCATAAACAATTGGCAACTAGCGTTTGCAATAAAAAAAAAACAGTCGAAATATAATTCACGGATTTGTTGGTAAAAACAACAACCCAGAATTCAAAAGACGACTACAACCAAGGAACATGTCATCAGTATTTTATTTACTTTAAAAGCAAGTCATGCCCTTTTCAAACACTAACACTGGTACAAAAAGAAAACGCGTTTTAACGCTCAAACAAACTCATGAATACATATATACAGCGGCATGATTTCCGTTTATTTTTGTATATGTGGGTGACCCCAGAATTATGCGGATAAATTTAATTAAGTTTCCAACTTCGTTTTTCATGAGCGGTGCTAAATACTCTTCAAAAATATTTTGAGAAAGCCCTCAATGGTACATTTAGTCTCCTTTTTTAATAGTGTGCAAGGAACGTTCACACTCCATTTTCGTTTCGTTGTTAGATAAACATTTTGTATGCCGTCAGCTGGCAGGTACAAAGGTATGTCTTGCCGTAACTGAGTGCACCATCAGAAGATTTGATGTGCACTTCCTTGTGGTGGCGGACGGTTAACAGTCTTATAAAAGTTTATAATCCACGATGAAACAGCACACGCCAGTGAAGATGGGTCTTTATATGCGAAATCTGAATACTAGCCGATCTTTAGTTTTAATACAGACTTACCCGTGCATATGTAGATCAGCGTGGATCGACTTTTTGTCCATTACTCGTGAAAATTATATAAATTCTGTGAAGGGACTCCGGTTTCAAAATGCCAGGTTAGGAAGTCAGAAAAGATGGTAAATTATGGCTCGCGAGGGGTAGATAATACATTTCTCCTATAGAGTTGGTCAATGAGGCCTGGCAAAATTGTACAGGTTAATTTAAGCGATATGCTTCGATATCCCACCTACATTAAATATAATAAATAAGCCCATTCTAGGTGACCTCTGCATTGCGCCCCTTAATTGCCCTTAAGGCCTGTTTTGGATCTGACACTAAATACTTTTTTCTTTCAAACGAAGAGGAAGTAAAATCTGCTACCGACAATCAAAATGCCTAGTTGAGTTAGGAACATTTGCACTAAACCACATGATGTCCTCAAGCTTAAAACTGTTTATACTGTTTCTTTGTTTATAACCACTCTCGTATACACAACACAGAGTAACAAAAAAATATTTTAATTTTTCTATTTCTGAGGGTTAAGTTGTACATACTTATATATTTTTACAGACATTCAAACGCCTACAATTTCGTTTGTATATTGGGAACATGGAAGACACGGCCGCAATATAAAGAGGAAACAAATGACTAGCAAAAAATCCAAACAACTAAAAAGAGTTATGAATGCTATAAAATCTTTAAAATATCCATTTAAGCTGGAAACAAGTGGAAGCAATGAAATTTTTATAATTTGGACATCATATAATTTGGACATCAAAGTTAGGCAAGTTGATCCATTTACAAAAAAAAAAAAAGAAAAAAAGTAATGCATTTTTAAGGTTTAAACATTTGATCTTGAAATTTTTGGAAATGATTAAAACTATTGTCAGAATTTAGGCAACTTTTTTACAAAAGCAAGCGATACTACTCTTTAGATTGTTATAGAAATTAACATTTGTGGGATTTTTTGTAAAGAATAAGTAAATTTAAATTTTTTATGTATGAAAAATAATATTTTTTTTTTCAATAATTTCGAAACGTTTTACTCACAAAGGTAAAATCTTAAAAAACAATGGACAATATTCCTTGACGCTTTAACCCAAGTATTCATGGCCGCAACAGGGCCATGGTCAGTTTGAAAGCTGTTGCCATATTTGCATCATTATCCCTGATATACTACCTCCATCGCTGGCACAAGTCATCGGAAATTGGGCATTTCCTCTGAGCTAGCTGATACGGCGATATTCTATAAATTATATTCTAATTAAAATTATATTCAAATCTTTCGCAAGCTGTTTTCTATGCTTGATTTTATTGCAAGCTTTTTCACAACAATATCATCCCGACTTTTGTCCATAACGTTTTAAACAATCATTGATTGAGCGGAATATGAATTAATAATGCCCCAAATTGGAGTTCTTTACGCCTTGCATGATCATTATAACGCAGTTTTTGCGTAACGTGAACCATGTACTTGTGGCGATCGTTAGTGCCTGTTTAATGTATAGAACTTTTTGAAATTTGCTACACCCTCAACCTTATAGTTTGAACTGCCTGCAATTGAACACAATCACAATGCATCGACTCTTTACTTTAGTTAGCTACACCGTTTTCTACAATCAACATATCTTGACAAGAATCTCCTAATCCATAGGTGCGATCAATAATCATTAAAAATTAACTTTTTCGCAAAGATAATAAGTAAAATTCATGATATGGACTCTTGGCTTTTCTGCTACTTATAAATTTGTGTACTTCAAATAGTTGAGCAAGCTAAGCGCATAAAATTTGCCGTATCCCGAGTTTATAACTAAATCTAAATTTACTATACTAAGATTTCACCAAACAATAATATCACGTTAGCTGCTTTATAAGTGGTGACGTTTTAATTTAAAGTCGTTGTAAAATAAACAATGTAATATATTCTTTTATAAGAACTAATAGAAACAAGTTTTTAATACACTTTACATTTTGATTGTATCACGTAGATGTATCGTAATCGTAATATCGTAAACGGTTCACTTTCTTTCATATAAAAAGAGCAGCTATTAAAGTCCGTTCTCCCAAAAGCATGCAACAGTTTTGTCACTTTTAGTGGTCCCAAAGGCATACTTTACTCTTTTATGCATTTAATACCAGCCTCTTTTATTATAAACTCACACATATAGTATATACAAATAATGTCTCTGCAATTTTAGCTCTGATCAAAAGTACACACTAATGTATGTGTGAGTGTATTTAATAAAATAAATAAACATTTAATTTAATTTTATTTAATACAAACAAACATTTTAAAGCATTAAAAATCTGTTGTGGAATATGCATATTTTTAAATTAAATTACTACAACACAAACATACACATGTTTGTAATATTTTTGTATGGATAATATAATAAGGGTGTATTCACATGAGTGCATATGTGTTTTTATCAATGTGTTGAAACAACTTGTTGTTATAAAATTGAATCTAGAGAAATAGAAAAAATAAATAGTCTAAAAACCCATTATTATTGTTTGCTTTACGGTGTTTTGTGTTTTTTCTTTTTTTCATGTGCAACCACAGCTCAATATAGGGTGAATAGATTTCGTTAGAAAAATAAAATAAAAAATTCAAAAGTGTAGTGAAGCTTTTTTGTGAACTTATTAAATATAATTTGAGATAAATGCTGATATTGTTTAACTAACACGGGAGTGACCAGTCTTATCTCTTTCTGTAAGAGACCAAAAGCCAGGCAACTAAATAATTACAATATCGTATGTATAAATATATAATATCAATACATATGAACTTTGTATTTATAAATATAAATTTTTATTTTATTTTAGTTTTATTAAATTTTTTTGAGATAACGCACTTAAATTTCCAATGTAGGGCAGATGTAGAAAAGGGTATGGAATTGTCCTCTTTATCTACGTTTTTATAACTTCTACAGTAGTAGTAGTAGGTGAGACACATAGGAAAGTTATGTTCGAGGCACGATCAACAATTTTGAAGAGTGCTATCAGTACCTAAGCGATATGGCATCTTACTGATTGTTCTTATTGATGTAGGCTGCCATTTTTGTAACAAATATTTTTTTTTTTTACTTTTTGGCAGGAATATTAAACCCCTGTAATAAAAGTTGTTTCAAATGGCGATTTCAAAACGCCTATTAAAATTTTGTCCACCCCCCTATATCACTATTTAAATCCGATCACAACAGAAAGCATATCTTCGTTAAAAGGTTAAAAACAGCACTAATTTTGTTAATGAAAATTTGTGTACTAAATATCAAAAAGCCCACCAAAAAATGTGTAGGTCTACCAATTAAAATATTCACTACAGTTCTGTATTTCGAGTGAAATGAAACCGTATGGATTTGTAAAAATTTTCGCAATTTAATAATTCAAAAATTAGACGTTCTGCATTCCACATATTTTGCTTGCAGAAGCATTTTAAAATATATTGGGAACTATAAAGGAAAGTCTAAAGAAAACCTTTCAGATTTTAATACAATATTTCCATTTTCACATTTAAATAAAATTTTATTTGAAGAAAAGTTTTTCAAATAACCGATTCCAGCTTGCTACAACAAATTGTTTTAGAGAATATATGAAGGAGGTCGTGGCCTTAGCACAAACATATGTTTTGTTATTAAAAAGATTTTAACATCGGTATAAGCGACAACATTAAGTACATGGAATGCAGTATTTTAGGACGTTAATTTCTATAATGACAATAAGTACGATAATAGACGTTCTGGCGAATCTATTCTCTTGCTGATGCATTAGTTTTCCATTTACCCAACATTGATATACAGTTTGAAGGCTATGAATGAAACCCTGTAAGTGCGGATACAATTGTCATTAATTGGAAATTATGAAAAGGCGTCTATTTTGTACTTCGTGTTCAGAGACTGAAAAATCAAAGAGTTACAAGGACCTTTATCGCAAAGTTCGGTGCCTGGCATTAAGCGCTTCCACTCTGATCACTAGCAAATTCTACTAGTTGGGCAATTGTCATAAAATATCTCATTATAAGGGGAGTCTCAACATTAATGCAAGATGGGAAACACAGTTTTCAGACTTTTGATTATTATTTTTTGAAATCATAAAGTACATGAGATAGTGTTATTTTTAGAAACAACACATCATGCAAAGACCCCTATGTCTATATGGCACATACGTACTCTTTTGTTGCAGTTGTCTATGACTATTTTACATAAATGTATCTGAATATCTGGGATGAAATGTTTAATTTCCTTTTAACATCCCCTCAGAAGTCGTTTCAAGGTTTGTTTTGTTGTCTTGAGTTGTGAGTCTATTCAGAGAACGAAATTTAAGATTTCAGCAAAGCCGCATTGACTTTGACGTTCTTTTAAATAACTATTGCAGACTTGATGGAACATTCCTAGTAACATGGATAATGTCAGGAATAAAAAATAATTTAAAGTCAGTACTGTGTAAAATAAGAGGTAAAGCAGTGGCATTTTTTAATATTAAAATTTTCTTTATTATTTTAATTTAAAAATTATTTAAGGATGTTTTCTTTAATGTATTTTGAATAACTTAACACAAACTGTTGCCTAATTTTCATACTTTCCTAACTACAACAAACTTTTCAACAATTCTCAGTAACATTAAGTTAAAATATTTTCAAACAATTTTCTTGTTTTCCAAAACTTCTTGCGCAAAATAAATTGATTGTGTTTCGAAAACTGAAATCACGAAAAAAACGCTGAAACTTTTAACAGATGAAAATATGCTGTTTGAACATTTTTGTAATTAAATATAAATTGTTAGTTTCAAAACCTACAAGGTGTTGCAGAACTTACGAGGAGTATACAAGTTTTTAAAAAATGTTAAAATCTATAGGAAAACCATGCTCATATAAATTAATTTCTAGGAATAACCTTTTGTAATATCAGAAGCTATTTCCTACGGCTTAGTAAAAATAATTGTAGGCAGATGTCTTCTTATTTTTGAAAAGAAGAGTACAGTGAACTATATATCGAGTAGAACCGTAGACCGTAGGTTTTCGGAATACAAGGTCCACTTAAATATTCTTATATTAATCGTAGTTTATCTGCATGACGAATATAAGACCTACCAAATTTATTATCTTATATTCTTTCATCGTATACCGCCGAATACAAGGTCTTCCCAAATTATCTTGTATTTATCGTAATTTATCTGCATGGCAAGAAAAAATTCTCCCCAAATTATCTAATATTCTTCGTATTTAATCATATTTTGCGAGGTGTCCGAAATTTTTCTTATATTCTTCATATTTTACCGTATTTCCTCGAAATGATCCCCCAATTATCTGTCATAGTATAGCCCCTCGCGATATTATCTTGTATTTGCTGTAACGTAGTAGACGAATTTACATTCATCATAATAGTTACGTTAACAAAACAATACTATCTACATATTTAAGGAAGAAGACCTTTAGTGAAACTCTGCGAGTTTTTTGTGCATCATATTTAGAAAGAAGCGTACTGTTTTTCGTTATTGTTGCATGTTCCTGAGAAAGGGAGAAAACCATAAAGAAATGACAATATATATGAAACATTTTGTCAGAAAGGAAAATGTCTAAATCACATGGCTCGTGACGTCTTTCTCTGACCGTCTACATAAACTGTTGCTTAAATTCATGCTATAAGTAGTTTTAAAAAAATGTGTGCCATGCTTGATTGTGAATTCACCTTAAAATTAAAGTTTTGAGTTTAGCAACAAACTAAATACTCCAATAACAGTAAGCAGGCTTTGGCTGCAAACAGTTACTTATCAAATTTTTAACAATAAAATCAGATTCCCTGTAATATGCAACAGTTTCCAGGCTTTACAGAATAAATTGTCTCAATTAATTTACATTGACATACTTTAAGCCCTCATATTTATGTAACTATCCTTTTTTTTTATTAACATAAATATGTCACTTAAAATTAGGCTGCTTCCAGCGCCCTAAAATAGGCTTTGAATGTTAATAGGTTAAGGCTTGGTGATATTTTGGGACTGCTAGTATGCGACAACCCTAAAAATCTGCATTGATTAAAACTAAATCACAATGGTGGTTTTAGTTTCATTTTTGATTGTCTGTTGGCGTAGTTGTGATTTTTGGTTACATATTATTTTATCATATTCTATCTTTAAAATTTTCTGTATAGCAAAGACATGTTGCTTGAAATAATGGGATATTTCTTGATTTTTTTGCTGTTGTTTTGTGCTGACATGACAAGTGCCATTTAAATGGATTTTGTTTTTATAGTAATTTTTTTCTCTTCTTGCATATTTTATGTTATCTAATACTTCTTTAACTTAATGCACTGGAATATGCGAATTAAGTTTTCTATCTACTCAATGAAAAAGTTTACCGCCAAGTCCTTAAGCAATTATATAAGTAAAATATATGTACGAAAGTAATCCTGTGGGAAACATTAAAAGCTCACAGCAGATTTAAAGCGGAACTGCAATACCATAAGCTGGCCTTTAAAAAATCTTCAGAATTAAAAATTTTGGTAAAATTTCGATTTTGTTGAATTTTTTAGGTAAGCTTCTGTTATTTTAAATTTCGGTTTTTCTGGAAAACTATATTATTTTTAAAATTTAAAATTATTGAGCTGTAGTTTGGTTTTGAGGGGAGAACATCGATTTTGTTAAAAATTCAATGTTTTCATTTAATATTAACTTTACGCCATTTTTCGGCAAAATTGCAAAACTGTGGTGAAATTAAAATATTTGTGATGAATATTAAAAATTTTGTGAATTTAGCAATTCTGCGTATAATTGTGGGTTTTCATTGAATTTTGTATTTTTGAAAAAAAAGGAATTTTTGGTGATTTAAAAATTTCGGCAAAAATTCTAATTTTTTTACTGTTTTTTGTGGAATTCTTTGAGAATTATGATATATTTGTAACTTGCAATTTTTGAACTATAGTTTGGTTGTTTATTTTATTTTTCAGATGTTTTGATAATATTTTTATTTTTTGGGGAATTCACCACTTATTCTGAATTTTCGATTTTCGCTTTTATGGATAGGCTTGTTAATAATCGATTTTGTTAAAATGTTGAAGTTTTTCATAAAATATAGGGTTTTTGTGATTTTTCAGCTATTCGAGAATCTTGGAATTTGTGGGGAATTAAAATGTTGGTCAAAGTTTTTGAAATTTTTTTAAAAAATTTCGTTTTTGAAAGAATGTAGTTTTCTTTGTTAGTTTTTGAAATTTTTAGGTCCATAAGTTATCTGGTGGCCTCATTTCTCTCGAGGGATTTCATAGCGAAATTAATAAGAATTTAGAATATGAAAATTTTTTAGGGTGAACTACAAGCGTTTTCCGCAAGAGTGAAAATACAAAAAATCCCATATCTCGGGAAGTTCTGGACCGATATGGCTGATTTTAAACAGAAAACTTACTCGCTAAACTTACTGATAAAGTGATCAATATCCTAGGTTGTCCGTTGCCATCAGAAAGTTGATTTCAACATCGGACGAACATCAGTAATTGAACTTCCCTACCTATAAAGGATCCAGAATATATATATATAGATATATATATATATATATTTTGTTATACCGGAAATGAATATTACAGAAATTGTAAGCGGAATGACAAATCTATCATCACTACAAAGTATAAAACAAAGTAGCTTTCTCTGTCCCTATATCCCTATGTATGCTTAAATCTTTAAAACTACGCAACGGATTTTGATGCGGTTTTTTTAATAAACAGAGTGATTGAAGAGGAAGGTTTATATGTATAATAACATCCACTAAATAGTGGAAAAATACTGTAATTTTTGAAATACCAAATATTGTACACATTATTTTTCTTACACATATCTGTGTAAGAAAAATTTCCAATAAATATTTATTTTTACATTTATGTAACATAGGTAGCTCTTTACCCATTTTGTATGTGGTAAGATAAAACTAACGCTTACTTCATCGTTGCCTTTACTATTAATGTATGGGGGGATATCGAAGCAGACCACTTGCTTTCTGGATCCCTTTTCAACCCCCATTTCGATCCTCAAATTAATTTCAGGGAACCGATCCGTAATCACAATCACCTTACTTTCAATTGAGTCTCGTGCTAGCCCTAGCCTTTACTCTTGATTAAATTGATTTCGGACTCTCGACTGGTATATGTCGACACTCTTCCTCATCACGGAGTCTTTTGTAATTGCTAGCATTTGTTCAAAGCTTAGTTCCCCCATGGCATTCACATCTAACAAGTGTCTGCCCGTGGTCTTAAGCCTTATGCTAGCCAGTGCTGGACATTCACACAATGTGCGCTACCGTTTCAGCCTCTTCCAGGCATAGTCTGCAAGTATCATCTTCTAGGACTTTCATCTGAGCCAGATGGTACTTGAAGTTTCCATGTCCTGTCACTGACGCAGTGATCCAGCTTAAAGTAGCCCTATTATACCCGAGCACCTTGCTGGCCTTCCTGCCGAGGGGCTCTATGAGCACCATTCTAGCCTATCTACATGGGGTATTCTCCCTCCACCTATTCAGGTGTAATGAGTTTACCCATTGAAGGACTTTAGCTCGCACTAGGCCATACCCCAGGCAACCCTGGGTTCTGGTCCACAGAAATCCACATCAGATCCCCTTTTTGCTAGTTCGTCTGCTGCTTCAATTCCAGCTGTGCCTATGTGTCCCTTAACCCACATCAACGTTACCTCATTCAATGAGGCACATCTGTTTAGTTTCAGAACACATTCCAGCATCAGTTTAGAATACACGTTCACTTGCCTCATGCGTTTTATAACTGACTGATTGTCAAGTGCATTTTATAACTGACTGATTCCCAGGCTCCCAACCAAGTGATCCAACGCATGCAGCAACCCAAGCAGTTCTGCCTGGTAAACTGACACGTACCTCCCCAGACACAGACTACAGGACAAGTTCAGCTCAACTGAGAATACACCTGCTCCTGCCCTGCCAACAGTAAAAATGCTGATGTCGTTCTCCATACACTCATTGTGTATAATGCCTTCCGCAATGAGTGTCCGATGCAGCCTCTCGACCACCTTGCTTCTACTCATGCGTTCCATCGGCATCTGAGCAGCCCTAACCTCTATTCCAACGAGGTCAGGATACTCTTATGCCCGATGTTCGGCCCAAAGCTATGCCAACCCTCATCGCTCCTCATTCGCAAAGCTGACAATGCGGCCGTTGACCTAATGGATAAGTCCAATGGTAGCAATTCCAACATTGCCTCGATTGCCTGTGTTGGCGCCGTGCGCATTGCACCACTTATACCCATGCAGGCAACCCTCTGAATCCCATCCAACTTACGCTTAACTGTGCCCTGAGACCCCTCCGGCCACCACCGTTGCCTTTGCTAAGCAATATTATGATGACTTGTGCATATGTAAAATTTTTATTGCTCCCATTATCCATTTCTCTTTTCTTGGTTGGGCATGTTTGGAAGTGCATGCATATCTAAACGTTAAATCTTATACTTCTATTCACACTATCAACACAAACATCTGTTCAAGAATATTTAGTAAAAAAAATCCTATTATAAAAATAAAAATCACAGATGCATGAAAAAATAAAAATAATTTTTATGTGAACTTGTTAAGGAAATAAAAACTAATTAATAATTAAATAAAAAACTTTTAAGCAAATTGTACAAAAAAAGTTTAATAAAATGTCTTATCCAAACTGGTTTGCAATAAGAACGGGTTCATATTGACAGCCTGTAGTGGTAATGTTGCTTTAGTGGTGTCCTTCATATCATCATGGCAAGCTACAGTTTTGAGCACCACACCCAAATGACGTTTGGAAGAGGTCCCCAATTGTGAATCATCTTTAAGGATTTAGTACAATGATGAAAATTAGGAAAATATAAAAAAATATATACTTAATTTTACTAATAAAAAAGAACCTGCAGTCTCGGACTAGTTTTAAAACAAATAACCCGAAACTCTAAATAAAGTTTTTAATATATTCGAAACCTGGCATTTTGAAGATATCGCCTAGTTAAAAATAAACTCAGCGATAGCAATGCTAACAGAACTAAATTAATTTCATTGTCACAAGCTGTGTTTTCACATCAACGATCAATTGTAACTGTTTCACTACCTTTTAGTAGCTCATATAACTCGTCTCGTCATATACGGAATTCAACTTTCAGAGGTCAATTACGCCATCCTTCTTACCTGTGTTATAGAATATTTGACTATAGGAATAAGGATACGGATAAGAATAATGATAATAAAAAGGGATGTAAAAATCTAACTGATGGCAGGCAGTCAAGCATCCCATAAGGCCTTATTAGCATATGATATGATGTTGGGGGAGGTTATGGACTGCATTAAATCTATATATGAACTCGGTGCCCGTACCAGAATTACATTGTTCTGGATACCTTACTTTGAGGGCCATACAGGAAACGAACGGATTATTCTCTGGAATTAGTAGTGGGTATAGTATTCAGAAAGCTTGTTCCATATCTGACTGAGTCCAAGTTTGTTCGTTATTGAACAAAAGCAAAGCGGTTTATTACGCTGTCTGTATGAAAATTATTGTGGGTTCCGGTACTACGCTCAAGAACAGAATAGTTTAAAGGACATTACAGCTTATTGCGAGATCGGAGACGCTGCGAAGCGAATAAAGAAACATCCTAGCTTGTGGGCTGCTACTGCCCAGCCCTGGGGTCGCGTAAAGCAAAGTTGCATTTCAGATATCTATTAATTCCAAAGAATGTATATGGTTTCTCATTAAACAAAATATGTGGCTTAAGTTGTATCGCAAACGTGTTCATAGGAAGACAAAAGCTGCGCATTAGAACTTATGGGTCAAGGTACAAATGTCCTTGATAATCATATTAAAACAGTAAATAACAGTTCATTCATAATTATTCACTTTTGCAGAACCCATAATTTTTGTGCCGTGTGTAATGCAAAATTTTGACTGGGTTGCTCTCCGAAAAAGTTGTACCAAGAACTAATGGATCGTTTTACAAGCGCAGGGTTAATATATACCTCTCAAACTTCGTTTATTTACTCTTATGTTATTAGTTTCCAATAATCCATGCTACTGGTATCTTTCACTTAATGAATCTTTATGGATTTATTAGCAAGTATAAGTGATTGGAATAAAATTTATTCTTACTGGTTTCTATCATCAGTTTTTTGGCTTTGATTACAATGCGTTTTTTAATTGATATGCTGGATTGTTCTCAACAAAAGGACAAAGTAAAAACTAATTTGAAAACATCTTTTTGCTTCTGTGTAAACCATTCTTTGGTTACTTTTAATTAAAGTTGGAATTATTTGCTTTGCTCCGCCCAAATATAAAATGAAAATTCTAAAGTTGCATTCTTCAACCAGTTTGTTGATTGTCATATTGTCATATACAAAGAAGTTATTGCTGTTTTTCCAATCATATTTCTCTTTGTTTTAACTGTAGGAAGAATAGTAATTTAAATTATTTTTAATTTAATTCCTTGTGCGTTTTCCTATTTGTTCGACTGAGTGTAGGGCGAAACTAAAATTTTACAATACAGGGATGAAAATAGAAGGGAGTTCCGTTTCATAAAAATCATTTTCTTTTTTAAGCGACGTGTCATCGCTTGTTGCAGCTGAGTATCTGCAAAGCCTAAAGGAGCTTCGACAAAAAATTCAAGTGTTCGAAAATATTTTTCCGAATACACGAATTACCGCTAAAGCATTTTACTGTGAAGAAAAAAATACAATTTTAAGATGGCCCTAACCTTAAATATGTATAAGGTATATAGATGCAGCGTGGAAAACTCACGTATATTTCGTGCACACTTCCACAATAATATCCTTCCTTCTAACAGTTCTTTCTGGGGATTGTAAAGGATTGTATTAGTGTTTATAGCTAGACTATACCTGGCTTTTGCTATCAGCAACAAAGAATAAATGATCCAGGAATAATGCTGCTTCCAAAGAGGGACAACATGTATGATAAAACTTTTCTAAGTTCTTTAATAAATTAATTTTAAAAAATTAATTTTACGAGGAGGTGCAGAGAAAAATATATTTGTATAGTATTATTCTCGTCAATATAGGCTACGACTTCATTACAAAAGCTGTTTAATTTTGAGCTTGGGTATTCCTATTTAATTAGTCAATATTCCAACTATTACTTTTTCATATTTATAAAAGGTATTGCCTATTTTAAGGGATTATTGGTATTAAGAAAATTTACCTATTTGCAATTGTATTTTGAATCCGGTAAATGTTAAAAGGCGAACTATGGAAGGGATCTTTTAGTTTTCCATAATTCTACACGAACCCTAAAACCTTTCTCATTTTTAAGTTTCAGTTGAATTATTCTTTATGGCTTTTTTTTTGTCCATTTTTTTAGTATACTTGTCTTAGAGTCAAAAACTGTTGCTTACTTTAAGGGAATTGGTTGAATAAATACTTTTTATTTTTTAAATTAAAAATCTTTTTGCTTTCTGGCATGTAGCTATTTGAAGTTTCTACCTTATTAAGAATAAATAAAAAGTTCTTTATATTAGAAATGTTGTTGAATATTTTTAAATTTCTGCCTAAATTATAAAAATTTTTTTGTTTCTAAAATTTTAACACTTAAAATATTTTTAAATTCAGTTATTTCCTAATATTTGAAGTACTTAGTAACTGTTTCCTACTCTTAGGTTGAAAAGTAATTCCTTTATATCTTTGTTTAAAAATCCACTTCTGATGGCAAAATTGTCACATAAAAAAGACTTATATATTTTAATGACTTCCTTTTTTATTTTAATAATTTTTATCCTTGGTGTTAAAAAAATTGACCTAATTGCAATTGTATTTGAAAACCGTTGCCTCCTAAGGGGTGAAATATAAGAGGCTGGTATGCATTTTATTTATATAATTTTACATTAACTTTAACAAGTTACTCATTTTCTAAATTAAAATTGAAACTGTTCGTTAAAGATTTCTTTTGTCAATTTGTGTATTATGCCTGTTAGCTTAAGGTATGCAAATTTTTTATTAAGTTAGTCTTTTAAAATTCGAATGGTAAAAGGAAATTAACTTTAGGATTATTTAAAAATAAATTAAATTCTTGTTTTCACAAAAACCTTTTTAATACTTGATTTTATATTACGACAGGGTGTTCTGATGTAGATTTTTGAAACAAACTTTCGTCATCCTTTGTCAAATTTGATTTGGTGACAAACCGGTTTCGGGTATGTACCATCTTCAGTGTCATTTTCATTCTCAATATTTGTCTGCATATATTGTCAGATCCAAAAACTTTTCTTAGTTTTAAGGGATTTGCTTTAATAATATTGCATATTTTTTCTACACTTTATTTATTTAAAGAGATTTATTTTATTATTCCTGAAGTTTTACATCGTTTCACATATTTATATTTTCAGTTATACAAAAATATTTAAAGAAATAAACAACTGTTGCCTACTTTGAGGTATAAAAGCAATTTTCTTATATCTATGTTTAAGACTGCAATTTTTCTTTCTATATCTAATCTTGTGCATAAATCACACACAACAATATAAATATTTATGCAAAATAATTTTTTCAACTTCCTATATTAACCACAGCAACAAATCCAATAATAAGTTTAAAGGATTTCTGTTGCTATTTTTTTCTATCGCTTATTTATATTTCAATAAATTCCTGCTAAAACAATAAATCACAGCTATTATTACTCTAGTCCTTAACTTGTTATTAAACTGTAGGTAAAAAGAAATTATAACAAGAAAATATACAAGCAATTTTAATTTTACAAGGAATATTTAGCTAAACTAAGTTGATAAAAGAATATTAGCGTAGTTTTTATATGGGTGTGTCTGTCTGTCTATTTAAATTACATAAATAAAATCAACAACATCCAAATATTTATACACAAAAAAATTTATTTATTTATTTTTTTATTATCGCCTTATTGAATACTCATGGTGAAATTTTATAAGAAGGAGATAATTAAGTTAATATTTTTCACATACGTAGTTTACGCCTGAAAAGATTCTACATAAATTATTTCTTGCTGTTGACATGCACTTTCAAACGTTATATCGTCTATTAATTTTTCTATAACTTATTTAACATGAACAATTTTTTCATTTACTAATTCGCTCACTTTTGCTTTAATTATATTTAAATTAAATTTTTACAAATTTACTTAAATTTCTTACTTTTTTTAATCTTAAATTTGGGTTTTAAAGAATTAGAATATTTATTGCAGGCAGAATTTCACTTTGTTGCAATATTATTTTATGCATATTTTTTTGCATTTGGCATTTATGTTTGGGAGTATATTGCATTTTTTTAATTATTTCTTTTTCTCAACAACTTTTTTGCGCATATTTTTCATTTGTATTGCTTGATTGCTACCACGTTATTATTTGTGAAAGCAAGCCGGTAGCATTTCAAATAAATACGTCCGAACTCATTGTACCCTTGCGACGTTATGCGCTCAATGATGATTTTCATACTACCATGGAACATGGATGCTGGATATTATCAATTGTTGTGTAGGAGAGTGTTTTAAATTTCATATTTTCTTTTTTGTTGATATTGTTGTGTTTGCCTTTACTTACTTTTCTTTCGGTTCACATACACTTATCCATTTGGTGTGTTTATGTGTAATTCTTACACACAGCTGCTGAAATACTTTCCTTAAAAAGACACACATAAACCTATAATTACACACCGTCGTATCATGGTGTTGGTACGGAAAAATTCCTGTATCATCTGTGTGCAGAACGCACAATCGAGCTTTGATAAAAGTTCGTCTTCGTGAAATGTGTTTCTGTTACAAACAGCTGATTTTTTGTTTAACAGGAAAGCTTTTTGTAGTTATCTACAAATGCTGCAAAGTAATATAAATTGTACGTAAGCTTTTAATTTAAGTTTTGACAAGTGCGCTAATGGTTGTAACTAAGAAGCTGTTGACATGTTTACGTTTTCTTCTTTAATACCTAAAATGTCATGTAAACTCCGAGGTATTGAGGTCGGTTAAAAAGGAATGTTTACAATAATTTGTTTTGTAAAGCAAAGCAACTTATATTTGGCAATGCCAGATTGCGTAAAAGCGTTTTGATTGGAGATATCGTTAGCAGTGGCAAAGCAAATTTTCATTGTCCTCGAGTTGTAAATTGGTATCATGACTTTTACGTGGAATCTTTGTTCCCATCATTGAACAGATGTTAAAAATAAAGTAAGCTATCGGTGCTCATTGAATGTAAATATGAAGAAAAAAATCTGCAAAAAAAGTAAAGTAAATTAATAAATAAAATATAGTTTTACCATCAAGTACCGAAATCTAACCGCAAGAATTGTAATCCAGGCTACTCTGAATTTTTCGTCTAAGATTTTGAGACGCATCTATCCCTCGAAGTTACCCAACATGTTGTAAGAGACCTAATTTAGAAAAAATAAAAAATTATGATATAAATGCGCTTAATAATTATTTGCCGTCTACAAAGATATCATTTGGTATTCTGCCAACCGTAAGCCTTAGTGCCTGTTTGCGGGTTTTCGCAGAGAGTGGATATTAGAAACGGGCAGCAGGATATTATTAAGTCGCAATATCACAATCGAGATTCTTCGGGGTGCTCTCACATCTCTGAATTCTTTAGATCAAAGTCTTTGTTATAAGTAAGTAACTTATCAGTCAGAAGAAGACAATAAAATTACAGCCCGAAGGTTTTATCGGAAGTTTTCACAAACCCACAGCCAACGGATCTGTTGTTGGGCATAATGCAATTTAGACTGATCTTGACCTAAAATAAATTATTAGCAATTTTAATATTACAGTTAGATAAAATAAATACTTACATCAATTATACAGTTCCCCGTTGAAATATTTTGAGGAAAAAATATTCATGAAAGGAAAATTTAAAAAATATGACTTACGCAAACATGCACCAGCATGAGCAAAAATTAATAAAACCTAATTATCAGCTCGTAGGCGTGCATGTTTGCAAATTTTTATCAAATCCGCAATAAAATCCCTTGAAGCTGCATATAATATTCGTTTCCTTATAAAATATATTTAGTTTCCTTATAAAATATTTATTTTTGGACCTTAAGTGATTTTAAATTTTGTGGGAAAACGATTTTGGGTTGAATTAAAATTAAAAGAAATTTAACAAACAAGTAATACCCATTAATCTTACTAATTTTATTAAATACGAATGGAGCAGAAGAACTACAAATGCTGGTTTAGTTTTATAATACAGTAACTCAAAAGTTAATTAGACCCCTAAATTTACGTCGTAAGAAATTAATTGGTGATTTACAATTTGAAAAATGAGCTATGCCGGGTTAGAAGACAAACTGTTAATTACTTATAAATTAAATCATATTAAATTTTAAACTTGACATTTAAATTGAAAACTTCTTGTGGAACTAAAGCTTTTTCCTAAATAATTTCTATGCACACTCAGCAAAATCCGAACAACTCTACACAACTACCACTAGAGTGAATAAAAAAACAGCAACAATAGCATTTTAGTAACAAACGCACGAAAAGTCGGAAAAAACTACTTGTAGTATAGTTGGTTTTAATATCCCATGCTTAAGTATTAATTTCCCACAATACAGCTAAATACAACACTCACACACACACACACACACACACACACACAACATTAATTCTCCTCAAGCAGTTTCAGTCGATTGTAGCTCTTTTTCTAATTTGAACTATATTATTAAAGTCTAGGGAAGTGCCAACAGGTTAGATTTTAATGATCGTGTGATCCAAAATTTTGTGCTTTGGACATTTATGAAACATTGACTAAACAGAATTATCAAGTCTCGAAAGAAGCGTTCAGAAGCCTCGAGAGATACTCCACTGATCTTCTTACTGCATTCTTAAAATTAGTATCATATTTATCCCTCCGAAAATCATAGTCAACTCGCATTCGGCATTGATACCGTGGCCATTGCCTTTTGTTTTCACACATACATGCATACATAATTTCGTGCACTTAAACATAAATACTCTTCTAGACACATATAAAGTTTATAAGTGTTAAAACATTTCGCCTTGGCACTCAACTGCATCCAGCCAACGGCTAAAATACTTAAATCTCAGGGATGAACTTTAGAGAGTGAATATTACTAAATATGTTGGGTACATTTTCTCACACACTTTGGATATTAATTTTAATAGTGTGTTAAATTGATACAAATGATTTGCTTTAAGCACTAATTAGGTTGAGAAATAAAAGAAATCTTTTTGGGAAAGCAATTATTGATTATTTAACAAAGCAAGGGAGTAGTAAGGGTGGATATACAAACGCGCGTGTCTTCTAAGAAATGGTAGTACCTTTTTTAATCATCTTTTTAAAAAATTGGCCATGAATATGTGGCTGTAATTTTTATGGACTCGCAAATAAATATTTTCAAAATTTATAAGAGATTTTTAAATCAGCGATAATGAAAAATCATCTCCCGCTTATGCCTCGGACATTTTTGGAGCGGTTTTGCTGATCTTCAATGGCGCGATCTGGGCAGAATAGCGAAGAAACAGTATATATATTATATTATAGAATATTTCTAAAAGAAAATTACAATAAGTTTAATACTTATCTTATCTCAAAAATATAATTTATTGATTATTAACAATGTTTTAAATAATTTATTGTATTCAAATCTTAACCTATTATTGGGTTGGGTGAGCCGTCTCGCCAAGCTCAATATGTCAGTCCTTATAGTCTCTGATGCCCGCGAAATTGTAATAATTTGCGTACAAGAGTGTTGGGGTGGACATCTAGTTTGTTCACGTATTTAACCGTGTATGTTTTTACTTCTCCTGGATAGTAGGAGCTTCTAGATCTCTAAAAATACGTTCATTTCTTATATACCAGTGGGCACATACGATAAGTTGTATAATCCTTGGCTATTTTTGAAACTTCTCTAGGTGTGATGCGAAAGTAGTACCCCACAGCTGAGTCTTATATGACAATATTGGCTTTATAACGGTTTTGTAAAAGAGGACTTTGTATTCCAAAGCCAAGGTTGAGTGAGGACCTATTAACCAGTGTAGATGAGTTGTTCGCAGTTTTATGGCAGTTATTTTTGCCTCAATATGACGAGACTAACTTAGGCGTCGATAAAGGTGGATACTCAAATATTTCATGTGGGTTTCTACTGGAATAGTGGCATTTGTTATTGTTATAGGTGAACAATTTTTCCTTCTTAGGGAAAACGTTACATGAGCACATTTAGATGTATTTACCTGTATTCTCCACGCTTTTAGCCAATGTTTATTAACATGAGACTGGAGTTGTTCGGATGCAACTTTCGGTACAGTGTCATCTGAAAACTTTGACGTATACGTATTTGGATATCTGCTGTATAAATACTCCTGCAGAGATTTTGACTCCACTTTAAATGTTCTATCTGTCATATAGCTCTTCAGAAGCTTCTGGAGTTTCGCAAGTTACCCACCATGCCAGACTTTATCAAATATCTGGGAAATGCTTATTTTCAAATGCAAATCTAACAATGGTGACAAATCTGTGCACTTGCTCAATAGTAGTATGCCTTGCAGGAAAACCAACCTGATGAACCGGAATGAAGTTTTGTTCATTTAGCTAAGTTTTAAAGATAAAACGAATAATTTTTTCAAACAACTTTGAAAGAAGGTACCTGGTTTAGGGATCATAACAATTTCAGGAATCTTCAAGAGCATGGGAAGAAGCCAACTCGTAACATGGCATTAAATACGAATAGTAAAGTTCTCACAGCATAATTAGGTAAATTCCTTATCATCGATCCTGTAAAAGGATCAGATCCGGGGGATTTTTTTATATCTAAATATATTTTTAATTGTGAACTTTAATAAAGCCGAAATTTCATACGATTAATGACAGTATCAGTGATATTTTGAAAAGTGAAGCTCATTATGTCATGTGGTGTAAAAACCTTTTCTAAATGATTTGCGAAGCTTTTTCTATTGAGTTTTTTGCCCATGTGCGGTTATCAAGTCTTAGTAGGGATTCGTAGGCAATAGAACATTTTAAGTTCCTTACGGCTTTTCACAGGTTATAGTCTGTTTTTTTTGTGGGATCCAAATTTTTTAAATATATCCCTATAGCGGAGTCGCGTTTCTGCCTTAGTTTTATGCGTTATGTTCTTTGACATATGATAATTTGGCTCTTGATGTCAAGAGAACAACTATGTTGCCATTGTCTTCCGAGCCGTTTCTTTTCACTAGCGAGAGTTTCAATATCTGGCGATGATTGGTGTTGCATTTCTGAATATCAGACGGATTTTTCAGTGGGATGTTCGGAGGTAAGCGAGAGGTCACATATACTTTATATTTCAATCAATGCGTGTACTTATTTGAATAAAATGTCCTGTAAAATAACGATTGTAGGTGTATGGTCGGAGGATAGATCACAGGGAGAATTGAAAAATAAATTATCACATCTAATATTTTTCCAATGGCAAAATCAATGAGATATGGCAGCTTATTAAAGTCTGTTAGCCAATAGGTGGGTTTACTTCCAGATATGACGTCTAGCTTATTTGCTTTAATTATTATATAGTTTTTTCCCTCTTGGGATGTGTATTCTGGAGCCCCAAAAGGTGCGCTTTGCATTATAATCACCGGCTGCAATAAACTTTTGTCCTACTGTGTGATGGTGTTCGATTTTGTGCCTGGGCGGGCAGTAAACTGATGATACTGTAATTTTGAAATTAGTAAGATTTATAAACGTAGCTGGTATAAGATCTTCGCTGAATTCTGGCATTGGAAAGTGCCTTACATTTGTACGCCTTCTAACGGCGGTACCACCACATGCCCTCCCATTTAGATGTTTAGAGTCGCATGTGAAAAATCCATTGACTCTAAAACTGTCTATATTTATATAAATATATATTTTAAAGAATTGTCTGGTTCTTGGCCATATTTGGGATCTTTCTGAACCAATTTTAATTAATACTACTAAAATTGGACACATAAAGTTTATAATCCACCGCTAAAGAAAAATCGATATAGTTTTAACAATTTTGTTCATAATAAATTATTAACAAAATTAATAACGATCGTTTGAAGACAAAATCTTCTACATTCAAAAAAGACGTCATCCAAAAAACATTAAGTA
The DNA here is from genome assembly GCA_963932375.1 of Phania funesta. Lineage (NCBI taxonomy): Eukaryota > Metazoa > Arthropoda > Insecta > Diptera > Tachinidae > Phania > Phania funesta. Next base: position 100,042,902 of record OZ010653.1, on the reverse strand, counting down.
AATTAAAATAAAAAAAAATTATTATACCACAAAATTACGCTACAGCGCGATAAGCTACACCACTAAATAAGTAAAAAAGGTGCTTAAATGTTAAAAATATTGACAGCGAATTTACATTCCAACGCTAAGAAATATAATAACTTAACATAAGAATAGCAAAACACAATTTCTTCCAGGAAAATACTTATATTTTAGAATAAGTTGTAAATGGGCATTTTTAATTTTCAGGAAAATAATATATTCAAGATAAATTGCAAGGTTTAGAAAGAGCTTTAATAAAAACGTAAAATCGCTAAAAAAAAAAAACGGTCTAAATTCACAAAACCTTCGTGTCAAATCGGTCGAAAATTCCAAAAAAAAAAAATTATTTCTCGAATTTTTTTTTAATATTTTAAGTCTGAAAAAAAAATTAATTAATAGTCGTTTTGCACCCTAAATATGCACTATTCCATAAAGCCCACATACGCAACTTGAACCGAATACTCGTATTTAATGCAAATTCATTTATAATTAACATTATCGTAAATTAATTTAACAACACTTCTAATGAGCTAAAATTAATAAAAAAAAAAAAAAAAATAAACAATTTCATGCTCGTACAAATTATACAATTCCTAAACATAACATTAAAGTAAAAAGAAAAAATATACTATTAACGGTACATTGTTATCTACACATACTCATAAAAAGGACACAGCTTGCTCTTGAAGATGTGTTGGTAAAGCACAAGTTTAAGTACTTTTTTGCAAAGGTAAGGCATATGAGTGCTTTAGAATGAACTTATAGGAAATAAGAAGAAGAGAACAGCAATAACATCATCAGCAACAAGAGGGAAAACTTAAACACTTTATAAAAATGTTGGTAAGGAAATTTACTATTGAAAATTATTGCATAGGCCAAGGATAATGAGTGCTATTGTGTGTAGAATTTGTATTTCTTCACCTACATTAAAAGAGCAAGAGAGTAGCTGCATTATACTGAAAGAAGAACAGAGAGAGAAAGTGTTAACCAATGTTAAACTTGAGTGAGTTGTGTTTAACATCATATTAAGTTGATTTCAACTTTTTTTCCTAATTCCAATAACATTTTCTTGTTGCTGCATGTACATAGTTTTTAACTATGTAAACAATAAATGCATAAATACACACCAACATGTTTTGTAGCTCATACACACTCAAACGACATTGAAAAGTTGTAAACATTAAAGTACAAACTCCTTCATTCATACATTTGCTCCACAATATAACGATATGATTACATTGAGTTTTAGCATACTTTTAGGTTTTAATAGGCATTGATAAATATGCTTAGGCCTACAAATAGTACTTGTCATAAAATTGTTAAAAATTATATATAAAATAGGCTTTTAAGCAGACATCAGAAAATGAAAGGTATTGCAATGAAAATGCTTATCGTAACGTTCGTAAAAGAGAATGGGGGCTTTAAAAGCAATCGAATTTAAATTATTAATAAAAAAATTTACTCATTAACAAAGGTTTATTTGTACTAGGAATAAGCAATAATAATTAGGAGATTTACTTTATATAAATTAATTATAGATTATTTCCAACCAACATAAGAAATAAACCTTTCGTTTCCTTATTTAATTAATCCTTTATTTAATTTAACATAAATTAGGTAAAGTTTATTACGCAAGATTTCTCTACTATGTAGAATTGATCATTTAATTTTGATGTTTTAATTTTATTAATGAAATTATATTAATTAATAATTATATTAATTATATTAACTTAGTAATTAATAATTTAACATAAATTTAATTCAGTTTTAGTTATATTTTTATTTAATTTAACTTAGCTTACAATTTTTAGTTATATTTAATTTCACTTGAAATTTTTATTATTTTAAGATTTAATTTTAATATTTCAAATTTCTTAGAATGTTTACTTAAATGATTTAATCCTTTTAATTAGCTTAATTTGCAATGTTCAATATAATGGTTTAAAATCAATTCTAATAACAGTTTTAACACAGTTTCATTATTAATTTGTTGGTTTATTTAAGAATATAATTTTACCAGTAGATTCACATGTCTCCGAATTTATTAAATTTTAAATGTCACAGGAGAAACTAATAATTTATTCTACTATGTAGAAATTAGATCTTGAAAATGGTTTTTAATTTAAATTTTAAAATTATTAATTTTTAAATGTCACACGAAAAATAATATATAACTACCTGATATAGTTTTCATCCCATATCAGGATGAATTTGGCGTGGCCTGATTCACAACACACATCAAGAAACATGGTGAGGTTACCATAATCTAAAAGCAACAAATTATATAGTTATATACTAGTAGCAGCAAATAATAAAGTTGTAAAGAAATTGTATTATTGTATATAATAACGATAAAACGTTACACATTTGTTATGAGCAAATAATAAGGCATTATATGTTTGGAGAAAAAAAATATTGTTTTGCAGAAAATAAAATGGTTGTAACAACCATGACACAACTATGTTTGTTTTGCGAGTTGTTAAGTTCTTTTGTGGGATATGCCATATATAAGAGCTGGGGTAAATTTGTTACCATATGCAATTTGCTTTTAGCCAACCATCGGTTGGCAATGAAACCATTGTATGTATTTTAGTTTCATCTTGGTTGGTTCTATTTTAGTATACAATTGATTATGATGAAGGAATTGCATATGGTAACCTAGAATTCAATAAAAGAAAAAGTTAGAGTGTTGAAAACTTCATTATCAACCAAGGAAAAAAGACGACAATATGAAAAATTGAAAAATAACTCATTCTTGTATTCCATTTGTCTTAAATGTTGTATAAATAGAAGTTGTTTAAACACACCATTTGTAGATAAGACACGAAGAATGTTGATAACGTGTGCAGCGGCAGAGAAAATGCATTCCATTCAGCTAAATGTCTAATAAAATTAAAACTTTTACTGTTTTCAAAGGTTGTCCATATTAAATAAATAATTCTCTTTCTGAATAGAAAGTAAAACGAACTCATGCCTAAAAATTAAAATTATTTAATAAATAATAATATTTGTAGTTCGAAAAAAACAATAAAATTCTAGTTGACTTAGCTTGGGACGTAAATAAGTTGGCCAAAAAAGAAAACACGAAGAGAATATTTCTTTATACTACAGTATTCTTAAGCTTAAAACTTTACCTTTTTTAATTTATCCAAATTATTTTTAAGTATTTCTTCTAAATAATGCCGACAACTAACGCTAGTTTTTGTAAAACTTGTTACCTAAGGCTATGAAAATTAACCAACATGGAACTCAATACAAAATTATTCATGTTATAAAAATGTATACAACGGAAAAAAATGGCAACACTGTTACATACAACTGCCAAACCGCAGCCACATGCAAATAATCCTCTGGTTCGGGGTTGTTGTATTGTTGTCTATTGTTTTGTGTATATACTATTGTTTGTACAAATACAGGAGCGCAAGAAAGCGTGTGCCTGAACGCCTAGGGTTAGGCAATAATTTAATGACTAAGTTTGTTCTTAGCTGAATGCACCTTTTGTAAAAATTAAAAAAGAAAATTATTAGAAAAAGTGTTTGATTTTTAACTGTCTGTTAATGTTTTTTCTACTAAATACAGCTGATTTTAAATTTGTTTTAAGATCGCTATTAATTATTCTGGTGTGATTGTTTAGTAACACGTAATGCCTTAATTGCTCCCTCAAAATCGAAAGTTTTCGATAAAAACTAGTTTGAATTTTTCAATTCAGACATTTTGCGCAGATTATGAAATTTTGAACTATTGTGAATGCAATGAACAATTGAATGAATAAAACAATTTTAAATCGAGCAAGACTTTAAAGAAACATGAACGCAAAAAATTTTAAATACAATATTAACCAATATTTTTACCTTCGGCATCAGTTTTCTAAAACACTTTGTTGGAGTTCCCAGTAAAACAAGGCCAGATTTGCTAAAATCCAAGAGGTATATCTAAAGATTTATTTTTTGTAAAAAATGTGAATTTCTAATAATACTTAAGATATAAAATTTTAGTCTGCATAGTGGACTGATGCCAAATAATTCTTATGGATAAGACTACTTTAAGACCTAGAAATAGTGGAGGTTGATAATACTTCGAATGGTTTTTTATTTACTTTATGCATAGCTAATTTTACTTGATCCATGTAAGAATAATCAACATATTTTTTAGATCCAGTGCGGTTCATATTAAATGCTTCCGTTGCAATAAAGGGAAAGGATCAATTTGCTTAGGAACAAAACTTTCTTAACTAGACATTAATAAATTTCCGAATTTCCACATTTACGTTTTATTATCACTGGCTTTGTACCATTAAACTATTTGCATATTTTGTAAGCCGGTGAAAATAACACAACGCAGTATGGGCCTTCGCTTTCTGTAAATATCATGTTTTTATTTTTATCCCCGCATGGAGATTTTGAAGCTCAAAATTTAGCTGTTTTTTGAAGTCTTTGGAACGCTTTTTTTTTAGAAGAAGCTGTTAGTTTTAGACAATGGAAATTACGTCATGGTATCAGCAGGGTTCTCTCTTTACTTCAAAAAAATCATTCCTTTACGTACAACACGGTTAGACAGGTTCTACTTGAAATTATGTTACTTAATTGTTGCAGTTCAGTTTTACTTAGTAATTTGAAACGTTTATTACTGCCCTAAAGTAAAGCATATGGGCATTTCCTGAGGTAACGAACGTACGTTCGTACGCTTTGATGTACAAAGAATCACCCCTATTCTGTTTGGCGACGTCAATTCAAGACAACGCCGTTTTTTATCTTTTGTTGTAAATCCGTGTTCTCGTTGGCATTGCCATTTATCGATGACTGGCAACACATGTTTGGTAGTTTGTAAGAAAATTTGACGTGGATGTTGCCATAAATTGCCGTTGATATTGTCGTTTGAGATTTTGGTGTCGTGTATGTAAATTTAAAATACAAAATATAGTAGAAAAAGTACAAATAAAGTAAAAAATGGACAAAATTAAAATAATCAACCCCAGCTAATTTTAAAAATTAGTGGAAGAGTTTGAAAAACATCCATCAATTGCCAGAGGTTTTCGCAGAGGCACTGTTCTTACTAATTTTAAGGAACAGTGGGAAAGTGTTACGACTGCTCTGAACGCCCTTGGCCCACCAAATAGAACAAGTGATGGATTGCAAAAGGTATGGTAAATAGTGTACATGTATTTGTACATATTGTATGACAGAATGCTTTTTACAGATTTGGCGTGACTTCAAATTTAAAGTAAAAAAAATGGTGACCAACAAAGCAGAATGCAAAGCTACTGGAGGTGGCATATTTAAGCAGCTTGTATTGAGTCCCTTGGAAGAAGCTGTGGCAAATCTGCTCCAGTTTGAAAAACAAATAAGCCCTAAGGGTATGGTTCAGGGAGTCGCAAGCGAATGGGAACTTTTAGAAGTCACAGACAATACTCTCTTTTATTTTTTCCCAAAAGTTTTTTATTTTTATCGCAACATTTTTATAAAAAGCAGTAAAAAAACAAGTCAGCTGACTCAGATATTTGATATGTGTTTTCTATTTTATTAACATTATCGATAAACTGGCAACGTCGTCACCACACTGTTACAGAATACCAAGTTAACATTGATGTTGTGTTTAAGTGATGTTTCAAAATCGACGACGATGTTGCCGTCGCCAAACAGAATAAGGGTGAATATAAAAAGCAAAACTTTTTCTAGCATTTTTTTGCGATTCAATAGCATTTTGGTAGCTCTATATTTAGTGCAAAAGATCGAGTTTCAGTTTTCATAGTGATAGTTATAAACATTTGGTCACGAACGTAAGCAAAATAGAAGTCAGCTTTGGCTGACAGTAGTGAATTGTAAAAACCTGCGAAGTGGAATGGAATATTCAAAAGTGATTAATTTATTTGAAAAGTGTAGTAATGTAGGTCTCTATGCAGTAGTTACACAATAAAATATTTCTCTTGGTTTTTGTTTAATTGGCTTAAGTACTGGTCGCGAACGTACGTGTCGCGAACGTACGATTTTTCCGTATGTTTTTTTTTATTATTCTCACCATGTATATTCTCTTAAATATATTCAAAGTTGTAAAAAGACAATGCATCATTCGTTTAGCAACAATATGTTCATCAACAATGAGAGTGTCCTTTTTAGCTGCCGACTTAACGCTGACATCTTCACGCATGTAAATATCTTTCAAGACTTTCAACTTCCTCTCCTATTCCAAATCAATTTGAGTAGATTTTTTATTTATGTCATTTTCCGGTTCGACGTACTTCTTAAATAATTCTTTAATAATTTCTTATTTTTTTTTTAATCAATTGGTAATGACCTTTCAGCCGTGTTCAATGCTTTTCCCAGAGTTTGTTTACACGAACACGCTTCATGTTCTTTTTCTTGTTGAGCTTCATTTTTCTTCTTTTTTCGGTATTCTTTCAACCTTGCGCGTTCTTTTTCTTGCATTTGTTATAAAAGCTTCTTATTTTTTGTTAGTGCTAAGCGTCGTTTTCGCATTCTTTCAGCAGCTTTTTCACGTAGAATTTTTAATTTTTGTAGATCGCTTTTAATTTTATTAAGATAACGACTTTTGTTTTCCATTTCGCGATTTATCACATGTTTTACTCATCTATGAAAGTATATTTGCATGTTATGAAAATAAATGTTGTTTTTGAAAAAAAAAATGACTTACGATCGCGAACGTACGAAATTTTGCAAGTAAACAAAAAATTATTTAATTGTAACACAGAAGTTTTTTTTTTTTTAATTTACAAATCAGTGACACCAAACTTAATTAAAATGTGTTATGTCTGACACCTGATGACGTTTAATGCAAAGCAATTACAATAAAATGATGTTTTCGGTCGCGAACGTACGATTAATACATAGATTAGAAACAAAGTAAAAATTAACCGTTAATCGAACTATTTTTGTTCTCCTTACACTTTTCTCTTCTTAATTGATTATAAGAGAGAGATTTAGAAGAAAGAGTGCAAACATAACATATTTTTTGCATGTAAAATAAATAAATATAAGAATGTCTTTAAAAGTAGCTTAAAACGAAAATATAAAATTGTTCAGTTTCCTGCCCAATTTCATCAACTAAACCAGCTGAGATATGCTATGAAATCATTCTATTATATAAACATACACTAATTTTATAGTTATAAACAATAAAACACGATGGTTAGCAACAAGTTATTTTTCCATCAAGGAAATGCACATATTTCATTTCAATGCCTCTTTTGCCTCAAAAGCCAAAGGAATTATACAAAACTCAGATATTGGTAATATTTTTGACTTCAGATGGCTACTAATCAGAAGTTATAGAATAAAGAAAGACAAATGCTGGCGACTTTGTGAATCTGGTATCTCTAATGTTATCCTAAATTTTTGTTTAGTTAAAATAAAGACACACCTTATTTGTTGATTTCATTTAAGAGGAGTTACATAAAATTCCAAAAATTCTCGCATTCTAAAGGATAATTTGTGTCGAATATACAAGAGTCTTTAATCATATATCAACAGCTCCTAAAACATAATACTCAGCATATTTTAGAGCCTTAAACAATCAAACTTCTGCTGATAAGTTATCATGCCTCATCCTATTAATGAACGCCTCTGCATCTGCTCTCGATTCTTTAAATAATTGAAAAATATTTAGTTATAATAATATTTAGTAAGTTATGTTTATGGAAAGACACTTACCAAATTGCTTGCCTTGGATAATTTCCTGCCCTATTAAACATTTTTCGCATCTTTTCTAAATATAATATTTAAAACATTCAATTTCAGTGCCACCTTTCACTCATATTTAAATACATCCAAGATTAAATTATTAAGTTAACCATAGATCAATGTAATCAACAATTATTTCTTTAATAATTACTTTATATTTTCTTTTTCACAAGGTTGCTTTAAAGCTTTGGATATAAAGAACTGCTTGCAAATTTTATATTTTGGTTATCTATATGAACACCCGGTTTTCCATGTGACAACCATTAAGGTCTTTTGCCTGAGAGTACCCTTACTATATCCGCTAAATTTATGAACTAGAAGAATATGGCTTTCAAAGTGAAAATTGTCGTTCTCACTATGAAGAAATCGGTTTTCCACATTGCAATGGATTGGTTGGAATACATAAAAGTGACGATCACCGAATCGTCATATTGACAACCAGTTTTCAAATTTCGTAAGATCTGTACTTAAATTTTCTGCATAAATATTGCGGTTTTAAGTTGACAACAATCGATATGTCAGTGGATATATTTCCTATAAAAGGAAGCATAATTTCTGTTTATTTCAACAACTTTAATATCGATGCAAAAATTACTAAGTTTAAAATATTTTTTAAACGAAGTAAAAATTATCTACTTAGCTAAGCTTTCAACCTCTTTTAGGTCTCTTGAAAAGCACATTCAGTTTGATCGCTTTTGTCATATATTATTATTTTTTACAAATTCAGTATTCTATATAGACTTCTTTTAATATTAAATTATTTATATAAAACAAATCTTATAATCATTACTGCTTATTTCTTTTACTAACAAACTAATGGTAATAAATTAGTTTTTTTTTAAATTTATATTTACATTTATTCAAATCCCCAGTCTTTTTACGAAAGTTAAGATGATAACTGTTTTCAATACCCTTCATTATCTGATGTCTGCTTAAAAATTTTTAATTTTGATTAATTTTGTAGTAAGTACAATTTGTATGCCTAAATATATGCAGCAGTTTCTTAATGCCTATTATATCCTTAAAGTATGCTAAAACTCAACTTAAACATATCGTTATATTATAGAGCAAATGTATGAATGAATGAGTTTGTACTTTAATGTTTACAACTTTTCAATGTCGTTTGAGTCTGTATGAGCTACAAAACATGTTTGAGAGTATTTATGCATTTATTGTTTACATAGCTAAAAAGTATGTACATGCAGCAACAAGAAAATATTATTAGAACTACAAAAGCAAGTTGAAATCAACTTAGTATGATGTTAAACACAACTCACTCAAGTTAAACATTGATAACACTTTCACTCTCTTTAAAATGTCCCTCTATCTTATTCTCCCTCTCTTTCTTTCTCTCAGTGTAATGCTTTTAATCTCTGGCTTTTTGAAAGTCAGGTTAAGAAATAAAAATTGTACACAAAATTGCACTTATTATCCTTGGCCTATGCAATAATTTTCAACAGTATATTTCCTTCTCAACATTTTCATAAAGTGTTTAAGTTTTCCCTTCTAGTGCTGATGATGTTATTGCTGTTCTCGTCTTCTGGTTTATCTCTATTAGTCTGTCGATGATTCGCGAATTCAGTCATTCATTGCAAGGCGCTCATAGAATTTACCTTTGCAAAAAAAGTACTTAAACTTGTACCACACATCTTCAAGAGCGAATTGTGTCCTTTCCACGAGTATGTGTAGATAATTATTTAAGTTAGAAACTTCTTTGATTTTTATTTTAATTTAATGTGAACATTTTTAGAATATGAACTTATGAATTAAAACTTTTTTTATTTTAATTTATGCAAGTTGGGAAATTTATTTATTTTATTTTATTGTGTCAAATATTGAGTTCAAATTCTGTGTGTCTAAAAATTTGTCTACTTTTTTTTATAATTCTTGAAAAGATTTGTTTTATTTTATTAGTTCTTAGTATTTTTTGTTTAACTAAAACTTCATATTTATTGTTTATTGTCCAAGCGATTTTGGAGTTATTATTTGTAAAATTAGTGCTTCTTATTAGTTTTACTATTTTTATATTAAATTTTTGTTCTGACTGTTCTTCCCATTTGGAGTAAAAAATTTCGGACATAACTCGTTCAAAATTTGTTTTAAAATTTGATTTATATTCTTTATTCTACTGGTATGGTATAATAAGATTTTTTTGTACTATAACCTCTTTTCCCATTTGTATTTATACTTTTTTTGCTGGTCGCTTTTTTTGATTTGATTTGATTTTAACTTAAAATTTTCACCGTTAAGTTTTAATAGAATCTATATTAAACATCATTTAAGACTCCTTTAAAGTAACTATTTATAGCAAGCTCCCGTAAATGTACAAACCTTATAATTGGACCGAAATTTCTGCTATTGAAAATCAGATCACCACGCTCTATAAATGCCGGAGGCTGATTACTAAAAATCGTTCGCTTAAGATTAAATTATAATTTTGTAAGCCAATAAGTAGGGCATTACAAATTACAGTCATACAGCCTTGTAAAAAGATGATTTAAACATAAAAATGAGCATGTATGTGTGATATATCGTACTATTCATTTGTCTTGTGTAATAATGAATTCACTTTCCCAAAAAGATTTCTTTTATTTCTTAACCTAATTAGTGCTTAAAGCAAATCTTTAATATCAATTTAACACACCAATAAAATTAATATCCAAAATGTGTGAGAAAAAGTACCCAACATATTTAGTAATATTCACTCTCTAAAATTCATCCCTAAGATTTAAGTATTTTAGCCGCTGGCTGGATGCAGTTGAGTGCCAAGGCGAAATGTTTTAACACTTATAAACTTTATTTGCTTCTAGAAGAGTGCTTATGTTTAAGTGCACGAAATTATATATGCATGTATGTGTAAAAATAAAAGGCAATGGCCACGGTAGCAAAGTCGAAATACAAAATGAGAGTTGCTGAGTTGCTAAGAAGATCAATGGAGTATCTATCGAGTCTACTGAACGCATCTTTCGAGACTTGATATTTGTGTTTAAGCCATGCAACAAAGCCCTGAATTTTCATAACAAGAATCTCATCGCACAAAATTTTGGCTTAGACGAGCATTAAATCCTAAACTGTTCTCATAACCCCGGGCGTTAAAAAAATAGTTAAAATTGTATAACTGAAACATTAAATTGACCAATGCCTTTACATAAATGTTATTATTGTGTGTGCGCGCATATGTGTGTGTATGTGAGTATTTACATTTAGCTGTATTGTAGGAAATTAGTACTCAAACTGAGGATATGCTATTAAAACCAACTACACTACTAATATTTTTTCCGACTTTACATTAGTTTTTACTAGAATGCTGTATGTGCTGCTTTTGTAGCTGCATATTTTTGTTCTGATTTTGCTGAGAAAAATAATTCTAGTGCCGATTATGATTGTTGCTGTTTAAGTTACGCAAAATATGCATAGAAATTTTTGAGTGAGTAGTTTTGGTTTCACAATTTTAGAAATATTTTAGTTTTCATGAAGGCCAAGACTAATATTCAAATTGATTTAATCATTAATTATATAGCACATTCTCTTCTAACTCGGCACACCTTGTATTTTTTTTTTCTTGGAAGAGTAAACTGATAGATTTCTTATGATGAAAATTTATGGACCTACTTTACTTCAAAAATGCTCTAACATTGGTCTAAAAATAAGCTGAAGGAGCACTTGTAGGGTTTCTGTTTGTACTACACCACCAGCCGTTTCTGCGCCTTCTTTGTTTAAAGAAAGTATTAAATATAATGAGAATTATTTGTTAAAAATATCGTTTGTATTAAAAAAGCAAAGCAAATCAACCTTAAAAATGTTTAATTTAACTTGGCACGCTATCTTCCACACGATTTATTATTCCGTATATTGTAAAATATTCAAATCTCTGAATGTATGCCGTTGATGTAATGCAATTTTTTTTTAATTTTAATCAAGATGTATATCACATTTTACTGCAGGAAGACTTGGTGGACTTGAAAAATTAAATGTGTTTTTATAGAGGAAATCGTATATATATTTTTTTTTACTCCTCTTGGAAACATAGGGCTTCTACAAAGCATCTTCTCTATCTTACGCACGGGGTTTGCTACTGCTGTGTTTGGTTTCATCTCATATTATTTATTTTTTGATGCGTTAATTTTTTTTTTTTTGTTTTTCTAAATAGATGAATAGTCTACTGTAACCCTGTCGTTGCCATGGAACAACACCCCCGTGTGATTGAGTTTGTGTAGTGTTACAAGCAAGGATCTGCTCCGTCATGTAAATATAAATTATTCCTTGGGCAATAATCAGTTTAAAAAAGTGGCTACGATTAAGACCTTGGTTTTTTATTGGATACACCGGTGAATATATTTCAAGAGTAGTCAAGACAGCACGATGACATTTTGATTTTATCAAACGTTGGACTAAAGAATTTAAGATGCGTACGTTACTAAACAACTATATGTTGCTCTTGTATTGAATCGACACAAACTTTGTTGTCACACACTACTAATCAAACTGCCTAATGGCGATACTTTGTCTATGTTTCTGGAGGTTAACATTTCACTTAATGTGTGTTATCGTTTACGACGACACATTGAACTTTTGTCAAGTAAATACCTCAGAAACAATTATACAAATGCTGATCTATTTAGAAGGATGTGTAGTCACTTTAGTAGATTTTTAAAATAATAGATTTTTTGTTAAATTATTTAATTAGATTGTCTTAAATTCATATACAAATTTATATATTTGCATTTGTATTAGTTGTCGGTAAGGAATTGTTGTCCAAAGATATACATACATGTATGTTAGTTAAATAAAAAAGAAATTAGTCATTCAAATCTGTGGTTTACATAAACAAGCTCATATGTTTTTCAGAAACGGGATCATAAGTAATATCAAGCACATTTGCAAGTCATTTAATTTCTTCTTGACGTGAGCGAATGGCGATGATTAATTAAAAGCAACTCTGTATTTGTCATTGCATACATTTATCGCATTCACTCAAATTTAAAGCACACCCGTTAACACATATTAAGTATTTACAAATTAAGCAAATGATATTCAACAAATATTTGAGCACATTTTGAGTAACATTTGTTAGCTTTTACTTTACAAAACTAGCTATTGTAATGAGTCCTTTTTAAGAGTCCTCAATAGCACTGAGTATATTACATTTGGAGTAACAAAGATGAAAACGTAAACATGTCAACAGCTTCTTAGTTACAACCATTAGCGCACTTGTCAAAACTTAAATAGAAAGCTTCTGTGCAACTCTTATTACTTTGCAGCATTTGTAGATAACTGAAAAAAGCTTAGCTATTTGAAAATTCAAAAAATCAGCTGCTCGTAACAGTCACACACAGAAACACGTTTCACGAAGAAGAACTTTTATCAAATCTCGATTGTGCGTTCTGCACACACAGGATACAGGAATTTAAAATTAAAGCTGCACAATACAAAAGCAAGTACGAAGTAAAAAAAAAAGGAAAACTATAACAACTTTTTCCACACCAATACAATAGAGTGTGACGGTGTGTAAACGTATGTATATGTGGGTCTTTTTAGGTAGAAAGTATTTGAGCAACTGTGTATACGAGTTACACATAAACACAAGAACACACCAAATCGCCTGGTGGCTATGTGTGTGTTTGTGTATACCGAAATAAAGTAAGTAAAGGCAACAACAGCAAGACCAACAAAAGGGAAAAATATGAAATAAAAAAACACTCTCCTACACAACAATTGAATATAACAAGCATCCATGGTCCATGGTCGTATGAAAATAATCATAGAGCGCATAACGTCGCAAGGGTACAACGAGTTCGGACGCATTTATTTGAAACGCTAGTGTTTTGCTTTCACAGATAATAACGTAGTAGTGTTAAAGCAACAAAAAATGAAAAATATGCACAGAAAAAGTTGTTGAATCTTGTATTGAAAAAATAAATTAAAAGAATCCGAATATACACCTAAATATAAATGGAAATGGAAAAATATGGAAAAAATTAAAGAGAAAGCGAAATTCTGCCTGCAATTAATATTTCAATTCTCGAAAAGCTAAAATTAAAGAAAAATAGAAGTAAAAAAAAAATTAAGGCAATTTATTAAAATTAAATTAAAATATCATTAAAGCAAAAGTGAGCGTAGTTGTTAGTGAAAAAAGTTTTTTTATTTTAAATAAATTTAAATTTCATACCATCTTATAGAGAAATAAAATAATAACTACACGTTTGCCAGTGCTTGTCAACAGCAAGAAATAATTTCTATAACATCTTTTAAGGCGCAAACTATGTATGTGAAAAATATTCATTTGATTATCTACTTATTCAAATATTTTACCACGAATATTCAGTAAAAATAACGTAGGTGTATTTTTTTTCTCTACATACTGACAAAAATAAATAAATTAATTTGTGTGTGTATAAATATTTTGTTGTTGCTGTTTTTATTTATGTATTTCAAATGGACAGACAGACAAATACATACAAAAACGAGTTTTTTGTTGTTGCTAATATTATTTTATCTACTTATTTTAGATAAAATGTATGTTGTTATATTTTCCTTTTAGCTACAGCTTAATAGCAAGTTAAGAGCTGAAGTAGAAAAATAATAACTGTGATTTATTTTTCTAGCAGGAAATTATTGAAATTAAAATAGGCGATAGAAAAAAAATAGCAACAGAAATCCTTAAATTTGTTTATTGAAGTTGTTGCTGTTGTTAAATTTGGGAGATGAAAATAAAATTGTGTACAAATATTTAAGATGCTGTATACTTATAGACAGGCAACAGTTTTATTTTGATCTATGCCAAGTACAACAACAAAAAGGATGTAGATAAATGTAAAGATTTTTGTCGATATGAAAAGAAAGAGGGAAGTATTACACAAAGATAAAAAAAAACCTAAAAGTAAGCAACAGCTATTTAGTTCTTTACATATTTTAATATAACTGAAATTAATAATAGGTGAAACGTGAACTAACAAAAGTATGGTGAGATTTGATTAAAATTTTTTTATATTTTCGCAAAATATTTTCAAAAAGTTTTTGTAATACAAAAAAACAAATATTAATTCTTTGTAAATAGTCAGAAGTTTAAAAGGGCTACAATTTAGAACGGAGATTTTTTAATTAATTTAACTTTAGAAAACAAAAAGTAAATTTACTAAAATAATTCCCTTAAATTTAGCAACAGTTTCTGGCTATGACAGTAAAACTGAAAACAATGATTTCATTTCTTTTAAAATTTAAATTAAAACAAAATATTAAATAAAACATTTTACATTTATGCCAACAGGTGTAATTAAAACATAAACAAAAAACCCTTAAATAATAGTTAGTTAGTTTTTTTTTATTGAGTCTTAGTTTTTTCATAATACAAGACTTACCCACATAACATTTTAGATAACTTAAAACTATGAAGTAATTAAATAATATTTTAAATTATATTTAAATTACTAAAATATAACACGCCCCTTTGCCAGCTTTCAATAGCATACGGTTTAAAAATACAACTTCAAAAAGGTACATCATTTTATCACCAACATAACCAACGATTAAAAAGTTAGTAAAATAAAAATAGAAACTTATAGTAGTCAACCCTTAAATGTTTTTTTGTAGGTTTTCTTTAAAATGTTAACGTTAACCAACTTCCGCTTTAAAAGTGGAGATTTAAACAGAGGCATAAAAAAATATGTTTTTTTTATACCTAAAAGTAGGCACCAATTGTTTTCTTCAACTATTATGGTATAATTGAAAATAAATATATGTGAAACACATCATAATAACAGGAATAATAATGAAACTAAAGTGAACCTTCATTAAAACATTTCTTTAATTTAGGCAAAAATTTAAGAATACATTAAATAAAGTCATATGCTAAAAATTAAAAAAAAAATAATATTTCTAAAACACTATTTTTCGATTCTCATCAATAAGACAGAAGCTTAAAAAGCTACATATTAGAAAGTACATAAATTTCTAAATGTAGCTAGATTAAGAAAATAAAAAACAAATATATTTTAGCAACAGTTTTTTAATGTGAAAATGCGTACGAAAAATAGTACTGGAAACCGGATTATTTCTTCCCAAATTTTAAACTAAATTTGATTTCTCGTTATACTTATTTAAAAAAAGTTTTTTTCAAACCTTTACCTAAAGCCAATAGAAATAGTGAAAAGTGAACAAGAGGAAATTTATGAATTAGATTAAATTGATATTTAATAAATAGTAAGTGTTTAAGGTTAATGTAAAATTATGGAAACATAAGAGCCCCTTTTGTAGTTCACTCTTTTAATAGGTAACGGTTAAAAAAAAAAACAATTACAAATACGTAAATTATTTTACATTAACACTAACATGCTCATCAAATAAAAAATTTCTTAGAATAGGCAATATTTTTGTGTATACTATTTTTGAGTTGGTTGAAAATAGGTAACGTTATCCCTTCAAATTAAAAAATTAAAAACCTAATTTTACGCTACAATTTATACAAATTGCCTAACATATATCATATTCAAAATTTAATTATATATATTAAGAAAATAAAACCATCTAGATAGGAAAATTTATGCACTTCCTCTTCCGCAATTAGTTTACAAGAAAAAAGTTTACAAAAGTTTTTGCATTAAAGAAGTGAAAAGTAATACAGAAACCAAAAATAATATTTACAGCAATACCGATTAAAGTATAATAATTATATTAAAAACTTAAGCTATATTTCTTAACAAAATTTACAGGCTTCTATTCAAACAACATTTAAGAGTTGTATATAAAATTAAGAGAAACTTAGTTATTTTACAACGTTCGCTTTTGTTTATCGCCGGAATTGAAAAACGATAAACAAGCATTAAAAATAGATTTCTAGGAAAGAAACTCTTTGGTATAATGTTGTGTACTCATTGGTGAAAACATACGACCAACACAAAATTCCCCCTTAAGATTGTGCTTTTGTTACATAAAATTATACAACAGTTGATTAATTTCAACACGAAGCAGTATATAAGAAATGTTTTAAACGTTTTGATGCAAACATTGCTAAGTCATTATTGATCAATATATTGACTAATTTATACTCCTAAATTTTCTATGGTCGGTACATTGATATTTTTTGCTTAAAGTTTTCATTTTTATATATAAAATAGTTTCACTTATTTAAAAAAAAAAATATATAGTATATTTTGAATTTAAATAAAAGACCTAAAACTTTTTCCTGTAAGTAGGTAACCGTTCTTAATTAAATAACCGAAATGTGCAAGGTGAAATGGTTTCTTGTTTCAGCTTGCAGGCCTTTATATTGTTATAAAATTTTGAGTAGCTTGTAATTCCCATTCACTACTCATTGGAAATCAAACTGATTATTGAAACTTTTATTCAGTATTATATATATGTACGTATGTATTCTGTCGACTAGTTAAAGTTGCTTCTATAAATGATATAAACGAAACTGAACTTGACGCGGAATGACGGAAATACGTTCTGAATATCAATAATAAAAGCTTAACTTTCTTTTTGTTTACGATTTTATCGAACTGAAAATTTCGTTTTCTATTCTTTCAATCAAAGCAAGCATTCATTATGTTTAGTGTTACTTCTTTAGTTAATGCTGATTTAGCGATTTTTAAATTATTCTGCTTACGATTTTATCGAACTGAAAATTTGAATAGTAACGCGAATAATTTGTTCAGGCTCTACTTAATTTTTTTATTATTTTTATTAAGAAAGAAACAATTTTATTTTAGTAACACTATGGTATTTACAGAACACGGAAGGAATTAAGTTTTGAAAGCTATCAGAATGGAATGCATGCAAATATATAGTCGAAATATTCAATAAAAAGATCATTGGTCGCCACTGATAAGGTTATACCTTAAGGTGGGCAACACTTTTTTAATGAGTATCATCACCTTTTCTTCTGCTTAGATTTATCCATTCAAAAACGTTGTGATATTTAATTTGTTTGACTTTTTTATCTATCACTCTGCTCTTAGACTAGACAACCACTTTTAGAAACAAATTTATCTTAAAAGTGTTTTTCTACTTATAAGTAAAAAATTTAGGATACATATTGAGGGTAATTTAAATCCTATTTAGACAAATGCGTCTTCATATATTATAAACTCGCGCTATTGCCACTTTAGGTTTCAACTAATTTTTGAAACTTAACTGTGTTATTATTGACAATTAATTTTTTTTTTAACTCCCACTGGTAGTTATATAATATAATTTTTCTAACCGCTTTTATTGTCATTTATATTTAATCATTTTTACATATTGTGTTGAGTTGTTTGTTATCCATTTTAATAAAATTTTATTTAAAACTTCACGCAGCACATGACAATACCACAATCTGTTTTGAAATTGTCCTAAGATTTTTCATAAAACAAAGCAATGCATAATAATTCTTATAAACCGAATATTTCATTTTCTTAAGCCTTTAAGTAGGCAACAGACATGTTAAGCAAACACAATTTAATTCTTTTCGAAACTAATATCATTTAAAGCCATATAAAATGTTGCATATCAATAGTGTTTAAAACAGATTCTTAGTATTCGTATCAGTAATTTGCCGTAGAAAGAGGACATAATATTTTTTTATTGTTTTGCTGAGATATTTCTTTGCCATCTTTACTACCTATTAATAGTTCTCAGATATGTATATTCTTGTTTTTTACGTACAAACTGTTGCCTACTTTTGTGACTAATCTTTTGTACTTTTGCTTTTCATCTTTTAACATGTGTTGTTTTTGTTTGGTTCATTTGTGAAATATAATTTAAGTGAAAACATTTAGAAAAAATGTCTTTACAATCGACACAAAGCAGAAAAAGGATTAATTAAATAAAAGTCTTGCCTCTTCTAAGGACTACTATTTACAATTTAGTTGCTGTATTTACTAAAAGCCGGAAAGTAAAAAGTTTGATATAAAGAACTCTAAATTGCTTAACACATAAGAATGAACTTTGATAAAAAGTAGAGAATCATTGTCTGCATGGTTAAGAGATTTCTGTTGGACAATTATTACAGATTTCTATTTAAAAGTATTTTAAAGTTTGATTTATATCAAATTGAGCTAGTATTAGTTTTTGACTTTACTGGTTTATAAACAATAATTGTTTGCCTACTTTTGGGATAAATTTGAATTAAAGAATATGGAAAAAATATATAAAAAATTTGTAAAATTTGCTTGTCTTAGGAGTTAACGTAACGAAATAAATTAAAGTATATATTTGTACAAGCATGGATCAATGTTATCTTATTATATTTATTTTTTAATAAAACAATATCAAAAAAATCGAAAGCATAATTCTACGAATTTAACTATCTTTTTTTAATAGAAAACGATAACTTTATCAGAAGTGAATCAGAATTTAAAAATGATTTAGTGTAAAAGTGGGTATTTTTAACTTCAAAAATGATGGCCTATCCTAAGGCGTTACTGTGTAATTTATGAGTGAGAAAGTGTGTTGCTTTTAAAATGTAGATTTTTAGATTTGAACTTGTATGAAAATAAATACTATTTAAATGTTTTTTCTTCTTGGCTTAAAGGCTTTCTATGTTTTGCCATTGTTTTATATCTTTATTATTTGTTGGCTACTTTAAGGGGTGGTTGTATTTTTATTTTTCTTAAGTTTTATTTGTTTTTTTAACAAATAAGAATAAAATATTTATTGAGAGATTTCACAAGTTCATTACGGTATAAGGTATCAACATTGTTAGTTAATGTATAAAGAAATAAATTTAAATAATTAGATAACTATTTAGGTGTAAAATGTTTTGAAACGGGCGCCTCTTAAAAGAAAGGTATGGGTGTGAACATCAATTTTCTACGCTATGCATCGAAATGTATTTTTTTATGTTGGTATAGCTAAAAACGTGTATATTATACTTATTTGAAGTTAGCGCAATATTAAAGTTTTACTGTTTTTTCTGCAGTGAAATCCTTTGGTGTGATTTCGTGCATTCGACAAATTTTTCTCTCGCTTTTTACAGTAAACAGGATATTTGTTAATGATCGTGCAATGTCTTCTTCAAACACTTGAATTTTTTGTTGAAGGCGTTCCAGCAACTGCGATATAACAAGCGAAAGAAAAATCATTTTCATGCAATTTGAAACCTTTCTAATTTTATTTCTGTTAAATGTTTTAAAGAAAAAAATGCACAAGGATTTAAATTAAATATAATTTAAATGACTACTTTGGCTACAGTTTGTACAAAGACAAAGGAGATGGCAAAAACAGTTAAGAACTTCCGTGCGTATGACCATAAGACAATAAACTGGCTAAAGAATTCAATTCAAAAATTTTTATTTTATATTTGGGCGACACAAAGGAAACAATTCTAACTTTAATTGAAAGCGACCAAAGGAAGTTTGGCAACATTGTTGTCTAATTTGTTTTAGAATTTTCTTTTGCGGATAACAAGCCACAAAATTAATTAGAAAATTCATTGGAATTAATTCTGTTTAATTCGATTAGACTTGCTAATTATTTACATTAAAGAAACGCATCGAATGGATTTTCCAAAAAAAAAAGAGCAAAATTATGGGAAGGGATTCCAGTACAGAAGATAAAAAGGTAAAGTGAGTCGGGGTTCTTCACATTGTTATAGGTCCCTGCTAGATGCTAGTTCGAAGGACTTTTACGATAGCTCTTACGTAAAATTTCACTATATAGATATTTATTTATTATATTTTTTTTGTAGCTCTAGGGAATTCTTTAAATATTATCGTACAAAATTTTTTAATATTATTTGACCAAACAAAGTTACATTTTTTTGCTAACTATGAAACAGCAGCCATCGTATTCTCAATAAATTACTGTCACGCGATTATAAAATTTGTTACTATCAACGAGATGCGCCCTGGCTAATAGCTGGTTTATCCGAAAGTGAAACATTCACTTTATAAACGTAACATTTTGTTCCCGAAGGAAGGGTTAGCTATACGAAGTGAATTATACGAGAAATGTTTAAAAATATTTTCTTTAGACTTTCATTTATTAATTAATATAAATTTTGTTTTTTTGTAATACTACTTATAATCATAAAAGCGCTTCCGGAGTAAAGTTATTTGTAGATGTCTTCATAGTTTAATAAATATGGACCGATAATTCCACCTCCATATAAGTTACTTCAAATCGTTTCGGCCAAACATAATCCAGATTTTGTAAGCAGTCAACACTTTTCTTTCGCTCAACCGCTTGGTAGTTTTCACATATATTTTTTACGTATATTTTTTAGCAATGCAAAAAAATTATTTTTGTACACATTCGCTTAGAGTCGTGCATACCAGAAAAAAGGTACCATATAGCATTGAGCACAAAATTACACATTTCGCGATAAGTTATGAACAGCACACAGCAAAAGGACCGTAGCCGTGCTGTGAGTCTGCAAGGGCGTTAAAAGGCATGCTTCAAATTCGGATATCACAAACAAATTCGTAACAGTAAGGAATAAATGCTAAAGTCGAAAAAGAGGTAATAACATCCTTGTGCTTTGGCAATTCATGAGTGTCCTTCAAAAAATGATGTAGCTCCTTTTTTCGAGAAGTTACATTAAAATGAATTTTTGCTTATCCTTTTTATTTGAAACCGTAACTGAACTTACAATTTCGTGAACAATATAATATTAAAAGAACAAAAGTTGTTTTTTAAATTATGACTTTTACTTCTTCATCATACAAAACGATCATGTTTTTAAATATAATTTTTAAAGTTTAAAATTGATCTCCTGTAAAGCGACAAAGTCGTACAGAAATATCATGGCATACATAAGAAGAATCTTTTGTAATAAGATTTTAATTGAACTCTAATTATGCGTAAAAAGTGGTCGAGGTGAGATGCGGGCAAATGGCTCCTAAGTGGTACAAAAAACTACGACTTCCCCGAAGTCGCCCCTCGAAGGGGGTGTAACTAAGACCGACCACTAGTATATTCTCAGAATATATTTGGCTCCTTTCTGCTATTTTTAAGGTAGTCCTTGAACAAATATTTAAAATTTCATAATTTTTTACAAAGTCAGCTATTTATGCTCCCACGATGTATGAGGAACTAAAGAATTTATTTTAATTCGAAAAGCGCATGTATGTCTAATATTCGCAAGGCTTTTCACGGTGGCACATTATTTGAGTAGCTCAATTTTCAATGATTCTGCCGGAAAGATCCGGCTAAATTAGAGCGATATCCTGGGCTATGTTGACGTTAACGACATCCTTCGTCTTCGCCATAGACCTGACAAAGTTTAACGTGGTCAATACGTATTATTGAGGTGGCTATATAATTCGGGACCAAAAGAAAATTACTGACACTGCTCTTTCAAGTCGCCCGCCTTTCAAGATTGATTGTGTTTTGAGTATATCTGACTGTACCTTGACATGATTATTTGACAGATACCACCAAAACAAGACTATCTCCTGAATTTTTCTATTCCGATGCGTCCTTAAAGCAAAATCCTTTGGAAAAAGTCAACAACTCTTTTTTTTACCATTTCCTTCAAAGTTTTTCATGTATTTATCTGTTATTTCCATAACAAGTTTACATAAAAATTATTTTTATTGTTGTTGTTTCGAATTTGTGTGATTTTCATTTTTATAATAAGATTTTCTTTATAAAATATTCTTGAACAGATACTTGTATTAAAGTGTGAATAAGAGAATAAGAGTTAACGTCTACACAGCATGCACTTTCAAGCATGCACAAGCAAAAAGGCAAAATGGATTATGGGAGCAATAAAAATTTCACATATTCACAAGCCATTATAATAATGTTTGGCAAAGGTATCGGTGAAGTAAGCGTTAGTTTTAACATACCACATGCCACATAGGTAAACAGAAGATACTTACATATACAAATACATGTTTGTATATTAGAAATTTTGGTTGGAGGAATTATTTTTTTAATCCTTTTCTAGTTTTAAAGTTACGAAAAATTTTAATTTGTATAGTAGTAAGTATTGCATATTTGCCACCGAGAAACTCATCCTTTTTATTTGAGGTATAAATAACTTCAAGCCACTGTTTTGTTAACTGGCCACAACCTACGTGTAATTTGCCGCCTGCCTACGCCATCAAACTAGAAACAATTGAGCACTTGAAAGGCAATATTAGACGCATTATAGTCGTAACACGGCCTTAGTTAGCGCTAGTAGTGACTCACGTACACGGGATCCCCTTCCATCGGGGTATTGTATGATAGAGTTTTTAATAGTTTATTTGTACATTATTAATAACAATCTGATTGTTTTCAGACCTACGCGCCTTGTACGCTAAGTATATTCTATAATTATTCCCTTTAGGTTGCCATAATCTCCTGTAGCGTAATTTACATTTATTTTACTATATCTGAAGATTACTGCCAGACCTGCCTTCTTTTTTTTTCGATGCGCATAGTAATGCAGTTGCTCTTTAAATCTGCTGTACGGTTTTTATGTTTCCCACAGGACTACGTTCGTACATATATTTGCATTGGGGTAGCAATTTTCATTGAGTAGATAGTCAACTTCCTTCGCTCATTGAAGTGCATTAAGTTAAAGAAGTATTAGATAAAATAAAAAATGAAAGAAGAGGGAGAAATCACAATAAAACCAAAGCCCTTAAAAAAGGAACTTTTAATGTCGGCACAAAAAAGCAAAAGTGGGTTATCAAAAATTTCTCATTATTTCAAGCAACAGCACTCAATGAGTGTAGGTCGGCAAAGAAAAAGTAACAAAAATCCCAGCTATGGCCACAACCAATTAATAGGAAAACTAAAACAACCATTGGGATTTATTTTTAATTAAACTCAAAAGAATTTATAAAATTAAAAACAGATTTTTGGGGCTGCCCAAAGTAAAGCATACTTGCAGGACTAAAATTAATACAAATCTTTAATCCGTTCACTTTTAAAGCATATTTTTGGGGGCTATAAACAGCTTAAATATTGAAGCGACATATTTATGTTAATTAAGAGAAGCAAATAAATATACTTTGAACAAAGTTAATTACAAAATTTTGAGGACTCACAATATGTATAAATTAATTAATATAATTTAAATTGTAGAGTTGTATGGGGTTAAAAAGAGGGGTTTTTGCAAATTTTCTGCGGCTCAAGGTTTTGACAATTTTTTTTTAAATCGCAAAATTAAGTCGTAACTATAGTAAGCTAAATGCGTTGAGATAATAGATCTGGACAACAGCAGTTTTTGTACCGGTGCAAGCTGAAAAAAATATCTGCAGCAGCGCTCTATCGGTGGAGAACCAGGCCACCTGCTTATTTAGTTAACAGCTGCATTTGGTATTTTCATTTGATTCTTTTAAAATGTAACCCTGATAAAATTAAAAGAGTCAGCGTATAGATATTTGTCCAAAAATTACGAGAGTCATACGAATGACCACTTTCCATCCGTATTTTTTGCCACTGTCCCTTCACGCTACAATAATTTCTCCTTTTGCTTTAATTTTTTATAAGTCCTTTAAGCCGATCTAATGGTGGGGAAGGTTCTTTAGGGCTCAACTTTTAGAGCTAAGCAAGTTAGTATATATTAAAAACTGGCCCGCTTATTAGTCACTAAGCTCCTCTTGTTACTACTGCAGACTAGAATTTTATTCCGAATTAATTACTCGCCAGACCTACTAGAATCCTCCTTCTCGTGGTAATTACTAAGAGTCACACTGATGATAATATTTATATATATTATTCATCTGCTTTTAAAGGATAATTAATATCCATTATCAACATTTTACATTTCCTAAGAATCATTTAAAAATAGTAAAGGCCAAATAACATTGGTCTGCAAATTATTGGTTTGCCTTAAAAACCGTCTTTAGTTTTTTTCTAGCACATACAATTTACAAGAAAAGGAAAAAATAACATGAAAAAGAAGGCTAGCAGCTGGCGAAATAAACAATTTTTATTAATGATGTACCTTTACGTCTATTTCAGGCTCTTTTTTACTTTAGTTTTCTTGAACATTCTGGCATAAGTTTGCCCTCTTAGCTACAAAGAACAACAAAATTATTAAGTTTCCGTTCAAATGTTTTTTGGTAGTGTTCTGTATCTCATTTGTGGTTTTATCTAACTATCGTTTGATTTAATATCATATACAAATTGTAAGCATGCTTGAATAACTGAATATGCTTGCCAAAGGGAAGGGTGAGAAGGAGGCATTTATGATGTAGCATATGAGGCTGGTTTTGTAACTATAAGAAAGTTAAGAGAAAATCCTCTAGTAATTGTTACCAGTTGTCTAAGTCTTAGGTACGCCGTGGCATTCACATTTAACAAGTCTTTTCTCGTGGTTTTAAGCCTTATGCTAGTCAGAGCTGGATATTTACACCCAAGGTGCGCAACCGTGTCAGCCTCTTCCTAAGGCTTATCTTTGGAGACTGATCCGTCCACGCCCTGCAAGGTTTTCTTGGCCGTCTCTTCATAATTCCTCCATTGGTCAATAAAAGACGCATTTACTACGGTATTTAACCTCTTCATCTCTGGCGGGATTTCTTTGCCCGGAATCTCACAAACCGTCCCCACTCGTGAGGCGTTCTAATCTATCTCTTCCGGATTCCCACTTGGCTAATAAAAAAAATATCTTTTTGTCTAAAGATCAAAGCACTGTGCGGCGCCGAGTTATTAAAATTTCACTTACTTACTTCCACACAATACGACTGCTATGGTTGTTTTACCAAAAGATCTGATAGCAGTCATATTTTCCCTTACATATTAAAAAATATGTAATGGACGTCAAACATTGGCAGATTAGTAAATTTTTCTTAAATTTTCAACTTTCTCATTTCTGACAAAAATCACGCTGATATTTTATAAATTAATTCCAAATCATAATATAAAAACACATTGAGAATAATTTGCTACAAGTGAGCAGTTTTTATGGAGATAATCAGATTATTATAAATTTAATCTAATTGCACAAAAATATTGAGACATTAATTGTTCACTATTAACACGTTGAGTGCCACGTCAGTCACCGGGGACTGACACCGACCTATACGTTTAGGCCCGTCAGTCGCCGGTGACTGACAGTATAAAATATGACAATAAAGGTAAAAATTGAACATTGTTTCAGAAAACTGTAATGGATTTTATCGAAACAAGGTAAACATCAAAATGGATGTCCTTCGCAAGTGTCACAAAATTTCGTGCTATATTTGTGCCACTCTGTGCCGCATTTTCTTCATAGCACGATTTTCAATATTTTCGCACTGCTGAAACTCGCGCATCCTGACAGGGAAGTCGCTATAAAACCGCGTCGCACTTAACGTGTTATTGGGCATTACACAAATTTTAAATGTCGTTATTTTCTCAATTCGTAAACTTGTTTGCTCTGCCTTCTAGTCAAATTTTTAATAGCTTATTTTTCCATTATACCACCAACTGATATATTATTTATTTATGCCTGCAGTAAATATCTATTAAATAGAAATTTCCTTCATTTTAGTTGCTAGTTTATACTTTTTTCAAATTTCGTGTTAATATTCTTTAGACACTCCAGTGGCGGTTTTCAATTCCACGTGTCAGTTTCGATTTTTCAATTATCTTTGTAACACATTTCTTTGACATGTTTTTATTTTTCCAACAATTTTAGTTCTATCACATATTAGTTTTTCCGACTGTCTGTCTCTAGTTGGCATGTTTACACTTTCGATTTTACGAAAAAAATATTCTTAAGTTTTTATATTCAGCTCATAACTTATCCGTTTGGTAAAACAAGTTTGTTTTAAGAGAGGGTACGTTAATATTATTGGAAAAAGGCACACACAAATTTAAAATTTTAGATGAATCCAAGTGAGATGAAAAATGTGTACAAACTATCGTTGGCATGGCGGGCTGGAATATAGAAGCAAATGGATAAGAACAAGCGGTGTGTCACGGTTTATGTTATGTCGACTGCGTCTTATAGACATACCCTCGTGACTTCGGAAAGCTCCATAAAAAAGTCTAGTGGGGCCTTAAGCACACACTATTGGTGATCAATAACGTGTTTTGAAAACAAGTTGAGACTTCTACTGCTGCTGGACGATATATTTAAAAAAAAAACATTTATTTGGCCACGTTCCTTTTAGTTTTTGCCTATCGCGTCACCATTTGGAGTCCGATCATAATATGTCGCATATGATTGTGAATGATTTAAAAACGGCTCCAATAGATTTCTTCCTGGTTTTTCAATCGAACGTGAAATTCTTGATACGATGTGTAATAGCTCGGATCCTTGGCCCCTAATGACTTGCGTTTTGCTCACCATCGGGTAGCTCCATTAAAACCGTGTAATATTCGTCTTAAAATTATTAATTTTTTGTCATTACAAAAATGCAGCCTCTTTTGTGTTTTATCAAAATTTTGATATCACTTGTGTTATCTCGGACAAGAACCTTCTTTTAAAACTTCATAAATTAAGATTCTAATATTCTCAACGAATCACGAAATTTAACCACACGCTTATTTAAACTCAACAATACATTGTTGTGGATGCTTTGCCACATGGTGAAACTCGTATGAGTTGCCTTCGTACCAAAGATACGTTAAAGGAAGTTTTTCATCTTCCTCTAAACGCTTTCAAGTCCATTTAGCTGAAGCATCTAACTTGCAAACAAATGCGACATACGCCGCCAAACAACATGGCCGCCACAGATATCAATTTCTTATTGCAAATCTCCTTTTATATTCTAAGTAACATTAGGCAAACATTGTTGAATATTTATATTGAGATCATTTGAGCTCTTAAAGCGTAGAAAGTAAATAAATATTATATATATTTAATAAACTTTATTCTAGTTATTTGACCTTTATTATTATTATGCTTGTCTAATTTTTCCGAGCTCCAGGTCATCAATAAAATCTTCTTAATAAAAATTATAATAAATATTAATTTTATTTTCCCCAATATTTCGCTACGCAATATTTCGCTACGCCTTTGTGTAGCATCGTCAGGATGGAGCTCGGAAAAATTAGACAAGCATAATATTATATATATTCCGTCTACTATTGGTTTTAGTAAACACAGTTCGTACTAGACTATTAAGAAACACTAAAACTTTTAATTTTCAGTAAATTGTCTTAGTCAAATAAAAAGAAATTTTATTTTGAATTGATTACTAGTTTGTCTACTAAGGACTCGAAGTGTAAGGGGTAGAGAGTTTTAAGATACCTTAAACATAAAGTAGCAAAAAATAAGAAGAAATTTGCCTACAATTATTTGTATTATGCCGTAGGAAATAGTTTCTTAAGAGCTTAATATAACAATGCTCAAGGTTAATTGTCGAGGTTAATTTGCATGCGAATTAATCCCTTAGATTTTAAAATTTATTTAAAAAAAAATTATATACTCCTCGTAAGTTCAAAAACCCCTCGTATGTTTTGAAACTCTAACAATTTATTTCTTTTCGTTGCGTTTATTTAAAAAGTTGAAACAGCATGTTATCATGCAAAAAATGTATTGAAAGTTTCAGAGTTTTTTCTTCCGTGATTTTAGTTTTCGAAATACAATCAGTTTATTTTGGGCAAGAAGTTTTGGAAAACAAGAAAATTGTTTGCAAATATTCCAACTTAACGTTATTGAAAATGGTTCTTGAGAAAGTACGAAAAGTAGGCAACAGTTTGTGTTAAGTTATTGAAAATACAATAAACAAAACAATCTGGAATAAGTTTTAAATTAACACAATAAAATTTTGCATTAAATGCAATAGGCGAAAACAAACTTTCAATAATGTTCCCTTAAATAGGCAACGATTAAAGAAAATATTACGAAATTAAGAACGATAATTTAATTTTTCTCGTTGAACCACTTTTCTTATTATACGTGTTTTTCGTTCTTGGTACTGTCTAAAAAAATAATAAGAAGCATCATTATTTTGAAGCAAAGGCAAAAAGCCTGCTGATTGAAATTTATGATTTGTTTTCCTAAATTTCCTTCTCAAGATATATTCAAGAATCAAATCAACAATAGCGGGGTCTATCAAATACCGTAATAGATTTAACAAAGAGCCCTTGCCTTTGAATCTTTTAGAGATTAGACTGTTTAAGAGATTAGACTGTTCTTGGATTTGCTGGTCCTATATTTATTTTAGGCCATTAGTCTAATTGCCATGTTGCTTGTACCAACAACAAAAGCTTCGTACAGGGTGTCCGCTCGGAAGGTATACTACTTTGTTTATTTATAATTTTTGATTAAATGAAATGAAAGAGAATGGATCATAAATTGATAACTGTTTTATTTAATGTCGGCAATTATGTATGGAATAGAATATCAGATAAATGCCCGCCTCTGTTAGCCTCACAAATGCGAGCCCATGTGAACACATTTTTCGTTACATTCACACACATTTCACACGGTATTTCAATTATTTCATCACGAATATTTTGCTTTAGTTGCTCCAGCGTTTCTGGTGTGTTTGCATAAACCTTGCTTTTCAGATATCCCCACAAAAAGAAGTCCGTAGCAGTCAAATTAGGCGACCGTGGAGGGCAATCAACATCACCATTCCTTGAAATAACTTGTTGTGGAAAAAGGCCTTGCAGTAATTTCATTGTAATCCTGGCTGTAGGCGATGTGGCAATGTCTTGTTGATACCACATGTTAGTCAAGCCCAAATCATGCAGTTGTGGCGTTAAAAATCATATCACGATATCGCTCCCCATTGCCAGTTACAATGATTCCCCCTGACCAAATTGCACAGTCTGGTGTGTCACTTTTAATGGATGCAAAGGTGGCTGATGTATAATTTGAGGGTTTTCCATTGCCCAGAACCGACTATTCTGTTTATTCCATTCAAATGAAAATGTGCTTCGTTACTCCTTATGACTTTTTCATGCAAATCGGAGTTGTCATGGTCTAGCTGTAGCATCCTATTGGTATGTACGGCGGCGTAAATGGTCTTCTAGAAGAAGCTCTTGTGTCAACTGAAACTTAAATGGAAACAAATTCAAATCTTTGTGCAAAATGGTGGCCAAAGTTGTTCTTTGAAGACGAAGCTCCTGATCACGGTTTCGAATTTCTTGAACAGCAGTAATGTTTTCAGCCGATCTTGCAGTACATTGAGGTCTATGCTTGGGCCTATCAGCAACAGTCCCACTTTCTTCGAAATCATTCTCTTTCACGTAACTTTCTCATCGTCACAGTAATTGATGATTGATTTGAGTAATTTGTTTTAACGATTAAAACACGTTGGCTTGCCGAATATTTTTCCAGAATAAATTTGCCACGTTTCTACTTCACGACTGTCAAATATGAACTGTCAAGACTAATGTTTACCAATATGGCGGCAAAACAAAGTAGTATACCTTACCGGCGGGCATCCTGTATAATATGGCGATGTATATCGAATATCTTATTATGGCCTCCTTTCAATTATAACATTTGAGTAAATAATGGATATTCACACATTGCTCATGAAGGTTTGAATACTTATTGTAAATTTCTTTTACTAGAAAGATTTAATAAATTGGAATTAAAAAAAACCAAAGGTAAAACCACTTCATATCCAGTCTTAACAGCTAAAATAACGTAACAAACTAATACAAAATTTACAGGAGAATTTTTTTTATTTTGTGTCCAATTCGTCCACAACTTGTCGTCTTATTCAACTTATTAATAGATGTTAGGTTAGTTCTTCGTACATCATGGTTTTTGTCAGTTAAATTAATTTTGTCGTCTATAGTGGCCGCGAAAATAGCATAACCCACAGAAAACAAAATTAATAAGCGAAGTTTTTTTTATTTGCTTTTTACTTCTAAAAAAATGTATTTAATGAAACTTTAATTGTGGCCTACGAAATGTTGCATAAATTTAACAACCTAAGTTAATAAAAGACGCATTTATAATTAAAGTTCATTTGTTCAATGTCACTCAAATTTACACGTCTAAAGTAATATGCATCGCTTACGTAATTCGCGTGAATCATGCATGCTCACGCGCGATCATGTTTTATTGTGAATTATTTTCGATCCAAATATGCTATCGTGCTTGAACGTAACTCTAACAAATTCGCATATGTGAGCGTGCATGTTTAGAATTTTTTACTGATTGTTTAGTAATCGGAATCTGCTGATTTTTCATATAAAATTTATGAACATTTTGAGAGACAAATAGAAGTGGTGCATTATTGGTAAGCAGTTTTTATAAAATATACTATATGCATAAGTACATAGTAAAACTATAGAAATTATGTTATTTTACATTTTTTTCGTGAAGATCTCGCCACAATGAATGGTGGGTAAGATGTTACACGGTTCCAGCTCTAGATAAAAGCAACGGATGGACTATTGTTTTTTATAATATACTGCTTACTTTATGGGTCTCTTTAGGACCCCCTTCTTTCCACAAAGTTATTTTACTCTCATTTATATCTCAGTCTAACACTATTCTTTACTCTCGACTGTAGCGATTTTAGACTATCGAGTGGTTACTGTCGAGCCTTTTCCTCATCCACTAAGGAAAAATGTTCTGATTGAGTTGAACTCCAAGTGGTCTCGGTTCGAAATTGCCTTTGATGCTTACTTAATTTTTAACAGCTTTCAATGAAGGGCTCAAAAACTCGCCGAAAAATTAATGATACCAATCTTCACTTTAAGGAGACTGAAACATATATGTCCGTTATCATTCGCTGTGAGGGGGTTAAGCAAATTTGGCGACGTAAAACGAATTTAAAAATATTTAATGAATCGACAATGTAAGTTGAATACCGGCACAAATCAAAAGTTAAAGGAATAAGAAATTGTTCGGCGCAAACCAAAGCAACGTAAATCGAGGGATTACTGTACCATTATTACTACGCTAGTTATATGAACAAGGGACAATAGAAATAGATCATACCTTTTAGAAGATGCAGTGAAGATCTTCACAGCTATTCCTGATATAGAGTTGGCTTGATCGTTACCTCTACATCATACTGGTGAATATTTTTATAGTTTTTTTTTAATAAAAAATCTCGGGACTTGTGAAATTGCACTACAAAATTGTAGCAACTTATCGGTTTAACTGGTTTGCACATTTATTGTTTAGGCTTGTAGTAAAGTTTTTGCTTCCTTACAATAAGAGGTAAACAAGGTGCCAGCAAGACAACGGACATACAATTAAAGTTCTTTGCTGAGTTCACGAGGAGTTTATCGCTCATCTGTTTGTAAAATCAAATATGACGTTAAGCATTTTAGAGTATTTTAAAACTACACCGCTGGAAATTCTAATCATCATTTGTATAAAATTGATTTTAAAAACATCAGAAAATACCTTTTGAAATTCTTATTTTATTTTATTTTGTTTTATTTTATTTTATTTTATTTTATTTTATTTTATTTTATTTTATTTTATTTTATTTTATTTTATTTTATTTTATTTTATTTTATTTTATTTTATTTTATTTTATTTTATTTTATTTTATTTTATTTTATTTTATTTTATTTTATTTTATTTTATTTTATTTTATTTTATTTTATTTTATTTTATTTTATTTTATTTTATTTTATTTTATTTTATTTTATTTTATTTTATTTTATTTTATTTTATTTTATTTTATTTTATTTTATTTTATTTTATTTTATTTTATTTTATTTTATTTTATTTTATTTTATTTTATTTTATTTTATTTTATTTTATTTTATTTTATTTTATTCTATTTTATTTTATTTTATTTTATTTTATTTTATTTTATTTTATTTTATTTTATTTTATTTTATTTTATTTTATTTTATTTTATTTTATTTTATTTTATTTTATTTTATTTTATTTTATTTTATTTTATTTTATTTTATTTTATTTTATTTTATTTTATTTTATTTTATTTTATTTTATTTTATTTTATTTTATTTTATTTTATTTTATTTTATTTTATTTTATTTTATTTTATTTTATTTTATTTTATTTTATTTTATTTTATTTTATTTTATTTTATTTTATTTTATTTTATTTTATTTTATTTTATTTTATTTTATTTTATTTTATTTTATTTTATTTTATTTTATTTTATTTTATTTTATTTTATTTTATTTTATTTTATTTTATTTTATTTAACAAACGAAATGTTTAAAGAATTCACCCTATATTTTGCTGTCGTTGCACTTGAACAGAAACATAAAACACCGAAAAGCAAACAACTTCTATGTATTTCTCTAGTTGCAATTTTATAACAACCAGTTGTTTCAATACAAACAGCGATAAAAACACAAGCAAAAACACTTGTGTACATTTCCCATAGAAAAATAAAAAAACATATGTATGTTTGTGTCAAAGTAATTTTATGTATTTAAAATCTGTAAATTTCACAACCGATTTTTAACGCTTTAACATGGTTGTTTGTATTAAATGAAATGAAATTAAAATGTTTACTTTATTACATAAACAGATCAAAATTTAAATTTAAGAGAGATTATTTGTATATATGCATGTGTGTGTTTATTATAAAAGATACTAGCATTCAATGCATAAAAAAGTAAATCATACCTTTGGGATCACTACAAGTGACAAAACTGTTGAATGCTTTTGGAAAAATGGACTTAAAAAATGTGCTCTTTTTAATTGAAGGAAAGGTAAACATTTATACTATTGTACAAGTTGCCCTTCTACATAATAATAAGAAATCGAAAGTGTATTGAAATTAGTTCTTAAAAAAGAAACTACGATAATATTGTTTGGTGATATGTTATCATAATAAATTTTGAGTTCGCTTTGCTTGCTCTACTATTTGAAGCCTACAAATTTATAGCTAGCAAAAAAGCTCTCTTTAAAGATTGATTTTATTTAAATTGAATATTGATCGCATCCATGAAATAATAGATTCCTGACAAGAGACATCTATTGTTGTTTCCTAATGGTGTAGAAAGCTCAAGATTCGATGTCATGTGCATTATGTTGTACTGGTTTATGGTTATTAAAACGGAATCTTCGCTACTGAAATTAGAAAACTAGACCAGATACACGTGTGTGCATAAAACCGGCTCCTTAAACGTTTGGAGGGGATTCGAGGGATAACCGGGCAACTTCACGATCAAATGTGTGGCAAATTTTAAAATGTTCTATACAGCCTAGAGTTACTTATGTTCTCCACGCTTGCAATGTTCAACTAACAAAATAACTGCGTTTTAATGCCCTTGTAAGGCGGTAAAAGTTTTAAGCAAGGAAGGCTATAATTTTCGTTGAAGGCATATTCGTTCAATATAAGACTGGTCACCCAACCTTATGGACTAAATAGGAATTTCAAAAAATTAACTTAGTGAGATAAGAGACATGTTTTTCTTTTCATGAACATAATTGGAATTCTCTATGCGGAATATGTATATCGACAAGTCCACATCGTTCACTGACGGAGGACTATACCTAAGTGTTCACAGGATGTTTTCGTTAGTTGTATAGAACTTTAAATTTCCATAAAACGCCGACAATTGGTCTAAATTCGGCTTTATTTGAAAGATAATTTTTTGCCATTCAATTGGTGAAAAATAATACATTGCTTTTAATACTAATTCTATTCGCAAATACTTTATTTTGTAAGAAATTTGCATTAAAAAATCGGCAAAGAACGCTCAAGCTTTGAGAAATACAGTTTCTTTTAGTTATTAAAATTACAAGAATACATAAAATTTGCCAATTTTGAACATGTGATCTGCAACAAAGAATGTAAGTGATAGTGATGTTTAATTTAATCTGCGTTCACTCAATATTAAGTTGCATTAAAGACGTTGTTCTAAAAAAGCATTTACTATTATACTTTAAGCATTTTTTTTTAGAAATATAGACCAATGAATAGACTGGCTCAGACTACCCAACAGTTTCTATCACTAGCTGTTCAAATACTGACTCATCTCTGAATAAAATTTTCTAGAGAAATTCATGATAAATATTTTTAACTGAACCATGTTTTCCCTAAAACCTCAGCTGAATTTGTAGGCGGCAGTCTATTCATAATAAAAGGGCTAATCAAGCTAAATGCAACGCAAGTAACACCTGTTAAGCTCGGTCATATATCAACTAGTTTTGTACATTATGTTTCCATAATAAATTTATTTGGAAATAAATTGTATTTTCTACACTATACAAACTATGCGAACGCCTTTTACAAATATGCACTGAGGTTTTATTTATTCTCCACAAGAAATTCTACAATTATTTATAACTATTATAAAGCTTGGTACCCTTACTATTGCCTGCTATGATAATTGCCTAAATTTAGGCAGCAGTTTTTATTATCTGCAAAAATTTCAATTATTTATAAAACTAAAGCACTATTACTCTTATTTCCTGCCCGAATTAATAAAAATATCTTGTACAGTATTTTTTTCCCAGTGGATCAACTTGCCTATCTTTAATTAAAACTCTTTAACCATTTTGCATTTAGCAAAATTTTTTTTATTGACACAAAGTTTTCAAATTATAAAAATTTCTTGCTTCCACTTGTTTCTAGCTTAAATTTGTATTTAAACGTTTTATAGCATCAATAACACTTTCTCTACCATTTTTTGCTTTTTTGGCCCTTTTTCTAATCATCTTCTCCCTGTTTATTTGTGTTTCATTTTACGGCCATGTATTGCATGTTCTCAACATACAAACGAAATTGTAGACATATGAATGTCTGTAAAAATAGAAAATAAAAACAACATTTTCTGTAACTGTATAGTTATGTATACTAGGATGGGTTCAAAACTGTCCGGTAGCTCAAAAAAAAATAGTCAAAGTTGAACTTTGAGGTTTGAGAATACTGCACTGCTGCTCGTTTGTTTTAAGCCATAAAGTATATATTGTTAGAGATAAAACAGGTGGTACGGGCTGTTAAGAGAAGCAATGCGGCGGTGGCTGTGAAAGAAATAGCGAATAGTATCCTAAGTCCAAAGAATCCTAACTCCAAAGAATGAACAAAGCAAATGAGCGTAACGTCACTCTTCAGCATGTTAAGCCTTCTTCAATCGTTTTCTTCCTACAATACAAGGAGCAGTAAAAAATATTCCAACAAATTTGATCTGATATTTAATCTTTTCCAAGATAGTTTGTATTTGATTTCTTAGTTCGCGTAATTCTCTAATCACCTTCACATGTGGTAACGAACGAAAATCATGACAGAGAATATATAAAGTGTCTTTGATAGCTGCTTGATAGATAGATGTATGTTTGTAATCGTGAGTTTGTTGAAGCGTTAAAACGTGTTTTCTTTTTATATCAGTGCCAGTGTATGAAAAGAGCATTTCTTGTTTTTCATGTGTACGGAATACTGTTGACATGGTCCTTGGTTGTAGTCGTCCTTTGAATTATGGGTTGTTTACCAAAAAAGAAAAACTAAAATAAGAATTTATACCAACAAATCCGTGAATTATATTTTCGACTATTTTTCTTTTATTGCAAACGCTACTTGGCAATTGTCTATGAACTGATATTTCTGTAGAGATACATACAGAACACTAAACTTAAAATAACAACTTTTGAATTTCTATTGTGTGCTTCTGTGTGCGTATGTGTGTAGAAAAAACATGCTTCTGTAGATAGCATATATATTTGGAGTGTGTATATATCCGTGAACATGGATAGTATATAAATTTGTTTTACTTTAATTCACGTGCATGTATGCGAGATTTTTGAATAAGCCATTGTATAGTAGAGCGTTCTTAAGAGGTTGCGTTAAAATAGAGATACCAAAACGGTGGCTCAAAAATAAATGTTGTAAATTGAAGACACTCAAAGGTATGGAATCCATGCTTAGATTTTTTAAAAAACACCAACAGTTTTAGATAAAAAACTTAAATTTTGCTTAACCTTTCTCTTAACTTCTATTATTTCCCATAAATGTTTAAGCTACAAGGGTAAATTATTTTATTTACTACGCGAAAAGTTTATAATATAGTAATGCCAAAAGGAAGTACTTTTGATAAAAGCTATCTTGTATTGATTTTTATAATAATTTCCATTTCATGAAAAGGATCTTTCATGAATGATAACTTATAAGTAAAGTTTTTTTTTATAATAAAGGCATTTAAAAAACACCTTTCATAAAATCTACTTTTATAAAAAGTACCTTTATTTAAAAAAAAAAGTTTTGTAGAAAGAGTAACTTTTACAAAAATTAACTTTTGTATAAAGTACTAAGAATTTGTAGAAAGTATATTCTAAATATTTATATACTCTATAAGACCTTTTATAAGAAAATCCTTGTTAAAAAAGTACGTTTTTTAATTAGTACCATTGTTAAAAAAGTGTCTTCAATTGAAGGTATATTAAAATAAAAAACATAAAATAATATTTTATTTTTAAATCTATAATAGATTGCTTGTGTAAAAGTACCTTTAATAAACATAATAATTTTCTTAGTAAAAATAATTTTTTATTAAAAACGATCTTTTTTTAAAAGTATGTTTAAATTAAAGGTTATTTTAAAATAAGTGCATATAATATTATATTTAAAAAAAGTACTTTTTATAATAAAGAATTTTCATTAGAAGTATATTTGAAAAGCCATTTTTTATATAAAATTTCGTTTAAACAAATGTTTGTTCCATAAAGAGAACCTCATTAATAAAGTTTCATATAAAGTGCTTGTTGTGAAAACTACAAATATTATAAAAAAGTATATAATAAAAAAGTACTCTTCATAAAAAGTACTTTTTTCCAAAAAAAGTACTCATTTAAGGTATATTTAAAGTTATCAACTTTTATAACAAAACATATTTAAAAAAAAAACTCTTTAAAGAAGTACCTTTCGTATAAACTACTTTTAGTAAAAAGTATATTTTAAATCTGTGGTCGCAAGGAAAAACAAAGTAACTCCATTTTTCCAAAAAGTTGAAAAAACACCAAAAATTGGATAGATTTTGGATTTACCATCACTCTGTCAGATCAAAATTTTGAAAAAGTATCACATTTAAGAGTAATCTACAAAATAAAAATCGCTTAAATACCAGTTTTTAGGAAAACTCCATGAGTTTTTTGGAAATATCAGGTAACTCCATGTGTTTTAAGGAAAAATCAGGTAACTCCATAATATCTTAAACCAAAACACTAGGAGATTAATCGTTGATGTAAACACTAATTAAAACTAGAATTGTACAACAAAATTAACTGAATTCCTTTATTTTTTAACAGCAAACTAAGCTCTAAAAAATTGAAAATTTTCGATTTTCAAATCAATACGAAATTCATTACTTTTTTTGACAATAATTTAAAATTACAAGTTTAGTCTCTTTTGTTGCAACCTTGACGATATTCTCCAATTCAAATTTTTATCTAACAATGACGCATTTCCGCGTTTGTCCACTTTTTGGTTTTCAGTTTTTTTCGCTTTTTTCGGCTCGATTTCAATTTTTCTCCTACAGTAGTATTGTCGGATTCTTCGGGATCATTGCCCGATTCCTCGCTCACACTTTTCTTTCGCTTTCTTTTGATTGATTCCTGGCGAGGTTTATGACTGCCTTTTGGAGTGTTTCCGTTGAACTCGGTTTGCATCTGAAGAAGATCAAGGTCTGGATCTACATTTACGTTAGTCGCATTGTAATTTGTAGGAAAGTAACTGTAAATTATTTAATTCTAATTTTTCTTATTCTTTATCTTGGTACTATTTCCATTCACGTACTATAAACATAGAAGACAAAAAATTGTACACTAAAAAATCCATTTTTAGGTAAAAAATCAGGCAACTGACCTTGATTTTCGCTTCTGACGGGTAAAAAGTTTTTTACTGAAACCCAAAATGTTCAACATGATGTAAAATTATGTTTTTTTTTAATGAGAATAATGAGAATATGAATTGAAAAAAAAACTAGTAAATTATGTCGAAAACTATAAATGCGTTTTTCTCGTGTTTTAAAAAAATCGAGTTACCTTGTTTTTCCTTGCGACCACAGAAATATTTTTTATTAAAAAGAGTTTTTCATCAATAGCACTTTTTTAAAAAGTACCTTTCATTTAATTTATATTAAAGGAGGACATTTTATGATAAACATTGCTAAAATATAATTTTTTTTAAAAGTACCTTCCATATAAAGTACTTGGGGTAAAAAGAATATCCCAAGAAATTATATTTGTGATTTTGGAATAAAATTTTTTGTGCATAACCTTTCATTAATATGTAAGGATTGTGTTAGTTTATGTTCTTATAATTTCATTTTGTCTTCCCAATAAAATATATAAATAAATATAGTTTTGAAGAACCTTAATAAAAAAAAAAACATTCCCATAAAATTCATTCATTGAAATTCAAGTACTACTGCGCAAAAAAACACACTAAATACTTAAAAGAACATTCTCTCAATGGTCATTTTGTGGCGCTCAATAGAAAATAACTCAAAAAAATTACACTCAATTTGCAACAATTGTCAGTTGTGCAGATTTGTATTTATTGGTTCTCCTAATAAAAGACTCGTTTCTATATATTTGAACAGGTAATAGATAATAACGCAAAAATATTTATTCTATGTATGAAAGAAAATCAACAAACCAGTAGGGTCCTGGTTTATCTATGCAGAGTCTGTCTCGCCTGTTCTCTATTTTAATTTATCTCCCCAACATATTGCAAGTTTATTCCAACAGATAAAAATTCATCTAAAATATCAACAACGTAAGTTTAGTATACTACTATTGAAAATATGATATAAAATAAATGAAGAGAATAATTTCCCGACAACCAGGGAGTTAAAGAAAAAACTTGTTGTTCCTGTGTAATTCAGTTAACTAAATAGAATCATATCAGATAAAGTTTAAAAACAAAAAAAGTATATTTAGAACAATAAAAATTTTTTGTGGTTAATTATTACTGGCAAACATGCACTGTAGAGTGGAATCGTTTTAATAACAGGTGTTTTCAGTGATGAATTTATAATCACAATGGATTTTAGTTCTCTTAGTTTTACACTCACGTTAACTCACACTTAATTGTGTTTATATATTAAACTATTTATGTTTCGCAGTGTCTCTTATACAAGCGCAAGTTTAGTACGTATGCATGTATGTGTGCTTCCATACTTAAAAAAATTAAATTTAACAAACCAGAGAATATTTCTGCCGTCTTATCTACTTAACTACATTGCTATTGTTGTAAACGACAATAAATTAATAAAGAAATATAAACAATAACTTGTTTATCGTACCAAACGTTACGTTTAAATGGTACAACAATATATTCTTTAGGAAATGATATTATGATTGCTGCTATGCCACTACCATTTCTAACTTCACTGAATTGTGGCTTAGAGTAAAAACGTTGGAAAATCGATCCAAATCGTATCTATCTCAAGCCCAAGTTCTTAGAGAACATCTGTGGCGCTCATTGTTGGTTTCGGAGATTAGCCAGTGAAAAGATTTCTGTACTTAGTGATCATCAGCCTGAAGATATTGAAAAACTGTGTTTATGTGCAGATAAGACCACGGCTTGGTATATCTTATTAGCATATTTTAAAGAAATCAATGTAGTTTAATTTCCATCAACCAGCTCTTAGTTTATTTATAACAAAACTCCAGTTCCAATTTAGTTTTAATTGGTTTACTTCTAGTTGGGTTCAAATGTTTTATTCCTTCTTTATACTCCCTTTCATTTTAAATTATTTATTTGGAAAAAACACTGTGTTCGCAACACTATTACGAACATATATATATTATATATATATATATATATATATATATATATATATATATATATATATATATATATATATATATATATATATATATATAGTTTTACGGTGAAGATTCCTTTTATTGTTACTTTTTTTATTAATCTTTATTTTTGCACTGCTATATTTACATTGGGAATTTCCTCCCTGCTTTCAAATATTGTGTAACAAAACAATTTTCTTCATAATAAAGTGTGTGGTTGTTTGAGTAATTTTTTTGTATTTATGTGCAATCATCCCGTTAGATTTCATCTCTTTATTTCCAAAACCTTTGTTTCGTTTTTTTAGAATAAGTATATAATGGATTGTTGTTATAAAACGTGTTTTTCGCAATTTTCTTACTCAATTTTGTATTCACAATTATGATCCCGAACATAAATTCTTTTTCGTTTTTAATTTAATTTATATGTTAAAATTATTCTTCCAGAAAGCTTACGAATAATTTCATTATATAAATATGGAGGGTATTATAAATTTAGACCAAATTTAGATTGCGCTATAGCGGCGGGTTTAAAGTTTTTTTAGTTTAATATGAGTGGAAAATATATGTGGTATTTCCTAAATAATTTGTATAAGAAACATGTCGATTATAGAAAGAAATTTTTTCCAAGAAAATGTTTTAATTTTTTTAATGAAATAATGTAATAAAAATTCTTAATGAAAATTCTTAATGTTCTTTTATATACCATGTTTATATTCCCAGCAAAAAAATTATTAAGGGAGTTCAAAATAATTTCGTTGTTTAAATGTTTCCTAAGCATTAATTTATAAGAAGGCATTCGAATTCTCTTTTTCAAACATAATAAATTATATAATATTGAATTTCTGAAAGGCATGTATCACCCTGTGATAATATTTTATAGAGAATGCTGTTTGTTTAAATAACAACTCTGTAGAAACACCGATTTTTGAAGGTCGATACGCATGCATTTAGCTGATGAGCCGTTTCTTTAACTCTGTAGCCATGACCCCTAGTAACACCCTAGTATTAAAATCATGTGTTTTGCACCTAAACCAAAAAAAGAGGAATTCTTGCACTAAGTTGGACTTAAATTTATAAGTATCTTCATGTGTATCAAAAATAAAAAAAGGTTTGTGTTTTAAGAAATGAAAATAGAATTCAGCTTTAATGATTTTCTAGATTTATTTTATTATATTTTACACAAAATACCAAATA
Organism: Phania funesta; assembly: GCA_963932375.1. Classification (NCBI taxonomy): domain Eukaryota; kingdom Metazoa; phylum Arthropoda; class Insecta; order Diptera; family Tachinidae; genus Phania; species Phania funesta. The sequence goes on along the minus strand of OZ010653.1, from coordinate 100,001,481 downwards.
AGTTTGCGCACGAAAGCCGTATTGTTAAAATTCAGTAGAATTGTGATTAAGGATATGCCTGATTCCGATTGCCTCTACACCAAAGCTAAAAAATTATTTTCCTAAATGTTTCTGTGAATGCCAGCATAACTCGTTGGTTTCGGTGCAAAGCTATCTTTCGTTAAGATAGGTTAAGATAGGTATAAAAAAGCAGTCCCAATAATAGCATATGAAATATTTTGAGAGAATATATTCGCTACTGCTGACCAGAAGTGTGGAGAAACAACTCGTGTTTTATTTGCCAAAGAAACTCATCGGCAACGAAGGTATTTTAGTGAACGCAAATTTCATACCTCACCGCAGGTGCCGTGTTCACCTGATTTGGTTTTAAAAATTTTTCTTATTCTTAAGGCATCTCCTCCTTCCTCATAGTGATCCTTCCGCATGTGTAGCTAATCGAAGAATACTGTGGAACCAGTTCCCGAGACTTGTCTGGGACCTGAGACTGCTAGAAGAGAAGAGGGGTTCAACCAGTAAGTAATGATGGCAATAAAAACCGTCAGTGATGTCAAATGAATAAGGAGCTCCAGGTCTAACTTATTGTTCTATGCAGTCTTGAGCGTATTGTTACCTTCTATAATAGTGCTGGCATTACCGTGACTATATTTACATATATATAAATTTTCATGAAATTAATGATATGAAGTTTTAGTTTATTCTTAAGAAACCACAATTTTATGTCACTAATTTCATGAAAAGTGTCAATATGTAGTTAAAATCTTTCATTCATGCCGACGCATGTGTTCCTAAAGTACAAAATGCTTGTTTTGGGGGAAGAGTTTTGAAACGACTGAAGTGAAATATGAGAATTGGCAAAAAAAAACGATTTAAAAACCAGACTCTGCAACGTGATTTAAAAGTTAGGAAAGGCTTGCAATATGTACGATGGAGACTAACTAGAAGGAATTAAAAAAAAAATAGAACCGAATAATTAAGTTTAGGTTTCCTTAAACTTTACTGTGTATAAAAAATATATATTTTATAGCGTATGATTAATTAATATTATTTAATATTAATCATACGCACGCTGTACCAAATTACCTTAGTTTATAAAAGTTTGGTTTACTTGTGTCCTTATGATACACGCAACGACAAGAATGGTGGGAGAGTAAGATAGCAGTTAGTCGAGAAAGTTGTGTGGGCGAATAAAAGCGTGTTGGTGTTCAAAGGCATTTTGTCACATGGAGAGTCAATTCAATTTTGTTACAGTGAATTTTTGTAATAAATCGCTGAAGCCAATATCTTAAATGGAGTTGTAACGAGTAGTAGCCAACCGAGTAGAGAAATTGTGATCTCTCGTTACCACACTCGGTTAAGAAATCGCTTTAGTGTGAAACGAGCTTTGTGTCGAGTTACTGTCGCGACATTGTCTTGTTACGCGAGGTATTAAGTAGCACAAGGGAAATAAATATTTTTTGTAAATATTAGACAAAGTTCATTGTATTATTCGCCAATTTTAGGAATATGAATTTTTAAACCTTAGCGTCGTATATTATTTGAAAGTATTTCATTCAGTAATTAATATCCGGAATATAAAATTTATGCGCTATAATACAAGGTACATATGTACAAGGCATATGAATAAAGAAAACGGAATTTTGAATTGCAATGCAGCAAACCCACTCAAACCCATTAGGATACTATCTCAATGGAAAACTACTGATGTAAATAAGAAAAGTAAAGGAAACCCTAAGTGTACAGATAATTATTATCTAATCGTCTACAGAGCGATAAACCTTTAATAATGTTTACTTCTGTTTCTGTTTTGAAAATAAATTCTGTTCTTCCATTTCGTTACGTTTTATAAAATAAGGCCCTTTATTTTGGTTGATATTTACGATGGATTAAATATGTCTTTACTAAAGAGATATTACATACAAATTTTAAAAGCTACGGAAAATTTTTTTTATTTATTATGATTTGCAACAAATGGCAAATTTATTTACAAATTATTTATTTTCTCAAAGTGATCAAAATCGTGATTGCAATATAAGTTGATATAAAAATAAAGAGCTAAGCAGAGTATAGTATTTGCTTTGCAAATCGGCCCAGTAGTAAAATGCATATTTATTAACATTATTTCTTGTGTATGATTGCACAGTTGGACCTGCTCTACATTCTTGGATTACGGAACACAACAAGAACAAGAAGTGAGACAAAATAATTCCGAATCTCTTTCTATCTAGAATTGTAAATAAGTTTACATATTTATTTCTTGTTTTTCAGTTTTCGGCAAATTCAAAATAAAAATTTGGTAAATATAAGATTTTAAACAAACATGTTTTCGTCAAAACACCAATTTACAATTAAATTAAATTCTATAAAATCATATATGTTTAGAAACAACAGCATTTAATTGATATTTGTTTGAAACCAATTTTCAACACTTGTTATTTATTCGATTGAAATCTAAAAATAAAGTATTATTTATTTTTTGTTTATTTCAAATAGTTTATGCCTGGAAGCAAAGGTAATAAAAAAATAAAACAATTTAAATCTCTAGAGAAGATTTAACCATTTGAGCAATATTATTGTTGTTTGGATTTATAAAATTAAATGAAATGAATTTAAAGTGTGGATAAAGTAATAAATTCTTAAGCAAATATTTATTGGTATTCACAAGTTTTAAAAACCTGTTTAATGTTGCTTTAAGCTACTTTTTTAGGCAAATAGTTCTTTTGTTACTTTTTTAGACAAAGAACTTATGTGGTGCTCTTGAAAATATGACAAGATGTAACAGGAGACTAAAAAATATGTCGGAATCGGGCCGTTAGCAAGGAAGAGTAACCTTTATTATTTTTAAAGTGGGAATTTGTCTTAACGTAACTGTATCAGCAAACTATTAGCACATCACTGACACTATAAGTATTCAGTCACTGAGTCCTTTAAGTAATCAGTTCTTCTCACTTTCGCATTCATTTCAAAGTACGACTGGTTGCTTTGGAGCCACTTATTAAAAGAAAAACATACTGCTGAAAATAAAAATTCGCTCTTATTCATACCGAAATCTTAACCATTATCATATTATATATCTTAATATAATTTTGTGGTTAGTATTTTAAATAGTTAAGATAGTGTTACGCGTAGAATTTTTTAACTTAAACTGTGTTGTTAAACTCAATCATATTACTATTTTAATGAGCGAAACTCATTCAAACAATAGCTAGTTTATCGTAACTAAAGCAATGCTTAAAATATTTTGAAATGAGCATACTATTTTTATAGAGAACATAATATAGTTATTGTATACATGACACAATTATTCTCCTTCTTTACGTGTACTTGCTTCGCTTGTAGATAGAAGGGCGAATAATCTTCATATGTGGAATAGTGGAAGAATACAAAGTTACGTCTACATAATTGTAAACACAAACAAACTAGTTTTCTTTCACTTACATACATTTTAATTTATAAATTTCCAGTTAAATTATTTTACATTTTCTAGATTACTTTTCGTTTTCTCTGTAGTGTTTCACTTAATATTTTCAAAGCACGACTTTATATGTTCTTAGATGTTGTTGTGTTCTGGCATAAAAAGTAACACAAATTAGAGTATTTCAAATGAACACCACAAAATTATTAAACAAATACAACAACAATTATTGTAATGGAACCAACAATGACACACAAAACACTAACGTTAATAAGTTTAGTAATAAAATAAGGAGGAAGGAAAGTGGGATAGAGGGAGAAAAACACAACAAGTGTAATTAAAGGAGAAAGTAACAGCTGGCTTTTATATAATTGTTATTTTTATTGTCAGTGTTTGTAGTTATGTACTGGACAGTGGAACGAATTGCAGTTTTAAATCAAATACATACAATAAAATATTGCAGAAAAATGTTAACAAAGCTTACCGCATAATGGATCACTGCGTTAGTGACAGGCCATGAAAACTTCAAGTACCATCTGGCTAAGATGAAGTCGTAGATGATGACACTTGCAGACTATGCCTGGAAGAGGCTGAGACGGTAGCGCACATTGTGTGTGAATGTCTAGCACTGGCTAGCATAAGGCTTAAGACCAAGGGCAGACACTTGTTAGATGTGAATGCCATGGGGAAACTAAGCCTTAGACAAATGCTAGCAATTACAAAAGGCTCCGTGATGAGGAAGAGTGTCGACAGTTACAAGTCGACAGTCTGAAATCACTTTAGTCAAGAGTAAAGGCTAGGGCTAGCACGAGACTCAATTGAAAGTAAGGTGGTTGTGATTACGGATTGGTTCCCTGAAATCAATTTGAGGAGCGAAATGTGGATCGAAAAGTGACCTAGAAAGTAAGTGGTCTGCTTCGATATCCCCCCATACATTAATAAATACCGCATAAAGCCATTTAAAATTTGAAATAAGTTTTGTGAATTTATTGGTACTTTACTGTTTCGGAAAATTAGCGCTTACAAATTATAATTAACATAAAATTATATATTTTTTTTAAATTTACGCCATTATTTAAAAAATTAAGCCTGCTATAAATTTAATTTATTTTATTCCATATTTTGTATTGCACTATTTTAGCAACACATAATAATTTTAGTCGCTGGTTTACGCCATTTAAAACGATTATGAAAAGAAATTTCCTTATTGGAATTTCTAAACATTTCTTAAGTTTAATAATCTCTATTCCGAAATAGGATACAACTCTTGCTAGTTAAAACAAATCAAAACTAACCTCTTCAGTAATTTTTAAAATTGTATACTACCGCTTTTACGAATTTGACGGCCACTATTGTACTAAAAATACGAAACATTAAAAACGACTTATACAACCTTACATTCTTTGTAACTAATTAACATATATTTACAAAAAACTAAAACCAAACAAATTACAATATTTTCGTGGAATCAAAACTGAGACAGTGGGCAAAGAAGCATGGAAGTCATACTCAAACTTAAGCAACAAAAATCTTAACAAATTAAAAAGACATATAAAAATGTTGTCTAACAGTCATAACACAAGACATGCACGAAATTCTTAAAATAAAAGACAAACAAAAAATTAAACTGATTATATAAATACAACAATACAGCAAATTTAAATTAGTGAAGTCATACAACAAGATTTTAATACAATCCTTCAAAGATATAAAATGTCAAATACAAGAACCCACTCTCCAACAATATGCTACATTTAAACTCAACATGTTTAAGCGTGTTCTTATACCAGAACAACATGTTCATCAAAAACCTGCCTAGAAATTTTCTGATTAATGAAAATAAAAATTATGAACGATACGTTCTGGAGTTAGCAAGATTTAAGAATACATTGTAGCAAATACAGATTCAAAGCACAAGTATTTAGATTGCTTTAAAAATGAGGAAAGAAGGTAAAATTGTTTAAATATAAAAATATTAGTGGTTTACTCATATAAAATTTAATAAAATTCAAGGTCTTTTAAACTTTTAATTAAATAATTCAAATTAAAATTGTATTGAAGGCTTAAGTTTTGGCGACATACGTCGATTATTTTAAGTGATATATTACGAATTAGAGTTCTAATGACATTTCACTTCCAAGCCGTAGCTGGTGTTGCATGAAGACTTAACACTTAATACTTTTACGAGCTGTGTGACAAGCAGTGCGTCATGTTTAACACAAAGAACGTTGGCATCACGACCTTTAACTTAATATTGAATGATATTTTTAGGCCACTTAAGTAAAATCTTGCCATGTTGTATTACGAGATAAGTTATTTTATCCAGATTTACATCGAATAGTTTCTTTGTGTTAATCGCATATAAAAATTTTGTTCGCTGGTGCCAGTTTTTTTCTTTAACATTTGTTAGATATGTTTCTTTTAGTTTCTTACAACGACTAAGAAACGTTACAACGGTTACGTAATCCTAAGAGTAACTTTCTCCACCAAGAGAGAAATCATAGAATTTAAATTTTTTATGCAACACAGGTAACATTTTTCATAACACTCTGTTAGAATAGCCCATACTTTTTTACGACTTACAGTTTATTTAGAATTAATAAGATAAGACTTTCGAAATAATGGCTTCAGTGAATAAAATCGATATTGGTTCACAAAAATATTGTTAACGATTACTCAACATAAATATGTGAAAAGCAAAATAATCTAAAGCAATATATTATGATTAAATTGTATGGTTGTAAAAAATAATATGGTCCTCTTCAAATGATGCAAAAGCTAAGAGCAAATGTTACTGATTGGAAGCAGATGAAGTGTAAACAGTGACTACTAAAGCATTCTAATGCTTAATAATCAACGTACTAATATACATATGTTAGTTAAAATACTTTGGTTTATGGTTAGAACTGTAGTAAAAATTACATTGTTCAGATCAACAATATTGTAATTTTGAAAGATGGAAAATAGTTACTGATTAAATGAAAACAATAACCTGACAACATTCTGTTTATTGCAAATAAAATAATGTTTTAAATGTTTTTAATTAACCATTTGCTACAACAATATATTGTTGTAGAGAAAAACACCTGATTGTCTTGACGATGCCAAAACCATATTTTTTTGGTTCCAGGTTATTATGTTACGTATAAGTCACAAAATCCGACAGTGTAGTCAACCCTTGTGTCTGCCAAATGACGACCTATGTGTAACGTATATTTTTGATAATGCTTACTACTTTTAGGAATTATTCTAAGTATTCTTTTAAATTTAAAACACTAAATATTTATTATTGTCTTATAAACTTCAACCTTCAATTTCATCCTTAAACTATACTACAGAATTTAATTTAAAAAATAATTATGTAAAACTAACACCAAGTGTTAAACTTTAATTAACTATAATTCTAGACTTATGCCAAAACTCCTTACATGTTACTAAATTACCATCTATTAAAACTCTTTGCATACTCTACACTTAACACCAAGGCCATCTTTACTTTAAAACTTGGACAATTTTACTGATATTTAGTGATAATATTTTTCCTTATAACTAATCAAAAAATTTTACGCGCTCCTTATATTTGATACAATATAGTAAATATTTTTCCGTTTTCATTTAAACAAATCCCAATACTATTTACGAATTTTAAACCTTAAAATAACCTTAATTATAAAACAATTATATAGAAACACTTAATTGCAATTGTAATGTTAGAAATGTCCTCACACCCACAAGCACAGAAGAGTGCTCTGAATTTGTATAACAAACATGTATTAAATATTTAGTTGCTGTAAAAAATTGAATTAAAATGTCAGCATCATGATGCCGCTGAGGCGAAATATCAACTTTAATTTTCCAATTAGAGACACTAGCAGTCGTTACCGTTGCATCGTGTTAAAAGGTTTCAATTAAAAATTTAATTAAACTATATTGATGTATTTCTGTTAAAAGTCCACACTTCAATGCAAAATTTTATTAGTAACTCTGAAATGTTTCTTTTTCTCTACGTTCGTTGACAATTTATGGTAAAATAACGTCAAAACTAAATTGGAAAAAACTTCGTTTGAAATTGAAAACTCAATTCAATGTGACAAATAATATTTCAAATTCTAATGGTTGGGCAGGTGAAGCATAAAAACTAAAAGCTAAAACTAGCAAAAAAAAGTTACATTAATCCATGCGACATCAGAAAAGTTCAAAACTAAACCCGGAAGCCATGAATTGATGTAGCGAGTAAGAGAAGCGAGGGCAAAATAAAACTAAGCATGCAACGTAAGCGCAAGTTTTATAGCAAAAAACTTGTTCACAAATAATGCGCCATGATGATTTTTTATTATTATGTTCTTTCTATACAGCGAAACTACTGCAACTTTTAATAAACATTTATGAGACATATTTAAATTAGTGTCTGCATCCATGTTCTTGCTAGAAAAACTTTGCCCTACATATTTCGGCATATGAGAAAAACAAATGCTTAATAGAGTCAAAGCCATACAGCACAAAAAATTAACCGCTTTCAAGTAAGACTAAAATTGTATAAAATTAAAATGAAAGCAGATGTGGGACAGCAACACGCCTTCAAATGACGGGTTCGTTCTGAGCAATAAATCCCAACATCAAAAGGTAATGGATGCAATAGACAACGGATACATTTAGGTGGTATGCACTACTGACATCGGTCGAAAGCCCCTAGAGAGATGGACCTCTAACACCGATGCCCATAAAACGGTATTTTCGCCGGACTTCAAATTCGAACTGATTTTCAAGGTAATAGGCAGGTCCAATCAAGGACGATAGTGGGTTTTTGAATAACGCTTAAGAGCTGAATTTAACTGTAGTGCTGTAACGAACTATTTGGTAACTTACATGTGTTGCCTCCCTAATATGATTCCAGCAAGAAGGAATGAAATTAAATTAAAAAGGAACAGACTTAACTTCAGTTCCAAACTAACTAGAGCTGCATTACAAATGATTTGACTTGAAATAGAAATGAATTAGTTAGGGAGTTAGTTTTACAGGTCGCCTACAAACTAAGGCCCACGTAGGTCCGCATCTTCGGTCCAAGAGTAAAGAATGATGAAGAGTGCTGTTGTGAAGTCGTTCTTAAGCCAGTTGCTGCACCTTACAAAGGAATAAATTTCCCATAGTTCTACCTCCAATAATTCGGAAAGGCTATTCAACGACCACCGTTCGAAGATGAATCTGATCCTGTCCTTTAGGACAGAATAGAGGCACGAAAGATGATATGAGGTACATATGAGGTACACTTCAGTTAATTGCAAGCAACCCCATTCTTTTCGCGTTATTAACAAATCTACAATATCTAGTAGTCGTTGCCACGATGTCACTTAATTGCTTCTTCTTGTAGATCCATTGTTCGAACCCTAACTAATCTTGCCACCATCTAGCCTTAGCCATATTATATAAACCATTGTGAAGTTGCGAATCATGCTTGTCCCGTGCGAATTATTATGCTTGTCCCGTGTAAATGCCTTCATTCTAAGGGAATTCTCGAGTGTCTCGCCCTCCGATTTAAGGATACCCAGCATTCCTAGAGCAGAGCTGCACTAGAACTGAAGTACAGCTAAACTACATTTAAATAGAACTAAGCTAGAATTAGACGACGAATTAAAATAGAACTAAGCTAGAATTAGACGACAACTTGACGATAAGTGAACAATACCAGAATTACAAGTGAACATTGCTCGAAATAGAACTAAACTAGAATTGGGTAGAACTCAACTAGATTTTCACTAAATCTGAAACGGAACTGAACTAGACCTGTAGTCAAAGTAGGGAAGAACTGACTAATACTGAATAAACTAAACTAGAACTGAAACAGAAATGAACTAAATCCGAACTAGAACTGAAGTGAAACCGAACTAGATTTGAACTAGAACGAAACTAGAAATGAAGTATAACTGAACTAGAACTGAACTGGAACCGAAGTAGAAGTGAATTTGAAACGAACTAGAAACTAACTAGAACATAAGAAACGAATCTGGAACTGAACTAGAACAGTACTACAGCAGATCCAAAATTGGAACTTAACTGAACTGAAACCTAACTATAACTGGACTAGAATCAAACAAGAGCTAAATAAATGGTCTAAGAACTGAAATAGAACTCAACCAAAACTTTACTCACACTTCAACAAACACTTCTCATTGTTTAAAAAGTTACTACAGTGCTTGCATTTGTCCTTTGAAATATTGATTAACCGCAAACATCGTGAAGTTATTAGAATTTTAATTAAAATTCTTGTTTTTGGTAGCACATCTACCATGAAAAATATTAAGCAAAGTCACAATCCAATGCACAAAATAAAAATCCCACCTAATATATTTTGTGGTCTCTAGGCAGGTAGATATGGACTATAATTCTTTTATATCGATTTCTTAAAAAATAAAAATAAAAAACACAGCCAACAATCAATTGGTTGCCGATAGTTTTTTACGACGAACCATTTTATGTAAAACAACTATTTATTGTTGGTTTTGTTAGCGGCGCCATCATTGTTGTACACGTATTTTGTGCATGTATTTGTATTGGTTGCTGTTTTAAATAAATGTCATTGACTGAAAATTGTTTTGGTTTTGGTTTTACTTTTAAATTTTTTGAATTATTTATTGATTGTGTTGGTATCGAAGGGAGTGATTTGTTTGAATTGGAATGTTAGCGATACTTGATTGAAAGCTCTTATAGAGCTAGAGCATTTAAGGACTACTGTTATAGCAAGAAATAGGGATACTTTTAGTTGATATTGAGCAGTTACAATTTTAGGTGCTTAGAATTATATGATCACAATGACGTCCACAGAAATGTGGACTTAGAAGCCTGAAGCGGTTCTCAAATTAAATTAAATCTTGTACACTGAATTCTTATTTTTTATACACATTATTTAACACCATAAATTTTGTTGCTTAATAAGCCAACATTAAAAAACTACTTTAAATTTTATTTGCATGTCGTTCTTGGGATTTTCTTTCACCTTCTTAATTTCAAATAACATTCTTTGGCTTTGAGTTATTGCCCTTGTTCATGCCATATTAATAATTACTTGTACTAAATGGTTTCATTTCCTTAACTTCAGTGAATACTTAATCTAAATTAAAAATTCAAACCAAATATCTAAATACATTACTTTAAACCGAAATAGATGCACCGAAAATAAAAACATGTAATAATGAGGTTTATTAGCTAAACGTAAACTTTAAAATATAAAACAAAACTACTGTCAGACAGTCGCTACCTGTTGAAGAAATTTCAGATTTGGAGTAAAATCTTTCCACAGTCTTACAGTTTACCAACAAAATTTTTTTTCAAGCTACATAAAATTTTAAAAACAGTACAAGACTTGTATTATTTGCAAACTGGGTTGCTGACAGGGAATGTAGGACACTTTTGTAATTTATCAAGTTCTTTTTGTATTTGTTTATGCATACATAAATATACAGTTAACTCCTCCGAACTGCAATAAGCTCCAGTAGAAACAAAAACATTTTTTATTGGTTGGTTAATACAGACAGCAAACTAAATAAAACTACAGAAAATCATGTAACAACAGGGTTAGAAAAAAATTAAAAAAAAAAGGAAAAGACAACAAGAAGGGAAATTACGAGAAAAAAAAAGTAAAAGTAACCGGAGGGTATAAATATTCAAAACAGTGGTTTGGTAGTAGACATGTAGCATCTACGTAATTTTAAGAAGTATGCAATTCCTTAATTCAATTCATTGGCTTGATAAAACAAAAAGTCTTATACCAGCAGTTGCATGAAACAGAGAATATTTATAAAGTTATGCTCTGTTGGTTATTATACTATGAGGTTTATTTGGATTTAATATTATAAACATTTAACAATTTGAACCTAAAATGATTATAAATGATAAATTAATTAACTTTTACCAGGACTTATACTTCGGTTCGTTCTTCTACACTTATAATAACGTTTATACGAAATTTTATATCCCGGTATAAATATCGATTTGAAATTTTCTTTATAAAGGGTTTTACTAACTCTTATACTTTGATTTATACTAAGCTTTTTTTATAATATTCATTTAGTTCTTTTACAACGATCTTATGATTCTCTCGTATATTATAGTTTAGAAAAATATTTATTTAAAATTTATATTTATACAAATTTGACACCTGGTATAAGATCTTTGCTAGTTATAATGCTAATACCTATAACCGCACCGTAACTTATTTTAATCCTTATGCTTAGATTTTATCTAAATTTTAAACCCAAACTTATAGAAAACTATGCTTTCTTTATTAGTCTAAAAATATTTGAAAACTTACTAACTTTTATACTCTGACAATAATATGCCAATCATATATTATTCAACTTATTCAACGTTTTACTGCTAAAATAAAATCTATTCGAATTTCTAGTAATTCTTATGCTTACTATACTAATACTGATTAATTGACTTAATCTTTGATTCTTGATTTAATATTCCGACAGGGTGTTTTGATGTAGATTTTTGGAACGAATTTCCGTCATCCCTTGTCAAGTTTGATTTGGAGACAAATCGGTTTCGGCTATGTGACATCTTCAGTGTAATTTGTCGTTCGTTGACTTAATCTTTCTCTTAATCTTAGAATTTTTCTAACTCGTATATGGGTATATTATTTTTCCAATAATACCTACTACTAGGTACTATCACTTATGATGGGGCTTAAAATAAGCTTATTGTAGTATTTCGTATTACTTATACTACAATATTATACTACTCGTGTTAAAAATAACACATACAAAGCTTTACTACTATGATTTATAATAAGTCTTACATAATATTCGTTAGTTCCTTGATGAAGATAGTATCCGATTCTTGTATAGTTTAGTAAACATTTAAAAATATGAACTTATAAGAACTTTTATACTGAGATTTACACTCGCATTTAAGGCTTTAATAAACGTTAGCGAATAATCACGTAATTTCATAGCCTTCAATATATTGATACACATAGTTAAAGGAGATTTTTGCAAAATTTGTCCGAAAGTTTTATACAAAAATTTATGCGAAACATTGTTCTAAAACTTTTTATATATTTTGCAGTGTGTATTTCAAATTCAATTGACTCGTACTCGTAGCTTTTGCTAAACTTTGTACAGAGTCTTATACTACGAGTTTTCTAGGTTTTTTTAAAAATGTTTATAATCTTATAATAATCAAGCCTGATTTTTATACTAATTACTATACACTATTTACCTTTAAGTTCTTCTGACAACTAAAACAACTAAACTTTTGAATTGACTTAAATAATGAAATTCTTCAATATAGACGTGAAATATTTTTAACATAAGAAAATAAATAATTGTAAAATTCACCGTTCTCTTAATGTTTATTTTATTCAAAATCGTTGACAGGAAAGTTGAAATCCACTTAGCTGGATTGACATTTATTTCAAAGCAGTTTGCATTTTTTGCCACATTAATCACTGTCTACATTCGACAACAAGGTAGTACTTCCTCCTGTTGTTTGTACGATAGTGAAAATAGCAAAAGTTAATGTAGAGTCATACTAGGCAAATATTTAATAAAGACACAATCAAAATATCGTGACTGAAAACTAAACACTAATAAGTTTAAGAAACCTGAAACGATGGATGGGGCTATCACACATAGTCCGGATTATATGGCTTCTCGGCAGAAAGACCAGTAAGGTGCTTAGATATAATAGGAGTTCCTGAAGCTGTTTTACTGCGTCGTTAGTGGCAGGTCTGAGCTTTAAGTATGATCTCGTCAACTTGATAACAGAAGAAGGTGATACTTTACTGTGATTTGAAGAGGCTGAGATATTAGCGCACGTTGTGTGTGAATTTATAGCACTAGCTAACATAAGGCTTAATATCACAGGCAGAAAATTTTGAAATATGAATGCCGTATTGGATCTAAAGCTTAGATAAAAGCTAGCAAATATATTCTACTCCATGATGAGGAAGAAGGTCGGCAGTTAGCACGACACTCAGTGAAAGTAATGTAGTCGTAAATTACACATCGGTTGTTTGAAATCAATTCGATGAATAAAGAGGGTCAAAAAGGGACCCATAAAATAAGCGGTCTGCTTCGAAATCCCCCCAACATTAATAAATAAAATATGACGATTAATCTTACGGACCTCTCAGATTATGAGCACATCAGATAGTATCAAATGTAGGACATGTATATAGGATTTAGAAACTCCCATGCTATGATAACTCTGTGCAGAGACAGTGGCTGGAACTTAGTTTCTACAGTGTTTTTATGAGAACTCACAATAAACTTAATACAGACCTGAGGAAAGTCAGAAATTGTCCCATCATCATAGCTTAGCCTTATTTTCCATTGCTTATTGAAGGCATTTAACGTACTTGGCAAAAGTGGCTAAATATATTGCTGGCAAATATTCGCCTAGTGTGCTTGCAACTTGTTACATTCCAATATTGTACATAGCAACTACATAAATATATTGGGTTTTTGGGAAAGTAAATTATTTTATGAAATAAAAAGTCCGGTGAAGAAAGTAAATAAAACCAAGCATAGGAAAACTCATTTTTTTTCTCATAAAAGATATATATATGTTCCCACTGTACGTATTAAATATTAATATTACACAGCTTGTTCGTTTTACTTCTGTTTAAATTTTCTATAACTTATATGTTAAAGAAATCAAATGGCACCAGTTACTGTTGGGGCCAACCCTCTAACCCAAGAGAGTGTGCAATTAAAACGGAAATAGAAAATGTTAAAAACAAAATACGAAGCATAGAAAATGACTATCATCTTGAGGCGACTGTTGCAATGCAACCCGACATACTCTTTCGCATCTGTGTAATACACTTTAAAATAACTTTGGTTTCTAGTTTTATTATTGTCTTTTATTTATTTATTTATAAATCAAGCCTACATTTCAAAATGTGGTCTTCTGTAGGGTATAGGGCAAAATGAAAAATAGAAAAAAAAGAACACTTTGAACTTTAAGCTCATGCAGTGACATTTAATTAAATTTATATTGAATGTGGCTCAAATCAACAGACAATAAAGTAGTGCAGATGTATGATACTTAAAGTAGGTTTAGGGGATAAATATTTAAAAGCTGTAACAATATAGGAAATGGAAAATTAATACCAGCATACACACTGACATTTTTTTGCACGAAGTTTTTTCTTTCCTACTTCTATTCCTGGTAAACTATTTCTGTTCGAGCACAGGTAACTGTGTTACGTTGTCCATTCTTTTACACTCTCCTCAGAAATCCGTCAAGAAAACTAGAAGATATTATTTTTTAAATTTTACCGTATTCTATTAATAAGTTAAAACAATAGGTCTGAACACTTATACCAACTCTTATACTATGACCTATAGTAAGTCTTTTATATAATATTGAATATAAAAAGATATTACAGTAGCTTTCAAAAGTAGGTTAATTTCGTACAGTCATTTAACTCTAAGAAATAGTTAAACGTTTACTACGTTTTAAACTTAGTAATATACCAACAATAACACTCCGTCGTGTTTTTAGGTAATTAAAGTATAAATTTTAAAATTTCCGTAAACTTCCATTGAGGCTTACACAAACAATTATATTGCGATTAGTATAATATTACAAAAAAAAACTTGATACAAGAATCGTATATATTTTGATATACACATAGTTTTATAGTTCAAATATTATCTGTAAAAAATATTTCCAAATCCTTATAGGTATAAAATAAAACTTTGAACTCCCAGAATTTGGTAAACTTTTAATAAATCTTATACATACTCTTATACTCAGAAACGCACTAAGTTTTATAACACGTTTTTTTGTAAAAAATTTTTAAATAATTACATAATTTGTTTATAAATAATAAAATTTGCAATAGCTTCCGTTGGGGATTCAAACACTTATACCACTCTGCAGTGCGATTCGCCATTCTTTTTTAACGACAATCGCATCGATAAAAAATTTTAACAACAAAATTAACAATGTTGCTAGTCAGTAACTTTTTTTAAATAACATTCCCAACCGTTTAGTCAGCTCTTGTTGTTAGCTTAAAGATTGTAGACAAAAATAAAAGACGTATATTTTTGTCTTGTTTATATATTCGACAAACTAAAATTCATGGCATCTTTTAGGGGCACTTTTAATTTGTTTAAAAATCATTTATACACAATATTATTAATAAACGAGGCACAGGTACGCACTTAGCATGTTTATACTATATGTAGAAAAAGCTTCAAATGTTTTTACTAAGGTGTTGCAAAAATAGCTAAACGCACAAACAATATTTGCAAAAAGTCTTTGTTTTTTCCATTCTTCTTTGTGCTTTTCTTTTATTTGATATTTTTCTGACAGTGATGACACTTGATATCAATTTGAACAAACAAAAAATTAACGATGTCTACTGTCGTTTACAATTGGGGCTTAAAACACTTCTACCGACATCTATATATTTAGCCAGTGGACTTCATGCCAATATACGATGTATTGCTCAATTTTTATACATGAAAAAGATTCATCAAAATAATCAGCTCAGTCAATTATTAAATTATTAAACATCTTCCTCTAAAATACAAGTGCTTCTAAGTGGTGGCATTTACAACTTAACACGTTTAATCAATTAATTAGATTGTGTCATACACATGTAAACACTCGAAGCTTTGTTTGCGGTCAAAAGATTCTCAATTCTAAATTAACCGCCTGATAAATTTTGCCTGAGTACTTGGATACAGGGAAACTAAACGAGCAGGACTGATTAGAAGATATAAATATGGGGGCTGTCTTTAGATGCTTATTAAAGCTGGCCCAAATACACGTGAAGGTCGCCTGTACTGTGTACACAGTCTCTCTTTTGCCCAAACTGATTCAATTCCAATCTCAATTTTAAATCCTTTATAGACTTCTAGGATATACACTTCATTCCACGTTATATTAAAATTTTTTTTTCAATTTGCTAAATCCTCTAATAAGTTTCGCATACAGCCCTGCTACCACATTTATTAAACGCTTTTACCTCTCCCTATGCTAAAATTCACATTATGTTTTATGTTAAATGAAAACAATATTGTATACATGCTACGTTACTAAATATACCGTAAAATATTGTATACCTGCTCTAATATTTTACTGAAATTAATACGTAAAGTTAAAGCAAGATTTCAGATTTTCAGCTTGTATAAAGCATTTACTGTAAAACTTTGAACCAAATTATAATTATATTAAATAAAAAATCTTTTTTTTCTTTGCAGCTGCAACATTTCCAGTCTAAAACTATTGGCGTCTTATTCTTACCAAACAACAACGACGAATATAAAGTGCAGTGAACATTTTTAAAAAGTCACAAGGTTTCCAAAAAAACGTATTAATTAATTCGTATTATAAAATATAAAACAACTAAAAAAAATTATTCAAAATGTGGAGGACTAATTAAACAAATATGAATGTAAAATATATCAATTGTGTTCGTATTAGGAAAATAGTCATAATAAATAAAAAATAGCAGCAAACAATATTTATTAAAGAAGAAATAGTATAATTTTAAATAATCGCAATTGCTAATTATATAGAAAATTTTAAGTAGTATGTAATATGTAAATAATTTATAGCAGTAAAAGTAAACTAAAAATTTTAATAAAAGTTGTTACAAAACGAAAAAATTAAAAAAAAAACTAAATGAAAACGGCTAAGAAAAAAATTGGTTGTATTATCTTCTGCATACTTTTGGGCGGGTCAATTAAAAATTATGTTTGTTTTGTTTATTGTTTTAACTTTGGATCACTAATTAAATAAAACAATTAAAGTATTTTAAAAAATATATAAAAGACATCAATGGTTTAGAAAAAAAACAACAGAAAATATTATTCCTAAGGAAAAAGCAATACATTTAATGCAATATAGTTAATGTAAATGAAAAATTGTATTGGAGCCAAAAAAAAAAAAATTAATTTAATCTTCTTTATGTGACAATACAGCTGAAATCAACTGTAAACAAAAAAGAAAGTGTATGCTTTATAATCATAATAATGATGAGTTAAAATAAAAAATATTGTTTTGGCAAGTGGCCAATTCACTTTGATAAATGAAATTGAGTAAAGCGTTGTAATTTTACAAACCGCGCAAATTTTCAGTCTCTATTTTCAATCCAAAAGCAAGCAAGCAGTGAGCAAACAACAAGTCTGTCAATTTATACAACTACAAATCAAAATTTTTTCCACACTTTAGTTTAATTTTAACAAACAGCTTCTTAAGTAAATGCCAGTTTCTCCCAACATTTAGTTTTGTGAAATAAATGAAAATTTTTAAAAACATATTCAAATTTACATAAACACCCTGTCATATCTTTTAAGATATATATTTAGAAATATTAAATATATGAGTTGAAATTTAACTGCCTGAAAATCATTTGACTTCCGCACTTCCTGCTTCTTATTTGCTCTTTTGGATTTGCAATTATTAGCTTTTAGTTTTCGGCATCATCTTGTTTTAATTTATACTTCATCATTTTCTTACGCTGCTGAGTTAGTGCGCTTAAGCTGCATTAACTTTACAACAATCATTGGTCATGGATTCCTCTCTGCTATACATATTGCTGCTGTTATTTGTGATAATCAAAGGTAAGTTTAAAAACAAAATGTTATTCTGTTGAAAATAAAAAATAAAAAATTCACAATAAGAATATTCCATTTACCCACAAAAACTTTATTTTATCTTTATGTTATAAAAATATTTGTAACTTTATTATTCCACATGCAGTTCTCACCCTTTAATTATAACCCCAAGGCAAAAGTGTCACATATGCTGTGGTGTACAAAGCAATCAAACCACAAAAATATTTGCTGAATGAAAGCCAGAAAAAAATATAAAAATAAATCTACTTTACCTAACAATAGCAAACTATATAAAAAAAGTTAACAGCATAATAGTGCAAGGAAATATACTCTAGAACCTAATAAAACGGTATATTTACTCGTGTGGTTTACTACAATATTTTATGCCGAAAAACTATTAAGCTGGTGTAAAAAGTATACAGTACATTTGCCAACTACAAAGAAGAAATTTAACAATTATTAAGTTTCATAGTTAAATTATAAATTCGTTAAGAACAATAGAATATTGTAAGATACAATTTGCTGCAGGCAAAAAAGTGTTGCAAGGAGAAGAGTTTAAAAGAAAAGCAATTGAATACAAAGAAATATATAAAGATAAGCCCTTGTGGTTTCCTTGGAATTAAATAAAGGTTTACACAAAGACTTATGCTGAAAAATATTAACTTATAGTTTTGCAGCATTTACCCAGCCTTGGTTTAATAACTATAATATTGGGTACAAAGCTTAAATAAAATCTTCTAATTCGGTTTGGGGTTATTAATAAAAATATTGTAAGTAATAAGGAAAAATAATTATGTTTTCTGGCTGGCATTTTAGAGTAGAAAATCTTGTGATATAACTTAAAGGTTTTGTAATTTTTAAAATGAATCATATTCGTTAAATAAGTCCCAAGTTATTTATTTATTCTAAATTATTTATACTCAGTTCGATTTTGTGCTAAGATATGAACTAAGTTTTTTCTAAGCCTTGTGCTAGTTATGACGCAGACTAATTACGTTTTCGTTTTTTAAATAAAATCTTACTCTGTAGAAGAGTACATGCATAACACAATCTTATTATTTAGGATTTTATACAGATCATAACGAGCAATGCTTTCGACATTATTAAGGGTAAAAGCTACAAAAACCACCATATTTTGTGGGCATAAACATAAATCGAGTAAAAAACCGACAAAAAGGGTTCCATTTTTCTAGAAAAAAAAACAGCACAAGATTCAAAGCCTGAAGTCCAACTGAAGATGGGAGTTGCCGACAAATATTGGACCACCTAGCCGCCTCCTATGTATGCGGCTTATTACGAGCCAAATTCTTAACAGACTCCATCACCGAAGCCGATAGTTGTTGCTTATTTTATTTTCGTGACTATATTGATTGGAAACAAGAACACGTTCCTTTGAAATTAATCAACCGTAAGCTAACAATTGGAGTACAGAAGCCGGCAAACTATATTCCGCTCTATGCGACTTTTAGCCACCGCCGAGAAAGTTTATTGTCGGATGTTTTGCCGGGACATAAAAATTTTAAAAAATGTATCGTTTTTATAGGTGCAATAAATTGTAAGTAATACAACAAAAGCACAATATATAACGACTCTATAAAATGGCGAAAATAACTTTATTATTTTTTAATATTTGTTTCTAAATTCTTTATGTTAACCTATGGTATCTTGAAAAATAACACTCTTATTGACTGTTAAAGTAAGGCCTGTACAGCACAATTGGAAGCATATATATAAGGTAACATTTTACAAAAGTGTTAGTGAAACAATATTCGATAGAAATCGCTACCATTAACTTAGGCCCATATTTGTAAAAACAAATAATAAGGTTGCTCCCCGGGTAAAAGGCGGCCGTCGGTAAATGGATCCATAAATATACGATGAAATTTCTGAAGTTTGGTCTTTGGTAATGTAAGAATATAGGCATAATCGGGTTTTTGATATGTCGAAACAACTTGGAGAATGAAGAAAACTAATCGTAGTGATATAATTTTTTTTTAAATTGAGTACTGATTGGCTTGATTTTAAAACTGATGTAAGAAAATATTTATGCGAAGCGAAACACTGACCCCATAAAGCTTTAGAAATTTGCTGCGAAAGGAGAATTATTTTTCGATTCATAAAAGTCCACTCCAAATTTTTAATGTATTAAACCTATAAGCAACTTAAATAAAAACATTGAACACCTTATGGACGCCAGTTGTATGTTTTACCATCTGATTCCGAGCTTAAGATAAAATAACAAATAATAAAACTCTTTATGTTAGTAAATATTTACTTAGGCAGTTACCATCTTATGACTTTAACATTCCCATTTCTCCTTTGATCTCCTTTGAACTGTTAAAAACATTGTAAGCCTTAAGTGAATTGTTCATTGAATAACCTTGATCAATAGTGCAAAAATGGGTAAGTTCCACTGCTCAAGATCATACAAAAAAATGTCATAAATTGGAGAACTTTGAAATGGCGGTTACACCGGTTTTTTCATAATTTAACGACATATAGAATATTTCTTCACCTTTATTTTGATAACCAACGTATCTACCTTGGCTGCGTCTTACGGTCATTTGTTGCTTTTAGATTTCAAAAACAAGTATCAACGGAATGTGTGTTATTTTCCTATCATTGGATTTTATATTCAGCACTAATATTCTTTTTGGAAATATAAGCTAACATGCAAAATTTCTCAGTAATCGGATAATTTCTGTGGAAATTAGAGCAGTTTTACTATAAGGGAGATATGATAGGACCGGAAGTCCTTGACTTTGAAAATGGACTTACTAGTTACTGATATATATATTTTTTATCATATGTGTAGATTGTCATAATGTAGCTAAAATAACAGTTTAATTTTAAGGACATATTTAAGGCGGTCGTATCCTTAGCTCGACGTTTAAGAATCATTATTCTTTCTAAAGCCGGCCACTCACGTACAGTTTTAACTGTCAGTTTCAACTGTCAGTTTCAACTATTCAGTTAAAACTGTACGTATGTGGGTAATAATTGACCGTTCAACTCAATTGTTCAGTTTAACTGAGAAATTTAAAATTTTTATATTTTTAACTGACATTTTCAACTGAAGTGAACATGTGTGGGGGTTCAACTGTACCGATCTCAATTTGTGTCGAGCGAGAGTGCGTAAACAGAACCAAGTGATAGTTGATTTTATTGAAATATATAGATCGCGCCAAAAAGAAGCTGTCTACCACTTCTTGCACCACTATTTACGCTGTTTTTTTTTTACAAAGAGTACACCGAGAGCGGCGAAACCGTCCTGCTTGTTCGAATCCATGTTAAAAAATTAGGTATTGAACTTCACGTATATGTACATCTCAGTTCACTGTTAAGTCTGTCAGTTATAATTGAACAGTTGAAACTGCCAGTTAAAACTGAACGTGAGTGGCCGGCTTAAGTAAAGCATTTTATAACAGTGTATTAAATGTCACAAATGCCGTTTCAACACCTATATTAGTCCCATCATTATATGTGCGTGCCATGAATCCTAATAAATGCACTTAACTTATAAAAACGGTAGGCTCTACATTATATAATACTTAAATTTTTTACCGAAAAGAAGCGAAATATCATCACCCCTATATATATTTTTGTTCAGCTCAGAAGAAAGCTTTGTTCCAAAAATCATAAATTTATCTTTAAATATCCTTAAGGTGTTGTCACCTCTAGTGCCACAGGTCCTTCTAAATTATAGAAACCTAACACTGGTCGGTGGTCGCAATTATCAACTCCTTCGTTTGATGAAAAATGTATTTTAAGTCTTATACTTAGTGCTAATGCTTAGTGTTATATTAAGACATGCTAAAACTTGTACTATTTATAGGAGTTGTACCAAAGCATTTATTACGACTAATAGATAGTATTATACTAGTATTATACCAAAGGTTTTAAAAAAACTTCTACTAATTGGAATACAAAAAGTTGTACCAGATGATATAGTGATTTTTAAGGATTGCTTCTAAGCTTTGCACTAAAATTTATAATAATAAAATTAATAATAAGGATAGCACTTACTCCCCCATACAGATTAATTTTCCTTTCAATTCCAGCTTCTACACTTAAACCAGGCTCGCAAAAGCATATACTTTTTTATTTGCTTTTATGGTTGCTTTTAAACTGAACGACTAATGTCAGGGATTTTTTAAATTTCATATTTACTAGGTTAGTTACTTAGATTATACTGACAGATATTCTATGCTTTACACTTAGACTCAACTATGAATTATACTAATAACTAAGGCAAAGGCTTATACTTAGCCGTACACTAAGACGTGGGTGTGCAACTGAGCTCCTTCTTAACCGCTGGACCGATTTTTATTACATTTTGTGTGTATGTGTTTGAATAGGCCAATGAATGGTTTAGATTCGTAACTGGTGCCACTAAGTGGCGCTCAGAGACCCATTATTTTCCAATACAACTCCATGATACGCACAAATATCAAATGAAAAAAATGGTTAAGAAGAATTTAAATACCACCAGGAAAATGGCAGTCTGTATAAAACGGGGTCTTAATCATAACCGGTATGTAGCAGAACAATGCTTGACCGCACCACTATTATACATGTATATTGAGTCGTTTACTTTTATACTCAGTCTTAAATTTTGTGTCAGATCTTATACCGATTATTAATAGTAATTTTTTTCTTACTTTTACTATCGGGCACAGTAGCGAAGGTTTTCACCCATTGTATTGTCGCAGAAGAGAGCCTTTGGTGGGAAGCGAACTCACAAACCCCACATTGATAAACCATCTCACTTCTAACTGGCCTACATGGCACCTGTTATAATACTTAATGTATGTAAGGCGTTTAAAGTTTCTATTGGAAGCCATAAAGGCTACTTTAATAAGTCTTTAATCTTTGCCTAGAATACAAAATTTTTTTGTAGCATTTTAAGCAAAACTATTTGTTATGTATGTTGTTGTAGTTTTATGGCTAAGGGATTTTTATTTAATATAGAATTGTTAAAAAATGGTTGAACATTTTAAAAATTGTTTTCTTTCTTTTATTTATTATTACTTCCTTTATTTTGTTAGTTAAATTTATTTGTTAAAAAGAATATTGTGATATCATTTTCTACAATTTTAACTGTTAGTCTTAATATATTGAAAACTTCTTTACCCTCTTCACTGGTACTGCAATAAAATCTCTGTCACCTTTAATGCCTTCAAGGATTTACAATTTTTTTATGTGAATAAAAGTTCTTGAACAAGTTGCCATATTTTTTTATTAGTATTATTTGAACAAGTACATACAAATACTTTTTGGCTTAACAAAAGAATTCATTTTACAACCAAAAAGGTAAATTTGAAAAGGACGGAAACGGAAGGAAATAGAACAAAAAAGAAGAGGATGGCAACAAATTTTGTCTTGATAACAATTTTTGGCTTATACACATGCTACTCTTAAATCATAACAAAACGTTTGTTGGGGAGATCTAAAAAATTTGTGGGGAGAAACTAAAATCAGTAATAAAAGAATTAACAAATAGAAAGATTAAGTTAGGTCGATTGACGGAATCACTACCTGTGCATATGACTCTTATATATACATTATTGAAAATAATTTAGTTTATCTACTTAGCGATCTTTACGATATTATTTAATAAAAGATTCAGCAGATTTGGCAAGGCGCATACCGTTCTCTCTCGAATGCTGCTTTTTCAGCAAGTAATCTCTTCATTCTAGATTATGCAGCGCCTAAGCTCTTATAGTAGACTACTTCTAATCCACAATAGGCCTGCCAATAGGCAACGTAGCGTATGATTAATTTTATTAAAATATTAATACTTTCACCTTTAGGCTGTGATTTCAATACGCCCTGATCACACACAGTAGGTTCGCTTTAGTTCTCTTTCAAGCTTCGATTTACGTTCACACCCAAAAAATCCTTTTCTGTAAAACCGGTTTTGTGTGCTTACATTTTATTTTTGTTTAAAATAAGCGCGATTACGAAACATTACAAAACAAATTACCAGTAGAAGCGGCTCTCTCTACCTTTTAGCATTTCTCTCATCTCTCTTGTCATAGAATTCAAAATTTACACAACTAGAACTGCTATGAACTACTATGAACTTGTGTGTAAGTTATGCGAAAAATCATAAAGTTTTAGTTTTTTTTTTAAGTTGTACAACTCGGTCGAAACGGGCGTGAGAGTATCGTGCAACATTATTCTATTTTTTTCCATAGCGACAGCATAGCCACAAACATAGTGGCCGAGTTTTATGTGCCATCTTTACTTAAAATTATTTCCAAAATAAAGGTGGTTATTAAGGCAACATTGTATTGTCTGTGGACAACTTGAACGCCAACCGAATTGTACAAAGCACATTGTTAATTGAAATGTTTTTTCATATTTCATTAATCTTATTTTTGAACACAGTTTATGATTCTGATACTGACCGAAACGAATAGTTTTCATTATTTGTTCCAACATTTCGCCAATGATGGAAGTAGGGTGTTTGAAAAAAGTAATAACAATACGACTGCAATAAAAAGGCAAACGTATTCAATCGAGCCAAAAAGCGGAAGTGAAAGTGTAAGAATAAAAATACTATAAAACATGAAAAAAAACACATTTATACTAAAAACAATTTTCTATGAAAAGATAAAAAAAAACAAAGAACTATAAAACTTACAAGCACCACTATTCTTGACTGTCACATATATGAATAAATGAAAAAGTCATATAGACACTCTAGTAAACAACACCCACACATTTGTTCATACACACACGCAAACATACACTTACAAAACACATACACTTAAAGTGGCGTCAACTACTAGCACCAATATTTATGAGAAAAATATGAAAGTGTATACGTGTGTGTACGTGGATAAAAATGCCGCCAGTAGTACTCAGCTTTCGTAAAATTCTATTTTTATAATATAGTATGAGTGCAACTATTGAATGAGTGTGTGTGCGTAGAAATAGTAAGAGGGCATAATTGAAATTTGTTTGAAAGAACTCAGACCAAAGTAGATCTTGGATCCCAGGAAATGTTGTATTGGCTCTTAAAAAACACGCTATCTTTTGAAAACTCAACTCATACTTCGGCGTAAGCCGATAAAATAATTCTTTACCTTTGTCAATTCATCTGATTTCAGGCATATGGCTACCTCCGGCATAAGTCGAATTGGGAAGTCTCATTCTCAAACGCTTTTTGCTGCGGGTCGTGTGTCAGGGAAAACGTGGCCATTGTGGCCTTAGCATTAATGGTCTGTGGCTTAGCTGTGTAGTCCATAGACTTCACATAGCCCCACCAAAAAATCGTGAGCTTGGAGGTTAATGTACAGGTCATTTACCTTAGGTTGCACCCTCTTGTGGGAATCGCAGCTCCTCCCCATTATGGGCATTCAATTGTGGCATAAAAAGTCAGTCGTAGCGGTCATCATTAACTGCAACATTCTGATCTCCATCTTTGTTGGATAACTACGGACCAACGATTCCAATGGTTTTTCAGTTCTGGATTATTTTCAATTAAATTAAATTTTAATTTTTTGACGTACACATTCAATCATAATTGGGGTCATCATTAATTTAGTACCGAGTCCACTCACCAATTTTGCAGTAATTATTTGGGTGTCAGTCTATTTATGATGAAATGACAAACCAAACTAAGCATAAAACATGTAACATGAAAGTTCTACACCCTCAAAAAATACTCTCATAATTATGAAGATTACATTTTACAATGCAATTGTTGTGCCTTTGTCGAACGCTGTGTAGAAAACGAACGAATAGTAGACGATATATTAAACGTTTTTTTGAACTAGTTCAAGTACTATTCCGCAAAGAAATAATCAATTTTCTACCTCGTCGTTTTCATCGTCCCTTAAACGTCGTTTACAGCGGATGTACTAATAGCAGTATCATTAATGACATCGAGACCGTGTTATTTGAAAGCACTTCTTCTTGTTGATTCTCGTCACCTTGGTGTTTTTATATTGGTAGGCAAATGGAGCGCAAGTTAAAAGGCCAGACAACATACCTCCTGCAGCTGCAGTTTATAATCAAATCATTTTATTACATGATCGGTCCAATCTGTCCATAGTACTTTGGACGCCAGTTGTGTTGTTTGTGTAAATTCTATGGGCTAAAGAACAATAGTGAGAATATTCAGTACGCCCGATAATAAGTCGTTATGGCAAATGCCGATAGTAATCGTTACGAATTTTTTCCTACCTAAGGTGTAAGGCGTGTTAAGGACCTTGGTTTTTTTGAATTTATGGAACAGTCCTATATAGCATGGATGGTTTTGTGTTTCTGATGACTTTGTCAATATTATCTGGACCACCAACCAGAATTACAGGACAAAGATCTTAGCATTTTTTGAGCCTTTTCAGAACAGTTTTTTTAAAATTGAAAAACTGTTTTTTATTGTTTTCTGTGATGATGAGTTTTTATTTAAAAAAAAAGTAGCAACACTCTCTTTTATTTATGCTACAATGTAGAAGGTAGTGTTGAAGTTTATCTTGTTTTCAATTTCATTTCCAGTGTTCAGGTACTTCATTTTGTTATTGTTGACTTTTTATTTTTGAAAGTAAATTTACAAACAAGCAACAACAATATATCGGCGGTATGGAGTAACGTTACTGTCTGTCAGTAAAAGAAGGAGAAGTATGGCTGTGAAATCAAATGGAATTTTTTGACACACAATACAGAAATCTTGATATTACAAATTATTTAAACCGCATATGTTTAAACACTAATTACCTGCTGCAAGACCTACAGAAGGTTTGTGAAGAAACTCTAATTAAGACTAAATAAGCAGGTTGTATGAATGTTTAAGTTTTGAGCTAAAAAACATAGGCTCGTTTAAAAGCCTTTTAAATGTTTATTGTAGTCGGCATATCAATAATTGCTGTTTAGTCATTTGTTGGAGCATGCGACAGGTCTACTTTGCAAATACTCTTTTAAACTTTACAGCTGATAGTTACTAAGTCAGCGTGAAAGGTGTTGATTTTCCAGCATCAACCAGTGACTACTCGTAACGTCACTACAAACGCCTCGCGAATTCATATTAAAGGCTCAATATTAAGTGATAGAATGTGTTTTATATTTTAAAATGGTTCACGTCCAAATCTTGTATGTCTTCTAGTTTCTGCAGTGGAGAATCACTCAAGCAAGCAATACCACATTTCCAATGCTTGTTGGTGAGACTCCTTCGGGATTGCTTGTTCTGACTGTGGTTTATATCCAAACCATGTCAAGGTCATGATGCACGATCAATCTCTTGTTGCATTGCAATACAGACTGTCTATAAAATAGCTACCGATATATTTTAAATAATTACGAACCACTCCGAGAAATGACATCTTCTTGAATTGTGACCTATACAAGTGCGTATGGGTGCGTTGGGGGTCGTATATATCAAACCGGTACTAATACCACCATCGTAGGATTATGTAGAAAGACTAGTGCCGTTATTAATAATGTCATAGCAACCATCTTGCTGAATACGTAGTCACCGTATAGCACCTAGTCTGCACAGCTTTGATGTGACCTTGCTAAGTAATAGATTGGCAGCATTTTACGAGAAATACGGCAAGCGAGCCTGTTTTACAATCCTATTTTTAAATATCCTCCCTGTATATCATTTGGAACCTCTGCCAGTTATCAGCTACTTTAAAAATACATACATGTATTTCCAGCTGAAAAGGGATACATAGATTATAATGTTTACACAGTGAAACGGAGGAGTAAAGACTCCGCTAAAATCGCCATTCGATCGTATTTGTATATTCATGGCTACTGAAGATATCTTAACCAATATATCGTTTGTCAAGTAGGCCAAATTGTGTAGTAAAACTTAGGGTTTCTAGAAATGTCTCTCATATCAGATACCCTAGCTGGACTGCGCCGGTTAGCCGATCAAAAGGCCAACTAGTGGGCCGTATAAAATATGAAGAAACCGCGCTTGTGTAAAAAAAAGTTGTGAATGGCTAAAACTATACTTTCTAGTACAGTTTTAGCCATTCATTTCATATCTTTTGTAAGATGATTGAAGAAATTAAGATTCAAAAGAGTCGTGCCAATAATGGAAGTGGTTTTGAAACAAACAAGATTTAAGAATGTAGGATTGATTGGTGCAAGCAAATGACAAACGACAGGCCACCAGCACTTAAAATCAAGAGCTATCGGAAAGAAGTTCCGTTTGTTTATATTCCAAATATCAAATTGATCAAAATTTTTTTACTTCGCCTTTGCGTAGGGCTACTTCCTAAAAAAACCTTCATGTGCTGATATTTTTCTTTATTTAACGTTTGGTCATTCTATTGTTTTTATTATTTATTTAAGTTTTACATTGTGTTGTTTTTTGTTTTTCCTTGCTTTATTCTTAAAAGTAAAAATAATAAAAAGTTCCTTAGAGACGACAGTTAGCAAGAAGGACTGCATGAGTGCATGCAAAACTTAGTTTATTAATAACACTGTATTGGGAATATTTACAAACAAGCTGTTTTGTTTTAAAAGCTGCTAGCGTTTTTATTTATTTTAGAGTATGTTTTTGTTTTGGAAAAACTATATAGATTTTATTTTTGTGTTGTTAGTAAAGTTGTTTAAAGTTTCATTCAAGGTTGGCAAGACAACTATGGCAGCCATGAATTCCTTACCGAAATATATCAAAACCAACTTAGTTTCTTCAGTGCAAAAAAACTTGTTCCCACAAGATCCAAAAGTATACTTTGACGATTGTTTTGGTAGAATAAAATATTGTTAGAGCACAGATTTAAGTTGCTATAAAGTTTTTATGTATTTATTTTATCGATGGGTTTGTGCAACAGATAAACATCCTGAAAGTTACTGTGTTAAAGAATATTAATAATTTCCCAAAACAGCACGAAGCTGACACAGAACTTGTTATGTGACTGATTCCTTAGGGGTAGGGAACGGTTCAATTTCTAACACTTTGCATGAAAGGGACTTGTCGCTTTCATATGACGTTGCCTGAGACAGACTTGTGCAAATCGCCTACCTGTATTTGTTTTGTAATTGAAATACCAAATACAAAACACTTTTAACTCATTTATTTAAAATACAAATTGCAGTATTTTAGTTATTTTTATTGAAAATACAAAATGATCAGAAAAACAAGCTCTTGTTGGGGTATAAATAACACCTGATAAAGAGAACAACTTTAGCTTCCAAGAATTGCCTCTAAGGAAGCAGACAAATTCCATCTCCAAATTCGATGACTTGAGTTCATCACTTTTCCTACGATGAATTCTTTGTTCGTTTTTCTGGCAACCAACACATTTTATAGCCAAGATTACTTCAGGTGACAATTTAAATAAAACTTATCGTATCTTCTTGTCAAATTTTCGTTTAATTGTGATACAATACAACTCACAAGCCTTGAATTACTACCGTGCAGCCGATCTAATTGATTCTTACAGACATTTAAATTGGCGAAAATTTTTCAATATAGCAATTGTTGTCTTGAATTTAATTTAGAGCCATAGCTGTAGTAATCCAGTTCTGTAGCCGAGAAAATGTTCGTCGTACTTAACTTATCAAATAATTCGTTTAATGAAGAATTACTTTTCATGATCTGTAGTATAGAATCATTAAAATACCTCCATCTTAAGGGGCAGGGATACATAAATTTATGACTAAGACAGTCTTATACGATTTCTGGCGATTTTGGCTTCCGTAATAAAGTGCTGACAAGACGTTGGGAATAAAAAAGCAGCCAACTCAAAAATTAAAATGGTTGTGGATTTTAGCGCTTTCACTTGACGATTGAGACGACTCAATCCTTATTTGTAATAAGTAATTATATTTGTGGAAATGTTTTTTTAAGGCATAATATGTTGGAAATGCAAATACCCAAATACTTTAAGGTGGGGTAATTAAAATACAAAATACATATGCAAGATGTAATTGAAATTGGAACGTGGTGAATTAAAATTTCTTAGACACTTTGTGAGAGGTGACTGAATAAATGCAACGATCCTGATTCAGTGGCGGTTACTGGGCTCAGTTATGATTTGTGTATTACATATGTATGTATATTAATTCATATTGAAAGTTACATACCTAAAAATATTTTATTATCTAAGTTAAATTAGATAAGTGGTCTGTCATGTTTTCACCGGTTACTCCTTGCGTTAGAGCCATGTTCAAAAGTCACAATTCGAACCACTTCGATGCCACTTTCATCGAACCCAGCTAGGCTTAATGCCTTGATAAGAGAATTGAATTTACCACTTGATAAAGCAGAATTACTCACTCCAAGAATGGATTGGAAAAGACATAGCTTTCGTACTATTGGTTCAGGTTTTTTCAAGAAAAATCATGTCTCTAGTGAGTGGCGTTTAGTAATTTTTTTATACTTTATTTCATTTTATTGAATCTTTCTATTAAAAGAAGTTCACAATAAGTATTCATATCTTATTTTTAGATTATTATTTACTAGTTATTACCAATGTAGTAACTAATTTTTTGTATTAAAATCTTAAAAATCTATCTTCTATTGTGTAGAGAGAGCCGCCTAACCAGGCTCAATGTGTCAGTTGTTTTTAGTCTCTGGTGGCCGTCATATTGCAATAAATTGAGTGCTAGAGTGTTGGGATGTGCGACTAGTTTGTTCACGTAATTGGACGTGTACGTTTTAACTTCTTCGTGGATAGTGGGAACTTTAAGATCCTTATGTATGTTTTCATTTCTTATGTACCAGGGGGCGCATATGATAAAACGTAAAATCCTAGACTGTCTTCTCTGTAACTTTTGGATGTTTGATGCACAGGCAGTACCCCACAGCTGAATACCATATGACCATATTGGCTTTATAACGGATTTGTATAAAAGGACTTTATACTCTAAAGCCAAAGTTGAGTTAGGACTTATTAGCCAATGCAGTTGATTTGTTCGAAGCTTTATGGACGCTATTTTTGCCTCAATGTGACGGGACCAAGTTAGGCGCCGATCTGGGTGGATACCTAAATATTTAACGTGCGTTTCCGCTGAAACCGTGGTATTAGTTATTGTGATTGGTGGACAATTTTGCCTTCTAAGGGAAAACGTTACATGAGCACATTTTGATGGATTTACCTTTATTCTCCACTGTTTTAGCGAGTCTTCCAGCTTATGAATATGGGACTGCAGCTTTTCAGATGCATCCTTTGGATCATTACTGACACTTATAATTGCAGTGTCGTCTGCAAAGGTTGATGTATATGTATGTGGGCTTGTCGGCATATCCGCTGTATACATGATATATAATAGCGGCCCTAGCACACTACATTGAGGTACTCCTGCACCGATTTTCCCACAACTTGAAAGCTGGTCCTTTGACCTTACTCTATCGGACAAATAGCTTTTTATAAGCTTATGGGTGTTTTCAGGTAGAACCCGAACTATTTTAGTAAGTAGCCCATCATGGCAGACTTTATCAAACGCTTGGGAAATGTCTATAAATAAAGCTGAACATTATTGCTTTCTTTCAAAAGCCGATCTAATAATGGTAACGATTCTATGGACTTGTTCAATCGTACTATGCCTTGCTCGAAAACCAAACTGATGATCTGGGATAACGTTTTGTTCATTTAGAAAAGGAGTTACACTCGAGACGAATAATTTTTCAAATATCTTTGAAAAAACTGAGTGTAGGCTAATAGGCCTGCAGGATGTAATCTGGCTTGAGTCCTTTCCTGGTTTCGGGATCATAACAATTTCAGACATCTTCCAAAAGCATGGGAAGAAGCCGATGCGCATCATGGCATTAAATATGTAAAGTAAAACTCTTACAGCTGAATTAGGTAAATTTCTTATCATTTATCCTGTTATACGATCAGGTCCAGGTGATTTCTTCCTATCCGTATTTTTAGTTGTCGATCTTAAAGAAGACAACCGAAATTTCATAGGATCATTCACGGTGTCACTAATAATTGGAATAGTGGAATTACGTATATCATGTGGTGCAAAAACCTTCTCTAAGTGATTTGCGAATGCATTTGCCTTTTCGCTTGAGTTTTTAGCCCAAGTACGGTCTTCAAGT
This sequence comes from Phania funesta, assembly GCA_963932375.1. Taxonomy (NCBI): domain Eukaryota; kingdom Metazoa; phylum Arthropoda; class Insecta; order Diptera; family Tachinidae; genus Phania; species Phania funesta. The sequence goes on along the minus strand of OZ010653.1, from coordinate 99,969,479 downwards.
CTTAGTGGTGATTCGTAAGCAATAGTTATTGATTTCTGTAGAACACGCTTTAAAGCAGTTTTATTGCATAATGGAAAAAACCTTCTATTTTTTGTCTCTCGCTTACTTGAAATAAACTTATGCTCTTATAAAACTTGAACAAGAAACAATTACATACAGAGAACATAAATGTGTTCTATGTACGGATCTTAAAGAAGTTTCTTTGCTAACTAGCTTGCAGCCAAGCTATACGACACATTGCTGCTTTTTTTGAGAGTGAGATAGCAGAGCGCGATCGCATTATTTTATCAAACTTTTATCACTCTCTAGTAATGGGCAGAAAAATATTAAAGATGCACCTTTGCTTTAGCTAGATAAAATTAATTTGTAGACATTTCCCATCAAATTGGGACTCATAAAAAATGTTGTAAAAAAATTGAGCAAAGACAAATCTACGTTCCCGTTTCTCACACTAGCAGGGAATGCTCCTACTGATGTCACAAAGAAATTACTTGGTAACTATTGTACTTCTGCTATAAAATGCGGTTTCAACTAAAACAGGAAATGAATAAGTAAATAAATTTATGCTAAACCAGTGCTTTAAAGCAAAGGTGACATCAATATTTTTATACGTGTTAAAAGGCAAACCCTTAATTATCGCTAGTAAAAAAAAATCAGACTTATGTCACTTTCAAAATAAACGGCTCTAATATTACTTCTAAATTTGAGAAACTTACAAAGAGTTAGTTATATTCACAATTCTCCTACATACATATGTTTGTGTTGTACTTTACATTATTATAATAGCATGACATCAAATGCATAGACTTATTTAATTTTTCATGAAATTAAAACACTTTTTATTTGAGACTATGAGCTCGATGTAATAAAACAACTTACAGCAACACATGCACGTTGAACTGAAATAGTGCTAAATACAAATTTAAGGTGAAATACGCAGGTAATTAAATGTTATTTTAAACGGAAAAATAAATATGTGCTTGTGTGAAAGCATGGCAAGAGGTTTAGTGAAACAAGAAGGGGGGTTAAAATTGTTTTAAAAACGATCAAATATATTTTTATTATTTAGGCAAGATAAACGAAATGAAACAGTATTTAGGCATTAATTATTAAACCTGTGATATTATTATGTTCACATTTTTTCCGTAGCTTCATCTTATTTTTGGATCAGTATTTCAATCCTAATATGGTTTTAGGTTTTAAGAAATTATATTTTTTTTTTTATTTAAGAAAAGAGTGTCTCAGTAGCAAAATATTTGTTAAATTTACAACATCTGAGTTGATTTTATTGACATAATTTTTTTATTCTGAAAGACGAATTAAAATTTTCATATTAAATAAGTAAATTGCGTTATCATTTACACAGTCTCATTGCACACGTGGAAGAATTTGATTTTAAAACCATAAAATGTAGTTTCTTTTATACAGAAAGCTCTACAAATTAGTAACTGTCAAATAAAAAAAATGGTGTAAAATTTACTAAAACTACCACACAATTATCAGCATCATTTTGATGATCTAATATTTTGTCAACAAATAATAAAACATCCGGACTCAAACTGCATTCATTCGTTCACTTGTGCAACAAAAATTTCATTTCACTTCTATTGTTTAACTTTTAAAATTTCCACGATTTTCTAGGTGCCAATCAAGTTGTCCTGTTGTCTACTACTGCAAGGGAAAGAAATGCAACAGTTATGTCATAAAAATAGCTGTTGCATTAAAGTGATTTGTTAAAGAGTTGTAAAAATCAAATTTACATTTCATTTTAATGCTCAACAGCTCCCATGGGGCTGTGTTTTCTAAATTTTTCCAACAACCCACTCGCTCGCTAACTTTTGCTGCTGGAAAAACTTAAGAAAACTCGAGCATTCCACAAACTTGCTGTGACCTATTTTTAAAGAATTTTTGTAAGCACATGTTTAGTGGGGGTACAAAACTGGCAAATATTTTGTAAAGAAACTTAATTTGTGGCTTAAAGTTGCTTTCAACCAGCTAAAAACTAAACATTTATTACAATTTGTAATGGGTTTCTAATTTGCAAAACTTTACTTTTATATATTATTTCTTCCTGCATATCTGTCGTTTGAGTTATTATGCAACAAGCAGTGAATTTCGTTACTTGTTTTCTAATTCAGATTATGTATTTACAGACTTTGACAATTAATTTTATATAATTTTCAAGGTACAATTAAATTGGATAAAATAATACTTTGATAGTGGTAAAGAAGTAGTCACCAATAATTTGGACTAAACTACGATGCAGTGGTGTGTATATTATACTAAACTACACTTCCTAATAACCCATAGAGTAAAGATATGTTTGTCTTGATTAACGACGGCGCCAATCTTTCGTCTAGAGCCGAGTAGTGGCCTTAGCGACCAACGTCCTTATGCATTGCAAATGTAGCCATTTTAAGCCCAGAACTACCTGGACTTTCTACACACCTATTGCTGAGAGATTCTGAGTTACCTAGTTTTCTGTTGCACACTGATCAAGCACCACAATCGTTTCGCAATTACCGTCTAAGCCACAACCACCAAGTGCACTTACGTCACAGACTATGGAACGTGCCGATATAAATATGAAAGTATAAAAGAACACCCGCTATGCATACCGACAGGCAAACTTTAGTATTAGGTAGCCAACATACCAACAAATACCAAATACATGTTCTGGATATCTTATAATTCTTATTTAGTTTATAATATATGGATTATACAGGATGTCCGCCGGGAAGGTATACTGTATTGTTTGTTTATAATTTTTGATTAAATGAAAGAGAATGGATCTTATATTGATAAATGTTTCATTTAATGTCGGCAATTATGTATGTAATACAATATCAGATAAATGTCCGCCTCTGTCAGCCTCGCAAATACGAGCCCTTTTGAACACAATTTTCATTGCATTCTCACACATTTCACGCGGTATTTCATTACTTTCATCACGAATATTTTGTCTCAGTTGCTCCAGCGTTTCTGGTTTGTATGCATAAACCTTGATTTTCAGATATCCCCAGAAAAAGAAGTCCGGAGTAGTCAATTCAGGCGATCGTGGATGTCTTGTTGTGGAAAGAGGTCTCGCAGTAATTCCATTGTAATCCTGGCTGTATACGACGTGGCACCGTCTTGTTAAAACACACGTTAGTCAAGCCCAAAGCATGCATGCATGGTCGTCTAGAAGAAGCTCTTGTGTCAACTAAATCTTAACTGGAAACAAATCAAAATCAAAATTGTGGCCAAAGTTGTTCTTTGAAGACCAAGCTCCTGAACACGGTATCGAATTGAGGTTGATGGATTGTTTTGAACACTTTATTGAACAGGAGCAATGTTTTCAGCCGATCTTGCAGTACGTTGTGGTCCATGCTTGGGCATATCCGCTACAGTCCCTCTTTCTTCGAAATCATTCCCTACACGATAAATAGCGCGTCTTGTTGGCACTTTGGTTCTCCCAAAAATTTCACGTAACTTTCTCATAATCACAGTAATCGATGATTGATTTTGATACAATGTTTTAACGATTAAAACACGTTGGTTTACCGAATATTTTTCCATAATAAATTTGCCACGTCTCTGCTTCACGACTGCCAAATATAAACTGTCAAGACAAATGTTCACCAAAATGACGGCAAAACAAACTAGTAGACCTTCCCGACGGACAACCTCTAGTTGCAAGCAGCCCTCTTAAATTGTAGTCCGCAGCTTTACCGATTCTTGTTTCGATCATTGTAGAACCGTAGACATAGATTTTACCGGACACTTAGAAATTATCTTTCATTTACCTTAGTTACATGGTAAACGAATAATAAAAGGTCTTCCGAAATTGTCGTAATACTTAATTCACAAAAGTTGGAGGATCACAAAGAAGACCAGGAGAAACTCAATTGAGTATAGAACAAAGAAGTACTATGGTGTTCAGTTCAATACAACAAATGAAACCTATCAAAATTTATTTCCTGTTTTTTTTAAGTTTTTATAGCAAATATTGCTAAATAAGAATAGAGAATATGAAAACAAATTTATTTTGATAGAGAAAAGTGGTCTGCAATGCTTTCTGCTTTAGTTGATGATAGTGCACTTTTAAAAAAGTTGTAATCTTATCTGTCGAACTTTAAAAATATCTTTTATTTTTAATAAAATATTTACTGAAATAAATTTCCCTCTGGCAACAAAGTTGAATAGAAATAATTCAGTTTTCAAAATACCTTCACGAATGAAATCAATTTCTAACTTAAAAAAAAATTAAAGGAACACAAATTTTTATCATAAAATATGTAAATGAGTACTGATATTATTTTCTACCACATTTACAATTTTCCCTAGGTACTTTCACCTATTTGCTCCGAAATTACTAAAATATTTATTGAAATTAATAAAAGCCACTAATCGCTTGTATTAAACTTAACCTTGTATTACAAAACTGTTGAAGCTATAAAAAATCTAATACAAATTCTAATATGTTTTATGCCGCTTGAGAGAACAACAACACATGTATAGTCATGCATACTAATACCCTGTAGTTCAGAAGACGAGTAGGAAACTATGATGCCTTAAACCATACACTTAATGTCTCTTATTTATGGAATAGGTTAGGTAAACAGGCCAAAAATAATCTGGGTCCACTACTCCGGTGTCTTTGTAATACCTGTGTAGGAAAAAGTTAAAGAAGAAGAAACGGCATTAAGATAAAAGTAAAGGTAAATCGAAAAACTGAATAGTGGAGTTTGGAAGATTTATAGATTAGTGTAGCGAAGAAGAGTTGAGTGATTGCTATAACTGTGCCGATGTCAATTTGCATTAAGCCAGTTACGGCTTTTTATGAAGGAATTTTATCTCTACCTAAGATAGTTCAGAACGATTGCAAAGGACCTTCGTCTGAGATAAACCTGGCGTTAGTCCCCTAGGACACAACAGAGATAGAAGAAATAAAGAACGGTGCCTTTTTTTCGCGTGATTTCAAAATCGGCAATATCTGGTAATCCGTTAATTACGTCTTCTGATCTTTGGTTCAAATCTGAAAGTTGCACAGATTATCCCAGTGTTCCTGTATGTGGGTTCCTTCCACCACCTGGCTAGAGTCATATCATATAAAGATTTGTTAATTTGCCTTTTAAAGGCCGAAAGGTGCATGCCACAGAATTCTTATATGTCCGAGTCCTCTAGTCGTGCTCTTTTCTTTGGCAGATTATTAGCCATGCAATTGCGTAAGTTGCTGTCATAGTCACACACACTTATTTAAATGTGATTCCAGCATGTGGCGACATATAAGAGTGTCCAGCAGTCCTGTACCAGTTTATATTTTGTACAGTCTCCTATTAGAGTTGGTGAAGCTTCAAATATTTATTTAAGTATTAAAGTATTTCAAATACTTTATAGAACCACAGTTGATTGCCTTTAATATCGCTGGTATTTCAGTCCGAAGAGCACTGCATTCATTGAAGTTTTTTAAGGCAATATTGACGACAAGTTCTGTAATGTACTCTATTTAACAGATAAGCGAGAGCAAAAAATTTACTTTGCATCAGGTACGACTATTCGTAATACAATGATGGTTCAAGTTTTGGAATAGAAGCAACTGAACTGCAATCTACTTTTTGTTGACAAAAATACCATCTCTAATATATCGCAGTGTTTTCAAGGCATTTTGGATAAACAAAGTTTTCGAGGAAGTAATCCAGATTATTATTAGCTTTGTTGGTTGAAACCCCTAGTGGAGCAGTATGTGCCCCTTCCGCTGACCCAAGATCTGAAAGCTTTTTGGATAAACAAGTCTTGAGAGGGGATACTCTAACTTATATTTAGTCTTGCAAGTTGAAGTAATTGATATAGAAATTTTCATTTCTTCTCCTGCTAAGAGCTGCCTTTTTGAAAAGTAGCGGCTGCTGCTAAAGTAAGCGACTAAATAACCTGTTTTTTATTTGGTTACATTAAGGATAAATATACTATTCGAACGGAGAGTAACAACAAGGTCTTGACAGAGACCACATAAGACTACCGCCTCGATACTGCAGCCCAGACCATAACGTTTAGCTAATGGAGTGCTAATTGATGCTTCTCTTTTGAATTCTCTTCTGCCCAGCAGAGACCATTTTGTTTGATAACATGTCCGTACTTCGGCTTCTTCCCATGCTCTTGGAAGATGTCTGAAATTGTTATGATCCCGAAACCTGGAAAGGACTCAAGACAGGTTACATCCTACCGGCCTATTAACCTACTGTCAGTTTTGTCAAAGATATTTTCAAAATTATTCGTCTCGAGTGTAACTCCTTTTCTAAATGAACACAACGTTATCCCAGATCATCAGTTTGGTTTTCGAGCAAGGTATTGTACTACTGAGCAAGTCCATGGAATCGTTACCATTATTAGATCGGCTTTTGAAAGAAAGCAATGCTGTTCAGCTTTATTTATAGACATTTCCCAATCGTTTGATAAAGTCTGCCATGATGGGCTACTTACTAAAATAGTTCGGGTTCTACCTGAAAACACCCACAAGCTTATAAAAAGCTATTTGTCCGATAGAGTAAGGTCAAAGGACCAGCTTTTAAGATGTGGGAAAATCGTTGCAGGAGTACCTCAAGGTAGTGTGCTATGGCCGCTATTATATATCATCTATACAGCGGATATGCCGACAAGCCCACATACATATACATCAACCTTTGCAGACGACACTGCAATTATAAGTGTCAGTAATGATTCAAAGGACGCATCTGAAAAGCTGCAGTCCCATATTCATAAGCTGGAAGACTGGCTAAAACAGTGGAGAATAAAGGTAAATCCATCAAAATGTGCTCATGTAACGTTTTCCCTCAGAAGGCAAAATTGTCCACCAATCACAATAACTAATACCACGGTTCCAGCGGAAACGTACGTTAAATATTTAGGTATCCACCTAGATCGGCGCCTAACTTGGTCCCGTCACATTGAGGCAAAAATAACGTCCATAAAGCTTCGAACAAATCAACTGCATTGGCTAATAAGTCCTAACTCAACTTTGGCTTTAGAGTATAAAGTCCTTTTATACAAATCCGTTATAAAGCCAATATGGTCATATGGTATTCAGCTGTGGGGTACTGCCTGTGCATCAAACATCCAGAAGTTACAGAGAAGACAGTCTATTTTACGTCATATCGTATATGCCCCCTGGTACATAAGAAATGAAAACATACATAGGGATCTCAAAGTTCCCACTATCCACGAAGAAGTTAAAACATACACGTCCAAATACGTGAACAACCTATTCGCACATCCCAACACTCTAGCACGCAATTTATTGCAATTTGATGGCCACCAGAGACTAAAAAGAACTGACACATTGAGCCTGGCGAGGCGGCTCTCTGCACAATAGAAGATAGATTTTTAAGATTTGAACACAAAAAATTAGTTATTACATTGGTAATAACTAGTAAATAATAATTTAGAAATAAGATTTGAATACTTATTGTGAATTTCTTTTAATAGAAAGATTCAATAAAATAAAATACAGTATAATAAAAAAACATGTCCGTACTAATGAAAGTTGGATTCTTCGCTGAACAAAATATTTCCAAAGTTAGTGAACATCTCTAAATTTTTTTGGAATTCTCAGTCGACCAACTGGATTGTGTAGGCCTTTAGATGTAGGTTTTTCTCAAAACTCAACAGCAAACACACATTTTTAATGAATGCTTGACTTCGTTGGCGAATGCATAATGACGGACTTTATCCAACCCAACTCATCGTTGCTTCCATCGTTTCTTCATCTTTAATAAATCACGGGTAATCTCTGTTTAATAATTGCCCAGTTGATTATGGATTTTCGAACTTTTAGTTTCTAATGTTGTCGCCATCTAATGCATTGCGACAATAATATTCCTCACTATACAAACGCTGAGCAGTTACTAAAGAATCACTGCTTCGGTAATAGGCTCGTACACAAAAAGCAAGATGGGTCTGAGGGTAAGACTCCCTTCCCACTGAGTCTCCATGAAGTAGAGTACGATGCTCCACTCCCCGCACAGTCCCTTTATAACCATCAGTCAAAAACAAAATTCTGATAGGATTTTCGGACACCTGAATATGCACCTAATCTTGTGAATTACGAAACTAATTAATATCTCCTTTCATAAAAATACGCTTCAATATATTCTGAGGCAATATTCTATAACTTTTGCACCATTTCCTCTTTGGCCCCTTTCTTAAGAAAGGAGTGTAGATCGAAATATGGCAATAGGCAATCTTTATATTCAGTCTTCTTCGAAAATTAGAGCCCCAAATCGGCAACCTCCCCACACTCTCCAGCCGTTATATTGTAGTAACATACATAAAAAAGGGCAACCAATGAACTAGAGGGTGTGTATGAACTTCTATTGTAAAAGTGTTTTTGAACACACACAACTTTATTGATATATTTTTTTTACACACAATGACAACATTAACATACAAGTTCTCACACAAGTGCTGGTAATGACGCGTGATTTTACATGGGTTTGTAAGTATGAGCGGGAAAATATGTATGTTGCGCTATAACTATGTCTAAGTTCACACATTTTTCGTTTCGTTACCTTCATTAATCTCGTTCGTTCAACGTTACACATTTTTATAAACACCCTTATACCTTCAGCTAACAAATTTTGTACAAGATTTTTATTTTTTTTATTTTATCCAACGAGAACTTATAGCTTTCACTGCCAAAGTTAACATAAAATTATACATGTGAGATGCAGACAAACTTCTCTAGAGAATTAAATATATTTGAAAATATTTTGTTCTTTATTCGGAGTACTTTCGTAGAAATGTAATAAATATGTTTGTACGAGAAAGCAGAGAAAAAGAAGATAAATTTTCTTCATTTCCTTTGGTTTATTGTGTTGCTGCAGAATTTATCTGCCAGTGTGTGAATATTTAAGCCAGGATAATTTGTAAAATTTAAAGAAGTATACAGCAACTTTTTTAAATAAACATTTTTATTTAAGTAGTGAATTTGACTATTCAAGCATAATTTATGGGAGATGTTGGAAATGTCATTGCGGTCAACTGGGTTTCAAGCTTATTGGCTGGCGTCTCTCTTAAGATCACATTTAATACTCCGAGTAGCACTTGATAGTGCTTTCCGAACTTACCCATTAATAAAGAAAACATGATATGTAACCTACAAGGTTGTAATCACATGCCGAACTGATATGTTTGACTATTACTGGTTGTGCAAAGAAAATTCTCGCTCTTTAACTATAGTTGGCTCCATTTGTAATATATTTCTTTTTTTACATATTAAATGTTAGAATGCATTTACAGATTATATTCCAACTTAAATTTTCAAGCATAGTAACGCACTTTTTCACTCCTGGTTGTGAAACTGAACAGAGTCTTAGGAGAAAATTGAACAAACGACCTTTATACTGATGGACTAGCACTGTACTAACTAGACTATCGATCCAATCTTTTGGTATATTGTTAATAAAGGAAAACTATATTTTGTAATTGCTTAACAATATTTAGTACACAGCCAGCTGTTTTTTTCTCAACAAACATAACCTCTAAAGAAATGTGAATAAAAAACTTTGCAGCAAAAGAGCGCTGCAGAGATTCACTGTTATCGCAAAAAAGTTTCAAGTGGTATGTTCCCACTGAAACCAGTTCCATAAATTGCTTTAAATATACGGATTTTCATTTTGAAAGCAAAAAAATTGGAGGTGGGTACAAAAGTTTTAAGATGAAGAATTAGAGATACTCCTCTATGAAGATTCGCCAAAGAAGAACTCTCACAAATACTGCGAGTAATAAAATCGGCTATTGTATTGAGCTGAAGCCTAGAAACGGCTAATGACGATTTTACATATCGGTACGACAGACGAGATATTTCCATCGGGGATCAAAAATGAATCTATTCGACAATCTGAATGGAAAATTAACAGGGCTAAACTGAAATACTAAAGCAAAATATTTATTGTCGCAAATATGGTAGTCTCAAATAGAGTGTTTTATATTGTGAGCTGCTGAAAACTTATCTGGCTATAACAGACAACAATTAATCCCCTGGAAGAAGGCAATAAACGAACAAAATTTTCCACCACAACAATGCTAGTCCTTCTCTTGGTGTATCAATAAATTGGGAAGTTTTATCTTACTGCCTTTATAACCCTGACTTATACTGTCTCGACACCATTTTTTCGAACGGGCGCGCGTTACTTTAGTCAGAGGTAACAAAAATTAACTTCCCAAAAAAACACGAACAGTTCTAATGGTGCGGTGTTCAATTATTACCAGAAAGTTGGAAATTAAGTTACAGCTAAAGATTGGCAACAAAAAAAAGATAACATGGTGCTGACAACAGATACCAGCAGATGGGGTAAAAACTATAGATGGTTCGGCGTGGCTTTTGTGGTAGAGGGACTTACAGTTTCGCCATTTGAGTGTGGTTGTGGTCTTGTTTGTGTCTTTCTTGAAAAAGTACCAAAGTCTCGCCTTCAAAGATACCAAATCTCAAAATTCAATTTGAACGGCACAAATAAAACTTAAAATGTCTTTAGGCTTGATTTCGTACCTATTCACAGTAAGTTCTAAAATGTCCCACAAAACCTGGTTTTATGAGGCTAGTTTGTATTGCGTACCGATGCAGAAGAAAGCTGTGGTCATTACCATTTTAAAAGAAATACGACTGACTAATGAATTTCCCCGCTCACAAGCACTCGCCAATCGTAACACAGAATGAGCTACAGAAAGTCAAGGTTCACAAGGTCGGGAACCTGCTGTCGACATGGATTGACTTCGGCGGTTTTTATTTTTGTTTTTTTTTTGGTTGCAAAGAAAAACGAAAAGGTTTTTTTCCCTTGCAGTTTTATAAATATTTTGTTCAGTGGTTAGCAACATAGCTTAAATTGCTGGATCATCAGCTAGGTTGGGGGTGAAAATAAAACAAAAAGGAACTGCTAACTCCTAAGTACTGAAAAATCAAACAGTACTAAAAACTCTTAATGGCTCGTTTCCACTATATAATTCAGTAAAACTGTCAAATATTCAAATAATTGGAGCAAATATTAAAATGTGAAAATAATATGTCTTGAATCTTCTAAAAATATGAATGGAAATTTGACAGCCGTAGAGATCTCATAATTTTTCTAAAATGTTCCAAAAACTTAAACTTTGTAAATTATCAGGGTTGCATTTTTACAAAATTCTGATAGTGTAGAGAAATAATTTAATAAGAATATTTTCGGGATTTATTTGACAGTCAGAACGCTTAGTATTAGATTTTTGACTTTCAGAACCAACCAAAATTTAAACACTTGTAGACTAGCGTGAAAAGGTTTTCAATTGAAACAGTTTTTTACATGCTGATTATATAAAAGGAAATAATATATTATGAATATGCCTTAATTTACACTCACATAAATAAACTGCGTTAAAATAATTGCCTTCATTTATTGATTTCGATAACACCTCGTAATTGCAAATACACTTAACTCCTAAAGCATTTTGAGACTTTGTAACAAAATTTACATGTAAACTGTTTACAAACTCTATCGTTTCGCCTTTTATTCCCCACTCCAAAGCACGCACTCATACAAAATTAAACAAAAACGCCAACTACAGCGTGCTTTTCAATTTGGCATGAAACTAGAGGTTGCATAGAAAACGCCGTGTTTGTCTAAATATTTGTTTAACCTCAGAAAGTAAAAAACCAACATCTCTTTGGTGTTTTTTATATTCAATATGCAAACAACGCTGCCTACTCCAGCGTTGCAAAAAAAAAATGAAAAGAAAAAAAGTTAAGCAACATCGATATGTTTTACCCAAACGAAAACCGTAAAAGTGAAAAAGAAAGAAAAATCGAACTTTTAACTAAGAGCTTGTAATAATAAGCTGATGTTTTTATGTTAAACATGCTCATGCAGGTGAGTTAGCGGCAACTCAAGTTTACCAGGGCGAGCTTGAATAGACAGTTTCATCAATTTAACCGACTATCGTCCAATATTCTAACGCTTAGGGTCTTCATAAGCATTAGAATGTATATAATTTTATATCTTTAAATAAATTTTATTTAAATATTTTTTGTTATTGAACTTAGTCTTCTAATGTCATCTTGAAATTTCTCCATTTGCATTTTTTACGTATAATTTTCTAAAAAATTTAAAATAATATAACCAGATGAACTAGAATATAACTTCCACGGAGTTGAAAATAAATATATAAGAAAAAATTCATATGTGATCTGATAATAACTACTTAAGGTCTTTTCACACTATTCGATTGCGTAAAACGACGTGTCAAAAACTCAAATAAAATCATAAAATGGGTAAACTATGGGTATGCTATGAATCTGATAAAAATACGGATGGAAATTTGACAGTCTCCATTTTTTTTAATTTTTTAAACGAGAAGACCTTAAATTTTATCAGGGTTGTGTTTTTACAGATGCAAACATATAAAATACCAACAGAGAGTTTAAAAATAAAAAACCCAGCATATCCTTGCGGATTTTTGCATAGGCAGTTGTGAATGTGGGTACTCATATATAAAATTAGCAAGAATTTATTTTCCCCCTGCTCTTCTTGACATCTGTCTTTATAACAATGCAGAGATGTGTATGCTAAACTCTGAACCATGTGTAAAACTTTAAATAATTTGTGTAGCTGCATATTGTTATTTATGTATGTGTTAGTGCCTCTGTTTGTAATTCAATCATGACTACCGTTCGTAAGTGACGACATTTTGCACATTTGAGCATTGAACTCTTTTGTTGTTGTATTTGTGTTTTCACCAGAGTAACTGCTTTGATATCTCTCGGTTTTTGTTGGCTACCAGATTCTTTAAATTTCTTTTCAACTTCTATCCGCTGGCAGCCAGTTTTTGTTTTGCTTTGATAGTTTTCTACGAGATTTTCCTTATCTGTGCAAACTTTAAGTTTTTAAGAGATGTTCCATTTGCATTGCTTTTTGAGGTTGAAAGGAGTGTACAAGTGTGCTATAGATGATTGCCCTGTTTGAGTTTTGAAATTGTTAAAATATTTCCAGAGTTAAAATTTGTTCACAACACTTAAGTTTTTGTCTTCTTTTCTTGATCAAAACTAGTTGTGGGCATTTCCTAACAAATCCATCAAAGAAGTTTAATATAAAAACAGCTGCAGAAAAACCGCATGTCATAGGTTTAAAGTTAAGATTTTGTTGGAAACAAAGCTGAAAATATATTTTTATAAGTTGCTCACCTAATTTAACTAAGATGGTGAAGGGGATATATATGGGTAAATAAAGTACTAAATATTTTTAATTAAGGATACGAAACAGCATACGTAAAAGGATTCATAGTGTTAAGGATTACGCTAGCTAGTAGAAGGAAGCTATTTGCCATGCTTTTAAGTGTACCTCCGCATGCGGGAACTCTTGGCAGCATTTGTTGCATTGGATAGAACCGAATACGGTTGGAGGAGAGGTTAATTTTGTAGGAAATAAATTGGAATAATATAACTAAATATGTTAAGAAAACCCCAAAATAAATACCAGGAGAGTGAAAAGGAGTCTCAGAAAGTGGAAAGTTAGAGAACCTCTTTGAAGCAAGCTCAATCTTCGAAAGGTTAATCGTCGTGCGTGGATTAAATCTACATTATGATCTGCTGTAGCTTTCTGAAGTAACAACTGATGAGATCGTGAAATAGTTGAACTCCATAATGCACTTTTATGGTTATGGCCAATACGGTTGCCAAGAAACTCTTAGTTAGGAAGACGAGAAGGTACCAAGATAAAAGATCGTGATCATATTAAATCAGAAAAAAGCACTAGTGTCGGGCCGGGTAAAGTCAAGCATTACATGAGCGAGACAAACCCGAGTTGATTGTCCAGCACTTTTTCACTAAGGCTTTTAGGCATATGAAGTGTCATGGAGGATACCTACCCAAAAGCTAGCGATAGTGTAGATTGACAAATATCAGGTGAGAGCCTACAATCAGCCGTAAGTGATTTCCCAACACAAGTACTTAGTTTTGGATGTGACTTTGAGGCACTAAAACACTAGACTTAAACGTTCTGAATATTGTTGTTCCAAAGGCCACTGTACACTAATTCTTTGTCTACCTTAGACTGAAGGGCTTTAAATTAAATTGATTTTGCAATTCAAATATAAATTTCAGTATTTGAAATATTTTAGGTGTCATAAAAAACTCCGACGGGATGAAACAAAAACTTTAGGATAGGCTCAATGTCGTTGTCTATAAAATAAACTTAATATAATGAAAACCACTTCTGTCCATGTGTTTTTATTTTATATTTTATTAAACCATTTGTTATGAAAATTTTATGTTTTAAAGCACCTACTTAATGCACTTAAGCCAGCACATTTAACGATTTTTTTTGCCATTATATTTTGCTCATTTCATTTTGTTTTTTGTATTTACAAAAGCTTTTCCTTATTTATATTATTTCCTATGAATAATATAACAACAATCAGCATGGAGACTATTGAAACCTTTACAGCATGCACTTGAAGCAAAAACTTTGAAACTGTTAAACAGATAAGCAGACATTCAGAAAGAAACAGATTCAGGTGTATGGAACAATGCTACAACTGAACTTGATCACTTTCACTGCAATGGCTTCAAAAAGTTCCTCCGTCTGTCAGTTAAATGAAAATAGAATAAGTTTTATTGCAAAATTTTTTCTGCTTTCATTATCAAATAACTATTATATGTAGAAGAGAACATTAAGCCTATTGCAATAGTTAAGCCTATTTAAAATTTAACGGAAGGCAGAGTTCGTTTTAAGTGTGTATGCTCCTTGACTGAATTATGCTCTGGTTGCAACCACACTCTCTCAATTTCCCAAGATCTATTTGCTTAAGTGTTGAGCGACAGGGTTAAGAGAGCTTTTCCCAGGGAGGGTTTAAATATGAAAGAAATCCGGTAGTGCAAGTTCTCTACTCCCAATGTAAAGGCTTTTCATATTTTGAGTATTTTTATTAAATTTTCTTTGTCATAGTTAAAAAAAAACTTCATAGTGACAACAATACCACTTTGTGTAAAAAGGGTTTGCCGATTTGTATAGGGATTATGAGTTGGATTCTCGAAGTTATACTCAGCAGATCTATCAAAGCTTGAAGAATTCCTTTCTATAAATTCAACTTCAGCGAGACCAGCAGCAGACTTCAAAAGTATAACACCATCATGTTGCACTGTCATCCTGTTGTGCAATACTCTTCTGTCTACAGAACAAAACACATTAATCCAAACGATATAAACTGAATTAGTTCCCGGTGGTATTTGTTCCCGGTGATATCTGTTGTATGCTGTAGCTCATTATCAAAAGAGACTCTCATGGTGGTGTCGGAGTCATGATATACAGCTGTTTGTGTCATGATCCTGGGTCGTTGGTATAGCCGAACTCATATATAGACAAAATGTAATAGGTAGAAATGTATTTTCAAAGAAAAGTTTATTACTGCCGTTAGGGCCCTAATCATTAAGCATATAGTAGATATTGCTCGCTTAATGATCGATACTATTCACCTCACACCTCTGTAACAGCTTCTCAATGCCCAGATCTTAATATTTTTTAACTCTTGAGGACATTCGAACAAAAAGGTTAGACAACACCACAAAAAATTAAAAATTAGTTACTATGGCAGAGTAACCAAAATGTTGATTGAATGTGTCAAGGTGACCAATAACGAACCAATAATAACCTAAGTGGATTATTTTGAGAGCTTGGCAGTACTTCAAACGTCGTAGAAGAAAAGTGCCAATAATTTGTCAATGTGTGTACATTAACCAGCATTAAATATAAATACAAGAACAAAGTTTTTTAACAGATTTTTTCATGATTTTAAAAACCGCGTCCTTTAAACATTTACATATTCGATGCGAAAACCGGATTTTGAAGAGTTTCGAAGAATCGATTATTCGAATGGGTTCTTCCCTCTGCCGGTAAAAAATTAAATAGCTAAACTAGCTTTATATTTATGCTCCACTTAACACCGACGATGCTGCAATACTTTTCTTAAAAAAGAACTTAACGGGAAATGACAGAGTTGTTACAATATTGAGGCTCTTCTCCAACACTACTTCTACGCCAGTCTTCTCTACTCTCTGCGTTTGCAATGAAGGTACTGGAATTATTTATTAGGCTACTTTCTTTTAACACAAAAGAAAGAACCACGTGGTAAAATGCCATCAAATTGAATTACATGATGTAAGGGGCCAATTTTGACCACCGCAACGAGAAAGCTGAAAGCCAGAAAGTGTCCATGCGTAAATTTAATCAACTTCTACAATATTTATCATTTTCACCCTCAAAATTGCCACCAAGAAATGTCTCGATAACCAAAGTGTGTTCTCTAGTGTACATAGATCTGCTCGAAGTTTATCCAACCGAATTTTATGGGCTTTTACGGTGTGTTATTAAACGAGCGTGGATTTTAGCTTCGAAAATAAATCAGTTTCCTACAATTCTCTATTACCACGGTATCAGTGGACAAAGTTCGATTAATTTGCAATGATGAAAAAACCTGCTCCCGGATTCGCTAAACCCAAAAGTCTCAGTAGGTTGATAATATCCTTACGATAAGTCTAATTCTTGCATGATTTTTGGGGCACCTTCCACATATAAGACAAGGACGTTTTTTCGCTCATTAGCATCTTTTACCTCTTTTACACGTAAAACACATTAAAGGAATATAATAGAAATAGAGCGACCATAATAGGTGGCATGAATAACTAGTAGAATGGCCAGGATTTGGCAGGAAAGCCAAACCCATAAGTGTTAATTATTTTTTGTTTTGCCTTTAAAATAATATCCGTAAATAATATTGTATTATAGAGTAAAAACCTATTAACTCTTTGCATTTTAAATTTTATTTCGATTTAAATGATATTTCCAAAGCCCTCAAAAGGCAATGACAAACAATTTATGTTCCATGCACAACCACTTTAAGTTACAAAATATTAATACATTTTTCCCTCAATTCAATAAAAAATTAACTTTCCAGTTCATTTAAAATATAACCGTTAGTTAAACTATTTTGCCATTGTGTCCTTTTTTCACATTTGTATCCTTTTAACCTTCATACTCAATTATGACTCTTTAACGTTTTATTGGATGGCAACATCTAAAACAATTTACTGAATTACTCTCGTTTGCAACAAGGTCATTTGGAATATTATTAAAAAGTTTGCAGTGGACTTGCTGTGACATCATTATAAATATCAAGTCAAAAAACTTAAATAAAAAAGAGGGTGACAAAAAACCTTTAGCCAAATGGAAAATTTAAGTTTTTGTTTCGATTATGTGAAGGCAAATGGCTTTTAGATATTAACAATTTATATTTGTCTCGGGAAGTTCTTTTTTATATGTAATTTAATTTCAACTCTAACTGAGAGCAGCTTAAGCTCAAGTTGAGGTTTAATTAAAGAAACATTAAGCTAAAAAAACAAACCTAAATGCTAGGTTAGTGCCAAAGCTGTTATGCCAGAACAGACAATACGAACACCGTGGAAAAGTTTGAGTGTTGACAGAAGTTAGTGTGGCGACCAGTATTGAAGATGTTTCAGAAATGTCGATTCGGCGCAGATCATCCGAATTGGGCATCACGAGAAAAACAAACCTACACGCATAAAATATTATGGTGATAAAAAAAATTCCGTAAATCATCATTATGTCTAAACAAATTCAATGATATGTTTTTCTATACAAAATGGCAAAAACCCAGCTAAAACATAAAACCAGAATTAATTTGTTGTCTCACGCCGTTGTTGTCTTATTTAAATTTATTTTCCTATCATTCTTATCTGGTCATATAATACTAAGCTTAAATTTAACGCTAAGGAGCGACTTTCACAGTAGCACGTTTTAGCCAATCGATCGAAAGTTTAAATAGGAAACCTGCCATAAATATATAAACACAAATTTCAAAGATAGTTTGCCGATTTCCTTGTAATATATTCCGCTGATATTGTGAAATGCGATTTATATTATATTGAATATCGTTAAATAGCCTACAGCAATCAATGAGCAACCTTTCTATGAAGTTGAATAGCCTCCTGAAAGAATGTTTTAGTTACCGATCCACGAAAGGATATTTAAGGTGCAAATACTAATAAAAACTCCTACTCTGTTTGAAACAAGAGAAGTATTTGAAATTTTTGAGTCTTAGACTTACAAAATTTGTTTGCTTTAACAGGTAGGTTAAGTATATTAATGGCTTCCGATTCTTTAAAAACAGGTGAAGCGATCTGGTCTGTAGCCTTAAAGTACGCAATGCTCTGTTTTAGTTCTGGCTCAATCCTAATTCAGTTCTAATGAGGGAGTCGTTAGTTTTATTTTAAAATATTGGTTCAATATTTTCTTTTTACTTTCACTTCAGTTCTAGATAACTTCGAGATAACTTCGACATAAGTTCTAGTCCAGTTCTAGTTTCATCCGATTCCAGTTTTATTCCATTAACAAGTTGCAGGAAGTGTAAATGTGCAATAAAATTAGTTAAAAGTCTCAATTAAAATATGATTTCGCAAAGATAAATAACTCATATGCTAAACCAAGTGAATATGAGCAATGTGTTATATCGACGTTAAGGGAAGCGGCCGATTGCCACCTTTTGGGATAGAGCTGTGAATTCTCAAAATGGTGAGCCGTAACAAATCGTTTATTCAGACTATTTAATGTGATATTCATGGGTATCTCAAATTTCATAAAGGCCCACTTCTCCCAATTTAAATTCTCTATATTCAATTCAATGTGCATATTATTATTCGAATAGTGCTACTTGTTGCCTGTTACCAACCCTGATAAGTAAGCTGGCTTGTTAGTATAGTCTTAAAATAATGAGACTCGACTTTATCGACTTTAAACACCTTTTTTCAGACTAAATTAGCGTCCTCTACCAATGCTGCCTTATAACTTAACATGTTGAACCGGTATCAGTAACTGTACACAAAATTTAAAGATAACGCTAATACACCACCATAGTTTTCTAATATCAAACCGCCCTAATCAACGCCCCCATACCGTTATTTTCGCAAATTCTTAAATGAAATTTGTGCTTAAAAAGCCATATAACAGTTATATCTAAAAAAATTATTACCACATTGTCACCAAAGTCAACAAAAAAACAATAAAAAAAATTTAAATAAATAAAAAACTTAATGGAAACAAAATATTCATTATATGTATGAGGAATAAAGAAAAATGGAGGCATCTTCCTTCCTTCCTTCCTTCCTTTCTTTCTGTCTTCTTTATATTTTTTATTACAGCTAAAAGCCAAGAAGAAATTAAAAGCGTTGGAAGTCTTACAGGAGTTTTAAAAATACCATTGACATTAATTTTATAACAAGAATATTAACAACCTTTGAAGGATTTCGCAATGAATGAATTCTTTTATGTAGAAAAAAGTAGAAAAATTAAGCACAAACAAAGTTAGTAAACGGGGGAAGACAGAAAGCAGTGGTAAATAAAAAGGTGTATTTAAATAATTGTGCTATTAACTTAAGAGCACAAAAATGAGTTGTTGGAAAAATTACATTTTTAACAATTTTATTGCAATAAAAGTGTGGGCTTATAGACTGCTAAATGAAAGTAAAATATTAAGAGAAGTTACATGAACGTGATATAGAGTAATTTATTTCTTTTCATGTATTTAGTGCATTTGAAGCCTTCAGAGTTGAAAGCAAATTGATATTCATACCACAAAGTAAATATCAGTCGCAAAATTATGAAAAGGTTTTATTAGGCAAATTGTATGTTTCAGCAGGAAATCCTTACCATTTTTTCGGTTTTCGGTAGACAAAGTAGGACCTCGTATACAGACAATTTACTTCTGTTAAGTCATCCTCACAACCAAATACTTTATATACAGGCTTTCTGCCCTTTATAAAGTATTAAAAATTTTTTGATACTAATGAAACATGCTGTACTCGTAACATGCAAAATTCAGTGCAATTTTAGGTTGCTAGTGGGCTTGCGCATATAACACATGAAATTTCAATCCTCTTACTATCGTGGAAAATCTTATGGTAGCATCATTACTTTAACAAGGCTGTAATATAATTATTTCAGAACGAAATTTATTAAATGCATGGAAGACCGTCCCCTATGTATTGATAAGCATAAAAGCTCTTGTGGTACTAAGAATACATATATATATATATATATATATATATATATATATATATATATATATATATATAACTATATATATAGTTGTTATAGAACTGGGTTTGCTGCTTGTAATAAATTTCGAGCGATATTAGTACACTGTCACGTGTAGCTCTAGTTTATTCTAGACGAACTCGTACTTTATCGAGTTGTGCCGGTCACGAACTAGTTCATATAATTGTGAGACTATTTCGGAAAGATGTAAGCAATAACTACAAAAACAACAAGTAATATTATGTATGATACCCCAAAATAAATTGTGTGTTATTTATGTATTTGTTACAAAACTGCCACCTGCTTTCCGTATTATGCTTTTAAGTAATTGAAGCAGTTCGTATCCGGATTGGATTTGCCAATCGTAATTCGTATAATAGCGGCCGGGTGAAATTTTTAAATATTTCAAGATTTTCCTTGATAATAAAACAAACCTTCTTAGAAAGTTCACTAATTCTTTGCATTAAAATATCAACAAGAACAAAAAGTCTAATATATAGCAGGCTAAATCTTATGGTAAATAAGTTACAAGAAAAGCAAAAGTATACAAAAGCACAATAAAGCATGAAAAAAAAACAAAAACAAAAAGTAATTATAATAACGTTACCCAAGGTGACTACTATGAAAGGTCTAAGAATAACAGAGAGAAACCAAAACTATGTAAAAATAAAATGCCTCTACATCTACCCGGCAACAAAGGATATACATAAGCAAATGTATATAAACCATCTCAAAGCCTATAAGTAGGCAATACTATATGTATGTTGTGTGAAACAACTGCATATCCAACACCGTAATATGTGCGATGAATATAGAGAAAATTCTTGACACACAAGCTCCAGGTGAAAGGAAAAAGTAAAAGATATTTATTCTAACAATCTTCTAACAATTTACACAAAAATTCAAAGCTTTGGGTGTTTTATGTAGCAGAAAGTAAAAAACTTAAACTTTTCGGAGATTGTCTGGGTACGAGGATGATTCTAAAATTGGATGAAGTAAAAATTCTTTAACACTCAACAGTCTGAATAGAAAACAGTGTTGTGGTGTCAGTTGAATAAATAACTAATTCGCATTATATTGAGATTCTATTAACGAGAAGTCGGTCTTTCAGCAAACTGTATTCCTAGCCACAGAGCTAGAGGGAGTCCAAGTCAGCTACTTCAGGTTGTTTGGTTATGTTAGAACTCACAGCTTCTAAAATTAGTTATATTTTTTTGTAAAATGCTTTTTTCTCTACGAAAAAATGTTTATGCTTTGAAAATAGTTGTGCAGGGACGTTTTAAACATACAAACTAGGACTTATTGACCATATTTTCCGGATTCCTCCCTTAATTAACTAAAACCGTAGTTTCTGCAGAGTTTAACCTATCCGCCTCTTGCAAGTCTTCCTGATTCATCCCTCTAATGAATTGACTTCAGGCAACCGATTTGTAATTTACGAATACCTTATTCTCAATCAAGTCTCGTGCTACCACCAGCCTTTACTATCGACTATAATGATTTCAGACTGTCGACTGATGACTGTCGACCTTCTCCTTTCACGGAGTCTCTTGTAATTGCTATCATTTGTTTAAGGCTTAGGTCCACCATGGCCATAGTCCTAAGTCAGTGCTGGATATTCACACACAACGTGTGTGACAACCAGAGTTCCTACAGAGATTAACCCGTCCACTTCGTGCGAGGCTTATCCATCCCTTTCGGAATCTCCCCGTCTAACGCATCTCGTTCACTCCTCGCGAGGCTTCTTGACCATTTTCTCCGGATTCCTCCTTTAATCAATTAAAACCTTAGTTTCTGCAGAGATTAACCTTTCCGCCCCTTGCAAGGCTTCCAGATTCATCCCTCTAATGAAGAAAAATATGTCCACCCATACAGAGCTCAATTTGCACGCGTAAGTCATATCGACTGGTATCAAGAGTTCGCATATTTGAGACCAAATACCCTCTTGGCCACTCATTCCTGGCGTAAGATGTTCCACGGTGGATTAGGTATTCTTTACACGAGAGATTCGTTGCATATACATTAACCTGTTACCGCCGCCACCACGTGGAGACGTAAGCCATATCTTTGTGGCTGCCAGCTGTCGTCCTTTTTTGAATCCTTCTGCAAACAACAACAAATTTTCTATCAATACCAATTTTGAAAACAAACTACAGCTAGTTTATCTGAACTAGCTGAAAAAACAAAGAAAAAATAAAAATATGTAAAATGAACAAAAACATTGAACAAGTAAAAGGTGTAAATTAACATATATCAAGTTAAATAAAAATGTAAAAAAGAAGTATTGAAACGTGTTGTAAAGAGTAGAAGGATGTCTTCAAAGCTTAAGTTTTTGAATAGTCAAAATTTTTCTTCCCAGTTAAAAGTAAATATAAATGTATATGCACTGATTTTTGCCATGCTAAATACTCGCACACAAAATATAAATAACGAAATCAAACAAGAACCTTCGGTGGAACACCAGGATTCGCAAGCGTGATTCAGAGAGCAACGTCAGTGGTTCATATTGCCGTATGAACATGCTATAAATAAGCAGGAACGCAAAACAAAAAAATGCGCACTAAAATGACGTGTGGGTACTGCTATATTGTTAAATGAGAAAGTACCGAAAATAGTACAATAGTGCTGAATTCCCCATCACTCCGATTCACTGAACGTAAACAAGTTTCACCTACAGTTATTAATTATTAGTGTTGCGCATTGAAAAATCCTAAAATATTTTTAACATAACTTTTACAAAAATAGCTTAACGCACGAAATTTTGTTAGACAAAAATGAATTAAGGGTAGCTGCTAACATTTGCGTGTTGTTAGTGAATTAGATAGTCGTTACTCCAAACAACAAAAATTGTCAACCAAAATTAGCGAATCCCAATGCCTGTCAATTGGTAATCAAATCTTCCTCGTATAGGTATGTATTTTTTTTTTGGAAAATAATATTTTTGTTTACCAAAGTGCAACATATTCTCAGGAGAAATTTTTTCACAAATATATTTTGTTAAGTTTTAATTTTAAACTGTCTGTTTTCTTAATCTTGAATTTGAACAAAAAACATAAAACCACCCTAAAGATGTTTATTACTTTGCCTAAAGTTTTTTGCTGTTGTTGTACAAGATTTTTTTTTTTTTTACAAACACCATCTCATTAGTTTTGCCATTCACTTGAGTAACACAAAGTTGCCGTGGCTTGTCATCAATTCTGTTACGTTTTCTTTTTGTACCTGTCATCTTTTTTGCAGTAATTTTTTCTGCTGTCAGTATGTTTAAAAAAACCCAAAAGACATAAAAAAATTAAAAAGCCAGTGAAGAAAGGGAATATGATTACGAAAGCTTCACTTAAATTTTTAAAAGCGAAGACATACAATTTAAATGATATGAACGCACCCTTGAGTGGTGTAATATGACAGGTGTCAAGTTGATATAACAGGCGTTAAGGATTTAAAAATAAAAACAGATAAAGACAGGAAGAGGGAGACTGAACCTTTTAAAAGTACTTCTTAAGAAATCAATAAAACTCTTAGCTGTCTCAAATTGAATGATTGTCTTAGGGACACTCCAGAACATCTACGGGGTAAAATTAACTACTTTAATTAAAAGAAAAGACCATTTGAAGCGTATAGCATGCCTAAAGTTTCAAATCAAATTCAAACGACCTAAGGCATTTTTATTCATTGACGATCCAAGCTTAGGGAACGGTTAAGTCGTAAGCAGCAATCCATATAATGAGAATTGATAAAAGGGTCCACAAAAATTTGATCTTGCTCGTACTTACTCTTCCGCATAAAAAATGAACCAATGAAATGTTTTACTTATTAAGCAGATTATGTATTTCTGCTCTCCAAACCAAAACTCTTGCGTAAAATCTTTCCTCTAGTTGACTTGTGTCAAGTTAATTAGTGCGTTCGGCCTTGGATAAATAAATTACGGTTTTCATATATAGCGATGGTTACGGCATTCTACCCATGGGAAACGTCTCAATATGATGTAAAGTGGTATTCTTACGGTTCAAGCTACTTACTCTACATGTGGATTTTGGTGAAGAAGAAAAGATAGAAATTCGTAAAAAATATTTCTCGCGAGTCATGATTTTTTATTTTTGCTCTTCTCCTCCTGCAGGTTATTAACCAAATGTATTGAAGACAAAATCTTTCTCTTAAAAAATAAAAAAAATTGAAAACTAATGAAGCATATCTTTATTGACTTGATTTGCTACTGTCACATCCCATGTTGGTAATACTCTGTTGTGCAGAATGCTTGCCATCATGCCTGCATTATCTTGTTTAATGAAAATCTGCCACAACAGGTCGTGCTGCTTTGGTTGGTATCGATTTTTACATCAACTGATGAAGAACAATTAGACGGTTTCTTGGGAAAACTGAAAGTAAGTATTTGAATTTTGGAAGGTTATCTTGCTTTACAATTCTGAGAAAATTGTTTATTAATTAGTTAAAATTTTTGTTTATTATTGAATTAACAATTGAAAAAATTATTTATAGTGGCATAATGTGCTGCAACTACAGTAGAAAATAATGATTAGATCTGTTATGTAAGACAATTTTTTTTAATTATTAAACAATTTCCAAAAATATAGCAGGCTTTTTACTTTTGCTTTTAACAAAAATATATCGAAAACATATTCTAGGGAGTTAAGTATTTTTTATGAAAACTTTTCTTAATAAAATTTCAAACAGAACAAAAAGGCTGGTAGACATTTATATCCCAAAATAAGGTACACGTGAACACATGCTCATACTGCATATAGTGTAGTATATGATATATATATATATATATATATATATATATATATATATATATATATATATATATATATATATATATATAAGTATGAGCCGATAAATTTATAGAAAATGGCACAGGAAGAAAGTTATGATAACCTAATGTCTGATATTTTTTTTATCATCAACATAATTGTTGTCATGAACAGCAGAAAACAAAATGCTGTTGTACTAAAAAGCGCATTGTTGACCGTAACCGGCAAGATATTTATTTTTATTTTAAAATAAGAAAATATTTCCATAAAAATTCGGACTATTTCATAAAAGTTAAATTTGTCTTAAAGTTGATGTTTCTTAGAAAAATTTATATTTTTAAGCAAAATTTGAGTTTTTTACTAAGTTTTAATTTTTTAACAAGACTTACGTTTTCGCTTACAAAAGTGCCAACATTTTTTTCCGCAAAATCGAAAAGTAAAAATTTTTGAAAATATAAATTTTTGATTTATTTAAATACAGTTGTTTCTCGAAAATTCACTGTTTCTTACACAGCCTCCTTTTTCACCAAAATTAAATTTTTTTTAACTAATATTGACTTTTTTTAACCAATTCAAATTGTTCCTCAAAAATTCAAATTCCGATTACAACTAAATTTTTTTAACAAAAATAACATTTTCTCCCAAACTGGGGTTTTTAGGATAGAAAAGTCCTTTACAAAAATTAAGTTATACCAAAATATATAGTAAATTTTTTAGAATATAAAATTAAAAAAAACTCTCTTTAAAATTATACTTAAAAAAAAATTTAATTTCCAAAAAACTTTGTAACTCTTTTACAAAATTGAAAATTGCACCGAAATTTAAGTTTTAATTAAATTGTTTTACAAAAATTTTTATATATTACAAAACTTTAATTTAAATATAAATTAAAAAAGCAATTCTTTAAAGACTTTAATTTTGTAAGAATATTTCAAAAATTCAATAATTCTAAAAATTATGATTTTTCGGAAAAACTCCACCCTGTCTCGAAAATTTCGTTTCTCTTCATAAAGTTCATTGTTATAAAGAAATAAAATTTTTTCATACAAGTTTTTTTATTAAAATTTTGTTGGCCAAAAAATCCACTGTTTATTACAAAACTCGTCTTTTGCTCTAAAAATCTCTCTTGGTAAAGTCCCTTTTTGACGAAAAAAATTTTTAAAAAGCAAAAATTTTTGTATCCTGTTCAAGTGGGCCTCGTATTTACGCTAATGTATACCGCATATAAATCTGAATTGTATTTACTTGTTTTAGTCTATTTTGCCAGAGTTTTTAAGTAACTGAGACTTAATTTCTACTTCAATTATGCCAGATACCTATTAGGTTTAATAACTTTACTTGTTTAAAAGTTTTTGCTTAAAAGTGTTTGTATTTTGTACACACATTTACTATTTCTATTGTATCTGTGAATGTGTGTGTGTGTGTGTGTTGAAAGAAATTACAAGTGTGTATTTTTGTTAAGTTTTCAGTCACTATGAAAAAGACAACAATTTAAAATAAGAAAGAAAAAACAATTGAAGCAAATGCAGGAAAACGCGACCTGTTAGCATGTATGCTTTAATTTATTGTTTATACCAAGATGAGACACAGAGAGCTACAGAGAGAGCTTGAGAGTTTAGATAAATTGTGTGTCCTGCGCACAGCGCTGTTAGATAAATTTCATCTAAAAGTCCTGATTTTAATAGAAATATTTACTGGCTTCGTTAAATAGGGAAAGTATTTGGAAAAACAGGGAATAACTGAATTTCAACTCAGAGAATTTATAGAGAGCGCGGAAGAGAGTTAATGAATGGTATGGTTTAGGTTTGAACGTTGTTTCGCTCTTTTAAATCACCGTTTATATGTTAATAATTGAGTATTGGAATAATTGGAATTTAATAACGTTATACAAATTTTAGTTAAATGGTAGGGAGTTGAAAATATGATTTTTTTATGTTCTTAATTAAATGCAATTGAATGATTCAAGAAAATATGTAAGTGGATGGCAAAAAAAAAAATATCTTACGAGAAGCTCATATAAGCCAAATATGCCTATTACCGGAGTAACTTATAACTAGACTGTGTTAGAAGAGCACAAAAGGGCTCTTCGGGCTTCTTCTGAAATTTTAGTTTTTTTCCATATTCTCGGGTTTTTTCTTCTACAGTTGACAAATTAGCAATGGGAGAAACGTCAGAGAACTTTTGAAAAAACTTCCTGATTTTTCGATCTTCTCGTGCAGGTGTTGTTAGAGGTCTTCCTTTCTCCTTTGCAAATTATGCAGATTTTATCGATCCTAACTATGCGAAATTTATAGTTATTTTGATAACGTGGGCTGTCATCATGCTGAAAAATAGCACACTTATCTTTGAAACTGGGAGCAAAATATTACTTGATGAGCAAACTAAAGAATGCCCACAGGGTGGCGTTTTATCATTGCCGATCATATTCATAATGAGGTCGATATGAGGTCGATATTTTGGTCCCAGGCCTTGAGGTGCCATTTGGTTATAGTTAGAGGAGACTTTGACTCTGCAATAACCGATCTAGATGAGAAAAACCCCTTTGTTAATCAGAAGAACACTAATGTAGTATCCTTGATCAGAAGAAGGAAGGTATGAGATTACGGGACACAGACTTAACAATAATAAAGGACCAACGACCGAGAAGGATGGTGTGGTTATACAAAACCATAATAGTACCATGTTTGCTAAAGATAGAAGAATTACAGGCACAGATAATCCTGAGTGTAACGGAAGGACTAAGAATCTGTTTCATGCGTAAGGAATGATCAATCACTTCATGCATCTCACTTCAGACATCCAGTCAGTTCAGTTGGTCAGGGAGCGCTTTAAACTTCTCAATAATTTAGCCGTGAAGAGTTCAGTTGGTCCAATCTTGGAAACGGACAAGAGGAGCATGCTGACAATAAAATGTCAGGTTGTATATCTAAGAATATTCACAACCCTATTGTAGGGAAATCTAACCGATTCCTGGAGAGCCCAAGCAGTCATTCAGTAGTCAAAAAGACTCACTGACTAAAAGTATTAAGGCAAAAGATATTTTCAATCTCAGCAGAAATGATATCTAACACTACACTGAACTCTTAACAAGCCACTGCAGACTTAAGTATTACATTAATAAAATAGGAGTGGTAACTCTTCCCGACTCTACCAAGAGGAACAGAAAACATCAAAACTTGTTCTATACAATTGCCTTGTGGTAGCACCAGGCCGACTTAACTATCTAGGTAGTAGGAAACTAGTACCAGAAAACCTATTCGAAATAAGCCTTACAATGATTACGAGATTTATAAAAGTTAGAGAATTGTTTTACCCTTGCTTGTAATGAACCAGTACTGAGAACTGTGTGAATGACGAACAATTAACAGTTCAACTTAACCTAATTAAAGAAATAGAAAATAAAACAAGGCAACAAGTCACTAATATCTTTAAAATAAATCTAAGATATGCCTTGAAGAGAATAATTATTTTACTTAATAATTTTTGGAAACGTCCGCGATTGTATTCCTTTATTGAAAACTTTGTAAGAATTTTTAAATGTACCACCCCATTACGAGGGTAAATCATTAAATGCGTGAATTTTAATATAAAAGGCATTAAACAAAATTAACAAAGTTTCTTTTTGTTCAAGTTCAAGTTACGGCATTTCTCATCGATTGAGAATTTTCAGGTCAGCAAAAAGCTCAAGAAATTGTATTTGTTTATTTTTAATTTTCTTTTATTTTCGGCTGTGGTAAAGAAATGTTTCATTTGGAATAATGTGAGCTTTCAGCTCACAAATTGAAACCAAGAATTTATAAATTAGACCCAGCCAACTTTTGGTTTTTTGCGTCCCAACAGGGTAAATTTGTTAATGTGAGAGAGTAATTTTTTTTACTTTCACTTCTCGGAATTTGCAAAAAAAAAATACTGAAACAGGCCTACTAATATTATTATTAAGGCCCTGTGCACGACGTTCAATAAGAATAAAGCCAATTTCTTTTTCAGTGAGAGACCATGTACTCCTATTAGAGTTAATAAGGTCGTTCCAAATATAGCTCTGATATGGGCTGACATCTCATCGCTAAACTGACATATTCTGCATTTGATAATCTCACAGTTTCCTACTGGTATTATCTTAGACCACAGTGTATGGTAAGTCATCCCCTTATAATCCTGAGGTCATTGCTATCTAGCCTCATTATCCTTTGGGATTTTCTTCTAGACAAGTCCTATAAAGACACTTTCAGCTTCTGTGTTTGCTAAGCAAACCCTCATAACTAGCATAATCTAATTTAGTATACGTTCGTTTAGACACTTGTTGCATTCCATGACAACCGCTGACCTCAATTCATGCAAAGGAAGGCCTTGAGTACTGCCTAGATGTCCGACATTATAAAGATTTTTATACGGCTTATTTTTCTCCACACGCTTTCTCTAGTACAGATGAGGATACGTAAGTTCCAGCTTGAAATATTGTTGTTTCCAATGAAATCGTCCTCTGGAAATTTTGTCCAACTTATCCAGCCCCAGTGCAGCAATTTTCCTGTTTAGAGCCGTTACTTGATTGCAAGTTCTAGTGGCACACATAATGTGCAAGCTTGATATACCACCCTGATTAATTCTTCCATTTTTCCTTGTTAGAAATGAATAATGTATAGTTTATTTGTTTAACATAAACGAATTTTTATAAGGTATATTAATAAAATAATGGCTACAAAATTGGGATTTGAAAAGGTATTTTCTCAAAAATTTGTTTACAATAAGTGTTATACAGTACTAGTAAGGATGGGTTCTAGGTTCTGAATTTAGGACGTACTTTTGATTCAATTCTAAGGAATCTGGGGCGTTTTTTTCTCCTCAGCTAGTAAATCGTTTTACAAATAAACCCAATTTCACTGCAGTTTAACATTTTTCTAAATAGTTAGTCTTTAATCTGATGCAAGTAACAAGTATTTTTTATATTTTTTTCTTGTGCATAAATGTGCATTTTATTGTCAATGTAGAATGCAAAATGCAAATCAGTGTGTATGTATTTTGCACTTGAAGTCTGTTAAATTTTTCAAAACAAATAGCAAGATGAATGCAAAGATATTTGGGACTTTCGTTATTATTGTTTTTTCTCTCTTTTTCTTCAATCCACTTCCCTTATTTCCGGCATCTAGCTGTCGGTATTCCTTGCTATCTGTCCATCATTTTATCCCGTTAATTTCTTTTGTATTAGGTAAGTTATTATTTTACGCATGATGAAATTCATTGTGCAGTATATTTGCCAGAAAACATAGAAATATAACTTTTTTCTATTGATGAAAATAAAGCACATTTTTTATTATTGTTTTCGTAGTTATGTAAACATTTCTTGAGAAAAGTGTCCTGTTAAAGATGTCCTTAAAAGAAACTCATGTTTGGTTTTAATGATATTTTCTATGGAAGATCCATTTCTAAATCTTTAAATAACCGAAAATTTCACAAAAAACTTGAACAGATATTGGCCAGTAATTCTCCAAGAAAATTATGTGTTTACCCCTGTCAATCAATAGGAGAAAATTCATTATGTGTACAGTCAGCGAAATTTCATTAGTCGTACGTAGGCGAGAAAGAAAATTTTGATAAAACATATACATATATATAATTAAGTGAATTATTTATTCAAAATGCACACAAAATTTAAAGCACAGAATTTTTACTATTTTTTAAAAGTATTGTTTGGTTAAAGCGTGAATTTAATTCAAGAAATTTTTTTATGCCAAAAGTCATTAACTCAACTGTGTTTTAGAGCACTAAAAAATTTTGTAATAACCCGGTTGGATGCTTATAAAAATCAATTTTGGAAGTTCTCCATGGCGATGCAAGGTCAGACATGTTCTAGTTTTTTAAAGTTTGATGTAGTTTTCGAGTTGATCCTGTGTTTTATATCCATCACAAAAAGTGTTACAGGTGTACATAAGTTCGTCAATTCGTTTGTTTACATTATTCGTTTTCGATTATACAAATTATACATATTCTGCATCTTTCTAGGTAGGAAAGTGTATGGAGCGGTGTCCGTCTCTCCGTCTGTATGATGTAGAAAGTAAATTTCTGCAGGCACTAGAAAACCTAGAATCTTGACACTTCGACCATATGATCAGCGCATTACAACCATTATCTGCCAGCCCATGAAATATACATACTCTGAATATCTATTAAATTTGCCATGATGTCCCTCTGCACAAATTATCTATACGAAAGCCGAAGATTGCATACGGACCTAAATGTTGGACCAAATTAATAATAAAAAACCTACAAATTTCACAAACTAAAAAGATTCCCCCAACAATTTAATTTCTACATAATAATTGTCAAAAATGAGCAAAAATTTAAAAATTCACCATAGAGTCAAAAAATTTGAGTAAAATAATTTCAATTCGCAAAAAGTCTAGTATCTTGGTACTTAGACCATATAATCAGCTAATTTAAACATTTACAAAAAATTACCAACAAATTTAAATTACGCCATACTCTTCAAAGGCTAAAACTTTACAAATAAAATTACCAATTTAACACCAATAATTTCAAGCTTCGCTCTATTCAAATGTCAGCCAAAAATCATAACTTTTATTAAAAGTGGTTTTTACACAACTATAATAAAATTTGATGTTTCAGCAGAAAGTTGTAAAAAAACCTACCAAAAAACTCACAAATTTTGAACAGAAAAATCATAGAAAAATATCGGGAATTCACTAAAAACTCAAGAATGCATCAAAATATATGAAAATCTCTTCCTTGTTTTAATTGTAAAAGTTCGATGTCAATGAAATTCGTTTGTCTTTTTACTCTGTTATATTTAATCTTTTTCTTAATTTATGTTTTGTTTTATTCGAACTTTTAGTATATAAAATTATTTCTTTTTATTTTGGCTCGAGGTCTTTTTCTTAACTTATTTTTACTTCTGGCCACTGTACCTAAGACCTCAATTGACACGTATAAACATTAAACTCAATGTTTATTTCATTTCATCTGCTTTGTCGTAAATATTTTGTTCCTTGATTTGTGCTATTTGCTCAACATTTCACATCAACACTTTTAAATTGTGAACTTTTCTTTTTTCTGCAGGGAAAAAAAAATGAAATTCATCACAATTAAAGGTCATTTGCAAGACAGTCTGAAAAACATTTTCGAACGTGCATTGCCATTTATATATACATACGAGTATATACACGTATACGCGGCAGTACAATTTTTTTTTTATTTCAAAAGGGACAAGCAATTTAAGCGATGTTGTTGGAGGAGGAAATAAAACAAACGTGACAAAATATACGGAAATCGCAAGAGACTGAAACGGAGATTATCAAAAGCAAACGACAATTTTTTTGTTGAGATATACATGTATATAAATACTAGCCAATAAAATCAAGCCGTTGATTATCTGTACAATATGATTTTGTGACCCTAGATTTAAAACTGTGGAATCTTGTGTATATTATATCATCAACTTTGTGAACTTAATGTTTTACGTGTTGACTCCCCAATGCTTGCGGAAATATCAGGGTATAAGAAACGAAGCACGGCAGCTATTTTCTCAAACAAACTTTGCTAGATTTTTTAAAATGACATATTGCTTAAAATGGTTTGTCTCCAAGGGATGACAGAAAATATTAACAAAAATCGACATGAAGAGATCCTGCCGGAATATCAAGAATCAAATTTTGACCTTTTTAACGACAGTTATATAAAAATTTCAAATAAGTTTTGAAGAAGATCGCATCTGTTCAGAATATAAATCAAGTAACTAGGAGCCTTGGTGTAAACAAACTTAAAATCTCTAAGTCATGGCATCAATATGACTTTTGTATTTAACAATTTTTTTGTATTTATTAATCTTAACTTAAAAAATTATCTTCCCATTCTAGTGGTAAAAAATGAACCACCAACCTACAGAATGTTACCAATTACCAACAAATCTGAAATGTTTGTCTATTATCTAATCTTCATCAATTCGTAATTAAGTTTTAAGCCCAGTAATTTTGAAACGAATTCGGTCGGCGAACAAGCAGACAAACTAGCCAAAGGAGGATCCGTTCTAAATACTCCCAATGTGGAATCAGTCGCAATCCCCTTGGGGAATATTAAGAGCGGCATCTTCAGACACTTTCTTAAGGAGGCTGATAATAGGTGACGGAGACTGAGCACATGTAGGGTTTCTAAATTTATGTGGCCCTCTTTTGATTTTATGCGCACTATGCAACTGATAGGTCGTGTTCGGAGGAACTTATCGAGCTTGCTGGCAATATTAACAGGTTCCTGGGTGTTAGGAGAACATGCCAAGCGACTTGGACTCCCACCGTCACAGTTGTAAGGACATAGAGAAAGAGAAGACGGGTTTTCACCATCTCTGCGAATGCCCTGTCCTGGCTGTTAGGAGACACAAATTTCTTGGAAACTACATACTGGAGGATCTCAGTGAGATATCTAGGTGCCGTTTCAACGATACTTTAAGATATCTCACGGCTACGGGATGGATCTAGCTCCCTAGTCTTAGTGCGAGCATAGGCTCTAAGACGCTATTTACCTGGCGAGTGGTATGGTATTGTCAAAACGGGATCATTCAGACCTTACTTGACAGCTTGCGTGCAGCAGGCTACCATGGAAACCAACCAACCAACCAACCAAGATCGGCGAAGTGTGCGAATTTTAAAATTCGGTGGCTAAAAAATAAAAACCGTAGAAAAAATATTTTTGGCACCATGAGTTCTTAAACTCAAAAAAGTAGTAAAACATTAGACAATCCGCTCAGAGACACGCCTAATTGTCATTACCCAATTACTAATAATAAGAACATATACCTAAAAATTCCAACTTTTCTCTATGCACCTTTCGCTGGTTGCTTACGGCAAGTTATCAGGAAACCTTTACCCAAGATTTGAGAAAAACTTCAAATATGCCACTTAATTATACTAAAATGGAATATCTTCAATCCTGCTTTCAATTTCTTACCGCTCTGCTCTGTATTATTAAAACTAAAATTTTGTAACCTTGAGCCGGTTTTGGAAATTCACCAAATTCGGAAATGTTTACACAAATTGCACCAAAAATTTAAATTACAGCCAAAATTTGAAAGAAATCAAATTTTATAAAAACCTACTCAAAATCTAATTTCACCATATTTTCAAAATCCAACAATATATTTCACTAAAACTTATAAATATATAAAGTATCTAAAAACCGAAATTTCACAAAAAATAAATAATAATAGAACTTAAAATATTTTTAAATTTGATACAAGGGCTGACAAAACAGCAAAAACTGAAAATTTTATTGAAAATTAGAAATTTCAAATTGACTTGTCAACCCAAGATCAGAAATATGGTGAAATAATAAAAATATTCAAGTAATTTCGGAGAAAAATACTGTCAACTGTCTGTTTTTTTTTTATTTTATTAAAAAATTTATAAATTTAGTTTTCTATAGGGTCTGTTCGACAAGTTCAAAGATGTCTTGGATTTGCTTTGCTTTGCGACTATTCGCTCATCAAAAAACGTTAAGCAATATTTGTGACGAAAAGTTATGGGCACTACCATTCACTCGCAATCAAGATCAGGAGTAAAACATTCGCATGTGCGCGGATAGATCAAAAAATATATTTTTATCTTAAAGCGGGTTTATGCTGACACATGACAGCGGGTATAAGTCAAATGTATTGTTCATTACCCTGATGCCAATCACCATGGAAAGTTACAAAGTTTAGCAGCATGGCCGAACAGTAAGACACTGTTATCAAAAAAAGTGTTCAGTGTTCACCATGTTGGGCCTCCATCACGCCAAACGCACAGCACTAAAAGTAAATGCCAACTATATACTTGGGCCTAATTAAATAGTAGCGACATATTTAAGGAGTAGCTCCACCAGTATGGCACTACTCACCTAGTGAATTGAAAAATATCCTTATTTATATTTTCTTTTAAAAGAATATTAAATTAAAATTGCTCTTTTCTTCCAATTAGTTATTGCGCCGAAACAAGAAGTGCGATACAAACACATTTCATGAATTTCCTTCCCTTTCGTTTTGTTATTCCGACCTATTATTTTTAATAACACTATAAATGAGTGGCTGACTATTAATGTTTCTGATGCTTTTTCCATTTGCCATTTTGCTATTTTTTTCCTATTTTGTTTTACAGATATTTTTACACGTAAAAAATAATCTGTACAAATACGTGCTGGCGGTATGTTATTGCCTGAGCAAAAATTAAAAATAAATAAAAATAACATAGAAGACAAGTTTAGAAAAAAAAGTAATAATTCATTGAATATACATAAGTCTCAATTTTATTTGCTTGTTTTTTATATTATTTTCTCTTTTAAAATGTTCATTGAAATCGATACTTCGAGAGGGAGTATGTAGAAAAACACTTATATACACATTGGTAGTTATGATGTTGTGAATGTTGATTTTATATGATGATTATTGCTTTTGATGGGATTTCGTTGCCAAGTTGTTTAGCGGGAAGTAGATTTTTTTCTTCTAATTTCTGTATATTTCTATGAGTATTTATTTCGCCTTGGCAACTATTGAAAGCCACTTGTTTGATAAGATACAGTGGCTTAATTATTTTTTATGAAAGGCATTAATTAAGGGTAAATGAATTTTAAGTTATGCGTATGGGTAAAATTCAATTAAATAAAATCGTACGTAGAATAGCCAAAATATATGGTTGGAGTAATTTTAACATGTGTAGAGCAATTAGCAATCGAAATTGTTTTTAGCACATTTTTATTATCAACAAGCTGATATAGAATAAGTGAGTGCGTATAATTAATATTTACTTTTGTAACAATCATACGTACCGTGTTTAAGCCAAATATAAAGTAACTATTTGCCATTACTAAAACAGCTGCAGTAGTGGCTTACAGATAATTCAGAAGGAAGAATGTGATTTTCGAAAGATCCAAAGAACGATAATAAAAAAAATACCGTTTATCTTAAGATTTGTTAGAGCAATCGTATAGGTAGAAAATAAACACACGACAATCAATCTTCTTTAGGTTGTACTCATTTACATTAATTTAAATAACTTTAAAGGCTCAGTTCTTCAAGGCTCCAAGTAGTAACAATTGTCACAGGATTTTAAGCTTCATATCTTTGGTACTAGCTTTTTGTTTTGTCAAGAGGTTCCAAGCGGCGTTCAGCCAGCTGGATAGAAGCGACAATCACAGAAAATAATACACATAATAAATTAAATAGTTGAGCTCTTCCAAATATGAAATAATAATGGTAACGAGCTGCAAATAGAAAATTAACAGT
Source organism: Phania funesta (assembly GCA_963932375.1). NCBI lineage: Eukaryota > Metazoa > Arthropoda > Insecta > Diptera > Tachinidae > Phania > Phania funesta. The sequence goes on along the minus strand of OZ010653.1, from coordinate 99,933,345 downwards.
CTTCGGTAAAGACTAACAGTGTTCATACTTCTAATATGTTATGCAAAGTACATCCCGTAAAACACACTTGCGATTACATTAAAGTTACTGGGTAAAATTTTTTGGCCAAATCGCAATGTGTAGCAGGAAGCCCTTTGATTTTTGCTTCGAAATATGCAAATGCTATTCAGTAGCACTTTCTTCCTTTGAGTGCACCTATTAAGTTGTTATAAATCATTTAAAGATACTTTAAAGCAATTCAAATTCTAATGTGAATCATTATGGATCGTTTCTTTCGGCACGAATCTCCATTAACCATTCATTCTCTCAGATATAGCAGACTGAGTATAAGTATTTCACGGCATTCAGTAGCATCAGCATTGAATTTTCTTTGACTCGTCATCAGGCCATTTAATTAGCGCTGTGTACAAAATAACATCGCCAATGAAGAAATAACACAACCTTGCATGAGATGAAGCATTAATTGAGTAAAAGCTAGTGCGAAACCCTGTTTTTTTAACAAACTCTAATGTTGGAAAGGCACCACTTGAAGATTGATAGAATGTTTGTGTCACAGAACAAAGATTGCGGTGTTTGTGGTTATTAGTGATTTTTTAGCAACACCGATTGCCAATTTAAGCATTAAAATGGTACATAAAAGTTTACAGCTGACACTTAGTACTGGTGGTTTTTATACTACACCCGTACTAGTTAGACACACGTTTGTTTTCCGGGAATTTGCAAACAAATGCCAATTAGAACTTAACAATAGGACGCAAACACAGTTAATGAACTTTATGCACTTTGCACCACTGTATTGAATTTAAGTGATTTAAAAAAAGCAAAGAAAAGAAAAACTAAATCCGATAAAAATACTTATACATGCACTCCCATTAAAGTGTATATATAAACTTTAGTCAGGCATTAGGCATGCACATTTATTTTAACACACGCTTAGTTACTTGTGCATTAAGTGCTCATTTGTATTGCGAACGCCAGTATTTATTAAACATTTATTGCAAGTTTATAATTTTTAAGAGGAACAAAGAATTTCTTAAAGTCAATAGGACGTTATTTAGCGGAAATTATTATGCAAATAAAATGTATATGAGTATGATATTTTCAAACGAAAGTAAACAAAAAGGACTATATTATTTTTAATGAAAGTTGCTTTAGTTTAGGATAACATTCTGCAATTTTTACTGGCATATAACTTTCGGCGCAATTAGCTATCTTTTTTTATTTTTCATTTAAGTAAAACTTTTTGTACGAACCCAGGACGTCTCCAACTTAAAAAGAGGTTATAAAAATATGGAGAGCTACAGTAGTATTTTTTAAAATGTCAAAATAATTTTGCAATTGAAAGCGAGAGGAAAGTTAAAGAGGTATGGTTAAAGGGCACTTTACATTAACAAATTTGAGTAAAACGACTTGTCAAATATTTATATAAAATAAAAAAATCATATAGTGTAAAATCTCTATGTTAAAATCTGATAAAAATACGAATGAAAATTTGCCAGCCATATGGTTCTCTCCATTTGTTAAAAACCATCTAAACGGAGGGACTTTTTATTTTATAAGGGTTGCATTACAGAAGCAAAACATTGCAAATACCAGAAGCAGATGTTGAAAATATATACAAGTTGACTGGTATGTCACTGATAGTACACTGACGCATATAGTTTTTTCTGCTTCCATCGACACAAGAACGATCGGCGTGCTTAACGGTTATCAATATATCTTGTTCATTGATCGTAATAATTATGAGTTTTTTCATAAAAGTCTTAATTGTTGTTTTCTAATTTTTGCTATTTTTTGGCCTAAGTAATTATTATTCCTTTATTTTTATTTTATATCAAACATGCTTATATCTGCTTGTTGTCTTGAAAATTCAAAAACAATTATTATTTTCAGTCACTAATTTTTTCACTCCAGTTCTGAAATTTTTGTAACTCTTTTACCACTTAATTTTGTTACAATTTTACAAAACTTGGGCCTCTCCAAATTCTCACCAGCCGCCTATAGTATCGTTTCGCCTTCTTTCTCTGCTACTTGTTGGTAGTAAACAACTAAATCGTTTTCTTTTTATTTCAAGTGGGATAGTGCAGACTCCAAATGTAATGAGAATATTTTACGGTACTTATTTTTTGGGTAATAGAATGGTACGAAAGCTCTAAAAAACCCATTCTCCGCAGCACGTTGTGAAATACACCAGCCAATCAATCGATTACAAAGATTATCAGTTTTTATTAAAGAATGTGACTTGCATTTATTCAGGCATAATTTTCTTCAAAAAACAGGCCATTACAAGCCACATTTTGCATATAATCCAGTAATGTCACGAGGAAGAATATCTTACTTTCGCCAAACAGAATTTTCACTTTCTGTTCGTGACATCCAAATATATTTTAGGGCACAGTTCCATACACAAGAGCTGCATTTAATTTTTATCTGTTGCGGAAGATTAATTTTAGAGAAACGTTTTTACAGCTTAAAAAAGTTGTTTAAATATTCCTATCGAGATTTTATAAATTTGAATATTCTAATATATATATATATATATATATATATATATATATATATTCTGGCCATGGAGAGCATCCTGCACTTTAGCACTTGTAATAAGAGGAGCAAAATCAACACAATCTTGCGCATATAAATTCATCCTGTACACGGAGAAATGCAACATATTTCTTAAGCATAGATTATGAAATCTGTCTTATGCTCGTAAAGAATACGAATGAAGGTACGATGCGAACGATTACTAGAAAACTAAGAAGCAACTGTTACTGTTTTGTCCATTCTGTAAGCTCGTCATTGGTCACTGGTAAGAGGCAAGTGCTTCAGATCAGTGGTAATCAATTTTCTTTTATCAGTTGTGAGTGATAATTACGTGTACGAAATGTATGTAGAATGGGGTAAGAAACCATATAACAAAAGTCACAAAAGAGGTTATTGTTATCTCTTGCAAACGTTAGTTAGCCACTTGGATCATACGCTTTTATCATGGAATTATACTATTGAGCAAGTCCATAGAGTCGTTACTATTATCAGATCGGGTTTGATAAAAAGCAGTATTGGTTAGATTATTTATAGACATTTCTCAAGCATTTAATAAAGTCTGCCATGATGGGCTACTCACTAAAATAGTTTGGGTTCTTCCTGAAAACACCCATAAGCTTCTAAAAAGCTATTTGACAGATAGAACGTTTAAAGTGAAGTCAAATGATCAGTTTTCAAGAAGCGGGCAAATCAGTGCCGGAATACCTCAAGGTAGAGTACTAGTGCGGCTATTATATATCATCTACACAGCGGATATATCGACAACCCCACATACATATACGTCAACGTTTGCAGACGACATGCAATTATAAGTGTTAATAAAGATCCAACGGTAGCGTCTGCACAACTTTAGTTCGATATTCATAAGTTAAAAGACTGGCTAAGCCAGTGGAAAATAAGGGTAAATCCATTAAAATGAGCTCATGTAACATTTTCCCTTAGAAGGCAAAATTGTCCACCAATCGCAATAGCTAAAACGGCGGTTTTAGCGGAAACCCGCGTTAAATATTTAGGTTTCCACTTAGATCGGCGCCTAACTTGGTCCCGTTACATCGAGGCAAAAATAACGTCCATAAAGCTTCGAATAAATCAACTGCATTGGCTAATAAGTCTTAACTCAACTTTGGCTTTGGAATATAAAGTCCTTTTATACAAATCCGTTATAAAGCCAATATGGTCATATGGTATTCAGCTGTAGGGTACTACCTGTGAATTAAACATCCAGAAGTTACTGAGAAGACAGTCTAGGATTTTACGTCTTATCGTATGCGCCACCTAGTATATAAGCAATGAAAACATACATAGGGATCTAAAAGTTCCCACTAACCAGAAAGAAGTTAAATGATACAACTCCAAATACGTAAACAAACTAGCCCTACATCCCAACACTCTTGCACGCAATTTATTGCAATTTGACGGGCACCAAGCAATAAAAAGACCTGATACATTGAGTCTGGCGAGGCGGCTATCTCTACACAATAGAAGATAGTTTATTAAGATTTGACAACGAAAAATTAGTTATTACATTGGTAAAAACTGGCAAATAATAATCTTGAAATAAGATTTGAATATTTATTGTAGATTTCTTTTAGTGAAAATATTCAATAAAATAACATTAAGTATAAAAAAAGTCTTATCTTCGGATCGTATATTTTTTGGCAAAATATTTTTAACGTATAAAAACTTTTCTAAATAATGCTCATCCTAATGGGTCCTTATATGTAATTTGTGTTTAGCTACGAGTATCATAAAATATCAATCGGTAAAACAAACTTTAACTGCTAACGGTTTCAATGGTTTTGTTTCAATGGTTTTACATTTTATAATTAAATGTAAGAAAATCTATTTATGTCCTGCTTTTAAAGAGAACTAAATGTAGAAGTTTCTTATTCGGAACAAATATAAATTGAAGTCAGTCTAACAGAGTGAAAAGAAAAATTTTTAAGAGGTTATAGATTTCACTACCGTGAACTCTATTTTTAAATTAATGGCTTGTGAAATGCAGGAAAATCTACAAAATTAGTTTATAATGAAAGTAAAAGCATTGACTAAACACAAGTACTTTTGGTGTATACATTTCGTTAAGTTCACAAAACGACTTTAAGCAGTTTAAACAGGCGCTAATACGATGCAATTAATGCAAATGTAGTTTTGCATATATTAAAGCGACTTCTACACCCAAACCTAGGAGTAGCCAGCATAAAATTAAATCCATTTAAAATTGTGAATAACACTTCTAAAGCAGTTTCGCAAAATAACTACAAATTCAAAATTAAATAAAATACAAATGTTATTTATTTGATATTTTTGTTGTCCACGTTCTGCTGTGAGTTATTTTTTCTTTCGTTTTTCATTTTATTAACACACAAAAATTAAGTGTGATTTTATAATTGTTTTATGTTGCCACAGCCCCTGGTATTTGTGCTGTGTTTTACGAATATAAATATTGTTTTATAATTGCGCGCCAGTGTGTGCGGTTATTTACTTCAATGGTATTGGGTGCCACCACAGTACAAGTTCATTTGGTTTTATTTACATTTATATTGCATACTTTACGGATGGAGCAAATTGGTTCGGCAGTTTATAAACAAAACTGGAAAAGTATTAAAGTCGTCATGTTACAAAAACCTATTAAAATGTAATTTATAGCATTTTTGGTGAATAGTGTATTTTTGGGTATAATTTTGATTCTGTTTCTGGCTGGATAATTTATATTTGAAAATAATTTTTATTTGCCCAAAGGGTTTTAATAAATTGATAACTGTTTGTTTTTTTTTTCTATTCTTGACTTTGATGCTTGATGTATGTAATTTATTTTTAGTATTGAGCACAAAATTTATGTAGTTACAAGAAATCAAAAAAAGTTGGAAAATATTTACCATCTTGGTAAATGTGAGTTACACATGAGTAATTGTTTGTTAAATTCAATGTAATATTCTCCCTATACAGATATATCAAAGGATGATATGTCTTTCCATATACAGATGATATTAAGATATGTTTAAGTTAGCTTATTATTAATACTCTTAATCGTGTAAAAGGTAAAAGTAAATTCAAACGAACCAATTCTATGAAGGGTAAAACATAAAAATTATGTATCAGTAAAACTCAAAGGTTTTTGATAAGAGCTGGTCGAACATGAGAACCTATTCGGCCCATATTGTGTGCGTCAAATCTGTTTATTCAGCCAATAATGACAAATTGCGGACTTACGTTTTATGACTGAGATGCAGGTCTAAGTTCTGTTTAGAAGTGTACCCAAATTAAAGCTGAAAGCTCTGCTTTCGATAAATAGATGAGTATAAACTCGTAAAAGTGCCGTATGTCGGACAATGATAACCCAACCGGTCTTCATCATTTAAAAAACCTTACTCGCAGCTGGGCCGTATTTCCTAGAATATAATGTAAGTGATTTGTATGGACGTCGTTCAACAGAATGACGTTTCGTGCCAGACAGCAAACGTAACACACACAGGATGCGGGTATATCTCGCAGAGATAACGTTAGTTAGCTACCAAGAATTTGTGTTATTTTCGCCGGAGGTTTTTGGAGTTGTAATATTTGCATATAAGTGGCAGTAGACCGATAACCTGAAAATCTACATAATTCCATTTATCGCTCAATTTTAAAACGTTTTAAAATTAACTTAAAAGAAACTTATAAACCATGTTGCGTTCCACGTACATATGTCTTTAACAGCATTTAATATCATTATCGAAAATGCCTTTATATTGCGATCTTTAAAGTAATCGAATTCGGAATTTATTTTAAAGGTTTGGGTGGCGCTGTTAACATAGTAGTGCCTGCATGAAAAGGAAAAACATGGCGAATAAAAATGTTTTATATATTATTTTAGTTGTGGTAAAGAAGTTATTATTTACATTTAATCATTACCTGATTGCCCTCGATAAAACTTGCAACATGGTTGAGTTGAACAGTTACAGTTTTACTTAAATTCTAACCACAAACCAAATATATAAACTACGCCAATAGAATATATTAAGACTAAGCATAAAATGTTCTTAATAGACATGATATGTGGAATTTTATTTGGTTTGAGCGCCTGGTAACTTAATTAGTTACCGCTGTGAATATTAAGGTTTTAGGTGGCCTTGGTGTGCTGTGATCGTATTTTAACTGCAGCCAATCAGTAATATACATTTTTTGTCGTCTATATCTGTTAAGAATATGATTTGTTTACAACCATATCGTTAAAAAAATATGTTGCTCTTAGATTATGGTTAACTTAACCATGTTTTTTTTTGCCTGCAAAATAAGGAGGTATATTTTTTTATTATTTATTTATTACAAAAGAAGATCTTAAGTCTTAACGACTAGTGTTTCGCTTCTACTAAGGGGTTCTTTTTTTCTACAATGTGTTGTACGGTATACTTGTCAATCTACCACAAACAGACGCACCCTTGATATTTGAATTTTGAGGAGCTCCAAAGTGCACTTCAAGGAACCGGTTCGTATAAATGAGATTTATTCCAAATTCGGTAGTATATGTGTTTGTGGTGTAAATATTAAAGAGATCAGATTGGCTGATATATATATATATATATATATATATATATATGTATATATATATATATATCTTGTGCCGTCTGAAAAATAACGAGGTGCTTAAATGCTTCGTTTGCGATCTGCAAAATGTGTTGAGTTCATTGAAAATCAGGCTGAAATTTCATGCCGAGACAAATAGAAGCTTCTGAATCCTTAATACTTATACCACCCAAAACTACAGATAAAGTAACATAATCTGTCGTACTTCTGAGAGCAAACACACTATATTAGGTCTAACGTGCAATAAAGTCAACACTTTTCGCACGACATTATTCAGGGATTATTGCAGCAAAGACCTCAACTAAGTCTATTATTCATATCCTTCCTGAAGGAACAACTTATGAAAATTCGGTTTATTACTGTATGATAACCAACATCAAATGCTGCTGTCATCTGGGAAATAATATATGGGATAAGAAGTCTTACATAGAAGTTCATTTATAAGAATAACATTATATACCCTGCATCAAAATATGTACTACAGATTTTTCTGGTCCAAAGAATTTGTTGCGATTCTTAACTTATTCCACCAGTTTTAATCGTATTATAAGCATTTTCGCTCGGTTTTTGTTTTTAATTTCAGCTCTTTTAATTTGATTATATGAATGCTTAAAGATTTTTGATAAACTCTTAGTCAGTTTTCTTTAAACTTTTACATTATAGAAGAATTTGATTTAGAGTAAAATGTTGGTGAAATTTCGAAATTTTGTTTTGACAAGTACAACTATTGTGGTGAATTACTAAAAATTTTTGAAATTTCAGTTTTTTTATGATGTTTCAGTTTAATTAAAATTGTTTATATAATTCTGAGTTTTTAAGATTTTGAAATATTTTTGTGAATTTTTAATTCGTACCAAAATTATCCAATTTTCATTGAATTCTCGATTTGTGTAAAATTTTGCATTATTCAAGAAATATTTGTGTAACATCGAGTTTTGTTGAGATTACGAAATTTGTTACAAAAAATTTGCTTCTTGGTTAACTTTGACTTTTTGGTAAAATTGCAAAATTTTTATAAAATAGAAAAATTTTCTCAATTTCGGTTTTTTGGTAAAGCTTCGACTGTTAGCAATTCAAATTCGTTTCCTCCACTTTTTCGATTATATAGTGAATTTTCAGATTTTTGGTGGTTTTAAAATCTTGAAAAAAATGTAGATTTTTTTTAATTTATTTCTGAAATTTTGGTATTTGCAAGAATTGGTCTTTATAGATTTTTTTTTAATTTTTAATTAGTCCAACATGAGGTCCGTAAGTTATCTGGGGCCTTTGGCTAGTTAAATTCTGTAGGGGGGCTTTTCAGCGAATTTGATAAGGGCTCAGAATAGGAATAACTTATGTGCTTGCACATAGTCGTTTCCCCGTTAGTGTGAAAATATTAAAAATGCCTATAATTCAGGAGTTTTTTGTGAAGGGTAGACAAGTTTTTAAGATTTAACTTATGCCTTAAAAGTTCTCACTTAATGATGAATAGGCCATTTAAGTATACACTTTTAAAAGGAATTTCCAAACTATAAAATACATAAAACCAAACAAAGAAAATAAGAAAACCAACATTTATTTTGATAGTATCAACAAACAATTGAAAAGTAGTTATAAAATGCATGAATGCATAAATCTAAATCAGCAGTACAAACAGATGTTTGCTAACAAATGCCCATATGAGAATAGTGTTTTATTTTTAAGTATAAAGTATATTTCATATGTTTTGTTGTTCAGCAAACAAAATATCAAAAAAAAAACTATTTTAGTTTAAAAAATAAACCGAAAATATAAAGAAGATGTGAGGGAAATAATAACAGCCTCAATAAAGAACTATTTTGGACTTAATACTACAAAGAATTTTCAATAAAATCAACAATACTCTCACAACTCAACACATGCAAACAGACAAATACACACAAGCAAACATTTAGCAAAACACAAACTGCATTGAGGTTTTCACAAATGTAGGTAAAGCCCTAAAGCAAAAATGAGGGATAAATGCATGTATTTGCTAGCGCACACTCTGGCACGTTTTTGCACATGAGTATGTGAGCTTAGAGCATAAATTCAAAGAAAACTTGTATTTGTTCTTTACTGTTTCCCCACATGCCCAAGTTTAAATATATGTATGAACTGGTAGAAGGAAGTGTTTCACAAAAGCAAGTGTATGAGAGTAAGTGTAAGTTAACTTGAATTTTATCGTTGTGTGGAAAGGTGTGTGCAGAGGATTTTATCTTTATAAACTTAGCCAGTGTGGCATATAAACTTCTTTTCTATATTGGAAAAATTTGAAACAAATTCAAATTTGTTTCTCTGCTTTATTTGTGTAGAGCTAGAAACTAAAATTGCTAAAAGATATTTTTGGATTTTTATATGAACTTTTGCTGCTTTTACACAATAATAGATTGAGGAAAATGCACTTTGTTATACTTATTTTAGGTAGCATAATAACATATTGTTGCGAACTCCCGAAAATTAAAAGCGGCATGTCGGTAATCATTTGGTGGCTGGGGAATTATTCTGCACACAAAAGAAAAAGAGCTATTTAAAATGAAAAAGCAAAATTTTATTTCAACGCCAACAAAACCATCAGTTAAAAGAAATTTTCCTTTGGGTTCATAAAAATACAAATAATAAATAAAAATGCCGAAAAACTTTAGGTAATAAACTAAAAAAGCTGTTTAAAATACTAGTTTTCAGTAAAAAAAACATGGATTATTACTTGTGAAAAGCTATAATGCACTTATAGTGCTTTATTAGCCTACGAGGACTTGGAAACTGCACTTAAGCTATAATTTCAATTGCAAAGTAAGTAAGTTTTCCCACCACACGAAATAAATAGTGGCGCCCTCCCAATTATCAGTAACAATCTCAATGATGCTATCAAAATTTCGGTTAAATAGCTTGATATAAAAAAATCAGCTGAATCTGCCTGTGAGAATAATATATAAAAAAAGACTTAAGTCAGTTTATGTAATTATTCTAATCTTAATTTGTTGTTTGGAAAATTGTTCCCTTCGCGTTTATATCGTTACCTTAGTGAGCACAACATTATCTCGGGTCATCAGCTTAGTTTTCGAGCAAAGCGTAGTACTATGTGGCAAGTCCATAGTATTGTTACCGTAAGTAGTTGGCCATTTGAAAATAAGCAAAACTAGTTAGCCTAGCATGATGGGCTACTCACTAAATTAATATGCATTAATATTAAAAAAATCTCCACGAGTTTGCTAAGAACTATTTGGCGGATAAAATGCCTAAAATGGAGTCAAAGGATCAGTTTTCTAAAATTGGGAAAATCTCTGCAGCAGTTATGCAAGGTAGTAACTACGCCCGCTTTTATATGTCATCTATACAGTAAATATGCCAATTTGCCCAAATACATATACGTGAACGTTTTCGGATGACAAGGCGTTTATAACTGTTATCTAAAACTCGAAGGTTTCATCGGAAAAACTTTAGTCTCACAGAGGACGGGCTAAAAAATTGATAATAAAGATTAATCTATTGAAAAGTGTTAATGCAAGAAGAAGTAAAATCATACTCGTGCAAACAATTAAACAACACTCTAGAACGCAGTTAATTGCTATTTCACCAGAGACTAAAACCCATTGAATCGAAACAAACGGCTCTCCAAACCAAAAATAGTTTAGTAATTACATTGGCCATTATTAAAAACTAACACTGCAGAGATGTGCCTTCAATAATTATTCTAAATTTCTTTTAGAAAGATTCAATAAAAACAAAGTAGAAGAGTTTTACGATTGTTTACGATTATTGTGGACAATATTAATGTTGCCCTCTCAGAACCATTAGAAAACCAATCATTCTAATTCTAGAACAAATTTTTACTCGAGAACAAAATTTGAGCGATCGCTTCTCAGTCCCACTTTGGATTAAACACCGGAAAAAATTACATATTATGTTTATTAATTATTTTTTATGGTTAAAATTATTGTATTACTTTTATAGAGCAATTTATAAGACTGAAATAATTTAATGATAAAATGTGAACTATAACTGGTTTAATGTGTTTATTATTTACAAAATTAATGTGTTTATTATTTACATATAACCATTATATATTTGCCACAACAATGTAATGTTGTAAAGAACATAGTATAGTTGTCATGCCTATGCCACAACCATGTTTTTATTTGCGTGTTTGTTTTTTTTTTCTTTTTTATTATAAATTCACACACCAATGCTGTGAATATAAACAGAACATTTCCGATTTTCCCACTAGCAACAGACTTTTTCCTTTACCAATTAAATATATACAAAGAAAACTATCTTTGTTATCAATTAAAAGTAAATAAGCACTTATCCATAAAAACCAATGAAATAAATGTTTTTTTAAGAAAAATATTGTTTTACTACTCCTAAAGGCCTTTAGTTCATAGTAATTCAATACCCTTAACCGTACGGGTTGGATCAAAGTTTATATTCACATGATTGTAGCAAAGTAATTTAATTAAACTTTTTTTTTTCTTTAGTCATAAATGTGGGTGTATCGCTATAGCAATAGATAAATCTAAGAAGCCTATCCCTACCCAGACGGCAAAAAAAATTTTGTATTTCATGAAATTGTCTTAAAATTTGTGTTTGCCAAATAGTAAGACTGTTTGTTTACGAAACTGTATGAAAATTCCTAAGTTTATAAAGGCTTTATGAACTTATGTGAATTTTAAGGATATTAGAAGGGATTTTGTTACAAAATTATCGTTACTTTAGTTGCTCTTGGGTTTTACTTTTTTTTGTGTTTAACTTTTGAACAGCACGAGGAGAGTTCTAGGTTAACCTGGTAATGAGATGTGCAGGAAAGTACAACGTTCATAAAAACCAACTAATTTTAATGTATTTTCTAGTCACTTTTGTAACCCCAATATGTTTCAAGAAAAAGGATTCTGCATCTTTAGCGAAATTCTAAAGCTAGTCGATATAACCTCCGAGATAATTTTATCGCAGCTTCACAATTGGAGAAAGGTTCCAAATGTTGTTGACTACAGCAAACAGGGTAGTAGTGGGTATATACTATCAGTAACAGGCCCAAGTATTAGCGTTGGAGGCACCAGGCTCTACGTCTACGATACGGGAAGAAAATAATAGTACCTTGGAATAGTGTCCAAAGGGAGCAGGAAGTTTAGGAAAGATTTAGAACATTAATCCCTGGAGCCAAGCATGCTTTTGATGGACTGAATTGCCAGAAAATGAATACAGCTACGCTCAGCACAACACCAACGAAATCGATAAAATGGGCGTTAGCTGACCTTATAGCCAAGGTCTTTTGTCTCTGAGTCTCAGTACGAATGTTGAATGAAAATCAGCGGGAAGCAGCCATAAACATCCTTATATGAAGAAAGCATTTAGACTCCGACGAAATCACTACCGGATTCTTATACAAGTGTCAGAATGCCGGAGAACCTAAAAAATATAATGGCGATATATTTTAGCCCGGAACAAATGAGTTCTTCAAGCTGAGATTTTAGAATTGTTAAGAGTGGTGTTAGGAGCGGTAAAGTGGCTATCGCACTACCGAATATTTGAAAGAGATGTTTGGATCTTTACAGACAGCCGTGCTGCAATCAAATCTATTCGACATCCTAAATGTTGGAACATTCCAGAACATTAAAATTGGTGCTCGGAGTAGGTAAGTTCGTATAGAGCTGGAAAGAGGTGGCACTGACTTTGGAATATCTCCTCAACAACAGCCCTTATATTTTGGGAAACAGAGAGAAGCCAGTCCTGCAAAACTTTCGTTTATTTAGGGCTAGGAATAATATAGCTCAGAACCGAGCGTTTATATAACGGAATTATCTCGAATTTTTCAACACGTCCGCACCAGATAAAACAGAGGAAGAGTTATAATTACACAAGTTGCAAACTCGAAATTTAATCCGTAAAACATCGCTGGAAGCAGTATTGCGTTGTTTTTTCTTACTTTGCCGTATGATTTCGCTACTGACCTCGTACTACAATATACGCTTAAGTACATTTTGGGGATTTAATAAACAAACCCTCTTTTCTGATTTTCTCTTTAGTAAAGCTTACATATTTACTTGTACATATCTTTATTTATTCAGTTGTAGCTGGATAGCATTCAGCTTCTAATACTCTCTATGATGGGATGTTTACATACATCATTATAGTGTATATGTTTATTTTTTACAACAACATACTGATTTACATACATATGTACGTACATACAAATATAGACTTAAAAGAAAAATGTTCTTTTATTTAGTGCAAAATTTTGGTTGAATACCGCCACGTAATTGTGGCAAGAACATACGAGATTTTTGTTTGCTTCTGTTGTTATTTATAACAACAATAATATTGTTGGTTACAACTAAATAGATTTAAAAGAGAGTTTGTGTGAAACATTTGTGACAATATAAATTATTTAGTATAACACAAAAAGTAGTGAGTGGAACTTTTTTGTTATTAAAATTTATTTTGTTACTTCGTGGCTATTAAAGAAATAACAGCATTTGCACACCACTTCTTCAGCAAGGGTTTGGCAATGCTACAGTGAAAATATAATGGTTGTTAGAAATTAAGACTTTTATGAGATGTAAATGGCTTCCCACAATTATTTTACCCTTATTTGAAGCTAACCATAAATTTCCTTCTTATAAAATATCATTAAATTCTTCAGAATTTTACTAACAGATGGCCAATGCAATACTTACAAGTCTTAAAATTACATCACTATCCGGCTCCCTTTGAGGCAATAAAAATAATATAAATTTATTTCTTATTGAAAATGTAATTTAATTTTAACAACTTTTGTTGAGAGACGTAAAATAAAAGTTAAGGGAAACTTAACCCTTCTGCATCCTCAGAAATGTAACACAGCTATAATCTTTTGGGTTATAGCATCTGTAAATAAGACTTCTGAAAGCAAAATTGGTTTCTGCTTTATGTCAAAGTTATTGGTGCTAAGAAGTTTTCTTGTTTCTGTAATGTCTTTGCAAAGCAATTTCTGGTCGAGGTTGTACACGTTGTAAAAAACTTACCACATGATATTGTAATCCCTTTTGGAACTGTATCTTATAAAGTAGTACCACATGTTCCCTTAGATGAAACGTTACATAAAAATATATTTTAGTTGAAAGTATTAAAGTTTACCATGTTTTTTTTTTTTTGTATCTGAGTGTTCCTAAGTCACCCTATGCACACTTCCATACTCTATGCATATGTCCTTTTTGATTCATATAGTTGTTAAAGTTGTATGCCGTATTTATTTGGTTTTGATGAAATGTATTACCTAAGACTGCAGGGCCACCGGTGTAGAAGAAATTTTTCATCTATGGTTATGCTTCCTTTAGTATTAGAAAAGACATTTGAGTCGGCGTTGCTGTTTGTCTCAAGGTTTTCTTTCTTACAATTTATTTTTTTTAATTTTATAATCCATATTCTTTATCAGCAATCATGCACGTTTTCAATTAAATTGTTTCGTTATTAAAAATTGAGGAAATTCTTCTTATTAATTTTTAGCTACAGCGATCAATATCTAAGTCTGCAAATATGCACCAAAATCCGATTATTTTTCATCAGTTTTATTGAAATATTTATGGAGCATCATTGGCATTGATTTTTATATTACGTCCACTCTGTAGATCAGCGCAGAGTATACGGAAATCCGCCTAATATCTGTCTGAACTAAGCGAAACATAGAACGTATGAAACGCCTAGAAAAGTTACTATATTCTTAAGCGATGATCTTCGAGGGCAATTTGATTAGCTTTCGATGTTTTTATTCAGCCACAGGGCACAGTGTCGACAATTCATATAAAGATTGGACAACACTAGAGATAGGTTGTTATATAATTTCCACTTTAGTTAAGAAAAGTTATGATTTTTGGGAAAATTATACTTAAAATTTAAAGTACTTTTTTAGCTACATGTATTAGTGCATATATAACAACAATCCTAGAAGCAACTATCCTGTATTTGAAGCAAAGACTGTAGGTCCAGCCATATATCCTTTGTGGTAAAATTGCTATAACTCCTACAAAAGGACCCAGTAACAGTGAAATAAATACAATAGAAATATAATCAAAGGCTGATTTAAAAAATAAAATATATACAATGATAACTGGTTTTGAAATCTAAAACCAAAAAATATCCGCGGCAGCCAAAGGCAGTTAAACCAAAATAAAGATAAAGACATGTCCTATCTATGATTAAATTGTAAAAACCCCGTTATATAACATCCTTTTTTTCAAATTTATCACATCTTCTTGTGAACTTACGCATTTTTGCACTATTGATCGAGAGTATTCTATGAACAATTCGCTTAAGACTGACACTTTAACAATTGAAAGATTAATAAAAATGGCGAAATAATAAGGTGGTAACTGCCTAAGTATTAACAATGTTCTAAAACTCGAAATTTTATAGAGTCCTTCTAAAAAATATTCGTACTGCATTTTTTTTATTTTTGCACACAGCTCGCGACAGAGTGCTCATATCGGAGTGAAAAGAGTTATATACCACAGTATAGCTCTTCTTAACTTATTTATGCAATTTCAACTCTTTAGATAAGGCGTGACTTCTGAGCTTAAAAGTGTTTAGATTGCATACGTTTTATAGCATATTTCGTTACTTCAGCTATGTTTAATGTTAAAAAGAATATAATTTGATCCGTAGCCTGGCAAAGAAAATTAATATATTCTTAGCTAAATTGTAGTAAAACTCTCCTATATAAGGGGACGGTTCAAAGGTAATTTTGAAATTAATTTACCTCAAGCTGGCAAAGGAAAAAACCTAATCAATCCAGTAGGATGTCCAAACCCTATTGAGGGGATTTTAATTTACTGTTTTATATATACTTAAGGAATTTTACATTTTTTTCTCCCTTAGAATATAAATATAGAGAATTCCCCAAAGGTTGCTCAAATAAAAGATAAAATGTTACAGGTAAAGTAATTTCAAAACCGTGCACACAAGCCTCACACTTTTTTAAGTTTATCAAATATCCTATAAGCAAATATGTAAGAAAATTATTCTCTTCAATAACATGAACGTGTTAAGTTTTCCACTCGCTTGATGCAATAAAGTTTTGATCAATATTTATATTTAGTTTGTATTTTATTTGACATCTGAAAACACTCATATACAATAGGCTATTCAAAATTATAATACTTATGCATATTTAATACAATGTATAGCAATGTACAATGGTTGAGAATTGAGCAAATATAAAAAAAAACAATAAAGAATTCTTGTGTACATGAACTATCACCCAACCATTCAAACACAAAAACTTTGACAACAAAGAACAATACAGGAGTGTTAAATTAATACAGATATTGTATGTGTTCCCCCATGTGCGCATATGTTGAATAAACAATAATAGACGAAATCACAAAAGAAACTATAAAACCTTTTCATTTAAAAAATAATACAGATTTTCACCTTGACAATATTTAATTTAACAAAAGCTTTTTCTTTAAAAAATATTTAAAAAAACTACAGTGAGTTTAATGTACCATTAAATTTGATATGTGAGTGTGTGTGGTTCTTTCAAAAGCAGTGAAAGTGCAGCTAATTTTTCGGCCACACTACTAGCTTCAGTCATGGCGAGTTACATTTGTTGATATTTTGCAACCAAGAGGTACTTAAGTGACTTTCTTTTAAACTTGAAGCAAAATAAAACCAAAAGCTTGTACAGGAGACTTTTCAGCTACAAATCAAAAGATCCTACCTTCGCTCTTTTAACATTGGCTTTCTGTAAAGCAACTAAATTAGAGAAAACCATTTTGGAATACGCGAGGTTAATTCTTAAGTCTACCGCTTTCTCTTGCAAAGAAACAGGTTGTAGCGCGTGGACTATTCAATTAATAAAATCAGGCGTTTGTTTTACCAAGGTCATACTTCCAAGTTGGTATTTGCCAAATATAGGTCATGCCATCCAGCAGACGCTGTGATCCTTAAAATCAGATTTCTAACGTTCGGTAGTCTAATTTGAGACGACCAACTTGATAAATATTCTACCAATATCGCTTTGTCAAAAGGACGCCTGGCTGGTTTGGCCGTTGTACGCCAATTAAAGCAGGAGAATCTGGAGCACAAGCACTCAGAGTATTAACGAATTCAACTCAATGAGTTGTAAGTCCGAATTTTATTCGTCACATCGGGTAAGACTCAATATACTCATGAGCTCAAATTAAATGGATATAAATTCAGAAAGCCTCGCAATGATTAGATGAGGACCCCAGTTTTCGCCGAAACATTATCTTTAGCAACGAGGCATATACTGAGATCAAAAGCTTTGTCAAGAAGAGAAACCCATACCAACTTCACTACAAAAAGTGATTTTGAGACGCTAAGCGTCTTCGTAAACAACATTTGTGAAATACTCACTGTAAACGGATAGTGCAACAGATAACTTAATTCCCATTATTTCTGACCAAAATCAAACTATGGAAGAGAATGAAATTTTTTTTCCGATAGACTTGTTTTGTGGGTTCTCATGAAGTCTTAGGCTGTGCTAATAAGCGAAAATCAACTGGCACCATGAATGTTAATATTATTCCAGCCGGGCATAAATGTCACCATACGAAGCCATATAGAATATCTAAGCCTCTCCACACGTAGTGTTGCACATGGAACTATTAACTAAAATAAAATTCAATAACAGCTTATACACAGCCCATCTCAACTCAACCCCTGTTATTATGTTATTAATGTTATTAAGAATTGTAAACTCTTAAAGTTAATGTTACCAGCGTCATATACAATTGTCGCTAGTCAAAGCGTAACAAAAGTGTTTCATGATTTGCAGTAACATGTTCAGAGTCGTAGTGTGTAAAAAAAAATAATTCCTTTTTAATTTATGGTCCCATTGCTGGCCCTACCTTGCTTGAACTTAGAGCCCATTTTTATTTTTAAGATATAAAACTTTATGTTGAAAATACTGCTTCATCTACGCGCCGTTAACAGTTGTTACCTGTTTTGTTTTCAGCTTGTTTTGTTATTTCATAGCGAATAGACTTACACCTGCAGAGCGCCTACGAATTGTGCAGTTTTTTTAGGCAAACAGGGTTGCTTTAATCATAACACTTCCAGTGTTTTCTTTAAAATTTTATGCAACTAGAAAATATAATTTATTAGTTGCCATCCCCAAAGTTGTGAACACTCCATGTTCTATAAACCCATCACTCGGTGATACCAAAATTTTCCTCAAAAGTTTTTACTCTAATCAATATAACAGGTGGACCATCTACGTTTGAAATTTAAATCGGCTATAAAATGAACTCATTAATATTTTTAAAAAAGTATGGTTTTATTATGAAGATTGTGCTTTGACATTTACAAAAGAAACACATCGTTATTCTGGTAATTGCCACAGCTGGCAGTATGCTATCCAAACAGTCCAATATTCTAGCACTTTTTGCAATCATTTGTTATTGAGTGTTTCAACAACTCAGTCGTCTGTGGATGATTAGCAGTTCCTCACATTCCAGATATTATCCGTCGCCTGGAAAATGTCTATAACTTAAGCTGATCGCTATTGATTATTTTTGGAACGAAAAATGACACTAAAGCATATGCAATAGTACTGTGCCTTATTCGAAAACCAACTGATGGTCCGGGATAATATTTTGGCTCTGTAGGGTCAGCAAGGTGAACACGAAATATAACTATTTATATAGCTTAGTGAGATTGAGAGTAGGCCAATGGGCCTGCATGACGTGGATCCGTTCTTATTTTAGTGATCATAACAATGTCAGACAGCTGCCAAATGTATGAGAGACAGGCATCTCGTAACTAGGCATTAAATATGAATAGTAAAATCCTAATAGCTGAATTTTGAGCCCTACAGCTATGTGACAAAATACTGACTTAAAATTCTTTTATATAAAACAAATATCCTTATAAAAGAGTTCCATTTTTTTGATGGCCTACATATTTCATTACTCACTAACTGCTAACAAATTCATGACATTGAAGCTGCAACATGCTTTCGCTTTTTATGTCGCACCATAAACTCCAAACTGCATACGAAACTAAATTTAAAAAAAAAAGGAAAAAGGTATTAACTATGTTTTATGTGTAGCACAGTTGCATAGAAAATGACTTTGTTTATTATTACTGCTGGTATTTCAGCTACCGTCGTTATTGCTGTTGCAGTGTACGTTTATGATGATGATAACGATATTCGTGCATATAACATGTATTCAGGCACAGAGATTTTAGGTCAGTCAGTCTGTCAGTAAGGGCAGAGTAATGTAATTTACAAAGCTCCTCTTAAAAACAAAAAAGCAACAACAGGTCAACTTTTTGGTCATATCAGGTCATTCAGACCAACTTTTTGACTGGAGCAATGGAGACCTGTTTCTTATGTTATTCGGGATGCTAAATGCGAATTTATAATCAATATTTAAATTAATCATTAGAATCAATTCGGAGAAACCGATACGATAAATATTAACATAACTGAAGAACGGTTTGGCCTGCTAAGTTGAGTGAAAAATTCGAAATTCTACAAAAATATTATTTTTAATTTTCGTAAAGGAGGTCGTCAGGTGGATGGCACAAATGTATGGCTTGCTGTAACTAAGTTTGTTGTCGAAAGCTCTCACTAATACCTGCTCGTGGTGGCGGCTGGCAACAGGTTCCTGTCTCTGCTAAAAGTCTGACTAAAGAAGTAAAGGAAGTTAATACTATTTTATAAAAACCATAATCCATAGTGGAACAACATAGGCCAGGGATGCGATATTAAAAGGGTATTTTTGAAATCTATTCAGTAATTTCATTTTCTCTTCATATATTATTATAAATGAATTTATTTTAAAGAAAATTACAATAAGTTTTTAAATCTTAATCCTAGTTGTTATCTGACATCTCAGACTACTTTATACTGGGTTAAGAAGGTCATCTCGAAAGTCTAAAAGCATCGATTCTTCTTAGTATCTGGTGTGTTTTTCTCATCTCCTATGACTGTGGGAATATTTAAATCCATATAAATGTTTTCATTTTTTGTATGTACCATGCAGCGCAGATGATTAGGGGTAGTAATTATACTCTCTTTATTGTATTTTCCCAATATTTGATGGGAAATCAGTACCCCATATCTGGGTTTTGTAATGGAATTGTAAACTAGAATTTTATAATCCAGGATCAGAGTTGAGTTGGGGCATACAAGCCAAAAAATCGTAGCTCTTTTGAGCTTTATGGCTGTTGTTTTTGCTTCACTTTGGTGGGATCACAGACGCAGGAAGAAATGAAATCCCAAATAATTCAAATTATTTTCCTCCAGATTCTTTGCCTTCTGAAAGTAAAAGTTATGTGTGCGCATTCCGAGGAATTAGCCTTTGTTTGTCGATTTTTCATCCAATTCTCTAGCTCGCGAATATGAGGTTATACATGCTCCGAAGCAAACTTGGGGTTTTTATTAACACATATTACTATAGTCTCGTCTAGAGAGGTTGACTTATATGTGTTTAAGTCTTTGAGCGGCACTCGCCGACACTCATCCAATTGAGTAAAATTTATCCTTTGACCTTACTTTATCTTTTCTATCTGTCAGGTCGCTTTTAAGGAGTTTATGAGTATTTTCCGACAGCAGTCGTGGGATTTTGATGTGGATCCCATTGTGCTAAACTTAATTTAATACCTGGGAAATATATATGAATAAGGGCGACAAATCTCCCATGCATTCTTCTAAGTAGTGCGCGAGTGTAAAAGAGCTAAAAGTCAACAAAATTGAAAATTTTCGCGTTTAACGAGCAGCAATTTCGGTGACTGATAGTGTACTTTGTGAAGCAGACAAACACTTTTTAGAGGTTGC
This sequence comes from Phania funesta, assembly GCA_963932375.1. Lineage (NCBI taxonomy): Eukaryota > Metazoa > Arthropoda > Insecta > Diptera > Tachinidae > Phania > Phania funesta. The sequence continues at coordinate 99,912,458 of OZ010653.1, read as the reverse complement.
CTGAACAGATTTTTACCTACGATCATTTTCGGGCCTATTCATTTATAACACGATGTACAAGCCTGGCTGTATGTCTGAAGTGCATCATAAATAAGATAATACTACTGCCTCTCATTCAGCCAATATTTCGAAGTGATGCATTTTTCTAAAGCTTTAGTTTTTTTATTTCTTATCTTTATAAGTATGTCTGTGTGTTTGGACTTACATTTGTTACAAATACAACAATGTTAGAACAATGTTGAATTTTGCAGAGAAATTATGCCAAATGTCAGTGTATGTGTGTGTATACTTGCAACCTTTAGTTCATTTTCTCTTTTTGGAATCATTTTTTTAAGTTTTCAGGTTAAATGTTATTTAGTTTGGCATTACTCTGTTTCCTTGACATGTTTTTTAGTTATTTTTTTTGTGTTTGTTACTTGTTGGTATGCTGGGTTTGATTGTCACAGGTGCAGTGCATTGTATATCCGTCATTTGCACTTGTACGTACAGTGGCTGTTAAGAAAAAAATATAAAAAAAAACTTTTCCCAGCCACAATTTAAATGTTAATTATAGCTACGTAGGGCGGGTGGGGAAGACTGTGGCATACCTGTTTAGTTTTTTTCCTACTCCGCTTTTGTTACTTACTGATATTTGATTGTCGATTGGTAAATATTGATCCTTTGCAATAATTCACTTTCCACTTTAGATATTAAGGCGTAACTTTAACTGTTGTCAGGTATCATACTGCAAAATGCAATTATTTCTATTTGATTTTTTTCATATTTTTCTTAATTCAGAAAGAATTTGTATAATTTCAAAATTTTCGGCTTTAAAAAAAGCTTATGCAAAACGCTGAATTTGGCAAAATGCTCTTACCATTTGAGCTGGCCGCTTGGAAAAACATCGAATATTTTTCGAAGTCATATGAGTGCTTTTGAAAATTTAGGTCTCTAATGAATTAGAACTTCAGTTAGCAACACACTCTAATGAACATGGTGAGTAATTTTATCAGATATGGTCACCTGTTGAAGAACGCTAGAAAGTAAAAGTAATTTATCTCTTATAGCCGAAAAATTCTGGCTATTACTTGGTGATAATGTAGAATAGCCTTGAGCTAAAACAAATAACAAACTTTGCTTTAGTCATTTTTTTGTATGAATATTATATCTAGAGCTTTCGTTTGTACGGCGGATTATAGTGAAATTTAGCGTTAAACATATTTTGAGTACAAACTAACTTCATAGCAACCGGTTTTTTAAATAATTACGCAAAGGACTTTTCTTTAAGTTTCGACACATTACGGTGTTCAATTTGAATTTTGAGCCTTGTTGTGTCTTTGCAGAATTATAATACTATATTATGGCAAATATTTTCGTGCAACATATCAGCCCGGTTATATTGGTGTGTGTTTAAGTGAAGTTTTTTCATATTTTAAAAAAAACGGACAAGAAGGACTCATACAGCGCAGAGTTAGAGTGACCAAATGTTTCACAAAATTGTTTCTCGTAGTGTTTAACATAAAATTGCTAAACACAGCTTATACCTGAAGCGTTAGATAACGTATACCAATTCACTATAAGAATGTGAAAAATATGGAAACTAAAGCTAAGTCAACACATACACTTTTTTATCCCCTTTGGCGGTATCTGTTTTAGACTGTATTTTATATGATTTAAAAACCTTCGGCAATGTTTGTGTTCTGAAACTTATTCGACCCACTGTTAATTCACAAACTAACAACGTTTGCAAAAGTTTATTAAAACATCTAAAAATAACAAAAAAAGTGAGTAAAAAATCACAAAAAATTTTTAGAAAAAAAAATACAGTAAAAAACTATTATTAAATCTAAATACGTTTTAAAATACCAACCAAGAATCTGAAAAATGTTGTCGTCAACAGTGGTTATGTATACCTCTAATTCGTCTGAAGTGGTTTATTTACGATTCTTTGTTCTAATTTCTTTTACTTGATACTTGAAAAAACTAAAATCTCTTTTGTGTTGTTAACAAAAGAACTGCTAAAATAAAATAAAATTTTATAGCTAAAGGTAGACAGTTGACGACACGAAAGAAAATATGATTTATACATCAAATAAAGCGACAACAAGAGTTGAAAGTAGAAAAAGAGTTCAAAGAAAATCAAAGCTTCAATAATAATCAACTTAAACCGTGGTACAATAAAGTCTTTTAATTAGATTGACAGTCATTAACAAAAGTGTAGAATTTGGCCGTCATGAATCATCAAATGTAGTCAGCGACTTTACAAAACTTACGCATAAAATATGCACAAGCAAAGAAAGAGAAGGTATAAAAACATCCTATAAAGCCGGGGGTTTTTTAAATTAAGACATCTGTAACAAATGTTCCTTTTAGTAATTCAGAGCGCATTAAGCTTTAATTAATTTTGAATTGTAAAGAGAGAACTATTTTTTGAATAGAAACAACAACTTAAAAAGAATTTTACAAACACCAAAATATTACAAAACTAAATATAATAATATTCGAAGCGAATTTCCGTCATCCCTTAAGAAGTTTGGTTTAGGACAAACCTATGTGCCATCTTCAGTGTCATTTTTCGTCCTGAGAAGTTTGTATCAATTATATGTCATCTATTTATATGTCATGTGTACTGGTAGCAGGTGAACCTGGTTGATCACGTAGCCATTTATTAGGTGTGGTAAATGAGATTCACCTGCTGTCAGTTCACATGACAAATGGATACTTGACAAACAACAAAACACCAACGAATCGATACAAACTGCTCAGAATTAAAAGTGATACTGAGGGTGACACATATCCAAAACTATTTTGTCTCCAATCCAAATTGACAGAGGAACGAATCCTCAAATATACAGCCAATCACCCTACTGGAATTTCAAATCAGAAATAATAATAATCAATTCGAATAAGTTTTTATAAGATTTCTATACTGCACATGCTATAGTTATGCCTTACCACCTTCGACTAAATGTATTCTAACACGGAGAACAACAATATGTCATGTTTAAGCTGTCATGTCTAGTCATGTCTACAACTGAACAAAGGGATTATAAGTGTGGAACTTCTAAAGTACTGAATGGTAATTTTATTGAAGGTAATTTTAGTGTGGATTTTCGAATTATTTACTCAGCCCAATAGACTAAACCGTTCTCTAGTTATATGTTGCGCAACTTCTTACAAACCAGAAACAATTTAAAAAAAAATTGAGTGCAAATTTGAATTTAGCGCCCCAAATAGCTTCAGAAACAGTTTTCAGTTGCTCTAAGTCAACAGTTTACCTACATTTTGAACTGGTACTATTTGAAACTATTGCAAGCACTAGGGTATAAAAATAACAAGGATTTATTTTGAAATTAAAATTTATCTGAAAATAAAAATTTTTCATGGTAGAAGATAAGAAAAAGCTAGACTTATTATATGCGACTGGAAACAGAGTTCTGTCTCCTTTTCAGATTTATTAAAATATTGCAACCAAACAAAACAATTTTTTTTTTATTACTGGAAAATGTATGGGGATTGAAAGTATTCATAGTGAGCATTAAGAAATGATTGTAATATATTGCACCACTTGAAGTATTTTATGAAAGGCTCGTAGTTTTAAAGCATACAAAATCAATTTGCTAAACAATTAATGTCGATCACATTTTTAACTCTTGGAAAGCTCTAAAAATTATGTTATCTACATGGCTTTCGCTTTACTCTCGTTGAATTTCTTTCTTAGATTGTCGTAAGGTCAACTTAACCTGTAGTTGCTTGCATGGGATCGAGGCGCTTTACCGCTTAAAAATTAGTTACTTGTCGTGTTGTGAAATTTGTGAATTTCCACCTGTCCCGGTAGATTCCTATTTCTTATCAACCGGAAAAATATACATTTTAGAACCCATCAAGTAACGGACAAAGAAGCAGGACGTCAAGCCAGTTATAACCGATCTTGACCATTTGTTTATTTTATTTGAAGATCCTTAGCAGCAACAAACTAAAAAAAACAAACCAAACATCCCTCAGACCTTTCTGCCGCACAACCTAGCTCCCTTCAGTCTTCAAAGAAAGCTAAGATCGACCCAACTTCAGCGAAAACCTGAAATTATAACTTTTTATAACGGACAATCAGTCGGTTATAAAACGCAGGAGGCAAGTGAATGTGTATGTGTATGTAAACAGATGTGCCTCGTTGAATAAGGTGACATTGATGTGGGTTAAGAGTCACATAGGAACAGCTGGGAATTAAGCAACAGTTGAACTAGCAAATGGGGATTTGATGTGGAATGGCCTAGTGCGAGCTAATGTTCTTCAATGGGTAAACTCATTAAACCTGAAAAGGCGGAGGGAGGCTACCACATGTAGACAGGCTCGAATGGTGCTCAAAGAGCCCTTTTTCAGGAAGGCCTGCAAGGTGGTTATTTATAATAGTGCTGCCTTAAGCTGGATCACTGCGTTGTTGACAGGTCATGGAAACTTCAAGTATCTTCTGACCAGGATAAAAATCGTGGAAAATGATACTTGCAGACTGTGCTTCGAAGACACTGGCTAGCATAATTCTTAGGGTCACGGGCAGACACTTGTTAAATGTGAATACCATGCGAAGCCTTGGACAAATGCTAGCAATTACAAGAGATTCCGTGATGAGGAGGAGTGTTGACTGTTATCAGTCGACAGTCTGAAATCACTATAGTCAAGAGTAAAGGCTGGGGCTAGCACGAGACTGAATTGATAGTAATTACAATACCATTGCTTGTTCGTAATTTCCATTTAAATATAATTGAATACGAAATAGTGCGTGCTGTCCTGTTGAAATTAAATGCCAGTCAAAAATGGTAGTGATAGCTCAACAAAATTTTGGCAGAGAGTAGCGGAACTTGTTAAAAAACTAAAACCGTGGCGATTTGGCAGGTTACTCTCCTCAATTTGCAAAATATTTTTCCATTTTTTGCAAAAAAAACTTTGTGAAATAACTTCTAGCATCTTACAGTAAGTTTTTTCCGCCTTTAATTCGGTATCAATTTAATTTATTTGCTAAGAATTTGAGACAGATGACGAATCTATATTTCGTCTTCTTCTTCAATTCTTCAAGCTACAGCAGCAATATTCTCGTCGGTACGCACATTTCTTTGTCTTGTTAATGGTTTTGAATTAAGAAGAGTAAAATTAGTGCGAAAACGATTAACAACGGCACGAATTTCTTGCTCACCAGGCCGATTATGTTGACCGTAATATGTACGAAATGCTCTACGAACTTCACGAAAAGATTTATTTTCGTCAAAGTATATTTCCATAATGTTTTCTGGAGTTAAACGATTATTGATGACTTACCAAACCGTTTGATATTCTCAGTTGTCACACCATATATTTACAAACATAATTATTACATTTCATGAATTTAATAAATGAGTTATAAAGATTTTTAGTTGAAGAATTTATTTATTTATTATTTACCAGATATTCCCCAACAGCAAATATAATTGCAATTTAATATACAAGTGCTACGCCGCAGCTAAACACGCATAATACCAAACACATCCTTTTACACACAGCTATATACATATTACGCTTGCAGTAACTTACCGAAATTCCTTCACTAACTCTCATAAACATATTTTCCCTAACCACTAACAAATGCATTAGGGTGCATGAATGAATAGTTTAGGAAATATGCTGTAGTTATATCAATTAACTATGCAATGGATGATATTTCATTGAAATGGACATCTATCAAAAACATTGCAGTTGTACGAACAGATCCTTGTGTAGCATGTGTTTAGTTGTGTAAGTTGTGGACGGATTGAATATACCTAAAAGCATGAACAGGTTCTGAATTCTATGCATTGCTAGTCATAAGGAAAATTATTAGCAGCATGAGCATTTACTACACTAACCTAAACGAATACACCTTTTTATAGGTTGCTGAGTAAATACAAATGATTGTGAGAATCGTGGAGCCTAGTGAGAAGTAAGAGAAATAAATTATATTAAATACGTTTTTAGTTATTAAATAACTAATCGAATACGTTCCAGCATAAGACATGTTAGTACGCTTATACTCCGAATACTCCTAGTATTTGTACTCGCTCTTAACTCTCATTTAGTTTAAAGTTTCATTTCAAAAGAACTCTTATTTGTGCAAAAGAGACATGAGAGAAAACCAACTGATTTTCAAGCTTAGTGTTTTGGCACAATAGAGTCGGCAACTGTCCTGGTACAGTGCATTGCATTGACCAACTTATAGTAATTTAGAGGGGATAGCGAAGAAGATCAATTACTTTATGGGTACCGATTTGTAATTCTCAACTACGTTACTTTCGTCAAGTCTCGTGCAGACGCTAGCCTTTACTTTTGACTCTAGTGATTTCGACCTTCTTCCTCATCACGGAGTCTGTTGTTATTGCTAACATTTTGCTAAGGAGGGACCTTTATATTTACACGTGTCTTCCCATGATCATTAGTCTTATGCTAGCCAGTGCTGTACATTTACAGGCAATGTACGCTACTACCTCAGCATCTTCCAGGCACAGTGTCCAAATACGTTCTTCGATATTCATGTTGGCCAGATGATACTTAAAATTTCCATGGCCTGCCACTAACGCAGTAATTCAGTTTAATGTACCCTTATTATATTTAAACGCCTTCCCGTCAAGGGGCTCTTTATGTACCATTCGAGCCTGTCTACCCTCCAAACTTTCAACATTAGTGTCTACGTATTTTGTAACCTTTGCTCGCACTAGGTCATTTCCAAGTGAAACTCTGGGTTCTAGTCTTCAGAAATTTACACCATATCCACCTTGTGCTAGTTCGTCTGCTGTTTTATCCCCAGCTGTATCTTGTTTACCGAGTAACGCTTACTCGCATCATTGGTTTTATAACCGAATGATTGTCAAGTGCAACGATAACCTCTCTCCCACGAACCGCCTTTCCACCACATGAAGTAACCCTAGCAATTCTGCCTGGTAAACGGACACGTTGACCTACTTATTACTCAAGTCTCGGTTACTGGGCTTCGTACTGAAATGACTGTTTGGCCACTATTTTCAAGGTTGGTTGGTATGCACATTGAATTTGGCTGACAGATTCCACAGTGCTGCCATCTTGAAGGATAGCTATCCCTTGTAAAAGAACTTTGGCTGAGATTGAAGGTAGAATTTTTAGGGTTGGGAACTGACACAAAGGAATTTGAAGGCTTACCAAGTGATTAAACTAAATGCTATTACGTCACTCAGGAGATCTCTGGAACGTAAGGACTCCGTATGGTTGATAACAAGGACTCTGCTGATGATTAAAATTCTTTCTATAAATCACGCCTCAAGAGTACAATGACTCGATGACTTGAAACCTGAAGCCTTAAAAGCATATCCGAAATTAAGGTGATATGTAACTTCATAGATGCTATTTTATATCTTGGTGCAAGCGACTTAGTGAAAGAAAAGCAGAGATAGCTCTTAACTTTAATTGGAAATTAAGCCAGCAATAGAGAGAAGGAGACTTGGCTCAATGATCTTGTTGGTCATTGCAATAATTGAGCTAAGAAGATGCTAAATGTATTGAAACTTTTCGTTTCACTACCCGTAATTAGATCAAAAATTTCTAGTAACCCTCGTATATGCCATTGAATATGTGCAGTATTCTGAGTTTGCTATGTTGGCGCTGCGAAAAGTATTGGTATCGGTGTTGCTTCTGTCATCAACTCGTACTGCTGTTGCTGCAAGTGATGTTCATTTAAGTAATGCTGTACCCTGTTGTTGCTGGTTGTAGTTATGTGTTTGTATATATAAGTTACGAGTATATTGCATTCAATGCAAACTTTAACACAATAGCATCGGGTGCATTTTTTATTTTTATGACATTTTATGTTCTGCTATTAAATATGCTTGATACTTTTTTAATAAACAATAAAAAGTCTTTGAACATTTTACGATTTATCATAAAAATTGTACGTAACTAAATTGTAAACTCACAAAGGGAAAATTTTTGCGGTAAAAGCTTGTCGAACGTTCATGGAATTTGTTAAAGAAACATTTTGCAAATAAATATTCTGATGAAAGAAACAAGTAAAAAAAGCAATCAATTTGTATTTATTTATTTATACACAAACGCATATTATAAAGAATTTTTAAATTAAGCACTCTAACAGGCTTGGAAGTACAATACAATAATTTTTAATAATTTTCGAAACTTCAAAATCTAATTGGACGATTTATATTTAATAATCTTAAGTTTTCCTATACCTCTTATATATGGGCAAATAGAAATAACCATTTGCAAAATTTCGAAATTAATTTCAATTTTTTAAATGTTAAAGAATATAAAAACTTATTGATTTTAAAAATATGAAATAACATTTTATAAAGGTAAAAGAAAATTCGAAAATAAATTCGCAATTTCAAACATACCTAATAATATGTTTTTCTGCGGGTTAAAACAGTTTCGCTATATTTGCAAATTTCGAAATGAAGTTCGAAAAAAATTAACAAATAAAAAATACTCAGTAAGGTTTGCCATTTTACCATGAATAGACTAAGAAACCAACAACTCTTGCGAATCATTGAATTTGTTTTTTTTATCGAAAAACTGACTTTAGCGACGAAGCACATTTTTGGTTTAATGGGTACGTAAAAAACAGAACTTGTTGTGAAGAGCAACCGGATGTACTGCAAAAGCTATCAAGACACCCTGAAACATGCACAATTTGGTGCGGTTCGTGGGCCGGCGGCATCTATGGAACTTACTTCTTCAAGAACTATGAGCGTCGCAACAGTTCATGAAGCAGGGTACCATGCGACGACTTTTTAAATGGATTAGAATTGGATGGATTGACGTCTTGTTTCTATAAGACGCTACACAGCATATGACACCATGATCCTATTAAGAGTTTGGTGTGTCATTAATCTCACGTTTTAGAGTAGTCTATTGGCCGCCAAGATCAAGCGATTTGATTTCACTAGACCATTTGTTGTGATACATTATGTCTTTCAACAACAACGTTATAGCTGACATTGCTTGAAAATTATTACCAAAACTAGGCTTAATGGGTGGAAGACCTACGGCGTAGCTGCGGGCAACTTATACGTGAATTAATAATTTAAAAGTGGTTTGCATGCATTTATTTTCTGAGTTGTTTGCAATTTTTGATACGAAAACGTGGATACCCACAAAAACATAGTATCTACTACTGCCTATATTTAAGCTTTAAATATTTTCAACACATTCACACAGCCACTATTTCCAATTGATACAAATAAATCCATGAACAGGCAAGGATAAATTTACAAAATCTTCAATACAAATGAAAGAAAATATAAATCCTAACTTATACAAAAATAGTCAACATAAAATTTCCAAAAAAAAAAAACATTTAAGAGATATAAACAATTTAACAAAAGGTTGGTTCGTTATTTTATTTGTTCATAGCTGCAATATTTTACGACAACTACAATTCAGTACTTTACCAGCAACACAATACGTGTGTATAAATCAGGAGGGTGTTGTAGTAGAACCAAAATTTTACAATAAGATGAATAGGTTTGTTAGATAAAGAAGACAGGACAAGAGAATACAAGAAGTACAAATAATAAATAAGATTGTAAGAGCATTATATTGACGCATGTGTAGCATATGCTTCGTTCTCAATATGGGTGACAAATAGCTTTCCTTGTTTAATTTTTTGTTTTATTTCATGTTTTAAGCAAAAGCGATGAACTGTTGAAATTTGTGAAAGCAATATCTGGGAAATATCAGCAGTTTGGTTCTGCTAAGACACAAGTTCTTCCGCTGCAAAATATCGCTGCAATAAAAGAAAGGAAAAGAAAAAAATTAAAAAAAGAAAACTTGTCCTCCATTTTTTTTTATAATCCAGGTCTATTTTGATTGAGTTTAACACATTCTCCTTCATTATTTTTTTATCACATGAACCACTCTGCGTAGAATTTTTTCCTCTGTTTTATTACTCTAAGCATGGGCCAAATTACGGCCGAAACTTTAGTATAGTATAAATATAAGTTATGACCGACATCGAATTTCGTAGTCTGCCCTGAATTAAAGAACATGACCATATCAAGTTCTCGCATATGTGTTTATTTCAAACTAGAACGAAATCCGTTAAACTGTTTTCTTAAATAACGGTACGTTTGCGATAGCCGAAATACTTCTGAATAATGTTGCTTTGTACACTATTTGGCCTGTAGTTCATTGTACAATGTGTGAAAATGTAATCCTTCAAAGTCACACTGTGTAACGTGGTTTTGTCATAGGTGAGGGAACTCAGTCGTTTCCAGAGTTTTATTTACGAATCCATTAACCCCTCTGGGGTTGAATCATAATCGATTTATTGAATTATATTTAATTCAGGTACAAATATTTAAATATCATACTACCGAGTAGCTACGACAGCTGAGAGTCGTTGGATTAATAACAGCGGCTGTAGGTTTGAGTTTATGTTCTCGTGATAACTAACTCGGATAATATTTGGTAGGGCCTACACAGTAGCTCGTAAATTCAGGATCGCTTAATAAATTTGTATTGATTTCAGCTAATTTTGTATAAAATATGCAAAAGCTACGTTTTAAAATATTAGAAATTTATCTTCTTCTACGAAACAGTAAGCAGAAGCCGCTATTAGAATAGTTAAATAAAGTTGCTGTGAGAACAGTCAGACGGCGTAGCGATAACAGTTAAACGAAAGCATTGCAAGAGCAGCCAGCGCAGGCCGCAATCCGCCGAAGCCTTTGTGAGAACAACCAGCCGAAGCCGTTAAGATAAAAATTAAGCTACAGTGTTACTTACAAAACTTATTTTCCCATCATAAAAGAAGTCGGCTCTTCAATTATGCAAATATAATTTCCATAGTTCGAGTTGTGTGTTCTTGTCGTGTATGAATCGCCCCCCATTGCTGGTCATCTTTGATTACTTATAGCTCTTTAATTAAATCATCTGAGAGCAGTAACATATAATAATATTCAGCTAATGTATATTCATGAATATCGCTTATAACAATATTTTCTATAAAATTAATACGACGGGAAAAAGTAGATTCCGCGATGTAAGTCTCAGACTGATTGTTAGCGTGGGTTTTTCGAGCTTGAATGTGGTGGCTATGGTTTTCTTCCGAATCATGGAAAGTTTGTTATGCATTATCAGCGTGAAATTGCGTAGCATCGCAGGCTGTAAATATAATAGTTGTTGGCTGCAGGATATATTACAGCTCAGAAGTCCCCAACAGGAGGTGGGTACAAGGTAAATGAAGTCATGTTTATGAATGTGCTATTTTCACTCATTTTTAAGACCACCGTCGGATAATGTCGAAAGCCGAGTACTGACTTGTGAATTTGTAAGAAGTACATTTCCGATATTCGACTATAAAAAAAAACACTTCTACCTCGGGATCTACTAGTCCCCGGAATGCAAGTTCCGAACTGATTGCTGGTGTGGCTTCTTTGTGGGTGCAACTGTTGGATGCGATTATGAGTAAGATCGCTGTAAGATTGTGCTGCATGATCGATATGATTTAAGAGTCTAAACAGCCTATAAATGCCACCTATTCGATTGCGTATAGGAGCGTTAAAAATTAACATATTCCATACAAAAAGTTTAGACATATAGAAGAATTGTTTGTTTTTATTCATACTTCCCCTTCGAAAGCTTATATTGGATCTTTAGAACTATATTTAAATAAATTGTCAAGCTCAACCGATGATCAATCCTCGACTTATTTTCAGTTGCACCACGCAAGGATTATTTTTGTGCCACATGTTTGAAATAAAGATTAAAGTTGTCGAAAAATTGTTTTATTTTTTTTTTAATCATCATTAGAAAAATTAAAAATATTTTTTTTTATCTAAAGGAAGAAGTTTGCACAGATTCTTTTTATAATGAATTTGAAGGGTTTAAATATTTTAAGAAGGATATTTTTGGTCTTAAATATTAAAATATTTTATTATAGGCTTTTCACTGGAAATCTTTTTCATGCAATTTATACGTATGTAGTATCATTTATATATTTTAAACAAAATCTCTCACAATTATTTTTCTTATCTCGTCATATTTCTTTTATAATTTTAGGTGAGTGTACCTTTTCATCAACAATTTTTGAAATGGTTGTGTTGTATGCAAATAAACAGCTTCAAATAGACACCAGAAGACAGAAGCTCTTAAAAAGTAAGCAAAAACTTAAAATCAGAAACATTTAACCCCCTAGTGAACCAAAAAAAAAGAAAGAAAATAAACACAACATGTGAAAAGATATGGTTTAAAATCTTAAATAAACTAAATGTGACAGTGAAGAAAAAAAAGATAACAAGCAAAGTTTTCTGTTCTAAAAGTGACATAAATGAGTAAACAACTGCTTGAATAACAAGCCGAGATAGAACAAAAACAAGCAAATATTAAAAAAGAAAAACAAAACACGCACAGAAACAATTCAACACATAATACAAACTAAAATATTTTTTATTTTTCAAAAAAAAATTATACGCAACTACTTACTCTGAACACGATGCGGAAAAAGTGGTGACAGGAAAGAATTAAAAAAAGGCTAGAAGCGTGTCAGCAACGATAAACAAGTCATATTTTAACAAAGGACAGGCGCCTTTAACATTTTCATACATAAAGAGTTACCTAACAGTTCACACGCGCTAAAAAAAAGTAGATACACATACACACAAGTATAGCAATACGCGCAAATCTTGAACATATAATACAAGTTTAAATGGGGAAGTAAAGAACATTCCAAACATAAAGGTTTTGCTACAAGAACATATTTATATTTACAGTCCGTGTGAACCTCTTTGGGGTTGTTAAATTGGAGAAACCCTTCATGTATATTGTTTCCAATATTTATGTAAAAATTAGTAAAATAAGGCAAAGTTTCAGTATGCAGTAAAACTTCGATCAAGGGTCATCCTCGAGACCAGTTACTTGACGGTAAAGCGAGTAGATAGATAAGGGAAATATAACAAAAGTATATTACATGTAAACTTTCCTACTATCACATCAATTGTGTAGAAAAATAAGTTTTTAGTGCTACCTTAGTGCCGGTTAACAGAAGCTGATGGAAAACCGAACTACAGCTTATCGAAGTTTTAGTGTATTTAAGTGAATATTTTTTTTTTTTTTTGCAAAATTCATAAAAATACTACATATTGATTAGTTTATTTGAAATAGTATTACGTAGACGAAAGACATACATTTGTTAAAGTACTTCCTTGTGCCCAAACTCGTCATACTCCTCTCCATCGCACTAATCACATTTATTGTTATTATTTATATCATTCAAGTTCTGCTGCCGATGTTTCAAGAAGTTGTATTTTTCTAATTGAATTTGTTTTCACTAGAAATAATTGAACTGACATCAATTTTATTTATATATCCCCATTAGATGCCTTCCGGCCATTTTTACGCGAAAAATGTCACGTATAGTTTTTGAATGTATGGATTCTAGCTCTTTGGGGTGCATTTTTCAACATTATAAAATTCTTTACTCTAGGGCTCACATAAGTAAAACATCTTCATTGATATTGTGCCTGTGGGAACGTTGCAAGTTTTTCCATTTACCAATACAAACCTATAAGTGGTGCCCATCTTTAGAAAAAACACAAATCAACATGCAGCAAAAAATGCAGTTTAAAAGTATCAATTTTAATTTTTTCAACTGTTCTCGGATGATCTCCACAATTTTAAGAAAATTCAGTAGGAGAACTAACTCACTTTCAGTGGTGATATACAATTTTTTACTCTTTAATGAACTAATAAGTTTTGAGTGATTTACAAGTATGTTTATCTGTCAGGGCGGTGATTAGAATTTGCTACTAAGATCGTGTAATTCGTCAGACGCTGATCCGGAGTTAGATAAAAAAGTAACGCCCATTGGGCCCCAAGCGAAAGAAAATAAGTCGGTTCAGCGAATGCGGTTAGGCATTCAGGCAGGTTTTAACATTATGCAGCTACTACATAGACCCTACTGGAAAAATCACACTTACTTTCATGAGTCATTTTTAATTCATATTTCTTACTTCTGACGGTATAAAACGCCTTGTTGTAAAAAATTTTCTAATGCCTGATTTAGGTGGTACGTTTTTACACCTATAAAATTTTATTAATAAAAGAATTCATGGGATATTTTTGTTATTTAAAAATAATATTTTATGTTAATTTCATATCGACTAATTTCATTATAAAATTGCAACATATCTGTTGGGGGACAATCTAGTGTCTATGTGCATTTTGCTAACTGCTTAAGCTACCTCATCTGGACCCCTTCGCCTAAATTTTTTTTTAAAACAAAATGAAAATTGACTCTTGATTTGATATTTCGACAGGGTGCTTTGATGTAGATCTTTAGAACGAATTTCTATCTTGTCAAGTTTGGTTTGAAGACAAACCGGTTTCAACTACCATAAATTGCAATTTTATAATAAAATGAGCTGGATGAAATTAGCTAAAAAATTTTTTTTTTAATTTCAATCACTTTTATAGTGAAAATTTAGAGGAGATAGTTTTATTTTCTAAAAATTTTTTTAACAAATTCTTAATAAAGTCCCATTTCGGTATTATTGTTTTCTTACTTTGATTTTTCGAACTTCTTGCGAATGTTGGCTTTAATTGTTTTTGGCAAGTAGATAAATATTTTCATATTTATGTAATATATGAATTTGTTGAAAATAAGAAATGAAATTTCTTTTTTTAATTTTTGATATCGACTATACTGTGTGACGTCGCGAGATAACAAAAAATTGATGCCATTATGGCAGAAAATAACTCATACCCAATCACACATTATCCTTCATCTCAACCTCAAAAAAATTTACGTTGTCAACCTCTCGCTGAAACAAAAGGGACATCTAGATGTTTGCACGATATTTGTAGGAACACATTTGAACCTCTTTGGAGGAATGTGGAATGAACTATAACAAAATAACGTTATGTTAACTATATCCACGCTGGAGTTTATTTGTAATATTGAGTGATTATTGACAACTATTTGCCACCAGATTTTTTCGCATTGTACCGACGATTGTTAGCTCCTGGGATAAACATTTTTGACTAAGTCCGTAAGATCAAAAACAGTTGTCCATTGTCCACGAACCAAATCCAAAACACGTACACCCTAATATTTTTCAGCTAAACCGCCAACTGGCTTAACCAAATACGGTTGGATTTTCCAATCTTACAGACTTAGAAGGCATGTAAATGCTCATCAATAGTAACACATGGAGTTAGGTTACAATAATCGGCTCGCAGTTCAGACCAATTGTCGAATATTTTACTTATTGGAGCAAATTTGTTTGTAGAGCTTCTTTGAGGTCTGCTCATAGCGAAATCTTCTTTTCGACATCATCGCCCTACATACTTTTTAGAGCCGCACTAGAAAGTTTTTATTATTGCTCCCAAATTAAAAAAATAACTACCTGATGCATGCAGAATTTTCCTGCCTATTTTTCGTCACTGAGTGCCAATACACATCTTCTCTATGCATCCATTACCATATTTAAAATAATCAAAACCAAGTAAATATTTTAGTTTTTATTATTTAATAATAACCGTTGCATAACATTTTTACCTAGAAATTGGGGAAAAAAATACAAATTTTCCAGGTGCCGCTTATTTTCGGCACGGGCCGCACATTCATAGGTTGTCAGAATACATGGTCACTTGAAGACAAAAATGCTGTTGCTAGTGCAAAATTCATAGAAATTACATAGACGTGAAAAACCTCACACAAAGGAAGGGAACGTTATTTATCGAATAACTGCTTCGGTAAAAATTTTGTTCCAATCAATCAATACTTTTTCTGTTCTAAATTGATGAAATAGGAAATGTCAAGAAATTTCATGAGCATAATAAAAAATTTATTGGCAAAATTCATAAAAAAAAATATTCATTTTGTGTGTTTTTCCACACAAAGGTGAGACGAAGGTTATAACAAATTTAAAATGAAGGGGCAAAAACTACAAATATTGCAATTGTGCAACAGTTGGATTTTTATCATTTATTTTTATACTAAAATATTTGTAACTATTTAACAATTCTGTCACTCTGTGTGTACAGTGCGCAAAAAAGTGATGAAAAACAAAACTAACAAACACAACAAAAAGTTGTAAAAATTTTACAAATTTTTTAAAAATGCTACAAGTCAGCAACATAATTTTGTATGTAGGAAACATGTGTTTTTCGAATAGTTTCCATTTCTCTACTTGTATTTCAAATATTTTTAATTTTTGTTTTGTTTTGTAAAACTGCAGACAAAACTACAGGAAAAACAAAAAAAAAAACTACAAAAAGAAAAATCATCACTAGAGAACAGCAGCAAATAACGAAAACACATATACAAACAAATGCTAGTTTCTAGTTTGAAATAGTTGCAAACAATAAAACACAGCAAAAGCAACAATTTGCCAGTTACTACAAGAATGTTTTAGGCGGGGAAATTATTTCAGGATTTAGCTCTTTTTTTAATCCAAAACTTAGGATTCCTTTTGAGGTGAAAAAATTCTTGTTGCTTTTAGAGAATTAATATCCAGCTGGAAATGAAGTCTACATGACAGGTGCAATTTAAGGTCAATGCCGGTAGCTTTCCTCTGATTCCCTCTGATGGCTTCATAATCGTATTGAAAATTTTTACTTTGACAATATTTGTCGAGTGGTGACAAAACTCTGATAAAAAGTTTGTTATGTCCTTCTTTACTTTTCTTGATGTCAGATTGAATGCCTAATTACAATTAAAACTATTGTCAATAACCACATAAAAAGTAAGTTCGTCAAATGATATTGAAGGTACTACTGGGGATGTTTTATATGTCGACGCTACTTCTTCGAAATATGTTTAGAATGAGTGGGCGATCATAGTAAGCAAGAAACGGCCTTGTAGGCAGAACTCTAGATTAATTGTCGCATAGAGTGGCAATTGTAATTGTGTTGTTCATAAAGAAATAATTTATTTTCTAAGGGGCTTTAAATAAGGACGGTTCGATGCTTAAATTAAACAGGATACGATGTGTGTAAGTTCTTAATGAAATTTTTGTTTTTGTTTGAAAGGTCCTTGAAAGTCACTAATTAAGGAACATGGCTTTGTTTAAATATACGCCGCCCTAGCATTTTTAATGACTCAATCCCTTAGATACGTTAGCATTTGGGCAATGGTCTGGGCTGGGTACTTGGATCAAATCGCGTTTTCAGACAAACTCACAAGAAAAAAGCTACCCCGAGAGACACCCTCAACTGGTACGTATAAGTTATGTGTATTCCGCAGCGTGAAAATCAGCACCAAAGTGTAGCTTTCCTTAAATGCATTATAACCTTCTGTACTTGATTAATTAATTGGAATTCTACCATAAACAGCAGACAATTTTGCACCTTGTAGCTTAAGATGATTTTGTATAGTTAGGTCCCTCTTCCAAAAGTTTAAACGGACAATCGTGTAGCTTACTAAACAATATTTCTCACAGGATAATATAACATCAATTATCAATTATCAATTTATTTTATTTATCCATAATATTTACATTTCCATTACAATTTAAATTATATATTTAAGTGTTCAAGATTTTTCTTTTTCAGCTTAATACTAGATATATATTTACAAAATTTCTATATAGATATATACAACATTTAATTGGAGGGGAAATTTGGCAAAAACCTATTTGAATTTATTCTTAAACTACTTAACCTACTTAAACTACTTAACTACAGACTAGATAAAAATCTAAGATGATACTAGGTCATTAATATGGACGAATTCAGAGTTCAGACATCGAGTAGTAAAATTTTGAGTAAGTCTATTGATCTTATCTGGAACTAATTCCAAGCCCGCAATATCATGAAGGCGTGATGTTGAAAAAAACCAAGGAAGGTTATATATAAGCTTTAAAAGCTTATTTTGAGCTATTTGCAATTTTTTAATATGGCAAGATGCACTAGTTGACCAAACGGGGACTGCATAGAATATTACAGCGTGGAAAATGGACTTAAGAATAAGTTTTTTATTATTAATGTTAAGGCTAGATTTTCGATTTATAAAAGGGTATAGGATACGGGTTAACATGTTAACTTTATTGATTATATAAGGTATATGGTCTTTAAACTTCATTTTCGGATCGAGCATAATACCAAGGTATTTTACTTTTTGTTCCCACTGTATAGAATTATTATTTATAATAATATAGGTCTGTGGTATATAGCATGCTTTTCGTTTCCTTGTAAAATATATCGCTTGTGTTTTTTCATAGTTTAGTGTAATTTTCCATTTATTGAAATAAGATAAAATATCAGATAATGCTCTTTGTAAATTTGCTATTATATCAGCAGCCAAAATTTCAGAGCATAGGATTGCTGTGTCATCAGCGAATACTGACAAAGTGCAGTAGTGCAAATGAGGAAAATCAGATGTATATAAATTATAAAGGACAGGGGATAAACATGACCCTTGAGGACAACCAGCAGTTATGGAATGACTTTGGGAATGGTGTGATCCGATGTGAACCTTGAAAGAAAGAGAGGTGAGGAAACTGTGAATAATTTTTGTCAATGCTATTGGGAAATTTAAATTTATCATCTTGAAAACGAGACCTTCGTGCCATACTGAATCAAATGCAGCTTTGACATCTAATAGAACCATGCCAGTTGATTTTTGGTTATTGAAATTCGTTTTTACCAGATTTCTAATTCTTATCAAGGGATGAGCTGTGTTGTGCTCTCTGCGGAACCCAAATTGTTGAGGTGGGATAATATTATTGGTTTCCATAAAATCAGTTAATTTAATTTTAATAACTTTTTCAAGAATTTTGCTGACACTCGACAGTAAGCTGATAGGACGGTATGACGATTGACAGTCAGATTGCTTACCAGGTTTTTTAATTGGGATAACTTTAGCCTCCTTAAATTTTTGGGGAAAATAGCAGAGTTTTAGACATGAATTAATTATTAATGTTAAGAATTTAACGCCTTTGTTAGGAAGTGCTTTAAGACATCTATTATTAATACCGTCGATGCCGGGTGATTTTTTATTTTTTAAAGTTTTTAAAATATGTGAAATCTGTGAAGTATTTATTAAACATACATCCAATGGATTAGCTCTTAACGATCTGTAAAATTCCAGAGTATCATTCACTAAAGAAGTTGTAATTGGGTCCCCTAAATGGGATGAAACAGTATAATTAGTAGCAAATGTATGCGCTAAAATGATAATATAACATAGATTTAACAGATGTCTGCAAAAGGACGTGGCCATCATAGACTAATAAAATCGATCTTTGATTAGTTTATGAAATCAATTAGTGGATCGTATTTTGCAAAAAATACGTCAAATATTTTTCACAACTTTGCAATCCAAGCCAGGTGCGTGACAGTAGGCCCTGCCTTATCGCTGTTTTATTAAAGACGCTTATAGCGTTTACTGATGTTAATTAATACATCTTTGTCAAATTAAGTTAGAATTGAAATACTAATGAAAAATAAAGGAATTAAAAAAAGGAATTAGAGTGTTAGATTAAAAAGTTCATTTGTAATTTAGCCGAGTTTTAATATTTATGTTTCTAAAATTTCAAATTTCTTAAAACTATGGAGTGTTAAATCGATTAAGAGTTGGTACAAATCTATAAGTAGGGTTGCATAATTTTTATAGCTCAATTATACAAAATCGGCGGTTTACACTAAAAATTATAAAAAATAATTTAATTAATTAACTTTTCTTGAAACAATTAAAACCAAGTTTTTGCTTAGTAATTTTTGTTTAAATTCTCTTGAAAATAGTTTACTGTTGTTTTTAAGTAAATTAAACCTAAAGAGCTTTTTAAAGTTAATTTGTTTTTTTTTTTATACTAATTTGACTAGGAGTGCAAATTTTGTTACAATTATTTATTTCGAGTTTCTTTTGCCTTTATGACAGAAATAGAAAATTCAACTTAACTGCGAGTAGTTAGTGTCAGAGGAACAAAAAGTTTGGTATTGAAAAGTTAATTAAATTGCAATTAAAAACTCGTGTGTCTGCTTTCTATTGCATTATTATCCATCAATTTATCGCAGATTTTCCAGTATAAAGAAGCGGTTATTATTTTTACTAAAATTGTTTCCAAGAAAGATTGCGAGATATTGTACGGAATACTAATTTTACACGAAAACGTATTGATGCCATATACGATTTCTTACATTTTAGTTTATTAAAGTAAAAAAAACCAAACTAACTTTTAAAGTATAAAAAAATAATTAAAGATGAAAACTTAAAAAAAAGGTTAAAAGAAAATTGTACAAAAGAATATTTTAACTTTAACACAGTTAATTTTCCATTGTAACTAAAATATTAAAAAAAGAAGTAAGGAAGCAGTTAAACAACGTACAAAGAACTGAATATATAAACCCTTAAAAAAGGATTTACTATTAGTTTCTTTCAACAAGTGCAAGAATGTTGAAAGTAAAAACTGTTTCATAAACTCCATTTACAAAAGAGAAACATTTTTTAAAAAATATAACATGAACATGAGCTTGAAAATGTTTTATATTCTTCGCTGCTCTCAGTTAATAGCTGAATAATAATAACATTTTACTTAATAAACTTTTTCTGGGTTTAGGTTATTTTCCTATGAAAACTTACTACATACAAAATTCCAGGGGTATTTTATTTATATGTGTGGTTTTGACCTTGAATAATTGTATAAGAGTAAATTTCTAGGAAATGCTAGTATTTGCAACTAGTTCTCAGTTAAAACATTTGTAAAATGTTACTATTTTCCCCTCTCGATTCATGTTATAGAATAATATTATTTTAAGGAATAGATAATATTTAGTTCAGACTTAAAGCAGAAATTGACTAAAGGGTGTGTGTTTTTAGATGCAGTAAATATTTAAGATTAAATAAGCAAAGGGGTAACCTATTAGTTCCAAACAAATGCCTTTATTTGCCTTTCTTGATACAATCTATGGATTACTACTCTCAAGGCTGTGCAAACAGCTGTGAAAACAGATTTACAATAAATTCTTTAATGCTAATTTGAAGTTAAATCAGTATTCTTAGGGAATATAATAAAACAATAATTATCGGGAAAATATTCTGTAACATATTTGAGACTACTGAAATCATTGCTATAGCCAGCATGTCGAAATTCTGGCGGCTGCTATTAGGCGCAGATCGTGCTTAGTACTTGAGCAGAAATTTTTAACAAAAACAAACAAAAATATACCACTGGTCTGCAATGAAATCTCTCTTTAAATAAAACTAAGATAAATTTAAATTGTTCAATGAATTTCCAGTTGGCTGAAAATACTTATGGCTTGATATATGCAATATAACTACCCCGACAGAAAAATACAATTGGGCCAACCTGGGCAAAGCATTTCTTATTGTTGTACAAACGTTGGTAAAACGTCAGACATTCTTGAATTCTTTTAGCTCTTTATACTTAATTTTTTCGTAAAATCTTCTAAATTTTAAGAGTTTTAGAGGAGCAAAATAAAAAAAATTGAAATAAAAATATGTTAAGGAATTAAACACATGTTTTTAAATAAAGAATTTTATAGTTTGTAGCGATATGTCGACATTGAGATAGCAAAAAATTCTACATATTCCAATTCAGAAGTTCCAAAGAAATTTATTAAGTTGAAGATAAAAGTTCGACTTGTCGCTAATACATCGAATAATAAAACGTCAGACGAGTTTAGACGATTAATCGATTATAAAAAATTAATAAATGATCTTTAGAAGAAAAAAATAAAAAATTAGTTTTTGAAAAACACTCAAACTCTTATTTAAAAGGTCAACTATGAAGTACGCATTATATTTAGGTTCCAAATTGTTCTAAAATTTTTCTTGACATTTCAGCCGTAAAATGTAATTCAAAAATAATAAAATATTCTGCTACGAGTATGCCTTAGATAAACTTCGATAGTTTGGTATTGAGACAAATCTTAATGACATATCACGTAAGACTATTAAGATATGCAGATGATCCGTAATAAAATCTTGCTATTATATTCTGTTATTAATAATGTGAATCCAAAAGTATTTTTTTTCCAACTTATATGCACCCCGTTCCCCTGATAATATACGTCTGATAAGTAACGGAAATTTTCTGGTAATATCAGAAATATTTTGGTCATATATAACCTGATCGTATATAAAAACCTGATCATATTTATATATTTATATACAATAATTTTCAATAATTTCAAAGTAATTATGCATAAAGAAATATTAATATTATATTTATAGTTGCTAACTGTCGTAATTGGGCTTGCAAAAATTATTTTATAACTTTTTCACTCATGTATGTAAGTACATTGGCAACAAGACAAACGACATGATAAAACATGTAAAAGCTTGCTTTAGTAATTTGAGATGTTACTAAGTGCAAGATAAATATCATGATTGTGCATGCAGAAGCTTACCTATATTTTCTGTATTAAACAATAATATAATATAAATACAAACATACATGCTATATTCTTTTTGCTTACTCACTTACGCGCATCGTAAGTAAGATAAAGGACAAAACCAATCATGTTTTGAGCATGCATGATCTTGTCAAGTCGTTTTTGTTGTTATTGTATAGTTTTAATTAACATATAAAAGCAGGTACTATGAACGAAAAGGATTCATTATTATCGATGGTTTGAAAGTGTAATAATATAAATTGTTAAATTGCTAATAAAGATTATATTTTTATTAAAAAATATCAAATTCTTTTACTGTGTTTCTTATAAAAAAACGGAATAAATTTCCTACATTTATGTAACAGGCGCCATTTCTATCAGATTCTCTGAACCATTCACTATCAGCCCGATAAGTAGGTTTATACAAAGTCAATGATTTAGTCCAAAAAAGTTATTAGAAATTTAAAATTTTAAAATGAAATACCTGCAATTTCTCTTTTACACAAAGATCTGCAAATAAAATAAAATAAAATGAATAAATATATTCATAAAACTTTAATTATTTTATTTAAAAGCACTGGCAACACATTCTCCGGATTGTAAATTTTCAAAGTTGGCAAGTCATTTTGTTTTCATTATGAAGAATTGCTTAGTTAGTGTGAGATTTTTTGTACTGTCGGCAATTACTGCCTGGGTATTTTTACGGTTATTTCAAAAAAGTCGACAATGTTTGTTGTTTTAAAATTTTAAAGACCCGACTTTTGTTTCATTTTGCATTTTATCACTAATTATCGAATAACCCCGAAACTATTTAACGTACAGCAAATTGTTTAGATAACTGGAACGTAAGGTACTATTGCATCTTTTGCTCTTGTGTTATAGTGCTGTAAGCTAGTGTGAATGCTATTTTTAGGTACCATATTTTCCTGGCGCATTAAAAAACCTCTACGTGATAGAAAACAAACTGATTTTTATGAAGCAAATTAAGCCCTTCATATTCTCCACATTTTTATGCAAAATGGGCAAAGCTATTTTTTTTCAGAATAGAGTAATGTGAAGCGTTATTTTACGAAGTAACACCAAAGCATTCCATTAAAAAAACCCCCCATTTATTTTACGGTGTCATATGCGTATGTTTTGGGAAATTATGCATAAAAAATAACTCATACGCTTAGAGCACAAAGTGGCACTTCGTCATTTTGTTAGTACGTAGAAAAGGTAAAAGGATAAAAAATAATGTACTTTGTTTTCTGTAACATTTGACAAATACACATATGCTGAGATTTAAAGCAGAAAAATGCTTGTAAATTATATGATGTTATGGTCTGACAATAAAGTTTTATCGTTTGAACATATTGTTCGACGCTGTAACTTGTGTTGTGTATATTCTGAAAAGTGAGAATAACAGGAATGTCGGCATAAGTAGCACACGTGAACGGTATGTGGGCAGTTGAAAACATCAATTGTTTTTTCACAATTCTTCTGCAAAAATTCAGCAACGGAAAGATGTAAAACGCTACACCCAAAACAAGTTCGCTCGGATTATATTCGCTTCAATATCATCTTCAAACACATCTGCTTCAAAATGATTTAAAAAAACCACCTTGTGCACACGATAGTAGTAAATAATTAGCGCCATTATACCAATAGAAAAGAGTATAGTTTTACAGAACGCCTTTAATGTAATCCGATTTTTTATATAATACTCCAAGTATACTTTGATATAAGGAAACATCGTCTTTTGAACGCAAAATTATAAATATTCATTATGAAAACTCTTTGTTTAAATAATCGATTTACTACTAAATTTATCTGATTTCTTTTGTGTTTTAATAACTTTTTGTGCCTCTAAAAAAATATTTTACAAGGATACCTTCAAACAAGTACCTTACCAAAAAAGTACCATTTAAAAAAGTGCTGTTACAAAAGAATACCTTATTAAAAATATATTTCATAAAAATACGTTTCAAAAAAATATATTTTCAAAAAAGTACCTTTTCAAAAAACATGCCTCTTTAAAAAACAGAGCCTTATTAAAGATATATTTTATGGCTTGAGTTAAGAACTTTCAAAAACGTACATTTTAAAAACTTTCCTTTCAAAATATATTTTTTATAAAGGTACTTTCCTTAAAAAGTACTCTTTCAAAAAGTCATCTATTTAAAAAGAAAACTATGTGCAAAAATTATCCTTTTAAATATTTCATAAATAACTTTTAATAAAGAACTCTTTTCGAAAACGATGTGTTCAAATCGAAAAGAGAAATTTGTCTCCAGATAACCCCACAGAATTTTTAACAATAATGTCATGATTTGTAACGTAATAAGAGGTCGTTTCAACTTTAGCCTATCCAAATTAACCAAAAACATGCCTTTTAAAACAACTAACATCCAAAACTCTTCCGTTGCTAAACACACCTTTTTCCAGTTTATTAAAGAATTCAACACGATTGGAAGTAGCAATGAAAAAACACAAAATATTCTAGCTAAAAAATATTAAAAGCATTTACTATTACTAATACTACCTTTATAGCTAGTCAGCAGTAGCTTTAGTAGAATTTCAAAAGCCAAAAAATCAAAGTAGTCTATTACATTTTTCGGTTGGTCTTGCTACCATAAAATTTTTTGTAGCAAGAAATGTAGTTGGTAATCAACCTTGAAGCAAATGACATAGTATCTGAAGTATCACTAGATTTTTTATGACTACTATTTTGAGGTAGTCGTAGAACAACATTGATGTAGCAGTCCATGTAGTGAAGAAATAATGTAATGGCTAAAACTAGATTTAAAAAACAAGGACGTATATCGTCAGTGTTGCCGTCTTTGTTATTTTATATATTGTTTTATTTTTAAGTGTTATTTTACAATAACCGCTGTTTTTCTCCGACTACCTCAGTATTTTTATAGTCATAAAAATGCAGCAGCAGTTATAAAAAACTACAAACAGTGCAATAGAAAACTCTTTAGTTAAGTAGAAGTTTGTACTTCGTTTTACCTTTTGTTGCTGCTGCATTTTAGCTATAAAATTTGTAGATGTAGCAGTAGTCTAATGAAAGCCAACCGCTTCCTGCGATTGTTAAAAGTTGTAGTTTTAGCAATAATTAGGATATTTTTAGTCAATGTTAGTCTTAAACACTGATTTTTGTTAACCATGATTATGCGTTTTCAGGGTTTGTAGTGAAGTAGCAAATTGTCACATTAGATTTAATACCCTCTTCTGCAAATGATGCTATTTATAGCATTGTGCGCCTTTCCATCAATAAATAAATTAAACAATTGGCTGCTTTTTTGCATAACACAAGGGAATGTTTTTAATTTCGTTACTGGCGCTGTTTGTTTGGAAAGGTACAAATAGTAAAAAAAAAGTACCAAACTTTTAGTTTTTAGCCATATGTAATTTTAAACATTAAAATTTTCTAAAAGTATCAGAAAGTTTATAATGGGATGTGTTGCAAAATTTGGTCCTACATGTTTTGATTCGAGGAAATATGGAGCACATAGGTCTCACTTCGCAACAGTTGGAATTTGTAACAACCTCCTCTTAATGTATCCTACACTTCAATATACAGCTGTTTAATATTTAACATGATCAAAAGTTTCCTCTACAAAATATGTAACAACTAAGTTACAAAAATCAAAGAAAACAATTGCTGCCTTCAAACATATCGTGTAGCAGAAGCTGATACCCAAATAGGCTGAGTAAGGCAAAAGGAATAAAACCCAACAAAACAGCGTCAGGTTTTTAAAAAACACCAAGTAAAATATGCCACTTTTAATAGAAATCACGAGAGACTTGCACTATATTTTTCTCATGAACACTAAAAGGAAACTGTAACACTTTAAAATTTTTTCCGTTTTAATTTGCACTCAAAATTGCTGCTGCCATGGCTTATTGTTGTACATTTTCCTTGTCCCTGTCAGTTTTTAAAAGCTGTTGAGCTTGAAATTGAAAGAAGGCGAAAAATGAACAGATATGCATGTCGATGTAAGTACTACAAATGCTCATTTAAATTTTAATTGCTTTATAAATGTTAACAAGTCCTTGAACTTTATATATTTTTTAACTACTTTTTAACAAAAACTACAAAAGGCAACATAACACTACAATACAACTGCATACTAGATATTTTTACTACTGGCAAATACAAGACTAAGCACAATATGCAAGCAACAACAACTACAAGGAGTTCTACTACTACTACTACTGCTGGTACTACTATACATTTCATTAACACTTGTGTTGGTATACAGAGAAAACTTTCAAACAACAACCACAAACTAAATAGTTTTAACGGTTGTTTTATATAGAAACACATATGTATGTATGTGAAAAAAATTACATAGAAAACTTTGTTGCAAGGTAAAATTAACCCGTTTTATAAAGGACTTTATAAGTTTCTATGAATTTTAAATAATGTTGAACAGAAAGTAAAGTAAAATTTGAGTTACCATAATATTCTCCAAAGTGACCCAATTATCGCGTTGTCATTACGAGCTACTTTACCCTGTTCCGCGAACACTCCACCTAAATTATAATGAGCATAATTCGTTTAAAGTTTATTTACGCCACTTAATTTTTAAGCAACTGCGATGTCCATTGCATGTAACTTGCTCGGCACTGTAGCTTTGATACGTGTCCGAACTATCAGAACTTCGCTTATGTCACATACCAGGCTTACGGTTTTCGCAAAGTTATTTTCTAGGCGAAACAAAATCATAATAAAGCTAATGTTGATAGTTTTAAAAGTGGTTGCCGCATATATATAAAATTGTAAAAATGTGACCTTTTAGGAAAAAATGCCTTTTTTGAAAAAGGAACTTTATGCCGAAAAAGTAAAATTTTTAGGAAAGTGTTATTTTTTTAGGTATAAGTGACTTTTCGGGAAAGGAGTCTTTTTTAAGAAAGTGAGAGTTTTTGAAAAAAAACTTTTTGCGGGGGAAAGAAAAAGGTTTTTTCGGGAAAGAAGTGAAAACGTGTCTTTTTGGGGAAAATATACTTTTTTCGGAATAAAACTGACTTTTTGGGAAAAATTTTTAAGAAAGTTACGACATTTTTGAGTTTGGAATAATGAGAGTATTTTAGAGATAAAAAGACGTTGGGAGAAATCAAATTTTTTGGAATGAAAGTGACGCTTCGTATAAAAAGAGTTTTTTAAATAAATGTAAATTGTTGAAGAAGAGAGTGTCGTTTTAGGTAAAAATTCCATTTAATTTTTAGAAAAAGTATCTTTTTGTATAAAACAACGTCTTTTGAGGACAAAGTGACTTGTTAGGAAAAACAAATTTTTTTGAATAACTAAAATGTTTGAGAAAAATCTATTAATTTAAAGAATAAAATAACTGTTTGCGAAAAAAGTACTTGCTGCGATTAAAATTTACTCTTTGGTAACAAAATTACTTGTTGAGAGAAAAAAGTAACGTTTTGGGAACAAATTCTTTGTAGGGAGAAAAATTTATTAAAGCGAAAAATTGAATTTTAGTGGCATTTCAAAAAAGAAGTGTTTTTTTTTGTGGAAAAAGTAGTGAAGTTTTGGGCAAGAGAATTTAAGGATAAAAAGTGACTTCTTGCACAACATATATTTTTTTCGGAAACAGCTGACATTTTGAGTAAACGCGACTTTTTAGGAAAATCATATAAGAAAAAGAGTATTCGTTTGAGGACATCGTGAGCTTTTTGGGAAAAAAAAATACTTTTTGATAAAAAGTAGGTTATTGGAAACATAGATACTTTTTTGGGCCAGTTTGTGGAAAAAGTAGACTTTTTGGAAAACAGTCACTCGTTTGGGAAAAAAGAGATTTTTGTGAAAATAATTCACGTGTGTTAAAATAAAAACCTTTTTGTAAGGAATATTTACTTGCTAAAAAATAATGGTCTCGTGATCCAAGAGCGCTTGCATCTCCTTTTAGTTAATGGGCAAAAAAAATTTCATATTTGTAAAAGAAGTTTTTGCAAAAATGTACGCATTAATAACATAAAATAATTAATTATGTTTAAAAATCATTCATCATTCTAGTTTTCTTTTCTTCTTTTTAACAACAACTTGCTTATGTTACGTTAGAATTTGCCAGTGTAATAAGTTTCAAAAAAAATTTTTTTTCTAACAAGCAACAATTAGATGCATATGTTACCATGACTCTGAGTTTTATCTTGGTACAAATAATTTTAATTTTTCATTATTTCATATTTGCACACATGTTCAAAAGTTTTTTACAAAAATAAGTAGACCAGCTACTTATCAAATAGAAATAATTACAAAATATATCATGTGCTTAAAAAAAGTAACCAGTATGATTCATGCATGTGTACTGGGATGCATATGGGGATAAAACAGAACTTGAAATTATTTCATCAGCAAAATATATACGAATTATTGTGTAAGTAATTTTTATAAAAAAAAAGAATGCTAATACTCAAGCTTAGTGTTGCCATGAGAACATGTTAACTGTAAGTTTTTATAAAGCAACATAAAGAAGTTTATTAGTAGGGACGGCTATAGAAAATTACAATTACCGTTTACTAATTTTTATTAGAGAGAGCCTATTCCATCTATATATCCTACATCGATAATCCACGTAGTCAGATGTTGTGATACCTAAATTCTTATCAGACGGTTCAGTGACCTATAAGCTTATCTTCGTTCTTTAGCGAAAGACGAGCTCACTCAAAAAAAGTACAACAAGTAGTCAATTTTTAGAATCATCGTTAATATGATTTCTTAAATCAGTGCTGCTCCAGCTGGCAATTGGCCGATATCATACCGGGGATTTATTTAATAAAAATTTTAAAAGCTACCCGTTCATATTAAGCAACCCTATATATTGTAAAATCAACAAAAAAAACATGCAACCTTAACGTAGTTATAAGTACACAAACACACATGCACTAATTAATTTACATTAATCATAGCTGCTAAATCCGTAGCATACTTTTAGGGATAACTATGAGCAACATGTGTATTTTGCAAAATGGATTCGAATTAATTACATTTTAAGGGTTGAAACCATTATTCGTCTTTAATTTTGACGCACCTTCTAGTGTTTAGTCCGGCGATTTAAGGAGACGGGTTAAACAGGAGTGATACCTCGAACTGATCTTTTTGCCCAGAATAATAATTCTGTTGCTCGCGATGTGGAGTAAGACACAATATCATCGATCAGATGACGTGCATAAACAATTTAAAATGGAATTTTGAAGAGAATTTTCGGCAATCAATTGCAAATTTCGTTTGGAGACAAAACGGTTTCGGCTATGTCCCGAAAGAAAACTGACACTGAAGGTGGTACATAGTCGAAGGGTTTTATCCAAGCCAAAATTGACATAGTATGGCAGAAGTTCGTTTCAAAAATCTACATAAATAAAGTCAACTTGGCGGATTATCAAATCAAAAACCATTTAAAGATAGACTTTTGCAAAGCCAGGCGGTTCATGGCTAGTTGGCCGTGAAATGCCTATTCTTTTAACTCATCATGGGTGATGAGATTCATTTCCAACTTTCAGGAAACATTTATATAAACAAACCCTAGACCTATGACCACGTTAAAGATCAAGTCACATTGTTAACATTGGCATTGTTAACTCATCATAAGATCGCGATTGGTTCAAAAGCTGTTTTTTAATCGCAGAAAATGTATTCTTTTAAGGACTTGCAAATTGGAATCCATGGCGATTAAACTTACTACTATGTCTGTTTAGAATTAAGCTCTTAGATACGATAGTATCCAAGGCACGGACCAGGGTAAAAATTATATTTAGAAAATAATGAGACAATTCTGTTTGAAAGGTAGCAAATTCTTTTGTAACTAAGAAATTCGTCTGTTTGGTTTTGTCTAAAATTGTGTATGCACAATCATTAAACCTTTTATATTAAAAAGTAAAAATAAAATATGTTTTGTAATAAATTGAATGCTAAATTCACACGAGTGATTTAAATATATTCAAGTAGAAATTCAATGCGTAAATATTTTTCCATTTCTAAATTTATATTATCAAAATGAAATTAATTATTTAAAAATCAAATACTTAGAACTTTTTAAATTGAGCAAAATATTGTAAATTCATTGTTTGTAATAAGTGGTCAGGTTTTGCTACAGAAATATTATGAATTCTTATATAAACGTACAAATGTGTGAAGACAAACGTATAAGTGTCTTCAAGTTGAAAGAGTTAAGTTAAGTTGCTATTTCGTTTTTCTGTAACATATTTATATTATTATTATTATTAATGTATGGGGGGATATCGAAGCAGACCACTTACTTTCTGGGTCCCTTTTCGACCCCCATTTCGCTCCTCAAATTGATTTCAGGGAACCGATCCGTAATCACAGCTACCTTAATTTCAATTGAGTCTCGTGCTAGCCCTAGCCTATACTCTTGACTAAAGTGATTTCAGACTGTCGACTGGTAACTGTCGACACTCTTCGTCATCACGGAGTCTTTTGTAATTGCTAGCATTTGTCTAAGGCTTAGTTCCCCCATGGCATTCACATCTAACAAGTGTCTGCCCGTGGTCTTAAGCCTTATGCTAGCCAGTGCTGGACATTCACACACAATGTGCGCTACCGTCTCAGCCTCTTCCAGGCATAGTATGCAAGTACCATCTTCTACGACTTTCATCTTAGCCAGATGGTACTTGAAGTTTCCATGTCCTGTCACTAACGCAGTGATCCAGCTTAAAGTAGCCCTATTATACCCGAGTACCTTGCTGGCCTTTCTGCCGAGGGGATCCTTGAGCATCATTCTAGCCTGTCTACATGTGGTATTCTCCCTCCACCTATTCAGGTGTAATGAGTTTACCCATTGAAGAACTTTAGCTCGCACTAGGCCATTCTACATCAGATCCCCTTTTTGCTAGTTCGTCTGCTGCTTCATTCCCAGCTGTGCCTATGTGTCCGTTAACCCACATCAACGTCACCTCATTCAACGAGGCACATCTGTTCAGTTTCAGAACTCATTCCAGCACCAGTTTGGAATATACGTTCACTTGCCTCATGCGTTTTATAACTGACTGATTATCAAGTGCAATGAGAACCCTTTTCCCATGCACTCGGCTTTCAAGCAAGTGATCCAACGCATGCAGCAAACCAAGCAGTTATGCCTGGTAAACTGATACGTACCTCCCCAAACATAGACTACAAGACAAGTTCAGCTCAACTGAGAATACACCTGCTCCTGCCCTGCCACTCATAAGAGAACCATCAGTAAAAATGCTGATGTCGTTCTCCATACACTCATTATGTATAATGCCTTCCGCAATGGGTGTCCGATGCAGCCTCTCGACTACCTTTCTTCTACTCATGCGTTCCATCGGCATCTGAGCAGCCCTAACCTCTTTCCCAACGAGGTCCTGGATACTCTTATGCCCGACGTTCGGCCAAAGCTATGCCAAACAGCATCGCTCCTCATTCGCAAAGCTGACAATGCGGCCGTTTATCTAATGAATAAGTCTAATGGAAGCAATCCCAACATTGCCTCGATTGCCTGTGTTGGCGCCGTGCGCATTGACCACTTATACCCATGCAGGCAACCCTCTGAATCCCATCCAACTTACGCTCAATTGTGCCCTGAGAGGGTTCGGCCTCACACACCACAGATGAGTAAGTTATAATGGGTCGCACCATCATTGTGTAAATCCAGAATGCAGCCTTTGGCGAGATTCCCCACCTACGGCCACACACTCGTTTACATTGATGCATAATCCTTTTTGCTTTCCGGACTTTTGTTTCGATGTGTTCATTCCAGGTAAGTTCCTTATCCAGGGTAACGCCCAGATAATTCACCTTCCTGGACACATTTACTTCCGATCCGAAAAGCTTTAAGGCTTCAACCTCTACACTCTTATTCTTACGAGTGAAAAGCATAGCGTGGGATTTACTGGCATTTATGGTTAGACCCTGGTGACTGCACCATATCTCAGTCACCATGAGAGCCTGTCTCATGCAACCTTGAATGGCCCCGATGAACTTACCACCAACCATTAGTGCCAGATCGTATGCATACGTAATCGTATGGACGCCTATTGAAGCCAATCTCCAAAGAAGGCCATCTACAGTGATGTTCCACAAAAGGGGTGACAATAAACCTCCCTGTGGACATCCCCTAACTACCCTACCTCGAATCTTGGTTCTCCCATCTCTGAGATTTATAGCCCTAATCCGAAGCATAGCGTTTATCCATTTTATAATAATGGGGTCAACCCTACGTTCAGTAAAATCATTTCTCACCTTCCCAAAAGAGATCTTGTCAAAGGCGCCCTCAATGTCCATAAAAACGCACAGAACAGCTCCGCCATTGAAAATTTCTCTTTCCGCTACTCTGACGAGCTCGTTCAGAGTGGTGTCAGTAGATCTACCTGCTCTATAAGCGTGCTGAAATCTACTCAAGGGCCTATCCATCAGCGTATGGTTCTCCATAAAGTCAGCCACCGCCCTCTCCATTGTCTTCAATAGAAAAGATGTTATGCTGACCGGTCTGAATGACTTAGCGTCAGTATAGTCCCTCTCACCCGGTATGGGGAGAAAAACAACTTTAGTTTCCCTCCAAGCCACCGGAATATATCCCGTCGCTAGACAGGCTACGAATATTCCCCTAATCCTATCAAGCAGGGTATCTGTACCCCACTGTAATAAGGCTGGGAAAATTCCCTCCATTTTAGCTGCTTTGAATGGTGCAAAAGATAGTGTTGCACTTCTAACACCATTCGGAGATATTATCCTTTCAGCCGCAGCTCGTCTTCTCTGACTAGGCCCCCTATTTACAGGAGTCCAAGAGTCACTGGAACTAAAGCTTCCAGGAAAATGAACCTCCATAAGCAATTGCAATGTCTCCTCCACTTTCTCAGTCATGTGACCATCGCTCTTGCGAGTTAGTCCCATCCTAGAGACACGGTCTTTAGATAGTATCTTCTGTATTCTTCATACTTCAGATGTATCCCCCATATTAGAGCAGAATTCCCTCCACGTACTTCGTTTCCGAAGACGTATTGTTCTCTTCAGCTCTCTCTTCTTCTCCTTATACGCATCCCATGAGATCGAGTATCTCTCCCTCATGTATCGTTAAAGGCCTTCCTTGTTTCCTTTTTCATGGATTCAATTTCTCCGTTCTACCAAGGTGTCGGATCTTTTTCATCCACTACTGTCAAGGGACAAGCATGCTCGAAAGCTAGCTTAATCGTGGAGTTCAATTGTTCCACCGTCCGCTCGATTTCGCCCGTGTTGCGAGGTGCTCTGTATGGAGCACCTCCTATATGTACCGACAGATACTCTTCATAACTGGTATGATCAGTATTCTTCGGTATTCTGACGCTGCTTTGCTGTGATGAAGATTGAGCTGGCATATACTTATTTTTTCATCTCTTTTCAGAGTTGCCTACCCCCGCACCAGGGAGGACGTCGTGTTCACTGGTCATTCCTCTTGAATTTTACTTCAGCCTGGTTAAGTCCGCAGTTGAGTTTCCCCCCTACTTTCCTGATGGCCTCCGCATCCTCCTTCGGACACCATGTCGTGAGCACTACGCCCTCATTTTCTGCATTAGCAAATTTTTCTGCGCGAGTAACCCTCCATTTAGAAGTGTCCTTCACGCATCCATTTTGCTTCCGCAGCCTTTTCAGGATACTGTCTTTACCCTCGGTAGAACCGTGAGCAACGACGATCATCCTGACTTCGTTTCGCAGCGCCTGTAGGGTATCGACTATTAGTTTGACAGATTGGTCAGGGATTTCGCTAGTTCGATCACCCAGCTCTTCGTCGATTGGTTTTTGCACGTGAGTACAATAAACCCATCAACAAGTTTAGCGTTTCCTACGAAACCTATGTCACCAGCATCATCACAAAGGTTATCCAGAGCACACAGCAGTGATGCCTTGAAGGCATTCACATGTGTGTTCACCAGAGGGCCCTCCGTAGATATGTCAGTGACACCTAAAGTGAGATCTCTATTTGCAACCTGTGCAAAAGATGGTCTCACTTTTGC
The DNA here is from genome assembly GCA_963932375.1 of Phania funesta. Taxonomy (NCBI): domain Eukaryota; kingdom Metazoa; phylum Arthropoda; class Insecta; order Diptera; family Tachinidae; genus Phania; species Phania funesta. The sequence goes on along the minus strand of OZ010653.1, from coordinate 99,878,171 downwards.
ACCAACCTTCGGCCTAACATTAGTACTACCACTACTGTTCTGCTTCTGGTTAGTGCCCTTTTTAGCCACATTCATTTCGACAACTTTTGAGGGTTGTCCAATGGGCTTTTTTTGAGGATGCTTCTCCTTCTGTTTACGGACCTTTTCCGAAATTTTAGGGTTGTCACCCTTAAACCTCTTCAAAGGTCTCTCAACTTCTGTAGTCGTCTCCTCGCTTAAAAGGCTATCAATCCGATTTGTCATCTTCTCAATAGCCTTTTTCTCCCTTTTACGTCTCCTCTTCTGCCTCTCAATTTTTGTTTTGAGCTGCTAAGACTCCGATTCAACATTGCAGGGAAGGTTCGAGGTTCCTGCTTCCGAAACAGACTTGCCTAACTCAACTTGGGTAGGTGCATCCAGTTCGTTCACATTCACCTCCATTGCCTCAGGAGTATCATTGGCGACTGACTTCGTCCACCCCTTGTGAAGTGTACTTGTCCATCCCCTTAGAATATCTCCATTGGCCAAATACCGGAGTTCTTACAGAGATTAACCTCTCCGCCTCTTCTGAATCTTCCTTCCAAAAAAATGTTTGCAGAACAGTGTAATTAAGCAAGGTAATGTTTTGGTAATGGATTGGTACCAGAAACCAACAGATTTGGGCGAAATAATTAGAGACAACAAAAAATAAACTAAGAACTAGGTTAGCTCGACATAAAGCAAATTTAAATCTTTTATATTGCCTTAACATAGCCATATCTTCTTATTGTTTTAAATTTAATCGTTATCCTAATTTTGAAAACGCATCGGTTTTGAATACGGAGACTAGTTATAAGCCTCGTCACATACTGGAAGTATTGCAAATTGTTAACAGGAAGTAGCGAAATATCTATAAAAAATTAGAGAATTTTTTACAAAGGACATTCAATATTTAATTCATAACAAATTTTGTAAATTTAATTAAAAAAAGTCATCTTTTTTTTAATAAATACTGGGTATCCACCGGGAAGGTATACTATTTTGTTTCTTTATAATTTTTGATTTAATGAAAGAGAATGGATCATATATTGATAAATGTTTTATTTAATGTCGGCAATTATGTATGAAATACAATATCAGATAAATGTCCGCCTCTGTTAGCATCACAAATGCGAGCCCTTTTTAACACATTTTTCATTACATTCTCACACATTTCACGCGGTATTTCACTAAATTCATCACGAATATTTTGTTTAAGTTGCTCCAGCGTTTCTGGTTTGCTTTAGAAAACCTTGCTTTTCAGATATCCCCACAAAAACAAGTCCGGGGCAGCCAAATGAGGCGACCGTGGAGGCCAATCAACATCACCATTCCTTGAAATAACTTCTTGTGCAAAGAGGGCTCGCAGTAATTCCATTGTAAAATTAAGGTCCAATGATTCCTTCTGACCAAATTGCACACCAGACTGTCACTTTTAATGGATGCAAAGGTGACTGATGAATACTTAGGGAGTTTTCCGTTGCCCAATTTTAAATGGAATCCTAAACGTTAAATGGAAACAAATGCAAATCTTTGTGCAAAATTGTGGCCATAGATGTTTTTTGAATAACAGGCTCCTGAGCACGGTGTCGAATTGAAGTTGATGGATTGTTTTGAACCCTTTCTTGAGAAGCAGCCGAACTTGCAGTACGTTGTGGTCCATGCTTGGGCCTATCAGCTACAGTCCCTCTTTCTTCGAAATCATTCACTACACTATAAATAGTGCGTCTTGTTGGCACGTTGTTTCTCCCAAAAATTTTACGTAACTTTCTCATCGTCGCAGTAATCGATGATTGATTTTGAAAATGTTTTAAAATGTTTTGAGAATTTTACAATTTCTCTCGTTCGTTCTGGAATTTCAATTAGGGCATTTTTCTTTAGGAAACAAGAAAGGTATAAAGATATTCACAATCTAAAGAGCAAATTTTTTATTCTTCTCATTTAAGTTCAAAACATAAATTTAAAACACTTGACATTGTTTCTAAATAATTTTGAAGTTTTATTACATTTTTACGGCATTCACATGGTAAAATGTGGTCTCATTTCACAAAGAAATAAAAAGCTTTGAAAATATTTCAACACTAAAACAAGATAAGTGCAGCAGTCTTTTTACCAACTGATTATGATAATTGCATTCTAAAATTTTTTTTGTTTTCATAAAATTTTAACACAAATGAATTTTTTGTTAAGACCCAAATATTTGTCACACTTCCTTAACACGACACATTCATATGTTTTTGTATATAAAGCAAATATTTTTTCAAAGCACTCCTTTGTTTATGCATGTGTTTGTTATTATTTTTTCAACCAAGTACACATGAAATTACTTTGTCGTATTGTAGTAACAGTGTTTTAGCATAAAGTTTGGAAACTTTTCTTACAAAACAAGACCAAACAAAACGGCAAGTGCAGCGAGTTTGTAAAAAAAAATTAAAGGAAAAGGCATGTTTTAAGTATCCCAGCAGGACACAAAGAAACATAAATATGTACTCGTATATGCAAGTGCGAATTACATACAATAAAGCAAGACACATATACACCATACGCCAGAAATTGTATGAATGAATGTCAAGTACAAATGTATGTTTTGCTTTAGCTTAAGGATGTGAAATCAGAGCAAAAAATTATCAAATGAAACCAGAAAACACACGTGGGTACTTTAAATAAGCAACTAATTTTAGAAATGGATATAACAAAATAAATTTTTGATCATTCGGTCAGCCTTCTAGATTCGAAAAGAGTCATATCCATATTTTTATTAAAATTAGAGAAAGCGCTTCAGACCCTCGCCATATTATTAGAAGCCTATTTTCTTCAAAATCTGACCTAAGGCACATCGAGCACATTAAGAGCATTGTGTTGGATTACCTGAGTCTATGCGGAGAAATAAAATATGCAACCATGTGCTACAATTCGTAAAAGGTGATTTAGCACTTATGATTGGTGGTAAGTTCATCGCGGCCAATCAAGATTCCATGAGACAGGATATCATGGCAACTGAGACATGGTACAATGAGCAGGGTTTAACCTAAAATGACAGTAAATATGACGGGTTAGAGGTTAAATTCTTAATGTTTTTCGCATCGGAAATCAATTTGTCCAGGAAGATGAATTGTCTGGACGTTGCCCTAGATAAGGAACTTACCTCGAATGAACACATCTAAACGAAGGTACGGAAAGCAAAAAAGGATCTTACACAAATATAGACAAGTGTGTGGCCGTAAGTGGGGAATCTCGCCAAAGGCTGCATTAAGCTTAAGTTGGATGTGGTTCTAGGATTTCCTGTGTGGGTATAAATAGTGCAAGCGTCACAGGCAAAAGAGGAACTATTGGGATTGCTGCCGTTGGACTTATTCATAAAGTCAACGGCCGCAAAATCAGCTTTGCGTATGGAAAGCGATGCCAGTCGACATAGCTATGAGGCAAGTGAACGTGTATTCCAAACTAGTGATGGAATGTGTTTTGAAACTAAACAGATATACCTCGTTGAATTAACTGGCCTTGAAGTGGCTTAAGATACACATAGGCCCAGCTGGGAATGAAGCAGCAGACGAACTAACAAAAAGGGGATCTGATATGAATTTATGTTGACCAAAACTCAGAGTTGCAGTGGGGACTGGCTTAGTGCGAGTAAAGGTCATACAATGGGTAGACTCATTATACCTGAAAAGGTGGAGGGAGGCTACCACATGTAGACAGTTTCGAATGGTGCTCAAAGAGCCCCTCGACACGAAGGCTAGTAAGGTGCTTAGATATAAAGGGGTACCTTAAGCTGGATTACTGCGTTAGTGACAGGTCATGGAAACTTCAAATATCCTCTGGCCAAGATGAAAACCGTAGAATATGATACATGTAGACTGTACTTCAAAGAGGCTGAGACGGTAGACCACATTGTGTGTGAATGTCCAGCACTAGCTAGTAATTACAAGAGATAGTTACCAGTCGACAGTCTGAAATCACTATAGTCAACAGTAAGGGCTAGGGCTAGCACGAGACTCAATTGAAAGTAAGGTAATCGTCTTTACAAATCGGTTACTTTAAATTAATTTGGTGAGCGAAGGGGGTCGAAAAGGAACGCAAAAAGTGAGTAGTCTGCTACGATATCCCCCCAAATCGCATGCTACTTTAAATTAAGCAGTTCTTTTTGACCATATATTGCAATTCTGTTGTAGAGTTCGAGTTTATAACGCTTAGCTATACGCTAACAATTATTAGTGCTTTTCACAAATAGGTGCCTATTTTCTGAACTATTCTGCGGCCCTCCTGGAGTGTAATGGTTTCAATAAATGTCATTAAACTACATAAAGCCGTACTGCGCTTAATGTGTAATCTTGGTGAATACGATAGCAGATTTGTAGTGTTAGGGGATACACTACAAATGAGTCTCTTAAAAAAAATAATATTGATTTTGCTTTTGAATTGATCCTATTCGATCTATTTGAACTTTAATATCAGGGTCGCAAACAATACACCCAGTACACTAGATCCGTACCTCGAAATTAAATTCTTTTTGTGGAAGCCCTGAAGACCAACTGCAAATGCTATTGTTGCAGTCCCATCCAGCAATTTGGTATACGTGCTTCATAATCACCAATATCTTTTTAAAGAATTAATAAAAACGCATATAATTTTCGCGGAAAAACAGCCCTCTCTTTAAAATTTGGCAGTTAATAATATGGAGCAGATTTTTGTTGTTTATATAAACAGAAATCTTTAAATTTCTTTAAATTAATGTTTGCTTTTTTGGACGGCCTTTGCATTAAATACTGCTCTGTGCTTCGATTGATACACTTCTAGAACCATGCGTTAAAAACGTAGTATTCGGCAAAAGGATCGCATTTGAATACAGCAGCAATTTTGTCATAGAGATATTTTCAAAATCTTTGAAATGCAGGAAAACTTTTCCGACCTTTTTTGTTTTGTATTTTTTGAATGAAAAATATAAAACTTAAAACCAACCCCACAAAAACCACTTTTTTATTTAAAAATGTTTAGGTGAACAACTTAATTTTTTCCTTCTGCCTTTGTTTTCATCATTGTGGTTTAGTTTTCGTAAATTTATAGTTTGTGGTTTTTATCATAAATTTAGTTTCTCAACCACTTTTTTATATATAAAAGAATTTAATTTCCTAAATGCAAAAACTATATTGAAAAGAAATTTCGTAATTCATAGGCAATATTCTTAATGTAGCTTTTGGCAGGGATACAAAGAAAAAAATGACTGGTCAAATGAAAAGAAATGTGTCTAAATGCCAAATAAAAAGGTTAATGGGTTTGTACTAAATTGCACCTCTAAATAAGGACAAGAATATAAGGTAAAGGATCAAAATGAATAAAATTCAAAACACAAAAATATTTTTTAAAACAACTCGCTGCAACCGCAAGATGGCTTGCTTTGTACTAATAGTTTAGTATATTTATAAAAGTTCAATAAAAATTTTGCGGTTTCGCTACAAAATTTAGTTACTTTTTAAAGGAATATTTTATTAAAAGAGTTACTTGGCAATAGCGCTTGTTAAACAGATAAAATCAGAGTCAAGTCAAACTTACTTGTTACCGCTCTACTAGTCTTCATTAATGTCTTCTTTCCAAATGAGTGGGTTCATGAGACCTCATGCTGACCTGGTAAAGTCACTTCAATTTAGCTAAATTAGTTCTTGAAATTCTCGAATACAACAATAAAAATTGCTATTTGAGAAACAATCATGTTGTGCGCGATTACGGCCAAAATGTAAAACTAAAACAATTTTTATACAACAACTGTAAAGAAGGCTTCTTAACACTTTTATATATTTTTTAAATTACCTGCAAATAAATCACGCCTTATTATAATTTTACAACAATTCTCGTTTAATACTCTGTTTAAATTAATTATTCGTTGTTGAATACCTTTTTATTTTTTTCACAATTTTACATTACCAGCACTTAGTTTTCATTTTATCTCTTTCCTCTTTTAAATGTTGTTGTGTTTGTCAGTTGCTTTTGCTCATGCTTAAAATATGCCTACAACAATAGTTTAACAAAAGTGTCAGAGAATGGAAGTCACCTTGCCTCAAGTCGTAAGGGGGGAAAATTATTACATAATGCGTACAAGTAGAAGACGACACTACTGAGCAAAAGATAGACGGTTTTGTGTGACATTTATCTTCCTTCTCATTTCAAGAAAACTTTTATGAAATATTTTAAAACATGGTCAAGTTCATTATCAATGTTGGTAAAGGTTTAGGGCAGTTTATGAGCCAGGAGTTTCTTGGTTCCGTATTTCTCGAAATCATCTTGAAAACACAAGTAATGAAGAAATTAAGACACATTTAAGAATAAACTAGGCCTCATACATATACATATCGTACATCTAATCGTGGTTGTACCTCAATAAACCTTTTTCTATTGCAGCTTTTGTAACACAGTAGAAAAAATATTGTGCCAAATATAGTATGACTTATAGCGTTTCGTAACACCGATAATTTTGATGAAACTTCAAATCTAAACGGTTATGTATCGCAAATGAAATAATTTTAATACTCCTTGGATTGACAGATATGATTAGATTTCCGTGAGCACCTGCCAACGTTGGCTTAATGTCACGGCGGTCAAACTGCTCTTATGCGATCGCTAACCACCACCGGAATAGCTCCTATGCACAACCCATAGGTTGCAAATTAGGACAGAGTTTGCCAGGCCCCCGGCCCCAGCCCTGAGGGGTCTGAGCTACCTAATCTCCTGCTGTCAACGAATGACATTGACAGCTTGCGTTGCAATGCAACGCCACATCGGTCCTCCCCGCTTTGGGTATAAACCACAACCACCACGTGCACAACAACCAGTCTGAAACCGAAGTTCCAGGGGCTACTGGTTCCCGTGGTACCAGTTTATACTCTCGCTACTGGTCGAACATAGAAGTCATACTTTCTTCCAGTTTCAGGCTCCTGACCAGCCCCAGGAACTGGTGCCCCCATTTTCCTCCAGCAGCAATCCATCAAAGTGGCAGGGTTCACCAAGATGATATATGCCCCCGAGGGGGACGGGGTGGGGGGAGGGCCTTGGATTGACAGCATCGCATTCTTGAAGCTTATTTTTTAAAGCATCTTTAATTCGGTATCAACTTCGCCAAGACCCTTTAGTATCGATAAGGCGGTAAATACCTTCGAAGCGAGTTAGAGATATCTTTCTATCTTTCTGTAGCGTTAAGAGTCAATAACTAATGGATCTCTGTAGCAGCAACTTATGACCAAAAAGTAAGCCATCAAATCATAATTTGAAATCTTCATTGCCAAGATGCCACCTACTTCTACAGTTAAAGTAATAAGCCCAGTTCTGTCGCATTATAAATTGGACTTTCTTGTAAATAACTGCCCAGGGCCTTAAATGAAAGATTGTTCAGTTCAGGTCAGGTGAGTAACAATCTCACTAAAGCGCTCAGATGATGAAAATATTTTCCATAATTTCTCCATAAATGTCAAATTTGCAATCATACACTAACTCTATTTTCACATATTTATAACTCTGTAACGACCTGAGATTTTTGCTTTGGTTAAGGAAAAGTTTCTGATTTTTTACTTACAAAAAATATTTATACAAATTCGCTACCCTTGTCTGTCTACTTAAAAATAATTTAAAACCCCAATTAGCGTAATATGCAAAGATGGTCTTCTTGAAAAGATTTCTAAGACTTACGTTCGTTATTATTCTTTCGAGTAAGAAAGGAAATTTTGTTTTGATATTACTAATACGATAAATTTTTTTAATAGATTACTGATAAAGTTAAGTTTTTAACACTAGCGGAATGGAATCCATTTATTTTCTGTGTTGCTAAACACGTCATCAGCAATCTCTGTCTTTCACTGATCAGCGTCTGTTGCAAACGCACAATAATGATCAAAAATTTAATACGAGAGCTTCTTATAGTTTTTCCAATTTTCGGTAATTTTTCTGGTGGGTTAGGACAAGCCACTGGTAAGTTACAGTGACGCAAATTTTGCAGAAAAAGTACAATATGTTATAAAAAAAATATATATTTTTAACAAAAATTTTCAATACCTTAAAAAGTTTTAATTGTTGTAAAAATTCATATTTCAACGTTTGAACTACTTTTTACGGAAAATCTATTTTTTCCCATGAGTTAATATTTGCTTTCATTACGCTTTTATTTCTATACCCAATCAACCATATCTGTCTTTGAAAATGACCAGCTGTATTACTATATTCTTAATTTTCTTGTGTTTTTTTTTTTTTTTTGACAAACTGTCGCTCAAATTTAAATGTCCCAACTACTAATAGCAGCAGTAATGACTTCCATGATGGTATTTTCAAAATTCATTAAGGCCTTTTACGAGCTTTCACATTATTCCTTGCGAATAAGCAACAAAATAAATCACTGTAACAGTAATACAGTTACAAACACAATAACATTAAAAGACAGTGAACTGTTTTCAAAACACGTTTAGTAAAAGCCGGAGCCTTAGTAAAGGAAAAGAGAAAATTAAGACAATGCAGCTGTGATGGTATGATGGCTTGGTTCTCATTTTATTGACAATGATTTTAACTGCTTCCAACATTATTTGGAAAATTAAACGAAGCATATTGTTGACACTTTAACATGTAACTCAGCTAGGGGATGGAGGAAAAAATTATTTGACATCTTGTTATTTTGGTTTATACGAAAATTTAATATTATTGCAAGTTTTATGGATGAAGAGAAGTCAGCACTTTAATGCAAAGTGCTGGAACATGTTTAAAAAATACGTGCACGTTTTCTTAAGTATATAGAATTCCAAATGGAATTGAATTAGTAAAATTTGTGTGTGTGTTCTTTTTCTTTCACTAACTTCATGTTGTACATTTTATTGCTTCCATTTGAAACGAATTTAAAGCTGTTACTTTTGAATTCATCTGGGAGCAATATGAATTGCAATATTTTTAATTTCAGTTGCTGAGTAAAGCATTAATTAAAAATCATAAAAATCATTTAAAATTCCCAGTGATAATTGACTGATTTTTACAATTTGCGTTTAGGGAAAAGCATTAATTGCAAGAAGGCTCCCCTCATGTGATAAAACAATCAATGGAAAATGCTTAACTAGGCTAGATAGTAGTAATATTTTATCAGTCGGGGGGTCGATTCCCATCAAAACCAGTCAAGGTCTATGTTAATTTAAGTTTGAATACAATTTGAAATTGTACTTTACTTATTTAGTAAATAAATAAATAACTTATCAATGGACCCCTCAGAAGGAAAAATTTTCCACCTATAACAATAACAAATGCCAATGTTTCAGTAGAAACCCACATGAAATATTTGGGTATCCACCTTGATCGACGCCTACCTTAGTTACGTCATATTGAATCAAAAATAACTGCCATAAAGCTGCAAACAACTCAAGTACACTGGTTAATAGTTCCCCACTGAACCTTAACTTTGGAATACAAAGTCCTTTTATACAAAACCGTTACAAAGCCAATATGGTCATATAGCATTCAGCTGTGGGGTACTGCTTGCGCATCAAACATTCAGAAGTTACGTCAAAATACGTAAACAAACTAGAGATCCACCTTAACACCACAGGGGAACCTGAGGTGTCACAAGAAGGGTGAAAATGAGTGTTTTCTATCCGTCTCGTTCTCTCTCACAGAATCTTAGTTGGTTTTTGTTTTCACTTTGGTTTTCTAAAAAAAAAACAATTTTTTGATGCAAATTTAAGGGGGGAAAAATGTTAATTTCTTTGAAATTTTGAAGTTGCATACACACACACACACACACACACGCTAACACAAACAGGATAATTTGCATTTATATTTGTGCCACAACATTTAACAAGCGGATTTATTGTTTGAAATTTTATACACATTTCATCACGTTTTTATTAAACGTATTTATAAGCATATTTTAATTTAGTTTATTAATTTTTTTTATTAAAACAAATAAAAAAAACTTATTATCAATAATTTTATTTATCTTTTTAAATTAAGCACTTATCCACAATATTACATTTTTGTTTTGTATATTTTCCTGTATTTCGTCACAAAGTATTGTATTTGTCTCTTTCTAACAGAACCCAGAGTAAGACCTGAGTTTTTTTATGTGTAAAGTTTTTCACCTCTGGTTACCTGGTGCTAACACTCTTGTACGCAAATTAATACAATTTCGCGGGCACCAGAGGCTAAAAAAGACTGATACATTGAGCCTGGCGAGACGGCTTACCCAACCCAATAATGGATAGCGTATTAAGAATTGAATTTGATAGATTAATAATTACGTTGGTAATAATTAATAAATAATATTTTAGAATTATGATTTTAATACTCATTGTAAATTTCATTTAAAAAGATCCAATAAAATAAAATTAAAGCTCAAAAAAATGGACTCCGCTCACAAGCGGACTAACACTCAGTGTTCATTAGGTAAATGTTTGATTTAAATACATATCGCGGAAGAGTGTTAGTGGTTTGGCGATATAACGTAGTATGTTAACACACGCCATCAATAGTAAGACATGAGTTCACAGTGAAGAGTTCAATGCAAGCCATCATACTGTGGGGTTTTGGGGCCAAAAATCTATTTTCGACCACTCGATTTAAAAAACCTAATAATACAGTTTTGTAAAGAAATGTTTGGATATAAAATGTGTATTTGCGCATTTTTTGGAAATTTTTTTTTTATTTTTAAAAAATGGAACTATAATCTATACAAGGGTTATAAGCAAGAAATTACTTATATTTTCACAAATTTTCTGGTCCATATATATATATATATATAGCATTTCTACATAAATTAAAATAAATATTTGGGGATTTCTATAAACCGTTAATAAGTTATCTCAAATATCTAAAAGCCTTAAAAAATTATCTTATTTTTGATTTAAAAAAAATTATGTAACCGCACCTTCCTCCATGCTATTGTCTCAACAAAAGAAAAGGTGGGACTGTCTTCTATCTATGTCTTCTTACTATGAATTTTTGGCAAAACTCTCGCAACTTGCCATATAATTTTTAAAACAAATTTTTGTTTTGGACCATGTCTTTATTAAATATTGAATATAACAATTAGGACGAAAAAGTTTATAGAGACTTTTGAAAACAAAATCATATGATTTTTAGGATAAGCTAGTGATTAGTTTATCTATTTGTAGTTAATAAAACGAAGAATAAGAACATTTACATTTTATATTTTGAGAGTTTTAAAAATTCTATTTGTTTTATTTCATTGTGTTTCGATATAACGCCCGAATTGTTTTTTTTTTGCTTCCAGGTAAAAATGAGCTTCTTCTCGGTTTCATTTGCAGAACTGTGTTAAGAAATAATTTATTGCAATGGAAGACTTTAATTATTAAACACTTTTGAAACACTGACAAATTATAAACTTACTTTAGATCAACTTGAAGATATTACTCGTAGAAAGGCCATTTCAAGACGCTTTCTCAACAAGCGCTTAAGACATGAGCCATCCAAACAGGATTTGAAATATGACAATGCAGTCATCAAAGCAATGCTAGAGGACGAATAAATAAAACTTTTAAAGAATGATAAACAATATAAAAAATGCTGATCTATATTTTGAATAGGTTTCGTGGGCATGGACGAATTTAATAATAATCGGCATGCGGCTGTGGGGTACTGCTTGCGCATCAAACATTCAGAAGTTACGTCAAAATACGTAAACAAACTAGAGATCCACCTTAACACCACAGGGGAACCTGAGGTGTCACAAGAAGGGTGAAAATGAGTGTTTTCTATCCGTCTCGTTCTCTCTCACAGAATCTTAGTTGGTTTTTGTTTTCACTTTGGTTTTCTAAAAAAAAAACAATTTTTTGATGCAAATTTAAGGGGGGAAAAATGTTAATTTCTTTGAAATTTTGAAGTTGCATACACACACACACACACACACACACACGCTAACACAAACAGGATAATTTGCATTTATATTTGTGCCACAACATTTAACAAGCGGATTTATTGTTTGAAATTTTATACACATTTCATCACGTTTTTATTAAACGTATTTATAAGCATATTTTAATTTAGTTTATTAATTTTTTTTATTAAAACAAATAAAAAAAACTTATTATCAATAATTTTATTTATCTTTTTAAATTAAGCACTTATCCACAATATTACATTTTTGTTTTGTATATTTTCCTGTATTTCGTCACAAAGTATTGTATTTGTCTCTTTCTAACAGAACCCAGAGTAAGACCTGAGTTTTTTTATGTGTAAAGTTTTTCACCTCTGGTTACCTGGTGCTAACACTCTTGTACGCAAATTAATACAATTTCGCGGGCACCAGAGGCTAAAAAAGACTGATACATTGAGCCTGGCGAGACGGCTTACCCAACCCAATAATGGATAGCGTATTAAGAATTGAATTTGATAGATTAATAATTACGTTGGTAATAATTAATAAATAATATTTTAGAATTATGATTTTAATACTCATTGTAAATTTCATTTAAAAAGATCCAATAAAATAAAATTAAAGCTCAAAAAAATGGACTCCGCTCACAAGCGGACTAACACTCAGTGTTCATTAGGTAAATGTTTGATTTAAATACATATCGCGGAAGAGTGTTAGTGGTTTGGCGATATAACGTAGTATGTTAACACACGCCATCAATAGTAAGACATGAGTTCACAGTGAAGAGTTCAATGCAAGCCATCATACTGTGGGGTTTTGGGGCCAAAAATCTATTTTCGACCACTCGATTTAAAAAACCTAATAATACAGTTTTGTAAAGAAATGTTTGGATATAAAATGTGTATTTGCGCATTTTTTGGAAATTTTTTTTTTATTTTTAAAAAATGGAACTATAATCTATACAAGGGTTATAAGCAAGAAATTACTTATATTTTCACAAATTTTCTGGTCCATATATATATATATATATAGCATTTCTACATAAATTAAAATAAATATTTGGGGATTTCTATAAACCGTTAATAAGTTATCTCAAATATCTAAAAGCCTTAAAAAATTATCTTATTTTTGATTTAAAAAAAATTATGTAACCGCACCTTCCTCCATGCTATTGTCTCAACAAAAGAAAAGGTGGGACTGTCTTCTATCTATGTCTTCTTACTATGAATTTTTGGCAAAACTCTCGCAACTTGCCATATAATTTTTAAAACAAATTTTTGTTTTGGACCATGTCTTTATTAAATATTGAATATAACAATTAGGACGAAAAAGTTTATAGAGACTTTTGAAAACAAAATCATATGATTTTTAGGATAAGCTAGTGATTAGTTTATCTATTTGTAGTTAATAAAACGAAGAATAAGAACATTTACATTTTATATTTTGAGAGTTTTAAAAATTCTATTTGTTTTATTTCATTGTGTTTCGATATAACGCCCGAATTGTTTTTTTTTTGCTTCCAGGTAAAAATGAGCTTCTTCTCGGTTTCATTTGCAGAACTGTGTTAAGAAATAATTTATTGCAATGGAAGACTTTAATTATTAAACACTTTTGAAACACTGACAAATTATAAACTTACTTTAGATCAACTTGAAGATATTACTCGTAGAAAGGCCATTTCAAGACGCTTTCTCAACAAGCGCTTAAGACATGAGCCATCCAAACAGGATTTGAAATATGACAATGCAGTCATCAAAGCAATGCTAGAGGACGAATAAATAAAACTTTTAAAGAATGATAAACAATATAAAAAATGCTGATCTATATTTTGAATAGGTTTCGTGGGCATGGACGAATTTAATAATAATCGGCATGCGGCCTTTTTTATTCTAGAAACTGTATGTACCAAACTTTAAGACCTATGATTGGATAGCAAATATTTTATACGAAAAAAAGCAATTTGGACTGCCTGTGGGGAGAACGTAGGCTTAGCGGATTTTTGTGCAAATTGATTTTTTCTTCATTTAGTCAATATAAAGCTCGGTGTTAATCCTCAATGATCTTACACCTCCCCTTATAGTTTTTGCACAATTTTGTATGAAGTTGTGCCCCTGTCTGTTATGTCAAGTGTCGGCGTTAATATTTGCGTCAGTAAAACCGAATTGGACAAGCCAGATATATTCAATTAGTTTATGAACACGAAATATAATTCGATAGTTTTGCCATTATTCCCAACTGTACGGCTACATTCAATTCAGCTTAGATGGTCCCCAAAACTGTTATTTACTGTCAGCAATGATTCTTTAATTCTACTCTTTTCCCTAAAGCCAACTGGACAGGCAGTTATTTCACATGTAACTGGCAAGTACTTCAAAATCTTGTATATAAGACAGACGATAATAAAAAAAACACATAAAATACCAGTCGTATTAAAGAAAAACATGGAAATGGCCAGGCAAAAAACCCCTGGCATACATATGTATATCCTAAATGATATAAATCTTCATAGAGTGTAAAAGGTTGCTATCATTACTTTCAATTGCAGGTTTGTGTGTGTGTGCTATTTCCCTGCCGAGCTTATAATGTTGTCAATGAATAGGTATATTAAGGCTGCAAGTGTATGAGTTTCTCTTTTCATTTTCTCTGCCCAGACTGCCTTCAGGGGCCAATACAAGTTGCACATGGCACCTTGTTACTTGCAACTGCTACTAGTGGCAATGTTACAAATGCTTTGTTAGATATACTTTTTCTCTATTTTGTGCCTTTTTATATTTTTCTGATTTTTATAAATTGGGTTAAGGTCACCGTTGTTGTTGGTTAATATACTCGTTTGTATGTGTGTTTTTTAGATTTTATCTTTTACCTTTAATGCTTTTACTTTAAGTGGTCTTTTACATTTTGTTTTTAAATGTTTGTGTTTTATTTAGATTAACCGAAAACTTATACTTACATCTGTTTCTTTTTCATTTTTTAAATTATTAACCCCTTAAAGGCCTCATGTAGAAAATAAAAAAAATTAAAAGCCTATTTAGAGCAAATGAACCCTATTCATGCCAGCAATTAAGCTGAAAATAGCACAAAGGATTTTACTATAAACGATAAAGAATCGTGGTTCGTTTTAATTTAATTTCTCCTACATTAAGAATAAAAGCAAGAATATGAAAGATACTTAAATCTTGTTCTCAGCCTTAAACAAAAACTTACGTTATTTACCCTCGTACATGGTTTTCCACACATAAGGTATACTACTCGTGTTTCGATTATCAGCACGCTTACGTGCAAATTTTGGGCGGAAACAGAACGTGGTTAAATATAAAGTTCTTCCTTTTCGACTTCTCGATATAACAATAAGGATATTTAGCTTTTCTTTTGATATTCAGAGGAACATTTTTAAATCTTTTTGAAGGAATGTCCAATGATCATAATAAGCTCTCTCGAGATTTAGAGCTCAAATATCGATCATATCTGCGAAAACGATAAAAGTCAGCGAGAGACCTCATTTTTATTTCCACCATCATATATGTAGGAGCGCAGTGCTTTTTCGGTTCTACTATTGCACGGTGAAACAATGGTAAAAAGAAATTCAGGACTTCGCATACAGCAATTCTATTTGATTGCAGTCCACAGAGCATGGAAATACGTATACTTTTTCTCCATCACTACGTTTACTAACAAGTGTAATAATGGTATTCGTAAACTTGCAATTATAATGTATTATAAGTTTGTTATTTTGAATCGGATTTCATATTTTTTTAAGACATAATTTCCTTTTAAATGAGAACATCTTGGAAAATCGATTCGAAAATGGTTGAGTTGTAGTCGGCTAAATTGAATGGAAACGTGCTTTAAAAATATTTTCTTGTGAACGCTATTAATTAAATTATATACATTAAATTATTCTTTTATACTTTTGTATAAAAATTATCCAAAAACATGTTTAAAAACAAATTATCTTTAAAAACATGTACAGGGTGGTCGCCGGGGAGGTATGCCACTTTGTTTTGTCGCCATTTTGGTAAATATTAGTCTTGACACTTCATATTTGGCAGTCGTGAAGTAAAGACGTGACAAATTTATTATGGAAAAATATTTGGTAAACCAACGAGTTTTAATCGTTAAAAGATTTGAATCTAATATTCTATTCCATACATAATTGCCGACATTAAATAAAACATTTATCAATATACGATCCCTTCCCTTTCATTTAATCAGAAATTATATACAAACAAAGTAGTATACCTTCCCGGCGGACACCCTGTAGTAACAAAATGAGTAATATCAAATTAATGCATATTGTTCGTTGTTTGTACAAAGCGCGTGAGTATGATTAATAATATGTATACAAATTTGGTGACTTTGTTTTTTTTTTAAATTCTGGTCTTATGAAAAATATAGATTTTTACAAACAACTTTTTATTCTTGTTTTGGGATTTTATTATAAGG
Source organism: Phania funesta (assembly GCA_963932375.1). NCBI lineage: Eukaryota > Metazoa > Arthropoda > Insecta > Diptera > Tachinidae > Phania > Phania funesta. The sequence goes on along the minus strand of OZ010653.1, from coordinate 99,861,883 downwards.
TTCCAAGTAGGTGACGAAGTTTCAATTTCTCTAAATCTTCCATTTTTAGGAATATAATATTACTTTTATATTCTAAAATTTCTTAATTTTATAGTGAATTTTCGAATTTTGGTGAATTCTTAAGTCATGAAAAATTTTCATTTTTTGATTTTCAGACTACTTAAGATTTCTGGTAAAATGTATAATGTTTAAATATTTTGATGAATGTTTTAATTTTTTGAGAATTTTATATATGTGGTGAAATTTACAAATTCCTTCTTACGTATTCGCTTAAAATCGTTTTGTTAAAAGTTCGTTCGGTTTTTCGGCGAAATCACAAAATTTTAAGTTTCGTGGTGAAATATTAAAACTTGGTAAAATTTTGGCGTTCGATTGAATTTTAATTTTTTGGGAATTAAAGTTTTTTTATTCTGTTTTTCGACTTTATGGTGATTTTAACGCAATATATATGTGTAAAATTCCGTTTTTGGTAGAATTTGGTTTTCTCTTCTGATTTTCAGTGTCTGTTAAAAATTTTTTATTTTGGTCCGAGATTTATCTGTAAGCCTCAATTGAATTATTTCTGTAGGAGACTTTATATATCTGATAAGAATTTAGAACATGTAAATTTAATTCACTTGTGTATAAGCGTATAAAAGTTAAAATACTAAAAAATACCCTATTTACATACATATCCAGAATAGATATTACAAACCCATATAAACCCTTTTGAAGGGCATAAAACAATGGTCACACAAGCATCAGATTGGCATAACTCAATAATTTTTTTTAGATTTTTTGTAATTACGTGTTTTGTATGTTCTTTTACAAAACTAAAAAAAAAAATATTATCAGTTTTACTTTAACAATTGAAATAACATTATTAGTCAGGTTTATATTACATACTAGTACTAACATTAATATATACAACTCATATTAATATTGTCATGGATAGGATATGCTGTACAATTATTGGAGTATTTAAAGTAGCGCTCTTTTTTATACTGGAGTTACTGAAATTTTGAAAAAGTTTCTTAAAAAGGTAAATTTGAAAAAACAAATTATTCTAATGTTTATTTGTGACTGTACGGCTGACACTGGCTCTTCAATTTTTCTGAATGTTAAATGTTTTCACATGTCACAGCTTAATAAATACAAACAGATATAACTACTTTCGTTAATTTCATTTAGTAACTCCAATATACAGCACAAAAAAGCCAATTAACATTCTGTGGTTATATTAAGATTCTGTTAGAAAAAAAATTGAGTCCGCTTATTCTCTCCCGTTGTGCTACCTAAGTACGGGATAAAATAACTTATGGCGCCACAGACAGTTGTGTTTCAATACAGGTTACCTCTATGTAGGTACTCGTATAAGTTAAGAAAAAAACACTTAAAAGTTCTTAAAAATTAATTTTCAAAAAAATATTCGAAAATAAGAACGTATCCCATCAAAGTAATCATTAGTGTTTAGTATACGCTTGTCTTTCTGAAGTATAACAAGTGCATTTGGCGATTTTTACAATGAGTGAAATTATTCAACGAAGAAGTTCCATTAAATTTTGTGTGCGGAATGAAATTTCTGGTGCCGAAACGTTCAAAAAAGTTGCAAAAGGCCTTCGGTGATAATTGTATGTCGCGACCAAGTGTTTTGGATTAGTACAAATTATTCAAAGAGGGTCGAGAACGTGTTGACGACGAACCACGTCCAGGACGCCATCAACATCAACTGATAATCAAGACGTCAATAAAATCAAGGAATTAGTGTTCGAGAATCGACGATTTACAGTCAGCGACCATACTGATATCGCTTGAATATCGGAGGGATCAGAGAAAACCATTTTAACAGATCTTTTGAGCCTAAGAAAAGTGAAATCACGATTGGTTCCAAAATCACTAAATTTTCTTGAAAAACAGCGTTGCGACGCCGTCTGTCAAACAAAGCTTTCCGACTACCAGGATATCTTTAAACGTATTATAGCTAGCGACGAGTCTTGAATCTACGCTTACGACCCGGAAACAGACGACCAATCGGCGGAATATCGTCCCAAAGGTGAGCCAAAGCCGAAAAAACACGTCAAAGCAAGATAAAAATCAAGGTCTTGTTGACAGTTTTCTTCGATCATCGAGGTGTGGTGCACTCCGAATTCCTTCCGACCGGCCAAACTGTCAACATTTGTAGTGTTATGCGTCGTTTGCGTGAAGCTATTTGTAAAAAGAGGCCGGAATTATGGGCCGACAACTCATTCATTGAAACAACCACCGTATACTCCTGATTTAGCTGAATCGCTACGCGCATTGAATGCTATTCCGGAAATATTTTTTCCTATCTTAACCTCAAGGCAATGCTCTTGAGTCTGAAAGGTATGCTTTTCTTTTTCAATATATCCAGCCATCTCGTTTTATAATCTTCATCTCCCCAGAGTACATTCTACAGTGTGAAATTTCGCACAAATCTTGTTAACAGCACAAGACTTACTTTCAATAAGAACGAAACATGTATCGAAATATTTGTTGCACTGCAAATGCCTTTTCCTTAACACTTGCAATCTCCTTTAGCATCTTTGCCAATATGTTTTTATTTTCGAAATTTTCTTTTTCTTATTGAATGTTAAGAATCACGTATTTTATGCATTACCTGACATGCGTTTTAAAGTGGTCTATTTTAGAACACTTTCAAAATGAAAGAAAATAAAGAAAGCGTAAGTGTTGGTAATTGACACGTAAAATATTGAATGAAGTTTCTACGCTTTTTCTAAATATATAGTTTTGGTTAAAGATAAACTGTGTATAAAAAGAAGAAAATAATAAACTAAGTTTATTGTTTGAGCTAATAAAAACTCCTAATCAGTCTCTGCTGCTTAAATAACAACTTAAAGAAAGAAACCACATAAATTCCTGTATCTAAAATCTTGCCAAACAAGAAGTAGAGGTCATGCGTTTTAAGGTAAAACCCAACAAATAGGAATACAAAGATCATGGAAAACTCTCTTTCTTACTAACAAAATTTAAAATTTATTATAATTTTGTTTTTTTTTGCCAGCACTTTTCTAAACAAAGTTGCAAAGAAAGGGGAAAGAGTTCCTCACATAAGCAATTTAACGCATAGTTGATTTTTATCGATGGCACTACAACATGAACTCATACGACCGTTAGACAAACTTATGTTACATGCGTCTATACACTGCCAACTACAATAAAATATTTGGTAACTACAGTCATAATAAAAGTTTTAACTGGGACATAAATATACAAGAGGATGTCCGCCTACAATTGTCCATAAAAACAAATATTACAATGTGTACGCACTACTAGAACAAGGATATTTATTGTAAGACATTATGTTTAGCAAATTATATTAAATTAATTGGGAAATTAAAATTGGGAAATTTTGTGTACTTGCAACATGCGAAACATAGAGAATAGGTTAGGACAAGGTATCATCACAAGAAGGATAATGCGCTTTTAAGAAAAAAACTTATATAGCTTCCATTTCCAATTAATTGCATAAGAAGACCGTAAATTAGCAGTGCTCTTCGGTAAGCTGAATTCAACGTTGGGCAAACTAAATAGCAAATAACATTAAACCGTCCTCCCCTTGAGTAAGTGCGGGTCAATTAAAAGCTTTTATAATAAACAAAATATATTTTTCCTTTCATCCTCACCTGAATATCTTTCCTCCAATGGTGGACTGTATAAACGTAGAACTATGACAAGATAGAAAATTTGCTGCTCATTTTTGTGCGATAGCGGTATGAAACGAATTTGAAACTTAATTTCTTCAGGCTGCCAATTTCAGTTATCTGCATAAAGAATTCTTCTGTTGTAATATTTCTGCATCATCCACCTTTTGTGTTTATATTAAGGGGATGTGTTTCTATTAAGTCGGATTGGCAAGAGATTAGGCAGCTTTAAACTCTCTAGCAAGTGGTAACTTCATAGTGTAGCCAGCTATGATACTAAACTTACCCACTGTAATCTGAAATAGTAATGAACGTATTCTGTTCACTCGATTTTAATGCAACCATCAGATAAGTTGTAGGAAAAGTACCGACAGTAAATGCTTGACAAGAACTCTTACCTGTGCTGGCCGAAAGGAATATCGTGTTTCGTATCGCCAAGCATTACCTGCCCGCCTAATAGCAAACAAGCTCACAACAATATCTGCTAACGCAATCATTTTAATATGCCAGATGAATGTACGTTGAATAATTGCCAGGTAGTATGCCCCATTTAGGGCTCTTTAATCTTATATTCATGTTAGGTTATTAAGTTATCACTCTTCTAGTAAAAAACTTCACATTTATTTTAAAATCTCAAAGATATCACTTCATATCATATTATTCACTTAATTATAAATATTGTGCAACAGAAAAGATGGTCCTTTCATAGATTCTTTTTCTTCCAAGTCTCTGTCTTTTGCAATACAGTGATTCTTAAAAGCAAACCAATTAATTATGGGCAACGTCGCAGTTAGTTCAACATATATTAAAGAAACATGGCTTGTATTTAAACACTACTACTCCCTCCATCCTCCTTCCCATAACCTCTTTTCCTAGTTCTAACAATATTAACAGAATTGCATGAATAGGAGTCATCCCCTGAGTGCTGGTCCTACCATAAAAAAAAAATAACTATATTCCTACCCATCACGAAATTTGGAGTATTAATTAAAATATTTAATTAATAGAAAAAATAATGTTACAAATATTTTCGAATATTTTTACAAATTACAATTAAAGAATTAATTGATTCAATTAGAATTTTATTTGAAAAATTGCTAAAAAGTTTATTTAAAAATTTAATAGAAAAAATTACTAGATCTAACTAAAAAAATAATTACCTAATTTAATTAAAAAAATAATTGAATTAATTAAAATTAATTGAGAGTTTGCATATATTTCTCCATCATAAACATCTTGGTTGCGACTTCTTATTCCAAAATGTAAAGGAATTTGTGGGTGAGAAAATATCATCGCTTTGTTTTTCTTCCACTGCATCCGCATCTGAGGATATTACACACAATAAGGGAACAAAATAATCAAGATAATATTTTCAAAAATTTATTAAGTGTTTAAAAGCATTTCTTATTTAATAAATATGTTTTATACTGGTTTTTATACGGAGGTTTTTTGAACTGTAGCAATTTTAGCTGGCAAAACATCAGAGTCGATTTAATAGATCTCGATTGTTTAGGGGATAATATGATTTGAAAGTTTATTGTGAGAAAGTTTTTTTGATCATATATTACCATATTAATAGTCGAACTTTCCGCAGTTGATTCCAAAAGCCATCGTAAGGATAAGAATTCATAGTACGGTGAAACAACTGGGCAATATGTCTTAAAAAATTTAGATGGTCAGATTGCTGTGTTGTGCGGTAAACAGACATGCAAAGTAAATTGCTTATGCCTCAGTTGGAAGGCCTTAATATTACAACCTAGAGCAGTTGAGCTCTCAAAAAAGAAACATTTTTCGGTGAATGATTAGTTTCACCATGCGATCATACGATTATTCATTACATTATAATTATCTTGTGTGAGGACATGTAATTTACCATATCGATGATGTTAATTCAACTACATGGGAGTACTAGAGAATCTACATGGAACTCATTATTATCAGCAACATGCAGGCTGATGTGCTGGAAAGAGTGTGTGAAAGTAGGAAATGTAGAATATTAGAAGTAGGTGCAGTATATGGCTCAAAATATTGTTTCAAAAAAAGATAATTTAATGAATATTAAAAATTTGCTTCTGTTTATAATTTCAACTTAAAGTTCTCTGCCATTCAAAGGCACTCAAGATATCACTTATGTAGTTATGAGTTAAAGGTACTGCCTCAACTTCTAATACTGAAAAGGGAAATACCAAAACCAAATATATCCTGCAGAAACCATCTTAACTTAACTGCTAGAAACCCGTCGGTCCGGCTAATCTCCGTTGTAATGGTTGGCCATATCCCATAAATATGGCAATCAAATATACTTCGATATATGTAACTATCACAATTTATACTTAAAGAATATTTCTTCCACAAAACAAAAAATCGAACTGCTAGGAACCTTTTATACAATTGACTCACAATGTAGACATTCGCTGTTGCAGTCCTTGGACTTGTCATATTAAAATGCATACAAAAGTCCTTGGGAAACAAACCGTTAAAAAGTAATCAGTGTTGTCTAAAAATATCTAAAGATTTCAATAATATATTGGCATTTCACATTGAGTGAATTATTAAATAACAAAAGAAAAAAATTTTACTGGTATAACAATTTTTCAATTACATTCGCTATGTTCTATTGATCTCAAACACTAAGAGACAAAAAGAAAATAATAGCGTTTTATTAAGTTCCCTTCAGTCCTCTCAAGCTTCTTTTATAGTTTGATTTATGTGGTCACATGTAAAATAAATACCGGAGAGACCATTATAAATATTTTTAAACAAACAAATAAAAACATGTGTTCTTCGTTATCATCATCTCTTTAAAAATATGAATTTTGATGGTGACCAAATACAAAATGCATCCCATCTGTTCGCACATGTGCTCCAAATAAAATTGTTCGTTTTTCTCCAAATAAAAAAGGCCTTAAGAACTGACAAAACGTATCACCCTGCGACCCCCAACGATTAAAATTGTTTAGCTTTTTTTTCTGGCCTGCACGTCTCCCAATAAATACAATACGTTTGTATCACTGACCGTTAACGGTCTTTTAGTTTTTGTTTATTGCCTCTTGCAATAGATTTGATGTTTTTATTTTTGTTGTTGTTCGAGTGGTATTTGTGTTTCGACTGCTATCAATTTCATTTCATTTTCTGTTTCGTCTTTTTTTGTGTCATTTTTTACCATTTTTATTTGATATTATTGAAATGTCACTGCTGTCTTTTGTTGCAATTTTTCCTTTATTAGTTTTTCTACGACCATATTTTTTTTTTGTTATAATATCGAAATAAATACATAAAAGCATATTCCACAAAATTGTTGTGTCTTAATTTCATGCTTGACTACCAAATCAGAAGTTTCTTAAATGATCATAAAGTTAATAAAACGAGAAAAACTTATAGGAAATTCATAAAATTAACTTCCTGTAGAGATTTATTTAATGATCAGGATTAAAGGAGAGTAGATAATTTTGCTTGTATGATAGCGTGGAAATTTCAAAGACAGTGTGCCCTATATAGTAGGTGGTGGAGTAGAATTAGACCCGAAAAAAGTGACTGTACGTAAGAAAACGCCTTCAAGCATTTCAAATAACGTGAATAATGATAAATTTTAATAGTTCAATTGCACATTACACAGGCGAACATTTTACTGTAGTGCGATTCGCTAACTTTTAACGATTCGCGACAGTCGCAAAATTTGTCGACAATTTTTGTTGTTTGCATTAATGATTGTGTGATTCACTGACTACTCGCAAACGACATTAGACATCGTTAATTTTTTGTTTATTCAAATTGATGTCAAGTGGCATCACTGTCAAAAAATATCAAATAAATGAAAAACACAAAGAAGAATGGAAAAAAACAAAGACTTTTTGGACAAAGTTGTTTGTGCGTTTAGCTATTTCTGCAAGAGCTTTGTAAAAAACATTTGAGGCTTTTTCTACATATAGTATAAACATGCTAAGTGCGTACCTGTGCCTCGTTTATTAAAAATATTGTGTATAAATGATTTTTGAACAAATTAAAAGTGCCGCTAAAAGATGCCATGAATTTTAGTTTGTCGAATAAATAAACAACACAAAAATATACGTCGTTTATTTTTGTCTACAACCGTTAAGCTAACAACAACAGCTGACTTTAATAATATAGCGCATTATGTATTTAATGTTAATACGCTGCGTGGTTGAAATAATTTACTGGAAAAATTATTTTTATATTTATTATCATGGGAAATTACAGGAAGAGTTTCTTCACAATAAAACGTTACATCTTAAGATTAATTTTTATCTCATAAAAATCGCTGCTGTGAATCTAACCCTGCGTGATTTGTTCAACAGAAATAAGTTTACACTTCATCAGATCTGAATTGCACGTGCGCTGAGCCAAAACTAAACTAGAAGTCAAGTTTTAGGTAATTCTAGCAGGCAACGAAGGGTGTTTCAATAAAAATGCAATGTGTAATTTACAGTTATTTTGTACAGGTTCCAACTCTAATATTTTAACCTATTATTTTTCCGATTATTAAAAATGAAGCCTCTACAAACGAAAAAGTCACTACGCATTTCGAGGAAACTTTGTCAATTTGACGGCCTGGATGTGGCCTCCAAGTGGTTTCAGCAACAGGACGGTGGTACCAGTGCCAAATTTTTCACTAAAATTGTACACACTATTAAATAATAAAGTCACACAAGAGACACAAAACAACCATAGTCTTTAGCAGTATTTCAATTATTTCCATGTTCAAGAGCAAATAGCAAACGTGCAATAAAATTGTGCATTTCAAAAGGCCAAAAGAACGTAGGCATTCTGTCTTCAAGCAAATACAGTTGCTAGCATCTGTGGCGCTTTTTTTTTTTGTTGCCACAACAAGTAACAACATTGAAATTATACACACTCTGAAATGAAATTGTTGGTGGTTAAAGCAGCCCCCACAAAGAATAACAAACAAAGAGAATTTGCAACCGAGCAAAGCGCAACGTACTACATGCGTGTATATTTTCAGTTTTTTTTTAACAATAACCCTGGCATTCACAAATTTCAACACTTTTACTTATGTGCATGTGGGTAAAAGGTTGTGGCTAATAGGTTGTATATTTTTATATACAACAAAGTTTTCATAGAGTAGTTGCATGAGTAATAAAGCAAATTATACGAAAGCGATGCAGTTAAATATTTTGGAAAATCTGCGCGGAAAAAAATTTATTTAATTATGGTGTTACAGATATATACCTCTGTTTTTTTTTCTTTCTTAAAAAATCTCGCTAAATATAGTTAACGAAAAATTAACATTGTCTACATCTAATACACAGGCATGTTGGTACAAATATTTCATTTAAACTTGACACTAATTATGAAAATGATTATGTTTTTGTCACAATAACAAGACTCTCTTCATGTTCCTGTGAAAGTAAAAAAAGCAACTCATAGTGAAGCAACGTTCTTTAATTATTTCATAACAAATACAGAACAAAAGTGAAAAGAAACATGAAATAAAATAAATAAAGCGGGTAAAAAATTACAGGAAACAAAAGAAAAGTACAACAAAAATTAAGAAAATTGTACAAATACACCCACAAACAATTGCGTGCCCATATGTGCCACCAGCATTGCTTTGTCATGAGAGGATACACAAAATAAAAATTTAACAAAAGAATTAAGAAAAGGTTATAAACACAATGATGATGTACATTAAATACTACAACAACATACGTGGCTGCATGTGAAATTAAACACTTTTCCTTCACAAGGTTGTTCAAGTTTTCTTTAAAAAAATTTTTTTTAATAGAATTGTTCTCATTAAATTATTTTCTTTAACTGTTTTTGAAGTAATTACGCTTTATAGGGGTATGTTTGTTGTTTAAAAACTTTAAAAACGAAGCATATGAAGACCAATCTGCAAACCTCCAAGAAAAACTTAACAACAGTTTGGAGGAAAAACAGTTTATTTCAGCTAGGTGCACTTCTTTCAAAGACAGTCTATGGCCTTAATATTTAATTAATAGCAGATGGATTCTCCTCCTTCAAGGAGCCATCAACTGCATGTTGCATTTGTTTTTTGTGGTCCTCTAACCGAGATATAATCCAGGTTTCATACACAATTAGCTTCGTTGTTCCTACTGATGACGCCGTAGATATAATATTATTAAAACAATTATTTGATACTCCATTATCGTGCTATAATTCTGAAACTGAATTATTTTAAGATTAATAGCACTGTACCACGTAAAATGAAATATCAAGTTCATAACAATGGAATCCGATAGAGGGCCAAACAAAAATACACGTTTTGCTTTTAGTTTAAAGGAGGATAAATTTATCCCCTTTTGTCTATTGAATCGGCATAGTACTCCTCAATTTTTAGGCATAAGTTGGGTTCATTACTTTTATTGTGAAACTTTTCAAGGAATATTCTTGTAGAATAATTTAACCTTCTTACTCCTCGCGGTATAAGACTTTTCCATCCCTTTCCCTAAGAAAGCCAAAAACCTGCCCTCAAACAGCAATAAACCGGGCTGAAACGTCCTAAAAAATATTTATCCTTACATTCTACTATGAGCCAATGAGGAAACAAATCTCAAAATTTCACTAGAACTCCATAAATAAGTAAAAACTTAAATTGTAATTAAGGGTAACTATCGTACTTATTCGAATTTAGTGCGAAAATATTCCACAAAACCTAATTTTATTAGGATCGTTTGTATCACTACTCAGCCGCAATAATATTTTTTTAAAACCCCTAACACCGTTGCACAAGTATCTTTTTTAACAAGTAACGCCTTATCGCCTGCAAGGCTCATATAGCGAAGGATATTATGTGAAAGATAACAGATTTCTGTGTAAATTTTTGTGGAAATGTCAACCGATCACAATGTAACATACGTTCTAAGGCAAAGAAAAAACATGTTTCAGGTCTAAAGTCACCTTCCCTTATTTGAAAGAAGTGTGTATTAGTTAAATAAGATTTACTTTTTCTCCAAAACGTTGGCTTCGTTTTTAACTTCTTATTTTTATGTAACGGTCAATTGTTATGTTAATTTTTTTGCAATACCAATACAAAATATACCCTTTTTGACACTTCTTTGCTGAAAATTTTTGAAATCTATATAACTAAAAGACAAGACGATTTTTCATCCATTTTAAACCTACATTATATATATTACACTATAAGGCTGATTCTACACATCATTTATTAAAATGAGCTTAGTATTTTACGAGATATAAGGGTTTAAAGTTGCTACTAAAACTTGAAAAAAGAATGAAATTATTCAAGAAAATAATCAAAACACGCATGTGTGCGATGGTTCATCAGTGGTTGGTGGCGTAGCTGAGTCTGGCGCAGAAGGTTAAATGTTTTTTTAATTGCTAATTAACTTTCCCACTCATGTTAGCGATCAAATTTCGAAAAGTAGTAAACCACTAATACTAATTAAAAGAAAAATTAATAAAATAATAATTGTTCCCAAAATGTACTCCTATAATTTTACTACATCCGGGAACAATGACAACAAGTTTATGTAATATGTAATTTTTTATTTAAGATATATGTGGATAAAGCTATTGCAGCATAATATATTCCATCTCTATCACCTTATCGCACACTTTACATAAATATGATAACTTTACTAACGATATTCATACATACAAAACCTCGTCTCAAAGTTGCTGTAAATGTGTCAAGGTTGCCTGCCTTACAAAAAATAAAAATTCAAAAAGCAAAAACACAACACAGCCGACACAAGGAATATATGAATAAAAATCATATCTAAACAAACACATTTTTAAAAGTAAAAATGCATTCAACCATAAAACGGTAACTAATACAATAAACACAAAACTATACCAGCTGCAAAAACAAATTTAATGTACTCTGGCTCTTATCTCTCGCTCTCTTATTATATTTTCTTGTCTCTCTCCTTCTCTCCTATATATTGTGTGTATATGTAGAGTATATAAAGTAATATATCTATTGTGTTGCATGTGGAGGTGAGTAAAAGTATTTCTAAACTGCAAAAGTGAGTGTGGATGTGTGTGCAAAACCATCATCCATGCTAAAGATGGTGTGGTAGAAAGGATTTTGAGAATTTAAACGAAATACAGGTAAATGAAAAATAAAGCTTTTCCTTTGTTTGATTGTGTTATTTGCTTTTAGGTTTAGATTAAGGGTAAGTGGTATTTTCGACGAAACCAAATAAATAAACATAAAAAGAGTAAAATGCAAATTATAAAAAAATATAGAAACAAAATGTATAAAGCCAACAAGGTATTTTGTGTGGCAATGTAGAGTGTCTATTCTTATAGTTTTTGAAGCGAAATTAAATTTTTCTCCTTTATATGTTTATTTTATCAAACAATAACAAATGAAAGCTGTAACAAATATTTAAATATTTAGCGAGATATTTCATTTGAGATGCATGAATTTGTTTAAGTAAATTGAATTGAACAAATCATAAAGTAAAGCCCAGGTGATAAGCATTGCCAAATACCTCGCTTTTTTATTAGTCCAGCATTTTCTTAATAAATTAAATATAAAATAAAATATAAAATTTGGTTAGAGGAAGGTATTAGATAATGAGGTTGATTTTAGCAGTCGAAGATAGGAGGCGGGGTCAAATTCTAGTTACCTTAATCCATCATCAGCGTCTGATTTGAATAACTTTTGAAAACTTTGCAACATGAACCTTAGTGAGTTGCGGAACATTCCCTAAGTGGAACGGAACTTACATAGACAGAACCTGTCAAATGACTGCTTCTATGGGATCTGTTACTTTAACATGATGTTGTCACAGCAGAGAGATATACAGTAAATATGTATATACATTAACCTTCAGATGTAATTATGTATTTTATAAGTAGCGGGATAAGTGCCTCTGGACAATTTGACACAAATTTCGAACAGGGTCGTTACAGCTTTAATATTTTGTTTGTTTGTAACTCTCTCTTTTGTTTATTTGTAAGTCTCGGGTAATCGTCGAAAAATCAGTTACATATTTTTTTTGTTTAAAAAATAGTGGCACTCAGACATTTAGACACGTGCTAATTTATTGAATTTATTGTATTAGTGTCATTGGAAATGAATAGACTAGAGTGGTAGACTAGAAATGTGTTCTAGATCTTTGGTGTTTTGTAGGAGCATTCCTTGTAGCTCTTATAGATATTTAGTTAGTTATTTTACTTCGCCGACGATGTAGTGGTATATAATGTTATCCACGAAGGACGGCGCTGCGAAATACACTAGTAGGAATAGAAAAGCTAATACTTAGCAAAAAAAATTAATATTATTAATTACCAGAGGCTGTGATGCGAACCCAGCCAACTAGAGTCATTGAATGGTTAATAGTCAACGCGATGAATGAAAATTATGATAGAATTAGTAGATTCCTTTCGTACACGCATTACTGTTTAGCAAATATTTTAAGTAACTTTTGTAACATAAAAATATTCAAAAAATTGATTTTTCGATTTTAGAGAACATGAGAGTTTGTCGTAAGTTTAACGAGACTGAAAGTTTTAAAATAAAACGTTACGAACCTACTTATTCTACATTTATACTCACCTATCAGGCTTATTCCGAGCCAACAATGGTTACTATCTTGAGGAAAGCTTACTTATGAAAAATGCCAAAGAATTTTCTATCGAATACTACCAAATTCGAGGCAATTTTATGCTATTTATCTATGTTTTATTTCAATTTAAATGTATACTCTACTCTAAAAACTTTATTTGACATTATCAAGTTTAATAGTCTTCACAAAAATTTGAGCCTATAAATTACTTTGGAAACCTATTTAGCTTTAATTTGTGTGCTCCATAAATTACGTTTAACCGCAATTTTAATTTCCCTATCTATTAACACCAGCCCTTTGGTTATATTAAAACACTAATTAAAACAACAATTTGATGGAATTTATTGTCAAAACTCTAATAAACATTTTCGACACATGGTGGGATTGTTGAAAAAAAACAAATAATTTATACGCCTCAAATAATATTATTAGTGTCTCATAATATCCAGTTGGATATTTGCTGTAAAAGGACGAAAAAATGTCTTTTATGTATGTAGATTAATGCCATTTAACCATAGTGTGGGTAATAGGGTGGAATTCAGAGACAGAAATATTAATACGCAAAACAAAAAAACGTACATAAACTTATTTGAGTAAATTAATAAATTATATGGTGGATGGGACAATATAGAAATTTGCATAAGTAAATACCAAAAAATGTTTCTCATAAGGTTTAGGAACGAGGACATACGATTTAAAGGGATTTAAAATATATTTTTTTTAGTGGCATTATTTGATTTTTATAACAAATGTTAGTAAAGGAAATGCCACGACTATTTAGAGTTAAAAGCAGAAAAGGAAAATACATATTTCGAAATTATGCATTTCACCGAGTTAAGTAGGACCTCTACTAAGAAAATCTAATGATGAGTGAAACAAAATCCCTCCTAATTTCAGTACCTATTTTTCTGTGCTTGAGGGAATGTTAAACCTTAATCGTTCTATAACTTTATGCTGGACCTAGACATTTAATAATGCAATTTCTTCCTGTGTGAACATTTTTAGTAAGTTCATGGAGAAAATTGTACTTTGTATATCACGGAGTTACGGCAGCACTTTGAGTATGCAAAGATAACTTAATAAAATATATCAACGTTCCAAATACCAGCACTACATGGTCTTTGCTCTACTCCAGCATAATTAAATTTAAAGAAAAATTTAAAAGTAAAGAAAAATCGAAAGTACATGATAAATCGAAAATCTGAATAAAAAAGAGTCAAAATTTCAGTTTACTCGGTCAAAAGATTGTTTGCCAGTTATGTTCTTTAAACATTTAAAGCTTAAGTTGTTAACTAATTATTTGTTTTTTTTTTTAATCTTTTAATTTTGGATTGGTGTCAATAAGCGATAAACCTAAAAAAGGCTTTAAAATTAAATATCGAACAGACTAATAAAATAAAATCAAGAATGTATTTTATTTATTTTGTCTATGGGACAAGGCAACAAAAGATACCTCATAACACTTTAACAACCTGCACTATATAATTCGCTGACCTCAGCCTTACTCGGAATATGTGGCCAAAAACTTTATAACTATTTTTGTGTAATTTCGTATCGCTGAGGCTGGAAAAATTAATTTTTAATCGACATTGCCCTTTGAAAACACCGACTCTGCTACTGAATCATATATAATAATGCAAGCATACTATTTTCTTTATCGTTTATTAAAAATGTTTCACTGAATATAATTAATAATAATATTTAAAGTTATTTATTTTTTATTTTTTTGAAACTATTCAAAACAGGTCAAATTTCTTATTAGACAGAGAAACACGTTATATGTCTTGCACATTATTAATGTGTTTCTGAAACAACCTTATTCCTTGCAACTTCCGCTGCTTTTAGCTTTTACAAAATTTGGAAAGTGCAGTATTTATTCAAGGTGAACTTCTTGGGGTGGTACTTTTTGAAAAATTTTCGAACTGTCTGCTGGAATTTATGTCCAAGGAATTTATGTCCAAGGAAGAATTTTTTCTTAAAATTGCTTTGTATGGTTCATTGTGATTAGCTAATAGAGTTTCAAAAATCCAGTCAATCGAGGTTTTTTATTTTTGAAATTCCTTTTAGAGTAGAGTATTTACCACAATCTATGCATGCTGCATTTAAGGATAAATCTACATAGTGCATTATGACTTGTAATGTCCACTTTTTGGCGCGCATATTTTTGCGATAGCTTTGTTGATGCTTTCGTTGTAAAATCGACCAAATTCTGGTTTGTTAATGACTAGAAATTCATTTTTTTCTTATCCCAATGTCTGGCTTAGGATAATCTTCTTCACCGTTCACAAGAGCGAAGAACAATTACATTCTCATCTGCAATTTTATTATTTTATTTGTACTGTTCAAACAACAATGATTTTATTTTGCTTGAGAATTTTAAATATTTTATACGAAGTAAGTAATTATCAAAAAAGAAAGGTGTGACCGATTTCATTTTTCAGCAAAAAAGCTGAACCAAATCCAAGATATTTGACCCATTCAGTTCTATTTATATTTTTGAAACGTGTTGAAATTAAAATCATATCGTATACCGCTTTTACTGTACTTAAAAAGTATGTTATACCGGGCTTCTCTTTATATATTGATTAGCGATAAACTTGCCTTAATATTGATTTATTTGGTTGCGAGTTGGAATAAATGGCCTTTGTCCCTTTTCTTTTTAAATGGGGGCGAGTGGTGGATGCTTTAAGCGACGTCTAGCCAGTTCAATTATAGGTGAGACTTTAAAAAGGCGATTTTTGCATCCTGCTTTCTGTGTATTTATATCAATTATTATTAAGTTAATACAGATCTCAAAAAACCATTTTCGTGTCGTGTTCTCAGAAAAGAAAGTTATTACTATTGCAATGTCGTACAACATCTCCACTCATATCAATTTTAGTACCCGTAACATAAATGAAAGTTAATTCAAACCTGTGTTTAAATCTGTTTAAGCAGTCTGTGAAAACAGAGTAATAAGAAGATATTTTATTTCCGAATTAAAACTTGATTACTCCCTTCCTGGCAATAGAAAAAATAATTACTCTGAAGGTTGTGACGATGAAAGTCGTTGGCTCGTTTTCATCACACAGAATCAACAACAAATTATAATATGGTTATATTATTATTTCTTTTATTATTATTATTACTTTGTTGTTATTATTATTGAAATTCTTTGCAAGAACGAGAATTATTAATTTTAGTATAATAACTCGTTAATTAGACATAACTATTAACGTTGATTTAGTATTTTATATAGTAACATAAGTTACAAAAGTGAGATTACGACTCACATGAATATTTTGAATGAATTCTCTTAATAGATTTCATTTTATAAAGTCAGCCTTAAGATATGCTTCACAAATGTAGTGAAGATTTAAATATTTGAAATTAACAGCCGTAGTTAATTTTGGCACCACCTAGAACAAATTTTAGGAAGTAATTATTAACACAAACACGTCTTTTAGACAACCATGATAAACAAGTAAAAAAAGATGCAACTAATTTTTGTAGCCACATGTTGTGATAGATTTTAGTCAGTCGGCGCTCAGCTGCGATCGAGGTAAGAGCTTACTATTGGTGGCGTCTACCCTGTAGAAAGTTATTACCAAGATTTAGTGGAAATTTGAAGATAAAGGTAGGGTACATCTCGTCTAACTACGTTGAGGTATTGTGTCCATGGCGTCCTCAATACATCAGCCATCGTTAAAGAGAGCTTTAGCTAACGATAAGAGAGGTGTAGTGTCTCCCAGCGACAATCCACCTATCTTAAGCAACCGCTACATCGGGGTAGTGCGTCAGTGACGTCCACTGGCTCAGTACACCGGTCGGCAGAAAAGTTTCTCTGACATCGCTGTGGTAGTGTGGTAGTGTGGTAGTGTGGTAGTGTGCAGGTGGCGTCCACCGGTTCACCCCCCCCCCCCCACAATACTGCCAGCGCTGATTGAAATATTGCATCCGTGGTATCTCCTAGAAGCAATATACTCACTGTAAGAGAGCGTATTTCTGGCAACGGGTTCGAAACTGTACCGTGGCGTACCAGCGGCTCAGTTAAGCTCTCTGTCATATAGTGGCGAGTAAATAAGGCTCCGTGAAGTTATTGGTGGCCAATTTCGTCAAGAGAGTGGCTGTTTTGTACTTAGCATAGTATAGGCCTATAAGAGACGTTAAATAAAGAGCATTTAATTATCGAAGAACGTGTTTCCTTCGTCAAGGGTTCAGAAATAGAAATATTCTGTGACAGAACCTCCTGGAGTGGCGAGATATACCCCAGCTGAGAAGTATGTCCTATATATATCAACAAGAGACCACCAAAAGTCATTTGAATGTCTTTTTAAGCCTTTTTCTAAAGAAAACATATACTTACTCCCGTATCAATACTTACAAATTTTACCAATATCACCAGAAAGTATTATATTTTTGTTTGCAAAATTCGTGTTAATTTATTAAAAACCCATCTAGCACTAACAAAAGGAATTAAATACCAACAACATCAACAATAATTATCAGTAGAAACAGAGTCTATTTCAACCCTAAAATCAAAAAAGAGAAGCTAGTTTTAAATAGTTACTCCGTAAAAACCCAGACAATGCATTAATGTCGAATATATTCGACAAAAAACACAGTAGGGTTTAAGAATAAATCAACAATTACTAAGTATCAGCTCTAAAAGCATAAATTTATTATTCTAAAACAGTAATTTGTGAATAAAGTAACTCTTGTAAATTCCCATACGTATGATTAATATTTAACTTATTGTTGACACTTATACGCTCTGATGTCTCAATATAAAAACCAATTGTAGATGGAATGGAGTCATATACAAGTACATTACAATTATTTATTTAAATAGACATATAACCATATATATTAATTAGAATGTTAAATAAATTCAATTTCAGGAATGCTTCTGGTAATTTCATGCGAAATTCATTTGCAATAAGTTATGCTGGTTTTAGTTGTGTTTCAACTTATTTAAATTATAGGCCTTTGGTCATATTGCTTGCATTTGTATTTAAATTTATTGTTTTTTTCACTTTGCCCATAAATTTACATTTGTAACTTACAGTTTTGATATTTGTGATGTTTATAAATAAATGTGTTGAAATATTTAATTTGATATTTTAGTGCCGAAATAAATTTACTGAATTTTCCCATGAAGCAATTTATAAAATATTACTTAAATATATAAAATAATAAAAATACTTTTGTGAATGTTCAAGTAGATATTTTGGATAATTTATTGAGTAATTTGTTTAGGTATTTAAGGGGTATGAGAAGTACTTAAATCATTTAAAATAAGATCATGTTGAGTACAAGTGTAAGCAGAAAAGATTTGCTAAATAATTCATAATGAAATAATGAAACAACAGAGTTAGAATTCAGGAAGGAAATTTTAAAACTTTTTTGTTTGTATAACTACCGAGCATGTTGTATTTCAATTTGCAAATTTTGTCTTGATTATAAAGCTAAGCATAGGACTGAAAATATAATTTCCAGCTAATAGTTAGCTCTAAACATAAAAATAGTAAAAAACTTCCTTCGTTTATAAGCATTTTATTTAGGGATGTTTTAGTGTTTTGGGTTGGTGTTTCAAATCTTAAAATTTTTGTTATTTATTCGACACTAATCCTTTGTTATAGTGCTCGCTTTTTTAATTTTCTTCTGCCGTCACGTGTAGTTTTTGTTTTTGCAGATGAAGTAATTTCCTATGTGAATGATTTTTCAAGCTTATTTACTATTTTTAAATGATTCTTCAGTCACTATACGCCGCTTTTGCAAGAGCCCTCAAAGGATGACTCCTACTCATGTACAGCATCATGTTGGAACTAGAAAAAAGAACTAAAGGTAGGAGGATAACCAAAATAGTGGTTGCCACATTGAAGGTGGCTGGAAAATTATCTGTAGGGAGTTTATTTTACATACGAACAGTACGTGTGAAGAACGAATCTTGTGGGATCCACTGATCACTAACGAATGGGCTCTAAATGAAGAATATGTTAAGCGTACATATGAGAGGGACTTAAAAACGAGTATCCTAATATCACTGTCAATAGAGTAGGGTACCCTATTGTCACATTAAATAGCTTCGCCGTCTCTTCTACACGGTCGAGAAGCGTCTAAATAGGCAATGATTCCTCAGCCCATATAAGAAAGTTGTACTCCATTCTCGATCATAAAGCGTAATCAGATCAGATGGAGTGAAGTATTTCTTGCGCCGTTTTAAAAACAGTAGCACTTGGGTGCTTCTTTGGCAACCTGTAAAATATTCTTAGTGCAACGAACATTGACTACATTTTTGCGCCAAGAACATCAAGAAATTCTAATGCCTACTACACTCACTCAAAGCTACAAATGAAGCAACATGATCTGCCATCCGCCTGTGAGTAAGTCCACCATTCAGAGATAATCACATGGTTTTGACAGAGCGTATTTATGTTATTGTACCTGAGGGTTATTTTTACTTCGATCCCGAAGTTTTCTTAATATTTCTTTTAAGTCGAAGTTAGCATGAAATAATAAGCGCATTTGTATAATTTTTTTATTTGTGATTTGTTAAATTTCGCAACTTTTCCGAATTTCGATGGTTTTTTTAATTTTTTTAATCTTTTTCTTTTATTTAAGCGATTTTTGTAAGACTTTTGTAATTACAGCTCCCTCTCTCTTCTCGTGTTCTAGAATTAAAATAATTTATGAATCTGAGAATCTAGCTCGTTGCGATTTTTTGTATTTTGCTGATATTTTCTTTATGTGATTTTTTTAAACAGGATTTTCTTTTTAATTTTTTTTTTTTGATTTTAATAAAACAACGCAGGTTTGTTATTTTTGCTCTTATTGAAAGTTATTTTGTCACTTAATGTGTGTGTTCATTTATTTAATGTTGATTTTTTGACCTATTTCGAATTACTCGAATTATTCCATTAAACAAATATAGAAATTACGGTTTCTTATTGTAAATATGTGACATTTGGCCTATAGTTTTCCAAAAGAAAGAGGTCGAGAAAAAAGTAATTTGATATCAACAAAAGACACTCAACAGGAGTCCGCACACACACATCCGATGGGCGCAAAACCTGCATTAGTTTTTGGGAAGAGAAATTTAAAGCTTTCCTCAATAAAATATACAAACGATTTCTTAGGATTTAGGGGAAGTAATATCCCCAATTTGTTCGGGAAGAAAAAACTTGAAAAGCGTATGGAAGAAATGTAATTTGAGAAAAATTCTAAGAACATTTTCCGCAGAAACCATGGTTCTAAAATGTTTGTATCTAGTTGATGATGATTTTGTGTGAATTAGTTACTTGTTTTCAGTAGTTTGTTTCAGCAAAGACTGATCTGCAAAACGGGTTTTTTTATTGATTTGTGCGTAGCTTCAAACAATTAGCGTGTATAAAATTTCTGCTTTTTAATATCACTGCCTCTTAAAGCTTAAAAAAAATATATTTTTTTTAATATAGATTCGTCAGCAATATCTATTGTTTCTTTTCATTCCTAGTGACTTTTCTGAACTTAATTTATCTAATATACGAGATGTTTTGAATTACTAATTTTTTGGAGTGATTTTTAGAAAGTCAGAAGAAAGATGTTTTGATATGGTTATTGACCTCGCAGGTTGCGGATAGACTGATTAATATATTAAGCAAATTAGATATTGCTATTAATGATAAGAGAATTCATTATGAAAGCTTATGTGTTAATGTATTTTGAAGTGTTCATGTTAATAATGTCAAATAATATTGTGCATAACAATGCGTATTGACAATGCTTTTCGATGACAGAAAACCCATGCGTGGGAGATGGTTTAAAAAACATATTTTCATAGCAACGTTTGGGACACGTGAATGTTTAGATCTTACAAAAACCCTTTAACAAATTTTGATTGCTCAGTCGTTGACATGATTAACTTAGATGCTTATAGCATTTTATTTGAGCCACCATTCATTGCACACATACCCTACGATTATTTGTTGAGGCACATGGAATTTGAGGGCCCAATAAAATCAGATCCAGAAATACGATTCATAGTGTAGTAGACATTAATCGTGATGATGATATGATAGTTACTATTGAAAGCCGTAAAAGAATACCACAAAAACAGTTAATTTTTTTTACAATTTTAATATTTAATATTTTTAATAAAAGTTGTTCGTTTGTTATGAAAAATAAGATTCTTATTATACAAACTTTATCATACAAAATCGGGTGCTGCATTTGATTTTAAAAACATGGTTTCTATGGAAGATAACGTTTCTGCTATACATACATATATGTATGTGTGGTAAACATACAACAAAATCATGCCTCGCAAACGCCCTTTAACAAGTAACTTATACAATTATTAGACCAAACGACATCATAGTAACATCAACTGCAATATCGAAATTAGGAACATGTAAGATTTTGTAAAACAACAGTCATAAATATTTACATTGTTGTAAAACATAAATTTCATCTGACGTTTAACAACAATTGCAACAACATGAAAAGGTTTAAATCAACATAATACGAACCAAGAAGAAGTCAAATCATACAAACTCTTTTTAGCTCAGCCAGTTCATCACATTAACAAAAGTATTAGGATTGATTATTATAACGTGAGAAGGTGGCTGACGTAGCTTAGTCTTGTGTAGCAATGATGTGCGTAACAAAGAAACAAATTTCCACGCCGGATTCTTGTTTCTTGTTTTTGATCTATTTGAATATTAGAGTCTAGGAAACCCAAACTAAACGCGGTTGGAGAGCTGGAATAGCAGATACAGTTCATACGTAATCACTGACCAAAACAAAAAAAATGAACTTTAAAAGAAGAAAGAAAAGACATTGGTTTTTTAAAAAGTCTAGTTAATTTATTTTTGTAATCATTATAGTGGGAATTTACGATATATTTATTTCTTTTTTTTTTTATTAGTGACTCCTAGTAACATTTATAAAAATATGTTATGATTGATGAGCTTAATATTAAGTCAATCTTTGAATATGAATATTTTAAACAATATCATTTTAATTGCTTCTAGGTAATTCTATTTAAACTTGTTTGATTTAGAAAATGCTTATCCTGTCTGAGCATTTCATTGGTTGCTTAAGTCAGCTTACCAGGAAACATTTACCCAATATTTTTGAGAAATGTAAACGTCTTATAACAGAAATTCTTAAAAGCAAATGAAAAAGCTTATAGAACTTCAAAACAGAAGCAGAATCACCAAGTTTTTCTAAAAGTGAAAAACAAATCGTCAAACCACGAATCATGACTTAAGCATAACAAAATGTTAAAACAAGTAAAAAAAAATGTTGTTGACATTTAATTCTACGTGGGCCCCATCAAATGCAAGTCTTATTTTGTGAACGAATTTGTTCCATTAACAAAAGCTTCTAATTTGACATGGGGTCGTGACATAAGTTTGGAAGTTTTTGTGTTTGAATTGTCAAATTTATTTCCTAACTAACCGTCTTGCCTACCCATTCTGTTCTGCCAGTGTATAGATTGCTGTTCGCATAGAAATTTACGAAAAGGTTAAAGTTTTAACCACAATTTTGATGAATATATTAGAGAAGATCCATATAAGATTTTTAAAATCTAAAACAATTATGCCTAGACTAAAACTTTGTTCTATTATCGGCTGGGGTCTAACTTTCTACGAATAAGATTGAACAAAAATTTAAGGAGAAAAAGTCTTAATTAAAAGAAATCGTATGGCAATTTCTATTACAAAAATCTAAAAAAACACTTTTGGCCAAAATATTAAGAATTATCTTTTTTTATGTATGACTGCGCACGAGTATATCTGTTGTGTGCGTGGGCTTCGTGTTGGAAAAATCTTGGAGTGGCTAGCAAAGGTCTTCCGCTTGAGTTCTCTTTAACGTAGGCCCTCTTATGCAGGGTAAAGGCTTAGAAGATCAACTACCCATTTCCTCACGTTATGACTGACAAGTTCTACAGTAGTCTCTTATAGACAATATCAGGTGATCGTTGCAACGTTGTGCATTAATTGTGTCTTCTGAGTTCTTAACAGATTTCTAGTTCAAGCTCCATCTGAACTGGCCTACTTTAGTGTAATTATTATATATTTATAATGTTTAAAATATTCCTTCCTTAAATAAAAACCATTACGTTTTTAAAAATTTAACGCACTGAATAACTTTTTTAAATCTTAGTAATTGCAGCTGATCTTACGCTTAGAATTTACTAAACATTTTCATGTTATGTTACAGTGCTTCGCATCTATATATACCATAAATGTGGAAACATTTGAAAGATATGAATTTGAAAAGAAGAAACTTTATTTGAAACCGTAAGGCTGGTATTGTATGCCTGTCAGTATGTACTAAGTTCCTGGGCATGCAAAGTAACAACACGTCACTGTATCGTTTAAAAAAGCTCAAGAATTGCGTGCAACACTTTACGGATGGACACATATACAGATCTATTACGAAAGTTGTTGACTTTTATTCTTATATTTGCAGCTTGAGAATAATAGCAAATAATTATTGTAATATACCAGACTGATAGTGGAAATGATGCCCAGCAAAACCTACTGCTTCGCCAGCATTGTAAGGGAATATCCAGATTCATTCTAGGATATAATATAGATTGCTAAAAAAAATTTCTCTGCTCTGTTTTTGTTCGATCTCCACATATAAAAATGCAAATGAATTTATGTCAAATAACCGTTTGTAATAAATTGAGACAGGATAATGATTCTGCTATCGAAAGCGTTCTGAAAAACTTGGATTCAATTAAATTCACGGACTATAACCTGAGGAAAGCTGTAAGGCACTTACAGTATCCTAATAGCTACGAACCCCCACTTAGACTTGAAGGTCTCACTTGAGCCAAGAACTCAAGTGAAAAGCCAAATGCGTACGCTAATCACTTAGAGGAACTTTTCACACCACATGAAATAAATAGTTCCAGCATTCGAATTATCAGTGACACCGAAATGAAATTTTGCTTATATTCTTTAAAATCGACAATTAAGACCCGATCGATTTATATAATAAATAATAAAAAACTTACCTAACTCAGCTGTGAGAATTTTACTTTTCATATTTAATGCCATGTTGAGCGTTGGTTACTCTTTAAGCTCTTGGAAGTTGTTTTATGATCCCTAAAGTAGGAAGGACTCAAGCAATATTATCATTCAGGGCCATTAGCATATTCTCAATTTCGTCAAAGATATTTAAAACTTATTAGTCTCGAGTGCAGCTCCTAATGCTTGTTGATTTGTTTTTCCGACAGGGTGCTCTGATATATATGTTTGGAACGATTTTCCGTCATCCCTTGTCAATTTTGGTTTGGAGACAAACCGGTTTCGGCTAGTTGCCATCTTCAGTGTCATTTTTATCGTTCCTAAAATCTACAAAATATTATTCTACACTATCAGTTTGGTTTTCAAGCAAGGCATAGTACTATTGAGCAAAACCATAGAATCGTCACCATTATTAATAAGCGATAATTTTAATTTTTTCTAATTTTAAAAATCGAAGGGTTTCTATTTTTAAACATGTTTTTCTTAAAAGTTTGAAACCATTTTACAGCTCTAATTCACAAATACTGTGTTCTCTCATAATTGAAAAAAGTTTTACTGGTATCTGCTGTTAGGAGTACGTGCTGCTTTTATTATTTCCTTTTGAACATTTCTACATGTGAATTTTGTGCAGATAAAAAAACGAAAGTGTTTTTAAAGCACATCTACCACCAAAAAATTATGTGTGCTATCAAGCAAATTATAGTCGGTTATGCATGAGGTAAAGCTTGCAAAGGACAAAGTTAACTTTGGTTAGCCTCCCGAGATCATATGGTAGTCATATGACTGATTATTCAATATATTTGGAATTTCTGTATACAAAATTCTTAAATTATTTTTGCTGTCTTTTAAGTAGTGACGACAAAAAGATTATTTAGGACGATTAATCAGCTTTCTGCTCATTCCTTATTTCTGTAGTCTATAAAATCAAACAAAATTATGCTAAATCGTTAAGAACCTTTTTAATGACTTTTGCTTCATATTAAGATAAAATAAATAAATATATTTTCCTTTGCTATGCATTCTTGTATGCTTCCATAAAATATCGTCTTATCTCACGGTTTCTCATGGCAACAAGCAGGATATAGAAGAAGAGATATAGAAAAAGATGTGCAAGGAAAACACCTTGCACATGAACACATGTTGCATGCAATATTTATGTTACAAAACAGGTTGAAAACAGCGCTGCCATCCTTGTATTACCTACAGCATGATGCACATAATCTAATGTAACACACACTCGTAATGTGCAACGTGCATAATCATATAACATTTAAGCTACAAGTATTCACATAAAAAGATAAAAACGCTAAAGGACTTTAAGTTAAAGAGCAAGGGACGAACAGCCTCAAGCTGTATGTGTGTGTAAGCGAATGTGTATGGGAGTGTGTATATGAGGGTGTATGTGTAATGCTCACTTTTACTTGGTATGATAATAATGGAATCGTTCAGCATTTTGTATGCCATGTAACCGGAAGGTTTGCCTGTGTTGCACATAAAGCACGTAGTTGCAATATAACCGTCTCACGTTTATAACGAGCAATATTTTTTTCATGTTCGTTGCTCTTAATCTTAATATACATACTCTCCTCAGGTTCCCATACTTTTTGTGGCACTTCCAACAATTTCAATGCAAATGTTAAGATAACAAGGTTAAGTTAAGAACGAAAACATATGTAAAAGTTGAACCATTTTTAAGAAAGGAAATGATATTTTTTTAAAAAGAATTTTTAACTAAATATCAGTTCTTAAGTTTAATTCGGGAATAAATTTGTATAATTGGAGGGATGGCGTAATGTAATAATGCAAGAATGTCTTTTTTTTAATTTTAAAGGGGTAAAATTATTTCACCCACTAGAATACTTTGAAAGTAAAACTTCATACTAATTGAAGGTATATCCCAACAATTGGGGTTCATTGAGGTCTATTAAATATGATGTTTATTATCATGAAAAAAGTTTCTACTAGCCAAATGTTCAAATGATGAAAGCTCGTTATTAAATTGACCCTTCTTTGTTAGAGTAACTTTTGTGCGCCAAAAACTAATCTGGAGTGACGTGGCGCATATTTAAGTGATTGGCTACGCCAGCAAGCAAAATTGTCATATATTGAGCGACCCTATCTCACACTAGGTTGACAATGGTTACTGTTTGATGTACTTTTTCGGCTGGCGACATCACTGATACGTACTTCTTCAAAAACGACGTTAGTGCGGCTAACACACTCAACTATAAGGGCTAAAGATCAATGATAAACAATTTTTATAGGCCGAGCTAAGCGATAAGGTACACAGCGAATGTCACAATGGGTATTCTATATAAATTATTTGAGGCTCTTGCAGAAGCAACGTCAAACTGCATGCGAATGAAATGACTTCTGTGGTAATGTAGCAAGTGTAGTGTGCTCGGGCGTCTCTCGGCTAAAACATACGAGTATTAGCGCGTATTAAAGAATTTATATAGCAACACAAAAATTGCCTGGCACTTCTAGACCGCATGGTCTTAGATACGATTGACGGATACGTTAGAAAATGAAAATATTAATCGAGCCCAATTTTTCTATTCAAGTTGTAATGATAACGAGGAAGTTGAAAAAGTAATAGGAAGGCAGCTAAAGCATCGTAGTAATCCACCTATCCTTTTAAATTTTGTATTGCAGTCATTACAGATTTTTTTTTTTTTGGATCACTACTCAGGGGATGACACCTACTAATGCAGAGCATTGTGCCGGAACTAGGAAAATAGGCTATGGGAGGGGGGAAAGAGGGAGTAGTGTTTGTGGACGTTTGATTTGAACTTTTCAATATTGAAAGTGGCAGAAAATACCTCCGCAAGGAGTCTATTCCACAAACGAACTGTACAGCCAAAAAACGAATTCTCTCGGTAATTCGTAGTGCGGTTCACTGGCCAATCGACTACAAATGGGTGAGCTCTTGATGAGTACCTTGTCTCGCGCAAAAGGATCCGGGTTTCGGGAACAAGTTCCCTGATCTCATTGGAGCATCTCCTATTGTAATATCTATAGAACAGTAAAACACACCCTACGTGACGTCGATGCTCCAACGAATCAGTAGAGTTGGTTATCCTACTCTCGCCGATAAGCCTCTTCGCCCTCTCCTGTACGCGGTCGAGTAACTCCAAAATAGATTTGGAGCCCCGGCCCATACATGAGAGTTGCTTACTGACCACTTGGTTTTGGTGGCATTAAAATCAACCCTGATTGCACGGCCCCATTCAGAGATTGTCCTAAGATCGTTCCTCAAGGTGTTATTCATATTTTGCCTCGTAGCCTTAATCTCCAAAAGGCTGGGCCAGCCACGGAATGAAAAAGAATGGCAAACGCTGCTGTTGTCTGCAAAAGAGTAGATAGGATTAGAAGTTAGACAGAGAAGGTCATTCAGAAAAATAAAAAATAGGGTAGGAGAGAGAACGGAGCCTTGTGGTACCCCTGAATTTACTTTGTATTCATTAGAAGAGATCCCATCTCTCCATATAAATCGAGAGAAATTTATGCCGACACCAAAAGCAATTAATTTTGATAGCAATGCACCATGCCATACTCTATCAAATGTTTTGGAGATATCGAGGGCGATCACTTTACTTTCGCCGAAATGGTGTATTGAATTGCACCATTTTTCCGAGAGGAGAGCCAGTAAGTCCCCCGTAGAGCGTCCCGTACGAAAGCCATACTGACGGTCACTATGTAGACCGTTCCTCTCTAAATACCCCACAAGATGGTGGTTCAACATGCTTTCCATTACCATTCAATATAGAGTGACTACTTCCCTACCCATTTTTTGTATTCGTTTACTAAATATTTGTAGCTTTGTGTGTAGCTCAGCCTTTTTAGTTAAGATCGTAGATCAACTGCCGATTATAAACAAGATTCTAAAGAAAACAGCCAAAGAAACACTATTTGATGGAATTGAAGGTAAAATATGTAGCAAAAGTATTTCTGTATTTCTTTTTTGTTAAAAATATGAATGGTATATGTACCAATCATGCAGTTCACGAAACACGGATCGTATGATTAATATTTTCTACCACTCAGTTTCCACAATATCGCTCATACGCGCGGCTGTTGCCAAATTTACGTTTAGTAATGATAAAAAAAATTATGAATACAAAATCATACGCCGAAAATAATGCTTTGAAGACCCTCCTTATTGCTGGCAGTTGTTGTGTTGTTGAAAATTAGATTAAAGATGTTGTTGTTTGTGTTAAAGTTGTTTCTGCTGTTGCTGATGTGTACGGCGAACACGTATTGTTTTTTGGGTATATACTGTTAGTTGTGTTGTTGAAGTTCCTATTGTAACATGAATTACTAATGTTAGACTGGATGTTGTTTATGATGTGCTTTATGTTTACTTTACGTTTGCTGCCTGTGATGTTGTCGTTGTGCTAGTTTATGTTAAAGTATGTGTTATGCAGTTGGTGACGATGCTGGAGGCTGTGCCTTTGTATATATTGTTGTTGGGTAAATTTTTGGTGTTTGAGTTGGTGTTGTTTCAGTTTGCATTCCTTGTTATTAGTGTTTGTACCATTCAAAATATTCATACTGTTTTGTACTCGTGAGAACAAAAGTCCTTAAAGGGCGCTTTATTATGAGTGCTGGTTTGTTTGGTTTTTGAGTTTTATTTTTTTTCCTGCTGGCTAAATTTATTTTAAATTTTTTTTAATTACAGTTTTGAGTTTGGTAAAACTGTCAAGACTGTGCTTGGCTTTCTCTATCAGTAGTTTAATGTTTAATATATAATTGCACTAATGAAAAATACACCTGCTTGATAACATCTATAAGCCGTTCTTTAAATAATCCGAAGGAGGTGTTGTACGTGCGTAGATATTTTAAAAGCTTTGTAAGCTGTTATTCGCTATTTTGTGGTAGAAAACTTAAGCCTACAAGTAGCAAAGCCAGCAAATATTGATAGTTGAGGTATATGATGGAATAATAATAGAAACTTTACTCAACAACATATTATGTGGCAGTGAAACAGATTTGAACTTGAATATAATGTGAACTAAAATATGACGTAAATAAAGCTTTAAGTGCTATTTTTAAAGCTGCAGTGGGAATACATGTTTTATTGCTGTTCAGTTTTTTATTTCACTATCGAACTGGAGTTCTCGTTGCTGTTTTTGTTCAAGTTCTTTTACATTTTTTATTAAATAACAAAGTTATTAATTTCCAAGATTATATAGAATATCAACTATTGTTAGTCATGGCGCAGGGTAATAACACAACTGTCAAACCTAATGTGTGAATATGAAGTAGGAAAATGAAACCAATACTTTTTACTTCTCCAAATTGAATAGTTTTGTACCAAATTACTGTTACATTTTTTTTCTTTGGACAAGTGTTTTATTTTAAAATTATATTAGAAGAGAAAATCTGAATCAAATGGCATTAAACCTGGTTGGTAAATTATAAAAAATTGTGTACTATTCTCACTAATACATTCACAGCTGCATTAGTTTTTCTTGTGACCAGTTTAAATAGTTGCTTGGTTTCATTTCTTTAATTTATTTTGAATTTGTAAATATTTAATAGCGTTTTTTGAAGCCAAGTTTTTCTTTGTTTCGGTTTTTTCATTTATGCATCAAATATACTATATGGTAAGATGTCACATTGATCCAATGAGTCCACTAAATATTTTTTTATATTTTTATTCTCTTTTTTGTTTTGCAGGCCAAATGATAATGTAAATATTTATTTCTTTTTTTGTTTGTAGTCTGGCCAAAGTCTGGTGAAAAGAAATTTATGTGCAACTTTTGGTGTAAAAAAAAAATTTAGAAATTATGGTGTAACGTAAATTTGGTGTAACGTATGCTTTTATGTGCCGGCATTTGGGCAGGAAAGTGATGGCAACCACTACTGTTGTGTGCAATGACAACTTAGTTCCTCTTTTGGTATTAAAACCCTAATGAACTAATGTCCTACTAAGTCAGAAAAATTAGTCCATAATCGAGAGCATTTGCATTTATGACTAAAGCCTCTGGAAAGCTACTAAACACTTAATATACCCTATTGCCTGCGAATGCCCACTAAAACTTGAAAACCGTACGTGGGATAATAACTTAATTGTAAAGATTAATAAATGCCTTCCCTGACCACTTAGAGGAGGTCTTAACACGTTACGTAAATAATTGTATCACTCCAATTATCAGTGACACTGTGGATAATCCAACAAAATTTCCGTTGAGCTTATCGAAAAAATAAAAGTTTCGATCTAAAAAATCGCCCGATCCTGATCGTGTTAGAGGATTAATGATAAGAAACTTACCTGATTCTGCTGTGGGAATTTTAATACTCGTATTTAATGCTATATTGTGAGTTGATTTCTTCCTATGCTCTTGGAAGATGTCGAAAGTTGTCTTGATTCCTAAGCTAGGAAAGGACTCAAGTCAGATTTTGTCCTACAGGCCCATTATCCTATTTTTATTCAAATTATTTGAAAAATTACTTGTGTGGGATTGGAGCCTAACTATACCACAAGGTTTAAATATCATTTAAATAACCGGATAACTCAAAGAAAATTCTAAAGATATAAAACAGTAGGCCTGAGATAAAAAATGTTGTTTCATTCACACTTTATTGAGAAGAACAGAGGCCAATATACTGACGGTAGAATATTCTAAAGTCCGCAACTAATGAGTAGAAGTTATGACGGGATGTGTGGCTTTAACTCTAAAATTAGTTGTCCAGTAGCAGCCAAGAAGTAAATTTAAGATGTAGTCTAAAGTTATAAAGTGCTAAAAGTAGTTTAAAAGTAAAGTTGGAATGATAAAATGTGTAAAAGTTGATTTAAAGCAATCATGTAATATTAAAGTGAAGTGGACAAACGAATTAGTTTTCAATTAAGCTCTTGTTCAAAATAGTAAAACCCCTAGACTAATCAATTGTTATAATAAACTGTTAAATAAAGCCTGGCATGATGGCTTACTCACAAAAATTACTGAAGCTTTTTCGCAAAACTCCCACAAGCTTCTAAAGAGTCCCTTAAGACACTACGAAAGGGCCGCTATTATACAACATCCAAACAACTTCCGTCTCATACTAATGAGCTAGGAGATTAACTAAAAACTTGGAGAAAAAATGTAAATCCATCGAAATCGCGGAAATATCGAACTAGTCGTAAATACGTAAACAAACTAGTGATGCACCGTCATACACTTGTACGTGGCTTACTGCAATTGGACGGGCACCAAAGGCTAAAAATACGAACGTATTGATATTAATAGTGTATAATATTAAATAGATTGTGGCAATTTGAATTTAACAATTTAGTTATTACATCGGTATTAATGAATAATTAATACTTAATAATTTCAATTAATTTAATTGTTACACTAACGTTCGTGACTTACACTTTCCGTTAAGAAATAAACTTTGTTTGACATGATAACTTTGAATACAGCAAAAGTCAATATTTCATTAGACAAATAGCAGAATGGAATACATTTTCTATGACACTACGCACGTTACCAACATTCTTTCTGTCTTTCTACCAATTTTGTGTCCACTGGAAATATCATCTATTTAACCCAATACTCCAAATAAATAGAATATGAGAATGAATATTTTGCAAATTTCATATACTGCCTTGTTCCTTAGATTAGAACGAAGGTTACACCACTCAAAAATTTTTTATTGCATTCTTTGTTATCGTATCAATTTTACTTGACCCAACCATAATTGACCATAATTAATAATTCATAGTTAATATTTGAGCCATAAGATTTATTTTAATTTTCTTTTAGAAACTTTCAGCAAAATAATTTTAAAGCCTTAAAATAAATAAAAGTACTATGTTTTTTTATGTGTGGAGAAGCCTTTTAAGCCAAGCGATAACGATTTGATTTATTATATCAAATGCACGTTTTATGTAAATAATTTTTGTGTTTAAATTAAAGTGAAACATTGTATCAATATACGAATTGGTAGCTATAGTAACGTATAAGTGATGCGAACAATACTCATACGCAACATATTATTAGGAGATTATCAGAGAGGTGGGATTGCATGTGTCTGCTTGCTTGTGTATATTTTAATTGCAATATTTAACCATTGTCATGGAAACTTCAAATTTTTTGTAATAGATTTCTAAATAATTCAATTTTATTGTCATGTAAATCACAGATATAAATAACAAAAATTTTAAAAGTGAATAAAACAAAATCTAGAATTTAAATTAAGCAAAATATATCTCTTAATTTAAATGCCTATATGCTTACATACATATGTAAGTGTTGTTATTCCCCTGAGTACAATTTCATTTTATATTATGCACATTTTATTTGAAATAAATTAAATGAAATAAATGAAATTTAAAATTAATTTTCCTCGAAAACAAAAGAGCTAAATATTTGCGTTTAGGAATATTTATTTAAATTGTAAAACATTATAATGCGACCATTGAGAGTCGTTTAGATTAAAAAAGATCTTTGTCTTTTTTTCGCTACTAAAAGCCAATTGGAAAAATGAAGCCAACATTATTATTTTTAGAAAAGCAATAAAGCATATTTAATTATGGAAGCTTTTGAAATTCAATAGAAATTTTCCCAAGGTGTCAAAGAGCTAAAAAGTATTGAATAATCGTAAACCACTTGTCACAGCTGCTGAAATTGGCAATAAGCAAAGAGAACTGAATAATTGCTACTAGAAATATATTGGTGCCATCAATACAAAAATTTCAATTCAAGCATATGATACAAGTTTTTCAATCAGAAATTATTGAATTTAAAATTAATGAATTTTATTTTAATATTTCTAACTATTGGAAAAATAACTTATTATTTCTTTCTTTCTTTTCAGGTATGTTGCACCCACTTTATTATAAGGAAAATTATTTTATGGTAAGAAAATTGATCTGTAAGATTATTTTGTACTTATACTTTTGTACAAGAAATCAAAGATTTATTGGCCCTATTAATAATCTTTTGGTTTAATTTGACAAATTTAAGTTTTAGTTTAATAAAAACCATGAGTGAGTAGTTTTTGCAAGGAAAAATTAAAATGTGAGAACTTACACAGTGAATATTTTTATCTAATTTAAAACTTTTTATTTTCTATGCAAAAGACCATAACCATTTAAACTTTTAGGAACTGTAATGGAACGAATGATAAAACATTTGAAATAAAATACATGTTGATTGCTTTTAAAACGCCAATAATCTTATCTATTCTTCAGTCATTACGATTGACCACCATGTTAAAATAATTAAACTTTCTTTTCAAAATATGTAGTGTTCCTTGGTGTCAACTTTGCATGCAAATTTGACAACATACTCAATGTCACTTCAAAGTCAGATCTCAAACATTTCGTAGACAAATTAAGAGCGATCAGTTTTGTAAAAAATTGGCGTCTTTAAATGGCACTACATATAGGACATTGCCGCTGTCACCGAAATTATACCGTACAATCTTAGACACTTGATTCTTTGCTAAAAACGAAATATTGTACTTCCATAAATTTAAACTCTGATCGGCACTCGTACAAGATCCAACTAATTGCGGAGGTCAACTTTTTTCAAAGGCATAGTCGTTTCTTTGCTGAGGAAGCTTGGAAGAGGATTTAAGTTCCATGTGACGCGGCGAATTTTTTCTATGTTTACCAGAGATATTGATGTATGTGGGACGTTCGAAAGTGGGCAATGCATCCAAAAATAATTAGTGGATTCGTGGAACCTACTATATTGAAAGCCAACTTGTGTAAAGCGGGCAACAATAGTAGCCAATATGATACCTATCGCATTCTTCATGTGAGGTTTTCTCTAATCACGGTTCTATGCATTTGATTTACAATGGATCGACGCTCTTAAAATCAATACAAATCACTCCACAATTTGCGGTTGTCATTTAAATGTTATAATACTCCATTACATAATAAATTCTGCAGTACCAAGCAACCCGCTTACTCTGCACCAGAATAAACAATAACCAAAACAAGAATTTTGTTGATTGTTTTGAAATCTGAACTATAAATTACCCTCCAAAATTTTAACAAAATGGGACTAACTTTTAAAACTCTTTTCGGGCATATGGTCACCGAGTCTAATCTTGACGAAGCGCATTATGGGCGTCCAATTTGGTACTACTTTTTCGAGCATTGCTGACCATATGTCGCGAATAACATGAACAATGTTCGCTTCCAAGTCATCAAATTTTGCTGTTTTATCAGCATAAATCAGTGACTTTACGTGGCCCAACAGAAAATAATCAAGATGTGTCAAATCGCGCGACCTTGGAGGCTTATTTTTCGTTATCAACTTATCGCCAAATTTTGAGTTCAATAATTCGATGGTTGCGATCCATGTATGATACCTAACACCTACCTGTTGAGATCACAACACGCGCGTATCAATGTCATCAACCACTGACGTACAAACGGCACCAAATGCTGAATTTTTGTAGATGTGATGGAGTCTGTTATAGATTGGTTTCTCACCATATGCGGCCAACTCATTGGGACAACAATGAGCCTCATCACTGAACACAATTTTACGATAAAATACCGCATCTATTTCCAACTGCTCTAGAGCCAATTACGTGAAAAAACGACGCATATGACGGTCTGCTTTAATACCGGCAGCAGTTGGATCTAAAACATGCGAACGACGAAGAATAGACAAGCTTGTTTCATATCTTCGTTTACATATAGTGTTCAGTACGCACATTCCTTCGACGTGTTCGGGCTACTGGTGGTATGTGGTATGAAATATGTCTACAGTTCGACGGATCGCTGGCTCTGTTGGGAGATTTAGTGCGTCATAAATATCATGAAATTGGCTATAAAGTGCGCAAATTGATGACTCATTTTCAAAGTAAATCTTCACAATTTGGTAGCTGTATTCAAGCGTCAGTCTACTCGTGATGCTATGCCAGAGTATACTGATCATAAATGTCTAAAAGTGAGCCCAGTAGTTCGCTTGACAACTAGCTCTTGCGTAAGTTCTATCGGGCTTAAAACACACAACTTTATTTTTTTTTTTTAAATTCATTTCTAATCAATTTCTTGACGAGATCGAGTTCAAATCTCGTTCAGCTCTAGTTCCATTTATTTATTTGTTTAAATTTAGGTAATTTTTGAAACTCAATTAAGCTCTGCATTTGAAATTTTTATGCCTTTATTTCCAATTTGAATTTCTTGCATATCTTTAACAATTCTATTAAGAATGTCTAATAAATATTTTCTTAGTCAAAGTAACATTTACTGCATTTTGTCGTCGACAAGCTCTTGTGTTTATATTCATTTGAATGTTGAATTTCCATTTAAGGCCTTAGGCTTTATAAAGTGAAAACGACAAAATTTGTGTCCTTGCATTTTTCCATGTCGCAGTTTTATTTGAATTTATTACTGCTGTTGTTGTCAAATATAATATTAAAATATTTTTGTAAGATTTAATTTATATTCTTAACTTTAAGTAGAGCCATTGAAAAAAGGAAAGCAAATTTTAATTTAAGCTCGTGTAGGGTTTGAGGAGGAAGTTTTATTTGTGGTGCTAGAGCTTGCACTACATATTACTAAATTTTTTTTATTTGAAGTTAAAGTAAAAAATTAAACTTTAGTTATCATTATTGCAACGTTGTAACCCTCTATCATTCCGTTTTATATGCAATTTGATTCTTTTCGTTATTAATTCACTAATAGGAATTTCTAACTGTGTCCTTTTACAACACATACGGTTTTAGTTTTTTTTAACCAGGTGGCCAGTTCTGCTCACTGCTTAATTAGAAAATAATAGCAGAAATATATAATTTAAATGAACTTCGTTGTTAGATTTCCATATTATGCAATCATATTAATACTAGTTCAATATTTTTAAAGACATCATGACTGTCTTTGACAATAACCATAAAGTAATGATATAATATTTAAGCTTTAGTATTAGGATAAGATTATTTGTGCACTATATTATGGCTAGGATCTTCTCAATTTCAATAGTATTTACATACGGTTCGGCATCAATAAAGTTGTGTAGTTTTTTACATCCTTTTGAGCTAATTAAAAATCAATAATGCGCCCATCAACTATCGTCTGTTGGTAGACATGTGTAATATGAACATAGAGAAAACTAACCAATTGATAACGACAAAAATATCATACATGATTATATTTAATAAACTGATCAGAAAATACTTACAAAGAAGCGATTCGATAGTTATCTGTTAAAAAATATTCAATTTTCGAGTGAAATTATTTGTTTATTAATAGAATTTTATAAGCAATATAATATTAATATAAATTCACATCCACAATATCACCATCTGTGTTTTTCTCATCAAACTCCTCTTACATTATCATCATCCTTATGGGGTGTATCTAACAAAGGACAAAAAAAATTAAAAAAAATATGGGTAATATTACAACGATAGTTCAAGGCGATTGATCGACATTAGTAGTGCCTAAGCAAAACAAAACATTACGGACACGCTCCGACTTGTCAGTTTCGCCGACTAAATAGATGTATATGGCGCATTGATGACTAATTTATGGTCTTTGTTTTGAGAGTATTTGTAGGCCTACTTCGGTTGATAATTGTGTCATTTTTGGAAAGTTATCGATAATTTATTTGTACCTATCTTAAAATTTTTAAGTAATGGTGAATAGAGGAGAAGAAGGGTGCTTAAAGAATTTTTCAATCGATGAATGTTTTTAATTTTTTTCAACTTTAAAATCGGAAACGTATTTATGGAGATATTTTTTCTAAAGGCGAATTACTACTACTACTGAACATAAAACATTTAGTATGATCTTGGACCTGAGATTGGTTATTGCATAATAACACTGATTTAAACCCCAAGTAAGTCGGTGATTGATTAAAATTTTGAGGTTTTTCTGTTTAGATTTAATCGACTCATCTAAGAATAATCTAGAGATTAGAATTGATGCTTATAATTGCGACATAACTCACCTCGTACAATATACGGGTTAGTTACTATCTTCATCAGTTTTACAAACATAATCGGATAATATGAGATGGTTATATTTTTGAAATGTTACTTTAAAATTGTTCTCCACTATATTCCACTGCTTCAACCGTAAAGCTAAGTCCCCTCTTTGCCTTCGTGATAATCCTATATCGCAGGCAAAAAACATGACAGTTCTTATTTGTTAACAAATACACTACAATTTTTCTTAGGATCAAAATCCTGCAAAGTTCCTACGTTGATATTTTATTAGCACTGGCTTTTTTAACTTTAAAACATTTTCCTGTAGTATAAGGTCATCTGTTTTGTATTGATGACCAGCAACATTTGTTTGACAAAAGTAGACGCCTTCTTTTTTTGATACTCTTTGTGATGCCATTCCATTGGACTTGCAAACCGTCAGCTTGCAAGCTTCCATTGTTTAAGTTTTAACGAGTAACTGCTACAAATATATTTTAGATATTAACGCCGGACGATAAACAAAACTGCCTGCTGAAAGC
This sequence comes from Phania funesta, assembly GCA_963932375.1. Classification (NCBI taxonomy): domain Eukaryota; kingdom Metazoa; phylum Arthropoda; class Insecta; order Diptera; family Tachinidae; genus Phania; species Phania funesta. Next base: position 99,824,249 of record OZ010653.1, on the reverse strand, counting down.
TTTATTACTTTTGAGCTGAATTAATTTTTTTTTATCTAGGAATAAACCACAGGCATGAGAAACTGATTGCGATTGTTACACATTTGATGCTTAAATTCACTGACTTAATTACGAAAGTGTAGCGAAATTTAATCATAAAATAATAAATTATATTATAAATTATGCAAAATTCTAAACAACAAACATTGCTAATAAAAACTCTTTAAAGGAAGAATGTTTTTGCACTGCACAGTGTTTGTTATATTAAAATAATATTATTATATTAGAATTTATTATATGAGGAAAGAACTAACTATTCAGAAATATCTCCCCAATCGTCATATAACTGATCTCATTTCACTCGTTACTAAATACGCTTTTGAAGAAAACTCAAAATGAATTAAAGTTAGTAATAATGTGTTAGAAGTAATAGAGGCAGAGGAATTTAGAAAAATTAATTTTTGATCATATTTCTTGAAAAGACTGCTCGATTATTCGAATTTATATCAAAATTATTTACACAACCCACAATATGCCTCTTTAAAAGTACATTAAATTTTTTGGATGTCGTCATGTAGTATAATATGGATTTTAAAAAGCTGCCTGCAAATACAATTGACGATGAACGTAATTTTGTGCCAATTTGAAAAGTAACGTCGTTCAACCTTTAAAGGGGAGAGTTTTTGTGCCATTTTGTAATGATAGAAACATTATAATGAACCCAAGTTCAAGTAGCACTCTGAATGGGCTCCTACGGGCGAAGTTCTTACGGAAAAGGGCAAGGTATGTTTTCTGGGATACACTTGCCATAGTCCGTATTGATTAGCAACCAACAAAAAACTTTTTATTTTTAATAAAACTTATTGGGACATAAAATTAGTGAGATTAAAAAATTTTTTTAATAACAATGAGATCCCTTGAATTGCTTTAATTACACCAACTTATTCTAGCGATCCTACGACCATATTTATACAAGAAAAAAGTGAATATTCATCTGAACATAGACTGAGGTCAACATGTCTAAGATCCCATCGTACATATTTTCCGGATGTAGTCCACACATACAATTATTGATCTCAACCCCAAACAAACGGCTCGTAGACAAGAGACTTATCTGTAAGTATTGAATTTGAATTTCAACACCATGATATTTTTTGAAAGAGACCAATATATATGAAAAAGCATTGGCAAAGTTTAGTGAATTAATGAATATTATAATGGCAAATAGCTGTATAATTTTGTGTGTAGAAACTTTATTTTATTCCAAAAGTCCAAGACTTATTATGCCATGAAGACGTCATTAAATTATTTCACACCAATAAATTATTTCCCCAACAACTTTAAATATTAATCCAATTGTTGTTTTGCTTTTGAAACTACTATCTTGTCAACCAGTAACGCCGACATTTCTCAACCACAAATTCCCATAACAACTAAAACAGCAAACAAGAAAAGAGAAGCAGTCTTAATTGAAACGATTCACTTGGTGCATGCAACATACTTAAAAATGAAACAAAACAAACAAGAAGTTCAATGTTCCCATAAAACATTATTAAGTGTTAAGGGCGTCATAAAAAACCAAAAATCCAAGCAACGATAAAACAGTGGACTATTTTACAACATATATTTTACAAAATATAAGGAGAAACAAAAGATGATTTGAGCACGTTTCGGTTTAAAGGAACGGAATATCAAAATGCAGAGACTAAAGGAAAATATCCGTACTACAAAGACTGACGAAGCCAACAACTTTATATACGGAATGGTGCAAAAGTAGTAAAACGAATTGTGAATAACTTAATTAAGCCATACTACAGAAATTTAAGGCAGGTTACAGAGCAATAAAATCTAAAAACCACCTTTCATTATTCCCACAAAAAATCATGCAGAAAAATATTGACAATGACTGTACTAAAGACATGATTAAACTTGCTTGATCGAGACAAACATACGAAATATAAGTACGGAAAATTGCGTAGACAAATTTCTAATGATTGGATGTCAAACAACAAAAAAACTTGGAAAATTCCAAAAATAGGTCTTGTAATGAAAACAAAAACGAAGCAAAGCTCAGACTTTATGAAACTCTACATAGAAGTCAACTAAGCAAATATAACTTCAGTGGTTGCACGTAAAGGATCGTTATGAAATAGAATGGAAAACGTAACACAACATCAAGGCTAATGAGTCCTATTTCAGTCAATAGAATATTCGCTAGGCTTCTTCCAAAAATAAGAAGAGCTTTAACACAAATACGTTATCTGTATGCATCAAGAAGCGCCTTAAGGAAATGTAAAGTAGCGGAACGAGGACGATATCCCTTACGAAATAGTTTCAAATCAATAATTGAAAACGAGGAGATTATCCAAGCATGTGCACTAAGGCTACAAGCTATTAGATAATTTTTTTCCTATAATAGAGTATTTTGTATATTGGACTTGAGCGAAAAATTAGTCAGGAAAACAGGTGATGAAGCCCATACAATTCAATATTATAAATATTAAAGATAATAAGCTTTACTGTGCCACTGTGTCATTGGGCATTTAACTCTGCCGGCAAATAAGACGAGATTGGAACTGCTTGCCATACCTGATAGATAGGTAAGTGGAAGAAAAACTGATCGATAGTTAACTAGAAGAAAAAAAATACGAAAGCGCTGTAACCCTGCCGAAAGCAAGAGGGAGACTGAAAGCATGACTTGGCCTCTCTGGGTATGTTCTCCCAACGAAGAACAAGTCACTACAAGCTTAGTACTTGACGAGGTCTATCGACTCATCTGTCATCATTATCAACAATCCGGATTGCGATACTGCACATACCCCTCTTACACATCCATATAAAGGAATAAGTATGTAAAAACGTACTACGGTTACAGGGTGTTTTTAGCATGAAAACTAGACTTATGATACTAAAACTCTTTAAGAGTGGACATTATGCTACGAGTACCTGATGATTTAAAACCAACTACAGGGTGGGAAATAAATTATCCTAGCAAGAACCAGAAGTCTGGATTAAACATAGATGCCGGTCAGGTGTGCCTTATTGACGGCTTTAAACAGAAAAAATGTACACACTGGTGCGAGAATAGTTGCACCTTATTTCCAGAAGGTAATTCCATTGGGAAAATACTCAAGAATTATTAGGAATTACTTGAGGAGAAGTGGTATAAAAAGAATCTACATGATGTTCGATAGCCAGGCATTATTATAGTTTGAAGTAAAATCCGGGGTTTTCATAGAGTGCATGAAGTGTCTAAGCGAACTTGGCTTAAGCAATATCACCATGCGTGACATTTGAGCCTATTGCTTTGCAAACAAAGAAGTCCAACGTAGGACCGAAAGTTTTCTACGGAATAAATAATACCTGTACTATTAAGAAAACTGATAGTACTGAAATGGAGATCTCTAGACGAACTCTTGCAACCAAAGCGGTTAGTTACGCTTTTTCAGAGAAAATCCCAAAGAAATCTGAGGCTAGATACATATAAGCTGAGAATAATCATTGTATGGTTTATCAACAATAATGCTGCCTGAGTAACGAGACATCTGAACATCTGCTCTGCGATTGTCCAACTCACGATTCTCATAGAAGACTGGTACTTGCCACGCTCTCATAAACTCCAAGAGGAGTATATGGTCTCTCACTGAACAAGATCTGAACAAGGTTTTATGCGTAACCTAAGACTGTTTTAGTGAAATATAAAGCTCGCACAAAAATGCAATGAATCTTGTTGCATAGGGCCTCGATAATAAAAATAACTGCTAGATGAAATTTGATACAGAGTTGGCAGCGAAAGCTGCAATAATATGTACATTCCTTTAAAACCTTCTAAATTAAAGTTTGCTCTCGATTTTTTTTTTTGACAGTCAGCCGGTGAATAAATAAACACTTGAACAAATAGTGTGAAGAAGGCTTTAGTAATAGATCAATTGAATGATTAAGAAAAGTCAACAGATAGCTAAAAAAAAGATTAGCACTTGATGAATAGACTGGTAACAAAAAAACGGAGCTGTGCCTCAAAAAATTTTAAAATTGTTGTTTATGAGGACATTGCAAACGAAAGCTTAAAATACGTAGAGGTAATACCAGATAAAGGACGATTTTTTTGAGCAATATATAAAGTCGATATCGAAAAATATATTGGGAATGGGAACTGAAATATATTGGGAATGCGAACTACAGTAGTATATGCATAAGTTCTGTATACAGTCACTCTAGTATGCGCTGCTGTATCTGATAGCAAACAATTTTGAAGACTTTTAGATAAATTGCACCGGGAAAGACTCAATATCAACGTCTGCATCATATGTTATAGCAGGAATATCAGCGTCTAATATACTTCTCAGAAAAATCACATTTACAAGAGCAGTAGCTCCTTGTCACTTAACCCGTATTAAGGAAGGTAAAAAAAAGGAGAATTGTTGAACAATATCAAAGACTTTGGTAAAGAAGAGACAAGGGTGGATCTATTATTTTATCACCAAAATTTAAATGTAGCTGGTAAGAAATCATGGAGAACTAAGTGTTTAACTGGCAGGTATTTAGTGGTCATGCTAAACTATCACATCAATTTCAATTAAAGAAACTGTTCCAGTACGCCAACTTCATTGAGGTAATAAGGCAGGACAGCCATGAGCCAGTAAATGAATTTCATCCCGGCATAACAGACGACCAGTCCGATAGTGCTACTAGTTTCTATTGCGCTATCGTCTCAGAACAAAACAAATAATGAGATATACTAGACCTTGGAATAGGCTAGAGAGCCGTGTAGTCTCTTAATTTTAAGTCTAGGTTTTAGTTTAGACTATTGTTTAACAAAAAAAAACCAGTTGACATATATTTCATAGACTACGCTCTAGACGATTCAATCTTTCTATAAAAAGGAGACATGAAAAATATACATATTCTTCATTTTGTCCTCCCTATTTCCTATCATCACTATTTCCCACAACTTTGTTTGTCTGTGTGAGTTTTCTGTCCTTTTTTTTATTTCTTTGCGCTTATTGAAGTGCACTTGGCGCTTTAGCATTCTTAAGAGCAGCACTTCGTTTTAGTCTTGAAAATCCTTATCTGATCGCTTCTGTAAGCTTTAATAAAAATAGGCAAATGAAAATAAACAAATGGAAATAAACAAATATAAAAAGAAAAATATTTTTATAATAAAAAGATTTTGTAAAAACACAGCTATTATTCTTGTGTCATTTTTATTTTGTCTAAGGAAATTTTCTTTTACTATTTTCCACAACAGTGGTTTAGTTGAAAAGGGCATAATAATCGTTTTATTATAACACCTTTTACTTTTTATTTTCTGTTATAATACGAAAACTTTTGCTTTTTAAGCAAAACACTGCAATTGCTAAGTGAAATTAATGTCGATGCAATCCAACAAGAGCAAAGAGGAGAAGAATATATTTTTCGAAAAAGTACAAGAGCATAAAAACTCTAATATCTTTAGATAACCTGACTGACCGCCTTTATCCTTGGATATGAAACTTCATAACTTAATTATATAAAATTAATGTCAATTGCAGAATTTTGCTGAAACAATTTCCGGATTGTTTAACCTGACTTTACGGGATGTTTAAATAAGCGCAATAGTAGTCATAATTTTAGGTACTTCAGCTAAATTTAAAACAAATAACTCATGAGATTTGCTATATGTGTAAAATTTTTTCTTCAAAAGACGCACAGTGCTTACATACAGATACTATACAACTTCCATGTAGAGGACAGTGCTTCAACGTATACCTTGTATTTTAATGTGTTTTAATTAAATTAAGCTAGAAATTCCCAATATCCCAATAATTGTGCGCATAATAAGATCTTTATTATTGGCTCATAGTTTTGTAGTACATTCACTGGTTGACTGCCAATTATACTACCAAAGAAAAGCCGTATCGCTCCCGTGTGGAATAAGCTCAGCCTTACTTGAAACCTTCAGCTCTCAAAGAAAAAAACACTGTTGAGATAACCATAATCCTTAATATAATTGAATTATATGGTTACAAACAAATCATATTATTATTGTAGATAATAAAGATGTGGTCCTCTTAGAACGTTAATAAGGCAAACAATTTATGCTACGGATTGGCAGCGACTTAGGTACGAAGACAGACGACAAAAGACGTAGAATGCTTAAGGGTCAATGTTTTAGCTACTTAGGGCACAGCACCCTCATACTTTGATCATTAGGATCATTTTATGATTAGAATTATTATATTATTTTTGTTGAATTAAAATACTTTTTTGTGATTCGAGTTTTCGTAAAAATTGTGTTCAACTCAACCATGTTGCAACTTTACTTGATGGAAGAAATTAATGATTAAATGTAAACAATAACTTGTTTATCGTTACTAAGACAGTGGTGAAAAATGCTTGCAAATAATCACAACAATATATTGTTGTAGAGAATGATTTATGATTATGTGACTATGCCACAACCATGTTTTTTCTTTGCGTGAATGTAGGCAGGTTTTAATCGAATATCCAGTACAATGCACTGCTTAAGTGGAAATCATCAGGGTTAAAAAGTCTTAAGAGTACTCTCACAGCAAATTGTTTACTAATAAAATGTATTTTTAAACAGCAGCATCAAGAGTAAAATATTTACGATTTTTGCTATAAATTAACGATAAAAAGTTTCTGTTTTGGACAGCAAATCTCTTTGATTTTTTTTTATTTCTTGACTCCAGTTATTTTCCACAGCACAGTAAGAGCGAAATCATTTTTAATAAAAGTCGTCGAATTTATAGCATTGTATAGTATTTTTTGTGTGCTATTTATATTTCGCAGCTAGAATTTTAACCACTGAGAATCATTCCTTGTAATAAATTAAAAAAAATATATACACATTATGAAAATTATATTCGTAAATTTCATACACTTTTTTTGAAACAAATTTTCCTACAATATATTTCACAGCAACCTCATTATCACTACTCACTTTTCAACACTCTGGTTTATGTGAAATACTTGTTTATCACTATTTCGAGGCTACATATATAAATACTGAAATTACCATGTTTTTAATTGATTTGATATTAATTTCGAATGCATGCATAAACATGCGACATATTTTTTTATTTACGTTTTTATTTTTATTTGCATGTATTTTACGTTAAATTATTATAGCATTTTTTGTTCAATCGTTTAATAGTCTGCTAATGAATCATAAAATATTGTCACATGCGGCTTTATTATTTGTTGAAGAATAAAAAGAATTGTAGAAGAAACAGCACTTGATGATATTTACAAAGAGATTAAAAATTCACCTCCTATTTTACATCCTAAACGACAAAAAACCCAGAATTAATTGCCCCTTCACATTTTATCTACAAAGTTCTTGGAAAAAAAATTATTTGACTTAAAAAAGTATTAAAGATTCCAGAGTTAATAAACATTTTAAACTTAACCAACCTTTGCTAACAAATCGTTTTCAAAAAAGCATTTTAACTAATTTATGCTTTATGCAACATTACGCCAAAATAAAGCTAATGATGCACTATAAGCTCCCAAATTATCCGGGTAATCGAAATAATGAAAAGATTTCTAATGAACAAAAACAAAGTAAGTTTGGATATTTTAAGTTTATATAAATAATTGTATTAAATTTGGGAGCGATGAAAATTATATTCGAATAATATGACTTTTTATCTGTTTGGATTTTATGTGCATCACTAAAATAATTTGTATATTTTTCTTGATTTTATCAACTTTTGTCAACCCAACAAAATTTAAATAACAAACACAAGGGCTTTTAGATATAAAGCTGTAAATGTAGAACAGAGTAGATAAAGGGTATTCTTAGATGGTATAATCTTATTAGTGTCTGTTTGTGAAAGCTTATTCTAGGTGCTTATCTACTTTACGTCTACTTTAAAATTCTGCGATAAAAACTGTTTTTGATTACAGTGTTAATTAACAATGGTGTATAAAGCATTGATAAATTTTTTTGAATACGATCGTAAGACTTTTACAAAAATTCCAAACCATTAGTCCCAACATTGTGTGAAAAATCACAAATTTCTTACAAAAGCCACTACTTGAGTAGCTTATTTAGTAAACGTAGTATAAGTCTAGTTTTCGCTATTACGAAATTTATAAAGGGTGCTCTTAAAAAGATAAAATCAGAAGCTCCAATTTAGTAAAAACTGTATAAAACCAGTTTTCGCTTTTACGAAATATGCAAAGGTTTTCTCTAACGAATTCTAAGTTCCAATGAAAGTAGTATAAGTCCCGTTTTCACTACTGCAAAATTTATAAAGGGTTTTTCTTAAGACCATAAAATCCAAAGTTCTATTTTATTGAAGAAACCAATACTTAACCCATTTTTTTTAAACATGGTGTGAGTCCAGTTTTCGCTGTTAAGAAATTAATATAAAAAATTTTCTTTTAAATCAAGTCTCAAATTTTGACAAAAATTGTTCTTTGAGTCGTTTATTTTGACAGTGTACTAAGTCTAGTTTTTGTTGTTGTGAAGTTACTGGGTTTTACACAATTATTCTAAATCAATAGCACCAAATTATCTTAACATTACTTGAGCCGTTTATTTTGAAAGTGAGATAAGTCAAGTTTTAGTTATTAGGAAAGATGTTGAATAAACAGCTGATTATATTGAAATATTTGCGGTTTCGTAATGATATTTGTATTTAAAATAAAGTTCATTGAAATAATTTTTTTTCTTCGATTTTTGTACACTTTAGCAGTTTTGTTGTTGTGAACTTACCAGTAGAACCACTGTCCTTGGTATTATAATATTATTTACGTTAAATTTAATAATGAAGAATATTATTCAAAGGCAATGAATGATGACAAAATTTTTCCAACATCACGGCCAAGTCATCTGCAAATGGCAATTTACTTATGAAAAAATGTAAAAAAAAACTTTTCTCTTCCCTTCTCTGTTCTTTTTCGAAAACCTGAATTTGTATTTGTTAAAAAATCAAATCTACATAACTAGTTTTATTAAGAACATTAGCAAACTTTTCCGTAATTGATTCAAATAAGTAATTAATACAATTTCAGAAACATTATATAAAAAAGTTTTAAGCAAAAGGTATAGGCTGTCTTGATGTTCGAATAACATATTAACTTAGACAAGTGTGACCTGGTGACGCCCCATCTGTCCCCTTATAGTTAAAATAAATGTTCATCTACATAATATGATAACATAAAATCCTCATGCTTTACTAATTAGAAAAAAAAATAGTGGAATTTAAAAATTGGTTGGAATATCCCACTCGTCTCAATACCATTGCTCATTAATTCGATGGTCATTATTTAAAACAATTATTAAGTTCCTATCAATTTTGAACGCAGAATTTTACAAATTTAATTTAAAAAAGTTGCACAAAAATTAAACAAAGTGTGTCGGATAAAGTGCAAAATTATTTTAAATTCTTTAATTTAACACAGGCTCCTTAAAATTGGTATCTTAAAATAAAAAACAGAATTAATAGACAATTTAAATGTAAAAGGCAGCCGTGATGTTGGGCGATAGCCAATGTAACTATACCATATTGTGGTACAACCACAATATAAAGATAACATTAAACAGAACTGAAAACCACAAAGAAATACTCAAATTAACGCTCCACTGTTCAGTGATTAACAAAAATGTTCGTACGTGTTTTCAATACAAACTGAAGACCTTGCAAATGAGCTCTTTAATTATTTGTGTTAAATATAATATGGCAACCCCATGCAATGTGTACGTTGCTGCATAACATTTTATATTCTTAATTTTATTATATTCATTCTCATTTCATCCTTTAACGAATAAACATTAAATTACTTATAACTAAAGTTTGTTTCTTACTCAACATAATAAAATTGCAACAGGTTATGGGCCCAGATGCCTACATTGTGTTTTTGTGTTGAATAAAATAAGTATAAGTGCGTGTTTAATTAAAATTAATAATAAAAAGTAGATAAACAAAAATGAGTGTACCAGTGATGCAGATAGATAAGTTGGACGACACTAATTATGATTCGTGGTCTATCCAAATGAAAAGTGTCCTTATCCATGGTGGATACTGGAAGATTGTCAGTGGACAATTGAAGAATATTGACATTGGTGAAAAGAAGGATAAATGGGAATCCGATGACGAGAAGGCGCTAGCGTCAATATGTCTGGGAGTGAAAGCAACACAGTTGGGATACATAAAGAATAGCAAATCTTCCTATGAAGCGTGGACGAAGCTTGAGCAAGTATACAAGCCGAGAGGGCCATTGCAAAAGGTCAGTCTATATAAAAAGTTAGTAAATCTATCTATGCAAGAAGGTAGCAGTGTGGTGGTGCACATTAATGAATTTGTGGAAGTGTCTGAGAAGTTGGCTGAGAGTGGAATTCAAATTCAGGAGGAGCTCTTAGTAATTATGCTTTTATCCAGTCTTCCCAAAGAATTCGATAATTTTGTTATTGCAATGGAAACAAGGGATGAATTGCCAAATTTCACTGCATTGAAACAGAAACTTCTTGAAGAAGGCAAAAGAAGAGAAGAAAAATATGATAACGATCAGAAACTGTTAAATTCACAACAACAAGCATATCAAGCAAAAGCAACACACACAAGCAAAGATAAAAAATACAGTAAGAAATTCAAGGGCAAGTGTTTTTTATGTGGTATAGCTGGTCACTATGCTAGCAAGTGCGAAAAGAGACAAAACAACAATAACAACACACAGGCCATGACAATGCTCGCAGCAGCAGACACAAATTCTTTAAAGTTCAACAAATGGTATGTCGACAGCGGAGCTACGTCGCATATGAGTAACAACAGAAAGCTGTTTGTTCGTTTTAAAACACATCATGAAGTCATCGCATTGGCTGGCAATAAACATATAATTGCCACTGGAAAAGGTGATGTAGTAATAAATAACAATAAATTTGAAATTTTGCTTCAAAACGTTTTATATTCTTCCGAGTTGCAGGCAAATTTTATATCTGTCAACAAGGCCGTCGACTGCGGTTTGTCGGTAGTATTTAACTCGCACAGCGCACTTATAAGGAAAACGAATGGTATTGTTGTACTTAGGGCGGAACGAAGAGACAACATGTTCGTAGCAACTAATGACCAAACGACTGAGAAAGTCTGCATTGCTAATAATATGAATACTGTTTGGCACAATAGGTACGGTCATCTCAATTTTAAAAGTCTTCAAGATCTATTTAACAAACGCATGGTAAGGGGAATTAATGTAAATAACACGACTGAGATCTCTAAATGTAAGACATGCATGTTAAGCAAGATACATGTATTACCGTTCCCTAGAGAGAGTCATACACTAACAAAAGAATTATTAGAGGTTGTACATTCAGATGTTTGTGGTCCCTTCAAAGTAAAGTCTGTAGGTGGCGCTAAATTCTTCGTTACATTTATAGATGACAAATCAAGAAGAATTTTTGTCTATTTTATAAAGAGTAAAAGAGAAGTGTTCGACAAATTCAGAATCTTTAAAGCGCATGTAGAGAGACAGACAGGCAAAAAGATTAAGACATTGCGAACAGACAACGGAGGGGAATATATAAATTCTGAATTTGATTCATTCTTGTTAGCAGAGGGAATAAGAAGACAATTGACAGTACCTTATACGCCGCAGCAGAACGGTGTGGCAGAGAGAGCCAACCGTACACTTATTGAAATGGCAAGATCTATGATGGTACATGCCAGCGTAGCAGAATTCTTATGGGCAGAGGCTATCAATACCGCAGCGTATATAAGAAACAGATGTACTACGAAACATTTACAGGAAAAAACACCGTATGAAATATGGTTCGGCAGAAGCCCAAGTGTGCATCATCTTAGAACGTTTGGTGCCTACGCAGTAGGTTTAAATAAATCATCACTGAGATCAAAGTTTCAAGCTAAAGGCACGCCGTATATAATGGTTGGGTACTCCATGACTTCTAAAGCATATCGTCTTTTTAATACAACAACACGTAACATAACTGAGAAGAGAGATGTCATTTTTGATGAGGACTTGTTTAAAGTATCGGCACCGAACAACAACAACATTGAAAAACCATTAGAAGCAGATGATTATTTAACACTTTGTTTTGATGAAAACAGCAACAGTGCAGCTGTAGTTGACAACAATTGCCAACCTCCTGTACATGTACAAGTAGAGAATCAAGAGAGCTTTGAAACGGCTGACGAAGGAAGTGATCCAGAAAATCTAACCGAGCAACAGATGGTAACTATTGGACCAGGCAGGCCAAAGATAATTCGTGATGGTAAACCTGGCAGACCGAAAAAACTCCGAAATATAATTCAACAAGGAAACAGCGAATTATGTATGGCGATAAATGAAAGTATTCCTCAAACTGTTGATGAAGCATTCACTAGTAAAAATAAGCAGTTGTGGAAAAAGGCTATGGAGGAGGAATTGTCAGCTTTGAGAAAAAATAAAACGTGGTCTTTAGAAGATTTGCCAGAAGGTTGCAAGGCAATACCATGCAAATGGGTATTCGCTTTAAAACGGAACACAAATGGAGTGATTGAGCGCTACAAGGCGCGATTAGTAGCCAAAGGCTGTAATCAACGAATTGGTATTGATTTTAAGGAGACTTTTTCTCCAGTTGTGAGGTATTCTACGATACGTTTACTGTTGGCATTGGCAGTTAGAAATAAGATGCACCTACATCAAATAGATGTAAGCACAGCATACTTAAATAGTAACCTTCAAGATGAGGTTTATATGCAACAACCACAACAATTTGTTGACAAAAATGCACCAGAAAAAGTTTTACGTTTACACAAGGCAATTTATGGACTCAAGCAGAGTGGCAAAGAATGGAATACTAAACTTGACAGCGTTTTGAGAAGTTTAGATTTTGTTCCATGCGAAAATGAGCCATGCTTATATAAGGGTAATAGAAATGGAAACCTGATCTTAATTGCAGTATACGTGGATGACCTTATAGTTGGTTGCAGCAGTTTAGCCGTTGTGGTTGATATTAAAAAACAAATAGCCAAGAATTTTGAAGTCAACGACATGGGCGTATTGCATCATTTCCTTGGAATGAAAATAGAGCGTGAAGGCGATACAGGTGAGATCAAATTAAGCCAGACCCAATATATTGTAGATATTCTGAAGCAGTATGGCATGGAAAAATGCAAGTCAGTTGCGGTACCATTAGAGGCTGGTTATCAAGTAACTTGTGATGAAAATTCTGAGAAGTTTAATCAGCATGAATACCAATCACTCGTTGGGAGCCTCATGTACCTGGCAGTATCCACGAGACCTGACATTTTGCACTCAATCTCAAAGATGGCGCAACGAAACTCTGATCCAAGAGTTGAACATATGACTAAGTTGAAACACATGTTGCGATATTTAGCTGGTACAAAAGATCTAAAGTTAATTTATAAATCAAACGAACAAGGACTAGAAGGATTTGTTGATGCTGACTGGGGTGGGAATGCAGTGGACAGAAAATCTTATACAGGTTTTGCCTTTTTCTTTAATGGCTGTATTATCTCCTGGGAATCGAGAAAGCAGACTTCAGTCGCACTGAGCAGTACTGAGGCTGAATATATGGCAGCGTCAGATGCATCAAAAGAAGCAGTATATCTTAAACGCTTATTAGCTGAAATCGACGCATACGATGATATTCCTGTCATTTTACACATAGATAATCAAGGTGCTCAGAAGCTAGCTGAAAATCCCGTATTTCATAAGCCTAGTAAGCACATTGATATAAGGTACCACCACATAAGGGATTTGGTACAGAGAAAAGAAGTAGAGCTGGTATATTGCCCAACATCGGAAATGATTGCCGATATCTTAACTAAGAATTTACCTAGAGTTAAGCATTGTGAATTTATTAATTTGTTAAAATTACATTAATTGGTCGATAACAACATACACATTGAGGAGGAGTGTTAAATATAATATGGCAACCCCATGCAATGTGTACGTTGCTGCATAACATTTTATATTCTTCATTTTATTATATTCATTCTCATTTCATCCTTTAACGAATAAACATTAAATTACTTATAACTAAAGTTTGTTTCTTACTCAACATAATAAAATTGCAACAATTTGTATTGCTAAATTGAATTCACCAGCAATTTAATTTTCCTCTTGAAAAGAAAATTCCTGCTACAAATAAATTTTACACAAAAACTAAAGAGTCAATTGCTCTGATTTAATTACTCACTGTTCGTAATTAAAAGCTTGGCACTCGACTCTTTGCAATAAAACTAAAGTGGGAACTGTGCACACCACAAGTATAATCCACAAAAAGCAACAACAAATTAAAGGAATTGTAGCTAAGTATTGGCAGAGTGGAGAGTTGCCTTAGAGCCTCGAAACGAAACAAAAAAATGTATCAGCACAATACAAACAGCAAAGCTACATGCAACAATTGTGTATGTAAAAAGTAGCCTTGATTGTTTTCCCATAATAATTGTTGCATTGATATGCATCTACACAATAGAATGAACGATACCACAGTCAGCCGGAACATCATTATCATCAACAGTATTTTTATGGCAACAACAATAATAAGGACAGCAATATCAAAACCAAAACCGAACTCATAAAGCCACAGAGATCAACAATTTTGTACCAGCAAGTACAGGCAGCATGAGCCAGTACATTCCAATACATTTACTTATGTTTACACATACCTAACTTTACAATTTTATTTTTACAAACGCAACGTTTATAGATAGACATATAAATACCTTTCTAAAATCAGTTACATTTGCAACACTCTCGACGTCCCTTTAACAGTGTCAAGAGCCACAAAAATGCAATTTCACTACCACTTTGTTATTTATATAGAAGAGATATGTGCGCACACATACGCATATGGACATATATACAGATACTTATAAAACTTCGTTTTGTTATGCCTATGGATGGTGAACATTATTGTCAGTCTTGCTACGTGTTTGAGAAAGTTTTCTAAATTGGTGTTTTTCTCTAACTACTTCCTAAGCAACCTCAAATTAAATCTTTTCATTACGAGTATGAATTTGACTCCGAAAAACCCCGGCCACTTGACAGCTTTTCAAGTTCCTTAACAAAGTCACCAGCAAACATGCAACATAAGTATAATATGTTTCGATATACAAACTATTTCTATCTTATGTTCGATTTGGTGAATTTTTTTATATACGAGGGTTGTAGCCCTAATTTTACCTCCAAGAAAGCAAAAAGATTGCTTAGATCATTTTTTCTATGCGATAGTTAAAACTACCGAAAACGTGCTCGACATCGAATTTTATACAAGCCTTGACTGCTGACAGTGATTGTTAGATGGGACCGAAAAATGTGTGTAGTTATGGATCGTGTCTGTAATGAAGGATGTTGCAACACAAATACTTATAGGAATTTTATCCGTAACAAGAAACTGGATTGATGAACTGGCAGCTTTAAAGTTATAGACCGACGAAGCCATTCTACTTGTTATTTGACCGTTTTTCGGCTGTGGTGGAATATCCTGGTTCTTTTGTTTGACAATCGTAGCTTTTGCGCTTTCCTTTTAATTTTGGTTTAACTTGCATAAAACTGATAGCATAGCGCGTCTCAATATGAGTGCGCTATTTACATTTTGTAGCATTATTATGTGCAAGGTGCAATCCTGGTCATGATTGACACGTCACTTATGATTGTTCCGGTTATTAAAATTGGAGCGTTACGCAAAAGAGAACCCCTATCGTGGGGAAAACTACGTACCTTGGGGGTTTGTAAGATCTTGGGCCTATGGAAATAAACCAGAAACAATTCCTAAGATCAAGATTGAATTACAAGCTTCATCGCTGAGATAGAGCTATATCATTTTCAGAACGTCATCCAGAATTTTAAAGAAAAGAGCTCCATGGCCTGTCATCAGAGGTGCAGCGCCCATTTGCTGCTTTACAGTGCAATTAAAATCCGTTAAAAAAAATACTTGCTTTATTTTTAAATGAAATCGTGCACTGTTATAAGGGCACCCTTTATTTACTTGTGACAAATTTTAAATGAAGAGTTCAGTACAGTCATGGGCCGAACAGTAAAGTAGCTCATGTGCCTATTTACAAAGTTAAGCTTCATTACAAACCAGAACCCAATTTTTTTGCAAAATTCTAGCCACTTCAAAATTAAGTTGAATAGCTTGGCCTGAAGTGACAAAAAAGTAAAAGTATACGCTCCAATAACGGCTCTTATTTTTTTTTTTTACTTTTATGTGGATATTTCTTCCACATGGCTGCCTGCCAGTGACTTTACGGTGCTTCAGCTACTTTTTTTTAACTTCCAAATTTGGAAAACTACCCCTCTTATTTTCTTATTACATATCAATCTTATTATGTTGGGGAAAATGGACTTGTTGTGGAATATAATTTCTTTTGACTCGTAAAATTTAAATGGCCTTAATTTCAAGTAGGAAAGACAATAAAGTTAGAGTAGAGTACGTCGTAGACTAAGCCTGTTTAATGCAAGTATAATTAAAATTAAATTATCTGTATTACTGGTACTGATTTTGCAATTGCAATTTATAATACAATTTAACTGGGATGTCAGTAGTTGAAAGCTGAACCAATCCATTGACTTTGGTGTAGATTCTAAATCTTAATGACTAAAAGAAATCACGACAAATAAACGGTTAGATTACACAAATTTTACCAGAAGAGAAAACTTTATTCAGAAACCTTTTTTTGAGAATCTTTTTATTATCCTGAATTTGGATTTTACCTCCAATAATTTGTACCATCCTCTACTAACTTAAACTAGTATGCTACAAGTACATGACACTTGTTGCTTTTCTTTAGATACGAAGAAGGTCGCAAACCACAGCGCAGTTATACAGTAATGGGTTTAAAAAACAAACGACCACAAATATTTTTAGAAAGAAGCTCCTTTGGCTGCTTCACTGCATTTCCTGCAAAACGTTTAATGATACATATTTTTTTTAACCTTCAGCAAAATAATAGTCCTAAAAACACAAACATTACACAAAAGTCTTTAAAGATTTTTATTTATTTATTCTTTTTAGTTTTTGGCGCTGCCAAACCAAATGTTAACAAAAACCAGCCTTTTAAGCGCCTTTAAGGCTTGAGAGAATTCGTGTACATATTTTTTGCTTAAATGCTGTGGCATTAAATTTAAGCCAAACGAGAATTTTTCATAGTATATGTTTCACAGCAGTGGCTAATTAAATAGTATCCTTTTTATAAATTAAAACAAAAGCAGTTTTGGTATTCCAGGAAGTATCAATAAGAGTCCTGGCAAAATGTTAAGCTTATTATTTAAAAAATTGAATGGACCTCGTTGTAGCCTTTGAGTTTTGAAACAATTTTCACATTTTTTTATTTTGTTTTAAATTAATTATATCACGAGCAAAGATTTACCAACAGTAATAAAAAATTAATGAGCATACCAATTTTACGAGCACGTTACTTCCCATCAAGGATTATAGACTTTTTTAACTTTTATGAATTTGTTCCCTATAAACTGTATTTTTATTATGCCCTTGTCTGTTTCTGTTTTGCCACATTTACTTTTTTTGCTGTGCAGATTTTAGTGCCAAAGTAGGCATATAAGTGACAGTAAAGCTATGAAGCTTTTCCTGTGTCTGCACTCTCCGCTCACTGCTGTATTCGTAGTCATCCCGGTATAAAACTTAATGAACGCTAAACTTAATATAAAACTGTTAACAATATCCCTGAACAAATATAGAAAAAATGATACGGAACTATGTAAAAAAACCAAATAAGATGTATAGAAATGAATACATTTGCACTTAAAATGCATTTATTTACGAACACATATACACAGATACACATTATAAATGCAGTTATCCAAACACTTTTTTACTTTTTCGCTTGTGTTTTTTTTCACCTTCTAAATCTTTTATGTTCTCTCTGTGTTTGCCTTGGGCATTTTGAATGAAGGAATAAAATGTGCGTCGAAGAGATATGGTTCATTAAGATGTGATAAGCTTAATTGATATTCTTGTTAATCAAATGAATGAAAATTAACCAAAAAAAATCTGTACTTAAATCAATAAACTGAAGATTAACGCCTCTTTCGGCTAGCAATAGAGCTTGTGAGAAATTACACTCAACTTATAATATAAACACAATAGAATATAGACCTCACGCTGGAGATTATTCTACAATAAAAAAGCTAAAGTTGTCTAATACCCCACTCGACATTATAGCTTCGCATGTTTAATTCACTCAATCCCTAATAACTCCAGCAGTGTTCGGTTAAAAACAGTTCCTAACTGAAACTATTTTTTTTTTAAAGGAGAGTACAATGAGAGATTTTCTGATATACAATAGGACGTAGACGTTGCGAACGGTCGTACCAGGCCGAACAGTCGAAACTAAATCTAAAACTCAAATATATTTCGAAGAAAATTTATTAATCCAGTTTTAACTGCCAAAGAATTAAATGTGCGCTGTTATATCAAAAAACATCAAAATAACAAGAAACAAATTAACTTTAAAGCTCCGCAAATGGTTTTTAACTTTTTATTTTTTCATGAACATGAGAGTAACTAACCTTATCAGTTTGACGCGCATCTTATTTGCTTCTGTATGTGAGTCTAGTGTAAATTATAAACAGTAGGTAAACAATTTGCTCATATAATAAGCAAACACTATCAGCTTTTTATATATATTTGAAGGAATTTTCATAAACATTTAAAGGGTGTGCTTTTACACGTACGGACTCAACATAAATCGAAATAAACAATTTGAAAACATGATTCGCTACTCGTTTTACTTGAACACAAAGTGTGAGCATGGCTCTCATTTTAGTAGTTTAAGAAGATGATACGTGAATGTAAAATGTTGACATGGAGCTTTACTCTCGTTTCAGGGTGTTTATCCAACTGCTGCAAAACTAATAGAAAAT
Source organism: Phania funesta (assembly GCA_963932375.1). NCBI lineage: Eukaryota > Metazoa > Arthropoda > Insecta > Diptera > Tachinidae > Phania > Phania funesta. Next base: position 99,805,412 of record OZ010653.1, on the reverse strand, counting down.
GGGCCCAGTTGCTAGGAAAATATATCAACAAGACCATTTTTTTCATTAGTGGAATCATTTATAATTTTAAAGAAGCACCCTTTGCTCGTGTTTGATTGAGTGTGTGAGTGCCACTGTCTGTATGCATTTGCTTGCTTGTGCTTTACAAATTATATGCATGTTTTCATACATTCACTCATTCATTGAGCCATTTTGTTAATTTTATTCATTCATTCATGTTTGCAGTTTTTTCCTTTTCCTTTTTTTTTTTTTTTGGTATTGTGTGTTCTTTTTAAAGCGAATAAATGCAACAAGTTGAGCAAACAATTTTGCATTTTTCTCTCTTTTGAGCACATGCAGTTTTTTTTTAATTATGCATTTAATTCTTTTGTGTTGCATTTAAGTGAATGTTGAATTAAAGCAATTAAATTCATAATATTTTAGCATAAAATTGGCTGCGTAAAAGTAGTGACTTATAATGAGTAAAAGACTTGGGTAACATTATTAGGAAGATAAAAAATATTTATTAGCTTTTTTCATGGGCAGTTGCATATTAAGTTGACATCATGGCTAAGCAAGGGGGCCTTGTTTACGACAGTGGAACTAGCCATTGATGTGTTTATTTTCGAGTTTTATTTTAAGATTTTTAACATAGTATATGCTAGCCACTACATTTGTACATTTTACACCTTCATGTTACTTGGGGTGCTGAAATCAAATCTGAACTCCACGGCATCCAATTTATTCTAGTTATAGACATACAATGTTACGTTAAATGGCCAACAGTGGCAGGACAACTATTAAGGCGCACGGGCTGGTGTGTTATATTACACGAAATCATTTGCATTTACCCCACTCCTAAATTCGACTCACTTAACAATAAAATAAGGCAACTTGAAACATAACGACTCTACATATGGGTGACCTCATAGATCAAGTTCAAAAGTTTTACGAAAAATCCCCTTAAAGGATATGAAAGTGTAAAAAGCGCACATTTTAGTACCTATTCACTGACTCACTCATCAATATTATGGCGTACTTCGACTATAACGAGTGAATTAATATTTGTTGGACAGGCAAGTCTTTAGGACACGTAATCAAAAAAATCTGAAAACGGGCCCTTTTGTCTAGGGCGACTTTCTTAATTATATAGGACACTTCCACTACCTCCAGTAAAATTTGATATAGGTAATTGGGAATAAGTAATTAGAAAACGTTCACTTTTTATATACGTGGAATAGAGCGCCTTCTTATTTGTATGAGGCCTTACCACTATAGTTAAGGCGCTGTGATTTAGCGTAACGTAGTCGTGTGTAAACTACTTGTTAAAAGAAGTTTCGAAAAAGGAGTCAGATCTGCACAAAACAAAAAGTATGAAAATAAAACCATGCTCCTATCCGAAAATTTCTTTGCGTTAAAAGTACTGAGATCAAAATGATATGTAATCTTGATATGTAATATACCATCTCATTGCCAAGCTAGCAAGGCAATATATTTTTAATTTTCTAATATGGGAAAGAATTATGGGAAAAATGTTACCAAACTAGCAGATTGCCTAGATATGAGATGGTATTGTACATATTAAGAACTTGGTCCTTATTTTGATATCGCGAAATGCGATATCATTACTTCTTAATATGTTTGTTGATTTGTTTTTCCGACAGGGTGCTCTGATATATATGTTTGGAACGATTTTCCGTCATTTTCATAAAAATTGTTGTCTTTAAAAAATCAAAGAAATAAAACAAGAAATCCATATTTTATTACAGTTGATGCAGAACCTTTTGTTTTATTCACAATTAAGTGAAGTATCCCGTTTCGCAAAAGTTGCTGTATGCACACAAACGTATGATGTACGAAAATATATCACCCGCATTATTATTACTCTAACTTCGATACTTTTATCACTACGCTTTTACTTGCTAAACGAAAGACTCAAATGTGAAATCATCGGGTCTGATGGTACCATCATACTGTTCATTCAAATTTTTATAGTCTTTGTTGCCACTTTCTCGAGCGTCTTCGGACATTTATACATATGTGTGTGCATATGCTGCTGGATATCAAGCTTGTGTCTAAGTAGTATTTTATAAGTAAGAATGTCACTAGTATTAGTTCTCAAAAATAAACCTTCCTGTCCCATTGTAATGCTCAAATTAGCTTTCAGAGTGCTTGGAAAATCGATATTATCAATGGTTTTAGAGGTATCCGAATACACTTGGACACGATTGGTACTTTGGAACCAGTTTATTAACAGTTGTTTTGTATTGTAAAAAGCCCTACGGATACGCCAATCGTTCATTCGTAACATAAACATTTTATCAATCTTCAAGTGGTGCCCTAGATCTACATCAAGTGCTAGTATCCATCAGCACTAGTATTTTCTATAAAATTCGAACTCTGCACTAGTGCTGGCTCCTGCGGGACTTAACTTCATTACTCAGTCATGAATAATTTTTGTATTAAATGTAAAAAAAATTAAAGCTTTTTTTCTAAAATGTATGTTTTATTTGCGGTGAATAAAGATTTTTCTTCTTCTGCCGCCACTAGTGTGAGCGCTCAACAGCAACTGTTTGTCAGGTTTTTAGGAAAATAAATATTTGATTTTTTTTAAATGTTAGTAAGAGCAAATAGAGTCAAACAAAGGGGCTAGATATAAAAGTAATGTAATATATTAAACAACCTACTTTATAAATGAGAAATTTGAATGAAATAAATTAAAAACTAGTCTTCCCAAAAATTTCAACTTCACTCCACTACGAAAGGTCATAGTTAGAACAAAAGCTTATAAAAGAAAAATGTTAATCCGTTTGTTTTAAAGAAAAATGATTATGAAACATTTTTTCGAAATCGGCTAATTTACGTTTAATCGTGCTCAAAGGCCTTGTAATGAAGTTAGTTTGTTTTTGTTTTAGTAAAAATGAGAAAAGCGACTGGCCTATTTTCACTCTTCACTGAAATAATGTATCAGAAACTACCAATTTTTTTGGCAATTCATATTTTAATATAGTTGAGTAAAATTATATCATCACAAACTTATAATATCTAATATAAGACCTAATTGGATCAATAAGTCCGTGACTTTTCGAACTTCCCTCGTAGTTATATAAAATGCCACACCGTTGCCATCAAGTGCCGCCTGTTGATAGACTATTGTAAAATTTTGAGCAAGTATCGTCATTTACTTTGACAGCTGTTCAAAACATACAACCTCGTATATTTGTCTAAAAATGGAAAAAAGTGAATTTCGAGTGCCGATTAAAAATTATTTTTTGCAAAAAAAAAAACCGTCAATCAAACCAAAGAAAAGTTTCATAAATACTATGGCGACTCGGCATTATCGATTTCAATGGTAAAAAAGTAGTTTACTGACTTTCGTTGTGGTGGCACAAGTACAAATGACACTGAACGTTTTGGACGACCAATTGAGGTCACTATACCCGAAAATGTCGAAAAAATCCACGATATGGTATTGGCCTATCGAAGAGTGAAAGTGCGTGAAATTGTTGATGTCATAGGCATTTCATATGGCAGTGTGGTTGCGATTTTAAATGATCAGCTGGGTGTAAGAAAGTTGTCTGCCAGATCGCTGCCGCGTTTGTTCTCAATTGACCATAAACGTAAACGTGTGACAACTTTAAAGGATTGTTAGGAGTTATTTAACTGCAATCCGAATAAGTTTTTGCGGCGTTTTGTAACTGTGGATGAAACATGGATCCATTACTGTACTGCGGAGACCAAGTAGCAGTCTAAAGAATGGGTTTCTCCGGGTGAATCTGCTCCGAAGATGGTCAAGGCAAGTTTGTCGGCCAATAAAGTAATGGCAACAGGTTTTTTGTGATACACGCGGGATAATCCACATCGATTACATTCAAAAGGAAAATACAATAAACGGCGAATATTATGCCAACTTATTAGACCGATTTAAAAAGAAAACGACCCCATATGGCCAAGATAATGCACGGGTGCACACGTTTGCAGTCTCAATGGCAAAACTCTATGAATTGGGCTACGAATTGGTACCTCATCCGCCATATTCTCTTGATTTAGCCCCTAGTGACTACTTCCTATTTTCAAGCCTAAAGAAATGACTCGGTGTGAAGAAATTTAGCTCCGACGATGAAATTATTGACCAAACAAATTCCTATTTTAAAGACTATTTTAAGGGATACAAAAACTGGAGAAACGTTGGACTAAGTGTATTGTTAAAAAATAAGTTTTTGTTTTCCAAAAAAAAATGTGTTTTATTCAAAAAGTCATGGATTTATTGATACGTGTTTCAAATAATTGTTGCTTGTTGTATTGTATAAAATTTCTTCAAATATTTTGTTCATTTTTTAAACGAATGCTTATAAAAATTGTAAAAAATTTCGATGCGTAAAATATATGTAATTTACACGTGCTTTGGAATAAATTACATATATTCCTTGCACTACAACCAGGCAATACTTTTTCTTTTATTTTTTAAATTTTTCATTACAGAAAATATCTTGAAAGCACTGACTTTATTTCACTTATATGTAAGCCATATGATTTTCTTGAGTACTGCAAATTAAGTTTTCATATTTGCCAATTCCTTTTTAATGTTTAATTCAAAGATCATAAACCTTTTGAAATTTTTAAACCTACTGCCGATGTCTATTTGGTTATGAAACATGACTAACACCCTTTAACAATAAAAGCGAATTTTAATAGAAAACTTTTCAGCAATAAGCAACAGCAGTTGCTGTTGCCAAACAAAACAAAAGAGTCACCAATTAGATGAACAAAAAGCTTCCAAAGGCCCTTAAAGCTAATACAACAGCAATAAAGTAGACAAAAAAATTCAAATTGGAATTTTTTATCGTATAAGAAAAACATTAAAATAAGTCAAGCAATCCAATGACTTTCCAATAAAAAAGGGTCTTTGAATGTTCAGGACAAAACAACACAACTAAATTGAAGTACTTGTAAAAACAGGCCATGAATTTTAAATGGTTTTTATACACATGCCATCAAAATATATTAAAATGACCAAAAACTAAACAATTCTACTCTAAAATTGTTCACAATAAAAACCAGCAATTGCTGCAACATAAAATTAAAAAAATTGTGAAGGGTTTGTCGTGTGCCGGGTGATTAATATGTCAAGGAGTATTGATTTGAGGTCTTGTAACTAGAAATAAGTGAATAAATTTAGATAATAAAAACAAATAATCACGCATACAGACACTTTACACATACACACGAGAGTAGTTCTCAACCTGGAGTTCAAAAAAATATATGATATGAATCGTGGCAATATTATTACTATTATAAAGGTTATTTAGTATTTTTTAACAGTCGTAAATAGTTAAGTGCCAAACTATTGCTCACCCACGCAAAATTTCATACCCAAGAACCCTTGAACCTTGTCCCTTTATTTCCAGCAATACAGTTCTGGGTATGTGTTCGAACGAGTATCACAGTTGTCATGCCAAAACTTTTAAAGAAAATCCATTAAATCGAACCCGGTTACGATCTATTAAAACTACGGGGATTAGCTAGTATATCAGGAAAGAAAAGGAAAGAGGTTAGGATGCTGCAAGCCCGTCTTGAAGAAAAGCCAGTCCAAGGGACGATACCGTTGGACCTATGAAGATACCCTAAGGTTCTGAAAGTATTTACAACAATATTTGAGAGCCTTCATTGTTTTATGCCTTCGCAAAACAACAGTACAAATAGTGGACAGAGAACGAAGAATCGTGTCCTAAGATGGCGTGGTAGGACGTTTTAGTTCATAGACACAACTAATATAAATGTGATGATCTATATATAGGAACACAGCTCTGAACAAAAAATCGAGAAAGTTAGTCGTATATAAAGTTAAATTAATAAATACAAAACATAATTGAATTCCTCTAATACAGGGTGTCCGCCGGGAAGGTACTACTATTTTGTTTGTTTATAATTTTTGATTAAATGAAAGAGAATGGATCGTATATTGATAAATGTTTTATTTGATGTCGGCCAATATGTATGGAATACAATATCAGATAAATGTCCGCCTCTGTTAGTCTCACAAATGCGAGCCCTTTTTGAACACATTTTTTATTACATTTTCACACATTTCACGCGGTGTTTCATTAATTTCATCACGAATATTTTGCTTGAGTTGATCCAGCGATTTTGGTTTGTTTGCATAAACCCTGCTTTTCAGATATCCCCACAAAAAGAAGTCCGGAGCAGTCAAATCAGGCGATCAACATCACCATTCCTTGAAATAACTTGTTGAGGAAAGAGGTCTCGCAGTAATTCCATTGTAATCCTGGCTGTATGCGATGTGGCACCGTGTTGTAAAACCCACATGTTAGTCATGCCCAAAGCATGCAGTTGTGGCGTTAAAAAGTTTTCAATCATATCACGATATCGCTCCGTTTTCAGTTTCAAAGAAGTAAGGTCCAATGATTCCTCCTGACCAAATTGCACATCAGAATGTCACTTTTAATAAATGCAAAGCTGACTGATGAATAGTTTGAGGGTTTTCCATTGCCCAGAACCGACTATTCTGTTTATTCCATTTAAATGAAAATGTGCCTCGTTACTCCTTATGACTTTTTCATGAAAATCGGGGTTGTCATGGGCAAGCTGTAGCATCCTATTGACATACGTACGGCGGCATAAATGGTCTTTTGGAAGAAGTTCTTGTGTCAACTGAATCTTAAATGGAAACAAATGCAAATCTTTGTGCAAAATTGTGGCCAAAGTTGTTCTTTAAAGACCAAGCTCCTGAACACGGTATCGAATTGAGGTTGATGGATTGTTTTGGACACTTTTTTGAACAGCAGTAATGTTTTCAGCCGATCTTGCAGCACGTTGTGGTCCATGCTTGGGCCTATCAGCTACAGTCCCCCTTTCTTCGAAATCATTCACTACACGATAAATAGTGCGTCTTTTTGGCACGTTGTTTCTTCCAAAAATTTCACTTCACTTTCTCCTCGTCACAGTAATCGATGACTGATTTTGATCAAATGTTTTAACGATTAAAACACGTTGGTTTACCGAATATTTTTCCATAATAAATTTGCCACGTCTCTACTTCACGACTGCCAAATATGAACTGTCAAGACTAATGTTTACCAAAATGGCGGCAAAACAAAGTATACTTTCCCGGCGGACAACCTGTATATATATAGACTATATATACTAGAAAAATATATACTAACAAAATTCCTTTTTTTAAGAGTTTGGAGTTTTGGTTTTTGTTTTCTTGGCAATAATCAACTTTTTATTAAATGTTGCAACAAAAATTATTTTTTAACCCTCAAAATAAAATTTTTATTTTTGTTTCTAAATTTAAAAATTACATTAGTTTGATGAAATGGTAAAAAATTACACACTTTTTTTTGTTTTTTAGTAACCATTTAGTTCCTATTTTTTACCACAATTTAAAAAACAAATGCTTTTTAAAAATGACAGACTTCATATTTTATACTTACATTTTTTTTAAATATAGAGTGAACAGGTTAAAGTAAAGTTACAGACTATATGAAATAACATTAAAATCTAAAATATGTTTAGAGAAACCTTTACTAGAAGTCGCAAAATTTTGTAAGTCTAATTAAATGAGGTTATACGATATCTATGCTTTAGGGGTGATATCGAAGCACACCGCTTAGTTTATAAGTGCTTTTTCGACCTACTGTACGTTCATTATTTTACGACTACTTTACTTTCTTTGAGTCTTTTGTATGTATTGATTCAGACTGTCGACTGTTAACTGTCGGTCATCTTTCTCCTCACAATGTCTCTTGTAAATGCTAGTATTTGTCCTCCAATGCATTCACATTTAACAAGTGTCTGTCCGTTGTTCTAAGCTACCGTCTCAGTCTTTTCTCAGGGCTATCTTTGAAGGTTGGTGCACCCCATTGGAGACTTTCTCGTCGATCTTCTTAAAAACCCCTTATTGGTCAATAAACCTCTCCACCTCTTTCGAGCTTGTTGTCCTCCATCCCCATCTGAATCTCATGGTCCAACGCCTTAGAAGTACCTCACGAGGTATTATAATTCATCTCTTCCAATTAACGCGAGAAATGGAGAAAAGGACGTCCACTCCATATGCACGAATAAGTCTGTATTAAAACTGGAGATCGACTGGTGTCTAGAGTTCGTATACATGTATTAAGTTACAGCCAACTATACTTTAATGCCTGTCAGGCGACGCACAGGTATTATACCCGCGAAAAAAAAGTTTCCGAAATGACAAAAAAAAATTTTAAATGGAAATATACAACGAAGATTTTTTCCGAATAATGTCATACCGCCGGAAATCACTGGCATTGAAATGGGACTTATAGATAACTTTGGAGTTAATTTACAGCTTTAAGGACCTGCTAACAATAACTAGAAAAATGTATTTAAAACATTATTGGTCGTATTATATTTCAAGTATTGTCAATACAAGTTTAGTCAATGGATCTGGTTTTATTGAGGTCTTCAATTTACCGAGTAGGTATACATATATGCAAATCTACTTTCAAAAATCGTCTATAAAATAAATCTGCGTACATTTTTTATAATTTTTTAATCCCAAGATATTTGTGGATAGCCCTCCTTGTGGAGGTTTCAGATCGAAATAGATATCGATAAGTAAAGTTGAATAGTATTGCTTACTTTCAAATACAACAATTTTCTGTCTTAATTTCTCATCATACTGGCATAAATATCACACGGCGCCCTCCTTCTTCAGTACGCCTTTGTAGCACTAAATCGTAAACGGAATGTGCCCACTTACGACCAGAGGCTGTTTATAATGCTTTCGCCACGAACCTCATTTAAGTTACTGCCAGGCAGAAGCCATGGAGTATAACATGCGCTACCGATCAAAACTAGACAACAAGATCACCTGATCTTCGAGGATTGAACGGTAAAAAGTCACCTTTTTTTCGGAACTTCTATAATAGCACTAGTAATCGACGACATAACACACGGCTTCTATAAACAAAGTTTAACATTCCCTTATTACTTTCACCCTTCCTTCGATTATATGGCCAAGAACTCTTCAAATAACTATCAGTTAGTAACATGCTTGATGCACATAAACCAATTTGCACGAGTTAAACTTAATACTCTGGCCTTTCGCTTTCACACACATGTGTCCATTTAATCCTCTCTCCCTCCCTCATCCAATTTCGCAGTACTGTTTTAATTTGAGTGCAATTGATGTTAAAAATGTTAGAATTGCATTAAAGTGCTGCAGGAGGATTTGATAGATCAAAATTGATTTTCAATAAAATTTGAGGTTAAAACTGTAAAATTGCATTTAAGACTAGAAGAAATAAATGAATAGTCTCTATATATGAACAAGTCCTTGAAATCGAATCACTCTAAAAGCTGGCAGTAAATTTTATGCCATTGCAATAAACAAGTTTTTATTTCTTTTTCTCTTTGAGAAAAAAACTAAATGCAATTGATTTTTCATTTGTTTGATGAGTGTTCTTTGTACGATTCTATGATAAATATGTTTACAAAATAAATTTAAAAATATCAACAGCAAAAGGGGCCTAAATGTATGCACGTGACTTTGTACGTGAGTTTTGTAAAAGGAGTAAAATTTTCTAATAAACCTAAAAAAATTGCTTTTGTTTGACTAAAATCGATTGAGGTAAATTGAAATAAAAAATAAATTGCAAATATAAGAGGTGGATTTATAAGTTAAAATTATCAAGGAACTAATACAAAAAGTATTAACAGGCCTACAACTTTTTTTTTATTTCCATAGATACTTTTAACATTAACTAGTAATAGGAATTTATAGCTCGTAAGATGAAATAATAAAATGTTCACAAGATCTCAACAGCGGGCTGAGCAGCGTCCGCACGAAGTAATTGTAGGAGTCCACACACTTCGTCATTAACTACATCAATGGGTCGTCAGCTGGCAAGCACAAAGTTATGGCTTGCCGTAACTGAGTACACTGTCAGAATCTAAAATTTAAATATATTTCGAAGAAAATTTATTAATCCAGTTTTAACTGCCAAAGAATTAAATGTGCGCTGTTATATCAAAAAACATCAAAATAACAAGAAACAAATTAACTTTAAAGCTCCGCAAATGGTTTTTAACTTTTTATTTTTTCATGAACATGAGAGTAACTAACCTTATCAGTTTGACGCGCATCTTATTTGCTTCTGTATGTGAGTCTAGTGTAAATTATAAACAGTAGGTAAACAATTTGCTCATATAATAAGCAAACACTATCAGCTTTTTATATATATTTGAAGGAATTTTCATAAACATTTAAAGGGTGTGCTTTTACACGTACGGACTCAACATAAATCGAAATAAACAATTTGAAAACATGATTCGCTACTCGTTTTACTTGAACACAAAGTGTGAGCATGGCTCTCATTTTAGTAGTTTAAGAAGATGATACGTGAATGTAAAATGTTGACATGGAGCTTTACTCTCGTTTCAGGGTGTTTATCCAACTGCTGCAAAACTAATAGAAAATGGGCCCAGTTGCTAGGAAAATATATCAACAAGACCATTTTTTTCATTAGTGGAATCATTTATAATTTTAAAGAAGCACCCTTTGCTCGTGTTTGATTGAGTGTGTGAGTGCCACTGTCTGTATGCATTTGCTTGCTTGTGCTTTACAAATTATATGCATGTTTTCATACATTCACTCATTCATTGAGCCATTTTGTTAATTTTATTCATTCATTCATGTTTGCAGTTTTTTCCTTTTCCTTTTTTTTTTTTTTTTGGTATTGTGTGTTCTTTTTAAAGCGAATAAATGCAACAAGTTGAGCAAACAATTTTGCATTTTTCTCTCTTTTGAGCACATGCAGTTTTTTTTTAATTATGCATTTAATTCTTTTGTGTTGCATTTAAGTGAATGTTGAATTAAAGCAATTAAATTCATAATATTTTAGCATAAAATTGGCTGCGTAAAAGTAGTGACTTATAATGAGTAAAAGACTTGGGTAACATTATTAGGAAGATAAAAAATATTTATTAGCTTTTTTCATGGGCAGTTGCATATTAAGTTGACATCATGGCTAAGCAAGGGGGCCTTGTTTACGACAGTGGAACTAGCCATTGATGTGTTTATTTTCGAGTTTTATTTTAAGATTTTTAACATAGTATATGCTAGCCACTACATTTGTACATTTTACACCTTCATGTTACTTGGGGTGCTGAAATCAAATCTGAACTCCACGGCATCCAATTTATTCTAGTTATAGACATACAATGTTACGTTAAATGGCCAACAGTGGCAGGACAACTATTAAGGCGCACGGGCTGGTGTGTTATATTACACGAAATCATTTGCATTTACCCCACTCCTAAATTCGACTCACTTAACAATAAAATAAGGCAACTTGAAACATAACGACTCTACATATGGGTGACCTCATAGATCAAGTTCAAAAGTTTTACGAAAAATCCCCTTAAAGGATATGAAAGTGTAAAAAGCGCACATTTTAGTACCTATTCACTGACTCACTCATCAATATTATGGCGTACTTCGACTATAACGAGTGAATTAATATTTGTTGGACAGGCAAGTCTTTAGGACACGTAATCAAAAAAATCTGAAAACGGGCCCTTTTGTCTAGGGCGACTTTCTTAATTATATAGGACACTTCCACTACCTCCAGTAAAATTTGATATAGGTAATTGGGAATAAGTAATTAGAAAACGTTCACTTTTTATATACGTGGAATAGAGCGCCTTCTTATTTGTATGAGGCCTTACCACTATAGTTAAGGCGCTGTGATTTAGCGTAACGTAGTCGTGTGTAAACTACTTGTTAAAAGAAGTTTCGAAAAAGGAGTCAGATCTGCACAAAACAAAAAGTATGAAAATAAAACCATGCTCCTATCCGAAAATTTCTTTGCGTTAAAAGTACTGAGATCAAAATGATATGTAATCTTGATATGTAATATACCATCTCATTGCCAAGCTAGCAAGGCAATATATTTTTAATTTTCTAATATGGGAAAGAATTATGGGAAAAATGTTACCAAACTAGCAGATTGCCTAGATATGAGATGGTATTGTACATATTAAGAACTTGGTCCTTATTTTGATATCGCGAAATGCGATATCATTACTTCTTAATATGTTTGTTGATTTGTTTTTCCGACAGGGTGCTCTGATATATATGTTTGGAACGATTTTCCGTCATTTTCATAAAAATTGTTGTCTTTAAAAAATCAAAGAAATAAAACAAGAAATCCATATTTTATTACAGTTGATGCAGAACCTTTTGTTTTATTCACAATTAAGTGAAGTATCCCGTTTCGCAAAAGTTGCTGTATGCACACAAACGTATGATGTACGAAAATATATCACCCGCATTATTATTACTCTAACTTCGATACTTTTATCACTACGCTTTTACTTGCTAAACGAAAGACTCAAATGTGAAATCATCGGGTCTGATGGTACCATCATACTGTTCATTCAAATTTTTATAGTCTTTGTTGCCACTTTCTCGAGCGTCTTCGGACATTTATACATATGTGTGTGCATATGCTGCTGGATATCAAGCTTGTGTCTAAGTAGTATTTTATAAGTAAGAATGTCACTAGTATTAGTTCTCAAAAATAAACCTTCCTGTCCCATTGTAATGCTCAAATTAGCTTTCAGAGTGCTTGGAAAATCGATATTATCAATGGTTTTAGAGGTATCCGAATACACTTGGACACGATTGGTACTTTGGAACCAGTTTATTAACAGTTGTTTTGTATTGTAAAAAGCCCTACGGATACGCCAATCGTTCATTCGTAACATAAACATTTTATCAATCTTCAAGTGGTGCCCTAGATCTACATCAAGTGCTAGTATCCATCAGCACTAGTATTTTCTATAAAATTCGAACTCTGCACTAGTGCTGGCTCCTGCGGGACTTAACTTCATTACTCAGTCATGAATAATTTTTGTATTAAATGTAAAAAAAATTAAAGCTTTTTTTCTAAAATGTATGTTTTATTTGCGGTGAATAAAGATTTTTCTTCTTCTGCCGCCACTAGTGTGAGCGCTCAACAGCAACTGTTTGTCAGGTTTTTAGGAAAATAAATATTTGATTTTTTTTAAATGTTAGTAAGAGCAAATAGAGTCAAACAAAGGGGCTAGATATAAAAGTAATGTAATATATTAAACAACCTACTTTATAAATGAGAAATTTGAATGAAATAAATTAAAAACTAGTCTTCCCAAAAATTTCAACTTCACTCCACTACGAAAGGTCATAGTTAGAACAAAAGCTTATAAAAGAAAAATGTTAATCCGTTTGTTTTAAAGAAAAATGATTATGAAACATTTTTTCGAAATCGGCTAATTTACGTTTAATCGTGCTCAAAGGCCTTGTAATGAAGTTAGTTTGTTTTTGTTTTAGTAAAAATGAGAAAAGCGACTGGCCTATTTTCACTCTTCACTGAAATAATGTATCAGAAACTACCAATTTTTTTGGCAATTCATATTTTAATATAGTTGAGTAAAATTATATCATCACAAACTTATAATATCTAATATAAGACCTAATTGGATCAATAAGTCCGTGACTTTTCGAACTTCCCTCGTAGTTATATAAAATGCCACACCGTTGCCATCAAGTGCCGCCTGTTGATAGACTATTGTAAAATTTTGAGCAAGTATCGTCATTTACTTTGACAGCTGTTCAAAACATACAACCTCGTATATTTGTCTAAAAATGGAAAAAAGTGAATTTCGAGTGCCGATTAAAAATTATTTTTTGCAAAAAAAAAAACCGTCAATCAAACCAAAGAAAAGTTTCATAAATACTATGGCGACTCGGCATTATCGATTTCAATGGTAAAAAAGTAGTTTACTGACTTTCGTTGTGGTGGCACAAGTACAAATGACACTGAACGTTTTGGACGACCAATTGAGGTCACTATACCCGAAAATGTCGAAAAAATCCACGATATGGTATTGGCCTATCGAAGAGTGAAAGTGCGTGAAATTGTTGATGTCATAGGCATTTCATATGGCAGTGTGGTTGCGATTTTAAATGATCAGCTGGGTGTAAGAAAGTTGTCTGCCAGATCGCTGCCGCGTTTGTTCTCAATTGACCATAAACGTAAACGTGTGACAACTTTAAAGGATTGTTAGGAGTTATTTAACTGCAATCCGAATAAGTTTTTGCGGCGTTTTGTAACTGTGGATGAAACATGGATCCATTACTGTACTGCGGAGACCAAGTAGCAGTCTAAAGAATGGGTTTCTCCGGGTGAATCTGCTCCGAAGATGGTCAAGGCAAGTTTGTCGGCCAATAAAGTAATGGCAACAGGTTTTTTGTGATACACGCGGGATAATCCACATCGATTACATTCAAAAGGAAAATACAATAAACGGCGAATATTATGCCAACTTATTAGACCGATTTAAAAAGAAAACGACCCCATATGGCCAAGATAATGCACGGGTGCACACGTTTGCAGTCTCAATGGCAAAACTCTATGAATTGGGCTACGAATTGGTACCTCATCCGCCATATTCTCTTGATTTAGCCCCTAGTGACTACTTCCTATTTTCAAGCCTAAAGAAATGACTCGGTGTGAAGAAATTTAGCTCCGACGATGAAATTATTGACCAAACAAATTCCTATTTTAAAGACTATTTTAAGGGATACAAAAACTGGAGAAACGTTGGACTAAGTGTATTGTTAAAAAATAAGTTTTTGTTTTCCAAAAAAAAATGTGTTTTATTCAAAAAGTCATGGATTTATTGATACGTGTTTCAAATAATTGTTGCTTGTTGTATTGTATAAAATTTCTTCAAATATTTTGTTCATTTTTTAAACGAATGCTTATAAAAATTGTAAAAAATTTCGATGCGTAAAATATATGTAATTTACACGTGCTTTGGAATAAATTACATATATTCCTTGCACTACAACCAGGCAATACTTTTTCTTTTATTTTTTAAATTTTTCATTACAGAAAATATCTTGAAAGCACTGACTTTATTTCACTTATATGTAAGCCATATGATTTTCTTGAGTACTGCAAATTAAGTTTTCATATTTGCCAATTCCTTTTTAATGTTTAATTCAAAGATCATAAACCTTTTGAAATTTTTAAACCTACTGCCGATGTCTATTTGGTTATGAAACATGACTAACACCCTTTAACAATAAAAGCGAATTTTAATAGAAAACTTTTCAGCAATAAGCAACAGCAGTTGCTGTTGCCAAACAAAACAAAAGAGTCACCAATTAGATGAACAAAAAGCTTCCAAAGGCCCTTAAAGCTAATACAACAGCAATAAAGTAGACAAAAAAATTCAAATTGGAATTTTTTATCGTATAAGAAAAACATTAAAATAAGTCAAGCAATCCAATGACTTTCCAATAAAAAAGGGTCTTTGAATGTTCAGGACAAAACAACACAACTAAATTGAAGTACTTGTAAAAACAGGCCATGAATTTTAAATGGTTTTTATACACATGCCATCAAAATATATTAAAATGACCAAAAACTAAACAATTCTACTCTAAAATTGTTCACAATAAAAACCAGCAATTGCTGCAACATAAAATTAAAAAAATTGTGAAGGGTTTGTCGTGTGCCGGGTGATTAATATGTCAAGGAGTATTGATTTGAGGTCTTGTAACTAGAAATAAGTGAATAAATTTAGATAATAAAAACAAATAATCACGCATACAGACACTTTACACATACACACGAGAGTAGTTCTCAACCTGGAGTTCAAAAAAATATATGATATGAATCGTGGCAATATTATTACTATTATAAAGGTTATTTAGTATTTTTTAACAGTCGTAAATAGTTAAGTGCCAAACTATTGCTCACCCACGCAAAATTTCATACCCAAGAACCCTTGAACCTTGTCCCTTTATTTCCAGCAATACAGTTCTGGGTATGTGTTCGAACGAGTATCACAGTTGTCATGCCAAAACTTTTAAAGAAAATCCATTAAATCGAACCCGGTTACGATCTATTAAAACTACGGGGATTAGCTAGTATATCAGGAAAGAAAAGGAAAGAGGTTAGGATGCTGCAAGCCCGTCTTGAAGAAAAGCCAGTCCAAGGGACGATACCGTTGGACCTATGAAGATACCCTAAGGTTCTGAAAGTATTTACAACAATATTTGAGAGCCTTCATTGTTTTATGCCTTCGCAAAACAACAGTACAAATAGTGGACAGAGAACGAAGAATCGTGTCCTAAGATGGCGTGGTAGGACGTTTTAGTTCATAGACACAACTAATATAAATGTGATGATCTATATATAGGAACACAGCTCTGAACAAAAAATCGAGAAAGTTAGTCGTATATAAAGTTAAATTAATAAATACAAAACATAATTGAATTCCTCTAATACAGGGTGTCCGCCGGGAAGGTACTACTATTTTGTTTGTTTATAATTTTTGATTAAATGAAAGAGAATGGATCGTATATTGATAAATGTTTTATTTGATGTCGGCCAATATGTATGGAATACAATATCAGATAAATGTCCGCCTCTGTTAGTCTCACAAATGCGAGCCCTTTTTGAACACATTTTTTATTACATTTTCACACATTTCACGCGGTGTTTCATTAATTTCATCACGAATATTTTGCTTGAGTTGATCCAGCGATTTTGGTTTGTTTGCATAAACCCTGCTTTTCAGATATCCCCACAAAAAGAAGTCCGGAGCAGTCAAATCAGGCGATCAACATCACCATTCCTTGAAATAACTTGTTGAGGAAAGAGGTCTCGCAGTAATTCCATTGTAATCCTGGCTGTATGCGATGTGGCACCGTGTTGTAAAACCCACATGTTAGTCATGCCCAAAGCATGCAGTTGTGGCGTTAAAAAGTTTTCAATCATATCACGATATCGCTCCGTTTTCAGTTTCAAAGAAGTAAGGTCCAATGATTCCTCCTGACCAAATTGCACATCAGAATGTCACTTTTAATAAATGCAAAGCTGACTGATGAATAGTTTGAGGGTTTTCCATTGCCCAGAACCGACTATTCTGTTTATTCCATTTAAATGAAAATGTGCCTCGTTACTCCTTATGACTTTTTCATGAAAATCGGGGTTGTCATGGGCAAGCTGTAGCATCCTATTGACATACGTACGGCGGCATAAATGGTCTTTTGGAAGAAGTTCTTGTGTCAACTGAATCTTAAATGGAAACAAATGCAAATCTTTGTGCAAAATTGTGGCCAAAGTTGTTCTTTAAAGACCAAGCTCCTGAACACGGTATCGAATTGAGGTTGATGGATTGTTTTGGACACTTTTTTGAACAGCAGTAATGTTTTCAGCCGATCTTGCAGCACGTTGTGGTCCATGCTTGGGCCTATCAGCTACAGTCCCCCTTTCTTCGAAATCATTCACTACACGATAAATAGTGCGTCTTTTTGGCACGTTGTTTCTTCCAAAAATTTCACTTCACTTTCTCCTCGTCACAGTAATCGATGACTGATTTTGATCAAATGTTTTAACGATTAAAACACGTTGGTTTACCGAATATTTTTCCATAATAAATTTGCCACGTCTCTACTTCACGACTGCCAAATATGAACTGTCAAGACTAATGTTTACCAAAATGGCGGCAAAACAAAGTATACTTTCCCGGCGGACAACCTGTATATATATAGACTATATATACTAGAAAAATATATACTAACAAAATTCCTTTTTTTAAGAGTTTGGAGTTTTGGTTTTTGTTTTCTTGGCAATAATCAACTTTTTATTAAATGTTGCAACAAAAATTATTTTTTAACCCTCAAAATAAAATTTTTATTTTTGTTTCTAAATTTAAAAATTACATTAGTTTGATGAAATGGTAAAAAATTACACACTTTTTTTTGTTTTTTAGTAACCATTTAGTTCCTATTTTTTACCACAATTTAAAAAACAAATGCTTTTTAAAAATGACAGACTTCATATTTTATACTTACATTTTTTTTAAATATAGAGTGAACAGGTTAAAGTAAAGTTACAGACTATATGAAATAACATTAAAATCTAAAATATGTTTAGAGAAACCTTTACTAGAAGTCGCAAAATTTTGTAAGTCTAATTAAATGAGGTTATACGATATCTATGCTTTAGGGGTGATATCGAAGCACACCGCTTAGTTTATAAGTGCTTTTTCGACCTACTGTACGTTCATTATTTTACGACTACTTTACTTTCTTTGAGTCTTTTGTATGTATTGATTCAGACTGTCGACTGTTAACTGTCGGTCATCTTTCTCCTCACAATGTCTCTTGTAAATGCTAGTATTTGTCCTCCAATGCATTCACATTTAACAAGTGTCTGTCCGTTGTTCTAAGCTACCGTCTCAGTCTTTTCTCAGGGCTATCTTTGAAGGTTGGTGCACCCCATTGGAGACTTTCTCGTCGATCTTCTTAAAAACCCCTTATTGGTCAATAAACCTCTCCACCTCTTTCGAGCTTGTTGTCCTCCATCCCCATCTGAATCTCATGGTCCAACGCCTTAGAAGTACCTCACGAGGTATTATAATTCATCTCTTCCAATTAACGCGAGAAATGGAGAAAAGGACGTCCACTCCATATGCACGAATAAGTCTGTATTAAAACTGGAGATCGACTGGTGTCTAGAGTTCGTATACATGTATTAAGTTACAGCCAACTATACTTTAATGCCTGTCAGGCGACGCACAGGTATTATACCCGCGAAAAAAAAGTTTCCGAAATGACAAAAAAAAATTTTAAATGGAAATATACAACGAAGATTTTTTCCGAATAATGTCATACCGCCGGAAATCACTGGCATTGAAATGGGACTTATAGATAACTTTGGAGTTAATTTACAGCTTTAAGGACCTGCTAACAATAACTAGAAAAATGTATTTAAAACATTATTGGTCGTATTATATTTCAAGTATTGTCAATACAAGTTTAGTCAATGGATCTGGTTTTATTGAGGTCTTCAATTTACCGAGTAGGTATACATATATGCAAATCTACTTTCAAAAATCGTCTATAAAATAAATCTGCGTACATTTTTTATAATTTTTTAATCCCAAGATATTTGTGGATAGCCCTCCTTGTGGAGGTTTCAGATCGAAATAGAGTTATTTTCGGGAGTAGCCAATGATAGACTTTATGAAATTCCCCAATAATATCGATAAGTAAAGTTGAATAGTATTGCTTACTTTCAAATACAACAATTTTCTGTCTTAATTTCTCATCATACTGGCATAAATATCACACGGCGCCCTCCTTCTTCAGTACGCCTTTGTAGCACTAAATCGTAAACGGAATGTGCCCACTTACGACCAGAGGCTGTTTATAATGCTTTCGCCACGAACCTCATTTAAGTTACTGCCAGGCAGAAGCCATGGAGTATAACATGCGCTACCGATCAAAACTAGACAACAAGATCACCTGATCTTCGAGGATTGAACGGTAAAAAGTCACCTTTTTTTCGGAACTTCTATAATAGCACTAGTAATCGACGACATAACACACGGCTTCTATAAACAAAGTTTAACATTCCCTTATTACTTTCACCCTTCCTTCGATTATATGGCCAAGAACTCTTCAAATAACTATCAGTTAGTAACATGCTTGATGCACATAAACCAATTTGCACGAGTTAAACTTAATACTCTGGCCTTTCGCTTTCACACACATGTGTCCATTTAATCCTCTCTCCCTCCCTCATCCAATTTCGCAGTACTGTTTTAATTTGAGTGCAATTGATGTTAAAAATGTTAGAATTGCATTAAAGTGCTGCAGGAGGATTTGATAGATCAAAATTGATTTTCAATAAAATTTGAGGTTAAAACTGTAAAATTGCATTTAAGACTAGAAGAAATAAATGAATAGTCTCTATATATGAACAAGTCCTTGAAATCGAATCACTCTAAAAGCTGGCAGTAAATTTTATGCCATTGCAATAAACAAGTTTTTATTTCTTTTTCTCTTTGAGAAAAAAACTAAATGCAATTGATTTTTCATTTGTTTGATGAGTGTTCTTTGTACGATTCTATGATAAATATGTTTACAAAATAAATTTAAAAATATCAACAGCAAAAGGGGCCTAAATGTATGCACGTGACTTTGTACGTGAGTTTTGTAAAAGGAGTAAAATTTTCTAATAAACCTAAAAAAATTGCTTTTGTTTGACTAAAATCGATTGAGGTAAATTGAAATAAAAAATAAATTGCAAATATAAGAGGTGGATTTATAAGTTAAAATTATCAAGGACTAATACAAAAAGTATTAACAGGCCTACAACTTTTTTTTTATTTCCATAGATACTTTTAACATTAACTAGTAATAGGAATTTATAGCTCGTAAGATGAAATAATAAAATGTTCACAAGATCTCAACAGCGGGCTGAGCAGCGTCCGCACGAAGTAATTGTAGGAGTCCACACACTTCGTCATTAACTACATCAATGGGTCGTCAGCTGGCAAGCACAAAGTTATGGCTTGCCGTAACTGAGTACACTGTCAGAAGTTCTGACTTATACCTCCACGTGGTGACAGCTGGTAACAGGTTCCTTTCTCTGCAAGTATTCTGCCTAAATAAGTCAAGCGGAGAGAAGTTAACACTTTCTTTAAAAAAACAAACCTTAATCCAGGGATGCGTGGCAAAGAGGATGCTTGATCTCAAGTCTGCGAACTCTGTATACCACTTGATCTTAAGTTTTAATACAGACTTACCCGTACATATGGAGCTCTGTGTGGGAAGAAAAATGTGTCTCCATCAGAAGGATGAATCAGGAATCTTCGCAAGAGGCGGAGAGGTTAATATCTACAGAAACTACGGTTCTAATTGGCCAAAGAAAATATCCGAAAAAGATGGACAAGAATGCTACAAAATTGTCTACGAAAAAATTTTGTGCCATAGTTTGGTTACACGTGGACTCGATGTGGATTGCCTGGGGTGGCCTTATTCTTTGGGCTGTATATCTTACATCGCTGTTTATTATTTATTCTATGAAGCCCAAACCTAATGGCAGCATATACGAGCAGCACCTTTAATAGATGCTGGCCAATTTTAAGTTAAAATGTTGTTTCAAGAAAGTTGATTCGCCGCTGTACTAAAGAACTCGATATTATGTAGCCTTAACTCTACACTCAGATATTATAAAAACAAACGAAACACAAAGTCAACACAACGTATGAAGACAGCCTTATTTATTGTCAAATCCCTAAAATCAAACGACATCTCGGTAAAATTTTTCGATACCGCCGCACAGTTACTGAAAATTATTTTTAAAGTGCGACTGATATTCAAGTTTTAAGCGAAGAGTTTTTTAGACAGAAATTTATAATAATTTGAATTTGAATTAAATTTCCGGCAAGCTTCTCAACACGCAAAGAAAAAATATCTAACTCAAGCGCTGCTTCTCTATCATTCTAAGAGGCCAGTATTATTAGTTACAATATTAATGATTTATTTACAAGCACATAATTTAATAAAAGTTTGTTGCTTTTAGCATATGGTTACCCCAGCAATGTTTTTTCTTTGCCTGTATACTTATTACACTGTATAAGTTGGTACATGAAATTCAAAAGAACTAAATAATATTTATATTTCACAAACTTTTTTTACTTTCTTTAATTAAAGTGTTGCAAACTGCAACACTACACTTTCCCTCTGCTTGAGAACTAATAAATGTGCCAACATACGGTGCCATATTTTTACATTTCTATTGCCCCATAAAATAGTTTCACCATAAACTTCCAATTTCAAATACAAAATTAAATATTGACTTTATTTCGCAGAAAAGCAAATTAATGCAACAATTCACAACATTCCAATTATAATTCGGCAAGCATTAATATGCCACGTTAAATGCTGTGCTGTATGTGAAAGAAAATACTTACTTATTTCAGAAATTATATTCCAGTATGTTCAAAGTTATATGGAGCCAAATCTTTCGCTCAACTGCATTTGGTATTTAAGCAAAGCAACATAAAACTTTGCTGCAATAACTAAAATTCAATCATTTGTTGGTGGAATGCAAATACAGAAACATTTATACACATGCAAATTTATACATACACATACATATTTAGTAAATAAACATGGTCGATGAGTGGCGCGTTAAAGTGATAAGGTTACTTGTGCAAAATTATTATTAGTTTTGATTGATTGATAAATATATTTAACGACAAAGCTCACTTTGAATGTTTCAACATGAAATGTCATTAAAAAAAACGGTCCTTTTTATATCCCGTTGCTTTAAACTTTACTTAGACTTTACTTGCGAGCAGCATTCGATCGTGGACTGTGGCCGAAAGAGCTGATCGAACCAATTTTCATTTGGTGTTATGATGCGTGTTCGAGGAAGCAGCTCCTGGATTGCTCAAAATTGCATATTCCTATAGGCTAAGATTAAAACTTAACACGACTTGTTTGCAAATGGAGTAAAAAAACCGGTTTCGGATATGTGCCATCTTCAGTGTCATTTTTCGTTCTCTCAGAACTTGACAAGGAATGACGGAAATTCTACTACAAACTTTTCCCGCTGCAAAGAATTGTTTGCAATCATAAATTTTGGCCTCCGATTTTTTATTAATTTGTTAATTCATTTTCTACAGAAAGTTTCAACATCAGAGAGGTAGGCGGAATCCGTTAATTGAATTTCCCTACCTATAAGGGCCCATAATATTATATATATACTTTGTTGGCTAAGAAATGAATATTATAGAAATAAAAAACGGAATGTCAAAGCTGTATATAGCCTTTTCAGTTTCTGTAAATGGTACAAAAAAATTAAATTATGGTAAAAAGTAAAAAATATCGACAAAAAGACAAATACACAGACAAGCCCGATAATTCTTCATTATACTACCAATACCTGTAGACATAATATGATGATCAGAAGGAACTATTATTAATATTTATGGAGTTAACTTTAGAAAATAGTATAATTAATCAGAGTATGTTGTTCACAGATTTAGGTTCACGGTAGTGTGCCAGGCAAAGTTCAGGTTATGGTGTCCTCAACTATGTTTTTTCCTTGTAAACTCTCGTTTGCTTAAATACTGGCTTACTATCCTTTTTGCTATTTCATATTTGAGTAATGAAAAGCTGCCAGATCGACGTAAAACTTTACTAGGGACAGACAGTTCCCTGTCTGTCATCATCTTAATACCAGCAAATAATATTTCTTTGAACACACTCGTTAGAATTCTGTATACCCAAGACAAAAAGAAAACTGACCTTATCACTTTCATGTGCTGGCTGTTTTGTTGACCTTTACGCAGTTGAACAAAGTTTCAATGGAGAAATAATTTTTAAACTTTGTGTAAAATTTATTGCTGCAATAACGTTTGTACAGTTATGCAAGTGTGTTTATGAATGCATTATTTCAATTAAAACACTAGTTTGTAATTTGTATAAAGAAGGAGGACAATATTTGTTTAAGAGAAAATTTATGTTAATTTCTAAACTGTAATTCAAAAGCCAACTTGTTAAAAAGAAAAATTTATTACTTAATAAAACTATTTTCTGGGTAGTTACAATTATTAGATGATAATAAGAGTTGGTTATATTATTTTTGACGACTAAATAAGTATCGGTTAACAATTCGCATGTCGCTTATGAAAACTTGAAACATCTTAAGTTTTAAAACTGAGCTTTGTTTGAATTGATTATAATTTGTTTTTTATTTTTTATTTTCATTGCAGGTATGTTGGATACAGTATAATGGATAAGTAAAACGAAATTTAGCCGCACAGGACTGCTGAAAATGATTACAAAGTATAATCTTTACTGTGAGTTTTTCAGCTGGTTCCGGTAATGTCAGAGATCCTAGATATCTGTCAGTAATAGTTAGCAAATAATTCTTAAAATTCCTTAAAATCCTCCTGTTTTTTATTGTATTGAATATATTGTCTTATACTTGATTGGAAAAAGTTTACCAAACCTACCCGAAAGCGGGTTTCAATAACGGCATCTCTTTAATCTGACTAATCATTTGTTTCCAAATAAACGATATTTGGTTTACCCTTTAGAACGTTTTAGTGCTACCTGGTGAAAGTTTTGAAGAATTTTCGAATCCGCAGTTGTTTAGAATGATTTATAATTATATAATTTCCTGAACTTAGATTTTGGATTTTATAATCCAACGATCCCAAATAAATTTTTTTCCATAATTTTTAATAGTTTTTGTTCTTGTTTCATACGAAATTAAAATTGCTCTGAAAGAAGCAAAATATATTTAATATTTTAATATACATTTTCGCTCTTTCATAAAAAAATCATAAAGATTTTTACGACTGAAACATCATTTGACACTCAAAAACATTTGACGTTGTCGTGTTGCAATTTTACTGCCTTTTTTGGCTGGAGAAATAGGGGGAATGTTATCATTTATATTTAATAGTTAGTGCAAACTTACACTGGTAACAATATAGCTGCTGGCAAAATATTAAATAAATCATAAAAAGGTAAAGATCCATAAAAACAATGTTTAAACATTTTTCTGCTTCATTTTGTATTTTTTTTTTAAGCAATAATGCACTTGTTATATTTAAACGTTTGAGCTATAAAAACATTGCTTGAAAATTTTCTACAAAAAATGGCAAAAGTAAACAAGTTAAAGGCAAAACTTAGCAACAATCTCAGTCATTTGGTTAACCTTTAACATGTTGAACATATTTAAACCTTTCAGAATTAAAGCAAATAATCTTTAAGAACGGAAATGCTAAATAATAGAAAACCCAGTGAGATGGCAATACTTAAAGGAATGTAATCTTTTTGTTCAAAAAGAAATATAAAAAAAGGTTACTAAGTGCTTTGTTTAGAAAAATATACTATAATTATTTAAACTAAAATGCGAACTTAATAAAGGATATATGAAGAACAATAAGGAACATTAAAGGAAAGATTTTGTCACGTTCCTTAAGCAAAATAAATTTTAAATTTTTAAACATTGGTGTATTTACGCAGTCATAAAATAGACCATCTAAGGGCAAAGTTTGTAAGTCAGCAGACAAACCGGTTTCAGCTATGTGGCATCGAGAACGAAAAATGACACTAAAGATGGCACATAGCCGAAACCAGTTTGTCTCCAAACCAAACTTGACAAGGGATGACGGAAATTCGTTCCAAAATTCTACATCAAAACACCCTGTCGGAATATCAAATCAAGGATAAACATATCTGTTAATGGAATTCACCTAATTCTCTTCAGTTTATCAAAAGTGAAGCCTTTTATATTCTGCAATCTAAAAAAACATGCACTGGGTTAATAGTTTTATTGCAAATCATGTTTAAAATGTATGCCTGTTGTTGTTGTAAAAGCTACCATTTCGTGCTGTCTTTACTTATTTGCTGGTATAGTTTAAATGCCTTCACAAAGAGTATTTTTATGTTCATTGTCACGTGTTTTAACAGTTTTAGTGTTGGCTTACCTGAAGCCTTTTCGAGCATGAATGAACTCTGGCTGTTCGGAACATTGGTTTTCCTGTGATATTATGTGTATTACCGTTATATTCTGTGCACACACACATACCTGCGCATATGGTACATAGTCGCACTTAATACATAAGACATAATTTTTTGGTTTCCTCTAAACTGGTTGCCAGCCTAGTTTGCAGTCATTCATATTTTCCTCCTTTTTTATATTCTTTAAGATTAATGTAAAATAAAGGCATAAAAGACAAGGGAGTTATTGAGTTATTAAATTTAATAAGCCTGTAAATGAATTTATATTTGCTGCTTATTTCGCTCGAGGTCAGGGATTAAAATTAAATTGAATTTAAAATAGCAATTTAATACCAGCAGGACTATTATTATATATTTTAGTATCTTGTTTTGTCAAAGTTTCTTACGGTATTAAAAGGAATTTGTTAGAACTTAAGTAAAAAATAACTTTTAAAACTGTTTATTTTAGTTGACAAATATGTGTTGGAGTGCGCGTAACATTGTAAAATTGAGTTGTTCTGCTGTTTCCGGTAATGTCAGAGATCCTAGATATCTGTCAGTAATAGTTAGCAAATAATTCTTAAAATTCCTTAAAATCCTCCTGTTTTTTATTGTATTTAATATATTGTCTTATACTTGATTGGAAAAAGTTTACCAAACCTACCCGAAGCGGGTTTCAATAACGGCGACTCTTTAATCTGACTAATCATTTGTTTCCAAATAAACGATATTGGTTCACCCTGTAGAACGTTTTAAAGCTACCTGGTGAAAGTTCTGAGCAATTTTCGAATCAGCAGTATTTCGCTACGCCTTTGTGTAGCTACACAACTATAATAAATATTTATTTTATCCAATATTTCACTAGGCCTTGTGTAGTGAAACAAAGGCGTAGCGAAATATTGGATAAAATAAATATTTATTATACTTTATAATAAAGGAAATTTTATTGAAGACCTGGGAGCTCGGGAAAATTAGACAAACATAATAAATTAAAAAAATATAAAACAAAATACAAGAATATAAAATAAACAATCAATATAATGTAAAATAAAATAAAATAAAATAAAATAAAATAAAATAAAATAAAATAAAATAAAATAAAATAAAATAAAATAAAATAAAATAAAATAAAATAAAATAAAATAAAATAAAATAAAATAAATAAAATAAAATAAAATAAAATAAAATAAAATAAAATAAAATAAAATAAAATAAAATAAAATAAAATAAAATAAAATAAAATAAAATAAAATAAAATAAAATAAAATAAAATAAAATAAAATAAAATAAAATAAAATAAAATAAAATAAAATAAAATAAAATAAAATAAAATAAAATAAAATAAAATAAAATAAAATAAAATAAAATAAAATAAAATAAAATAAAATAAAATAAAATAAAATAAAATAAAATAAAATAAAATAAAATCAAATCAAATCAAATCAAATAAAATAAAATAAAATAAAATAAAATAAAATAAAATAAAATAAAATAAAATAAAATAAAATAAAATAAAATAAAATAAAATAAAATAAAATAAAATAAAATAAAATAAAATAAATAAAATAAAATAAAATAAAATAAAATAAAATAAAATAAAATAAAATAAAATAAAATAAAATAAAATAAAATAAAATAAAATAAAATAAAATAAAATAAAATAAAATAAAATAAAATAAAATAAAATAAAATAAAATAAAATAAAATAAAATAAAATAAAATAAAATAAAATAAAATAAAATAAAATAAATAAAATAAAATAAAATAAAATAAAATAAAATAAAATAAAATAAAATAAAATAAAATAAAATAAAATAAAATAAAATAAAATAAAATAAAATAAAATAAAATAAAATAAAATAAAATAAAATAAAATAAAATAAAATAAAATAAAATAAAATAAAATAAAATAAAATAAAATAAAATAAAATAAAATAAAATAAAATAAAATAAAATAAAATAAAATAAAATAAAATAAAATAAAATAAAATAAAATAAAATAAAATAAAATAAAACAATGTGAAATAATTTAGAATAAATTAAATTATAACGAAATAAAATAAAGTAGTATAGTATTTAAAAAAAATTTTTTAAATAATTTAAAATAAGGTAAAATAAAGAAAATAATACAGGGTGTTTATAATTTTTGATTAAATGAAAGAGATTGGATCGTATATTGATAAATGTTTTAATTAAATTGGGCAATTATGTTTGAAATACAATATCAGATAAATGTCCGCCTCTGTTAGCCTCACAAATGCGACCCCTTTTAAACAAATTTTTCATTACATTCCCACACATTTCACGCGGTATTTCATTAATTTCATCACGAATATTTTGTTTTAGTTGCTCCAGCGTTTCTGGTTTGTTTGCATTAACCTTGCTTTTCTTATATCCCCACAAAAAGTCCGGAGCAATCAAATTAGGCGACCGTGGAGACCAATCATTCCTTGAAATAACGTGTTGTGGAAAGAGGTCTTGCAGTAATTCCATTGTAATGCTGGCTGTATGCGTTGTGGTACCGTGTCCCGTCACACATTATGATTTTTTCATGAAATTCGGTGTTGTCATGGGCGAGCTTGGCATATGAATGGCGGCGTAGATGGTCTTCTGGAAGAAGCTCTTGTGTCAACTGAATCTTAAATGGAAACAAATGCAATTCTTTGTGCAAAATTGTGGCCTAAGGTGTTCTTTGAAGACCAAGCTCCTAAGCACAGTGTCGAATTGAAGTTGATGGATTGTTTTGAACACTTTCTTGAACAGCAGTAATGTTTCCGATCTTGCAGTACGTTGTGGTCCATGCCTGGGCCTATCAGCTACAGTCACGTAACTTTCACATCGTCACAGTAATCGATGATTGATTTTGATAAAATGTTTTAACGATTGAAACACGTTGCTTTACCGAATATTTTTCCATAATAAATTTGCCACGTCTCTACTTCACGACTGCCAAATATGAACTGTCAAGACTAATGTTTACCAAAATGACGGCAAAACAAAGTAGTATACCTTCCCGGCGGACACCCTGTATAAAGTAAATGAAAATAAAATAATACAATATATAAAAAAAATTTAAATAATATAAAATAATTTAAAATTAATGAAAATTTAATTAAATGAAGTAAAATATCAAAATAAAATAATAGGAAAAAATAAAATAAAACAAAATAATTTGAAATAAATTAAAGTAAGATTGTATAAAATAATACAAAGAAAATTAAATAAAATAATTAAAGAAATTTTTTTATTACCAGGCTTAAGTTTTTTTATTCTTTCTGTCAAGAAAGAATGCTAATGGATTGCATTTTATATTCAATATAGCACGATATCAAACAATAAAATACAAGAAAATAAAGTAAATAAAAATGAAATAAAATAATATAAAATAAAATTATATAAATTTAAAAAATACAATCAAATAAAAGAATACAGCAAATATATAAAAAAATAATATAAAATAAAATAAAACAAAGTAATAAAAATAAATTCAAATAAAATAATAAAAATTAAATAAAATAAAATAATACAAAAAAATAATAAATAAATTATTATGAAGTAATATAAAATTAAATAAATTATTAAAAAAATAATACAAAATAAAGAAAATATAAAATAAAATAAAAAAAACTTAATTTAATTGAGTAGAATAAAATGTAATGAAAAAAATATAAATTAAATTTTGTTAAAACACCTTCTTCGAAGCCTTTTAAGGACATATATTATAAATAATGGCCCGCTCATGCAATGTCTGTCACACATCGCTTTTTTATATATTTTTTTTATTGATTATCCATCCATATCAGTGGGTCCGCCATCTGTGAGCGTGATTGCAGAGCCACCTACCGAGATCCGTGATAAATCAAAGACATTCATGGATCCACAAAAACACGCATAAAAAAATTTAATCTAAATTCACATAAGCTTACAAAACAAACTGAACTTTCAAGTAAAGGGTATCCCAATAGGAATGGATAGATATTGACATTTTCTCACGGCGATGTTGGTTTTGTAGAGTCTATTAAAACTGTTCTTGACTATTCGGTCACTAATGGGAAATTACCGTGGCAAGTTAAACGATTGCACGACACGTCCAAATGGTTAAACTTCATTATCAAAATAAGTTCGCAAAGTCGAGGTAACCGGTCCGTTAATTAATCAGTCAACAACCCAATGTCAAATTGGCTAAGCAAATTGGCAAATATAACAATTTATGCAAACATTTAACAACCTGCAACTTCACGCTTAGCCTCTCAATACTGATCTGCCTGATTCAGTATAAAATTAAGCATCCTTTTCCAATAAAGTGGAAAATAACTTTGCGGCTAATCAAATTTACACATTTGTTCATTTAGCAAATGTGCCTTACGACAGCCATTATTTCGTTAATTTGTGTTATATTTCCAATATGTTATCCCATTCTTCGATTGCTTAAGGCACTATTTTAAAAAATGTTTTAATTAGTTTTTCTTTTATTTTACTCCACATAAATATTTATATGCATTTTAACATCATAAGTTTTCTTTTTACTACTTTTTTTCAAAAGAAAATTCAGCAAAGATGAAGTAGCAACCAAGAAGGAGATACTAAATGCAATTAAATTTTGTGTTGTTGCTTTTTTTTACCCGTAGAAACTTGTGATTATTATATTCAATTATTTCCTTATATTTCGTACTTGTGCTTTAAATTGGTTATTGTTACTAAGGAGAGAAATATATATTAAAAATATATTTAAGAAGGACAGAGTTTAGTAAAACTTATAAAAATGTTTTTTTAATAAACAAATTTATACTTTTTTCACACACATATACAGAAGACCACGTTGTCTTAAGCCCAGTTTTCTCATTAATATATCAGTTGTTCTTGTTATGACTCCTTTGTTTAATTATTTATAAAATTGACTTTTATTTATCTTTTATTAATTAAGTGGTTGAGCGACGTAAAAGGGGGAGAACAATGTTACAATAGACCATTATTGGTGATCCCCTTTCAACCTTCTTACTTATTACTTCGTTTAGTGCAAACATTATTATTTAACTTTGGCTATAGTGATTATGGGCAGTCGCCTTCATCCTTTGGGGTTCCTAAGCCATTTACATTTGGAAGGTATCAACCTCCTCTACGTTTTTATGTTCTTCGAGTTTTACCTCGGTTAAATCATATTAAAAGTCGTGAAGCCCTGTACCCCCACCCGCACAGTTAGCGAGTTTAGGATACCATAATTGTACATGAGTTTCTTTTCGGTTTCCTGCTTACGGGACTTTACAATCCAATTTAAGCTTTCATATAAAAACCTTTCCTCGGTCACCAACTATACGTTCATATCCATGGAAAGCTACAGCAGATCAATGCACCTTCAACACTGTGCGCGAAGATTTGCCTTAGAGCTTATAGAATTAGTTTCCATAGATCTCTTTTCCGATTCTCACTTTTCCGCAGTCTTTTTCTCACTGCTATTATCTAATAAAAGCTCTTCGTTATAGAATCTGACGCCTGTCTTCTTAGCTTGACTAGTTCATTGCGGAACTTTCATGATCTTTCCCTCTGGAGCTAAATTACAGCTTAACCACCTTTGTCTTCACCTCTTCTGTAGCTTGACGTTCCATCTCGTTCAATTCCGTTTAATTCATATTAATATAGGAAAATAGTGCAGCTGCTCAAAGCTGCTTAATATGCAGGACGTCAATAGCTATCTCGCGGAAATTCATGCTTTGCCGTAGATTTGAGTTAAAACATTGCTTCATTGGTGGACGGGGGATAGCGGGTGTAGTGTTTGTAGATATCCCGAATTTTTCTAATTTGTTGTAAATTGAGAGCAGAAGAGAGATTTTATTTTATTCAGGAACACGACAGCTACATGACAAGTTTTTCCTATAGATTATTGGACTGCCTAGTAACCAATCTACGTGAAAGGATCGGCACTTAAAACACAAATTGTTATATTCAGATATTAGGAAGTAGTTTCTTGGTTTGATTAGAACACATTTTGTTATGCTGAAAATGAAACAGTGAAATACAACTTTACTTGCGTTTATATTTCAGTAAACAAATAGATTTGGAGTGTCCGCGATATGCAGCTTGGCACTCTCTTCTATGCGGTTCAGTCTTGAGAAATGGTGTTTAGTCCAACGAACAACAAACTTTCATGCCAAGGACCTTATGAGCTTCCGATTCATTGATCTGCAAAATAATGGATAGAAAAAGGATGTCAAAAAAATAGCACAAAATACTAGTGCAATTTATCTCATTCCTTACATTGTTGGGCTTTTGTCTACACATAAACTTAAAAACTCAAAACTTTCCGATCACTTGTTTCCTTTGGTTCGTGAATTTTTAATGTTTTTTGGGAAACAACTTTTTCATTTTGCTTAATTAACGTAGAAGTTAAAAATGATATTAAAGAACCTCCTCTCGTAAGTACAAAACTTATTTAATACGCGCTAACATAAGCGAACACTAGTATAAAAAAAGAGAAAACAAAACTGCAATAAAATACCAATAAAAAATACAAGCTGAACATAACAACAACAAACACTAAAATAAGCTATCAGCAGTTTATTTTACTTATAAAACATAAAATTCTGTTAAGCACAGTAGTCATAGCATAAAAATTGTATGTATTTTTATACTTAAGACAATTTGCTAGCCCTTCTTAACCAATGTAGTGTAGTGCATGAAACGACTTGTTATTGCTTGTTGAGCTTCACCAAGTAATTTACAGATTTTTATTTTACTTAAAAACAATTTAAGCAACATCCTGTACATAACTTTTGTGTTCAAAACTTGTCGTCAACTACATTTTAGTGCGATTTTCAAAAGCATAAACATTTTCACCGCAAAATATCAGCAAGTGCAAAATATTTCGGAGCGGATTTGATTGTGAATTCGAATTTCATAATCAGTTTTTTTTACAGCTTTCAGTATTTTTTTAAATTTTCCATTGTCTTTAGCTTACCTACACAGAAAATTATATAGTGATTTCAAAACGTCCTGGAAGGCTCTTTCAAACATCCATAACATGCAGTCGCTAAAGTTTTAGAAACCTCTAATAATGCACAAATACAGAATTGCCCATAAATCGTATAGTACTGTTATGCCTGTCTGTGAGAATTGAAGCAATTGCCTTAATGAGTTTTCTACGATACGCCAAAAAGAATGGCGGAGGAATCTCGCAACGATAGCCAAGAAAATTGTTCATTAATTGATCCAAAAATGATAAAAATTAAGCTTCTTCTAAAATCTCTGCCAACATCTTATTTGTACTCTTGGATAAAAATAATTTCAATAAAAATAACGTATTATAAATAAAGCGAGCGATGGCTTCTTATACAATGCTATTATACCCGTCGTATTATCTGCCGGTTGGTGTGGCATTTCTTGTGTTCTTTTTTGATAAACACTATTAAGATTTAAAAAATAAGACTTGAGATTGATTAAAAAATTGAATATGGCTATTCATTTTAAGTAGTAAAGTATACTCCCTCTACTTCTTGCTTAACGTCAATGGAATATGAAAAAAGGCTTGAGATTAGTAGCCGTTTTCCATGGTGTATTTCGGAAAGTAATACGATTTGTTTCACATGCTTATTGCTTTAGTCGATAACATGATAATTATTTTTGTTTTTTTTATATTTTGAAACTTTTTTCAAATGTAAATTTTAACTATCAGTTTTAATTAAATTTGTGTTCGAAAATGTTAAAACTTGTCCAATATTAATCAGAAAATACCATTTGGAAAAGGCAAATACGATCGTTGACTACTAACAATATTCCCCAAAATAAGTAAACCACAATTTAATCGTCGAACAATCGTAAAAATTACGTGAAAAAAAAAACAAATTGTGAATACAACGTCTACCTGACATCCGCAAACACAATTTCTAATGCAATACAAGGCAATAAAACAGTCATCACTTACATCAACCAATCCGTACAAAACACCTGACTTATGATCTTTACCTGCTACCTGTTCGCACCTCACAGATGCCTACGAGCTCATATGAAAAATAGATACCTGATAAACAATAAAACACTAACGAATTGATGTGAACTTCCCAGAACGAAAAATGACACTGAAGATGGCAAATAGCCGAAACCGGTTTGTCTCCAAACCAAACTGGACAAAGGAAGAGGAAAGTTCATTTTAAAAATCTACATTTGCAAAGGCTTTATTCTGAGGAGCAAAATATATTTCTAGAACAAAAGTAGTTTGGGCAATAAATAAAGGGTCGTGAAATAATCGTGTTCGTCAAACAATCTCTCTAATGCTAACTGGATTATTTTTAAAAAATTTTGAATCTTTTTTCTACGTATAAACTACTTTTCGCCATGAACTACTTTCTTCATATTTTATCATTTGATTGGTAATAAACTTATTTTACGAAAAGGATTTTTTAACGACCTAGAGCTTATAAATTATTTAATTAAATTTATAATTAAAGGTCAAAGAAATATAAAAAGTCTAAATTTTCAACAATTTGTTTTTCTTATTTTCGAACACAGCTCATTACAGTGTTTGCAAACCTTAGCATTAAAATATGCAAAATTGAAGAAAATAAAGAGAGAGCCGTAAACAAGTACCATTGGTTTTTATTTATTTTTTAATTAAAAAGAAAACAAAGTTATATGAAACGAATTTCGTTCCGAGAAAAATGACACTGAAGATGGCACATAGCCGAAACCAGTTTTTGTATAAATCAAACTTAACCAGGCATTACAAAATTTCGTTTCAAATATCTAATCACCCTGTCGGAATGCGAGTTTTTTCAGTTGTTTATGATTTTTGACTTTTTGATTTTATAAGTGCAGTGTTTCCACGCACATGTTTTACTAAACTGATAATTAAAAAATTTATTTTACACAGGAAAAACTTCAGTGGCAAGAAACAAATTACATGTGATTGATAAATTAACTTTTACTAATTATCCGAATTAATTTTATTATTAATTTTCAATTTAATTGTATAGATGATAATCCTCTCTAGCGCACGCGTTTAGACACTTTACACATACACCAGAGAGCCTTCATTCTTTTATGCCTTCGCAAAACAACAGCACAAATAGTGAACAGAGAACGAAGAATCGTGTCCTAAGATGGCGTGGCAGGGTGTGAAATGATGATCTATATATATAGAAACACAGCTCCAAACAAAAAATTGAGAAATTAGTATCTCACACATTTCACGCGGTATTTCATTAATTTCATCACCAATATTTTGTTTGAGTTGCTCCAGCATTTCTGGTTTGTTTGCATAAACCTTGCTTTTCAGATATCCCTACGAAAAGAAGTCCGGAGCAGTCAAACCCGGCGACCAATCAACATCACCATTCCTTGAAATAACTTTTTGTGGAAAGAGGTCTCGCAGTAATTCCATTGAAATCCTGGCTGTATGTGATGTGGCACCGCCTTGTTGAAACCACATGTTAGTCAAACCCAAAGCAAGCAGTTGTGGCGTTAAAAAGTTTTCAATCATACCACGATATCGCTCCCCATTGACAGTCATTATGAATTTTTCATGAA
Organism: Phania funesta; assembly: GCA_963932375.1. Classification (NCBI taxonomy): domain Eukaryota; kingdom Metazoa; phylum Arthropoda; class Insecta; order Diptera; family Tachinidae; genus Phania; species Phania funesta. Next base: position 99,770,548 of record OZ010653.1, on the reverse strand, counting down.
AATCGGGGTTCTGGAAGAAGGTCTTGTGTCAACTGAATCTTAAATGGAAACAAATGCAAATCTTCGTGCGAAATTGTGGCCAAAGTTGTTTTTTGAAGACCAACCTCCTGAGCACGTGTCGAATTTAGGTTGATGACTTGTATTTAACACTTTCTTGAACAGCAGTAATGTATTCAGCCGATCTTGCAGTACGTTATGGTCCATGCTTGGGACTGTCTGCTACAGTCCCTCCTTATTGTAATCATTTACTACACGATAAGTAGTGCGCACGTAACTTTCTCACCGTCACAGTAATCGATGATTGATTTTGATAAAATGTTTTAACGATTGAAACACGTTGCTTTACCGAATATTTTTCCATAATAAATTTGCCACGTCTCTACTTCACGACTGCCAAATATGAACTGTCAAGACTAATGTTTACCAAAATGGTGGCAAAACAAAGTAGCATACCTTCCCGGTGGACCCCCTGTATTTCACTGGTTACTTATACAAGCTCAATACGAAGCCCTTAGGATCCGAAATTAAAAAAAATAAATGTCTTATGCTTAAAATGTCTTAAACTATATGAGCGGTTTTAAGAAAATTAAAACAAAAAACACTTAAACATTTTCTGAAGTTTGACAGTTGGGCTCATATGTTGTGCAAAAAAAAAATTAAAAGACTACTAACTTTGTTGCAGTAAGAAACAAGTACTAATGGGTTTATAAGTAGATTTTTTAAAAAAGGCTTAAAGTAAAAAGTTGAAAAAAAGACCTATAAAACTTTGACAAAATTATAAAAAAAAAATATTCTTTACAAAGAAACTGAAAAAAACACACTTGCGAAAACCACAAGGAAAAAGGGAAGGGGACATATACACTTGGCAACGCTACTTAAAAGCGTACTAGAAAGTAATCTTAACCTGCAAGAAACAAAAACAAACACTTTTTCCTGTTATCTTAGTTTGACATCAACAGTAAATAACCTCAAGCTAATTTTATATAACAAACAAACAAAAAATACAAGTAAAAAAAGCAAAAGAAAGTCCCACAAATAAATAAAGAACAATTTACCTTTATTTTCTGTTCTATTAAGGAAACTTCTGTTATTCAAGTCCTTTAGGACTTAGAGGCATGACTATTCTTCAGTGGAATACCTGGCAAATGGCAAGAAACAACACAAAACGTGACTAGCATATTATGCCTTGTCGATTAAACTACTTGTACTACTTTCAGGTTTTTGTTGTCTTTTGCAACCTTATTTCCATGTTGAATTCCTTAAGGTTTTATATATCATGTTGTTAAAACAAGCCAATGAATTTGTTGTAGTGTCCAGCCTTATAGTCTCTCTCTCTCTCTTGCTGTTCTGTCAGTATTAAGATATTTATAAATTTTATAGGGTTTAGAAATTATTGTTAATAAAATTTTTCTGTTATATTCCAATTATTATGAAAATGTATATTCATATACATATCTTCCTTTATATATAAGTGGACAGTTGCGTTGAGCTGCATAACTATATATTTTTTTTTGTTGAAAGCGATACAACCGACAAACAAAATTTATATGTAACAACAATTTCAATACCAAAAGTAAATAAATTCAACTAAAATAAATTTACTGTTGACTTTCTTAGGCGATTTATTTGACAAATATGCTTCGGAATATAACCAAATTTTAGAGGCGGCTACAACGCGACGGCCAGCCCATCGTCTACGCTTTCCTTTTAAGTAATCGGTGACGCTAAATTTTTTGTTATGGTAGAAAAAGTAGATTCGTATCGTGATGGTACATATCAGCTGACAAAGTCAATAGCATAAATAAAGCGCGTTATTGTTTATATTGTGTTATGTAACGTAACTTTTGTGCGGCAAAAATCTACAGACAATATTTTTTTATGAAGAGAACAACAAACTTTTTTATATTATAAAAACTTTGTAAGTTTTAAAATAAGATGACACGAATCTTCTAGTAAATCTACACACACAATTTTGACTTATTTATTCGCGAACCGTTTCTCCACACACGTCGAACAAATGAGGTCGATTATATAGGAAATACAATGTAGAAAAGAAAGCAAGTAATTGGAATTTTAATCACAGCAGTATTATTAAATTCTTGAATTTTATAAGTTTTTCCCTTGCTTGCTATCCATAATCGCGATACATACGCTACAACAGTTCATAGTAATCTTAAATCTAACAATTATTTAATGTTGGCGCATAAGCTCACAAAAACATCGAACAAATTGAATTTGTCAATTCCAATTGAATTTCAATTGCAGATATACAATTTCAATTTATGATTTGCGCGCGCACAGCAGTTGCAACAAGATGTGCGACATGAACAAATCTCACAAACCAACTGAATAAAACTATATAACTAACTATAATTATTGGCATTCTTCTAAGAATTCGATACTATCGATAGTTTTACACACAGCTACCGAATGGGGCAACCATCGATTACTTTCCAAAATTTGTTTAAAATAAGTGTCCGTACGTACTGTTATTAATTAAAATCCACTGTTCATAAATTCTTCATTTGCGTCTAAAATTTATATATTTATATAAAAGTTTATTAAATAAAAAAACATATATGCGATAGTAAATAATACACACACACATAAATATGTAGTTATGAGTATAAATGTATGCACACAAATATAGGGGCGTCTGTGAATACAGAAGTGTAAAATAACACGCACATACATAAATGAAAAGAAGCCAAGTTTGTTTAGCTTTTATTAAGCACGAATGGATACTTGAAAAGCACATTAAAGCAACACTTTGTGGTAACAAGTTTTTAGCACTTGAAATTGTAAGAGAAAGAGCGAAGAAAACAAATACACAGACACACAAGCAACACCTACATATACACATCCATACAACAGCAATTGCATGTTATTATTAGATTCATATACAAGCACATAAATGAATACAAATACAAGAATACTTAAATATGTAACGAAGCAAAATATCTATAAACGAGGGAAGTTAGGATAAAAACTTGAACTCTATTGAAATAAATGAATAAACAAAATCTTTGAAATGGAAATTGGTTGTATATAAAACATGGGTTTTAATTAACAGGGTTGTTCCATTATTTAAATGTTATATTAGGCTTTCCAGTTCTCTATCGATTACTGAGACTTCGATCATGTATTTTAATAAGTATTATAATCGATCGTGCACACTTTTTCAATATCTCACAGTTCTCACTATCCACCAAGAAGTTAAAACGTACACGTCCAAATACGTGAACAAACTAGTCGCACATCCCAACACTCTAGCACGCAATTTATTGCAATTTGACGGCCACCAGAGACTAAAAAGAACTGACACATTGAGCCTGGTGAGGCGGCTCTCTCTATACAATAGAAGATAGATTTTTAAGATTGGAATACAAAAAATTAGTTATTACTTTGGTAATAACTAGTAAATAATAATTTAGAAATAAAATTTGAATACTTATTGTGAATTTCTTTTAATAGAAAGATTCAATAAAATAAAATAAAGTATATAAAAAAAACTTTTTCAATATTTAAAACAGATTTGACAATTCATATACCAGATATTCTATCTGGCAAAGCCAGGGCAAAAAAGACTTACTTCGTACGTTGTCTGCAGTGGTTACAAAAAATGCCACGTAATTCTCAAAACTTATATCACATATAGAAGGGAGTTCCCGTTCCAGCCTGTAGTTGCCATTTCTTGTAGGACATCTGGAAAATATTTGATGTATTTTTTTGTGATGGTTCTGTTGCCAACCCACGCGAGCTTTACTAGGTGGCAGAGCATTTATAAAAAGTAACTGTTTGGTAGACGGCAGCATTATTATTTTTTTTTAAGTCGCCATCGCAAACGCACAGTGGTGCAAAAAAACGCAATTTAAAAAAATCGATGTCACATATTTATATATAAAAAATTAGGTTTTACGATAAGTTCCAAACACACCAAAAACTAAAAATTCACCACAAATATAAGAAATCATTAGAACAATAGTTTGGGGCATATTTTTTATGGTAAGACCAGCACTCATCGGATGATCCCTATTCATGGAATGCATTGTGCTAGAACTAGGAAAAGAGGTTATGGGAAGGAGGATAGAGGGAGTAGTGTTTATTAATATTTGATTTGAACGTTTCCACAGAGAAAGTGGGAGGAAAGACCTTTGCTGGAAGCTTATTCCACATACGGATGGTCCGGCTAAAGAACGAATTCAGTCTGTAGTGCGTTGTGCGATCCACTGGCCATTCGACCACAAATGAATGTGCTCTTGATGAAGTACGTATGGTGCGTATGAATGAACGGGTTTCGGGAATAATATCCCTAATTTCATCAGAGCACAATCCATTGTAGTAGCGATAAAACAGCGAAACACACCCCACATTGCGACGATTCTCGAGCGAGTCAATAGAGTTGGATACCCTACTCTCACCGATGAGCACCTTCGCCCTCTCCTGAACGCGGTCGAGTAACTATAAAATAGACTTTGAAGCACCGGCCCATACATGAGAGTTGTATTCCATTATCGGTCGGATATAAGTGGTATATATAGTTAGGAGATCGGATGGGGTGAAGTACTTCTTAAACCGTTTGAGGGAGCCTAGGCACTTGAATGCTTCTTTCGACACTTGAAAGATGTGTTGGGTCCATCGGACATCACATTGAATCTTCATGCCAAGAACACCAAGAGCTTCTGATCCCACAATATCTATACCACCCTCAACTACAGATGGAGCAGCAAAGTCCGTCGTGCGTCTGTGTGTTAACATACAACACTGGGTCTTATTGGGTTTAAAATCGACCCTATTCGCACGACCCCATTCTATAATCGTCACAAGATCACTATTTAATGAATCATTCATGAGGTGCCTCATAGCCGCAATCTCTAAGAGGCTTGGACTGTTGATGAATGAGTAAGAATGGCATATGCTGCTGTCATCTGCAAAAGTATAAATAGGGTTGGAAGTTTGACGAAAAAGGTCACCTAGGAAGATAAGAAATAGAGTAAGAGAAAGAACTTTACATTCTGTACAAATCTGGAGCTATACGTTTATAAGAGAATATTTGGAATATGCTTGCAAAGGTCAAGCCATCTACTTGACTCCGATGGTATTTAATGATACAATTGAAAGCGTGGAACCCACAGAGTTTTCTACCAACAATGCCACACACTTAATTTAATAAAGCAAAGTTTTCAGCATTTAAGAAAATATTTTTCTGTGTAACAATAATGAAAATATTGAAGGAGAGAATTACTTATATCTACCAAATGCGAATTTTACTTCAGCAAACATTCATCCAACTAAATATAATTAAAACCAATTTTTATTTAATTCATATTAATTAATATTTCCAATATAAATCTTATCCCTACACTATTATTTTTTAATTAATATCAATTCAAAATGGTATCTCAATCTTAACTTACCAGCGATTGGGTTGAGAGAGCCACTGCCACTAGAAATTCCGTTAAATCACGTGGTAGAGACTTGAGGCAGACCACTACTTTGTTTATGTAATTGCACAAGTATATTTTACTTCTTCCTGGACAATGGGCAGTTTCAGATCTCTGTCGATAAGTCGTCATATCCTTTACTGTTTTCTTTGCAACTTCAGCTGAATGTCATAAGTCGATATTGGTTTTATAATGGATGTGTGTAGAAGGATTTTATTTTCCAAAGCCAGGGTTGAGTGTACTTAAATTGTTCTAAGTTTAATGGCCACTACCTTTGCCTTGATGAGGCGGGAATAAGTAAGGCGTCAATCTAAGTGGATACCCAAATACCTTATTATTGAGAGAAAACGTTACATGGGCACATTTAGATGGATTTACATTTTCCTCGATTTTTTTAGGCAGTCCTTTAGCTCATTAACAAGAGACTGGATATGTTCGGATACAATCTTCGGATTTTAGTTAAAATTTATAAACACTGTGTTGTCTGCAAACGTTGACGTATATGTCTTGGAACATGCTCGCTTATCCGCTGTATAGAAGATTTGTAATAGCGCCCCAAGTAACCTACCTTGAAGAACTACTGCAATGATTTTCCCATTGAAAAATTGATCATTTGATATTGAACTCACCTAGAACTTAATTGGTGCTTAAATAAAACTTAATTAAAAACGACTTAGAATTTAATTTCGTCAAATCAATCAACCCTCGTTATTAAAACAAAATTCATCGAAATGTGGCAAACGTGAACTTGCATTTAGCGTTACAACTAAATGTTACCTTGTTGCAAAAGAAGTTAGTTTTGTTAATGTCATTGCAATTTTAATTTCAACAGTGGCAAAGAGACTAAGCCAGAAAAAGAAACACAAGGACGGTCGCAAACGTGAGTAGCATTAGTGTATTGTGCACAAACACGTACTGAAGTAAGTACTTTATATTCAGCGTGCTGCTTGCCTGTCTCCTTGACTCTCGGTGTCTGTATACAAGTGTTTATTTATCTTAGAGCATAGCATGTGTTGATATCAAGCGTAAACAATTTTCTTAAAAGTCGCATAAATTTGAGTAGTCTGAACTTGTTATTTCCAATTCGAAAGCATTTTCAATGACAAAATAAATTTGAGATAATTATATATGTAGAAATTGTACAAGCATTGAGATTAATATTTGAAATGAACATCACGGTTTTTGCAAGTGGTTTTTCTCTTCTTGTTCACTTGGCTGAGCCTCATTAAAACTAATTGATAACATTAAGCATCGTAGCAAAACCAATAGGTTATGTAGCTGATTTGAGCTAAAATGAAATGATTGGAATAGGATCTTATGTTAGGCAGTCAACGACCACTTGCAAAGGAGAATATCTTGACACGTGACTAGTGTTCGCACTATAACGAACGCAACACAGCAGTAAATTGTTACGTTCTTTCCTTTTTAAATTTGAAAAATCAAACCGTTTTCGATAGCCCAAGTTCGATAAAAAATAGACGTATTAACGAAAAAAAAACAATTGATTGAGAAATATTAATTTTTAATGATTTTGGAGAAGGAAATTTCATTTTCTCACCCCCTGATTATTTCAAAACAAATATAATGAAATCATTAACGTTAGGACTAACGCTAGTGTTGCTTTCATACCAAACGCAGTGTAAAAGGAGATTCACAGGCTTAGATCCTTTCGATCTATTACCTTAACGTCATTCCTCCTCAAAGCTGCAGAACAATTTTTGATCATTATATCAGGGTAGTCTATCCTAAATATTGAACAATATGCTTACCAATCAGGTCAATCGAATGTAACCCCCACACAAAACTTAACGACCAAATCGAAAGGGCATTGGATGGTAGATAAGCAGAGGTCTGTACAATAGCTGACATTATGGCGGATTTTTATAAAGCAATTTTCAGATCTGTTGAGGAAAGTGTGATCAGGAAAGGAATATACAGTCTGGTTATAATGTGGGATCTCAACATTCATCTTTTAAACCGGGGCAAAAAGATCAATTGCTAGGTCGACCAAAGGATGGTTACTGGTCACTGACGGACTTTTGCTAACTCTCGATGATCTCGGATACGAAATTCCTGGCTTTGCGGATTAATTTAGTTATTATGTTTAGAGGCAAGTATGACTCCGCCATAACCAATCGAACACAACTATCTATTGATATCACGCACGACTGGGGCCAAGAAAAGTGACTATCTATAAATCCCCGACTAATATGATACTCTTCACCAGCAGAAAATATCTACGAGCAGTTCTAAAAAAAACTCTTACTTGGCAAAAACAATGCAGGCTCAGATGATACATCGGATAGCGTGCTTGAGTATAATGGGAGCAATGGGAACGTGCCCCATGCCTTAGGAATTAGGACCTGAGTCACTACACTGCATCTCGCAGTTAAAAGGACAGCAGCGACCTTAAGTTCCCAATTTCTGCCGTTTCTGATAAGATGAATAGAATACTAACTTTTCCAAGCACTTTAAAGTGATCATAAGTGAACGCTCAGCTTCGAAAAATAATAAGATAATAGTAGAACACATACTCGCAGTTATGGTACATGGATGGGTACAAGATGTAAAATTAGCAGTGCTGGGTCGAATGCAGTTTCAATGGGAAAAGAAGCTTCTATCTTTCCGGCGAATCAGCTTTACTCAATTACTAGATAACCAAATATGCATGTGGCAGTCGAAAAGACTCATGGATACCGAAAGTATTAAGGCTATTCTGAATTTCAGGAGAAATGATATTCCACGCTAAACTGAACAGTTAACAAGAGTCCATAGAACCATCGCATGAATAAAATAGGTGATTCTTGATTTGATATTCCGACAGGGTGATTTGATGTAGAATTTTGGTACGAATTTCCGTCATCCCTTGTCAAGTTTGGTTTGGAGACAAACCGGTGTCGGCTATGTGCCATCTTCAGTGTCATTTTTCGTTCAACAAATGGGGCCGTGCAAACAGGGTTGATTTTAATGTGTTGCTTACTGACGCTTAGGCGCACAACCGAACAGGCTGCCTCGTCTGTAATAATGGGTAATATCGATGTTGAGGGATCAGAAGCTCTTGATGTTCTCGGGATGAAAATTCAGTCCGATGTTCGATGGACTAAGCACATTTTTCAAGTCGCAAAAGAAGCTTTCAAGTGCCTCGACTTTTTAAAGCGGTCCAGGAGATACTTCACCCCCATCTGATCTTCTCAACATTTATATTACTTACATCAGACCGAAAATGGAATACAACTCTCATGTATGGGCCGGGTCTCCAAAGTCTATTTTGGAGTTACTCGAACGCGTACAGAAGAGGGCGAACTTGTTCCAGTATCCCGGACCTTTTTGCGCGAGACAAGATACTCATCAAGGGCTCACCCATTTGTAGTCGATTGGCCAGTGAACCGCACTACGCATAACCGAGAGAATTTTTTTTGGCCGTACAGTTCGTATGTGGAATAGAATCCCTGCGGAGGTATTTCTTGCCACTTTCAATATTGAGAAGTTCAAATCAAACGTCCACAAACACTACTCCCTCTTTCCCCCTTCCCATAACCTATTTTCTTAGTTCCGGCACAATGCACTGCATGAGTAGAGGTCAGCCCCTAAGTGCTGGTCCAACAAAAAAAAATGATAGCGAGGATTATAAGTAGTCTAGATCTGTTTTAGACAACCAATAACAAAAAAACATTAAACAGGGGCTTACAAATATCAAGAAATCACAAGTACCATAAAACCAGTACTGTAAAGCAATGCTTAAATTGGGGAAATCTTTCTTCAAGATCATTGTGTCAAGCAAGGCCATAGAAAACTTTTGCGTATACTTACCATACGGAGGGTACGCGATGGTTTACAATTACAAAGAAAAAACATGGCTGTAGTAATTACGAGCAACATTTGCTGATTAAATGTTAAGAACAACTTGTTCGTCTCAGTAAAAGTAATGTTGAAAACGTTTTTACAGATTCATTTCATGTTTGCCACAACAATATATTATTTTAGATAATGTGATATGGTTGTTGTCACCACGCCACATTCATGTTTTTCTTTGCCCCATTTTTATTACAAGTAATGTTCTATTTTTCCGCAAGCTTTGGCGAGTCTTACAGTTTCTCACTCGCGTCTGGTATTTTGAAACGATCGCGTCGATTAAGTAGAGCAGGCAGAAGGACCAGGATACAATTGTAAAGTCGGAAGAAGGGTGATTTAAATATTTGAGAATTACTATTAATTACCAAATATAAGTAACCTATTCTCGAGCATATATTGATCCAAAGCCGAAATAATAGGCTACACAGGTACAAAAATTATTGTCTTAAAAGTTGGAAAATTATTTAGCACAGATTACAACTTGGCGATCCGCAAGTTATTGTAGCGAGGCACAAGTATACCAAACTTCGCAAATTGTCTGGGTATATTAAATTTGGGAAATATTTGTGGAAATCTGTTCATGTGTTTTATTTAATCTTCCCCCACCTTCTGGGCGCGGATTGGCAACCACGATTTGCCAGCTAAGCTAAAAGTTTGTGTGTTTGTTCAATAGGAAATTGCAATTTTTACAAATACACCTTTTATTATACCAAGTTTAACGACGCGTAACAGGGTTTTGCTTCAGTTAGCTGATTCACTTTCAAGACTTATTCAAGTAGAACAAGTTTACAGACGTTAATTTACACAGTTTGTTCCCATGTATTTCATGTATGTAGATTTTTTTTAAACGAAAGTGTGTGTATACTCACTCAAAAACTATTATTGGTTTCTAGAAAAAGTGAAACTCTGAATTCGATATTTGTATTTTATGAAAAAAAATAAATAAATTAACGTATGAAAGAAAGCTTATTTCAACCGTTACTTTTTTAAGACTTTTAAATATTTGTATAAAATTTCTTAATTTTCTTAGAACTTCTTCCGTTTCAGCTGACGATATTGTTGTATATACATACATATTTTTATGGCACGTACATGCATCAACACTTCAGTGTATTTCAAGATTCTAGGGTAAAATATGGGAGCCCTAGCTGACATAAACAATGGCGGTGTGGTTAAGGAAAGCGAACATTGATTTGTTGTTGTAGAGTGATTGTGTGTTAGTGTGTGGGTGTGTGTTAGTCTGTAAAAAAAAGCAAAGTGAACCTGAACGTGAACGTGTTTTGTTCATATAAAAATCAATTGGTTAATAATGAGATATTCCACTGTAATATTTGTGAAATATTCAAGTGCTAATACTCTTTCTTATTCTTTAAGTACGATTCGGTTTTCTTGAAGTGATTTAAGCCATTTACTAACATTTGTTGCACAAATATATAAGTGTGATTTATTCAATATGAGTAAGTTATCGCGTTGTAATTACAATTCTCCTTTAAAAGCTGTCAACTGCAGATTGTATTTCATTATTATTAACACAAATATTATATTTCTCTTCTAATTGGTAAAGAGAAGAAAATCCTAAAGATTTAAGATTGATAAACAGGATGAATGGAAATGTATTGATTTTGCCTATATAAAGTAAGAGCTTGTTTTTTGTTTCTACATTCATTTTATCACGAAAATGCTATAATAAGTTTTTCTACCATCGTTTTCTTTTTGGAATATAACCAAAAAAATGTCGTTGGTAACAGACGAACGCTTGTCAGAGGATATTCCTTGCCTCTAATGGCAGTTCTTACCAAAGTGCGAGTTGCCAGTTAACTCTAGTATTCAGCGAGTATTTGCTTAAATATTTAGCGCATTAAATATTAATCATTCAATGGCTTTAGATGCCTGGGTTCTATTCACACCAGTAGCGCTCTTCTTCGTCAATATCAGTCTACAGCAATTAATTCGAAGTAAAACAATTGACATAATAGCTATACTCGATTCAAGTATTACGCCTACCTAACACCAGAAGCTCTACAACACTATTCTTAAATAAACATAAGGCGTAATTCCAAGGTTGTATACACTAGAGCTTTTTTAATTCCTCTAATTCACACTCTGTCTTCCAGAGCATATGCCTTTCCGAAGAAAGTAGCAGAATTGTTTTAAAAAAATTAGCGGCCATTAGTTGCCTGAGTTTGCTTTAAAACAAATACCATTAATTGGAGTCCTGTGTTCGATCCCATGTTTTAATATTAAGTTAGTTTCAAAATCTACAAAATAAGCGTTGTGCTACGCAGTGTTGCATTGATGTGGAGTACACTTTCATTTAGGTTCAACTTAATGAAAACTTTAATTTATAATTAATGTAAAACTAAATTATTTGTTTATTAGTTTTTCCGAAAGGGTGCTCTGATATATATGTTTGGAACGATTTTTCGTCATCCCTCGTCAATTTTGGTTTGGAGACAAACCGGTTTCGGCTAGTTGCCATCTTCAGTGCCATTTTTATCGTTCTGAGAACGATTGACAGGGGATGACGGAAAATCGTTCCAAACATATGTAAAAATAAATAAAAAATTATTAACTATATTTCCAAGAAAGCATTCATTATAATATAAAAACAATTAAAAATAATTACAATAATAACAATATCTGAAGAAAACAAATGTACAGAAATCCAAGCAAGAAATTGATGATATTTGTGATTTTTTAAAATGCTAAGTTTGGTAAAGAATTAATTTCTTACATAAACATTTTTTCGACAGGACCAACATAGAGATGTTCTTTATGTAACTTGAGGTGCTGATGCGTACCGTTGAGAAGTACCGTTATCACCAACATGAAGAAGGTGCAACGACTCACATATATTAGTATAACCTCTCAACGGCGGAGTAGAAAATTCGGTAATCCGCATTAAATTTTTTTTTTACTTTTTTAGTTTTTACATAATCGTAAAAAAATAGAAAAACACGAGAACAAATTTAAAACAAAATAAGCCACAAGTTGTCATATACATACAACAGTACAACACCTGCTAATTTCATTAGAGAGTATGTTACTGTTCTGTGCATATAGCAACTGTTGTTAATTAATTAATTACTAATTAAAATGCTGGCTCATGCGAGAAGAGAGAGAACAAACTATTTGTTGTTTTTTTTTTATTTGTTATAAATTTTATAAAAAATAAAACTTTTACGAAATAAAAAAAAACTATTTTTTGCCCAAATTAAAAAACAACGTTGGCACGATAATACCGTTGTCGAATTTCAGATTTTTTACTTAACTGAACAAAATACATCGTTCTGAACTCATGTTAGTATTTTTCGTAAAGCTCCTCCCTTTTCACATAACTATATATCTCGAAAACAAGTATAAATTCAAAAAAAACGCCAGCAGATTGAAATCAACCACCTCAAAAATCATAACAAACAGTTGCTCTAGTCGAAAAGTTGTCTTGAATTTTTTAACTTGTGTTATTTTTAAATTTAACCTTAGAATTACATAAGTTGTTTTATCTGCCGCAACTTTTTTTGCATTTTAATATTTCTCCCTACAAAATTTATAAAAATTAATGCAAATATTTTGTTTAACTTGGTTGCTTCATTATATTTTTACAAAGGAACATAGAGTTCTTGCATTTCTTATTAATAACTTGGGTTTTTCTACCCAACACAGAATGTGGATGGGAATCCAATACTTGCATGGGAATCCGATAATATTTTTAGACGTTATAATATTTTCGAATCAGACCACTTACTGTTGGAACCCCTTAATTCCTGAAATTGATTTCAGACAATAGAATTTTGTGAATTCCATGTACTATGTACTTGATTATAGTTGCTGAAATATTTCTGGTGGAATGATTGAATATAAATACGAAACACTGAAAAAAATATTCTATTGCAAATAAAAGTCAAAGTACATATTTAATTTTTTTTTTAATTTATAATGAAATTTCAACTTATTAATAAATCTTTTATAATTATGGCAATAATTTATTCTGGCTCAAGTTCGTTTTCGGTTTATTTTATCTCTAACATAAGTCTTACAAACAACTTAAAAACACCCGAATTTAATAGTATTTAAGTAAGAGATTTTTTTTATTTAATAGCACAAAATCTCAAAGGACCAAGAATTAATATGATTGTGTTATTGTAATTCAGCGAACCGATATGCTGACAATACACGCATGAACTCGTACATATATCTTTCATACAGTTGCTGTAAAAATGTTCTGCCTTTATATTTTTAACTTAAGATAAAATAATACCCAGAACATACATGTATCACATCATTTGGGCTTTGAAATAATCTTTTGCTTCTTTCTGCTACATTAAAGAAAAATTATGTTTGAGTTTTAGGAATTATTCGATTCTTGTATATGTTTACTGGGGTCTCAAAAGGATACTCTACTGACTTATTACACAGAAATCACAATGAAGAGCCGTCAACAAAAAACTAACTTCATAATTTGAAGTCAATAGCAGAACTTCTAACGTTAAAACGTTAAGAAATTTATAAAAACGTAAACTTTTTCTTCAACATCTGTAAAGGGGATGAAATAAATGGTTAATTTCTAAAATTTCTTATAATTTCAATAGTTTTTTTATATTTTTCCTCTTACCTGTAAAAACCTTGAAAATTAATTTTAAATAAATTTTAAATTCTCAATTACTGAAGATATAATATACTTTTAAATATTTTATTTGTAATGATGCGTATAAATAAAAATGAATAAAATCAAAAATATGTTTCATGGTCCAGTTTGAAAACTATTTTTCATCTTTCATACCAAAATTATGTTGACTCGACAAATTCAAATCAACTCTTCCATTCACTTATACATTTTTATACCTTGAAATATTATTAACACTTTATAGGAACAATAATCATTAGCTTATTATGCATGGCCTTGAATATTCTTTAAGTAATAATGGCCAGCGGTAAACACAACTGTGAAGTGACATCCGCTGCTCGAGTAAGTTTTTGGTGACACACAATTTTTTTAGTTAACTTTTTTAAATGACTTTAATATAATGAATTCATTTTAAATGTCAAAAATAAGTGTCTTATTTATATTAAAATAATTCTGCCATATTTTTTAAACTTAAACAGAAAATTCTTCGATTACAATATTTAACATTTTAGTAGACAGAAATGATCATGCCTCATTGAATTTGCTTGCAGCAGCTAAATTAATTTATAAACGAGAGATCGGTGAATTCCACTAAGTTTTCAATTCTGGAATCGTCAAATCAAATACATAATTGTATTAACCCTATGAATTCTTATTTTTTCCTGATATATAACAATCTAAATTCGGTCGTCTATTTCGAATTTTTAAAATTTGAAAAAGAAGCAAAAGAAAAAGCGAATCAAACAAAGTTATGATTTTGAGGAGAAGAAAAATAAAAGATTTTAGGTGCTTTCGTTTAGAAAATATTTGACATTTTTTATCCTTCTCTTATATTCACAGTTTTTTTTTCTGTTTTTTCCCTTAATGATGCCGAAAGGCCATTTAAGTAAAAAATTACATTATCAACCCCAATTAAAGTATAATTAAAAATTTTGTTTATTTATCACTTGTGAAGCAATAGAAAGAAAGTTTATTCATTTTGTTACTCTTAGAGGCTGATAAGTTATTTAAACTTGAATCTCAAATATCACTATTTTCAGTCACATATGCACTGTGGAGCTATGCAAACATATTGTATGAATAAATTATTAAAATCATGGGCAAGAGTTTAATAAGGGCAATAGTAACTAACAAGCGCACACTCAACCAAGCACACAAACGTACAGACATACAGCCACAAACCTATATAAAACCATAGGCGAGTTGTGTCCAGCTAATAGTGTGCGATCGTGTTTGTGTGAAATATATTTTTCAGTAGTTTTTAAGGCCATAATTATAAATATGCAATGTAAGTATTTAATATGACACCCAACAAACCTTGGGGTGGGCTTTAAAGTGTTCATTTCCTACGGAAGTAATAAGTGTAATAAATATTTAAAAGCAAATATATTTTCCTCTTAAATCTTTACTGGGTGATTATTTATGAAATGTGATAAATGGGATTTTGCATTTTATATTAACTGTACAGCTTTGTGTTTTAAATACAAAATGAAAATTCATAATTAATTTGTGAACGCTTGTACTAGTAACATCTGTTCATATGTTTGTTAATATGAATTTATGTACGTATGCCAGTCACCATAATATGTCACATAGAACTAAGGGATTTTAATAAAGATATTTATGCATGAATATTCGAGGTGCACTAACAAAAGTAAAGAGATCTGTTGAATTTTCTAAAATATTTTCCGATGGCCACTTATAAGTCTTAGTTGTAGCGACCAAAAGCAGACATATTTCGGTCGGAAAAGAGTTAAGTCTTTTAACAACAGCTTACACTCTTCTTGGCTCCTGGCTGTTAGCACGTGCCATTTCAGTCTAGCTTTGATACCGACAAACATAAGTAAAATGCAGCCAGACGCAGCTAGAATTTTATTTTCCCTTAATGGTAGCGTTAAAAGAAAACGATATGGTTTGTAAGACCCCATAAACGGTGACAGGAAGCAGAATAGTTGGTAAGGAAAGGAGTTCCAACATTGAAGGTTTAGAGAGAGCGAGAGAGTTTTAAATGTAACAACTCTAGATAAGAACATATCCTCGGATACAAAGTTGATGCAACCTCCATGAACCTTTCTATATACATGATGAGGGTGGAGGGGCATGCTCAAGCATAGCTAGTCGAGCAGTGAACAGCTTTAATAATTTTGGCTGTTGTCTAGTAAAACCAGTTTCGTGTAAAAAACAAGATTTGGTTTTGCACACCTCGCATAATCACTCATATAACCAGCAACCATACAACAGTAACAATGATATATCTCAGACCAAGCAGTGGGATTTTCATATCACCAATATTAGCAGTTGAAGCAATAACACTTTCAGCTGTATGAACATTATCTGTCCACATCATCATCAGTATCATTCACAAAACCAACATCATCATCAGCACTAAAATCTTGTACAGCATTGAATATGCAACCATATTAAATAACCTGACAATTGTCCACAATACATGAATATTTTAGACAAACAAACTCCCCCACACTCTTGTACAACATATATATTATAATGTGGCCTGGCGCCCTTTTGACCACACTCACAGATCTCTGCTTAAAACAATGCCAATCTTTTTTTTCGTTTTACTGCCTTAAGTTCAAATGAAAGTACATTATTCATTTTTAGTTGCATATTAAACCAGTTTACATTTGATTTTAAGAATATTTTTTTTTTGGAATTGTGTGGTTTGCTAAAGTTTGATTAACAAAAATTTAAATATTTATCTTGAGCTCCACAAAGAAATTATAATAAAGTCCTGCGGGATTGTATCTTTAGTAAAGTGGTTTCTTAAGCAAAGAATATGTAAAACAAAGCAATTTCGTATTTTGTTTGAATTGCAAGGGCTAAATTATAAAATATATTTATTAGGATATTAGTGTTAATATTAACATGGGCAGTTGGCTTTATAGATATGTAAGAAGTTCTTGATTTGATATTCCGACAGGGTGTCTGATGTAGATTTTTGGACCGAATTTCCGCCATGCCTAGTCAAGTTGGGTTTGGAGACAAGCTGATTTCGGGTATTTGCTATCTTTATTAAAAATCCATCTTATTAAAATCCCAAAAAATCATTATTAAGCCGTAATGTAAAAAAAATCGCGTTAGATCCAGGCATTTGAAAATTACTTAAAAATTAAACAAATTTAATTTTTTGTTCTCTCGTTTTTTTCTTAATGTCTCATGCAAGTTATTAAAACATACAACCTATGTCGTTAATTACTTTTCCTAAAAATAAAAGCTTTATTTTTCATATTATTCCCGAAAGGCCGAAGCCACGAAATGAGCAGCAAATCGACAAATGTCCAGATATTTAAAGCATATTAAAGTGGCCACGCAATGTGCGTCATTTTCTAATTGAAAATAAAATGAATTAAAAATACTATTAAAGTTTTTAATAAATTAATATATCCGTTAGTCATGGGAATGCCTTTAAAATTTAAGTTGTTTATATATACTAGATATATTACAATTAATCAATTTAATTTTCAGAACTAAGTTTGTACTCTTACTCTGTCGTGTTTAATATGATAAATTATGAATACAGTAAATGTTAAAATTTTATTAAATAACTAGCCGAATGGTATGCATTTTCTATGCCCCTACGCACGTTATCAACATTATTTGAGTCTTTCTACTAATTTTCTGTCGACTGTACAGATCGTATACTTAACCCAATAATCAAGACAAATGGAATATGAGAGATAATATTTTCAAACTTTATAATTTTTAATTTTTCTTGGGTTAGAATAAAGTTTACAATACTAGATATATTCCTTTATAAAGAGTAAGCACAAAAATATGTAAAGTAAATGTTAAGCCGTTCATTGTAAACAAAAATGATTATAGAATTTCTTTTTATTAAAAACGCCTAATTTAAGAAATACTATGCTGAAAATGCTTGTAGTCAAATGAGTTTGTTTTTAGAGTTAAAGGCAAAGCAACCGATCCGTTTGTAACCTATCGATACAATTTTTAATAACCAACCGGACAGAAACAAGCCATTTGGTGCTAAAACTAGCCGCTTTACGGCTCATTGACGGAACTCGGCCTAAGAAGGTGAGACTTAAAATGATAAACTTTTCCACAAGTAGTTTTGAGATTTAAAAATAAAGTCATTTTTCATAAAAATCCCCTTTTTAAAATAAAAATGGCGTTCTGAACCACTGTCAATTTTCATTGGCCAAAACCTATTTGTTTTCTTGATATAGGTTCATGTAATTTTGAAACAATCACAAAGGAAAAACATCAAAATTAAGTTAACTAAAAAGTTTGCTTTTAAAACAAAATAAACCTTTAAAAAACCTTTTCGTAACAAGAATACTTTTTAACAAAATTTCTCCATTCACGCACTCAAAAACAATTTCTTCACGAAAGGAACCTTTTTCTAATAAAAAAAATTTCACAACCCGTTTGTGATTTTCCAAAAGAGTCAATTTGTATCAAAAAGGCTCTTTTGGCAAAAAATCTTATACTTTTCGAAAAAGTTACATAAAAACATATGGAAATTGATTTGTCGGAAAATTGAAATGATTATAAGCAAGGAATAAAATTTTGTTGAATCTTCTCTTGTGAAGTCTGTAGGTGAGCTAGGGACGGAGATACAGGGGACGAAAACTAACTACCTCGAACGTGAAAAACTTTGTACGGCATGCAACTTTCTTAAATACTGGCCGATTATGCTCTACTAGACCAGACAAATAAATATTAACATGGGTTGTTATACCTGTCAAACCTTAAGAGATATTTCATTACAAAGGTAAAATCGTTCGTCTTTTGCCTCGTTTTTTTATTTTTTGCTTATTATTTTTTTACACATCATCTGATTGAAATTATTTTAAACTGAATCACATAATTCGTAAAATACACACACAACGTGCGCTGACCGGTACACCCCTTCATAGATTAACCTCTACACCCCTTGCGAGGCTTCATTGTCCATCCTGTTCGGAATCTCCCGGTCTAATGCTTTAGAAGTACCTTTAAAAATTGACCTATCCACCTCTCCCTAGGCAGTCATGTCCATCTCTTTCGGATTCGACTCTTGGCCAATTAAAACTATAGAGATTACCGTCTGCACCTCTTGCCAGGCGTTCTGATTCATACCTGCAATGTATAAAAAGATATCCAACCACACAAAGCTTCGTATGCACGGGTAAGTCTGCATTAAAACTGAAGATCGACTGGTATCCAGAATTCGTGTACTGGAGACCAAACACCCTCTTGGGCATACATCCCTGGTGTATGCTGTTTCGACGTGGATTAGAGATTTTAATAAAGAATGTTAACTTTTGTCCGTTCGACATATTTAGCTCGACTCGTTGCTGAGACAGGAACCTGTTACCGGGCGCCACTACGTGGAGGTATAAGTCAGAACTTCTGATAGTGCACTCAGTTAAGGGACGTCATATGTGTGTGTGTTGTGCCTGCCAGCTTACCAAATACTCTCTATAATATAAAGCTATTTTCCACAAAAGTTTTCTTTTTTTTACAACAATCAATTTATGGCAAAAAGTCTTTTTTTAGCGGCATTTGTAAAATCGCAAAAACTATATTTTGCTCAAAATGAGCTTTTCCATAAAGAGGCAGTATTTTTGCCTACAACAAAATTCATAAAATCAGAACAAATTAATTGCTTACCGAATAGTCGTTTCTAATTTGCTTAAAAATAATTTTCTTGATACAAAAGTAGCAACTTTTTTCATTAGTACAGCGTTTTGTCCACGTTTCAACAAAAAGCTGTCTAGTTTAAACAACTGTTTACCACCAAATGTTCTCATTTACACAAAATATTATTATTTTCATTTCAAGGTAACATTCAAAACTATGGCTCATAGTATCATATGGAAATCCTGATCCTTTAACTCGAAAAACATTTTTAAATAGTGTTTTTTAAATCGCGTTTTTGTTAAATGGATTTGTTAATTAATTTATGGATTGTAGAATTTTGAATAACAAATTCCATTGCTGTTTTCTGTCGGCTGCATATTTAGTTGTAAATATTGAAGGTTATTTTGCGAATGTGTTTTTTAAAATTATTGAAGCATGAATTCATTCAACCAATCACAGTATTAAATTCATACTCACACAGGCCGTGTCATAAACAAACAAAATTATGCTAAAATGCACAAAAACAAAATTTGACCTGTTAAATAGTTAACAAACATGTAAAATGGCATTTAAATTTATTTCAAGGCAAATCAAACTACGGTAGGTGGAAAAAAGGCAATAGAGGATGATAATGAAATGATTTAAACTAGAAAAATTTTAAAACTTTAAAACAAGCCACAAATGTTTTCGTTTTAAATTTACAAAAGGCATTAAAAGGTCACTTCAGTGTAAATATGTAAAAATGTGTTTGCAAGTGCATAATTAAGGGGTGAGATTAGTCAGAGTATGGACATATTAAAGGTATATAGGAGTAGCTTTTTCACAAGTAGTGATCTTCTGACTGTACTGATATTTAAAGAAAAATGTTCTCCAATACGCCCATCCAGAAAATTTATTTTATAGGTCTCGTTCCATTGTTTCAAGTCACCTGTTCATAAGATATTTAAAATCACTCTTTTTATCAGAATAATTAGATAAAATGTGGCTGAAAATGAGTGGAATCAATTAGACTCTGGGGTAATCTATAAAACAAAATAAAATTTATTAAAAATATTGCTTTTCTTGACCTTTTTTAATTTAATTTATTAAAATTCTCCAAGCTTGAAGGTCTTTTGTTAAAAATTTATGAATCCTATCTTTGGTTTTACCAAACAATCTATTCAATGTATTATAAACTTTGAAAGTCATTTTGTATTTTTCCTTATCAAAAAAATTCAGTCTTCTTTCAATACATTGCTTATATTACGTTCTCTCCTAACATTATACTGATTAATAAATTTATAAATCGGCTCCTTTGGAAAACTATTCTCGTCTAATATATTCCTAATCTTTTCTTTATTCTTTCTACGAAATTCTCTATCACTCATAATAAGCACTCTATTTATAAAATTCTTAGCTGTGTTCATAATAATAGCTTTATTGTGCTTTGAATAATATTTTATAATTCTGCCCGAAGCACAAAAGAGGAAACAGCATTTTTGACAGTTTCACCAAGATGTCCGCCACACTTAGGCGCTATCAGGCGAATTAGGCAGGCTTATTAGCCAACAATCAGCTGCATGTATACTAGTTAAAAATGGGAAATTTTCTCCTTTTTTTTGATTTTCCGTTTATTAAATAATTGAAATGAAGATTGGAAAAAGCAAAACATTCGAACGAAATTAACTAGACCTTCTTTTTCTTCGAATGTAGCCTTTTTATTTGAACTTAATCATAAAAGTGCAATATAATATTCTTTTTGGACTTTATTTTTTTTTTTTTTTTAACGATTTTTATTAGATACTTCGCCAAAGATTTCACAAAACATTTACAACGACATCAAGTGAAGATAGTCTCAAATTCCTTGCATTTCAGTCCACCAACCATTCTAAAGGATTCTTTATCTTCAGATATGAAGCGATTAAAATATTTCATATGCAGTTCTAGACGCATTGACCACTTTGACCACATAATGCTGTTGCTAAGTACGGTATTTTCTGAATCGTTTATTCACTCTAAAATTAGCATGTAGTTTACGATAAATTATCTGTTTTTTTTTCTTCTGGAAATTATTTAATTTTATGTCGCGGGCAGTCAATATCACTTGGTACCTTTTCTCCACTAATTACGACGCGAGCGTACTCACATTACGCCTACTCTGACAGTCTTTTAACACTTAATAAAGTTGTTTTATAATAAGAAAAGTCTTCTCAAAGGAAGAATTTAGCTTGGTTATTATAATGGATTGGGAGCGTCAATGTTAAACGTTCATCTAGTCTGTGTTATGTATGACTTGAGAGAATATTTAACGAGGTGGTTGTCTTAACTTTATAACATTTGATATCCTGATCTGAATGCCTCTATCTAAAATATTGTTTAATAAGAGTAAATAAGTTCTGAAATGGAAAAAACAACCCGTGTGGGAAGTATTATTTTAAAATCTCCTGTCTGCTATTATATACGGAGTATAATAACATATTAAGATTCGTAGCTACTTCATTTACTTTATTCTCCCAGACATAAGATATCCAACTTTTAATGACCAAGTTGCATAAATCCGACTAAATTTGGGCAAAGCTATAGCGTCAGGTGCGTCGCCCTATTTCGGCTTATTAAAATTGCGGCCGCAGAAACCCCTATAAGAAAAGGTTCTGGTGGCTAATTCGCACCTTTAAATATTTTATGTAGAATGTTTATCCAGCCAAAAGGAAATGGTTGTCATAGTTCGGCACCCAAATTCCAAAATAAACTGAAATTTTTTAATGCATTGATACTTGGGAATCTTAAGTGGGTCAGTGTCGTCACAAAAGTGGTTTTCTTTCAAGCACCTCAAAGCCTAGTTGGTCAGTAAACGGCGTTACATCTGACCATTAACTTTTAACTCCTGCGTTAGTTGGATCTTGTATACATCCCGGGCTAAGATCAGATGAAGAATTTGCCAACTTGAAGTCTACGAAGGTCCGTTGTTGTGCAAGTCGAGGAGTCGACTGGCGTTTATTCTCTTGCAGAATTGTATGATAATGGCGGTTTTTCCAACTGATATGGGGTTCCTTTGATTTATGTATATTGGCTGATAGTTTGCTAAGTCGGTCGTTTTGAAACGTTAAAGAGTTGACCTTTAAAAATAACCTCGTCTATTTTAAAATTATTACTAATGATTACTAATTTTAATTAGAATATCTTATCGTTTATACACGCTCCTTCGTCCTGCATCATGTCACGGTGATTTAGCATCAGTGAGTGAATTGTAAACAAAAGATTTGAGAGACAATATGGCCCTCACATGCTGTCAACATTATGGATTGATTTCGTATGCTTGACTTTAATCATTCCGTATTCATGCTCAAATGATAACAAACACAATTTTGCTCGGAAATTTTTGTATGCTTAAATTAATTTTGTGTGTGATATTTGCATTCCTGCTTACTCCTAACTGCTTGCTTATGTATACAATATGCATGCAGGTATTTTGTTTATATTATTTTGACCCAGTTTTCTCTTTGAAACAACATGCATGTAAACACCAGGTACAATCTAAACACACGTTTGCAAACCTGTATTAGATTGGCATTTAAATTTACTGCAGCGCCAACTTCCTTTTTCCCGTAACACAAACGCACATACTTGAACGCTGCAGGTGGCTTTTTTGTGTGTTAATATTTCAACATTTACAATGAAATTGAAAGTGAAATTCACTTTTCATAAATTTTCCACTCAGTTTTTAAGCTGATGTTGATACTGGTGTTCTGTGTGCTTGAGTTTATTTTAAAAGGGATCTTGGTGAGCTGTGTATGCATATATCACACGCATTTAAGGTTTGCAATAAGTCATTGTATGTATTTTTAAAGTGCATTTCAACACTTGTTTGCTTACGGATATTACAAAGATCTGTCTTAAGTTTTACAAGATTTTATGTCCTGATTCGCAATAAACATAATTGTGTGATTTTATTGAGTAAACTTTTATGTCTGATTTCTGTTCTTTAACGCTATCTGCTTATGTCTGAAAATATTTGGGAAAACATCCACATCTTTCGCATTCAACTAATGCATTTTGTCGACGTGGTTGCTAACGAATTATCTTCAAATGAAACAAGCGCACGGGCACATAAGTTGTTATTTCTGAACACATGTAAAGGTTGGGTCAATACACTCAACAAAAAAATATTCCAGTTTTCAATGCGGTTTTTTTAACTGATATTTAAATAACAAGCAAAGGTTGACTTCGCCAATTTCGCACAAAAAGGTCGCACTAGTTTCTCATCTGTATCTGAATAAACTTGAGTAACTTTCGCAGATTTTAAGTCAATTAGAAAGCTAAACACATTGGCCGTACAATATAAACCCAGATTGCAAGAGTGTTGTTGAAGTTCAAGAAGCAAGGCAGGAATTTGAAATGCAAAGAAACTACTAAAAATCTGTGGCTAGCGATCAGCGAATAGAAGACATTAAATTCACTATGAAACAAGGGATTTCTGGTGTTTTAAGCATAACCTTCTGTAAGCAATTAAGCTTATTTTTATCCTGATCGCATTAATAAGGCTCAAGAGTGATAGATTAGTTTAGTTTAAACAATTTTGGGATGTAATGACTCAAACTTTTTTGAGTGTGTACTTTGTAGGCGACATTATAGCTCTGTTTTTATGCCCAGATTAGATGACACTATTGGGCACGTCATTCATAAGGTGTATTTTAAGTAGAATAAAAATTTGGAAAGGGTTAACTATAAAACGACTGATCATACTGCCCTCACTTTTTTTCTTTTATTATCAGTATGCGCTGGCCAATCATAATGAATAGTTTGACTCATGAATAATGCTACCAAATTATCCAGATTTACTTTAAAAATCAGTCATCATCTGATCCGATGTATTAATTGATACAATGAAACGTGCACAAGAGACCCGACAGATTGGATTACATCCAGAAAAACGCACTGCTTGGTGCGGTCAACAATGCTGGTAGCATTATTTCATCTTATTTCCTCGTTACCGCAGCATGGTCAATAATTTTTTATTGGAAAATATCAATGCCATGGATCTGGGCGACCGCAATCATCGACTTATTGAAATCAAATTTGTCGAAAGGCGATTTCGAGTAATGGCCAGGGTCTAGCGATTTGGTGGCTCTCGGTTATATCCATTGGGCCACATGAAGTCACTGGTTCATACTGTTAAATCAGCAACAAGTGACGCCTGGAGGCCAACATTGTTCGTATTATTCGTGACGTACGATAAGCATTGCTCGAAAAGTGGCGAAAAATTGGATGTCCAAAATTCTCAAGAGCAGCTGCGGGATATGGTGGCGGCTGTTCTTGATGAAGCGCATTTTTGGCCACTTTTTCGAGCATTTCCGGCAGTACTTCACAGATAAAAAATTCCTTTGTTAAAAATTGAATCTATATTGTTATTTATTACAATTCAAAGTTTTATCGGGCTTAAAAACACACTTTTAGTTTCTTTCCAGTTTTAACAAGACGATATGACATGCGCCAATGCTCGTTAAATAATTCGCTGGCTGCATAAGACATTTCCTGGTCGTGTTCTCTCTCGCTTCGAAGATAAAAATTGGCATCTTATATTATGTAGTTTAATATGAAGAATGAGGTTGAAGGCATAATCACAAATATTCATCGAAACTTGTGTCAAGTCGTAATGATGGATTCCAAACAAAAACTAAATATGTATTTATTATCAAAGACAAGAAAGACATTTGTCCGAACATTGGAAAAAATTTGTTGTTTAACAATTTGTTATTTTGTTATAATCTAATTTTGTGTGTGTTTTGAATCAGTGTGTTTTGCATGGCGGCTTCGGTTCATCAGTATAAATTTTGTTCAACCATAACAGCCTGGGTCGTTTGCGTTTTTCTTGGCATTTCAGTAGAATTTCGTGTCGAACCCATAGTCAAAAGTAGTATATTTTTGCCTCTACAAACGAATGTGATTATTTATTCGCAAAGAAATCATTTTAATGCTCTAAAGTTATTTTCAGTACTTTTACTATTGTTCTTAATCCTTACACATGCATGTATTAGTAGGCATATGTATGTATGTGTTGCGTGCCATTTCATGTAACATGTGATGTTATAAAATTCTCTTTCAGTTCTGTACAAATTGGTCATTCAATTGTAATAAATATAACCTTGTCCTCAACTTATCGATACAGAAATGTTCTTTATTTATTTACATTTTTTCCCATTCAAATATTTATTTAATAAAATTTAAATCACTGCACGTGACAAGTACTTTATTTAACTAAACTTTTTTTTTTGGTTTTGTTTACATTTTCATAAAAACTAGAGTGAAATTGAACAATAATATATTTAATTTATATTTAAATAATAATGTTTTTTTGTTTGATTTCAATCTGGTTATTAGTTGACTGAGGGTTTAACTAAAGGCTTTGTTTTTAAAATTGCGCAGTATAGCAAAAAATTTTATTTAAAAAGGGCATAAGAGGCTTTTTTTATATAAAAAATAATTAAAATATATTATTAAAATATATGATTAAAAATCGATAATTTTCATAACATTTCTCCTGTGCCTTCATCTGGTGTGAAGGGGTAACAAATTAAACTACATTTGGCCATTTTTTACCACTCAACTTTTTTAGTATTTTCGCTTTGTCTACTTTTATTTACATATGTGTGTTAATGTAGCCAGCAGAAATAACGTTCCCTGGTTTACTTTACATTCAAATGATGATGTTTAAGGCCACTAAAACTATGTTTTATCACCTGCAGAGTTAATAAACTGTAGTTACTGATAATTCCATAGCCTGTGATGATAAAGCCTTTCATTTCAGCGTCATTACAGATTTCCCCTGAGTATCAGCCTTCTACCACATTTCCAAGTTTCTAAAATGAGACCTATGCTCTTACCATTCCTTTCCACAGTGCAATTATATCTTCACGAGATTATGCCACTGGTTAAATTGCCAAAACTAGTAAGACTAAATTAATTGCCTAGTTTGGTTTTCTATACTATAGTAATGAAGAAACATAGTCCTTTTTAATGAAATCTGTATTAAACCTGTAGGACAACTGATTAAAACATTGGCAGTTTATTGCTTGTGTTTAATACTTTTCATCATATGCCCTCGACTAAAGTAAGTCCTATTTCAGACAAGTGGTCCTGCATGTATCGAAATAAATCGTAGTCAAAAATTGACTAAATCTGAACTATAATGCTTCTTTCTTGCAAGCGTAGGTTTACGCTTTACAGCGCTATGCTAATAAATTTCTACACAGGAGCACACGCTATGCCAAAATATGTATTCCTTCGGATAATCAGGCAGAACTAAAATCTAACCAAAGTTGGCCTGGCAATTCCTTGAGGTTATTGACACCATAGCAGAGAGTAAAGCAGCAGTCGAAATAACTCTTTGATACCGAAAATATTAAGGTATAAGCTATTCTAAATCTCAACAGAAATGATATTAAACTTAATACTGAACTGAACAAAATAGAAGTGGTAGAAAACTATGACTGCAGATTCTGTCAAGAGGAGCAGGAAGTATCAGAATATGTTTTAAGGGATTGTATACGGTAGCAAAAACTACCTACTACCTAAACTAACTACCTACCTGAATAAAATAAACCCCACATCGATAAAGGAATACATAAAAAGAATGTAATTATTCTAGTTGGGCACAAGGCAGCAGAATATAACTAATAAGTCGGATGAAGTTAAGCTTCACATTCACTTTTCTTCAAGTTAATCTTAGCTACTATAGCATTATAAGGATGAGCACCCTCTTTAGATATTTATCATTAATTACGTATCACCAGGGGATCAATTGTGATTTGTTCAGCTCTAATGTGGTAATCTGATCAGGTTTGAGCACCGCCTAATACAAATCACTGTTCTGGTCGTCCCATAATCACTACCTTTATAGCTTTGAACGCAGTTGGTTTGAGAGAGATAAATAAAGAGAGAGATAGATGCTGGTTATAAAGTTCCAGAAGTTTACAGTGGCTTTCTGGATCAGTGTTCTTTACAAAAAATTATAAACCAAAATTATCACACAAGCTTAAATATTTCATTCAGAATTTTCGATTCTCAGTCAAAAATTTTGTTATATTGAATATTGCCAACAGATATCTCATCTTTACGATAAAAACAGAAGGAGTCAATATTTTTATATAGCTGCTGATTTGAAAGTTATTACTATAGAAATTTGATATTTGTTAAATTCAAAATTTTTTTCCCCCGTTGACAATAGAATTAGTTTATAGAATTCTTGATTTGGTATTTCGACTGGGTGATGATGTAGATATTCGAGAACGAAAAATGACACTGACCATGGCACACAGCCGAAATCGGTTTGTGTACAAACCAAACTTGGCAGTAGATGACGAAAATTCGCTTAGAAAAATCTACAGGCTTCATTAAGATCATTTCATATCTCAAAGAGTCCATAAGATGTCCTACTTTTGCATGTATTTAATATAACTTGTATTAGGCTATGCGTTTAAGAAAAAATTTGCAAAAATATTCCCTAACAAGAATTACACGAAAATTCTAGCTGCATGTACATTTTTATGTTCCCTTTGGTATGTCAAACACTACTCTATCCATTGTAAAATAAAATAAGTAATTACAGTTGAGTTTAGCCAGTTTAAAAACTCATTAAAATTCAGCCCCCTTTCAATACATTTATACTCACACGCAAACGCTTTTAAAAATTATAAACCAACAAACAATTCAGTTATAATTATTGTTTTACAACTACTTCAAAATCATTAGCATTTTTGTTTTTTTAGTTTTCTTCCAAAATAATAAAAGTGTTTATACAAGTATATTTATCTGTCTTTGTCTTGCACTTGAACTTTTTGTTTCTCTTGCCAAATGACTCATTAGCCTAATGTTGAACAAACAAAATAACATAGCAACAACATCAACAGCAATAGTATTATAAAATCTTTACAATACAAACATGGCAAATAACTGTTTTGCAATTGTTTAGCAAATATGTATCTCTTTTCCTGTGTATGCTTTGTCATTGTTATTATTGTTAATTGTTGCTGATGATGTTGTAATTGTAGTGCAGTGTGTGTTGTGTGTATGTTAGCGTGAATAAAGTGTTGTCTAATGTGCTTGTGTTAAACAATAGCCAAACATACAATTGACAGTTGAAATAATGATTTTACAATTTTTACATTAATTGCACACAAACAGAAAAGCAAATGCTTAGCAAAAAGCTTACGATAATTCCGTACAAGTGCGCAAGTGAGTGTGAATATGTAACAGAATTTGGTTGTCAAATTATGCTTTATGCTTGCTTAGTTCCTTTAGCGTGTAGTTACAGAATACATAAATATTCTCAACTTTCAATTAGAAAGCAAATATTTAAATGATATTTAAACAAAATGATTTAGTGTCAGAAATATGTTGACTTAAACTAATGACAAAGTTTTATTTGTTTAGAATTTGAGAATTTATAACTGAAAGCTTAAAATATTTTCACAATTTTTCTGTTGAATGATGATTAAAAAGAAATAATGCTTAACATTTTAGCATTCTGTCAAGTATGCTTTTTAATGTATTGTTACTTTTTCTTTAGGAAGAGCAGCGTAAGGTAACGTATGAGTGTTTTTGTTACAAGACTTGTGTATGGCCAAATTAAATATTATGTATACGTCACCCTCGTATTGTGTTGGTATGTGCTTAGAACTTAAGCTTTAAACACATTCACGACAGCAACATGGCTGCAGGTTGTTGTCCATGCTGCTTTTGTCGTTGTTGTCAAATTAAACTAATTTCTATTTTTGTTGGCTACAAAATAAAAATAATGTTGACAATAGATCAAAATATATTAAGCAAATTAGTGCTTAGATATATTTTTTATTGTAAACTAAAAGAGGAAATTATAAAATTGCAATGTTACAAAAAAAATGTGCATCAAAAGTTTTTAAGTAAATAAATTCATTTGTTTTATTTTTATATACATGTATTCAACATATTTAATTGTATTTTTATAACATTGAGTGAAGTTTATGTACATGTCTGGAATCATGTATTTTTTTTTTTTTTGGCTTAAGTCTCGTTTATGTAAACCTCTCCGATCATACTTTAAGTTTCAGCATTTGTTGGCAACGCCTACATTCGAGCTAACAGGGTACAACAGCTGAAAACTCTTCGCCCCTATATCTCAGCACGTTTATTTCTTTTAGTTATTAACTACTCTAGAATATTCCACATCTAATGAATGCTTATTGTCTTTGCTTTTAGAATATATACAGTATGCACAGTACCTCTTTTGGGCACACACTTCGAAGAGCTTGATGCATCATATTATATTTCTACAGGGCTTTTTTCATAAAAAAACCGAGCTCTAGAAACGTTAAAAATCTAAAGTGGCGTCACTGAAATATAAATGAATTGTTGCAACAGCTGTTAATATTTTAACATTACTATGTAGCTGCCGTTTTTATAAATAATTAAGTAGCTGGCTACAGGGCGACATTGGTAGCCAGCGGCATTTGTAGTTGTGTAGCCGTGTGGCCTGATGTGGTCAATGTCAATTAACTCTTAGAAATAACACATTTGTTAATTGCTAATTATTTTTAGTATATATTTTTTATTAAAAGAATTTTAATTGTGAATAAATCTCAAAGGTGAACACTGTAAGATACAACGCCAAATAAACACACCGACATATCGCTTGTGTTGCTCTTGGGCAAGCTTATGTTAGCGCCTATATCGTATGCGTAAGATACAAGATATACCTATTCCGGGGCACCCTGGGAAAAATGGAAAAATTATGGTATGCTGGAAACTGCTGATCGTAGCTTTCAGAATAGTTAATGCCTGGTTATTGTGTTGGTACACCGGGATATCTACGAGAAGCCAAAGTTGACCAACTCTGGTTGGCAACAGCTTCTAGATCTCGCAGTATTAAAAATAATTTGACTTTACTTACCACGCAAATATATTCCCTAATACCTGTTAAAATATGTTTTAAAAATTTATGTATATTTCCAACAAGTTGCAGAATAATATGCAAGAAGTTTTTCTTTCTTCTAGTTGTGAAAATTGGTCAAAATATTCATTGTGAAATTAATTTAAAATAGCCACATTTTTGAAATTTTGTTCATAGATGTGGTTGAAAAAACCATAATACATCAACGATTAGTGATGAGTTATAAAACCCCTACTTAACTTGCACCTTAGGATAAGAATTGCTGGAAAATATTAATTTTGTAGAAAGAAAAAACTAAATTATTTTGTCCAGCCAAACCTCAATTAAAATAAACATATTTATTAAGATTCATTAGCATTCAAACTACTTTGTTATGGAGCTCTATAAGCCAATGGTTATTATTAGTTAATGTTAACATTGAATGCAATATGCTGTAAGCCTTTTATCTATAAAGAGTTCCCAGAAATTTCCTACAAAACATTCATTTCATTAATATAAATTAATTCTTGGAAAGGGGCGAAAGACCACTTTTGTTCGCTTGAACTTTGTAGTAAAGTGTCCTGTTTAACTTGAAGTGTAAATTTCTAAACAACTGTGAATTTTTGAAATACTTAATATAAGAAATAGATAATAGATCTTAGAATCGGGTGGGGTTTCAGGTTGGTATTGATTTTAATTTATAGAAATCATGTAAATATTCAAAACAACAGAAAGGAAATAGTATATCAAACAAATACAGATAAAATTGCTCAATCATAGAAACCAAAACAAAAAGAAAAGTTGCTCCGAAAATTGCTGATTTCTTGTTAGTAAATCTGGCATATAAAGGAAAATATATTGCTCTTCAGAGCTATTCAACGGGTTATGTAAAAATAATAACCCAAAGAAATTATTAAAGGGCTTCTCACACTATTAGATTGAGTAAAACGTCTTATGAAAATTTTATTAAATAAGAAAGTATTATAGTTCGAAAACACTATGTTATCTCTCAATTTCGTTTAATTCTCTAAACGATAAGACTTTCCGTGTTATTAGGGTTGCACTTTTGCAGAACCAAACAAAAACGGCTGGTGAGCTTATCGATTATCAAGGTACTTTTTCCATGGACCGCCATAATTACAACTTTTTTTATAAAAATTCAAATATAATTTTTATCTCTTCTCATCTTGATTTTTATTATTTTGCCCGAAATAATTAATACTTTTTAATTTTTTTGGGAAACGTAAAAATTATTTCTAAATTTAATTGAGTTTTGCTTAACTCTTATAAGCTTTGATTTTTCAGAAAAATAGCAATTATACTCGACAATTATAGTCGAATAAAGTTATAAAGCAGAACTTAATAATTAATTCAGCAAAAAAAAAAAAAAATTAAATTCTGCAGTAAAAGCAGTAAATAAAATTGGATAAAATTGATTTTGCCCTATTTTTCACGAGCTTTTCACTAACAATAACTTTTTCACTCAGATTTCCATGAATATTTTCCAGAAATATAGAGAAATTAAGCCTTTTTATTAAATTAAAAATTAATATTTTATATTTGGTCATTGTATGCTTTTCATATTTTGCTTAACTTTAAAGGTGGTGTACTTCCATTTGAGATCATCAAATCTTAAATTCCTTTCAACTAAGACTTTAAGAATAACCACGTTACAAAACTACATCAATTTAATATTGCCATATTATAATTGCTATTAAATGTTATACCATTACAGAAAGCTGCCAAGGACCACACGAAAAACGTTTACTAAACCACCTTTTATCCACCTACAATACTTTAGAGAGACCAGTGGCAAATGAATCAGAACCTTTAGAAGTTAAGTTTGGACTGACGCTACAGCAAATTATAGATGTGGTAAGTTGAAATAGTTTCAGATAAATTTTGGTTTTAAAAGTCTTTTTAAATTCTTTATATCAATTAGTTTAGTTAAGTCTACTTTAATAGATTCTTGAAAGCAATAAGAAAGCAAGACGAAAAAGCAAGAAAAAAACAAACGCGTTTCCAAATTATTTATAAAATAATATATATATTTTAATTATAATAATACAACTTCAAAATATTTCATTATAGGATGAAAAGAATCAGATTCTGACCACAAATGCGTGGTTAAATTTGGTAAGTGACATGTACCCGTAGAGGTTTTTCCATTATTAATAATGCAAAAATCTCATTTTTAAGACAACAAACCAAACACATTAGCTTCTACTAACTTTTCTTATATCAAAATGAAAAGCGACTTTATGTTAATCTCCATTTATATTTTATTTGTGTTTTGATTTATTAAGTGTTTTAAATAATTGTTGAATTTAGTTTAAAAGGTGTGTGTTTTGTGTTACTATTTTTTGAAACAAATTATATGTTGCGTCTCTAGCAGAATATTTATAAATTTTAATATTTGCAAAACTATAAAAAATAAAAAAAACTTAATGCCGGTGGTAAATGAATATTCAAAGATAAATCTAAAATGTTTAAATTAATTTAATAAAAAAACTTTTTGTTTCTAAAACTCATGAATTTTTGTGTTAAATATAAATTTATAATAAAATGTTGTGTTGATATTGTGCTTTATTGCAAAATTTTAAAAGTCAAATGGTATTACACTCTTGATATGAAAAACTAAATCGGAAATGTGCTAACATGCGCCTCAAATCAGGCAACAAAAATATGTGTGTGTATAAGTATTGTTTCATAGCAAATAGTTTAGCTATTAGAGCAACAACTTTGATTTATCGTTTATGTAAAAATTTTAGTTTTTATTAATTACTTGGATATTGGCAATTTATGATTCCATTGCCCACGTTTGCAGCAAACAATTTTTCCAAGAGAAAGAATGTTGATATCCGGTGAATCACTTTCTCATATTTCTTTTCATGATTTGTTAGATGCATGACCTAGACGTAAATAAACATGTTTATTATCAGGGTGGAGTCTTAAGAGGAAAATTGGCAAAAACCCGACTTGTCTTTAAGGCATTTTTGCTTTTATGTTTAAAGTAATTATTAAAATCAAATATGAATTTCTTGACTCCATTTTGTACGGGGAGCGTTGCTTATTTTTATACACATTTCAATGTTTAAGAGACTTTCATAAATTGATTTTCCACTCCCTCCCCCGCTACTGCAAGTGTTTATTAGATGTAATAAAAGAATATCAGCATTAGCTGTTTCCATATTGAAGATATGCATTGCAAGCTCGCTTTTTAAATCGATATCATGGTGCTTTGTTAAAAGTTACCAGCATATGCCGCATAACAACTTGCTGCTAAAGCCATCTTAGAGAAAACGGCGAATTCAGAATTGAATCGGTAGTTCTTTTTCTCTTAGACGGGGAAAATTTTTATTTTCCTTAATACCAACAGATATGTTGTTGATTAATTTCACAACCTGCCTATCACAGTGCTGTCAAGCTACCAATTGGAAATTATGTATTTTGACATGGCCCTTCATGGAAAGGAAACATCATATCGAAGGCACGCTCTGCCCACGATTTGAGAGTAAGCCATAACCACCCCAAAGCTTTCTGAAAGATCTTACTATAGTTAGGCTGGAACCTACTGAGAACTAGGACTAAGTCTCGGGTCAGACCACAACTACATTTTGGACCCCAAAATAATCGAAGATTTGTGACTCTCAGCTGTCACGCCCGAAATAGCAGTATAGAATAAGCAGCCCACCTCACGGGAAGCTCAGTCAGTCGTCATATATTGAATTACGTTCCTCAACAGGGTAACAACAAGAACAACGATATCACGATAATTTCACCACATGGAACCCTTAACTGGCCAACTCATTCGAGCAATTTCATGCCATTAGTTTAATTTGCTACAATAAACCAAGCCATACTAAAGCCAACATTCGATATCGACGAAATCGAGCCAGATTTACTGAGATAGCGTGTGGAAGCTCTAAAGTTCTAATTACAATACGTACGTTCCAGCTCTAGCGGCCACATGCCCCTAATCATATCCAAAAATTATGGCTCTAAAATTATCTTTTAAATAAATTCAATTGCTAAAATATTAAAATCCAGTTTCTCTGTTTTCAGAAATTTTAAAGTTTCCGCCTCAGAAACACGCCTAATAGTAGGCAACATAAATGTGTATAGTTGAAATGTTCAAATTAGCAAATATTTAGTAGAAATCATAAACCTTTATATACGAGTATTCATACTGCCTTTTGAGTTCCTTTCCACCCAACCCAACCCTCTCACTCAGATTGTTTTTGCCAATAGTCGTCGATTCAGTATATTTTAAATTTATTTTTTATTTATTATTCTATCCACAGTTCTTTGCTGTACCACCTGTCACAGTTGTTATTACGAAAACCGTTATTGGCAAGTTTTTATTAAAATAAGAATGGAACAAAAGAAAAATGTTTTTTTTAATTTATGTCAGATTTTATTATTTATTTCGTTTTGTAGTTGCTCTTGTTTCCTTTCCGAGTTGTTTTTTTCCATTCACTTGAATAAGTAAATATCGTTAATCTTATTTTTGGCACACCGCCTTTTTTATGGTGAAAAAAAGTCTGCCGTTCGGCAAAACAACATGGCTTAAGCCTGAAATATAATAAATAGAAAAAAAAAAATAATAGAAAATGAAATATAACCACCATTTTTCAGAGCTTAAAAAAATTGCTAAAATAATATCATGGCTAAGCATTTTGGCAGTTATAGAAATTGTCCCGCCTCAATAAGCAGTGTAAAGAAACAGCAATGCTTGTTGATTTGAATAATACTAAGCATCACTCAACTCAAATCGATTATATATTTTTTGATTAATTATTAATAATAAAAAAGATTTATTTTTATTCTTCTGGCTAACATTTTATAGAGAAAACTTTAATAAAAACAAAGTGAAAAATGCAACAAATTGTTGAAACATATAGAAAAATAATACAATATAAATTCATTGAAAGCCCGTCAAATGTATGACAAATAACTTTAGTACCACATGGGATCTTTCAAGACTTTTAAGAGAGAAAAAATAAAAATAAGAGAATTTCATTTCACGTTGTGAAACATCTAAAATATCATTATGTCAAAATGAGAAGATTTTTTAACAGTATAACAACATTCTTTGTCAAATTGAGAACAAACGTACTTAACTCAGTTTTGTCGACCCATGGTGTCTAATTCAGTGTTTTTCTATCAATTATTTTACTGTGCGCACGGCCTTAAATCGCATTATTCACGAAGGTTTTCAGGTGGAAATGCGCTTCACTTAAATTTACACCACTTTCAATTTTAGTGAATTTTATTTAGGTATAGGTGGCGGTCCTTCGTTAAAACTCAGTACATATTGCTTCGTGAAATTTGAAGTTATTGGCAACAATGCCAAATCGATGTTTCTGAATTTAGGGAGACACTATCCTTTATTGCCTCTACGCGTGCGGCGTATGGACGCAAATGTGAATTGCTATCCACAATCGACCCAGCTTCTTTAATTTTCTAACCACTTTTCAGCCGAAAGTCCGGCGAAGTTTGCAAACGGTCCCATCGTAACTTTTCCCACTTTTGTAGTGCATTTTCACATTGAAAACGCGTTATTTTTTTGCAATAATCGGAAAAATCATAAGTGCAATATATCTGTGGATAGATTCAAAATTCGAAATAATATTTACATAATTCTATATGTAAAAAATATGCAACATTTACGAAAAATAGCACTTTCTTTCTAAATAACTTGTACAAAATAAACTGACGAATATGCTAACCTTTTTTCGCTCGACTAAAAGTTCAGGGTGAAATACTAATCATTTTCGCAACTGTATTAACTACAATATTTATAAAAATACTAGAGTTATTTCATGTGCCTAGTTTTGTAGTCAAATTTCATTTAATTATTTGTGTTCCATTGTTATGATAAAAGTGCAACTTTCTCATCCCTTTGCACATTATTACAGTGATTCAGCTTAGGAAATCTTGTAATTCTTACATTTCAGACGTATGTTCTGTTTAGCACTTTTATAAAAAAAAACATTAGGAGAAACATTTTTGTCGAAAATTTTAACAGTCTAGCCTTTTGCTGTGTGGGCCTTTTTTGTCCTAGTCTAGACAGAGGACAAACTCACCTCTTAAACAGGTATATAATTTGAAATATCCTACAATAATATTTTTCATAAAATTCTACTATAAGGCTTTAACACAAGAAACAAGTCAAAAATTATAATGTGTTTAATGGTTAATTTCGTACTAATTCACAATTTGTGCAAAATATCCCACAAAACGAGGCTTTATGAGGCTAGTTTGTATTGAAGATATGTCTTACGTAAGATATTACTTTAAGTCGTCATACAAGAACAACCTGTACATATAATAATTATTTAGAAACGATATATTTTTGCTTTAGCTTAAGGCATTTATAATTCGTTATTTATTGCCACCACACTCTAGATGATTATCGTTCAAGTCAAGGTACTAGATCTCTTATCTTTTTAATGGAAATGCCGCAAGTTATTAAAGAAAATTTATTTTGTCAGTGTGATTTTTAAAATTCTTTATGAAAGTAGTTTTTAATTATTATTTTCAACAAAATAATACTGAAAATTTTTAACCAAAATGACTTTTTCAAATCAATTTGGAAACAAGAAGAAAAACTTTACAATCAGATGATCAGTGTCCCAATCAGGACTTAAATGATTCTGGGTAATGGAAATGTTAGTGGCTTATACTTCTTAAGTCAAGTTCAGTTTGTTCTACCGCCTCCAATATCTCATATTACTGCTGTAATTAAAAGAAAGTTAAGTTTACTCATAACAAAATTTTTCAAATAAATGTTTACTTCAACAACTATCAAAATTAGTGTTCAATTAAATACGCGCCCGTACAACAATAAAAATAATTACCTTCTAGTGCAAAAAGAACAGGTGTATTCTGCACATTTCCCCCCATTTTCACTCTGAACTCAAATTAACCATGACCTTTAAATTACGTAAAGCACAATATAACCTGCATTTTATATAAATTGTTTCATTAAAAATTTATAATACACATCATAATTTCTTTAAGTAAAAAAAAGTATTAAAATAAATAATTGGGTACTGCAGTTGAAATTTATTTTTTTAACACAATATTTTATGCGCAAAAATACAATATTAAATACAAAACAAAAAATAAATTTAATATTTAATACAAACTTTAAACAAGAAACTGTTGCTTCAACAAAATGTTTAACATAACTGACATGTTCGGTGTAAATTTACAATGTAACGTGTAATTTGAATATAATTTTTTTTGTTTTCTTTGATGAGTTTTTTTTTACATTTTACTTCAACAAAATAAAAATTTTTAAATATCAGCACTGTTACAATGTCTGTGATTTGCCTTGCTATAAATACAATAAAAGCTGCTTTAAATAACAAAAATAAATGTGTATATTAACAAATTGTTGCTATATGTTTCATATGGACTGCATACTATTGTTTTAATAAAAATAATAAATGTTCAAAATTAAAAAAAAAAATACAACAACAACAACAGGTGTAAATTTGCACATACTTATATATGGTTTATAAAAAAAAAAAACAAAAGAAATGCTTTTTTTAACACATAACAAAAATAACCGCGCATATGTGTCTGTGTGTTTGTGTGTGTGGGAGTGTAGAGATTTGATAGAATGATTAAATGTTGTCAAATTTTTAAATAAAATTTAATTTCGTGTTTTTTTATTTTTCCTATTATAATAAATGCAAACTTAAGTTGTATGGTCAAGTTTTTATTTACTTTCTCAACACTTTTAGCATAGAGTCAATAACTTGGTAGTATCTATGGGTGATGCCTCTACCAGAGCCATTAATGGCAGTTAAGTTTATATTAACCCAAACTAATCTCTTAAGAAGCAAACCATCTTGCCTTAGCATACCTGATCTAAGATCCTTTCTTTCTGGGCTTCATTGTTACTACTCGTGCAGTGGTTATTTATTTTTAGAGCCAAGAGAGCTGAAACTTCCTTAGTCTGAATAGCACATGCACATTTATTCCGAAAATCTTGCGACTCGATCAGTAGACTCTGCTGTTTAAAAAAATTTAAGGCTTCACAGTTAACCTATTACGCATTGTAGGGTGAGCTCTCAATGCAAATGCACCGTCTTAAGTAATGTTTTTCAAAAGAGTTTTTATTACAAAGGTTATCCACATTAAATTATCAAGTAACCCACAATTAGCATAAAAATCCCCGTAATTTTTTTTTAGAAATATTCTCTTTGAATTATTACAATTATGCGTGAAAGATTGTACCTCCCCGACTCATGTGGCAAGACGTAGTGCTATTAACATAAGTATCGATGACGTTTCTGCAATAATGTGGGGTGTTAAATAACACGATTATGGATGTTACCTTGTAGTGAAAATCCTGCACCACAGATCAATAGTACTTATTAAAAATGTTGATCGATAGCACACTTCTATGGGGGCGACTGATCACCTAACACCGTTCCGATATACTTCAGCGAACAACAAAAAGTTATGTGTTAGAATCAAAACTGCTGATTAGACACGGATGAATTTTTAAAATTCCTACGTTTACGTTTTATTAGCACTGAATTTCTTACCTGGAAAACATTTGCATATTGTATGCGGCCAAGTGTTTTGTAGTGATGAGCTACGACAGTCGTTCGACAAATGTAGCTCTCTTCCTTTTTACAGTACGCCACTACATTGAACTTAAAAATGGGAAAACCATTGTGGTCAGTTTTTCAGGTTTCATTCCAGGTTAAGTGCTAAAGTGCAACTACTGCAAATACAGGGTGTCTGGTTGCAAATTTATTTTTTAAATACGATTATTTTAAAAAGTATTAAACGGAGGGAGGGTGGTAGCGTTGACTGTGCGGATTTGTCAGTCTCAATGTTGCAGTGGTCGAGTGAGCGTCGCGCGTTCGCTGTGGAGACATTTTTAAGAGTAATGGTTCTTACGTAATTGCTCGTCGACAATTTTGCTCAAAGTTCAGTATTCGGCGAATACGTGATGGACAGAGTGTAAATTTAATTCGTTCGTGGGTGCAGAGCTTCCGCGCAAGTGCTTCGGTTATGAATGTCCCACGGTCAGAGGCCAGTTGATCTTCAAGACCTCCCGAAAACATTGAACTGGTTGAAAGCAGTTTACGTGAAAATCCGCAACTTTCAGTACAGAAAAGAGCAGCCTCACTGGGACTTCCAAGAGAGATTATTCACGAAATTTTAAAAAAGAGTCTGAATTTCCATCCTTTTCAAATTCAAATCGTTCAAGAATTGAAAGAAAGTGACTTTGATTTACCCAAAAATGTTTGTGCAACGGTGTTGGAGCGTTTTCGTACTGTAAATACAATTTTTTGGAGCCACGAGGCTCATTTTCCTTAAACGGCGACGTCAGCCAGCAAAAAGTCTCCAAGAACCCGCTACCCTCAATTGAAACATCAAAACCCATTGCATTGCCCCAGGCTAAATGTTTGGGGTGCCTTATCCACGCATGAAATAATTGGACCATTTTTTTTGAAAATTCTCGAGGCGAGATGAAAATTATCGACGCATGATTACGGAATTCTTTTTGCCAAACCTGCGAGCTCATTTATCATACTCTTCACACACGTGGTTTCAACAGAATATGGTGACTGTACACACAGCCAGAGCTTTTACTTCGGGAAAATTTCCCGCAAAAACTTATCAGTCGCTTTGTGGACATCCCATGGCCACCGAGGTCGCCGTTCTACCTCCTGTAGATTTTTTTTTTATGTGGCTACCGCAAAGAGAGAGTTTATAATTACAATCCCCAATCTCTTGTGGCTTTAAAGGAAAATATTCGTCGAGAAATCAGCTCAATGGAACCAAGTTTACTGCAGCGTAAGCTGCAGAATACAAGGCTCCCTTGTTAACAAAGTGTTCAAATCGAGAAGACATCTGCATGACATGCTCTTTAAAAAATAAAATCCGCATTTCCATTCTATGGCTCTTAATAAAAAACTTTGTGTCAATTATTACGTTTTTTTATTTAAGTTTGAAAATATAAATCTGCTACCAGACACCCTGTTCAGGCTCATGTCAACTACAATACAAATGACAAAAGTAGCAGCTGAAAGCTTTAACCACAGCTAAGAACAACCCCAGACGTAGCAATCGACTTTCGATAACTTTCGATTTTGAGGATGTAATCGGATTTCTAAAAATTACGAAATTATTTAAAACTTTTATCTGATCACTTTCGGAATATCCACAGTTTTTTCTACTTTTGTCATATAGTGTAATTATAACAAATTTATATTCTCGTGGCATAGCGAATAACGAATAGGTTTGTGGGAGACTATAAAATAATTGCCTCAAAACACCTTGAATTTTCTTTTAATTTTTTAATTTAATATTTATAAAAACTAATTTTTTTAAACAACTTTAAAATGCCCCTAAACTCAAATTATAATTATTTAAGCGTTTAGTTGTCTCAAAACATATTACTTTGCCTACCTAAACACATATAAACAAATTTATAAAACTATTTAAATTAAATAAATGTCTATATTGTTATTTTATGATTTCATTCTATTAATTGCTGGGTACATGTCATAATGTGATTTTAATAAAAAAAAAGTATTAAAAACAAAACAGAAATAAAACACCCTTTAAAATTAAACATAAACAACCGCATGTCATTTATATTTATGTATAAAATTAAGTATTTATTGTAATAAAAGAAATATAGAATTACAAAATAACTTTGTATACAAGTGTTCGTAAAGAAGGTTTATTTTTATGAGAAATTTATTAAAAATTTATTTAAATAGTTGAATCATAAAAATTATAAATAGTTCACTACATATTTGTTAAAACTCTTTGTTTTGAATTTATTTATTAATTAGCCAAGCTTTAAGGTCTTAACTAAAATAAATTTTTAACAAAATATTTTTATTTACAAATCAAGCTGGGATAATTAATTAATAAAAATTATTGACTTTAAATTATATATGAAAACATACGATCTCCCTCTTAAATAAAAGTTTAAATTTACAATTTTGTAAAGAACATTTTTTTTAAAATAATTTTTTTGAGGAAATTATATTACTGAACAGTTTTGCTTTAACAACAAGTATTATCTAAGGCTTTAACATTCAAATCCATTATTGAAATCAATCTGCTAAATATCAAATAATTTGTTAAAACAATTTATTTGATTTATATTAAACATTTAGCAAATATTTTAATTCCTTAAAAGCATTAAATGTTCAAGAAAACAAACTAAACTATCTTACGAGGGTTGTGCAAGCATCTGCCTAAACAGCAAGTGAAATAGCAGCAGTCTCAAAATTTATTATATTATAATAATAATTTATAATAAGAATGTTCTTCAAATTAGCCATCAGCATCTTTATTGTCGTAATTAAAATTAATGGCCAAATTATTTTTTTAAATAAACAGCAAATTACTCTGTACAACGCAAAAAAAGATAAGTTTCTGACAACGGTTTCCGGCAGGGGGTCTAAAACAAAAATACACAGGTATTGGCGTGTTTAAAATTTACGGCTTGTGCATTTTTATAGTGAAATCTTGTAATATTTGCATTATAACATATGTTGAACATCTTTCTGATGGACACTACGTGAAACATTTCTTTGGAACATTTTACCCCCTCTAACTCTTCGCTGTATGGATTTTTTCATCAAGAATGTCAAAAAATCCCCCTTAAACAACAACCGATCGGGCTAAGATTAACTATAAAAATATTTGTCTTAAACAAATATTTGTCTTCGAAACCACCGAAGCTCAAAACTCAACCTGAATGCCGGAAACAAGCCGAAACCTAAAATGTGTTTCAGGGTTATTTTCGTACTGATTCACAATTATTTCCAAAATATTCCACAAAACCGGATTTATTAATGCAAGTTTGTATTGAAAATATGTCTTGCGTAAATTTTCGATATAATCCATCACACAAAAGAAAGCTGTCAATAAAATATTTATTTAAAAAACGGTAAAGGCAAATTTAAGTATTTAAAATGGTATTTATTTACTATACTCTGACTTTAGGTCTAGTCAATTTGATTGGGACATCAAACAATACCTTAAATGTTTAGGCTATAAGAGAGCAAATAACTCTTGCCTTTATGGTGTTCTTCAATAGACGCACATGTCTGATGAAGTTGTTCTCCAAACTAATCAACTTCTGGTGCTAATTAATGTTCAAAATAATCAATGGAGAATTAAAAAAATCAATTTTCGTTGCCATATGAACACCTCATTTTGATAGCAGGATTTTTGACTAGGACAACATAAATGACATATTTTATGCTTTTCCATAAGACCATCTCAATTGGTGAAAGCACATGGCCAAATTCAGCAAAAGCTGTTTCATGTCAGAGCCATCACAAGCAGCCGTTCTAGTGAAAATATAAAATGAAATGAATAGATTTTATCGGGTCATCTAAATCAGGAAAACTTGATTTGATGAGTTCTAT
This sequence comes from Phania funesta, assembly GCA_963932375.1. Taxonomy (NCBI): domain Eukaryota; kingdom Metazoa; phylum Arthropoda; class Insecta; order Diptera; family Tachinidae; genus Phania; species Phania funesta. The sequence continues at coordinate 99,727,714 of OZ010653.1, read as the reverse complement.
ATTCAGTGTGTATTAATTGCTTTGTTAACTTACGTTAAGTACTCCCTAGTCGTGCATGAGAAAGACAGGAGCGGCACTATTACTTTTGGCCATTCAATTTAAATTTCCCTGCATAGAAACTTCCCTCTAATATATTCTGCGATCTACTATATACCTAAAATGGTTAAGTTCTTAACAGAAAATTTTCGCAGGTTCCTTTAATTAGAGAGTTTCAATTAAATAATAAACGGCAGAATTTTATTTTACTTTATTTAACATTTAAATAAAACAAAACGGGTAGTTATATATAACGCTGTTCCAAGTCTTTTTATAGTAGTCATCTATTTTTCTCAAAACGTGTAGAAGAATCACGAATCCAGTAAATACTTCTTTAGCTATAAATATTTTGTTTTCTTTTGTATTTTTATTATGATATTTGTAATTGTAACTTCTCTCTGTTTTGTTACTTATGACGGTGGTTTCTTTGTAAAAAACTCTCGCGATTCAAATTAGTTCTCTAATTTCACTACTACCATTGCTGTAGCGACAAAAAAGGACTGAAACACAAGCCTTATTATATCGATGGTCAATTACTCAGTAGGCTGACTCCAAGCTACAATTTAAGACACCAGGCTTTTATGTTCTTCCGTGTTTTTCTATACTTTTCCATGGACATTTAGAAAGTTTAATTTTTAATTTAAACTTAATTTTTTACTACTTTAAAAAAAATTGCCGTTTGGATGTAACGTTTAACATTAATTAAACCTGATAGTTCTGGAGTCTCTCTTGTAGTTAAACTTGTTGTCAGTAACTTTTAAACAAAAATTTTAAAATATCTACAGCAAGAATTTCTAATTAATCGTTTTATAAACATAACATCTATTATAACAATATTATCATTAAAAACTATCATATGTGTATGACTCTAAAATTGCCCTTATTGCACAAATGTGTAGAAACTAATATGATTAAGTGCACACGCACGATAAATCAAAGTAATTTAATTAGTTTTTAACATTTCATTTGTTTTAATTTATACATTTTGAATTCTATATTATTTTGTGAGAGACTTATATCATCATCAATAATTTGCATTATTTATCTACTCACAATACGTTTGTTATGATAATCCAACTAATAAAAGGACTAAATTATATGCCATTTATATGATTAATAAAATATTAAATCAATTTCCATATAAATCATATAAATTCACCCTAACTATGTAGAATAATTTCGGCTTGTGTTACATCACAGTGGGGTAACTAGGAGTAAAGAGGAGTTCGTTTTACAATTTATTTAATAGGAAGAGGAAGGCTGACTTACAGAAGATCTGGTTGTTGGAATGAAACTTATGCTCAGCCAATGCAGATAGGAACTGTATAACATAAACCCATGATATTAGATCCCAGTATATCCCACAATTAATAATTTACAAACTAAAAAGTCAATATTATTTCTTTCTTCTATCTTGTGCCTTTAATTAGTTTTAAATTTCTTTTTTTATACTCCTATATTATATTATACTAGAGGATTTGGTTCCAAAAATCCTCCACTGTACATTATTATAATTACAAAAAACCTTCCTATTGATAGATGAGCTTAAGTAATCGTGTGTGTGTGTGTCTATTGCAATACATGATAGTGTCAAGGTAAATTTATGGTGCAAAAATATAGCAATCAATCATTCACAAAGGCAGCACTTCAGCAATCTGCCAATAATAATATAAATGCAGCAAATGTGTGACAAATTGCAGTTTGACAATAAAAAAGTTTGCTTAGAATTGCAAAATAAGTAAATGTGGAATTCTAATCTGTTCTAATAGTTTTTTTAATGACTAAGTAAAACACATTAGTTAAAGAATTGACGGTGTGCTTTTAGTTTTAGTGCAATTTTAGAGATTTAAAATTCACTTGTTTGGAATAAACTTTTAGAATTAACTTTAAACCTGGAATGAAACTTTCCTGAGCCAACTCAACTCAATATCACAACCTCAATTTCTTTCAAGGGAAAAATACTGTTATCTAATAATAATAGAAGATGTGTGAAACGGCCCATTGTACAAATACGCAATGTTATAAACATAAAGCAGAAACATTTACCCAGCAAAAATTCCCCGAACCGCGATTCCAAGTAGAAACCAAAACAACTTCTACAGAAAGAGAAAATAAACAAAAGATACACACACACACAAACACATATACAAGACTACTAAGCTAGCAAATGAAATAAATGATGCGCAATATTACGTATGGTCGGGACGTTTCAAGAACCGGCCGTGATCTGTATATAAAGGCGTCGTCCACCGCAGGGAATAGAGTCGACTTTAAGATTTCAAAGAGTGAATATCTGTGTACATAAGACTGTTAAGTATACAATGTAAATTAGTACTGAAAAGTTGTAAATAAGAGTCGTAATAGCCGAATAAAGTTGTGTACTGAAATTAAACGAACCCTACAAATAAACATTTATTGTGGTAATAAACGTAACAATACGAACACACCATAGTCACCATAAACACAGGCGGCTATCTAATATTTTCCCCCAATTTACTTTGAGCATACGGTTAAGTGAAGTGATCTTTGATGACCACTGTGGCCGATTAAGGATGCAATATGCCACTTTTCGATGGACTTAGACTTTGTGAGCGACTTTTTGAAAATTATCCAATGCAACTTTTTGGGTTTTGCCAAGTCTGTTAAATTTAATGTTGCATCGTCTGTAGCAATGTTTTCTGTTTCTCATGGCCTAGTCGTTGAACGCAGTAGTGCTATGATGATCATTTGCAGATATCATTTGTTTTTCTATTGCGTATATAACTATTTAATAGTATGGAAGATATTTATTCTGATCTTTCGTTAATGATTCTGGATTTGATATTTGATTTCGTTAATGCTTTCCCCTCTAGTTGCATCGTCTGTGTCAAAAAATTATACTAGGTTTCTGAAACCTCTTTTCTTTAATTCTTCTTCATGCGTAAAGGAATAAATATTTTGTAAAAACTTCTCCATTGATAAGTAAATATTTTCCGTTTTGAAACATTGAAATATTGATATTTAAACTCAATAGATAACTTGTCAGTCCAGAAAAAAAAACTGAGAAAGAATCTATATGTTCACATTGGCCCTTAAAGGACATGTATAAAATAACTTTGTTTTCGAATTCTGAATATACTTTTTGTTATTCTTTAATGCGTTTTATTTAAATAAAAAGACCACACAAAATTGTGTGCAACTTTTTTTAAAATAAAATTTTTTTGTTTCAAAGTTGCTTTTTTGCCACTTTTTCAAAATTACCAGCGGTACTTCTGCTAAGCCAAGAAAGGCGTTTTGTTGAATTATTCAATTAATTTTGTTCAGATTGTTCGTTTCTTTATTTTTCCTGACTTTAGAGTCAATATGTGATAAAAATTTTGCAGGCAATTATCTTAAAGTCTATCGTCCGTAGAAAACCCTCCACTTTCTATTAATAATAGTAGTACAACAGATGCCGACGGGGCGAGAAAATAAAAAATAAACCTTCTGAAATCTTACGACTAGATTAACCTTTGTCTAACATTTTAAGAGTGAATTTACATAGGATATCTTGTAACCGTTATATATTAGTTATAAGGTATGTTCAGAACTTTTATGGAAACCGCGACAACGAACACATTTGCGGAACACTTTAACCTTTTATCTCATCGCCGCAGGCGTCTTTTTGGTCCCTTTATTAATAAAAAATACTTACCTAAAATATCAATATTACGGGAAATAGAGTCCTACAAAAACATAACTCTAAAATTCCACTATAAATCTTCAAAGACACCAAACCTTAAAATATAAGTTGAAAGCCAAATTTCCTTGAAAACTTAAAATATGTTTAAGGGTTAATTTAGTACTTAGCCACACTTAGTTCTGGTGTGGTTTTGTTACATAGTGTAATCATTAATTATCCACACAAAAACATAAATGTGAAAATAAGGCCAAGTTCCTATTTCAAAAATTCAGCCGTAAAAAGTATCGAGATCAAAATGTGGATCTTTAACAAGCCCTCATCCTAATTCCTTTGAAGGCTCATTGCCTTAAAAACTACTTCAGCATTTTCAAGGCTACATAATTTTCTAAAATTGTACAGCAAGCAGGTAGGTGAGATTTTTTTGTGAGCCCTCATATTATTCGGCATGTTGTGAATTTACATTCGCTTTTAGTTACACCATTAATTAAAATAGTATTTAACTTTTTTTTTTTTAAATGGTTTGCATTTAAAACCAACTTTTTCCACCCTTAGTTCAAAAAAAGAATAATTTTGTGTCACATGGAGACATTGATTTATTGCAATATGGTTTGTGATAAAACAGATAGATGAGATAAAAAAATAACTAACTACACTGTGCTACAAATATAAAAAAAATTCTTGATGTGTGCAAAGGATCTTATTATGGCCACATAGAAAAAATGCCTTCCACTTTGTTTCTGAATGGAGCACGTGGTGACAATGCAGGACTTTTATCATAAATTGGAACAAGTGATAGTAAATAACATAAAATTTTAACAGAACAATTGGCAAATTAACTCCGGGAAGTTTTGTTTGTTAAAACTTACTACATCATCCCTTGGGTATGCGGTTATTTAGCAGTTGCCTCTGATTGCATCAGTCAGCTTTTAAACTTCATAGTACTGAAGCTTATAATGCACCACTATTCCTTAATTGCGTGATTAGTAAATATAAGCAATATATAACAAAAATAGCACCACAAATTGTCTCGAATAACCCAAGCAATGAACTGCTGAACTCTGTTCAGTGAGAAGAAAAAACTCTCCACATTGACCCAATCAAGCCGCACTCAGCCAATTCAACTACATTTGATGCTTCAGTTTACAAACTCTCTGTATAATAAATTAATATAAGAACATAATAAAATGGCAGATGAAAATGATTAGTTTCTTTTAAAAAATGAAAACATAGTGAACCTTCATGAGGCCAATTAAAAAAATGTTTTCATACTTACGGATTCACCACATGCCCTTTTATTTTTGACAACAGTTTCTTTCCTTGTAGCACTGTGTCATTAATTAAAATATGAAACAAAGTTGATTCAAGTGAATTTCACAAATATTCTCATGCATGTGCTTTAGACAAGGAAGGCAAACACAGGGTGTGAAAGAAACAGAGCGAGAGGGAGAATAAATGAGAGCGCACTATTTATGTCAGCATAATGTTAATAAATTAAATATTATTTTTGCCAAAACTTTCTGGTTGTGGACGTGACACTGTATGGAATGTAACACATGTGTTTGGTTAAAACAAAATGAAACAACTCTTTGTGGAATTAGTATTTTTGTTCATTTGATAATGTGATCGTAATTTGCTTCCTATGTATGTACAATAACGTTATTCTTACACACAGACAATATTAATTAAACTGAAAGGAAAAAACCTGGAATTAAAATAGGATCTCAATACAAATAAGCCACGCTATCTCTACAGAAATGTGATAAGAGAAATAATAATCTACATAGTATGGCGGACATTATTGCACAAGAGCTGCAACAGAAAACCTTTACACTTACGGCAAAACGCCTACAAGTGTTGGGTTAAGGTGCAAAATGAAATCATCAAAAGCCAGTAGAAACAATAGACGGAATAGAAACAATAAAGGAAATCTGTAAGTTATCTTCGTGGTACTGATACCTAAATACCTGTTGGATATCCCTGTTCAAACGTATTAAAGCGTAGATGTATCTGTGGGCAAGCTGCCATACGGATAGCTCTCAGGTACAGGATATAAGAGGACTGGGTATTTTCGTAGAGTAAGTAAACGTGCTTCCCACATCCTGAAGTACCTTCAAGCCGGTTCATTGGCAACCAATTAACTATAAAACCATAGTGCACAGTGCTTCGTTCCATAAATAAAAATCAACGAAAAAAATTCTTGGCGTATGAATTAGATATCATGTTTTTTATTTATGTCTTAAAAATATTCTTAGAAAGCTTTTAACAAACTGTATAAATATTTAATTGAATCCAGAAAAAATATATTTATTAAAACTATTATATTTTTATTTTATGTATAGTCGATTGTACTACTATATTGAACGAAAAAATATAATAATCACATACTTTAAGTAACATCCTTAAGAACTAGTTACAAGCTAGCATATTCAACTAATGTCCGGTAGCTTTACTGAATCTTGTTCCGATCTACGGTTCTAGATTTTCCGAATACAAAGTCTCTCGAAATTGTCTTGTAATAATCGCAGCTCAAGATCGCAGTAAAAGGTCTGCCTAAATTATTTCATATTCTTCGTATTTTGTCGTATTTTTCTGAATACAAACTCTCTTGAAATTACCTTGTATTAATCATAGTTTAGCTGCATGACGACTATATAAGGTCCCCCGATATAATTTAATATTCTTCGTATATAATCGTATTTTGCCGAATACAAGATCTTCCGAATTAAATTTATATTCTCCATATTGGACTTAGTATAAGTCCTCTAGTATGCGTATATAAGGTCTGCCGAATTTACCCTCCGTATTTTTTCCGAATACACATGTAAGCTTTAAAGCTACATATATTCGAGAGCTTTGTCGATCAACGATGGCTACTTGATTTTTACAAAGTTATGAAGTACGGTAAGCCGCCATATGTGTTGGATAAATTCAACTTTTGAAGACCGTCCCGAACTAACATTGTCGTTTGCCCAAAACACTCGTCTCTGTACATGACTAGATAATTTTTAGGTTAGGTTGTCAAAATTATGGACTAACTACATCACCAATATAGTGCGGAAATTGAATAAATCTGTTCTAGATTTTAAGAAAATCACGAAAAAATTTTAGTGAAACAAACATGCGTACATGTGCGTATACTTGTCGTTACTAAATCAAGGACCATGGATGGAAACATGTTTTTAATATTTTTATCGACTTCGAGACTACGTGAAAAAGTGGAGGGATCAAAAATTAGAAATTGATCAAACGTAGTAGTAAAGATTTTGTTATTTTACAAGTAAACAAAAACTTTACTACTTTTAAGCCATATGATTTTCTAGATTAAGTAGGCCTCTAGAGGCGTGAAATCTTATGAATTTGAAATGAATAAATAAATATATTTGAAGTTCTTGAGGATTATTACAGAATACATATCTTTTACAGTTCCCCCTGCAAGAACCTGATGGGCGGAGATCCAAATGATAGAAATTTTTAATCACTTTGTTTGTGATAATGTGAGGGTGAATCTGGGCAAAGCATTTTAGAGGTCATTAGGTAACCATATATTTAAATCGGTTTGGAATTTGATTATCTAATTAAGTGTAAGAACTTACCACAAAATCAAAAATATTATTTTTAAAGCTAGATTTTATTTATTTTATTAATGTTGGAAACTATTTCAAAATTTCTTTAAACAAATAAAAAAAAATTTTTATTAGTGTTAATGTGCTGACAAATTTCTCACATAACCAACCTTGAATTAAAATTATTATTTTGTATTAATTAACTTTCATAACAAAATAAATAACAGGATTGAAACCTAATACTAAAATGTGTACAGTTCTACTCATCAACAGATCACACACGTTCAAGAACTCGTTGCATCATGACGGTTATTGGTTCATCACTTTTAGCCAAAAGTCTGTTTTCAATATAAAACATTGTTGAAAGCATTTCTAATGTTAGTTACAATAGCTTTTCATACACCACCCCCTACCCCACTACAACACTATAATACACAGACACTGTTATACACAGACACAGGCTAGTTCAATAGCAAACCCTACTTAGTTTGAAACCTTAAAATACCTGCATTTAAATACAACTTTAAGCTTGTAAGTGTCTTCAAAATATATTTAAGCCCTTTTTAGACATGACTTTTATACTTTGCAGTATGCTGACACACCATAACATTCCCTAATTCACAACTAACCCAACATTTTAATGACTTGTCTTAGTTTGGCTAAAAAAATGTTTGGCTGCAAAAAGGTCATGAATATTTTTATTATTTTTTTTTGTGTACTACACAAAAATTACAAGTTTCTTTATTAGAAGGTACGCCAATTTGTAAAGAAAAGTCGAGTCAAAGTGTAAGAGTGTAAAAGTGTAAAAGTAAGAAAAAATTCTAGTCATAAAAGTTTTTTTTTTTTGTTGAAAGGACAAGCTTGATTTTTCCCCTTATTACCTCAAGGTAGTTAAAATAGCAAAGTTTAGTTGGAGAGCAAGAAAACTTTAATTAAATAGTTTACTGGTATTTGTGCAAAGAAGTTCATGATGTTTGTAATAAAAATCTGTTTCTCTCTCTATATTAAGGGCATCGTAAACTAGCTGATTTCAAGGTAGATTTTATAGTTACAGTTGCGTGATTGAGGAATTTTTGTACACACAGAAATAAAATGGAATGAGTCAAACAAAATAGCTGTTGATTATTTTGCTTAGATTTTCGCATCACACTATTACAAAATATTTATTTAATTTTAATTAAATGTTACAATAAAATTAGTGATTGTAGTAAATTAACGGCATAGTTGTAGTGAAAAGTAGAAGGATAAAAGTTAAGTTTAAAAAAAATAACGCGTTAGCGACGTCACAAGCTTCGCAAAAATTCAAGTTTTTAGTAAAATATTCGCTCATAAATACGGGTTCCTCCTATGATTCCCTTTTTCAAACATTATAATGGCTGTGTGAGCAACTCTTCGGATAACGTTGCTTGAAAACCATTAATAGTAACAGTTTTCACTAGCCAAATTCCCCTGCGACCAGTCCAGGCGGAATGCCAAATAATCCACTGTTGTCGTCAAAATGTAACGTTTTTGGCAACTTATTTTTTAAAACGCTAAGAAATTTGTAAGTACAAGTGCTTTTCAATTTAATGTATTTTAAGTTTGTCTAATTTTTAAAGCTCCAGGTCCTCCAATAAAATTTCCTTTATTATAAAGTATAATAAATATGAATTTTATTTTATTCAGTAAGTTTTTTTTATTTTTATTTTACTTTATTTCCTGACACAAAGGCGTAGCGAAATATTGATTAAAATAAAATTAATATTTATTATACTTTATAATAAAGGAAATTTTATTGGAGGACCTGGAGCTTAAAAAATTAGAAAAACTTAATTATAATAAACGTCAAAAAACTATAATAAAATTTTAATGTATTTTGTTAGTCATTTTTTTTATTCATTTTATATTTGGAAAAGCACAACAAATTGTCCGATGTCAGATAAAAAAGACCTCTCGATAGAAAATCGTATTGCTTTTCGAGGAGTGATCAAAAATAGAGATATAATGTTAAACCTTTTGTTACTTTGTAAAATTAAATTTAAAATTCACTAAAACCCAAAATAATAACAAGATAATTCAAAAATCACTAAATATTAAAGCTTTCACCGAAATCCGAAATTAAACCAAAAAATCATACAAAAACTTAATAACGCAACTTCAGAAATCCATCAGAAAATCATAAGCTTCCAAAATAATTTTAACTTCCAAAAGAAAACTTAATAGTTTTGTTATGAAGGGTACATAAACCTGGTAAACTCTAATATGGCACAGACATTCAAAAAAAACATGGTTATGAATTGGTCACGACAATCATATTACGTTCTCTAAAACAATATATTGCTGTAGCAAACATATAAATGTTACTTTAAAATATTTTAAACATTGCTTTTGTTGTAATCAAAAAGTTTTTGTTTACATTTCTTCATTAAATGTTTTCCATTCACAAAAATTCCAACATGGTTAAATTGAATACTAACCACAAGAAAGTATTTTAAATAAATAGATTTGATAGATACAATAGTAAAATTCTTTTTGTTGTTATTTAGGGTATGAGGGTGCTGTGGCTTAATTGGTTACCGCTTTGACTATTAAGCAATTGTTGGCTTTATTAGCCTATGTTCGTACCATGGCCTTTGCGAATCAGTATACAACATGATATTTTTTGTTTTTCTATCGTTCTAAGAGTCCCATAACAATTGTTACGACGTGTTTTTACAGTTAGCTGGAGTAGAGTTTTTGTTTTTTAAGAGAGAGACGAGACAGCTTTTTTTAATGTTCTCAATAAACGTTATAATATTTATTGTTCAACTTAAATCACTAAGTACAGCAGGGTACGGAATACACGATAAGCCTTCGATGGCTATTGACATATTCGCTCTGATCAGCTTCTCATACCATTCGACGCTCACAGGAGATATCTCCAATATTCTTTGCGAGTGCACATGAGCCGATTCTCTTTTCGGGGCGAATACAATTCTGGCCCAAAGGTAAGAGACATTTTCTCACGATTGAGGCGAATAAAATTCTGGCTCAACCGTTGGCCATCGGAGAGCTTGTTTATTCACGGTGCGCCTAAACGAATTAGGACGAATAAAATCCTGGCCTAATGGTGCAGGTGCACTTCTCGCTCTGGATTCTCTTGTCAGGGCGAATAATATTCTGGCCTGATTCGACAATACCAGAAGCTCTGTGCCTCTCACTCAGATATACTCCTTCGTCTGGCTGCTGCTCTAGGTGAAGGGAAAGGGATTGGCTCTCTTGTCGGGGCGAATAAAATTCTGACCCGAAGCTAGGTGATATCTCCTCTGCTCACTCAACTCCGATTGCACTCGTTTGGGGCGAATAAAATTCTGGCTCAACTGTTTACCGCCTGAGGAGTATCTATCCCCTACTCAACTACACCAATTGTGCCGAATAAGTTTCTGGCCCAAGTGGTATAGCGTCACCTTACTCACTGGCTTCTCTTGTCACAGCGAATAAAATGCTGGCCCGACACGGAAACACCAGTAGTTTTGCTACCAGTTGCTGGCGTGGGGACTAGCATAATTAAGTTGAGTAAAACTTTAATATAATTAAGCTAAAAGTAGTTGAGTCGAATAAAATTCTGGTCCAACTATTTGCTGTCTGCCAAAGACTTAAATAATAACATTGAATAAAATCTAAAATTATTAAGGAGGTCTTGCTAGCCACAGGCTGACTAATTTCTATACTGTATACGCATTGCTACTATACTTGCTTGGCTAAGTCTCACGTATACACACCATCATACGATCCATACCAGCTGATCATTTGGCAGTCATGGTAGTGCTGTATTGAAACAGTGCTACCATTGTGCGGGTGTTACCTAAACACTTCCGTTAATTTTAAACCTTATTAATATAAACTACGATTTTATTTAGATAAACAAAGGACTTATAATAACATGTGTCCCAAAAACGAGTTGAAGGACTTTTGATGGTCACAATATTATTATTATCTACCATTATAATATAACTTGCTTACAGCCATATAATTAAATCATAATATATTGATCTTAGATTATGGTTACCTTAATAATGTTGTTTCTTTGCGTTTAAAACACTGCCCATCAACATCGACACAGCCCACAATAAATGTTCTTAAATATATTTCCAACTGCCTATGAATTTTGTTTGTAAAAAAGAAAATAATGATGAGCATGATTACATGAAAAAATAGCAAAAAAGTTTTATTTCCTTTAAATAAAAGGTATGAAGAAAAATCAAATAACAATGATATTGTAAACTTTACACAACACTTAGCACCAAAAACAAATGTCAAACAGTATCAAGTATGAAACTTCAACAACACAATGACATCGAACAAGAAGAGTTTCAGTAAAAACGAACATTGATGTTGATGTACATACAAGAATAAACATGCAATAAAAAATATTTAGACATTTGTAAACAGTAGAATAAGACAAACAACAATATATTATTTGTACAACATTTTCTTTTTTATTCCTCCTTTGTGTTGTTCAGCTTAGTGATGCATGAAAGTAACAAGAAATGTTAGATGCGCTTAAAAGAGTTGAAATGTTTTCAAAATGATTTTCTCTAACGCTTAGATCGGTCAAGTGTAAAAGTATCAACACAATTACTTTGACAATATAAAAACTATCACCACATTTTAAGTAAAAAAAATTGTTAGAAGAAAACCAGCACAACTGCAATATAACAGCTACTCCCGAAAATATTTCTGTCGAAGTTGGCCAAAAGCCAAAACGGAAGCAATCTTAGCAGTTTTGAAATCTATTGCATTTAATATATCCATATACGTTTATGAACCGTTTATTTTAAAAGTGGCATAAGTCACTTTTTCCAAAAAAAAATCAATTTACTGGTACCTTGACCATTATAATTGTCTATCAATATGTTGAGAGTAAATTTGATTTTGTTCGTGAAAATGTTAGCTATTCAACTGATTAACAAACCCGTTTTGTTTGAATGTGGCACAAGTCAATTTACTGTAATAAAAATTAGAAATTTTCAATGCTTATATGAAATTAATTTTATAAAAAAAAATATCGGTCTGCTAAGATAGCAAAGTTGACATCAATATTTTGAAACATATTAGAAACAAAGTAACTTATGCCACTTTCCAAATAAACGGCTCGTATATTAATATATGTATATGTACGTATGTGTCTATATAAATCAAAAAACTGTAGCAAGATTGATACGATATAAAAAAGTTGAAATAGAATTTAATGGAAAAACCAATAATGTGCAGTATTATTTTCTTTTATGAAGAATACCAGTTGCTTCAAGTAAAGCAAACAATTAATTGTTATTGTAAATTATAAAATAAATACATTGAAAATATAAGCAACAGATAAAAGTTTTTTTTATTTATTTATTTATTTGTGGATATTATTTACATTTTATTGTTTATATTCTGCAACAGTTTTACATTTCATGAAAAACACACGACTTTAAAATAAATTGTTTTTATAGGGGCGGATAAATATTACGTTTAATCTTACAAGATCAATATTAAATTTTTCAAGCGCTATTTGTAGATGTTATAAAAATTTTATATTAGCCGTATTCAGTTTTTAATGCAAATGGCCTTGCGAAATATGTATATTAAAAAGTGCCTTTCACTGCACAATTCGACTAACTCCATTTCTTTAAAGCTTTTGTTATAATTATAAATTTTTATAAAAGCTTTCACAAACACCTTTTATAAAAATTGACTAATATCATTTTTCATTTTCCTTTTGCTACAAGTTTTCCGAACAATGAAGATTTACAACAGCAAGTGACAAGCATTTTGTTATAAGAAGAGTTTTTTGGGATTTTATACTTTTATATACGAAAATAAAATTAATCATTTTTAATTAATCTTTTGTAATCCCCACTTATTTTATTATAAAATAATGTCAATAATGCTTAGGCCAGCTCAGAAAACCCTTGCAACAATTTCAAGAAAAACTTAAAAAAAAATCAAGACAAAAGTTTTGACAAAAAACCCCACAAAAAATTTTTTATTTTATATTTCTTACTTGCCTTTCTACGTTTGGTTGATATTTTCCAACTCTAAATGTAGTGGTAAGCCGAAAAAAAATAAAAACAAGAAATAAATATTACGCAATTTATAGAAGAGTGAATCTTCTGGCTCAGAAAAACGAGATTCTTCGGATTCTTTTGATGTGAACAATAAAATTATGACAACAGAGATATTTATTGGTAGGACAAGAATTTCAAAACCTGATAATTGGGGCTATACTACATGCGACAAAAGAAAAAGGAAAAGATATGATGGACTTGCTAAAATGTACAGGCTTGTTAAGCATGATTACTATTTAAAAAAAAATTTACAATAAATCGATATCAAGAGCCAATTACCATGCTCCCGTACCTTTCAAATTCATTCGAAAGACTACGAATATGGACATATTTTTGTTGTTGTTATTTTTCTCTTCAGTATTAGCATTACAAGAACAATTTTTATTTACCGTTATAATAGGGATCTCAAACTTTAATTTGTTGTTAATAAAACTTATTTTCTTTGCAAATTTTTATCAATTTGATTCTCGATATTCTAAGTTTGTTAGTGTACAAGTTTTTTTTTTTTTGTTGACTGTATGTACAATCAAATAATTCGCGTTCTAAATAGTAATAATTTGCTCACGTCATGTCAATCTGGATTTAGATAAAAGCATAGCTGTATCACTGCATTAATTGGCGTCGATGAGGAAATCCGTAAAGAAATTGACTACGGTAAAATTAGTTTTCTTGTGCATTTACGTCACTCGAAAGCCTTTGACACTGTTGATCATAAAATCCTCTGCCACAAATTTAGCTATTTATTTAGTTTCTCCTCAACTGCCACTCAGTTATTATCGACATATCTATGTAATCGATATCAGTATGTGGAAACACTATCTAGTAAATCAAGAGCACTACCTGTTACAAGAGGAGTACTGCAAGGTTCTATAATCGGTACACTCTTATTCTCCATGTATTCCAACGATCCCTCCATTTTAACTGATTGTTAAGTTAGAATGTATGCGGATGATGTTCAACTTTATACCATCTGTAACAACGAGCTTATCTTTCCATGTATAAGTTCATTGAATCAACAGCTACACCGTATTCATACTTGGGTATCTGCTAATGGTCTAGCAATAAACCCAAAAAAAAACTAAATGTATCGTAATTCAAGAGAAATTGGCACTAATTACTTGTATACCTAAAATTTATATCAATGATCAGGAAATAGAAATAGTGTCTACTGCCAAGAATTTAGGTATTATTTTCCACAATTCTCTTACTTGGTATGATCACATTAATTTTGCTAGTGGTCGTATTTTCGGTATGTTGAGAACCTTATGGTCCTCTCAGCATTACACCTCAACTAAAATCAGAATTCTTCCTGCTAAAACATACCTACTTCCTGTTCTATTATACGGGTGCGAACTTCTCGCTAGTTGTGTCTCTGCAAGTAAGAGAAAGTTAAACGTCGCCTTTAATAACATCATTCGTTATGTGTACGGTTTGAAAAGACGCTCAAGTATCTCAATGTATGGAATTTCCTTTAATGATTTGCTTTACTTTAAAGTTTTAGTTTTTATGCATAAGATAATATACACGCGTCAGCCTGTATATCTTTTTGATAGACTGTCCTTCGCAAATAACTGTAGAGGTAAAAGGATACGATCTTTTGGACACAAGACTCTTATGTTTGAATGGCATTTTTTCATATTTGCAGTGATTCTCTGAAACTGGATCCCTCATAGCTGTCAAATACAAAGTAACGCACGTATATTTAAGAAATATTTAATAACTCTGTTCTCGTCATAATTATCTTCCATGAACTTGATCTCATATGTGATCATAATATTTAATTTGTTTAACTTATAATTTATTTAATCTTTCTAATTTAATTATCAACGTCATTTTATACTCATTAGAATTAGTTTGCTTTTAAATCTTCGATATATACCATTGTATTATATATTCCTCAGTTCCACACTGAAAAATAAGACCTTAAGTCTTGTGTAAGAAACGGTCAAAATAATAAATAACAAAAAAAATAAAATAAAAAAGAGTTCTTCCATTAAGCTGAGGATGACGTCATTTATATTGCTGATGAGTTAATCACAAGAAATATACGACCAATAAAACCCCGAAATAAAACTTAAATTTTTCTCTAATAAAAATTTTTCGCTTGCTAAATCGAAAGTCCCATAAAAATTGTGGCATTACTGAAGTTAAATTTTTTATATTCTTTCTTATTAATTTTGTTAACAGCTAAGTTAGTATTTATGCATTTCTCAATATCTATTTGAATTTATATTGGAAAAGGAATTTAAAAGAAAAATTTTCACTATATAATTTTTAATGCTTGAATGGAGTTAATCGATGTGTTGTGTTTGTCGAAATTTTGGATTAAAACTACTTTAATAAAAAAAAATATTCATATTGTTCCAGCAATTTTTAAAGCGAAATAAGACAGTTCACTTTCAGTAACCTAATTGTCTAACAACTTATTAGCAGTTACATATGGAAAACAAAAATAAGGCTGTATTTTCTCTTACATTTCAGGAGGTATACGAATTCAATGTTTCGTCTGATTTCATACTTCTTTAAGAGAAACAAAATATAGTTAGCCTGTCCCTTTCCATAGAAAAGTTTCAGATACCAAAATCCGGAGTATACAGAGGATGAGGTGAAATTCTCTTTTTAACAACCGCCTGCACTAGATTGGGAAGGTTTAGTAATCAAAAGTAACCGAATTAGCATATCTTCATAATTTACTTCTCTTGTGGTTACTTCTGTTTAGTAATCATAATTACCTTACTAGCGATAAGCGTTATCTGGGTACCAAGGAAAAAAGGTTTCGGTAAGTTAGATCGTCGTAATAGCGTATGTATGTACATTCAAGTGGCAGAAATAGCCCTACTACTGTGTTATCCCGTATCCTATATTATACACACGGATGAGGTTTTAATAAAGAACTAGTTATAGACAAAAACATTTCTGTACCAGGATTTATTTCCTTAATAACATTAGGGCATATTTCATTGTAGTAACGATGAAATAGTAAAACATAGCCTGCCGTGCATCGTTGTTGCTGTTATCAGCTTTGCCGTCTTATTTGCAAAGTCAAAGCGTTTCAAAACAGTTCAAGCAAATAAAAAGTCCCTGTTGGTTACAGTTGGTAGAAAGAAAAAGAAGATCCGATGAAACACCTCTTATATCTTAATTTCAGACATGTATAACAACTGTTCTTGTCCCATAAAAAATTGCACCTAATTTTCACCAAAATTATAACAATTTCTCAATATTTGTATCACTTATAACTACAAATAAATGTACATAGTCTATTGTTCCATTCATGCGTAAGCGAACAACTTTGGGTTTAAATTATTAAAATAGAGAGTTTATACAACACTACTCAAGAGCTGATTAAGCCTATGATTCGTAATATTTTCTCATAGCTCTGATCTCAAACAATCTTCTTCTATTATTGACTGGATACTAATATGAAATGTTGCTATAATCTGTAAAAAAAAATAGAAAGTCATAAAAGATTGAAATAAAAATAATAATAGTTTATCCTTATCACCAATCTGGGAGAGTTGAAATTACTTATATTTCATCACATTTATAAGCCTTGGTAATATATTCTCCCTTAGCTTAGGAGCGAAATCGTGGGAGAGAGAATAGAATGTTGCCCCTCCCCCTAAAACTAGAAGGTACATGCTTTCTTACATAACTACCACGACCGAAAGAAAAATTATGGATCCTCGTCTATATTGAAAACTAAAGCTCAGTTGATTTGGCTGCAAAACTTAACCTTAAATTTCATAATAATTTTAGAAGGGTATCACAATTCGAATCACGCTTTAAATACAATTGATGGTTTCTTTTGCATCAAAAATGTTCTATCTTTAATTGCGTGGTAGCCAGATCACTACAGTCATCTATAGGAGAACGCGCTCTTCATATTCAAATAAGAGCACTTGACACCGGCTATGATTCTAATAGGAAAACCAAATAAGCCGAAGCAAAAGCATTAAAGTATCGTATACAAGATAATCTGCTTGTAACTTTAACAGCGGCTTTCGTTAATACTAGAAACCAGTTTTCATACTTGAAACCTCAATAACCTGCAACCATCAAGAGATATTTCCAAAATATTTCTTTGCTTGTAGGAAATGGTTTAAATTTCTTGTACTTCCTTATGTGAACATCGAATTTGTGTCATAGAGCAACTTTCTTTATTTTCCATTCTATACAGTAAAAGCAAGAAAACATTTCAGATAAATTCGCTTTTTTCCAGTAAAAAAAAACTCTTCTTTAAACAAGTTTATCTAATTCATCAACATGTAAATTTTTATACTTAATAAAAGTTATGTCGCCTCTTAAAAATTTACCCACATCAATGGTGCTAAAGATACGAGCGCGGATCAATAAGTCGGTGACTTTTTGAATGAAACAACACAGTTTTTTTTGCAAAACAAAAATTTATTTTTCAACATAATCTCCTCAATAACTTAGTTCAACTTTTCTCCAATTTTTATATCCCTTCCAAAAAAAAAAAGGATATCAATAATTTCATCGTTGGAGCTAAATCTCTTTGCACCGAACCTTTTCTTTAGGTTTTGAAATAGTCACTAGGCGATAAATCAAGAGAATATGGCGGATGAGGTACCAATTCGTAGCCAAATTCATAGAGTTTTGCCACTGAGACTGTACACGTGTGCACCCGTGCATTATCTTGATGAAAAAGAACTTTCTTCTTGGCCATTCTATTTAAATCGGTCTGTTAAGTTGGCATAATATTCGCCGTTTATCGTATTTCCTCTTTGAATGTAATCGATGTGGATTATCCCGCGTGCATCCCAAAAAACTGTTACCATCTCCTTATTGGCTGACAAAGTTACCTTGGACATCTTCAGAGCAGGTTCACTCGGAGAAACCCATTGTGTAGACTGCTGCTTGGTGTCCGGAGTACAGTAATGGATCCATGTTTCATCCACAGTTACAAAACGCCGCAAAAACTCATTCGGATTGACATTAAACAACTTCAAACACCCGTCTCGCAAATAAACCCAGCTGATCATTTAAAATCGAAACCACACTGCCATATGACTTGCCTATGGCATCAACAACCTCACGCACTTTTACTGTTCGATCGGCCAACACCATATCGTGGATTTTTTCGACATTTTCGGGTGTACTGATCTCAATTGGTCGTCCAGAAAGTTCAGCGTCATTTGTACTTGTGCGACCACAATCAAAGTCAGTAAACCACTTTTTTACTATTGAAATCGAAAGTGCAGAGTCCCCATAATATTTATCGAGCTTTTGCTTGGTTTGATTGACGGTTTAGTGAGCGCTCGAAATTCACTTTTTTCCATTTTTAAACAAATACACGAAGTTGTGTGTTTTGAACAGCTGTTAAATTCAAAGTAAATGGCGACACTTGCTCTAAATCTGACAGTAGTCTACTAACAGGTGGTACTTGATGGGAACATTGTTGCATTTCATATAACTACGAGAGAAGTTCGAAAAGTCTCGGACTTATTGATTCCCCCTCGTATATGTGCAATATTTGTAGAATGAAATCCCAACTGTTATAAAGTTATTCAGCAATGTTTGCTAAAGGTACTGCAATATACTTTTACACTTGAACGCACACATACATATTAGTTGCATTAGGAAATTTCTTTGAAGATATTTAATGGCATGGAAAGTTTTCGCCAGAAAGTATAAATTATCGAAAATTACAAGTTGTAAAAGGATTTTAAAAAATAATTGGAATTTAATTGTTTCTTATTACTTTGGTAACATATTAAGGGGTTACAAAACAATAAGTGTAAGGCAAATTTACTCTTAATAGAGAATTTCTTGGCTTTAAAGAGAAAGTTTTATTTAGCGAACTCGCATGTTGCTTCATAGACAACTTACAAAAAATTGTTTGGGCAATGCTAACTTTTTTTACAAAGCGTAGCCGGACTTTGGCTGAGCTTGAAGGTAAACAGCCCTGTGGTGTGTCTTAAGCCGGATGTGGGAACTAATGGTTTTAATGTGTACTTCCCTCTGGGGCGTTAAGCCGAAAACTGGCTACGCTCTTAAATTTCTTGAGTTCAGGTTGACGGCCTTGGTGACTCAGGACATGGTAGTTGAAGAAATTTTGTACAAAATTTTTATAATTAAATTTACGTTTCTTTTTGAACTCAAATCACTTACATTTTGGAATTCAAGTGAAACTGTCGAAAATACTTCCTTGTGTTTGGGAGAATGGGAGTATTTCAAGCACCTTACGGATAACTAAGGTTCGGATCACCCTATGAAGATATTTAACCACTATGAATATATTTTGGCCTGTGTAAATAAATTTTTCCCGAACTTCTAATTAGTACTCAACACGACTGGGATTTTCATGCAGTGAAAACCTGAAGGTATTTGCATAGAAAATTATCTATAAAACCTTTTCGTTTTCATATGTAGATAGATACAAACATATCGAGCGTTAACCGCGTAAACAACGTAACTGCCATATTTTTCGAAATTTACTTTAAAAGTAGAATTGTTCTTTAGGCTCCAACTCGTCGTTTGGTAAAATATTGAATCGAAAAAAATAGTAATTACGAAATATAAGCTTTTGAATTTTAACGTAGACGGCATCTACCTTTTGATAGAGATGTGTATTAAAATGTTACCAGACAAAATATATTTGTTTTAAATATGAAAAAAGCTAGAATTTCTCATTTAGAATTAACATTTGTTGTGAATTATTTAAATATATATGCATTTATCAGAAAATATGCAAAATATGCACCAACAAATCGATGAAAATTTTTGGAAATTCTTTGATTTGGAAAAGTAAGATTTTTTTTTAAGTTACTGACTACAAATAGGCTTTGTTCTTCCGACAGGGTGCTCTGATGTGTTTGGAACGATTTTCCGTCATCCCTTATCAATTTTGGTTTGGAGACAAACCGGTTTCGGCTAGTTGCCATCTTCAGTGCCATTTTTATCGTTCTGAATTGTTTATGTTAATTCGTTCACGTTTTATAGTCAGTTAGCCATCGGTCTTATGTGGGCAGGTAACAGGTAAGACGTGTGTTAATTCGGCCGTGTTTTAAGTTATTTAGCTAGTCATCCGTATAGTATGTTATTCTAGGAATTATGGATTTTTTGTTTTGTATTGTTATCTTATGTTTTTATTACTTTATTTCTCTGTGTTGTTTTTACTCTACAATTTGGCGTTTGCAGGTACCTTTTCTTATTGGTTGTTCGGTAAAGGTTGGAAAAAATCCGTAATTATTGCTTTACGAATTTGTTTGTCCTTTGTGTATTGTGGCTTTATTATTTCATCATTTTGTGTACCTTGTCCGTTTTTTCTGTTTTTTGTATTGTAGATTATTTTTAGTGTATCGAATATAGCATCTGAGTTGGAGTTTGTTTCTTCGTTTATGATGCGTCCATCAAATGCCTTTTGTTTGTATATTTCCATGTTTTCTAGAATATTCACACGTCGTCCTTTGCTCTGTGTATGAAGTGTTTTAACGGTTTCTCTGATGTGCGTTGGGTGACATTTGTTATTGAACATATGGTTGACAAAGTTAGATTCGGGCGTTGAGTTGGGATTTCGTATTTTCTTGTTATAATCTCTTATATGTTCGCGGAATCTTGTTTTAAACTGGCTCTACAGAAGCGTGATCAGACCAATTCGGCTAAAAGCTAAGTGACAGGACGAGTTTGGGAATTTTTATTGAAGAACCAGTGAGCGAAACTTATTTCCAGATCCATAATCCAAGCGGAAGTTAGTGCGTTCACGGAGTGTCTGATTAGGATTTGTGGTACTGGTAGACCTGTGGAGGTTAAAATTTTCACAGAGGGCATTAGAATCCGATACAACATGTCTGGATTTCAAAAAAGCGATAAACGATCAGTCAACGTAGGGTAGACAGCGCATCAATCGGGTTCCGGCTTACTATGGAATAGTCGGAAATAAAAGTGCCAACAATCTGGCAATTAAGACTAAATAGCTTCAGAAGGTGGGGCTAGTAACGTGGGGCTAGTGACGAGTGCAGGGCATGCAGGGAAGACGTCGAGATGATGGAATATTTCCTATGCCACTGACCAGGTAAAGACCCGCTATTTTACGGACGATACTCTACCGAACGTGTCTCCTTTGAGAGGCATTAACTGTAACTACTCAGGAGATTATTTCAAAGAAGAGAGTATCTATTAGGGTGGATACTCCTTTAGAATGTCCCACAAATTAACTTCACCTTAATTAATTATGATTGTAATCAAATTTTAAGCAAATATAATACATCTTGACGCATTAGGTGTGTTCCCGTTACACATTGGAATTCGGTACTTCGTGTCATTGCTCGAAAATATTCTAAATAAGAGCGTTTTTGTTTTCTTCTTCCACAAAACAGTACAAACTTTATCTTTCGGTAGATTGGGTAAACGGTCAAACATTCAAATGTTTGACAAATAAACAATAAGAAGTCAAAAAAATTTATTTCAATAGATAAAAATAAATAATAAATAGATTTTCGTTTATTAAAATTCAAAATATAAGTATTATGAATGAAAATTTAAGAGAAGCCTACAAAAAAAAGAGCCAGTTAAAGTAAAAATAACATTATTCATAAAATTTTTTCAGAAAACATTGGCCTTCTTTGTTTTTATTGAACTGAAGGATATTAAATAAACAAATCTCTCTATATAGAATAAACAAATCTCTCTATATAGAAATTTTGTATATAATTCTACTCAAAAACTAGAACAATTTCTCCTTTAAAAGTAAAAGGAAACATACAAACATTCGTAATTACGCATCTTTTGAAATATGACAAACACAAGTCCAGTGAACACAACACCTGCCTCTTGCAAAAATTATACACACTCTCTCAACAAAGATATTGAACATATTTTTGTCTTATATTTGCTATACAGATAAATTCTTTAGAGCATGTAGAGGCGTACCTTTCAGAGTGCTTTCTGTTTGCTTTCCAAAAACAGTTACAAAACCAAAAAATTTTCTTAATACGAGGTGTCAGTAACAACAATTCACAGAGAAAAAATATCCAAGATGTTACAACACATTTACACATTTTATTCTTCTAAACGTTTAACTTTCTACATAATGTTGTTGATTTGTTGTTTCTTACTCTAAGTTGCCACTGTCAATGCTGCGTGGCATATGCATGTAAGTGACACTTGCTAAATGACTTTGGAAGCTCTTATGTTTATTTTTCTACCTTTTTTATTCTTTTCCTTTAATAGGCAATATTGCCTGAAATTATTACATGTGAAATTTTCCAACTGCAAATTTTTTCTCCAGTTACGTTTATATATGAGTGTATGCGTGAATGTTCTGGCAAAAGAAATATTTGGTAAAATATTGAAAAAAAATAATTTGTTTTTCCACACTCTAGTTGCTTTAATTAGCTAATAAAAAATAGATTGTCATTAACAGTCTTGCGTTGCGAAATGATGACAGAATGACTGGATTTCTACTTTTAATAGTTTGTAATTTTTTATGGTTGTCATTAAGGGATTTTCCCTTTCTGGCTCCATTGTTAACATTACTTTGTAACTTAACAAAAATATCTTTTTAACCGACGATAGTGCAACGTGACCAATTAAAAACTGCCATTAAATATGTGTCTGGTTTCCCAAGAAAATCAAGAGAATTTAAAAAGAAAAATGCTTAAAAATTTTGTTACAGTGTTTTTCATGCAAATTCCAAATGACAGATTGTTATGGCTTCAATTAGGCGTGGCTCCAGCTTGAGCTTTAAACGAAACCATATTTGAAAAAAATTTAATATGGGATTTTTTTTTTTTTTGCTTTATTTGGGGGAGGGTATTAAGATCCCTTTTTTCTATCAAAGGACTTCCTTAAATATCATTATTCATTAAACAAAATCAATAAGTTCAATGAAGTTCTGCGACCATCAAGCCAAGTGTAAATTAAAAGCACATAATATCGAGCCTACTCATGCACTGTTCAATGTGCTTTAAATCTGTTTTAGTTACCCATGATTCTTCTACAATATATTCATTCAAGATGCATTAAAATTAAAATTAACACAACTATCTATTCGCCAATATTCTCTTGAGATTAGAACTTGTCAGCATTTGTGCCAATCAAATTTTGACACTTAATAGTTTATTATTAGAAAAAAACAGCAGTTTATGAAACTACAGCGGCTTAATTGATTCAAAAATTTCGGGAGATATCCAATAATAAATATTCAAGTAAATATGTCGAAGCAGTCTGTCAGAGTGTCGAAGGAACATCGGTGACATGGACATGATTTACAAATTTCAAGAAGAGTAAGGGCACTAAATCTCCCAATCAAAATTCCATTGGCACAAGGACTTCAACATACTAACCATTAAAGCTTCGTTAAAAATGTTTTATGTCAAGAGGTAACAGCACCTGATTCTTGATGGCTGTTTGAACTTCAGCATATCCACGTACGATTGCCGAGAAACAACTACTACAAGTTACTCTTGTTTCGCTTATCAGAAGCGTATTACTGCAGTCGCTTTTGAACCAACAAATTTCTGGAAATGAGGGTAATCGAACAGTTATAGGTCATAATCATCCATATCGTACATTGTCAACTTCATTGGCCTAAATATTGACGTAACCGATACAGATTCTGGTCAAATAAACTCTCGTTTTGGCTACATGTATAACTCCAAAAAAGTAACATGGTTCTCACAACCGATTGCGGCAGAGGAACTTAACAAAATATACGTTTTAAAATTTTACGTCTGGCTTTTACTTTAGGTAGATGTGAAATTCCCTCCCTTTTGCACATTGTTATGTTTATTACTTTTATGTAAAACACTGCGAGGAAAATTGTTTTCAAATATTTTAATCCTGAAACTCTTTTTTACATGGGTCTTTTTTGTCTCTTCCTTGAAAAAAGACAAATCCCTACAAACAGTGGGCTGAAATGTTATACAAAAATATTTTCATAAAATTCAACTATAAGCCTACAAAGGCACCAAGCCTAAAATTTACATCGAACGCTAGCAATAAGTCAAAATTTAAAATGTGTTTATGGATTAATTTTGTACTTATTCACAATTAGAGCTAAAATCCATGCAAAAGAATGCTGTAGATATACTAATTATTTATAAAAACCATGAAGGCAAATTTGAAGAAAGGAGTTAACTCTGCAGTGTCCTGTTAACAGTTCAGAGTATAGTTTTATATCACTTCTACTATTGTTTACCCCGCAGAAGCTTTCTGGAACTATGAAAGCAATGCATGCGTTCTTTTTTTCCAGATAACGTGGTATATCATTGCCTATATGCAGTCTGCGAAAAGAAGACTTAGTTGGTAATACTTAGAGCTTTGCATATCTGTTCCGAATTGCTTTAAGTTTAATGGTAAAAATCTTCACCCCAGGCTCTTATTATGCGTAATTTCCTGGCTGCTTGCATTATTCACTTACAAAGGTTTCATAAATTTCTGTACACTATTGAGTACTATCTTCAATATTTTTACTTGTATTGAATAGATATTGAGCAGCGCTTCCTTGTCGTTATTTTAAACGAAAAATTACAAATATTCTTTACTTCTCTTCTGTTCGTCTAAAGAAAGCGAAAAAAACGCTGGTGAGAAGGTGTTTTTTGTTGTTGTTATTTTATGGGCACGATTTTTATATGCAAAATGTTTATGACATTTTAATGTCTCACGTCGTTACAATGTTTTAATACGTTGTAAGCGTGGTGGGAGTTTTTGCTATATGCCATTTATATACCTCCACCTATTAGTGCTTGATGCGACAATGAATTACGCTATACTTTTTTTACAATACAGCACGTGTCATGGCATAGTTTTGTTGGATTGGAAGAGTTGCGATTTTTTCTATCCTTCATACTTGTGCACACACAGTATTAAGTTCAAACTTATAAAATACCTGTTTTATATTTAAACTTTTCTGTCTGAACCTAAGAGAAACGGTGCATCACATGAATGTGAGTATTTTGGCAAATGATGATGACATGTGTGTGAAAGCACAAATAAAGTTTGAGTTTACTGGTTGTCATGTTGATGGTAATAAATAACTTTTTTTTCTTCATGTAACTGTTTTTGCAAACCCGTTTTTATAGTTCCGGTCTTCTTGATGATGCAAGCTTACATGTGGTATTATTGGCAATTAAAGCTTCATTTGTTACTTACAATGACACCAGGGTTTATTCAATAATACTTATAACTTCGTACAGTGGAAGGCCACATTTAAAATATTTTTAATGTTGAAATATTTAATTTGTAATGGAAAAATGTTTTGCTAATCTTGGAAAATATATATTTTTCAATTTAATATTCGAACGCCTTTAAATATGCTACAGATATTTCATGAGTACTTGTGTGAAAAGTAATTAATATTTTATGAACTATAGTGAACTTAACGCAAAATAACTTTTTTAATCAGAAAAAATTTGTATTTTCTTATAACTTTGTAAAGTTACTGAACTTTCTGATTTTATTTTTGTGATTTTTGCATCGCCACTTGTTACAAATGAGATAATGTTACTTATCCGTGTGAAACATTTTACTCAACGATAATAATTTAAAAGTCAAAAGAGAGCCTCATTACAGTGTCCGACTTTCAATAAGGCAGTCTTTATAGAAAAGAAACGAATGTATTTTTTTAATGTTCGAAACTCTCTTTTACTTGATGAACAATCAGATTTAATTATCATATCAACGCTTTGTGCGACTTTTAGCATTAAATCGGGAATTTCGAAACTGTGGGCAAAACATGAGAAAAGTTAAGACTTTTCATCCCTCATAAGCTTTGTTTTATTTGTTTGCTTTGAAAAATTATAGTACAAAATTATTTAACAGTGTTACCACTGGGCTTTGGTAAATTTCATCAATTTCTATTTTTATTTCTTCCAAAATTCCAAAACTGCAATTAATGAACAGAAATCGGCTTAGAAATAAAACTAAGTGCCACCAAGTGATAGTAAAGGCAACATTAAAAAAATCAATATTTGCGGATTTTCATTTAGTTTTTGGGAGTGCAGGGTTTTCCTTTTTTCAAACATGCCGATTGAAAATAATCGAAAACTATGCTTCCAATAGAGTCAAATCCACAGCAATTCTTCTTTATCATCACACACGCGTTCATTTACTCATTTACAGACACATACGTACTGCCACATAAGAATTTCCTCTTAATGTTTTAAACGTGTAAATATCTGATAATATCCGCTTGACAATGATAAATTATTAATATTCTTACAAACATTTTTTTTTCTGTTTATTTATTTATATATTTTGCGTTGTTAATAAAGTATATCATCCGCTGACATTGAACATTTTTTAACTGATTGATTAAATATCAATATGAAAATAACTGGCTTGACAGGGGTTTAAGAAAATGCATGAAAAATAAAAAGGAGCTTTAATTAAAAAGGAATGCGAGATTAAGGAGATTAATCAGGGAAATACAATGAAAGGTGAATGACTGTTTTTTCGGGGTTAATTTAAATAATATTATTGAATTGTAGGTTAATTTAAATTTTATCATTTAAAACAAACGTAGCTTAATTTTATTTTTAAAGAAACATGGAAAACATTTTACTGTTTCTTGCTGGATTTTAAATTTTCGTAGATCGTTTTTTTTAACCTATCAACAGTATATTTCAATTAAAATTTTTCTTTTTCTTTCAACTTCTAGATTATCTAGTGCCATTGGATTTTCTTGCAAGGGCAAGCTTTTTATACCTCGACTTTTCTTTCTATTGTAGCTTTTCTGCTTCCAAATGTTTTTTTTCGTGGTATATCTGTCTCATCTTTACCTAGATTTTTTCGTTTTCACTTTGACTTTCGTTAATTGAATTTCAACGGTAAGTGTTGATGTTGAATTATTTCAAATTTAAGATCAAATGCGAGCCAGATATCAAACTTTTACTAGCTGTAAATTTTTCTACTCTCATCAATTTTTCCTAATCGTAGGTCACTCTACAAAGGAGTGAGGGACACATATGTTTTGTTCAAATTTACGATTAAAAACTATTCTCTTTCGTTATTGCATGAAAATAAAACAACCAGATTTTCATGAATTTTTAATTTTGTAGAAAACTTACAGAACAGTCTACATCGGCACTGGATTTTTGCATCAATATGTTTAAATACAAGAAATGAGCGACTTATTATGATGAATTTTTAAAATTTTCTTTTATCAAATCTGTCTGAAACTGAAACATTTACCATAAGTTGCTTCATGTAAAAGTTTAAGCGGACAAAATTTCTTACTAAAATATTTTTAATAATTTTTAACGTAAGACGAATCAAGAATTAACAAGGACGCGAAAAAAAAATTAGGTTAATAACTACAGGAAGTTTGGAAGCTACTACATATATTTTAAGAAACTGAAGAATTCCTGGGATATTGTATTTTATTTTACTAAATTTTTCTAAAAAATATTTACAATCAGTTTTTAAATCTTAGCTCTACATTATTTTTATTAATTATAACCAATGTTATAATAAATTTATTGTACTCAATACTTAAGTTACTACCCAAGAATGGCTTGGAAGAGCCACATAACAAGCTGAATGATACATTCAGCAGATACTGCTTTACTCAGCCTCTGGTGCCTGTCGAATTGCAGTCCTGTTCAAGAGAGTGGATGGACCACTACTTTGTTTACATATTTCCACGTCTCTGTTTTATTTCTGAATATATTTAATTTTTATATACCAAGCGACCTTCTTTGCACCTTCACTATGTTTCATGCGCCACAGCTAAATGTCAAATGTCCATATAGGTTTTATAATAGATTTGTATACAAGAAATTTGTACTCCAAATTCAGGGTAAAGTTAACTATAAATATAAATATATTTGTTATAGTTATGTCTTCTCCCCTTTTCAAATAGCGATCTGGTAATGGTGATAATTCTACGAACTTGCTCTATAGTAGTTTTGCTTGCTCGAGGACCAAATTTATAGTCCGGGATAACGTTTAGCTCAATAAGGACACAAAATGAAAAATTTTGATTAAATTGATGAAATAGCCCATATGATGTAATCTGGTTTGAGGCCTTTCCTAACTTAGGGATCGAAACAATTTCAACCATCTTCCACGAGCAACATAGTATTCAATATAAATACTAAAATGTTGACAGCATAATTAGGTGAGTTCCTTAGCATCGCGAACGATTTTCTCATATCAATATTTTGAATGGTTGATTTGCTAGAGATTAGCGAAATTTCATAGAATCGTTCACAGTGTTACTGATAATTGGAATCGTATAACTATTGATACCATGTGATGCGTCAACCTTTCCATAGTAATTAGCGAAGGCGTTTACCTTTTCTTTTCATTTAAGCCATAGTGCGCTTTTAAAGTCTTATGCTAATTCTTATGCAATAGGACATCTTAAGACAACTTTCCTCAGGCTATAACCTGTGGTTTTTTGTAGGAACCAAATTTTTGAGACAAATATCGATAGCGGACTCGTGTTTGTGTTTCAATTTATTACGTAAAGTTTTATGATATAAATTCATTTAGATTTTTGTCTGGAGAACGATTATTCTGGCATTGCCTTTTGAGCCTTCTCTTTTCACTGACAAGAGTCTTTATATCAGCAGAAGAATGATAGGTATTTCTTTTCTTTTTCGTTTATTTGACAATGCAACTCTGGCTGCAGTACTCACAATGTCTGTAAATAGTAGCACCTCTGAAATAAGTGACAGTTTATATTATTGAAAAAGTCGTCGTGTTGAAAAATTATTACGGGCGAGTGGTCAGATAATAGATCATAGAATGAACTGACTACTGTTGACGCTTGATAATCTTAATAATAGCAAAGTCAATAACTTCGGGCAGCTTTTGGAAGTCTGCGAGTCACTATGTAAGCCTACCGCTTGATATGACGTTTAGCTTGTTTGCTTGAACTATATTATACAACAGTCTCTCTCTAGAGCTAAGAAGTTTTGAGCGCCAATGTGAGTGCTTACGATTGTAATCGCCAGCTGCAATGACTTTTGTTCTAGTGTACCAAAGAACCTAGCAATTTGATAGTGTTCGATTTTATACCCAGGCGGGCAACACACAGTTTAGACTGCAATGTTAAAATCAGTCATATATATAGACTTACCTATATTTATAGCAAAACTTCTTGTTGTTAAACTACCAAAAAAAATTTGTATTAAAATATTAAGAATATTTTAATAACTTTTTTATTTTACTTTATAAAAATTCTTTTTTGTCAAATAAATCCTTTTTTATAACATAAACACAACGAACTTTTATGCAATTCAATTAAAAACTTCAAAATGTTTGCCAACTCTAATAATACTACAAAGAGAGATAAGAATATAAAACTGAACTAAAACTACATTCCCACAAAAGTATAAAATAATTAAAGATCATAAAATAATTAAAGATAAGCGATGAGTGTTAAGATTAAAGTGGCCATAGTTTAATTTAATGTTTAAATGGATATAATTATAAAATATAAAATTCAGAAAATGTAATGGCATTGTTTTACTTTGTTGAAAGATTTTTTTTAAATATAATTTTTATTTTATTTTTCACTGCTGGTCAGCTTATTTATTTTTGCTCAAACCATTATGACAAATTTAATATCATACGCAAACGTTTAGCTGTACTCTGGCACATAATGGTTAAATGAATGAACAGATGGATGAACAACTATTCAAAATGCTTGTTAGATTTAAGAATTATTTCAATACTTGTTATGAAAGGATTATAAATGAACGACAAAATAGCAATAATAAAACTGAAGACATTTATTAAAAAAAAAAAAAAAGAACTAAAACAATATGTGCCTCAATTGTACCAGCAGACATAGAATTTGTGGCCAAAAAAAAACTTTTATACAACTTTTAAACTTATACATGCAGATGAATTCACAAAATCATAATGCTTTATGACTTAGAAACTCATAAAAGTTATTACCTTGTAAAAATTGTTTGCAAAATTTGAAATTAAGGAATCAAGGAATTATAGCATTAAATAATTTTAGTTACTTAAGCCAGTTAAACACCATTCATTGCAATGCTTTCAAAATGTACCTAAACTGGCATCATTTAAAACTTTAATTAAAACAACACACACCCTTTAGCTCATATCACTATCTGTCTTGGTATCCTCTTAAATGAAAACTTGGTATTTATTTTGTCTTGGCAAGCTGCCGCCTAAGGCCGATTTCTTTTCATTCCGTTGAAACCTACCAACTCTTTATTTAATATAAAAAAAATTAAGAAAAATCAACAAATTTGCCAACTTTTCGTTGCAAGATAAAATGAAAAATATCTTTATGACAAAAAGTACCAAATTCGAGACATGTAAGCAAGGAAAATGTTAAGCCGTCTTTGTTAATAGAAATAAAAAACGAAAAAACAAGAAATAAAAGAAGAAAGTTATGACTTGTTACGAGGAACGTTGTTTCTGAAAGCGCCAATAAGTCCTAATAAATTAAAGTCTATTATGACGAATATCAAACTGCATGTAAAAAAAAGCGCTAACAAATTTTCCTCAACATGTTATAAATCTATCAAATGTGAACGGATACTAGTACGTCGTGATTAACGTCATCACCTGTCTCTCTCTCTACTGGTCTAAACACCAGTAGAAAATTAAGTGGCCCCCAATGCCTTTATACCGCCTGGACCTCATGCTAAAGAGTTTGACGCAATTTAAATTTTTATGAACGGTATGCACCACCATCTTTCTGCGATTTTGGATCTAACTCAAAGCCACTAGTTTCATCTCCGTAGGAGCCTCATCAACCACTAGCCCGTTCCTGATCGTTACAGGGACTACTGGTTCACATGGTAGCAGTCGTTTAGTTACTGATGGAACCTCGTAAGTTCTCTTTTTAAATTTTCACACTCCACACAAACCTCAAAAACTGGTCCGCTCAAACACCCTGGATAGCGACGGACGGGAATTATCAACTGTGGACAGTAGCTAAATATATTGGTGTGTTCTCAAACCTTTAAATTACACTCTGCTTAAGCAATAATTTTTATTTGTTTGGTATTTAACTCAATTCCAGTGGCTTTGTTGCCGCCCTCGTTATGTATATTACTTATAAATTTATTATTTTGTTGTGAAAATTTGTATGTTGGATATACAATATTTCTCAACTTTATCGCTTAAAGGTTTTGCTAATGTCTTAACTAGTCATAGTCACAATTAAAATTTTAAGGAATATTAATTGCATAGCAAATTGGTTTAAGATATCAAAATATATAATAACAAAAAATAAGAGGAAAAACGAACACTTAAAAGCAAGTTATTTTGTAATTTTTTTTCCTGAATAAAAATTTATTTAATATAATATAAACAAATGTATAGATGGCGCTGCTTCCTTTTTAACTTAAATTTAAATATCTTTTTGGTACTTTCTTTAATTTGGGTTTTATTTAAGTCTATTATTTTATTATTTTTAAAGCACATTTCTTTGCTTTGTGCAGTTTTGTTAAATGCAAACCCCTGTAAGTATGCAACACAATGTTCATTTCTTTGTTTTAGTTAGTTCAACCATTCAGGTCGTGAACACTTTACTTTATTATTATGTATTATTAATATTATCTTAGCCTCATGCCTCACGACGCATAGGACATTTTGTGCAACCTTTATCTTTAAACGGAACATATTTATTAAATTCTTTAAGCTTGAAGGCCTTTGGTATGCTACAAATTACAGCCATATGCTTTTCTAGGTGTTAATGAGGGCTTGCCAAGTAATTTTACGCTGCTCACATCTAGAACGGGAGAATCACGAAAAATAATTTACCCTGATTTAGGACATATAATTCTTTTACGCAAGCAGCGGACAACCGATTATCAACTTATTTAAAGTGTTGCATATTTTCCAACTCATATTCCAAATCATTATGGCGCTTCAACTGCCCATATCGAATAAGAAGATATTCTTTTCAATTAATATATCTTATATTCCGAAAAATATTTAAAACAAACTACGATTTCCGTGGACGATGGTTAAATTAAAATTATGTACTAATTTAGCAATTTATCATTAAAGCTTTAATGCCTTAAATAAAAGTTTTTTACTTTAACTAGTTTTTTTCACTTTCGATAGCAAACAAATATAGAATCTTCCCTGCAAATGATCCTGCAAAAGATGAAATGCAAAATATCGGGTTGTAGTTCTTCAATGGCGCAAACATTTTTTCTTCTTGGCTGGCAAGAATTGCCAAGCGATTACAAATCGTGGTATTATTTTTTATGGGCGTTTTTTTAGGAAAATTGTTGTTACTCATGCACTAGTGTACCATAGTACACTACGGGCCTTTAGTCTATTTTTTATATTTTATATATACCAGTATTTAATGCGAGTATTTAATAATAAAATTAAGGAAGATATGGACCTATTACGCAATTATCACCTATTACAAATATTTTCACTTATGCCTGTGTAAAATATGCGGACCGAACACTCCTGTACTTTTCCAAAGTCAGATAACAATATTGTGCACCTGCTACTAATTTCTCGCATAGAATTCTCAAGGGGTTGCATATTTTATATTTTTACTTAAAGATAATATGATTTTTTTTAATTTTCATGTTAAAAATATTTCTTAATTTTTTACCTCATACAGCCATCTATACCTAAATAAGTGTCGTTATGTATTTTTAAATAATAAACAAGTTAATTTAAATTATAAATATTTAAACAAAAAATAAATCAACTAAATAATTAAAACTAATTGCTAAATAAATATATTTGTTGTTATGCTCTCTGTTTCATTTTTTTTTTTTTAACAAATCCCGTTTTTAATTTAATTTTGTATTTAATTAATTTATTTAATTCACTTTTAATTTTACACATTTTTATGTAAATTATATTTTATATATTTAAAAAAAATCCTTAATTAACTCTGATTTTTTTATTATTTGGTTAAATTTATATTATTATTTTTTTATTTGATTTTTTATAAACAAAAACTTAACAAAAAAAACATTACTGTAGGACGAGAAAAATCAACTACTCATAACAAACCTTTGGCTTTCGTTGGTAAGTTTCGCTTCCACTTAAACAAAGATAACCACCCCACTTAAGTAATAAATACAATTTTCTTAATTTAAATAGCATTTTCTACACAATAATTTTTTCTAATAAAAATACTCAAACATTTAAAACATTTTGTAAATTGATTTTATTTTTGCAAGAATTTTTTAATGCACACGGCTATATGCATACCTTTCTAATACTACTTCTTTACGTAATGCTCTTTATCCAACTCTTTTGTAGAGCCCCTTCTTATTTCTTGCAACTATTTCTTGAACATTTTCTCTAAATCCAAATTGTTTTTTTTTAATAAATTTTCTGTATGTAGACTTTAGTAAAATCCTTCCTCTTTGAAATTTTTTAATAGAATTTTGTATATTGTAATTACTTTTATTAGCCAGATATTAGATATAATTTCAGCTTAAGTTCTCTAATATTTCCAAGGCACTAATAAATCGAATTGACTTTGAAGTTAGTGAAAAATAGAAATATACAGTTATTGCTCAATTCTAGTCATTCTTCTAGACATATTTCAACAAATCAATCTACGACTGTTGACTTAAGGACAATTAAAAATAAGTTTAGGAAAAGAAGAAAAAAGGGATATTTGTGGAGATACGATTTATATATTTCAACATTGAAAATGGCCCGAACGACGCCTGCAGACAGTTTATCCTAAATGCTAACAGTAGGCTAAAGAACGAGGTGTGCCCTTACAAACTAAACTTGACAAGGGATGACGGAAATGGGTTCCAATCTGATGTGTGCAATATCCAACCCAGGGAGTCAATAGAGTCTAGTGTCACCGTTGAGCTGCTAGTAGAAGGCTTACTACGAATTCTGACCGGAGACTTAAATCTGCTACCACGAGGGCCAAAGCCCATGGGACTTTGGTTCCATCCTGACCGTGATGCAGCACTTCGGGGAGCTTCGTAGTGGTTGTGGCTTAGATCAACATCGCGGGTAGCGTTTTAACTCGGTGTGGAGTTGCACTGCAATCGGGTGTCGGAAGCCACAGATCGTTAGTAGTATCAGATAGGCTTCGGTCGTGATCAAGTCCAAAACCATGGACTTGAATTGGTTACCCAACGCGTGACAATTCCGTCTGGCCTTGGGGCGTTAGTGGACGCATTGTATTCACCCATTGTTAGGACCACCACGAGGTCGTACCAACGTTGGCGGGTACTCATGTAAATCTTGGATTTTCATGTCACCGTTAAGCAGCTTCGCCCTGTCTTGTACGCGGTCGAGAAGCTTTAAAATGGGCTTTGAAGCACCGAGAGTGTTATGCCATTTTCGATTGGATATAGATGGCAGAAATAGTAAAATCAGATCGAATTAAGTATATCTTATACCGTTTTAAAAAACCGATGCACTTGAGTGCTTCTTTGCCAATCTGAAAAATCTGTTTAGTCCAACAACTGGACCACACTATATTTTCAAACGAAAAATATCAGAAGCTTCTAATTCCCTAATACATAATATCCATAATTACAAATAAATCAAGATAACATGGCGATATGTCCGTGAGTAAGCACACTGTTCGCACGACCCAAACATGAACTCAATTGAGGGTATCATTCATATTGTGCCCGATGGTTTATTAGTAGAAAACGAATGGCAGAATAGCAGAAACTACAGAGCTAATCGGTCCCCGAAATATATCTTTAGTTCGTTTAATACAGGTATACTGACTATACCTAAGCACTCTTTGGATTTCAACGCCTTCAGATTTTCCAATTGCATAGTCGGATTTGATAGGATTTGCGATAAACTATTCCCTTTCTCGTTCCTCATCTGATGTTAATTTAGGTTTTCTTTACAGTTACTGGAGCTTCTGCACCTTTAGGTCCTGTTCCTCCATTCCACTGACATATTTACCTTCGAGAGTCTTCAAGATATTGGAGTTCAAAGTGAAAACGCACCAAGGAGAACTAACCTGATATTCACTCCACAAACGATAGTTTAGTCGAAAATTACTGGATTAAAAACCAACCAGAAATTGAAGGTAATTTTTTTCCTTGTAGTCAACAGTAACTTAATTCTGATCAGCGATGTAACCATTGTTCAATTACCTCCAGAGAATTCCTCTGGACTATAAACTACACCATTAGAAGACGACCGTATGGCAAATTTCTCCGTTAACTTGTTGCTTTTACGACCACTTTGACCAGGTTTCCCTCAACCATACCAAATTGTGCATTTCTCAGCTGTTAAAG
The DNA here is from genome assembly GCA_963932375.1 of Phania funesta. Taxonomy (NCBI): domain Eukaryota; kingdom Metazoa; phylum Arthropoda; class Insecta; order Diptera; family Tachinidae; genus Phania; species Phania funesta. Next base: position 99,692,208 of record OZ010653.1, on the reverse strand, counting down.
TTTTACGAAGGATTGTGGCCTTTAATTTGTAAGAGCCAAGTATTTCAAACTATGGCATATGACAAGCCAACCCAGCAAACTCTTGACATCCACCTCAGATCAATTCTTTAGGGTCGTTGTGCTTTACCACTGTTCATTTTCTTCTTATTATAATATGATATAAACAGTGGCACGGAAAGATGGGCAAATAGAAGCCCTATGTTTTAAAAACGCTACTTTCTTGTACTCTTCACTTACGCAAGGTTATTCTGCACCATTTACTCAATCTTGAGACCCAAAATAAATTTCTCTTTAATAAGAAAATTAACAAAAACTAAAGCATAAGTCAAGGCGAAATTCATGAATTTATATGTTTTCAGTTCGTAAAATTTTAAATAAATATCATACCTAACATAATTCAATTTAGTCGTGTGTAGTAAATATAATTGCTATGATAAGTAGACCTTCAAAAATGAAAACACAACAAAAAAACATAGAATAATTTCAATATAAACCATAGCTTTTTTGCACACACATAGAACAATTGCTACTTTCCAACTTTTGTTATATTAATATTAAAAATGCATTTTTTGATTTGTAAAAAATTTAGTTCATAAATAAATTAATTTAACATTTATTTATATATTATTTTCTATTTGAATAATAATAACTTAATTATTAATAAATAATAAAAGATATAAAATTTTAAATTAAATAAAAAAAATTGAATGCTTAAAAAATGTTTTTATTAACAACAACGAAAAACCTTCAAATGCTGCATGATTGCTTGTTTATTTACATTTTCAACTACAATAACCTGGTTGTGGTATGAACGGTATAGCACGTTTGTAATAGCGTTTTAATAGTTAATATTTATTACAAATAAACCACACTAACACATTCGCATGAACATTTATTGCCACAACGTACATTATGTAGTGATTTCGTAGTTATAGATTACGATGTGTACAAATAACAAAAACAATATTAAGAAGTTGATATGATGAAAATGGAAATCAATTACACAAGTATTGGTGGCTACAACATGGAGTAAACATTTTTATTAACGCAAAATTTATTCCATGTAAATATGACTGCAAATACACATACACTCTGGTATACAATGCCTGTTTGTTGTATGTGTGTGTGCGCGTATGTGTATGCAAAAGCACTATATATATAAATAACTACTAAATTATTTTTCTATAATATTTTTTGCTTTTTTAAATTCTTATGTGTTAATTTTATTCCCATCTGTGTATATCGTAGTTTATGATTTACTAAAGCCTACCATTGGGTGTTAAGTTCTACTATTTAAGGTGTAAATAATTAAAATAACATATAATTCAGAGTTGATGTTTTGATAATTCTACAGTTGCAGGTAACTTAGTAAAGATAACGTGTCTTATCCTTATTTAAAAAATTGTTTTTGTGTCATAGAAAATATGATTTTTGATTGTTTCTTTACTGGTTATTAATATATATATATATATATATATATATATATATATATATTTAGATATGTTTATTTTATATTCTATAAAAACAATAAATGTTTTCCAACAAAATCGAGGTTTTTAAGAAACAATGCATGCATGTTTAGTATTGAATATGCTTTATTTTTCTTTAAACTTTTCCATACGATGCTTCTTAAAAAAATATATATTTTCAATAATTTCACACTCTATCTTCATGCAGTGGTTTCTAAAAGAACATGCGATGTAAGTAATTTGTATTGTTTGAGATAGAAAATATTTTTTTAATAAATGTATTTGCAAAATAGCATAACTATCGTTTTTGATAAAAATACTGTGTGCGATGTTTCCTCTACAAACTGTTTATTTAATGGTATCTTTACATTGAAGATCTATGCTAAAAGTGTATTCAAAGTTTTAAATAAAATGGTATGCCATGTTTTGTAAATAAAAGGTATATGCGATGTTTTTATAGTTAATACATGCCGTGTGTTTTATATAGAAAATATTCGTGCGATGTTTATATAAAAAAAATTACGGACCAAAGTCTTTATATAGAAAAGATATTTGCGATGTTTTAGAAGGAAATATATATGTGATAATTTATATAGGGACATTGTGTATCATGATGCCTACAGAAAGCATCACTGCATTGTTCTCGGTAGTAATAATCGTGAGATGTTTTTAATGGAAAATTTTTGTACAAAGTTTTATACGAAAAACAACTATTATTTACAGAAAATATCAGTGCGAGGTTTTATAGGAAATATGTATGCGATGTTGTATATACGAAACGTAAATCTGATTTGTGTTTAATATAAAATATTAATGCAAATGGTGGTGCGATGTTTTATGTGGTAATTTTTTCGACACATTTGTCTTAGAAAACAGAACACGTCACGCTTTTATAGATCGATTGGTTTTCAGGTAAAAGGACGATGTGCTGTTTTCCATAAAATTAAATATGCGATGTTTCAAACAAAAAGCATCTGAACATTGCACCCTGTAGAATATATTTGGGAAATGCTTTCAGTAAAAATGTCTATGCCATGTGTCTTAAGCAAATATACAAGAAATGTTTTCTCGAATTATCCTGCGTAAAATTTCGTTTTGAAAACATATGCATGCAATGTTTTCTGTAAGTATTTCTCTCCTGTGTTAAATCTTTTTTAATACTGTTTACAAGAGTTGTGTTCTCTATAGAGGTGTGTGCATCAACAATATGCATTATTGCTTTTCGATGTTTTTGAAGGGCACATTTATACAATGTTTTCTTTAGAAAGAGATACTACGATGATGCATTGCAATGATTTATAAAAAATTTGTGCGCAATGTTGTATAAGGAAAACATATGCGCGATGTTTTTGTAGAAAATATATCTGCGAGATTTTTATGTAGGAACTAGTCGCATGCTATAGGAAGTATCTTTGCATTGTTTTTAGTGAAAAATTTGTGTGCGATGTTTTGTACAAAAATTATATATGTGTGGTTATTTTTATGAAAAAAACCTATACAATGTTATTTACAGAAAATGTATGTGCGACGTTATAATGTGTGCGGTGTCATCTACAAATGAAACATATATGTGTTCTGTTTTCTATAGAAAATGTTAGTCCAAATTTTGGTGCGATGTTTTCTGTAGAAAATGTTATGTCAAATTTTTTATCCAAAATGTATTTGATGTTCTCTCTAGAAGGATGTGTTTTCAAGAAAAATAACTTTGTGTAAATAAATGTGCGATGTTTTCAACAGAAAATATCTGTACAATATTTCTGTAGCAAGTATACGATTTTTGCAACGCTTTTCGGACAAAAATACTACAATGATACCGAAAGCAATAATTTTCGTTTTATTTTATGTGGAAAATATATATTAGTCGCAACTGTGGTTGCTATACATTCTATTATGCGATGTGTAGAACTATTTGTGCGATTATTATTGATAAATTTATAATACAAGGTAAAATGTATCTTTGCGATGTTTTTATATATAAATTATATGTGATCTAAAAACAATGAATACCAATAATGTTCTAATCTTGTAAAAAATACTGTTTTATGTTGTACGTATGGCAGCTCTATATTTATAGATTTTTTAATAACTAATTAAAATTTCCTGCATTATTTATCTCAGGTCTCAAAGCAAAAAAATAAATTTAACCATTTTTTGCGTTAAAATATTACTGTCAATATAAAACCAAATCCAAATTATAAATAATAAAAATACAAAATATTATCACGTCATGTGGTTATTGTAAAGTAAATAACATGTTTTACAGTTTAAGCGAATTTAATAAATATTAAAACCCAGTAATCGATAAGGCGTCTGTTTTATTTTTAATTGACAGCCTAGAGAGATTTAATAAGCATCTGTCATAAAAGCAGTTGTCATATGACACGTAATATGATGGATTGTTTATTGATGTAACAGCGACCTAATATTCTGACATTAAAACCAGCAATATTTTCGGCAACCAAATATACAAATATCAAAAATACAACATAATATCCCACAAAATACAATAACTGAGTATATGTTTTTATGTGAAAATATAAAACATTTTAATTAAAAGCTGTTTATGGCTAACTGGTAGTTTGTTATTGATGTAAAATAAAGAGATTGGAATTAAGTAAAAAGGAAATAATGACAATTTATGCGGTTAAGCTATCATATTTTGTAAAAAAAATAACTTTAAAATGCAGTTTTATTTTAATTCATTACTAACAAATTTTTATTGCTTCGTTTTTTAAGCCATTATTGAAATTGCCCAAAAAAATGGAGTTTTAAAGACAAAAATATACGGAAACACCGCATTTAATCCTTAGAGTATGCTATTGTTTTCAGATGGCAATTTATTGTTAGAACGTTTAATATAGTGGTTTAATTTATTGTTATTTTTACCAGCCATTTTATATTGCTTTTAAATAAATGAAGAGGTAAAAATTCGTGGAGTTTTATATTTACAAAAAAATATATATAAAATTACCAAGAGTTAATATTTCATTGCTTTTATGAAATTGGTAGGTGAGCTTAAGCGGTCATGCAATAAAATAGTGTATAATACATATAATAACCCATTTAAGTGGAGCCTCTGAGTGCCATAATATAAAATTTTGCATCTCCAGCTGCCTTTCAATTGTGGAATTAAAACCGGGCTTTTTCTCTTCCCGGGATTTCCGAGAAAATTTATAAATTTCCCGGGAATTCCCGGGAATCCCGGAAAATTTTCTTCTATTAAAAACAAGTAATTTTTGACAATGAAGTTTTTCTTTTAAATTTGTTTTATATAAAATGCAATAATAAAGTACATATATATTTAAAACAAAAATTAATTGAATTAAATGGCACATGTGATTTCAATTTGTGCAATGAAAATAGACAAATAACTTAAGGAAATAACTTGAGATCATTTTTAAATAAAAAAAACATAACAGAAAATATAACATAATTTCGACAAAAAATAAGTTTTCAGTACACCTAAGGCTTTAAGTAACTCGCTTGATGTCCGGCTTCCTATTTTTGTGGCAAAGTTCCCAGCAACGGAGAAACCCCGTTCACTATCCGCTGATGTTGGCTTTATTGTTAGCAAAGCAATAAAAAAATTATCTAAGTTTTTAGTTCGAATGTTGCTCGCTTCATATAAAGCAAATTCTTTTCTTAGCAAATTAGTCTGAGTTGATTATGGCTTTTTTGGATTGGCCTTTGCATTGTCTATAGCATTTTTCAGTTTAATTTTAAAACATTCATTGATTTCGTTTTCAGATAGATCAGTATCGCTGCTGGACACTTCAGAAAGTGATTGATCAAAGAGGGGTTTATATAGCGGTTCAGCATACAATTTTAAGGAATTTGTTGATACTTTCGTATTGACATCAGAAGTTTTTAAATAATATATTAATGCTATCATTTTTTCATCACGTCTTTGGTCCATTTTTTCTCGAATTGACTTATATGAAATACTTAATTTTAACAAAATAAAAATGTGAAGAAATAAAAAATTACTGTTATAAAATCCAATTAAAACTTTTCCCGTTCTCCCGGAAATTTCCGGCGAAAATTTTTCGGGAATTCCCGGGAATTCTCGGACCCCAAAGCCTAGCCGCAAGTCATAAAAATTTTAGAATAAAATATAAACCATTTAAGCACTTCACAACATTTACTTTTTTTGAGTTGTGTTTGTTTTAGCATTTGAGGCCTTGAAACTCCATTCCGTCCTTTTCAAATGTCTGCAGTTTATTTTGTTGATTATATTTGTCCAGTTAAACAAATCGTTAATAGAGGATGCTTAATTACCATATAGCTGAAAATTACATGCAAAGAAAAAATATGGTTTAGGTAATCGTAATCCAAGAGCAACCATATTATAATTAAATCATTAAATAAATAAAAAGAATTTTTGGGGTCCTATTTTTTCTTTAAAAAAAAATTCTAATGCTATCCCAACTGATTTTATTATAAAAATGCCATCTACTTGTTGAGGGCTTAAACAAGTAGACGTCTATGCGCCAATTCATCACGAAATCTTTACCCAACTTTTTTATAAAAACTTAACACTCTTATGCGTAAAATTCTTTAAACGAAATGTGAAACCTCAAATAATCTCAATACTATAACATAAAAGTTTTACCAAAAATTCTCCACAAAAAACAATTTATTTTATATTACTTACTTGCCTTTCAACATTTAGTTTATTTTCCAACTTTTATTAAATAAAAATCATATTATTGTGGTAGATAATAATCATAAAGTCGTTATTAGACAAAATTGTATTAACAAATATTGTATGATTGCTTCTTAGTCACACTTGGGTTAAAGCCGAAAAAAAAACACATACTTGCTTACTGATATTTATGCAATTCACAAATGCCTTGTATAATGGTATGGTGTATTAAAATAAAACTTTGCTGTTTTTGTTTCTGGGCAATGAATTTTATTATGGTAGTACTGCACAGCTAATATCAAAAATTATAGACCTCAAAACAATATAATCAAATCAAATATTTATTAGTAACATTTGTTTAAATAAAAATATCATATTACCTTACCATATGAGTTGAACTTATTTTCATTATTAATTCAAATTGTTTCTTGTACCTCAACATATGTACACAAACTGGCATTTAAATCGTTCAATAGCATGAAATTTAATTAGAAAATTGGAAACTTTAAATTACTAAAAGTTACACTTAAAGCAAACCAAATATCATAAGCAAAACAGCAGATGATAAATAGATATTTATATTTTAAAAGAAAGCCCATAAATTAAAAGGTGTTGGCAACAGACGTCGGCAGATGAAATAAAAACAAAAACTTGTATCGGCGTTTGAGAGTTTACGCCGGAGCATTATTTTAGGGGGCATTAAAGTTACCACCATTTTGTATATTGTTATAATAAATCGGCATAGCAAACCTTGTAATGCTTACATTTTAGGTATAAGCGCTTTTAGTCAAAGTATTACGAAGAATATTTTTCTAGAATATTTCAACTTTTAGCAAAAAACATGTCCTACAAAAATCATTGTCGTAAAAGACTTCAAATACACCAAAGCTCGAACACCGGAAATAAATCAAAACTTAAAATGTGTTTAAGGGTTAATTTCAAACTCATTCACAATTAGGGCGCTCAAATTGCTCATAAGATCGGATTTTAAGAAGCTAGTATTTCAGAAAATATTTATTATTGCATTTTAGTTTTAGCTCTAGGTAATTCTTAACATCGTTATTTAATACTATCCAGCATATATCCGACATTCCATTTTCAGGGTTCTTATATATGTGGTATTATCTGATGGTATTACTAGTCATGTTCATGTTCTGTTGCTAACTGATGCTGAAAGAAATCCATAAGAATTCGAAAAATAATTTATTTTATTTTTTATGATTTTTAAATATTTTGGTGAATTTTGAATTTTTTGATTAATTTTTAGGAAATTCACCACATGTTGTGAATTTTAGATTTTTGTTTTTATATATTTCTTTTTTAACATCGACTTTGTTCAAATTTCTATGTTTTTCATAAAATATTGATTATTTGTATTTTTTAGATTTTTGGCGAAACTGCAAAATTTTCGATTGTTGGGTTTTTTTCGTAAAGTTTCGGGTTTGCTAATAGTAGTAATATAGTAGTAGAGGAACGATTTTGCATAGGCCATAGTAGTATTAAATCTTTAATGATTTTCCATGCCTAACCTAAAAAAAAATAAAATATTGTATTATAATAAAACAATACAAGCAACGAACCAATACAAGGCTTTTGTAAACTTAAAAATGAATATTATTATGTTAGTTTTGTGTAGTTAAAAATTTAGTTTTTAGTTACAATTTTGCTGAAAATGATTGTCCAACCCAACCATGTTTTAATATTTATGGAGAGACCATTTAATGATTAAATGTTAGCCAGAAAAAATTCCGTCTTATTACAGTAGTCTACACAAAAAAACACAAGAAAATTGTTGTAAAGATTATAAAATAGTTGTATGACCATGCCACAACTATTACAAAAATTCTGAGATGCTGCACACATATCCTCTGGTATATGTCCATCTTCAAATTACTTCCGGTTATAGAAAAATATTGTCATCTAAGAAATTGTGATTTGAGACCAATTTTTATATTAAAACGACAAGCCACCAAATCGTCTAGAAGTTTTGTATAAATATCAACAACAACTAATTTGTCTTTTTAATATGAATTCTCTGAACGCGCCGCTCAAGTTTCATACAGAAACAGGCAATTATAAACTCAAATCATAAAGTATTTCACCACTTTATTTTATAGCGTACGTGAAGTAAAACGAAAACTTTGTTTTATTTCACAGTGCTATTATTGCAAGCAAATAAATTCCAGGGTTATATACAACAAAGTATTTTTATTTTCACTTGAAATACTGATGCTATTACACACAGAGCCATCACGTGGGTACTTAATAAACAGTAGTTTTTCCAAGCAATTTTTCCTATATATAAGTTATAAATAAAAGTTTACATTTAAGTAAAAAAGGAATTACAAACAAACAATAAATGCTTAAAAAATTTATGCCAGTTTATTGAAATATATGTTTACGATAAGACCACATATCAATCAGCATTAAAACTAAATAATACATCAAAAATACAGATAATTATTAATGCATAAGGAAAAAGTTTTATTAATTAAACAAAATCGTGCAAATTGAACGAACCAACTTTGCAAACCTTTGATGAAAAGTTGAGCGAAAGATTAAACTTTTATGACTCCCTAATATAGGCAATGAATTTTATAGCAAAGATTAAAGTATGTAATTGAAGGGGCTTTATTAAAGCAATCGTGCAAAAAGTAAAAAAGAAAATGAACAGATTAATTGTTTAATGCAGGCAGGCGTTAAAATTCAAAATTTTAAAATTTGTTAATGAACATTTGATTTTTACTCAAAGTGGAAGGGAAAGAGTTTCAAGCCAGACTGGTCATGACATCAGCTGAAACTAAATTCGAACTGTACTAGAAGTGAAGTAGGACGAATTTGAAGTTGCACTGAAACTGGACTAGAACAGATCTATAACTAAACTAGAAGCGAACAAGAAATGAACTAGCACGGATCTACACATGCACTATAACTGAACTAGAAGTAAACTAGAACTGGATTAGAACAGTAGTAGAGATGAAGTAGAATATAACTAGAACTCAACTATCACTGAACTCAAGTATAACAGATATGTAACAAAGATAAACTATAAAGGCAATAGACAGGATTAGAACTGAATATAAAAAGAACTGGAATACAACTGCTTAGGAATTAAAACTAAACTAGAAGTGAACTATAACTGAACCAGACGTGAACGAAAACAGAATGAGTTGAAAATATGAGATTTAAACTAATTGATACTTAAAGGAGTTCTTGTTTAAGTTATAAGCGTGGAATATACATTTTCTTGATTTTATAAATTTTTCATTGTTATTATTTCTGCCATTACCAGGAAGAACTGCGTATGTCGCAAATTCAGTTTTTAAAATTTTCTAGTAGAGAAAATATAAACGAAATTTATTAAACTTTGTTTTAAACATGGCAGATATAAAAATATATTAAATTTTATTTAAAATTTTCATCAAACAAAGTATTACAAACCTGAAAACAACATATGACAAAACAGGTGCTTTTGTGTTTTTACGTTCAAATATTCATAATGCTAAGTAAGCTGAAGAATAATCAATATATCTGTCTAATGCGCTGAGTTAAAACAACGTATGTGCAGTTAAGCTTACATGGTTTGTTAGTGCTATAAATATACATATTTGCCTTAATTTAACAAAACAAAGATATCAGTCCACATTATTTCCACTTAAAAATCGTGTGAAATGAAATTTATAAACTATTAATCATTCATGAAAACCTTTTAAGTTTTAAATATTAGCGACGTGGTTTTTGCAAATAATTATTTTAAGACTGGTTTTTAATGACGCCTAAGACCTTTTTGGTATTCGCTCATAAACATGTTATTTACTTTACCGCATAAGTGTAAATATAAAACTTTTCATTTTAAAATTTACTTTTCTAACATTTAAACATAAACACACAGCTTCAAACTTAAACCACTTTGACCACAAATGGCAACAAAACATTTAGCAATAGTAAAAAACAACACAACATACCACAGATTCGTCTATTGTTTAAATAAAATAAGTTTAAATATACTAACACATATTTAACAGCAACCACTGAATGAAAATTAAATAATATAAAATAACAATCTCATTAAAAACATTTCCTAAAAGTAGACAAGTAATTTTTTATATGTCAACTCCCAAAAGTAGTTACGAGTTTTTTTTAGTTTTATTTGCTCTCAAACCCAAAAAACAATAGCACATGCAACCGAAAAACAATCACAGAAAGCCAATACATATACCAGTATGTGTAAGAACGTTTTTGGCAAAGTAGTTTAAGCCTCTTTTATGTTTGTTTTATGAGAAACAAGGAAGAAAAAACATCTGCACACATGAACTAAAATGTTTGGCAATGGAAATATTTTATTTCATTTCTTTATTTTATTTACTGTGTATTTACCTAAAACTATGCTAGTTTTAGTTTTTAAATATTTAGAGAAATAAGTTTTCTATATTTGTGAGTATGTCTAATTTCCTTTTACACTTAAATAAAATATTTTGCTATTTAAATATTTAAAAAATTATCATTTCGTATAATTCCCGTTATAAGTTGTCAAAAATCTATTTTATAAGTGTCTCTTTAAGCACTTTTTATCTCTTATATTACAACTCTAAAATACTATATATTTTTAATTATGTTTTACGCACAATTTTTAGCATTTCTTTTTATATAAAAAAAAAATTATTATTTGCATTTATGGTCTTAATTAGTTGTTTGTTAATTGTAATTAATTATTTTAATAGAAAACTAATTGACATTTTTCTCATTGTGGTTTAATATTTTAAGTTATAATACAATTTTGAATTCTATATTAGATGCTGTAGTTTTGCTATGTGGCAGCAGATATTTTTATTTATTTCAAAATATTATAATGACATGTTTTTTATTTATAGTGTCGCCATTTCATTCGCCAAACATACAAACCACATAAGTAAAATATAATTTAAATATACAGCGGCAATGGAAGAAATTTAAACAAAAATGTAAATTATAAATTCAACCCAGCTTTGGTTTTCAGAGCTTCAAATTTTGTTCTTCTTAAAATCTAGTGGATATAATTTTTCATTTCTTGTAAATTATTTTGTTAGCAGTTATTCGACTCTAGTTTACTTGTATATCAATTTTAATCCTACCTTACTTTAATTTTTTTGAAACATTTTAATTCAGCTGTGATTCAGAATTTAGTCCTTTTTCAGTTCTACTTTAGTGTTAGTTCAGTTTAGCTTCAATTCAAAGTAAGTCGTGTTCGATTCTAGTTCACAGGAGCAAATATGGCTCCCAATATTGATCGATATTTCCATTTAAACTCAAATGAAATTTTAAATGATTTTAAATGCGGTAATTTTTTCCAACCCTAAATCTTCAGTATCTATTTCAAATCTAATTCAACTCTAATCAAAGTCTAGTTTAATCCTAGCCCAGTTGTAGTTTAAATGTAAATAAGAAATCTCGTTTAGTGTTTGTGTAGTTCCAATTTACTTTTACCTTAGTTATTGTTCATTGTTAATATAGGTTAGTTTTTAATATTTCAGTTCCAGTTTATTTATAGTAGATCGGATTGACCTTCATATAAAAAACAGACGGTTCTAAAATCTCCATTAACATTTTTTGTTACACTCCTAAACACCGCCCAATTGAATTTTTTGTATTATTGAGTTTTTTTAATGAATTTCGATTACCTCATATAGCATAGCGTGATAAATGGCTTCAATTTCGTCCTTGGTGGTTTTGTAGTCGAACATCAAATTCTAGATACGATCTCCGATTCTAATATCTCGGGTCTTTCTCCCTAAAGACCAACGTTTTCCCTTTTAAATTTTGTGTTTTTGCTACTCTTCTAAATACCAGCCATTTCATTTTTTGTTTATTGTGTCCTCATTTTAATTCCGATCACAAAATATAACATATCGTTGTTAAAGGTGGCTTGAAAATGGCTTCAAATTCGTCGCTGGTAGTTTTTCAGTCGAACGTCAAATTCTAGAAACGATCTTTGATATCTCGCATCCTTCTCACTTTATTACCAATATTTTACAAACTTATCGGATAGCCTTCTTAAAACTATGTTATTTTGGCTCTAACGATATTCATGTTTTGCCACTTCTCAAATACCAAACCAAATTCTGGAATACTTCTCTCCTAATATGATTTTTTTAAACGACGCAAAGCTTCTTTTAAGACTAAATTAGCCATCTAATATTGAAACTCTTGTCAACTAGATTTGACAATGTACTGATTTGAAAGTATGTTTATAAAACATGCCTATTCATTGATCGGCAGCGCTTTGTGTTCCAAGTGATGTACTCACAAAAGCTGTCTGATGCTTCCATAGCAAAATTTACAGCAAGCAGTAACTTTGTATGCCTCCATTGCTACCGGTAAGAGCTCGTGTTAGTTGGCGTGTCCCCCTATACGGCAGTTTCGTTGGCTACTATGATTAATCAGTCAAAAAGGCACTTTGTTAGTAAACATAATTTATCTACCAAAATTTGCAGTTGAGCTTTCGGGTCACGTGGATCTGTTATGGGTTTAGGGCCAAATTCCGGCTCAGAAGTTCTTGTGCGCAAATACCGATTTAATGTTTTGTTGGCGTTCGCTAATTCTTCACCGAAATGGTCGACTAGAATTTAGCAATAAACTTTCGGACAATAAACTTTTAAGAGCCACCGTACCCAAAGTAACATGGCTGCTGTAGACTATTATTCCCTTTATTTTAGTTCTACAGAGTTCAATCTTACTACAGTATGGATTATGGAGTTATGGTTCATTCCAAGTTTGTCCTTACACAAATGCAGAGCTGGACTTTTAATGCTCTTCATAGACGATTTTTTGTCCTTTCTATATCCCGTATATTACAAACTAGCAGCTTGTGATAATCTTCCAGCTTGTATATTTAAATTGTATTTTTATTTGAATATTAAAATGATAAAATCAAAAGCTATAACCAATTTCTTCTTTTATTCCAACTTTCCTCAATGCAATAACTCTTGGCCTACCTGCCCTTAAATATTATAAACCTAAAATAGGAATGGAATGACTACAATTTAAGATGGAATGATTCCGAATATGGTGGCGTTAAGGATTTACGCATAACACCCAATAAGCTGTGGAAGCCAGATGTGCTCATGTACAACAGGTAAGCTGGTAAACGAGATAAAATCTTAAATGAAAGTCTTTAAAACAAATGTATATGGATATAAAATGAATAAAGAAAAATAATGCTTTTCATTAAGTTTCTAATAATTATTATAGGTATTAGAAATAATTTTATTTAAGTTTATTTTAAAAATTAAATTATCTAAAGATCTTGCGTATGAGGTAGATGAGAATTTTTAAGAAAATTAAAACACTCCAGGTAAGCAAAAGGTTAAACAAAACGTTAAGTAATTATGACATTTTTATTTAAATGGCTTGTCTTAAGCTAAAGTTTTATTTTATTTTGAGTTATGTTTCAGCTTTTAAACAGCACTTTGTATTGTATATAAATTAAATTAAGTTGAAAAAAACTATTATTTATAATAAAATATCACATGTAATTAGTTTTGCTTATAAATAACTTAAACTCATTTCATGAGTGAAAATCATTTTAACATTTTAATTATAAAAACAAAAGCTCCTAAATTCATTGTTGCGTTTTATTATTTTATTTTGTTTAAAAAATAAAAATATTTATTTTATTTCAAAACCCCTTAAACTTAAACAAACATTTCAAAAACAAAACGTAATGGAAGAATAAAATATTAAAATATTTAACAACATTTCAATAAGAGTACTTTACATACGCTGTGGTCACCAAATGAACAAAAACCAAAAAGGTAAACAAAAAAAAAACCTAAAACAAAAAGTGGGAGTGTACATTGTCAGCTTGCCGTTTATGTGGGCCTTACATTGTAAAATATAACAACAACCAGTTGACCAAATTCTTATCATCATCTGCACAGTAAAATATATTATGTTCTCAAAATTGCTAAAATAAAACTATACATTCATGCCGTCCCCCTCGCCAATTTCCTTAACCCCTGCTTAATACTTCCTCAAAAAAAACACAGTTTAACCAGAATATTATGCAAGTTATTGTTTTAATTAAAGAAATATCTTTTCTAGAGTAAAAATCGCTTTCCTCTTTTGTAGTAAAAATTAAAATCCTACAATTTCTCTGTCACTATTGCTTTAAAACATTTTTTCATATTAAAACATTTTATAAACAATATGTTGGTGTAATATACCTGGTTAAACCAAACAGTACTTGGTTTTATTTAGCCTCTGGAGAAAATTCCAAGAATTTTCTGTCACTATTCTGGGCCAAATAAAATACAAGTATTGTGCATTTCAGAAGAAATAGTAGAGCAAAAAAAAACTCTCAAAAATGTGAAAACAAATCCAATCCCTCAATCAAAAAAATTTTAAAAAAATATTAACATTTATGATTGACATTTAAAAATCATTAGTAAAGTATTTATAAATCATTATAAGTTTAAAGTTAAATATATAAAATAATAATAATAACAATAAATAAGTCTTAATTATTTTTATTTAAAGCAAATTAACCCTTTAAGTGTTCAAGTCATCTCAAGCAATATAAAATGACCTTCATTTACCCCACATCTTTGGATTTCATAAGTTCGTAGGACACATAAAAAAGTATCGAAAATAAAATCCATGAAATTATGGCGCAACTTAATGAGTAATACTGTCCGTGAGCGTAGAGCCTTAATATAACTTTATTGGCTACTAAAGTTTCAATAGCATACTCTAGTATAATATATTTATATAAATGTAGTCGTCTTAATGTCGCATTGATGATCTTTCCGGTAATTTTATACCATCCACCATGACTCTAGGTCCTGGCAAACCTAGAGACTAAACTAGCTCTTATATTCCTTATATATTATTTGTTACTTTGTCGATTTTTGCACCAAAAACTTTTCTATCTTGCGATTTAAAGATTTTTGCTTCAGACTTGAGCCGTTCTTTGCTAAATTCGATTAACTCCACTTTTTGATAATTGTATTGTTTTTCCTAAAAAATATATAAATAACAAAAGTCTTTCGGCTATGGCAAAAACTAATTTAGTTAAGTTGGTTTTCATATAAAATATTATACCAACATAAAAAAGTGCCAGTTTTTTCATACGATTTACCTTTCTGTTTATTTGGTTAAAGTTAACCTTTGTAGTTTTTTTTTGTTTGTTTGATTCTTCGGAAAAGAAGTCCCAGTCCTGATAATAAGATCTTTATTATATTATAAAGGCAGACTTTTTACCAAGTATCAAGATGCATTTTCGGTACTGCCAGTGTCCCTATGAAGACAAATACATGGAATCTATTTTCCTAACTACTTTTCGGATATGTGAACCTACAGATCTCAACCCAGTGCTTTGAAAGGTTTAGTGTTCCGTTGAACTTATCGGTGATAGCGAGGCATCAGGAGCCTTCCGTACTTGCTGCTATCCTTTAACTGCGAAATCCAGTGATGATTGTTCAGGCTAGTGTGGAGTACATTCTTATTGCTCTGTTAATGTTGAGCATGTTAATAGATGTCTGCAATCGCACTTTTTCGAACGAAAACTTCAATACGAGTTTTCATATAATTTACGTTTCTTCTTCTAAGTATGTAAAACTTAACATTGTCTTACAACTTATACTCGTAAATTTCACTGGATTAGCTCTACCCTGTAAATTCAAATGCCACATTGTTCTTGTGTTATCATTTTTCATGGCAAGCTAATCACTGCTATTAAGGACTGGTGATAATCATTCTGAAAATATTTTATTTAAGCACTTTCATATCCCGGAAGATTTTTCTATAGATTCAATTATGATATTAACCATTTAGGCGCAGGCGTTAAAAAACAATGCAGACTGAAAAGTAGTTTAATGGCAAAAAGTTGTGTCTTCAGAATTCATCAATATATTCTGCTTTCCTCTTCCGAATAATAAAATTAAAAAAGTATTTTATTTTAAAATACTAAAATTTAATGCAACTAAACTAAAATATCCTGCATTGACAACATTTTATAATATCTCTAAACATCGTTTCTGTGCAAATAATTAAAAAGCTCATTTTATATTTTTGATGAGTATAAAATGATTAAAAATAATTAAAAATGTAATTAAAGGGTTAATATGTCTGCCTCCTTATAAATAATTAGTTTCAAGAAATAACTAAAATAATTACGAAAATATTCTCAATCAAAATTTGATATTAATGCTTAAAATAATTAGTTTCCAATATGAGATTTATAATATCGATTAGTATTAAAAAAATATTAATATCAAATTTTCAAATCGATTCTTAAATAAGAAAATTAAAACAAAAGTTTTGATCATAAACAAAAAACATATAAATCAATTAGCTTTAACGCCATTAATTATAGTTTAAACTAAACATTATTATCACTATTCAAATATATTTTTCAAAATGAAAACAAATTAAAGTTTTTTGTTTTACATTGAAATTAAAACATTAACTTATAATCTTCATAATTAATTTTAAATAAATGTGCTTAGTTTTAAAAAATTTTACATAAAATACATAAACGTTATTTTTATGTATGTATGCATTTGTGTGTTTATGTATGTATGTTTGTCATTTCAGTAAGCAAAAGCAAAGACCGTTATGTAGAAACATAAAATAAAGCAATTGCACTCCATTATATTATTTGTATGTGTGTGTATTGTTGGAAAAAAGAAGAAGGTGTAAACCAAGCTTCGTTCAAAAAAGTCACATAGCTTATGAGCTTTAATAAAACGCATAAACTTTACTACAAAATTTAACACAAAATTTCGTTTACTGACGAAAAGGAAAACATAGAGGAAGTAAGCTTGAAAATTATAAAAAGCAAGTAAAAGTGCGACAAAAACTTTTTCCAACTTTAGGATAAAAATTGTCAGATGAGAATAAGTTGTGGGGCAATGAAAAAATTTTATTTGAGTAACTGGCGTATGAGCTATATTTTTATCATTATAATTAATAAGAATCATACGCACCCGGTTCCAGTTGTACTAACGACAACTGGAGCGTATGATTAATATTTAATAACTTTTAGCTCTAGTAAAAGCCAATAAATATTTTTTAAAGAAAACCAACGGAAAAATTACACGGCTTATAAAAAAGGAAAGATATTAATGCTTCATTAAAATTAATAGCCAATTCTTACTAATTTTTGGATACGAAAAAGAAAATCTTAAATTGTATATAAATTATTTATACTTTAAAGTTATTGCTGTTTCTTTCTTAATGAAAGTAAAATCCGAAATTGCCGGCTAACGTATATGTCGGCACTCAAACACAAACCCAAACTACATAAAATGTTTACGTGCAGCATAAATTTGCAATCAACATTACTGGGACTCGTACACATATTATATAACAACTCCTACTCTACTTGTTTTAGCAACTTTACCACACACATAGTAGTAGTATGAAACGAATTCAAACACATTCACAAAACAAATTATCTTGTAATTCTTCATAGTTATACACCAAAGCATACCTTAAGGAGTTGCTGAAAAAAGTAGTTAAATGATTGCAAAATTGTTAGAAATATTTTCTATGTCAAGTAGTATTTACTAGACAAATTTCAGAAGGAAATGTAATAGAAAGAAAAAGTTGTCAGAAATTTTTTAAGTTGTGCTTTGGGAAAGAAGAGATTCTCTAAGTGCATAAGCAGATTTAAATTGGAAAAATTTATTTAAATTAGAACACCAACGTTTGTTTGAGATATTTGTGATATTTTTTATAAGAAATATTTAGCTTAGCAATAATACAATGATAAAGGGAAATAGTGCCCGAGGAAAAAAAAGTTCGGCATCGATTGCAATAAAATGTGGCTGGTTTTGTTTTAAACTCTTAAAACTATATTCTTTAAATGTTATTAAAGATTAAGATTTTCGTCTTATTCTGTTTTGTTCCAATTTAGCACGAAAATTTTTTCCCGCCATATCTTCCTCGATATCTCTGAAAATACTAAGGAACAGTAATATTTTTACGTAGATTTTGCGATTTTTTTCTCAGCAAAATACAGCAAACCGTTCTTAAGTTATATAAGTATATGTCGTGTCACTTCTTTCGTTTTAGAGCTACACTTCTACTTTCAACCCCTGTAACTTCGGCACGTGTTCAATTACAATTGCCTCTTCTTCAATGATTTGAATATTCATACAAATCTATTCAGTACGCCAGTTTTAAATAAAGACTTAAATAAAGTGATCGCCCAATTTGACTCTTTAGAAATAATTTTCATAAGATCAAGCCAAGTGTGGTATCTATGCTGATAATCAAGTTTCTATAACTGTCTTCTAAGACAATGTTATACGTGTAGTAGCGACCTATATTCCTCTGTAGTCAAGATTTACATAAAACTTTTTTCAGAAAATTATTTATTTATTTCAAAATTAGGAGCTTTAAAATCATGCAAAACCTCGCCGCCAGCCATGCTTTATGCGATTTTTTAATACCAAGAAATGAATATCTAATCACACGAATATAACACATGCTGATAAATCAGGAAACCTTTGGTGAAACATATGTTAGTTTTGCAAATTAATAAACATTTGGATTCCCAATTCTGAGAAATTTATGTTTAAATAGCTAACACTTTATAGGAAATTCGGTAATTTAAAAGGCAAACGTTTTTTGGAAAATTGAAGTATATACACAACCAGATTAATTGCTTAAACCGAATACTTATTCGACCTTCTGTTATTACAATTTATTTACATTGTTGCTTTTAAACACTTCAACAAAGTTTTCCCTTAACTTCCTCTATAGTTTCTTTTTTTATAAGAAAAACAGTCACTTTAATTATCAGCAAATATGTTGCCGTCATCAAATCAGCTATAAAAATCAAATTTAAATAAAAAATATTAAATTAATAGTTTTTGAATAAAATGTCAACACTTAATTCTAAATGTTATTTCAAGAAATTCATAATGAAATTAACACTAAACTAATTTCATAATTAAATGTATCATTTCGTTATTAATGTTTAACATGAACGTAATATTTAAGCGCACCTCAACAACATATTTCAACTACATAAATACACAAAAATTCGTACATCAATAACAAACTGCTGTCCACTATTTTATGCTCCTAATTAATAATTTAAAATAAACTATTAAAAAAAATTCATTAATTTATTATTTTATTTAAAAAAAACATGAAATCCTTAAATCAATTTTGAAATCATTTAAATTTTTTAAAAATTTTATTATTCTTTTTTCGTTTATTTAGTATTATTTTTATTTTATTTTTTTATGAAGAGTTTTTTATTCGAACAAAATATAAATGACAACAATATAAAAACTAAACTAAAAAGATCACGTAACAAGCAGTTAGTCCATGCGTCTTTTCACGCATAGCTCCACTCAATTTCAGCGGTGGTCCGGGCTATGTGTTCTTTTAGGGCATAGGTCGATTTCATCTTATTATAACAGACTTGCGTAGCCAAACAAGACAATTTTGAGACCAGTCACCATCATGAGAATTCGTTCGTGCAGAACGTCCAGTTTAGCATTGGCTGCGTTGGCTCCAGAGTTGTCTATGGTCGCTAATTTTAAGCTCCTGGATGAGATATGTCTCTACTAATGTCGGCACCTGCCTCACAACATTTCGATCCTAGCACAGGGTGAAAACAATGCGACCACGAACGCACTCATACATTTTATAAGTAGCAATTTTAGGAATGTGGCTGCCTGGGTCTAGTACCCACCTCTTGCTGGGATATTCGGAGCTATCTCCTACTGTCGCTATATCAACGCAACGACATATTGATAATCTTCTCAGGGTTGGGATCTAAAGCACAGCCAACTTGTGTACCTCTAAAGGAGTCTCACCATTACGATTTCCAGAACTGACGTACTGGGAAATACATATTCCTATGGTACGAGTTGTTTAATTATTGGTTGATCCTCTAAAGTTTTCTTCTTCTAGTTTTAGGCTTTAGACAAAACTCGTAAATTTTTCCCCCTCAACTGCTAGCTAGTTACAATGTGGGCAAGATTTGCACCAGTTAAGGCTGGTTTTCATAAGAAAATTTTATCAGTAAATAATAGACTTGACCAACACCCAAACAACATGACCGCCACAGACACTCCGTATCGGTTCGTATTGGAGAGAATGGAGTTGCTTAAGTAGTTGGTGTGTTGACTATTAAACAGTCGATGGCTCTAGATGCCTGAGTTCGTATCGCAGCAACTTCCAATGAATAACATATATGTTTCTGATATGCACAAGCTTCTATTCTACCAGAATAAATCGCAGTGTTCTCCTACGTCAGTATCACTCTATGAAGCTAAATCGTTGAAGAAGTAAAACAATTATTAAAATGACTATACTAGAGAGACGCTACAATACTGTTATAAGAATAAGCATAACGCTCAATTGAAGGGTTGTAAACACTGAAGCTTTTCTATCCCCTCTAACTCACTGCCTGTTTTCTGGAATCTAATTCGTTCCAAAGAAATTAGTACAACTATTCATAAAATAATTAGTAGGGACTTGGTTGCCTGAGTGATTATTTGCATATAGGGGGGATATCGAAACAGACCCCCTTCTTTCCTCGAATTAATTTCAGACAACCGATTTGTAATATCTCAATCAAGTCTCGTGCTAGCACTAGTCTTTACTATCGACTATTGTGATTTTAGACAGTTGACTGGTGGCTGTCGAACTTCTTCCTCATCACGGAGTCTCTTTTAATTGCTAGCACTTGTTTAAGGCTAAGACCCACCTTGGCAAGTACACTAAACAAGTGTCTGCACGGGGTCCTAAATCTTATGCTAGCCAGTGCTATACATTCACACACAATGTGTGCTGCCGTCTCAACCTTTTCCTCAGGAGTACTTTACGAAGCTGGTCCGTCCAACCCTTGTGAGGTTTTCTTATATAACTCTTCAGAATTCTTTCAATCAACACCAGAGTTCCTACCGAGATTAACCCTACCATCTCATGCGGGGCTTCGTTGTCCATCCCTGTCGGAGTCTCCGGGTCTAACGCCTTAGAAGTACCTGTTAGGATTGACCTGTTCACCCCTCTGCAGAGATTCTTGATTCATCCATCAAATGGAGAAAAACATGTTACCCACACACAGCTCCACATGCACGTGTAAGTCTGTATACAAACTGGAGATAAACTGGTATCCAGAGTTCGCATACTTGAGACCAAGCACCCTCTTGTCCACGCATCCTTCTTCGACTTTAAAAATATTTGCATACCCACTCCGGAGGAGTCTCACTCTCTGCTTCTTTTGAAAACTCTTTGTCCATTCCGTTTTACTATTTCGAATTTACAGTTAAGAAGATATAAAGTCTCCCCTAATTATACAGGTAAGTGTACATGATAGTGAACAAGCAACTCTTGGTCTTGCAGCCTTTGGCGCATGCTGTTCCGTCGCGCATTAGGAAAATCCGATATTTTTATAATCTTCCCAATTCTAGGAGTTATCAGTCATAACTCTGACAGTATTCTCGTCTACTGCATAAGTGTCAGCTGACACTAAAGTTGTTTGACTAACATTCTTTTAATTATAAATATTATTTGTAATTTTCTTTCTATTTTTGAACACATAATTTTTTTACTTCTTTTTCACTACTGTCACTACTTTGTTTCCTTTTTTCTACTACTACTACCACACAAACACCTGTGCCAACTACAACAAATATATATTCAAAACGTGGGTAAGCTTAAATGTGTTTTTGTTATTTTATTGCCAACAAATATTATTATTATTTTTATTAAATGTTAAAGAAATATTAAATATACATATTTAATGCTTTATTTAAATATGGCTGTACATTATAGGTATGTTCGTGTATGTATGTGAACGATTTAAAAAAATTTAAGCAAAAAATCACGTAATTCATTTTATGATAATTATTAAAACTAAAACATAACACTTTAACATACATATAAAATTATATTTATATGCGTACACTGAAGCACTTACTAACATATTTTTTCGGATCAAATTGAAAATATGTGTTGTTCTAAATGTGTTACGTGATTGAAATTTTTTCAGAGAATGTGTGTTTGGCATTTTTAATCAAAGAACCGATAAAAACTACTGTTGTAGTGTGAAATTACATTTAGTGTTATTACAACATGGTATTGGTATTGATTATAAATATAATACGATTAACATTTGACTACAAGCATACATGCATAAATACATACATAAGTGTTTTAACAATTTAATATGTCATATATTATTTTGCTGTTTTCATATTTAGTTGTGTTGCACATATGTAAGAGTCGGTAGTTGTTTTTTGGCAGCCCTATAAGAATTATTAAAGAAAAATGGTAAGACTAAATATAACAACAAATAGCTATTATATTGTATTTCTTTAATTCTTTAAGAACAGAATCTATATTATAGCAATTAAGTTAAGTTGGTAGAAATTAAATAATGCTCACAGTTGGAAAATTTAAAAAAAACCTCAAGAACGTGTATTATTAATTAAAATAAAAATTCCAAATAAATAATAACATACATTTACTACTACATTGACAGTTTAATCTGACAAATATCAATATTAAATTTAATTGCACTTTAGGACAATTTAACGGATTTCGACAGAGAGGACCACAATAAGACTTGTGTATCGGCGTCTTGAAAGTTTTCGTCTGGCCTTTATTTCCGGGGAAAGTAAAGTACTCCGCACATTGTTCTATTGAATTTGTATAAGAAATCTACTAATTCCTACAGTTTAGATATGAAATATGTTTAGCACTGTTATGTAAAACATTACGAGAATTATTTTGGGCGACATTTTAATACTCTAACTCTTTGCTTTATGCATGTTTTTTGCCTTAAATGGCAAGCATGTTGCACTTTTAATGGATGGAAATCAATTAAAGAATAAATATAAGCGATAACATGCTAATGTCAACGAAATTAGTGTTTGAAATATTTGTAAATAACCATTCTATATTTGCCAGAACAATATATTAATGTAAGGAAAATAATATGGCTAGCGCGAAATCTCTAAAATATTGTGGCACAATTACTGTGTCGCCTGTAACTTTTGAAATGAGTTTAAGCGCTTATAGTCATGGACGATAATCAATATTATTGCAAGTGCGGAGGTGTTTTCGTTTACAACAAAATTTTAGAAATTTGAATAATCTTTGTTATTATAATAAACCAGCCACTACCAGAAGCTCATGTTGGATCCAGGCTTGGTATTGTAACAAAGTAATAGTCACAGATATGTGAAACGACCTATTGTACAAATACGCAATATTATAAACATAAAGCAAAAATCAAATTGCGTAGCAGAAATTACCGAACCGCGATTCAACGTAGAAAGAAAAACAACTTCTACAGTAAGAAAAAGTACACAAAAGATACACACACACACACACAAACAAATACACAAGACTACTAAGCCAGAAAATGAAATAAATAATGCCCAATTTCGCGTATGTTCGGGACATTTCAAGAAGCGGCCGTGATCCGTATATAA
The DNA here is from genome assembly GCA_963932375.1 of Phania funesta. Taxonomy (NCBI): domain Eukaryota; kingdom Metazoa; phylum Arthropoda; class Insecta; order Diptera; family Tachinidae; genus Phania; species Phania funesta. The sequence goes on along the minus strand of OZ010653.1, from coordinate 99,668,650 downwards.
AGATATAGTTGACTGTATGTACCAAGGAGTGTTAAGTTTATAGTGTAAATTAGTACTTAAGAGTTGTAAATAGAGTCTTAAGTGCCGAATAACGTTGTATACTGATAAAGTCATAAAGGACTGTATATTTTAATATTTGCAATTAAACGAACCCTTCAAATTAACGTTTATTGCGGTAATAAACGTAACAGTATTAATGGATCATGATCTCTTTTTATTCTTTACATAAATATTCAGTAAGATGGGCTTGCATTAAATGGTCACTTGAAGTTTGAAATGAAGCACTCTCATAGTATAAAATATACTTGTCTCTATTAATCCTATTATTGGCTATCAGATTAAAAAGTAAAATATAAAAAAAAACAATTAATTGAAATGACTCGTTATTATTCGGGCTCAAGTTCATATATAAGTTTTTCAATTAAGAAAGAAAATTTTGCTTTTATTAATACGACTATTTTTCTATTTGTCATCGCCTTTCAAAGCCTAGACTAGAAGACAAACAGTCCACTAGATGAATTTTCCCTTATTATGTAAAGGTCGATAACACTCAGGCTTCCGTTGGATCGTAGTTTTATTTTCCAACTGAGGTTACATTTCTCATGGTTTCATTAAAAGTTTGCTTTCTTGTATACCAAAGACAAAATAATTTTGGGAGATCTAGTATTCGGCAATGTACGAATGAATATTAGATACTATTATTAGGTACAAGTTAATTTCTGAGATCTGGTTAAGTGTGATATGGTTAAATGTGAAGAATATAAGTTAAATAAGTTGCCTTATATTCAGATATATACGTCTAAATACGCAGAAAATAATATAATTTCGGGAGAGCCTTTTATTCTGCAAAATACGACTTAATACGAAGGGTATCCTATAATTTAAGAAGTCCTTATATTCGCCTACCATGCTACTAATCTACGGTGAATACAAGATAATTTCGGAAGACCTTTTATTCAGTCTACGGTTGTAACTATATTTCGTACGGTAGCGTGACTGCTCGTCTGTTCATGGTCTAACCTCGACACTATATCCATAATTTAGTTTGAATTAAATGAAAATTTTGACGCATAAACAATGTGTATTTTGAATGTCTTAATATATTGGCTACCGCCTACTAATAATGTGTGTGTAGTTACAATATGTTAGCCATCTATTACTAATGTTTGTGTGTAAGTTTGCATATCAGATGTGTTTATGTGTGAAAATTTGTAACGGAACATTACACTGTTTTAGGAAACCTTGATGTACATATAAGATCAGCTTTGTCTAAAACTTTACTGGTATTTTAGGCTGTATAATCGTTAGCATTGTTGTGCATTAATTTAACTGCCGCAATTGTCAAAGCGTTGCTTTACTTCACCTGAGTACTGCACGACGATTCCTTTGAGCTGACTTAATCTATCATAATTCATTGCTAAAAGGCTCTAAACAACGTCGACCTTCTAATCTTCAAACTAAAATGTATAACTGTATGCTCAAACTCTACTGTATTTTCTATCCAAACATTTCAGAAAATTAATAAATTATTTTAGGCCTTTCACAAGCCGGCCTTTTACTTTTTTTTCAATAAAACGTTTAAGAGTATTTTTGATTAAAATAAAAACTTAAGAAGAAATTAATTAAGAGATATTAAACTATTTTATTTCCATTTCCTATATGGAGAAACATATTCAGGCTTTAATACTACTTTACATATTTTTAATGATAGATAAAGTGCAGCTTATTTTAATATTTTTTGTTGTGCAAAAAAACTTTTCGCCTCTTCCTTACTAAAAGACATATTTGTATAAGTATGGGTGAGAGTCAAACTAAAACTTTTTAACCATATGCGATATAAATATACATAATTCCAAAATGTAAACAAAAATTATTTTTAAACTTCCTCCCACACATTTTGTTAGCGACATGAAGAACTAAGTGGTAGTACAGCTTTGAACAACAACCAAAATCAACATACTGTAAACCTCGCATAACTATGCACACTTAAGTCGAAATAAGGTATTAGTAAGAGTTTATGAAAGCAGCAAAAGCTAATGTGAGTTTAAACAAAATGAAATGAGAAATAGAAAAAGTTCATCGCCAAAGGAGTTTAAGCTAAAACTGACACTTTTTGTTAATTCCTTGTGCTTAAGTTGTGTAATTCAGCAGTTTTTTTCTGGATACTCAAAGGTGCAACTGGTGTGTGAAACTGCCACTTGAGGGTAAAACCTGTGTGTATTGTAAGCAAGTTGTTTTAGTGTTTCGTAACTTTATTTTTACTGTGGAGGTTTAGAGAAGATTATATCCGCACAAAAACATAAATAATAAGGCCAAGTTTCTATTAAAAAATTTTGCTCGTAAAAATTACTGAGATCAATATAAGGACCAAGTTCTTCTTATATACAATACCATCCCATTTCTAGGCAACTTGTTAGTGTAGTAACATTTTGCCTATAATCCTTTCCCATATTAGACAATTTTGCCAAGCTAGCAAATTGCCTAGAAATGGGATGGTTTTTACATAAGAATAACTTGATCTCAGTACTTTTAACGGCCGATATCTTTGGATAGAAATTTGGCCTTATATTCACATTTATGTTTTTGTGCCCACCTGAGTCCTCTTTGCCAAGTTATTTTTGTTTGTTAATGTATGTATAAAACCTCTTTGAACTTAAAAATTATAGACAGTTGGGTTCTATCAAATTTTAGCTATTTAACTATAGTGGAAATGCTCCATACAAATAAGAGGGAATCCTAGGTGCCCGGGATAAAAAGTGTCCATTTTTCTTATTACCAAGGCCTACCTGTAGACCGAATTTAAGCTCTTTAGCTATGGTAGAAGTGTTTGTTTTCAAATTTATGTGTTTCAAATTTTAGCTCGGTAGCTACAGTGGAAGTGCCCCATTATATTGATGAGTAAGTCAGTGAATCAATGAGTCAGTGAATATGAATAAGCAAAGTTATATGGGGGGTAAATACGGTGGAAAAGATTTCGTCAATATACACACATTGGAGATAAATTTGGCCTAGTTCACTACTGTGCGCCTTAATATTTGTAAATAAAAGTGAGTGGCCCAGTCTTGTTAGCTTGCGAATTACTAAATCTCGTTCCGCCAAGAAGATAAGTTTAACTGCTTCTTTTTGTCTGACTGCAGCATTTGTAGCGGAATCTAAGTTAAAGCTACATTCAAGTGATCATAGAGGTAACAAGTTTAATTTTGGGAATATGTATAGCAATGTTCGTCAAGGATTTCCAGTTTAGTAGCACAGTTATAAGCACTGAGTTAAATGAGGTACCAGAAGATCCACATGTTTTGAAAATTTTCGGAAGAATATTCTAGAAATTAAAATAAAAAAAAAATTAAAATGGAAAATTTTCTTTGATTGTGTGTCTTGATTATTCTTTTTTAGGTTTAATATTTTTTAAAAGTTTTGATCAGATAGCAGTCAGCAAAACGAAAATGCATTAGAAAGGTTTTACATTATTTTTATCTAACAATTTAGCAATTAAAAGCAAAGTTTTATTTTTTAACTGTCCCAATTAGTACCAAATATTACATGGTCGCAGAAGACATCTTCCGAACTTTCAGTTGCACACCGAAAAACCATTAAAAATGTTTAAGTAATTTTTAGATTTTATGGAAATAATTATTTTATAGAACACATAAACTATTCACTATTTTTGTTTGTAATGACTTCTTGCGTATTTTACTTATATTTATATATAATTCAAGGGAAATCGTCTAAAAAAGGAGCACAGGTTGTCATATTTTTTTAGGCGAAGTCACCACAGATATGGACATCGTCGCTTAAATAGTACTTAGGGGATTGGGACCAGTTCGAGTTCTAAGGGAACTACCACTTAACATGGCGTTATTATAGAAAGGGAAATTTTATATTTTTTTAGACACAATGTAACAGGTCTTTGCACAGACTGAGAGAATGTCCTGAGTAATAGTTTGTGAATTAAATATATGTATGTGTGAATGTAAATACATCTTAAAAGTTATATATATAAAAATATTTTGTTATCTAAGTTAGGTGACTTTTGCTGTTTTCACTGGTGACGGAACGTTGCTTTTTATACTAAATCCATTTTCACAAGTAACGAGACAAGTGCGTCTAGGCCAATTAACATAAATTCTCCACAGTGTAGTGATGACAAGAAAATATTAGCCCGTTAGTTAATCATATAATTAAGTGAACAGAGAATTTTTTATTGCAATTAATCAGAAAAACCCGATTAGTTAAGTAAATATTTAGGATTATCATTAATAACATGAAGCATTGTTTATACTATTGTCAAAAACTTAAATAATTTTATTAAAATTCTTTGTTGGGCTCAGAGTTTTTAGGTTTTTTAATGTTGATTTCTTTAAAACAGAATTCAAAAATTGGATTTTAGAAAAGCGCTTTGCAGCCAATTAATTCTTTTTTTCCATAGCGATTGCGACTGCCTTAGTATACAGAAGTTCCTATTAGAAAACAATATTTTTGTGCCAGCTTCGGGTGCATTATTTTCATTTCATCCCATGCGTTAACCTCATCTCATATTTATTCGACAACTAGAGCGTTGAGAAAATAATCTTAGCTTAACTTGAAGGTTTTTAGAGTTATTGGGCCAAAGAATTAAATTCAACATGAAAAGAAGAAGTGTTGCTACCATTTCCAATACTGCCGTCTCCAAGAGCATTATCAACCATTTTGCTTCTTATGTCTCTCATAATCGCAAACAGTGCTGGAGAAGTGGATTTATTTTGGCTTACCATAGTATTTGTTTAAGAATTTTTTTCATTATTTTGTAAATTATCTATCCATTAATTGAAACAGAAATATCCGATACAACTAAATCATTAACCGCAACGAAAATATCAATTAATCATCGGTTTTTCTATTAATCCTGGTATCACAGCAAGTAAGTGATCTGAAGAACTCCTAACCCGTAAGCTGTAGTATTTCTCTTTGATGCGTATGCAAAAATTTTTTTTTAATCGTGCCTACCATCTAATGCGCAATGTATTTTTATTCTGTCCCTCTGTCACAATTCAAACTCATTGGCTAATGAATTGATTAAGTTATTATAGCTTGCAGTATATTCGTTATGCATTTCTTTAGCCCTTCGGTTGGATAAAAGGTTTTAGTAAACCATAAAAACAAACATCAGTCCTTTGAACACCACCACTCCGAGGGCATTATTTAAGTAGAAGTAGGTACCCATTTTCTTCTTAATTTAGAAGATGATTAAAACTAAAGTGCCCAATTTCTCAAAAAAATGGAAAGAAATCAATATAATACACGCAAAGGAAAACACATTGTTGTAAAATTATCGCTACAACTATATTATTTTCCCTAGAACGAATATATGGAATATATGGTTATTCAAATATGTTTTAAACATTACCGTAGTTGCGAATAACAAGTTATTGTTGAAATTTTGTCAATAAATATAATGATTACTAACATTTTAATCACAGCAAAAGTATTTTAGCTATATAAAAATGAATATGATAACTCTAACCATGAAATGCTATGATTAAACATATGTGTATCTTTTTTGATTGTGTAATAAAACAATGACTAAGAACTTATTTTAAAAAAGATATGGTCCTAATTCGAAAGAATACATTTCTATGCTTCTAAATTGGGAAATAATTTGTCTAGACCCCACCCTATAATTTATTCATAATGTGTTGCTCTAAGATTATGATTGAGGTAACCATGTTTTTCTTTGCGTGTAGAAAAATGCCAACTCTTATAAGTCGTGTTCTTTAATCGCTTTTCGTAATTGTCAAAAAAAGTAACTAAAATAAGAAAGATTTATAGTGTGAATCAAACTGTCAAGAAATATGGATGGAAATTTGACAGTCGTATGGCTCTCATTATTTTTAGAAAAATTGCTTTGCATTTTATCAGGATTGTATTTTCACAGAAGTAAACGGAGAAAATATCCCAAGCAGCTGTTCAACGAACCGCCGACGGGTCTCTGTCGGATATATTTCGTTGACGTCTTGCACCGTCATAAAAGCTGCCGCTACGCTTAGCGGTTATCAATGTATATTGTTCACTATAGCGCTGAAAATATTTGTACTTTTTTACTACTTCTTTGTGCTATCTGTTTACAAAACAGCAAGAGCCCTCGCCGCCGCTATCTAACCGATATTGTGCAGCCATCACCGCAAAAAATATCGTTTTGGCTTCTTTATTTGCCCGAAGTAAAAAGACACGTCATTTTCATTTCAAATCGTGTAATGTAAACCCACATCTATTGAGAATATTTCACTTTAAATTTTTTGACTGTCGGAATGATAACCATTGGATTTCTTTCTGCAAAAATCCAACGAAACTCTAAACACTTGTAGCATAGAGTAAAAGGTGATTTAAAGACACTTTAAACCAGGTGGACAGCAAAGTTCTGCTTAAAATTGTAAAACTCATTCCCTAGTTTACTGAAAACTGTTTAAATTGAAATTAAAAAACTAAAACTATTTTGAACTGCCTTGCAAAAGTTTTATCTGCAGTTTATCTTTTTTACTCTCTCCAGATTTTACCTGTTAGTTGTTTCAAGTTGTACCTTGTTTTACAAAAAACCGTTTTTTTCTTTTTTGTCTTTCTTTAATTACCTCAACTACACCTGTGTGTGTTTCACTGTAAACAGCATTTGTGGCTAATTATAATATAGTTTTTGCAACAGAGGTCTGTTTTATTTTACAAACAATTCAAAATTGTTTTTTTTTTACACAAACTGACAAAAGTTTTCTTAACATCTGTGTGTTTTCTGTTTAACTGTCGGTCTATTTGTCTCTTTATTTCTATGTGTGTTTCGTAGAATGCACAACAAATTGTTAAATGAAAAATCCTTTTTTTATTTAATCTTTAAACGTAGATTTACAATAGTACTAATCCTCTTTTGAGAATAATAAATTCACACAAAAAGGACGTTTTTGTGTGACAAAAGTTTTTTAAGTTTGCAATATATAATGCTGCTATTAAACATAAAATGATTTAAATACTTGGTACTTAAATAAAAGTATTATTTATGTGAAATAGTTAAAAAATAAACTTTGCAACATACTTATATAAAGTATGATTTTTAAAATGCATAGTTTTTGAACTGAGAGGTCATTTGTATTTTAAGAATAATTCATGAGATAATGAATGTTGCTCTTGACAAATTAACCTCTTGACTACTTTTTCGATCACAAGCCACAGTGGGACTGCTTACAATACTAATGGCAATACATTTTTGATATATATTTGTAAATAATATACATAAATGGCTGATATTTAAATTGCTGAATATGCTGTTAAAATACTGGATAAAAACAAAGCGAAACACTTTGGAATGGCAGACTCTGTTAGAGCTTTAACTTCTACCAGTACTAAATGATTTCCATGACCTCCTTGACATATTTTCTAAAAATTTTTCAGGCATTTTTGTATTTGCTACTAGGCTTTTGGTGTTTTAGCAATATCTTAAATATTTATTTTCTTAGAGGAGTTATTAAATTATATAGAAACATTTAAAATGACATCTACTTTCTTTTGCCATAAACAGGCATTAAACATATTTATATTATTTTGTCTCTTTATTCGCAATTTTACATTAAAAAATAAGAATTATACTTAAAGAATTAAATATGGCCAAGTAGTTATTGTAGTTTTTAACTAAATGCGCGTTTTTTTATAATCGCTTTATTAAAATAATCTATGTTACCAATTAGGTCAAAAGAATGATGTTTATTAAAATTTATTCGGCATTTCTATGGTATAATTTTATTTAAAAAAAAACAATGCTATTATAAATAAATAAATAATATTAATAAATAACAATGAACATACAATAAATAAATAAATAACATTAAATACTTTTGTCTTTGCCTAGTTATTAGAGCAACATTTTAGCTATAAATATCTTTCCGTTAGTGTAAATAATTTTTATTCGATATTTTAATATAAAAATGAATGAAGTGGTAACGGAAAGTAGTTTTCTGATTTTTTATAGGATTAAATCCAACGAATAATTTTTATTCGAAGTTTAATTCGTATAATATTTTTATATATTTTTTTTTTTTTATTTTCTACATATCCTAAGATTTTAATATTTAATAGAAACTTGTGTATACTTTCATTCAGTATTTTATTCGGTTATATTTTAAAGGGTTTTCAATTTAAAAAAACGCATTTGCTTAGATATCAGAAAAATACATGTTCTACAAAAAAAAACGAAAATTTGGAGCATACACGTTAATTCGGTGTATTATTGTTTTAAAGTTTTTATTGTTTTACACTTAAACCCAAAACGTTTATTAGAGACTAACAAATGAAGAAGTTACTTGTCATATTTATTATAGTTTTTCGCTTGTTTTTAAGAATAGAAATATTTATATTTTTGTAGTTTTATGCGACGACAGCCAATAAAGTATTAAAAACCAAAACGAATCATTTATATTCGGTCTTTTATTCGTTAGCAGATGGAATTATTTAAGTACTAAATTAATAATTTTTCTATCGATATAGAACAAACAAGAATTTCTTTTGGAATATTTGGCAAAAATATTGCAATCGGTTCTTATTGGCCAAACTTTTGTTTGTTTTTTTATACTTAACTAATACCTGCAAAAGTGAATGAAAATCTTAAATTTGAAGAAATATTTTCAAGGCAAATTTAAAAAAATATTTAAAAACAGAATCCTGATCAGTTCAACTGCGATGGCCATTTACTTGATGTCGTTTAAGATCCCGTTCTTAATAAAAGAAACTGCAGATGAGATAAATTAAATTTTGAAAACTAATCGTCTTATTATGTTTCCCTTATTAAGCCTTATAAAAATTTACAATCCATTAAACTAATTACTCTTAAAGTAAAACGGTTAGAAAAGCTATTGCGCCAGAAAGTAAAAGAAAGTTTGAGAAAAGAACAAAATGGTTAATAAAACCAGACAAGAAAAATTTTATTTGATATACCCTACGCTGACAGAAAATGTAATAAAAAAGACGAGAAGTTTTTATATAGTCGCCCTTTATAACCACAAAAAAATACCATCAATAATAAACCAGATAAAGTCATTGCCATGCTTTATTAGAATCTTTGGTTTTATGGGCCACCAAAACTTGACCATTAACATCCTAAAACACTGAAAAATTTATTTTGCTTATAATTCGCCTTGCGAAAGAAATTTTCCACGAAGAAAGAAAAAACCAACCAACCTTCTATCATTAGTTGGAAAAATAAAAGCATACTTTGCGGATAGTTGCGGAAATATATAAATAAAAACTCTGTTGAAAGTACAGCCGCTGTATGATTATTGCTTTTTATATTCCATTACTTTTTTCTTTTTTCATAGTGAAAGTTTTCTTTTTTACTTTTCTTAACTTTTATGTCTATTGGCAGTTCGTAAGCAATTAATCTAAAAGCTTTTTTTGTGAACTTGTATTTGATACTATGTAGTTTATTTTTTTTTTATTTTCTGCTGTTTAATTTCTGCAATTGTTTCGTTTGTTTCTTTTAATAAAGAAGTTCTTCTTATTGTTTGATTATTTTCACAAGAATATAGTCTTGGTCTGATTTCTGATAATGCTTTTATTTATGGTCCTTAGTTACTTACTATATTAAACTGGTTTCAATCACACTTTATTTGGAAGTATCGGTAAACATATTGAGGTCTAGCTTAGGGGGAATGGAATTGTAAAAAGAAAACAAATTTCTTACTTCATTTTAAAAGAATTCTTTATTGTATTTTGATTTCAGACTTTACAATTTGTGTATAAAACACCCGATTAAATTTTATTCGTTAGTTTTATTCGGCGATTTAATAGTTTTTTTTTTTATTTAAACTGTTTGATAAGGCAGCAATAAGCATTTACGAATTTGAAAATAATATAACGAATAATTCTAATTCGGGTGCCAAATTTGAACTTAAATTATAAAATTAAAAACAGCTTTCATAAAATAATAATAATGAGGCAAATATATTTTACGAAAAAATTTTATTAGTTTCTAACAGAATGTATTTTAAACCTAATGCTTTTACACTTAAAGATATTACAACAAAACTATACAAAATTCCAAAGGTAACTTTACTTTAACAAGTTGTATAAAGTTCTTATGCAATAATAATAATTTTTCTAATAATATATATTTAATGGATTTTTGAGTTGAATACTTTAAAATTTGAGTATAAAGTAAACGAACAGTTTTTATTCGTTATTTTTATTCGGTCGTTTAAATTTTTTTTTTTTAATTTTCTGATTTGCTTTCTATTTTAAAGCAATATGACGAATAATATTTATTTGTTTTTTTTTTATCGCAAAATCAAATGTGCTGTACTTAGACTATTAAGAGGAAAAAAGAAGAATAAATAGCCAATACCGTTAGGGATAAATAATAAATATTAACTTCGTGTTCATAAATTCAAGAAACAAATTTTTTCCACATATAATTTTTGAAAACTGCAGATTATTTTTATATACAATCAATTTCACCTCAGTCTATTTAAGAAATATGTACATATATATTCACATACTTGTTACCAGGGGAACGAATAATTAATTTAAAATCCTTTGCGAATTAAACTAACAAATAACTTTTATTCTTATTTTTATTTAAGTAAAAGGTAGTAAAAGTAAAAATATTAAAACAAATATATATACTTAAAATTTATTGATATTAAATAAAACTCGTATCAATTAAATGAATATTTTCTCGTATGATGTGTTATTCGCTAAGCAATGAATAAGAGTAAATTCAATTAAATATTTGTTAGTCAGGTTTGAGTACGTTTTCCCATTCTTTCTATTACGAAATAATCCTAACTGTGGCTGAATGACATATAATATATATTTATTATCATAATTAAGTAGTGAGATAAATAAGCGAATAATTTTTATTCGGTTATTATTCGAAAAATATTTGCCTAATTTTCAACTATAAGAATACTATATTTACAGATTATCTCATAATAAGAATTAAACACAGAAATATTATAAGCGAATAATGTTATTCGCTTAGTTATATCGAACACTTTTATTGCGGATTTTTTTTATTTACTTTTAAAAATCCTCGATTAAACTTAACAACTAATTTTTATTAAGCTTTTTTATTGTCCTTTTTGACATCTATTATTTCTAATATTATACAAAATTTTTAAATAAAAATTATTTCTTTTTTATAGGAATTATAACTTTTATTCTTCTGAATGAAGTTTAACCACATCATTTGTAATTTTACTCTACTTCATTTTCATTTATTTGAAAAGATCTTGATTTAAAATATTAATACGTTTGTCATAGAGCGTTTATTCGTAAATGAATTGTTTCTCTGTTCATTTTAATACCACAAATTTTAATGACCTTATGGTTGTGTATCACTTTGAAATGCTGAAAAATAATCTTTCTTCAACTTAAATTTCCATCCCATCCTGTACTAAAAAGTTAATTGTTGTAAGCCTTTAATATAGCCAAATATATAACTATAGCCCTCATATCTAATTAAAGTGAGGAAATTCAAAGCAGATTTACAACGTTGAATCTTTATCTAGATGAGAAATATTAAGCCACACAAACAACCAGAAGATACACCAACACAGTCGAATGAACACACGTATAGATATTGAATACAAGTTTGTTTCATTGATTTAGCAAATAAACATAAGGACCACAATCTGTACCTAAATGTGTGTGTGTGTATGTATGCATGTGTTTGTGCGTTTGTTCGTTATTCTCATTCTATAGAGAATACATGAAGAAATGTAAGTTTTACTGTGAGGAATTAAAATTACAATAGCAATCTCTGTAACTTGTTCACGTTTAGTTTACTTTAACCAAAGACTTTCTAATACTTTTCTGGTAATGATGAGTGAATTTGCTAATGAACTTTAGGGAATTAGTAGAAGAAACATAATTTCTTTTGCAAGAATTCCCTCAAACATTGTATTAGTATGCCAGCAATGTTTTTAGACCCCAAGGCATCTGTTTAAAACTTCTGTTTGGTTAAAGGTTAAATCAAGTTCGTTAATTTTCTTTCTTTCTTTGAGCATTTACATCTAAGCAATAAAATACTGCAGAATAATCATCATGTGCTCCGCTTTCAACACAAGTAGGCAAATCGCCGTAAATCCATAAAATGTCTAATATAACAAGTTCTCTGTTTTTGTTGTTAAGATTAAAAATAAATAACCAAATTATTTATGTGGAATTAGTAATACAGAAAGATTAATGGAAATATATTACAAATATAGTCTACTTTTAGGAGTTCTATATGGTCAAAGGAAAGTGAGTTGATTAGAGAGAATTAGTTCTTCCATTAAACTGTGTAGTGTTTTAAAAGCTATTAAATATATTAAATGGAATCAAGGTGACACATACCTAATTATGTATTAATCAGTTGAAATTTAAAGCATGCTTTAGGGTTTACGATTTAATGGCAATTTATTTTTTAGTTTTTATTTGTTTAAATTATTATTAAATAATTTTTTGTTACAAAATATTTTTAAAATAACAAAAACTTATCCAAAATTGTAGAAGAAAAACTTACGAATAATATTATTGCCTTTGCAAAAATATTTAAGGTTAAAAAACGTTTTTAATAATTTAAATTACTTCTTACCCTCAGTTACCTGTAGTAGTTAGTATTTTTTTACAACAAATCTAACCTTGGGCGACTATTGTATCAAGAGAACAAAAAAATTATTTTTTTTTTATTTTTACCGCAATTTTATTATCCTAATCAGATAATTTTATTAGCTCCGCAATAGTTCAAACCATAGGCTTTTATTTAAAATATTGTGCTTGAACAGAAAGCTTCCACATCTTAAACAAAGGTTCCGATTTAAACAGTTTTTCCATTTAAAGTTCTTAGATTGTTTGTATTTCCCCTAAGCAAACTTCAAATATTTTTTGGAAATTGTTCTTTTCCATTACATTTTGTCATGAATATGTCTAGTAAACACTACTTGACATAGAAAACTTCTCTTTAAATTGCACATGCATGATGTTTGTAAACATTTAACTACTTTTTTCATTACAATTTTTTTCAGCAACTCCTTGAGGTATGCTATGACATTACTATCAATTAAAAAACATTTTGTTTTGTATGTGTCGAAGTTTTTTTTTTTGTCACACATGTGTGCAAATGTTTCAGAGACAAGTGGGAGTTGTTTTCAGTTACTGTTCAAATGTCAACAACGTTGATTTTAACTTTACGTTACCTATAAAGGCTGTTTTTTTTTGTGAAAAATTTTAAATTAAAAAATAGTTATTTAGTGGCAATAAAATTGGTTGTATTTAAGGTATACATTTTCGGTAAACTTTATATAAATATAACTCAAATTTATGGTTGTCGATAGATTTGGTGACTATTTTAAAGTTTTCGGTTGCAACATATTTTTAAAGAAAATGACTGACAATAAATTTATTGTCAGGAATTTAAGCGAAATATTTCAATTATTTTTAAAAAGATATTCTAGAAAGTACAACTTTGAAAATCCAATTTACCATCACTATTCTAATCGCTATCACCTTTTTGTACAAGATACTCTTTGTGGAAATGTGAAATTTTTTCAGACTCTGACTAATAATATATATTTAAATACAAACAAATATATAAAAAAATATATACATCAAATAACTCTGTCGGAATATCAAGTGAAGAATTATATAAAAACCTTTACACTCTGAAAAGAAAGCTGTTACTATAAGTTTTAGGCAATAAACAATATTAAATGAAAATATTTGAAAACCGAGGTATTCAAAGCCAAACAAAAACCGGTGGAATAACCGTTCGATATTTTTGTCGAACACCGTAATAAATATGGTATTCCCCACATCCACTACTAGCGATGGGAAAAAATATATAATCATCGTTGAATTCATCATCCAATCAAGAAATGATTAATTGAAGTTAATTAACAAAAATAATCGATTTATTTAGCTAATTTAGCAAATTATCATTAATAATATTAAAATTCTTTGTTTACTTCAGAGCTTAAAAGAGTTTTAAGTTTAATTGTTAAAAAACTGAATTTAAGGATAAGAGTAGAGGAATATTGTTTTTCATTAATGGTTTCTCCGTAGTTGCTTACAGTGCTTTGTAAAAACAAAATTTTGTGCAAGTGCAAGCTTAGGCTACATTGTTTTCGGATATTCTATTTTCACCCCTGTCATTACCGACATGTCGCTTTAAATATTTCCATAATTGAAGCGTTGATAGAGAAGTTTAATTTCTAAAGCCATTTTCTTGGGGTTCAAAGAGCTGTTGCGGGACCATAAATCGAATTCAACATCAATAGAAAACTTCGTATTTGCAAATATTGCTCACTAACTGTTTTTTTTAATATTGCATCTACTTGATTTGATACCGCCCGTAAAAATAATTGTACCGTAATCCTAAACCAGCTTTCAAACTATTTCAAAATAGTTAATTTCAATTGATTTGCGGTCGTTTCAATAAAATTATATTTTTTCACCGCTATAAAAATTCTAAAGTGCTCATAGAAACTCCGCCTTTAATTAAAAATAATGTTATAATAATTTTGTTGAAAAATCATGTTTTTTAGGAAACATTTTGTAAATTGGATTCACAAAATTCTAACTAACTAAGTGCTTAAGTTAGTAACTTTTAAGTGGGAGAAGCTTAATCGTTGCACACCCGAGATTTTAAGCCACTATAGGACCTTTAATCTGCTGTGCTTAAAGTCAATACCGCCAGGCACAATATTATAAACGCATAACTCCTTCCCGGTTAGTTATTCGAATTTCAAGTAAGTGCGGCTTTACTGTATATTATTGAGAACGTATGATTATTATTAATTATGTAATCACATTAGTATCGATTATACGCCATCATGCTGATTTATATCCTAGTCTACGCACATATTTGTGTAGCAGAGTTTAACAGTACCTTATGTAACCAACTGATAAAAACCATTTTGCACAATTAAAAAACAAAATCATTCAAACGCTAGTTGATGAATTATGAGAAATTGCCAAAATAATAAAACATAAATCTTTAATATAAAACACGAGTTTGCTTACAAATGCCAAGGGGGTACATGCAAATGAAACAAACCGTGTACAAAAGTGCACATAAATAAATAAGAATAATCTATTACATCAATTCAATATAAATCTAAATGATATAAAAATTTAACTCTTTAAAAAAATATACAAAAATTAAAAGCGCATAACAATATTTTTTATTTATAACTATAAAAAAATCAATTGTTGCCATATGTAAAACAAAGACAAATTAAATCTTAACTACTTAATTAAATAAAATGCCACTCATCACTTGATCCCAAATGTTAACGTAAAAGTTATTGAATACAAGAAATATATCAAATATTTTTATTATAGTGTATTGTGAGAAGAATTTAGTCAAAAAGACTTTAGGCATTTATTGGGAGAACTTTTTTAAGTACATGATATCTTTCACAAAAAGTGTAAAATAACATGTGCGTTAGTATACATGTGTATTCCACTACATACTTGTACATAAATTTTATATAATGTGGCCACAGAAAATAAACTGAGCGGAAACAATATGGTGCACTTAACATGGTCAATGTAATAAAAATTATTTATACAGGTCGTACATAAAAATTTATTAGTTTATGTAAAATAAAAAATACAGGATGATTCTTTTAGAATTACCCTTTCGTTCGTTATATATTATGCAATGCTACTGATTGAGTATCATTGAAACACTTTAATATACCTGTTAAAAAATCAATATTAGCTGAGTATTTTTTTTTGGCAACAGAAATTTTTTTAAGCATAAAATGATTATCATTTATTGGATAGGGATTATTTTTGTATTTCCGGGTCCCTTTTCCACCCCCTTCGCTCCTCAAATTAATTTCAGGTAACCGATTTGTAATTACGATTACCTTATTTTAAATTGAGTCTCATGCTAGCCCTAACCTTTACTCATGACTATAGTGATCTCAGACAGTCGCCTGGGAACTGTCACGACTACTTCTCCTCCTTATCACGGAGTCTGTTGTAGTTGCTGGCATTTAATTAAGGCTTAGCTCCCCTGCACATTTAACAAGTGTCTGCCCGTAGTCATGCTGGCCAGTGCTGGTCAATTACAGTATCATCTACGATTTTCATCGTGGCTAGATTTTAATAACCTGTCACTAACGCATTGATCCAGCTTAAGGTAGCCTGAGCACCTTTTTGGTGCAAGCCAAGGGGCTTGTTGAGCACCATTTCAGTCTGTCTATATGTGGTAGCCTTCCTCTACCTTTTTAGGTGAAACCCTGGGTTCTGTTGCTTCATTTTCAGCTGTGGCGATATGTCCCTTAACCCACATCAACGTCACCTCGTTCAACGAGGCACATGAGTTTAGTTTCAGAACAGATTCTAGCACTAGTTTGGAATACACGTTCATTTCAACTTTTTTTTAATTCTGGTATATTTCAGCGATGAAACCAGACTTTATTTTTGCAAAGTTTCACCTATTATGCTATTCAAACGTTAAAAATGGTACTCTTTAGAGGTACTAAGTAATTTGGAAGCTTTTTCTCAAAAGTATTTATGACTGTGATTGGAATTATATAAACTATAGTGTGCCTAGTAATTTTAGTACTAAATTTAGGTTTGTATATTCTATAATGGACATTTTTGGCTACTAGTAAGTTACTAGTTCGTTTCGGAAGGAATAAAATACCAGGATATTCATTAAGATTCATTGTTTAAAAACTCTTGCGTTTTGCGTTGTATTATTGGTGTCTGATTTTCAACAGCCAAAAATTAAAGCCTATCATTAAAGACCAACATATACTTTCGCGCTACCTAAGGAGGTATTACATTTTGCATCCCTGATATAAATTGTTAAGGCTTTTCTTGAAACGTATATTACATTAAAATAAATTCAAATTAATTTGAGAACAAGTAAGAAAAATAAAATATCAATTTGTTTTTGTGGACGCTTTTTGTTAAAACTTTAATATTTGTGTCTGGATTTTCTTTGGGTTTTTCATTTGTTCTAAGGAATTTCGAGCGTAAGACTTTTAAAAACAAATAAATTGCATTTTTATAATAAAATCTTCTGGAATTAAATTAGTTTAACATAATTTTTGAAAATCACGTTTCTGTTTGCAGTTTAATTTTCTACATTTTCGTTTCATTAAGTTGTAAAATTGTTCAAAAACTCAATTTCAACTTTTAATTGATTATAATTCGCTAGTGAAGACCTTCGGTTTTTAACACTCTTCTTTAAAATAAAAATTCAAGCAAAGCCGCGAATAATGTTGTACAAATTTTGCAGAACCTGTTGTTACCGTTAAAATTACTCTCTTACATTTCTTCAAAAACCAAAACATAAAAATTATGCATTTTATCACCGTCAAAATGCAATTACAATGAGTCAGTCAGTGAAAGAGCGTTGTAAGTTATAAACAAAATGCTACGAACGGAATTTATTTTATTTTTATCATTTTTGAAAAAAAAAATAAAGAAAGGGATAATCAAACCTTTTAAATACGTTTTTTTGCTCTCCTGAAAAATTATTATTTTGTCATTTGCAACGTTAATCGCGGCGATCCTTCAATTGTAAAATTTAAAGTTTAAGTATTTCGCGAATTATTTAATTTTTCGGTAAATTTGCTAAAATAGTCCAACTGTTCTTAAATTTTGCACTTAACAACATATTGAATTATTCATCTTTATTTACTATATACAGAATAGGTTTATAAAACAAAAAGTACAACAGGGATATGAGTCATCCTTAACAGAGTGGAAAGATATTGTTGAAGTTTATTTTTCAAGTCGATTATTCAGACTAAAGTTACTGAGTTTAAAATAATTAAATTTAAATAACAGGTAGAACGAACTTGTTGCGATTTGAATGGAGTAATTAAATTTAAAGAGATAAAGGCATATTTGTTTGTAAAAAAGTTGCAAAATTAAGTGTTTAAAAAGAACAAAAATTTCAGCACAGTGACCGTTTTGTGCCGGTGGCGAACCAGGTGACTTGTTTAGTTTTTTCAAAGCTGCTGGTGGTATTTTTTATGTCTCAGCGATTAGACATTTTTGTAAAAATAATTATGGCATACGACTGACAAATTTCCATCCTTATTTTTTGACAATCTGATTACATATTGCTCTCACATTTTAATACTTTTTCATTTCATTTGAATTTTCGACAAGGCGTTTTACTTGATCTAGTAGTGTCAAAAATATTTTAACAAACTCACAAGTGTTGCTCTTTGATATGTGTGTGTTAGGACACACTAAAAGTGTGGAGGACTAAAACTACTTTGCATTGCTTTTACAGTAAATATTTGATGGAAATAATTGTAAGGATATTTAAGCTATAGTGTACGGCATTTTAAAAACGATTCTTGGCAGGAGTGAAATTCTACTAAGTGTATCAATTAAGATTATAAATATACCTGTCGGTTTTATTATAAGTTACTTTAATTTTTGTTTGTTTACAAAGTCTGGCTCCGCGAAGACTTTACATCCATACATGAGTGTAGGTAGTAAATATGATTTCGCCAACAGCATACGAACATTTAAAGATGTAAAAAGTTGAGTTCCCCATAAATTCGTTAGCATATTTTATGAGTTGTCAATTAACACAATTTCCAGATTTTTGGTATTTTGTACAACTTTTGTGGTTGAATGACCAACGACTAGTGGTGGCAGGTAGTTTGAGAAAGACACAATATGATTACTTTTCACGAGTAGACCAATTGAGATAAAAAACTGTTTGCATATTTTTTTCGTAAGTTTAGGTCAACATGAAGAAATTTTGACAGACATTTTTGCGTTGCTATAACAGTAAGTAAGTCGAAAATGGCGTTTTAAAAATTCGTAATCAATAATTTAGTGAACGATTAAAAATTAATGTTTTTCCTCATCTTCATGTTTGCTTAATAGAAACCCAAAATCGATTGAAATCGTTCAAAATTCTAAAAACTTACACTGTCTACATAGCTTTGCTTTTCTGCTACCCAAGGGATTCCTTTGCGATTTTTTTTGTATATCATATGCCGATTAAAACATAAATATTATCGTTAGTTTTGTGATCGACCTCACTGTACGATATCACTTGGAGACTTACACCATATTTTGATGTAAGATTACTATATCGACTCATGGCTTCAATCGTTTTCAGTCTGCAACTCTCTTCCACGAAAAATTTACAGTTAGTATGCGAGAGCATGCTTCGACATACTCATAAAATTTTACATAGTTCTCCGCAACTAATTTTTGTCGGTCGGGCACTTTTATGACTATTTTCATTACTAAAATTGCCTGTTTTCCAGAGAAGAATCAGATTTCCCTAGGGTAAAGCTTAGCTAGATTTTGCTACCAATAAGGCAAAAACTATATATTTATTCCATAGAATGGAAATTGTGCTTTATTTTCGAACATTGAATTATTGCTAAAATTTCAATTATTTACACAACACAAAACATTTTAGTAAAGCTTTATATATCTACAAACTATATGCGAGTTTTCAAAAACTGAACACAAAACGCGAGAGATTTAAAAAACATGAGCAAATAAACTTTGATTTTATTCTTCCGGCTTTTCCTTTTACGTACCATAGTATTCCATTCCCAGATGTAATTTCTATAAAATCCTTTGACTTTTATAAATGTTTTTTCTAAAAAACTGTCGCGTAGTTTTTTAATGACTCCTGTATTAAATATAAACTCAATTTTATAAAGAATTAAAATAATCTTAAAGCTAACACTGTAAGCATTATTTAAAAATCTTCCATTAATTATAAGCAAAACTTAGTTTACATAATAAATATCCAGTTAAGTAGCTTCCTCTTTTAAGTATGTTCCTATAAAAACAAGACTTTCATTAATCATCTTCTAAGATTATTTAAACTGCTCTAACTTATTTCAGCTTAAGTATATGTATTTTAATATTTTAAGTGGATATCATAAAACATATTTGTATTGAGCAAAGCCAACCAACCCCTTTTTAAGCTAAAATAGTTTCCTTTTATATCTTAAATAAATCAAAGTAAAACAGCAAACAAATATTTCCCCCCTCTATATGTCACAACAATACAATAAATTACAATTATATCTTCTACATATGAAAATAAAACTATATATATAAAAAAAAACTATAAACTTTAGTGCGGATGAGGGATTCGATGGCACGTATCACACCAACATTGTGGTCAAACATAACGGCAGTTGTCTGTACGTGCCCCCTGGTATCTTCAAGAGCACATGCAAGATAGACATCACGTGGTTCCCATTCGATGACCAACACTGCGAAATGAAATTCGGTAGTTGGACTTATGATGGAAATCAGGTAAAGTGTGTGCGTGTGTGTAACAGTGTATAAATATTTTTTTATACTAAACATGAGTACAGCGAGAGCAAGAGGTAGAAAGAGGCAGAGAGAATAATAACTTAAATTACACTTACATACATTAATCACAGTAAAAGCAAAGAAAAAACTAAGGAAAAGAGTGTCAAATAAAAGGAAAATAAAATAAAATATAAAATAACCATATTTTACTAGGCCGTATGGTAATACGATAATTGTAGGTGTATTTTCTCTTAATAATTAGCATTGATTGAAAATTGTAAAAGCAGCCATGAATACCATCACAAGCGCTCGATATTAATAAGGATTTGTAGTTATTTTTCGATAAGAAAGTTATTTAGCGTGATAAATCAAAAGTTTATTAAGAACGCAAAGTATTAGAGAGCTTTCCATTGCTGGTGAGTTCTCTCTAGCCACTACTGGTAGTCATATCACGTACCAATCAACACAGTGGGCTAAAAAATAAAATTTGGCAAGAGAAATGCAAAAGTTTGATTTGTGTGGTCATGTGAAACTTATTTAAAGCTTAGACGTTTAGGAATTAATTTTCAAAATATGTTTATTCTGTTCCGGAGACAAATGTTGCACAATTATTTGCACACAAGGTCTAAGTGAGTTAGCAGTTAATTCTAAATAGCGTTACACCAAACACTCACTTGGGCACCGATAAGCAGCTTAACAGGTCCCGTAAAACTAGATTTGTTAATTTAAATGCCTTAAATTATATCCTACGAAACCAGGGGTAACATAATCTCAAGCGCATATTGGAAGCATCATGGTGGATTAGATAGGAAATCTCTTGATGAATATACAAATTTTTATTTTTAATTTGTAAGTCTTCCTCCCCTAATTTAAGGTATTGATTCCAAAATTAGAAGTGTTTCTTGTAAGGAATGATATTCCAGTTTATAATCATAAACTCCAAATTTAGAAATTCTAAACGTTTATTTTCAATTTGAAAGTCTTTCTTTCAATTTAAAATTATTGATTTTCAAATTCCAAATCTTTCTTTCCAAAAGTACTTATTTCTACTCTGATAGGGTTTCATACCAATATTAATTATTTTATTTATAATTATTTCCCCAACTTTAATTCGTGTGTTGCCTATTTCAAACTGTTTATGCCAATTTAAATTATATATTCCCAATTTTTAATTACTTATACTCAATTTGAAAGAGTTCCTTCACAATTTGAAATTGTCAAATGTCGAATTGGAAATGTTGCTTCCAAAAATTTTTCGTTCCCAATTCTTTTTTTTTATTTCCAGTTAAAATGTATTTATTCACAATTTTAAAATATTTTAAAGATTCTATCGCTAATTTGGTATTGGTAACTGACAAGTTGCAAATATTTCTTTCCGATTTAAAAGTATTTATGCGGAAAGAGTTTATTCTGAATTTCAAAGTCTTTAATACCAATTTTTTATTCCTAATTTTAAATTACTTTTTTTTTAAATTCAAAATTTTTGCTACTAAATTGAACATATATATTTCAATAAAAATGTTTATTCCCGAATTTAATAACTTTTTTTCAATCTGAAAGTATTAATTTTCAATATGAAAGAGTTGGTTCCTAATTTGATATTGTTGATTCCTAAATCGAAATTCATAATGCCCAAATTCAAAGTTTACTTTCCACAAGTGTTTATTCTCAGTTGAAAATTATTGATTACCAAAAAATAAAATGTTTCCTCCCAGATCTGGGTTTTCACTGTCAGCAAATAATTATTCCCAATTTTCAATTTTTTTAATATTTATTTTTGATTTGAATATGTTTTCCAAAACTGATTTGGCTAATTTCCAATATTGGATTACTTACTTCCATTTTGAATATGCTTAATCTCAAACTAAAAATATATATTTCTAATTTAGAAGTGTTTGATCACCATTTTATCTATTTTCAATCTGAAATATTTTATTTCCAATTTGATATTGGTAATTTTCAAACGGGAAATGCTTTTTTCCTGTTTGAAAGTGTTTATTCGTAAGTCCAAATTATTTATTCCTAATTTCAAAGTATTTATTCCCACTTTGAAAATTAACATTTTTAATCCCAACTTATATATTGATTTTCAATCTGAAAGGAGTTCTTTTCAATTTAATTTGATTCCCAATTTGATAAAAATAAATCTTTTCAAAATAGTTTATTCCTAATTTTAAATTGTGTAGTCCCCAATTGCTATAAATGTTTTGTCCTCATTAAAACTGATTATGTCGAAATTAAAATTGTTGTTTCCCAAATTAAAAGTGTTTATTGCCAATTTTCAGTGCAATGTATTGTTAACTAAACTTTAATTTTTAAATAAAGTTATGAAAAAATAAATAACTTTTATTGGGTTACCTTAGTCAGCCAGTCAACTTATAGGTTACGTTTAATTTTAAATATTAAGCCTTCTTTAAATACGCCTGGGTAGTTGCTAAACTCCCTTAGGGAATTTCAATTAAATATTTAAAATCACAGGGAACCATTTTCCTTTTATTTGCACTCAAACAAATATTAGTATATCTTAATATACAACACTAATACTAACTTTAATTTTTGTCTATGAATTTTAAGTTTTTAAATTGATTTAAAATTTTATATTTCACGATTTTTAATACTTGTACTCACTCTTTTTTATATTTTTTTTTTTTTTTTGTTTATGTAAAACAACAAACGAAAAAAAATCGACATGAAACCAGTTAATAACATTTCACTGCGTTTTTGTGAATTGCAAAACCAGATTTATATTTCAATATAAATTTTTTTAAGAAAACCAAAACTCAAAACAACTCCTATCAGATACAAAACTTCTAACACAAACAAAAAAATTATTTTTTGCGTTGAATAGAATAGAATATTTATTTTGCAACAAAAAAAACAAAACAACTAACAAACAAATAAACAAAACACACACTACAAAACAATTCCTAGAAATTAAATTTCCAAAAATACTAACAGGCTACCAGTACTTAGAAAGCGAAAGGCGTAAATTGAAAACAGGTCCTGATTGGAATCATGTGAGAAATTATTTTTTTTTCTATTGAAGACCAATTGATTAAAAATAAAATTAAAAAGAAAAAATTTGATTTCAACTATTTTGCATGATGGCATTTAAGAAAGAAGAACAAACGAAACAAAAGCCACTATTGAAATTTTTGTTAACTGAAGAATTTTTTTGGAATTATATCGATTATAAAAAGTTTACAAAAATTTTAACGTTTGTAAAAACTCTTAGTGAAATATAAACACTACACTAACACGAACTACATACACATATTCAAAGTAAAAAAGGAAAATGTCATAAGCTGCACAGGAAAGTGGCGAGGTTACTCTCTATGGCTTTGGCATATGTAAAAGTTCAAAGAGTATTGCCTGCCGTAATTATCTGCAAATCAAGAGTTTTCTTTAAGCCAAAAAATTTTTTAGTCAAACTAGTAAAGAAACTATAGAATTCGAAATCTCCAGACATGTCGTAACATGTTTACCATACTTAATGAAGTTACTACAAATAAGGGTTAATTCGTTATAACGTAACGTATGCAAGAGGAGGTTTTTCCACACCCTAAGAAAAAAAAATAATTTTCGGCAATTAGATTTCAAAAGCCATATATTATGGTTAAATTATATGTTTGGAAACAATATTATTATTGTAGATAATTATATATTTTCAAGAGCCTTAGAAAATATGTAGCCAAGTTCCAGAATAAAATAAAACTTCTTATATAATGTTTAAAAATATCATTTTATTTTAAAGTTATTATATTAGTGTCTGAAGTTTAAATTATTATTAAATTAAAATATATTTGCCACCACCATATATATTGTTGCAAAGAACATAATATAGTTATAGTGACTGTGTAAGTGAACACAAAAACCTCTTGAACTTACGCACTTTTCTAGTTAGAGAAAAGACAAACTATTCAGCTGTGTTACAAACAACAACTTTCACGTTAATTGATTTTATTAAAGGTGCAATAAAAAGCTCTTTCAAATTAATGTGATTAACGTTGTTACCCTTAAAAAACTAGAACATTAAGCAATAAAATTTGTTGTAATTTTTCAAACAAGTTCCTGTTTAAAATACTAGTAAAGACAATTACTAGTAAGGACAACTAGTCTAATATCGGGGGACATACACTTAAGCCATTTATTTGGCTTGATAAGCGTTCTTTATATTTAAGAAAAATGGTGTTTGAAAGGAACTCGTTACGGCGAAGAAAATTCCTGAATAACTTCTAGTCGAAACCTCTCCTTTTTAAGTTATGTTTGGTACTGTATAAATTGCCAAATATTGGCTTCAAACTTGATCGTCCTCTTCGATGTAGAGCTACTGATACTTTTCAGTGCACCGTCTTTTTATTTATTTCGAGCTTGCCATATTATATATCATTAATCCCTCTTTTGCAATACACCATCGTCTTGGATTAAACTCTGTCAGTCTCTAGTACTTTGATTTTTAGTTAGCCTTATTGAGCCAGTCTTGAAGCCACAGGCTCTCTAGAGGATCATAGTAACAGTCAGAAAGGGTTTTGGTTCTTCAGCTTCAAACATATTACGCAATACATCTTAACTGAGTATAATCGTGCTAATGGCTACCTCAAGGTTCATGTTAATTCCATAAGGACTGGTAATGTTTTTACATGCATTAAAAATGTCACGCCCTGAAAGGTCTTTTGCTCTACTAGAGCTTTTATCTCTACTATATTTTACACGGTATTTATAACTCCTGCGCTGTGTAAATTTGTTCGTTGCATTTTTAAGCTTTTCGGAATGCATGATTGAAAGTTTTGATTTATATATGAACAGCGACTCAATATTCTTTTTACTTTTCCATATGCAGAATAAAAGTCTGGTAACCTTATCAGTTTAACATGCAGCTTTAATACGCTATAATTTTCCAGCCAAACGCTGATAATACTTTTTAAATTTTCTTTAACAGATTATAAAAAATTTATTATTTTCCTTATAGATTTACAAAAACATTTACTGTAAAAAAATTACATACAAAATTCCTTTTTTATCTTAAAACTAACAAAAACATATTTTCTTCAATTTCTTTGGTTTGAAAAACAAAAAAAAAATCTGCAAATTAAATAAATATATTCCCTTAAAATATGCTGGAAAATATGTTTTTGCCTGTGTTGATACAATTTTCATAAACAAAAACTATGAAAATATCAACAACAGTTGGATTTGGTTTTGAATTCCGAAGATGGAGGGGATCTTTCCGATTTTATAACAAATGGCGAATGGTATTTAATCGGTTAGTAATTTAACAATTTCTTTTCTTACCTAAAATTATAACTTTTTAACTGTCTTTCACTGTTCTACTATCACAACTTTTCTCTGTTCTAACTGTTACTAACTGTCTGTCTATGTTGCTTAATTTGTGTTTTATATGTTTAATTTTGAAAATTATTTATGAAATATTATAAAAAAAAGAGTTCCTTAAAATTAAATATAAAAACAGAATAAAAAAAATGAAACAAAAAACTTGCTTAATTATACAAAATATGCCCTCCACTAAAAAAAAGAGGTCAAAGAGCCTTTTCTTTTGAGAAAATAAATCTCTAGATTTGTTGAAAAAAAATTTTTTCTTAATTTTTTCTAATGTTAGATAATTTGGAAGAAATATTTACTACAGCTATAAAGTATTGCTTTTTATATTAATTTGTGTTACTTTTAGTTTATTTTTATTCTTTAAATGTTTGTCCTTTAAATAGCATGATTGAAAATTGTCTGCATTAGAAATAAAATTCGAATAAAAGGCACAAAATTGGTAATAAAAAAAGACCCACACAGAAAAATCTGGTACAAGTATGGCAACATAATAAGATAATAAGAGTGTTGCCATATAATTGAAATTGGTAAATCGAATATTTGGAAGACAACGTTACATTAAGGCAAGTTTTGTAATTTCCAAAAAAAAACTTAAGTTGCAGATGCTTTCACTCTGCAATATTTTATTTAAAAAACCGCATTCCAACTACATTCAACAAGGTATGTTAATTCGTGTGTAAATCGAGTAAATTTTGTCCACTCACATAGTAGAGTAGTAATAAATTTTCAGTCATGTTTAAGTATTTCTCCGATAACATTTTTGTGGAGAGATTTTTTAAGTTAGAAACTGTATTAATGTTTCCCAAGTGCATGAAACAATACTGAGAAACACGAAAGACCTTACTTCACAACTCACAAATACCTTAAAAACTGCCCTACAACAGACAATCTATAGACAAACAAACGGATTTGGAATGGGAAACCCAATCTCAGCAATGCTCATGGACGTATTTATGCAACATCTGGAAAGACAATACATGAAACAAATGATTCGTCTCGGAGTAACGTTCTATGCACGATATGTAGATGACATGTGCAATCATGGGAAATAACGAAGTGGAAATACTAAAATACATACCTCAACAACCAACACAAAAACATCAAATTCCCAATGGAAGCGGAAGAAGATAACAAAATAAATTATCTGGATCTGACAATAAAGGTAAACAAAAATACCAACAAACTCGAATACGAAATATACAGAAAGCCTACGGCCACGGACACAATAATACGTAATACTTCCAACCACCCACAGCAACACAAGCACGCGACGATCAGACAACTAATAACTAGACTCGAACGAACACAACTAACAAAAGAAACCTACAACAAAGAATATAATACGATATATACCATAGCAGCAAACAACGGTTACAAGAAAGACGCGGTAGACAAAATCAAGAAAGAATTTCAAAGACTCAGAGAGCACAACAGCGAGAACGAAAGAAAAACATGGAAAATTTTAACTTACACCAGAAAATCAATAGCCAACTTTCTTAAGAAATACAACATAAATATAGCATTCAAAACCAGAAACAAACTAGGACGAATATTACAAACCAACACAAACAAAGACGACCAGCTAGATGAACAGGGGGTTTACAAACTGACGTGCACCTATCATCACAGCTACATAGGACAAATAGAACGCAAAATAAAAACATAATTTTTTGAACATATAAGAGACTATAACAAGAAGATGCGTAATCCTGGCTCGACACCAGAATCTATTTTCGCGCACCTCATGTTGAACAAGAAACGTAATCCAGCGCATGTTAGAAAAACGGTGCAACTACTACACACACAGCGCAAAGGACGACGACTAAACATCCTAGAAAACATGGAAATATACAACCATAAGACATGTGGCGGACGCATCATAAACGAACGAACAAACTCCGACTTAGACGTTATATTCTTGCCTCTAAAATGTATCTACAAAACACGTAGCAAAAATAACGAACAAGATACACCAAAAACAATAAAAACACATTACAAAAATCATAAACAAATTCGTAATCCAAAAATCACTGACTTCTTTCAACCCCAACAAAAAACACTATAAATAATTAAAAACAAAGTACACCTACCGTCCGCACCACAAATTCTGCCGCAATAAAACAGTAATCACAATCGTGATTACAGGTGGCTACGTGAGAAAAAAAATTGTGCCTATAACATCTACCTGTCATCCGAAAACACAAATTCTGATGCAATGCAAAGCAATAAAACAGTCATCACTTCTACCAATCCGTACAAAACACCCGACTTACGAGCTTTACCTGGTACCTGTTCACACCTTACATATGCCTACAAGCTCACATGACAAACAGATACCTGACAAACAATAAAACACTACCGAATTGATACAAACGTCTCAGAACGAAAAATGACACTGAATATGGCACATAGCCGAAACCGGTTTATCTCCAAACCAAACTTGACAAGGGATGACGGAAATTCGTTGCAAAAATCTACATTTCCCAAGACCGTACAGATTTTTTAATCGTTCCTTTAAATTGTTGTTTTTCCAATTTCATTACTTGACCCATTTTTGATTCTTGATTTAATATTCCGAAAGAGTGATTCGATGTTGATTGATTGAACGAATTTCCGTCATCCTAAAACGCAATATCTTGAGACTCAATCACGTTTTTATCAAAATCATTATTTGTTTGTTTTAAGAACTGAAGTTTAGTTCAGAAATTGGGTTGGTCAAATGCAGGTTGGCCTTTTTAAGTGATTTTTTTTTTATTTCCATTTTAGGTTTTTTTTTAAACTATATTTTATTTATTTTAATGAACTTACAAATATTTTCCAATTTGAGAAAATTCTTTAGATTTGCGTTTTAATTATGCTTTTTCCTCTTTTGCCAAATTTTTTTCCTCTAGGCGATTTTTTAAAAGGTATATTTGATTTATAAAATATTTTTAAATAGTTTCGAATTTCGATTTATTTCTAATTACGTATTTTATTTTGTATGGATATGGAGTCCTACTTACGCTAGTTACACAGATAGAAAGCCTTTTTTTTAAATTTAATAAACTTTTAATATCACATTTTTTGTGATATAATTGATTTTAGAGTTTTTGGTTTTTTTGACAAATTTGCATGCGATTTCGGGTCATAATTATTTGTTTTAATTTTAACAAATTTTGATTATTTAATGCTCGACTATCTTTTTTTAATTATAAAAATTATGTTGAAGAAGGTATAGGAATTTAAAACAGTTTATTAACAATGCTAGAGCTCTTAAAAAAATTATGTATCAATGTCTTAACGTTAGGATTTTTCGAAGTGGAGGGTATAACAAAAAAATTAATTAAAAAAACTCTAACTAAAACCATTTAAATAAATTACGAAAACTCCCAGCTGGTAGCTAAACTTAAAAAAAAATTCTTTACAATTTATTTAGCTACTTGACTGTAAATTTAAAGTTTAATTTTTAAACAAAATTTATGTAAGCTGGCCTATCAGTCAGTTAGTTATTTGTACATTTAATTAATTCATCATTGTTTATAAATATAGCGGTGGATCAATTAAAATCTTCTTAAAAAAACATACAAGTCTTTTTAAACATAAAATAAAATTTGTCACCATCTTATTTAATTTTTTCATATACAATTTTTTTTACTTTTTATTTAATGTTATTTTAATTTGAACTCATAGTACGAGTCATCTTAAAAGTACATATGCCCGTATAGTGCGGAACATTCGTTTGCATGCAGCATGATTTTAATTATATTTTTAATTATTTCTTAAATAACTTTTACTTTAGAATTAAGATATGATATAACTTAAATGAAATATATTTTATATTTTTTAAAAATAATCAATGAAAAAATTATTATTTAAAAAAAAGGTATTTAAAAAAAATAACCGTTGCTTTGGTATTTTTTTTTATAATTTATAAATATAAAATATTAGTAATGAACGAATTGTAGCGGTTTTATACTAAAGTTTTATATGCCTTCAAACGAAGGTCTGTGAGTGTAACAATGGAATAATTTATCCTGGGTAATAGAGATTGCATGTTTGTTTGAAATTTTATAGTTTAGAAGTTTACTACAAATTTTTAGTGCAATTAAAATCGTTGCTATGTAGTTTAAATTGTTATTATCTTTTCTTTTATAATTTTTTTAACAGCAATAGCAAAATTTTAACCAAATGTTTAAATTTTAAAAATTATTTTTAAAAACACTTATGTTAAGAAACATAAATCCGAAGTTTTTTTATATAAAATTTCCTGTACACTCGTAGGCAACTTTAGTTTTAATGGTGGGAAATTTAAATGTAACGCCAATCCCAGTCAAGGGTGAAAATAAAAGCTTTGAAAAATATCGTTCAATAGTGCTTTTGCATTTTCTCAGGTTGTGGTAGCCTAAGTGACCCGAATAGTTTGTTGGTGTACCCCCTTCAAGGGAGCAACATGATAGCTGTGATTAAAAAAGCGGAAGATTTTGATGCATAATGCATGTGTCATATTGCCTTTTTTGTCCTCTTCACCTTGATATATTATTCCCTGAGGGATGTGAGAGAGTCAGTTCGCGAGGGTTGGATGGGATCTGAAATATCTGCTACACAAGACGAGTGGCTAAACGGATGCCATGCGGAGAATCAGTGGCTCTGGGAACGATCTCTACCAGTTGTTTGAATGGCCCCTTTGGGAAAGCAGCGTGGTAACTAGGATTTAAGATGAAATCGCTGGAAGAGTTTGATGCATGATCAGTTTGGTTTATTGCCTTTGCTATCGGTCATGACTTTATGGTCATCCCCTTCAGCTTGATGTATTTCTCCCTGTGAGATTTGTGGGAACCAGTACCTGGAGCTCGTATGATATTTGAAAGTTACAAATCTTCTAGGTTTGACGACAAACTAACCGACCGGCAACAGGGGAACCAGCAGCTGTCGGAACAACTCGAACTAGTTGATGGTGTGGGTCCTTTGTCGGAGTAACGTGGTGGCAAACAAAGGTTTTCTTTGATGATTATTGATAATAGCGTATATTGTTGAAAGCACAGTTCTACTAACATTTCAATATTCAGATGCTAAGTAATCATTGCACTGATTGTATCACACAACAAAGAATGCCCCTTGCCCATTGCGGTCAGAATTAAATTTTATCCTTCATTAATTTCTTTATTAAGTAATTCTCCGATAATGGTGTATAATAAGAAGAGAATAAGAAGAGAATTTTTTAAATGTAATACTCCTTCAGCATATTAATTACTTTTTAGCAAGTCTCCAAAAACTCCCTCCCACCCTTGCCGCAGAAAATTCCATTCCATTTAAATCATTAATCTTTTCTTAATCACGATAACAAAAAAAACTTAACAATGAATTAAATAAAAAGCAGGCATTTAAATTTTAATTGGTTGGTATTAAAAGACCAAAACTATAATTGAATGGCAAGAAAAAAATTACAAGTAGAATTGTTAAGTATCGTAAAATAAAATAAATTGCAACACTACACTTTCACCATAAGCCTTGCCAATAAATTCGTTTTACAATCACCCTGTTTATGTGTTTCTGTTTTTTAAGCGTTTTATTTTTTTCGTTTTGGAACACTTTAAGCTTAATACGAATTTATGCGAGTATGTATTTGTAAATATTTTATTATTTTTACAAGCAATTAAATGTATGACAACAATCGTTATTTATGTATATGTATGTGCATGTGTTCGTTGTTAAAGTAAAAAAAACAAATCTTTAAATGTGTGTGTAATTATTTAAACCATAAATGAACAATAATTTTACCGAAAAGAAAAACTCCATTATTAAACATATTTTTTAACATAACTTAACTAATTAATTTGTTTCATTTGTAAAAATTCCCTACTTTATTTGCTACAAAAAAATCTCTGAAACAACAAATGAACGAATGAATAACTACCAACCAAACAACTGATGCTTGATGGTGGAGCAGCCATGCCTGGCAAAAAGAATACCATTGTTTATGCCTGCTGCCCGGAACCGTATGTGGATGTAACATTTACAATACAAATACGCAGACGAACGTTATATTATTTTTTTAATTTAATCGTACCATGTGTGCTGATATCATCGATGGCTTTATTAGGATTTACATTGCCGCCCGATTCGGGCGAAAAACTAACTTTAGGTATGTATGGCACTTAATGTTCTTGTCTTGTTTTCTTTTATTGCAGTATAATTTTAAAGGAATTTTAAATTTTTTATTGCTCTTGATTTCAATTCTTTAAGTAAAACTTATGTTTAAATTAATAAATAGAACATTCTATTGCAGCTGATTATTAAAGAGTTTACAGAATGAAAACGAAAAAACTAAAAATCGGCGTTACTTTTAGAATAACTGACCTTGCCAGCTTTATTTATCGGTAGCGAAATGAGGAAATGCTGGATTGCGTATTTTAACTAAATAATTTTAAAAGAATTTAAATAATTAACAAAATGAAGTGTCCTTTATTAAACTTAAGATTGCATGTTTTTGTGCTTAATAGTGTGAACTAAAACAAAAAATTTAATTATATTTTAAAAGTCAAACTTAAGTAGAGAAATTGTGTAACAGATTGAGTTCCAGTAAGAGTCTTTTAAATTGAAAAAAAACTGCTGAATGCTCCAAAGCATAATTTTTTCGTTAAATTTACAGATGTTTCTTTTTCTGTCTATCTAGTTGCATGCAAAGAAAAAAAACGGTTGTGGACACACCCGAATAGGCAAGCCTGTTTAAAAATATTTCAAATAGTATTTTAGTTGCGGTAAACAATTCATTGTTTAGATTTAATCATTACATGATTACCCTCATTTTTCTCTTTGCGCGTGTATGTAAGGGGTCCCAAGCGATCCGTAATTTTTCCTTAATTTATAAAAATACCCTTTCGGAACCAAACCTTTAACTCTTACACTATGGCCCTTTTCAGCTAGCTTTCGTTTCTCGATACCTTTAGGTTCGGTAAACACAAAAAAGATTAAAGAAATGTAAAAAAAAAATTGAGTGTAGATGGATTGGAAAGCTGTTAATTAATATAGAAGGTACCTATTGGGCGGTCACTATATTTGTACCGCTGTGGAGTCATTACCAGCCAGTTGGTACTGCTTAAGAAGGAGTAAAATTTTTGTGTTCCAATCTTTAATACTTCAGAGAAGCTGACAAAATTCCTTTCGCCGCAGATGAGTTTGGCAAAGGCTCTCTAGTGCAGGACACAGGCGTGGGAGGCGAACTAATCTTTTTCTTCGTTGTAACAACTTCTAAAGTAGTCATTTACAGCCAACCCCATTCCCTTGTCATACTTACTAAATATGCAATGTCTGGTGGTCGTTGCCACGGTGCCGCCCAATTCGTTTAGTGTTTTCACATGTGACTTTCTTTTATCATCTATGTTGAGCCCTATCATATAAAATTTTATTAATTTGCTTCTTAAAGGCCGTGAGGCGAATGAAACATAACCCATCGATATTCGAGTCCTGCAGCCCGTACTAGTCCCATGTCTACGCATCCATTTTAAGGTGATTCTTGAATGTCTCCTCTCCGGCATTCCTGTATCAGTTTTGATGTCGAACACACAACTGTCAGGATCGGAATATTTCTGTCGAATATTCTATAGTACCATAGCCGCCTTTCATATCGCTGTTATTTTCAGCTACATTCATTTGGAATTCTGAAGGACATGTTGGCACCCGATTCCCCTATTTAGACACTCCATTATCCCATATGAATCTATCTGTGTATATGTTCGGATGGTTCGAATGGGGTTTCGTGCCCTCAGATAACCCCGGAATTTCTAAAGTTGAGAAGTCAACCACCCTCGAGAATCAAGAAATCGGGGTTTTGTAATCGTATAGAATGTCCCCATAGTCGACTAAAAGTTATCCTCTTCGATTATCACTAAGTCTCTATAATGACTAGATGTCGGCACCCACTGCTACTCTACGATATAAAACAGGGTTAAGAATATTTTCCAAAGAATCAGACATCAAAATTAACTCCCGACATACTGACCATAACAGAGCCATCCAGACGGCAGTTCGTTGCATCAAAAATAAACTACTTCTGCTTAAGCTTCTCTGATAGCAATTGATTCCGAGGGAGTGAAACCAAAAACGAACTGGTATTATTCAGTACATGATAGAAGCCGCATATCCCGGGTGCCAAGTCGCCATAAACTGCTTAATAATATACAAAGCCAAAGAAACCCCAAACAGAAAACTTAAAAGACAAGGAACCTTACAATGCTACGAGAACTGAGTTACCTGACCTACGGCCAACATTTCCAGTCTGTTATTAGAAATAGCTCGAAGTTGTCTGTGATCATCTGCATTCAATTCTTGCGTTAATACAATTTTATACGGATGTATGTTGGCGATACTAAATTCATCTGATCGGCGCTGAATCAAAATTTCGGGGTGTTCTTCTATAATACCGGCTATATAGCAATCTCGCACAAATTTCTGGTTGGTGGCTTAAAGTCCACAAAAAGTATACCCAAGATGGCCAACAACACGATGAAATTGATGTTGCCAATTTACAATACAGCCAATATTTTTTAATAATTTTCAAACTTTCGACAAGCGTGAATCGATGTATGAATATTTGACTGCTGGATGGCATTGGTAACTTGAGCAGCGTCTTGAGTTATAACAATTAGAAAATCTATCATTACTAATTCTAGCCGGTACTATGGCCTGTGTTTTCAGTATATTCCATATATTGTTAACTCTGCAGACTCTAAACGTTGCTTTTTCTGCAGTTGGAACTAATTTAAGTTTTTAGAGTTGTCCTTTTCCCTTTCTTATCTTTCCACTACCAAAGTCATCTCCTCGCTTATCTTACGCCAGTGGAGGTTTCTCTTATGGGACGTAAATTATCTGTATTTTCTTAAACAGATTTTTCCGATTCGCTAACCTTCTCCATTTTGTACCCTGAAGTTGCCACAAATATTGAACATTTACCTTTCGGAAGGCTGCATAGCCGATCTTTTTTAGTTTTCGTTATAAATTATTTTTAAATCTCAACTGTTGTTTGTTCGATTCAAATACACAACTTTCAATTTCTTTATGCTGCAGAATTAATTTGACTTTTCAAATATATATATTTTTTTAACTTTAACAACCCTGTAAAAATATGAAACCAACAAAAAAGTCGATCCCGTGGGTTATTATAAGAAAAACTTAAAAAAAAATATAAATAAATATGATTAAAATAAATAAAATTTTTAATATTAAAAATAAAATTTTCTTCATTTATTTGTGTTTTTATTGATGTTGTGTTTGTTTTATTAAAATCTTTTTTTATGAATATTTCAGGCGTTACTATACTACTCTCACTAACAGTTTTTCTAAATCTTGTTGCTGAATCCATGCCGACAACGTCGGATGCTGTTCCTCTGATAGGTACACAAAAGATCACAAGTAGTAAAGTCAAAAGCATAAAAATATTATAATTTACTTTTTCAGTTTATAATTTTATAAATCAAAATATTTTATTAAGACAACAAGAAAAACAATTTAAAAGAATGGGGTTTTCTATTAAGAGTTTTTTTACAAACTTTAAATGGATGGGAAACAATAATATAACAATATATTGTTAAGATCGCATTTGCACAAATAGCAAGTTTTCCTGCGAAAGTTGTTGTTAACTCTATTGCTTGTGAAGGTAAACATACAAAATACCTTCCTTCCAATTCCTCTTATGTATGTTGAGTATTTGTTTTTTTTTGCAAATCGCATATGAGAATATAAAACAAATGACAAGTACAAGCAAGTTCCTATCTCTTTCCTTTCTTCCCACCTCTCTTTCAGTTATAAACTCAAGACAAGCGCCAGAAAACTTGCTAAGTGTAAATGGGGTATAGGTTTGATTCAATTGTCGCATATTTCGCTGCTATATTTAAATACAAGTATTTACTGCCAAAACTACACAGAACGAATTATAAAATGTAAACGAAAAATTTCTCAAATCTTAAAATTATCCTTAAAAAATACTTTAAATTGTTTTTCCTTGTTATTAGTCTTTTTATTTAAAACTAAAAAAAAGCTATCATTTTTTTCTATGTCCATGAAAATATATTAAGTAAACCGAATTAATTTTTTTTGCAAACACAAAAATATAAAAAGAAACTTTTAAAAACAATTCATAATCAGACAAAATTAATTTAAATAATAAATTATTTGCAGTAGTTTTTAGTGTTAGGAAAATGCAATGATTAGAACACAGAAATACTTTGCTGGTTTTTTTAAGGAATTTTTAAATATTATTTTGTTTAAATTCAAAATATATTAATAGTTCTTTACAGTCCATGAGTCCAGAAAAAAATGTTTATTGCATATAACGCTTTTGCATATTTAAACCCGAATTGTTACGTTATCAACATGTTGTCAGTCAATGTTGGTTTGAGTCCGTTTACAACACGGTTTAATATGTTAGCTGTGAAATAGTAATAGCATGAAAAAAATACTACATGCTGCTATAAATTCTACCAATTTTATTAATAATGATTTGGTTGCTTACGAGCTTTACCTGCTACCTGTTCACACCTTACAGATGCCTACGAGCTCACATGACAAATAGATACCTGACAAACAATAAAACACTAACAAATTGATGCAAGCGTCTCAGAACGAAAAATGACACTGAAGATGGCACATAGCCGAAACCAGTGTATCTCCAAACCAAACATGACAAGGGATGACGGAAATTCGTTCCAAAAATCCACATGAAAATTTAACCTACAGGATCCGTGCTACGATGTAAGAATATCATACTCCATACATAATGACATGTAGATAGATTTGTGTTAATGCCTTCAGCTACAGCTTGTTTTATGCTAATTCAACTTAAACCGGACCTTATTGAAAAGTTCTTTACAAGATGAGTTTAATTGAATCGAATATTTCGCATTTTTTTAAGCATCAACTCGGAAAGTAAAGTAGAAGCTTATAGAACCCATAAGGTTGAGTTGTTGAGGAATGCTAAGAAAACTGACTCCGATATTGAACCCTGTTGTATATAAAATACCAAAATTCATAATGAAGTAATAATTTACACGATTCCGTAAGATTTCGATGAAGATTTTGGTATTTATATAATAAATTAAAAAAAAATGTTTGGTAATTTCAAATAAAAACTTGTACTAAAAATCACTGCACATTGCATATAACCCAGCTAACAAAAACTCTTAATTCGGTTTGCTTAAAACACTAAATACACTTAAAAAAATAATGCTATGTTTTAATTTGAAACACTTACACTCCTACACTGACAGAAAGATTAAGAATACATGTTTGTACTTATGTTTTAGATAATTTTTTTTATTGTTTTTAGTTTTCCTTTTGCAAAATATTATCAGTTTCCCCATTTAGTTGCATATGATTTTAAAAGGATCTAAATGTTTAATGATTTATTATTTATATTTATTGAATTGAAAATCTGTGATTGTTTGTTTGTACTCGGAATGTTATGTTTCAAAATTCCAAAAAAAAACTATTTATGTATTTCTCATTTAGTTTAAATAAAATCATCCTATATCCTTTTTTATATCATTATTTTTATATATTAAGTTCACTAACCCCTTAAACTTAGATAGAAAAGCAAACTTAGGCATTTTTAGGAATTTTATTTAATTAAAGCTTGATTTAATTTCTTTTATTTTGTTGCATACAATTTTCTTTTTTAACTTAGAACTACATAACTAAAAGCATTTTACTTAAAAAAAAATTATTCTAAAATATAAATTTCAAATAATAATGTAGACCTGCTTACATATTCAGTTTAATTAAGTAGTTGTAAAAGCTCTAATCAAATAATAATTCATACTTAACTACTAAACAGCAAATAAATCCATCCACAAACCTTTATTTCGCTACCAAATCATTGAGACCAAACAAAAATGCAGATTCAACCCAAATCTATTTCAGATATTTCAAAATATTATAAAAGAAAACAGTGACTCATAACAATTCAAAATCGTATCAATTCAAAACATGGCAATAATTTTAAGCATTTTTAAAAAACAATTTCGTACAAAATAAAAATCCAAGTAGCCATTTATAAATAATTCACAAAACCATTTATTACTTGGCTTCTTATGTAATTTTTAATTGAAACAAAATCATTTTATTGAAATAAATTTTATCATTTTAAAAGTGTTGTAAGCTGCGTTGGTAGGTATATGAAAAAATATTTAATGTTCATCAATATTTATTGTAAACATAGGGCCTCATTGTATAAAACGCTAGGCAATGCCAGAATTTATATGGAAAACAAAAACAAATTTTAAACATTTTTAAAATTTTTTATTGTTTTTCATACGCTTCATGTCTTATGGCATTGATAAGCACAAACACTTGCAAAACAATGAAAAAGAATAAAAATGTCTTCAAATTTTTGAAATTTGTTTTCATTTTCCATAAAAAATCTGGCATTGCCTTGCATTTTAAAAAATATAGCCCATAATCATTTAAGTTATTTCAATTGTTTAAATTTATTCGAAAAAACCTTTATTATTACGTAATCGAAATTTCTACCGGAAATACATACGTTGAGATCATAATTTTAATAATAAGATTTTAGCCCTTTTTTTCAAAAAGGTTACAAATTAGATGCATACAGCGAAGAAATATTTCTCGCAGTGTTTTACAAAAAAGTTCGGAACACACTTTATACCTAAAATATAAGGATTTCAAAAAACGTAAACTTTTCAAACGCCGATACACGCGTATATTTTTCCTACCGGAAACTATTGTCAGAGTATCCATAGTGCATATCGCCCACATACATACATACATACCAAAGAGTAACGCTTTTTTTATGCATTTCCACCTGGTGAAACTCAGATGGGTTACAGTTCTTCTGTATATTATAATTTTGCTTATTGTTACTGCATGTGTCCCCTTTGAACCCTCTTCTTCTATGAATTAATTTTAGTCAACCGATTTGCAATTTACGACTAGTTTCATTGAGTCTCGTGCCAAAACTAGAGTTCACTATTGACTATAGTGGTATCAGGCTGACTGGTAACTGTAGGCCTTTAGTGATGGACATTCACACACAATGCGCACTATCGTCTCAGCCTCTCCGTTAGTAGTATCTTTGGAGACTGTCCCGTCCACCCCTTGCGAGGATTTCTTGTCCACCTCTTTAGGAATCTTCCATTTTCCAATTATCATCGGAATTCCTATATAGAATAACCCCTTCAGAATTCCACCGTTGATTAGGGATTTTTATAAGAGAGTATTAACTTCTCTACGCTCGACTTATTTATCCAGACTCCTAGCAGAAATAGGGAACTATTAATGGCCGCCACCTTGACGTGGTATAAGTCGGAACTTCTGACAGTGCACTCATTTAAGACAAACATCATTTAACTTTCTACAGGCCGTAACTAACACTTACTTTTATAATGACCAAAAGGTCTTATTAGACACCCTGAAATTGCATTCAATGCCACGTGAACAGTGTATGCATTTGCATCGTTTTTCTTTCAACCCTCATAGTATCCAGTGCCACTTGTATGTCAGCTTGCAATTTCCCGTCTGGTGTGAAGTTTAAAACGCGCGGTCCCATTGCAGCCATTTTCAGGCGCAAACTAAAAACTATTCCACAATTTTTTTTATAATCAGATGATGTTTGAAGTTTCGCCAGCATCGTAGTTAATTCGGTTGAGATAGGCCGATTTTATGTCAGCATTATTTACCCTTTCCGCTTTCCTACGATATGTTTTTTTTCTTTCAAAAAGTTGATGCGAGGTTTTTTTCTGGGATCAAGACTAGAAAAGGCCACAACAGGCTTTGAAGATGTATCGCTTTCTGTGGTCGAACTGAGTAAGAATTCCATTATGTTTCTTATACCCCTGATAGGCATGTGGTGCCTATACAATGGTATGATTTTGATAATAATTTAGGGTGATAGTTATGAAGCATCTGTATGATTTTTTTTAATAAAATTGAATATTTCATCTGAAAAACAAAATGTGTCTTCGATATGCTATATGGAAGGTTGAAATAATAAAATGCCCTAAAATATGCT
Source organism: Phania funesta (assembly GCA_963932375.1). Lineage (NCBI taxonomy): Eukaryota > Metazoa > Arthropoda > Insecta > Diptera > Tachinidae > Phania > Phania funesta. The sequence continues at coordinate 99,629,037 of OZ010653.1, read as the reverse complement.
ATAAAATCTGTGTTTATTGACATATTACCGTTGTATTAAGTAGATGTTCGTAGTATACGAACCACATATCAACCAGCTTGTTTGATGATTTAATTGTTTTTTTGGTTTACACACATGAAGTATACCAAGCATACAAATCCTTTGTCTGTCAGGGATTTTACTAAAATGAAAGAGTTGTTTTTATATTATATATATGTAAATATTTCATTAATATTGCAGCATTCGATATTGCCGAAAATCAATATAATAAACTTTTACTTATGATCTCAACGTCTTATGTATGAAAGTAGAACAAATTTATAATAATTATAAAAAAAATAAACCACAGTAAATGCAACTCTGTTTCTAAATTATCAATTCAAACTGAGTTGTATTTGTAAGGTTCGAAAATATGGCATCTTTAAATTCAAAACAAAATTAAACTGTAAATAAAGACCATTTAAAAATCATAAAAAAATATAAAACATTAAAAATAATACATGATGTAAGTACATAAACATTAAAGCGAATAATTCATACTTTATAACAAACTCAAACGCACAACACACAAATATTTAAATTAAAAACAAAAATATGTTGAAACTCAACTAAATAACCCAGCAAACATTAAGCAAAGCATGAACTAAAAAACACATTTCGAAAAAATAAAAGCACATCAACATCGAAATCAAACTGAAATTCAAAAATATCAATTAAATTTTCAGCACATGCAAACATAATTAAATACTCAAAAACTTAAACCTCAAACTAATAAAAATCAAAACACTAAATTAATGAAAACAATATTAAACTAAACAATTAATTCCTTAAACATTTTACTAATTTTAAATCTAACTAAGAATCATATATCATTGAACGGAAAAAATTCTTTCTAAATTCTCTACTTGAATCCTTAAAAAAAAACTTGTTTAAATAAAACGCTTTAAAACTTTTTTAAGCTAAACAATATTTTAAATCATTAAAAAAAATATATTTTTCATGAAAATTGAATATCCAATTTCAAATTTCATTTCAAAATTTAAAACTAAATTAACTACGCGCAGTAGATGGTAGAGTTGCAACTCCACATAATAGGATGCTCCATAGTCATCTATTATGTCATGATTAATACATCTCAGATTCTAAGAATCATTAAGCAAAAATTTAATCATTATTTTCAAACTAGTAAAAAAGAAGAACATTCAAACAAACAATTTAATTTTAAAGAATACAGTCTATACTCTTCGTAACAACAACAAATACTTACATCAAATACTCGTATAATCGAAACAAAAACAAGATATAAATGAAACTAAATTAATTAAAAAATTGCACAGGAGGTATGTAAATATGTAAACGAAAGTCAGTTAATGAATATTGCAAAAAGTATACCAACGCTTTTTTCCATACCCTTTTAATTAAAATTGGAAATAAACATTTCAATCTGAAGAAATTAAAACTCTGGTAATGAAAATTTTCTAGATAAAAATATCATCAATTTTAATATTGCGAGTTAAAAAAAATGCATAACATCATGTTCCTTTCTGACAAAAATATTACATATATTTTGCAATTTCTGCATGCTTGTGTTTTTTTTTTTTTGTAAAAAAAAAAAGAAGGGTACATGATACGAAAAAGTGCACGTTCCTTTCTAAATATATTGAACAAAAAAGAGGCAAATATGGAACATTTTTTGCACTGAACTTAAAGTTCAGGGTGAAATATAAAATTGTTAAAACTGTATTACTGTAGGACTACCTTGTTTATACAAAAAATGGTTTTAATTTTTTATTAAAATTGCTATTTATAAGGTAAATTTTGTTTAAGACAGAAAATCGCCCCATAGTTATATTAATTTACGTAAGCACGTAGAAGATAATTCTGAAAACAATAAAGATCTTGTGACAATCTCTGAATGAGGTTCGCTAAACAAGGTCGATTTGAATACTCGTAAGATAAAATATTTTGTGTTTACTCACACATGCACGATAGATTATGTTGCTTCGTCTATAATTATGTTTGATAACGGGTTATCAATTTAGTGGTAAAAAATTGCCGTTCTGGCATGGTTGTCAGCTCTTAAATATCTGTCTTCTGAATTGTCATTTAATTAGTGAAAGGTTTTCCATTTACAACCGAAAACCACGTTAATTAAAACTTACTACACAAGTGATGACGGCCACAATCGGGGGATTGTTGCCGTCATAATCGATCCACTGTGCAAGGAATTGGCAAGATGATAAAGAAATTTTAAGAGACTGAAAGCGTTACAGATGTGATCTAGCTTGTGCATCGTCGAAATGTGCGCTCTGTTGTGAGGCGGATAATCCGAATTTGACGACCCCATAATTGGGACTTTCTTACAGCGAATTATGACGTGTTTTACATATGAAGTCCAACTCCAATTAAAAACATTTGCCAAGTTATCGCCGAGATATCACCTGAAATGTGCGAAAAAGTGACGTGGAGAGCATCGATTGCAGCAACCAAGCTAGAAGCGGTCATCTAAATGACATTGTATGTCATAAGTAATGGCAAGGTCCAAGCATTACCATGAAATACAAGTTTCATCAAAATCATAGCTTTATGTGTGTTTTATTTAACTTTATTTTTAAAACCGAAAAATTCTTAAAGAACTATTCTTAAGGTAATAGAAGATCCTAATATACTTGGCATAAAAACCCAGTGTGATGTTTGATGGACTAAAAACATTTTTCAGATCACAAAAGAAGCATTCAAGTGACTGGGTTCTGTAAAAGAGTAGAAGAGATACTTCACTCTATCCGATCTCCTTACTGTTTATACCACCCATAAGCGATCGAAAATTGAATACATCCCTGACGTGTGGGGCGATACTTCAAAGTGTCGTTTGGTCCACGAAAAGTAGTGGACAACGGGTCTTATAGGTGGTCGTAGGGTATCCTACTCTATTTAACCACTTGAATATTGACATTATAAGGGTTGTGTTTTACTGGTTAATCATTACTTCTACGAAATGTGTTCCAATAAAGTTAGACTTATCCGTTCGTAAAAGAATGGCCAGTGGATCTAATAACACACTACAGGCAAAGGTCGTTATTTAGCCGAACTGTTCATATGTTGAATAACCCCCCCTCTAGATGTTCTTTATTCCACAAATTTTAATTCGAACGTCCACAAACACTACTCACCCACGAGCGTTGGGTCAAACCAAAAAAAAGTTATCAACACAAGTAAATTTAACTGTCCTTATTATATAAGAAAAATATATTAAAAAAAAACACCTCACATCTTAACTACTTCTCTAAGATGACGAAACAAGTATTAAATTTTTGTTGGTAAAGATTTTTTTAAATGAACATGTGAGATTTATGTTTCTTAAAAATTGTCGGGGTTGTTTTACCAATGAAACATTAGTCTGGCTTTAAATTAAACCCTTTACAAGTATTTATTTACGCTATAAAATAATATTTAAATACACCAAGGCCGATATTTGCAGCGTTGACAGGGGCCAGAATATATGACGCAAACCAAATAGATGCAAATCGTATCACTTTTTCTAATATTTTTACACTATAGTGACGGAAGTCCAATCGAACAATATTAAAAAAGCGATGCAATACGAAACGACACAAAGTTATATGACGTATATCGCAAATTGAGGCTTTAGTATCATATGTCTTATTTAGAGCCATTCTTACAAACCTCAATGGCAACGGACTCCAGACTATTTGGCAAATATAATATAAAAATGTGTCTTATTTTTTTTTTTAAATCACATTTACTTAATACTCCATATTCAACACAATGTCTTCTTTAGTTTATGCAATTTCAATGGTGATGGCTGAGATCACAATTTTTTGTTTCTTTTTTCTTACACTTATTTTCTCATTGCTACTATATTTACCACACTATAAACTTTAGCTTAGCAAATATAAAACGTGCAAAATAACACGTTCATATTTGGTAAAATCCTGACATTTTTTGCACTCCTCTCACACAAGTTAACTACTTACATAGCGACACCGAACATCCCACCAGCTACACAAGTTTTGACCATTATATATCGAACTGAATAAATGACTGAATGTTGCATGCGGCTTGCAACATAAGCCGACAACTGCCAGCAGCAGTAAAAGTGATGATGATGGTGATGATGACGATGATGATGAAAGCACAAATTGCAAAATGCAGATGACTAAATATTTGTTCACTCACTTTCAACAGCAAAACAAATCAAACATCAGCACGCACTATTTAAAATGTTTATACATATTTTCTACTTTTACAAGTTGCTACTCTACAAGTGTGTGTACATCTGCATGTATATGTGTGCGCACGTAGAGGGCTTAATTTACTTCAATAACTACTTTGTGTGCATGTGCATGTGTACAAGAGTTTTTAAAATGGTTTATTGCGGCAACCGTACACCGAGTTTTGCGGCAATGGCAAGTGTATGTCCGACGAAGACAAATCAAGTAAATTACCACCCAGATTCGCCAAAATTTCGTTACGATTTTAAACGTAAAAGATCATCACAACTTATAAAGGCAGTCAGTTTTCATTGGAGAACTTAAGGTACGTGCGAAAGTGTGCAAGATAAATACAAACTAACAGCAGTAACTTTCGCCTCTTGCGGGATGATGAAAAATTTTATTGAAATTGAAAACAGTGATAGATTTGGTAGCAATTAATTAATGAGAAATTAAATAACGCAATTATATCTGTGTTGCAATTTTTCGCTTAAATGCTACTAAAACATGGAAAATAATTTTGTAAAATAAAACATTCCAATTGAAAATAATAAATATTAATAGCTGCACCCTTCAGGTCTTCTGAATAAAAAACTCACGCGTGGAAAATCCGTTACGCAGGCTTCTATAACTACGCCTTCTTCTACGACTTGTTCTAAATTCATATGAAAATAAATTTCCTCGATGCCCGTATTAAATTGAAATAAAATCTATGGCTTTAAATTCGTATTTAATATCAAAAAATATTTACAAAGCTTAGAAAACTTCGTTTCTTGTCCGTAGGCATACAACTAGGCCAGTACTTGGCCCGTTGTTCGCTCTCCACAATGCCTCACAATAACTCAGTTCCCTGAACAAACCTCCTGAGTAAGCCAGTGAATACTCCTCAAGCAAGGTAAAGTGTCGAAATGGCATGTCCTAAACTATGCAAAAGCCGGTCAGTGACATAATCCATTTCCTCGATGTCCTGTCTGCACGCCTTGCAATCATCACTATCCGCGCGCCCGCAAGCCAAAGTGACCTATCTTTACATTCATCATATTACTACTTTCAGATTTGCTTAGTCTCAGCAAACCTCGTTTTTTATCCCCGTTCAGGTCACTCCATAAGGCTTTTGTTTTTTGCCCTACGGTATTCCACATTTTTTTATGGGCGTTCGTTGCACAGTCTTTTAGCTCGGTTTTCGTGGCCACAAGAGGCTTTGTACTTAAGCTCACCCCCTGGAACTCTCTGGCCTTAATTGCTAAACCGTTAGGTTCTTCATTTTCAATCACTCCATAGTGACCCGGTACCCACATGATGCGCAGTCCATCGTGTGCTGCATAGGTGTTTATCGGATTTTCACTTTCCAGAATCGTTATGGATCCAACCCTATCCTGGTATCCTTATATTTGTTTGGCTGTCCGAAAAAATGTTAGCCTCCACCGGCCTGCCAATACAAATGTGGCCGTTATGATACTCCAAGATCGAACGAACTTCTGCCTGGAGGACTGCGTTATGATCCGGATATCGGAAGAATATTTCGGTAACTGGGTCCTCAATAAAGATCGCCAAACCCATCCTATCCCCTAGCTTGGATTCTCTTAGAACTCTGTATTAGGGTTCCGTTTAACCAGTAGCGTCTGTCTGGTCTTAGTGTAACACAATTTGCTACAACCTTTGTTCAAGGTATCCGGTCCGCTAATTCCGTTCCTTGTGTGTAACCAACATCTAATTACCTCCGTACTTTCTTATGTCGTGATTTGTAATCTCGGTTAATTCACTCACCCATCACCTGCAGGCGTACTGAAGTAAAATCCGCGTCGTAGTTTGTTTGGACTTCTATTGGTTAGGTATTTAATATAGACTTCAGCGATCTTATTGGTGTGGTTCTGATTGCTCCGCTTATTCCAAGCCAGCACGTTCGTTGAACCTTCTGTAAGTAAACTATGTTACACCAGCTTTCCGACAGGGACCAACATATGTCAGCTTTTCTTATCCTCTCATCCACGTGGTGCTTGCTCGAAAATTACACTTAAGTCTTGATAACGTGGCTCCCCGAAGTACGCGATCTTCGACATCCTAGATATATTTATATTTATGTCCTATTTGAAAAAGAACTGTTGAGGCAAGAAAAACTAAGTGAATGTGTGAAACCAGTAACTAAATTCAACAATGCTTGCAGTGTTGCCAAATACGCAAAGAATCACTGCATATCTGGAGAACTACAGTAACTGTAGTTTTTAAATTTTGTGTGAAAACTTTGTTACGAATATTTATAGTAATGCAAAAATTAACTGAATCCACACAACACTCTCTATAAACAACAAAAATAATTATTAATTGCAAAACTCTTATATTTGGAGTATTCTAACTTTGTGTGAGTTACTTTGCTAATAAGGTATTTAATCAAACCAAAAACGACTGAAATTAAAAAAGTGGGCGTGGCAATTACCACATAAAATAAATACAAATTATAGTATATCAAGAGAATTTATAATCTGCGAACCTTGTGTAGGTAATTCCACCACTAGGGCGCATATTTGAACCAAACTAAGGCGTGGTGGCCTCCATATAAAGTAAATCGTAATCCAAGTATTTGTAGAAAATGATAATATATTGACCCCTTGTATGGTAAGCAAAACTTTATATAATTAACAACGGGCATGGCATGTTTCGTATAGAGGGAGTATTTCTTATTTTCTGTATAGAAAATTTGGCGTCCTAAAACTACGTGTCGGTAACGAATTGGAAATACAAAACAAATACTTATCACCTTTTATATATAAAACTATAAAAGCGAGAACATTTAAGGCGTACATCAATGCCATTGCATCATATCAAAAAGAGCCGTAGTCCAAGCCGCATCATTAGTTTTTAAAGGCGCGAAATAAATTTTGTTAACTTCAACGTTAAATTTCTCAAATATCCTTTATTGTCGCTTACTTCAAAGAAATGTATGCTTTTCAGTCTCATTCATGTATTTAAGAATCACGGTTTTTATACTTATGAATTTCCCACGAAGTATAAATTTTCATTCTTTAATTTTGCACACCAAAACTCAACATTATTTCTCTCTACATCCTTCGAGCAAATTGTAATTGATTTTGCTGTTTAAAGCTATTAACTTTTTGTGCAACACTGTTGTCACAGCAATTCATTTCAGCTTTACTTTTACAAAAGCTCTTTTGAAAAGTTGCCAACGAGTTTTGTTAGCTGGTGAAAATCTCTTGTGACTGTCATTACAGTTGTTATCACAATGTTGAAATTGTTGCTGGTACGCAATATGTAGTTTTTCTCTTTTGCAACTTTTTTTTTATTTTTTCCTTTAGCTTGTAACTTTATACTTTTGTTTAGCAAAAAGGGAATGACCAATATTTTCCCTGTAGTTCGCTTGCTAGCAGTATTCTGACTAATCATTTTCACATGTGGCTGCCGTGGTAGGCGATTGTATGTTGATAATTGTTTCACGCGGTATTAACAGTATTCTTTGCTGAAGTCACGTACGCTTCAGGCTAGCCAGCCACAAGCTCAAAATCATATTTACATATTGATTACATAAAATTTGTATTTTAAATAAATCTAATTTTGTGAGTCCTGGAAATTAATGAAATTTGTTGGCGCCTTTGAACTAATACGAAATTTAAAAAAAAAATCATATTATTGCTTCTTTTTATTAGATGTCTATTTTATTATTTGCTCTATTGACCACTTCAATAGATAAAAATATACTAGTGGTCTGGGCAAACACTCTCCTGCCTACATACCGCCTGTTATATAGGCTACATTTTATATAAACTGCAGTTTTCCTTATGTTTTTGGCATTCTTCCCAATAAACCCTTTCATTTGTTACCCATATTTTGGTTCAGCAACTGCTAGCGGAATTGCAGTGCCACTTACCGAGACAATGTATCGTTACAGCTGAATTCCATCAGATGAATTAAAATCATAACTGTATTATGGCCTCTTTTCTTATCACTTTAAGTTTTTCTCTCTTCTGGGCCTTCTGTTGGACTCTTCTTTGAATTACCAAGGACACGTAAATAACAATTGACAACAATTTAAATAACTTGGACCAGATTATTGACTAAAACGAAATGTAAACAAAAAGTTATCTGAAAATTGTTATTTTTGTCTAATTTTAAAAAACACACGCAAAGAAAAATATTGTAGAGGTAAACAAAATCTACGAGCAACATAATCTTCAACCCAACCATGTTGCAAGTTTTTTATTAATGTTAGTCATTAAATAACTTTTTTATCGCTACTAAAGTAAGACTAAACATATTTGTTTATAACCAATATATGTTTTCCACACCAATAAACTGCTGTAGGAAATATAATATAGTTGTCATAATCAATCACAACTACGTTTTTTTTCGCATGTGGTGAAGATAAAAAGCATCAATGGGCTAAAGGTGTTTTTATAAAGTACAAGCATAAAGACTCTTACCTTATTGACTTAACGACTTAAAGTCAGACTGAGTTTGGTTATTTCAAACCCCTTAAGTAGCTAGTTAAACCGTATAATAAAAAAATAAGCTTCTAACTGAAAAAAAACGCTAAATTCTTTATGACCATGTGAATTAACGGGTTTTGTGAAAAACTGATACCGCAGTTTAAATCCCTTTACAATTAAAATTCATGCAAATAGACCAAAAAACTGTTTGTTAGTTTAAAATGCAGACAGAAAAGTTTTCCATAATGTTTTTTTATATTTTATTTGGTTTCTTTTTTTTTTGGACTAAGAGTATTTAACATTTTATACGAATGACTATGTTGTTAGCTGTCACTGGTAGAGATTTTCAAATATTTGTGTATTAGATAGACTTAATATAGTAATAAATATGTATGAATTTTAACATACGTTTTACTATACTAGAGAATCTACGGTGTCGTTGACAGTACGCAAATATTTATGTGTTTTTGGGTAAAAGAGAAATAGACTTAGAAGGAGAAAATAATAAACAAAACATGTTATGAACTGTTTTACATAGTTCTACTAACTGAGAAAATACTAGCAGGATTTACCATTAAAAAATTGTATAACTCTATTTAATCTTAACTATAGATCGACTTCCAATGTAGCATGATAATAAACTGCATTATCCGTTACTTGGTCAAAGTTTTCCATCGACAAAAAAATATGGCCGAATTATACCCCATTGAATCATGGTTGGGATATGGTCGCTACAACAATAATATGTTATCTACAACAATATATTGCTGTAGCGGACATATAATGGTTATATATTTAACAATATTTTAAACATTACTTTAGTGGCGATAAACAAGTTATTGTTTACATTTAAGCGGTTACTATCCATAAAAACATTATATATCTCTTCTTTGGATACCAGCATCACTGGCGATGACTTTTCAATTAAAGCCATGGCTTTCCTTTCTTTACAGGAGCTTAACAAAAATAATTATTAAATTTCGGATCCAAACATGACTTAGAGATTTTGGATCTTGAAATAATTTGGCCTAAAAATGCAGTAGACCCTATAACTAGAGGTAGGATTAAGTTTCAATTCATTTATATAATTTTTAACTGAATCACTTACGGCAGCAATTTTCGAATGTTGCTATTAATAAGCCTCTCTTTGAAAAATAACTATCCAACAGTGATACCTTAATACGAATTTATTTGCTTTATTACGCACTGCCTCGTGAGTCACTACAGAGATCGAATTGTCCTGCTTGGCATCGCCTAAACACGAAATTTCAGAGAGAGATGAAAACACGCCTTGTACTACTTAATGAAATATTACATTCACAAAAATATGTCGTTGTGTCTAATGCTTCTCCAGTCATAAACCACACAAAAGAAAACTGGTCTGATTCGTCCACAGAGTACAAATTAATAAATATCATGCTAAAGACATTTAAACGTCAACTTTAATTAAAATAGGCAGCAATATCGAAATAAAATCGTAAAAGCAACAAAAGTATGAAAATCACAGAAATTCTTAAATATCAACTAAAATTAATACAATAAAAAAAATGTAATTAAATTAATCGAAGATTTCTAGTTCAAAAAAATGTAGATTAATTTTGTGTCTTAAATAATATATTGCCCTGCTAAGAGTGCGTGCTTAACACGCCCTTATTATTAGGGATTTTATACAGATCGTAAAGAGCAATGTCTCCTGGCATTATTAAGCCTCTTATTGCTTTTTGTGGGCGTAAATATATTTGGACTATAACAAAAATGCAAAAATTTTTAAATTTCTCCTAAAAAAGAAACCGCCATTAGAGTTTTCTAAAAAAATTCAAAAAGTCCCCTATGTGACAAAATCGAAATGCTAGATGTACATTTTAAGACATTGCTTGTATTCCTAATAGAGTAAACAATCTTGTGTTACATTTAGAGATTCAATTACACTCTTAAACACGATACAAACGTTATACTTCTTAACTATGTTTCAACCGCTTTTAGTCGATTATTCCTTTGGAGAAAATTTTTGAAAACAAATTCAAAAAAGTCTTTATACAAATTTTGCAGCAAAAATCGGTTTTATCGATAGCTTTCCATTTTGAGGATGTAAATAAATTTCTAAAAATTACAAAAGTATCTACTCAAGTATGCCTACACCATACATTAAGTCATTTCAATGTTACACCTGGTTATTGACGGTGTTCATAAGTGACCGCGTTTGTCCATTTATTGTTTATTTTGAGTCTTCGATGGTAAATTACTATATTTTAAATGCTCTTTGCACAGAAATTAACATCTTTAGGAAAATATGAATAGACTATAATTTTTTTATAAAAACAAAGTAATATCTACATTTATTGAAACTATTTTAATCACCAATATTATAGGCTGACATACGTTTGGATTTTGACAAGTTAATTCCGGCTAAAAAAACCCCCATTAAGACATCTGTTATTATTTCCGAGCACAATTCATATTTTTTTATGGTCCTTCTATAGTAACTTATAGTGAAGTGTGTATGCACCAAATTTTAATTGGTGGCTGTATTAGTTGAATTCTTTTTTGTTTAAAAAAAACCACCTGCGTCGATATAAGGGGTTTCATCTTAGCACTTTTGGTATTCGCAATACTTTGTTTTCCTCTTCCTCCTCTATACTAAATTTGCAAAATTTAGTTTTACGACTTAAGACTACAGATTTTACACTTTTGCTATTTTATTGACTTATAAAAGCGTAAGAGTATGAATAAAATTTTTAAATTAATAAAACTCATACGCTCTGAATTACCAAAATATAATAAATATGAATAATTTATTCAGGCTTAAGTTAAAGCCATTTAATACAGAAACAACAAATTTTTTTATTAATACGATAATTTTGAATAGAATACTGAATACTGGCACACCTATGTGCCGCTACATACGAAATCAGCATTCTTTGTGTGTTTCTGCTAATTAATGTCCATTGCAAACTTTATCTAGTTAACGCACCTCCTGTGTCATATACGTAATAATAACAATCATACGTGTAGTACAAAATGCTTTAAATAATTAACGAAAGCAAATATGTAGAGTTTTTTCTTAATGGTTAAAATTCAACATTAACAGGAGTGAAGCTGTGATCAAGGCACATAGCTTGTATGACTTTACCATCAAAATAACCTCGGAATGCCGGATATGGCTAAATAAATTAGGCAACACCAACAGGGTTAGTCACTCTTGGCTTCCTGTACACGTTGTAGTGGAGGGCAATGAAACAATGACAGGCAGCTTGGCCAGAAGGGTAGCAAACATACCCATGGCTGAGCCGGAAGCTTTTTGCGGACTCGAATCAAAGAGAATCCGAAATTAAGAACACCAGGAATCACCACGGGTTAAGACATGCGATGCTCTCACTTGGACCATATGACTAAAATCTCTTTTGAACTCTCATGTCTCTAAGTGAAAATAACCTAAGGATGTTTACTGGGTTCCTCACAGGCTACTGCAGATTGAAAAAACACCCGAGCATATTAGGCAAAAACAACAGCCAGTGCAGATTCTCTGGATACGACGAAGCAACTCCAGAGTATTCTGAAGAATTGGGAAACTCCTATTGCAAGATGGGGATCTGCCAACACTAAAGCTTATTGCGATCCTTAGATTCCTTAGGAAAGTAGGTGAAGCTGAAGTGCTTTAGCAACTGTCAGGGGACATAATAGTTTTTTTTGCCATAGTGTTCTGTTTCTCCCCTTTCATTATAGTCTTAATAGTTAGGAGTTTTTTTGCCATATTAGACAAATTTCCCACTAACTTATTGTTATTTCAAAATCTGACCATATTACATACATGCATACTTCCTTTGCAAATATCTACCACCACAACAACAACATAACCACAAACACAATGAAAAGCATAAATCAATAAAACCAATTTGTTTAACATTAAAATAACAACATTGTCGAACATGCACGTAATTGAATACATGAAAAATCAGCAGGCAACATTTCAGCCATTAATAATTTTTTAAATAAAATAAAAAAACATATACAAACACACATTAATCACATAAACCATAATCTTAAAATATAATTTTACACTTAAATTAAAGCAAAAAAAAAAACAAACAAAAAACTTTAACAACTATTTAGGATTTTATATAATTTCTACTCTTTCTAAGTATAATTTTTTGATTAGTTTGTTAGCTTTTTTAATTACATACTTTTGTTTAATGTACAATAAACTATATTTTGGAAAAGTTAAAAAAATACTTTTTTTACGTTACAACAAACAACAAAAAAGCAAAAAAGAAATATCTTGTGTTATTTATTGTTTTTTGCAGGAGTTACAATTCTTCTATCGCTCACAGTGTTTCTCAACCTTGTAGCTGAGACATTGCCCCAAGTATCTGATGCAATCCCCTTGTTAGGTAGCGATTGCATTTAAAAAATATTCTTTAAATAAATGCATATATATATTAAACAAAAATAAATTATATACTACTGCTTAATACTACCTTTACTCTTATACTCGTATACTATTTCTACTGCTAATACTAATACTACTACTACTACTTACAAATTACATACCTATATAAAAAGCTACATAATATTTATGTATTATATGTTTTTTTTTCATTTGTTTAACAAATTTTCTTCATATTATTATCTTTTCTTTTTGATTTGCTTTGTGTAATTCTATTAATTGTTGTTGTTGTTTTTGTTGAATTTAAATACAATAACAAAAGTAAATCAAGCAAAACAAAATATATGCAATTTCTATAAAATTTAATTATATAACAAATATTTGTTATAACAAAGTTCTTTGTCTGTCTATTATATTTTACATGTTTGTAGACATAATTGTTAAAGTAAATTAATATTAAACTGGAATTTCATCAATTTATGAATTTTCCTAATATTCTTAATCCAATAATATACATTTACAAACCAAATAATTTAATTGATAAATTTTAAATGTGTTTATCTGTGTGCATCATTATTGTAACTTCTATTATAAATTTGCTCTTGAAAATTATTCGAGAGCAGCTAAAGCTTTAAATAAATCAAACTTTTAAATTAAAACTTCATAACTACTACTACTAAACGCTACTACTACTAAACACGCTACTACTATTTCAGTTATTAATATTTTGTTTTAATTTTTGGTGTACAAGATTTCTCTAGTTTTGCCAAAGATCGTGGCTTTACACACCAATTACAGGCGACCACAGACGACAATAAGTCAGCATAAAATCCTTTTAAATTATTTTTCTTTCTCCACCGGTTCTCTCATTTAAGGAATATTTCTAAGAAGTAGCGATTATACATTTTTAAACAAATATCTAAATAGTTGTAATATGCCGCCTACAGTCGCTTCACTATAATTCGTCGTTTTCTCTTTCATTGTGATTTTCGGCATTACTCGCCCCAGTAACTGGGCTATTATTGTATCCATCGTCAGCAACTACTTTCCGCCATCTTTCGTTTCGCACGCGGATCATGCAATAATAATACTAACCATTTTTTAGAGCTATTGAACTATGATGAGCTTGGATCCCTAAAAATGTGTTTTCGCTGTTGACGTTTGATTCTTACAGTGAATTTACTTCTCAATACCAATCAAAATAAAATATAGAAATCACCTAATAAATTTTTTTTTTTATTTCTTGCCAGTTATTCTTTATAATGTAGGCACTAATATTAATCAGATTCGCTGGACTTAATGTCAAATTGAAGATCCATTCTTGCCGCTAAATCCACATATAAGCTGAAGCAAAAATGTACACCAAAATTTATTTAAAAACTTCTTAATTTTCTCTTTTAATTTAATTCCATTTCTTATTTTGCCTACATATACAAATAATGTTTTCCACTTCTTTTAAAAAAGTTTGGGAAATTATGTTTCCATAAGATGTTCCTAAAACTTCTTTAAATGCTATCGTTATCAAAATATTTTTCTATAAGTGGTGATTTTATTGGAAATTATTGAAAGTGTAAATTTTAGAACTTTAAATTTTATTTTAAAAATAAAAAATAATGTTGAAGTAAATAAATGTTGCCAACCGTACTGAATTTGCAAATCACCTACGATTATTAGTTGTTCAGTTGAAAAACTTCGACTTTATCTAAGCACTCTTTTGCTTTCTAACGCAGTGGCTTCTTGATACACATTTGTACTTCTTCCACCTAACTAGCTGTCTAATACCTACTTGTGAGGTTTACAGCGCCAAATAGTTGTAAGATCTTGATACCAAGCATACTTTTCCCTTTATGATGGAATAAAGTTTCCGGAGAGATCTTACTCTTTTCAGATTCTTGCACTTCCAAAATCGTATTTTCGACCATCATAACTTTTTCGAGTTCCTTTAAATGACTTACTCATTCAGCTAAAATTTAGTACTTCACATACCCGACTCTCTGCCCCTTTCAAAGCTTTAATGTCCATATGTAATAAATAAGTTATATTCTTATTATATTATTATATTCTTATTATATTCTCAAGCAATAAACAAATCGTCCATCTTTGGGCAGCCACTCTATACAACTAAGTTCCTTACAATACGGACATACTTTCAATTCACTACTGCCAATAAACTAATATCAAACTCATAAATCATACGGAAACAAATTATTTCGGACTTGCCTTCGAAATATTATAACATTTTCTTTAAATGTTTGTCACATAGTGAAAGTGTGAGTCCCAATATTATTGGATGAAGCTATATAGACACGACTTTCCTCAGGTTTGTATTCCATATTCATTGCAGCTATTAAGCCTTCATGTTGTTGGATTCGTTAACTAAAAAGTACGGCAGAAAAATATTTTGGCGTTTACGAAAACCACTAATATTAACGCCAGGTTCAAGCCGATAAAGACTTCTGAAATCCACAGTTAAAATATCTGCTTTGTTTTTGGACAGAATCAGCTTCAGTGTAAATATATTTAAATGCTCTTTCGAATTAATTTTGAATAAGTTTCGACTTATTTGTGACGTTCAAGTTTAACTTTGAGCTTTGGTCTCTTTAAAGACTTGTAGCAAAATGTTATGGCAAATATTTTTGTATGACATTTCAGTTTGCTGTATAAATGTATCTCGTAGTATTTGACTTAAATTTATTGAACACACCTCCTATCTAAACGTCACCTCATTCACCCAGTCATATCCGTTTAATTTTGGAACAAGTTTCAGCAGTAGTTTAGAGTGCGCGGTTACTTGCCTTATGCATTTTATGACCGACTGATTGTCAAGTGCAATGAGGAACTTTCTTCCATGCACCCGACTTTCCAGTAGACGAAGCCAAGCATTTCTATCTGGCAGACGGATACGTACTTTCCCAAAAGCTGACGCAGCTGAGTATACACCTTCTCCGGCCCTGGCGTTTATAATTCACTCGAACATAGATGTATCACTTAATTGTAGAGCTTAGATCCAATTTGCATCCCAGCAAGCTAAAATTCAATTTAATATTGTAAAGTTATGTAGCTTTAGATTGGGTTAACCTGAGAACCCACTGTGCGATTTACTCCTGAATGCAACCATACTGCTAATTTGAATAAAAAAATAATTCTTCTTCACTAAATTATTCTATTTTCCAATAAAATTGCCATTACTTTCCAATGCTGTCTTTCAAAAAATAAATAAAAACAAAATTATACAAACATTTATTTTTATTACAAAAGATACTTATGAGACAGATTTCAATACAAGTGAATTTGGGAAATAACTTGTGGCATTAAACAAATCAAAAGAAAAAGCCTTTAGAAATATTATTATTCACTTCTTTTATTAATTTAAATTACTTTTTTGGCTTTAATTGCAGCAAAGAATATTCATGAATGTAAACTATTAACACAACTCATGCCAAATTCACTTCAAGAATCGTGCGCTTCACACACATCAATCGTTAAGAAAAAAAACAATGAAATCTCTAGCTTTTTTAAATTCTCTTGAATTTTATTTATTTTTTCCACCAAAATTTCAAACTTTACATAATAAATTTTCCTTTGTTAACATATACTATATAACTATTTTACTAATTCCAATTCATACACTATTTCCATTTTAAAATAATTTCCGTCTTTTTTCTTAAAACTATTATTTTTCTTCAATATACAGAGTACCCATTTTTTGCAGTGATATTTTCTTGTATAATTTGCTAAATGAACCAATTGAATAAAGATTTCTTTGTTGACTTTATTAAAAGATGTTGCAGTATTTTTGTTAATATTTTTTAATTATTAAATTATAATTAATCGGTTCACAAATATTTCAAATATTATATTTATGCTTTTAGCCACTTTAATATCATTCATAACTTAATCTTTCTTTTCGTCATGTACTTATAAACAAACAAAAAATGGGTCTTTGTTGTAAGTATTTGTGAATCGTTTACACTTTTTCTTTAAATTTTATTTCACTCTTAAAAACAAATAAACCTAACTCCATAATACAATAATATGCAACCCTGCATATTTGCACTGCTACATAGTTGCATTTTTAAACACATATGCTTTGTTGCTCAAAGTGAACATTTTTAATGGTTGTTTATTTCTTTAATAGAGTTCATGTTAATCTCTTTTAAATGTTAGTAGTGGTATTTTGTAGTTTTATAATCATTTTTATTAATATTAACAAAAAAATTAACACTGCTTAAGAGAGAAAATGGTTCATTAAAGCTTTAATTGTAAATAAGTAAATATATACGTATGTATTCCAAAAAATGGGTTCCCTGTAAAAAGTTTTAAATTGCCATAGATTTTCTTAGAATTAAAAAATATATTAAACGCAAATAAAATGAAAACTTATATATTAAGGCGCACAGTAGTGCGCCAGGCCAAGTTCAGGCCTAAGCACACAGTGTGTATATTACATGAAACCATTCGCGAAGTTTTTACCACCCCTCATAACTTTGCTTTCTTTGAACATAAAATATTGACACCTGAAACATAAGGACTCTACGTCATAGGCCAAGTTTGAAAGTTTTACCATAAAAGCTTCCCGAGATATGAAGGTGTAAAAAGTGCATATTTTGATACATATTCCCTCATTCACTGACTCACTTACTCATTAATATTATAGGACACTTCCACTAGAGCTCGAAAATTGGCACACATGTAGGCCTAAAAGAATAAGAAACAAAAAAATTTGAAAACGGACACTTTTTATCTGGAAAGGCTAGGGTTCCCCTTTATTTGTATGGGACACTACCACTATAGTTAGAGATCTGAAATTTGGTATACATGTAGGTCTGGGAGAGTAAGAAACCCTTTTCCCTCTTATTTATATGGAACTCTTTCACTATAGCACTTTTGTACTTTTCATCTAGTGGACTAGGGTTCCCTCTTATTTGTATGGAGCATTTCTTCTGTAGGTAGAGAGCTGAAATTTGATATAACCTAACCGTCTTGTAAGATAAAAGAGGTCTTCCACATACACTAGCAAAAAGGACTCAGATCCGCACAAAAACATAAATGTAATAATAAGGCCAAGTTCCTGTTCAAAAAATTCGGCCGTAAAAAGTACTGAGATCAAAATGAGGACCAAGTTCTTCATATGTACAACATCATCCCATTACTAGGCGAATTTCTAGGCATTACAGGCACAAGAGATGACATATTTTAACCATTCTCCCATCATGAGTTTTGAATCCTTAGCATTCATCAGGATAATGAAAGGCTTTTTTAATTTACTGGCCAGGAGAGATTTGCTACAAAATTTTAACTTGTTACATTTTTGTTATCTTCAGTTCGGCTTTAAGGCTCGTAGTTATTAATCAGATCATAAAAATGGGTTGCAAGGCTTTAATTAAGTTTACTTTCTATTTGATTAATGATACATCAAAATATCTGAAATGAGCACATTCAAATAAAGTTCGCAAACCTTTTAATTCTCGCTAGAATTTACAATTTAATTTTCCAACTGATTTAACTTAAAAAAATTTATGGCAATTTTGTTAACAAAAACAAAAGTTAAATTTTTTATAACAACCAAAGCTCTTGCTTTCAAAAGGTTTTACGCAACAAAGTTCGACCGAAACTGCAATGTCTCCAGCAACAAATGATCTTCTGATTACAATTATTTAAGAGAGAAACTAATACAAACAAAATTAAATTATTAACTCTTTTACAGGTGTTACCATCTTATTATCACAAACCGTATTTTCACTATTGGTTGGTAACGTTATAACCAATACTAGTGAGGCTGTGCCACTATTAGGTACTAACAATTCAAACCACATATTCAAAATTCTTAAACGTTTAACTATGAATAAAAACTAAAGTTCTGCTATAAACCTTTAAAAAACTGATCTGTTCTTATACTTCTAGACTTTTTAGCTATTTCTCAAAGTTAAAACAAACAAAAGAAACTCTACTATTCTTCTAACTAAAACCCTATAAAAGTTTGGGAAAAATATATGTAGTTGCCTGATTTGCCAAAAAAAAAAAAAACTTGCCAGTTTTGATCTGTAAATAAAACTATTTAGAAGTTGATTATCAAACCAGATAAACTGAAATAAACGAGGAAACTAATAACAAGGAACCCGTAGCCATATTAAAATATTTAAATGAAAATGTTTAAATAAAAGTTTTCAAAGTTAAAGCATGTACTCTCTTAAATAATTCGCTTTTTATTTAGCTTTAATGAACCTTTTATCTCAGCATTTTTAATTTTATAAATATTTTTGGACCTAAACTTTTGCTTGGTATAAGACCTTAGTATGTGTTACATAAAGACTGTCGGAAGCTTAAGTCGAAAAGCTTTTTCAACTAAAGTTTAAGCCAGGTAGAGAAAATGATTTTTAAACAAACTGTTTTACTAAGATCCTAAACAACTTAGAAACTTTTCCAAAAGAATTGCTTTTCTTAAAAAGCATGTTTGTAAAAAAATACTATTAAACATATACTATTTCTATAAAACCAACTTCTTCCAAAAACTTATTTTTTCTAAAATTGTATTTATTCTGTAAAAGGTTTTCTTATCCTGAGTTTCTGTAAAAACAACTACATAAATAATGCTACATTTTATAAAACTACATTCTATTTTCTTAAAAGAACGATTTAAAATTGAAAATTTTGCAAAAAAAACTACTCTTTCTTAAAGCGATATTTTTTTAAGTATGTTTTTCTTAAATAAAAACGATTATTCTTTCAAACAGTTCACTTTCATTTGCAATTTTTAAAATTTAAATTTTTACAAAAAATTACTCTTGATATATTTTTTCTTGAGGAAACATTTCTCAACATACACTGTTAACAAGAAGGGATTTTCTAAAAAAAAAGTACTTTTGCTCAAAAGTACTATTTAAAAAAAGTACTTTTCAAATAATTAACTTTTTCTAACTATATAGTTTGTATTTCAACAAAATCGCTATTTTTCTAAAACAAATAGAAAAAAGTACTATATACACATTTTCAATATTTAAATAAAAAATTATTTGTGAAAAAAATTATTTTTGTAATAAGTGGTATTTTCTAATGCTTTCATCAAAAAGGTAATGTTCTAAAAAGACTTTTTCTAGGACGCAGAATTTTTAAATTAGATTTAAATTATATAAACAATCTTAAAGATATATTTTTGAAGTACTACAGTATAAGCTCGATTTGCGCAACCGAAAATTCAACTTGAATTCACTTCAGAAGTAGTAATTACTTCTGCCAAAAAAAAGTAAAAATCAAGAACTAAAAATTATTTCTGCAAAAAGAAATTAAAATCATAAATGGCCCTCCGGTACTTTTTTGTTTTCAGTCCCTGGTTCAAAAAACGGTTTGAATTTACGCATTATTATCAACTCAATAAGGTAATATTGAGTTCTGCAATGTGATTTTCCGAAATTATTGTCGCATTGAAAACTAAACCGAATTTGAAATTTTACGAATTTATGCTCACACACATCAAACTGGCTTCGTATTTGTGCAGAGGAGGTAGTAAAAATCAAAAGACCAATACCACATGAATGTTTTTGTTTACTAACACAATCATAAAAAATCAGAGTTTGATGCGTGGTCATGGCGCTTGAGATGGGTTTCTGGTGAAATCTTAGGAAGGAAATCGAAAAGAAAATTGCTTTATATTCAATAAAACAGAAAAGTTTGCACTTATCGTGAGTGTTTTTTTTTTAAGTATCAGAGTGTAATGTAAAAATTGTACATGTTGCGTTAACCGGGATAATGCAATAGCCGGTAGTTGCACAAATCGAGCTGGCATTGGAAGCATTCTATACTTTTTGATATAGTTTGTCTAACAATTGAGTTATTGTAAAAAGAAATTTTAATGCTTTTATTTTTAAATAAAGTTTTGAAAAAGTTACGTTTAAAAGTTTGGTTTAATAATATATTTTGCCTTGTTACTGGCTTCGACTTCACTTTTCAGAAAATAAAAAAAAAAATTCATGAAACAATGTTTATGTATCATTGAATTTATATTACGCTCAATTTATAAATAACACTTAATAATCAAACTCAAATATATCTTATATATAAAGCTTCTTGAACTAAATGAGAGTTTTTTATACTTACCCTTACACTAAAAATCCTTATTACTGTGAAGCTTTTCTTTCTGCACTTGTAAGAGAATTCAAGCTTTTAAAAAATAATTATTTATCTACTGAGAAGCAAAATGAATGACGATAAGTTTAATTTCCTACAAGTAGGCAACAATTTGATTGTAAGATATTAATTGGGAATTGGTAATATGAATTTGAGAAAAGGTCTTAGTTCTATTATTTCTCTTATGTGTAATATCTTTAGTTTCGCCTTTTTCATTCTTGTGTATCTAAAAAATAAACTGCAGCTTTGCAACACATAAAAAGTTAAATATAAAGAATAAATTTAAATTAATTAAGATTTTAAATGCCACTTAAAAACTTACAACCGCATCAATGAAACAAAAAAAAATAATCCAATTAAATCATTTATAAAGTTAATTACTCACTAACATTTCAACAAATTATAATAATTCACAAAAAAGCAGCTTTTTACACAAACTTCTGTTTAAATTGTAGCAATCTATTTTTTTTTAATCCTCTCACTTTCAAATCTTTAACTTCAAATGTAGTTTAGTTAAGCAAATAATTATTCAAAAATGACAAATAGAAAATTTGACTTTTTGTCTCAATTAAATAATTTTTTATTAAACATTACAAATAATATTCCTTTTAAAGTTAAAAATTTTATGACATTAAATAAATATTTTCATATTTCTGGTTAATTTTTATTAATCTTCTTTCATGTTAAAATGTTTTACTCATTGATTTCTTAATTGTAGAGCCTTCTTTAGAAGTTATAAGTATTTTATAGAATCTAATGCACGTTGTCTTTCTATATTTATTGTGGGAACTTTTTAAGATTTCAAGCCAACAGATTTAAATTAAGCTTTTTATAAAAACAGCATTTCCTGAAAACTCCATTAAGTACATAACAACACACCTATTAAAAACTTGGTTGGTTCCAGATTGAAACTTAATTAAGTTTTTATTTTATTAAATTATTAAACTAATAATAATGAAAAAATAATAATTGATTTAATGATTTTTATTTTAAAAAATATCTAAAAATAAATTTAATTTAAACAATTAAAAACTTAATTAAGCTTCAAATTGAAACCAAACAAAACATTTAACTGTTGTAAATTCTGTGAAGGCATATTCTCTAAGTAATATGCAGCAGAAAATAAAGAGCCAGAGATCTTAAAAAAAAGATCTTTAAAAAAAGTAAGCCGCAAAACATAGTAATGATTTTAAATATGTTTGTTCTAAACTACTGACCCCAATGTAAAGGTAGGTCCATACAAATCGTAGAGTGAAATCTGTTAGAAAAGGGGGTGACCTACAAAGTTGACTGGCACCTTCAAGTCTGCCCCGATCTTCTTTACCAAATCCTATCACATCGGCTGGTAAAAATGCCACCCTCTGTTCGTACGTACAGAAAGCCCACAATGACAGCTGATTTGTGGCACACACCACTATGCTGTTGCAAATACTTATCGCCCATATTCATATCCTTCAATAGAGATCATAAGATATTGTTATTTCAATGACATTTAGCTGAAGAAGTAGGAACCAAAATTCAAAATCCTGTAGGGTACAGGTATCTCAAAGTTTGCTTGTTGACGGTAAATTGAGTTTATTACTCACATTTGATTAATCAAATGTCGCATACATATTCATCCTTTAATACGAGTATAATACAAACACACATGCAATATTCCATTTTTTTCTTCAACTACAATCACTGCACTACAACTGCCCCTACTACATTTTGAATAAATAGCAATATATCCTTCAACCCATTCACTACACGCACGGTGCAAAATAATGGTCGTTGGGCTGCAGTTTATGGATACAGTTTAAGTGTTGACTACGATGACGAATTAATGCATTTGTATCATCATCAACAGTTATGGGAAACGTTCCATAGTCATGAATTAGTCACTCTAATGAACGATTTTTGATCATCATGTGTTGCTCGATGGCATGTTCGATGGGATGTTCGTATGGATCCATGGTTTTCAAACTACACTTGAGCAATTTCTAAATTGCGTGATTCTAATTATGATAAACCATGATATATCCGATACTACTTTGTATTCGCCAAAACCTATTTCATTAAGCGTCGGGGTCAGAGAAAGTGTTGCAAAATTTTAATATGGTCGATGACTCTTTTATTTTTTCCTTAATCTATAAAAAAAAAAAACCAAGAACACAGTGCGTTAAATTTAAGAGAGAAAAAGTTCCCAAAACTATGTTGTTGTATTGTACCATTTACGATTTTATTTTAACACAGCAAATATTTATTTTACAATTTTTTTTTATGTTCGTTTAGCATGTCAAACCAGCATGAGCATGCATTCATTAAAATTTTTTTTTATTTTTGAATTCTTAATGGAAAAAAATTAACACTCAGAAAAATAATTACACTGCTTGTTAAATGTTTACCTTTTTCACAAAAAAGTTTCAATAAAAAACTGACAACAAAAATTCCAAAAAAGTATCACGAACCAAAAACATCATTAACACTTTATTTATATTTATTCTGTAGTAGTTTAAATTGAAAAAAAAATATAACATTCTTTTAAATCCAAGAAAAAAATCACATAAATAATTTTTAACATCCTTTTTTTTAACAAAAACAAATTCTGTGTGTATATTTGTTGTGTGTTAATTACAGCAAAACTAGCAAATGCTTTAATAAGCTTTCATTTCTTTTTCATTTTCGTTTTTTTTTCGAAATTTTAAAACGACACTCCCTTTAGGTACCTATTTCAATTGTATTATGTTCATGGTGGCGTCATCGGTGGTATTGACGGTGGTGGTATTAAATTATCATCATCGTACTGCAGATATACATGAAATGCCGCCTTGGGTAAGTCAAACTAAATGATGAGTGTGTTAAAAAAACAACAACTTTTCTTTTAATATCTTGTCTTAGATACGTTCGGTTTTTTTACAATGGCTGCCATGGATTTTGCGTATGAGTCGTCCGGGTCGAAAAATCACTAGAAAACATATATTATTAACGAATCGCATGAAGGAGTTAGAGTTAAAGGAACGTTCTTCCAAATCCCTACTAGCCAATGTTTTAGACATTGATGATGATTTCCGACATACAGTATCGGGGTCTCAGACAGCTATTGGCTCATCGGCGTATGTTTATTTAAGATAAAATACACAATTTATATTTATTCTTTTAATAATTTTAATATTTTTTAGGAGTTTTGGCCGTCCCACGACGGTTGAAGAACATCACAATGCCATAGGCTGTAATCATAAAGATTTACATTTAATTCTTAAAGAATTACAATTTATAACGGCGCGCATGCGTAAAGCAGATGATGAGGCTGAGCTAATAAGCGATTGGAAATTCGCGGCAATGGTTGTGGATAGGTAAGTGTATTATAATTTTCAGCTATAGCCAAACATGTTTGTTGAAACTTTGTTGAATTTTGTAAAGCTTTTTATAGCCTTCACTACAGATAAAACAATCCAAAGAACAATTTCTGCCGACACGTTGTCTTATACTACAATTATGCTCTAAACACATAGACCACAGCGAGCTACAGACTACAGTCTGTCAAAAGTAAAATACACACGTTGATATGAAGGCGATTTTTTTGGAGGCATCTCAGCTACATGACTACTAGACTACAATTGTCGCTGTCGCCAATTTGAACTAATTTCTACTTTTAGTGACGACAATTGACAAATGAAGTGTTGACAATTTACACAGAACGCGTAGAAAAAAATCAGCTTAAATATATATATGAATATATATACATTTAAAAACTAGTTATTTTACCTAAAATACCACATGGAAGGTGCGAAAAAAGTATTTTTAGGCCAGACCTGTTAAAATATTGTTTTTTTTTATTTATTTGATTTTCTTTTTGACCATATTCAGTTTCTTCAATAAGTGACTTTGCGTTAAGGCAAAAAAGTTGAAGTGGCAATATTGTTCGCCAAACACAAATACTGATAATGCAACATCAATCTTCCTATCAGCTGTTTATGACGTAGCTGCCGGCTTTTAAAAAAAGTAAGTAGCAGACTACACGGCGACATATGAAGTCAACTGCATTTGTAGCCATGAACCTGTGTAGTATGCTGTGGTCTATGTGTTTGGAGCATTAAGCTGAAACTTTAGAAAGCAATGAACCGAGTAGTCTAAAATATTCTTAGCTATTGAAATAAATAGTCACTTTTTTTTGGTTTTACGGCATGTTCTAAGCATTTGCGATAATAACCTGCACATTTGTCAGAAAGATATTTTTCTTTATTAGCTGTTTTTGCAGCTTTCTAAAAAAAATTCAATATTCAATTTCTTATGTTTGGTCATATAGTTTTTCCCTTTGTTTATACTAGAGATGGCATTCGAACCAAAATAATTTGAATATTTCTTTTTAATTCTTTATAACGAATAAAATTTTTCAATTTAAAATACATAATATTCGAATTATTTTAGTTGAATATTCGAGCATTCGAATAATTTTTTTTAAGTAACTTAGCAAAATTCCTTTTTGAATAAAATACTATGACTAAATTTTGTTTCTTTTCCTTTAACGTCCGCTTTTGATGATTGACACAAAAGGAAAGCTTACTTCGTTAACGGCAATATTCAATTGTCCGACGTCCAATTAAAGATTTTTCGCACTGATAATATCATTTGATAGAGCGTATTTTTATTTATAATTTAGTGTTGATGGATTTCTTCTTTTCAATTATTAAGTGCGTTTTTGAACAAGAGACCTCCAGCTTAATCTGCATCAACGAAAGATTCTACTGGTTTGCCCGTTTTTCTATAATTAACCCGATATTCTTATGTGTTTTTCAAATATCTTAAAATGTGTTTGACTGCTACTTCATGCTCCGAATGAAAATTAACATTTTTTTTAGCTAATTTTGTTCAAAATAAAAAAATATCAGGGGGACTTCGCGGGCCCTATTACATTAATACCCCGACTGCTGACTAGTAATTCGTTTTATTTACTTTTCTGCAATAATCATGTTTACACTTAACCTGAAAGCCCGCTTCTGTGGCAACTTCTTTGCATTCGCGCAAACCATACTCAGCAAGTATTTTGATTGGATTCGAATGTACTTTCCGAAAACACAACATCTTTACCGGCAATTACTACTATAGTTTGAGGATTGAACTTTCTGCACTATAGCCGATCATTAAATATTGTATTTTTCTTGTGAAAAATGTTTTATCAAGTACAACGGTTATGGCGCCAACAACTTATATATCACTTACAGCAGGTTTACATCCTTTCCAACTCTAAAATGGTGTGTTATCATAAAATTTTTTGTTACTGTTCGTTTTTAGAAATATGTTTCTGTACGTACTGCTTCCGCCCCAAATGTTCCTGACAAACTGAAATTTATTATCATAGTACTTGTCATTTTAATGAGAGCATGGTTAGCACTTTCCTCAACACCGTTTTGTTGGGGTGTATAGGGAACTGTTAGTTGTCGTTTTGTACCGTTTGCCCGAAAAAAATTTCGAAATTGTTACTTAAATATTCGCGATCGTTGTCTTGTCTTAGACATTTAGATTGTTGTATCCATTTCCTGCTCGACTTCTGCTTTATAGTCTTTAAAAGGACGAAGACTTCAACTTTTTGATTTTAAAAAGTAGACTGTTAAATATCTTGAAAAACCATCTATAAAATTGAGCAATTAGCACTTAATTGCACCATTATTTGAGTCAAATACCCAATGCAACTGTGTTTAATGAGCAGAGCATTATGTGTTCGGTGGCAAAATCAAGGCACTTAAACAATATTACTGCATCACCAATACAACTACGTTTTATTTTTCAATGCAGGTTGCCAAACTTTATATGCGAAATAAAAACAAAAATAATAAAAGGTGGAATTGACGGTTATTAAACTGTAGGAAAGTTTTAACAAAAATACAATTTTACTTCTTTAACAAATTTCTTTTAAATCCGAATTACTTTCCATTTTTCAAAATTCGCAACCACAAGCTTTCACGAACAAAATGACAAATGTGAAATACTAATTGATTAAGCTAAATTGCATATGTGTGAACGCCCAACCCTACAACTCAAGTTAAAATTTAATGGTCTCCATTAAAGTGCATGTCTAAACATAGTATAACGAATTTGGCACGTTTTTAATTTTAATATTAGCACAATGCCACTTGCCCTAAAATTTAATAGTGTATTTTCGAAAAAGTTGCATAAAGACTGTTACAAAGAAAATTCTTGCGGCCCTCATATTTGCTGGCAGCTTCTGTTATTTTCTGTTAAACATATTTTAAGACTTTGTTATATACAAAATTAAAATTATTAAAATTTACATAAATTTTTAATATATTCCTATTTCTATTGCAGATTTTGTTTAATTGTTTTTACACTATTCACGATAATTGCAACAGTGACAGTTTTACTGTCGGCACCCCATATAATCGTGCAATAAAACTAAACTATATAAATCTTGATTTAAGTTCTAAATACTTTTTATTGAAACCTAATATATTTTTGTTAAAACTAAACTACAACAAAACTAATAAAAATTAAATATAATTAAAAAGAAAATTACTATACATTATAGTAGAGGAAAGAAAACAAAACAATTAATTATAAAATAAATTTAAACTGTTAAATAGTTTTTAAGGCAAAAAAACCCAACAGGGTGTATTAAAAAAGCAAAATTTAATTTGTCTAGAATAGAATACCCTGTTTTATATACACGTGACAAAATGAAAAGGTTTATGAATATAAAAAAGAAACAAAAAAAATTCTTACAACTGCCGTTTAAAAATTCAAAATAAATCTACTTAGAAAAAAATTTGTTAAAAATTAAAAAAATAGAGAAAAAACTAAATGCATAGAAAACCAATTGATATCAATTAAGTTAAAGATAAAATTAAATAATAAATAATTTTAAAACAACTTATTTAGGCAATTCAAAAAAAAAATAGACAGTGATTGTTCCTACACTTGAAGAAAACCAAAAACAAAACAGTTAAATTTAATTACAAAACAACAAGTCATAAATTCACTTTAATACCAACAAACAAGCAAACAAACAAACAACAACAAGGCAAACTACTTTATTCTTATTCTTACAAACATAAATAATAAAAGTCAGCAGGTAGAAAGAGACAAATATAGGATCCAAGATTTATTTTTATTCACAAAATAAAACACACGATCTTATACAAAGCAAACAGAAAGTGAAAATGAACAAAGTAAAAGAAATAGAGAGTAACAAAGAAAGAAAATAACGATACAAAATGAAATACACAACAAAAAAAAAAAGAAAGAACATATTTTTTATGAGCATATATTTATATTGATTTTTTTAATTAAAAGAGAAAAACCAATAAAAAAATATTGTTAATATAATAATAGATAACGGCAAAAAATAAGTATTAAAGAATACATTCTCTAAAGGTGCAATATAAATTAAAATTATGAAAGTTAAAATGTTAGAGAGCTAGTGAAACATTGGAGCCCTATGAAAGAAACTACAATAAATTGCAAAATTACAATATTTATTAAATACTTAAACATAACCAGATAAATGAACTAAAGAAATAAATTGTAGTTAAATTAAAGCAAATACCAAATGGCAACAACAACAGATAATTACTAAATACAATTGTTAAAAGAAACTCACACACACAAATACACACCCTTATAATTAGCTGAAACAAAAACCAATTAAAGAATTAGTCATAAAAATCAAATTATTTTTTATAAAAAATAGACAAAAAAATGTATGAAATAAATAAAAAATAGGAACCTTTGTAAATTTTGTCGGGCAAATTATAATTTAATTAAAAATTTTTCTCTTTAACTAAATCCATGCTGAGGTTAAATAAGTTTTAATGTTTATTTTAAGTTAAAGGACTTTTAAGGTATTAATAGTGAATATTAAAATTATTTTGCTGTAAATTAAAGCTTTTTTTATTATAAATTAATTATATACTTATGTGTTTTAAAGTTTTATAAATAATATTACCTTTAAAATGGTAACATTTCAGAATTCTAGGTCTGTGCTATGCATTGTACGTATCAGAGGTCTGCACAAAACCATTTCAATGCACATTCAAGACATTGAGTATTTTTTTAAAGTTGACTGTAGCAAAGACGCAACGAACAAATACTGTGTACGCTGTCAACACTTCAGATGCTCCAGCAGCTGTAAGTGTAGAAATAAGGAATCAAATACTTCATTATGTGTATTGAAGAGCTAGTAGGACGTGTAGGAAGGGAAGCACCTACGACTTTAATATTTATATACTTCTTTTTAATTCTTAGTTCGCGCATGTATTATAAGAGTTAATTAGTACCGCTAGTATTATTTTTCATCATATTTTTACACATAAACAGTGTTGTGCAAAACAATAGCCACAAAATACTTCTTTAACTTTGAAATCCTATATTTTATATATAGTATTTGCTTATTTTAAGAAACTCTTTCTGTCCACTGTGGTAAGCGATTATAGGAGAAAACAAATGGGCTTACTAATTTTCCAATAATAATATCAACAACAACAAAAATTTCCGAATATCTAAAAAGAGATTGTGCAAAACAAAGTCAATTTTAGCCATCTAATTAAGGTTTATTATTCTTTACATGAATTTTAAAAGAAAGGTTCTAAACTTTATTTAAACCGGTTGGTGTTAAAAGAATCACTAGAGATAAATATTCCAAAACTTTAAAAACTCAAATAATCGAAGTTTAAAAAAAGGGAGAAAAGCAAGGATTTGTTTCTAAAAAGTATATTCAAAAAACGGATTAATAGTTTGCAGATTGCTAAAGAAGAAAAAAGTCGACAAAATATTTAACTGTAAAAGATTTAAGAGGGCGCGTCCACACGTGGCGATAGAAAAATATTCTCCATTTTTCAAAAAACTTCATTTGATTACTCTTGTAATGTTGTAAAGTATTTGAATTTAAACGTGCGCGATAGTGCAAATTGCAGGACAGACCGGCCAAAAAACCACTATTTTAGAAAAAGCACATCTAAAAAAGTTAAGATGGCATAAACGAGTTTTTTTTTTTAACCAATTGGTGTTTCTGTTGCTAAATATTGAGTTTTGCAAGAATATATCAGAATTTAGCGACGAGACAAAATTGAACTTCATAAATTCTGATGGTATGTTTTCAGTTTAATGTTTAAATGCAAAACTAGTTTCATGGTGTATACTTCTCCAAAACGTGAGATTAATTGCTCACCAAATTCGCCTTTCAATAGGTTCATGGTATCGCATGCCGCGTCGAAGCGTCTTATTAAAACCGCATGTCAACCAAGGCCAATTGTTCTATTTTGGGTAAATGAACGTCGGTAATCATTGCACAGCACGTTGCTTCATTGGCTGTAACGTTGCGATTTTCGTTCTTAAAGAAGTACGGTCCAATGATGCTGCTCGTCTTTACACCAAGTTCTGCAATTCTATTTGTTGACATACTCATTGAGCCAAAAATAAGCTTTGTCGCTGGAGACGATTTGTTAAGAAAATTTAATGATTTTTATTCAACACACATGTAACGAACCTTATTTTACGCTGAATGATCAAGAAGCACAATAATCACCCGATATAAAAAATGTGTGCAGGTCTCTAGTGCGTATGATTAAAATATAGTAAGAGTATGTTTGTAGTAATCCCCTAAAGTATGCCAGACTTTTGGTTAATTATTATATTCTACTAAAGCATTGGTAAATTCTAAAATTACTTAACTCCCTTAAATTTAGTTAGGTTTGTGAGAAACGTGGAACATCAATAGAGGTGGAGTAGTCTTTCGGGAAATTGTTACAGTTAAATTACACACATCAATACAGTGGCTAAAAGATGACGATCTCTGATGCGAAAAAAATTCAGTGCTTGTAGTATTTGCCAATTTAGGTGTGAATTATGGGACGTGACTTCAATGTTTATGAAACGGTTTTAAATATTTTCTTTAATTCGACAGAATAATTATACAATATTAATTATATTGATTGATTCTTAACTGAACGAAACTGAAATTGAACAATTTAATTTTCTAATTAATGAGGTTTACACATATTTCCAAAAAATCAACTCTAATAAAAAAATACTTCCTTATTTACAAAATATAATAAAAGTTTATCAAATAAATTCGGCAACAAATTTATCTACCTGTTGCTGCTAATTGTATCGTACGTAGTGCAGAATATAATTTATATTGTGCTTAATGTCTAGTATTTTTTTAACCAGTACCACAAAATTAGACTTAAAAATCGAACATTTCCGAGACGAGCATAATTTTTTTTTAATTTGTTTTTATAATTTTTCGAAATATCTCTTGAGTACTTCCGTTCTTACTGTATTATTGATAAATACATATTTAATTCCATCTTTTTTGCTTTTAAATATTTTCTATATCCACAAAGCAGCTAGTCAAAAATCGTCAGCATAGTCGATATCGTACAGTCATGCAGACATGACCTTCTATATAGCATTTTGAGAGGAACCAGGATTGATACATAATTTTTACCTTTGAAACGGACTTAGATTGTATAATCCCTGTCTAGATAAGTTGAAAACACGACGAACTCAACAACGAGAAAATAAGGAGATGCATTCTTTACTATGCTCGATAAAAGTGCGCCTTGGGTTAAAGATTTCGAAGTTACTAATAGCATATTGTGTTTAAAGTTTCTCAAAATCAACAAAGATACAGATGTGCAAAATTCGCACAAAGGCCCAGGTTTTGAACTATAACAACGGATGAAATTCTAAGGAGTCTAAGAGACGTATAGATATTTAAAATCCAATAGAATAAAGATGAATTTATTAATAGCAGTAAATTAAGCATTATTTAAAAAAATGTTCTGTCATTTTTATGAGCAAATTTTTTGCTTATAGTCACTACTCTTTCAACAACAATTACCATCATTGCTGAACATTCTTAGGTTTCCATGCAGCTGTGAGGTTTATAAGCCACAATTGGGAGAATATTTTTTAAACAGATCGTATGCCTTCACAATTGATAAATTCATCCTTATTTTATTTCATTTTAAATACCAATCTAGATCTCTCAACAACCAACCTTAACCAAAAGCACGGGCTATTATTTATAGTCAAATAATTTTAATAATAAAAAGTGTGATATTTCTTGAAATTACCGCATTAATTTTCAATCTTGTATATAATTTAATTTTCTTTTTCTTTAAATTTTACTTGAACACAACTAAACACAGTTTACTAAATAAAAAAAAGCTTCCCAACTATTAAATCCCACCTAATGTGTATAATTATAAAAACAAAAATAACAAATTATTTATTGTGTATTTGAAGATAAATCACGCCTTTTTTTAAATAAATGATATTTTTGTTTTAAATAAACCAAGAAAAAATAAATAAAAAAACCTACCTCTTAAATAAAAATCGATAAAAATATTATAAAGGGAAAACACTGCCGTTATAAGTTTCGTTGAATTAAAAAACAGAATAAAACCAAAAGCATGGATCTTAAGTAAAAATGTTATATTTTAAAAAAACACAAAACAAACTATTTTAAAATTTATCAAAGTGCGCTTCCGTAAGAGCACCTTTTTTTGTTCTATTTATGCAAAAATATAAAGAGTTTGGCATGATATCGCTACTTAAAATACTTGTTATTCAAATTAATTCCATTAATATGGTATTGGTTCATATAAACGCCACATATTGCCATTTATTTACCATAAGTTCTATTTATAAACCGAAATACCAAAAATGCACTGGGTAAAGATAGCTTATTTAACTTTAACTTACCAACGTGGAGAGTATACTTTTATAGCTCTGAGTTTTGTACACTAGTGTGAACTTATAGTTTGGTAGTTTATATGATAAGATTTGATTAAACTTTATACCAACTACACACGAGGGAACATTAGAGGAATTTCACATTCCTTCTTTTGTTCCCAAAATATCAAAGAAGTTTGATGTTATATGTTTCTATATATTGTATCGATGTGTATTGTTTTTTATGGCTTAATTCGTTGACAGCAGTCGTACCTTTTATCATTTACACAGATTACTAACAATATTCCTATGTTTTCGGCATCTATTTGTTTAAAAGTGTGTATGATATTTGCACACAGCTGATATTTCGTTTATGGTTTCTTCTGTGGTTGCTTCGTCTGTATCAAAAAATGAAACTAGGTTTCGAAAACAAGTTTTCTCTAATATTCCGTCGTCTATATCTACAATTATACTTTTATTAGATATATTTTCAAATGTTGAGCGAATAGAACATGGCATCAATCTGATATGAGTGTCTATTTATTAACGAAATATAAATAAATTCATGTTTGTTCTAGCAAGCAGCTAATGTTATAAGTTTAATAATAAAATTATAAATGTAATACCTACTGTATTGTAGCACAACTCATATTGTGTTGCTATCAGGGAAGGAAAAAGCCTTTTGAGGTTTTGTACCACTGATTTATATAAAATGTACTTTTAGAGAGTCTGAGTTTACAGACTTTATTGATTTCGGAAATTCTGTTTTGTTTTCTAATTCGTCATTCCAATTTTTTTTTTTTTTTTTTTTGCTCTCCATATGTAAATGTATAATCAAACTTTTGTTTTGTTGCCAGATTGTGAATAATTAGAAATTAAAATTATACCAAGTAATCGACTTAAGTGACACGATATCAACAAGGTCGAAATGTACCGTGTACAATTGTGCGCGTATATCCATTCCTGGTTGTTAGCCTTATTACAGTTATTTCAAGTACTCCTTCTTTTTTCGCGTAATTCGCGTAATTCGCGTATACAAGCGACCCAATACATATTGGGTGTTCACAAGCAAATAAACGATAAATATATTTCAATACGTGACGTAATAACACAAGGGTTTATGAAGTGAACAATTGTTTTTCTTGTCTGTCAAAATATGATATTCCCACAAGATTAATAGCATAGAATTGAATACTTATATCTTTTGAAAAACATATCAAATGAATTTTTTAATATTTGATTGATTTGATTGATTATTTTGATTGCAAAACATGCTTGGGTGCTCAAGTGCTGCCATTGTATTTAATATTATAAAAATATAAATTTCTGCTTCTTTTACACTAAGCTGCTAAAATTTATGTTTTTAAAAAAATCCATGTAATTTCTATTGCAATTTTCACTGTCGCAATAAGCAAAGCAAACGACCCTAAAATACATGGTCGTAGCATGGTCACAACAACCATATTACGTTCCCTGTAGCAATATATTGTTGTGTCAAACATATACTTATTATTTAAAAGCATTTTAAACATTACTTTAATTGCGATAAGCAAGCTATTGGCAGCATTTAATCATTAAATGATTTCTATTCAAAAAATTGCAACATGGTTGAGTTGAATAACGCAACTTATACTCAAATTTTTAACAAGTTACAAAATAAAATGATAACCCTAACTATAAAATGCTCTTAATACACATTGTAGGAAAAATCTTTTGCTGTTTAAGCAAAGTATGAAGATGCTGTGGCTAACGTTCTTAGCGCTTTGGCTATTAAAAATTCTCAGGCTTTAGTCGCCTGTGTAATTACTTCAGCCGCTGCCAATCAGTAACATCAACCGAATGCTTTTCTACCTTCTAGTTAGTATAACGTGAACAAAAATTTTACAAAAATAACACCTATGATAAATAGAACTAACGGTTCATAGCTGACATATAATAAAGTATAAATAATAAATTTCCGAAAAAAGTATTTAAGTTAACGGTATCGTTCAGCTTTTTTCGTACTGGTGCATAAAAAGATCATTAATTAAATAACCTTATCATTTTAACACGCACCTTATATTAATGTATATATATTTTGCATACTTGTAATTTTATTTAACTAATTAATAAATTTTAAAAAAAACATTAAACTTTCTTGCATAAATAAAATCGAATTTTAGCAACACTAACAGTTAAAAAGCAAAGCAAAAGGCAAACAATTTATTAATAACAATTATTAATTAAGTAGTTATTATTCAAAAAGGTAAAAACAAAACGTAAACCACAAATTACTTTAACGAAAATTTTAAATTAA
This sequence comes from Phania funesta, assembly GCA_963932375.1. Lineage (NCBI taxonomy): Eukaryota > Metazoa > Arthropoda > Insecta > Diptera > Tachinidae > Phania > Phania funesta. The sequence goes on along the minus strand of OZ010653.1, from coordinate 99,593,907 downwards.
AAAAACTCTAAATCTACTCTATATGGCTTGAAATAGATTTAATAAGAAAAAATTAAGCTAAACACTTTTTCACTTTCGGTAAAAATATTTTTCACGGTGTAGGTAGTTAGAATAGATGTTTAACGAGATCTTGATATGATTTAAATTATTTTACGTAATTATGAGTTTAAAAAAAATTTTATAAAACTAAAAATAAAATGACTTAATACTATTTATCATCTACATAGATGTGGAAGGATATTTAATTTTTTTGTCGTAGGAGATATTACTAATTTAAGAAAGCATTCCCAGAACCAATAATACTCGTTCAAAATTAACTGTACTTAAGGCTATTGTTTGAAATGTTCACCTCCGAAACTAGTTCCACAGAAGCATTACATAAGCAGTCAACATCCCGGATTAAGAGTGATTTTGAAACCAGTCTTTCATCGATTGTCTGCGGCCATCTATACTATTCTTTGGAAAATAAGACAGTTTTCTAGTTTATATTTGAAACGCAACTAATCCAGAGAAGCTGTAAAAAAGATCACATATTTCTGAAAAACCCCGTTTTTAAAAAACTAAACTTTTTAAGAAACCCCTGTTTTTTGTAAAACAAAATATGTTTGTGTGCTTAAAAATAGTTTTTCTATGAAAAACTGCGATCAAAGTTTGATTTGGTTTTATAGAAAAAATTCTTATATTTTACTAACTATTAATAAAAAAAAAACTGGACGTGTTGTGAAAAATCGAAATCTTTGTTGAAAATATTTTATTTAGTAAATAGTTGTTTTTTTGTTATTTGGGTTTTATGAAACCCCATTTGCCTCTAACCTGTTGTTTAATAAAATAGTATTCTTTAAATATAAATTCAACAGGAACTGATTTTTTTGAAACCCATCCTTATATTACTAAATAACTCACGTTTTAAAATACCGTTTTTTGATTCGAGTACTTTCAAATAATTTTAATTATTGAAATCGAAACTAATGTGCAAGGTTTTTTGGAACGAATTTCCGTCATTCCATGTCAAGTTTGGTTTGGAGATAAACCGGTTTCGGCTATGTCCATCTTCAGTGTCAGTTTTCGTTCTCGAGATGAAGTTGAAAAGATGGCACATAGCTGAAACCGATTTGTCTCCAAACAAAACTTGACAAAGGATGACGGAAATTCGTTCCAAAAATCTATATCAAAAACCCTGTCGGAATTTCGAATTAAGAATCAATGTGAAAGGCCATTTATTAAGTGAAAGGTCTTATTTTTTTAAATTGTAATGACCGGTTTGAAAGAGAAAAAGTATAATCACTTTAGCATTCTGTCCGAAATTCAAATGAAATATGGCAGCAGTGTACGATTGATATCAGCCCGGCCTGTAACGTATAGTCGGCATTGGCTATAATATAGAACAGAACAATTTTAAGTCATGCAGGAGCAGTTCAGTAGCGCAGTTAAAATCTTAAAGGTTGGCATTGCTGCAATGCCAAAAAAAAACCTTAATTTACAATATGTGAAGGCCTAAATGCCTTTAAGCAGAATAGACTAAACAAGTAAACTCACCACCACAGCTGAGTGCTTGTTTTAAACTTATTGGATGACAAATTCCATATAAAAAAATGTTTTGCCAATTTCCGGTAAATTTTATAAATATAGAGTTTGACATTCGCAAAGAAGCCAAAAACACTTCGAATTAGCCCGTGAGTCAATTGGCCCGCTCCTTCAACAATCATCCCATTTTCCTCCAAACTATATTGGGTCACATTTTAATTTTGTTATTTTAGCTAACTTAACTTAGCAATAATTTATAAAGCAGTCTTCTCAGAATCCATGAAATATAGTCAGTAGATCAGTCGTATGTGTCCCTATGAGTCGTAAAAATAAGTTATTAAGTTTAAATCAATCTCAGATTTATATTAAGGAGTACGGTAGTGCGTCCGGCCAAGTTCAGGCCTAATCCACACAGTGTGCCCTTTTACATCCTTTTATCATAAAGTAGTGAAACTTGAAAAATAAGGACTCTACGTATAGGTAACCTCATAGGCCAAGTTTCGCAGTTTTGTAACTTTCTAATATGGGAACTGATTATGGGAAATATGTTACGAAGCTAGTAAATTGCTTTAAAATAGGATGGTATTGTACATATGAAGAAATTGGTCCTCATTTTGATCTCAGTACTTTTTACGGCCGAAATTTTTCGTCAGGAACTCGTCCTTATTTTCGCATTTATGTTTTTGTGCGGATATATACTTCATGGTACATTTCCAAACATTTCGATTGACTTTGGAATTTAAAATACACATTAGTATACTATAACGATAAAACTCATAGTGCTTAAATTATTTATAACTTACTAAAAAGGAATCTTGAACGGCTTAGAATCACCGGTGTTTGGGAAACCCTAAAGTTAAGAATATAGCTACGCCAAACCGGGGTTAAAAATTAGTTCAGTTTTTCTGGGACAAGTTTTCTTGAAACTTATTAAAATAATTTAAAGTGTTATATAACGGTACTGTAATTTAAAAAAAATAGTTTCAAAGATAATTGATTAAATATTTTATTTAAATAAAACTCTTTTTACCTAAAAAATTATTTCTAGCTAATTGTTTCCCTAACTCATTTTATTATAAAAATGCAATTTATTTGTTAGAGGGTGTCTAAGCTAGTCTCTATGTGCATTTTGCTGGTTGCTTAGGCCAGCTCATCAGAAAACCTTTGTTTAATTTTTTATACCAAATGAGAAATCCAAAGAAATTAAAGGCAAAAAATATTTAAGCTTTAACTAAATGCCCCCACAACCCACTCTAAATGTAAGCGATAAAACAATAAAAAAAAAACAACTCTTTCGTTTTATTAAATAATATTTATTGTCATTAATTTTCGACATTGAGAATATCTTCACCGCTATTCTTCAAGAAAAAATATTAGCTAAGCCTGACGAAAAATAAAGACGAATTTTTAATAAAATACAAGAAAGTTTTATTAATATAAAATATTTGACCTGGAGCATGAAGAATACTACCAAAAATGTTAATAAAAAATAAGGTAGATTATAACAAATAAACAGATAATTCTGTATCTTCTAAACCATTCGAGATTCCCTAATCATATGGAAATCAATAATATTTCATTTCAATAGAGTGGTGCTGATTTAACCCATTGAAAAATATAATTCCTAATATTCGAAACAATAAAACATGTTAACTTTTTCAACACCGCGTGACGAAAATGTTTTCAAGGCTTCGTACGTGACAAGTATCAAATAATATTTTAGAAATACAGCTTTGCTTCCAACATTTTTACTTTTTTAATTCGAAACCTTTTTGCAGAGAACCGACTCAAAAATAATATCGAGTGTTTCTGACTGGTTTGTGGTTTCTTGCAATCGGATGTCGCATTGTAAAAAATGTGTAACTTCTTTACTCTTTTAGAAGACCACAGCGATTTGCATTGATCGAAACAAGTGGGCGCTGAGGACACAGCGAGTGGATCAACACATTCCATTTTAAGGTTTCCAGGTATATTTTAACCACGTTCCCTGTTTTTAGTATTTTAGAACACGACTCATAAGCATTAATTGCTTCCCATGACTGTGTGGCTTCCATGATCCCTAATTTCCTTATTATAAACGTTTACATGGTTGGTTGGTTGGTTGGTTAACATGGTAGCCTGCTGCACGCAGGCTGTCAAGTAAGGTCTGAATGACCCCGTTTTGACAAGACCATACCACTCGCCAGGTAAATGGTGTCTTAGAGCCTATGCTCGCACTAAGACTAGGGAGCTAGATCCATCCCGTAGCCGTGAGATATCTTAAAATATCGTTGAAACGGCACCTAGATATCTCACTGAGATCCTCCAGTATGTAGTCTCCAAGAAATTTGTATCTCCTGACAGCCAGCGCAGGGCATTCGCAGAGAAGGTGAAAAACCGTCTCCTCTTTCTCTATGTCCTTACAACTGCGACAGTGGTCATTATAGGGGAGTCCAAGTCGCCTGGCATGTTCTCCTAACACCCAGTGACCTGTTAATACTGCCAGCAACCTCGATAAGTTCCTCCGATCACGACCTATCAGTTGCATAGTGCGCCTAAAATCAAAATAGGGCCACATCAATTTAGAGACCCTACATGTGATCAGTCTCCGCCACCTATTGTCAGCTTCCTTAAGAAAGTGACTGAAGATGCCGCTCTTAATACTCCCCAAGGGGATTGCGACTGATTCCACATTGGGAGTATTTAGAGTGGTTCCTTCTTTGGCTAGTTTGTCTGCTTGTTCATTACCAAAGTGGTCCCTATGCGCAGGAACCCAAACCAAGGTAACATCCGCCAGGCTCCCTAGCCTTGACAACTCTCTCTTACATCGACTGACTAACAGAGACGTAGTTCTGTACGATCTGTGTGACAGAAGCGCCGCCTGACTGTCGACGAAAATACCGATATTCTCAGGTATATTTCTGTCGTATAAAATCCTGCATGCCTTCATAATAGCAAGTATTTCCGCTTGAAATACGCTGCAATTATCCGGAAGACGATATCAGATGCCTATCTCAAGATCACTAGAAAAGACGCCAGAGCCTACACCGCTCTTCATCTTAGAACCGTCCGTGTATATCCTGACGTTATAGTTCTCCACGAGACTACCACCGCACCACTCCCTCCTGGAGGGGATTAGTACTCTAAACACTCTGTCAAAGTCTAACTGCGGCTTAGTGTAGTCAGGGAGTTGATTTATATCCGAAGGCAGTACGCCCAAGATATTCGCATGGCCGTACGTCCTCGCACGCCTTTAGCCTAACTGCACTACTAGCAGATATGGCCACGATGTGTAGATCTATAGGAATAAAGTGCAGTATAGTATTCAGTGACTCTGATGGACTAGTATGCAGTGCACCTGTAATGCCAATACATGCCGATCTTTGAATTCTGTACAGTTGGTCCACCACATATTTCCTCCTTGTCGCAGGCCACCACACCAAAGATCCATACGTAAGAATCGGACGTACAATGGCTGTGTACATCCATCTAACTATAGAAGGACTAAGTCCCCATTTTCCACCGAACATCCTACGACAGGTGTAGTAAGCTACTGTAGCCTTCTTAACTCTGTGCTGAATATTCAGCTTCCACGACAACTTAGAGTCAAGGATGACACCAAGATATTTCGCACTGTTCGTAAGAGGAATATCACGGTTTCCTAACCGCGGTAGTCTGAAGCTAGGGATTCTGGTCCTTGTTGCTTACATGGTTACTTACATGGGTTTAAATTTGTTTGGCAAAATATAGACTGAAATCGAATTTTTTTTACACTTTCACCTTTTCAGAATTTACAAAGTACTTTCATTTTCAAAACACACAAGCACATACGTTGTTATGTCTGAACAAATTTTAAAATTGGTATTCATTTTAAATCTTAAATGTTGTTAAATACATACATATGTATGTAGTATGCAACATATATTTTTTCTTTGCCAAAAGTTTATTGGAATCCAAAGAACAGCAAACAGCAATTCCTCGATTCACGTCGTAATTGGTTCCTGCATATGAGAACGTAAATCGAAACGACATTAATCGAATTTAAAATTGCTCCTACTTTAGAAGATTTATTTTATTAAGAGCTTAAATATTGTAGTTTTCAATTTTATTCGATATCCCGAAACATTTCAAGTTTTATGTTTTAAGCTCATATTTCAGTTCATTTGCTAGGCAACACAAAATTGTACAGATTGCAACATAAACCCCTGAAAAAAAACTCCAATAATAACGTCGCAAAAATATATTTAAAAGCAATCAACGATTTGACGTGACAATTGTACGGCGCAATCCGAAACATGGGTAAGTCCAAGCGACATAAATCGAGGGATTACTGTATATGTATATATAAACTAAGACAAATTGATAACAGGTAGACTCATGGACAAATTCAAAGTATTCCCGGCTTCTTTGCCTATGCTCATATAAAAAATTAATAATAATGGAAAATGCAATGAGGATGCTAAAGTGATTAAAATTGAAATGCAGGGGGCAACGTTGTACACCTGATATACTTACATACGAATGTATGTCTTATACATCTTTGTACCATTTATACTTTTAATATATTACTTAAATCGGATGATTGTAATCCCCGTTTTGATTTGTTTTTTTTTTAATATATTAAAAATACGAATTTAAAAGGAAACCTTTAATACAAATTAAACCACTTTTTTCTTTAATGTAAGAAACTTATATAAAATTTTGCTATACAAATTTTTTTATATATAATTTTTATATAATTTTAAAGCTACTAACTTTAAGCTTTCTACTATAATTAAAAAACTATTAGGCTACAATTTGAAGAAAAAAAATTACACACATCACTAAGTTACAATTTAAAAAACTTGTAAAAAAAGTAACCAACAAACCTAGAAATAGTTATATACTTATATGTAAATACTATAATAGAACAGGAGAAAAAATTAATACAATTGTTACTATGTACAATGGAAACCAAAACATAATAATTATAGGTAACATGGAAAATATTCATATATAAAAATAATAGTTATTATACTTAAAATGAAAAAAAAGGAATTGTTTTATTTTTTGCATGACAAATATGACTTATATTAAAAGCAAAAACAATAAAAACAAGTAATTAAAAATTAATTCATAATAAAAGAGCAACACATAAATGTTGACTAATAATTACTTGTATAGGGTGATGCAACCAAAACGCACGATGGTAATTGTAAATAAAAGAAAAAGTTTTCAGAAAATTATCTTATTATTTTTTATTATTATACAAGGATTTATGACAATTATGTGTGAAACAAAATATCTATCCGATGGTCAATATTTTTACTGACTCTAAGACATAATTGAGGTTCAATGTCGTTAATGTGCCGAACTCATCTCATCTTTTAGCTCTTGAATTATTCTTTGTTTATTGGCGTACACTTTTTCTTTTAAATATTCCCAAAGAAATAAGTCTAACAGTGTCAAATCACATGATCGTGACGACCAATTAACATCGCCTCCATGACGTGAGATAACACAGCCATTGAATTTCTCTCGCAAAAGAGCCATTGTTTCGTTGGCTGTGTGGCAAGTGACACCATCCTCATAGATCAACCAGAAGTGTAAACTTGCTAGAATCTGCTTTTTGTCGCGGGCAGTCCCTAAAGAAAGAGACAAATATAACATTTAAAAATAATGCGAATAATAATCAAAACAAAAGCAAAAACCAGACAAATTAAGTAATATTCGCAGCAAAAATTATCCTCTAAGTTTATTTAAAATAAATCTATTTTTACCTTTGTGCATACGTTTTTTATTAATGGCCAGAAAAATTATTCAAAATAAGGAAGAAAAATGTAACAAAAGGGAATAGGAGCGGTCAATCATTTAAGAAAGAGACAGATAGAGAAAGAGATCACTATATTCTCGTGTCGCCTCTGTTTGCTTTGTGCCATCCTGTTGGAACCATATATAGTCCAGGCCATATCCTCAATTTCTAAGCCAAAAGAAATCCGTTATCATCTTGCAAAAGTAGTTCACAATTAACATAGCGCATTCTGGTTGGACCACCCTATATTAGTCACTAACAAAAAACAATTCCCCTTCTCTCCCGTCCTTAACAAAATTATAAATTTTCATTTTCCCTTACAAACACGTACACATTCTCCTCCCACTCCTCATTAACACAACCACCCGTATTCGGATTTCCCTTTAATGTAAAATAACAAAATTACTAAAAGAATAATATAATAAAATCAAACCAAAAAAATACCTACATATAATAATTATAAAAAATAAAGGAAGTCTGTTGTCGATATATACAAAATGTTATTAACAGACATTTAAAACAATTTCGTCACATTGACGAATTTAATTATTATATTAAATGAATAAAACAGAAGAAAGCTAAAGAATAATAAAAAAAATGGAAGTAATTTAAATTTTTAATTTAAGTATAAATAATTTCTTAGTATAATTAAAAAATTTAAGAAATGAAACCGAACTAATTTATGAATGACTTGAATAAAAAATAAAAAGAAAATATTTTGAAAAATATATATAGATATGTAATTTATTTTGAATGTGACTTATTGCAAGCAACTTAGAAACTCCGTCCAACCTTAGAGGTATAGCTTACAAACAATTTTTTTAATGTAGGAAGAATACGAGTATCGAAGTAGACCGCTAACTTTATGGATTCCTTTGCGACCCCCTTATTTCCTCGAATGGATTTCAAGCAAACGCTTTGTAATTTACGATTACCTTAGTCTCTATCACCTCGCGTGCTACCACTAGTCTTTACTATCGACTATAGTGATTTCAGACTGTCGTCCTTCTTCCTTATCACGGAGTCTCTTGTAATTGCTAGCATTTGTTTAAGGCTTAGGTCCATCATGGCATTTACACTTGTCTGCCCGTCTAAGTCTTATGCTAGCCAGTGGCAGGATAATGACACATAATGTGTGCTTCCGTCTCAGCTTCTTCCTCAGGAGTACCTTTCGAAGCTGACCCGTCTACACCTTGGGAGGTTTTCTTGTGCATCCCTTCAGAATGCCTCCATTGGCCAATAACCACCGGAGTTCCTACAGATATTAACTTCTCCACCTCGTGCGACGCTTCATGGTCCATCCCTGTCAAACTCTCACGGTCTAACGCCTTAGAAGTAACTTCAAAGATTGACCCGTTCACCCCCCGATAGGCATTTTTGTCCATCTTTTCCGTATGGATTAAAATATGTCCACACACATGCACGGGTAAGTCTGTATTAAAACTGAAGATCGACTGGTATCCAGAGTTCGCATACTTGAAACCAAGCATCCTCTTTGCCACGCATCCCTGGCGTATGCTGTTTCCCCGTGGAATAAAGTGTTAACTTCTCTCCGCTCGACTTATTTAGCCGGACTCCTTGCAGAGGACAGAAACCTGTTACCGGTCGCACCCACGTGGAGGTACAAGTCAGAACGTCTGACAGTGCTCTCAGTAGCGGCCATCAATATCTTTGTGCCTGCCAGCTGACGACCGCTTATAAACAATACTTAGAGGTGAAAGTAAAGCGCAGAGAAATAGTTAAGGAGAGAGGTCAAAGAGCTTCAGCTAATGTCCTAAAAGTAGTGGAAGTTGGTTTAGAGAAAATCCGCCAACTTTAGGTAATAGGACAGAAATAAACTCACCACTAAAAGAAGAATTTCTTAGTATTGCCAAAACTATTTGTCAACCGAAAGCAGTGTCACTTGGAAGCAAAATTCAAAATTTTCTTAATAGTTATAGATCTATGTCAAAGGAAGATGCTAGAACACAATGTGTCGCATTATTGGATAAAGTAAGTTATATCTATGAGTAATAATGTATTTAAGTTGATAACCTTGGTAGCGGTAATTCAAAGAATAGATCTTTTAAATACCTTAAATAGTTATGATATAGCTTAAGCGGTTGTAAGAGATAATAACTGACAATTAGTAGCTATAATCCTAAAAAAATCATTTAAGTATACGAAGATTAGATCGGATTTGGCTTTTCCATATATTTTTTATATTTTGTGGTTAAAAAAGTTTTGCTTGCATCAATATATATCCAATGTAACTTTAATTCCTCACAATTAAATTATGACTTGTCACGATTGGCTTGTATTTCAGAAGGCTTTGACAACTTTTTTATCGGAGGTGGCTTTAATTCTCGACACTTTTCTTGCAGAGACAGTATGAGTAATGCTAATGGCAACATATTTTTTTAAGTTTATGCAGCGAAACTCAATGAGTTTTGTTCGAATAACCAGCCTTTTGCCGACATATCCTAGACCATTTTCTTGTGAGTCCCGATTTTGTGGGCATTACAAGCCTTAGTTTTAAAGTGAAAAGTCTTGCAATTTTTTCTCATCACTTTCCAATAATTCTTCGCATAAGAATTGCAAATTTTGAACTAATTTTAAATCCACCTTCTCTAATTAGCTCTTTTAAAAATACTGGGACTTTCGTACAACAACATTTCCAAGTTGTAACAGAAATCGAAGAAATATTAAGTCTTAAATTTTTCATCTAAAATTGTATTTATTATATTTAAGCTTGATTACATAGGCAACTGAAAAAGCCTCAAGTAAAAAAATTCACAAAATAATTCCAGAAAAATATATGTTTGACTTTTAGAACGCGACTGAATTCATATACATACTAGCTGACCCGGTCCGCGTTGCTGGCCCTAAGCAAACATTAGTGTTGCATTACCACGCGATTTAAATTGCGTTTTTAACGAAATTTGCGGTCTTTAAATAAAAATCCATGGAATACCTATCATAAAGTTTTGATTGAGCCCATATCAAAAAAGAAACGCATGTATTTAAGGCAAATTGGTACATGTCATTGGTGGTGCAATATGAAAATCCGCCCCCAGACCGAAAATCAAAAATCAGACTTCACAATGTCACATGTGTGCAAAGTTTCAGAAAATCGGTCAAAAGCAAGTAGCTGAAAAATTAATATTTATTTTGTATAAGCGTATTTCATTTGTATGTATATGTAGATGGGCGTAGCCCCGCCCACTTTTTTAAAATTACCACCCATAGACACTCCCGGGAATGTGTACAACAACTTGCCAAAGTTTGAGTTCGATCGGCTTTACGATTTCGGAGTCTATAGCTAACACACAGACAGAGTTTCACTTTTATATACATATAGCTGACCCGGCAACATTTCGAAAGTTTTCAAATGTTGATATTGGATCATTATTAACATAGGTTTTTTGTAAATATCTTCGGAACTATATAACCGATTTAAGAATTTGATATCTCGTTTTGAAAAACATGAGAACGGCTTTCAAAATAAAAAATAAATATATGTATGTATAAGTCATTGGTGGTGTAATATGAAAATTGGATTTTGCCACGCCCCTCCGCCCGCAGACCGAAAATCAAAAATCAGACTTCACAGTGTCACCCGCCTGAATATTCTGAAGATTCTCTGAAAATTTCATCAAAATCGGCCTAGCCGTTTTGGAGTCTATACGTTACATACATACACACATCTTGTTTTATATATATAGACATAAATAGATATAAATTTATATATTTATATACATATAATATATTTTCAAGTTATTTCGTCTTTTTAAGTTTATTTCGACATTCCCAGGTAATTGAAATTTCTTTCTAGGACTCTAGTCACACTGAAGCACAGTTTGAGAGTTCGGCGACAGGTGTAGCAACTGGAAGTTTTCTTCCTAAAAGAGAACTTTTGGCGATAGCAGAATTGGTGCAACCACCAATTTAGGGTTATCTAAAAGTAATTTATTTAAAAGTTTATATTTAACCTAAAATTCGAATTTCGAAATCTGGTGAGATAGTCCCAATTTTCAGGCATACGCTACACAGGAAACCTAAAGATAGCAATACCGTTCGTTCAAATTACTATAGAGCACATTTCCACTTCCACTCCTTAAATCTATTAAAAATTAACCTTTCCGCACACAAATTAAAAACATGTTGTTTGAATACCTCCCACACAGGACCACCACATAAATACACATAGGTTTTTAGTAACTGGAGGGTATTGTCGCAATGAGCTCTCCAATATAATATTAGGTTGCAATGCCATTTAGCTTGCAATTGGAAGATTGTGGAGGCCAACATTACAAGGTATGTGATAGAAATCGATCGATTTGAAAACAATCGGCCACATTCCCGTAATATATTTGAAAGAGTGTAATGTATTTCGATCGATTTTGAAAACGATTTTTGTTAGGATTGGTGTTAAAATATAAATTAAGAATAATGTTGTTTAAGAACAAATTTATGTTTGTTGAGTAAAAACTGTTCAAAACTGTAAGACGCTCTTGAGGTTATAAAAAATAATTTTATATATGTATATATATATATAAATATCATGACGAAATTGTGTATTACTTTTCAAATGCTGCAATATAAAAATTTTTTAAAATAAGTTATTTTGTTTTTCTACTTAGACCTTTTTCTTCAAAAAAAAAAAATGAACGCAACTAATTCTATCATAATTTTCGTATTTATCATTCACTGTTAATAATCCTACAAGCAACACACTGTTGTACAGATAAATTTCGACATGTATTGGAAAACATTTAGCAAAACACTTGTTTTGAACAATCCAAGTGTTTTGGGCCGAAACACCCCAGTAGAAACATAATCTTAAGTCAGTTTTTTTTTTAACTTTGAGATACGTAACTTACAAACTAAGGATTGCAAAAAATTCATAAAAAATTGTATAATTTTTATTTTATCTTGTATGCATGTATGTAAGTATGTATATAATTTTTATTTTCTATAAAATATAGATTAACATAATCGTTTTCTTAAAATTTAGTCTGGTTTAAAAAAAAATGCAAGTATATAAAATATAGTTTTGCGCAATTTTACATTAATATTAAAAATTAATTAGCAGACAAAAACCAACAATAAACTCACTAGTTTGAAGCACCTAATTTGGGAACATTTGTAAACGGTTGCTTGCGTTCCTCAGCATAGGCAAGAAAATCCAAGCCATAGTGTAAAATTAATTTTGTCAAAATTTCTACATCCGATTCGGCACGATGCAAATTTACCGGGTCCTTATTAAAACAACGTTTATAAATTTTACCCAATTTATAAACGCCTCTAGGAGGATATTTGGTTGCTGGCTTGTAATCATCAGCAAATAGAGAACGTCGAACAGATAATGAAACGCAATGTTTTTTTGTTGGTATCGCAGTGTGTGCCAAAGAATTTAAACTTTCATTCACATTGTTTAACGTTTTGCTTTTTCTATGGGGAGTAGTTTCGTTATGAAGTTTCCAATTTATTTCCGAATTCTGTTCTAAAGCATCAATTATGTTGGTATTTGTAAAATCAGTTGTTCGCGTGCTCGGAGATATATCAACTTTTTTTATTTCTTTTGCGTCTGCTTCAAGTATTGCAAATATTTGTTTATTCCTTTTTATATCCTCAGACTTTTCATCGAGTTCTCGAAAAGCTTTTAAGGAATCGACACAATATATAGATGAAGGAAATGACTGCAATAAAGTTATTTTATTTTAATCTAAACAATAAGTTCTTAGAAGATATTACCATTTTCAATTTCTCATAAACATGACGGATTATTGGATAATCAAATGTCCATCCATTGTGGGCTACCATACACACGGGTTGCTCAAGGCGCTCCAGAAACAGATTTAAGCACGTTGCCGTGTTTTCATTAAATGGTGACTCATTTTCCAGCAATTCATTACATAGACCTTAAGGTTTAGTTCTTTATATAGAATTATCATTTATGCATAATTGTGTCTTACCTGTTGTACTTTCCGCTGATGGATTAATCATACGTCTTGGATTGACCATTAATGTCAACTTATTAAGAACTCGTGGCAATTCTGGTGGCAAGGGGTCGAACCTAAGAGCTTCATCATCAGTGACATTTTTAAAAATATGATTGTTAAAGTCTTTATCCGTAAGACACTTTGCTGAGAAGGCATAAAGAGATATTTCTGTTATTGAGCAGGTGTTAAATTGTTCCGAGGGTAATCCATTTGTCTCCAAATCAATAACAACAATAGTATTAATGTCTTCACCGGGCATTTGACGTATATCAGCCAAATTATTTATCAGTTAAAACATAAAATAAACTTTTTATTAATACCAAAACTAAAAATCAGCACAACAACGAATAAAACTGTGAACAACAGTGCAGGGAATGTAATTTTTGAAAATAAATAAAAGACAGATTTTAGTTATGCCGACGGATTTTAGTTATGACGGCGGTTATTAAACAAAATTTTTGCGGCGACGTTAAAGTTGGCTTTTAGGGTGGTAAAAGCACAAACAAGGCGAATTGATAAATTCCTACGAATTCAAGTAATTTCCAGCTGATTTGCGGATGTCAAGCTCCATTTAAAAACTACTTAACTTGCGAAAAAACCTTTTTATATGGAATTGTAAATTTATTCAGTTCAAAAAATTAACCAGCTGCGCAGGTGAATTAACCTGATTTTTCGAGAAAAAGGTCATTCGAAATCGGTTATTTCGGTATACATTTAACTATTTGTTACGAACTTGAAGAGTTTGCGACTTCACTAGTTCTGAGAATGTTAAGGGACATCTAGCAGCAGTAACTGTTTATTTACGTAGTATTAAGTTAACTACAATATTTTAACAAACGGAATGCATAAACAATACGGTGTTATATTTATTGATGATTTGATAAGGTATTTTTTTACAATTTTAATACATTTTAGCACAAAATTTTACGGTATGGCAAAATGTTCTTCTCGTATGATTTTCATTCAGCAACTATGCTGCTTTTGAGCCTAGTAAAACAATTTTATTTTCCCCGACAGAAGCTATTAATAATTCGCATAGGTTAATTTAACAAGGTAATCCACTTATCAAGTCTCCCTGTCGGAAAACGAAATTATGGATAAAGTTAATAGTGTTTGGCTACATGTTTTCCCATACATATTTCATAAGAACAAACCACTACAAACTTCTTGTTTTACTCTAAATCATGTCGAAATGTCTCTGTAAAACATTATGTTGGTTGTGTAATTACAAATGCAACTTTGGGTCATCCATTAGTATGAATGATAAATTCAAAAAATTTGACATTATCCTTTTGTATACATAAATAATTGCGCTTTTGTATTAGAAGAAAAGAAGAAAAAATATAAGAAAAACAAAACAACTTCTTTTAAAAAATGTTTTTATTCTAGCATGTGAAGAATAATTACACAATTTTGTTATCATATTATTATTATATACAATATTGCTTATCACATCATTAATGGCACCTTACAGTTATGAACAGTTTTCATATAAAAAATATTAAGTTTTTGTTGAAATCAAAATTTTGTTTATTTTATATTATATGAAAACAAAACAACCAAAACAAGGCAAATCGATAACAGGTAACTCACCTGCGAATTCAAAGTATTTCCGGCTTCCTTGCCGATGTAAAAAAAAATTACGGAAAGTGGCATCTAATAAGTACACAAAAAAAGTATTCCCTGAACCAAAACATCTATTTAAATTCAAAAACACGAAAACACTTATAGCTAAGTGTAAACACTTCAAAACAACTTGTTTTGCTCTCGGCCGAAACGTATTATAACTCAAGGCAAATTGATAAGAGGTAGACTCACGGGCGAGTTCCAAGTATTTCCGGGAAACATTATTTTACTTAGAATATGATATCCAATGAGTTAAAAAATAGTACTCCGCTGCGCTGGTGAGTTTATCTGTTTAGTCTACCCTGGTATAGCCCATCTACACAACACCAACTTTTTTTAAATCGAGTAAACTCCATATAGAAAATACATTTTTATATATAGTTTAGCAGTAAGGAAACAAAAACTGAATATCAAATGCTTATATGGGTACCCTGAAATTCGCCTAGCGAAACAATTTTCAAGCAATTGGAAGTAAATGCCAACATTCACATAGAATTAATAATAAGTCAGAAGTATTTTGTCAAGAATAATAGCAATAAAGATTACGCACAAACGTCGTGAAATGACCTACTTTCGTATTGGGTAATAATTAGCAGTAGACCAACGCATATTTAACTAGGTGGCATCACTACTGTGATTTTTTTTTTGCTTACATTTCATTTTTTCCGTTTACACTTTGTTAATGTCAATGTGTTTGGTTTTGTTTACCAACAAACCTTTTTTCAACTATTTTCCTTTTAATTTGCTTTTTGTTGTCACATGTTTTTGACAGTAATCATTGATTTAACACAAAGTTGCCTGCTGTTGTTGTATTTGTTGTCGTAGAAATGCCACCTAGTTAGATACGCCTTGCAGTAGACAATGTGATTTTAATTGCAGGCTTGCCAACTCTTACATATACAGGGTGACATAGTCTTGGCAACCCTTACATGGGACAAACTAGATAATCTAACGGGAAATCAAAATGGCAATGGGTTGAACAAAATCAATAGTAGCAATAGGGTCTTAAGCGCTCCACTTATTTGCAATATAATTGAGCTATTGATCATATTGTGCAATAATATCGCCTAAGTTATGCAATGATGAAAGGTGGCGCAATATATTGATAATAATCTAGACTCTCTATTCTTAATTCACAGCAAAGATATGTTCAATATGCTGTGTTGCAGTTTTGTTTAATAACATACATTTTTTTTATTTTGTGAACAGTTGCGACATATTTGATTAACAAGTAATTTTTTAATTAATGCATAATATATAATTCGCCGGTGTAATATGTATACGTTAATGGGTCAACACTTAATTGTGTGGCGTCTAATTTTATATTTATTAAGTTTTCCTATGTTATCTATATCGTATCATGCCGTCACTTAAAAATTAAGTTGTCACGGTAAATAGTATGTAAAATCTTTAGTGGTCCGCAACTCTAAAAATATGTGTCTATCTGCTTCCCATATTTTTTAATCTCCCTAAATATACATACATAAATTTAAGCCAAAAAAATAAGGATATTTTTTACAAAGTGTTCCCCAACATTTAATATTATTTAAATTTAAAGTTGTTTCTAAAATAGATACATCATATCTAATATATTTGATTCACCCACTTTTAATACTTGTTTTTTTTTAATTGTTGTTTTACCTTTCGTGCTATCATTCAAAATAAAAACTTGAAACGTATGTAATTAAAAGAAACCGCAAAGACAGTTTGTACACAAAGCGCAGCAGTCGCAATAATTGAAAGCATTTTTCGTTTGTTTAAATTTTATTTGAATAAACGTAAAATAATTAAACCATTCCCAAAACGTCTGCCAAATACATTTTAAAATTCTTAAAATAGCCTAAAACGCATAAAAAATGCCAAGTGAAATTATAACTTTACAACTAGGACAATGCGGTAATCAGAGTAAGTTTTATGTATCATTAGGATATTTTCTTCGTAAGTTCAGAAATGAGCGCCTCTTATTTAATTCTGTGCGGTGGTCCCTAATGGACTTTTATGAATTTTGTTAGTTGGTTTTGAATTTTGGAAACGTTTGTGCCTGGAGCATGGAATATCACCAAGTGGTGTATTGGAAGATTTTGCCACAGATGGTGTGGATCGTAAAGATGTCTTTTTCTATCAAGCCGATGACGACCATTATATACCACGTGCAGTTCTTTTGGACTTAGAGCCTCGAGTAATTCATACCATAATGAGTTCTCCTTATGCCAAGGTAATTCTATATGTAGCCGTTTGTGTACATATGTATGTATGTATATATCGATGTTTCGTATGTTTCAATAGAAATCCTTTACTTTTTTTTTGCACACTTAGTTATATAATCCGGAGAATGTGTACTTGTCGAAACATGGTGGTGGTGCTGGTAACAATTGGGCTTCTGGCTATGGTCAGGGGGAAAAACTGCAAGAAGAAATATTTGATATTATTGATCGAGAAGCTGATGGTAGTGAACATGACGGATTATTGGATAATCAAATGTCCATCCATTGTGGGCTACCATACACACGGGTTGCTCAAGGCGCTCCAGAAACAGATTTAAGCACGTTGCCGTGTTTTCATTAAATGGTGACTCATTTTCCAGCAATTCATTACATAGACCTTAAGGTTTAGTTCTTTATATAGAATTATCATTTATGCATAATTGTGTCTTACCTGTTGTACTTTCCGCTGATGGATTAATCATACGTCTTGGATTGACCATTAATGTCAACTTATTAAGAACTCGTGGCAATTCTGGTGGCAAGGGGTCGAACCTAAGAGCTTCATCATCAGTGACATTTTTAAAAATATGATTGTTAAAGTCTTTATCCGTAAGACACTTTGCTGAGAAGGCATAAAGAGATATTTCTGTTATTGAGCAGGTGTTAAATTGTTCCGAGGGTAATCCATTTGTCTCCAAATCAATAACAACAATAGTATTAATGTCTTCACCGGGCATTTGACGTATATCAGCCAAATTATTTATCAGTTAAAACATAAAATAAACTTTTTATTAATACCAAAACTAAAAATCAGCACAACAACGAATAAAACTGTGAACAACAGTGCAGGGAATGTAATTTTTGAAAATAAATAAAAGACAGATTTTAGTTATGCCGACGGATTTTAGTTATGACGGCGGTTATTAAACAAAATTTTTGCGGCGACGTTAAAGTTGGCTTTTAGGGTGGTAAAAGCACAAACAAGGCGAATTGATAAATTCCTACGAATTCAAGTAATTTCCAGCTGATTTGCGGATGTCAAGCTCCATTTAAAAACTACTTAACTTGCGAAAAAACCTTTTTATATGGAATTGTAAATTTATTCAGTTCAAAAAATTAACCAGCTGCGCAGGTGAATTAACCTGATTTTTCGAGAAAAAGGTCATTCGAAATCGGTTATTTCGGTATACATTTAACTATTTGTTACGAACTTGAAGAGTTTGCGACTTCACTAGTTCTGAGAATGTTAAGGGACATCTAGCAGCAGTAACTGTTTATTTACGTAGTATTAAGTTAACTACAATATTTTAACAAACGGAATGCATAAACAATACGGTGTTATATTTATTGATGATTTGATAAGGTATTTTTTTACAATTTTAATACATTTTAGCACAAAATTTTACGGTATGGCAAAATGTTCTTCTCGTATGATTTTCATTCAGCAACTATGCTGCTTTTGAGCCTAGTAAAACAATTTTATTTTCCCCGACAGAAGCTATTAATAATTCGCATAGGTTAATTTAACAAGGTAATCCACTTATCAAGTCTCCCTGTCGGAAAACGAAATTATGGATAAAGTTAATAGTGTTTGGCTACATGTTTTCCCATACATATTTCATAAGAACAAACCACTACAAACTTCTTGTTTTACTCTAAATCATGTCGAAATGTCTCTGTAAAACATTATGTTGGTTGTGTAATTACAAATGCAACTTTGGGTCATCCATTAGTATGAATGATAAATTCAAAAAATTTGACATTATCCTTTTGTATACATAAATAATTGCGCTTTTGTATTAGAAGAAAAGAAGAAAAAATATAAGAAAAACAAAACAACTTCTTTTAAAAAATGTTTTTATTCTAGCATGTGAAGAATAATTACACAATTTTGTTATCATATTATTATTATATACAATATTGCTTATCACATCATTAATGGCACCTTACAGTTATGAACAGTTTTCATATAAAAAATATTAAGTTTTTGTTGAAATCAAAATTTTGTTTATTTTATATTATATGAAAACAAAACAACCAAAACAAGGCAAATCGATAACAGGTAACTCACCTGCGAATTCAAAGTATTTCCGGCTTCCTTGCCGATGTAAAAAAAAATTACGGAAAGTGGCATCTAATAAGTACACAAAAAAAGTATTCCCTGAACCAAAACATCTATTTAAATTCAAAAACACGAAAACACTTATAGCTAAGTGTAAACACTTCAAAACAACTTGTTTTGCTCTCGGCCGAAACGTATTATAACTCAAGGCAAATTGATAAGAGGTAGACTCACGGGCGAGTTCCAAGTATTTCCGGGAAACATTATTTTACTTAGAATATGATATCCAATGAGTTAAAAAATAGTACTCCGCTGCGCTGGTGAGTTTATCTGTTTAGTCTACCCTGGTATAGCCCATCTACACAACACCAACTTTTTTTAAATCGAGTAAACTCCATATAGAAAATACATTTTTATATATAGTTTAGCAGTAAGGAAACAAAAACTGAATATCAAATGCTTATATGGGTACCCTGAAATTCGCCTAGCGAAACAATTTTCAAGCAATTGGAAGTAAATGCCAACATTCACATAGAATTAATAATAAGTCAGAAGTATTTTGTCAAGAATAATAGCAATAAAGATTACGCACAAACGTCGTGAAATGACCTACTTTCGTATTGGGTAATAATTAGCAGTAGACCAACGCATATTTAACTAGGTGGCATCACTACTGTGATTTTTTTTTTGCTTACATTTCATTTTTTCCGTTTACACTTTGTTAATGTCAATGTGTTTGGTTTTGTTTACCAACAAACCTTTTTTCAACTATTTTCCTTTTAATTTGCTTTTTGTTGTCACATGTTTTTGACAGTAATCATTGATTTAACACAAAGTTGCCTGCTGTTGTTGTATTTGTTGTCGTAGAAATGCCACCTAGTTAGATACGCCTTGCAGTAGACAATGTGATTTTAATTGCAGGCTTGCCAACTCTTACATATACAGGGTGACATAGTCTTGGCAACCCTTACATGGGACAAACTAGATAATCTAACGGGAAATCAAAATGGCAATGGGTTGAACAAAATCAATAGTAGCAATAGGGTCTTAAGCGCTCCACTTATTTGCAATATAATTGAGCTATTGATCATATTGTGCAATAATATCGCCTAAGTTATGCAATGATGAAAGGTGGCGCAATATATTGATAATAATCTAGACTCTCTATTCTTAATTCACAGCAAAGATATGTTCAATATGCTGTGTTGCAGTTTTGTTTAATAACATACATTTTTTTTATTTTGTGAACAGTTGCGACATATTTGATTAACAAGTAATTTTTTAATTAATGCATAATATATAATTCGCCGGTGTAATATGTATACGTTAATGGGTCAACACTTAATTGTGTGGCGTCTAATTTTATATTTATTAAGTTTTCCTATGTTATCTATATCGTATCATGCCGTCACTTAAAAATTAAGTTGTCACGGTAAATAGTATGTAAAATCTTTAGTGGTCCGCAACTCTAAAAATATGTGTCTATCTGCTTCCCATATTTTTTAATCTCCCTAAATATACATACATAAATTTAAGCCAAAAAAATAAGGATATTTTTTACAAAGTGTTCCCCAACATTTAATATTATTTAAATTTAAAGTTGTTTCTAAAATAGATACATCATATCTAATATATTTGATTCACCCACTTTTAATACTTGTTTTTTTTTAATTGTTGTTTTACCTTTCGTGCTATCATTCAAAATAAAAACTTGAAACGTATGTAATTAAAAGAAACCGCAAAGACAGTTTGTACACAAAGCGCAGCAGTCGCAATAATTGAAAGCATTTTTCGTTTGTTTAAATTTTATTTGAATAAACGTAAAATAATTAAACCATTCCCAAAACGTCTGCCAAATACATTTTAAAATTCTTAAAATAGCCTAAAACGCATAAAAAATGCCAAGTGAAATTATAACTTTACAACTAGGACAATGCGGTAATCAGAGTAAGTTTTATGTATCATTAGGATATTTTCTTCGTAAGTTCAGAAATGAGCGCCTCTTATTTAATTCTGTGCGGTGGTCCCTAATGGACTTTTATGAATTTTGTTAGTTGGTTTTGAATTTTGGAAACGTTTGTGCCTGGAGCATGGAATATCACCAAGTGGTGTATTGGAAGATTTTGCCACAGATGGTGTGGATCGTAAAGATGTCTTTTTCTATCAAGCCGATGACGACCATTATATACCACGTGCAGTTCTTTTGGACTTAGAGCCTCGAGTAATTCATACCATAATGAGTTCTCCTTATGCCAAGGTAATTCTATATGTAGCCGTTTGTGTACATATGTATGTATGTATATATCGATGTTTCGTATGTTTCAATAGAAATCCTTTACTTTTTTTTTGCACACTTAGTTATATAATCCGGAGAATGTGTACTTGTCGAAACATGGTGGTGGTGCTGGTAACAATTGGGCTTCTGGCTATGGTCAGGGGGAAAAACTGCAAGAAGAAATATTTGATATTATTGATCGAGAAGCTGATGGTAGTGATTCCTTAGAAGGTTTTGTTTTATGCCATTCTATTGCTGGTGGCACTGGTTCCGGTATGGGGTCATACATTATGGAACGCTTATCAGATCGTTTTCCCAAAAAACTTATTCAAACATACAGTGTCTTTCCTAATCAAGATGAAATAAGTGATGTAGTAGTACAACCCTACAATTCTATGTTGACTTTGCGGCGTCTTACTAGTTGTGCTGATTGTGTGGTTGTCTTAGATAATACGGCTTTAAACCGTATTGCTACGGACCGTTTGCACATACAAAACCCAAGCTTTTCGCAAATTAATACTTTAGTCTCCACCATAATGTCGGTTAGTACCACAACTTTACGTTATCCTTCGTATATGAACAACAATTTGATAGGTTTAACTGCTCCTTTAATACCCACTCCTCAATTGCATTTTTTGATGACTGGCTATACACCATTAACAACCGACAATGATGTAAGTATGATTTTTTTCTACATATCATCAAATAAGTCCTCTATATCATATAATTTAAAAAATCGGCGTTCATTTAATATATGTTTAATAACGTACTTGTCTGAAACAACATTTTAGCAAACTGTCAACGTTCGCAAAACCACCGTTTTAGATGTAATGCGCCGTTTATTGCAACCTAAAAATATGATGGTATCGACTGGTCCAGATAAGACAAATCATCATTGCTATATTTCAATTTTAAACATAATCCAAGGTGAAGTGGATCCCACACAGGTGCATAAATCATTGCAGCGCATACGTGAACGTAAATTAGCACAATTTATACCCTGGGGACCGACAAGTATACAAGTGGCTCTGTCACGTTCATCGCCGTACGTGCAAAGCAGCCACCGAGTTTCAGGCCTAATGTTGGCTAATCACACAAGTATTTGTTCTCTATTTGAGCGAGCTCTAAGTCAGTATGATAAACTCAGAAAAAGAGGCGCATTTTTAGATCAATTTCGTCGTGAGGATATCTTCAAAGATGATCTTTCTGAATTGGATAATTCACGTGATGAAGTTGATTGTTTGGTGCAGGAATATGAAGCTGCAACACAACCTAACTATTTGCAATGGTCTGCCAAGAAAGGTCAAGAGGAGTAATTTTTAAAGTGATGATATTCAAATTAATTTAATTTTAACCAGTGACCAAGTTTACTCCTTTTTTTTTAATTGCCATATTTCATCTCGAATCGTTTAGTTACATATGTTTGCGCATTTCATTAGTTTTATTGTGTAATTTCATATTTGTATTGCTCATAAAACAGTTAACAACTGCAAATACGAATAAAATTGTTTTAATGTTACTTTATTAAACAACAGTCTTTTAAGACGTACAAATTTACTGTTATTTAAATAATTTTTCGCCTCATTTGTTTACATTATAGAATGTTCACACATGTGCTTTAATTACGCAATTAAATGAGGAAAATTAAACCCTTAATTGAATTTAATTTACAATACAAGAAATCAATAAAAAAAAATTGAGCTATTAAAACTTAATTGACCATAAACCGCGTCAAATTGCCCATGCAATCCTGGTGATATCTGTTTAATATGCAAAAAATTCTGTAAAATGGCACATAATATAATATATCAGTAACAAAGAGACGGCAACTTTTTTAAACAGTACCACATTTATATATAAAAGGGATATCAACCTTTATTGTTGCTAATTCTGCTATCTCTTATTATGGCGGTAATTGGAAAGTTTATACATAAAAACGCATAACACATTATTACATGCTTTTCCAAACATCATTGTCGACCTACGAGAATATTTTTAGCTATAAAATGCAAAATAAGGTAAGCTAAATTCCATATGTGAATACCAAACTTTATAACTTAATTTAAAATTTAATTGCCTTAATTAAGGTGTACGTCTGAACATACAAATATATACAGAGATATTAATAGGGTTTGAAGAGTATGGAACAATTTTGTTCGAATATTGTATTTTTTATAAGTTTTATTTACCCTCCATCGGAAGAAAAACTCATTTTTCTTTATTTATATTTCGCGAATAAAGTACTTTTTATTTATTATTTTTCGTATTCATATTTTAAAATTAAAAATGTGGTTATTATTTTTATTACAAGTTATATATTTCCTTATTTTTTCTTAAATTATAAAACTCATGTTACCGCTTAGAATTTATGACTGTACAAGGTAGACACTAGGATGAATGAATACATTTACAAAGGAAACTTAGAATTTCTATTGACTTAAAACTAAACAGCAAAGAATGATATATTATTAATGGCTTTTTAGTTAAGTGAATCTTTGATATTGACAATGATTAAAACATGAATTGTGTTCCATTAAATAGATGCACATATATGTATGTATATTTAAACGATTTGTACGTTTTTGAATTGAGTTTTTAGTTCAAATTTAATTTAAAAAAGACCTAAACTCTAAATAACAAAAAAATTTTATAAATAAACAAAAATTTATTTTTTTGTATGTTCACGCATCAATATAAAAATGTAAAAGCAAACAGGCGAAATAAGTTAATTACTTCTTTTAGGTCTACTCAAACTATTATTTTTTTTCAATTCGGCTTTAAACATTTTGATTTAGATTTAAATTGCTTATATTATTAACAAAGTAAAATTTTTAATTAAGTTTTTTGTTTTACTAAGAGTTAAAAATTCCATTTTGGAATTTAATATTTGATGTAAATAAATGGATTTTTAAATAGAAATTACCTTAGCTTATCTTAAAATGTACTTTATACAGTATTTTTTAAAAATTATTTTCTAGTTTTCGTAAGATAAGAAAATCATATGGAAAAACCTAACACTAGACTTAACAAATTAATTAGTAGCTTTAATAAGTGGGTTTCAGTTTAAAACAAAGTGGATGCAATTTACATTGTCTTATGATTGGCTAGCAATAGGATTGTTTGCAGTATTTTATACTAAATACAACATACATTTCATTTTTGTTTAAAGATATAATAAATACAAAATAACTACATATGTATGAATTACACAATGGAAGATAAAAAAAATTGGATAGAAATTTACAATATGCACATACTTTAAGATAGAATTTATGATGGTGGGAAGTAAAAAGATTTAGTGTAGTAAAATGAAACAGTAGATAATAAAGCATTAAACTTGTTATGTTAAATAGTTGGTATATCGCATGTTGTTTAGTTGTTTACAGGTATTATGTTTGAGGGGGTGGAGGTCGGCGATCAAATTCGCCATTTGAGGCGCTAGAACTGTTTGTACCTAGTGCTACTGTACTACCACTGCTTCCTCTTCTGTAGGTTTCAGGGGGATATTCGCGAGACCAGTCGCCATGATAACGAGGATCACTAATATTTCCAGCCCTAACACCACCATAACTACTATGTGGTCCACACAAACCTGCTGGTATCACACCATTTGGTGGAATATTATAATACGGAGGCATATAATGATTTGAATACACATGCTGAGGCGGATGTGAGGGTGGATATCTGCAATATAAAAAAAAGCTATAGTTAAATACGCGCGATACTTATATACTTTTTTCTTTTGAAATATTGGCAATATTTTATTAAAAAAAACAAAAACAGTTTTAGTGTCATGAAATGTTTTCTTTTGCTAATCACATGTCTTTGACAAAACGAACATTTCTTTTTAAATATATTTGTCATCGTAATACCGTTTTATATGTGTTTCAAATTACCTTCTCTTTTCGACTCGTCTATCTCTTTCACGATCTCTGTGATCACGGTGGTAACCACCGCCAGGAGTGCGATTGTTATAGCTGTCATAACGCTCCCGTTTATAATCACAATTGCCATATCTGTGAAAAAATATGCCCATCCAAATAATTTCTATAAAGGTTTCATTCAAAGATTTAAGTCGACAACCTACCGATCACGATTATGATTCCATCTATCACCACCACCAGAACCTCCCTCAACATAAGGCGACAATGTAGTGCCGGGCGGTAGACGTGGATTACTTTGATGAATCCGATTATTTGGAGTGGATGGCGAGTTTATTGAGTTGCGACGATCAATATTGTTACTACCTCTGTTGGTATTTGAACCATCATGACTATTTCCGCCGCCATAATAGTCGTCACGTTGGCGCTGTTTGTTCCGTTCATCTCGGTTTCTAGGTAATAAATAAAATAAAAACTTTAACCAGCACTCTAAACATATTTTTTACTCAGATGACTTACCTTCCCTGACCACCTTCCAGACTGAGTCTTTTGTACGACATTGATTTCATATCACCAGATTGCATAGAGTTACTACCACCTTCATTTTCATCACGTTTACGTTTCATAGGCGAATTATTAGTACCCGCGTGCACTCCAGTAAGTTGTTTATGTTTATTACCTGGAGGTTTATTATTGCCTTGATCTATTTTCATAAATCTTTCAGATTTTGGTTTATCACGTTCTTTATCCTTTTCTTTGTCTTTATCTTTTTTCTTCTTTTTAAACGTTTTACTCTGCTCATCATTACCATTAAGAGATAATGGTGCATCTTTGGATTTCTTAACTGATGATTGTAGGGCTTTATTGTGTTTATCCGGACTGGCAGTTTTATTAGCAATTGATTCTTTTAAATCTTTCGATGCAGCTTTGTACATTTTAAAGAGCTTCTTAGCGTCAAATTCTGAAAATAACATATAATAAATATATAAATTGTGATCGTAAACTTGAAATACATTTTTCATACCTGTAAATTTGGAGACAAAATACCAAAGATTTGAACGCCACTCCTTTTTTTCTGTTTCTTTGGTGTACGATACTAAACAAACATCAATTTGTCGTCCTATAGATATCAAACAATCTCTTGTGTGTTTCACTTGATCTTGAGTAGAAAGGCTGGAATCTGGTCGATCTAAAGCTTTTAATGCCTTTTTAACTGGTCTCATTTTTTCCTTACATTCGTTGAATATGTTGGGATCTAAATCCCCTAAAACCTCTAAAGCTCTTGGCTCATTGTTCGCTGTAAAATGCATAGGTTTATTTGTGGAATCTGCACCTGATGACTTCTTAGATTTTCCCAACGATTTTGCAGTATGATCTTTTTCTTTTGAAGCTTTTTGTTTTTTCTTAACTGCTACATTCAGGTTTTCGACATCATTCGATGTTATATCTTCAACGGCTTCGGTTTTTGACTGACTCTCTTTTCTTTCCTTGCGAATTTTTTTCTCTGCTACCAAAATGTTATCTCCGGTTTGTGATGTTTCTTCTGCCTCGGAAACATGTCGAAGCTTGCGTTCGGGTGTGGCAATATGTGTTCCACTGGAGCCTCCCGTTTTTGTCTCTCTCGGCTTTCTTGGCTTACGTTGTTTGCGTTCTCCTCCTTTTTTGGTTTCCACATTTTTCTTTATGATTTTAAGCAAATATTCTGCTCTTGATTGCAAATGCTTTGCTTGTGGTTTTCGGCCATCATTGTGTAGTATTTTTTCAGTCAGCTTTAGACTTGGGTCCATTTTCATTTGCTCCCAAGAACCAATACCATATTGATAGATGCCACAGAGCAGTTTGGAATCCTCATCGTCACCCCATTCCACATCGAAATTCGCGGGCCGTGTTTTAAGGCCAAGTGACCAGTTAAGTCTTTCAGTTGCTGTGCATGGAATAACATCATTAAGGGGTTTCAATTCTTCTTCACATGATAAAAGAGTTTTAGCATTAAACGATACTCCTCCCAATTTAACAGAGAATGTAGCCCGACTACGTTTTTGTTTACAAGCAATTTCTTCTGGTGGAGTTGATGCAACATTTAAATCAGCAGCTTTTTTTTGTGATGCAGCGTTTCCAGCCAATTCTTCTTTATGTTCATTTAAAAATTGAACACACCGATCGTGTAACATTTCTCCAATACGTTTAAGTTCAGCCAAAGGCTTTTCCTGTAACTCAGCATCACACGCAATAGCTTCTAGCCGTTCAATCGGCGCAGGAAACTTTTTATATGATTTTATAAAACGTCTAATTTCACTATCAGTAAAACCAATTATTTTTTCTTTCATTGCCGGTCTACCGCGTTTCGATTTAGATTTTCCGTCACCATCATTGCTGGCATCTGAGCCCATGTCATAATCAGAATCATTAGAATCATCAGGCTGCCCTTTTTTTCCTCCTCTTCTACTGGGTGCTTCATTTTGATTGTTCGCGGCTGTCTTTCTTCTTGGTGGTAGATACAAGTCTTCCATTTCTTTTGCTCTTTCTTCATTTTCGACAACTCTACGAAAATTTTCAGGTATAATATCGTCCCAATCTTTAGTGTCCTCCTCTATAGCTTGATTTTCATTATCCTTAGTGGAGGTATCGGGCTCCTCTTCAAATGCAGCTATACTAGCCACTTTAAAAGCAGACAGCAAATCGTCGCCAGGCATTTCAGGATCTTCGTTACGTGTTTCGGCTCTTCGTAAAATTTCATCTATATCACATACTAATTCTTCATCGTTTTCTTGTTCATTATTAAACAATTCTTCAGCACCAAATTTCAATATAGCTGATAGATCATCTTTATTGAAAGGGGTAGTATTGGAAGATCCTGCATTTCCCCTATCTAAAACAGTGCGCCCTGTGGTATCCATCCGCTGTATAACCAGGTGATCTAAGACCATCTTTTGCTTAGCCCTTTCTACTATCTGTTCTTCCACTGAACGTGCTGTTACTAAACGGTAGATATTAACTTGATTTTTTTGTCCAATACGATGTGCTCGAGCTTGTGCTTGTAAGTCGTTTTGAGGATTCCAATCGGAGTCAAAAATTATCACAGTGTCGGCTGTAGCTAAGTTTATACCTAAGCCTCCTGCTCTCGTCGAAAGTAAGAAACAAAAATCCTGAGAGCCTTCAGCATTGAAATGATCTAACGCTTGTCGGCGAATTTCTCCCTTAATGCTGCCATCTAAACGTTGGAATGAAAAATGTCGCTTCTGCAAATAGTCCGCCAATATGTCTAACATTCGCACCATTTGAGAGAAAATCAATACTCTATGGCCAGTTTCTTTTAAACGACAAAGTAACTTATCCAAAAGAACAATTTTACCCGATCCTCTGAGAAGTGTTTGTAGAGCTTCATCTTGTTGCATACCTATAAGTTCAAATTCCGAAGGTCTTATAAGAGCGGCATGATTACAACATTTCTTCAACTCTATGACAATATTCAGAAAAGTTGATGTTGATCCCTTTTTGCCCTTGCGCAATGCATCAAAATTCTTCGTGAGTATCCATTTGTAATATTGTTTTTGCAACGAAGTCATTTCAACGCGCAAAATTTGTTCAACTTTAGCAGGTAGAGATTTTTCGACATCCTTTTTAACACGCCTCAAAATGTACGGTTCCAATTGTTGATGTAACTTTGTGTAGCCTTTGTCAGCGGCATTTCCGTGTTCAACTTCAAAATCCTCCCAAGTTACAAACTTTTCAGGCATGATAAAATGAAGAAGAGCCCAAAGTTCTTTAAGAGAATTCTGTAGTGGTGTACCCGTAATAAGTAATCTATGATTGGTTTCAAACTCTTTAAGCGATTTGTAAAGAAGTGAATCATCGTTTTTTAAACGATGTGCCTCATCGACAAGCAATGCTGCCCATTGCAATGTACCCAAAAATAATTTATCCTATAAAGAACATTTTACAACTCTAATTGACAAACGTAAATTTTATGTATATGCGTTTGTGCATTACATAGAAGACTTACACAGTTTCTGATTATTGTGTAGTACATAATCTATTCACTTACCTTTAATACAATCTCATATGTAGTGAGAATGCAATTGAACTTGAGTCTTTTCGAGCCATCAAATGTCCATTCATACTGCCGTATCATTTCCCGTGATTTAACATCCCCCAAGTACGTCACCACATTCATATCGGGAGCCCATAGCTCAAATTCACGCTGCCAAGCAGTCATTGTAGAGAGAGGCACAACGCATAGGAATGGACCAAACAAATGATGTACTTTAAATAGTGAATACAAAAAACAAATAGTTTGTATCGTTTTCCCCAAACCCATTTCATCAGCTAAAATGACCGAGTTTTCTTTACACCAAGAATGCAAAAGCCAATTCAAACCATCCATTTGATAGTCTCGGAGCGATAAACCTTCTTGTAAAAATTCTGGTTGCACTTTTATTTTGTAAAACTTTGGACGATATTTAAAGACTTTACAATGTCGCGATGGAGTACATTTTGAATTTTCGCGCTCATTAAAATGTTCGACACAATGTTTCCATTTTCGCAAAACTAAATTCGCATCTTCCCATGTGGCTTCAGCATAAGGCAGTGACTGCCATTTACATAGGTATTCGCTGTCACCTTCAGGCTTTTCATTACGTGATATGATACGATCAACACTATTATATGACTTGACTAAATCATTCTGTAACTCCAATTTACATTCGTAATAGTCAATGTCTTCAGGGCCGGCATAACGCATCCAATATTCCTGTTCTTTTTCTTTTTTGATGAAATTATCCAACTTTTTTATGCCTTTAACCTTTTGTTCTTTTAGTGTAGTTTCAGATTCCCAGGTGTTGTGTATATAAGACCATCCCTTCCATTTGATAAGATATTGTACTTCGGTATTTTCTGAATCATTTTCATCAACACCTTCGTTAGGATCACAGCCACTTTCTTCAATAGCATATACGGTAGTTTGGTTTCCTGTGCAACCTTTTCTGCCTTTACGTTGCGCCAAAATTCGTTCAATTGTCTCACGTTTTTCGTCCTCCTCAGCTGCTAATGCTGCAGCTTCTGCTTGGCTTTCATCATATTCCACTTCTAATAAATCTTCCGAGTCAGTTTTATCATCTTCCGAAGCTTCTTTATAGCTAACTGCTGCTGCTGCCCGGCGTGTACCGAATCTAATAAACCGAAATCAATATTTAAAGCCAAAATTGTGAACGAGTTAATGTAATGAAGTGGTAAAAAGAAATATACCTCTTTTCATCATTACTATCATCGGAAGTGGTCGATTTTTTACTACGCTTTTGCTGTTTATTTTGTTTAGAAGCAGGTTTACGTCTTGGTGGCGTTGAATTTTCGCTATCACCATCGCTTTCATCACTTCCTTCGGAATTCCAACTAAAAGATTTTTTTAATTTTATTTTAATAAATACCGAATTAGACACATTTATATTTTTATGATTTAATATAAATTTACTTTTGCCTTTTTTTCTTTTTGACTGGTTTCTTGATTTTTTCGGCAGGTGCTGGTTTACGAGTTTGGCGAAGAGAGGTTCGTTTAGGTTGATAATCTTCTTCAGTGTCATCCTGTAAATGTTTATTTATAGTATATTTTATTTCTATCGCATTTTAAAGTGACAAAACTTACACTGCTACTGTTACAAGATTCCGAAGGTGATTGATCAGAAGAATTTGATGATTTTGATGATTCTGCTGAATCAAATGCATTATTTTTTGCGTTCGCTGACGCTGCAATAGAGCTTGAATATTTTTCTTTGCCACTATTGGAATCATCGTTTGAATCGTTGGAGTCATTGTCCTCATTGGTTGTATGTGAGGTATTACCCTCAGTGACAGATGTTGTGGTTGTGTTGTTTGTAGTACTGCATTGCAGGTGTTGAACAGCCCCTTTTCCTCCTTCACAATCACTAGTGGATTCAGCCTGGTGATGTTTCGTTTTCTCATTTTCTTCATCATCCTCATCGTTCGATGAATTTGAACATGAGTTGCTAGCACTGTCGCTGACACTTTCATTTCCATCGGAATACCCATTGGTCTTTGTATCTTCTTGTCCGTCAAAGGCTGTGGGTGGAATCCCAGTTTCCGTATTTTGCTTATTTGTAACGAATTGGATTTCTTGTTCACTATTTTCTTTCTGCAGTTGGGAATGTCCATCCCTTGCATTTTCATCGTCTTCCTCTTCTCGGTCGAGTGGTTCAGGTGATGTGTGGCCGTCACTAGAATTTGAGGATGATGATGAACTATCAGAATCGGAATCGGACTCTAAAGAACTACCGCTGCCACTTCCGGAACCATTATGTCCGCGCGTATCATCTTCCGAACCTATGTTGTTTAAGAATTCATTTTGTTCCTAAGAAATAAATCTCATTTAATGTTCAAAATTTTAAATTAAATTTAAATTAAACACATGCTGTGGTGGTATTTGAATTTTAAGGTCCCGTCATCCCATTTCACTTTTTATTTTTGCATTTAAAACCATATATTTCTTGAAAATTGTTTTTATACTACATTTGAATTCTATACATAGTTTACCAAAATAAAGTATTATATATATATTTAACCAATTTTTCAACTCGCCCTGTTAAATGTGTGCTAAAAATTATTGACCACCTATGTTACCTCGTTTCCTTAAAACAAGGGATTTTTCATCCAGAAATTTATAACTTAAAAATTCTCAAATATGTACCCAACAACTAGCCTTAAGTATAGGAGCTATATTCGGCTGTGCCGAATCTTATACACCCTTCGCAAAAGTATAAACTACTAAATATGTACTATGGATTATTACCTGATCAAAGAATTGTTTGGGATATTTAATATTGCCCTCTGGTTATAACTTTTCGTTAAATCAAAGTGTCAGCTTTTTTTGATTTATAGTGAATTTAATTTTTTTTAATTTTTGTTTTTAGTCATTTTTTATATATTTGCTCAAGTCTTGTCAACAGTCATTGTATGCTCATCAAAATTCTTTTACGCTATAGCCTGAGTAGGATTAGCCAAGATGGGCCAGAGATATTGCCACATTACGATTTCTATCATTATGCAACAGCTGCATGCATTAAAAATCATATGCAAATATGTTTATATAATTAACCTTTATTTAAAATAAAGTTTACAATACAGTATTAAAATAAAATAAAATTCAATTAAAAAACTAAATTAAAAATTAAACATATTATTTAAAGTTGTATCTAAATTGAGAATAATTAAATTTTTATTTACATCCATTGCATTGCATCATATTAGAAGAATTTGCTGCGCATACGGGTCTGTTGCACAATAAGAACGTTTTAATTGGTGGGTGACGTTTTATGCATATGTAACAATTACTCTTAATTTAATTCTGCCAGTGCTGCCAGTTCTTCTTCGCTCCCTACTGCATATTTTTTTATATTTTCAAAGGACCACCGTTTGTTGCTTCAATAGTTCTACTTGTAGAGAATATTTTGGTTACTCGGCTGTTATTGGATCTTATTTCTATTTAAGATTTCGCCAGTTGCGGACTAAGTTGAAGGATCGTCCTATACTGGCTTTTACACGGCTTAACACGTTCGCCACTCACCAATTTTTAGAGCTTTCAATAAAAACTCACGAAATTAAAGCTAAATATATTTAAATAATAATGCGACACTTATATGTGACATGAGTTTTTATGAAAACTTCCACGTCACATATATGTGACGCTGAGTGGCGAACGTGTTAAGTTCTAATTTGTTCTGTTTTCGTAAATTATGTACGCAGCAAAGACCGCTACATACATCGTAGTACTTCCTGGACCATCATTCCTATATAGTAAGGTGGACCAGCCCATCACTATTTTTCCATAATGGTCACTGGAAATAAGTTCAAGATTAACAGTTTCGCCAAAGGGGCTGTTTTCAAAATGCAATTTAATTTTGTTTCCTAAATATTTTAGATGTTTTACTTTTATGGGTCAATTAACTAACCCTTAGAGCAATTTTTACAAAAGGAGTTTTTTATGGATCTGATTCCTGCTTCCTATTGTAGACTTCTGAAAATATGGTTAAAATTACTCCCACTGTTAAATTGGTTTGTGTCTCTGCTAGTTAATTCTAAATTTATCTTCACATACATTCTCACATGCTATATCATCAAATTCTTCACTTTTGTCTTCCGGATCGTATTCTGGTAACTGCATATGTTCTACGTTGGAGTAATCTGGAGCTACATCAACTTCATGATCGTCTACAACCTCTTCAGGCAATAACTGCTCATTTTCACTATTTCCCTCTCGAGTATATTCTTGCTACTCAGTCATATAGCCGTACTTTGAAAATTTGCATTTCGGACACTTGTAATTTAAAAATTTTCAGGAAAGGGTTATTGAGAGTTTTAATCATTTTTTCAGTGAATGACATATGCTGGGAACACAACTGGTACGAACGACGAATTTCGTCCAACACGTCGGTAAAAATTCGCGGTGTAAATTCGTCGTATGAAGCACAATAACGACGAAAAAATAACAGCTGTTATCTTTATAATATATATGGGTGACCATTTAAAAAATAATAGTTAAAAAATTAAACACTAACAAAAACACAGCCAAAAAATTGTTTTATAGTTAACTACTATTTTGTAAACTTATTTTAAATACTATAAAACAAAATTAAATTAATTATTATTTAAAAAAAACTTTATTTACTAAAATACTTGGAAACTAAAACCAAACATGGCCACATTTTACTGTTTTGTTCGTCGTACGCCGGCGAAAGTAATAGAAATAAATCTATTCAAAGTTCGCCGCGTATGACGAATATTGGCGACGAATATTCGCGGAGAAAAATTCGTCGTTCGTCGCAGTTGTATTCCCAGCAATAGGATATATATTTTCGCATGAAGCCGGAACGGGCCGCTAGTTATTGATAAAAATAAGTATAAGTAGTTACGGAAGCGAACCAATGAAAATAATTGTAGGATTTTTTCAGAGTATCGAGGCTTAGTTTCAGTCAAAAAACAATGATTATCTTCACAAACTGCTATTAGTTTCACTTCAAGTCCAGTAATAATAAAATGGCAATATCTTCTTAAACATACTACAGAACGATTGTTAAAGACGCCTGATACAGATCATTTGAAAAAACTTGAAAATCGCTGCATTACTTTGATTTCCAAATGGAAATGTGATGAATCCTCTGGTCAGAAACAATTACAGTATCAAAGTTATAAAATTGTTAAGTATTTGTTGTAAAAGTAACAAAAAAATAAGACATATTTAACGACGTTTTTTAACACATCACTGTTATGGCAAATTTCAACTAAAAATTCAATCCAATCAAAAGTTATGGATTTTTGACCGCTTTCTCGTGGAATGGTCCGCTGTACGCAGGCGGCCGCTTTCTCGTAATATAGTCCGCTGTGCACAGGCGGCCTACAATTACAACTTGCAGATTATCCGCAATTCTTTGGCACTCAATCGATAAGGAAAGGACGATGGCATGACTGGTCCTGGCTATCGCTAATAGTTGGCATAATAACGGAGCACTCACTGTATGATTGGACGTACGTGACTTGGAATCCTGGAGTTCTATAGGAAATTGTGGGTATAGATGGAAGGTCGCCGGGGCATCACAATGGGCCTAATGTCCTCCGATTGGACTCGCTGTATGTGAGCTGCCCACCTAACCTAACCCCGATGAAAGAAATAATGTAATTCCCAAAGCAAACCCCTCCAAATATCTTGGCCCTGACGGCATGTTGAACAACTTAGTAAGATAGCAATGATGTATTTCAAACGGTTGTAAAAACTCGCTAAAAACCAAGTAGCCATTCCAGATATCTGGAAGGTAACACGTATTAGTCTTATAATATAATTTGACATATCAACAATGCAAGGAGATTCTATCGCCGGATTTCGTTCCTGTCACCTATTACTAAAGTTTTGGAACCCATCTCCTAAGAAGCATTTCCCGCTCCGAAGTCACAAGAGATGATGGAAATTCATTCCAACAATCTACATCAGAGAAACTGATATATATTACAACTACATCTTTGAATATGGCACCATTCAATACTGATAAATGACATCGCGATGTCGAATCTTCCCAATTATTAAATCGCAGGATTACTAAATATCTCTGTAGCAGACAAGGTTTGTTGAGTCCCGAGGCCAAAAATCAAGCTATCGCAAAAGGAGTACTATCAAAAATACTCAACATAAATATGTCATGAAAAAATTCCTGCACCCTCACAAAAAGCTTCGTTAGTATCATATGCAGATGATTGTACAGTTTTCGCATCTGGTGCTAATATCGTTGACTCAAGTGCAAAATGTTTGAATACTAATATCCAGATTCCATGCTGGAACATAAGCTTAAGTTATAAGCATCAAAGTCGTCAATGTCTCTTTTCAATCCTTGGACAAAGAGAGCAAGGAGCAAAATCTGAAAACACTCGGGATAGTCTTTGAAAACCTCCTTAAGTTCTCCTCACAACCCAAGTACGTAAACCAAAAAGCGAATTCAAGGAGTAATATCCTAAAATCTCTGTGTCACATGTGGTGAAATGTGCAATTCGGTCGTAGCCGTTCAAGGCAATATGCAGACCTCTCAACAACTATACTCCTCAGCGAACCTTATAGGGAATATTGCAAAGGACTCAGAATAATGCACTAAAATCACACAGGATGTTGCAAAATGACAAATATTTATAAATGGGAAATCAGCGGTCCCGAGTGGAGAGTCTCAGCAGGTCTCCGAGTAGCACTGATCTCATAACAAGTCCTCAATGCCTACGACACTTGGAACATCAAGACGAGCAAGTGTTGCCTTCAAATAACCAATGGCAATCTACTGCCAGCGTATGCTCCCCATGTTAGGGGCGGCGAAGGGTCTTGTCACAAACGGCTCGCTATGAAATCGTGAAATTACGCTATTAAGTCAGCCTGCCTGAAGGCCATGATTGCAGCCCCAGGAGTCCAGAAGTACGATCAGCTAAATGATTACCGAAATCTTAGAGACTATGCTTCTTATAGGAACAAAAGGAAATAATATATATGTACATGACCAATTACCTGCCTAATCACCCCAACCATCAAATGTTAATGCAGGATCGCCTCCTACGACACATCCAGAAGGATGTGGAGACATCAGGAACGTCAACCCAAACGACATTGACCTGATATCTGGGCAGGGATCGCCTGGATCAAAGAAGCTGTCAATGGTTAAAAATGCAAGTCCTTAATCCGCCTACGATATCGGAAAGTGAGCGGCAACTACCAAAGCAGACACGTTCAACATAGGCATCATTAGGAGCCGACTGGTGCAGTATGATCAACTGCTACCGAAAACGAGTCATTCCCGGCACTTAAATCACTACCCTGACTGTCTCCACGATACAATCCTTTTTTAGCTGTCCTAGTAGGATAACTCGTTTGCGTCCCATAGCCCTATATCTCAGACCAGATCGACTAAGGTGGCAAGATAATTTATTTATTTTTTTATTTATTTATTTAAGTAGTATTCGAAATACTTTATAATTACAATGATAAAAATTAGTTTTCTTTACAATTTCTTTTTTAAATGCTCTGATGAGTAGTGCTCTTAATAACAAATACACAATTTCTTTTGAATATATTAATATTACTTTCATTCTTTATATAATATGGCAGGTGATTAAATAATTGTAGTCCTTTATATAGACATCTCTTCGTTGTGTTGTTTATAGCCCTGTGTATTCTAAAATCATTTGCATTGCGAAGATTATATGGTTGGCTTTCATTTACATATCTAAGTTGTTCCGTTAAATATTCTGGTGCGTTGCCTATTTATATCTTATGGATAAAGGTAAAAGTATTAAGTTGAAGCCTCTGCTTTATATTTAGCCATTTTAGTGTGTCCAGCATGAATTGTATTGGTGTAAGCCTATTGCACTTTATGATCGACCTCATAGCCCTGTTTTGAAGTTTCTGCAGTCTTTCTATTTGTAAGTTTGTGCAGCATGTATATAGTATTGTTGAACCGAATTCAAAATAGGGTTTTATTATGGTATTATATATATTAATCGCTGTCAATATGGATACCCTGTTTCTTATTCTCTGAAAGAATCCAATTTTTCTGCCAATTTTCTTGCAAATATATTCCATGTGTTCTTTTAAATTAATTCTCTTGTCTATTATAAATCCCAAGTATTTAATTTTTTCGACCTTTTCTATTACCTTATTATTAATTTTAAAACTATTGTCCATATTTATTTCCATTATCTTTGTTTTATCTTCGTTAAGTTTAAGTTTATTCATTTTCAACCAATTATTTACAATTTCGATATCTTGTGTTAGATTTCTGTGACACTGTTCGTCTGATTCTGATTCACTAAATATCAGGGTATCATCTGCGTATAACACTATTTCGCATTTTTTAATTATATTGGGCATATCATTTATATAAATAATAAATAATAGAGCACCCAATATTGATCCCTGTGGTACACCATATCCATTATCGATTGTGGCAGATTTGAAATCGTTAACTTTCGTTATCTGTTTTCTATTTGTCAGGTATGATTTAAACCAATTTAACTCTCTATTCTGTATTCCGTAACAGAATAATTTTTGCAGTAATAATTCTCTATCTATGGTTTCAAACGCCCGTTTAAAGTCTAGAAAAATTGCCATAATTTTCTTATTTTTTTTCAAGTTTTTTCCACCTATTTATAACGTAATTCACAGCTGTTTCACATGAAAATGTTTTTCGAAAACCCGATTGGTATTTAGATAAAAGATTATTTTTTTTCCAAGTATTCTTCTAGTTGTTGTTTTACAATTTTCTCGATAACTTTCTCACATGTTTTTAGTGTGTTTATTGGCCGAAATTCTTCGCATTTATTTGTCTTTACTATTTTTTCAATTGGTGTTACCATAGAAGTTTTCCAATTTTCAGGAAAAACTCCAGTATCTAGAGATTTGTTAATGATATTTAAAAGTTTATCACCAATTAAGTTCTAATTTTCCAACATCAGTTTAATATTAACATTATTATAGTCCGGTTTCTTGTTGATGCTTTTACACGTATTCTTTAATTCTGTTATATTTATTGAACGAAATTCAAATCTAGTATTTCTCATATTTATATAATTAATATATTGCACACCCTCTATATTATTTCTGATTTCCTTAATACTTTCAACAAAATATTCGTTAAATTGGTTTGCTATTTCATTGTTAAATATCACATTTTGTATCACAGATTTGGGTTTCTTTAGCACTAACCTTTTAAATAGACAATAAGCCACTAGCTAAATGAGCATAGGGACTATATTACTCCCAACAAATAAATTTTATAATAAAATTAATTGATATAAAATTAGCAAAAGTATTTTTTAGAAAGAGAGCAAGATTGGAAGAATCCTTCGTCTGTGAGCCAGATTTAAGTTATTTGAAACACATCTGGTGCATAAATAGTTTAAAATTACATTCTGCATTTGTGCGCATGAGAGTACGTTTTATTCCCTCTTGTTAAAATGAAAACAAGGCCTGGAAAAGTTTCTTTTTTGTAGGATTTAATTTAAAAAAAAGTCGGTTTTATATTTACTTCAAAAATTATTTCAAGCTCATTATTTTAATCCAAGAGTGATGACTAGGTAGAAACACCTAAACCATTGTTACTATAGATATCTTTGGATCTCTGATCATATCACAGTTGAAGCAAATTCCTTATGAAGGCTACTTTTTTATTTTAGAGATCGTTGGCCATTATGGTGTATATACTTCAATATAATAAGCAAGAAAAGGTTTTAGCTTCGTTCTTAAAGAATTGTAGCTAGAATTGCTATCGACTGTATGAGAAAATTGTTTCCAATATAATCCAACACGAGACTGAACTGATTCCTATTTTATTCACAAATAACAAAAAGGAATCGGTTCAAAGCTCTTGAACCCGATATATATGTACATTTTTGTATCGTTCATTTTATTTTTTGTAGTAAAACCTCTTAATGTATTGCCGAATTAAAAATTAATTTTAATAAAAATATTTAAATACAATTTAATACAGACTGGATTGGGGACCCACGTGAGTCTGTACTTGCAAATACAGATTTCAATGTAATGTTTAAATGTATACAAGTTACTATTGAAAAATATGTGATGCCACACCAGCGGTACATATCAATTACCAGAATTTATTTATTTACTGATCATTTATTCAATATATATAATCTTCGCAATGCAAATGATTTTCGAATACACAGGGCTATAAACAACACAACGATGAGATGTCTACTATATAACGGACTACAATTATTTAATTAGCTGCCATATTATATAAAGAATGAAAGTAATATTAATATATTCAAAAGAAATTGTGTATTTGTTATTAAGAACACTACTCATCAGAGTTTTTAAAAAAGAAATTGTAAAGAAAACTAATTTTTATTATTGTAATTATAAAGTATTTCGAATACTACTTAAATAAATAAATAAATAAAAATAAATAAAATAAAATTTCCTAAGACTCGTCTATATGAACATCTAAATTCTATTTATATTATTTAAAAAGTTTTATCCGACAATGGAGGTTATATTCTATTTTATGCAGAACTAAAAATTTTGAAATAAGAGGAATTCCTTAATACGATGAGTGTAAAAACCTTCACCGTAAGCCAAGGATATTTTTTATTAGAAAAGCAAATACATAACAATGGTTTCACCACCAGACATTGAGTCAAGACTGTGGTCTTTGGACTATGGAGCGGCCAATGATGTTGGATTTGTGTTCTTCTCTGCATAGTTCTGCTTGTTATGTTCATGTTGTATATTTTCTTCAAAATTAACTGCAAATACGATTTTTTGGCACTGAATACATTTTCTAATGCTATTGTCGCTTGGTGCGTTGCAAGTATAACATTCCGTTGGCACCTCATGGTGGTCAAACCACTGGGTGAATAATTGCCTCCACCAACGACTCCTAACCTAACAGATTGTCAGGCACTGCCTGCCAACTCAAGACCATGATTTCGGTCATGGCCTTACCCTTGGTTAAGAACGGAGCCGAACACTCCTACCGATCTTTGGGTCATCCAGTTGCAATGCAACTCCACACCGAGTTAATAAACTCTACCCGCGATTTGGGTCTAAACCACAGCTCCCACGAAGCTCTCCGAAGGGCCGCACTATAGTCAGGCAGGAACCAAAGTTCCAGGGGCTCCTGACTCCGGTGGTATCAGACTTAAATCTCCGGTCAGACCTCGTAACAAGCCTACTACTACCAGTTGGGCCCCGAAAGACCTGGGACTGGTCGCCCAAAAAGAAACTCAGAGCATTAACTGAAAACTTTGACTCAAAAAACGCAATGCGCACCGGGTGCTACTACATTGCTACCATTTTACGTCAACACAAAACCGCCTATGCAAAAAACCTTTTTGCACACCTTGTACTTTTAATTAAACTTTCTATGAAGGCGAAGTAATTACAATTAAAAAGAGTCACTACAAAATAAGTTTAGATATATATTTAATAACATTCAAAAAAATAATCAAAGCCTCATCAAGAGCTTTGAAAATTTGTATCCAAGTTGTAACCCACAGGGAAAAAATACACTTCTATATTTAGTGATAAATCCGTTTCTTAAAATAATTTATGGACACTAATTTAAATCTAATATGTAAATTAAGTACTTTATAAATAAACTTATATACATACAGAGAACGAAAAATGACACTGAAGATGGCACATAGCCGAAACCGGTTTGTCTCCAAACCAAACTTGACAAGGGATGACGGGAATTCGTTCCAAAATTCTATATACATACACTTATCCAAAAATATTAGAAACCGTACTCTGCTAAACATTTTTAATTGTGCCTCAAAGTTAAAGATATATACAATTTTATAATTTCATGTTTTAAGAAGTTAAGAGAATTGCTAGATTTTAGCAAAAATATAATAATCATATTTTATGTAAAAAATTCAAGATATTTCAACGTTAATTATTGCTGTTTAATATTATATATCGTTCCAAAAAAGCTTCTAACATTTATGGGCCAAGAACACTGATAATGATAGAAAAAACTCCCGACATTAACGCTTACAAGGACCCTAACGAAATTACATTTTACAAATTGTTAGGAACCCACTCCTGAAAGATTTTATCATGGTGCTGATGCCAAAGTTTAGTTGTTAATGATAGCATTTCTTTATATTAATTGGCTTACATATTTCAAAATCAATTGCTTGCTTCTTCTTATGTAAATTTTCAAAGAACATCCTCTCCAGAAATTGGAGCATTATTATATCTAGTCATAAAATATATTCGAATCAATCGTGTATAACTTAAAATTCGATAGAAACAGCTTCAGCCAATTAAGGCTACTTTGATATGGCACGTTTATAAAAAAAATATTTCATTGCTTTATAATAAGAAACAGAATATGATTCTGGAGAGGATTACATGATGTTTCATGCCTTTAAATATAGAAAACAAACAAACCAACACTTAAAATAAAACAATCATCTATATCTTTTTGCAGCTAAGTAATAATAATTAAAAACAATACTTTGACTTCTAATATTTCTACTTTGCCTTTAAAATTTAACAAAATATCCAGAAAATCCAATTGTGACCACATTCGAAAATTTGTCCATACAAAACCTGATTACGTAATCGATGAAAATTGTTGAAAATTTAGTGATTTTGACAAAAAGGACAGGTTTTTTTTATATTTTTACATAAAACTCGCCCTAAATACACTAAATTATTGAAATTTAAGTTAAAATTACTAAAATGGGTCCCTAATGGAATTAGATTAATTTTACATTTCTGGAAACGTAGATTTCTCTAGAATCCAAATCAATAGAGAAAGGAGTGAAACAATTAGGATAAAGTTAAAAAATTTTGAAATTTTCATCATCACCTCTTATATTACATACATAAATACAATTTTAAGTTTGTTGGGTCTGAAGATACTCCGCATTTCCAAGTCTATTTGCTGCCACACCCATATATGGGAATACAATATATTTAGTAAATTTTGTAAAACAATGTATACTTTATTAAAAAATATTGAAAAAAAACAAAATATTTACATTTTTAACCGCCAAAAATACAAAAAACCATCACAATTCCATATTTTTCATACAACACTCACCTGGCTCATGATATATTTTGATTTTTAAACCCGTTTTTCTTATAGCAGACATTAATTATACACTTCTTTAGCAATGAAAGTAATTATTTTTATATATTTATCCACAAATTTTCAATTTTAAAAGTTTTGAAAAAATTTTCTTTCTCCAACTCAGCACATAAAAAATTTTCACGTCGTCTTCGTCCTCCATTCACAAGTCATTTGTTCAAAATCGCCATTTTGTTTTTTCGTAATAAGAGTACCGTGCTTTTTAGCGTTGCCATATTTTCAAACTATACATTTGAGGGTCACCAGCTTTAATTTCAAGATTTTTCGAACACACTCATATATGGCTTTTTTTGCCATTGCCGATTGTCGGCTGTTGTATATATTTTTCAATTACTTTTGATCACAAAAATTTCAAAATCTCAATATTTATGTTTTACCTTTATTAATATTGCTTTTGCTTATATGTTTTACCAATTTTGTTTATTTTTATTCTGTATTAATATATTTTCTTGCGGCTTTTCTTTAACTTGATTTTCACTCATTCAGCCATTTTGTACAAATAATTCTGATTGTCATTGCCAGATGTTTATAATAATTTTTATTGCCATATTATTAATATTCTTTTAAGAACATCTCTGTTGTAAATATTTCGGTTTTTATCGTATAAAATGTGTAGTAATTAATTACAAATATGTTTACTTATACGTACAGTAATATCTAGCTTATAAAAAAGATAGGAAATAAAAGAAATATCTAGAAAGAAGAACAAATTTATACAAAGAAAAATTCTTTACGAATTTATTTTTATATATTTATTCACAAAACAACAACATATGTCGAGCATATAAACGAAGACCCTCACTCGTTATAATGATAGAACTATAGAGTGTTTGGTGGGAATCGCATCCACGATCCTCTACGTCACTGCTAACTAGCCTACCGGGGACAATATATAAATTTATAAACATGTATAAAATTATTAATAAAGCTACAAATAGCTATATGTGAAATATACACATAATAATGCCAATAGACACTTAAGAAACACTAATATACTGAATTGTTATTATCCAAATTAAAAAAATTAAAAAATAATTAATTATATAAAGTTCATGTGTTTTAAATTCGTTCATTATTTATAAGGGTTTTGCAATCATATACATATATTTGTTGCTAAAATCATTATATGTTTTGCTTAAATTTACAAAAAGTTTATACATTTCTGAAAATTTTATTTCTTGTAATATAAAAATTAAAAAAAAAAATCCAACAAAGAGAATTTTTTTGAAAAAAATA
Organism: Phania funesta; assembly: GCA_963932375.1. Taxonomy (NCBI): domain Eukaryota; kingdom Metazoa; phylum Arthropoda; class Insecta; order Diptera; family Tachinidae; genus Phania; species Phania funesta. Next base: position 99,550,189 of record OZ010653.1, on the reverse strand, counting down.
GATGTAAAATGTTTAATATAAGCAAAACATATTCGTTTTTACTTCAAACTAAATATTTTTACCCCCATAATTTTTCTTTTTAAGTGCGTCGCTGAACTAAAAATAAATCGGAAGGATATAATGTTAACAATTTTATTAGTATTGTTGCAGGGTTAACATTTTTACGATTAGTAAAGTCTGGTAGCATTAAAAGAAATTAAACCCTTTTTCAATTTATTTTCATTTGGTAACACTTAAATGATCAGCTGGCAAAACAAACTTGTAAATAATACTAGAGTTTCTTTCAAATGATTTACTAATTTAATCAATCATAGAATTTCAAAAAAAAGATAACAAAAATTTGTTAACTTTACAAAAATAATTTAAAAATTTAAGGGGGATCCTTACGTTGATATAAATTTACACTGAGTATATGCAACGATTTCGTAATGATATGTAATAGGAATCGATAAATAGAGACAAAAGATAATTTGAACTTGGTGCCGAATATGTTATTGATTCTGAACGTGAATAAATGCTTGTAATAAGATATAAAGGAAAATTTATATTTATTTAGAGCATTTTATAAAGAAGTTAGTTAGTTAGAAAGTATCGTATCAGTCTTATAAAGTCATGTCTTTAAACAAGGAAGTTGCCATGGTCAAGTTGCCACAGTCCCGTAGTGTGTGGGCAATATGTATGGCCTCATTTCTTTTATGCTTTGTATTTTATTATTTTTATGGTGGTTATTTAACAATGGCCTTAATTGTTTCTGTCATATTGGGTAAGTCTATAGGTTAATTTTATTTCATTTAAGAAGGACATCAGTTTTCTTCTTAAATAGGTATATTTTATTATGCTCAAGATATTTTGTTATATCATCCGGATTTGCCAGCCAACTCTCGTATTTATATACCCATACCCACTATGCATAACTTACCTCATGAAACAGTGAGTATTCGCACCCCCGATAATGTTACCTTACATGCATTTTGGGTAAGCCAACCGGAAGAACGCTCGAAAAATGTTCCCACTTTTGTTTACTTTCATGGAAATGCAGGTAATATGGGTCACCGCATGCAAAATGTTTGGGGTATATTTTATTATCTTAGCTGCAATATTTTGATGGTTGAATATAGGGGTTATGGTCTGTCCACCGGTGCACCTAGTGAGAAGGGGCTGGTAAAGGATGCCAGAGCAGCTATAGATTATTTATATACACGTCATGATCTTGATCTCAACCAAATTGTAATATTCGGACGATCACTGGGAGGTGCAGTTACTATCGATGTAGCTGCTGATACAATTTATGGCCAGAAAATTATGTGTGCCATTGTAGAGAACACTTTTACGAGCATACCTGATATGGCTGTGGAGTTAGTACATCCTTCAGTAAAATTTATACCTCATATATTGTATAAAAATAAGGTTGTGTTCTATTTTAAAGATTAATATTATATTAAGAACTAAATGTATCTGAATGATGTTTTTGCATTTCAGTTCCATTCGTTATCAAAAATATCAAAATGTTCAGTGCCATTTTTATTTGTATCCGGTTTGGCTGATAATCTAGTGCCACCGCGTATGATGCGAACTTTATATACAGCTTGTGGTAGCGATCGTAAACGCATATTGGAATTTGTTGGTGGTTCTCACAATGATACCTGGATAGTAGACGGGTAAAGCATAAAACTACCTTTTTAAAAGTTTTTGTTTTATTTCTCTTCTTCACAGTTATTACCAGAGTATAAAGACATTTCTTAATGAATGTCAAAATATAGTGCCACCGTTAGAAAAACCTCCAGAAAAGAGCAATGTATGGAATGAAATACAAGATGTTTAAATAATTTCAAGCATATATTTAGAACGTGTAAGGTTTTTTATTTATAATTTAAGAATTTCTTTTAAATTTATATGCATTCTTATTGAATTATATTTTAATAGAGTATTCTATTAAAAAAAAACTCGACATAAACGCCTCTAGATTTAATCAAGATATGTTCTCTAACTATAAACTTCCTACTACCTTTTAATTATATGCTTAAAAATCTTAACTGCCAAAAGAAAATATTAGTTTGTTTTATAATTAAAGTTACTTTGTTATATAGAAATCTAAAAAGTAGAGAATATTGTGTCAATATATAAAAATGTTTATTGATTAGCATTAAAGAGAGAGGCTGTGGAAAATCTAAAAAAAAATTATATTATTAAAAGAAGCTTTAAAATGTAAATATTTTAGTTTTTAAACAATGATATTGTTAATCAAGATTTTAAAAAATAAGTATTCAATTAAAAAAATAAATAAACTATATATACTATATTAGTTTTGTGTTAATTTTGTAAATTTTTGTTGTTGATTCTTCTACGTATTTAAATGGTTTGATTGGGGAAAACACCAAATGGGGAAAAAAATAAAGCCAAGGCAATATCTGTTATACTGTCGAAAATATAGTTAGTTCTAAGCATTTACAATTGTTAATAATTTTGAAAATTTTTGTACGATTAAAACTCAAACCCTTGGCATACATCTTTTTGAAAAAATATCTAATTAAAAGTGTATTTTGAAAGCATTAAATTTAAACAGATGCCAGTGGTTATTTAAGACATGCATCTAAAATTCGTATACGGCTTACTTATGCAAAATATAGATCCATTATAAATAAAACAAAATAAAAAAAAATTATTTTAGATATAAAATTAATGATTTATTTCATAAACATTTATCTAGAACACAAATTACATCTATTCAAAATCACTATCTTTACTATTATCTATATCTTCGTCTTCTGTATCTTCATGATCTGATGACAGTTTATTTGAGCTGGTGTGTAATTTCTTATTTTCTTTTCCTAAAAACACCGACGTTAATTTCTCACCTTCTTGAGATGAAAGTTTATTTTTAATCTCAATCTGAGAGCGGTGATGAAACACAAACGATATGCATTTACTAGTTTGCCAAGCTAGTGATAAAGTGCTATCCGGTAGACCTTTGTTATTAGAACAATGATACCATTGAGACAAATGTGAGGTACAATCGGAGTCATCTGGTGGTGGCTGAGTTTGTATATTATTAACACAGCGTTTGCATTTTAATCTAAAAACGTTGCGAGGTTAATTAATAATGCTGAAAAATTATTTTTGTCATACTTATTGTGTGTATCTGATAAAATATTTGCCTCATATCTAAATAAATCTTTTAAGTCGTCGCGTGTAAAATGTTTCTCCTCGCTTTCATTATTATCAATAATAGTACTTGATAAAGATTTTTTGTGGGTTTGGCGTTGTAGTATTTTTTCTTCGATAGAGCCAGTCTAAAGTTAAAGGAAATAAAATATTTGATTCATATAAAATAAGTATATCAACTCAATAAAAATGATAAAAAAAATTTTTTTTTTTTAGTAACTATTAAGGTATCAATACAATTTCAATAATGAAATATCAATACAAAAAATGGAAAAAGTGAGTACTTACTGCTACTAATCGATATATATAACAGGCCTTTTTTTGACCATCTCTCCATATACGGGCCATAGCCTGTTCATCATTGGCAGGATTCCAATCCGGATCGAACATAAACAAACGATTTCCACCAATTAAATTCAAACCACATCCGCCAGCCTTAGAACTCAACATAAAGAGAAAACAATCAATATTAGGATCGTTAAACTGATCTACAACTTTGCTTCGTTTTTTTATACTCATCGAACCATCTAGGCGAACAAAAGGGTACTTTCTGAAAATTACAACAAAAAAAAATTAGATAGGTAAAAACACAAACCATTTTTTAGTTTTTAATTTGAATACCTTTTTCTGGCTAATTGTTCAAATAAATCCAAAGTTTGTGTATAATTTGAGATTAAAACAACTTTATCATCTGTATTTGCTCTTATGGTAGCCAACATAAAATCTAATAACATAAATTTACCACTAAGTTCTGGGTTAAATTCTCTGTATAAAAATAAAAATATTTAATAATAAGTATTAAAATATAATATTTATAGATATTTGAACATGTACAAGCAAATTTAACAGTGTCAGACCTACTATATCGACTTTCGCAGTAAAAAATCGACATTTTAGATATTGATGACAACATTCATTCAAATTCAAAAAAACAAACTTTTACTATTATTTACTTATTTATTTTTTCATACATAGTAATATAAAATCCGCCCATGGCCAATTTTAATATGTATATGTATATTACAAAGCAGTTAGCCTGAATACAATTTAACATCCATTAATTACTTAATTTTATTTAAATACCACTAGAATAAAATTGACACTAAGTTACATTGGTACCCAAACCTAAATTTTTTTAAATACATACATATATGCAAAAATATCCCAGATGTAGTTTTAAAAAAAGTTTATTTGCATTAACTAAGGATAAAGAAATAAACATCAAAATTAATTAGCTTTAAACGAAAAGCAGTATTGGAATGGGAAAAAATTCTAAATTTCAGAGGAAGATGAATCCAAGATCTAGCAATTCTAACAATAAACAACTTTCCAAATAGCACATTATTAATCCTTGGTATCAAGAATTTAGGGTTTCTTGTAGAATGCGTAAGTATTTTTTATGATTTTGTAAAAAAAAGAACAAGTTACGATGTCGTACGAAGATATTAAAGGTACACCCAATACGGCTACCGATTTTAAATACATATCTAACAATCGTGTTAAGATTGGAAGTAATATAAGAAAACGTGACGGATCCAATTTAAGACCATATAGTATATTTGACACTAGAAGTAAATAAGCTAGATTGCATCTAATTCTAAGAGGTAAGTATATATTTGCTGAATAAAGTCTATGTAGAATCACTGAAATCTGACAGTACCGAGTATGTATGTGGAACTCGTAGGTTAGGCACTTATCAATATACACCCCCAAATATTTCATCTGGTGAAAAAGTGTAACAGAAGCGTCGCCCATCGAAATATTAAAATCAGGGTAAACTCGATTAGCAAATCCAAACATAAGTGCCTTTGTTTTTGATGAGTTTAAAGTTATTGAAATAGAGCAACACTTTTATTCCTACCACCTTTAAAGCATAATTAATATCATCTGCAATTAAAAATGTTCTACAATTTGTTGTATCAATGAGAGCAGATAAGTCATTTATGTACGAAATAAAAAGAAGTGATCCTACAACAGCGCTTTGTTGAACCCCAGAAGTAAGAGGTAATATATTATAGTAAAATCCACAAATTAAAATCGACCAGATTGATAAGAGAGGATCAAATGTTTCCTTATATCATCAGCCATACTGAACAAAAGAAACGAAGTATTGTGATTACAACAAAAAGTATGACGCTCGCAAGTTTCCAAAGGACTAGGAAATGATGATATCCATATATAAGTAGATATCTTTAATAAAGCGAATTGGAGTTTCCTCAGTACCGATTGATGCACATTTAATCTTACTTATCGTACTAAATAAGCCATCTTTAATAATGCAATTAATCGCAAAAGAACCAAGCGTATTACTGTTAGATGAAAAATAAAGATGATTATAACCAATATTGTCAACTTTATTCTAAAGTATTGATTTAGTATCAATACCAAGTCCAGATGAGCTGAGGCTATTCAATTGTTTATAATCAAAATTTCGTTTCTATTTATGTATTACATTTTAGCCTTGTTACGATAACTTAGGAACACATTCCAATTAGAGGCACTCCTGTTTAAACGCTACGTTAAATACGCCAGGTAGATAGATAGACGTAGCTAACAGAATGTTTATAGAATTCATCCAGCTATTATCATCAATGTATTTAATGTATAAGGGAGTTCAAAAGAAAGTTAAAGACTGAGTTCTGAAAGCCAGCATCCGACATAAAAACGATATATTCGCGCACTAAATATGATTAAAATCCTTCTATTCAATAAATTCAACCATGGGCAAAACATCCAGCCTAAACACAGCCAAAGGACATGCAACCTGATCGGAAAAAGATGTCATGGAGTTATTATTAGTTAACCAAAAATCAAGCAAGGTAGTAATACAACGAGCAACGTCGAAGTAATTCGGGTTAGAATAAAGAAAGCTCACTGATCGTAGTAGATAAGAACTAGAAACATATTGCAGTTTAAATCATCACAAGCAATTATATTGGAGTATTTTACGAGTAATAGCAATTCGTGATGAAAATTTGCAAACTCTGCGATGTTTTCATGGGGGCAAGTAAACAACACCAAAGAATATACAGATCATTGAAGGAAAGTTCATTAAATAATGATTCACAACTATCAAGAGTTACTTTAAAAACAACTCTATATTTGCCTCTACTTGATATGTAAATACATACACCACCATCTCGACAATGTACCCGATCATTTCTAACTAAATTATAACCATATATATGAACAGATGTATCAGAAATACAGCGCCTTATTTCGGTAATTCCAACTAAATCAAAGTTACCTCCAAGGATATGCACAAGGTCATCAAATTTAACTGAATTATGCAGATGGCTTTAACACTTAATATGTGCCACTATTAATTTATTCGTGTACAAAAGCAACCTATTATTCTTATATAGTTAAAATACTTACTTTGTCTTATAATTAGCCGGTAATACATTTTGAGAATTTTCGAAACCATTTTCACGAGCTAGCACTTTATCATAGATTAAATCGGGATGACAGCATAATTTTTTTAAAGTTGTTATATCAGCCAACGCCGATAAGGTCGAAGATTTTTCATTGCAATCTTTAACATAAAATATATTTTTATACACGTCGCTACATGTTCATTCAGCTTACCTTGTAAACTTTTGCGAATCTTGTCGGATTTCAAAAAATTCTTATATATCTCCAACTGTATGTTAGTCATTTTAGCACAAATAACCATTTCGAATTTGACAGGCAAGTATTTTGTCAAAATTTGGTTTGTTCTTCGAATGATGCACTGATTTGCTATAGCTATTAGGTCTTGTGTTTTTTCTGCAGCTCGTTGACGTTCTTTATCAGTAGAATCGGCATTTTGTCCACGCAGGATAGCATTTTCATAGTTTCGTTTAAATTCAGTAGCGGAACCGAGCATATTGGGGTTTACGAAATTCACCAAACTGAAATACTCAGTTAGATCATTTTGTATGGGTGTGCCAGACAATAAAACACGTCGAGTTGTCTTTAACCCCATTAGCGCTTGGTAAGTGAGATTGTCGCTGTTTTTAAGACGATGTCCTTCATCACAGATAACCATGCCGATTTCATTTCGACACAAAATTTCCGAGTAGTTGCGGAATGTCTCGTACGATATAATAAGCGCAGGAGTACCAAAACGTTGACTTGTGTTATAGGCAAATTGTTCTAATGAACGTGTAGTATCTTCTTTAGAGCCACCTTCAATTGCTAAGCAGTGCATACGACCTTGCAGCCATTTGTAAAATTCTTTTTCCCAATTTTTTACCAACGAAGAGGGGCACACTATGATTACTTTGGATATGGAAGGTTTACATTCCGGGCCTTGCCTTAATAAGGTCCATGCCAAAGTAACGCACTGCAAAGTTTTGCCTAAACCCATTTCATCAGCCATTATGCAGCCATTAAAAGCACCTTTTTTACCTTCAACACATTCGTACATAAAACGTACACCCTCTCGCTGATGCGGCCGTAAAATATTACTCAATATAGGATCGACAACCACATGTACTAATATTTTATTAGGATCCATTGATAAGCGTTCATGTTCTGTATAATTGGGGGGTGTATACAATACCAAAGCATTACAAGCATAAGGATCATGTAAAGCCTTCCTTACCGTTGTTCTTCTTAGGCCCAAACATCTATTGCCACTATTATAGTCTGGTATATAATTGGCTATGGGCACTTTGAAAGGTTTGGCCAATATTTTTGAAATGGCCAATTCATAATCACTTTGAGGTAAGGAAGTTAATAAAGTTGTTTGCGATAGTTGTGGAAAACGTTCTAATTGATACTTTTCTGAAACGCATGTACGTTTGCGTTTATTTTGAAAAGGAGTAATAAAGGTTAAGCTTGATTTCAGTTTATCTGTTGCATTTTGGCTTGGCGCCAAACTGCGACGCTGTAATTTGAATGAAACTTAAATTCAAGAAAGCATTTATTTATTTTTAATCTTTACCATTTTGACAGTTTTTGTTTTTGTTTAGAAAAATTCACTAGCAAAAATGTAAACAAACCGGTAACTTAAAGGGTGCCAGCAAGGCGAATTTGCCTTTGTTGCCAGCTTATAAAAGACCATTTTGAGCTTGCCAGATTAATAGAATAAATAAATTATCATATCAAGGCGAATTTAACTATCAAATCGAATACAATACGGCGAACAACGGGAAGCAAAACGTATTACCAATGATGCAAGATTTCTTCTAAATTGATATGTAGTTTTTTGACTTCAGTTATTTTCACACAAAAATTCTTCGCAATTCCTCCTGTTATTTGCTTGCAATTGTTTTGATATAAAATGAGACTACAAAAATTGCGATTAAAAAAAAAGAAAAGAAAAAAAGAAACTCCGTGCCTAATTCAGCTTACTTCTGGTTTCCAGCTGGAACATATGCAACGTTTGATAACTATATTAGTTACTACTTCATAAAAAGAAAATGTTGCATTATTTTCAATACAGCTTTATTAGTACTTCTCTTCCTCATATTAAATTCGCACTTCAATTACTACTCGAATTACGTAGTTCGAAAAATAATAGAAATAAATATTACGGCTTTGCGACAATACAATTTAAATTTTCTGTGCATTTAGCACAATTTCTATTTTTTATATTAAATTTTAATTCAATATATAATTTACAATCCAATTTCGGTTAATTCATTGCCTTCTCTATCTTTTATCGAACAATCATCAAGCTGCCAAAACCGATTTACAAAATTATATAAAAACAAAGCAAAAGTCTATTTAAATCATAAAATTGTGCATTTAAATTTAAAAAAATCAACTATTAAACTAATCATCAATCTAGTTTATTGAAGTACCAAAAAAATTGAACATTCAGATGTATTGTCACCTACCTGATAATGTTATCATATATCAATCAACGTAATATCATACGTTATATCAATGTTATCACAAATCATTCACCACTAGGTATTTAAAAATACAACCCTTGTAATTGCAAATATGTATGTAAGAAAACTGACGTCTATGCCTAATTACGGTTTTTGCATTAACTAGTCGCGTTGTCATTAGAAAAGTAAAAATAATAAAATTTCTTTACTAAAACTTAAAATGCAATAAGGAATATATATTTATTAACAGTGAAAACCACAACATGTAATTTGTAGAAAATAAATAATTTCCATTTATTTTCTATGATGACAAAAGTGTTAAAAACGAGAAATTTTAAGGTCCAATCACTTTTAGTGACACATTTTTGAAAACGAAATGAAACAAAAGGCAATAAAAGAGTTAACACAAATGAAAGCAAATATTATAAAGATATTTTACTTAAAAGTTTGTATGCGATAAAGAAAATAAAGTAATGACACGCCACATAAAGATAAACAGTTGTGTAAATACATTTTTATATATGTACGTCAAGTGTACAATTATTCTAATAAATAAAATTTAATATAGTTTTTTGTTTTTCTTAATAAAATAATTTGTTACAAATTTTCACTAACTTAATATTAAAATGAATGGAGTTTTAGAATAATTAAAATATAATTAAATTTAGTATAATAAAATGCATAAATTTAAAAGAAAAATTTTATTAAACCAAACACAACCACGTTTAAGTTAATAATATTAAAAAAAAAACGTTTTAAATGAAGGTCAATGCAACTACCAACAATTAATACACGCAAAAAATATAAATAACGAAAGTGGAAAAAACGTGTTATTGACCATAAGTGTAACTACTCATTGTCACTTCCAAATATTGTAAACCCTTTTAGGCTGGTTGTGATCAAAAATTTCTAAACATATCAAGGTTTCCACATACATCGTCTTCCACAATGTTGCCCATGAAGTTTTTAATTTGCATAACTATGGTGTTATCACTTTTTATCTTCATGGTGTTTTGTGAAGCCATTCCAACACAAAATATGTCAAATAAAGAACGTGAAGCTTTAAGGTATTTTTCATTTCAATATATTAGCAAGTTACGTATATTCAAATCTATTGCTGTATTATAGAGAAGAAGCTAGAGACATGTTTTACCATGCTTATCATGCTTACATGGATAATGCCTATCCAGCGGATGAATTGATGCCCTTATCTTGTAGGGGTAGATATAGAGGTGTTACACCCTCTCGTGGCGATATGGATGATATATTGGGAAAGTATGTTTAGTAGTTTAAAAATATTTATAGAAATGGTTGGTTTGGTACCAACCATCAGGTTATAAAATTCTAATTATTTAAACATAAAACTAAAGAATTTCCATCATAGTCAATTTGAATTTATTACAATTACACATATGCGCAAAAGTCATTTTAGGAGTATAAAATATATGAATTGTCTTTATTAAAATTCTTTAAGCTTGAAGATCATTTGTTAAAAATTATATTTTTATTTTTCGATATTTCGCTACTCCATTGTGTAGCATCATCAGGAAATAAAAATTTTGCAAAACAACAAACAAATAGTATGAAAATTATAGCTGTTCTTGGCCTTTTTTTAATTTAATTTATTATAATTGTTCAAGCTTGAAAGTCTTTTTTAAAAATTATATTTTTATTCTTCGATATTTCGCTACTCCATTGTGTAGCAGATATGTTTCTGTTATACTTAATATTACTGAGTTTTCTAAGTATAATGTAAAGGACTCTCTAGAATTTCAAAATAAAATAAGACATCAGAGAATCCAATTGTAGCAGATATAGTTATGGAGGAGTTATTAGATTCGTGTATAGAAAAATTGGATGAAAAGCCTCGAATGATGACGAAATATGTTGACGAGATATTCTGTATTCTTTCTCAGGGTGCAATTAGTACAATGTTGGATACTTTTAATTCGTTTAATAATAGTATTAAATTTACAATAGAAAAAGAGCAGGATTCAAAACTTTCTTAATTAGATACTCTGATAATAAGGCGATGTAATGAGTTGATAATGGATTGGTACCGGAAGCCAACAGCTTCGGGCAGAATTATTAACTATTATTCAAAGCACAATAAAGATATTATTATGACCACAGCTAAGAATTTTATAAATAGAGTGCTTACTATAAGTAATAGAGAATTTTATAAAAAGGATAAAGAAAAGATTAAGAATATAGATAGATAGGATAAGATAGGATTCATAAATTGGATAAGGCAGATATAGTATATAAAATTCCTTGTAAAGGAAATGATCAGGAGACTTTTAATAAGGTTTATGTAGGGACAACAAAAAATAAACTGAAGACTAGGAAAGCTGGATATAAATCAAATCTTAATTGCAGACATACCCTTAATACAACATTATCTTCTCTTTGTTTTGAATCAAATCATTATCCTAACTTTTAAAACGCATCGGTTTTGAATACAGGAATTAGTTAAAAGCGTCGTTTTATATTAAAAATGTTACAAATTGTTAATACATCTAGTACACAAAGAATTAATTTTAGGGCAGACAGATAATGTTGCACAGATATATAAACACTTAATTCATAGAACAAGATAATTAATATAAGTATGTTTTTAGGGTTTTTCAATTATGTTATATTATTTAAATAAGTTTGGTACACATTTTAATACAATTCTAACATTATTTTAACAACATTTTTAATGTTAAGTTTCGTTAACTGTATTTACATTTTTTTAAATATTTTTGAACCTCAGGATATTTTTGTTTAAAGTTAATTTTGGAAAATTTTTGAATTTTTTGTGACAATAATATTTTTCGGTGGAACCCATCACCGACATTCGTGTCTCCCTAACCTCCTCACTGCGAGCAACCTCTGACTAGCCAACCATGGATTCTTACAAACTCATTTCGGAGATTTATTTCCCTAGACCGAAGCATAGCGTTGATCCATGATATAACAATGTGGCCAACCCTACGCGCAGTAAAAAAATTTCTTACAACCACGAAATAGATCTTGTAAAAGGTACTTTCAATGCCCATAAAGACAGACAAAGCAGCTCCACCATTGAGAATTTCTCTCCGCGATTATGGAAAATTTATGCAGAGTGGTATCTGTAGATCTACCTGCTCCATAAGCATGTTGGTATCTACACAAGGATCTATCCATCACCGTATGGTTCTCCAGGATGTCAGCCAATACTCTCTCCAGTGTCTTCAAGAAAAAAGATGTGAAGCTAAGTAGCCTAAAGGACTTAGCATATGTTTAGTCCCTCTTACCCGATTTGGGAAGAAAAACAACTTTAGTTTCTCTCCAAGTCGCCGAAATATGTATATGCCGTCGCTAGACAGGCTACGAATATTTCCCTAATCCTATCAAGCAAGATGTTTATACCCTTGATTTGATATTCCGACAGGGTGTTTTGATGTAGATTTTCGGAACGAATTTCCGTCATTCCTTGTCAAGTTTGGTTTGGAGACAAACCGGTTTCGGCTATGTGACATCTTCAGTGACATTTTTCTGTCTTGAGGCAGGGAAAATTCCATCCACTCCAGCCGCTTTAAATGGAGCAAAAGATAGTATTACATTTCTGACACCATTTGGAGCTATTACCCTTTAAGGCTCAGCTCGTTTTCTCTCACTAGCTCCCCTATTGAAGGGGAGTTCATGAGTCATTCGGAAAATGAATATATATAAGCGACTGCAATTTCCTCCACAGTCTCAGTTATGTGACCATCGTTCTTGCGAATTAGTTCCATCATCTTAGAGATGTACCTCCACGTACTCCGCTACCGAAGACATATAGTTCTCTCCAGCTTTTTTTCTTTTCCTTACAAGCGTCCCATGAGTCCTTTCTTTTGCTTTTTTTCATGGATTAAAGTTATCCGTTCCACCATGGTGTCGGACCATTCACATCTATTACTGTCAAGGGACAAGCATGCTCGAAAGCTAGCTTAACCGGTGAGTTCAATTGTTCTAAATCTAATCTACTCTCTCTCTCTCTCTCTTTTGGGTCTTTTACTCATAATATATTTCTGTGAAGCTTAGGCACTTGAGGTTGTCTTACTTTAGCTAAAATAGCCTTTTTCTAACAAGAACTTTAAAACATAAGAGGTAATCGTGGACCTACATTTATTTATTTTCAACGCAAATTTTAAGTTTTTAACTAAACAAATCATAAAATTTTTTTAGACGATCAAATCGTTCGAAATAGATGTTAATTTTGAATGAATTTTTAAAAAGCAATATTTATTTCATATTGAATGAAAAAACATTTTTATACTTATTTTTAAGTAACTCCGAAACTGTGTAGAATATAAAAATTAACGTTACGACAACTTAGAGGTTTTATTTGGCATCCTTAGGCGTTTTATACAAATCAGACCAACCATTCTCGAGTAATAGTATGACCGCCTTGATAATGGTCTGTTGTCTGTCGATACCAGACCACGGCTTGAAAAGGAAGTTAATGAATAATGTAATGAGCATGTATTGCGGAATGATGAAATGCACGTTTGCTTTACGTTTATGTGTGAGACTATTTCATAAGATATTTGCGTTTTAATTGATTTTACTTACACATAGTAGATATATACTGCTTTAATAACTCTTAAAATAATTTTATGGTTGGCCATACCACCACCCTACATATTTTTAGTTGAATGTAACGTAAATACGACATTTGCAGTGTTTAATATAATTACTCCAAATATTTTTCTGGTTAAATTGAATTAGTTATTAACTGACTATCATGACAGACAGTATTATAACCGTTAAATGCGTCTGAAATATATATTTATGTGTATAGTATGTATGTACTTTAGTTTTTGTTGAATTTTCTATACCAATCCTTTTACGAGATGTTTTATGATAGTTATTATTGTCAATTATTACTTTGATGCAATTTTAAATAAGTTTTAAATGCCATTGTTTTAATTTTTCTGTCTTATTATAAGCTTTTCAATGACTTTAGTGGATACGCTCGATACTTTAGTTTTATTGGGAGATTTCGCCGAATTTGAGCATGGTGTTAAGCTTGTTCTGCGTGATGTACAATTTGACAGTGATATTATTGTATCGGTTTTTGAAACTAATATTCGTATGTTGGGTGGTCTGTTATCGGCCCATATATTGGCCGAATACATACAGAAGAAAGCCCAAGTTATGCCATGGTACAAAGGTGAACTTTTAGAGATGGCTCAAGATTTGGGTTATCGTTTGTTACCAGCATTTAATACCTCGACTGGTATACCACATGCACGTATCAATTTACGTTATGGCATGAAAGATGAAAAACTAAAAAAATCTCGAGAAACATGTACCGCATGTGCGGGTACAATCTTGTTGGAGTTTGCTGCCTTATCACGTCTGTCGGGTAAGTCGAAAAAGAATGTGATTTAGAATGTGATTTAATATATAATTGAAATAAAAAAGGTGATGTAATTTTTGAGGCTAGAGCTCATGCCGCTATGGATGCTCTATGGAAATTACGCCATCGGGGGTCCGATCTTATGGGTACCGTTTTGAATGTTCATTCTGGTGATTGGGTGCGTCGAGATTCAGGTGTTGGTGCTGGCATTGATTCCTATTACGAATATCTTTTTAAATCGTATGTTCTGTTGGGCGATGACAAATATTTGGCGCGCTTCAATCGACATTATAATGCAGTCATGAAATATGTTAGTGAAGGACCTATGCTTTTAGATGTACTCATGCATAGACCTCATGCAAAATCACGTAATTTTATGGATGCTTTATTAGCCTTTTGGCCAGGTTTACAAGTGTTGTCGGGAGATTTAAAGCCAGCTGTACAAACACATGAAATGTTATATCAAGTTATGCAAATGCATACGTTTATACCGGAAGCATTTACCGTAGACTTTCAAATACACTGGGGCCAACATCACTTAAGGCCAGAATTTATAGAATCTACTTACTTCTTATACCGAGCCACTGGTGATCATTATTATCTGCAAGCGGGTAAGAAAGCTTTAAAGGCTTTACAAAAATATGCAAAAGTTCCCTGCGGGTATGCTGCTGTAAATGATATACGTACTGGTAAACATGAGGATCGCATGGACTCGTTTGTACTTTCAGAAACATTCAAATATCTTTATCTGCTATTTACCGATCCTCAAGATTTAATATTAAATGTAGACGAATTTGTTTTCACAACTGAAGCCCATTTACTGCCACTTTCACTTGCTCAATTGGGCAATTCAACTTATAGTGAGTTTTTATATTTATGAGTGATTCTTTTCATGATTCAATTTGTATATTTTATTTAACTATTGCACAGATTTTCGTCAGTCTGAAGAGCACAATGTTTTGGATTTCATGCGCACGTGTCCTTCTTCGAACAAACTCTTTCCTGAGAAAGTGCGAAAACCGTTGCGAAACTACATTACCGGTTCGTGTCCGCGTATGCCGTCGACAAAACGTCTTCGTGCATTGGACTTTCAAGCAAGCAACTCGGATCATTTGCGAGCTGTTTATGACATGGGCATCACAATGGTTTCGTTAGGCGATGGAAAGGTGCGACTGTTTCATAGTTTTTATAATGTGAGTTATCATTTCCCTTTTTAGTTTTTGGTGAATTCTATATGTTTATGAATACTAGTATATCTTTAATTTAATGTAATTTAATTTTTTGTTTTACTTTTTCTTCATTTACAAAATTTTAAACCGCATGTCATCTTTTGATTTACATAATTGAATTTTATATTGTAATTGATAAACATTTTTCTTATTTATTTTCTTAACTCAGGCTAAATCTCCTGAAGACGGTGAAATGGGCTTATTATTTATGCAAGAAATGTTAGATTTAACTAAACTACAAACTATAAATCAGTTGGCGCAATTACAAGTAAGACATTTTTATTTTAAAATAAATGATACTAGAAGCTTTAATAAATTCGGGGTTTTGTTAAGTACCCGTATATATATTTTTTTATTATAAATTATTTTAACTTTTAATTTTGTTGTCGATTTTTTAGTTCATTCGAAAATAGCAAAATGTTTAGTTAATTTTTGTATATAATTTATTTAGAAAATTCTGATTTTTCATCGGGCTAGAGGTTTTTTTATCCGGGTTATAAAAACCTATATTTTAAGATTTGATACTTATTGTGAGGCGTATTAAATAACAATAATAAAACGTCTAAAAAATATGGACTTTTGGAACATTTTTCCGTCATTCCTTGTCAAGTTTGGTTTGAAGATATACCGGCTTCGACCATGTGCCATCTTCAGTGTCATTTTTCGTTCTATGTCAAATTGGAATATCAAAACAATAGTCTAAAAATATGCTATTTTGTTTTTTTGTAGGCTGTTGCCTATACTGTTGACGACAAATCAACCGAATGGACTGCTTTAATGGCTGGACCATCACATTTCTCACCCGAATTAGTGGATGATCAATTTATTGAAGGTGAAATTATTATGTCGGAGCCTCTGAGGGCCTGCGGGGACACATTGAAAAATGCTGAAGAAGTTCAGGGTAAGATATTAGTAGTTGAACGCGGTGAATGCACGTTTGTAAGCAAAGCGCGATTGGCACAAAAATCGGGTGCTATAGCGGTGATTGTCTGTGATAATGTACCCGGCTCATCTGGTGAAACACAATATATGTTTGCTATGTCCGGAGATGGTGTTAACGATGTTAAAATACCTGTAGTTTTTATGTACTCCCTAGAATTTGCCAAACTATCGTCTGCGATGCAAAGAAAGTCGCATTTGAAAGTAAGATTAATGCAAATGATTGAATTTAAACGCTGGCAATTAGCGAGGGAGTCGAATGTGAATAAAACTAGTATAGAAACAACGACCACAACGACGCCAGTCAAAAAAACGAAACCCGATAAAGAATTGTAGTAATTACTTTAATTTCACTGTATGTATAAATTTTTCTTCTTCCTTCCAAATTGCTAAACAATTTGATTATACATTTTGTTTCTCATTTTTTTCTTGTATGTTATTAATAAACAAGAAAAAATTCAAGCTTAAATGTGTTTTTGTTTTAGTGCGATTTTATTATTTTACTCAATATAAAAGTTTTGTCAATTTATATTTTTTGTATATAACAAAAATTAAGTAAGTTTGCAAAATTTTACATTGTCAAAAGCTTATTATAACAGTTCCAATACCCCTAAAACAAAAGGAAAAAATAAACATCACATACAAATTACCATAAATAAATGATTATGACTGTCAGATTCGGAGTGTTTGTCATTAAATAAGCAACTTAAAAATTTGTTATTCTATATTTTTGGTTTATTTAAAGGCCAATTTCTTACTTTGCCTAACCTTTTTTATTGCATCCTAATACAAACAATTTATACTATTATTTACCTAAATTTAAATTTAGTTTTTGTAAATGATTGTTAGAAATATCAATGCTATTAATTTAACCTTGTACGTTTACCTCTAAATCAATTGTAATTGTTGTTTAAGTCTTAAGTTTATATAGAAATATTAATAGCTAATAAAAACCTATGTATGTAAATTTACTGAATTTAAGTTTTTACTATTAAAGTATAACTGTAAATTGTTGTTTTGTTTAAACAAAATCATTTAGAAAAAAGTATTGGTATGTATATTACAAATATGTTTTAAGACAAAATTTTAATAAAGTGAAATCAGAATTAAAAGTTGAAATAATTAGTTGCGATTTTACTTTTTTTTAAAGTCTTAAACCTAATTGTTGTTAAACATGCGCAAAAGTAACAAAGTTGCTAAACGCAAAAAGAGTAATTGAAAAAATAAGGCTGCAAATATTTTGTAAACACAAGTTTTACTAGACTGGTGGCTACTCTTGGATTCGAAAAAAAACATTTCCGAAAGCAATATTAGATTCGAAGGTTAAACCCACCTGCGTCCCTAGTTTGAAACGATGGCAGAGATGTATTTATAAACAATTAGAGGAGAAATTATGAAATCTTGGTAACACTGCAACATAAATGCCAAAATGGACGAGCATATAAAAAAATGTAAACAAAAGATTTAAAATAATACAAAGTTAAAATGTTCAATAGTCTTCATTAATTATAATAATGGGTTATGTTTCTCTGTGGATTGAATATGTTGATTCCATTTCAGAATGTTTAAAGGAAAATAAATGTGAAGCACATAATTAAAATGTCTAATAACCATATTAACCACTGATTTAATTAAAACCAACATTATTAAATTTATTTTATATTTTTATTTATCTGGAAATGGTTGAATGAATTTTATATTTTTCTTCCAATTTGTCACTTACAAAATAGCTCTCGAATAATTTCTTAACGCTTTTTGTATAACAAAGACTTATCTTCGTAATTCAGAGTTTTACATTCAAAAGGGATATACGAAAATCATAACACAGTACAAATCGTTCGAACTCGTAATTTATTTCTTTAGAATCTAAATACGCGTAACTCCCATGAAGTTTTCCGAAGATTCAGCCAACTTTAATCATTTTCAATTCTCATCCATACATATTACAAATACTGAAAAAAATGGTTTCTTCACAATTTCTTGTTCGGTAAGAAATATTTGTTAACTACAAACTTTTTTTTTTATCTTTAGATCAGATGATCGCCTTTCTTTTTTCAGTAGGCCATATCTTCTTGTCCACAGCTAAAATTTTACTATCATTGGAAAGAGCAATTTCCTAATATTACAAAAATATTAACTACAAAAAATAAAAATTGTTTCATCAATATGCTAAAGTTCCTTTTTCAGCAATACGAAACTTTTAATCAAAAACATAAATGTGGAAATAAGGCCAAATTCCTTTCCAAAAATTTTGGGCGGTTATATTCTTTAAAAATACAAACAAAAAATTATGCTCAAACTGAATTTACACGTATTCCCTAACCAGAAGACCACGAACACATTTTCTATCATTTGCAGACGTTCTCTCAATGCGAAAAAATGTATGGTTAGCCAGGACGTAGTGTAAAGGATTTTTAGCCACTTACTAAGTTGTACAGAACGGCAATAATAAGTCAGTTTGGTTTTTAAACAGTGGGGCGAGCAGCCTCCCATATGACATACCAAAGAGTATTTTTGAAAATTTTAACTCTAATTATACTGTCAAACCTGCTGATGAAAACGAGATAAACATAAAAGGTTTGTAAACTCTTGTAATCGAAGTTGTAGTTCAGGGAAATAGTAAGCAGATAGAGCTTTTGAACAATATGGGTTTCTGGTTTAAAAAATAACTTGTTGTCGACAAGCAAAGCTAGAGATAATGGATGTATTATTGTAATGGAAGGTGATATTGCAAATATAGTAAACGATGGTACAGTTTCAGTTAAAGCTTGCAAAAATAATGGACTATATACTATCAACTAAAATGAATTTTATTACTTATTGAGTTATGACACCGGAGTTTTGGACATTTAAATAATCATTCTTTAAAATAGTTACAGGTTTGCCAGATATCAAATTACCCAATATGGAATGCAACACGTACATATATGTATGCTAAGCAAGTTCCTGACAGTTCCCTAAGAAAAATTAAAAATCTTCAAGCCAATTACTAGAATCCGTTCATTCTGATATCTGTTGTCCAATCATATAATGGGGGTAAATACTTAAAAAAAATCGATTTAAAAATGGCTGCGTTGCGGTCGGTTAACACGTTCCCTGCCGAAGTTTCCGTTTAAGCCTTTTGATATTATCATTGAAAAATTCATTAAGCAGTCAATTATGGGTATCTTAATACTACTGCTGATGCTGATGTTAAAACATGCATTTCAAATAAAAGTCAATTTCTATTCTATTTCGTTATACATTTTCTTTATTCCTGTAAAAAAGCATACTAAAGTAGCTTTGCAAAACATTAAACAAAGAATGAGTTGTGCCAAGTTTTATGGTAATGGCAACAGTAATCTATTTCGGGTATTATTACTCAGAAGAAAGAACTTGAGACTTTCCAAAAAAATTATTTTCAACAAACCAAAAAAATTTGGAAAATAATGAGATATTTTTTAAACTTTCAAAAGTAAATATTTAGAAACGATTTTAAATACACATTCAATTTTATTGACTTCATAAGTTTTCTACTAAATATTAAATAAGATCGTTTTAAGTTGTCTAAAAATAAATGGGATGAATAACAAAAAATTATATCTAAGGTGATAATTTAAAACAGAAAAATATAATAAAAATTTAAAATCAATATACCCAAAAAAAATGTTAAGAAATTATTTTAAAATGACTAGATCTACAACGCATATACTAGTACAGTCAATATCCGTCCCTGAACTTTGAAAAAAATATCAATACAACTTGATTAATTACTTAACTGTTGCATTTATAGTTCGAAAGTTGAAAACTTAAGGATAAAATTTCGCAAAAAAATATTTTTTTATATCAAAAATTATTTATTGAACTAAAGAAGTATTGTTCATAATTAATTAGTGATCATATAAACCGGGTGGCTCTTGAAACTAGGTTTGCGATAATAATTGAAATATAAAACATTAAATATTCTACTAAAACACGCATGCCAAAACTATAACTCTCTCCATACATGCGTTGTACATCTAGTCCTAAAACTGGGTATGTTTTAAATTGTCATTAAAATGAATACAACAAACAAATAAGAAATACAATTGGTTATGTAAGGCTAGTGATTTTCTTGTCTTCAATTAATATGACTATTTAATAACATTTTGAGATATATAATCAAAAGTTTAATGGGATTGAAGTTAATAAAGTTATTTACGTAATCGATTTTAACTGCAAAGTAATTTACAAACTATACATAGCACTACTCTCGTTAGAAGTACCACATGTATCAACTATTAATGCAAAAATCAAATACAAATATTTGTATACATATATAAAACATTTTACCTACGAGTGTGATCATACTTTCAAAAATCTAGTTAAATAAATCAGTATAAAAAGACGTTAAAGTGAAAATATATCAAATAATACCGGTATTTAGTGTTTGGCGGAAATGGTGATGCAAAAGCGCAATTACAGAACATAGTACTTTTAATATGAAATCAAACAACAAAATTCAAAAAATTTTTATTGAATTTTATAAAAAAGATACGATATTTTGCATTTGCACTTTTGGTCATTAGTTATGAAAGTTTGCTGTATTGTGATTTAGTTTTACTCAAATTATCGAATTATAATTCGAAATTTCTAATCAATCCCATTTTGCCTTTGGTTTTGCGGAAAGAAATCATATCCTTATTTATTAATTAAATTATATTCTTATTTAAGAAATTTATTAAAAATATAATCTATTAATACTAATAATAATTAATATTAAGGAAACTAAAACACTATCTTAGACATTGTATTTTGTTTAAAGAAAACAAAATTGCGGGCTTAAAAATAATGTAAAACAATTTAAGGTTTAGAAAGAAAATTTCAAAATATTTTACATTAAGTTTTCTTTAAATCTTTTTATTTCAAATACACACATTTGGTTTATACATTAGAATTAGTTTGTTGCATATTTTTTTTATAAACTTCAAAAGTACACACTTAACTATTTTGCAAAATTTTCGACAAATGGCTAAAGATTAATTATAAACACCTTTAAAGTAAACAAATTAACAAAGCAACATTAATTAAGATTACATATCTTTACTTAAGATAAAATACAGCAGAATACTCGAATATTTTATATATTATATTACTTACATTTTGGATGAATAGTTATTTACCATTTATTTAAGTTTAAACTAACCCGGCAGCTAGCTGCAAGATATGATTGGTCAATGAGTTTACATTGAGCGTTTTCTCGGTCAACTCGATTAATTGCGATTTTTCGCGACCATAAAATCGTTTGCTGTTTTGTGTATTGGGTATTACTGTTATTAATATAGGTTTAGTTAAGCTAATCCATAATTCATCTTCATTTTGTGCGGTTACCACTATATGATCACCCGTTTTAATTGCGCTTTTTATAATCTTAAAAGCAGGCATTGGTAAATTTGTCTCCTGTAATACCCTATATGAAGGCTGGGTATGAGTGACTGTACATGCAATGGTAATTAATTCTGGTGGGGTATTGTTTCGTAAGTTACGAAATTGATGTAAGATTAACATATTATTTTGTTCAATGTCTTGGCTGGATATATAAATGGAGCCAAGATTTCTACCCATTGGCATTTCGAGATCGAAATTCATTAAAACATCACCGCTACGATAATCCCATATTGTAACTTGAGTCTCTCCAAAGCCGATTAATTTATCATCTGGAAAATAATGTATATTTTATACGATTATTTATTTATTTCAAATGCCTTCGATTTCAAGCCTCTATGGAGCCACTACATCTAGAGAACAATATTACTCAAACAAAAATAAACCATTTTAAATTTTTTTTAGATGTAATTTAAATTAGGATTGTGCATATTGCGATAGACCTTTTTCATAGACCAACCAGTTCAAACATAAAATATCGTTTGCACTTACTGTGTCATGTTCCCATATTTTAAATTTAACAAACTATTGAGAACTAATGTGTATAAAATTTTACTAACCGTGGGTTCAGCCAAGGCAAAATTAAAGTCATTATTCATGTCACGTTCGCATGTTACGTTTACACTTACTGTGTCATGTTCCCATATTTTAAATTTAACAAACTATTGAGAACTAATGTGTATAAAATTTTACTAACCGTGGGTTCAGCCAAGGCAAAATTAAAGTCATTATTCATGTCACGTTCGCATGTTACGTTTTAGTTGAGGAGAGATTTGTTCCATGGCGTATTGAAATGAAGTTTTAGAGTCTAAATATAATGATATAACTCAAGGCAATAGTTTCCTTAAGGTAAGCGAAACTTGTTATAAAAGGTATTAATAAAAATCACATTTTATTGTGATATACAAACGAAATACTTTCATTATTTTATTTCCTTTTCAGGTACACCTAAATCTAAATTCATCAAATGAATATTTGGCATTGCTGTAGTCTTTGCGGGATTCAAATATAAATAGTAAGGTGCCGATCATTCCTCTATGCGCTTTAGATCCTCATTGACGTTGTTTTCAAGGAACTTAACACCCTGTCCAGTATCATGTGCTATTGTATAACTCTTCTAACCTTAATTAACTTGTATATGTGCATATATCATTAATATATATTGAAAACAAAAGAGGTCCTAATATGGAACCTTGCCATAGTAATTGCTCAAGAATTCCTTTTGAAAAAAACAAATAATACAAAAACATAAAACAGCCCAAAATGTTTTTAACAAGTGTATGTGAAAAGAATTATGTATGAAAAAACAAACATGATCAACGTACTACTGAAACATTTAGTACTGAACTATAACTAAAGAGCATAAGCGAAAAAGAAACATGAGCACTGAAGTACAGAGCTGAAAACGCGCAGCGCAATGAGCAGCATGCTTAGTTCAGTTGGATGAATAGTTCAGTTGAACTAGTTTGTTTATGAACTACACAAATCTAATTGAACAGTCCCACAAAATTCAACTTAATGTTTGTCATTCATGGCTTTAAAAACCTCTAATAAATTTACATTTTCAAAAGTAAAATCTTCACACGCATTCAATAACTGTATTCTACTATCAATTTGTTATA
The DNA here is from genome assembly GCA_963932375.1 of Phania funesta. NCBI lineage: Eukaryota > Metazoa > Arthropoda > Insecta > Diptera > Tachinidae > Phania > Phania funesta. The sequence goes on along the minus strand of OZ010653.1, from coordinate 99,526,638 downwards.
TTGTCTGTAATATATGTAGATTTTTGGAACGAATTTCCGTCATTTCTTGTTAAGTTTGGTTTGGACACAAGCCCGTTTCGGCTAAATGCTCGTTGGTCGGGTGTTTTTGTATGCATTGGTAGACATTAATGATTATTGTTATATATCAGAATTGCTGTTTACGGATGCAAGGTAAACGTTAGAGACAAAGTTTATTTGTTATTAGTTTTTGTTTTCATTATTAATGGTGTTTGTTGTTAGGGGTGGAAAAAGTCAGTGATTATTGGATTATGAATTTATTTATTAGTTTGGTATTGTGTTTATACTGGTTTCTTTCTTTGTGTCCGTTTGTGTCTTGCCCGTTTTTTATGTTGTGTATTTTGTAGATTAATTTTAGATGCCAGAATAGAACGTCTTAATTGGAGTTTGTTTGTTCATTTATAATGCGTCTTTTAAATGTGTTGTTTGTATATTTCTATGATTTCTAGGATGTTTTGTCCTTGTCCTTTGAGCTGTGGACGTAGTAGCTGTACCGTGTTTCTAATGTGCGCTGGATTACATTTGTTGTTGAACATGGAGTTGGCGAAGTTAGATTCTGATATCGAGCAGGCATTACGTATCTCCTTGTTATAGCCTTATATGTTCGCGAAATCTTGTTTTCATTTTGAGTCCTATGTAGCTGTGCACGTTAGTATGCTTATTTAACTGGTAGTCTTTGTTTGTGTTGGTCTGCAGTATTCGTCCTAAAGTTGTACAGGTTTTTTCTTCGTTTTCATTGTTTTGTTCTCTGGTCCTTTGAAATTTTTTTTTGACTTCGTGTAGTTTTTTTTTTCGTAACCGTTGTTTGCTGTAATGGTATACTTATATTGTATTTAGTTCTTTGTTGTAGGCTTCTTTTGTTATTTTATTATATTATCAAGCGAATTACACTCACAGTATGCACACCATGATAAGTCCCTAATAAACTTAACTATCTTGAACTCTACTGAATTATTGAAGAAATTTATTAAAACATTGTAGACACCATTTTGTATATAGTACCATTTTCCTAGTGGTTTTCGTATTCTTTTCAACAAACGATTTCATTTGGTACCCACATCATGATGTTGCATTAAAAATAGTTGGTCGGCTATCTTGTGGCATCCGCCATATTCGATTAGAATGATGTACATTTATTCTTTTTATTCATCTCAACAAACCCTGTCCGAGATCTTTTAGCGTGATTAAATTATTAATGGATCAACCCACTTAAACACAAACACAAAGTTTTTTGCAAATCGCTCCAGCTGTTTAGAAATAATTCAATTTCTTACATACGTATAGAAGGTCTGCTTAAAATAATTGTTGCAATATCAATTCCTAACTAAAGATTATTGTTTGCTTGCATTTTTTAAAAATTACCCAAGAAAAAAATTTTCAAATAAATAATTTTAAATAGTTCTCAATATCAACAAAGTATTCACGTCTAAAAGGAACTCCTTTTAAAAACGTTTGATAAAGTCTCATATGTCCAATGTTTTCCATCAATGGTTTACCGAAAGGAACTAATCGTTGATTTGTAGTAGAAACTATATTATATATTCTTGCAAATAACAAACTTTTACGAAGCATTTTCCATTCAACCAAACGAGTCTCTCTAATAGATCTAAATCTAGAATTTTTTGCAAAAATTTCTTCTTATAAAGGTTAACGCTGAAAATTTTTTCTACAAAAATGGTTGCATTTTAGAGTGAAAAAAGTTTAGTATGCCCAATAGGAAAAATAGATTTGATTTACATACGAACTTACCGCTCATGCACTCCAAATAGCGTATTATATGGCGCATACTTTTAAACTCTCTAATACTGGCTAAAGTATCCAACTGTGGCGTTAGGGAATATTTACATATACCAGAACGGGTTTTACCCAAAAGATTTTCTTGCGGCCATGTTATAATAAAGTAACGTGAGTCTGTCAATGTAGTATAGTTTATTGAATTTAAATCGCTGTAATACAAAGGATAACAATAAGCATTAACATTAATTTTTAATTGGTTCAAGGCTTCAAAAAACTTACCTTTGTATTGAGTCCAATGGTATTGAATTACATTTAGCAATCATATCCTCGTCATAGTAGTAATAAATGTTTATATACATTGACAGCAAATTGCAATCTCGTTGATTTTTGGGCAACTGCTGAGCACGCATTTCTAGATAAATGGGTATTGAATTATGTAAGCAAATGCGATTGGCATAAGGTACTGAGATTTCAAAATCTGTTAATATAAAAAACAAACATAAACAATGCTATCAATATAAAGTTAAGAGACTGCGATAGGTTGGGTTCAATAATATGTATGTATGTACCTATGTACGTAGAATTTGCTTAAGACTACAACTGATTTGCATACAGCTTAGATATACATGCATACATATGTATATGATTTGTTTACTTATTATTATGGTGTAAATTATATTTTTTTTCTCGTTATTTTAATTTTTGGGAAGCCAGAAAATGCACCCGATTTTACAAATTTATTTGTAAAGGTAACACAAATGGACCGGATTATCGAACCCTGATAACTTAACCGGTCTGATAACTTAACCTAACCTTAGGAAAGAGAGTTTCGATTTTTTATTACAGAAGTTTCGTGATATAAAGAGTATTACTAAAAATAAATAGTGTTAAAAATTTCACTTAGCCACGGTGATTCAAAAGAAATGCCTGAATTCTAAATGAGAAATAAAAAAGTTCCAGTATCACAAAATTTGAAATTTGGCTGTTTAAATATCAACCTAAAGATAACTATACCTACGTACGGTCAGAAGATTAGAAGCCATTTGATTGGAAGGAAATACAGGAAAATGGCAATATGTATTTTATAAGGCGAGTAAAACCGCTACTATATTTGCGTTTATGATGTGAAGTATACAAAGTAGGCTAAGATAAAACAAAACATCAAACCTGTCCCAAGACTTTAATATTCTGTAATTTTTAGCGATGAGTTCCGAGTTTAATTTACATTGCATATCGATTATAAGCAAATAGAGGAACATTTTAGAGTTTAAGCTGGTATATTGTTAGCAAAACTTTTTAAAGGAAAGCAAAACATTGTTTTTAATATGTATGTGTAAACTAAATGATTTTTGCTTTCTATATTCTTGTTACAATTTCAAATCACAATTCTTTAAAACCGGCATTGATCCCAAATCGAACAATATATACATTTATTTTGCAAAAGATCTGCTAAATTAAAGGATTTTGTTTTTCATCAATGATTTACTGATAGAAACTGATAGTTAATTTGTAGCAGAAATTATATTATATACATATATTTGCAATTAGGAAATGGACGAAACCGTTTTCCAGTCGTCCAAACGAGTCTCGGCTAATAAGTCTGAAACTAAATTTTTAGCATAGCTTTCTTCATATAAAATTTAAAGCTGAACATTTTTTTCTAAAAAAAAATCTAAATTAGTATATTTTTGAATTTTTTGGTTTTTTCTTGGCTTTACAACTCTTATATAATTTTTAAAACTTATATGAACCAATTATTGCAAAAAGTTAGTTTCATACCTGCATCTAATCTCTTACTCACACCCCAAACGCCAGGGGCTAAATTACGGCACTAGATATTGATCGATACTTAAATTTAAATTCTATTAACATTCCGATCAATTCGAATGCCATAACTTGCCCCCCCGGACTATTTGGTTTTATTATATACATATGTATAAGTCCCAAAGACTAACTGTGAAAATTTTCAAACTGCGGAAATTATTTCGCACGACTGGCTTTTTATGTTATATTTAACGGGGCTAATTGTGGTAAGATTTACAATGGTTTATGTAATTTCAAAAATGTTAATGTTTTCAATTTAATGGACACTTACCAAAAGTTAAACGACGTAACTCTCCTAACAGAATCCATTCACCACAATCATTCGTTTCTATTATTGTAGACGATGACGTGGGTTGTCCTAATTGATTGTTACAAACATTTTCTACCAAATTTTGTTTGATTAATGTTGGTTCAGTGTTTTGTACCGTCTGATGAGTACAAGTCATTATTTTTCTGTTCGTTGTAAACATATTAATCAGTTTGGGACATTTCCAAAAACTAACTAAACGTTCCTGTATTACAATTATTACGTCTAACTCATTATAAATGTAAAGAACAACGCCATGTTGAGATTTTAAAGGATTACGCATAGCTTGTAGGGGCCGTGGGTTAATATAATGTACACCTGTGCTGAAATTGCATTGTGTTATTTGATCTTTAGTTTTTATTGGCGAAGAAGTTATGCCATATGACGCTGTATTATGGAGAGATCTTAAATTAATAGACGATGGATTGGCCAACGGTTCGTGGGAAGGTCTTTCATCGTACGTATTTGTGGTTGAAGATACAACAACATTTTCTATTTCTAACAAAATTGACGATGATGAAGTATTGTTTTCTGTAATTTGTTTTGCTACATTTTGCTCTGTTAGTGCTATTTGTTGTATTTTTGCCGAGGTTGTAGTGTTTTTTCTGTTATTTCTTGTAATACTACGTCTGGATTTTAAAATGTGTTTTCTAGTGCCATGTAAATTATATTTTGATCTTTGAATTTTTGGTGCAAGTTTAGAGTTTTTGTTTTCCAAGTTACAACTACCACGCAAAGTCATTCGTTTTGATCTATCCAATAAAGCAGAAGCTTTGGCCATTAATCGCGTTTTTCTTCGACTATTTAGGTAAATTTCCAAATCTTTGGTTTCTGTGTGTACTGTGCGATAACTTTTTGATTCGTTGGCAACAGACTTTTTATTCACAATAGGTTCTTGTTTATAGTTTTCGTTTTTCTTAATAATAGAATTCTGCCTTTGATTTTCATTAATTCTGGGTGAAGAACGTAACTCTCTTTTTATTAAATTTAAGTTCTCGTAAGATTTATGTTTCGGTTTTGATGTTTTTATAACAATTAATTTACGCTTACGCAATTGCCGTTTAGAGCCAGGATATTTTGTACCTTTGTGTGTAACAACTTTTCTTTTATTATTCTTACTAAATTTAGTGATAGAAGATTTAGAAGATTTTTTTATTTCATTGTTTATTTCTTCGCATTGCTTAATTGTAGATGGTAATGTTGGTGGAATGTCTACACTTTTCGCCGACATACAACTTTGTATATTTAAGTCATTTTCCTTTTCTGTTTTACATTCCAATGATTGTACTATAAAGATGCTTGGCTTGGACTTACGTGATTCTTCTAAAGCCATTTGAAGTTTTTGTTGTATAATATTAGGTGCGGCTGCTATTAAATTCATGTCCGAATTAAATAAACTCATTTTTTCTGCATTACAATGTTCATTATTGATCTCAATTTTGTCAGAATTCTCTGCTTTTGAGAATGGGCTTTCACATTTGGTATCTATGCTTTTTGTCAATGACTCCGTCTCACCCAAAAATTCAAGTTTACATATAGCAGGCATTTTCTTACTTCGTACCACACCCTTTGGTTCATAAGATATTCGAGATCTACTTCTTGTATTTTTTAAGGAAGATTCACCAGTAGACAATATAGGTGATCTTGTTACGGCTTCTTTCTCCATTAAAGGCTTTTCCTCCACACTATCAGCCTTTTCCTTTTGATTAATTTTAAAACTTTTAATGTAAATGTCATTCGAAGTATCATGGGCTTCCTTATTTAAGTCTGTCAATTTTTTGGACATATGCTGTTTTGCTTGACGCATTAATGTTTTTTTACTACATTCAGCTTCTGTATGTTTCGGAGCTACATGACCAAGTATTTTAATTTCTGGCTCTTTCAAAGCTGTAAATGAGTTTGACGATTGTGGTGATAATTTTGGTGTAAATTTATTACTGATTTTCTTAAGAGAGCTGGTGGGTTCAGATGCTTGCGAGTTGGAGCTAAAAACAAAAAATAAATAAAATGTTGTTTATTAAATTTTCCAAGCGTGAAGGTCTTTTTTAAATAAAAATTTATATTCCTTTCGATATTTCGCTACTCCATTGTGTAGCACCGTCAGGAAATAAAATATTTGTATATCAACCGAATCACCAAAAAAACATTTTATTTCCTGATGATGCTACACAAGGGCGAAAAAAGAATAAAAGATTTTTGAAAAAACGGTCTTCTAGCTTGAAAAAATTAATAAATTGCATTAAAAAAGGTCAAGATGATCCATAATTTGAATAAAATTAAAATTTTTGTTTTAAATAATTTTCATTTGTTCACAAAAAACCCATTGTACAAAAAATAAAACTTTTCTCCATTATTGCTATAAAATATTTGTAAACTTACCCTTCATCACTTTTTAAAACAATTGTTTGCTCTGTTTCAATCGCAGGTACAATATCACAGCCTTCTTTTTCTCTTTTACGTATTTCTTTAAGCTGTTTTATTTTTACGCGCTCCTCTTTGGCGGATTTATCACGACGTTCCTGTTGTTGTTGACGCAACACACGCATAGATCGTCTAGCTAAATTACATTGAGCCAATTCCGCCACAGCATTTGCCATTGCAGTGGCCGTTGACATACCCGTTAAACCCAAGTAATTACAAAATTCATGCTGCTGATGATAGATACCTTCCAAATCATCGATTGATGATTTTACTTCTGGGCTATTAATATTTAACAAAGAATTGGCTGTAAGAGAGTCTGCTTTAATCTCCTCATTTGTTTTAAAATTTTTCATTGGTAAAAAATTATTTTGCCTTTGATATTCTCCTGTCATTAGTGGATTCGGTAAATACTTTTGGGGTATAATGGGTGTTTTAAACAGTTCTTCTTTCTTTTCCATTAATAGTGCGGTTTCATTCTTATTAGTAAAATCCAAACGCATTTGTATAATACTAGTGGACTTTCCTTCTACATCGTTTATCTGAGATCGGTTATATTTATCCCTTTCTCGGTTAAGTTGGTGTAGCCGAAAAACCGAATCGATTTCTTCATTAGTTAAAACTCGCGGGTTTTTTGTTAATGCATTTTTGTCATTTGACTTTTTTAGTGGGTCTGATGGTTGAATACGGACAGAAGATTTTTTGGTCTCATTTTTTAATGCAAATACAGGACATTTATTGTTTGTTTTCAACATGACATGTGAAGGTACGTCTTGACTAATAGCATCTTCAGAACTACTGGGACATATTAACGTATCATGTGTATGTATTTGTCGTTGAACAGAGTTATTTTTTGCGTTTTGAAAAATATCTCTTTCATTATCAGAGGATGAGGTTTGTGGTGGCGTTGTTGAATTTTGATTCCTTTTGTGAATATCTTTAATAACACGTTTTTTTACTTCGGTCGCTTCCAAGCATAATTGAACCTTAGAACGCCTTTGTTGCAGTTGTTGTTGGGCTACTGCAGAAGTTGATGGCCTATCATCCACATGTACTACACTACTGCTTGACTCACTACCGGATCTATTAACGCATTTAGCTCCCGGTACTCCGCCACCGCCGGCTCCACCCTGACCATTATATTTTTGATTTTTTTGTTCTTTTATATTATTGAGTATCGTTTGACAAAATGTAAAAAAGTCATAGTTTTTCATTTCAGTGCTTTTAACGCATCCCCTCTTGTCTTTTTGTTTCATTTCTAACTTTTTCTGTTTTTCCACACGTTTAAATTCTTCATCGAATTTGTAAACATCCTCTAAATCACTAAGTTCTTCTTCGCATTCCCAGGATTGAATCTTTTCCGCCAATGTCATTTGTGGATTACATGCAGTAATCATGGCCAATTGGCGTTCAAAAGAATCGGCCGGCAGGGTATTTTTCAAGAGTGGGGGTCGTGCTATATATTTTCCACATCTTGGTTGTTGTGGATTCGAGGGTGAACTAACTGGGAATTCGCTGGTTGATTCTGTTGAACATTTGTTAGGATTATTGCTGGCCTTATGATTCTGTTGTTGGCAAAAATTCAACTGGAATTTATCATTTATTTGTTGTCGTTTCTGTTTTAGAGAATTTGTGGTCGAATCCGAATTAACCTCAACAATTTGATCAGGTGGTGTTTTTAACTGGTCTGGTGGTGTACTTGCTAAAATTCAATTTAAATTTTAATATGGTTATATATGTAAATCTAATATCAGAGTTATAATTATAAAAGACAGTAAGTAAATCTCGTAAATCCTAAAAGTTTCCTTTCCTGAATTTATTTTTATTAAATAATCTAAGTGCCACGCTTTTACTATTTTCATTTTAAATGCTGAATTTTATCACGAAATTTTATATCATCTATATACATACACTCCTGTTCTATTGAAGAGACCCACCAAATTTTTGTTATGTGGCCATACATTTTTATATTTTAGTGGTTGCATAAAAATTTTACTACCACATCAAAAGTGAAATGCAACTGTATTTTTTCGAGAAAATTAAGAAAAAAAGGTTTAATATTTTTGGTCATTTGGTTATGCCCATTAAACTAATTTTATCTAAAAACTTATTTATTCATTATGAAACAAAAATAATTTTAATAAATTTATTTATTGATATTTTAAACATTTTAATAGCGGGTGTGTGTGTTCTACACGGTTGTAAATAAATTCAAATATGCGATTTTTTATGAATAATAAAGTGACTTTAAATAGTCTAAAGATATTTGCTTCCCATATTCTTTAATGACTTCCTCCATCATATACATTTCAGTAAGCCAATCATAAACATTTTCAATTATTAATTTATTAACATTGTTCAAGCTTGAAGGTCTTTTTTTTTTTAAATTATATTTTTATTTTTCGATATTTCGCTACTCCATTGTGTAGCATCATCAGGAAATAAAAATAACCAACAAATTTTCCAAAGTTAACATTAAACAAAAATAACCTGAGGTTTAAAAATATTAAAAAAAAATGGTAAATACAGTTAACGAAACTTAACATCAAAAATGTTGTTAAATGTTGTCAAGAACAGCAATAATTTTCAATTATGTTTAGATCAAGAGAAAACGGTGACCAACAAAGAAGGCGACTGTTTTGGCTCAATATAAAATGGGTTACAGCACTATCCTGTTATAAAATCGGTCCAAAGATACCACTTAGTTTTGTAAAAGCATAATATACAATTTAAAAAATGTTAATGTATGATGCCGGCACAGACTCTCAAAATATCTCTATTTACAAAAAAATTTGAAGCAAGCTTGATAGTAAATGCATATGTATATTACTTATTTACTTAAACAACGTCATTAACTCAAACAATGCATTTTTGGAGTCAATTGTGTATAAATTTCATCGGGCAAGTGATCGTGTACAGAAGATTGAAGGAATATCATTAATTAATTTTTTATTGGTTTAATGTAAATTTTCTTTTTAACTCCTCCAGGCGAAATCGATTTAGGGATATCGTCTCTCGAAACAAACTCCGAAACCCACAAAAACGAAAATATTATGTAAGAATTCACGTTTTTGTACCTTTACCTAACTTTATTCCCCATCTTTTAAAAGCCACTCATTTTTAAAGCATAAATCTGTTAATAAAATTAAACCTGGACAATATTTAACGATAAATTTTCGGTTCGTATCTTCAATCCTTTCAATAAAACAACACCATCATTTTCCGACAGTCTACGCAATAAATAATTAACTATAACTGGCAATCAAAACTTAAACGAAAACAGTTATGACGCCAACTCACCTTTCAATAAAATCACAGAAAACAAGACCCTAAAATTTCACCAGTAACAATAATAAGACTAATAATACAAACTCGTCAACATACAAAAACAGCATTGCCGTTATAAATTCTTCCAATAACAACACCAATTATAATATAACAAATATCAACAACATAAGGAATTACTTTTGAATATGAAAATGATCGACTTTTTAGTATAATAAAAAAGCAAAATCAGTGCCTAAAAAATACTAAATTAAAATTAGTCAAGCAATATGAAGGCAGTGGAAAGAATAAACATAGTGTGGGAACGATGTAAAGTATATGATGGTATTAGTGCAATGCGTTGTTTTAAATGTAAGGATTTTAACTATAAAGCAATTAATTGCATAAATAATGAAATTTGTATTAAATGTCATGGTCAACACAGACTTTCAGAATGCAGTAAATGTATACGTGCAAATAAAGATCTTAGCCTAGGCTTGAATGAGAATCATAACACATGGAGTAAATTATGCCCAGTATCTTGGCTAACAAGGAAGAACTGGAGAGAACAATTGAACTTCAACAAGCAAATATAATACTGTGTTCTGAAACATGTGCAACATCTAACATTGAAGACGCCGAGATTAGCATTCATATATTTAACATTAACATTAGCATTCCTATATTTAACATTGTACGTTGTGATTCACATTCTCAACATACGGGTGGTGCAATAATATATATACACAAATCAATTCAATATAATGTAATCTGTAACAAAAGCCTTAATCAGAATATGTGGTGCATTATAATTAAATTAAAAAACTTTCAAACGAAATGGAAGTTTGGGGTGTTATATCATTCACCAAATGCCAGCAATTCAGAATTCCTTATGTATTTGAGAAGTACAATAGAGACTTATTTCGAAAACAGTGATAATAACTTGTTAATCGGAGATTTTAACATTAATATTAATAATGACACATATTATAGTAATGAGTTGTACAATATTTTTTCGTCTATGGCTATGAAACAACTTTTTTGATACTCGTATTACAGAACTGACAAGTACTAGAATGGATCAAATTTTTTCAACATCTGATGAAGTACAGACTAGGTGCATGACTAATCCTAAAATAACTGACCATGAAACAATATAAATATTACCAGTTGGGAATATTATAGTAAAGAAAATTTAGGTGAAATGCTAAGATATAGTAACTGTAATCAAATAAATTATGGTACTATAGATGAAAAAGTGGAAAACTTTAATAGTGTAATATTAGAAATCATGAATAATCTTACTTATAATAAATGGGTCCATAAAAAAATTATTAACAAATGGTATGATCAAGATTTACCACACCTTAATAGAAAGAAATATGATCTCTTGCACATAGCAAAAAGAACGGGAGTGTGGACTGAGTATTATATGACAAAAAACTTGTATAAAAAGATAATAAAAATAAAAAAATATATGGAAAATAAAATCATTACGGCAGGTAGAGACCAAAAACTAATGTGGAAATATTTAAAAGAAACGGTTAATATGACACAAATAAATCAATCCATAAAGAAAATAAAGATAAATAATAAATGGATAGAAAATGAAATCGAACTAGCAGAGTCACTTAATAACTTTTTCGTGGACAGCATCAATAAAAGCAACAATGAAATTGAGAAAATAAATTTGGATTTCAAGAGAAATATGAACTTAAATTATGAATTTGAATTCAAAGAAGTTGATACATTAAGTATACTTTACTTAATATTGTAAAAACTTTAAAAAATAAAATTGGTGGAAAAAAACTTCTGTCTGAAGATGTTATTAAAGATTCAATGGAATACATGGCATATTTTTTCTCTGGCATTGTAAACGAAAGCTTACGACTTGCTCACGTTAGTGAAAAATCGAAAGTTTCTACAGTGGTACCGATAGGAAAGCTTAAAAACACAACACGTCCAGAAGAACTACGACCAGTAAATACATTACCATCAGATGAAAAAATCATGGAGAGTGTGGTTAAAGAACAGTTACAAAGTTTTTTAAATAAACATGATATCATTGTTTCTCAGCAGTCTGGTTTTCGAGCTAATCATTCATGTGAAACAGCGTTCAATATGGTACTAGCTGACTGGAAAGATATGATCGCGGAGAAACAAGCTGTGGTGGCCGTATTTTTAGACTTGAAACGAGCGTTTGAAACGGTAGATAGGCGTATATTGCTGATGAAGATGAAGCGGATCGGTATACGAGCGCAAGCATTGAAATGGTTAGAGAACTACTTGACAAACAGAAAACAAAGAACAGTGGTTGGAAGGATAACTTCATCAGATCGGAGAGCAGATATTGGTCTGCCACAGGGTCGGTGCTCGCACCATTACTTTTTTTAATTTATATTACTGATATACCAAAATGCTTAACATTTTGTAAAATAGTTTTTTTTTCTGATGATGCTCTTTTGTATTTTAATCACTTATATTTGAATGATGAGATGAATGCTGTCCAGACAGACATGGACGAGTTATATGTATGGTTATGTGGGAATAAGTTAAAACTGAATTGTGAAAAAACTAAATACATGATATTAAATCGAAATTCTGAGAACTGTGATAATGTAAAACTAAAAATCAAGGGCTACGAAATTGAAAATGTGATGCAGGTAAAATATCTAGGTATAATTATTGATAATAAACTTAAGTGGGAGGAACATGTAAATTATATTGAGAATAAAATAGCAAAGAAAATAGGATTTATGTATCGAACCTGCAAATATATCGATAAGCAGTATAAATTGACTAAATGTATATAGGCCAACACTATACAATTTCAAAAACTTTTTGTAACTAAATTCTTATAAGTTCCTTTAATGAACTATAAAGTATTTACCGAATTTTTTTGTATTACTAACATCTTTATCTTAAATAGTGAATTTATGTATGTTAATAGAACGCATAATATGGTCTTGATATCTTGCGTTTTACTTTTGTTTGTATTTTGTATGTTTATATATAAAATATATAATGAATAGGTATCTTTTCTAACTTCCACGTTTAAAGAGAATTTACCGATATTTTTCTAGGTACGAGTAGTTTGAGCAAATACCAAACTTTTACAGCGATTATCTGGAAACGGCAATGTTCGGAGGTATGACGTTGTTTGAGCAAATGAGCGGTAGGTATATAATAGGTTTTAACAACAACAATTTTTACATTAATAATATTGTATGTACTCACGATTGTAATCTGTTTCATTTGGATGTTTTTTACGTTTATCTGGACCATAAGTCCCCCATCTATATGTTTGTATCTTCTTTGATGTTACTTTCTCTTTAGAGTTGTAGATAATCTTACCATCCTCACCGATAAGAATCTCTTCATCATCATCATCACCATCAACATCAATAGATTGTAGCATACGTCCCGAATTTGATTGATATTCAATGAAATCTACATGCGAATGTCGTTTTAAATAATTACTAGATATATTAAAATCTTCTTGGCTAGTGTCATTTATAAGATCACTGCTATTTAGGGTAGTATAATCATCGAATCCTTCAAATTCACAACTTTCTTCGGACGACATATTTGCCATATCCTCCTCGATGGTATTTCGTTCAAGATTTAATTCTTCATCACTAGAAGATATTGAATGTATTTGTTGTTCGTGGGCAATTGTTGATGGCGTATTTTCGTTGTCATCATCTGCATGCCTGTTGCGACAAGTAGCTATTGAATTTGATGGCATAGCTGTTGTTATAGGATGTTGATGTGTCTGAAGTTGTGGAGGTTTATCTTGTTCTGTTGCTGCACTTGGTATTGTTGGTGATGTTTGTATAAATTTATTAAAATGATCGTCCATAGCGCCGGAGGAAGCATTGATCAGGCATACGCAATACAAAACTTATTTTTGATGCACTGACTTAACTTTTCCAGCAAAATGTTTTTTCTTAGAATTTCTCGGTGGCGCCTTTTTCTTTGCTCTACAACAAGAAAATGTACTGTTTGTATGGAAAAAATAGGTGAATTCTTTTATTTTTTAGTACTTTCCATCCAGTTTTGCGTAAGTTACTTAATTTTTTAATGATGTCTTTTTTTTTAAATTGTATATGAAATTAATAACTTTATTGCATTTTTTTAATTTTAATTCGTGATTTTTTCGCAGAAAATTACTTGATGTTTTAAAACTTTTGTTGTTCGTGTCTTTTACATGGTTAATCCAATAGTAATGTGTAAGGTAAAACTACAGGGCGGCTCAAGAAAGGAAAAACAATTTTTTTAATTCTTATAAGACGACCACGATAAAAAACAATACAAGTCATGTTGTAGCCATACAACTTACTTGATACAAAAAGTCATAACTCCATTCTTTATATTTTTTAAACCATGGTTTACTGCGCAATTCGATTTGAATATCATTCGAATTTGTATGCCTAATACCAGGGCAAACTAAACTAAGCTTTTTTTAATCTTATTTGATGTCAAATTCAATATAAAAAATGTTTCTCCATATCTGATTAATTTTTTATTAATTTGTCTTGCCTAATACATTGTTTCGAAAATTTTTTTCTTTCGAATCGAAATACAGAGTAGTCCCCCAGATATAAATTAAAATTAAAGCAAATTCACGAAACGTAGAGTTGTTCACAACTGTTTAAAAAATATCATTAAATGATTGAAGCAATATATGAACAAAAATCACATCTTTTTATTTTTATACGTATAAAAATTTGTATTTATGACTTAAATACATTTTAAAGAATTATTATATTTAAACAATTGGAAAATATATACTAGAATTTTTAAAGAAAATATGACTTGTGTGTAGCAAATGTATTAACCTTTGATAACAGCAATAGGTCGAAGTTTTATACATTTTTTGCTAATACCGGCAGTATGGCAAGTATTAACTACATCAGTAACATCTTTGTATGACTCCGGAGCTTCTTCCATAACCAGTTTGGGTGAAGCCACGCGAATAGCTATACCCATTTCATCCAGTTTTTCTAACACTTCTTTATAATCTAAATTACGACGAGATTTTGCACGAGATAAAGCACGGCCCTAAAAAATAAGGTATATTAAACTTCTTATTTTGTTGGAAATCTAAATTAAATTAACTTACTGCCCCATGACAAGTTGACCCAAATGTTTCATGCATGCCTTTTTCGGTACCAGTTAGCACGTAAGAACAAGTACCCATTGTACCACCAACAAGAACAGGTTGGCCAGTCAATTGATAATCGACAGGTATCAATGGATGATGGGGAGGGAAAGCTCTAGTAGAACCTTTGCGATGCACCAACAGTTTTTTTTCTTTGCCATCCACAATGTGATTTTCAACTTTGGCTATATTGTGTGAGACATCATAAATAACATGCATATCCAGGTCATCAGGTGTGGTGCGAAACATTTTGGCGAATGCCTGGCGAGTAAGGAAAGTCATGGAACTGCGATTAACCCAAGCAAAGTTAGCTGCACCTGCCATTGCCTTAAGATAGTCTTGGCCTTCGGGAGAGTTAATGCGCGCACAAGCCAATTGACGATCGTTTGTCTCGATGTTATCTCTTTTCATGGCCTTTTCCATTTGTACTAATGCGTCAGTGGCTACTTGATGGCCAAAACCTCTAGAGCCGGAATGTATCATCACGCATACCTGGCCCTTTTCCTCTATACCCATTTTTGAAGCACTCCATTTGTCGTAAATTTCTTCAACCACTTGTATCTCGGCGTAATGATTACCAGCGCCTAACGTGCCCAACTGAGGTAAACCTCTCTTCTTAGCTCTTAAGCTAACTTTTGAAGGATCAGCATTTAGCATACGCCCATATTCCTCACAATGTTCCTTATCTTCGGCCCATACATAGCCTTCTCTTAAACTCCAGTCCATGCCCATTTCAAGTGCCTCTTCCAAGTCGTGGGCATTCATGGGAATAATACCTTTAGAACCTACACCAACGGGTATATGATCAAATAAACTTTGTGCTAGTTGTTCTTTAACAGGTTGTACATCTTTTTCATACAGATTGGTTCTCAACAATCGGACACCGCAGTTGATATCAAAACCTACACCTCCAGGGCTTACGATAGACGATGGATCATCCATATCAAAAGCAGCCATGTTTCCAATGGCAAACCCATAACCAGAATGAATATCTGGTAAACCAATGGAACGGCCCACAATGCCGGGCAAGGCAGCTACATTGGCAATTTGTTTAACACCCGGCAGAAAACCCCCAACAGCACCTGGTCTACAAGAATTTTTCAGCTCTTCCAACATTAATTTTTCCAATTTTTCGTTAACGTAAAAGCACCCTTCTACTTTCATGTTGGGCTGGAAGCCCTTCTTAATACGCCAGCAGCAATTGCTGATTTTTTCCAAATATTTCAATTCTTCGTTATACGGTCTAACAACCATTTTGATAGTGTCTGCAAAGTTCCTTTTTGTTTATTTTTGAAAATATCACCACCAAAGATTATTTGTATTTAATACTTTTACAACTTTATTTACAAAAAGCACAAAAACCCGGCTTTGTGGTTTTTTACATTTTTTTCGCAAAATGTTTTGCGATACTATACCAAAGCCTGCGCCGTCACTAATTTCAGCGGCGGCGACTCGTACCTACTCTACTCAAAATATAATCAGGGAACTCATTCACAATCGTTTTTCATCAGAAAGTTTAACGGCTATGTTTTATTCGAAAATTACTTTTTAATTATTTTATTTTTCGCTTAAAACCAGAGGTTCCCATTACTATTTTAATCTTCTAACACGAGAGTGTACACTGAAAATGCATAACACTTGTGTGTTGAAAAACTATTTATCGTTTGTTTTTAGAGTATGACGAAGAAATAAAAAATAAAGAAAATGACAAAGAACAACATAAAAGCAAAATTTCGAAGAACAGAAACAATATGCAATAATTAGCAGTATGTGCAATACTTTTTCTAACTATGGTCTTTTAAAGTTTTTGCAAAAAAAATTAAATTCGCTAACTTAATAAAAAATGTATCATAAATAATAATCTTTCCGTTACTAAACAACCTTGCAATTCGAAGTGTCAAAAAATAACACTTGAAAAAGGATTTAAATTTCATTTTTATCGGTTTTTATTAATTTTTGCTAATTTTTATACATTTCACAAAAATGAAAAGGGTTAATGTATATGGGCTTGTCATTCCGTTTGTAATTTCTAACAATAGTTATTTCTGACCAAACAAAGTATATATATTCTGATCCTTGTAGGTAGGGAAGTTGAATATTAACGGTGCCCGTCTGTCCGATGTTGAAATCAACTTTCTGAAGGCACAAGACAACCTTGAAACTCGGACCACTTAATCAGTGAGTTTGCCGAATTTTCGATATTTTAAATCAGCCATATAGGTCCTCAAGCTCCCAAGATATGGGCCAAAAACCATTTTTCGGTATTTCCATTCGGTACCCCGCTTATAAACAGACCCATAAAATTCACATATTATGAATCCTTTTTAAATCTGTTATAAAGTCCCCCTACAAAAATTATCATCTCAATACCCTCAGTTAATCTACGAACCTAAATGTTGGACTGAATTAATATTTAAAAAAAAACCCTAAAACTAAAAAATCCTCCAAAAACTGATATTTTACAAAAAAAAAAAAAGTTTAGAAAAATTCGAATTTGGCCAAAATTTTAAATTCACCACAAATTCGAAAATTCACTACAAAATTAAAAAAACTTTAACACACAGTTTTTATTTGTCCAAAAATCATAATTCTATGGAAAACCGAAATTTTAAGAAAAAACAAGCCAATACTCTCCACAAAAATTTAAATTTCACCACAATTTTGTAACTTCGCCGAAAAATAACTCAAAATTAATTGACGTTTAAAAACAAAAACGAAAAATTTACAAGTGATGAATGCTCCAAAAAATTAAAAAATTTCCAAACAATTCAAAATATTTAAAAATTATAAATTTTATCAATAAGCTCGATTAATCTGAAAAATGACAAACGAAATTTTACCGTATTATATTTGCCTTTAGTGTTGGGTTAAATAGACTATGTTTACAGTTGACACAAAATTAGTATAAGAAACGAAGAATGTTGAAAACGTGTGTGGCGGCATAGAAAATGTATCATTCTGCTAACATTTACTGTATTCAAAGTTATCATATCAAATAAATTTTCTTTCTGATTAGAAAGAATAAAGAAAAGCGAACGTATGTCTAAAAATTAAATTACTTAATATTAATAATTGTAGTTCGACAAAGTTACCTCGAAACAATAAACTTACCATTATATTTTGAATGAAAGGCCACATACATATGCACATACATTAAGAAAAGAAAAATGCTAGTAAATGTCATCGTTAGCATTCAAATTAGAAATTTTTATTTAATTATACTTCATTAAATTTTCATCTTATCATTTTTTTTGTTGATGTTTTATTTTGATATAATTATTTAGGTAATTTATTGTTTTTCATTATTACTATGAAATGAAATTTTCACATTTATAAATACGCATGTTTTATATATACTATATATGAATGTATATATATATATATTTATTTTTTGTTTTTATAAGTTTTGCTTAATAATAAATTTTACCCTTGAATTTACTAGGGGTAGTGAAACTTTGCAGCGTTTATTTCGTGTTGTATTTATAAATAATGAGAAAACAACGAACTAGCAGCAATTTAAAATATAATTTTAAATTTAAGGACATAAGGATATTGAGTAGGAAGCTAATGTAAATGAAGAAGGAAGTTAAAGTTGAAAAATTTTGAGGGAGATTTTATTAAAGGATTATTTTTGTTTATATATTAAGGCTTATAGTTTTATATAGAAGGTATATGTTTATGAGATAAATATTTGGTTTATGCAAAAGCGTTTCTCTAAAGCCAAATCTATTTTATTTAGTTCGTAGACATACGTACATATATGTATACTCTTTTGTTAACAATTAATTTGTTTCTTGTTTTCTTTTGTATGGCTTGGAAAATAATCTTTGTTTTAAGATTAATCTTTTTATTCGAGTTAACAAAGACTAAACATTTTCTGTTTTCCCTATTATGGTTATGAAAATTTCGTTTAATTATTAATTAAGCTATTTTCGTTACGAGTTTCTAGCAAATTATACTAAAATTTTGAAAAATAATTAAACACATTTCTTAACTTTTATGGTTGTATATGTATATATTATATATGATCTAAATGTGATTTCCGTCTAAATTAATATCATATTTGTTTATATTTTATTATTAATATCAACTTTTTCTTTTAATATAAGATTAAATAGACAAAATATTTTCTTTTAATTTTAATTACTTAATTTTGTTAATTTAAATTTACTCTTTGTTTCTCAAAAATCGTCTCTTTGCTGTTTAAATAGTTTAAAAGTACAAAAAATGAAAATTTTTTCAAGTCCTTAAATGCCTAGAAAAAATATCTGTTAGTTTTGTTTTATTTATTTATTTTTTTAAATAATGAAATAAAACTCATTAATTGTTTTGTTCAAATAATGTTTTTATTGTTTTTTGAAGCATTTATTTTATATTTTTTTTATTAAAAAGATCTTACACAAAATGTTTATAAAAATAATTAAAATCAAAGAAAAATCTTAAAATTAGAAATTAAAAATTGTAGGTAAAAATTATATAAAAAACTGGCAGGCCATTTTTAAAAAGATAAAAAGAGCGTTACATTAAAAAAAAATAATAGTACATATAATACTTAAAAATTTTATGTACATTTAGAAAATTAAATTTTTCTAAATGATTCACAAAGGGAGAAGCATAACGACTAATAAAGAAAAAGAAGCTTATCGAGTTGCCCTCTTAATTTGATGAGCAATATTTTTTATATTTTAGCACTTTTTTTTAAAGAAATATTGTAACCATTAAATATGTGCTGTTGTTTAGATTTAAAAAAACAGTTTTTTTTTTAAATAAATTTTTATACCCAATAAAAAACGAATTGGAAATGAGATAAAAATATAAATACCTTGAAAGAAACAAACAAGGTGATTTCTTCCAGTTGTTATATTATTAATTTTTCAAATGAGTTTTTTGTTTGTTTTATATAATAATTGTTTACGAAAAATATAATTAATTTTAAGGTTTTTATCTTATCTTGTTGGTTTTGTAATAATTGGTAGAGAGAGATAGAGAGAGTGGGGGATTAAATGTGTTTTCTTTTTTCCAAGTTTTTCTTTTTAATTTGTTGAGTATATAATTTATTTTTGTTTTAAACTTTAATTAAACGGTTTTCATTAGTTGTTTATTAGCTGTTAAATGATTTATTTTATGTTCTCAGTGTTGCTTTATGAAAAACTCCCGAGCTTTCAAAAGGTTTTCACATTTTTTAAATTAAGTTTTTTTGTTTCTTTTGAAGCAGTTTTGAAGTGTTGTGTTTTAAATAATCGTAATCTCTTTTTCATTTAACTTCCTGGGTGTAATTAGTTTATTTTCCTAGCCGGATGAGGCAATGGCTGTTGAAATGTTATCCTCGCTCAACTCCTGAGGCTGGGCTGCAGCCTTGTTTTGACGTACCAATTCAGCACGACGTTCCTGTGATAACAAAAAAAAATCTTTAATAATATGTCATGATTTCGAATATAACTTTATTTATACTTCAAATATTTTTAACTGTTAAACCATGTTTAAGAAACTAATTGCACATATTTTCCTTTTTTTTTTAAATTAAAACGTATTTTAAAAAATTGTTGAACAGTTTTTAAAAATTTGAAATATTCACACCTCAAACAAGTACATATATGACATAAATAAAATCAAATAAAAAGCCATGACAAATAAATCAAAGTATGTGTCCTATCAGTTTTGGTTTAAGCTTTTTTAAACAAATTACAACAAATATATTTGACAAACAGCAACAACAACACTATTTGTACATACATTAAGCCAATTCAAAGCACTGTATACTTGACTTCTTGCAGAGTTTAAAAGCAAATGACAGCGAATATGGAATAAATTTTTGTATACAAATTCCAACCACTTTTTCGTTAAGTTTTAAAATAATATGCTATGCGAGGAATACGATATGTAGCTGCTTTGAATTGACTTATTATTAAAAGAAAAATAATATAAATAAACATACGAGTTTATGAACTTTTTCAATTTTCTTTTGTATCTCCTTTTCACGATTTTGTTCAGCGGTATATAATTTATTTTCAATAATGCGGGCCTTCTCCTCGATTTTTTGTGATTCCAATTGATCAATTTGATTTTTGATTTCAGCAATTTTGACAGTGTTCTAAAATTATATTAAAATTGAATTGGAAAAAAACAAATGAAAAAATGTATTTAAAATGAAACATTTACAAGAGATTTGTTTGTGGGTGACTGGGTAAGGGGTGTTAGAGTTGAGTTGTGTCAGTCACGAGCTAGTTCGATAAATTGAGAGATTATTTTAACAATTATTACAACAGTTAAAAAACAACAACAAGTTATTTTCAATTCTTGTGTTGTTTTTGTAATTGTTGTTGAATTGCTAACATCTTTCTGAAATAATTTCGCAATTGTACGAACTAGTTCGCGACCGATGCAACTCTAGTGAGTACTTGACCGACACCACTCTAGTGCGTGTACTTATTTGTTAGTAAAGAAATTATTTGAATTAATTTTTTTATTAAATACAAAAAAAAAAAAAAAAAAAATGTGGATGAATAAAATAAAAAATTGTACAAAAAGGATTTGCATATTTTACAATAATTGTTAAAATTTGTTTCCATGGAATAGTGCTTTTGGAAGTGCCTTTGTTATTGAATTACAATAATTGTTATGTCGAAATAAAAACTTACATGTTCCTTTAGACGTTCCAGCATTTTCTTGATGTTTTCATCACGCAAAGTTTGAGCAGTTTTTAACTTCTCCTCAATAGCAATCTTTTCAATGTATTTTTGTTGTTCCAATTGTTCTCGAGTTTTTTCAATTTCTTGAGAATGAATCTAAATAGAAATGATTTCATGTATAAAATAATTACATATTTGTTTTGTAAATAAAAGATAATTAAAAACTATTTTAACTATTACACATAGGTATGTGTATTAAAAATAAATTGTTCATTTAAAAACAGGTAAGACTACATTTGCATTTATGAACATTTTCATGAAATTAGTGCCATATTTGTTTGTAAACAAGAGGTGTAGAAGAGCAAGCGCCTGCCTACACATCTAGCCCACAAGCAAAAATTGCATGCCGCTAATTACATCATGGACAAATTCATTATGTAAATGTAGTCTAAGTCACAATATAATGCTTTCTCAATAATCAATAAAAACGGTGAAAAAAATAAGCGAGTTTTGATATCCTTTTTAGGGTAACGACTATTTTTTACTCATATTGTTTTGCTAAGAAAGAACAAATATTTTGATAAAAAAAAATTGGTCTTTGACTGTTACAATTGTGAAATCAAGTACGAATTTAAATGAATGAATTTAAATATTAGAAATTTTAATTATAAATCTTAGGGTCATTATTAATTACAACTTAGCTTTAGTCCACGATAGTAAAAGGTACCTTTAGCTAATGTGAGGAATAAAGTGACCTATTATTCGTTTTACAACTTTCTTGTAAAATAAAATTAATTTTTTTTAATATTGCAGTGCAAGTGAGAAAACCGACTACTTTTGACAAATGGAATTGGTTTTTGAGAATACATAGTTGCGCCGACTTACTTTTATTTACACTACGTCTTGACTAGCCATAAAGTTGTTCATACGTTAAAGGTTTTTTCGCACATGTGTTTGTGGTCTTCTGTTTTAGCACGAGTGTTTACAGACAAACGCACACACACATACATACTTTTTATTTGGCTTTTTTTATTTTGTTTGTGCAACAATTGTTCGGACAACTCTCTTTAACCATGAATAGCGATATCTGATCAGATTTATGGCTAGTTAAGTCGCTATGTCACGTTAAAAGTTAAACCTGGCGTCTTGACTAGCCATAAATCTGTTCATCCAACGTATATTGTGCTGCTCCCACAAGAATTTGGCTAGTGAAGACTGTCGCTGTTAATACTTCGTGTTTAAACAGAATTGTCTGAACAATTTTTCGCACAAATTTGTTATGCCATTACACAAACCAAATATACACATGCAAATTAATAACTATGTGTGTGTGTGCGCTCGTCTGTAAACACCCGTACATAATAGCATGTTGAGAGCATCCAAACAATGTCGATAAGAGACTAAAAATTACCGTCAAACTGAACAGGAACATCTACACGTATTCTCCAAACAGAACCACAAACACATTTCTTCCCGTTACTTTGCAGACGTTCTCTCAATGTGCAAACACATTTATGGCTAGTCAAGATCTAGTGTAAAGGTATGAATATTTCCCCTTTAGCGGACAGTGTTATCTTAAAGTACACTCACATAATAATGAAAAACAAATGATCTGTCCGATAGCATCCTAACTTAAGCCACTGGCAAGTTGTAAAAATGGCCCTTATAACAATAATGTATTATACTAGGATGTAATGCTTAACCTGACAGTTGCTATGTAAGCAATGACCGTCAATTACGGGATATAGTTTGACGAGGGAGAAATATATGTATGTCGAATTCACAAGCTATCCGCTGTCATGTCATATTGACATAATGTCCCAATACACGTATTTTATAATACTTCCTTTTTTTATAGGAATTACTATTACTCGGACTTAACTATTTCAGTATTTTTAAAAATTATCGTAATCTTAATTGAAAGAATAAAATATGGACATGAGGCTGAATAAATTATTCGTTAGTAATTAAAAATTTCAGTCCGACAAAATGCGCCCTTTTGTTTCTATTCTGGTGTTATTTGTTGTAGGTTTTTCCTTTCGTCGTGAAATTTTATATGTTATTATTATAAAACATATGACTTTATGGCACTTTGGGAATTCGATAATACTATATTATGTGGTTTTTACCCAAAAGAAAGCATTCGCAGCAAAAATGTATATGTTTGATAAAGTAAATGTACGTAACGTATTCAATTCTAATAATTATTAAGAATTTTTATTCTGGTCTATAATGCATTTCTTTTAATTTACCTTTAATTTTTCTTTTAAATCGCTAATAATAGCTTCACGTTTCTCAACATGTTGTTCCATTTTCGATTCCAATTGCTCCTTGGTTTGATTAATGAATTCATTAGCAATTTCATCTTTCTTACGTGTGGCTTCTTCAATTTTGGCCAATTTATAAGACAAGTCAGCCATTTTCTTCTGTTCCAAAGACTAGTTTTTTAGGTAAGTAAAGAAAAAAAAGGCAGACGAATAATGGAAAAACCAATTCAATTTTACATAATTGATTTTAAATGACTTACAATACGTCTTTCTTCGGCTGCCTTTAATTTTTGCTCAATTTCTTCGGCTGACACATTTTTGCCGGGTGTAACTGGCTTTTTGGGTACCGCAACATTAGGAGCTGGCTCAGCCAAAATCACTTCATAACTCAAGCCACCACGGGATTTTTCCTGGCAGCGGATTTCAGTAGCTAAAAGATAATTATAACAAAAACAACAAGGTTTTTATTTAAAAATTAACATTGTCAAGCACTTGCAATTAAATTTAAATATATTTCTTAGCTTAGATAAAAAGTATGGTGGTACTTAGAATTACATCAGCTACCCTGTAGCTCCATTGGTGTATTCTGATACGACAGAGCCCTGTTTAAAAGAGTGTCTTCGTGAATTGGGCTCCATTTCAAAACCTGCTAAATCAGATAACTCTTTGCAAAAATAGATGCCTTGATGTTCATTCAACCTGAAGCTCTACGACATAGGAATAGTCCCTTATACCCGTACTTCCGATAATTTATTTTCATAAATGCGGCGAATTCATTTCTAAGCACCGGCTTTTTAGTAATAGTATTACAAAGACAAGCCTCAGTTATGCAAAAAAGTGTTATTAATGTTGCTATTGGAAATGTTTGAATATTTTTCATCTCCAAAGTTACTTTTCTTTCGACTCTTTCTGAAACCGAATCATAATCTCAAGCTACAGAGAAATGCAGACAAAATATATGTAACACAAAGTATAATTAAAACTTTACTTGTTTTTTGTTGTTGATATTTTGGCATTCAAGTTGCAGTGCTACCAAGTTTTCATCGTCCTTATCCATTTGATAATAAATACAACTCTGCCATCGTTTCGAACAAGCTACGCAGTACGATTTAACTTTCGATTCGAAAAATTAAGAAAATTTCTTTTTAAAACGAACTACAAGGTAGCCCCCGCTGGAACTTCATGTCACCATTTCAAAGATGCATAAAGTAAGGAAATGGAATTTGTAGTGTAATAAACCGTACATTTTCAATATTTTTGGACTCAGTTCTTAATTCTTTCCAATAACACTCTAGCAAGCAGGATAGACTAAACATGCAAGCTTACCAGCGCATCTGATGGCTTTTCTTGAACTGATTGATTGTCAAGTTCCATATAAACAAAAGTTTCCACATTTCCTGTATATTTTTTACATACGCAAAGAAGCAGGAAAACTTTGAATTCGCACGTGAGTCTACCTTTTATCAATTTGCCCTGCTAACAAGTGTGGAAAGAACTTGACAACTGCTTCAATTGTTTTAAAATGTAAAATGTGCTTTTGTAGCAAACTATTAACAATTCCTTATGTTACATTTGGTCTCAAGATCTTCTGTAAATAATTCAGCTTAAAATTTTCCACAACATTTATTTTGTGCAATATATAAAAATTCTTTTACATACATCGTATGTATGTTTTCATGTATATATTTATAGTCATGTCAAATAATTTAAAAAAAAAAGCGCAAGGTCTGTTTCTGTATGGTCATTATTTACTTTTGCTGAACAAATTTATTGAAATTTTCTGCCATAAAGAAACAACAAAAACAAGTTCTCAAGTACATAGAAAGAACATGAGGTTGTTTTAAATGCTTTCCATTCAAAAATCGCATTCGACAGCATGAATTATATGAAAAACTGATTTGTTTAAAACTTTCGAAAACATTATTTCATGAGGGGAAATGGTTACAAAAAAAAAAAAAAACATTATGGGCTAGACAAAACTTCAGGAATTAATGAAAAGAAAAAAAATGTGTTCAAAACATAAAAAGGATTTTACTTTAACAGAACTTAATGTGGACCTGCTCGTTAAATTTGATTTATCTTCATTATCATGCATTGGTGCGTACAAAAATAGTGAATAAAAACTTCCATCAGCCCAAACTATTTGATTTTTTTTCAAAATTGTTCTTAAAGAATTATATAAAATTTATGAACTGTTTAATTATATCAGATCAAAACATTTTAAAAAGGAAAAAATTTCGGGTGATGGTTAATTAATTGGAAAATTTTTATTATATAACTTAGTTTTTCATGATGCCACACAAACTTAAGGAATAGCGAAATATCAAATAAAAAATAAAAATTGTGTTCTAAAAATTAAAAAAAATTTATTAAAGCTTGGGAATTAATTAATTAAAATTGTAATACAATTTCGAAAAAACTATGATAAAAATGTTTCCTTATACCGTTAATCAAAAAAAAAAAAAAAAATATATATATATATATATATATATATATATATATATATACATGTACACTTATATATGTATATATAAATAAAATATTCAAATACGCAATATTTTATTCGACATTGGAAACTTCCGAATGTTTAAGCTGTTCTGTATTTCACTTCGGAAAAACATTTATTGTCACAAGGCAGCACTTCTTTCTCGTTAATCTATTTGTGCTATTAATACGCTCGTACTGTAGAAAATAAGACGACTACGAAAACATCACTATGACAGAGTAATCACATTGACAGCATTGTGAAGAGGCACAAAAATCGCGCTTGGCAATAACAGGGAATTTTTAAATACACATAATTTGATTTATTAATTCTTAAGTACGGGGAATTCCATTGTCATTTTTGTACTCGTGAATCCTATAGTTTTCTTTCCTAAGTATACAGGTATGTAAAAAAACTCCACCTTTACCTTATAAGAATTTATAACAGGACAAAATGAACAAATCAAGGTTTAATATTGTTCAAAGTAATAGTCAAAGATGTGTGAAACGACCTATTGTAAAAATACGCAATAACATAAACATAAAGCAAAAACAAATTGCGTAGTAGAAATTCCCCGAACCGCGATTCACAAAAAACTATTTCTACAGCAAGAAAAAAGTAAACAAAAGATACACACAAACACATATGTATACAAGACTACTAAGCCAGCAACTGAAATATGTGATGCGCGATTTCGCGTATGTTCGGGACATTTCAAGAAGCGGCGGTGATCTGTATATAAAGGCACCATCCACCGCAGAAGATAGAGTTGACTTTGAGATTTCATAGAGTGAATATCTGTGTGTACCAAAGAGTGTTAAGTTTGGAGACATGTCTCCAAACCAAACTTGACAAGGGATGACGGAAATTCGTTCCAAAATTCTACATCAAAACACCCTGTCGGAATATCAAATCAAGAATAGTACTGAAGAGTTGTAAACAGAGTCTTAATTGCCGAATAAAGTTGTATATTAATAAAATCATAAAAGAGTGTATATTTTCATATTTGCAATTAAAGGAACCCTTCAAAATAAAGTTTAATGTGGTAATAAACGTAACAATATGTTAAAAACCTATTATTGTGTATGCTTGTGAATATCGGCTAAATGCGCGCCACGGCTTCGGTGGCATAACTCTATTCCATTGTCGATATTTTCAATGACTCTGAGACATAATTGAGGTTCAATGTCATTAATGTGCCGAATTATCTCATCCTTTAGCACTTGAATTCTTCTTGGCTCATTGACGTACACTTTTTCCTTTAAATATCACCATGGAAAGAGGTCTAACGATGTCAAATCACATGATCGTGACGGCCAATTAACATCGCCACGACGTGAGATAACACGGCCATTGAATTTCTTGAGCAAAGAAACCATTGTTTCGTTGGCTGTGTGGCCACAAGAAATCTGTTATCATCTCGCGATAGAAAACACCATTCGCGGTAACTGCTTGGCCGACCTCATTTTCAAAGAAGTAAGGCCCAATGACGCCGCCGGCCCATAAACCGCACCAAACAGTCACTCTTTGTGGATGCATCGGTTTTTCAATGATCACTAATGGATTCGCATTTGCCCAAATGCGGTAATACTGCTTGTTAAGGAATCCACTGAGGCGAAAGTGTGTATCAGAACGAACTGGGCGAGCATGCAGAGGTGTTTTCACATTTCCTACAGACCCGATTGTGGACACATTTGTTTGATTATGTTGACGAAAAAAATTACGAAGTTCGTACACTTCGCTGCATTTGATTTGAATGCCAATTTTTGTAAAAAGCATCAAATAATCTTAAACGGTGCTCAATTGTAAGGTGGTAATCATGGTTGAATTTGTAAAACAGTAAAACAAAAAAATGTCAAATTAAGTTGGGCATCGTGGATTATGGTCGGACCACCCTATACAAGAAACATAAGTAAGGGAAAAAATTCCAGACACTCCATTTCCACAGGATTGCAGCGTGTGTAATGTCTTTCAGTCGGAGTATTCATTTTTTCCAGATCAAGGATCGTTAAAACTGAAAAAAGTGGAGGATGTGTCAACATTGATATACACATAACCAACAATGAGTAACTCTTCTTTATTATATTTGAGTGCAATTAGAGATATACATATGCACGCATATCAATGAAAATGTAATGAAAAATATATAAAAGTCCTGTAAGCAGAAGTTAATAAAAGCTATTCGATGATAGTTGAACACAGGTTTTTACAATATTGTTTAAATTTTCCTTCTAATTTAGTAGTTATGTTTTTAACCCGATTTTCTTTAATTGTTGTAATAAATAATTTTTTATTTTAATAATTTTAATAAATAATTTTCATATTCGTATGATTTTATTACAAAATCTCATGATTCAAATATGATTTCCTTGGTGGGTTTTAATTTTGTATCCTTTGTGCTGTGAATTTAGGTGACATATTTATTTTTTTAAAACAACGATTTTTCAGCACAAATGTTCACACATTGTATGTAAAATATAAATTTTTGTACTCAAATACATTTGCATGTGTGTACATGCTCTAGTTTCCTCCGTTAAGCTGCAGAGAAATAAAAAATAATTACACACTGAAAACAAAAACTAATACTTGTTTTTATAAAAGTAGATACTTTTCTACAATTATTCTTTAGAAAGTCAAACACAACAGAAAGTAAAATATAACGAAGAGACTTTGCACCATTACTAAAGAAGCATTAAAATAACAGCAAGGTGTCTCATATGCATTATTTATTCTTATTTGGCTGCAATTTGCCATTTCTATAAAGCTTTCCGAAGTAAATTTGTATATAGGGTGGTCCCACCAAAACGCACGAAATTAATTTTCAGTAAAACAAAAAGTTTGCGGAGAATTATCTTAATATTTTATATTATAATAGGAGGATCTATGACAATTATGCTTGCCACGGCTTCGGTGCTATACCTCTCTCCGATTGGCGATATTTTCAATGACTCTAAGACATGTGGTTAATGTTAAGATAACAGGGCCAAGTGATACCATCCTGTTGAAACCATATATCGTCCAGGTCCATATCCTTAATTTCTGGCCAGAAGAAGTTCGTTATCATATAGCAATAGTGACTCACAATTATGGTTGGACCACACATATTTTGGAATATGAATATCTGCTGCGTAGCTTAGTATACGTACATAACGCACGTTCATAGTGCTATGCTATGTGTCAATCCCAAAAGAGCTCAGTAAGATTTTGCATATTATTGATTTTTTTTTTTATCAAAATTCGTGCTGTGTAAGAATAAGATAAATTGTCTTCAACGACGAAGCTCATTTTTGGCTTAATAGGTATGTCAATAAACAGGATTGCCGGATTTTATGTGAAGAACAGCCAGAGGTAGTTCAAGAGCTGCTAATGCATCCTCAAAATTGTACTGTTTGGTGTAGTTTGTGAGCCGGCGGCATCATTGGACCGCACTTCTTCAAGAACAATGAAAATAGCAATGTTACAGTCAATGAAGCAATGTACCGTGCGATGATTACCGACTCTTTTTTTCAGCAAAATGGAATAATTGGACTTGGTTGTAGTTTCGATGCCACACGGCACGCGATAACATCCAACCTGTTGAGAGGCGAGTTTGGTGAGCAATTAACCTCACGTTTTGAAGCAGTACATTGGCTGCTAAGTTCATGCGATTTGACGGTGTACAACAGCAAACCAGCCACAATCACAGCCCAGGAAGAAAACATTATAGCTGCCATTGGTGAGATACCGGCCGAAATGCTGGAAAGTGTTCTAAAATTGGAGCTTACGGTTGAAGCATCAACGGCGTAGCCGCAGGCAACTTATAGTGATATAAAAGATATAAAAATAAACAGGGTAAGGCAACATAACAACTTTTCAGAACATTTTTAACAGAATATTTTGAAGCCCTGTATAACAGTTACAATATAAAAGTATATCAACTGACGAATGGTAAAAAAAAATCAAGATGTCTACCACATACGAGCGACTACTACAGGAGCTGTCTTGATGAAGATGAGGAAGAAAGGAATCATTCATTTTGTTTGTCTCTGCCCTGCACTACAGAACCGACATGAAGTTAAAATGGATTTTTAGAAGTCTAATCTGAAATCTGTACAATAGAATTTACTTTTTTAATTAATTTCTCTAGGGTCTAGCAAAAAGTGACAGTCTAGCATAATTTTACCGGTCAACGAACTTTTAATTAAATTTTTATTCATTGTCATTGTATCAGCTTATTCTGGACATTTAAACTGGCTTTTATCAAGATACACTTGACCAAAATCATAACCAACGTGGCATTACAATATTAATGTACTATTACTGAAAATGCAAAATGTCATGAAGTAATACGTTTAATAAAAATAACATAAAACACTATGGATGCTGTTAACATTCCGCTAACATACACGTTTTATTAAGATTTCACTACGGAAGCAAAACTAACTAAAACTTTAACATTAGAAATAAATTTACCTCCAACATGATAAAAAGTTTTATTATTTTAGGACGTTTGTTGTTTGAAACGCAACAACAATATTTTTTAACTCTTCCAAAAATATTGGAAGGACATTATTAAGACAACAGAGCTTGTCAATACGGCATACTTATGTGTGGAATTTCCAGTTTTACGCTATTGGCTATTTTTTTTAATAAGCAATAAGAAAAAAGTTCGGTTTCAGTTAGGATTCGCTTTGGCCCGAACAGTGCGGTTGGCACTATTAGTTTTCTATGAGAAATAGTGGATGTTTTTAACACACTTCATCTGTCGTGATACCATTATATCGTATATTCATTCTTCTCTAGACTGCCTTATTTATCAAGCTAATCGCACTTTCAATCATTTAGGACCAACCTCGGTAAAAAAATAGTTTTTAGTATGCATCCAATCCAAATGACCCCAAAATAGTAGCTGATCATAACTCGACACCGTCCGCCGTTGTCGACAATGTACTCGCCGGCATCATTTATAAAGGCCTTCTCATATTAAAGAAGGATTGATAAGTAATATGCCTAAAACGGGTGATGTCTCTGACTTTCCCAACTATAGTGACATAACCTTATTTAACACGGCCAATAAGATCATAGCCCTAATACTGAATAACCGGATTTGAACTGCGCTCTTACCCGACTCGGGAAGAAGCAAGCTGGCTACAGGTCCAATCATTCCTGTGTGGACCATATAAACACTCCTAGAATTATTACAGAACAATCAATAGAGATAAGATCGCCTTTATACCACATTTATAGACTTCAAAAAGGCCCTGGACATTCTATCTCACAACGCTATATGGACATCACTACAATGTAAAGAGGTACTTTCGATTCTTGCTGTCGCAGGTTGTACGCCGGTCTGACGAGCCAGAAAATTAGTAAGGGAGTAAGTTAGACAAGCATTTGGAGCCTTGAAACATGTCTGGAAGTCATCACAGTTTAAACGTAGCTACAAAATACATATATCCTACTTCAACAAAAAATATATAATGCTCTTAGGGTGCGAAACATGGAATACATCTACGGGAGTAATTGGAAGAATCTTAGCATTCGACAACAGATGTCATAGGAGAATCCTGTTAATCCATTGCCAATGCCTTGCAAATGCCAATGTGTAATGAAATTAAAAGCATGAAGTGGCGATGGATAGTCCATACATTGAGGCAGCCCAAATGGAAGAACCCCCTGCGTGGAACCCACAAGGTAGCCGACGCAAATGATGGACACGACAAGTTCACGATAAACTAATGAAGGCATGTACAACGTGGAAGGAAATGATATTGTTAGTAATGTGATAATAATAATAAGTGATTGGAAAAATGTTGTTATGACCCTATGTTCCACCTAGGAACTTGGATACTAACAATAATTATTCCCCTGATCCGTAAAGCACAACAAACAGTAATATTTTACGGATCTATTGGGAAAACTCCGCTTACTGGCATACTTGTTAAGGTGAAAATGACCCTCATCACTGAAGAAAATTTTTCAAGAAAACAGTGGATTGATTTCTAGTTTATTTTTAGCCAATTGACCGAAGGCACGGCGTAAATGATGGTCATTGGATCTATTCATCATAAAATGATAAACCAAGCTGAGCATAAATAAAAACAGTGTTGCCAGATCTGCCACACGACAGCTTTATCCCTGGCGGAAAGTTGAACCTTTAAAAAACGCCTCTAATTTAAAGTAGAAAACATATGTGACATATTAATAGATATTAAAGAAAATAATGTTTTCTGCATTTGGCAACGATAATTTTTTTTATCGTTTTAGAGATGGGGGCAGCCAGTAATATCCTATTTCCTCCCCCCTGAATCCGCCTGTGATTAATGCAAAAATTCTTTCATTTGACAACTCCTGTTCATATATTTCATATATTATCAACTAAATAGCATAGCTTAAAATTTTTAATTAAAATTTTGCGAAATAAAAATATATTAATGGAAAATTAAAAACTTATGCAATCATTAACATAATAAGTGAAAAAAGAAGCATTTCATTTTGTTTTTTTTTTTCAACTCAAAATGGCGTATAAATTGGTACAAGGCAAACATACTGCCACTCTTGTGAGCATAAGCAAATTATAATGTTATGAATATTTGAAAATAAACGAAACAGAAGAAACATAAACATTTAAAATGGTTTTCAAGGTTTTTTACATTTACATATGTACATATGAATTTAAATGACTTAAAAATTGTGACTCTTAAAACGGTAAAAAGGGAATTGAATAATTAAAACTGAAAAATTCTGAAGTACACATACATACATTAGTATACATGTATATATGTATGTGACTGTCAAGTGAAAACAAAAAGTACTTCAATTAACGTTTATGTAAGTTTAACGTATAGCAGTCATGATGAAGTACTTTTTATGCTTCAGAGTTATTTGAAGATTTTACAACAAAGGCAAATTTAATTTAGAAAACCCATTTTTTATTCCCCTAAATCTACGAGTATATTTAGACTTTATACAATCAAGATTCATGTTTTTAAAAATTAAAATATGTATATGTATGTGTGTTAAATGGCTTCCCCCAAAAATATACGTATACAATCTCTTCGTTTGTGCTAGTTCTTCCATTAGCTTTTAAAATTTACCTTAAAGTATTATATCCAGTTACCTTGTGTTGAAAATATAGCAATTTAAATGTTCATAAAAGCATTTAAAATAAAATTTAATTAAATTACTCTGCACTCAAAAACACACAGATTCATAACACAATCAACCGCCTGTTAGTTCACATAAGTTTACCTTGCTTTTTCATTTTAATAATTATGATCGAATGAAATAATGTTGCATACGGTCAAGGGAGATATGTAAGGGCGTGCCAGAAAAAGTTGTTAATATTGCATCATGTAAACTTGTATCTTTAAAATTATCTTCTTGTAAGTTTTGTTGAAGCATAATGCAACATATCAAACGGTATATAAAGATAGCACAGACAGAATAAGAAATATTTTTAAGAATTACATTATTATTTTGTAACATAGGCTCAAAGGTATTGTGTTTTAAGTTGGAGGACACACAACTGTAAGTCACATATGTACATATGTATAGTTTGGAAGTTAAAAAACTCAACGGGCATTTTTAAAACCGGCTTTTCTAAAAATTTGTATTTTCTAAATTGTTTCAAACTCTCTAACGTTTTCTTACTTTTCAGACATTTTAAGCTGAATACATATGTACGTGGTGACTAAAAATACTGAGTTGTATATATATTCTAATAGCGAATAGTTTTTTTATTTAGAATTGGAATTTTTTAGTGCGGCCTCCAACGAAGTCGCTGCTGTAAATGACTGTAGCGATTCGATAGCCGCAAAATTTGTCGACAATTTTTGTTGTTTGCAGTAACGATATTTTTGCAAAAGGTAAGTAAAAACATTTGAGGCTTTTTCCACATGTAGCATATGCATATACATATATATACCTACAGCGTTATTTATTAAAAATATTGTGCATAAATGATTTTTAAACAAATTAAAAGTGCCTCTAAAAGATGCCATGAATTTTTGCTAGTCGAATAAATAAACAACACAAAAACATATGTCGTTTATTTTTTGTCTACAATTGTTTAGCAGCTGACTAAACGAATGCAAATATTGTTTAAGTTACGGAATAGCAACATCGTTAATTGTGTTGTTAAGAATTGTTAATCATGCGAGTATCGTTAAAAAAATAGTGAATCTTCCATTTTTAATTGAAACATCCATTTTAAGATCTACTAACTGTCACAATTGGACGATTTTGAAAACAAAAAAAAAAAAAAAACTATTGCGTAACTTTGTAAGAAACTAGTTGACAACCCGGTATACTTTCACCATCGTCCTGTACAGTGAATCGGTATCTAGGGTGTTCTCTTATCTGTTACAATTACTGTTATAGTTCTCTATATATTAAAAATAATAAAAAACTAGAATCTAATTTTTTCTAAAATTGTCTGCGGTCGGACAGTCAAAATTTATTTAAATGTAATTTTAATTTATATGTAAGAGTAATGTATTTAGAAACCCTAACTTTATTTAAATACTTTTAAATGTTTTCAGACAAAAAAATGACCGATGCAGGCAAATATTATTACAAGTAAAAAAGGACAAAGTAATATATTGATTACTTATTGCATAAAACCAAGCCTAAGATCTATACATACATATGTATGATTCACCCTGTTTATTTCGCAATGTCGTTAATGTTTTTAATTAAAGAACAGTAACTTTAATTTATTAAAATTGTTTATTAAAATATTTTTCAATCAAATCATTAATTAATATTGCTTATATTTATGATGTGCATATATAAAAAAAACTCACAATTATTAATGGCAACCATTTTGAGTCTGGATGTGTTTTAATTGTTATATACTTTTTTTAAAGGCACTAAAGGATTCTTATTTGTTTAAAATTAGTTTGAACACTTTTTATATTAACTTGTTAATATTTATTAATCAATAAAAGGATAAAAAATGTTTAAAAATTCGTTTGGTTAAAAATTCCAAAAAGGAAAATACTTGCTGCACAAACGCTAATCACGAGACTGTTACAGTTGAACTGATGAGTTTCAACAGCAAAATATTCTACACAATAACGACGTTATCCGTTTGTATAACGATGACGACATATCGTCTGCCGTAAAAAGAAAAAGAAAGGATTTTGAAAAAGAAAAATAACAAAAAAACTTTAAAAAGCAACAACAGAACTAGTAATCTATTAAAATATTGCATATTTTTTGGCATGTGTTCATATTTTTTGTTGCTATTTTCTGAACTCGGACCATCGGCATTCGATTTTCTCTGTTGGCAACTGTGAAACGTACACTCAGAGTTGTTTTTATTGCTATAGCAAACGCTTTTTCCCAACAAACGAGATACATATGTACATGTTGTTGGTTTTCTAAATGGCTTGAGTAAAACATAAAATTATAATTTCTATGTTGAAATAATGAAGTTGTTGTTAGGGTTTTTATACCACGGACTTTTTTCAACAATGTTGGCCAGATACATACATACATAAATACATACAAACAAGTGCACATTCATAAGTAGAGCTGTTAGTGGTGTTAGTTAACCTAGTGTATGCTCAAGCATGAAGATTCAGATAGTTGCTTGTCGGACTTTTGCTTTATCATTCAATCACATTGTTACCAGCACAATTAAAAAATCTATTTAGTTTTCGTCAGCAAACAAAAGGCTTGAAGTCTTTATTTGCATGTAGTGGTAGTAGCTTGTATTTGCCTCTCTGGCCAGGGTGAGGCCACATATGCCTAAATAAATGTGGACACACATGTAAATATTAAATTGCTGTTTACCTACATATTCCAAATGGTGTATAACTTTCTGATGTTCATGTGTTTTGGCTTGTTAGAGGCAATGTAAGACGGCTTGAATGAAGAAATAAATGTTATCCCTATTTTGATACTCTGCCAAAACAAACTAATTTTGTTAGAATCTTTTTTTAAACCTTTCATTCATTCGTTTTTTAATTCATTATTAGACACATATTCATTTTCATTAATTGTGTTGAAGAATACATATATTACATACATATGTAGTTAGTCTTGATTTGATAATTTTCTCATAATTACCCCGCTATTTTCATATAACATAATAATGTTTTTATATCAGTGTTACCAGATTATTATATTTTTGCCATCTGTCGACACTGGCATTCTACCCCAGGATGTCAACCGTTAACGTTCGCTGATTTGCGCCCCTCTAATGAACTGTTTAGTCCTTTGCCATATAAACGATGAATTTGCAAATGGCTGTCTCTTGAAGAAACATTAGAAATCCAGGGATGGAAAGTCTGTAATTAACATTTGTCGCTAAAACGGTTTATATATACTACTGTGGGCAAAAAATAGTAAGACTTTGTTCATAATTTTAAATTTCTTTATTTATTCTGCCCAATCTATTTCGTCCCCCTCAAATCCCCCTCGATTCTCGAACACCAATTCCCTGATTTTATTGACGTGTTGATCGTCAGTTGATGTTGATGGCCGTCCTGGACGTGGGTCGTCGTCAACGCGATCTCGACCCTCTTTGAATAATTTGTACCAATTAAAAACACGACATACAATTATCACCGAAGGCCTTTTGCAACATTCTGAATGTTACGGCACCAGAAATTTCATTCCGCACACAAAATTTAATGGAACTTTTTTGTTGAATAATTTCACTCATTGTAAAAATCGCCGAATGCAATTGTACTTCAGAAAGACAAGCGTATACTAAACACTAATGATTACTTTGATGTGGTTGTTGCCCACAGTAGTAATTCAAGAGTAGCATTGGACATAAGAAAAATAGATTCATTATAAACGGCATTATTCTTAATATTGCCAACATCCACTTGTTGAGAGCTGACCATTTAAGGACGGATCCAGCTTAAGCTTTTAGATGTATATTTTAAACGGATTATTTTGATTTGGAAAATTGTTTATTTTTAATCGTTTAAGAGGGAGGGGAGGTGTTCTGAATTTTGACAATTGTGTTATTTAATATACTCCCAAGACATTAATTAAACAACTGTTTTACCAAAGGCTTACACGTATAAATATTTTTGTAGATAAAATGTGATTCAATTCTCATCTAGTTCAAGAGGCATTGTCGTTAGAGTAATAATAAACATAATAGTTTATCAACTTGCGACTTGTGATAAACATGGGTGCCTTAAGAAAAGGGCACTCGGCTGAGTTAACATTGTTAGAAAACAAAAAATTACTTAGCACGAAGATCTCCTTGGTGAGTTAAATATATGTACATCTGTTAATTATCAGAATAAATGTCATATTCCAATGTAAATTAAAAAATAAATAATAAAATACGCTTCAAAAAAAATTCGATTGTTAAGGGGCCATGCTTATCTATCAGATTTAATTATTATTAGATCTGTCCGTGTTGAACAAATATGATAGTGTATATTAGAACTGAATGTATGTGGCAAATTTTTTGACAGATTTGCTCGATTTGCTAAACCTCCCGTCAAATATGTCTGCAATATACGTATGTCGCGAAAATTATTGCGCCCATAAAATGCTATTTATGTTTGATATTTAAATGAAGGAGCGGCAATAAAAAGCATAAACTATATTGGTAATCTATATCGAAAAGTGAAAAATAAAATTGTTATAAAATAAAAGCAAAATAATTTATCAACGGAACAAACAAATTAAAAATAATTTCAAATTATTAAAAGAAATAACAAAAGCAGCTTTCAATTTTAAATTTTTTTTGCAGGAAAAATTCTGCGAACATAACACAAAATTATTTAAACAATAAAGTGCACGCAGAATGACCAAGAAAAATATGCTGTTTGCTTCAAGGTTTTCTTGATTGAATTTTCAAGTTTTGAGTTAACAGTGATGGGAAAAAGTTATAATTTGATTAATCATATGATTAATCAATAGAAGACGGATCGGTTCCATTTTCAACAAAGTCTGCCATCTAAACATTCTTTTCCAACCATTCTTTCGTTTCTCATAAGCGCAGATAGCGCTAATAGATCTTGCAAACAATTTTTTTTAATTCTTGCTTAAAATGGTTATTTTTAATTGACTTGCAAACAAAATATATTAGCATTACACCAGAAAAAAATTGTTAGTTAGCGGCATTACTATAGGGGTTTATTGTTTATGTATTTTTTCTATTTTTGCATTATTTTTTAAATAACTGATTAATAGTCGCGATTAATCAAGGCACACATTTTTGATATAATTAAAATGTTAATCGCAACAAAATAATCGACTATTTTTCGCTGTTCGATTAATCTGGCCATCCCTAGAGGCCAATTAATATAAGCTAAACAATAAGCAATATAGTTCCGTTATTCTGCAGATGTTTTTGCCTTACTCTAGACGGGGGGGTAATGATATAAAAAAAGCCACCAGGCAATATTATCAATAAAATCAGAGTTGCATTTTGTTGTTTCGTCTTTTTTGTGCGATATTTCTATTTATTGAGTTTGACACAATCCTACGATATTTTATTCTGATTGAATCGTACGATTATATAGGATGGAGTATCATCTTCTTTGGCAACTTTCCACTACAATCAACAAATAATTAATTTTGTTTTTTAGAAAACGAGTGCTTATTTCTTTTTTTTTTTTGTTATTTTTATTTTCAAATAAACTTAAAAAGTTGGCAACTAAACTGTTAAGTTTGTTTGAGCATGTAGCCATTGACTACCTAAAACCCGGGGAACTCAAATCGAATAAGAGTAAAACAAGTTGCTAAAGAAAACAAATATCTACGTTAAAACAAAAGAGAAAGAAGAACAGCTGTAGAGTTGTTTTTATTGCAGCTGATGAATCATCGAAGACTACAGAAATGTGCTGTACATAACGGTATTATGCAGACATTTTATAAATGCTAGTTTTGCCGTTATGAACGATAAAGCACAAATACATACTTACAAATTATGTTGTATGAGAGAAATAAGACGGTAAAACTTACCTAAAAAGAGAGAGAGAGAAAAAACAAGGAAATTTATAATTAACAATGTGATTTAAAATAAAAATACGTAATATAATAAAAAATGTTTTTAATTCTTCAATTATGGAAGAGATTTATTTTATAATTCTACTAAAACATAAAAATGCGACGCAGTAAGAATATAAAAAAAATAGTTTTTTTAACATTTTCTTTATATGTAGTTTGGTTTCCATCGACCACATCCATCGGTTTCCGGGAGAAACGTTTATTCTTAAAAGCACATACAAAATACATATGTACGTACATGTTATACATTAACTTTAAATTAGTGTTTGTAAATTGTTTTTTTAATAGTCTTGTAAATGAAGCGAAAAGTTTCAAAATCGATAGTGAGTGCATTAGCCTTTTCAGTTGCAAATTTCTTCTTTAAGGTATGCTAAAGAATTTATAAGAATTACCAAGGTGATAAATTGCAAACAAATATGACCCTAACCAAATAGTAAGTAATGCTAAACGTATGAAAGTTTATAAAGGAAATAAAAATACTATTAAAAAACCCAAGGAAATTATATAAAATACAAAAGCAACATCATAAAAAAAACGCAAGAAGTCACCTGTAAGTATGCTTCATCATTGCATAAAATAAAGAAAAGTAGACATACATATGCATACATAAGTATGTAAGATTCTTATATAATTTTTATTTATTCAAGTATATAGAAAACTTGTACATAACGTACCGGCATTTTTCTATATATATTTTCGTTAGCAACCATGCGCCACTATAATGCGGCAAAAGTCGCAATTTCAAAAAAAAAAACTTTAAATTGTTGTCACGAACATGTGTTTGTCAAAAGTAAGAAAATAGTTTATACTTTTAGCTTACGGAGTGGAGCATACAGTAAGAATATTTGAGTTATAATAAAATGTTCATTCCAGCAAGTTAGAAAAGCTGTCAGTGTAGTTGCACTTGACAACTTTAAGAAAACTGTTTAAAATAAAGGAAGAGTATAAATAGTTTTTATTGCTTTATAATTTTTCCAAATAAGTTTTGACAGCAAGTAATGGTGTAATTTTTTAGAGGATTTCAAAAAATAAAGAAAAACGAAAAGAAGAAATTTTTTTGACAATAAATTTCAATCGGAAATATCATTCGATCATGAACGCCGTAATTCGACCACTGTTCATTTTTTTAATTCTTATGGTGTTCGCATCTCTGAAGAAAAATGCTACATGTAATTAACATTTTCTAAATGTTACCCACATTTCTACAAGGTGGTATATTTTTCAATTGATTAACAATTAACCACTACAATAATTCTTTAAATGTGGTGTACTTAAAGCCCGCTGTTCAAACAGTGTTGCACATTCAAGCCTTAAATAAAATTGTATGTATAACATGTAACACATTTTATACTACTTTGTGCAACATATTTAGAAAAGAACATGTTGTTTGTTGTGAGTGTGAATCTCTCGCATTTTTTTTTAAAAAGAACTGAACAATTTATGTAGTGCAAAATATGTATATGCAACATTTTGTGGATAAAAGAAAACGCTATTGCTTAGAATGCTATTTGAACGAATTGTCGAACTGAAAGTTTTAATAATTAAGCGAATAGTAATCTGATTCAAGTTCATATATTATTCTTTCAGTTAAGACGTTTTTATTTTTATTGATATGTACAATAATTTTTAGAATACTGAAAAATGTATAGACGCTAACAGAATGGAAAATGCATGTATTTTCTCGGCTGTTGCACACGTTATCGGCATTCTTTGTGTCTTTTTAGTAGGTAGTGCCTATTGAAAATATCATCTATTAATCAATATAATGATGAACATTTAATACGAGAGTTTTTTATATTTTAATAATATAAATTGATATATTTATTTAGAAACTGCGGATTTATTTTCTTGTGAAGCGTTAAAATTTATTTGCTTCAATCCCAACGATGTTGCCTTTTTTTCTTGAAGACACCTTCAGATTTTGATTATTTCATTTTATTCCTTTATGGACATATGAGCTCATGTTCAGTTATTTATAGCAGTTCTTTTGTTAACATTTGTTGTTGTTTCGAAATACCGTTACATCCCACGGAAGCATGCAAGCAATTTACAAACATAGTTTGATTTTTAACGGGTGGTGAACGAAGAAGTAATAAAAGTATAGCAGAATATTAGTATGAGCCAGCAACCCCTGGAAAATTCGCTCTCGTTGTCTTAAAATTCAAAATTTTAGACGAGTATCGACGACAACTGTTACAAAGTCGTAATTTAAAACCCCTTTTTGAACTGTTTGTGTTTGAACTGTTCGTTTACGCTCGTGTGTAAGTTTGCATAAATTATTATTTCTCTATCTTGCTATCTGTCGTTGATTCTAGTTGCACGGGGTGTTTTTTTTTATCAACCAACAAAGCAAAAAACTTAGTACTACGTTGCAACTAATTTTGTTTGTTAATTCTTTGGTTTAATTAAACAGTTGAACATTTTCTTGAGTTTAATAAGTCAATAGAAATGTCTTACATTTTAAATATGGAATAGTAAAAAATAAAGAAATACTTATACGAGATCTGAGGGAGCCTAGAATACACAAGAGATATATTAATTTCAAAGAAAAGGTAGGATTTATATCTTTTTTTATAAAATTTATACACCATCATTCATCTAAATTATATAGGGTGGGCCAACGACTATAATGCACGATTGTGAGTGATATCTGCGAGCTGATAACGGACTTCTTGCGGCCAGAAATGGACGATATGGACCTGGTCGATATTTGGATCCAACAGGATAGGATGCTGCCACTTGCCACACAGCCAACGAAACAATTGCTCTTTTGGGCGAGAAATTCAATGGCCATGTTATCTCATGTCGTGGCGATGTTAATTGGCCGTCACGATCATGTGATTTGACACCGTTTGACTTCTTTCTTTGGGGATATTTAAAAGAAAGAGTGTACGTCAATAACCCAAGAACAATTTAAGAGCTAAAGGATGAGATAATTCGGCACATTAACGACATTGAACCTCAATTATGTCTTAGAGTCATTGAAAATATTGACCATCGGATAGAGGTATGCCATCGAAGCCGTGGCGAGCATTTCGCCGATATTTTGTTTCATACATAATCTGTCATAGAATAAAAAATATTAGGATACACCTCTGGAACCTTTTTGTTTTATTTATATCGATTTACTTTTTTAATACCTTTTTCATGTTGTTCATTTTTATTCGTAGCAAAGATTATTCAAATGAAACTAAATTCGACAAAAAATCCAAAATTCACAGAAAATAATAACAACCCACAAATTTATATTGCAGAAAAAAATAAAAAATTATTTACACAATAAAAATATAAATTAAAAAATAATTACTAAATATTAAAAATGCACTGAAGAATAGATATTCAAAAATACCGAAGAATTCGAATTCAATAAATAAAACTTAAAAAAAATATTTTGCAAATTTTTAAAATTTTTAAGTAAAAATCCAAAAAGTTAAAGTTTACTCAAATTAAAAAATTGCGAAAAATAATAGAAAATTCACCAAATTATCTAAGATATAAAAAACAACAAAAATTTTAAATTATAAAAACAAATTTTTATAATCAAATTTACAAACAATAAAATTACTTAATAACTTTATTAATACAAATTTTTACTTTGGGGCATATCAGATATGCCACATGAATACCCGCGTACGCTTCGCTTAGGATTTACATTTTTTTACAAAAGCATAGACATTTTTTTTTCATAAGAAACATCTAAATTTTTTTAAATTGTGTTCCGCACTAACTACGTTCATATATGTTTGGGTTTTGCTAAATCAGTTCAAAATACATGCATATTTTGTTATTTCTGAACACACTTTGAAACTATTTTTTGCTTAATTTTTTTATTAGTAAGAGTGCATAGTCTCATTTATGTGCGTGGCAAAATTTTCATTAGGTGGCTTCATTGCGTCCACATATAAGTGTTTTTTTTTTATAAGCGCTTTGTTTTTCTTATTTTTCTTCACTAGGATCTTACTCTTTATATTTTAGAGCAATTTGTTACTTGAGTTTTTTTATCCTCTACTTGTATAATAGCAAATCATTGCGAATTATTCCTAAAACCACATTATCCTATTATTTCGAGATCGTTATGATGCATTTTTTTGTGATATCAAAAATACTTCTTTGACATTCAAAGAGGTATAACCTTTATATTTATGCATAGATATATATGTATTACAATCGCCAACGGAATTGGCATCAATGCCAAATATATGCCCAGCTTTAAGCAATTTAAATATTTATTTGAAACACTGCTTTAATGTTTGTTGCTTCTTTCTGGGAATATTTAAAAATGTCATGTTCTATTGTTATGTTTAAACATGTAACGAGTTATTTAGTTAGTGATTTTAAACAGCCGGTCTGGCGAGGCTGTCAGCTGTTAAATATCTGTGTCATCTGTAGTGTAATGTATTTAATGAAAACATTGCCACTTTTCGAGCGTTAGGGTCGTCATAATCTATCTAATATGCAAGAAATATTATGAAAAAATTTGAAGAGGCTGGAAGCATTACTTATATGGACAAGCCTGTGCATCATCACAATGTACGCACTGATTGAAATATCGCTTCTGTTAATAAAAGTGTTCTCAGGAATTGGGCCTATCTTACAGCGCATAGTGGTGTATTTTTCATTTGGATGCCGACTGGGTGCTAGATCCGGAAGAAGTCTGGAAGAGTCATTAGGGGGCGTTGGAAGAACCGTTACCGTCAATTCAGAGCGCTAGGGCCGTTCGATAACCTATTTTTTTTTTTTTTTTGGCCTGCAATTGAAGACTATGTAGTAGACGATATGTGATTTCAACAAGATGGTGCCACGAGCCACACAACAGGCCGATTTTGGCTTTATTGGATGAAAAGTTTCCAGAACGCGTGATTTCAGGATTTGGCGCCGTCAAATGGCCACCAAGATCATGCGATTTGACGCCGTTATTATTTTTTTTGTAGGGATACGTCGAAGACCGTGTCTCAAAAGGATCGGTAGCTGCACAGGATCTAGAGGCGCTCATTTAAATGACATTGTATTTCGTACGTAATTCGAGGTCCAGTCATTATAATGAAATAAACGTTTCATCGAAATCATAGCTTTATGTGTGTTTTATTTATTTTTGAAATCGAGAAATGGATAACCCTGCATAATATTATTCACCTTTTTTAAATTTATTAT
The DNA here is from genome assembly GCA_963932375.1 of Phania funesta. Taxonomy (NCBI): domain Eukaryota; kingdom Metazoa; phylum Arthropoda; class Insecta; order Diptera; family Tachinidae; genus Phania; species Phania funesta. The sequence goes on along the minus strand of OZ010653.1, from coordinate 99,482,402 downwards.
AAAGTAATTAAGACATTTCTTTTCTAGATATTTCAATTAATTGTTGTATATTTGCCCTCAAGATATGTAAAAATCGTTGTTTAAAATTTTTGAGTACCATATCCTTTATTGTGTGTTAAAAACTCGTTAACGATGTTGTTTATATTAACACTTGTAATTTTCTTGTGTAAAGTTGGGAGATAAATTTTTTTGTGTTAAATTTCTTTTTAATTTCCCCCCTGAAATAGAAGCGTAATAAAGATTAGTCGTATCTAGTCAAGTGTAGATTATAAATACAGAAATTATTAACTGCTGCTGCTGCATGCTACAATAATAAAATACCTTTAAGCGTCTCTTATGAATGTGTACCCCGCTTCCTTTTATTCATCCCTTTTTAGGACATGTTTTGACATTTTAAGTAGGTTTTTTTTTTTTTGCCAATTTTGTTATTTATAATAAGAATTTTATATTGCAGCTTAAATCTAGATTGTATTCTTTCTTATGACATTCAGGTTGAACGGTCATTGTGTATGAACTGTTTCAGTGATAATCACTGGTTGACAATGATATCGTCGTTATACCCTGCGTAATTGCATATTGCCAGTGGTATGGTTTTTATTGCGCTTTATCCTTTTTCAATAATAATTAGCAAACGCAATAAATAACGCTGACGTAAGCTTTTGTGTTGTCATTATTATTTTTAATTTTTTTTTATTGGGTTTGCATGACTGGGGTTAAGCAAAAAAAATGTGTATGTATATACAAAAGTAAACAATAACACTGTGCTAAAGGGGAAACGGAAAGAAGTCTATAATTAAGGCTAAAACTTGTGTTTTGATGACATACGTTCGTTTCTAAATGCTATTAAAATGCTTTATTTACTCTGCTTTTTTTTAAGTAAAATTTTTTTCGATTTATTAATAATAAATCGGTTGCAAAATAGCCACGTTAGAATAATGTTGTTAATATTTTCGACATAAGTCTAGATTTTAGAGTTGAGAGTAATAGGTCGATCGTTGCAGTTATCGTGTAGCACGTGGTGACATCCTATTGAAACTACCTCTCGCCCGAACTATATTTTCAACCAAAAAAACATTTACCAGGTGCTGTAACGATTTAACGCGAGCTCCAGCTTAATTTCTGAAGAAATAAAGTCCAATGATGCCGCCAGCGTATAAACCGCACCAAACATAGCATTATTCTGGATATAATAGAGTCTGTGGGGTCTCCTGTGGATTGGTTTCACTTCATATACGGCAATTTTGTTTATTAAAAAAGTGACCGCATTGCTGAACACAATTTTTCGATAAAACGTCGGATCAGTTTTTAGCAACTCAATAGCCTAATCGAAAAAAGAACGACACATATGATGGTCTCATCGCTATAATTCTTGCACCAATTGAATCTTAAACTGGTGTCGGTGAAGATCTTTGCGCAAAATACTTCCCGTAGTGGGCGGACAGAGATCAAATTCCCGCACCGGCGACGAATCGATAAATTCGTTTACAGCGGCGAAATTATCTTCAGTACGCACATCACTTTGACGTATTGGTATTATTGCATATTTTAGAGAGTAAATGTGGTATGAAATCTATCCACATTTCGACGTATGGCTTGTTCAGATGGACGTTTATGTGCGGCATAAAAATCACGAAGTAGTCTATAAGTTGCACGAATTGATGACGGATATTCAACGTAAATCTGCAGAATTTAGGTAGCGTTGTTCAAGCGACAATAAATTCATCATGATTTTGTAGAGTATGTATACTGATCATAAAACCCTTTCGTAAGTTCTCCCGGGCTTAAAAACATTCACTAGAGTTTTCGGTGGCAGTTTATGTTTTGGATTTCCCTCCAATGAGTGCTCTCAAATTATATGTTGCCACATTTCGATTCACACTCTAGCAGCTGTATTAATACCTGATTTAATGAACATGTTATGTATGGAATGGCGATTGCTTGTGCCACAAGTTTCAAATTCAATTCAATGTTCCATCACTTATTATTTCAAAGATTTTAATAACAATGCCATGATTGCAGTATGGTTAATGTAACCATCATTTATTTTAACTTTCAGCCCATATCTAAGGACTGGTTTTTAAATCCGAAATACATCCATATAAACCACAATAATGAAAACCAATATATTGAGATTTAAACATCCCTTGAGGTTTAAAGCAAGTACCGTACGCCACATTGATTCTACCGATTTATTTGTCAAACAAAATTCAATATTTTAGCATGAAATTGTTGACATTGTCAAAGACAACACACAATAAATAATCAAGCTAGTATGTGTTGTACGTGAATGTATGTGTTTAGTATGTGTTGATGTTAGAAATTTAATGTTTTCATATTTTGTGGTTTTTGCAAAATTACATTTTGTACAAATATTAATGGAAAACACTCAATTGTTGTTAAAATTTCAATTCCAATGCATGAAATTATATAAACAACAACGATATTGTTGTTTTTTTCTTTTAATTAAAAATAATTTCAATTTAATAAATATAATAAAATTTTTATGTTTTTGCAATACTGTGCACCAAAATTTTCAATGTATAATAGAAGAAAGCTACGAGGGCGGATCAATAAGTCGGTGTCTTTTCGAACTTCCCTCGTAGCTATATGAAATGCAACACTGTTCCCATCAAGTACCACCTGTTAATAGACTACTGTCAAATTTTGAGGAATTGTCTTCATTTACTTTGCGTTTAATAGCTGTTCAAAACATACAACCTCGTGGATTAGTTTAAAAATTGAAAAAAGTGAATTTCGAGTGCTCATTAAACATTATTTCTTGCGAAAAAAAAAACCGTCAAGCTCGATAAATGGGGACTCTGCATCATCGATTTCAATGGTAAAAAAGTGGTTTACTAACTTTCGTTGTGGTCGCACAAGTACAAATGACGCTGAACGTTCTGGACGGCCAATTGAAGTCAGTACACCCGAAAATGTCGAAATAATCCACGATATGGTGTTGGCCGATCGAAGAGTAAAAGTGCGTGAGGTTGTTGATGCCATAGGCATTTCATATGGCAGTGTGGTTTCGATTTTAGCTGGGTTTAAGAAAGTTGTCTGCAAGATGGGTGCCGCGTTGGCTCTCAATTGACCATATATGTAAACGTGTGACAACTTCAAAGAATTGTTTGTAGTTGCTTAATCGCAATCCGAATGAATTTTAGCTGCGTTTTGTAACTGTGGATGAAACATGGATCCATTACTGTACTACGGAAACCAAGCAGAAGGCTAAACAATGGGTTTCTCTGGGTGAACCTGCTCCAAAGAAGGCCAAGGTAAGTTTGTCGGCCAATAAGGTGATGGCAACAGTTTTTTGGGATGCACGCGGGATAATCCACATCGATTACCTTCAAAAGACGGCGAATATTCTGCCAGCTTATAAGACTGATTTCATGACGATTTAAAAAGAAAACGACCCCATATGGTCAAGATAATGCATGGGTGCGCACGTGTGCAGTCTCAATGGCAAAACTCTATGAATTGGGCTGCGAATTGGTACCTAATCCGCCATATTCTCCGGACTTAACCCCTAGTGACTACCTCCTATTTCCAAACCTAAAGAAATGGCTCGGTGTAAAGAGATTTAGCTCCAACGATGAAATGATTGACCAAACAAATGCCTATTTTAGGGACCTCGAAAAATCCTATTTTTTGGAAGGGATACAAAAACTGGAGAAACGTTGGACTAAGTGTATTGGGTTAAAAGGAGATTATGTTGAAAAATAAATTTTTGTTTTGCAAAAAAACTGTGTTTCATTCAAAAGTCACGGACTTATTAATCAGCCCTCGTATGTTTACTAATCTGTTGTTCCATTGTTTACATTAAAATGCATCCTGAAAATGCAGCCTGATCTAACGAACAGCGTCTGTTTATTGACATTAATAAAAGAGCCACACGACTGTAAAATTTTCATTAGTATTTTCTACCAATGTTCAATGTTTGACGTTGCCAGCATTACGCAAGTCTTCTTTCGAAATGTCACTTTTTAGCTACATCTGTAGAATAAAACAATTCATTTTACAGAAACAAAATATATTTTTAACGACTTATGACCTTCTAAGAACCGCTTTTTGGCCACAACCAGTCGTTAGTTGGACAATAGTAATGCGTTATTCATTTAGTGGTTTCAAAAGCGCCGGTCTGGCAAGGCCGTCAGCTGCTAAATATCTGTCATCTGAAGTGTCATATATTTAGTTAAAGGTTTGCAATTTGCGAATAATGATCGTTTAGCAACCGAAGGACGCGTAAAAATAGTTAAAACTTCGTATGAAAGTGGTGGTTCGAGCATTGCCGGGTGATTACGGTAGTCCAAATCGACCGGCTGAGCCAGGAATTGGCAAGATTTTAAAGAAATTTGAAAAGGACTGGAAGCGTTACAAATGTGGTCAGGCCTGTGCATCATCACAATGTTCGCACTGCCGCAACTAACGCTTCTCTTAGTGAAAGTGTGACGGATAATCTGAACTTGTCCATTCCACGGCGTTCATAGCAGTTAGGCTTATCTTGCATTTGGGTTTGCGCCTCCATACATACTTATAAAGTCCAACTCACTCAACAATTAAAGCCGGCTAACCATTCACAATGCCGTAGATATGCTGATGGGGTGCTAGAGCAAATATGATTTCAATGCTGATTTTTCGAACAAAATTTTCTTCAACGATGAAGCTCATTTCCCACTCGGTCGTTAGGTCAAGCAGCAAAATTGTCGCATATGATGCTCGGAGAACCCAGAAGTGGTTGTGGAAAAGTTATTGCATTGGCAAAAAGTGACTGTTTGGTGCATAGTATAGTGTGTTTGTATCATTGGGAGGTATTTTTTTTTTCGAAAATAGCAGTTCAGAGCTCTATGGCCGGCCGTTTGATATCCGACTTTTTTGCCCTGCGATTGCAGATTATAAACTGCCACGAGCCACACAACATGACCGATTTTTGCTTCAATGCATGAGAAGTTTCTAGAACGCGTTTGGCGAAGTAAATTGGCCACCAAGATTATGCAATTGGACGCTGTTAGACTTTTTTGTGGAGCTACGTCAAACACATCGTCGGCTTGGAATATTTAGATTTAATTTAAAATTCTTAACTGAAAATACATTTGACGGATAAAAGGTCCCCATTTATTGTTTTTAGTTCTTGTTTTGATATATACAATAGTTGCACTTCGCAACAATACATTTCCGAAACTTCTCGATTTTAATACTTCTAGACAACTCTTACAAATTTCCCAACAGTTGTATTAACTGTAGCTGCACATTTATCTCTGATTGAGGCAATAATTAGAAGAGTATTTGATATCATATTCAATTAATTTCAATGGCATATAGCAACGATTTAACAAACATAGTTTTTAATTTTTTGTTAAAAATGCCTTGTGATAATTTAGTTCAGCCCCTACCAGTTACAAAAAATCTTGTCAGACAAAGAAAACGTCTAGTACGCATCCATACTTTATCATAAAGCTGTCCACCGTTTTAATGAAATAAAATGGTAAATTACACTATGCAACAAATTGAAAAAAATTTTCTGCCAGTGAACAACCACTATATTTTTTTTATATGTTGTGGTTTCGAAGTTTATTTCGAATTCTATGGATAGGTTTTTTTAAATATGAGATGTTTGAAAAGCCCGCTTCACATATCTTATCATAACTTTCAAACGCCTTGTTCAATTTCGTTGTGCTATATGTCCGCAAATTCCAAATTACAACAGCCATAAGTCATTCTAATACCATTTTTTACTATAAATAAATACTTATTTTATTACCAAAAAACCAGAAGTACCCAGTTTTGCCCAAAAATCGTTCTCTTGTGTTATTGATACTTTAAATTTTTATGTATGTATGTATGTATGTATGTATGTATGTATGTATGTACGTAGGCGTGAATGTGTTTTTTACACTGATATTGCTTAGTGGGTACTTCTGGTTTTTCGGTAATAAAATAAGTATTTATCCACTGATTTTCACAAGTGATGGCTTATTTTATTTCTATTATATGAAAAGAAAACTGGTAAATATTAGCGTTTTTATATTTTTTTTTTTATTTTTTAAAATGAAAAATCCCAAGCAATTCCATATTAAAGAACGTACGTCTTGTTGGGCCACCCATTATTTATCACTTCTTAAAATCTTTTTTATTTCCAGTAATATATCTATAATTAATGTGATTCTACTTTTTAATCAAATTCCGTTTTTCTTTTTGTACAGCATCCATATGCCGAAATACAACACAACCCCAGCTGCAACATAAAAAATATTTAAAATGTATTTTTCATCGTACCTTGGTTGATGATGAAAAATAAGAGTAGAAATTAAAAAAAGGAAAAAGAAATATGAAAAAGTCCTGCGAGGAATTCCCGCTGTAAAATGTTTCAGTAGGCTATAAAAAACTGAATAACTAAGCCTTCCTACTGGGCAACTGAAAGGCCAAATATAGAAACTTACTTACGACAGACAACACAAGTTTGGCCACCTGCTTTCTACTGGCTATATAAAGTTGATTTGTAAAAAAAATTCTACAATTTCCGTTTTATAATTGCTGTTATACAGAATTTTTAAGGGGAAAATTATTATTGAAAGCATTCTCTTTTTATGGTGAGTTAAATGAAATATGATATTGAATGAAAGTTAAAAACTTAGACGACTTATGTGCTTTAAAAAAATTTACAAATACATCCAAAGTATTTACTGATTTTTCTTTCTCTTACAACTAAGTTACCAGTTAAATATCTATTCTACGCCGTACAAAAGGATTTACGCCTGACAGATAGCATCATTGACATGTTTTTATATTTACACAATAGTACCACCTTTACCAGTTAGCCGGTGAAATTAAGACGTGCGTATTTAAAAAATAAAATATACATATATGAAAAACAAAAACTTAACAACATTGTAACAGAAAATTGCACCAAGAAATTGCGTAACATATCTTATGTTAAGCTTAGTTTAGATGGTATGTTGAATCAGCAAAAATATTTTTAGTGCGAAATACTTTCAAATATAGGGTTGTCCAATCAAAACGCTCGATGTTAATTGGTTGATATTTTCTATGAGTCTGCGCTACACAATTGAGGTTCAATGTCGTTAATATGCTGAATTATCTCATCATTTAGCTCTTAACCCTTTAACTGTTTATGTCGAGGATACTCGTCAGAACGAAATGCAATTTTTTCGCATAATATCGAGTATACTCGTCGTGAAAAAAATCGCATTCTTATTATTGTTAAACGAATCAACTCTAATTTTTTCCCCTGAAAAAGGGCAAAATAATGATCTTTTAAAAAATGTACATTTTAGAATATTCGTTAGCCTGGCAACCTTACTTATTTTAATTCACAATCATAGTTGCCAACTTTTATAGGCAGAAACATTTTACTCTGTCGAGAATACTTCTCTTCGATTGAAAATTTAAGCAGGCAGAAAAAGTTTTTCAAAACAAAATTAAACAGTTAAAGGGTTATTGGGTTATTGACATGCACTTCTTTTTTTAAATATTCCCAAAGAAAGAAGTCAAACGGTGTCAAATCATCGTGACGGTCAATTAACATCACCGCCATGACGTGAGATAACACGGCCATTGAATTTGTCGCACAAAAGAGCCATTGTTTCTTTGGATGTGTGGCAAGTGGCACCATCCTGTTGAAAGCATATATCGTCCAGGTCCATATCTTCAATTTCTGGCCACAAGAAGTTCGTTATCATCTCGCGGGTGAGACTCACAATTAATATCGCGCATTACGTTTTTCTCATTGCATTAATTTTTGATGGAGCGGGAAACTAAGGTAAATTTGGCAAACAAGTGGTTAGAAAAAGAAGGGGAGGAGATGTTCTGTTTAAAATTTTATAAGGAGTTGATTAGTACACTAATTTTTATAAAAAATGGATATTCAACAGTTTACCAAGAGCAACAGTTTGGTATCTCCATTAATTATAAAACAGGACGTACAAAAGCAGGTACTGGGGATTCGTTTTCTTCACTTCGTATTTATAAGCAAACTATTAGCACGATTACTCCAGAAGCGTTGGATGCAATTTATATCTGCACAAAAAAATAAATGGGAAAATGAGGCCAAGTTCCTGACCAACAATTTCGCCCGATTAAAGAATTGAGATCAAGATGAGAACCAAGTTCGTGAATTTTCACACGAATCTGAGAGGGCCAATTTTGAATTTGAGCGATGGCCTTAATTATGTTGAGTTGGATAGCAGCGATCTATTGGGCTTTATTGACATAGACAGACCTACAAAGTCTGTAATTTTTTGTAGATGCCTTACCGCTTGGTAAAACTCGTTTGGTTGCCACAAACGAGATTTAACGCTAACGAGCTGTCAAACACATTCAAGATTTGGTGAGTTGGCTATCTAAATACTGAAAGAACTCCTTAGGCAAATATGGTTCTAACTCCAACGGAGTAAGCTTTATAAATGATGTCGTCGTATTCCTTAGCTAATGACAAATTTGATTCATATTATAGTTTACCACTAACAGGTTAAAATAAATATTTAACTGAGGCGCGAAGCCGATCGGCTGATAGCTGATGCCGCGAGTCACCGAGTCATATGGGACCACTTAGCCGACGTACGAATATACTGCTTTACACGGGTAAAATTCTTAGACGACTTTATCAGCTGAGCCGATTGTTAGTATTTTCTTTTTCGTTATTTTATCTAATATTTGCTGATATATTTAGTTAAGAAATATGGCAACGTTCATGTAGAAATTCTTTATAGGTTTTTGTCCTGGCCAACCGTAAGGCTGAAAATTTTATTGTAGCCGCCGCCGAGAAGACTCCTGATTAGCCGACACCGGCCTTAATTATTGCAGGCCTTGTGCTCTACACTGAATGATAAAACATATATTGAAAATTTTTAATTGTTTTGGACAAATCGCTTTCGAAATATCAGCTTTTTTTCATTCTGTAGCAACTGTAACTTAACTCGGAAATAATAGGGCTACTTTAAGCTGGATCACTGCGTTAGTGACAGGACATGGAAACTTCAAGTACCATCTGGCTAAGATGACAGTCGTAGAAGATGATACTTGCAGACTATGCCTGGAAGAGGCTGAGACCGTAGCGCACATTGTGTGTGAATGTCCAGCACTGGCTAGCATAAGGCTTAAGACCACGGGCAGACACTTGTTAGATGTGAATGCCATGGGGGAACTAAGCCTTAGACAAATGCTAGCAATTACAAAAGACCTCGTGATGAGGAAGAGTGTCGACAGTTACCAGTCGACAGTCTGAAATCACTTTAGTCAAGAGTAAAGGCTAGGGCTAGCACGAGACTCAATTGAAAGTAAGGTGGTCGTGATTATGGATCTGTTCCCTGAAATCAATTTGAGGAGCGAAATAGGGGTCGAAAAGGGACCCAGACAGTAAGTGCTCTGCTTCGATATTCCCCCATACATTAATAATAACTAATTTAAACATACAGCAAATTCAAGCAAAAACCAACGCTTTTAATATTTTATATACGAGAAAATATTTTTGATAAGAAAATAAAGAATTGGAGAAGCAAAGAAATATTAAAAATACATATTTAACAGATACAACAACGACAATTCGAATTTCTTGATGCAAAAATGTGCAATATATATTTTCTTGTACAAAAACTCTCCTATCAAAAACAATTTTTACTAATATTACATAGGCAATGAAATTTGAGTGTTTGACCACTTAACAGTAACACACAAATGTTGAGATGGTAGGGAAGAAAATGGCGTTTTTCACGTATCTTTATTAACAAAAGAGTGAAAGAGATAACTAATTAAACAGCAACAAATAATGTTCAATCAATATTCAGGTTAAAACAAGACACAAAAAGGTGTATTCATCAATAGAAAAACAGAAGGGACTATAAAACATATTAAAGTCATTATGACTTAAACCTTAAATCTAGATGTGTATAATTAACTACCTTTCGTGTTAAAGTTTAAAGGACAAAAAGAAAATGGCAGACAAACGAAAACAGTTATGACTCATAAGAGACTTACGTGCCATGTCAACACTTATTTAATTATTTGTGGAAAAAAGCCATAAAACGTTTGAAATCGTCTGGACGTCGCCAGCAAAGTGAAATATTATTCATACTTAAGTTTGTTAGCTTGTACAGACATATATACAATATTTACATAGTTTAAAAATTTATATTAAACGTTAAAGCAAATTTAATATTACTGGAACAGAGTGAAATTGTATATTTTGCATTGAGCCTTAAAATTAAGTATGGTTCCTTTGTATTATCTGTAATGAAAACTTTAAGGACGGTAAAAAGGGATATGTAGTGGTGTTAGACTTTTGAGAAACCGATGTTGCATAAATAGAAAGCATGGGCACGTCAGGTAAGGGGCAGAGACTGAATGGTCGATTCTTCCCTATCCTCCTGGTAGCTACTTCCATAGTTATGGAGCAAATCATGCTTTTTGCTAGGCTTGAAGAAATTAAATGGGATAATCCGGAACTACACTTTCTAGCTCGCTCTAACCGTTGCGAACTGGCAATAGAGTTTTCTCAAGTGGAATCTTACTTCACTTCAAGCCAACAACGTTCAAATGCCTTATGTTATAATACTCGCCATTCCAGAATAGCATTTACAGAACTGTATAGGACCTTATAGGTCCTTGAGTGCTCATTATTTCGAACCCGTCATCTGTTGGTATTATATATTTCAGCTTGAAGAATGCTAAAATGATTCGTGATAAGGAATAGCTTCAGTTAAAGCTTTTAAAAGAGCGTGATTTAGTAGTCCACTCAAACTCTGAATAATTTTAAATAATTAACCGCTGGTATGACTGCACAATAATTTTTGCGTTCTCCGATTTCATTTAATCTTAAACCAGTTTTTAGATTAGGTTGGTGTTACAGCCCATATGGGTCCGCAAATTAGGTACCTTTATTCCATTCTCCCATTCTCTTTGTGTAATTGACAAATCTACAATGTCCGGTAATCGCTGCCACGACGTCCCTTAACTGCGTCCTCTAAAATCGTATTCAAACCCTATCTAAGCTAGCCCAGATTAGCCTAGGTGTTGCATGTGGGTTCACCGTTTAGCCATGTTGTATAAAGCATTGTGTATTGGCTTTTTGCAGGCCGAGGGGCGAATGCGTCAATGTGTCATTCTTGCAACCTTAATCCTCTCTGTGTCAGCTTGTCAGCCATGTAATTTCTTATATTACGGAGGCCCGGCATTCCTGGCCCAGTTTAGATGACAAATAGGCATCTATCAGATACCTAACTGCAGCACCGGCTGTCAAGAAAGATCCGAATATCTACTTCAGCCAGAATTTTCCCCCTTAACACGCCTGATATTTCAGTCAGAAGGACGCTCCATAATTTGGGAATTCTGAAGGACAAGTTGACTCCCAGCTCGCCGATGTCCATATTTCATTTGGAGCCATCGCAGTTCCTTTTGTATGTATGTAATTCTTTTGTACATGTGTATGAATTTGAACTCCTGTTAAACGGCTGTACCGATTTTAATGAAATTTGGCGTGTGGATTCCGGTAGGTGGCGCTACAATTATTTTTTCAATACAACTCGATGATATGGATATCAAGTAAAAGCGTTTGATGAGAATACAAAAAATAAATTGATATCATTATAAATCCAATATGTTGGATGCCCCAAGATGGCTGACCAATAATATTTTATGCACACATAATATGGGTATCAAACGAAAGAGGTTGTTGAGAAGAATTATAAAACCACCAGAAAACCCGCAGTCTACATAAAAGGCGGTCTATGACAGGGCAATGTCTGCCCGGCCCACTAGTATGCTAACAAATTGACTGGTATTGATCGTATGGCCGATATGGTAAAGTTTTACGTCACAAAAGCGCTATATAAACGGTAGCAATAAAATCTAGTGCTTGCCGAACTTTTTTTAATATTGTCTATTAAGTTAAATTAAAATTCGTGGTTATTTTAATACGTTAAAGAACAACGCCTTATGATAAAGAGAAATATACATTTGTTGTCATTATTTTCACATAAAATTACATTTAAAACCACCGCATATAAAACATATGCCGACAAAAGCTGAGCTGCTGCTTCTAATTTAACACGATTATATGTTTAGTAAGAAAAACAAATGAAATGGCATAAAATTAGCTTATGCGCCGGTAAGTTTTTATACTATATATCTATGTATATAAAAGCATAAAGTTACGAAAGAACCCAGCAGTTCTAAAATTGCCAGGACATGGCATGACATGGTTTTTGGTTCATTTGTCACATGGCGTCACCTATTTCTTCTATGTGAAGCAAAGATTTACTGGAAGTGGAACATGTAACCAATCGAATACGTTGAACTGACAAATAGAATGAGTCGCGAGAACAATTCCTATTATAATATAATACAGAAAACAGCTGTGACATATTATTATCTAATAAAAATTTGTTGCCGGAACTACAGGGTAAGTTGATAAACATAAGACATTTAAACAAATGACACAATATGTTGCAAATCTGTGTACAGAAAATAAGCCACAACAATGAAATGTTGCTGCTATGTGCTACAAACATTGAGTAAAAGCGTACAGGACAGAAACAGCAACAGCAGCGAGTAGAAACGGAAATTATACACTCAGTATACACACAAACACACACTTGTATGAGCAAGTAAAATAACAACAATAGCAACAAGAAAACACTATAAAATGTTAAAAACATCAACAAACAGGAAGTACTTTATATAAGAGTAAACAACAATAAACATTTAGTGCAAAATAATACAGACAACAGTCATTTAGTCACACGAATACAACGTATACAGTGACTGACATGTCCTTATACACATCCACACATATTGCTCTACATAAAATACTGCAGAACTATTGTTGCATGACGTGCAATGTGTTTGTGTAAGTTAAAAACGGTGCGTAAAAAACTGGTACAAGTTGTGTTTTAAAAATTTGTTATTGACCAACCACAGATACAGGGTTTGTTCAAAATAAAAGGTGAATTGTGAATTTTCGGGGGCTGTGTACATTCGATTTTTTTTATGTTGGTACACATGTGTTAGTCATATGTTGGCATTATCAGCCAATTTGGATTAGTAGTTCGTTGTTCACAACTGATAAGGTTAGTCCCGTTTGTGTGTGTTCTTCGATTTTAGACTTTTGATAAAAATGGATCAAAAAATAGGATTTTTGGCCAATAACAACACCATAATCATGCCTCAACCATCTTATTCACCAGATTTGGCTCCATGCTACTTTTTCCTGTTCGCAAAACTGAAGAGACCCATTGATGAAATAGTCAGAACCGAAGAACGAGCTGATGGCCATATCGAAAACGCATTTCAGAAGAGCCACAAGGATTGGAAGAAGCTGACTGGTGATACAGAAATGTTCGAATTTTCGAACATGTTTACTCAAAACTCTAAATATTTACATTACTGATAAGTATTGAAATTATTTCATTCATTTTACAAAAAAAAAATTTCATAAAATTTTGAATTGCGTTTGTGTGTATTTTCAACGAAATTAGGTAATCAAATTCAAAACATATGTACTTGAAAATTTGTTATCGATTGGACTTCATATGAAATTCAGTTTCGGATTCAGAGTAGCATTTTTAATAGCAGAAAATTTCACAACCGAGGTTATAAAATTTTTCCTGTTTCAATACAAAACTTCATTATAACTCGGATTAAAAACAAATCCCAGATAATCACAAAAAAAATTATAAAAGAAAATTATTTTGTGCATAAAACATATTTTCATTTCAGTATTTTTTTTTAATTTTCATCACAGAACATTTGATTCCTACCACTGTGCAGTGTTAGAGCTTGTGTGTTGTTATCGCTATTGTGCCCTTTTTTCTGGTCCTTTGCTATGAAAAGAACATTAAAATAGTGTTGATGTTTCACAACACCATACTGTTGTTGTAGTTATTGTGGAAACGATACATTAGGTTTGACATTTTATTTTATGGTAGAAGGAAGAAGTTGGTCTAAGCTTTTGTTTCTAAATTTAGCAAATAAAAATTTCTGTTCGGGCTGACTAAAGAATATAAGGCTAAAACACAGGGTCAGGGGAAAGCAAAAAAACATTTTGAATAAAAAATATTGGTTAGCAAATGGGTAAAACACTTTACGTAGCACTTTCATGCCACAAGAAATCTGTTTTAGTCTCTAATACTGACGGTCAACTGATACTCGCCTTAGTCTTATTCGAAAATTAAAAAAAAAATAGTTCCAATAGAAGAGTGCCATATTTATAGATTTTATTCATATTTTAAAAGCAATATGTCTATATGGCAACTATAGGGTGGTCCAACCATAATGCATGACGTTGATTGTGAGTTCATATCGCGAGATGATAACGGATTTCTTGCGGCCAGAAATTGAGAATGATATATATTTACCTGAATGATATGTGGTTCCACTTGTCACACTGCCAACGAAACAATGGCTCTTTTGCGAGTGAAATTCAATGGCCGTGTTTTCTCACGTCGTGGCGATGTTAATTGGCCTTCACGATCATGTGATTTGACACCGTTAGACTTCTTTCTTTGGGGATATTTAAAAAAAAAGTGTACGCCAATAAGCCAAGAACAATTAAAAAGCTAAAGGATGAGATAATTCGGCACATTAACGACATTAAGCCTCATTTGTCTCCGAGTCATAGAAAATATCGACCATCACAGCGCAAAATACGACGAGTAAACATCCTAGAAAACACGGAAATATACGAACAAGACGTTTGACAGACGCATAATAAACAATGAAACTCGAATTCAGACGTTGTATTAAACCTCTAAAATTAACCTACCAAACATACAACAAAAATAACGTTCAAGATGCCCACAAAGCAATAAAACAATAATAGCACAATACAAAAATTATAAACAAATTCATAATTTAATAATCACGTCAACGTCTACCACAATCCATACAACAACACCCGACCTACGAACTTTACCTGCTACGTCTTCACATCTAACGAATGCCTTCGTTATAAGCAAGGTTCAACTGCTACCAGCTCACATGACAAATAGATACTTAACAAACAATAAAACACCAACGAATTGATACAAACTTCTCAGAACGTAAAATAACACTGAAAATGGTACATAGCCGAAACCGGTTTGGCGGAAATTCGTTCCAAAAATCCAAATCAAATCACCCTGTCGAAATATCAAATCAAGAATAAAAAATATTAATCATGTAGTCTTATTTTCATAGACATTTTTCATCATTGCTAATATTTTTTTTCTCACAGACAATTTTAAGTGGGACCAGTGATTTTCAACTAAAATGTTTGTTTTCAAATTGCCGGTTTTTTTTTCAGATAATAAAATGCAAGACTGAACTTTTTTGACATAAATAAAGCTAGCTGTTTTAGTAAGTGTAAATACTGTACATGAGGCGCTACTATTAAATTGCACACAGCGCATCGAAAGTTATAGCACAAACATCTCACCAGAATGATCGTTTATAGTAAGAATGTTTGCAAGAGACCGGCCGATACGTTGACACAAAGGAAATTTAAAACCCATAATCGTCTTAGTTTCTTCCAAATGTTTGACCACTTTTCATATTATTGATACAAAATACCGCGAAGCTAACGAGCGGTCAATTTGTGATAACACGTTCTTATTTTGTATACTACATTTTTATTAATCGCAACAAACACAGGTGACAGCTGTTAAATATCAGAATTGTCACTAGCACGAAATAGAAAATGTCACAAAATTTAAGGAGTGCTTTCTAATTGAGACACCCTATATATACTCATTTATTGATGCATGTGTGTGTGCCATTGTAATATGTATTTGTGTGAATAAATCATAAAAAGTAGGCATTTCCGTTGTATCTGTTTATGATGTTAAACATATGTAAATATGTATGTAAATCATATGCAGGAATATTAAAATTCATAAATACATACAGCGACGCATAAATGTAAAGTTCATTTATGCGCATTTATTTTGTAACATACAGAACTAGGATATACTCGTTTAATATATTGTAATGCTCTAAAGTATGTCTAATATATGTTTGCTCATATCAGTGAAATTATGCACAGACTATTTTCATGAATTTCTTTGCTTTGGGCTCTTAAATTATTTTTAAATACATATTTATTTGAGTGATTGTTTAAATATAAAAATTAAATATATTGCCTGTGACATAGCAGATATAAAAAATACATACTCATCACTTGTACTATTGTGATATAAAAGCTTTTGAGGTTTCCAAAATTTGTTAACTGCGTCGTTCTGTGTCTGCTTTTATGTTATTACTCTTTTCCAGAGATAAATATATTTAACCGAGCATTGGATTTTATGCCACAGCAATTTTGTGATTGTTGGTTTTCTCATTATTCATGTGTAAATAATAAATTTTGTGTGAAGGATTTTTGATGGTTTTCATAAAATAAACTTTTAAATAATAAAATGTTTGGTGAACAAGGATAATTTTTGAGATGTTTTGCCAATCAATTAAACACAAAAGCTATTTTAAAAACTGTTTCAAGTGAAATTAGTAATTTAAACACAAAGTCATTTAAATACAAAATTAATATTACGGCACCCTCTTCTCTTATAACAGGGTACTTGAAATGTGTGTAAATTAATGGAAACAACACCTTACATTTTTCTATTCGAAATATCTTAGCAGTTCATGCTGAGAATAATGGTGTTTAGTAATTCGAGTTTGAAGTTGTTCGAACAAAAGTTCCTTATTTTTTTAAATTGAAAAATTTAACATTTTGTTCGAAAAGTCAGGACTGAAAGCCTGTTGCTCTAGCACACAATCAACATGTCAACGGCGTTGTAATGGTCAAGCGGCTTTAATTGTTGCGTGAGGATGACTTTATATGTATGGAGGGAGGTACATATGTAAATGCAAAATACGCCACAATAAGCCGGAAGATTATCCGCCATACTTTTACGAACAGAAGCGTTAGTTGCGATGATGCACAGGCCTCATCATATCCGTAACGTTTGAATTTCTTTATAATCCTGCCGATTCCTGGCTCTGTAGGTCGATTATGACGACCATAATCAGTCCGTAATGCTCGAAAAGTGGCCACGCTTGAATCACCACTTTTGTTGTTCGCGTTTTTCGGTTGTTAAAGAATCCATATTCGCAATGGCAAATCTTTCACTAAATAAATGACACTTCAGAAGACAGATATTTAACAGCTGACCGCCTTGCCAGACCGGTGGTTTTGCACCGAATATCGATTATTTATTAAAAGTTCTGTTGCTTCAAAATATGTGTTTTTCTATTTTACTGTACCTGTTATTAGCATACTTTAAGCGGTTTTATATGTATGGATTTTGTAATTTTTTTTTTTAGTTTCAAGGTCAAAATTTATTAAATTTAAGTACCTTAAGATTTTATAGGAATCCAAACCTGTATTTTTAAAAATAAATATGTATGTTCCGATTCAATTAAAATACTTACTTATAAATTTTACTTTCTTCGATAACCTTGGTTGCTTCGAACGTATTTTATTGGCTTTCTTAATTGGTGCCTGTCTCCTTGACACTATATTGTTCAATAAAATTTTGTAAAATATTCGCAACAAAAGCAGTTATTTAAGCAAAATAATAAGTAATTGGTAAGAGAAAAACGAGATAAAGAACAAATTGAAAGAAGAGATAAAATGGAAGTTAATTAAAAATGTTGTTGTTTTTGTAAAAATTTTACAACTTTCTTTTATTCTATATTACAACTCTTAAGTATGAAAATAGAATATTAAATACTAAAAGCAAAAACCATTATTTTTTAACTTCTTAAAAGAAAACGAGCAAAAACTCGCATTTACTTTGTGTTTTTTCCTTGACTAAAGCCTACTTTGTTTTATTTTAATTTGTTAATTTGTTGTAAGGATATACTTTCTCTTAATAATACAGCCTGAAGATATACTTGAATTTACCTTGAATTTCTAACGAAACAAAAAGCAGAGCAAATGTAAGGAAACCCGTTAACAAAATGTTACTTTTTACAAGAGGCTTTCATTTTTTTTTATTTAAATTAGTATATTTTCTAGTATATTTTTGTTCTTGCTGCTTTTTAAGCAAGAAAACCCCTTGAATGTTTGCCATAAATAAAATAGCAGAGCAGACCACAGCTGTTGGCAAAGCCAAATTGGTTAACTTGGTTGTTTGTGTAATTTAAAAACTAAGTTACATACAAATTTCAATATTTACATAAAATATAATTTAAAATTTGTTATAAAAAATTTGAAAATATTTTGTAACATTACGTCACAGTAAACTTTCACATTATAATGACATTTTCTTTTTGTCGCTTCAACAGATATTTTGTAAGCTGCAACATGTGTTAATTTTAAACATGAGGAAGGAAATTACGTTTCATCAGACAATGACGACTTATCAGCATATTGCTCCAAAAGTGTAAGAATTATACCTCGTTTAAGAACAGGAGGCAATCTAACCTAGAACATTTATAAATTTTCGGTGAGAGTAAAGGAAAATAAGAAAAATTAAATCATAATTTGTTAGTTGGGTTTTGTTAGAAGTTCTAACGTGTGAAGAACTTTAAATTGATGAGATCCCCAGCTAACGATATGTGCATAGAGATAAACTGATCAGTGATCACCCTAAACATAAATTAGAATATTATGAAATAAATTCGGCAGGTTAGTTAATGAAAATAAATACGATACGCTAGAAGAACAAACGATTTGGGTTATCCCATATTGGCGGTTTATTCAAAACAATGGATTGCTCTCTTCTTAACTGCGCTGCCATAACATTGGCACCTTTTTTAACGCTACCCAAATGCAGGCCACCTACATGAGGAATCAAGATGTTGCTGATCAATCATGACTTCCGGCACCCAATTCCTCTTGATAGTAGCAAACCAATAACAAACTATATATGATCGTATTGAAAGCCGATCTAGCATTTCGTGTTTAAATTCCCACTAAATTCCTTTATTACCTTAAATTCCCATTGGTGTTAAAGAGGTCGGTATGTCGTTTCGGAAATCCGAGGATTTGGGGATTGTTAAATGTTATTATAAATTGTTTCCAAAAAGACACCATTTTGGATACTTTTTAACTTGATAAAATTTCCAAGTCCCATATGTGCTACTTGCTAGACGTTTGAATTGATCTTCACTCGCATTTAAATTGAAAGTTCTGCAATTGGTCTTTCGAGCACGTGTAGAATAAATTCTACAGGGTAATGCATATAGTATATACTGAGAGGCATAACCATGTATAACAGTTTAAACTGAGATTTTATAAAATCCCGTATATCTCTCCACTTGATAATAAAATTAAAAAAGTTTTTTACATGAGTTACTTATGGTTTTCTTACATATAAAAATAAAAAAATCGGTTCATTTTCTAAAAGAAAACAAGAGAGAAGTTACACTATTCGCACCCCACTCAGGTTTCCTTTTTTTAACTATGGCATACTATTGTAGTATGGTTTCACCATTTTTTTCATGAATTGCCTCCCAAAGTTCATCAGAGCTACTCGAAGCTTCGGAAAGCAGGGCAAGTTGTGATTTAATGACTGCAAAAAAATTATATCTCTCGAATGTGCTCGCAATTTCATTGTGTAAAATAGATGATGGTTCAACTAATTTTTTTACGATTTCGGCTGTGAGTTTTGGTTCATTGTCATGCTGAAACACGTTTTCAGGACCAAGGAAAGTTTTTATTCCAATATTCTAGCTGGCAAATTATTTTCAAGTGGACCTACTCAATTTCTAGTAATACAAGCAAGCCCATACCATAATTGGTCTTTCCCCGTATTTCACTGTTTAAGAGTATTTGGGTCTTTGGACCAGTAACAGGCTCGACCGTCAGACTTGAAACGATTGATTTTCATTTTATCAGACCATATAATAATAAAAGAATAGAAAAATGTTAGTTCTCAATTAACAGCTTTATATAGCATAATATTACAACTACTCTGCTCCAATTTAAAAACTTCAAAAATGTATGCTTCTGAGTGTAAGTGCAAATATTACTTGATATTGAATACGATGTGGGATTTGACGGAGGTTTTCGGGAACAGTAGTGCGATGCACTAACTTTTAACGATTCGACAGTCGCAAAATTTGTCGACAATTTTTGCTGTTTGCAGTAACGATTGTATGATTCACTAACTGCTCGTAAACGATAGTAGACATCGTTAATATTCTGTTTATTCAAATTGATATCAAGTGGCATCTCTGTCAAAAAAAAAAAAAAAATATCAAATAAACGAAAAGCAGAAAGAAGAAAAAAAAAACGAAAAAAGATTTTATGGAAAATGTTTTTGTGCGTTTAGCTTTTGCAAAAGGTAAGTAAAAAACATGTAAGGCTTTTCCAACGTGTAATATATATGTATCTACTGTCTTGTTTATTAAAAATATTGTTTATAAATGATTTATAAACGAATTAACGCTGCCCCTAAAAGATGCCATGAATTTTAGTTTGTCGAATAAATAACACAAAATATACTTTTGTCGTTTTTTTTGCCTACAATCGTTAACATCAACAGCTGACTAAACGATAGCGAATATTGTTTAAAAGTTACTGAATAACATCATTCATTTTATTGTTAAACATTTTTAATGATGCGATTATCGAAGAGTGAATCCCACTACAGTTTATATTGAAAACGGTTTAATGCCATTCCCAAAAAACACTCGACTTATCGGCTAATCGTAAAATCTAAAATAATATTTACAATTCGTTTATTTAAAAACAAAAAGCTTCACAACTTTTCTGCTAATTTAAATCAAAATTTTCTTATCAACGAACAAATTTTATGTTTGTTTACAATTGTACTTTTAAAACCAATAGAAGGCAACTTTTAAATTTCCCTATCAATTATTGCATAAATGAGTTATTATCATTAGTGTTTGCATAAGATAACGTTGGGAGTTTTAATTATAATTAAACGTAAATTTTAACTAATGAAAACTTTTGCAAAATGCAAATCTTAAGAGGCGCACGTTAAAACACACACATCCATTCAAGTGAATTTTAATCAGATTTGCTTTTTCTAAGTGGAATTAAATGTGGTTTCAATTAAAGTTCGGATAAGAAAGGATAGGTCAAATTAAAATTAGGCTTTAAAAATTAATATTTATAATCTGCTCGAGACACTGTAAATATGATTTCATAACTAAAATCCCACAAATAAAAATCGCCCTTAAAAAGCCAAATTAACAAATTATAATAAACAATAGTTTACCTGAAGCCTTTACAACAAAAAAAGCAATTGAGAATTTAAAAAAATAGTCCACAGAAAAACATTTAATCACTTTAATATGTCAATAGAACATTCACAGCTAGAAAAAAATACAAATTACCGCCAATGTTTATCTGGATAGTAGCACTTGCCAAAAAAGTCTTAATGTAAAAAAAAACTAAGAAAATAGAAAGAACAAACTATAATATCACTAAACGAAAAAATCCAATCTAATATTCAAGTGTTAAATAGAAAAATTTGTCATTTTTCCAATAAACGTGGAGATGAAAAATACGAAAAACCAACAGCAAGATGTGACTAACAAAGTCATAAAAAATCTAAGAAAGCGAGAGAGAAAAAGAGAGAAAATTTTAGGAGCAACTAGCAGTTAGATATGTATATATGTATGTATGTGCTAAAATATGGTTGCTGCTTTTGACAAGATAATTTATGGTTTTGACAGTTACTGAAGCATAAAAACGGTTTCAATGTGGATTAGAAGGGAAAAGTACGGGAAGTGGATCAAACGTAAAAGCTTAAAATGCTTTAACAACACTAAGGCCACTAGCAACCACATAATATGCCATAAAATGATTTAGCTTTCATGTCATAGCACAAGCATAACTTTATGGTGGCTAAGGGATTAAAGGGGAAAAAGTCAACACCATAATTGTTGAAAATGCAACAGTTTATATTTAATGATAAATACAAATTATTATGTTTTCGTTAACAAGAAAAAAAGCACTAAAGTATACTACATTATGCAACAATTATTATTTATTTCATAGTTCTTGGCAGAAACTTTTAATCAGGCAACCATTAGCATATATCAAATTGCATAAATCAGCCAAGATTTATGATTTACATTTAGGAAAATTAATTTTTTTGTGTGCAAGTTAGTCGGAATTAGTTTTAGGCAGAAAAATTGGAAAAAATTCGCTGCATACTCTCAGGCTAAAAGCTTAAATAGGTAAGGTAAATTAACAAAAAAAAAAAAAATAGATTTTAATTAAATTTTGTGAATATACTTGGCTTGCAAAACCTAATACCGCAAGAGATTTATATACATATGTTAATTAAAATTAATTTCCTAATTAACCCTGGGACATTTTAAAATATAGTAATTTAGTAAAGAATATTCCTCTAAAAAGTTTAAATTTTTTGAAAACATCTTAAAACCAAAATTATTGTAAAATATGTGTTTAAAGCCTTTAGAAAAGCACACAAGATATTGCATGTTGTCGTCTTTAAGTTTGAGAAACTCGCAGAAGAAAATTTACGTCATTGTTCAGCAAAAATATAACCCCAAACACACCACAGTTAAGTGACAACTTATAACTTGTAAACAAGTAGGTACTTGTATGCAATGACTGTTGTTTTTGTGTTGGTATTGTATTCTTCTATTTTCCAAAGCATACATTTAGGTGTGGCTATATTGAATATTGTAAAAAAATATTATAAAAACGAAACATTGAAATAAATGAAAGACAGACAGAGCTATTGAAATTTTATTAGCCAATGTGTTGTGTGGTCAATATTGGAGTAAAAAATAAATACATAAATTTTAGATGCCCAGGGTGGCAAGTATGACGGTAATAGTTTTATGCACAGTGTACATAAAACTAGATTTTAAAAACACACATTTTTCGTAGAATATTCAAAGTGTCTAAACTTAAATTGTGTCGGATGTTTAAACGTTTATCAGATTTATTATTTTTGAAATGTAAAATGGTAGTAATATTTAATAGCAGCTTAGAGAGCATAAAATCTACAATATTTTTTTATTCTGTTACAAAATGTGGTTTCTTTCTAAAACCATTTTATTAGCATGACTTGTAATAAGCAAAAAAACTATGCAATTAAATCTTGAAAGTGAACTTTAATCTATTTACCGTAGTATATGTGAAGGAAATGTTAAAATTTTAAAAAATCAATGCCTACTTTGGGGGTTAAATAATGTAAGTCAAATTTACGAATTAAATTTGATTTATCATAAAACAGGTTTTAAATAAAGAATATCTAAAAAGTGTTTATTTCTTCTGGCGATATACAGAGCAACATCGCTTACCGAAACTTTCAGAAAATTAGGCCGCTGCGAAAATCCAGTTTTTGCTGGCTGTGTATTAATTCTATTTAAAAATTTCAAATTTTATAAAAATTGGACGTATGACCTCGTGGAGTTTGTACTATAAACAGTGAAGTACAAAACACTATTGTTGTTGATTATTCACTTCATTTAGTAATTTCTTAATTTTTCTTACGAGTGCGTTGATGCAAAATGGAAGCATTTTATTCACTTACTTCGATGCCAAGGCTTAAAGGGCTTGTTTTTAGAAAATATTTAAAATTTTTTTTAGTGGGAAGAGAAAATACTTCACGAAAGTAAAGCCATATCTGACCAGCATACAGTACGATTAAGCAAAGGTGACCGAAAAAGATCCGAAGAAAACTTTATATATCCGTTATCATTGTCACTGCGTATAGGCGGATCGAAAACAATTTACTGCCTAGAGGAAACAGGCAGCCATGTGAATGGCCGCAAGAAAAGAGGACAAAAATAAAATGACGAGAGTAAAATAGTTTTGTTTGCCTAGAACTGGTTTACTAGGCAGTTTTGCTGGTAGCTTGATGCTGGTGCCAAATTGCGAAAATTTCGAAAATTTCGTCGCTGCGCAATCAGGGTGCTCTCACCACATTAAATTTTCGATAGTTTGTTGGAAAACTATCAGTAGTATCGAATTCTCTTCAGAATTTTTAATTTAAGAAAATAATTTTTTCGCAGAACCGGCTTCTAAAAATATGCACCTGATTTAAAATAAAAATAAAGTTATTTAGAAATATTTATAATTTTAGTTTAATTTATGCTTACAAAAAATTCCAGCGTCATTGGTGTTTTGTCAACAGAAATTTAAACCTATTGGCTAGCAGCAATAACTTGGCCGACTTTGCCAGATATAAGCCAAAATTTTAATTTATAAAAGTTAAGTTAAGTTTAATCGTGTTTATTGGCAATTTGCAAAGAAATATTTTCAACGATAGTATCGCTATCGAATCAAAACCATCGATAGTTCAGTACAAATAAAACTATCGATAGCACTATCTATTGTTTGCTAGCTCCAACTAACATATTATGAATTTATTTGAAAGTTGAATAATTTATCAATAACTAATTTCACAACCAATGGCTGAAATAAAATTTTACAGTAGTTAAACGTAAACAGGCAATAAGATCTTTTAAACATGGAGGTAAAATGAATGCAGTTTTGAGGGCTCTAGAGAAGCAAGACTCTTGAGAAAAACAATGGCAATAATTAAATAAATTTTTTAATATTTTCAATATTCTGTAGGGAACACATAAACATACATACGTCTTTGTAGATTTTAAGAAGCATACTAAGCAGGCACTGAGTTCGCCGTCGGAAGCTCTGGCTTAAGCCTTCACGTGGTGGCGGCCGGTAACAGGTTCCTGTCTCTGCTAGTAATCTGGTTAAATAACTGGAACGGAGAGAAGTTAACACTTTCTTATAAAAAAATCCCTAATTCATGGTGGAACAAGCATGCGTGGCCAAGAGGTGTCTAGTATGCGAACTCTGGATACCAGTCGATCTCCAGATTTAATACAGGCTTACCCGTGCATGTGGAGATCTGTGTGGGTGAATGAACGGACATTATAATATCCATTACAGAGACGACTCATAAATCCTCACAAGAGGAGGAAAGGTTAATATTTGGCCAATGGAGGAATCCGGAAGAGATGGACAAGACAGCCTCACGAGGGGTGGACGGGTAAATATTTCAACGTACTTCTAAGTCGTTGGACCGTGAGATTCTGGTAGGCATGAAAAATGAAACCTCGCAAGAGGTGGAGATGTTAATCTTTGTAGCAACTCCGGAGTTTATTACCCAATGGAGGAATTCTGAAGAGATGGAGCTTTAGATAAAATCCTGAAAAGGGACCCATAAGTTAGAGGTCTGCTTCGATATCCCACCTACATTATAAAAAAGCGGAAGTTTAAAAAAAGTATTAGCAGTGTAAGATCAAACAATGTTTAAAATTTACCAAATGAAAATAATTCTATATACTCGTTCATAAGTTTTATTTTACTCAAATTATAACTCCATTAAACTCAAAATATCCTGTGGTCTCAGATTTCTTCTTTCAATTCTACAGCTTTAGCGAAAACCAAAATTTATCATACATATTTTTCTAAAACAAAGTACGAATACCAATATTAATATTGTTTGTGCAAGCAACAGCACGTTTTGCCAACTGTATAAATTGGATTTTCTGCTTTGTGTAGTCTCTTTATTATGGAAGTTTTTTCCTGCTTTTTCCCTATTTTTTCGCTGACATCCAACGTTATTGTCTTTGTGACAATATGAAAGTTGTTTTTTTTTTTCATTAAAAGTAAACTTTTTTGTAGCAGTTTTTGCAAATAAATCTCATCACACTTTTTTGTTGAATTCCTTATGTCGGTTGGTTAAACGTTGTACAATGGAAGCATGCACAATGAATGGCAGTCGGTGACCCAGAGCTCAGAGTTGGACAATGTTTTAAAAATAACTGAGGGATTTTTGCAATAAATCATTTAACTCTTATTGTTACGGTAAGTATTTCAGAAGCCATACAGAAAAATGGAAAATATGTGCTTTAATATAAATAATTTGTTCCTGTATAGCTTCGGAATAAAAGCATATATTATAGATTTCACGCAATGGTCGATTTATTATCTGCAGCATTAAGTTACCGGCGATTAAAAATGTTTACTTTCCTGAATCCAGAATCGCAATGAATAGAGTATGGTTAAAGATAAGGTCGGACAAAATAAACTGATAAGGTCTCCAGACACTACTATCTTAACGTTTGAATGGGGCTCAAGTAGCCTATAGGAAAATCCGAAGTGTATTAAGATATAATCGGAGTGCCTTGAGCTGCCCTAGTAGAAGGACTAGCGATTGCAAAAGAAAAAAATAATATTAATAAAATAATTAATCATATGATTTTCCGAACCGAACAATTAATATTTGCAATTAATCGGAAAAAACATAATCGATTAATTCAGATATCGATACAAATTATTACAAAAAGGCGATCTAGTGGCATAAAAGGAAACAAAATTTTTGTTTAATTGTGTAAAGCTTAGGGTACACTGTTTTCATTTCATCCTATGCTTTAAACACATCTCGTTTTAACTCAAGAATTGGAACGTTGAGCAAGAAGCTTAGCTCATCTTAGGGGGTCAGAGACTTGTCGTGCGATCTTAAATCGAAATGAAATTTTCGATACAATTAAATCGACAATCGCAAAAAAATAATCGATTATTAAACAGTTTTCGATTAATCTAGCCATCTCTAGGGAGGAGATAACAATTTTAATTATAATCTGACCATATTGAAGATGATAGTTGCAGCCCATGCGTGGAAGATGGTATTGCATT
Source organism: Phania funesta (assembly GCA_963932375.1). Classification (NCBI taxonomy): domain Eukaryota; kingdom Metazoa; phylum Arthropoda; class Insecta; order Diptera; family Tachinidae; genus Phania; species Phania funesta. The sequence continues at coordinate 99,455,788 of OZ010653.1, read as the reverse complement.
TTGCTTGCGAATGTCCAGCACTGATAGTATTAGACTAAGGACAAATATTAAATTATAATCTACGGAAGCAGTTAGCCTTAAGCAAATGCTACCAATTACTCGGCACTCAGTGATACGAGAGGAGGTAGGCAGCTATCACGAGAGCTGTGACAAGTACAAAAATAAATTGTACCACTTGATAACCGGATAATAACCGAAGAACGAAGGGGGTGAAATAGGAACGCAATTGTATTAGACTGACTGCTTTATTAACCAAAAAAGTCTCTGAGAAAGATGGTGTAAGAAACTTATTACGAAGACATTTTCTATTTTGCAATTTCATTTCCTTAACTATTATCTCTCTAACACTCTCTACCTCCCTCCCTCTCTCTCTCTCTCTCGCTTTGTAAGTTAATTACCGTGAAACATTTTCCCAAAGTATTACTATTTTTAGGGTACGTTTTATTTTGGGATATCCAGTTATTTTAAAATTATATGCATTAAATTGGACCATTAAGACTCCAAATTTAATTTTGATTATTTTATTTGTTTTATGCGGGCAAATTATTGTTTTAAATGACATTGCTTTAAATTAAAGGTACATTTTATAGGTACTATTTAAAGGCACATTTCAAGCGCGTTATATAAAAATCCAAACCAAAGCGAAACATTGATTTCAATACTGTCACTCCTTTAAGTCAGGCCTAGCCAGATTTTGCAACTACTAAATATTGAACTTAATAAAACGTTAGCCAAAAAAAGGGCAAATCATACGAACACACAGCACTAAAAGCTGTATACTTGTGCACATGGATGACAACTGACGGCGACGATGATGATCATGATGAATACCAACATAACTTTGGCAAATTGTTGTATAGATAGATGTTTTTTGTTATAGTTAAATTTAATACACGACTGAGTTGAATGAACGTTCCTGGAGTTGATGTTTAGGGTTCGGTTAGTCGCAGGCAAAACGGCTTTACACAGAAATATTTTATTGAAAAAAAAAAATACATAAATTATTTATAGCAAAAACACAAAAGAAACGTACACCCCTGTACAAATATACGGAAACATTGTGTCATCTGAAAACATTGAAAATAAACTAAAATTTGCAACAGCCCCATTTATTATTCCTATCTCACGACAATATGATGTGATGCTGACATAGACACTGACATTCGCAGCAATATTTTCCTATTTCATTTCGGCTCTTTTTTTTGATTTTATAGTACGAGCATGAATTTAAATCCATCTACACTATGATGACATTCAAGTCAAAAGGGAATTGTTTTGAATTTAAATTGCACGTCTAGAGGAATTAAAAATAAATCATGTTCATTTCAATACGGAGCTAAATTTAAAAAACGCGCATATGTACATAAATTTTCGTGAATAGCATGTAGGAAATGTCGATAGTAAAACTTTGCTGATTGACTATGGACTTTGTCATTACTATCCTATGCTCCGGACAAAGCTCTGTGCGGTAGACATTTAGCATGTGCTGGTCATTGGGAATTCACTACTGACCTTGGATCAATTGATAAGGTAGTTGTTATGGAATCAGAGATTCACTAGTATATTTTAATAATCCTAGTCTACACTTTTTTTTACCACATTGCCTTACTAGTAATATTGTGGGGTGGATGAGGCAGTACACTTATGGTGTTTTAGTTTCCAGAAAGTGTAAAATTTGTTGCCCTTTTGTTATACTCGAAATATGTTTTTTATGATTTCATCTCCAATAATTCCGAAAAGCATTGCGCTGCATAAAATTCTAAATCATTAGGGTGTGTAAAACATGTGCTCTTTAACAGGGCAACATTTAATTTAAGAAACGAAAGCGCCATTAGTTAAAAAATTATTTAAAAAAAAACAGGTGCACGTTGCATGTTAATCGTTTTTCCATGCTTTTCATCAAAAAGACGGTTATCTAAAAGTCACCAAAAATAGTGACAATAGTGGTGACTTGGAGAGACTTTACCCAAGAATTTCTACAGGGAACTTACATAGACTTTTCTTATAGAAGCTAAAAAAAACTAATGATTTCCGGCATACAAACGCCTCGGCTGTCGCGTACACGGAAGTCCAACTTTTACAGACCCTCCGAAGTAAATTAAGCTGTATTTCGGCGAGTATCTCATTTTTTTCAAAAGGAAAATAATTTAATGGCGTCAAATCGCAAGGACGACGTAGTCAGTTAACAGGATCATCTCGTGAAATAAATCGTTTGCGATTTTTTTAAATTAAATTAACTGCATCACGCTCTACGAGTATGTGGCAAATGGGGCCGTCCTGCTGAAACCGCATGTCTGCAATACCATGTTTGAAAGTAAATTTGGAAAGTGATGGTGACTTTTCCAAATGCGGAAATTCTACTTGTTGAGTCAGCCGTTTAACCGAAAGTGTACTTCATTACACAGCAATCTGTTAAATTGAATTGTCTAGAGTTTTTCGAAATAAGGGAATATAAAATTTTCATGAGAACGTAAGAGCAGGCAGATGTTTAAGTCATTAAGACAAGTTAAATTTTTAAGTTTTCCAGGGGTCTTCAAGTAAACCGAAATCAGAGTTTTCAATTTCATATTGTTTTTGATAAAGCATAACGTTTCCCACATTTAATATTAGATAAAGCGAATACAAAAATGAATTTTCAAGGAATAACTTTTTTTTATTGAATTAAGTTACATTGTATAGGGTAGATGGCTCTCGCACGAACGATTCATTGTTGCCTTGTTTCTTTTTCTTGTAATAAAGCTATTGTTTTTATTTTGAGATTTATTCTATTTATTTACGTAATGTCAGCTCTGCGTATGGAAAGCGATGCAAGTTGGCATAGCTTTGGGCCTAACATCGTGTTCTGGACATCGTTAGATAAGAGGTTAGGGATGCTCAGTTGCCGAAGGAACACATAAGTAGAAGAAAAGTAGTCGAAAGGCTGCATCGGACACTCATTGCGGAAGGCGCTATATACATTGAGTGTATGAAGAACGACTTCAGCATTCTTACTGATGGTTCTCTTATAAAAGGCAGGAGCAGGTGTATTCTCAGATGAGCGGAACTTGTTCTCTGGTCTGCGTCTGGGGACATACGTGTTAGTTTACCAGGCAAAAATGCTTATGCTGCTGCATGCGTTGGATTACTTGCTTAAACGTCTTATTGCACTAGACAATTAGCCGGTTATTAAACGTATGAGGCGTGTTGGAATGTGTTCTGAAACTAAACAGATGTGCCTCGTTGAATGAGGTGACGTTGATGTGGTATAAGCTGGGAATTAAGCAGCAGACGAACTAGCAAAAAGGGAATCTTATGTGAATTTCTGTGGACCAGAACCAAGGCTTGCACTGGGGAACGGCCTAGTGCGTGAATTCATTACACCTGAAAAGGTGTAAAAAGTGCCCCTTGGCAGGAAGGCCAGCAAGGTACTCAGATATAATAAGGCTACCTTAAGCTGGTTAGTGACAGGTCATGAAAACTTCAAGTATCATCTGGCCAGGATGAAAATGGTAGAACCTGATACAGGCAGAGTATGCCTAGAAGAGGCTGAGACGGTAGGGCACATTGTGTGTAAATGTCCAGCATTGGATAGCATAAGGCTTAGGTCTACTGGCAGACACTTAATAAATGTGAATGCCATGTACAGCCAAGCATTACACAAATGCTAGCAATTGCAAGAGACTCCGTTATGAGGAGGAGTGTTGATAATTACCAGTCGACAATCTGAAATCACTATAGACAAGAGTAAAGGCTAGGCCTAGCACGAGACTCAATTGAAAGTTAGGTAATCGTAATTACAAATCGGTTGCCTGAAATCAATTTAAGGAGCGAAGGGGGCCGAAAAGGAACCCAAAATGAAAGTAGTCTGCTTGAATATTCCCCTTACATTAAAATAAAAAAAAAAAATAAAAAAAACACTCAATGTGCACTGAAAGATTATATTATTTTGAACAGCTGCTTAATGAAGGGAACAACAATTCCTCGGAAAATTCATTATCCAAATTGCATTTCGAGGGGAATGAAAATTTAATGAGAACTTAAATTTCAATTTCTTGTTCATGATATGTCACATTGTCCCGCTTTTATTAAAATGAAAAATCCTCAATTCTACACGGAATAAATTTATTCCCATTGTTTGTTTGGCTTAGAGATCCCCTGCCTGCATGGTTTATCACGCAGTGTTTTACTACGTAAATATGTATGTATGTTTCTCTATTTACAAATTATTTCTCAACTATCATTATTTTTCATTATCCCTACTGTGTAGCAGCCAGCTTCTAATTTATAATTATAAATTTCTTCTTCTTGGAATAAAATAAATCCCTAATCAATATTTCAAATAATTAGATTATTTTCTTTTTCATTTCAGCTAGCAAATCTATTAAGTTAATTATCTTTTTCATTAACTTTATGTCATACCGAATTTAGTCAAGAGAAAATCGTTAATGACAGTAAACTTAGTGAAGCAAAAAGTGTTAGCAAAAGAAAAAAAAACATTCAACACAAAAAAGAAAAGCAGAAAAAAAGATGGAAAAGTAATCATGACAAAATATCAAGCAGAATTTAATGATACCAGGGAAAAAGAAAAGCTTCAGTAAATTTTGATAAAAAGTTATGAATACTGAACTCGAAACAAGACTTAAAAAATGCCAAAGTTAAACCAGCAAGTTATTTTATTTATCTGGTTTCTTGTATCAAATCTGAGTTTTTAACATTAAAAAAAGTAGAAAATTGTCCATTAAAGTTCTTGTTTAATTTAAAACACCATTAAAAAAGTAGCAAGGATACAAATTTTGCTAATGGTCATTATTATAAATAGAAAAACTTTCGTTTTCCTTAATAGTCCTTGTCTTACTGTTTTAACGAGACTTTAGTTGGGCCTCGCAGAGTTTGTGTTGATTGTCAGAGAAACTAAAAGCAACATAACTTCACATACAGATTAAAATGCCATTGTTATTAAGGTGTGCGTAAAAATAAAATCATCTTGGTTATGAAATTATCTTAAAATTTACTTATAATTAATTTATTTAAAAAAAAAGTGATGCTCTTTTGTTAAGAAGAAAATTGGTACCGGTCTAGAAATATAATAGACTTGTAAGTATAGATTTAGGTAGATTACAAATTTAGAAAGTTGCAAACGAGAGCACAAAAAGAAAGACAAATTTTAATATTTTATTCCTTAAGATATTTGGAGACATTTTCTTAATCAGTGCCATTCAATTTGCCCAATTTGTTAAGTAAGTTGTACCGACGTAAAGATGAGAAAATCGTTTATAACGTTTCGTTCAATAAACTGGAATAGTTATGAAGATTAAGATATAGGTTACCTTCAAAAGACATCTCTGCTAATCCTAGTCAGATTTTGTATTACGCCATGATCCGTGTGCTTCAGAGTATCGGTTGAAAGCGTGCAATGCTTCTAATACTGGGTGAATATGGTGACTTTAAGTGGAACAAAGCAACTCCGCTCGCGATTTGTGCGCCTGAGAGGCCTTGCCAAAACTGAAGTTGGCGTCATAGTTTCAGTGATACCCAATTGCTGTGTCAGCAGATTTAAGATTCCGCGCAGACCTTTGTAGTCGAAATGATCAACTATTTATTCTTCGAAAAATTACAATTATTCGTTTAGAAATATTTATGTTTTACTTTATTTTCATTCACATCTTATTTCTACGGTGGGATACAAGGTAACAAAAACATTATTAGCACTTGTTAGTGTTGTTTTTTCAGTTAACTCGATTTTATTGTTATAAAAGTTCCCTTCTTAACATAAATTTGTTCGGGCAACATGCCGGTATAAAAAATCTGTTTTTACAGCTGTAATTAAATATAGAAAATGTCTTGCTCCAATATTTAATGCTCCTTACACAGAGAGGCATGTTTTGTAGCAATTACACAGAAGCATTAGTCTTGAGTTGTTTGCAAACTTAGCCATTGTGCATTGCACCGCCTGTTACTAATTGTAAAAAATATAAAAATTTTCTAATGTTTCAGATTAAAGAAAAACTGGTTGGGCAATTTATAAAAAATACCAAAATAGTTATTTCAATAAATAAATAACAAATTCTGTAAAAATCTGCGAAACTCGCTGTTTTTATTATACTTGTAACAATTTTGCTTGCAAGGAATATCCTGCCTTAGAGGTAGATACGATTTGAAAAGGAATTAGTTTCAGGTATTTTACACCTCTTACAAAGAATTGATTTTTCGTTTGGATCAGGAATATTTCATAAGAAAGCCTATTATAGTTCTTTATTACAGATCGCTAGAACTCAAAACTATATTTTTTAATTCCAAAACAAGTAAAATATCTTCAATTTGATTATCGTCATTTAATTAGTCTTTAATGTGCTGCGAGTTAAAATATTGAAATGTCCTTTACATCTAGATGTAATCCAACCTGCGTAAAAGTTAACCTTTTCCCATAATTTGGAACATTTTTGGTTTTATAAAATGTCACCAGCTGTGTTAAAAAATGAAGTATGGTTTTTTTTTGATACTATAAATATCATAGTCTTAAAATCCAAACTTCAATTACAATATGAAAACAAAGTTTTCAGCCTGCTATTTCTTTACTAAACAATATCTTCGTTAATGTTATACTACAAAATATTAAAAAAGAATGCAAAAATAATATTGACACTATATTTGTGTCGGCCACGAACTAGTTCGTTGAATTGAAAAGCAACTTTGCAACAATAATAAAAACAACAACCAATTTTATATTTTTGTGTATGACGTATCAAAATAAATTCTGTGTTGTTTTTGTAATTTTTGTAGAATTGCTACCACTTTTTCTGAAATGATATCGCAATGGAACGAACTAGTTCGCGACCGGCACAACTCTAACTGAAACCGAAAATAATTACGTGAACATTTTTTTTTACTGACCTGTGGGTTTGCACACCAACTACACTATAGGGAATTATCTCCTTGAAACAACCAGCTCTATTATTTTCAATATAGAAAAACTTAAAACTAAGTTCAACAAAGTACAATGCTTGTGTAGGGACATCCTTCTCGGTATGGTGGTCAAACAATATTGAAAAAAATTTAAATGCGTTTGAAAAATAATGATTTTAACCCAGTAAACACTTTCTTATATCAGGTTTAAAGCGAACCATGAGAATAACATCTTTGAACTGTTCGAAAGAAACACATGTCAACGAGCTGGTGGTAGCGGGTACCAATTTCACTAATTTCTTTTAATTTTACCGGCATTTAGGGATGAAATTCATGATTTTTCTTTTAAGAAAAATATCGGCGATGTTTCCCTAATGGTTTGGGGCAAGTTTAGGCTGAATTGAATATCTGATTGGAATATTTTGATTTAAGAAATGATCTTACGGTGTATAAATGAGTACAAAGGATTTTAGTGACCTTATCATTTTGACGAGAACACAACAATTATATATAAATTATTTTTATTTATTATTTTCCAATTATCAACATATTTTAATTGTTTTGCAAAAAATAAATACGTATTTTTTTTTATCGCAAATTCGATTTAAAAAAATTTACAAATTGAATTTATTTTTAATAGAATCCCATGGCAATATGTAAATATTTGTGAATATTCTGAAATTACTTTCAGCTTCAATATTATGCAGGCTATTGTTTATTGACTCTATTGTATTCTCTTTTTTAAACAATGTATTCACCAATTATGTTCTCTATAACTAAAATTAAAATTTCCAGGGAAATCTAGGATTTTAATAATTTATAAAAAAAAATTACATGTTTGTGTAATCATCGTCAAACATCAGTTAAAAAAATATATATATTCTAGCGCCAATATGATGAAAAATAAAATAATATATACATACATACGAGTTTGTATTTACATTCATATTTACAATAAAAATAATTATTTAAGGCTGTGAAAACATATGAAAACTGTGATTAAAACGATGGAAACAGTAATGCACATACAAAAACATTAGGGAAGATCATATATTAATAAGAGGGAAAAAAGTTTAGTCTAGGAAAATCCTTTGTCTAGGTTTGCCAGAATAAAGTCGTCGAGTATTATCTCAAAAGAATTTACTCGAAACTTTTTGGTTTGGCTAGGAAAGAGATTTAATTACGGATTTATTAAGTATTTCTTATTTGTATTAAAAAAGAACGCAGTCTAGGAGATGATACAAACTTTATTTCCGGACTAAGTTGAGGAAAGTATTGAGTTGTTGGCCGTATCCGTACTCAAATTTTCAATCGATTTTATATAAAAAAATCTTAACAGTAGCTTTCTTAACAAATTGAGATATAGCTGAAACGTGGGAATCGTAATTGTTGATACAAACAAGAAAACATGTTTTAGAAACCTAATTCCATTTTTCAGTACAGATGATGCAGCCACAGAAGAAACCATAAACGAAACATCAATTCTGTGCAAATATCCCACGGAAGAAAAAGCAAATGGACGACTGCTTTCAACGAACTAAGCCACCAAAAACAGTAAACATCAATAAATAAGAGGAAACATTGATTGTATTTAGAAACACCTAATATCACAATTTTTTTAATTTTGAACATGAATTTCACAGAAACTGCTACAGATGATAGAACAGATGCAAATTTTTTCTCTAATCTAGATTTTTGGAACGACGGTGTAAATTTTGGACCCAAAGTACGGTATCCAAAACCAATTAATATATACTAAGAATTGCATACAGTGGAAATTCACGAAAATGCGGTTAAAAATACATAAACTGGTTATTTATGGGTTAAACAAATCACCATTTTTTTTAGTAGTGCAAGAAATAGCTACATATTTCGAGTTGCATAGCAGTTAAAAAACAGAATTATGTTGTGTTTTAGGAGTCCCCAAATCAGCTGAAGCAGGGGGTCTAAAGTCTAGGAACATGGTATTCGTTCGTGTCAGCTCCTTAGAGAGGAAAAAAGAGAACTAAAGTTGATTTAGGATGATGGGTTAATTTGCCCACGTCTTTACCACCACTCCAACTTATTTCTGGTTTTTATTTTTATTTATTTTTCATAAAACCTTCTCTAAAGCAATCACACAAAAAAAAAAACTGACATCCGAATCAATTACGTAGAATGAATATTTAATTAATATCTTTAAATTGAATTTTAACCTATAACGACAACTGTTGTTTAATTACTTATGTAATAAAAAATAAAAAAAAAACAATGAATTATATTAAATGATGAAACAGAATACGACTGCAAATACAACCCACTGATTGGTTAAGAAACTAAATAACGTAACGCGGTTTCTATTCGAAAAAAGTTCTAGAAGTTACCTAAACGCGGTATTATTAGAAGCCTTTAAAACAGCTGGTCGTAGATCTCTCGTAGCGACTTAAAAAGTTCGGCCGTGGTACGGTAGTAGGTAATATCCGGCCGGATCTATTGTAAACCAACAAGGCAGTCGTTCTTTAAAGGTTTTTTCTTTTTTTCCTCCTTTTGTTATACTCGAAATATTTTTATGCCCTCAAAAGGTGTTTTTTTAGACTTTACACTTAATTATGTCTTTATGATCTGTATAAAATTCCAAATAATAAAGGGTAAAAATTATTTATAAGACGAAAACGCCATAAGACAACACATAGAGGCGAGATACATAGTTATAGTAAATGTTCCAAAGAATTCGTTAACTGATATTTGTTCTATATCTCTACAGCATACCCACCGGTGGTCATGTCCTCTTGCTTATAAAGCCACACCTTAACATATTGCTAGCCGGGGGATATGGGGTAACAAGTCCTCGAGGGGCCCGAAACTTAAAAGTAGGGCAAAAAAACCTCCGAAGTACGTAAAAGGTAAATTTCCCCCTCCAAAACCATTAAAAACAAGTTTTTATTTCCGCTAACACTTCACCTCAACAAAAGGTAAAGCTGGTTGGAAGAATACCAATATATTGCAGAAGTCGTAAATTGACTAGATAATAATTGCAACGAGTATTTCTATTAGTATAATTGAGCAAGCAAACGAATCAAGATTTTTTATGAATGAAAAAAAAAATAGGCTTAGAATATTAAGAACTTGTAGAACGCCGGATCCGGCTTCTGCAACAAAAAAAAAAAAAAGGGATTTCATCCGGACACTATTATTAGGGAAATTATTAATAGCGCCGCACAGTGGCTGAAAATTGTTTTTTTGTTGGCCAAAAGTCGAATTTTTTTGTCACCGATTTTTAAAATTTGTACGCGTTTTTGGAGCTAATATATCCATGTTAAGGTAGCCAAAAAATTAGGTTAAACTATTGGTAATTATGTGCGTGGCATGCTGTCAAACTCAACTGTTTTTTTAATTTCAGAAAAATGTGTTTTTTGTCAAAAATGAATGGTTACTACTTGCAAGCTATCATCGATAATGGCCTGCGGTCAATCAATTTTAATGTAATTAAAACTGAGTCAAGCTGAACTAAATATCTATTCATTAAAAAAATCGGATCAAAAGAAAAAGAATTTTGGCCAATGAAAAACGATTTTCAGCCGCACCATTCGTTTCTGAATACTTCTAGAATGAGTTTTTGGAGTCTAGGAAACAGCTCAAACTTGGGTCTATAGATATAAAGGTATAAATAAAGAAAGACAAAAACTGTAAATATTACTACTTAGACCTTACAAACTTCTTAAACATGAATCATTTCCTTGATAAATATTTATTATTATTATTTTTTTCCCCCACTTCTTGTGCACTTTATTTTAATTTCTTTCAAATACAAAAACGCCTAGCATATACTACTATTCTTTGAATTATTTTTCTATCTAAAATATTATAAGAAAAAAGACTATTTTACTTACCATTATTAACTATTTATATTCCTAAGAGATTTAAGTACCATTTTGCATTAGATCATTTCCATTTAAATAACCCTTCTCATTTTGTTTTACATTTTCTCCTCTACCTCTTAAATCAAGCACGAAGAATACCAAATTGCAAAAAATCCTTTTTATTTAAAAATGAATCTGTGGAGGATACTTTAAAGAAATACTACATAAATGAAATTAAAAAAAGAAACAAACTAGCATTTATGTTGAAAAAAAAGTAATGGAAATGCATGGAAAACTTCCTATTCGAAAGCACGAAATGGAAGAGAAACAACGCCCTCTTAAAACATATGGGACTTAAGAGACAAATAAAAACTGAATTCCATCACTAAATAAAAATTAAATAAAACGCAATATTCATTATTTTAACCTTGAAGTCATGATAAAAAATGATACAAAAAAAAAAAAGAATAGTGCAAAATATATAAAGAATTTGCTTGAAGGAATATTCACGAATAGACAAAACAACAAAGCATACACATGAAAGCAGATAGGAGCATACGTACATATGCATGCACAGCGTGTCCGCCGGGAAGGTATACTACTTTGTTTTGCCCCCATTTTGGTAAACATTAGTTTTGACAGTTCATATTTGGCAGTCGTGAAGTAGAGACGTGGCAAATTTATTGTGGAAAAATATTCTGTAAACCAACATTTTATTGAAATCAATCATCGATTACTGTGACGATGAGAATGTTACGTGAAATTTTTGGGACAAACTACGTGCCAACAAGACGCACTATTTATCGTGTAGTGATTGATTTCGAAGAAAGAGGGACTGTAGCTGATAGGCTCAAGCATGGACCACAATGTACTGCAAGATCGGCTGAAAACATTACTGCTGTTCAAGAAAGTGTTCAAAACAATCTATCAACCTCAATTCGACACCGTGCTCAGAAGCTTGGTCTTTAACTTACTTTTTTGAAACTGAAAACGGCGTAACGGTAACTGTCAATGGGGAGTGGTATCGTGTTATGATTGAAAACTTTTTAACGCCACAACTGCATGCTTTGGGTTTTATTAACATGTGGTTTCAACAAGACGGTGCCACATCGCATACAGCCAGGATTACAATGGAATTACTGCGAGACCTCTTTCCACAACAAGTTATTTCAAGGAACGTTGGAGCAACTCAAACAAAATATTCGAGATGAAATTAATGAAATACCGCGTGAAATGTGTGAGAATGTAATGAAAAATTTATTCAAAAGGGCTCGCATTTGTGAGGCTAACAGATGCGGACGTTTATCTAATATTGTATTCCATACATAATTGCCGACATTAAATAAAACATTTATCAATATACGATCCATTCTCTTTCATTTAATCAAAAATTATAAACAAACAAAGTAGTATACCTTCCCGATGGACACCCTGTATATGTATATAAACACAACCAGTCAATGTGCGCAAAATATGTGGACACATTTGGTAGAATAAAATAAAAAAAAAAACTAAAAAATATAATCATCATTTGCTAAAAAAAATATGCGAGATGTTTTCCCCCTTTAGTATTTCCATTTTGTACATGTGAAGTGAATGAAAATATTTTAGGTTTCTTTGTGAATGTTTCGCCTGGTTTTAATTAAAACAATAAGACAAAAAATAATGTAAAAAAAGGCAGGTAAGTGAATATTTTTCGCAAATAAGTTCAAAGTATGCCTGCCAGATATGTATACATTGATATCAACAGAAATAGGCAAAGATTGAAAAAGATACTGAGTGCATGCTTAAATAGCCTTTTAGTACATTTTAACATTCCTGCAGGATTAAAAGAATTTTAGAAAAAATGTTTAAGTGCTGAGCACAAATAAAGGCCATATATTTGTGTTGCAAAATTCTATCGTGAATTTTTAATACCTTTAGTAGAGCTACACCTAAATCTTTTAAAGGCTTAAACGAAAATACATTAATAGCCTTAAGAAATAGCTTCATCCTAAGTATTTCTTTAACTTCATCGGTAGAGATGTAGCTGTTTTCTAGTTCGAACACCAGCTAATGTTATTTGGAAGCAGTCCGAAAATTTTATTTTATTTTCAAGGATGTAGTAATTTATAAATATTAATTTAAGCTAAAAGTCAAATCTAGTTTTCGATTTAGGAAATTGTTCGCTTCTTTAAAATTGCATAACGTTTACTCATCCTAACTGTATGCTACAAATAACTTATACAACAGTCATCATTGCCTTAGAAGAACACTCAGCAACAGCTAAAATTTATTATAAAACAAAGTTAAACAATGAAAAAAAACTCTCAAAGCCATGTACAATTGCTTATGTAAAATAATAATAAAAAAAATACTTTTACTATAGAAGCCTTTTAGGCGCCTATTATATATATAGTTTAATAATAGAATGTATATTAAATATTTTTACCTTCAAAACAAACAGAAGAACTAAGTTTGTATTTTTTTATTTACTTGTCATGACAGTTGTTATAAATGAATTAAAACGTGACTAAGTTCTTGCTTAAAAAAATACATAACAGAGCTTGAAATTCGTGTATTTTTAAATTATATTTTCTCTCAAACACAAATGTAACAAAAGTACACACCATTTTAGCAAAAGGTAATTACATATGTATGTATAGTACGTATGTATGTGTATACTTTTTATACGAAAATCCTAAAATTAATTGCTTCGAAAACGAAGTATTTGGCAAAGTATCGAAATGACGTACAAGTAATTAAGCAATTATAATCTCAACTAAAACGAAGCCCACATTACTAATTAAGTCGAGTTGGTGAATTGAGTATTAAAAAACAATATTAGCAAAAATCAAGGTTAACACTGGAGGTACAATAATTCTAATATGCTAACCTAAAAGTATGTTAAGTCATTTTTATTACGTGTTTAAAAAAGAAAAATGTTAAAATGTTGGTAAGTTTAGCAGTTACCTTCAGTCGCTCATTTTAAAGAGTTACAGTTAACAATCTGACAATTTAGTATTAAGAAGGATAGTAAATTTGTTACGAGAAGAAATATAACAAACCACATCATCATTATATAAGCCCTAAAGTCATTTTTGCAAGCAATAAAAGGAACTTGTTAAATACTGATAAGTACATAAAAAATTTTATACGAAACTTAATATAATAAACATGTAATCTAACTTTATTATGTAATATCATCAGTAAAAGAACTAAGTCAAAGTGAAAGACAATAAGCTGTCACTAACAAAAGAAATGGAATGAGTGATGGGCTTGCTTGTCAATCAATAATATATTTTTATATTTATTTATTGCATGTTTAATATCAAATAATAGTGTGCTATTAGGAGAAAAATATATAAATAATGTTAACAGTCTATTATTTAAGACGCTTTCACACTATTCCACAAGCCTTTCGATTTTCGTGGGACTTTTGCAGAGAGAAATCTAATGAATATCTAAAGTAAAATATTCTCATTGTACTCAGTCCACTTGAAAGAAGCAGAAGCGATACTTTCGGCGGCGATGACTGAGCAATTTCGTGTAGGTAGATGTTGCGATGGAGAATATTCAGCGGCTCTAGTTTTTTTTTTTTTTTTTTTTTTTTTTTTTTTTTTGTAATCAAGTAGCAAAATAAAGTAATAATAAAAATGTATAAAAATTTTCAGCACTAGGGAGAAGAAATTCAGATACTGAAAATAGTAACAATTTTTGAATTTTCAAACTAAGAAGTTGCAAAAAATTATCAGAAACCATGCCGAGCACACTATTTTCATCATATAACCCTAGATTTATAGAAACAAATATGCCTTTTAAATTTTTGATTTCAATTTTTTTGTGCAGAAATAATTATTATTTTCTACGAGTATATTTTTTTCCGAAATAATTATTATTTCTTGATTTGTATTCAAAAGTTGGAAAAGGTAAGCTATCAATTAAATTAAACAATTACTTTTTATTTTTATCATAAAAAAAGAATTAAAAAAGTAATAAATATTTCTGCCAACTAATTAAAAATCAAGAAATAATTATTATTTCTACCAAAAAAAAAAAAATCAATAATAATAATTTCTGCAAAAAAAAAAAATTCAGAACATAATAATTATTCCTGTCAAAAATAAAAAATCAAGAAATAACAAAACAAAGTACATTGATTACTGGTAAAACATAGCGGCCGTTTTTTCGCCGGTGGAAGCTGAAAAAAAATCTTTGACAGCGCGCTGTCGGCGGTGAACAAGTCGACTTGTTTATTTATTCAACAGCTTCTTTTAATATTTTTTAGTTGGCTTATGTAAAAATGCAACCCTGATGAAGTCTCAACGTTTTGAATGCCTTTTTTTTTGTAATAATAAGAGGCATACGAATGTCATATTTCCATGCGTAGTTTTTGACAGTCTGATTTACATATTGACTTTACACTATATTACTTGGCCATTTTACTCGAATTTAAGTCGTTTTACTCTACTAGTGTGAAAAACGCTTTAAGTAGACAGGAACAATTTTTTACTGCTTTACAAATCATGTTTGGTTTCAGCTTGAAATTTAATTAAATTATTGACACGATTATTTCATTAAATTAAAAACTTTTTTTATTTACTAAATTATGTGTTTGTTTAATGGAACATTTTAATACATTAACAATTTTCGGTGGTGAGTAGGGCAGTTTTAGTCTTTAGCCGGTCGTGCAATTGAAGTCTTAATATTCTACTAAAGAATACAATTGTGTAAAGTGCAGGGACATGGTCCAGGAATAAGCTTAACCATGGTCATGAGAAATGTGTAGGAAAGAAGAAAGGAGAATATAGGAAACACTTCAGTCGTAGGTACATATACTAGTTGTTTATAAGATAGATTAATCCTGGGTTTGTAAGTAGGAAGACAGGATACCAGGTTAATTTTAGATCTTATCAAATTAAAAAAAATTCTCTAGGAATTCTAAGCAGCAGGAAAGTTGTTTATCAATGAAAAAATAATCCGGTCGTGTCAGTCTTAATACACCCCTTGATATCAGTTTGACCTTCTAAGATATAGCTTAACAATGGTGTCTTATATTATAGGAAACTTTAGTGTTCTACTGCAGTACATAAAAAAGATGCATAGTAGCCCTGTTAATGGTTTATAGATCTTAACAAAGATTTCAAGTAAAACATTTATAAAATCATAAAAAAAGGCACAAATCATGGGTAATAATACTAGCTGTCATACAAATTGCTTAGTATCGAGAGTCTGTAAGTAACTCAATAAATTTGGGCCACGTAGTATACACCTTAGGAAATATCTCTTACTAACAGAACCTTGGTAAAAATTTGAGTTCTAAAATCCACCTTTGCATGGGCTAAGTTACAACTCTTTTATAAGTCTAAAATTCAGCTTAATCGGCACATGACGGGTCTATTTTTCATCACATTTAATAATTTACAGAATATGTATTAATATGTAAACCCATTTATTTGTTCGTAAAATCGTTTGTGGAAAAATTTGTATTTTTATCACAATATTGGGTGATGACAAAGACTATAGAACCTTATTTAAAGCTTTTGCGTTTTTACTTTGGGGGCAGTGGAATTAAAAACACATTGCTGTTGACTTTGACCTACCTTAAGTGAAGGTTCATTTTTGTTATATAAAACTATTTTATATTCCATTACAATTTATTCGCTTGGCTCATTTTTGTTCAAGCATCATGATAGCATTTTGGCGCCTTTGGTCTTGTTGTAAAAAGCCACTTTAAACTTAGAACATTTTTGTTTCTGCATGCACATGAAAACACAATTGTATTGCCCAATTACGAGAGACGATGAAATTTTTTTGGACAAGTGTCACTATGTAGGGGAGTTCTTTCGTTTTTAAATAAATGTATATTTATTTAAAAGCGATTTTATTTGCTTCATATCGATTTTAATGCCAGTTTATATTTAACTTATATGCGCACAAGATTTATTAACATTGTTTAATGAAGTGTATAAATTATGAAATAAATCGCATGCATTGCTTGGTATGTATTAACATGATGCTCCCCAAGGTATGCAATAGTAATATGGTTTTAAAAATCCAGTAAAATATGCAACTTATTTTATGTTTAATAATTGATAAATTAAGCTGGTTGAATGCACACTGTCTAACAATAACTATAGATTGGACATTTGACATTTTGCTATAACAGAAATTATTACAAAGTCAACCCAAATCGAATGAATACAAACGCATTGCATCGACAATTTGAAATTTTTTCTTTATTTACATCAATTTATATATTAATGCTGATAAGAATTTGCATATAAATATTATAAAGTAATTGAAAATTAATATACAAAGCGGTTTTTGACGAAAGAAATGCTTTTGGTGTAACGTCTCTACATTGAGAAGTATTGAGTTTAAAGACAGTGATTTTTCTACCATTTACGAAGCGAAGAAGGGATTCATTATGTATCAGTTTTAAATTCCGCTTGAGGTTTATTTAAGATTCATTTGTAACTCTGAAATATTTATAAGAAGGTATAGGTTAGACAATTAATGCCGACTTAATTGATTGTATTAATAGTGTTACTTTATTCAGAAAGGAATAGAACAGAGTCAACAGCAGTTGAAAAGTTTCAAGGTTTAACAACCCTGTTAGACTAGAATAGCCATTTTATTATTTTAGTTTCCCGACTTCACGTGGAAATTTACCGGCGGCCATCACAGTCAACTTTGTGCGCTACAGATGAATATTATACATTTTCTCCTTTATGACGGCGATATGTGCCACATAGCAAACGCCACAATGTCTGTTCTGCATAAATGGTGTGAGAGTATGGTCATGTCGGGCTTAGGTCTACGAAAAGAAGCAGTAATCGACAGATATACTCAAATTGAATTGAAATAATCCTCAACCTAACATTCAAATTCAGATGGATTTACGAGGAAAGTTATTGAAAATATAAAAATCATTTAGTACCTCCCACACTGACTGCGTTACATCATTTCGGCAACATCCCGCCCATAACCATGCCTGTCCGTCCCGTGCTGAAATTACCTCTCGTAACGCCCCAAAATTCTAGGCGTTTCTGTTAAATCAATCCGTTACACACTCTTTCGAAAACTTTAGTAATGAAAATCAGTAGAAATGGAGCCATATGTGGAGAGGCATGTGCAGAAATTATTCATTATTTCGTTCATTATTACTTTCAACCCCACGCAAAGCAAATATTCCCTGCCTTTATAAAATAATAAAATGTTCGTCTGTCGAAGAGCCGATAAACTAATTAGACCGATATTTCAGATAGATACCGCTTCCAGATTTTGTTTGAGTAAACGTTATATAAGTCCGTGAAAAATAAACTCTTTTCATTTTATTATTAGAATTTTTGGGGGAAAAATCTATTCCTATCAGAAGCTTTAACAAAATTCAAATTGAACAAAATATGTAATAAAAAAAAATATTGTTTGGCTTAAAATCAAATTAAATATTAAAGTTTAAGGACTTGATTTTTTAATTTAACGTTCAAGTTTTGCAAAATGTTTGGCGAAATTCGCTGTTGAAGTCTTGAGGTTCGAAGGACCAATACAATTTTTTCTAATTCTTTTAAAATCCAGCAACGAGGCTGTCATACGGGAAGAATATAAAGGCGCACGGTATGCGCCAGGCCAACTTCAGGCCTAAAGCACACAGTGTGTCTATTACACGAAACCATTCGCGCTGTTTTTACTCCCTACCCGAGATATGAAGATGTCAAAAGTGCATATTTTGGTACATATTCACTTTTTACTGACTTACTATCAATATTATGGGGCACCTCCACTGTAGCTAGGGAGCTGAAATTGTATACAGGTAGGCCTTAGGGCAAAAGTAAACAGAAAAATCTGAAAACGGGCACTTTTTATCTAGGGGCTGAGGGTTCGTCCTTATTTGTATGGGACACTTTCACTATGGATAGAGGGCTGGTATTTGATATAACCCATCCGTCTGTAAGCTTTGAGTTAAAAGGGGGTTTATACATACATTAAAAAACCAAAAAATACTCAGATCCGCACAAAAACATAAACAAGGCTAAGTATGTATCCAAAAATTTCGGCCGTAAAAACCTACTAAGATCAAAATGAGGACCCTAGTTCTACTTATGTACAATAATCTCCCATTTCTAGGCAACTTGCTAGCTTAGCAACATTCTTCGTTGCCTAGAAATGGCAACTTGGACATTATTTTGATCTCAGTTCTTTTTATGGCCGAAATGTTTGAATAGGAACTTGGCTTTTATGTTTTTCTGCGGATTATATTCAATAATTACATTTTAATTTCTAATACAAATGATTCGAAGGACCAATTATAGAGTTTACTCCCTGTATAAATAGTACTTTATATTAAAGTTAATGTAAATAAAATTCAAAAACCTTCGCAAATTAGGAAAATTAAATACTTTTCTTATAAAAATAATGGTTTGTTGCTTTTAATACTTTTTCTATATTCTCGATATACAATTGTCAATAATGCCACCTTCACATTTAATGAGGCTTGACATTAATTGAAATTGGTATTTAAAATAAAACAAAAGCAAAATATTTAAAAAAACATAAAAGTGCGGTTCTTACCAGTTGGCAAAATAGGAGCCCGGCAAGTATGGCAGAAGCACTGCATAACAGAGTCGCGTACTAATCCAATCAACATGATGGCTAAAATTTATTGATTTTAAACGTGTGTTTTTATTTTAAATAAACAATCGAATTTAGGGGTGGTTATTTGTGTTTTTAATCGATTTTTTTTTGTAAATAGTGGGTCTATTTGGAAAAATTTTCTTTTAAAAATTTAGATCAAAATGAAGCAATTTTTAACATTAAACTTTTAGCAGTGATTGTTAAGTTGGCGATATGTTCGTCTTAAACTGATAATGATTTTGTTGTTTTTTGCTTTATTATCGGAATTGATTTTTTGTTAAATATTTTTTTAAGGGCGGTGTCTGTTTTTATTAAAACTGCACTTGCTTTTTGTATGAGAAATACTTGATTTTGTTGCTGTTGTAATATTTTAGAAAATTTTTAGAAAATATTCTTGTATATATTATTATTGTAAACTTTTTGGATGGTTTTTTTACGTAGAAAAAAATTACAAAAAAACTGTTTGCTTTCTTTTTTATCGCAGACGGGTTTTTTTTTTCTTAAATAAATCTATTGTTTTTGCTTTTTCTTATGAATATTTATTATTCTTTTTACACGGTTTCTCTACTACCGCAAAGACGTTTAAACACGTTAGTTGCCTTTATGCGTTTATGTTGACAGTTCTATATGTTCTAAATGTAACACGAAGTTGGCTGTAAATGAAGTTTACCCAACACACACATACATATGTACACCAGAGTGTCAGCTAACGGTTATTTCGTTTTATTTTTTCTTCCTTCTGTTTATTGTTTTTTGTTGGTGTGGTTATATGCTCAGTGAGTACAAGAAGAGAGTTAAAAAAATATATATAAGTGTAGAGATTTTTTCTTTGCTCTTTACGTATTTTAAAACCACGTCAATTTTAAACGTTATACAGAAAAATTTTCACCCACAAAGGTACAAGCAAAATCTTCGTTATAAACGCAACGAAAGTCCAAGTCAAACTGCTTATAAACATTGGGGAATTTTCCAACAGTAGTTAGCTCTTCTTGTTGGCCATTAAAATATTACGCAAGGACATATTTTGCTTTTGAAGGAAAAACGAGAGAAATCAAACACAGAGCATGTTAAGAACAGACTTATGAGTATTAAAAACAGGTTGTGTTTGCTAAAAAGGGGACGAAAAGCTTTTAACAATTATATTAAAGATATTTAAATATGCAAGGCTAAAACAAAGTAATTAAATAAAATATAATACGATTTTAATTAAATTTGAAAAAGAAATAATTTGAAATTCTGACTACTATTATACCTCTCGTGGTGGCAGGTTCCTGTCTCTGCTAGGAGCCTGGCGAAAGATTTCGAGCGGAGAGAATATAACACTCTCTTATAAAAATCTCTAATCCACGGTGAATCCAGAGATGCGATGGTCTCTAGAATGCGAACTCTGGATACCAGTCGGTTTCCAGTTTTAATTGGCCAAGAGTGGAATCTGGCCGAAATGGATAAGAATCAATGGAGTCAATAAAGGTACTGCTAAGACGTTGGAACTTGAGATTCCGATAGCAATTGACAATGAAACCTCCCAAGAGGTAGAGGTTTAGCACTAGAGGAACTCAGGTGTTTATTGGCCAATGGAGGAATTCCAAACAGATGGACAACAAAACCTAGCCAGGTGTAGATGGGACAGTCTACAAAAACAGTCCTGAGAAATAAGCTGATATACTAGCACACATTATGTGTGAAGGTGTCTAGCACTGGCTAGCATAGCTAGGTTTACGACCACGGGCATACACATGTTAAATGTGAACGCCATGGGGGACCTAGGTCTGAGACATACACTCCGTAATGAAGAAGAAGGCCGACCGTTACAAGTCATCAGTCTGAAATCATTACAACGAAGAGTTAAGGATATTGTTAGCACGAAACTACCTGAAAATAAGGTAGTCCTAAATTACACATTGGTTGCTGCTTTTAATTCGTGGAAAGGTGGGCGAAAAGGAACCCATAGAGTAAGCGGTCTGCTTCGATATTCCCCCTACATTAATATATGTAATATTCAACAGGGATAGTATATAACTGCAGCATACTTCTAGGGGAGCAAATCAGCCCTTCTGTTTAAACTGTTTAAGTCGGACGGGTCAATTTGATATTAAAATATTCCACGAAATTTATTCAGAATAGGATCTTGCCGAATATTGGGTGTTTGCTATATTTATCTGGTAAAACAAGTGGGCTCTTTCGACATTCGACCAATTTTTATGAATAAATGTTTTGAAATTGATGAGATTGTAATTGATTTGATTTCTATCACAATTTGTTAAATATTCATTTGTGATCACAGACGCTTTGACGTTTTATTTTTGCTTGCGAGAAAATTAAAAAAATTTTAAATTTAGTAAAAATAAAAAAAATTTGCAAAATTTCGGCATGGTCTGTTCGAACCACGTTAGGGTTTAGTTTTGTTTTCGAACCGATATTTGCCACTGCGATTTGAAAAGCACGTAGGAGTTTACTCCGATAACCTTCGCAAATTGTGGCGGTTTTTGTGCCATCAGAAATTCGCCCAAAATCCGAAATTTCTAAAACAGACCTCGCCCACAAAGTCAAATGTGTTAGAACAATTTTGATTTTCTCTCTACACTACATTTAAACAAATAAGCGTGCATATTTAATTTCTACGAATATTCATTAACTATAAGTATTTTAGCTAATTTATTTAATTCAGCTATTATATGTTAAGGGTTGTTGTAAACTCTACTCTCTCATAAGGTTGTAAGTCTCTCATTTTACTACACTACAACAATAAGAAATCTGTGACTTGCGCCAACACATTTTCAGGGAGTGTGGTGTTGACATTACTCCCCTCTCCAAAAACAGGATTTCTACCCCTTCGCTTAGTCAAAACTAGTCGTATTTTGAACGAACAAGTAGAAGTTAAACACACATCTTTTATTGTATTTTTTTTTAAATTGCAACACAAAAACAAAAAGCCGGCAATTTCGTAAGTTAACCAACAAAAATGTATGAAGAAAAAATACAAAGAAACAAAATTTAACACAATCGAAAAAACTCCTCGAAAGTTATAAAATCCTTTATGCGCACGTGATGACACAACCGGTTGAAAATGTGTAGTAAAACACAGAAACAGCTGATCATGCAAATAAACCAACGAATGAATCATCATTTTGTCGCCATCATTAGAAGCAGGGAACACTTCTTTTTTCATTTCTCAATTTTAAATAATGTATATTAGAAAACATTATTTTTTAGTTGTTTAGAGAAATATTTATGACAATAATTCAAGGCAATTGAAAATGTATAGAATGAAAGTAATTGCAATGACATACATTGCAGGCCGGCATGCGTCAGGGAAATAGTGGACGACAAAAAAAAATAGAGCAGAATTTTTTAATAAAATAATTGCAGTTATGTAGTGGAATCAACACTGAGTCTGTAGAAGAATTTTTTCTATAAGGATTACAAGACACTAACACTAGATGGTAAAACTTTCGGTACAACATCCTGGAAACTTATTTTCCTTCCTTTTGATAAACATATTTCCTTGTAATAAAACAATAGCCGAGTGGAACTGAACAACCTCGAATTAATTAATTAAGGAAATAATTTATGCAGGTTTAAGCTTTTTTTTATTCTTTAACAAGAAACTGAAGCTTGCAAGCACATCTGCTTAAGATAGCAGGTGCAGACAATAGCGGCTGCAAGGCCTTCAGTGAGGACATCGCATATGAGACATTGATTACTTGGAATACCGAAGTCTATTTAATATGCTTGTTGGTTCACAATGAAGAATGCACGACGTGGCTCATATTTTTTTGTTATCGAAACTGTTTATGGAACAAGAATTTTCCAATTCCATCATTAATGTTATTATTCTATCAAAGCTATCTGCAAATCTTCCGGGGTACTTTTTAGAAAATTTTTAATTTTTTTATTCCGATTAATGTTTGTTCTCAGAACGAAAAATGACACTGAAGATGGTACATAAAACCTATTTTTTAGAAGTTGATTTTGCAATCACCTATAGCTTCTTCTATGTACGAACTCTCCTTAATGGCCTAAATCATTCCAATATACTTTCCCCGAAGTGGTAACGTAAGTTTGGAAATAGGAAAAAGTACAAATGAGTCATCATGCCAGGTGAATACGGGGCTTACTGAATGGTAGCAGATTGGCTGCTATCTTCCTCATGGTCAGATATTCATTTGGTAGAAAAATTAGTTAAAATTTTTAGATGATTTCTTAGTTCACAGAAGTCAATGAAAGTACTTTTTGTATTGTACTGTATATGGCTTTGGCCATTACATGGTAAGTAGAGTGTCCCCGCCAATATTTCTTGAAAAATTTAAGCAAACACTTTGCTCAACTAATTTCGACATTGTTTGCAAAAGCATCCCAGCAGAAACGGGATAAACAAATATTTTGGCATTATCTCAAGCGCAATCCATTTGCATGGGAAATTTCCGATACTATTTGACCGGAAAGTACTTGGTATATCAAAAAATTATAGTTTCTCTTTTAAATTTTTAATTTATTTATCAGTAATATTAGCATAGCTGCAATCACATATAGTGTAAAATTTGTGTTTCTATATTGAAATATTTCGAGCAACCAACATACATTTATCAGCTAACAATACACATAAAATCATGGAACTCTTCTATCGTTTCTGGTCTAGTTCTAAGTGGGCGGACCCAAAAATATAGTCCGTAGTTCTGCATTATTGGCTGATATGCTATAAGTGAAACGTTCACTGTAACCGTATTTACCATTTCTGGCAAAACTTCTTCATTATCATCATTATCATACACAGCTTTACAAATTGTACGACTTGTTTTAAATTCTGTTTATTATTTAAGTTAATTAAGAAGATAGTCTTCTTGGATACGTTTAAAGTTTTGCAATTCATAATTTTAAAACAACTAATCTATGCTCGTCCGAATTTAAACGCTGAAAATATCATTTCAAAATATTCTTACCATCATAATAAATATAGGAAATACAAATAAAAGGTTCTAACAGCAATGTATACTCCGGATCAAAATAATAGATACAGAACACTTTATGCACTTTATATCGTTATAATTGAGATATGGTAGGTACACGTACTTCTTCAATAACATGTACATTAAATTGTAATGGTAGCACTATTTTACCAAAAAAAAATGTCCACCGTACATAAAGTAAAGAATTTCACATAAGATTTGCAAAGAAGATTGTAAAATACACGGAGGCTCAAATTTAATCAGTTGTGGATAATTTTTTTGGCGTGCGGTAGGTCCATTATATAGCATAAAGACACATTGGACGCAATAAGTTACCGCAATATTCTGTAGACAAGCAAATGCCTTTGCGATAGGTCTATTAACAAGATAATGACCCAAAGCATATTTCTGTGTTAGTAAAAAATTGGATCAGGGCTCGTTCGTGTTAATAATTTCGCCTACCCAGGCACTGGACCTAAATGCGATAAAAAAAAAAACCATCTGAGGTGCGTTGAAGACAAATCTCTCTAACAAAACTTTAAAAAACAGACGACTTATAAAAATAAGCTAGGAAGGCGTGGTGCGACATTACACAGGAAATTTGTTAAAAATTAATTTCGAGCATGCGAATTAGAAAAGAGATGCAAAATAAAGGTGGTTATACAATTCATGTTCAACATAAGAGATTCATAATATTTAATTGTTTTCTTCTAATTTTTAAATATAATTGAAATGTTCTAAATGTAGTCACCAAATTAACTAGTTTCGTTGCAAAACTGGCAGAATTTATTTTTATACCCAAAATTTATATAATAGTTTTATATCTCTAAGATTGCATTAAACGAACGAATTTCGTTTATTTAAAAAAAGTTTCTTAAATTGCATCTATAAATTTGATCATGGGTGTAAAAAGCGTTTAGCAAATAACAAAAAAAAAAAAACTATGCATGTTCGCTAGAGTTGCTGCATTGCTGTTTATCTGTAAAACCCGCGTTCTCGCAGTATTCGAAATTTTCGCTGTTTTATATTTTGTTTTGAACTAATTTAGCGGCTATTAATTTTTAGTGAATAAAAAGGAAACAATGTGGATAAAAAGTGCATGGGTTTGTTACCTCAACCCCAAACTGATGAATGCTGCTTTATGTTAAATATTTTGCTTATGTGAAATAAGGTAAATTTGAGGAAAAATTGCTTTATAAAAATATACTTTTTTTAAAATGTGTGTGTTTTTTCTTACTGAATATTATTAAAGACATAAACATTAATTCTATTTTTATCCATAATGATCTTAATAAAAACCAACTTCCCCACCTCAGATGCCCCACACCACTAGAGAACCATCAGCAAGTTTTACTGTTGGTTTTATATTTTTTCACACCATACGCCATCTATTCGATCCAAATATGTTAAGTTTAATTTACTTTCGTCACTGAATATTATCTTTTTCCAAAACCCGAAAGATTTAGTCTTATGGAGCTCAGCAAATAATAAACGCTGTTGTCTGTAAACTTCATATTATAATGGTTTCTTTCTTGCTACACCACCGTTAATATTATTGGCTCTGAGAACCCCACGGATCGTTTCGCCACTTACCTTTGTTCGTAGAGTCCTAAGCTTCTCGTTAATTTTTGGGGCAAATAAATGTGGATTTTTTTGGTTTTCTTTAAGAATTTGTTTCTGGTTTTTAAAAGTTAATGATTTTCGACGTCACTTTTGTGGAATATTTTGAATATTACTACGTTTCTTTGTCCCTTTAACTACCTTTTCTATAGTTTGTTTACATCGATCAAATATACCACAAATTTATTTTATTGATTTACCTTGAATATCAAGGTACAAAATATTTTTTTTTGTGAACAATTTAATTCTTTTCCTTTAGGCAATTCAACTAGAAGAACTGCACGACTGCGCACAATAAGAACACTATTTTAATTAAACTTGATAAAAAAAACATTACAAGTGCTATTGTAAGTAAAAAAAACAAAAAGGAATAAGCCACATATCGTACAAAATAACGGCGACCCTCATTAGACAAAATACTTTTGTGAAAGAAAACCAGAAGAAATATTGTACCTGGATGTGGTAATTCTTTCTTTTTTATTAGCCAATAAAAAAGAAATTCATGCTAAAAGAATGTAAGCACAATATTTTTGTGAGTAACTTATTGTATTTTTTAAAATAAAATATGGCGCGAAAGATTTGAATATCCTTCGTTTTCGGAAGTTTAACAACTAAAACTGGCCACCCTAACGCATGCATAAATTTGTTAATGCTTGAATATAACGATGCCTTTTGTCTATCACATACACCGATATAATTTCGATTAAGTTCTTTTCATACTACCAAAATTACACCAAGCATGAGTAATCAGATTAAATATTCGTTGGAAAGTGTTTGTTGACCAGTCGCTATTGAAATAGAAGTGATATAAATTAAACAACATCAAAATCAACCACCTAAAAGTATGAGTAATAAGGATTTGTTTGGACAACTCTGCTGTCAATGGGCGCCACTTGTAAATCTATGCATACAGTGGTATATATATTGGAAATGAAATGAAATAAACGTCTAATTAAAAAAACGGACAATTAAGCAAAATGTGGCAACGTTGTCGATATCGATTGAAATTTTTATATAAATTCTCTTAACGTTTCGATCGATATCGAATACCGCAATTTGCAATCACTTTGGCCAGGAAAAGTGAACACTATATTAATGAATTTTCATACAGAATTGTACATTTTTTAAGCTGCTATCCCATATATACTCGTTAACATGCACGTCTTATTTGCAAACAACAACGTAACATGTTTCCGTATACTTATTTATTATAACTTACAAACTCAAGAAAACAATTACTATTTCCAAATAAGATATGAAACGTTGCCATATTATTGTTAGGCTATTCAACAAAAGCCGCTTCACAAGACACATTGCTTGTTTGCGCACAAAGAAAGAAAACCAACGTTGTACAAATGTTGCAATGGACAATTTAGCTTAGAATCTTGCAAGTCAAGTAAAACTGAGTTTGGGACTACAACTTTACTTCGGCGATAAAAGAACAGTTATTATAGTCAAATTAAAGGGGGAAAAATCGTGACCACCAATATTTTACAAGTTTTTCAAAACATAATCGATGGTGAAAGATTTTTCAATAATGAAGGGGTCAAATTTAGGACGGTTTTTAAGTATCTAAGGACTCTTGCCATGAGTTCCACTGGAAATAAAGAGATTTTTTCCCCCAATTTATGTTTTCCTGCTACTTTTGATTACTCCAAAAACAACTTCGAATATACTTTTTCACAAAATTCGCAACACAAAAAATGTATAGTTTGGTTTTATTTTATGGCTACTCTGTAAACCATAACTTACAAATACTCCTTTGTTTCTTAAACTTAAACCGATGTAAATAAATCTAACAGTTAAAGCCCTTATGTCACTTGTTCTGTTACCTCTTTTCTTAATCTGAGATTGAAAGAGTGATATAGTCAAAGTAAGAAAGAGACGAATATAAAATATACGAAACGTTTTGTTTTTATATTTAGTCCGTCTGTTTACGCATATGTTTTGTTAAAATTTTTACTGGACTTTACTGGATTGCGGTCGTTTAACCTAAATTAAGTAAATGAGCGTACAAACTGAGATAGTAAGGTGACAGTTCAATGACTGAGTATCTACAAATATTTAGTGGATAATTGTTTGCTAGTAAAAGCCAGTCAAATTGTACCTTTACCTAGTAAAGTACTGCAAAGACGCTAATTAAAAAAAATAACGCAAAATCGCTACATTCTAGTGAATGATCACCACAGATACGTTTGAAGCTGGAAATGTCAATTTGAATCTAAACGATTTTAGATTTAGACGCACGAAAGTGCACCAAGCCGATTCCAGGCCTTCATAACTTTGCTTTCTTTAATCCTAAAATAATGAAACTTGAAAGACTCTACGTATAGGTAACATCATATGCAAAGTTTTACCATAAATGCTTCCCGAGATTTCTAGGGTTCCTCCTTATTTGTATGGAACACTTCCACTCTAGCTAGAGAGCTAAAATTTGATCTTATTTTTCTTTGACACTTCCATTATGTGTAGAGAGGTGAAATTTATTATACAGGTAGGCTTTGGGGAATAAGTAATGAGAAAAATTTTACGATAGGCACTTTTCATCTAGGGGAACTAAGGTGCCCTCTTATTTGTATGGAGCATTTCAATTATAGGTAGAGAGCTTAAATTTGATTTAAATCAATCGTCTGAAGGATTTAACTTAAGCGAGGTTTTATACACATACATTAACAAATAATAATACCATCCCATTTCTAGGCAACTTTCTAGCTTGGCAAAATTTGTTTACCTTTATAAATTGGGAAAAATGTTACCAAGCTAGCAACTTACCTAGAAATGGGTTGGTATTGTACATATGAAGCACTTGGTCCTCATTTTGAACTCAGTAAATCGGAACGATAACATAAAGACGAAAAAGAGCAATTGTCATAAGGGCATAAGCAATTTTATATTTACTACTGTCGTTTTGATTTTCACACAGTCCCACAGTTATATTTGCGACGTACTCAAAAACAAAAATGAACAACAGAGTATGAGAGAGAACATTAATAACACTCGCTCTTTCTATACCAAATACAATCTAAACAAAGAGAATTGAGCGTATAAGTAAATACGAAAAAAAGTAGTGTACAAAATTGTCTAATAGTTATAGTGAAAAGAATAGTATTGAAACATTTTATAAAAAAAAATAATATATTAAAATTGAAAGAAAAGCTAGAAGTAGTAAAAAGTTGCTTAGCCACATCTATGCGGCGCCAACGAAATAACCGCATACTCGTACCTATAGTATTCGAAGTATTTTCTATATACAACTCGTTATATTGCATGCTTGCAATTGTTGTTGTTTCTAGTTTTGTATTTAGTATCAAGGATGAATCATTGTTTTTCCTTAATCATGGTGAAAACTGTATATAGAAAATGGAGGAATGAACAAAATGGCAAAAATTATATATGTATGTACATACATATGTACGTACCGTAACGTGTAGTGTTGTTGTTTATTTTTAGTAGTCGAAACGACGAAAACTGTTAAAATGAGTTTTACTATACTCAAATGAATTTTGTCTTTTTCTTTTTTTTTCTGTTTTGTTTGGCAGTTTATTGTTGTTGCATCAAGTGGACTGAATATACAGCCTTAAGAGAAGGAATAAAGCTGTGTAGGCAATTACAATTGTCAAATAAAGGAATGCAATGGCAACATTTTACAAAATGGAATATTTAAATATTAAAAATATTTCTAGAAAATTCGTGACAGATTTCTTGCGAACGGCTAAACCATTGATAGAATATTAATGTTTTCCTAAACCAAAATTTTCACAAATTGTTTGTTGCACTCAAATTTCCTTAAAAACTCATTAATTATCACCTGTTTACAGCATATAGATCTAAAATACTGGATTTTGTTCTTGAGCACTTAGCTAAATCTTTTCAATTGTGTTCGAAAAATAGTCCACTCACTCATGGTGAACGATATTATGCAGAGCCCCTACAATATACACAATATGAGACCATCCTATTAATATTTTGGCTGTCGTTCTCGACTTCGCAGGAATCTTCCAATGCCGCGTCTTCTCACACTTTCGGCCTTCGGCTAATTTCTTTGCTAATTTATTTAGCAAAATTTTTGTTCCAAATATTCTCAAAAATATATCAGACTGCTTTAACACCTCTAAATTTCTATCTTACCACTATTTTTTTAATAAAATATTTTGCTTAGACTATTCTTACAGACTTAACATACGTCCGGCAATAACTTTTCAATATTTTTTGTATGGTAGGAAATAATATACAGCCGAATTTTAACATGTTCCAAACATGTGGCCAAAACTATTGAAACCCGGAAACACTGTTAATCTTTGGAACGAATTTCCGTCATCCTTCTTAGGAACGAAAAATTACACTGAAGATGGCGCATAGCCGAAACCTGACGGGCTGACGGAAATTCGATCCAAAGATCTACATGAAAACACCCTGTAGAAATATCAAATCAAGAATCACGGCACATATTTATTCAATCGATTTTAGATAATTTGTCACTCGTTAACTGAAAATTATTGTACAGTTTTTCCTTGATATTTAGTAAAATACACGACTAGTTAAAAAAATAATGTGATTTGCCAACTGTTAGATTTTGCATTTCTACGAAGAAGATGAATCGCTAATTCGAGTTATACTGGACAAAACAAGGAACCTCTTAGTACCCTACGTTCCACGCCTTCTGAACGAACACAAAAGACGATTTTACCAATATTGTGAAAGTAAAGAATTTTAATAAGTCTTATTTATTTGATTTTCCTTACTCCCTCCTACGGATCATTTTAACTCCTATTAATATAAACTCTCGATAATTTTCACTTTTTAGTATTACATATGTTCATACATGCGCCTATATTTAGGTAACTAAATTTTTAATGAAATTATAGACTTCGGTGATGTAGTGAAAAATTGTGTTTATGAATTCGGAAAAATGGATAGAAAGAAATTCGGCACGAAAAGTATTTCATTATTCAAAACATATTTTCAGTAAAATTTTTATGGAATTCGCGAGTCGTTAGTTGAGATAGTACTATTTGCCAACTACAATTACCGGTTGAGATTTGCTATCTGTAATATTTTGGGTGACTGGCAGCGAAACTTCTGGTATCAATATCATCCCATTACTTACTATAGATTTTACCTGTCATTTCTAATTAATATATGTAGAGTTTGACAGCTACCTTGGAGAATAAAACGTAAATGCATTGGTGTTGCAGTCACTTTGTTGAAAGTGTCTTAATTATGTTTTTGTACAGTTTTTTTTTTCTCTCACTGAACAGACTTCACAACATTGCTACATGGGAAATTTGACACAATTTGTTGTGCAATTAACAAGAAATTGCTCAATATATTGAGCTCAATTAAGGCCTGTATTGCGTAAATTACCTCATTGCGAAATGAAGGCGCATGTCTGATAATAGTATACGAGAGTATGTAGATTTGTTATTGTCTGTAAAATTAAATTCCACTTTTAAAACTACGTAAAATTAATTCTGAAACATTAAAATACGATTTTATTTTCTTCAATTTAATTTGAAGTATGCAAGTTTGTTCCTCCTTTATAAACTTTTCTGAGGTTTACTTCTCTTCCCAACAAATTTGGTTAGAGAATTATGCCGACAACTAACTATAGTCCAAAAGCAAAATGAGAACATGGCACCATGGTCGACCTCCGTGTTCCGTTTATATATATATTTTTGTTTCATATATTTTTTCATTTTATTTTCTTTCTTTTTTAATAATAGTCGTATTAAAACAAAAGGAGTATGAAGTTGGCGTCATTAGGGCCTGTTCGTGTTTCATATTTTTTATCTTTTCCTATTTATTGTTGAAATAGTGGCGTCGAAACGGGCGGCGTAAAAGTTATTCTCTTTTTGACTACTTACAACAACAATGGAAGTTGCAAGGAAATGTTAGTTGTATAAATGTGTTGGTGCTTGTATACATATGCATGTATAACACATTTCAGCTTTTTTCTTCGAGCTTTTGTTACAGCTGTAGTTGTTGTTACCGGCTTATTACTTTCGACATGAGAGTGTTACTGAAGCTTTTTGTTGCCTTTGTTGTACATTGTGGTCATAGTGGGAAATTTATGTTTAGGTAACAAGATATGTAAGCAGAAACCAAAAAAAAATCAAGTACAAAATAAAAGCAAGGTGAAACTTTACGAGATACAAGGCAATTTGAAAAGTAGTTTTCAAATTTCACTGAAGTATTTTATCTATATATATCGCTCTTAGTATCGCTCTAATACGAAGAGCAGTATTCTATTAATCGGCCGGTTTATATCGGCATTCGAAGGTAAGTTGGGATAAAGTATACCACACATCTAAACCATAAAAACCAATTAAAAAGCTACAATAAGTCAGCTTTTTTAGTTAAATTCTTTCCTTACAATTGCGACTTTAAAATGAAGCGTTTTTAGAATATGCTCGTGCATAAGTCATCTTGATATCGGCAGTTAAGACAGAGTTTAGGCTACGTGATCAATATACATTTGTAATGTTAAATTGCCTGCCTTTAAAAGAGCGATAAATTGCGCTACCACGAATGTAGAGTGAAGGTATTCAAATATATGTCAACTGTAAGACCGTAAAAGATTGGTAGTACATTTTCTTATGACGGCTGTGTCTAAACAAAACGGCAAAGACATCTCAATAGGACTCTCATGTGGGCTTACGAGTTCTGTTTAAAAATGATGTACCTTTTCAATGCAGCAGAAATTGCTTAAATCTGGTTACTAAGATTACCAGCTGCTTAACTAGCCTTGTTTAGATCTACTAAAATGAGTAAAACCAGCTCCAGAGGGCGCTTCTCGAGATAAGGACAGGAGACTTTATCAACGCCTCGCTTCCTGCTTGCCACTAAACATGATTTCGTGATGACTCTAAAACTATCGAAAAATATAAAATAAACCAAAAGGAGATAGGAACATCTTTTAAAGATGTAGGAAAATGTTGAGTTTTAGTCCTTTATAATTCTTATGAAAAGGTGTTAACATCTACGCAAATTACTAAAAATTAAAGCTAAGAAAGTAGAAGGGAGTAGATTTTTTTACATTTAAAAAATAATATATGTATATATGTAGTTCCCCTGTCACAGTATTGGAAGGTTTAAATATGTCAAAAGTTCTGGTTCTTGCCCTTCTCCTTTAAAAACGGAACTAAACACTTACTTGTGATTTAATTCGTTTTTTTGGCAAACACACTTTTCAGCCTGCCCATTTAAATTGTAACACAAAACTATTTAGTATCCGTCCGATACTAAAAATGTATGCACTAGTTGTATATATGATTAAATATACATATGTATGTATATTCAAACATGTATTGTTTTACATGATAGATATACAAGGTACAAGTGTCCATAATGTTCCCTAACAAGAGTCTTATGTCAATGTTTGTAATCCTGTGTAAGTCATTACTCTAGTGGCCGTCTCTACTGTTCACTCTTCACGGCGTTTTATCAATTAGTTTTGTGCTGCTGTTGCGGCAGCAGTAGTTTAAACCATCTTTCGTCGCAAAATGGAGAAAATAAAAAAATAAACAAGTTTTAAATTTCTCTATGGGATTTAAATTTAATGGGTGATATTTCATAATTTATTGTGCTCTTACGAGTTACTGCCAAAGCCAAACTAATTGTGGTCACCAGGTGCCGTTGGTGGTAAAAGTAGAAGTAGCTGTAGATGATGTGTTATTAACAACACTTACCTGCAATGAAAAAGAACAAAGAAACATTATAATGGTTTCAAAGGGTGATTCAACAAAAAATGTAGTAAATTTATGATTAAAACTTAGTTAAACTAAAATAAAGTTGGACAACGACTACTACTGAAATGAAATGGGCCATAAAAGTTTAAGAGGGATGGTTTGGCAAGTGGCTGAAAAATAATTATGGAAAATTAAAGTGCTTAATAAAGTCGTATGTGAACAATTTCTTACTGGGCTAAAAAAGGAGACATACATATATAGTATTGTCATATGGTACGAGATCTTTTTGTTAAGATGAAAGATATAATTTATGAGCTTGTGCAGTCACCCATGGTTATTTCTTTAATAACGATGATAGCGGCAATGTTGCCGTATTTTCAGTTTCGGTGCGATTGGATGCATATAGAAAATATCTAGCCAGGTTTTGTGAAATCAACTGCCTATTCAGATTATCTGACACCTGTTGTAGGTTTCGAAAGCAATATTAAGCATTTTATTACTTAAATACCAGTCGCTTTAATCGGAATTTTTTTCGAAATTAAACTCTCCGTAAGGATCACTTGCGATATTAGTAGCCAATTAAATGATAACCATTAATTTATCGGTTGAAATTTAACCTGAATCTTGTCTAACAACTTGCTAACATGAGGATGTACAGGTGAAGTGTGATTATTGGAAAGGAGGTTTAACGAAGAGTCGCCATCCCACTACGAATATCCTCGCCAAATATGACTCGAGTAATGCCGGCATCTGTCTTTCAAAATAATCCGGCGGCCGTGTTAGCGCTAGTATACATTGTAAAGGTATCAGTTTTAGAAACATGATTTCATGTATCATGTACCCACCTCTAGCTGAGACATTCGGAGCCATCTAATATCCTGATGCCAACAGCTTCTTTATTCACAGCTTACCTTGCAATGCACGTCGATCATACACCACAATCTTCTAAACCACAGCCACCACGTGAACCCTGAAGCAGCATCACCAGCAACTAGGTTGCCATGCAATGCAACGGCACATCGATCATACACTCTAAACCACAGCCACCACGTCCACCCCGAAGCAGCCTTATCAACAACCACTCTGGAATTTACGTCCGTGCGGCTACTAGTTCCCATGGCAGGAGTGTTTAGCTACTGGTCGAACCTCGAAAGTTCTTTTTTACTATACAAGCTTCAAGGCCTCCATATTGCCCCTGATATTGCACCAAGAAATTACCAGTAAGGCTTAGGAACGGAGCTGAAGGAGGATGATAAGTATTTATTGCAGCGTACGCATGTTAATGTTCAGACCTAGAATCACTGGCAGGCACAATGTAAATGTCATGTGCAACAATAGCCTTAATGCTAGATATCAACATTTATGTGTGACTCAGTGAGAAGATCGATAAATACCATTCGACATTCGCATATTGCTGAACAACTAGAGAGGTTAAAAAGGAGTTTCTCTCGAACAGTGGTTTTTCAATATCATTTCTTATACAATTATTATATAAAATTTCAACACAAAAGGACGTTTTTTCTAATTGCATTAAATAGAAACCATCACTATTTATAAAGCTTTTTTCCAACGTCTATTAAAACGGAATGTTACCTTAACCGCCACCAATTTTAAAAGTAGACGAATCGCCCTTTGCATTGCATAGAAATAGTCGTAGCATTTAGCAAAATCATTAAATATTTAAATGTCGTTTTAATCCATCAGTTTGTTCATATTTGTTTGCCGTAAGTGCCTCAACCAATAACAACAGATTAGAATCAATAACCATAAAAAATTAAATACATATCATTTTTTCTGAATGCTTAAACGTCAACGTCAATGGCGACATTTACCCTATAATAATAGTTTAATGACCCTACAATTTACACAAGGATATACATACACTCCTGTTCAATTGAATAGAGCAAAATAATTTTTGTTACTTAGCGGGCCATAATTTTGATATTTAATAAATAAAATTGCGCTACTAAAATTAACGGTATTACAAAAGTATTTTGAATAATCTCACTTTAATATTTGCTTTCCCCCTATACATAATTGTACCTTCCGGGTAAGCTAACCCTAAACATATTCAATTATGTGTAGATCGGGAGAATAAGGGCGGTCAAAAAAGATGACGAATGCTATGGTTTGAAAGAAGTGATTTTGTAGCTCTTGCGTTATGTATAGGAGCATTATTCAGTTTTCGAATTCGCGGAATCGGTCCACATGTGCCATTTAGTTTTGTAAAAGTTGAATTCAGCACCGTTTTACAAGTTTTTCTAGTCGTTCTATTGCTTAGAAATTGTAATTCTATTTTTTTGCTGTGCTGGCGGTTTCGAAACTACTAATCTTTTTAAAAATCATGTAAATAGTAGTTATATCCATCTGTAGTGCAATTCACTAAATTTTAACGATTCGACAGTCGCAAAATTTCTCGACAATTTTTGCCAAATAAACGAAAAGCAGAAAGAAGAATAAAAAAATACAAAGATTTGAAAGATAAAATTTTTTGTGCGTTTAGCTATTTTTGCAAAAGGTAAGTAAAAAATATGTAAGGCTTTTTCCACATGTAGCATATACGTACATATGCACCTACTGCGTTGTTAATTAAAAATATTGTTTATAAATGATTTATAAACCAATTAACATTGTCCCTAAAAGATGCCACGAATTTTAGTTTGTCGAATAAATAAATATCACCACAAAAACATATTTATATGTCGTTTATTTTTGTCTAAAATCAGTCAGCTAACAAAGTTACTGAATAGCAATATCGTAAATTTTGTTGTTAGTAGTTTCTGACGATGCGATTATCTTTAAGAAAGCATAGTGCATCGCACTACTTGTCTGTCCAACTTGATCTTCTTCACAGTGGAAACCAAAGCTTTCCAATCATTAAAGGAACTCATTTCGTGTACACTTCACGTCATATGCTCCCAGGCAAATTGCAATCGATTTCGTTTGCGTGTCTCATTCTATGGGGGCTTTTCTTTAATTTTCGGAAATGATGGGTCTACGTACTGTTGAGATGCTTGTTAGTATGCCAGAGCGCTTCGGTCTTAATTTTTGATACCGAACTTTTCTCGTTTCTGCCAGAGTCAAGCTGTTACAACTCTTGTACTTTTGTCCAAACGTTTGTTTATCCATCATGTACTTAAGCGCGATTTTGTGGTTCCTTGAACTTCGTAGCCGATGGCACGCCTGGAATTATTTAACGACAAATACACATCGCTTTTAGATCTGTCCGCTTCACTTTGGATTTGGTTTTTACTCATGTTCTCCAATTGTAAATTATGGTGCTAAAAATACCGTCGCATTTTTATTAAAAAAAATTATATGCTTTCGAGCTTAATTAAATGTGCTATCCGTAGTACAATGGTTTCGCCCATAAAATATCAAAAAATATGGCCTAATAAGCAACAAAAATTATGTGTGTCTAATCAATTGAACAGAAGTGTAAATTTATGTATGCAAAAATTATAAATATACGAGGGCAGCTGCAAGCACGAGAGAAAGAGAGTTCTACCTGCCGACGAGAACATGGCTTCATAGTTTTAAAATGCTGCCTTTGCCCTTGAGATGTTAATGAGTTACAATTGCTTCCCCACAAAACCTATTCACTAGATAAAAATCTCACGGAACATGTTCTTCTTACAAAACTAAAACATTTCCAAAAATCGAGAGATCGTTTGCGGTTTATGGTTATTTTAAAGAACTGGCTTTGCTGGTTGTTACTTTAAATAGGGTATTGAATTACTGAACAGCATTGAAGAAAAGTACCCAGCTAAAAGGAGACCAGAATGTAATTCTACGAACTCCCTCGTATGCACGTATACATATATGTAAAAATTATGGCATTAAAACTTATCCTTATGCATGTATATAAAAAAAAGTACAGAATGACACGAAAACTTCCACTACAATAAAAACACATTTCCTTTGAATATAAAAATAAATTGCAATCGTGTGGTGGAAGAACCGTTATAATAAAATATTTCCAAAGAGACCGAAAAAATACTCCAATGCTTTAGTTTTATATAAAGCAGCAGACATTGAAATGTTTGGAGTTACAAAAAAAGGAGTAGTGATCATATGTTTCGTTTCTCACAAAAAAATTTTAAACGTTACTTGTAGCAATAAAAACCAATAATACGAACGGAAATTGCAATTTTCAATTCTAAGAATGAATAAAAAAGTGCAGATAATGCTTGTGGGGAGAAATGCTTGAGAGAGTAATGCTAGCACATATGTACATAAATAAGTCCGTAGATGCTACCGAACTTTAGCATACATAACAAGAACATAAAATGAATTAAATGACAAAACACAATGGGTGATAATGTATGACCAAGAGGAGCTTGGTCGATAAAATTCGAACCCCGTGTATCAGGCCACCATGGTTTAAATACAATATGGAGCTCTGCGCTGTGGGCTAGAGAGAACAAAAAGACTCGGACCATGAAGCTTTACAAGGGTCGGGAAATTTCAACTCTGTTAACCTCCCGATAGAAGGGTAAATATAGGGATAAGAATAGAAGTGTAAATGTCAGCGGAACGGTCGAATGATTGTGAAGAAGATTCGGGTAGAAAGATACGAAAAGAAGTTCAAAAGCAGGTAAATTATAAAATAGGCATGTATAGCATAAATGCGGTATACATGAACCCGAATTGAGAATTGGATCTATGAAGTCGTATGGTAGAATATATTTTTCAATGCTTGAGCTAAATAAATAAACATGAAAAGAGGGCGAGTTGTACCCTAAACAGGATAACAACACACTATTCCCGACTTCAAATAGCATATAAGTCAGATGATTTCTTCCTGGGTTGTGTCTGAAAAACACTTAATCCGCAATACATATCTGATGGTGAATGGCTAGGACTGGCTCGCAATGAACTGATGACTGCACACAGATAAATACTAAATTAGTGTACGACGGGAGAGCATAGCTTGAAAGCACATGCTCACGTGGACTTAGCTTATAATCGTTAAAATTAAATGTAAATTATTTCGCGGTACTGTGTGATTAGTAAGGTGGTCGAAAGTTACAACTTCCCGCGGCATTAATATGGGAAAGGGACATAGAACGGTACTCACCTGTTTCAGTATACCTCCGCCACACAATAAAAAAAATTAATCTCCCACAAATATAATGCACTTGTGTCAGGAATTTTTACAATCATGAAAAAACTTTAGTATGAAGTGTTCAAGTTCTTTACCGAGTTAGTTCTATATCAACAATAATAAGAAGATGATTTTTGATTTTGTTTTCCGTCAGGCTGATTTGATATACGTAAGAGTATTTGGAACGAACTTTCGTCATCCCTGGTCAGGTTTGGTTTTTGTCTGCGATCCAAACTTGACAAATTCGTTCCGAATAAAAAAAGTCATCCTGTCGGAAAATAAAATCAAGAACTCTTTTCTTATCAATACAATATCTAAATAAAGGAAGGCCGTCATTTTAATGTTTTCTTCAGCTTCGAAAACAGGGAGAATAAAGTTGACAACATTTAAAGAACATATAGAGTGGGACGACGGAATGGTGTTATTGCTTTTGAACCAGTGATGATGTATGAATCGAAATTTCTATTTATTGGAGTTTTCGTTTATTAAATAAATTTCTTACCAAGCCCTTATTATTTAGGATTTTATGCACAACATAAATGGCGATCGATGCCTTTCGTCATTCGTAAAATCAAGAAAAAAATTCCACCTTTTGTGGACGTAAACAAACATATTCGTATTTTCAGTATAAAGGAAAAATTTTTTACATTTTTCCAGAAAAGAAAACACCATAAATTCTATGGAAATATCGTATATCTACGGAATACTGTAATTTCCCCCCCTGACCATGTATAATTTTTACTATCGGATGTGGGCAGCCCAGGAACTTCAAAATTCTGGCTTCTTTTCAACTAACGATTTCGCTAAGAGAGATACACTGTGCGTCCAACTGGATGTTACTTGGCCCTTTAACCTAGAAGTCGCGTATTTGCATGTCATTTTTTTATAGTTGATATTTGTTTAAGTATTTCTTTTCTTTGCCCATTAACAAAGAATCTACCCAAACGTATTTTCAAAACTTATTTCTAAAAAAGGAATGAATTGTTCTTGTCCCTTTCAAAGAATGAAACGAATTCATTCCTTCTCATATTCTTAGTATGATAAAAATATTTGCTTGTATGTCCTGGGGGTTTGAACACAATTTTTTCACTTGCATATGTTTCAAGAAAAAAATTTACATTTTTCTTTTAGCCAGTAACAAAAAAATGTGCAAAAATATTTATCGATAAAACAATGAAATCATATTATGTATGATGAAATTGTAATAACACATGACATACTTATATATTGTGTTATAAATATTTACATATTCCGCCTCAATAGCTAAAGGTTATATTAAAACTTTCCGCATGCAGATGTGTGCATTTCTCTCTCCCTTGCAATTAAATTTATTTAAAAAAAATACATAGAAGTTCTCAAAAATAGCTACAAAAGCAATAAATGGTCATGGAATGTTTGTTTTCTAAGATTCCAATACGTTACAGTTCAAGTTGTGCTTAAAATGCGATTTTACTAACTTCTTCGGAAGTATGCGATCTGGATTATTAGCCCACACTGCGAGTCCTGATGAATTTCTTATGCCGCATTTATTTTTCTAGTCTTTGCTTAACGGTACTAAAGAAGTTCAGTACAGACGTCGAAGAGGCCAGCCTGATATCACCAGCAACAAAATGTAAGAGTTAAAGATACGCCTGCTACTACTAATTAAAACTATACACTAACAAAGAATGTATGTCCTCGTTTCATCCTCCTCCAGAAATAAACGGCACCAAATGAGAACTGATCTAATTTCCTCACCACAAAGGATAGTTCACTCGAAAAGTGCCGATGCGATAAAAGTTAAATCAGAGCTCTGCTTGGTAAACGTCTTCATGATCAATATTTAGACAAACAAAAAAACATGATACCCTGTGACTATATTTCAAGGCAAATGATCTAGCAGTGCTAATCTCCATATAAATATACTTGTGAATAAGTTTAATTCTAATAAGCCTTTCTAAACTCTTGAGAAAATGTCTGCCCTAAAACAGAGAAATGTAATATAAAGTAGTAATGCAGTTATGGCCGTGAATTGTCTGTAGAAAATTAAACAAGATTTAAACAAGAAACCACTGAATATTTCTAAATATGCATATTTTAAATGCATAAAGAACATGTGCTTTAAATATGCAATAGCAACTTGTTTGTCATGGCTTGACAAATTGTGTCTTTTAGTGGTCAAAAACCTCATGCTGCTACATACAACCCAATTATTTTATTATTTATTAATTGTTTTAGTCTTTTTCTTAAATTGTATGTTTCTTGGTTGTGGCAAATAGCATGCATAATGCTTTTGCATGTCAGTAGACTAATACCGGGGACTTGGTTCTTTTATTGTTTGTTCTTTTTGGTCTGGTTACCGAAAATAACCCGCAAATCGCAATTGTATTACAACTGAAATAACTGCTGCATTCAACTTGAAACGCCCAGTTCTTTTTTTATTTGATTTACTTTGAAAAAAAAAAATATAAAAAAGATACCCACGCAACGAAAGAAAACCAAATTGCTTTGCTACAAGTCTTAGCAAGGAACAGTGGGATAGAATGATGTTGTATGCTGGCTTAACAAAAAAAAAAAAAAAAAAAAAATAATCGTAATGTTGCAAAAAAACAATTTATGTAGTGATAATTTTTCCAATTGTTATATTTCAGCTATCAAAAGTTACCTAACAATGCCTTTCAGCTATAAAAGCATTCAGTAAAGTTTGTCATTGCATCATACATCCCTGGTTTTATGCCTGCCAAACGTGAAGAATTTATTAAAAAAAAAATATTATAGTAATTCCCAATCAGTTGTAAACACGCCACGTGAATTTTCGTCGTGAGGTCGGTCGTCACCAGGGCCTACCCGAATTATTTCGCGGGTGAATTTGGGCTTACATCCCTAAGATATGTTCTCATGAAATAACTGAGAACGCCGTGAGTTCGATTATTAGGCGTTGGAAATGTTGACCGGCGATCCGGTCACGGCATGGCATAAACCCCCTACAGTTTGCAATGTTGTCATCGTTTCACTTCAGATTCATCAAAATTAATCATTTAATATGGGTAAAGCAAATCAATTTGCCCCACTGTGGACACATATATGTATATTTTTTTTACTTCACGTACTGGGGCACAAGGAACAAACATTAACAACAAACAACGCCTGGTAACTGCCGCGGAAATTTTCTTCAGCAAACACATTTTTATTGCTTTTTTATTTAGCAAACACGACGAAATTTTACAAAATGCAACCCTGTAGAGTCAAGTCAAGATGTTGTTGAAGGAAAATTCTCATCATTATCGTTGAACTTAAAGAAAAAGGAACAAGAAACAAAAAAAGAAAACTTCGGCGACGGCAGCATGTACAAAAAGCAGCAGTAAAAAACAAGTCAAGACAAGACATGACACAACAACTTAAAACAATAATGCATGCAAAAAACTTTAATTGAATGGGAAGCCAAATTGTGAGTGCCGGGAGTTTTGGTTTAACGCTTTAATTTTGGGTGGTATTTTATTCTGGATAAAAGTGAGCAGTTTATTTTCGATGACGAGTTGTTGTAATGAGCGAGAGCAAACATTTAAACAGCTTTAACATATTTTAACAAACT
This sequence comes from Phania funesta, assembly GCA_963932375.1. Lineage (NCBI taxonomy): Eukaryota > Metazoa > Arthropoda > Insecta > Diptera > Tachinidae > Phania > Phania funesta. The sequence continues at coordinate 99,413,519 of OZ010653.1, read as the reverse complement.
CAAACAACACAAGAGATTATAAAAAACGAAAAAATAAAAATAATAAATAAAAACATTTACATTGGGTCATAAGTTTTCATGTTAAATCTTGCAATGTAGTGGATCAGGAAACGATGTACATACGTATAGGTAATTTTTTTTGTCTACCCTTCCCCGCCGTCTACTGTTTAAAAATTAGATTATAATAATAAACATTAAAATATCTGGTGCTAAAATACGGAAGGAGTTTAAGACACACGACAAGGTCAGTAAACTGGTAAACTATTTCGAATCGCTTTAAAAAATAACTGTGTAGAGTGGATACTGAAACAAGGAGGCTACTAAATAAGGCCACCGCGATTACGACGCCAGCTATTTGTCGATCACCTTACTAATCACTGAATCTTTCGCAATCACTTACTATCGGCTTAAGTTTTAACTAGCTATCGTCTGACACTTGTAGGCCGTCTTTCTTATTACTTAGGTTGCAAATAATATTTATGCTTAAAGCGTTGGAGCCTCTTTCAGGAAACGTCTACAACTTTTAGTGTCCTGTCTTAACAGCGACTTTTTTGCATAGTGTTTCTGGAGCTTATTCCTCATACTAACAGTACGCCTAAAGACCGAGTTTTTCCTTTAGTGCGTTGTGCTGCCAATCTACCACGAACGGATGATAATGAAGAATGGGTCGTCGGATATCAAGGACAAGTTCCCTAAATTCATTGGAGCACATTACGTTGTAGTAACGGTAGAACAACACGCACCTCTCATTGCAGCGGTGTACCAGTAAATGAATAGAGTTGCATTCCCTACTACATATCACCGATAGACATCTCCACCCTCTCTTGTACGCGGTTGAAAAACTTCAAAAAATCCTTGAAGCCCCAGCCCATACATGGGAGGAGTTGCATTGCATTATCAATTGGATATGGTAGTGTAAAATATACATATATCACATGACGTAAAGTATCTCTTCCATGATTTCAAAACAAAAGCCCTTGAGAGCTTCTTTGGCGGTCTAAAAAATGTGTTTAAGCCCGACGAACATCACACTAAATTTTCAAGCCAAGAACACCACGAGCTTCTAATTTCTTAATATCTACCAATTAAGCAGCATAGTCTGTAGTGCGTCTGTAAGTAGGTACACAACATTGGGTCTTACGTGCATTTAAATCGACCTTGTTTGCACATCCCCATTCCGAGATTATCGTACGATCTCGGGTGAGCGTATCATTCATTTTGCTCCAAATTGCGATAGGCTTGGTCTAGAAGTACATAAAAACGAATGGCAAATGCTCCTACCATCTGCAAAAGAACAGATCGGATTGAAAGCATGGAGCGTTGGGGTACCCCTGAAATTATCTTGAACTCGGTTGATGAAACCCCAACTATAACAACTATAACAAAAGCTCGATATGAATCAAGAAAAGTTCTTACCCAAACCAAAAGTTTTGAAAGTAGTGCCACCAGGTGTGCCGAAGAGCAATCGAAAAACATATTGGCGGCGCTACATACGTTTTTAGATTATAAATATCCTATAACTTTAGAAAGTGCAGTACATATTGCAATTGGGTGTTAATTTTCAGGGTTATTGGCCTTACCCTTTTTAAGAATTTAGGTTACATTAGCAACATTTCAACACCCAATTCAATAAAATTTGTTAAAAAGGTTTACTACTAACGGACGTGCTAACGCCGAAGAGCACTGCTTCAAGACCTGTGTAGGAAGCCATTCGGTCCGGCATTTATCTCAACTTCCCTTTGTAAGGGATGCCAGATTCCCTCAATTCGAATTAGCCTATACATATGCATGTAGCTGTTTTCAAAGGTTATATCATAAAATTTCTTTATAGCTTCACCAGACCTACTAAAGTCCAGTGACAAAACAGCTTCTATTTTATAATCGAAGATATTGTCTTTTTCCTGAATGAACCGTGTTTCAATTTCCCAGCGTCGCTATTTAACTTTTCTCTAAAGTTCTAGACATCTGTTGTGGGAACATTTATAAATCTTTGCCTACTTAAACAGATTTGTACAGTGGACATTCCGCTAACATTCGCACGCCTTACACGGAAAGAAAATACCAACTGGAGCCTGACTGAAAAATATGAACTTCAATTTATATATTTTATACTGAGGGCGCGAGGCAAGCAGAAGTCAACATCCGAACGAGTCAGAACAAGGACGTTATGGGAGTTCAAATTAGCGATCAGCGACTGCTCGATAAATGGGAGACTGCGCATCATCTGGTTGCCACACCACCAAGTCATTTGCTAATGAACAAGCAAATAATCTGGCAATCAAAGCCAGAAAATAACAATTAAAAAGGTTAAATAATGCAAAGCCTTTTTTAGGGGCTACTGAGTTAAAAATTGGGCAAATACGAGCCATAGCGCACTGTGAAACAACAAAAGGGTGTGAAAAATCGCAAGAATCTTATCTAAACGCAAATAAAACGAAGACCCGGCTGAAACTGAACAATGCCTATAGCCGTAAGATTACAAGTATTCGAACAGGGCCTACAAGTTCACAAGCGCATCTGCTTCGAATAGAAAGAGCATGCAATAGCGTCTGCAGGGCATGCAATGGCGAATTCAAAACGACGGAACAATTTTATGACAACTGCTTAGCTTCGCACAAATCATAACCCAGCATTTCTTAGCTGGCACCTTACCAGACATATTTCGCCTAAGAGGCATTGACTGGAGCTTCTAGAGGACCTACATCAATAATAGGCACCGTATCTCAACCTAACCTAACACTATAGGCGCTGAAGCTCAATATACAGTTTATCCGGATTTTAAGAGAACTGTTCTTTGGGAATATTCACACTACCAACCAATAGTAGTTGTGTTCCTCCTTCCTTTCTTAGAATAAAATGTTTATTTTTTTCTTTGGATTTCTGTAGACATATTGGACAAGGGTAATTTGCAGTTTTATGAGTCTTTTTTCTTATTTTGCTTTTTTTGGCAACTAAACGCAATTGTTGTTTTCTGCTACAATAAAGTCTGCGAGTATGTATGATTCATACAAAAAACTATGACGAAATCAAAGAAAAATTTTGGGAGAGGGGTAAGGGTAAATTATATTATTGTATTTCTATCATAAAAAAAATACGAAAAAGGAGAGTATACTTTTGGGGGTTAAATGTTGACTGTATTTGTGCATGTAAGTCAAAAGCCCACAGAAGAATTTATGCCAATGTGTCTGAAGTCTGATGAAGTAATAGGAGACTTCATCAGATATTAAGCCGAGTTGCCCAAAATTCTCAAACAACTAATAGGGTGGACTAATCTGCACATTGTCGGTAAGAAATAATTTTTTTTGTAAATCTTTATCTTTACCTTCAGCTGTTTTTAACACAGATCTTCATATGTACCAAAATTTCCCAAAAAATATTCTAATAAAATTCTGTCCGACAAATCTGACATGTTTTTCAAATTTCCTAAGACGAAAAGTTACGCGCTCCTGTAAACCGCTTTCGGTGTTTTATTTCACCGAATTCGGCGGAAAAAAAGTTCACTGGGAGTAACAATTTAATTTTTTTGTTTGTTTTTCTTTTGTTGGTTCCTTCACAAAAACAAGTGTTTTATTTTGAAACATTGAATTGCCATAACGAATGAATTTGAAATGTTTGGTAACAGTTCAAATAAAAATTTTTTTGGAAGGATTTCTTTTTCCTTTTCTGCTCCTTTAATGCACGTGTTTGAGTAGTAGTTTTGTTAGATTTCAAGGGGCATAAGAAGCGTGTGGGGATAAGAACAAATAACATGACTATGTTAAAAGTTTTTGCATCTTTATACAAATAAAAATTTATGGCCCCAATTCTTATTGTTCTTAGATAATGAAAAAGTTTTCTTTTTGCTTTCTTTACTCTCCTTCTTGGTTTTCTTTTTGCAAGTATGTTATTTCTTCTTCCAACATTCATGACTAAATGCTAGTTTTTGCATTTCAAAAATGTGTGATGCTTTCCTACTATTTTGCGCAAATATTGATGTCATCCTATTGTTAAAGAACTTGTAACAAATAGTTTTCCTTTATTTGTTGTTGGCTTTCAAAGGAATTCATAAAATATTTATACTAAAACGGAATGCTAATGGTGAAGGGTGCTCTGAAAAGCTGTTAATTCTACCCTTAAATTTAGACTCTTTACATATTTCAAATGCAACCCCCAAATTTATTAATTTTTCCTTTACTTATTTGTTTTAAGCCACCCTTTAAGCTGTTATTATCGTGTTGTAATTGGAATTTTCTTATGAAGTGTTTGAAATCATACTTCATTTAAATTAGATTTTCTTGAATAATCTTCACTAATGCCTCAAAATGATGACAGCGAGGACTATAAGAATGTTATTTGCAGTTTTGAACAAAATTAAATTATACAAAATAGTAGCCTCAAATGATTGAACATTTCAGAATATATTTTAAAAGTAAAATATCGAAAAACAGCAAATAATAAATATTGGAAGTCTAGAATTGTGCAGGCATCAATGCTATCGCAGACTTACGATTGTTTCTGCTTGAACAAAATTTAACGAATAAATGCTTGACTTCTATGTCTAAATCATACAATTTGACAGTTAAAAAGCGCTGGACTATGCAGTCGTGAGATAAATTCTAATTTATATTGAGGGAGTTTGATCTTATGCTCTCATTTTAAGCCACTCACTCTCGCAAAATGTTCTCATATACGAGTATATATAAAAATTAAGAAAAATATAAAAAATTTAACAAATAATTAAAAAAATAATTTAAAAAAAATAAAAACAAAAAAAAAGTAATAAAAAAATCAAAATAAATAAAAAATAAATGAATAAAAAATACAAAATTCAAATTGGGCCTGTTTCACTACGAGTGAAGGGTCTATGTTTTTATGAAATAAATAAAATGAAAAAAAAAATAAAATTAAAAAAAAAATTTTAAAAATTCATACCGCTTTTAAAAAAACAGATCTCTAAAATTGTTCTCGAATCTTCTTAAATATTTTGTAGAATCGAATAATTACCGTAAATATTTGGCCTTAGCAATATCGTAGTCACTTTTAGCCGACATAACCTTGTAGCGACGTAGCCAACAATTCTATATATCGGGTGTTTTTTTTTTTTCAGTTTCATAAGAACTTAAAATGATAACACAAGACAGAAATATTGCTGAAATGCCCCCACCTGCATTTACTCTCAACTATAGCGATTTAAGACTGTCGACTGGTGACTGTCAACCTTCTTCCTTATTATGGAGTCTCTTGTAATTGGTAGCATTTGCTTAAGGCTTAGGTCCACCATGGCATTTACACTTAACAAGTGTCTGCCCGTGGGAGGTTTTCTTGTCCAGCTCTTCAGGATACCTGCATTGGCCAATAAACACCAGAGTTCCTACAGAGATTAACGAGACTTCATTGTCCATCCATGTCGGAATCTAACGCCTTAGAAGTTGCTTGCTTATTAGGCCGATTATGTTGACCGTAAAAGGGACGAAGCGCTCTATGAACTTCGCGATTATTTTTTTTTTTTTTCAAAGTTAATTTCCACAATTTGGAAGCGTTGTTCTGACTTGCCAAACCTTACTGAACAGACCATAGTTATCGATATCGATAGTTCTAATGCAGCTAAACGAAAACAGCCGATATTTTGGCGTATGGCGACGGCAATGGTTTATCGATATTTTAAAAAAAGTAAAACGCACATATCTAGTATTTCAGACATCTTATTTATTTTGTTTAATAATTTTGTTGAAAAAAGTTATCTGAAACAAATAATTATGTCTACCAAAATGTGTTTCATGTCAGATTCTGATTCCAGAGAATAAATATCAATCAGATAGAAGTCTGATACATTCCAATTACAGAATGAGAAGACACTAATTGTTTGAAATAATGTTTTATTCCTTAAAAATGTTTAAATATTATTTCAGTTTAAATAAGTTAGCGTTTAGGCATATGTTATGAACCATATCCCCAAATTTATAAAGAAGAGTAAGATCCATACTAATTGGCGGCAACGCTAAACTTTTCATGACCGAGTTCTCACCAGGTGGGTGGTACGAATGACTTTACCTTAAGGCCATTCTTCTGGAGTTCGTTTTGGAGGGCCAACGGTAATTAGTACAGTCAAATTATCATCCCACTGCTTTTTAAAATTCTTTCGAGTATATCCTCCTTGGAAGCATCTTGGCAGGAAATAATTGTTTTCTTAAAGTTCATCCTAACTAATTTTGCGAATTGGTTGCGACGACACAACACAATAATGACATCACATTTTATTACAAAATCCCAGCTAAAAATTGTTATCGATATATGTCGACGCCAACAAAGGGAATACCGGTTTAAACCCGCCCCTACAAAACGGTGTCGTGTAGTGCCGTCAACGCCAATTACAATAAAGGTGACTAATTCAAATAGTTTTAACATTTTAAACTTCTGGCAGAAACTAACAAATAAATCCATTTTATTTTACTGGTTGAATTCCTTGACGAAACCAAAAACAATTAAATAAAATTTATTTTATTTTCTGCTGCATAATTTTAGGTTTTAATGTTCCAGCGCTAAGGTTCTAACCTGTACATCATGCTATGCCTCACTTATTTAATAAAGAGGCCTCGAACTTGTAGTTAAAAAAGTTTATTTTGCTTGTGTAGTTAAATAAGAAACAAAGCCGCAATAGAATTACATTGTTTTTCGAACGAGTAAAAAACGAACAAGTAAAGGAAAGAATGAAAAAAAAATCAATAATTTTATTTAACATTCAATAACACTTCTTTGTTCTTTGTTTTTTTCTTTCTTGTTTTCTTGCAACAATAGAATCGTTAGACAGGTTTTAAAATGTTGGAAAAATGTAAAGAAAAAAATTGGAAAAATAGAAAATGGTAGCAAAAAGAAAACCTTGATTAAATAGCAACCAAGGTAAGTGTGTACTCGTATGTAAACATTACAAAGAGGTATCAATCTACTCGTAAGTGTTATCGATAGTCCTGTTAAGTTAAGTTAAATTATTTAGTGGTGGGTAAAATTGGCTATTTTTTTCATAAACCATAAAATGTCGGGTTTAATTCTGTGTCGTTTGTACCTATTTCGATTGCTCTTGTTTTTGAGCAACTATGTCCGCCCAAACCGAGGCAGAAGACCATTTTAAATTAAGTTTACAAAAAAATTATAATAAACTTGATTCGAATTTTTATTCACCAAGTTCAAAATTCCATGTAATATAATGTGGTTCCACCTAAAATACATATTGTGGCCTCAAAGAGAAACGTTAATTAATTTTATGACGTCATTAGTTTCTATTCCTTAATAGAAAAGAGTCCAATATAAGGCATTAATATATTTCTTTGCCAATATGAAGCAACGTAACTTCTTTGAGAATACAATCAAAAGTTGTACATCGATTTGAATGAAATAATATGGCTCGTTTTATTCGCAACATATCAACCTATATGCTCGGAACAGAAACGAATTAATGAATTTAAAAAAAATTGTTTAAATGTGCACGAATATATTGCTTTTGCCATAACTGTTCCGATATCTCTGATACTACTGCGCAGATTTAAAGAGTGAGTTTAGCATGAGATCCTTTCAATGCGTACTTGCGGTTTTTAACTTAACCAAACCGTTGTCGAGATATGCTAATATGGGTGTTTTTTTGGCCAATAAAACTTCAAATTTCAAAATTTTAATTTTATTTGAAAGATTAATAGATAGCCAATAACATTTGAAAATGTTTTCGGGGGCATATCGCCACGGTTGTTCTTAACGACGCGCATTCTAGATGTCAAATCCTTTCATATTTGAAGAAATAAATTCCAATGTTGCCACCAGGATTTCTCTGAATGTAAAGAAAGTTTGTAGGGTCTGTTGTGGATTGGTTTCACTACATATGCGGAAATTTCGTTAACAAACCCGTTAAGCCAAAAATCAGCTTCATCAGTTGATGACTGATTTTCAAAGTAAATCTTGATAATTTGGTAGCGTTGTTCAATCATCAATCTACTCACTGACGATTTGATAGAGAATACTAATCATAAATGTCAAAAAGTGAGCGCAGTAGGGCAGATCGTTTGATAGTTAACCCTTTTGTAAGTTCCATCGGGCTTAAAAAACAATCTATACATCAACTTATATCGCTTTCTCAAACAATCTAAACTTTTAAGATGCTGATGGAAAGTGTTCCTTAATACTTCCTTTATATAAAGAAACACTTTCAACGCCGTACCTCAAGCTAAACCGAAGTTACAGCTAATACGAATTGAGCTCCCCAAATATTCTAGAAAATAAGTTTCAATTTTCACGAGACTCTAAACCGTGTATCTCTAAATATAGTGTAAGCAACACAGCCCACAAACTCTATAAAGTCTGCAAATCATATCGCAGCATTTATTTTACGAGAATTATCTGAGATGGCAATATACGAGATACGGTATTCGATAAACATAATGCCAAATACTGAATATTGGCCGTACGCTAATTTTAAAACGAACCCGACCGACGCCATTGTCAATTTATCGGTCGATCAGTATTTTAGAAATCTAACAAACCATCACAAAGCAGCTAATGTTTATTTTTAATAAAATAAAACTGCTCGAAAGTGCTGTTAAAATATACACAAATGCACATCACTTAGATTGTACATACAGGGTGTCCGCCGGGAAGGTATAATACTACTAAGAGAATGGATCGTATATTGATAAATGTTTTACTTAATGTCGGCAATTATGTATGGAATACAAATGCGAGCCCTTTTGAACACATTTTTCATTACATTCTCACACATTTCACGCGGTATTTCATTATTTTCATCATGAATATTTTATTTAAGTTGCTCCATCGTTTCTGGCTTGTTTGCATAAACCTTGCTTTTCAGATATCCCCACAAAAAGAAGTCCGGAGCAGTGAAATCAGGCGGCCATTCCTTGAAATAACTTGTGGAAAGATGTCTGGCAGTAAGTCTTGATGAAATCACATGTTAGTCAAGTCCAAAGCATGCAGTTGTGGCGTTAAAAAGTTTTCAATCACATCACGATATCGCTCCCCATTGACAGTTACCATTACGCCGCTTTCAGTTTCAAAGAAGTAAGGTCCAATGATTCCTCCTGACCAAATTGCACACCAGACTGTCGCTTTTAATGGATGCAAAGGTGACTGATGAATAATTTGAGGGTTTTAAAATGTTACTCATTATGATTTTTTTTATGAAAATCGGGGTTGTCATCGGCGAGCTGTAGCATCCTATTGGCATATGTACAGCGGCGTTAATGGTCTTCTGGAAGAAGCTCTTGTGTCAACTGAATCTTAAATGGAAAGAAATGTAATTTTTGCAAAATTGTGGCCAAAGTTGTTCTTTGAAGACGACGCTCCTGAGCACGGTGTCGAATTGAGGTTGATGGATTGTTTTGAACACTTTCTGGAACAGCAGTAATGTTTTCAGCCGATATTGCAGTACGTTGTGACCCATGCTTGGGCCTATCAGCTACAGTCCCTCTTTCTTCGAAATCATTCATTACACGATAAATAGTGCGTCTTGTTGGCACGTTGTTTCTCCCAAAAATTTCACGTTCCTTTCTCATCGTCACAGTAATCGATGATTGATTTTGATAAAGTGTTTTAACGATTAAAACACGTTGGTTTAGCGAATATTTTTCCACAAAAAATTTGCCACGACTCTACTTCACGACTGTCAAATATGAACTGTCAAGACTAATGTTTACCAAAATGGCGGCAAAACAAAGAAGTATACCTTCCTGGCGGACTCCCTGTACTATATACCTTGTAAAAATTTACTCAACACATTAAAACTAATTTTTACACACATATGTACGTGTGTCATGATAATATCCTTACACACATGTACGTGCGAAATGCAGTAAGTTCTTAACAGTGTATGGACAATAATACTAAAATGTTGAAATAGCTGAGCTTTTGAGTTTCGGGTATCCCGTTAAAACACGTTCAGGACATTTACACAGCAAATAAATGAAGAACAAACATCAACACAAGAAAGAAAACAAGAAAATTGGGAAACATTTTAAAAAAGGCACTTAATATGTGTTAAGAAGTTTTTAGTTGGGGTTCGTAACAAAAAAGCATCACCATTTTTTCGCACCAAACCACTGGCACAATTTTCCACTACATGCCAATCTTCTTGGTAGCTGCATTTTGTAGCAACGCATTGCCTTGCACGTTTCTTCTATGTGTATTGGTGCTGCGCTGTGTTGTGCATGTAAATTACTTTCGTGGGAGTTTTTTCCTTTGCAGCAACAAATATAGCTGCAGGCTACAGGAAATGGGCTTCTGATTCTCTTCCCTTTTTATGAAGTCTTTAGTTTCGTTTTACGTCATTTCAAATTTGGTTGCCTTTTATTCAGGGTGTTTTTGAATTAATTTTTCTGTTCTACCCTTTAAACGAAGTTGTTGCAAAAAAACGTAATTATTAAAATATTTTTTTGAAAAGTGGTTGCTTAAAAAATATATCCGTTTTTTAATTTTTTTTAAAGGTACTTTGAAGTTATTTTGTGAAAATATTTTTTAAAAAGTACCTTTTCGAAAGAACTTATAGACGATTATTCTTCTGCTAAAGCAAAGGGTTTGCTTAATATATATAACTTTAAAATAAAAAAAATCCCATGGAAGAATTTACTGTCAAAGTAAGGCGTACGGCTGTGCGCCAGGCCAAGTTGAGGCCTATGCACACCGTGTGTATATCATACGAAACTATTACCGCAGTTTTTACCCCTTTTATAACGATTCTTCACATCATAAAATAATGAAATAATGAATTGAAACAAAAGGACTCTACATATAGGTAGGTAACCTTATAGGTAGAGTTTCCGGGATATGAAGATATAAAAAGTACATATTTTAGTACCTATTTACCTGACGCACTGATTCGCTGACACACTCATCAATATTATGTGACACTTCCACTACAGCTAGAGAACTGAAATTTGGTATAAAGAAAAAAATTTAGCTTTTCATCTAGAGGGACTATGGTGCAAATTATTTGTATGTGACATTTCTTTCCACTATAAGTAGAGAGCAGAAATGTGCTATAACCATACCGCGTGTAAACTTTAAGTAAAAAAATATGTTTTTTACATACATACAAATATATTTGTACAATACCATCTAGTTTCGAGGCAACCTGCTACCTTGGCAATATTTTTTAACATTTAATATGGAAAAGAATTTTGTGGAAAATGTTACCAAACTGGACCAGGTCGTTCGATTCCAGCATTGCAAATCACTCATGAATTGAAGCCCAATGTCAATGAACAGCGTCGGATGGGTGTGTGAACAAAAAATCGAATTTTCCCAAGAAAATTTTGTTCAGTGACGAATGTTTAAAAATGTTTAATATTATGTATGTATATCAAATGTAAATATTATTAATAGTGAGTTTGGTACGATTTTTCTTTCTACAGTTAATAAACAAAAACTAATTTCAATTTCAATACTTTATTGTTTCATTTCATGCATTGGATTCTTGTTTGTCTTCTGTATTGAGTGATAAAAATCATATATTTTGTTTCGGCTCAGAAAAGTTTTACACCGCGTTCCAATCAATCCGGATTTCATCCACTCAACCAGCCTGTGATCTCAACACATGTATTAAACTCACTATTTTATTAAAATGATTTGGACTATTTTACGGAAAAGTGGAGTTTGATTGGAAGAAAATCTAAGTGAAGTGGATTTACTAAATGCATTATGCAGTGCTGTCGATGGTGGTGTCGAATTTTAGGTAGGTGAAGAATCCAGACTGGGTTCAGAATTAACCAGCGAACAACAGTCACCTTTAGTGGAAGAAAACGAAGAATTGCAAAAGTAGGCTCTCTGTCATTTATTCGTCAGGCAATCTGCCATGTAAAGTTGTAAAATTTTATATAAATTTGGCCAATGTGATTTTTGTTTTTGAAAGAGTTTATTAGCTGATTCCCAAATTTTTATACACTAAGGAAGAGAAGTTCCTAATTTTCGGTACATTGTTTTACAATGGGTCTCCTTGACGTTATTTGTAAATTTTTTCCTGTTTGCAAACAATTGCCCAGTTTTGAACTCATTATCGTTATTTTCGTTCTTTACTTTCATTATTTTTATGAGTAAAAAAAAACTATAAAAAATATATTTGATTTGCATTAATCTGCGTAATTTTAGTTTTATAGAGCAGTCCACGGGACTCCAGGTAGGTAGTTACGTGACATTGAAATGAGAGGTAGGTAGTTAAGGATTAAAAGTGTTTAAGTCTAAAAGCACACACAATCTTTTTAAAAGATATTCTTAAAGACACGTTATGAATATTCCCTTTTGTTAAATGCTATTTTTAAGAGTACTTTTTTTAAATGCACTTTCTAAAACAGCACTTTTTAAATAAGGTTCTCTTTTTAAATATTTACTTATTTAAAAATATAGTTATTACTAAGCAAATTTTTTAAAAGGCACTTTTTATAGAAGGTACTTTTTGCAAGTACTTTTTATCCGTACTTTCTCATGTTACCTTGAAAAAGAAGTACATTTTTTAAAAAGGGGTTTTTAAACAGTGTCTGATTTTAAATAGGTAGCTCCGCTCCTTCAAAAGAAAATTTTTTTGTAGAGGTTTTAAAAAATGTACTTTTTTAAGCCATGTGTTCCAAAAGTACCCTTTTAAAAAAACATATTATTAAGAAATTTTTTTTAAGGATACTATAAAAACATATACTATATAAAAGTTTTTATTGGTTATTTTAAAAAAGGATACTCCTTTAGAGAAATACAACAAAACTGCTGCGAAAATTGGTCTGTTTCTATAAAATACTCGTATTTTTGTGTACAATTTTTTTTTTAATTTACTTGTTTTATGCTCATATTAACATTCCTTTTTCTTATATTTCCTTGCAACTTTAAAATATAATTAATTTAAATATGTATTATGGTTAAACTGTTTTTAATTTATTTTTCTCTCTCATTTCACTCAGTTTATCACACAAATTCATCCATTCATTCGTCATTTAATATTAATTCTGCCTGTTTATGACAGATTACATCATGTTAATATTATTGTCATTTTCTTGCAGCAGTCACATTGTTGTTATGTTTGTTGTCGTAACATTTCAAATTCGTACATACTTGTATTTACACACACATGTACATTATTCATTATTTTACATGCATTATATGTAATTATTGATGCAGAGAATACCAGCAACAACAACGACAGGATATAATATATTATAACAAAAAACGTTATTAAATTAATTCCATGCGAAAGAACATACACATCCTTTATACTCAAACTGACAGTAATATTCATAACATGCGTACAGATATGACAAAATGACAAACACTTAAAATTGTCATCTCTTCTAAAGAATGTTTCTCCGATAAATGGATACGAAAAATATTCGTAAAATTTGATATGTTCAGGACATTACAGGAACATTAGGAGTAAATTAGTTGTTACAACTCTTTCCATCAGTGTGAATTAAAAATTATTAATCAGTTTTGCTGCCGGGGTATACTTCATTTTCCTAATTGAACTGTCTATTATCTATCATGTACCATGCCTTGGGAGGGTGCCAGTATTTTTAACTTTAGGTTATTGATTATTTTATAGAGAAACCCAGATCAAATGGAAAAAATTGTTTAAAAAACGTAAAAAAATTGTCTATATACGAGTACCTATAAAAATTAAAATTTTTGTCAGAAAACATTGCCCAAAAGCAGTATTGCCAAGTACTTAGAAAGAAGTTAAAAAGAAATCAGAAGATACAAACGTTTTTCAGTTTTTTTATTAGAGTTTAGGATTAAACGGAATAAGACCTCAACCATTAATCGCTGTAAGAGGTTGAAGGCCCATAATAAAAGCTTCAACCATAACCACAAGTGCTCTCATTTAATTTTAATGTTTACGTTTATTATACCCTTCACAAAAAAGAAGAGGGTATATATGGGTCATTCCGTTTGTAACTTCTACAATATTCATATCCGGCCCAACAAAGTATATATGTATAAAAAAAACTTATATACAACAAACAATTTTAAAATTATAAATTTTACCAGAAAACTAAATTATTTTGAATTGTTAAGTAATTTCAATCTTTACAAATATTATTAATTTGTAGTTCGGAAAAACAATAAAAACTTACTAATCGCTGGGCACGGCGAGAAATTTATATACATAATAATATATAAATGTTTCCTTCATCATAAATAATTGGATACTAAAATAGATCCAGGATGAAACTGGAAAAAAATACATACAATGCTTTCATTGCCAACCAATGGTTGGCTAAAAGCAAAATTGCATGTGGTAACCTAGATTTCAATAACAGAAAAGATAGAGTGTTGTAAAACTTCATTCTCAACCAAGGAAAAGACTATAATATGGAAAATTCAAAATTGAGAAATTGCTCGTACTCGTATTCCATTTGTCTTAAATGTTGATATAAATAGAAGTTCTTTAGACACACAATTTGTAGATAAGACACGAAGAATGTTGATAACGTGCGTAGCGGCATAGAAAATGCATTCCATTCAGCTAGATGTCTAATAGAATTAAAACTTTTACTGTTTTCAAAAAAGGTTGTCCATATTAAATAAATAATTCTCTTTCTGAATAGAAAGAAAAAACGAACTCATGCCTAAAGATTGAAATTACTTAACAATTAATAATATTTGTAGTTCGGAAAAACAATAAAAACTAAATTATTTTGAAATATAAAACAAACGCAATTCCACCACAATTAGGAAATTTCAAAAGAACCCGAATTGGAACAAAAAACTACGAAAAGTACGAAAATTTACTCAAATTAACCAAAAATTCTAAAATTCACCACAAAATATAACAAATGGAATTTGAAATAAAATTTTAATTTCCAAAAAATCAATATCTAATAAAAACCGAAATTCTAACAAAAAATTAATATATCGATATTCACCAAATTTAAAAATTTCACAACGAAAATTTTAAGTTTACCAAAAAACCGTAAATTTACATAATGTGAGTATTTTATGAAAAACACATTTAAACATAATCCATGTTACACAAATATATGGAAAAATTAAATTTCACCACGAATAGGGAATTCTCCAAAAATAAAAAATTCACCACAAAATTGAAAAATTATAGATTTTACGATTTTCAATAAGAGGAATGGAATCACTTAAATAAAAAAAAAGAAAAAGTGAATCCTCCCTCGTCTTGATACAAACTGCGATCGATCATTTGAATATAGTAGCTGGCATGCATGCAGATTTTGAAAATAAAAAATTTTAAAGCTTGTTTATTTTTTAAGCATAAAAACAAGATTTTGTAAATAATAAAAAAAAATTGTAAAAATCTCACAAACTATAAAAAAAGTTCTAATTTTTCTTACAAAAGAAGAGCAAAAATTTTAAACCAAATGGTCAATAGCTCTGAGAAGAACGCTAACGAAATTTGGCAAAATACGGTTTAATGTAGTTTCCGGACCGGCGAAGTCTGGAGACAACCTTCCCAGCAGTTCACTGTAAATATGCGAATTAAATCTCTTTAAGATGTGAAATTCACATGAGGCACTTCAACTGAAATAGTGGATCTGCTAAAAACTCAGTTCAGCCACCAAAATATTTTACTACATGTTGGCCGCTGCCAATTATAGCCTTAAACAATTCATACAACTCTGGTATTTACATGCCAGCCGCTATGATCGAAACAGCCTCTCAAAATTTAAAATGTCGAATAAATCATTTACGACCTATCGTGTCCCATACATATAAAAATGTCTTATACATATACTTTAAATAACTGACGTCGCGCCGTAGCGTTAAAAATTAAATTAAAATATTATATTAAAATATTATATCTCCATTTTATTAATACGATTTTGATAAATATGGACCTTCTCTAGCTATTAAAATTGAAATATATTAGAATAGCGACTACTACATGCTGATAACTATAAATAAAATTCCAAGATAAAAATGGATTTTTGGCAACAATAATTTGATCAAATATGTTGCAATTACTGAGACAATATAGAAAAAGAGTTAACAGAAAATAAATTTCGTTGCTGGTATTATTAGAACATGATACTTTGAATATGATCAAATTCAAGATAACTTATTAACACACAATGAATATTTAAACTGAATTTGTTTTCAACACTTGAGCATTTTCCCTTGCTTCTGTGTCTGTTTAACATTTAGTGCTGCATACTTTTAGGTTAGAATTTATAGCACGCTAGCATACGAACTAGTATTTTTGTTTAAAACCTAAAGACAGAATAAAATAAGTAAAAAAAAAGCAAGAATTTTTAAGATGCTTTCTTAACATGGATTTTTTTATCTTTTAATTTAGTCCTTTATCCTACAACGTCAAATGTTTATTAAAAGTCAATCCTTGCCTGTTGTCGATTTTTTTTTTTTGCTGTTTCTTCGACGTGTTTTTTTTTATCTTGAAAATAAAGTGTGAAAAATTTATTTAATACTGGTAGGTCGTGGCTGGCAGTTAGTAGTCAGTCACATTGTTTGTATTTGCAGATGGCAGTCTGAGTGCAAACTTATTCCTTTCATTTTATTTTTTTCTTGAACGTCAACACAGACAAATTCAAATTGTTATAAAAAGAATAAAAGCAAATAAAATTGTAAAGTAATACTAAAATGAAATGCTACATGTCTAAAATATATTATAGGTTTTTAAAGAAGAGTTAAGGGTTTTGGCATGCGAGCTTCCACAGATAATTAGGCCACATGTAAGTTTAAAAGGCTTAAATTTTATTTTGATACTTTAAAATTTTAAATTTCTCACGCAGTATTAAAAACACCCAAAAATTCTCGCAGTGTATTTCACAAGCCGTTTTGATTTACTTCTATGCATTATCTTGTCCTATACACATATTTTTCTCCAACATTGTTTCCCCATTGCATTTATTGATCGATTTGCTTGTACGGAAAATAAAAAACTCTGTTGGAAAAAAAAATTTTCCATTGTTGTAAATGATGCCTATTGTGTGCCGTAGATGCTTATAAAATGGTTTGGTGGTGATATGTGATTTAAGTTTATAATATTTAAGTTTCAGCTTTAAATGTTTAAAATAAAATAGTAACGTAAATTTTGTCTAAAACTATGTCGACAGCAAAACTTCATTTTGTTTCAGTGCGAATTTCAGCAAATATCGCTTGAGCTTTGATTATAAAAGCACTAAGAGGGCATAAAGCTGCTGGGGAATCTAAGGAGACAAAGTTAGTACTTCTATATTATTAAATTATATCATGCTCTCACGTAAAATTTTGAACAGATGACAACGAATATCTTTTCGAATGATTTAACGCAATTGGATATTAATCCACATTCCAATATGCGACGATAGCATAAGAAAAAAAAACAATATTACTTGTGTTAAAAACGATCGTAATTATTCAACTCGTAAAAATTTTACTGCGTATGTCTTTTTAAAAGACCCATCACTTTAAACTTCTAACTGTGTTCAGTGGCAAATCCTACTATGAGTTAAATAATCTTGGAATTTATTCTTATTCACACAAGGATTTCCCATGCAGCATTAAGTAAAATTCTTTGTGTTCTGCACTTTATAGCCCGGGTAAACTATCGATCAATAAACTACGACTTTTTTAGAAAAGTTTAGTAAAAGTTTGATCTAGTAGTCGTTATTGCTCTAGTCTAGTTTCAGCAAGACGACGATACACATACTAATACAAATGTGTCAGCATGAAGAGATGGGGCCGTAGTACAATTTCTTTTGTTTATCACCTTGGTCGTGCCATTAGTAGCCTATGATGAAGTTAGCACCTTATGATGATAAACCAGAAGCAAAATAAAAAATAATACATAAAGGGTTTATTTTAAATTTATTTTGAAAATCAAGTTCAGTTCGGGAATGTTATTCACACCGTTATCGCAACATTATGTTCAGTGATAAAGCTCAGTTATGGCTCAATAAGCCAAATTGCCGCCTTTAATTAAGGATAATCCATCCATTAGCAATTACCTAAAACCCATTACATCCTGAGAAATAGCTGTTGGGTGTGCTTTATGGGACGGTAGAATAATTCGTCCGTATTACATCAAAAACGATGCCGGGCGGAAAGTTACTGTTAATGGTGACAGACACAGGGCTTTTCTGCTTTTCTGCTCAATTAAAAATTTTTATATTTTCATTAAGGGTGCACTGTCAGTTGCAGATTGGACGACATACTAATATTTGGCAAAGTCCTAGTTTGCGGTGTTGCTTCTGACTTATAAACACAATATTAGTAGGTTTGCATTTAGCAGAAAACCATTTTAAACTCCATTTAGCTTTAAATTAAATTAAAAAATAAATTTCAGTTTAAATTTGTTTGAAAATCTTGGCCTCTTATTTTACTACACCAGTAAACAGCATGAAGTGTTGTTACCCACATTAAAAGTGTCAACTTTATGTTTCAAAAAGGGGAGGAAAATTTACAAATAATACACTCTCAAATATAGAACCATGTTTATAGGCCCCTCACTAAAATTGATTCTTTTGTTTAAAAGGAACAATTCAGGCAATATATTGCTGCTAGAGGAATATATATGTACACATGTACTTACATAAACACGTTAACAAACACATACATAATTTATCAAAAACAATCTATGAAAAATAAAAGAGAGAAAAACAAAACACCAAAATCACTAGCAGTAAGTACATAAATACACACCAACATTGTGTATTTTCTGCTGCAATGAATTTAAGGTTATAAAACTAAACAAACAAACATACATGCACACATGCACACACACTCACAGAGAAATATAAAATAACATATTGCAGCGGGATGAGGAGAAACCAAAGGGGGAAAACGAAATACGATTTTTTTGAAAGGAGGACCAAGAATGTCCACTGAAACAAATTGAAGGGTTTTCGAAGTTTTGTGGTTTTTATGCAGAACCGCGTATGTCCATTTTTGTCAATATTGAGGTATGGATACCAAATGACTATGTTAAGCGCTCTTTACATGGTTCTAATAATGTTAAAATTTTATTGAAATTGCCTTTGGCAGTAGGTCGACATATGTATAAGAACATACGTTGTTATTCCTGAACACATTTGGAAATTATTAGCAGTATTAGTGTCATTTTATTCAAGGAAAACTACCTAGGTCAACATAAGAGGTTTATTTGTTTTATGTCCGTAACTTTTTTCTTTTTTGTTCTTCACTAGAAAAATGCTCTTGTAGAGTTTTGCCTAAAAATTATATATAAAGTCTTTTGCACAAAACACTTCTAAAAATTTAATAATGGGTGATTTTTGAAGAGCTTGATAACTTTTTTTAAAAAAAAAACGCATAAAATTTGCAAAATCTCATCGGTTCTTTATTTGAAACGTTAGATTGGTCCATGACATTTACTTTTTGAAGATAATTTCATTTAAATGTTGACCGCGGCTGCGTCTTAGGTGGTCCATTCGGAAAGTCCAATTTTGGGCAACTTTTTCGAGCATTTCGGCCGGAATAGCCCGAATTTCTTCGGAAATGTTGTCTTCCAAAGTTGGAATAGTTGCTGGCTTATTTCTGTAGACTTTAGACTTGACGTAGCCCCACAAAAAATAGTCTAAAGGCGTCAAATCGCATGATCTTGGTGGCCAACTTACCGGTCCATTTCTTGAGATGAATTGTTCTCCGAAGTTTTCCCTCAAAATGGCCATAGAATCGCGAGCTGTGTGGCATGTAGCGCCATCTTGTTGAAACCACATGTCAACCAAGTTCAGTTCTTCCATTTTTGGCAACAAAAAGTTTGTTAGCATCGAACGATAGCGATCGCCATTCACCGTAACGTTGCGTCCAACAGCATCTTTGAAAAAATACGGTCCAATGATTCCACCAGCGTACAAACCACACCAAACAGTGCATTTTTCGGGATGCATGGGCAGTTCTTGAACGGCTTCTGGTTGCTCTTCACTCCAAATGCGGCAATTTTGTTTATTTACGTAGCCATTCAACCAGAAATGAGCCTCATCGCTGAACAAAATCTGTCGATAAAAAAACGGATTTTCTGCCAACTTTTCTAGGGCCCATTCACTAAAAATTCGACGTTGTGGCAGATCGTTTGGCTTCAGTTCTTGCACGAGCTGTATTTTATACGGTTTTACACCAAGATCTTTGCATAAAATCTTCCATGTGGTCGAATAACACAAACCCAATTGCTGCGAACGGCGACGAATCGACATTTCACGGTCTTCAGCAACACTCTCAGAAACAGACGCAATATTCTCTTCTGTACGCATTCGTGTGGTTGGTTTAATGTCCAATAAAGTAAACTGAGTGCGAAACTTGGTCACAATCGCATTAATTGTTTGCTCACTTGGTCGATTATGTAGACCATAAATCGGACGTAAAGCGCGAAACACATTTCGAACCGAACACTGATTTTGGTAATAAAATTCAATGATTTGCAAGCGTTGCTCGTTAGTAAGTCTATTCATGATGAAATGTCAAAGCATACTGAGCATCTTTCTCTTTGACACCATGTCTGAAATCCCACGTGATCTGTCAAATACTAATGCATGAAAATCCTAACCTCAAAAAAATCACTCGTTACTTAATCTGTAAAAACAAACATGTATGAACGTAAGCTAGCTAATGCAGAAAAAAGCGCTTGAAGTTAAATTGCATCATCTTGGACACTTACTCACGTGTCAAAGAAGTGAAAATACGGACTGACGGAACCTAAAATTACAATTCAAATATGGAATAGAAGAAAATTGCCATATTCTCATTATTTGGTGTAGCTAAAGTATGTTAAGTTCTAACAAGACATTGGTACCAAAATTGTTTTGTAACGCCTTGCTTTTGCTTGAAAAAAGTCGGTAAAATAAAATAGCAAAGTATTAATATTCTGATACATCATTAGTTTCCAAGCCAGTTTCCTTTACCAGTTTGTCCACATATGAGAGCCAATGGTATAGAATTTTACTTTTCCGTACAATCCTTTTGAGAAGAATCCTTTGCATACTGACAATTTGGTACCATCCCTACTTTTCCGCAAACCAATTCAATCGGAGTATGTACTCATATACGAATATGTTATTACATTTATATTAAATTTGAGTCCGGCAAGACAAACGCTTGTCTACCTACTTTAAACATACAATATAATCCCTCTATAATAATGGATTTTGGTTTTTTTTTCTTCTTAATAGTTGTCAGTTTATATGAATATGATATATGATATGTTTCGAAGCTTTATTGCTCTCTATTCAATTCCTTTTTCCAGCAAACTCTCATACCGACTACACACAAGCAAACGTTAGAGGAACGTTCCATCGTCTGTAACTATGTTTCCTGTTGAAATTCTGGTTCCCAAAATATCAACATTTTAGATATTCTGTGTTCTGTGTAATGTTTCATCGTCTGTATCGACGTTTACTGTCTGTATCAACTAAGTTTCCAAAACATGTTTCCTCTAATGTGTAGTTGAGATTTTTGCTTGTACAGTAGTTTTGAGCCACTTGTTTGATTGAGAAAAGTTGATTTAAGTTGATTTTTATGTGACGATTTATATATACGAATTTTTTTCTAAACTTTTGACGACTTTTTCATCATGGAACACCCTTGCATGAACGGAGAACACCAATGTGATGAAGCAAACACAATGACTTACCTTGTGATTTTAATTTAGAAGAAATCATTTCACGCGTCAAGGTTGCTGTAATGGAAATTATGTTATATATCTTGCTATTCTAACGCACTTTCTTGGTAACAGCAAATAGCGAATTTCCTGCCAATAATCGACAGTTAATTGCGAAGGACTTAAGTCAGATTACATCATGCAGGCTCGTTAGTCTAGTCTCAGTTATATCAACGACTTTTGAAAAATTATGCGTGTCATGAAATCTGACAAGGTGGGCTAATCCCTAAAATGTCTTGAGTTCAACCTGAAATCTCCCCACAAGCTTTTTAAAAGTTGGTTAACAGTTAGAACGTTGAATGTAAGGTCAAAGGCTAATACTAAATGAGGAAAATCTGCAGGAGTCTCTCAAGCTACTATACGAATATAAATCATAAACACAGCGACACTAACATTTATAAGTGTTAATAAAGATCTGACGGTAGCATCAGAATAACTTTAGTCTCACATTCCCGAGCTAGAAGACTGGCTAAAGCAGTGGAGAATAAAGGTAAAACCACCTTAGAAGGCTAAGTTGTCCATCAATAAACATAACAAATACCATTTTTAGCGGAAACCCGCGTTAAATATTCCACCTCGATCGACGCCTAAGAGGTCCTAACATAACCCTGACTTTGGCATACAAAGTAATTTTATACAAATCCATTATGACAAAAATATGGACATATGGTATTTAGTTGTAGGGTACTGCCTGAGCATCAAACATCCGAAAGACAGTTCAAGATTTTACGACTTATCGTCTCTTGGTATATAAGAAATTTAAATATCCATAGAGATCTAAAAGTTTAAAAAAAATGTAGAGCTAAGATTTGATAACTCATTTGATGTTTGAGCCGTGGCCTGAGTTATGTTCACGGATTACTGCCATTAACGTACTACTTCAGGAAATTCCACTATAAAAAGTCTAGCGGAAGCTAATCACACTGCCTTGCTGGCTCATGCACATCACCTCCATATCCTTAAAGCTTTTACGAAGCCATTGCATTGCATATTGTGTGGCGCTTAGCGCCCTACCTCTGGAACCACAATTCATTTTGACCGACGCTGCCGGCAATGACCTCACCAGTGCTATTTTATATGAAGTCTGCACTACTAATTAACTATTTGAGGATCATTCTCATTGCCTCGCTGTTAAGATGCTTGGCACGTGCTGTTCTATCGTGTAACTTGGCGATGGTGATTTAACATAAGTGACTGCATAATAAAAAATAGATTTTACAAATGCCCCAAAAATAATATCGTTGGCCGCCACAGACAACGTATCTGTATCCTCCGGTATTGAAAAATACTTTATATTGTTGTGACCCAGCATTGCTTTATTTTTCTGTTATTGGTTGTAAGCTCCTGTGAGTAAGTGCTTCGTTAATTCGATTATCCTTTTTAGTCGCTCTCATACTCTCTACCATAAAAATCACACACATTTATTTATTTATGAGACACCACACGGGTTTTATGGTTTTTTAATCATACAATTTTTCTTCGTGTATTTCAAATTTATTAAATGAAAAACGTAGAAAATGTTTGAAATGTACGAGTAATGTTACAACGTGACGTTGTAAAATGAATTAGTTACGTGCAATATTGTTGTAGAAAGCAAATGAACGTGCGTATTTTAATGCATACTAATGCTATAAACAGAGACTACTTACTACTACTACTGCATACAAAAAGCAATTGACAAACACATGTACAACATCATTATTAATGCATTTGTTTTATGTTTGTATTAAAGGTTTCCTTTGGACAATATTTTTTTGTATGAAAAAGGAAGTATGTAAAAACGAATAAAATATTATGGCCATGAAAAGGGTGTGTTTTTTAAAGGTGTATAGTTTTGAATTGAAATATTATACTGATATTAAATAATTTTAAACATAAAATTGGCTTTTACAGAAGGATATCTTTATGACATTAGTGTTTGAATATGAATTCTGGCTTTTGGGGACCGGCTGGGACTGGGTCAGATAAAGCGCAATCGGGAAGTCCAATTTTGGACAACATTTTTCGAGCTCTTGAAATCGTATTTCGGCTTCCAAATCGTCCAAAGTTGCTGTTTTGTTCACATAAACTAATAACTTCACGTAACCCCAGAGAAACTAAGGCATAGAATCGCACTGGTGGCCAATTCACTGGGCTACTTCGAAAAATAACACGTTCGCAAAATGTTTGCAAGTCAATTCTTTATTTAGCTTTGAAAAAGGCACATTAACATCCGATTGGGGTTCCAAATAATTGGAAATCATGGCTCTACAATGCTCTACTGTAAGCCGTTATCGCCGGAGGCATATTTAAAGAAGTAGTAGGGAGATCAATGATAACACCCGCCCATAATGCGCACCAACGGTGATTTCTTGTACATGGATCGGTGTTCGAACGGATCTGTCGCGGGTGTTTCTTAATCCAAAAGCAGAAGTTTTGCTGCTTATTGACATGCCCATTGTGCCAAAAATGCGTTGCATTACTGAACCGAAAGTTGTGATAAATCAGTGAGTTGAGTTTCAAGGTTATTTCCAAGCCATCGATCGAAGATACGATGGTCATTTGCTCTATGCATAATAAAAAGGAAAATCAAGGTGAGCATACTTGATAATAGAGTTGGCACATCTGACAACCGTATGCCAATTTAATACCTGCCGATAAATTAAGCCTTTAAAAACACCCTTTACAACACATACACTTTACCATATAGATGGTGTTTTGAAGAAATGAGTAACAAGAGTTTGTCTAGGTGGAGTTTTAAGTTCGTAAACTAACCTCAGCAATGGACTTACTGACTGACATTTCATACAAAACAAGGTTTGTGGCCAGGCCATGTTAGCCCAACATTGTGTTACCTTTCCCTTTTTACATTTGCCTTTTGTACTACCAGTATATGTGATAGTATTACATTTCGCCTTTGCCACTTGCAAGAACTATAATTGTTTCATATACACACAAACAGGCACATATTTATAAAGCATACACGTGTAGGGCTTCGTTTTACTTTGCATTTTTTTTCTCTAAGGATTTGTTGAAAATAAGTCGTAACGAACAGGTATAAATAAAAATGGTTAAAGTTATAACACAGGACGACTGGGGATTTAAGGAGACAGGATTGTATTAAAAGGGCTGGTGCTTAGAACATTAATAAGGTTTAGAGTTTAAATAGAGACTGGAAATACAACAATTGTATCGACTGCTGCTACAAGTAGTGGTTTTCTTGGCCAAAACTTTAGTTTCAATTCGTTAAAACAAAAAGGTAAACAACATTAAAGCAAACACAAAGAAATAAAACATGTTTAAATTCCATACTTAGGACGATAGTAAAACCTCCCTTAAGGTCATTATTTTTTTAGCCAATTTGTTTGCTACTTCACCTCAAACGCCGGACATTAAAAAAAATTTGATTTTGCAGAAAAAAATTGTCCTACTAAATGCTGTATAAAACTATTTCAAGTGGCAAAACAATAATGCGTTATTTAAGAGATACGAAACCATCTTGTATTCTCCTCATCCTTTTTTATTACAAAAAAAAATAACTCAGCAAACAACACATGCCTAAGAGTATGCAGTGAAATATTTATAAAAATTATTTACTGAAGCAGGCAATGTAATTTAATACGAAACGAAGAACAAAGGACAACATAATGGTGTTAAAAGGAGTACATAACCCAAGTATAACACGGTACATACGTCCCAGAACAATGATGTGTTATGCGAATCCCTGTTGTACGAATCAAAGAAGTAGAAAAAAAGGAGGTTGGGTTTCAAAAATGAGACCACTGTGTAGGAAACATAGGACTAGTATAAAAGATGGGTTAGATTAGATTAATAGGCAGCCTGAAACGCAGACCAAAGTGAGCCCCTTAATCCGGTACCTAATGGGAATAAGAAGAAAGAAAAATAAAGAAGATTAAAAGAAAGCTAAAAAGTGAAGAAAAATGTGTGTTGAAAAAAGGTTTGTGGTTAGTGTAGAGTAGGAGTTGAGCTGTCACTCCTTATGAAGGAATATAGTCCGGCTAACAAAGATACGATAATAATCGTTGCCATGATATTCCTTAATTGAGTCTTCTAAAATTTTAACATATCTCTGGTTCGATCCCTATCTAAAGTGGGTTAAATTTGTTTAATGCTTCGACATGCGGGATCCTTCGGCCACCTGGCCTGATCGATTATTAAATTGCTTCTTGCAGGCCGAGAGCAGAATTCCACCTGCAGCCTTGCTCCCCTTTTTGGCATCTTATCGGCCATACAATTGCGCATATTGGTCGCATATCCATGCACGCATTTCAGGGTGATTCTTGAATACCGCGTCATCCGGTTTAAGGATGTCCGACATTCCTAGTGAAAAAATGGGGTATCAAGATAAAATTGAACTCTACGAATTGCCACATTTTGGTCAGGACAATAGCCCCATTGTAGTTAGGAAGTTACAATAACGACCAAATAGAAAGCCTGCAATGAATAAATTATACCAACATTCTTAACGAGTATCTCGCAATGTAACGTTCCGAGTCATTTGTGCGTTAATATAAATTGGCCCTATAAACATTCCAAGTTCCGAAGTTTTTAGCAATAAACTTTTGTTAGAAATCCGAAATACTTTCGCATGTAGCTAAATTATTTAAAAAAGTTGGTGGGTTCAAGTTCAAGATGCACTAAGTCCTTGACTGATTTAAAAGTCCCTTCATGTCACTAACGAAGTCTCTGGTGTTTTAATTCTTACCACTGAGGTTAAATGTTATATACTTATGTATAGGGTGGTCCAACCATAATGATGTTAATTGTGAGTTACACCTTAACAATTGAACAGCGCGTTGAGATTGTTGAAGCCTTTTACGAAAATGGGCGTTCAAATCAAAATGGTTTTCGTGCACATAATGACTTTTTTGTTCAGCATAATCGACTAAATGTATCGGCAATTGAGAGAATTGTGCGCAAATTTCAGCACACCCGGTCTGTATGATATGTAAAAACACAGCTGCGTGGTCGCCGGCCGATATTTGGTTTCACACATAATTGTTATAGATCCTTCTATCATAATAAAAAATATTACTATAATTCACTGAAAACTTTTTGTTTTATTTACAATTAATATCAAGCATTTTGGTTGGACCACCCTGTATATACGAGTTTAAGCAATAAATTTATAAGTAACGTCTTAATCTTCGATATGGTTGTTCTTTGGTATAGCCTTGCGACTTGAAATTTTAGATTTTTTATCATTTGATTAAACTGATAAAAGTATTCAGTTATGTGTTTGTCTGTAGATATTTGCCATACTCAACTGGTAAGATAAGAGATATTTTATTTCAAATAAGAAAAATTTCTTTAAAAAAAAATAATAAAAACAAAACAATAGCTTCATCAGCAGCAACAACGTTTAGTGTCAAGTGGGAATACAAATAATGACATGTAGGATTTAAAATGTCTGTATTTTAATGATTTTTTTTACTTTCCTTTTGGCTGCTGTAATTTTTTGCAGACACAAGAAAGAGCTTTTAACATGAAAATGGGACTTAAGAATTTAACAGAAGTAACAGAGCAAATAAAACCTTTATAATTTATGATCTAACGTAAAATAAAATAAAGGATAACATCCGCCCATTAGAAAATAATCAAAGTCTACTTTTAGGATAAATATTGGAAACAAGGAATAATAAATAACTCAGCAAAAAAAAAACAAATATGAAATAAATCAAATTTAAGAAAAATACAATTCGCACCAATTTAAAAAATTAATATTAAAACGTGACTTAAGATAAAAAGTAAAAAAAAAAAAATTAACAAAAACTACAACTCTTTTTCTTCACACTATTTTTATTTCACAAAATTTAAAGTGCTTTTCTCTGTCTCTGTTTTTTCTCATTGCGACTTTTGTATTTCATATGTTACCAACACACACACACACATACCTAGTCACGCAAACTTTCAGGGGGAAAAAATAGTATCAAGTTTTAACCATTATATACATACAATGGCTAGAACGAAATTTTTTTGTTGCATTTCTCGCAGTATGTGCAACTTTTTACCCCATACATGCCACAAGATTCCAGCCACTAGTACCACTGTTACTCTAGTTGTAACATATTTTTCTTGCTCATGTACTTTTAGGTCATGTTATCGATAATTGTCACAAGACTCTTTGTCAGCCAATTTTCATTTGTAGTTTTTTAGCTCATAAATTTCAGCTGCCTCTTCCCATAAGAAAAAATACCCTAACGGCGGCAGTGAAAGAGCAAAGAAGATAGATTTATAATGTGGAGGAAATTTATAGCAGGCGAAATACTTAGTGATATATTTTGAAGGACTTCATACATTCCTCGTTATTAGAAAAAAGACAAAGAACTTGTTCACAAAGAACCAACCAAATAAAATAAGAACCGGTTTACATGCAATCGATTCTATGTTAACCGATTCTTATATACTTTGGTTCGTTGTGTTCAAATAGGTTCGTATAGAACGACAGAAATTTTAACTGATTCGGAATAATTTAAAGCGAATTAGGCGAGGATTAGCAACCGAATCAATTGTAAATCGGTCAATACAAATGAAACGGAAAAATCGAAATAATTATGAACTACGTAATATTAAATGAAATGAATCCATTTATTTATTACGACTCCATATAAGAATGTGTAGAAATTTAAAGCTGTTCATACAGAATACGAGAAAACTTCTTCCACATCATTTGAAATAGAATGATCTAGAATCGGAAAGTGAAACAGTTCATATAGAATCGCAGTATAGAACCATAGCATACAGAACCGAATGAAATGTAAACCAGTTGGTTCCATAAATTCGATTGACTTGTACGCATGTTTGCGCAATATCGTAGAAAATCATAGATAATCCAATCAATTGCTGTGAACTAAATCATGTGGAATAAAAATATAACAAAATGAATCTAACCACTTGATTAGAACCTTTTTAAATTAGCATGAGCCGTTTCCTATAGAAAAGAATGACACCAATTCCGCTTCATATCGAATGAAACAATATGTAAACCAATTAATTGCAATACAAAGATGTGAACTGCTTCACACAGAATCGAATGAAAATTAAATTTGTTCATGTAGAATGGAACTGGAGTGAGAAAGCTTAAATATAAGTGGTTCAAATATATAATCGAATGATACATAAATAAATCATAGAGTAACTACACCGCCTCGTATAGAATCAAGTAACGCAGAATTTGACTAATATAAAGTCGTCAAGAAATAAAGAAGAGGTTCGTATAGGAAAACCGGGTGTAGTATAGGAAGACCCGGTTTATTTACAAAAGACATGAACTCGTTCATATAGAATCGAACGAAGTGCGAAACAGTTATTATATAAGCGAATCAAAAGTAAACCGGCACATAAAGAAACGAATAAAATTGCCATTTGTCTCATATAGTATTATGAAAAGTGTAGCTGCTGTTATAGAACCGAATAAAATGCGAACCGGGTCATATAAAGACGTATAAGCGAGTTAATAAAAACTCGGTTTTTATAAAACCTAGAGAATTTTGTAAATCGTTTAATATAAAATGGAAAGAAGATTAATCTAAATTAATATAATCGAAAAGGTTTAAATAAAAATATTATGAATCGGTTTTTATAGCCAAATAAAAGGTAAACTGGTTTAAGATCCAAAAAGCTTGTTGTTCTCGTTTAACTTAGTTCGAATAATGAGTATAATGTACTAATATTAGAAGTCGACTTTAATTAACTTTAATGGATTTGAATGTTTTACCGCCACTTTCTAGAAGTTTAAGTGCGCAAAAAATACTTTTGTCCAAAATGTGGAAAGTGTTTGATGACAGAGAAAAAACACTAAATCCCCAAATACATTGGAATATTTAAAATTGCACAAGCACCACCAGCATTTACTCCAAAAGGTTAAATTGCCACAAAACAAATCATGTTGTTGACAGAAATATTATTTTAAAGCAGGTTGGAGTTTTTAGAGTTTAATTAATGGGTTGTTTATACGAAATACAAATGGAAGTTGTAATTATGCGAAATAAGTATCATAAGTTGTATTAAAGAGTAGACAACTAAATAAATTATTGCTTTGATATGTAATAAATATTCGCAATTATTAAAAATAATTTTCTCTCATACTTCCGGCCCCGCTCAAGGGTTTAATAGACGAATGAAAGCATCCCTTCATTTCTAAAAATGTCTGGGTTTTTTTTAGTATTCGAAATGACTTCACCAGAGAGTAGAATCAATATGTATTTAAGTAATTAACTTGGTTTTGCAAATGTTTTCCCTGGTTTACAGCTGTCCTCTTTTCTCATCTTTGTCCTACTGTCCTCGTCTATATTGGACCATTATGATCAAAATTAATTGATTATAAATGCTTGCCGTTGCCCTCACTAAAGTTGTTTTCAAATAAATACGGAACAAATGATGCAGCCGGCCTAGAATCCTTAACAAGTTGTTGTGCACTGCCTAAGGTTCTCCTCCAAAATAAAACAGCGGAAAAGTTTCGCAAGTGAGACAACTTTGAATTTGTGCAAGGATTTCGAATATAAACAAAACAACTTTTAGATAACTGGAAGGTAATGTTATGCCGTATCTCTTAGTGGTTTATCGAATTCCGACCCATTGTTCTGAAGTAATGGTAAAGTAAACTAGTGTAACCGCCCATTAAAAAAATCTGTACTTGATGGAAAAAATTAGAAACAGATTTATATTCAGTGCATTATACATTTAAAAAAATCAATCCTATTTATATTTTAAGGAGGATATTCAGAACACATATGATTTTATTTTGGAAAAAATTCGAAGCTCTGAGCTTTCAAAATAGTCCCATATACGAGGTCTGATCAAAAAATAACCGTTATTTTCAAATTTCGTGAGTTACGTATGTTCGGTTTTCGCATTTTTTTTCTGTTATGTTGGTACACATGTCTGTTATATATGTTGGCAATATCAGCCATTTTGGATTGTCAGTTTGTTTTTGACAGATAAAAAGGTTAGTCGTGTTTTGGTGTGCTCTTCGATTTTTTAATATTCGAAAAAATGGACCAATAAAACTGCATTAAGTTTTGTGCAAAAAATGGAATTAAAAGCGCAAGGACATTTGAAATGTTGACTGTGGCGTTTGGCGAGTCTACTACGTGCAGAACACAAGTTCAATTGTCGTATAACCGTTTTAAGGAAGACCGAGAAGATGTCAATGACGATGCTCGTCCTGGTCGCCCGAGCATAATCGTCGAATCACTATCAAAGAGGTTGCTGATGATGTTGGCATATCGTTCGTCTCATGCCAAGCAATTTTTAGGGATGTTTTTAGGCATTAAACGTGCGGCAGCGAAGATTGTTCCAAAATTGCTACATTTTGAGCAAAAACAACGTCGCATGGACCATCGCCAGGAGCTGTTGAACATCGCCAACGACGATCGAGATTTCCTCAAAAAGGTCATAACTGGTGACGAATCATGGCTATGACATTGAAACCAAAGCCCAATCAACCTAATGGAAGCGTCCAGAAGAACCAAGATCGAAAAAAACACGTCAAGTTCGGTCAAATGCGAAGGTTTTGCTCACTGTTTTCTTCGACTGCAATGGCGTGGTGCATCATTTCTTGCCACAAGGTCGTACAGTCAATAAGGAATACTACCTTGAAGTTGTGCGCCCTTTGCGCGAAGCAATTCGTCAGAGACGCACAGAATTGTGGAAAAAACAATCATGGATTTTGCACCATGATAACGCACCAGCTCACACATCGATGCTTGTGCGTGAGTTTTTGGCCAAAAACAAAACCGTTATCATACCTCAACCACCGTATTCAGCGGACTTAGCCGCCGCAACACACCGATGAAAGGAAAGCGTTTTGCTACGATTGAGGAGATAAAAGAAAAATCGAAACAGGAGCTGTTGGCGATACCAAAAAGAGCGTTTCAGAGTTTCGAGGATTGAAAAAAAAAAACGCTGACATAAGTGTATTAAATGTACTTATCTGAGGGACATTACTTTGAAGGGGACAAGATAGTTATTGATGAATAAATAAATACTTTTTGAAAAAATTTAATATAACGGTTATTTTTTGATCGGACCTCGCATGTATGTACTTTGTAATAAAAGCTGTATATTTTTGTGTTTTAGACTCCCATATTTATGCCTCAAAGCTTGTGTAGTATATATAAATTATATAATATAGTACAGGGTGGCTGATGAGAGCCGTTACCAAGAGAAAACTTGATAACTTTTTTCTATTTGAGTAATATGGATTTTCTTTTTGTTGATTAATCATTTGATTTAAAAAAAAAATGAAAAACTGGAACACTAAAAAAGGAATTAAATGGATTGTCCGCCGCTATTACGCAATGGAGTCCGTAGTTTCGGTGCAAATAGAATATAGGCGCACGTTTGGCGGCGATCCTCCGAGTAGATGGACAGTCGCTAGAAGGCCTTATAATCGGAACCCTTCCGTTCGATCAGAGGAAACTATTGGTGCCGGAGCTGCTGCCGGAGCTGCTGCCGGAGCTGCTGCCATACAAAGCAACCCCAGTCTATGCTTGAAAAGTTGCAAGAGTACGAAAACTTGCTGAATTGTCTTTTCATGCCTTTTATGAGGCTCATTTCGATGTGAACGGCAACGTAAACAAACAAAATTGTCGCATATGGAGTGGTTCCAACCCATGAGAAGGAATTGTATCCAATTCGCATCATGTGTGATATGGACATTCTTTACGCTGTATTGTTGGGTCAAACTTCTTTAAACAAAACGAACACAGCAGCGTTACAGATACTGGAGACCGTTACTTGAGCATGCTAAAAGAGAATTTTTCTATCCGGAACTAAGCTGAAAGAGAATTCCTTTAACTCCGTGTGATTTCAACAAGATAGTGCATACATAGTGCATACATAGCTCAGCCGATTATGACCGAATTACTCAGAAAATTTCCTAACAGGCTCATTTAAAGTAACTCAAAACCTTCCGTTGGCCCCCCCCGGTCGCCTGACCAAACTCCACCGAACTTTTTCTTTTGGGCTTATTCTAAACAGGAAGTGTGCAAATTGCAACCGACAAATGTGGATGAACTAAAACAGTCAATGTAGATTTTTGGAACGAATTTCCGTCATCCCTTGTCAAGTTTAGTTTGGAGACAAACCGATTTCGGCTGTCTGCCATCTTAAGTGTTATTTTTCGTTCTCAATCTCAATTGGCAATCAATTCGAGCGACAATAGCTGCAATTCCAGCCTCAACTTTGCGGGCAGTAATGAACAACTTTTTGATAAGATGCCTTACCTGCATCAACGAGCAGAGCGGACATTTAAATTCAATTATTTTTAAGACTAAAACTATTTGGAATACAATTCAATGGGCTTTTAAATGAAAAAAGATTAAATAAATTCCATGCATTACAAAAAAGTTATTCCAGTTTCGTAATGCAGCCAAATTCATCAGCCGCCCTACCCTGTATATACCAATTGAAGCTGCAAATACTTGCCCAAGTTTTCATCATGCTTCGTCATATTACTGCATCTGATTTTTTAATCAAGTTTTTTTTTTAATTTTTGATCTTTTTCTTACTGAGTGTCAGTTTTTAGTTTTCAATTCAAGCAAAGATGCAAAATTTTTTAAGTGGCCGCCACGTTTTCCACTTTTTAAGCTGACGTTAGGTTTCACGTTAATTTGCTAAGTGTAATCCGTAAAGGCTGCAGCCTATCCGCACCGTCAATATTACAAATAGTTAGTGGTCAATGTTCGTTTTAACTAAGTTACTATAATCTTTAACGAACCTTATCAGTAGGATATGAAAACAGCCGGCCCCATTAGTCGTACAAAATCTTAAAATGTACATATTGCTTTAAGTACAGTCAAAATTATAAGCAAGAAGTTTTAAATTGAAATATTTATGTATAAGACATTTGCCAAGAAATATTCTCACTCATTATAAATACACGCTAAATGTATTAAAAACAAAACGTCAGATTACAAGGTTCAATGCGTTTTCACCACCAAAAAAAAAAAGAGAAGAAAAAGTGAAGTTGTTATGTAAAGAACTGCAAAATGCAAAATAATATAAAACAGAAAACGCAAGGAAAGTGAAATATTATAAGACAACAAAAAAAAATAAAAACAATGAAAAGAAAATAATTTCCGTTCAAAGTACCACAAAAACAATGATAAATTACAAAATGACTGACGGCTGTTATTTGTTTTGTTTTTCTGTGGGTTTAACTTACAAATCGTACATGACAGACAGAAACCAGTAAGGAGCAGCTTTTAGTGCAATACTAATACTGCAATAAATGCAAATGAGACCAATTAGTGAAGTATTATTTTAAGTCAAAGATGATGTTCACAAAAGCAACAACAACAACAAAAAAACAAAGAAAAGGAAGCATATCAAGACTGTATGAATGAAAAGAAAATGCAATTGAGAGAAGGAGTTATATGAAATAGAATGCAAAATACGTTGGTTGTAAATGAAAGTGGTTAACTTGGAAAGTTAAGTTTTTTTTTTAACTTTAAATACAAAAGTTAAAAAAAAATAAACTTTAAATACAAAAGTTATAAAAATTAAACTTTCTGTATTTCGAACAATTTAATCGTGTAGAAAATTTGGGTGACAACCACTCAATTTTTAAAATATTTTTGAGTAACTTCCACACAAATGTTCTGTGCGATGAAATCTTGCGGAATATAAAAATACGCACTTAAAAACAAAACGTTTAAACGAAATCCGAATAAAAATGATTCAAGTCAAATATCCTAAATACAAAAGGGTCACAACTCAAAATACTAAAATGTTCAGGAGAGACAAAAAACTGTTTATGTAAAAATGATTGTAATAAAAAAAAAATATTGTTCCATTATGAAAAGATTCAATATTGAAGGTTCTGCTATACTTTTTTCAATTTTATATTATGTTTGCGAAAATAAAATAAAATTTTGATTTATGACTCAAAATAATTCTCTTTAGTTCATCGTGCAGAAGCAACACACTTACCATAAAAATAGACATAACTGTATTTTTCCAGTTAAGCATGGTACTCTGTTCATGATTTCGTGCGAAATGCTGTCATATAAAAACCTTCGTGCGAAATAAAAAAGAAATAATGTTGCTGAAGTAGTACTCTGTTCACTTTTTGAAAAGACACGAAATGTTTCTGACACCATGTTTTCCAAGTAAAAAATGTTTCTGGCAACATTTTTTTCACTGCGAAACAATATGGGCAGCAGTTTTTTCGCACGGAATTTTAAACAACTGCTGATCAGTTAAGCATTTGTAGTTTTAATTTTAAATTTGTTGTGCCAAAAAAAGTATAAAAATGGAGAAAAGTGTAATTTATTAAAAAGTGAAAAAGAAAAACGAAAATTTAGTGACGTAGAAAATCGTATCCTTATTTCTGCGGTAAAAAAAAAAGAAAACATATTTGGGATAAGTCCGATAAGCTACATTGTAACCGCAATGCCATGAAACAGACCGTGTGCCTTCCAAAAGTTGTTCGGTAGCGACAGCAATTTGTATTAATTGTTGCGCAGCAGCACAAGCTAATAATATTATTTTGTTTTCCATTTGTTTAATTTTTTTCATTACTTTTTCTCCCGATTCTTTCGAATAATATTTTTGTGAACTCATCAAACACATATGTACATAAATATGTATGTACATACGTGAAAACATGTTGTTTTGTTTAAATAATTGAATGTTGCATATTTAAAGGCCATAAAAACGACATTTTTCTTCGATCCCGCAGTATTGCACCACTAGCGTATTGTCAAATTTTTCTAGCGAAATAATAAATGTTGCTCAACACTTTTCGCAAATTCGAACAGAGTACTAGGCTTTAAAGAAGATAGTGATGTGAAAGAAATTTTTGCAGTAGTTAGAGATATGTACTCTGAACTAATTTATGGAAAAAAAGTGAGTTTTGGGAAAATTTTTAGTTGTGACCCTATTGTATTTAGGGTGCCGAACCATATAAAATTGCATATAGTACATATGTAGGTAGCAAAAGCTAAAACTGCGGTTGTGCTGGTGTGCGAGCTATCCACAGCAAACACGAAATCAAAGGTTTGATGTAGGATCTGCATTATATTTTAGGATTTCGAATGGAACAAATATTTTATAAATGGTTTAAGTTGCCTAAACATGTTGTTTGACTGAAAAATAAGAGTCCGGAATTTTAATAAACAGAAAATATAGAGGAATAAATAGTACCGAGATCGATACACAATCGAAGCTGATAATACACTTTGAAGCGGAGTTTATCACAATATTAAAAAATCATCTGTATTTATATTCTTGTGACAGTTAGAGGCGTTGCTTATAATTTAATATGGAACCGGTAAAAGTGGAACCAGTTCATTTATATGTAGAGTGATCCAACCATAATGCACGATGTTAATTGTGTCACTATCGCGAATTGGTAACGGAATTCTTGTGGCCAGAAATTGAGGATATGGACATGTGGTTCCAACAGGATGGTGCCATTTCCCACAGCCAACGAAACTATGACTCTTTTGTGCGAGAAATTCAATGACCGTCGTGGCGATGTTAATTAGCCGTCACGATCATGTGATTTTACACCGTTAGACTTTTTTCTTGTGGGATATTTAAAAGAAAAAGTGTACGTCAGTAAGCCAAGAACAATTCCTGAGCTAAAGGATGAGATAATTCAGCACGTTGAATTGAACCTCAATTATGTCTTAGCGTCTTTGAAATTATCGACCATCGGATAGAGGTATGCGACCAAAGTCATGGCGAGCATTTGACCGATATTTTGTTTCACACATAATTGCTATAGATTCTTCTATCATATTGAAAAAATATTAAGATAATTCTCTGAAAACTTTTTGTTTTATTTACAATTAACTTCGTGCGTTTTGGTTGGACCACCGAAAAAAATGCATGCGGTACCAAATAAAACATAAGCTGATGTGTATAGAATCGCAAAAAGCAAGTAAAATTTCAAATAAAAATGTGATCCGGTGCATATCAAATTACAAGGTGGCTCCAATATCTTCTGCAATTGGTGGCAATTTTCGATTGTTTTGTCATTTGTGAATAAAGCATATACAGGATACAACATCGAGAAGCAATAAAACGCCATGAAACTAAAAAACGCAGAATACTCTTGATAATAATTTTTAAAGAATCATAAGCGACGAGTCCATTCTTTTCCACCGCCACGAACCTAAGAAGCCCCACATTTTCTACTAACAGCCAATAAATCCACTTAAAGTCATTACATGGTGAACAATTTACGCCAAAGATGAAAAATTGTCTTATTTTTATAATTGTTGAGCTACACAGAACCATGATCGAGTACTTACTGCCGCAATTCTATGGATTGGAATTATAGGGGATGTGGTTCTAAAAGGACGGTGCATCTGCACATAGGATTTGTGAGGCCATATATATAGATTTTATACTCTTCCGTGTGGTCTATTGAATAGATTTGATTCCACCGGTGTAATATTATCTTGGTGATTCCGCCACCATGATGTATTGCTATCCGGGACATAATGGGGAACCAGTCCTTGCGATTTGGCAGGGGAATAAAACTGGCAAATAAAGACCTTCGAGGTTCGACCAGTAACAAAACGACTCGTACTACAGGAACAGGGTAGCCACCGGGCCGATAAGTCCCGTGGTGGTTTTTAGAGAGGCCTATTCGGGTGTTTAAAGAGATGGATGTGGAATATGTCAAAGTAAAACTCACGACTTGTAGACCGTTAATGAAAAAAATTGTCTATGGATATAGGACACCCCATGGGTACTTTCGGGTCACCTTGTACAGTTGGTTTATAAAGAAAACTTTAACCGGTTATTAGCGCAATTTATTTAATCAAACAAATTGTGTAGTTGTTTATATACTCGTAATATCAAATGAAACGATCGAAACGCGGTCATTTAAAATGGAATTGAAGGTGAAATCGGTTAAAATCGGAACTGCCATATATGACCATTATATAAAGATGTATTCGCATGGTCTCGCAGCAACTCGCTCATATTAAATCACATTTTCGAGTTAATGTAAAATTGAATAATATATGATGCTCTTCATATAGAAACGATTACATGCAAGTCGGAGTTATAAAATTCAATGAACTTGCAACGGGTTCATATAGAATAGCGCTAAACTGAAACATATGTGCCGTTTTCCGTACCTGCCATATGATATGGAAAGAATTTACACAAAATCGAATGAAGTTTCAAATGGGTTACAAAAATTTGATTAGTTAAGTCAAATATTAAGGGGTTGATATAGAAATCAAACCATATTCCTCGATACCTATCGAAATAAATGTTGACGGTATAGATGGCACTTCCTCCATTCTTCGTCAAGTTTGGTTTCGAGGCAAACCGTGCCATATGGCGTATGTGAAATCTTCAGTGTCGCTTTTCGTCCTCCCGTCTTTTTGATCGATCAGTACAAAGCGAAGGCCTGACATAAAAGAATGAGACAATAAAATATAAATAAATTATTTAAGAGGATCTATACAGAATCGAATAAAGTGTTAACAGGTTTATATTTATATAGATTCGAATGCATAGAGACAACCACATAGGACATATGTAACCGAGTAAAAATCAAGCCAATTTATAATTAATCGAATAAAATGTTTACCGGTTCATAAATAAATTAACCAAGTTCCAAATAAAGTGGAACGGGCAAACAAATTGATCTTGGATGCCTTTTACTAAGAACGAAATTATGTATAGCTTTGCATCAGTAACAATCAAATAAATAAAAGTAAAAATGTATTTTGTTTCAATTAAATTGTGAAATTGAATTGAAAACAACAGCATTTTCAAAAGTCGCTAAAATTTACTGACTTTAAATTTTTCTATAATAAGTTTCTTTGTGTCAATATGAAATAATTTTAGGCTGTTATCCAATCCGTACTTTTCCGTATGCAACGACTTCCTCCCTAGGGAATAACTTTATGCCGTTTTTTAATATTCTTTTGCGTATTTAATTCATGTTCATAAAATTTTAACGACAACAAATAACTTTAATAACGGCTTCCTTAGCCACATTAAATATTTAGTTACCTGACTTCTCTGTGCAAATGTCTAAAAGGAGCATAAGATTATTTAACAATATGCTGCTTATACGTGGAAAGAAAAAAAGTAAATGAGATCATAAATTTTCTTTCTAAATAAAAAAATGCTTGTTGTTGAACACTCTGCTACAGCAAGAATGTATTGTTTGTTTTTAGCAATAGATTTTCTACTACTAAATTTATATTGAAAATAATAACAGGTGATAAGCCCTACATGGATTACGTCGATATATTCTGGTGTCAGTAGAGTTGGATACCAACTGCCGAGTACGATCATCTGCGCCCTATCTTGTCCAGCAGTTGCGAAATAAACCTCACAGCAGCGGCCTAATATGTTGGCCGATTACAGTTAGTAAGGAGCTGATGTGAACTAAATAGTCTATTGCACCCGTTAAAGAAACACAAACACTTGGATGCTTTCTGAGATTTGAGAAATGTATTAAGTTTTCGAACAGCACTCTGGCTGTTGATTGCATAATACATAAATACGTAAAGAGATTTCAAAAACTTAATCCATTTATCGCCCCTAACTATAGAAGTTATATGATACGTTTAAGTAGACAACACTGGGTCTTACTGGCCTGAAAATTGACTCTGGTTGCAAAACCCCAAGAAAGCAAGAATCCTGTCAATGGTATTTTGCCCCATGAATTCAATATATGACAGGCTTGGTCCATTATAGAAAGAATAGAAGAGATTAAAGGTTCGACAGTCTTTTAAAAATATAAACAGTTTAGACGAAAGAATTAGTTTTCAAATCTCGAATAACTCGCATTGTGTAAATACCTACCGCAAATACGAGAGAAATCATTAAAGCCGGGTTTTCGCCTGCAATATAATTGGCCCCGAAAACGAAAACTGAAAAATATTGCTGTTCGTCACTGTTTCAGTTGGGGAGCTTTGCGGCTTAAATCAGCAACTGAAACGCGATTATTGTGCACTATTTTTTTGGTTGTCATTGCGAAGTGTTAATGAAATTAACGAGTCAAATCGTCGAATTACAGTCTATATCATAGCTCAGCAGCAACATGGAGATGATATTCACGTGATGTACAAACAGCGGCACAAAGGGGTTGCACACAATATCTTGATGGATCGATATTTCATTAAATGTTTTACCATTTTAAACAAATAAATAAACCTTCCGCATTCAATTCATCGGCCAGTTTTAACCACACTCTTTCCCGCCTGTCATTGAATTTTTAAAGTTGAACTTAACCAAAATATTTTTTTTTTTTGCAAAACCAATTATTCTTGTCTCATGGAAAAAATATAAATTGTTCCTTTTTATTCACTTTGAAACGGTATTAAATAAATTTTCTCGAAGTTTGGAATAAAAACATAATTTTAAAAAATACCTCATGATGTTTGATTTAATAAGTTTTAACAACGGAACAACTATGAACACAATGAAATCACATGTGGAAATATATTCCGTTGCTACGCGATTTTGTCTTCGTTCCTTTGCCAAATGGCTAGTTTTTCGCTTCTGGTCGTCGCCATTACGTTCCTAATTTTCGAAGTTGATTTCTAGAGCGAACTTTTTTATGCTCAAATGTCTCGAATTTCGTTTTCAGTGCTGATTTCGGTGTATACGGAAACCTGGCTTTACTGATGTCTTATTTAGAGTACATCAATATTCCTTTTAACCGAAAAAAAAATATTGTCATTAAATGGTTTTTGCTGCCGCTATTTTCTTTATTGAAGTCGATAAATTCAACTAAAGATTTTTTTTTACTAAAAATAAACTGAACCATAGCAGAGAAAACACCGCTTACAAGACCGGAGTTAAGGGTAGATTTTTTTAATTCTTTGAAGGAAGAAGTACAAAAATTTAAAATCAGACAAAATAAATGAAATAAAAAGTAACTAATTGAAATTTGAGCTGGAAACCGCAGGGTTGAAGGAAGGAGTTCTTAATTTGGTAATATAATTTTTAACGCGCTATAAATTTTATTGTTACACCTAATGTTTTATTAAACAAAGGAAATATTAAATATGTTGAAAAGTAAATTGAAGCATTTCGCTAAATTTTGTTTCTAAAGGATTCTTTTTTGTTAGGTTTGGATTTTCAATTTTTGAAAGTGATTTTGGGGATGTCAGTGAAAAGGTCTCACTCGATGATATTGAACTTTAAAAAAAAATAACCTTAATAGGATTTTTTCTTTTGTGCAATTTAAAGCCTTTAGGCTCTTTGTCTGCTACTGGAGAAAGCGTATAAACCAGCGCTCTCGAAAAACAATAGCGAAAGCTTATACAAATGACTCAATAATTAATACGTTGCACACTTATTGGATAATATCCGGTAATGTTTGTAGCGTGCTATACAAGTAACAATGGCGCATACTCATAGTCAAAAATAAAATATACTTTAAGAGAACTAAAGTCGACTTTACTTAAGAGTCAACTTTATGTCTTTCATGGACAAGTTAAAATATACTTTTAACGTTGAAGTCGACTTTATATAAAACTAGCTGTAGCTGTTTTTAACTCATTTAACAACAATATCAGCTGTTCTTTGCTAAGAAAAAAAGTGTACGGAAAAAATTTTAAATGTTCTGGTTACAAGATATATTGCCAGAAATTTTGCCATAATTGATGACAATTGGTAAGGCGATTATTAACAAAATAAATATGATATGAACGTGAGTGTTATACTCACGTTTTCCATTTTTTCCATCCAAATAGTTTACTTTTCGATTTATATTAAGAAAATAAATATTGCCGCTTCTTAATAACTAGCGTCAGCTGATCAAGGATGGTACTTTCTTTTATTTTTTTATCGATTGGTTGCAAACATATTCATCATTTGAGGTGGTTCAACTTAGAACATACTTGTTTTTTTGGCTATGGTAGTAAAATTGTAAATAACAACTTTTAAATTTAAAGTAGGTTTTTAAAAAAACCGATTTTAGTTGACGACTATGATTATGGGCAAATGTGTTTAAACATAAAGAGCCTTTAAATAAAATACAAATTATTTTAATTAGAAAATCTACACAAAATTTTTAAAACAACCGTTACTTAATTCTAAAACCACCTAAAAGTATGCTTTTTATAACAAGTTTCTTATTGAATACTTTTATTTAATACCTGTAGACATTTATTTTAAGATTTTATACAAAATAATTTAAATGCCAGTATTCTAAAAATCTATGTTTTATACATATAAACTTTAAAATGTAGGTCAGCATAATAACATACAGCATCGTTAGTTTGTTTGAATTTTTCATTATTTATTGTTCATAAATAGGTTTTAGTGTTTAGATTGTATTTTAGTTATTTACGTACCAGCATATAAAACATAATTTAAATTGAGTTCACTCACTAACAGCCTAAATATATGAAAGCGCATATGTATACAATTTAATTTATAAAATTTATTTGAATAATTAAATTGAAATGAAATTATTATTGCAAAAATTTAACTGTGTTGACCTGCCGAATTAGGAGTTAATTGTTAGTTAATTTAATATTAGGCAATATCAGACTAAAGAGAACCCAAAATACCAACCAACTTAATTGCGAAACTGGGCATTCGATCGAAATTTTAAAGAAACTTTGAACGGTATCGAATGCCGTAAGTTGCCTCTTGGTTTATCTAACACGGAAATAATTATTAACCCAAACATAAAATTAATTGATATGTAGTGATTTATATTGAATTAAATAAATCCAATTCAATATGCAACAATTTATAAAGAATCCAATGAAATCTGGACAAATTCTAGATTTGATTTTAATTTAGATTTGACAGGGTGATTTGTTATAGATATTTGGAATGAACTTCCGTCATTGCTTATAATGTTTGGTTTGGGGAAAAGCCGGTTTCGGCGATGTGCCATGATCAGGGTTGTTTTTCGTTCTCCGAACGTTACATATAAATTTGACCAGTAGTGCGGTTCACTATTCCTTTTTACCGATAATTGTATTGTTAAAAAATTTTAACATTTTTAACGAAATTGCTCTTCATTAACCTTTTTTAAACAATGTTCGGTATCAGCTGTTGTTGTTATGGAAAACACCAAACGCCAAATTTTTGTGTGTTGTTTATTTATTCAGCAAAATAAAATTCATGGCATCTTTAAGGGGCAGTGCTAAATAGTTTATAAATCATTTATAAACAATTGTTTAGGAACAAGGCAGAAAGTACACTTATACTACATGTGGGAAGTTTACTTGCCTTTTGCAAAAATAGGTAAATGCACAAAAAATTTTATCCATAAAATCTTTGTTTTTTCCATTCTTTGTGTTTTTTGCTTATTTGGTATTTTTTTGACACAGATGCCACTTGATATCATATGAACAATTCAAAATATGCTATACCCTTAACCACTCTAAAATAACGACTTAGTGCTTTAAAATTTTGCAAATAAATATGGAGGGACAAAGTCTACAATATGTAGTACAACAAACAAAAAAAAATTTCGAAAGGCGTCAATTCAAGAGCTCGATTGCTCAACTTTTTTCAGAAACCGGTTTTTGATTTATGTAACACATAAATGATGCCACAGGTAAACACTTAAATAAAAAATATTTGGAACGTATAAAATCTTCTAGAAATTTGCTTTCTCAGTACCTCTTTTAAATAATCTTTCAAAAACAAGATGCTGCTCAAATCTTTTGAAGTGAGCCTATTTTTTTTTGTCTTTTGTTTTTATAGAACTTATAGATCATAATATCACTTAATAAGCGGGATATGCTTGTAAGCTTGCGTGCCTTGTTTGAATAATTGTAATCTTATCAATTTCGGCCTT
This sequence comes from Phania funesta, assembly GCA_963932375.1. NCBI lineage: Eukaryota > Metazoa > Arthropoda > Insecta > Diptera > Tachinidae > Phania > Phania funesta. The sequence continues at coordinate 99,370,167 of OZ010653.1, read as the reverse complement.
GCTCAGTTTCAGCAGGCTTTCAGTTGTATCCGAATAAAGGTTCTATATAGATTTTCTTTGACTTTGTTTGCCAGAATATTTGCTCCTTCAGATGGTTTGCAGTCTACCATTTATAAAGTAGTCGTTCGACTCTCTTTTGCAGTCCAATAGCGGTCTCTGTGTGACTCTTTCAGACCGAATTGCCATACTAGTCATTTGGCTATCAGTGAAGATGTTGGCGTCTGTTGGCCTTATAGTCTAACTGAGCCATCTTGTTAACGCCGTTAATCGAAAGTACATATGGGCCTCTAATTCCTCTATAATAATATCCAGTTTGTGTAGCAGTTGATCATTACCAGCGTTAGGATTTGTTTTAACCAAAAGTATCTGTCTCGTATCGGGGTTCTGAAGTTCATAGATCATAATATCACTTAATAAGCGGGTACATAATTGTAAACCGAATTCTTTTGTATCAGTTTCGTTAGAATATTTTAGACTAGAATTGCTTAGAAATAATATTAAAGTGTTTAGCATTTTATTTCGTCGTTGTGTAATACGAGATTTTAGGGAGTCCAGTAAGTAAAACGAGAATTTTTGGAAATTTTGAACACAAAAATATAAAACTACCTTCAGCTTCAACTAAATTAGTAGAGTATTTTGACAATTGATTTAGAGACTTCAAACGGTTTCAAATTACTGTGGAGAACAGTGAAGGTTTTTTAAGATGAAGTTCCATTTGTGCCTTACATCGTGAACTAGTTGAAGCTCCCTTTTCTCTTGTTCATTAACATATATTTCAAGTTTTTTTGTGTCACTTAATTTGTTAAAATTTTTTACACATCATCTTTCGATTCTAACTCATCAAATTCTGATTCGTCCTTACTTATGACTTCTTCAAGCCTAAGGTTGTATATATCAAATGATTCTTTCTGCATTCTAGAAACGACTAGTAACGTTAACAAATTTTTTTGTTTGAAAACTTTCCATGGCTGATTAGTTTCTTGATTTTGTTTAGTTCTTGTATTTTATCAAAGAAAGCAGAGGTATAACGGACATTCCGCCCTCGGCAATACAACGAGCTAATATTTCACGCAATTAATGATTTTTGGCAATGTCTTTAAGTAAATAATTATTTGACGTCGCCTTTGAACTACTTGGAATGGAATAAAATTCTTCTATGTGCACACATATGTCAGTCTTATAGACATATATGAAATGATTAATAAGCTCTGGCTTCAAAGATCCTTTGCAACATAGCGTTTTAGGGCACTTTACGCACCTAGAGACATCTGTATAAATAATTTCACACAAAAGGTCACTATTTACACCTTTAACTCGATACATTTAGTAATAGTTAAAATCGAAAAAAACTAAGTGGCGGGTATATTTACAATAACAATCAGGAGACCGTCTACAAAGTTAACGTTATTAAAATAATCGGTTTATTCGTGCTATTATTGGACCTGAAAAAACGAAATCTCTGAGTATGCAAAAAATTAAAAAGATCATCGTATCGATAATTCTATGAGACAAAGAAATCCCGGTTAGCGGATTGATGCTAAAGATTTTTTGCAATACAAAATTAAATGTGTATGATTGAAATGCCAGATACACATTTCAGTTGCTCCAAATGTCTAGAGAAAAAAAGAAAACTTTTCTCACAGCCCCAGTGTATTGCTCCAGTCAAAATATGGTTAAAGGCGAACATTTACTTAGTAGCTTGGATTAATTAACGACATGCATTCATGTTCATTTAAATAATTGGGCCATACGCAAATATTGAACACAGTCTTGCAAAAATAAACAGCTTGATTTTAATTAGTTCACATTATCGAGAGTTTACTGTATAATGAAATTCGCCATGTTAATTGATATAGACTCAAACCAGTAACGTAAGAATTTATGTTGATCACCAAGAATTTTCGAAGCGGCGAAAAAACAATCCTTACGAATGCATTCGCGGTTTTTTGCAATAATTTTTCAATCTAGCAAACAAAATAAGTACTGTGTCTTGCAATTTCTTCTCTCGAGAGGCCAGGATGTGGGAAAGACAAAAGCAGAAAAAATCAATGAAACTTTGTTGCAAATATATACGCATCAGTATCTACTCGTATATATATATATGTAAATATATATATATATATATATATATATATATATATATATATATATATATATATATATATATATATATATATATATATATAACTTATATGTGAAAACCTACAGGAAATATGTGCATATAATCTTTAGAGCATACGTACCTACATACATACATACATACGAGTATATATATATGAATGTATGTAAGAGTATGAACGTGTTTGGGTTTGTATATAAAAGTGACAGACAATACTCATACATCGACGAATAAGGAACATATGTCGCAAGTATTTTAAGCTTATTTGAGGAACAAGGGAAAATTTAAAGAAATCGTTGCAAAATATTCAGAAAGAGAGATGATGATAGAATGACATATTGTAACCAAATATTAATATTTTATCTTAATGGTTAATAGAGTAAAAGAAATGCTTTATCAAATATTTCTTTGATAATTACCAACGGCTTCAAGTCTTTTTATTTTACCCTTACCAAGGAAATTAATGTTTGTCAGCATACACAACAGTTTGTCACATAAACTTGTAGTAAACGTGGGCACACATACTAAAATTATGTTTGTAAATGCTATTGTAGCAACATGTTGTAGAACGGGAAATGGCAAGAGGCCTGCTTGGTTGCTGGTGAGTTGATATACATATGTAGATGGCGATGACTATGAGATGCCCTCTTAATGTTTAAGCCAAGTGGAAAAAAATTAAGAAAAAAAAATAAAGGAAGAAATAACAAACAAAATTTTTCTACAGAGAATCATATCTACATTCTGTAAAATGTGGTGAAAAACATAACAAGGATTTGATGAGGCCAAGGGTATGGCGAGTGTGTATGAGAATATGAAAACAGACTATGAAACCAAAACCGCATAAACATGAGTGTGGTTAAATGCACTTAAGGGCCAAGTCGATGAAGAGAAGATTGCATTCAATTGGTGGCGTTGAGCACGATGATGATGATGATAATGACGATGTGGGTTGTTACAAAAGCAAAGCAAAACTGTGATAAATTCGTTAAATAACATAATATCATTGATGTTAAAAAACCAACTCTTAAATCTTTAATATAACAAAATTTAATTTACCTTGCGATTCTCGTTGGGAAAAACATAAGAGACACAACATACCTGTTAAAAGAAAGAATTGAAAAAAATTACGTTTAGTTTTTTTGCAATATTACATTTAGACACTTTTTTATACAAAAATATATCTCGGTTTAATAAATTGAATTTAAATCAAACAAAAGCAATTACCAACAAATAGATGAAAAGCATTTATATTGCTTTTCTAGCCTAAAGGAATTAAGTTTTTTTTCAGTTATTTACCAGTATAAAAATATCTGACTGTGTGGCAGATACAAACAGATTCTGCGGCTCATTCACGCTGAAATTTTCAAAACAGACATCAGTTGGTTTGCAGCTTAAAAAACACAGACGGAAAAATAAGGAAATATAGAAGAAAAAAATTTGCACAGTGCAGCGATTTTAATAGCGTAAATAGTAATAAATATTTGAAAAGACGTGCCACGTATTTTACGTTTTAATCTCTTTAATATATTGTATATTCTTTTTCCATACGACACTGCTGAATAATTTATACAAAATCCATAATATTTTAATATCTTGAAAATATCTCTAGATTGCACTCCAACTATGAGAATGAGCTTTCGTAAATATGTATCAGAAATTTTTTAATTAATCGTGCTAATAACGTACTTTCTTCTACACTGCTTCGTACTATTCTAAATGTCCTTATAAGTTGAACTTTCAAATCTCTCTTCTTTTGCAGATGATAACTGCATTTCCCAATCGTCCATATACAAGCCTTGTGCAATTTGAAGTCATCAGGCACGATAAAAATTATATGCTCAACCGAGATCTTGCTATAATCTCTGAATGGGGTTATGTGAACAGGATTGATTTGTATGCACGTCAGATCTAATGTTCGTTACTTCATCTGTAGAGAAGCAAAGACGCTTATCGGTGACATTAGGGTACCCAACTCTTTATGGGTTGTGTCATTTTTCTAGCCTTACTACAACGGAATGGTGCTTCAATGAAATTAGGGAACTTGTTCTTGTTACCTGAACAAATGTACGTATAACACGTACTTCATTATTAAGGACTCATCTGGTCGTGGTAGTTCGGCCACTCGACCGCTCAACACATTACAGGGAATACTCGTTTTAAGCCATATTGTTCGAACGTGAAATAAACTCCTTTTTACTGCCATTTTCAATCTACATACAAAGACTACTCCCGTTTTTTTTTTGTAGTTCCTGCCCAATGAATTGCCTGAGTGCTGATCCAACAAAATACAGCAGGTAATTATATCCGTGCTTGAAATAATTTCATTATGCCAATATGTGATTGTGAGTAAAGATCACACGGCTTATTGCAAACTAGTGCAGCACAGCAACAGGGTGCTATCATAAAGTAGGAATATCCTCTATAAATATCTGGAGATAGGATACGGATACAGCTCATACGTGTGAATGCTCAGAACTAGATGGCATTCGACTCAGGACCTCAGGCAGTAATGCATTATTTAGAAGAGGTGGCCGCGGGGAACATACATCCGTCTTAATACTAGTGAGCAAGGAAACCGAATATTACCAAGCAAAGTTCCTCAGAATTCTCCAGCCAACGTCTCTTAGGTGCGTTATGTTTGGTAAGGTTTCAAACGTGAAATACTGGGTTCTTATTACTGTCCTCCAGACGCTATTCTCTGCTCTTCCTAGATATGCTTGTAAGCTTGCCTGCCTTGTTTGAATAATTGTAATCTTATCAATTTCGGCCTTGCTCAGTTTCAGCAGGCTTTCAGTTTTATCCGATTAAAGGTTCTAGATAGATTTGCTTTGACTTTGTTTGCCAGAATATTTCCTCCTTCAAATGAATTGCAGTCTACCATTTATAAAGTAGTCGTTCGACTCTCTTTTGCAGTCCAATAGCGGTCTCTGTGTGACTCTTTCAGACCGAATTGCCATACTAGTCATTTGGCTATCAGTGAAGAAGTTGGCGTCTGTTGGCCTTATAGTCTAACTGAGCCATCTTGTTAACGCCGTTAATCGAAAGTACATATGGGCCTCTAATTCCTCTATAATAATATCCAGTTTGTGTAGCAGTTGATCTTTACCAGCGTTAGGATTTGGTTTAACCAAAAGTTTCTGTCTGGTATCGGTGTCCTGAAGTTCGCTTCAGGTATCCGTTTGCGTATAGCCGTTCACTGCTTCAATTATATTTAGACCGATCAGCAATAATCAGTAAAGCCATAATTAAACTCTTTCTTGTGCAGGACTCAGTAGTGAGAAAGTAAATCGACCACCAAAATTCACTCAATATCAATCAAGGGGGTTTAAAATCCCCCAAATAGTAGTGATCGTTCAACTTCTGTAAACAACTGTTACTCTAATAAATCTTTTGTGAAAATTTGTAAATAATTTCCTCAAATTATCCAACAACCTTTAAAATATTTAATTAAATTTCCTTCCCAGGAAGTATTTATTATCTTGCTAAAGCTTCTTATAATTCCTTGAAATTCATTTTATGTCATAGAATGTTGCAGCAACAATTAACAACTTTTTTATAAACATGTAATTTTCTTTATAAAATGTATTCTATAGGATGCAAAAGTTATTAAGTTATACACTTTTATGGAATCTTCAATTAAAAATACTAGAAAGAAAATGCTTTATTATGTTAAAATTTAATTCATAACACGATTTACTGTCTCACAGACGAATAGGCAGGCGAATAGACATTGTGCACAACAAATCTTTTCTTTATCATTTTTCACACGAATGAATGATATTTAAAGTACGAGTATATACATATATTTTTCTAGAATTTCCTTATAGATATTTGTGTAATATGCCTGGCAATTATTCTCTCACTTGCATACAAACACACTAGCAAACTATCAAGCAGAGTCCTTGCAACACACAGCCACATATTCGCATTCGTACTCCGAAAACAAATTTCCACATTGCAATAGCGTTTAAGAAAAAAGAAAATAATAATAGGAAGAGACACACTTTTTGTACTTGCGTATAAATATATGGAATAAGACGATAGTCCTCATGGAAGATATTGTACAGTGAAGTAGAGGAATACTGAGTGTTATTGTTCCATTTTAAACAGACAATAGAGTCAAGTTCTTATTTTTCTTGTGCATAGTGCTATTTCTCTTGGTGTTATATAACAGCAATCATATCGTTCCTTAATAGTTTATAAGTATTATATGAATTTAAATAGAAAATGTCCTTTTTGGGTTCTTAAATATGTTTGTTATTTGTACGATAAGAATGATGGTACTTTAGTGTGAATTTGCGGTTGGTCTCATTGTATGTAAAAGCTGGCATAAATGTCCGCAAGCAGCACTGTCCAGAGTCTGTAAAAATATTTTTATCAATTACTAGATTGGTCTTTAAGGAATCCTTGGAATGTTTTCAGTCAAACTACTGTTATATAATTTAAGAAATATGAAAAACTATTACCCAATCTACGGCATACATATTTACACTAGGAAGTGTCATCCACTAGACAATCTAGAGCTAGGGACAACGACGATCAGTAGACTAATCAAGTTTTGCCTCAACCATAGACATTTCAAAACCAAAATCCTAAAGTTTAGCGAGTATCGGTCAAGCAAACACAAATCGCAATCTGTTTTTCATAATTTGTAAAATACGGTCACCTTGCGCTTAGCCTGCGTTATATTTACATCCCATCATATTTACAGGACGATCTAGAGCTATGAGCAGACAATTTAACAACGCAATCTTGAAATCTCCAGTGTGAAGAAATCACGTACGCTCGTTCCAATCAAGTTGTATATCAACTGTCAACATTTTAAATCAAATCCATAATATTTGCGGATTGTCGTTAAATTGACTTGATACATATTTATATCTTCACAATGTTAATAAGTCTTTTTTTTTAACTCTCCAGGCTGTAGATGTAGCTTACAAAGGGGCTATTCAACCAGAAATGGAATATTCTACAAGAAAGTTGTTTAAGTAAAACTACATACATGGCAACTCTTCAAATCCTCTTTTTTATTTTTTTTTCGTAAAAATCGATATTTTATTCAGTGGTTCGCGGATATTTTTGGTGCAAAATTAGTGCAAAGCAGTTTACTCACACTTATGATTTGTGCGTGTTATTTGTTCGAGAACCGTTTCTGCACACACGTCGAACAAATCCGCGAAACATTCACTTTTGTTTTGATAAATTTTCGCGCATGCCGCGAGTTTAAAAATGTTCAATTTCTTGTAATTTCTGGGAGCAGAAAACATAAGTGTATGGGCGGCTTAAGGAAGCACGCAAGTCTTAATATTGTTACGAAGTATTAATCGAAGATGTGTAAAACGGTCTATTCTGCAAATACACAATGTTATAAACAAAAAGCAAAAACAATTGGGTAGCGGAAATTCCCCGAACCGCGATTCAAAGTAGAAACAAAAACAACTTCTACAAAAAGAAAAAGTAAACAAAAGACACACACGCACAAACACATATATAAGACTACTAAGCCAGCAAATGAAATAAATGATGCGCAATTTCACGTATGTTCGGGACATTTCAAAAAGCGGCTCTGATCTCCATATAAAGGCGCCGTCCACCGCAGAGAATATAGTTGACATTGAGATTTCGTAGAGTGAACAGCGGTGTGTACAAAAGAGTGTTAAGAGTACAGTGTAAATTAGTAAGGAAGAGTTCTAAATAGAGTCTTAATTGCCGAATAAAGTTGTGTGCTGATAAAGGACTGTGTATTTTAATTTTTGCGATTAAACGAACCCTACAAATTAACGTTTATTGTGGTAATAAACGTAACAATAAAAAGCAAAAAGTACAAAAGCCGTCGTAAATAGAATTTCAAGAAGTATGTACGTATTCAATAATTCAGCACTCAAAGACAATGTTCTCTTTAATAGATCATGCGCAATTAAACGAAATTCTGTTGAGTCATTGAATCAATTAACAGAGTATCGGATAAATGATTACTTCCGTGGTAAGAGGAAACGAAGATCAATCGAATATTTTGGGATATGTGAAAAACGTTCATGATTGGATCGTTTACTGTTCTCTTATATCCTCAGATTGGCAAAAGCTTTCGCGCATTTATAGCCGATAGGTTATTCACAACACTGAGTTGAGTGGGAGAGGCTTCCCATTCATCATATTAACAGGGTTTTCCAGCGGAAAAATAGCTATAACAGCATAGGATACGAGTATTCATCGTTTATGGATGTCAGCGATTTATTATATATCCGTAATATATCGTCGTTATGTTAAAAAGTTATATCTGCATGTTTCAGTTCAAATGTTAGGAAAATTACCCAACAAAAAACGCCGATATCCAAAGCAGTTAATTTATTGGGAATACTTGTTCAACATTAAAGCTGTTTTGCCCTAAACATGACTGCGTTTCTGGATGAACTGATTAGCAACATGGCTATACCGATAGGATTCTTACTGAATAGTGGATAAGGTTAAAATTGTCTTACTATAATTTTTTTATGAGGAGGAGATAAGGAGAAACACCCTTTTCCGTCATTATCCGGCTCTTTTGGAACCCCATTCATTCGAGCTTAAGGATGGATTATTATATAAAGTATGAGCTGTTACATGTTGCCTGTAGATAACACCATGGAACCGCCCATAGGGTTCTAAGTGAGCTAAAATCTATCTGAAGCAACTCCACATCAACCGTTAATTTAGCTTGCAGTCGGGATGTACAAAGTTTGGTAGTGCCAACTCCTGCTACTTCCCAATTCCAAAATAGTCCAAGGATTTCGCGACTAATTTATTGGGTATTAGAACAAATTTTAAATTTGTTTTGTTTGAAAATGAATTAAATATTCTACACATATGTATGAGTACTACGACCCGCATTATTATATTTACTCTTAAGTTTTTTTTTTAATTTAAAAATTAATAATTTCACTGCATTTAGATATTATTATTACAAAGTATTTCCTATTTAGTAATAAATATTTCAGCTATGCCTGCTTGATATCGTACTTCTCAATGTATCATAATAAGAGCGGGTGACTGATGGTATTGCCTGTCTGATATATCTACAGTTTGCAAATCCAGCATCATCATCATCAATTATCCATCTATACACTTACATTTATTTACACTGATACACTCTTTCCTCGCTCATTTGCATCACTTAAACAACAATTAAAGGCCCTTAAGGGTGTAGACTGGCAATTGCATTAAACAATTCTTTTATGTTGCTACTGTGGGTGTGTGTGTGTGTGTGCATCTGTGGGTTTTCATTAAAAACAATTTTTTGCATTTCCAAAAAATTAAAATTAAGAAAAACAAGAAAATAAATGGAACAAATTTACAACAACACGAAAATAACTCTTACTGAAGTTATAATAGACAATAATGGGATTTGTAAATAGAACAACAACAACAAGGCCTGTGCTGAAAATAACAAATGACAGTCGCTCTTCTTGTTGCGAGCTCTTTGTACAAGCCGATCTCGTATGCATACATGGACACAATGTACGATAGCTGCTACAGAATTGTTCAAAATATCAGAAAAAACAAATAATATGTGGAAAAAGTAAAGTTTGCTTTTCTATAAAAGCTCTTTTAAGTTTAAACTATATTTAATAGTTCCAGAACTAGCTTTTTAGGAAAAATCCGTCTAGCTCAGGATTCAGATTTGCCATTCTTGGAAAAGCTTTACCCATCAGTGCTTTCCTATTTTTAGAAAAGAAAAATAAAGCGAGAGGTCTAAATGAAAGAGAATGAATCGTATATTGAAAATGTTTTATTTAATGTCGGCAATTATGTATGGAATACAATATTAGATAAATGTCCCCTCTGTTAGCCTCACAAATGCGAGCCCTTTTGAACACATTTTTCATTACATTCTCACACAATTCACGCGGCATTTCATTAATTTCATCACGAATATTTTGTTCGAGTTGCTCCAGCGTTTCTGGTTTGTTTGCTTAAACCTTGCTTTTCAGATATCCCCACAAAAAGAAGTCCAATTAACATCACCACTCCTTGAAATAACTTGTTGTCGAAAGAGTTCTCGCAGTAACTCCATTGTAATCCTGGCTGTATGCGATGTGGCACCGTCTTGTTAAAACCACATGTTTGTCAAGCTCAAAGCATGCAGTTGTGTCGTTAAAAAGTTTTCAATCATATCACGATATCGCTCCCCATTGACAGTTACCCTTACGTCGTTTTCAGTTTTAAAGAAGTAAGGTGGAATGATTCTCCCTGACCAAATTCTATTCTGTTTATTCACATATCCATTTAAATGAAAATGAAAAAATCATGAGTGACGACATTATGATTTTTTCATGAAAATCCGGGTTGTCATGGGCGGCTGTAGCATCATTGGCATATGTACGGCGGCGTAAATGGTCTTTTGGAAGAAGCTCTAGTGTCAACTGAATCTTTAATGGAAACAAATGCAAATCTTTGTGAGAAATTGTGGATAAAGTTGTTCTTTGAAGACCAAGCTTCTGAGTACGGTGTCGATTTGAGGTTGATGGATTGTTTTGAAGACTTTCTTGAACAGCAGTAATGTTTTCAGCCGATCTTGCAGTACGTTATGGTCCATGCTTGGGGCTATCAGCTACAGTCCCCCGTTCTTCGAAATCATTCACTACACGATAAATAGTGCGTCTTGTTGGCACGTTGTTTCTCCCAAAAATTTCACGCAAATTTCTCATCGTCACAGTAATCGATGATTGATTTTGATAAAATGTTTTAACGATTAAAACACGTTGGTTTACCGAATATTTTTCCATAATAAATTCGCCACGACTGCCAAATTTGAACTGTCAAGACTAACGTTTACCAAAATGGCGGACACCCTGCACTTGGTGATTAAATGAAAAATTTAATGCGAAGCGCATGTTTGAATTGGTGATTTATTACCTTACCCTACTTTTCGCTAAATACGGTCGGATAGTGTTGTTAAATCAGTGTATTGATAAGCCAACGCTATCCGTCTTTATAAATTCTGTGAATTTCCACTAACCTTGCATTTAAATTCATGGTTTTCGTCGTTTTAGCTAAACACTCGAGAGAAATATTCCCACAAAGTTGCTTTTGTAAAAAAAACAATATATACTATAAATCGTTTTCAAATAGATTTTCCCCTCTCCAGGGATTTGTGCAAAGGCGGTATTAATATTGTGCATAGCTTTGCTTCGTAACAATGTCACTTTTATGATGTCTCCGCTAGAAAATAATAAATCTTGGCTTTTATATTGGTTGGTCTGATCGTTTCAAATAAAAGTTCTGCATATTTACGAGCGGATCTATAGTATGACTAAGTAGGAATGATATTTTTTCTATTGTTAAAAATCAAGAGCTGCCAAAGATGCCCATGATATATAACTGTCAAAATATTGGGCATCCGGGCATCCTTTCACGCCTGCCGAACCTGTGGAACTATTAAAAAAGATATCAAAATGTGGCTTAGCTGACCATATCCCATCTTAATTTTGTCATGATGTCGATCATGATTATAGTTTCGTTGCACCCTGGAAAACTTTGAGCGTAAGCAGGACTCTTTTGAACATTAAGCTACCAACCAGACATTGATGCAAAGTTAAGAGAACATATTCGCCGTAGTGGATAGTATCAAAGAAGGTCCACAAATTCGGTTTGCCGACCAGCTGATTTGGGCAGCACCAGTTGTATTTGAGCCTACAGCCTAGACAACGCCGCGAGTTTGCTAATTGGGCACTAGAAATGTTCGAACCGAAGAGCCGAATTTAAGGTCAAGACCCAGATTTAGCTCATCGGCTGTCAACAAGACAATTTGCCGCTTTTGGAGAGAACACAATCGACCATGCATTATTGCGACCACAAAGTTTAAGCGATTTTTGCGGTTTATGTCATGCCGAACCCATAATGCCACCGCTTGAAGAGTAAATCTTCGCATTTACTTGGTTATTCTGACCCTTTAAAAAGTTCTGTGTTGTACAACAACTAGACGCGGATCCAGTAGGTTCTTGGTAAGGAAAACTTTACAGAAAACCCAAAACTTACAAATTTGGAACAAAATCGTTTGTGAGAAAATTATTCCAATTTCCATGCCTCTAGATCCGTGCCTGGTTTAAAACAGGAGTGCCATATTCTGTCTATCCTGAGTATTTATAGCCGCCAAACTATGGTAAAACTTACGCACATAGATTTTTGTTCAGAGGCATTTACGGGACTACCCTCGTACCTGGTACTGGTATTGAAGTAATTTCCATTTTATCATTCACAGTTAACTTTCAACATGTTATATATGAATTTCTAAATGAAACTTCCAATAATGAATTTAAAATGAGTGGGCCCCCGTTTGTTTGCCTTTTTGCCTCCCGGCAAAACAAACCAAATTTGTAAATAAAAGCAAAGCAATGAATGATGGAATTTAAAAAAGAAGACAACTTTCATAATGATTTTTGTTCTTTTTGTATAAAAAAAAGCTTCTACTCTTTAGAAAAAATCATTTTTGAAATTTTTTTCTTCCGCAAAGTCGCCTGAAGTAAAATTACAAGTATCTATCTACTACTCTACTGTTGTACTCATTCTATTCCATTTTGATTGTCTATCGCCCGTCAGGCAAAATATACAAAAGAACAAAACGTTCTCGAAACGGTTGCCTCCTTCTGTATTATTTCATTTTAAAATTCGCTGTTATTCTCATATTTGATTCAATTGTGATTGACAGTTGAAATTGTTCGAAATAAATTTTTGCAGCAATCTAAATTTTGATTTTCTGCCTTCTCTTCTTGTATATGCGCTGACATTGTTGCAATTTTTCTTCTTTATCACATTTTTAAATTTGTTTGCTAATACTCCTACATATTATCTGCAATTCCCTTTTGCGTGTGTTTTTGGGTTGCATTTCTGGTTCAATAAACCCATTATTGTTTTTTTTTTGCTGTGTGTACAACTTTTCTACCACTTACAGGCTGGTAGTCAGACACATGCAGTGGTAGTTTGCAGTAGTACTACTGGCGTGTATTCGTGTGCAGTTGTATGTGCTTGTGTAAATCAGTATTATGCATGTAATACTTGCAGTAGTTCAACAATTTTACTTGCTGTTTTTTTCTTTTGCAATAAGTCATATTTTACATTTGTTTCCCCAACAATGTTTAAGAACTTAGGCAAACTTTTGGTAAAGTGGAAGTTTTTACCTCATTTTGTTTGGAAAAAAAGGTCTTACATGTTTCATTAGCATGAAATAAATTTAATAACAAGTCATGCTAAACAATTCTTTAAAAAAAACACAAAATTGCAAGATAATATATACAGTGTTGGACATAAGGTTAGCACCTTAGCTACATACGTGCGTTATTCCAAATCAAACATTGCCTTATATTAAGGCGCACGGTAGTGCGCCAGGCGAAATACATGCCTAAAGGACACAGTGTGTATATTACACGAAACCATTCACGCTTTTTCCCCCTCATAACTTTGCTTCCTATAATCATAATTCCTACCATAAGTCTTAATATAAAAGCATTCCGAGATATGAAGGTGTAAAAAGTGCATAATTTAGTACATATTAACTGACTCACTCATCAAAATTATGAAGCACTTGCACTATAGCTAGAGAGCTGAAATTTTGTATACAAGTAGGCTTTGCGGAATTAGTAAACAAATCTGAAAATAGGCACTTTTTATCTAGGGGACAAGGGTTCCACCTTATTTGTATGGGAAACCTCCACTATAGCTAGAGAACTGAAATTTGGTATACAGGTAGGCCTAAGAGAATAACTAATGAAAGAAATTGGCACCTTTCATCTAGGGTGACTAAGGTTCCCTTTTATTTGTATGGAGCTATTCCACTATAGGTAGAGAGCTGAAATTTGATATTAACCAACTATCTGTAAGCTTTAAGTTAAAAGAGGCTTTTTACATACATTAACAAACAAAAATAACTTGGGAAAAAAGGGCTCAGAGCCGCACAAAAACATAAATATGAAAATAAGGCCAAGTTCCTGTCCGAAAATTGAGGCAGAAAAAGTACTGAGATCAAAATGATGACCAAGTTCTTCATATGTACCATACCATCCAATTTCTAGGCAACTTGCTAGCTTGACAAAATTATTTTTGAACTTTCTAATATGAGAAAAGATTATGGGAAAAATGTTATCAAAATAGTTTTATGTACATTTCGCTGGTTGCTTAGGCCAAAAGTTTCTTGATAAGCTGGACTAAGTAACCAGCTAAATGCGCATAGAGATCCCAAAAACTCTTCTTAAAATAAATATGCAAATGTTTGTGAAAACATTGGCAACACTTGGTATTTTTTGCTTTCTACCTCAAGCAAATCGTAGCCTGTGTTGTTTTTATTTTTTAACGCTTACAGCTACATTTAGAGTTGGCAAACAACCAACCAAACGTAGTAAGGCAGGTAAAAGAATAAAAAACTAAATTTTGTGTTGTTGGGCTTCTTTTGGGTTTCAAATTTGGTTTGAAGTTTTTGTAAAAAGTTGGGCAAAGGTTTTCTGATGAGCTGTTCTAAGCAACCAGATAAATGCGTATAGAGACTAGCTTATCCACCCTCAACAATAAATTGCATTTTTGGAATGAAAGAATGATTTGCACATCTCCTGGGCATAATGTTGATATTGAGTATCATGTCTTTTGGATTCGAGTCCACAAATCGCTTAATTTTTCGGGTTTAACAGCAGTCTATAGATTCTCTTTGGGATTGATATCAGGTAATTGATCTGACCAATTTCATATGTCGATTTTTTTTTGTTTCAAGCGACATTTGTTAGCCAAGTGATCCTTTCGCGTATCAATTTTTAAATGGGATAAACTCCGTTCCCAGAAAAAGCTGCCCAAATTACTACATTTTCTCCGCCATACGGCTTTACCGTCTTTGATGTGTACTTCGGGTTGTGCTGTATATTTCGAGAACGTCATACAAATATTTTACGGCTGATTCAAACTGACAAAATTTCGATTCTCTAATCCAGAGAGCATTTTTCCAAAATAGGCTATGCTTTTCTAAATGTTCACGAGCTAATGAAATTCAAAACATATTGTTCACGTCATAAAGAACACTTATTACCAGCTTTTGAACGCAACACATATAAAGAGTGCTAATATAATGTCCACCTCTGTATATGAAAATTTAAAGGGCGCATATTCTAAAACATTGACGAATTTTCATATACAACTTAAACTAGACATTTATTACTTTCGACTAGTGATTATTAGCTAAGACCGTGTAGTGGGTGGCCGCAAGGCCAAGGCCTTGGTCCTTCAGCATCTTGCCGGCACAGCCAAGACTATATTTTCCTAGATATTTATTGCTATTAGATCCAGTTATTCAGTTAGGCTATTCGAAATTTCGCTTTTTTGCCTAACAGATTATCGAGGTCTATTTCAGCTTGCGCACAATGTGCTAGCCCGAGTTCATAAAGTCCAAGCATGCCATGACTTTAGTTACTTCCCTACTAATTCCGAAAGGATTGTAACTGAAAAATTTAAATTAGACAAAAAATAGCTGGAAATTACCCGAATGCACTCTTGAACTGATCTTAAACTAACCTCGAACTGAATTCTAAATCAGGCGCAAATCCAGGATATTTCCATCCCCAAAACAATAAAAAATTCCGTTTCCTAAGCAATAATTTAAAAAATTTTGTTTTTCATTAAAAAAAAACTTCACCAAATAAACTTCACTCTAAATAAACGACAACTACCCAAATTTGAAATTGAATTTTCCTAGAACTGAACTTCTTACCTATAAAACTGAACGAGTGGTTCAACAGCGCCTCATCTACTATGCTTAAATTTGTTGCCTAATTGCTTTCGTTCTCTATTACATATTAAATTGTATTTCAATTTTATAAATTTAAATTTCCTTTTGTTTATTTTCCTTTTTTGTGTTTGCTAGCATTACATCAAATTAGGGGCGTTCAGTTTGACAGCTTAACTATAATTTGACAATCTATTCTCTAACTGATCCGGAAAACAAGTAGAAAATGAAATAGAAATTAATCAAAACTGACATAGTTTCAATCCACGCGGCCGCGGCTTCATTTGAAATCCGAGAGGTTCAACTGTCAATTACTTGCCACTTGCAATATATGTCGTACACAGTTATATCGTTCAACTCGGACCAAAAAATATAATTACCATTTATCACCAGCCCACGAATTCGCACTAATGTATAACATTTTGTAGATGAATGGCTAGCGGAGTCTCGTGTGCGTTTGAGTCGCCCCATACAAAGCCTTTTTACTTGTTAACATAATCATGCACCCAACAATGCGCCTATTGACTTCACTTCTAAACGCCCAATCTGATGTGTTGCTCCATCGTGTAACTTTCCATGGTGAATTGGCATCAGTGTCTGAATAATAAATAACAGATTTGACAGACGCCGTCAAAACAACATGGCCACCACAAAACTACTACTCAACTAAAACTTAACTCGAAATGAAATAAAAGTGAATAAGAGCTCAACAATAACTCAATCACAACTAGCAGTAAACTAAAAACAATTTTTATAATTATTCCTTTTTAAGAGATGATCCCTAATATAGAAAGTTCTTCTTTGTTGCTTTTACAACCTAGACAGACAATACATAAAGTGTTTCTGTGTTGATATATAATTCGATTAATGTTATTAATACTCTCTTTTCCAAGTCACTTGCAGTTTCAACGAAATATAAAAAATCGTGCTTCCTCTTTTCATTATTCTACAATTATTCACAATTATTTTTTTTTTGCCTTTTAACTGGTGAATATTTGTTTTAGACATAAGGGTAGGGTAAAGTAAAGGGTGTACCCAAATTTAGGCTAATTTTAACTTGGTAAAATAGACATTCTAAGTTGTATATGCTTCAATGCATGGACGAATAATGATCTAAAGGACCAATTCATATCATTGAAAGGATGCATTATTTTATGACCTGTATATTAGAATCATGTCGTGATATCGAGCAACATTTACAGTCACGGTTTGATCAATATTTACGCCAAACAGTAAATAAAAACGTTATTTATGTATCGACAATCATATGCGAATCCTCTGAAGTACAAATACGGCAGTTTTAACGATTATTGAAGACATCAAGTTCAAAATTAGCTTCATTGTTTAAGAATATCATGCTCAAAACATCAGCATTGACTTGTTGACGTTTAATAAACCATTAATCGGAGGGCTCTCCCCTTTGCTGCTTGATAAACTGAAGTTCTTGTGCCTTTGTAAGAATAGAGACGCAGATTTAAGTATGCGCTACAACACTGAACGTTATCCAACTCTCAAAGATACTGCTTGGAATTGTTATTATACGATCTTTGTTTTTAAGATCCCCTATTGATCAAAATTTTTTTAATTTTCCATAGATCAACTGACCATGTTTTGTATGAAAGTTACTTTTACCATCCCTAATCTGTCAAACATTTTATTTGGTTGGCAACACGTCATTGAACAAATCAACGCGAATTTGTATAATGGGGTAGTTTTGGGACACCCTTTCTTCGTTTGAATAAAGTGGTTTTTAGCTACAGCTGTAAATTAACGCAAACTTAAAAGGATTCTTTTTTTACAATACAATCCTGTTCATTAAATTTCATTTGTCTTGTGCCAAACAAAAACAACTTGAACAAGTTCATTAATGTTTCGCAAGAAACATAACGTATCATACTACTGTGGGCAAAAAATAATAAGACTTTTTAATTTAAATTTCGCGCTGAAATGCATTCGTCGAAATTTTGTTCTACGTTGGTATGACTGTCAGTAACATCTGTGCCAAATATCACATCAAAGTAATCATTAGTTTTTAGTATGCGCTTGTCTTTCTGAAGTACAACAAGTGCATTCGGCGATTTTTACAACGAGTGAAATTATTCAACAAAGAAGTTCCATTAAATTTTGTGTGCGGAATGAAATTTCTGGTGCCGAAACGTTCAAAATCTTACAAAAGGCCTTCGGTGATAATTGTATGTCGCGAGCAAGTGTTTTTGATCGGTACAAATTATTCAAAGAGGGTCGAGAACGTGTTGACGACGAACCACGTCCAGGACGGCCATCAACATCAACTGATGATCAACACGTCAATAAAACCCAAGAAATTGGTGTTCGAGAATCGACGATTAACAGTCAGAGACCTTACTGATATCGTTGGAATATCGGAGGGATCAGTGAAAACCATTTTAAAATATCATTTGGGCCTAAGAAAAGTGAAGTCACGTTTGGTTCCAAAATCACTCAATTTTCTTGAAAAACAGCGTCGCGTTGACATCTGTCAAACAATGCTTTCCGACTACCAGGATGTCATTAAACGTATTATAACTGGCGACGAGTCTTGGATCTACGCTTACGACCCGGAAACAGACGATCAATCGGCCGAATATCGTGCCAAAGGTGAGCCGAAGCCGTAAAAACCACTTCAAAGCAAGTAAAAAATCACAGTTTTCTTCAATCATCGAGGTGTGATGCACTGCGAATTCCTTCCGACCGGCCAAACTGTCAACAAGGATTAATATTTGAGTGTTAGGCGTCATTTGCGCGAAGCTATTCCTAAAAGAGGCCAGAATTATGGGCCGACAACTCTTGGTTTTTGCACCACGATAATGCACCGTCGCAAAGCGCATTGATTCTTCGAGAGCTTTATGCCAAAAATTTAATCAATATCGCTCCACATCCACCGTATTCCTCTTAGCTCCGTGTGACTTCTGGCTGTTCAGCAAACTCAAGTGACCGCTCCGGGGAAACCGTTTTGAGGGGGATTACTGTGGGGGGACGAAATAGATTTGGCAGAATAAATAAAGAAATTTAAAATTATGAACAAAGTCTTACTATTTTTTGCCCACAGTAGTATATTTGCCAATGAATTCTCTAACATTCTCCTTTCATTTAATTAAGAGTCAATTGTAATAGATTAAAGAAAATGTTCGCACTTTGAGGTGACGACTTTATGGATTGGGTAAATAATGCACAATATTTACAGATATCCTGCCTTTTTGAAATTCTGTTAAAGTCAGCGTGACCCTTATAAGAATTTTCACAAAACAAAAAAAGCAACATAAAAAGAAATGAGAAAAGTAAATTCCAATAATATCAAGACATTCTTTTAAAATTTCCTCCTCTTGTACATACAAAATCAAGTTTTTCTTTCTAATAAACTTAAGAACACAATACGCATTTCCTATACCATACTCCACAACTTCATCTGTAATACCTCAAGCAAGCAATATTGGTTTAAGAAAACAGCAGACTAACAACAATAACAGCAGCAATAACAAAAGCAACAAAACAGCCTTAACTACTTTATAAAATAAGATCTACACAATGTGAACACTTTAGACAGATAGAAGGGGAAGATACGAACATAGAACGAG
This sequence comes from Phania funesta, assembly GCA_963932375.1. Classification (NCBI taxonomy): domain Eukaryota; kingdom Metazoa; phylum Arthropoda; class Insecta; order Diptera; family Tachinidae; genus Phania; species Phania funesta. The sequence goes on along the minus strand of OZ010653.1, from coordinate 99,350,720 downwards.
AGAAAAGCCCCGTCCCTTTATATAATTATCCATTCCGGTCATGTCTTTAACTTTTTGCAAGATGTCATCGTCAGTATAATATTTGCTTTTCCCCCTACTTCTGTGCGTTTTTATTCCCCAGCTTTGTTAATTCGTAGCATTACGGCGTACAGTGGGATTAAATGTAAAAATATAATTATACCTCCAACTATTTTGTACAGCCATTTGCTTAATCATAAGTCAGAACTCAGCATGAAATGTATTTGCTTATTCGGTAAGGCGGAAAAATATTAATCGGAGGTATTAACACCCCTCCATGAAACTTCAATCTTTAATACTCCCTCTCGTCTATATGATTTTCAGCATAAATTGTCATTGTTGAGCAATATTTTGACCCATTCTAATCCATCCTATAAAATTCGCTCTGGTACACTTACTCTCTAACATCACAAACGAAATTGTGTGACTTTAAACTTACACCCACCCGCCTTGTTAAACATTCAGAACATACAGCAGTATAATTAAGAGAATTTTAAAGCGGAATAGGACGTTTTTGATTCTATAGTATATAACCGCTACTATTTTCACCGTTCCAAGAAACGTCGCAGTTAAGATTACGTTCTTCCGTTACTCCTCCTGGTAGCATATAGGCTTCTACAAAGCATCTCCCCCTTATACGATTTGGCGCTGTTTTTTTTAGTTGGTTTTTTTCGTCTTAGTTCTTGGAGTATTTTGCGCGTCCAGGGTGTTTCTTGGTCGACCATTGTTTTTGTTGTTTCGTTATTCTATTTTGTTTTTTGTTTGTAGTTCCAGCTAAATAGAAGAGTAGTAAATCCACTGTATCATGTCCCAGGATGATGGAGCGGTGCAGCTACCCATTTGTCATTGGCTAGGAACATCTCTTCCATATGATTTTGGTGGTGGTGCAGATCCTTGGTATGTGGTGTGGAGTCCTGCTAATTATTTGCCATATCTTTTTTCTCTGATTGTAGATCTTCCTGAACGTTCGTGTGATGCTGAGTCAGAAAGCTGGAACGTCAGGGGGCTTCTTTTCCGTTTTTGAGTTAATTAAAACTAAACCCTGCTCCAAGGTTTAAGCCTTCTCACTGAAAACTCAAACGCCTCGATGAAATTTTAGTCTCTGCTGGGATTCGAATCAGGGTCCTTCCGGTTTGAAGTTAGGCGCTATAATCAGTACACCACCTCACCTACTTAAAATATATTATATGCTTTTAGTAATTAAAAAAGCAAAAGCTCTTAATTTTTTACTGGCGTTTCAAAAATAGCCAAGTAGGGTTTGATCCAAACATTCAGCGTGTTCTTTCCTAGCATGGCTCCCATGATCAGTCATACAGGTCATTTTAAATTATTTGTGTTTCTCAAATCATTGCGATATGAACTTTTACGAAGAGAAAACTTCCTTTATACTGGTTATTCTTATAAAACAAAAGTTAGAAATTATGGTTCAAACATTTTTTATTAGTCTTTTCCCATAAATTGTATCACAGTGCAGTGGTTCGACGTCTGAAGCAATCGTTCTTTAGAAACAATTCATATGTTGCTTTTCCAAAAAAAAAAAAAATATCAGTTAAACAAGAAAGATGATGTTAAATTTGTTTTTGGAAATATGTTTCCTACAGTCTGCCACTGATGTTGCTTAAACTAAAAAACTTGCCGGCATAAACATGTTTTTTTAGATTATTATTTTCAATGTTCTTTTAAAAACTTTTTGGTTATTGTATTAGTGACACTAATACACACCTAAGAGAGCTGTGTTTGTTTTAACGATGGAATTAAATTCTCACACTCAGCTTTAAAAAAATTAAAATTAACATAAAGTCGAGTTGTTACGATAGCGTCACTAATAATGTCCTATTAGCGACCGTTGTATAGGGTGTCTCAATAAGATTGCACTGTGGAAATCCTTGCGGCAATAAATCGATTGTTTCATCTGCGGTGTGGCAGGTGAAGCCGTATTGCTGAAACCATATGTCATCCAGATCCATGCCGTGTAGTTAAGGCTACAAGATTCCGTTATGATGTTTTTGTAACGAATGCAGCAGCAATGTCTCCCAACAGCCGACCTATACATCGACACAGAGGAGTCTTACTATCCGTAATCGATCATGTTTCTTTAAATTTGTTTACCACTCTTTGAATTGTGGAAACATGAGATTCACTTTTTCAACCGAAAATTTTTAATAATCGAAACAATCATAACTGGCAGTTGGTAAAACACCAGTGTTGCCATGAGCACGAAAATATTGCATCCTTATAGAGACACCTTATATATTAAATAAATTCTTTCAAGTTTTGTTTTCCTAATTTTAATGAGAAAACTAGACAAAGTGGCTGAATAGTTAGTTTTTTATAACCGCTACAAAGTCGACGTTGTGAATGCATTTGTGTTTTACTTATTGCCAAAGACATCAAGGTACAAACGAGCTAAATGACTTGACCTTCTATAACCCAATAAACGAACTCTCTTCGCTGTGAATGATTATTAGGCCATTATTTTTGTAACAATTGAAATTTGACTAAAGATCTGCTTGTTATTGCACGCCCAGTGCCTTTAGCATGCTCAATTGAGCCAGTTTTCACTATTTTTAAAATATTGTTCGGCAATGGTAACGCGTAGTTCTTCCGAACAGGTGTATGGTTTTGTAGAAATGGGGGCAAATTCAAATCCAGCGTGAAAAAGTGCAAAATTACAGGAAATTTTAACTTGTGCTGCCCTTGTTAAAGTTATGGAAAGAATGGTAAATTGCCATATATTAAGATCAACAGTAAACTTTGCGACTGCTGCTTTTATGGTCCATTTATCTGAAATTGGGGACAGTCAATATATAGAACATTAAAGGCTCAGAAACTATTGGTGTTTCTGGCGATGACCAATGACTTAACATAATTTGAAAATGGGGAAACAAAGTCTTCAACCAATCTGATATCCTTGTAAGTAGCATGTATGGCCAGATACTTTAAAAACAATTATCTACCGCGTAAAGGAGAGGTGGATTAAAGCTGATATCTAGCTCTATTATTTCACTGAAACTTCCTCGGAATGTGGATTTTACTACACTACCGTTGCAAGATTTGGACATGTTCTAGTGTAGTAAGGTGATTTGGTCTGGCACATATATTCTTTATTTAGCCAAAGCGTTTGTATGTTATCTGAAATAAACATTATTCCCTCTCTATTTCTTCTGCTTTTAAACTCTTAACAGAAAGCATGGAGTAGGATTTATTTTCTGAGTTCCGTTCAAAAAAAAAAATTGATATTAACATTCGAATAGATTAGAATTATATTAAAATCTTTTTTTAATCCTGGTAATTCGTAATACTTGCCATAAGATGTTAGCAAATATATTCTGAAGTAAATCAATTCTTAGGTACTTCTAATTTGAATATCTGAAATTTAATAGGGATATGAAAAATACTATTTATTCATAGACATAATACGTAGTAGGATCTCAAAGGATTTGCTTGAATCGTTTAAAAACAAATTTAATGCAGTATAAGTCTTTACAAAAGCATTATTTGGAGAAGGTCTTACAATTATGAAAATAAGGAATGGTGGAGGATAGAAGATAAGCTTAACTTTTAATTTAAATAAAACCTTTCGGAAAACCAACAAAAGTTAAAGGACATTTTGTGCAGTTTTAGACATGTTTTTCTGAACCAAGCTCTTGCATAAATTAAAAAATACTCGCATAGCCATTAATTTCAGCACATAAGTAAAACAATATTATTTGACAGTATGCAATTAATAACTCCAACAAATCGTGTGCCTAAACATTTTTCATTATAAAATTTTAACATTTACTTTTCAAATCAAGACTACACAGCCTTTACCTTCCTCTACCGAAAAATTTAATAGGTATGTATTTGCATTTATACAAACACATCTTTGCAATGTTTTTTTTTTAAGGATACAACATTAATTTTCTTAAACTACAAACAAAAATTTTCAATTTGTAGTTTACAAAACGGAAATTGGTTAATAAAACGCCACATCAAAGAACTTACAATAATAAATTCACCAACAGAGTGAGAAAGACAGAGTAAGGCGATAAATGAGAACCAATCAATCGAAAAACTGTCAACAACACAATCAATATTAATAAAAGTTTATTTGAATGAAGGTCTATTGAATATTCACAAAACCATGAAATAAACATGCATACTACTGTGGGCCACAAATAGTAAGACTTTGTTCATAATTTTAAATTTCTTTATTTATTCTGCCAAATCTATTTCGTCCCCCACAAAGTAATCCCCCCCCCCCCCCAGCTGCAATACAACGTTTTTTCCAATCGTCGGAACAGTTGTTAAAGCCAATTTCCGGAATAGCCTTCAATGCGCGTAGCGATTCATGTTTAATGTCTTCAATTGACTCAAAACGGTTACCCACGGAGCTAAAACAGGCGAATACGGTGGTTGTGGAACGATATTGATTGAATTTTTGGCGAAAAACTCACGAAGAATCAATGCGGAACCAATCGTGATTTCACTTTTCTTAGGCCCAAACGGTCTTTTAAAATGGTTTTCACTGATCCCTCCGAATATTCCAATGATATCAGTAAGGTCTTTGACGGTTAATCGTCGATTCTCGAACAACAATTCCTTGGTTTTATTGACGTGTTGATCATCAGTTGATGTTGATGGCCGTCCTGGACGTGGTTCGTCGTCAACGCGTTCTCGACCCTCTTTGAATAATTTGTACCAATCAAAAACACTTGCTCGCGACATACAATTATCACCGAAGGCCTTTTGCAACATTCTGAACGTTTCGGCACCAGAAATTTCATTCCGCACACAAAAACGCCGAATGCACTTGTTGTACTTCAGAAAGACAAGCGCATACTAAACACTAATGATTACTTTGATGTGATACTTGGCACAGATGTCACTGACTGTCATACGAACGTAGATAAAAAATTTCGACGAATGAATTTCCGCGCGAAATTTAAATTAAAAAGTCTTACTATTTTTTACCCACAGTAGTAGACTAAATACAAGTAAAAAAATGAAGTATAAGGGAAAATTTAAAAGAGTAGTTGGGAGATATCATCCCATAAAAATAAAAAAATTTATTGTAACCGAAAAAATTTTAAAAATCTTAACCTTTAGTTAAAAAAAAAATGCTAAACAAGCCTTTGTTAATTTGATTTATTATTATGTGGGATCGTGTGACTATTGATGACAAAAAAATATTAATCGATTAATTAATCTTATGATTAATCGAAGCAAGAAATTCGTAATAGCAAGAAATCGGAAAAAATCGATTAATTTAGCTGAGATAACAAATTTACCTAAATAATATAATAAATTATGCACAGTAATGAAAAATATACAAAAAAAAAAAAACATAAATGAGATTATCAAAATTGTTTGTTCGGTTTGGTTCCGAGAGATAGAAAAATGACGGAAGATGTCACATGGTCGAAACCAGTTCGTCTCCTAACCAAACATGACAAGGAATGACGGAAATTCGTTCCAAAAATCTATATTTCTTAAATTGGTTTGTTAACCAGCGGTTGCGCCTGCTTTCGTACAAAAGTTCGAATCAGAAATGAACATTTTTGTTCAAGTGTCTAAAAGTTAGGTAGGGTACACTGCTCTCATTTGATCCCATGGGTTAAACACATCACGTTTTAATTTGAGAAATGAAAGCTTAAGTCATCTTGAGGATTTTTTCGCTTGCAAGCCAAAGACTTATAGTGGAAAATGCTTGGCTGCCGCTTCCAACACTGCCGTCGGAACGAGCAATTCAAGCCTAACAGGTCTTTGAAACAGTTTTTTTTTTGCTTTGCTTTCAAACTAGCTCAAATAGTTACTTTTAATTGACTTGCCGCTAAATATACTATATTAGTATTATACCAGAAAATCGTTTTTGGCGGCATATTATAGACCTTTATAATCCTCTATTAACTGAAAGAGAATTGTTCGGAACAATTAAATCATTAAGCGTAACGAAATAATCGATTAATAAAAGTTTTTCTATTATTTTGTCATTACTAGGTGTGACACACATTTAAAATAAATATCTTTGCCAGTGTTATCTTTTTGCTTGATTTAGAAAACGATTTGATATTTTTATGTTTGTTCTATTTAATACTCCATTGCTTCTGGTTTACGGGCGTAGACCTTACATAGTCCTAAAGAAAATAATATAATGGCGTGAAATGGCACAAATGAGTTGGCCTGTTAACAGTTGCATTTTGAGAACTATCAAATCGGCTGTCACAGAACACGGCGTTGCCAATTAAAAGTTATGCATCACCAAATAAAAAACACATCATATAAAAAAAACCCCCCATTTGTAGGGCATCTTTGGTTAAACTGAATATAATACCTGTATTTTCTACTTCCTGCTCATTTCGTTAAAAGTAACGTACCGATTACCATAGTTTTTAAGTGACAAAACCATTTTTGTAAGTTTCTTACCATTTCTCTGTCTGATACCTGCCCTACTCCTTTCACCACAAATGACTGAAAACAACGGAAAAAAAACGAGGAAAAAGTGCAATAAAAGACCGCAGACTGCATAAATGTTTATTACAGTTTGTGGTTCAGTTAGTTTCAACCTCAACTATGTGGCAGTGGTTTGAATGCCAGTAAGTATGTTATGTTTTCGTATATCTCCCACAGCTCTTTCTCTTTTGCACTGTTTTTTTTTTCTTATTCCTGTACAAAAGTGTAACTGCAATAATGGATTTTTTGTATTACTCGTACAGTTAATTTTTTTTACAACATTAAATTTAAAAAAAGGTCATAAGTAAAAATTACATCTCCCTTTGGCTCAGTAGTATTTTGCCTTTTTTTCCTTCTTTTTTTTTTTGCTCAATAAATCTTAATGAGAGTTTAATGTTGGCCTTCCATGCAAACGCTTGTTGATGACGAAAATGGCAATTGTTGTATCGACCATCATCATCAAAATAATAGCCATAAATATTAACGATCAGTTCGAAAGTTTGTTTAATAGGTGGGTGGAGTAGACAAGTTTTTAGCTTTTTTTACTACTTTTAAGCAGGAAGCAGATAAATTACAATATCAGAGAGAAATGTAATCATTCATATTGGCACAAATACTTCAGGAAGTTATTGTAAAAACCATTAATTGGGTTATGATCATGTTATTATTAATGCAAAAATGGGCAAAAGGCTGAAAAATACTTTTGAGCGTTCACACTATTGACTGGAAGTCGCACATTTCCTGGCGACAAAAGAGGTTACATTATCATATTTATATTTTCAAACTTAAATAAAAAACGAAATAATTGACACAAAGTTTTATTAAGAGCATTGAACGATAGAATGGAAATGCGGATTTTATTTTTTAAAGAGCCATCCATATGTCTTCCGTCGAGTTAAACAGACTGTTCAAAACGGAGCCTTGTGTTCTGCGCCACACGCTGCAGTAAACTTGGTTCAATTGAGCTGATTTCTCGACGAATATTTTCCTTTAAAGCCACAAGAGATTGGGGATTGTCTTTGAAATAGCCTCATAAAAAAATCCATGGAAGTTAGATCGGGCGACCTCGGTGGCCGTGGGATGTCCCCAAAGCGACTGATCAGTTTTTGGGGGAAATTTTCCCCAAGCAAATTCATCGAAGCTCTGGCAGTGTGTGCAGTCGCCCCATCCTGTTGAAACCACGTGTGTGAAGAATACGATGGATGAGCTCCCAGGTTTGGCAAAAAGAATGCCGTAATCATGCGTCGATAATTTTCACCGTTGACATTCGTCGCCTAGCCTCGAGAATTTTCGAAAAAAAATGGTCCAATCATCTCATGCGTTGATAAGGCACACCAAACAGTTACCCTGGGGCAATGCAAAGGGTTTTGATGTTTCAATCGAGGGTTGCGGGTTCTTGGAAACTAGTAACGGCAGTTTTGCTTGTTGACGTGGCCGTTTAAGTGAAAATGAGCCTCATCGCTCCAAAAAATGTGCGAAAACGCTCCAACATTGTTTCACAAAAATTTTTGCGTAAATCAAAGTCACTTTCTTTCAGTTCTTGAACGATTTGCATTTTTAAAGGATGGAACTTCGGATTCTTTTCTTAAAATTTCATGAATAATCGCTCTTGGAAGTCCCAGTGAGGTTGCTCTTTTCCGTATTGAAAGTCGCGTATTTTCACGTAAACTGCTTTCAACCAGTTCAATATTTTCGTGAGTCCTTGAAAATCGACTGGCCGTGAGACAGTCATAGCCGAAGCAGTTGCAGGGAATCTCTGCATTCACGAGCAAATTAAATTTACACCCAGTCCATCACGTATTCGCCGAATACCAAACTTTGAACGAAATTAACTGTGGTTTATGTCGTAATGAAGATGACACATTAGTTTTATATTAAACAAACACTGCTCTCTTGTAAACACAGAGTTCAGTAAAATAAAAACAATGGAACAAAGCATGAGAAGATGCTGAATAAAAATGTTTAAAAGAAATTGTGGCCAGACCTGAATGACAAAAAATAGTGTCTGTACCGACTCGACACTATTTCATTAGCCGACAGCAAAGAATGACCACCATGGCGATTAGCTACGTTTGATAAGTTCCTGTCATTGAATTCTTCCTAATAAGGAGATCAGATCAGGTTATTTGCACAATGGTCGCTTTGATATATCCACAATAACCATTAGAATAGTTGAATCAAGTTGAAGCAGTCTACAAATCAAATACATTTATTTAAGGTAATGAAATTTTTTAATCAAAACCTACCAGGCTTTAGGTCTCTTGGCATTCCCTAGAAGATATAACCAACTAGTACTATTTTGCTGGTATATAAGCACTCTTTCGCAATTGTCTATGACCATTTGACATAAATGCGACTGAATTTGGAATATACTTCGTTGAACCTTATTCTTCAAAGCACGGATAATGTGGGCTTTTGTTGACTTTTGATCTCAAATAACCCAAGTCTGATCTGCGAAACAAGTTTCGGACAATTAAATTGTTAATTAAGCTGCATGACTGTATGAAATTTGATTATCATGCCACAATATCAAGCACCAGTAACAGTTTTTCCCTTAGACCCGAGTGATTTTAAAAGATGTATGTGGTTCAATCCGCATCAAACAATGACTAGTTATGAATGCATTTGTTTTTCCACTGTCAACCCAATTATAATAGTGTAAACACGTAAGAGTTTGGTTATATGCGCTCTGGAGATCTTGGAAATTAAGTTTTTGCCCATTACGTCTAACCTTGACAACACTCTCACGCACTGTTTCGATATTATTAGTTGAACAGGTTGTTGTGGAACGGCTAGTACGTTTAGCATCCTTTAAAGTCCAATTTCTCTCAATTACTATTTTCATTGCCGACGCAGTTTAAGCAATATTCCTAAGAAATTTTGTAGAAATTTCACGAACGGTAGCAATGAAAATTAGTTTTTCCGTGCAGGGTGGCATTAAAAAAACCCTGTCTCAGTTGTTTTTTGTGGTAAGCAAAACTTAACCAGATAATTTCAAAACAAAACGTCACCCAAGTAATCATACTCCGCAAGACACTTATTCTATCCGTTTTACTATACGGCACAGAGACATGATGGATATTTGCGCAAACACATGAAGCTGTTCTGGAGTTGTTAGAGAGAAAAATAATTTGCAAGATATGTGGCCCATTTCTTGAGATTTATGTCACCATCGATGTAGTGAAGCGTGCAAACGTTGCGCTGGCTTTGACATGAATGAATGAAGATGCTGTAGCAAGAAACGCGTTTCAAATTTCTCCCAAGGAAACACGCAAACGGGGTCGATCGAAACTCTATTGGCAAGACCAAGCCAGAAAAAAAATCTTTCCAAGCTCAATTTGAGAAACGGGAGAAGAAGCGCACAAGACCAAAATAGTTTGCTGTAAATGGTCAACTAAATTATTCTTATCACCAGATTTAACCGCCCGGACTTCTTTCTGCAGCTTTCACAGGTTTTTGTAAATTAGCCCGCCCCAGACTCTTGCAGCCTTTAAAGAGAACATAAAATCCAAGACATCACCAGAAGTATTGCGAAGAGCCATGGAAATGCCTTAAAACGTGTCTCTTAAGAATATAATGTAGTAAAATCTAAAGGATCAAATATATATTTTAACGCTTTGAGTGCCACGCGGTCTTACAGCGACTTCCCCGTCAGGCCGCGCGAGTTTCAACAGTGCGAAAATATTGCAAATTGTGCTATGAGGAAAATGCGGCACAGAGTGGCAGAAAAATAGCACGAAATTTAACCAAACAGGTTATAACATTTTGTGACACTTGCGAGGGACAACCATTTTTATGTTTACCTTGTTTCAATAAAATCGATTAAAGTTTTTTGAAAATATTTTAAATTTTTACCTTTATTATCATATTTTATACTGTCAGTCACCGGTGACTGACGCGGCCTAAACGGAAAGGTCGGTGGCAGTCACCGGTGAATGACGTGGCACTCGACGTGCTAAACAAATATACCATTTGCTTTCCAATCATTCAAAAGATATATATACATACGAGTACACAAAAAATATCAGATAATTTATTTTGGGAATCCTTGTATTTTAATTGACGATAAACACTTTTGAATCAGCTAAACTTAAAAAATATCTTGGAATTTTTTAAGCATTTAATTGACCCAGTTTTACCTTCTAGATGAGAAAAAGTTACAGCAGATAAAAGACTATTTTTAAAAACTAAACACGTACGAAGTAAATAAACATAATAATCTCAGGGAAAAGCAAACAAGAAAAGGAATAAATACGAGCAGTACATGTAAGTAATGATTTGGCCTTTTTGCGCAACACTCTACTCTACGTAGTCGTTTAACTTGATACATCATTATTTCTAGGCACAAATCTTATTAAGAGCTAACAAAGACCAGTCTACACATCGTCACCCCCGACTCATAAACTAATACTATTGCTACCACAAACAGTGGGAGAATCAGCTTCAATATAGAATGTTGAATACTTCTTTTACAAGACACAAAAGCATGTTGGCATACAAATTAAGCATAAACATGTTGTAAAATATGTTTACATGCTGCTACATACGAGTTCATGTTTTCCATGGTTTGTTTTCTATTTTTCATTTATGTCAAAGACATGATGCATTCATTATTTTTGATTAGAGTTTGAAAGTGTGGAACGCATACAGGACTTTTTATTTTGGACAGACTTAATATGTGAAAGAAATTTTAATTGTAGCAAATCATAACAATCGGTGCCAAATGTTATAAAATAACAACAACAACAATAATGCTATATATTCCATAAAATCTAAATACAATGCCCTAAAGAAAATTTCTCGTTTACTTATCAGTTTTCGTACATTTGTGTTAAGTAACACTTTAACACCAACAACTATCTTCACTTTATTCGTTTTTCTGTTATTTTACCATTTTTTACTGTAACTTTTGGAATTTAAATAAACTTTTAATCTCTGAAGAGGTTAAAGTAACAAATTTAGTTTGCAAACACACCACCCCAAACAGCAGATGTCACACACATGAAAGTTGTTTCTGATTAAAAGTGGGCAATCTGTAAAGGACTTTTTTGAAAATCGACAATTAAAAGATTTAACTTCTGATACATGCTTCTTGAATAAACATTTGGCAATACATTAATAATAAATTAAACAAAATCACTTCAGTAGAAATAATCAATTAAAAAAGTTCCCAAAAAGGTTTGAGGTTCGTGGATTTACCATGATGCTACGATTTTTGCAAAAGGGCGGGTCGATGTTGAATCGGAATAAAAATCAGCTGCGTGCGAAGGCCGGGGTTTTTCTGACTTTGAAGTCATCAGTCGATAGAGGTTTATTTAGATACCATCATCTTTAGAAAACTTCACAAGAAAGCCTCTAGCCGGTAATAATATCGCACAAGAAGCCCTTGTCGAAGAAGTACAGGCTAAGAATTCCTCCGGCCCAAAAATGTAAATTTTTTTTCGAGCGTCGTCGCATATACGGCAAGTTATTTGCTAACATTGCCAATTATCCAAAAATCGTGGCTAACGCCCATTCTTTGCACGAAACAATACTCATTTTGATACGTTTTTTTTCATTTGGACCGCTGCTCAAAATCAATAGTAACACCTCTATTTGACACACTCCTACATATATTATTTTATATACTTCATTATCAGCATCAGGCATGGATAATTGAAATTTTGAAATGGAACTTTTTGTCAACCAAAATAAAAACTTTTTCACATTGATAGTACTTTCCAAACAAAAAGTTCAATGAAAAGGAAACACCATTATAAAATCCAACGATATTTATTATATTGGCATCACAATTAGAAAATAAAATAGTTTTCTCTTGTATTGACAATTCAACAATAAGTTTATTCATCCACAAAAAATTATCATTCATTTTCTCAAATGCGATTGTGCCTTTTTCGGAACCAATAACAGTGGTTACTGATGGTTCTACTATATTATCCCGCAACAGTTTTTTTACCTGAGAATTTATTTCATTTATTTGCACTTGAGGCAATCGATAATTTTTTATATATACGGGAGGTTCATCGTGCAATTTTATCGTTTGTGTATAGAAATTATTTATTGTCAAGTCCTCATTTCGAAATTAAAAAATCTAATTGGTACTATTTTAAAATTTCTGTCAGCTCTTTATCAGTGTTATTCGATTTCAATTCATACAAAATTCTGACATATCTTGGTACTTTTACAATAAAGTAAAAAAATATTAACAAAATAAAAGATTTATAATTAAGTTTGTTTTGAATGCTACAAATTATTTGTTAAATACAAATACAAATGTTTGTAGCTACATATTTTCTTAAAAAAAAAAAACTTTGTTGCAAAATCTACGTACATTTATTTAAACTAAAGAAGTATAACTTTTCTAATGGAATTAGAAAAAACAAAATAAAAAAAACCAAAGAGAAATATAAAACGCACAATGGGCAATTTCAAATGCATTCCATTTCAAGTTCACATCTCAGCTTAAGTGTAATTCTCCAATGGCATTCCACATGTTTTGGGGATGCAAACATAATAATAAATTTAAGATTAAAGAAAAGAACTTCTATAAATAACGATGAAGAGCAATTTTCCTTAAATAAATACTTTTCAGGATATTAAATTTCTTTTTATAAAAGTGATCTTGTTATTTTGAACCAACCAAGCAAAAACTCGATTTCCAATCTTGACATGATTAATCTGATTTTGCGTCGAAGATAACTTATAACGCCCATTAGTTTTCTTGAGCCATTTCATTCATTGATATTTAAATGCGATTTTCAAACATTTTTCCATTTTTGCATTCAATAATTGCACACGATTACGAAAAAGAATTCTTTTGTATTTTCCAATTGTTAATATCAACACCAGTAGCAATCAGTATTATGTGCATTAAAAAATATCTCATACTATGTAATTGCAAACAAGCGGCCACTCCGTTCGCACCCTAAGCCCAGTAGCATATATGCAATATAGTTTGCTATCGAAAACGTCTGGATGTCGAGAAATGGTAATAATTTTTGGGTATAAGCCTAGCCTGTTTGTAAGAAGTTGTAAAACAGTGTGGATAATTTTTCGTTTTAATCTTTTTCAAATATACATGGAAATGGTGTTATTTTGAACAGTCCCTTAGCTTGAATATTAAATAGACAGAGATTTTATCATCATACCTCATAATGTATTCAAATCTCGTGCAAACCAAACCAATGTTCTAACAAGCAACACAACCTTTAAGGCCAAATAGGTGCGCTCTTTCCTAATGGCTGCTTAAATGGGTGTTTGGCGACAATTTTTATTAGGTTCAGTTTTAGTATGTGAGAGTGCCTGGAACAGTGTGTGTAATCTTCTTTTAGTTTCATTTTCCATATGACCGGTTTTTTGAGTACCCACCCTAAATATGCATCTACCTTTTCTCAAAGTACTCGCAAAACGATGAGTTTTTTTGAGTGTTGGGAGCGCAACAGAACAATTACCAACGAAAACAAGAAAGTTAAAGAAATGTACTTTTTCCGCTTTTCAATTTTAGTAAATTATTCGTTTTAAAACTATTGAAATTTTAGAATTTTCTACACATAAGGAAAATTTTGATTCGGGAACCTAAGAATCCGTAATTTTTTAATCCGAATGCAATGTACTGTAAATTGTAACGCCTCTAGTTTACAAAACAAAGGTAATTGACTACAGACAGAAATATTGTTATTTTCCAAAAATATCAAGAGATACATATGATAGAGAATAATTGTGTTGGTATATATTCTTTAATACCGTCCCAAAATGACACATTTACACACACGCAATAAACTTCTGTGCGGATGTAGCATTTTCCACTATGCAAAACTTGAAATAGTACAAAGACACTAATACATATTGACATTATACTAGAATGCATTAAACATTTATCGCCGAAAAGTACCAATTATTTTATCCCTGTTTCAGTATAGTTCACTCCCCATAAAGACCATCATATCTTTGTATTTGATCTTATTATCGAGTTTTATTTTATTATTATTTTCTCAATGCAATTCATAAGTTAGTCTTTTTGATTTTAGTTTTGAGGGGGTTTCGTAAAAATAAATGTAAAATGTTTATGCTTTAATGTTTTAGTAATTTTCACTCTTATCCTGACAATGTCATCTTAATTCAATACAGCGCATTATTGTTGGTCTTGTATTTTTTGTTTTGTGTTGAAAATGCTTTTACCAGAAAACCTTAATTTAAAAGTAAATCTCGTCGTTTAACTTTTAAGGTAGTAAATATTGTTGTTCCATTAAATTGAGAAATTTAGTAAAATATTAACAAGGGGCATATAAATGCTTAAAGAATAGTGTATTTTTGGAAATTGCTTTGCAGAGTTTCGAGTATAACCACCGAATGGCTTAAGACTAATATTTCTAGAGTAATTTCCCGTGCCTCACAAAAAATAACATAGAGCCTTAAGTCTCACCATCACGGTTAACCCTTGATTCTGAACGTGTAAAAAGTTTCTCGCTATTTCTCTTGTAGTGAATGTAAATTACAATGTACAGTGGTGGCCATGATTTTAGCACATGCCTTTATGTACTTTTATAATTAAAAAATGTTGTTACTAATTCGTTATTTTTATCATTGTTATATCTTAATGTATTATTCCCGGTGTCATTATTTTTTATAACGAACCCTTAGAAAAATACTGGACAGTAATTCAGCACAAAATTTATTTCCAACAAGATAAAAATTAAAACTCGAATATTAATTTCACAAAATATTTAATGTGTGGTAGGATAGCCCTTATTCTTTAACACAGCTGCACATCTCTTGAGCATACTGTCCACCAGGCCAATGCAACAGCGTTCCGTTGGTATTGCATACCAAGCGTTTTGTATTTCCGTCCATAATTCGTTAAAATTTTTGGGTTTAACAGCAGTTATGTGTTGCTCTACATCGTTCCAAAGGTTCTCTATAGGATTCAGATCCGGCAATTAAGCTGGCCATTTTAAAACGTCAATGCCACTTTGATCGAAGCAACACTTCACTATGCGTGAATGAAACGTCATTGTACTCGAAATTATATTTTTGCAAACATACTGGTCCATTCGCGCATCGATTTTAATTATTGGACCAGCACCGTGCCCAGAAAACGCAGCCCAAACCATCACGTTTCCACCACCATGCTTCACGGTCTTCGAGGTGTACCTGGCATTGTGTTGCATGTTTGGAGGACGCCATACATAACGTTTTCCATCAGAACCAAATTGACAGTGTTCGCGTGCGAATGAAATTCGGAACTTCAAATTTTTCTTAGACACGTGTGGCTTGTGTTGTACAATACATCCACGCAATTTTTTTTCCTGAAGTCTTCTTCTAATTGTTCGTGAGGAGACATCGATACCAAATTTTGTTGAAACTTCCCTTTGAATTTCAGTTGAGGTTTTAAAGGGGTCCGAAACTGAAACTCTATAAATAAGGGAGTCCTCTTTACGCGTGGTTTTTCTAGGCCTAGCACACTGTGGAACATTTTTGTGTGTCTCATTGGCTTGAATTTGACTGAGTGCATTGTACACCATCTTTCTAGAGCAGTTTAATATGGAAGCAATATCACAGACGGTGCTTCTTCTCGATTTCATATGATGGATAACTTTACGCTGCTCGTCTGTGCACCTTGTACCTTTAGCCATATCTAGTTTTTGTTTTACGTTTTTTAATAAAACCTATCAATTAAAGTATTAACAAAACTTATCAATTTAAGATTTTAAGCGAGAAAAATTATGAAAATATCGAATGTGCTAAATTAGTGTCCAGCTCAGATTAAACACTTCTTGCAATAAATCGAAAATTTAAATAAAAAGGGCAAAAGAGAATAGAAAAAAATAACGGTACATGCTGATCACGCCATACACGACACTTGTGGGTAAGATGTTTACTTAATTTGTATACCTTAAACAACATAAACTAATGAATGTAAACACAATTATATTGCGAATTAAGTGTTTCTTTTTTCAGATAGGTGAGTGTATAATTTAATCCGCACAAAAAACATAAATGTGAAAATAAGGGAAAATTCCTGTCCAATAATAATGTACTGAGATCAAAATGAGGACCAGTTCTTCATATGTACAATTACCATCCCATTTCTAGGCAACTTGCTAGTTTGGTAACATAAAACTTTCAAATTTGGCCTATGAGGTTACACCTATACTTAGAGTCCTTATGTTTCATTATTTTATGATTAAAGGAAGCAAAGTTGTGAGAGGGTAAAAACAATGGAAATGGTTCCGTGTAATATACACACTGTGTGCTTTGGGCTTGAACTACCGTGCGCCTTAATTACTACACATTTCAGCCATTGTGAAAATGATGTTCAACGCTCGCTTTTTTGTTTTCAATCAACTATTACCTAAAACGAAACACTCAGAATTTTTATTAACTCACTCATATTTTTCGCAATGATCTAAACTTTCTGATAGCCTGCTACAGTATATGGAATACAGTATGTGTAAATATATTGAGCATAGAAATATTTGAGTGAATTTTAGAAAGTCACTCAGTGTACAATAAAGCTAGAACTTTTCATTGCTGGAATTTAAGCTGATCAAATTTGTAAATAAAGTATTAATCTGGGATATTTGTTTAAAAAAATCTGGCTAAAAATATATACCGAATAATTAACACTGCCAAAATTTGACACGCATTGCACGTATTTCATTTAAACATGACAATAGTTATGAAATTAATATATTTTTTCTCAATAATAGGACTCCATTTAAATTCTGCGAAAATCAAAAGCAACTCATATTGAACAAACATTAAGAAATTTAATTAACAACAGCATCCTTTAATTGTTTCATAAAAAATACAAAAAATAAGTGAAGAAAAAAAAAAAAAATAATATACTCGACCTACAAGGCACGTTGTGACCATCGTTATTTAAAACAAAGATACAACAACATTAGACTCCACCGAACTACAGATCGATCCAAACAATAAATCTTGTCGAATGCATTTTTAGTTTATTTCAAAAAGGGCTTAGAAAAAATCTATCTATATATCTTTTACTAAAATACATGTACATATGTATGAGGGTATGTATTTTAGAATTATGTATATAGTAGTTCTCGTACTCTACATTGGGACCCCGCAGGTTCCCAATTTTACCAAACAGCGTTCCCGTACTCGTAAATTGTGTAAACGAGTGGTTTTGAGTGAATTATGATCTTCTTACACCAACTAGCACAGACGTTTTAGTTGAGTAGATTGGGTAAGTGTCAAACATTCATTAATTGTTTTAAAAATAAACAGGTCGAACTCAAAAAATTAATTTGAAAAACAACAATACAGAATAAATTTTGGTTTATTAAAATTTAAAATAAAATATGAATGAAAATGAAAAAAAGGCACGAAAACGTCATAATAACATTTGCTTATATTATTTTCTTACAAAACATATCTTTGTTTTTATTAAACTTAGGCGTATTAAACAAGTCAATTTTATGACGGTTTTTTCGATATAGAAATTAGATTGTTTGTATTCCCCAACTTTTATGCATTTTTGTCACTTCTTGAGAGTAATTATTGTTCATTCTCAGTTTACCAAACTTTACCTAAAAATAAAGAAACACACTTTTAAATATTTTTGGAAAAATTTGTTAAATCATTTCTTCTAGGAAGCTAGAATAGTATGTATACCTTCTGCTATGTCCATGTGAGGTATCATGTTAATCAAGGGTGCGTATTAGAAATACATATTACTATTATGTCCTACTGTGCAGTGAAATATTTTATCCGCACAAAAACATAAATGTGAAAGTAAGGCCAAGTTCCTATCGAAAAATTTCGGCCGTGAAAATACCATCCCATTTCTAGGCAACTTGATAGCTTGGTAAAATTTTTCCCATAATTCTTTCTCATATTAGAAAGTTACAAAAATTTTGCCAAGCTAGCAAGTTGCCTAGAACTAATTTTGCAAATCAAATCCACCAGTTCTACACTCGAGTAAGCAAGACTACTCATAAGTAAATGAAATGTCTTTTTCTACTAAAAGCTCGTAACATTATTGTATTATTTTTCTTTTTCCTCTTACTATTTAATGATAATAGCTGATTTTATGCTGTGTCAAGTAGAACTTTTTTAATTTAAACTTCTTTACATGTTTAGCTTAATAAATCTTAAATCCTTTTTACCAACAAGTCCTATATAAACTCCAAGAAACAACTAAGTGAATAGTAAATACTTTGAGCAGCAATCATAAGTTACACTGAAATAAAAATATACACAAACAAATCTTCCATATAAACTTATGCAAACGTATAAAACTTAAACAATACAAAACGAAAATTCGACAAAAATTTTATATGTTGGAAGAATTTAACATACATTCGCACTTTATGTCACTAAAATTCACATTCGACATACTCATGCAATAAACAAAATTGCAAAAGATATCTGGAAAAAACAAGCTTTTTAGCTCTTAAAAAACTTAACTAGAAACTAGTACATTCATGCTGAGTTGTTCATTGTAATCTTAGTAGCAAATAGTCTGATGGGAAAAGCTAAAAGGGCTTCAGTATCTATTGTGTTGGTTAAAGAAATACATTTAAATACTTAAGCAACATGATGAAGAGTATTAGAAAAAGATGAATTAAAATTTGTTAACATTTTGTTGATTTTGAAAAATTCAATTTTCTATGCACACTTTGGAAAATATCGGTTTTTTCAATTTATAAATTTAAAAAATATGTAATTTGATCGTGTTTCTAATAAATATTAAACAAAGATACCCCTGTGGATTGGCTCATCATTTTTTTTAAGTTTTTAATACGTTTTTAGATAAACGAAATTTACATATTTAATTCCCTAGGCATAATACTTCGCTGTTATAGATTTTTACTACTGGTTTTCTACCTATTTAAACTTATATGAATATAAATATATAAAAAACTAGCTGCTATTTGATATTACAAAGTTTTCTAATTGAATTTTAAAGTGTAAAATTATGTAAATTATCGTAGGAAAATTAAATATGTTAATTGTGAGTCACACTTTAAGGTCAAGTTTTTTCCCATGGAGAGGTTAAGATTATTAAAGCCTTTTACGCGCGTTAAGATTATTAAAGCCTTTTACGAAAATGGGCGTTCAAATCAAAATGCATAACCGACCAAATGTTTTGTCCACAATCGGGTCTGTAGGAATTGTGAAAGCACCTGTGCATGCTCTCCCAGTTCGTTCTGCGGAAAAAATTGCTGTTGCTCGCGTGGCAAAAGAGCCGTCAACATCGACTCGTCGTCGTGCCCAACAATTGAACATTTCAAGAACATCACTAATGCGAATTTTGAATGAAGAATTGAATTTACATTACAAGGGTCGATTGACTCAAAGATCTGAAGCCGACTAACCATTTCAAGCGTCGTCAATACGCCGAATGGTTGGTTGAACAGCTAGAAGTGAATGGTGACAAAGAAAATCATCTTCAGCGACGGTAACAAACAGAATTGCCCCATTTGGTTTGTCCAAGAATCAACGACTGATTGCTAAAAAAGCCGATGCATCCACAAAGAGTGACTGTTTGGTGCGATTAACGGGTTGGCGCCGTCATCGGGTACTTCTTCGAAAATAGGGTCGGGCAAGCACTTACAGTGAATGGGGTTCTCGTGACCAGAAATTGAGGCTATGGACCTGGACTATATGTGGTTCCAGCAGGATGGTGCCATTTGCCACACAGCTATTTTGGCTATTTTGCGCGAGAAATTCAATGTCCGTGTTATCTCACGTCGTGGCGATATTAATTGGCCGTCACGATCTTGTGATTTGACACCGTTAAACTTCTTTCTTTGGGGATATTTAAAAGAAAAACTGTACGACAATAAGCAAAGAACAATTCATGAACTAAAGGATGAGATAATTCTGCACATTAACGATATTGAACCTCAATTATGTCTAAGAATCATTGAGAATATAGACCAGCGGATAGAGATATGCCACCCAAGCCGTTGCGAGCATTTGGCCGATTATGTGTTTCTCATATAATTTTCATATGTATATCCTTCTGTCATAATAAAAAATATTAAGATAATTCCCTGAAATCTTTTTGTTTTATTTACAATTAACATTGTGCGTTTTGGTTAAATTACCCTTTATATTAAAGGCAAATGTTCTTTCTTTGAGGGCAGCCGTATATTTGAATCAATTGTTATTAAGTAACAACTATAAGTAGTAATCGCAAATTTTGACATTAAGAATGAAAATTAGGGAAACTTTCCGAACACACTTAATTAAGAAAAGTATTTTTTGAACTTACCTTCTTTTGATTCAGCACCGCTTTCCTGGGCGACTACATTATTTTCAGCTGGATGAACCATTATTGTTGATTTTTTTTAATCTAAAGTAAACAAGTATATGAAGTATAAAAAAACTAGTAAATAAAAATTAAATTATAATTTAAAAAAACTGCAGAACAAATAAAAAGGAAACTACAATTAACAGCTCTTACCTAAACTCTTATGCAGCCCAAAGGCGCCCTCTCACCATTCCGAAAAATATGCACAGTATGTACTCGTATGTACGTAACTATAATAGGAATAACCCACAAATAGTGCGACTGAGCTTTTATAAACTAAAAATTCAACCCACCTTACACTAAACATTAAAAGAAAGCTAAGATAGCCGTAGCCATATCCATACATGTTTAATAACAACTGCAGCAATAAGAGGTTTATGGTCAAGGAATGCTTGCACACCACGTTATTAATTGATCTTGAAGATGGATATCTATGGCACCAGTACAAGTTAAAAAACGTACCACTCATATTATATGAAATGTGTAGTAAATACTTTACTATTTTTCTTTATAAAAAAAATTATGTTCGAATTACAAAGTGTTTTAATATTACTTTGTAAGTAAACTTGAAGAATGTATTAGAAATACATAGTTTATTTTTTTACTCTTGCTATTAATGTTAATTGACCATAACAGTGTGGTCAATTAATATTAATAATGTGTTTAAATCCATATTTAAAAACCTATGGCAGTTTATGTAATTCGTTTAATTAGTTTAATACCTACCACATACATATCTGAGTTAATATTAGCAAAATCTAAATAAAATATGTAATAATTTTTGGCTGTTGTCAGAATTTATCTTATTATTTAAATTATTTCATTAAGAAAAGCAATATGCATTGCTTTGTATTGCTGTGTATTATACTTCCGAAAATATTACATACATATAAATACACTACCCTAACCATAAAAGGTTCGAAAACCCCTAAATGTCTTTCAGATTTGAAATCTTAGATGTCATAGGTCTCACTCATACAAATTGTTTGAATTTTACGAAACTATATTCATTTTTAAGGCAATTTTATTATTAAAAAAAGACAGTTTACAATATTTTTTGTTATTCGTTTAGTGTAAGTTCCAAATTGCTTAGGTGACGATCCATTATTTTCCAAACATTCCCAATTGGATTGAGATCAGGGCTTCCCCTTAAACAATTTTTTGTTAATTTTGCTGTATGAGCAGAGGCGCCATCCTGTTGGAAGCTAAATTTATCGAAAGCTAGCAGGGAACTTAACGGTACGTTTCAAGCAATCCTTGTGTTAGACCTTATTTTTTTGTCCGTATTACTTTAAAACCTATGTCCCCATCACACAATAAAAATCTGGCGGGTTAGTGCGTAATTCGAAACGAATGGAAAGGGCGGCGAATAATACTAACATTTCGTACTGTGATGTACGACTAATCTTTTTTTCGTGTAACTTTTTAAATTTTGTTCTTCATAATGGTAGGTAAACAATTTGCAACGTGTTTATGCAACACGTATATCAATGAAACATGCCTGGTTGCATAAACATGTTACTTACAACGTGCTACCTACCCTAAAAATTTATTTTCCATGGACTTTAGGAATATTGAAAAAAAATTGTTAAACTGGTCTTGAGTTTTGCGCTTAGCAACACATTTAGCGATTCATTTTGATTTATGTAATATTGACCTGTAGTGCGATTCACTAACTTTTAACTATTCGACAGTCGCAAAATTTGTCGAAAATTTTTGTTTTTTGCATTAACGATTGTGTGATTCACTAGCTACTCGTAAACGACAGTAGACATCGTTAATTTTTTGTTTATTCAAATTAATATCAGGTGGCATCACTGTCAAAAAATATCAAATAAACGAAAAGCACAAAGAAGAATGGGAAAAAACAGACTTTTTGGAAAAAATTTTTTGTGCGTTTAGCTATTGTTGCAAAAGCTAAGTAAAAAACATTTGAAGCTTTTTCTACATGAAGTATAAACATGCTATGTATGTACCTAGTGCCTTGTTTATTAAAATATTGTGTATGAATGATTTTTAAGCAAAATAAAAGTGCTCCTAAAAGATGCCATGAATTTTAGTTTGTCGAATAAATAAAGAACACAAAAATATACTTCGTTTATTTTTGTCTACAATCGTTAAGCTAACAATAACAGCTGACTAAACGATTGCAAATGTTGTTTAAAAAAAGTTACTGAATAGCAACATCGTTAATTTTGTTGTTAAAATTTTTTATCGATGCGATTGTCGTTAAAAAAGAATAGTGAATCGCACTACTGATACCTTCAGAAATGTGATGTACAATCGCTGTTTTTTATGAAAAGCTCAAAGGCTCATAACTCAGAGTACCTACATGGATGATCACAAATTTTTGTATATTACTTTTTTCAATTGCAATTTTCCCCCTAGGTTAATTTTTATAGTTTTTTGGATTTGTTCCAAAAATTTAATGTGTTTACAAAAATAAAATAACGATCAGCCTGTTCATAAAATTAAACATACGGATTGGATTAGAAACAAAATTCAAATGCTTTTCCTTTTTGGAGTGCGAAAAATATGGCTCGGCAAAACACTTGTCTCATTTCAGATAAAAATATATTTTTCCGATTTATGTATTTCCATGACCTTTTCATTAATGCACTTCAAAGTAGGTTTTGTATTTGAATTCCGTTTCCAATCCAATC
Source organism: Phania funesta (assembly GCA_963932375.1). Lineage (NCBI taxonomy): Eukaryota > Metazoa > Arthropoda > Insecta > Diptera > Tachinidae > Phania > Phania funesta. The sequence goes on along the minus strand of OZ010653.1, from coordinate 99,327,317 downwards.
CGTGTTGGATTTCATGAATAGACCGAGAGACAGTATATACAGTGTTGTGCTAGGAACTCCCCGAAAGTAAATTTTTAATGTAATTTTAATTGATTACTAACAAAAGTATGTTTCCATGATTTATTTGTTTTAATGAACTCTAAACAAATTAATTAAAAAACAATTTAAGCTCAGTTTCTTCAAAAATAAACTAAACTGATTCAATTCTCTGTATTAAGGTGATCCATTGTTTTTTAAGAACTGTTTCAGGGACTTTCAAGGATTCATTCCGGGTTTTGAATCTCTTACCGGAAACGCTTTTCTTCCACATGGCAAAGAAATTTTCAAGGTGGTTAAGTAGGGTGATTGTGCAGGTAAATCAACGGCTTAAACTCCAATTTCTCCTAGGACCTCTGTTACCAACCTCGATGTGTGTTTCGGATCGTTATCGTGTTGAAACACGAGTCAAAGTGGCATGTTAAACTCAGCATACGGAATCACTACCGTTTCTGAAAATTTCAATTTTTTTAATATAGTGCAACTTTACCGTCGTCCACACCAGCATGTATTCTTCCACATACTTAAAACTAGTTTTGCAATTGCGTGGCTCAAGCTTTTCACCAGGCAAACTTCAAACTGGCTTGTTACTAAATACAACCGTTTTCCATTTCTTTGCTGTCCAAAACTGATATGTTCCTGCAAAATGGATTCTTAATAATAAAAACACCAATTGCCTTCTTAAAAATAAGTTTATATCTTATATTTTTTGGCTGTGGTTTTCGGATATTTTGTACACTTGTTCTTCCTTAGCAATCTACTATAGATCCGTTTTTGATATAGTACGTACATACATACATATGTACTTTTTAGAAACAAATGTTTAATTTTCTCTCTTTTTTAAAATTTCAATTATGTAGTTGAGATTTCAAAGTTTCGGAAAATTTATCGTTAGTGATTCTTTTAACACCCACCAGTTAAATAAATTCATGTAAAAAATAACAATCTTCGAAAATATAGCGTTGTTATTTTTAAATATGTTACCTTTGTTTTGGACAATCCATTTTTAGGAATTCGGAAATTTTTGTTTTCGTTTTCTTGTTACTTTTGTTGTTGAAATTAATTTTTTAATAATGAATAAGTCCATTTGTTTTCTGTTATAATTGCTTGCCAAAGTAGAAAGTTTGTTAATATAAACAATGTGTAATATGTGGCATTTTAGAATTTTGCACAACACTGTTTTTATATACATACCATAAAAAATCACGTTACAATTTGAATAAACAATATTTTACAAACATTCCGAAGCATATGGCAACCTCTTGATGTTCTGTATTTATTTCCAACTACCTTTTCTGTGCTTTGTTTACAAAATCACACACACAAAGTTTTGCATATGAATTGGCATATTATATACTTATGTAAAAAACATAAATGCAGATGGAAGTTGAACGCAAAAACAATTTTTTTCATAATAAAACGGTGTATATGTACATATAACATCAAGCAACACAAAAATGAAAATATAACCTCAATTAACTCCAATAAAAAGGGTATACATGCATACATATGTACATATAATATGTATACATGTATGTACATGCATTTGCATAGGCAGGCAACTGGTAGCTTACCTTATTTATAAAAAGGAAAATCCAATAATATATTGATGGATAACGGCACAAATACCTATAAGAAATACAGTTTTTTTTATTAATTTTTCTAAACAAAACCTTTCCTGAATTCGTAAGTATTTCTAAGTTCAAGGCTCTTTTTTTATTATATTACTTCTTTTGTTTTATCCAGAAAAACTGGTTAATAATTATTCTTTAACAATTTTTTTTACAAATTTAATTCTTATTTTGTATGTGGATACTCAATAGGAAGTTTTTATTTTGGACACAAAACAATCACTTATTCAATTTCTTCACGGCGTACGCGAATAGCGTCTATCAATATACTTTGCACAAACTTTAATAACGAAGTGTACACAAATAACGATCGTTTTATACTCATAAATTTACAACAAATGAAAAAACAGATGTATGCCAACAACAACAGCTGCTTTTGTTTGGATGAAAATTTAAACAAGAAGTAAATAACGATCGCTTGTGCAGAAACTTCTTCAGTTTTGTTGTTTTCTCTGCTTGTTACCAGTGTTGCAGGATTTTTTACATTTTCTACCCATTGAACTATTGACAAAATACCCTAAGTATTGCCTATATATGTAAGTACATATATATTTACATAGGCACATATGCATAAGTTGATATTCTATTCTTGACTTGATATTCCGACAGGGTGTTTTGATATAGATTTTTGGAACGAATTTCCGTCATCCCTTGTCCGAACCGATACCGGTTTAACACCAAACCAAACAGACAAGGGATGACGGAAATTCGTCCAAAAAAAAAAAAATTGATATTCTATGTTACTACTCTAAATAAATAAGGTGAATAATACTTGTTTTATTCACAAGAACCCTTGTATCACTGAAGGTTTATTGAATTACATATTTAGCTAATTAGCTTGTTGTATTTTGTAATTCTCTATAACTATGAATCATTGAAAATAAAGTCAAATAAAAACACCGTCGACTACATGTTAAGCAGATTTTCATTATTTATTCGAGCAAAGACCTAATTCCTAAGTATGTTTTTGATACAATATTTTCAAAACATATGAATTGAAATCGAATTTTATAACCATCTTTTCCATGCATATTACTAACAACAAATAAACTATTGTAAAATAAGTTGACGATAAACCCTATAACATGATAACAAGGAATTGTGAATTGAACAACCTTATAATTATATTGTAACATTTAATGTACTAAGTATAAGTAGCACTTATATATACACAAATATTCATGCATTGTTTTTTATTATAGTCTGTTTAGTATTTAAGGAATAATTGGTTCCTTAAACTGCTATCACAACACATGCGAAAAATACTCATATATGTATGTATTTCTGTACCAGTAGGTTTTAGCTTCAAGCAAAAGTATCTCTATTGTACGTACGTATTGTACTTGTGAGCAAAAAGGCAAGGACAAAGCAGTTGCTTTGTTTAGTAGCTATTGACAAGCTTTAGTGTTCTTAATAAAAAAAACAGTTTCTCTTTCTCCCTATTTTAGAAGTATAGTGGACGATTAGGACACTAGTGTTAGTAAAATGCTATTTGTTTGTAACAATTTGTGTTTCCACAAACTCCATTCTAAGCATTGTTGTTAATAGTAACATATGTAAGTATTCTTGATGTATTTATAGCAGCCCAAAAATCATATTATTGAAAAATTTTGTAGATCTGGCAACTATGCTTAATAGATATTCCCACAAATTGTTTTTGTTATTTAGCATTGAGAAGCCCCAACAAAGACTTGACAACAAAGACAATACAAAACATCACAAGGAAATTAAAATAAAAAACCTTCTGGCTGAAACTCAAAAAGAGAGCTAGGGATTAAAAACTTTTATTTGTGGAATACACATTAATAATAATTGTAGTATTGTTGTTAAATAAAATCTCTCAAATAAGGAATACATAATGAGAATTCTAATATACAGTCGTGTTCCATGAAATGGACCCAGCTATAACAATAATATTCAACGTAAAAATATTGTAGGAAAACTTTGTAAGTTGGTCTGTTTTTCTGGGTTTGGTAAACTTTATTGAAATATAAAACATTTTTACAATAAACGGATAATAAAAAATTTATAAATTAATTAAAATACTTTTAATTTGTCTTGGTTTGCCTGTGAATAAAAATATAGCTCTTTAAGTTTGTTATCAGAAATCAAATGATTACGTAATTAGGTACTTGGTGGATTAAGCACTTTTTAATTACAGCCAAATCAACACCTTGGCATTGAATCGACAAGCTTTCGACCGGTTTTGATTAGAATAATTTTCCACGCATGTTGCAGCAGTGCCGATAGCTGATTCTTATTAGATGGACTCTTCCCTCGAAGATGTACTTCAATTATTTTCCACAAGCTCTCAATAAGTCTAGCGACTCGGCTAGCCAGCTTAAAACCTCGAAGCCAATGTATTCGAGGCAAGTTTTTGCCCACATCGATGTGTGTTTCGGGTCATTATCTTGTGGAGTAATCACTTATTGAACCGGCATTTCCTATTTGACGTAGGGCATCAGATTATTAATCAGTATATTTGTATAATATATGTATGACGTCCATTCTTTTCTCAATCCTAAACAATAATCGGAATTCCGCTGTTCCGCAGCTTTAATTTTTAATGAGTTCTATGGTAAATTGTGGTCGAAATTCGATGTTAGGGTGTATACGTATCCTAAGGCTGCTTCTGCCAGAGTTAAAGACATTTGTTTTGATTATTTTCTAACCAAGAATTGCTTGCTGGCAATTTGAATTGCTCTTTGGAAAATTCCAACATTATTTATGTGTTTTTGGTTAAATATGCAACTTATCGAGACTTTTAGCATTCAAATTATTTTTAATTCATAATTTTAGTATAATAGGCTGCATTGTACCTATAGCTATTACCTTTATTAATCCTCTTTATTATTTTTCTGCGTTCATGAATGCAGTGCTTACTATAACTAATATTTCTTTGCATAGGTTTTTCTACTGTTATAATAGTAAGGTGTTTAACCTATCTCTTGTTTCAAATTAAATATAACTTCTAATCACTTAAAAATTGTAGATGTTTGGAACGAATGTTCATCCCTTGTTAAGTTTGGTGACAAACAGGTTTCTGCTATGTGCTATCTTCCTCAAAGCGGAAAATGACGCCGAAAGTGGCGCATAGCCGAAATTGGCTTGTCTCCAAACCAAACTTGACAGGGGATGACGGAAATTGGTTCCAAAAGTCTATATCAAATCGCCCTGTCGGAATATCGAATAAACAATCACTTATAAATTGTTTATTTTTTAACTAGTGCTCTTTTATAACACACCTCTTTTATGGAGCATAAACGGTATTGAAAATAATTGTATTATATTCGTAAGAGACTAAAAAAGAAAATTTACTTCGATTTGTGTAAGAAATTTAATGACAGTAAAATCTTCAATAAGTAGATGGCTGTATTTCATTGAACATCACTGTATATACAGTAAATATAACATATTTATTAGTTTATGGATAGTCGTGTGTATGGCTTGTTGTTGTACGTACTGTTAAGAAATAAAATAGTGTAACTATATCCTAAAAAATTGTTTCTTCAGGGACCGCAAATAATCATTATACTTAAAATTTTTACCAAAATAAAAATAATGAAAGAAAAACGTTCTACAAGATTAAGAAGTACACCAACGTAATCCTTGTTACGCGGACTACCATTGCGTTGTATTAACTTTTGGTTGTTTAAATTTTATTAAAAAACTTAACTTTGATAATTATGGTTTGCTTGAAAAATAATAGCTATTTTTATTTTTTGCTTGGAATTAAATATAAGTATGTATGTAAGTACTTTTATCTTGATTTTTTATTTTTGTCAGTTGACAAGTCACTGTAGAAAGATTATTATCTGCCCTAAATCTAATATTAACTGCTTTAAACTCAATATTATCTCCAGTATTCGTACATTTTGTAAGCAAAAAATAAAACTCACGAAATAACTTTCTTTTTAAGCAAAAAGTAAAACTTGTAAAAAACTCTTATTTTTTAAACAAAAAATAAAACAAACATAAATCATTAAAAAGTAATTTTTAAATATAATTACACTCCCTGGTTTTTTTCAAATTAATAAACGTTCTAAGGTGAAAATATTTCTTAGTTTCATAAACATCCCCTCATACATTCATATGTATGTAAACAAACGTTCCACAGGACAGATCAGTATTTTTATTGGTGTGCAGGTCAGGCATGCAAATAGAATATTCTGAAAAAATACTTTATATCAAAAACAATGGTACTTTCTGTTACGAATCAGATAACAACATCAGTAACATAATTGAAGCGCTTTATGGTTTATCTAATATGTTTGTACTTAACATAATGGAAATCAATAAATATTGTTATTGTCGTTATATTCTATACATATGTGGCACGTTAGATTGAATCCGGACAAAAACATATGTGTGAAAATAAGGCCAAGTTCATATCCAGAAATTTCGGCATTAAAAAGTACTGAGATCAATATGAAGACCAAGTTCTACATATGTACAATCCCATTTCTCTTAATTCTTTGTCATATTAGAAAGTCATAAACAATTTCAATTCAAACTTGGACTATGAAGTTACTCGTATCTATACAGAGTCCTTATGTTTCAAGTTTCATTATTTTATGACTAAAGAAAGCAAAGTTATGAGGGGGTAAAAACAGCGCTAATGGTTTCGTGTAATATACTCACTGTGTGTTTAAGGCCTGAACTTGGCCTGGCGATAATTAGTAATGGTTACGCTTATTTCGTCAAATATTTGCCCCGTCTGACCAAACCTTTATTTATATCGGGTTATTATTATCTTGGCAATATAAAATGCTAAATAAAATACATTTTAATCCAAAAAAGAGACATTTTTCAACGGCACACAATACATGTGCACATACATACCTATATAATATATATGTACATACATATTTTTGTATTAAAGACTACATAAAACTGGATCTTTTATAATCTTCGATGTAATTAAATAATTCATGTTCACTATTTCACTAAAAATTATATGCGTAAAACGAAAAGTGGAATTGACAGTGCTTCAGTTTAAAACAAGATAAAATGTAACTACATACGCACATGGTCCAAAATTATGATTTACGAATGTCAAGAAAATTAATAGGTAGTGAGTGATACAACACAAAATAATTATTAATTTTACATACATACATACATACATACAAATGAATTCACTTTTAATAAAATATGTATAGGTATATGTAGCTTATTAAAATAAAGTTTAGTGAGCAAACCAGCTACAGGGTACGGTTTAAAAATGCAATATTGTCATATTATTTAAAATTTTTGAAAATCACAATGAAGAAAAATACCCCATTTATGTGCATACACCTGCCTCTCGATTTACATTATAAATACACCATTTGGAAAACCTTTTAAATCGAAACTTGATACTTTTGAATGAAAAGTCGTGTGAATCGAAAATACAGGTAGAATGTGTAAAGTATATATCTCTTTTCTGAAGAAAAATGCCACATGTAATTGGGTAACACTTTCTAAATGTTATCCACATTTCTAAAAAGCGGTACATTTTTATTATCAAAATAGAACGAAATATTTATGCTCTCATCCACAAGCAAACACTACAACTAATTAAATGGGATGTAGTTAACCCAGCTATCTTGTGGTTCCTATTATATCTTTAGACAAATTAACTTGGTTAGCCGCCTTATACACGTTGGGAATTAAAAGGCGAGATGACAAAAAGGTAAAATGTGCTTTAGACAACTATCAGTACTGGACAATTTATTGTTTCTCTTTCCTAATTTTCGCAAATTCCATTACCGAGCACACGCACATCAAATAAACGAAAACGCGAAAATGGATGGATATGAAAAATCTATCTTGCATGTCAACTTCTCAAGTGTTAAGGCAATTTCAAAAGGAAATTTAGAAATGTATTTTTTTCAATTTCCAAAATTTCCAAGCAGGAAAATGTGCTAGTGCAAACATTGGTAATTTCCTCAATTTTAAAATGCAAAAGTGCCTACGTATATACTGATTGAAAACTGTAGCTTTATTTATTTTGATAAGTATTTTTTAAAAATCGTGTAAGTAGAGGTACTTTTTCGATTTACACAAAAACAAACGAAAATCGTGTAAAATCCGGTATAGGTGTATAATTGTCACAACTCATAAAGATCAACATTACGTTACCGTACTTTTTCTACTTCACACCTCTACCAAGTGGTGTAGGACATCATTAAGACAAATGGATGAAAAACCTACACGCGATTTTGAACCTGAAAAAATTTGCAAAAAGTAACGCGAACATTATGCCAAATAAAAACAGCGCATAAGCAGTTTCATTTGCCAATAAATACATACTTATGTAAAAATATTAAAGATAGGCATGGTATGCATTAAGAAACAAAGTAACAACTCTTTATAATTAGTCAGCGGCCACTGCCAGATACCCTATACACAGAAAAAAGATAACCCGGTGAGTTTAGTTTCACCTGCAATTCATCGTATATGATTATAACTTTTAATCACCGATTTAAGTTAAGCTGTAGTTCCATTCCAACAAACAAAGAAAATAGATTTAATTTCACTTTATTTAATTGCAGGATAAACACCGGTATTTAATGTAAAGCTTTTTGATAAACTACGTGTTTTGTTTTGTATAACTGCAATAGTGATGGCTTTCCAACACGCGGATATGCGCGAAACCCGAAATACTCCAAGTTAATCACGCAAGCTTCCAACGACTGTCTCTGTTGTTTATTTATAGTCATCGCAGAAGTCTGACGCACGGGAATCGCAACCATTTAAAATCGAACGGAAACTTCGTTGGAATAATCGGAATACGTGCAATACTTCGTATTTTCCCATAATAATCGATGCCTCGACGACGTTATTCATGAACTTTTTCACAACCAGCTGCGTTTTATTCCACTACCGATGTTGATTGATATTACGCAACATAATGATAACTGACTTATCTCTAATTGGAAATTGTGAGGAAATAGTCCAGGTTCATGTTGGCTAATAACTGTCTCGACAGATTCGACAGAAAACAACTGTGCCGGAATAAAGTTCTGCTTGAGATTATCGATATTTAAATTTTTGCTGTCAATATTTCCTGTTCGCTTAGCCAATTGTGGTATTTGCATTGTTGCGCTACGTCCGCAAAAACATGCGGAATAAGTTTTTCTTCCGATTCCGTTAACGGACAGAAATCCGGTAGAGTTGTGACTTTCACATTAACAATGTCCAACAGTTGCTTTGAAAATACATCTGCGCTTTGGTCTAAATTTTTTTAAAATTTGCAATTGTGATATTATATATAAGTTTAGGATTTCTATTTAATTGTAATGACTACAGTCATTGTATGGTGAAAAAGATTTCTAACTTGAATTTTAGTCGGCCGTCAGCTGGCAGGTACAAATATATGGCTTGCCGTAACTATGTGCACTGCCCGAAGTTCTGGCTTATATCTCCACGTGGTGGCGGCCGGTAACAAGTTCCTGTCTCTGCAAGGGTGCTGGCTAAATAAGTCGAGCGAAGAGAAGTTATTACTCTTTTATAAAAACCCCCCAATCCAAGGTGGAACAGCATACACCAGAGATGCGTGGCCAGGAGGGTGCTTAGTTTCTAGTATGCGAACTCTGGATACAGGTCGATTTCCAATTTGAATACAGACTTACCCATGCATATAGAGCTCTGTGGACGGATACTATTTTTTCATTACAGGAAAGACTCATGCAGCCTCGCGAGAGGCGGAGAAGTTAATCTCTAAAGAAACTACGGTTTTAATTGACCAAAGAGGAAAGAGTACTTCTAAGGCGTTGGGCCGTGAGATTCCCATAGTTGTGGACAATGAAGCCTCGCAAAAGATGAAGAGGTTAATCTCTGTAGGAAAGCCGGTGTTTATTGACCAATGGGTTAATTCTCCAAAGATACTCCTGTCCAGCACTGGATACCATAAGGCTTAGGTCCACAGTCACCAGTCGACAATCTGAAATCACTACAGTCGAGAGTAAAGGCTAGTGGCAGCACGGGACTTAAATGAGAGTAAGGTAGTCGTAAATTACAAACCGGTTGCCTAAAACCAATTCGGGAAAAGAAGGGGTCGAAAAGCGACCCTACATATTTTAGTCAATATTGGGTTTTTTGGCAAAATTTTAGTTTTGTTATAGCGATTTTTGGATTTTGTGCGATACTTAAAATTTTCAGCTGAATCTTAGGGGCATGTTTTGCAAATCGCATGCGAGTAGCAAATCTCCAAACTTATTTCCGCATGTTCTGCAACTCACGCGTTTTACTTGCGATTTGCTTTTGAAAAGTTTTAAAAGAAAACTCTGTATATTTAATATACCTGAACCTAGAATATTACAAAAAATAACCGGGCATTTCATTTGAATTAATTACAGCACTAGATGCGTATATTTTTCGAAGGTGACTCGTATTAGTTGTTTATTGAAATCGCCAGCGCAAAAGAAGAAATACAGAGGCAAAAGTTGCAGAAGGAAAGAACGTTTTTAAATTTCATGTTTTTAGAAAAAAATTTTTACAAAATGCCATTAGTTTTGACTAAAATAAAAAGAAAACACTCGCCAAAACTATTGCGAATGCGAGTTACAGAACACCTCACATGCGAGTTGAAATCACAATCGCAAATTTTGTGTGAGATGCTAGTGTCGGAACATGGCCGTTAGATATTACTAAACTTTCGATTTTGAAAATGTTGGTGAATGTTCTACTAATTTTATATATGTATATATATATATATTCATATTTTTAAATTAGTTTTAACTTCGTTGTAAAAATCGACATTTTGGCGAATTTTCGGTATTTGGTGAACTATAAATGTTTGCGGAATTTGTGGGGAAATCATAATTATTAAAATCGGCTCAGTCGTTTTTAAGTTTTGTTGACTTGGGAATAATATGGGATACCTACTGGGGTTCTCTGAATTTAACGACTATTAGTGTGGCCATGTTACTTCTTATTTATACTGATTTTATATGGACCTAAGAAATTTGTTAAGTTTATGATTAATGTTGTATGATTTTATTTTTTGGACACTAAGGCTAAATTCATGTTTAAACACGTAAGTTTTTTTTATTTTAGGCTTACATACAGTTATCGGTGTTTTCAACCCCCCGATAAAAAACAGTATTTTAGCAGGTCCTCTTAACAAGAAGATGTCATATTATTACTATTGTGGCTACACTAGTCATGGTGGAGTGTAGCGCATATAGCACGAGACACTGTGGGCTACAATGCAATGTGAAGATTACAGAAAATTATCTAGGTAATATACATATATGCTCATATTTATGTATTTATGTGTGTATGGATCTGTATACATATGTACATATTTATTTGTATTCGGGTTTAAATATAAAAAGAAAAACATTAGCAAAATATAAAAAACGTAATTGTAACTTCAGCTTACCAGAGTGACAATATGTTTATTTATAAATAAACTCACATACAGCATAAATATACATAATAAAGTTCATAAAAGATACAAACATATCTCTAAGCATTTGTTGCCTGCTACTTTTGTCTACTTGTGCTATGCCTGGCGCTGCTACTGCTTGGTCTGAGTGATGTTTTTAAGGTTCAGAGACTTTTTAACCCAGATTTTTTTGTTATTGCTGTTTTTAGTTTTTACAAATTGTTCGTTGTGATGGCTTAAAGGTGTGAAAATTTTTAAATTAAAGCATTTTTTTATTAAATTGAAAGAAAAAATCACTTTTGTCTGAACACACAGAGAAATGTTATGTACATGTCGCCCATTTATGCAAACAACGTCATAACTCAAAAATTACTTTTTGGATTTAATGATGCAGAATTGTTCATTATGTCATGATTAATATTGTGTATAAATATCATCTTTATATATGTTATATTTATTTCTAGGCAGTAAGAGCAAATAGAAAAGTTCAATGGCGTTTACCTGTAAATGGTATTTTTTGAGTTATGACGTTGTTTGTGTAAGTAAGCGCTATGAATAAATTTATATGTAATTATAAAAGTTATTTAGTTTCTTTTGCTTTAAGTTTGTTATTAAAAGTTAGTGGATGTTGCTAAGAGATTTCATTGTTTTAGTTATGATTTTTTGTTAAAATAATTGGTACTCGTAACAGAAATAATTAAAACTATTTCTTAAATTATTGCCATTTCAAATCTGTTTACTTAAAATACTTTTAGCAGTCAGAATTAAATAACAATGCATAAGTAGTTATTTCGCCAAAAAAATCAACGCGAACCCAAAAACAATTCAGCTCTGGAATGCCAGCATTCGACACGTTATTGCTGAAATAAAACCTGCGAAGAGTGTGGGAACAATGTACTTCAAGATCATGCCGACCGATACCTTTATCTAATCCTATTCTCAGTCTCAGTCCAAACTTGTAAAGCATAAGGCTACTACTAGCTTGATAGCATAGCCTATTAATCCCAAATGATCCTAATGTTAGACTGCTAAGCCAGTTCAAGCAAAGAGTAGGTTAATCTTTGTACGAACTCTGGTATTTATTGGCCAATGGAGAATTATAAAGGGATGGACGAGAAAACCTAGCAAGAGGTGAATGGGTCAGTCTCCAAAGATACTCCTGAGGAAGGGACTGAGACGATAGTGCACAATGTGTGTGAATGTTCAGCCTATTAATAGTCGATTGTTATGACGCGATTAACGAATTAATTGTATCGAAAATTTGCTTTAGATTAATCGGGGATTAATCAATTTTTCTCCAAATAATCGAGAAAAATAAATAGACAAAAACGGCCGACAATATGCCATTAAATAATAGTTTTTCTTGTATAATGCCGGTTGATATGGAACAATCATTTTTTCTGGCAGCGTCAAATATAGTAGACCTTAGATTAAAAATAAATCCATTTGCAAGATGTTGAAATCTGTCTTTGACTGACAAGCAAAAAATAAAGGTCAACGACTCTACAAATCATCAGATTTAACTAAGTTTCTTTCTCAACGATCCAGTTCTCGAATTAAAACAAGATGTGGTTAACGCTTGGGATAAAATGAAAATTTGTGTACCATTTGATCGCCTTTTTCCAAATCAAACCCAACTGCTACGGAAAAAATAATAGATTGAATACAAAGCGTCTTTGTAAACAAATTAAAGAACCTCTTAAAGTCTGAACCAAACAAAGAATTTAAATGCTCTTATTTATGGTTTTGCAATACTGTAAATCATTTTGTATATTATTTATGAAATTGTTTATCCTTAGCCATATTAATCGATTAATCAGTTATTTTTCCGATTAAATGCAATTAACCATATTATTCGATTAATTTTTTTTTTGTCATCACTACTCAGAACTAATCTCTGCTGATAAGTTTTTTTTATTTTATTAGTTAATGAAAAAAATATATAAATATTTCAATTGTTTTTTTTTAATTAACAGCCAAGCCCTGGATAACGGACGTTAACTTTCGATTAAATTCTTATAGCAATTAAACACCCTGGCCCTGTTTATGAGTTTATTCATTTATTTATGGGTTAAAATAAAAAATTAATTAATTCATTAGTTCATTATAGGGACGCAAATCAGTTCCTTTTCTATTAGTAATCAAGTAAATATTAAAAACCGAAATACTCTCGTTTCCCGGGATTCAATATTTGTGTCGGTAAATGAGAAACTCCAGTTTTAACAATACTATAAAAATAATAAAATTCGTTGACATTTTTACCAGCCTTTTTTTATTTCACTTTTTTATACTTGCAGGTGCCGCAATAGGCCTAGGTGTGTTGTGGATTCCATTCCCACCAAACACTCTGCGCTGTTTTACTATACCTCGTGAAAGTCTTTGTTACAATGCTAAGAATAGTAAATAAATACATAGTCGTATATGGTTCCTTATCAGTATTGAAAATCTACAGAGTGTCCGCCAGGAAGGTATACTACTTTGTTTGTTTATAATTTTTGATTAAATGAAAGAGAATGGATCGTATATTGATAAATGTTTTATTTAATGTCGGCAATTATGTATGGAATACAATATTAGGTAAATGTCCGCCTCTGTTAGCCTCACAAATGCGAGCCCTTTTGAACACATTTTTCATTATATTCTCACACATTTCACGCGGTATTTCATTAATTTTATCACGAATATTTTGTTTGAGTTGATCCAGCGATTCTGTTTTGTTTGCCTAAACCTTGCTTTTCAGATATCCCCACAAAAAGAAGTCCGAAGCAATCTGATCAGGCGACCGTGGAGGCCAATCAACATCACCATTCCTGATTCCTCCTGACCAGACTGACATTTTTAATGGATGCAAAGGTGACTGATAAACAATTTGAGGGCTTTCGATTACCCAGAACCGACTTTTCTGCTTATTCACATATCCATTCAAATGAAAATGTTCCTCGCCACTCATGATTTTTTCATGGAAATCGGGGTTGTCATGGGCGAGCTGTAGCATCCTATTGGCATATGTACGGCGGCGTAATTGGTCTTCTGGAAGCAGCTCTTGTGGCAACTGAATCTTAAATGGAAATAAATGCAAATTTTTGTGCAAAATTGTGGCCAAAGTTGTTCTTTGAAGACCAAGCTCCTGAGCACGGTGCCGAATTGTGGTTGATGGATTGTTTTGAACACTTTCTTGAACAGCAGTAATATTATCAGCCGATCTTGCAGTACGTTGTGGTCCATTCTTGGGCCTATCAGCTACAGTCCCACTTTCTTCGAAATCATTCACTACACGATAAGTAGTCATCTTGTTGGCACGTTCTTTCTCCCAAAAATTTCACGCAACTTTCTCATCGTCACAGTAATCGATGATTGATTTTGATAAAATGTTTTAACGATTAAAACACGTTGGTTTACCGAATATTTTTCCATAATAAATTTCCTTCCCTGTATTATACATTTCATCAAAAAACTTATTTAATATCCAAAATGAAAAAAAAGAAATTTTACCAGAATCTAGGAATATACCAAAATCCGACAATTCACCTCAAAACTAAACTGTAGTTTAAACATTTTAAAATTCAAAAATTTTATAATTTTCCAAAAAATTAAAATTTTCAATAAACCGAAGCTGAAAGAACAAATTTTGCGAAATTATTAAATTAAACGCAAATTCGAAAATTCACCACAAAATCGAAAAGTGGAAACTAAATATTTTTTTTAAATAAAAAAAACAACTAAAATTTTACGAGAAAGAAAAACAAATTCACCAAATTTTTAAGGTACAAAAAACAAACTATATTATATTTTGAAGCTTAGCGACAAAGTTACCCAAAGGCTAAAATTGCCCCGAAAACTCTAAATTTTATCAAGTATTAAAAAACCGTGAAAAATAATCTATAGTATACATTTTGTAGCGTAACTTTTGTAAGGGCATTTTATTTTGAAGTCAATAAATGCGTTTTTTTGAAAATTGCTAAAAGTTTTTGTCACGTAGTTTTCAGTTCTTAAAGTCACTAAATCCCAAAGTCCCATTGGTATCTTGCAACATTTGGCAACTAGTTCTTTTTCCTTCTCTAAGAGCTAATTAAACCTAGTACAAATATAAATAACTTACCTGAAATAAACTTCTATTGGAAAACATGGCCTTCAAAACATAGCCGCGTAACTTAAATCAGCAAGCTGTAAATTACTGTCAAATCCATATTGTTAAAATAGAAAACCCGTTACAAATTGTTTATATTATGTTTCTTTATTTTTTTAATTTTTAACCAAATCATCGCAATAAAAAATGTCTTTTAAAGTAGAAAAGAAATTGGTTTCAGTTAAAGAAATAAATACCATATGACCATAAGAGGCAAAACAAATTAAATGCGTTGGTGCTTTCTTGTCAAGTTTAGTGGTCAAACAATGAACCAGTTTAAATTGATTGAAGCATTTCTCAATGCACAAAAAAATCAAATGTGCAACTTCAACAATACACTGCTATTCGTATTATACAGACAAGGCATTGAAATTAGTGGCAGGCTTAAAAAATGTATTAGGTAAAAAGCACCAAGGGGAATGATTTAAAAAACGAAATTTTAAATAATGATAAATGGGTTCGGTTCAATAAAACATGCTTTGGTAGATACAATACATACGAGCTGAACTGAAAGTTAAATATTTTTTTTTTTTGGTTAATTTATTAAATGTAGTTTTCATTTAAAGTATTTTTTAAATTCCAGTGTTTATCGAATTAACATAAGAATGATTATTTAAAGTTTGCTTATAATACGTCTTGACTAGCCATAAATCTCTTCAGCCATCGCACGATTTGCTGTTCGCGCGGAAATTTGGTTGGTCTAGAACGGCGCTGCACAAACAAAATACACACAGGCAAAATAAAAAGTATGTGTGTGTAAGCTTTACTAGGAGAATCTATACAATCTCCATGAGAGAAAGAAAAATTATGATCAAACTGAACAAGAACATCTACACGTATTCTTCAAACAGAAGACCACGAACACATTTTCTCTCATTATTTTACAGACGCTACCTACGTCTGCGTCTTGAGAAGCCATAAATTTTTGGGCACATTGAGAGAGCGTTTGCAAAATAACGGGAGAAAATGTGCTGCAGGGCTTCTGTTTGGAGAATGCGTTCTTATTCAGTTTGAGCATAATTTTATGTCTCTCATCGAGATATGCTTTCAGCATAATTTATGTTTGTGTAATGGCATAACAGAGAGCGAACAATCGTTCGAACAACTCTGTTTGAACACGAACCGACCATCAATAGCGACGATCTTCACTAGCCAAATTTTTATGCGTACAGCAAAGTGTACGATGGTTGAAAAGATTCTTTCTTTCATTAATACAAGACGTTACTAAAATTAGTTACGCTTCAAAGTTTATATTAAATTTTTCTATAAAATAACAAATTTTTTTGAATTACTTTTTACTATACAGCGTAATCCGCAAACCCAATTTAAATTATTTAATTTAGTTAAAATATTTCAAACATAAAAGAGAATAAATAATACCTCAAAGTTTTTTAATTACATAGTATGTATGTTAATTAAATACATTTAAGTACAAGTAGTAAAAACATTTGCTCAGCTTACACTACCTACCATTGACCTCTTGATTACGGTTCCCATTATAAAAAAGAAACATACATTGCTAGAATTTATTGTATTCATATAAATTAAGACTCTCCTCACGAGATAAGAGTTTGTGAAGTAAACATCTTTTCCAGCATTTATTGTCATGGCACTGATTTTGATACGTGAGTATACTCGTATTAGTTTTTATTTATTCTTATTTCTCAATACTAAAAATATTATTTTCAATCTGGCTTGCCATTTTGCGTTGTCTCCTTAAATTTTATCTCTTTCAAACGCTGAAGTAAATCGTTCAAGTTTGCACAGGCATTATTTAAGCTTTTTGTGTGCAAATACATAATTAACGGTTATTTTAAATTGCAATTATTATTTTTAACTAGCCCAGACGGGCGCGCGTTGCTACGCCCCTTTATGTGCTCAATATGTGTGCAAAGTTTCAGAAAATTCGGTCAAGTGCAAGTAGCTGAAAAAATAATTAATTATTTTGTATGAGCGTATTTTATTTTTATGTAGATGGGCGAAGCCCCGCCCACTAACACTCCCTGGAATGTGTATAACAACTTACCAACGTTTGAGTCACATCGGCTTTACGGTTTCGGAGTCTATAGCTAACACACAGACAGAGTTTCACTTTTATATATATACAGGGTCTTGACAGTTCATATTTGGCAGTCGTGAAGTAGAGGCGTGGCAAATTTATTATGGAAAAATATTCGGTAAACCAACGTGTTTTAATCGTTAAAACATTTTATCAAAATCAATCATCGATTACTGTGACGATGAGAAAGTTACGTGAAATTTTTGGGAGAAACTACGTGCCAACAAGATGCACTATTTATCGTGTAGTGAATGATTTCGAAGAAAGAGGGACTGTAGCTGATAGGCCCAAGCATGGACCACAACGTGCTGCAAGATCGGATGAAAACATTACTGCTGTTCAAGAATTTTGCAAAAAGATTAGCATTTGTTTCCTTTTAAGATTCAGTTGACAAAAGATCTTCTTCCAGAAGACCATTTACGCCGCCGTACATATGCCAATAGGATGCTACAGCTCGCCCATGACAACCCCGATTGCCATGAAAAAGTCATAATGAGTGGCGAGGAACATTTTCATTTGAATGGATATGTGAATAAACATAATAGTCGGTTCTGGGCATTGCAAAACCCTCAAATTGTTCATCAGTCGCCTTTGCATCCATTAAAAATGTCAGTCTGGTGTGCAATTTGGTCAGGAGGAATCAGGAATGGTGATGTTGATTGGCCTCCACGGTCGCCTGATTTGACTGTTTCGGACTTCTTTTTGTGGGGATATCTGAAAAGCAAGGGTTATGCAAACAAACCAGAAACGCTGCAGCAACTCAAACAAAATATTCGTGATGAAATTAATGAAATACCGCGTGAAATGTGTGAGAATGTAATGAAAAATGTGTTCAAAAGGGCTCGCATTTGTGAGGCTAAAATAGGCGGACATTTATCTAATATTGTATTCCATACATAATTGCCGACATTAAATAAAACATTTATCAATATACGATCCATTCTCTTTCATTTAATCAAAAATTATAAACAAATAAATTAGAATACCTTCCTGGCGGACACCCTGTGTTTAATTATTTAGGTGAATTTTAAATTTGTTAAGGATTTTTTTAATTTTAATTTTGCTAAACATTGATTTGGTAAAATGTTGTGATTTTTCGCTTTTTCGACGAGATTACATAATTGTGGTGAAATTGTAATTTTTATTCGTAAAATTATGGGTATTTATTGAATTTAAACTAAAAGAAAAATTTTTTTTAGTTTTCCGATTTTGTGAAGAATTTTCAAAATTTTGGTAAATTGAAAATATTGACAAAACTTCAGATTTTTAAAATTTGTTGGTGCAATTTTCATAGGAATTCGGGTTTTGTTGTTAGTTTTTGAAATTTTGAGGTTTACAATTCGGTCCAGTATTTAGGTCCGTAGATTATCTGGTGGTCTTGGCATGATAATTTCTCTAGGGCGTCTTTATAGAAAATTTAATAGGGATTCAGAATAATCGAATTTTCTGGGCTTGGGTATAAGCGTTTCCCCGCAAGAGTGAAAACATATCTATCGCGGGAACTTGTGGACCTATAAGAATATTTTCAAATAGCTTAAATTCGACTATATATATTTCGTGAAATTTCAAAGTTTATTAAATTTGAATGTTTGTTTTTTTTTGTTGCAATATTTAATTTTTTGGTAATTTAAATTTTCGTTTTGATTTTCTGTTTTTGTGATAAGATTGGTGTTTTTTGAACAACCGATTTGAATTAAAATGTGAATTTTTGGTTTGATTTTGGTTGGTAAAATTTAAAATTACTATTTTTTTATTTTTCGAGTTTTTCATAAAATGTTGGTTTTGTAATTGTATAATTTTGATTTTAATGTGAAATTTCAAAATGTGGTTAATTTGTATTTTTTTGGAGAAATTCCAGTTTTTAATGCCGATTTTTTCGTAGTCAAGATATTGTCGTTCTTTCAGAATTTTCGAATTTTGAAATTAACTGAACTTGATTGGGGTTGTTAATTGCAAATAGGAAAAAAGATCGCTTCTAAAACATCTTTTCTAATAGATTGATTATAGTTCGATAAATCCAAATCTGACAATAAAATATGTCTAATATGAAGTTTCTGACATAGAAACTTACGCTGTTTTTTACTTAATTTATCGGGACTGAAATCATAAAATGTTTATTAAATTTATATATTTACACAAAGTTATATTTCGTTTGAATAAAATCACGAATATGATATACAATTAAAAAAACACAATTTCTTTATATAAGAGATTAAAAAGTAAACACGTAAATTAAATTTAAAAAATCTATTTCTAGTTTTAAAATAAGAAAAATAGTTTTTATTTAGGCACCCGCACCCAATTAATCTTTGCATTTCTCGTAATCGGATCCAGGGGGAGAAAACTGCTCTTAAAAGAGTTGACTGGATCTACGCCTAATTCCAAATTGTAGAGGGGATATTTCTTTATGGTCCGGCTTACAGAAAATAATATGAGAAATTTATACAATGCCTTTTCAAATTCTTTAAGGGGAAATGGCGAACAATTTCGTTACAATATATTTTTTATTTTGAGGTTTATTTTAATATTTTATTTTTTAAATTTGCCCCTCATTACTTTATAGTTAAACGATTTTTAAATCTTGAAAATAGATTTCCTTAACTTTGTTTATACACTTCCTTAAAACAATCGTATTATAATATTAGCGGTATTCAGTGTTTGGTGCAAATGGTCTTGCAAACGTGCAAATGCAAACTATCCTAACTAATGAAATACAACAGAAATAATGTGTATTTTTTTTGGATTTCATAGAAAAGCTGCGATATTTTCTAATTGCACGTTCGCAAGACACGTTGCACCAAATACTTAACACCACTATTGTTTTCTTACAGATTTTTAACATCTCATGTCATAAGCTTCACAAAGGAAAGCAATAATTGCATTTAAAATACTACCGCCTCCTCAAGCAGTTTGCTTACGGACTGCATTGTAAAAAGCAAAGATTAAATAAAAATATTTATCATGGAAACACAAGTGGAAGAACATTAAATAAATATTTTAACTCCAAATATGGAGCAGCAACAAGTCAAGTTAGTTTTTTCTCTTACCTTTTGTTGCTTCTTATATTCTTTGTTCTCAATTTATTTGTATTCATTTTGTTTTTAAAGACAATTTATACTTTGTGTCCCATTGTTTTTTGGTGACATCTCAGAACAAAGCTAAAACAAAAAACTCAATATTTTAAGTAATAGTGAGGAATTAGTAATCATGTTCGTATTTTTGTTGTGTTATTCCGCTTACTGATGTTGGCAGCCACTAGTGGATATTACGGTTTATGCCTAAAAGAGCCTCAAGCAAGAACATTCAATCTTCCTCTATACCTTCGTAAATTAAACCGGAACTCCCAAAACTCACTCCTAAAGTTCACATTTGTGATAACACAACGAAATACCCGAAAGCCATTGACTGACATTAAGGTGAAATGTCTTATACATACAGCATACAATAAAGATAAATAATTTACTTATGTATGTACCCAGACTTGAAGCAATGTTCCTACTTACTTTTGCTACTGCTTCTTGATCCTACTACAAATGTATCTTAATAACAACATATCTCTTATTTACGTCATAACTCAAAAAATGTTGTTCCCATATAAATGCGGCTGAAGTTTTCCATTTGTTACCTCTACCAACAAACAAACAATAACGTCACATTATTTTCAAATGTCGAAAGTAGAAAAATATAAAGATTAAATTTATACACAATATAAAGTAGGACATAACAAACAAAACTGCATCATTAACTTTAAAAATGCATTTTTCGAGTTATGACGTTGAGTATATGAGCGATATGTACTCATTGACTCCTCTATTTTACCATTCCCAATAATAAAACTAACTTAACTACGACTAGCAGACTACTAAATTCTATATGTAGCAGGCATAGAAAATTGATTTTTTATTATTGTACTAATGTTATTTAGAATTTTAATAAATGAAAGTATATTTATTCTGCTATGAAGACCTTGTCAAAGCGCTTAAGCCCTTTCCCGTCACTTGTTGTTTGGAACATTTTATTGCGCTTTAATTTTTGGGAAATTTTTTAATTTTATTTTAAAGCCCAGCATAATACACGTCCATCCATTCATTTTGCATATCGGTAGCGCTTGAGAACTAGAATAAGTGCTTCCCATTAAATATAAAAACTTTTTCGAAACCAAGTCATCGAAACAGCATTAACCATGATGATGGAATGCATATCTTAATAAGGATGGATGAAGGATAATGAATGGAAAATCTGATATAGAATTAGAAATTATAATAATTAAGTATGTCAAAAACAAAATTTTAAAATTTAATGTTGATATATAAATAAGTGCTTTGATTAAGTTGACTCATTCCTTATTTTTTATACTCAATAAGCGGGCCAAAACGATTAATATATTTGTAACTCAATTGGATAGTTAAAATAAATTTTACATGCAATAAGTGAAAACTAGAAAAATTATCATATACTAGTGAGAAACTTATTCGTTAATTCGTTTATAATTGACAACACTAAAAACAAAAATAACAGCTGATTGTCAGTAACGACACTAACTGCATTGTATTCGAAACGTTGTTATCATTATAAGTCAATTATACATTATAACCCATATGTAGATAATGCCGTTTATTCATTAATATAAAAAAACAGCGGTTCACTACGGCGAGAGTACGTACGTGGAACTTTCCCAACCAAAATAAAGTATAAAAAAATTTAGATTTTGTTTAATAAATAACTAAATAAAGCAATAAATTGTTTAAATAAGATCATAGGCAATAAAATACCTCTAAATATTATAACACCATAAAGGAGAATAACAAATTGAATAATTGAACAGAAAATATGCTAAAACCCTAATCTGATAAATTAAGGGCAAGATTTTCTTTTACAAAAAAAGGACAAAATTTAAAACCAATAGAAATTTAGAGCGTGTGGTGAAGGTCAGTGGCGGTAAGAACGAAGGTGATAAAACCATGGCACCAACGAGAAAACCTAGTGACGGTCTTTTGGCCAGAGTAAATTTTCCTTTGTATGCAGTAGAGATGTTAACCAGTCGTCATGTTTTAGTTGCAGGAGGGGGTGGCGCAAGTAAAACGGGTGTAGCAAATGGCTTTGTATGTTTTAAGAAGCTGGCTGTGATAAAATATTTCATTGTTTTTTTTTATTTTAGGAAATTTATGAGATTTTTCATAACGGCCAACATTTTTGTGCCCAAGAGGTCGTTAGGCACGAAACAGGAGCCAATGTAGTTATGAATTTTGCGGTGCGCAATGATGGACGTCGATCTTATTTGTGCGCAGGACAAGAGTCTCACTGTCAAATGTACTTTGTTAATCCTCGGGTTATTAGTGAAGATGGTAAAGAAGAAATTTTTGTTACACAAGAAGAAAAATCTCACAAATCACCAGTAGATATACATGCTAATGCAAATGGAATGAGACACCTTCGCACGAATGTTTCAGGAGTTCAAGATATTCCTAATGGGCATGCTCAAGGCACTGCAGAATACAAATCAAAGCCACAAGATCAAAATGCAAATCTTAAGCGTATTTTAAAATTCGATATTAAAGCGGCAGATTCCATACAAACTGATTTTTTAACATCAGATCCCCTGCAAAGAGTAGTAAGGATTTCACCCAATGGTCAGGTTATGTGTACAGGTGGCACAGATGGTCATCTGAGAGTGTGGACATTTCCACAAATGATACTATCGGCCGATATAGAGTAAGCTTAGTTTTTTGATAAATTTAAAGAAGTATAAAGGTTTTAACTGATTCTTGCATTTTTTTAATTATATTTTTAGAGCTCATACTAAGGAAATCGATGATATTGATATAAGTCCTGATTCAAAATTTATCATAACCATAGCGAAAGATGGTCAAGGTATAGTATGGAATGCTGCCACTACAAAAAAAGTTCATGATTTAAAATGGGAAACACCAGAGGGTGCTAAATATCTCTTTAAACGCTGTCGTTATGCTACTATAGAGGCTCAACGTGATAAATACCGACTTTTTACTATTACGAATCCTCTGGGTAAAGTGGGAAAACAAAAGGGACTTCTTCAGCAGTGGGACTGTACAATTGGCAAGTTACGTTTAGCTGTGACCATAGATGAAAGCTTAGCCTCGTTAGCTGTGCGAGATGACGGACGATTTGTCGCCGTTGGCACCATGTTTTCGGGTAGCATTTCAATGTACATTGGGTTTAGTTTACAGGTGTGTTTAAAATTAAAATATAAGAAAAAACTATTTGCAATTTCATTAATTTGTAGCGTGTACTTCATATACCTAATGCTCACTCTATGTTTGTAACTGGTCTACAATTCTTGCCTATAACGAATGAGGAAGGTCCTCCCATATCTAGTGATACCGAAGCCGCAGTTTTATCTATATCTGTAGACAATAAAGTTTGCATACACAGTTTGCAGCATAGACGTAAGTATTTTTAACAATAAAATCCAAACACTGAAATACACAAATTTCATCTTTTCCAGGCACCATGCCCGCTTGGTTAGCCATAATGTTCATAATTTTGGTGCTATTTGGCGCATTTTTACTGTGCTCATTTTTAGGCCTTTAGATATTAAAATTAACTCAAATAATCACTACAACTTATACAATAAGAATAAACGAAAAATACTTATATCACGGATAAATGAATATGGTGAATGAGAAAATCGATAATTAAATTAATTATTAAATAACTAGGCATTTATAAATTTAACGAAATCTTATGCAGTTAAAGAAGAGCAAATTTAGAAATAACTTTATTCAAAACAGCTAAATAGTAATTTTTTTCTTTAAGATAAAAACTAACAAAAATTGTATTTCTGTTATTAAAAACTGTATAATCAATATAAATAATTTAAATTATGTGTAGTAATGCTAAATTATTTTAATTCGTAGGAACTTTAAAGAATTGCAATTATCTACCTGCTCCTCCCTGCCTTCAATGTTTTTTATGTAAATTGTTTTGTTACATTCTATTGTTGTCTTTATAAAAGCTTGAATTTTGGTTACGAACGGCGTACGATCTTTTAAATTATGGAGCAAAATTTAAATATATTTAGAAATTTTTGAAGAAACCCAAAAAAAATCGCAGAAATTTTGGAAAAAAAAAACATTTAAGTCATTAAATATTTAGAGTTTTTATAAAGATAAACTGTGTATATTGATTTTTTTCATTACCCTTTCATGCACTTTCGGTAACTACCCATTTAAAAATATTACTTAAATTTAATTTTAAATAAAGTCAATTTTTATTTAAATTTAAATAATTTATGCACAACACAAATATCTAAAAATGTTTAAAACAATTATTGAAAGGAAAAATAAATATGTAAAACTAAAACCTAAACAAAGTAACAATATCATTTAGCGACAATAGTTTCCTGCAGTTGTTGTTCAACATTGTGATTTTCTTCGTTTTCTATACTTATAGTACTTTGTTCAGAGATTAGTTGAATGCGTCGTAATTCAATTTCTTTTTGCTCCGTCCACGTGCGTATAAATGCCTCAAAGCATCTGAAATTCTCTTCTTCCATATGTAAGCAATTTAAGTCAGCATCTCTCTGTTCAGCCAAACGAATATTGTCCTGGCGTAGTTGTTCGATTTTTTCTATTGTTATATTACGAAAAGGTAGAATAGATGGCTTTTCAAAACGACCTTGTGATGAAGATAATCTGTTGTAGGGAGAGGAAGCGTCTGTATAAACTGCGGACGACAGGCTTGCATTGAGAAGGGACGTTTGATAGGAATTACGTGGTTGATAAGAACTAACATTAGAATGTACTCTTGGCACACTTTGTGCGATAGGAATTTGATAGTTGTTGGTATTGCTAAAAGCAGGTGGAGTTACTTCAACTGGTTTTGGTATTTTATCTAATAATTTTTTGATGATCTATTCAATATAAAAATAATAATTTAATAACAGCATCCAAAATAATTTTAAATTATGCTCACCCCAATTTCATGCCAAGGATCGAACTCTTTAATTTTGGGCTGTAATACACAATGCACTAAAGGAAACAAACGCCACTCCGACTTACAACCGCTAGACTCAATGCGTGATAATTCCTGCCTAGTAATCAGAAATGCTCAGAAATTCGCTAATATACATATATATATTTCTTGACTTACTTATATCGTGTATTCAGGGTATTTACTTTGCGGCGACAATCCTGTGCGGTTACTAACATATTACGATTACGCATAGCAATCATCATTTTACGATAAACCGGCAATGGCACATTTATTAATGTAACTTCGTCTTTGTAACGACGCCATAATTCCACTAGGTATAGCTCTTCCCATGAATTCCAATAACGTTGTTTCTTGTGATTAGTCAAATGTTCTTCGCTGTTCTTATCCACCGGTGGCATATGACGTCTGGGTGGTATACGAACTTGATCTCCAGTGCAACTTCTTAGAGATTTAAACTGTGGGCTGAACATTTTTAGTTCATTTGTTACAATTGGCTTTTCAGCAGGTTTCGTAAGGAATATCTTTTTGGGTTCACCATTCGCTTGTAAATCGTTCATTTTTGCCAAATAAAGTAGTCGTGTATAGAAATATGTGGACAAATTAATAAGATTATGTTGCAATTATCAAGAAAACATATAAACAAAAATTCATCAAGAACAACAAAACCAATACACAAACTTAACGAAACTAACAGAGTTGCATAAAAAATTACCTGACAAAACTTTAATATAAAAAGGGAGCAAAAATTAAATCATAAGCATAGCGTCTTGTCTAACCAAATTACTGTTCTGTCGACAAATAGTTTGCTGTTTGCACAGGATATTGACTCGTGAAAACTCTCGCTGTTGTTGGTCTGTTCGGATAGATGTTCTGTCATCACACAAAGAAAATACACTCAGGGAAAATAAAAAGTATGTATGTATGCACCTGTCTGTCAGACCCGTTCATAAGCTAAGAACATGGAAACATTCTTGATGAGAAGCAAATATTTATGCTCAAACTGAAGAGGAATATCTACATATATTATGTACACAGAAGAGCACGACCACATTTTGCCCCGTTATTTTGCCAATACTCTCACCTTGTGGGAACTAATTTTTGGCTTTTCAAGACGTAGTGTAAATGAGTTGCAGGCTAAATAAAGAAAACAAAAATTTGTTTGAAAAACTTTTCACTTCAATGCTTATGTTATGTTTAATATTTTGATATTTTAATTCCTGATCTGATAATCCGACAGGGCAATTTGATATATGTTAATATTTGGAACGAATTTCCGTTATCCCTTATTAAGTTTGGTTAAGATTCAACAAGGGTTGACGGAAATTCGTTCCTAATATCTTCATTTATAATTTACCTAAGATATCAGTGTTTTAGTCTAAAATAGTACACTTTTAAGAATAATTATGTACGAAAAATGAATAGCCTGTTTATAATACATGATACGCAAAAAACGTTACCGGTTTAAAATTTTGCAAATTCTAATTTTCACATATAAAATAAAAAAATATTGAATTTAAGTGATTTTCAGCATCAAGATGTCAACAGCCATGAAATTCCAAAACTTAGTCAACGCATACGACATTTGAATAGTTAGATATTTTAACTAAATCTTATGAGTGCAGATTTTTTAACTTTATATCTCAACAAAATAATAATATGCTTTAATAATTTTTTGGTGCGATGAGGCACTTACATGTAGAAATTTACTAAAAATGTTAGGTTTTTCGCAATTAGCAGGAGAAAGTAATTATCGTTAAATTAAACCCGAAATAGAATAGGAATAATAAAGTACATATGTATGTATGTCTACATTTATCACCAAAAAGCTTATTTAATTGCTTCAGGATTTTGTCATTTTAATTATCTCCTGTCTCTTACATTTTCGTAGTGAAGAGCGGTGACAGATTTGAATACAAAAAGAATTATTTTGATTGAAAGAAAGTGAACAAACAAAATTTATTAACAAGTAGACAATACTGAATATGACACTACGTTGATGTTATAGAAACCGTTATCATTACGTAATTTTCCAGTACCGTTTGAGTTCGTCTTACCTTAAATTGTTGTATAAACAGATTGTACCGTAGAAATATATTGTATGATTCTAAGGTCATTAAAAATTAATAGCATCTTACTAAACTTAAATCTAGATATTTAATGTTAACCAACGAAATAAGCAATATTTTGAAATATTTTATCATTATTAATTCAATTTTTTAAATATTCGGACCTATCCATACTATGAGTAACGTTAAGTTCCATTGATATTGGCACCCAACTCATCGTGAATGATTGCTCAGTACGAATAAGAAGCAGTTTTCGTACGTGATTAATATAGTGTTGGTAACTTTCTATCGAAACCTATAACACAAGCTGTTTAAAAGCGCTAGTTATATGTGCTTAATTAATTCATATAAACAAATTATATATTAAACTTTTAAAACACTTTGTATTACTTAAAAATCGTTTATTGCACTAATATTATTTCTTGACTAACTTACGTTCCTTGAATTACAGTTAAACAAAAAACCATTTGGCATTATTTTTTTTTAAAAACGCGGAATGAGAAAGAAAATTTGCATAGTTACCATCACTATGTGCAGCAAATACAAAAAATTTTCGCCGCTACGGGTGCAATAAAAAACTTTGATTATCTCGCATAGAAAATTGTGCAAATTTATACAAAAATTACCAGTAAATAATATAATTAATAATATTAAGTGAATATGTTAGAAATGCAAACTGAGGAAAGTCCAGAAAATGAAACTTCTAAAGAAAACATTGAAACAGCAGAAGAAGATACGACTGCGGTGGCAGAAGTGGCGCAGGAGCCACCACCACCGTCACAAAATGAACAGAATAATGAAGGGACGCTTAATCCATTAAATGAATTAGAAAGCAATGCAGATGCTGAATCGAAAACTAAACACAGGCGCTATTGGACGCCCAAGGAAGAAGAAAAATTCTATGAAATATGGGGTAGGGAAAATTGGCGTTTAACGAGACATGGGAAAAATACAATATTCTTTGCTAAATGGTCAGATGAGATGAAGGAACGTTTTAATATCGACGTCAAGCCCGAAGAAGTACAATGCAAAGTTAACCAAACAAGGGCTAAGTTTAGGTATGTTGCCAATCTTATGGACTTTTATAAAAGTTGCCAAAGCTTTAATTTATTTTTTTTATGTAAAGACAAGTTAAAAAGAATTTGGAATCTGATAAAAATGCTGTAAAGTGGAAAAAATATGATATTATAGAGAGAATCCTAAAAAATCAATATCGCTCTAAAGATGATGAACCAGTTCCTTTGGAAGCCTTAGAAAATAATCGCGATGTTTCGCTTACAGAATTACACAATTGTATAACACAACCCTCTTCGCCAAACAGTGCATCAAATATGTCCAATATACCAGAACAAAACATTAACTTAAGTCAACCTCTGAATGCAGATCATCAGCTAACGGATGAAGTTAATATGAGCAGCGTAAGTACAAGCGCTTTTTTTATAGTTAATTTTATGTACAACAAGCAATTGTAAAACTCAAATTTAACAATTGGTCTGATTGACATAAAATTAGTTATTTGCTCCTTAAACACAAACCTACCACATTTAAAATTTATAATCAATAATTCGTGTTTCAATTGTGTAAAATTTCATGCTATTCTTATTTCCTTTCCCCTATACATTGTGGGAACCGAAAATTATTCTTCAGAAACATCTGTTAATTTATCCAAATTTTTTAGGCATCATTATCCGATCAAAATCTTTTTTGCAACAATTTACAATCGGGCAATAGTTTTAGCGCCGAGTTATTTGGCAGCGATCAATTAGAAATCAAACAGGAAATCGAAAATGATTTAAAACTTGAGGGTTTTACCGAATTATCGTTAAATGAACAAACAACGGAAGGTGTTACACCAGCCGATGGATCGGTTAATAATATCACTACAGACCAACAGTCCCACGATAGTCAATCACATTTACAGCAACGTTTAACACCACAGCAGACGTTACCTCAACAAATTTCACAAACAACAGAAAATGCAGTAAATATAGATCAAACTCAAATACAGAGTTCAAATCCAAATTCCCTTTTAATACAGACTCGAGTTGTACAAAATCACAATAACATTAGTGCGACAACTGATGGTATAGGGAATTTTCAAAATCACGCCAATATTAACAACAATGCTATGCAACCGCCAAAGGCTGTGGCTGTAGCAGCTACACCACGCAAACGTAATCGTTCATCATCCATCAGTGCGGCGGCCGTTACACCAATGTCAAATGAAACACTGGAAACTTTATATTTAGATGAGGTGAAAAGAAAGAATGTTATACTTGTCGAGCAAGGTGAAATCAATCGCAAACGTTTACGTTTAGAAGAAAGAAAAGTTAAACTAATGGAGGAGTTTTTCCCAAAATTTATGAATCTACAGCAGGAAATATTACAAAAGTTAGAAAACGTAACAAAAACAACAACTCAAGTAACAAATTAAAAGTAAAAAAAAAAACAGCACAGTAAGAAACAAACTACAGCAAACCCCGTTTTGTTAAGTTTAAGTAGTAAAAAAGAAGAGTACGATTTATTAGGATAAAAAAATAACTTTAAAAAAATAGAAGATAAAAAAAGATAATATTAAATGTATTCAAAAAAGAAATAGTATCAACGATTTTCAAAAGATTTTATACCCCATAAATAAAAACAAAAAAGTGAACTATAATTAAGTATCAATTTGATATACATACAGTGGCGAACTAAAATGTAGGCATACTTGGCATAGTAAAACAAACTTCTAATTTGTCATTAAGAAAAACAAAATTATTTATTTCATTAACATGTTATAATATACAACAAATTTATTCAAAAATTACCCACACAACTTATAATTTTCTTCACAAGAAAACAATAAAAGAAAAAAATATGAATAAGAGCCATTTCTTACTGGAAGAAAGTATAGACGTAGCCTTTGACATACATGTTTAAAAATGTTTAATTGTCATTTTTACTTTGGCAAACCCCTTTACTAAATAACTTTTTTTTTGGTTTGTTTTCTATTATACTGGTGAGTTTAGGTACATACATGTCGAGTAACACATGCGTTTAAAGTTTTCGGATATAAGTATCAAAAGTGAACAGTACGCGTAATGCAATGGACGTTTGTCAAACTCATGCCGCACTTGAGTGTTTATGTAGTAAGAGTAAAGTGCTACATTTCTTTTGATCAGCTTTATTTGAGTGACTTTTCGAACTCTTCTCTTAAATATTTTTCTTAAAACTTCGGTGCAGTTCCGGTCTCTGGGTTGCGCCTAGTGTTGCAATATATGTTCAGTGTTATACCTATGTTCAGGACATAGGCTGTTCATTTTAGGTAATTTTCATGCCAGATTGTGATAAACTCGGAAGCTTAGTTTTACTGCAAAGATATTTTTTTTTTAAATATTTATGTGAATCGGCAATCTAAAACTATTTATTTAGTAGTAGTATTTATATTTATAATAATTTTAAATGTATCTAATAATGATAATGGTACCTATATATGTATATTTGCTTATGATCTAGTGTTGTATATTGTTAATAACGAATTCTACGTTATTTATTCGGTATATACTAATGTTTCCCTTATTTTTAACAGTATTTGGTAACGTATTGTATAATTTCAATCCTCTGTAATAAAGTGAATGTTGCCTAACTGTTGTTCTGACTTTTGACAGCCTAAAATCGTTAGTATTTGTAAGACTATATCTCTAATCTCTAATATAGTTAAGTTGCTCAGTCAGGTATTCGGGAGCATTTTCAATCTTCATTTTATGTACAAAGTTAAGAGTATTTAGTTCCAATCCTTTGCAAAATGTTAAGCAAACATAAAGTGTCAAGAATTATCTGTATTGTTGTGTATCGATTACATTTCAGTATAGAACGCATAGATTTATTTTGTAGTTTTTGTATAACCTTTCTTATTAAGTATTTATCCTGACTGTACATACAATTGTTTATCCAATTTTGAAATCTGGTTATATCATTTTATTATGTATATTGATTACTGTTATTAATGATATTATTTCTTATTCTTTAGAAAAACCCGATTTATTTTTAATACTTTGTCGATTGTAAATCCAAGATATTTAATTTCCTTTACTTTTTCCATTATTTCATTATTAATTTGAACAACTGTGTCACTGTTCACATTTATTTCTGAGCGCTTCGTTTTATTTTCGTTTAAGTTTGGTGTGTTCATATTCAGCCAATTACTTATATTTTTCATATCGCGCATTAACTTATTCGTGCATTGTGTTGTTTCAGTATCTCCTTCTGCATATACTAATGTATTATCAGCTTACCGAATTATTTCATAATTCTTTAATATTTTTGGTAGATCATTTATATATATTATAAATAATAATGCGTCTAGTATCGAGCCTTGCGGTATCCCATATTCGTTGTTAATCTCATTAGATATTTTGCCATTAACTTTTGTTCTTTGTTTTCGATTCATCAAATAAGATTTAAACTATTTTAATTGATTTTCCCTGATCCTATACAATTTTTAATTACTCTCTCTCTCTTTCTCTATCAATAGTTTCGAATGCTCTCTTGAAGTCCAGAAACATTGATATAATTTTTTCTGTCTGCCTACACATTTCCACCTCGTTTTATAATAAAATTTATAATATTTTGAGAACATATTACGCTGTTCCATATGCAATTTTAGTTGTTCCATTAAAATCTTTTCTAGAAATTTTTCACATAAAATGTTATTAGAGGACGGAAAACATGTAATTTTTTTCTTAGTTGAAAACAAACTACACCAGGATATTTCGTAAACGATATTCATAGAACACACTGTAATAAATGCAAAATGCCAATGTGCCTATACTTTTGTCCGTCACTTCATTCATTGTTTTATACACGACTCTTTACATACAAACATACTATTTTGTTTTTAGCAAAATTATATTATCGATTGCACACTTAAAATATTTGATAACATAAGTAGTATAAAGAATCATTTCCAATGTAAAATTTTGGTTTTAAAATAAAAATAATAGTAGATATAAAAATATTTATTAAGAAAATCGGTATCTCTACTCGATAACTTTAAGTATTGTAACAACGGATCTTCACCTTTAAGAATTTGCGGTGTAATAACCGCAATGTTGCGAGCAAGTGAAAGCAGATGACTATTTATGAGCGAGATATTCTTTTGAAATGTTGTGATGAATTTCAATTATTAAATATAAATATCACAACACATGTTTACAAAACGGAAATAATGAGCGCATCTCGATGTTTTTTTAGGTTTAAAATTTGTTTTCTTTTCAAAATCGATTTTCATCACATACCTGAAAGGCTTTATTTTTGAAGTTTATATTTGACTGTTTATTTTTTAAACTAAACTTATTTTAAAAAATTCCCTTCTTAAAAAGTGTATAGAGAAACTTTTTAAAAAATTGTACATTTTTAAAGAATAATCATAAAAATCACATTGTGTTTCAAGAAAAATTGTTATATAAATAGGATACATTTTTTACAAGGCCTTATCTCAAGTTTGAATAAACGCCAGCTAAGTATCCTATATTCGGTAATATTTTATGAAGTTTTATTGAAAATGAATGAAAAAGTTTGTTATAAAATATAGGAACAGCGTGGAATTAGAGTACATATTTATGTCAGGAGTATTGAACCGGTTGAATCCAAAATAGAAATTTCATTATTAATATTGTTTAACATTTAGAACGGATAATAATTATGCTAAAATTCTGGGAAGTATTAA
Organism: Phania funesta; assembly: GCA_963932375.1. Taxonomy (NCBI): domain Eukaryota; kingdom Metazoa; phylum Arthropoda; class Insecta; order Diptera; family Tachinidae; genus Phania; species Phania funesta. The sequence continues at coordinate 99,294,339 of OZ010653.1, read as the reverse complement.
GTCTCACAAACAGTTAACTTCCAGCAATTATTATGGGCATCTTAGAGAGGTCTAGCACATAAAATAAGTGACCAACATGCAGGTTCGTTTGTGTTCTACTTACACTATACAGAAACACTGGCATACATTATTATTATATATATATATATCTTTTAAAGTTAATCGAAGATATACTTTACTATATTTAGCAGCCTTTATAATAGACAGATTCCAGACATTTTAAATTCAATTTTAACCTTTTTAACGTTTCCCGTTTATAGTCTTCTTTGAACTGAATAAATGTTGTAGCAGTCTCCGCTTAATAAAATGTTTAGACAGTTTCTATTTGTAAATTGTTGCTGTAATTTAAACCTTTATTGTAAATAACAGAAAAGTTTCATTCGTTGAATTAGAATACCGTATTTAAGTCAGCAAAGGGTTCTCTATCTAAAACATTTTATCATTCTTCCACTTACTACGAAAAACGACACTGCAGATGACAGATAACCGAAACCGGTAGGTCTCCGAACCAAATTGGCAAGGGATGATGGAAATTTATTCTAAGTTTCCACAACAAATTATCCTGTCGGAAAATCAAATCAAGAATTTTCCCGATATAATTCATATTGCAAAATATTGTTTGTTAATTCTATTTGTTTTCGGTACTTTTGTTTTCGTAAAAAGATATCTGTTATATATTTAAAATCAATTAAAGAAATTAACAGATATACTTTCTAGGTCTGAATCAGTTGTTTAATTGAGATTAATTAAACCTTTTGTTTCACTAATAAGAGTCTGCATGCCAAAATACTAAAATTTAACATAAAAAATATAAGTTTGTGTAAACGAACGAAGACTAACGAAGACCCTGGTATTGGAAGAGATCAGGGAGCTCTGGCGGAAATTTAACCAAAAACATGCAAAATGATAAGTTGAATAAGTTTTTGTGCTTGATGATCCCGCAGCCAGTGTTGAGATATACTTTTGAAAAAGCCCTTCGACATACTAAACTAGATGGGTTTGCAATTGTTTTTTTTTTATCAGAAAAGCTTTTCTGTTTAAAAAAAAATTATCAAACATCCTAAGTACGTCTCAGTTGTTTTGCTTTAATGAAACTAATTAATTAACAACAAAAAATAATGTTAACGTATTATCTGAAACAACTTCTTATTGCCATTGTAATTGTAAATGAACTTTGATGTTCTAAACTTTATTTAAATCCTAGTGCTATTATTTTTATCTGCTGATCTTGGCCCTTGAAATTAATGTTAGTTTTAAATTTTCTAAAATAATTCTATTATAAAGTGTTTGTAAAAATAAACTCATTCCCAGGAAAAATTGTACTAACTAGCTGTACAACTAATTGTGGATCGCATAAATTGGTGTTGTGAACAATGAGTTTTGCATAGTTTGATGGAATTGTTATGAGGTGAACTTGAAATCGAGACTATTGTTAATTAGCTTTGTTTGTAAATGTTACTTTCGGAACTAGTTGCATGGACCAATATGCACAATTTGAAATGCTTAAGTGATTTTTGTCTGAAATTGTCAACACCAGTTCTGGAGCCGGTTGGCATGTATGAAATTTATGATTATTATTGAACTTTATTATTTTTATATAACTAAAGCCGATTCTAAATACATGTATTAAGCGAACGTCACATTGAATAATATTAATGTTTTTTTTTATGGATTTTATAAAATTATTTCAGGGGGCAAATTACGGCATTCGATATCGATCGAAATTTCTATTATATTCCATTGATTTTCTATTATGTTTTATTTAAATTTCGATTGATATCGAATGCCGTAATTTGTCCCCAGGTCTTTGTTTGTGCGTTACTGGTAATTATTGTCGAAATTAATATTATTAAAAATTTATTAAGTAGATAATTTAAATTGCTAAGCTTAAGGTTGTTTTAAATAATTATCTACTTACATTATTATTCACCCTTATTCTGCGTTTCGATTACGTTTCCCGAATCAGTAGTTACGCACGAATCGAAAAAATGTATTCAAACCAAAACTGAATCGTAAATAAGACCGAGAGTATTTTCAAAACCAGCTGTTTCGCTGTGGAACGTGTGAAATTAGAACACAAAAATTAAGCAAGTTTATAAATATTGTAATAAAACGCTAAATTTTGTACAATATAACAGTGATTCAATATCTAAATAAACACAGCAAACAAAGTACGGAAAGGCAAAAAATAAAAACCCAAAACATAAGTAAGAGGTATTTGTGGCAAAACTATTCCAGTGTGAAGAATTCTACCGCGCCGGGGTAGATATTTTAATATTTTTTATGTCATTGTAGCACAAAAATAAAGTTTCGTTGTTTTATTAAAAAAAAAAATGTGCGATAGCACCGACGTTGTTGTTGGAAGAGAAAAACAACGTTTTCGAGCGGCAATAAATTAAAAAAAGCACATTTCAGTACAAAAAGATAAATAAAATAAAAAAAATTATGTAGGATCATTACTGAAACCTTTAATTGCATTCTTTTTTTCACATTTCTAGAAGCTAGAACCTACTAAATTAACAACTAAAAAATTGTAATTACGCTCGTAATACAGAATACACAAAATCGCAAAAATTCCAATCGAAACGAAACGGAAGAATATCAAAGTTGCCAAACGGAGAAATTTTCAATTCTAATCAAAATGCAGAATAGGGGTGATTATAATTCTTTACTTAATAAATATTTCAGTTGAACAAAATTACGGCAAATAATTAGAAGAATGATCTTTAAAACGCCTTTTGAAACAATTAAGAGTCATAATTATGTTACACAGAACGTTTTCGTGAACTGTTGGGAACTTAAGTAGTTCCCAGTATAAAAAGTCTTTTATATAAACCATTTGCAAAAACTAATCGTTTGCTATTGAAAAATCATTGAAAATTCAAATTGCATTAATAATTAAAAATAATGGTAGTATTTATTCTATAAAGAGTTTTAACTAAACTAACTAAAAATTAAGTAATTATTAATTAAATTAATATTTAGAGACACTTAGTTTTGTTAATTACACCTCCACTACTCTTAACATTATTTCATACATTTATGTAAATCAATCCAAACTCCTACCCGCCCCAAAAAATCGTGTTATTTTGAAATAAAAATTCTTTGAATATGTGTATTTTGTAAAAAAAATATATACCAGTATATATAAAACATAAGAAAAAATATCTTAATAAAATATAAATGTAAGGTCACGTTTTATTTTAATGCATTTTCATTTTTGGTACTTTTTGTATTATTTTCTTTTTTGTTCACTATCGTAAAAACCGGGACAAGGTCCATATAAAATGCTAAAGCGGGAAAGCTGTTTCAAATCCAGTTTTATTCAAGACTAAAACCAACGAAAGTTTTCCAATTTTAACCACTTCACATGGCAGGGGTCAATACCACTGTTGTATTCCGCTGAGAAACTATCTTACGCAAAGTTTGAAGATTCTGTAAATATATACAATAAATAAAAATTTAAACTTAAGGTTGCATCACAGACTAACGCGGGTTCGCAAATCCGGTTCCTAAAAACAAACAAAAAGAAGAAAAGGGTAAAAGAAAGAAGAAATGTGGGATGTGAGGAAGATTAGTAGCAAGGTCTAGAGAGGAAGAGCTTGAATGGTCACTATAACTGTGCCGATGTGGAGTCATTCCGAGCCAGTTGAAACTCCTGGGGAGTTACTTTGCAATACGAATCGAAAAGAAAATACATTGTGTTACGAAAATTTTTTCTTTCGAATCGAAATACGTAGAAGCCGCTCGGGAGCAGCGAATGTTTGTATTGCGACAGCTTCGTCAGTAGTCGTTTGCTGGCATCTCCATTCTTTTGGTCTGATTGCCAATCTTCAATGTTCAGTAAACTTTGCCCCAATATTTGAAACTTACATTAGCTAGGTGTTCCTGCATGTGGGCTCATTCCATTATCTATACTGATCCGTATCATAGAAAGAATTTTCATTTTGTCTTTTGAAGGCTGAAAGAGGAATGCCACGGAATTCGTCAACATGGGAGTTCTGTAGTTAGAGAATGTTGATAGTTAATTAATTCACATAAAGTTTAAAGATGCATCTGTCGCGCATCGTGATTATCGACTAAAAGCGTGTTATTAGGACAACATTTTTGCGTCCAACCGACTCCAATCAGCGAAACTTTTTGAATATATATCTGAAAAGAAATATTCGGTTTGGTATGCGCAATACACTATGTTTCGGCAAAGTCTAGATTATATTCGAAACCCCTCTGCACATTCAAAAAAGCTTTAACTAGAGTTGAAATACGAGATCTTGGAACATTATTTTAAAAAAATCATGAAATCTGCTAAAAATTCAATGACACCTTATTTATTTCATTGATGTAATTAAAATAATTGACTAAATAATCGAGTTTAGTTTAACGCAGCAATGAGAATTAACTACATATTTACATACGTAATAATTTCTCAAGACAGACTAATTAATTCTAATCGTCTTTTCTTAAGAAAAGATACAGCTGTATATAAAAGTGAATTACCGCATGTTTGACTGATCATCACATGAGAACGGCGATTTAGTTGATTTTGTAATTATTCTGCTGTATATCTTTAAAACAAGTTTTATGTGAAAAAAATGTAGCAAGCTTAGTAAATTTTTTCTACTTTTGGTAAGTGGTTGTTTTTGTATAAAAATCTAAATAAGTTTCTAAAATTTTTCAAGCTGAAATTATAATTTTGTCGCTTATGGTCTTGAACCTATTCAGACATAAGTTTGGCCATTGGAATCTTTGCTTAACGTTATTAGAGTTTCAACCATTGGACTGATCTTCCTTAAATGTTCACAGTTTGTTACTACAAGTTTGAAAAGATTAAATAGAAAATAAATTTTATTAATATTTTTTAGATTGGTCACAACTGGACATTATAGGTGGCGCTGCGTCTAGAATCTACAACTTTTCTTAAATTGTTTTGCATCAAATATCTGCCATCAAATATCTGCCAACGACCAGCAAAATGGCAGTCTATATAAAATGCGGCCTATATAGAAGGTGGTCTGCGAAAAGAACACGTCTGTCAAGGCCTCTAGTTTAACATAAAAAATTCTTTGTAGAATTGCCAGTCCAATTACTATTGGAACCAACCAAGTTATTTAATGATCTACTGGTGATATTTTGCATACAAAATATAGAAAAATTAAATGAAATGAAAGCGAAATTGGATACAGAGATTTCAAATGTGCTCTATCTAGTAGGCATCTACTTTTTTTGGGTAGTCAGACGTTTCATTTTAATTTTTTTTCACACTTTTAGCCCCTAATTTTATATGTAAAACAAAATCAAATTTTTTAAATTTTTAAATTTTGCACACTGTAATAATCTGGCCACAAATACCTCTTACTTATCTTCTGGCTTTTTTTTGTCTTTCGGTACATAAATGATATGTTTATTTATAGCATTTTCAGATTAAAAGAAACCTTTTTAAATAAATCCTTATTCAATTTAATTAAATAAAACATTTTTCAAATAATTATAAAAAAAACAAAAAGATAATTCATTGTACTTAAGAAAATATATCATAATGATATATACTCGCCGCTTTAGGAATTTGTATGATCATGTCCATCACATAGTTCGCACTATCAGATTGATTAATTTGTTCGATGCTCTCTTTAATTATACTGACTATGTTTCGCTCAGTGGTTATATCAGTTAATAATGATCGGAAATGGAATTTTAACTTAGATAATGCTTTCTCGATCGGACTGCTTTCAATTTTGTGCAAGAGCCCCTGAAAAAATTCTTTGAAACGAGCCGAGTTCACAGTGGGAAGTGAAATAATTTTAATTAAAGTGTAATTGCGGTTTCAGCACTCATCATAAAAATCCATTTTTCTATTTTGTTGCGGAGACGAAATTGAAAATTCTAAGGCACTGTTTATCCGGTCGATTTTGATGGAAGCCATTTTTTAACGTAATCTTGAGTTCTTTCAAGCCATTCAAAATTGAAGATAAAGCTAATGTTACGTTAAATTGTTCAAATAACTCTTCACGAATGTTTTTTAAAGTTATTTCAAATTCACTTTGCACAATCATCCCAATTTTCTCCAAGATTTCGGCATTAATTTTTTTTTTACCTATATTGATCACGGGAAAGTTCTACTAGCTTGCAACCATTATTTTTATACCGTGAAATAATGATTTTGGTGTAGTTTGTGTTTGCGGAAGTTATACAATTTTATAATCATTAATTTTGATATTTTTTGATATTTTGGTACATTTTTCTCTGCGGGGTGCGCTAACTTCTGTTTCATCCAAATCACTCATTTTTAATTTGTGACTCTGAAAGATCTATTAATACTATTTCCACATTAAATTGCATTAACTTGTGTCACACACCAGTTCTAAATAACAAAACAATGATTTTAATAACACAATTTGTTTTTTAAATGGGCGTGACAAATATGACCCCCTTAATAGGGCGGCTACACTAGTTCATTTCACTATAACTCAAGAACAGCTGATCTGACTTCAATAAACGAAGCACCAAAAGGTACGGTATGAAATAGTTTTTTAGGCATTTTAAAACTTTTTTTGTATACTGCTACATATATACGAAACCGACCACCAACAAAAGTATTAGGTGATGTTACTCCCTACGAAAGGTGGAGTGGCAGAAAGCCCAGTGTGTCCCATTTTAAAACATTCGGGTGTGATGCGGTTGTCCTCAGAAAAGGACCAAAACCTAAAGGGGTTGAATTCCTTCCCAAAGGCACGAAAATGAAGTTTGTTGGGTATGAGCTTCATTCAAAAGCGTATCGTCTTATCAACGTATCTACAAGACAAATAAGTATTGCGCGTGATTTTTCGAGCAGTCATTTGAAAATCCTTCGAATTCGAAAAATGAAATGTTAAGTGTTGAGTGGCCTGAAAATTTGAATAGCAGGAATGAAGAATTAGTTGGAAATGATAAAGGTGAGGAAGGAGATAGTAACGTGAAAAGGGGAAATGAAAGTGAAGGTGGCCCCGAGATGGTGAAAAAAGCAGAAGCTGACTATTCAAGTGAGAGTGAAGAAAATGAAACTCCAACTTTTAACAACAAACGGAAACGTGGCAGGCCCAAATTTTTAAGAGCTGGTGGTAAAGGAAGACCGAAGAACGAAATGCTAAACTCTATTATTGAAAATCCAAACACTGTAGTAGAAGCGTTGAAAATTGAAAATACAGGTGAGTGGTTGAAAGCTATGCGCATTGAATATGAAACTCTTATGAAAAATGAAACATGGGAATTGGTCGACAAACCAGTTGGTAAAAATATAATCGGTTCCAAATGGGTGTTTGCTATAAAATACAATCCGAATGGTACTATTGAAAAATATAAGTCGAGGTTAGTTGCTCAAGGTTGCTCACAAAAGTACCAAATTGATTTTAAAGAGACGTTTGCATCTGTAGTTCGACATTCTTTAGCTTTAAAACACAAATTGCTCGTCAATTACGTTGATATTGTGGCAGCATATCTGAACGGTGATTTAAAATAAGACGTGTACATGGCTCAACCTCCGATGCTTAAAAAAAAGATTATCCCAATAAAGTATGCAAATTGAAAAAGGCACTGTATGGCCGAGAATGGAATAAAAAGATTAATGTCAAAAAGGGTGAAAACATTTCTCTAATAGCTTTACACGTTGACGATATGTTAGTGGCATGTTCTAGTGAATCAGAAATTAACGAAATTATAAATAATTTAAATAAACATGTTGAAGTCGTTGACAAAGGGCCAATATCTTTTTATCTTGGTATGGAAATAGATCGGAACGGTGTTAGAGGAGACATTACTATTCATCAAAAGAAATACGTTCAAGAAATTTTACAGAAGTGGAACATGTTAGACTGTAAACCAGCAGCTACACCGTGGCCGAATGGAGCAATATTAAAGAAATGCACAGATAAATGTGAAGATCTAGACCTAAAAAATGATCAGAGTCTCATAGGGGCCTTAGTGTATCTTGCTGTAATTTCAAGATCAGACCTGATACATGTCGTTTCTAAGTTGTCGCAATATAATTCTCATCCACATGAGCATTTTCAAGCAGTGAAATAGATATTTGAAAAAAAAAATCCTGTTGGTAAAATTACTTTTACATCCAATAATGAACAATTTGTATGTTTCACAGATTCAGATTGGGGTAGTGATACCCATGACAGAAAGTCGTATTCTGGCTATGTTGTTTTCAATGCAGGTGGTCCAATATCTTGGGAGTCTCGCAAGCAATCAGTTGTGGCTCTCAGCACTATGAAAGCAGAATACATCGCTGTATGCCAAGGGGCAAAAGAAGCAATGTTTATTCGTGGTTTATTGAAAGAACTAAATTTTGAACAGTACATCGAGAAACCCACACCTATATTATGCGATAACCAAGGAGCCGCTTTTATGGTGAAAAATCCAACTGTTCAAAAGAGAAGTAAACATATCGATATTCGATTTCACTATATTCGAGAGATATTCGAAGAGCATCAGATCGATATTCAATATGTGACATCAGATCAAAATGCAGCTGACATCCCAACTAATGTTTTGAGTAAACAAAAGCACATCAACGGTTATAAGCTACTAAATATTGAAATGTAATTTAAAAAATTTTTTAATTAATTTTTCTATACATTTGGTTTGAGGGGGAGATTGTTGTGAATCTAATTCAACTCTAATTCAACCCAAATGTAATCATCTTTTTTACTGTCAAACTCTTGGCGCACAATTTATTTTATGTATGTAGAAATCCTTTTTTAAGTGAACTGGATGCTAAACAAGTCACGCTTGCTGACACATCTACTGTATAATAAAATTATATCTGAATTTTGAGACACGTTTTTTATTTATCCTCAACAAAAGATTTTCTGGACTTCAGCCATATGCTCTTATTATTACTAATAAGCTCCAAGAATTATAAAAGATCAAGATAGTTTTGCTAAAATCTATAAAATGCAAGTGTTTGTTACATGCTGATAAATGCAATACGCAATTTTTCTCAAACTGGGATACTTTCGCTTAATTGTGAAAAAACAAATATTTGTAATATACCTAGTCTTATAATTAATTATAATAACCGACAATTGTTGCTTTTTAAGAGTTTTTGAAGAGCAAAATTTTTTTTTTCGCTAATTTCAAAATAACTTGGAAACTGTTCAGCATACAAAAAAAAAAAGATTTAAAATGCCTAAATACCGCATCTTTTGGTGCTTCGTTTTTTGAAATCCGATCAACTGTTCTTGAGTTATAGTAAAATGAACTATTGTAGCCAACCTATTAAGGGGGTCATATTTGCCACGCATATTTAAAAAAAATTTGTGCGTGAAAGAAAAAAACTGAAACTAGATTTTGATTAACCAAGTTAAGCCGTTCTAGTTTATCATTTTTTTTTCAAAGGAGGCAAAGAGCAGAACTGTAATTTACAAGAACTTTTACTTCATTAAGGCAAAACAAATCTTTTATCAAACTCTAATTAATTTCTAGTTGAGTCGAAACACGTCTGTCCTTGTCAAATGCCAGTTGATACTATCCTTTTCCTTAACTATACAAAATACAACATGTATTCTGGGGATGATTCACTGGCACATGTAAATGAAAACAAATTCCTACGAGAAACGATGCACGAGTTAAAAAAAAAATTATGCGAAATAAAAAACAAAATTTCCAACAAAATCATAAGAATGGTTGAATTTAATTTGAGAAAATTTTTACTTTATCTGAATAAAGTTGCATTTAATTTAAAAATAGGTTCGTTTAATTTGAAAAGCGTTTCGCTTAATTCGAAAAAAAATTATTTAATTTGAAAAAGGTTTAATTTAATCTGAACATGCTATAAATAAGCTTCCCGCAATATTTAATTCTTATTTGATTTAATTATTGAGTTACTGTTTTATTGCACTAAATAAATTTTTAATTAAAATGTTTTTAAAATTGCTTATTTTTTCTGTTCTTATTTCGCACGTTCTACAGCGAAACAGCTGGTTTTACTTTAAGTGAAAAATAAAACACATGTATAAATAGTTGTAACTATGATCGGGCTTGGCGACTATACTCTCTGATTTCACTTTATTTGAAAACTTAATTAGGGTGAATTAAGGTGAATTTGAAACTTTAATTAATTTAAAATTTCTACTTTTAAGAATATTAATAAAGTCAAAGTTGATTTAATATAAGTCAAATTCACCTTAATTTGGTATGGAATGAGTAAAATATTTTATTGCTTCCCTTACTAACAGATATAAAGGATCGATCATGCATAAAAAATAATATAAAATTAATAAACATTTTACGTAGATTTTTGAAACGAATATCCTTCATCCTATGTGCCATCTTCAGTATAATTTTTTTTCTGAACGAAATGGAACATAGCCGAATCCGGTTTGTCTCCAAAGCAATCTTGACAAAGGATGACGGCAATTCGTTCCGAAAATGTACCTCAAAACATCAAACATTTTACCGCTTAACCGTTGCCTGAGAAACGTTGTATTATTCAGACAGTTATTGCCTGTTACTGATCCTTTATCACGCTGTGCTGGATTACACGACTTAAATATTTCTGGTTATTTTCCTACAACTTCAGGGAGATATTAGTCCCTATTCAGGCAGCATTTCTGCTCGCCGCTAGTCACAGTTTATGGGAGGGAATTCACGATTTCAATAGACAAAGAATTTTACCGCTGTGCCTGAACATCAAATATTAATTTCCCACTACTACTTTTACCTTGCTAGCAATACTTATTTAGAATATAAAATATTTGCAATATAAAGTCATTGACATTGATTTTAAGTCTATAATGAAAATAATTCAATTATGTAAATATCAAAAATTAGTCATGCAAGCCACTACTGCTTGAACGCAGCAACTATAAACTGGAACTGATAAGCATGACTGATCGATTAATTGTAAAAAAACATTTGTGACTACAAATCTTGTTGGCTGCAAACGAGAAAAAAAAGAACCATCCATCGCCAGACAAGTATTGATGATACTTTAATTTTAACAACATAATAAACTTACATATGTAGTTACTATGTACGCGAAGGCAATTTTAAAATATTATGAAAATTCACTAAAAGCTAGCAGACATTATGCAAATAATATTGAAACAGTAGAATAACGACTTTTAGGTAGTAAGATATTTTTCAAATACTTATGTATATAAAAATCTTCATGGAGAAACCAAAGACCGAAATGTGTGGACAATCCCGAAGTGTATATGACGTCATAATGAGACTACAAAGCTAATAGACTAATAGCCAAATGACTATCAAACGACCTGAACAGTGGTAAGAGAGGTGAGCTTTGCAGAAATTAAATTTCCCTATAAAGCGTTAGTTATTAACTTTCATATTATTTATTTGTCTTTATAATCTTAATTCCTTGAAAATTATATTTAAATTTGTATTATTTTTCAAGAAGTAAATTTAATTAGTTTAGAAACTCTTTATGTATTTAATAATCTGATAATTCTCTTTATATATTGTTCGTTATGATCGAAAATGTTAACCTAATTTCGAAGTGTGTGACCAATCTATAGAAAATGTGATAAAAATTATTAACACTAAACTTTTATCCGAAAACTCAAAAATATTTATTCTTGAAGCATGTTCGATATTTCGAATACAATTTCGAATTTTTGAATTTAAGTACAATATCAAGTGTAAAGCTGAAAGTTTTTAGTAAGCTTAATTTAATGCAAAAAAAAAACATCAAAATTCTTAATATTAATAGTAAATCCGATTTCTGTTTTAATCAAATAGATTATGTAAAAATTGCAACATTATCAAGTTTAATTATAATAAAAAATTCGAACATAATTTGGTATTTAAAAAAAATGTACTTTCAAATTATAGGCTTTGAATTAGTTATGGTACCTGAAATTGAAGGGTAGGTATATCAAAGTTAAACTATTTTTCATGGACGCATATTGACTGAAGTACAGGTTTGTACATTTCTTGCTATGCTAACGTGAAAACTCGGGAATTCTTTTAAAACTATAATTTTTACTACAGAAAGTGTACGAGGGTTTTGGGATATGGCACCCTAATGTTGCAATCTGGCAACTGACAGCTCTGTCGTAAAGTTGGACATTTTCGATGTTATACGTACTAAAAACGTTTTGACATACGAGCACTATTTGTGTTGTTTACAGTAACTTAAAAGATTCATCTCGGCCCAAAAATGGAAGTAAATCGTGAACATTTTCGTGCGATTATTTTTTACAAGTTTCGACGTGGATTAACTCAGCAACAGTGTATCGATGAACCTAATTCAATGTTTGGCGATGAAGCCATCAAAGACCAGTGTTTATCGACGGTATGGTGAATTCAATCGTGGTCGTAGTTCACTCCAAGACAAATTTCGTAAAGGTCGTCCAAAATCAGTTGTTGTTCCGAAAACCATTGATGCTGTGCGTGAACTGATATTGCAAGATCGTCATGTGACCTATCGTGGGATTGAGAAAACCTTAGAAATTAGTGGGACAAGCATACATTCAATATTGCATAAACATTTGATTTTCAAAAAAATTTGTTCGCGTTGAATTTCACACAATTTGTCAATCAGCTGCTCAAAAAATACGATCGCGTTGCTCCGAAACACGTCTATGTCATCGTGACAGGTGATGAATTATGCGTATGAGCCCGAAAGTAAACAGCAGTCGACTGTACGGGTGTTTCAAGATGAGCCAAGTCTAACAAAAGTTATTCACGCACGAAGCACTTCTAAGCAAATGGTCCCCTGGTTTTTCGGAAAAACTGGACATGTCGCAACCGTACCACTAGAACAACGCAGAAGAGTCAATTGTGAGTGGTACACAACCATTTGCTTGCCAATTGTCTTCCAAAAAATCAGGAAAACCAACCGCCGAAGACGGATCACTCTTCTTTGATGAGTCATCCGCCCTATAGTCCTGACTTGGCACCGAATGACTTATTTTTATTCCCGTACGTAAAAAACAAACTTAGAGGTCAACGTTTTTCGACACCTGAAGTAGCGGTTGCTGCATTCAGAATGCATGTTTTGGAGATACCTCAATCAGAGCGGCAAAAGTGCTTCGACAATTGGTTCAAACGCATGCAAAAATGTATAGATCTTCATGGGGAACATTTTGAAAAACAATAAAGTGATTTTCGATGATTAATATTTGTTTTTGTTCTCTAATCCCGAAATATTAAATGCAACCCTCGTATTAGGAAGTATCCAATATGTTTGAACTCAAAATATGTCTGTGTCAAAGAATTATTGGAAAATTGAAATATTTTTTCGAAGCTATTGACTAATTATATGTTTAAGTGTGGAGCATAAATTAAGACATTCGGCATGGATTAATTGAAATTTGCATAGATTTTTATATGAAAATTTCGATCAATATCGAATAAAGTAATTTGCCTCCACTACTCATGTACATATAAACACACATCCATACGTGTACTATCGAAATTTTAGTGTACAAATATTATAACCGAACAAGTGTTTCTTTGGGCTGTACAAAATCAGAATAAAGAAGGAAAAGAGCTATCTTCGGATTCTTGATTTGATATTCCGACAGGGTGTTTTGATGTAGATTTTTGGAACGGATTTATGTCATCCCTTGTTAAATATGGCACATAGTGGAAACTTTGCAAAGGGATGACGGAAATTCTTTCAAAAAATCTACATCGAATTAAACATACTTTTCTGATTGCAACAGTCAAGGTCACTCCACACAACATCTTTATGCATCTAGACAACAAAATCATTTTTGCTGCTGAGTGAACCCAGTTCAACATAATTTTTACACATATCGCTCATTTACTTAAGTAACGTCATAACTCAAAGAACACTATTTCGAGGTAAACGCGGTTAAGATTTCCTATTTGCGCCCAATATTATGGCATATTCTCTTTTAACCATATAAAGCATGATATAAAGAACAATTTTGCATCATTAATTCCCAAAAATTAATTTTTTGAGTTATGACGTTGTTTAAGTAAATGAGCGATATGTATACATATATATTTTTATACAAATATATATGTATGTACATATATGCAAGCGCGGGTGAAAAAGGAAAATTTTCCTTCAAAACTCATTAAAAAGTTTAGATAAATTAAAAAATTGCTTCACCTTAAGCTGGATCCGCGCCTGGTATATATGAAATCTATGAAATTTTTAGTTTACATTACAACGTTTATCTTTGTATAATAGTATATATTTTTTCTAAGTGTAATTAGTTTGTTCGCTTGGAATATACAGTTAGTTTTTAAGTATTAAATTTTTATTTAGTAAATCATTGTACAGTTTAATATGCAACCTTTAACACGCATATTGATTTTTGTGAACTCGATCACAGCAGAGACCAGGGGATTTGTTAATAAAAGGGAATTAACAAAGATTTCTCAATGAATAAAGAAAACCTTATAATCTCTTTTAACACAACGAGAATAGAGAGTTCTTGGAGCTCGATACAAAAACATTGTTTCAGTAAAGGAGAACAAATTAACCAGCTAGTGTAACGAAGCTACTTTTTTTAATAGCCGTATTCCATGTTCGGTGCAAATCGTCTTAGAAAAGTTCAAGTGCAAAATATCGTAGTTTTTAATGAAATCCAACAATCCAAATTTTATAAAAAAGTTTTGATACTTTGTTTTTGCACTTTTGCAAGACAATTTACACCAAACACTGAATACCGCTATAGTGTCTTGTATAAAAAAGTACTTTAATTGTGGTAACCAAAAATACGAAAATCAGTTGAGTCATTTGCTATCATATTAATTGCTTTAGCTCACACTTGCACTCATAAGTTTTGTTAGTCTCTTAAACAAAGTCGCGCCGTTAAAATCGTTTCTCACTTCACTGTACGCAAGTCACACAAAACCTTCAATTGAAGATCATTTCAAGTAAAAGTTTATTAAAACAGTTTAACTGAATTAAAAGAAACTAATTATTGTTTAATTTAGTGTCGCTTAATTAAAAAATTTTGTGAACTATTTGTAAACAAAGGAAAAAAAATGAAAGGTTAAGGTTAAATGTGATAAGAAATTAAATTAATTGTCAAGTTGTTTACATCTGGTGTTCGTCTTTAGACATGGAGTTTAATAAAGTATTTGCACTTATTGCCATTTTTGGTCTAAGCGTTTCACAAACTGCCGTAGTTAAACCGCAAAATGATCAGCAAGGCAGTGGTGATAAGAAGCCCTGGGATTTGTTAGAATCACTTAAAGCAACTTCACAAATTCGTGGCTTTAATGGCACTTGGATTACAGGTGGGTTGACTTAAATTTAATTTAAAAAAAAATATTATTTAAAAGTGTATGCATATTTAATATATAACAATTACGACAAAACAATTAAGCAACAATGTAAAATATGTTTTTGTTACTTGTTTTATAAAATGTGTTAAAATGTCGGTTAAAGCAGTGTGTGTTCTAGAAGCGCAAGTTTCTATAATACTTGGTAAATGCATACTTATCCGTCAGCTGGCAGGGACAAATGTATGGCTTGCCGCAACTGAGTGCACTGTTCGAAGTTCTGACTTATGCCTCCTCGTGGTGGTGGCCGGTGACAGGTTCGTGTCTCTGCAACGAGTCTGGCCAAATATATCGTGCAGAGAGAAGTTAACACTCTCTTATAAAAAGTTCCTAATCCACGGTGAAACAGCATACGCCGGGGATGTGAGATTGCGTAGTCTCTGGATACCATTCAATCTCTAGTTTTAATACAGACTTACATATGAAGCTCTGTGTGGGTGGACATCTCTTTCTCCATTACACAGATGAATCAGGAAACCTCGCAAGAGCCGAAGAGGATAATCTCTGAAGAAACTCTGGTTTTAATTGGCCAAGGGAGGAATCCTGAAGAGATGGACAAGAAGGACACGGGAGGAGTGGACGCGTCAATCTTTAAAGGTACTTCTAAGGCGTTGGACGGTGAGAATTCGATAGAGATGGGCAATGAAGCCTCTTAGTAAGTAAGGAGGTTAATCTCTGTAGGAACTCCGGAGTTTATAGGCCAATGGAGGCATTTTGAAGAGGTGGACAAGAAAACCTCGCAAGGGGTGAACGGATCAGTCTCCAAAAATGCTACTGAGGAAGAGGTTAAAATTATAGCGCATATTGTGTATGAAACTGGTTAGCATAAAGCTTATGACCACGGACTAGGGTTTGGGAATTCCCGGACATTTTCTCTTCCCGGGATTTCCGGGAAAATGTATAAATTTCCTGGGAATTCCCGGGAATCCCGGGAAATTTTCTTCTATTAAAAACAAGTAATTTTTGACAATGAATTTTTCTTTTAAATTTGTTTTATTTAAAATGAAATAATAAAGTAAAGGAAATAATTTGAGATCATTTTTAAATAAAAAAACATAACAGAATTTATAACATCATTTCGACAAAAAATAAGTTTTTAGTACTACTAAAGCATTAAGTAACTCGCTTGATGTCCGGCTTCGTATTTTTGTGGCAAAGTTCCCAGCAACGGAGAAAACCCGTTCGCTAACCACCGATGATGGCTTTATTGTTAGCAAAGCATTAAAAAAATTATCTAAGTTTTTAGTTCGAATGTTGCTCGCTTCATATTCATAAAGCAAATTCTGTTCTTAGCAAATTAGTCTGAGTTGATTTTGGCTTTTTTGGATTAGCCTTTGCATTGTCTATAGCATTTTTCAGATTAATTTTAAAACATTCATTGATTTCGTTTTCAGATACATCAGTATCCCTGCTGGACACTTCAGAAAATGATTGATCAAACAGCCGTTTATATAGCGGTCAGCATACAATTTTAAGGAATTTTTTGATACTTTCGAATTGACATCAGAAGTTTTTAAATAATTTATTAATGCCATCATGTTTTCATCACGTCTTTGGCAAATTTTTTCTCGAATTGACTCATATGAAATACTTAATTTTAACAAAATGAAAATGTGAATAAATAAAAAATTACTGTTATAAAATCCAATTAAAACTTTTCCCATTTTCCCGGGAATTTTCAAAAATTTTCCCGGGAATTCCCGGATCCCAAACCCTACCACGGACAGACACTTGCTAAATTTGAATGCCATGGGGAAACTAAGCATTAGCAAAGCTACCAGTCGACAGTCTGAAATCGCTACAGTCAGGAGTAAGGCTAATGGTAGAACGAGACTCGAATGAGAGTAAAGTAGTCGGTTGCCTGAACTGAATTCGGGGAAGAAGGGCCCGGTTTGCTTCCATATCCTCCCATAATTAATAAGAAAACCTTTTTTTTTATAAATAGACCATGATTTCGATTTTATAACTCTAACTGCACTTTCCCACTAGAATTTTAAGTTTTACGTCGAATGCACTTAATTCCTTAGGTATTTCTCTTTTGCATTAATTTATCATACAAATTATTTGATGAAAATACGTTTTGCGAAATGGAAACATAATTAATTGAAATTGTTTTCGAATAATGTTGCAGGTAAGTCATTTTTAAGTTGTTCTTAATAATATGATTAAACCAAAAACAGCCGGTAAGACCACAAAACAAATTTCTGACTTGATGGTTCCCAAAAAAGAAAACATCTACAATGAAATCAACCACTCGGATTTACTTCGAAGAATAAAAATATTCCAAGAGCTCCCAAACAGCGCAAAACTACTATAATGGAAGACCATAATATAAAAAATCTCCAAATAAAAGTTCAAGACAGATATAAGGTAAAATGCAGATAATTTAGATAGAGCGTGTTAGTAGTCAAATAACGGCCACCCTGAATTGCCTAAGTTTGTAGTATTACAGAATAAACCTAGATAAGGAACATACATATAACTTTCATCACAATAACTAAATCCCACATAATTTGGAAGCTTTAGATTAACCATAAGAGTGGTCGTGGAAGTTTTCCGAATGCCCCATATTTGGTGGCATTTTTTGGTTGACAATTAAAGCTTGTATACCAAATTTTGAAGCAAATATCTCTCAAATTGGATTTTGTTGCGATACATTGGCCAAATGCTAAACACTGAGGCTTCACTATCTGTCTTCTCAAGTCTATTAATTTAATTAATTAGAAGGCTGAGTATGTATTACTTTTATTAAACTTTTTTTCGTGGGTAATCGACCTTTTGTACCACAAATGAATTTATTAGCTCGATTAGAATTTGCAATAGAAAGCCTAAAAATCCGATAAGGTGAGAATAAACTTACAGTCAGAAAATTTGCTACAGTATTAAATGTTTTAAATATTCGGCCAACTTTTTCTTGTCTCTTTTTGTGTTTCGAACGGCACACATTATAGCTTCAAGACTTGGAAATTTTCGGGTGGATAAGCGCATTTCGCTTAGACCATCTTATCAACCTTTCAGAAAAACTTAAACGTCTTATATTCGAAATTCGTTAGACCAAATGAGAAATCAAGTTAAAAGCATTAAAGTCTTAAGAAATATCCCCTACAAAAAACACATTTTTTTTGGCATTTTTATAAAAAAAAATGAGTTGGGATAAAGAAGTAGCTATAAATATTTTTGGAAAAAAAATGTTGTCATCTTTTTATAGTATATTAAAAAAACCAGACATGTAGGACCAAATTATTTTTTTTAAAGTATGGACGTAAACGACATGTGAGAAGAACGCAGGTACGTCTCGCAAGGGATATTCCGCACGAACGATTTGAGCGTGCCGCTATTGCTCGCGAAGTTTAAGTCAATTGGCCACCAATATTTGTGCGAGAAGTGGGTTTTTCTGAAGTCGTAGATCTGTGCCAATAAGCTATAATCGACGGATGCTCTTAAAGCCAAATTGAAACCGCCGCTCAAATATCAAATTAGATATCTCGAATCCGTGCCACCGTGCGGATCTTCAACGAAGCTTTGAACGATATCATATAAAATAAAGAAATAATTAATATCTCACTCCAAATTATAGAAAGGTTTAAGTATGAGATTATTCTTTTGCAGATATCGAAAACGCGTACCAACTAGCCTTCCGAGGCACTTGAATTTTTAATTACAAAATAACATTAATTTGTAAACTCAGAATAAGAAGTGGCTATTCTGCAAAATGGCTTAATCTTACAGTCTGGCAATATCTTATAGTTTGGCGAAACTAAAAACGCTAGACCTAATTGGAAAACTTGCTAATTGGCAATCGTGGTAAAGACAAAAAATACAATTCAATAGCTATAGATAAGAACAAACTCAAGGTTATAGCACAGTATTTAGATTGTGATTATTGGTATGTCTTATTCTTTCAATGATAAGGTGTATTAAAACTATTTTGTTTCCTGTTTTATTTTTATTTTGCTAAGAAGTCTTATCGTCACAATTGTTTCCAGTCAAGTTTTAAATCTAATCAAGATTCTTGTATTAAAAGTAAATATTTGTTAGAAACTATTTTCTTTACATGTTGGCCCTCCCTGCTCCTTACATAGACAGGAGAAAAAATGCCGCCATTTCTATAATAGTAGCAGGGTTATCTAAATATGTACACTTTGGTTTTTATGTAGCCCAAAAGGAAAAACTAGAAAGGTTTGATATGAAGTCTTCTAGCTTCTAGCCATTTTGATGAAGAAACAGTCTGACTAAACGACTAAATGACTGGCACAAGAGAAATGAGTAGCTCCTGGCTAATAAATTTTGGACTGATTGTTGGTGAGGATACTTTTGGGGAGAAAATTAGTGGCTGTTGTGTAGACCCATGATATGAAATGAGAGTGGAGTACGTTTTTATTCCTGGTACTCAAATTTCCACTTAAGTGACGAAGTGCACCCCCACAGGAACGGTGGTGTATGTATTGTGTTCAGTCATTAAACTCTGTTTTTATTACAATTTTTCAGCGACCATTATATAAATCCATTGATCTTCAAGATCTGGCGACTTAATACAGTATAATTTTTGTGTAGTACACACTTTTATTGCATTTATTAACACAAATTTATCTAATCTTAAAATTATGTACAGGGTGTCCGTCGGGAAGGTATACTACTTTATTTTGCCGCTATTTTAGTATACATTATTCTTGACATTCATATTTGGCAGTCGTAAAGTAGAGACGTGGCAAATTTATTATGGAAAAATATTCGGTAAACCAACGTGTTTCAATCGTTAAAACATTTTATCAAAATTAATCATCGATTACTGTGACGAAAGTTACGTGAAATTTATGGGAGAAACAACGTGCCAACAAGACGCACTAAAGAGGGACTGTTCAAGAAAGTGTCCAAAACAATCCATCAACCTCAATTCGACACCGTGCTCAGGAGCTTTGTCTTCAAAGAACAACTTTGGCCACTATTTTGCATAAGGATTTGCATTTGTTGCCATTTAAGATTCAGTTGTCACAAGAGCTTCTTCCAGAAGACTATTTATGCCGCCGCGCCGTACATATGCCAATAGGATGCTACAGCTTGCCCATGACAATCCTGATTTTCATAAAAAAACATAATAAGTGACGAGACAGATTTTCATTTCAATGGATATGTGAATAAACAGAATAGTCGGTTCTGGGCAATGGAAAACCTGCAAATTATTCATCAGTCACCTTTGCATCCATTAAAAGTGACAGTCAGGAGGAATCATTGAACCTTACTTCTTTAAACCTGAACACGGCGTAACGGTAACTGTCAATAGGGAGCGATATCTATAAAACACCTAACTAAACACCACAACTCCATGCTTTGGGCTTGACTAACATGTGGTTTCAACAAGATGGTGCCACGTTGCATATAGCCAGAATTACAATGGAATTACTGCGAGACCTCTTTCCACAACAAGTTATTTAAAGGAATGGTGATGTTGATTGGACTCCACGGTCGCCTGATTTCACTGCTCCGGACTTATTTTTGTGGGTATATCTGAAAAGCAAGGTTTATGCAAACAAACCAGAAACGCTGGAGCATCTCAAACAAAATATTCGTGATGAAATTAATAAAGTATCGCGTGAAATGAATTAATCAAATATTGCGAAAAATTTGTTCAAAAGGGCTCGCATTTGTGAGGCTAACAAAGGCGGACATTTATCTGATATTGTATTCCATACATAATTGCCAACATTAAATAAAACATTTATCAATATACGATCCATTCTCTTTCATTTAATTAAAAATTATAAACAAACAAAGTAGTATAACTCCCAGCGGAGTTATACGGAGTGGTTACGATATATGGATCTCTTAAGTAGATTGTCCCTACCAGAATTTTTGATCTGACAGAGCAGCTTCAATACGTACGTTTTTTATCTGAAGTTTTTGAAAAGTTCAGTTAAACAGTCATTCGAATAACCGACCTCTCATAAACGAATTATCAAGGAATGAACTGTTCTTGTTTTTAACCAATTTTATAAAAGAAAAAGATTTTATTTACCTGCGCTATGCACACATTCTGGAACCAATATAATGAAAATAACTGATAAAGGATAACAGCTATAAAATTAAATATTTTTTATTTCAGACACTGAATTCTACTACACTGCTACCGATAGGTCGATACATAAATTTAATGCTGCCTTAGGAACTGATATGATCTTTGTGTCATCAAACTTCTTGGTAAGTTATTTTTTTCATTGCAAGAACACAAATAACTTATCTATTTCGTTTTCTCTAACAAAGAACATTTACAACAGCAGTAGTTCCTTTACATTGTCTCCCGACAACACAAAAATTCTAGTTCGTTACGACGTTGAGGGAATGTTTAGACATTCTTTTGTAGCCAAATACGATATATTCGATATAGCCAGCCAGAGACCCTTAAAAATTCATAATGGCAAAAAATTGCAATATTGTGCTTGGTCCCCCATAAAAGATCGCTTGGCCTATGTGTACAATAACAATGTCTTTATACATTATGGCGACAATGCGGAGGCTCAAATAACTTCGGATGGCATAAATGGTGTTCTCTACAATGGCATACCCGATTGGGTGTACGAAGAAGAGGTCTTGAGCAGTGGCTCAGCCATGTGGTGGTCAGGTGATGGAAATTATTTGGCGGTGGGGGTTTTCAATGATACCCTAGTGGAGACTTTTAAGTATTTCCTTTATGGTGAAGCTGAAGATCCGATTTATCAATATCCCAAGGAGGTGGATTTGAAATACCCTAAACCGGGCACTAATAACCCAAACGTAGCTTTAAAAGTCTTTGATTTGAGACTCGGTACAAAATATGTATCAATTACAGCCCCCGTGGAGGTGGTGAGCGATGATCATATTTTGCAAAGTGTAGCTTGGACTAACGGCAGAAAGTTGTTAATCACTTGGTTGAATAGACGTCAAAATATTGCCAGCTTGCAGTTGTGCAGTGTGTTGGGCGAATGTCATGAGGTCAAGCGCATTGAAGAGCCTAAAGGATGGGTTGCCATTGGCACTCCTTTATGCTTAAAAAGTACACCAAATTGTTTGATAAGCTACTGGATTAATAACTGGTATCAAGTTTGGAATTTAAATTTGCAAACTGGTAAAAATATCTGGCGTTCTCGTGGCAATTTCACAGTACTAAAAATCTATGGTTATGATGAGATCAATGATAAAGTGTGAGCTTTTATTTTTGTTTAATGGAAAGCTTTATTTTATCTTGTTTTTATTCACAGCTACTACCAGGCTACGTCAAGCAGTGATCCGTCCATCTACCAAGTGTTTAGTAACAGTGATTGTTTAACTTGCGACTTAACTGATTCTGACGGTGAGAAGTGCCTGTCTGCTTCTGCATCTTTCAGCAAAGGTTACTCTTACTACACTGTTTTATGTAGTGGCCCCAATCCCAGTTTTACAAAAATTTTCAATACTAAAAAAAATAAAGAAATAAAAGACTGGGAACCTAATACTGCCTTTCGTGCCAAATTGTCGACAAAACTTAGACCAAAAATTGAAGTAATGAAGGTCCCCTTGGCAGATGGTTCTATGGGCATTGCTAACTTAAAATTTCCTCCTAATATAAATACTAACAAAAAATATCCCATGATAATTTTTGTGTATGGTGGCCCAAATTCGGTTAAAGTTACCAATAACTTTGGAGTGGGTTTCGATGCCTATATGACCACTAACCATGACGTTATCTATGTGCAAATCGATGGCCGTGGCACTGGTAATAAGGGTAAAGATTTATTGTTTTCAGTCAACAATCATTTAGGTGAATTTGAGGTAGAAGATCAAATTCATGTGACCAAATATTTGCAAAAACAATTTCCTTTTGTGGATAAGGATCGTTGTGGTATTTGGGGTTGGAGTTATGGTGGTTATATGACAGCTCGTACTTTGGCCAATGACACTGAAAGAGTTTTTCAATGTGGCATCTCAGTTGCTCCAGTTACTTCCTGGTTATACTATGACTCTATCTATACCGAACGTTTTATGGATGTGCCCGCCAAAAATCTGAAAAAATATTTGGACACCAGTGTTTTGCAACAAGTAGATAATTTTCGGAATCATGACTTTTTGCTGATACATGGTTCTGGTGATGACAATGTCCACTATCAACAGTCTATGATATTTGCAAAAGTTTTGCAATCAAATGATATTTTATTTCAGCAAATGGTGGGTTGAATTAAAAGCCTTAAGAAACTTAAGCTTGATTTTTATTTAAAACGCTGTCTCTTTTCAGACTTATACTGATGAAAATCATTCTATTGGTAATTTTTTGCCCCACTTGTACAATACTATGGATCAATTTTGGGTTAATTGTTTGAATTTGGATGTAGAGGAAGATGATTAAATGATTATTTGAAGTGCTTAAATATTTACAATTATAAATAATAAATGGACAACAGCAGAAAAATTTCAGAAATTGTCGGAAATTATCGCTACCGAAGAATACAAGCGAAAATGTCTATACAAAAACAATGTTATGCTTTGCGCATACTGTGAGTTATACATGAAAAACTGTGTAAATTGCTTCCTACCTTACGCAGTTCCCAGTTTGTAATAAGTGTGCAACAAATGCGTCAGTTCTTGAAAAAGTTTAACTTATAAAGCCGGGATGTTTACGCAGAATTATTAAGAATATGATTAGAGAGGATTTCAATTCCTATCGACGGTATAACCCGCAGGCAAAGAAATATTCAATAATGAATAGTTGAACTCGAATTTGTCCATAAAACACGCACAGCACTTTAAATTGCGGTAATAATATTTATAAATTGAACGCTCGTGTATTTCGCCTTGATAAGGAGGTTCACGTTTCTACATTCGTAGGTCATAAAACAAATTTAGGAATTCGTTTACACTGAAAATCAAAAATATAGTCTGTCTCAATTTAACAGCTGTTACTGTTCCGATTATTAGAAATTTTTCGGTGAAGAAAGTGTAGCTAATGAGTCAACAATTCAAAGAGCGGTCAATAAGTTTTGAAAAACTGGGTCGATTATGGATAGCAATTCTTCCGTGCGTCGACGTACCGATCTATCTCAGGAGAACATTGTTTATATAAATGAAAAAATCAATTTGGCAGTGACTGCATATGGCAGGAGTTACAGGAATATAATAACAGAATTATAGTGGCCTCAACCGAATGGCGTGGATCTGGGTGGCATGTTGCAGCAACGTTTTCAATAATGCACTCTTATTGAACAACCCTATACTATGTTCCCTTCGAAAAAACCTTAGACATATTACAT
This sequence comes from Phania funesta, assembly GCA_963932375.1. Lineage (NCBI taxonomy): Eukaryota > Metazoa > Arthropoda > Insecta > Diptera > Tachinidae > Phania > Phania funesta. The sequence goes on along the minus strand of OZ010653.1, from coordinate 99,269,812 downwards.
ACTGCATATAATTTTGTAAAGAAAGGTCCCTTCTTCAATTGCACATTGCACAAATTCTGAGGCAACTTGAATATATTTAAATATTAAGGCGCACGATAGTGCTCCCGGGCAAGTTCAGACCTATGCGCACAGTGTGTATATTCGCAAAGACCATTCGCGCTGTTTTTGCTCTTCATATAGATAATCTTATACGTACAGTTTGAAAGTTTTACCATAAAACCTTCCCTAGATATGAAGGTGTAAAAAGTGCATATTTAAGTACCTATTCACGTACTCACTCGTCAATATTATGAGACACTTCCGCTATAGCTATGGAGCTGATATTTAGTATACAGGTAGCTCTTAGGGAATAAGTAACCTGAAAAATCGAAAAACGGGTACTTTTTATCTAGGGGGAATGTCCCCTTACTTGTATTGGACATTTCCACTACAGGTAGCTGAAATTTGATAAAACTTCTGCACACTTTAAGTTCAGAGAAATTGTATATATATTTACATACAAATAGTAGAAAGTGACTGTGTCTCGCGACATCTAACTGGAGTTAAAACTCTTCCTGAAAATTTAGCGCCACTTTGGAAGAGATAGAACTTTGTATGCGGCGTTCAGCGACGACACAATATAGATTTTTAATTTTTTTTCTAAAATTTGCGTATTATTATCTTAACGATATTCCAATTTATTACATAAATAATTTGGAATGGTTTATGCCGTCGAATTTCTTTATTAACATGTAAAATTTTTACTACTGTGGGCAAAAAATAGTAAGATTTTTTAATTTAAATTTCGCGCGGAAATCCATTCGTCGAAATTTTTTTTCTACGTTCGTATGACTGTCAGTGACATCTGAGCCAAATTATTGTTTAGTATACGCTTGTCTTTCTGAAGTACAACAAGTGCATTCGGCGATTTTTATAATGAAATTTTTACAGTGAAATTATTCAACAAAGAAGTTGTATTAAATTTTCTGTGCGGAATGAAATTTCTGGTGCCGAAACGTTCAGAATGTTGCAAAAGGCCTTCGATGATAATTGTATGTCGAGAATGCGTTGACGACGAACCGCGTCCAGGACGGCCAACAACATCAACTTATTATCAACACGTCAATAAAACAAAGGACTTGGTGTTCGAGAATCGACGATTAACAGTCAGAGACCTTACTGATATCGTTGGAATATCGGAGGGATCAGTGAAAATCATTTTAAAATACCATTTGGGTCTAAGAAAAATGAAATCATGATTGGTTCCAAAATCACTCAATTTTCTTGAAAAACAGCGTCGCGTTGACGTCTGTCAAACTGGCGACGAGTCTTGGATCTACGCTTACGACCCGGAAACAGACGATCAATCGGCCGAATAACGTGCCAAAGGTGAGCCGAAACCGAAAAAACCACGTCAAAGCAAGTCAAAAATCAAGGTCTTGTTGACAGTTTTCTTCGATCATCGAGGTGTGGTGCACTCCGAATTCCTTTCGACCGGACTTTGAGGGGGACGAAATAGATTTGGCAGAAAAAATAAAGAAATTTAAAATTATGAACAAAGTCTTATTATTTTTTGCCCACAGTAGTATGATCTTATTTAACACGCAAAAATAATAGATGGACATGCACATTGATTCCTAACTTATTTGTTGAAGAACCAATATGTTTTCCATGCCTGCGAATATTATTTTCCTTCAATAGATTTGGGTAGGGAAAAAGCTTAGTATCTCACCTCCTAGGTTCGTGCCTGTTTTTATATAAACCAATTTTCTTTTTAAGTTTACACCAATATTTATTACTTTTACAACATTTATTACTTCTTCTTGAACTTACCGCTATTTCAGCTGCAATAGGAAAATTTGTTTGTTTAATAAAAGCACACGACCTCCTTATCTGAAAACCTTGAATTTATGCAAGTGCCTATAAATTCTGGGACAAGATTTATGACAACTACATAAATCTAAACAATAAAACAACTATAAATAAAGAACCCAAAAACGATTCACTTCAATAACACAAAAAAGTCGATTTGCAATCAAACTAGGATTAAGTAAATAAATAAATAAAGAAAAAGAACAAAAAGGCTAAGATTTAGACAGTGACAACATGTCTCGAAGCAATAGCAGGGCAAAATATATATGTACACATAAAGTTATGCAAGCATTAAAAAGGAGAAAGATTACAGGGAAATATTAGGTAGTACCGAGTCTTATAGAGCCTTCAGTTTATAATGTTATAACTGGGTTTTATACAGGAAGTCCACCGGGAAGGTATACTAATTTGTTTGTTTATAATTTTTAATTAAATGAAAGAGAATGGATCGTATATTGATAAATGTTTTATTTAATGTTGGCAATTATGTATGGAATACATTATCAGATAAATGTCCGCCTCTGTTAGCCTCACAAATGCGAGCCCTTTTGAACACATTTTTCGCAATATTTGATTAATTCATTTCACGCGATATTTTATTAATTTCATCACGAATATTTTGTTTGAGATGCTCCAGCGTTTCTGGTTTGTTTGCATAAACCTTGCTTTTCAGATATACCCACAAAAATAAGTCCGGAGCAGTGAAATCAGGTGACCGTGGAGGCCAATCAACATCACCATTCCTTGGAAAGAGGTCTCGCAGTAATTCCATTGTAATCCTGGCTGTATGCGATGTGGCACCGTTTTGTTGAAACCACATGTTAGTCAAGCCCAAAGCATGCAATTGCGGCGTTAAAAAGTATTCAATCATATCAACACATCGCTCCCCATTGCCAGTTACCGTTACGCCGTTTTCAGTTTCAAAAAAGTAAGGTCCAATGATTCCTCCTTACCAAATTGCACAGCAGACTGTCACTTTTAATAGATGCAAAGATGACTGATGAATAATTTGAGGTTTTCCATCGCCCAGAACCGACTATTTTGTTTATTAAATGAAAATGTGCCTCGTCACTCATTATGATTTTTTCATGAAAATTGGGGTTGTCATGGGCGAGCTGTAGCATCCTATTGGCATATGTACGGCGGCGTAAATGGTCTTCTGGAAGATGGTCTTGTATCAACTCAATCTTAAATGGGAACAAATGCAAATCGTTGTGCAAAATTGTGGCCAAAGTTGTTCTTTGAAGACCAAGCTCCTGAGCACGGTGTCGAATTGAGGTTGATGGATTGTTTTGCATTCTTTCTTGAACAGCAGTAATGTTTTCAGCGGATCTTGCAGTACGTTGTGATCCATGATGGGGCCTATCAGCTAGTGTCCCTATTTCTTCGAAATCATTCACTATACGATAATATAGCACGTTGTTTCTCCCAAAAATTTAACGTAACTTTCTCAACGTCACAGTAATCGATGATTGATTTTGATAAAATATTTTAACGACTAAAACACGTTGGTTTACCGATTATTTGTCCATAAATTTGCCACGTCTCTACTTCACGACTGCCAAATATGAACTGTCAAGACGAATGTTTACCAAAATGGCGGCAAAACAAAGTAGTATACCTTCTCGGCGGACACCCTGTATATTTCCACTACAACTTATTTTATAATTCGCTCGCTCATTCGAAATTCGTAATTCATCCACCATATTTAACTTTCAAAATAAATTACCTTTATAAATAAAAAAAAATAATACATTAGATACCGGCCAATTACATTTATTTTACCAAGAAAATTTTTTAAAGTAAAACTTCAATAAATTTATCATCAACTAAAGATTCTTAAATGCACTCATTTCAATCAGATAATAAATTCAATTAAAATTTCAATGAATTTATGAAGGACTTAAACAAAAGGAATTGTAATTCATTTCTTCATCCACTTGGATGCAAAAAACTGTGTTTTATAGTTTATTAAAAAATTGTAAAGTTAAATGTGAATAAAACGCTGTAATGACACTATTAAACAGCTGTTCCACAGCAGAGTATTGTAAATTCTGGAATAAAAGTATGTATTCTATTAAACATTAGAATAACAGTAAGTTATATTTTCACCTATATATGCGTTCTATTAATATTTTTCATGGCAAAACATTCAAGGCTAACCAAACGATATTTCTAATACCCGAAAAATAAAAGTGGTAGACCTACTACTTTTCAAAGTAAGATTTGTTAGAAACTGCCTCCTTTTAAAATCGTATCTACCTCGTAGACAGATTTTGGGTTAGCATCACTCTATCGCTCACAGTGGAAGGAATGACTTTGACAATAGTAGGTTCTGTGCCGAAGTTATATGTAAATGCATTTTTTGTTAAAGTTCTTTATTTATAAATATTTTCCGGGGACGTACTCAATCCTTTCGGAAGAGAGATTGCCAGTAGCTTGAAGAAGCAATACTCTTTCAAAAATAACTTTCACATGCGCCAGAGGTTTTTTTTGTATAAATTTTGTAACCTAAGTTATTACAAGTGCTGCGTGCCATTTTTTGTCCTGCCCACATTTAAAAAAAAATTCTCCAAAAAACCTCTGTTTTACAAACATCCTCTAATAAAAAACTTGTTGTTTTGTTAAATTAATTTTTGTACTAAATATGTATTAGTAGAGACAATTTTTATTATACGCATTTATTTTTTATATAGCATTCCCAAATGTATTTCAAAAAGCCACAGATTCATAATTTGGATTTTCTGAATTAGAAGAGCTTGCTCCATAGATGGATTTAGTGTTAAAATTTTGATTTATGTTTAAATGAACGTGCATTCTTAATAAAGGCTGTAGAAGCTCATATTGCATACCATTGCGCAGTTTAATTTTTGTGAAATTCACAACCGAAAATAACGTTCCACACGGGCATTGCTTGTTGGAATTGAAATCTATCAAGTACAGCCTGTGGCAATTCCTTATAGCGCCTGGTATCGGCTGCATCTTGAAAGTTAATAACTGGTGAATAAAATAGCACCAAATTAAGAGGAATTTTAAAAACGGTTGTAGCTTTGCATGTAGGTTCTTCATTAAATGTTTATTCACTTCTTTTAAAAATCAATCGCTATTAAATAATAATATTAAAAATAATACTTGTCAGGCTACGGAAAACAAGTTGTTTCGTAATTTTGTTGCAGAGGATTCCCGCATATTTAATAATGAATTTGTAGGTATTTGTCAAAAACCTTTAACAATGTGTAATCCCTATATAAGGCCAGTATTACAACTTACCTTCAAAAATCCTTGTTGGTAAAAGGTAACTTTTGCTAAAGTAAGGAAAAAAGTGACCTTTAACTTTTATTCGCAAAAACCGATCACCTTTGCAAATTAAATTGTTAAAAAAACAGTACTTTTATTTTTTTTTGTTTACCACAGATTACTCTTCTATTTGTAGTGTTTACTTCCAATAAACAAATATATTAGTGACATTTTGTGATAGTCTATTTGTTTTGTACCAAAAATTGCAAGACTTGTCAATTGATTTTTGTTATACAAAATATTTTGTTTTTTTTTTTGTTTTTTATTCATTTTAATTTCAGAAAAAAAATTCATTACAATTATGGTGTCTCAGCGCCTTATTGGCATTGTTGATGGCAACTCTGAATGCATAAACCTTGCGCTAAAAGTTAAAGGTAAGAAGATCTTCTCTTTAGTTTATCGGACAGTTTTACACTCTTAATGACAAAAAAATAATTATCTGCTCAATAAGATCCTGACTTTAACTATTGGCAAGTTGTAATAATGGCCCTTAAAATATTAGTAAAAACATTAGAAAATCCCCAAAAGATCCTGCTTATTTTCTAAATAATCCAATGAAAATCCTAAGCCCTAAATGAAAGATTTCGTCTTTTATGTGATTAAAATTCCCCTAATTTGGGATTAGAACCCCGCAAAATGGCAGCCCTGGTTATTACTTGGACTCCAAAAAGTGTAACAAACAGGCGCATCCTAAAATTATGCTACGCCTTTTCATTTTAGTATATTTAACATTGTTGAAGTTATAGTTAACATATTTTTTTAAATAAATATTTTCTTTAAAACTAGAATATATGTATGCCAATATCGAATGTCGGATTAGAGATATTACTCAATAGTTATTTAAACAGGACAAAACATAATTGGCGTTGTTGTGAAAAATGGCATAAAATTATACAGGTTGTTGATATCTAAACTAAAACCATACGTTACTTATGTGTATGCTTTTTCATTCTCCAATATATATACATATATATATATATATATATATATATATATATATATATATATATATATATATATATATATATATATATAAATATGGTTTTTTCGATGATTTTTTTCGAGCTATGTTTCAGAAGTTCGTGGTTTTATTATTACTTTCAGAAGCAATGTGCAATACTTAATATACTTAAACTAAGAAAAGTCGCTATAGAGGTTCAAGCAAATCGCAATATTTGTAGATAAATTTGGTGAATCAACAAAATTTTAGAATTTGTCTAAAACTTAGATTTCTGTTACTCTTTGCAAATTCCTATGTGTTGAAAAATTTTAGTTTTTACAATAATTTTGTTAAAGTTTTTATATATTAAAATTTTTTTAGTAAGATGATATTTTTGGATTAGTAATTAATTAGGCTCCTAGATCTTTAATATTTTTTAATGAAATAATCTCATTGATTATATTCGATATTTTACTATGCATTTTTATGTTAAAGACCTAGAGATTAAAAATAAATTAATTAAAATGATAATAAAATACAAAATTACAAATATAGTTTAATTAAAATTTTTTAAGCAAATTGTTTTTAACTGGGATCTTTTTAATGAAATTTCGGTTTTTGAGTGAATTTAGAATTTTCCGCGAAAAGTAAACTTATTAGTCGAATTCGCAATCAGTTGGTGGAATTTAATTTTTTCGAAAAATTTTTCAGATTTCTGGAGGATATAAAACGTGACACGAATTGGAGGTAGAAGGTAGGTTGTAAGTTATATGGGGTATTCAGAAAAGCCATTTCAACTTACATATTGTTTGATGAATAAAAGAGCAAATATACTTCGTAGTAACCTAATAAACCGTAATCGTAAAAGGAATGACACATCACATATCAATAACATATATTAAATGGTGCATTTTCGAGCTTCAAGTTTAAATCTAAAATAAGAATACAGATTTGGCAAAATTAATTTCCGACTTTAATTTATAAGAAAACACCAACAAATTTTTGTTTAAGCATTGCGTTTGATATCAATCTAAGCTCTTATATGTCTTGAGGTGTCAGGCGGTTAGTAAAATGTCCAAGTTTTCACTTTTCAAATGATGTGCATTCGCCATCTTGCTGAAATTATAAATTAACCATTTTGGATAAAAAATGTTTAATATGATTGAACGATAACATACCCATCCATCGAACAAATTTTTTCAGAGCGTGTTTGGCATTCGTATGATTTAAAAACCAACTCTTAAAAATTTCCCACTCAAAAACTATAACAATAAAAAAGTACAAATGTATCAAGAGTCGAAGTGAGACCGAGGAATAGAAAGCTATAAAGAAATCCTTCAACTTGACTTACATCCGTACTTTGTTAGGAAGAAGGACATTTATTTAATTTTTTCATTTTGACGTAAAATTTTTAATAAAATAAAATACAAGAAATAAAAAGGAAGCAACTAGTTAAATTTAATATCGAACTAACAAGCATTCATTGTTCCTCTAAAGTTTAAAGTCACCAACAAATATAAATAAAATTCAAATAACGTATTTATGTAATTTAGAGAACGTATATTAAGGGGGGCCTGTTGTGGTGCTAGTGGCAAGGATTATATAAATTATAGATATAAGTAAATGATAGTATAATATATAGCATAATTTAATATGAAGAAGTTCAAAATAGGCGTTATCTATTGCAGTCTAACTTTAATTACTGAGATCGAAATCGAAATGTTTGGTTCTTTTTTATTACTGGGCACTACGACGGCTATGTTTTCTTCATTTCGCGCCAATGTCGGTGAGATTGGCGGCCTAAGGTCCAAAAGAGTGTATTCATACTTAAGAATTTCCACAGAACGGCGAATTGCTTGCGCACTGCAGCCATGATGGACGACCGACCAAACGACGAAATTCACGTTGCATATTTAAAACTGAGCCGAAACTTCGATAATATTTTTTAATACTTTTCACACGTTCGGCAGATGAAAAATGATTTACTATAAAAAGGCAAGCCTAACTGACAGCTAAATGAAATTGGTAACGTTGATAGCTTCTGAAAAACTATTACTACAATCTGGTCACCCTATTGATATCAGAAAAATGTATGATATTGGCAGTGGATAAGGTAAGAACCTAGGCGACTAAAGGCAATACTCTGCAGGGGAGAATCTTATTAATCATAAACATACGTTGTCTCTGTTGTTTTTACTATAGGAAAAAATTTAGAATAAAACTCTTCATATGAATGTGTAACATTCAAGGTTTTTTATTTTCGTCCTTAAAGTCTTGATTATTACTTTCGGAGATATTGAAAAAGTTTATAATAATAGAAACTTTATCAATATTGAAAATAATTTTATATTGCTCTCTTAATTATTGGTTTTCGATATAAAAAATCAAATTATTTTGCCATAAACTTTGAACTTTAAACTTTTAAGTTATGAAAAAGAACAGAAAGTTTATGGTAACATTGTTTTCAAGTGGCCATTATAAATTAAATGATTGCGTTTATTTCATTTTTATAGACTATTTCATTTATTGGTATTTAAACGTTTTTCTTTTAATTTCTTTTTAATTTATTAGAAATTGAAGGAGGAAAAGAAAGAAGTGCTTAAAGAATTTCATTGTCAAGGGTTTGTCTTAAAGATGTTTTTTATGATGTTTGAAGAGGGTTTAGTTCGTCAACTTTGACCATGAAGGTAATGAAATAATGTTAAAGACTGGCAATAAAACAGCCTTGAGAAGGGATTAGCAATTAAAATAGAGAGCAGGAGTATTGCGGAATTCTTTATTTTCATTTTTGATCAGAGAACGGTTATCTACCTTCTCGACATATTAATACAATCCGTGTTGCAAATGTCGGAATATCCACTAATAGGTAGAAGCAATTTCCAGAGAATGTAACACTTGAAAGGTTCCATATAACTTTTTATGACTCTTGCGATAAGAGGGCGAACGTTATCATGCAAAATAATAACTTTGTTGTGTTTTTCTTCGTACTGCTCGGCTCAGACGATTCAGTTGCAGTCTATAGCCTCGCGCAATGGAGTAAAGAAGGCATAGCCACTCATAGTATAAAACATCCAATCGTAGACCCGGCTTATCGTATTGGTTGTCACGATCAACTTCCACCATCAATTCTTCCAATTGAAATATGTAAAAATTTGAATAGATATTATAGAATTAATATACATGCTGTACAATGTTGTTAGTTTCTGCAAAAATATCAAAACATTTTTTTCCAAAAACTTTAAATTTAAAGTAGGTTTATTGTATATAATAATAATCTTTTTTGAATACGATTTCTCTTATCAATGGTTTATATGCCGTTGCTGTAAGTTTTTATGAATACGGCCGTTAGTTATTATTTTTAATTCTTTCATAATGACTTTAAGCTGCTCTCTTAAATCCTAAATCCAATTAACTCTCAAACCACCATCCCTTTCATTAGCATAAAAAGTTAGGGGTACTCTGGCGTTTGTTACGAACACGCGAAAACAGTTTAATATTCTGCTCTCACATGCTTTTAGGAGTTTAACAGAAGTATGTTATGTAGAACATTTTACTGTTATTCTTAAAAGGACTATGGTGAATTTATTTTGTTGAAAAGCCATTTAGATGGCAAGTTAACCTTAAGGCGGATGGTATGCAACATAACGGAAAAAGGAAGAGATATTTACGTAGTTTAAGCCCACTTTAAAAAAACGGTAACAAACTTCTTATTTAATAAAATGTAGGCATGTACGTGTGTATTGAAGCATCACATAATTTACACACTTAATGCCTGCACTTTATTCCTTAACAACTAGCTGAGCTATTAAAAGCTTACTAAACATTAAATAAGTTGCAAATTGGTAGCGTTTGACGTGCAACAATGCTGCAGTACTGGATAAATGAATATCCTGGTTACAACTGCATTACTTTTATGTCAGCTTTTTGTGTATGCTAAAAATTAAGACATACAACTGCTATTTTAATTAATCTTAAAAATATATAATGGGTTTCCAATAAGGGCGAATGGAGAGGTTACCCGCCTGTTGTAGCCATGTTGTTCTGGCGGGATCTATAAAATCTGTTGTATTTTATTTTGTCTGCTATGCCAAGCCAACGTGAAAGGTAACGCAATTATGGGTTTAGGAGTAAACCCAAATTCGGCTAAAGAGTTACTTTGGAAAAGAAATGCTATGTACAGCAAAATTTTTTTGGTGGTCATAAATCCATAAAAAGAGAATGTTTGCTGAGGACTGAAGACCCAATTTTGCAGCTCATGTGGCATGGATATTCATGTACATGGATATTCTTTATAAACGATTTGAGGATATTTTGATTGTTTGTAAGGTGTTGATCAGGGGGGGGGGGAGTGAATAGGATTAGGTTCCCTCCAAAACAATTAAAAATATTAACATTCTATGCAAAGATTTTAAAAAATGGAAAAATTTTTTGTTTTCCTTAAAACTTCTCTTTTAAAACATCAGCTGGGTTCACGTCTGTCTCTTGCTAAGGTGATGAAAATTCGGACCAAGCTCTGTTAAACTTTTTCTTGCTGAATTTTCTGAATTCTCTGCCAATAACTCAAAATTAAATTATGTCCCCAATGTCAACATTACTCAGGTTATCGCTTTAATTCAGCCTGTTTTACGTGCAGCAGACCTCTCCGGTACATGCTACCATGCGCTTCAGCAGGGAATATACTGTAATTATTTGCAATAAAAAAGCCTTTTATTTGCAGAATAGATAATTTTGAAGCGAACAATTACATATTCTTCTAAATTAATTTTTTTTATTGCTTGTGTAACGATAATAACTAAAGAGTTTTAATTGAGGTTAATCTCTTATGAAACTACAGTTTTAATTGGCCGAAGGAAGAATCCTGAAGAGATGGACACGAATGCCTCGCGATGGGTTGAACAGTTCAATCTATAAAGGTACTTCTAAGGTGTTAGATAGATAGAAAAATGTAGAAAATCCGGCCTTAATTGGCCAATAGAGGGATTCTGAAGAGTTGGACAAGAAAACCCCTTAGCTTTTAAACATACTTCTGAGGAAGAGGCTGAGACGGTAGCACACATTGTGTGTAAATGTCCAGTAGGAGCACGGGCAGACACTTGTTAAGTGTAAATACCATGGTGGACTTAAACCTTATATATATGCTAGCAATTACAAGAGACTCCGTGATGGGAAGGATGGTCGATAGCCATCAGTCGACGGTCTTAAATCAATATAATCGAGAGTGAATGCTGGTGGTAGCACGACACTTGATTGAGAGTAAGGTAATCATAAATTACAAACTGATTGCCAGAAATCAGTTTGTGGAAAGAAGGGATCCATAAATTTAGCAGTCTGTTTCGATATCCCCCCTACATTAAATAAAAGACTTTTAATTAACAATAAGCTTTAATAATGGCGTAACTTATAACTTACTGTTACACAAATTCAAACGCATTAAGTAGAAAATGTAGGTAGCGAAAAGTACATGGAAAAAAGCATGGTTGCGTCATAGCGACGACAACTATAGTCTGTTCTTTACAACAATATATTGTTGTGCCAAGCATATAATGGCCATTGGAGCATATTTTAATCCTTACTTTAGTTGGGATCAACAAGTTATTGTTTACATTAAATCTTTAAATGATATTTACCCATAAACAGTGAGTTGAACAAATACATTTTTACTCATCTTTTAACGGCAAAGTACTTTAATTATACAATAATAATATGCATAATAATTCATAGTACAAGGATGGTGTGGCTTAAGCGGGTAGCATGTTGGCTATTAAGCTTTCGATGTATTCGTACCTTCGCAGATGACTTATTTACAACCTTATCAGTACAGTTCTTAAAAGTCTCTGCGTAGTTAGGTCGATATCATTTAAAACTCTAACGATAAACTTTTAACCAAATAGTACTATTATAATCACCCGTTGTGAAAACAGTTACTCTAATCAGCAGAAGAATAGTACCTTTTATTAATAAGATAGCTTTTTATTTACACAATGGAGTAGCAAAATATCGAGAAGAATAAACGAGTTTTCATATGAAAAAGACCTTCAAGCTGGAAGAATTTAATAAATTTTTGTAATAAATTTTTATTATTAAAAATATACTTTTTATATAAAATATAATAATTTTTATTTAATTGTGTGTCTTAATATTTTTGTTTTCGTTTGTATTCGTATATATTTGGAACAATTTTATTGTTAAAGTGTTCTTCTTAAAACAAAGGTACTTCTCCTTAAAAAGGCACTTCTCCTTAAAAAGGTACTTTTTATTAAAACGGTACTTTTGAATAAAAAAGTGTTTTTTAATCAAAAGTTACTTGCAACAAAAAGTAGTTTCTAAAACGAGGCCTTTCAATAGAAATTAAATTTTGGGAAAAAATTTACTTTTTAGCATCCTGGTATTTTTGAATAAAAATTAGCTTTTTAGTTAAATTTTACTTTTACGAAAGGCCTTACTAATATTTTTAACAAACAATGGTTCACAGAAGCTTCTGACCATTTTGTAAAGTAGTTTATTTTATTTTTCCAGAACTTCCGGTACTTTAGAGCGTTTTCAGCCTCTGGTAATTATGTCCCTTCATATTTTAGAAGCCGAAAACGCGTTTAAGAACTTTCGATTACAATATCTTACAAAGTTTTATCTTGGCTTCTACCATGGAAGGATTTAAAATTCCAGCGAATTTTGTTACGAGTATCAGCTTCCTATATTAAGTACTAAAACGACATATTATAAGTTAGGGCAACTAATTTTCCGTGTGTGCATAAAACTACAACTAAAAATTCTTCTCTGCTGGTTTTGTGTACAAAGAAGAAAGAATTTTCGCTCTTACTAGGAAGTTATGAAAAAATATTACATCCAAAATATGGTCAGTAGAATAGAGGCAAGCATTTTTTCCGTCCGCAATATTTTCTTGTAAGAGTGTTTTTTTTAGAAAAAATTAATAATTTATGAGAAAATGTGCAGGATGTTTTTTATTCGCAGATTGTATTTTTCGTTATCAATAATGTAGCACATGAAACAGTCAGAACACTTGCTGGAGAGCTGTTCAGAAAGAAAAAACTTTTATATTAAAACTTATTCAGTTTAGTGGCAAACGTTGTATTTTGCTGTCGTGGTTTCTTTTTAATTTTTTTATACAAATTTATTTTCGGTGCAAACATGCACTTGCCTTTAGGAAGTAAAATGAAAATATTTATAATAAAAGAAAAGCAGACTATGTAAGTGCCAGCTAAGCAAGATGGCCATAAAGCCAAAATATGTAATAAGAAAAATATCCTTTAACGGCTTCAAGGAATGCAATATAAAGTTCGTATATGTTTTGTCCTAAGCGATTTCTTGTACCTCAGACTAAGTTTTACTTAGTTCAATACTACATTTTATGTTTTCTGTGCAACTTTAAAAAATGGAATCTTTAAATACGCAAGTTTAGAGCAATAAAATTATAAAAGTACTTTTAATAATTATAAAAGTATTTTCTAAAGAATAAATTATAAAACGGATCTTTAAAACCACTCATACACCATACAATACAATTCAGTAATTTATTGTTTGCATAGCTGGTCTACATTATGGCTTAAGATGTTTAGCACCTACAAATGAAATATGGCATATTCTCCTTTAGAGTAACGGGTGTTTTTGTTTGGTAGCGGATATTTTAAATTCTTGCTTTAATTTAGTTTGCTGATTTATTATGAAATGCCTTAAGTCAGAGCAAGGTGTACAAATGATTTAATTTTTGTTTTATTGTTTGACGTAACTTTATGGAACAATAATTATTAATATTAATTCAGTTGTTAGGCTTGAGGTCGTTATTTACTCTTTCTGTTAAGAATGACATTTTTTTTGATATTTTATATTCTTTTAATACTGTAAAAGTTAAAATTGTTATTAAACAACTAGCAGAATAGAATGCCGCTACGCAGATTGTCTACCAATTTTGAGTCCACTGCATTGAATTACTTAATATTAATAATTATAGTTTAACAAAGTTACGTCAAACAATAAAATTTAAAAATCGCGTGGCACGGCGAAGCATGCATGTACATGTTTACTTCGTCAAAATCGATTTGATACTAAAAATGCATATGATAACATTCTAACCTAAGAAAAAAAGACAATAATATTAAATTTGAAATATATTCATTCTCACATTCTATTTCCCTTGAGTATTAGTTAAATAGATGATGTTTACAGTAGACACAAAATTAGTAGATAGACACAAAGAAAATTTGACAACTTGCTTAGCGGCGAAAAAAGTACATTCCATTCTGTTAGTTGTCTTATAAAAAATGTTACCTTTTACTCTATTTAAAAAGTTATAATATCAAACAAATTTGTATTCTTATCAGAAAGAGTAAATAACGAACTCAAGTCTAATAATTGAATTACTTAAGATTTAAATATATTTTGCAGAACTCATGGCAAAAAAATAATCGTCGAATAAAACGACTTGTCGACAATAGAATTAACCTTTAACTACGGAGGTCAATATTTTGGCCATAGACACTGACGTGGTGGTAAATTTTACCCCGTTAAATTTTTTTTTTAGTAAAAAGCATTTTCTTACAATTTATTTCTTTTTTTAATAAAAGATAACGTTTCAAACATAGTCGAGTGTCCTCCTCGTTAGATTCAAAAACAGACATATAAAATAAGGTATCAAGAAATGCTCGTAACTCAATTTTATCTATAACTTTTGATTCAGTTCTTCCCTACATATCAAATTTAGCTTTTAATTTTGTATTTGTATTCTTTAAAATTACGTCCTTAATACCGCTATCAAAAAAAATGCGACCAATATCCAAATATATCCTCTCCCAAGTGGTGCTGCAAAGCCCACTGGTAGACGCACGATATTATGAACTGGAATTTTAACGCAGCGCGTTTTCTTTTTATTCTCCATGCATAATGCCGCCAATTTCTACAACAATAATTTCATTAACTCCATCAGATTCACTGTATGTACCACCTTCAATACATATTTCATCCTCTGCATTACTTTGTTCAATGCAGAAATCCAGAGTGACAATTTTATCGTCGATTTCGCTGACTTCGTCGTCATCTCTAAGTTTTTTGAATTTCGACATGATGTACAAAAACAGATTATAATTAACTGGACTAGGTGTCAAAATTATTCTATAACAACTTAACCCTAAATCTGACAAGTGGTATTTTTTTTCTAGAGGATACTTACGTCAACTTTGACCTGGTGGTAAAATACTTATGCGCTGGTGAGTGATACTTTTTACACCAGCATCAGCTTTTCTCCGCTCATACTACACTCTCTGCATTCAAAACTCAATTGAGTAATAATAAATGACAATATAAGAAGATACTAAGAGAATGAAATTTATAGAACACAATGGAAGGAAGTAAATTAAAAAAGTGAAGTGAGTGTCAAATTTACCATCACCTCCGTAGTTAAAGGTTAAAATGAGAATGTATTATAGTGTGAAATATATGTATAATCACATTGTCAAAAAATACGATGGAAGTTTACCAGTCGTATGGACTTTCTTATTCTAAACGCTAAAACTCCTTTTATACCAGCGTTTTATTTTTATAGAAGCAAACCAAGAAAGTACCAAAATCAGATAGTTGAGTAAAGTAACAAGTCTGCTGACTCACCAAATTTTTTTCCAGCCTGCATGCTTATTGGTTATATGTGTATTTAGTTCGCTTTTGTACTTTTTACCATTTTACTTTGCTACTTTTATATTAAAACAACCTATTAAAAACTTGAGCCGCAAAAAGTTTTAAAAGTCTCCGGTTCTGCTACCCTCCTAAAAACGTCCAGCCGTCGCCGTCGAAAGTATTGCTTCGGCTTCTTTTTCTATTATAAAAATATCAGCATTCATTCGGTTGAAAAACTTTTATCCATGCCTGTACCCATCTCATCTTAATAAATTTATGTTCTGACATTAAACAAGTGACTGCTAATTGAGTTACGAAAAGCACAAAAAATAAAAAAACCAATACGCAATTTTCGCTTGCATAAATTTAAAAGACTTCATGTTCTTTTTTGAATTTATTAGCTATTCTTTGCCTTTAGCTCGATTCACCTAGATTTTGCAGCGAACAACGTACTTGCAACATGGTAGAATAAAGAAAAAATGTACACATCAATAACTTCTAGTGAAAAATTAGGCGCGTTGACACTTTACTTTTGCTGTTTCTTTCTTACCGAGTACAAGTGCAGTGACAACATTATTTTACACAGTTGTTACTGCAACTGCAGAAGAGGACTGTCAGACAGAGAGTATTGATTAATTCAAGTAACTATCCGCACCATGACAAGGTTAATTACTTTATCACTTTTTTTAACAGTTTTGTTTTGCTTGCGCCATAGAATAATTTAAGCATGAGAAAGGAAAACAAAAATTAAGAGTTTAATAAGAATTAAAACAATAGGAGGAAATTTGAGGGGAAATACAGCAACTTTTCAATTGTTTCAATTGATTTCAATTGTGGCGCTATAAGTGATAAATGGGATTTTAACTTTGTTCTTTTAAATGGTGCCTGACGAAAGGCGATACCAAAAGAAAAGTTTATAACTTTTTTTCTATCTATGTAATATGGATTTTTTTCTGTTAGACTGGTCCTTAGATTTAAAAAAAAGGAAAACTGGGACACTGAGAAAAGAATCTGGATTGGCCGCTGCTATCACGTTTTAGAGTCTGTAGTGTTGGTTTAAAGAGAATATAGGCGCACATTTGACGGTGATCCCCCGAGTAAATGGGCCATTATGAGACTAGTGAATAATTAGGTAAAACATGGGACAGTCGCTAGAAGGCCTTATAATCTAAACCCTTTCGTTCGAACAGAGGAAACTATTGCTGCCATATCTGCTGCCATACAAAGCAGTCCCAGTATTTTACGAAGGAAAATATCTGTACAAATGGGTGTAACTAGACAGACTTTGCAGACTATAATTCATAAGGTTTTAAACTTATTTCCCTACAGTTCAAATGGCTAATAAACTTAATGCAGCAGACTTCCTGAACCTCTCGGAAGTTTGCCAGAAAATGGATGAAAGAGGAGGATAGCTTGCTGAATTAATTGTCTTCTCATGTTGAGGCTTTTTCCGATCTGAACGGCAAGGTAAACAAACAAAATTGTCGCAGAAATGGTGCATGAGAGGGAAACGCCTCCAATTCACGTCACAATGTAGTGTGCAGTTTCTTCAAGCTGTATTGTCCGGCCATACTTCTTTGTACAAAACGCACACAGCGTTAGGGTTACTGGACACCGTTACATGAGAGTCCCAAAATAATTTGTCTATCTGGTACTACGCCGAAAAAGAATTACTTTCAACTCTCTGTGGTTTCAACAACATGGTGCAAGTGCACACATAACTCAGCAGGTAATGCCCGAATTACGCAGAAAATTTCCTAACAAGCTCATTTCAAAAAACTCAACCTTCCGTTGGCCCACCAGGTCGCCTGACCTAACTTCCCCAGACTTTTTCTTGTGGGGTTATTGTGAACAAATCCCAACCGACACATGTGGATTAACTAAAACAATCAATTCGAGCGACAATAGCTTTAATTCCAGGCTCAACTCTGCGGGAAGTAATGAACAACTTTTTGCTAAAATGCAGCAACTGCATCAACGACCAGGGCAGGCATTTAAATTCAATTATCCTTAAGACTAATTAAACTACTTTTAATACAATTCAATGGGCTTTCAAATGAAAAAAGAATGAATAAATTCCACGCATTATAAGAATGTTATTCCAGTTTCTTAATGTAGCATAATTCATCAGCCACCCAATATTTTAAAAAATTAAAATTTCATTACAAGTCGAAAATTTACAAAAATATCTAGAACACAGTAGTAAATTTCGAGATCTCCAAATAACTTAAAACTTGTTAGAAACTATACATTTTACCAAAAACCGAAAAGTAGATTAGAAAAATCGTAAAAAGCCGAAAGTATCACCGAAAAACGCAACTTATTTCAATATGAGGAATCCACCGAAGGTCAAAGATTCGTAAGAAAACGAAAAAGTTAGAAAAAAATTATCAAATAAAGAGTCAAAGGAAGATGCATCGAGAGAAGTTTTCTGTACTTATGTTTATATAGGGTATCCTCCGGGAAGGTATACCACTTTGTTTGTTTATAATTTGTTTGATTAAATGAAAGATAGTGGATCGTATATTGATAAATGTTTTATTTAATGCCGGCAATTATGTATCGAATATGTACAATATCAGATAAATGTCCGCCTCTGTTAGTCTCATAAATGCAAGCCCTTTTGAACACATTTTCCATTACATTCTCACACATTTCACGTGGTATTTCATTATTTTCATCCGGAATATTTTGTTTTAGTTGCTCCAGCGTTTCTGGTTTGTTTGCATAGAGCTTGCTTTTCAGATATCCCCACAAAAAGAAGTCCAATTAACATCACCACTCCTTGAAATAACTTGTTGTCGAAAGAGTTCTCGCAGTAACTCCATTGTAATCCTGGCTGTATGTGATGTGGCACCGTCTTGACGAAACCATATGTTAGTCAACACCAAAGCATGCAGTTGTGGCGTTAAAAAGTTTTCAATCATATCACGATATCGCTCCCCATTGAGAGTTATCGTTACGCCGTCTTCAGTTTTAAAGAAGTAAGGTCCAATGATTCCTCCTGACCAAATTGCGCACCAGACTGTCACTTTTAATGGATACAAAGGTGACTGAAGAATAATTTGAGGGGTTTCCATTGCCCAGAACCGACTATGCTGTTTATTCACATATCCATTTAAATGAAAATGTGCGTCGTCACTCATTATGATTTTTCCATGAAAATCGGGGTTGTCATGGGCGAGCAGTAGCATCCTATTGGCATATGTACGGCGGCTCCAAGCTCCTGAGCACGGTGTCGAATTGAGGTTTCCGGATTGTTTTCAACACTTGTTTGGAACACACTGTAGCTTATAGGCTTGGACCTGTCATCTACAGTCACTCTTTCTTATGAACTGTCAAGGCTAGTGTTTACCAAAATGGCGGAAAAACAAAGTAGTATACCTTCCCGGCGGATACCCTGTAGTATAGATAGATACTTATATACATGTACGCATTTGTTTAAATACAATTCGAGTCAACCCATGTTAATACACATATACATATTTTAATAAGTTTTAAGCTAGATTTATGCTGATTAAAAAACTTTTATATGTAGTTATCAATGAAGATGATTTTACTGCTAAAAATATAAAACTTGGCACCCCTGTGCGAGTGGCGCCTGGTGCTTGATGTTCCCTATGCAACCCTCTCGCTACCCCACTGTACCAGCATTTATCTAGTCGAATTTCTCCCTAAACGTTTTTAAATAAATATAAATATTTACATGAATCTGATTTTGATTGTATATTTGAACACGTATATTGAATTATTCATTAGTGAATATTATGCAAGTTGAACATTTCACCTATTTCTGTCTTTCTATCCCTTGAATTTATAAAAAATTTTTTCTATTTGAATGACAAATTTTATCAAGCAAATGTAAATATTATTAAATTAAATTTACTGTTTGTTCATTTAATTTTATTAAATGAAATGAATCCAAATCGAAAGGCAGCGCTTGAGTAGATATTAAATCAGTTTGAAAGAAAGAAATAATCAATTTATCTAAAATTGTTCCTTTAATTAAGTTAAACATATCAATAAAGGAATAAGAACAAATATTTAAATATCCAAATTAATTAGGAAGAGAAAAAAGTGAATATAAAGCAATTAACGTGGCAAAATCATGGACGTTCTACTACCGATACTACGGTTTAGTAACCAGCACATTGCGGAGAGAGACAAACAAATTGAAATTTTATAATGAAATTTATCAGGATAAAGTTAGCAAAATAGTTTTTTTTTCGGTGTAAAGTTTCTTTTCTCTTTTAAAAATTATTTAATGATGTTTTGAAAGTGATTTTTTTAAACCAACAATTCGTACATTCAACGGATGTAGGTTGCCTTGTTAGCTAAGCTTCAAAAATAGATTTAATACTTTTTACTTCAGTACCGGTTCTTTCCACAAATTCCATATTTTTTAACCCTTTGTTGTCTTAATTCCTGATTTGGGAGATTAGTTACATAATTTAAAATCTCAAAAGTTTTTTATAAATACTCGTATGTGAATGTTTAGCAATTTTGAAGTTTTATTCGGCAATGCTGTCGTAATACAATCTACTTTGTTTTTCTTGCTTTCTCCAGCGATTCTATTATTTTGGTAATATTTAAAACAATTTTCTTAAAAATAACGTCAATAGTCACTTAATAATAATTTTTGTATCAAATGGTAGTTGACCTGTTGGGTTTTTGCAGATATAAAGGCAGGAGGTTTTGTCTAGATCTAAAGGTAATTATTGGTCCACTTCGGGTTGCTCTTGACTCCAAATACGGCTGCTTGTTGTGGTAACCATTAAGCCGTAAGACAGAACTCACCGTTGAACAATATTTTGGGTACTTTTCGGTTATTGCTAACGTTTTCCGTTATCATCTCTACATTTCCTTTACATGGTACTTGATACGATTTATTTGTTAGCGTATTATTTTTTAATTAAAAATGCATTTAAAATTCTTTAAGGATCGATGTTGGGTAACACAAGTACGTAAGTCGTACGATAATCAAGTCTTCACTAAACAGATTTAAGTTGGAAAACGGAGTTTCATAGCGCAGCTAAGTAACTATTATACACTACGCTAGATTGAATGTGTGTTATGTCTCACCCTTTGTCTAACAAAAATCCGCAATTGAATAAAGTATCTCTATTTAAATCACTAAAATAGAAGTGAACTAAAACTTGTCTACAATTTAAAACTAGAAGTGAACTATTTCGAAACTAACTGGAACTTAACCATAACTAAACTCAACTGGTCTATAACGCAACAAGTAGGGAACTGAAAGTGAACTACAATGGAACTAAAGCTGAGCAAGGACTAAAAGATAGCTGAACCGAAACTGAACTAAACCTGAATCAGTATTAAACTAGACGTGAACTCGAACCTAACTGGCACTTAACTATAGCAGATAATTATTTAGAAACCACCAAGAACTTAACTACAACTATTTAAGAATTGGTCTAGAATTCAATAAGAACTAGTGCAGAACTGAGCTAAAACTTAATTAAGATTCATCAAGAAATTATTATTTTAGTATTGTAGGGGGGATATCGAAGCAGATCTTTTCCTTTTTGGGTCCCTATTTGACCACCAAGAAATTAACTAATTTAAATCTATTTATATCTAAATTGGCTTCACTTGGCATTTTGTTTGTTTTTCTTAAAATAAAGCTGTCAGATTTATAGCCCAGTCTTCCTTTGGTATCCTAGCACTTGTTTCTTTTTATTGCATTCACTTTCAATAAATTTTGTAAATTGAAATCAAAACAAGATTTCCTTTACCTCTTGCTTGCACTTTTAAACTTTATTTCCTTTTGCTTCGTTTTAGTTTTGCATTTAAAATTTCTTTTCGTTATTCATTTGGGTTTTTGTCGGTGCAGTTTAACACAATATTTGCCAATGCTGATTTTATTTTCTTTCGACTTTATTTATTTGGTTACACGAACTAACAGTGGTCTGACCATAGGAATTTATATTAAGGAAATAAAGTTTTGTTAAAAAACAATGAAAAGAATACCTGAAAAATAATAAATAAATTATTAGGCGATTGGGCAACGAAAATAAATATTGTTACGTTTATTACCACAATAAACGTTATTTTGTAGGGTTCGTTTAATTGCAAGATTTATATACACAGTCCTTATCCTTATTCAGCAATTAAGACTCTATTTACAAATCTTCTAATTTACATTGTAAACTTAACATTCTTATGTACAACAGCTATTCACTATATGAAATCTCAAAGTCAACTATGCCTTCTGCGGTGGACGGCGACTTTATATACAGATCACGGCCGCTTCTTGAAATGTCCCGAATATATGAGCTATTGCGCATTATTTACTTAATTTGCTGGCTTAGTAGTCTTGTATATGTGTTCGTGTGTGTGTATATCTTCTGTTTACTTTTTCGTTATGTATTTGTTGTTTTTGCTTCTACTTTGAATTGTGGTTCGGGGAATTTTCGCTATGTTATTGTTTTTGCTTTATGTTTATACATTGCGTATTTGTACAATAGGTCGTTTCACACCTGTTTCTTGCTGACAATTATTACTTCGTAACAATTCGATTATTACTTCGTAACAATATTTCTTGAAAATACGGATCCATGAAAGTGATTATAAATTAATGGTTTGAATTTATGTGAAAAAAATTATATATTGAACTCACATAGCGGCAATATCCACATGGAAGGCGATGGCACACTTTTATGTGAATATTTGCATAATTTTCGGATTCGAATTCTCAGAAGAATACAAAAATATAACTACAGCATCCTCAGCTTGATAAAATCACAACAAACATAATTTCCATTGAACTCTAATGATTTTCTTATTGCTGATTGCTTGTATGTTCCATTGTAAGACATGAACCTTGGATTGTAGTTTTACGATTACCTAAGCTGATGGCCACAGGATAGATTATAAATTTAGCATTAGTAAAAGGGTTTTGGATAAAAAGGTTTCCAGCGAATTATTTCTGGACAAATAGCGGTTGTCAACAATTCGCAGTATATCGATAGGGTTTGCAATTGCCTTCATTACTACGCTATTTTTCCCGATACGTATGAGTTTAAAATCAACATTTAATATTTTTGTTTAGTCAAACACTTCTCCAGAGCAACTAACAAATTTAATTCATTTGTGTATTCAAATATTTATTCATATTAAATTTTATTTTGATGAAAATATTTACAGTTGACTCGATATGAAAAGATTGTTTAAATATAGGGTGACCAGATAGTAAGAATAGTTTTGCCAATTATTATATTTCGAAAACTGTCAAAATTACCCAAGCCATCCAGCTATCGAAGTATTCGAAGAAATTGAATTTTTTTAACTTTAATTTTTATTTTATTGAATCTTTTCAAATCTGATATATAAAATATTACTTATTAATTATTACAAATGTAATGACTAATTCACTGTATTCAAATTCGAATAAACTATCTACTATTGGGTTAAGGAGTGCCGTCTCGCCAGGCTCAAAAATGTATAAATTTTTCAGTCTCTGATGCCCATAAAATTGCAGTAAATAGCGCGCTAGGGTGTTGGAATGAACCACTAGTATTAGGTATTAGGTATTTTAACGTGTATGTTTGTACTTCTTCCTGGATAGTAAGACCTTGTATATCTTTGTGTATAATTGCATTTCTTATATACCAGGGGGCGTATACAATAAGTCTTAAAATCGTAGACTGTCTTCTTTGTTACTTCTGAATGTTTGATACGCAAGCAATCCCACAGCTGAATGCTATATGACCATATTGGTGGTTATAAAGGTTTTGTATAAGAGGACTTTGTATTTCAAAGGCTAGGTTGAGTGAGGACTTATTAAACAGTGTAGTTGAGTTGTTCTGCGTCTTGTGCCGCAATTTTGCCTCATTAAGGCGGGATTAAATTAGGCGTCTATCTAGGTGGATACCGAAATACTTAACGTATGTTTCCGATGGAACAGTGGTATTTGTTGTGGTTATTGGGGGCAAGTTTTGCCTCCTGAGGGGAAACGTTACGTGAGTACATTTCGAATTTAACCAGTCCTCTAGTTCATGATTGTGGGACTGCAATTTTTCAGATGCAACATTTATATCATTACTAATACTTATAACTGCAGTATTGTCTACAAACGTTGATGTATATGTATATGAGCTTGTTGGAATATCCGCTGTATAGATGATGTATAATAGTGGCCTAAAAATTGAAAATTGGTTCCAAGTATGGAATATTGTTTTCCGAAACTGGTTAAAAACTAATGTTACTGAAGAAATTAAGCAAATGAAGGTAGAGAACCGTTCCATGATTAAATATAGATCCTTAATACTTGATATTCTAGTATATTTCATTGTCGTTCCTTTTAAAGGTCAGTTTATTTCCAGCCTTTAAAATAATTCAAGTCTCTCTACAGCCAAAGTTAACAAACTGAAGTATCTTCCAACGCAATAAAAAAAGCATCTCTAAGACAAACCCTTGACAATGAAATTCTTTAAGTGCATTTTTTTCCTCTTACAGTTTTATATAAACAAAAAAAGTCAATAAAAACTTTCACTTGTGGCTCAAATACAAATAAGAGAAATCGTCTATAAAAATTAAATAAACGGAATCATTTCAATTTTAATGGCCACTTGAAAACAATTGTCTTACAAATTTTATTCTTTTTTGTAACTTTAAATTTATTACATGTCTTAGACAATGACATTTTCCAACAAAGTGAAGAGTAGTTAAAAGAAATTTAATTTGATATATTTTTATTATATCAAGAAATTTATTATATGAAATAAAAAAAATCAACAATTAAAAAACCAATATGCAATATTGCAGAGATTTAAATAATAGAAAAAGATTTTATTATAATATTTTTTAATATCTCCGAAAATAATAAACTACTGTAAGTGTTCATCAGGATTATTTCTTAGAGCAAAAACTACAGAGGCAGTGTCTATTCAATATTAGTTACTCCCCGGTAAGCGGTAAGTTCATGATAGGGATACAATTGCCGCCTTTATGCAGAAACTGCGATAAGAGAGGTGTATTTTAATTATGTCGTTCGATAACCTGAAAGGCTGTAGCTTAAGTAGTTCACGAGTTGACTCCTAAAAACATGCGCCGCCAATCAGTAAAACTATTATTTCTGTCACTGCACCGCACTATGGAACAATTTTTAGTCTGCTACACTCCATTGAACCCTAAGCCACCAATTAGGTAGAGATTGATGCAAACTGAAGAAAATATAGCCGCCGTAGTGGCTAGTATCGAAGAAGACCGGAATGCCAATCAGCTGAATTGGGCATCGCCAGAGAGTCAACTCGGTTTTTTGTAGCTGCTGATGCAGGAATTGAAGCCGCTAGAAGGCCTACATATAGTTTTCAAAATAAGCCATCTGGTCATCCAATATAATAAACCACCGAAGTTGTTTAAATAATATTGTAACCAAATTGTTAGCATATCATTTGCATATGAATGGGTGCATAATTTGTAGGGGCAAATTAATTAAGGCAAAAATTTAAATCGTGCAAACTTTTAAAATACTTCTACGAGGGAATACAAATTGTTAAATAATATTTTTTCGAAGTTGTGTGATTTGCTGCCTTGCAGTGAAATAAATAATTTATATTGAAGTAAATACGTCCACTCTAGTTGCCCCAGCAAGTATATGGAATTTTATGTTTTCGTGGCTCCTTTGGAAAATTTTTCATGAACAAATACTTTGGTTTCGAATTTCATCTACATTTTAGAATCTCTATAGAACCATAAGTTAACGAAATGTTAATTTTTAGTTACGCCAAAAGAATTTTGAAGTTTTTGCTTTTATTATGAAAAACTTAGAGTTTTCAAAATTATTGAAAAAAATGTATTTTGATAAGTGCTAAAAATATTACAAATTCTGTTGACATATGTTTAAGGTCATGATTAACTCTCAGTTTTAGTCGATAAATCTGTCAAAACGCATATGTATGTGCTCAAAAGGTATGATAGAGTACTTACACTATTAGTGGATCGTCAGCTTGCAGGCATAAAGGTATGACTTGCTGCAACTAGGTGCACTGTCAAAAGTTTTGACTTATACCTCTTCGTGGTGGCGGCCAATAAAAGTGTCCTGTCTCTGCTGGGCGTGTTGAATGAAGTTAACACTCTCTTATAAAAATTCATAATCTCTATGCACATAAGCTCTGTCTGTGTATACACATTTTTCTCTATTATTGGTGGGAATTATATGTTTTCTGCTTCGCAATGAGTTAACGGGTTAATTTCTTAACGTACTCCTAAAGCTACCACTGTCTAGCATAAGACTTACGACTACTGAAACCACAAATAGTCAAAAGGCCGGTGTTATCATGAT
Source organism: Phania funesta (assembly GCA_963932375.1). NCBI lineage: Eukaryota > Metazoa > Arthropoda > Insecta > Diptera > Tachinidae > Phania > Phania funesta. The sequence goes on along the minus strand of OZ010653.1, from coordinate 99,243,797 downwards.
ACTGAATCAATGTCAAGTAGTCGTAAATTACAAATCGGAAGGGACACATAAATGAAAAGTGAATGTGTATCATAGATTTTTGGCAGGTAAGTTCGATTTGATGTTATTTTTTTTTTAAATGCTTAAACTTTCAACCAAGTTTGTTTTAAGTCATTCGTTACCAAACGTAGGAACTATTATTGTACTCAAAAAGGTTGTAAAATTCACCCGATACGTAATAAACAATCGTCGCGATTTTCGGCAAACAGCGACTTAAATGCGTTAAGTTTAATTGGCAAAACTGAACTTCAAAACACCATTACTGCTGCACTTTTATATAATAATAATTCCTCACCCTATTTACGCAGGCTACTAACGCGCTAAATTGATCCGAATAGTATGTAGTAACTTAGTGAATAATTTTCTCCCGAATTGTGAGCTTTTCTAATAAGAAGGCGATATTATATTCGATGAGTTGTAACCTAAAAATAAACCATTTTAGTGACAATTTCGAAAGAAAATATTTGCAGGGATTTCATCTGTTGTATGTGTGTCTTCATCACGCACATTAATTTTAATTAAAATGGTTGAGCGAAAATTTTTTGGTGCTTTTTCAGACGATTCTAGAATTTAATATGTTTTATTTAATTTTATATTTTTTTGAAATATATGTATCTGAATTTAAAAATCGTCCTGCGAAGCACATGGTTCGTGGTGTGAAGCAAAATTATATTTTTCATAGTGCTACTGAGTAATAAGTTAATTTCGTAAAACTAATTAAAATCAGTGATGCATAAATAATTATGTCAGAATGTTTTGGAATAAGTACATTGCATTTAATGTTGAAAATATTTTATTAAAAAGAAAATTGGGTTTTTGCCAGCAAATTAATATAAAAACAACAATTTCGTATAACGCACGCGTTTAGAATTTTAGGCAAATTATTGGCTGATATAAATTTAAGTTTGGGTCTGAAACTATTTTGCATTAGTTTAGTTTTTAGCTTCAAAAAAAAAGTATTTTATATTACGTTTAGGTTTGATATAACTACGAAGTGAGTCGTTTACTGCACAAACCGATTATCTCCACTTGCCAAAAACGTTAGAAATGCGATGAAATAAAGTACACTGCTTTAAGATTTCACTTCATAACATAAATTTAAATGCATATGAAATTAATAACAAAGAAAAGTCGAAAAATAATACAGAGGGTAATGTTACAATTTATTTATCACTACTTGAGATAATCAAGTGAAAAAAGTAAATTCAGTGTTTGAATTTAAAAAATTTTTTATACTGATTTTCCATAACAATTAACGATAACAGTGGTGTACTGCCTGTTATTAACTCATCAGTAATATAAAATATATCAGATTCATTATCTTTAAGAAAGGGTTCATTATTTCGATTTGTTATAGAAACCATGCCTGAAAGAAGGAGAAGATTTATGATGTAATAAAGCCCCAAATATATGGATTGAAATTCTCTCTTCAGTGTAGATCGTACATAGTTGAAATCGGCTTGCCTCTAAACCAAACTGGAGATGAATGAAATACGCTCCTAATATCTGTATCAAGCCATTCCGTAAATGTAATTATTGCCACATTTTTACTGTTAAAATCAGAAGAATAAATATTTGCGCTCCTTTTTCTATAAGAAATTTAAGAGATTTTAATTTAGATTCGGTTTTACTCCTTGCTATGAAGTTGGATATCATATAAAATCCTGTCGGACTATCAACAGCTTACACCCTTTTATTCATCGACACTGGTTGCCGGGGCGATAGTTTGTTTATAAATGAATTACGAAGAAGTTTGTTACTGGAAGGCGAGGGTATGTCTTAGATTCATCACCTAACCTGACGGTAGTCTTACACCTTATAATTTTAGCAGCATACGTTATGCCCTTAGTTCTCATTTGATTGTTAGATACCGTCTAAAACTCAGCTTGCATTGCAGTGGTACTTCACATCGATAATGTTCAAAATCTTTCCGCAAGTTGGATTCAAAATCGGAGAAACATCACCAGCAAACAATCATAGACACTGGGATACGTGGGTTTGTTGCTGCCAGTCTAGTAATACCCAAGGACTGATGAACTCGTATCTCTTGGCTAGAGGTACAACAGATTGCTGAATCACCAAGAAGCTTCGGCATTCAAAACCGTCCATACGAGCTGCGAACGAGCACGGAAAATGGGTGAAAAAATGAGGTCGTCTAAAAGATTGGCGTAAGTCTTGTCTCTTCTGGTGGTAAAGGTAGCAATATGGCGCTTATTCCCATGAGCTTCTAAAAGCTTGCGTTTTCTGTCTTTTAAAAAAGTAGTTCAACGTACTTACGGCAGAACACAGATTTGAGGGGAACAAAAAAATCGATGTTACAAATTATTGGCCAACATGTGTGCTGTGATACATTTACCATTTCTAGCTTTTCTTAAAATAAGAATGTTTTTAAAAGACGCTTTAGGATTATTGCAAAGTTGCAGGATGCCTTTTAAACCGAAAAAGACTTTTAGCAATTTCCTGGAGATCTGCTTTCTAACTAACACTATAATTTATAAAGTTTGTTATCTTGTTGTGTAAGGAAATAAATAAATAAAAAATAAAATATTGCATTTACATAAAGATTGTGTTACATGTGAAGTATTTAAGGGATTACTAACAGGGCAAAAAGGAAAGCAGGAAACGAATTAAAATTTCTTTAATGCCAACTTGGCCATGAATTGAGGCCACTACATATCAATATGTTTTTATGTCAGCGACAAAAAATGTGTTAGTTATACAAAAGTATTAGATAAACTTTAATGAAAATGGAAAAGATATCAACAAAGAAGGCAAGAAAGAACGTACTTGGTACTATTAAATAAGAAATATAGGGTGATCTTAAGATTGTCGGTATTTTAATATACAATTTGTAGCATATAGGGATTGCGAGGGAAGTCAATCTCTGATGTATTGTTTTTGATTACTAGGATCATTTCAGATCGTCTTTATAATGAACCCATTGTATTTGCCAATCTCACTTTAATTGCCAATCCCAATACTTGTATATTAATCTTATAATAAATAAATTAATAAAATAAAAAAAGCGATTTTTCATAAAATAATTAAGGGAACTAAGAAATATAAAAATTTTTTTGTTAAACATTTCAAGTGTTAATATTTTTAAATGAATACTGGTTCTGTTTTCTATATAAATATTTAAATCCTGTTTATGGTAATTTTAAATCCTGTTTTCTATACAAAATTTGCAATTAATTGCAGAAATATCATTGCTATTTAACGCACTCACCGAATAGTATGAATAGCAAAATATTTGGGTTTACTTGAATTAAATATTTATCATACGCACCGGGGTGCTTTATAACCAGCACTAAACATAGTGGGGTACACGGAAAAAATACATGAGCTTACAATATTAATTGCAAAATTTTATACATTTTTGTATACAAGAGATCAGTAATTTCAAAGAGATTCAAGAAACAAGTGTAAACTAATTCAATTATCTCGATGCGTGGGGTCTTTAACTTTAACACAAACTCTAATCAACCAGCACTAAATAATTGTCGTTCTGAGAACGGAAAATAACATAGCCGAAACGGGTTAGTCTCCAAACCAAAACATTTCCAGTAATTTTATAGAATATGTAATAATAGAATAAGCAAAATTAATTTTAAATATCAGTAGGAAAAACATAAAATTTTTTTAAAGCGATTGTGATAGAAATTGTTTTTGTTTTTACAGGTTTTATAAGAAGTCGATTCAGAAATAATGATAAAATAAAACAAAGAACACATCGTCTTTATGTCAAGAAATTGCATTTTTTAAAGTTTTATTGCGAAGAAAAATTACCTTTATCTATTTTATTTTCCATCCCTACACATTGAGGTAATGCCGGCTTTGAACTTCGTTCGTTAATTTTCAAACTGAAAAATTTTATATAAATATCAAATTAAAATATCTTCAGTTATTTAGTCAGACCCTTTGTTATATTTGTAGTAAAATTATACGCAATTAAAGATTACAATCCATGATATTTTATATAACTTTCAATAACATTGTGTTCATGTGAAAAAGGTGATGAAAATAAACAAATTAAAATGTTTCCCCTCTTTTAACAGTTCAATGCAAATTAATTACGTATGTTGCTAACACAATAACTCACGAAAGCACCACTGAAAAAATTGTGTAAAGTACATGATGTAAATATAATTGGATTAAGGTATTAAACTGCAAAATGTTTGTTATGTTTTGCTTGGGAAAATCGCACAGCCACGCACTATTGGCAATGAAATGTTGCCAGGATGTGTTCAGCAAAATAACTAAATGCAAACAATTTTTAAACAAAAAAAATTCTCGTTTCACGTGCAGTTTACGAAGGTAAACTCTTATTCACTTTCTATGCAAATTTACAAACTGGGGGAAATGTACAAGTAAAATGGATTAAGGCTGAAAATACAATTTGCCAACGTTTTTGTAAAGTAACTGACAACGTGAGTTAGATTCTCCTAAATGTTAGTTGATCTGCAACTAACGAAGTGTTTGCGCAATACAAAATTGCTACTGCGTTTGTATTCTATGTAAATTTGTGTATAGGGAAATTTGTGCAGGGAAATTGGAAATCATTATTTAAAATCTTTATTTTAAACAGCAAAGAAATTGGAATGAAACAATGAAAATCAACATGTTGACAAGAAAAATGTTTATAAACAAATGTTGATAGATGATTTGTAGTACTTATTAATCGGGACAAAATCAATAGTAATTGACAAAGTCAATAGAAAATTAAATTTTGAATCGGGAGCTCCTTGTGCCACATTGAAGATCAAAATAAGTAAATTCTAAAGATAAGTATGATTTAGACATCCTAGAGTGTATGTCTTATTGTTCATTCCCATATTAGCGGAGCTAGTATGATTTGCCCTGAGGCAGTTACATATAATGGTGACTGTAGTTTAAGCGAAAATATCACGAAGGGGCGGTGTAGAAAGGATGTTATCCATCAGCTGTCAATGGTACGATATGAAGCAGAATATCATGGAGCAGAATTCAAAAAATTTAGAAAATATTTATAGTATTTTTAAGAAAAGGAAAACTACTATATGAGTTAGATAAAACAACTTATGTTAACACCGATAAATTTTTTTTAGTTTTCATAAAATGTTTAAACAAAACTTCTATATGAGTAAGTACAGATAAAATGCATAAAATTTTGAGTGCAATTTCTAAGCCAAACTCCTTCTTATATAAGTGAGTACAGATAAAATAACGTATTTCAACAAAGACGATTTGAAACAGAAAAAACAACTTATGTCAACGCAGTTGATTTTTATATATTTTTATAAAATTTTTCTACAACACTGCTACATAAGTGAGTAAATATAAAACTACTTATGTCAACATACATAATTCTTATATGAAATTCATACAATTTTGAATTAAATTTTTGAACAACACTCCTTATATGAGTGAGTACAGATAAAACAACGTATATCAACAAAGATGATTTTTAATACTAACTTATGTCAACATACTGAATTTCTCATAACCTGAAAAATACTCAAAAGATAATCTTCATTCGTATTTATGAATAATACCGCATGTTCTTGTGGGGTAATAAATTCCACGTTTTTAGGCCTTTATTTTCACGTAGTAATATATGCACCGAACGAAATGTTTCTAAGCTTGCTATTATTTTCTTCGTTTCTATAAGTAATTATATTTTCCAACAATTTTGCAACTGCTGTAGTAATATTTCATTTTTCATCCCCAAAACCCAAAGGCTTTTGCAGAGGAAAGCGAACGGAAAAAGATACGAAACAACCATTGTATAAATAAGTACAAAGTCATAGCATAAATTTCAAACTCATAAAAAAGTGACCGACACAATGTAACAACATGAAAAAGTAAACATTGTTAGCATTTGTGACATCAATATCAATAATCAGAAGCACTTGATGTATCTTGTTTTTTTTCTTTATTGAGTCTGCAACCTGCAATATACAACAACAATCAATCACATTCTTAAGTTGATTGTGTAAACCAGAAAATAGCAATTTGACGATGGTCAATGTAGATGAAAAAAACGATAAATTTGAGCAGTAGGTTTTCTTTTTTTTTTATTAATATCTATCTGAAGTTTTTTCTTTTTTTTTATGGTAGGACAAGCACTCAGTGGATGACCCCTATTCATGCAATGCATTGTGCTAGAACTAGGAAAAGAAGTTATGGGAAGGAGGATAAAGAGAGTAGTGTTTATTAATATTTGATTTGAACCTTTCCACAGAGAACGTGGGAGGAAAGACCTCTGCTGAAAGCTTATTCCACATACGAATGGACCGGCTAATGATCGAATTCTGTCTGTAGTGCGTTGTGCGATTCACTGGCTATTCGACCACAAATGGATGGGCTCTTGATGAAGTACGTGTGGTGCGTATAAATGAACGGGTTTCGGGAATAATACCCCTAATTTCATCAGAGCATAATCCATTTTAGTACCAATAGAACAGCGATGAGCACCTTCGCCCTCTCCTGTACACGGTCGAGTAACTCCAAAATAGACTTTGACCGGCCCATACATGAGAGTTGTATTCCATGTTCGGTCGAATATAAGTGGTATAGGAGATCAGATGAGGTGAAGTACTTCTTACACCGTTTGAGGAAGCCTAGGCACTTGAATGCTTCTTTCGACACTTGAAAGATGTGTTGGGTACATCGGACATCACATTCAATCTTCATGCCAAGAACATCAAGAGCTTCCGATTCCTCAATATCTATACCACCCATAACTACAGATGGAGCAGCAAAGTCCGTCGTGCGTCTGTGTGTTAGCATACAACACTGGGTCTTATTGGGATTAAAATCGACCCTATTCGCACGACAGATTTTGTTTGCTTAACATGTTTTAAGTACCTGTAGGTTTCACAAAAAAACTTGACAAATCATTGGTGAAATAGAACCAAAACAAATAACAAACTGGACAAATATTATCTACATTCGTAGGAGATTCTTAATTCAAATTGAATTGATGTGTTGTCTATATAAAACACACTGCATTAATATACAGTATAGTAAAAAAAATCAAAACTTTACTAATACCTTTTAAATTATAGAGAAAATGACAATAAGACAATAATTGTGATAGTTTCACCTAAGTTTTTTAATCCTATTATTCCATTGCTCAGTAAGTAAGCCCAATTGTGAAAAGATAGTGTGCACTTATGTTTTGTATTAAACAAGATAATGAAAAGAGTACAGCATCTTGATAATGAAATTAAAAAAAAGAAAAGTCAGTCATAAAAAAATTCCTGTTTTCAATAACATTTGTTTTCTTCAAAAAATTTCCAAACCCGGAAAAAGTATCCTAATAAATATACGTAAATTTCAATATATCCGCATACGCTACAAAAATATATTAATAAAAATCGTTCTAAGAATAAATCGCGATATTAAAAACTCACTTGAAACGAAAACAAATTCTTTATGTTGGCAAAAATCATACAAACTATATATCAATATTATACAGTAAATCGCAAGATCCAACAAACATTACTTTTTCCCGAGAAATTTGATTCTAAAAAAATCGTTAAAACACGCCAAATGAAATGAAGAAATAATTGAGCTAAAATATTTTTTTTCTTTTTTTTATTATGTTTTTTGTTCATTTTATGTTCAAAATTAGAACGATATATACTTACATTTATAAAATTCAGTTATTCTATATACATTTTATCTAAATATGGATATCTAAAATATGAGTTCTTTTCAGTATTCTTATGTCTTCACTTTCATCTAAAAACGAAATAGCCAATGGGTTGATGGGGTCGCTTAACCTCTGAAGGTATCGACTACTGTACTTATTAATCTCCTCTTTAACTTTTGGAGTATCTAAATCTCTGTGTAGCGCGTGGTACATTACAACGGAGCGCTAGCTATCGCTCGCAACGTTTTAGATTGAAACCGCTGAAGAATTTCAATATTTGAACGCTAAAATATGAAAACACTTATTTATTTGAAACAAAAATTGCTTCAATAAAATGTCAACAATAAAAACAACTTCTAATAATAAAAAATCAAGTATAAAAAATCGCTAAAAGCGACAACTAGCGCTATTTATGAATATTATCCTCTTTTGCTAAAAACACTTAGTACACAAAAATCTCTAAAATCAGAAAAATTGCTTAATAAAAAACTGCAAAAAATTCATTAGAAAAATCCTAATTTTAAATAATCGAAAACGAAAATGAATTTGATACATCCTTAAACGAGAATAACAAATTAGTATCGTCACACAAGAAATAAAAAAACCGCTAAAAGCAGAATCTAGCGATACTTAAAAATAGAGGATTAACTATTTTTCGGTTTCAAAAGTCAAGTTTAATAACACACAGCTAAATTTATGGTTTCGATGAAACTTTTATTTCTTTATAATGCTTGGAACTTGACATTAAGTACGAAAGACAATGTCATTTAAATGACCGCCTCTAGATTGCGTGCAGCAGTCGATTATTTTGAGAAAGTTTTTGATCACTTTTCGCACATTTCGGACAGTATCTCGGCGATAACTTGAAAAATTTTGCTTTTCAAATGCTACAACATTCCTATCCGCGTTGGCATGGTCTTCTACATAGCCGCAAAAGAAAAAGTCTAACGGTATCAAATCACATGATCTTGGTGGCCAATTGAGATGGCCAAAACTTGAAATTGTGTATTCTGGAAACTTCCCATGCAACAAAGAAAAAATCGATCATGTTGAGTGGCTCGTAACACCGTCTAGTTAAAATCGCATATTGTCCAGTTCATAATCTTCAATAGTAGGCAAAAGATCTTGAACTCGTCTGATGAGATCCCATCTAGAACAACTCGTATAGTGCGATCTCTGAGAAAGCTCGATATAAATCGAGAGAAGTGATTACCGACACCAAAAGCAACAAGTTTTGACAAGAGCGCGCCATGCCACACCCTATGAAACGCCCTGGAAATATCTAGAGCCACCACCTTACTTTCGCCAAAATGATGTATGGACCTACACCATCTCTCCGAGAGGAAGGCCAGTATGTCTCCCGTAGAGCGCCCTCTACGAAATCCATACTGACGGTCGTGTAGTAAGTTGTTGGACTCCAGGTAATTAACAAGATGGAAATTCACCATACTTTCCATAACCTTGGAAAGCGCTGAACAAATTGCTATTGGACGGTAATTTTCAGGGTTATTGGCCTCTCCTTTTTTGGGATTGGCCAGTGCAGGGATGCCATCCGCAAGAACCCTTTTAACGGCACGGGCTCGAAAGAATATGCTTGGCATAGTTACTGATACTCTTTCGATCACGGGCAGTGGTTGATTGCTTTCCGGCAAGAGAGAATTTCTTGCAAATAATTCGGCCAAAATGTTAGCTTTATCAACCGGGTCAGTGAATACTTGGTCGTCCTTTAAAAGAGGCGGAATTGAGAATGCTAGTGCATTACCCTTTACTCTTTTAACGAAAGACCAAAAGCTCTTACTACCCCGTGGAGCACTAAGAACTTTAGCACGAAGGCGCTGCTCGTATAAAGCTTTTTCGGGCCTTAGCCTTTTGGCACACGAAGATCTTGCCCTTTTGCGTATCGAGTCAGAATCGGCATTTTTGTTATTCAGCCATGTACGGAATGCTTCTTTTCTGGATCTGACTGCAATTTTGCAAGTCTGATTAAACCAAGATCTTATTCTAGATTTTATCGAAGTTTGTTTAGATGGAATGAAGGATTTGATTCCAAACAAAATTATATTCTCGACCATTTTCGCCATGGCATTGACATTATTGTCCATGAAACAAAGTTTCCAATTAAAATGCCTGAAGAAGTCGTTGAGATCAGCCCAACGAGCCTTTTCGTAGACAATTTTTTTACGTTTCTGGGTCGTTCGTGAAATGTTAAGGAGTTCCGAGTACGAAAAGGAGGCGGAAATGGTACAGTGATCCGAGTTACCGAGAGGTGCATTGACGCTTACTTCATACTTTTCAGAGTGTGAAGTAAGAAAAAGGTCAAGAGTGTTGTGCTGGTTCCCTTCAACACACGAAATGTGCGAATAATTCAACATATTGGCCTTCCGTAGTTGTATTGCCCGAATGGCGAAGCCATGACGAGTTGTGAACATTGAAATCACCTGCAACAACAATTTCGCTATTCGGACAACTCTCAAGGATCTTCGAAATTGAATCGGAAAGGGTATCGAAGCCTGATAAGGAAATATCCCTTCCCGCGTTTGGGCTTCTGTAAAGAAACCCGAAATGCAGAAGGTGTGACCTGATTTTGAATTTAACCCAGAGGCAGCTAAATTCAGCATCACTTATGCCTCGAGATTGCTGGCATTGGTACACAACTTCATTGCGTATGTACACTGCAAGGCCCCGAGGGAAATTAAAAAGCAATAGAAGGTGATAACCAGGTATCTGAAAATCCTGTGGATCAGCATTCACAGACACCTGGGTTTCACATAAGGCGAAAACGTCCGGCCGATGGACGTGCTGCTATTTTATCAACACTATTAACATTGCATTTTTGTTTTGTATATTGTATTTTTTCTTGCCTTAATTGATACTGATGTAAGTATGTTTTGTTGTTGTTTTTGTAAAAAAACCGTTGATTTTTATTGTTTGTTTGTTGATATTTTTATTTTGTTTGTTTACCGATTTAAAATGGAAAAGTTTTGAAAACCCTATTTATATATGTGCAACTGAATAAATCTTATTTCTTATTGATAACTTCGCCTTCTTGTGACCACTGTGCTATCTCTTCATTTTAGCATTGTTTCCTTTGTTTGTTTTTTGTCAGTGTGTTGAACATGAAATCAATATGAACGTTGCCATAAGTGACCCACAAAGCTGAATTTTTGTGTGTAATTAATTCCAAGTAAATATTTTTGCATTCCCTCTTTCGATCTATAGAATTCAGGCTGATTTTGTGACTGGAACATTTATATATACCATTCTATGTGGCAAAAAGGGAGTCATTTGCAATCTTAAAAAAAAACACCTAAATAAAAACTCGTTGGCTTTCAATTGTGAATTTTTCTCAAATATTCCCACACATCCACACATTCATACACAGTAACATTTGTAAATATATGTATTTGTGTAGTCGAAGCCGGCTCATCTGCATCATTTCCATTGTTTGTAATTGAGTGTGTTTTTGTATGTTATTCGAGTGTAATTTAGCTTGGCCTGCTTTTGTTAACCAACATAATGGTTTCCTTTGAGGTTAAAGCTGAAGTTTTACAGTTTTTTCTTCTCTGGTTATTTTTTAAATTTTATTTCTATTTTAACTCATTTTTTTTAATATGGTTTCTTTCCTGTCTACACATAGTTTCTTGGTCCGGCTTAGCTGATTTTCTTTTTCTAAACATTTTCAGCCTTACAATGTTCAATCAATAAATCTTTGGCATGGGAAGTTGTTATATGTTATTCTGGTTCGTAACATTTTTCTTGCTGGAAAAATAGATTTTTATCCGGAAATCATTTGCATTTGATTATTTCTAGTTTGCTAGTCTTGCGATTTCATTCGCTCATTATAAAAACACGAATAACGTGCACGAATAAAAAGCTTTAAATTGTTACGTTCCCAAGAGAGGAACACCGTAGCAGTTGGTTTGATTTAAGTATAAGATTTCGTTCAGTGAATAGTTTTACAAATAACAATTTGTGTTAAAAAGTACAGGGTGTCCGCCGGCAAGGTATACTACTTTGTTTTGCCGCCATTTTGGTAAACATTAGTCTGGACAGTTCATATTTGGCAGTCTTGAAGTAGAGACGTGGCAAATTTATTATGGAAAAATATTCGGTAAACCAACGTGTTTTAATCGTTAAAACATTTTATCAAAATCAATCATCATTACGTGAAATTTTTGGGAGAAACAACGTGCCAACAAGACGTACTATATGTCGTATAGTGAATGATTTCGAAGAAAGAGGGACACTAGGTGATAGGCCCCAGCATGGATCACAACGTACTGCAAGATCGTCGGAGAACATTATTGTTTGTCAAGAAAGAGTTCAAAACAATCCATCAACCTCAATTTGACACCGTGCTCAGGAGCTTGGTCTTCAAAGAACAACTTTGGCCACAATTTTGCACAACGATTTGCATTTGTTTCCATTTAAGATTGAGTTGATACAACACCATCTTCCAGAAGACCATTTACGCCGCCGTACATATGCCAATAGGATGTACAGCTCGCCCATGACAACCCCGATTTTCATGAAAAAATCATAATGAGTGACGAGGCACATTTTAATTTGAATGGATGTGTGAATAAACAGAATAATCGGTTCTGGGTAATGGAAAACCCTCAAATTATTCATCCGTCCCCTTTGCATCCATTAAAAGTGACAGCCTGGTGTGCAACTTCGTCAGGAGGAATCATTGGACCTTACTTCTTTGAAACTGAAAATGGCGTAACGCTAACTATCAATGGGGAGCGATATCGTAATATGATTGAAAACTTGTTAATGCCACAACTGCATGCTTTGGGCTTGACTGACATGTGGTTTCAACAAGACGGTGCCACATCGCATACAGCCAGGATTACAATGGTATTACTGCGAGACCTCTTTCCACAACAATTTATTTCAAGGAATGGTGATGTTGATGCGGTCGACTAATGTGACTGCTCCGGACTTGTTTTTGTTGGGATATAAGACAAGCTCTTGTTGTATTGATTTTACCAAGCAATCATATAAATAAATAAAATAAATAAATAAAAATACGATCCATTCTCTTTCATCTAATCAAAAATTATAAACAAACAAAGTAGTATACCTTCCCGGCGGACACTCTGTGTAAAACAAAAGTGTTTTAAAAATGTAAAATTTTTCAAATATTTTCTACATTTTATCTAGTCAAACTTGTTTATTTTGTAACTGACGGCATGCAAATGATTTGTGGTTTTATTTCAAATTTAGCATAAACAATAATGAATTCCTGATAATGTGTATTTAAATTTTTTTGGCTACGATCGATAGATATACATACGTTAACGATATGTGGCAAACATTAGTATGGCTTCTCTTTGTAGGGAATTGAAGTAAAGTCGTCTGCAAAATTTAAAGGCTCCATAAATAAACCTAATATTTATATTATTTAAACCTTGCAAATATATATTAGCTGTGTAGTCAAATGTACAGGTTTATCAACATTTTTGTGATAATTTTCTTATTTTGTTAACAATACTGACAGAATTTTTAATTTCTTTATGATTTAAGTAATTTTGTTACTACAGCTTATATTGTGCTAATGTTTCACAAAGTTGTTGTTAACGGATTGGTTTATCTCTATGCGCGTTAGGGCATTTGCTTCATCCATTTCATCAGAAATTTTTAACAAAGTTTTTGAAAGAACCTTATATATCGTAACTTGTGCCAGTCAGAGATGGGGGTCATCCGTGAAGTACTGGGTCCGTATATTTTGTTTCTTTTTATTTATTTTATTTGATATGACTCCTACTCATGCAATGCATTTTGCTGGAACAGGAAAAAGTGTTAAAGGATAGATGAAATTTGTGGATGTTCGACTTAAACCTTCCTACATTGAAAGTGGTAGGAGAGATATCTGCAGGAAGTTCATTCTGCTTATAAACAAAAAATTATTCATTGTAGAGTGTTTTGCGGTCCACTGTTCAGTCTAATCTAACCTTAATGAAGAACGAATAATAGGTACATGTGTTTACGTAACAGGAACAATATCATTGATTTCAGTACATCACATTCCCTAGTAGTAATGATAGAATGACAGATGTGGGGAAGTATCTCTTATATCGTTTTAAAAACCGAAAAATGTGTTGAGTCCAACGAACATCATACTGGATCTTCCTGCCAAGACCATGAAGAGTTTCTGATTATTTAATATCTACTCCATCCATAACTACAGATGAAGCAACATAAGCTGTCGAGCGTCCATGAGTTAGCAGATGGTATTAGGACGTTAAAGTCGACCCCGTTTGCTTGACCCTATTCGGAGATTATCGGAAGATTTCAATTTAGGATATCATTCGTATTGCCCCTGATGTCAACAAGTTGCCTAAGGCTTGGTCTATTGAATGAATAGGAGCAGAATGCTGCAATTATCCATAAAAGAATAGATAGGATTATAAGTTCGATATAGAGGATCTTCTGAAAATATAAGAAAAACCGTGGAGATAGTACAGAGCATTTCGGTACCCCTGAATTTATCTTGCACTTCCTCGATGAAACGTCATCTATAATAACAAGAGAGGCCAACATCTCCCTTTAAAAAGTTTGGTGTTACATTAGCAAACTTCAAACACATGGGAAATTTAACTCCATGTTATAATCTGTTAAAAAGATGTGCTAATGGACGTGCTAATGTTGAAGACCGCTTTCTTAAGACCAGCGCAAGAATGCCGTCAGGCCCGGAAAGCTTATTTATGTAGGTAGCCGCTAGAACCCTTTTACCTAAACGCGCTCGAAAGAATATATCCGACATAATCTGTTAACTGCTTTCTGTCAGAGTTACTTGCATATAGGATATTTTTTAAAACAGCTTGCATATATAGGAAGCTGGCTACTGACACAGAAAATATTTTATGTTCTACCTTTAAAACGTTATTTCGTTCTATTTCCATTTGACAAGTTCTTGTAATTTTATCAATTTGATATGGAGTGTACATAGTCTCAAAAAGGTTTCGCATTTCCTAGTTTATTTCCTGCAATTCTATGGCATTGATTGCCCCTGTAGGCCTGGCACCCAAATGATGGGCAGTTAAGCAAGCATAAAATAATCGATAATCTCTCGTTTGTTGTACAATGTTGTACTTGTCCTGGCTTTATCGAACCCCATTTTCTTGATAGTCAATTGGCTGCCAGTAAAGAAGGCTGATAACCTTGTTGTTTCACTGAGACATCTTGTGCAGTTCGTGATTGCCCGTATTCCCGCCTAAACGGGTGTGTTATGGTCGTAAGATCGCAAGTACATTTAGGTTTCAGGTTCCTCCACGAAGATGTCCTCTAGCCTTGAACTGTTCTTGTACCAGCTGATTCAACTACTGTTTGTACGTTATCACTTTTTTGTCCGTTATCTGGCATTTTTAGTTCACGTATCCTCCCCAAAAGTTATTTAAGAGTAATTTTGGTACTTAATTTATGGGGGAACTTCATTTTTCCCAACAATATATCCTGGAAACTATACTGATTCAACCCTGTCGAAAATGCCAATGTACGAGGGGTACACAGGGCTTAAGGCAAAAAGCTAGGAAAAGTAAGCTAGAAAAGGTCGTTGTGATCTTGGTGTTTAGTTCCGATCAATGAAGGCAGGGTATTATGAGCTTCTAAAATATTAGAGAAATGAGAATATCGTTCTAAAGCATCATTGAGTTAGCATGAGGGATATAGCAATCTGTGCTCAGTTAATTAAAAGTGTTAAGCCCGACGTTTTTGCACTACGGCTTCCGCCAGAATTGTGTTCTCTTCCAAAATGCCTGACGAGATAAGGTGACGAGATAAGGATCTCTGGTGACGAGATAAGGATCTCTATGGTATCCTTAGAATGATAATTCTTAGACAAAACAAAACTAAAAACGTTTAGATATTATTAGTTTTTAAACGTATTTAACAAAATCTTATGTCATTCATAATGATCTACCGGAAGCTCAAAACTCACCTGATAGGGCAGCTTCTAACTTTTTTCTTTTAGAGGTCACCGCTTTAAGAGAGAGTGATCTGTGGCTAATGACACGATACAGGAGAATTACCAGAATGAGCTGAAGTTAATTCACACAAAATTGGACTATGGAGTCCATAAAATTCTATTTTTAAATGAAATTAGTACAAGGGATTAAAAGAACATCGATGAATTATTAAATTTTATTATTTGTATTTTTAATTTATTGGACTAATAAAATTAACTAATATAATAAAATGAAATGCTCCTACTTGGCAAATTATTATGGAAACTGGAATGGCAAAAATTACAAACTCTTTAACATTTTCGTAATTTAATGTGTCATTGTAAAGTTTTTCATGATATTTTTATGGCGTTTTCTAAATGTGTATTCGTTGAAATTTATGTACAATTGTGGTTGCAATTAAAAAAGTATAAAATTCGAATAATGCCGCTTAAAATGTAGAAGCCAGCAGTCAGAAGTTTTTTTTAATACTATAAAGTGTTTAATTGTTTTAGACATTTTTAAAAGCTCAATGAGCATTTAGTAATACGACCTTAAATACAACAATAAAAATTCTAAGCCGTACGAAAAATGTTATGCCAAGTAAGAAAAAAGTCTTTTGTTATGAAATTATAGTTTCTTCTCATTAAAAGTTGTAATTGCTTTAACAAAATTACATCTTAATTACGCATTAAAGAATGACTATTGTTTCTGATGGTTTTTTGTCTTTTTGCGACTTGTTAGCAACTTGGTGAATAAAGTATTTTATTTTAATTACTTTACATGTATTTCATTATAGCTTGTTCTTTTCTGGTCGCACAACTTGCATTTCTCCTCTTTACGGACATTAACAACGATATGACCCGTAAAGGAGAAATTCTGCAAGCATATTTTTAGCGTAAAGTGACGCATGGCTTAAAGTACCTGAACAACAGTTGAATATAAATGCAAGAACACAAAAAGTAAGTAAAAGCTTAAAGAGTTCGAAAATTTCTATAGACATTTTAAGATTTAAAAAAAAAATTTTAATATGGTAATTTTTTGCTTTGGAAAAACCTCAAAATTGTCGATAAAAGCTATTGCTTAAAATAAATTTGAAACTATCTATTATAGAAAAAATGGAAAAGGCTTTACTGATATGACTTTTATTTTAATTAAGCGTCTTATAATTGTCGCTCTCAGTACGCTTCAAAAATTAATTACTTCTGCATTAAAAATTATCGTCTTTATTTACTAAAATTTAGTTGAATCATTAACTCAGTAATTCTATTGACTTAAAACTAACACATATCCATAAATATAAATTTATAGAAAAAGCAAGACCAATTACACATTGGCCGAATTATGTTTTAGTTACCTACGGTAGAAATAAAGCGAGCCAGATTTTTATGGGGCCACACTTGAAGTCCCAATATCATTTCACGTTTAACGGCAACAACCCCATCAACGTGCATTACTTAGTACTTTAGGACTCGAATATTTTGTAAGCGTCAGTAAATTAAAGTGTCAAATGATGTCTGAAGCTTGTGGGTTATTAGTGGCACATCATATTCATAACCAAATGTATGCATGCGCTTATATCAACGAGTGCAGGCCACGTTGCGTAATGTAATAATGCTATACTATATGCATTTAAATAAATAGTTTTTTACACAGTTTACGCATTTGTATGCAACTTAGTATTTTCTATAGAAACTTATAGCTTTTTAAAGTTTTATAATGTTCTTTTATAATAGTATTGTTTTTAAAATTTGTTAATATTTTCTATAAAAATATAAAGCTCTGGAAAAGGCTTCAAATTTTCTATAGGTCTGAAAAATCTCCAAGCTATAAATTATCTATAGAAATTTATCATAGAAATTTATAGATTTTGCATTTTATAACTTTTAAACAAATTCAGAATATTCTACAAAGATTTATTGCTTTTTAAAAAAGTTGCGAACTTCCTATAGGTTTGAATAAGCTTTAAACTTTCTATAGAATTGTATGGCATTTAAAAAAGTTACAAGTTTTCTATAGAAATTTATAGCTTTTGAAAAAGCTCCAAATTTGCTAGAGCTATTTAAAGCTTATAAACAAGCTCCATATTAGCTATACATCTTTATTTTTTGTAATACAAATTTAAAGATTTTGTAGAAGCTTCGTATTTTCTAAAAAAGTTTTAGTTTTTGTAAAAGTTGCAAGCTTTCTATAAAAGTTTATAACTTTTAAAAAGCTTTATTTTTTTTTATAGAAATAAAACATTTACTATAGAAGTTTATAAATTTCAAGTAGTTCCAAATTTCTCCAGAAATTTCAAGTTTTTAAAAGAGCTCCAAACTTTGTGTACAATTTTAGAGCTTTTGAAAAAGCTTACAACTTTTTATTAACATTTATGTACTTCGAAGTAAAGTAAAATGAATTCCGACAAAATTAAATTAAATTATAAATAGAAATAAAAAAAGACTATAAAGCAAATTAAAATAAACCAAATAAAATAATTTAAACTTAAATAAAATTATAACAAATATAATAGATAAAATGAATTCTAATAAAGTAAAATAAAACAAAATTAAATTAAATAAAACAAAGCCAAAGAAATTATTCCGAAAAAATTAGAAATAAAATAAAAAAATAAATTATATAAAATAAACCAGAATGTAGAAATTTAAAAATAGAAATAATAAAAATTAGAACAACAATTTAAACAAATTAAATATATTTTATAAAATTAAATGGAGCAAAATAAAATAAACTTTTATTTCTTTTCTTAATTTGAAATCTTTAAATCTTTTAAATAAAATGTTAATTATTTATTTAAAATTATTTTGATAATTATTTAAATTCACTTCAATATAAATATGCTACATATTTATTAGACGACAAACTAGTCTCCTTATTAAAAAAGAAATTAAATAACAGAATATATTACCAAGAATTTTTTTATTGTAAAATATTTTATACTTTAATGAACTATAGAAAAATAATTCAATCTCATTTTCTTCATATCTTGCCTTAATTAAATCCCCAAACATCGTTCCATTTCAACCATAAATAAACAGAAAGATCTCTAACCCACAGATTCGCAATGTTCAATTTTCTTTATTTCTGTGGGAATTCAATATTTCAGCTGAAAAATACTTAAACTTTATTACATCCAAAAATTGATGTGTTCAATATCTGCTGGTACTTGCATAATGACATGTGCTGCAACTATAAACTTTCTTCCTAAAAATATTTTTACTACCCTCTTGGTTTTTCATAAGATTTTATCACAATTTCCTTAAAGATTATGATGTGTTTAAAGACATTTTTTTAAGAAAGAGGAAACATTGGAAAAAACCAGTGTTTCGCATTTTCCAAATATTTGCATTTAAAATATGCAGCAAGATTAGGTAGGGTTGCTCAGGACCTCATGTGTTGCCTGTAAACAGAAGAAAAGAAAGCCAAAAGGTAGAAAACGAAGAAGATCACAATAACTGTATAAATAAGGAGTTATTCCTGAACCAATTGCTACTGAGGAAGGAATATATTCCCTGCGGTCCCACTTTCGAGAGGTCGGTGAGGCTAACGAAAGACTTAGCCCTTATCTAAATCCAGCGTTTCTCCTCTAAGGCAGGACAGTGTCATTGGAGATGAAATACTCTTTCCTGTTCATTGTGAGTTGCAACAAAGATATTGTAATATCGAATTGTTGTTCTGAAAATAATAAGCAGAACTTTATACAAAACGGACAAACTTTTGTAGACGCCATAGATTTCTATTAGCCGCTTTCTAAATAATAAATTTCTATTTAATGCTTTCTGCTTTTTCGAAACCGATAAATTTCTAATAAAAATGATAAATTTCTAAAACGTATAAATTTGTACAGGCAATTTTGTAGTTATTTCAAAGGCTTTTTTGCCACATAACTATTCAACAATAAAGGAATATTTCCTTATTCAACAAAAGTTCTAAAAAAACTATAAATTGCAAATTTCGACAGTCCTTTTAGTCTGAGCTTTAATTTCTTTTCAATAGAGCTAAAGTGCAGATAATATAAAACCAGGAATATATTTTGTTATATTACAAAGTTGTCCAGCACTGGCTAGCATAAGGCTTAAGACCACGGGCAGACACTTATTAGATGAATGCCATGGGGGAATTCTAGCAATTACAAAAGACTCTGTGATGAGGAAGAGTGTCGACAGTTACCAGTCGATAGTCTGAAATCACTTTAGTCAAGAGTAAAGGCTAGGGCTAGCACGAGACTCAATTGAAAGTAAGGTGGTTGTGATTACGGATCGGTTCCCTGAAATCAATTTGAGGAGCGAAATGGGGGTCGAAAAGGGACCCAGAAAGTAAGGGGTCTGCTTCGATATCCGCCCATACATTAATAATAATGCCCAACAATTATCACCGGCGTCGGCACTCAAAGTTTGTAATTTTTCTGACGCGGCGGCCATATGGATAATTTTAGCTTCCGGTGGACCCTGCACAAAATGTGTAAATTTCATGGTCTAATAAAATTAGGTGACAATATGCAGCACTTGGGAATTTATAAAAAAATTGTTTTTGGACCAATGTACCTTATACAATTCCACATTTAAAAATGAGACTTTATTTATTCTTTCGTTTTATTTTCATGCCACATACATATGAAATTTTTTATTTATAAACAAAACATGTCTGCTTAATATTTTACCTTTTTGACTTTTAACCACAAACAAGAACAAGATTTTGTGGAAAAGATTACACGAGTAAACGAGATATAAACGAGTAAAAGTTTAAAGTCAATATAAATTCGTGATTAAATTTTAATGAAATTTTAAATGTTAAATAATGACATCAGATATTTTTATTTTATGACGATGTTTAAGAAAATAAATTGGATATTCTTTATAGACTTTTAGTATAATGTGTGAATATTTAGTATCTTATCAAAGAATAAATGTTATAAAATGTATTGTTAGGTATTCATAAATTGAATCTTTGAATTTAACTTGTTGTCATGTTTTACAAAAAGTATGAATTTCTAAGCAAATTTTTTTTGGCTTTGCTTATCTAATGGATTAAACTTATGACGAAGCATTAAATTCAATAGAGTGAAAATTTTTTACTGAAATGCATCTGGCAAAGACTTATTCTTATTTTTTTTAATTTGATTTAAATTTTAATTGATTTTATTACACATTGAGGGGTATGTACATGCGGCTTATTAATAATTTTTAGCTTAAAGGAATTGATTATTTTCTTGTCATCTTCACGGAACTAAGGTTGTAGTGCAACCGCAATTGACGCTAGACGCGCTGTTGGCGACCATGAAACTGAGAACTAGCTCCTAAATCTGGTAGTATCTCTATATACCCAAAGATGCTGTAAGCAAAAGTCTTAGTTTTGAATTCTTACCTTCCTTTTCGTATGCACTGCTAACTGAGATTTGGTTTGGTAAAAGTTCATTGATCTGTTCTGGAAAGTTACTGCAGATAACGTACGATACAATCCTTCGTACGTAAGCAAAGGACCATTTCTGACGTGATAAGCATACATGTATATACGTTTGCTTCTAAAGAAGGTTTTGATATCAGAAAGTAGCAAAATGACCTGAAGGGTTTGTGGAAAGAGTACCATCTTACTGAGGAGTAGAAAGTGTCTTGATGGGAGAACTGGCCGTTAACATGTTCTTAAAATCTCCAACGAATGTCCTCTAGAGACGGAAATATGTACCACATTGAAGACAGAAAATTGATTGTACTATGGAATATTTTATAGAAATATTCGGATCTTCAAATTTTAGAGAGGTTTTGGACCAGGGGTCTGCTGGGTTTTTAGAAGACAGAATTTAGAAATATCCTGGAAACGATTACCGGATATTGCAAATTTCGCAATTACGGGAATAGTGGTGTCTGCAAAAAAGTTCTGCCGAAGTTGTTACAATCAAAAGACAGAGAATACGCTTCTTTAATGTTCGTGGGTCTATTTGGCAGGTGGCCTGTTAACCTAACCTAACCTTTTAAGCAGTAAATCTCTCAAATCAATTTAGAAAAGATAGTTTAGGATGATGCATTCTTCGACTAGCACCAAGAGCTCGTCAATATCGAACTGGAGATAGTAAATTTAGCGCGAGCTAATCTCCATAATTTTAAAGATCATTTCGATGCACTGCTTCTTCGATGGTTTTGGAAATAAAGGGTTACCATGTACAAAAAATTAGAAGTTAATATCTTTGAACTATAAGGGAAGATAAGGACTCAGTTGTCTCCGCCGGGAAGGTATACTAATTTATTTTGCCGCCATTTTGGTAAAAATTAGTCTTGACAGTTCATGTTTGGCAGTCGTGAAGTAGAGACGTGGCATATTTATTATGGAAAAACATACGGTAAACCAACGTGTTTTATTTGTTAAAACATTTTATCAAAATCAATCATCGATTAATGGGACGATGAGGAAGTTACGTGAAATTTTTGGGAGAAACAACGTGCCAACAAGATGCACTATTTATCGTGTAATGAATGATTTCGAAGAAAGAGGGACTGTAGCTGATAAGCCCAAGCATGCACCACAACGTACTGCAAGATCGGCTGAAAACATTACTGCTGTTCAAGAAAGTGTTCAAAACAATCCATCAACCTCGTTTTTGTGCTCAGGAGCTTAGAGCCGCCGTGGATATGCCAATAGGATGCTACAGCTCGCTCATGACAACCCCGATTTTCATGAAGAAATCGTAATGAGTGACGAGGCACATTTTCATTTGAATGGACATGTGAATAAACAGAAGAGTCGGTTCTGGGCAATGGAAAACCTTCAAATTATTCATCCGTCCCCTTTGCATCCATAAAAGTGACAGCCTGGTGTGCAATTTTGTCAGAAGGAATCATTGGACCTTACGTCTTTGAAACTGAAAACGGCATAACGGTAACTATCAATGGGGAGCGATATCGTGATACGATTGAAAACTTTTTAATGCCACAACTGCATGCTTTGGGCTTGACTAACATGTGGTTTCAACAAGACGGTGCCACATCGCATACAGCCAGGATTGCAATGGAATTACTGCGGATTGGTGAGGTTGATAGGACTCCACGGTCGCCTGATTTGACTGCTCCGGACTTCTTTTTGTGGGGATATTTGAAAAGCAAGATTTATGCAAACAAACCAGAGACACTGGAGCAACTCAAACAAAATATTCGTGATGAAATTAATGAAATACCGCGTGAAATGTGTGAGAATGTAATGAAAAATGTGTTCAAAAAGGCTCGCATTTGTAAGGCTAACAGAGGCGGACATTTATCTGATATTGTATTCGATACATAATTGCCGACATTAAATAAAACATTTATCAATAAACGATCCACCCTCTTTCATTTATTCAAAAATTATAAACAAACAAACAAACCTTCACGCGGACACCCTGTATTTGAATCTTTAAATATTTTGTTCATCAATACAAAAATACATATAAACTCATGACACAATCCGGGCAAAGGATGAATTTGTCAACTAAACTTTTAAAAGTAAACGTTTATCTAAGCACAAGAGTATTTATTTTCTAAACAAAATCCCTAACAAATAGTTGACACAAGCGAACAATGCCTCCACCCGACTTATATTGTTAAAGAGTAAGTGATATTCAAATTCAGTGCTTTTAACACAACTTCGTGTTCGCGCATGTGACTAATGAAATTCAAACTCTAGAAGCAGCAGACCAAGAAAAAGAAGAATGCTTTAATAATAAGAATCACAGCAGATATTTGCAAATAGTTTCCGTCATCCTTGTCTTGTGCTTGTTTGGTTTGGCTCGGAGACAAAGCGGTTTTGGTTATGTGCCATCAGAGTTATGCTACGTTAATAATAGTTTTTGTTTAAATTTAATTTTATTACTGGTTGTGTAAGAATATTTGTATATGATTTAATGTCACAAAATAACAAGCATGTAAAATTAGTACACTATTTGTCCACTTCTTTCTTAGAATCCTTTTTGTTTACTATTTTTCCATATAAATGTTTACTTCTTCATAATATCCATAATACTTTGGGACATATTTTAATTCAGCTTAAACAACAAAAAAACACTAGATGGAAACCTTCCAGGTTTAACCTATTTTACCACAGGATCTGGTAATATTGATAAGAGTGGGGGAAGAAAAGTCAAAGTTTGTCTGTTCAGTGTTCATGGATAAATTTTTTATACCTGCCTTTTGCATTTATTGTGCTTCCTTTAAATGATTTGGTATTTATTCAATATACGCCTGTATAATAACTGTTAATTTTTCAAGTTGCAAAAAAGGAAAAATGTATAAAAATATTTGTACGGAAATTAATTAATTTTTTAAATCCAGAGATAAATAAATTGCTTCGCATGTTACCATAAACTTTTAAATAAAACTAAAAATATATTAAAATATGTAATTTAGAAATGCTTAAAGGTTCTATGCATTCATTTAAAATGTAGATGTGGATAGTGAGCTAAAGTGCACAACTTGCAGAGCTAGCTTTAAATAGCAAATATGAGAAATATTCGGACATTTGAAGGAGTAGTTTCTTTAGCAAGAAAAATATCCGACAATATTGTTTAGTTTCTTCAATGGCATGCTAGGTCTTAGTTATTTTTCAGCTCTAGAGCCAGAGATATTTGCCATTTATATTTTAAAATAAAAAGTAAAACATTTTTAGAAGACTTTCATTGATTTTTTGCGCCAATTGGATAAACCTTTGCTTTTACTTTTCAATGGAATTTCATACTCGCATTCAGTTGGAAAATTATTGCTCAAACAAGCTTATAACTAAAAAAAAAAATTTGTTTTAATTAATCGTTATATCGATATTAATCTTATTTGACAAATTCATAAAAATATCTTTCACACACGCTACTTGATACAATAATATAATAATTTTTTCACATAGTTAGTTGTGTATTATCAGCAAATTCTTTTCCTGTAAAACGAGTTTTTTGAGTTATAATGTTGTTCGAGCCAATAACGGATGTAGTTGTAGTATGTAACATATATGCGCATTAATAGCTTTGTATATTTAATACCTTTCTGTAAAATATTAATTTTAATAAATTAAATTTGTAATGTATGGAATGTGTACGCATTTTTTTCTGGGAGTCCCCGTACTTATACACCAACAAATGCCAGCATTTGAGTACGTATGAGTGATATTTTTATTAGAATGTTTATTATTAAACAAAAATCATACGACGCATGTGACAAATATGTGGGTTTATATTAAGAGCAAACTCTTCAGGAGAAGAACTGTAATTAGTCCTCCAGTGGATAACAACATTCATCAGGATATAACCATTATCCAGCCCAAATGCTATAAGCAATGATTAATAGATGTTTTGTTCGCACATGAGCAGTTAATTAATTCACAAATGGGTTAAAAATTTCTCAAAAGAGGCAAACAAACAGGGATTTACAGAGTTATTGCAAAAGGAAAAGACTGATAAAATGCTAAATATTTTTTTATTATGTTAAATAAACTAGTATTTGTCATGAAAGCCGCAGATAAGCATGGTACCTCTTCTTTTTAGGGGCTCAAATCTTAATTTTATAAAATAATTGGAAGGATTTTATATGATATAAAAACATTTTATTACGAAATGTTGGATTACGAAATGTGGGGTTTTCAAGCAGAGCTAGTAGATGCTATTAATTAATAAAGCAATTTTCGTGTGAGATATCAATTGATTTTTTTTTGTTTTATTTAAAATATATTTCATAGTTGTATTATGTGTGCTATATAACATCATTCAAATGGCTGCTGCGGCTTCGCTGGTTATTGCACATCGGAGTGATACAATGTTCGAAAATTCTGATGCATTAGTTCACCTACAAATCTCGAACAGGAAAATACTGCCAATGTTATTCTTGTACGAATACTCAACTTGTCAATGGTGAGTTTTCTTTACTATGAAGTTAATAAAACAGGGCAAGTAATTAAAACATTATGCCACAATTGTGAGAACTGATAATGAAAGCTGATTGAGGAACATGTAAGGTCTCAAAAGTTTTTAATTGAATTTTGTTATTGTTATGCACCGCACACTGTTAAGTTTTATCAACTTTTAGCAGCCGCCGGAGTAATTTTGATTAGCCGCCGCCGGTCTAAGCTAAACAGCTTTGATTTATCGACACCGCAACTAAAATATATTTTTTGCTTCAAAAAGTTGAAACCAAAAGAACTTTTTAAGTGTTTGGGTGTATTCACTTAATTGCTAATAAAGTCGACTTTTGTTCTTTGATTTTAATTATACTGCTTATTTTGTTATAATCCCAGATATAAGACAAACAATCAAAAGGTAAAAGTTTTGCAGTTTTAAACTTTGATGTGCTTTAAGAATGATTTTTTTTAATTTTAAAAAAAACCTACTATTTTTCTGTACTAATTTCTGAGTAACTATTTAAAAAACTTTAGCTAAGTCAACAAATCATGTTAATGTAGTTTCAAGGTGATTTTTTATGCACCTTTTGATACTTACACTAAGATTCTTACGAAGTTATAAAGCTGATTTGGAAATAATTGTTAGTTGACTTACATTTCTTCATTCTAAATTATCTTAATTAATTTTCTGCGATAATCCCGAGTAAAAAACAATATAAATATCAAATTCATTACATGAAGATATATTAAACAATTTTAATTCCTTCAATAAATATCTAAAATTTTTAAGTAATTTCAATCTTTAGGCATGAGTTCGTTTTTTCTTTCTATTCAGAAAGAGAATTATTTTATTTAATATGGACAACCTTTTTTGAAAACAGTGAAAGTTTTAATTCTATTAGACATCTAGCTGAATGGAATGCATTTTCTATGCCGCTACACACGTTATCAACATTCTTCGTATCGTATCTACAAATAGTGTGTCTAAACAACTTCTATTTATACCAACATTTAAGACAAATGGAATACGAGTACGAGCTATTTCTCAAATTGCATATGGTAACCTAGATTTCAATAACAGAAAAAGTTAGAGTGTTGTAAAACTTCATTCTCAACCAAGAAAATGACTATAATATGAGAAAAAAATTCAAAAATTGAGAAATAGCTCGTACTCGTATTCCATTTGTTTTCAAAAAAGGTTGTCCATATTAAATAAAATAATTCTCTTTCTGAATAGAAAGAAAAAAACGAACTTATGCCTAAAGATTGAAATTACTTAACAATTAATAATATTTGTAGTTCGGAGAGAACAATATAAAAAAAATCTCAAAATGTTATGTTATAACTTTTTTGTTTAAAAATATATTTAGTATATTTATATCCAACCACAATCAAAAGGTTCCATTATGACATATACAATAAAAAATTATTAAGCTAATGGAAATAATGGCAATCACTTAAGTTTTATTGGTATTAATAAAAAAGACTTGAAGATTGCAGCAAACCTGAGTTGTATGAAAAAACTTATTGTTGAATCACTAATATTAGATATTTGTTTAATATTGTGTTAAAAAATATTTTACAACCTGTTAAACACAAAGTAAAAAAGGCAAAACGGATTGCTGCGTAAAATATAAAATACTCTTTCTTTGTTTGCTTTCTTTGAAAGCCAATAACAAGAGAACAAATTTAAATTCCTGCCCACACAAGTATTTCTTTAATCGGATTTTGAACAAAAGAAAATCTAAACAATAGCCAAGTTGCACTGAAAAGTTGTTGAACTCAATAAAGGATTCATTTTATTGCCTTAAAAACAGAAGAGCTGATTTTCATTGCGTATGCATTCTCTAGGAAAATTCACCATAATACTCATACGCCCCGGTTTGAATAGAATATTTGAACAACAAAGGACAGTGCAGATGAGACAGACTGATTGTTCATGAGTGCTTGGATTATGTAGGCTTTAAAATTTCGTCTACAAAAAGGTTTATGGCCAAGAAAACGACAACAGTGCAAAATAAGTCTGCAATGCCAGAATAAAGGCGTATGTTTTACCGTTATGACTTTCTGGAAATTAAACACACGATTAAAATTTTAACGATAAAATGTTATTCTCTCGAGAGATAAAAGTATCTTAATATATACAGAACACAAAGCCTACTACTGAAATTTTCTTATATAAATAAACAAGCCTTTGAACTATTTGTCACCTCTAGAGGGACTTCACCATATTTTAGTTTATTATAACATTTTATAAAAATAAACATTATATCGTCTTTTGTTAAAAAATTTCTAAAAAGTCCAGTACATGCATAACAAGGTATTAATCATAATGAGGATAAGAGATAAAGATTTTATTAAGTATTGTGTTCATTATTTTATATATCAAAAAATTTTACGTTAAAAGTATCATTGTATTTATGAAAAGAGAATAAATCAATGAAAATTTTATGTATGAAAAGCAATTAGGTGAAAAAAGGAGATCTTAGAGCTGATTTAAGTTCATTAAATTACGAAACACATACAACCGTAACAAGCAAGTAGGTCCTGAATTTAATTTGCAGGGACTTAATATTTTTATATCTTTTCTGCCCTTGACTTAAAGGCTTGTCATTGTTTTTGCAATCCCTTAAACTGTATATACATACATACTCTAACCCATATTTTTTTAAATGGGAAGTCCATTTAGAGATAAATGGCAGCCAATATGCCCAACATGAAGTCTCTAAATTCCCTATATTTGCGAAAAAAAACTGTCTCCAGGAATAATCAAAGAGTTTCGTCGGAAAAGTCGTGATTCAGTATCCTATATACTCGTACGTTTTAATTACAAAAAATCTGACAGAATTTTATCCCACACTATTACACCAAAAAGACTAAAAAGCAATTGCAACTTTTCAATAAATTAGCAAACCGTCAAAGAATCTGTCACTCACATTCACTTTGACTCTTACCCTTTGGGCATACGTACATTTTTTGAGAGATCTAGCTGCTCATCAAACAATAAAATAACTGTAATTGTTATTATAATTGTAGCAAAGATTGCTCATATTTATACGATATAAAATTCTTTAGCAAATTTATTTTCATGACAATACGAGGGTACTGTTTCAGTTATATATTGATTTATCTCTTTAATTTTTTCACACAAAAAATATATAGTTTTGTTTTGATTAATTTATAAATTGTTTTGTATTCATCCTTTCCACTTGTCTGATGTTAGCCATGTTGTACTTGTTTTGTGTGTTTAAGTTTTTTTGTTTCTCTTACTCCAATTCGTTATTATAAAATTTTCTTTTTGTTTTAACTATTGTAAACACTGTAAATTGTGTACAATGTCCTGTGACATTACTGGCCCGGCGGGAACACTATAACAACAGTTTGTCAAATACACAATGTCTGTTTATTTATTAAGTGAACGTAATATTTAAATGAAAAGTACTTTAATTAAGTAAGGGAAAAAAGAGAATAATGAAGAAAAAACTCTAGGATTAAAAATTATTTCTTAAAAATTATAAGAAATAGGACACAGCAAATAATTTTGTGCGACCATCAGCTATCCGGTGAAGTAATCGAAGTGGTCCAAGAAAATATGAGCAAGAGTATTAGGCAAACGCAGGCAGTAAATGTAAAAAATAAAGCTGTAACAAAATTAAAGCTAGATAATATATAAAATGAACAAAATTTAACTTTGAAGAATGTTACAAAACTGTAAGAGATCGCTTTAATCGAAAAAATAGGGAAAGCAGTGTAGGTAAAAGGTAGCGATGGTTGTCTATTCAAACGATAAAAGCCAGCACAACTATAAGTTATATCAATATAAGTGCTCTGTGGAAATCGTTGTTGCAATTAATCGTTTGTTTCATGCTAGGTGTGGGAGGTCCCATCGTCAACTGGAGTCCAAAAGAACTCGTTATCATTTTTGATTGATGTCAGTTTAGTAAAATTTATTGGCAACTCTTCGATTTGTTTACACTTTTTCGAACCAAAAATTCAATGTAATGGGATTTCGCAATGATAACGCGTTCTTCCTTTGAGCAGTGCTTTAATTTTAACTCCTGTGAACTCCTATTTAGGCACTCTTTGTCGAAAATAGTAGAAATTCAAGAGATCTGCTTGGAAGAACAAATTTAAAATAATCATAATAATAATAAAATAATAGAAACTTCTTTCGTTAAGAGTGCTAAAATAAATTGAAGTTACGCAAGAGCTAAGAAATTCTTTAAACAAGTTCAAGCAATAGAATTAAAAAATTTCATAGAATTGAAAATCTAGCAAAAGTTTTAAAATATAAAGTAAAACACAATCTTGCTCTTAGTGATAAAATTTTAATTAATAGTTCTTTCTCTGCAGTTTTAACCACACGGGTAATACTGTCGGTGTTTGACTAATAATCGACCTTCTTGCCGCCATTTTGAAATATCTGCTGCAGCATGATTGTAACTGCTCATTTTCAAACTTGTTCGCTTAAATGGGCTCGTAAGTATTATGTTGCCTACACAATGACCTTAGGAGTTATGACAAACAATTTATAACTGCCAAAAAGGAAGATGTATGTCCACATTGTAGTTGTTCGAGTTTTCCGATTAGAAAGCTCTTGCGAGCTTATTTTGTTTATCTCTTTAAAATTCCTTCATTGACAAATTAACCATGGAGTTTCTACAGAGATTAACCTCTCCAACTCTTGCTAGGTTACATTGTCCAAGGCCTCAGGAGTGCCTTTAGAGATTGACCCGTCCACCTACGGCTCGGCATTCTACTCCACATCTTCAGGATTCCTTTCTTGGAGCCGGAATTCTTTCAGAGAATTAATATAATTCCAACGAGTAAACGTGAAAAAGATATATACCCACACCGATCTCCATAAGTACTGGTAAGACTGTATTAAAACTGGAGATCGACTGGTGTCCAAAATTTGCATACTAGAGACCAAGCACACTCTTGCCACGCATCTCTGTCGTATGCTGTTCCACCGTAGATTAGAGATTTTTATGAGAGTGTTAACTTTAATCCGCTCGGTAGTAACCTCTCACTAGCCGCCACCACAAAGATGTATAAGTCAGAACTTCTGTCAGTGTACTCAGTTTAAGTAAGCCATGCAATTACACTTGCCAGCTAGCGGACCAGTTCTTGAGTTAGTATTTTGATCTTTTTAGTGTGCAGGAATTTATATTTGCCCACGATTCATCGGAATTTGTAGAACGTATTATAAGGTAAGATTTTTCACTGGCTGAGAAACTTGCAATACTAAACAGTTTAATATGGAAATTATTTCCAAAAACTTGCTGGTTCATGAATTTAAAAATTGTAAACAATTGAAGTAGAAAATTAGCAGATCTTCCATTATTGGATCTAAAATAGTGAATAAAATTTGCACATATGAAAAAACACAAGAAAATGTATCTCTCAATATCATAAGAAAATTACATACAAGCAATAATACAATTGTGCAAATGATCCAAAAAACTAAGAATTTCTTCACTAGCCTTGACTTTTAAATAGAGGTTGGGAATACAAATACGTGAAATTTTGTTTGACATCAAGCGAATTCAGACACCAGCAACCTTAACTTCTGTCTATTAAGAGATACAGAGAGAGCGAGAGAGAGAGAGAGAGAGAGAGAGGAATAAAAAGCTATTTAGTTGCCATTCATTACTTAATTTGACGTTAATTAAAATTTGTATTTCAAATACAATTGAAGGGTGTATACTAATCGTCTAAATATTGAAAATATTTAGCTTATACTTCTTTATTTACGTGCTTGTATTTTACAATTTCTTTGGTATACAATTGTGCTTCACTCGAGTTAGTTTTAGAAGTTGCTGTCAAAGAATTCTCAAGCAATGTTTGTGTCATTAGACTTTATTACTTCGCCGACCTTGTAAACTGTTTCGTATTTTCTTATATCTGCATTTCGTTTTAATTACAAATTTAGTTTGAAAAGATAATTAAGCGTAAAAAGTCATTTTGTGGATGTTGTATTTTTTGCCACAAAACTTAGGAACACTTAGAGGAACTGAAGAATTTAATATTTGCCTTGTTCTTAGCATCAGAAAATTCCTAATGTAAATAAAATGAAAGGCAAAGCAATTATGATTAAAAGTTGAATCGTACTTAACTCCATTAGTCATTTTTAGAATACTTACTTTCTTCCTCATTAGATAAATTTTCCAGATATGGCTATTAACTATTATTTATTTATAAAAGAGGAAAGGAAATTCTTGGGAAAATCACAACTTATTATTATTGGTTTTATGTATACCATAATTTGAAAATACTGAAAAAGTTAAGGCACTAGGAGAATGTACTTTAAAATGAAATTGTTATTGTTGTGAGAAAACATGTTTTAGAAGCGATACTTTTCCAATTACCTCAATAAAATATTCCTTCTATCATCTGCTCCGTTTCATTATTTACATCATTATATTTGAAAGTCCTTGTTTTCATTTATCGTTTTAATTTTTTGTTATTTGTTTGGCAAAAAATTCAGAAAAAATCGAAAACAACTTTCAAAAGTACTTCGGACTATTAGTTTCATTTAGTTCAACAATGTATAAGAATTTTTATTAAAAAAGCAAAAGCTACAGGGTGTCCGCCGGGAAGGTATACTACTTTGTTGTTTATAATTTTTGATTAAATGAAAGAGAATGGATAGTGTATTGATAGATGTTTTATTTAATGGCGGCAATTATGTATGGAATACAATATCAGATAAATGTACGCCTCTGTTAGCCTCACAAATGCGAGCCCTTTTGAACACATTTTTCATTACATTCTCACTCATTTCACGCGGTATTTCATTAATTTCATCACGAATATTTTGTTTGAGTTGCTGCAGCGTTTCTGGTTTGTTTGCATAAACCTTGCTTTTCAGATATCCCCACAAAAAGAAGTCCGGAGCAGTCAAATCAGGCGACCGTGGAGGCCAATCAACATCACCATTCCATGAAATAACTTGTTGTGGGAAGAGGTCTCGCAGTAATTCCATTGTAATCCTGGCTGTATGAAATGTGGCACTGTCTTGTTGAAACCACATGTCAGTCAAGCCCAAAGAATGCTGTTGTGGCGTTAAAAGAGTTGTCAATCATATCACTATATCGCTCCCCATCGGCAATTACCGTTACGCCGTTTTCAGTTTCAAAGAAGTAAGGTCAAATGTTTCCTCCTGACCAAATTGCATACCAGACTGTGACTTTTAATGGCTGCAAAGGTGACTGATGAATAATTTGAGGGTTTTCCATTGCCCAGAACCGACTATTCTGTTTATTCATATATCCATCCAAATAAAAAGGTGCCTCGTCACTCATTATGGTTTTTTCATGAAAATCGGGGTTGTCATGGGCGAGCTGTAGGTCTTAAGTCATCGCGCACAGACACTAAAAAAGGAAATTTTGCACCATCTGATGGACGAACACTAAACTACACAGAAGCACCACTGGTGACCCATAAATGTAAATTTTTGTCAAAATCGGTGCAGTAGTTCTTGAGTTACGGTTAAGCGTGCATATAAAATTTGGTCAAAATCAGGCCTGTAGTTTTTGAGTTTATCGATCACTAACATACACGTAATTTTTATATATATGGAGATTTATTATTATGTTTTTCATTTAGCCGATAAAATCCGTACAATTGCAATAAAGAGTGTCTTAAAAAAAAACAAAAAATATTTAATAAATTATTAAGCAGAACAGCCATCAACCGTAGCATCCGTCAATCGCTTTGGTGCTTAACAAGATTTTATTTAAGTTTGACAGACCAAATAATACAATTCTATCTGCCAAAAATGCCGTTTTATATTAATTAATTTTTTATTAATTGCTTTACTTAAACTTTGTATAAAATGCGTGAGGAAAATGAACGTGTATTCGAAACTCGTGCTAGAATGTGACATTGATGTGGGTTAAAGGACACATAGCCCCAGCTAGGAATTAAGCAGCAGACGAACTAGCAAAAAGGGGATCTGATGTGGATTTTTGTGGACCAGTACCCAGGGTTGCATTAGGGAATGGCCTAGTGCGCTCTAAAGTCTTTCAAAACATCTTAAAAGGTG
This sequence comes from Phania funesta, assembly GCA_963932375.1. Classification (NCBI taxonomy): domain Eukaryota; kingdom Metazoa; phylum Arthropoda; class Insecta; order Diptera; family Tachinidae; genus Phania; species Phania funesta. Next base: position 99,210,274 of record OZ010653.1, on the reverse strand, counting down.
GAGGGAGGTTTCGACATGTAGACAGGCTCAAATGGTGCTCCAAGAGCCCCTTGGCAGGAAGGCCACCAAGATGCTCAGATCTTATGCCGGGTCACTGCGTGAGTGACAGGTCATTGGAAACTTCAAGTATCATCTGGCCAGGATGCAAATCGTAGAAGATGATATTTGCAGATTGTTTCTGGAAGAGGCTGAGACGGTAGCGCCCACTGTCTGTTAATCTCCAGCACTGGCTAGCATTAGGCTTAGGTCCGCAGGCAGACACTTGTTAAATGTGAATGCCAATAAAATAAACTTTGTAAACGTCTTCTACAAAATTCTGCTTCCATTGTCCTTCTTTCCGAAAGATTATTAATAAAATATTGATACTTAGCTAGTGAAATTATTCTGGCCATTCTTGCAATGTTCTATATTCGAAGATACGAAACAAAAACACCCGCTTCCTTACAGAATTATATGACATATTTTATTTTTAGGTACCGAACAACTTATTGAATAGTGTAACGCAACCATGTAAACAAAAAATTACTCAATATTGTTGTGTGGTGTATAGGTGGCGTTAACGATACTTTTAGTAGTTATTTTTTACAAAATATTCCTCAAAATTTCTTTTAAATTATCAAAGTACTTTTATATTATATTATTTCACACTTGCTATTTAAAACTTTTCTTTGTTTAAAAGTTACACAGGAAATATCAAATATAGTATTTATGTGAGTAAAAATTAATCTGGGTTATAAAAAGTTCGCTTATAACAAAATATTTACAGACTACGTATTGCGTTTCTTGGAGCTGACATATATCTTATTGCATGTTTGACTTAAAAATAAAGTTGTATCGAAAGAAAACTACGTCAGCAAAATAAAATGTTGGCAATTAAACTAAATAAGTTTTAATATAATTTTTTTGAACAGTTGTCCAGCAAATGTTCTGCTTGTTTCATGCTGTTACATTATTGAAAATGAAAAGTACAATCTGCGAATAAAAAACATTCTACACAACTTTTTATAAGTATTATATTTTTCTGGACATGAAAATGTTGTTGACGTAAACAAGTTCTTGCATCTCTTTTACTAAATAGAATTGTTAATACTGACCATATTATGCGCTAGCTTGTCATAACTTCCTGTTTAGAGCAAAAACACTTTCTCATTAGTAATGAAATCATGTATTATGAAAGAAAGGATTTTTTAGTTCCCTTCACAAATAAAAAGTTAGTTACCTGGTATAAGGAATGTTTTTGTACTTAATATAGGGAGCTGGAATTTACAATAAAATTTCTTGGAATTTAAAATCCTTCTATGGTAGAACCCATGAGACGAATATTGCCCTTAAACGTTGAATCTTCGAGTTATTGGAATCGAGTTCTTATATATTTACGGAATATGTATATGGCGTGTTTTCGTCGTCTATATTATGAAGGCGCAGTTACATACTACGTCTTTAACGAATGATATACTTCTGCCCAAAAAGTTAAAGTGCAGTGTTTTAAAAGAAAAAGTTACATAAAAGTGATTGCAATGCGTCTTACGCATAAAGTTGAGAAACTTTCAACTTCTTGTGCCGATAGCTGATGGTTTGCATGTTTCATTCATGCCTTATATACATGTACTTCACTTAAACCTATTTGAACAAAGTCACAAAATTCAATGCAACATTGAAGCCGTTTTCATAAAAAACTTTAAAAATAAAAGTATTTAATGCCCGATGTGTAATTTGATGCATTTAAAACGGTGCATGGGTAAAACTCTTGTATCGCATTGTTGCCTAACCGCTTGGTATGCACCACCACCTTAATGCTCAAAAATGCACTAGATTATTAAAATTGTTATATGTGAAGCATTGCGCCCCCTGGTACATAAGAAAAGAAAATATACACAGAGATCTAGAGGTGCCCACTGTCCAGGACGTAACAAAAACCTACTCTTCGAAGTACGTAAGCAAATTAGTGGTCCATGCTAACACTCTAGCGCGCGATTTACTGCAATTTCAAGGGCACCAGAGACTGAAAAAAACTGACACATTGAGCTTGGCGGGACGGCTCTCGCAATAGTAAATAGTCCTTTATTATTAAGAATTGAATTGAAGTGAATACAATAAACTAGTTATTACATTCGTAATACCTAATAAACAATCATTTAGAGATAAGATTTGAATACATATTGTAAACTTCTTTAAACAGAAAGATTTAATAAAACGTAAAAAAAGTTACAAAAAAAAAAAAAAATATGTGAAGCATAAGAAGATTATAAGAAAATAACTTCTAAGATAGTCAGAAGCTTACGCTAACTCCTGTTTTTTTAAAAATGTCCCTTTTTAATAAAAAGTGCACTTTTACTAAAAAGTACATATTTCACAGAATGTACTTTTTATTTATTGCAAGTAACTATTTTAAGAACCAATTTTTTTATAGATAATAACGATTTAGTAAAAACCACATTTCTATTAAAAATTTATAATTATATTTGTGTTGGCTATGCCACAGAAATGTATTTTCCTGCGACTCGATTAACAATATTGGAGGGGTATTACCCACCATGTTTTATTTATTTGAAAGGCCCATTAACTATGGAAAGGCCGGACGATAGATATTTTAGAGATTTAGTTATACTCACTGCATTTATGTTGTAAGTATATCTTATATGCAAAAAGTACCCGTTTATACTTTTTTACTTGCCAATAATTAATTAACTTGCGAAGCAAGTTCGGTAGCTTTAAAGTTGTTATTTTGAAGTTCCTTAAACTTTCTCATTTGGTTTGAAGAATTTCAAGCATGAGAATTTCCAGATTTCTCATATAGTAAAAGATTTTCTGATGGCTTAAGCAAGAAAAAAATCGCAAAGCAATTTTATAACTTAATGAGTTGGAATATATCTAGTTAAAAATTTTTTTTGGAAATAAATGGAAGATACCAAAAATTATTTAATTCAATAAATAAAATTTTTTAAATAAATAAACACGAGTTTTTTATTTATCATCAGCGAAGTATTTTGAAGGTTAATTAATACCGATGGTATATTATAACTTTTAATCCTAAAAACTCTAATAAAAAGAATTGCAGTTGTAGACAACAAATGTATTCATTCAGTACTGCAGCAATGTTGCATGTCACATGCTACCAATTTGCAACTTATTTTATTTTTCGTAACCGTTTAACACTGTGTATAGTTGGGAGTGTGACGGTATGAGTGGCTAAGGCTTGGTGATTCCATTACGGGCGATTACTATGGATTGCAGCTGATTCGTCTGAGCTGGGCATTACGAGTAATAAGACCACAATACTTAGAAAGACTTGAAAAAGTTATTTTCTCAAGCTTTATATTCCCCGGACATTGCTTCTTCTTTCTAATGGATTTCCTGACAGATGGAACACGGATTGTCTGGTCACAAAAAATGGGACAATACTTAGGTAAATCTTTTTATATATGTATATTGGTTTGAAAAACTGACAAAATTAATGTAGGATTCTGTTTTCGTTCAGTTAAAGAGTTTTGCTGAAAAAACTCAAACAACTAAAGTTTCTTATTTAAACAGTTTATTTTAATATATTGATTTGTCTAGGGGTTTTACTATTTCGAACAATAGCTTCATTTAAAACTAATTCATTTGACCATTTCACCTTAATAATTTACCATGTTTGTTTTAAATCAACTTTTCCAAACTTCATAACTTAAACGCCATTTTATCATTCCAACTTTATTGTACTTTACAACTTCTGACTACTTCTTAAATTTTCTTCTTGTCTGCTGCTGGACAACTGATTTTAGGCCACACATTCCGTCATAACCTTTACTCGTTAGTTTGCGGACTCTAGAATATTCTACCGTCAGTATATTGGTCTCTGTTCTTCTCAATAAAGTGAGTATGAAACAATGTCCACTAGTTCTTATCCCAGGCCTACTGTTTTATGTCTCTAGAATTTTCTCTGATTTGTCCGTCAATTTAAATAAAATTTAACCCCTTAAAACCGTCTGCCATACCTAAAGGAACGGCCAGGCATCAATCCCACATTAATATGTTGGGAACACGCCCAATGATATCAAATCTTATTGACCTTAATTATACTAAGATAATATGGATATAGAGCCATTCTATGATTAAATATTGATACTTCTGCATATACTTTAATGGCTGTTTCATTTCTAAGGCTTTCCCTGATCAAAGTTAACAAACAAAACTCCTTTCAAAACTAAAAAAACATCTTTACTACAAAGCCTTGACAATGAAATTCTTGAAGTACTTTTTTCTTTTCCTCTTACAATTTCAAATAAACGAATAAAGAAATGAATAATAAACTTTTACTTGTTGCTCAAATACAAATAAAGGAAATAGTCTATAAAAATGAAATAAACAGAATCATTTCATTTATAATGGCCATTTGAAAAAATGTTCTCATAAATTTTGTAGTCTTTTTATAACTAAAAATTTACTGCATGTCCTAGACAATGAAATTTTACTACGCAGTTAAGTGTTGTTTAAAGTGGGTTTTTATTAGAGAGTTTATTGCAATAAGCGAAAGGAATTCAATTTGATATGAACTTTGATATCGATAAAGCATTTCTATGAAATAAATAAAATCAAAAATTAAGAAATATGAATTTGTGTCCAATAATGCTAAAGATTTTATTAAAATAGATAAAGACAGAGGTTTCTTTTATTATAATGTTGTTCAATATCAAGGCTTCAAGGACGAAAAATATGTAAATGTATGTATGTTAGTTCAAATGTAAAGTTCTACTCGGTATATTTCCATAGGTATATGATTAGCGGGTTTCTCCACGGGAAGCCAAAATTACCAACTCTCTGCAGAAGTACCTATGAGGGTGGTAAACGTTAGCACGTTGGTAGGACCATATCCTAATCAGCCGATATGCTACATCTTAAGTAGTTAGCGCGTTGACTACTATGTGGGTATTGCCTTTAGTCGTCTAGGTTCTTCTTGCCTCATCCGTTGCCTATATCATATATATTTCTAATATGTATAGCGTAGGCAGATTATTATCAGAGTTTTTTCCAGTTGTCTTATATGAGGAGCTGTCAAAGTTGCCAATATCATTCAGCTGTCAGTTTGACTTCGAAGGTTTGGAAATTAATCAAAAATACTATCAACGTTGTACAATTTTAATAGTTTATTTTTTAGAATAACTAATATTTTGGGAAAAAAATTTTAAAGCGATCTACGAGGGCGGATCAATAAGTCCGTGACTTTTCGAACTTCCTTTGTAGTTATATTGAATGCAATACTGTTCCCATCAAGTACTACCTTTTAATAGATTACTGTCAAATTTTGAACAAGTGTCGTCCTTTACTTTGCGTTTAACAGCTGTTCAAAGCATACAACCTCGTGTATTTATCTAAAAATTAAAAAAGGGAATTTCAAGTGCTTATTAAACATTATTTTTTGCGAAAAAAGTCAATCAAACCAATAAAAAGCTCGGTAAATACTATGGGGACTCTGCACCATCGATTTCAATGGTAAAAAAGTGTTTTACAGACTTTCGTTAAGGTCGCACAAGTTCAAATAATGCTGAACGTTCTGGACGGCCGATTGAGATCAGTACACCCGTAAATTTCGAAAAAATCCAGTATATGGTGTTGTCCGATCGAAGAGTAAAAGTGTGTGATATTGTTGATGCCATAGGCATTTAATATGACAGTGTGGTTTCGATTTTAAATGACCAGCTGGGTTTAAAAAAGTTGTCTGCAAGATGGGTGCCAAGTTTAACCGTAAGTTTAACCGCAATTCGAATGAGTTTTCGCGGCGTTGTAACTGTGGATGAAACATGGATCCATTACTGTACTCTAGAGACCAAGCAGCAGTCTAAACAATGAGTTTCTCCGGGTGAACCTGCTCCGAAGAAGGCCAAGGTAAGTTTGTGGGCCAATAAGGTGATGGCAACAGTTTTTTGGGATGCACGCGCAATAATCCACATCGATTACCTTCAAAAGGGAATAACAATAAACGGCGAATATTATGCCAACTTATTAAACCGATTTAATGAGAATCTAAAAAGAAGACGACCCCATATGACCAAGAAAAAAGTTCTTTTTCATCAAAATAATGCACGGGTGCACACGTGTGCAGTTTCTGTGGCAAAACTCTATGAATTGGGCTACAAATTGGTACCTCATCCGCTATATTCCCCGGACTTAGCTCCTAGTGATTACTTCCTATTTCAAAACCTAAAGAAATGGCTCGGTGGAAAGAGATTAAGCTACAAAGATGAAATTAGGAACCTCGAAGAATCCTATTTTTTTGAAGGATACAAAAACTAGAGAAACGTTGGACTAAGTGGCTTGAGTAAAAAGGAGATTATGTTGAAAAATAAATTTTTGTTTTGCAAAAAAAACTGTGTTTCATTAAAAAAGTCACGGACTTATTGATCCGCCCTCGTATTTTAAGAATCGCACAATATTTTTTACGTATTTCAAAAATAAAAAATATAATTGGGATTATAAAAACGCATTTTTCACTTGACCAGAAACAAGTACTATTTGAGTGAATGAGAGCTTTTCTTAAAAGATTATAAATCCTATTTTTTCCAAAATCAAATAACGATTTTTTTACATTTTTTTACATCCCACAAACACTTTCTTTTTTTTTAGTTTTGTTTTAAACAACGTTTTCTCTTTTTTTTATCTTTGTTGTGGCCCTGACAAGGGCCGTTTTATACTGTTTTTTTAGTTTTGTAGCTATGGCTGGTCTAATGCAACGAAAGTAATGTTAAAATTTGTTTTCAAATAACCATAATATGTTTTCCACAACCATATATTGTTACAGAGAATTTGAAACAGTTGTCGGGACCATGCTACAACTATGTGTTTTGTTGTTGATATTGAAGCAAAGGTAATTGTTTTTTTTTATGATGGGAACCAAGCTGGAGTGACCCCTTTATTTTTAGGCGAAGTAGGATGTTTTAGGCTGACGTACTCTTTGAGGTTGATGATGAAAACAGTTTTGATAGAACAGTTACAAATTTAAGTACGGGTGTTGGCTTAAATAACTTTGCCGAAAGCGAAAAGCTTGAGCTCAAGTTTCTAAACCCTCTTACTTCAATGCATCGTTTGTTGAAGTAAAATATCAGTTGCCTGCAAAACTTTTTTTGCAAACATCATAGACTGTTGAAATTGGACATTGTTATCACATTGAAAAACTCTTTCAGTATCATTGGCCAAAGTACATGCGGTCGTATGGCCATCATTATATTACTATAAAGTAGGGGAGACCGTATAAAGTAGGGGAGACCGTTAACTTTATGGGTTCTATTTCGACCCCCTCTTTCCTCAAATTGATTTTTGGCAACCGATTTGTAGTTTACGACAACTTTACTCTCATTCAAGTCTCATGCTACTATTAGCCTTTACTCTCGATGGTGGTGATTTCAGATTTCTTCTTCCTTATCACGGAGTCTCTTGTTAATTGCAAGCATTTATCTAAGGCTTAGGTCCACCATGGCATTCACATTTAACAAGTGTATATCTGTGGACCTAAGCCTTATGCTAGCCAGTGCTGGACATTCCCACACAACGGGCGATACCGCCTTTTACGCAGAGGATCTTTGGAGACTGACCCGTCCACCTCTTGCTAGGTTTTCTTCTTGATTTCTTCAGAATTCCTCCATTGGTCAATAAACATCTTCTACAGAGATTAACCTCTTGCGGGGCGCCATTATCCAACGACTTAGAAGTACGTTTAATGATTGAGCCATCTCCTCATCACGGGGCAGTATAGTCCAACTCTTCCGTTTCTTCAGAGATTTACCCCTCTGCCTCTTGCGAGGCTTCATAAGTCATCCTTGTAATGAAGACCCAGAGTCCGTGCATTAGGAATTTATTATAAGAGAGTGTTAACTTGTCTCCGCTCGACTTATTTAGCCAGACTCCTTGCAGAGACCGGAACTTGTTACCGGCCGCCACCAACGATTCTTGCCCACAAGAGGAAATGGTTTTTGTAAATATTTGTTCACATGAATTTGTTTTTCTACCACTTAAGTGTTTGATGACTAAAAACAGTAAACTTTTGCCCTTATTACCAGTACCATGGCCAACTATTCGCACATTGATAACCTCATGACTAGTCATATAGACATCGAAACCCACAACAAATCTATTGGTAACTTTAACAGAGTTTGGGCCGTTATACATAATTTTTCTGTTATTGTATATTAGGAGGACATTTTAAGTTGGCAATGCCCATGGAACCACCAGCCAAGAGGCCTTCATTACTTAAATTTTTTATCGAAGTTTCGTCGACAATTTGGCACGGATGGCAAGATTGGGTTCACAGTCTTTTACTTCTTTATTTGTTTTAGTATTGAAATTTTTTGTAAAACTGTGATTGGGGCCACTGCATAAAACTGTGTAGAAAGATTAACCTTGACTGAAAGATATAGAAGCAAACAGGCCGTCGTAATTTGTTAAGTTGGAACTTCAACAGTTCCTATTACGAAAACTTGGTAGATGACCACTGCTTAACGAAGCCGGATAGTAACTGCAAAGGAATAAAAACAATAAAAAATATAGCGTTCAATTAAAAAAGAACACAACTCCATACTTTATCATTGATCTCATCATAGCAGTACTGTAAAATTGACAGTTTCAAATTAAATTTCAAAGTTGATATCAGTTATTAATTCAATGGCTTATCAGACAATTCAGTGTACTTTTTAAGTATTGGGCATAGGATGGGTTCCTTTAGGTTCTTCAATGCGCTTGACCTTACGGCATTCGCCCAACACACAACAAGCGATCAACAATTTACTATTATTAGTCCAAGCTACTGTTTGAAAAGCAGGATCATCGCTCACCACTTCTGTACCAAGACTCAAATCAAAGACTTAGAGCTATGTTTGGGTTATTTGTGTCCTTTTGATAGCAGAGCAGTAGAACTCAGTGTCTGAAATATAATTTTACAAATAATATTAATCTTATTTTTTAGGCACTAGGTCCTCAGCAAAATTCTTTATATAAAATAATTTTATTTATTCTACTGAATATTGTTGTGTAGCATCAGGAAATAAATTATATTATATAAACTTCAATTTGCAATTAGAAAAAAGTCCTAAATTTCAAAAACAAATATCATAAAAACTAAAAATCAATGATAATCGGTGATTTTAAGCTCTTTGTCGTACATTTTAAAGGAGTTGGGTTGAATAGGAAGAAGTTTCGAAATAGTAGCCCTAACCACCGACTTTGTGTTGAGAATTTAGCCAACTGTTCAACAACGGGACCGGTACCCAGCTGTGGCGCGTTTATGTAAAGCAACGGCACCCACTTGGGTATTAACCTTGACACCGTTTTTTCTTATAAAAGCTTACCTTTGAGCCCATGCTACCAATAGAAACTATCGTAGGCACAAAAGCTGCTGCAGCGGTTCCAGTTGTAATGACAGCCCGTCAAAGAAGTGGCAACCATTGGTAAATGCCGGCGTAGGCAAGAACGAATCCTTGATGGCACGTTTTGCTGCGAACAATTGTTTAATTTGCTCCATAATTTGATAGTTTGATATGCTCTACATTAACTGCATCAGCTTTCTGAATAAAAGTTTAAGGAATTCCATTATTTCCAGCTATTCTCGTATGATATGTTCACATATCTTTAGATACATAGTCGCTGATGTTAATAAGAACATAAACTTTATTCGTTGATATTACGCGTACATATGTCAGTTTTAACCTACCTTTGAATATTATCTTCGTACTGATATGCACCAATATAGTTAAAAAGTAAACTAAACATTTCACGTGTAAACTGCAAGCAGCTGCAAATGATGTTATCGATATATGACTCTTGCGAAGTTTAAAGCCTAAAATCGTCTAGTCTTTAATGAACTGATCAATTCCACCAGACAAACGCTTGCATGGGAACGCTGTTTTGGTTATATCGCGCAAAAGATTGTCGCTATAATATTTTTTATCCACAAAATAAATACTTTCTTCTGTATATATACGTAGTAATCCATGTTGTCTAAAGAACTGAGGACTATCCTATTCAAAGCGGATCTTGTTCACGATTGAAAGGAATCGTAAAGAAATTATATACATTAGCTAAGCAGAAATAATTTTTTTCCTACTAGAGTTGAATTGAAAACCTATTTTTAAGATGGTGACCTATTACAACGGCGTGTAAACATCGCATCTCTTTAGAAGCGCTTGGCTAATTCTATTACTTGGCACAATATTTTTATTACAAAGAAATTCACTTTCACATTCTTTTAAAACTTCGTGTTCTTCAATTCTCAACATGTCCTAGCACAATAATATATATTTTTAGGGAAATATTATGGGACAAGTAATAATATAGAAAACTGAGTGAGGGAAAAAATATTTACAACATACGAGTACTCGTAGGGGTTTTTGTAGGGATGTTTCCATTTATTGTCCATAAACTTAGCCGATTTTGAACGAAATTGACTCCACATGACAATTTGGTACCACTTGCAACTGAACTATATTCACCCAGTCGGTAGTAAACAGGAGACCCATCATATGTTGGGGTTGTTGTTGTTGTTGTTAGGACAGTTTTTGCTGATGATTGTGAAAATGCTGATGATGATGACAATTGTGGTTGTGATTGGGTTGCCTGTGCTCCAGATGATGAACAGTATGTAGATATTAGTATATACGAGTATGTGCATGCCAAATATTGTTGCAAACCATATGATGACTGTCACAAGGGTATGGCTATTTTCCTATTGCAAAATATATTAAATGCAAAATACATAAAGAATTTCTGGTTGGAAACCCATGAATGAGCATTTGAAACATTTAAACCAGATATTAAGGCTATGTGTTTTTCGCTGATTAATTACAATCATTACTAGCAGTGGTATAACATACAAAAGACCAACGTTTATCATGTCCAATAACTTGGAATTAAACATTTTGCGATTCAGCACACAAATCTCCTCTTTTTGGCGTCGTATACACAGCGGATGTAATCCAAACGGTTAAGATGACCATCTGTAAAGAGAATAGTGGAAGGAAATGTTTGGATTATTGCAAAGTCTTTGTAAACTTGTAATTATCTTAAAACGTGTTAAATATTTTAGTCCTTGATACCACCTTTCGCTGAACTAATGCCAAGAGGTTTGTCTGACATTGACACTTTAATTGCATATCTACTTATTTTTAAACAACTTTTGAGTATTTTCAATTGCACTTTTAAAGAATTCGTGTTTGGTTCTTAAAAAAATTACTTATAAGCTTTATGATTATAAATATAGATTATGGAACACATTGTACAATAAAAAATGTTAAACTTTTTTTCTTAAAAGAAAATCAAAAAGCTTTTATACAAAAATTTTTTATTTCATTATAGCGTTTCTGTTTGATATATAAATTTTAAAGCTTGTAGCATACAAATTCTGTGAAAAGCTTATCACGGAGAGATGAAAGGATAAAAACTTTTGGTAAAGGATTTTTAATAAAAACATTTACAAGAAAGCTTTCTTTTTAATTTGCCTCAGAAACTTTCACATTGAGAAAAAAGGTTTTTTGTGACCCTTTAATAATTTATTTTTAAGAATTCGTGTATGGTATTTTGTTTTCAAGAAAAAAGCTTTATTAAATCAAAAGCTAGACATTTAGACACCATTGTTTTTAAAACTGCTTTTTTGCTTAAAGGGTAATTTGAAAACTTGTACCATTTGTGAGGCCTATGGCAAAAGTAAGAGATTTTGTGTCAAAACTTTGGTTAAAAACTTTTAAAAATAGCCAGTTTGTGAAGATATCCATCTATGCAAGAGCTTAATTTTATAAAATATTAGTTTTGTGTTCAAATCTTATTTAAAAGCCTTTTTTTTGGAAAAATAAAAAGAGTAGTAAAGTTTATTAGCAGCTTTTCTTTAAAAGCCAATTTTTTTAGGTAAACAGTTTATTAGTAAACCCAATTGACGTATTTCTTTTTCTACCAAGTGTAATTCAGCTGATCTTGGGCATTTATTTATGTAAAAAAATTTTATTAAAAAAATGTTATTTGAAAAAAGCTTTTTTGTACAAAACATATTATTAACAGATATTTAATGACGAGAATTTTTCAGCGACAAATCTATTTTGCACAAAATTTTTTTCTTAATATATTAAATCGATATCAATCAATAACTAAATTAGCACAAGAAAAAAAATTTGCTTTTAAATAAAATTTATGTTTTGATTTTTATAAATGTGTATTTTTTTTAACCTTTGCACCATTCATCAATTTAGAATTTGATTAGTGAACTTCATAGTGCCAGGCTGAAACAAACTCTTTGTGATTTATTCTTTCCTGTCTCTCAGTTTATATAAATGTTTGTTATCTGAGGTGTGGTGTGTTTATTTTAGAGAAAGCTGCAGTAGAAAATAGAAACCAAATATTGGATTAATTTATTATCCAGACGCTTAAAATTATGAAACTTAATTTTAAATAAGACATACATTTCTTAATACTACAATATTTTTTTAACATGCATTATCATTTAGACAGTAATTAAGTTTTAATTTCAGTGGCGATCAAAATTACACTCGTTGTGGTTTTAGCGGTCTTAGTTAAAAAGGCAGCAGAACTTATGTAAAATGGGAGGAAGGAATTATATCCAACTACCTTTCATATAATACATTCACAAGTGACCATTGTGGTTATTACAAGTAAACTAAAAGTTAATATATGTATCAATCATGTTTTTATGACAAAAATTATTTAATTACTTTTGTTTCTGCGAATATAAATTTCGCACCATATAACTAAGCTGAAGCTTACATTTTTGAACCATATTGAAGCATAAAACAACTGCCGAAAATTCTATCAAAACTCAGGTACAATTTCGGCATTTCTATTATATCACTCTATTCCTGTCGATTAATGAACGAAGTCGTTTAGGAAAGATTCGCCTTCCTAAAAAAATAATTGAAAAGTCTAATTTCCCATTCATATATTTTGTTTTATTTCATGCATGATTTGATTTATTTTCTAATATTGTAAGTGACAAAATCATATTTAGTTTCGTCTTGGCTAAAAGTCGTATATATTGGGTTCTAATTTGATCCATTGTTTCATCCATACTTTTTTAGTGTAACCGAATCTTCAACCACCTTGTATCTACACCAGGACCCAACTGCTTGGTTCACTTCTAAAGAGTCTTCTTTCTCACAAGTCTGAGTTTCCAAAACAGCATTCTCACCTTCTAAGTCCAGTTTAATTTGTAATATAGCGCTTATTCTAGCCAGCTCAGATAATCTAGCATTCCCCGGATGTAAGAAAGTCATTGTCAGAAATTAGTCTTAAGTCATACAAATGCATTATGATAGTTTGAGTTGACGCTGTTTGTTGAAATTATGTTTCATTTCAATACATCTTCCTTTAAACCAAAACTTAAGCTGTTGACTTTTCATTTTATGCAACGTGGTCTAACACGTGCAGCTCGTTAGATTTTTGTTAAAAAAACCGGCATAAAACTATAATGCATCTTAACTTTTTTAGAACGCTCAACAGTTTCCGAGTCATTCGGAAATTAGTGGCGAAAAAAAATTTTTTAAAGAAAATTAAAAATATTTTGCTTTTTAAAAATTCATAAAAAAGTTGAAACTATATAAATTTTCGGTATTTATAAATAGTCTCAAAACTATGGTTTTTTTAGCTATTTAAACATTTTTCAATGCTCATCTGTTTCGGAATTCAACGAAAATTAATGTCGAAAGAATTTTTTTTTCAATCCAAATTGCAAAAGTTTTGCTTTTTATTTATTTTCCTAATTGTGAGTGATAATATTAATTTAAATTTCATATTTTTCTTGTTTGAATTTTGTCTTTAAAACGTTTGATTTTTTTCTCCAACCTCCCACAGTGCACAGCTAGTAAAAGTATTAAAATAAACTAAGTATTCCATACACAAATAGTTTCCAAATATTTGCAAACAAATCTTAAATGAATTGCTCAATATCGTACGATTTATGGTTATGGTTTATCTAAATATTTAAATTATGAAAAAAATGGAATGGAAAAATTGGAAATGTCTTTACTAAGAATAAATTTGAAAAGAAAATTACAAGTGGTTTGACAAACGTTGGTTTTCATTTTTTAAATGAATGTACACCAACAAAAGATATAAACGTAGAGCTGCTTTGGCAACTGTTGTTGACTTTTAGATTAATTTTCCTAGAAACGATATGTGTGTTAATTATTTTTCAAAAATTTTTAATGAATCTCATAAATATTCTTGACACGAAGTCAAATTGTAGGTTTAATTAACATTGAAAACCATTCTTTCAGCTTTATTGCGCGATTGGGTTAAAATCACGCACACATTCATATGCATTATTGCAATATGGAAATACAATGGTATTTGTTGAAATAAACATGATTTCATGCCGTTGTTGTATATAAACACATTGAAATGATTAAAAAAAGAGGCGCACAAGTGCTTTTTTATTTTATGTTCAAACCGTTACATGTATGCGTTTCATGTTTTTATTTGTTTATGCACCAACAATATGCCACATTGAAAGATGAAAAGCAATTCATTGCGAAAAACATTAAATGTAACTTTTAATACAATTAACACTTGTGTTTTTATTATTATTACTTCACATTGTTTTCATGTTAAATTGATCATTTTAATTCGTTTTTGTTTAATTTTAATTTTTTAATTCTGCCTTGTCGTGGGCACCCTGTTACAGTAACACAGTAAAGACAAGAAGATGACAGTTCAAGATGGATGTTATTAAGCAAGGAAGAGGTAGAAAAGGAAAATGAAAATTTTGAAGGTCAAGTGGCTGAATACGCGGAATAACGGGGAAAAACGGCCATGACATGACGCCACGAGGTGTCGTGGGAAAAGAAAAATGAGAATGGTGGGATTCGAGTTCGACAACACAGCATTTAAGATCCATTATAGTATAAAGAAGTGCAAAAATAAGCGATTTTCTATGGAAAAAAAAACTAAAATTTTGCAAAATAATTAGTGAATTTTAATAAAATACAGTGTAAATAATAATAATTAAAATGTAAACTTGCAAATTGGTTTATTTGAATCCCCTGAACAACACGCTAAAGACGACCTTTTTTTAGAAAGTTCATACAAAGCAAACTTAAAATAGTGATTGTGTATGCGATGGACTAAAAAACGGACACACACTCAAACTATAATTCTCAAATAGTGTGCAGTTGTACTGAAAAGCAAATAAAATATAATTTGATTGTATTATTAAAACAGTGGATACAATTGGCAAAAATTTTAAAAATACATATTTTGTTGAAGCCCAGCCAGCAGCCACCACGGCCTCACAATTCCACAGCTGCAACACCACCTTTTACAACAACTGGGGCAAAATCCGCTACCCCAGGGCCAGCATCAACATCAGCAGCCATCACAGCCACAACAAGACCAGCAGCCACATCTCCAACTGAAACAACAACAACCATAATACTGTCGCCTCTATTCCCCTGTGTGCACAGCTCGAACCAGGAAGCAGTCGGCGCGAACCATTGAGGGCAGCTTGACCCGGAGTGACACCCCGAAAAGCCGGAAGGACTCAGATAAGTAGTGATTTGTAAAAGAGTAGTTTTTTTGCCCTATATGAAAGATAGATCAGAAAGGTTCACTTCAAAAATTATACCTATTCGAAAATTTGAGTGCAAGACATATTCATACATTTATAGAAATGGATACGCATTCATAGTACTTTCAATTAGCTACCGCTATCAGAAGAACGTTTTTTTCCAAAGTTAGTATAATGATATTATCTATATTAAATCTAATATAATAAGTTTTATATATTCGAATCAATACCAATACCCACACAAGCTGTTTCAATATTCGGGATATTCCGGTAGTTAAACGTGTTTCAGAATTTTTCATTGTTCAGTATTTTGTTTGTTCAGTATTTTTGAAATAATGACTCTGCAAAGTCAAATAAAGTGGGAATGTTTAGGATCTATAATCATATCTTTCCTACCTCGAGTCCTTATACCTGTAAATGTATTTTAATATATCTAAGCACTGTACCGGATTTATAACTCAGATAATACTTACCTTAAATTATAGTTAACTAAAATTATAGTAACCTTGAATTATACTTACCCGATACCCAAACATAGACCTGTTGAAATTAGTATATATACGTAGATATTACAGATACGCTTTTTGTATCTATCATTTGTCGTATCAATTCACACAGCTGTAAAGAGTTAAATGAAAAGAGTGGTGGTATAGTATTTCCTACTATCGTTCGTACCTAATTTCCCGTTGAAGTCAGTGTTGACCCACAGTCCCTATCTAATCGAGCTCGATCAGTTAGGCCCCGTTCGTATGTCCCTACCTTTCGCGGCGGTGAACGCTTGGAATCCGATTAAAGGATCATCCGTCACTATTTTCATTTGTTCAGTTGTTACTTTGCATTTTCATTGTTCAATTAATAGTAAGATATTCAATGTAGTAATCCGTATACATAGGTTTTAGCCGATAATTTCGTTTTAAGATGGTTGAATAAAATTAATTGTAATAATTTAAATGTATAAATTTACGAGTTTTAGCGTTGATATGAGCGGGTAAACTCGCCGAAGTACCATAGGGAGGTGGTGAAAGCAACGTGTAAGTATTTAGGGATAACCCCATAAAATTCCGGTAAGTGGGCTATCAAGGTGAACTTCCTAGGAGGTTCGTGAGGGAGGGCAACGGGGGTTGACAGTCCATCAGTCAACCTATGGCTCCAAAAGTCAGTGGAAGAAGGCACGTGGTAACGGAGGCAGTAAGGTGGCGTTCATTATAAAAGTTTTGTTTTTGACAGTATAGGTAAACAGTTCTTTTCGGGCTCCACAACTTCATTTATTTTATTTTATTTTAAGCGAAAGGCTGGCATGAATTATTTTTTTTTGTAGGGCAAACAGAACCGATTGGTTGGCAAGAACCACGCCTAAGACGGCGAGCTAGAGCCGGAGCAACCGCGAGCATGTCAGCACCGCCAACAGTCGGGTCACAGTGTCGTTCTTCATTTACTTTTTCCTTGGCTCAACAGCTAGGAGTAACCAAAATACTACAGCCTCCTGAAATCAGAATGAGATTTTTTTTACATCAATAGAGGCTTCGGTCTTTCTTCAAATGATTGTTATCCTCTGGCGTGTTGGTTAATTAAGTTAGTTTGCAGAATTGGTTGAGGTGAAAATTTGTCATTGTTGTTTGAACGGCAAATCGTTAAGAAGTATTTTTATTGGAGGGCGTATTATTACAATGAGAGAACGATTAATGATGAGCCGGATTTTCTACGAACGTCGAATGGATTTTCTACTAACGCTGGGATATATTTATGCAAAACTTTCATTTCTATGTTAATCCCACTTTGCTGCCATATTTTGGCCGGCGATCAACCTGTAAATAGGTTTATAGGTCACATTTCAGTTAGCAGTATGTAAGTTTTAATTCAAGCCATGATTTCAATGTATGTAGGCATAAGTGCAAACAACTTTAGAATAAATCCAAGCATGGTGCAATGAATTTTAAGTATTTTCTTCCATGGGTTTTTTGGGGATATGTCGCTGTTCATATTTAAGATTGTTTATTCTTGCGGAAGTTTAGAATGAAATAAATGTTAACTTATATAAATTAAAAAACATATTTTTGGCAAACAGAAACATTTGACTTTTCGCAGAGCAAACGAATAAAATATTAATAAATTCAAACTTAATATTCGACGTTCATCTAAAAATTCTATTGCAAAGCAAACAAAGAAGACTAGTAAATAATGGGTTTTCCCATAAGGTCGGGGCGATATTATGAGTCTGTAAATACTTTGTGTTGCAAGTGCGTTACACAGTTTTTGTAATTCTTTTAGTTATTGAAGTCAAATCAAGGTAAATAGCGTTTGGAAGAGAACTCCAATTAAATATAAAAAAAGGGTTCTTTAGCGACTAGATTTTTATTGGATACATAAAGGTAATCTATACAAGTTCCACCAGGTGTCAAGGTGTCCAGAATTTTTGATGGGAACAGATGTTCGGTCGGCAGCATCATTGGTTATAGAACCAGAAAACGTAGACTATCGATTGATAACAGACACCAAAATTGAAACATATTGAGACCCCTTAGTAACTACCGACTTGTGCGGCTTACAATGGCTGAAATTCGTAACTTCTTCAGCTAAACTTTAACGTTAAGTCGAATCATACTCGTAGTCAACAGTTTTTTTTTGATAAATAGCCGACGGTCTTAACTCTTACCGACAAAAAACATTGGTGGTAAAGTTATCATTTTTATTAAAATTCATATCCAGCGTGTTTTATGCCATGATAACATCGACCTGCTCCTTTTGGAAATCATATTCTATTTATCTCAATCGCATTTCAGCATGACTTATTAGCCAGAATGATACTTAACTTTACAAAGCATAGAAAGAGACACAAAAAAGAAATATCACTATGACTTTCAGAAAAGTGAATTTGAAATTCAAAAGTTGTTCAAGTTCAAAATGAATTCATGTACAAAATGTACACATTTATTTGCATTCATTGACTTGAGTCGCTCTACAAACTCTCTGCATCAATTACAATTGAAATGTTTGTATTACATTTGTGATCTCAATTATAAAACTTTGTTATGATCTATGACGATTTCCTTTAGAGTTAAGTACAAAAGAAAAAAGAGGTTTTATAAATGCAAATGTAGTACTATAGAGAATATATATTACATAGTCTTTGTACTCAATGCAAGCTGGCATAATACGTGTTGATAAGGGATGCAGTATAGTTTAGATATTGTTTGTATCATTTTATCATCTGGCATTTAGGAGGAACGAAGGGAAATCATAAGTACGTTTTGTTAAAACTTGGTAGACGCCACTAAATTCCTTAGTGTCCTAATTTTCACTCTATCTTGTTAAAAACTTACTAGAGGCGCCACGTCACTAATAATCAAGCTCTTACTGCCATCAAATTAATAAGAGAACAAAATCGTCTGAACTGGCATTTTCACGCAAGCGACAGTCTTTCGCCCAAGACTAAAATCACCTTCTACAATTGGATCAGTACTTGAAGATTAAAAATTATTGGTCAAATCAATATAGGCGCCATAGGGGATTTTTAAACTAATTGAGGTCCCGGCCATTTCCAATTAATTGCTTGTTTTTTGTCGTATGTATTTCCAAATAAATATTAATTCTTTTTACTATTTTGCCATCCAACTGCCAACTTTTATTCTTATCCCGCACATGTCGCATTTTTATAAGACTTTTTTGAAAAAACAGTGAAAAGAAGAGTATCCATTTAATGAATTGGGAACCCGAGCACAACAAGCAACCAAACAAAGAAAAACATGTTAATGAAGACAATAATAAAATTCACAGCAGCATTGAGACTTTTAGTTCAAATTGTGGAAGTTTTGAAAAGTGGGGGTTTCTTAATAAAGTCACTGAAGTGGAAAACCTGAATGTCATAACTTTTAGCAAGATTGATGTCATGAAGGAAACTCTCACTTCCTTTTACTGAACATTCCATATTTGGCACTTATAGTCTTTTACAGCTTTTTTCTTATTACTAGAACTTAATATAGTTCAATTATCCCAGGACAATTTTAAACTAGTTTCACTATTGTAAATTTTCTGCTTTTCTTAGCCTTGTCAACATAAAACAAAGTACAATATCAATTACGTTAAACATGTTGCCACCACAGCCAAATACTTTCAAACTCCAATTGTTTGGTCTCCAGTGGCAGTCTCACTTACCTGTCTATTAAATAAATCGAAAGATTTTGCATGACACAGAAGAGACCAACACAAAAATCTGCCAAAGCTAAATTGGCTAAAAAGAAGTTGATTAAAGAGCGCAGATGCCGGATTAGCGTTACAACCAGAATGACGAGCAGATTGCTTGCAAGTGAAAATGCATCAAATAAAGTTAAAAAAAAAACTTCAATTAATGTATTCGCAAGTCAATAAAAAAGTTGCGATTTTAGTGCAAATAAAACGTAGTAATAAAAATAATTGTATAAAAATATTTAGAGCTCTTTTTAGGGGAAAGTTTCGCGACATTAACATTTAAAACTTTGCGAAGATCTTGTCACTTTTGAATTAAATATTTTATTAAATTACAGAATTATCATAGATTGTTTATCATTTCGGATTTAAGAGGTTCGAAAATAATTTCGAATTTTCGGATATAATTATAACACTACAATTTTTGAATTTTTCATATTTGTGTTACCGTACTTTACTTTGAGAGCCAGCGGAATCCCATTTTTATCGACAAGCGTTGCCGTACTCGAAAACTGCGTAAATGAGAGTGGTTTACCAATACAACGGTTGCAATATTTTAGAATAATTGGTCCAGCCGTTTGGCTATCCATAACATACAAACACACCTTCATTTTTATAAGTACAGAATAGCTTTAGACTAAATTAATTGTCCGCGTGGTTATCACGATCATCTTGTACCTATTGTTGTAAAAGCTAAAATATAATTTCTCTTTTTCGAACATAAAAAAACTATGATTTCGCCTAACTGTGAACAACTTGTTTTTGGCGAGTTGGCCACAAAATTAACCTCTTGTCAAATTTCGAAATTAAGTTAATATTTCCGATTACACCAAAGCTATAAAATTTTGAATTTGTTCACTAAAAATTTTATTTTATATATAACAAGGGCTCGAGCATAAATATTGTACCTTAGTCGAAAATTCGAATTTAAGTCCGACATCTCGAACATGATAAATTAGTTGCGATATTTACATTTTTCATAAAGACCAAAAATTTTGACAGGAAAAAGAAGTAGTGTCGATGACGAAACATATTTCAACGACGATTCTCAAAAGGAAATTAAATAATTTCCACTCACCTGGATCTAGAAAGGGATTGAAACAACTTTAATTTGGCCCTATTTGTTTTATAATCAGATGTAGCATTCTAGATTTGACCTCAGAGATCTCAGAGTAATTACAGTTTTTCACAATTTGCAATAACAAAAACAAGGTAGAAGTTTGCGTACGGGTAGGTATTTGAACAATAAGCAATTTCCATATATTAACTCAATATTGAGTCAATTTTAGTTGTGTTTGATTAACGTTAGAATTTTGATCAAAATCGTATTATTCAATCCAACCATGTTTTATTTTTATGGATGGTAATCATTTCGAGATGAAGTGTAAACTTTAGCTCTAATGTTTAACAAATTTAAAAATAACCATAATATGTTGGCCGTATTATTATATTGCTGTAGAGAACATAATATAATTGTCGATACTATCACAGTAATTTTTTTATCTTTGCCTGCGCGTCGACTTATCAAATTTTAAAATTTTCCATAAAATTTATGACCAAACATGATTCTTAATCCCACTGTAACCTTCGTCTTAACTAGGAAATTGTTTAAAGTACATTTGCACATTTAATACTTGATTGTGCACTTACGTCAAAGGTCAAATGTGGGTATGTGAGGCAGTTGACGCAGACACAACACAATACTAACAGTAGCCATTAAATGCACTTTTATTTGTACGCCCACATACATATTAGCAATATCATTGAATATATATGTGTGTGTGAGTGTGTAAATTTTAATCCCCTATTCTCTATTTATTTGTGTTACACTTGCTGCAAACAAATGTTACTGTGTAAAAATAAAAGGTCTTGCTATTTTATTGCTCTATAAAACCACTAAGTGAACAGTGTGTGGGCACCTAGTGTGTTGTGGTTATCAGGAATTATTACCTAAAATTTTGCTTTCTGAAGATTTAAATCTTGATATATTTTATGGTTGAAATAATGACATTTTTATTGCAGATTAAACCTTAGCGCCCTTTAAGATAATATTTAACCAAAGTTTGCAAATGAGAGGTGTAGTTTAGTTTAGTTATCAGCCGTTATCAAAATTAATAGGATAAAATTATACTAGAGTTTTTGATTGAAGGAAATAGAAGTTTAGATTGTTGTCTTGTTCTAGCTGTACAATGAAAGGATCATGCATACCTTTGGTTATGAATTTCGTAATGAAATACTTCCAAATGTTGCTACATTTGTTCAATTTATGGCAACTTCTTTATTATATTGAAATAAAGAATTTGACGTATGTAGTATATATGTACGTCAACTGGCTTTCACTTTTTTAGTCACCATTGCTAGTGAATTTTCTGAAATTGGCGGACAGCTACTTGCTAATGACGGCCACCACAAACATATTTTTGTTGTTAATTACAGTTGCAAAGCAAAAAACAGCTCCTATAGGTTACCGTAGCCAAAAAATATTTGGCAAAATGTTTTTTTCTCGAAAAAGATAGACTTGTTGCCGCAATAAATTGCATTGTAGGCCATTTTAACACTTCCGACTTGTTTTAGGCTGCCGTTTAAATCCGTAAAGCTATCCAATAACATTGGCAGGTCTTTGCGCATTAAAGTTTGTTTTAGTATTGTAGCATGGTAATGTTCTATTGTTAATTTAGAGTCAGCATAATAATAACCTTATTTGAAGGTCAATATAAACGCTAATGTTTCAGCTCCATAACAAACAAATATAAAACGAATAAATGCTGAATCATCAATGCAGTCATTTGATTTTAATTCTACGAACACATGACACCAAGGCCAAAATGTCTAATGAAACAAAGATCAACAAAACAGCTAGAGATTTTTAATTCCTTTGGCAGAGGTAAACGCACAAATAATCAAATTTATAACGTTTCGAATTTGAAAGCATGACTTTGTTATAAAAATTGCATTTAAGAACGAAACGCAACAATATTAAAATATCTGCTAAAGCAGACCCAGCAGTGCGCCAATTTCGACCGATCGAATTTTCATGAACTTTTCGACTTTGTCTTTCAAGGATGCAATCATCTTCGCATGGTCAGCGTAAGGTTGGCGCTAAACAACTCTCCACAACAAGTAGTCCAATGTACTCATATCACAGTTCCGAGGTATCCGCTTTTCGAGAAACAATGGCCTAGTGATGCCACCATGTCAAATTTCGACTTGTTTTGGGTACATCGGCTTCTTAACCATGATGTATTGATTGCCTGTGTTGCTCCGATGTGATAATGCGCATCATCTGAATAGATTTTTGGATGGCGTACCATCTATGGCAAACATTCAAAAACTATTGTCGATAAGTCTTAAATATAAAACAATACAGGTGTAGAATTTATCCTTGGTTTAAAAAGCTCTTTTTAATTTTTTTTAAAGCTTTTAACCACAATTAACAGTAATGTAATTATAAACGCACAAAGAAAAATCATCGTTGTCCTGTTCTTGTAATGAATGTCGTCTCCAGTCACTGCCGAATGGATATATGAAGGGTTTCTGCGAAACTCTCGATTAGGGAAACAATATTTTTCAGCGACCTACCGGTACGTCGATGGAAAGGGTAGGTACAATCCACTATAGACATAGTTTCTTTAATCTTTGATCACCCCCCTTGAATGGTTGAATTTCCTCGACTGAAAACAGTGCCCAGTTTGCGAGGAGTCTCATCGTAATGGGTTCTTACTAATTGCCACTTGCATAAACAATTTCCACATAGTTTTAATATCGCATTATTATTAAGACACCTTATATAAATGTTATCGAAATTTATCGTATAAACCCAAATACACTATAAAACTCCAGAGCTAAGCTTCACTATTATGTTACTGGAGAGAGCGGCGCGGTTATTTGAGGAAGTATCTTTATTTTATCATACATTTTAATTTTCCAAACAAAAAAATATTCTTTTTTCAAAATAAGAAAGTTCTGTCATACATTTGTGTAATTTTACAAGTTTATGTCGAGCCTTTATTTGACTGGCATTAAATTTCACACTTTTCTGTTAGACATTGATATAGTGAGTTGGTACAGGAAATTTTCAATTCTTACATTTTATGTGTAACGTGTCTTTAACAATTTAATGTAAAACACTACTAGGAATATTTTGTTTGAAAAATTTAAACCTCTTACTCTTGGCTGTAGCAGTCTTTTTTGTGAAAAAATAAAAAGCGTTCAAGTTTTAATTTCATACTTATACGCAATAGGATTTACAATATCCCACATAATCAGATTTTATGAGGCAAGTTTGTATTGTTTCAACAAGTCACCATAAAAACAGATCAGTAGATATAAATAAGATTTATTTATAAAGCGATAAAAGCAAATCAGTATTTAAGAAAGTATTTATTTACATATTTATTATAATCTTTAAATTTATTAAATTATTAAATTTTTTTTTATAAAAACTCTATTATTCTATAATTCGCTACTCCATTGTATAGCATCAGCAGGAATAAAATATTTTTCTATTATAAACATAAACCAAGAAACTAAAATTATGTATATGAAAAAATATTTGTCAACAAAGTTTCAATTTTCCATCAATTCTGATTTTGTTTCATAACTTTTTCTCTGGCGTATGAGAAATATTTTGTTTAGTGTTTGACACTGATATGCAACTGTTAACACAATATGAGAGCCGGCGATTAATTTTCACACAAGCTTAATTCATTGCCCACAAATTCGAGTTGTAAAATAATTTATTTCAAGTTTGATAGTTTACCTGGACTACAGCAACGAAGTACTATAAAATGCAGTAGAATAGATTTAAAACAAACCCAGTTTTTTATTACCCCGTACTGTTACTTGTTACATTTTGTATTTAAAAAATTGCTAGAAATTAAATGTCAGCTTAACATCTAGTAAAATAGGTTTTATTACTTTTTTTGTTTCAATTAACAGATCATACATAAATCAAACAACCGTAAACAATATTTCGCAAACTTTTCCTTTATTCTTTTTTCATGTGTTATTTTTCAATTTATTAATTGCTTCATTTCATTTTGATTATTTTTTTTGTATTTGCAAAAATTTATTATTATTTTGCTATCTCACAACTCATGAATATGTCAAATTCTGACAATGATAAAGTTTTGATTGTTTTTGTGGTTTTCATTTTAGCGCTTCGTGTGCACATTCTATCAGTTATCACCGTCATCAGCCACTAGCTTTAATGTTTCTAACGTTTGTAGTTGTAGCTTGCGCTTAAAAGCAAAACGGCAGGTGACAAATTTTGTTTCGTCTGAAAGACAGCGTAAGACGTTTAAGTTTTTCTATTAAGTTGGTTAAAGGTTTCCTCGTGAGCTGGCCTACTCAAGCACCAAAATGCGCATAGAGGCACCCTAAACAAATAAATACCATTTTGTTAATAAAATGAGTTCGGATAAAATAGGTCAGTAATAATTTTTTAAATAGGAGTCATAAAATCCTATAAATTGTTCTCATAAATTAATAGTGAATTTTTACAAAGAAGTTTTTACCCCATCTAGTAAAGGTTGGACGCCAACTTGAGTAGATAATTTTGTCGTGGTTAGAATTTTTTTAGTACCCCTCTTAACTAATAAGGATGTAGTCAATGCTTTCAAACATTATTTTTATCGCTCATACTACCATAGTTGTCGGTATTAGCATAAATAAATTAAAGGAAATTGCTTTTCGGTAATGCCTTTGGTAATCAGTAAAAAATACCTGGCCTTATAAAATATGCAAACGTTTTAACCGGAAAAAAGTCAGTGCTGATAAATTATTATATTCGAGATTTATCCGTCTGTACTTACTTATGAGTGTTTGATTGAAAAATGAAATATTTGAATTTAGATTTTAGGTTTAAGCAGTGGAATATAGTAGAGATCGTTAAAACAGTAATCTGGAAAGAACAAAACAAATCATTTCAAAATTGTAATCAATCTCTACCTTTTTAAGATTTTGTACAATAAAAATTATTTGCAAGTAGTTTCAATAGCGCAGGCATACTAGAATTGTCTGTCTTAAGTATTATTATGAATTCACCTTAGTACAACAAAAATATATCTTCAGAGTTGCCTTTCCAATTATAATAAATCTGGTTTATTTTACTTCCAACTAAATACGATTTTAAAGAAAACTTAGAAGAAATACGATTTTAAACAAACTGTTGCAAAAAATTCGCCAAAGCTAAAAAAATTTGTTAACCAAATTTTTAATTTTTTCATTGATCACTGAAACTGGTCAACGGAAACTTTATGCACAACATGGATAAAGCTAATGATACGAGTACACTAAATGAAATTAACTAATCAGCAAATTATTCTTTAAATAAATCAATGCTTGCACGGCTTATGGGAGGAAAGAGATATATCTTAATAAAGTTAAATGCTATAAAAATTAGGGGCTCTAATTTCGAGCAATAAATATTCTATTTTGGCGTCCTTCATAGCATCTCTAATTTTCGGGCTTTAATTCACGCGGCTTTTAAAAGTTTTCTGGTTACAGTTCACTTCAAACGCGACTATGTGATTTTTTTCCGTAGCCATATAGCCAGAAGCGATACTTAGTGCTAAAACGATTTCTTCCTAATCAGTCTACTATTTTGAATATTGCTTTCTCTAAAGTCGTAAATTGTGGAGTCCATATTTTGTCCTTGTTTTCGTATGGCTCAAATCGTTTTTATGCCCAAGTTTTCTAATCATATGAAGAGTGCTGGAGTTTGTGTTGCGAACATGGTGACCACTAAATATTCGATGGTTTTATGTGCTTGGCTTTATAGTTTAGCATTTTAGTATCGGTGAAGCAAAATAATTTTTAATTAAATAATTGCGCCGAAACCGTGTATAACACCACCTGTCCTCTCTACTCTATTCTGTTCTTTGCAATGTTACTTTAGTTCAACCAAACGCACGTTTTGAAATGCATTTTATGTCTATGGCTGCGTCATTTTTTAGTCCTCTGCGGCCCAAAAAGGCTCAAATAGGTTCATAATTATTGATGAGACCTACCAAGGGTAAGAGAAGTGTTTGACTAGTATTCGATAAGAAATAAGTCGCTTGCAAGCAAAATGTGAACGCCGCACTTTTTTGGGTAAAAATGGTGTAAGTCAATATTTTTCACCTACTTTTAATAAAATCAAACTGACTAAAAAAGTCCTTTAGAACTCTATTACGTCAGGCTACTTTATTGGGAAAGCATGTATCTATATAAATATAAATATTAGTTGAAGCTCGTCTTCTTCAGTCATTTAGCACAAATAGATAACCAATGCTGAACAATGTGACATTAATATACTTTTTTCCTTCATAACTACGCCATCTATAAATCAGCTTCAGTAGTTCTGGCAAAACCCTTGTAATTTTTCTTTTGTTAGATAAATTAAAGTAATTAAATTTTTTTATAAAGCTGCTTTTGCCTAAAGTAAATTGGTGGTGCGTGTTTCGTGCCACAAATTATTATTTAAATGCAAAACCATTGTTGTTATTAAATTAATGACACTATTGTTATATTCATTAAATAATTCAATGCACGTGCAAAGGCAATAGAATTGGAAGTTTTTATGTAACCTATGATTTCCATTGTAATTTTAATGAATGAATTACTAATGAAAGGTAGGGCCAAATTCTTCGAATATTAACAAATTTTAGGCGGTTGCCAAGAAAACCAAAGAGGAGCAGACAAATTAAATAATGCGTACTTTTTTAATAAAGCAATATTATTTTTGGCCAGCGGCTTAACTTTACTGAAAGTCTTATCAATAAAATGTAATCTCCCATGTCGAAAATGAACTCTATAGTTTGTCCAATAAGTAGATTATAAGAAAAGGTGGTAGCAACTTGACAGTAATTACAAAAACACACCAAGATACATTTTGTGTTTTTTGTAATTGCTGTAACTTTGCTATCACCTTTCGAAATAATCTTTGAATTGTTTAAATTAGTTTGGACCGATAAAAATCGTCAAGGCAATATACGAAAAAGGAATGGAGAGACAAATTTTTTTCTATATGGTGAACCACCATTGTTCCTCTACTGCTTTTACCTCTGCGGAAAAAGAAAAACTTCGTACCTTAAAAATAAAATTTTTCCATTTAACATGCCAAGTCCTCATGTGTAGACTAGCGACGTTTATTCAAATTTACCATACAAATTTTAATTAATTCATTTGGAAATTTTGTTCATTGTTGAAGTATAGCTCTGATTATATGACTGTTTCAATAAGCAGAGTTGCCGCAGTTGAAGAGCTTACAATACACAAATCATTGGAAAAACTTAGTATGTCTCCAAATATTGCGATAGTCGGAATGCAGATACATGATGACTGCTTTTTTGTGCCTCAATTAGCAAGCATTAAGGCTAAAAGAAATATTTAAAGAACGTTTAGTTTACTTAGTGCCTTTAGGTTATTTTCTTTTGCAGATATGTGAAGTTTCACGTCTGTGTAGAGTGGATCGAAAAAAGTTTCACCAGCCATGCCCCTAAATACAGTCTATTTTTATTGTTATATCTTTTAATTCGTCCTTGGTACTTCTTTCATCAGACATTCAGTTCTAGATATGACCTTTGATTTATCGCAGCCATTTGTGCCCCTAATAACCAAGTTTTATTAACTGCCGGATAGTCGTCTTAAAGTTTTTTGTCACATCCAAGATGCCGCCCCCTATTTATTTTAAAATGTTCATGATTTCACTTCAGGTAGCTCAAGTCTTTGTCTTGTAAACCGCAATTTTGTTAAATAGAAAGCGGTCTTAAGGCTTTGGTTCAGAAGTTTTGACTACAGACTGGTCTAAAAACTCAATAAAATTTAAAATTTTTTCAAACAAAAAGCTGATGGTGCGTAAAACTTATCGTACAATTTTTTTTCGCATCATAAAGGCTTTTTGTATTTTTAGTTTTTTTAGTGGGTTTTATTTTTTAAGATTGGCAAAAAGTTTACTGTGCAACCAATTCCAATTTGAGGAATAAGGATGATTTGAATCGGGATGATAAATTGAATTTTTAAAGTTATATTTTATAGAACTATTTGTATTAAATGACAAACACTAACAAAAGTCATAGTTAACTTGTTTGTTCAACGTTTGTTTCTATAAATATTTGGCCGAGACAATGAATCACATCAGAGGTATAGCACCACTATGTTGGCCTTTGGTAGTTTGCTTGTGCAATACTTACCTGCCTCCACATCAAAAGAAGACAAATCGGATAATATAATTACTTCGCATTAGAGAAGAACTTACCCAGAGGTATGAGTCATATTAATTGAAAGTCAGTAAAACACACAAACATGTCCTCAGTAGTTCACTGATCAGTGATTAATAAACATATGTTTGTGGGGTTGGCAGTTCTTCAATCGTTAAAGAAGCAGCGTGACAATAACATTTGCCCGTGTATGGACTTTAACCAGCAATAAAAATAAACAAATATTGAAGTTTTTTTTTTTTGAACCGGTTAACTGCATTTTTATGTGATAACGTGATTGTATGTGTTGTTGATGTTGTTCTTATTGTCAAAACTATCACAGGAATATTTATTTGTGGGTAAAGCGGAAACACTGTTTAAAATAGTTATTTCCGTTGAATAAATGTAAAAAAATGTTTCGAGAAGATGTTGTTTACGTTTTTGTTGTTGCTGTTGCTATTACTATGATTAGTTTGAAGAAAACGTAATTCGGAGGATGGCGATGTAGTTGTAGATGTCGGCGGGGCTGTTAACGATAATGATGCTGTTGTTGGCAATGATGTTCCTGTTGTTAAACCTAAAATTGCTGATGCACCTTGTGTATTGGCAATCAAATAGTAAAGTGTAGCAAACAGCGAAATTGTAGTAGAGGCTGTTGCTTGGCATCTCATGCAGCCAACTAGATGCTGTAATTCTAGAAATTTGTTGATGAAGAAAGGAAAGCAGGATAAAATCTCTTCGGTGGTAAAAGGATGCAGCTTATGTTGCCTTCAGTAGAGATTGAATTGCAAGTTTTTTGCCGATATAAAACGGTTTGCTTACATCCCATTCTTTTCACTTTACAACCAAACTCACCCTGATGCTCGTTTTTAACTTTACACGAATTTCTAATTCTCATGCATTCACAAACACCAGCTGCATAATTATTCGTAAAAATTTTTTTTTTGGTGTCTGCCTTAGGGATTTATCATTGCTGTTTTTCAGTTGCTGTAGCAAGGCCATCGTTTAACGGCTACTGGTTTTATCGTCTAGATTTCAAAGTGTTGTTGTTTAGAAGTTTGTAGAAGCAAACTTGTTTATTTGTGTGTTGTTTTTCACCTTTTTATTTTATTTCGTTATTTTAATCTTTTATTTTTTTAATTAACTTATATATATATTTCGTTAGAGTTTCCTCCTGCTCTATAAAAAGTATTCGTTGCTAATCATCACGTCTTGATATTAAATTTGTTGTGCAGTTAAGCAGTGTTATTATTTAATTGAGTTCTTCCTTTACGTCCAGAAATGTTATAAATCATTTTGATTAAATCTGTAAATGAAAGTTAACACTTGAGTATAAAGTTTTTGTGTCGTAGAAAAATACGTATCAGAAAAAACTTTAAGCTAATAAACAGATATAGAACAAGTTAAAAAATGTTTACCAAACACATACGGGATATTTAATGCGTGCCAAACTATCAGTGTTTATTTATGACACTGTTGCATAATTCATCAGAAGCTGTTTAATTGAATTCAGTATAAAACCGCTTCAATACTTCATTGTATTTCTTTAAAACCGGTTCATATATCATAGTATTCTATAAGAACCGGTTCATAAATCATTTGGTTTTATAAGAACCGGTTCATTTTTAATTATATTCTATAAAACCGGTTTATATTTAATTTTCTTTTATGAAAAGCAAAATATTATTCATTTTATTCAATATGAACCGATTTAGATTTCGTTGTATTCTTTATAAACCGGTTGAAATTTTATTATATTCTTTATTAACCGGTTCAGATTCTATTGTAATTCTATATAAAACGGCTTAGATTTCAAAGTATTCTATATGAACCAGTTTTAATATTATTGATTTTGATATTAGCGGGGTCAGATATAATTTTATTCCAAACGAAGCAGTTCAGGTGTTGTTTTATTCTATATATTTACCGGTCCAGATTTCGGAACCGGTTCAGGTTTTATTATAATATATATATGAACCGGTTCAAATTTGAGGCTTTTCTTTTTAAACAGCTTCAGATATCATTAAATTATAGTTGAATATGTTATTATTTTTTATTTTATCATAGAGGAACCGGTTCTGATTTTATTGTATTCTGTATGAATCGGTTCTTTCTGTTTTCGTATTTTTGTTGTTTTGTTTTTTTTGTAATCCAAATCAGATTCCATTGTATTCTGTGTAAACCGTTTCCCATTTAATTCTACCTGACATATATTCCTTTAGAATTAATGGCCGAGTCCATACAGTTTTTCGAGTTTTTTTTATTGTTTATTTATTTAAAATCTTTCTTTTTTTTAAGTATTTTTACACGTAATGAAAAAAAAATTTGATTATTTAAGTTATCCTATGTGTGCCGAAATATCAGATTCCTTTGGGCTCCAAGGACAAGGATAGTGATAACATGTTACCAGTGGTGGTGGATGTTTTGTGATGCCAGCGTTCACCATGGCTAGACAAACTGAGAATACAGCGACGATAACAAATTGCAAGAAATTCATTTTTGAATTTTTATTAAAAATCGTTAACTTTTGTGTTTGAATGTCGTTTTAATTTGCAACCATATAATGTACTAAAGCAACTGAATCAATATACTCGAAGTACAAGTATATATATAACATTGGTTTCTTTATTCCTTTTTAGAAGTGAAAAGCCACAAATGATTTAATCAGAAAAAAATAATTTAATATCAATGAATAAGATATTGATGTTAATTTAAAATCATACAAGTGCAGTTAAGTTGTTTTCAAAGTCTTCGTGGTCGTTTTGTTTTATTAAGCAACCTAAATTTATATATTGAATAGCTTCTGCGTCATCATGTTCAACCTATAGTCATATTAGGCAAATATTTTACGAGAAAATAATCACGACATTTACAGTCTGTAAAATTTTGTAGTTAAAAATAACAACAACCAAAAATAATTTGAAGTTGAAAAAAAACTTTGCTAGTTCAAAAAAAAATTTAGAATTACTTGAAGATCAACTCGTTGCTCCTAAATTTATGTTAAGTTTAGAAATACTGTGAAGTCAAAGAATATATGGCAACTTTGTACCGAGAATGAGGGTTGCGAAATGAGATAATGTGTACAAACGCCTTTAAAATAAAATAGACTTTTCTACCCCACGACTGCATAGCTTAGCTTTTCCTAATGTCAAATTAGATAGTAAAACTCAATATGGGCTAGTTCGTTTTCATCATTAGTATGTAATTTTATTTAATATGCCCAGTGAACATTGCACCCCTCGTTGCGACATGCAAGTGAAAGTGCAAAAAACTCAATACACTCACGAGTTTTTACTAACACAACCAAAGTTGCGTCTTAGATTAAAATGAAATATTGAAGCAAGTGAATTTTTGACAATTGAAGTAAGTGATCCGCCAAAACGAAAAATATTGTTGCCTGATTTATTATTATAACTAAATTTTGTGCATGTACACATAAAAAGAATAATGACAAAGAACTAAAAAACTCTGTTTAGATCCAAGTTTAGTGATAAGTCTTACTTTTATGTAAAAGAAATGAAAGATACATCTGTGTCTCTAAGTACAGTTGAATACTTATGTTTATAATAATTTCCTAGAACTTTTGTTGTCCGCGACATTTTAAAAAAGAACTTGCATTGTAGTCACTCATAAAACTTGTGTGAATTTTGCTTATAATACAGGGTGTCCGCCGGAAAGGTATACTACTTTGTTTATAATTTTTGATGAATTATATATTTATATTATGTTTTATTTAATAGCGGCAATTATGTATGGAATACAATATCAGATAAGTGTCCGCCTCTGTTAGCCTCACAAATGCGAGGCATTTTGAACACATTTTTCATTACATTCTCACACATTTCACGCGGTATTTCATTAATTTAATCACGAATATTTTGTTTGAGTGTCTCCAGCGTCAAAAAGAAGTCCGGAGCAGTCAAATCAGGCGACCGTGGAGGCCAATCAACCTCACCATTCCTCGGAATTGAAAATTCCTGGCTGTATCGATGTGGCACCGTCTTGTTGAAACCACATGTTAGTCAAGCCGAAAGCGTGCAGTTATGACGTTAAGGAGTTTGCAATCACACCACGATATCGCTCCCCATTGACAGTTACCGTTTTTACTGAATTTCCAGTACAAACATCCTAATTTCGACAGTTAGTTAATTTTAATTTAAG
This sequence comes from Phania funesta, assembly GCA_963932375.1. Lineage (NCBI taxonomy): Eukaryota > Metazoa > Arthropoda > Insecta > Diptera > Tachinidae > Phania > Phania funesta. The sequence goes on along the minus strand of OZ010653.1, from coordinate 99,177,220 downwards.
ACAATTAAAGATTTAGTGGGCGGACTTCGTTGAATATGTCGCTCATTTTAAGAAAATTCTGTATAATGTTGAACAATAATATGTTGGAAATTAAAAAGTTTGCATAAATAGAGATACCCTTTCCAACTGCATTTAAGGATACAAAAATCCGATATTCTTTACACAAATTAAAGTTAAATGCAGAACTTGCAAAATTAAAACAGGAGAAAAACCTTAAGTTTAATTGAAAATCGCAGGGATAATATAAATTATTTACTGACTTTACTCTTATATTTAACTAACAATTTATATAAAGTATATTATTAAGAATTGAAATTAATTAGAATTCATTACAAAACTGAGACAGCTGCAGGCAGAACATAACAAAGTCCAAGCAACGGCAGCCATTGAATTTGACAGTCATGTCTGCTGTCTTCCTTTGTTCCATAGTAACCTTAAAATTATCTACCAAATATTGCTCCCATATTCTTTACGTCCAATGCTATGGTTGGCTTGTGGGTTTGCCTTATTATTTTCCTATGCTGATATTTCATATATATAAGCCAATTTTGCTTTTCATTCGATTCTTGTTTTAAAACTTCAGGAAATATCAGCAAGTGTGATATGAATATTTTATTTAATATTAAAAACAGTCATTTATGTTCAGGGGGGTATGGGTAGTATATACAAATCTTAAGGGACCTGACCATAACGATTCAGGTTTTATTGGCTTGAGTGCAGATATGAAATTAAAATTGGTTTCAAATTCGGCCATGGCCAATGAATTATTGAAAATAATTTATGTTGGCAAGTGATTTTGGGCGGTGCGTATTGTGGACAGTACGTGGGTTTGGTATTCTTTTGTCCAACGTATTTCTCAGCTTGATTTAACTATTTGTTCAATAAAATCAATATATAAGTTTGTCCTTGAATGGTGTTGATTTATGATCACAAATTATGTATAATTTTCCGTTTTCTTCTCCTTTAGGTTTAAGTTCATATTTTAACAAAGGTGTCATTGTTTGATAGCTGGCAGCTTCATTTTGAAAGGAATGTAATAAATTATATGGAACTTTGTTATGTATTATTGACTATAAAAAGCCTCGTTGTTAAATTAAGTAAATAAATGAACATCACCAGAGGCTGTTTTTTATAGAAACTGAAGGATTCGTTTATTCTGCACTTTTAACAATAACAACAATTTCGCGACATCGGTCAGCTTAATTTTTAAGCGTGAAAGTTCCATGTTATTGAGTTGTTATTTAGTGTCCATTAAATATCAGAAATGAAGGGTGTCTCAAATGGACTTGAAATGAAACTTTCAAAACAAAATAAATGTTGAGTTTCTTTATGACATCCTTCTCTATTATTTCTTTTAAAAATCTCAAATTACTTGTTTATCGATTATTTAAAGTTGTTATTTCTATTAAAAGTTTTGCTTAATAGTATTTTTGAAATCTAGAAAAAAGTAAATTATTTAGCAGAGAGTAGACATTTATACTGGTAGCTTTAATTACAAATATCGTGACCTATTAAGGTCATAATATAAAAATAGATAATAATTTGGTCTATTATTTCATTATTTTACTATACAGAGTCAATGACGTAAATATTACTGCAATTAGAATATGACACATATCAAATTATAAAACATTTTTTTAGATCCAAATTAACAACCTTCAATTGTCTATATAAAGCTTTATATTTTATATTTATTTTGCGGCAACTGAAAATAAATAATTAGTATTTGAAAAAGTTGTAGATTATGTTAAAGATACTTAAATAGTTATTATTTGTTTTTACTTTGGAAATGATCAATTTGATATTTTTATAAACAATTGAAATGGTTTCTTTCATATTCTGACTTCTTTTTATTTTATTGACATTCCGAAACATAAACATTTCTTTCGTATTTTATAACATGTGCTCTTATTTTCATTTTAATTTTTTTTTCATGAAAAAATCATAATGAGTTACGAGGCACATTTTCATTTGAATGGATATGTGAATAAACAGAAGACTCTGTTCTGGCCAATGGAAAACCCTCAAATTATTTATCAGTCACCTCTGCATCCATTAAAAGTGACAGTCTGGTGTGCAATTTCGTCAGGAGGAATCATTGGACCTTACTTCTTTGAAACTGAAAACGGCGTAACGGTAACTGTCAATGGGGAGCGATGTCGCGATATGATTGAAAACTTTTTAACGCCACAACTACATGCTTTGGGCTTGACTAACATGTTGTAATGTAATTCACCATCTATTGTTAAAAGAAGTATCTGTTTTGATAACGCTTGTTTAAGTTGCGGGCACGCTTTTATACCGGCCTTATAACTCGTCGAAATGGGGGGTTCACATCTTCTCAACCCTAGTTGCCACATGATTACATCCAAGAGTCTATTTTAGTTATGCGTGCTCAAGGGTGTTAATTAAGTACACTAGAATACCTCAGATATAGGTTGATCAATTGCTTTCATGATGCTACATGAATGATACATGATCATACTGTAAACCAGCTCAATAAATTTTAAAAAGTTATAATCCCTAAACATTTACAACAGTTTTATTTCCTGGATTGAGCCAACAAAAAGACTAGAGTTTTATTTTTGGCAGACATAATTAATTTATTATAAGAACTGAAAATTTTACAAATAACATATATTTAAAAAATAAAAGAAAATTTAAAACAATGAATAACCAAAGTTGTTATAATAAAAATATAATATATGCTAATTTAAAGAAGAGAAAAATATGAATACCTAAAGCATACAAAATAAGACTTAAATATCTATATCACATGCAGTAAATAGCAAAATGTTAAACCAGTATTTTAGCGAGAATTTGACTTTTGTTCAATAATACAAATAGCATTAGAAGAAAAGCCAGTGTGAACTGTCAAAATGGATTTTGGAAAACGGAGAGGAAAAAAACTAAAAACAATGCGAGTTTGTGTGCTGCACGGTATTTTGGTGAAAGGAAAGATAGTCACGTGCAAATTACGATGCCAAGCTAAACATTTTTAAAATAATGACAAGCAACACAAACAATTGCGTACAATATACACACATATAAGAAATAAAATAAGTAAATAATCAACAGCAATCACACATTAGGAAACAAAATCATGAGTAAAATTGATTTTTCCTCAAAACGTCTTTCCTCTTTATGAAATAAACAAAAAAGTTTATAAGACTCAAACTATTCAATGGAAAATATAAAAAAAAAATAAAAACTGAAAAATTTAATTTGAATACATTTTTTTTAATTTAAAATTTTGCAATTTTTATGGTCTTTTAGCAGAGTTGATGTTTGACTTACGTACCAATCAGTTTCAAAGCGTTTAATTATTCTGAGCAAACAAAAAGTTGTCTTTACTAACGGATCTGCAGTTTGTATTTTTGTATTGAAAGGACGAGAAGCCATTTGTCTCCAAAGGTAAACAACGATCAAACTGCAAGAAAAGCTTTAGTCTTGAAGCATTATTATTGGTGAATAGGAAAATTTTTGCATTGTAATTTAAAAATATTTAAAAATATTAAAATTTTTAAATATTGTTTCAAATTGTTCTATATCAGAAAGTTACCAATGCCATTGAGCTGCCTTTAATGCACAGGCAATTTCTTACACCTTGCAAAAGTTTGAGCTCGACAACACTCTTTTGACCTTAAGCCATCAACTAGAGAGGAATTGGTATATAGCTGACGTATCTGACAGTGTAGAAGATTCCAGTCAGCGCCGATCAGCGGAATTATACGGCTTCAGAAAGTCAAACTAGCTTATATTGCTAGTGCGAACGCCGACGGCATTATTGCGGAAAATTTTTCCGAAAATACCGTTAGTGACTAACGAAGGAAATTCACTAACAATATCAAACGCTGCATATCCCTGATAATAATTTCCTTTGGCATGAACTGTATATTAATGTGAAATGTATATAGATGACGTGTGAACATTTCACATTAACGATCGTGTTCACTAGAACTTTTACGATGGGATTTTCTGGAGAATATGTCATTGAGACTTCCAAAGTCAATTTAATCCGAGACTAAGATTAAAAATTTTACCGCTTGCTTTTATGAAACGTTAGTATAAAAAGACTGAATTTCGTGCAAGCCCCGCAACCATTTCTACATCAACTGAGTTTTAGTGAAACGCCCTGCATATATTTGTTTTATAAATAAATACCAGTCGGAGCTTCTGAAGAGGGCAAGAATTTTGGAAATTTTTTTATAAAACTAAGAAATTTCGAAATTTTTGCTCGTTAAAATATTTATAACTTATCTCTTCTTTAACCCCTACCGCTAGATTTGGGTCTGATTTTATTACTAGTTTAAGGCTACATTTTGCACCAAATAGTTTAAGGATACAATTGTCTCTTATCAAAAAAAAAAATACATTTAAACTTGCACTCTTTTTTTTAATTTTTTACCTGAATATAAAAATTCGTTCGTTTATAACAAAAATAAATGAAAAAAGAAGCGAATAATATTGCGGAAAAAGTAAATGTTGAAGCAACCAACATGCTATTGCGGAACACTAGTCTCCAATTATACGACAAGGACATCATTATCATGACACTATCAAAGAATGTTTACAAAAACATACAAACGCGTAAACTTATCTGCAGATATTTTATAAAGAAGAATGGTTGCAAAATGATGAGATATAATTTTTTCGTCTTGCATCAAAAGGAATAGTGGCATTTTTATGTAAAAAGATAAATAAATGTACGGAATGAATACTACAAAAGACCCTTTAACGGTTATAAGTTTTGTTTAAAAAAATAAATTTTAATGATTATTTCCCAAGCTTCTCAAGCGAAGCTGGTTTCATTTGGTAAATAAGACACTTAAATGCAGCATTATTCAAGCTGGACTATTGGCCATGGAAATACCAAATACTGTATTATATTACTACCAGATTTATAAAAAGATATAATAGCTGACGAATTTTTAAAGAGCTAAACATAACTGCAGATCTCATAAATTAATGAATTTCGTAGCATTATAAGCCACGGGATCTGGGTTACCTATTACGATCAAAAATTATATAAGCAAAACAACTAATGTATACAATTAGTAGGCTGATCTGGGTCATACTATATTCAGCACATACAATTCAAGTAATTACGTCATCGGGGTCGTTGCAAACGCGGCAAGGGAGCAAATAGCAGGAAATCGTAGTTGAAGAATAAGAGCTGCTGGCAGATTTAAGAGCAAGTGGAGGATAGTATATTCAATTTTCAATAGCTTTTATCTGGTCTCGTGAACATGTGTCAGTGCAAACTTGGACTTCATTTTCTTTATAGTCTATCCAGTCTAGAAGCTATAGAATTAAACAAATTTTGTTTCTTGGTACACAACTTTAACTATGAGTTTATTGTATCGCTTTCACTTTCTATTAACTCATAGAATTTTTCATGTTTCATTATTTCAAATGCTTTTTCTATCTCCACCGTTGTCAAAAAGTTCACTATATAAGATTAGTTTTCTGATAAATCGACGGTTTTATTATTCAAATTTAAACATTAAATATTTTTTAGCAACTTTCAAATTTATTTGTAAAAAAATTTACACCACAGTACGTATGCGTATTACAAAACACTCATACGCTAATAGCGAATGAGCTTTTTAGAATTTTCCTTTGCAGTTAACGAATAGAAATACATTTCGGCGCTTAATGTAGGCTCTACATAGTATTAATAAGATAAAGCCTTTAAATGGAACAATTTCTCTTACCTGATTTCACAGAAAATCCACAAAAGTATCTATTCCCGATTTGCCGATTTTTCGGGGACTTTTTTCTTTTCCCCATCACTTGTTGCAGGCAAAAAGCAAGGTCTTTTCATACCTTAGTAAATTTTCCCTTTTTGAAACAGTGTTAAGAATAAAAAAAATTCTATGAAAATATATATTCATAAAGGAAGAAATGGGAAAGAAAACAATTTCCCGGAGAATTGTTATCATAAGCATGGTACTCTGTTCATGATTTCGTGCGAAATGCTGTCAAAAGCCCATACAAAAACATTCGTGCAAAATAAAAAAGAAATAATGTTGCTGAATTAGTACTCCGTTCACTTTTTTAAAACACACGAAATGTTTCTGGCAGCATGTTTTTCCAAGTAAAAAATGTTTCTGGCAAAATTTTTTTCAACTGCGAATTTTTTTCAGCTGCTCATCACTTTTTTCGCACGGAATTTTAAACAACTATCAGTTAAGCATATGTAGTTTTAATTTTAAATGTGTTGTGCCAAAAAAAAGTATAAAAATGGAGAAAAGCGTAAATTTATTAAAAAGTGCAAAAGAAAAAAGAAAATTTAGTGACGTAGAAAAGCGTATCCTTATTTCAACGGTAAAAAAAAGAAAACATATTTGGGATAAGTCAGATAAGCTATAAGTAATAATATTATTTTGTTTTCCATTTGTTTAACTTTTTTTATTAGTTTTTCTCCCGATTTTTTCGAATAATATTTTTGTCAACTCATCAAACACATATGAACATACATATGTATGTATATACATATGTTTTTTGTTTACATAATTGAAACAATGTTGCATACTTAAAGGCCATAAAAAACAACATTTTTCTTCGAAACCGCAGTATTGTCACCACTAGCGTATTGTCAAATTTTTCAAGCGAAATAATAAAAGCTGCTCAACACTTTTTGCAAATCCGAACAGAGTACTAGGCTATAATTGGGATGAATATCTTTAGAATTGCTAAACAAATGTTTAATTGTTAAAGTAATTCAAAGTTGTTGTATTTTAAACGAGATGATATTTATTTTAAATTTCGTCGAAATATGAAATTCAAAAATTATTTAAAGAATTCTTACACCACCTATTTCCAGTTAACATTCTTGTAGACTCTAAAAATTAAGATAGCGAATTATTTTTTAATACGGAAAACTATATAGAATCAATAGAGAGTATATGACTTTACTAATAGCATTAAATTTATTTAGAGCCAGTGGAAAATTAAATAAAATTTTATATGCTCTCTTGTGGACTAAACAAACCTCAGTGGAACGGAGAAGAATTTTTTTGACTGCTGTTCTTTTTGCCGAAAAAATTAGGACACAACGCAACTATAACTTACTTAGTGGGGTAATTTTTCTCAGCACTCATTTTTAAAACCTTCTTTGTTTTATTTTTGGTTTATTAGTAATTAAGTTTTTTGTTTTAATGAAAAAAGGATGTTATGGATAGTGGTTACTTTTCACACATAATTGATTTTGGAAAGTTATTGAATTTTAAGTAATATTTTTTCTGACTTAAAAATAGTATAATGCACCCCATAAACTAGACCAAAAAAAAAAAAAATGGTTGATCCGAGTAGGAAGGTACTGACAAGATTTGTAGTGTCATATATTTCGTGCTTCTCTGAATAGATTTTGGACAATTCTGCAAATATTGATATATAGATAACTTTACAATTTGGTCACCTAATTAAAAAAATTACGCGATTACTTGAAAGTAGAGACAGGATACTAATAATTTTGGGAAGCACTAAAAACCGCATTGAAACAACTATTGAATTAAACGGACTTGTTTGCGAAAATAAAACAATATTCTTCAGACAGGATTCAAATTCTCTATTAACTACAAACATACGCTTATTAGGAATTTTAAAGCTCAATTTCTAAAACTCTTGTTTTATGGAGTTAATCGGTTTGCGCAGAGAAAGTGTCAGTTGGTAGAAATATAAACTTCTGAACTTTTTTTCGAAGTCTGTATTTACTAAAACTTTTATTAATTTCTTAACATTGACTTAATAATGAAAGAAGACAAATATTTGTTAGTTGTTTGTAATATTTCGTATATTTATTATTAAATCTAAATTTCACACATTTATCTAGAACGAAGTCATACTAAAGACAGAAGTTTTAAAATAATATCGAAAGTGATATTAAAAATATTTCAACTAAACAATGTTAAAAGACAACTTTAGAGTCTTCTTAAATAAACTTTAACTTAAATGATGCTTAAGAAACTTATTAAAATCCGACGAGCAGATGCAAAGTACAACCAATAAATTTTCTAAGAATTTAGCGTCTTTTTATAATTTATATCTGCTTTACTTCTTTTGCTATTTAGGTTTCACTGATTTACAAAGTTTAGTTTTGTTTTTGTTGTGCTTTTCTTGACACTACATTTTTACAGAAAAACGTTTAATATTTTAAAGTTCAAGGCATTTTAATGAAGTTTTTTTTCTTTTCGCAGGACTTGATATTTGTTTATCGTACTCGTATAGCAGCAGTACGAATGAAAGGCATACTGTGCCTAAAAAAACTGCATAAAATAGGAGGAATGTGTACAGTATCTGTTAATATGTTTTTTCCTAACTACTCAACTAGATTATTCATGAAATTTTAAAAAAGGATCTGAAGTTCCATAATCTAAAATTCAAATCGTTCAAGAACTGGAAGAAAGTGACTTTGATTTACGCAACAATTTGTGTGAAACAATGTTGGAGCGTTTCTGCACTGTAAGTCCCATTTTTTGGAGCTCATTTTTACTCACGTCCACAAGTAAAACTGCCATTACTGGTCTCAAAGAACCAGCAACCCTTGATTGAAACATCAAAACCCTTTGCATTGTGCTAGGGTAACTGTTTGGTGTGCCTTATCAACGAAAGAGATAATTGGACCATTTTTTCTTCGAAAATTCTCGAGGTCAGGCGACGAATGTCAACGGTGAAAGTTATCGACGCATTGTTACGGAGTTCTTTTTACCCAACCTGCGAGCTCATACACCGTACTCTTCACACACGTGTAAAAATGTTATTGATCACATTGGCTTAATTTATTCTATTTGAGTTTAACTGATTTCATACTAAAATGCAGCTATGAAAAGTAATCGACGACGCCATGCAACACCATCACTAAGTGAATGTTCTAGATCATTTCGGAATCGTGCGTACTAGTAGATTGAATCAGATTTATATTAAGCAATTTATGCAATGTTGAAACCTAAGTATAAAAGTAAAATTTTGCAGGAAAAACGTTCTTTCTTATTCATCCTCATTGGCAGACGATTGCTAAGGAATTAAGATATTTGTGCATATATTTTTTTCTTGTAGTGAGAACAAGACTAAATAAACCTAAATTTATTTTATACCTAAATTTACAAAGTAAAATTCAAAATATAATATAATTTTTTTTTGAGACAAGAATCCAGTGATAATATCCAGAGGATATTTTATTATACATTTCGGTGCCAATCCATTAAAGGGTAATATGATTATAATCCTAAATTTATTCGCTTTTGTAGATTTAAATCTCTTCGCAGATTTGGCCCGAAATCATTTACCGTATAACAAACAAAAGGGGAAAATATAATTCATTAATTTGCCAAGCGACTAGCTCATATTCGCCTATTGGAATGAACATATAAATTTTGCCAGTGGAATAATTAATAGAACTCAGACACAGCATTCGAAGCTCGGCATCAGAATTAGTACAATGACTTGTAAATTGCCTAACGGAAAGGATATTAATAATATTATTTTCGGCGAGCTATTAAAATCTTTTAGCAAAGGATATATTTATAGCCAACATGTATTGATTACGACCTTTTTTTTTCAATTTCGGTATCATAGATTTATCTTTGGTTGCAGTCAGAAGTGGGGTTTTTAAATACTGATGGCAATGCAAAAATAACAAAAAGAAAAAAAAACAACAACAACAAAAGTAAAATATTTAATTAGATCAAGTCGGCTATAAAGTCATATAAGTAACATAACCTATACCTGTCTCCCTTAAGCTTACAGGCAGTACATTACTGAATGGCCATTCACCGGTGGAACCCAAATACAAAATGTAAGTTACACAAAATTAGTACATTAAAATAATCTTTAGTAATAATAATACGCTTAATGAAATTATATATAAATTATGTAAGTTCAATTAATGCTATGAAAAAAGAAAAGATTTAACCAAAAACAATCAAAGAGCGGAAAGTATCGCATAGTGAAATTACGGAAAATTATTTTATCAAACTGAATTAAATTCTAACAAACATTAAGCAATTTGTGTAAAGAAAAGAGGTGAAGTAAGAGACAAAAAAAATATTTTGTGTGCAGAAAACCAATTCAGATCAGTGAATAAAGGCGGTGTAATTAACATTTATGTAAAAGGTATTTAAGATCCCCCTAATGATGTACTCTAAATTTAGATATAATTAAAAAAAAAAATAAAACAAACCAAAGCTTCTAGTATACCTATAATTCTGTAAAAACAAAATCAAAGAAAAAAAGATCGTCCCGAAAAATACGGTATATTTCGTACATCGGCAACTATTGCCTTCCTCTTCATCATCAAATAACTTCATTGACATACATTTGCTTGACCTACATATTTGAAATGTAACAAAAATTCACTTCTGTATAATGTCTAAAGCAATGTTTTTTTATGAATGTATATAAAAATTAATTTTCCCCGATAAGTTAATATTGAATTCCATTATAGTAGTTATAATTAAAATTTCTATAAGATAAAATGAATACACGTAATGAAATGTGCCTCTTTGAATAAAAATTAAAAATAGTTTGTAATGAATTGCTAAATTATCTACAATGTGATTTCTTTTGAAAAGTTCCCGCAAGGTAAAGAGATGTGTACTAGGGATTACCTGTTATATCTATATTTCCGAAGTCTGCGAATATTGGTAATCAAAGGTTGGGATGGGCACGCTGTTGTTCCAATGTCAACTGGAAGCAACCCAGATTAGTTAACGATTTTCATGCCGATATAGTAGTTTATGCTCACCCTTTTTGTTTTTAATCGAACCAATAACGTAATTGAAATTAATAATACGGCATGCTTAATTATTTCTATATAGTTTTAATCCCATTTGTGTTAAGATCTCGTACCCACCCGTTTGCCGACGAGCCAGAGCCGGAATTTTATGCATGCCATTGCTTAACTAAATCAAGGACCTACTTCTATCTTTAAGGTTGTATGCTACACACGTAGTTTCAACAGGATGGGGCGACTGCACACACAGCCAAAACTTCGATGAATTTTCTTCTGGGGACATCCCTTGGCCATCGAGGTCGCCCGGTCTAACTCCCATTGATTTTTTTATGGGACTACCTCAAAGAGAAGGTTTATAATGACAATACAATAAGAAAAATATTCGTCGAGAAATCAGCTCAATTAAACCAGGTTTACTGCAGCGTGTGGGGCACAAGACAAGGCTCCGTTTTGAACAGTCTGTTCAACTCGACGGAAGACATCTGGATGGTATACTCTTTAGAAAATAAAAGCCGCGTTTCCATTCTATCGTTAAATGCCCCTAATAAAACTTTGTGTGAATTATTACATTTTTTATTCAAGTTTTAAAATAGAAATCTGCTACCAGACACCCTGTATATACTAAAAACTTCTCATAAGCGGTTTGATTGATTAGCTGTATATTTTAAGGCCACATTTACACAAATCGTTCACAATCTATAATATTTTATTCATAAATTCCAATCGCACTGGAAATTAATAAACTAAAGTTTAGAGTGGCAGAACACCAGCTATAATAATAAACTTAGGTCATCGTAACATAATATGCGTCTAGATATATATATAGATAATATGAATTCAATGTAGTTCACTATAAAGTTTTCAAATTGATATAAACCTCAATACTTGATAAAGCTTTTCTAAAAAAACAATTCCAACTACGACTATTAAATTGTAAAAAGTTATAATGTCAAACCCTTTCAATTGTTACTTTTCCGGTATCTGATGTAAAAAGCAACGTCTTCAAAAATATGTGATTTAAAAATTTATATGAAATATATATTAATTAATTAATTATAAAAATTAAAAAAAACTTATCCCAATTTTAAAACTGCAATGAAATATTTTCGCTGAAAATATGCAACAGTCTCGAGCAACACAGCTGGTATGCGCGTTATTTTTTCTTCATAATATAAAATCACTCATACGCTCAGTACTATATGAGGACGGAGCTAAAGCATAACACATTTTTTGAAACAATTTGTCAATTGGAAAACATCTTTTTTTAGTTTAGTTAAATTGAACATATTTCTATTATATTTTTATTTAAAAAACGTAGGACCTTATTTTATAGAAGATAAGGCGACGTCAGATTTTATGAAGAAAACGAAAACCAAATGCAACATTCTTGAATCTTTTTTTGTTTTTCATACAAATTTCTAACTTTATTTTACAATCGTAGAACGAGGACGTAATTTTTGTTAAATTTTATATTTTTACAAAATTGTTAAACTACTATACAGATTAAAATACAATGTTGGCGCGGCTTAATGATAATATTGTTGACGAAATTCGAGTATATATATAACAGAATAGGACAATCCGTTTTCCATTTATGTTAATATTTGTCGTGCAGTTTGACATATGGGTATATTTTGTGACGACAAAAGTCGGCAAATGTGTGCTTTAGTCGACTAACCTATTCCATATGTAATTTCCACTTATCCCAGTTCTCCTTTGTATATTAACTACCTAAAATATGAATTAATCGAACTTATTTATAATTTAATCGTTAGGCAAGCTACTTATCCTAAATGTAAGTTTATTTCCATTTTTATACTTTTGGATATTTTAGTTAAAATAATTTTTGTAATGGGCCTGAGGAAATACCTCTGCCAATCCCGTAAGAGCATTTTATCAGCAATATTGTTATATGAATTAACATTCATTAAAATTTCTATTATTCGCTTTTAAATTTATTAAATGAGAAGGTTCTTTTGCAGTTTGCAGAAAATGGGTATAAAAGGAGTGGCTATGATCAAATTTTAGACAGTCTTGTGACAGAAGTTGTCGAAGTAAGACTATTATTATCAGCGGCATCCCGCTTATGAAAATACAATTATCTGAATTTTACATAGACTTTGGTCTTCGTATCAAAAATTATTGTAGTGAACCCATGGCATGTGAAAGTTCCATATACTAATTTGCCTAACATGAGGACTCGTCATACGAAAGCCAATTGAGCGTAGCGTTCCCGTAGTGCGCCAACCCAATACCCGACTGATCCTGCTCACGACAGCCTCCTTGATCGCAGTATTTCGTTGAATAAAGTCTGCTTTATAACGTCGCCGATTGCGTTTGATTTTCTCCAAGGGTCAATCAAGAAATATTATTATGATCGGTCTACTGGACTTGGCGAGTATACCCCAGTCTTTCGATAGTGTCATCGCAAATTCTAAAACTAGAACCAATTTTAAGATACTGAATGCAGATTCAAATTCAGCAACGCAGGTAACATAGGAAGGATCCTTGCGTTGCTCTTGTTCAGAAGTTGACCTGAATTTGTAAGCTTTGCTTGTAATATTTTGGGAAAACTGGAAAATTTTTATTAAGTTAACAAAAATAAAGTTTTACGCAAGCAGAACTAGGCAGCTGCTGTGATCAAAATATTATTTCGAGACAGAGGCAACTGTTACAAGTATACGAAAATATTGGAAAAATCGAATAAGGCAGTTACTTTTTCGCAATCGTGTTGACAATTAACTAAATACTTCCTTATCACTTTATCTTAAAAATATACATACGCATTACAGTCATTTATCATTCCAATGTTCTCAACAGCCAATATATTAATTCCTTGGCCTTTTTGTATTTAAGAAGAGAACAGAGAAAAGAAAAGAATTTTTATGCTTAAAGTGTCACACAAGAACTATATGAAAAATGTAAATAAATGCCTGGTCTTTTTATCTCTTGACAAAGAAAGAAATGTCAATGAAATTGCAACCGTTTTATAATATTAATTCGTAGAAATAGAAAAACATGAATAAGTAAGAATTAGAATTCTAAGAACGAAAAGAAATCAAAGAGTGTGAAAAAATAAGTGAAACCAAATATCAAATTTTTCTTTTGTTGGAGAAATAAAAAACTATAATTTTGGTCTGACAAATTAAGTTAATGAAAGTCTATATCACTCCGTATAAAGTAGTCGCTACTGGAAAATAATTGGTCTTTTATTAGGTCTCAAAACACTTAACTTTATGATTTTTAAAAGTACAGATTTTTATTTGTGTGTGTTAATTTTAATAATTATCACTATAATTTCCTTACTTCAGTACATTGATATTTAACATTCTTCATTATTTCAATTCACAACTTGCCTCCTTTCAGTAAGATAAAATAACCTCCTTTCAGCAAAACAAAATTATTTAAATAATTAATTAAAACTCCTACCAACAAAAAAATTAAGAATCGTTTAGAAGGTTGTAGAACTTTTGCTATGAGAAATGTATTTTTTGTATCCTTGCATATACAAAATATTTGAAAAAATATACCAACATCTGAGAAAATGTGATCAAGCAAATAGAAACCAGAGGTTGCTTTTATTAGAAAAATAATAATTTTCCTTTTGTTTTGTACTTTTTCTATGCCAACTTTTGTCAGAATTAATGATGGCGTGTTTGTGGGTTTGCTTTTGTCTTTTTTATTACACAAAATATTATAATAATTTTAAGTGTAGCACTTTATCACGAGTTATATGTAACATTTGTTGAGAGCCCATTTAATGCCACTTGAAATATATAACACTACGATAAGAGCGTTTTATTCATTTCAACAAATTGTACTGTAGATTATGTTACGTTAGAGGATTTGTATATAAAAATATACATATTTATTGTTATCAGCCGTAGATACCCATTAAAGTTATTTCCCCGAAGCGCTTACAAGTTTTGCTTGATTATATTGATTGTGATACAAGTCATGCATTGAGAATTTATTAAAGTTCCAAATGATTATATGCGATCTGATATCTGAAGTAAGGATTGTAGTGAACTAGATAATCGTTCCTGGTTTAACGCAACCTTATGAGAGATTCCTGAAGAAGCTAGTACCTACGTGAACAGCTTACATCTAGTGTGAAGAAATGGGCTAGTATCCTTGCTGTAGAAATAGGAACTAGAATTTACTCCTGCCTCTTTCTGCTCTCAAGCGAACGCGCGCACAATCACAGAGTGTATAAAGAAGCTCAATGGTAACATGTGACAAACATATCAAATGTAACAAACTTCCGTATTACGAAAGCGCAGCTTAGAACATTTGGCACCGATGGCGATATAAACAGAGTTTAATAAGATATCGATGGGAGGCTTGCAGACACAGGTAGATTACAAAACATTAAATATTATCAAAATAAGAGGCACTGCCCCAAAACAATTGATGAACTTTGATCGTATACGTTCAACATTAGGTATCCAGAGATAACCCTTACGGTTAAATGCTAACAAAAGATTGTGAATAGACAGATCGGAATCAAAACTCAAAAACTGATATAAGACATACACTTTTGGTAAAATATACCAAATATACTTTGTATTATTGATCGAGGAACCAGTATGAGAAATATACTCCCAACTTGCTAACAATAACATAATGAGCAGATTTAAAAACAATATTACTAAGACTTCAAGGCAATTTTAATGAGGATTTTTAAAGTTTTTGCTCGGCCAAATAGATCAAATAACTTTCAAGTTATACTGACATACACATGTCGTGCCACTTCTCTTATTTTAATTTCAACAGTATAGATCGGAAACTAGAACCCACTTACATAAGTCCAATACTTTGTATACTTGTATAATTTAACGGTCCAAATTAAGGTTTCTTAAACGTTATTAAAACGCCAGGGCAATTATTGGGGTGAGTTAAACCTGAAAATCTCCGCAGTATACTTTGAACCTAAAGCGCCGTAATGATTTGGTTCTTTTATTTTCTTGGTAATTGCAGCAGAAATTTTAATTTATCTTAAAATTAACGTCTGTGTAAAAAAAATATATCGGGTGTTTAAAGAAACAATTGAAGTAAAAATTTATAGTTGCTTTATGAGATAATCGACTCATTTATTATACACTTCTGTAAGAGAATGTAATCACAAACAATATGCTCCATTAAAACCGCAAGCACGTTCCTTCTTTTTTTTGCTACACCAAGGCGTATGATTAGCAGACATCATGCCATCACTTATACGACACAATCCCTAAAAAAGTAACAATTTTTATTACAAGAATAGGAAAACTGTTACTACTTCTTCCTAAAGTATTGCATTTATTTGTTGTATTTAATGATTTAAAAAATTGTTTATTAAGTCAAATGTCTAGAGAACTTCACGTAGAAAGAGCAAGTTTTTATAACAAAGTAATACAATATTTACAGGTTGAAAGAAATTAATTATATATCAAAAGGAATGTCACTTTATTACAAATATAAGAAATAACTCTCACAAAACTGGTCTGCAAAAACAATCCTCGTTAAAACAAGAAAAAAAACTCAATAGGAAAGGTTTAACGTGTCTAAAGAAATTGGTTCCGTTTTTTTTAACAAGTACATATTTTGGTGAAGCCGACGAATTGCAAGTACTAAATATATTTATTTTTTAAGTGCCTTTTCATTTTGGTACTTTTTTGACAAGCAATTATAATTTATTACCAAATATTGCGTCTTATATTAAACGAGATTCTAATATAAAGTATCCTCACCTAATTTTGAATAAAATCAAGATTTGTGTATCGATTTTAGGCTTGCCAGATGTCAATGAAATCAATGGAATCAAGCTAGACAACATTAAAAAATATTAAAATAAAGTTTATATTTCGGATGGAGTAATAGTCAATTTTACATGCCTCGTATGCAAAAAAAATTTAAGATTACGACAGCTTATTGTTTAAGGTTGTTGAACAATATTTTAGGAACAAAGAAAATTTTATATTACCACCATTTATACTGTCCCAATGGGTGATGCTGATGATTTTGCCCATATTTGCCCAATTGTTAGAAAGAATATGTAGTCGCAAATAAAGAATTGGTTGCCTGCAGAAAAGATGAACATGGGATACCTGATAATGTATCAAAAGTTATAACATTTACCAACGAAACGGGTAATCCTAAATTAGATTGGAATAATGGTTGTCATGGCTGGACCATGTTTACACCATAAGAAATATTATAATGAATTGATGCTAAGGCTAGAGTTTCACTGGCATTGATTATGGTATTATTATTTTTTTTCAATGATTCTTATCTACGTAAATTTTAATGTGTAAACATTTTGATTTAAAATTTATTGCAATAAAAGTCATGTTGATAATCGAAAACAATGAAAGATATTATAGCTGGTGATGACAGGCTTCAAGAAGACCGTGCAACATGCCTTTCTGTTCATGAATTCAATTAATCATTGATACATTTGCTTATAGTATACACTCGCACTTCAGTGATTAAAATTGGTCTTCTAGATCCTGCGATTTAACACCACTGTATTTTTTCATGCACTCAAGCAAGAGGTTTAACGTTTTGTCAACAATTTAGCCTAATTGATATATATTGGCCATGAAAGCGCGGGAGTATGTTGAAGCAATCTCATAAAGGCTTTTTACCTCTTATGATACTCCATAACACTTCCTTATGTATTATTAGTTTTAATAATTTAAGAAGAAATAAAATATATTCTTTATATAATTTAAATTTTTCTAATTATTGTGTCAGGCTCTATTTTTATTTATCATATTTCGATAAATCAAACGGATTTTTATTGCAATAATTAAATGCCTAAAATCTTTCTTTTTTGTACTCACAAAACTAAAAAACATTTTTAAAATGACTCACATTCATTCTTTCTAAGTATGGAAAATCCAGATTATGATTTGTTGCGTTAATTTATTTATATTAAAATTTTTCCGATGCACTAAATAGAATTCATCACGTTCTCTTAAAATGAAAATATTTATTATAAAAATGTTATATAAAATGTTTGTTTTGTATTGAAATTGTTCACAATTATTATAATTCATCGATTTTTTAATAATTGTTTTTTGTTACTATTTTTAATTTTTTTTAAAATTGCCGCGTTTTTTATAAACTTCAAATTGCAAACGCGCCTTTGATTTTCTTTCAATATTTTTTTTATATCACCAACCATTCTTTTAACAATATATTCAACAATAAATTTATTTTTCCATCCATTTAAACAGAATCGATATTCTTATATTTTTTTAAGCTGGCAACAATTTATTTTAAATATTTCATCAGCATTGTAAATACGAAATTGTCTATAATTTACTTTAAATAGTTTTTTTTATTTAATTTCTGTTACTTGGTATATACATTTTTAAAATCGTTTCTTTAAAATTGTTTTACACTTGTGTATAAATTTTAATTTAGTTTTTACTGAACTTCAAGCGCCAAACCCATCCTGCTTCATTGACTGCTGCTACCAATAACAAGTGTGGTGAAAATTGTGTAACATTTAAAAGAAATGTAAGAATGTTATTTAACAGCCACATGTTAATTTGTATGTAACTTAACATAATGTTAAATTTTTGCTATGTTAACATTTTTAGTAACATATTTATTTCTTTGATTCTTTTGTTTTTACAGACTGTGTTCAAACTTTCGCTATTAAGGCATGTTGGTTGTTTTAAAAAATATTTTTCTGTCACATGCCAAAACATACGTGTAGTTGTTTTGTTTTTGTGTTAAATTTTTCTCTCTGCTTTTAGCGAAAGAGAGAGAGTTGACTCCCGCTTTTGTCTAGAAGTTGCATTGAACTTGAACTAGTCACCTGTTCATTCATAAATGTGTTTAATATTCCATAACTACGCAAACTTTTGGATAGAGATAGACAGAGAAGCGGTGACATCTCTTACTTTTTAGCAAAAATGGATTCATAAAAAATTGAAAGCTTAAAAAATTTTTACGAAAAATCTTGCTAATTATTTTTTACTTAAACCCAACTATTTTAAAGCTGTAAAGCCAATAAATAACGAGAAACTTAAAAAAATTGTTTTATTATCATTTTGGAATTTTTAAAAAAATACAAATTTTGCATTTTCTTCTGCTTTCTTGGCTTTATAACTGCAAAGTGGTTGGTCTTACTTAAAAAATACTTGAGAACATTTCTGTAGGAAATCTTATCAACTTTAACTTTTATATTGAGTAGTTTTTTGCTAAAAGTTATGTTTTCAGACCTATTATCTATTTTATATTTATTTACATGGCCTGCTCGTTAGTTTCTTCAAATATATGCAGCAAGGACGTCCATTTGTCTGGATTAGAATAGAGTATTTTACCCCTTTATTTATAACAATTAACGATTTCCAAAATGTTCTTGTATTAAATAGTTTTCTATAACAGCCAATGCACAGAGCTCTGCAGTTAATGGACTTGAGCACTGACTAGTTTATGCTATTCATACTATTTTGCATCATTTGTCTGCCGCAATATCTCTCATGATTAAAAGCTGAATCAATATATGCACTTGCAGTACATCTGATTGGTGTAAAAAACCAGACCGTCGCATATAATTTGGGTTGCATGAGCAGAAACTCAATATTCGCAGATTTCTTTCTTGGACATAATTTAACTTTTTAATGAATATGTATCCGCATGTCTGATGATGTAGTCACGATACGTTCTCGGCAAAAAATATTGTTTGGTAAAGATATTATAAATACTTAAAAATTATTTTAAATATAAATTTTTTTTTATATAGAAAGGTGAGGAGTAACACAATATCGAATACAATGGTAAGTCCGATCAGAATATGGCAACATTGTATTATTTCATTAATGTAGCTTAGGAAAATTATATGATTTGATTATAAACATATACATAAGTCAATTATGATATCTTGCTTTCTGATTATGGTTATCTCAATTATTTATATATCCTTTTACGGTTTATTTTCTGATATGTTTTTTTTACCAGATAGATCTTGTTTATGCTGACCTTGTGGGAATATTTTAATTGTGGTTTTCAGCAGGAATTATATAGATATCAGCACGTTATGGATCATGAGTGACTAAGAAATGCATCAACAACGTCGATAATATATCGACTGTTTAGATGTCTTTTTCTCATATAACTATTGCCTTCAATACCTCCAATGACTTTCATCGCGACATTTAATAAATTTTTATAGATGTGTTATGGAAGACAAAATTTGTATTGGGAAACATCGTTTCGGAAGAAACATTTTTATTAAACGTATACAATATTTCCGTGCTACTAAAATTCTCGGTTCTGAAATTCGCATACAATCAGCATATAAAACTCTTAAAGGAACAATTATTTGTATACTACTGTAGGCAAAAAATAGTAAGACTTTTTAATTTAAATTTCGCGCGGAAATCCATTCGTCGAAATTTTTTTTCTACGTTGGTATGACTGTCAGTGACATCTGTGCCAAATATCATATGAAAATAATCATTAGTGTTTAGTATACGCTTGTCTTTCTGAAGTACAACAAAGAGGGTCGAGAACGCGTTGACGACGAACCACGTCCAGGACGGCCATCAACATCAACTGACGATCAACACGTCAATAAAATCAAGGAATTGGTGTTCGAGAATCGATGATTAACAGTCAGAGACCTTACTGATATCTTTGGAATATTCGGAGGTATCAGTGAAAACCATTTTAAAAGATCATTTGGGCCTGAGAAAAGTGCAATCACGATTGGTTCCAAAATCCCTCAATTTTCTTGAAAAAACAGCGTTGCGTTGACATCTGTCAAACAATGCTTTCCAACTACCAGGATGTTATTAAACGTATTATAACTGGCGAAGAGGTTTGGATCTTTGCTTACGACCCGGAAACAGGCGATCAATCGGCCGAATATCGTACCAAAGGTGAGCTGAAGCCGAAAAAACCACGTCAAAGCAAGTCAAAAATCAAGGTCTTGTTGACAGTTTTCTTCGATCATCGAGGTGTGGTGCACTCCGAATTCCTTCCCACCGGCCAAACATTAAACGTGGATCGCTACGCGCATTGAAGGCTATGCCGAAAATTGACTTTAACAACTGTTACGAGGGTTGGAAAAAACGTTGACATAAGTGTATTGGTGCTGGGGGGATTACTTTGAGGGGGACGAAATAGATTTGCAGAATAAATAAAGAAATTTAAAATTATGAACAAAGTCTTACTATTTTTTGCCCACAGTAGTATATGTTTGATTATGCCGGCTGTTTGTCGCATTTTATTTTTACTCAGCCTACCTAATGGGCGGTTAAATTGAATTTCATTTTATTTTTTTCTCTTAAAAAAGTAGGAGAGAAAAATTAACACGTTGTAATTATTAATAAAAAACTTGGCTAATCGCATTTCAAATTTGTTTATAATAGGGCGAATCCATTAGAACATAATTGTTATCATATCCATGCGTTTATTTTAATCTTTGCTATTGAAGGAATTAAAAAAACATCATTGCGTTTTTAAAGGCGGGCGGGTAGGACGCTCTCCTCTAAGTTGAAAGGTATAATTTGCAAATCAAAGCAAACTAATGCACCTTTTGTACAATAGGTATTTTCATTGCATTGCCATTACCGGACGCTACAATAACCGCATTGGAATCATTATTAATTGCGTTCAAAAATCTCTCATAAGCAGGATCATATGCCACTGGCGACGTATGTAAAGTTACAAGAAATGAAAGTGTCTACATTTTAGTTGACTGAACTGTAGTCTATGGTGAAGCATTAAAGAAAAATTTCAGTTTGAGACATTTTGCCAGAGATGACTTTATCGTATTCCAATACCTCAATACAACCACAATAGACCAGTTCTCTCCATTGATTTAATAAAATGCAATATTTCAAATAAAATATTAAAAATAAAAAAAATGTGTACTCTCTCATAACAGGACAAAAATAGGAAGACAGTGAGTATCCGCTGATGAGAGATTCCACTACAATATTTTGAAAGGGTATATTTGATTTATTTTAATCAATTACAAAAAAGTTTACTAACATCTTCAAATCTAAGGGTGGTTGGGATAGCACCTTGAGACCGTTGCGACATGAAACATGCTGGTGTGAAACATAACCAGAAAAATCTTTTATTTTGTAATTCAAGTATTAATTCACGTTTGTGAAGAAAAGAACAAACTGACAACAAAAAATATTCTTCTTAAATTTCTTTATTAGTAAACTGTCATTTACGAAGAACTTAGCCCAAGTGCTGAATTAACCACATCCATTGTCTTCGAATTGCGTTCTTAATTTTTAATTTACCATAAACAATGACGGCAAGCAATGCAGCCAACTTAGCCAAAATAAAATAAGTTTATAACAATAAAAGTCTAAAAATATTGTATTTTTACTGTGAAAAATGCGTTTATTTTTAAAAATTATTATTTTTGTAAAATCGCTTAAAGTCATGCATCCCAGAATGGGGTACCTTGAGGCAATGAACATAAAATCAATCCTTATACGGTGAGTTACGATAAGGACACGATAAAACAATAGTAAGCACTCAATTATTATATAAATGCCTACGCATTCCATTCAGCTAGATGTCTAATAGAATTAAATCTTTTACTTTTTTCAGAAAGGTTGTCCATATTAAATAAATAATTCTCTTTCTGAATAGAAACAAAAAAAACGAACTCATGCCTAAAGATTGAAATTACTTAACAATTAATTTAATTTTTTAAATATATTTTATTCAATTATTAATTAATATTAAAATTTAAATTAATTAAAAATAATAAATAATTTAATAGAGGTTCGTGTTCAATGCCATCCTAATAGTCACTTACAAAGCTACAGACAGCGAAGCGATAGTACAAAAGCATTTGTCGATTCTATCATTGACGTTTCTTTAATAGTCAATAAATTAAAAAAAAGTAATAACGTGTGAAATAAAAACTTTTAACCCTGAATAACACACACACATATTATCGCCAGCAAGTAAATCAGTACTTCAGTGGTATTTTATATTCGAGACTACAAACTAGACAAGATGAAGGAAGGAGTGAAAATTATATCGCTGAACCTTTTACCACAAACATTATCGACTTTTAACAATGTTTTTAAATGCTCTTCACTTTCTTTTGTGGTTTTTATTTTTTTGCTTTTGGGGCATTTAAGGTTACGACACGTAAAATGTATAATGTTTCCGCCCTTAACATACCAGTCACTTTGGCACTATTAGAGCCTATACGTGGGTGTGCGTGTGTAAAAAATTACATATTTTATAAATATAAAAACTACAAACCAACAAATATTTAAAGAAACTTAAAAGAACACTTAAAGCGTTGTCGACATCAAGCATAAAATATTTTAGAGGTCTTTTGATTAAATATAATTTTAAAAGAGTGATTTGTATTGAGAAATTTTCGCGCAAAAAGGAGCTATAAAAACCGTGGTTTAGCTTAGTTTTAAGATTTGGGTATACAACGCAATTTATAATATTGATTCGTTGGCTTGTCGATCTTACATGGGCGAAAATTTTTTAACTCACGGAAATGTATTGCTATTATTGCTAATATATGTACATGTATAGCTTGGACTCTTGAAGGATCAACTTTCGTTATATATGTGTGTATACAAGTGTATAGATGGTGAATTTAGCAACTTGCCTGCCTACATAATACTCTCTCTGGAGCTGAGTAGTTGTGAAGATCATAAACCTCTTGCTCTACTTAAACTGCGTTGCAATATAGTAATTCCTCGATCCTTATAGCACTTATTCTCCCGATTTGGCTTTTAGCCATAGTCGTTCTTTCACGGCGATAGTCGAGACCACTAACCAGCACAAGAATTATATTACTCGCAGCAACTAGTGCCGCGCCACCCCGTGATCGGATTTTAAAAAAATTTCTAATTCTTGTCTCAGAGATTGGAGCACCCAAACATCATGTTAAACTTGGTCAAAATCGAAGCGTTTTTTAATGAAAACAGTTTAACACCACGAGCTAAAATATTGGTTACTAATAAACCTTCTGAAACACAAAAAGCCCATACATTAACGTTCCCCATATGAACTACGCAAGGAACCAATCTTGTTTAAGTCCACTCAAGTAAATGGTATTCATATTACAATCCTGACAAATTCAATGGAGCACTCAGCAGGGTGCAGAAGAGCATTTTAATTTATATTTATCGGCCACAAAATAATTCTCTGTCTGTTAAAGCATTTTTGACTTCATTAGTCTGTCAATTTGTGCCAAGCAAAACCTCTTTTGACTCTGCAGTAAATAAAGGTTGTGTTTTAAAGTTTTGGTTTTATCAGCTCTTAGCTTATTTGACAGTGAAATTGATCTCAAATGGCCCTTTGTCCGAACTGTTATAACTTGGAGGTGGTTGATTCAAATCTAATGGTCAACATACTGATCTAATGGTCAACATTCCAAAAGTAAAAGCCATACGCTTTAGTGCTGGAAATACACTATCGTTTATTCGCAAATTACAGTTAAGACATTGCGGAAAATAAATCAATGGCTTTTAATATCGTAAATTCATTGTGACTTAACCTTAATTACAACATTTCAGAAATGACTTAAATACTACTTAAGTCATAAACAAATATTTAATTGTAGTTAAGTTTAAAATAAAACTAATAAAAATGAAATATAAGACAAATTAAAGGAAATATAAAGTCATGTAAAAAGATTACTATAATTGTGCAGGGCTAGACTGTATGGGGCAACTATTAAAATCCGTTCGATTCTCAGTTTTTGCAGCTTAACTGGATTTTGTTGACTGTGCTGGATATGAACACATATTCGTTAGATTGCGCTTGTGGGCCACCAGTTGATTTTTATTTCGGTGTGATGATATTTGAGAGATTAAAAACTGCTCCCTTGAAAAGTTTGGCTACCCAGACACAAAGACCCCTAAATTTGGAGAATTTAAATTGGTTTCTGTTCCGTAAAATTTCAACACTAAAAAAGTAAGTTTTCCAAGTGTAATAGCAAACACGATACATTTTAAACCAAGTTCCTTTAAACATAACTTCGTATTAAAAGTGGCTAAGCCACAGAGAAGTGACTTCCTAAATGTAAATTAATTACTGATATGTAATTCTTTAAATCGAAGTCAATACGTTTTTTGGTAGAAACTTTCAATGAATTTGCATTAATAGTGTCTTTGCATAAGTATTTTAAGACATAGAGAAAGTGATTTGTTTTATTCAAAGTGACTGTTGCAAATAGAGGAGTGAAACATTTTTATTCTATTGAGAAATCTCGCTGTTAGTAAAAAATAATAATTTATATTATAAAGAGCACACTGCCTCTGCTGACCATCTCCCCCTTACTTTCTTCCTTATATTGCTTTTCAATTAAAATTTTTTAAATTAAGTTTGCAATAATAACTTTCATTTTATAGAATCCTTCAACAGGATTTTTAAAATTATTGAAGTGTGAATATATTTTAATTAAGAGTTTTATGATAAAATAAAAAAGTATTTAAAAATACAAAATCGTTGGCGAGAAAATATAAAAATCAACTGTAATTGAATTTAATTAAAAGCATAAGTGAACAAATGTAGACGACTAAATGAGCAATTATTTCTATAAGGATAAATTCTTATGTATAAAGAAAATCTTATATTATAGAAACATTTCTTGAGAAACTTATGATAAATTATATAAAATATAAATTGGCGGATGCTTAATATTGTGAGAGTGTCTTCGGGCAAGTTATTGGTAAGAAACTTGAATACACAATGGCACTGTGTGATTTTATTTAAGGCCTAGACAAACTAATGCCTTTCTGTCTTTAAGAAATAAAAAACATCTATTGTATGTGCACGTCGTTTCGCTATGAGAAGATCTCTGTTTAAGACTTTGATGGGGTAACGTAAAAAAGCTGTCTCACTACATCCTATTGCCATCGTTATGACAATTTCTTTAGTTATGTGTCATCTCAATGAGCTTCGACTTAGGTTTAGCAAGGCCCACCGTCTACTTTAGGACACATAATCACCATTACGCTATCTAAGCCGCGTAAAATTGCTTTATAATAAAGAGAAGATACCTGAATTTTATATACAAATACAGCGCCACTAAGACAGCCTTCGTGTCACGTATCAGAAATTTATGGCCGTTTTTCGAACCAGAATTTGTTTGTTAGTCTCTGAAAGTTTCGTAATATTCTTGTTAACTGAGCATAGAGAGTTATATGCAGAAAAATAATTTCCATAGTGCCGATTTCTTGTTGTAGAAGCAACATCCCATTACTACCCTTGCATCAAAGCATAGTCAAAAGCATCACTAGCGGCAACGAGGTCTACAAATATGACATACAAACGAAAGAAGAGTAGTCATCAAAACAGCGTTTCTAAGGCGAGTCGAAGCCGAAAAATTGGCAATTGAATTGATTAGATATTAAAGCTTTGTTGATAGTTTTCTTTAACTTTCAAATAAATAATTTGGATGGGTGCTGTTTCAAATATATTCCTTGACAACATAAACTTTTGTTTGCTTTTAACAAACTTTAATTGTATTTGTATTATTTATAACATGCAAGATTTTAAATTTAAATCTTCTTGTTTTTGGCGGTGCACAATTGAATGTTAAAACTTTATCGAAATATATATTTTTATACAACTGAAGTCTTAATTTATATTTTTGTTTCATGTTCATTAGTTGGCGAAAATCAAACCGTTACTGTGGGTTGGGCGCTTTCAGGCCAGTCTGCGCTTAAGCTGTAAAAATGTCATTAACACGCAGCATTGAAGTGTTAATTAATTTCATACAGACATTTTATTTTATTAAATTAAAAACTTTTTGTTTCTTTTTTACACAACACTTTATTGCTTTTGTACAGATTTTATCGGTTAAACGAGAAACACAAAAATAAATGGAAATTAAAATTAATTAATGAAGAGTAAAAAGATTAAAAAACGGCAGAAAAAATTATCGTCTTCAAATTGTCTTTTAAGTTTTTAAACAAACTTAATTCGGAATAAAACAGATAATAAAAAATTAAGGCAGCATAATATCGTTTGTGCAAGAAATATATCGGTAATAAATTTACATATTTTTCACAATAACAACATTCTTTTGAAAAAAAAGAACTTTTTTTACAACAATTTTTTATACAACAAAGTAAATTAAGCGCTCGGTTCGCATCGTTAATAGGAACAGCAATTGTTTTCTTAATATTGTGTGCTAGGTTTCATAAAATAATTCTCAATTTCTTCAAGAAACTCGACACATAAGGAACGATATTTCTAGTTTTTCTAAGAATTTGGGTAAAGTTTTCCTGATGAGCTGGTGTAAACAACCGGAGAAATTCGCATAGAGACTATCTTATCCCCTAACGATAATTTGGCAATTTTATGTTAAGTTACTACTTGGGAAATTAGCATTTGGTTATATAGTATATTTGTTATACAAATTGCTTGTCAAAGTGCACACATGGGAATAACTCATCATCACATTGATTTTCTAACAATTGAAAAGCTTCTCTGATCACAAATTTTTTCAAGTCCAATTGAAAATCGTGTTTTTTAAAGGGAAAACCGGGCTTATTTAACATAAAAAAATTTCCGCTTAAAAAAATTCAAGAGCGTTACTTGTAAACCAAGTCTGGGGAATTTGTGGACCACGTTCATATGTTTAATGGAGTCCATCACTATTGCCTGCTATTCTTCTTATCTATAGCAAAAATTTTCCGAAGCTAAATACAAGGCAAGTGTTGAAATCTTTGGTTTATTTTAAGTGTTTTAAAATTCTCCGACCAAAAAAAAAAAAATCAAACCTTCCTCAAAATGACTTCTTATCCTTAATTTACTTTACAAACTAAATTTGTAATTAAAACGAAGCGCAAAGATACAAAAACACTCGAAATATTCACAGCAGAAGCCAGCGAAGCAATAAAGTCGAATCACACAAACAAAATTGTACACGATGGAAATTGTGAAATACATGCACGCAAATAACCAACTATAAGCCAAATATTTGCGACAATGGGATGACTCGTATACACCCTTCAATTGCAGTTAAAAGGAAATAAAAATGTTAAGTAACGTCAAATTAAGTTTTGAGTGGAGCACAATTCTTTTAGGTTTTTAATTATCTCCTTCTCTCTCTCTCTCTCTCTTATTATGACTAAAATTAACACAACTATCGTAAATAGTGAATCGAGAACTCCAAATGAAGTTCATACCCTCATTACTAGTGGGAAACCGTATAAAATAAAGACATTTGAAGAATTTTGTAGAATATTTGTCCAAACGACAATAACGAAACCCCATTATAGAAGACATAGAATCTAGCAAGTTGTGCTTTTATAAGTAGAGTAGCTGCACATGTTTGCTAAATAACGCTGCGGGTTTCATAAACATATACGCGCTATTTTCGATTTTTTTTAATGTTCGTTATTTTATATAAACTAAAGACTCCGTATAAAAGTTTGCAAATTTTCAGCAAGAAAAATCCAAGATTCAAAAAAAAAAAAAAACAGTGTTCTTATATCAAAACTGTGTACAGATAAAACAATGTATGTCATCACAATTATTTTCATTCGAGGACCATGAAGAAAAATCATTCATGAAAGGAAAAATAATCAAAAATATATTTTTAAAAGTGTTTGCAAAGATCAACCTATGTGCTAGAATATTTCGTTATACGAATATTAGTAGTCAGTTATATTCCATCACTAATTCCAAATCTAGAAAAAACTGAATTTGCAATGATAATAAGTATTTGCAGAAATTTTAATTTGTAACTCTGCCATTTTTATATCCTCAGCTGTAAGAATATTCAATAATTTCTTAATAATATTCATATTGAGACCACAATCCTTTTATTTGAAAACCAAAACTTTTTTCTTGAATGTCAAACAAAACTTCACGTATTTGTATTCTCGGTCTTTATTTAAGAGTCAAGGCGAGTGAAGAAAATCTTAGTTTTTTGAAGCCTTTGCACAATTGCATTATTTTTGGTATGGAATTTTCACATGACATTGCGGTATACGGCTTCTTCATGGTCGTCCGCATGTGCAAAATTTGTTCACTATTTTGAATCGAATAATGCGACAATTGTAACTTTTCCACTCCCATTAATTCAAGTTTGTAAATTATACAAATACATTTTAAAGCAATGAAAAACTTAAAAATAATTGTTTTCTTTATTTTTTTTTTTATTTTTTTATTGATTTTTTCAAAGCGGTATTTTTGTGACACAAAATAACACTATAATTGTTGCCAATATTTCGAAATAAAAAGAATGTGAAAGCTGTAATTGTTTTTGCGAGATTCTAACAGCAGCTCCATTCGATATATGTTACCTTCGAAAGTAAGTATCGATTCAAGGCTATTTACCAAAAATTTCGCACGTGTTTATTTCACGCATGTCATAACCTAACTGACTTAAAGTCAAATGAGAAATGGCCCACATTCCAGCCGGCACTTTCTAATCTTTCCTTATCTTTCCTTTTTAAAATCCTTTTTAAAATCAAATTAACAACATTTTTGCAAAAACTTTATGTTTCTCTTCACGCCCAACAAATAACAATTCGTTTTTATTTTATCTTAAAGGAAATTATAAGAAGAAAGTCTTATACAAAAGAAAATCTAATAAAAATAATTTCAAAAAGATAAGAAAAAGGTGAAGAGTTATTTGTTCAAAAAACTGAACTAAAAAGAAATTGAAAAACATGTGTATGAAGTAAGTTGTTACGCATAAATTGTCACGCACGTTTCCACACAATTTCTCTCGCAAAATGTGAAAGGAAAGTATTTCTTACGCTTCAGTGGAACTACAGTCGGTGTTATGGACATAAAGTTATTTCAAGTAGTTGGATATTGTTATCTTGTGTTTGATTCTAAGCGGGATGATAAGCTATATGTAGTTGCGTCACATAAATGCAAATTATTAAGGACATACTCAAAGCAAATACTATTTGATGCTCTTCTTTGAAGCCTTATATCATTTCTCCTACCATCTCTGCAATATAAGAAATAAAAGTATCCATAGAGATCTAGAAGTTCCCACTATTCAGGAAGAAGCAAAAATATACACGTCAAAATACGTAAACAAGCTAGAGCTTCACCCTAAGACTCTTGTACGCAAAATAATAAAATTTCGCGGGCATTAGAGACTAAAAAAGGTTGATACATTGACCATGGCGGGACAGGTCTCTTAACCCAATCATAGCAAATTAAGATTTGAATAGAAAAGATTATCTAATAGGTAATATTTAATAAATAATATTTCAGAGGTAAGATTTTAATACAGGGTGTCCGTCCGGAAGGTATACTACTTTGTCTTGCCGTCAGTCGTGAAGTAGAGACGTGGCAAAATATTTTAATCGTTAAAACATTTTATCAAAATCAATCATCGATTGCGGTGACGATGAGAAAGTTGCGTGAAATTTTTAGGAGAAACAACGTGCCAACAAGACGCACTATTTATCGTGTAGAGAATTATTTCGAAGAGAAGACTGTAGCTGACAGGCCCAAGCATGGACCACAACATTACTGCTGTTCAAGGAAGTGTTGAAAACAATCCATCAACCTCAATTCGACACCGTGCTCACGAGCTTGGTCTTCAAGGAACAACTCTGGCCACAATTTTTCACAAAGATTTGAATTTGCTTCCATTTAAGATTCAGTTGACTTAAGAGCTTCTTCCAGAAGACCATTTACGCCGCCGTACATATGCCAATAGGATGCTACAGCTCGTCCATGACAACCCCGATGTTTATGAAAAACCCACAAGTGTGACAAGACACATTTTCATTTGAATGGATATGTGAATAAACAGAAGAATCGGTTATGGGCAATGGAAAACCCTCGAATTATTCATCTTTGCATCCATTACAATTGACAGCCTGGTATACAATTTGGTCAGGAGGAATCATTGGACCTTACGTCTTTGAAACTGAAAACGGCGTAACGGTAAATGCCAATGGGGGAGCGATATCGTGATATGACTGAAAACTTTTTAACGCCACAACTGCATGCTTTGGGCTTGACTAACATGTCGTTTCAACAAGACGGTGCCACATCGCATACAGCCAGGATTACAATGGAATTACTGCGAGACCTCTTTCCATTGTATTGCATACATAACTGCCGACATTGAATAAAACATTAATATACGATCCATTCTCTTTCATTTAATCAAAAATAATAAAGAAACAAAATAGTATACCTTCCCGGCGGATACCCTGTGCCTATTGTATTTTATTTTTAGAAAGACACAAAAAAATTAAATTAAAGCTTCCAAAAAAAGTTAATGATCAGAGCACCTGTTGTAAGCCGCCACCTACTGAGCCAAATGAAGCACAAAACAAGAGAATAGTTACAAAATATCTCAATTGCTAGAAGAAGAGGTATTGCACAGAACTGGCTTTGCCTTATATCTTAAATATTAAAAAAAAAAATAAAATAAAGAGAAATTAAGAATGCAATATTAACGATTTTCAGGAAAACTTTCAACAAAAACCTCTAATACACAACATACAAAATTAAAACAATATTATATAACAATCGTAAAACTAATACAATAAGATTAATTCCAAGAGAGTCAGTACACTGCTTCTATAAGAGAATTTTCAGAGTAGCCACATCTTGCTCTAAAACGTGTGTTTAAAATTTCTATACGCTCAGATACAGTTTTGTTGTTGCTTATTGTATGCAATCTAGAGGTGAAGAAATGCCATGGTATATTAAGAACCATCTTTAAGATTTTATTCTGGGCTATTTGAAAGTGTTTTATGTGAGTTCTAGCCCAACTGTCCCAAACTGGACACCTACAAAATAATATAGACTGAACAATTACTTTAACGCTTAACATTTTATTTGAGTAAACGATACAAAGGTTGCTTTTGGGACAGATAACATATTAAAATTTTACACGGTTGCATGCAACTGCTATGCAACTGAACTTTTTAGGTGCAACTGACTCCTCCAAATTTACATCCAAGTGAAATGACTCCCATGCAGCTGCTTATGATATCTGATATATATTGCTTATGACTTAACAGAACTTTAATACAACGTTAAGATATGCTCCATAATTGAGGCAATTTATTTTAAATTAACTTAGAGACTTTGGTGTTCACACACATTCAATTTAGCTTACTCAGTTAGCATTTGGACGACATGAATGATAACACCTGCCACACCTCGCGTAAAAAATCAATTTAGAGCAGCAACGATTTACACCGAACACTTTTACTGGATGAGATCACTATAGTTATTTTTATTGTTTGAGAAGACGGATAGTGTAACTATTATAGTCCTGTTTTTAAACATGCATGACATTTTTTGCAGTGTCCTACGTTATATCATGTCTAAAGCATTAATTTCATTATTTAAATAAATTATTTTTCATTTAATTATTATGTTCACTTAAAACATAAGCAGACATTATGTATTTGATAAGCTGTTATTATAGTGTTTCTGCCGAGACAGTCATGCGCCAGACATTATACACAATTTATAGTGTTTGTAAAGATTAAAACAAAACGTAGTAAAAATAAAAAACGAACATAATCTCATAAAAATTATAGTACAATGTAAAACCAAAAACTTCGTACATGGCGTTTTATATTGTAAAGTACACGTCAGACAAATAAAAATGATGAATAAAAAAATGAATAAATTTATGAACAAAAAACTATAAATTTGTAAAAAAAATTCAAGCTAAAATGGAGATATAAATAAATTAATTACTGACACAGTACGAGGGTGGAAGTTTAACTACTGAAGAATATTGCAAAAGAATCTTATATCGCAATCCTAGCCTCAATTAGAGTTATTTAATTTTTTTACACATTTTTGCCAAGCTATCTATCAAAAAATGTATGTATGAGAGTGAATGTGAATGACAGATTATTTGACAGGTCTGTCCGAATTGCTAATATACTTATGATTCCATGACCAGCGATCAGAGTTGCAAATTATCTTTAGTCTTGTTAGTGTGATAGTGTGGCAGAGAATTTTTTCAGATTTTCAGATCCCACAAAACCGGATTTATAAAGCTAGTTTGTATTGGATATATGTCTTACATAGCATACATAGCATACATACGATCCTAAGAAAGAAAGCTGTCGATATTTATTTAGAATGCGTTGAAGGCAAATGTTTTACTGTGGAGTAAATTTTTGGATAAAATATTTTGGTTATTTGTCAAATATGGAATTTTTTTTTTAATTGTGGAATTTTAACAGAAATATTGAATTCTTATTCAGTTTTCTCGGCTATTTTCCTTTTTTTACGTTCCAATTATTTGATGTATTTTAAATGTTTAAATGCATTAGTTTTTTTCTAAATTTAGAATTCTTATGAAATTTTGCTTTCATATATTTTTCGTTTTTAAAATCTTTATTTCTCGTGAGATTTTTTGAATTGCTAGTGAAATTTTTAATATACTTGCAATTTGTTTAACAACAAAGTTGGAAACTAAATTTCTACGAAACGGACTGCTCAACATCATTAAACTAATTCCTCTTGCAATAATTATACATATTATTGTAAATACAATTTTTCCACGTTGAGTGAAGCTGCATTTCAATCAGGTTTGACGCATTTATAAATCGAAATTGGTGACTATCAGTTGTAAGATCAATATAAGAGACTGGTCTGCTCTTGAGTTCTGTAGCGATTCGTTATTTTCAATATCGGAAAAACATCTGAATGATCTTCCCGTTTTAAATATATGGGTCGCAGCTTATGAGATTTAAAAAAGAATGACAACCACTTTTTTCTAGGGAGAAAGATATATACAGCAATCAATCACTACAAGTTAAATGCTGGGCCTATATGGCCTACTTGTTTATTGTACGTGTTTCGTAATTAATGGTACTTAAATGAGCTCTAACACCTCCTTCTTTCAATTGCTATTAACCATCGTATGTTCTCTTTTACACTTCATAATATTTTAATTGATTTAAATTGTTTTCATAAATACAGTGATACTTTGTTAGACTTAAAATAATGAAAAAGTTACTTTTTTTTACAATATCCAAAACAGGTATTTGACACAATAAATTTTTGTAATCTTTTTTACACTTTAATTAATGCCTTGTTATACTTTCACTGAATTTTTTATAAATTCTTTATAGCATTTGTATACAATTGTATTTAAATAAAATATATAATAAAATAAAATACAGGAGCGTTACGCTAGATGTGCCTGTATGTTCTAAGGCTTACATATTTTTGCAAGAAAAATTCAGCAGTAGGATTTTCGTCTTATAAACTTCGTAATTAAAATATATTTGTGTCACTTTGTAATTAAAATATATTTGTGTTTTTGATTTCCAGAATGCAGTAACGTTTCATTGCCTTTAGTCTGCTATTGTAGACTTACTTGTAGTGTTATCCTTTTCCTGTAGCAAGCAGTATTTTAAGGTTTACACAATCCAAGCAGTAAAACAGAATCACTCTGATCGTTTGAACGGTACTTTGTTTAACAAGTATTAAATGCAACCGAGGGCGTATGAGTTTTATGATGAATTTTTCGAGAATATTTATTCCTACAGTATGAAAATCATCTCTACCGTCTTTAAAGCAATAAAATAAATCCCTTATTTAGTTCAATAAGTTTTCAGTAGAACTTCTATATTGTTAAAATTTTCTTTTGGTAAAAATCCGCTTAGCAAAATACTTGTGTGGGCAAGAGTAAAATTTTGTTTGCTGAACAAACAAAGAGGAAAGAGGATTTTTGGATGGTTTACACTCCAGCACGTTTTTTTTTTCTTTTCTGCTTTGTGGTTAACAGGTTGTAAAACATGTTTAACATAACATTAGACAACTTTAACCGACGATTCAACATTCAACGATATTTTTTCCTTCTTTTGGGTTATTTATTTATTTAAAGTCTATGAATTTATAATTCTTACAAACTAATTGCAGAAGAATATAAATATATATATATATATATATATATATATATATATATATATATATATATATATATATATATATATGTATATACATACAAATCAGGTAATAATAAGTTTTTATTCTTTAAAGAAAATAGAATGTTACTTTTTATCAAATTATAATTCATAGAAAAATCGACATAAGAATAAAGTTTATTGAAATCTCTGCAGCATCTAATGAAGGGATCAGAGTTGGCATAGCTTGTTCTAAAGGATTTAATGGAAAGTAGAGAATAGTAGCGTGTAGATCATAACATTTAGCATAGTTCTGCGACTAATTAAGGATGGTATCTTAATAAGAGCAAGTCTAGCTTTATACGAGGGAAGAAGTAGTAGATCCCAGTGAAGTCTGCGTAGGCAAAATAATAAAAATTGTTTTTGAAAGGATTCAATTGCGTTAATATAAATATAAAATAGAACATGACGAACTATAGATGTAATCAGTTGTTTTGTAATATATGGGTCGTCAAATTCCTTAGCCCAACGTTTGATGAAACCAAGCAGATATCTTGCTTTACTTACAATTGAAGTAATATGTTGTATTAAATTAAGTTTAGGATCAAGTAAAATTCTAAGGTCTGTAAAAGTACTAACATTTTCCAGCTCAAATCCACCCAAGAAGTATTTAACGTTCAAACGGCTTGTTCGGAAGAAACATATATACTTGCATTTTTTTTAAATTCAATTGCATTAAGTTCAGATCACACCATGAGTATAAGGAATCTAAATCATCCTGAAGATATACATGATCGTTATAATCATTGTAGCTCAAAAATATTTTAACATCATCGGTGTACATTAGTATGGACGAATTATTTATCACATTAGGTAAATCATTGATAAACAATGAGAATAGCGGTCCAAGATGGCTTCCTTGAGGAACACCAGATGTAACGGCAATAGGCTTAGATGTAAAATTTTTAAAAAGAACGTTCTGCTTCCTATTAGTAAGATATGAATTGATCTCATTTAAGCAATTTTGTGTTAACCCCATGTACTCTAGTTTTCTCATAAGTAATTTATGATTCACCTTGTCAAACGCCTTACTGAAATCAGTATAAATTACATCTGTCTGTTTTTTATTGATAAAACCCTGATTAACTAAAGTAAAGAATTGTAGAAGGTTAGTAACAGTTGAACAGCCATTACGGAAACCATGTTGACTAGGAGATAATAATGATGACACATGATGACATAAATGATAAATAATAAGTTTCTCAAAAAGTTTTGGTATGATACTTAATTTGGCAATTCCTCTATAATTTCTGATGTCAGTTTTGCTACCAGATTTAAACAATGAGATGATAAAAGAATTCTTCCAAATGTCTGGAAATATACAAAAATTGATTGATAAATTGAACAGGGGAGTGAGAGGGAACACCAAGGCTTTAGCACAATTAATAAGAAAACAGCTGGGTACATTATCAGGTCCACTTTTATACGAAAATTTTAGCCTTTTCAAGCTAATAAGAACTGAAAATTTGTCCAAATATGGGATTAAAAAAGGTTGATTTCCAGAGTTCGAGAAAAAATGTGGATTCAAAAAAACATTTGATCTTCAGTGTATGTAGATGAAGAGAAATCAGCAAATAAATTATTTATCTCCGCATCATCAGCCGCTTTGTGTTCATTTAACGCCATTGAAGGTGGAAAAGAAGTGGATTTCTGGTTCATTCTGAAATTGCCTTTAATTTTGGCAAGGTAGCTAATATAACATTCTTGGTTTAATTTATTATATTCAGGGCGAATAGCAGAGTACTTAGCAAAGTCTAATAATGATCCTGATCTTTTATAAATTTTGTAATATTTATTTTTTCGATTTTTAATATAAGAAAGGCATTTAGAATTTCATGGGGAACCCGAGGAACTACTAACGATTTGTTTTGGAATGCAGAAGTTCATGGTACAGTATATCCTGTCATAAAATTTCATAACGATATGATTTATGGTATCGGCATTGTTGTCAGAGTTTGAAAAAGATAGCAAATTTATCCAGTTTGTACTAAAAAGTAATTCGTTAATTTTGAAATATTCAGCTTTTTTAAAGCAAAAGCTTCTGAAGCAGCTTCGTTAGCAGCAAACTGATTTGAAGGAAATGATAAATTAACTTCGATTGCAGGGTGATGACAGTCTTCTGGGATAGTTACTGGATCTGAGCGAATGACAGATGCGTGCACACATTCATTCATAAAAACTAGATCCATTGAAATTTCCATTTATCTGGTAGAGATTCAAATCAGTATATTTATTGTTACAGCCAGTATTAAAAGGTGTAAAGTGGCCATTGTCAGTTGAAAAGTCCCAAGAAATCATAGGCATATTAAAATCACCAACTGCAATGATAGTATCATTCAGATGAGACATATGTACAATAGTAGAAGTTACATCGGCGTGTTTTTGGTAAACTATTTCAGGTGAGTTGGGAGGGATATAGGAACAAGTAACAAAAATTCCTTTATGCCTAAGTTTTACTAAAACAGCAATAAATTCAATATCTAGCTTGGGAGAAAATGCTAAAGCTTCAGATGTAAGCAAGCTTGAAACTGCAATTAATACTCCACCTCCTTTTATATTATCACCTCGGTCACACCACAAGCAGCGTAATGTAAAATTTTTGTCGCAGTTATCAAAATCACAATAGTTTCGGGTTGTATTGAATAAAATGTTAATCAAAATTATTTTAAAACAAGCAATTAACTCAAAAATTGCTAGTTTTGAATACTAGCATATATTAACACATTAAAACCAAAAATTTGACATGTAATGAGTCATTTCCCTTTGCAAAAGGTATTTTTTACAACTGTGTAAATCCCCAGTTTGTTTTCCTTTTTTTTAACATACTTGCGCTGACTTGACTTTTCACTTCATTACTTTTTATTGTAATAAAATAATAAACAAATATAAACTAAACTTATTAAATCTCGATGGAAGAACAATTTAAGTTCTTTACATTAAAGGTAGGCAATCAAGCTACAAAGAGTTCTTTAGTTTAACGGTGTCTGCTCTAGCTTGACTAAATAAGCTAAAGCTTATTAATCTTGCATTCTTGAAGAATATATTATTGGGGCATCACTCATAATTATTAAGCAGCGTTAATTTGTGCTCACCCGAGCGATAAAACAGAGAGTTTCAGTGGTTATAGCGCCCGGAAGTTCTTTCTAAATCTATTTATTATATAAAGCTTTTATAATTCATATTCACGTATTATTTGAGTAATATCATGTCGGCCCTATTGAAAATCCTTAAGAGCGCGATTTTAATACTTGTATATGCTCAAGCTACTCCATACGCGACGTATGATTATTATTTAAGTTTAACCTTTGTAAAAGATATTCCACATACGTACCCAAATGCTGGCAATTACTAGTTGGTGTATGAACATATGAATATGAGATATGAGTGTGATAGAAAATCGTAAAAGCCGGTGGATTTTGTTAATCATTTCAAGTATTTTTTTTTTAATTTTTTTACTTGTTGATTTATTTTTCCGACAGGGTGCTCTGATATATATGTTTGGAACAACTTTCCGTCATCCCTTGTCAATTTTGGTTTGGAGACAAACCGGTTTCGGCTAGTTGCCATCTTCAGTGCCATTTTTATCGTTAATTTTTTTAATTTATTGAATCTTTCTACTAAAAGAAATCTACAATAAGTGTTGAAATATTATTTCTAAATTTATATTAACTAGTTACTACCATTGCAATAACTAAATTTTCGTATTCAAATCTTCTAAACTATCTACTATTGTGTAGAGAGAGAGCCGTCTCGTTAGGATAAACTTTTTAGTCTCTGGTGCCCGTCAAATTCTAATAATTCCAGAATAGTAGAAACTTTTAGATCACTATGAACGTTTGATGCTCATGCAGTATCCCGCATAT
Organism: Phania funesta; assembly: GCA_963932375.1. Taxonomy (NCBI): domain Eukaryota; kingdom Metazoa; phylum Arthropoda; class Insecta; order Diptera; family Tachinidae; genus Phania; species Phania funesta. The sequence continues at coordinate 99,138,734 of OZ010653.1, read as the reverse complement.
AAAACATGAGAACCAAGACTTTTGCTATGTACATGTCATTAATTAGGAAGAAGCTTTGAATTTCTAATAGAAATATGTGGCGTCTACAAAAAGTTTATCTTTGGCTATAGAAATATATTTGTTCTATTCAGAAGCTTAGTCGTATGTTTTATCGTTTAAAAAAAGACGACATTTGATTGTGTCGTTTATTTTATCGTATTTTCAAAATGTCAAAAATTAAAAGTATCAATTCAATGTGCATAGTAATTTGAATTTGAGAAAATTATTTAAAACATTTCGTTTTACCAAATAAAAAAATTAAAAGTGAAAGTGAAAAAAGAAAATTAATTAACGCCTTATGCTAACAATATAGTTGTGATATGTTGATGGTAGATTCAAGTAAGTATATCTTAATTTTGTTTGTTTTCAATTGTAAATTCGCTATTTTTTAGGTGATGAAGAAGAAATTGCAGAAACTTCAGAATAAGTCTCGTTCATCTTCCCTCAAACCGCAGAAGTGTTCACCTTGCTTTTAGAAAAGTTTTAATTATAAGTTTTCACTTCACTTGCTGTGTTTATTTCTTCTTCAATAAAAGGTGGCATTCACATCATTTGATAGCATAAAAATAAAGCAAAATTTTTGCGATTAGCAATTTTAATAAAAATAGTTTAGGAATTAAATTAAAATTAATTCAATACGTTCATTTACCTTTAAGGCGGATAATATAGTTACCACATACTACAAATACTTTCACAAATTCACCAAACAACTGAAACAGTCCCAGTTCTTTCATAAATACAACATTTTCCAAACACATAAAATTCAATCGTATAATGAGAACAGACTTTTGTATGAAAATTACCAACAACAAAAATACAATACCGTATAATTAGACGATTTGACGACACACACGACGTTAATACGAGCTTGTTTTGTAAAAAGGTCTGTTTATTATTTTCGGAAAAAAAATGCAATATTACAATATTTTAAACTGGAGACAGTATTTCAACTACTATGACTCTGCCCTGCCTTAGAGGAGAAATGCCGAATTTAGGTATGAGCTAAGTCTTTCGTTAGCCTCACCGACCTCTCGGAGGTGGGACCATATGAAGTATATTCCTTTCTCAGTAGCAACTGGTTCAGGAATAACTCCTCATTTGCACAGTTATTCTGGTCTTCTTCATTTTCTACCGTTTTGCTTTCTTCTGTTTTCAGGCAACACATGAGGTTCTGAGCAACCCAACCTAATCTTGCTGCAAATTTCAAATGCAAATATTTATTTTCGCCATATTTTCCGACAGCTTTTTCTAATATTTTGCCTCTTTGTTCAAAAAAGAAATGACGTTAAGCAAATTATGAACAAAATGAGATTGTATTATTTTTCTATAATTTAATATTGTTTGTGAAAGGTTTTAGTGTTAATTAGTTCAAACATAAATTGGAACTAGCACTAAATTACCAAATTACTTTTCCTTATAAGTAACTTGTAGAAAGTAGTTCAATAGTAAACACACTTGTTATGCTTACAAAAACTAATCTCTTCTTTATTTAATTTTTCTTTTATATACAATTTATTAATAGAGAAATTATTAATAAGTCTTAGCTAAATCGACAAATATAAAATAAGGTTATGTAAATTTACAATTAAAGTATAAATGGTTATTGAACTTAAGCTATTATGTAAGCAAATATGACTTTAATTTATTATAATAGTTATCAAATTACAAAATAACTAAAGATACCTGGTAAGCAAATTACCAAAAGTTCTTCAGTTCATTCATGCATACATGTGTATGTTTTTAACAAATATTAAAAAATTCTTTATAATTTATTTGGTTACTTATTTGTTGCATATTTATTGTAAAGTGAATTTAGACATTTAGTAAAATAATTTTAAATAAATAATAAAAATTTTATTGAAAAGATTTAGAGATTTCATATTAGGAAAATAAATAAAAGTTATTTTATTAAAATTTGCTACATTTAATTTCATAAAATATTTTGTATGTTATAGTTTTGTTTTATATTAATTTACCTTAAGTTATTTTATTTTAATTTATATTATTTCTGTTTTTTTTTTCAATTTATCTTTATCTATATACTTTTAAATTTTCTGATTTATTTTATATAATTTAATTTTTTTTATTATGAAATATTTTACCGGACATTTTGTTATACTTTGTTTTATTTAATTAAATTTTAAATTATTTTATTTGATTTATTTTAATTTACATTATAGTTTTTTTTATTTCATTTCTATTTTTTAATTTAATTTTGTCTGAAGTAATTTCACTTTACTTCAAAAGTTATAAATTTTTATGAAAACTTGTAAGGTTTTTCAAAAGCTCTAAAATTATATATAAAGTTTTGAGCTTTTTCGAAAACCTTAAATTTTTAACAAAAAATTAGAGCCTCTTGAAATATATAAGCTTCTGTAGAAAATGTTTAGTTTCTATAAAAAAATTCAACTTTTTGCAAAGCTATAATTTTTTATAAAAATCTTACAGCTTTTACAAAAGCTATAAATTTTTATTGAAAATACAAAGTTTCATCAAAATCTTTAAATTTTTATTGCAAATTTCGGGCTTTTAAATATATACAAACATTTATATATAATATAGATTTTCTTTATAAGATCTAAATTTCTGTAGCAAATTTTGAGCTTTTTTAAAAGCTATAATTTTCTATAGAAAATTTGGAACTTTTTATGTGACAGACAATTTTGTAGAAAGTTTGGAGCTTATTGAAACATTTAGGAAATTCGCAACTTTTTTAAAAAGCTATAAATCTTTGTAGAATATTCTGAATTTGTTTAAAAGTTATAAAATGCAAAATCTATAAATTTCTATGATAAATTTCTATAGATAATTTATAGCTTGGAGATTCTTCAGACCTTTAGAAAATTTGAAGCCTTTTCCAGAGCTTTATATTTTTATAGAAAATATTAAAAAATTTTAAAAACAATACTATTATAAAAGAACATTATAAATCTTTAAAAAGCTATAAGTTTCTATAGAAAATACTAAGTTGCATACAAATGCGTAAACTGTGTAAAAAACTATTTATTTAAATGCATATAGTATAGCATTATTACATTACGCAACGTGGCCTGCACTCGTTGATTTAAGCGCATGCATACATTTGGTTATGAATATGATGTGCCACTAATAACCCACAAGCTTCAGACATCATTTGACACTTTAATTTACTGACGCTTACAAAATATTCGAGTCCTAAAGTACTAAGTAATGCACGTTGATGGGGTTGTTGCCGTTGAACTTGAAATGATATTGGGACTTCAAGTGTGGCCCCCATAAAAATCTGGCTCGCTCATTTCTACCGTAGGTAACTAAAACATAATTCGGCCAATGTGTAATTGATTTTGCTTTTTCTATAAATTTATGTTTATGGATATGTATTAGTTTTAAGTCAATAGAATTAAGGAGTTAATGATTGAACTAGATTTTAGTAAATAAAGACGATAATTTTTAATGCAAAAGTAATTAATTTTTGAAGCGTACTGAGAGCGACAATTATAAGATGCTTAATTAAAATAAAAGTCATATCATTAAAACGTTTTCTATTTTTTCTTTATTTTCTTTATTTTAAGCAATAACTTTTATTGACAATTTTGAGGTTTTTCCAAAGCAAAAAATTACCATATTAACATATTTTTTTTTAAATCTTAAAATGTCTATAGAAATTTTCGAACTCTTTAAGCTTTTACTTACTTTTTGTGTTCTTGCATTTGTATTCAACTGTTGTTCAGGTACTTTAAGCCATGCGTCACTTTACGCTAAAAATATGCTTGCAGAATTTCTCCTTTACGGGTCATATCGTTGTTAATATCCGCAAAGAGGAGAAATGCAAATTGGGCGAACAGAAAAGAACAAACTATAATGAAACACATGTAAAGTAATTAAAATAAAATACTTTATTCACCAAGATGCTAACAAGTCGCAAAAAGACAAAAAGCCACCAGAAACAATAGTCATTCTTTAATGCGTAATTAAAATGTAATTTTGTTAAAGCAATTACAACTTTTAATGAAAAGAAACTATAATTTCATAACATAAGACTGTTTTCTTGGTTATTATGTTTCGTAAAATACAATTATTTTTTGGCATAAACTTTTTAAAATCTAAGAAACTTATTTTAATGTAATTTGTAGTTGCCATAACATTTTTCGTACGGCTTAGAATTTTTATTGTTGTATTTAAGGTCGTATTACTAAATGCTTATTGAGCTTTTAAAAGTGTCTAAAACAATTAAATAATTTCTAGTATTAAAAACTTCTGACTGCTGGCTTTTACATATTAAGAGTCATTTTCGGTATTTTGTGTTCTTTTAATTACAACCACAATTGTGCATAAATTTCAACGAATAAACGTTTAGAAAATGCCATAAAAATATCATGAACAATTTTACAATGACACATTAAATTACGAAAATGTTAAAGAGTTTGTAATTTTTGTCATTCAGGTTTCCATAATAATTTGCCAAGTAGAGGCATTTCATTTTATTATATTAGTTAATTTTATTAGTCCAATAAATTAAAAATACAAATAATAAAATTGAATAATTCATCGATGTTCTTTTAATCCCTTGTACTAATTTCATTTAAAAAGAGAATTTTATGGACTCCGATGCATCCTCTCTAAGTTTCATAGTCCAATTTTGTGTGAATTAACTTCAGCTTATTCTGGTAATTCTCCTGTATCGTGTCATTAGCCACAGATCACTCTCTCTTAAAGCGGTGACCTCAAAAAGAAAAAAGTTAGAAGCTGCCCTATCAGGTGAGTTTTGAGCTTCCGGTAGATCATTATGAATGACATAAGGTTTTGTTAAATACGTTTAAAAACTAATAATATCTAAACGTTTTTAGTTTTATTTTGTCTAAGAATTATCATTCTAACGATACCATAGAGCTCCTTATCTCGTCACCAATAATATTCTCTTCTAAAGCATTTTGGAAGAGAACACAATTCTGGCGAAAGCCGTAGTTGAAAAACGTCGGGCTTAACACTTTTCATTAACTGAGCACGGATTGCTATATCCCTCATGCTAACTCAATGATGCTTTAGAACGATATTCTCATTTCTCTAATATTTTAGAAGTCCTCTCAAGTGGTTGATCTAGCACACCAAGTTAATAATATCCTGCGTTCATGATCACAACGACCGTTTCTAGCTTACTCTTCCTAGCTTTTTGCCTTAAGCCCTGTGTACCCCTCGTATGTTGGTATTCTAGACAGCGCTGAATCCCTATAGTTTCCAGGATATATTGTTGGGAAAAAGGAAGTTCTCGATAAGTTAAGTACCAAAATTAATCTCGAATTACTTTTAAGGAGGATAAGTGTATTGAAAGTGCCCGATAACGGCAAAAAAGTGATAACACACAAACAGTCATTTGAGTCAGCTGTTACAAGGATAGTTCAAGGCTAGAGGACATCTTCGTGGAAGAACCTGAAACCTGAACCTGAAAGCTGAACCTGAAACCTGATCCTGAAAGCTGAACCTGAATCCTGAACCTGAAACACACCCGAGCGGTAATACGAGCAATCACGGAGTGCACAAGATGTCTCAGTGAAACAGCAAAGTTAACAGCCAATCGAGTATCAAGAAAATGGAGTTCAGTAAAGTCAGAAGAAGCACGGCATTGGACAGCAAAAGAGTGATTATCCATTACTTGATGCTAGCCTAATTGCACATCATCTTGATGCCAGACCTACAGAGCGCAATCAATGTCATAGAAATGCGAAACATTTTTTAGACTGGGAGTTAAAAAGTGGAGTAAATATCATCCATAGCAAATCGATAAAAATTTACAAGAACATTATAGGATGACCCAACACTAGATAAAACAGAGACTCTGTTTAAACCAGACAAGAGCGAATATAGTACGATGACAATACTTTGACATAAGCGTACAAGCGCGTCTGTCGAAAGGAAATAGCGGAATATAACGTCTTCAGGAGTCACGATTAAATATTTTCTGTGTCACTGCCCAGCTCTTGTAAAAATTTTAAAGTCGAATAGGGACCCAGAAGGTAAGTGGTCTGCTTCGATATCCAACCATACATTAATAATACTCTGAAAAAAAGCAATGAACAGAGTGTGTCGTATATTTTCTTTCGAGCACGTGTACCAGATCTCTACATAAATAAGTCTTCCGGGCCGGACGGCATTATTGCACTGGTCTTAAGAAACCGGTCTTCAACGTTAACACGTCCAGTAGCTCATATTTTAAAAAGATTTTAATATGTGGTTAAATTTCCCATCCGTTGCAAGATTGCTAATGTAATACCAAAATCTTTAAAGGGAGAGGCCAACAACATAACACTATACACATTATTTTAGTTGGGGTTTCATCAAGCGAGTGCAAGATAAATTTAGGGGTACCGAAATGCTCTGTACCATCTCCATGCTTTTTCTTATATTTTTAAAATTTCTTCATGTCGAACTTCCAATTTCCACTCCTTTTCATTCAGTAGTAGATAAAGGCTTACGCAACTTGTTGACATAATGATATCCTTAATTGAGATCTTGCGATAACCTCCGAATACGGTCGAGCGTACAGGGTCGACTTTAATGCACGTGGGACCTCATGCCATCTGCTAACTCATGGATGCTCGACTAGACTAGACTAGATTTTAAATAATCAGAAACTTTTCATGTTCTCGGCATGACAGTCCAGTGTGATGTTCGTTGGACTAAACACATTTTTCGGTTTTTTAAAACGGCGGAAGAAATACTTCACCCCATCTGATCTCCTTATTATTTGCACCACCTATATCTGACCGAAAATTGAAATCAACTTCCACGATATGGGCCGCTGCTTTAAAGTCTACTTTGAAGCTACATACGAGTTATAAGATAGCTATCGATGACAGTAGGATATCCAATTTTATTTACTCACTGGAATTAGTTGCATGTCATTGTTTTATCGTTACTACAAGGCAATATGATCTAATGAACTTGTTCCTGTTAAGCGAACAAATGTACCTTCAATACTTTCTTCGTTAAGATTAGAAGGGCAGTAACCCGAACAATGCTCTACAGGATAAGCATTTTGTGGTATTGTTCGTAAGTAGAATAAGCTTCGAACAGAAATCTCTCCTGCCATTTCCAATGTGATAAGCTTTAAGTCGAAAGTCAACAAATGTTTCCTGTCCTTTAATACTTTTTCTCTAGTTCCAGCACCATCTATTGCATGATTAGAAGTCATAAAAAAAAAATAAGAACACAGTACTCCACTCTTGAAAGCAACTTCTGAATGGAATATTTGGAGAAACTTTGCGAGAAGCACCGAGTACCTAAAACTATTTAAACCAAGGATCATAATGGAGAGTGGACAAAAATTCTAAGACTGGATAATGTTTATGTACCAGGACATGTGGATCACAATCTTTTACTTACTGAACCTTTGATTTTTCCAGACGACTTTACTTCAACTTCCTACAAAGAGAAGCCATCCTAATGTTTGATAGATGTTGTTAGCGTATGTATTCGATGGACATACAAATAAACCAAATAAATTTAAATACGCATTATCTGTAGTTCATTTACGCTAAATTTGAAATAAAACCACAAGTCATTTGCATGCCGTCAGTTACAAAATAAACAAGTTTGACTAAATAAAATTTAGGAAATATTCGAAAAATTTTAAATTTCTTAAACCACTTTTGTTTTATACTTTGTAACACAAATTGCTACTTGTAAAATTATTCACTGAACGGTAGCTTATATACTTAAATTAAACCAGCTGCTACCGTGTTCCTCTATAGGGAACGTAGCAATTTAAATCTTCTTATTCGTGCAAGTTGTTCGTGTATTTTTAATGAACGAATGAAATCGCAACACTAGCAAACTAGAACTTATCAAATGCAAAAGATTTCCGGATAAAAATCTATTTTTTAGCAAGAAAAAAGCTACGAATCAGAACAAATTCACATACCAACGAACTGTTAGAATATATTTTGTAAGGCTTAAATTTTTTAGAAAAAGAAAACCAGCTTAGCCGGGCCAGAAGAATAAAAAAAAACATATTAAAGAAAAATTTTAAACAGAAATAAAATTACAACAAAATTATAATAAGGAACCGAAAATTTATATGCAAGAACGGCACAAATAAATCAACCAGGAAAAATACTGTAAAACTTAAGCTTTAACCACAAAGTTGGTGAACAAAAATAGGCCAATTTAATTTCACTTGCACATACATACATATAATACTAACAGCAGCAGCACTGAAATAACACAAAATCTCAGCATCCTATAAGTCGGCTTCGACTACACAAATAAATATATTTGAAAATTTTACTATGTATGAGTGTGTATCTGTGTAAGAACATTTGAGGAAAATTCACAACTGAAAGCCTTTTGAACACATTTTTCATTACATTCTCACACATTTCACGTAGTATTTTGTTTGAGTTGCTCCACGGTTTCTGGTTTGTTTGCATAAACCTTGCTTTTCAGATATCCCCACAAAAAGAAGTCCGGAGCCCAAAGCATGTAGTTGTGGCGTTGAAAAGTTTTCAATCATATCACGACATCGCTACCCATTGGCAGTTACCGTTACGCCGTCTTCAGTTTCAAAGAAGTAAGGTCCAATGATTCCTCCTGACGAAATTGCACACCAGACTGTACTTTTAATGGATGCAAAGGAGACGGATGAAAATTTGAGGGTTTTCCATTACCCAGAACCGACTATTCTGTTTATTCACATATCCATTCAAATTAAAATGTGCCTGGTCACTCATTATGATTTTTCCATGAAAATCGGGGTTGTCATGAGCGAGCTGTAGCATCCTACTGGCATATGTACGGCGGCGTAAATGGTCTTCTGGAAAAAGCTCTTGTGTCAACTGAATCTTAAATGGAAACAAATGCAAATCGTTGTGTGAAATTGTGGCCAAAGTTGTTCTTTGAAGGCCGCAATAATGTGTCGGAGCAATAATGTTTTCAGCCAATCTTGCAGTACGTTGTGGTCCAGGCTTGGGCCTATCAGCTACAGTCCCTCTTTCTTCGAAATCATTCATTACACGATAAACAGTGCGTCTTGTTGTCACGTTGTTTCTCCCAAAAATTTCACGTAACTTTCTCAACGTCACAGTAATCGATGACTGATTTTGATAAAATGTTTTAACGATTAAAAAACGTTGGTTTACCGAATATTTTTCTATAATAAATTTGCCACGTCTCTACTTCACGACTGCCAAATATGAACTGTCAAGACTAATGTTCACCAAAATAGCGGCAAAGCAAAGTAGTATACCTTGCGGCGGACACCCTGTACTTTTTTAAACACAATTTGTTATTTGTAAAACTATTCACTGAATTAAATCTTATACTTAAATCAAACCAACTGCTACGGTGGTCCTCTCTTGGGAACGTAACAATTTAAAGCTTCTTATTCGTACAAGTTATTCGTGTGTTTATAATGAGCGAATGAAATCGAATCACTAGCAAACTAGAACTAATCAAATGCAAATGATTTCCGGATAAAAATCTATTTTTCCAGCAAGAAAAATGTTACGAACCAGAATATAACAACTTCCCATGCCAAAGATTTATTGATTGAATATTGTAAGGCTTAAAATTTTTAGAAAAAGAAAATCAGCTTAGCCGGCCAAAAAACATGTGTAGGCAGGAAAGAAACCATATTAAAAAATGAGTTAAAATAGATTATATATATTCAAGAACTGCAGAAATAAAATCAGAAGAGAAAAAACTGTAAAACTTCAGCTTTAACCTCAAAGGAAACCATTATGTTGGTTAACAAAAGCAGACCAATCTAAATTGCACTCGAATAACATACAGAAACACACACTCAATTACAAACAACGTAAATCCAATATTTGGAAATGATGTATGAGTGTGTGTATGTGTGAGAATATTGAAAGCCAACGAAGTTAGGTGTTTTTTTTCTAAGATTGCAAATGACTCCCTTTTTGCCATATAGAATGGTATATATAAATGTTCAAGTCACAAAATCGGCCTGAATTCTATAGATCGAAAGAGAGAATGCAAAAAAATTTACTTGGAATTAATTGTCCACAAAAGTTCAGCTTTGTGGGTCACTTATGGCAACATTCATATTGATTTCATGTTCAAGACACTGACAAAAAACAAACAAAGGAAACCCTGCTAAAATGAAGAGATAGCACAGTGGTCACAAGAAGGCAAAGATATCAATAAGAAATAATATATATCCAGTTGCACATATATAAAAATGTTTTTCAAAACTTTTTCATTTTAAATCGGTAAAATTTCTCAGTTAAAATTCTAGTTTAATTTGTATTTTCCGACAGCCGCTATTTTTGCTGCCTATTCGTATTTCTTCAGTTTTTTTCTGATTCGAAAGATTTTCCTTCTCTTCAATAAGGTTCCAAAACCGTCTTTTATAAAAAAAAATTTTAAATAATTTTTAAACTTTGAAAATTCAGATTTTCTTGGTTAGAACTATTGTTTACACTAACCTTTAATTATGAAAGTTTTAATTTTTAATTTAAAACTTTTTGTTGCCAAATTTGAACATTATTTTCGAACTCGCAAATTTTTATGATTTTCTCTTATTTTGAAAAAATTTTTTTTACTAAAGTCATTTTTTGTTACATTATAACTTTTTGGATTTTTTCAATTTAATTTATTTTTTCCAAAGTTTTTGCAAAACGCTCAAATTTGTATTTATATATTCAGTAATAACACGGTTCTGCAATGAAATCATCCTTTAACTAAAAGTAAGATGAATTTGAAGCAATGAATAATAATCTGTTTTTAGTTTTATTCTACCATGTACAAATATTTTTAATGGGGCTGTTACACTAGTTTATTTCACCTGAACTCGAAAACAGTTAGTCCGATTTCGATAAGCGATACACGGAATGATCTTCTATGGCATCATGATAACCGTCTTTCTTTTGCCTACAATTAACGATTATAAACTGTACAATATGCGATTTTAGCAAGACAGTGTTACGAGCCACTCAAGTCGTTTCTTTGTTGAATAAGAAGTTTCCAGAATACGCAATTTCAAGTTTTGGCCGCCTCAATTGGCCACCAAGATCATGCGATTTGACCCCGTTAGACTTTTTTGTGCGGCTACGTAAAAGACCGTGCCTACGCGGATAGGAATGTTGGAGCATTTGAAAACCAAAATTTTTCAAGTTATCGCCGAGATACTTTCCGAAATGTGCGAAAAGTGATCGAAAACTTTCTCAAAATAATCGACTGCTGCATCCAGTCTAGAGGCGGTCATTTAAATGACATTGTCTTTCGTACTCAATGTTGAGGTCCAAGCAATAAAATGAAATAAACGGTTCATCGAAACCATGGCTTTAGCTGTATTTGATTTAACTTGACTTTCGAAACCGAAAAACGGTTAACCCTCTATTTTTAAGTAGCGATAGATTCTGTTTTTAGCAGTTTTTTTATTCCTTGTCCGATTCATTTCGAAAAAATAACAAATTGTCGATTTTGGATTTCGATTATTTTAAATTAGGATTTTTCTAATTAAAATAAAGGCTGCAAAATTAGTGTACTTGTTTCGATTCAGGCGAGGTTTTCATTATTCCTCTTTGATTTTTTATCAGTTTCTGATTTTTCTGATTTTACATTTTTTTTTGTACTAAGCGTTTTTTTTTGTGTAAGTGAGGAATATATTCATAAATAGCGTTAGTTGTCGCTTTAAGAGATTTTTTTTTAAACTTGATAATTTATTGCAACACCTTTTTTTAAATAAATGCGAATTTTTCTTCATTTCATTTGGCGGGCTTTAACGATTTTTTTAGAATCAAATTTCTTGGCAAAAAGTAATGTTTGTTGGATTTTGCGATTTACTATATAATATTGGTATAAAGTTTGTATGATTTTTGCCAACATAAGGAATTTGTTTTCGATTTAAGTGAGTTTTTAAAAGCGCGATTTATTCTTAGAACGCTTTTCATTAATATTTGTATTTTTGTTTAAAGGAATTTTTGTAGCGTGTGAAAATTCATTGAAATTTGTACAAGCTTTTTCTAAATGTTTGTATGCAGCAGTTTTTTATTAGGATACTTTTTCCGGGTTTGGCAATTTTTAAAGGAAACAAATGTTATTGAAAACAGGGATTTTTTATGCCTTAAATTTGTTTAAATTTTATTATCGAGTTGCTGTACTCTTTTCAATTTCTTGTTAAATTCAAAACATAAGTGCGCACTATCTTTTCACAATTGGGCTTACTTACTGAACAATGGAACAATAGCATGAAGAAACTTAGATGAAACTGTCACAATTATTGTCCTATTGGCATTTTCTTCATAAATAAAAAAAAATATTAGTAAAGTTTTTAATTTTTTTTTCAACTTTACTTTATGTTAATGCAGTGTGTTTTATATAGAGATAACACATCGATTCAATTTGAATTAAGTATCTCCTACGAATGTAGATAATATTTGTCCAGTTTGTTATTTGTTTTGGTTCTATTTCATTGAACCAACAGTTGAGTGTTCCTAATGAATAAAAAATTCTAGCATTTTGTAAGAATTTCGAAACAAATAAATTAAATTGGAAAACCCCACAAAGCAATAATATAACAAAAAGTCACATATGTTAATTAAAAAAAAATTAACGAAAATTTTTTTAAAATAAAAAACAAATAAATTTCATATAACAGGAGCAAGCCTTTGCTTCAACTTTTAGAAAAACTAAATATATTTTATGCGTGAAAACTCTTAAGCAAAATGAGAATTGTTAATGAAATATCTTAATATATGATATTAAGCAGAAAACATAAAAATAAATATTTGTATATGTGCAACTAAATACATCTTATTTTTATTGTTAATTTTGCCATTATGTGACCACTGTGCTTTTTTTATTGTACTTCTATTTTTTTTTCCTTTTTGCCTATTTGTCAGTGCCCTAAACATGTAATCAATATGTATGGTGTCATAAGTGGCCCACAAAGCTGACTTTTTGTGGACAATTAATTTCAAATAATTTTTTTTCCATTCTCTCTTTCGAAATGTTGAAGTGAGGGAGATTTTGTGACTTCAACATTTCTTTATGTATTCATTGTGGCACAAAGGGAGTCATTTGCAATCTCAGAAAAGAAAGCAGCTAAATATAAATTTGTTGGCTTTCTATTGTGAATTTTCCACTAAGTTTGCACACACACACACACACACACACACATGCACATATTCACACTTATAAACATTTGATGTTGTACACATATTTTTGTAGTCACAGCCGAAACAAAATGAAAACAAGGATTCTTAGAATTTATGTTACTTCAGTGCTGTTGCAGCTGCATCAATTGAAATTATTAGATTTTTCTTGTTAGTAATTGAGTGTGTGTTATTCGAGTGTAATTTAGCTTCGCCTGCTTTTGTTAACCAACATAATGGTTTCCTTTATGGTTATAGCTGAAGTTTACAGTTTTTTCTCTCTGCTTTTATTTCTGCAGTTCTTGCATATAAATGTTCGGTTTTTTATAATTTTTTTTTAATTTTATTTCTATTTTCACTTTTTTCTTTAATACGTTTTTTCTTATATGTTTTTTCTTAATATGTCTCTCGGCCCGGCTAAGCTGATTTTCTTTTTCTAAAAAATTTTAGTCTTACAGTATATGTTGGCATTAACCTGCCTTAGTCACAGAGTTTTATGTGGAAGTTAACGTGATACCCTCTGTTAACCCAAGAAAAGATACACACAATTCTTTAATTTATAAATGAAAGATTAATTTAGTTTATTATACATGTGACTTGAAAGAGATTAAGAAAAGGAATGAATAATATCAGTTGTATTAACAAACTGTTATACATATGTATATAAGATTAGTTGTATGCATTTGGGTTGCAAAGTAAGGTTGCATTTTTTCTTACAATCTCCCGCTCAAACCAAATGCAAACTTGAAAGTTATTAATAAAACAATTATTTAATTGCAAGTTTTAATAATTTACAACAATACAAATGTTTGTTCTTTGTTAAAATTTTAGTTAAAATGTCTGCTGCATTTTCGTTGGTTGTAACATACTGTATATCGATCTCCTTGTTGCCGTATTTTTCTCTTATGTAGTGGTAACGGATATCAATATGTTTGCTTTTCTTCTGTACTGTGGGATTTTTAACCAGAAAGGCTGCACTTTGATTATCGCAAAGTATAGGAGTAGGTGATACGATATAATCGTCAAACCCCATTTCATGAAGTAGACACCGATGGAAAATAGTTTCTTTTGCGCCCTGGCATAAAGCGACGTACTCAGCTTCCATCGTACTTAGAGCAACCACAGATTGTTTTCGTGATTCCCATGCAATAGGACCACCTGCCATAAATATTACAAAACCTGAATAGGACTTTCGATCACTCGAATCGCTTCCCCAATCAGAATCTGTGAAACATTCAAAATTTTTTAAATTATTATAAAAAGTAATTTTACCTATTGGATTTTTCTTTAGGTATCTGAAGACATATTTGGCCGTTGCAAAATGTTCTTTATGTGGGTGTGTGTTGAACTGTGACAATTTCGATACCACATGCATCAAATCAGGTCGCGTTATTACAGCTAAATACATCAATGCTCCAATTAGACTTTGGTACGTTTTTGTATCCAAGTCATTACATTTTTTTCTTTACACTTCTTAAGCACCATACCACTTGGCCATGGAGTGGCTGCAGGTTTGCAATCTGACATACCCCATCTTTCTAGCAATTCTTCAGTGTATCGTTTTTGGTGAATACTTATGTCACCTCTTAAGCCATCTCGATTAATTTCCATACCCAAATAGAATGAAATTGCACCTTTATTTACTGCCTTTACATGTTTGTTTAAGTTTTCAAAAATATTCTGCATCTCTCTCTCACTAGAACATGCCAATAACATATCGTCGACGTAAATGGCAATGAAGCTTAAGTTAGTACCATTACATTTTTTTCTTTAGGCCTATCTACTAACTGCCACGTTTTATTATTTACTAAGGAATTATACTCTTGTAGCATAGCATTTTTCCACTTCTCACAATTGTCTGAATTAATTGCTTCATTTACAGAATTAGGGTTCTCAATTATAGCATTTAACATTTCAGGCCCCCCTTCAGTAACATACACTTTGCGGGGTCTTCCTTTACCACCGGTTCTTAGGATTTTAGGTCTTCCTCTTTTTCTTTTATTATCAACAACAATTGTGTCTTCTCTATCAGATTCACTATCTATTGAACTCACCTGCTCATCTTCATCATCAAATTCGCCATGTACTTGTTGAGAATCACTATCACCTTCTGTTGGTACTACAGCTTTATTATTAAAGTTTGTATTTTGTTTAAAAATATTTATATAAAGCATCTCTTGGTTATCATCTTCTGTAGGCAATTTCTCAAACGAATGTTCAAAAAATATGACGTCACGAGCAATAATAATTTGTTTTGTTTTGGGGTTATATAATCGGTACCCTTTAGTGTTTAACTGATATCCAACGAACTTAGTTTTTAACCCTTTTGGTAAAAATTTACTACCCTTAGCTTTAGGGCCTTTGCTTAAAACGACAGCATCACATCCAAACGTTTTCAAATGAAACACTGACGGTTGTTTACCCGACCATTTTTCGTAGGGTGTGATGTCACCAAGAACTTTTGTGGGTGATCTATTTCGAAGATATGTTGCCGTGTTTATTGCTTCACCCCACAAGCTTTGTGGTAACTTAGATTGTTCCAATAAACACCGAGCCATTTCGACTAGGGTTCTATTTGCCCTTTCTGCAACACCATTTTGTTGCGGCGAATAGCTTACAGTTGTCTGGTGTACTATTCCTTTCTTTGCAAAAAATTGTTTAAAATTAGAATTAACAAATTCCTTTCCGTTGTCGCTCCTAACAACTTTAATTTGACGGCCTGTCTGCTTCTCCGCGGTCGCAGCAAAATTAGTAAATGCTGTAAATGCATCACTTTTATTTTTGAGAAAATACGTTGAGACGTAACGAGAATAATCGTCTATAATAGTCATGAAATATGCCGATCCACCAACAGTTTTTACTCCAATTGGTCCGCATAAATCGGTATGCACTAGCTCTAACAAATCGTTTGTTTGAACGCTTAAATAGTTCGTGTACGGCTTCACAGAAATTTTATTGACAGCACATGTAACACACTCTATTTTGTTAGGCACTTTTAAATTTAATCCCTTTACCATATTTTTGGCTGATAACTTATTTAAATCACTTGCGTTAATGTGTCCATATCTATAATGCCATTTTTTAGTCATAATTTCTTCATTTATATTATTTACGCTTTCAATATCTTTAATTATATCCATTTTCGCAATAAACAAACCTTCACATAAATCAGCTGTCAGAATATTTTGTTTTTGTTTACTTTTAATAAAAGCTGTGTTGCCTTGAAAAATAACAGAGTGACCTGCTTTTAAAATTTTGTTTATCGAAATAAAATTAGAATGCAATTTAGGAACATACCAAACATTATGTAAAGTAAGCTTACAAAATTTTGTTCTTATTTTTACATCACCAATTCCTTCTGCATTTATGTTCTCACCAGATGCTAATACGATTTTTTGTTTTGACTCTGTTAATTTAGAAAAATATTCTTTTGTCTTGCACATATGGGATGTTGCTCCGCTGTCTAAAATGAACTTTTCTGTTAACTTGTTAGTGTTCTCAAATGATGAAAATGCAAAATCGGTTTGCTCATCCTCTTTGCACTGAGAGCGAAAATGGCCCTTTTTGCCGCAGCGAAAACATTTAATGTTATTAACATTAGAATCAAAAAGCTTTTTATCGTTTCGATGTTGATCACTTTTTACACGAGTTTGCCGTTGGTTGGTATGGTTGATGCTCTTGTTAAACTTCTTATTTCTTTTACTTTCATTTTTAGGATTTGCTGCAAATACTGTTTCATTTTGGTTATAATTTTTGTTTAACTGACGCAATTCTTCTTCCAATATTTTTGAAATTAATTTGTCATACTTAGGCAAATTATCCCTGCTTTCAATAGCAATAACGAAGCTTTCCATCTCATCAGGTAGACTGCACAAAAGCAAGATTGGCAGCAAATCATCATTTAATTCAATCCCAATTTCTTTAAGTTCATCAACAACTGAACTAAAATCGTTTATTTGTGAGGCAAATTTTTGATTTATGTTAAACTTGAACCGTACAAGTTTTTTAAACAAATTGACTTTTCTTGATGCGGTATCTGCTTTATACAATGAGCTTAAAACATTCCAGGCACTTTTCGCGGTACTACAATTTTTAATGTGAATTAATTCACTTGGCTTCACACTTAACGTTATGGTTGCAAGGGCTTTCGAATCATTTAGAGTCCATTTAGTTGCTTCTGCGTCTGTCTTCGGAATATCATCATCAATCGTATTCCACAGATCTAATGTAATCAGTAAGCTCTTCACCTGAATACACCATGTGTTGTAGTTGTCGCCATTGAGTTTTTCAATACATGCTACACCGGTTGCCATTCTTGAGCCTTATTGTGTAGTTAGGTAAAACAATGAAAAAATCTTAAACACGTTGACCGCGTCGTTTATAACCTCAAACTTTATTTGAAACCTTTTCAATTATGGTTAATAGGGATCTGGGCCCATAACCTTTGTTGGCATTAACCTGCCTTAGTCACAGAGTTTTATGTGGAAGTTAACGTGATACCCTCTGTTAACCCAAGAAAAGATACACACAATTCTTTAATTTATAAATGAAAGATTAATTTAGTTTATTATACATGTGACTTGAAAGAGATTAAGAAAAGGAATGAATAATATCAGTTGTATTAACAAACTGTTATACATATGTATATAAGATTAGTTGTATGCATTTGGGTTGCAAAGTAAGGTTGCATTTTTTCTTACAGTATATATTCTACCAATAAATCTTTGGTATGTGAAGCTATTATATACTGTTCTGGTTCGTAGCTTCTTTCTTGGTAAAAAAAAGATTTTCATCCGGAAAAGCATTTGCAATTGATATGCCTAGCTACACTAGCAATAATTTCATTCGTTCATTATAAATACACGAACAACTCGTATAGATAGGAAGGTTTAAATTGTTACAATTCCAAGAGAGGAAAACAATAGCAGTTGGTTTCATTTAAGTAAAGGCTTTCGTTCAATGAATAATTTTACAAATAGCAATTTGTGTATACAAAATATATAAAATTGTTTAAATATTTCTAAATTTTTCATCCAGCCAGACATGAATTTTCAAATTTAGCACAAGCAATAATGAACTGCAAACAATTTGTATTTAAATTCGATCGATATACATACATACGTAAAGGATATGTATGAAACATTAGGATAGCTTCTCTTTGTAGGGAGTGAAAGTAAAGTTGTCGGCAAAATATTTGTATCATTTAAAGACTGTTATATATAATGCAAATGTATATGGGCTACAAATTCTTTCATCATACCTCTTATAGACTGTGTAGTTAAATGTGCAGGTTTATCAGAATTTTTGTTAGAAATTTTCAAATTTTGTATGTCACAAAATAATTATGTTATTAGCAATTTTGACGTGAGTAATTTTGCTAATAAAGCTTATATCGCGTTAATTTTTCCAAATAAATTAATAATGAATTCGCCTAATTTTCGTTAGCGGATAAGCTTACCTCTATGCGCGTTGGTCTAGTTGCTGATGCCAGCTTATCAGAAAATGTTAACCAACTTTTTGTTAGAAGTCAAAATACTTACTTTGCGCTTGCAGTTTCATAAACTAAATGAGAATTATTATGAAACACACGACATTAAAAAATTACCTTTATTTTTATATCAATTAACTAAGGTTTGGTTTGTTTGAGTGAAGGAGCCAATTTATTATCAACATGTCTTGGTACATGAATCTTGTCCAGTTTTAAGGATTTTCATACACTCTCCATTATGAACCAAGATTTAAATACTTTTAAGAACTCGGTGATTCTCGTGAAGCACCAGTCAAAAGGTGGCAGTCAACCAAGAATTACGGCATTTAGATCTTATGTTTATTTTAACAATCCTGTACGCACAATCAAATTCGGAGCTTTGTCACTCATATTGCCCCTGGTGTCCCCAAGTTGCGCAAGGCTTAATCAATTAATGAATGAAAAGTCAGTGGAAAATGCTGCTATTATTTGCAAGACAATAGATATGGTTGGAAGTTCGACATAGAATTAGTATAGCAGAAAGTAGAGACCCTAGGTACCCTTAAATTTATCATGAAATCGTTTGATTAAACCCAATCGATAAAATTTCGTACTGTACCATCCATCAGAAAGCTTGCTACAAGTTTTGACAGTAGTGCACAATGCCGCACACTATCAAACACATTCGAGATATCAAGAGCCGGCCCCTTACTTCCGCCAAAGTAATGTATAAAACAAATCCATCTTTCCTATAACATAGTAGGGCGCCCTCTACGGAAACTATACTGGCAATCACTAACTAAAGGATTATATTAAAAATATCTCATAAGGTGGGTAGTTTTTATAATTTTAAAAAGTGCAGAACAGATTAAATTATAATCTGCGGTATTTTTCCCTGGTTGTTGGCCTCCACATCGGAAATTTAACCGCACGTTATAATCTGTTAAAAAGATGTGCTAATGGACGTGTTAACGTCAAAGACCACTGTTTAAAGACCTGTGCAGGAAAACCGTCTAAGAGACTTACTTATAAGGAGAAGCGCTAGAACCCTTTTACCTGCACCCGTCTGAAAGAATATACTCGGCATACTCTGTTAATTGATTTCCGGCAGACTTACGACATGCAAGCTGGGCACTGGCACAGAAAATTATCCATCGTCGTTATTTTCTGCTCTTTCCAATCGACACATATATGCTTGTAAGCTTGACGGCTCTGTTAAAGTACTTTCCATCTTAATAAACTCGTTATTGTTTAAACAACAAACTCTCCCTCTCTCCCTCTTTTATCTAATATTGGGTCACCCTATAATCTTGTTGTAATTTTTTACTAATTTCAATATGGATCATGTTTACTCTGCTTGTTAAGGCTCAAAAATGTTTCGCATTTCCAAGTTTACTTCTTGTAATTCTATGATATTAACTTCCACCTGTAGCCTCCAGAGGATGTGCAGTTAAGCATGCATCAAACAATTGCTACTTCCACTTTTGCTCTCCAATGTCATGCTTGTCCTGACTTATCGAACTTCATTTTCTTAATAGTCGGTAGGCTGTTAGTATAGAAGACCTTCGGGTTTTACTGAGACGTCTTCTAGACTCCGCTACTGCCTGTATTTCCTGCTAAACGATTGTGTTATAGTAACAAGATCGGAACTACATTTGGGTTTCTGGTTCTTCCAAAGGGATGTCGGATCCCTAGTCTTGAAAAGGCCGTGTACTAGGTGATTCTCATGACTGTTTGTGCGTTCTCCTTTTTTTAATTCATGTATCCTGTTTAAAAGTATTACAAGAGTAATTTTGGGAATTAGTTTATCGGAGAACTTTCTTTTCAACAATATATCCTGTAATCTACTGGGCTTAAACAATGTCGAAAATACCAACGTACAAGGGGTATATAGAGTTTAAAGCAGAAAGCTCGAAAAGTACGCTTAAAAAATCATTGTGATCTTGCTGCTTAGTTCCGATCACTGATGAGTGTTAGGCAGAATGTTTAGAGCTTGGCGTGGTAGTAGAACTATCAGAGAGTACATCTAAAATATTCGAGTTCATCTAAAATCTCCTCAGTGGATGCAAAGTGTTAAGCCCGACGTTTGAAAAATCGGACGAATTAAACTGCAGCTTCCGCCAGAATTTGTTTCTTTCCCAAAACGCTTTAGAAGCGAATATTATCGGTGACGAATTATGACGCCATTAGAATGATGCTTCTTAGACAAAATAAAATTAAAAACATCACAGTAGAGTCGATTTAACATTATCGGTAGTTAGGTTTTGCTTTTGTTTCGAATTAAATAATGTTAGTTTTTAGTAACTAGAAGCTCAAACGTATTTTAAAACATCTAGTATCTTTCACAATGATCTACCGTAAGCCAAGAACTCACTTGAGAGAGCAGCTTCTAACTTTTTCGTTGTTACAATCCTAAGGGCACCATTTTTAGGGCAAGTGATATGTGGCTAATAAGGCGATAGACGAGAAATCCTAAAAGGAACTTAAGTGATGCGTTGGACTCCTTGAAATTTTTTTTAAATTAAAATTAGCATAAAGTCATCAACGGCAAACCGCTAAATAATTGAACTTTGTTATTTGTGATTTGTAGTTATTTGACTATAATGAAATGATGCATCACTTAGTAATTCTCCTACTTATTAAATTGTTATGGAAATAGGAATCCAAAAATTACAAACTGTCTAACATTTTCCTAATTTAATGTGTCATGGCAAAATTTTGGTCGATATTTTTATTGGTTTTAATGCTGGTATATTCGCTGAAATTTGTACAGAAATGTGGTTGTAATTAAAACAACACAAAACAAAAATATTGCGCGCTTAAAGCATTAAATGCAAGCAGTCAGAAATTTTTTATAATAAAAAGTGTTTAATTGTTTTAGACACTTTAAAAATCTAAATGAGCTTTTGTAATACAACAACAAAAATTCTAAACAAAACACAAAATATTATGCCAACTACAAATTGTTTAGATTTAAATAATTTTACTAGGCTTAACAAAGTTTATGTAAAAAATATAAATATTATACTCGTACAAGGCATAATAGGCAAGAAAACATCTTATATTGTGAAATTTTTAATTAAAACCTTTTCTTTTTATAATATCCATATTATTCTACATATTATTCCTTGTTCTTTTCTGTTCTCACAACTTGCACCTTTACAATTTACGGTCATTAAAAATTATTTCATGTATAAAGGATAAATTCTGCAAGCCTTCTTTTAGCATTAATTGAGGCCAAGGCTTAAAATATCTTTACTGCATTTGACTAACAGGACAATAATACTAAAATAAAAAAGAAGCTCAAAATGGGGCACAGAAATTTGCTGCTTTTTAAGAAGGTCGAACATTTCTATTAATATTTTAAGATTTTGAAAAAAAGCTAAAATTTTCGTGTAAAAATTTTTCGTTTTGGAAAAATCTCAAAATGTTCGAAAGAAATTTATTGCTTTAAAAAATTTTAAAACTTTCTATAAGCATTAACCTAACAAAGGCAGAAAAACGTGTGACGAACAAAAGTCCTTCCACTTGTTTTTAGGGCACATGTAATTATAAGTCTTTTGTTTCTCTAATTAAATTCTTAGTCTTTATTAATACTAACTTAGGTTTAAGATTAACGGAAATGTTTAGGTACAACCGACATACAATGGTAGCACTGTTGCAATACAACACTACCATTGCTGCCAAATAATCAGCTGGTACGGAGCGTTTGATGGTGTGTATACGTGAGACTCAGCCAACCAAGTGTAATAGCAGTGCGTATACACTAGAGAAGTCAGCTAGCAAGGCGTTAAGATCAACTTAATAATTCTAGAATTTTATTCAATCTTATTATTTAAGTTTTTGGGCCAGAATTTCATTCGACTCAACTACTTGTGGCTTCATTATTTATTACTCAACTTAATTAATCTAGTTTCTTGCATCAGCAACTGGTAGCGAAAATACTGGTGTTTTTGTGTCAGGCCATAATTTTATTCGCCCGTGTAGTGGATAGACACTCCTCAGACAGTAAACGGTTGAGCCAGAATTTTATTCGACCCAACCACGTGCGGTCGGAGTTAGTAGGCAGAGGAGTCATCTCTTGGCTTCGGGCCAGAATTTTATTCGCTCCGACAAGAGAGTCAATCGTTTGAGAGCCACAGGGCTTCTGGCGTAGTCGAGTCGGGCCTGAATATTATTCGCCCTGACAAGAGAAGTCAGAGCAAGAAGTGACGCTATACCATTAAGGAAGAATATGATTCGTCTTAATTGATTTAGGCGCACCGTGAGTAAACACGCTCTCTGATGGCCAGCGGTTGAGCCAGAATTTTATTCGCCTCAATCGGGAGAAAAGATTTCTCTTAGCTTCGGGCAAGAGTTTTATTCGCCGCGAAGAGAGAATCGTATCATGTGCACTCGCAACGAATAGTGGAGATATCTTCTGTGAGCGTCGTATAGTATGAGAAGCTGATGAGAATATCAGCGAATATTTCAATGTTCACTGTAGTAATTTACGTTAATGAATAAAGATTAAAACGTGTTTTGAAAATACTATAATAAGCTGGTTCGTCTCTCCCTTGGAAAACAAATAAATATTTTCTTGTAACGAGACCTGGGAGCCGTGAGCTCTACTCCAGCTAACTGTGAAAACTGTGATTTTTTAAGCAGCTGAAAACTTTCTATAGATGATTAAAGCTGTTATCTATACCGCTCTTTAAAAAGTCTCAAAATTTTCCGTAGACATTTATAGCGTTTAAATAAATTTTAAAAAATATTCAAATCTTGTGAAAAAATTTATGGTTTTGAGAGAAGTAATATGTAGCTTCGATATAAATTAATAGCTTTTGCCACTTTCAACAGAAATTTATAGCTTTCCAAAAACGCCAATATTTTTCTCTACTAAATAAAAAGGAATTCAAAATTGTCTATAAAATTTAATATATTTAAAAAAACTCAAAAACTTCATTAAAAGTGTAAAGCTTTTGAAGAAACTTCAAACTTTTGAAAAAGCTTTAAATATTCTTTACAATTTTATAGTTTTTGGAAAATTTTCGAATTAAAAAAATAAATAATAACAATATCGAATAAAGTAAAAGAAAAAGAATTAATTATAAAAATTTTAAATACAATACATTAAAATGCAATAAAATTGAATAATTTTATATGAACTAAAACAAAGTAAATTAAGATGAAGATATTAAAAAAAGCTAAATAAGAAAATAAATGATATAAAACAAACTAAAATAATATTATCTAATAATATTAAATTTAGTAAAATAAAATAAAGCAACAAATTTATATGAAATAAAGCAAAATGTAGAAATATGAAACAAGACAGGTTAAAATGAATTAAATCAAAAATAGTATTTTTTTTTAATTTGTAATTTATGAAAATAGAATAACTTATATAAATTAAATCAAATATATAAAATAACAAATTTTTATAAAAAAATATATTGCAAATTTTAATGTAGAATTTTGGAACGAATTTCCGTAATCTTTTGTCAAGTTTGGTTTGGAGACAAACCGGTTTCGGCTATGTGCCAACTTCAGTGTAATTTTTCGTTCTGAGAAGTTTGCATCAATTCGTTAGTGTTTTTTTGTGTGTCAGCTATCTATTTGTCATGTGAGCTCGTAGGCATTTGTAAGGTGTTAACAGGTAGCAGGTTAAGCTCGTAAGCCGGGTGTTTTGTGCGGACTGGTAGATGTAAGTGATGACTGTTTCATTGCTTTGTATTGCATCAGAATTTGTGTTTTTGGATGCCAGGTAGATGTTAGAGGTAAATTTTTTTTCCACGTAGCTGCCTGGTATTTTTGTATAGATTAGACGATTGTGATTACTATTTTATTGCGTCAGATTTGTGGTGTGTACATTGTTTTTAATGGTTTATAGTGTTTTTTGTTGGGGTTGAAAGAAGTCAGTGATTTTTGGAGAATTAATTTGTTTATTATTTTTGTAATATGTTTTTTTTTGTTTTTTGTGCATCTTGTTCGTTATTTTTGTTGCGTGTTTTGTAGATTAATTTTAGAGGTTCGAATATAACGTCTGAATCGAAGTTTGTTTGTTCGTTTACGATGCGTCCGTCAAATGTCTTATGTTTATATATTTCCATGTTTTCTAGGATGTTTAGTCGTCCTCCTTTTTTCTGTGTATGTAGTATTTGTACCGTTTTTCTAATATGCGCTGGATTACATTTGGTGGTTCGCCAAGTTAGATGCTGGTGTCGAGCCGGGATTACGCATCTTCTTGTTATAGTCTCTTATATGTTCACGAAATCTGGTTGTTATTTTGCGTCCTGTTTGTCCTATGTAGCTGTGATGACAGGTACACGTCAGTTTGTAAACCTCCTGTTTATCTAGCTGGTCGTCTTTGTTTGTGTTGGTTTGTAATATTCGCCATAAGTTGTTTCTTGTTTTGAATGCTATATTTATGTTGTATTTTCTGAGAAAGTTGGCTAATTTGTATGTTGATTTTCCGGTGTAAGTTAAAGTTGTCTAATTTTTTCTTTCGTTCTCGATGTTGTGTTCTTTGAAATTCTTTCTTGATTTTGTCTACCGTGTCTTTCTTGTAACGTTGGCTGCTATGGTATATATCGTATTTAATTCTTTGTTGTAGGCTTCTTTTGTTTTTGGTGTTCGTTCTAGTCTAGTTATTAGTTGTCTGATCGCCGCGTGCTTGTGTTGCTGCGGGTGGTTGGAAGTATTATGTATTATTGTGTCTGTGGCCGTAGGCTTTCTGTATATTTCATATTCGAGTTTATTGGTATTTTTGTTTACCTTTATTGCCAGGTCCAGATAATTTAT
This sequence comes from Phania funesta, assembly GCA_963932375.1. Classification (NCBI taxonomy): domain Eukaryota; kingdom Metazoa; phylum Arthropoda; class Insecta; order Diptera; family Tachinidae; genus Phania; species Phania funesta. Next base: position 99,113,351 of record OZ010653.1, on the reverse strand, counting down.
TGTGTTATCTTCTTCCGCTTCCATTGTGAATTTGATGTTTTTGTGTTGTTTGGTGAGGTATTCTAGAATTTCAACTTCGTTATTTCCCGTAATTGCACATATTATGTCATCGACGTATCGTGCGTAAAACGTTACTCCGAGACGAATCATTTGTGCAAATTTTAGTTTAAATTAACTTTTATTTATTTTATAGTACAATTAAGCTTTCCATTCAATTTCATGTCTATAATACTTCACAACAAAAATTTTATTGTTGGCTTGAAATTACTTTGTTGATTTAATTTCATAATAAATTTGCAAACTATAAAATATTTTATACCACTATAATTAGGTACAAAGGTTGGAGATAACTCTTGCAGATTTACTTCACACATCTTTTAAATTGGAATTATTTTATATTTCTGGTGTGAATTCAATATTTCAGTCATTTAGCACCAAAAACATAAACCATAAAGAAAAATACGTAAACTTTATTGCATCGAAATTTATTACATCCCAGAAATGTATGTGTTCAATAACTGCTGGTACTCATTCAGCCAACAAATATTTTTACGGCCTTTTTAATTCATATGATCTTACCATAACCTTCTTGAAGATTATGACATGCTTAGGGACATTTCTTTATGAAAGAAAGAGGAAAAATATCGGAAAAGGTGGTCTAGAGTTTTAAGGTGAAAATAAATATTTGAATTTTAAAAATTCAGGTTCATTTGAAAACAGAAAAAAAGAAAAAAAAATTATAGAAAATGAAGAAGAATACTTTCAAGGAATAGCGAAGAAAACATCGACTGATCGCTATTACTGAGCCGATGAGGAGTTATTCCTGAATCAGTTGCTACTGATAAAGGCATATATTCCCTGCAGTCGCACTGCGGAGAGGCTATCAAAGGACACCAACCCAAGCTGAATCCTAAGTTGGTCCTCTAAGGCTGGAAAAATCATTGGAGGTAAACTAATGTCTCCTGTTCATTGTGACTTGCAACAAAGATCGTATAATATCGTATTTTTTAGAAAAAGAAAAATAAACTTATCTTTAATAAACTTATCTTCCTAATAAACTTATGTTTTCGCAAAGTAGTACAAGTCAATAACAAAAGAAAAACTCTTTTTAGACGCCATGGATTTATATAAGAAATTTCAAGCTTTTTCCAATATGATCAACTTCTGTTGATGGCTTTGAAGTTTTTAGAAATCGATAAATTTCTATTTAAAAATATCAAATTTCTGAAATCCATAAAGTTCTTCAATAAATTTTTTCTGCATTTCAAATGCTGTTTCGTCCCGTAACTATTCAAAAATATAAGAATATTTCCTAATTAAAAAAGAATTGTTAAAAAACTCTTTACAGAAAATTTCAGCGGCCTTTATAGTCAGAATTTTTACTTCTTTTCAATAGAGCTAAAACGCAGATAATATTAAACCAGAATTACATATAGATATATAACGAAGTCTCATAATTGTTACCACCTGCGTCAGTACATAAAGTTGATAATTTTTTGGACACGGCGTCCTTATTAATAATTTCAGCTTACGGTGGACTTTGCCAAGAATCTATAATGTTGCGATATTTAATTAGTTAATGAACTCAAAATCAAGGCACACATTAGGCCTATTAAAAGTAGGTGATAACAGGCAGCAGCAGGCCATTTTCATTTTTAGAATTAATAAAAAAAAATGTTTTCGGACCAATGTGCCTTATTAAAATTCCACATTTAAATATGAGACTTTATTTATTTTTTCGTTTAGTTTTCATGCCGCGTACATATGAAATTTATTCATAAACAAAACATGTCTGCTTAATATTTTATCTTTTTGATTTTTAACCACAAGTAGGAGCAAGATTTTGTAGAAAAGATTACATGAGTAAACGAGATATAAACGAGTAAAAGATTAAAGTCAGTATAAATTCGTGATTACATTTTAATGAAGTTCAGAGGGGTCCCTAAATGTTGACTAATGACTTCAGTTTTTTTTATTTTTATTATGTGATGATGTTAAGGAGAATGAAATGGAACATAAACATTGTCTATAGACTTGAGTATAAGTATGAATATTTAGTATCTTGACAGAGAATAAATATTATAAAATGTGCTGTTAGGTGTTTATAAATTGAATCGAAAAATATTTGTCACGTACTTTTAACGTGTTGGCATGTTTTACAAAAAGTATGAAATCCTAAGCAAATTTTTTTCGATCTGCTCGTCTAATGCTGGGAACACAACTGGGACGAACGACGAATTTCGTCCAATACAACGTATACGACGGTAAAAATTCGCGGTGTAAATTCGTCGTATGAAGCACAATAACGACGAAAAAATAACAGCTGTTATCTATATAATATATATATAATAAATAATAGTTAAAAAATTAAACACTAACAAAAACGCAGCCAAAAAGTAATTTCATAGTTAACTACTATTTTGTAAACTTATTTTAAAAACTATAAAACAAAATTAAATTAATTATTATTAAAAAAAAACTTCATTTACTAAAATACTTGGAAGCTTAAACCAAACATGGCCACATTGAACTGTTTTGTTCGTGGTACGCCGGCGAAAGAAATAGAAATAAATATAATTCAAAGTTCGCCGCGTATGACGAATTTCGACCGACGTCATAATTGTGTGAATTTTGGTATACACAAATGTGTTCTATTTTTGGCAACGAGTATTCGCGGCGAAAAATTCGTCGTTTGTCCCAGTTGTGTTCTCAGCATTATGGATTAAACACATGACGAAAATATTTTATTAAAAATCACTCTTTGTCTTTTCAATGGCACTTTATTGAATTTTATTGAATATAAATAGCAAAAATTAAGTTGAAGAGAGAAATTTGCACGAGTCAACAATATGCAGTAAATTGTTATTATAAATTTTGAATATTTAGTGAAATGAAAGCATCACCCTCTTAGATAAAGAAATTAAATCCCATGTAGGAAAATAAAACAAATAAAATACAATGCGAAACCCTTTCAATAAAATTATTCTTGTAAAGTGGATTAATGCGATACCTGTGAAGAAAAATACATTTAGTGCGGGTCGACTTTTTTTATGTGTTTGTTATTGTTTTCAACAAAGAATGAAATAAGTTCTACGAATTGTATAAAAATAAAATGAAGTTTTTTTTTACCGCAGTTAAACGTTCAATAATGGAAGGAAATATTAAACTTTTTAAAAGTTCTTTAAATTTGTGCTTTTATGTTGGTTATTTTTTTTATTAAAAAAAAAAACTTTAAAGTTATATATTTCAAGCTCTTTAATTCGAAGGACAAAGTAAGTACTTGCGACAGAATATTTTTAAGTAGACACAAGCAAAATTGTAATTTACGGTTCTTCTATGCTTCGTTGCATTCTTTAAACTCCTCAACGAGATCAGCGATATTATAGGCGAAAAACTGGCTTTGGTACTACAGAATATTTTATAGAAATATTGGGATCTTCAAGTTTAGATTCGTTTCGGCCCGGGAGCCCGCTGGGATTTCAGAGGACACAATTTACGATTATCCTGGCAACGATTACCATGCACATTTCGCAATAAAGCGAAGAGAATGGAGATGCCTGCAAAAGAGTAGAAGTTGGTACCATGAAGAGGCAGAGAATATGCTTTTTCACTTCACTAGATCAGCGGACTTATGAGTGTCTGTTTGGCAGGCAATCTGTCTGAGAAATAAATCCCTCAAATCTACTTAGAAAAGGTAGTTGAGGAAAATGCCTTGTTTGACTCGCATCAAGAGTACGTCAATATTACACTGGAAATCGTAAAGATAATACGAGCTAATATCCATCATTCCATAGCTCATTCCGATCCACTTTTCCTTTGAGTGTTTTGAAGAAAAGGAAATTGTAATGTACTAAACATTAGAAGTTGATCAGAAAATGGGAAATAACAAAATATTTTTTATCAGTTGTCTCCGTAATTTATTTCAACGTATATTTCAATCTTTGAAGAAGGTCATTCATCAGTACGGAAATAGAAATAAATGGCTACACTCATGACACAATTCAGGCGAGAACTTTGCCAAGAAAACTCTTGCAAATAAACCAAATTAGTTGCAACTGATATGAACATTCAGCGCTTTCAACACAACTTCGTGCTCGTGTAGGGGACTAATGAATTTCGATTTTGGCTATTTGCCATCATCTGAGTTATTTTTATTAAGTTCCATTTATTTCGATGAGTATTTGAATATGAATAAAACAATTTGTTTTTTTAAAGTTCATAAATTAAGTTATTGGTTGTGTATGAGGTTATGTCACAAAATAACCAAAATCAAAGCTTTTTGCATAAATTCTATATAGCAAAACCGTGCTTTCATATGGTATGACCAGATAAAACCGAGAAGAAATAAAATTCAATCAAAACAAAAACAGGGCGGCAGTCACAATTAACTCTCATTCACACAGTAACTATAGAATAGACCGTCAATAAAACGGCCGCCCCGATTTCAATATAAATTTTTAATCAAAATCCAGAACTCTAAGTCAAATTGTTAACGCCTAGTTAGGGATCTTAAGGTATTGCCAATGGTCGTCCAGCTATAACTCTTGCGTCAGCACAATCGCAGGCTTCCAGCCTGTCTCACGACAAATCCTTTTTTTTTTATTCTAGAATTCAAGCGAACCTTGACGTTCGATATCTTGGGACGGGTTAATGAATCATTGGCGTTGAATCGCCGTTTTTCAGTATTCTTCGATACTGGCTGTTATGGCGGCCTGATTTTGTTTACTGTGCATGGTAATAATTTTGATCACAATGTCCACATGTTCAGGAGGCACACGACACAATGGGTTTGGTATCTTTGCAGACTTCTGAAATGTATAACTTGGAAAACTATAGCGGAAATTACTCTTCGTTGCATATCTGTGATTTTTCCATACTTAGTATGATTTTCTGCCACAAAGCGTGAGTGGAATTTTTATGCGTTTAGCAAATTTCTTGCAAAGTTGCATAAAGTAACTTTGCCGCATGCAATAAGCTAAGCCGCAGCCAGTATATAAGTGCTAACGCCGCCTCTAAAATATTTACGCAAAGAAAGCATTTGGTGTGTGCATAAACTTTATAAAAACTTTTATCAACTAATGGAATTTTGTTTGATATTTTAATTCTCACTATTTTAGCAAAAAAAAAAAAAAATTTAACAGTCTTAGCTTAAATTTTAAGTCCTCACAGTCAGTTGTTAAGACGGTTCTACCGCCGTAAAACTTTGTAAACACGGGTTTTGATTTTAAAAAGAAAATGATATACACAGCTGTTTTAGCATTGCAAATTACACATCTGCAGTGCCATAGCATATTTGCTCAAGTGTAGTGTTTCCAAGGGTTGTTTACAACCAAGCCTGAGTTCCCTTTATATTTCCTGTCGGGTCCCCCTATATATTTTTGCCATTAAAAGTAAAATAAATTGTTAATTTCTTTTAATTTCCCTCGTTTACGTTGCTAACAACTCTGCATGTTTATCTTGATTATTATATTTTCATATGAAAGGAAAGAGACAATTCCTGATTATATTTACGACAGATATAAATTATGTTTCAAGATGCTAATAACATGATGGCAGAGTATTTGGGTCAAAATCAATATACAAATTGGTTATCTCCTCACACATAACAATAAATAAGAAGCTTTTGTATATGAATAAAAAAATAAAAATGAAAGTATTAAAAAAAAATGATTTGCTTTTCAGATTCTGCAATTAAGTAGATAAAAAAAGTGAAGCCCGCCTAATAGCTTTCATAACACCTCTTCACACACTAACATACTGTTATTGATACTGTATCGGTGCTAAACCTTTAAACATTTTATAACATAACCACATTCTTACACTTACTAGATAATGCAACATCTGTTCATGTCATTTAACTAACAATGCATGTTTGCTAGTAGAGCGATAACCTCTTCAAATACCCCGTATGTGTTTCTCTTTAGAAGGGTTTATAAATCAGCTTCTGTAATCAGTTCAACTCGTTTTTTAGTTTCAAAATTTGTTAAACATGATTTTACTATGACAGTCATTTGTTTACCAAATTGAAAAAGGCAAATTAACTTGTAGTGTCTGCTTGAAATATATTCGAATATTAACAATTTATACTGAGGTTTTGCACGAAAGAACGTAACTTTTTTATTCATATCCTTGAGATAACGGACAAAAGTGATGAAGTTTTGATGATAAAATCAATATTAATTGCACCATTATTTGTATTTGGGACACTCGTCGTAAAATATTTTGTGTGTTTAAAGAGTTGCGGTTTTTGATACTTTTTCACTTAAACCCGTAATTATTTTTGAAGATTACATACCTATTAAAATTCATGTTAAATCAGAAGTGTCATTTATTTGTCGGAAAGTTTGCCGATTATGGATAGGGAACGTTAAACAACCGAAGGACGCGTTAAAACGACGAAGCTCATTTCTAACTCCGTCAACAAGAAAAAAGCCACTGTATCCGAAAAATGTCTGTTTAGTACGCAGTATAGTCTGGTGATATCATTGGGTTTTAACAAGACATTGCCAGGAGCCATACAATACAACCGATTTCGACTCTATTGAATTGCAAGTTTCTAAAACCACAAAAGGCCTTCATATACCAGATTGTCAAATTCTTTTGAATGATCAAGCAGAATATAAAACGTTATGTTGCATCAGTAAGTTCTATTCGTATTTTCGCAAAGACATCTACCAAAGTAGTTCAATTGTGGTTAGAACGAAAGCCGGACTACATACTAAGCTGTTCCGCCCATCATTGGGGATGTAGTTATTTCATAATCTTGACACCCTAACTAAAAATGATCTAGATGAACTAAAAATTGACAGAGACAAGTGTTTTGGGCAAGCAACAATATTGGATCTTGATGATATTCCAATGCTGAATTCATCTAAAAGATATGACAGCTTACTATATTTCATAATTTTGTAGAAGTGAAGTAGCAATCGTTCATATAAACAAAAAAAAAAGGCTAAAAATTAAGCAAAATTAAAAATAAAAACCAAGCCTGCATACAAAAAAAATATTGTTGAATGTTGAATCGTTGCTTAAAGTTGTCTAATGTTGTATTAAAACTATTTTGCAACCTGTTAACCGCAGAGGTAAAGTTACGGGCTGCGGCGTGAAAGATAAAATCCTCTTTGTTCATCAAACAAAACTTTCACTAGAAAGCCAATAACAGGAAACAATTTAATTTCTTGCCCACACAAGTATTTCTCTAAGCCAATTTTAAACAAAAGAATATCTTAACAATAGACAAATTCAACTGAAAACTTATTGAACTAAATAAAGTATTCATTTTTTTGCTTCAAAAACGAGAGAGCTGATTTTCATAGCGTATGAATGACTGTAATTATATATTCTTGAAAAATTCATTATAATAATCATACGTCCTCGGTTGCTAGCAACAAAGTACAGTGCAGGCGGGGTTGCATGATTGGTCCAAAGTGTTTGATTTGTGTAGCTCTAAACTATTGTATAATAAAAGGTTTCCAGTTAAGAAAAGGATGATAGTGCCAGTAAGTTTGCAACGTCAGAATACAGGCGTTCAGATATATCTATAAAGTTTACAACATTCAGGAAATTAAAAACTGGGAAAACTTTTTAACGATACCATGTTATTCTCACCAGAAATAGAAGATCACAAAAATTAAAACATTCTCAAAAGTAATAAGACACCAAGCCTTTTTCTGAACTTTTCTTTATTGAATAAATAAGTCCTGCAACCATTAAGCATCTTTAGCCGAACTCTACTGTATTTCATTTCACTATACCTTTTTCTGAAAAATACAAATGCTATACAGCCCACTGCAAAAAAATGTATAACAAATTCTGTGGAAGGCTAACAATCCATTAATTAAGGTGCAAAAAAGCTAAAAAATTAATTAATTGTTTCAAACACTTGTTATTGAATATGTTTAAAATTATTTTAAATTTCAAAAAATTGTACGTTTAACAAAGTATTATTGTATTTATGAAAACAAATTAAATCAATTAAAATATTATGAAGTGTGAAAGACAACATAAACGATGGTTAATAGCAGTTGAAAGAAGGAGGTGTTATAGCTCATTTAAGTTTCATAAATTACGAAACAAGTACAATTCTAATGAGCAAGTAGTATACATTTTTACAAGCAGGACGGTATATATCTTTTTTACTGGAAAAAGAAGCTTACCCTATAATTGGTTGTCATTTCTTTTGAAATCTCATAAGCTGTGACCCATAAATTTAGAACGGTCTTTCCGTTTCGAATGTCTGTCCAATATTCAAAATAATGGAGGGTTGCAGAAATCACTATAACACCAGTCTCTTAGATTGATTTTGCAACTGAAATTCAGCAATTTCGGGTTATAAATGCTTAAAACCTGGTTGAAGTACAGTTTTACCCAAGTTGGAAAATTTTTGTTTTCAATACTCATTCAAAAATTATTGGAAGAGGAATTAGTTTCATGACGTTAAGCAGGCCGTTTTGTAGATATTTATTTCTCAACTTTGTTGTTAAACGAATTGAAAGTATTTTAAAAATTTCACTAGCAATTCATAAGAATTCTAAATTTAGGAAAACCTAATGCAAAACATTTAAAATACATCAAGTAATTGGAACGTAAAAAAAATTATAACAAGGGAAAAATCGCCAAGAAAAAAAAACAAAATATTACAGCAATCCGAAAAATCAACAAAAAGTTAATATTTCTGCTAAAATTCCATAATTGAAAAAAATTCCATATTTGACAAAAAAAAAAAAACAAAAAACGAAAGCGTTTTATCCCAAACATGTACTTCGCAGTAAACATTTTGCCTTTAGCGCATTCTAAATAAATATCTACAGCTTTCTTTTGTATGGAAGTTTGTAGGGAAATGTTATGTAAGACATATATCCAATACAAACTAGCTTCATAAAATCCGGTTTTGTGGGATCTTTTAGTACTAATTTTGAATAAGTATGAAATTAAACATTAACACACACAACATCGGAACCTTCCTGTATTGAAAAATAAAATTATTTGTTATACAACTTAATAAAGATAATCGAAAAAGATATTGAGTAGTAAAATCCTAACTTTTGAATGTTTGGTGCGCAAGCAGTACCCGCCAGTTAAATGCCATATGGCCATGTTGGCAATGCCAAGTTTGAGTGAGAGCCTGTTGACCCGTGTGTATGGAAATTAGTTTTGCCTCAATATGATGAGACCAATTTGGGCGTTGATTTAGGTGGATACCCATATATTTCATGCAAGTTTTCACTGGATAAGTGGCATTTGTTATTTTATAGATGGACAATTTTTCCTTCTGAGGGAAAACGTGTTCTTTACGTTTTTAGCCAGTATACTAGCTCATGATAAGACGTGGTGGGAGAAATTATAGAAGGTTTAGGAAATACTTGGCAACAAGCTACGTGTTTTCAGTGTAATTTTCAGAGCATCCAACAGTATTTACTTTGAGTATTTCCTTTATAATTCGCATTTATGTGAAGCAATTACATATAACTTAACATCCCGCTTAGAATCAAACACAAGACAAGAAGATTCAACTACTTTATGTCCATAGCACCGATCGCAGTTTCACTGCAGCGTAAAAAATATTTTTCTTTCACATTTTACTGCGGAAATCGTGTGGAAACGTGCGTGATAATTTACTGCACACACATGTTTTTCAATTTGTTTTTGCTTCAGTTTTCTGAGCAAATAACTCTTCACCTTTTTCTTATCTTATTGGAATTCGTTTTATTATTTATTTTCTTTTGTATGAGACTTTCTTCTTATAATTTCCTTGAAGAAAAAATAAAAACGATTTGTTGTTTGTTGGGCGCGAGGAGAAATATAAAGAAAGGAAAATTGAAATTGGAAATTAATTTAGAAAAAGTAAGTGTTGAATGGTTTTTTGAAACAGTTGAAAATTTGGTTTTAAAAAACATCTTATAACATATAACGAATCGAGGGATCAGTACACATTTTACTCTTAGGTAGAGAAATTGATAAATTTAATTCTTTTTAGATCGCGCCGGCTGAAGTGTGGGCCATTTTACAATTGATAAAATATCTAGGCGGCTCTAATGTGCTGGGTCTGCTAGCATAGATCAACGATTTTAAGTCAGTTTGGTTTTGACAAGCGTAAACACGTGCGATATTTATAGTAAATAGCCTTGACTCGAAATAAGGTTGAAGAACGCAAGGCAATGTTTGATTACAATAATTCGTCATCAGTAGTCCAAACACAACGTGAATTTTAGGGGAAATATCTCAACCGAGCAGCGTTCACGGTGTTAAAAGTTCGACACCTGACATTTAAAGGAATATTCGAAGGTCTGAAATGTGAGAGTGTGGAACACGAAACATCTACAAGACCTTGGATTTGAAAATGTTCACAGATAAAATACCGGTGATTCAACTGCTGTAACCAAACGAATACAGCCGTAAGGATTTTAAACCTCAACAACAAAGTCGATGGTTTCTCTTCGCAATATATAAAGAGTCACGAGGCTTATATTTGCGAGTGCCAAAAGGCCAGGATTGCATTGTTGTAGTAGGACTATGCTTTGCAAAAAGTTGGTTATTAGAGAGGCGGTATCCTAGATATCAGAGGTCATATCGAGAATTTGTGTACAGAAAACTGAAAGGATGGTATCCTAGGGCGTGTCATGGTATTGACGGGCTCAAGTTATTTTGTTATACAGGGACCGAACTACTTTGGTGTGTAGTTACCTTGCAAAAGATATATTCGAACCAGCCGATAGTAAGTACGAGTAAATATAATTAGTTAAAAACCTAATAAGAGTTCACTTTAAACTAAAATTTACGCGAAAGAAGATCAGATGATACTTATGGCTCTATCCTATATAGTTTTCCGCATATTAATCATATCAGTGGAGAAAATTTTCCTATTAAATTTTCTATTTCCTTCAGTTCCCAGCTAAATTGAAGATTTGACAGTGTTCGAAATGTTTTTGGGTATTTTAAATAAATGTGCTTAGGGGTTTCCGCTTTTACCCAAGAAATCCTTTGCTTTTCTGTCCTGGAGGAGTAAAAGTATTCATATTTACTATGATTTCGCCGCAATGCGAAAAACTCGGAATCGCCTGATTTGAACCATTATAAACTGAAACGTGCATGGAAGCGATATCGTTGGTATTTAATCAGGAACATGCAATTGTGAGTAGTTTATTCGAAACCATTAACTTGTCGGCTTGGACGATTGTAGCGACAACAAATTAATAATAGCGCTCTCAATAATTTGAAAAGTCGTTATGTATAAATTCCAAACACTGGTTGTTCCTATATTTCGCAATGTACAATAAATGCATTAAGGCTAACGTTTCAATGTTGTCAGATCTTGCGGAACTATGAAAGTGCTTCGCACTTAACTTTAAAATTAATGTGACACCCCTTCGAGGAATCTATTATTTAAAAAAACTTAATTTCGAAAGTAAAACATCTTGAATGGAGAACTGCTTGGGAAGAGTTAGAATCTCGCTTTCACATTCTTGACAGCATTTATTGTGTTATGCTGTGTCACAAAAGTAGAGCTTTGTGCATCAATAAAAAAAAAAATATTTTTTCATTGTTTTAAAATGTATTTGTACCACCCTGTTTATATGTATTAATTTACAAACTTGAATTAATTGGAGTGGAAAAGTTACAACTGTCGCATTATTCGATTCAAAATAGTGAACAAATTTTGCACATATGGACGAACTAGAAGAAACCGTATACCACAATGTGATGTGAAAATTCCATACCAAAAATAATGCAATTGTGCAAAGGCTTCAAAAAACTAAGATTTTCTTCACTCGCCTTGACTCTTAAATAAAGACCGAGAATACAAATACGTGAAGTTTTGTTTTACATTCAAGAAAAAAGTTTTGGTTTTCAAATAAAAGGATTGTGGTGTCATTATGAAAATTATGCTTAAGAAATTATTAAATATTCTTACAGCAGTGGATGTAAAAGTAGCAGAGTTCAAAAATTTACGAATTTTAGCAAATGTCTAATACTTATTATCATTTCAAATTCAGTTTTTTCTAGATTTGGAATTAGTGATGGAATATAACTGACTACTAATATTCGTATAACGAAATATTCTAGCACATAGGTTGATCTTTGCAAACACTTTTAAAAATACATTTTTGATTATTTTTCCTTTCATAAGAATTAGTATATGAACGTGTGAATTTTCTTTTTAGTCCTCCAATGAAACCAATTGTGCTGACATACATTGTTTTATCTGTGCACAGTTTTGATAAAAGGAACACTGTTTTTTTTCTGAATCTTGGTTTTTCTTACTGAAAAGTCACAAACTTTAATACTGAGTCTTTAGTTTATATAAAAAAACGAACATACAAATTATTTTATGTAGCGCGTATGTTCTTTTGAAATCCGCAGCGTTATTTAGCAAACATGTGCAGCTAGTCTATTTATGAAAGCACAACTTTCTGGGGTTCTCGCTTATTAAAATTTCACTTATTCTTTGCGACAAATATTCTAAAAAATCTCTAAAATGTCCTCATTTTTTATACGTTTCCCCATTAGTAAGAAGGTATGAATTTGCTAGTTTATTCATTCATTTGGAGTTTCTAGATTCACTATTTACGATACATTAAAATAATTATTAACTTTAGTCATAATAAGAGAGAGTGAGAGAGAATGAGGGAGATAATTAAAAATCTAAAAGAATTCTGTTCCAGTCAACAATTAATTTGCCGTTACTTAAAATTTTTATTTCCTTTCAACTGCAATTGAAGGGTGTATACGAGTCATCCCATTGTCGCAAATATTTGGCTTATATCTGGTTATTTACGTGCTTGTGTTTCACAATTTTCATCGTGTACAATTTTGTTTCACTCGAATGTATTTTAGAAGTTGACAGCAAAGAATTCGAAAACAGTGTTTGTGTCATTAGACTTTCTTGCTTCGCTGGCTTCTGTTGTGAACTGTTCCAGTGTTTTTATATCCTTTCTTCGTTTTAATTACAAATTTAGTTTGCAAAGCAAATTAAGGATGAAGAAGTTTTGTTTTGTTTTGTCGGAAAATTTTGGAAGACTTAAAAAAAACCGAAGAATTTACAATTAATGTATTTAGCTTCAGGCAATTCTTGCTATTGGCAAGAAAAATATCAGGCAAAAATGAATAAATATATATTTGCGGGCCATAAATTCCCTTGTTATTGATAATAAATAATTTTCATGTTGTTCACCAACCGTCGGTATACACAGAATTAGTTCTAATTAGAGAAGAGAAATATGTTCCCCGAGGTATTTATCGTAACAAATGGCTCTTTAGTAAAAGAGATGGATTCATGTCATGGTGTAGAGCTTGAAAAAATTTTTGGTCAGTTTAGTTTTTCAAAAACGACAGTGACGAAGACTTTTTCATATGTGAGCACTATGACCAGCATTGTAGATGAATAAATAAATGCTAATTTCCCAAGTAGTAAGTTTACAATAAATTCACAATATTATCGTAAGGTAGTCTCTAAGGGAATTTTGCCGGTTGTTTACGCCAGGTCATCAGGAAACCTTTACCAAAATTCTTAGAAATATCGTTTCTTATGCTTGTAGTTTCAAAAACAAAATGAGCATTGCTTTATATAGCATAGCGCACAATATTAAATCTTAAGCAAAACTCTTGCAACGCTACGCAAAATAACTAACTTATTAGAAAACAATGTAATTATATATGAGAAATAATTTAATCGATTTGTATAATTTCCATTTGCGTCACATTATCGCGAATCCTATTAACGTTGCTAATCGGGGCAACGTTGTTGGTTGTTGGTTGTTGGTTGTAGAAAAAATTGGTGTTTAAAAAGCTGATTGCTATCGTTCTTTTCAAATAGGTACAAATAAAGATAATTATTCGTTATTGCGCAAATTAATAAAGATATATTTTTTCACAAAAAATATTATGCTGCCTTAAATTTTTATTATCTGTTTTATTCACTACTAATTTAAAAACTTTAAAGACATTCTTAAGACGATAATTTTTTTTGTTATTTTTATTCTTCTTTAATGAATTTAACATTTATTTTTATATTTTTCATTTAAGCGACATAATCTGGAGAAAAGAAATAAAGTGTTGTGTAAAAAAGAAAAACAAATTTAATTATTTTAATAAGGGAAAGCATTCAATACTTCAATGCTGCATGTTAATGACACTTATACAGCTTTAACACAACCTGGCTGGAAAGCACTCAACACACAGTAACGATTTGATTTTCGCCAACTAATGAACACGAAACAAAGATATAAATTAACCCTACGGTCAATAACCGGGTACCCGGGTACCTTTTTCAATTTAAAAAAGGTCGCAATATATAATAGAAAAATTGCTATGAAACTTTAACTCGTCGCTATTAAGTTCGTTTAAGACAATAAAATGTTAAAAAAATAAAATATTTTTCATTAAAACTTTGTGTAAAATCGTTTTACATTCGACACCTACGCGAGTCAATGACCGGGTACCAAGGTATCCTCACATATTTTATTTGCTTTTTTACATAGTTTTTCGCTCTTTCTTTATTTATAATTCAAAATACTAGACTTTTAAAGTTTTTTATTTCAATTCATTTTTATTTTCATACACTTGTAATAAAAACACATACTTAATTACATATATAAGTGCCTAATTACATACATTCAAAGCATGTTGAAATTGTTTTTGTATGTTGGTCGCATATCGGCTTTTTACATGTGTTGCACGCCTTTCTGGTGTTTCTTCTTCTTTTCTGTGGTAATGTAAGATACAAGAAACAGGACCCAACTATGGATTTTTTTCCATGAACACGGCTAAAGGTCGTTGCGTATAAAGAAGCCATGTTCGTAGGTATTGATTTGCCCAAATAACATTCAATGGCAGATCTAGATGAAAAGTGGCGAGTAATTTGGCTATTTGCAGCTCGTTGTTCAATGATTCGCATACAAAGCTGCTCGCTTAGCGCTTGCAAAAAACACTTTCTTTGCGTGCTTTTATATGGCATAGTGTTGTTGTTTTCAAAATATATTGTATACGCAGAAAATGCACTGATATCTATTATATTATAAAAGAGAGACAGCGGCCACCGTTTTGTTTGCCATTGTGTTGTATATTGGCCCACCATTTAGTCTATGATATCCACGCCGCCTTTAGTTTGATTATAAAATGTGATGACGTCTGGTTTACCATTATTACCAATGCTCTTATTGTAATGCATTGTGGATCGCACTATTACAGAATTTGTTTTTCTTTGTGCATATGAGCACATAGTTGCGTTTCTCCTGAAAGTAAATATAGAAGACCCAATAATTTGTTTTTTGTCCTTCACTACATCTGGAAAATATGGTTTATTTTTGCGCAGCGTTCCCACCATTGTCAGTTTCTTTGAAAGCGACAGAAGACAAAGTAAAAATTAAAGGAAAACAAAAATTCTGAAGAAAATTTTTTTAACAAGTTGGGGTTTACGTACGAATGACAAAATAATCTGCATATTCTTGATCTTAAATTATAATTTTTAGTACACAAATGCAAAAAACTACATAGAAGTACCGGGGTACCCGGTTATTGATTAACGTATATTTTTTTGGTTATTGACCGTAGGGTTAAGACGAGAATTTTCTTACGGCATAATTAATTTTGTATTGAAATGAATTGGCTTCAGTATAAAAATATAGTTTTCTATAAAGTTTTAACATTCAATTGTGCACCGGTCAAAGTGGTGGCCAACGGTAAAAAAATTAATTATATCGGCAAAATATTTTTTGTTGAAGAAAAATTATGAATACACAAGTGGTTTAGAGTTTTGTTTTGAGCTGAAATATAAAATAAAAGTTTTTTTCCGGCAAGATATTATTTTTTTAACAAACAAGTACACGTTCTCATACTTCGTTATTGCTGTAGCCAATTTGATTAAATATAAAAATAATAGTGTTCTAAAATTAAATAAAAAAGTGTTTGACAATTTCTTAATATTTTAATATTTTATGTATATGAAGAAAAAGAACTGAGATCAAAATGAAGACAAAGTTCTTCATATGTACAATAGTTTGGTAACATTTTCCCATAATCCTTAGCCATATTAGAAAGCAAAAAATTGCCAAGCTAGCGGGTTGCCTAGAAATAGGTGCGATTGTACAAGTTAACACAGTTGTTGCTCTTAATTTAGAGCAACGACACCGCAATGCTTACTGTAAGAGGAAGTCAAGTAGACGCTTGCGTAAGCATTTCCCAGGTTGCAATTCGTTCCCATTATCAGCATTTTTGAACTGCAAATCTTTTAGAACATATGAATAACTTGGTCCTTATTTTGATCCCAGTACTTTCAACGGCCGAAATTTTTGGGTAGGAACTTGGCCTTATTTTGACATTTATATGTTTGTGCGGATCTGAGTCCTTTTTTTCCAAGTTATATTTTTGTTTGTTAATGTATGTATAAAACCTTTTTTAACTTAAATTGTTATATCAAATTTCAGTTCTCTACCTATAGTGGAAATGCTCCATACAAATATGAGGGCACCCTAGTCCCTCAGATAAAAGTGGAAGTGTCCCATAATGTTAATGAGTGAGTTAGTGAATGTGTGCCAAAAATGTACTTTTTACACCTTCAGTCTGTAAAGTCCTATAGTTGTTACATTTTTCTTTAACTTGAAATTAGTTTTGGAAAAAGTGCACTTTGAAGTTCGGTAGACATCTCCGCAAACAACGCAGTAAGTTTTTGTGTGCTACGTTTCAGTGGCTTTTCCACCGTTATTCTTTTGTTAAGTAGGTATCTTAAGTTGTAAATTAGGTGGACGGAGAAATCAAATACAATATCAACTCGATGCATCAGTTTGGGAACTTTATTCTTGTTTAGGAGATTGTGCACTGACTTCACGACGTAACCTTTCGTTTCTATGAAACTTTTTATTTCCTCAGTGGGAACGGAACTGTCTATGCCCTTTACAACTATGTTCAACCCTTAAGCACTTTTTAATTGATACGTGTAATAGCTTTTATTTTCAGATTCAAGTCGGCTTGCGATGAGCCGATAATTTTTTTCCGTATGTGCTTGGATCTTTGTTTCTTGGATTTTCCCTCGTCGATTGTAGGCGATGTAGAAATTTGCCTTTCCTACGAGTTGGGGCAGGATGTTTACAACGGCGTTGGACGTTTGCTCACGCAATTAAATCGGTGGAAGTTTTTGTTCCCTGACAGCGGGCTGAGCATCTTCATAATTAGAGGTGGCAAGTATGGAGAATCTAAATATTTTCACTTACCGCATTTTCAGCTACATCAGAACTTTTATATTGTTTCGCTGTGCGATCTTATTGCGAAGACTTAGGACTGGCTTTCCTTTTGGTTATGATTATATATCGATCCATACCTGCTTACACCTTTTGTACGGGATTCCTTGTATTACCTGTTTCGCTGGTTTGTTGCACTGATTTTCGTTTAGCACCTGTCTCGTTTATTTGCTTATTTTTATTTGATTCAGACGTTGAAGATATGTTTATATTGGGGGCTAATAAACGCCTTCGGTCAATTGGCCTGGTGGTTAAAAAAGCACTGTCATCTTATTTTTGATTATTTAATTTGTTCATTATTAGCATCTGTATAACTAAAAGAGTAATAAACATTGTTGTTATTACCTTTTATGTTTTGAACATGAATGTTTGTTGCACTCATAAACTATCAGTGGAATTTCAACCGATTTAAATAACCATGCACTATTTGTTTTAAACTCACACTATATAATACCTTGTTTATTTTTGTTTTTATTTCTTTGTTTTTATTTTGTGTCTTCGCACTTGTTCAATTGAGTATTTAAATTATAAAACTAAAAAGCTAAATATTCGGTTAGTGTTAAGTACAGACTTACTTATCTTTATAAAAATAATTGCTCATTTATAATATCTTCAACAATTTTGTATTTTTTAATTCTTTTTATTTTTTCATAAAAATCTTAATTAACTTAATTAATCAAACTTCAATACTTTTAAGAATCCTACTGAAGGATTCTAAAAAATGAAAGTTGAGCTTAATTAAAGAAAATGTAATTGAAAAGCAATAAGAGGAAGGAAAAGAGAAGACGGTCAGAAAATTGGCAGTATGCTCTTTCTGATGAAAAATTTTACTTTTATTAATAGTAAGATTTCTGAAAAAATTAGGTAGTAAAGTCTTTTCTGTGGAACAATATCTTTGCGTCAAAGAAATCAAATTATGCAAAGACCCTTAATATGAATTCACTGAAAGTTTTCAACAAAAATCCTTCGATTTAAAGAATTAAATTTCAGTGAACGGACAATTAATTTACTATTAGGAAATCACTTATGTTTGACTTACGAGACTAAGTATTTTCAAGAAGGAATCACTTGTAAAGCGAGAGGGGTAAGGAAGGTATTCCTTTTGCTTTCAAATGTATCGTGCTGTCTTCTTAATTTAAAAACTTACTTTTTTAGTATTGAAACTGGCAAAAGCTAAAACATATTAAATTCTCTAAAGTAAGAGGTCTTTGCGTTTGGGAAGCAAACTTTTCAAGCAATCATCACACCAAGGTGAAAATTTGGAATATTCCGGTTGGTTGTATCTGGAGCAGTCTGCGATGTTGGTTCACAAGTATAATCCAGCAAACATGTTAAAATATCCAGCGCAACCAACAAGATCGAGTTGACTGCAAAAATCCGAGGAACGAACGAAGTTTAGTAGTTGCTCCGTACAGTCTAATGATTCCCTTTATTTTACTCTAGGCCAAGTGTATTCCTTCACTTTTTCATATATTTTTGAAATGTTGTAATTAGAGTTTAGTGGCAAAAATTTAAGATACAAAGTCGATGATAATTACCAGGATGATTATCTTTCCCTGTATTATGAATTATTTTCCGTAATCTCCTAACCGTATTTTGTAGGAATATTTTTGAAAAAGCAAAAAAAAAGTGAAGACTTGTTTGGAGAAAAACGTTGGTAAGCCAAAGTACCGTTATACATAAAGCACATAATAGTAATAACCTAAGAAGCTGATGATATCATATGCGAAATAATTGATAATGGTGCACCACTCTTGCGACACAATCCAATGCCCCTGTATTAGTATACGTAGGAATTGAAGAACTTTAGCTGAGTGGTTAAGAGCTAGCCATTCTCCTGCTATTGTTAGCGATTAAATTGGCAACCTACGTTGCATTACAACGCCACATTGATTCTACATCAAGATCTTTCCTCGATTTAGGTATAAAGTACAGCTCCCGAAGGAGCTTCAACAATTGTTAATCTGAGACTTGCTACTGGTTACTGTGGTAGCGGTATTTATATCGTTAACGGCAAACTTAGATAGTCCTAACTTCTTTTATTTTCAGAATCCAAACAAGCCTCGAGGACTATTTTCTTCGTCTACTCTGGAGCCAGTATATCAAGGTGGCGTGATGACCAAGAATACATGCGTTCTGGGCAATATGCAAGAAGTATAAAAGGAAACAGACTAATTTTAGACCAATTAGCAAAAACCTTAAAGGTGTCACCTTCAAATGCACTGCTTCGTCTATTTTGCTCTATATAAAAGTATGTATATTTGTCCCCTTATTAATATTCTTTCTTCGTCTTTTTGCATTTTTTTATCTCAATTTAAGTAAATTAACATTTATCTTTATCATGTTTTAACGTTAAATCATAATTTTCGTCGTAATGGGATATCAAACACATTTATGAATGAACTGGTATCTAGTTCAAGTTCAATGCAACCTCTAAACAAAAGCAGGAGATTGAATCAACTCTCTCTCTCTCTAAAAACAGAGAGAAAATATAAACACAAAAGCAAAACAACTACACGTATGTTTTGGTCTGCGACAGAGAAATGTTTTAAAACAACCAACCTGCCCCAATAGCGAAAGTTTTAACGCAGCCTGTAAAAACAAAAGAATCAATGAAATAAATATGTTACTAAAAATGTTAACAAAGCGACAGTGTTATTGCACCCGTAAGTAAATTTTACATAATGTTAAATTACATACAAACTAACATGCGCCTTTCAAATAACATTCTTACATTTCTTTAAAATGTTACTCAATTTTCACCACACTTGTTATTGGTAGCAGCACTTGACTTTAAGCGGCAAAAATTAGATTGCTTTTACATTTCAATGAAGCCGGATGAATTCGGCGGCTAAATTTCAGAAAAAAATAAATAAAAATTAATATACAAGTGTAACAAAATTTAAATAAACAAAAAACAATTTGAAGTGAATTATAGTCAATTTCGCATTTACAATGCTGATGAAATATTTAAAATAAATTTTTGGCATTACAAAATAAAAAAAAATAAAAGAATTAAGAATAACGATTCTGTTTAAATGCATTTCACTGGGAGAACAAATTTTATTGTTGAATAGAGAATCAAGAAAATATTTGATGATATAATAAAATATTGGAAACAAATCAAAGGCATGTTTAGAATATTTAGTTTATAAAAACGGAGCAATTTATTAGCAAATTCGAATTAGCAATAAAAAAATTATTTAAAAAAATTTATGAATTATAACTTACGAAAAATGTTTAAAATTAATATTTCCATTGAAAGAAAATGTGATGAACATTATTAATCGCAATGGGAAAACTTTAATATAAATAAGTTAAAGCAACAGATCAAAATCTGGATTTTCCATATTTAGCAACAACGAATGTGAGTGATTTTAAAAATGTTTTTAATAATTTATGAGCACAAAACAAAAAGATCTTATGCATTTAGTTATTGAAATAAGAAACCATCTGGTTTACTGGAATACTGCACACTATAAGCGAATGTATCAATAGATAATTAAATTATTTTATGAACTAAAAGACATGTCGCACAACCTCCTGAAAGCCTGTCATATTATCTTTTTTGTATTAACATGACTTTCACTGCAATAGGTTGGAAATTAGAATATTAAAGACATTACAATTTATGTAGATATGAAATATTTTTAAAATATATACATAAAAGTCCGGATGAATTTAATAATTTAAAACAATAAATGACAACAAAAAATTAAAGCCTAGCTTTAGCATAAATTCATTGTAATATTTTTTCCGGTGTAAAAATTGCCCAGCCGTGACAACCTTTTGCTTCTTTATCAAAACCGTGTTCCAATAGACCAAAATTTAATCTACGATTATCCGTTACATTATTAATGGCGTAACATTTTATACATTATCAGGTATCTCATGTAATATAGTCAAGAAAATTTCAGCACTGCCCATAGCAGAGCACGGAGAAAATTAACGTGATATTGTTGATTTACGTATCTACATCTATATGCCGACCTACTTCTTTCCTCGAATTGACTGCAGACAACCGATTTGTTATAAATATTTTTTTTATATATTTTTAATTTCGTCCGAATCGATTCCATTGCTTTGATTGACATCTAGGAAGAAGTAGTAACAGTTCTCTTATTCGTGTAATAAAAATTGTTACTTTTTTAGGGGATGGTGACGTATAAGTGATGGCGTGATGTCTGCTAATCATACGCCTTGGTGTAGCGAAGAAAGGAAGGAACGTGCTTGCGGTTTTAATGGAGCATATTGTTTGTGATTACATTTATTTATTTAAATACAATTTGTTTATTTAAAGATCCGTTATAGTTTTTTACACACACGTTAATTTTAAGATAAAATTCAATTTGTGCTGCAATTGCTATAAACATAAAAGCACAAAATTATTACGAATTTTAAGGTTCAAAGTATACTACAGCGCTTTATCTTGGTTTTTTAATAATGCTTAAGAAACCTTAACTTGGGCCGTTAAATTATACAAGTGTACAAAGTATTGGACAGGAGCAACTGTTAATTGTTTCTTATATAATTTGAGGTGGTAATTTAAATCTCAACTACGCTGTTCTAACTAAAATAAAAGAAGTGGCATTACATATGTTCACATATGTCAGTATAACTTCAAAGTTGTTTGTTTTATTTGGCCGAGCAAAAACTTTGATAATCACCATTAAAAATGCCTTTAAGTTTTAGTAATATTATTTTTAAATCTGCTCATTAAGTTATGGTTAGCCAGCTCGGAATATATTTGGGAATATATGTGCCTCGATCAAGATTACCAAGTTTATTTTATATATTTGACCAAAAGTGTGTGTCTTATATCAGTGTTTCGCAATCTGTTTTATCCGGTCCCCATCTTTTGTAAGCGTTTAATCATAAGGGCTATCTCCAGATACCTAATGTTGGACGTAACGATCAAACTAAGAGGCACTAGTTTAATCATATTCAATGTTTTGTAATCTGCCTGCGTCTGGAAGCGTCCCATCGATATCATACTAAACTCTGTTTATGTCGCTATCGTTGCCAAATGTTCTAAGCTGAGTTTTCGTAATACCGAAATTCTTCACAATTGCTATATATGTCACATACACTATATTCATTTAGCTTGCTCCGGCGCTGTCGCTGTAACTGTTTTTGAACAACCGTGAAGACTTTGGTAATATTCTTTGGTGTTATGGTACCATTGAGTTTCTTTATACACTCTGTGATTGTGCGCATCTTCGGACGAAAGCAAAAGAAGCAGGAGTAAATTTCAGTTCCTATTTCTAAAGCAAGGATACTAGTCCGTTTCTTCACACTAGATTTAAGCTGTTGACGTAGGTACTATCTTCTTAAGGAATATGTGATAAGGTTGCGTTAAACCACAGCAGTTTATTACAATTCTTAAACAATGACCTGAATCACACTCAATACAATCAAGTAAAACTTATCAGCGATTTGATGCAAGAACTACCTCTTAGCTTTAATGGCTAATCTAGACTGATAAAAAAAAATATGTAGATTTTTACATAAAAATCCTCTAACGTGACGTAAACTATAGTAGAAGTTTTCTACCTATTTCAATATTTTACAACAACTGTATCGAAGGCTCTTATCGCAGTGTTATACATTTAAAGTGGCATTAAATGGGCTCACAACAAATGTTAAAGATAAATCGAGAGAAAGTACTACACTTAAAATTATTATAACAATTTATGCAATAAAAAGATAAAAGCAAACACACAAACAAGTCATCATTAATTTAAAAAAAAAGAGTAAAAGAAAAAGTACGAAACAAAAAATCTTATTATTTTTATAATGAAAGCAAGCTCTAGTTTCTATTTATTTCATCACATTTTTTATGATGTATGCTAACATTTGTTATATAAAAAGGGTACAAAAAATATATTTCTCAAAGCAAAACTTCGACAATCTTCTAAACGATTCGTAATTCTCTTGTTGCTAAGAGTTTTAATTAATTATTTAAATAATTTTATTTTGCTGAAAGGAGATTATTTTATCTTACGGAAAGGAGGCAAGTTGTGAATTGAAATAATGAAGAATGTTAAATATCAATGGTCTGAAGTAAAGAAATTATAGAAATAATTATTAAAATTCGCACACACAATTGAAGTTTTGACCTTTTAAAAATCATATAGTATATTGCGTTAAGTGTTTTGAGACCTAATTAAAAAACCAATGATTTTCCAGTAGCGAAAACTTTATACGGAGTAATATAGATTTTCATTAACTTCATTTTTCAGGTCAAAATATAAGCTTTTTTAATTTTCCAACATACGCAAAGTGACTGTGTCCTTGATTCTAAATATCAGAATTTTATATTTCTCTTGATTAAAGTTTAAGAAAGCTATCCTTTGTGCTGGTTTCACTTATTTTTTCAAAATTTTTAATTTGTTTTCCCTCTTAGAATTATAATTCTTACTGACTTATGTTTTTCTATTTCCTCGAATTAAATGTAAATACGATTGCAATGGAACTGACATTTGCGTTCTTTGTCAAGAGATAAAAAGACCTGGCATTAATTTACATTTGCACATAATTTGTGTGTGACACTTTAAGCATAACAAATTTCTTTGTTTTCTTCCTAAAAAAAGGCGAGGGAATTAATACATTGACTTCTAAAAACATTGAAATAAAAACAAAAATAAATTTCTAAAAAGCAGATGCACAATAAGCGTATGAGTGTTTTTAATACGCATACGTACTGTGGTGTAAATTGTTTCCCAAATGAATTTGAAAGTTGCTAAAAAAAAAATATTTAATGTTAAAATTTAATTAGTAATAGCAGAATTAAGTTATCATCGTTTATTTATCAGTAAAAAACTACCTGCTACCAAGTTTAAATTTTCTTAATCTTTTTTATAATTCTAAAAAATTTTCCTGCTGCGTTATGCCTGTCCTAAATCTTGGTGACAAGTAGAAGAAGATATGAGGCATTTATTGAAAATTCTAAAACGGATGTTTCTTTTTATTTTATATAAGCACAAGTGATTTAAGTCTGCGATGGTGTATCATCAGGCTATGCACAATTCGTAAACCATAAAATTCGGAAGGAAATGAAAAGAACAATTTTCAATTGAAACAGATAAAAAAGTTTTATTTTTATTAGTAAGTTTTCTGGAGCCATTTTATTGATTTCTTTGGAGACGAAATAGAAGAATATTACAGACAAACAAATATTATTGGTTGGCCTATTAAATGGCTTAAGTAATTACAAATTGTTTTTAATTTCTCTTTTATTTATAAAAGTAGAAATTGAAATAGTTATTTAAAAGCCAAAGTATTGATTGTCTAGACAATAGTCACAGAGGTAGGAAAATAAACAGCTGCATTTTATTTTAAGAAATGACAAAGACAAATTGAAAGCTATAATTACGTCCTCTATAAAGAAGTCCAATTCAAATAAATTTAGTAAAGGACTTACTCTTATAATAGGTTTAAGGGATTTTGTGTTTGGGTTTTCTAGGGAGAGAGTCAGAATGTTTCTATAGATGACCGACTGGAACTCATTTGCTGCCACTCACATATGCCTAGCAGCAATTGGCACCACATCCCATGTCTGCAATTGTCTTACATACATTTTGTATGCAAAACAAAATATTTCCAGATTGCTGACACAACTTTATGTTACTCTGGCTTTCTTTGGCAAACTCTCCCTTTTCAAGATGATTTCCAAGAAGTTTCGTGGTGGCTACAATATGATTAAAACTGCCTTGGTTTTGTTTTGTTTAATTTTTGTCTATTAACTAAAAGAATTACTTTCTGCCATAAAACTGATATTATCAGATTTGTAGTCATTATTAACTCCAGAATCCGTACATTTTCCAAGCGAAATATGAAACCTAAAAAAACCTTATTAAAATTAAATTTAAAAAAATCCTTTACAATCCTGAGTTAAAGAGAAATTTTGCATGTTGCCAATAATTCTTATTTTGAGTTGTATTAAATTCTTTTGTGGCAAATATTCCTCGCATTTATGTATTGATTTAATTTATGTTTTTTTTCTCTTTTAACAAATAATATCATGACTCCTTTTGATACAAGACGAAAAAATTATCTCTCATCAGTTTGCAACCATTTTTCTTCATAAAATATCAGCTTGTAAAGTAGTTGCAGCTTAGTTTATGAGTTTGTAGTTGTTTTTGAACATTCTTTGATATTGTCATGATTATGATGTCCTTGTCGCATGACTGGAGAGTAGCGTTCCGCAATGACATGTTGGTTGCTTCAACATTTATTTTTTCCGCAATATTATTCGCTTCTTTTTTTCTTCTTTTTTGTTTTTTAACAAACTGCAAAAAATATGTATTTTATACTCAGGCAACAAAATAAATACACGAGAGCAAGTCAAAATGTTTTTTGTGTAGTATATAGAAATTTTTGTTATTTTAATTATTTTGTGCAAATATATCCTAAAGTGAAACAAGCAAAGGCAAAATAGTACTCTTCCCTAAAGCTACCAGAAATAGACGACTCAGAATTTGGAAATTTTTTCCCCTCTTCAGGAGCTTAGAGCTAATTGCCATTTATTTAAAAAACCATTAGGTGGTTTCAATAAGACCCAGCCGATGTTAAAATGAATCGTAACAAGCTAGTTGAAAGGGTTTCACGGAAGCTAGTTGACACAAACCTGAGAGGTTAAGTTTTTAATCTTAGCCTCGGATTACATTGGGGGCATATTGCTAGTACCGCACAGTTCAAGTTCTAGCGAATACGATCATTAATGTGAAATGTTCAAATATCATCTAGATACATCTTATATATACAGTTCGGGCCAAAGGCTGCAGATCGTTTGGTATTGTTAGTATTGGTCAGTATTGTTAGTGATGGTCTCATTAACAGTATTTATGCCTTCGCATTAACGAACTCTTAGTGTGATAATAAAACTTTATCGTTTAGATCTGCTGCTCAATCGAGTAGCTTACCGTGGTGATTTGTCAGCAAAGCCTAAATAATGAATTTAAAGACACCAACCAATTTTTTTTTGGCATATCTGTGCGAAAGTTGTGTGGCTCAGGAACTTGTTCGTTCAATTGAGAGATTATTTCGTAGAGATGGTAGCATTCGTATAACAATTGCAAAAACACCGTACAAAATATTTTAATGGGTCATAAACAGTAATAGAAAATTGTATGTTATTTTAGTAATTCTTTCTGATATAATATCTTCATTGAACGAAATAGCTTTTATTAGTGGGACAGAATTTTTCCAGAATTATCTCTGAATAAATCGTACGACTTTGTCGGATAGTGAATCACGGCTCTATATAATACTGGCATCATTTATATAAGAGTGTATGTAAGATAGTTGCCTCTGTGATATAAAAACCACTTATAAAGACAATAAATTTATCAACTTTTTTACTCGCAATTTAATCGCCTGCCTCTTTTTAAAACAAACTATTGACACTGCCCTCCTATACATATATTTTGTATTTCCTTCTTAATTAAAAATGTATACTTTTTTTGGATAGATTTTAATTTATAGCGCAGCATTAATATTTTACATTATTTGTTGTTCTGCTTGTTTTTAATATATAAATTTATATTTTAATATATTATAGTTCGTGTTATTGAGAAGCTCTGTATAGTTATTTAATGCTGGAATACGCCTGCCTTTACCTTGATTAAATGAGGTAAATTAACTGATGTTTGAAATTTACGAATATATTCAAAGTTATTATTAACGTGTATGTAAATACGAGTAAATATTATTTGCATATGACAATAGCTGGACTGTGGAAATTTATAATGGAAAAGAAATATACGAGATAAGAGATTTTTGAAAATTCTAACGGCCATAAATCAAGTACCAAGAAATCATGGCTGGCTAGAATTTATCAAAACTATGATATTTGTATAAATTTGTATATTCAAAACCACATCAACACCATAGATAGTGAGATGTATTTAGTTTTTCATCCACTGCCTATTTCAACACTTACTCTTCATTTAATTTGACTTCATAGCAGTGTTTTTTTTTACATTATTTTAAAATAAAATATAAAAAAATAAACGTAAAATACTGGTCATAAAAATGTAAAACGGCAAGTGATATATCGAGAATATTCCCCTTCACAGTTCCATCGTAATTCTTTACGTTCGGCCAAAAAGTCTAGCATTTATGCTCCTGTTCGATTTCATATCAATTACCCAGTGTAATTACCTTATTGCACTCAATTCCTACATGTATTTACTACACGCAAACTTAACTTAAGTTTGTTTAATGAGCGCAATATAAATTAAATAAATCTCTATAAAATGAAGTTTTAAATATATTTAGTAAACACTATTACTGACCAAAAATTATATAATTACATTTTATTTAATACAAAATTAAATCGTTCTATTTTACTTTGTTTACTTTACCCATAAACTATATAATTTTTTTACCTGAACGTGGCAAAAACTCACACTTAATCACTATTAAATTTTTTCATATCTTCTTTATTTTCCACTCAGATTTCAACGACATTTTTGATAAAGTAATTTTATGACATTTTTTAAAAGAAAATAGCAAAGAGGGCCACTAAAAATTCTTATACAAATTTACAGACGTTTAGTACAATAATAAATTTAAGTTTACCTTTAAATAAAAAGAATTTTAATATTTATCTTCAAATAGACAAAAAGAAGGCAATTGAAGCCCTTTATATAACAATAATTCATTTAAAAAATTACCAATAATAATTATTTCCAACCCAAGCCCCATAAATTTTTACATGCAATATTCTTCTATCGTTAACTCAATCGAAGTACCAGAAGAAAGTTTTCCAACTCTTTGTACCGACGGCATTTTTAAACTGATCTTTCACTTTCCTATGTTAACAAACAAGAAATTTTCAAGAAAATTTTTATTTATAACAAATACGTTTACAGGAATTTCAAGGAAGTACTTTCATTTGTAAATCTAGGGCAAATTATTAATGAAAATATAATGTGTGTGTTTTTGGAAGGCTGTTAGTTTATGGTTGGCAACATTGTTTTCGGTAATAGTTTATTTGATATAAGCTGGTGCTATGTTTTTTTTAGTTTGGTTTGGCAATTAAATAGAATCAAGATTTTCATATTGTGCAAATTTATATTTAGAAGCTTGGCCCTCTCTCTTCATTTTTAAATCAATTCATAAAATTAGCTCTTTTCGTCAGACCCGAGATGAATCTTAATGTAAACATTTGCAGCCACATAACAGCTGTTCAAAAAAGAATAAAAAACCATTTATTGCACAAATTCTTATTAATTTGTGCATTAAATAAATAAATAAATATACGAAGTGTGGCTATTAAATAACGAGACTGACGCTGTAAAACATTTTATTTTTATTTCATACATTTTTACATTACATTTTCACCTTCAATATACACCCCTCCTCTATCCCTACAACGCTCCATGCGAATCTTCCATTGTTCGAAACAGTGCTGGAAGTCTTTTTCTGTCAGCTCCTTCAGGACGCGTGCCGCTTTCTCTTTCACAGCTTCAACAGACTCAAATCTTGTTCCTTTTAATGCAGATTTCACCTTAGGAAACAGATAGAAGACGCACGGCGCAAGATCCGGCAAATAAGGCGGATGGTCTAACACTGGGATGCTGAATTTGGCTAGAAACCTCTTAACTGTTGTTCAAATGTGAGAATTTTAGGCATCATTTTGGCACACACTCTTTGCATGTTAAAATTGTTATGTAATATTTGCCGTACGGATTCTTTATCAATTCGTACAGTTTCAGCAATCGCACGAATACTTAACCGACGGTCAGATCGAATCAGATTACCGATTTTTTCGATATTGTCATCCGTTTTCGACGTGGAAGGGCGACCCGGGCGTGAATCATCTTGAACGTCTTCTCGGCCATCTTGAAAAGGCTTAAACCACTCAAAAACACGTGCACGCGATAAACATTCATTGCCATACACTTCTTTCAATAAATTATAAGTTTCAGTAGCGGTTTTTCCAAGTTTCACATGAAATTTCACAACAATTCGTTGCTCTACTGTTACACTTAACATTTTTCCGGCGAACGAAGGCTACGGATGTACTGATTTGTTCACAGAAGCGAGAGGCACTACATTCGAAAGAGAAGGCTTCACGATAACAGCTGTTGGTTGCTGGCGTTTGGCGCATGCGCACTTCTTCTGTAACAGCGTCAGTCTCGTTATTTAATAGCCACACCTCGTATGTTTGTCGCGAATTTCAAAAAAAGCAGTTAAAAAATACTATTTAATTGCTTTATCATTAGCTGCTCATTGTTACTTGATTTTCAAATGTGATATAGTCTAAACGTACGAAAAAGTCTAAAGTTTTTTACTCCCTTTTTTAAATAACGAGAGATTTCTTTTATATTTGGCTTCTATAAAATCTTATTAGCAGGTTGAAAGCCACGCGGTCAGGCCGCACGAGTTTCAGCAGTGCGAAAATGTTACAAATCGCGCTATGAAGTAAATGCGGCACAGAGTGGCAGAAAAATAGCATGAAATTTGACCAAACAGGTTATAACATTTTGTGACACTTGCGAGGGACAACCATTTTTATGTTTACCTTGGTTTATTAAAATCCATTAAAGTTTTCTGAAAAATTTTTCAATTTTTACCTTTATTTTTTACTTTATACTGTAAGTCATCGGTGACTGACGCGGCCTAAACGGAAAGGTCGGTGTCAGCCACCGGTTACTGACGAGGCATTCAACATGTTAAAGATACTATGGGCTAAACATATGTCAAGTGTTTATCTTTGTAACGATGACAGTCTAAAAACCATTGTCAAAATAAAATTAAATTCAGTCATAGTTTCTTGCGCTTTTTGGATTGCTGAAAGCACTTGTACATTTGGTCGTCCCTAAAAATGATGGTGATCAAAATGACATGTAGGAGTACAGATACATAATTACTATTTGCCTCATATACGTGGTTTTAATAGGATGATACCACATTTTAATTTAATATTTGTAGACCGATACGTTCGTGCATTGTTTTCCGCCAATAAGAATCTAACAATTAAAGAGTGAAAGCCAATATTATAGTCTGACTTACACAAATGCAGCCCGATTTACTACGAGAAGTGTGTGAAAAGTGAACGTCTAGATAGCATCATAAGAATAATGGCCGAAGTCATGTGCAAACATTGATACCATTTCTTATATATTTTTCTGTGTCTTTTATTAAATACTTTTGCCTCAAACCGAGCCCACGATAGCACATATATCAGTATATTTTACAAGAAAACATTCTGAAGTTATCACTCTTTGTGGAGTTTTATAATTGTCGTTTACTTATTTTAAAAACTATCCGTTGAAAGTTTGTTGAATTTAAATATCATACTATGTGTCAAATATTGAAAGACTGGTTCGGCGGTTGCCGATAAGGTTCCATTTCTAATCTAAATCAAGCTGACACTAAGAGTTCCGGTTATTTGTTCTTATTCTCATAGACCTATGAAATCACTAAAGAAAAAGTCAAACTGGGTCAAATCGCACTATATAAGAGCAACTTTTCATATTGACATCGAACATTCCTTTGTAAAGGAATTGCATTTGAGAGAAGGAGAAAAACACTAAAAGACTGTTTATACATATTTACCATTATGTGGCCATTAATTTTCATTCAAGACATATATTTAATTCTTGTGAACTAAAAATTATATATATATCCAAAACTTTTCATTATTTACAACGTATATGCCTGCATGTTTTATTATATTATTGCAAAAAAAAAAAATGCTTGAATTAATATATATTTGTCAAATATATTTTTGGAATAATAAGCGTTTAAAATAAAGCGATTTGGCATCTGCCACACAATCGACAAAAATGAACATACACGGTTATTTAAGAATTTTAATGATTTGTAAAACCATTTATTTTGCCAATATTAAGCAGCAAAAGTTTCGACCATGTATTCGAAAAATACAATGCACTTTAACCACAATACGTTAGGGGAACTAGTTCACTAAAGTTTATTGCAGACGCCTCTGTTGATAATAGCGTCTTTGTATTGATTAAACTATTATTATAATCTTGTGTTCTCCAGTGCAAGAGTCGATTTCCAGGCACATACTTCTTTTTGTTCGTATAGCTTTCCTTTCTTTAAATAAATTTTTAATTGGGTGAACATATAACGATTTACTTTAATTTTAATGAAAATATAATTTTCTTGCAAGATAATTCCCGCCAAAAATTATTATGGCTTAACATTTGATAAGACTAAATTCGCAGTATAAATTAATGTATAAAAGTATTAAATTAAGACATTGTTCTAATGATCATCATAATTATATTTATATAAAGATTATACATATTTCCCAGTGTGTCTTGCATACAAATACAACGATATACAAAATAATTATGTAAATAGAAGAGTGCACAATTATGTAGTATACTTTGCGGCATAGCAAAATTATTTTATAAGATGGGGGAACAACAAAGTATTTACAGGTAAAACAGAGATCACAAGGAATTTGTGTTCATGGTGTTATAAAGTGTGGGAATCTGTAATCAAAACAGCTAAATTTTACTTATGAGTATTGATATTTTGTAAGCGAAATATCGTAATTATTATTACTAAAGTCTTGATTAACGGCGGCTTAGATTACAAATATAAATAAGTTGCATAAACAGTATTAGGCAAGAGAGGATATTGGTTTAATAAGGTTTTTTATCTTATTTTGCAATTCTTTTTTTTTCTAAACAATACCAAACCTTAGTGTATGAAATCAACAAAGTCGTTCAAATTTATTTTCTTTTTCTTTGTTTATAAAGTTGAGCTGTATTAAAAATTATACACACCCGTAAACAAATTTGTCATATTTAGAAAGGGAGATGTGCGCTTCTAGACAGTATTTTATGTCGTGAGTAATATATCAGTTACTTTACAATTTAATGGTAACTTGGTGTCTTGATGTCTTCGATTTGTTTACTTATCGAACACGTCTAGACGACCCCTGGCAATGTTTTGCTCGTTCCTAAATGTTCAGTTTACTTGTTCCACAATATTTTCTATCACCCTGCCATCAATTGCCGTTTTCTGTTCATTAGTTTCAGTTTAAATAGCAAAAAATTGCTTCTCCTTTGCTATAAAATCAAAACAATCTTGATGCTAAAGATAAATTTATGGTCATACGACCCGTGCAGAATGTTATGGGTAGACTGGCCTTACAAAATAGATTTTTTTTAGGTTTTACATTAAAGATTTTTTCGAAACCCGTTTAAATTATAAAAGCGTGGGGCTTCTTCACACAATACTCAAACTCGACTTAACTAATATAATAGTGTGCTTGAGTGATTATAATAAGAATGCCAAATTTAATTCGTTATAAAGAAGGATACTTGAATGATGTGGCAAACCTCATCAATTCCCTTTAGAAAATCTCATAATCTTTAAAGTGTGGGTGTTTTTTATCCCTTTCATTTAATTGAGCGAAATACTCCACTTAAAGAGCAATACAGCGAGCTGAGTTATTCTACAAAGATATTTGTCATAAAGTTGTACTGTAAGTCTTTGAAGACACCAAAGTTCAAATTTCATTTTGATCATCGAAAATAACTCAAAAGCTAAAATGTGTTTAAGGGTAATTTCGAGCTAATTAAAAATTATCCCACAAAACCGGATTTTATGAGGCGAGTTTGTATTGGAAATATGGCTTTTCTATGTTGACTATAAGTCAACATAGAAAAGAAAGCCGTAGATAATATATTTTTTGATAAACCGTTGAAGGCAAATCTGGGTATTTAGTGAAAGTATTTACATATTTATTATATATTTGGTTAAGTTCTACGCAATTGTATACATTTAAAATATCCTGTATATGTCGGCTGTAAGAGAGAGAATACCCTTGATCCAATAAAAATAAATTCTGGTGATAACTGATGCTTAAAGTAATCGATACGAATGGTGTTGAGCCAAGACAGCACTATAAGAGAACTGCAATCTGACTACAAACCAATATGGTGCTGCTGTACTCTTGATGTGCACCATTATGTAGACTGCTGGTGTCGAAGAACTTGTATTTATATCAAACGGGTCTTCAAACTTTGAGTGTGCAAAGTGACAAAGACTTCTGTCGTAATGTGTATGTTATGTTATTTAGTGCATATAGTTTTAGGCCCACGACATCAAAATTTAATTTATAATTCCTATTCATATCCCCTCCAAATTGAAATTGGTGGCGCGATCAACTTTTTGCTGAGTCTTTCGAATAAAATTTAATAAAATACTGAAAATATAAAAAAAATTTTACACTGAGAGAAGAGAACTTGTGCTATAAGCTTTAGTCAAGTAACAAAAAGAGAAGAAAAAAATCGAAAACCGGCTTATTTCAAAGCAAAATTTCCTAATATTTTAACCGCTTGAATGCAATCGAAATTGTCAGTTGAAAAAGCGACCAAGTTTTACTCGCTTTGAATCGTGAATAACTTTATAATCACGACTTAAATACCTGAAAGGTCCTTTAGGATTATGATGGCAGGTGCTTAAGCTTATTGTATGTTAACTGCCTCCCAAGAGGAGATTAAGTGTTAATTATCTAAAAGTCACTGGTACAATTATTAGAACAGCAAGCACTAAGGCAAACGAAGTAACGATTTTTAAAGAAAAGTATTTTAGTGCTGAGGAGTACTAGTACCTGAAATAGATCCACGACAGCATTTGCAGATTAACAGAATTTTTGTGTAACGCAAATTTGACTGGGATATTCGTATGGACTTCTTCTATACAATATAAATGCTAATAAACTGCATCTAAAGCACTTAATCGCATCCAAGTCTACATGTATATATCTAGAAGTAATGGTGCTAGTGTTTCCCAAGCAAACTCAATACTAATTTATTCATTGAGACGGTACAGGAAAATTTAAAACTGATCACTAGTAATGATGAATATGACACTAGTATGATACTAGTTAGATATTTAATCACCGGCAGAGTTGTTACTATTATCAATGTAACTTGGAAGGTTTTCTTGTCCAGCTCTTCAGAATTCCTCCATTCGTCAATAAACACCAGAGTTCCTACAGAGATTGACCCCTCTATCTCGTGCGCCGCTTATTTGTCCATCCCTGTGGGGATCGCATGGTCTTAGAAGGTCTTAGAACGTCTTAGAAATACCTTTAAAATTGACCCTTTGAACCCTCGCCAGGCATTTTTGTCCATCTTTTCCGGAGTATTCCTTTGGTCAATT
Organism: Phania funesta; assembly: GCA_963932375.1. Taxonomy (NCBI): domain Eukaryota; kingdom Metazoa; phylum Arthropoda; class Insecta; order Diptera; family Tachinidae; genus Phania; species Phania funesta. The sequence goes on along the minus strand of OZ010653.1, from coordinate 99,078,957 downwards.
AAAACCGTAGTTTCTACAGAGGTTAACCTCTCCGCCTCTTGCGAGGCTTCCTAATTCATCCCTCTAATAGGGAAAAATATGTCCACTCAAACAAAGCTTCATATCCACTGGTAAGTCTGTATTAAAAAAACTGGTATCCAGAGTTAGCATACTTTATACCAACCACCCTCTTGGGCACACATTTCTGGCGTATGATGTTCCACCGTAGATTAGGGATCTTTTATACGACAGTGTTATCTTTTCTCCGTTCGACTTATTTAGCCAGACTGCTGGCAGAGACGGGAACCTGTTACTGGCCGCCACCGCATGGAGGTATAAGTCAGAAGTTCTGACAGTGCACTCAGTTACAGGAAGCCTGCTAGCTGACGGCCGTGCATTCTTATTAATACACCCTATATTTTTCCATCAATATTAAATTGTCAGTTTTCCTCGCTTGGGAATATTTTTTTATTTTATTATTATTTTTCATTTATTCGCACAAAAAGAAAGTAATTTTCACAATCAGCTCCTTATATTAGTGCCGAAAAAAAAAAAATTGTACTGTTGTTAGCATTAAGTCATCAAGAGTATTTTAGCACAAATGAAACTTCATATGTTTTTATAAAATTTATTTTCATCACAAAATTATTTTAGTATTAAAATTTTTATTGCTAACCTAGCGTTTTGTAAAAATAATTATGCTGGCAAACAACAATATTATTTCAAACTAAAACAATGTAAATTTTCTTTTTAGTCCTTGAACTAATTAATTACGAGCTATCTCACAAAAAAATAAAATTAACTATTATGGATATAACAGCTGTAAGCATTTCATTGTAATAACAGTTTTACTTTTTTGCAATAAGTTCAATTCCAACCCGCAAATACTTGCTTAAAACAGAATAAAAGGAGGAACAAAAATTGCTCTACAGTTCTTTAATTTCAACATAAATAGCAAGTAATTGTCAGCGTATGAAGGATAACAACCAGGATGTTCCACCAATTGCGAGACATACGAAAGGCGATTAAATAAAGAATTTAAACCTAAATACATCTCGTTTCTTAACTGAATCTTAAAGTTATTCCTGATCTTGATGTTGTTATTTTTTTAAAAGTTCCTATCGTTTTTTTTTTGTCTGCTTCAAGGGGTATCAGAGGCTTTTTAAAAATGTTTAAATTTTTGTTGCGTTGGAATCTGCTTGTAATTGAGCATTTCTTTTTTTCTTCATAATTACTGAAATACTAGGAAGTAATTATTATTGACTGAAATTAACAGGTATGAACTGTATGAATAAAACCAAAAAATGTAGCAGATACATACTGAGCAGAAAAGCTTTATGTAGATTACGAGACGACACATAAGATAGTTAACAACATAAGCAGATGATTAATACAGTAGGGCTTAACATTTAATTATAGAGTGACCAGATAAGAACTATAGGAAAGGAAACTCGATAAAATAGATATCTAATTTATTTTACATTTATGCTATTATTTATGAAATGGAACATTATACAAATGGCGTCGGCGGAATATATATTAGAAGATGGAACGTGCAAATCCCTCTGCAATATGGCGCCGTCCCATTCCTTTGATCGGCGCTGACTGAAAATTTTGTTGTCTTCTTCTATACTGGCAGCTACGCCAGCTTAAGGTTCAAAAGAGTGTACTCACACTCAAACTTTTGCAAGGTGTAAAAAATTACCGGTGCAGTAAAGGCATGATAAAGACTGATCTCCTGATGAAATTCACGTTGCGTATTTATTATGGGAACCGGTACATTTTTTAATAACACGTTCGGCAGTCGTTAAACACATAACAGACAATAGCTTTGGTAACTTTGTCGTCTTCTAAAATATAAGAAACTTTATATTCAAATAAAATATTAACTTACAAAGGAAGTATTTTCCTATTCAATAACAATTATAATTCAATGACTAAACCTTTTCTTGCAGTGTCGGCCTTTGTTTACTGCTAAATACAAATGGATTGTTGTCTTATTAATGCAATGTGTAAATCAGTTAGAAAAGATAAACATTCGTGCAGAATTATTAAATGTTTAAATGAAATTGCTATATAAACCAAATATCATCTTTTCTAGAAGATGGTCATAATTTCAAAATTAGAAATTAAAAAACAAAAATTGGAATTTAGTTTTTCGAAAATAAATTTTTTTAAAATTCCTTTTTTTCATTTTGTTTCATTTGCTATTTATCAGCTTTATGATTGTAAATATATGTAGAATTAGAAATGAAAATGTTTTCGTTTATTTCATCATTGTTTCCTACTGTGTGATTGCTGTTGATTATTTACTTGATTTATTTTATTTTACTTAACAATTTCTTATGTTTTGTACACAATTTTTTTGTGCTGCTTGTCTTTTTTTACAATTTTCTGCTTGGTTTCCTGATTTGCACGTGACTGTCATCCTTTCAGCAAAATACCGAGCAGTAAACAACCACGAATTGTTTTTGGTTTTTTTTTCTCCAAGTTCTCCAAAATGTATTTTGACACACAACAATAATATTGATAACTCACGTTGGCTTTTTTCAATCTTGCTAACGCGTATAATTGCGAAGTAACACACGAAAGTTTTAAAAGGTTTTTATTTAATCTTCTTTAGAAGAAATAAAAAAAACAAAAGTTTTAAATTATTTATGTAAGTGTAACGTTGGGAATATTTTTGTATTATTTATTGAAGTATTTTTAATATATTCTCACACTTTTTCTAATACTCATTAATTGTTACTGGATGCCACAAAATACAGTTTAAATAAACAAGTTTAGGTAGACATTTGTACGTTTGTATTTAAAAAGTAAATTGTTCTTAATTTGATATGTGTCATATTCTAATAGCAGTATTATTTACGTCATGAACCCCCTGTACCTAAAATAATAAAGTAATAGAGAAAGTTATTATCTATAATTGCATTATGACCTTAAAAGGTCATTAAAGCTACAAGTACTTATAATTTAAATTTGTTTTCTGGTTAATAAATGTCTACTGTCAGCTTAACAATTTACTTTTTTCTATATTTCAAAAATACTGTTTAGCAAAACTTTTAATAGAAACAACAAATTTAAATAATCCATAAACAAGTAATTTGAGATTTTTGAAAGGAAACTTAAACAAAGGAAACTTAACAATTGTTTTCTTTTATAATTTTCCATTCCAAGTGTGAGCTGTCACAAGCTTACCAAATTCCATTTGAGACACCCTCCATTTCTGATATTTAATGAATACTAAATAACAACTCAATAACATGGAATTTTCACGTTTAAAAATTAAGCTGACCGATGTCGCGAAATTGTTGTTATTGTTGAAAGTGCAGAATAAACGAATCATTCAATTTCTATAATAAACAGCCTCTGGTGATGTTTATTCATTTACTTAATTTAACAAAGAGGCTTTTTATAGTCAATAAAACATAACAAAGTTCCGTATAATTTATTACATTCCTCTCAAAATGAAGCTGCCAGCTATCAGACAATGACACTTTTGAAGCAGGAAGTCTTTGTTAAAATATAAACTGAAATATAAAAGAGAAGAAAACGGAAAATTGTATAGTTGATGACCATAAATCAGCACCATTCAAGGACAAACTTATACATTGATTTGATTAAACAAATAGTTAAATCAAGCTGAGAAACATCTTGGACAAAAGAAACCCAAACCCACGTACTGTCCACAATACGCACCGCCCAAAATCACTTGCCAACATAAATTATTTTCAATAATTCATTGGTCATGGCTGAATTTGAAACCCATTTTTATTTCATCTCTGCACTCCAGGCAATAAAACAAGAATATGTATGGTTAGTTCCCTTATGCCACCCACTCCTGAATTTAAATGACAGTTTTAATATTAAATAAAATATTCAAGGAAAAATCGACTGAAAAGGAAAATTGCAATTTGAATGAAATAACTTATGCTGTCGTAAAGAAGAAGAAAATTGGACATAAAGAATATGAAAGCAATATTGGGTAGACAAATTTAAGATCACTATGAAAAAGAAAAACCGTAAAACCAACTATAGGAGGCGCTTATTCCGTGACATTATAATCAAATAATTCAATGACTGCCGTTGGTTGATCTTTGTTTTGTTCTGCCTACAGCGGTCACAGTTGCAATGAATTGTAATTAATTTCTCATTTTTATTAAGTTACTCTATGTAAATTGTGTCTTAAATGCAAGTAAAGTAATAATTTAAAATATCTTTGGTTCGTACCTGTTTGTAATAGAATAAAATTAAAGACGCACCGTGTATTATGTTCCTTGAATTGCACAAATCTATTTGACATTTCTAAAAACCCAGGTTAAAAAAACCCAAAATATTTGTTTATTTTTATAGCTGGCTAAAGTTTATACATGGGCTTCTTTACCGATCACGCTGCTTCTTTACCGATCACTCTGATCACTGTTTAGAGACCTACAGAGTAACGTGCACTTGCTGGCAAATATTATTTTAAAATATTTTTGTTTCTTATATACGAGTTCGCCGATTCTAGCAGCCGATAAACAGCACTACTCCATGACCACAAACATGTTTTTTTCTTTTACTAAATGTCCACTGAATACGACTAATACCTCTGGGTACAAAGAGTTATTCTCTAATGCGAATTAATTACATCATTCGGTTTGGTTTCTTTTGCTGTGGATTGCAAAAGGAAACTATCAAAGACCAACATAGTGGTGTTATACCCCAGATGTGATTCATTATGTCGGAAAACGAACGTTCCGTGTTTGTTTAATACAAAAAATATAACTTTAGGAATCCAATTTATCATGCCGATTCAAATCAACGTTATTCCACAAAGTAGAATTGGTTGCATAGTGAACTTTGCTTTAAAAAGCATTTACGCTGTGACAAGAGAACTTGTACTAAAAGTTTGAGTCAAGTCAAAAAAATTTAAGAAAATACCACAGCCGGGTTTTTCAACAGACGCCGAAGTGGCATTTTTAAAAAATTCGGCCTCTCGATCACCCTAATTCTCACCATGCGCGGAACAAATTTTTAGAGCGGGAATAATTCACAAAAACAGGACATGCTTTAAGCCTTCTAAACTTTTTGTATGGAAAAATTTTAAAATTTGTTGGAGTCGAAGGGGAAAGTTTTTTAAAGCAGACTATAGTTTAAACTACTGTACCAAAGGTAAAATATTAGAAATTTCATTTACATATGTAGCGTTAAGAAAAGCTTCCTAATTAATAAAATTGCGTTTTATGGGACAAAGACCCGAGCTACCTGAAGTAGTATCAAGAATATGATAAAATATATAAAGGGCGACATCTTGGTCGTATCTAGAATTGAGTGTCCGATGGAACAAGTACCAATGGAGAAATTATAGCTATAATAAAAAAACAAAATAGACTGTATTTAAGAGCATGGCTGCTGCAACATTTTTCGACCCAATGTGCACAGACGTGAAACTTCACATATCTGCAAAAAAAGAACCTAAGGGCAATAAATCTTATGAAGTATGTGGTTAGCTAATAAATCATTTCATGAAGTTAAACGTTCTTTAAATGTTTCTTTTAGCAACATTTCTGCCTGCCAGCTGAGGCAAAAAATATCAGCCATCATGTATCTGCACCATTGACAGTAACATTCCGACTATCACAATATTAGGAGACATACGATACTATCATTCTATAGGTCCATAACCTCCATCAATTGATGACTTCTTTAGTATGTTTTCCCAATGATTTATGGATTGTAATCTCCTCAACTACGGCAACTCTGCTTATTAAAACAGCCATATAATCAGAGTTGTACACTGACCAAAATTTTCAAATGAATTAATTAAAATTTGTATGGTAAATTTGAATAACTTGCAAATGCTGCTCTGCTGCTAGCCTACTCATGATGAATTGGCAAATTAAACGGAAACACTTTATTTTGGAGGTACGAAGTTTTTCTTTTTCCGCAGAGGTAAATGCAATAGAGGAACAATCCTCGTTCACTATATAAAAGAAAGTGTGTCTCTCCATTTTTTTCTCGTATATTGCGTTGTAGATTTTTATCGGCCACAAACTAATTCATACAATTCAGAGATTATTTTGAAAGGTGACAGAAATTTTACAACAATTACAAAAAATATCTTCGTGTGTGATACACAATAATTGCAAATTTCTTGTTGTTTTTGTAATTACTGTCAAGTTGCTACCACCGTTCTTATAATCTCCTTATTGGACATGGGAGATTAAATTTTATTGAAAAGACTTTCAGTAAACCTTACCTTCTGGCCAAAGAGAATATTGCTTTATTGAACAAGTACGCACTATTTAATTTTTCTGCTCCTCTTTGGTTTTCTTGGCAACCGCTTACAATTTATTAATATTCGAAGAATTTGCCCCTAGTAATTTATTCATTAAAATTACAATAGAAATCAGAGGTTATATGAAAACTATTTGTTCTATTGCCTTTGCACGTGCATTGAATTATTTAATGAATAAAGAATAGCGTCATTAACTAAATGACAACAATGGTTTTGCATTTAAATTATAATTTGTGGCATGAAACACGCACCAACAATTTACTTTAGTCAAAAGCAGTTATATTGGATAATTTAATTTTCTTATTTCACTAACAAAAGAAAAATTACAAGGATTTTGCCAGAACTACTGAAGCTGATTTAAAGATGGCGTAGTTATGAAGGATTAAAGTATATTAATGTCACTTTGTTCAGAATTGCTCATTCCTTTGTGCTAAATGACTAAAGAAGACGAGCTTTCACTAATATAAATAAGTGACATGATTCCACATTAAAGAAGCCTGACGTAATAAAGATCTAAAAGACTTTTGTAGTCAGTTTGATTTCGGTTTCGGCGCATTTATTTAGTTCAACATTATTTTGCTTTACCCATACTAAAATGCTAAACTATAAAACCAGGCAATTAAATCATCAAATATTTCGCGGTCACCACGTTCACAACACAAGTTACAGCTCTCTCCATGTGATTAAAAAACATGGAAAAAATATGGACTTTTTACGCCTTTAGACAAAGTAATATTCGAAATAGTGGACTGAGTAGGGAGAAATCGTGCCAAAAATTTAGCAATAAAATCACATATCCGCATTTGAAGTGAACTGTAACCAGAAAAATTTTAAAAGCCGCCGTGGTTAGATTTATCTTATGGACAGATATCCCGAAAATTAGAGATGACTATGACGGACGTCAAAACTAGATTATTTATTGCTTGAAATTATAGCTCCTAATTTTTATGGCATTTAGCTCCATCAAGATATACCTCTTTCCTAGCACAACCCCTGAAAGCATGGCTTTATTCAATGAATAATTTGCTGATTACTTAATTTCATTTATTGTAATTGTACCTAAATATTTCGTTGATCATTACTTTGGGACTTTAGATAGGTAGGGAATGAGTTGTTTTGTCTATTATCTACTTATTTTTACTCGATCCATATAAGAATAGTCTGGTCGATGCTTATAGTTGTGACAAACAAATAACTCATTTGCAACTGCACATCATACGAGATAGTTATCATCTCCATTAACTTTAAACCCATGTTCTTTCCAGATTACTCTTTCATCGATCTCAACTATACTACACTGCTTAAATCGGAAAGCTAAATTCGAATATTCCAATTTTGAAACAAAGTGCTTCTTCATATCAAACGGTTCAGTTGGAGCAAATGGTTCATCAATTTCCTTACGATCAAAACTCTCATAACTATAATTTATTATGGCTTTCTCCCCGTAAAAGCATTTGCATATTTTATGTGGCCAGGTATTTTTTTTACTAATTACCAAAGACATTGATTTGATAAATGTAGCAATCTTATTTTTTAGGGTAGAATCTATTACTTGAATCCATTGGAATTATAAATTAAACGACGACTAAGGTACTACGAGCGGTAAAAATAATATTTGAAAGACTTGACCAAATCTATATTAGTTAAGAGCTAAAAAAGATGTATTTAGTATAAAAATAAAAAAAAATAGAGAGAGGATTAAGAAAAAAAACCAATTACCAGTATATACAGAATGAATATTCGATTTAAAATTGCTTAATCGTGATATGAAAACTTAATCGACAAAATTACCTGCCGAAGTTAGCGTCTCTATGAAGATTTGGCCACAAGTGGAATTGTTGAGCCATATTGCTTCGTCTTAAAGCAACGGTATTGAAACTATTTGTAGAGCTTTTCTTTCTTTTCTTTTCTTTTCTTTTCTTTTCTTTTCTTTTCTTTTCTTTTCATTTCTTTTCTTTTCTTTATTTGTACTTTTCTCGGATTTCATTATTCCTATTTAAAAAATTATTTATATCTTATTTTATCCCAACTCATTTTATTAACAAAATGCTATTTATTTGTTTAGGGTGCCTCGCAGTGTGGTGCTAGAGTAGGCCAGCTCATCAGGAAACCTTTAACGAACTTTTTAAAAAAACTTAAGCGTCTTACGCTGTATTTTTAATTTGATTTTATGGACAAATTACAACTGAGTAGGTGTTCAGGAATTCGTATTAAACTTTGAAACATTAGAAACATTAAAGCTAATGACTGATGACGGTGATAAATAATAGAATGTGCACACGAACCGTTAAAATGAAAACCACAAAAATAATTAAAACGTTATCGTTGTCAAAATTTGACATATTCATGAGTTGTGAGACAGCAAAATAATAAATTTGAGCAAATAAAAAAAAACTAAATAATCAAAATGAAATGAAGCATTAAATAGAGTTGGAAAATAATACATGAAAGAAGAAAAATGGAAAACATTGCAAAAAGTTGTTTATGGTTGTTTGATTTATGTATGATGTGTTAATTGAAACAAAAAAAGCAATAAAACAATTTTTACTAGATGTTAATCTGACATTTAATTTCTAGCAATTTTTTAAATACAAAATGTAACAAATAACAATACGGGGTAATAAAAAACTGGGTTTGTTTTAAATCTACTCTACTGCATTTTATAGTACTTCGTTGCTGTAGCTCAGGTAAACTATCGAACCTGGATTAAATTATTTTGCAACTCGAAAATTGGTCGCCGGTTCTCATATTGTGTTAACAGTTGCGTATCAGTGTCAAACACTAAACAAAATGCTCGTATTACTTTACGCCAGAGCCAAAGTTATGAAACAAAATCAGAATTGATGGAAAATTGAAACTTTGTTGACAAATATTTTTTCATATACATAATTTTAGTTTCTTGGTTTATAGAAAAAATTATAATTATATAGAAAAATATTATAATAGAAAAATATTTTATTCCTGCTGATGCTACAGAATGGAGTAGCGAATTATCGAATAATAGAGTTTTTATAAAAAAAATTTATAATTTAATAAATTTAAAGATTATAATAAATATGTAAATAAATACTTTCTTAAATACCCATATTTGCTTTCATCGCTTTATAAATAAATATTATTTATATCTACTGATTTGTTTTTATGGTGACTTGTTAAAACAATACAAACTTGCGTCATGAAATCCGATTATGAGGGATATTGTAAATCCTATTGCGTATAAGTATGAAATTAAAACTTGAACGCTTTTTATTTTTTCACAAAAAAGACTGCTGCAGCCAAGAGTAAGAGGTTTAAATTTTTCAAACAAAATATTCCTAGTAGTGTTTTACATTAAATTGTTAAAGACACGTTACACATAAAATGTAAGAATTGCAAAATTTCCCGTACCAACTCACTATATCAATGTCTAAGAGAAAGGTGAGAAATTTAATGCCAGTCAAATAAAAGCTCGACATAAACTTGTAAAATGACACAAATGTATGACAGAACTTTCTTATTATGAAAAAAGAATATTTTTTTGTACAGTGTAATTGCTTGTTTGGAAAATTAAAATGTATGATAAAATAAAGATACTTCCTCAAGTAACCGCGCAGCTCTCTCCAGTAACATAATAGTTAAGCTCAGCTCTGGAGTTTTATAGTGTATTTGGGCTTATACGATAAATTTCGATAACATTTATATAAGGTGTCTTAATAATAATGCGATATTAAAACTATGTGGAATTTGTTTAGGCAAGTGGCACTTACGCTATTTAGCAGTTAGCCTTTGTGACGAAAGAAGAAAGCATTGTCATAGTAAGAAGCCATTACGATGAGAGTGCTCGCAAACTGGGCACTGTTTTCAGTCGAGGAAATTCAACCATTCAAGGGGTGATCAAAGATTAAAGAAACTATGTCGATAGTGGATTGTACCTACCCTTTCCATCGACGTACCGGTAGGTCTCTGAAAAATATTGTTTCCCTAATCGAGAGTTTCGCAGAAACCCTTCATATATCCATTCGGCAGTGACTGGAGTTGACATTCATTACAAGAACAGGACAACGATGTTGTTGTGGCCTTAACGTCGCTATATCGTGCATGAAATAACCGATTTATTATAGCATTGATATCAATGACGCACTCTTTTTAGATACCGTATACAAACCGCTGACCGAAAACAAAACCACCCGTTACGAATAGAGAAGCCCATAGATATCGACATCGCTAAAAATAATGTTTTAAATAAAAGATTTTTCTTTGTGCTTTTATAATTACATTGCTGTTAATTGTGGTTAACAGGTTTAGTTAAAAAAAAAAATTAAAAAGAGCTTTTTAAACCATAAATTCTACACCTGTATTGTTTTATATTTAAGACTTATCGACAATAGTTTTTGAATGTTTGCCATAGGTGGTACTCCATCCAAAAATCTATTCAGATGATGCACATTATCACATCGGAGCAACACAGGCAATCAATACATCATGGTTAAGGAGCCGATGTACCCAAAACAAGTGCGAAATTTGACATGGTGGCATCACTAGGCGATTGTTCCTCTAAAAACAGATGCCTGGGAACTGTGATATGAGCACATTGGACTACTTGTTATGGAGAGTTGTTTAGCGCCACCCTTACGCTGACCATGCGAAGATGATTGCATCCTTGAAACACAAAGTCGAAAAGTACCTGAAAATTCAGTCGGTTGAAATTGGCGCACTGCTGGGTCAGCCTTAGCAGCTATTTTAATATTGTTGCGTCTCGTTCTTAAATGCAATTTTTATAACAAAGACATGCTTTTAAATTCGAAACGTTATATGTCGCATCCGTCATAAAATGTTCGGTAACTACAAAAGACACACTGTTGTAATTCCATTACTTTTTTCATATTTTAATTCCGCTTGTTTTGCGGTTATTGGGCTGAAAAAAAATAAAACTAAATTTGATTATTTGTGCGTTTACATCTGCCAAAGGAATTAAAAATCTCTAGCTATTTTGTTGCTCTTCATTTCATTAGGCATTTTGGCTTTGGTGTCATGTGTTCGTTGAATTAAAATCAAATGACTGCATTGATGATTCAGCATTTATTCGTTTTATATTTATTTGTTATGGAGCTCAAACATTAGCGTTTATTTTCACCTTCAAATATCGGTATAATTATGCTGACTCTAAATTAACAATAGAACATTACCATGCTACAATACTAAAAGCAACTTTAATGCGCAAAGACCTTCAGCAGTAGTTTTTGCCTTTCGACATTGTGTCATTTGATAACTTTAGGGGTTTAAACGCCAGCCTATAAGAAGATGGAAGTGGTAAAATGGCCTATAATGCAATTTATTGTGGTAACATGTCTACTTTTCTCCAGATAAAAACAATTTGCCAAAATTTTTTGGCTACACTTACATACAGGGACTCTTCTAAAAGTTGTTTGATTTTACGACTGTAATTAAAACAAAAATATTTTTGTGGCGGCCATCATTAGCGAGTAGATGTCGGTCAATTTAAGAAAATTCTCTAGAAGTGTGGGAGCCAGTTGACATATATACAAACGAAAAATTGTTTATTTCAATCTAATAAAGAAGTTGCCATAAATTGAACTAATGCAGCAAAGTTTAGAAATATTTCATTACAAAATTCACAACCAAAGGTCGGGCACGATTTTCTCATTGGCCAGCTGGAACAAGACAACAATCTAAACTTCTATTTCCTGCGATCAGAAACTCTAGTATAATTTTATCCTATTAATTTTGATATCGGCTGTTAAATAAACTAAATTACACCCCTCATTTGCAAAGTTTGGTTAAATAATATCTTAAAGGGCGCTAAGCTTTAATCTACAATAAAAATGTCATTATTTCAACCATAAAATATATCAAGATTTAATTCCTCAGAAAGCGAAATTTTAGGTAATAATTTCTGATAACGACAACACACTAGACGCCCCCATTATTTGATACCTGTTCCCTTGCTGGTTTTATTCAGAAATAATATAACAAGACCTTTAATTCTTACACAGTAACATTTGCTTGTAGCACAAATACATAGAGAAATATTATCATAGGGGATTAAAATTTACACACACACACACACACATATATATTCAATGATATTGGTAATAAGTATGTGGGCGTGCAAATAAAAGTGCATTTAATATCTACTGTTAGTATTGTGTTGTGTCTGTGTCAATTGCCTCACACACCCCCATACCCTTTGACGTAAGTGCACAATCAAGTATTAAATGTGCAAATGTACTTTCAACAATTTCCTAGTTAAGACGAAGGCTACAGTGGGATTAGGCATCATGTTTCGTCATAAATTTTATAACAAATTTTAAAATTTGTTAAGTCGACGCGCAGGCAAAGAAAATAAAATTACTGTGATGGTATCGACAATTATATTATGGTCTCTACAGCAATATAATAACACGGCCAACATATTATAGTTATTTTTAAATTTGTTAAACATTAGAGCTAAAGTTTATACGTCATCACGAAATGATTACCATCTATAAAAATAAAACATGGTTGGATTGAATTATAAGATTTTGACCAAAATTCTAACTTTAACCAAACACAACTAAAATAGTCTCAATATTGAGTTAATATATGGAAATTGCTTATTGTTCAAATACCTACCCATACGCAAGCTTCTACTTTGTTTTTGTTATTGTAAATTGTGTAAAACTGTATTTACTCTGAGATCTCAGATGCTACGTCTGATTATAAAACAAGCAGGGCCAAATTAAAGTTGTTCTAATCCCTTTCTAGATCCAAGTGAAAAAAATAATTTAATTTCCTTTTGAGGATCGTCGTTGAATCATGTTTGCTTCTCGACATCACTTCTTTTTTCTGCCAAAATTTTGGTCTTTATGAAAAATGTAAATATCGCAACTAATTTATCATGTTCGAGATGTCGGACTTAAATTCGAATTTTGGACTAAGGTACAATATTTATGCTCGATCCCTTGTTGTATATAAAATAAAATTTTTAATGAAAAAAATCAAAATTTTAAAGCTTTGGTGTGATCGGAAATATTAACTTAATTTCGAAATTTGACAAGAGGTTAATTTTATGGCCCACTCACCAAACCTAAAAAGTTCACAGTTATGAAAAATTAAAAAAATCTTAGAGTATTTATGTTAAAGCGAAATTATTTTCAAACTCTTAAAAAATAGATCCAAGGTGATAATATATGGCCAACCAAAAAGCTCTTCTGTACATATAAAAATGAATCTGTGTTTGTATGTTTGGAAGTTAGTTTGTATGTTATGAAAAGCCAAACGTGTGGTCAAGTTTTTTTTAAATATTTTCAACAGTTTTAGCAAAACCAATTTCTTTTACATAATTTTCCAGTGCGGCAACGCTTTCCGGTAAAATTGGGATTCCACTGATTCCGAAAGTAGAGTACAGGAACACCAATAGGAAAAATTCAAATTTTAAATCCAAAATGATAAACAGTCAATGATAATTCTGTAATTTACGAAAGTATTTGATTCGAAAATGACAAGATCTTCGCAAAGTTTTAAAAGTTAATATCGCAAAAAAGAGCTTTAAACACTTTTATGCAATTATTTCTATTACCCACGATATTTGCAATGAAATCGAACTTTTTTAATAACTTGCCAACACATTTTATGCATTTTCACTTTCAGGTAATTGGCTCATCATTCTGGTGGTTACGTTATCCCGTCGCCTGCGCTCCATAACCAACTTCTTTTTAGCCAATTTGCCGTTGGCAGATTTTTGTGTTGGTCTCTTTTGTGTCATGCAAAATCTCTCAATTTATTTAATAGACAGGTAAGTGAGGCTTTGCCAGTGCAGAACAAACAACTGAAGTTTGAAACTAATTGGCAGTGGTGACAAAATGTTTAACGTAATTGATATTGTACTTTGTTTCCCGTGAATTTTAATTTGACATGGCTAAGAAAAGCAGAAAATTTTAAATTTGCCTTTTAAGTTTAGCGCTTCAAAATTTTGATTAAAAATTTCCAGTGAAACTAATTTAAAATTGTTCTGGGGCAATTAAACTCTATTAGATTCTAGTAAAAAGTAAAAAAATTATAAGGAGAGACAACAGGTGGCAAATATGGAATGTTCAGTAGTTCCCTTTATGAAATCAATTTTGATAAAATTTATGACATTCAGGATTTCCACTTCAGTGAATTTATTAAGAAAACTTCACTTTTCAAAACTTCTACAATTCGTACTAGAAGCCACAATGCTGCTGTGAATTTTAATTTTCTCTTCAATAAAATGTTTTTTCTTTGTTTGGTTGCTTGTTGTGCTCGGGTTCCCAATTCATTTAATGGATACTCTTCTTTCTACTTTTTTTCAAAAAAGTCTTATTAAAATGCGACATGTGTGGGAAAAGAATAAAAGTTGGTAGTTGGATGGCAAAACAGTAACAAGAATTTATACTTAATTGGAAATATATACTACAAAATAAATACGAATTTTGTTTATTTGTAGAAATCAATCAATTAGTTGGAAATGGTCGAGACCTCAATGAGTTTTATATGAGACCAATTCTAAATGAGTGTTCGGAGGGGAACACTAATCTTAGCCGAAAAACTATCTCTAGCAACGAGGAGCATTTTCGAAAGAAGAAACATTTTCGTTTACGACAAGACCCCAGTTCAGACGAGCTTAACAATTTTGTTCTCTTCTGAGTTAAATCGCGGTAAGAGCTTGATTATAGATGGCGTGCTACTTTAGTAAATTTTTAACAAGATTTATTGGAAATTTGGATGGTAAGGAATTTAATGGCGCTTACCATGTTTCTTCTTGAACAAATTCTCTATTCCAAATAAAGGTAGGGTATAAGTGGCGTTTCCAAGGTGCCATACCCCCATCTGCATAGCATAAGAACCCATGTCGCCTAACTACACTGGGGTATTGTGTCAATGGTGTTCCCAGACTCGATATATAAGCCTTCGGTGCAGTTAGTTTTGGTTATAGTTACGGGAGGCGTATTGTCCCCCTGGCGAATCCCAGGAGCCATAAACGCAACTTGACCTACTGCTACCTACGTGTAGTGCGTCAGTGACGTCCACTGACCTAGTACACCAAGCGTCAAGAAAAGTCACTCTGTCATCGACGCATGGTAGAGTAGCGTTCTAGTGTTCCGGTTCCACACCCCAATCCCGTCAACTCTGCGTTGAGGTATTGCATCTGTGGCCTATCCTAGAAGAGATACATTCTCCATGAGAGCGCTATTTCCTGGTCAACAAGATTGTGCATACTTGACCATACTTGGTTTTACTTCCGTAACGACTAAAAAGCAGTTTTAACCAATTGCACGTACTTTACTAATAATTAAGTCTTAAATTACAAAAACAAAATAAAGTAAAGTTTGTAGGGGCGTTCAAATCTTAGTATATATGTACTTATGTACTGTATTCATATGAATATACGTATGTCTACATATAACTCTTAACCAAGTGGCTATACATCTTCAAATCTTACTGTTTGATACGGATTTAAAGGCGACGGCATCGTTGGACTTGAAAGCCATTTTTGGGTACAATAAAACCGTAGTAAAACCCTTTTCGCTTCGGTAAGTTTTAACAAAACGTACTTATGATTTCCCTTTGTTCCTCCTAAATGCCAGATGATAAGATGATACAAACAATATTTAAACTATTCTGCATCCGTTATCAACACGTATGATGCCAGCTTGCAATGAGTACCAAGAATGTATAATATATATATATATATACCCTATAGTACTACATTTGCATTTATAAACCATCTTTATTCTAAAGAAAATCATCGTAGATTATAACAAAATGTTATAATCGAGTGAGTTTGTATAACAACTTAAGTCAATGGATGCAAATAAAAAGTACATTTTGTTCATGAGTTCATATTGAACTGGAACATTTTTTGATTTTTAAATTCACTGTTCTGAAAACTGTCGACCACGAGTATTATTAGATTAGTGTTAAAATTAAGCTGATGAAGTTACAAGTTTCAGCTATTGTAAGCCGCGCAAGTTGGTGGTGGCTAAGTGGTCTCAATATGTTTCATCGGATTGTGGTGACTGTTATTAATCGATCATCTATGTGCTCTGGTTGTATAACCAGTTATGCTGCCGACCGAACATCTGTACCCAACAAAAATTCTGGAAGCTTTGCCACCCGGTGGACCTTTTATGGATTAGCGTTGTCCTATGTGCTGCGTGTTTGCTTGCTAACTTTTTTTATGTATCCAATAGAAATCTCGTCAGTAAAGAACACTTTTTTATATAAACGCTCTTTTGTACATACGTGCTACTCAGCCATGTATCTTGCTCTGTTGATTTGACTTCAATAACTAAAAGAATTACAAAAAGTGTGTAACGCACTTGCAACGCAAAGTATTTACAGACTAAAAGTATCGTTCTGACCTTATGGAAAACCGTTTTTTTACTAGTCGTATTTGTTTGCTTTGCAAATGAATTTTATGTTTGAATTTATTAATATTTTATTCGTTTGCTCTGCGAAAAGTCAAATGTTTCTGTTTGATAAGAACATAAGTTAACATTTATTTAACTTTAAGCGGTCGCAAGAATAAACAATCTTAAATGTGAACAGAGATGTTTCCCAAAAAACCCATTGAAGAAAATAGTTAAAATTCGTTGCCGCCATGTTAAAATTCGTTGCCGCCATGCTGGGTTTTATTTTAAAGTTGTTTGAACTTATGCCTAAATGAATTCATTGCGTGAATTAAAGCTATCATACTGCCAACTCACATTTAGTTATAAAATTGGGGGAATCCAGTGGAACAGGTGCAACATTTTATCGGTTGATTGCCGGCCAACATATGGCAGCATAGTGGGATTAACATAGAAATAAAAGTTTTGCATAAAATTATTCATGCGTCAGACGAGGAATCCGATTTTTTTTATATATATTTCATAACGAAAATTAATACGAACATGACACTGTTCGTAGAAAATCCCCTTTTAAGCATATAATTTGTTTACCGGCTCTTGACTAATCGTCTCCCATTGTAATAATACGCCCTTCAATAAAAATCATTCTTAAGGATTTTCCGTTCAAACAATAATGACAAATTTTCACCTCAATCAATTCTGCAAAATAACTTAATTAACCAACACGAGAGAGGAATATAATAATTTGAAGAACGACCGAAGCCTCTATTGATGTAAAAGAAATCTCATTCTGATTTCAGATGCCCGAATTAAAAAAGTTAAAATTAAACAAAAACGAATTAAAAGGATCAATTTAACATGAAAACAATGTGAAGTAATAATAATAAAAACACAAGTGTTAATTATATTAAAAGTTACATTTAATGTTTTTCACATTGAATTGCTTTTCATCTTTCAATGTGGCATATTGTTGGTGCATAAACAAATAAAAACATGAAACGCATACATGTAATGCTTTACACATACAATAAGAAAGCATTTGTGCGCCTCCTTTTTTAATCATTTGATTGTGTTAATATACAACAACAGCATGAAATCATGAAAATTGCTATAATGCATATGAGAGTGTGCGTGGTTTTAACCCATTCGCGCAATTAAGCTGAAAGAACGGTGTTAAATTTTAATTAAACTTACAATTTGAGTTCGTGTTAAGAATATTTATGAGATTCATTAAAAATTGTTGACAAATAATTAACACACATATCGTTTTTACGAAAATTAATCTAAGAGTCAACAACAGCTCTACGTTTATATCTTTTATTGGTGTACATTCATTTAAAAAAATTAAAATCAACTTTTGTCGATTTATTTCAAACCATTTTTAATTTACTTTTCAAATTTATTCTTTGTAAAGACATTTCCAATTTTTCTATTTCATTTTTTTCATAATTTAAATATTTAGATAAAGCATCACCATAAATCATACGACATTGAGCAATCCATTTAAGATTTGTTTGAAAATATTTGGAAACTATTTGTGTATGGAATATTTAGTTTATTTTATACCTTTTAGGAAACGTGCACTGTGGCAGTTTTGAAAACTAAATTCAAACAAGGAAAATATGAAGGGGACTGCTGTTATATTGGTTAAATATCCTTTGGTAACTAAATTTTATACTTTAAATAAAAAATATCAATTATAATTAGGAAACTTTATAAAAATCTATTGAGATCTCAGGTTGGTTGTGTGGATGAAATCCGGATTAATTGGAACGTTGTGTAAAAACTCTCTGAGCCGAAACAAAATAAATGATTTTTGTTACTCAATACAGAAGACAAGCAAGAATCCAATGTATGAAATGAAAGAACAAAGTATTCAAATTGAAATTAGATTTTGTTCATTAACTGCAGGAACAAAAATCGTACCAAACTCACGAAAGGTTGAAGCAGAAGCGAGAATCAAGTTTGTCTTTTTTACGGAAGTAGTTACATGAGGTGTTGGTAATGTTCTACGTTTCAGTTATTGCTTTAAACTTTTAGTAAGACATAGAAGCTATGCTGCAAAATACAAATATGTCTTTCAGTTTATGTTTATATTAAAGTGTAGGAGTTACACTAGCGATATGAAAGGTTAATGATGATGAACAACTTGAATGCAAGTTAGTTAAAGCGCCATTAACAAATCAAAAATTTTGTTATTTTGATGGAGAAAAATTCTTTCGACAATAATTCTCGATGAATTCCAAAGCAGCTGAGTATAGAAAAATGTATATGTAGCTGAAAAAACATAGTTTTACGACTATTTATAAATACCCAAAATGTTTATAGTTTTAACTCTTTTATGATTTTTTTAAAAAGCAAAATATTTTTAATTTACATAAACAAAAATTTGTTCTCCACTAATTTCCAAATAACTCCGAAACTGTTGAGCATTCCAAAAAAAAGTTTAGATAGCTGCATTATAGTTTGATACCATATGTGTTGGTTTTTTTAATCAAAATCGATTGTACGTATTGTAAAGAACTGGGATAGAGATCGCGCTATGTTGTATAAAATGAAAAGTTAACATCTGTATAGCTTAAGTTTTGTTTTAAAGGAAAATATATTTCAACACACAGCATGAAGTCAGACTACCATTATGTATTTGTGTGACTTAAGGTTCATTTCTGAGAATAAAGATGGCGTTTGACTTTTTCACATCCGGGAAATGCTAGATTATCTGAGCTGGCTAGAATAAGCGCTATATTAGAAGTTATACTGGACTTGGAAAGCGAGAATGCTATTTTGTTAACTAACTCAGGCTTCTGAGAAAGAAGACTTCTTAGAAGTGAACCAAGCAATGATGTTTTTATGTAGATTCAAGCTGGTTGAAGATATGGTTACCCTAATACATTACGGATGAAAGAGTGGATGAAATTAGAATCCCATATATAGGTCTTTTAGCCAAGACAAAACTAAATATAATTTAGTCACTTATAATATTAGAAAATAATCCAATCAATCATGAAGTGACATAATAAAAAATGAAATCAGAAAGTAGACTTTTCATTTATATCTTTAGGAAGACGAATCTTTCCTAAAAGACTTCGTTCAATAATCGGAGGGAATCGACGGAGTGATATAATAGAAATGCGGAAATAGTACTTGAGTCTTGATTTCATTTCTGACAGTTGATTTAATATGTTTCAAGTAGTTTAACTTTAACTTAGTTTTATAATGTGAACTTAGTACTCGCAGGAACTAAAGTAAATAAATAAGATTGGTCATAAAACATGACTTACTTTACTTGTAATAACCAAAATGGTCACTTGTGAATGAACTATACGGAAGGTAGTTGGATATAGTGCTTTCTTCCCTTTGTTGAAAAAAAAATCTCATATAAAGTGAAACATCATTTATCTTACAAAAGTTCCGCTGTCTTCTTGACTAATCATCGATAAAACCACAACAACTGTACTTATGATTGCCACCGAAATTAACTGTTAATTACTGTCTAAATGAAAAAATATTGTAGTATTAAGAAATGGTTGACTTATTTAAATATGAGTTCCATAATTTTAAGTGTCTGGATAATAAATTTAGTTGGACTACATTTATTTGTTTTCTATTTTCTACTGCAGCTTCCTCTTAAATAAGCACACCATACAACAGATAACAAACATTTATATAAACTGAGAGACAGGAAAGAATAAATCACAAAAAGTTTGTTTTAGCCTGGCACTATGAAGTTCGCAAATCAAATTCTAAATTGATGAATGAGGCAAAGGTTGAAAAATCAAATCAAATGAAAACATCAATTTTATTTGAAAGCAAAAAGATTTTTTTTTGAAAACTTAGTTTATGAAATTTTTTAATAAAATCTGTAGTTGAAAGAGGAGTGGTATTGAAATTCTACTGAATTGTATCGTTTAAAGTTCTAGATTTTTATTTATAAAGAAAAAGATTTTCTGCAAAATAGATGTTCCTCTGCGAAATTCTCGTCGTTAAATATGTTTTAATAAATTTTGTACAAAAAAGCTTTTGCCAAATAAAAATGTTTAAAATTTTAAATTGCAAGGAGTTTGAGAGATTATATTTGTACATTATAGTATTTTTCTTCAGAAACAAGCGTTTAAAAAAGCCTTGCTAAAACTGTTGAAAAATGGTTTTTGTATAACAACTTTTTGATTTTTAATCAAAAGAAAATCTTGTTCAAAAAATTTAAAAATTTTTACTAAAGTTTTATAACCTACATATTATTTTTACCCATAGACCTTATAAGAAAACCCTTTTAAAAATTGCACACCACATAAGAAAATACACAAAAGATGGTCAAAACTAATTAAATAAATTAAATAAATTAAAAAAAGTGTCAACGTGAGACAAATCTCTTGGCATCAGTTCAACGAAAGCTGGTATCAAGGAGTAAAATATTTACCATGTTTTAAGATAATTACAACTATCCAAAGACTTTGTAATAAGCCGAAAATTTTGTTCTCCTATTCTCTTTACAGATGATCATCTTAACCGTGTGGATTACATCCGCTGTGTATTCGATAAACTTTGGTCTTTTGTATGTTATACCACTGCTAGTAATGATTGTAATTAATCAGCGAAAAACACATAGTTTTACTATCTGGTTTAAATGTTTCTAATCCTCATTGATGGGTTTCCAACTAGAAATTCTTTATGTATTTTGCATTTTATATATTTTCCAATAGAAAAATAGCAATAGCCTTGTATGTATGGTTTGCAACATCATTTGGGTCACCAAGAAAATGGGCATGCACATACTCGTATATACTAATATCTACATACTCTCCATCATCTGGAGCACCAGCAACCCAATCACAACCACAATTGTCATCATCATCAGCATTTTCACAATCATCAGCAAAAACTGTCCTAACAGCAACAACAACCACAACATATGATGGGTCTCCTGGGTACTACCGACTGGGTGAATAGTCCAGTTGCAAATGGTACCAAATTGTCAAGTGGAGTCAATATCGTTCATAGTCAGCTAAGTTTGTAGACACTAAATGTCACATAAATTAAATGGAAACATCACCATGAAAACCCATACGAGTACTCGTATGTTGATTACAATCGGGCTACATTGAAAACTAAAATGAAATAAAACTTTGGTTTCCATTTAAGCCTTAATGGTTTTGCTTACTTTAGGTGCTTGCAATTTTTATGTCACACATGTTTTTCCCTCATATGTTGTATTCAAGTGTTAAAAAACATGATGGAAAGTTTTTGCATTTTATTAGAAAAAATAAGAAACCAATATTTTTCAAACCAATCATTAGTTGTTAATAATTTTTCTCTCACTCAGTTTTCTATCTTATTATAAGTTTATATAATATTAGCTCGTCCCATAATATTTCCTAAAAAAATTATAAATTTAGGTTTTGCTAGAACGTGATCAGAATTGAAAAACACAAAGTTAAAAAAGAATGTGTCAGTAGGGAACTAAACTGGATTTCTGTGTAATAAAAATATTTTGCCAAGTCATAGAATAAGTCTAGCGCTTTTAAAGGGGTGCAATGTCTAAAAGCTCGTAAGAACACGTCTTCTAATTCAACTGTTTTAGGAAAAACGAATTATTTCTGCGCAGCTAAAATATACTATTTCTTTACGAATCCTTTGAATCGCAAATTAAATGGGATCTTATATCTAATCGTAAACACAAATTAGTAAATTCGCGGTGCTGAAATTGCTCAGTGTTTCGGGAGCAAAGTCCATCCTTTATATATTCAGGTGGTTTCCTGCCACTGCTATGTTATTCGCACAAGAGGCTGTTTAAAGCCCTAGCGAGCCCATTTTCCTGAGAGGAACGTATACGTTATTGTTCCATAGGAGCAGTGATAGTAACACAAATTTTGGTGTACCCTTATTCAGGTACTTTATAGTATGGTCGCTTCCGTGCTGTTTGTGTGGATACTACGTATAATAGTTGTATAAATAATCCCACTATGAGACAGCCCATACCGACTGCGTAGGGCCAAAAGCAAAAACTGGCTGATTTGTAAGCGGTAGTAGGTAGTGTGAGTGATTTTGGTAGTCTATGGTGTGTTTTCTTTAGATAAAAGCTTCCCATGGCAAGTTTATGTGGTTATTTGTCGCATTAATTGAAACAGAATACCTATTGATGAAAGCAGAAGCCAATCGACGAGATCTAAATCTACCCCTCTTTATGCTGTTGTTCACAAGCCCATTTGTCTAATGGCCCTAGCTTCCTACCCCGTATGTAACACAAGGATGATGTAGCCTTTGTTTTCTTTTCGGCAAAATTATTGAAGTTCGTGCCGGTATATAAAGTTATAACTGTTCAGTCAATACTACTTTCATCAACCTCCCACAGACTACATTAGACATCACCCTAATTCGCCTAATAAAGAGAACTCATCACTCCAGCATGCTTTCTTGGTTCCCATCAGGCAAACACCTTTGTTTTCATAGCATCAACACAACACATAATTGTAGCATGGTCACGAGAACTATTTCTAATTCGCCTTAACAATATATGATTGTGGCAAACATATTAGGTCATTTGAAAAAATTTCACAAAAATAAAACGAGAGACAAATCAATTCAGACCGGCCCTTGTTAGCGCCACTACAAAGTTAACAGAAAAGAAAATTTAGTTTAAAACGGCCCTTATTAGGGCCATCAAAAAATTAAAAAAGAGAAAGTGTTTATTGAACAAAAATTTTAATTTTTTTACCTTTTGTAAAAAAGAAAATAATAAAATTTGTTTGCACAAAATATTAATTATTGTAAAAAATAAAATACTGGAAAGTTACAAAGTAACAGCATTTTAATTTTGTTGAAGAAAAAATTAGGGGTTTTTAAAATCAATTATCTTATATATTCATTTAGAAACTAAGGAATAAAAACAAATAACCAGAAAAATAATAAAACTTATTTTTTTTAATAAAACTCAACCAAATTAAAACTAATGCACCCAATTGTAGACCGCGTCAAAAGGATCACGTTGGTGTACTTTTTATTCTTGCGGCACTTTTTCTTCATTATGGTTTTTTTTTAAGCTGGAATTTGAAGAATAAAGGATATTGCGGTCACAGGACACAATTCGCAACTTGGTCCAATATCTAGTCACTGATGTAAATATAAATATTGCTGCAGCATCTAAAGCCTTAAAATATACTTCTGTGTAAAAATAAAAAGAACGCCTGGTACCTCAAATATTAAAAATGTCAACTAAAAATGCAGGGGAAAAAGTTTTACCTCATTTATTTTGTGGGGAAACTTACATTGCCCACTGTTTACTTTATAAATAAACCGTTATTTTTGTAGTTTCGTAGTCATTATATGTCAGTTTAAGTACCTATAAGAAATGAATAAATAAAATAAATTGCAGAAAGTCAGTCTGCGCTGAACACTTTACCGAACAACAATTTATTTTCTATTTTGCAACCACTACACCACTAAAATCAGTTTTTGAACCCGCGTCAATTGTGTTCAATAGATTAATTGTAGCTTAAGCCAAAACGTTACGGTACCTAACACATGCAGCTGCATCCTGCGATTCTTCTTCATTTTGTTCGGCATATTAATCGAATTTTTGTTTCTTGAACGAACCATAATGTTAGTTTGCATTTCTTTGAATTTTTGGTTAGTTCGTTAGCTACCATTGCAGCTATGAAGCAAACAAAAATAAAGATTTTGTATTTGTAAATATTGTCTTTTGTCTGTGTTCACATAAGTTGTTATACTTATAGTTGATCCCATAAATAATAAATTCTTCCTAACCACTTTCCACATAATAGCGGCACTCGACATTTCATGTGCATACGATATGCTCCAAAGACAAATAATATTTTGAATTTTTTCCATTTTTCGGTTTTTATACTCACAGTTTTTTTCAAGAATAATGAAGTATTCCTAACCACTTTCCACATGTATTTGCACTATTACAACTATTTGGGCGCCGTACGACATTACTAACATACGTTTTGAAACGTTCCTGTTGGGTATTTTGTTTATATTCTATGGTGTCAACAACTCGTAGACTGGTCAATAAATTTTTAAAATCTGGGTCAATTATGGATAACGAGAGTGTCGCGAAAACATCAATTAGATACCGACTGCAGGCGGCAATCGTTGCAGTAATACGATAACGAAATTCTTGTGGCCTTAACGGAACAGCATGGATCTGACCTACATATGGTTTCAACAGGACGTCGCCACCTACCACACATCGCGTTAAAACAATCGATTTATTGCAGCAATGATTTCCATATTACACTCTTATTGCGACACCCTATACTATGTCCTCTTTGAAGATCCTTAAACAAAATACATGCAGCATATAATTATGTGACGAATAAATCCTTTCATAATCTGCATATCGCCCTTGAAAGTCTTTTAGTATTTAAATTAACTTATGAGAATTCGCAAAAATATTTCACACTACTTGTCGTATTTATTCGAGGGGCAATAACAAAAGCTGCTCTTACCACGACATTTTCACAAAGATTTCGTATGATTTGCCTCTCGACGACGATGGCATAAAAGTAGATCGGATATCAATATTCTTTAAAGTTATGATATTATGCTCAGATTAGTATTTTTAAATTTATATAATTAAATTGGAACGAGTTATGCCGTCGACTTTCCTTATTTTATGTAACATTTGCATCCACTGAGATTTTTATGTTAGGTATTACAAAACTGAAATTCTTACCACCTAAACATGCTCCAATTTAGTTCATTTAAAACGCAAAAAGGTTGGTTGGATTCCTAACTTGTTTGTTGTAGAACCGATATGTTATCCATGACCGCAAATTTTATTTTCCTTCAATACATTTTGTTCTTTTTTTAAATCTTTAAGACCCTAATAGGAGAATCAAGCACATAAGCATTCAGCTGGGATTTTATTTCGATATTTATACTGAATGGCGGCAAGCTTGTTAAAGAAAGTGGACAAGTGGGTATTTGAACCTATTCCTACGAAATGTTTGTTAATGAGAAACTAATTTTTTATTTCATTTCATCTTGATTCTAACGTTGATAAGAGAATTGTTAATGTTAAACTAGTTTCGGAAATTAGGGTTTAATCCAGCTGGATTTATGGCAGAAAAAAATCTTGGTTTCTCAACTCCTAGATTCGCACTTGACTTACACAAACTAATATTTGTTTTAACTCCAAACTAGTATTTATAACTTTTACAAAATTTATTACTTCTTTTTTAGTTTATCGCTCTTCCAGCTCAAATAAGAAAATTTGTTTATTATAAATATAAAATAAAAAAATCAATCCTTGCATTTATGCAAGTGTCTAGAAATGCTGAGACACGATTTACGACAACAACGTGTTCTTAACAACAATTCACTTCAATAGCACAGTAATACAAAAAAGTTTATTTGCTATCAAACTAGGATTAAGTGCGTAAACAAATAAAGAAAAAAAGAACATGTAGAGTAAGATTTACAAAATGACAACATGACCCAAAGCAATAAAAAGTAATAAATGGTGATATGTGAATTTGTAAATTTTTACGAACATCAAAAAGAAAGACAATTACACGGAAATAGTCGCAAAGGTCGAATTTTATTAGACCTTTAGCTTAAGACGATATATATATTAAAATTTGTACTCAAAATTTATCGAAATAGGTGTCACTTTCAAACAAAAACTAAGAGAAAACAAAATTCCATAAAGAATAAAGTATACAAAACGGATGCGGTCAAATTGAAAATGATTAAAAAAAATTGTAATGTCGATCAGGTTGATAGTCAAATTGCAATTGGTGGAGAATGTAAGATTAAACGCAGAGAAACTCTCATGTGACAGAGCTTAATATTTGTATTTTAATTTTCCTTGAATTTAAAAAATATAAATGCATTTATTTTGCACAACATAGGAATGAATTAATACATTCTTTTTAGCAAGAAAATTATTTAAATTAAAACTTTAATAAATTCATCATCAACAAAATATTCTGGAATGTATTCATTTCAATCAGAAAATAAATTCAATTAAAAGTTGAATAAAATCATCAAGGGTCTAAAAGAAAAGGAATTGTAATTTATTTGTCAATCACATTTCTAGTTCTTTTATTGAAAAACTCTTAGAAGTTGTACTTCCATTAATTTCGCAATTATTCCAGTGCCTTGCTTACGATTAAGCCCGAAATTGATATTATGAAAAATTTTATTTTAAATGGATCGAACCTCGTCTAGAATATTTTTTACATTGTGTGCTAGCAATGATAAAACCACTGCGTTGGTTACAAGAATCAAACATTTTTAAATTTATTATAACTAAACAAAGCAAATTGATAACAGGTAAGTTCGGCGGCGAATGCAAAGTTTTTCTGGCTTCTTTACCGATGTCAAACTCCATATATAAGAAATGTACCGGAAATGGCGAAATATTTTTTTACCTGGAATTTGACATCCCACAAGTTGAAAAATTACTCAGCTGCGCAGTTCAGTTTACCTGTTAATTAAATGTGAATAAACAGTGTTTAAAACGCCGTACTAAAACTTATCAAGAAATTAAACAAATTAATTCTATTCATATGTTAATTGCCTTCACTTGGCACTTTGTTTGTTTACCTTAAAATAAAACTGTCAGACTTATAGCACAATTCTTCTTTGGTATCTGAGCAATTGTTTCGTTTTATCTCTCACTTCCAAGAAATTTTTAAAATGAAATCGAAACATAAGGTTTATTCTTTATCTCATACTTTTAATAGTTAATTTTATTTATTTTTTGCTTCGTTTAAGTTTTGCATTTTAAATTTTTCTTCATGATTCATCAATGTTTGTAACAACAAAGTGCAGTTTAATAGAATATTTTCCAAATGTCGATTTTATTTTCGGTCGACTTTATTTATTTGTTTACATGAACGAATAGTTCAGACAACAGGAATTTAAATTTAACAAATTTACAAAGTTTTGTTAAAAATCAAATAAAAGAATACCTGAAATAAATAAATAAATTATCAGACGGTTGGGCAACGAAAATAAATATTTATTGAAAAATGAATCCATGAAAGTGATTATAAATTAATGGTTTGAATTTATGGGAAGAAAATTATGTATTGAACTCACACAGCGGCAATATCCAGCACATGGATGGGTACAATTTTATGTAAATATTTGCAATATTTTCGGATTCTAGTACTCAAAAAAATAAAAAAAAAATATTACTACAGCATCCTCAGCGGTACAAAATCACAACAAATATAGCTTCCGTTAAACTCTAATGATTTTATTATTGCTGATTTCTTTTACGTTCTATTGTGGGTCATGAAGCTTGGAAGGTAATTTTGCGAGTGGATAAAGGGCAGGTAATGGATAAAAGATAGTTAACGGCTTTGCTTAGTAGCGAAATATTTTTGAATAATTAGCGGGTAATAGCAATCCATAGTACAGCGACGTCGGAATATTTACAATACCAGCTCCATAATTCTTTTGTTTCAGCAACAGCTGAGTTTAAAAACAAAATTTGCTCTCTTTGTTTAGTCAACAATTTCTCCAGAACGACTAGAAAAATGAACGCATTTGTGCATTTGAATATTTATTCAAATTAAAATTGATCTTGAGAAAAAAATTCACAGTTAATTATTTATAAAAACATTGTTGAAACATAGGATGATAGGATAAGTAGGATAGTTTTGCCAAATATTATATTTCAGAAGCTGTCAAAGTTACAAAAGCCATCCAGCTGTCAAAATATTCAGCAAGGTTCATTTCATCATGCATCGGTTTACGCATTCCAGATTACTGATTGCTTTGGAGAGTGCAGCACGAATTAACATGTCACCATTTCACTACTTCTGAAGAAATTGAAAATTGGCTCCATATAGCAATCATCTTAAGAGCTGCGACAATACATTGATTAATCTGTTTATATATACTAATATGGGTAAGAAAATTAACTAAGCAAATAAAAGAGAAGAAAACCTTTACACAAACTTTTTGTGCCAGACTTAGTAACGCCCTCAACCATTAACGAAATATAGGCATACAATGTTTTGTTTATTTTTCCCCCAAAAATTTCACATATCGCACCCTAAATACAAAAGGGTCACAACTTAAATTACTAAAATTTTCAGTAGAGACAAAAAACTGTTTATGTAAAAATGATTGTAATATTGAGAGAAAATATTGTTCCATTATGAAAAAATTCAGTATTGAAGAAGCTTCTGCTATACTTTTTTCAATTTTATATTATGTTTGCGAAAATAAAATAAAATTTTGATTTATGATTTGATTTATTCTCTTTAGTTCATCGTGCAGAACGAATACACATAATATAGAAATAGATATAACTGTATTTTTCCAGTTAAAGAAGCTGCCAGAGTGTTCAACTTCACCCAGCTGTCAAAAGATTCGTTTTAAGCCTGCTTAAAATGTGGAAATTAGAAAAAAAATATTGTATGAATTCCGGCTCAGTTGTAAGTACTCAACTTGAATTTCAACGTGAGGTCGTTCTCCATCATGGATCTGTGCGCAGGCAATTTATCGCACCAAGAAAAAGCGTGACCATAAGTACACTCTTTTGGACCTTAAACCAGCAGTTAGGCAGAGATTAGTGCAAATTAAAGAAAACATAGCCGCCGTAACGGCTAATATCGAAGATGACCAGCAAATGTCTATTCGGTGATGCCGATGAATGAATCGCCAGAGAGTCAACCCGGCGATAGATGTACGCCTTTATAGGATTGTAGCGATGCAGGAATTGAATCCTACCGAAAATAGACAACGTCGTGAGTTCACTAACTGGACGCTGGAAATATTGGCCGGAGTTCTGGATTTTTGCTAAAAAATTAAAACAAAATTAAAGACAGAGAAAAAATTGTATATTTTTAAGTTTATTAATTTATTTATTTTCTTTCTTGTAAAAATAAAATATTAGGCAACCATACGTTTTCTGTCATTTAAGGTAGTAGTTCTTCGTATTTACCAATTATGTTTGCTGTGATATATTTCCAATTTTTAGCTTTACTTTAAATAAGAGTACTTTTAAAAACCATCAAATGCAAAAGCCACTTAAGAATTTCATTCCAAGTTACAGGATGATTTTCAAACAGAAAAAAAGTTTTAGCAATTTTCTAAATATTTTTTACTTTTACATAAAAGGTGTGTGACATGTGAAATATTTATTTGTTCAACTACAGGGCACCGGGAGAAGCAGGAAATAAATTTGTGTTCATAAGATTCTAGAAAAGACTAAAGTTTCTTTAACGCTTGTAAGAAAGTAATTATACAAACGTAATTTTGGGAAAACTCCATTACGTCTCTTAAACGGCTTTACAATGTTCTCAAAGCACTAAATATCAAGATTTTTTATGTTAGCGCCACAAATGGTTTAGTCATACAATAGTAATAGAAAAACTTTCATGCAAGTAGAGAAGTTATAAACAAAGTGGAATGTACCTGGTACTTGGAAAAGATAAATATGGGGTGATGTTAAGCTTTTCGATATTTTAATATACAATTTGTAGCAAAAATGCAGTAAGTGCGAGGGAAGTCACTCTCTGAGGAATTGTTTTTGGAACTATGATCATTTTTGATAGTCGCACCGTAATTGCTATTTTCACCGCAATTGTCACTCTCACTAGTGTATAAATTTTGTGCCATTGTGTTAAACTTTAAGAAGAGTACGTAAGGAGAAAAGTTGCATGTGTTAATGGGGACAGTGAGTTGCCCATTTGTCAATACTGCTCATGTTACCTGTATTTCTGGTATAATGTGCAATAAGAGCCAAAGCAAGACTTGCCTTTGTATTCAACTAAATTAACAGTTTATGGTATTTTAAAAGCCTGTGAGTAATTCGCTTATGATTTCTCTAGAGATGATAATAAAGAAAGCAATATTGTCTACAGGACAAGCAATCCTTCAAAAGCTTTAAGCTGTTTCAGTAAATTAGCCAATATTTTTTCAATGGTTTAAAAAACTTAATAGTAATTGTCCTATGGATATAATGCTTACATTCGTTTAAGAGATTGATAATTTAGTCCGAATAGAAGCATGATCATCCCAAAATTTGATTACTGAAGCTCCTTACACATTTTCTAAAGTAATTCAAATAAAACAAAGAGATATCAAAATGAATCTGGAATGACTTTAAAGTGAACTCTGTACATAGTCCATCGCTGCCCGGGTTCAATTCTTGCGTCAGCACATTATGCGGATCAAGACCAAAACCCAATCGCTAAATAATCCCTAAGTATCCCTTTTGATTAGAGAATTTTTTTATTTTAGTGGTTTTTAAGGATTTTCTTATTTTTTCACTGTTAAGAGGATGAAGCAAATTGAAGTTTTTTTTTTGTTAAAATTTTAATTAAATTAACGGATTGAGTGCCACGCAGTTGTATAGCGACTTCCCCGTCAGGTCGCGTGAATGAGAAAGAAAATGCGGCACAAAGTGGCAGAAAATAGCACGAAATTTGGCCAAACAGTTTATAACATTTTGTGACACTTGCGAGGGACAACCATGTTTATGTTTACTTAGGTTTATTGAAATCAATTAAAGTTTTCTGAAAAAATTTCAATTTTTATCTTTATTATCATATTTAATACTGCCAGTCACCGGTGACTGACGCGGCCTAAACGGAAAGGTCGGTGTTATTCACCGGTGACTGACGTGGCACTCAACATGTTAATGAGTGATTTGTTTGTTTTTCAAATTTAATGGAATTTTTCTCATTTTAGATATATGTAGGTAGTAAATTTTAAGTGTTTTAGTGACTTTTTAAATAAAGGCTTCTTCTGTTTTGTATATGTGGACTTTAATCTTGTGAACGGTAATTATAAATTCTGATTTCTATAAAAAATTTTCATTTAATTGCAGAAATGTAATTGCTATTTAACACACCCACCGGCACGTATGAATAATAAAATGTTTCGTTTAACTTGAATTAAATATTTATCATACGTAGATGGGGTGTTTTAAAAACCAGCATCACATAGATGGAAAAAATAAATATAACAAAGAGAAAACATATTTCGAAATAATCATCTGATTGCCAAATAATATAAACAAAAACTACAGAGAAGCATTTAAGTTTTCAGAAAATGTAATACTTGATCACTCTGTTGGAAATCAAGACGAGCTACTGGCTATCAAATACGATCGATTACCTTGGGTTTGATAAACCTTATGTAGTACGATGGCTCGTAAGATTTTTTACCATGATTTTCAATCTTAAATAATGCTGCAACGTTGCATTTGGATCTTGGAAAACAGCTCATGCACGATTGTTAATAACGACAAATTGAGTTTGAATTCCATAATTAATCTCACAATATATATTGCAAAATTTTATACACCTGTATGAATTTGTATTAAAAAAGATTACTCATTTCAAAAAGCTT
Source organism: Phania funesta (assembly GCA_963932375.1). Classification (NCBI taxonomy): domain Eukaryota; kingdom Metazoa; phylum Arthropoda; class Insecta; order Diptera; family Tachinidae; genus Phania; species Phania funesta. The sequence goes on along the minus strand of OZ010653.1, from coordinate 99,047,004 downwards.
CAACAATCTGCTATCAATTATTTTTATTCTCTCGATGATTAGCATCTTATATTAAAAGTATCGTTGGTCCTTTTATACAAACAAATTAAAAACTGTTGTATTCAAATTCCAAAATTCAAGACTTGTGTTGAGACTATTTCCTGTTGCGAATATAAACTTTAATGCCAACTTTGATGTCGACAAACTGGAAGACCTGAATGCACCAAACTTCCAAAAATGGATTCTTCAGATTATTCTTGTCAGAAAGAAGCAGCAGAGCGGTGTGTAAAGATGGTCACAGAAACATCGAACAGGGTGGCTACTGAAGGAATTTTTTTTACTTACAATAAGTCTCAAAGTAATTTTATTTTATTATTTTAGTGCGTTTTGAAAACTTTTACTTTTAACTAAATTCCGAACTCTAATCCTACAGCGCTAAATAATTGTCGTTCTGTGAATAAAAAATTGCACTGAGTTTGGCACGTAGCTGAAACTGGTTTGTCTCTAAACTAAATTGGAATGTGACGTAAATTCGCTTCAAAAAATCTGTATTTGGTCTATATTTAGGTTCTATAAATTACAAATAAAAATGCAGTTACTTTATACTTGTGTTTAAAATTGTTTTTGTTTTGACCGGTTTTAAAAGGACTCGATTAAAAAGAAAAAAAGTCAGATTTTTAAAACTTTTTGGAAAGAAAAGCTAACTTTATCGATATTATTTTCCATTCCCATAAATTATGGTAATGCCTGCCTTGAATTTCGTTCGTTAATTTCCAAATTAAAAACGTTATAAAAATATCAAGTGAAAATATCTCTAGTGGCTTAGTCTGAACTGTTGTTACATTTGTGGTAAAATTATACCAAATGAAAGCTTACAATCCATCATGTTTATTGTAACTTTCAATAACATTGTGCTCGTGTGCGAATTAATTACGTATGCAGCTTAAACATTAACTCACGAAAGAAGCATGGAAAAAAGATGTGTTAAGCACATGATGTAAATATAATTGGATTAAGGTATTAAACTGCAGAATATTTGGTATGTTTTGCTTGGAAAAGTTACACAATAAACAAGAAATCACACAGCCATGCACAATTGACAATGAAATGTTTACTGGATGTTTGTAACAACAACATAAATTATTCGCAAAATATTCAATGAAAAAACTTTTTAAACATAAATTACTCATATCACGTGTAGTCTATAGAGACAAGCTCTCATATACATTTTATATAAACTTTCAAACTGCAGAGTCAATGCAAGAAATTCACAAGTAAAATGGATTAAGTTTGAAAATAAAATCTGACAACGTGATTTAGATTCTCCAAAATGTGAGCTTAGCCGCAACTTGTCAAGTGTCTACGCAATACAAAAGTGTTAGTGCATTTATTTTCTCTGTAAATTTAAATAAGAAGAACTTTTCAATGGAACTAGTAACCAAATTTATAAAACTCATTATCAAAGTGGAAATAAATTTCCAGTAAATTCTTAATTTTAAAGAAATTGGATTGCAACTATATTATGCGCAATTGCTTATAGCAAAGTGTTTGTTTTTAATACTTTTTAACCTGAATAAAAACATGAGAAATGGAAAAGGTCAATAGGAACTTTAATTTCGAATCGGGGTGTATTGTGCAATATTGGAGCCAAAAACGAATGTATTCTGAATGAACGTTACTTACACGCCCTAGGGTCCATGTCTTATTGGTGATCCCGATACCAACGGAAGCTTTGACTACTAGGATGAGAACAAAATATATTACCCTGGGGACAAGAAGTCCTTAGCATTCAACTTCACCCAGGAGCACATTTTCGTTAATTTTTCCCCCCTCTTGCTATTACTTATTTTTATTTTTAAATAAGTTCTTTGTATTTGTTCATACTCTTTTACTCTAAAGCTATTATTTTTGATATCCAAAACCCAAAGGTTCTTGAAAAAGTAAAAATATAATCCACAAGACAATCACTTACATTTAAAATAACTAACAAAGCCATCGCATATATTTTAAACTCATAAAAAAGTCATTGATACAATGTAGCAATTTGAAAAAGTAGCCATTGTCAGCATTTGTGACATCAATATCAATATCAATACACGAACGCACTTGATGTATCTCGAAGTTTTTTTCTCTTTATTGGATCAGCAAGCTGGAATATACAACAACTTGCCAGAGTACTCTTAAATTGATTGTGTAAACTAGAAAGTAGTCATTTGATGCTCAATGTGGATACAAAAAGTGATAAATTTGAAAACACGATTTTATTTTTTTTTGCTACGCAAGGACAGTGCCAGAATAACGCGGCATACAGGTGTTGATTTTTCTTTTTCTTATAATTGCATCTCAAAAATAGCATTGATCAGTGAAGTTTTTTTATGTCTCAAGTCCGTAGTGATAGATGAATGACAAAGATACGTACTCGGTTTATATATGTGGTCTTGCCCTACAATTGTTCTTCGACCTCCTTCGTAATGTATTTATTTTTTTGTAATGGAGAACCATGATATCGAGTACTGCATTTTGATTTTGCCAATTTATTTGTGAAGTTTTTTGTTTAGGAAATAATTCGTTGACTCTTGTTTAAACATGTTGAGTTTTAACAAAAGAAATGTTCTGTTGTTGTTTGTTTAACATCTTGTAGGTATCTGTAGACTCCACAGAAACAAGTAATAAGCTGGGCAAATATTGCTCCTATTAGCATTATAGAACAATTTCAAATTTATTTGATTCTTGTTTATATAAGACACAGTGCATCTAGGTTTGTTTAAAAAATTATAATATGACAACAATTGTGACAGTTTCATCGAAATTTTTTCATGCTGTTTTTCCATTGTCCAGTAAGTAAGTCTAAGTGTGAAAATATAGTGGGCACTTATGTTCTGTATTTACAAAGAAATTGAAAAGATTACGGCAACTGAATAAAGAAAATTAAAGAAATTTTAAAACATCATAAAAATTATGCATACAAATGCATAAATAGATTGAGGTGACCATGTGAAATGCACACAAAATGTAAAAATCAAATTCGAAAAAACGATCACAAAGAAATGAAATAAACTCTATAAAATATTGCCAAAAGCGGCCAAATTATCTTAATAAAAAACTGCTTAATATAAACGTTATCGTAGGGGAATCATTGTAGCGAAAGTTCGCTGCATGGACAAAAAACGATCAAATCAGAAAAAGTGCATGTAAACCATAAATAACAATTTTGAGATACCCATAATCTAAGAGTAAGATATTTTCATTTAATCGGAGGCTGTAAGAATGGAATACATGTATTTCCTGTGCCGTTACACACGTTATCAGCATCCTCTGTGTCTCTCTACTGATTAGTATCTATTGCAAACATCATCCACTCAACCCTCCTAATAATGAAAAATTGAAGATGAGAGCTTCTCATAGTTTTTATATTTTTCTATAATTTTTTTTTAATGGGTAAGAACAAATTTTGGCCACCTGTATCATTACTCATTGTATGTTTTATCGTCTTCCTAATAGAGAAGGGTTGATATATAATGAAAGTGTTCTTTCTCTACAATCTCAATCTATTTACTGCTTTATCATCTCTATGTAAAACTTCATCGAGAAAACTTCACTCAGTAAAATAACTTGACTGATCTTATTCGACACGTAGGACGTTCAAACTTTTTTATTTTCTATTACAAAACTGTAGAAATTAGAGATATTTTGTGACTACAACATTTATTTATGTACTCGTATAGTTACATTGCGGCGAGAAGGGAGTTATTTGCAAACTCAGGAGTGAAAAAATAGTTAAATATGTATTTGTTCGCTTTTAGTTGTGAATTTTCCTACAAAGCTTCCACACATACACATGCACATATACACAGTTATAAACATTTGATTTTGTACACATATTTTCGTAGTCACAGCCGAAACAAAATGAAAACAAGGATTCTTCGAATTTTTGTTACTTCAGTGCTGTTGCAGCTGCATCAATTGAAATTGTTAGATTTTTGTTGTTAGTAATTGAGTGTGTGTTAATGTGTGTTATTCGAGTGTAATTTAGGTTGGCCTGCTTTTGTTAACCAACATAATGGTTTCCTTTGCGGTAAAAGCTGAAGTCTTACAGTTTTTTCTTGTCTGGTCTGCAGTTCTTGCATATAAATTTTCGGTTTTTTAATATTTTTTTTTTAATTTTATTTCTATTTTAACTCTTTTCCTTAATATGGTTTATTTCCTGCACATGTTTTTTGGCCGGCTAAGCTGATTTTCTTTTTCTAAACATTTTCAGCCTTACAATGTTCAATCAATAAGTCTTTGGCATGGGAAGTTGTTATATATTGTTCTGGTTTGTAGCCTTTTTCTTGCTGGAAAAATAGATTTTTATCCGGAAATCATTTGCATTTGATTATTTCTAGTTTGCTAGTGTTGCGATTTCATTCGCTCATTATAAACACACGAATAACTTGCACGAATAAGAAGCTTTAAATTGTTACCTCCCAATGAAGGAACACAGTAGCAGCTGGTTTAATTTAAGTATATAAGCTACCGTTCAGTGAATAATTTTACAAGTAGCAATTTGTGTTACAAAGTATAAAACAAAAGTGGTTTAAGAAATTTAAAATTTTTCGAATATTTCCTAAATTTTATTTAGTCAAACTTGTTTATTTTGTAACCGCCGGCATGCAAGTGATTTGTGGTTTTATTTCAAATTTAGCATAAACTATTATGAATTCTAGATAATGTGTATTAAAATTTTTCTGGTTGCCATTGATAGACATAAATAAGTTTATAACGACGTGTCACAGTAAGCTGGAATTGAGCTCGCGGCTCCCAGGGTTCGTTACAAAAAATATTTATTTGATTCCAAGAGAGAGACGAGACAGTTAATATTAATGTTTTAAACAACGTTATAAACTTTATTCATCAACTTAATTAATAAGTACAGCGCGACACGAAATACGATGGACCTTCGGTGGCCATTGACACATTCGCTGGTACTTTTATCAGCTTCTCACACCATCCGATGCTTAGAGAAGATGTCGCCACTCTTCGTTGTGAGTGCACATGAGCTGATTCTCTCTTCGGGGCGAATAAAATTTTGGTCCGATGTTAAGAGAGAACTTCTTTTTCTGGACTCTCTTGCCAGGGCGAATAATATTCTGGCCTGGCTCGGCAATACCAGAAGCTCTGTGCCTCTCACTCACATGAACTCTCTTCGTCTGGCTACTGCTCTAGGTGACGGGACAAGGATTGACTTTCTTGTCGGGGCGAATATAATTCTGGGCCGAAGCTAAGAGATGTCTCCTCTGCTCACTCAACTCTGAGCGCACTCGGTTGGGGCAAATAAATTTCTAGCCCAACCGTTTACCGCCTGGGGAGTGGCTATCCACTACTCGCATATACCAATTGGGGCAAATAATATTCTTCTCTAGGTGGTATAGCGTCACCTTCCTCTCTGGTTTCTCTTCTCAGGCCGAATAAAATTCTGGCCTGACCCGAAAACGCCAATTGATGGCGCGAGAGACTAGCTTAATTAAATTGAGTAAAACTCTAAAATAATTAAGCTACAAGTAGTTGAGTCGAATAAAAGACTTAAATAATAAAGTTGAATAAAATTATTAAGTAGGTCTTACCGCCTTGCTAGCCACAGGCTCGCTAACTCTTCTACAGTATACGCATTACTATTATGCTTGTTTGAGTCTCACGTATACGCACACCATTGTACGATCCATACCAGCTGATCATTTGTCAGTCATGGTAGAGTTGTATTAAAACAGTGCTACCATTATGTGGCGGTGTTACCTAAATATTTCCGTTAATATTAAAACTAAGTTATTATTAATAAAAAAAATGAATTTAGTTAGAGAAGCCAAAGACATAATTATATGTGACCCAAAAACGAGTGGAAGGACTTTTGGTCATCACAAGTTAACGAGTAGATGTAAAGTTTTCTGCAAAATTTAAAGGATAAGTAAGTAAACCTAGCATTTCTCGTATTTGAATATGGCTATATATAGTATATATTGCAAATTCTATATTTTCAATTCTTTCATCATGTCCCTTACTGAATGTGTAGTCAGGTGTGCTGGTTTATCAATATTTTGTTGAACATTTTTCTAATTTTGTGGTTAACAATTCTCACAGATTTTCCATTTCTTTACGATTTAACTAATTTGGCTATGACAGTTTATATCGTGCTAATTTTTCCCAGTACTCAATAAACAAAAAATTCACATAATTATTGTTAGCGGGCAAGTTTATCTCTACCCGCATTAGTTTTGAAGAACTAAAGATATCCTTGCGCTTGCAGTTTCCTAAACTAAATGAGACTTATTAATCTAACTCGCCATATTAAAAGTGTACCTCTGCTTTTATATCCGTTAGTTTAGGTTTGGCTTAGTTAAGTGGAGGAACCAATTTATTATTAACATGTCCCGATACATTAACTTTATCCAGTTAGGGATTTCTATGCTCTCTCTCTCTCTCTCTCTCTCTCTCTCTCTCTCTCTTATAAACCTATGTTTAAACACTTTTAAAAACTCGGTGCTTCTAGCAAAGTTTCTCCAAATATTCCTTGTTTTTTGTTAATTTTTTTTTTTTGGATGACTTCTAATCATGCAATACATGGTGTTGGAACTAGCAACAAGAATTAAAGGACAGGGAACATTTGTGGATATTCGACTCAAAGCTTCCCAAATTGAAAGTGGCAGGAGAGATTTCTGTTCGAAGCTTATTCTACTTACGAACAATACAACTAAAAATGTTTATCTTGTAGAATGTTGTGCGGGTTACTGGCCTGTCTAATCTAATCTTAACGAAGAAAGTATTGAAGGTACATTTGTTCGCTTAACAGGAACAGGTTCATTGGATCACATTGCCTTGTAGTAACGATAGAACAATGACATGCAACTAATTCAAGTGCGTAAATAGAGTTGGACATCCTACTGTCACAGATAACTATCTTATAACTCTCATATACAAGATTGAGAAGCTTCAAAGTAGACTTTAAAGCAGCGGCCCATATATACTCGTGGAAGTTGAATTCAATTTTCGGTCAGATATAGGTGGTGCAAATAATAAGGAGATCAGATGGGGTGAGGTATTTCTTAAACCGTTTCAAAAAAACGGAAAAATGTGTTTAGTCCAACGAAAATCACACTGGACTTTTATGCCGACAACACGAAGAGCTCCTTATTATGTAATATCTACTCCACCCATAACCACAAATGAAATAACATAAGCTGTTGAGAGTCCATGAGTTAGCAGACGGCATTGTGTCTTACGTGAGTTAAAATCGATCCTGTTCGCACGATCCAATTCGGAGATTATCACAAGATCTCAGTTGAGAATTTTATTAAAAAAGTGTTTTACTGGACTTGCAGACGTCGAGGACTACTGTTTTAAGAGCAGTGTAGGAATGCCATCCGTCCCGGGAGACTTATTTATGGGGAGATGCGCTGGAAGCCTTTAACCTGCACGCGCTCTAAAGAATACACTCGCCATACTCTGTTAATTGCTCTCCGACAGTGTCACTTGCACATATCGTTTTTATTAAAAGAGTTTTGACTTGCAGGTAGTTGAGCACTGATCAGAAAATATTTTATCTCTTTATTTTCTGCATTTCTGCATTATTTTCTGCTATTTTCATTCGACAAGTTCTTATAATTTTTTTTATCAATGGATCATATTTACTTCATTTATTAACTTAGTGTACATAGTCTCAAAAAGGTTTCACATTTCCAAGCTTATTTCCTGCAATCAAATAATCGATAAACCCTCTTCTGCTGTCCAATATCGTGTTTGTCCTCTAGCCTTGAACTGTTCTTGTACCAGCTGATTCAACTACTGTTTGTACGTTATGACTTTTTTGTCCGTTATCTGTCATTTTTAATACACGTATCCTCCCCAAAAGTAATTTAAGATTCATTTTGGTACTTAGTTTATCGGGGAACTTCCTTTTCTCCAACAATATGTCCTGTAAACTATAGGGATTTAACGCTGTCGAGAATAGCAACGTAAGAGGGGAACACAGGGCAAAAAGCTAGGAAAAGTACGTTGGCACATGTCATTGTAATCTCGGTGTTCAGTTGCGAGCAGTGAAGGCAGGATATTATGAGCTTGGTGTGCTAGTTCAAAAGAAATGCAAATATTGTTCTAGAGCATCATCGTATTAGTATCAGGGATATAGCAATCTGTGCTCAGTGAGACGTGTGTTAGGCCCGACGTTTTGAAAGTCAGTCAAACTGAACTATGGCTTCCGCCACAGTTGTTTTCTTATCCAAAATGCTTTAGAAGCGAATATTATTGGTGACGAGTTAAGGACCTCTATGACATCGTTAGATTGATAACTCCTAGACAAAATAAAATTGAAAACTTTTCAATATTATTAGTTTTTAAACGTATTTAACAAAATCTAATATCTTCCACAATGGTCTACCGTAAGCTCTGAACTCACCTGATAGAGCAGCTTCTAACTTTTTTCTTTTTGAGGTCACCGCTTTAAGAGCAAACAATCTGTGGCTAATAAGGCGGTAAAGGAGCATTGCCAGAAGGAGCTGAAGTTAATCCACACAAAATTGGACTAAGGAAAATAATCTGAAACTTAGAGGCTGTATTGGAGTCCATAAAATCCCATTGCATTAATTGAAATTAACACAAAGGGATTAAAGAAACATCGATGAATAATTTAACTTTACTATTTATGTTTTTCATTTATTGGATTAATAAAAATAACTAAATTAATAAAATTAAATGCTCCTACTTACAATATTTTCGTAATATAATGTGTCATTGTAAAATTTTTCATGATATTTTTACGGCTTTTTCTGAACCTGTATTTGCTGAGATTCGTGCACAATTGTGGTTGTAATTAAACGAGCACAAAATGCAAATAATGCCGCTGAAAATGCCAAAGCCAGCAGTCAGAAGTTTTTTAATACAAAAAAATGTTTAATTGTTTTAGACACTTTAAAATTCTCAATGAGCAGTTGTTAATACAACAATAAAAATTCTAAGCCTGACAAAAAAATGTTATGCCAACTACGAGTTGTTTAGATTTAAATAACCTTCCTATATTACAATACGTTTACGTCAAAAATAAATGTACTTTATAAAGCATAATAAGCAAGAAAGAAGCCTTTTATTATAAAACCATAGTTCCTTTTCTTTAAATATTGTAATTGCTTTAGCAAAATTACACCTTAATTACGCATTCAACAATAGCTTCTGGCAGCTTGTTCTCTTTCTTCGACTTGTGAGCGCCATTATTTTATATTATACATTATTATGCTTTGTTCTTTTCTGTTCGCACAACTTGCATTTTCATACTCTACGGTCATTAACAACTATTTGACAAGTAAATGAGAAATTCTGCAAGCATACTTTTAGCACTTAGTGACGCTATTGCTAAAAAAATCAAAAGAAATTTAATTACGACGTTTTAAGAAGATGAAATATTTCTGAAGATATTGTAGAATTTTAAAAAAGTTGAAATTTTCAAATAGAAATTTTATCGGTATAGGAAAAGCTCAAAATATTCGATAGACATTTACTGCTTTAAAAAATGTAAAAATTTTTATAATCATTTCGCTTACAAACCCATGAAAAAAGTAAGACATACAATGCTTAAATTGTTCTATACAGATTTACGGCTTTGTCAGAAATTTATAGCTTTTTAAAGATCTTATTCATTGTTTTTAATTAAATTCTTAACATTTTCTATAAAAATATTACGCCCTGGAAAATTACCCGAATTTGCTATAGAAATTTATTGTCTTTAAAAAATCTCCAAGTTCTAAATTGTCTATATCGCTCCTTAAAAAGGATACAAATTTTCCATAGAAATTTATAGCTCTGCAAATTTAAAACTTTTGAATAAACTCAATAGTTATTATAAAACTTTATAACTTAAAATTTTCAATAGTAATTTAAAGCATTTATAAAAATTACATTTTTTATACAAATTTATAGCTTAAAAAAACTTTAAACTTTCTATACAAATTTATGGTTTTTAAAAAACTTCAAAGTGTCAAGTTTTTAAAGAACATCCAAGCTTTCTATAGAATTTTTATCATTTAAAAAACCTCCAACATTTCTGTAGAAATTTAAAGATTTAAAAAAAGTCCTTGATTTTCTTTAGAAGTTCATATATTTTAAAAAGCATTAAGTTTTCTATTAAAATTTATAGCTTTGAAGAAGCTCCGCATTTTCTAGAGATATTGGTAGCTTTTCAAAAAGCTCAACATTTTTTATAAAAATTAAAAATTTTCAACATTTTTTATATATTTAAAAAAATTTCCATTAGAAGTTTAAAGCTTTTCTTTATATAGAATATTATAGCTTTTAAGAAAGCTTCAAAGTATCTATAAGGTCTTATATTTATAGCTTTTGAAAAATCTCACAATTAAAAAAAATTAAAACAATGCCAAATTAAATAAAGTTGGACGAAAGTAAATAAAATTTAAAAAATAAAATGAAATAAAATAAATTTAATTATTAATAAAATAAAGTTTGTCTAATTTTTTAAGCTCCAGGTCCTCCAATAAAATTTCCTTTATTATAAAGTATAATAAATATTAATTTTATTTTATTCAGTATTTCGCTACGCCTTTGTGTAGCATCGTCAGGAAGGAAATTTTATTGGAGGACCTGGAGCTTAAAAAATTAGACAAACTTAATTATAATACAGGTGATAAAACTAGAATAAAGTTTATATTAATAAAATAAATTAAAATAACACAAAGGTGAAAATTAAGTCAAATAAATTAAAATAAAACAAAGTAAGATAAATTAATCATATATTAAGTCAAGTAAAATAATTTAAAATAAAACAGAATATAATAAATTAAAAGAAAACTAAATTATATAAAATAAAGCAAAATGTGGAAATTTAAAAGAAAATAGGTTAAGATAAATTTAAAAAAAAACACAGAAATAAAACAAAACAAAATAAAACAACTTAAGATAAACTGAATTATAAAATAAAGAAATTTATTAAAACTATATAGAGCAAATTTTAATTAAATAAATTTTTATTTATTTAATCGTACAAAAAATCTTTGCAATAAATTTTCGATATTTCATTAAAATTATTTTGCTAATTATTTAAACTTTTTTCATAATAAATTTGCAATTTATTTATTAGACAGTCTATCGCCTATTAAGTCTCCGTGATTAAAAAACAATATCTTTTTAACATAAAATATTTTACACTCGTAATAAATTATTGAAATATTAAACCAGTCTCATTTTGTTCATATCTTGTCTTAATGAAATCCCAAACATCGTTACATTCCAACTATAAATAAACACGTTTACAAACATTTTCAACTTTCTTTATTTCTGTGTGAATTCAATATTTCAGCTGTAACTTAGCACCAAAAATACAAACCATAAAGAAAAATAGACATAAATTTTATTATTTAGAAAATTACTATATCCAAAAAATTTATGTGTTCAATATCTGCTGGTACTCGCACAAAGATATGAGCTGCAACTATATAAACTTTCAACCAACAAATATTTTTACGGCTTTTTTTTTGTTTATAAGATTTTATCATAATTTTCTTAAAGATTATGATGAGTTTAACGACACTTCTTTTTTGAAGAAAGAGAAAAAATAATAGAAATAATGGTCCGAAAATTTATAGCGAAAATAAATATTGGTGGTTGAAATATGAGGTTCATTTGTGGCACTTGAAAAAAGCAGAAAAGAGATCCAAAACAGTAGAAAATGAAGAAGATTAGTTTGAAAGTATAGAGAGTAAAAAGTCAAATTGTCACAAAAAGTGTGCAGATGAGAAGTTATTCCTGAACCATTTGCTGCTGATAAAATAATATAATCTCTGTATGCTCCACCATACATTCCCTGTGTATTCAATCTGGCGCTGGGCATCTAAGGCAGGAAACAGCCACAAGATACAATACTGTCTTCTGTTCATTGCTATTAGCAGCAAAGACAGTGTAATATCGCAAATCTTTAGCAAATGACAAAGCCCTTTTCAGACGCCATAGATTTCTATATGAAATGTCAAGCTTTTTCCTAATTCTTAAATTTCCGTTGAAAACTTTAAGCCTTTTAGAAGCCGACAAATTTCTATTGTAAAATGAAATTTCAAAGGCTGCTTTATCCCGTAACTATTTCAAAATATACGAATATTTCCTAATTACAAAAAGAATTATTAAAAACTCTTTACAGAAAATTTCAGCGCCTTTATAGTCAGAATTTTTACTTCTTTTCAATAGAGCTAAAGCGCAGATAATATTAAACCAGAATTATATATAGATATATAACGAAGTCGCATAATTGTTACCACCTGCGTCAATTTTTTGGACACGGCGCACAGTGAGACAGCCCTATAGTAATCGCGGCAAAAAATAGTTTTTGGCGTGTCGTCGAATTTGGATGACATTTTCACAGTATATTAACAGATATATGAGTAACAATTCCCTGAAATTTCAGCCTCATAACTTCATTACTTTTTGGTCTAAAACAAGTCAAAGTTGAGGTATGCCAACGCGCTTGGAATATGTAAGTTCAATCTGTAATATTCACAAGCTTATTAATAAAAAAATACATAATAAATATAACTTTAAAGTATTTTTTTAATTTATCTAGTTGCTGTAGAATGAGTAGATGAACAAATAAATTTAAAAAAAACACACACACAAAAAACTTATTAACAACAGAATTGTGGTGTAAAAATTTAACATTTTGCATTTTCAATGGACTAGGAAATATAGAGCAGCCCCTCGCCCTAGGTACAGACTTATATCAAATGAAAGATTGAGGTCTCAGCTTTCATTTGAAGTAAAGGACATATAGCAAAAGTTTGCAAAAGTACTTTAAACATACAAAAAACTACAAAAAATAAGCAACGCGCACATTCTGTCGCTATAGCATGTTTATAACTTTTTACTTTTATTTTTTTAATTGTTTACAACTATTCACTTTTTGTTTGTTATTATTTTATTAACATTATTCATTTGATTGATATTTTTTTTTGAAGATCATTGACTTTGGGTTAGATAGTTGCATAATTTTTAATTTAAATTGGTGGTGCAAGCTGTTGTTCTTATCTAAGTTGTGTTATGCTCACTTTCTAATGTGGTTAGTTTAATTATTATATATTGAATTTAGTTGTTGCATTATTTATTGGTTTAAGTAATAATGAGTGTTCTTGTAATGATCTCTTTTTATAAGAGATTAGCATTTCTCTAACATATCTGATATTTTATTTTGTGCTCACAGTTTTTAACAAACTGTAAAATGAAATTGAAAAAATGTGAAGACCATGATGATGTTAAAAAATTGTTGATAGAAGGAAAAAAATAATAGTGGGCGTGTTATTGTAATTTTTGCAGGAAACATTTTAAATGATATAAATTACAGTAATATCAAACTTGAAGGTTGTATCTAAAATATTTTAGAAAATATGGCACTTTTTATGTTGAGGTTGTATGGGTGGTGGGGGTAAAAGTGGGCCAAAGTTCAAAAATTTTTTCCGATAATATTTGTAACAATATAACGTTCAAGTATACCAAAATTGAAAGTTATACCTAAAGTATTACGGAAAATACGGCATTTTACAAGTTTCGATTGTAAGGGAGGTGGGCGAATTTTCTTAATTTATTTTTTTTAAACAGGAATTGTCTCAGAAATAACCTGTGCCAAATTTTAGAGCTCTACAATGACTCCTTGTATTTAATGCCGGCGTTGTCTCACTGTGCGGAGTCCATATTAATAATTTCAGTTTACGGTGGACTTTGAAAAAAATCTATAATGTTGCGATATTTAATGAGTTAATGAACTCAAAATCAAGGCACACATTAGGCCTATTAAAAGTGGGTGATATCGGGCAGCAGCAGACCAATTTCAAAATATCAGACTTTATTTATTTTTCTGTTTACCTTTCATGCCACACACATATGAAATTTATTCATAAACAAAACATGTCTGCTTAATATTTTATCTTTTTGACTTTTAACCACAAGTAGGAGCAAGATTTTGTAGAAAAAATTACATGAGTAGACGAGATATAAACGAGTAAAAGTTTAAAGTCAATATAAATTCGTGATTACATTTTAATGAAGTTCAGAGGGGTCCCTATATGTTAAATAATGACTTCAGTTTTTTTTTATTTTTATCATGTGATGATGTTTAAGAAAAAAAAATGGAACATAAACATTGTCTATAGACTTTTAGTATAACGTATGAATATTTAGTAACTTGACATAGAATAAATATTATAAAATGTATTATTAGGTGTTTATAGACTGAATCGAAAAAGATTTGTCACGTTCTTTTAGCTTCTGGGCATGTTTTACAAAAGTATGAATTTCAAAGCAATTTTTTTTCGCTTTGCTTGTCTAATGGATTAACCACTTCGGTCGACCATAGGCGACGGCCGACCGTCACCTATAGTCGACTGCCGTGATATAAGCGCGCACGGCCGAGCGTCGACTATAGGCGACATCCAGGAATTTTCTCTTATCTCTGTGTTTGCGGAGTATTTACTCGCATAATTTTAGTTTCGTTCAAACCATCGCCCAAAACGGTTTCACATCTGTAAAACTGTAACTCTGAAAAAGGAGTTATTATATTCAGTTGTCTTTATATTTTATAGAAATAAAATAAAGCCGGTTTCGTGGCCGATAGACGCCGTACCAAATGGGTTAAATACCTGACGATAATATTTTATTAAAAATCACTCTTTATCATTTCAAAGACATTTGATTGAATTTAAATTGCAAAAAAGGAAAAGATGACATTTACGCGAGTCAATAATATGCAATAAGACCACAACACACCCGAGACCAAATACCAGTTAGAATCTGGTATTTGGTTCCGGGACGAATCGGAGACAAGCAGAACCAGGGAGGGTTCGTCAGCCACTAAAGTCATGGCGACCGTTTTTATCGATTTAATTATTTGGCGAAGAAAAAAGTTCGTTTGCACACGCATAATTCAAGGCGCATACATGTGCAGTTTTCATGGCGAAACTCCATGAATTAGGCTACGAATTGCTCGTTCATCCACCGTGATGTCCATGAATTTTTTCTTGTCCATTATGTGTCCGCCTTCTAGATCCTTGTCGCAAGTCTATCTGTAGGATTAAGATTTCTATTCCTATCAATTAATGTTAGTGTTTTAATATTTTTACTCTTGCAATCAGAAGAATCAAATGAAAGTCATACTATTTTGTATCGGTATGCAATTTATTTCTTAAAATTTATTATTCAGTAGCGAAGAAAATGTCGTTAGCTAGCGGTTTGGACTTTAGTTACGCAGAAAAGTTGGTACATATACAAAAAGTTGTGACTAGTCTTAGCACTTTGTCACTTAACTTTAAAATTTTTAAAATAGTAAAGTTAGTTGAATTGTGCAGTGAATGAATTATTTAGGGACTGCCGGCGTTATACGAGTATATAATTTTATTTTATATATAGAGCAACTCTGCTTTTGGAGAATATTTTTTACTATGAGTATTTGTTATTTGGAATTATTATATCACCCTTGGAACCATATATAGTATATGCTGTAAAATTTATGAGATTATTAAAATTCACACCCGTGCCCATCATTTACGTATGCGTAATATTTTTTTGCATGAAGAAAATTGGATTCCACATACGTGATAGTGGCTTTAAATTAGGGTTCGATGCAACTCACACGCCCATAGATTGAGCAAAGGTGGTTGTAGTGAATACCATCGCTGTTGATGTTCTGTCCGCTGTTCTGCCCACACGCATACAGAACGCACATAGGCAAAATAAAAAAAAAAAACATGAATATGCGCACCACTGTAAAAAGCGTTTGCTGTGAAATAAGAAACCATCTGGATGACAAATAAAAAATTATGCTCAAATTGAAGAAGACCATCTACACGTACGAACAAATTTCATCCCATTTAGATTCAAATAAAAGATAACAATATGCAACTACGTAGTTAAAATAACTTTATGTCCATAACACCGACTGTAGTTCCACTGCAGCGTAAAAAATACTTTTCTTTCACATTTTACCGGAGAAATTGTTTGCAAACGTGCGTGATAATTTACTGCTCACACATGTTTTTCCATTTGTTTTTCTCGGTGTTCTTAGCAAATAAATGTTCTCCTTTTTCTTATTTTATTGGAAATATTTCTACAAGATATCATTTCGTATAATACTTTCTTCTTTTATTTTCCTTTGAGATACAATAAAAACGATTTGTTATTTGTTGGCTGTGAAGAGATATATAAAGAAAAGAAAATTGAAATTGGAAATTAAATTATTAACTAAAGGAAAAGTAAGTGTTGATTTTAAAAAAGAAAGATACGGTAATATGTAAGAATAAAATTTAACGAATTGAGGGTTCAGTACACATTTTACGCTTGAGTGTAGAAATTAATAGATCTAATTTCGCATTTGGTATAGTACATAAACACCTCTAATGTGCTTGGTTCGCTAGCGTAAATCAAGGACATTCACAAGACATTGGATTCGAAAATGTTCACAGATAAAATTCCGTCGATTCAACAGTTCTTACCAAACGAATACAGCCATAAGATTTTCGAAGTCAACAACAAAGTGGATGGTTTTCTATTAGGGCTTATTTTCGGCAGTGGCAAAAAGACAGGATTACATATAAAACACGAGTAGTTTGCAAAAACTTGGTCCTTAGAGGGACGGGATCCAAGATATCAAAGGCCGTATCAGAATGTGTACAGATAGAACAGTGGCATCCAGGCGCTTGGCAAACAAAAATTTAGGAAACCCCCTTCATTTAATATTTAATCCCTAATCCTAGTATTTAATCCTCTTTATCTAGTGAAAAAACCTCGAGTGAACCCTTATAAAGTAACAGCCAGTAAAATGCTATTACCACTCAATATACGACAACTGTACGATATTGAATTAAGTTGGAGTTTCCAGTGTTTTTATATTCTAAAACTTCCACTACCTTGGTTTTCTCTTGACGCTCCTGGGATCTTTGGTGTGGTAACTGATGCCCCTTTAGCTTTAATCTTATAATATTCAGCTCCCTTTTTTATTTGATTTATGTCAAGGTTAACCTTCATAATTCATCTTTTTTGGTTCTTTTCTGCCCACAGTAAGGCAGAAATAAGATCCAGATAGAGAAGCTCTTCAAGTAAGTGCATATTAAAAGTGTAGATTGGCCAATTTTTGAGGTAGTAACTCGATCTTGCCAGGGTAAAAGCATTCATATTTACCTTAGTTTCGCCCAAAATTTAAACAACGTGGAATCGAAAGATTTAAACTATTATAAACCGAAACAGTGAAATCGTTGGTACGAGTATTCTATTAGGCCCAGGAACATCCATATGCTTGTCGGGTGGGACAATTGGAGCAACAAAAAATTTATAATAAGGATCTCAATAATTTCGAAAGGCAATTTGTATAAATTCCAATAATGGCTTCTCAACTTTAAAAATGATGTGCCACCCGTTAGAGAACCCCATTATTCAGGTGTTTTTCCCTCAAGCAACTACTTGCGAAAGTAACATAATTTGAATGGAGCTGCGAAAACATCTCAGCTTTCACATGATTGTTAATTCGGTATATTAGCAGCCATTATAGTGCCACAAAAATAGTGATTAGAAATTCTCAATAAAACAATTTAATAAATATCAAATACTTTTTCAAGTTATATTATATTTTAAAATGTGTTTGTAACACCCTGTTTACATGTATGAAGTTACAATTAATCGAAGTAGATAACTTACAATTTTCGCATTATTCAGATCCGAATTGTGAAAACAGACGTAGACCTCAATATCATGAGAAAATTACAAATCAAAAATAATTTAGTTCTATAAAGTCTTCGGAAACTACGAATTTTTTCACTGGCCTTGACTGTTCAGAAATACAAGAATACAAATACGTGAAGTTGTGTTTGACATTCAAGAAAAAAGTTTTAGTTTGCAAATAAACGGATTGTAGTGTCATCATGAACATTATGCTTAAGAAATTATTAAATATTCTTACAGCTGAGGATATAAATATAGCAGAGATACAAATTAGAATTTCAGCAAATGTCTAATATTAAATATCATTTCAAATTAAATTTTTAAAATATGCTGATTAATATCAAGACAGAATTTTGTGGTTTTTATGAATAATAGCATTCGTATTTCTTCTAAGTTTCGACTGTTTATTTTCACATATGTATTCGTCATCGTTAGTTTCTATGCACTTTGATATGTCATCTGTTGTGAAAAGAACGTATTGATCTCTATCTGCATTGGTAGCAATTAAGGAGTTATTATTACCCGTTGGAATTGGCACTACATTGAATAGCTCTAAGAATTGTTGATCAACCAGAGGTATCTTAATTTCGAAAATGACTTCATTTATGTTCAAAAATCAATCATCGATTACTGTGACGATGAGAAAATTACGTGAAATTTTTGGGAGCAACAACGTGCCAACAAGACGCACAATTTATCGTATAATGAATGATTTCGAAGAAATAGGGACTACGACAGGCCCAAGCATGGACCACAACGTACTGCAAGATCCGCTAAACACATTACTGCTGTTCAAGAAAGTGTTCAAAACAATCCATCAACTTCAATTCGACACCGTGCTCAGGAGCTTGGTCTTCAAGGAACAACTTTTGCCGCAATCTTGCACAAAGATTTGCATTTGTTTCCATTTAAGATTCAGTTGACACAAGAGTTTCTTCCAGAAGACCATTTACGCTGCCTACATATACCAATGCGATGCTACAGCTCGCCCATGACAACCCGGATTTTCATGAAAAAATCATAATGAGTGACGAAGCACATTTTCATTTGAATGGATATGTGAATAAAAAGAAGAGTCGGTTCTGGGCAATGGAAAACCCTCAAATTATTCATCAGCCACCTTTTCATCCATTAAAAGTGACAGTCTGGTATGCAATTTGGTCAGGAGGAATAATTGGACCTTACTTCTTTGAAACTGAAAACGACGTAACGGTAACTGTCAATGGGAACCGATATCGTGATATGATTGAAAACTTTTTAACGCCCCAACTGCATGCTTTGGGCTTGACTGACATGTGGTTTCAACAAGACGGTGCCACATCGCATACAGCCAGGATTACAATGGAATTACTGCGAGACCTCTTCCCACAACAAGTTATCACAAGGAATGGTGATGTTGATTGGCCTCCACGGTCACCTGATTTGGCTGCTCTGGACTTCTTTTGTGGGGATATCTGAAAAGCAAGGTCTATGCAAACAAACCAGAAACGCTGGAGCAACTTAAACAAAATATTCGCGATGAAATTAATAAAATATGAATGAAATTAATAAAGTACCGCGTGAAATGTGTGAGAACGTACTGAAAAATATGTTCAAAAGGGCTCGCATGTGTGAGGCTAACAGAGGCGGACATTTATCTGATATTGTATTCGATACATAATTGCCGACATTAAATAAAACATTTATCAATATACGATCCATTCTCTTTCATTTAATCAAAAATTATAAACAAACAAAGTAGTATACCTTCCCGGCAGATACCCTATATTAACCTGAATGGAAATGATACTTAGAGCTGAATTAAAATATTCTTTGTTGGCTCCCAGAATCAAAAGAAATTCACATTTGTTAATTGTCTACACTTTTATAATAGGCAGGTGAATATAACAAGACCCTATGGTACATTTCTTTATTTTTTAAAACTTGAGTGCATCCTTTGAATGTTAGAAAAGTAATTTATTTTTCGTTGATAACATCACTAAACCAAAATACTTTAAGAGCAAAATGCTTTTGCTGATGATTGATCCGTTAGTGTTGAATATTACTCGCGGGAAGAAAAGAACAATGAGGAAGATTTTGTCTACATAGGCATCATATTGGTAGCATAAAATAAGTAGACATGTCATATGTGTGGAAGACCACACACAAGGGTAAAGAACGTAAGTTTTTTTTTCACGGTGATGTAAGGGTTAAAATAATATTTAACCTTTTGTTCTAAAATATGAACAAAAAAACATTAGCATGAAAAAGACCCAAAGTTAGGTAAGTATAATGCCTGACTAGACATAAATATAGAAAGAGAGATAGATGTAAAGAGAAGGCGAATGAGAAGAACTGATACTTTCGGTGAGATTATTCTGAATTTTTGTTCTAAAGGGTGTCCTGATACGGAGCAGATCTATGGTGACGCTTTGCGGTTTTTATCTTATTGATGCGATATTTCTTAACTCTGCCTTTAATTAATCAATCACTGTCTTCAAAGCACCAAATGAGCTGGCTTAAGCAACCAGCGAAATGCGCATAGAGTCTAGCTTGTATGCCGACAGATAAATTTAAATTTTATAATAAACAAGTAAGAATTAGGCTAGGAAAAGAAGTATCTTCTTGTTTAAGAAACTATCCCATTGATTATTTTGTTTTTTCATTAAATGTTCATCTTGAAAGATAACCACTTTTGCGACGAAGCTAACTTACAAGAGGTTGACTGGGAAACAGTGCATCCACAAAAAATTGTTTCGACGGCATCAATTATATGCCAACATTGCCAACAATAAGCAATTAATTTAGGCTTGAATCGCGGTTTATAGATGTGAGTTATATGTAAGCGATTTAACGCAATGTTCGCAAAGAAGTTATATGGCTATAGTATGATCAGGAAAACTTTCTTATGTTCTCTATAACAATATATGGTTATGGCAAACGTATTATGATTACCTGAAATGAATATAAACAAAGGGCCGAAATATTATTGTCTGCAATAATAACATGATTTAATTACAACCATATTCATAATTCAAACATAATTTGTTGCTCTTAGATTATTGTTACATCAACATTGCTATCTCTTCGCGTCGGCCCGCTAACTTGTTCTTATGTAAATTTCTGAAGCTACAGATCTAAGATACTAAGCTGTAGTTGGCGGAAGGTTACTTTCTACTAGATCTGTGCGATATTTATATGATTTATGCATAATAATATACAAGGACCTTTTAGATTAATAGAGAAATTCTTAAATGCCCTACATACAGCTTGTTTTATTCCTTTAGAATAAACCCATCCATATTATATTCCTGAGTATTCCTCACCTTTCCATTTCATATAAATTATTTCTCCGTAAATTAAATTAAAATATCAGTATGAAAGTAAACCAACAGTTTTAAAAAGTCTTCTATAGCACAAAATTATAATGAAGCTAAATTAATTGACTTCTTCCTAAACTTGATACGAGTACATACCTCAATTCAAATCAATATTTGTTCATACTGTTTTACCAGAATTCTTGGTAATTCGGGGAAGCATATTGAAACTAAAATAACGATTACTTTAATTAAAATAAGAAACTCGAAACATTAAGTTAACATGAAAAGTTAAACGAAACTTATTTTTTTAAACAAAGCATATGAGCCATTCCATATAAAAGTCTGCCATTAATGAAATAATGGAGTGCTTTTCTTGGCAGTAAAAATATTTTAATATAGTGATGAATATTTACTTCTAGTTGAAGAATTGTGTTGGTCAGAGTTCGAATAAAATTGTGTCTTTACTTTTCCTTATACTTCGTATCGGTAACACTTTAGAGGCGGCCATGAGCCACATTATAGAAACTGTGTCTTTCTCTTTATTTTTGCACATACACGCAAAAATATGGTTGAGGTAACAAGTCTAAGGTAAGTAAGCGCAATATATAGTTCTTAAATTATGTAGTTATAATTAAGTCATATTAATATTGTATATACCCTTGGTGGAACAGAGCTGATACAGAACTTTTCATGGTTCTTTAGCGAGATGGGGCGATTCAAGTTCTAATGCTTTGCTTGATAAAGAGCTGACGGTAAAATTAATGTATTTTAGGAACTGTTTCATACCGCAGCACTGGCCTCAGTTATAGTTCGTGTATTAAATATGTTTGTAGATACATACATATATGTAAATACATACTAAAAATTACACACATTTTATTATATAAGTAATTGTCAAGTGCCATATGACTTTTCACTGGACACGGAACGATACTTATTGTGTTAGAGCCATTTGGACAAATCACGGGACTAGTTTGTCTATACCAATTGATAAAAATTTCCCGCAGGGTGATCATAATATGGGCCTTCTTCGAGAATAATTTTTTTTAAACACGAATTTTACGAATTGATTAGGCACCAAATGAATCTTACATATTATTTTTATTAAAACCATTTGTTGCAATTTTTCTGGTTGGTTATCCTTAAACGATTTATTATGAACATTTATTTGTTTGTCGTTACAAAAGTATTTCAATTATTTTCAACCACATTTCGTTTTAGAGAAGATAAAAAAGTTGTCGTAACTATATCACACTCACGTTTTTTCTTTTCATGTATAAGGATCAAAAAGCAATATGAAAATAGAAAGCTAAACTCAGGGTACAGTTTGAACCATAACAGTGGGCTCGAAAACCAAACTACCCTAGAGGTTACGCTATTTAACGTTATGCAGAGTTTTAAAGTAATAAGTTACACAGCTTTCGAAGATATGCTGGAGATACGATATAATAGTGGTTGGAGCCTTAAGGACCAAAAGCTTTTATATAAATTTCAGAAAAGTAATATTGGATGAAAATATTAAGGTTAGAAACGATCTTTTTGCTCATGATTCACAAAAGGTTCTAATTTTAAATATTTTAGTTTCTTTAGTATTTTATCTTACATAACTCTGTCCTGCATTAGAGGACCAATGACAGGTGGAGGTCGTTTGCCGGCCTCTTTGAACTATCGGAGGTGGGACCACAGGGATTATATTCCTGTTTCAGTAGCAGCACTTGATTCAGGAATGATTTTACATCTGCGCAGTTATAGTAAAAATTCATCCTAGTTGTCTTCATTTTACCCTATTTGATTTGCCCTTTGAGGTAACAAAAAATTGACTGAATTCGCGGACTGTCCTGAGTCTTCGTTGCAAGACATCTATTAATTTAGTGAGTAAATTATTTTAAGTTTGTATTTTATTTCTCCTTTTGTCAATTTCAAAGATATCATATTAAAAAGAAGACATTCAGTCATGAATATTTTTATAAACAAATGCTGCAAATACAACTTAAGGACACTAAAACTGCACAAAAGTACATTTTGAGATTTTCTCAATGTAAATTTTTTGCTTTAAAAAGAATAAATAAAGGACCATACAAAATCAAAATTGTATATAAAGTAGCATTCGTGTCACAATCAGAGACATACAAATATGGAATTGCCCGTACTACCAGTAACGTAATAATACTAAACAGTTGGTTGCCAAAAAACCTTCGAAAGTTTTCAATGTTATTGTAGGGAAGTAAGAAACGTTTTAATAAAATTTTATTTTATTAAAGTTGTAAGATTATTTTCCTGTTTAAACTTAAAAACACAAGTTGTCGTTTTAATACATGTATTTTGTGAACGACAAATTTTCGTATTTAAGGCTGAAAAAATCTCGATGCTGTTCACGAGAAACAAAGGTATCAAGAAGATGTCTTTCCAGTGACTGTGAAGGGAATTCATTTGAGGAATATGATAACGATTTTGACCTCAACTGAACAGCGTGCATTTGGAGAATGTGTAGTTAAATGAGGATATCGTTAGCCGCTACACCACAATCCTATCCTTCAATATATTTTAAGAACGATTTCCATATCAAATCTACTCACAAAATTATGATGAAAACTAGCTGCTACGAAAATCAAGCGATTTTGTGAAATTTTAAGTCTATGTGAATAAACCAAACACCAATTCTGAACTCAAGACCGAGTTGCCAAGCGTCATCGCGCAGTGGTTGATGCCAAAGGCAAACACCACAAAAGTAATTATAGCCCAGCATCATTATTAATGTTTATCTTCACTTTTTGAGCAAAGGATTGAGAGTGAACATGTCCAAACATACTCAATTTAATATATTATAGTATTAATCCTTGCAAATCTGAAAATAAAAGTTTTATCCCAATATGAGAGTATTCTTGGCCACTCCCCCCATACAAAGGCATCCACTGTGCACCGTTAAAATTAATTCATTTTTGTGAAATGAAAACAGTATCATTAGAGACGATTGTACTGAAACAATCGAAATACGCCTACTTTACAATGCATAAAAAAATATCACAGTTCGCTAAATAAAACGCATTTTACATTTCATGGAAAATAATGTTTAAGCACCTGAAGTTTGCCTAGATATTATGTTTTCTAGGCTATTAAATGTCTCTGAAAATAGAAAAGGCATCTAATTTAATAATTTAAACTTGGATTAATCTTATTTCTTGAAATATTTTACAGTAGACGTCACAAGTAAGTCGGTGCAGGTTTTATTAGGCGCTTCTTTTGCTGTTCAACCGACAAATCCTTTGCGATCTTTAACAGCGATCTTCAGTATTTATAAGTCTGAATTATATTGATATTTTAAATTTACTCTTCACTCAGCCTTTTATGATCGAAATCTCTATAATCATTTTTAACCTCT
Source organism: Phania funesta (assembly GCA_963932375.1). Lineage (NCBI taxonomy): Eukaryota > Metazoa > Arthropoda > Insecta > Diptera > Tachinidae > Phania > Phania funesta. The sequence goes on along the minus strand of OZ010653.1, from coordinate 99,022,626 downwards.
AATCCTAACTCTTGACTCTTGGACCTTCGTTAAAGGGTTTGGTTAAACCTGGTGAAGAGCATGCGTGAAGCAACGATTTCAATTGAAAGTTATTGATTATTTTATTGTTAACGGAACCATAACTACTTTCTCTTTTTACAAATATATTTCCATTTGGCTTTGAATTTTACATAATTTTACAAGTGAAAAGTTATTACAAATCGCTTCATGATTTTGCCTGCAAACAAAATTTGTATATACTTCTTTATCATTTTTCTCTTTCAGTCCACGAATTTAATTGTTTCGTTATCGCAAGTACGAACTGATAGTTTGTAGATATTTAGTTTTTATTTCTCCAACTCCTGATTGTGAAATACAATTCACCAGCCACCGTTAATTGTTTTAACCGATTATTTGAACAGAAATAAAAAAGGCTTCATTGGCCATAATTTTGTAATTTGGATAATTTTGTTCAATTTGTTACTACAAGTTCAACTGAAGGATAGTGTTATTCATGAAGGCAAGTCTTATGTTAATTTACTTCTTTTCGACTTGCTTCTCTTCCTTTATTTGTTAAATCATTGGAAAAGCATAAAGTTGCTGTAGTTGTTGATGTTGGTGATTTGAATTTAGCTGGACTACAAACAGGGAAATTGCAAAGCGAGAAGCAGTGAAATATATTTATAATGACTTAATAATGTGCTTTGGTTTTCAGAGAAAATAATTTAATTTCTATTTAAATTCGCTTTTTATTTGTTTGGGAATCAGAAAAATAAAATAAAATTTCCGCTTTTTTCATAACTCTTTTCCATATCAAAAGAAATAAGTTTTGACAGTTGTGCACCATAAAACACTTTATGAAATGCTTTAGATGTTGTGAGAGATGACATCATTTCTCCGAGCGGAAAGCTAGCAGCGTCCACTATGGAAACCATACAGGTCGTAGTTAATTAAATTGTTAAATTCTATATATCTCATAATATTAAAGCTTAAAATTCTTTGCATATCTCTGGAAATTGCAGGACAAAATGGCAATTGAGGGGTAATTGTCAGGGCCTTACCGTTAATTGGTCTCCTTCCAATATATCGGAAATTTGCCGGCATCGTATAATCTCTTAAAAAGAATTGTTTATCGATGTGCTAGTGCTGGAGAACCCTGTATCAAGACCAGTGCAAGAATGCCGTACGGTTCGAAAAACTTATTTATGTTGAGACCCGCTAGAACTTTTGTACCTCCACGTGCTCGACAGAATATACTTGGCATACTTACTGATACTCTGTCGATTACAGTAAATCTTTAAGCATTTCAAATAGGTGTTACGTTTTAAATTACTTAAATCAGCTCAAGTTAATTCTCAGAATATTTCGTCTGCTATTGACACTTGTAAGAGTATCACAATTCTATTAAAATTTAAACTGTAAATCAAATGCAGTACAGAGTTGAAAAAACCACGAAACAGAAAAAGATACATAAGTATTTGTGTTTCAATTCCGAGATATCATGGCTATTTTACTATTGTTAAATTAACGTTGAATTAAAAATATAAAAAAAATTGCCATATGTCGGGCTGTGTGGGTTAGAGGTCTGCATCGAGTAAGTTTTTGTTTTACACGTGAAGTTCTTTTACTTTTCAAATACCGTACAAATTTCTTAGATCTCTCGCAAACCAATCAGTGAAGAGAACTGAACAGTTGTGTATCAAATACCAACAAGAAGGCAGCCGCAGACAAATATGTTCCTAAGAAAATCTTCATACAAAAATAGGAACATAAAACATTAAAAAAAAGAGTACTACAAAAATGATGTTCATTTTGTTGCGGTACAATGAGTACGTACGGTATTTCTACACACACGTACATATGTAATTACGTACATGGCAAAACTGAAAATAGTCCAGTAAGCAAATGATGACAATCGTATGTACATTTGTATTTACATCCATAATAAATAATTAAAATGAATTCAATTTGGTAGCAATCAGATTTTATTTTCGTTGCCAGCTGTTAAATATTACATGAGAAGGTGTAAAAATCCAGGATTAAAAACAAATTAGATTCTAACATGTTATTTTTTTCGTACACTATCTGTTACATGAAGATGAAAATAATTCTATTTCATACATACGCTGGAATATAAATTATCCTTCCAAAATGAAAACAATATTTATATGCACTTCGTACACGGTACCTACAAACAGAAGAACGTGTAAACGTAGTGTTCCGTCAATTTTGTTGTTCTCACAATTGAGTACTTTATTCTGCCCTGATACATTGAGCAAGTGTTAGTGCTTTGCCCCTACATGTGTACTTCATGTATACAAATGTAATTATGCAGACCTCTAGAGTGGTTATTTAAAAAAAACAGATTAAGAAGACTTAAATTTAAAATCTTTTTAAATCGGCTTCTTTATTTAACAACATTCTTGTTCTGTATCAACTTTGTGTTCTCGGTATCGAAGGAGTGCTGGTATCAATGGAAGATGGATGCATAACAATTCCCATATTTCCCAATTAAAATAATACAAATACAATTAAACGTTGTTAAAAAGCTAAAAAAAACCTTTACGTTGTCAAGGACTATATTTAAAACAGAAACAATCAGAGTTATTTCTTTGAAAGTTAAAGAAAACGATCAACTAAACCTTGGTATCTGATCCAACTTCGACTCGTCTTAGAGTCGCTGTTTTGATGACTAGTCTTGTTTAGTTTGTATGTCATATTTGTAGAACCATATCTCGTTACCGGTATTGATGCTTTTGACTATTCTTTGATGCAAGGGTAGTAATGGAATGTTGTTTCTAAAACAATAAATCGGAACTATGGAAACTTTTATTCTGCATATAACTGTCTATGCTCAGTTAACGAGAACATTACGAAACAAATACTGGTTCTCAAAACCGCCATAAATTTCTGATACGTGATATGAAAGCTGTCTTAATAGCGCTTTATTTGTATATAAAATTCAGGTATCTTCTGTTTATTATAAAGCAATTTTACGCGGCTTGGAGACCCTATAAATTTTCACAATTTAACTAATGGTGATTATGTGTCCTAAAGTAGACGGCGGGCCTTGCTGAACCTCAGTCGAAGCTCATGGAGATGACACATAACTAAAGAAATTGTCATAACGATGGAAATAGAATGTAGTGAGACAGCTTTCTTACGTAGAGATATAATCATAGCGAAACGACGTATAATAGATGGTCTGTTGTTTTTTATTTCTTAAAGGCAAAAAGACTGTTGTTTGTTTAGGCCTTAAATAGTACTACACGCTGCCAACGTGTATTCTAGTTTTTCATAAAAACTTTCCTGAATACCCTCTCAGAATATTTAACATCTGCCAATTTATAATTTATATAATTTATCATAATTTGCTCCAGAAATGTTTCTATAATATATGATTTTCTTTGTACATAAGATTTTATCTTTATAAAAATAATTGCTCATTTAGACGTCTACATTTATGCACTTATGCTTTTAATTAAATTCAATTACAGTTGATTTATATATTTTCTCACCAACAGTTGTATATTTTTAAATTCTTTTTTATATTTTCATAAAAATCTTAATTAACAGCTGTTCACACTTCAGTGATTTTAAGAATCCTGTTGGAGGATTCTAAGAAATAAAAGTTGCAATTTTAAGCTTTATTTAAAAAAATGTAATATAAAAGCAATATGAGGAAGGAAGGAAAAGAGAGGTGGTCATTAAAGTGGCAGTGTGATCTTTCTGATGTAAAATTTTATTTTTATTACCAGTAAGATTTCTAACAAAAATAGCTAGTAAAACGTTTTCTATGGAACAATCTCCTTGCATAAAAGAAACCCATTTCTCTATGTCTGTAGGGAAAGACATTAAATTATAAATTCTTTAAAAGTGTTCAACAAATATGACTTTACTTTGACTTAAAGTATTAAATTTCCGTGAAAAGACAATTAATTTACTTTCAGGAAATCACTTCTCTTTGGATGGGCAGCCAAACTTTTCAAGCAGTGCAGTTCATCGTCGTGGTGAAAATTTGGGAGACGTCGGTTGGTTGGATCTGAAGCAGTCTGCGATTATGGTCCTCGACTGTCTTCAAGCGAAGATTAGTAAGTATCCAGCACAGTCAAGGAAATCGAATTAAAATTCAAAAATCTAAGGTACGTTGTTAAGTAGTTGCCCAATACAGTCGAGTGATTTAATTAGATTTAAATCGCAAGAAATTTAAGATACAATCTGCCATTATAATTACCAGCATCATTATCTTCCTCTGTATTTTATTTTTTTACGCGAACTGTTAACTATAATTTGCAAAGCCACTTATCAAAATCCTAATGTTTTACATTAAAAAAAAAAGAAATAAAAGAGAACTTGGTAAAGCATTCGGAATTTCTCATTGGTTAATGATAGTGGAAGTTTTTACAAAATTTCCTTAAAAACTTCTTTGGAGAACAAGGTTGGTACGTTGGTTTACCGCTATACAAAAAGCACAAACTATTATTAACCTAAGAGACTGATTTTGTCATCTGGGATAGGTAGCTGAGAGGTTTGCCAGAAGATATGCCATGATTTACATCCGCACCACTCTTGCGACATAATCCGACGGTGGGCTTAGCACTGGATGCATTAATATTCGACCACCAATGCCCCTGTTTTAGTATACGTAAGGTTTGAAGATCATTGGTTCCTGGACCATGGATCTATCTCTATTTAACTGGGTTGAAGCTAGCCATTCTCCTGCTATCATTAGCGATTCTATTGACAACTTGCTTAGCATTGCAACGCAACATTTATAGTGCACCAAAAATGATGTATGGTGCTTACATAGTCACTGACAATTCAGAGACTTCATGAGAAGAGTCTGAGACCAAGTCGAATATGTCTGTGATAATTGACGACCAACAGTCTCTAGCTTCTGTTTACCATGTCACGTGCACTTGAAAGCGGGTGTAAGTTTCTTAATCAAATGGCTACCCATCGAAGCATATACGATTGCATTGATAACTTTACATAGGAAGCCCCGCAGCACGTGATCGCACTCGAATAAAACTGGTGGTTGCTTCCTAGTGGATAAAAGAAATGGAAGAAGAAATGTTTCAATCCCAGAAAGACGTACAGTTTTGACGTTAGAGTTGATTATTTGAATTTTTATTGCTCAGTTGAATCTGTGATAACAAACTGTTCGGACAAAGAGTCATGTAAGAACAATATTACTGGCAAATGGGATAATGAACTGATCAAACCAAAACTATAAAACATAACCTTTATTTACTGTAAAAGAGACTTCAAGATGCGACAGTAAGGGTCAGAAGAGGTTTTACTTGGCACCAATAGACAGTATAATAAACGCAATACGGCTTCTATTTTGTGGTGGATAAATATAAATTAAAATGCTCTTCTGCACCCTGCTGAGTACTCCATTGAAATTGTCAGGATTGTAATATGACCACCATTTATTTGTGTGAACTTAAACAAGACTGGTTCCTTGCGTTGTTCATATGAGAGTCTGCAAGATATTCTATACATCAAAATAAGGATACGAGGAACGTTAATGTATAGGTTTTTGTTAATGCGATAGGTGGTCTTTTTGTATTCCGGGAGGTTTATTAGTAGTCAGTATTTTGGCTGGGCTTGTTGAGTTCATTAATCGCTCTGCATAATGAAATTGCCAAGTTTGATTGTACGTTCGTTGAAGTTGTAATACGGACCTGAACAAAATAGCTTATTCTTCAATACCAAATCTATCCTTTGAAATAATTTTAAATCAAAAAACCTCTAAGATATTTTATATTTAATGTAAACAACACTTTAAGTGTTCTTGTTCTTCAGTGGCTTTGTAAATATAAAAAGAAATACACATCACTTACAAAGCCAAACAACAGTTTTATTCAAGCACCTATGCACCCCACAGCCACACATAGGGTCTAATAGTGTTATATTTTACGTGCCGTAACTTTTATTGACCCAAAAAGAAAAAGAATAACCACAAAAGCAAGTAAAAAGCAGTTAAAAATATTCTTAAGTCAGGTCAATAACGCTTGTGGTGAAAAGTGCAGCGATATAATTTGTGACAATGAAAGTCGGTGGCTCGTAAGTAAGATGAAAGTTAAGACTGTTTTATTGCTTTGCATCAGAATTTGTGTTTTCGGATGCAAGGTGGATTTCATAGGTACAATATTTTTTTTCTTACGTAGCTACCTGTAATATTTTATTGCGTCAGAATTGGTGGTGCGGACGGTATGTGAACTTTGTTTTTAATTATTTACAGTGTTTTTTGTTGGGGTCGAAAGAAGGCAGTGATTATTGGATTATGAATTTGTTTATTATTTTTGTAATATATTTTTATTGTTTTTTGTGTATTTTGTTCGTTATTTTTGTTGTGTGTCTTGTAGATTAATTTAAGAGGCTCGAATATAACGTATGAATCGGAGTTTGTTTGTTCGTTTATGATGCGTCCGTCAAATGTCTTATGTTTATATATTTCCATGTTTTCTAGGATGTTTAGTCATCGTCCTTCGTGCTGTGTGTGTATCAGTTGTACCGGTTTTCTAGTATGTGCTGGATTACATTTGTTGTTGAACATGTGGTTTGAATGTTTTTGACGTACTGGATTACGACAAAGTCATCTATGGCAGAATGCCTCAAACTTAAAATTTTGGATTATTGCTTCCCTTAGAGATTTTATAGAATCAGGTATTTGTAGATCTACCTCGTCTTCAGAGGCTTCAGACGTACTTCTCTCCACAAAAACTCTTGACATCAATGCAGACAGCTTAATATATACAAACACGTTTTTCGATAATTAATTGCTCTTTATTTACCATCTCTTATAGTCCTATACTATGCTAGGTACAACACAGTCACTCTCTTAACGTAATTGGCCACCACTACCTTCACGGAGACTTATTTGCATTAGGTACATTTTGTAAGAGATCTTATCAGATTTGGAGTTATAAAGCCAAGAAAGAAAAAAAAACGCAAAAACTTTCTTTATTTAAAAAATTCAAAAACGGTAATAAAGCTTTTTTTAAGTTTCTTATTTTTTTTGGCTTTACAACTTCAAAATAGTTGATTTTACGTAGAAAACAATTAGAAATATTTTTCGTTACCTCCTTTAGGTTTTATATTTTTTATGAATCCATTTTTTGCTAAAAAGGAAAAGGTGTGACCTTCAGATGCCCTGCTTCCTCTATCTCTATCCAAAGGTATTTGTTACCATTTTTTTCACTTTTAATTTTTTTTTTTTTTGCAAAATAAGTAAATTACCTTTCTCTAATGACGTTAATTCATACTTTGCGTCGTAATGGGATATCAAAAACATTTATGAATGAACGGGTGTCTAGTTCAAGTTCAATGCAACCTCTAAACGAAAGCAAGAGATTGAATCAACTCTCTCTCTCTCTTTCTCTCCAAAAGCAGAGGGAAAAATTTAACACAATAGCAAAACAACAACATGTATGTTTTGGCATGTGACAGAAAAATGTTTTTTTAAATAACCAACCTGCCCAAATAGCGAAAGTTTTAACGCAGCCTGTAGAAACAAAAGAATCAATGAAATAAATATGTTACTGAAAATGTTAACAAAGCGACAATGTTATTACACCTGTAAGTAAATTTAACATAATGTTAAGTTACATACAAATTAACACATTAGCATGCAGCTTTTAAATAACATTCTTACATTTCTTTTAAATGTTACACAATTTTCACCACACTTGTTATTGGTAGTAGCAACTGACTTTAAGCGGCAAAAATCAGATTGCCTTTACGTTTCAATGAAGCCGGATGGATTCGGCGGTTGAATTTCAGAAAAAAAATAAATAAAAATTAATATACAAGTGTAAACAAATTCATAAGAAACGATTTTAAAAATGTATATAACAATAGTTAAATAAACAAAAAACAATTTAAAGTGAATTATAGTCAATTTTACATTTACAATGCTGAGGAAATATTGAAAATAAGTTTTTGGCAGCACAAAATAAAAAAAATAAAAGAATTAAGAATAACGATTCTGTTTAAATGAATTAGCGCCGGAACAAATTTTATTTTTAAATAGATTATCAAAAATAATTCTTGATGGTATAATAAAATATTGGAAAAATAATGAAAGACATGTTTAAAATTTAAAGTTTATAAAAACGGAGCATTTTATTAACAAATTAAAAATAGTAAAAAAAAATTATTTAAGAAAAATCTGTGAATAATAAAATACAAAAATTACAACACAAAGCAAAAATTTCCTTCCAAAATTTTTAAAATTATTATTTCCATTGAAAGAGAATTTGATGAAAACTATTAACTGCAATGGAAAAATTATAATATAAATAAATTAAAACAACAGATCAAAATTTGGATTTTCCATATTTAGCAACAACGAATGTGAGTAATTTTAAAAATGTTTTTAATAATTTATGAGCACAAAACAAAAAGATTTTAGGCATTTAATTATCGAAATAAAAAACCATCTGGTTTACTGAATTGTGCTAAATAAAAATAGAGCTTGACCCAAAAGTTATAATAGATTGAAGATAAAGAAACAATTTACTAAATTTCTTTTCTAATGTAATATTTTCTTATTGAAAATTAAAATACTTAAGGAAGTGATTTGAATGTAATATGGAATAGAATTCTGCACATATTCCTGTCATTTCATGACTATTTTCCATCAATTAGGCTAAATTGTTGAAAAATCAAGCGAGTTACTCTTGTGGGATCTAGAAGCTAAAGTTTAATCATTGAAACACAGTTGCACATCATAAGCAAATGTATCAATAGATAATTGAATTGTTTCATGAACTGTATGACATGTCGCACTGTCTTGCTGAAACCTGTCATCATCAGCTATATTATCTTTATTTCTTATATCAGCATGATTTTTATTGCAATGGGTTTTTAATTAAAATATTAAAAACATTACAATTTAAATAAATTAATAAGATCATAATTTTTACACATAGCTGTAACATTTTTAAAATATATACACAAAAGTCCATAAGAAATAAGTCAATACGAAAAGCTACAATGAAAATCAAAGTCTAGTCTTAGCATAAATCCACTGCGATAGTACTTAGGGGTGTAAAAATAGTCCAGCCATGACAATCTTTTACTTCTTTATCAAGCCTTTGTTCCAATAGACAAAAATTTATATTATGAGTATCCGTCACATAGGTAAATGTTGTAACTTTTGATACATTATCAGGTATCTCATGTTCATCTATTGTGGTTTAGTATACAATGTAATAACTATAATCGAGGAAATTTCAGCGCTGCCCATTGCAGTGCACGTAGAAAATGAATGTGATATTGTTGTTTTACGTATCTACATCTATATGTCGACATATTCTTCTAATAATAACTAAGTGATAGACAGATTATTGGTAACATGGTTTTAATGTAAGATTTTCTTTGTTCCTGAAATGTTGTTCAACAACAAATATTACGTTGTTTTCTCGTGTAGTGTTCCGCTACCTTAAACAATCAGCTGTCATAATATTTAATTTTTTTTTGCATCCGAGGCATGTAACTTCGACTATTGCTTCATGTTTTAGCTTAGAGACATTCGCTAGACAGACATTCGAAATATAAACTTTATTTTTAATTTTTTAATTTCGTCTGGATTGATTTCATTGATTTCATTGACAGCTGGCAAGTGTAAAACCGATAGATATAACTTGATTTTATTTAAAATTAGGTAAAGATACTTTCATATGTGTATAATAAAGTCGCTTAAAATAAAACGCAATATTTAGTAAGTAACAAAATGAAACGCCACTTTTAAAATAAATTTATTTAGTACTTGCAATTCTTAAAAAAAGAAAACGAAACCGGATTTGTTTGAGGCACGTTAAACCCTGCATAATGGTCTTATTTTTATTTTAATCAGGGTTGTTTTTGCAGACCAGTTATATTAAAAATATATCTTATATTTATAATAACGTGAAATACTTTTGAAATGTAATTATTATCTTTCAACTTGAAAAAATTCTTTTACATTGTTATAAAAACATGCTCTTTCTACGTGAAGTTCTCTAGACATTTGACTTAATAAATAGGTTTTTTTAAACCATCAACTGCAACAAATAAACGAAATACCTTAGACCGTAGTAGTAACAGTTTTCCTATTCGTGTAATAAAAATGTTTACTTTTTAAGGGATGGTGACGTATAAGTGATGGCAGGATGTCTGCTAATCATCCGCCTTGGTGTCGAAACAAAGAAGGAACGTGTTTTCGGTTTTAATGCAGCATTTTGCTTGTGATTACATTTTTGGAGTTTTAGTAATGTTTAATAAACCTTAAGTTGGAACGTTAAATAATACAAGTATACAAAGTATTGTAGTGAAAATACATTTTTTATTTATTATTTGAAATTTGGATTCATTACTAGTTTATCGAGCTCCGCGTTTAGAGCTCAAAGATGATAAGAATTGGTCTGTATCTTAAACTAAATCAAACTCTTCTTTTATACAGAATTTTGACAATTTGCAAGTCAATGTTTATATCTTTATTAATTCCGTATTTCTATTTACCATAATACAATTGTAGGTTCTTGTCCTAATAACTTATTTATAAATACCATGGGGTAGGTGGGTACAATATGACACGAGCCAATTGTAATAATTATAACAAATCTTAATTTTCACGGTAAAGAATTAAGTGAGCCACACGATCACAAGTGTTGCTATACAACAGCAACATGAATAATATGCAGAGTACGTTCGTCTTCATGACGGTCAGCGGTATGACAACAAAATATGAAGTGATGCCTGCTTGTGTGCATACCAATGTTGTCAGCGGCGCAGCGACATTCTATCACATAGCGTCAAGTATTCGCTGCTTATACAGTGCGAAATATGACACTCTTTTATTTTCATACATTGTGCACTGCATGTTGATAATGGCTCTAAAGTCATGCTATGTTGTGTCGGTACTACAGACTGTAGAATCATGCTGCAGTATTGCAGCGACTGTTGGTTATTTCTTATGTAATTTTAGGTATTAAATTTAAATCTGAACTCCTTTTTTTCCGAGCTACACCGTTCTAACTTAAATAAAAACGAAGTGGCATGACATATATATATATATATATATATAAATATATATATACATATATATATATATATATATATATATATACATATATATGTATTATATATATATCAGTTGACTTTAAAGTTGTTTGTTCTCTTTGGCCTAGCGAAAACTTCGACAATCCTTATTAAATTTGCCTTTAAGTTTTAGTAATATTATTTTTAAAACTGCTCATTATGTTATGGTTAGCAATTTGGGAGTATATTTCTTGGACTGGTGCTTCGATCAAGACTCACAAGTTTATTTTATATATTTGACCAAATGTGTATGTCTTATATCAGTGTTTCGCAATCTGTTGTATCCGGTTGGACATATCTACAGTTGGAGTCTCTTGCGTACATTATATTTTGATATTGTGAGTTTTCATTTCGAGCGTTTAACCGTAAGGGCTTCCTCTGGAAACCTAATGTTGGACGTAAAGGATCAAACTTCACCAATTATTTTGGGGCAGTGCCTCTTATTGCTGCAACTGTTTTTGAACACGGGTAAAGATGTTGGAAATAGCCTTTGGTATTATGGTACCACTGAGCTACTTTAGACACTTTGTGATTGTGCGTGTCTTCGAATGCAAGCAGAAAGAGGAAAATGCAAGCAGAAAGAGGCAGGAGGAAATTTCAGTTCCTATTTCTAAAGCAAGGATACTAGCCCGTTTCTTCACACTAAATATAAGCTGTTCACGTAGGTACTAGTTTCTGCAGGGATCTGTGATAAGGTTGTGTTAAACCAGGAAGGATTATCTAGTGCACTACAATCCTTAATTCAGATATCAGATCGCATATAATCATTTAGAATTTCAAATAAATTCTTAAAGCAAGACATGAAGACATGCTTCGGGAAAACAATAAATATGTAGATTTTTACATACAAATCCTCTAACGTAGAAGTTTTTATTTTTTACAATGACTATATTCAAATGAATAAAAGGCTCTTATCGGAAGTGTTATACATTTCAAGTGGCATTAAATGGGCTCTCAACAAATGTTAAAGATAAATCGTGATAAAGTGTTACACTTAATATTATTATAACAATTTATGCAATAAAAAATATAGGATCAAACACACAAGCACGCCATCATGAAACCATTAATTTTTAAAAAGTGTGTAATAGAAAAAGTACAAAACCAAAAAAAATTTATTATTTTTATAATGAAAGCAAAATCTAGTTTCTATTTATTTTTAAATTTTTTTTAAGATGTTCGTATATTTTTTGTAAATTTTTTTTATATAAAAAGAGTACCAAAAATGTATTTCTAATAGCAAAAGTTCGACAATCTAGTTGTGAATTGAAATAATGGAGAATATTTACTATCAGTGTACTGAAGTAAGGTAAAGAGTGAAATTTTTAACTTTAAAAAATCATATAATATGTTGCGATAAGTGTTTTGGTACCTAATAAAAGACCAATGATTTTCCAGTAGCAAAAACCTTACAAAGAGTGATATAGAATTTTGTTAACTTCATTCTTCAGGTCAAATATTAACTTCGTAAATTTTCCAACTTACGCAAAGTGGGTGTGTCGTTTATTCTGTTTTTCAAAGTTTTATATGCTTCTTGATTTAAGATATTTAACGTTTAAATAATCATATTTTTTCGTTTGACTTATTTGTTCCCACTTTTTGATTCACTTTTCCTCTGAAAATTTTAATTCTTACTTACAAATGTTTCTCTATTTCCTCGAATTAAATGTAAATACGATGGCACTGGAATTGACATTTGCGTTCTTTGTCAAAAGATAAAAAGACCTGGCATTTATTTACATTTTTCACATAATTCTTTTGTGGCACTTTAAGCATAAAAAATTTCTTTGTTTTCTCTGTTCTCTTTTTAAATATAAAAACGCGAGGGAAATAATATACTGGCTGCTGAGAACATTGGAATAATAAATGACTGTAATGTTTTTGTATATTTAAGATAAAGAGCTAAGGAACTATTTAGTTAATTTGGAACACGATTTAAAACAAGTAATTTTATTCGATTTTTACAATTTTTTCGTACACTAGTAGCCGTTGCCTCCGTTTTCATAGAACCTGCCTAGTTCTGCCTGCGTAAAACTTAGTTTTTGTTAACTTTGTATCATTTTTACAGTTTTCCCAAAAGATTAAAAACAAAATTTACAAATTCAGGTGAACTTCTGGACTAGAGCAACTGAAGCTTATTTCTTAAGAATTTTGCGATGCTGATTTTGAATCTGCATTGAATATCTGCAAATTGGTTCCAGTTGGACTGGGGTATATTCGCCAAGTCTAGTAGTCCGGCCACAATATTATTTGTTTATTGAATTTATTTGACCACTATTTTTGTTACTAACAGCGCTTGCGGTAGCAGCGGCCGAAGTCTTAAAGCGATCTCACTTGATCGCTTTCTCTATAGATCCCTCAGACAGGGGAGCGCTCTCACTTCATCTCATATGGTGGAGCAACTTTGAGTTGACAGCGGCAGCGTACTGCAGAATGCCACGGGAATGCTGCGGACAGGTAATTGGTGTACGTCACGTCTGAAATTAGTTTTAAGAGCTAGTGCATTGCGGGACGCTGCAGTTACAATACACACGGACAACTAGCGTACAGCGCGTCTGATACCAACTCGCGGATTGAGGAAGCGCACTCCGCGATGCCATGGAAACACTGCGATCAATAGACTGTCGTGAGCAGGGTAGTTCGCGGATTAGGGTGGTGTACTACGGTAACGCTACGCTCAGTTGGCTATAGTCTTCATGCTAGGCATATAAGTGTATGGATCTTCCGGATTTTATACCCATTTTCTCTATTCTGACCTTAGTTGTACCATGAAAAATCAGTCCCACTAATCAAATGTTAGTTCATTATACTGAAAATAGAGGTTGGTGACACATACAGCTGTTATTTTCAAAACATTTGAATTTTTTAAATTAGTTGTGTTACATATCTTAGGGAAGTTGCAAATTTGAAATTGTACTAATAAATAAAAAACTTTTCTTCTAATAAATTTAATGGCGAATTATATAAATATGAATTAATGCGATAATGTAATTTCATGTAACAATATTGATGTTACGGATTCTTACGTGATTAGCAGATATATCCGCTCAGGCTAATTACTAAAATAGTGATAACTAGTAGCCAAAATATAAAAATTAAAATGAATTTACATTTACGGTAAGAAGCAACGATTAAAGAGTTAATAAGTTCAATTAATTAATATTTTAGGCAGGTGATTATAAAATACAAACAAAAACAGTAGTTAAATGGAATAAATGGAAAAAGTTATTCAACTAATGCACACATTTGCCGACTCTTGTCGAAATCTTAATAGCTTCAGAGATACGGTGGAACTTGCGTCAAAAAATTCGCAAAAAAATTAAAAATAACAAAAATTACGTTCTCGCCCAACGATACAATTTTAGGACTGTAAAAATTTGTATGAAAAAAATAAAAAGTTTCTGGAGTAGCCTGATTTTTTTATAAAATAAAGTCTTACGTTTCGGAAATAAAAATATTGTAGAAATATATGGCGAAATATTTTATTTAACTAAACTTCAAATTTTTTCTATAAAGTTATATAAAAGTTATAATTTTGGTAAGAAAAGAAAATAAAAATTCTACCCTCGTTAACACTCTTCAAGCCTAACGAAAATGGGAAATATTGATTAAGTTAACAGTAATCCTTCGAAAACATTAAAACCCATCATGAGACTCTACTGAATTTTTTAGCAGATTGTTGTACAGTATTACCAACCATTTCCTTAAATATTTGTTCAATTCATTCACTTCTGGATATTTTTTCCTTTTGCTCTTTGTTTATCGTTGTGCCATAGCTATGCACAAAAGAATGGAATTTATAAAAACATTGCAACATTGTTGCAAGCGTGAATGCCTTAAAGTAAGGGCATAAAAATTGACTCGAGAAAATGCATGAGTAGACTTTCCTATTTGACAAATATTTTTAAAAACTTTCTTATGCTTTAGCTCTCTCAACATAGAGTACTGAGCGTATGAGTGATTTAATATTAAGAGAAAAAATAACGCTCATACCAGCTGTGTTGCTAAAAACTGTTGCATATTTTCAGGGAAAATAGTTCTTTGCAGATTTAAAAGCGAGATACGTTTTAATGAAATTTTTGTAATATCCCTGATATAACTCACGGTACAAAGCTCAGTAATTAATATATATTTTACACAACTTTTTAAAGAATATATTTTTGAAGATGTTGTGCTTTTACACTCTAGTTCATTTAAATAACAACATTGATAGTAATTGCTAAAAATTGACATTTCGAGAAAACTAGCAAAAACCGATTTGTGTGTGCTAATATATTATAATATGTGACCAGACTGGTTCAATAAAATGTACAAAAGAAGAATAAAAAAGGTCCCGTTACGATGCAGCATACAAAGCCTACTCAAATGGCAAAAAATTTGATTTTAAAATAGTTCATATGAATAACAACACTTGCTGGTTTTTAATATTTTTGAGCGATTGTGTCACGCAGACTTTTCAGTCTTAATTAGTTTGATAAATTGCACCTCATAAAATAATAACTCTTTTAAAATGGGACGAGGAAAGCCATTATCTTCAGAAGAATGAGGAAAAATTGAAGCCTATTTTGAGCAAAAGTTATCCTTTAGAAAGATTGGAGAGAAAATCGTCAGAAGTGCTCGTGTTATCTTCAATTACATCAAAAATCGGAATTCCTATGGGAAAGATATGAAAGGAAGACCAGCAAGTATCTTATTGCCAACAGACAAGCGTGCAATTTTAAGAATTGCATCTAATTCCTCTGATTCCATACCAAAAATTAAGGCTAAAGCCGAAGTTTCTGCTAGTATTTCGACTGTTCGGCGCTTGTTTGTGGATGCTCCGCAATCCAGAGAATGAAATTTAAAAAAAAACCTGTGTTAAACCCCATTCACAAAAAAAAAACGATTGGATTTTGCTAAAGTTCACATGACATGGAATAACTAATGGCACACGTTGTCTTTTCTGATGAAAAGAAATTTAACCTGGATGGTCCTGACGGGTGTAACTTCTATTACCATGATATTAGAAAAGAGGAAGTAATATTAAGCCGTCGAATTGGTGGAATTAAGCTACAATTTAAAACGACAAAAATGAACGCAGAACAATACAAACACATTCTAGAACGAGCTATTCCGGAATGCAGTAACATTTTTGGACCTTTGCGTTGGATTTTCCAACAGGATAACGCTCCGATACACAATGCCAGAGCGGTAAAAGCCTGGATAAGTAATCAAAATGTGACGATGATGGACTGGCCACCCTACTCACCAGACTTAAAAATAGTAGAAAACGTCTGGGGATGGCTTTCACAGAAAGTTTATGAAGGAGGTAAACAATATGAAGACGTTCCATCGTTGATCACTGCAATCGAGACCGCTTGGGACGGAATTTCCTTAGATTACCTACAAATTCTCTACGATTCCATTCAAGTAGCACATTTGAGGTTATAAAGTATCATGGAGGCAACACTCATTACTAAACATTATACAACAATTCAAACCAAATAGTTCTTAACAATAAAATCGAATTTAGTGAATAATTTTTATGTTTTTCAAACTTTTCTTTGCCGTTGTTATTCAATTGAACTATTTCTTTTTTCTCAGTTTTCCAGCAGTTTCTTTTAACTTTAATAAATAAATTACAAGAACATTTAAAAAAAAATATCGATAATAATAAACAATAAAACAAAATTTCTGAAAAAAATTATGGCACCTTTTTGTCTTGGTTGGATGATTAAAAATTCGCAGTAACATATAAATTTTTTGCTGTTCTTATTTAAATAAACTGGAGTGTATATTAGAAACCTTAAAAATCACCTTGACAAATCTCACAGAACTAATAAAAGTGATTAACAATTGAAAGAGTTTGACACTATAACTTTTTAAAATTTAATGGTTGTATGTGTTTTGTTGAGAAAACTGTTATCAAATATTGAGGTCTATGTTAATGTCAGAAATTTGTAGCAAATTATATTGAAATCAAAGGAGATCAAGCAGAATATCATGTTGTGCTGGTATAAATTTATTCTTATATATATCCAAAATTTTCCAACTGATATTTTTATTTTTATAAAGTACTAGTGACCACGGGCAGAAAACGGTCTTGTCACTCTCGCTGGAAACGAAAGAAATTTAAAATAAAATATTTGAGAACGTGATCGCAGGGTCTAAATGTGATATTAAACAATAAATGAGACCTACCAAGCCGTACTAACACGTGCTGAAGAATTATTCTATATATAAAGATTATTTGTTAGCTATAGGCTGTGTCACTTAAGATATCAGTTACGGTAGATGGTGGCGTTAAAAACATAATTTGTTTCTATATTTTAATAATTGTTTTGATGTTTGAGACGTACACGACAATCAGAGATTCATAAAATCGGTACAGCCGTTCTTGTGTTATAAACTAATTGTAACAAACTCGACTTTGTTATATGTACTGAATCAGCCATATGCTAACTAGGTAAGTCTTTATTTAATACAACATTTTTACTAAAATATAATCATTTAAAGTTAAAATATATTTTCTTGACTATAGGCCAAAATTAACGAAGGGGTTTGAATTCATTTTAACTTTTTATTTAAGGAATAATTATTAAATTTTAATATAATATATAATTTTTTTAGTTTATTTATTTTTAGTTTAGTTATGAAAAATAATATCTCGCAAGTGGTGGCCATTTTCTGCTTCGCGAATTCGTGCTCTTTCCAACATATATTCCATAACCTTTCGCAAAACTTCAGGTGGTATGTTGTTTATTTCGTCTCGTATATTGCTTTTTAATTGCTGGATAATTCTAGGCTATTATTATAGGCTTTTTCTTTCAAATAACCCCAAAGAAAGCAGTCTGGAGCGGCCTTAAACGGTGAACGCGGAGGCCAATTAAAATCACTTCTACGCGAAATAATTCGTTAACCAAAGATGTTCCGTAAAAGTGCCACTGTATCTCTTGCAGTGTGCGCTGTGGCTCCATCTTGTTGGAACCATACTTGCGGATGGTTTTCCACGGCTGGCCTTAAAAAATTTTTCAAATTGTCCGTTATCTGACAGCATTGATGGAAACGGCGACCCCGTGTTTATTTTCGAAAAAATAAGGAATAATTATCCTTTACGATGAAACACCGCACCAAACCGCGCACTTAGATGGGTGTAATTCTCGTTGTTGAACTACTCTCGTATTTTCCGTAATGGAAATGGGCTTCGTCGCTCATAATTAAATTATGAATTAAATTGTGATTTTCTTCTGCTTTTTGCCGAAAAAAAAACTGCATAATCAAGTCGTTGCTGGTTTTCTATCGGTTTCAATTCTAGGACAAGCTGAAACTTATATGGAACATTCGTATTGTGTGCAAACTTATTCCCGAATACTCCTCTGTACCAGTTCAATATTGTCATCCGCGTGCACCGTCTATCCTCTACTAGCACCAGGAAGGTTCCTTACTGCCCCTTGTTGTCGAAAATTTGCAACCAGACGGTTTATTGTTGTCTCTGAGCGTCCAACCCGCACATTAAAATAACGATGATATGCACGCTGAGTCAAAACAATGGATCGCTGAATTGAAAAATAAAGCTCAACAACTTGGGCACGTTGTTCAATTAAGTACTGCTCCATTTTAAATTCCCCAAGTCTTCTTTACAAAATACTGAAAAGAAAAGAAAAAAGAAACATAATAAAAAAGTTATAAGCAATTCAAGCCCCTTCGGTAATTTTGGGCCACCCTTTTTGCAAAACCTAATTTTAATCCTTGGAGTTTGTCTCTAATCGATGATCTATTTTATTATTACTTAGGTGAACTTAGTTTTGCCCGCAATTATTTCATGAGCGATTAGTAGTCTCAAATGTCATTATTATGACTTTTAAATACTCAAGCAACCGACATGCTCATGTGCGAAGCACGGGAGCTGCAAGTAAAGCCTGCTCTTTTCGAAAGATGGGCCCTATGATTTCTTTATGGTTATGGCACGTTCGTTGGAATTTGAGGAATACGCGGAATTAAAATACGATTTACACGATATTCATAAAATTTTTGATTTAGGCAGCTAGCTGAATGTAAAGAGCAAGAACATGAATTTAAAATATTAATTTTGGTGTTCTATTTGCCTTTAGTGTAAGGTTCAATAGATGTTGTTTTTATTTGACACAAAATTAGTTGAAAAGACTCGAAGAATGTTCAAAAAGTGTGTAGCGGCATAGAAAATCTATACCATTCAGCTAGCTGTTTAATAAAATTTTGACTTTTACTGTATTTAAATTTAACATATAAAATTAATTTTCTTTCTGGATAGAAAAAATAAGGAAACCGAACTTAGGCCCACAAATAAATTTACTAAAATTTTCTAATTGTTTGATTTTATTGTAATTTTGGCGATATTTATATCCTTGACTATTTTTAAGTCAAAAATCGTTTTTTATTTAAATTTAGACGCTTTTAATGTTTAAGTTGAAATACGTCTTTTATCATTTTTACGACTTTTCAACTTTTCTCTGAGTTTTCTCTGATATTTCTATTTTTGAACCTTCCCTTTATTACAGATAATTTATATTTTAAATACTAAGAAGAAATCTGTACACCTTTCTTCTATTTTATGCTTTTTCCGAAAACAGTCTGTCTTCTGTTAACTTTGCTACGACACGACTACGAGTAATAAAAACTTTGTCATTTGCAACTTGCACAGAAGTTCTGCAAAACGAAAAGAAACTTCATTACCGAAATATAATATTTTATTTCGTTTGCAATTAATGGCAAACATAAAATGCCGCGAACTTTAAATTCTTAAACATTTTTTTCTGTAAATAAGCAGTGCAAGGAAAGGAGCAATAAAGACAAAACTAAGCTTTGTGAATCAATGAAACTTAAATAGTAAAAAAAACGAAGATGTGAAATAGAAAAAAATTAAGAAGATTTAAATTATAAAAAGACAATAAATTCTTAGAAAATTTATTGGTTGTAATTTTTACGTTTTCTTGCTAAGCACTTTTGCATTTATTCAGGCGTATTGTAATGAGTTTCGAAGGCAGCATTAAAATCTAAATTTAATTAAAATGACAATGATGTTGTCTTTTAACATTGTTTATTTTTAAAATCTTAAAAATAACCTTTGATATGATTTTAAAAGTACTTATGTTTTGTTTGCTTTCCTTCTAGAAAGATGTGTGAAATTTAGCTTAAATATTCAATTTATTTTGCTATAAAAAATTGCTAGCGTCTTTTTGTGTTTAAAACAATTTATAAATCTTCCTTCTAATTTTTTAAAACTTTGTTCATAAATTCAAATTTCTTTATTTATTCTGCCAAATCTATTTCGTCCCCCTCAAAGTAATCCCCCGCAGCTGCAATACACTTATGCCAACGTTTTTTCCAATCCTCGTAACATTTGTTAAAGTCAATTTCCGGAACAGGGTTCAATGCGCGTAGCGATTCACGTTTAATGTCTTCAATTGACTCAAAACGGTTTCGCCGGAGCGGCCGCTTCAGTTTGCTGAACAGCCAGAAGTCCCACGGAGCTAAATCAGGCGAATACGGTGGTTGTGGAACGATATTGATTGAATTCTTGGCAAAAAAACTCACGAAGACTCAATTCAGTATGCGACGGTGCATTATCGTGGTGCAATAACCAAGTCGTGGTTCGTCGTCAACACGTTCTAGACCCTGTTTGAATGATTTGTACCAATCAAAAACACTTGCTCGCGACATACAATTATCAACGAAAGCCTTTTGGAACATTCTGAACGTGTCGGCACCAGAAATTTCATTCCGTACACAAAATTTAATGGAACTTCTTTGTTGAATAATTTCACTCGTTGTAAAAAATCGCCGAATGCACTTCAGAAAGACAAGCGTATACTAGACAATATGTGATTACTTTGATGTGATATTTGGCACAGATTTCTCTGACACTCATACTAACGTTGAAAAACAAATTTTGACGAATGGATTTCCGCGCGAAATTTAAATTAAAAAGTCTTACTGTTTTTTGCCCACAGTAGTAAGTTTCGTAAATACAGTTGATATAAATTAAAACAGTTTGTAATGTATTATGTTGTGACTTATTATGTGACTGCTGGGTGTAATGGACAGATCGATTTGAGAGGAAAGTACAAACTAAACACGAAATAAAATTCGAAGAACTTCATTCACAATAAGCGTATGAGTGTTTTTAATGCGCATACGTACTGTGGTATAAATTGTTTGCCAAATGAATTTGCAAGTTGCTAAAAATATATTTAATGTTTAAATTTAATTAGTAATAGCGGAATTAAGTTATCATCCTTTATTTATCAGTAAAAAACTACCTGCTACCAAGTTTAAATTTTGTTCATCTTTTTTATAATACTAAAACAATTTTCCTGCTGCGTTATTTTGTTATACCTGTCTTAAATCAGATATAAGACATTTATTGAAAATTCTAAAACGGATATTTCTCTTTTAATGCTGATTTTTTTCGTTTATATAGGCACAAGTGATTTAAGCTTGCGATGGTCTATGATCAGGCTATACGAAATCCTTTCTTGCTAAGTTATTTTTACATAATTCGTAAGCCATAAAGATCGCAAGTAAATGAAAACTGATGACTGCTGAAAAAGCGCTCTACTTTATATTATTTTCTGAAATAACTGAAGTGAACTGATTAAATTCCAAAGTGTTAAAGATAGAGAATATGAAGAAAAAGAAGAATTTTCAATTGAAACAGATAAAAAAGTTGTATTTTTCTGCAGCCCTTTTATTGATTTCTACGGAGACAAAATAGAAAAATGTCATAAACAAACAAATTTTATATGCAAATAAATTAAGTTATTAGTTGGTCAATTAAGCCGCTTAAGTATTTACAAAAGAGTTTTTTATAAAAGTTCAATTATTCATGTAAAAGCCAAAGTTTTGATTGTCTAGACAATAGTCATAGAGATATGAAAATGAACAGCTGTATTTTATTTTAAGAAATGACAAAGACAAATTAAAAGCTATAATTACGTCCTCTATAAAGAAGCCCAATTTATTTAAATTTAGTAAAGGACTTACTCTTATAATAGGTTTAAGGGATTTTTTGTTTGGGTTTTCTAGGGAGAGAGTCAGAATGTTTCTATAGATGACCGACTAGAACTCATTTGCTGCCACTCACATATGCCTAGCAGCAATTGGCACCACATCCCATGTCTGCAATTGTCTTACATACATTTTGTATGCAAAGCAAAATATTTCCAGATTGGTGACCCAGCTTTATATTTTTCTGGTTTTCTATGGCGACTTTCCCTTTTCCAAATCATTTCCAGGAAATTTCGGCTACAAAATGTTCAAAATTGTTTTGTTTAATTTTCGTCGGTTGGCAAGTCACTGTAGAATAAAATTCTTCTGTTCTTGAACTCGTACATTTTCCAAGCGAAATAAAAAACTTAAAAAAACCTTAATAAAATTAAATTATTTTTTTTAAAAGCCGTTACAATAGGGTAGTTTTTTATGCTGTCAATAATTCTTATTTTCAGTTGTCTTAAATTCTTTTGTGGTAAATATTTCGCTTATTTATTTATTGATTTAATTTTTGTTTAATTTTTTCTTTTTAACAAAAAATGCAATGGCTCCTTTTGATACAAGACGAACAAATTATCTCTCATCATTTTGCAACTATTTTTCAGCATAAAATATCAGCTTCTAAAATAGTTGCAGTTAAGTTTATGTGTTTGTAGTTGTTTTAAAACATTCTTTGATATTGGCATGATTATGATGTCCTTGTCGCATGACTGGAGAGTAGCGTTCCGCAATGACATGTTGGTTGCTTCAACATTTATTTTTTCCGAAATATTATTTGCTTTTTTTTGGTTATTAACAACCTGCGAAACATATGCATTTTTATATATTCAGGTAGAAAAAATAAATCAACGAGAGCAAGTTTAAAAGTTTTGGTCCTTAAATTATTTTGTGCAAAATGTAATTTAAGTGTAACTGGAAGTAAAAAAATCAGACCCAAATCTAGCGGGAGGGGAAAAACAAGCGATACGAAATTTAAAATTTTAACGAGCCAATATTTCGAAACTTTTATTTAAAATTTGCCGAAATTCGTCCCCTTTTCTGATGCTTAGACTGGATACGTAACAAATTGGGTTTCATTTATAAAATAATTATAGACAGTGATTTCCATAACACCCAGTTGATCTAGAAATTAATCGAAAAAATATAGTTGCGTAGTTTCAGTTTTTTTATATTAAAAGACCAGGTCTTCAATTATGTTTGAAATATAATACCATTTCACAAAGCTAAAGATCAAATTTTCAATCTTAGCCTCGATTTACATTGACTTTGGGAATATCAATGAAATATTGATACAAAGCTGTTTCTTCCAAAAAATCTCACAGTACAAGTTCCAGTGGATACGATCGTTAATGTGAAATCTTCACTTGTCGTCTAAATATATTTCATTTGCATATTCAGTTCAGTATTTTCGGAAACATTTTCATGAATAATGCTGTCGGCGTTCGGACTCTCAGTCTGATAATAAAGTTTTATCATTTGGATCTGCTGCTCAATCGATTGGATTGCCGTAGTGATTTGGCAACAGAGCCTAAATAATGAATTTAAACACATGGCACAAACAATACATTGTTAGGAACTCGATTTGTCAGTAATCAACAATTTTGATAGTGTATATTAGAAGTGAATGTGTGCGACAAATGTTTTTTTGCAGATTTTGTGCTAGAGTCGTGTTGCTCACGAACTCATTCGCTTAATTGTAAGATTATTTCATAAAGAGTGCAGCATTTCTGCTAAAATTTATTTTGGTGTGCCATGCACAATATCTGAAAATTGGTTTTCACGAAATAATACGTTGTTGACTTTTAAAGAGTACGACTTTTTAGGATAGTGATTGATGGCTCAAAGTAATACTCGCATCATTTATACACTTGCATCTATGGCATAAAAACCACTTATCAGAGACAGTAAATGAATCAACTTTTTTATTCTCAATTTAATAGCCAGCCTCTTTTCAAAACAAACTTTTGAGACTGCGCTCCTATACATATATTTAGTATTAACTTTTTAATTAAAAATATAAACTTTTTTTGAATAAATTGTAATTTATAGTGCAGCATTAATAACTTACATTATTTGTTTTTCCGTGTGTTTTCAATATATTTTAAAATTTCAATATTTTTTCATCATCACAAAATATATTTTAATATCTTATGGTTTGTGTTATTGTGAAAATTTGTGTAGGTATTTAGTGCTGAAATATACCTTCCTTTACGTTCATTAAATGACATAAATTTAACGGAAGGACCATAAAAATTTAAAAATTTATAACGCGCATTGAATTTACGAATATATTTGGCTGGCTAGAATTAAATAAAAATTATACATTTTGTGTTTCATCTGGTTCTAGTAAGCTTAACGAAAACAACTTTAAAATTTGTATCTGAAAACATTAAGTTTCAAGAGCTTTGAAGGGGGAAATTTGCTCGTGATCACTTTTAGTCGTGACTAGTTTTTTGCTTCAATCAAGCAACGGTGTGTGAGAGGAAGTGTAGAGAATCCGCATGGCTTAACGTGCATGTGTAGAATATTTTTTGTGATTGTTTCATATATTCATGTTAAATTCCTGAAAAACAATTAGAAAATTTAAAAATACAAATAAAACTGGTACGTTATTGGCAACAAGTTTGAATAAAATATTTTGATAAATTTCGATAGTAAAAATTTTTGTGAACGTGGTCATTTATGATCATCGTTAACTTTTGATTATTCTGAGTGCACTTTTGGGTGAGGAAAAAAAGTAAAACCGTTCATTAGTAATATTTTTGTCGTGAGTATAATTGATAGTGTTTGAAAGAAGGTATCTTTAGTGTGCCCGAATTCTTGATAATTAGTGCACAGCCGGGGGAATCTTGCTACGGTTAATCGATATTAAGAAGGTATCATAAGCATTCTCAATACGATGCATTGGTTGGGGAGCTTTATTCTTATTTAGTATATTGTGCACTACCCTAATGACGTAACCTTCCGCTTCTATTGCACTTTTTATTTCCTCAGTGGAAACAGAAGTGTCAATGCCTCTTACGATTATTATCAAAGCTTTTGCATTTTTTGGCTGATAGGTATAATAACTATTTTTTTAGCGTCAAGTCTACTTGCGATAAGCCGATAATTCTTTTCCGTTTGGGCTCGGATCTTGGTTTTTTTGTATTATTCCTTTTCGTATAGAGCCACATAGAAATTTGCCTTTCCCACGAGTTGGAACAACATGTTTACAATTGCATTTGACGTTTGTTTGCGCAAGTAACTTAGCGCACGTTTTTGTTCCCTGACTGCATTTTCATTGTTCTGTGTAGCAATCACGGAGAATCTATTTTCACTTACTGATATTGAGAACTTTTTCGCTGTTGCTGGGAAGACTTGGGACTGACCTTCCATCTGGATATGGTTGTATATCGATCCAGACCTGTTTGCAGTTTTTGTATTAGATTTGATATTTTAATTGCTTCGTTTTTTTGCACTATTTTTTATATGTTACCTGTCTTGTTGGTTGTCGAGTTTTTGTTAATTCAGGCGTTGTTACCTGTGAAGCTATATTTTTGTTTGCGTAAAGGAACGCCTTCGGTCACTAGACCTGACGGTTTAAAAAGCATTATTATCTAATTTATTATTATTTAAATTATTCATTGCAATATTAGCATTTGTATTGTTGTTATTCCCTTTTATATTTTTATCATGAATATTTGGGACACTCATTCGCTATCAGTGGAATTTCTGACACCGGTTTATCCGTGCACTATTCGTTATTGTCTATAACACGCAAAATATATTTTGTTGTTGTTGTCTATTTATTGCTATTTGTTTCTTGGTTTCTTACTTACTGTTGACTATGCTTTAGCACTTATTTAATTGCCACAATTGAACCGTTTGTCTTTTTATTGATTAAAATATAATTAAATCTTATTTTCCCCAGTACAGGAATAGATTTTCTTGCAAGAATTCACGCTTTTAATAATATTAAATTAGCAGCATACCTTAATATATAAAAGTAGTAAATTAAGTCATTATTCTAATCATGTTTATTATCAATATAATCCCATTTGTGTAAAGATTATATTTCCCAGTGTGTCTTGCATACAAAGGCAACGATATACAAAATATTTCTGTAAATAGAAGAGTGTACAATTATGTAGTATACTTTGCGGCATAGCAAAATTATTTTATAAAATCCATCAAGAGGGGGGGGTGAGAATTTTTTCACAGTGTAGAAGGAACTGTAAACAACAAAATATTTACAGGTAAAACGGAGATAACAAGGAATTTGTATTCCTGGTGTTATAAACTCTGGGTATCTGCATAAATCTAAACAATTCTTATATACATCAGACTTTTACTTATGAATATTAAATATTTAGTATGCAAAATTAATTAAGTCTTTCATAATGATGGCTTAGAAAACGAACATAAATAAATTACATAAACAGTTTTAGCGAAGAGAAAGTCGTGGTTTAACATTCTTATTTTTCTTATCTTGTTGTTTGAAATTTTTTTTCCTTAAATAATTTCGAGCATATTTGTATAAAATCAACGAGTACATGTCCGTACATAAATCTGTCACATTTGTAAGGGGAGATGTGCGCTTTTAGACAGAAGTTTACGTACTGAGTGATGATTCCGTTTTCGTTTCTACAATAGTTAGTGTTAACTTGGTGTCTTGATGTATCTTCGATTTGTTCACTTATCGAACACGTCTAGACGACTCCTGGTAATATTTTGCTTGTGCTCTAAAATTCAATTCATTTGTTTAACAATATTTGCTATCACCCTGCCACTAGTTGGCGTTTTCTGTTCATTTCAGTAGTTTCAGTTTTAATAAGTAAAACTGCTTCTGCTTCGCTATAAAATCAAAACAACCTTAATGCCAAAGATAAGTTTATGGCCATGCGACCCGTGCATAATGTTATGGGTAGACTGGCCCTACAAAATAGATTTTTTTATGTTTTATATTAAAGTGTTTTTTCTAAACCAATTTAAGTTATAAAAGCGTGGGACTTCTTCACACAACTAATATAATAATAATAATAATAATAATAATAATAATAATAATAATAATAATAATAATAATAATAATAAAAATAATAATGTGCTTGAGTGACTATAATAAGAATGCCAAATTTAATTCGTTATAAAGAAGGATAGTTGAATGGAATGGCGAACATAATCAGCACTGTTTTGTAACACACTACGAAGAATACATTTCACGCTCTAACTCATTGCTGCGTGGGTGTTTTTGTCCCTTTCATTTAATTGAGCAAAATACCCCACTTAAAGAATAATCTAGCGAGCTGAATTATCCTACAAAGATATTTGTCATAAAATTGTACTGTATGTCTTTGAAGACACCAAAGTTCAAGTTTTAGCATGAACGTCGAAAATAACTTAAAAGCTAAACTGTGTTTAAGGGTTAATTTCGAGCTTATTCAAAATTATCTCACAAAACCGGATTTTATGAGGCGAGTTTGTATTAGAAATATGGCTTTCATTTAATATCACTACGATTCAAACCTAGCGATTTAGGAAAGTATTTACATATTCGATATATATTTAGTTTAGCACTAGGCAATTTTATACATATAAAATATCCTTAATATTTCGGATATGAAAAGAGATTCTGGTGCTAACTGATGCTCAAAGTAATCGATAAGAATGCCATATGAAAGCTGTGTATATCGTTCAACTTGGCATGTTATGGTCTGGAGCGAGTATAAGAGAACTACAATCTGACTACAGAACAACATGGTGGTGTCGAAGAACTTGTATTTACATTAAATAGGTCTTTTGTTTTTGTGTGTGCAAAGTCACAAAGACTTTTGTCGTGGTGTGTATGCTGTGTTATTTAATTCATACAGATCTAAAAAGTACAACTTTAAATTAATATTCCCATTCAAATCCCCAACACGATAAAATTTTCGCAGGATCTGACAAATAAAATTAAATAAAATACTAAAAAATATAGAATATTTACAGTGGGAGAAGGGGAGTTGTACTATTTGTTTTAGTCAAGTAAAAAAAGAAAAAAGTCGAAAAAAGTCGAAAACGAGTTTATTACAAAGCAAAAAACCGGGTTATTTGACATACGAAAAATTTTCATATATAAAAAATTCGACAGCTGTAAGCCCGAAAAACCCAGTCGAATAACAGGCCTCAGTCACCCTAGTATGTACCCTGCTGTAATAGTTAAACAATTGTTTTATAACTGTAGCTCCTAATGGGAGCTCAAAGCTTTATTTATTATTAAGGAGATCTGCTAGAGAGCTTCAATTTAAATTGTTGAAATTACAATGTATGTGTTATGCTTAAACTAATCGTTTATATACAAAATTTATGAAGCTTAAACAAATCTAGAATTCTTCTATTATTCTATGTTCTTATTTAGTATACCTTAGTGCTTAATTTAAGTTATAAGTCCCACACTAATGTGACGTGGGAAAATAGGAATATGGAAGTAATACGACGCGTGCTTATACCGCAGTACACAGCAAACTCAAGTAATGTGATTCTTAATTTAATTGCTCTACAGTACACAAGGCTTACATTTATACAAACATGTACAATTAATGCTGTCCAGTGTTGTTTGGTTAAACGAAACAAAGTATTGTAATTGTTTTATTTAGTAAGTAAAGCCTACCCTGCAAAACAAAATAAAATATGTTTAGCAACATCGCTACACTACATTTTTCGCGTCTTTTGTAGTGATAGCTTGAATCTTTTTATAGCATACTTTTAGGTATTTCTTTACGTTAAACTCTGTATGAAAATTTGATTTTTCACGTTTTCTAAAATTTCATATTAAACTTGAATGCTTGATAAGATCTTTGCAAGTTTCAAAATACATTTCTTATTTATTTCATATTTTACTTTATTTAACGCTTTAATTTTCTGTGTTTTTTTTACGGTTTGCGTGTTCTTTTTTTTGCTACACTTTTAACTGTCTGACATTCCATAGACAGTCATTTAGCTGACCGTTTTCTGTGTTTAGTATTTAACTTCTTGTTTGTTTATTAATTATCGTGACTTTTTTAAAGGAGAATAAAACTCAACCTCGTACTATTTCTAAATTCCAAATTTGAAACTTTAATTTTAAAATTTTTGGATGTTCTTAAATTGCAAAATTCTTGTTGTGCTAACAACATTGACAATAAAATTTAAATTCTTGTGATTCTTGATTTAATATTCAAACAGGGTGATTTGGTGAAGATTTTTGGAACGAATTTCCGTCAACCTCATCAAGTTTGGTTTGCAGACATTTCATTCTGACCGTTCAGAAACTCGTTTCAAGCTTGAACTCTTGTGTTTTATTCAAAAATTGAATTTCCATTCCCTTTTAGTTTTAATGCAAAATTATCACTTTTTTAAGAAAGAACAGCGTCTTATTTTAAAGGGCTTGTTGAGGAAAATGTTTGTTTCACTAGTAACAATTTACCATATTTAATATGTACTATGTTTAGGATAACTGGTGAGTACTCCCGACAAAATGTTATTATTTATTTAAACATTTGCACTATTCAGTTTTCGTTTTTTTTTTAGTTACGTTTCTTAGTTGTTGTAAGGTCCCTGCTAAAACCTTATGAAATTAAAACTTTTGAAACCCTCCCTCTGTCCACGATTCTTCGAACGCCAATAGTTAGTGAAAACATTTATGAAACGTTTTGTGACTACAAAAACAAAATTCAATATTTAAATGCATAAGCAATTCTCAGTTGAAACAGAAACCACCCACACAGAGCTCCATATGTAAGTCTGTATCAAAACTAGAGATCGATTGGTATCCAGAGTTAGCATACTTGGCCATGCATCCCTGGCGTATGCTGTTCCAACGTGGATTTGGGATTTTTGATAAGAGAGTGTTAACTTCTCTCCGCTCGACTTATTTAGCCAGACTCCATGCAAAGAAAGGAATCTGTTACCGGCCGCTACCACGTGGAGGTATAAGTCAGAACTTCTGATAGTGCACTCAGTTACGGGAAGCCATATCTTTGTCCCTGCCAGCTGAAGGCCGTGGAATCTTATTTGTACACCTTATATTTATCCATCATTCTTCAATAACATAATTTGTCTTCGAAAGCGAATTTTTTTTCGAATAAATGCTTATTGCAAAATATAAAGTTGTCAGTTTTCCACGCTTGGGAATATATTTTGTTTAATTTTTATTCTTCATTTATTCGCACAACAGAAAAGTAATTTTCACAATCTGTTCCTTTTATTAGTGTCAACAAAAATTGTACTGTTTTTAGCATTCAGTCATCAAGAGTATTTTAGTACAAATGAAAGTTCATATAATGTGATGTGACATACATATGCAGGAACAGACAAGAATATAATATTTCAGGAATTTTTAAAGTTTTAAAATTTAATAATATATCATCATAATCGAATAAAATTTGGCGTGGGATATATTACAAATTTTTTTTATACCCCCTGTTTTTATAAAATTTATTTTCTTTACAAAAATTATTTCAGTATTAAAGTTTTTATTGCTAACTTAGCGTTTTGTAAAAGTAATTATGGTGGCAAACAACAATATTATTTCCAATTAAAAGAATGTAGATTTTCCTTTCAGTCCTTGAAGTAATTAATTATGAGCTATATCACAAAAAAGTAAATTTAACCATTATGGATATGACAGCTGTAAGCACTTCATTGTAATAACAGTTTTACTTTTTTTGCAATTGGTTCTATTCTGTTGCTTACAACAGAATAAAAAGATGAACAAAAAAATTGCTCTACCTGTTGATTTATTCCCGTTCTTTAATTTCTACACAAATATGAAAAAAAATCCAAATTTCAAAAATTACAGCAAGTAATTGCCAGCGTATGAAGTATAACAACCAGGGTGTTCCACCAAGCACAACTACATTTGCAAGACATGCAAAAGGCGATTAATTTTGAAAACACAAGAAAGAATTTAAGTCTAATACATCTCATTTCTTATCTGAATCTTAAAATTATTCCTGATCTTCTTGTTTTTATGGTTTCCTAGTGTTTTCATATTCTGCTTCAATATAGTGATATCAGAGGCTTCTCAAAAATGTTTAAAATTTTTGTTGCGCTGGAGTTTGCATTTGTTTTTTTATAACAACCTAAATGGAAGTTATTACTATTGACTGAAATTAACCTTAAGCCGTCAATTTATAATGAACAAAAAAAATTTAGCAGACACATACTGAGCAGATAAGCTTTATGTAGATTATGAGACGACACACAAGATAGTTAACAACATAAGCAGATGATTAATACAGTACGGTTTAACATTTAAATAGGGGGTGACCAGATAAGAACGATAGGAAAGGAAATTAGGTATCTATTTTATCGATAATAGATACCTAATTTGTTCTACATTGATTCTATTATTTATGGAATCGAACATTATTTAAATTGCGCCAGCACAATATCACAATATATTTTAGAAAAACTAACGTGCAAATCCCTTGCAATATAGCCCAGTTTGACTTGTTGCTGATTGGCGCTTACTGAAATTTTTCCGTCTTCTTCTATACTGGCGGCAACGTCGACTTTATACCAGTCCCTTTCCGTACCCACGCTGTAATATGTTACCTGTGCACTACAGGCATGATAACAACCACCGGCCTCCTGATGCAATTCGCGTTGCGTATTTATAATTGAACGTAAAATATATGATGAGGTGGTAAACCTGAACATTTTGACAGCTCAATGACTTTGGTAACTTTGTCATCTTTTAATATATAAGAAACATCATATTTAAATAAAGTATTAATTTACAAAGCAAGTATTTTCCTACTCGCCAACAGTTATGCTTCAACCTTTTGTGGCAGTGTTCGCCGTTGTTGTTTACTGCTAAACACAAATAATTTATTGTCTTATCAATGCAAAATAGAAAAAAAAACACTCGCGCAGAATAATTAAATGTTTAAAAATAATTGCTATATAATCACAACCTCATCCCAGCCCCATTTTATTTGGTGCTAAAAACATATATTCAAGACAGATCCTTTTTGTATGCATAAATGAAAATTATTCAAGTCTTCGTTGTGTTAACGCAGGTATTCCACAAGGTGGTGTCCTGGGACCAGTATTGTACACAATTTTTACAGCATATATGACATCAATTGAAAATGCAGACGATACTGCTTTATTAGCCTCAAACGAATCACCCTTAATAGCTTCTGAGATGCTACAAAATCAATTGAATCTTCTTCAAGATTGGCTTCAAAAATGAAATATTAAAGTTAATAACACAAAGTCTGTTCATGTTACATTTACGCTAAGAAAAAGTGATTGCTCGCCTGTTTATTCAAATGGCACAGCTATACCAAGCTGCAACACTGTAAAATATTTAGGCCTTCATCTTGATCGAAGACTTACTTGTCAAAAAGAAACGTGAGCAACTTAAATTAAAAGCAAGAAATATGTTTTGGTTATTGGGCCCAAGATCAAGCTTAAGCTTAGAAAACAAGGTTCTGTTATACAAAACAAATCTAAAACCGACATGGACATACGGCATTCAACTTTGGGGAACTGCAAGTACAGATATACCAGTCAAAGCACTCAGACTTGTAGCAAATGCGCCATGGTCTATCAGCAACAAAAACACACGCAGAGATGTTCGAATTTTAATGGTAAAAGATGAGATCAATAAATAATCATTCCAATGTTTTAGCAATAAACATGTTGGATGATAGCAATGAAATCCAGAGACTTAAAAGGTTTCATGTACTTGATCTTCCCTTCCGAAAATAAAAAATTTTAATTTGTCGAATCCTATTTAAATTACAAAAGTAAAATTTGAATTGAATTTATGTTTTTTTTTTTTTTGAGTTTTAAGGAAAACTCAATATATGTTATTTAAAAGTCATAAAATTTGCTTATTATTTTGATTGTAAAATAGATTGCAAATAAAACAATAATATAACAAAATATAAACCACATATCACCTTTTCTAAAAGACGGTCATAATTTCAAAACTTGAAATTAAAGAAAAAAGTTGGAATTTAATTTTTCGAAAATAAATTTTTTTTAAATTCCCTTTTTTTCATTTTGTTTCATTTGTCATTTATCAGCTTTATGATTGTAAATATAGAAGTAGAAATGAAAATGTTTTTGTTTATTTCATCATTGTTTCCTACTGTGTGACTGCTGTTGATTATTTACTTGATTTATTTTATTTTACTTTAAAAACAATTTCTTATGTTTTGTACACAATTTTTTTGTGCTGCTTGACTTTTTTTACAATTTTCTGCTTGGTTTCCTGATTTGCACGTGACTGTCATCCTTTCAGCAAAATACCGAGCAGCATGCAATCACGAATTGTTATTGGTTTTTTTTCTCCAAGTTCTCCAAAATGTATTTTGACACACAACAATAATATTCACAATTCACGTTGGCTTTTTTCAATCTTGCTAATGCGTATAATTGCGAAATAACACACGAAAGTTTTAAAAGGTTTTTATTTAATCTTCTTTAAAAGAAATAAAAAAACAAAAGTTTTAAATTATTTATGTAAGTGTAAAGTTGGGAATATTTTTGTATTATTTATTAAAGTATTTTTAACATATTCGAACACTTTTTCTAACACTCATTATTTGTTACTGGATGCCACAAAATACAGTTTAAATAAACAAATTTAGGTAGACATTCAAACGTTTAATAAATTTGTATTTAAGAAGTAAATTGTTCTTAATTTGATATGTGTCATATTCTAATATCGGTATTATTTACGTCATCAACCCCCTGTACCCAAAATAATAAAGTAATAGAGAAAGTTATTATCTATAATTGCATTATGACCTTAAAAGGTCATTAAAGCTACAAGTACTTATAATTTAAATTTGTTTTCTGGTTGATAAATGTCTACTGTCTGCTTAATAATCTACTTTTTTTCCAAATATAGAAACAACAAATTTAAATAATCGATATACAAGTAATTTGAGATTTTTAAATGAAACTTAATCAAAGGAAACTCAACAATTATTTTCTTTTATAATTTTCCATTCCAAGTGTGAGCTGTCACAAGCCTCGCAAATCTCATTTGAGACACCCTACATATCTGATATTTAATGGACACTAAATAAATACTCAATAACATGGAACTTTCACGTTTAAAAATTAAGCTGACCGTTGTCGCGAAATTGTTGTTATTGTTGAAAGTGCAGAATAAATGAATCATTCAATTTGTATAATAACAGCCTCTGGTCATGTTTATTCATTCACTTAATTTAACAAAGAGGCTTTTTATAGTCAATAATACATAACAAAGTTTCTTATAATTTATGAAGCTGCCAGCTATCAGACAATGACACCTTTGAAGCAGGAATTCTTTGTTAAAATATAAACTTAAACATAAAAAAGAAGAAAACGGAAAATTTTATATAATTGATGACCATAAACCAGCACCATTCAAGGACAAACTTATACACTGATTTTGTTAAAAAATAGTTAAATCAAGTTGAGAAACTTCTTAGACAGAAGAAACCCAAATCTACATAGAGGAGACAATACGCCCATACAAAATCACTTGCCAACATAAATCATTTTCAACACTTTATCGGCAATGGCTGAATTTGAAACCAATTTTTATTTCATCTCTGCACTCCAGGCAATAAAACCAGAATCTGTAGGGTCAGGTCCCATAAGATTTGTATATGCTACCCACACCCCTCTGAACTCAAATGATAGTTTTTAATATTAAATAAAATATTCATATCACATTTGCTGATATGGCCTGAAGTTTTAAAGAAAGAATCAACTGAAATTGAAAATTGCCATTTAAATGAAATATCAGCATAAATAAAAGAAGAATAAGAAAAACCCCAAGCGAATTACAGCATTGGACGTGAAGAGTACGAAAACAACATTTGGTGGACAAATTTAAGGTCACTATGGAACAAAGGAAGACAGCAGGTATGACAGTTAAGCCAACAATAGCAGGCACTTATTCCGTGACATTATATTCAAATAAATCAATGCCTTCCGTTGCTTGATCTTTGTTTTGTTCTGCCTGCAGCTGTCACAGTTTTGTAATGAATTGTAATTAATTTCTAATTTTTATTAAGTTACTCTATGTAAATTGTAAGTTAAAAGCAAAGAAAGTTAATAAATAATTTAAAATATCTCTGCTATTTTCAATAAAACTTCTTTTTATTTTGCAAGTTCTTCATTTAACTTTAACATGTGTATTTATCTGATTTTGGTTTCCTTAAAGACAGTTGGGAAAAATAATTTAAGGTTTTCAATTTCTAACATATTATTGTTCAATTTTATATAGAATGTTCTAAAAGCGGACGACTTATTCATGGAAGTCCGCACTAATTGTCTTAAATTAAAATTAAGTAGCTTTTCGAATTACGACTTTTTCATTAAGAATCAGTAAAATACCATTTTCATGTTAAAAAGTCGAATTGGAATAAAATTATGAAGTAAATGTTTTCAAATGAAAATAAATAATATTTTTACTAAAAACTCGAAAGTGTATTAAAAAATTGGGATTTTACAAAATTAAAACAAAATAATATTAAAAGAATTTTTTTTAATCAAACAAAAAAATTGAATATTCTTAAGTTTTGTAAAACATGGGAATCTGAATTTTAGAATAGAACACAATTTAATTTTTTTTTTTTAAATTCAATAAAAAACAATAATATATAAACTAAGTACAGAGTGTGTGCCGTAAAAGAGAATGGATCGAATATTGATAAATGTTTTATTTAATGTCGGCACTTATGTATGGAATACAATATCAGATAAATGTCCGCCTCTGTTAGCCTCACAAATGCGAGCCTTTTGAACACATTTTTCATTATATTCTTACACATTTCACGCGATATTTTATTAATTTCATCAGGAATATTTTGTTTGAGTTGCTCCAGCGTTTCTGGTTTGTTTACATAAACCTTGCTTTTCAGATATCTCCACAAAAAGAAGTCCGGAGCAGCCAAATCAGGCGACCGTGGAGGCCAATCAACATCACTTATTGACAGTTACCGTTACGCCGTTTTCAGTTTCGAAGAAGTAAGGTCCAATGATTCCTCCTGACCAAATTGCCCACCGGACTGTCACTTTTGTTGGATGCAAAGGCGACTAATGAATAACTTGAGAGGTTTTCATTGCCCAGAACCGACCGAAAATCGGGTTTGTCATGGGCGAGCTGTAGCATCCTATTGCGGTTGATGGATGGTTTTGAACACTTTCTTGATTAGCAGTAATGTTTTCAGCCGATCTTGCAGTACGTTGTGGTCCATGCTTGGGCATATCAGCTACAGTCCCCCTTTTTTCGAAATCATTCTCTGCACGATAAAAATTGCGTCTTGTTGGCACGTTGATAAAATAGTTTAACGATTAAAACACGTTGGTTTACCGAATATTTTTCCATAATAAATTCGCCACGTCTCTTCTTCACGACTGCCAAATATGAACTGTCAAGACTAACGTTTACCAAAATGGCGGCAAAATTAAAATAAATATATAACAAAAAAATGTATTTAATTAATAAAAGAACAATTTATTAAAATTTACAATTCACAAAAAAAGTAATCGAATTGAAATATTAATAAATAAAGAGATACAAACAATTTCGCCAAAAACAATTAGAGCATTATCAAAGAAAATCTGGAGAAATGTAAAAATACATGCAAGTTTTTTTTGAGTGGCTACAACACAAGTACATATATAAAATTTAGCTTATTTCCAACAAATTATTAATAATACAGTATCGACAATAACTCAACCATAAATGGAGACGTAGTAGATATAACTTCTTATCCTATTTCTTTTTAATCTTGCATCTAAATGGCGCCTATTTGTTCTAATTATTCTTTTTATGTGCATAAAGTACATGTACAAAATTAATTATATTAACTCCAATTGCAACAAGTAGTATTAAATTAATAAAAAAAAATTTCAGTACTATGGAACACTGTTCACAATTGATAAAAGTAAACCGAACATACAGGGTTTACTTTAATCGATTGTCAAAAACTCACTTGCATCAATATTTAGTTTTAGGTTAAGTCGCAAGTTTAGTTGTGTTAGTAACAAATCGTGAGCGTATTGAGTTTTTTGTGCTTGCACTTGCTTGTCGCCACAAGGAGTTAATGCGTAATGGGCATATTAAATAAAACTACCTTTAAAGGATGCTATGCAGTCGTGAGGTAGAAGAGTATATTTTATTTTGAAGGCGCTTGTACATATTTATCATTTTTTGTGGCACTCATTCTGGCAGGAACGTTGCCATATATTCCTTGACTTCACCGTATTTCCTAACACAACATAAATTTCGAAGAAACGAAAAATAAAAATAGTCTTATTCTCTTCTTTTTGTTTAGAAAACGTGTGCATAAAAGCGCACCATCCCGAAATGAAGCTAATGATGCACAAACATGTCGGGTTGTGAAATCAATAAGTAGATTTTAATTGTTTTGAATTAAATTAATTTTTTTAAGTATAGCGAATCATGGCTATAATATTTTAATTTCTTTTTAACGCTTACAGCTACGTTCAGAGAAAGCATGTATGAAAAATAAAATAATTTTAATTGTTTTTGCGAGCCCTTTTTTTAAGGGTTTAATGATTTTCTTTCCCATTTGGTTAGAAAAATTTCGTGGGCCGGCAGAAGCCAGTTCATCTATCCCCAAAAAAAAGTTATGAAAAATTGAAAAAAAAATACGATAAGAAAGAATACAACAATAAAAGTTTCAGTGAGTCTCAACTTCGTGCTAACCCCACGAGAAAAATTATCAAAATTATCAAAAACATGAAAAATATAAGATTTCTAGCTAGTATCTCAGTAGAATTTCAAAAAAATTTTAATGAAGTGCGTAGGGGCACAGAAAAATCATTCTGTTCTCCTAAGATTCTTAGCTTAACTTTTTCAGTCTTCAAAAAATTATTGCATTAATTAAAGAAATAATTATCTTTCTAAAACAAATTTCCTTCTCTCACCGAATACTCGTTGTGTCCTACCAGGGAATTTATTTTACTCAGAAGCACGCTTAAGGTCATGTTCCATAGATGAGTGGTAGTCTAAGGTAACTGACCTACTTTACTAGTCTAGTCGTACTCATGTTGGTTGTAATGAGCCTGCGTAAAGGTAATTTAAAAATGACACGCTACTAAGGGCCGGGCAATACCGACTATCTCTAGAGTTGGTTCATTATTGGTGAAGGCGCATTTTAGGTCTATATGTAGTTTTTGGACTAGAGTGCCATTTCTAAGTAGATGGAATTAATCAATCGGCCCTTGGTAAGTTGGCTGGGTTTTCTTAATTGTAATGAAGGGTGATTATAGGAAAAGGTAATTAAGAATACAAATCTAAGTCTCCCTGTACATATGTGTTTTTCTTCGCTTTGTAGAAGGCGTCTCCCCATTTTACATTCCATTTCAAACAATCATAAAAAAATTTAAAATTAAGAAGTTCACTAACAAAATAGAGTGTAATCTCAATTTAAAACTAGTAATTTGAGCAGAAGAAAAAAAAAACATCCAATTTTATTAACAAAAAAAAATATTCCTAGAAGTCGAAAAAATAGTCACAAATCCAAAATTCATACAAAAATCATGAAATCTTTTATAAATTGAATTTCTTTTGTATCTTAATACGAGTAGTTTGCTTTATTAAAAGTTTTCATATCTTTTATTCAATAATTATAACGATGGTCGAGTTCTCCAGGACAAGGTGAACGAACGCAAACAATTCGTCCAGGCACCCGTGACTGTACCACGCCAAGACTCAGCACTAGACTTAAAGCTGCCACTGCTATGGCTTTAAAATTAAACAAATTCATTCCTTAGTAATTTATTTTATTAATTTTTTTAAGCAACCCGTTTTATATTAACGTTCAAGCTACACTAAATATTTTATACAGTCTTTGAAAAATGTTTACATTTTTAATCTTAAATAAGCCCATGTGGTTTGTAATTTTATTTTATAACACGAGAAAAACTTTTTAAAATTATTTAGAACATTTGTAAACAAATAGTAACCACAATTTATTTTGTTTGAATAAATCGTTTTAAATAAACGTTAATGGGAAAAAGTTCAAAATAGAAATTGAGTCAATCAAAATTTACTCGTGTGGGAAGGAAACAATTTTTTTGACAATATTTTCCTCCCCAAAACAACTGGGTGCATCCATCCACTCTTGGATATTTTGTCGAGGTTTGTTTAATACAATTATAAGTGAAATATATCCAATGTGTATAATTCTGATATTTGTATGATAAAAGATAGTTACACTTCGAGGCTTCAAAAACTTTTGTTTGTAAAAGCTTTTATCTAAACACCGTTTACTTGAAGCTGGGAGAAAACACTAAGTTTGGTTTTGACAGAAGAAATCAACTCACAATAAAATAAATTTTTAAAACATTTTAAAACAAGTTCCATTATACTCCCTATTGAACTCTGTGGATATTGATTTTCGCGTATAACGCGTATAGCCACGTATGTTGATTTATGTTGTTTTTGAGTTTATAATGGTAACATGATTTCTTTAAGATTCTATTTTGTAAAGCAAAATTTGCTCTCATAGATATTTTTATATAAAAGTATATATCTGCACATTTATTGTTTTGTCTGAACACAATTTTAAATAGATATTTGAAAAATTGTACCTTTTGGATATTTAAATTACGTGTGCTAATCTGTGAAATAATTTTTAGTCAGCATTAAAAAGAGTTGTTTTATCGATTTGATTTCTTTTGCATGTGAATTAAGTTCATATTGTATTTTTGTCATCGAATTGTATTCAAGGCCTTAATGATATCCAGGATCGTAAAATATTTCTTTTAATTCGCCTTAAAAATTGGAGTTGCAGATAAACTGAATTATTCTATAGAACTACAGGAGAATACGTATGAAATTTCGGTATGTGTTACGCAATAATTTTTGTCTTAAAATTTTTTTTTATTTAACTTTTGAAAGTATCAATTTGATGTTCAGATTCAGTTCAGTTGTTTAGATGTGGAATCGCATTTGGAGGAGTTTGTTTCTAGTTGATTTTTGAATAATTCTAAGTAAGTTATTTTTAACTACAAAATTTGTACTGTAAATTTCGTGACTATTTTATAATAAAATATTGGACTAATGTGACTAAAGCTTGAACTTGTTGACGCAGAAACTATTTGATAAATAGTTTTATGTTGCTTAGAACCAAAACCACCACAAACACACTTAATACAAGTGATTAAAAATTAACAGCATCATCTTAATCATTGATATTAAAATAATTTTTCTGACTAAATCATTGTTGACTTATTTACTTCTAGAAAGAAATAAAGAATCCAATGTTACATATGTTTCATTAGTACATTGTATGGTTGCATATAAAAGCGACATTCAAACACGAAAATTAACGATTGTTAATAAGAATTCAAAAATGAATTGTGTACAATTTGTTATCGTCGCTATATTCTCAGTTTGTCTAGCCATGGTGAACGCTGGCATCTCAAAACATCAACCACCACTGGTAACATGTTATCACTATCCTTGTCCTTGGAGCCCAATGGAATCTGATATTTTGCCACAAATAGAATGACTTAAACGATTAAAACATTTTAAATAAATAAACCAATAAAAAAACTCGCCGTAACTGTATGTACTCGGCCATTAATTCTAAATGGAAAATATATTAGATAGAATTAAATGGGAAACGGTTTACACGGAATACAATGGAACCTAAACCAGATCATATAAAACACAATAAAAGAATACAATAAAAGAAAGAACCGATTTATGCAGAATACAATAAAATTAGAACCGGTTCCTGTCAAATATAATAAAATATTAACCTGTTCAACTATCTATAATTTAATGAAATCTGACGCTGTTCAAAAGTAAGAGAGTGAACATTGAACCGGTTCATATAGATTACAATAAAATCTGAACAGGTTCCGAAATCTGGACCGGTGAATATAGAATAGAATTAAAGCTGAAGCGTTTCTTTTGGAATAAAATGATATATGTACCCGTTAATATCGAAATCAATAAATTTATAACTGTTTCATATAGAATATTTTAAAATCTGAACCGGTTAATAAAGAAGGCAATAAGATCTGAACCGGTTTATAAGGAATACAATGAAATCTGAATCGGTACATATTAAATAAAATGAATAAGATTCTGGTTCTCAAAGAATAAAATTAAACGTAAACCGGTTCTTATAGAATACAATTTAATAAGAACCGGTTCTTATAGAATCAAATGTTTTATTAAGTATTAAACCGGTTTTATAGTGATTCCAATTAAAGCCTAGCTGAAGCGAACAGCTTCCGATGAATTATGCAACAGTTTATGACACTGTATAGTTTTGTACGCATTAAATATCCCGTATGTGTTGGGTAAACATTCTTAACTTGTTCTATATCTGTTTATTAGCTTAGAGTTTTATCTGAAACGTATTTTTCTACGACACAAAAACTTTATACTCAAGTGTTAACTTTCATTTACAGATTTAATCAAAATGATTTATAACATTTCTGGACGTAAAGGAAGAACTCAATTAAATAATTACACTGTTTGACTGCACAACAAATTCAATACCAAAACGTGATGATTAGCAACGAATACTTTTACAGAGCAGGAGCAAACTTTAACGAAATGTATATAAGTGAATTAAAAAAATAAAAGATTAAAATAACTAAACAAAAAAGGTAAAAAACAACATAGAAATAATGAGTGCACCAATAAACAAGTTTTCTTCTACAAACTTCTAAACAACAACACTTTGAAATCTAGAAGATAAAACCAGTAGCCGTTAAACGATGGCCTTGCTACAGCAACTGAAAAACAACAATAATAAATCCCTACGGCAGACACCACAAAAAACTTTTGCAAATAATTATGCAGCTGGTGTTTGTAAATGCATGAGAATAAAAAATAGGTGCAAAGTTAAAAACGAGCATCAGTGTGAATTAAGTTGTATAGTGGAAAGAAAGGGATGTAAGCAAAGCGTTCTATATCGACAAAAAACCTGCAATTCGATTTCTACTGAAGGCAACTTAAGCCGCACCCTTTCGCCTTCACCTACAAATTTCCTAGAATTGTTGAATCTAGTTGGCTGCCTGAGATGGCAAGCAACAGCCTCCACTACGATTTCGCTCTTTGTTACACTTTACTATTTGTTTGCCAATACAAAAGGTGCATCAGCAATTTTAGGTTTAGCAACAGCTAGAGCATTGCCAACAACAGCATCATTATCGTCAACAGCCTCGCCGACATCTCCAGCTACATCGTCATCGTCCGATTTAAGTTTTTTTCAAACCAATCATGGCTACAGTAGTAGCAGCAGCATTATTGCATTCAACAACAACAGCATAAACAACATGTACTCCAACATTTTTTTGGACTTAAACTACAACGTTAATGCAACGGAAATTACTATTTTCAATGGTGTTTCCTCTTTACCAATAAATAAATATTCCGGTGACAGCTTCGACAATAACAACAACATCAACTACAACTACAATAATGTTATTACAGTCTCCTACAACAATGCCGTTAGTTTTAATGACACCATGGAAGAAATATCTGACGAGGAGGCTTCCGAATATATATTTGATCGTACAGATGTGCGCATTATTTTTATAACACTCTATACGATGGTATTTTGCTGTTGTTTTTTCGGTAAGTAAACGTAGAGAAGAGGTCATATGCACAATAGGGCTGCACCAACCAAATTTTATTTAAATTTTTATTCCTATTGAATTTAATTATAATAGGCGCTAGAATTTTACAAAATGTATATCATCGAGTATATTCTTCAAGAAAACTATTTTAACAAAGTTTTAAATAAATATTTATATCAAAATTTATACTTAAATTATATAAAAAATGGTATGAATTTAATATTTCAGACCAAAGACTGCAGACAGCTTGATAAAATGAACCGAATCCAATATGAACCGTATGGAATGAAAAAAAACGTGATTATCAGCAACGAAGCGGTACAAATAGCATACAAAGAAATATGAACCGGTACATATAAGATTCAATGATATATAAACCAGTTCACATAGAATATTAACCGGTTGATATAGTATACCATGACCGATTCATATAGAATACAATGTCATATGAATATAATGACATATGAACCGGTTCATATCGAATACAATGACATGAACCGGTTAATATCGAATACAATGACATATGAACCGGTTAATATCGAATACAATGACATATGAACCGGTTCATAACGAATACAATGACATATGAACCGGTTCATATCGAATACAATGACATATGAACCGGTTCATATCGAATACAATGACATATGAACCGCTTCATATCGAATACAATGACATATGAACCGGTTCATATCGAATACAATGACATATGAACCGGTTCATATCGAATACAATGACATATGAACCGGTTCATATCGAATACAATGACATATGAACCGGTTCATATCGAATACAATGACATATGAACCGGTTCATATCGAATACAATGACATATGAACCGGTTCATATCGAATACAATGACATATGAACCGGTTCATATCGAATACAATGACATATGAACCGGTTCATATCGAATACAATGACATATGAACCGGTTCATATCGAATACAATGACATATGAACCGGTTCATATCGAATACAATGACATATGAACCGATTCGTATAAAAAAAACAATAAAATACCATGAAATGGCACTTTCCAAAAATAATGCCAACCAATTATCATTTCTCTCTACCGCTTTATCCACCACACTTTACTAAGACAACAAATAAATTTCTTAAAAAATTATATTCCTGCTCATTATGGCTAAAAAATTAATAGAAGTTTTGTGGTTTAAACTAAAATATATAAGAAGTTTTTAATAAATTAATGACTTGGAAACAACAAACAAAGAACTATTTAGATGTAAATAAATTACTAAATATGAATTTGAATTAATAGAAACAAGCTCAGAACTTTCGGTAAATTATATATAGAAATATGCAGCGGTAAAGGACACTATGAATTTAAAAAGTTATTGGCCTAACTAAAGTCAAATTACGGTTATGGT
This sequence comes from Phania funesta, assembly GCA_963932375.1. Taxonomy (NCBI): domain Eukaryota; kingdom Metazoa; phylum Arthropoda; class Insecta; order Diptera; family Tachinidae; genus Phania; species Phania funesta. The sequence continues at coordinate 98,978,566 of OZ010653.1, read as the reverse complement.
CAAAATATTAAACCTATAAGTTAAATATCTTTACAGTACGAGTAGAAGCAATAAATAATAAGAGTACCTATTTTTTGAAGACAATTTTATTTGGTAGCTTTACAAGGAGCTTCGTACCGTTTAACAAAATTGCATTTTAGGAGAGATATCAAGAGTTTTAATGGAAAACAATTCCGTCCGCATTTCGGGAGTGGCAAAAAATGAATTTTTTAAGGCCATGAGTACATAGTTTTAAAAGGGCTACCCGATAGTTTACATTCGAATCCGATGTTTGTGATTGTTTCCCCAGTGACTTGTGTATTATTATCGCTTCAACGGTCGTAATTCTGTTTATTGAAGAAACCATTAAATCAGACGTTTTCTTCAATACTGAGCAAAATTTTAAAATGAATTGTTTCAAGCTTTTTACACTAAATTTGTATAATTTGCAAATGCTGCTCTTTCACTGCCGGAAATATGTGTGAAAAGGTCTAGACGAACTGGTCCTGTGGCTTGTGTAAATAGCTCTAACACAAAAAGTAAAATTCGGTGACCGTGTCCGACATATCTCTTAGTTAGAATAACTTAGATAATTTAATATGTATGCTAACTTGTGATATGTATTTACGAACATATTTAATGCAGAAACGATTGTTTAGTGACCTGTCACACAAAATCTAAACGATATCAATTTGACCCTTTTATGACATCGCCATGATAAAGAGACACATTGATTTTGGGATAAGTAGTGCTGGCTTGCCAAATTAAACGGAAAAATTATATATTTTCAAACTCATTTCATACAGATATATGTGCGACAGAGAAAGAATCCTAGATCAACATATAAAAAAACTTTATCTGTCCATTCGTTGTTTTATATATTGAGTTCTGGAGTTTTGTCGGTCACGAACGAGATTTTTCAATTGAGAGATTATTTAAGAATTGTGATAGTAATTTTACAAATATTACAAAAAAATACACAGTTTATTTTTCTATATCATACACAAGAATTAAACATCGTTTATTGTTTATTTAATTGTTGTTAAGTGACCGACAAAACTATATTGCCTTGAGTTAAACTTTGAGATACGTCGCAGATTAAAGTTTGTAGCTAAAAACTTCAGCAGAGCTTAGATGCTGTTATAAAAAAGTTATAACAGTAGTTACCTTCCGCCGGGAAAGTATACTACTTTCTTTTGCCGCTACTTTGGTAAACATTAGTCTTGACAGTTCATATTTGGCAGCCGTGAAGTAGAGACGAGGCAAATTTATTATGGAAAAATATTCGGTAAACCAACGTGTTTTAATCGTTAAAACGGTTAATCAAAGTTAATCATCGATTACTGTGACGATGAGAAAGTTACGTGAAGTTTTTGGGGGAAACAACGTGCCAACAACACGCACTATTTAGTAAATGATTTCGAAGAAAGAGGGACTGTAGCTGATAGGCACAAACATGGATCACAACGTACTACAAGATCGGCTAAAAACATTACTGCTGTTCAAGAAAGTGTTCAAAACAATTCATCAACGTCAATTCGGCACCCCGCTCAGGAGCTTGGTCGTCAGAGAAAAAGTTTGGTCACAATTTTGCCCGTGACAACCCCGATTTTCATGAAAAAATCATAATGAGTGACGAGGCACATTTTCATTTGAAGGGATATGTGAATAAATAGAAGAGTCGGTTCTGGGCAATGGAAAAACCCTCAAATTATTCATCAACCGCCTTTGCATCCATTAAAAGTGACAGTCTGGTGTGCAATTTGGTCAGGAGTAATCATTGGACCTTACTTCTTTGAAACTGAAAACGGCGTTACGGTGCCTGTCAATGGGGAGCGATATCGTGATATGATTGAAAACTTTTTAACGCCCCAACTGCATGCTTTGGGCTTGACTAGCATGTGGTTTCAACAAGACGGTGACACAACGCATACAGCCAAGATTACAATGGAATTACTGCGGGACCTGTTTCCACTACAAGTTATTTCAAGGAATGGTGATGTTGATTTGCCTCTACAGTCGCCTGATTTGACTGCACCGGACTCCTTTTTGTGGGGATATCTGAAAAGCAAGCTTTATGCAAACACACCAGAAACGCCGGAGCAACTCACATAAAATATTGCGAATGAAATTTATGAAATATCGCGTGAAATGTGTGAAAATATAATGAAAAATGCGTTCAAAAGGCCTCGCATTTGTGTGGCTAACAGAGGCGGGCATTTATCTGATATTGTATTCGATACATAATTGCCGACATTAAATAAAACTTTTATCAATTTACGATTCATTCTCTTTTATTTAATCAAAAATTATAAAAAAAGTAGTATACCTTCCCGGCGGACACCCTGTAGTTATTTTCTCTGATTCTTGTTCGTAATTCCGGGGCTATTTCACTACCTTTTTTTTCATTTTATTCACTAAAATTATAAAATAATATGACAATTTTATGTCATATCAAAATTTTCAGCTCTATTATACTTGTACGTGTATTGAATTACATATTTAATGAGTACAAAAATAGAATTATAAATTTAATGAGTTAACAATGGTTTTGAATTTGAATGAAAAATAATTTGCTGGAACGAATGCAAGCACCTTTAATTTAGTTATTTGTTTAATTTGCTTTAGGCAGAAGCAGTTGACTAAAACAATTTAATTATTGTTCAACTTTCTCTAACAAAATGGAATATTACGAAGGCGGCTCTAGAACTACTCAAATATATTTAGAAAATGTCACATCGTTTAGTATTAGGCAGCAGATTACATTCACCTCGATATGAAACATATAAACTAGAAACACTTATAGACAATAGGGACAAGTTTAGGCCTTCAGGAAGCCTAAATTTTTATTCATAATAATTGTATCATTATTTTAAAAAACCTCATAACTCACACAGAAGTATTTTACAAGAATTAATAAAATCTGTACCATTATTCAGTAACTTTTTTGAGACGAGCTATTTTTAATCTAAATGTTCATCTAATGCGTGGTTAATTTTTCTTTTTTTTCTAAAAAAAAAAAAATACAATGAAGATAGCAATATTCGTCTGTGCCACCTGTTATATTACTGTGGTCACAAAATAGTAAGACTTTGTTCATAATTTAAAATTTCTTTTTTTATTCTGCCAAATCTATTTCGTCCCCCTCAAAGTAATCCCCCCAGCTGCAATACACTTATGCCAACGTTTTTTCCTATCCTCGTAACATTTGTTAAAGTCAATTTCCGGAATAGCCTTCAATGCGCGTAGCGATTCTCGTTTAATGTCTTCAATTGACTCAAAGCGGTCGCTTGAGTTTGCTGGACGGTCATACGGAGCTAAATCAGGAGAATACGGTTTATTGAATTTTTGGCAAAAAAAAACTCACGAAGAATCAATCGTGGTGCAAAAACCAAGAGTTGTCGTGTTGATCATCGGTTGATGTTGATGACCATTCTGGACGTGGTTCGTCGTCAGCGCGTTCTCGACCCTCTTTGAATAATTTGTACCAATCAAAAACACTTGCTCGCGACATACAATTACCTTTTGCAACATTCTGAACGTTTCAGCACCAGAAATTTCATTCCGCACACAAAATTTAATGGAACTTTTTTGTTGAATAATTTCACTCATTGTAAAAATCGCCGAATGCACTTGTTGTACTTCAGAAAGGCAAGCGTATACTAAACACTAATAATTACTTTGATGTGATATTTGGCACAGATGTCACTGACAGTCATACCAACGTAGAAAAAAATCCATTCGACGAATGGATTTCCGCACGAAATTGAAATTAAAAAGTCGAACTATTTTTTTCCCACGGTAGTACACCCTTCACGAGAGTATGAACTTCTAAAAATGTGTTGCAGATGCAAGGGAATGTTTGATATTTAATTTTAGCCTACGGCCTTAGTCGTCTTATTTTACATTTATCATTTTCGATCGACCGGTTTTGTCATTAAATTTGTCATTAAATTTCAAAATATTGTGACGTGCGTTTTTGATCAATTGTTTGTAAAAATTAGGTTTTTCTGTCAAATGTATATCCTTTGGAACTTAAAATTATTTTTGGGACTCTCAGATCGAGACTTTTTTTATTTTGGTGAACTACCGATTTTATGTGGGATTTAATTTTTTTCTGTTTACTTTCGGATTTTGGCAAAAAGTTTCTATTTCAATGATATTGATTTTTTTTTTGTTAGTTTAAAATTTCTGCTAAATTTCTGTTAAATATAAAACTGAAATGGTTTTTGATGTATTTTTTGGAATATTAATTTTATTTTAGCAAAAGGTATTGTGCTGAACCTTCGAGTATTGATGAATTCCCAAATTATGTGAGATTTTTATGGCAAAATTTGAATTCTTTGGTGAATTTATTAATTTCTAGTGAATTTGCGATATGTTGGAAAATATGATTTTTATAATATATTCGCGTAAGAGAATATCTTTACAATTTCTAGATTTTTTTATCAGAGTTCAATAATCAATATAAAATACGTTGGTCAATAACCGGGTACCCTGGTACCCCTATGTAGTTTTTTGCATTTGTGTACTAAACCTTATAATTTAAGATCAAGAATATGCAGATTATTTTGTCATTCGTATTAATAGGTACGTAAAAACCAACTTGTTAAAAAAATTCACTTCAGAAGTTTTGTTTTTCCGTTAACTTTTACTTTGTCTTCTGTTGCTGCGCAAAAATAAACCAAAAAACAAATTATTGGGTCTTCGATATTTACTTTCAGGAGAAACGTAATTATGCACAAAGAAAAACAAATTCTGTAATAGTGCGATCCACAATGCATGACAATAACAGCATTGGTAATAATGGTAAACCAGACACCATCACATTTTATAATCAAACTAAAGGCGGCGTGGATATCATGGACCAAATGCTGGGACAATATACAACACAACGGCAAACAAAACGGTGGCCGCTGTCTCTCTTTTGTAATATAAAAGATATCAGTGGATTTGCTGCGTATACAATATATTTTGAAAACAACAACACTATCCCATATAAAAGCATGCAAAGAAAATGTTTTTTGCAAGCGCTAAGCGAGGAGTTTTCTATGACACTCTTTGAACAACGAGCTGCAAGTGGCCAAATTACACGCCACTTTTCATCTAGATCTGCCATTGAATGTTATTCGGGTAAATCATTACCTACGAACATGGCTTCTCAATACCTAACGACCTCTAGCCGTGTTCAAGGAAAAAAATCCATAGTTGGCTCCTGTTTCTTGTGTCTTACATTACCACAGAAAAGAAGAAGAAAAACCAGAAAGGCGTGCAACACATGTAAAAAGCCGATATGCGACCAACATACAAAAACAATTTCAACATGCTTTGAATGTATGTAATTAGGCACTTATATATGTAATTAAGTATGTGTTTTTATTACAAGTGTATGAAAATAAAAATGAATTGAAATAAAAAACTTTAAAAGTCTAGTATTTTGAATTATAAATAAAGAAAGAGCGAAAAACTATGTTAAAAAGCAAATAAAATGTGTGAGGTTACCGCAGTACCCGGTCATTGACTCGTGTAGGTGTCGAATGTAAAACGATTTTACAAAAAGTTTTAGCGAAAAATATGTTAGTTTTTTAACATTTTAATGTCTTAAACGATCTTAATAGCGACGATTTAAAATTTCACAGCAATTATTCTATTACAAAAATATTTCGAGCATTTTTAAACTGAAAAAGGTACTCGGGTACTCGGGTACCCGGTTATTGACCGTAGGGTTAACTTTGGGTAAATATCGACGTTTTGGTGAAATTTCTATTTTAGTGAAATTTAATTCAATTACAAATTTACGAAATTCAAATTAATAAATTTTTATTTTACTGAAATCACCGCATTAAGAGAAGTTAGATTTTTATGCCAGTTTTTTTTGTTTTAATTTGGACATTTTGAAAAAATGATATATTTTTGCAAATTAAAATTTGTTGACAATAATTTGACTATAATTTGATTTTGTTGTGATCTTTTCCAATTTCTTGAATTCCAAAATTGTAGTGAAATTTTCTTTTTTTCCTATATTTTTTTCTAAAATATTTTGCTTTCAAGATTTGTAAACCTTTTGGCGAACTTTAAATGTTTCGTTAATTCTGGACTAGTGGTGAAATTTTAATTTTTATAAAATTGTATAACATCAATCTGGTTAAAATTGTTACTTTTTTCATACAATATTGATTAAAATTTTTGGTTTTTTAGTTAATTAAATTTATTTTTTGACAACAGTTTTTTCAGTTTTTCGATTTTCAGGTAAATTTTCAAACTATTGAGCAATTTTTTATGGTTTTTTGAAGCAAATTCGGTTTTTGAAATCTTTGCTTTTCCACAATTTTATTAATTTTGTAATTTAAAATTTTGCGTCCTTAGAGATTTCTCCTAATAGCACGTTTTAAAAAATATTTTCTGGCAGACCAGATTTTCCACAACTTAAGTCAAATACTTCGCTACATGACCTAAAAACTTCTTATATAAAAATCACTGTTAATTTATTTTTCCAAATTATATCAAATTTATCACCCGTCGTTTTAATTTGAAGGACTAAAAATAGTCAAAACTTTATAGCTGCCAGAGTTTGGTGCTTTCTTGAGTTGCTAGACAGCAGAAGACTAAATCAGAAAAGCCAAAAAATACCTAAAACGAAATAAAATAAATATGTTATTAAAATCACAAATAGAAAACAGAAGAAAATGGGAAACAGTGCAAAAAGCTGGTTATGGTTGTATGATATATGTATGATGTGTTAATTGAAGCCAAAAAAACTAATAATAATAAAAAACAATGTTATGCTAGATTTTTAGCAGAAATTTAACTTTTATCAGTTTATTAAATGCAAAATGTAGCAAGATAATGTTGGTTGTTTATTTTATTATATAAAATTAGATTCCAAAAGAAGTTATAGGAACAAATTTTACCATTTTATAGCATTAAGTTCTTTTCGCCGAGTTAAACCTTCAAACTTGAAAAAAATAATTTTACAAATGGAATTCTCGGCAATAACTAAAGTACCTGTCTGAAAATTATCCTCCAACCCTCATTGTTTGATAACTGCAGCGTAGCAGTGTTTAATACTAAAATATTACTCATACGCCAGAGATAAAGTTATTAAATAAATCCAAAATTGATAGAAACTCTTAAGTACTGAAGGATATATGAAAATTGCATAAATTTTAAAATGACATTAGATTGCTAAAATGCGAAACGCTGAATGTTACCAAATCCTCTCACTGTTTGAGCTGGCCGCATGGAAGAAAATTAAAGATGCCATTTACAATGTCCCAGGCAAACATCGTATATCGATGTTAAGAGGCTAAGAGCTTTTGAAAAATTTGATTTTCATGCCAAATTAAATAATTATTTCTATTTCTCACATGGATTACTTTGAACATCAGCTAGCAATGGAATCAAATGATCAGACGTATGCCTCCATTAGATAACGCATTAAAAGTTCCTGCTTTTAAATAGTTGAATTATGCTGGATATTGTTTGATAAAGATATAGAATTGCTTAGAGATAAAATAAATATATAATGAACAAAGACTTTCCTAAATACCCTGACTTGCTTTCATTGTTTCATAAATAATTATTATATCTACAGTTTTCTTTTTATTATAACATATAGCGAGAATTTAGGAAGGCATATTTTTAAATCATAAAATCCAGTTTTACATGATATTTTAGCACTCCTTTTGAACAAATACGAAATTACAGTTTAAACACATGAGTTTTGACATATGTTTAGCCTTCAAAGTCAATTCTAAAATTTAGGAACTTTGAAGACTTACAGTAGCATTTGATGGCAAATACTTTTGCGAAACATTTCAGCCCACTATGTTGCATGATCCTAAAATATAAGTATTTTAAAATTTCCTATGCCCTTTTACTATGTTCATATGCAAAAGATGGGGAAACTATTAAAACGTTAAATAAAAAATCTAAAAAACAATAACTGATAGCTGTAAAGAATAAACAAATGAATGCTTTGTCAGAAGTGTGGTTTTTTTATAATGATTGAACCATTATATTAAAAACTGGTTATACATCAGAGAAATTTTGTGGCCTCATTGGGTCATTTTTCTTCAATCATCAGTCGAAATTTTCGTATAAATTAAACGCCACGGAGATATGATTTGAGTCTTGGGGACCGTTTTTTTTTCTAGGATGATGGAGGTCTTGCAGCACCAAATCGAAGTTGCCGTTAATAAAATTCAAGCCAAATAATACAAAAGTACTTGTTCAATAATATTTTGGTTATTTCCTAAATTAAAAAGCCAGTCGTTATAATAAAATCAGTCATTTTTACAAATATTTTTCATAGCTTATCCAAATTTAAAATGTTTGGTATAAATAATAATAATACAGCAGTAGTATTTTCACTACAAATTATATTCGACTGTTTTTCATATTTTTATCTTCATGTCTCTTTAAAGTACATTTGACAATTTGCGCGTTTATATCTGCCAAAAAAAATACTATTCTCTAGCTATTCACCGTTTTGCTCGTAGGTCTTTTTTTCAATACGCGTTTTGGCTTTGCTCTTATAAATTCATCGTATGCCTTTTTTGCAACACGCATTTTGTATTTGCGGTCATGAATTCAGCGAATTAAAATCGTGTGATTGCATTGATGATTCAGCATTATATCAGTTTCTGTTTGTTTGTTTGTTGTGAAGCTTAGAAATATTATCAAACGAATTTTTGTTTCGTTCATCTTCTGTTGTTGCGTTTATTTTTGACCTTTTAATGTCGTTATAATTATTCTGACTGTAAGCTAGCAATAAAACATATCCATGCTATGACATCGAAACAACCTTTAATGCATAAAGGCCTGTAGTAGTAGCCTTTTTGTTTCTGAATTGCGCCATAGGAAAATTTTAGGAACTCAAGCGGAAGCCTAACAACAAGTTCGAAGTAGTAAAATGGCCTATTTAGCATTTCATTGTGTTAATAAGTGCACTGGCCTGTAAAAAGCGCAATTTGGTTGAAAGGAATGCAAATGCTGCCATTATCTGCAAACGAAGATTATTTCGAAAAATAAGGAATAGTGTAGGAGAAAGTACAGAGCGTAGTGGTACCCCTGAATTTATTTTGAATTTATTTTGGCGAAACCACATATTAACTCGTATAGTGCGATCCCTGAGAAAGCGCCATATGTCTTACCCACACCAAAAACAATAAGTATTGACAGTAGTGTACTATGCCACACTATATCGAAATTCTTAGCGATACCAAGACATTCGCCGAGTTGATGTGTGCAACGACTCCATCGTTCCGCAAGAAAACTATCGAGACTCCTACGAAACTATGCTTCGTAAATAGTTAGATTCCGAATATCTCATAAAATGGAAGTAAAAAAATATCTTCCATACCTGTGAGAAGTGTAAAAGAAATCGCAATTTGTCATTTTGGGAATTAGCGTTACATTAGCATTTCAGCATGTCAGAAATTCGGCCGCATGGTGTTATCTGTTTAAGAGGTTTGATAATGCATGCTGTTTCGCCCGGGATACTTAATTATGTTGAGAGCAAAAACCTTTTCAACTGTGTGCGCTTGAAAGAATAGACTTGGCATAGTTATTGATACTCCATTGATTACGGGCAGTGATTGATTGTATTATGGCAAGTAAGAGTTACTTGCAATTATTTCAACAAGGTCAATAATCCTATATAAAAGTTGGAATTAGGAAGCTACCATTATTCTTTACTCTTTTAGAAAATAACTAGAAGCTCTTACTATCGCGAGTAGCATTAAGAACTTCAGCACAAAGGCGCTGCTCATACAAAGTTTATCGATACTTAGAGCTTTGGCACATGAAGAACTCTCTATTTTGCATATATCAAATGGAACTGTGTTGTCGTCAGAAAGGTGACTTTAATATCGGACAGACGGACATTATTGATTAAACTTTTAACTAAAATTAATATTGAAGATACGGAATGAATTAATTGACATATCTATATATATATATATGATTTAGATTTTTGTGAAGGGTGTAAAAATGTGGTGGCCGTCAATAGTGAACAATTATCAACCAATTTAAAAAAATTCAGTAGAAATTATGACAACATAAGTCAGGCGGCATATCTCAAATTAAAAAAAACTTTCCCTAAATAGAATTAATGACCCAAGGTAAGTTTGATTAATTTAAGTGTCTACAAATGCTTCATAATAACAAAAGTTCATAATTAAGGATAAGGCATGTGTCTGGACATGTACATGGACAGCTAGTACAAGACAATACTAACAGGCAATAAACTAAAAGACAAATACGAATCTTCCACTGGCAATATAGAGGTTTAAGTCTACAATTTTTGTTATCCTTAAAAAGAAAGAACACTCAGCATATAACACAAGTTTAAAATTCAGGTCAACTCTAGAACTGTAGCAACGGTGGTGCTGACTTCGATTTTACACTTCGTTTATTTAACTATTTGAGATATACCGTTATAGCGAACAGGAATCAACGTGAAATGTTAATATAACTAGAGTAGGGATTGTCATATTTAGTTAAACATAAAATTCACAATTCGACATCAATACTTAAGCCGTACCAACATTATCCAAGCAGACCGACAACTTTATGAATCCCATTTCGACCCCCTTCTTTTCTCGAATTGATTTCAGACAACCGATTTGTAATTTATTACTACCTTACCTGATTCAAGTCTCGTGCTATTACTAACCTATCGACGGTAGTGCTTGCAGACTGTCGGCCTTCTTCTTCACCGAGTCTCTTGTAATTGCTAACATATATTTAAGCCTTAGGTCCACCATGGAATTTACAGTTAACAAGTGTCTTATGCTAGCCAGTGCTTGACATTCACACACAATGTGTGCTGCCGTCTCAGTCTCTTCCTCAGGAGAATCTTTGAAAGCTCTCCGCCTCTTGCGAGGCTTACTGATTTATTCCTCTAGTGAAGAAAAACATGTGCAAGCATGCAGAGCTCCATATGCACGGTTAAGTTTGTTTTAAAACTGGTGATCGACTGGTGTCTAGAGTTTGCTTACTTGATACCAAGTACCCTCTTGACCACGCATCCCTGGCGTATGCTCTTCTACCGTGCATAAGGGATTTTTTATGTGACCCTGTTATTTTCTCTGCGCTCGACTTGTTTAGCCAGACTGCCCGTGGAGACAGGAATCTGTTACTGGCCGCTGCCACGTGGAGGTATAAGATATAACTTCTGACAGTGCACTCAGTTAAATGATAAAAGATTTAATTATTCTTCTACTAGCATACTGGCAAATATGCTCAAAAAAACCCATATTGTATGAAAATCGATGCTCAACATTTAATTTTATTATTTATAATTCATGATATCTCGTTACGAGAAAAGTTGGAGAACAGTAAAATTATCTTTAACAATATTTGGAAGTACTGCTGTAAACATGTGGCAACTTTATTCAAAATGAGATACATTATCTGAATTGTAATTATAAACTAATAGAGCTTTATGCTCATTTTTTTATTTATTAAGACTTTAAAAAAAAATTAAAATATTTAAAATGTGCATAAAAATGTTTTTATATCGTCATAGAAGTCCCTTCGTGTAAATTTTCAAGTATTTTACTCAACTAAGCTAGAACAAACCGGTTTTAAATTATACCACTGTTTGTCTTGCCACTGTCATTTTAGGCATAATACATATAATATTCTGAGATTCAAAACCAATTTAGAAAATGGAGTGCAGCAACTAAAATTAAATTAAATAAATTCCAGTTCCACAAGTTTTTACACTTGTCTAATACGTGTGCTGTGAAAAATGTTTTTAATATATAAATATACGGCAAAAATTAAAGAGTTTTTGTTCAGTCAATAATCCACTGCTTCATCAGCTAATTGAATTGCAAAAATCACAAAATGTTCAAATGGATGAAATGATTTTCTACCAATGAAGATTTAGAAACTGGGATTAATGGCCTCTTTGAGCACCCTAACGTAGCTAACAGACTAAAACGAGCAAGACAAAAAGGCCTACGTTTAATTCAATAACTCACGCTCCTATGTCCGGCCCTGAAAAACTCCAGTTCCATTTTATGATATTAATTTTGTTACCCCCCCCCTAAGTAAACTAAGCCTTAATCTAAATTAAAAAATGTAATTATTTTAGCCATAAAATATGTCAAGATTTAATTGCTCAGAAACCAAAACTTCAGATAATAATTTCTATTACCACAACACACTAGGTGCACCCACACTTTCCAGTCCACTGACTGGTTTTATTCAACAATAATATAACATTTGCTTGCAGCATTTGTAACACAAATACATAGAGAAATGATATCATAGGGGATTAAAATTTACACACTCACACACATATATATTCAATGATATTGCATGTGGGCATTATATGCCTACTATTAATGTTATGTTGTGTCTGTGTCAATTATCTGCATTACGATAAACTTAAAACACCCACATACCCTTTGACGCAAGTGCACAATCAGGTGTTAAATGTGCAAATATACTTTGAACAATTTCCTTGTTAAGATGAAAGCTACAGTAGGATTAGAAATCATGCTTGGTAACAAATTTTACAGAAAATTTTAACCTACGTTAAGTAGACATGCACGCAAAGAAGAAAATTTTATGAGATAGTGTCAACAACTATATTATGTTCTCTACAGCAATATAATACTGCGAACAACAGATTGTGGTTATTTTTTAATATGTTAAACATTAGATCTAAAGTTTACACTTCGTCACGAAATGATTACCATCTATAAAAATGCAACATGGTTGGTTTAAAGAATAGAATTTTGATCAAAATTCTAACTTTAACCAATTTATTTAACAATGTTAAAATAATAGTATACATCTATTCACAAATTATAATTATTAAACATAATATGTAGAGCGTTTCTTGTAAGTCATAAGCAATCATACGATATTTGTTTTCGAAAAATTTTTTCTAGGACTCGGCTGAATGATTTTTTTCAGTTCAAGACCTGATTTCTAAGTAATCTCTTGCTTCATTTATGTACACTCAGTACTTAAAATTTTTTGAGAGCAACTTCTGATAAAAAAGTCCAAAATGATTAGAAGGAAATGTTAGACAAAGTTTACAAATAAGGCCAACGTTATGGCTCGAATGGAGCCCCTCTTAATATTATCTAACATATTAATGTGATTCGATTATAACCACAGAATTCAATCATAATATAGTGCTCTTAGTTTATGGTTACCTCAACCAAGTTTTGCTCTGTGTGTATAAAAAAGGGTAAGACGTTTAATGCAAAATTTTTCATGTGGGGGAGGTAATTTAAAGTAATAATCGTTTTGGCTTTGCAAAAAAAATATTCTTAATGATCTCCCTTTATTTAATCAATACGAGTATACCATATACAGTATCTATACTCGAGTTTACAAATTTACCTTAAATATATTACCTCTAAAGAAGCTAATGTCAAAACCATAGCTTGGGGATTCCAGAAGTGAAAGACAAAAAAAAAGAGCTATTTAAGTCAAAATAAATCTGTGTTGAAATTATAAAATTATTTAAGAATATCACTTAATTAAAAATTAAAAATCAAATAAATTTGTTCAAAATATGTGATATCGACATCGATTTCAAAGATCAGAGACACAACTCACATTTTCTCAATTTTGAGTTAATATATGGAAATTGCTTATTAATCAGTTGCCTACTCGTACGCAAAATTCGTGATTGTTTTTTTTTATTGTAAATTGTGGAAAAATATTCTTATTCAATAAAAAACGCTAAGGGCCTGAAAAAAATTAATTTTTCGTTTTAGGGTCGTTATTAAAATTAATTTTCATTCCAGGAGTTGACCGACAATCACTTCCTATTCCGACCAAAATTTTGGTTCCTATGGAAAAATTCAAATATGGAAATTAATTAATCATTTTCAAGATTTCGAACTTAAGTTTGAATTTTCGACTTAGGTACAATATTTATTCTCGAATCATTATTATATATAAAATACAATTTTTAATGAAAAAATTCCAAGTTTTAAGCTTTGGTGTGATAGAAAATATTAACTTAATTTCGAAATTTTGAGAAAGGTTAATTTGATGGCTCTCTGCAAAACAAGATGTTAATATTTATGCAAAATTAAAAAATAATCCCAGAACTCTTAAAAAATTGATCCAAGGTGGTAATATATGACCAACTAATAGGACAACCAATAAAGTCTAAAGGCCTATTTAGCCTACCGTTGAAATCGTAGATGTAGCGTAAATGTAAATGTTTGAGCGCTTATAGAATGCCTAAATCCGTGTCAGGTGTTTTTGAAAAAAAAAAATCAAAAATATTTGCAGATTAAATAAAAGAGAAAACTGTGTGTTTTACTTTTAATTCCGGGTGTTTTTATTAAAAATATAAAATCAAATGGATAAAGAAGATTTGTTTATTACCTTGAACTTTTTGCGTATTTGTAAAATGTACAGGGGCATAAAGAAAAAACCTCATCCATTTTTTAACAAATAACAAATAAATAGATATACAGCTGTTCGAAACAATGATGAGAGTACAGCATGTTTAGTATATTCGCCAAAATTACGCAACTTATTTAAATAGTACCAGCTCTTCTGTACACATAAAAATAAATCTGTGTTTATTTTACATAATTTTAAGTACGGCAACTCTTTCCGGTAAAATTGGGATTCCCCTGGCTCCCAAAGTAGAGTACGGGAACACAAATATAAAAAGTTTAGAAATCGTAGTGTTTTAATTATATTCGAAAATTCTAAATCCTCTAAATCCAAAATGATAACCAATCAATGATATGGCGGTAATTTCAAAAAATAGTTAATTCGAAAGTGACAAATTCATCGAAAAGTTTTAAGAGTTAATGTCGCAAAATTTTCTTTCAAAAAGAGCTTTAAACGCTTTTGTGCAATTATTTTTATAAAATACGTTGTATTTGCAATAAAATCGCACTTTTTATTGACTTGCCAACAGATTAATTTAAATTTTTTCAATCACGTTTTATTTTATGCATTTTCATTTTCAGGCAATTTGCTCGTCATTCTGGTGGTTACGTTATCCCGTCGCCTGCGCTCCATAACCAACTTCTTTTTAGCCAATTTGGCTCTGGCAGATTTTTGTGTTGGTCTCTTTTGTGTCATGCAAAATCTTTCGATTTATTTAATAGACAGGTAAGTGAGACTTTGCCACTGCAGACCAAAAGTTTAAAACTATTTGGGAGCGGTGGCAAAATGTTTAACGTAATATTGTACTTTATTTCCCGTGAGTTTAATTTTGACATGGCTAAGAAAAACTGAAAATTTTAAATTTGCCTTTTAAGTTTAGAGCTTCAAAATTGTGATTAAACATTTCCAGTGAAACTAATTTAAAATTGTTTTGGGGTAATTAAACTCTATTAGATTCTAGTAAAAAGAAAAAAAATGTAAAGAGAGACAACAAGTGGCAAATATGGAATGCTCAGTAGTTCCCTTTATGAAATCAATTTTGATAAAAGTTATGACATTCAGGTTTTCCACTTCAGTGAATTTATTAAGAAAACTTCACTTTTCAAAACTTCCACAGTTCGTACTAAAAGCCACAATGCTGCTGTGAATTTTAATTTTCTCTTCAATAAAATGTTTTTTCTTTGCTTGGTTGCTTGTTATACTCGGGTTCCCAATTCATTAAATGGATACTTTTCTTTCTACTGTTTTTTCAAAAAAGTCTTATTAAAATGCGACATGTGTAGGATAAGAATAAAAGTTGGCAGTTGGATGGCAAAATATTAGCAATTAATATTAAATTGGATATATGACAAAATAAATACGAACTTTGTTTGTTTGTAGAAATCAAGACATTAGTTGGAAATAGTTAAGACCTCAAAGGGTTTTATAAGCCCCTATAATGGTCATATTGCTTTGACCAAATCTAATTTTGAATCTTCAAGTACTGATGCCTAATCCCGATGAAAATTTTCACTATTGAGACCAATTTCAAATGTGAATTCGGAAAGGAGCCCTAGTCTTACCCGAAAAACTATTTTCAGAAACGAGGTGCATTTTCGAATAAAGTTAAATTGTCGTTTACGAAACGAGCTTTAATTTGTGGCCTTTATTAATTTTTTAAGAAGATTGAGTGGACATTTGAACGCTAACGAATTAGGTCGCGTCTACCATTTTTCTTCGTGAACAAATTCTATATTCCAAATAAAGGTAGTGTACAAATGATATTTCCCAGGTCCCCTATTTCCATCTGCATAGCATATGAACTCATGTCGCCTAACTACGTTGGGGTATTGTGTATGTGGTGTTCCCAGACTCGATACATAAGCTTTCGTCGCAATTAGCTTTGGCCATAGTAGAGCTAGAACCTCGTGGCGAATCGCAGGAACCACACACCCAACCTCACCAACTGCTACCTAGGTGTAGTATGTCAGTGGCGTGCACCAATCCAGTACATCAACCTTCAGGAGAAGTGTTTTTGGCTTATTGTGTTTATTGTTTTCTCAGAAGCGAGACATTTAACGTGACAGCGCTAGTTCCAGGTGACTGTTGGTAAACTATTCCCGTGGCGTTCCTCAGACTGTGATCAAAGTACTTCGAATACTACAACATAGTGGCCCTGTTGTGCCTACCATCCTCAACCGCTTCATGTTTATTTGTTTGCCCTGTTTCACTTCTGTTTGGCCACCAGGAAGTGTTAGTTATTGCTTTCAAAAGATGATTTTAAAGGGGGTTTCAAACCCACCATACCTTAATTAAAGATTTTGCAGGTATATATATAATTAACCAAGTACGTCCGCAATACCGACATAACTGCTCCTCGACATTAAGTTTCCAGTCCGGAGAGTATGGCCTCTCTAATTTGAGTTTTACGTTGTCGAAGTGGATGTAAGTTGTCAATTGCTTAAACCTGCTGAAGGACATATGTCATTATAAATGGATGTATTGTAGCTCTTTGGCTGGCTGGGAATTGAAGTGAAATACAGCAGCATCATTACAAAGAAAGCTGGTATTTTTCCAGTCAAACTGGATGCAGTATGTACTTTGTTCCATAAAAAAATATACGGACTATCCCGATGTTGGATTTGCACAGACCGTTGCGTGTTTGATTCGCGAAAGTAGTTTCAAATGCATTTTTTGCCAACATAAGTATATCGATATCGAAAACGAATCCTCAACTTCTTCATTGTATTCGATATAATATATTTAAGAGAGTCACGGAATGGTACTACCCAGAAAATGTCAGAAAATAAATTAGAAGTAGTTCAAACTTGAATGTATCTGCTCATATTCATACGCACATCAGAGCGATAGACTACATGTTTAAGAAAGAGGCCTATTAGTGGGATTAACATGGCGTTGTGACTGATTTTTGTGACGTTGGGTTGTATAGTAAGCCATCAGTATTGCGTGGTCACGAAAACTATTGATTCAAAAATTGCCATCGATGTGATGTAAGGTAACTAAGGGCAGTAATGCGTTCACTTGACGATAGGTTGAGTACGTTGCAAAACAGGTATTGGTGTAAAACTCTGATTTATTGTGATGTAACTAAAATTTCCATTTAAATTCTATTGAAATTTCCCTCCACTTGAAAGCCCTTATCTGGGTACAAAACTTTAGCGAAACGTACCTACAATTTGCCTTCGTTCCTCCTAAATGCAAGAGGAAGTAATAAATATTTGAGCTTCTTTGCATCCTTTATTCAAATACAGTCAACACTTATTATGCCAGCTCTCATTGCGTACAAAGTCGACATAATAAATATTCTCTATAATGCTCCTTTTGCATTTAAAAAACTTCTGTTACCTTTGAAATCATCATAGATCATAACAAAGTGTTACAATTGACATCACAAATATAATGCAAACATTTCAATTGTAATTTATGCAGAGAGTTTGTAGAACGACTCAAGTCAATGAATGCAAATAAATGTGCACATTTTGTTCATGAATTCATTTTTAAATTGAACAACTTTTGAATTTCAAATCCACTTCTCTGAAAGTCATAGTGATATTTCTTTTTTGTGTCTCTTTGTGTGTTTTTTAAAGTTAAGTATCATTCTGGCTAATAAGTCATGCTGAAATGCGATTGAGATAAATAGAATAGGATTTCCAAAAGAAGCAGGTCAATGTTTACATGGCATAAAACATGCTGGCTATGAGGTCTTACTGAAATTTTAATTTAGGTGCCACATATCGTTATCGTGCTTCAAATCTCGTAATCCATATTCATTACGTTTAGTGTTGCGTTTGTCGTTGGCGGTAATGAAATTCAACACTATTTTTTACAGAGCACTTGGCCAGTAATAGTTAAGACTGTTGGCGTTTACCTAAAGAAAAACTCTCGACCACGACTAATATTCCACTAAAGCTGATAATTTTTATACTGTCGGAACATATAAATATTGCCAGATTTCTTAACTAGACAGTATCGACGTATTAACGTCACTTTGCACAAATTAATAAGAGGAAAGCTTATCTAATGAAGTCGGTTACCCATTTTAACCATTGTACGAATTGATGATGGTTAAGTGGTCCCAATAGGTCACAGCAACTTGCGGCGTCAGTTATTTAACGATCGTCTACGCGTTCTGGTAGTATGACAAATGAAGCTGCCGATCGCCCATCTGTAGCCAACAAAAATTTTTTGTGGAAGCTTTTCCACCCGGTGAATCTTGTATGGATTACCCTTGTTTTATATATGGATTATATAATTTTATTTATTAAAAAAATGCGCATCCTGGATAAAGAACACATTTCATATACAATGGGAGTCTTTTTCCAAACGCTCCTTTGGACATGCTACTCCCTCAGGTATCTTGCTGTGTTGATTTGACTTCAGTTACTACAGGAATTACAAAAACTACAAAACGCAATTGCAATGCAAGTATTTACAAACTCATAATATCACCCCGACCTTACTGGAAACTCCTATTTTTACTAGTCGGATTTTGTTTGCTTTGCAAAATAATGTTATGTTTGAATTTATTAATATTTTATTCGTTTGCTCTGCAAAAAGTCAAATGTTTCTGTTTGCTAAGAATATATTTGCTAACATATATAAGTAATTATTTATTTTATTCCAAGCCGCCTCAGGCTAGATTTTATTCTTAAGTTTGAATTAAAACTATCATGCTGGCAACTGAAATGTAGCCTATCTATTTAGACGGATCCCGTGGAAGAGGTGCACAATTTTATAGGTTGAACGCACATACCCGCTATGCAAACCGCCACAGAAATATTAATATAGGTAGCTAATATATAAAACTACAACGCACACTTTTACTACTAGGTAGCCAACAGACTAAGAAATCCAAAACAAACGTTGTTGATAGGTTATAATTCTCATTTAGTTTATAATAAGTATTGATTATAGTGGAGGTTTGGCCATGAAAATTGAAGCAGTTTTTGCAACCGTACGCACTATAATCACAAGGTCACTTGAATTGTAGTCAGAGTTCTTTACCGATTCTTCTTCCGACCATAGTGGAACTGCAGACCGTAGTCAAGATCTTCCAAATTTATCTTATATTCTACGTATTTAATTATTTTTAATGCAGCTTTTAGTCGCATGGTGTTTGGACATAAGGTCTCCCGAAACTATCTAATATTCTTTGAATTCAACTTGTAATTTGTCGAATACAAGGTGCCCCGAAATTATATGGTATCTCATATAATCGGATATAAAATTGTTCGGAGTTATCTTATACTCATTTGTATTTGTCCGCGTCAAAGGTGCCACAAAATAATCTTGTATTACCACTAACCTAGTAGAAGAATATACATTCACAGTTATAGTTGCTTTAAAAAAATATCTTTATGCATACAGCACAATCTACGTATTAAAGTGAAACTCCGGGAAGACTGAACCTAACTCTAGCAGGACGATAAACCGGCGTTACATACAATAAACCGGGTGTTGGAGCTACTGAATATCGCTGTAAGAAATGCAAACAAACTCCAGGAAATTGATTAATAAACCTGAAAAGATACTAATTTACATCAAAATTTTGAAGGAGTTGAATTAAATCTTTTTGAGTATTGAATTAGTTGTACAAAAGATGCTGACTTGACAAAGTTTTCGAGCGGTCGTATAGCACTTCGGCGACAAAAAGGTAACGCAACGCAGAAATTTATATAAAACACTCATATTTTTGTTGCCTGAAAAAAAAAACAAATCGTTAAAATATGAAGCACTTATTTCGTTTTTTATGAAAAACAATAAAAAATTTAAACAAAATTTTGAATTTTTTAAAACAATAAAAATTTTTGAAATTTTGTTTTTGTTTTCCATATAAATTATGGCGGTGCATTGCTTTTTATTAAATGGGGGCCTAAGTAAATTTTTAGCATAAACCTACCGAATTGCTGATTTCGGATTTTCGATGACATTTTCGATGACGGTAACAATCTTTTCAAGACACGAACAGGAACGTCTTGACACAAAGGAGACTTAATAATTCTATTCCTAATCTAATAGTTGACACTATTAGGTGTATTTTCTTGCCTAAAATTCCTGAAAGCTTTTGATCGATATAAACGTAATATGTTATAGTCATGATGACGCGCTCTTCTTTTGTGTAGCTCTTTATTTTTGATAATTAGAACAACCATAGCCAACAGCTGTTAATGATCAGTGTTGCCACATACAAGAAAAAATGCCACAAAATTTAAATAGGGAATTTTTATACATTTTGTAAAAAAAGATTTTACTCATTCTTCAATGTTGAATATATTTAGTTTTTTAGACTGGACGTATTGAGGTATTTGCTTTAAAAAAGCAAAAAGTAATCGGTATGGTTTCTAAAAAGCTTTGCTACTCTCGGCTGATTAGTTTTACTCTGTCCCTATTTAAATATTGTAAGCAGGAATTCGAGCTTCTGAAAGCTGTGGCATTTGTATTTGCAGACAATTCAACAGTTTAAAGTTTAAAAATTTATCACCAGTACTTTTGCGATCAGTTCAACTATAGAGCAAAGTAGTTTGAAACAATCTTTTAATGAGTATTTTAGATCTGAGATTGGTTAAAAAATATGAATGAACAAAAATGTTTGGAATGTGAAAATTGATTTCGGCACATAAAGCCTGTGAATGCCGCCTATTTCTAACGTTAG
Source organism: Phania funesta (assembly GCA_963932375.1). NCBI lineage: Eukaryota > Metazoa > Arthropoda > Insecta > Diptera > Tachinidae > Phania > Phania funesta. Next base: position 98,957,544 of record OZ010653.1, on the reverse strand, counting down.
CACCTGAAGGTATTTAGTGTCTTTTTAACCCTAAAGCATACGATGATTAACAGTCTATAAAAAATTCATCAGTAGCTGTATACATTTGCCTTAAAGAACAGTCATTAACAAATAACTTTTTTTCGGCCACAACTAGTTGTCAACGAAATATTCCCATGGTCCTAAGTAAATACTTGCGTGCGTGTCTATTAGTACAACATGTTATGCAAGTTTTATGGCCCAGGGTTTAATAACGAGCCAAATGTAACAAAACCCTTAAATACCATAACAAGGCATCAAGGAAAGTTATACAATTAAAATGTAAATTAAATATTTAACACCAAATTCTATGTTCATTCCTAACTATGCAACCGCAACAGTAAACAAATGTTAGCAACACGAGCAATAATAAAGGAACAAATGACAACACAATTTATAGTAAACAAAAGCTTTGTGTAAAGAATGTACATATGTGTGTTCGTAACTAAGATTATTTAAATACACAGTGGCAAGGAAGAATTTTATTTCTAATGTGTAGCAAAAATACTTTTACTCTCTCATATATAGCAGGGTTCGCCTATTTTATTTTTTTTAATGTAAACATCGTCAATATTAATTATCCGAAGGTTGCATCTGAGCTATTTCACTACCATAGGCATAAACTAGAGGTATGACTAAAAAAAGTGGAGGGCAAAGGTAAGCCCATCAGATAGCAAAATTGTGCAACAATAACAAATATCACTGTTCAAGCGAGAACACCCGTTAAATAATTAGGTATCCACCTAGACGTCCATTTTGGTCTTTTGCTATATTGAGGCCGAAATTACGAAAATACGACTAAGAACGATTCAATTACACTCAATATACAAATCCATTATAAAGACAATACGGGCATATGTGATTCAGCGGGGCAGAATTTCGGAAGTTAAAAAGAAGACAGTCCAGGGTTTTACGACTTATAGGCTGCGCCCTGTTGGTACATACAATAAAAATATCCATAGTGATATAAAAGTTTTTACTATCCAAGAAAATGTAAAAATATACCCTGCACTTTAGCATCCGATTTACTACAATTTCATGGGCACCAGAGACTGAAGAAACAGCCAAATATAGTCTGGCGAGACAGCTCTTCCAAATTAATACTAGATGGTTTATTGCGATTTGAATATAATAATTTATTTCCTACAGTGTTAGTAACTTGAAAATAATATTTTAGAGATGAGATTTGAACACTTCTCCTGAGTTTCGTTTAGTAAAAAGTTTCAATAAAATAAAATTAAAGTTAAAAATAAAGTTGACTTATAATCCTGCTGAATTGCACTTATAAGTAAATTACTGTCACAACCACGGTAATCTTTAAAATATTAAAAAAAAATTATCTGTTTCCGGAACATGATATAGTTTATGTGACCAATTGTCACCACCGTACTTTCTTCTGTAGTCAATATCTAAAACTTATGAGCAACGTTCTTATGTCCAGATATAACACAATATTCATAGAAAATTCGCCACTTAAGCCAAAACGCATTTTCCATCATATCTCCTGTTCAGATTATGTTTTCATACCTTTTTTATTCTATTCAAGATATAGAAGATATCGCTATAATAAAATGGTTTTGATTTATTCTTAGCTCTGGGGATTTGGCTACTTTAATAGATATTTGCATAAAACAGCCTTGCTGTATACAGTGTGTCCGCCAGGAAGGTTTGTTTGTTTGTTTATAATTTTTGTTTGTTTATAATTTTTGATTAAATGCATGTGATGTGGCACCGTCTTGTTAAACCCAGTTGTTAGTCAAGCCCAAAGCATGCAGTTGTGGCTTTAAAAAGTTTTCAATCATATCACGATATCGCTTCCCATCGACAGTTACCGTTACGCCGTTTTCAGTTTCAAAGAAGTAAGGTCCAATGATTCCTCCTGACCAAATTGCACACCAGACTGTCACTTTTAATGGATGCAAAGGCGGTTGGTGAATAATTTGAGGGTTTTTCCATTGCCCAGAACCGACTCTTCTGTTTATTCACATATCCATTCAAATGAAAATGTACCTCGTCCCTCATTATGAAATCTCTCATTATGAAAATCGGGGTTGTCATGGACGAGCTGTAGCATCCTATTGGAATATGTACGGCGGCGTAAATGGTCTTCTGGAAGAAGCTCTTGTGTCAACTAAATATTGAATAGAAACAAATTGAGGTTGATGGATTGTTTTGAACACTTTCTTGAACAGCAGTGATGTTTTCAGCCGATCTTGTAGTACGTTGTGATCCATGCTTGGGCCTATCAGCTACAGTCCCTCTTTCTTCGAAATCATTCACTAAATAGTGCGTCTTGTTGGCACGTTGTTTCCCACAAAAATTTAACGTAACTTTCTCATCGTCACAGTAATCGATGACTGATTTTGATAAATTGTTTTAACGATTAAAACACGTTGGTTTACCGAATATTTTTCTATAATAAATTTGCCACGTCTCCATTTCACGACTGCCAAATATGAACTGTCAAGACTAATGTTTACCAAAATGGCGGCAAAACAAAGTAGTACTCGGCGGACATCCTGTATTTACAATTAAAAGAAATTTACGCGTATTTCTTTTGCTGTATTTCAGTGACACCTGTTTTAACTGCAATGGCGTTGATAACAATGATGTGTTTAAACGTCCAATTTAAAAGGCTGTCTTAGCAATTGATAATAAGCAATGGTTAACGGTATTCCGACCGGCTGGCACAGAAAGTCTTTAATAAGCTTTTTAGACGTAATTTCCATTGTGTATATTACTATGTCCGCAAGCACAATAAACCCCAAACTTTGGCAACACTATTTTAATTTTTCCATATTTCCGGAACCATAGCCCTTATTTTTGTATGTTTGAATTTAAATAACTGTTTTGCAAATTAAAAATTTATTAAATAATACAAAATTGTTCTTACTATTTTTTGTTTAATTTTATTACAGCTGGGTGTTTGGTGAATTCATGTGTCGTATGTATCAATTTGTCCATTCTCTGAGTTATACGGCTTCAATTTTTATATTGGTGGTGATTTGCATGGAACGATATTTTGCCATTGTTCATCCCATAACCTGTAAGCAAATATTAACGGCTGCTAGATTAAGGGTAAGTGTAAAATAGTAACGAATTGTGTTTAAATTGTTGAAACTTTAATGTTTACTAATGTTTATTTTATGGGCTAAGCGCATAAGATAAGGATGTATGAATTTTGTTTAAATATTAAGACCAATCACTTTTTCTGTAGAAACGAGTATAATTGCTTTGAGTCTTCAAATTCAAGTACAGCTCAAATTTATTACTATTTACTTTCCTCTATTATATTGAAGCAAAATAAATTTATTCTCACAAATAAGGGTAGAAGTTTTGTAGCCCTAAAATAATTTAATTTTACAAGAAATTTAATTCTCATCCATACAACTGCAATGTCACCAACAAATTGAAATATTCCGCAAAAATTCAGAAAAATTAAAAAATTTAAATTTTGCCAAAAAAATACTCTCTTTACCAAAAGAAAAAAACGTAAAGGTAAAACAGAACTCTACCAAACAATAACAAAATCCTAAAATCAGTAGTGCGATTCACTAACTTTTAACGATTCGACAGTCGCAAAATTTGTCGACAATTTTTGGTTCTTTGCAGTAACGATTGTGTGATTCACTAACTACTCGTAAACGATAGTAGACATCGTTAATTTTTTTGTTGATTCAAATTGACATCAAGTGACAGCACTGTCAAAAAAATATCAAATAAACGAAAAGAACAAAGAAGAATGGAAAAAACAAAGATTTTTCTTTTTAAGAAATTGTTTGTGCATTTAGCTCTTTTTGAAAAAGTTAAGTAAAAAACATTTGAGGCTTTTTATACATGTAGTATAAACATATTATTTATGTACCTAGTGGTCGAAAAGGGACGCAGAAAGTAAGTAGTCTGCTTCGATATCTCCCCATACATTAATAATATGTACCTAGTGCCTTGATCATTAAAAATATTGGACCATAGTCATAGCCAAAACCTAAATTCGGTTCTTTTAAAATCCAGCTTTAAATTTAAATGTTGTTATTATTAATTTTGGTACCATAGACAAAACGTATGCATGTTTTAAGTTGAACCAGCTTTAAATGTTTGCATACAAACAATAACAAAATACAAAAAAAACTGGCATCTTTGATCAACTGATGCTAGTTATAAAAAAAACAAGAAGCGGCAAAATGTATGTTCTAAAATTTGCCATCACCTTATTAGATAAATGTTGAAATTGCACTACATATAAAGAAATGAAAAAGAAACTATTTGGCGTGCCAGCCATTTCTTGACCAACATTTATCCATTTACTGTTGGAAGCCGAACCAACTTGTAAAATTTGTTTTTCACGCTTACAAGTTCAGCATAGCTAGTAAATGTTATAAACTGTGGGAGTAATGAAGCAATTTTTCTACAAATATTTTTAATTATTCTCCCGACAGTGGAATGAGACATTCTATCAAAATCAGCAGATTAATGATAATTATATATTTTTATATTCTGCACACTGAAATTACTTTGATGGACGTTTCTTCTCAGACCCTGCCAAGTTGTTAAAACTGGTAGGCATATTGGAAAACAATCGAGGACTACCTCTTCAATATGCAACAAGTTTAAAAGAAAAAGAGCTGTAACGCGAAAAAAAATCCTTATCCTTATTTTAGGTTTGTTGTTCAGCTACAGCTAGTTTTATACTTAAAGTCGACTTCAACGTTAAAAGTATATTTTAACTTGTCTATGGAAGACCTAAAGTCGACTCTTAAGTGACTATGATTATGGGCCATTCTTTATAAATGATTTTTAAACCAAATAAAACTGCCCCTAAAAGATGCCATGAATTTTTGTTTGTCGAATAAATAAACAACACAAAAATATACGTCGTTTATTTTTGTCTACAATCGTTAAGCTAACAACAACAGCAGACTAAACGATTGCGAATGTTGTTAAAAAAAATTACTGAAATAGCAACATCGTAAATTTTGTAGTTACAATTTTTTATCGATGCGATTGTCGTTAAAAAATAATAGTGAATCGCACTATATCATCGCAATTGAAATTGAAAATAAAAAAAGATCGACAATTTTCCACAAAAAAAAAATAATAAACATGATAATTCAGCCAAAAGCTAAGTCCACGTTTGAGTTAAATATTGCGGCTTCGGAATACAAAACAGCACAAATTGTGCCAAACGACTTGCGTTTCAGTACTCCCGAGTTCGCCATAATTTAACTTAAATATATAAGAAGAACATCAGTTTTTAGTACTTAATTCCGCCACTTTGATCTTGATAGATCGATTTATATGATTATCAATATAATAATGCTTTCAAATAAGAATAACTCAAGATAATCGAGATTGGCATAAATATATTTAAGAGTAAGATGAAATGAACTTGTTTCTATATATTTGCCTAATGAACAATTAATTCGAACGGCACTGTGGTGTGCCTTTCTCGAATTATAGTAATACGCTCCCGTAAATATTATACTTACCAATTCCACATAAAATCTGTAATCGCAAATAGTCTTCTGAAAGAATTCTGCAAAATAACTTAATTAACCAACAAACGCGGTAGGCATACAATAATTTGAACAAAAAGCGAAGTTGTAATTGTGGCCAAAAAATTCATTCTGGCGGATTAAAAAAAGAAAAAATTAACAAAACAAAAAACTAATAAAAGGATCAATTTATTATGATAATAGTGTGAAGAATGCAAATGTTAATTGTATTAAAAATCAAATTTAATTATGCCAAACTATTTAGTTCGTCATAATTTGCCTTTAATATTGCAAAAGAGACTGATTTAAACAAAAACAAAAATTAAAAATCATACTAACAATTTCCCTCAGAAGACAAAATTGTGCACCTATAACAATAACAAATACCACTATTCTAGAGGAAGCACACGCTAAATATTTGGGTATCCACTTAGATCGACGCCTAACTTGGTCCCGCCATTCTGGGATAAAAGTTAAGGCCATAAAACTGCGAACAAATCAACTACACTGGTTAATAACTCCTCACTCAAACTTGCCTTTGGAATGAAAGTCCTTTTACAAAAATCCTTTATAAAGCCCATAGGGTCATAAGGCATTCAACTGTGGGATATTGCTTGTGGATCAAATATTAAAAGGTTACCAAGAAGAAAGTCTAGGATTTTAGATTCACCGTATGGGATCGCTAAATGAGAATATTCTTAGAAATCGAGTTCCTACTATCTAAGACGAAGCAAAAGCCTACACGCGCAAATACTAAAACAAACTAGTATGCCTCTCCAACACTCAAGTGAACGATTTAATGTAATTTCATGGGCACCAGGGACTTTAAAAAATACACACTTTCAGCCTGGCGAGACGGTTCTCGCAATCCAAAATAAGATTTGAATACAATAAATTAGTTATTACATTGGTAGTCGCTAATAAATAATATTTTAGAAATAAGATTTGAATATTTATTGTAATTTTCTTTGGGAAATATTGAATAAAATAAAATTAAAGCTGAGAAAAATTTGATCCTGATAGATCGTTTTATATGATTGTCATTATATTAATACCATAAAACAGATAATCCAGTTTTGCATGAATATAGCCAAGCCTTAGATGATGAATGAACTTTTAGTTCCCCTGTTACGCGACTTCTAAAACCTCCATTAATTCATTTAATTTGTTTCCCGGCACATCACAGACCCTTCTCTCATTATAAATATATGTATATATACGGGTAGAGTTGTTCCACATAAAATCTGTAATGGCAAATTTTATTTTTGTATACTTAATTTTATTTTATTGATTCTTTTTACTAAAAGAAATTTACAATAAGTATTCAAATCTTATTTCTAAATTATTATTTACTAGTTATTACCAATGTAATATTTTTTTATTCCAATCTTCATAAATTATCTTCTATTGTGTAGAGAGAGCCGCCGTTTCTGTTTCAATTTACTACGTAAGTATTTTTGGAATAAGTCCATTTGCATTTTTATGTGTGGGAAACGAATATTTTGCCATTGCCTTCTTAACCTTCTTTTCTCAATGACGAGCATCTGTATATCTGCTGTTGCCTGGTACGATTTTATTTTAGCTGATGGCTTTGTTGGCGTTGCAACTATGGCTGCGGCAGTTACGACGTCTGTAAAATTATCTACAGCTGCTTGAAAAATTTTCTTCTCAAACAATTCTGCAAAATAACTTAATTAACCAACACGCGAGAATTTAAGCCTTAAATGTGTAAAAAAAAAACTCATTCTGAATTCAAGTGGCGGATTGAAAAAAGTTACAATTAAAAAAAACGAATAAAACGGATCAATTTAATATGAAAATAATGTGAATTAATGATAATAAAAATACAAATGTTAATTGTATTAAAGATCGCGTTTAGTGTTTTTTCTCAATTGATTGCTTTTTATCTTTTAATGTTGCATGTTGTTCGTGTGTGTAAATAAATAAAAGCATCACACGCATACATGTAACAAAATACCATTGTATGCAATTAATTGCAATTACTTGTACGAGTATATTGCAATAATGCACGTGAGTGTGTTAGTGGAATTTAACCTATACGTACATACAAATTTAAACTACAATTGAAGAAAGTTGGTAAACGTTAAATCACCTTACAACTTGACTTCGAATCAAAAATATTCACGAGATTTATTATAAGTTGTTGAATAATAATTAACAGATATAAAATTTAAAATGTACATGGAAAAAATAAAAATTTAATTTAACTTTTAATTTTGGTTTTCATCACTTTATGGTATCCTCTGTTACCCTCTATTGGCTATTGAGAAATTCATTGTCAAATATTAACAACACTCAAACAATTTGTACAGCAAAGATATTATTTTTAATCGACTACAACATATAGCCCGATATCTTTTGTAAGAACGAATACCATTGTAGGCCCTCAAAGAAGACCCTTTTAAAGAAGTCAAAAAAAAAACGAATGCAATCTTAGAAATGTTTAAATAACAAGTCCTCTTAAAAAATACTTTCATGAATGAATGTGTAGAAGTTTGAGGTAAGAAAGCGGAAATTTGAGAATTTAAATAAAAGAAAGTATTTATTTGAACGCACTTGTCGAGGGAAATTTTTAATACTTCAGCGAATAATTTACTAGGACTCTATAATATATATTTTTTCCATTAGCAAAGCTTTTTATTTTTATTTTCAATAAAATGATAATTTTTTTAGAATACTGAAAGAGCTGAGTTATTTGACAACTAGCAGTAGGGAATATTTTTGATCATATTTCTGTTGGGTTAGAACTTAACACGTTTTATGCTTTAGTCAGCTTTCAGCTTGCATTGAAAAAGGAGTCAGATAAAGGCTGCAACAAGCAAAGTAACAGTGGGGCAAACTTCGTTTTAACCCAACAAATACATGATCGAAAATGTTAGAAATATGAGCAGATCTTTATAATTCAATTTTCTTCAATAGTCACTAAGTAGACGGACACAGGAATGCTAATGGCGTGCATAGTGGCACAGAAAATGCATATAATATATTCCATTCTGCTAGTTGTCAAATAACGTAACTCATTCAATATTCTTAAAATATACATAAAAACTTTTAATTGAAAAAATAAAATATAATCCTGAATTTGAACGAATTATTAGCTTAATTATTATTACATTGAGTTATATAAACGTTTCTTGGCTCCTTTTAACTAAGATGAAATACAAAAAAATAGCAAAATTTTTAGCTTATTCATTGGAAATTTAAATTAAGACCAATAAAACACTGCGGCCAGTGTCTAATTATAAAGAATAAATGGTACGAAATATTTCTGCTAATTTTTTTTATTTTCATGCAGTTACTTCTGAACAGAACCCGACTTTGGCAGGTGAAACCGACTTTGACAAGATAACCCGCCTTTGACCGGAAATGTTTTACAATTGCATTTGTCTTCTTCTCCTGTTAATTTTACTTTGAGATCTGTTTCTACGTCTATTTCTACTGCTATTTCCTCTTCTGCTTCCACTATTACTTTTAGTTGTACTTTTGTATCTTCCGTTTCCCTTTCTTCTCTTTATATCTCGAATTTTTCTTTTTTCGATCTACAGGACTTATCTTCCCATGATCCTGCATCGGCACAGTGCAGTAACAAGTAATCGTAATGTGTTTGTTGCAACTGCACCGGGACCTCAGAAGCGGTGTTATTTAGGTAGTGACCAGTAAATATTTTTTGATATGTGTACGTCTTAACAGTGCCCTCTGAATATGCATATAATTTGCAAATTTTAACCAGAACTCCAACTGACTACTACTTGCTTATACCTGCGTAATAATACTTCCGAGTTACGGTGTCGAGACCAGTGTCACATTTTACAAGTATTATTAATTTGATCCTCTTTAAAATTGGAGATAAATAGAATATTTCAAAACTTAGGAAACTTTGCTATAAAATTATTTGTCCACCTTCTCGTTGATAAAATTTTGCAGTCGAAAATTCTTTGGCAGGTTTAGCTATAGGGCGGCATTACTGTTGTTGCCGAGAGCAGCTATCCTATTATTCAGGACAATCTCGTAGTCTTTGTTGTCTTACAAAGTGAGTACAGGGCAAGAAAAATCATGGGTCAAGTGGAGAGAAACTTTTGTCTAATACAAGTGCGTCTTTAGCTTTAGCTTTTGGAGGAAAACATTTCATAGGAAACATAAAGTTTTTAAAATTTTATACATCTTTAATTATTTTGCGACATTGAATAAAGGTCTATTTACACTGATCCCTTCCGTGCCGTGTCCGTTCATTGTGTCAGTGAAAATCCGATGCTAATTTACGTTCATCCTATGTACGTCCCGTTTTTCAATGAATGAAGATGACGTATGATGAAGTGGCAATTATTGCCATATTTCTGGGGGAAGAAATCAACGAATTCAAAAGGGCGAAAACGGGTTAATAAGGCGAAACTGCTGAACGATTCCTATATTGTTCCAATTTTAAATCGTTCATATATTTTTTGTGTGGCAAATCATACAATTGCAGCAGAATTACAAATATAACGATCTGCGCAATTTTTTAATTCATGACAGCAAACACGTGGTCAAAAACAGGTACCTCAATATTAGTGAAATTGTACTTTTTATACTATTTGATGTATAAAAGTACCGTGGTAACAACCGGTGAATGATTTTATACTCAATATAACTATATATATCTGAAAAAGGATTTGAGCTTCAATGAAAAATTAAAAATATCGTTGCCGAATTGTTAAAAAAACGGAACAGGCACGAAACGGACAGTGAAGCAGCACCGACAGCAAAAAAGGACGTGTGTAAACAACTTCACTTTAACATAAGGCAACGATACAAAAGGGAACTGACACGGCACTGATACGTAACGGAGGAGTGTAAATAGACCTTTAGACTTTGAGTTTTCTATTACAATACACAACACGCGCATCCAACTGAAGCTTTCAGTAATGAATTATAAATTTTAAGCGAGACAAAAATATGTTTAAACTTAATTTAAACAACACAATTGCTAAAAAAAATTAATACTCGTTTAGGGTGGTGGGAGCTGGGAAATATTTTCCTTTGAATCGGCTTAAAAACTTAGTTAAGAAAATTGTTACATTTCTATTCCCTGTTAAAGAGAAGGTTGTATTGCAAATCCGAATCGGTTATACAAATAAAAATATTGTGGCAGTGTTATAATATTACCATGTGCGGTTTCTTAATGAACTTCTTGAGCTTTTTATCCTGCAAACCGAATACCGTACGCCATTATTTGAATGGTATTTATAGCATCAAATGCAGCTAGCAGTGTAGATGAATTCCTTTGTACTGAAGTCAATTTAAGACATCACAAAATTAATTCCCTACTGTTCTATAACTTACATTTATTGTATAAAATTTATGTTTGCCTAAATTTATTTATTGAAAAAATCGATTTATTTTAAGCCACTTTTAATTTACTCTTCAAATTTATTCTTTGGGGGATGTGTCCAGTTGTGCATGTTCCCTTTTTCTGTAACCTTATTTTTTAATTTAAATATTTAGATATTCGTATACCAGAACCATAAATCATACAAAATTGAGCAATCTAGTTTAGCTTTGTGTACAAACATTTGTAAATTATTTGTATATGGAATAGATATTTAATTTATTTTACTTTTGGTAAATATGCACAGTGGCAAGTTGAGGAAAAAAATCTAAAGTTTCGAAGAATAAATTAAAAAGCAAAATAGCAATATGAAAAACTTAATTAAACCGAACTCTTGGAAATACTTGTCTATGGTTAAACACCTTCTAGTTTCTGAATTTTATAAGTAGAATTAAAAATATCAATTACACTTTTCGGAAATGAAATTTTTCTTTAAATAAACATTTTTAAAGAACAAAATTTTTTTAAAGAATCCATTATCAATTCAACAAATTATAACCAACGACAAAGTAAAGCATTCCCTTTTTAATTTCAAACTATATAAAAATAAGTTGCTGCAAGAATTTTAACAAGCGATTAGCTCCAACTTAACTTTAAGAAATTAATACTCATCGATTAAAATTGGACTATAAAAATTAGAGATGGAATAGATAGACGCAACCGGTTTGTCTCCAAACCAAACTTGATAAGAGATGACGCAAATTAGTTCCAAATATCCATATAAATTTTGATTGATTACCAAAGCCATTGTGAAATCATTAGTACACTAGAATCCTTTTCGGTTTCGAAATCGATTTTCATAACGATATAAATTATAATCTTAAGGCGCACGGTAGTGCGTCATTCCAAGTTTAGGCCTAAAGCACACAGTGTGTTTATTACACGAAACTATTCGCGCTGTTTCTACCCCCTCATAACTTTGCTTCCTTTAATCATAAAGTAATGAAACTTGAAACATAAGGATTCTACGTATAATAGCATCCCGAGATGAATGTGATGGGTTCCCCTTATTTCTATGGGGCCACTAGAGCCAGGAAGCTGACATTTTATATAACCCAACCATTTGTAAACTTTAACTTACAAAAGGTTTTATACATACATTAACAAACATAAAGAACTTAGAAAAAAGAGAATGGATATCGTAAATTTATATGTGTTTTATTTAATGTCAGCAATTATATATAGAATGCAGTATCAGATAAATGTCCGCCTTTGTTAGCCTTACAAATACGAGCCCTTTTGAACACATTTTTCATTAAATTCTCACACATTTCACGCGGTATTTCATTAATTTTATCACGAATATTTTGTTTGAGTTGCTCCAGCGTTTCTGGTTTGTTTGCATAAACCTTGCTTTTCAGATATCCCCACAAAAAGAAGTCCGGAGCAGCCAAATCAGACGACCGTGGAGAGCAATCAACATTACCATTCCACGTGATAACTTGTTGTCGAAAGAGGTCTCGCAGTAATTCCATTGTAATCTTGGCTGTATGCGATGTGGCACCGTCTTGTAGAAACCACATGTTAGTCAAGCCCAAAGCATGCAGTTGTGGCGTTAAAAAGTTTTCAATCATATCACGATATTGCTCCCCATTGACAGTTACCGTTACGCCGTTTTCCGTTTCAAAGAAGTAAGGTCCAATGATTCCTCCAGACTGTCACTTTTAATGGATGAAAAGGTGAAAGATGAATAATTTGAGGGTTTTCCATTGCCCAGAACCGACTTTTCTGTTTATTCACATATCCATTCAAATTAAAATGTGCCTGGTCACTAATTATGATTTATGAAAATCGGGGTTGCCATGGGCAAAATTATGACCAAAGTTGTTCTTTGAAGACCAATCTCCTGAGCACGGTGTCGAATTGAGGTTGATGGATTAGTTTGAACACTTTCTTGAACTGCAGTAATGTTTTCATCCGATTTTGCATTAAGTTGTGGTCCATGCTTGAGCCTATCAGCTACAGTCCCTATGTCTTGGAAATTATTCACTACACGATAAATAGTGCGTCTTGTTGGCACGTTGTTGCTCCCAAAAATTTCACGTAACTTTCTCATCGTCACAGTAATCGATGATTGATTTTTATAAAATGTTTTAACATTTAAAACACGTTGGTTTACCGCATATTTTTCTATAATAAATGTGCCACGTCTCCATTTCACGACTGCCAAATATGAACTGTCAAGACTTATGTTTACCAAAATGGCGGCAAAACAAAATAGTATACCTTCTCGGCGGACACCCTGTATAGGAACGAAGTTATTACTTAATGGATTATTTGTAATGCATAAAGTTTTAAGTTGAGTTTTTACTGGGCAGTTCTACATTTATTGATCATAGAATATAGTGCTTATTATGAGGCTCGTTTGTGTGCCCCAATGCTTCTAAATCTGGATTATTGTTTACGGGAACATTCATCAATATAGTCTAGGATAATGCAATGTCTGACTTACTTAAATATAAGTTTCGTATTTGCGTCAATACTTGGAAGTGTAAATCAAAGCCAATATTTTTGTTTTCTATATTCCACTGTAGCTTTCTCTTAAATAAACACACCATACAACAGATAATAAAAACTTATATAAATTAAACAAACAGGGAAAAAGAAATAAATTACAAAATTTTTGTTTTAGCCTGACACTATGTAGTGAACAAATCAAATTGATGAATGAGGCAAGAGTTGGAAATTATAGACATTTATTAAATTCGAAACCTACAGATATATTCTGGAAATTACTTTTTGTCATCGAGGTTTGAAATGTTGGAAAAGGTGTTCGTGATTTTAAACAGGTCACCTAACACATTGCTGGTTTTAAATCACCCGCTTGTATTTGTGAGTATTCTGTTGTCGATTTGATTGATTTTTGTGGTAAAACAAGTTATTTCATATAAAAAAATCACTTAAAAATAAAAAATTTTTTAAGGATCTTTTTCTTCTGTTAAATTGTTGTGTTAGTTGTTCTTGTGATTTTCCATTTGAATAGAAAGAAAACAGCTATGCTCATGTATTTTCTTAAAGTACCAAACCACTCCGAACACACAGAGACCGTGTGATTTACGGAACAGTAAAGTTTCACATGTGAGATTTCAAAATCACAAGTGATTTGAATCACGTAGTTTACAGAGCAGGCCTGATACATTTTATTTAAAAGAAAATAGGGTTTTTCCTAATTTAGTTAGTGAAATTTTTTAATAAAATATATGACAGATGCAAAGTGATATAATTCTATTTAGTTGTATAGTTAAAATTTATAGTCTTTTAAAAAAAATATTTATTTTCATAAAAAATATTCCTATGAAAAATGTCTTTATTAAACAAATTTACTCCATTTTGTACAAAAAAACTTGTTTGAAAAATTTTTTTTCTTTTTAATAAAAAGTTTTTGACATAATATTAAATGAATCAAATCAGCTGAAGTACAAGAATAAATTTTATTTTTAGAAGAGAGCTTTTTTCAGAAAAACTTATTTGAATTAAAATTCTAAAGGACATTTCAGTCAATATTGTTATCTTGAACAAATAGTTTTCTCTTAAAAAATGCTCTTTTAAAGAAAACTTTCTGCCAGAAAAAGCATTTTATGAAAGGTATAAAGTTATTTTATAACACGAAAGAGAAGGCTTTTAATAAATTCCTAACCTAAAAAACTGTTCGACATAAGCTCTTGTACATAGAAATATCTTCACGAGCTTGTCACTTGTAAAAGATTTTTTGTAAAAGCTTCTCTACAAAATTTCATACCAAACAGCTTTCTAATACAGGCCTCACCGAATTTTAAAGACAAGCTTTAAATTAACATATTAAACAAAAAAGCTTTGTTGAAAAATATTTAATAAAAAAAGCTTTCTGCACGAAAGGAAAAGTTTTGTCGAAACAAGTATCAAAAATCTATAAAAACGAGATTTTTTTTGTTAACAAAATTTGTGTTAGAGTCCGCATGGCGTATGTTAAAAATAAATTCCTTCAATTAAATAATTAACCTGTCACAAAAATCTTTCTGCAGAATAATTTACACCAAAAATTCTTTGTGAAAGTTGCTAAAGTAAAATTAAATAAAGATTTTTTGTAAAAACCTTTAACAGAAATCGTTTACCAAGAGCCTTTCGCCTATAATCTCATTAGGATAAGCCTTTTACAAAAATTGCGTGCTTCAAGCTTTAAATTAACCTATAAAATAAAAAGGCTTCATCAAAAATATTTTATATAAAAGCTTTTTGATTTTTAAGAAAAATAAAGTTCTGTTAAAAAAAATCTTAAAGTATTAAAAATTTAATTAAAAAAATCTTAAAGCATTTCTTTTGTTAAAAAATCAGTTTTTTTTATTTACATACCATTTGAGTTAACAGAGCTTTCGATTGTTAAATAACTTTTTGCAGAAAAAACTCTTTTGAAAACAAAATTCCAAACAAGAATTCTTAAATTCTTAAAATCTTAAATTCTCATAAGAGTTGTTCAAAAATAAGTAAATAAAATATTAAAATGTCAACTTAATTATGAAACTTTTACATCACATCCTATACTTCATCTTTTTGTGTCATTGTTAGACAAATGTCTTGACATCAGTTCAGCGAAAGCTGGTATTAAGAATTATAATATACTACAACACGTTCTAAGATAATTACAACTTTCCAAAGACTTTGTAATATGCCGAACATTTTGTTCCCCTATTCTCTTTACAGATGGTCATCTTAACCGTTTGGATTACATCCGCTGTGTATTCGACACCAAAATTTATTTTTAGCAAAACCATTAAAAATGTCCATACAAAAGGTGGTCGAGAGGAGGAGATTTGTGTGCTGGATCGCAAAATGTATAATTCCAAATTATTGGACATGATAAACTTTGGTCTCTTGTATGTTATACCACTGTTAGTAATGATGGTAATTAATCAGCGAAAACTACATAGTTTTAATATCCTGCTTAAATGTTTCTCTTGCTCTTGCATGGATTTCCGACTATAAAATCATTTATGTATTTTGCACAGGTTCTGTATAGTAAAATAGCCATAGCCTTGTGGCGCTCGTCGCGTGGTTTGCAGCATCATTTAGCTCAGCAAGAAAATAGCATGGGCATGCACAATAGTATGTATCAACATAATCATCATCATCATCAGCCCCACCAACCCAATCCCAACCACAATAATCAACAACATCATCAGCAGCATTTGCACAATCATCAGCAACAACTTTCCCAACAACAACAACAGCATCAGCCACAACATATGACTGGTCCGTTGGGTACTGCCGACTCGGTGAACAGTTCAGTTGTAAATGATACAACATTGTCACGTAAACAGAGCTGCAAACACGATGCTAAACGTGGAGTCAATATCGCTGAAAGTCAGGTAAGTTTATGAACACTAAATGTGACATATAAAATAAATGGAAACATCACTATAAAAACCCATACGAGTGCTCGTACTCAACGGGGCAGCATTGACAACTAAACTAAAACAAAAAAAAAACAAACTTTAGTTTCCATTTAAGCTTTAATGGATTTGTTTACTTTAGTTGCTTGCAATTTTTATGTCACACATGTATATTCTCAAACGCTGTAATAGTATCCAACGAATTTAGATTAAAAATAAAACAAGTGGGAAACTTTTTGATTTTTGTTGGAAAGAAAGCAAAACTAAAAGTTCTCAAGTCAATTATCAATTTATAAATTATTTGAAATGTATGTGACATTGTTTTTTCCGCAGTCACTATTATTTTTTATTTTAAGTTCTAATTATATCAATCATAATTTATGCTTCTGCTAAAACGTGTTTAGAATTGACGAACACGAAGAGAATGTGACAGTTGAGCAGTATTTTCCAAGTCCTAGGATTAGTCTAGCGCTTCTAAAATGATGCAACGTCTAAAAGCCGTTGTAGTAGATCCATCTTCTTGGAAACACGTCTTCAGTTCAATTCTTCTAGGCAAAAGGAATTATCTAAAACATATAATTTCTTAACGATGCCTTTTCTTCGCGATCACAATGGGATATTCTATTTAATCGTAAATAATAAAAGAAAAAATATTCAGCTGGGTTGTAACCCATTATCCCGAGTATCACGTTGTTGTTTCAAAATGAGTAGGTCCATAAATTAATGTTCGTTTGCAAATTATCAGGAAGAATTCCTTCCAGTCCTGGGGATTTATGATGGTGAAACCTTCTTATTGGCCAAGGCAGATTTTCTGCATCAATGGTTATAGTAGTCACACCTCAGCCATGAAAGGGAGGACGTTATACTACCCCTTTGTATGTTGTACACCCTGGAAAGTGGGTTCTACTAATCCCTTAAGTATTAGAGAATATTATTGCCCTTTCCATTCGACTTCTGGATATATTCAGCATCCGTTAAAGATTTCGAGCATATCGTGCGCAAGCGACTTGTCTCGGATCAGTTATCAACGCCGCCGCAGAATTTCGTCCAACCCTTCTTGCAGTTTGCACTTCTTACCTGGTTTATAAATTTGTTTAAGGAAGCCTTGCATAGAGACTATTCCCCTGCGCCGTTAGTCTCATTAAATGTATGTTTGCATTTAAAGCGAAATGTCTTTTAATTGTGTGCCCACCATGACAGTCAGATTGTTTTAGTGTTTTAATAATCATGAGTGAGATACGACACCTTCCATTTCAGTATATAATGAGCAAAATTTGCTTATACCAAACGGACATCCTGTACCTCCTGTTTATTTAAAACTACTAAGTTACGTTCCCACCAGAATTAGATCAACGCTCCGCGAAGACCCAGGCCACAGTCGGCCAAATATTGTCTACTCAGCAACAGCTCTATCAACTGGAATTTTTTTTAAGGCAAGAATTTCCGACGGCATTAGAGCTGTTACAACTGAGTTAAGGTTTAAAGGATGTTGAGCGGGAATTGCATATTTTTTTATTGTGTAGTACACGGCAAGTAGTAGGGGGAAGACGGTTAGGATGGTCCTATTGTTATATACTAAAGATGTCTCTCGCCACTGCTACGAGACGGTTTTACGCTAACAGTGAGTTAGTGACCTAAGCCAAGAGAGGCTTTGGGCGGCTTTTCAAAGTTTCGCCGCAGAACTTCATCGCTGATGAAAAACAAACCTCTAAGATCTGTAAAAACGCTTCGCATGCCTAAGATTGTTAAGCCTTAGTGCGTCCTCACGTTGAAGAACCCCAAACTTTTCATAAAGAAGCAAGCCTCAAACCTCGGTATTTCTGCTTCTTACAAAAGAAACATTTTGATTAAAGACCTCAAGTTCCATTCGTATAAGCTTGCTGTATGTCAACAACTTAAGCCTGGTGAGTACAGACATTGTTTAATATTTTGTCAGCGAATGATGGAAATCTCGCTCAAACGTACCTACAACTTTCACCTACCCTCCACGCAATAGGTCCTTCCTAACTATGTACTCACTTCTCACGTTGGTGTCTTAAAGCTCCGACAATCACCAGAATGCATGATACAAGCAGTGTGTTGTGGTATAAATTATAAGGGTGAGGTCATGCGCCATGTAGGTTGAGAGAAACCATGTAGCTGTGTAATCGCTCTCCCAAGCAGCAGATACGGTATCTTCATCGCTGTAGTCAGAGAGAATGAAGGTGTTAAAATAGTTAAGTCCCCGGATTTATGTTTTATGTGCTCACAGCTCCTGTGCAGCAGACGGTGATTGAGATTGGTTGAATCTAGAAAACTTTTGGCGTCCTCATGAACACATATCAATCTCTGGGTTTTGTCTCGAAGCAACCGAGCTAGTCCGGTCATCATTCAGCAGATTTGCGATATTGAGCGCCGCTAACAATCGTCCCATACAGCCTCGAATTATTAAAGGCTCCGGCTTAATATATCTAAAATAGTGTTTTCAGATATTTCCAGTATCGAAAAATATATATTTTTTTTATCATGTCACATGTTTGCGAGCATCTGCAAATATGCTTTAAATTATCTTGACGTGTCAATAATATTTCCTGACTAGTGTATAGAACTACAGCGACAACTAGCTATATTGACACTTACAATATAAACCTTGTTGTAAGAAGACACTTTTACATTCATGTTGAAAAAATGTTTTTTCCGTAGATTTTTCTTTTACATTCCTAATTTGTTCTTGTCTATGCCTTGTTCTTTCAATCCTTAATTATTTCCAAATGCTACAACTCTGTATGAAAGCAAAGCAATCTCTTTCCCTCCCTCTCTCTCACCCTCTCTAACTTTCTGTGCTCGATTTGTGTCTCTAAAAATATATTATTTTTGAATTTTTTACCTGCTGAACACTTTACAACAAAACCAACAAAAAATCTAAATAAAAATAAAAATACAATAACAAAAACGCCACTTACCCTTCCCAAAATAAAATGTGCTATAAATAACTACAATCACGCCAATATTTAACATTCAACATCAATAAAACACCGAATAACAACAAAAACAACAACAACAAATAAACAACTGTTATTTCTTCCGCTACAACAACTTTTGCCACTGCTATTTCTTTCCACCTCTTAATAAAAAACAACAACTAACTAAATATATAAAGCATGATAGCTTTAAGGTGGGTTGTATTTCTCTTTAATGTTTTATACAAGTTACATAAGTTAATTTATATGTATGCGTGTATAAGTAAATATATGTGTTTGTGTGAGTATTTGTGTTATTTTTATATTTACTAAATACACGAAAAACTATATTTAGTTTTTGCTTGAAACGCATTAAATTTTTAATTGTTTCAATTAATTATTTAATCAAGCTTTATATTATACAGGGTGTACGCCGGGAAGGTATACTACTTTGTTTTGCCGCCATTATGGTAAACATTAGTCTTGACAGTTCATATTTGGCAGTCGTTAAGTAGAGACGTGAAATTTTTGGGAGAAACAACGTACCATCAAGACGCACTATTTATCGTGTAGTAAATGATTTCGAAGAATGAGTGACTGTAGCTGATGGGCCCAAACATGGACCACAACGTGCTGCAAGATCGGCCGAAAACATTACTGCTGTTCAAGAAAGTGTTCAAAACAATCCATCAACCTCAATTCGGCACCCTGCTCAAGAGCTTGGTCTTCAAAGAAAAACTTTGGTCACAATTTTGCCCGTGACAACCCCGATATTCATGAAAAAATTATAATAAGTGACGAGGCACATTTTCATTTCAATGGATATGTGAATAAACAGAATAGTCGATTCTGCGCAAATAATTCATCAGTGTGCAATTTCGTCAGGAGGAATCATTGGACCTTACGTCTTTGAAACTGAAAACGCCGTAACGGTAACTGTAAATGGGGAGCGATATCGTGATATGATTGAAAACTTTTTAACGCCACAACTGCAAGCTTCGGCTTGACTAACCTCATTCCACAACAAGTTATTTTAAGGAATGGTGATGTTGATTGGCCTCCACGATCGCCTGATTTGACTGCTCCGGACTTCTTTTTATGGGGATATCTGAAAAGCAAGGTTTATGCAAACAAACCAGAAACGCTGGAGCAACTCAAACAAAATATTCGTGATGAAACTAATGAAATGCCGCGTGAAATATGTGAGAATTTAATAAAACATTTATCAATATACGATCCATTCTCTTTCATTTAATAAAAAATTATAAACAAACAGAGTATTATACCTTCCCGGCGGACACCCTGTATATTCTTTAAATTAGAGAAGTACTTGAATTATTGAGTTATTCTTATTAAGCAAATTTTTTTTTAATTTGTTCCATCCATCACGTGATAATAAAACTAGAGGAAAATATTCTTACATTGTAAAAGATTTATGTAGCACTTAAGCAGCAATAGTGTATTGACTCCAATTTTTTTTTATTTTCACTTTTTAGAGAAAATTTACATTTAGTATTCATATTTACCCACTGTACAATTTTTTTTTTTTTTTTTTAATTGATCACTTAAATCTTTTCTTTACATATACGTTTGAGGTAACATCAAAAAGTTTTTTGCTTCTACTGAAAAATTTTTAAATTTTACCTAATACACTAATGCTGTAAAAGTGTGATATGTGTCGGCTCCTAAATTAAATAAATATTTTTACAGCAAATTAAATCGTCATTGTTTCTGTTTTTGAAATATTTGGTAATTTGGCAATATTGGCACTTGCCTCCATAACTCTGTTCGTATTTGTGAAATATTCTTAGCAACATTGCTTATTTCATTTGAAATATGTCTTTTGTTTGAAAAAAAATTAATTAGAAATATATAAAAGTTTCAAACTGTTATGAACTCTTGTGGCGCTCATTTAAAAATTTTGAATAAAAACATTACTGTTTATACGGCAGCACAAGAGCTATACATAATGTATTTGCTGCCGAAGAACTTTTGAACGATACTTGATCTCGTACAAGCTTCTAACTCCAGGAGAAAACGCACTTCGATTCAAAGATAAGTGCAACGTTGGTTGTTATGTAGCCTTTAAGACTTACAAATTTTTTTATTTTTATTTTCTTGAGGCTGGTATTAATTGCTTTTTCTTCGACTCAGTAAATTTAACTCTTTTTATAATTTGGTATAAAATCTGTCGTTTTTTTTTTAATTTTTTTACAAAAGAAAGAAAAATCCCGCATGCATTAGAAGATAAACTCTTAAAAATATACACTGTTGTTTGCATTTTGACATGAAACAATTGTCCCACTTATTATTAATGTTTGTATGTTGCTATACGTGTTTCATATGTTTTTCACAAGAGTAATACTTCCCAAACATTATTCCATAAACATTTCATATGAATTTTTATACAAGAAATTTGATAGCAGTTGGCATTAATTGTAAAATTGACCACTAGTCTTTATCTGATTTAAGAGAATTAGGTGTGTTTAAGAGGGTGAAACACTGAAAATAACATTTTTGTGGAATATTTTAATGCTCTAGCTGTTCTTGAATAAGGATCTCCCCTTAATCGGCAACATAGCGGAATGTTCTACAAAAATATTTGTTGCACAATTCTACTATAAATATGAATTTCCGTCATCGCTTGCCAAGTTTGGTTTGGAGGCAAACCGGTTTTAACTATGTGCCATCTTCAGTGTCATTTTGTGTAATTTGGATTAGTTTTATTAACAATAAAAGTTCATTCCCTGGTACTTGGAATGCTTTGAAATGGCATTCAATAGTAGTTTGTTGTTAAATCAATATTTGCAGCTGGGCTATTAAATTACGTTTCCTTGTTAGTCTCCTATAAGCATTTAGGAGTTTTAGTTTCTAAAACTATTCAATTTATAATCTCTCCTACTCAGATTTCCCATTTCATCTCATTCAAATATTTGATGTTCTAAACTGTTTACTTAATCTCAGTTTAGCTTGCTCCAAGAAATAACAAATTAATATGCCAAACCTTTCCAGAGAGCTTATCCTCTTAACGCATTATATCTTTAACACATAACCCTATTTAATGCTGTTGAAAGTTTAATACGCACGTGAAGGATTTGCTTTGGTTATGAAAAAGTTAGTTATAACAACTTTCAAGCAGCAAACTCTTATATCATGAGTGTGTGTTGTTGTTTAGATTTAAAAGAGAGCAAAAAAAAAAACGAAAACATACCAAATTTTGTTTAATCTATTCTCAACCATATGATACTTGTTGAGGCACACAAATTATGGTGATAATTTGTTATTTTTTTGAAGTGCAAAAGAACTTCAATCTAATGGAATCAACGTGGAGAATTATGTGCATTAAGCATGTGGTTGGTTACGTACACCAAAGGAATAGCTTTTGTCCAAATTTTTTTTTTTCGAAACATTTAAAATCTTTAAGTTGATAAACTACAACATGTTAGAGTTAAGAGTATAAAATATTCAATATAATTTTTTATTTTTAAGACAATTCATTCTTAGGCGCCAATACCTTTAAATGATAAAAGTTCCTATCAAAAATTTGGTTGAAAATTCAACATTACCGCAGGGATGCTGAGGTTTCAAATTTTCCTGCTGGCTCCTTAATCAACCAGCGAAATACAGATAAAAACTATCACATCCAGTTTTAACAAATAAATTGCAATTTTAAAATAAAAAGAGTTGGGATAAAATTAGCTAGAAATAATTTTTGAAATACAAAATTTTCTTATGTTTTCTTTTTATCTAAAGCACATCGAAGATACGAATTCAGTAGTCCATTTAATAAGCCAAAACAAAATTTCCTCACAACACTTAATGAAAGTTTTTATAGCAACAAACTTACTTTAAAAGCTTAATTTGTTGGCAAATAAAAATAATAAAGAGCATAAAATATTCCATTTGATTCAATATTAGGCATCTTTATTTTTGCACATTATTTTTAGTATCAATTTTTATATTCATAATGTTAAGTTTTATTTACACAAGTAGTTTTTTCCAAATATTGACTGACTTGTTTATGATTGTCTGCTTTCGTGTAATCCTTATCATTTGCTTTTATTACATTTCTTGCTTTTGATTGTCTCTGTCATTTTAGGTTTCTTTAGATGCCGACCGTCCTGTGGTATCAACATGTCGTAAGACAAGCTTTTATCAACATTCTCATAATCTTCAACAGCAGACACAATCCGCAGCCTGCAGCAATCAGCCACATCACCACCGCTCTCATGCCCCGAATCCAGGTCTGCACGGCAGCCAACGTGTCGCGCACATTTCGCATTCAACGAATAATGTTTTACGCGCTAGAAGGGGTGTTGTGCGGATGTTGATTATATTCGTTTTAACATTTGCTCTTTGTAATCTACCATATCATGCCAGGAAAATGTGGCAGTATTGGTAAGTATTCTTATAAATAGTATAAGAAATAAGACACGGCTTTATAATGAAAAACATAAATTTATTTCTACTTACGTTGAAGTTTGAGAAAATAATTTGTAGCATAGTTTCAGGCAACACAATATACTTGTATAAAATTATTTCAATTTGAAATTTTCAAAAGCTGGGATGTGTTAGAGGTTGTGTATTTGATTGATAGTGTCAAATTATTCGATTTAAAGATAGTTCGAACAAACGGTGCCAATTTTTTTCTATTCGAATAAGCGAATAAAATTTAACAACTATTCGAATATTCAAACGAAAAAAAGATTTAAAAAATTTTTCGAAAAAGTTTTAGTTTTTATTAAAAAAAAAAACAATTCAATTTAAATAATTAATTAATGAAAATATTAAAAAATGAAATAAATGTATACGTATGTATGTATATCATTTACTAAAGTGTAAAACCTCTTGCATACAACTTTTATAAGAAAAAGAAAACTATATTTTTTTAAACTGCATACAAGTCTGCTGCACGTTCCGATTAGAATGAGTTTAATCCGTATTTGCAATTTCGATCGAATGCAATTTAGCATTTTAATAACTCCCAAGAGTAGAAAAAATATCTTTTATAGGATTTCATATGGTAATGTTACGCATCAGTATTAAACCAAAAAATATATGAGGTACAATGTACTCTATCACTAGCCTATAAACATGCTCTGCTTAGAAGAAAGAGAAATTTCCGGCTTTAAAATGACAAAGGACGGATAAGACTTTATAATGACGCTAGAAAGAAAAAAAGACTAGGAAATAGCCACCACTAGCTCAACTGTAGTGGTTGATAAACATTATAACCAAACGTAATTGACCTAAGTTAGAGTATCAAAAAGATTATTCAAGACTAATAATGCTATACTCACCTTTACAGTAGATAAATGTAACACTACAGTAGCATTAAAGAAAGGAGATTGTGACAATATCGTAAGAGTTATTACGAAATAACAGTGAGTCAGTAAGGAGCGAACGAATAAACTGAGAAAAAAAATATACAATTTTAGAAGAACTTTTTTAAAAGAAAATTATTGCGATTTTAGTGAAGAAGAAATTAAAAACTAACATTGTGGCTGCACCTATTATAAATGTAGGGGGGATATCAAAGCAGATTATGGGTCCTTTCTCTTCAATTGATTTCAGGCAATCGATTGGTAATTTAAGACCACCTGACTCTCATTCGAGTCTCGTGCTACCACTAGCCTGTACTTTTGACTGTAGTGATCTCGGACCGTCGACTGGTGACTCTCAGACTTTTTGCTCATCACGGAGGCTACTATAGTTGCTAGCATTTATCTAAAACTTAGGTCTACCATGGCATTT
Organism: Phania funesta; assembly: GCA_963932375.1. Lineage (NCBI taxonomy): Eukaryota > Metazoa > Arthropoda > Insecta > Diptera > Tachinidae > Phania > Phania funesta. The sequence goes on along the minus strand of OZ010653.1, from coordinate 98,932,589 downwards.
TATATTTGATAAATCTCTGCCCATGGTCTTAAGCCTTATACTAGCTAATGCTGAACATTCACATGTCATATGCTCGAACGCCACAGCCCGTTGCTTAAGAGTATCTTTAGAGACTGACCCGTCCACCCCTTGCGATGTTTTCTTGTCCACCTCTTTAGTATTCCTCCAATGGCTAAACAATGGCATCAGGGTTTCTGCAGAGATTAACCTCTTCAAATCTGACGAGACTTCATTGCTCATCCCTATCGGAATCTCACGGTCCACGTTAACGGGGAAAAAGATGACCACCCGCACAGAACTCCATATGCATGGGCAAGTCTGTATTAAAACTAGACATCGTATATTAGAAATTTTTTATAAGAGAGTGTTAACTTCTCTCCGTTTGGCTAGACTCCTTACAGATACAGAAATCTACTATCGGTGCCTGCCAGCTGACGGCCACAGATGCAGCTAAGTTGAATGGTCTTCCTAAGATTCACAATCCAGAGTTTTCCTTAAAACGAACTTGTTCATTTGCCAATCACATCATGTGAGTTATGCAAATATGTTACTAACATTTTGAAGAATATTACTGAGTTTTCTAATGGCTTTTTAGACTTTGCCTTACTAGCTTGGGAATAGATGTAGTCTGATGTAGTTTAATCCTGCGTTTCAATCCTGCTAAACTATTCCTTGTAGCGTTTTTTTTCTGTCGTAGGTTTATACCAACAGATAGCAATCGGTTGTTTTAGTCATCGCTCAAAATCCGAGCCCCCTGGTTGCCTAAGATTTACCGAAAATAGAACCTCTTGGATCCTTGAATGATTTCGTATTCTAAACATAATTATCTTTCAAATACTCGTATAAAAATTATTTTATTAATACTGCGTATAAAGCTTGTTTTATTACCATTTCAGTAACAATCGGTCTTTATTGCAAACCCCTTTTCTAGCACGATGTTTCATATCTATGAATTAGCCATTTATTGGATTATATCAACTGCTTAAATTTGTTTATTTAATGGTTTCGTTTTTGTTTTCGTTCATCTCTTTTATCTTACAGGTCACGTTCATATCGCGGTGACTCCAATTTTAATGCTTTATTAACACCTTTAACATTTCTGGTGACATATTTCAATTCGGGCATAAATCCCTTGTTGTACGCCTTCTTAAGTCGCAACTTTCGCAAGGGTATGCGGGAGCTTTTTATGTGTGCGTGGCGCAAAAGTAAAACAAAATCCTCAATCAATTCTTCCATGCATCACAAACGCCGAGCAGTACAGGTAACAACAACAACAACAAAAAAGATTTATTTAAAACTACGATTTTTAATTTTTTATTTCCTCCCTCTGTGTTCAAAATAACAGACTCACTCTCTGCCCACGGACACTACACACGTTGGCAATGACCAACTATGATGACCCTTCATACGTCTACATTGGCAATTATTTGGCAAACGTTTGGCTGCTGGAACATAAATTTAAGAATTTTATGTGATTCTCTGTGTCTATTTGGCAACTCAATTAAATTGAAATATTTAGCAAAAAAAACAGGTATCAATTTTAAAGTCAGTTTGTTGTTTGGATAAATTTGTAAATAAAACCAACAAACATTGTCAGCTTTGAGCAACGTTGTTCTTTTTGTGTATTAAATTTTTGTTTACCAACTCAATGTGATGTGATTTTGTTCACAATAAAACTAAATATTTTATAGAAAATGTTATTTTTTTTCAAATAAACTTAGTAGCGAAAATTTAATAATAAAGGCTGCTTTAAATAAATTTTTAATAAAAATTTTTAATTTTAATTTATGCACACAACGACACATACGAGCATATGTGCAGCTAAAATAACTCCAGTTTTTAAATGTATTTATGTAAATATTGTATAACGTCTCCAAACAAGTTGGCTTTTTTTTATTATAATAAATAATTATGTACATACGAGTATAATTTAAAAAAACTGTTTATTGTTCAATTTTATTATAAAAATATTTCATTAATAAATTTTAATTAAAATTATTAATACAAATACGGCACTGCCTATTGTTTAAGTTGTTTTATTATTAAGTTGAAAGGGTGAGTCTAGGAGAATGTTTGAAATATAATTATTTACAGTAGGAGTGATAATAGGGCATTCCCTGCAAAAAAGGCAGTAAAAATAAATTAGCGGTTTCGTAATGAAATCAATATATAAAATAATGGTTAATTAAATATTTGTAGAAACCAATATTTTCGTTCATATGAGTAAATTTTTGCAGTTTTGATGTTGTCAACTTTTTAGTGGTACCACTGTCCATTGTACTTCAGGAACATATTAACATACGTATCTTCTCTTTATGGAAGTAAAATTCTTCTTGATATTTATTTTGTGTTGTTGCTACCAACAGCCAGGTACCATCTTGCAATAAAAGAGTGATATAAATCAAATACTCCTGTTCAGACGGAACCGTAGCGCAGATAACTGTGAGATAAGCTGCTACACGAACTACTCTATGTTTAGGGGCAAAATAGTACTGGGAACGATGATAGGGAACCAGAAACCAAAATCTACTTCCGAACTGCTAACCAAAACGTGGTCTTTTAAGCCAAATTACGGCAATCACGAAGTATATGCGATGGCTTAGTGAGACCATCAGGCCAACAGAAGTCAATAACTTTACTGATAGCCAAATGACCATCTAGGCAGGTGAGTCCCAAAGCGTAAGAACAAGGATGTTGTTATTGGAGTGCAAAAAAGCGTTTAACGACTATTCAATAAGTTCTTGGCTGTCAGGGAGTATTTGGTAATGAACAAGCAAATACTCTGGGAATCCAAACGAGAGGATTACAGCAAACCAACTTAGTGTGAAGCCAATTGAGGCTAGGACTGAGTTAAAAAATTTGGCAAAGATGAGCCATATCGCGTTATGGACCAACGAAACGGTGGGAAAAATTACTACAATTTAATGGCGTGTGTGTAGATTTAGGGGACACTAGTAAAGTAAGAATTCAGTGTCCAAGGTTGGGTGGGCAAAGTGGGGAACATTTACATCCCGTTCTCCCACGATATGTGTTTCTCCGTTTGTTGTAGCCTGTTTTAGTGGTTTTTTTGTGCTTATCTCAGGGCTGCAGCTGCGGGTTGGGACCTACCCGGACTAGGCGAGTGAGCTAGATGGCATCGCAGATGCAGCGCCATAAAGGGTTGCGTAACAAATGCGAAGAGCCTGCTTAAACTGAATAAGGATGAAACCAATAAGTTTTCAAGTATTCTAATAAAACACAGATGTTTACCAGCTCATATACTTCGATTAGCTTAAGCGATACCAGCGTCTGCAGCATAATCGATGACACTGTATTTTTAACAGTTTACACCTTAGCAGACATAACTCATTCAAGAGAAGAACTCTATGGATATTCGCTGGGAGCGTGGAAATACTATAATACGCCTGTGTTTTTTTTTTTATTTTTGGCACGAATTTTCGTCATTCGTAGTTAAGTTTGGTTTCGGCTATGTGCCATCTTTACAGAAATTTTTTAAAGGAAATTTGTTCCATATATCTACATCAAATCACCCTGTCGGAATATCAAATCAAGAATAATATTTTTTATTTGGAAATTTAAAAAAATCCTCAATATTTTTATTTCGAGTTTTTAATTAATTTATTTTTTGGAATTACTTTTCTCTGAAATTTACAGTAACTTGAGAAAGTTGCATAAACGGTAAAAAGGGGCTAGTGAAACAAGCCTCGTTAATTTGCTGTACTATGAAAAACTTACAATACGACAATTTATACAATTACTAAATTTACAAGCAAATTTTAATAGCAGTCAATATACATGAATACACACACACATACACAAAGAAAATAAAACACATAAATTCATTATCTCATGCATCAGTTTATACACAAATAAACAAAACCAATTGAACATGTTTAAGGGTTAATCAATCTGTAATGAATGTATTGTTGCTGCCAATACCATTGTACAATAAATTAACGTCTAGAGTTAAGTGTTGTTAAAAAATGTGCAAAGGGTGTTCGAATAATTAACGCAAGATTCGAGTTGAGTAAAATTTATTTATTTTTTATTAATGCATAAAGTAATTAGAATAGGGACATGTAACGTAGTAATCCCCGAGCTAAAGACCGTACGCACTAATTCCTTAGAAACATTTTATGACCTTTTCGCACACTTCCTTCTAATAACCGGTTATTCATTTAGTGAATTGAAAGCCTCCGGTCTGGCAATGCTGTCATTTGTTTGCTATTTTCGAAGAACGCACAAAAATAGCTATAACTTACTACAAAATCGTTGGTTCAAACAAGGCTACTTTTCTAGCATTACGGGGTGATTATGATCATCATCAAATCTATTGTGCAAGGAATTGGGAAGATTATAAAGAAATTTGAAGAGACTGGAAGCGTTATATATGGGTTGAGACCTGTGTATAGTCCGAATTTATTGATTACACGGTGTTCTACGGGTTAATAATATCTTACATCTCATTATGGCGTATTTTGCATTTGGATTTCCACCTTTATCCATATAAAGTCTAACTTATGCCACAATTAAAGCCGCCTGATCATTCAATACTAAGGGGCTTTCAGTGCTGGTTTTTCAAACAAAAAAAATTTTTCCGCCAAAAAGATTCATTTTACACTTGGTGATTACGTCAACAAGCCAAATTGTCATGGGACTCGAGGAATCCAGAAGTGATTGTGAATAGCCTTTGCATCCGTAAATAGTGACTGTTTCGAGCGCATTATGGTCAGGCCATATTTTTTCAAGGATGATGTTGGCAAAACGGTTTCCGTCAATTCAGGCCACTACGGCCATATGATAACCGTCTTTTTTTGCATCCAATTGAAGATTAGGAACTGGACAATATGGGGTTTCAACAAGACGGTGTCATGAGCCGCATAACACGACCGAGTTTGGCTTTACTGCATGGCAAGTTTCCAGAACACGTGATTTCGCGTTTTGGCGACGTCAATTGGCAACCAAAATCATGTGATTTGATGCAGTTAGACTCTGTTTGTGGCACCACGATAAAGAACGTATCTACTTGGATAATCTCCTATCATTGCAGTATTTGATATCCAATATTCGTCAAGTTATCGCCGACATACCGCCCGAAATGTGCAAAAAAGTGTTCTAAAACTACCTCAAAAAGATCGACTGCTGCAACCAATCTAGAGGCGGTCATTTAAATAGCATTGTATTTTGTACGTAATGGTAAAGTCTAAGCATTATAATGAGATAAAAGTTTCATCGAAATTAGCTTAATGTGTGTGTTTTTTTAATTTAAATTTTGATACCCAAAAATGGATAAGTGAACGGTTAGGATATTTACAGCAAATAACTTACAATAAAAAAAACCCATGTTAAATAACACAAGTCGAATTCGGATGACCGAAGTAAGACCCTACAATTTTCAGAACATTAAAATTTTTTTTAGCCAAAACGTTTACGTTTAATCATTTTATCGTAAGAAGAATTTTTGGAATTTTATTTCAGACGACTATTTTTAGTTAAGTTTTATCCCAACTAATTTTATTATAAAGTCTCTATGGGCATTCTGCTGCTTAGGCAGCTAGTTAGCCACCTTTTGAAGTTGCGCCTGAATTTAGGCAGGTAATTATGTCATATGGCTTAATGATGCCTCCATTTATTGCCGACAATCACATGTAAGTTTTCTTAAATCAAAAAGAATTAAAAAAAGTCATCTAAGTGCAAATAACTAATCACTTAGAATGGCTTGAGCAGTCACTTGTTTACACAATAATCATTCAACGAACTCTTTTCGCTGTAAATGGTTGTTAGAGTGCAGTTCCATCAAGTGTCGGTTAAACTTTGAACTGGATACGCAGATTATAAAAGAGAATACACAGTAGAAAGCTTCTCAAATTTGCAATTTCGCAACAAATGCTTTAGTTTATGAACACCTTTATGGTCTACTTCATTAATCATTGTATCATCTTCTTATTAGATGGCCAGTTTGTTTAGCACTATCCATTAATACAGCTGTTCTTGAACTCTTCAATGGCTGTCCTCACAACTGCTGAATTTAAATCAATATTCCGACGTCATTTTATAAGAAGTGACACAACATACATACGCGAACAGAAGCCGTCGTAATTTTCCTCAATTCATGAAGGACTTTTTTGTATAAATTGACGTTCGGCGAGACTAGGAGCCGATATAATAGCACATTTTAACTATACGATAATCGGCTTATGAAAATTGTCAAATAATCGATCATCCTAGCTAGTCCAAATCAGTCAGCTCCCAACGTTTTTCCTTTTTTAATTAGTGTTACATAACATGTGGTATATACAAATCGCACTTACTTATTGGAACACCTTTTATATGGCTAATTTCATTGCGCCTTGTTTAATAAGTAAGGGAACTTAGTTTTTCCTTGCAGTGTAAAGGGACTCTAGTATCTTTTCCAAACACTACTTTAGAAGATGCAAATTTTATTTGTTGTCTTTCGAAGCTCTCACCCAGGGAAGGCGTACCATATATGAGCCAAAATATTTCTTAAATTCGCCCTTATTACTCAGACCTGCAGGGTTTATAGAGGCTGCTACTGCAGTTTACCAAAGCGTATAAGTAGCAAATATTTTTATTTGCTGTTGGCAATTAAATTGTTTTTCTCAAATGAAATCTCTTTTCTGTTTTATTTAAATATTTCTTCCATCAACTCGTCTTTAGCAAATGATGCACGTAATGTTGTTGGCATATTGAAAGGTTTTTCTTGGCAGAACGAAATGATGGTGACAAAATTGATGGCAGTGATGTTGCTGATGATTTTTGATACGTTAATGCTTTGAACAAATATAACTCTCAGGGGATTTTCGGTAACATTGGCAAGCTGAAAGTAATTTTTTGCAATTATTTTAGACAAGGAAGTAAATAATTCCTTCAAGTATTCGATCAGTATGTTTCAGTAGTTGGTTGCAGGCAAATATTTTTGTATATATGTGTGTGTGTTAGAGGAATAAAATTAGATTAAATTTTATTTATTGCGATGCTGTTTATACACATTTCTTCTCATTTATAGTTGAGAGCGATTGTAACGAATGCTTTGAAATATTTTTCAAATATGAATATGAAATGTCGTGTTGAAAGAATTGGCATGAACACCCCTTTGCGACTGTTAAATGTCAAGCAATGCTTGTGCCTATTAAATACATACTTTAAGAGTTCAGTTTGTATTTTACCAGAATTAATAGAAAACAATAAGAAAAGTTGAAGTGGAAAATTCTGAAGAACAGAATAATGAAGTTGAACAAATCCCGAGTTCCTGTTACGATGCGCATCATGCACCAGGAGTAGTTTAATCGTCATAATCATCCAAATCACAGAAATAAACATTTCTCTTAAATTTTTGCTTCGTTTCTAGGGTCATCGATTATTTTACAATTTCCAAAAATCAGTTTTCGAACATATGAATCGTTAATAAACTAGGTTCCGATTTTAAAAATTCTTAATAAACCGGTTCACTGCTTTTTAAAGAACTTCTACATTTGCTTATTTATACTTACTGCTGGTTAGAGCATGTGTGCATGGACGAAAGTCTTCAAAGCTTTGATTTTTCCACGTTTGAAGAACCACGCCCACAAATTTATAGTGTCCAAAATTCAAGAATTGCCAATGATTATTAGTTGAATTTAATTATTTTTAATTGTGAAAAAACTTACTTAAGATTAAGTTTCTTAAAAAAATAGCAAAAAGTATACATGGTTCACCTGGACAAAAGTGTTCGTCACTTACGCCGTAGTGAATGAAAAATATAAGAAATTATATTTGTTAAAAGTGTTTAATTTTCGTACGACTTACGAACCTCTTATAATCGGTTCTGCCTTGAATGCATTATTTACTTTGTCACTTTCGGTATAGTTTTCTTGAATCTAATCTTTTAAGTTTATGAAATATTTTCTTATCATTTTGTTCCAATTGCGGCAGAAACGATTAATAATATTAAGATCGGGGCATTCAGAACGAGTTGTAGATGTGTGAGACAAATACCGTCATTAATTCAGGGGACATTACCTGCTGTATGTTTTGCATTTAAAATTATCTATTATATATCCACGAGTTCGACGATTTCATCAGCCAACAAGTCGTGTAGTAGGGTTACTACACGACTCCAACACGATCATGTTTGGTTCTTTTGCTAAAGGGCCTTTAAACACGACAAATACCTGTTAGTACAAAGTATTTTTTTGTAGTGAAAACTAATTCTTTGTATATTGTTCATTAGACGTGTTTTGGCTTAGAGGCAGTAGGGTATTGCAGTACAAGAATACAGACCAATCTTTTTGATGCGGCTGCTGATGTCGCCGAATTTGTACTTATAGAAAACAGTAGGTCAAGCGCGGAGTATGATAAGTAGCGATCACTTATATACGTGTGTGTATAAGTACAATTTACAATTGATGTTACAAATCACACAAACATTGGCTCAGTAGCATTATTAGCACAAATTTCTGTTCTACTCAACGTCACCAACTGCATACATGGCGTATGATTATTTGTAATAACATTTTTTATTGCTCATACGTCGGTAGTGACAATTTTTAGTTGTCTTTTTCTAGATTTATTATAGAAATTTATTTAATTCTTATATTTGCTGTTCTTTAAATACCAACATTATTTCTCTTATATACACAATATTTAGTTTATTGATCCGACAATTTGAATAAATGAATGAATATAAACGATTAGGAAAAAATCACAGTATAAATAAGAGACATAAGAAAGTTATGTTTATTTAAAGCATAAACTGAAGTATAATAAATAGCTGTGAATAAAGGACATTTCAATGTTCATCGCTTATCAATTTACAATCACCACAAAGTTTATGACTTACAAGATTCATACTTGGCAATATCCGACTGTTGCAAAAGATTACCAACACTAAAATATATCAGCAATATTGAAAATTGTTTTAAAAATGCAAAATATATAAAATGCCAATTTAAATAGAACAAAAACTGTTAAACAAAAACTTGCAACACTACATATAAAATAAAATACATTACAAATTCTTGGGTTTTATATTACGACAGGGTGTTTTGGTGCAAATTTTTGGAAGGAATTTCCGTTATCCCTTATCAAGTTTGGTTTGAAGACAAACCAGTTTCGGCTTTAAGCCATCTTCAGCGGTTAAACTATTAATTAATTAGTAAACAGTTGTAAAAAAAATTTACAATTGAAGATTTTTTTGAGATAATATAAAAAAGTCATTATAAAGTACATAGTTTTTATTGATATACATATGTACATTTTATAACATACTGAAAATGAACTGCGGATCTAATTTTTTCGAACACAAAATATATGATTATTATTTTATATGTTTTGATTTTTTTTAACTATTTGAAAAATAAATACCTTTGCATGACTAAACAGTATGAAAATTTCTTAAATTTTAGATACCTTCAGTTAATTTGGAATATATTATTCAATATTTATAAAATAAATTTGTTCCTTTTAAAGAAATTGCTTTAAATTTATACATTTTTTTCCAATTATTTTGCGCTTTTATTTTCCAGTTGGGGTCACGTTCAGTCTTACCAGGGTTTCACTAAAGGTCTGCTTCCATTAATTGGTAGATAATACTGTATTTATAGTAAATACAATATAATTCCGTAGGACTATGCATTCGGATAATTACGAATGAATATAAGATAACTTAGTCAGACTTTATATTCGCATCCTAGATGACTATAGTATATTAGCTACAAGCTAATTTCGGGGGATCTTGTACAGGATATCTGGTAGCAAATTTATATTGTTAAATACGATTATTTCAAAAAGTATTAAACGGTGCAGGGTAGTGCCGTTTGAATTATCGATTGTGCGGATTTGTCAGTCACGATAACGCAGTGGTCGAATGAACATCGGGTGTTCGCTGTGGAGACATTTTGTAATAGTAATGATTCTTACGTAATTGCTCGTCGACAATTTTGTTCAAAGTTCGGTATTCGGCGAATACGTGAAGAACCGAGTGTAAATTTAATTCGCTCGCGGCTGCAAAGATTCCGCGAAACTGGGCCAGCGACCAGTCGATCTTCAAGGACTCCCGAAAACATTGAATTGGTTAAAAGCAGTTTACGTGAAAATCCGCGACTTTCAAGACGGAAAAGAGCAACCTTACTCGGACTTTCAAGAGCGATTATTCATGAAATTTAAAAAAAAGATATAAAGATCCATCCTTTAAAAATCAAATTATTCAAGAACCGAAAGAGAGACACTTTGATTTACGCAAAACTTTTTGTGAAACGATGTTGGATCGGCCACGTGAACAAGCAAAACTGGCGTTATCCACGCATTAGATAATTGTACCATTTTTTTCGAAAATTCCCTAGACCAGGCAACGAATGCTAACGATGGAAATTATCTACGCTTGATTACGGAATTCTTTTTAACAAAACTGCGAACTCATCCATCGTACTCTTCATACACGTAGTTTCAACAGGAAAGGGCTACTACATACACAGCTAGTGACTCGACGAATTTGCTTCGGGAAAATTTCCCCCAAAACAACTGATCAGTCGCTTTGGGGACATCCCATGGCCACCGAGGTCACCCGATCCAATGTCTTTTATAGGGATAACTCAGGGAGAGGGCTTATAATGACAATCCTTCATCTCTTGTGGCTTTAAAGAAAAATATTCGCCGAGAAATCAGCTCAATTGAACCAAGTTTACTGCAGCGTGTGGCGCAGAACTCAAGGCCCGACGGAAGACATCTGGATAAAATACTCGTATTAATTATTACGTTTTTTATTTAAGTTTGAAAATATAAATCTGCCATCAGGCACCCTATATTAGAGATATTCCGATTAAGAATGAAAAATATAACTTAAATTCGGTTGATCTTGTATTCGGCAATATACGATAATATATACAGAATATAAGATCATTTCGAAGGACCTTATATTTGTCGTACAGCTAAATTACGATTAATATAAGATAATTTTAGGAGACCTTGTATTCGTCACAATTATTCATTAAGAAGAATGTAGGCTATTTTCGAGAGACATTATATTCGTCTACTATATTCGTCATACAGCTAAACTTCGATTAATACTAGATAATTTCGGAAGACCTTGTGTTCGGTATATGTACGATCGACGGTTCAACTACGGTCGGAACAAGAATTGGTAAAGCTCTCGAACTGCAGCTCAAGTGAGCGGCTAGTAACTATAGTTCTTACGATAACTGATCCTCTTTTCATGGTCAAACATCTACACTATATCCAATATTTACTATAAAATGAATGAGAATTATGACATCTAAGCAACGGGTACTTTGGATTTCTGAAAATATTGGCTACCACGTACTAATAATGTTTGTTATGTTAGCTACCTAATACCAATATTTTATTGTTGGTTTGCATGTGTGTTTGTAGATTTGTAAGGGTACTTTACACTTTTAATTAAACTTTAGTAAAAATCTTACGAATTTCTATACAAAACAGCACATTTTTCTAGATACTATAATTCTTCTAATTTAAAAAAATTAAATCAAATGAACATAAACTTTATTTAAATTAACTTGCTTTCAAGGTGTTCAAATAACTATTTTTTCTGGTTTCTTGTACGATGTATTACTAGTGGCTTAATAAAACTTTTAGTGTGTTAACAGAACTTTAGCTATAATTTTAATTAATTATTATCAATTCAACAGACTGTGTAAACATTAATTTTTAACAAAATCCAGTCTGCAGATTTGAAGTGATTTTTTGATTTAACTATTTTTCTCGTTATAAGTTTGCTAAATTGTTTCATTTGATACTGCCTACGAAATTTGATTCAGTGTATTTATTGTGAAAATAGCAATAGTCATTTAACCATAATAGAATTATCATTTGAATAATTTTAATCACATAAAGTTCACAAGCAACTACATTATAGTCGTATTTAAGTAATATAATATGATTTGATACAACCATATAAATCAATCATATTGTATATGTTGCTCTTAGTTTATGATTAGCTCAAAAATGTTTCGTCGTTGTGTGTATATTTCCAAATTCCGAAAAATCTATATTTCAGAAATAATTTTTATCAAAAATAATTGCCAAACCTGGAATAAAAAAGGCGAACTTCAGATGGTAAAACGAATCCTTCTGCAAAGCGCCATTATGGAAAAACCATGTGTGCAATTACCACGGTGTCTGTTTTATGTTTATGGTTTCAATTATCTTAATGTCAATCTGTTTATGATGACGTGTAATAAAATAAATTTTATTCATTAGACATCTGGAGATAAATTTACTTCAGCCGAACATATTAAATATTAAGAATACATAAATTACAAGTCATAAAAAATTATTTTTGCTCTTCTATCATGTGGCTTCGAACCTGTTACATTATATTTGTCTGTGTAAATGCTCCTTACGTAGGTTTTTGATTTATTGGTTATTTGTAAGATTTTTATAAATTTATTACTTTACGTTTCGTGCTGTTGAGGGGCTTCTTCAAGTTTCGCCCTCAATTTGCTTTAAGTTTTCACACTAAAGAATTTCGGAGCGATTGCGTTGTTTTTGTCATTTGGTTTTGGTTTTATTTTTTGTTTCCTATCTCGGTCATACAGACCTCATTAATCTTGTACTGGTTGCTTTATTCTCTGTTGTGTGATTGTGGTGTTTGCAAGTGTTCATTGTGACAAAAATATACTTATTTTAAATTGTATTTATTTACTCTGTCTTCAGTATTGTGTAGCACAAGGCTACCCGTTATCCTTTGTGGAATAGGATACATGTTCTAAATTTATTTATTGATTTAAAATTAATAAAATAAACTCAATGCTGTAATAAATGTAGAACATTTGTGGTAATACATTTAAATTTTGATAATTAAAGTTTAAGAGTCGTAGTGATGCCAATAGAGGCTAATAAAAGTACCAGCAGGTCACCAGAAGGCTTTCAAAATAGATAAGCAATAAATCCGCAAATCTAACCCTAAACAAAACCTGCTTATTTTAGCCTTACATGATTCTATTATAATAGCACATAAATTATTTTCAAACTCATAACAGAATTCCTACAAGTGGCTGAATAAAAGAACAACAAAAGCTATTGCCATTTAGGAATAGGAGTAAATAGACAGCTACAATGTAAAATGGAAATAAGTAGGTTTTAATTAATCATTTTAAAGCAACCTATAACAAGGACACAGTAAAAGCCATAAAGCACACATTACGATGGGCTAGCAAACAGTAGACATTAGCTTGAAATCGAAAGACAAACAATAAATGTTAGCACCATATGGCAGATATTGATTTAAAAGATAATAAAGCAATTTGCTATCCTTTTGAAAATTGCGCCTTAAAGTATGCTGCATTTTATAAAGTACTTCAGTATTACGAAAGTAAGTAAAATACATATAAAGTTTATATGAAAAAGCTGTGTCCTCTTGCTTTGACAGTTTATTTTAAATTACGAATAATAAACAAAATTTTTTACAAAAATAAAATAATCAGAGAATTTTAAACACTAGTAATCTCGAAGGAACCTGCAATTCCTAATGGATGCGTCGCCAAGGTGGCGGATAGGGGAACTCCTTGGAAACATTGGTGGTAGAAGGCAACGAACAGGTAGCAGCATCTGTACAACTAGAATCAAGGCCTTCAATTACCGGTAACACGAGGGAGATAAGAGTCTGCGTTATATCCGAAATGAGCAGACTTCAACTGGATACACTGCGCATAAACGAGAGGTGGCGGCAAGAATGCAGTGGATTGTATTCTAACAACACTTAATTATTTTCCTTAGGTAGTTATAATAATTCACACAGAAATGGAGTACTGCGATATTATAAATATCACAAAAGTTTGCCACATGTGTTGCTGGAATTGCACTCATCGATTCCATTTCTAAATAGAAAAATTCATTGACTTATCCTGGAGCTGATATTGCATCAGATCACAACTTACTGCTGTCAACTATTTCAGCAGCAATCGCCACTTTGAAAAATAATATCCTATTTTTTATTTTTAATAATAAAGAACTACAAAATCTGAATATAAAAATTTCATGTCTCATCAAATAAATGATCAGTTGGGAAACATTGATGCTGCTAATCCTGATATTGGGAGCACTTAGAAGTCTGTTCAATATATTTTTCTTCAAAAAAAATACAAAAAATACAGCGAATATAGACTTACACACCAGACTGTCACTTTTAATGGATGCAAAGGTTTCTGATGAATAATTTAAGGGTTTTCTATTGCCCAGAACCGACTATTCTGTTTATTCACATATCCATTCAAATCAAAATGTGCCTCGTCACTCATTATAATTTTTTCATGAAAATCGGGGTAGCCTCCTATTGGCATATGAACGGCGGCGTAAATGGTCTTCTGGAAGAAGCTCTTGTGTCGACTGAATCCTAAATGAAAACAAATGCAAATCTTTGTGCAAAATTGTGGCCAAAGTTTTCAATAAATTTATTTTTTTGTTAATAATATATTTTTTTTGTAACGTAATGCTTTCCTGTACTACAAATATAAGACTCTGTCTTGTTGTACAGGAAATGAAAAAATAAATAAATAAATAAATAAAATAAATAAAGTTGTTCTTTGAACACCAAGCTCCTGAGCACGGTGTCGAATTAAGGTTGATGGATTATTTTGAACACTTTCTTGAACTGCAGTAATGTTTTCAGCTGATCTTACAGTACGTTGTGATCCATGCTTGGCCCTATCAGCACCAGTCCCTCTTTCTTCGAAATCATTCACTACACGATAAATAGTGCGTCTTGTTGGCACGTTGTTTCCTCCAAAAATTTCACGTAACTTTCTCGTCGTTTATCGAATATTTTTCCATAATAAATTTGCCTTGTCTCTACTTCATTTTGTATGATCGGCAGCTTTCTAATATAAGTCTAGGCACATCTTTCTCGCCACACTTGGCAACCGAAGTAGAATCTTATTTTTCAAATTTAGAGAGGATTTTCGGTTTAACAGAGGATATATCACAAGTTTGTATAATATGGTGTTTAAGTGTTAACCTCTTATCTAAAACAATACCCAAATATTTTATGGCGTTATTGAAAGGAATTTCAGTTCCTCGAATAGTCAAAGGAAATGTGGGAATTCCTTTCGGTGACTTGTTGAAGGGAAAAGTTATAGCTTTTGTGTTTGCTTCATTTATTTTAACTTTCCACTTGGAGAAATATTTCTGAGCATATTCGAACCCTTTTTTTTTAGTATTTAACAATTGCATTTGAGACTTTGCCCGCTGCTGTCATTGCAGTATCATCTGCGTACAATGCTGCTGACTAGTTTCTTAATATTTTAAAGTCTGCTATATAAATTGAGTACAATAAAGTAGACAACACTAAGGCTTGAGGCACATCAGCCAGAATATTTTGTTTCAAGAAGTATTCGTTAACAATATTCACGACAAATGATCTCCCATCTAAAAACCTCTGAACAATCTTTTGTAAATAAGCTGGGTAGCCAAATATATTAAGTTTATATATGAGTGCATTGTGCCACACTGAGACAAAAACTTTTTCAATATCAAGCTAAATTATTCTAGTGCTCTTACGCTGGATTCTATTATCAGTTATATTTTAAAAAATGCGTTCTATTTGGTGAATTGTTGAACGTTGCTTTCATCTTGAATAATATTATTATCTTGGGTATATTCATTTAGCCTGCTTAGTATAATTTTCTCGAGTACTTTATCCAGACAGCTTAGCATACTTATTGACCGGTAGCAATTTGGTGATCTCACATCCTTTTTTTATGCTTCAGTATTGGTATTATTTTTGCACTTTTGAATTCTTTTGAGAAATAGCCGTTACTTAAGCACCAATTGAACATTTTTTTGAGTAATTTAAAAATTATATCAGTCATATTTTTCAACATAACAAGTTTCAAAGTTTCTTAGCGACTTCAACAACATATTAATGTCTTCCTTTGTTGTTAAGTATTTTTGTACCCTATCAAGTAATATCTATATATTTCTTAACTGCATTTTCCTTTAAGGATGGCATATTTAATTTTACTTAAAAACACAAACCGAATGCAATTATTTTATTTCTACATTTCACATTTCATTCCTGAACAAACTCCACCTTTCACTTTTCAAAATAAAATAAATAATAGAATCAACGAAATTTATTTTTCTGAAAACAATCTTTGAAACTTAAATACGTTTGAATTAATATTAAGAAGTTTTAAAAAGTTTGTGAACTTTCTTACAGTGAGAATAATATTTAAAATGATCGCCAAGCAAGCGAAAAGAAGCACTATAATTAAAGGGTGTGGTTTTAGGCGATTGAAAATTTGGATTGAAGGGGTGGTCCAACCATAAGGCACGATGTGAATTGTGAGTTATCGTCGCGAGATGATACCGGACTTCTTGTAGATAGAAATTGAGGACATGGACCTGGACGATATGTGGCTCCAACACGATGGTACTACTTGCCACATAGCCAATGAAACAATGGATCTTTTGCGCGAGAAATGGCCTGGCGATGTTATTTGACCGTCACGATCATGTAATTGGACACCGTTAGATTGCTGTCTTTGGGGATATTTACAAGCAAAATAAATATACAATAAGCCAAGAACAATTCAAGAGCTAAAGGATGAGAAAAGTTGGCATATTACCGACATTGGACCTCAATTATGTCTCGGAGTCATTAAAAATATCGACCATCGGATAGAGGTATGCCACCGAAGCCGTGGCGATTATTTGGGCGATTATTGTCATATTTCCTTCTATAATACCCTATATAATACCCTATATATATATAAAAATTTCATAACATTTATTTTTTAAGAAAAAATCCCCTTTTAACATAAGCAGTATCCTTTTGTTGGACATGTTCCTGCAACTAACAAAACTGTAATAACTGAAAAACTTTGAAATAAAATTAGTTGCATCTCTATCTTGTTGCTCCTACAACAACAAAAGTTAGTGCAATTATGACTGGGAATATAATACGCAGACGCCAGGTAAAATAAAGCTAAACTTACAGAGAAAACAGTGCCACTTTCAAGCAATTTATAAATATAAATATCCTACAATAGAACTAACAGCAGATGGGACTTGCAGTTGAAAAGTAAATTACAGAAGCCAAACACCCACGCCTTCAGCACTCAAACAGCCATTTAAAAACTTTTTTGCTATTTAGAGAAAACGCGAAACACTAACAGCCGTGTGGTGGAAAATAGAAGTAGCAATATAACTTTAAAGTTATTAGAAACTTTATTAGTAAATTGGGAAAGACTGTCTGTCTAAAGCTTTACGTGTGTTATGGAAACTGTGTGTTCTTAGCAGCTGGATATTGTCAATTAAAATTATTTAGCAAAATTTATTATATAATAGAGACACTAATACGGTATCGTCCTTTTCAGACTGTGGCTTGTATGAATGTTCTAGAGGGAATGCTGCTTCCTCTGGTTTCAGAGTGATTAAACTTTTGCCGAATTTTGTTCTACCTCTGCACAGTGATCTGTGGACAAATGATGTGGAAGAAAGGTGTGGAAGCAAGGTGTAGCCACAGATAACAGGCTGCTTTTGCTACAAGTGCTAAAAGTTATAAATCATGTTGAAATTTATTGGTGATTTAACTATTGAATAACAGCTTCGCTCGAAGCAGCCAAGCAAATACAAAGTAGAAGAATTACAGATATATCCCGATGAAGGCAAATTCGTAGGCAATAATGAGCAATGTTCAAAATGTGAGCTGCGAAATAGCAATAGCACAGACAAAATAGTGTGCTACGCTATAAAATCGAATGTTTTATTAACAACGACTTTGCGTTAATTTATTAATACTATTGCTATGATCGTGCTGTTGCAATTACAACAACAAAACAGCACCAGCACAATTATGACAGCGATCACATTGACAACATTATAAAGAGGTACAGCGATCGTGCATGACACTAATAGAGATTTAATTTAATTCTTTATTAATTCTTATTATTTAAGTAGGCAAAAAATCCAACCTAACATTATAAGAATTTAGGCCGAGACAAAACGTTAAAGATTTCCATTATGTACTTTAAAAATTAACAAATAGTAAGAGCATTAAATGGGACAGCAAACATTTACTATCGCTGTCGAGCTTCCTTTTACGAGTATCAACAACACAAAATTAACGTAAATAGTTTATTGCAGTATTTGTAGTCATATTTGAACGGCTGCTTTTGCTGTTGTATTGTTCATACGGAATCTATAGCATTAGTAATAGTCATTTTAATCTAGCATTTTTTTATAAAACCTGGCTATGAGCTTCCATATGACTTAAATTTATGGAAATAACATAAAAGCTTATGAACTACAACAGAGAGGCATTGGAAGATAAAAGCGTTGCGTTAGCAGCAGGTTACGTAGCTACAAAGCTTTTTAGAGACATACATTTTACATCAAATGTACTATGGCTACTATGTACTATGGTTGCTCGATTCACGTAGTGCGTACTCGCTGTGGTCTAGTGATATTTTAGTAGAAAAATAGCCGGAATAAGACCAATCGCTTGATAATCAAGTGCGTTTTCTTATGATCGCTCGGCCTCATGTTGCAACGGTCGTAAAAAATATGTGTTGGATAAATTACAGACACTGCTGAACTCGTCGGAAGTTGTGCTTTATCGCCACATGACCAGTTCAGTTGCATAGCAGTAATCGCAAATTGATTTCCAACTGGGTCCACCTTAACAGATAAGATATTGGTTTGAAATAGAATTTGAAAACTCGGCGAGAATGGGAGAAAATAATACCACAGCGAAGAACAATACTTTTGTTAAGTTTTTCATTACATTTGTTCCACATACAAGGTGGCCTATAATAATTGTCTTAATGTTCTTGTTTAATTATGAGTTATTAATAATGTGTTATTTTTTAAGATGAAGATAATTTCGGCTAAGTGACCGCCGGCATTATTAGTTAGTCTTTGAGACCGTCTTAATAAAATTACATGGTTTTTAGCAACACGAAATTTAGCACAGAAATGGAGATAGAAATAAACTGGCTGGTCTGTATTTAATTATTAAGTTATTATTTTCATTATATGGGAATGCATAACAGTAATAACGAGGAGAGTCATTTGTGTTAAACAGATGATCGAGAATTGCTTTCATATGTTTTTTTGGAAGGGCATGTGAGGGTACCGCCGTCATAGTGCTCAAAAACTTAAGGCATTTCCAATTCCAGAATTCAGAGAAGATTTTATACAAGCTACGTCTATAAATCTTATTGACTTTAAAATTTCAGTCTCATCAGTGTACTAGGATAGGAATTTATTTCAGCCGGCGATTAATATGCAAAGCACACTTTTTGGCGCTCCAGACTTCTCATCCCAAGAGGGAGAAGTTCTAAAATACAGTTAGAGCAAAAAAGCATCGTATCTGGAGGTAAACCCACCTCTTGGCCAATAGACTTTAACAAGCGGCCAGATCTCATTGAGTTTGCCATTGTAAACAATATTACACGTGTCAGTTCGTTCTTTGATCTATCCTCCGACCATTCACCTACAATTGTTATTTTACAGGTCAGTATTGTCACTGCAAATGAAAGCCTTATTTCCTATCCAAATAAGTACACGAATTGGTTGAGATATAAAATGTATGTGAGCTCCCACTTACCTCCAAACATCCCACTGAAACATCCGGCTGATATTCAAGCAGCTGTGGATCAATTTACAGACGTCGTGACGGCAACAGTCAGAGATGAAACACCAAGCAAACGATCAGAGAAAATAAATTCATACCAATTATCGCCGGATATACAATGTCTCGTCAGTGAAAAGAGAAGGCCCAGCAGGCAATGGCAACATAGTCGCTCTCCTGATATTAAGATCCAAATGAAAATATGTCAAAGAACTTTACGCATGAAACTGAGACAGAAACACGACTCCGCTATGGAGATATATTTAAAAAACTTGGATCCCACAAACAAACCGGACTATAGCCAGTCGAAAGCCGTAAGGCACTTAAAATGTCCTATTTCCTACGAATCCCAATTAAGACTTGATAACCGCCTTCGCAAATCACTTACAAAAGGTTTTTACACCACATGACATAATTAGCTTCACTATTACAAATATTAGTGACACTGTCACTAATTCTATGAAATTTCGGCTGTCTTTATTAAAGTCCACAGTTAAAAATATAGATATGAAAAAATCACCCGGAACTGATCTTATTACAGGATCAAAGCTAAGGAATTTACCTAATTATGCTGTGAGAATTGTACTATTCGTATTTAATGTCATGCTCGTGGAAGATCTCTGAAATCGTTATGATCCCTAAACCAGGTAAAGGCCTTACTCAGATTACGTCATATAGACCCATCAGCCTACTGTCAATTTTATCAAAGTTGTTTGAAAAATTATTCGTTTCATCTTTAAAACCTTACATCCCAGACCATCAATTTGGCTTTCGTGCTAGGCGTATTGAGCAAGTCCACAGAATTGTCTCCGTTATCAGATCTGCATTTGAAAAGAAGCAATAATGTTAAACTTTATTTATTGACATTTCCCAGGCGTTTGATGAAGTCTGGCATGATTGGCTACTTACGAAAATAACTCGACTACTACCTGGAAGCTCTCACAAGCTTCTGAAGAGCTATCTGACGGTTAGAACATTTAAAGTAAGGTCAAAAAATCAATTTTCAAAAAAAGGGAAAATCTCTGCAGGAGTACCTTAATGTAGTTTGTATACTAGGGCCGCTATTATACATCATTTATACAGCAGATATGCCAACAAGCCTAAATACGCATACGCCAACGTTTGCAGATGACACTGCATTTATAAATTTTAACAAAGACCCGAAGGTAGCACCCGAACAACTTCAGTCTCAGGTTAGTGACCTAGAATATTAGCTAAAAACGGAGAGAATACAGGTAAATCCGTCGATATGTGCGCATGAAACGTTTTCCCTCACAAGAAAAAATTGTCCACCTATAACAATAACAAATGCCACTGTTCCAGTGGAAACCCACGTGAAATATTTGGGTATCCACCCTGATCGACGCCTACATTTGTCTCGTCATATTGAAGCAAAAATAACCGCAATGAAACTGCGAACAACTCAACTACACTGGTTAGTAGGTACTCACTCAACCTTGTCTTTAGAATACAAAGTCCTCTTATACAAAACTGTTATAAAGCCAATATGGTCAGCTGTGGGGTACTGCTTGTGCATCAAATATTCAGAAGTTACAAGGAAGAAAATCTAGAATTTTACGACTTATTGTATGCGCCCCCTGGTATATACGAAATGAAAATATCCATAGGATCTAGAAGTTCCCACCATCCAGGAAGAAGTAAAAACATACACGTCAAAATATGTAAACAAACTAGAGGTCCACCCTAATACACTCGTTCGCAAATTATTACAATTTCGCGAGTTTGGCGAGACGGCTAACCCAACCCAATAATAGATAGTATATTAAGATTTGAATACAGTAGATTAGTTATTACATTGGTAATAATTAATAAATAATATTTTAGAGATAAGATTTTAATACTTATTATAATTTTCTTCTAAAAAGATTCAATAAAATAAAATATAGCTTAAAAAAATGTTTTTTTTGCGCAAATACCTCCCGAAGTCTGGTATGAAATGCAGGTTTGAGCTTTTGAGTTATGCTGCTATAATTTTAGCAATTAAGCAATTCTTCCCAATGGTTCTCTTTGAAGGCTTTAAGAGTATGGTGATTATTCCCAAAAAGAAATCTGGGTGGTTAAAACTGGTAATATCACCAAAACGCGATATCAATCATACGTCGCTCGCGTTCTACGGCCAACTGGCAGAAGCAGATGGACTGCTTGCACTTTTTAAGGGGTACATGTTCACAGAGATACGAAGTAGGGTGCATGAACGACCGTGAAGGCGCTAAATGTGTAGCATACCATCTGATGGTTGCTGTTAGGTATTCCCCCATATAATGAGTAATAGGTCTCTCCCACCCCATATATTGTCAACCGATTACTCTGTAAGAAATTCTCTGTTAATCAGACTTCTTCAAGTCGATTGGTTAAACCATGGCATGGCGTTCATGCAGTGTACGCTGGACGATCAGGACAAAAATCACACACACCTTGCCAAAACCACATACGACTTATTTTGGAGGAATAGAATTCTAGAATTTATTTATTCTTTTTAAGGCTTCGAAGGTTGATTTGCAGTTTTGTAATATGTTGGTTTTGTTTAATTCTTCATATCATTCGAAGGATTTATAAGTAAAGTATTCGCTCTGTATATGTGTAGAATAATTTATTTCATTTCTGTCATGATGCCTTCTGCCTTGTCTTAAGTTTTTTCCTGCAAGGAATGTTACATGTTAAATGTTTTCAAGGATATAAGAACATTTTTAAGCAAACAAAAAAAATCAACTCAAGAATAAAAAAACATTCTTGGCTCAATTTAAGTGTCGTTACTTTCCTATTCTGTGTTCTGCGGTTTATTATTTCATATTCCACACACACACACACACACACAGGGGCGGATCCAGCTTGAGCTTTTGTGGGGTAATTTTAAATAAAACGAAATATTTTTATATTTCATTACTTCTTGGAGAGAAGAAGGAGCAAGTACTATTTAATAACCAACCCCCCACCCAGATCCTCGTCTGTATATATTAAGCAAAAGATGTTTTAAACGCATGTTTAGCTGCAAATAATGTTTTTTTTTCAAGAAAAATTTTCAAATTGTTGTCTTCAATATCTCACTGCACTGTTTGTTATTACTTCTTTTTGAATTATTTTTTGTTGTTAAATCTTTACATAAATCTTTGCATATATGAGAATGTATATATAAGTAGCATCATGATTTATATTTTTAAATAGCAATATTATGGCTTTCAGGAGAAGAGCAACGTTCTTCCTTTTGCTATTTCACTTATTCGTGCATTTTTAACGACTTTTGTGACAGCTGAACAGCATAAAATAACAGACTAATGATTTATTGGTATCAAGCATTCAAATATTTGCAATGTTTTGTATAATTTATGGGAATAAAGAGACACATTCCTTAAGCGATTTTTCGCAACGAAAAAAGAAGACAATAAATTGGGGCAAAATATTTTTTTATTTTGGCAAAATTTACAGTAAAATTTTCATATGAAGTGAAAAAATTAAAAAAAAAAAATAAGAAAACATGATTCGGCTGTGCCCAATCCTTTATGCCAAAACTACTGTCAAGGTATTCCTGAATTTGTAAAAGCAAAAGAAATGGAAGGAAGGACGACATTTTAAACATATTGGTCACACATATTCATGAATTACGCTGTAAAGACGAAATTAACAACTTCTTGTAACGTTGCTTTCACGCAAAGAGCAACATATTATGTTTGACTTATAGGTTTGTCATTAAATCGTATTATTGTTGTTGGTAGTAGTATTATAATCCTTTTAAGAACGGTAGAAAAGCATTCAATCGAGCGTGAGAGCAAACTGTTTTCGAAGACTAATATTATCTGATTGCTTCTTAGTCAGTCTTGATTAAAAACAAAAGCAAAGACGAGTTATTCCGTCCAAAATAAACCCTAATCTTTCGATAAGCAAGGATAACGGCAGGTCTTATGCGGCTAATTAAACTCCTTGAGAGTGACAAATATATTTTGCCATCTGATCGTTTAAAACTGAATCCAGTTTGGCAAAGCATGTATAAATTCTTAATTCCTCGCAGGGACCTTTAACAATGAGCGAACTACTCTAGGTGGCACTTAGATGGCGACTAAGTGTGATCCACGGTGACACTGGGACGGAAGTAGTTGGACCAAATTTCAAGACAAAATAGGACTGTTTCTAGCTTGAGTCGAAGATTGCTCGGCATTGAAAATCTATAGCCGGATTCAAGGATTCAAAGCGGTTCATTACTGTCCCGGCGAAAAATTACACATTTTTCTTAAGCTAGATAAGAACGAGCTCAGGCTAATCAGGGGTTAGTTTACCGGACACTAGCGTCTAAAATACCCCCAATTTAACAGAGGAAACTCAGACATCATCAAATGCTCATTCTGTGACATAAGCAATAAAACCTTTGCATGTACTCTGCGATTGTCCAGCTCTCGATTCTCGTAGAATTAAAGTACCTGCCACGCCCTCATTAACTTGAAGAGGTGTAAATGTTATATCCCTCAACAAGATGGCCTAATTTGCAGAATAATTATGTGCCAGAGGAAAGGTTGCAGAAGAAATCCGTTGGCCTTCGATAATAATTATAATAATACGCAAATATTCTGGATTTAAATACGAATGATAGACGGGTTGCAATTCATTTTCGGTAAGGTCACTTTGGATTGCACTGTCCTCTTTAAAGGAAAATTAACATCAGTTCTCGTTTGCGTTACCTATGACTGGAGGAAGCACGCTTTCGTGTACCATATTGCAATTTAATAAACCCGCTTTATAATATTCCTACAATATTTATGGCGTTTTCGTTTGTTAAATAAAATGCTGCCCTGCAAAAATGTACATGCTTAACACACTGTTTTTATTCGGGATTTTTTACCGATAAGAAAGTCCAATGCATTTCGGCATTATTACATGTAAAATATATAAACAACACCACATTTTCTCATCGTAAAAATATTTCGTGTAGAGAAAAGGGCAACAAATTTTACATTTTTTCCTAGAAACGAAAACATCATTACTTATTATTATTAATGCATGGGTAGATATCGAAGCAGACCACTTACTTTCTGGGTACCTTTTCGACCCCCATTTCGCTCCTCAAATTGATTTCAGGGAACCGATCCGTAACCACAACCACCTTACTTTCAATTGAGTCTCGTGCTAGCCCTAGTCTTTACTCTTGATTTCAGACTGTCGACACTCTTCTTCATCACGGAGTCTTTTGTAATTGCTAGCATTTGTCTAAGGCTTAGTTCCCCCATGGCATTCACATCTAACAAGTGTCTGCCCGTGGTCTTAAGCCTTATGCTAGCCAGTGCTGGATATTCGCACACAATGTGCGCTACCGTCTCAGCCTCTTCCAGGCATAGTCTGCAAGTATCATTTTCTATGACTTTCATCTTAGCCAGATGATACTTGAAGTTTGAGCACCATTCTAGCCTGTCTACATGTGGTATTCTCCCTCCACCTATTCAGGTGTAATGAGTTTACCCATTGAAGAACTTTAGCTCGCACTAGGCTATTCCCCAGGGCAACTCTGGGTTCTGGTCCACAGAAATCCACATCATATCCCCTTTTTGCTAGTTCGTCTGCTGCTTCATTCCCAGCTGTGCCTATGTGTCCCTTAACCCAAATCAACGTTACTTCATTCAACGAGGCACATCCGTTTAGTTTCAGAACACATTCCAGCATCAGTTTGGAATACACGTTCACTTGCCTCATGCGTTTTAGAACTGACTGATTGTCAAGTGCAATGATTACCCTTTTCCCATGCACTCGGCTTTCAAGCAAGTGATCCAACGCATGCAGCAACCCATTACATGCAGCACCATCATTACTTACTTTCTTAAATATTCCAATAACAAAATAATAGTTTTGCAATTTTGTTTTCTTTTTAGATATAGAAATTTCTATTTATTATAACGTTCTTATAAAACTCACACATATAACAAGAATACAAGCATAATCATACGAGTATAAGCAGTAAATGTAATACTTACAAGTATGTATAATAAATTTTATTATAACATTGTTCAATTAAACTATAGACTCGATATGTGTGGGGTTAAAGAAACTTAAATAAATTTAAAAATCGTATAATGTTAAGATAAAATTATTTTAAATGACTTATAGTATCAAACATATCTCTTTTCAAATGGGTGAGCAATTTCGATAATAACTTGAGATTTGAAAACATCATAAACTGAAGGAGAATACAATGTTATTAGTTTTGATATATCAAAATAAAACAAAGAAATGTTTGAATAAGATGCGCATCAATATATTGACAGACCTATTACAATTGGCACCATAACCACTGTCGCCAATGAGTTTACAGACATTTCATATGCGAAACATAATGTCGACAGATTGTGGTACCACTATTCCAATGCTCTCATTTTGGATATTTTTCCAAGGTGTGTCGTGGATACATGTATAAAATAAACTTATTAAATGCTGGTAATATACATTCGACAGCCGTTTAAATATATTTCCTCCTTTTTCTGTTCATGTGGTTGTCGACAGTGGTACCAATTGTAAATGGTCTTTAAGGTTAATTATCGCTATAAATGTTTGCTGGGTGATAGGCTATACTCTATGCGTATTTGAACGGATATATATGCCAGCTCATTAGAAAACTTAAGCCCACATTTTGTGGATTGGCAAAATACATTTATAGGTTAAATTTCTTAAACAAAACGAAAATTAACAAACGGTAATAGAGCTTTAAGAATATCGCAACAACTTTTGTGAGTTTCTCCTTTTTTGCAATTTTTCAGTCCAAGTCTCAGTATAAAGACGGGAACAATAAAAGGAGTAAAAAGCGGAACAGACTTGTTCATACTCTCAATTTGTGTGTTAAAAACTGTAGATAGTTTTTGCAAGAGAAAAACATAAAAATAACAAGAGCAGCAACAACAAACACTTCTGCAAAGTTTTTGTGTGTACGGTAGAAATGCCAAAGTTTTTTTTTGCATGGAAAGTGACCTTATCATTTTGACGCGCATTTTATAGGTTAAAATTTCTCCGTACATTATTTTACTTATGCTCACGTTTTGTATGTTTTTCTATATTTCAGGATAATTAACTACTTTTTGGAATAAATATTTGTCTTTGTTTCAATCATAAAATATTTACAAAATGATTCTTTTCTTTATGATGCATTTTTTCTAAATTCTTAAACAAAGTCTACAAAAAGTGTTTCATATAAAATATTTAAAGAAAACTCTTATATAACTTTTTTAAGGCCAAGAGATTTGTTCTTTCTATTTAAAATAATAAAGTTAAACTAAAGTAAAAAGTGTTTAGATAAAAGGAAAACTACCAACTAATTTGTGTTAAAGTTCTTCTTTGGTTTTGGGTTTCAAACTACAAACTAACAAGACACATAGAATGGTTTTCAAAAACATTTAACAATTATTAAAAATAGACATACAGAATTTTAAGGAAAAAATATTTAAATTGATATATACACACATTATATATATTGATTAACTTAAAAAAATAATTGCAACTCTAAAGGCCACTTGATTTTATTTTTACATACATTTTGGTAATGAACAATAATTTTATATAAATTATTTGGTATAAAATATTAAATAAAGGGCTTAAATTAATACATGTCTCTTATAGTAAATTATATGACTTTAAAGATTTACAAATTTAATAAAAACAAACGTCAAGTTTTCAGGGCTTATGGGTCCAGATTAAAAAACCATGCTGATAAAGGGAAATCTGTTTAAATGTTTATTGAAAGAACTTCTTTTATATTTGCCATATAATATATTAAATTTAGCAATACCTGCGTTCTATTAAAATTCATAACAACATATCGATAACTTCACTCTTGCAACAATGATACAATAATTCCAAATTTATTGTTATTTTTTTAGGTTTCATTTTATAAACAATTTAAATGCTATACATTTTTTTGAACACTTTAATCTCAGTAAAATAAACTTTAATATCAAAAAATTCCGATTTGCTAGAAAATATTTATCGATAACAATAAACTTTATTGAAATAAATACATGTAGGATACCTGTTAGGTTTTCTGGCATAATTATTGCTAATTCAAAAATCTTCAAAAAGGAAAATTTATCGATAACATTATATTTCTAACAGAACTTGAAAAGTTTGCATTTGAAATAACAATTTAAAATAGACATTAAAAGCGAAAGGAATTCGATAAGTTTAAAATAATGAATCGAAATTTCTGTGAAAAATAACAACTTTTAAATTAAAAAAAAATTTTACGATAACTTTAAACTGAATGGAAAAAATATATCGCAATATATGTATGTCGGAAAGATCCAAACCAATCTCTTTAAAATTGCAAAACAAAACATAGAAATTGAACTAATCGATTACTACAAGTTTCGGAAATGTATTTATAAATCGTTATCGAAAATAGAAAATTGTAACTAATTTTAGTTATTCAAAATTAAAAGAAAATACTGTTTTATAAACTATCGATAAACAAATAAAAATATTTATCGATAATTTTAGCTTTGCAGGATTTTGTAATGAAAAAGCGCATGATAAAAATTAATGTGTAAATAATTTTCAGTTAAAAAATAATAAAACAAAACAAAATGTTTAAAAGAAAATGTATCATTTATAATTTTAAATTATCGAAAAGTTTGAATATTGAAATTTCTAAATAAAACTTCTCCACTTTATTATTTAATCTGTTTTAAAAGTTCATCCCAAGTTTTTAAAAAAAAAATAAAATTTCTAAGGTTTGTTATAAAGAGAAAAGTTCTTCCCAGGAGGGGGAAACAGGCCCCTCCCACCAAATATTTAAAACACACGCGGTTTATCGAATGGTAATTTTTAAAATGATTGTTTAATACAAATCCCCCAAGCTTGCCCCCCTACTCCAAAATCTTACTCGTGATTCGCGCCTGTGTTAAATTAATTGATTTCGCCGTTTCCTAGTGCAAAATTTATATGTACACAAAATGCCCCAAACCCTTGGCGGGATTATTATTAACCGCCTCCCCAGCTACCGTTGTACTTTCTGCTGTTACGCTGACCTTATGATTGCCATTGATATCATGTGCAAGCAACTCATCGGCCGAAGTCGTTTCATAACTGCTTGTAGCATCTAAAATCATACGCGGCACTGTGCGACCCATATAAACACTTTGTGGTCTCAAGCGGCAGGCGGTTGTACTCGCATCAAAGCGACCGTTCAGTTCAATGTCCAACAGCTTTTTGTCCTTGCCCAAAAATGAAAAGGAATGGGAGGCGGTTCTTATCTCGCGGATATTATAAACGGGACTATAGGTGGGTAGTGTAGTGGCGGTATTGAAATTATTATTTTTGGTGTTAATAGGGGCACTGCTCAATAACGTATTCATGCTGGAATTTTTCTGACAAAAGTCACATGTTTTATAGTTATTTTGACAGCGACAACAAATATCTGTAGGCTGTTTGACAATTGTTAGGTTAGAGGGAGTTCTTCTTATACTGCTACAGCCTTCCGATGAAGTATCTGAAGAACCAGATGTTGAGGAGGCACTTTCATCATCGCTAGTCATTAAACTTTGTAAATCATCTGATAAAGAGTCCATGGAAACATCCAACAAACTAGCGCTGTCATCCAAAGAACACATGCTGCTATCAGCATCATATGATTTATTAGTCGAGTTAGTGCCAGGGGATTTGTAGGTGTTTACCACCTCATCTAAGGCATTTAAAATTTGGCGACGTCTAGCATAACTGGGATTACGTCTTACCAAGAAATGGCAAGTTTCACCTTTTTTGGCACGTTCGGTCTGAGCTCTTAGGGGTAAATCATCGGGGTGTAGTTTGCGTTGATACTCCTGGCCAGGACAGACCTGTAAATTTAGGTCAAGAAGAAGTATAAGTTATTATTTTGTTTTTGTTGTTGTGGTTGAACGAAGCAAAAACTTAATGAGAAACTTACCTCATATATGGAAAACTGTTCTACTGGTTCCAACGAATTATAGCAGGATAATAGCAGCTGCAATAATTCATCTGAAGTGGTTTCTTCGGCTATTACCAATGATTTATATTGTGAGGAGGCTTGCAATGCTGAAGTGTGTACTCTTATCAAGCCACCTGGTTTAAGTTGTAAACAAAATCTTGATTCTCCTTTAGGATGGCAGGCTTGCAATATGGCCGGCCGTGTGTCTTCATCTAGAACTAGAATTGTTTTTACACCAGCCCGTCTGACAGACACCTCCATGGACAAATAAAATAGGCGAGGATCACGATGGCGCATTTTAAGACTGAAACAAAGGAATTATTATTATTTAAAATATTAATTAAGAATTAAGGGCAGTCGACGATTTGGCTCATAAAATTGTCCACCACGAAAAGTTTACAGAATATCCATGATTTTCGATCAATATTTTGTAAAGCCATCTGAGTAATTTTTAACATAATTGCTTTGAGAGTAACAAAGGTTGCCGTATTTGGAGTAAAGGGCAATCCAACCTTAAAACTAAGTAACTGTTTGGAATAATCCGTCGCTTACTCCTCCCTAATTAGAACGGCCAACATAACTATTGGTGCCTGATATAGAAACTCGTAATTTGAAGGATAAATTTTGCCAACCTATTAGCGCTACTTGCCCGTGAATTCCCTAAGAATTTCTAAATATTTTCAAAGAAGTTATTACAAACTTATACTGAGCAGCAAGTGGCCGATGATAATAAAGTCCTACAAGCGGAAGTCTATGCGATCACAGAGTGTCTGAATGGGATCCGTGGTAAAGAAGCGCTGTGGGAAGTTAACGTCTTCGCGGACAACCAAATAAGAATAAGAGCTAGGAAGACTAGGGACGACAGAAATACGATAAGCGACTACCCAACGCAAGCAGGTTGCTGAAATTAAGCAAATCTGAAATCAGTAAAATGGCAAGTTCATTGCCGGGATTTCCCGACACCCTACTGGTCGTGCCTCATTTGACAGTATTGACTGGCAACTACTCAGGAGTTTTTTAAGAAGCAAATATGGAAAGTGTACCAAGTACTAGTCTAGGGGTATGCCTGCGGCCAAGTGACGAAAGTCCCCAGCCCTCGGCCTAACTTTACCTATCAAAAAGTTAATTTGAAAGTACAGTACACTCTCGATAAGTTGAAATTCGTCGATAAGTTGAAATTCTGTTATTTGAATTAGTTTCCAGGTCCCTTTAAAAACAATTGATAAATTTAACAAATTTTTTAATTTGGTTTATTTGTAATGAAACAAGGAGGTCGCTTAAACAAATTTGAAGTCAGTAAGATGGTGAGAGTATACAGGGACGTCTACACCGTAGAGGATGTTCGGATAGTGAGCAGTGCATGCAGGGACGACGGGATGGTGGAGCACTTGTTATTCCACTAACCGGATTTTCCGACACTCTACCGGACGTTCTTTAATTGAATGACATTGACCGGCAACTACTCAGGGACTTTGTTTAAGAAACAAATATGGAGGGCGCACAGAGTATTAGCCTAGGGGTATGGCTACGGGCAAGTAACTAATGTTTCCTTTCCTCGGCCTAACCTTAACTATTAAAACTTATTTTTTAGTTCTTAATTTTTTGCTTTACAAAGTAAAATCCAATTTAGCGATACTCCTCCCGAGTTTAAAACATTACTATTTTTTTTAAGTACAGTAGACTCTCGATAATTTAAAATTCGTTGATTTAAATGCCTCGATAATTTTAATTCGTTTCCAGATCCTTTAAAAACCTTTGATAAATTGAAAAAACCGTGTAGTGTGGTAATTAAAAATTATTAAATTTACCAGTTTAATGTAATTGTGTTGGTGTTTTTGAGACAAACAAAAAATGAACTCGTTGGCTTTAGTTTATACGCAATCATTGCGTTTAAATTTAAAAAAATTAAATTAAAAAAAAAATTATCTGCTTTCTTTTAACCTTTTCTTCACAAATCCGCAATTGATTTTTCTTACTACTTTAGCTCAAAGGCAAACAAAGTTATTTAAGTCATTGTATTGAAAGTAAATTTGAATTCTTTTGCATTTGAGGTCTTGATTATTTTAACTTCTTCTCTAGTCACTTGAATTTCAAATTGTCGAGAGCCGACTGTATTTGAAAATCTCAAACGTTAAGGCAATAGTTTTTTGCTTTTTTTATTTTAAATCAAAGCATTCGACTTACCGTCTTAACAGCTGCATAATGACTTCTTTACTGGTAGTGTCCCACTGTATGCCCAAGGTTTTGTATTCAATATCTATTTTCAAACAGCTGGTAAATACTTTAATAGTAGTCTGAAATAAATAATTTATTATTTTATTATTAAAAGTTTCGAACTTTTTTACTTCTACCTGTGGCAGCGGGTCATTTAGACTGGAATAACTAGAAGCTCTGGATGGGGTTCTTTGCAAATCGCTAAGTAGCTCTGGACTGCCACACATAGATGAGGCACAAGAGGTACTTGAACGCAAGGAAACTGAATCCGAACGATTGCGTAAAGGTGATATTTGTACGTGTTTAAGCATCTGTAAAATAGGAAAAAACAACAATTATAGAGAATAATGCGGCAAGAAGATTTAAAGGAATTTGAAACTTTTAAGATGTTTTTCAGTGTTGTGAAGAATTTATTAAATTTCATGGAATTTCTTCTCTTCTTTTTGTAAAACATTTAAGTATTTTTTTTAATATGTTTTTTTATTCACTAGTACTACAAAAAAATAAAAATCAATAACGTTTTTGTGCCAAACAATTGCTTGTGATTAAACACAAAAAGGAAAAAAAATATTCAAACAAAAAATTACTCAAGAAGATGTATCCGGTTCATTCAAGCAGAACACACAAATACAAAAAACTTACGTTTCTTTGTCTCTATTTAAATTTATACCTTTTTCTGTGTTTTGGAAAAAGTTTTGCATACATTTCAGAAGACTTAGTGTACTTTAATAAAAAGAGGGGTATAAACAGAATTTCTATAGGGGCTTGTTCGTTTACTAAGTCTTTAAATATTGATTGCACAAAAAGCTGGGGGCAAATGGGAATATTTAAGGTTGAGGAGGAGAAGGTTGGGCATCGTATTTACAGGGAAGTAAAGTAAAAACCACACACCCATATTTCGAGTAATTGAAATAAAATATGTTCTCAGTAAACAAGGCAACATATTGTTGTTCAAAGGCTTATTAAAATAGTGGATATAATTTGAATGACAGAATAACAACCATCAGCCACAAATATATTTTGAATTTAAGGGGGTTTTGTATTATTTTAAGCACGATTAGGGCTTTTGCTGGTTTTATGTATATGGAATAGAAGAGTTTTGCTCAAAATATAAAAGCAGCAGTATTGAAACTTGCATTAACTTTTGGGCGAAATAATTTGAAATAAAAAAATCTTTTAAATGGTTTTTTGGCAGCATGTCTATTATTGAAAAAAAAATCCATAGAATTTTTAATTAGTTTCGCTCTTCCTTTCCACACACACATATTTAGCATAAAAACATCAGCTTCTATTTTGAAATAATTTATTTTCTTAACATTACAAAATACTTGTTGCAGCTGAAACCCCTGTAATTTCTTTTTTCGTAAAGCCCCTTTTAACGGCTCTTAAAGTAACTTAG
Source organism: Phania funesta (assembly GCA_963932375.1). Classification (NCBI taxonomy): domain Eukaryota; kingdom Metazoa; phylum Arthropoda; class Insecta; order Diptera; family Tachinidae; genus Phania; species Phania funesta. The sequence goes on along the minus strand of OZ010653.1, from coordinate 98,899,439 downwards.
AAATAAATTGACCAAAATTACTTCTGTCTTCATTTATACAATTTTTAACACTAACGGTATCACGAATACAAAACCGGTCGGACGGTCTTAGGTTGCTACTTCAAAACACATTTCAAATAAATTCGCTGATTATTTTTAGTTTTTAATAAATTCATATTGTCTTAAGTAGTAATAGTGCCTCAAAAACTGCACGGATTGACTTACGTTGATTTATTTTCAATCAATTTTGGCGAAAGTACTCCATACTTAATTTCAATAAAGTTCACGTTATGTGAAAAACAACAGTCCTCAATTTTTGCTGAGGAAATAAAACTCACTCGGAGGAAGTCATATTTTTACCAGCAGCATATAAGATGGAAGTAAAACCCATAGCTGGTAGTAATTGTCACCGGCGGTGGCTAATCAAAAATATTCACGAGGGAGATTAATAGTCGACTGAAGATACTTTGTCGGCTGCATCGGCTGTACTAAAACTATCGGTTTACGGTGGACTAGAACAAAAGCAGCAAAGAAGGGCTACAAGAACGTGGCCATATTTCTTAACTAAACACTATTTCGTTAACAATATTACACAAAATAATTTCACAAAACAACAACAACCCGCTGAGTTGATGAATTCAACTAAGAATCCGTATTAAGCCGCACGAATAGTCGTCAGCTGGTAGACACAAAGATAATACTTGCCGTAACTGAGTGCACTGTCAGAAGTTTTGACTTATAGATCCACGTGGTGTCGGCCGGTAACAGGTTTGTTTCTCTGCAAGAAGTCTGACTAAATAAGTCGGGCGAAGAGAACTTAACTCTTACGAAAATCCCCAACCCACGGTGGAACAGCATACGCCAGCGATGCGTGGCCAAGAGAGTACTTGGTCTCTAGTATGCGAACTCTGGATACCAGTCAATCTCCAGTTTTAATACAGATTTACCCTACACATAGAGCTCTGTGTGGTTGGACATATGTTTCTCCATTAGAGGGATGAATTAGGAAGCCTTTCAGGAGCCGGATAGTTTAATATCTGAGAACACTACGGTTTTAATTGGCCAAAGGAGGAATCCGTAAGGTTGGTCTAAATTATCGGCGTGACATAGAGATTTTACATACCCCATGAAAACGTATTGTGGAGATATGATAAATGATCCAAACTATAAGCAAAATTCACAGGCTTGCAAAACAAAATTGTGCACTCATACAATATTTTCTCCACCCCCCCATTTTTGCTGTACGAACACACGCCCTCGTGAAAGTCTTCCAAAAAGCAAAAAAAAAAAAACAAGTGCCCGAAAATTGTTTTAAAAAATTAGAAAGTCATACCAAATGACAAAATAAGTCTTTCTATAATATTGTCCTCGTTATTAACCATCAACAAACTTGTCTCGACTACCGGTTTTTACCGGCCTTTGGCATATATCTCGCGAAAATATTGCCAACATCAAAATCGCCCCACCTTAAAAGCATGCGAACGTCAACCTGAAAGTTTCTACAATTTCGTAAAGTAATACTCAGCAATGAATTTCTTATAAATTATTGACTTTGAAAAGAATCATAGTAGCAAGAAAGCATAGTAGATAGATAGAAGAACTTAATTTTTTAACAACTGTGCAACTGCACACTATGATTATTATCAGGACACTATTACCGCACCTCTACTGTTAAAAAGAGTATTAATATATATTTAGAATAGCCAATTCTTATAAATAGTCTAGCTTAACTGAAGATATATGAGTTAAACATAATATGCATGAAAGCTGATATATCTCGAAAAAATATACGCAACTTATTAAGACCCTTTTACACTATTATGACTTGTCGGAAATTCCAATAAAATGGGAAAGTTTTATAGTGTGAAAAAAGTTAATAGTCAGCAAATATAGGAATTTTGATAACCGTTTGGTTCTCGTTTTATTAGAAAAATTGTAAAGGCTTCTACTTTTCATGTTATCAGTGTTACATTCCTACTAAAGGAAAAGAAGAAAATGCCAAAATCAGCTGTTGAACATATAAACAAGGCGACCAAACGTAAATTGATTACCAATGTATTTTTTTCACGTTAGTGCTGAAATTTTTTTAGTTTTTGCCATTTCATTTCGATACTTTAAAAAAAATCGAACAAAAACAGGAGCAGCCCGCCCATAATTGCTTGGCAATCGCAGTCAAAAGCTTCGTTTCAGCTTCTTTTTTTTATGACAGCATAATAGTTCTTACAAGAGTCTATTAATTTTTTTTTATTTTCTAATCAACGGCACTTGGCTTGATTTGTATCAATATATATCATAATAAAATTCAAACACACTGGAAATTAAAAAAATTTCTAATTTAATTCTAAACAGCTGTTTTCGTAGAGAAAGTATTTATTTATATTCATTTTATCTCAAGTGCGATATTGCAAATATTTTACTTTTGAATTATTTGCGGTCGGAATGATTATGATTAATCTAAATAGTTGTATAATAGTGTGAAAAGGGCTTCAACGAAACCAGTAGCTTGCTAGCTAACGCACTAAATACTTAAACTACTAATTTTTAACCATATCGTAAACCTAATAAGACAAACCCAAATTAGCTATGTTGACAGATGTTGAGATTTATTGCCTGACAACTTTTATTTCTCTCTTTAAATTTTCAATTTAATTCTTTTAATATCTTATACGTTTTATTAATATTTTCTTTATAGTAAATTTTAGCAGTTATTTCGACTACGATTTAAAAAGAAAATATTTTTTCACGCATTCATATTCTTTTCCTTTTTTCTTTCTCAAAGTAGTTTCTTTGCCACAATATTAACTTTATAAATTCATTTCATATTTATACACACTGTGCAAGAGCGTCAACGTACGTGCTTCTACATGCCATCATGTCTTTACGCCTTTATATAAAAAGAAATAAAGGAATGCATAAAAAAACATATTTTTTTTACTTATGAAATAAAAAAAATATGTTTAAAGGAAGTACTTACTTTAGAATAAATCATAGTTTTATGACTTCATGCTAAAGGGGAGAAGAATGCAGAAATACCATGTTAAAGCAAGAGGGGTGATAAGATTGTAGCTAAAAGAAATATAATCTATAGAGCATACTGCTCGTAGCATAGAAAAGTTATTGAAAGAAACAAGCTGGTGTTCATACGGAACACTGAAATAGAGGTCGCTTTTATCACACTTTAAATTCGTTTTATCGCAAATAAAAACCTCCCTAAACAAGTTTCAAATAAACAAATAAAATTTTCGATGTTTAAAATAAATTTAGGTTAGTTTTTGTTGCCGTTCAGAGACAAATTATTTGCTGAAATTCTCCCTTGTACAGATAGTTTCTTTTATTAGCGCTTTTTATTTTATTTTGTATATTACGACTCGATCTATCAAAAAGTGATTGTCCTAAAAATCGATTTTAAATTTTTAATCTTGTCTTTCTAAAAAGTGTTCACGTACATTACCAAAATATCTCTCTGTTAAGGGTGTCTTAATAAGAGAGCACTACGGAATTCTTCATGCACTCTTACTGAGTCACACTTTATTTCAGTTTTATAACAAAGTTCTAATTTCTTGGATTAAAAAATTTATTTTCACTACTTATCCCATATTTATTAATCCCATAAAGCAATTTTCTCAGAAGTTTAACTTAAAAAAAAAAATAATTTACTAGAGAAAAACGTGTCACTTTTTAATAAAAGTTCCTTTATTCTATAAAAAAAATTGTTTTAATATTTAATGCAGATAGTGTCAATTTTGTAAGAGTTCATTTTATCCAACTGCTGTTTAACACACGACCTATTTCTTATTTATATCTTACGAATATATTTCTTTGGCTTATCACATTACTTTTATTTAAATATTTCTTCCTTATTCCTCTTTTGGGTTTTCTTTAAACTCCCAAATTTTGTTAGATTATTTTACATTTATTTTATATTAAGTTCATTGCTTAAGAAAATTCATTTTCAACACTTGTGCAAGACTGACCATTCTCATATTTTGTTAATATTTTTCTACGAGGGCAGCCCTATAATTGCCCCGTGTGACACTTGAATGGCTTTGTAAAAATCGTTAAGATCGTTGTTTAGCAACCACAACCTGAAAATATTATTTTCTTGTAAGTAAAATAATATTATGCTCAGTAATGCATCTTAATTGAGTCAATTACCATTTAACAGCTGAAAGAGTGTTAATTTAATCCGTGAAAGGTGGTGTTTATTAATATAGAATTTTTTATTGATGCTGCAGTCACTTTCTTGAATGTGCTTTGATTTTGTCACTGTGCAGAGTTTTTTATGCTCCCTTAACACAGTTCACCAGAGTTGAATTGGGAATCTGTCTCGATTAATTGATGTATGATAAGTTGAGCTCAATTAAGAGTTTATTTGCTTGAATTTCAAAATTGTGTAATTATGTGGAGTATAATATTGAGTGGAAAAATAAATTTAGGAGAGGGTGATAGGATAACTTGAAGTATCGTTGTACACAAAAATTTTGTACTTGAAATGCTCCGACTATAACAAATCCACATCGGGCTAGAAGAAGCTTCATAGCAAAAAGGCAATTTTTTCGCCATTTGGGTCGACTGCTATAGAGCGATAAGGAAGATGTAATAAAAATATTTTATTGAAGTAGAGCCTCTCCTATCTTGGCTAGAATATCAGAAATCCGGATTGTGTTTTATTGATTTTCTGTTTATTATTTTCATAAAGAAAGGGCAGGGCATGGTAAACATACTATATATTAAAACTTGAGTGGTTAAATCGAAACAAGGATTCCGCATATGGCAATAAGCAACTGCCCAGCTAGGCGATAGTGCTAAGGCTAACATGTATGCGTATAAGTGGACATACCGATTGGTAGTGAACCCACAGAGCTCATCTGGAGCCGTAAAACCGCTGCTAACATAATGCACACGTAGCGACAGTTGCTACAACACAATTGGTAATCAAATTGTGTGTTTTGCCCACAAACAAACAAATTTGTTGTACCATCCCATTGCGCAACATTATTTTGCAAACAATTAATTTTGAGTAAAGATGAATCATAAAACTCGCACCGACTAATTTTTGCTATGTGGATACTGCCAAAATAGGTACAAAATAGAATGATTCTGTGCAACATGCCCATTAACGTTGCAACCAAATTGTACAACTTGACAAAAATCAAATCTTCAGCGTGAAACAACTTCATACAAAGAGCCCACACACTTGGCAATCTCGTGTTCAACTTCCTCAAGTTGTAGCAACAGTCAACAATTCTCGGTTTTCCACATCTTATACTACGAAATAATATTTGCCTAGAATTTTTTCCCGCTTTCTCTTAGGTTTGATGATTTTGCGCGCGCCCTCATATGTTCACTGTAAACCCAAAGTACATTTGAAGCTGCATAAAAAATTCCGATATTATTTTAAACTATTTTTCCTTGAAGAAGCACTATAAGTTTGTAGGTAGAGTTGCGCTAAATTTGGTAATGCAACAAAACTACTACAGTATGAAAAGCAACAAAAACTACTACGGTAACATACAGATTATATCATATATGAAAAAATATTGGAAGCTATAAAAACAACAAAAAAATTTAGAATTATTTTGCCAAGTCTGCTTGTGGTTTATTTTTTTAAATTCATATTTTGTTAGACATGGCTTCTGAAATTTTCGAGTAAATCGCGCAATTTATTTTAATACGTGCTAAATACTTAAAACGTGTTAAAGCAATAGCAATGACATAAGTGCAAAAACTATGAAAAAGATGTCACTTTTAACTTGAAGCGATTGAAAATAAAATGGTAACAAAATATAAAAGCGTATTTTTTTCTTTAAGTCCACTAAAAAAACTTGCTAAAAATCAACATGTAGGAATACACAAGGGCCGTTTGATAATTCTGTGATTTTGTGTATTTCAAACTTTTATCCACTACTAGACTACTGTCGAATTTTGGGGAATAGTTTGGTTTTGTCAGCTATTGGAAGCAGATAGCCTCCTTATTTTTAAAATAAACGTCATAAAGTAAATATCATGTGCGATTAACCATTATTTTCTAAAAAAGCCCATCACCAGAGAACAGATTGATAAATACTATGTGAACTCTGCACCATCAATTTCAATGATTGAAAAATTACTTGCTGAGATTCGACCTGCCAAAACAGGTTGTCACTCCACAAATATTCAATAAAATCTATGGTGTTGTAATTGCTCATACTTGATCATAAGCACAACCGTGTGACCACTCCAAAGAAGTGTTTGATGATATTCAGGCGCAATCGTTTTGTAACAGTGGACAAATCTTAGATCCATCGCAGCACACCAGAGACACAAAGAACAATTAACACAATAAATTTCTTTGAGTGAAAGTGCAGGCTAAGGTAGGCCTGCCATACCATGGTGACAACACGCGGTTTCATTTACATTGAATACTTTGAAAAGAGCAAAACGATTACTCGCGAATACTATTCGGAGCTTTTGGACAGATTTAATATTGATTTGGTGCAAAAACTTTCTCTCTCTCCCGATTTAGCCCCTTGCGATAATTTTCTGTATTTAAATTTAAAAAAATTGGCTGGGTGATAAGAGATTTTGGTCGAACAATGGTCATTAGTGAAACAAACAAATATTTGAGGGCCCAGAGAAATCTTACTACTTCGAGGGAATAGAAAACCTAGAGACGCTGGACTAAATGTATCGAGCATAAACGAGATAAATTTGAAAAATATAACTCATTTTTGCCAAAAAATTTTCCTTTACCAAAAAAATCAAGAAGTTATCGACTTGCCCTCGTATGAACGTAAAATGAAAAAAATATCATTAAAAATTACAAAACTTTTTTTAAATTTGGTTGCCAAGTTTAAATTAAATTTTTAATAACAAAAACGAACTACTGCTAAGAAAGAATTTAGAGAAAAATAAGGGAACAGTGCTGGTTAGTGACTATAATATTTTATAGTAAACTGTTATTTTCTTTGAACTACAATCAATTTCTATTTAAAAATCTTCAATAATTTTCCCATAATTTAATTTGAATACTAAGAAAATTGTTTGGAATATAAAATTTACTTAATCGACCTCAATTTTTTTCACACAATTTTCCACTGAATTCATTTAAGCAATTTATTACTTCTTTTTCATATTTCATTGAGTTTTTCGTTTACTACATCATCTTCGTTAGTTGTGTCAGAAGTATATGAAAACAATACAGAAGAAAAAAATTATAAAAATATAAAATTCTTCACACACTAAATTAAAAAATAAACAACAACAACAATGCGAATTATGTGCAACTAACAACATGAGTATTAAACAAACAACAATTAACAATTAAATAACACAAAAAAAAAACAAAAACTTAAACATCATAACTGCAATTACAATTCCCCACAATTAAAATTCAGTAAAAAAGTTTTTTATTCTATTGTTTTTGCCTGTACTCGTACTTGTATGAAAACAAATGACAGCCAGCCAATGAAATACAAGTTATGGAGGAACTAATAATCTAATGATAAGTTCACACTGCTCTCCAGTTCTGGATTTGTATTGAAGGTATACGAGTGCATACGAGCATGCGACCAAGTGTAACGGGCTGCATTGACATGTGAAGACTTGCATGAAAGGGTTTCTCTTGTTGATGTTGGCGTTGAATAAGCTTGATGTGGTTATAATTATTTATACATACTCATACAAATAAAATGGTACTTGGTGGAAAACATTAATTTTAAAACACAATTACCGGAAATTATTTCAAGAGGCCTTGATGATGAATGGTTGTAATCGAATTAAAAAAAAAAACATTGGCTTGCCCTAACATTCATAGATTTTGAAAGTTCTCGTTTGAGACCAAGCATGAATATTTATTTCTATATACGAAATTTAAAAAGTCTTTTAGAAAATTTAAAACAGATTTAATATAAATAATTTTTTTTTCGAAGTTATCTTACTAACCTCAAAAATTTAATTATATTCGAAAATTCGAATTTAAACAAATATATGCACTAAATAAATTGATAACTGTTTTTCTATAATTTCTCAAAGTTTAAATTTTTGAATAGAATATAAACTGTAAGAATATCAAAGTAACTACGAATAAAGGACGTCCATAATTAGTTCTATAAGTAGAATAAAAATAATTATACATTTTGTGATAAAATGCTTTAATTTTACAGTAAAAATATTTAAGATATATTTTTCGACCAAAAAAATTCAATTCGAAATTATGTTCGAATTTTCGAACATGCCCAAAACAGAGTCTTTTTACACAACACTAATATAAAATACAATCAAAAGTGTTTTTTTGTTATCTTTAACATCAATTTGAGTTTTCGAACTTAAAAAAGTTTATGTAGATTTCGATAAAAACTTAAAAATAAATTTCATTACCTTAAATTTCGAACAACAAATTTAAATAATTTAATGATACAATACAACTACAATTAGTATTCCAACTTAAATTTCGAGACCTTCACTCGTTGTAGTGACAGAAACCAGAGTTTTTGGTGGCAATCAAACCCTCGGCCCACAAACTAATAGAATATCTCTAATAACCAAACTAACAACAACTATATATACTATGAAAAAGAAGTTGAATAATAGACCTTGAAGTAATAAAATTTTGTTAATTAATTTAAACTATTTCAGTTTAATTTTTTTAATTTCAAAATCTAATTTTGAAACCATTGTTAGTAAATTTCGTCTGCCAAAAAGGAAACATTACATTTCTCCAGCGCCTAAAAGTTAGCTTTTAAAATGTCATTATTGATTAAATCTAAGAAATGACATTACAAAATATACCTTGGGCTTCTGTAAATGTTATAAATACAAAATTTCTAAATCAAAGGTTCACAAACTATAATTGTTTCTGCCTATATACCTTACTATGCTGAAGCCATAAAAAAAACTATTTCTAGTTCGAGAAAACGGCTTTGTATTATATTAAGATGCCAACTTTGAACAACAGCTACTTTTCAGCAAATAACAAATTTTTTACTTTTAATTATTTTTCACTACTTTTATCTAATTTGACTTATTAAATAAGCATTTATATTTCAACATTTATAAAAATTTTCCCTACACTAAAACCCCTCTAAGTATGCTTTACTTTTTTCTTGTAATACAACTAGTTCATTCATGTAAACTCAAACTCTCTTTTTTGTTATTTAATTTATTTTCCTTTCTAATACTCTTAGCGACTCAAGAAGAAGATTTTTAATGTTTCATTGTACTGTAACAACTTCTTAAGCTAGGCGTACACAATTCATTATTTCTATAATTCTTCTTGCTAGCTACCTTTTAACAGTTCCATAATTCATTTTGCTGGCTTTATTCTGAACATTTGTTTCTCTCTGCTGTCTGCGTTAAACAAACAAATGTAAAGACAAATAATCTTTGGACCACAAAGATAACATACTTCATGGAGTAACATGGAGAAAGAGTATTATACAGTGCGATAACAGGAATAGGCGATTTTTTCGATTTTAATTTAAAAGAAAAAAAAACTGAAAAACTATTGAAAATATATTCAAACATATTAAAAAAATTACACGTTTTTATCAGGTCAATAATTAATATAACAAACAAAAAACCGCCTAATTTTACCGTTAAAAATTCTTTCTTTCACTTACATTCAAATTATAAGCCAACCCAAAGTATGCTTTATTTCTTTTTTAATGCAGAAACTTCAATGAACTATTTTTAAAACTAAAGTAAAGCATTGTAACACTTGTTATATTTTTTTACACCAACTTAACTTTTTGCACAGCGAAGAAGGAAAAAATATCTCGTAAAACAATAATGAAAAAGTTTTATTTTAATGAAAACTTCCAAAACTAACAAATCCATAAAGTTAAATTACTAGTAATTAAAAAAATCCATCTGTGCATAAACCAAGAAAAGAAAAACATTAAAAAAATATTATGTTTTGTAAAACTTTTTAAAGCCAGTGTATAGATTATGGCGCTTGTTATGAGTACACATTGCCAGGAAAATAAATTTCAATGCTCGCCAGTAAGAATAGAAGATTTGTTATTTGCGAACATGAGTAAATGAATTGAAAATACTTTTATAAATTTAAATCTTACAAACTTCTGAAATAATTGATTAAAATTACTTTTTATTATAAATTTTTTTTTTATACATTTTTCATCTTTAGTCCACTGTATCTTTTTTGAATTGAAGTATAATATCCCTTTATACACTTAATTGCAAGCTTTGATTTTGCAATAGTTTTGTTCTTAACTTCTTATTTTATTAGCCAGTATTTTAAAACGGTTAAACTAATTTTAATAGTTTGAACAACACCTAAAAGTATGCTTTAAAATGTATTCAAATTAAACTAATTATATATCGCTCGAAATTTTCTGCTTTCAAAGCTTCTGGGCTTAGGAAACAAATATCTTTACGGAAACAATTAATTAAATGTAAATTTAAAATACGAGAGTCGCCGACGGACTGTAATTTTCGGCTGTGAAGTCTCCTGGCATTGAGAAATGAATTTTATTACGAAAGCAATCAAGCAAATGTAAACTTAAGTTCAGGCAAATACGACGGTCGTCCAAATGCCTTTAGCGCTAAAAAATTATTATATTATAGCTTTTTACAGCAAAGTTATGCAAAATAAATAAATCATTTTCCAAGTAATTACGAGGGTTGTTTAAAAAATTATGTTTAAATACATCCTGCGGTCTTTAGGGTGAATAATAAAATGGTCCCTTTTATTGTACAGGATTTATTTTAAAAAATATATAAATAAAAACTATGAACCCCTACGAGGGGTGCTAACAAAATGTTTTCATAAAACTGTTTTTGCAAATGAATAAAGACTATTTTAATTAATGTCTACGAGAGTAATTAAGTAAATTAGTCACTATTAAAATACTTTTATTATCCTACTTTAAAATTAAACATCTAAAAACATTCAAATTTAATTCTTTAAAAAAATATTTAATAACAAAAAAAAAATACATAAATTTAATTGGTAAAATTGATTTCCTGCTCTCCACAGCATAAATACACTGTTGCTTCTGCAATTGATTTCATTTGTTAAAATCATTTTATTTCAAAATTTGTTCCACATCACATGCACTTCTTCCTGCTTGTGTGGCTAAAGGGCCAACAAGAGGAGATAAAATAAATTACCAGTTACACTTGAACTAAAGGGGTGTTTTGCATGGCTGGTTTTTTATAGGTAATACCATGTTTTATATTGCTGTATTGTTTGCTTTTAATACGTAAAAATAACTTTATTTCCAGATTAATATGCAATTTAGATTTTGTTGAAAAAGCGGAAATAAAACACCAACAATTTATGCTCCAACAAAAGCAAAAGTGGTGTTTTGGTTTTTCTTTTTTTTTGGAAAACATGTAGAATATAGTCGACTATATGTAGATTCTTATTAGTTTGCGTTTTATTATTATAAAAAAGAAATAAATTCTGCAATACAAATTTTCAAAATAAAACTAAACAATTATCATATTTCACAGATTTTAACTTTTATGTGCATTTTTGCGCTTTTAAATTTAATGGCTTAAAAAGATTTGCTTATTTTTACCAATTTCTATAAGCAATTAATATTTTTTTTAAAACCTGCTGCAAAATGGCATATAGTTTTTAATTTAAAATTTAATATAAAGAATTATATGATATCTTAAAATAATGTTGAGATTTCTATAGCAAATTATAATTTAAATAATTTTAGACTTTTGCCAAGCTCTCTGTACATTAAAAGTCTGACGAAATTATTATTGTTATTCAAAGGCTACTGCTGCCCCAAAGTATACACACAAATTTTACTATATTTTTTATTTCTTCAGCGCCTTAAAATATGTTTTTAAATTTGGATAAAAATTCAACTGATGCCCCAAAGTATGCCAAAAAAAATATTTTTTTAATTTTTTATAGCTTAACCTCCTTAAAATAAATTTTAAAATATTTTTTAAAGAAGGCAGAGTATCTTAGATATCTATAATTCCTACCTTAAATAATGCCGATATGCTAGATAGGTCTTTAAGTATTTACACAACTCTAAGAGTGTGCAGACTTTCCCAGGACCGCTAACCATAGGGTAGCTTACATAGGTTATTAGGTAATATTTATTTTTTAATCTAAATCAGGCGTATACATATTTGTTCGCCAAATTTTAAATAACGTTGCGGTTTAAATTCCAATTACTCTCTGTCTCGAATGTGAAAGATGTTTCCTTTGCACAACTTTTTGCTTTAAGCTTATCGTTTTCTTTTACCAAATTGCTTTAGTTCTATTTTAAGCCATATTTGGTTAGCTTGCAAGTTTGTTAAAAATGAATTTACTTTTGATGCTCATCAGACCATGAGTTCTTTATTTTAAATTTTTTTTTACTTGCCGTCTTTGCGTTTTAACTCAAGAAGAAAATTTATTTTGTAGAACTAACAATTAAAAATGCCAAAAGATAAATAAGTGAATAAATCTTTATGATAATTCATGTTAAAAAACTGCATTGTGAAGAAACTTGAATAAAAAACACTTGCATACTTATGGGGATCTAGGCTTGGACAAACCTTTAATCCCTGCTTTGTTGGGGATGTGTAAAACCTTCTCAAGAGAAAACAGTTAAATAAATAACAGCAACACAACAAGAAAAGTCAACCGAGAAGGTTATAAGAAAAAAACCAATTTTTATGTACAATAGCTTAAGGCTCAATGTAGATTGTTTATGCACGAAAAGAGGGATAGATTTTTGTGGAAAGTATAAAATGAAAGACTTGAATATTTAACCAAAATTATTTAAAGAAAATTTTGTATAAAGTAAATGTGGTTTCAAGCTCTATTAGAAACTAAGCATCAGATTTAGGGTTGATTTTTTCTTAAAATGTACTTTTGTTTACAAATGAAACAAACGTTACAGCTCATTTAAGGACTATTAAAATGTTACTTGTGATCATTTAAAAAAACACTTCATGCAGTAGCTTTAGAGCTCAAATAAAATCTAAAGTTATCTATAAATAATAGACAGTTTTTAGGACAATGTCCTAATATAAAAAAACATCATAAACGGTTAAAAGAAGCTGCATTAAAATTCATAACTCCGTTTAATGCGAACAAAGCTTAATTTGAGCACAAGGCATAACATGACATTAAAAAGCAATAACCTGTCAGATAGAATTGCAATTTAATCGATAGGAATGCACAGAAAGAGCAAATTGAATACATTTTTTACTCAAAATATAAGACACTACTGAATTTAAAAAGTACAGCATAGCTTAAGGCTAAAAAGAGTTTAACACAACAAATTAAAATAAGAAATCAAAACTGATTTCAACGTTTTCAGAAATTACCTAATTTTATATAAAATTACCATATACATGCATATATATACCTACATAAATGTAAAGATAATACATTTGCTGCAAACTATGGCCGATAAATTACAGCATACTATAAATAATTGAAAAAAAACCTTGTTAAATTAATTCAGGTATATCAGCCAATACGCACCAAATATATAAAGGAAGCCGAAACGGGTATGTCAACTAGTTCTCACTAGTGTATTGTAAATAACCTTAATTTAAAAATATGTTGCATATCTTAAGGAGTATCCGATAAGTATATACACAAGCCAAAATTTAAAATAATGCATAATTTGAGGAGCATTAAATGTTTTTTTTTTAATAATTCTTGAAGTGTTTTCTATACAAACTTCTACTGTTTTTATTTTTAACACTAATTTATTTTCACAATTTACTAGTTTTACGAGAGGATAGTGACCCTTTGCATGTACATATAGGGAATTAGACATATTCCGTTTAGATGTTGAAATTATTTTAAATATTTTATAAAAAACAAGTTAAAAACTCTTAAATTTTTACTAAAACAAAATAAACAAAAAGTGCTGTTTAGTTTTCTGTAGCTATTGTTTGTTTACACCAACGGTTGCTTGTTTTATTTTGCTGCTTTTCAAAATCTAGCGCAGCTTTAGGGACCCAGTATTGAAACAACTACAGCTTATGAAAAGGGAAACAGCTTTTTATGTTGTATTTTCTATTTTAGTATTTCCTGTTCTCCACAGATAAAAAAAATTTTTATATATATAAAAACTCTGTTCACGTAAAAAATGTGATGATATTTAACCGATTCAAATGATTTTTCAATCACAAACTTTTTCAGACAAAGTTCCAGTTTGTTTCAGACGCAGCTGGTAAAAATGTTACTCCACCCTTAAACTGAGCCTGCTATAAACAGACTTCCAAAGTGTACATTTTTAAAAGTTGAATAATTGTTGCTGTTACAAATGGCATTAAATATGCGTCCACCCAACGAAGCATAATGCTGGTTGCACTTGCAAAAAAAAAAGGAAAGTCAAACACAAGAGGAAGCAAAATAAAAAGAACATAAAGTTTAACAATTGTTTTTATTTAAAGATAAATATTAAATGAAACTATTTCGTTATATTAAAGTGATTTTACAAATTAAAAGGGTTTTTTTCAAAAAACACAAAAATATTACAATTTTATTTCACAAAGAGAAGAAAAAGTATGAAGAGATTTTAAAGCAAGCAGAAAAGAGCATAGTTTAACTGAGAAACTTGAAATTTTTTGGAACCCTGTAACTACGAAACTAGATGTTTTATTTTAAAAAATTTATAACAATATTTTGATTACAAATTTTATAAAAAATGTTTGATGAATAGTTTGGCGGAAACTATTTTGATGGAACTTTTAATTAAAAAATAAAATTTTGATTTCTACATTTTTCGGGCTTATTTTTTGTAGTTCAAGGTAAAGAAGATTGTAATATCAGCAGTTGCGCCATACTTTGACCTTTAGCACTTTTTAATCAACGGATGGCGAAAGCAAAGTTTTACTTTTTTTTAAAAAACTAGTGTTGGCCTGTTGGTCAAATCAACACTTTGAATTTCTCTCATGTGGGAAAATCAAATCTAATAACTAAAGAAATAAAAACACGAAATCTTTTTAACTTTTTGTGCCAGACTTAGCTACGCCAACAACCATTCAAGACACTTACGCCAACATTCATTTCTTGTTTACTTACCAAATCAATTTGTACTACTTCTGAAAGTAGTACTGGCAACTTTAAACCTTTCTATCTGATAAAATTCTGCATTGATTTTAGAAAATATGTAGATATACATATGTATGTGCACATCTACAAATAAATATCTAGAAAATGGCTTACTTTTTGTTAAAATACCAGCGTAAAAGGGATAACAATAAATCATCTTGCCTAATAAATTTAGATTAAAAAAGTTACGACTGATTTTATTTAAAAGAAAAATAGAGATACAAATGATTAATATTGCTCTTCTGTTCTATAACTCTTTTTTTTATGAAATTATTTATTGCTCCCTAGAAGTATGCATCTATTTCTTACTTATTGCTTTCACCTACATGGTTTGCAGTGTTTTAACACTTTCAAAACGCAATTATTTACAACTCATTAAAAACATTACTGAACATATTAAAGTGCAATAATTTACTCTCTTTTAGCTTAACATATTTTTTTTATAACTTTGGCCTCTGATTTTCTCGGTTTGAATAGTAAAAAAGTAACTATTTGCATTTATATATGTATGAAGAGTATTAAATCTGTATAAATCACTTTTTGTTATGTTAATAAAAAAAAATTATTTTTTATCTTGCGTTCCTTTTTTAAACGTGTTTATTTTGTTGGTTTTAAATTACGTTTTTAAATACTTTTTGCTTACGTTCTTGATGGTAAAATATTTAAAAACGGAAAATATGTTTCATGTGCAATTAATGGCTGCATTTTTTCAGGTAAAATGTGTATTAACTACGTAAATTTCATTTTTAATTATGGCATTAAAAATAGTTATTTATATAGCATACTTTTTGGCGAATTATACCTTTTCCGCATACAGAAATATAAAGTTGTATATCAAAAGTTACTTGTATTATATGCCACACAGTGGGGTTCATTAAAATTATTATGGGAAATTGATATATTTTCATTTATTTTTTGGCTTATTAATTAAATTCACCAAATGATATACTGCCTTAAAACCAATATCTTTTTTAAATAAATACGCCTCATAAATTTTATGGTGTTTTGTTATATTTACGAGCGTATTTAACAGCAAAAATATTTGAACATATATTTGCCTTTGTATTAATTTCAAATAAATTTGTATACATAAATTTATTGACAATAAATAAATAATTTGTAAACTACCCAGATTAACATAATTTTAAAAACCAATGTAAGCCGAAATTTACATGCATAAAATTGTAATGAAAAAAAAATACTTAGAGAACTTAATGAGATTATACTAGTTGTTCTATGAAGGACATGAGTTGAAAAATTGGCGAAATAATTTGTTCAATGTTTGTAAAACTTTTAGGTAAAGATTCCTTCCATAGCCCTAAAGAATGCTATACATTTTTTTATTAATTTATATGTTGTCATTTTTTATTATTATTCGCCGTTGAAACTAATTTGTGTAACTTAAACTTATAAATATTTCGAATCATTCTTCGCTTAACTTAAACTTTAACTGAATTTAAATGAAAAATTAAAATTTAATTAAAAATTATTTCGAGTTTTCCATGAAACACCCTAACGGTATGCTAAAAGTTTTATAAAATTTTTTATTTTTTAATTTTACTTCGTTAAAGTTTCCTTCATCTACAGCTCACTTAAATTTAATAAGTCTAGGACAATCAAGCCAGCAACAGCTATTAGAAGCATTAAGCAATTGTGGCCAAAAAGAGCCGAAATACAAGCAAAATTTCAATGAAAACATATGCAGTTCTTAAATATGCATATAAGCAGATTGTGCAAATGTCACAAACACAACCTGAGTTTTTCTTGTCTCTCCTTTTTTTTGAAAATAAGGCATTTTAGTCATTATCGCACAGCTGGAGCTTATTAAATCTGTGAGCAGGTTTTTAAAATTCAGTTTAAAAATTCCATACTGCATATTTTTAGGTGTAGCAAAATACACATATGATACGAAACGCTTGGTTGATTTTAGTGGTTGCACTAACAACATGTAACATGTCACTTGCAAAGGAACCCAAATACATTAGGAAAAAAATTATTGCAAAAATTACATTTCACCGAAAAATCTCTTTTTTATTTTTAAACAAGTTTTTGTGCCATAATTGCTAGTAACAACACATGAATTGTCTGTTTAAGTGGTAAGAGAGTTTGCTAGGGGGAGGCTTGGCTTAACACGAAAGGTTTCATGTTAGTTTTTAATGCCATGTTCACACAGCTGCATTAATTCTATTTATGTTAGTAGAAATTTTACCTTTATTTGGACATATGTTGCAGATTTTAAAGTCTGTTTTTTTAATAAAAGCAATACAAAGTTTAAAATTTCGCTTTATATTAAAGCAACATATGCAGTGCTTTATAAACATTTCAAACAAAAACTTGCCGCAAACTGAAATCTCAGTGGGCGTTATTGGATGATTCGCGACCAAATACCCCACATTCGATTCGGCACCATTATAAAAGACTTTTTCTGCCTGAAATTGAAACCCGTAGCCTAGATCGTTTGATATCACACATTTGGATTTTTTTCTTTGAGCTTATATAATAGCCAAAGTCTTTGTCGACAAGCCAGCACTACTCGCTTAATTAGCAAGCTTTCGTTTGCATTATTGAAAACAGTGATCGAAAATTCTACCTTGCGAATGAAGCACTTTCGGATCATTATGAAGATTTTCGATATTCCATTCTATTTTAAGTATTTTATTAAATCTAAAAAAAAATAGTATAAATGGATCACCCGAAATATATTCCCCTAAAAGTATGCTTTCATTTTTATGCATAAACGATGAAACTGTGCAACAAAGTAAATTTTATTTTTAAATAACAAATTTTAACCATCGGACTCCGGCAGAGGGGCAAAAAACATTTACGTGTATCCCCGTTTTGGAAGTTTACGTCTGGCTCTTCGCCGAGGTTTAAATACTGCCCCTTTTGCATATTGTTAGAGTGGGTCTTTTTTGTAGTATTTCGTATAAAAATACTGAGCAAACCCTATATCTGAAATGTAAGCATTAAAAGACTCTCCTATGACGATAACAGTGTGCAACCTACCGCTAAAATAAAATTTTTGAATAAAGTCTGTAAATAATAAAGTTTATTTCAATTACGAGTTCGCCACAAAGTCAAAAATTATTTAAAAAAGATAATTTCTTGAACTAAACCATTCAAAAGCCTACAAGAGCACGAAATACAACGCCGAGGAGCATAAGTTATTTAGTCGCCTTTTTAATAAACTTTTACTTCGTTTACAAAGAAGAGGGCTTTCGATCGATAGTTTACAAGTATTATCTTACAAAATTTGAATTTAAGACAATTGCTCCAACAAGATGTTGCTACATACCGCAATGAACGTTCTGCTTGAGCGACTTCAAGTCTTGGTAGTGATACAAATTGTGTCTGAACTATGCCCCCAAGTTCACTCTAACGATTCGTCCTTGAGATTTTTTTTCTAAATCAAATAGTTTATTGATTATTCGCGGGCAAATTGTTATTATTTTTATTTTACTCGTCTCTATTGTAAGAACAATTTTATTTAATTTTTAATCACGATTCATAGGTGGGTCTACGGCAGTGAAAAAACTAATTAAAAATTAAAATTTTCTCATGGAAAATATTTTGAAAACTAACTTACACTTAAATGAATATTTCTTTTGCTCAAAATCAAGTTCGTTTAAGAAAAGTTTAAGTAAAAAACTTATTTTTTATTTTCTTATGGCAACGGATACCGCAACCGGTTGGCTGTAACATGTCAGTTAATTTTTTATCTCCACTTTTTAAGCCTCAATGATTTTCCAAGCCATGCATAAATAAAATTAAGCCGAAAAATTAAAAAAAAGCCGTAGAGTTACTTATTTAAAGAACAGAATTTGTTTAAAGAATGTTGCTGTGTATTAAAAATAATTTTAGCTTAAACTAGTTCTTTGGTAAGACACACAAAAGCTATTTAAATTTTCAGGCAAACAAAAAGAAGTTCGTAATAAAATAAAACACAATTTTTATCAGTTGACTTTCAACAGACGCCACGTAATAACGGAAGTAAGAGGAAGTCTTTTTCAAAGATTTCTAAGTACTTTAATCATCAGAACTTAGAGAATTGCACGCATAACTTTGTGGAATTGAAAAGAACTTAAACTATGTTGCATCTGTTACGCCTTTCCTTTTTTAAATTTTCTTCAAGTGTTAAATGTCGTTATAATTATAATGATGCTGATAGCAAGGAAGTCT
The DNA here is from genome assembly GCA_963932375.1 of Phania funesta. NCBI lineage: Eukaryota > Metazoa > Arthropoda > Insecta > Diptera > Tachinidae > Phania > Phania funesta. The sequence continues at coordinate 98,880,250 of OZ010653.1, read as the reverse complement.
TGTATTCTTTTTTTTTTCTCTGAATTTAAAGATTTCCTGCGTGCTTGCTTGCATGTTTGTATTATCTTGTCTATTTCCCCCTGCACTTAATTTGGCTTAATGTAATTCATGTGTCTTTGCTTAAGTTTTAATGACACTTGCAGTCTATACTCGTATTTATTAGAGTCTCTCTCGAAACTGGTTTGAAAGAATTTATTTTTACAACGGAAGTAAATTGTATGCTTTACAATTTGTATTGAAGAATTTTCACAGAAAGTATTTGATTTAAATATAGACATATAAATGCTATGCTATGATTTCCGTTTAAGGAAGAGAATAATTAAAAGGGCAATAAAAACTGATTACGTTGAATTTTCCAGGTTAAGCTATGGAATTTTCGAACTGTTTTTGTTATAGTCAATTGGTTAGAAGATATTATAAAGGGGAGGGGAGTCGAAATAAACAAAAGCAATTGTTTTGCTTTTTGTAAATTTTTTCCTTGGGAAATTGTTGTTTTTAATCATTAGGGGGAAAAGAGGCAACATCTTATATTCCTCTCACTTACTGGTCATCTAAAAATAAAATCCTGTTAAAGAGAACAATACAAATTGTTACAGTTACTTAAAGTGCGTGCAAATAAAACAACTTATGTTAAAAATAATAAATAAAACATAGACTGGGATATAATCAAAAATGTATTTTTAAGTGTGCTCAGTAAAAACAACGTATGTACAACATACGCAAAAAATGTTCTAGTCACTAAATACTTGTCAAATACTGTTTGAAAAATTTTAAAAGTGATCCTGGTTCTTGCATAAAATAAGGGAATTTCAATGCTTAAGCATCCAGCGAAATACGCATGGAGACTAACTTATACGTCAGTAGTTTATCTTTACTACAAAGGAAAGTGGTCAAATTAAATTATGAAACTAGTTCTTAATACCAGAATAAGTCGAGCTTTAACCACTAAAATACCGTAATCAGTAAAAAGCAAGTGGCTTAATTTTCTTTTTTTCAATTTGTCCAGAATATATTAATGCAAATTCAAACCTTTAATTATGCGTAAATTAAAGTCCAAATTTTCAATGACCCTCCAATTTAAATTTCTAACCTAGTCTTGACGTTATAACGCACAAAGAACACAATAGAAGATTAATATAGAGATAGGGACCGGTCACGTGAATGTTCATGAACGATCAGGTTTAATCGTAAAAATTTTTCGCTTCGTGTACGAAGGTAAGTATAAAAAATTACCTTAAGTGGGCATGCATGGGTGATACAATGTTTGTGTGACTGAAATGTTTTGTTGGCATTTAAAATTTCTGCAAATTAATAAATAAAATTAAAAGTTTCTAATAGTAAATGGAAAGAAATGATTCAGTTAATTTAATTTTTTGCTATGAGAAACTTGTAACCATAAGTGTTGTTGATCGTGGTTGATTTTTTATTAGATTCACGTGAGAGACGAAAAAAAGGTCGTGCATTAGTAATATTACATGTCCGTGCATGATTTTGAGTAAAAAGTTATACCCGGTTCCAGCTCCAGATCAAAGTAACTGATTGTCAATTATTATATGTGTAAATATTGATTGCGCCGTACAGATAATTCATTCGTTTATTTCGCTAACTCTGGAATAAACCCTTTGCTGAAGTCTTACCTGGCACCTTCTTTACTCTTGCTATCCTCCTTCCCATACACTTTTTCCTACTTCCCGCACAATGCAAATTTGATATATATTACCATATATTTATACACTCGTATACTATTCTTCGTTTACGAAATAAAGCTAAAAATTTAAAAATTTAATGCCACGCCTACGTAAAAGTAGGAGTCATTTCAAATTCTCTAACATTAGCAACTGATCTAGTATGAATATGGTTGTATATATAACAGAAATATAGAGGCCAAAGTTTTACAAAATAGTAGCAATAGTACTATTACATTAGTCTTCATATATATTTTTGATTAATTTATTTTCAGCAATGTTTACGATTTCAGTTTATTTGAACTTTATGAATTTAATATATTTTACATATTAATTTTAAAGCTTTTTTTTTAGCACAACACAGCCACAGGCAGTTGCAGAGAATTTTCTGTTTGATGCAGCAAAAAGCCAAATGAAAATAAATACTGGCGACATAATTAAAACAATTTTCTTGTGCACTGCTATAGCACAAAAATATGTTGATTATTGTAAAACAAAGAAACGGATGAATACTAGTTGTGTGTGCTAATATAAACTGCAAACCAGTGATGCAAATTTTAAATCTATATTCTCTTATATTATTTAGGCAATGAAAGAACAGTTTTTGACTCATCTCATAAATTTATTCGTTTGAAAGCGCCTTTAACCCCTTACAAAACTTCTTTAAATTTATATTTCTATTATAAAACTACTTGGGCTCATATCAGTGTTTGTTGAATTAAATTACTACTACTCTATTTAATGGCAAATTTTACGAACGGCATCTTATATAAAAGCTTTTAAAGTTAAATTTACAATCTCTTAAATAGAGCAGAGAGTCACTGTATTCTAAAAGATTAAATTTCAAATCTTTCAAAAGCATATCAAGAGTAAAAAAAAACGATTGATACTTACTTCTTAGGGCTTTGTATTCCTTTGTGAAGGACAAATGTGTATTTAAAAATGTTATTCAATAACTTACATACCTGCAAGTAAAAAAGTAAAGCAAATAAAATATTGGAGTATTTAATTTAATGTTACAGAGGATAATCAAAGTTTTTAAAACATAAAACAATTTTTAATAAAGGACTTGGGGTTAATTTTTGTATTTTCTAGTTTCAGTCATAGAAACAATACAACTTAGAAAAAGAGAGAGAGGGAGAGAGGGAATACATATATAAGTAACCAATTATCGTCTTGCCTAAAATTATCATTGCTGGCCTACAGTAGCTCCAGCTTTGTTGAAATTCTAAACACGCAAAAAAGAGAATTTGTAATGGCTCCCCGAATAAGAGAGAGATCCTTGATTAAACCCTTCTCATACAACAAATCTAGGAAGTAAGTTGGAAAGAACTTGGACTTTTCATTGCTTTTCTGTTCACTCACTTTCCACTCAACTATTCTCTGTCAAGGGTAAATCAGATTAGTTCTACTCTGTGCCCTTTATGCCTTTAGGAGAAAGAGGGCTGTTTTGTTATAGCCCATGGTTTTCTCATTTTTGCTTTTGTCTTGATGGACTGTATTTATACGCTAGCACGATCAACACAGCATATAATCTTCATGTGTGCTTGTATTAAATCGGGAATGTAGAGGTAATGAGAAAAACAAACCAGCAAAATAAGGCAAGTCAATCAGCAAACGATGACTTAAACTCGTTTCATAGCTGCCAGACCAAATGTTTTTTGTATAGTGAGTTAACGCCTTTCAAGGGGAATAGATCTTATTTGTTCTTTGCATGTGCTTGATTTAAAGATTCAAAACAACAATTCAGTACTATTTGAGAAAAGTTAGGAAGAGGTTTTTTTTGTGACTCTACACACAGTTGAAGTTAAAGTGTTATGTACTATGGATTTGATACCATTCATTTGACGCCTACAAAATTCCCAGGCTACCACATTAAGAATTACCGTTAATCGCATACCCGCAATCTAAGACTGTCCTTAAATTAACTCTGTCGAACCCCATTAATTTCAGAGATATTTGGATATCAGTGAGAATATTCACAGTTAAATTTTGTGGCATTTTGTTTTCTTGCGGGTGGCAACTATAATTGATCCGATTAATAAAAATAGAACCCTACATAAAATAAGAACGTCTTATGCTCATTGTGCTGAGCCTGCGCAGAACTTTCGGACGAGAGCTTAAGAAAATTGCAGAAACTGGATCGGTTATGGACAACACGTCTCCTTTCGATTTCTTGAAATCATCATTGCAACACCGATTTGTATCGTGCACTTTTATTGAGAAACCCTGTACCTACCCTACAGGGAACAAAACAGGCATAGAACTTGTCATGTGACTGGAGCTTTGGGGATAGAGACGGTTCGAAATCTAACACTTTGCGTGAAAAGAACCTGTCGCACTAACTTGATGGAAAAATTTATATCCTTAAGCCATTGTGTAATAGGTCACTGTATAGGCTTAAAAAATCTTATCTAGTTTCGGTTACAATAGGACTGGTCTCAGATTAGTTTATTTCACCCGTCACGGAAGATCACGTTGTGGCGATGTTCGATCGATGGTAAATTAAGGTATTTGGTCCTCCGACAGAAAGGTTTCGTTTTGCCGAAAAGAGCCTCTGGCGGGAATTGGACCGCCAGTCGGCAGATAGCCAAAACGATCCCTCGCTCTTCAAATGCATAGTGACAAGCAACCAATTATTTTTTTTTTTTCATATAAAGCCCCGTAGTGTAGTTGGATTTTCTTTTGGTTAATAAAAGGTTGCCAGTATGTCTACGCTGAAACTGAAGTGGTTTGTTATTTTTACATGTGGTTAAAGATAATTAGGGCACATTTTATAGCGAAAAAAAGGTAACTGAAAACAAATTAGAACAAAGAAGGTTATATACACAATTTTTGGGCAAAAAATGCCAATTGCAGTATTTCCACGACACTCTTTCTGTTCCAAAACCATGTGCAATACTTTCAAACCTTTGTTTTTATAAATTGCATTATTTCAGGGACATTTAAACACCTTTATTGCAATAATCAAAACAATCCAAAAAAAAAAACTTGGCTACTAAAAAAGAAGTCTGTCTGTTCTCCTTTTTTCATTTTGTGGTCATAAACATCCGTTTAACTTGCACTCAAGCTTTAGTACTTTTTCTCAAACAGAAAAAAATCTAGGTACCCAGGTACAAAAACAAATGTTGTTAAAAAAAATAACAACAATAAAACCTTAACTCCTTTAACACATGACAACAACGGATATGTACAAAAAAAAAGACTGAATCTCATAGATCTTGAAACAAACAAAACAACAAAATACGGACACAAACAGAAGAAGAGAGAAAAAGGTTCTTTTTTTGCAAAAACAATTTTTATGATCTGTTACTTTAACAACTTGGTAGTACAAGAACACCATAAAACGAACAACAACGACAACAACTACCACTGACCACATTTGTTTGACAACAAACTGTATCTAAAGTCATCATCATCTCAACAAGTACTCGTAGAACATGCTTATGACGATAAACCACCGCAATGGTTTATGGTTAAATTCTTGGCTAATTTGAAACCAGTAAACAAACACCGGGACATTGTTCAGTAATCAGGTGCGTGAGGGGGGAATATGCAGCTAGTGGCTCGAAAAAAAAAGGGAGTCGAAATTAAAATTCCTTAATGTGAAAGAGTTTAAAACGGAATTTCTTAAGAAAGAGTGGCCAAACAGGTTGACGAGTAGAAAAAAAAGCTTAAACTTCCTTATGCCATTCGTTTGAGTTGTAATTCGATGCAGTTGCACTTTAAATTATTTGCAAATAACTTTAATTGTAACAAAGTTATACTGTACAGTAACAAATGTTGGCCCAAAATATAATGCAGTTTAAATGAAACAAGAAAGAGGCGAAATATTTGTTTAAAAAAGAACATAATGTTCAAAAGGAACCTACCAAGGAATCGTTTTATTTGATGTCTGATGCCTCCGCACGAAATGCTAAATGAGTCTTTGAAACTGAATCATCTTTTTTATAAGTTTTAACAATGAGAAACATCATGAACGGGAAAACCAAACTCACTCCAAAACAATCAAGAATTGTCAAACCGACTGGCACAGGCCACAGTGTTGTTATTATAAATATCAACTTTCGGTTTGGTTCTAGTTCTAGGCAATAGTTCTAGTTTATAGTTCAGTTCCAATTCTAGTAAAGTTTTACTACAGTTGCAGTTTCATTTCGTTTCAATTTTATTTCAGTTCTAATTAAGTGCAGTTCATGTTCTGTTCTCGCGCATCTCTGGTTGGGTTCTAATTCAGTTCTACATCAGTTACCTTTCAGCTCTACTTTACGTTATGAAAGTATTTAAATTTCTGCATGCAAATTTTCTAAGTCAGTTCCATATCTTGCGTTGCTGCCATCTAGATGGTAAAGAGATATAAGATATGGGAGACTTGTCCTAGGCCTGCCATGGCAAGAGAGGGCTACTAACTAACAGACTTGTTCTCAAGAAAAATTAGCCCTTTTGTGCTAAAAAGCCTGGTCGCAAAGGCTTGATGGTGAGACCTACACTAAGTTTGGCCGACAAGGCAGGTTCCTAAGTAATTCCTCACCATCGGTATACAACGAGTAGGGGTACAATTAAAAACAGAACATATTTCCCTTCAAATATATTATGACTTGCCAAAGTTACAGTTGAGTAACACTTTCAGTTGGTGGTCATTTGTACTTCATCTCAAACTAACATGAAAAGGCTAAGAGCACTATGGGTCTCGCATATGCTCACAATATAACAAAAACATTATCAAGTATTTGAGAGGCTCTTGATTTGATATTCCGACAGGGTGGTTTGATGTAGAATTTTGGAACGAATTTCCGTCATCCCTTGTCAAGTTTGGTTTGGAGACAAACCGGTTTCGGCTATGTGCCATCTTTAGAGTCATTTTTCGTTCTCGAACGAAATTCGTTCCAAAATTCTATATTTGAGAGGCCTTTGTGCAAGCTAGTGGCCTGATCTCATTGGAGCCAAGATTATAACTTATATATATGCGAATGATCGAAATGTAATTTTTTTCAAAAATTAAGGACAATTAACGACAATTATTTACAGGGTGCAATGGCATTAGCCACTTGTATTCGTTTACTAACAGACCTGTCATGTCGGAGGTTGGGGTTATTTGGCAAAGTTTTAATATTTCTGGTACGATATGATACCAGCAATATTACTTATATTATAATGCTATGTTCAGACAACTAACTTAATTGAGGTTACGAAATTTTTAATTGTATTATAGGCTTTGATGAATGCACATTAGGTTCCTGAATTAGAATTTCACAGCTGAAAACATCTTCATTTTGTTTCTGAAAACTTGTTTGTACTTGTGAATTTGGAAAAATTTAGGGAAATTCGGCATAAAATAAAATTATTAACCGTCAAATTCACCTCTCATTTTATTTCATTTTTGCTTTAATTTTTTAAATGGTAAATTGAGCTCAATTAAGGCTAAAACGCCGTCCCATCTGATTATTATTTATACAAGCTACATGCGACCGAAATTGGATATAAATTTGAATATATAGCTAATGCTTTAAAGTTTATTTTAGATGGCAGGTAAGAGTAGCCAACTCTTTGGCTTAATGAAATATTGACAAAATGTAAATTGTGTCTAACTTTCGTATCGCTGTTGTAATGGCAAGAGTTGCCACCACTCTAACTTTTTCCGCGTACTGCAGTCGTATGCTAATAGAATAAATTTCTTGCCATTTTCAGCGCAAAATTTAAACTCGCTTGAATTTTTTTTAACCATTTAAGGATTGGGAACAGTCAAACATTTTTTTTCAAATATATTTCAAAAAAGGAATTATAAATCTCAAATTGCAATGAAGCAGTATTCTTTCGAAATTTCATTTATGACATAGTGTTTCGCCTGAGAAACATTTTGTATGAGTTCAAAAAATTCTCAGGATATTAATTCACATTTGCTCAAAATCCATCTGTTGCAAATACTTAATGAACAAACGCCTCTCTCAACTGCACACCGGCTGTAAAATCCATACAGAATTTAAATTCTAAAAATTCTTGAAAACTATAAATTCAAAATATCTAGATGGCAGACAGTAGCATATTTTTTACATAAACGTGAAATGCAATTATAAATTTCACTATTAGCAGATGTCTAAGATTTCCAACTGGAACGAAACCCACTGTTCAACATATGAAACCAACGCATAAAATTACAACAAAACAAGCTGGGGAATACTCGTATTTAACAGTGAACTGATCACTCAAACACTACCAGCAACAAGAAATATAGTCCTTTTTCTTTTTTAAACAACGCACTGAGAGACAGCAACAACAACTGCTAAAGAACTGCATTAAATCCCAACTAGTGTGGGAATTTTTGGTATTTTTTTTTTATACAAATTTTATTTTACATTTGCACTTGAAACTGAAATACAGAAAAAAAAGAAGACTGTGTAAAAAACAAGCTGTACAGCACATTCACATTCATATTCATTTTGGAATGCAGTTGAAGTCTGAACAAACATCTTGTGTTCTTTAGAATCGACATGCGCAAACGCACAACACACTACACATACACATGTTTAAATGTATTTCAAATTAAGGCAGGTAATGAAATGAGTTTTTTTTTTATTGTGAAATGTTTATTTGTTTAGATGTTTTTTTTTTTTTTGGCGGATTGTTTGAAAGAAAAGTGAGTTTAGTGATAAAATTGTAGATGTTAAAAAGATCCAAACAAGATCAATATTTAGAATATTAAAATAAAAATAGAAAATAGACAAGATAGTAAAACTATATTTCCGGTTTACAAAAACTAGATTTAATTTTTATTTTTCTTTTCAAGAGTTCGTCAGTTGGATGTTAATTTGGAAAATTTCACTGAAAATAGCAGATGAACAAAATGTGGTTACTACTACTTATAAATATTTTAACAGCAACTGCTGTCATTACACTATTAAATTTATAAACAGATTTTGTTACAAAAGTACAGTTTTGAAATTGAAAATTGTTTGATTTTGGCTGACACTTATAACAGCCCCTAGCACGCAATGGTTTTTGGCTAACCCCATAGCTGTCAAGCACGTGAAAAGTTTACACAATATAAATCAAATGGTATGAGGTATCTCAATAAAAGGGCACTATTTAAATTTTGTGACATTTTTTTCGTGCAGGTGGCAACATTGATATATAACAGCTGTCACATATAATTGTTCGATCATCCAATATTAAGCGCTATACTAAAAAGGAAAGCGTTCTCATGGCAAACATCCATTACGCTAAGGCCGCTTGCAAGCTTTGCAAAATTTTAGATCGAGGAAGTGCAACTATTGTGTTCACAATTCAAAGTGTGTTCTAAAAGCGTGGATAAACTTGGTCAGTTATGAATAGTAAGTCTCCTTTACATCGAAGTACCGGTTGCATTTAAAAGAAACATAATTACCGCAAACGAAAGTGTCGTCGAAGAAATCAATTCGGAAATGACTGTATAATAACAGCCTTATTGTGGCGTTAACTAGACAGCAGGAATCTGGATGTATTTCAGGCCAGCGGCACTACGCTTAAAGCAATCGATTTATTGCAGCGACAATTGTCGTAGTGCACTCTCATTGAGATACCCTGTTCATTGGCTTCTCAGGAATTATGTTGCTAAAGAAGTTTTACTATCCAATTATACTGGTTCCTTTGGCATTTTCGAAGAAAAGTTTTCTTTCAAAAGTTCTAAAACCATTCACGACCCGTCATTCGGTTCCCCAAATAACATGGTAAATTCAATTTCGAAAATAATCTTCTTTTGAAGGCTTCTATGAAACTAGACAAGGGATGACGGAAATTCGTTCACAAAAGCTACACCTTCCTTAAGCCTTTCAAAATTCGTAGCTACCTATGAAAAAACGTTTAAATAACTTTAGAGAGAAATATACTAAAAGTCAACCGCGAAGAAGTTACTTACACTCACTTAACAACAGAGGGAAACGATAATAAAAATGTACCTTTAAGAGCGGAAGGAAATTATTTGGAAAATATGTTTCTATAGACAGAATATAGACAAATAGCCCTCTACTTCACGTAATCAGTTGCATAGAATCGTGACAAATCTTAAACGACACTACTCAATACAAACTACGACTTGCGCTAATTGTTGAATGGCCACCGCAGGAATCAGGTGGTATGTTACTGCCACGCTAAAAAAATGTGATTTTGGCATGGTCACGACAACTATACTATGTTCTTCTCAACAATATATTGTTGTGGCAAACATATAATGGTTATTTCAAAATATTTTTAAGCATTACTATAGGTGCGATAAACAAGTTGTTGTTTATATTTAATCATAAAATAATTCGCATTCCATAAATATTGCAACATTATTGAGTTGGACCCAAAAGTTTTTTTTAATGGCAGGAAATTCGAAATAATATTTAAGTTTTTTCTCCATAACTTTCCCAAAATCATCATGATATCCGAATTATCTTTCACATGCAACAAAATTTCTAGCTGCTCCTAGAGAATATTTTCACAATCTGTATATTTTTTTCTTGATAATTGCAAGAACAAGCTTAGATTATTGGACAAATGTTAGCACATAAGTTAAAGGGTTCTTAAGTTACTTAACAAAATACTTTTTTACACTTTACAATAAAAGAAAGCATATTCAGCAGGTGATTCATTTGTTTTTTTTTTACTTTTTTGGTTAAGAAATTCTTTTAACCAACAACAGTTAATGTCTGTTTGTTTGTATGTTTTTTCACAATTATTTTAACATCATTTTTATTATTAATTTGCATTAAATTTTTGCGGTTTCTTGGCACCTGTAGCCAGCAGTTATTAACATTCCAATAATGCTGACTTTGGGATTTTACACTCTAGACTGTCATTAAAAATTCTTAGAAAAATGAATAACACTTAATGCTGACTAATACAAAAAAAATATTTTAAATAATTTTTAATTAAAAATTAGAAAAAATTTTAAATAAATTGACTTGCATAAATTACTAAATGAATAAGAAACATTAAAAAGCGGTTTGCCCTACTTTTCAAAATAATTAAAATATATTTGATTTTAATTGTGTTTAACAACCTGCAAATGCTTTAAGTTATAAACGCTGTAAATTAAACACAAATTAAAACACTAAAATATGCCAACAATAAAAGTTGTAAAGTAATTAAATTGTACAGTTTTATAGTTTCTTAAACCGCTGTTTGATGTAATATAAGTATATGTACGTAGGTGGCGCTAAAATTTCTGGAACGAAAACAATAATTGCTTTTTTTAAACATTCTCTTTATAACTCAATGCTCTTCCGCTGGAGATACTCAGACCTCAAAACCCTCCTCAATACGTTCTGTTCCGTCACAAAGGCTGTTTTTTTTTCTCTCTTATATAGGATGTCTCACTAAGAGTGCACTTCGGAAATCGCTGCTGTAATAAATCGATTGTTTCATGCGCGGTGTAGCAGATAATGACGTTATGCTAAAACCACATTTCGCCCAGATCCAAGGCTTTACATTAAGACCACCACAACAATAACGGTACCACGGTTCCATAACCAATGGCGTCTACAGTCACTGCCGACTTAATGCTTTCGAGTTATCGATGACACTTTCGTTAACAGGAACAATATTTTCAAGATACCGACCGATAGGTCGAGGCAAACAAAGGAGACTCACTATCCATCGATCCAATTTATTAAAATTTGTTTACAGGTTTTCGAATTCTTGGCACATTAGGTGCACTTTCACGACTGATACGCGAAGTTTGCTGTACTGTATTTTTCTTTTGTGTAGGACTACATTTTTAATTATCAGGACTATCATAGAATCAAAGTTGCCAGTAGCACAAATAAATTGCACAATTTTTAAATAGTGTACCCTTATTAGGACACCCTATAATTGACGGTAATTTTGTGAGTGTTTATCGAATTTATTCACCATTTATATCGTTACTATTGATAATATGGTCATTTACCTTGAGCTAATTCTCAGTAGTATGAGGACACCTGTGCCCGAGGCGGTTCTGAAGTTTTAATTAAAGAAAAGAAGTTTTCAAATTCGACCAATGAATAACAAGACTGTTAAGGAAACCAGTAATCCGTGGTACAAAAGTTTCGAACCTGGCTTTAGTGGGGCCCCTCAGAAGAGTGATATGGCTATGGTTTGCAATATATATTGCTAACTATTAATATGCAAGGGGGAGGTGCTCACATATTTTAACACCGCCTAAGGGCATCACATCTAGTGCTAATGTAACCCTACAGCTGCCACCGAAAAATGTATTGCACCGAAAAATATATTTCCCCTTTTATACTGCTTGTACCCAGGCCTTTTACATACTGTCTTACATATCACCACTTTTTCCGGTTCTAAAATTCACTTATGACTGTTTTCTATTTAAAGCCTGTAATACAAATAAGTTTTTGTTAACAGCCTTTAACCAAATATAAATTTCAGACTTGAAAATATTTGCCTTAAGTGGCAGATAGTTCAGTGACCGCCCTCGTGCATTGACTTTATAACAATTTCTGAACAAACAAAAATAATTTTTCATAAAAATTTGTTCGTTAATAATGCGGTAAACCAGCGTAAGTAAAAATTAATAAAATAAAAAACGAAGTGAAAAGTGTCTTCACTTAACGTTAAGAAAACAAAAAGGAAATAAAACCAAATAAAAAAAGGTTGGTTAAAAGCACACTTTCTTTTATTAAGGGGTCAAAGTTATTGATCAAACAGAGTTAATGATCAACAGAGTTTGATTCAACCCTGAATTGAAAATTAACAAAACCTACAACTCTGAAGCTATGAGTTGTTTTTTCAACAATTTGTAAGATTAGTAATTGATTTAATTGATTTAATTGAAAATATTTCGCAATTATTGCTAAGTATGACACGTTTTAAAGTAAAACTAGTTTGTATTCAAGATGCTATTACAAAAATAATGACCTCACCTTAAGGTGAGTTGCGAGTAGTTACTACGAAAGATATGACAGAAACAAGATACTTGAATATGTTTATTTTTTCCTAAATAAAAATTCTTATTGAGGTGAATCATTTGCTTTAATAATTTGTAAGAAATGTAAACGTTTCTGACATTGTTTACATGATGTAAACTAAAGCCAGTTTTAATAAGAAACACTTCGTTTTATTTTTAAATAAATAATTTTATGTAGGTAATTAAATAAGAGTTCCTTATAAAAAAAACACTGCACAAACTCATCTAACATGAGCCTGTTCAGGAGTTTTCATTTACAGTGGTACAAAATTCGTTCTAACCCAACAAAAATGATCGAAGTATTTAAAAAAAAAATACGAGAAGACTCTTAACTACATTCTCGATTTGATATTCCGACAAGATCATTTTATATAGATTTTCAGAATAAATTTCCGTCATGCCTTGTCAAGTTTAGTTTGGATGCAAACCGGTTTCAGCTATGTAACATCTTCAGCGGCATTTTTCGTTCTACGCTGTTTGCAAAAGGTACTATTTATTAGAAAGACACGGATAATGCTGATGAGGTGCGTAGCCGTACAGATGTGTTCTATTCTTTCTAGTGTTCTAAAGAATTTATCGTATTAACATAAGTAAATTTTTCTTTCTTGAGCCTGCATTTAGTTAGCTTTTGTTAAAGCAAAATAATTCTGGGGAATTCCTGAACTCCAATACCAAAACTGCGGGATTCAAAACATGGAGAGATTCCGGGAAAATATCATTTCGCCAATTCCCTTGAAAATCTCTATTCGCGTTTTAAATAGCAACACCTTTAAAATTGCCAAAGGTACGAATTGTAGGATTTAAAAAAATATATTAACCAACTTTATGTTTTCATAGAAATCTGAAAATAGTGACAAGTAGTGAAATTGATGACATACAATTTCGAGGTTAATAAATCTGTTAGGACCAGTTAAAATATAGTGCTGTGTTGTTTGATGTTTTTTAAGCCTAACATATCTAAAACAAAAGTATTTCGCTTTGTATTCGTATAAATGGCGTCCTAAGGGCGTGAATCATTGTAAAACATACGAACAAAAAGGAAATATCATGTTCAATGGCCCACCAGATTTGAGCAGAAATTAAAAAAAATATAAACTATTGTTATGGGCACCAAACGAACTTAAATTTTACGTTACGCCAAGTCGTAAAAACTTGGCAACCACTTCAGAGAAAACTATTCTACAATAGCTGCACACGTCCCAGTTAAGTTTTGGCCAGATCTAGCAACTTGCCAGATTGACATAAGTGCTTTTGCCATTACATTACTTTTATTTTTCTGTTATACAAACAGACCGAAAAATTTTATATAGAGCCAGAAGTTTTACTTAAAACCGCTATTTGGCTATTCTAACTTGATTTTGACACTTCACTAGGAAATCACAGAAATTACTTTATATTAAACGCTCTGTACTTGGACTTTAAAGTGTTTAGAAAACTATTAAGCAAATAATTATCCGTACAAAGTAATTATGTCGCCAGCTGAAAATTTGTTTTCGGATCAAAAATACATTACCACATACGTTGTTATATCTCAGCGCGCTTTGAATATTAGTTTTTAATTTTTTTTTTTTGAGCTTATAGGAACTTATGAGTAGTGGTATGTAATTAAACTTTTTCCAGGTTGGTTTGATTACATACAAAGCTACCTGTGTCGACATACGTTGTTTTATCCTAACACACTTTAATATTCCGCATTTTTTTTGCATATTAAGGTATTTTGCCTGAACATTTATTAATAATTATTGTTACCGTAGTTTCAAGTAGAACGTTTTTTGGCTTTTCTGAAAAATTTGCTTAAAGACTAAAATCATTTAAATCTTTATTTTTTTACACAATTTATTTTCTTGTGTTCCCAGGTTTATAAATTGTCATTTTAACCATTTAAACGTAATTCTTTTTCCTAAACTTCGTTGTATTGAGTAAGTAAAACCATAAAAACGTGCGATATTCAACATTTCACATCAGAGTTTTAAGTTCCCAAACACATTTTGCTTGTGTAACTGATACTTTTGTTATATAAAATTAAACAAGAACTGCCTTAGAACGGAAGCTTTTAATATTGAATTTGTACTTTAATCTTTTGTCCTACAAGTGTAATTAATTGAAAAATATTGTTAAAATAAATTTGATTTTAGTTCTTTTTATTTCGTATTAGTTTCCACCAAATTCTTCTTGCCCCCATTTTTTACATTTTACATTCTTCTGTCTACATCATTTACTCTCCATTAAATAGGGGCAAAATAAAAAAGCTCATTAAGTACTTTTTTTTTATAAGTTTTGTGTTTTTTTTTTGCATACCGAAGTGTACTCTAGTCATGCAAGTTTAATTGAGCTTAAGTTGAAGAAGAAGAAAAAAATATGTTGCTAAACTGTGAGAATATCCTTCTGATTTTATGTAATTTACAACAACAAAGATGTTCTGTGCTTGATATTGTTTGTTTTTTAAACTGTTTAAATTTTACTGCATTTTGTTTGTTGGACTTTTTAATCAATGTTTGCCGCCAGAAGCAAAGGTTTGTGAGAGAGCAAAAAAACACAGTGTCCTTCATGTTGACACTTGAGTAGCTAGCAATGACTGACACTTCAGTTGAGAACTGACAGCTACTGCACAAAATTAAAATGTAAAATAAAATGAAAAAATGTTATTTTAAATAAAATTTTCTGAACACTTTGTCCAGCAGCAATGGGTCATTTTAATGAAAAAGTTTTTTATTCATTTCCATATTAAACACTGTATTATTCATGTAATTTATATCATAAACTCCAGTTAAATGGTTTAAAATTTTTTTTCAAGTGGTCAATTGCACTACGAAATATAGCACTACTTTGGCTCACATACGTTAGAATATTTAAATGACATAAGGGAAAATATTTTAGGATTTAGGATTGCTATAGGCAAACTTGAAAGCTGTTCAAGACGCCCTAAGGCGGGAAAGCAGAAAACGTACTTAGATATCATCGAAGTACCCAAAGCTAGTCACAGTACTAGGTACCTGATCTGTTCAAGATGAACAGAGAGCTAAGTTTTTTAGGCTGACTAGAGCCAAGAGCTAAAGCTTGATAATTGGACAGTACGCAATGGCGAATAAGGAGGTTCAGTTTAATAGTAAACATCGGGATATTACCGAAAATAAGAAATGGGCTCGAAATAAGATTCAAAACAGTAGTATACTGCTTTAGTTTTACACCGTTACTTTCTAACTGAAATCCTCCGCCATCTCATTTGAAAAAACCAGGTATTCTTTGATGGAATCGAAGAAGATATATGGAAAGCATCCTTATCATCTTTATCACACTTTTGATCAGCAAGATACAGTTTTTCGGGATGTTATAAGAGATTTAAGCCTGGATTTCTTCTCAACACATTGAAAAATATTTGGGTTCCATTTACTTTTACTGCCGCAATTAAAGCAATTTTTAATGTAAAGCTTTTTCCTTTTCATTATCTTCATTTGTAATAAAAAAATTTCCTCATTTTTTGCCATGCAGAAATTTCGTACCAATTCAAAGACCACACTCCTGCTATCTCGTAATTATGCCTTCTTTTCGGTTGCCTTTCACAAGATTATTATTTTGTTAATTATATCTTGAGATAGATAAAAAAATTCACACTTATTCCTTTGTTATTCATAATTATAATTTAGTTAATAATCTTTAGAAATAAATGTAGATGTCTTTAATCAACAAAAAGTTATTTTTTGTTACAAAAGATATTCAAAATACATGTTTCAAAATAAATATTTATTAAAAAAAAACCTTTTGCTTAAAACTTGTATAATCAAAGATGTTGATTATATTTACATATATTTTACCCAGCAATAAAGTACACAGGACTACTACACTACGTGTGTTTACATTGTTTACACTTAGCCAGTTTACTAAATATTTTAGTAGATGTCAACATTGTCTAAATAATAATAGTCTCAATTTTAAATATTAAAAAAAAAGTAAGCAATAGAAAATAGTAAATATATTAAAATCACAAAACTATTTAAAAAAAAAAACTATTTTACGCATTTGATGGTATTAATTTTTTTTTAATTTTGAATTCTTGACATAATGTAAACAATTTAAATTCATCTATTAACTATATGTATACAATTTAAATGTATGTTCTTAACAGGAACAAAATTATTATATTACTATGAAATTTCCAAACTTCATCACGTAAATAATTAAAAACGATAAGTTTGTTCAGATAAGCTCAATAAATTTTGTGCAGCTATAAGTATTTTTTACACGGATTGAACTATATATCAATATTATTAAAATTCTTAATTTTTACCTTAACTTGTTTAAATGTGGCAAAGTTCTGTAAATAATAATATCCTAAGTTTTAATGTCAAAAGTAAAACTTCATATAATGAATTTTACGAGCATTATATTTTATACATGGTGTAAAAAATAGTAAAAACTATTTTTAAAGTTTTTACTTGCGTAAATAAGTAACATCAGCCTATTTATTACAGGTTCAAAATTTAAATATTTATTGCTGTAAATTTAAAAAGCTTTTTATTAATTAACCAATTAAAAACGTGAAGGTGGTTTAGGCAAATTAAATAAATTGAGTGCAATTAACAATACTATTTTTTGAAGTTCCCAATTCTGAACATCATGTAAACAATTGATGGTGTTTTTTATGATATTTACGTGCTTATACAAATATAATTGTTTTATTACACTGCATTTTAACAAGATTTTATTGTTTACACCGTGTAAACAATTGAACATGGTTAATTTTCTTATATTTAATTCTTTCCTAGAAATAATTTTCAAATGTAAACAATTGTAATTTACGCTTTTCAGGCATTAAACCGGAACAAATAAGTTTGTTTACTTACATCATGTAAATAATTTGATAATTTTTAAATATGAATTATTTCCCTTGCAGCAACATTTGGTAAACAATTAAAAATTACAAACGAACATTTGAAAATAATGAAAAAAATTAAAATTAATTTTTCTTTTTTTTTACATGGTGTAAACCAAGGCGACTGTATTATATGGTGGGTTGTCACGAGCGAACCCATCACCTGCGCTCATGAATCCACCTTATAGTTAATTCTCCTTGATGTAAACTGCATAGAACCATGTAACCACGTTTTTATTTTAGCTGCATATAGTGATCTAAATAAATTGATTATATACATCTCATTCGGTAAACATTAAAAAAAAACCAAAGTTAACTTTAATTACATTTGTTACAAAGTATTCATAATAACTATTACTTTCTTTCACATCATGAAAGGGAATTCTCACGTAAATCTTTCTCATTTATTTCTCTATTTTCTTTACCAACTGAATGTAAACTAGATTCGTATCTTAGGTTGTAGTGTAGACATTAGTCTGTTTATGTGAACTTACTGTCGTTTGAATGGCTTAATACATGTAAAGGGAAAATCTTTTTGCTTTAGTTACAAATCATGAGTAAACAATTGATATTTTTAAACTATGGGTAAACAAACAAAAAAGTAAAAGGAGGTGAAATTTATCAAATGACATAAATTGACGGAGAAAATGAAATAAGATACAGAAGAATTTCTTACATGCAATTATATTTGACTAGTTTGCAAAATTAATTTAAGGTTAACATAAATATTCACAAAAAACTCTTGTCTCAAGCGCAATATTTTCTGCTTCCCGTAAATATCAAATTCATAAGCATAATCAAACAATTAAATTGTGATAAAATTTATTTACATCGTGTACTAGGTTTTGTTCCATTGTTGACATTAGGTAAACAGTACTTTTTTTTTAATTTAACACCTATGTAAAAAATAAATTCTCTTAAAATTATGTTTATAAATTTGGTACAAAAAAAATACCACAAAAAATGTCCGTTAAGTTTTCCCATCATATGTCTAAACTAATTGTTGACGTAATGTAAAAAATTAATATTTTACTTTAAATTACAAAATAATCCCCCTGTTGTCATTAATCTGATTTGGCTTTATTAAAAATTCTCACAAGATTACATTATACACGATTGCTGACATCAAGTAAACAAAAGCAATTTTTCTCTTTAAAGATTTACAGTATTCTTTCTCTAAGGGAGAATTAAAACAATTTATATATGCCTTAAATTTATAAATTTTTTAATTCCAAAATTTTACTGGCAGTATATTATAAGCAAGTTAGTTTACTCAAAAAGTACACAAACCTTTTACTTAAACTACGCACAGTAATTTTAAAATAATTGTTTACATTATGTAAAAATATTTTTTTTTTTTAATTAAAATGTTGAATTATTTTTCTTGTGAACAATTTAATATTGATAGCCATTGTAGCATTTCAGTATGGAAGTTTATTTTCTACCTCATGTGTACATTTCCATTTCTTTGAATAATATTGGAGAACTTGTAAAATATTGCCATTTAGTGTTATGTTTTAAACCAATTCTTTACATTATGTAAATAATTAAATTATTTACACTATGTAACCAATTATAGAATTTGAAAACTCTTTGTTCTCACAACAAACTAGAACAATTTCTTAAGATAATTCTTTATCCTGTTTAAACAAAAAACTTGTTAAAAATGCTAGTGAAGAACCAATCATATATTTATAGACATCGTGTAAATAATAAGAATTTTAATCTTAAATTTTATTTCTTACCATATGTCAACAATGTAATTCTTTCATTAACTGCTAAGAAAACTTCTAAAAACAATATTCTGTGATTTCATTTAATTAATATCAGGCATATCATCAGGATTCTTGTCATAATTTGATGTAAACAATTGTCATAAGTTGTGTGGCAAAGCTTCCTGACATAAAAATATCGTTATGACTATTTGATTTTATTGTATTACCTGTGTTCATCTATTTTTAATTACTATTCATTTTATGTCTATAGCCAGGTATGATCTAAATGCTATTATATTTTTCTTATGGCGTTTTTGTTTCATAAATTAAATGTTGCCTTGTTAGAGGGTAAATGCTGAACACGCCTTTACTAGCTGGGATTTTATACAGATCATAAAGCCTTTCTTCATTATCTAGGGTAAACTTAAAAAAACACCATTTTTTGTGGGCGTAAGGATATTAAAAATATAACAAAGGAACAATAATTTTTACATTTTTTCTAGAACAGAAAACACCATTATTTATTTAAACATTTCTTGAAACTAAATTATTTGGAATTGTTTAATTAAATAAATTATTTAAACTGAAATTGCATTATTTAAGAGATTAAAATAACGAACATAATGAGAAAAGTTACAGTGGAGCAAACTTCGTTCGAACCCAAAACAAAAATGATAGAAAAAATTAAAATTATGATTTTCATCACTAGGTGGGTTAGATAGAGGATGTTTGCAATAGACATTAGTTAGTGGAAAGATACAGAGAATGTTGATGACGTGCGTAGCGGCACGGAAAATGCATGTGTTCGATTCTGATAGAGTTTTATAACTTAACTTTTTCAGTATTCTAAAAAAAATATGGTATTAATAAAGAGAACTTTTTTCTATCGTAATTGAAAGCATAACAATTAACACATTTCTTTAATTATTAAAAATTTCTAAATTATTTTATTACAAAATATTATTTTTTTATTAACAAACCAAAAACAAGCTTTTTATAAGAATTTGTCGCTGCTACTTTTTTCTTTACATTTTTAACAAATTATTACCAGCTTTTATACACAATGTATGGCTGTTATAAATCCGTTTTAATTAAATATATTAGAAAGTATTTACCGCCAAGTTAGAGCTCTGTTTGACAAAATCGTGACACACCTTTTCACTGCATGACATATGAGTAAACATTTTGTGGTTATGAAAGAATTATGCAGATTTATTTTTCGCTACTATAGCTGCAATATGTTGGTCATACAAATTTGTTTAAGGCTTAATAATGATAAATGACGTTAGAATAATTTTGACGCTTATTAAACAACGAAACTGGCCAGCAGCACTTTTACACAAATTTTGTGTTTATTTCATAAAATATTTATTTATATTTAATTCTTTGCATATGCTATCCAAGCACAGCAAGCCTCAATAGAAGCTATGGCCTACATTCGTTTGATTTTAGGGGTTTCTGTTGATTAGGGCTTATAGCAATATCACTGCATACACCGAAATACCCCTTCACTAATAGACCTGCCTAAATTTTCCCAAGACATCAGATCACATAAAAGAAAAATTCCGTTAAATTATTTTAATAATTCTATTGTTTCCTGCTTATTGATTTATTGTCAAAAGTATTTTATAAGTAAAATGTTTCTGTTAGTATATTCACAATGAGACTTAAGGTACCAACAATTGTTTGACTATTTTATTAACAGGTATTTGAGGTACTTGGCCGGATACTTAACAATACCAACCATAAAAATTGTGTGATATTTGCTTGTTTTTTGTTTTTGTTTTGTAATGCACATAAAAATGTTTGCTATTTTAATGTTTGCCTTTAAAAACTTATCAATTCTTCAGTACGTGCTCTCAAAGTGTTTGTGCTACTAACACAGGTGTACGAGGATGTATCCTTATTTCGTTTATCTTTAGGTTTGGTTAATCTACAACAAACTACGTGCTTAAGGCATTTAGCGCCTACTGAGAGATAAATATTGTTCTTTTTTGCTTTAGTTTCAATTGTTTTGGATTTTAGTTTCATTTTGGAAGATGCATCTTTTAATGAAGGGTATGGCAAGGATTAGGATCAGTGAGAATTTATTGTGGCTTGAATTAATATGCTACACAAGTTTAACCGACGACAGAACAGATTATCTTTTCTCTTTAAGTTTAAAATAGAAGAATATAAATGTTTTGATTTTTACTTCAAACAATTAATTACAAGCTATTGTCAATAAAGTAAAACATAAAAGAATGCTTTACATTACACAGAAAAAAATTATTGATAAATTTTATGAAATTAGAAACTTAGCGCTAAAATATTTGTTTTTAAAAGAAAAATATTTTGCATTAACTAAAGCTAGTTATTGGTTTCGGCAAACAAATCAGCAAAATTTTTAATTGGTTTAATTATTTATTTATTCAATTAACTTTACTTAAATTTTTGTATTAAATAAACAAATATATGAATATAAAACTGAACTATAAAATAGATGAATAGAAATACATTTCTTATGAAATAATTAATTGTTGCAATTAAATTCTTAATTAAAAATTAAACTGATTTCAAACTACTCTTTTAGTGTGAAAAATATGGTTTTCGTAAGCAAGAAATTATTTAATGTATATTGTTAAAACCCAACAAAAATTCATTTAAACTGCTCTAAAATATCAGGACATTATGACAATATGACATCGTAACCTAGCTTGTGAATACGATAAATAGTTTTGTATAAATTATACCAAAAAAATTTTATGACAGTCAGATAATTGTAAGAAGCACTACCTTCACTCTTGCCAAATGCTCAAAACTGTATCTGCTTGATCACTCCAACATATTTGCTTTAGAATATAAATTCTAAATAGGGAGACAAATGAGTACTTCAAAATTTGGCGAAGAATATAAAAAACTAAGGAAGAAGCAGAGTTTGCTTATATCAGGCACTTAAGGAGCGATTCGACTCAATTTCAGTAGCAACATGTTCGAAAGGCTACTTAAGAGATCGGTACTTAAATGAGGGTATTAAGCTAAACGGAGCCTACGAATTCAGGCCAGGCCAGGCGAACATTGTGAAAGCGACTATCCCTTCTACGGCGATGCAGTTTTTATATATTTTGAAGTTTTATATGAATATATTTTAATGTCGTAGTTACAAAGATCAGACTCTCCCTCGGAAATCGAACTTACAACCCTCACACTAGTCTTAATAATGTACCAGAGCATTCGCACACGTCAGTAAAACAAACGCTTTGTAAATTCTGTTTAATATAAATTAATAAGGTTGCAAGGTTGTCGACTAAACTCCAAAGGAAGCAACTTAAATACTTTATGGATGTTTTGCGGGAACTGCAACAAAAGTTCTTAAGGTACTTTAAGAAAAAAAAAAGAAATCAAACCTGGGATTTCTGCCTTTTGAATTTTAATTAACAACACTGTCCTGAACAAATTATAACGTAATTTTGAAAGAGTCGGAAGTTATGAATTTATATGGCGGCACGTAAGCCCCCGAATTGTGCCTGAGCAGAAGCCGCAAGTTTGGTTCCGATTTCTACAAAAAAAAATTAGACTTTAGTTATGAAACTTATATTTGTTTGAGTGCCTACTTCAAACATAATTCAAAAATATACATTTGAAGCAAAAAATTTTCCACTGGTCCAGAGATAATTGAACTCGGAATATTTTCTGAATATTTCAGAATTTACGTGAAAGAATCCATTTGTGAAACCACAGTTTTGTAATTTAGAAACTTGGAACAGTATCAGATGGAATAAGATTGATAAGAGATATTACGATTTATGTAAAAAAAATTTTTTTTGCTATTTTTACTTTGCTGTGATCAACATTAGCAGATACATGATTTAAATTCTTCTTTTGAAAACAGGCTACGTAAAAAAATATATTGATTACAAAGCTCCTTTCAAAACTCCTATTTTTAAATTCTATTTTTAGCAAATCAATTTACAAAACCACTTTAACTCTGTAGTAAATAAATCATTTTTATGTTATTTTTGATCATTTTCCACTTTAGCTAAATTAATCGATTAATCGATGTTTTACATGCCCTCTACTCATGTTTTTGGTTCAATATTTTCCCCACAAAATATTTTTACCTTCAATTAAATATTTATTTTCTCTCCAGTAAATTGAAATGCCTGTATGTGGTTGTGAACATAACATTTCTTATCATGCTTTACTTTTTTTTTTAAATAAAAATCCACTCACTCTGCATTTGCATTACAAAATAATTTCTTTGAATATTTATCTAATTGAATTTAGCAAATCCATAAAAATATATTACTTTTACCTTCATACGCCAACAAAATCAATTTTTATAATGGCTTTTTTAAAACCATGTGTGTTATTGGAAACAAAACTACTTGAACGTTTTTATTTTTAATCAATCAAATTTTGTAATAATTTAGAAATTACGAGATGTAGAGACACACACTTTTGTAATTAGGATTACCTCATTTAGTGGAATGTATAATTGCCGCAACTTAAAAAACAGAACACTACTTTGAAAAAATTATAAAATTAAATATTTAAAACTGATAATGGCAAATTAATTAAGAAAACACAAGTTGCCGCTAGCTGCCAAGGAACTTGTTTAATTAGACGATTTCAAATAAATACAAATTAGAATTGTATTGAATAATAACAAAGAATAGGTTTTTGGAACGAATTTCCGTCATCCCTTGTTGGAGACAAACCGGTTTCGGGTATGTGACATCTTCAGTGTCTTTCTTTTAATAAAGAGCGTTGGATCTGGTGCACCGACCAGCAGGGCGACACCTTGTGGAACGTTTGTGTCTTAGATCCTTTTTAAAGCAAGCACTGTGTGACGCTGCTTAGGTCGGAGAAGAAAAAAGGTGGAATAGTTCCCTCGGTAGTGCTGATATATGTGAAAATGGAAACCGAAAATATCTATTCCTTAGAGTTAGAGGAAATACAAAAACTGACTACTCTCAAGATTACTAAGAGTTTGTTAAGTGGCATTACATTCAAACAATAAATGCCTAAAAAAATGCTGAAAAATTGAACAAAGTGTAAATCTCCTCTAGACGTTAATGCAAAAGGTTATTTGTTGCTTGAATAAAGGGGTTTTCATTAAGCACATTCCAACTCTGTATTTGCACAATACAAAATTATTCAGATATTTATCCAAATTGTATTCTTTTACACATATTAGCCGGGACGTTGGTAAATTTTGGCCATTCGACTGAACTTAAGATTACACGGATATTGGATTTCCCTTTCTATAGATAGGCCACCTGCATTCCATGTTATTGAACATACCAAACACTGATGGCAAGTCCATCCAGTTTTGATTAATCGAGGAAACCCGGCTACATTTTGTGATTGCCAGGGGGTATCTAGAACGAACGCATATCTTGCTTATTGACGCCGCTTCATAAGTGAGTGTGATTTCCTCCAATATCTTACAGAACCTAGTTGCCTAATGGTCAGAAGGCTTCAGTTCTTGGAATAATTTGATCTTGAAAGGATATTGGCCTCTACGCGAAATTCTTCATAGTTCGATTTGGTAGATACTCCTTTCATTTGAACAGCGTGGAATCGACTGATTTTTTTCTTTTTCTTTTAAATTGTCAGATTACCAAGGCAGGGTAAAGTGAGAAATGATCAATTAAGAAAGTCATTTCTAGGTACGTATTAATGAAAAAACTACAAAGTTTCCTAATAATTATAAAAAGATCTGATCGGACTCTGGGTTACGTGGGTACAGTTACGGGACAATGGCGCTGCATTTGCTTTACAATGAACACTCAGCAGTAGCTCATTACAATAGGTTAAGATAAAATGGATTTGAACGAGACTAATAACTAACTGGTAGTTTTCTGAGATGTAACCAAGTTATATACAAAAACACTGTGAAAAAACCCAAACTTTCCCTAAATAGAATCACTAGAATTTACTTGAGCATAAAAATAAATCTATTTGTAAAATTTGTTATATTTCAGATTTTTGCTAGATTTTATTACCAAGAATAAGAAAATTTATTTTCAATTAAAATTGAGTTTCAATTATTTTTGTGGTTGCTTCTTTCTTAATAAAAAATTCTATTTCGTTTGTCACAAAACTGTGAGAAACTTAATGACAATTCGTCTAGGCCAAGATGAAATAAAACAAAGAAACTTTAGTAAAACTTGTCATCTAGTTTTGGCCGTAATAAAAACTATTTATGGTCTAGAGAAACACACAAACACAAAATATCACATTAATTAACTTTCAGCTTAATTGGGGTTTTTCTCTTACAAAATATTTATTTAAAATTAAATTTAACATTTGAATGATTTACATATTTAATTATCTTCCTAAAGCTTAATAAGCTTTTCGAAAATGACAAAATATTAAAAAAAATGTTATAAAATATTTTGCATATAATTAAAATTAAACATTTATATTAATTTATTAAAGGAATGCCTCACAATTCAGGGGAATGTTTACGAGTATTCCAAATCGTTATTAACGCAGTTACACATACTTGTAAATAAAATGATCTGCGTTTAATCACATTAATTGTTTCACTATTAAAACCTGCGTTTATTTTACTATAAAGACAATGATTTGTAAAATTTAATTTAAAAAAACTTTTGTAATAAAATTTGCACACTAAAGAAGAAAAAAAGCTTTTGGATAAAGAAAGTTTAATATAGAACTAACTTTAAAAAAGTACTTTACATAAGTACTTTTTCAAAACCCACATTAAAAAAATACTGCTTTTAAAAGTTTCTTAGGAGTTCTTTTTTCAATAAATTTAATGTACTTTTCAAGAAACTTTTTTAAATGCACATTTTATTAAAGTACTTTTTTGGAAAGGCTGTTAAAGATAGTAAACATGTGTAAAAATAAATAAGGCAATTTTTTATTAACAACTTCTCTTAGTAGATTAATTTTTTAAAAAGGTACTTCAAAAATACTTTTTAAAATCAACGCTGCTTTTCTAAACAGTAATTTTTTAAACGAGTAATTTTTAAAATTTATTATCTGAAACGTGCAGTAAAAATTACTGTCGTTTTAAAAGCAAGCCCTTAGGGTACCCTTTCTAAAGAGGTACTTTTTTAAAAATGTTTTTTTTTCGGACATGATATCGTTTTTAAAAATATATTTTTCTTATGTCATACTTTTTTGTTCAAAGTTGTTTAATAAAAAGTAATTTTTTAAATGAGGGTTTTACGAGAATTTGTTAAAGAAACACACTTTTTATAAAAAAAGAGAACAAGAGTAACTTTAAGCAAAACGCACTTTTTACCAAGTACTTCTCAAAAAACCTACTTCTAACAAAGGCACTTTGTGGAACAGTACAATATAAGACACATTGTATTACTTATACAAATATTTGTCATAAAAGATTTTGTTTGGGAAATTTCGTTTTGTAGAAGTACTCTTCATAAATGGTACTGTTGGAAAGAAATATTTCCTGTATAAAGTACTATGTACATATGTGTAAAAGTTATAACTTAAATTATGTTTAGAAATTTTGTTCATAAAAGGTCACCATAGTTTTTGCAAAAGGTACTTGCTAGAAAAGATATTTTATGTAAAAACTAATGTGCATAAAAGTTATTTCTGTAAAAAGAACTCTTTGTAAAAATTATATTAGTGCAAAAGTACTTTTTGGAAAACGGACTTTTGTAAATCGCAGTTTTTGTAAAATGTGTTCTTTGCACAGATACTTTGTGTTAAGTTAGTTTTCGCAAAGGTACTTTTTGTTCTTTGTAAAACACCGTTTTGTAATTAGTACTCTTGTAAAAAATAACCGTTGAAAAGTACTTTTTGAAAAATGTACTATTTTTAAAAAAGTCACTTTTTGCAAAAGTACAAAACCATTCCATTTCGAGGCAAGTTGCTTGTTTGGTAACATTTTTCCCATAGTCCTTTCTCATATTAGAATGTTAAGAAATATGTTGCAAAGCTAGCTAGTTGCCTAGAAATGGGACGGTATTGTACATATGAAGAACGTGGTCCTCATTTTGATATCGGTACTTTTTACGGCAGAAATGTTTGAATAGGAAATTGGCCTGCCTTATTTTCACAATTATGTTTTTGTGCGGATCTGAGTCCTTTTTCCCAAGTTATTTTTGTTTGTTAATGTATGTATAAAACTACTTTTAACTTAAAGCTTACAGACGGTTGGGTTATTTCAAACTTCAGCTCTCTACCTCTAGTGCAAATGCTCCATACAAATAAGAGGGAACCCTAGTCCTCTTGATGAAAAGTGGCTATTCATTTTCCTCATTACTTATTCTACAAGGCCTACCTGCGTAACAAATTTCAGCCCTCCAGCTACAGCGGAAGTGTCCAATACAAATAAAGGGGAAACCTAGCCGCCCAACTAAAAGTGTCTATTTTCAGATTTTTCTGTTTACTTGTGGTTTAAGGCCTACTACTAAATTTTAGTTCTTTAGCTACAGCGGAAGTGCCCAATAATATTGATGAGCAAGCAAGTGATTCAATGATAATGTACCAAAATTGCACTTTTTACATCTTCATATCTCGGGCAGCTTTTATTATAAAAAATTTGGCCTAAGAGGTTACCTATACGCAGACTCCTTATGTTTTAAGTTTCATTATTTTCTGAATAAAGGAAGCAACGTTATGAGGGAGGAAAAACCATCACGAATGGTTTCGTGTAATAAAAACACTGTATGCATTAGGCCTGAATTTGGCCTGATACTGAGTTTTTAACTTAAAGATATATGCCCATGGGCTCTATGACAGTATTTTGTATAGCATAGGTTTATTCGAACGATTTGTACATACAGATATCAAATTTAATTTTTTTTCAATTGGCTCAGAAAGGAAATCAGCCATAAAAAGTTATTAACTTTAAACGCCATAAAAATAAAATTACAACTATAAAAAGCCAATAAATAATACTATAAACATAATTTCAAGTTAAATAACTACTGTTCATGTTTTTTTTTTAATTTGGGCTGATATTTTGTGACTTTATTAAGAAGCAAAACAAACAAAAACTTGTTAAAGCGAAAACTAACAACTTGTGTTATTTTGATGGCTTACCTTGTCTGTTTGTTAGTGGTATACGATTCTTTGGCCCAAGAGAGAAGATAATTTTAAAGATTGTTGAGATGAGATTGTGTGGTATATTTAAAGACACCCGTAAAGATGATTAAGTTACTTTATAACCAGGCAAAGTTTATAAAAAAAATCCAAAATGATGTAAAAGTTGCTCTTATGAGTTGTTTAAATTAAAGATGAAATGAAAGTGTATCTGGTATGTTAACCCAAACTATTTTAAAACCTTATGTAAGTTGTTATATTTTATTTGAAATTTTTTTTGTTTAATTAAATTTTTTCCCCGCTTAAAATGACGTGTTAACTCACGAGTTTTCATGTAACATAATCGTGGTTTTTATTTTCTGTGTGGTAAAATTCATGGTAGAGAAACTTTTAATTGTTCAGATTACACTGTCTGTTTATTTGATTAATGTTTAAGTGGTGGTTTGTGGTTGGTTTTGAAGAAAATGTAATTATTTTTAGAAAATCTTTAATGATTTTACATACAAGGTCGTTTGTTGTTTTTAGTTTAACGAACACGTTATTTTCATTTAGTTGTGGTAAATATGTTTCAGCATTTTTCTTTCCACTATAAATTACGCATTTTACATATACGGATTTTAAGTTTGCTTTATTTTCTTTTATAACTTAAAAACAAAGTGTTGTTGACTTAAAGAAAAAATTGTTGCCAGAAACGCATAGGCTGTTGTATGCGAATGAAGAAATAGCAGCAGTTCAACTCCACTGCACAGGTGTTATTTCAAAGTGGAAATTGCAATAAATATTCTATACGTTTTTTTTTTGTTCTTCTTTACATTCTTGCCTTTTAAGTTTTTTTTTCTTCTTTTTCTACTTTTGCATGGCCGGGAGATTTCTTAACATAAATCCAATTGACAGTTGGTAAATTAGTCAAGTGTTATGCTTAATAAAGTGCAACAATAACTGCATAAAACAAAAATAACTGGTTTTTAAGCACAAATTTTATTTATCTTATAAAATTTGTTGTTTTCTTCAAATTTTCATTTTAATATTTTTAAATAAATTTTTTTTTTCGTAATTTTCACTAATAATTTTACTTTTATTAAAAAACAAACAATTTTGCAAGCGAAAAACAAAGTTGTTTATAATTTCCACCGCGTCTCATAAACCGTTACATTAATCCATCTGTTAGCTACTAAATTAGACTACACTAAAAAAGATCTGTACAAGACCTAAACAAAACAAAAAACAAATCAAATACTAACTTCACTCTGAACACGCTCTCTTTACTCTCTTCACTTGTGCTCGAATTAAAAACACTCAATAAAAAAGAACTCAAAAATGTATAGCAACATAACCTATCAGCACATATACAAAAGCAGCCATAGTCGGCAATCACATCCAAGGAGAGAACTACAAAATAAAATTAAGCGACTGTTGGCAGTATTGTACAACCATTTAATTGTATTTTAAAGTCACATGTCCCCACTACTTTTTGGAATTACGTGGAAAAGTACAAAACGAGACTATAGCCAGGGGAAGCAAGAAGTATAAAACAGAAAGAATTCTGAAGGCATTTTGCTCAGCAATCGGTTGATATTTTACGTTGCATACGAAGTGTATGTTAAATCATTGTCTCCAGTGGTTGTGGTGCCAATAGTATTTCGGGCTAAAAGTAGATTAAGTAAAAATAATTATTTTCGACCAATATTTTAATAAGTTTTTGAAATGATTTTAGTCTACATGGTTTTTAGGCCAGTGCCGCTTCATACAGGGCCTTTCTGTGAATACCTCAAAACAATATTAGCTTATGGCTGATACTTTTCAAGTTTTCAAGGTTCCTATTTAAAAGAAACTTCTTTGAAATATGTTACACAGAATGCAGGATATTCAGCCAATAATCTACAAGATGAGTGACACTCAATTTACCAGTCATTTGACTGTCACTGTTGATGGAAATATACACACCTTATAGTTGTTTCACTCTTGCATATATGCTTTTTGATGCTGACGTGCTTTACCCGCATAATTATCCAACAAGTGGCAGCAATATTTCAATACACAACATTTTGGATCCCATTACAATATTCTTAATATCAATTAAATATTTTTTCTTAATTGTTTATCCACACGAAGTGCCCGAAGTGACCTTTGCTTAGTTCACAACATTATTATTTTTCCCATTACATTACAAAAGTGTAAATTTTATATTGCAAAACGCTTTACGTTTATTGGTTTTACCGGTTTGAATTTCATGCTATCAATTTGATACGACTGTTTATTTTTACACAAAAAGGAAATCAAATATAAATCAAAGGTTGAAGAATCCGATTACAAAAAATTTAAAAACAGTCGCTCATTTGCTATGTATTATAACTATTGCCCTCATATTTTGGTAGCAGTACTTTTAATGGTAACTCACAAAGAATAAAATTTAAATTTCCTCTACAAAGCATATTGTTCACATTATAATCATAAATTTAAATTACATATTTATTATAAAAATATTTAAACACCCTACAGTGACTAAGTACACAGTTTCTTAAAATCGTAAAAAATGTTCATCATTTTACATCTCTGACTACTCTACTTGAATTGTTTTGCTAAAATATGAAACAAAACCGGCATATTTCTCTTTTCGCTCATACACTCACATACAAGTACTCAATTATTCCCTCTCTTACTCGCCTAATCAATAACATACAACAACAATTAAATAATAACAAAACATGCATTTTGTTCATTGACCGTTAAAGTGCTCAATCAGCAGAAACAACAACAACACATAACATAAATGTTATTTAGGTTTTTTTTCTTATTCATTTATCGGAGTGTGTGTGTGTGTGTGTGTAGTTGTAGTGGCATGTAGGTAGCAACATCCTCCTTAGTCTTGTCAGCATATGTTTAAAACCTTTTTGAACCAGTTTTGAAAACTGGAACCACGCACATGGTTGAGTTTGTTGTTATAATTATTGTTTGATGTCAAGAAAATTAATATTAAATATGTTTTTTTTTACTTTGGAATGTGATGTCTTATAAACATTTATCTTTAGCAACATGTTGATGCAACATATTTGGTTTTTCATAAAGTTTTAGATATTTTAATTATTAAATGTGTATTTTTTAAATTTTACTTCAATTATTTTTTTAAATTATTTTTTGTGAAACACCCATAAGCTGCAAATTAACCGTTAGATGTTTAAAAATAAATAGAAAATAATCAAAACAGTCTCACGAAAATGGTTGGATATAAATAATAATAAAATAATAATAATGAAATTGAACTATTATTATGTTTTATTTTTTATCATTTCCGTCATATCGTTAAGCCACGACGGGTTTCTGTGTGGCAATGAATGGCACAGAACAAGGGGATACTTTCGTTTCAATCAAATTTAACTTTTTTCGTATCAATCCGCTTTGGTTGAAGCTTTTGCGTGACATTTACTTTTTCTGACTACGTTTTAAGTGAGTTTGGTTGACGTTTGCGTTACGGTAAAAAAAATCCGAAAAAGTTTTAATTCCATAAAACCCACAATCTGTTTTTATTACGAAATAGTGTTCCAAGTTGTATGCATTCTGTTGGCAGCCTTATTGGCTTTTGTAATATGTTTAAACACGAAAAAAATTTTTGTTTTACGGGAATGAAGATAGCGGGTGTTCACTAAGAATTGCTCTACGTTGGAAGTAACGGGAAAGACCAGTTGAGGAAGCTTATTTCGCATACAAAAGGCACGGATAAAAACTCACCTTTCTGCTGAACATTGTGCTCTGCAATGGCTAATCAACAAGGGAGACTGAGCTTTAAAAAAACTTGTTATAAGCAGAAATGTTTTGGTATCGAAATCGTGAATTTACCCTATCAAATCGACACAGACAAGAGATTTCAGGCGACAATGTTCAACACCCGTCTTCCGAGTGACGTCGGCAAAATTTTCGTCCAAACTAATTCACATGCCCAAAACGAGAAACACTACGTTTTCTTAAATATATAGATTGTGAAAACTCCGCATAGGTTAAGTGTACTTAGACCGAGGGGACATTCCATCCCTTACCTGAAGGTATACAACTAGACCTATTCTTTGGCCAGTTGTGCGCTATCCAAAACTTTTGCAACATTCATAGAAACTCTGTTCTTTGAACACACATCCTAAACAGTTGCCGTTCTAAGCGCCTCAATTGTTTAAGGTCCGGTGGATCGTCGACCGCTAATATCAGGTTCTTTACTGTGCCATGGCCCGGCAATGGCGTAGGTAATGTTGCCTTGTCTTTACTTCCTTCAATTGTTTCGTACTAATCACTATCCCCGCATCCTACACAATGTATATATGCCTGAAAAGCATTCGTGGTCTCAAGCGGCTGCACGCTACATATGCTCACTCCAATGAGCGTTGAGGTGATATTAATCGCATTTTTGCATTCCACAATCGTCCTTGATCTAACCCCATCTGATTCTAATACTATTATTGTCGGCTGGATGTCCGTGAAGATGCCAACCTCCATAGGTCCGTCAGTTCCGTATAGCCTGTTCAGAAAACCCGCACGAAATTGCACGAATTTGTTAGTATACTTCGGCCACTGGTGCCTCAATAAAAATCTCCGAATCCAAAAAAACAAAGTTCCTCGGGCATTTGTCCCAAGGTTCCGTTTGATCATGAGTTTTTGTCTAGTATCAGTGTCTCACTATTTGAAATAACATTCGTTAGAGTTATCCGAACCGATATTTTCTGGTATCGTAGTTTGTAATATCGCTTGATCTAGTCACCCATCCCCTGCAGGCGTAATGCTGTAAGAGCTGCGTCACAGTTTATTTGAAATTTAATCGGTTGGATGTCTAATACAGTCTCCATGGACCTAGTTAAAGGAGGATTTTAATGGGAATAATTACCCTCTTTCTGAAATAGAGCCTATAGTTACTTAAAACAACAAAGATTTGGTACCCGAACAACAATCCAAACACCAAATTCTTCCTTACTACAATAAATTAAAAAAACGCCTTTCAAACATGCCACGCCTGCTCACGCCCATTAGCAGCAAATAATCCTAAACAAAGCTCGAATATGTATTTTTCTTGAATGGCAGGTAAAATTCCTCAGTCGCTATCTGGGCGATTTGGAAAATGATAGAGAAGTAACTTAACGTTGGGCACTAATGGTTGGTGGTAAGTTCACCGGGGCCATTCAAGGTTGCATGAGACAGGCTCTCATGGTGACTGAGACATGGTGCAGTGAACAGGGTCTAACCATAAATGCCAGTAAATCCGACGCTATGCTTTTCACTCATAAGAGGAAGGGTATAGAGGTTGAAGCCTTAAAGCTTTTCGGATCGGAAGTAAATGTGTCCAGGAAGGTGAATTATCTGGAACTTACCTGAAATGAACACATCGAAACAAAGGTCAGGAAAGCAAAAAGGATTATGCATCAATGTAAACGAGTGTGTGGCCGTAGGTGGGGAATCTCGCCGCAGGCTACATTCTGGATTTACACAATGATGGTGAGACCCATTATAACTTACGCATCCGTGGTGTGGTGGCCGAAGGCCTCTTAGGGCACAATTAAGCGTAAGTTGGATGGGATTCAGAGGGTTGCCTGCATGGGTATAAGTGGTGTAATACGCACGGCGCCAACACAGACAATCGAGGCAATGTTGGGATTGCTGCCATTAGACTTATTCATTAGGTCAACGGCCGCATTGTCAGCTCTGCGAATGAGGAGCGATGCGGTTTGGCATAGCTTTGGGCCGAACATCGGGCATAAGAGTATCCTGGACCTCGTTGGGAAAGAGGTAAAGGCTGCTCAGATACCGATGGAACGCATGAGTAGAAGAAAGGTAGTCGAGAGGCTGCATCGGACACTCATTGTGGAAGGCATTATACACAATGAGTGTATGGAGAACGACATCAGCATTTTTACTGATGGTTCTCTTATGAGTGGCAGGGCAGGAGCAGGTGTATTCTCAGTTGAGCTGAACTTGTCCTGTAGTCTATGTTTGGGGAAGTACGTATCAGTTTACCAGGCAGAACTGCTTGGTTTGCTGCAAGCCGAGTGCACTTGACAATCAGTCAGTTATAAAACGCGTGAGGCAAGTGAACGCATATTCCAAACTGGTGCTGGAATGTGTTCTGAAACTGAACAGATGTGCCTCGTTGAATGAGGTGATGTTGATGTGGGTTAAGGGACACATAGGCACAGCTGGGAATGAAGCAGCAGACGAACTAGCAAAAAGGGGATCTGATGTGGATTTCTGTGGACCAGAACCCAGGGTTGCCCTAGGGAATGGCCTAGTGCGAGCTAAAGTTCTTCAATGGGTAAACTCATTACATCTGAATAGGTGGAGGGAGAATACCACATGTAGACAGGCTAGACACTTGTTAGATGTGAATGCCATGGGGAAACTAAGCCTTAGACAAATGCTAGCAATTACAAAAGACTGAGGAAGAGTGTCGACAGTTACCAGTCGACAGTCTGAAATCACTTTAGTCAAGAGTAAAGGCTAGGGCTAGCATAAGACTCAATTGAAATTAAGGTAGCTGTGATTACGGATCGGTTCCCTGAAATCAATTTGAGGAGCGAAATAGGGGTCGAAAAGGGACCCAGAAAGTAAGTGGTCTGCTTCGATATCCCCCCATACATTAATAATAATAATAACGTTGGGAAGGTTCTAAGTCTTTTAATTTTCTGCATCATAAGAAAACCTCCACTCAGTTTTCAAGATTCTTGCTGTTACAGTTCACCAGATAAGCGGATGGTATCTGCATTGTACAGGTATGCCACGCCCACTCGAAATTTGTATATATTATTTGCTACGTTCAGGTGCAGATCCAGCTTGAACCTTTCCTAGGGGAAATTACAAAGGAATGAAAAAATGGCACAATATTTTGGCTATAAAAGAGTTTATTTTCCGTTGCTTCAGGGGGCAAGAAACATCCTATTTTTTCTACTACTGGAGCCGCACCTGCCATATTCTTATTCCAGAAAAATCGTATGTATGTATGTACGTGTATCGTACAACCAGAAACAAAATTATATGCAAAAATTTTGTTTGGTTTAAATTGTTCAAAAAAACCCCCAAGATTTTAGCTGGCTCCGCGCCTGATGTATATTAATGTATTTTTAAACAAACCCTAGAATAATGAATTCATGTCATTACCATTAATTGAATATCCCACAACTTTCATTGTTTTAATTCGAATATTCATGTTGCATGCCACTGTTTGAAAATTCCAAGTGAAGTTATTTGCAAGTGGCAGTGGTAAATGTCACTGGAAAGCAATTGTGTTTTATTTCTTGCTTTCTTTAATTTTAACAATAATAATGATAAAAGAGGAAAATATAATTTAAAACAAAATTATTAAAAGCAGCAACAATAATTAAATCGGGGGAGCTGTCTGTTCATTGTTACATCCAAATGGATATGCAGGCCAATCGTGTTTCAATGGTGACTTGTAGCTTTGAGTGTATTAAGTGCATGAGTATATGATGCTCAGTTAACATAAATAAAAATATATACATATGTGTGCATATGTACAAATACATATGTATGTATTAAGTGAAAGAGGCGTAATTATGTGTCCCTAAGTGCCTCATAATTCCTACCACATGATAGTATTTTATAGTTATTATTATTTACTAAATATGTAGACATAAAATACACTCGCTTAATATATTAGGCACCGAAGTCAACAGTTTATTTTATTATGAAATGTTTTTCCCTTCGTATCCCAGAATAAAATTTATGACAGAAGGGTTGTGTGATCATGATTGAGAAACATTTAAATTATGGCTGGAGTTTTAATTGATTGAAATTTGAATTTAACTTTTTTATCCAAAAATTATCTGGCTGAGTGCTAAAGAGTTGATAGGATCTTATAAAAGCAATTTAAAGTAGAAGCTTCTAGATATATATGTACGAAATAGAAATACAGAACTATTAGAACGTGAACTTTTTCGGCCATAAACTTGCTCAAATTTTTTTCAAATTTCCTGAAATGGCATGATCATGTGAAGAAGACATACTGTAGCTAAATTAATTTATGCTTTTGTTAATGAAGTCTTCTCCTTAGCAACTATGTTAGGCTACGAGATTTCTTTGTTCCAGGGTAGGCTTTGAAAAACTTGCCCAAAACCAATTGGTGGACACAAAGAAGAGGTGCAACAATTTTTAAGCCAATATTTTCGTGTGACAGTTTTAGAGATTGGGGCATCCTTAGGCATTAAAACTGCCAATATCGTGCAAAAGCTGCATTATATTTAAAGTCTACACAATTTGACAGCAGGGACCAAAGACTTCTATAAGATTGGTACGGGGGATGACTTTCGATGCAATGCAAATGAGCCTGGAAGTAAATAATAGT
This sequence comes from Phania funesta, assembly GCA_963932375.1. Classification (NCBI taxonomy): domain Eukaryota; kingdom Metazoa; phylum Arthropoda; class Insecta; order Diptera; family Tachinidae; genus Phania; species Phania funesta. Next base: position 98,843,694 of record OZ010653.1, on the reverse strand, counting down.
TGACTGTACTCTCAGAACTTTAAAAAATTTCATCTGCTTTTTTGGAAACATTGCCATCACCTTAACGGTGATCAAGCAATTCTGAATATTACTTTACCGTTTTACTTGAAGAAATGAAGAACGCACCAAACACATATAATTATTTACCATGACAAGATGATCTCTCACACATCAGTTCAAACAATTCCGGTTTATTACGTGTTCCCACAGATCAAGCACAGGCTGAGGGGAAAACCATCGTAGTCTCTTTTCTAAAACATAAAATGTTCAGAATATTGATATAGCCCAATGACTTTCTCTTTTTGCATAAAGAACCTAAAATATCGTATCAATAGTTCCTCAGACGCATAACCCTGATGTATCACCTATTGACCTCCATAACTTTATAGTGTAAACGTTACGATTATTCTATACCCAGACACTTTATGGCCTTTACGTCAGACCGTAGTTGATTACTTGTAATATATTGCAGCTGTGTCTTGCTGAAAAATAAGATTCCTCAGATGTGTAAACAAAGAGGAAATGAGGATATGAACCTGGTGTGCGGAAAGACTATACCTTACTCCATTTTTTGTTCCTACTTCACTTCACTTCAGGACACATATGGATCATTAATTGTAAGAAAACTACTGGAAGGTGTTGCCTAAGCAAATGTAGGTTGCTAACATTTATGTGTTATGTATAACTGAGGTCTAATTACAAGCAGGGTAGATTGGGAATAATGACGTCGTTCAGCAGGCAAGCTGAAAGATCAAATGGAAGTAAATTTAGCTCTATAACTTAACAGGCAATGGCACCAAATATCATCTGACTGAGCTTAAAATAAAACGATCTTTTTAGGATGTGTCCAAAAGAGGTTATGAACGTGCTCACTGCACTGAGAATCACTGGAAGTTATATAACAAAAATCCGGCTTAATACTAGCGATTATGAGGATACAATGATAAAAAGGAAATCCACAACTACCATTCGACAGCCAATAATCACTAGAGCCCAAAATAAGGTAGTTGACATATTGCAGTCGACAAACTTAAAACACTGAGAAGGAAAAGGGATATATATTTAGGGATCCAATACGGTAGAAACTTGCTTCAGTAACGCCTCCCCTCACAATAAATTAGAGTCGTACGAAAAACATCTGGAAACTGTAGAAATTAGCAAATATTATTGGCTACATGGAGGACTAAGTTTCAAAATTTAAAATATATTTTGCCAACTTCTTTTAATCCTAAGCTGGTTAATTCTGAAGGACGCTGGTAAAGAAACAAATTGGACTGAACTGTTCCAGATAAATATAGGCTCCGTACCTTCTCATAGATTATATCTATTTCTGTAAATGACCTTCTATACCGAAAATCCTGGAGACATCCTGCACAATCAGGCACAATACAAGTGATATGCTAAACTGAGATCTTGCGATGATCTCTGAATGCGAACGTTCTTACGAAGTCGATTTTAATAGATGGAATACCAAATGTTGTGTGCTTACTCGAAGACACACGACAGATTATGCGCACATAATATTAAGGAATCAGTAGCTCTTGAAGCCCTTGTCATAGAAATCCAATGTGACTAAACACATTTTTCAGATCGCAAAAAACATTTCAAGTACCTCGGTTTTTTAAACGGTGTAAAAGTACTGCATTTGATCTCCTTATTATTTATATGACCTATATTCAACTCAAAATTTAAAACAATTCCCAGGTGCTGGTGCTTCAAAGTCTGCGGACCGCGAATCTAATTATCGGTGACAGTAGGGCATTCAACACTACTGACTCATTGGAACAACGATGCAATTTGGGTTGTGTCAGTGTTTTATCCGTACTGCAATGAAATGTGCCTTCTTGAAATTACGAAACTTGTTCCTGATACGCGAATATTAAAGATCATCCCTTCCTAATGGACTGCTCAAGACATTTTGCATAAAATTCGTTGTTTGGCCGTGCTGTTCGTATGTGGAATAAACTCCCTACAGAAGTATTTTTACCTACCCCATTCAATGTAGGAACATTTAAATCGTATGTCCACGAACACTGCTCTCGCCATCCCATTTCCTATGACCGTATCTTTTTCTAGTTCGAACACGAGGCTTTTCATGAGAAGCGGTCAAACCGTGATTGCCTTTGAAAACAAACAAAATAAAACAGTATCGCTCTTTTATCTCGGTGTTTAGAATATTTGAGAATAATTGCTAAATAAAAATTTATTGAAATAAATACATATACATTTTTCAAACTGATTCGAACTTTAAAATTGTTTGGAGAATTTTTTCCTCAAAAAACCAGTAGCTGGTAAGCAATGGATTTAATTAAATAATTTATTAAAAATAACTGACCAATCTGCACATCATGCACATTTCAAGTGAATAATTTAATGCATACAGGGCAGTGTAAAACATGAATGGCATAGCAGCAAAACGTAAAACTCCCCACTTGAGGAGGTTGCTGAAAAAGCAACATACGAACAGCATTAAAAATAGCATGCAAACAATATTTCCTTTTTGCCCATTCTTTTTTTTTTTTTTTTTTGATCGAAAACTCGTGCATAAACATGTGCCCTTTGGTATAGAACATCCAACACTGTGCATGACATCAAGAACATCAAATCATATGTTCGTATGTATGTCTGGAATATTTTTTTTTTACTCAAATAAAGATGAGGAACAAAAATGATTTTCCACTTGATGCAGCGGAAACCTTTAATGTTCACACATGGTCCATCTATGTGACAGTCCCGTCATCCCTTTATTTATTTCGGTGTCTGCCTGTGCTTGTGTCTTTTTTTTTTTTTACTCAATATTTCTTTTTAATTTCCAAATATACGGTGGTGGCCGGTCTGGTATCGTTTTAACTACAAGAGATATGGTCGTTAATATGTGGATTATGCAAGTTGTTTGGGTTTATTGAGAGAATGCACAAATAGTTGCCAACCAAACAAGATGCTATAGCCATAACTACTAAATACATATACTATCAAGAAAGCAATGTGAAGTGTACAGAGTGAGAGGAAGAATAATAAAAACAAGAGACAAAACATTTTTTAAACTAAAGCCAGACTGTGCACTTGAAATGGTTACAGTAACACAAAAGTGAAGCTAATCTTACTCATATGCGAGGGCATTTGATACTTATACCCACAGTCGCTTATGAATACAAAGAAAATAAAGGCTGTAACGACGTTGTTGCTGACGGTATGTTATTTAGCAAATGGATGCAGTAGCATCATAATATGCTCTAATTACGGGTATTTTAAAAAATATTTGTGTTTTTCAACTCGAATTTTTTTAATGATGAATTTTGATTACGTTTATGAAATATTTGTAACAGTATTGAGAATTATTTTTTTCTTAATGAAAGATAAATAATTCTTATCGAAACCCCATCAAAAATAATTGTGAAAGAATTTTAGTCTCTCCCGGGAAATATTAGAACATTTCAGAGTCTCACTATTAGGTCATTAAAATATTCCAAATAACTAAATGCGCATATTATGAGCAAGCAGTTAAAAAAATTACTCCCTGGCCGTTCTAGGTAAAATAATCAGCACCAGTCGCCTCCTGACCATGCGGTACATGCGCGCTTCAACACACGCAAAGAAAAAAACATGCTTGAGGCTAACTATAATCTAAGATCAACATATTATGGTAAACTTTATGGTTGTGAACAAGCCATACTACTATTGTAAATAATAATAATATGATCCTCTAAGAATGATGGAAAGAAAAAAATATGTGCTACTTTGTTTGTTTTGTTAGCGGCTGGGATACCAACACAGGCGACTAACGTCTATGAGTGCTAAATAGTCAACGCTCTAACTAAAGAAGCTGCAACACCTTCATATTTTAGTTAACGACCCAAAGAGAAACATTTTATGGTTAGAGTTATTATATTATTTTTGTATAGTTAAAATATCGGGTGTCCGCTGGAAAGGTATACTACTTTGTTTTCCCGCCATTTTAGTAAACATTAGTCTTGACAGTTCATATTTGGCAGACGTGAAGTAGAGACGAGGCAAATTTATTATAGAAAAATATTCGGTAAACCAACGTGTTTTAATCGTTAAAACATTTTATCAAAATCAATCATCGATTACTGTGACGATGAGAAAGTTACGTGACATTTTTGGGAGAAACAAAGTGCCAACAAGACGCACTATTTATCGTGTAGTGAATGATATCGAAGTAAGAGAAATTGTAGCTGATAGGCCCAAGCATGGACCACAATGTACTGCAAGATCGACTAAAAACATTACTGCTGTTCAAGAAAGTGTCCAAAACAATCCATCAACTTCAATTCGACACCGTGCTCAGGAGCTTGGTCTTCAAGGAACAACTTTTGCCGCAATCTTGCACAAAGATTTGCATTTGTTTCCATTTAAGATTCAGTTGACATAAGACCTTCTTCCCGAAGACGATTTTCGCCGCCGTACATATGCTAATAGGATGCCACAGCTCGCCCATGACAACCCCGATTTTCATGAAAAAATCTTAATGGGTGGCGAGTCACATTTTCATTTGAATCTGATATTGTATTCCATACTTAATTGCCGACATTAAATAAAACATTTATGAATATACCATCCATTCTGTTTTATTTAATCAAAAATTATAAGCAAACAAATTAGTATACCTTCCCGGCGGACGCCCTGTACTTGGTTTGTGGTAAGTACTTTAGTAAAATTAATATTGTATATTCCTTGCCAAGTTGGTTTGGAGACAAACCGGTTTCATTATGTACCATCTGACTAAGTTTGCTTTCTATCTGAGCACGAAGCCGGTAGTAATATAGACCGGCGTCGGATAATCATCGACTAAAGCCGTTCATTTTTCAGCGCCGGGTAAACTGAAACGGTCGGGTTATGATCGACTAAAGCCAAAACTGCAAGGGATGGATTCACAAAATTTGCCATATGTCTTAACTGAACAATGTCACTGGCATTATTATCCGCACAAAATGAGTACCAAGTTCTTAATATGTACAATACCAACTTATTTCTAGGTAACCTTCCTACATAACCTTATTACACAAATTAAAAGAGAAAGAGAGAGAGAAAAAAAAATACAACCAAAAATATAATGTTAGCCGTTTAAAGCCGTGGTAGCTAAGTGTTCCCAATATGTCTTGGCAGGTTGCGGCGCCGGCTAGTAGCCAACTTTTAGCCGATCGGCTTCTTGGTCCCTATTGTCCGATTACAAGGCACCCCATCTGCGATAAGTTCTCTATCAAAACATTCCTTCTATAATGTTAAATATATTTTAAAAGTACCTTCAAATACTGTAAGCAAATACCGGTCTTAACCTTCTAACTTAGGAAGTAGTGCAATTATATAATGACCTCTATTGTAAGTAAAAAAAAAAACTAGGAGAAATTTGTGTCGTATTATTTTTATCCTATCGCACTACTGTGACTTTGGCATGTTTGTATGAAAACAAATTCCTATTGTTGTTGAAAAATTGTTTCTTGCTTGCAATATTATGCAATCTTGTATAACAAGAGATGCACTAGAGTTTTACCATAAAACATTTTAAATTAGGAATTTTAAAGTAAAGTGTTGGTTGGTTGGTACTACAGTACAATCTCCAGTACAACTGTAATATGACATCAAGAGCTTTTCAGGACTTAGTTGCTACCATCAGTGTATTTTTTGCGGTCTTTATCCTAGTCGAACATAGGTCTCACTTTTATTATGTAATGGCGAAGTTTGGGTTATTTCTTACAGCACATACATTAAAAATAAGAACACAAAATCACAACGATAATAGTTTATCGATTTTTAAAAATTTGTTGTATTTTGGAAATATCCGACTTTTCTTCGCAATAGATCCGCACCTGAGTCTCTTTTAACGACTCTGGAAAGGCGGTCCTTAACTTAAACTTTCCAATAACTTACGTGGTTATTATCACCTCTCGGTTTCCACATCCTAAAATAATTTGCACTTCGTTCCTTTCAGCTACCTTTCACGACAAATATTAAAAGTTTTTGCTTCAACACTTTCGAGTTTCAAATAAAACCTTCTGCGATTTTTTTCACTAGTATGTTGGAACGTATATCCCTGCCAATGTAACGGTTGTGTTATTATACTCCGCAATATGTCCAGTTTGATTAGCTCGTCACGATAATGATTTGCTCTACTTGGATTAATTTGAGCCGCATGTTACCAATGCCTTTGAATTGGCCCTGTTCTGCTTGAACTCTCAACGGGCTGCAATAAAAAATTGGTAAGAAGATCAATTATTTACTTTATAAACTTTAACAACTCTGCCGGTAATACGACACAGTCTCGGATTTGTTCCCTTCAAGCCGATGTATTGCTGCATTGACTTTTTAGATGGGTCTTAAACATGTCCCGCCATCGAATTATCATGAGGAAATAGTTCCAGCAAAGCGCTCTCTCTCTCTCTCTCTCTGTCTAATTCTGCACTCTTTGTTAGAAAAAATCAAAAATAGATGAAAGATAAGAAAGATAGATTATCTATTGGACATCTGCGCAGGCCACTTTAAAAGTCTTAATAATAAAAAATCTAAAAAATGTAACAACTTAAAAAATGTTGGTTTAAGCACTTGCAAAGGAAAAAAATCCCTATAAGGGAGCATTTAGCTGCCCACATATAACAGAGTTGCTATTGGAAGATTATAAAACCTTTCTAAATAGTGTCGAATGTCAGTGCATTTATGACATTTTTAAATTACATATAATTAGAATATGTGTGAAGAAACCATGGAACTCAATATAGTGGAAGTCCCAACAACATCAACCAGATGACATGCGATACAATTCGTCATTTAACGGATAGCTTGGTAGCGCATTGTGAATCTTAATAAAGATGTGTCCTCACAAAGAGTCCACAGTCCATTAGCTATAGCAAATTGATCGTGACACGTGTTTGACATATGCTCGATAACGCATTTTGGCAATATTAACTGGTCGGCAAGATCAGCAATTTAATTATACCAGAGTTTTTTCTGTGGGTTTTTTGAAGTAACGAGCTTATGTGATAAGAGCCCCAGACTAGAGTTCTATCAGTCACGAACTAGTTCGCTTAATTGAGAGATTTTTGCAGAAAGAAGGAAGCAATTTTATAACAATTACACAAACAATACTCAATTTATATTGGTGTATCTTGATAAATATTGCTTGCTGTTTTTTTTCCGAAATAACCTCTGAATTCAACGAACTACTTCATGACTTACACAACTCAACCCCAAAAATCCTGTAGCCCTTAAAGAGAAGAAACGTCAACAGATCTAGCATTTATCGTCCCAAGTGTTGCAGAAAACTGTGGAAAATTTCAAAAAAAGCGCACAAATAATAATGGCGCAGACCAATATCAACACTCTTTCGATGCATTTAAAGATTTTTGCGCCTCCTTGATATTCAGAAAGTTTATTTTAAACATTGATTAGGGCAGAAATAAAGATTTTAGTTAGATTTCCGTTTCAGGCATAAAAATCGCAAATTGTTTGGTGCCTTTAGTACTTTTTAGTGATTTCCCTTTCGTAGTTTTGCTTCCCAACACAGCAGCTATGAATTTTCCAGTAACAAAATGCATCTTACAATATTACAAGTGGCCACAATTAATAAACATTTTTCTCTTATTCACTGGGCAAATTGATGAAATGTAGCCAACACAAGAAACAGCAAAGAAAAGCAGAAACTCGAAGTCTTCTAGAAGGCACGCGCGTTCCCTAATGAAATAGAAGCGATTACATACGTTTATACAAATTTGTGTTCATTTCTAAAGAGAAGAGAACAAAACTATTTGTAGGCAGGGTTACCGTTCGTCGACTAAAGCTGCAATTCGCGATTTATTTTATGATCTGTGACTTTCTGTGCGACTTTTTCAAAATTATCTAATTTCACTACTTTTCTCCACTTATTGCACTTTTGTCAACTTTTTTTTGCCTTTAACATATTTGTATTCCCTTATTACTTAAAGTATCTTCCTAAAGGCTGGTCCAACCATAATGCACCATATTAATTGTGACTCGTACCTTAACGTCAAGTTTTTTGCCCAACTTAATTTAACAATTCTATGTTTAAGTGTTAGACAAATTCAACCATGGAGAAATACGCATTAAGATTGTTGCATTTCGTGCACTTCGTGATTTTTTTAGTCAGCATAATCGATGTGTACACAATCGGGAAACGTAAAACACCTATGTACGCTCGCACAGTTCGTTCAGCGGAAAACATTGCTGTTGTTCGCGATAGTGTGGCAGAAGAGCCGCCACCCTCGACTCGTCGTCTTGAGCAATAATTGAACATCTCACGAACATCACCGATGTGAATTTTGAATATACACGCTTACAAGGTTCAATTGAATCAAAAGCTGAAACCATTTCGTCAATACACTGAATAGTTGGTTGAACAGACAGAAGTGAATGGTGACTATATAATTCGTTAACAATCAGAATTTCCACATTTGAGCAAAGGAGAATCCACAAGTGATTGTTAAAAGGACGATGCATTCGCATAGAGGGCCTTTTTGGTACGGTTTATGGTCATTGGGCCGTACTTCTTCGAAAATGAGGTCGGCCACGCAGTTACCGTGAATGGTGTTCGAAATCGGCCAGAAATCGGGGATATAGACCTAGATAATATGGGGTTCCAACAGGATAGTGCCACTTGCTACACAGCCAACGAAGAAATGGCTCTTTTGCGCGAGAAATTCAATGGCCGTGTTATCTCACGTCGTGGCGATGTTAATTGGCCGTCACGACATGTGATTTGACACCGTTGGACTTCTTTATTTGGGGATATTTAAAAGAAAAAGTGTAAGTCAAGAAGCCAAGAACAACAGAGGAGCTAAAGAACGAGATAAGTCGGCGCATTAACGACATTGAACCTCAATTGGAAATATCGACCATCGGATAGCGGTATGCCACCGAAGCCGTGGCGACCATTTGGCTGATATTTTGTTTTACACATAATTGTCGTAGATCCTTCTATAATAACAAAAAATATTAAAATAAGAATTCTCTGAAAATTTTTTGTTTTCTTTACAATTAACATCGTGCGTTTTGGTTGGACCATCCTTTATAACTACAGGCGTTTACTCCACTGTTATTTTGTGCTGTGTGTAGGAGTTGCCAAATAAAATTGATGAAAACTTGCAAAATTTGGGGGAAAATCGTCTATATAATTAGAAATAGTCAAATCGGACTATATTCTTTTTTGGTATGATATATAAATCCATTTGACGTACAGCAAATAAATAAGAGCATGTGTAATCCCGGCTACACACAAAGCAGAATTAGAGGAAACATTCACATGTTTCATTTAATGTTGCATCGTCTGCAGCTACGTTTTTTGAGATTCATACTTCATTTTCGGTTTCCAATATATCAAAATTATTGGATAATTTTGTGCTTTCAAATACAATGTTGCATCGTCTTTAGTGTTGTTTACCATTTTTGTTGTCTAGTTCGTTGAAAGCATTCATACTGTGATGGTCATTTCCACAGATTACTAACATCATTTTCTTTTCATGCGCGTATATTTGTCTAATAGTATGTGTGACGTTTACCCAGAACTGTTGTTTCGTTTGTGTCTATATCAATATTTGAAACTAGGTTTCTAAGACATGTATCCTCTAATATAGCTTCGTGTGTACCCGGCATAAAGGAGAGAATATTTATGGAAATATTCTTCATGGGCAGGTAAATATTGTGTTTTATAAAACATTCAAATATTTCTATTTAAACTCGTTAGATAAATGAATCTAATACCAACACTATGCAGGGTAATTTAGGTTTAATTTATGTTTTCTTTATCTTGGGTGTTTTCTTTTTTTTAATAAAAACTATAAAAAATTTTTTGGCGATTTTTGTTCCAAAATTGACTTTCCAGTGCAACTTTTCAAAAATTTCCAGCGGCAACCATGGTAGGCAATAATGGAAATACGAGTACGAGTAGTGCCATGAAATGTTGCAATAAATATTTTAAAAAAATTGCTCGCATTAGCGGTTTTCTTCAGTGGAGCCAGCGAATTCAGCCGCAAATTTCATCCAAACTTTGTTTGATTTATTTATTTTGTTTTATATTTTCCTTTAGTATTTTGCTGCACATAATAAATGGGCTGACTGAAGTGTTGGAATACGGGTTTCTTGGTTACGGTTAGTTAATTGTCTACTTCTACACGAATTTTTGTTTTTATTGTTGCTGTTGTAGTTCTTGTTTTAATTTTGATACTTAATTTAGTGTTTTGCTGACCAGAACCAAAAATCTAAGATGGATAAAGTTGAGTTCCTGTTTACTTGTAATGCTTCAGAAAATTTAATGCAGAGACAAATGGTTAGTAGAAAGGAAAAGTGATTATTTAACACTGTCGGAAAGGTGTGGGTGTCTGTCTGTAGTTTATTTAATCTTTAACATTGTTGTTGTAATGATAAGGATTACAATAGGCAGAGAGGAACAATGTAACCGCATATTTTAAAATAGACATTGAATTAATGTCTGTTGCGAGATTGTGCGTTACAGCATTGTTCTTAATGATAACGATTTCCTGCAGAAAAGGTCTGTTGAGAAGGAAATGTGCTGGCTTCACAATCAATATGGTATCAAAAAGGACTTTTTAAAATACTTTACCATACACTTCAGTGTAATTTACTCACTCGCCTCTCATGGAAAAAATAATCAGTGCTGGTTTTGGAGTAGATTTTAATAAACCATGTTAATTTTTAATCTCTTGTGTGATAATCTGGCCATCTCACATGCGGGTATTTTGCTGATCTAGCCGGCCATAAGTTTTCGTAGTTACATAAAAACTGACTCTATCTTTTCTGTTAATAGAATATTGTTTTTTGGTTTGTCATTTCTAAAGATAGTTTGAAATTATTAAAATTTCTAATCAAATTCTATGTTTGAAAACTATTCTCATATAAAGGTTTGCAAAGCCGTTGTCAAGCAGAGGAAAAATTAAAACTTGCCTAGGGGTAAATGCACTGTGAGAGGGTATTGCGGTTAGAAGATATTTAGCAAATACCGAATTAGCTGCGGTAAATACTCTAGTGGATTCTTATTTGATTTACCTACAGCAAAATTTTATATAAGTTTGTATCCATATATGACACCTACAATGCTTAGGATTTTCGTACCTGGTGCAAATGTAATAGAAACAGCATTGTTGCTCGCGGAAGAAGGTTTCGAGGCAGAAAACAAACATTTCCGCCTGTACTGTCAGATTTTTACGAGAAATTTCATAATGGCTTAGTGTAATAACGATATCATCAATAGGTTCTGACTCATTTATTACTGACATGAGAACAAACGCAAAAAACCATTGCTATTCTCGTAAGGGAATGCTGTCAGTGTGCAGTAAAATTAGGAAAAACTTATTTTAGATATTGTTTTAGATAACTTTGATAATATTTAAAACTGTAATCTGTAATTTTTATAATTTTTTTTTAATTTGAATTTTCGAACATACTCAAAATAATACTTTTTGCGAATTCGTCATAATTATTGATTCTAACGTCATGAGGCTGGATCTATATAACTCATTTTAAGCTTATCAAAAATTTAGAGATTATATTTGAATTTCGAACATGAAAAATTTTAACAAATTTTATTTAAATTTTAGTCAAAAAATTTGTGTTTTACCGAAATCTCAAATTTTAAGTTCGAAATAAAGTTCGAAATTTCGAACATAGTTCACAAAGCAATACATTTAAATTTTGGCTTTAAAACTTATTATTCTTTATATATTAAAAATTATTTGTAGCTAATTCTTTTATCTAACTCATTTTATTATAAAAATTTATCTGTTGAGGCACGTAAGATAATAAAATTTGAATTCGTTTGGGAGTAATCTTTGTCAAAACTTTATATTTTTGCCTTGGTTTTCTTTGGATTTATCATTTGGTCCAAGAAATTTCAAGCATACGACGTTCAAGTTTTTGTGCTAAAGTCGGGTAAATGGTTCATCATGAGCTGGCCTAAGCAACCAGTGAATTAGGTATCTACCCTCTACAAATAAATTGGATTTTTATCATAAAATGGGCTAGAACAAGAAATAATTTTTAACATTTTTTATATTCATTTTGAGCTCAAAAAAAATATTTATGCTATTTTTCCTAAGAAACGACAATTCTAAGGCATTTCGGTTTTAGGAGTATTTAACAGTAAAGTAACTATTGCAACACTTTTTCATGTCGAAAAATTGGAAACTTTCTTCATTGCCATATTCTCTATCTAAGTAAGGATATCAGTGGCCTGAAGTTATTCTGATATGCAGAGACTTTGAACTAGTGTTTGAAAAACTGGACTACATGTAGCAGTAACAACAAAAAACAAAAAAAAAACAAAAAAACACCAAATAGTCAAGCAAAAACATACTATAAACTCGGTGTCGTTCACTTACTATTACTACTGCTACTTTCACATTTTGGTAGCAGAACTTTTAGTAGTAGCTCAAACAGAAACAAGTTCAAATAGTCCAGTTTATTATTTTCTTATGCTCTTGCTATCTTAAATTTTTTGAGCAACACAATTAGTTTTATTTGGTAGTTTTGACAATAATCAGAGAAGCTCGTATCTGAAGTAGGGTTAGCATTTTCCCTAAACCAACGTCCGTTCATCATATTTAGCAGCAAATGAGTTGTAATTTACTTGTTATCTACAGAGAGTTAAGTGTACAATATTTTGCAAGGATAATAGCTTGTTCGAGTCAACAAATTGCGATGTTTGTAGCCATTTCTTTTCATACAAGATTTAAAAATTTTAGAGTAAAAATAGCTTCTCTAATTGTGGCAAAGACTAATATGTTTCTACCATCTATAGCATTTCCTAGCACTTCCATTTGTTCAAAGCAGGTCAACTTTTTTTTAATACCACTTATAAAAATAGGACGGACAATTGCAATTTCGATCCAGTTGAGGATCTAGCCCTTTGCAGGGCTAGCTTGTGACCATCGTCTATCAGCCGCAACATTATTGTGAACAAATTTGACAGATACCTGGCAGGGATTTAGAAAAGATGGAAAATCACCAAATTAACGGAATTTTTTTTTAGTTTGAAATACGACATCATTGAAACATAAGTCTCGGTTTGGTCCGGCTATATGGAACCGAGTGTTGCAATTTTTAATGATTCTGCTACATAAAGTTAATTAAATATAAGCGATGTCCTGGGTTATGTTGCAATAAAGATAAAAGCACATGATCTTGCTGTTCAGTTCATATCGTCTTCGCGGGAATTAACCGTATTATCAAATTTAACACATGTAGACCTTGTTTCTGGACGTACTTGTCGTCTAAGTGCACATGATTCAAGTTGGGCCCAAATTGAAGGTGATGGCTTCACTAACTTTGTTTTCAAATAAATAACGGACCTAAAATCCGCATTGCCACTATTTCATTTCATATATGCCAATTTTGTTTGTAAACTTAGCCGCCATTCACTAAAAATTTAGTACTCCAAAGATTGTGGTCCTCTTCCAAACACTCATTTAAACGTGTTGTGTAATTTGCCATGGTGATTTGTCATCAGTGGCATCATATTTGACAGACGCCGTCACAACAACATGACAACCGCAGACTGTCGACATCGACCTGCTCTTAAATCAGCGCATAAACGTCAAATGTAAGCATTACTACTACCATAGAATTTCCTCATGGTCTGCCCAAAGTTGCCACAATTTCCTAACAAGGAAATCTCTTTATCCAAAAAGAACGCAAAATAGGCATTAATTAGTTTGAGCTTTTTAAGAATCTAAGTATTAAAACATGTGGATTAATACAGGGTTACTAAGCTGTGCTTAGTGTTGACACTAATTTTCTTCTTGATTTGTTGAAAACCCATACATGAGTACATACGTGTAGTAAATAAGCAGAAAAAGAGCAAGCCCTTTAAGTTTCCCCTTCTATCGGGAAGTGTTAAAATATCTTCTTTCATGAATAATTTGTACACATTTGCATGTCTGCAAAACATTGTTTTAGATAAGATAAAACTTATTTTCTTAAACCAAAAAATTCCATTTATATTTTTCTTGTGTCACCTAATATTCAAACTAATAAATAAAAGAGAGAAAATAAAGTTTTTATTTGTTTGTATTTTATTTATTTACTCTCTCTCTATTTATCATTTTTAATTTATTTATGCCAGCGAAACAAACCAGTTCTGCAATCATTAAAAAGTGGTGAAATATTAAACCTTTTTAAAATGTTTCGCATTATTTGAGTGGCTGGCGAATAAATCAAATAACGAAACTTATCTACAGCTTATCAAAGTAGTTTATGGAAAATCGTGAGCCTATTTACGATCAAGAGGAAGTACTGATGAAGAAGCCTACAGTATTGTGAATGAATTTGTAATTTAGAGCTTAATTTACGGAACTTGAATTAAATATCAATGAAATATTTGCGAAAAGCAACGAAAATATATTTGGACATTAATTTGGCAAGTCTCAATTAATGAATGTTGATACGTCTTGTGTAAAGTTCTGAACTTTAGGCTTTTAGGAATTCTACTACATATCAATAGTTATCCGCAACATTCCTCTATTGTGCAATCGGAACATGTAAGCTTGGTAATTTTTTAAAATCACGAAACATTTAATTACGACTTTTTAGTTTGCTTTAAAGCTGAGATCAGGACTCTAGTGTCTTCTTCACTTAAGTAAATACCTATTGGGCTTAAACTACTTAAACTGTATGACCCTGTATGACTAAAAATAGACTTTAATAAGATTTGTATATTTTTTAATAGTTTCGTTTTCTGACAGGCATTAAGCCATCATACTTTTGACAGATCTGGCAATTCTATGGCCACTCATCACTCGGCAATAATGGGGCTGAAATCGTGTCTAGCAAATTAGATTCCAACAATTTAAATTTAGAAAGTCTATTTTCTAGTGATATTTTCTTCATCATGATCTCCCGTCGATGATATTGCTCTTTAAAGTATTAATGTATGCCGCTGATATAAAAATGTTTAACTCTTTCAGCGACATTAATGATCTATATCATCTGACATTGACAATTAATCTGGATGGTTGAAAGCCAATCAAAAAAATGAAAACACATATTCTTCTTAAAGCAAATCTAACTCAGTTTATCATGATGATAACTCTACACCGGAAAAAGTCCACAACATTCTCGATCTCTTTATATTGTTGGATCACAGGCTTATCTGTCGTCATCTCATTTGTTTTACTGTTAACACATCCTATGGAGTTCTTGGCTTTCGGAGACGCTGTTCTAAAGAATTTTTAGATCCATGCCTCATAGAACTTTTATTTACATCGCTCGGTAAACCAACGTGTTTTAAATTTTAAAACATTTTATCAAAATCAATCATCGACTACTGTGACGATGACAAAGTTACGCGAAATTTTTGAGGGAAACAACGTGCCAATAAGACGCACTATTTATCGTGTAGTGAATGATTTCGAAGAAATATGGACTGTAGCTGACAGGCCCAAGCAAGGACCACAACGTACTGCAAGATCGGCTGAAAACATTACTGCTGTTCAAGAAAGTGTTCAAAACAATCCATCAACCTCAATTCGACACCGTGCTCAGGAGCTTGGTCTGCAAGGAACAACTTTAGCCACAATTTTGCACAAAGATTTGCATTTGTTTCCATTTACGATTCAGTTGGCACAAGAGCTTCTTCCAGAAGACCATTTACGCCGCCGTACATATGGCAAAAGGATGCCACAGCTCGCCCATGACAACCCCAATTTTCATGAAAAAATCATAATGAGTGTCGAGACACATTTTCATTTGAATGGATATGTGAATAAACAGAATAGTCGGTTCTGGGCAATAGAAACCCCTCAAATTATTAGGAGTTTTTAAACAAAATTTTTTTGTATTCTACTTTAGTGAGGATCTATAATCTATTGATCTTGAATACAAAAAAAGAAACAAATTTGAAAAAAAACAACAAGGGATATAGAGCCATGATTGTCAATTCTCTATGGCCCCAATTGGACAGAATATTTATTGAAAATATGTTTTTCCAATAGGATGACGACACATGCCATACAGCTTATAAAACAATTGACTTACTAAAGGAAACATTTAGCGAAAGCGTTACTTCTTCAGATGTTCTAGTCAAATGGAGATTTAATGACGATATAGTGAGATACGGCACTAAATACTTCAAAAAATGGTCGTAGTTGAGCTTCTAAAATCAGCTAATTATATTCAAATCAAATTCAGATACAGCTGGAATAAGTTTTCCCATCCAATAGAGCTTTTTATTTGTTTAAAATTATCCAATCTTAGAACATATGTATGTACATATATGTATGTATTATTACAATTCAAAGTTGTATAAGCCACATGCAATATATTTATTTATATAATTTTATACGATTTTGTTATAAACAAATGTCTGCACCTCGAAATAAAACACATTAAATATCACAAATTGTCATTTCTAATACAAAGAATTTTTATGTTAAAAACAAGCAATACCGCCTTCTTGGATAATTAAAAACAAAAATTCATTGACACAAAAAAAAAATCACCTTAAATAAAACACCCCTTGTTTTACGCGCTCTAGTAGAGTCTTAAAACGAATGACAACAAAAATTTAATTACATGTGTGCGACGACAGCTACTGTCATTAAGCGACTAAACAAACGGAGCCATGCCCAGTAGTGCTACTTGACCCAATAAATCACATAGAAAATAAAAAAGTGAAGAGTACAAACTTATAGTAATTGGGTTGGGTACCACAAAGGGTAGAGCAAATTAATACACAGGTTAGTCAGACAGACCGACATACCAAAGCGACCAAGCATCAACTGACAGTTAATGTAAAAGTGGCGGCACTGATAATGTTAAGCTGGCTAAATCATGTTATAAGAGATAAAAACAAAAATATCACAAGGAATCACAAGTATGGGACTACAAACAAAGGAATGTTATTAACAACCTGCTCTGATTACATCATGTCTGTTATAAAAATTAAATTACCATGGAAAATAGTGAAATTTATGTAGCCCTTCTTTTTATGGCACTAAAGTCATGTTAAGCTCATAAATCATAAAGAAAATTCTTCCAGTTTTCCGGCTGTTGATGTTTTAATTGACATCCTTTTTCATTTCTTGGTTGTTCAGGCAACAACTAAACAAACTAAGTTCTGTAAAGGCTCACACGAGCCGTTAGTGATGAGAAACGCTAATAAATAGTTTTCTTCTACCTGCTCTACCTTTTTCTTACTTCTCATAAATGAAATTGCATATAGTCCCTTTTTGTTTACTTCATAAATTTCTATTTACTACCGTTTTATTTGGTAGTGTTAGGCGCCATGCCAGCAATACTTATTTAGTGGCACACGTCTCGGGAATTCATGGTATTTAGCAAGAATTAAAGATCACTTCAATGTTTAAGCATTTCGCACATACAACTTATTGGAAAATGAACCCATTGTGCAGACAGGCATTCGATGTTTAAGCAAAGCACAAGGAAATAATTCTTGATTTGATATTCCAACAGAACGAAAATTTACTCTGAAAATGACACATAGCCGAAACCGGTTTGTCGCCAAACCAAACTTGACAAAGTATGACTGAAATTCGTTCCAAAAGCTTAAAAAATCAAAACATTATTTTTGGTTTTAGGTGTGAAGTCTAGATAGGATATTAAAGCTCAAACATAGATTTGCTTGCCTTGGTCCTAGAAAACCCATCCCTGTTAATAATTTTATACAAAGTAAGACTAGAAGATAAAGCAAGAGATTAGACTAAATCGATGCTTTATAAAAAGCACAAAAAAGAGATTAATTGTGGTGCAGCTAATCAAGAGCTGAGGAATTTAAGGCACCTCTGTACAAGCGAAGTAGGAATTAGAGTTATTCTATTCGTTAAAAAAAACTGCCCGTATTTTCTCCATTACAGAACATATCCAGGTCATCTTCTCCTGACTTTTGAAATTCTGCTATGTAGACTCAGACTCATGTTGTTGTCGCGGGACACTCAATTTGAACACAGATTGTATCCAATGTATGTAAGTGTTCCCCCGACGTTCCACATTATACCTGACGTTACAACTTTTTAACAAACGGATTTATAAATTTAATAACACAGCGCAAATGATTTCATGTCATATACACACTGTGAACTTGGTCTGGTACACTACTGTGTCGGATGAAAGGAAAATATATGTATATATTCCTTACAAAATTATCTACAAAACTTGTCTTCATGATATTTAAAACTGTAACAAATTTACACAATATCGCTGTGACCGCATCTGTATAACAAACGGATGCAACTGTCATTTGGCTTGTAATTCTCAGTTAGTTCAACACTAGTGACCTTGGTATGAAAATAAATCATATGCTACTTTCTTAGCGAAAAATGATATTCCGTTTATAATATTCAAAACTTTTTGAAGCTTCTGGCATTTATGTGATTAGGAATTTTAAGAATAACCCTCGAATTGGAACAGGAAATAAAATATTTTGTATAATAAAAAAAAACCAACAAACTAAAATTATGTGCCTTGTCAAGTTTGGTTTGGAGACAAACCGGTTTCGGCTATGTGACGGAAATTCATTCCAAAATTCTACATCAAAATAACCTGTCGGAATATCAAATCAAGAATAGAATTATGTCCAGCTATTCTAGTTCTAAGTTTATATTTTGTTGTCCCTACATAAGCCTTATTACAATTCTCCTGATCATTTCTTTTACAAGGAATTTTATAAAGTACATTTGACTTATCGAATTTATGAATTCTTGTCGCAAAGTAGTAAAATCGCTAAATATTAAAAAGCACTAAAATTCAAAAAGAGCAGCGTAAGAAACAAAAATTTCATTTCTTTATATAATTTAAAGCGTTATGAAAACTTTATAAGAATATCTGTTAAAACGACTTTCACATCACTACGCATTTTTACCAAACGCAAAATTTTTTAACAAATCGCCTAAAAATGTTAACTAAAACAATGTGATATTTTTTGGAATAATTGCAGACATAGAAACAAGAAAATCGCTAATTTTGTAAAAAAAACCGCTAAAAGTGAAATAGTTCTCTTTAGTAACAAAGTAGTATTTTGATACCCTTTTTTTATTGTTTCATAATAATTAGAAGTAATCGGGACTCCATGCTAGTGTTTTTATTTCTATAACAATTCGTTATGGAATTTTTAAGAACCATTTCGCTTCTTGTGCGTGCAACATAATTTGTTAGATTTTAGCAAATAATACATTTCTTTTCAGTTTACGGTCAAAGTCAAATGTTTAGTGATGTTTAGCAGAAACAAACAAATATCAACCGAAAAATACGCTTCTGTTTTATGAACATGTTGGTTGTTGATGTTGCTGTTGTTGTGTCAAGTTTTTTTCTGTTTCTTTTTTAATGCAAACTGCTTTAACAGAAGCAAAGAACACGCTTTTTTATCCTACTTTACTTTTCATCATTAAATTCTAGTTGTGATTTATTTAAAGTTTTTCTATTCAAGTTTTAATTCGCCGACAACAGAAACCGAAAGGTAGAATTAGTTAAGCCTGATGTTGGTAACACCATATTATTTTTTATGTGGAGCAAAGAAATGCGAGTTATAATGGATCCAAGATAGGGTTAATTTTATTATATATTCGTGATATAAAGCATGTAAATTTTCATTGTAATTGCAATGAAAAAATTATTCAATTGTAGCGAAAATAAGCTCTCAGAATCATAAAAGAAATATACGAAACGCTAACAAAACTGAAATGGATGCAACAACAGGGATTTGTGAATAGTTAAATATCAGGCCCACACTATCAACGATGTTTCTTTAGTTAAATTCTTAAACTTAAATTAAAAATTTTTAAATTTATATATAAAAGTGCGGTGTCATTGTGGAATTTTTCGTACCAAAAAAATGTTTAGGCGAAAATTTGATTAGAGTATGACCCCAGTGAAGAAGAAAACAGTACTACGAAC
Source organism: Phania funesta (assembly GCA_963932375.1). Classification (NCBI taxonomy): domain Eukaryota; kingdom Metazoa; phylum Arthropoda; class Insecta; order Diptera; family Tachinidae; genus Phania; species Phania funesta. Next base: position 98,823,807 of record OZ010653.1, on the reverse strand, counting down.
GCTAAAAGTGTGTCCCGTAAAACAACTTAAGTCGTCTCTCATAGCTTACGTTCAACAAAACTTGTGTAGAGACACATTTTCATTATAAGCTGCTAAAATCTGGTTTTGTGAAATATACTATAAACTAATTTTGAATAAGTAACTATGAAATTAACCCTTAAACTCATTTTAGGTTTTGACTTAATTCCGGCAATTAAGTTGAATTTTGAGCTGTGATGTCTTTAAAGACTTATAGTGCAAACAAATATTTTTTTAGGATATTTTAATCCGCTATATGGCTATTTAAGAGGAGTTTTTCGGCCTTTTTTGTGAAAGGGACAAAAAAGGCCCATACAGCAAAGAGTTGGAGGTTTAAAATGGTACTCGTAGTGTTTTTACTCCCAAAACTTAAAAATTATAAAATTTCCTATGCCGATTCACTGTAACAATGTGCAAAAAGGTGCATCTTTAACCCCTTAACATTAAACCAGATATAAACTTTTAAAACGCCGATACACGGATGTATATTTATTTCTTCTACCGAAAACGTTATCAGAATCTTGTTATTAAAAATAAAAAATTTATTTTGTTGTAGGCGCTGTTTAAGGTTTTCTTTGGGATCGGTTTAAATTTGTCAACATTTTTTAATTGATTCAATTGAATTAAATTTGAGTTTATTAAATTCATTTTTTACTTAATTAAATGTCAAGCTTGAACCCAATAAAATCTTTAACAGTTGTTCATATTTCGGTCTAATGAATACTAAGGCTTAATTAGTGACACTTTTTTATATCACAATAGGCAACCTAATTATTTTTCTTCGCTAGTTTTTGCAGCATTATTTCAAGTGTAGGGCATCTAGACATCCAAACAACTGGCTGTAGTATTTTTCATGTTTGAAGAGTTTGAAGCTTTAGTTTTATGCTTTCATTTATTTTCCCAAGAATTGCTAACGCAGTGATATTTTTCTTGTTATTTAACGCTTGTTTGATTTAAAGTAGTTCTTTGAGTCTTTTTATTGCGGTTGTTCTTTGTTTGAATAAAATTGCCAAAAATTTTTGAAAAATACTCGCTTCAAATAAATTCACAGGAATTGATTAAATTAAAAATTCCTTAAAAAACAGTCACAAAAACGTACTCAAATTTCATAAAATTATCAAAAGTTTATTTATGAGTTTAAAAAAAAATGCATAAATGATTTATTAGTTTAAATGAAACCCAAACCTAAGCAAAAATATGTATGTGTGCAGACCTTGTAGATACTTGGTTTTTTATCGAAAAATATTTCACCGTCTTATTGACAAAATTTAAGGTTTTTATCTCTTATAAGAGGATTGTAGTCGGCTTTGGCGAATGTTATAAAGGTATATCAAAAGTCTGAAAACTTTAGCTGACCGATGGGGTCAACAAATATCTCCATAAAGAAACTAAAAAGCCGTCAGCTGGCAGGCACAGAGATATGTCTTGTCGTACCTGAGTGCACTATCAGAAATTCTGGCTCATACCTTCACGTGGTGGCTGCCGGTAACAGATTCCTGTCTCGGCTAGGAGTCTGGCTAAATAAGTCGAGCTTAAAAAGTTAAAAAGTCCCTAATCCACGGTAGAACAGCATATGCCAGGGATGCGTGACCAAGAATGTGTTTGGTTTCTAGTATGCGAACTCTGGATACCAGTCGATCTCCAGTTTTAATACTTATGTACTTTTAACATGTGCTTATGAAGGTCTGTGTGACTGGACATATCTCTCCATTAAAGGGATGAATCAGGAACCATTGCAAGGAGCGGAGGTGTTCATCTCTGAAGAAACTACGGTTTTAGTTGGCCAAGATAGGAATCTGAAAGAGATAGACAAGACGGGACAAGGTGGACGGTTAAATCTCTAAAGGTATTTCTAAGGCGTTGGACCAGGAGATTCCGAAAGGGATGGACAAAAAGAGTACAAAACTCAGTAAATGAGTATAGTTGGTCACTTTCTTATATGTCACGTAAGATAATTTTGCATCATTTAACATTTTTGCCAAAGTAAAAAAGCATAAGCAAATGATAATTTTACGGGAGAAAATAAAACGATCACCAATGCCTCTAAACGTGTATATGTTAGACGTAAATTATAAGCCCATGGCTGCCTGGATCATGAACTCATCCCTTGCTGAGGATTTTGAAGCTATATATACTTCTGTAGGCATGTGCCACAATCCTGCTGTGGCTTAGGTCTAGAGTAGCCCTAAACATCCTCGGGGGCTACTAGTTTCTTAGTTCTGGTAAAAGCTCTACAGTTCCCTTCTTCCAATTTAAGGCCACAGACAAGCCCCACATCTTTCGGACAGCAATACTTCTAGGAGCCGAAATCAAAAAGAAGACATGTCTCGATAGTGAATATAAGGCTACAAATTTGTCTCTATTAGGCCCGGTATGAATATATTGCGACCACCAAAGCACATATAAAATGTATAGAATCTTCTATCTACATCGTGCTGAGAGATTCGGAGCTATTTAATCTCCTGCTGTCAATAGCTTTTAATTAACAGCTTGCTTTGGAATGGGAAGCCACATTAATGCACAACGATTTTCCCCCGATTTGAATATAATCCACATCCGCCAACTGTACCTCCGAAAAAGCTTCTCCCATAGCATAGCTCAGTACTTTTCGTCCCGAAGTCTACTAATTCCAGTCGTACCAACGAAAGTTCGCTTTTTATACTTTCAGGCCGGACATTTACCTCGGAATATGGTTTCCCCATATTCCCCGGACAGCAATGTAGCAGATTCACCAAGAAGCGATGAGAGAAGAACAGGCGAGAATTTAACCACGTTGTGTCGTGGCTTTAGAAGGACTTAAAGGCTTTTTTCGTGACATGAAGTGTAAAAATGAGCGCAATACTAGCATACGCTTGCTAATATCATTATTCATTTTAATATTATCGAAAGCATAAAAATATATCAGTGCTGTTATGCATTCCGAATCCGCAATAATTTATTCGAAAGTGGAAATTTCAGAATGTTTCTGAATGTTTCTAGAATAAAAAAAGTTAGAGGAACGATATTAAAATCAACTCTTTAATTAAATCTTGATATAAATCTAAAAATAAACTTTCATTTATTTATCACAATAAAATTTAAAATACATATGGGACATCTGAACAGAATCGTTTGAAGAGTCTTGTCTAATAATTGTCTATTGTCTAATAATATCGAAAAAAGGCAAAATATGTGGAATGCAGGAGAGCTTATTTCCGAATTGTGACATTGCTAGTGTTATTGCAATTGCACACGTTTTCATTCTATGCGGAATACAAAACAGGGACGTTTATGTAGGATGTCCCAATGAGAGTACTCTACGGAAAGCATTGCTGCAATAAATGGATTGTTGCATGCGCGGTGTGGCAGGAGGCTCGTGGTACTGAAACCATATGCGATCCAGTTGTGGCCACAAGTTGAGTACACACTTCATAGTCACCGCCGCATTGATGTTTTCAGGTTTTCGGTATTAGCCTCCTTTGCAACAACAAGAGGCCGTACGTCGATTAACGAAGACTTGCTATATATAATCAAAATAATTTCTTCAAATTTTTTGTTCACTCTTCGAACTCTTAGCACATTAGATACACTTTCTTGACCGGAAATTCCGCCCAATTGGTTCTTACAATGATAACGCGTTATTTTTTTATGTAACACTCCACGATTAATCATCTGTTACACATCAGCGTTGCTATTTGCACAATAGAAATTTCGCAAAATTTAAATACTAAATTTTTATTGAGATGCTCAAAGTTTTTAAATTTACATTAGACATGTTGGAAAAGCCAACCACAATAATCGAGGGCCCACTGTTTATAAAAATGTTGCTTCCTTGCAACACTGAAAAGTGGTTCCATTATAACAGTTAAATTAAATTAAATTTGATTACATGTTGTCTCTCTAAAATTGAAGTCTCTAAATATTTGCAAAACAAAATCTTAATTGTGAAATTTTTAAGGCATTAAACTTTCAACCTTCTTCAAAATGGAATTACAAAAAAGTTTGACTTATTTAATGATAAAAATTTGCTACCAGTTTTCCGCCTGACATATTTTCTTTTAAGTTTCTGACCAAAATGTTAATGATGTTGGTGAAAATGATAATGGATATTAATACTTACTCTACTGGTAATAGCAGTACAACAAGGGAAGGCTATTGAAAATGATTTAAAAAAAAGGAAATATCATGATGGCAATTGAATTCCACTCTATTGTTGTTATCATTCACCCTTGACAGCTTCTTTAAAATATTCCATTTCATTTAAACTTTCTTTAAAATAAGTTTAACAATTTTAAAAGAAATTAATAAGACGTAAAATGAAATTGCTAAAAATGGCTCCTCTTTCCTTTCTATTTCACTAGTAAAGCTTCTTTCGAAAGCTTTTCCCACGCGTTTGCGTTTGCTATGAAACTTTCTATTTCCGATGAAATGCGAATAAATGTAACGGATGATAGAATTTCATTAAACAATATTAGTTGAAACAAAAGTGACAATATACGAGGGCAAACTCAGAAAGTACCAGACCTAGACAAATGAATGAAACGGCAACTTTTTATTAGGGATGGGTATATAAAAATTTTGTATTCACACTTAAGGCTGATTCACTTTCAGATTTAATCTTAAGATCTGTCAAAACTCGTATGCGTGCTCAAAAAGGTTTCTCCGATCTTCTAATATCTTGAAAAATCCTATAAAATGATATTTTCTACACGATCAGAGTTACGTTTTATTACACCATGATGTGTGTGTCAGTGAGACATTGAAAAATTCTTTAGATTTAGAGTTGATAAACATCAATCAAATGTAGAACTGCAAGTAAGAAAAATAAAATAACAATTTGTTGGTTGTGGGAGCCTTTTGTTATAATTTTGATTTTGTTTTGAATTTTCTTTAAATTTCTCTTTTGGTCTAAGTCTTGAGTTTTCTTTGGATTTCTCATTTGGTCTAAAAAATTTCGAACATAAGAAGTTTAAGGTTTTCTAAAAAGTTGGCTAAAGGCTTTCTGATCGCCTGCCTTAAGCAAACGGTGAAATCGCATAGAGACTAGCTAATTATTTTCCACACTGTGTTGAGAACTTCCAATTGCCAAATGTTAAAGTTTGGCTGCAAATTGAAGTGAAGTATGTGCAAGGAAACTTATCTGGCAAAGAAGGACCTGGCGTGTTTGCCGCCAAAGTCAAAGGATCGGTTTTATTTCGTTTTTTCTGCATAATGCGACTTTCTCCTCGTCTGATAAGATAAACAAAATAATAATCAAGGATACGTTTTTACAACACTTTAATATTACTTAAGTGGCTTGTTTTTATTCATTTGTTCGTTAATCGATTACAATTTTCTAAGAATTACGATCCGATACATATCGTATGCGATGATGTGCTTACACGAAACGTATCGAAATTTTCTCTGATACGATAGTTTACTCGCTAGCTAATGCCATGATTAGGTTTCAGATTAACTCTAAAGCCTGTTGATCATTTAAATCAAGGAACATTTTTCCAATTAGGCAATAGCTTATCGTCAAGCTGAGTGAGAAGATCGGTAACTAAAATGATTGCCTCCTGCATTTCAACGCCATTTAATTTCACTGTGAAGAGTTACTTCAAGCCGTTGATTTATGCTCAGATCGAAAACGAAGTTGTAAGATTGTAGGTCCAAATGCATGGATCGTTCTAATATGAAAGGAACCTGAAGTAATTTAAAATCAATATAAAAATTTGTCTGTGTTTTATTTAAATGCAAATCTGTCATAAGCGGTTTGAAACTCCCTTTATTCTTTCATCTATCTCATCAAAGTAACCACCAACTGCACCGTCCTCGCATTCTTTGACTGCGATTCTACTTCCAACTTTTTAGAGTTTGAAACTGAACTATCGCAATCCTCCCGCAGCAAAAGTCATCAGGCAAAAGTTTATTATTTCGTCTTGGATGCCATTGTGTGAAAATTGTCAACCATATAAAGCGCAGAGGTGCGGTAAGTTCAACCGGCGGTAAGACCATCGTCGGCCATGCCTTCATGGTAGCTGTCTACTAGAACATGTATTGACCATATCAACAACTGCTACATATTTTTAATTTTTTTTTTTTGGGAAAGGAGGAATTAACAGCAAATTTGGGAGGAACATCGTGCCAACAAGACGCACTATTTATCGTGTAGTGATTGATTTCAAAGAAAGAGAGTCTTTAGCTGATAGGCTCAAGCATGGACCACAACGTACTGCAAAATCGGCTGAAAACATTACTGCTGTTCAAGAAAGTGTTCAAAACAATCCATCAACCTCAATTCGACACCGTGCTTGGTCTTCAAAGGACAACATTGGCCACCATTTGGCACAAAGATTTTCATTTGTTGCCATTTAAGATTCAGTTGACACAAGAGCCATTTACGCCACCGTACATATGCCAACAGGATGCCACAGCCCGCCCATGACAACCCCGATTTTCATGAAAAAATCATAATGAGTGATGAGTCGGCTCTGGGCAATAAAAACGCTCAAATTGTTCATCAGTCCAGATCCATTCTCTTTCATTTAATCAAAAATGACAAACAAAGTAGTATACCTTCCCGACGGACACCCTGTATTTTTTAAGTTTCTCTTTTTGCAAAAAACAAATGTCTCTTTTTTCATTTTTTTTCTTTTTTTGACACCTGCCATAAATCAAAAGTTTTTGCATCCGTTTTGAATAAATAAATACTTCCTTTTAAAATTCTTTTTTTATTTAAAGGATTTATGATTTCCACTTACAACTTTGTGCAGAATTAAAATTTAATAAATTCATGCCTAAATACTTCAGCAATTGATTTGTATGCAAATTCGTTAACTTAAATATTCTAAACTTTGCCAAAAACTTTGTGCAACTCTTTTAAAATAAAATATTCTTTTTTTCTGCAATTTTCACTCAAGTATCAAAAATAATTCCCCTGCTTCTTTTTGCCTACCAGAAATCATAAATTCAAAACTCATCAAAAATTTAGTTTTTGAATATTTGCTGATGATGGCCAACCTGACAGTGTTCAAAGTGAAGTGTTTCTTTGTGATTGGAATTATTTATGGTCATTGTAATTATATTAAATATTCTTTTATTTAAGAGGGAATTGATATTGAAAAATATTTTTTTTATTTCTTGGCACTTGGGTTTTTGCATAAATTTGAAACAAAGTGTTAATAAGTATGATTTTGGCAAATTTCCCCACAGTTAAGCAAAGAGCAGTTTAGGGTTGTTTTAAATGACTTTAAACACTCTGCTGTATTGATAATTTCAAACTCATTATGCTGGAAACACAACTAGGACGAACGACGAGTTTCGCTGTGTAAATTCGTCGTATATATATATATATAGATAAGGTGACCATATCAAAAATAATAGTTAAAAAAATTAAACACTAACAAAAACACAGCCAAAAAGTAATTTTATAGTTAACTAATATTTTGTAAACTTATTTTAGATACTATAAAACAAAATTAAATTAATTACTATTAAAAAAAACTTTATTTAATAAAATACTTGGAAGCTTAAACCAAACATGGCCACGTTGAACTGTTTTGTTCGTCGTACGTCGGCGAAAAAAATAGAAATAAATCTAATTCAAAGTTCGCAGCGTATGACGAATTGCGACCGACGTCATAATTGTGTGCATTTGGGTATACACAAGTGTGTTCTATTTTTGGCGACGAATATTCGCGGCGAAAAATTCGTCGTTCGTTCCAGTTGTGTTCCCTTAATGCTGGGAGCAAAATTCAGGAAACGATATACCACATGCCGGTACAACTCTTAGTAGCTGTACATAAAAGCTCTCACTGTTTCACAACAGATGGCTCTAACTTGATTCATTGTAAACGATGACTACTTTCTTTTCATTTAAACATCTGGGAACAGTAGTCAATATACAACGAGTTGTCATTTTTACAACAACATAGTTTTTTATAAAGGAAAGTCGAGGTATTCTTGTAAAAATGTATGGGCTGCATGCCGTCTGAGAAACAAAATTTCGCGAGCCTGCTTTCGACAATTTAAAGCTTGGGATTTTGCTGTTAAGCACAAAGAATGTTCGAAAGGACCACAAAAGGTTGAAAATAAAAAATTTGAAAATGAAAACTTTGTATTACGAGCTATTGCAACCTGGTCAGGCCATGATAAACGGACAACAGTTGATTCGTATGAAGAAAGCTATGAACGAAAAACCTGCAGAATACGATATCAGACAGAAAGCTATATATTGTCCACTATGCCAGTGCTTGGACAAGCTGAAGTTGTTGTACCAGTAGAAGAATATTTGCAAGACAACTGGGGGGAAGTTTTATCTCACCCGCCTTATAACTCACATCTGGCACTAATAGTTGCTTCGATCGATGCATTACGCCCGGCGTAATGTGTTATTGGTGATCTTACCACACTGATATATTGCTATCAGGAGATATTACGGAACGAGTGCACGGGGCTTGTCTGAAGACTGATACTGAAAGAAGAAAGGATTTTCCAAGTTTCCCCAGTAACTATTTAAACACAGGTACTGGTAGGTAAGTATCGGACTAGTTGTTGGTGAGGCGCCTTCGGTAGTGAACGTAGCGGTTTAAACCCAAAGCGCGGAAAGATCTTGGTGTGATGTTGCATTTCAGGCTACCAATAAAGCAGCCGTAGGTTAGCTAGCTTCGAACTGCTCTGCAAGAAGTAGGTACTAGGGTCCAAGCAGCCACGGCCCCAAATTGCTACCTATATAAATGCGTGCAAGGGCATTGGGGTCACATTTGTTTCACGCGATGCTAAGACCGACGTGGAATTATGTCGTAAAACTGTAGCCGACGTTAATCGGTTGATGACATAAAAAATAGACTTGATTCGTTTCTGACCTAAAAAAATCTTCAGTACTTTTGGCCGGGAATCAATCTATTGCCAGCACGATCGTACAAAATCACCGCCAATAGCTTCGTATGAGATCTTTGGCAAGCTAATTTTAACGTCGCGGTGAGAATCATTGTTAACTATTACCTTCCTATCAGGGTTTCAAATGAATTTCCGAAAAAAACAGTAACGTTAAGAAATCGTTTTTTCTCATATATCGGTTCTTCCTATGGAGGAATGAGAAGTTGTTGTATAAGTGTTACAGAACGCGACATACGACAGGGAGAAAAGACAGGTTGGATTTGGCTGATCTAATTTTGTTGAAAGATCAAACTTGAAGAACAACCAGACTGACGACGAAATATTGCTACATATTTCACGATTCTCCTTTATAAAATAAAAAACTTTAAAGGTTTAAACGAATTCGTAATCGATTCTTGATTTCATATTCCGACAGGGTGTTTTGATGTAGATATTTTGGACCGAATTTCCGTCATTTCTTGTCAAGTTTGCTTTGGAGACAAACCGGTTTAGGCTATATGCCATCATCAGTGTCATTTTTCGTTCTGAATCTAAAATTAATAAAAAAATTACTTTGAATAACAAATGTCCTTAAATATTATGCGCACTTCCTAAAGGAACAAACTCAAAATACAAACATGCAGATTCACTCCAAATTAGCTTTTACTACTTTTAATAATTTTTACGAAAAAAGCCTTAAGCAAATGGTTGAGCAAGTAGTTGCATTAGGTATAAAAACCACTTAGCAAAGTAAAACAAAACTTCTAAGTCCTTAGCGTTAACAGAAGTAGTTGTCGTTCAAGTGGTGGAAGCAAGAAAGGAAAATATTATAAAATATTTTGGTAGAAATTTTGTTTTATTTAAGTAGCAAGAGTATTTAAAAACCTAACAAGTATTAAAATCCAAGGATAAAACTGAAAAGATGAATCTAGAAAAAGTTTACTCACACGTTGCAAAGAATTTTACCAAAGAAACACAGCTATTGGTTGGTAGAAAAATACAAAATCATAAGGAATTGGGAAGCATATTTTGGATTCGCTTAATTTCTTTATTTATAAAGATCAGGGTTAATCTTGCTTTGAGATAACTTGTTCCTGAAGTAAAGTTTAGCCGAAGGACAAGCACTTTTCTCTTCATAGCAATAGTATTTTGGACAAATTACCACATTTGCTATTCTACGTATCATATAAGAGCTTCTTGCATTTTGATAATTTTGGTTTATCTATTTCCTACTTGGGATTTAGTAACCATATCTCCGATGGTTTAACAACTGCTGAATCCTTTGTTATTGTAAAATCTCAATACGAAAACACTGAGTACCAGCATAAAATTTTCTTCGGCTGACAGGATTATATTAAGCTTAGTGGTTTAATTAACCCAAAAAAAATGTTCATATTTGGAGCAGTGAAGATCCACGAGTAACTCCAAAAATTCACTTCATAATGTGTAGAGTTGCGCCAGTCAAGATTTAATGTGTTCAATTGAGGGTTATTTTAAAAAGGTGGTAGCAATTTTACAACAATTGCAAAAACAACAAGTGTGTATGACACACCAAACTAAAATGTGTTGTGAAATAATCTCTCAATTTAATGAACTAGTTCGCGACTAATACAACTCAAATGTTGTAGCATTTAGGTCTTAAACTGTAATGGCTGAGATAGAATACACATCAGCACTATGTACCACTACATCACAGTATACGTTTTGGCAACTTTTTCCTTCACGTATAATTTTACGCTTGGTTATGTGAACGGACTTTTAATATTTTGCGATTCATTGTAGTTACATTTTTTTCTTGCGATTTGTGGAAAGGATCCTCCCTCGCTGTATGCTTTAAAAACAAACACGCTTCTAGCTATGACCGAGCTATTGTAGGCAAGTATATCTAAACGTGGAAGAAGTAAATACTGCGATCTCATCTACTTGATATGTGGAGAATATTCGCTAATTCCATCGTTACTATCTCATCATCTCACTATATCTTTTAGGAACTAAATTTGGGATTGCCAATACTTTTGTGCAGTGTAATATTATGGACCAACACAGTTACTTTTATTTCAACCCAATAAGTTGAATAAATTGTATTATTCCTGCTTATCAGTGCATATAAGACACATGCAGCTGGGTTAATAAAACTTAATGAAGTAGCAACTGGACAAAACTAAATATTCTAATATTTAAAATTGAGATAAAATTTTCTTGTTTTACACTTTTAATTAGAGATTCAAAATTGTCTTCTTACATTAAAAATATTCTTTTGTAATTTAGGAGTTCGAAATATTAGATCCGATACAAATACCGATATATATATATAAAAGTGGTCTTTAGTTGAAGAGGTCAGCGAGGAAAGTGAAATAAAGGCATGAATAACGGTTACTGGTTTTGATTTAGTGTGCGATACAATATTATTTTTGTTTTAACTTACTATGAGTTTTAATTTACTAGCTTATTAACATCGCCGATATTTTTAATTGAATGTTGGTATCGGTTTCATAGAGGCAAGGAGGTATACCGATGGATCCCTAATTAAAAAATTTAAAATTTAATTTTTATGTCTCTACACTTTAGGCCAGTATATTATTATTACTCAATCCGCCGGTTTTTGGCTGGCCCTGTAATCTTTGCTTATACATAGGGTGTCATCTAAATTCATATCGTTGAATTAAAATTGTTCTGCAGGGCGAAATAGTCAAGGTGCAATTAATGCATGCCCCACTTATGAGCTGGGTGCGCTGTTGCATTTAACATATCACTACGTTTACAGGGAATTTCCAACATAAAAGCTGGCGATATGATGAAGCATATGCAGATACTCCAACACTTTGGGTCATCCCTGCTTTTTATAATGGCCGTTTAAAACCGATTTGTGATAGAAAAAAATTGTATAGTGCTCAATAAAGTGCTCAGGGACAAATGACTGAACCAATGGGTGGGATATAGATGTTGATCAGTGTTGTTCAATAGCCGTTCCAAATAGGCACCAAGTTTCTAGGAGGCAATTTCAATGGCAAAATAGCCAACAATTATAGGACCAAAACTAATGCTATCCTAATCTGACCTAGGGAATGGCTCAGGAGAAGAATAAGTGATAATATTGGACAGCAAGCCCCCACTCAAAGCCTTATTATTGTATGAAATGAGGTCAGGGGTTGCATTGAAATACAGTCTGTAAACGAATGTAGTACCGCAAGAAAATTTCGTTACGCTGGGTACCTGAGTATGAGGGCCATGATGAACACAAACGGACCGACTGCTATGCAAAGAGCGCAGCTCAACGTGTCCTCAAAGGACCAGAAACTTTCTTTAAAATAAATAGTACCTAATCTATTGAAAATTTTTTTCCTGGGTTGAGTCTTAATTTTCTCGGCATTAGAGAGCTATAACCGGTATCAGACAAGCAAAGCCCGGCGAAAATCGCAAAGAACTTGGTTGCTAGAAAAGAATAATCTCATGACGGACGCTGTGGGTCATAACAGCACAAATTTGTGGTGGGGATCTCAAAGACTATAAAATATTCTACGACCTGAGGGTGAGAATCAGACATCTGATCATGTGCACTGGATTTGTCTGACCCTCAATTCTCTCAGAACAACTTGGCAAGTCCTTATTCACTTTAAGATATGCATCTCACTGAACAAGGTAATTTTGTCTCTATACGTAACCAAGAGCTGTTTTAGTGAATATATAAAGGTCACATATCTTATGGGTCGTGGTACATTGTTACATTTAACTTTTTTAAATGTGTTTAATTTTTGCAGGGGTTTTTTTTAGTTTTAAAGTTTCCTGAAAATAATACTTGGCAAAATTAATTTTACACACTGTTACTTTCTTTACTTTATTTAATACCAAAATAAAACACAACGGACAATTCTTTATCACGATGTTTTTAGTAGTCATCTACTTTTCTACTGTATTCAAATCTTAAAGCTATCTATTATTGGGTTGGGATAGCAATCTCTGGTGGCCGCGAAATTGTAATAATTTGCGAGTTTCCTGAATAGAACTTCTAGATCTCTATGGATATTTTCATTTCTCATATACCAGGGAGCGCATACAATATGTCGTAAAATTCTAGATTTTCTTCTTTGCAACTTCTGAATGTTTGATGCACAAGCAGTACCCCACAGCTGACCATATTGGCTTTATAACAGTTTTGTGTAAGAGGACTTTGTATTCTAAAGCCAAGGTTGAGTGAGTACCTACTAACCAGTGTAGTTGAGTTGTCCGCAGTTTCATTGCAGTTATTTTTGCTTCATGACGAGACCAATGTAGGCGTCGATCAGGGTGGATACCCAAATATTTCACGTGGGTTTCCACTGGAACAGTGGCATTTGTTGTTGTTATAGGTGGACAATTTTTCCTTGTGACGGAAAACGTTACATGCGCACATATCGATGGATTTACCTGTATTCTCCCCGTTTTTAGCTAATATTCTAGCTCATTAACATGAGACTGAAGTTGTTCGGATGCTTCCTTCGGATCTTTGTTAACACTTAAAAAATCCGTGTCATCTGCAAACGTTGGCGTATACGTATTTGGGCTTGTTAGCATATCTGCTGTATAAATGATGTATAATAACGGCCCTAGTATACATACTACCTTAAGGTACTCCTGCAGAGATTTTCCCTTTTTTTGAAAGCTTCCAGGTCGAGTTATTTTCGTAAGTAGCCCATCATGCCAGACTTTTTCAAACGGCTGGGAAATGTCAATAACTAAAGTTTAACAATATTGCTTGTTTTCAAATGCAGATCTGATAACGGAGACAATTCTGTGGACTTGCTCAATACGCCTAGCACGAAAGCCAAATTGATGGTCTGGGATGTAAGGTTTTAAAGACGATACGAATAATTTTTCAAACCACTTTGATAAAATTGACAGCAGGCTCTGTATGACGTAATCTGAGCAAGGCCTTTACCTGGTTTAGGGATCATAACGATTTCAGACATCTTCCACGAACATGGGAAGAAGCCAACTCTTAACAGGGCATTAAATACGAATAGTAAAATTCCCACAGCATAATTAGGTAAATTCCTTATCATTACAGTTATTACATTGGTAATAATTAATAAATAATACTTTAGAGATAAGATTTTAATACTTGATGTAGAATTTTGGAACGAATTTCCGTCATCCCTTGTCAAGTTTGGTTTGGAGACAAACCAGTTTCAGCTATGTGCCATCTTCAGTGTCAGTGTCTTCAGAACGAAAAATGACACTGAAGATGGCACATAGCCTTGTTATCGCTTCCAAACATATTTAGTTCCTGGAATTAATCTGTACATGTGAATGTAATATAGTTTTTGCTTTTTTGTGCGTATTCCTTTTCCTGGTAACTTGTAAGAGCTTATTGGTGTTGTATATGTTGTTGTTGAAGAAAAGCGTACAGTGGGTGCCACAAGTGTCCGTATCCTTCAATTTGAAAACTTTCTGTAAAGTGAGTGTCACAAGTACTCGTACCATTCAATTCTTACAGACAAGAATACTTGTTTGCACTAATCTTCGTAAAAATATTAATAAGAAGTCTTGCAAGATGGGAGTTGTTTTGGGGGTAAACCTAAACCCAGTGCCATATTTATACTGTGTAGTGAGATGATAGAAGCTAAGAGTTGCACAGTGTAAACCTCGAGACATCGCAGCAGGTATTTGCTTGCGACCAGCTGAATGTGAGAATAAAATGCATTTAGATAAATTTGGAATATCCGAATACCTTAACTGTTGACATGACACGACGGTTTGAAATAGTACCTGACGGTGATGAAAATCGGGGCTCTATGAACGTCTAGTACTGGCTAAAATTATTTTGAAGACCTAAGGCAGTCACATAACATATAAGGATGATATGTGGGGGACATCACTCTCAAGGCTAGCGATTATAGGGATTGGGCCATATCAGCAATTGTCAGCCACTTCAAATCAAAATGAAGAATCTAAAGGGTTCTCTCTCTGAACATAATTATCGACCTGTGCTTTTCTATGGTAAGGATGCAAAACACATATTTAAAGGTGATTTTATTCCCTAAAAAAAATGTTAACTACAAAAAATTTACTATACAAAGTTTTCTGTACAAGTCAATCATTAAATATTTGGTAAAGTACACTTTATGGTGGAATAATAAATAGAAGTATTTTAAAGAAAGTAAAACTAAAACTTAAAACAAAAAATATTAGAAAAAATAACCAAAACTATACTTTACAAGCTGGGGAAAAGTCAATATTTAAACAAGAAAATTACATTGGAGTTTTGTGGCATAAAAATGACTAACGTTGAATTTTATGATAACGAGAAAATAATGTTAAACATGATGAGTATGGCAAACGGATGGAACATTTATAATGTGCCAGAAAATTTTGCAAAGTTCGTGCTTGTATTTTAATATCAATTGTGATTAGTTTAGAATAAATCATTTGCGAATCAT
This sequence comes from Phania funesta, assembly GCA_963932375.1. Classification (NCBI taxonomy): domain Eukaryota; kingdom Metazoa; phylum Arthropoda; class Insecta; order Diptera; family Tachinidae; genus Phania; species Phania funesta. The sequence goes on along the minus strand of OZ010653.1, from coordinate 98,808,535 downwards.
GTCTGTATATCGATTGAGGATGTAGATATGAAAAACAAACAAAATTTAATACCTCAACTCCAATAATTGCTGCGGATGAATTTGCGTACTCATATGATTCCACTATTTGAATTGAGTGTTGATTATTTATTTTCAAGTCATTTGCATTTTGATATAAAGACGGTTGGTATGTGTTTGTTTGCAAGGGTCTTATGACAAAGTGAGTGTCGTTTAACATAAATTTTGTTTGCTATTGCAGTTTAAAGGAATTACAATAATATATTCAGTCACATTATCAATCAATTACTTTTCGACTCGCATTTAAACTGATGTTTTTTCAAAGTGAATACATGAGAAGATATCTATTTCCGTAAAAATTTGGAGAGCTTCAGTTGTTTTAACACAAAACCAAGAAAATCCTTCTAAGAAGTGAAACAATATCTTGAGAATTGGGAAACGTTTTAACATCGAACATTGTTTGTCTTTGAAGAGAAGACTTTATCGCTTAATGCGAGAAAATATTCCCATGATTGTATTTTTCCCCAAAGGCTGATCCGAGGACAACTTTTGGTTTTACGCTGTTCTAAAGCTGGAAAATATTCTAAATATTTATAAGAAAAGAAATCGATCGGACGATTTCCAATATAGAAATCATCTTACTGAAGACCTCAGATAGTCTACAAAGCTACTTATATTTACACTAAACAGCAAAATCCTTCCATAAATCTGCAGAACATGGCCAGAACGATTCCTTATATTTTCGAGAATCTTACGAGAACGAACTTTTCGCAAAATGACACTTAAGATGGCACATAGCTGAAACCGGTTTGTCTCCATACCAAACTTGACAAGGTATAAGGGAAATTCATTCCAAACATATACGTAAATAAAAGTCTTCCTTGCTTTTATTTTATGGCTAAGAGAATTTTTTGTGCGACAATTTTTTTCCCCTAGAACAGATTTAGGCTGCGAAGGACCATATGCATATCTTGAAGTCAATGAACCAAGTAACTTTATTCTAAGAGAATCATGAGCTGATTAATCTCAGGACACGTACTCAGGTCGCAGGATCCATATTTGATATCTTAAAATGGTGGTATCCTAACTCATTCTTATCTAGAATCAAAATTCTTTGTTGTTTTCCTCTAGACAGCATAATGAACAGCCTTAATTTCTTGAGTCCGACTACATCTCTCCAAAACAGAGCAAATTCTCACTCAACTACTAGTACAATTTCAAAGAACAGTTCTAGTCCTGGGGGCACCTCTGTTTGGTAAACAGTCCACCATTCGAATTTATTCCGGTTACCACATTTAGAGACATAATGCATTCCATGGCAACCCCTGGCCTTACTTCGTGCAATAAAAAGGCCATGAGAGCCGGCTGGCTGTCCAAAATTAAGATTTGTACACCCCTTATCCTTCTTCCCAGGCTTTTCTTTGGAAATATGGTCCAACTACTCCCGCCCCAGTGTCGCCATTTTTCTGTCTGGAGTCACCAGTAAATGCGGTAATATTTTTCTTCCTTTCCGAAGACAATTAATAAAAATCACGACTCCTTTTCCACATTATTGACGGCTTGAATAAATCTGCAGATCGATCACTGTTGGCACTGCTTTTACGGTGAAGGTGAAGAAATGTCCCCATTGTTTTGACTGTTACTTTATCTTAGATAGAGGATATAAAATAGATTGATCGCAATAGAACTTGTGAAATATAGCTTCATCAAGTCATCATTGTAAAATATATTTTTTGAGGTTCTTCCACAACATTGCTATTGTGAGGAGTTAATTTGCAGTATTCACACTCTTATAGCCGCCAAATAATAATATAAATAAAGTTTAGTAATATTGCCATTTTTAAGAAGTGAAATTTTTTCATGCTACCTAAGCGCCGTTCGTGCACTTCTTTCGCTGCACTCGTAGACGCAAAGCGTGTATGGCAATTAAACGCAAATTTTCATTTATTTTATTACTGTTTTTATAATTTACTTCCTTTGCGAATTAAATTAATATTTCAATATTTTGTTATTTGTTTAAAGTCGGCTTAAGGTAATTGTCTGTTTACTCTTTTAAATCCAATGGAAGAAGTATGCCACACTGCTAATTAAATAAACTAATCTTATCATACGACAGCAAAAACCTCTTAAAGTATGTTCACACACGCGCCTTAGTTGAGGCAATTAAGTTTTAAATTGAGTTGGAAAATTTTGTGTTCACACATACGAAATTTTGCGTACTCAATTAGCATTTGATAGTTGAAAATGTGTTCATGACGCATTTGGTATGGCTTCTTACGTGCAAAATTTCTAATTACCACTATAATATGAAATAGGTAGCTAAATTAGTAACAAAAAATTTGTTGTGTTTTTTATACAATCGTTGTAATGTTGTTGTAAGTTGTCGAGTCTAGTTAGTGGTCTGTTACTTTTAATGTGAGTATTTTACATAATTTTTTGCTCACTAAGCACACTTCACTAGAACTAGTTGCACTGTGAATTTAATTCAATTTATAGAGTCATTAAGTACAAACTGCTCAATTTGTTAATTAAAGTTTTGTATGTCAAATTGAGCTCAATTTAGGCCTTGATTGCACAAATCTTCTAATTGCGCATTTAAAGCGCATATCTGAACATAGGCCTTTGTTTACCTTGTAAAAAAACAGCAAAGGGAGAACAAGGGAGATTTTAAGCATATAGGTGGAGTAAGAGCCTGAACTCAATCAATCATAGCTGCATCTTTAATATACTTCACTCAAGATCACAAATCATAATATCCGAATAATCGGTGGGATAACTGAAATAAAGATTGCAGTGCACCTAAGAACTTATTAGATAAAGGAGGAGCTTGCCTCCTTTGTTGGACAACATGAGGTTAATATCTAGGTCTGGGTTTCTGACTGTCATATGTCGCATAGCAGTAGAGGCCGGAGGACTCAAACCCAGGATGATTTAAGACAGCAAAAGTGCAATTATCTTTTAGTCGGCTTATAATATCAGGTGAACAGATAAGAACGATTGGAAAAGGAATTTAAATAAAACAACACAGAGAATCTAGTTGATTCTGGCTTTATTTTGAAGCTCCATTTAAGTTATTATGTATGGAATACCACATCATTTCAATAGCGGCCTCGGCTTTACTTACAGTTCCTCAGTATGATTTTTGGACCAAAATCATAGTCTTTGGCCACCATTTCGATCGCTGCGAGTTGACATTTCTGGGTCCAAATGGTTGCTTAAGATCCTTAAAAATGTACCCACGCTCAAATTTTTCCACGATGCGACGAAATGCCTGCGCACTGAAATCGTGATGACGATCGACCTCACAACGTTACATATTTACAAACTTTACTTAATATTTTCACAGCTCGATGGAATTGGTAACTTTGACAGATTTTGAAATATAACAATTAAATATGCTATCATTACTATCTGAGAGTATTAGAGTGTCTGGTGGTTAATCAAACTTACCAACACATCTACATCAAACTGGATAAGCGAACAACGGCGAATGGGAGGAAGGTATTTAGGGTAGACATTGAAGCGGTAAAATATTTTCGCACAACCAAGATGACATTATTTCGTGATTGAAGCTGGCCTCGGAGGCATTGACTGGAAAAGTATTGAGAAGTTAAAAGGATCGCATAACGAGCCGAACTTCTGACTTAAGAAAATTTCTACAGACATAAAGATTCGTAAATATATTCAGAACCTCGATAACTGATGTCAATATTGCTCCGCAATGGATTCATGAAAAAAAGTGAATGACCGAGTCTTTCAAAAATGTAAGGCATAGATTTTTAACTAATATTTTTTTCTGAGGCTATAGAATGTGAATAAAACAAAAATCAAACCACTTCTTCTCATTATCTACTCGTTACAAATTTTTCACCCATCAAATTGTATTGCAAGAAAAAAATATAGTTCCAGTGTTTTATTTCTCTCTTTACCTTCCTTCTCTGCATGTGGCCAACGCGGAAGTACTACCTTTTGAAATTTAAGAGTTACACTTAAAATTGCTATTGAATTTGTATAAAATTGTAATGAGATTTCTTGACTTCAACGAGTTGTATTGATTACAATACATTTCCTTCCTATTCACAGCTTTTTAAGAGATCCTTACAGGAAAACACCTGAAGTTCTTTGATTTTTACCAACTCATACACAGTTTAGTGTTCCTGCTGGGCCTTTGCTGCATATTGTTCAAAAATTGACTCTGTTATTGTTCTTAACTTATGTTCAAACAATAGAACCCTATGCACTCAAATCTAGTCACTCGTATGTTGTTTAATTTTATGCCACATAACGTTTGTATCCTTCGGTTCCATTTTCGTACCTTCTACTTCTTTATGTCCTACAAACTAAACAGCTACAAAGTAAATAAATAAAATAAAATGTACAACAAAAGTGTAATTTGTCTGTCAGCTTGAGGATATTTTCTTCCATAGTTGTTCGACTATAGTACTCTGACTTTAGATTCTATTACACCCTAGAGTATTTCCAAACGCAACATCAAGCATTAAGTTCATTCATGTCGGCAGTTTGTTTTGCAGTCTACGTGTGTTTTATGTCTGTCCATCTACGGGTTTTAAAACTCATTCATAAACACACCTCCCATAATTTTTGCACAAGATTCCTTGTGAAAAAAGCAAAATTGTTAATAAAATATATTCGAGTTGTTGCCGTACCTTTTATTTAATGACAATTTATTGACTATTAAATGTTTTGAATCTAAAGGTGTCTTTAATTGTTTGTGAGTTTTCTCTGTGTATGAATGAACAATGTCTCAATTCGATTCGCAATTGTTTTTTGTTTGTTTTTGTGTTCACAAAAAAATTTATTAACAAAATAAAAATTAAAGATTAAATGCAATTTTATGGTTGTGGACACCTGGCTGTTAAGAAAAGATCTGCATGGCATTTTGAGTCTTAAAAAAGTCAGTAAAACATTGGTTCTTGTAAGATTTGAGTTGACGGGCCACAGGAATTTTATGCCGATTAGTCTCCAACTTCAGTTCGCTTAGAGTTTACGCGAGACAAATTTTAATCCGCAGGTAACTTGTAATCGTAATCCTACATATTGTATGTAGGTAAATTCATCAGAAGTTAGCATATATTTGGTAGCTTGTTAGGCAGAATATAGCGAACAAAAGAAGTTTTATTGAAAAACGTACTTTGTTTGGTGAAAGATTTTTTATTAAACAAAACCTTTTGTGAAAAAAAAGCTTTTTATAAAATATGGAATTTCTAAAAAAAAAGTTTTTTAGGAAAAGGAAATTTTTTGGAGGAAAAAAACTTATTCTTTCGTCGACTTTTTAAATAAAATATTATCTCTTTGTGAAAAAATGGTCTTATTGTAAAAAAAAGTTTTTTGTGCAAAAATATCTTTTTTTGCAACAAAAATATTCAAATTAAAAAATTAATTAAAATTTCAAAATTATCATTTTGTAAAAGAACAGTTTTCTTCGTAAAAAAAAACTTTTTTGCGAAGAAAGGTCTATTTGTGAAAATGGTTATTTTTTTGAAAATTGGGCTTGTGGGTAAAAAGAGCTTCTTGTAAAACGGGTACTTTTGGTAATAAAGGGGTCTCGTGGTGAAAGAGAGACGTTCTTTTTGTGGAAAAGGGTATTTTGGTGAAAAAGGCACTTTTTGTAAAACGTGGTCTTTTGGCTGCTTTTTAATGAAAAAGGGTGCTTTTGCAGAATAAAGTCTTTTTGTTAAAAAAATTATATTTTTGTGGAAAAGAGACCTTTTTGTGAAAAGTTTTTATTGGACATTTGTTTTTATGTGAAAAGGGCACTTTTAGTGAAAAAATGTTTTTTCTTGAAAACAAAAAGCCGCTTTGTAGAAAAGTCTTTTTTAAGGAATAGTCTTTTTGTAAAAAAAATTTTTTTGGAAAATAACTTTTTGTGGAAAGAGTGTTTTTCGTGAAAATTTGTTAAGTAAATCAACTTTTTGATGAAAAAGCACGTTTGGAAAAAACACTTTTTGAAAAAGGCACTTTTTGTAAAAAAAAATTACTATCTGTTAAAAAAAGAGCCTTTTTGTAAAATAAGAGCTGTGAAAAAATGTCTTTTAAAAGAACGGACTTTTTGTGAAATAAACCTGACCCTGAAAAAAACAGGATTTTGTAAAAAGAAGAGGGGACTTTTTTTAAAGCAAACTTTTTATTACAAAAATACTCTCTAAAAATACACACTTTTTGGAAAAAAAAACACTTTTTGTGATACCGACGTAATGAGAAAAAGGATGATTAGAGAAGGACTTTTATGGTAAAAGACTTTTTGTAAAAGAGGGAATAAGAACGAATCTTTGTCTAAAAAAAGTGAATAAGGCGCTTTCGTGATAGTTGGAAGTGACTTTAAAAAAAAAGCGAATTTTATAATTAAAAAAGTGAATATCTTCGAAAGGAAATGACATATTTTGCAAGAAAACGGGGATGTTTTTAAACTTATAACTGAAATTTTTTTATAAAAAGGACTTACTTTTTGTAGAGAGCATATTGTTACGGAAGGGGTGGATTTAGGTGAAGTAAAAGAAGATTTTATTAAAACTTGGAATACTGTTTTTGCAAAATGTGACTTTTTTATAAAATTCTTAGACAAAACCAAATTCTATAAAAAAATTAAAGTTTGTTATAGATTTTAAAATTTTTTTTTTATTTATCAACTAATTTTTTAAGATTGAAGGTTTAAAATATAAATTTGAAGAATAAACAAATATTTTAATCACACAGAATATTACCTCATGATGCTACATAAAAGGTTCGCGAAATAAAGTGTGTATAAAATTATTTAAAGAACAAATATTTATATTTAAGACCTTAAAGCTGGAATAATTAATTGATATTATTAGAGTTTGGCTAAAAATAATAATTGCCCTCTTGATAATACTGGATTTTTATAAGAAATATTTTTCAACAATTTCTAAATAATAATTTTTTTAAACTTTTGCAGTTTAAAACTTATTTAAAAATTTACCATTGATAAACCGAAGAATGTTTCCTCTTTATGCAGCATTAATTCATCAGCATTTTTACAGACATCAATCATCAAATACCCAATTGACATTTAATGTTTGTCTTGTGGTCTCTTCCTGTCTATTCATTGACACAATGCTTATGCAACGAAGAGCAATTTTTTGCGGCCTACTCTGGACGGTTGACTGGTTTAATTAATCCCATTGTACAACACAAAGAGTAAAGCTTTTTTTTTATAAAAATCAACTTAAATCGGATGTAAAAATTTTTAATCCAATATCATAGTAAGTAAAGTTAAGCTGCAAAAATGTTGTAAATTTTATAAAGGGGATTTAGCAAACCACTAAACGCATTTGCTGTGATTAAACTCCTTTTAATGATTAAAACTGTTGATTGCTTGTCATAACTGATCAAATGTCTAATAATAAAATATTTATCCAATAATTAAAAAGCAACAATTTTTACATATGTTGTCGTTTCCAACCTTTTGATATCATTTCTTATCAATACCTGCAGTTCTCGCACAATTTAATTTATTTCGATAAATAAAAAAAATTCAATAAATGTTTATCCTTAAAATTTAAATATAATAAAACATATTTTAATTAAACAATTAAGTTATTTTTTTATTACAAAGTTGCTGTACTTTTAATTTACATCTTTTAGGTTATATTGCACTAGTGATCACTCTCACAGTTGATACCCATTCATGCACTCTTCCACCACCTTCTCAATCGTTTCGACGATGGCTTTAGCCAATAAAATCTCGCATCCATGTAGAATATTCTCTTTAAGTGCTAACAGATGATGTGTTTTGATCACAAATCTGTAGCGATAATATCGGGCAATCTTGCAAGGTAAACGCGACAATCGACGACGCACAACTGATTCCTATAAAATGTTGGTAGAAGAAAAATTTGAAATTCGACCCCCTCCCCAACACAGTTAGAAAAAGGAGTTTTCTTGAACAAAAATTTTCAAATGTTTTAATATATTTCATGATGATGCTACACAAAGGCGTAGCGTAGTATCGAGTATAAATAAAAAAAATTGTGTTTCAAAACAATTTTTTTAATAACTCTGAGCTTGTGAATTAATTAAATTAATTAAAAAATGTGTTAGTTATGTTATCAATTCCCTTGTATAGATGTCAGTTTTAGTCTCGTAGCTCCCTATGGCGAAAAATTACTTCTTGCTGGTGGGTTAGAGCTACCAAAAGTTTTGATTTAACATTTAAGATGTGCGTTACCATGCAACAACACATCAGTAATTTACAATAATATTCTTTCCCTTTTTGTCTAAGCCACACCCTCTGAAGAGGTCTAACTAATACATCACCGTAACAGATTCACCGAGAGCACAGCCCGCTGGGGAATCTAGTTGCGCTATGAATGTCTTGCGCATCATGGTTCTATATCGCTAACTTGACTTAGTAATATAACTCTTAACTATAGGCAAATTTTATTTATGTATAAATTTCCACATCTTTCGTTCACTGTTTCGTTGGTTTCCAGAAAATCGCGAGAAAATATCCTGCATTGGTTGAAATTAATAACGTAACGTCGTGAAGTTTTTTACTAAAATTTGATACAGATACAAATGTGCAATAATCAATTGCGTGAAATTTTCTTTGGCTAGAGTTATCGACTCACGTTGCACTTCTTCAGTCAAAGCTGGAATATTTTTGTCTAAACCAGACTTTAGCACATATTATCCAAGACTCTTTAAGGCGCTGAATTAAAGACTTAAAGACTTAGCGGTTGGTATAGGACAGCTAGAAAATCTAATGCGATATTAACATTTCGCTAAAATCACGGTTGATTTTAAAATCCTTTATCAATTTGAGCCACTCTGTATATGTCCTTAGTTTGTTTACGGTTTTAATTTCAATTTAAGCTGCTTGGTGATTTTAATCACCACGTTACGTTGCTCAGTTTTTAAGAGTGTCCAAATAAAACTGCAGTGCTGAGTTCCTAAAATTGCAGCCAGTCATAAAAAATGTCTAAAATTATTCTATTTTAAAACTAATAGAAAGTTATTTCCAGAAAATGGAGATTTCTAATGGCAAGCTGCTGTGAAGTTTACACTGCAATCACCTAAATCGAACGACTTTATTAGACAGAACCAGTGTCGTGATAAAAGCATTCTCCTGCCTAATTTAGGCTATCGCATCAACACAAATAAATAAGAGATTAAATTCAAAAACAAAGATTTTAAACATTTTCAAAGATTATTAATTATCTGTAATATTATGTGTGTACGACCAGTTGAAAGGCCACCCATGTTAACATGGTGTTAACATTCATTCAATTAGCACACAATCATTTTATTCACACCCACCCTTCAAAACTCTTCGATAATTAAAGGTTCCTTTAGTCTTTATGCTGGTCTTCTATTAATTATAATTATAAGAGCCCAATTAATTCAAATCAATTAATGTTCGACACCAGACATCGTGTGTGTTCTTGACACCCATTAGTGTTGAAGGCATTTATTCAACACCTACAATTTATTTAATCCGTTAATTTATAATGTGAGTTCTAGTATCGCTTACAATGTTAATGGTTTCTCCCTCTCTCTCTATCTCTCTCTTTCTCCCTCTCGTAAGATGTTATAATATATTTACTTGGGGGCAAACTAAAATTTAAGGAAAATTCCATGTCTTCGATTGCTAATAGCTTGAGGAAAAGGAAGCCTGTATTTTAACAATTGCAAATGTTATACGGAGAAAACAATTAAACGAAGAATGAGAACATCCTTTCCGCAGCATTAGACACATTTACCGCACAATGTTAAAGCCACCATGACAAATTCTAATTTGATGTCTGCGCTTTATTATCTGCAATACGTAGAAGGTGTGATAATTTAGTGGTTTGAGAAGAAAACTCCCTTTAAATATCATTAAGTTTCTTTTACATTATAGAAATTGAATTACAGACATATTTTGAATTGTCTTTTGAACTTGCAACAGATAGAATCTTTTTTTGTTGATTTTTTAATAATTTCTCCGCTTTGAAATCCACAGCCAACAACGCTGAAATGATAGTAACGTGAAAATAGTTGGAAATTGCGGAAAGTAGAAAACAGAAACAAAAATGTCTAGTACAGACAGTTGCGTACTATACACTCTACTCTGTGGCCCCACTTCGTATGTCTGTCATTTAACTTCCATAATGGTTTTCCATTAAACATTGAAATCCTAAATGAGATATTTTTCTTTGGGCTAAAGAATTAAAAAAATTTTTGTTTCACTTTTTTTGAATCCTCAAAAGTTTTTCTTTTTTAAATTCAGCCCATGTGCCAGGTGCGACTCCGGTTTACGGTTTTGGGAAGCCTGCTCCACGTGTATACCTTTCACGTGCACCAGGGATAAATGGGGGGTTCCGTTTTGCGAAATAACTGAATAAAATCCTTTAGTTTTATTCTGGGTGCTCGTTTATTTACATTCACGAACTGACCGTGGTTGTCGGTTCGATTGAAGTGAATACAGCATTGTAAGAAATGTGCCCACCTTTAAAATATGGAATCAAAATTTAGTAATTTTTACAAAAATTCTTTGTTTCTTTTCATGGATTAGAAAGTCTTGAAAATCGGTTAAGTGCTCAGAAGAACTCTGTAGCTTGCTTTCTACCTGAAATGTAATTAAATTTTTAATTAACTCAATTATTTATTTTGATGTAACAATTAATTCCAATAACAATCGCTCGATTCACCTGCCCATAATACAAAAAGATGATTTAAATATTGTATTTGTCAGCCGTGAATATTGTGTTTTGATGTTGGGTTGTAAGAGTATGGCATAGATAGTGCCACCATTGTCCCATTCTCAAATTTAATTCTGATTTCCTTTCGATATTAAAGCAGAAAATTTGATACTTCCATATAAGGCGAACATAGTGCTTTCGAACTATCATTTCGATAAAACAATTATTCTGTTTTTCGCTTTAAATTTAATACTCAATTCACCAAAATATACTGCCAGATTGTTGCGGAAACATCAGCTTTTTTTATTTCGTTCCTGGATTCTACGTTTCTTTCACTCAAAATGATTATGTTTCACACGTAACTAAGTTCTAAATACTTGTCAAACGTGGAAATGAGAAAATTGACCTTGTAGCTGGCCATCTCGTAATTACGTATTGGGGTATGTAGTTTACTTCCGCGATATGCTTATGCTGGCAAATTTCAGGTGTTGGGTCACATTCCATAAATGCCACAAAATTATTTATCTTTTTCATAGACATCAATTTTTATAACTTATCACACAACCCTCGTATTTTCTTTACATAACAAATTACCTGTATTTAATGTACATACATTTATTTCTCAAAAGTGGAAGTACTAATCAATCGCATATTTTCTGCTTATTTTTTCTGTTCCTTCTTTTTTTATTTTGTGTAACATAACAGGTGTGTGTGTTCTCTGCAGTTTCCCAACACTTTAAAGAACCTATTGACTTGTTAAGTCACCAAAGAACCTGACAGTTGTGTTTATCGTACATAAAGTCTCAACAACAAACATGAGTAGTAGTAGTAGTAGTAGTACGATTGCTGCATGAAATAAATATGCAAGTACTTGTTCGTACGCGTTGTCTGCTCTAATGTGCACTTTCACACGCAATTGAACAATTGCCAATTTCCTGTTTTTTCTTCTTCCACTTCTCTGGGTCGACATTATTCGCTTTGGTTTGTCACATGAACGTTTAGATTGTGTACAAGTGGTTGTTGTATGAGATATTGATTTTGTATTTTTTTATTGTTAAATTGAAAGCCAACAATAAAATTCCTGTGATTTGTTCTTCCACAGCCGTTTTCGAAGAAATTTTTAAGGAAATAGAACATTAAGATGGAAATAATGAATAGAAAAATGTTTAATATCACGTTCAAGAGATTTGATTTCTAGTACAGTGGGATTTAGGTAATCAACAATGTACTTAATTTTCTACGAAAACTCTTTAACATTGTCTAATTGAAAAGAAAAACGCCTAAAGTCAAAGCCAAATTGCGCTTTTTAATACAGATATTGTCCAACGTTTGGTGCAATAATTCGAGATTGCCACTTCGGTAAACGATCAGTTAGTACACATACTTCATTGGAGCGCCAGACTGGCAGAATATATAGCCGATATCAATGAAAATATGCAGGATAATTCGGCTTATTGACAAAACGACAAAAACATCATCTTTAGCAACAAGATGCATTTACGCATGAATGGGCTATGTTACCAAACAAAATTAATTGAAGATGAGACGACACCAACTCGCACCAGGTTCAGTAGCTATCATCGTATCGACCAGCAGTTATCCTTGTTACGGATTTTGAGACTACCGTGCTTCTTCGAAAACAACTTTGGTGAAATTGTCCACTGCGAAAGTTACGGCTCAATGATAAAAATTATTGTAGCTCAATTTTTTGTTGTTGTTAAAGAATAAAATATTGTTTAATTTTGCATGAAATAAATATTTTTGCCATAAATTTCTGAATAACTCCGAAACTGTTGACATGAAAGAGCTGAAAATTATTTTTATGCCGAATCTTTTGGTGAAATAGGCCCTATTAAAGAGTTCATATGAACCACGCCCATTAAAAAAATTCGGTACGTGATAAAAAAAACTAATAGCAAATTTATATTAAGCACGTTTAATCCTCTATATTCATCCTATTTTTGGTATATAAAGGGTATCTCAATAAGATTGCATTATTAAAATATTGTGGCATTTCGTACAAGTAGCAACTCTGAATTTAACAGCTGTAACCTCTGATTGGTCAGAGTAATATAAAATACAAGAGATTAACGAAGACTTCGCGGAAATTTCGGAAAAGAATGTCAACAGTGTGTCGACAATTAGAGGAGAAGTGAAAAAATTTTAATAAACTAGGTCGATTATGGACAGTAATTTTTCTTCAGTACGAGAAATTGTAAGCAAGACTACCGCCGGAAATCAAAAAATTTCAATTCAGCAGTGACTGGAAACGGAATTTGAGGCATCCACTGTGTTTTTTGCGTTATTATGGCTCAACCTTGTGTAAAATTTAATTTAAAAAACCTTTTATACTTACAATATTACTTCTAGACAACCTAGAAATTGGATGGAATTGTACATATCAAGAACTTGGTCCTTAATTTGTTCACAGTAATTTTAACAGCGAAATTTTCGATTTAGTTTTATTATTATTATTAAAAAGAGTTTTAAATCAAAGCAAGATATAGGCAGTAAAAATACAACGAAATATTGTAAGTTTTCGGAAAAATATTGTTGCTAATACAATTTTTTTCCAAAAAGGTAAATATGTTTGTTAAATTAAAGTGGGTAGACACCTGCAATAAACCTACAATAAAATTCTTGCATAATAATTTTCAAAACAGTGTTGCTTTATTAGAAAAAAAATAACTTAATGAATTACAATATAATCAGGAATACTCGTATTACAAGGAATATAATAAATTTTATTAAAGAAATAACATTTTTTTTATTTTTCTGGCAAATTTTTTCTTATGAAATAATTCATCACTGTCCGACCAGTCCGGCAGTTAAAAAATATGATACATCAAAAAACATTGTTTTTCACATTCAAAAATGTTTTATAGACGAATAAAACAGATTTTTCTATCAAACAAATTACTATCACCCGATTTTTTTTTAATGAGTACAGATTTTTATATACATACATCTCAATCATAAATATTGTTAAGGAATTTATTACCCACGAACAAAATTTTTCTCGAGAAAAAATTCTTCCCATTCCTAAAATCGATAATTCGAAGTCAACTGGTTTGCTTAGTGACATATTATTATATTCTTTAGTTGCACGTGTTTAAGAGTAAAGTTTTTTTTTTGTTTTTTTGTTTTTTTGAACAAAGAAATCAATTAAAATGCGTAATATTGATTTCGAGTCTTTTCATTGTTCCCAAATATGTTTAATCATCTTTGTGCCTCCTCTTTTTGACATGTTGCTATCACTGTCAAGCGGCATATTGCCATATAATCTCTATTGGTTCTTTTAGGAGATATGGCACAACATCGTATATAAAATCCGGTTCTTCAAACGAACTGGCTCTTTTTTGTTTATTGCCTTTAAAAAATTCCAGCGCAATATCTGGGTTGGCTTCCATCAAGGACAATAAGTCGCGCATTTGGTACTTTTTTCTACTTTATTGCCTGCGAAGATAATTGAAAACTTTTTTATTTGTATAAAATTTTATTTAAATTAATAAAAGTTGATAAAAACAGGATCAAAAACGAATTCATAAGAAATAAGAAAAGTGAGAAATCTCACAGGGAAGGTTTGATAATAAAATTTTATTCAAAGAAATTTTTGTATATAAATTCCCCTCATCACAAATATCCTCATTGTTGATTTTTTTTATACAAAAAATTCATCATTAGAATTTTGCAACAGAAATATTCCTTTATTATAATTTTCTTGAGGGGAACAATTTTTTATCTCATTTTTGTCAACACAATAATTTGATTATCAGAAATTTTTCTATAAAAAAATGATTGCTAATTTCTCCATCGGAAATATCGTCCACAATGCATATTTTTTAATAGAATACCTTCCTCACCAGAAAAGTGTATTTACAGGAAAAATTTCATCACAAACGGTAGAAAAAATTGCCTTTCTGTACAAAAAATTTGATCAGAAAAAAAATTTTCTTTAGGAATTCTCCTCACAAAAATATTTCTATAGGAAAAATTTCTCAGATTGAAATTTTTGTACGAAGAATGTCAGGGTGTTTTGTGTCGATTTTTAAAACGAATTTCCGTCATGCCTTCTCAAGCTTGGTTTGGAGACAAACCGGTTTCCGCTATGTGTCATCTTCAGTGTCGTTTTTTAGAACTAAAAGTAACACTGAAGATGGTACATAGCCGAAACCGGTTCGTCACCAAACCAAATTTGACAAGAGATGACGAAAATTCGTTCCAAAAATCGACATCAAAACACCCTGTCGGAATACCAATCAAGAATCAATGTCCTCATCAGGAATTTTTCCATTAAATGCAACAATTTATCTCCGCATAAAACTGTCTAAACAAAAAGTTTTTTTTGTATAAAAGCTTTTCTATAGAAAACATATTTTCTGCATAAAAATTTTTCTTAAGGAAAAATTTCCTCAGCAATTAAGTTTTCTATAGGAAAAATTTCCTGGTTACAAAAAATAAAAATTTAAATACTAAACTCTCACGGTAAATTTTTGTGCATTAAAATTTGGTTTCAAGAATAATTTAAACGCATGCGAATCAATTAAATAAACCATGAGAAAAAGATCAATCTTAGAGGATTTGCTTGCTCTAACTATTTCGATGGCCTGCAATGAAAAATAAAGTTTGTTGTCTCTTCATCGACATACGAGGCAAAATTACTTCTAGAACGGATGGTCGAAAGATAAAGAATTAAAGAAAAATAAAAAGTTTTCTCACACATATCTTCAATCAATTTGTTAAATAACATCTAAGACAAATTGTTACACTAGTGAAACAAATTTCAAGAAATCGTGTGGAACTCACAGACTAAAAAAAGATATCGATTGACATAAGTTTCTTTTTAAACGTTTTTTTTTTATTTATAATTAAGTTACAATTTCACATGAAAATTCGAATGCACATACATACTTGCGAGAACATAAATATTTGATAATTTTTGAGAATATTGAATGCAGATTTTATTATTTCTGAAAGAACAATAGTCAAGTAAGTTGTTTTCTGTAAAGCTAACTATAACCCGTGTATTTTTCAAACTACCTCGAAATAACAACCAATAAAAATTTGTTAATAAAAATTATGTTTTTATATATTACTTTTCAATTAAGTAAGCCATCCATTTATCCAGCTCCTTCAACCATAATAAGGAACAGTCTATGGTGGCCATCAGAGTAGTTCTAGAAAAAAATTTTAGCCAGTCTAGTTTAGACTATGCTGACCCATTGTTCAAAAATCTAAAAGGGCGTCGCAAAAGACTGTTTTTCTGTAATCGTCTGTAACTATTCCATAACCCATGCGGTGACTAGCTAACCTTTTTTTTGTGTAGGGACCGAACCACCTTAATCATCGTCTGATGTGGTCGCTGGGGGGCGTTTGTTCAATCTGGAGAACTTACACGACTCAACAGCAAGTCCTATTAAGAATACTATATTATCAAATCAAGTTTTTGTTAGTGGAAATATGGCGCGCGTTGCGTCAATTTTGCGCCAATTTTGGTAAACCTGAAAAGTCCACGTTACAAGGGTTGATGTCCAAGTGCAAGAAGGCCGATTCGATAAATAATCAAGAATTATCGTGGACCAGAACTAAGCCTTCAAAATCAAACTGACTTAGGAGCTCAAACTCTATGACCATAGATAACGCCATTCTTTTGCTTAGTGGACTTTGCGTATTTTAGAAAAGAATCGGTGTTTTGACAACGAGAAGGATTTTTAGATTACTGACTATATAAATAAGCAAACTTGCCTTATGTTGGACGACGCCAACCCACCTAAGTTTCCCCAATCAACAATACATCTACAAGCAGTTTCGGTTTGGTAAGGCCTTCAAGGGCGAGCGCGATAAATGAGTTTTAAATAATTTCCTTCGGCTTGGCGTAAACAATATTCTAGTGAGTTCAAGTAAATTGGTCACCAAAATCGTGCTATTTGATTCCCTTAACGCTTTTCTTTTTGCAGTTGAGCATTTTTAAGTAAGCACTGGACGATTCGTTGCCAAAATACTGTCTCATTTAATATGAAGAGAGTGTAAAAATTAAATCACCAGATTGCAAAATGTACCCGTAAATCCGGACGGCCACATGCGTGATATTATTTACAAAATTATCTTTTTAAAACCGGAAGTTGCATGGATAGTAAAATCATTTTTTTTAGTTTACTTAAATTTAAAATTCTTTATCTCTAAGAAACACCCAGTATTTTCGCTGTATGTTGAGGGCATCCTTTGATAGCGAAGTAACTTGCACAAATGTTTAAGGCTCTAATTCTTTCTATTAAAGGTGCCACAACTACTATCGAAATCTCGACTGTTGTTAACTTGGTTCATTATTTCTGAACTGTTTATAAATATTTCCATTCGAATATTTTTTTGCACGTATTCATTTATTTCTCATACTCCAACAACGGCAATCAGTGTAATGAAATATTTGGCTTTGATTAAAATAAAGTTCACATGTGTAACTTGATCAGGTGGTCACACTTGGAAATGAAAGTAAATTATTATGGGTGCCTCCATGAGCAATAATCAAACTGAAATACAACAATAAAAATTTCCCTACTTAAGAACAACTAATAAAAAATCTTTGTTAGGTCTTCGATATCATCTAATCGAAAAATTCGAACTGTTAGTTTAGTATAAGATATAGCAAAGTATTAGGTCAGTGGATCAAATTAAAAGAAAAAAAAAACAAATTTCGAACCTTTATTTCGTATGAATTTTCGTGCTTGATTTTTCATGTTCCAATTTTAACCTCGACGGAAATTTATTTTTAGTGTTTCCCAAAAATTTATCATTTGAATTTATTTCTGCCTTAAATATATTTCATGGTGGATTATTATATTCCTTAAACATTGCGGGCATTTCATGGTGTTACGGTACTAGATTCAGCCATTTCATTGGGTGCAATTGGGCTACTGTGAATATAAAATTCTATGAACTTAGAATACGACTACGTCTAAATCTTAATAAGCTTGTGCATAACGTTACCGCGAATCTCTTTTGCTTCATATATGAGCAAATTATAGTACATGAAATTTCTATATCAACTGGTCTTTAATTGGTTGTAACGTATTTCTAATATAAGAAATACTTCTGTATTATATACTCCTGTGGAGTGAGTTATGAAGTTACAAGCAGTAATCCCCTGAGTAATTAAAGACTTGCTAGTAAAGGTAACGACCCATAAGTTTGATGTAGAGTGTCACATTTAAACAGAGTGGTTGCTTCCTCTACAAAAAATATATTTTTCTTTCTCTTTTTTTTGTAATATTATTTTATTATTGTTGTACGTCATTGAACATAATTTTTTGTTCATGTACAACTTCAAGCCTGAGCCTTTGGTTGTGTTTTGTTTTAACACATTGTCTTTGCAACCCTACAGATAATCCGGTGTCGATGTCACGACAAGTTCATTTACAATGTGGTCAACATGTAGTCGTTGTACAAATCCATGGATTTATGTCTGTATGATGTGGTATTGCTGGAGTTGCAGGGACTAATCGACATCTTATTTTATTCAATTGATATCCCATATAATCAATGTGTCGTTTTCTTTTTTTTTCTGTTCTTGTTGTTCGGCAAATGCTTGAATTGATTTTAATGAAATTTATTTCCCATAATCGTGGTTTTGCGGTTTACGATGGGCAGCTTTGGAATGTTTAGAATTTGTAAAGACATGTATGTAACATGTATGTTAAATTAGTGTTAAATTAGAGTAGCTCTAATTGGAATGTACCAGTCAGTATATACAATAATCCCTCTATGCGCTTAGAGAACTTTCAAAGTTTTTAAAGCTTCAAATTATTTATTCTAAAACTTTTTTTACGGTGAAAATTTACAAAAATTTTAATTTCAGTTTCTGCTTTTTTACGTATTTAAATTTTTTTAGAATATTTTTTCTTCTTAAAAATATCTAAATTTCGAACATAAAAATGTAAATTTTGCAATTTTTTTTTTAAATATGAAATTATATGAAATCTTCTTTATTTAAAATGACTTTTTAGTTAAGTTCGAAAATTCGAAGTTATTTTCGAAATTTCGAACATATGAACAAAACTTGTATTATTTGTATTTCGCATAAAAATAGTACTTTTTATGTCAATTGAAATTTAAAATAATGAAAAAAATACAAAGAAAATTTCAGTTTTTTAAACACAGAAAAAGGACGAAATTACAATATAAAAAAAAAAACTACAAGTACCCTCAAATACGTTTAAGCTTTCCAACTGTCGAAGGGAAACTAAACTGTCTGTATAATATCGAAAGATGTAAGTCAACGTTTTATAAACAGACTTTTAACATCTTACAAATAATTGTAAACAAAATAATAAATTCTAAATATCACATCTGGAATTTCTTAGTTAAACAGTAAAATTGACACATTTTTGTAGCATGTCGTGAAGACCATGTATGTACATATACGTATTTGTAATTAATTATTTGTTTTTTTACGAAAACTCTTATTGTTGACAAAACGCCTAATCAAACAAATATGCATTGCGGTATTTAAACAAAACATTCTACAGTAAATTTGAACAAGAACTTTTTTATACTTTAATAAGCTAGGGTCTTCTTTTGCTGACTTGTGCAATATCAAGCAGAAAGCTTAACATCAATAACAAATGAAAATACTTCTGCTTCTGCTCCTTCACTTTAGTAACTAATCCCAATGCAAGTGCTACTACGGATTCCGAATCGAAAGAACGTATTGAATACAAAAACTTGGCAGAATCGCCAAATGAACCCACCTAATCATAGAACCTTTTACACTCTATGCTGAAGTGAAATTAATTTTAAAGCAGTAATTTACTCCGGAAATATCATAAATAATAAAAAAAATGTAATAAATATAAACTGTATTATAAGCTTACGTTGTACTTCCACTGTATTGCGTGGGTCGAACTAGTGGCCAACCGGTTATAAACAATGCGTATTGTACGTCAAGACTTTAGTAGGTCGGAAAACAGTTTATATGAACCCTCTTCCTTTCACAAATTGGTTTCAGGCCACCGATATGTAGTTTACGACTCCCCTACTTTTATTGAGTCTTGTGCTAACACTAGTTTTTACTCTTGACTGTAGTGATTTCAGACTGTCAAGTGTCACAGAGTCTCTTTTAATTATTATCATATGTCTGCTACACATTTAATATATTGAACGCGATCCAATATCGCGATATTTATTGAACGTGTAGCATACAGTATTGATGGATCGCGATCCATATCGCAGAATGGCATAAATTATGGAATCCAGATCGCGGATCGCGTGATTTTTTTTTTTTTGGTTTTCTCGCGACATTTTTTTAATAACCGATCTGCACTGCACAAATATAACGTAAATACCGACGCGATAAATATTGAACATGTAGCATACGCTCGTGATCCATCAATCGATTAAAATGGATCGCGATCCAAATATCAAAATATATATTGAACGTGTAGCAATGCCCTAAGGCTTAGGTCCTCTATGGACTCTTTCGTGGTCCTATGCTATGCTACCGTCTCAGCCTCTTCCTTTATGAGCATCTTTGAAAATTGGCCAGTCCCCCTTTCTTCTTCATCTCTTCAGAATTCCTCCATTAGGCAATAAACACCGGGGCTCGTACCTATTGCAAGGCTTTATTGTCCATTCCTATTGGAATCACACGGTCCAGGTATCTTTAGAGATAGACCTGTCCAACCCTCGCGAGATATTCGTGTCCAGCACTTGCAGATTCCTGTGTTGGCGAATTAAAATCGGAGTCCCTGCAGCGAATTCATGTAATTCCTTCGAGTAATGGTGAAAAAGATGACCACCCCCTTAGAGCTCCATATACATGAGTAAGGCTGTATTAAAATCGGAAATCGATTAGTATCCAGACTTCGCGTACTAGATAACTCTTGGCTACACATTAATAGCGTATGCTCTTCTACCGTAGATTAGACAGTTTTCTTATAAAGTGTTAACTTCTCTTCGCTCGACTTATTTAGCCAGATTCTTATCACAGAAACTGCCGCCACATGAAGGCAAATGTCAGAACTTCTGACAATTCTCTTAGTTAAAGCGAGCCATACTTTTGTGCCTGCCAGCCGTCGGCCAGAAAACCGATACATTTATTTGTAAGAAACGTGCGTTGCAATCAAAAATAAAATAGTGAAATACAAACCATACTTCTTCTTGTTCTTTCTTGTATGCCGTCAAGCTTGAAAATAGACTCAGCAGTAGCCAATAGATTAGACTTCCATTTTCCTTCGAAAATTCGTGATTCAAATAGAGAGACTTAACTAAATTACTTCTCTTAAAAATCGAAAAATAAATTTAGTCCATTCAACAGCTCACTGTACACGCCAATAGCATTGATACCTTCCTGCTTTTCGGGGCCGGGGTTCTGTACTTAAGGGGCTCAGATTAACATTATCCGAGGATATGAAACACCTGATAGTAGTTCTAGATAAAACTCTTTTTTAACTATTATCATGCAGGTGTAATGGGACCGAAATTGAGAGCGCGGTCACACAGAAGTAATAATAGTACAAATGATTACCCATGCCATACATCGGGTAGCCTGGTTGAGTGTAACGGGAGCAATGAGAACGTGTCCAAATCCAGCATTGGATAAACTGATAAGCTCCCCTTCATCTCGCAGCTAATATGACAGCAGCCAGTGCAGTCGTAAGGCTATCCAATCTAAATCACCATAAATAAAGCAATCTTACTGGGTAGGCAAAGATACTGGATGCCGTCTGGAACTCAGTACGAGATAATAATGCAACAGGACTTACAGTTTTGGTACGCGGATGGATGGAGATATCCTTAGAGCTCAGTGGTAAAGAATGTCTACTAAGGGGCAGTCGCGGTTTCAAAATATGTATTCTCGCGGGAAGCCAGGCAGCTTTAAAATTATTAGCAAACTACTTGATTCAATCAAAGTTGGGTTAGGATTGTTTTAGCTACTCGATGCAGCGAGGAATACAGGTACTTTAATGAGACATGAAGGCAATGGAATAGAAAAATAACTAGCTAAAAAGGGAGAAAACACTCCTATTAGGTCGCGGCAGTCGAAAAGTATTATTGACCATGAAAGTATTAAGGTAGCAGTTATTCTAAGTTGATTGTAATTGTAACAAGTAGTTTGGTAATGATTTTAAAGCTACCTGGCTGCCAGTGAGAACACATACTGTGGTACCAACAGCGTGATGGTGGGCAACTACAAATTTTTTTTTTTTTAATAATTTTTGATTTCTGTATCTGCGACTATAGTGTATTTAATTATTTCTATTACATATTTCCACTATTGATCTCTTGATGCCATTTTTGGACACCTTGAACTGGGTTTACATTTGAAATAAGTATATTTTTTTTGTTATTTGCGGCTTTTGTAGTGAATTTAAAAAACTACAATTCTTTGAACGACTCTGCCATTCATAATTTTTATTTGATCCAAAAAAAATGTTGCTAGATTTATAATCTGTAAGAAGCTTTTATTAATTCCATCAAATGCTGTGGTTTTCGTCATTTGTATCGTCCTGAACCACAGTTGATAACAGCTCTTACCCTTTTAACCCTTTAAGTGCATTGGCAAAGAAAAAGTTATACAAAACTTTAAGTATATTAATTAAATCTATTTATTACTTTATATATATGTATATTTTATTTATAAGTATCATTACTATGATCATCAAACATGAATATAAAATAATAAGGTACGATGGGTGCTGCGGATTTTATGGTGGCATTATCTCCGATTAAATCGAATCATTGTTGTTGAATATAACGAAGAATTTGACGGATTCTTTGTTCGGTTAGAGTTTCGTTGTTTAAACTATTCATTTTGTGGTTACGTTGACGAATGGGTGCATGAATTTCAGCCTCAGAATCATCGTTTTCGAGGTCGTCAGCATAAATGTATTCTCTCATTACAGCAGCAGGCGTAACATCACCACCATCGTCAAGGTCTTCATCTTCAGGGTTTCCTGTATTTTTGTTAGCCAATGAACACAGCTTTGATCCTAAAGGTCTAAGGGGAAATAAACGACCATTGGCCACCAGGCTGGAGGCCAACAAGAACAAGCAAATAAAATATAATGAAGACTTCATTTCGAAATTTATATTTTTTGTTCGCACGGAGAATTGAAACTGATACTGTCTCCATGCCCAGCGCTTGCTTTTATACAAAAACTAAACTTTAGAAAATTTGGGAAACGTGTGACACAATTGTTTAAATAAGTTATTTTTACTGTTTGTCTATGTGGTTTTTGTTTCACAAATAAAGTTTTTAAATTTGTTTGCTTTCAAAGTATCGTTTTCTGTTTCGTAAAACTTCGAAGGTGCTTCTTTCTAACTATTTAGATTTCTGGGTTATATTTAAACATTTGCTCCCAAGTTTTTGTATGTCTCCTAAAAAAGGAATACAAAAATATGTTTTATGCCTAATCAATTGAATAACTCAGCGAAGTAAATGAGGGGAAAATGTTATGAGTTTCATTAAACATTTGAATAAAATCAATTCTAGTTCCATACAATTTCTTCAGTAACCGGTAAATCCTTAAGACAAGAAGTCTCACCTTTCTTCATTGACAAATTCTTAAGACAACCAGCTGCCTGTTTTTAAGTTAATCGCAAAGCACTACTAATGAGTTTTATCGGTTGTGCAAATTAATGCCATTTATTATTAAAATAATCTTTGTGAATCTACATATGTATTCTGGGTCCTCATTAAAACTTTTTATACAACGTTGAAATCCACAAGTTTGAGATTGTGGTAAAAATACTTAAACAGAGCATCTCTTTGGGCTTAGAAGCTAACTCAAGCGAACTCAGCTAACCTAAACTTATATGGGTCGGAGCAGTTAGCAAAGTAATGCTGGAGTAGCAAGATATGACGTTAATTTCCAAAACTGAACAGAAATAAGAAACATTTTATATTATTTTTCTTTTCTCCAAATTAACATATCTTTCATTCGTTTTCCGTACCTGGTTTAATTTAGTTCAAATGAGTCTTATTATAATGAAATGAGTTCATATGCCTATCTGGCCTGAGTCTAATTATGAAGGGGTTTCCCTGCAGCCTGCGAACCAATTGTGACAATCATAATTACATAAAAGGTGTTCTGATGTTTCATGTTCCTACGGACAGAGTCTGCAGAAATCACCTGATTTTTTCGAATGATAGTTAAGTCTGCAGTGTTCTGTTTGCAGCTCAGTGTAGAGTATAATATAATTTCTGCTGAGGTTTAGGATAGGCGAAATTCTAGCAGAAAGGCTGAGGAAAGAGGGCCATGTTAGCATAATGGGACGAATAGCAAAGAAGGCTCATACAGCACTGTGTAAAGACACTATGGGGAGAACAAGTAGGAATTAAACAAGAAGGTTGCTGAGAGTATACTCACGGGCCACTCGGAATTGCGGGTCCATCTATGCTCTAAAGGTTGTGCGGATAGTTATAAGTGCAGGACATGCAGGGAGAACCCTTCATATGCCACTGCCCGCCTTTCGCATAGGTAAGGACCCATTATTTCGCTACCGAAACTTTACCGGACATGTCTAATTTGAGAGGCATTGAGTGTCAACTACTGAAGTGATTTATTCAGGGAACAGAAGTTCTATAGAGGTGGAGACTTCTTTAAAATGAGTCGAACTACTGGTCTAGGTGTATGCCTACAGAGAAAGGACGAATGTCCTCCTCCGGCAAAGGCCGGTAACTGTCCTAGAAAGTGTTACATCGCATCGACGTCCTAACTGCATGCCCTACACTCATCTCTAACCGAACACCTTATATAGCGTATATATGCCCGCAAGACTGAGCAATCTGTCAACCGTCCTACTAATTTCAGATTTGTGTACTCTGAATACTTGCTACTATGGCATATAACTAAAAATAACAATAATAATATTTATATGGTTCATAACCATAGATATTGTTACATTCGGTTCGAAGATCATTACAAATGTGCGTGTCCGCACGGTAATATTGAGAGTTGATCACGGCTGCAAGATTGAAGCTTAGATAAACTCTATGGCTGCCTAAATTAAATTAGATGTAGATTACGGGTTTTTAAGCTTTAATTTTATTGAATCTTTATAAAAGAATATTACAATAAGTTTCCAAATCTTACCGCTAAAATATTACATATTAATTTATTGCATTCAAATCTTAATAAACTATCTACTATTGAGAAGGCAGGGCCTTGTCAGTTTCTGTAGTGTCTTGTGCCTTCAAATTACAATTAAGACTGTTGAGATGAACCACCAATTTGTTAAGTATTTGGGCGTGTATATTTTTGATTCTATCAGGACAATGAGAACTTCTAGATCTCTATGTATATTTTTAATTCTAATATACCAGGAAATGCAAACGATAAATCGTGGCCAATTTTGCCTTCTGGCTGCAAACGCTACATGAGAACATTTTTTTTATCTTCCATTTTTTTTTTTTTTAAATTCATACTTTGTCCTTAGTTTAAACGTTCAATCTGTCAAGTAGCTCTTCAGAAACTTGTGGTAACCCATTATGCCAGACTTTCTCAAACGCCTGCGAAATGTCAACAAATAATGTTGAACAATGTTGCCCATTTTTAAATGTCGATCAAATAACGGTGACAATTTGATAGACTTGCTCAGTAGTACTATAAGGTGTTAAGCTTGAGGCGAATAATTTTTCAAATAACTTGGATAAAAATAAAAGTACACTAAGCAGCCTGTAGAGCTTCATCTGGCTTGAGTCTTTTCCTGGTTAAGGAGTCATGACAATTTCAGGCATCTTTCAAGGGCATACGAAAAGGCCACCTTGCAAATCGGCTTTAAATATAATTAATATAATTATCACAGCAGAATCAAGTAAGTTTTTTATCATTGATCCTGCAATCATGACGGCTATAAAGTGATCCACATCTGCTATAAGCAAAGTTTCTATGATGGGTGCTCAGCGATAAGTGGGAACTCATATACATTTTATATTTTAACCAATTCATTCTTTTATTTGCTTGGCAAATGTGCTTTTGGGTGGAGTGGGAAATCTTTCGTGTAAAGTAATGATCGTAGGTGGTTGATCAGAAAGTATATCATAGGGTGAACTGTCTAAAAGTTTATCACGTTTGACAACCTCGTCAATAAGATCAGGCAGCTTATTAAAATATGTGGGCCAATACGGGGGGTTATCGCCACATACAACGTTTTATACAACTGTCTTGCTCTAGAACTAAGTATGTATATTGATACCTCAATATGGGTTCCGACTACTAATTGATCACGTTTGATAACCTCGTTAATAAGGTCGGGCAGCTTGTTTAAGTCTGTTGGCCATTAGGTGGGCTTACCTCCAGATACAAAGTCTACCTTATTTGCTGAAACTGTGTTATACAGCTGCCTTCCTCTAGGACTAATGCTCCTGGGAACCCATTTTTTTGGCATTGCTGCAAAAACGTTGGTCCCAGTGTAGCGAATAACTTGGCAATTTTATGGTATTTAATTTTCTGCCTAAACGGACAATACATAGATCAGACTGCAATTTTAAAATCAGTCAGATTAATAGACGTTGCTTGTAACAAATCTTCGCTAAACTCAGGCATTGAAAAAATTTCTTACGTTTTTACGTGCCACTACTTGCCCTTTCAGTGGGGTGTTTAGTGCCGTATGTGAAAAATCCATTGGCTCTAAAAGTGTTTTTTATTGGTGTTATCGGGAAATATTCTTCTTCATATAATAATAATATTAGGTCATTGTAAGTCCTGTGTGAAACAACCATGGATTTTACTCATCCATAATGACTTTTTTACATTTTTCTCCCATTTTCTTGGCTGAGTTATTCTTACCGTCTTCCTGCTTGCATAACATCGGATCACTCAACTACTTTAGGA
Source organism: Phania funesta (assembly GCA_963932375.1). Lineage (NCBI taxonomy): Eukaryota > Metazoa > Arthropoda > Insecta > Diptera > Tachinidae > Phania > Phania funesta. The sequence goes on along the minus strand of OZ010653.1, from coordinate 98,782,047 downwards.
GAAAACATATTTTTTAATTTTGAAAAATATAAAAACTTAGAAGCAAAGCAAGTGTTTGTATAAAACGCAATAGTTAGAAAGAGGTTCTAATAAAAATGCCTTCAAAGTTTTACGAAACAAAAATCGGTATTTTGAAAGCAAACAAAATTTAAATAGGTCAATTTAAAATTAATAACTTTATTTGTTAAACAAAAGAAAAAACATACACAAACAATAAAAAGAATTTGTTTAAACAATTGTTTCATACGTTTTCTACAATTTTTCAAATGGATTTTTATATAAAAGCAAGTGCTGGGCATGGAGACAGTATCAGTTTCAATTCTCCGTGCGAACAAGAAATATTAATTTCGAAATGAATTCTTCATTATATTTCATTTGCTTGTTCTTGTTGGCCTCCAGCCTGGTAGCCAATGGTCGTTTTTTCCCCTTAGGACCCTTAGGATCAAAGCTATGCAGCCTGGCAAAAAATAATACAAGAGAACCGGAATATGAAGATCTTGAAGATGATGGCGATCTTACTCCTGCTGCTGGAAGGAGAGAATACATTTATGCTAACGATAGGGAAAACAATGATTTTGAGGCTGAAATTCATGCACCTATTCGTCAACATAACCACAAAGCATTACCCGAACAGAGAATCCGTCAAATACTCCGTTATATTCAACAACAATGATTCGATATGTTTGGAGAAAATGCCACCATAAAATCGAATCGTGCGTGATTTTTCATACTCATATTTGATGATCATAGCGATGAAACGTCTGAATATAATATAAATTTAAAGCAATAAATAAATAATAATTAATATACTTGAACTTGTGTAACTTTTTCTCTACCAAAAGCATTTAAAGGGTTAAGAAGGTAAGAGCTGTTATCAAAAAAAAAAAATCTTACAAATATTTAGTTTAAATGCTTGCGATCCACAGACAGCGAAAACCCCCACGTTTTGTATAGGCATTTCATGGCATTAATAACCAGCTATTTTTTTATAAAATAAATATTATTAAGGACAATGACGTTCAAAGATCTGCTACAGAAGGTGCTTAATTTAAAAAAGCTATACTCCTTCCAAATGAAATGAAAAGTTATCTATAACATATAAAGTTCTCTATATGTTGATCGTCACGCAGCTGGCACTCTTCTACCTATCCTCATGGCAGAATTGGTAACGAGATGTGGACACAGATATCGCGAGACTGGTGCCATTTCTAATGTGAAATTGAGCTTGAATTGCATTCAATTCGTCGCCATACAAAATATTTAAGACAAAGTTAAGTCAAATAACTTTGTTTGGGAATAATGCGTTAAGCGTAGCATGCTCTTGAGTTGTATCCGTAACGATTTTTTAATATTGAGTGCTTGATTTAATTTAGGAATTGACAATGTTGGATATTGGCAACCCGCAGCATTTACTTCAGCTAATATGAATTTACACAGTTAAACCGGAAATAGTTACCAACTGAATCGATTTTCTATCGTTGCATGTTGACTTACGCGTAAATCAATATTATTGAGCGCTAAGTACCGCTGAAGTCACATGCCTGCAAGAATAATGTTTTCCATCTGAGATATAATAAAGTTAGTAATTACGTTTTTGTATGGTTCATAGCTTACTCTAACGTTCATTTTTAAAATCAAATGCACCGATGATTCCACCAACGTATAAGACTCTGCAAACGACTTAGGGATTGTCATTGCTAGTTGACCAAATATGTGGGTTATCACTGAACAAAATTTCCAAATCTTGAATCAGGGATTTCAAAATATATTTTAACGATTTACGAACGATGAGCCGGCGTGATTCAATTCGTTAATCCTAAATTTCTCTAATCGCCTGTCACCGAAGAGAGTTAATAAGCATCGCAATACCAGATGGGGCTTCATCCAACGCGATTAAGATAAATTCAGGGGCATTGCAAGACTTTGTACTTTCTTCCATAATGCCTCTTATTTTTCTAAATGGCCTATTACGTTGAACTCTTAATCCAATCAATTTTTTTTTGTAGATGTTAGCAACATTTGCCATTGGTTTTCAATCAGCTATAATCTTCGAATAAGGTCGAGCGAACAGGGTGGATTTTAATGCACGTGATACCCAAAGTTGTGGGCTTACTCACAGATACAGGGCAACTTATGTTGCTTCATCTACTCGTATAGTTATGGGGGATATAGGTTTTTGGTATGAAAATCCATGCCCTTTTCAATGTGGGAGAGTTTATATTTACTTTCAGCAAACACTACTCCGGCTATCCTTCTGTCCATAAACTTTTTCCATAGTAGGGGTGTCATCTCCTGAGTGCTGGTCCGACAAAACAAATAAACATATTTATTGAGTCTAAACCATATTATAAAAACAACATTACCTCAATATTTCTCTATTTCAAGCTCCAAATGATTTTAACGAAGTTCTTTATGTTTGAAACTTTTCTAAATTAAAAAAAGTCGTCGCTTTATGTCACGTTTAAAAGGAATTTAGATTTGAATTTCGTATATTAGAGAACTAACGACACAAAAAAGCAATAGAAGCCTTATATTAATAACGAAGACATGACATCACATAACTTCCGCTTCATAGTCGTTAATAAACTTCAAACAGAATAAGCACTGTCCCTCTATCAGCGACAATATTGGGTTGGCAAGAAAGATTTTGAACAAATTAAAATCAATAGTCAAAAGAGACAAAATCACGGTTTCAAAACATTCGCATCAGACGCAAGAGGTTAGAGTATGCAGCTATGGGCAAGTTTGGTTTTATGAAGTTTTCCCTTTTCCTAATCCATGTCTACCTTTGTGCTAACAAAATTCACATAAAATTGTCTTCAGGCGAATAACTTTTTCCCTAACCTAATATTTTCTAAGCCGATGTCTATATATTTCATACTCTTCCGCGACATCATATATTTTTATGATCATCGTAATCAAACAACATCAACAACAAACTTCGTTTTCATTGCCCGCTTCAATATTGTAAATTAAAGATCCATTAATTAAAACCAACGCTACAAACGAAACAACGACAACTAGTATTTTACATAAAAAAATTTATAACAATCCGGAAGCACCTCATTTGTTTGTGCACGAGTACCACGCTAATGCCACTTAAATATTACACCATTACTTAGCCCAACTACTGCTTTTGTTGTTGTTTTTGTACGCACATTTTCATTTTCAATCTGAGCTCAGTTTGAAAATTCCATTTGGGAAAATTACAGCATAAGTGGTCCTCTATTGTGTATGACTACACATGTGTAAGTGGATTGGAAATTTTCCAAAGTGCGTGTGAATAGTATTGTATGGTATCACTTGGAGTATCAAATAAGTGGTTGCATTATAAACTAAAACTACTACGATAATCTAAATCAAAGCATGCAACATTAAGTCCGCACGGAAGGAAGTTGTTGTTGCTATAAAACTTGATTGCATTAATCGTCATAGTAGGAGGAGCAGTTGAGTTCTGCTCAATTTAAAAAAATGTGAACTTGCTTTTGTTTACTCTTACGCATGCACTATACAACTCTGAAACTCTGCTTCTCGAGGGATTATAACTTCTGAATATCGGAAAATCAGGGGTGATTGGAAAGGACGATACCCTAACTGAATCATCTAAATATATACATAGACGGCTGCAAATGGGATAACGGAGTAGTTGGGGGTGTCTACACAGGGGAATTGAGCATAAACATGTCCATCAGAATCCCCAACTATTGTAGCGCTCCACAAGCTGAAAAAGCAGAGATACAAAAGGTGGCAAACTGGCTGTAGTACCATAGAACATTTGATAGCTGCGTCGCAATTAGGACACTGACAGGTGCTTATACGGCTCGAAACTGGTCCAGCAATATCGGGCATCCTTAATTAAGATGACGGTGCTTTTAAGAAACACCTTAAAATATGTGCGTGGACTCGAGACCTATATGGGCAATTGCATGACGAATAAGCTGCCAGAGCAGGAACAAGACTGCAGGAATCATTGACGAATGATATGGCTCAGGCTAGCTGATGGGAAGAACCGACATACCGAAATATCGAAATAGTTTAAATATGATCCTAACCAGGGATCTGTTAGGATTTCAGAAGACGCAATTCAGAGATATCGTGGCAACGATGACTAGATATTGTGGATCTGGCAATCTCGTAAATACAATGGAGTTAACAGCAAACGGTATGTGTAAACGTTGGCAACATGAGGAGAAGACAGAATATCACCTCCTGTATTGTATATATGTCCTGGCTTCGAGAACCAACGCCAGATTTGTCTCTGGCAGAGGACAGAGAAGAAAAAAGTTTAAACATTTGGTTCTCGGAAAACCCGGGATATTCAGAGGGCCCGGAACCCCACTTGGACCAATCTTAAATATTCACAGATGGCTTTAAATTAGGCAATGGAGTAGGGGGAAGAAGTCCACATAGAGGAATTGGGGATCAACACGTCCTTTAGAATTTTCACTTGATGTAGCGTCCTTCGGGTTGAGATATCAGTGGCGTTAAGAGCGGTAAATTAACCTTGGTACTAAATAATAATTGATGAAGATATTTGGATCTTAACCGAAAGCCGTGCCGGATTCCAGAAGGCACTATTAAGAAATTACGTGGCAACGATTACCGGAGATTGCGATTTAGCCATCGCGCAAAGAAAATGGGGTTGCCTGTAAATTGCAGAAGTTATCATAATTAAGGAGAAGAGGGGACAGTTGCAATTCGCCTGTAAATATAATCTAATCTAGCATCCTCATGAAATGCATTGTGTTGGTACTATAAAAAAAGTTTATGGAAAAGCGAATAACTAGATTAGTGTTTGTAAGACTTCTGCAGGGAGCTTTTTAATGATACGACCAGGAATGCCAAGGAACGAATTGTCCCAGTAGTATTTTTTGTTGTACTGACATGTACATCACCACAACATAATCTGTCTTGGCTCTGGATGCAATCACACTACATTGCGTCTTACATCCATTAAAATGGACCCTGTTCGCATGATCCCATTATCACAAGATTTCGGTTAACTGTAACACTCATCAACGCTCCAGCTAGTTCCGGATATATGTATATAGCAAATATTTAGCTGAAGCTTTCTAGCAAATATTCTTCTCAAAAAGGTATTTTTTGCAACTATCATTTCGTACAGTTATATATGGAAGATTATATTGTCCAAATAGCCCGGCTCATGTGGTGTGACGTAACATGATTATCATAATTTCCCGCGTTATCTTCAAAAATGTATGGGCAAGTTAAGTTAAGTTAATTTTTGAATAACTTGGATCTTGTGGGCGTGTAAATACACATACTTTGTCAAAATACGATACTAGAGGAATACGAGAGCGCGAGTTACTATGATCGACGGTAAGTTAATGCGCTTCAAACTTTAACGAAATTCGTCACCAATATTTTCATTCGAACGACCTTTGATAATTCCAACACGTTCTTTTGTTGTATATTTCTGCAGCCTAATTTTGTAAAGGTATCTAGAATATTAATTAGGTTTTGCTTCAGATGCATACTCTAATGTTTGGTAAATATTTGACTCAATTTGAAAGTTATTTGGCTTGACTTCAAAGAGGTGAAGGAAGGCATTAATATTTCTCAGCATAATTCGAGGTGTTACACTGTTAGTCCTGTTGCATCATAATATGAAACACTTTTTAACTCATTCGTGACTGCGCAAAATCAACCAAAATTTGTCTTATTAAAAGCTTTTTAAAATAATTGACCAAACTTACAAAGAAAGATGTAAAGTAAAAATGCTTTAGACATCCACTAAGGCCATTTATAAAGTTCGCAACATAAGCAAAACTTATATTAATGCATAAAAGTCGCTTGTCTCTGTTAGAATATTAAGAGATTCTATCATATTTGTTTTATACTTAATTCCTCATGCAGACATATGTATAGGGTGACCAGATAGTAATAGTTGTCTAAGTTACCAATGCCATACAGCTGTCAACTATCAAATGTGTGTAAATTATAGCAAAATTCCGGCTCAGTAGTAAACGTTAATATCATTGCGAGATCGGAGAGCAACTTTGAGCGTGAGTATACTCTTCTAGTCTTTAAGCCATCAACCAGACAGAGTTTGGTGCGAAGTAAAAAAAAGCATTGCCACCCTAACGGCCAGCAGCGAAGCAGGCCCATAATTGTCGATTTGGCGCCGATCAGCTGAATCGGATATCGCCAGACAGTCAATCGGGCTTATTTTGCGTTTGGTTTTGGACCTACATTCATATAAGATTGTGGTGGTGTCAGCATTAAAGCTGAGCCACTATAAACAACGCCGTGTGTTCGATATTTAGAGGCTAGAAATGATCTTCGGCAAGATCCCGATTTTAAAGAAATTATCATCTTCTCGCACTGGCAGCAAAGCCGAGTCGGCAATTTAAATGATGGCATAAAATTAGCTTCAAAATACATTCAATTTCTCACAGCGTTATTATTTTAGCTAAATTTCCTTTCAAATTTTTCTTATCTGGTCACCCAATACATATAAATTAATGCTAAATATGTTGAAGTTCATACGAAAACATACGTCTAAGACATTAGCGCCGCGGTCGGAGGTAAAAAACCCAGAACGGAAGGCATAAAGTTATTTACAGTAAGTGCTAACAGCAGCAGTAGCGGCAACCTTTACTGCACACAATGAGCAAATAAATAATATTGAAATGTGTTGGATATTGCCGCCACTATTGGTAAAGTTGAAGATAATGATGTCGTATTTGAGAAGAAACGACAGAAGTTTATCTTTTGATGACGACTTATTTGTAGAATGGACACATACACACATATGTACTCGTATGCACGTATTATTGTACTAGCAACTCACAGTCTGTTGCTTTTTTATATTTTTTATTTCAAATAATTCGCCAGAATCTTATAAAGCAATTAATAATAATTTCCGCCGGAGTTTTAAAATGATAGGCTGGTATAAACATGTTATATCGCTTTGTCATAAACTTTAAGAAATAAATTAGAAACACGTCTGATATTTGGTTGACTGTCTGTTACCGCATTTAAATTTATTAGGAAATATTAAGAAACACAGTTATTGTTTGAGAACAATTTTCCAAGCTAACGTGTCAAGGTTCCTTGAAAAATTAAACCTCTCATTGAGTCTGTTCAAAGGTTTAAAGGCAGTTAGCCATGTGTTTGTAGTTCCACTTACCCTGTGTAAGAAGCATTCCGCTTTGCTTGTGGCGAAAGAGTAGCAGAAGGGGGAAAAGATAACGAGTAAGCAAAAAATGACAAGAGGGCAGTGAAAAAATGAAAAAAGTGCAAGTTGTAGTTGAAGGGTTTCCTTCTTATACAGTTGAGTATTTAGACAGACTCCTAAGAAAGAGGGAGCCTCCTATTCATCTTAAGAGGTCAAGCTTCTGCATTATATTCGTAGGAGCGAAGAACCACCTTTTCGTATAAGTGTCAAATTTACGTTGCCCACGTAGGTCACGTAGCTAAATTCTTACCATCTTCAAAATTGTATGTGGTAATCTAGTCAAAGACAGTTTCCTTTCCGATCATTACTTCATCATAAAGTGGTGCCGCTCCCTCTTTATACCCTTCACAACAATGAAATTGGTATATGTCGGTTTGTAATTTCTACAATATTAATTTACTTATTATCCTTATCTATCCGTCATTAGACAACATAAGGTCTTGAAACTTGAACCATTTTATCAGCGCGTTGGGCGAACTTTCGCTATTTGAAACCAGCAATATTACCAAGATCTCAAGATATGGCCAAAAACCTTCTGGGTATATTTTGTTTTTTGGGGGGGAATTTTCACTATTACGGGGAAGCTCCATAAAATTTAGATATTCCGAACTCATAGAAAATTTGGCATACATTCCTAATACAAAAACTATATAAAACCGAAATTTCATAACAAAATTGTGAAATATTCAAAATTTAGCCGAAATTTAAAATTCACCACAAATTCGTAAATTCACCATAAAGTGAAAATCTGGAAACAAAAAATTGTAGGCCACAAAAACTAGAAATTCAGTAAAAACCGCAACTTTACCAAAAACCAAAATTCACCATATTTTGAATTTTCACCACAAAAATTTTAATTTCACCCAAATTTTGTGATTTCATCAAAAAGCCAACAAATCACAAAAAATTAAAATTTAATGGAAAACCTCGGAGTTTTAACAAAATCGATGTCAAACAAATATATTTAAAAGATCTAATTTCAGCACAAATGGGGAATGCCAAAACAATTTAAAATTCACCAAAAAATTCAAAAAAACATAAATATTAGAAATTTTACTAAAAATCTGAAAATTTAAAATTAAACTGAAAATAAATAAAAAAAAAGTTCACCATAATTTGAATATTTTTAAAAATTCGAAAATTCACCACAAATCCAAAATGTTGTCCAAAAATTTTAATTTATTAAAATAACGAAATTTTCAAAAAAAAACCAAAATGGTAACAAAAGTTAAAGAAAAATGCTAAACTTTGCCAAAATTGAAAATTCAGTAAAGAAACTGCAATTGTAAATTTTGGGACTTTACCACAAAAACTTTAATTTCACCAAAAGGAGAAATTTAGAAACAAATATTCTTGATACAGTTAAAATAAAATTTGTGTTATACAATTTAATGAACAAAATTTAAAAATACGCTAAAAATTTTAAAAGTCATAAAAATTTAATATTTCACGACAAATTTAAATTTACCTGTAAACAAAAAAAAAAATAGAAATTTCAACACAACCTGAAAATTTTCCAATATTTAATTCTTCACAAAACCAAACTGTACTCCGAAACTTTTTAATTACAAAAATAAAAAAATTTTCCAAAAAATCCAATCCAACTGAAATTGCGCTAAAAATTTTTATATTCACCAAAGGTTCGAAAATTCATCTTAAAATTAAAAACTAGAATAAGAGAAAATAATTTCAAAAAAACCCCAAACGCTAAAATTTGGCATATTTTAAAATTTCAAAACTAAATTTTTAATTTCACCAAAACTTGGGTGTTTTGCTAAAAATTTGGAAAAAATTCTATATTTTATAAAAATAGCTCTCAACTTTAACAAAACCGATGTTACACAAGTTCGAAAAGACCTATATCTTACAAGAAACCTAATTTTCATAAACAAGTACCAAAAACAAACTTCACGATATATTGAAATTTAACGACAGCATTTTACAAAGGCTGAAATCGTATCCAATATTAGAAATTTTATTAGAACCCCAATTCCGCTGTTATCTACAATCCACAATTCAGGAAAGGAGAGTTTGAATGTAAAATAAGACGACTAAAACCAGAGGCAAAAGTTAAAGATCGCAAGCAATCGTTTCTACCGGGAAAAATCTGTAGTACATTTTTGTAGATTTTTGGAACGAATTCCCGTCATCCCTTGTCAAGTTTGGTTTGGAGACAAACCGGTTTCGGCGATGTACCATCTTCAGTGTCATGTTTCGTTCTCATTACATTTTTAGTAGATCATAGTTTTGTAAAGGGTATATAATATTTGCCCTATATAGATCTATTATTTGTTAAGTGGTACTAAATTCAATCTTCTATTGATTGAATGGTTTTTAAATGTTCCGCCATCTCAGGTATATCCGGATTGACATTTGTTAGCCGAAACATACAAGAGCTCTATATACCCTTCAAAACGAAAATTTAAGATAAGTGAATATGTTCGGCAAAATTTTTCAACTACTTTCAAATGCTTGTGCTATAAAACTGACATTAAAAATTTCACCAAACGAATTATAGGGTGTCCCAATAAGAGTACACTGTGGTACAATTGTTACAATACCTCGATTGTTTCATGCTGTCCAGTGCAGTTCACAGTTACTGCCGAATTGATGTTTTCGGTAAGACTCTCGTTTGTGTTCAAGACAGTGTTTTCAAGAGACCGACTGGTACATCGACGCATAAGCGACAACTATCCATAATTAACTCGGTTTCTTAGAAATTTTTGACCGCCCTACGAATTGTTGACACATTAGTTGCAGTTTCTCCACCGAAAATTTAGCGAAGTCTGCCCATGGAACAACCACAGATGACAGCTGTTAAACAGTCAAATATTAGAGTTGATATTATTGCGACACCCTATAGTTTGGTTTTTTTCCCCTACGTCACGTGGCTGCAGTTTAATTATCGCACAATACCACACATCCGCGGTAGTTTCGAACATTTTCATTTTCGTACAATTATTAAATTGTTGTAATATTTTTGTGTTTAAAAAACACAACAACCAACAGTTAACTTGTGCGTAAGGTTCCATAATTGTGTGGTCAGAATTAAGTTGGCTGGCTGGCTGCACTACAAACGAATTAAAGATAAATATTTTTCATATTTTTGTAAAATTGCTGCTAAGGCAAATTTAATAACTGCAATGTTTAAAGAGGAGAGACCACTTTAGTAACTTTTTTGTTAAATTGTACAGTCAACCGTATTTAAAAAGTGACTGGCAGATTATCACAGCTCCTTCTTCTCTCTCCGCTCAGAAGCTTATACCTTGTTTAATATAATTTGAATGCTGCCTACTACTTTGTCTTGACAATCTACGCCTGCTTAACATCGCATATATTTATTCATCATCAACTACATTTTCAATATCAAAAATAATTTAACGTTTTCTTCTTGATTCTTGTTAATTTTCTACATTTACAAAACACAAATTGTCGGCTTTATTCTGCACATATGATCAAAAGAAACAACATATGTAGTTGATTGTTAGTATGTTTCTTTCTAAATTCATATTAAATAAAGTTGCAACATAAACCAACAATTAAGTACATGGCGGATGTCCGACACCCACGGCAAGCAACAGATTTTGTTCGCAGTAATATGAAAATGTAAAAACAAATTTTCATTGCAATTGTTAGTAGCACATAGCAAGCATGTGCCAGCAGCATCATAATAAAAACAAAGTGTACGTATAGTTGGTGCTAAAAATCATTTAATGGCTTAGATATAATTAAATGATATTAACTTTAAATTTATCTTATTAAAAATAGTGTTAACATATGTGTCCAGGAATCGTTGCAAATAATCGTCACTTATATATTGTGTATGAAGTTCATACTTTGAAAGTTTAATTCGAATTTTCACACCTACACACTATGCTATAGTTCTGCAAGTTTTCTTCAGTATTGGAAGTAGTTTTTGAAGTTTTATGTTACAAAATTGGCTTTTTGCAAAGTTTTGCCAATTAAAAATTTAGCTTTTTTTTCATACAAAATAAGATTTCCTAATATTTTAGCTTAAGAATTTATATTTTACTTAATTTCGACACTATGTTCGAAAATTCTAAATTATGTTTGAAAATTCGAACAAGCTACAAATATTTTATTTTCGTATTTTTACATAAAAATTATTTTTTTCTATATAAATTTAAGCTTAAAATTTATTTTCCCTTATATTAAAAAAAAATAAAAAAGTTATTTTAAACGAATCGATATCAAAGGAGCCTTCCCGTTATCAAGCAAATAATAAACAGCAAACTAAAGGACGAAAAATCTAATTTGGCATTCCCGTTTTACGCTATTCATTTGCGATTCGCAAAAGTATTTACAAACATATGTCCGATGTTACATTGCCAAGCATCACATTTGGGCTCTAGACTTCCTAGCACTAGACGGAGGCAGTTGTATAAGTTAACAACAAAAACATTCGTGTCCATTTATTTATTTTTTAATACACACACTTCTTTATTGCTTTTTTATGAGTGCAGCGAACTATAGGATTAATGAACTCTAAAATACTTACCAATGTTTTTCCTATTAAATTGTTCTAGCAAAAATGTTAATGTCACCACTTAAGTTGACCTAAATATTATTGCTTTTTCTTCATGAGTACTTTTGTTAATGTAAATATTATTTTTATTGCATGGTATTGATTTTTATTTTATGAACAATTTGTAGCTTTGTATTGACTTTTATTTGTATTGATTTCTTGTATTTTAGTTAGTAAACACATTTTGTAATTATTAAATAATTTTTATAGAAAATAAAGTTCAGTTGATTACTAACTCAAAAGAAGAAACAACATATTTTCTTATAACTTATAATACAGTTCAACCAAATAAACTAGGCGTCGTATCGGGCGGTAAGACCACGTATAGACTAGCAGACGTTCATAAAGCTGTCCGACCTTATTGACGTTGCTATTATTATTATTAGTTGTATGAACTATCTTCACTGCACTACAGTCAGTCATCCTTTGTCACTGCACCGAAAACCTTTATTTCACAGTCATATGAAAACACGAACTGGTGGAAATATAAAATGTATGTGATGTTTAAGCAACTGTAGATCACTTTACAAACCTCGTAACTGATGCAATCAATTAAAAGGAATACTAACAATCGTCGGCTGATACACCTACTCTAGTTAGGGAAATGAGAAGGGTCAGGAGACAATATCAAAATAGTCGTTCTTCAGACATAAATGAATTTATGACCAAAAACAGTATGGGATAAACTATGACACGAATACAAGTCCGCTTCTAGAGGTTTTTCAAAAATTTGGATCAAATAAAAAGCACGCTCTATATCCTGTGAAAAGCCTTTAAGTTCTTAAAATTTCCTATTGCCTACGAATCCCCACTAAGGCTTGAAAATCGCACCTGGGATAAAGACTCCATTAAAAAGTTAAATAATCTCATCGCTTAATACTTAGAAAAAGTTATCGTAGCACAAGACATACCAATCGTCAGTGTGAATGGCCCTATGAAATTTTGGTTATCTTTCGTAAAATCAAGCATTAAAAATATTTACATGAGAAAATCGCCCAGACCTGGTCGTGTTATAGGATAAGTGATAACAAACGTATTATATCAGATCTATGCAACGGAGATGCTAACAAGCCCAAATACGTATGCACCAACATTTACAGACCACACCGCATTTATAAGTGTTAATCCAGATCCGAAGGTTGCATCCAAACAACTTCAGTCCCACATTTAGGAACTCGAGGAAGAGCTAAAAAAGATGGAGAATAAACGTAAATTTATTGAAATGTGCTCATGTAACTTTTACCCTTAAAAATACCACTGATACAGGGGAAGATCACGTTAAATACTTGTGTATTCAGCTAGATCGACGTCTAACTTGGTCTCGTCATTCTAAGGCGAAAGAATCGGTAACAAAACTTTGAATAAATCAACTAGACTGGTTAATAGGTTCTAACTCAACCCTGAATTTGAAAAAGGGGGTTCTTCTGTACCCCCAGGTATATAAGAAATAAATATATGCGTAGAAGTTCTCACCATCCAGGACGAAACAAAAACATACACGTCCAAATACGTAAACAAACTAGTGGTCCACGCTAGCTCTTCCGTACAGGAACACATTGAGCCTGGCGAACCAGCCTTTCCAAACCAATCATAGGTACTAAATTAACAATTGAACACAATAAGTTAGTTTTTACGTTGACAATAAATAATTAATAAATAATGTAGAGTAAAGTGTTGAATACTAATTGTAAATTACTGAAGAGAGTGTAAAAATTAAAAAAATAAGTTCGATGTCGGTTCGAAAATGAAATAAATACTTATAAAATTTCTGTTAAGTTTTCGAGATGTGGGTAATATAATTCGTCAAGTTAAGGATTTCATTACATTCGATTGCGATTTTTTGAGAGTACGGCGTTGAAATTAATTTTCCGACGGCCCGAGATAACCGCCAAATCTATTGGTGAAATAAAAATTGCAGATGTAGTTTTTAGTATTTTATCCCATTTTTACAAAACGCTTAATTTAAGTTTAATAAAATTATCTCTCATTGAAATGTAGAAAAATTATTTGTGTAAAAATTCATCATTTAGTCCACATACTCAAATACACTTATCCTACTTGCATTTTGTTGAGGAAAAACATGAACAAATTAGAAAAAAAAACAAGTTAAAAAGTTTGGCAGGTCACATCCATTTTTATTATATCCTACATTAGTTGGGAGGGTCTATAACTAGGAGCACTAAGAAAAGCCATTAAAACAATTATATTGGTGTTTATGTGCCACAACAATTTTGCAAGGATTTTATTTGCAAGCCGACTCGCTTTTTTTAAAATCAAATTTTCGAAATGTATTTGCAAAAAATATTCCTGATACAAAAGTTGTAGGGTATAAATTCCCCAATCCATGCATGAAAAACGAACTGCCGCAATTTCCTTTTAGTGATGCCGTTTCTATTGTATTTAGAAATTGTTTTTACATTTCTTGACATTCATGTGGCTGGCAAAAGATATGCGAAATGAAGTTGAATACTCAAGTTGTCTGTGCGGTTTAAATAAAAGTGACGGTTACGAAAAACCGCCAACAAAATATTTCCCACTATACAGTTATCGAAGACACATTTCAATTCTATTGAGTTCAGAGATGATTCGTTTCACTTATAATATTTGGATAGTGGACAGGTAGGTAGGCTTTTGACAAACGTGTCTGTATATAATTTTACACTAAAAGAAACATTTAGAATTTTTAACGAGTCGTTAGTGACCCATGCGAAAAGTACCTCTCTGATACATTTTCCCTTAAGAAGATCTTGAATTTTTATAAAAGGAAGCTAATAATCAAGCATGTCTGATTTTGCCAATTTAACGGAAATATCCAGAATTTCAGATTTGTCAGTCCCATATTTTCCCAGTGTAGTGTTTCAATTCAATAACATATTAATGTATATTGAGTGTGTGTATAATAAGTCAAATTGGCATGAGAAAAATTCAACATTTAATAATTCGTTTTGTGGTAAATTGTCTTTTCTTTGAAGATGCAACTAAATTTTGTGGTTTAGAATTGAAGAAGCAAAAAAGAAAAACTAAGCAACACGAAAATAAGGCGGTTTATTTTTAACAATATCTCACACACAATTTAATTCAATATTTCAGTTCTCCCACTTTAAAAGAAGAGAGTAATATAATAGTGTACAAATGTGTAAAGTGTAAAAGCAAAGAGGTGAAATGTAAAGTCTTCAGTTGCTTTCAATAATAATGATACCAGTTTGTGCCGGCAATAGTTCTATAAACCTAAAAACATCATTTTACATTTTCTCTTTCTTTTACTTAACCGCATTATTACTTTTATTTTAGTCTTCTTTGCTTTTGCTGTCACCATCATTTATAACGAAGGCACAGACACCTAATGCCTTAAGGGAACCACAGCGGAAACTTTTCAAATTCCCACCCATAAAAAAGAAAAAGGTTTTAAAAGTTGTTACGAGTATTTGTATAGGGTGTATCAATAAGAATGCTCTATTTAATTTTTTTTTCAATTTTTGTTTTGAGCGTGCAAGTGCAACTCTGATTGGGAGTAAATGGGAGTTTCGCCGAAAGCTTAAAAATCAATTCCCAGTGACTTTGAAAGGCATTCCTTACAGATTTATCATTATTAATATCGCCACCAGTCATTCAACGCAATTATATGGTGGTCTTAGCAACAAGTGTATAAATATGCGATCACCAACTGGTATAGGTGGCAATTCAGGATCATGACTGCCTTGCGGAGATTTGGAGCTACCTAATCTTGACTGTAGTGCCCAATCTTACGGAGATTTAGAGCTACCCAAGCTGCCACTGTCAATAGCAACGCAACGCCACAATGGCCTACACCAATATCCTGCCACGATTTTTGCATAAAGCCTCTAAATGCTCACCCGAAGGAACATCACCAATAACCAGCACGTGGCTTATGTCCCAGGTGCTACTGGTACCTGTGGTATTAGTGCTTATATTGTTACTGGTTTAATTTAAAAAGCCCCACCATATTGCAATTTCAGACTCCCCACCAGCTTCAAGACTGAGTCCCCATTGCCCCCTTGTAACAATAAATCAAGGTGACGTGATCAGCAAGAAAACCTGTCTCCGCGACAGCCATTCGTAACGAGAATATGATAACGGAATTCTTCTGATGACATCAGTCTAGCTTCAGCAAGAAGGTGCCATTTGCCATTCTGCGCATGAAGCAATCGCTTTACCGTAGCTGAAATGTCCATAGTGCACTCTAATCAAGACACCCTATAATTGCACAACTCAGTAATACAATAACATTGGTGGACGTTGCCATTGCTGTGCTTAATTCAAACAGTTTGTCAATGCCGCAAATAAAGTAGTTCCCCAGAGAAAGTGAATTGCTGTTGACAGCCTGTGGTAGACATTCTTATTTTGGAGGGTCCGCCGAAACTGACTTTATTAATTCGAATATAAGAAAGCGTTGTTATCAAAATTAGTGTTCGTTAAAGCAAACCGATCCTCATTTTATGGCAGATGCAGTAGTCTACTGATTGGTAACCAACATCGAGACGGCCGGTTCGGTAAACAATCAAATAATACTCTTACGTCAAAGGAACACCAGATCGGCCGAGTACTCGAAGAAGTCGATTCTTTGCCGTGCTTATGAGCTCGGACTTTCGCAGACATTAACTGGTCGAATATTATGTCCCGGGGCTGGAATCAGAGATCAGTTAAGATTTCAGAAGTCCCAATTAAAGGATGTCGTGGGAACGATCACCGCACATTTCATATTTGGCAATCACGTCCAAATAACTACTTTAGAAATTTACACAACGAAGAGGAATAGGAGAACGCATGTGTCACGCACTAAAGGGCCTACGCCAAATTCATCTATACGGGAGGACGTTTGTTAGTCTCTCATAGACGTTGGAGGTGGAAAGGATTATATTAGTTCATAAGTAGCACCAACTTGCTTGCTAATGATTCCACAGTAGCCATATATAGTGGCCACTCAATCCCAACTTTGTTCACTAATCACTAATTTTCCAATTTACAATCATCAGTTTTTGGACTCTCCTTTTAATCTTCTTTATTTTCCTTTCTTCTTCTCCTTCTCATTCAGGTAACAGAAAGGAACCGGTTTGGCGGAACCACTTGGACATGCGATGCAGGCGGTCTGTTTACTTTTCCTAACGTAGGCCTGCAACTTTATAAAATCCAACAGACCTAGAAGCCATTTGTTAACTAAATGGATTTCAAAGCATTTGGGAGAGTATCACAAATTTGTTATAAAAATTCTCATTAGCGACGGTGCGTATTGTTTGATGACGAAGGCAACCCAAACAAAATCACACGTCTTTCACCAGCTCGTTTAGTCCAAATAGGACACTAAGATCAGCTGTCATGTCTTTAATGTTTTACAGTGCGATTTTCGTCGGCATTTGCTTAAGTGTCTTTGCGGAATATTAGAAACCTTCGAATCCCTTAAAACTGCCAATTCATTCAACATCAAATGTTTTTTCGCTTGTACACATATAAAGTTTTCATTATTCATTTAATACATTTCCCCAACCGAGAACACAAATGCAAATGTTGTTAACTCAACAATGCCAATGTTTTCATATGACAACATTATAAGCAATGCTAGCAAAAAATTCCAAACATAATGACGATGATGATGATGGAATGTAAAAACAAAATGACAAAAGAATTTATTTTTTCAATTCAATAAAGAACTCTATAGAAGAACAACAATAAAATCTCATTAAATTCCAAGACTCCCATGCCTCAAAGCATTATTTGCAAAAGCGAGTGTAAGTATTGGATGATCCATCTAGTGCTGTTTTTTTTTTTTTTTTACTAACTTAGACACATTGTCTGCGTGCAGTGTTAGTAGCGAATGTGGATAACACCATACAGCACATTGTCATCATTATACATTTATTTACTCGATGCTTTTTTGTGCATTTTTTCTTTTTAATACATTCGAGTATATGTTAACCAACTCGCAACTATTTCTGCCACAGTTGGCTGATGACTGCTGGATTGTGTGTGTTTTTTCAAATGACATGAAATTTTTATATTCCCCATCTGCTTTTATCTGTGTAATTCCATTCGCAATGATAAAAAAAAATTAACAATCAAACAAGATCTTTTATTATTTTGGTTACATATAACCGAAATGTCTTCAACTGTAACTTCAGAGTAACTTAATGAAGTGATGATGTAGGGGGCGTAGTGTAATCTGCGTATGATATTTCATCTTCATGAGGTTCTGTTGCCTTAAGCATAGTATTATTGTTTAAGATTTTTTTCTTGTTCATTTTTGTGAGAAAATAGTTCATGGTTGAGTGTTACAAAAATGTTCATTCATTGTGATTCCTTTTATAGGGTGGTCCAACCATAATGCACGATGTTAATTGTGAGTCACATATCGCGAGATGATAACGGACTTCTTGTGGCCAGAAATTGAGGGTATGAACCTGGACGATATGTGGTTCCAACAGGAAGGTGCCACTCGCCTCACAGCCAGCGAAACAAGGGCAAGGAATTTAATGGCCGTGTTATCTCACGTCATGGCAATGTTAATTCACCGTCACGATTATGTGATTTGATACCGTTCAACTTCTTTCATTAGGGATATATAAAAGAAAATTGTATGTCAACAAGCCAAGAACAATTCAAGAGTGAAAGACTGAAATAATTCGGCACATTAACGGCATCGAACTTCAATTATATCTCAGAGTCATTGAAAATATTTGATCATCGGATTAAGGTATTCCACCGAAGCCGTGGTGAGCATTTGTCCGATATTTTGTTTCACTCATAATTCTCATAGATCCTTCTATCATAATAAAAGATATTAAAATAATTCTCTGAAATTTTTTGTTTTATTTACAATGAATATATTGCGTGTTGGTTGGGCCACCCTATAGTACTGCTCAAGTCAGTAAAAGAAAATATATCTTGAAGATATGCCTGCATTTGTACGATTACTAATGCTGGATGATTATAATCATTTCTTGATTTTAATTTGCACTTTTATTACAATAAAACTGCAAGCTATTTCTAGTGTTCACAAGGACAAACGATAGAAAGAAATATATTTTATGGAATGTTTTAAAGTCAACTGTAAACGATGTAGAAGGATGAATAATGCATTTTCTACAAGTCGAGATAAGACTAGCTTCATTTTAATACGTATGTGATTTCGTTGTAAAGGGAAGTTGTGAGAGCGCGTAATATGAATGGCGTTGCACGCTACTGACTGGAGATTCAATAGCAATGGAGTCCTAGCTGGGAATGCATAGCGAATTTCGTTGGCAAGCCTCTTATGGAACTCTCAGCTTTTATATCGTGGTGCTTAGACTTCTGCATTTGATAGGTTTGTGGATGTGTCACTTACTTATGGATTTATAGATTTTGAGAAATCGAAGCCCTTACAGTGGAGGACAGTTTAATAAAAACAGCTTAGTTTGTCATGCGAAAAGTTTGATATATGACAAATAATTTCATCTGGCAACTCTGTGGCAATTTTATGGCTTCCCTCGTCATAAAACTGGTCAGCTGTTGCCGCTCGTAATCGCATGCCGGCTGTGGCATGTGGCCAATAGGGTGATCTGGATACCAATCGGTATTCAGTTTGAATACAGTAAATGCCTCGCGTGGAATGGACGGGTCTATCTTGAGACGGTAGCGCACATTGTGTATGAATGTCCAACACTGGACAATAGAGCCAGGGGCAGCCATTTGTTTTATATAATTACCATGGTCGAGTTAAGCCTTAGACAAATGCTAGCAATTACAAGAGACTTCGTGATGAGGAAGAAGCCGACAGTCTCCAGTCGATAGTCTGAATTCATTACAGTCTAGAGTAAAGTCTAGTGTTGACACGATACTCAATAAAATACGGAGTGAAAAAAAGTGCAGAACCTCCACCCGAGTTGAATCTGGCGTTGGTGGTCTAGTAGAGGACAGTAGCATATGAGATGAAAAACTGTCTCCTCTGCCTCTTCATTGGGTCTTGAAGCCAACCTCATTCATTTACGCTAACGAATCCGAAGTTCGGTTAAAATATAATTAAGACTTAGCTCATGCACACAGGTTGCTAAAACAAGAAACACGCATCATTAGGAAACTCAGCTGCAGAAGTATCAATACTCCGACCGACATGTGTAAAAAATCGTGGAAAGTCAGCTGTATGCGAACTTGTTCGCAATGGTCCATAATAATTTTGTGGTTCTTTTCAAGCTTTCAGGGCACACCCTTTAAATGTATTTCGATTAATTAGTTATATACATATTCCTATTGCATACCCAGTCCTTCATTCTGTTGGCAATGTTCTACATGGATGGGCATTTTGAACTCTTATAAAACCTTGAAAGCGAGATAGAGTATTGATTAAGTATATCATTCTATTTATTTAAGCAACCATTTCTATTTCGAAATATGTTCTGGTTTACATTTAAACTCTTATCTAAATTAATTGTTCACTACTTTTCATACCTACTTCATTAGTTCTTTTGTTGCACTTAAAGAAAAGTAAAACTAATCTTGATGATTTATTTGAGTTTTAATTATAGTATCTTCCATATTATGAACTCTTTCCTGTCACTACAGCTATCTAAAGTGACAATGTTTATCTCGTAGTTACAAATTAAATTCACACCACTGCACGATACATTTTTCTCAGACCTTGCTGAAAAGCAGTCGGCGTGTCTGTCTATACAGTTGTCTGTTTTAAAGAGTGTGTAACGTTGTTATTAAAAAGTTTAATCTTACAATCTTGATACAGTATGAGAAATTTTATTGACAACGGCAGCCCTACAATTATGCTTTTTTAGAAAAAAAAATAAATATGCCCTCCCAATTACCACGAACTGGAAAAATCGCTTACCATTTGGTAGATAAAAAATATCGATGGATACCGTATAAAGTGCGTCTTATATCTCTGAATGAAGGCTGGTAACTGCCGTGATCAGAAGCAAAATTCTCTTAGAAAGTGGGTAGAAAAAATCAAAGGGATATAATTAAATACTTTTTCGCTAGTATTCGGACACTGAATATCAGTCGACCTCTGGGAGAAAATTTTACCGGAACAGCAAAATAAGACTATGAACGTACAGAGAAGTAAATTCCTAGAACGGACACCTCAACTAGCATCAAATGAGCGAGAAGACGATTTCGAAAGTGGGAGGATGGCAACGAAGGAAACCCCAATCCCGTTTAGCCAGGTAAAGAAGAGTTCTGACTCGTACTAGACGACAGCCGAAAATGGACAGAGCATGAAGAGGAATGAGACCCAAAGAAGGATAAATTCACTATCCTAAAATTATTAAAAGAAAAACAATTCTGCTCTTAAATTATTATTTTTGACCATCGCCAGGAGGTTGTGGAATCTGCAATATTGCCAGTTCTATTAAAAATTCCCCTAACATCCTCCTTCGTCTGCCAGCATTTCTTTTTAAGTGCTCGAAAATAATTTCATTGTGCTCACTTAAGATTATTTTTGAATTGCCCTCGTTTCAATGTGTACCCCACATTAAAAGGGAAATACAAGCATTACAATAGAAAAGTGTTTTATGCGACACTTTCCCCTTTGTCAAAGATTTTCTCAATGTCTTAATGGCAGAGTTCAGTAGATTTGTAATTTCCATTTTTTAACGCACACATGCATCCGTCTCGGAAAATTTATTCAACGAGCTTATAACAAATTTCTTTTGTTTTTTTTAATTTCTCTATTTTATACCTCATTGTTGTGGCGGTTGTTACTTTATTATTTATTCTATTGTGTCTTGTACTTGCGATTGAGTTTAACAATAAAATCGCCATGAAATCTTTCTTCTTTACTGAAAATGAAATGGAAACCAGGGACCTCGCACAACACAAAATATAGGGTGGTCTTAATAAGAGTGCACTTTGAGCGTCTTTGCTGCGCGGTGGATCAGCCAGATCCATTTTATCTAGCTGAGGCCACGGGAATTCCGTTATAACGTTCACAGTATCTCACGGTTGCAGCAACAGTGTTCTTCAAAGACCGACCGGTATGTCGACGCAATTGACCTAGATTCTTAAAATTTTTTGAGGACTTTTCAAATTGTTGACAAATTAGTTGCACTCTCTCGACTTAAAATTCAGCGCGTTCTATTTTTGTGTAGGGCTTCACTTTTCATAATCAGAAACTTATGTATTACTTATTGAACCCGTTAGCCTGGTAATTTCGAGAAATTTTTCGTACGTCAAAAGTTTGTTATCGGCAAATTGTACATATGACAATAATGACCACATTGTGCTGCAAACAAGGATTCGCAATATTAACACATTCCAAATGAAGCACGAAAAAATACGAAGGCACCGCTCACGGTTGATTATAATAGACCATCATAATATATAATTTGTAACGGTATGCATCCTCCCACTCTTTGTTCGTGTTCCTCTTGAATCAAATTTGAAGATTTCCACTATTATAGTTCTCCAGATATAAAGTAATTAATAAATAATTTGTTGTGGAAGTACCTCTTCCCCTGAACCTGTTCTTCACTTCACAGTGTGAAGTTCACACCATGTTCCAAAATTAAGCTATGTATATTAAATATAATGATTTTCAAATAGCAGTTAATTAATAATAATTTTCCCTTAGATTTTAACCTGGCTCCGCACCTTGCTCTTAGAGCAACCCAACGCTCGAGATGCTGTAGTTTTAACAAGATGGCCGATAAAAAGTAAAAAAACACAATGCAATAAGTATAATACGCCTTTATTCTTCTGCGTCTGCGTTTACAATGATTTGTTCTCTTGATTTCTTAGCTCTAATAATAAGGAAGTTGCCATATTCTAATAATTCTAACAATGTTGTCTACTTAGTGTTAATACATTGTAATGCTTATAGATAACCATTTATGTCCACTTATTACAGTAGTTCCTTTTAATGGCTTTTAAAATGAAGCAAGTGTAGGGGGAAAACGATGATCGTGTGGCTTCAATATGTGTACAAATTAAATTTTGTAAAAACTCAACCAAGATCTTTGAACAAAATTGTTCAATACATTCTACGGAAACAAATTTAACTGTTGAAAACTTGCATCTTTATCCTGAGGTTCAATTCGTTAATATTACCAACTGTTTTCTCTCAATATGCTGTTCAGTGATAAGGATCAGTATTGCTTGCCGATCAGGAATATTGCCGCATTTGGAGTAAAAATATTGCACGAGCCAATATCAAAAATCGTTACAACCAGAGAAAGCTACTGCCAACGATACCATCCAGAACGTTCCATAACTTACATGCCCTTAATATGGAGAAGCTGTGGTTTCAATAAGACGGTAGCACAAATAATTTATTGAAAGAAACGTTTACTGAACGCAAAATTTCACGAAATAGATCCGTCTATGCCAATAGGCTACAAACGATAGACGAAATACGCTACGTTGGTACGTAACACACGACCTCGATTGCTACAAAAAGTACTCTTAAATTGGACCTCCCGATTGAAAATTCATCGATGCCCCTTGACTCACCTTGATTCATTGCTGCAGCGGGAAATGAAAGAATCACTCCCCGAAGTTTGTCTGGGGTCTGAAACTGAAATAAGTTAAGTCTTTATAAATTCAACTAGTAACGATATAAACACTGGTATCACGGAAACCAATAGCCCTTGGGACGCAAGTATTAGATGAGTTGTTGGCGGTGGTGGCTGTTGTTGATACCCAAGTCGCGGGAAGATCTTTGTGTAGAATTAAGTGGCGTTGTAATGCAAGGCAGGCTGCCAATAGAATTGCTACTGACAGCAGAAGAATGGGTAGCTCCGAACCCCTCAGCGAGAGCTGAGATCAGGTAGCCATGATCATCAATTGATACCTATACAAGTGCGTATAACGGCCGTTAACACTCCCGGTGTTAAGACTAACGTCGGATAGGGTCGTAAGACAGGTGCCAACGTTAACCATGGAAGATCTGGATTTCTATTAAGCCAGCCGAGGTAGCCATATGCCAGAAATTGTGTTCAATTTGAAATGACGAAGAATTATCTTTCGGAGAAAACCAAATTCATGGCCATCTATCTGGCTTTTGTGTCAATTTAAAATTCTATACCACTAAAAATAATCTTTGTATGTTACAGCTTATGACTTTGTAATACTACATCGCTGATGAATTTAAATAGCAGTTATAACGTCTTTCATTAGTGCACCTACATAACACCAGAGGCGATGCAACATTGTTCTAAAAATAAACTTAATGCGCAATAGCAGAGTTGCTAAACATTGAAGCTTTTCTGTACCTCTACTTCACAGCCTGTCTTCTCTAGTCTAACACTTTCCAAAGAAGGTAACATCATTAATTTAATTATGGTTTCCCCGGTAGTCTAATTAATAGTGTGTTAGTCTATCAAACTGAGGGTTATGGGTTTGATCCTTATCCAAGACTCTGGTGTGTTTTACTACCACGAGCGGAAAATTATTGTTACTATGCCCTGTAATTTGGACCAGAATTTAATTTGCAATTGTTCTGTAACATAAAAATAAAGACAAATAATTTAAATACTTAGCAGGCCTTACATGATACAAAAATAGGCTGTCACAGAAAACCGCGTTGCCAATTCAAGTTAATTGCTTTAAAAAAACATCAGATGCAAAATGTCATGTCAAAGTTCATAAAAACTCTGGTAAATAAACTCGCTATATAAAACTTAATTATATTTTTATTTATGTAACAATGATTTAATAATATTTTTTATATTAAAAAAGCTTTGAGGTTGACTAGAGGCTCTACTATGTACTTAAGACTTGTCTGTAAAATATCCGCAATAAACATAATTTAAATTGTATAAATGTTGTAAACAACAACAAAATATACACAACGAGACAAGCAATCAACCTACGCCTTCCTATTAGCACACTTATGCATAAAAATTGCTTTTTTACAAACTCAGCCTCCACATTAAGCAGCATCATCTTCAACTTAATGAAACAAAATACAACAGGAATTAAATGGAATCATAATTTAAAAATAAGAAAAAGTGGCGTCATACTCAATTATGCCAGCCAGCAAATATTGGAATGAAAACAAATGGTTTGGCATTAATTTCAGTTAAAACGTTTTATAATAAATTTTTTTTTTTAATACAAAAGCAAAAATCTATTAGCACGCGTTGGCTGTAAGCTAAACTTTTCTTAATTTAAAACAAACAAAAAACTTGCTTTGATACCCCCAACTCCAAACAAAACATTAACAGCAGCCTCTTCAAACGCCTTCTTGTCAATATTATTGAAGAAACGATAGCAACAACAAACGAATAATGCATTATGCTGCATGCGGTAGCAGCTAGAAAAACAAACAAAAACGAATTAAAAATTTTTTTCTCAATTGTTACTTGACACATTTATGTCTAAATAGAATGACACAAATCGTTTCTAACAACAGCAGAACTACAGCTGTGTGACAGATGGATGTATTGATACCTGTTCACAGTGTGTGTTGGTTTTGTTAAGTCAATAGACTATATTGGGTGGGTGAATAAGTTATTTTATTCGGATTTTTAAACGATCAAAGTAATTTTCGCACTCATTACACTACCGTGCACGTGAGTATATAAAAAATCGCGTTTTTGCTTGATTGTTTCGCGACTGTTTAGATTTTTCATTTAAAATTTCTAAAAAACAATTCGAAAATTATGAAATAAATAAAAGTGCTGCATTATTGGAAGCCAGTTTATAGAAAATTGTTGGATAATTTTTGATAAAAAAAAAAGTATAGAATCGATTCTGTTAATTTTTTCCGTGAGCATCTCATGACCAGCAGAATTCGTGATCGCTATTAATTCTACATGACGTGAGCGCAAAAGCATGTGAGCAAAAAAAACAAGATATTTTTATCGCGAGCGTGCATAATCCGGAAGGAAAGTTGTCCGCAGTTCCACCACTAGATCAAACCAAGTGTATGATAATAGCGAACAAGTTCCATGATTTCGTTAAAGCACATCTCCTAGTTTACTATGCAGCTCTTTTCAAACGTATAATAGTTCATTTGTGCAGCTTAATACTCTGAGGATTGATGTCAGCCTACGATATGAAGACAATAAATTCGGGTACCTCAGAAAGTGGATACTAAGATACTAAAGAAATTCGTAGCAGCCTTTGCAACCATACCAAGGTTGGGTTAAAAAGTTCCGTCATATCACTAATATATGTTATATAAAGGATAATAGCGAACTGTTAAAATTGTTGATTCAATATTGTTTCATGCGCAGTGTGTCATGTGGAGCCGTTCGGCTAAAAACACCTATCAAGTCCCATGCCGTCTAGTTGAGATCACAACAATTTTTTAATCACATTTCTATAACGAATGTCGTTCACAGTCGCTACTGAATTAATGTTTCTTCGGCGACACTCTTGTTTACAGCAACAACGTTTGTAAAAGACTGACCGAAAATTCTGGGAAGTTTGCGGACGGCCTCCACGTATTCGAAATCAAAGTGCGTTCTTCTTTTCTGTAGTGCTCAATTTTTAAAAATCATTAAAGGACTGTTGTTAAATATCAAAGTTGCCACTAGTGCAAAAAAACTGCTACAAAATATAAATAGTGCCTTCCTATTCTAGTGCTTTCCTATATAAAACTTTTTTGTCAGCCTTAGAAATGATCACTGGACTCACTCCCGTGCACTTTACACTTAAAAGCACTGTAGCCTGTGCGAGGTTAAGGCTACCCAACCTAGCTCATCTTAAGGAATGCATTCAAAGGATTCTGGACTCCGTCTGGAACTCTACATATCTTGCTCTCTGCTACAAGACGAAGAGTACACTCAACTTTTCCAAGCACTTTAAAATGGGTCCAAGATGGAAGGAGGCGCTCCACGCCTTCTAGCTCTGTGCTAGAGAACGCTTACGAAGGGGTCCTCTCGGTACCAGACAGCTATAATCAAAGTTGGTTTGAGTTTTCTTTAAACTTCTCGACACACTAGCTGCAAGAATTCAGACACTCCGTTCATAGTTCCAGAACCCTTATGTGAGGTAGACAATTGCTTCACAACTAACCTAATACGCGAAGAGCCAAAACCATATGAAATTAATTACTGGATAGCCCAGACAGGCATGTGGTAGTCGAAAAGCCTCAAGAGATTTAACTGTCACTGAAAAAATTTTGGTGTGGTGGTAGATGAATATTGCAAACTCTGCCAAGAGGTAGAGGAAACATCACAACATATTCTATTCGAATAATTTCCTAGGCAGTAGGATTTTAGAGGTTGCACAATAGATATATCAGATCGCTGTGCTACACGTATTATAGCCTATAACTAATAAACAATTAAACGAGAAAAATTCTTTAAGCCAATTTTTTTTACGAGGAATCACTTTTTAGAAACAATTTTTGTTTAGAGTCTTTTTTTTAGAGAAACAAAAGTTTGGGGGTAAACATATTTTTACAGAAAATATTATTAATTTCATATTTTTAATTTTTAAAATGATGTAATGATTTTTTATTAAAAAAAACTTTTCTAATATTTAAAATAAAGATTTCATGAGCAAGGTTTTTTTCGCAAAGACTATGTTTATTTACCCCTAATAACACTCATCGCAGAGTCTTTTACCACCACCCAATATAAAATGCACCAGAAATACTAAACAGTTAAAAAAACAATTCACATCTGACACCTTTATTTTCTGAAATTGTTGTTTCAATAGTTCAGCTACAAATGCTGGCTCGTGTTCATTCCAATAACAAAACATTTTGAACAGAAGCATTTAATTCCCAAAACATAGAAAAAAAAAACATAAATTTTATTTTCAACACCACGCATTTCGTACAAACTAATTTGAATATATTTTGTAGCTTTTAGATGCGAGATTATTTTTTGTGATTTGTTAACAAGCGAATCTGAATAAACACAATCTATTTTCCAGACAGTTAAATTTGAAGTGAATTGATTTAATGAAATATCGTAGCAGAAAATTTAAATATGAACAATGATAATTAAATTTTGAATTTAATGCCAAAACTGCAATACCGGTCGGCACTTACGAGTTTCTAATTCGAGAATAAACTTAATAATTATAATAATAAATTTATTTTCTTGTCAGTGAATGCGATGCTCCTCAAGAACAATACGCCTGTGATTTTGGCAACGTCACGAAGAAACGTGGCAAAAAAACCGATCTGAAGTTTGTGTTTGTACAAAAATATCATTGCCGTTGTCAACATTGACCCGACAATGTTACACGCAATTGAAAATCATACGTTCGTTTCTACAGCGTATATTGCTAAAAGACTAAAAGAGGTTCTCTTGCAAAATGCAAATAATCTTCTACAGACCGTCATAAGCCATGCTTATGCTCTGCTGAACCTTCGATCGATATTTATTCTGAGCTACAAGCACCTTCTCCCATCTGAATAGAAATTGAATCTAAAAAAGTCACATTTTTGGGTCACTGAAAATCTACGTGTATGACACGGGCAGCCATTAATCTTGCCATGGTGGATCATTTACTCCGAAACTGTCACCGGCCCTTATTTTTCTTGCCACAAATTGTAAAATTGGAGCTGGAAGATATTTTGGTTCCAATTGCACTTTTGACTCGCCCTACTACTACTGCTTGTTTTAGTGGTTCGAATTTATATTTACATGATTGAACGCTTATAAGTTTTTGAAGATAATTAAAGTGTGTTTTGTCAATTAAAAAACCTTTTTTCGCTAATTCTCTGAGTTTGTTAATCTTCCGTCTTTGTATAGATTAATTACCGTTTTCGTTTTATTAACGTACTCCCTTATGTAACAAAGAGCTTTACCCATATCAAGATCAATCCTATTTTGGGAGCAACCGCAGACCTGCCTGGTGCCGAAAAATATAACCCAGTAATGAAAGATGAAGAGAAATTTATACGTTTTCGAATTTCGTATGTCAGTTAATTTGGCAACGCTTGGACGGGTAGTGGAAATATAATATCGCCATTTTAGAAATTGTTGCTTTAAGGCTTTTCAAAAATAACATGTCGGTTAACTTCTACTATTACTATGTCTATGGTTCGTTTTTGTTAACTTTTTGTGAAAAATATTTCATAAATAAATATTTCATAATTATTTCATATGTAGCACAGACTGGTATGCCGCGTGGTATTTACCAATAGTTTACTTATTGCTCCATATTTAACAAATAAAAAAGTAGAATAACAAACATTACTCCAACATCATTACCTAAAAAAAAAAACAAATAAAACCCGTTTCCAATACAAACACAAATAAATGAAGCTAAAAATTCAAAATATTAAGAAACACAAGTACACATCTACGTTTACTAAACACAAGGGGTTTCTTTCAAGTTTATCACGGTATTTCTCGCAAATATCACAGTTTTCGATCCCAAAATCCCGGGAAATAAGTGCGGAAAATCCCGGGAAATGAAATTTTAAAAACGCTAAAATATGCTAACATTTAAAATCAAAAATCGCTAGATTTCTTTCTAAAGTCTAAAGTGCTAGTTTCGCAACTAACCTGTATTTAAAATCACTAGATATGACGAGAGGGCAGCTAAATTATTATCATTGTTAGCAACTCTTCTTGCCTCACTACCTACGTCTTGTCTAGCTAAAAATTTGCTAGCACATAGAGAGAGCGGTGGCAGAATAACGAGAAGAAATTTGGTCGTAGTCTTCTATGTTAGCTGTTTCTGCCCAGTTTGAGCAATAATTTGTTGTTTGTCATCGGGAGCAGTTCAATGTTCTCAGCATAGTTTATGTACGGGGGCTTACAGACCAGCGCACTCACATAGATTCTTTTATTTTGCCTGTGAGTATTTTGTTTCTGTAATGGCAGAACAACGTTGTGCAAACAACTGTTCGGACAAATGTGTTTGAACGCGAACAAACCGTCAACAGCGACGGTCGTCACGAGCCAAATTCCTGCGCGAACAGTAAAATGTTCGATAGCTGAACAGATTTTAGTTTCTTTAGTTCTTTCAAAGTCTAATACAAACTTAATGGAACTTGTTTTTATGGGTTTATGTTGGTTTTTCTTTTTCTTAAAAAAAACGTCACACAAGTGCAATATTTTAATAAAGTGAATTTATTATACTCTTAAAAAATATATACTATTTTTACTTATTTGTTCGGAGTGGGAAATCCCGGGATGTCGGGTAATATCTATTTACTTCCCGATTTCCCGGGATAAAACTCTAATTTTCATGTAAATAAAAATGTAAATGTAATAATTCAGGTATGTGATTTATCTCTAAAAATAACGCTCTTGTGGAGAAAGTTTAATTCAAGGTAATACAAAATTTCTAGGGAGGGTAAATTTCCTACCTTTGAAATGGGTATTTTTTTTTTATTTTAGAAAGCTTTCGCAACAAGACTATTTGAATTTCTAGCTGTGATGGAAAATATAAAACTTAATTTTTTTTTAAATTTCCTAAAGATAAAAACATTTCCCTTGTAGGGAAATTATAAAAAATTTCCCTAATAGGGAAATTATTTTATTGAAAAATTTTTTACCAGGCTGCACTTAACAAATAGTTATTCTAACAGTATTTATACTCTTAAATCTTCTCATATTTCCCTTACTGAGGAATTTCCTTTACTGGTAATTTTTTTTTTTAAATTATTTTACAAACACAACAAAATTTCTAATTAAGATTTTTTTATATTTTAGACTTCACTTAAAATAATTATTTTTTCTAGTAACATTAAATTTCAATAAAATTTCTCGAATTTTTTCAACTTAATAAATTTACTTATTGGAAAATTTTCCGTACAGGTAAATTTTTATTTTAAAAATTTTAATAAAAATGTAAAACATTCGTTATAATTTTTTAAAATTTCTGTGGAGTGAAATTTGCCTACTTTTCCCAAAAAAAAAACCATTTTATATTATTGTTTAGATTATAGAAATATAATTTTTTTTTAATATTTTTAAAACGTGCTGAGTTAGTTTTTTAAGAAATAATATTTTTATTCGCTTCACAAGTGCAGGGGTATTTCTAAGTTTCGCATTTGGCTTGAAATTAAATAAAAAATTCATAATTTCTTTCTTAAAAATTATCTAACTACCAAAAAACGAATTAATTCACCAAAAAACTGAAATGAATCTTTCGCAAAAAAAAATCAAAATCAAAAATTTACCAAAAAGCGGAAATGTAAAATCGTTTATTCAACATCAAATCGAAAATTCACCAGACAATAACTCAAAAATTTTATGGTTGTAATTATAAAAGTTACAAATTTACGAAGAAATCATCAGAAATAGAAAATTTACTTAATAATTAAAAATATGTCAACGAACCAGAGTTTCAAAATAAATAAAATTTTACGAAAGCATTTAATGGAAATTTGAAAAGTTGATCAAAATTTCCAAACAAAAGTCATAAATTTAAGTTCATAATTTATGGACATTTTTTTGGAAAGAATTCACTGATTAATAAGAAAAGATTTATGCAACTCTTAAAAAAAATTAGCTAAACATTTAATAAATTGCGCGGGGTTTTTGGTTGCAACATCATGTTTGAAATCGTTTTTTGTTTTATAAGGGTCCTTATAAGCGTATTTAGAAGCGAGTAAAATAAGACTAGACGTGTTAAAATCGAAAAGATACCTCTGAAGATATATTTATTTCGTTAAAAGGTAAATGTCTAATATAAATTATGAATTTTCTTAGAATTTCAAAAAACTCTTAATTTAAAAAAGTATTACTAATTCTTGACTTTACATTCCGACAGGATGTTTTGATGAAGATTTTTGGAAGGAATTTCCGTCGTTCCTTCGAACCAAAAATGACACTGAAGATGTCACATAGCCGGAACCGGTTTCTGTTCAATCCAAACTGGACAAGGGATGGTGGTTCCAAAATCTACATGCCATAAAAACAGCATAATGAGTGACGAGGCACATCTTCATTTGAATGGATATGAGAATAAAGAGAATAGTTTGAGGAAAAACCCTCAAATTATTCATCAGTCACCTCTGCATCCATTAAAAGTGACAGGCTGGTGTGCAATTTGGTCAGGAGGAAACATTGGTCTCTACTTCTTTGAAACTGAAAACGGCTTAACGGTAACTGTCAATGGGGAGCGATATCGTGATATGATTGACAACTTCTTAACGCTACAACTGCATGCTTTGGGCTTGACTGACATGTGGTTTCAACAAGACGGTGCCACATCGCATACAGCCAGGATTACAATGGAATTACTGCGAGACCTTTTTCCACGACAAGTTATTTCAAGGAATGGTGATGTTGATTGGCCTCCACGGTCGCCTGATTTGTCTGCTCCGGACTTCTTTTTGCGGGGATATCTGAAAAGCAAGGTTTCTGCGAACCAATCAAAAACGCTGGAGCAACTCAAGCAAAATATTCGTGATGAAATTAATGAAATACCGCGTGAAATGTGTGAGAATGTAATGAAAAATGTGTTCAAAAGGGATCACATTTGTAAGGCTAACAGAGGCGGACATTTATCTGATATTGTATTCCATTCATAATTGCCGACATTTATCAATATACGATCCATTCTCTTTCATTTAATCAAAAATTTAAAAACTAATCGCCTATAGTAACTGGAGCAAAGTTCCTCAAAGTATTCCAGTCAGTGCCTTGCGATTGGTTATGTCTGGTAATGTGTCAAATGTAAAATGGGTTCTTAATTTCGCGAAAATATGTTTTTGTTTCGATGTGCTCACTTCATGGCCTGCAAAAGTTATTCCCAGGTCATTCTACGCGAAACAGAGCAGAGCAAATATAATTCTGACATTTACGTTATAATTGACGCATTATTCGTTCAAGAGTTAAACTCGATAACCCGTACTTGTTATATTAATCACCCAAACGCTTTACAAGCAAAACTTTAGCTTTCGTTTTATTAAGATCGTTGATTTTTATTATTTTGTTGGTTAAGGATGATGCAGACGACAACAAGAGTGATGACGTTACAGAAGGTGACGCTAATTAAAGCATCGAATTCTCCTCTTGGTTTCTTGTTAGTTTTTTCGTTTATTTTCATTTTATCTTTTGTAACAAGTGTAGGTTTCGTTCGTCTTATGCGCGGTTTTGTCAATATTTTTGACTATTTTGCTTTTGATTAAAACTAGTTTTCAATTGTAGTTTAAAACCACACAACTCTTAAAGTAAAATGTTGTAGTAAATATTTTAAACTAATCAAAAGCAGTTTCATTCAATAAAACATTTGAAAAAACTGGCGGTTTTCATTGACAAATTTTATTTTGTTTGGCCTCATACGAATATTAAGGGGGCGGATGGCATTTAAAAATAAAATTAACTAGTTTGCCAAAAACACGATGCCACACGACTTGGTAACCAGCGAGTTACTTAACTACAACCTACGTTATGAGATGTAGGAGAGTAATATGAAAATGTAGGTGGAAAGACACATAGTAAGAAGTTAATTCATTTTCAAAAGTTTTTGCAATTCTTAAAGTTGATCATAGCATTTATACACAATTAATATTAAAACAGAATGATGAACTAATTAAGTATTTAAACGAAGCGACCATTTGACACAAAAATATATAGTAATTGCAACAGAGCTTTGTGTCATTTCTTTCAAGAGGCCTATGCCTGAATAAAATACAGACTGAATATTTTAAGGCTGCAGGAAAACAAAAAATATTAAGTAGAAGTAGGTTGGTTGGTAGATTATATGCTTTTCGAATTGGGGTAGAAATGCGATACTGGGAAAACTATCTGTTCGCTTATCCTTCTTATAGATTGATTTAATGAATCGTCCACTACCCCTTTGATTATTATTATATATGAATGGCAGTTGTAGCATACTGGCGGCCTGATCGGCATTAACCCTATCAAATATTCCACAGATCCTGCAAATAAAATTTTGTGCGATTTGGAGTTAAGCTAACTAACTGATCAACAAATCCACGGGTCACCACCAAAAGCGAATCACGAACAATTGGTGCAGGGCTTGTTTCCCGGAGAGCATGCTTTATCTTATGGTGCCAATAGCTTCGTTACTACGCCAAACTACTCTAAACAAACTCAAAATATGTACTGGTACCTCAAATCCACTGGACCATCAAGTCGATACGCTATTCAGCCTTCCTCACCGCATTTTGTCAATATATTTAAAGCCGGATGGTTAATTTTTCCAAGTTTGCGGCTGTATATGAATTCCAAGTTGAAGATCAGAGTCGCCTTCTGAAGGAAACCACGAATCAATTCAATCGAACACTCCTCGCAAGTGTTGGCCAGCGATCTGGGTGCAACTATTAAAGAGCAGTAATAGTTCGATGCCTTAAAAATTTTGCATACTTATTTCTATAAAATCAGTTTACGAACACGATCCCCTATGATTGTCCAAAAGTCCATGTTTCACTATGTCGACTTATAACCACCACCAACACGGTTTTCAACTAAGAAGCATTGGCAACATGTTGTTACTATTTTTCTTCGCTTGGGGTTATCGTAATCGGCCAACATTTCTCAGCTTTATTCTATATGTCACGCAATTTGCTTTTCAAAAATTATATCGCAGCTCTCAAAGTGATCATCACTTATGCATGTTCTAAAACCTCCCTTCCAGAGCTGCAAACGTCATCGAGTTATCATTTATGAAGCACTGAAACCATTTCCTTATTTGAAGCTTATTAGAAAATTAAAACCTTGTGCAAATGAAGAACATTTGCTTCGTAACTACGTGATTCAGTCTCTAACAAATGATTGTTTTGTTTGGAGTTCTGTGCACATGATCGATTGTGTTGAATCAACCACTCCTCTATGCTTAAGTCATCTATATTAAACTATTACACTAAATTGGACAAAAAAGCAACGATATTAAAAATTGCCAGTCCAGTCTTATGATCAAATTTGTAACTGTTCACTTTCATCTACCGAAATGATTGAAATGATTTCTGCTCGTACTTCACTTAACATAACGTAGGATTTTGCCTACTATTTTTCTGCTGCAGTGGATGGAGAAAACCTCAAATGGACCACTATTGGTCATTATTGAGGGCTCATGTGTTCATAATAAACTGGCCTGTGGAGCGCACTACACACTACAAGTAAAACTCCTTCTTCAGCCGTACTGTTCGTATGTGAAATAAACTCTCTGCAGAAGTTTTTCCTGCCACTATTAATGAAGGTGAATTCAAATCGAATGTCCTTCCTTCTCATAACCTTTATTCCTCCTTCCAACACAATGCATTGCATAAAAAGGGGTCATTCCCTGATCCAAAGAAAAATATTTCGTTTTTATTCTTCTTTAACTCATTTCGCCATACCTGTTATGAAATCATTTGACCATTACTGACAGTTCAATTAACGTTGACTGTATTAAACAACAACATCAAAATGAATTCGTTGTAAACTTTCGTCTTTAACAATTTTTTTTTGCTTCATTTTCTTGCACATCCTCTTCCACATTTTCTTCAATTTCAACGTAAGTGCTCCAAAACGTAGGTATTCTCCAATTTAATTCTGTTACTTTTTCTCCAGGTCCATTTTAATACAATATTACTTTGTAGTTTATGTGTCATTTGTCCTATCATGCTATGCTTCGTTAACTCAATTGAATATATGAGTTGAAAACTGTAAGCGAAATACGAACACACAAATACATCCATATGTATGTGTATGTTACATAAAGAGCACAATAATAGTAAATACCTGCTGCAAGCCTATTTTATTGTTCATAAACTTTCTTTATATGGTCTTCACGCCCGGGAGACAATTCTTCTCGGTGATCTTCGCCAGCCTAATGTAATGCAATACGGAGGATTAGCGGGAATCAGTTTCCGAGGCTTCTCTATGGCCTGAGATTGGAAGACAAGTATCGTGGGGGTTTTGAACAGTATCAAACGATTGGTAGAAGGGGAACCTAAAGCCCACGGGACAATAAGGCCGAGACAACTTTTTAGAGCAGCATCGTGGTAGCTGGATATTAACAAAAAGAAAAATTAGAGAAGATTAGTTTATATAACTGATGTGACATTCAATAGCAAAGTAAGCTGTCCATGCAACGGCAGAAGATTCGGTAACTACGACCCCCCTCCCTTAGCATGATGAATGCTCCAGGCAGCTATGGTTCTAAAGTCCACCGTTGTATTATTACATACATGCGGGCGGTGGTAAACCCATAGTGTCGTCGCCGATTGCCATCTTCGTTCATAGGGGACTTGTAAGTATCTACCGCCCCTTTGGGTTTTGGATAGGGCAATTATCTGCCAGCAAAAAGAAGTAGCAGTTTTAAGCCCTAAAAAAGGCCGCCAATAAACAAATAGTTCAGCTTTAATTTTATATTACAATTTCTTAGGCAAGGAAGAAAAAAGTACTATACCATTTAATGAAATTTCTATTGTGTTTGGTTCGCAGGCCAAGTTCAGGCCTGATGTATACAATTAATATATAACACGAAACTGTTCAAGCTATTTTACTCCCCTCATAAGTTTGCTTCATTTAGTCATAATATAATTAAACTTGATAGTTAAGGACTCGACATATTGATAACCTCATAGAACAAGTTTGAAAGTTTTAAAAGCTACCCGAGAAAAGAAGGTGTAAAAACTACACATTTTAGTACCTCTCCACTGACTCACTAATTAATGTTATGGGGCACATCTCCAGTAGCTAAGGAGCTGAAATTTGGTACACAGATAAGTTTGAGGGAATAGTTTAACAAAAAAATTCGAAAACGAGCACCTTCTATCTAGAGGGACTTGGGTGCCCCATTATTTGTATGGGACATTTCCACAGTATCTGAAGAGCTGAAATTTGGTATAACCCAACCGTTTGTAAACTTCTAGTTACAGGAAATTTTATACCTGCACACAAATACATGGTGGCGCAAAATTAAACACCTTATCGGAAGTTTTATACTTTTTGCAAAAAGCGTCGTAAGTCAATCACATTTGACATTTGTAAACCACACACCTGCAGTATACAAACACATAAGCAATAGAGCCATATTCTCCGCAAGAGCGTTGGGTAACTCTATCGACTTTTTTTTTAACAATAACTGGTCGGTAGTGTTCACGCAGCATGAATTTTAACTTCCATTTTCTAATCGTGTCACGCCAACTGGGCAAACAGTCCGCCGCTTAGCTACTTGACTCGAACAGATTGGAACCACAAAACACCATGCAGGGCGCGGTTGGCTGTGGCTGCCGATGTCGCTGAGAATGAAGACACATCAACCAGACGACTTGGCATGTAATTGTGCATCACCAGACAGACGTTACAGCAAATTTTAGTGAAAGACATACATATGTTCCCGTACAAAGTGCAAACAGCGCATCACTTAATGCCTTTTGATCGTCAATCAAGTGTGTATAGTCCGAAGCCTGTTAATATGGGAACGACTTAAGAGGAAGATGTGGCCAAACTAGCAGGTTGTCTAGAAATAAGATGGTATTCTACATAACAAGAACAATGTGCTCATTTTGATCTCAGTAATTTTAATGTCCGAAATTTTTGATAGCTCTTTCTTCTTTTAAAAAAGGTGTTGACCTGATTGCTTGTGCTACATGTAAATTCACTGCTGTGCTTTGTTACCTGTCGGTCATAGTCAGTTACTCTAAATTGAACATCTGATAAACAATCTTATAATATGCAGTTGTTCTCTTTGTTATATTATGCAAGACATTATTATCAAGATATTATGGAATTACATAAGAATTGTTAAGGTGCACTGACCGAAAAACTTATTGGTATAAAAGTCGTATAAGAGGTGTATAAGAGTCGTATAAGAGTTGAAGATATGTATAACTTTCCATAGAAACTAAAAGAGCAGCTAAAGTCTGCAAATGTTAAATCTTTTAATGAATAATCACGCATTCATCCGTTAGTTCCCCAACTTAATTTTGGTTATTTCGCAAACAACAACAAAAAGAAATAAATCAATTCTATTTCATAGTGATTTATTATTTTCATCTACCAGCAAAACTCTGCCAATGGAAATTATTCTTAAGTTCTAAATTAATTGTTAACTGCCTGAGACCTTAAATGAACAACAAGAATAATAATAATGTCACAAATGTGACTTCCTAATCAACATTTTAACGCCTGCAGCGTATAATACTAGAGTACGGCTTGGCAAACTTCAGTAAAAATATATGAAACAAAAGATGTCGCTTTTATTCTTTGACACAACACAGAGCCTTTTTCAAAACAAACGATTCATCAAATTATTGCGAAAAATTAAAGAAAGAGATCATTTGTTTCAAGATAATATTTGTTGAAATGAAAAGAAAAAGAATTCCACTTAAGCCACCGCTTAAGCGGCTAGCAATTTTTCAATTAAAAACAATTAAATGAAACACAGAAATGGAAGACGGTAGAAAACATGAAGCGATAAATAGAGACAACCCGACAGCGGCACAGACATTAAGTAATAAACAATTGAGTTTGTAATACTGTGGCACCAAGCTTTATTGGCAAATTATAAGAAAAGTTTACTTTTGCTGACATAAAATAATAACAGCCTTTTCTTCAAAGACAGTTTGCAAAAGTATTTTAAATCACAATAAATGGCAATAAAAATTATGAGTGAATTGAGTCACAAAAGTTGATGAATAAATTTTAAATTGAAGGTAGCAGTAACAGAATAAATATTAATCGACTTTGGATTTTTCGTCTATGTAGAAAAGGCAACTTTACTGCCTTGCTAGGCTCCTAAAAGGGTCGGCGATTAAGGAACTCCAGCTATTTAAGAAACTACTCTAGTCGACGGTGTAACAGTAGAAGGCAGAGGAAGCATGACCAAACGGTCGCCAGTTGACAAGTAATGTCAAGCTCTGAGCAGATCACTTTTGCTTCTGCATTTACTGAAGGCGGGAGTGAACTTAACGAGCAGGCGGGGAGATTAATCCCTAAAGTAACTTCA
The DNA here is from genome assembly GCA_963932375.1 of Phania funesta. Taxonomy (NCBI): domain Eukaryota; kingdom Metazoa; phylum Arthropoda; class Insecta; order Diptera; family Tachinidae; genus Phania; species Phania funesta. The sequence goes on along the minus strand of OZ010653.1, from coordinate 98,743,534 downwards.
TTGCTAAAGAATATAAGCGAATTTTGTTTTATTTTTTCCTGGAGAGTGGGAACATATGGATCTGTGTAAATATTTTCACGGTATTTCGTAAGGTTCTAGATTGTCTTCTTCGTAAAATCTATATGTGTGATTCGCAAGCAGTAGACCAAAGGATAATGCGATATTAGATTTATAGAAAAGGTCTTTGGATCCCAAAGCCAAGTTGAATTTAAGACCATGTAAGCAGTGTAGTTGATTGGTTCTAAATTTTATGCCCGTTATTTTTCCTTAATATGGAGGTACCTAATTAGGCAACCATCTAGATGGATACTTGACTATTTCACGTAGGTCCTCTAATTATTAATACAAGACTGAAGTTGTTCGACTGCTACCTACGGTCTTGACTAACCCTTATAAAAGCCGTGTCCTCTGCAAATGTTGACGTAAACTTGTTATCCGCTGTATGGCAGATATAGCGGTGCTAATATACTACCTTGAGGACCTCCTGCAGAGAATGGGAGGATAACCTGACTTAAGTCCTTTCCTATTTCACGGATCATAACAATTTCAGATTTCTTCCAAGAGCATGGGAAAAAGCCAAACTTTGGTTGCGTTATCACTTGCCGAAAATATTAGTACAACAGCTGTTAACTTTAGTAGCCCAATGGTACTATTTCTGGCCACCGGACATATCTGGCTGCCTCTAGGCAAGTCAATTGAATTTCGGTTGTAAAGAAGGTATTCGAACTTGGAAGAACCTTCTCTAAATGATTTGTGACGATATATAATTTTCCACTTTAGTTTTTGGTTCAAGTAAGGTCTTCAAGTCTTATTAAGGATTTGTAGGCAATTGGTCATTTAAGTACCTTTCAGCTTTCTACAGGCTATACTCTGTGTTTTTTTTATCCGAGTTTTTTAAATAGCTCTCGTAATCTGCGTAAGATTTGGATAGGACTATTTCGCATTGCATTCTAAGCCTTCTCTTCTCCATGACGAGCATCTATATATATAAGCTGTTGGTACTGATGCCATTTTCTTTAACTGATGGTTATGTCGCAACTCTGGCTGAGGCAGTTATTACGTCTGAGAAATGTTCCACAGCTTCTTGAACATCAGCAGGGTTTATTATTGGCATAGTCAGAGCTAAATAAGATCTGTGATGTGATGTCAATTTTTGGGACGAATTCCCGTCATCCCTTGTTAAGTTTGTTTTGGAGACAAACCGGTTTCATCTTAGGTGTCATTTTGTCTCTCAACAACAGCAACTCAAAACAGCAACTTGGAAAAAAGCTCGAAGCACAAAAACAAAATGTGAAAGGTGCTAAAACAAACACATATCACGGGGTGTTTTGAGCTGGTGATGTGAGAGGGTCTTTTGAAATGTGATTAAACCAAGTTGAAAATTTATGATTGTGGGGCTTGACGCTTTGCCTGGGAAAAGGTAACACGACAGGTCATATAAGTTTTAGAGTTAGCTGGCATTAGACTATTCACCTAAACTTAGATTAGACCCCGTAGCGTTAAGAGCATCGAATGCGTAGACTCAATAAAGAGCAGTGACAGGTACTACCACCTATTCGACAACAATTAATCGGCAAAGTCCAAGCGGGAAGATGTCACGCTACCACCAAAACTGAGTGCAGCAAAATAATTAATTTGCCCATAGCTTGTTTATAACTGCATCTAGTGAACTTCATGCTTTAGCGTGGCTTGTAAACCAGTAGAGGTGTCTACAAGTAAACGTAGTGCCTCCAGACTATTAGAAGGGTTACGTGAAGTCACCGTTCCCAAATGCATAAATTACTGAAAATTTAGTACCAAAGTTTAGCTACAACTAAAAAAGGAATACTCAAATAAACCAAACACCAAAAATGTACCCGCTACAATATTTAAACACAAAACACAAACAATTTATTCACTGAATTAAATGCGTTTATTTGTCATTTAAGTCATTTGAAGTTCATAAAGTTGTTTATTGCTTTATTTTTATATTCTTTTCTTCGCCCCTCTTACGACCTCAAGGAAATAAATGGTGATGCTGACGCTGATGTGTTGATGTTTGGAATTTGTTTCATTACAAACGTTGTTGGGTTGTTATGAATGCTTAAGTGTGTGTGTTGGTTTTAGGTCTTTATGTTGGAAAGGGGGGATTAAGGTTAATGCTTGCTACGGAATATTCTACAACATCATGTAGTTGTATCAGGTGTCATGTTTCAGGTTTATTTTTAATATTTTTTTGTAGATGATTTAATTTAATTTTGTCTTTAATTTTTTTGACTGTTTATCTCCTTGTGCTTGTGATATAACAACTGTTTTTTTATCACTAGATTGATATTGAAATTTGGTTTTATTAGAACTTTTTGGGGATAAATTCATTTGTCGGCACTTGATGAACATTTCGTGAAAGGAAATGATTCCTTAACACTCACAAACTTTATTTCAATGTTGTGATAATCATTTACTACAACTCCTACAAAATGTTCATGGTCTTATATTGAGAGCCACTTGTTTGCCTACACTTATGTTTTTAAACGCCCCAATCGAGCTTGATCTTTTTTTGAGCAGATGACGGAATAAAACTATTTTTTCTTCCGGATCAAGAAAACTATATTTTTTAAAGAACAACGATTATTTCTTATCAGTAGATCGGAGCCTAGTAATAGACAGCACTTAGACTAATATTACGAGTAGTTCCTGCTGTATTCCCAACTGCCTAAGGCCGTAGAAAGAGTCCCTGAAAAGGTATAATTTCTGTAAATTTATAGCCGCGCAAAAACATAAATGTGAAGATAAGACCAAGTTCAGATCTGAAAAATTTCGTTCGTATAAAGTAATGAGATCAAAATGAGAACCAAGTTCTTCATATGTACAATACCATCCCATTTTTAGGCAACTTGCTAGTTTGGTAAAATTTTTCACATAATCCTTTCTTTTATTAGAAAGTTACAAAAAATATTGCCCAAAAATGGGATGATATTTATGTTTTTATGCAGATCTGTACCTGTATACCAAATTTCAGCTCTCTTGCCATTGTAAACTTGTCCCATACAAATAAAGGGAAACCCTAGCCTCACCAGATAAAAAGTGCCCGTTTTCAATTTTTTTTGTTTACTAATTCCCCAAGGCCTACATTGGAAGTGCCCCATAATATTAATGAGTCAGTGAGTCTGTGAATATGTACTTAAATATTTACTTTTTACACCTTCATATCTCGGGAAGAAATTACCATAAATTACCATACCTATACGTAGAGTCCTTATGTTTCAAGTTTCATTATTTTATAATTAAAGGAAGCAAAAGTAAAAACAGCGCGAATGGTTTCGTGTAATATACACACTGTGTGCTTTAGGCCTGCACTTGGCCTGTCGCACGACCTTGCGACCTTGCGACCTTGCGGGCAGTTTGCCGTTGGAAATTAAATTTGGTTCGAAATTTACGCAAAACTATATTTTGAAAAAAGATCGTTGCCACTCATTATAAATTGCACATACCCAGTTATATTTTGGCAAAAGCTGTCAACTTTGCAACCGTTTAAATTGCATTAAATTCCAAAAAGTTTTATTCCACTAAGATGTTAGCCATCAATAAATATTTGGCGATTGTTAAAAGTAATTTTAAGAAGTATTTGATTGTGCCAAATCTTTATAAAACTATAGACTCTTTCAATATAAATAACTGCAGATGATTTAGGTCATTTCTTTTCTTTTTTCGATTTTGACCACTTTAAGACTGTTAAAGACATTTTTATAAAATTTTGAATGTTTTAGTTTAACATTCATTACATTGAGTTTTTTTTTCTATGTTTATTTCGAGTTTTATGTCAAAAACTTTCAACTTCTTTGGTAAATTTCCGACTTTTGCAAATTTTTCGACTTCTAGAAAAAATTTTACGATTTTTTAATAAAATTAAACTGTTTTAGTAATTTTTCGGTTACTTCTACAAGTAAGGTTTCACTTGGTCAATTAGGAATTTGTTGGTAAAATGTAATTCTTTTGGTAAAATATTTATTTTTTGAAGGACATTTGAGTCTTTACTGAATTTTCGATTGTTTGGTAAAACTTTTTTAATACAAGTGAATTTTCCATTTTAAGTGATTTTTGCGGATTCATTTGCAATCCTAAATATTTGTGTATAAATGCAAATTTCTTGAAAAACCTAATAAACGGCAAAAAAATATTCAAATTCACAAATAATTTATCAAAAATTTGAAATTACAATATCAGATAAATGTCCGCCTCTGTTAGCCTCACAAATGCGAGCCCTTTTGAACACATTTTTCATTACATTCTCACATATTTCACGCGGTAGTTTATTAATTTCATCACGAATATTTTGTTTAAGTTGCTTCAGCGTTTCTGGTTTTTTGAGCAGTCAAATCAGGCGACCGTGGAGGCCAATCAACATCACCATTTCTTGAAATAACTTGTTGCGGAAAGAGTTCTCGCAGTAATTCCATTATAATCCTGGCTGTATGCGATGTGACACCGTCTTGTTGAAACCACATATTAGTCAAGTCCAAAGCATGCAGTGTGGCGTTAAAAAGTTTTCAATCACATCACGATAACGCTCCCCATTGACAGTTATAATTACGCCGTTTTCAGTTTCAAAGAAATAAGGTCCAATGATTCCTCCTGACCAAATTGCACACCAGACTGTCACTTTTAATGGATGCATAGGTGTCTGATGAATAATTTGAGGGTTTTCTATTGCCCAGAACCGACTATTCTGTTTATTCACATATCCATTCAAATGAAAATGTGTCTCGACACTCATTATGATTTTTTCATGACAATCGGGGTTGTCATGGGCGAGCTGTGGCATCCTTTTGCCATATGTACGGCGGCGTAAATGGTCTTCTGGAAGAAGCTCTTGTGTCAACTGAATCTTAAATAGAAACAAATGCAAATCTTTGTGCAAAATTGTGGCCAAAGTTGTTCTTTGAAGACCAAGCTCCTGAGCACGGTGTCGAGTTGAGGTTGATGGATTGTTTTGAACGCTTTCTTGAACTGCAGTAATGTTTTCAGCCGATCTTACAGTACGTTGTGATCCATGCTTGGGCCTATCAGCTACAGTCCCTCTTTCTTCGAAATCATTAACTACACGATAAATAGTGCGTCTTGCTGGCACATGGTTTCTCCCAAAAATTTCACGTAACTTTCTTCTTGTCACAGTAATCGATGATTGATTTTGATCAAATGTTTTAACGATTAAAACACGTTGGTTTACCGAATATTTTTCCATAATAATTTTGCCATGCCTCTACTTCACGACTGCCAAATATGAACTGTCAAGACTAATGTTTACCAAGTTGGCGGCAATCGGCGGACACCCTATACAAATCACTTTCATAAAAGAATTTAAACTACACAGACTTAAGAAAAAAAATGCTTGTATTAAAAGGAAAATATATAAATATTAGCTAAAAATAACAAGAAACTACAAATCACTTAATTTCTGTTTATATTTCTCGAAGTTTCAGACGCATTTTGTAAGCGAAAATGTTTGTTTTGTTTTAATTTCACATTACATATTTTTAAAATGCGTTCAGGGTCAAAATGGTTTAATATAAACAGAAAACGAGTACTACAATTCCACAGCCAAATATAAACATTTTAATACAACGTCATCATCCATTTTAAATTATAAATAGAAAAGAACATTTAAAAGTGTTTTTCAAAAATTTAAAATGGAAGGAAATATATGTTTGACATTCACGAAAATAAAAACATTGCATAGGAATTTTTTAGGGTGTTTTACACTTTTAAAGACAGACTGATACACAAACAGCTGCACGTAACCATAATAAATGCCCCATAATGGAGTTTATATGGGGGCCACCCTAAAAGCAACCAATCTCACAAGAAAAATACCAACAATTTGAGGGAAATACGTCTTTAATTTTTAATGAAGTCTTTTCTTTAACCCGATTACAATCTATCAGCAATATTCAGTGAATTATTTATTAGGAAAATCCCTTCAATGTTACCCAAAAATTGTCCTCAACTACAGATTCCTTAAAAAAAATTTTGTTAATTATTTTCTAGGGGCTAGAACACAGAGATGACTACTTTTGTGGAACTAGGAAAAAGCGGGAACAATGTTTTCAGAATCTGGATGTTCCTACATTTAACCTCACAGGAGAGACCTTCCCCGGGTCCACTTTTGAACTGTAGGGCTAAAAAACCAACTTCAGTGTTAGAAGTTAAGCGGTCCCATGACCAATAGATGAAATTTTAATGAAGAACTAAGCACATAAGAATTAAGCACAATAATAATCGGGAGTCGGTGTAACACCGTTAGTATACATTCAATTGTATAGAGTTATTATTTTCGTGCAAGTAGTAACTCTGATATTTACCAGCTGGCACCTATGATTGTTCCGATTATTTAAAATGGAATGGTTCACAAAAGAAGAATGCGAAAGAATGCGAAAGAATGCTTGCAAACTTCGCGAAATTGTCGGTCAAGAAACAGGTCAACAATTCGAAGAGTGGTCAAGAGATATGATAAAACCAGGTACATTTTGGATATTAAGTCTCCAGGAGCAGGTGTTTACTCTCGGGGCTAAACTAGCATTGTAGCCTGCGTCTGGGGGAGTACGTGTTCGAATCGATTCAGTTGCTGCATGAGTTGCTGAAAGTAGGGTGCATGGAGGAAAGATTCTCATTGCACTTGACAATTAGTCCGCTATAAAGAGCATGAGGCAATTGAACGCATGCCCCGAGCCAGTGCTAGAATGTATTCTAAAACTAAACAGATATGCATCGGTGAATGAAATAATATTGATGTAGGTTAAGGCACACATAGGCATAGGCTAGACTTGAACTCGGAGCTGCACTAGGGAACGGCCCCATAATGAGTAGACTAAATCGAATTAAATCCGAAAAGGTAAGGAAGGCTATCACATGCAGACGGATTCAAAAAAAGTCAGTAAGGTGCTTAGATATATTTGGAGTAAATCCAACTGAGTTGCTGCGTTAAGCCATGGAAATTTAAAGTATCCTCTGGCCAAGATGAAAATCGAAGAAAGTACTACTTGCAGACTGTAGTGTGTGTAAATATACAGCACTGGCTTGCTAAGGGTTAGGACCACGGGCATACACTTCTTGAATATGAACGTCGTGGGCGATCTAAGCTTTAGGCAAATGCTAGCAACTACAAGAGACTCCGTGATGAGGCAGAAGGCCTGAAATCACTACAGTAAAAAGTAAAGGCTAGTGTTAGTACGAGACTCAATGAAAGCAAGGTAGTGAAAAATTACAATTTGGGTACCAGTAATCAATCCGAGGACCGAAGAGGGTTGAGAAGGGACAAATAAAGTAAGCGGGTTGCTTTTATATCCCTCCTCTGAAATATTAGAGAGACTTAAGTCCCAGGGGCTTGTGGTTACAGTACTAGTGTTTATTTCTTTACAGGTCGTAATTAGAAAGTCCCATCTTCTTCTAGCTTTATACCCCAGACAAGCCTTGGAAACTGCCATTTTCCTCAATAACAATATATCAAGCTGATGGGATCATTAAGGAGGTATACTTCCGGCGGCAGGCATTGGGTACAGGAGTGTGATAACGGAACTCTTGTGGCTTCGGTTGGCCGGCATAAATTTGGACGAAATGAGATTTCGGAAAAACGGCGCCACGCATGAAACAATTCCTTTTCTGGCATTAGGGATTTCCATAGTGCACTCGTAATCAGGCACCCTGTAGTAGTAGCTAAAACATTGAATCATTTCGTTCCGATATATGCAGTTGATCATCATGCAAAACAAAAAAAAATATTTCTTAAACCGTTTCAAAAATGAAACGGTGAAAGTGAAACAGCGTAAAAGAGATATAAGACCTAGCGATTACGTTTGTGTGATCCGGTGTAGTTTTGTTACTGCAACAACTTTTTCCTTCAAGCATATACGTTCAACTCACTTTAGTTCTATTGTCAACATCATTGGTTCACAGAATATTCCTCCTTGCTTGTTGTTTCTTTTTGAGCACGTGCTTTAATAATAAACATTTTAACACATCCAACATGTATCAACCCATTAAAAATTACTCTAATATTTACAAATCATAGCAACTGTAAGTTGAGCTTTGATATTTTTAAAAGAAGCGGATGCCGATTACCCTTCGAAAAGCTATTGCTCATTAACGATGAGTCCTCCCTGATTTTAGCTCCACTTGAAGATCAGTGCAGATTTCCAGGTCGTCGTGCCCATTTTTTGAAATACTGGGCTATTTAGGTGATTACATGGAAGGAACTACGTGAGGCTTGGCGATGCTCATATTCGCAGCTCGCACTGTGGAGAATATCTTGAGCTGAATTCATGCCTGCATAACGGTGATCAGTTTAGTGCTAATTGTTTCAATGCTTATGGCCATCTACTTCATACTTTAACATTTCTAATGTTATCTATACGATGGTTCGGTTCCTTCTAACACATCTTTCGTAAACCCCTTTTCACGATAACATAAGGGTATTGATAATAACGGCCATTGTCATTATCACTATTTTCTGTACGCTTTTGTGTGTAAAAGTTTTGTATTGATAATTTATTATTATGCGTATTGAATAATTTAATCGAATTCAGTTTCAGAGAAACCCCATTCAAAGCAGTGATTTAAAAAATTATACTTCCCTCAACGGAGACAAGTAATAAATAAAATCAACCATATTAGTAAAATTGAAATTTTTAAATTCGCTACTAAAGGTTTCAATTTTAACACACGCCTATACGTGACATTGAACGCAGAATTTTGCGTAGAAACATAAAACCTCAATGTTATGTTTTAAATACAAGGGCGAATCAATAACTCCGTGACTTTTCGAACTTCCAAATGCAACACTTTTCCCATCAAGTACCACCTGTTTATAGACTACGGTCAAATTTTGAGCAAGTGTCGTTATTTACTTTGCGTTTAACAGCTGTTCAAAGTGAATTTCGAGTGGTCATTAAACAATATTTTTTGCGATTTTAATGGTAAAAAAGTGGTTTACTGACTTTCGTTGTGGCCGTACAAGTACAAATGACGCTGAACGTCCTGGACGGCCAATTGAGGTTGGCCGATCGAAGAGTAAAAATACGTGAGATTGTTGATGCCATAGGCATTTCATATGGCAGTGTGGTTTCGATTTTAAATGATCAGTTTGGTTGAAGACAGTTGTCTGCAGGATAGGTCCCGCATTTGCGACGTTGGACTAAGTGTATTGAGTTAAAAGGAGATTATGTTGAAAATAAATTTTTGTTTTTCAAAAAAAAACTGTGTTTCATTCAAAAAGTTACAGACTTATTGTTCCGCCCTCGTATATTGGAGACTCAACAGCACTTTAAAAGAATGCATATGAAAAATTGGTACTCTTTTGATAAACTCAGGAGTAACAATTAAAAGCCTGGATATTTTAGGCTTACTTGAAGCCCAGATTTTTACACAAAATCATTAAAAAAACAAAAATCATTCAAAAACATTTCAAAAATTAGCAAAAAAAAAAAAAAAAAGTTTAAAATCTGGTATTTCCTTCCATGAAAACATGAAATTTTACACAAACCACAATTCAACAAAAATTAAAAAAAATACAAATAAATCCAAAAAAAATCAAAATAATTTATTGTTCGTTCGTTCTGTAGTCTTTCTGTTAAGAAAGAAATATAACATTAAATTAGATGATGTTGATTAAATAGATGATGTTTACAGTGGACACAAAATTAGTAGAAAGACACAAAGAATGTTGAAAAAATCTGTAGCGGCATAGAAAATGCCTTCCATTCTGCTAGTTGTCTAATAATAATTTTAACTTTTAATGTATTCACAGTTATCATATTAAACAAAGTTTCTTTCTTAAACAAAAAATTAAAAATATTGAATGAAAAAAAATTCTTATGTAAAAGTATTTTATGTACAAGTATAATATGCCTATCGAATCGGTGCGGATCTTCTTGTAATAACGATATATTAAATTTAAGCCTGGAATTCTTTAGACAGCATTCGCGTAGAAGAAAAAATGAAAATTTAAATTCGACTAAACTGAGCACCGTCTGCAAACAGATGTCAGTAATACATAATAAATAATAAAACAATTAATTTACAACAGAAGCCACCTGCTTGCATCTTAGCTCCTACATTCTGGAATTTTTAACATCACTCTGGCCCGCTATTTATAGTTATTGGCATTTTTTTTTTAATTTAATGTCATAGAACAAAAATTGATAGGAACATGTCCCACACTCAGCTCTGTATAATTCTTATGGGAAGATGCTAATGTCTTAGCAAGTTGATAAAAGATATGCTAAAGAGTAAAAAGGCTATAAGACAAATTGAAATTTGTAATATCACAAGCAAATTATCTATTTTCTTCATCAAGATATCCAGATCTAACTTCTCTTTCTTACACTAAATATTCTATTAAAAAATTCCTCATTAAATTCTCATTTCTTGTCACACCACCCTCGTATTTATGTTTATTCTACATTCGTGTACATAATTATTCAACAACTTTGACATAAAAGAGTTTAGATAAAAATATAAATACACTAAAAATTTATAATTTCAATAAAATGCCGCAGTGCATATCGCTCATTTGCTGCAAGAACGGCATAACTCAAAATCTTAGATTTTGGGATAAATGCGTTTTACATGTTCATTGACTATGGCCCTGAAGAAAAATGAATAAATGTAAATATTTTGATACGATCTTGTAAATCAACTTATATTTAATATATCCGTATAGAAAAACGTAGAGTAAAAAATTGTTAATAATTGTTTTTAGATGGAAAATTGTTTATACTTTGAGTTATGACGTTATTGCTGCTAAAGTTCATTGATAGTATTATAGTAAACTCAAATGTGTCGTCCTTATTGCGAAAAAAAAATTGTGTTTTATTTAAGTCTTTTATTTCAAAGTCTTATAAAATTAAAAAACATAAAAACAATTCATTTCAATTAAACATTTTTTAAAATTACTATTAAATTATTTTGAAAAAAGTCTTTTCTTCAAGTAAATAAATATAAAAAACGAATTCAGTCTTTTCGATAACATGAATAAAACGCTTATAAATTATCATAAAATTGTTTGTAAAAACGTGTAATGAGATTTTTTTAATCAAATCGTCGATGTCGTCTTTTTTATTTTTGGGAATGCTTGGTTTGCTATGAAAAGCTTTATTTAATATAATAGATGTTGCTTGCTTATTTTTTTTAATAACAGTCGCCTCCTTGAATTCATCTTCAGCGTAAGACATTTTATGAAAAGCAGAGTTTCTTGATTCCTTCTCAACTTTAATAATTTTTACTTGCGTTAGTTTTATCTCGCTCATATTTAAAGGGCCGATGTCATTTGCCAGTCTTTTTAAATCATAAAAGTCCTCAAAACAAAGATCATGCACATTAAATGGAACTCCCCTCTTTCTTGCCGATCGAATAATAGACACAAATGACTCTGTAGTATAAATAGGGCCACTTTTTAACATTCGTTTCGCTCCTCTTTCAATCAGGGAGTGTGCTGAATCACCTTCGGTTTGTGTATGGCCTTTTATTAGATACTTATGGGTAATAGATTTTATACCCAAGTAACGAACGGCGCGCCGCGCCGCGGCTTAAAGGTACATCGCAAGCATAAATTTATTTTATTTTTACTGTCCAGCGCAATTATCCGAATAAAATATTATTTCAGCGTTGTCAGTGTTTGACAAATTTCGGATATATTGAAATACGCATGTACCTAATTCATTTACTCCCCGGTGGCCATTGGCTTCATCCCAAACAAAGCATTGGCATTGGTTTGTTTTAATATCATATATGGTGAAGTTGAAAACATTTACTTTTGACTTATAATAATTAGTGTTTTACACAAGATAGAACATCATATTGTCAATATTTTTGAGTTATGCCGTTCTTGCAGCAAATGAGCGATATGTTTGTGTTCATTGTAACTCAAGCATCAAAGGCAGCCAGCCCAACAACCATGATCACCCAAACAAACTAAAAGGACAGTAGCCAGATTTGCAAGGAAACACTATAAATACTAGCACACACAGATCCACATTCACCATTTGTCGTTACCAAGAAAATAGTTAATGTGCACCATGCTGATGAGTGCGACGTGTGTAATAGATCCCCTAACATATTGTAGTAATTTGTATGTGCAACGCACAGCGACAGACATGTACTTCATGTGGTTGTTGGTGCGTAGGTATGGAAATATAAATATGAATATAAAATAAATCTATGTGTGCACATATGTTTTTCACATGAATTGTAAATTTATTTCGCGCCCATACAGAGTTTGTATTACAAATGTGTTAAAATAAATAACAAAGAAATGAAAACAAAACATAAATTCAACATTCAAATGAACGAATGGGGAATACGAGTAGATGCTAAAATGAAAATGAAATAAATCTCTAATGCAAATGTTAGTTTAAAGTTTTCATTCGTTTGCCTTTAAAACAAGAAGTGTCATGAAAGTAACAAAAACAATAACAATAGAGAAAACATTGCTAGGCCACTACACGCTTAAATCATTCCATTGACTGCGTTTTCAAGTCCACGACAGTGACAACCAAACGGTTTTGCAGCAGATGCAAATGCTGTTTTTTTTTTCTAAAGGAAATTAATTTTTTTTTGTTGAAAATTTCGTATTTTTTGTTAAATTTTGACATTTAGAATTATTTGTCAAAAATTTGCCGACTTTTTTTAAATGGTACTTTTTGTGACAAAAGTGTAAAATTCAATAAATATTGCACAGTTTTTTTTTTAACAAAGTGTGTTTAAAAAATTAACTTTTCGAGCAAAAGGGCCTGTTTGTGTATAACAGACTTTCCGGGCAATAGAGAATTTTGTGGAAATCGGACATATTTGTGCGACAGGAAGTGTTTGTGACAACAGAATATTTTTTAATAGACTCTTGTGTATAAAGCACTTTACCTTTAAAGTATTCTATTAAAAATATACCATTTCCCGAAAGATTATTTTATATCAAAAAATGAAAATTAGGTACTATTTTTAAATTTGCAATCTTTGTGAAAAAAGCATACATTTTTGTAAATAACGTATTATTTTTGCAAAAAGACTTATCGAACACAAAAATGGAATTAGCTTAAATAGAGGCATTTACTTTTTGTAAAAAAGTGAATTTTTGTGGTAAAAATACTTTTTGTAAAAAAGAGATTTTTCACAAGAAAGTGCCTTTTTTGCCTAGGAAACTTTTTGACAAAAGGGACTTTAGGATTTTATGTAAAATATGGCCTAATATGTAGACAGCAATTTACCTTTGAAGAAGAGGTTTTTTTGTTGTTGTAAAAAAGACACAATTTGAAACAAGGGACATTTCGTCAAAAGTAAGAAGGACCTTTGAGAAAAAACATTTTCTTGAAAAGCAGCTTTTGTGTAAGAACAAAGATAGAGGGATTTTAGTGACTTTACTCTGAATAAAGTTAATATTTTCCGAGAAAAAGATAAATATTAGGTGCATATTAAACATTTTATTGAATGTTCCCGTGTAGAAAACGAAATTTTCTAAAATGGAACTTTTTGTAAGAACACGTTTTTTAACAAAAAAATACTATTAGAAAAAATCACACTTTTTAAACAATTTTAACTAACGTATTCTTTAAGCAAAATGACTTAACAAAATGGAGTTTTTTTAAAAAAAGGACTTTTTCTGGAAAATGCATCTTTGTGATTTTTCACAAGCCAGCGACTTCATGTGCAAAAGGGACTTATGAAGTTTTGTAAAAAGGGTGGATATTTAGGAGCCACTGCGCTTACAGCAGCCAGCTATGAAACAAATACCCAAGGTCATTCTCGAAATTTATAAAGCATTAAACATTATTTTTTGTTAAGTTTTCTTTTGTTGAAGAGATATTAAAATTAAACACAGTTTTTCAATTATTTATACACGCATCGCAACACTGGAACGCACACGGCTCGCACGTCTAAATATAATAACGTCACACAAATTCATCATTTTTAATTATCCCAAGAATTTATTAAATTAATTGTGAAAGCATATTTCACAGAATATTCTAAATCTGTGGGATTATTTTGGTTAGCGGTTTCTGGTGAATTTTTTAATTCGCAAAAGTTGATTATGTGAAATTATCTACTGCTGCTAAACAACCAAATAACTGTTGGTAGGTTTAAATTATTATTTTATAAATTTGTTTTTGCTGTTGATTGTTCATTTGTATATTTGCTTTAGAAACTTAACTAACTTATCTTGTTTTTTTTTTATTTTTAGTAAGAAATGAATGATAAGGTGTTCACGTGACGTCAATTTGGAGGCAAAGATTTTTTTTTTTAATTTACTGATTGGCATAATAAACAAACGCTACACGAATGTTGCTGAAACATGTTTATTGAATACGCTTAAAGTGATTATTTTCAAGTAAATGCTGATTTACATAAATAATTTGAAATACATAAACAAAAAACTTAATCCCCTCGTGATATTTTTAACATCATGTAACAATCGGATGCTATTTTTATTCGATCATTCGATCATTTTAGTCGCCTAGGCTTGTATATCATTCGCTGCCTATCAATATTATATAGTAAAATAATTAATAAAATAACGCGCCGACATAACATCATTGTCGCTAAAGCTACTGTGCACTAACACTAAAGCTTTTCAATTCCTCCACTTCTCCACCACCTGTTTTCTCTAGTCTTTCGTATTCCAAAGAAAAAGTAACGCAATTAATTCAATTAATTAGTTGGCATTAACTATCTGAGTGTAAATTCCCATTAAAAAACACAGAAGATAATTTTTAATATACATTAAATTGACTTTACAGACATTAAGACGCCAGGCCAAGTTCGGGCCTAATGCGCACAGTGTGTATATTACACGAAAACATTCGTGCTGTTTTTACCCCTCTCACCTCTTTGCTTCTTTTAATCATAAAATAATGAAAATTGAAACATAAGAACTCTATGTACAGGTTACCTGATAGTCGAAAGTTTTACCATAAAAGCTTCCCGAAATATGAAATTTAGCATACAGGTAGGCTTTAGGGCACAAATAACCAGAAAGATCTGAAAACGGGTAATTTTTTAATTCTCTAATATGGGAAAGGATTATGGAAATAATGCTACCAAACAAGCAACTAGCCTAGAAATGGGATGGTATTGTACATACGCAGAACTTGATTGATCTCAGTAGTTTTTACGGCCGAAATTTTTGGATAGGAACATGGCCTTATTTTCACATTTATGTTTTTGTGCGGATATCTATCAAATACTGCCGTCACTGACGACGCGTCCACGCAAAGAAAAAACATGCTTGTGACGTAGTCACGATAACCATATTATACTCTCTACAACAATATTTTTTTAACGGTTATTTGAACACATTTTAAACATAACTTCAGTTACGATAAACAAATAATTCTTTACATTTAATCATTAAGTGATTGGCAACCAGAAAAATTGCAACATAGAGTAGAGTCGAACAATAATTTTTCTTATTAAAATTCTAACCACAAGGTATTTTAACTGTACAAAAGTAATTTAATAACTTTAACCCAATAATGTTCTTAATAAACATAATATGTAAAATTCTTTTGGTGTTTAATTAAATTATGAGAATGCTGTGGCTTAAGTGGTTAGCGTGGTGACTATTCTATAAATTTAGTGGCCTGTGTTCGTACCTCAGCACCTGTCAAATAGTAAAATAAGTTGTTTGCTTTTCTACCGCTCTAAGAGGACCATATATTCTCATCTATGGTAATATAATTTTTTTGTAACCATATAATTCAATCACAATAGGTTGCTCTTAGATTTTGGTTATCTCAGCCATGTTTTTTCTTTGCGTGTAATCGGGAATTCCATATTTTCACACAATTATTGCAATAAATCGGGGTGTATTCCCAATACTCAGTTGCTTCGGATTTAATGACGTAGACATGCGACATCACATAACCCCAGAAATAAATTTTAACAATTTGCAAAGCGCTAATGCAGAATCGGCTACTGCAAAAAACAGTGTTGTCAATTAAAAGTTCTTTGGCTCCAAAAACAAATACCCGATATAAATACAGGGTGTTTGAAATCGGGCAATCGGTATTTGTTTTTGAGATTAACAGGCGACGCATCGACCTTCCTGTGTTTGAGCCTCTTATCGAAGCACTGGATTTTCAAATATTTTAAATGCGAGGGTCATTCAATAAGTGAAGAGACAAATGGCTATAGCTCAAAAACGGTTTATCTCAATATTTCAAAATTAAGGCTATTTTTCAACATAATCACAGTTATACACTTGTCCCATCTTTCTTGCAGCTTCCTAATTCCCTTGACGAAGAGTTCTTTCGATTTACCCCGAAGCCACTTTTGTACCGCTTCCTTAACTCCCTCATTGCTGGTAAATCTTTTTCCAAGTAGGGCGTCTTTGAGTGTTCCAAACAGATAAAAATCAGATGGGGCGAGGTCGGGACTATAGGCAGAATGAGGTAAGATCCCCCAACCCAATTCTTAAACCTTATCTCGGGTCATCTGGGCTATATGAGGGCGGCCGTTATCGTGCTGAAGGATGACTCTTTTTGACAAGAGTTCAACTTTGTGTTCTAGCATCTCAGAGTAGTATTGGCTATTGATAGATCGCTGATCTTGAAGGAAATCGCAATAGACTGAACCCTGTGAGTTCCAAAAGATGGTCAGCATCACTTTACGGGCTGAAGTTTGAACTGGAGAGCTAGCGTGTTTCCACTCTATACTCTGCCTTTTGGTCTCAGGGTCGTAGTGATGGATCCACACCCCGTCGCTGGTCACTATTATCACAAAAATACCTTCTGCGACTAAAAATCTATTGACTGAACGCTGATCTTCTAAGATGCAATCTTCTCGTAGACTTGCCATGGTGAATTGAAAATTTTAGGTTATGTTGACACAAAATGACGAAACAGCTGATCATAGCATACCCCAAGGTTGCCAACTAACACCTGAAAAGATTGTACACATTCATTGAATAGTTTTAAAATTATAGAATTTATCTCTTTACTTATTGAATGACTCTCGTATAAGTCTTTCTTTAAGAATTGAATACTAGCAAATAACTCTAAAAAAATTTTAATTAAAGAAATTATTCTGTGGGCTACTTTCAACCACCCCACCTTACCCCCTACCTAGCTTTCACACCAATACAATTCAGTTAATATTTTTCGTAGAAAATTTCATAAAACAACTGCACCCAATAAACAAAACAAGACGCTCCTTTCGAAACGGTAGATAATACATAAATAAAATGCTATACAGAGATCTGGGGGGGTTAATTGCCCAACAACACAGGAAACTTATGCAAGCAAATAGAGTTATTGGAGGGCATTTGCCAAAGAAGTAACATGAACAACTTAATTTATCAAATTGGAATTTTTTTACAAGGGATGAAGTTTGAATTTTAAAAACATACAAAGTATGAAAACAAGTAACGAACCACAAAATTACTTCCCAAAACTTGGAGCATTTGACCATAAAAGTGTTTGCATGTTTCTGCATGTTTTATGACACTCCTCGGTAGAGGGTGCTTCAGCAACTAAATAAATATTTACTTGTTACAAACTCATTCCTTAAAACAACCTTAAATAACTTTCGGCCACTCCTTGGTTGCTTTATAGAGTTTTTGTTGGAATGTTTTTTTTAAGTTTGTAATAAAAGAGCGTGCGGTAAATAAGTTTATCATATATCCTGTGCAGTATAAAACACTAAGCCTGCAGGATGTTTTGACTCAGCAAATGTTGAATGGAAAAGATTTTTAAACAATATTATGGTACCAATATAAAAAATGTAAAAATATTATTTTGCACTAAATGTTGTTACCATTTCTTGCTTAAGGGCATTAAAAGTCCAGCGATGGTACAAATTCTTCGTAATTGAAAGTGTAAAAAAGAACGGGACTTTGGCAACAGAATGGCAAAGCAGTGTAATTTGCAGAAAGGAATATTGTTTACAAGGAAATATAAATAAGGAATGTGATCAAAAAATTGTTGAGAAAATTCTATAAATTAATGTTTCACATTTCACACCTAGCGTTGTTACAAAAATAGTACAGTCTTGTGATGGAAGAGGGTTTCAAGTCAATTACAAATATACACTACTGCACGGGCTTTTGTTCTCCCTTCGAATACTGCTATATCACAGGTATCGGGCGGGATGAGTTAGAGATGTTAATGGCAGTGAGTCTCCGGACGCTGCGTTAAATCTGGAAAGCTTTGCTCAAATCACGAATTAATGAAGCACATCAGGAATTGTTTTTGCATTTTCCTTGAATTGTGTGTTTTACTGAATCATCCTTAGCTAGCATAACTATTGCACACACCTGTTCTACTGGATCCATCTGCATCTAAGTAGCTTTAATTTGATATTCACACCTGCTTCAGTATGGGCTACGGCTAAGTTACGGCCTGCCGTAACTGAGTGCACCTACTCGTGGTGGCGGCCGGTAACAAGTTCCTCTCTCTGCGATTAGCCTGGCTGAATAAGCCGATTGGAAAGAAGTTGGCACTTTCCATAATCCACGGTGAAACAGCACACGTATGGGATGCGTGGCCAAGACGTTGCTTGGTCTCTAGTATATGAACTCTGGATACCAGCCAATCTCCAGTTTTAATACAAACTCTCCCGTTCATATTGAGCTCTGCTTCGTTGGACATCTTTTTCTGCATTACTCATGAGAATTATATGAATTCTCTGAAAGAACTTCGGTTTTAGTTTGCCAAGGGAGGAAGCCATCCACCCGAGGGGTGGACGGGTGAATCCCTAAAGGTACTCCTAAGGCCTTAAACCGTGAGATTTCGATAGGGACGGAAAGAAAGATATTCGTAAATTACAAAAAGGTTGCCTGAAATCAATTCGTGGAAAAGGGAGCAATAAAGTAAGCGACTTGCTTCGATATCTCCCCTACATTCTGTAATAAAAGTCTAGTAAATAGGCTGCTAGGGTAGGCAGGAGCAAGAGCTAAATTATTTAGAAGAACAAAATTGAAGGTCGATAATTACAGATGGTGATTGTCTCTTGCAAGGGTATTTTTTTTATCTTATGTCCACAGACATAACGCTTGTTATACGCACTTTATGCCAGTATAAGAACTCGGAGCACTGACCAAAATGCATCAAAAGTTGACACGGAAACCCTCTGAGAAGGGATATGTCTGGCAGCGCAATGACTGCAATATGGGGAATATCAATATCCTCTCCGCATGCCCTGTAATCATTCATATGCGCTTCTTTTCGCTACGAATTGCAGGATTACTCGTCAAATAACTTATTATTTTTTTCGTTTTTTTTTGTCTATCGAAAATTATGCATGAAATAGTCTAGCCGTTTGAAAAAAGCCGACTTATTTGCAAGCTATTTTACATTCTGCCCCCCTGTGCAATATCCTGCTGGCATGGCTTAATGCTAACTAGTGCTAAAGGCAACGAAGCAATGAAATGGGGAAGCACTTTTTGTATAAAGGCATACCCAACTAAAGTTGGAAAGGAAGTCGCTCGCTCATAACGTCGAAGTTAAGAAGGTAATTTAACAAGCCGCCTGTACAGACTTAAGAAGATTCCCAAATCGCATGCGTTTGTGCCAGCTGAAAAGATAGGAAAAGAGTAGAATGAATGTCGGAAGGTGGAATTAAAACGACTACGAAAATTAGATACTATGAGAATTAGACCTTCACAAAACAGAAAACCCAGCACTTTGTATTATTTCTGCTCAACTTTGCTTAAAAATATTTTTAAAATTTTTCTAAAACTTTTTCCTAAACTGCGAATAATAATTTTCCAAACTTTGGAACGAAATTCTATAATATAAAAATCGTTTTCTAAAAGTTTGATTTTTCATTCTAATATAAACTTTTCCCTTTTTCCCACTACAAACTCATACTCACAAATGAATGCACCCATACATACATACAAGTAATTTGGACATGTTGCACGTTGTTACATTGCTGCATTTTAAATATCTAATTATGCTAATTCGACAATTCAAACATATTTTTTATTAATGAAAATATTTATTTTTGTTTGTGTGAAAACGACAAATTGTATTTTAATCTATTTATTCAAAAAATTAGTATGCAAAACATTTATAAAAAAGTTGATGTTGTTTTATTTTTATACAACTTTTTTTTGTGGCTTCAATAATCCAATTGAACACCTGATATTTAAGAGACCTTCAACTGCACAGAAAATCTAAAATACTACCTGGAAATTCCATGCAGATGTGAAATATAAATAAGTAAAATTTTTAAAAGTTCTTTTTTTAACAAAAGATATAATTGCAAGAAATAAATTATGTATTTAAATACTTCAATAAATTGGCCTAATAATTTCAATCGGTAACAGAGCAGCCGTGAAGCAAACTTAGAATTCGGCAACAATCTCTAAATTGGGTTTTGCGTCAGAAATACAGGGTTTCCGCCGGGAGGTATACTACTTTGTTTGTTTATAGTTTTTGATTAAATGAAAGAGAATGGATCGTATATTGATAAAAGTTTTATTTAATGTCGGCAATTATGTCCGCATCTGTTAGCCTCACAAATGCGAGCCCTTTTGAACACATTTTTCATCACACTCTAACACATTTCACGCGGCATTTCATTAATTTCATCACGAATATTTTATTTGGGTTACTCAAGCGTTTCTAGTTTGTTTGCATAAACCTTGCTTTTCAGATATCCCCACAAAAAGAAGTCCGGCGACCGTGGAGGCCAATCAACATCAAAATTCCTTGAAATAACTCGTTGTGGAAAGAGGTATCGCAGTAATTTCATTGTAATCCTGGCTGTATGCGATGTGGCACCGTCTTGTTGAATACACATGTTAGTCAAGCCCAAAGCATGAAGTTGTGGCGTTAAAAAGTTTTCAACCATATCACGATATCGCTCCCCATTGACAGTTACCGTTACGTCGTTTTCAGTTTCAAAGAAGTAAGGTCCAATGATTCCTCCTGACCAAATTGCACACCAAACTGTCACTTTTAATGAATACAGAGGTGACTGATGAATAATTTGAGGGTTTTCCATTGCCCAGAACCGACTATTCTGTTTATTCACATATCCATTCAAATGAAAATGTGCCTCGTCACTCATTAAGATTTTTTCATGAAAATCGGGGTTGTCATGGGCGAGCTGTGGCATCCTATTAGCATATGTACGGTGGCGAAAGTGGTCTTCTGGAAGAAGGTCTTATGTCAACTGAATCTTAAATGAAAGCAAATGCAAATCTTTGTGCACGATAAATAGTGCGTCTTGTTGGCACGTTGTTTTTCCCAAAAATTACACGTAACTTTCTCATCGTCACAGTAATCGATGATTGATTTTGATCAAATGATTTAACGATTAAAACACACTGGTTTACCGCATATTTTTCTATAATAAATTTGCCACGTCTCTTCACGCCTGCCAAGTATGAACTGTCAAGACGGCAAAACAAAGTAGTATACCTTCCCGGCAGACACCCTGTACTACTATTCCAGCAGAAACTAATGTTAAGTATATTAAGATTGACATCTACATTGCTCCCGCCATTTTGAAGCAACTAAACGATCATCATCATTAACGACACTATATATAAAACCTATATGGTCATATGGCATTCAACCGTAAGATGCTGCTTGGGCATCAAACATCTATTCGCCTACCTAGCGTACACGCCCTTCTTTATATAAAAAAATAATATATTGGTCAATCCCAACTCTCTTGCGCGGGAGTTTTTGCAATTCGATGGGCACTAAAGACTATGAGAAATAAAGACATTGAGCATGGTGAGACAGCTCTCTCTACCCAATCCTAGATAATGAAGTAAGATTTGAATACAATAATTTATTTATTCCATATTTGTTTTAACTTTCTTTTAGGACGATTTATTAAAGTAAAATAAAAGTGTTTAATCGAAAATTATAACTCTGACTTAATTAACACCGATATGTGCATCTCCAACGAATATTTAACCAAGCTTAAACAATCAATGAGGTCTGAACTTGTCATAGCCGTATTCCATCTGTTAGGTGGTTGCTATAAAATTGGTAAAAAAAAATTTAACAAAAAGTAGTGAAAGTGTCCTTTCGATGTATTTACCATGTAATCGATCACGGTAGCGCTAAGCGTTACGATTGATCGCAACGAAACCAAAACTACATTTTGAAGATTTTGCAAAAACTGGGCATTATAATAAAGCAAAGTTTGGTAGTGATAAATAATCATGGACACAATTACTCCAGTTCGGTATAATCCTGGTTTAATCTTTACTATTTATCTTTTCAAGAAAGAAATATAAACCTAAATATTATAAAGTAAAGTGACAAAAACTGGCATCTACTTTCTTTCATAAACTAATTGAACTAATTCCCTCAGCTGCAATCTCTACGGCTAAAATTATATACTAGAGTTGCAGCACTTTCTTCCCGCACTCTGTTCAGTAGAATTAGCCATCGTCCTCTTTACAAACTTGAAGAAAGTCTGGTGTTAGAAGATCTTAAAGACTTAACTACAGTGCAGAGTTGGAAACTGCTGTTGTAAGTACTACACCGGTTCCTGCTAAAAGAAAGACTGAAATGTTCAACTATTTTGCTGAAGTAATCAAAGGAAAAAATGAATGTCAAAACTATTTTATACTGCAAGATTTATTTTCGTATTTTCAAATAAACATAAAATTAAAATAACATTTCCTTTAAATTAAAATTCAAATAAGTTCATCCAATTATGAAACCAACGGCATTACACAGACCAATAATTTTTAAATTCTCTTCAAACAAGCAAACTGAATTCTCGAGGCCATTGCAGAGCATTAGCCAAAGTTTCATGCATTTCCTGAACTGGCACACCCAAAGCTTTCACCTGTTGCACCAACACTTTATATTGGGGAACATTATTTTTGACATTCGACAATAATTGAAGGAATTCCTTTGATTTAAAATTAGCCACAGCCTTCGCTAGTTCTCCGTCTGAAGTCAAGAGATTTTGATACAATTCACGTAACTGTTGACGTGGCACCACGGCATTCATTTCACTAAGAAAACCACGCACACCTTTGCGTGGTTGAGTATCAACTGGCATTAAGAGAGGATTAAGAAGAATCCTAGCAAATTTATTGTAGTTTGGCAGGACAATGTGTAGAGTGCGGCAGCTATAGTCCTTGAGAACTTGATAATCTTGAGAGTTACTTATGTTTTTAACTTTCTCCACGGTCTTGGCATCTGAAACAAAAGCTTGTACAGCTTTTATTTCGGGATCCTCGGAGTAAGATTTAAGAACAGCTTTTATCTGTTCTTTAGGTAATAGTTTCTGGGCTTCCCGGAAGAGATTTTGTAAACCTAAGCCATTGGGAGCTTTGCAACTGGGCTGATTGCCTGAAAAATTTACAGTATTAAAATTAAAAAACAAAAGGGCTTTTTGATAAATAGCAACTTTGGGAAGAAGCTTTTTGTAAAAAAGAAAAAAAAATTTTTTTACCTCAAAGAGTCTTTTTTTTTTTTTTTTTTTTGAAAGGAAGGAATTTTTGTGGAACAAATTGCTATTTTCTAAAGAAGTGGCACGTAGTTACTCTTTTTGGTGGAAAAGTGACTCTTTTTGTTAAAAAGGTGACTCTTTCTTTAAAAAAGTAGCCTTTTTTGTGAGAAAATATTCACACTTAGATTAAGTGATTCTTTGTGAAAAAGTGTCACTTTTAAAAAAAATTTCGAATTTTTGAACAAATTTCGTTTTTGTAAAAAAATTTACGTTTTAGGAAAAAGCTCAACTTTTTAAAAAATTTACTGAAGTGTGAAAAAGAGACTTCTTGTCAAACCCGTATATTTTTGTGCAGCAAATAGTTTGCCTCTTGTCTGGGCAAATTGAACACGTATTAATTAAACTTACTGTCATTTATGTCTCCTTTCGAATTTCGTGGCACAAATGCATTATTTTCCTCGTTTGTTTTAACTGCAGCCGTATCTGGAGCTGCTGATTGATCAGCAACAATGTTTTCTGTTTTTTCTTTGTAGATTAAAACCCTTGCAAAAACACAATTCAATACTACAGCCAAGAAGAAAACAACTTTAATTTTAAACATTTTTGCGTCAAGTTCTTCTATTTGTTTTAGGAAATCTCGCAGAGAAAGTTCTAACAGTGAACTGTTGAAATTCTCACGAGTTTTCGAGCTTTTATACAAAGTGTGAGTTACCATTATTTAGGCAAGATAAATCATCCTATAAATACATAAACATTTTACCCAGGTTTAAGAAGTGGTCTTATCTGGTCGTGCTTTTAATATTTTATATTTTGTTGACAAACAGATTTTTTTCTCATATTTATTTCGCAAATTTCTTAGGAAGATTTTTTTACGTTTATTTATCTTAAATACGCTGAATTAAATTTTTAGTATGAATTAAAGTTTTTGTTTAGCGGCTGGCATTTGGTCGACAACCTGTCTCGCTTTATGGGGTTAGCGTAATATGTCGGTAGATTAGACTTTTGAATCCTTTTTTATTGTCATTCTTATTATTAAGACTTTAATTATTTCCCAGTCACTTTTTATTTCTACTCGTAGCAGAAGTGATAATCTTTGTATCAGTTAATTGTAGGGAATTCTTAGAAAGTAAAATATAGATTCCGCGAAATGAATAATAAAACATCTGGGCATGAGCTTTCTACCAGTGTTCGATGTTTCGTGATATTATAGCGGGATCATGGCAACTATCTTATTATTTTTAGTTATAGTCTTTAATAGCACCGCGATCTGATAGATTTATTAAGCAGCCTCATACCCAGCTGAAACAATTCTAGATATTTTATGGAACGAATATCCTATTGCTTACGTAATTAAGTCTGCGTCTTGCCACAGCAAAGCAATCGCATTAAACATGTTATTCTTGGCAGATTCTGCAATAATAACTTACTACCACACCTGAGTTTTTCATATGATATTAAGTCGACAGTGTCCTGATAACAGTTCAGTGTAAAGCTTGATAAACCTTCTACTGAGATTTAGAAAAAACATCTACCGTTAATACTTTTGAGGTCAATGAATTTTTTCGACTGCCGCATACGTGATTGAGCTCTCAGATATCTTTTTGCTACTTTGCGTGTTAGATTGCTGGTGACTCTACTGTTTACCCCACAGAAAGGCTTAGGACCTATGAAAGGATTGTCTCCGCCTTTTTTAGCCAGATAGTCTGTCATATTATTGCCCATAATACCGCTCATCTCCCGGTACCAACATTCTTCACTGCTAGTGTATAAAGACATTCAAAGCAATCCTAAAGCAACTTGTAATAGCCCTACTCTGTACCACAAAGCTCTAAGGCGTGAACCTTCGCCTGAAAAATGAAATATATTTTTCCCACTGCGATTACTTTTCGGAAATGTGGCCCTACACACACGCCCTAGCATTGCTACTTTTCATCTTGGAACCATCCGTGTACTATAACTATGCGTTCTATTCTAGTACTACCGTATTGTTTCTCCAAACTGGCATTCACTCAAAATCTCTTTAAAGTGCTTGGAAAAGTTTAGCGTTCTGTTCATTTTATCATAGACAGCGAGACAGGGAGAGTTCCGGATGCCCGGCAAGATTGCCTTCTTAAGATGAGCTAGATTGGGCAGACATAAGGCCGCACTGGCTCTTATCGTGTTTATTGCAAGATGCAGGGAAATGAGTACGGTGAGGATTTCTAAAGCTACTGTGTAGCACATTCTCATTGCGCCCGTTATATTCAAGCAGGCTAATCGATCTATCTTGTTAAGGATCATCTGAGCCTGTAATTGTTCTAACTTGGACATAGGTGATCATTGGTACTATAATGGTTTTGTACGACCCCGTCATAATTTTCGGTCGTAGGCCCCATGTTTTAGCATACAAACAGTCACGCATAATATAAAGAATTAGTTGCATTCTATCGGATATTAAAGAGTCAAAATTGCCTCTGACAATAACACCCAAAGCATTATCAAAGCCCTGAACTGCGTATTGAAGATCATCAGAAGCTTGTAAAAGATCGCCGATGACCAGCAATAATAGGGGTAGAGATAGAACACCAATTTGAGGGCATCCTATGGTTGACCTACCAATATCCTTTTTTTCAGTCGCTGAATCCTTTCCTGATCATCCCTTTCTTAATCGATTTTAAAGTAGCATTAGCAAGTATTTTATGTTCTCTGTGGTTGTGGGAAACATTTTACGTTTATTTGAAAATATTTGGATCATTAGATTTGTTGCGGAAACAACTTATTGTTTATATTTTATATTCAAATGTTAACCATTTTAAAAAATTGCAACATGGCTGCATTGTACAGTTTAATTTTTACTAATTTCCTTTGTCTGTCAAAAAACTTTTGACAGACAAATATTGGGATAAGTCTAACCATAAAATATACTTTTTTTTCAGTTTTCGATCTTTAGTTAAAGTGTGATTATGAAACAATCCTACAATGCTGTTTTAAAAGAAATCGTCCTTCGAACCTGGTTAAATGCTTTTCTATGGTTCTAAAAGAGTTACATTTTTATAATCTACAATAATAATAATAAGATTGGATGAATAACATTTTTGCAGGGCGACTTCATAACTTGTGGACGTATAAGGCTAATTTCAAATATCCGAACTATCTGACTAAAATTCCAATATTGCAGATTATCTAATGCCGTCAGAAAATTGATTTCAAGATTAATTGAACTTCCTTACCTACAAGCATCCAGAATATATATACTTTGTTGGGTAGGTAATGATAATTCATATTTTTGAAGGGTATAAAAATTCACCATAATTAGAGAAATTCTCCAAATTTCTAACTAAAAAAATCAAAAAATTTTAAATCACCTAAATAAAAAAATTCGAAATTTAAAAAAAATTGCACCAAAAAATTTAAAATTGACCATAAATTTGAAAACCTACCATAAAACCGAAAACTTGGAATAAAAATATTAATTGCTAAAAATTCTATATTAAAAAAATGAATTTAAAAAAAAGTGCTACAAAAATCAATATTCAGCACATTTTTTTAATTTGACTACAAAAACTTATTTCACAAAAATTTTGCAATTCACAAAAAAACAGAAAATTAAGAAAACAATATTCTATTCAAAAAATTTAATTTCACAGCAAATCGTAATTTTCCCAAAAAAAATCATAAAAATTAAAAATATCACCAAAAAACTAAATTAAAGAAATCATAAAAACCGTTATTTCACCAAATTTTAGGATCCTATTAAAATTCATAAATTCAGCACAATACCTAAATATGCCAAAATCGAATTAAATTACGAAAAAAACAAAATTTTCTCATCTATCAGATGAGGGAAAAATCTGAATTACATTTTTTTAGTTCGTACTTTTGTAAAGGGTATACAAAACTCGCCACAGCCTAATCTCTCCTACTGGTTTATTGTTTATGTGAAAACAACAAATTTTATTTTAATCTATTTATTCACAAAATTACTATGCAAAACATTTATAAAAAAGTTGATGGTGTTTTATTTTTATAAAACCTTTTTTTATGGCTTCAATAATTCCTGAAATTTAAGAGACTGAAGAAAACAAAAATTTAAAATGATACGTGAAAATCATATAAATATTTCATACAGATAATAAATTCAAATAAGTCAACTTATTAAACATTTCTTCTCTAAATCAAAAGAAAAAATCACTAAAAATAAATATTTCTTAAATCTTCAATAAATCGGTGAAATAATGTCCATCGATAATAGAGCAAAAGTGAAGCAAGATCAGATTTCGTAATTGCGAAAGAGGAACAATTATAGTGGGTTACAAACAAAGACAGATGATTGACCATATTACTTTATTTGTAGTTAGGGATAATAAAATATATTTCATGGTTCAAATCTCAAAAAAAGCCATTAAGAGCAAACCGAAAAAGGTTTAGTGTTAGTTGCTTGAAAACAAGAACCGGTGTCAGTTCAATGTTCAAGTTTTGGTGTTTTGAAAAGATATTTCATCCAATATCACTACCAACTACATCACGTATATCCAAGTGGAATTGGAACACAAATCTCATGTTTGGGTCGACCCTTCAAATGCAGTTTTGAAAGTAGTCCACCGTTTAAAAAGAGAGTGAAGGTGCTCATCAGCATTCATTTAAATTAATGTGTCTTAATGAAATAAGAGAACTTGGAACCGATATGCGCATGTTTCGGCGTATGACAAATTCCACAAAATGAATTTATACCAATCATCGGCTAATGTACAGATACTCTCCTCACGGAAAGAGAAAGCTCAGAAGGTAATAGCAAAATAGTCATTCGCGAGACATAACCACCCATGAACTTATGCCTAAGATCTTTACGAGACAGAAGCGCAAGTCCGTTATAGAGATATATTTAAAAAACTTGCATCCAATCGCCAACTGGGCTGATATCGCCTGTATATTATAAATCAAAATATCCATATAGATCTAAAAGTTACCACTATCCAAGAAGAAATAACAGAATACTCGCGCAAGTTTTTAAAATATTTTTAGAAAGATTCAATAACATAAAACCAAAAAAATTCACGGACTTTTTGTTATACGACTCCAAACGCTTAATCGAAAGTTAATACTACGATTTAAATACGCCTAGCTTTAACAATCATTAGCGTTTTGGACGTTACAATTCAAAGAATGTCGTGCGAGCTTTCAAATTATCATCGACCAAAATGAACTAAAGAAACGACTAAAGTTCACATTTCCAAAAGCAGTGATGCGGACGATAAGTGCTGCCTTTGATCACAATGAAACCAAAAGCACATTTTGAAGATGTTGCAATATACTTTGCAAAAACTTGGCATAACAATAAAACAAAATTGAGCAGTGATAAATAATCATATATTCAAATACATCAGAGACAAAATTGTACCCGAAACAGGGGAGGAAAGTTTTTCACGTTACCAGTTCGGTATACGCATGGTATAATCTTTACTATTTATCTTTTAAAAAAGAGAAAATAAACCAAATTCTATGAAAAAAATTGACAAAAATTGGTTTCTGTCTTTTTCTATGAAGTAGTTGAACTAATTCTCTCAGCTGCAATCTCTATGGCAAAACTCATATACTAGAATTGCAGCGCTTTCTT
This sequence comes from Phania funesta, assembly GCA_963932375.1. Taxonomy (NCBI): domain Eukaryota; kingdom Metazoa; phylum Arthropoda; class Insecta; order Diptera; family Tachinidae; genus Phania; species Phania funesta. The sequence goes on along the minus strand of OZ010653.1, from coordinate 98,714,547 downwards.
CCCGCACTCTGTTCACCAGAATTAGTCTCCGTGGGCTATGTTCTCTTTCCAAACTTGAAGAAAGTCTGGTGTTAGAAGATCTTAAAGTGCAGAGTTGGAAACTGCTGTTGCAAGTAGTGCAGCGGTTCCTGCTAAAAACAAAGACTACAATGTTACCCAATTTTGCTGAAGTAATCAAAGGAAAAAATTAATGTCAAAACTATTTTATATTGCAAGATTTATTTTCGTATTTTCAAATAAACATAAAATTAAAATAACATTTCCTTTAAATTAAAATTCAAATAAGTTCATCCAATTATGAAACCAACGGCATTACACAGACCAATAATTTTTAAATTCTCTTCAAATAAGCAAACTGAATTCTCGAGGCCATTGCAGAGCATTAGCCAAAGTTTCATGCATTTCCTGAACTGGCACACCCAAAGCTTTCACCTGTTGCACCAACACTTTATATTGGGGAACATTATTTTTGACATTCGACAATAATTGAAGGAATTCCTTTGATTTCAAATTAGCCACAGCTTTAACAAGTTCGCCGTCTGAAGTCAAGAGATTTTGATACAATTCACGTAATTGTTTACGTGGCACCACGGCATTCATTTCACTAAGAAAACCACGCACACCTTTGCGTGGTTGAGTATCAACTGGCATTAAGAGAGGATTAAGAAGAATCCTAGCAAATTTATTGTAGTTTGGCAGGACAATGTGTAGAGTGCGGCAGCTATAGTCCTTGAGAACTTGATAATCTTGAGAGTTACTTATGTTTTTAACTTTCTCCACGGTCTTGGCATCTGAAACAAAAGCTTGTACAGCTTTTATTTCGGGATCCTCGGAGTAAGATTTAAGAACAGCTTTTATCTGTTCTTTAGGTAATAGTTTCTGGGCTTCCCGGAAGAGATTTTGTAAACCTAAGCCATTGGGAGCTTTGCAACTGGGCTGATTGCCTGAAAAATTTACAGTATTAAAATTAAAAAACAAAAGGGCTTTTTGATAAATAGCAACATCGGGAAGAAGCTTTTTGAAAAAATCGTTAAAAAAACATTTTTTTCACCTCAAAGAGTCTTTTTTTTTTTAATAAGGAAGGAATTTTTGTGGAACAAGTTGCTATTTTCTAAAGAAGTGGCACGTAGTTACTCTTTTTGGTGGAAAACTAACTCTTTTTTTTAAAAAGTTGACTCTTTCTGTAAAAAAGTAGCTTTTTTTGTGAGAAAATATTCACACTTAGATTAAGTGATTCTTTGTGAAAAAGTGTCACTTCAATTTTTGAACAAATTTCGTTTTTGTAAAAAAATTTACGTTTTAGGAAAAGTTAAACTTTTTAAAAAATTTACTGAAGTGTGAAAAAGAGACTTCTTGTCAAACCCGTATATTTTTGTGCAGCAAATAGTTTGCCTCTTGTCTGGGCAAATTGAACACGTATTAATTAAACTTACTGTCATTTATGTCTCCTTTCGAATTTCGTGGCACAAATGCATTATTTTCCTCGTTTGTTTTAACTGCAGTCGTATCTGGAGCCACTGATTGATCAGCAACAATGTTTTCTGTTTTTTCTTTATAGACTAAAATCCTTGCAAAAACACAATTCAATACTACAGCCAAGAAGAAAACAACTTTAATGTTAAACATTTTTGCGGCAATTTCTTCTATTTGTTTTAGGAAATCTTGCAGAGAAAGTTCTAAGAGTGAACTGTGGAAATTCTCACGAGTTTTCGAGCTTTTATACAAAGTTTGTGTTACCATTATTTAGGCAAGATAAATAATCCTATAAATACATAAACCTTTTACCCAGGTTTAAGAAGTGGTCTTATCTGGTTGTGCTTTTATTTTTTTTATATTTCGTTGACAAATGGATTTTCGCTCATAATAATTTCACAAATTTCTTAAGAATATACGATATTATTTAATGTAGGGGAGATAGCAAAGCAGACCGCTTACTTGTTGGTTTTATTTTCGACGCCTTTTTTCCTGGAATTGATTTCTAGCAACCGGTTTGTAGTTTACAACTACCTTAATTTCATTCAGTCTCGTGCTAATACTAGCTTTTATTCTTAACTGTAGTGATTTCAGAGTGTCGATTGGTAGTTGTCGGCCATATTTCCCAACACAAAGTCATTTTGCTAGCATTCGTATAATGATTATGCATTTACATTTAATAAGTGTTTGCCCATGGCCCTGAGCATTGTGCTATAGAGTACTGGACATCCACATACAATGTGTGTCACAGTTTAGAGACTGACTGCATCCAACCCTTGCGAAGTTTGTTATCCATCTCTTCAGAATTCCTCCATTGGCCAATAAATACCAGAGCTCGTACCTATTGCGAGGCTTCATTGTCCATTCCTATTGGTATATCACGGTCCAACACCTTAGGAGTAACTTTAGAGATTGACGCATCCACTACTCGCGAGAAAAAAATGTTTATCCAAATAGAGCTCCATATGCACAGGTAAGTCTGGACTGGTATCCTGAATTCGCATATTAGAGACCAAGTACTTTCTCCGCCGTCACGAATAAGTAGAAGTCAGAACTTCTGACGGTGCAATCAGTTACGGCAAGTCTTAACTTTGCGCCTGCCAGCTGGCTGCATAAATAAATTTACTTTAAATTAGAGTTGCCACGCCCGTTACTTCCTCAGTTGCCCTAATTTCGCTGTAGCAGTAAAATCAGTAACAAAAGTTGCCTTTTAAATGTTTAAATACCGTAAATATAAAACATTTATAGCCTATTTCACGTATAGTAAGTCCCTGTGCCGATTTAAGGAATATCGGTTCACTGGATTTTCCTTCTATAGCTTTCAAATATGCATACATTCATTTTGATATATAATGTGTGTGTTTTTAAAGGCTTCATTTTTCGAAAGGCATGAAACTGTCATATTGTTGTCAATACAATCATTTACAGCAGCAATTGCTTCTTTAGGGCGTACTGTGCGCCGCTTTTTCAAATGCGTATTATCATTTAGATTCTACGTAGTACCAAAACGATTTATGGTTAATTCAACTAGTCGCTCGAATAGACAATTGTACCCATAAAAAATTTGGTGTTATGCAAACCAATCTTACAACCAACTTATTATTTGGGATTACCGAAAAAGTGACTGTGGGCACACCTATCCGATGCTTCCGAATCTGAAACCTCCAGGACAATTGAAGTCTGAAGGTTACACCACGAATAATTCAAAATCAAACCCACTGGAACCCAAAGAATGGGTTTTCTCTCGTACAACAGATTATTTCATATGCATCCAAAAGAAAAAATACTACTACGGCGAGATTGGCAATCAAATGTAGGGGATAAAGTTTACAACGGCAACACAAGTTTTTCATCAGCAACCAACCACTTTGTAAGCAAAATTGCACCAACATTCTCCGGGTCTCACGAGGTTATTGTATAAATATCTTTCGCAATATTTATGTACTACAAACCAGCCACAAAAAGCAAAAAATAATACATTTCCAAGTCCTAAAACCTTAACAATAGTCCAAATCATTACCCCCATTAATACGAACCAGCCACAAAAAGCAAAAAAGAATACATTTCCAAGTCCTAAAACCTTAACAATAGTCCAAATCGTTACCCCCATTAATACGAACCAGCCACAAAAAGCAAAAAAGAATACATTTCCAAGTCCTAAAACCTTAACAATAGTCCAAATCATTACCCCCATTAATACGAACCAGCCACAAAAAGCAAAAAAGAATACATTTCCAAGTCCTAAAACCTTAACAATAGTCCAAATCATTACCCCCATTAATACGAACCAGCCACAAAAAGCAAAAAAGAATACATTTCCAAGTCCTAAAACCTTAACAATAGTCCAAATCATTACCCCCATTAATACGAACCAGCCACAAAAAGCAAAAAAGAATACATTTCCAAGTCCTAAAACCTTAACAATAGTCCAAATCATTACCCCCATTAATACGAACCAGCCACAAAAAGCAAAAAAGAATACATTTCCAAGTCCTAAAACCTTAACAATAGTCCAAATCATTACCCCCATTAATACGAACTAGCCACAAAAAGCAAAAAAGAATACATTTCCAAGTCCTAAAACCTTAACAATATTCCAAATCATTACCCGCAAACATTGCGAGATGCCGAGTAAACCTAACTCAGTCAATTGTAACATAGTTTTATTTTCCAGCTTGAGTTTTGGGTTCAGTCTCCCGAGGCTAGATTAAAGATCTGCTTTCCTTTAATAAATAGATGGTAATGTATGAACACAGCTATTTTTTTCCTAACGAAACTATTACGACGAAGGTATTATTCGTATTAGGTAACCAGCTTATGGTAAATTACAAGATAAGAAGAATATAAAGTAATTTCTGGAGACCTCATACATGCGACCAAATACGTATAAAACTAGCCCGGGTAAAATGCGAGTAATGTAGGAATATAGCAGATAAATGCGTAGGACCTTGTATTCGGTCAAGTACGATTTGAAGACGAAAAATGCAAAATAAGTTCCGGAGATCTTATATATAACGAAACTATATACTACGGTTCTACTAGAAGGGGAACTAGAATCGGTAAAGCTCTCGGACTACAGTTAAAGTGCCCTGCTGACAACTCTAGTTCGTACAGTAGCGATAAATGCTCGTCTTTTCATGGCGAAATATCCACACTATATTCTATGTCTATTATAGAGTATTTTGTATTTACTAATATGTTGGCTACCAATTACTAATGTTTGTGTGTTGGTTTGTACATCGGACATCTCTATGTGTGTAAATTTGAATTGACACCTTCCATACTCTAGAGTTGCTCAAGGACATTCGATTAATCGAAATACCTTACCTGATATCGCACACAAATACATATTGCATTACATTATCCTCCTAATTAAACAATTTTTTTTTCCAAATTGTACCAAAAACTTATAGAGTGCACCAGTGTGCCACTCAACACGTGATTGTACCAATATTAGTACTATTGTACCTTACTGTAACTAACCATTTACAGGAATGGAAATGACTTCTTTTTGGAGGGTTGATTATCGCTAATATCCCTCCTTGAAGTCTTTAACTGATTAATTGCAATAAATGTGTAAAATGTGCAAAATAAGTTTCAACATATTTTGTTGAATTTAAAAGTTTTCAGCTGCCCATATTTCGCTTACACTTCCCGCTTAAGAGATTTATTTCTATGAAATAAAAATAAAATACCATAAATTGTAAACCGAGTGAGCTACATATAAAAACAGTTTCTTCCAAAAGAGCAAAATAAAAACGGGTGGCGCTAAAAATTTAAACATTTATTTAACATTTTAAAATAAAGAGAACCAGCTTACAGAATTTTTAAAATGTAATTTTTAGCAAAGAATTCTCTAAACACTCCAAAGTACCACCAAACTTTTAAACACCCTTTAAAAACTTGTTCAAGAAAATGTTTAAAGTTTAAAAGGTCCTTGTAGGCATCTGACGATGCTGCTGTGTGCTTGCTTTTACAGTTGGTGGTGCTGTTGTTGTTTTTTGTTGGATACTTGTTTTCATAACACGCGTTCGCACTTCCTGTTCAAGGACTCTGTGTTGGAGTCGCTACTGCTGCGTTTTGGTTCAATGTGTTGCAGCTACATATTTAGTATTTTTTAAAACAGTTGTGGCATTTGTGCCAACGTTTGCTTAAATAAAAAGGAGAAATAAAAACTGTTACAGCAAAATCAAAACCTGTTTTTGCCACTTGTGCAGTTGTCCATAATACAAGTGTATCATGTTTAAAGGAAGGATATGCCGATACAGATGTTTCCATAATTAAACACAAAAAAATCTTTATTTAACGCATGCTATTTATAAACTAAAGTCCCAGGCACCTGTTTTAAGAATAATGGAGAAAAAACAGTTTAAGGATATTTCGCTACATTTGAAAGGGTGGTGATAGGAAGATTTCATAAATTGTTTGAAACATTTCAACAAAAGTTACATTCTTCTAGGAATAAAAGCCCTCCAGGCACACAATATCACTATGCGGCAATATGATACGTTAATCATCGTCCAACAGTCCCTGATATCGTACCAGGGATATTCTATTTCGAGAGAGCAATAGTTCAGTTGGGACTGACTAATTATTCCGTAGAGCAATGGTCACGAACGGCTTGTCGGTGTTTTTTCTGTTACTGTTTATTTTGATAATGTCATAGAAAACACATACTCGTATGTAGAAAGTATTACATTGTAAAAAGTACTGTTATATTAAAAGTAATATTTTTCAAAAAGTACTTTTATTTCGAAAGCTCTCTTTTGCAATAAGTACTTTTATATTAAAAGTAACCTTTTTAAAAAAGTACTTTTTTATTAATAGTACTTTTTTGTTAAAAGTACTTTTATATTAAGATTACTTTGTTTGCAAAAACACTTTTTGCAAAATACATTTTTTACAAAAGTTGCAATTTGCAGAATACTTTTTAGTAAAGATGACAAGTATTTTTATATTTAAAGTACTTTTTTTTGCAAAAGGTATTTTTCTGTTAACAGTAATTTTCTGCAAAATATAATTGTACTTTTTTTTTAGAAATATTTAGTACTTTTTTTTAAAGAACACTTTAGTGTAGAAAGTACTTTTTTAACAAGTTACCTGACATATATCAATACCATGGTGATATATGAAAAAAGTACAAATGTGACATAGGAGAAAAGTACTTCTTTTATAAAAACTTTTAATAAGTACATTTTTGTGAAAACAGGAACTTTTGGATTGTTATCGCGAGAATAATTGTTTTTTTTAAGTTCATAAAAATAATTTTAAATTTGAAAGTGTCACACAAGTCGACCATGATGAAACGTATTTAGTTTTTTGTAACCTAAACACAAACACATTTATTTTCCTTAAAATGCCATTTCCTGGTTTGAAGATATTGTATTACCGCAAAGTACATTAATAAGGGGTCGGTCGATTCACCTTTTTTTCTAAAGGAAATTCATAAACATATCGATTATGAACTTATGAAATGTTTACAAGTGTATTATTGATTTAGACTCGGCATGGCATGTGTGTTCAAAGTTAGTAGCTGTCATTATTTATGTTCTATTCAATTTATTGTTTTATGTTGTGGAAAGACCTAGAACGACGCAGCATCTAGAAGTTATTGAGCGGTATTAGAAACATCAGAGTTCAAAGTGAAATTAATTAAGCGACCCTAGAGAGTGGACTGATCCACTGATTTCGGCGAAAAGGCAAGAGGTTTCAAAAAGGTGTGCTTGGTTTCAGATTAAAGTGTTTTCAAGATTTTATTTGACGCAAAATAATTTTTTTGCTTGAAACAACACAACGAGATTCCTAGAATTATTTTTATTAATTTGTTTTAGGTTTCCTTTTCATAACCATCAAATCACAAGGCAGTCAAATTATTATTATTATTGAGGCGATATCCACCTGCTTCAATAGAAAATCAGAATCTGGAATACTGGGGTACAGGGCTTATGTTTAGAGATCTAACTAGACATTTCCCAGAAACCACATTTTATTTTCTTAGAATTCTCTACAATTAACTAGTAGTGGTGTTTTAGAACAGAAGCAAAATAAAAGACTGATAAAAAGATTTTACCATTCAGTATGAGTAGAAATAACAAGTGACTGGGGAGTAATTAAAGTTTTAATAATGACAATAAAAAAGAATGACAATAAAAAAGGATTCAAAAGTCTAATGCTAACCCGATAAAGCGAGACAGGTTGTCGACCAAATGCCAGCCGCTAAACCAGAACTTTTATTCACACTAAAATTTAATTCAGCGTATTTAAGATAAAAATAACGTAAACAAATTTTCTCAAGAAATTTTTGAAATGAATACGAGAGAAAATCTGTTTGTCAACAAAATATTAAAATCACGACCAGATAAGACCACTTCTTAAACCTGGGTAAAATGTTTATGTATTTATAGGATGATTTATCTTGCCTAAATAATGGTAACTCACACTTTGTATAAAAGCTCGAAAACTCGTGAGAATTTCAACAGTTCACTCTTAGAACTTTCTCTGCAAGATTTCCTAAAACAAATAGAAGAACTTGACGCAAACATGTTTCACATTAAAGTTGTTTTCTTCTTGGCTGTAGTATTGAATAGTGTTTTTGCAAGGGTTTTAATCTACAAAGAAATAACAGAAAACATTATTGCTGATCAATCAGCAGCTCCAGATACGGCTGCAGTTAAAACAAACGAGCAAAATAATGTATTTGTGCCACGAAATTCGAAAGGAGACATAAATGACAGTAAGTTTAATTAATACGTGTTCAATTTGCCAAAAGGCAAACTATTTGCTGCACAAAAATATACGGGTTTGACAAGAAGTCTCTTCTTTCACAATTCAGACATTTTTTAAAAAGTTTAACTTTTCCTAAAACGTAAATTTTTTTACAAAAACGAAATTTGTTCAAAAATTGAAGTGACACTTTTTCACAAAGAATCACTTAATCTAAGTGTGAATATTTTCTCACAAAAAAAGCTACTTTTTTACAGAAAGAGTCAACTTTTTAAAAAAAAGAGTTAGTTTTCCACCAAAAAGAGTAACTACGTGCCACTTCTTTAGAAAATAGCAACTTGTTCCACAAAAATTCCTTCCTTATTAAAAAAAAAAAGACTCTTTGAGGTGAAAAAAAATGTTTTTTTAACGATTTTTTCAAAAAGCTTCTTCCCGATGTTGCTATTTATCAAAAAGCCCTTTTGTTTTTTAATTTTAATACTGTAAATTTTTCAGGCAATCAGCCCAGTTGCAAAGCTCCCAATGGCTTAGGTTTACAAAATCTCTTCCGGGAAGCCCAGAAACTATTACCTAAAGAACAGATAAAAGCTGTTCTTAAATCTTACCCCGAGGATCCCGAAATAAAAGCTGTACAAGCTTTTGTTTCAGATGCCAAGACCGTGGAGAAAGTTAAAAACATAAGTAACTCTCAAGATTATCAAGTTCTCAAGGACTATAGCTGCCGCACTCTACACATTGTCCTGCCAAACTACAATAAATTTGCTAGGATTCTTCTTAATCCTCTCTTAATGCCAGTTGATACTCAACCACGCAAAGGTGTGCGTGGTTTTCTTAGTGAAATGAATGCCGTGGTGCCACGTCAACAATTACGTGAATTGTATCAAAATCTCTTGACTTCAGACGGCGAACTTGTTAAAGCTGTGGCTAATTTGAAATCAAAGGAATTCCTTCAATTATTGTCGAATGTCAAAAATAATGTTCCCCAATATAAAGTGTTGGTGCAACAGGTGAAAGCTGTGGGTGTGCCAGTTCAGGAAATGCATGAAACTTTGGCTAATGCTCTGCAATGGCCTCGAGAATTCAGTTTGCTTATTTGAAGAGAATTTAAAAATTATTGGTCTGTGTAATGCCGTTGGTTTCATAATTGGATGAACTTATTTGAATTTTAATTTAAAGGAAATGTTATTTTAATTTTATGTTTATTTGAAAATACGAAAATAAATCTTGCAGTATAAAATAGTTTTGACATTAATTTTTTCCTTTGATTACTTCAGCAAAATTGGGTAACATTGTAGTCTTTCTTTTTAGCAGGAACCGGTGCACTACTTGCAACAGCAGTTTCCAACTCTGCACTTTAAGATCTTCTAACACCAGACTTTCTTCAAGTTTGGAAAGAGAACATAGCCCACGGAGACTAATTCTGGTGAACAGAGTGCGGGAAGAAAGCGCTGCAATTCTAGTATATGAGTTTTGCCATAGAGATTGCAGCTGAGAGAATTAGTTCAACTACTTCATAGAAAAAGACAGAAACCAATTTTTGTCAATTTTTTTCATAGAATTTGGTTTATTTTCTCTTTTTTAAAAGATAAATAGTAAAGATTATACCATGCGTATACCGAACTGGTAACGTGAAAAACTTTCCTCCCCTGTTTCGGGTACAATTTTGTCTCTGATGTATTTGAATATATGATTATTTATCACTGCTCAATTTTGTTTTATTGTTATGCCAAGTTTTTGCAAAGTATATTGCAACATCTTCAAAATGTGCTTTTGGTTTCATTGTGATCAAAGGCAGCACTTATCGTCCGCATCACTGCTTTTGGAAATGTGAACTTTAGTCGTTTCTTTAGTTCATTTTGGTCGATGATAATTTGAAAGCTCGCACGACATTCTTTGAATTGTAACGTCCAAAACGCTAATGATTGTTAAAGCTAGGCGTATTTAAATCGTAGTATTAACTTTCGATTAAGCGTTTGGAGTCGTATAACAAAAAGTCCGTGAATTTTTTTGGTTTTATGTTATTGAATCTTTCTAAAAAAATTTTAAAAACTTGCGCGAGTATTCTGTTATTTCTTCTTGGATAGTGGTAACTTTTAGATCTATATGGATATTTTGATTTATAATATACAGGCGATATCAGCCCAGTTGGCGATTGGATGCAAGTTTTTTAAATATATCTCTATAACGGACTTGCGCTTCTGTCTCGTAAAGATCTTAGGCATAAGTTCATGGGTGGTTATGTCTCGCGAATGACTATTTTGCTATTACCTTCTGAGCTTTCTCTTTCCGTGAGGAGAGTATCTGTACATTAGCCGATGATTGGTATAAATTAATTTCAACTGATCATTCATATGGCGTTTAACATTGGCTTTGGGGAAATCATCATGACAGGTAACTGCACAAAGTTAATGTGAAATTTGTCATACGCCGAAATATTTCCCTATTGGTTTTAGTTCCCTTATTTCATTAAGACACATTAATTTAAATGAATGCTGATGAGCACCTTCACTCTCTTTTTAAACGGTTGACTACTTTCAAAACAGCATTTGAAGGGTCGATCCAAACATGAGATTTGTGTTCCAATTCCACTTGGATATGCGTGATGTAGTTGGTAGTGATATTGGATGAAATATCTTTTTAAAACACCAAAACTTGAACATTGAACTGACACCGGTTCTTGTTTTCAAGCAACTAACACTAAACCTTTTTCGGTTTGCTCTTAATGGCTTTTTTTGAGATTTGAACCATGAAATATATTTTATTATCCCTAACTACAAATAAAGTAATATGGTCAATCATCTGTCTTTGTTTGTAACCCACTATAATTGTTCCTCTTTCGCAATTACGAAATCTGATCTTGCTTCACTTTTGCTCTATTATCGATGGACATTATTTCACCGATTTATTGAAGATTTAAGAAATATTTATTTTTAGTGATTTTTTCTTTTGATTTAGAGAAGTTTTAGATAAGTTGACTTATTTGAATTTATTATCTGTATGAAATATTTATATGATTTTCATGTATCATTTTAAATTTTTGTTTTCTTCAGTCTCTTAAATTTCAGGAAATATTGAAGCCATAAAAAAAGGTTTTATAAATAAAACACCATCAACTTTTTTATAAATGTTTTGCATACTAATTTTGTGAATAAATAGATTAAAATACAATTTGTTTTCACACAAACAAAATAATTATTTCATTAATAAACAAGTAGGAGAGATTAGGCTGTGGCGAGTTTTGTAATAAAAATGTAATTCAGATTTTTCCCTATGCAAGGGATTGTTTGCATCATTAATATAGGCCTCTATTTTTGACGTCTTATGTCATCGATTTAAGATACGCATTTTCGATCATCTGATAGATGAGAAAATTTTGTATTTTTCGTAATTTAATTTCGTTTCGGCATATTTCGCCACAATACCTAATTGTGCTGAATTTATGAATTTTAATAGGTTCCTAAAATTTGTTGAAATAACGGTTTTTATGATTTCTTTAATTTAGTTTTTTGGTGATATTTTTAATTTTTATGATTTTTTTTGGGAAAATTACGATTTGCTGTGAAATTAAATTTTTTGAATAGAATATTGTTTTCTTAATTTTCTGTTTTTTTTGTGAATTGCAAAATTTTTGTGAAATAAGTTTTTGTAGTCAAATTAAAAAAATGTGCTGAATATTGATTTTTGTAGCACTTTTTTTTAAATTCATTTTTTTAATATAGAATTTTTAGCAATTAATATTTTTATTCCAAGTTTTCGGTTTTATGGTAGGTTTTCAAATTTATGGTCAATTTTAAATTTTTTGGTGCAATTTGAATTTTTTTAAATTTCGAATTGTTTTGTTTAGGTAATTTAAAATTTTTTGATTTTTTTAGTTAGAAATTTGGAGAATTTCTCTAATTATGGTGAGTTTTTATACCCTTCAAAAATATGAATTATCATTACCTTCCCAACAAAGTATATATATTCTGGATGCTTGTAGGTAAGGAAGTTCAATTAATCTTGAAATCAATTTTCTGACGGCATTAGATAATCTGCAATATTGGAATTTTAGTCAGATAGTTCGGATATTTGAAATTAGCCTTATACGTCCACAAGTTATAAAGTCGCCCTGCAAAAATGTTATTCATCCAATCTTATTATTATTATTGTAGATTATAAAAATGTAACTCTTTTAGAACCATAGAAAAGCATTTAACCAGGTTCGAAGGACGATTTCTTTTAAAACAGCATTGTAGGATTGTTTCATAATCATACTTTAACTAAAGATCGAAAACTGAAAAAAACAAGTTTATTTATAACATTTTATGGTTAGACTTATCCCAATATTTGTCTGTCAAAAAACTTTTGAAGGAAATTAGTAAAAATTAAACTGTACAGTGCAGCCATGTTGCAATTTTTTAAAATGGTTAACATTTGAATATAAAATATAAACAATAAGTTGTTTATCGCAACAAATCTTTTAACAATAATTTCAAAGAAACCTAAAATGTGTCCCACAACTGCAGAGAACATAAGATAGTTGCTAGTGCTACTTTGAGATCGATTAAGAAAAGGATGATCAGGAAAGAATTCAGCGATTGGACAAAAATGTGAATTGTTAGGTCAACCAAAGGATGACGTCAGGTTGGCATTCTATCGCTATCTCTATTGTTGCTGGTCAAGGGCGAACTTCTACAAACTCTCGATGATCTTCGATACAAAGTTCAGAGCTTTGAGGATGCTTTGGGTGTTATTGTCAGAGGCAATTTTGAGTCTGTAATATCCGATAGAATGCAACTAATTTTTGATATTACGCATGACTGGTGTCAAGAGAAAGATAGGACTCTCCGAACACGACCAATTTGACACCCTTCACTAGAAGAAAGAAGCTAACGGCCCTCAGATTAGGGCACACAGACTTAACAATATCTGGCAGTAGTTCTAATTAAAATGCATACTGGGAATAATCAATTAACACACAAAACAAATAAAGCCTTGAGAGCAACTTATGCATGTCGAATGCTGTATGCTAAAACATGGGGCCTACGACCGAAAATTATGACGGGGTCGTACAAAATCATTATAGTACCAATGATCACCTACGTCAAAGTTAGAACAATTACAGGCTCAGATGATCCTTAACAAGATGCATCGATTAGCCTGCTTGAATATAACGGGCGCAATGAGAACGTGCTACACAGTAGCTTTAGAAATCCTCACCGTACTCATTTCCCTGCATCTTGCAATAAACACGATAAGAGCCAGTGCGGCCTTATGTCTGCCCAATCTAGCTCATCTTAAGAAGGCAATCTTGCCGGGCATCCGGAACTCTCCCTGTCTCGCTGTCTATGATAAAATGAACAGAACGCTAAACTTTTCCAAGCACTTTAAAGAGTTTTTGAGTGAATGCCAGTTTGGAGAAACAATACGGTAGTACTAGAATAGAACGCATAGTTATAGTACACGGATGGTTCCAAGATGAAAAGTAGCAATGCTAGGGCGTGTGTGTAGGGCCACATTTCCGAAAAGTAATCGCAGTGGGAAAAATATATTTCATTTTTCAGGCGAAGGTTCACGCCTTAGAGCTTTGTGGTACAGAGTAGGGCTATTACAAGTTGCTTTAGGATTGCTTTGAATGTCTTTATACACTAGCAGTGAAGAATGTTGGTACCGGGAGATGAGCGGTATTATGGGCAATAATATGACAGACTATCTGGCTAAAAAAGGCGGAGACAATCCTTTCATAGGTCCTAAGCCTTTCTGTGGGGTAAACAGTAGAGTCCCCAGCAATCTAACACGCAAAGTAGAAAAAAGATATCTGAGAGCTCAATCAGTTATGCGGCAGTCGAAAAAATTCATTGACCCCAAAAGTATTAACGGTAGATGTTTTTTCTAAATCTCAGCAGAAGTTTTACACTGCACTGTTATTAGGACACTGTAGACTTAAGTATCGTATGAAAAAATCAGGTGTGGTAGTAAGTTATTATTGCAGAATCTGCCAAGAATAACATGTTTAATGCGATTGCCTTGCTGTGGCAAGACGCAGACTTAATTACGTAAGCAATAGGATATTCGTTCCATAAAATATCTAGAATTGTTTCAGCTGGGTATGAGGCTGCTTAATAAATCTATCAGATCGCGGTGCTATTAAAGACCATAACTAAAAATAATAAGATAGTTGCCATGATCACGCTATAATATCACGAAACATCGAACACTGGTAGAAAGCTCATGCCCAGATGTTTTATTATTCATTTCGCGGAATCTATATTTTACTTTCTAAGAATTCCCTACAATTAACTGATACGAAGATTATCACTTTTACTACGAGTAGAAATAAAACGTGACTGGGGAACAATTAAAGTCTTAATAATAAGAATGACAATAAAAAAGGATTCAAAAGTCTAATCTACCGACATATTACGCTAACCCCATAAAGCGAGACAGGTTGTCGACCAAATGCCAGCCGCTAAACCAGAACTTTAATTCACACTAAAATTTAATTCAGCGTATTTAAGATAAAAATAACGTAAAAAAATTTTCTCAAGAAATTTTTGAAATGAATAGGAGAGAAAATCTGTTTGTCAACAAAATATTAAAATCACGACCAGATAAGACCACTTCTTAAACCTGGGTAAAATGTTTATGTATTTATAGGATGATTTATCTTGCCTAAATAATGGTAACTCACACTTTGTATAAAAGCTCGAAAACTCGTGAGAATTTCAACAGTTCACTCTTAGAACTTTCACTGCAAGATTTCCTAAAACAAATAGAAGAACTTGACGCAAAAATGTTTAACATTAAAGTTGTTTTCTTCTTGGCTGTAGTATTGAATTGTGTTTTTGCAAGGGTTTTAATCTACAAAGAAAAAACAGAAAACATTGTTGCTGATCAATCAGCAGCTCCAGATACGGCTGCAATTAAAACAAACGAGGAAAATAATGCATTTGTGCCACGAAATTCGGAATCATACAAAAACGAAAGTAAGTTTAATTAATACGTGTTCAATTTGCCCAGACAAGAGGCAAACTATTTGCTCCACAAGTATATACGGGTTTGACAAGAAAAGAAGTCTTTTTTTCACACTTCAGTAAATTTTTTAAAAAGTTTAACTTTTTCCTAAAACGTAAATTTTTTTACAAAAACGAAATTTGTTCAAAAATTCTATTTTTTTTAAATCTAATTTAAGTGTGAATATTTTCTCACAAAAAAGCTACTTTTTCACAGAAAGAGTCACCTTTTTAACAAAAAAAAGTCTCTTTTCCACCAAAAAGAGTATCTACGTGCCACTTCTTTAGAAAATAGCACAAAAATTCCTTCCTTATTAAAAAAAAAGATTCTTTGAGGTAAAAAAAAAATGTTTTTTTTTTCTTTTTTACAAAAAGCTTCTTCCCGAAGTTGCTATTTATCAAAAAGCTCTGTTGTTTTTTAATTTTAATACTGTAAATTTTTCAGACAATCAGCCCAGTTGCAAAGCTCCCAATGGCTTAGGTTTACAAAATCTGTTCCGGGAAGCCCAGAAACTATTACCTAAAGAACAGATAAAAGCTGTTCTTAAATCTTACTCCGAGGATCCCGACATAAAAGCTGTACAAGCTTTTGTTTCAGATGCCAAGACCGTGGAGAAAGTTAAAAACATAAGTAACTCTCAAGATTATCAAGTTCTCAAGGACTATAGCTGCCGCACTCTACACATTGTCCTGCCAAACTACAATAAATTTGCTAGGATTCTTCTTAATCCTCTCTTAATGCGAGTTGATACTCAACCACGCAAAGGTGTGCGTGGTTTTCTTAGTGAAATGAATGCCGTGGTGCCACGTCAACAGTTACGTGAATTGTATCAAAATCTCTTGACTTCAGACGGCGAACTTGTTAAAGCTGTGGCTAATTTGAAATCAAAGGAATTCCTTCAATTATTGTCGAATGTTAAAAATAATGTTCCCCAATATAAATTGTTGGTGCAACAGGTGAAAGCTTTGGGTGTGCCTGTTCAGGAAATGCATGAAACTTTGGCTAATGCTCTGGAATGGCCTCGAGAATTCAGTTTGCTTGTTTGAAGAGAATTTAAAAATTATTGGTCTGTGTAATGCCGTTGCTTTCATGATTTGGATAAACTCGTTTAAATTTTTATTTAAGGGAAATGTTATTTTAGTTTTATGTTTATTTGAAAATATGAAAATAAATCTTGCAGTATAAAATAGTTTTGACATTAATATTTTCCTTTGAATACTTCAGCAAAATAGTTTAACATATCAGTCTTTCTTTTTACGAAGAACCGGTGCCCTACTTGCAACAGCAGTTTCCAACTCTGCACTTTAAGATCTTCTAACTCCAGACTTTCGTAAAGTTTTGAAAGAGAACATAGCCCACGGAGACTAATTCTGGTGAACAGAGTGCGGGAAGAAAGAGCTGCAACTCAAGTGTATGATTTTTTCCACACAGATTGCAGCTGAGGGAATTAGTTCAACTACTTCATAGAAAAAGACAGAGACCAATTTTTCTCACTCTATTCCATAGAATTTGGTTTATTTTCTTTTCTTTAAAAGATAACCCGTGAAGATTATGCGGACCATGCGAATACCGGACTGATAACGTCGAGAATTTTTGTCGCCTGTTTCGGATACGATTTGTCCCTTTTTATTTTTATCTTGCCTCTGAGGTAGTTGAATCCATAATTGTGTCGATCGATGATAATTTCAAAGCTCGCACGGCATTCCTTGAATTGTAACAATTCTAACAAAACGCTAATGATATGGTCTGCAGTAATTGAGGTTCTGTCTTATACCTCCACGTGGTGGCGGCCGGTAACAAGTTCCCGTATCTGCAAGGAGCTTGGCTCAATAAGTCGCGAGGAGAG
Organism: Phania funesta; assembly: GCA_963932375.1. Taxonomy (NCBI): domain Eukaryota; kingdom Metazoa; phylum Arthropoda; class Insecta; order Diptera; family Tachinidae; genus Phania; species Phania funesta. The sequence continues at coordinate 98,697,512 of OZ010653.1, read as the reverse complement.
AAATTAACACTCTCGTATAAAAATTCCAAATCCACGGTGGAACAGCATACGCCAGGGATGCGTGGCCAAAGGGGTACTTGGTCTCCAGTTTTCATACAGACATACCCATGCATATTCACTTATGTGTGGGTGGACATATTTTTCTCCATTAGAGGGATAAGTCAGAAAGCCTCGCTAGAGGTGGAGAGATTAATCTCTGCAGAAACTACGGTCTTAAGTGGAGGAATCCGGAAAAGATTTGAAAAGAATTCCTCGCCAGGGGTGGACGGATCAATCTTTAAAGGTACTTCTAAGGCGTTAGACCGTGAGATTCCGAAAGGAATCCTGAAGAGGAAGGAATTCTGAAGAGTTGGACAAGGAAACCTCGCAAGGGGTGTCAGTCTTCAGAGATACTCCTGCTTAGGACCTTAGGCAGACACTTGTTAAATATATATGCCGTGGGGTACCTAATCCTTAGACAAATGCTAGCGATTTCAAGAGACTTTGTGATAAAGAATAAGGCCGACAACTACCAATCGACAGTTAAGAATAAAGGCACGAGACTGAATAAAATTAAGTTAGACATAAATTGCGAGTTTGAAATCAATTCGAGAAAAAAAGGAGGTCGAAAAGGAACCCAAAAAGTAAGCGGTCTATTGCGCCAACCCCCCTAAATATCTTATATCTAAAGAACACCTTGCAATTGTGAGTGAGCGAATGTTTCTGCTATTATTGCAAGTTGGGCTACAGAAAACGGACAAGGTTGGAAAAGTGGGCGTGGCAATTGCAGAGGTTGATCTGGCACGTCCCACAGACAGTAAATATTAATTATGGTATGACTAAAAATCTACATTGGTTAAGATTTGTATAGACAATTTTGTTATTACGGTGCATACTCCATAGAACAATAAACTAGATTGATGCAATCGGCATCGAATCGCAACACTTACAAAAAATCTTTACTTATCGTTTACTCGGAGAACTTTAATAACTAATATTTTATTTAAGAAAATATCACATGCACTTGAAGATTTGCCTGAATTTCTGCTTAACCGTAGGCAATTTGCCCACTGACACTGACAGTCTCGTGTTCGATATAACAATGCAAGCACGAACCCTTTTGCAGTTTTGGATCCGTCCACCTTTCACGCAAGTGGAACTAACCGGGATGTTGACATTGAATCTCCTGTTTAGATTGGAGTTGATTGTGTCCCTTGGCATGCCCAGTAGGGCACTGCATTGTTCTTGTTCTTAGATTACGTTTTTTATTTCTTTGTATGTAGACCTACTTGAAAGCTTACGATAATTCTTTTCCGCATTTAAAATTACATATTATAATTAAGGCACGAGTTTTAATTAATTTTTTACACAGCAACAAGTTTTATTTGCGCAATCTTCAAAAAACAAAACTAAATTTTAAATAAAATATAATTCCCTTAAGCTACAAACACCATTATATAGATCAATAAATTCTCCATTTTGTCTAAGCAAATAAACCCAATTCGGGAGCCCAGCCTAGAGTATTGGCCAAAAGTTCACGCATTTCCTCAACTGGTAGGCCCAAGGCAATCAATTGTTGTCGCAAGTCCTTATATTCCGGTACATTATTTTTAACATTTGACAACAATTGATGGAACTCCTTCGATTTCAAATTCTCCACAGCTTTAGCTAATTCCTCATCTGAAGCCAAGAGATTTTTATATAATTCACGTAACTGTTGACGTGGCAATACGGCATTCACTTCTCTAATAAAACCACGTATACCTTTGAGTGGCTGAGTATCAGTACGCGTTAATTGATGATGAGAAAGAATTCTAGCCAATTTATTGTATTTTTGTAGGTCAATGTGTAAAATACGGCAGCTATAGTCCTTAAGAATTTGATATTCTTGCGAGTTGTAAATGGCTTTAACTTTATCCAAGGTTTTCGGATTTGAAATAAAAGCTTTTAAAGCTTTTATTTCAGGATCTTCGGAATAGGATTTGGCAATAGCTTTTATCTGTTCTTTGGGTAACAGTTTCCTGGCTTCCTGGAAGAGATTTTGTAAACCTAAGCCGTTGGGAGCATTGCAGTTCTTATGATTACCTGCAATAATTTCAAGATTTAAATTTATTTTTTCAGAAAAATCTTAATTTTAGTGAATTTATTCTCTTCTTTGGAAAGAAGTGTATTTTGTAAGAAAAAGAGATTATCTTTGAAAAAGTTAACTTTTTACGATAAACTGACTGTTGATTGGAAGAAGGGATTAATTTTATGAAATATGTAGTACGTTTTAGTGGTTTTCTGAGAAAAAAAACGACTTCCAGTGAAAAAAAGATTTTTTGTGAAAAATTGAATTCGTACGAAACAGTGAAGTTTTGTGAAAAAAGTCTTTTGGTAAAGAAATTGTTTTCTGTGAAAAGGTCACCTTGTAAAAAACGTTTTTTTTTAAAGCGTTACTTTCTACGTAACATACATGTTTTGATAGAAGACGACTTTTTGTGAAAAAGTGACTTCTTGTGAGAAATTGACTTAGTGTAAGTGGCTTTCTTTGAAAAAACAACTTTCTATTAAAAATGTGACTTTTAGTGAAAAACTGAATTTATAGAAAAAGGAACTATCTGTGAAAAAGTTAATTTCTGTGAAAAAGGTGACTTTTTGTGAAAAAGGTGACTTTTTGTGTAAAAGGTGACTTTTTGTGTAAAAGGTGACTTTTTGTGAAAAGGGTGAGTTTTTGTGAAAAAGGTGACTTTTTGCGAAAAAGGTGACTTTTTGTGAAAAAAGTGCCTTTTTGTGAAAAATTTAACTTTTTGTGAAAAAGGTGACTTTTAGTGAAAAAGGTGACTTTTTGTGAAAAAGGTGAGTTTTTGTCAAAAAAATTATGACTTTTTGCGAAAGAGGTGACTTTTTGTGAAAAAAGTGACTTTTTGTGAAAAAAGTGACTTTTTGTGAAAAAAGTGACTTTTTGTGAAAAAAGTGACTTTTTGTGAAAAAAGTGACTTTTTGTGAAAAAAGTGACTTTTTGTGAAAAAAGTGACTTTTTGTGAAAAAAGTGACTTTTTGTGAAAAAAGTGACTTTTTGTGAAAAAAGTGACTTTTTGTGAAAAAAGTGACTTTTTGTGAAAAAAGTGACTTTTTGTGAAAAAAGTGACTTTTTGTGAAAAAAGTGACTTTTTGTGAAAAAAGTGACTTTTTGTGAAAAAAGTGACTTTTTGTGAAAAAAGTGACTTTTTGTGAAAAAAGTGACTTTTTGTGAAAAAAGTGACTTTTTGTGAAAAAAGTGACTTTTTGTGAAAAGTTGACTTTTTGTGAAAAAAGTGACTTTTTGTGAAAAGTTGACTTTTTGTGAAAAGTTGACTTTTTGTGAAAAGTTGACTTTTTGTGAAAAGTTGACTTTTTGTGAAAAGTTGACTTTTTGTGAAAAACGTTAGTTGTAAAAACGTAGGCTGAAGAGGTGTGTTTCTTATGTAAAAGTGCATTTTTATGAAAAATACTTTTTGTGAAAAAATTGCTGCAAAAAAGTGATTTTCTAAAAAAAAATAAAAAATCTTTCTAAGGAATAGTGATTTATTTCGAAAAATTTACTATCAATGAAATAGTGACTTTTTGTGAAAGTGATTTTAAGAAAGAGTGAATTATTTCGAAAAATTCACTTTCAATGAAAAATTAACTTTTTGCAGAAATTTGATTTTCTAAGAAGGAGTGAAAAGTGGCTTTACGTGTAGTGTCTTCCTAAAAAGAAACGACTTTGTGAAAAAGTGACTTATTTCCAAAGTGAAAAAAAAATTTTTGTAAAAAATTTACTTTAAATAGTGTCTATTTCGGTGAAAAAAAAGCTTCTTATGAAAAGAATATATTTCTTTTCCAAAAAGTGACCTTAAAAAATACACGATTTTTGTTTTGAAAAATAAAAATTACCTTCTTCAGTGTCTCCTTCTGAAGTTTTTATCTCAAACTCATTATGTCCTTCGTTATCATCCCACACAGGAAGCCAGTTTATTTTAATTTCATCCTCATCCGGAGATACTACTTGACCAGCAACAATTTGCCCTGTAACTTCGTCTAACTCCAAACAACTTGATGCAAAAATATAATTCAATATTGCAACCAACAATAAAACCTCTTTAATTTTATACATTTCTCTTGAAACTTTTCGATTTAAACGGGAAATTCTTGAAGTGAAAGTTGTAAAACTGAACTGTTGAAATTCTTACGAATTGTTGAGCTTTTATACAAAAGTTTACAATGCCATTATGTAGGTCAGATATATAGAGACCTACAAACGTATACAATTTTGCACAGACTTACGAAATTTTCTTATCTTAACGTATTTTCGCATTTTACGTTTTGTTGACATACAGATTTTCGGCTCATATGAATTTCCCAATTCTTGGAGGTTTTTTATTTTTATCTTATTTATATAACTTAAAATAACGAAAGATTTGTTAATACTTGATTTGATATTTCGACAGGGTGTTTTGATGTACATTTTTTGAAGGTTCTGAACGAAAAATGACACTGAAAATGGCAACATAGCCATAGAAGGGATGACGGAAATTCTTTCCAAAAATCTACATTTGTTAATACCCTCGCTATACCTCAAGAATATCTGCAGTTTACATCAAAAGCGAACACTGAATTTAATTGTTTTTAAGAATTAAACTTTTTGTTCAGCGACTGTTAACTTGCCTGCAATACTCAGATGATAATTGGTAAAACAGTTTGCAGCAGTCACATACAAATTTTAACACTACCTTTGTATCTGAATGTGTGTTTAGGCAAGCTGTCTCGCTTTGTGTGGCCACCAAATTATGTCAACTTTCTTGTTGGTCGGTACATTAGACACTTAATTGAGTCCTTTTTATTTTTTTTTGTTATTTTTTATTTTATGATTCCCCTGTCATTTATTTATATTCGTAGTAAAAGTGAAAATCTTCCTGTCAGTCTGCTGTTTATTTGCCTTGTCATTGGAGGCTCAGAGAAAAAACAAATAAAATAATTAAATTGCTTAATTAAATATTAATCTGAAACCACACACACTTTTAGTTTTAATGTTCTGTAATGCTAATTAAATATTATTATGGACGTAAAGCCGTCATTGTACCTAAAGCTTTTTATGTTTTACGAGAGATCATAGGTTCAGTCTGCTGTGATTATACCTGGAACAGCAGATAGTTTTTCTAAATGACGGTATTGGGCGTTTGCTGGTGGCCCGCAAACGACAGCTTTTTTTGTCTTTTCGCCATTGTCGTTTTTGTCTTGATGGCAAAGTTTTAGTACCATAGTACTTTCTTTAGTACCTTCCACAAAGAAAGCCAGTACCCCCGCAGGATATATAAATTTATAACAAAACATCAAGCCATTGATCTACACTTGGTTTTATATAATCTTTTGTTTCTTTTCTATTGCAAATAGTTAAAATGGCTTTAAGAAAATCATTCTGCTTGCTTACTGCTATCAATTTACAACGATATTGTTAACATCTTCCGAGAAGTCGTAATGGGCGTGTCGAAAAAAGATATTGCTAATGAAAAATAGACCCTTATAAGTGTAGATTTTTCGAAAATGATACTGAGGATGGCACACAGCCGAAACCGGTTGGTCTCCAAACCAAACTTGAAAAGGGATGACTGAAATTCGTTCGAAAAATTTACATCAAAATACCCTGTCTGTATATCAAATCAAGAATCACCGTTTTAAGTCGTAATAAATTATTCAATTTGCATCATAATGTATAGAAGCTTTTATACTAACTTGAATTCAATTAAACTTTTTTAGCGGAACTAGTAATATGATTGTTCTATATTTCGTTCACAACGATCTAGCCCGAACGTCGAATTTATTAGTAACCGCTAAAATCGATCGACATACATATATGCACAGCAATAATATCGGGTGCGGATGTAAAGTGTGGCAAAATGCCATATTCCCCCCAATGTTTAAAAGTAATCAAATTCCATCAAAGGCATTGAGTTTCATGCTCTAACCGATTCTGACGTAGGAACATGCAGGAAATAGACGTTTTCGCACATTATTTTCTCTATGAATTGAATTTTCGACCTTTGATGTTATTTTTAAACAAATTTCTTAAAACAGTCAACATTTAATTTTTAATTTTTTTTATTTAACGTCAATAAATAATTTATAAATATTTAGAGCAATGATTTTCTTATTGGGAGTTAAAGTGCCACCTATATTTCACTCCTCTTACTTAGACAACGTTGCCAAGAACCTTTAACTACCAATTAATTGATTCACTTACCTCTCCCATTACTTAGCAAAGACATTGTCCAATATAAAATCTATTACAAATTATTTGCGCATAGTTGTATTTATGGATAGTAGAAATTAGTAGAGTCACTAAAGTCCAATAATGGCTTTAAACGCTTAAACAATTTAAGTATGTATTTAATTAGGATATATCGATATTGGCGATATTTTTGTAGCCGATTGGCCGACATATTAATATACGTATCGCATACTAAATCAAAAACAGGCACACATCAAAAAAACCAAATCTTTCATCAGTTGATGAGGTCAGCGGGGCAAGTAAAATAAAAACCTGTACGACGCTTACCATTTTTAACACTTTCCCTGCCAGACCGTTTTTTGAAAACTTCCCCGTTCAGGCCACGTGGGGCGTATGCGCCACACGAGTAAATGATGTCCATAATTGACTGCATAATGAATTTAAAAAAAAACTCTTCATTTTCGTTCAAATGGCTTGAACGAAAATTTCAGCGTGGGGGGGGTTGATATCGGTATGGTATCGGCGAAGAGATGTGCGATGCTTCACCAATTAAAATTCAATAAAGGTTGGTTTAGACGGTGCGAGATTGCACGCGTAAAATTCTGAGAAAATATTATCAAAACCCATTCGTTTTTTAAATAGAACAGTGAAAATTTTGCAACTGATTTTGCTGCGTTTAAGCAATCGGTAATTAGCAGAACATACCAACTAGTGCACGTAAAATAATTATCAATCAAATTAATTTATAATATAATACATTTCGCTATATATTTATTTATTTTTGTTTGGTATTCTTATCTGTTTACAGAAAAAGGCATTAGTCATCTAATAAGATATACGTACAGCTTATTAGATGTTATGTTTAGACGACACCATTCGTGCCCTTCTGCTGAAAAGTTTTACATGACATAAGACTTGTGGGATAAAGTAAATGAATCTTAAGCGTAATTACATACTATTACTTTTGGTTTCTTTGCATTGCATCCTTAACCAAAAAATAAGGAAGAAGCGAAGAGAATTTTAATAATCCCCTACCTAAAATTTAATTGACAGAATTTTCTTAAATCTACAACGTAACAGCCGACATATAGCAAAATGTATACAAAAAAAATTGTCTTTGTATATATTATTAATGGAGGCTAAAAATTACCTCTTGAAGTTTTCACAATTTTTTTTCTTAAATTAATTCCGGATTATTGTTATAAATTGCTAGAACTATAGGAATGAAGTTCAGAATAGTTTTTGACTTCTATTAATTGTTTAAGAAATAATATTTTCTAAAGAAAATGAGTTCTAATATGGTAGCAAAATTTCAAATCTTGTATGATTCCCTAAAAAATATGGAGAACCTTTTAGATCTATATATTCCCGACATTTTATGCCATCTGGCAACTGAGAAAGTATTTTTTCATTTTTTATGTTTTTAGACAGTGATGCCAACTTTTAATACCTTGCATAAAAATTGATGTGATTTATTAATGATTATATTTTTTTATCATAAAGTATGTGTTAAGTTATAGGAGAGAACTATAATTAAACAGTTTCAAAATTTTGTATCTGAGCCTATGTTATTAAAGTACCTTATCGAACCAAGCCCGCTCGAAAAAGGAAATAAGGCTGCTAATCTACAACTAAGTTTACTGTCAATATTGCATAACGCTACTGGGCATGTGTCAATTTTCACAGAAATTATTTATTTCCTCTTCCATATTACTTTAAATTTGTAATTTTTCTGTTATTTATAACTTTTTTTTAGTTTTTACCTGTGAGGATTACAAATTAAAGAAAAAAAGGTTTTGAGAAATACCAGAGCGAATATTATTCCAATTTCTATCTTATAAAACTTCCGAGGGAAAACAGATACTTAGGTAGGTTTTTTTTTGGGGTAGTTTTTTATTTGGGGTAGAGCTGAGGTTGTCTTGCAATGACGACAATTTGCTTAAAATGTAAATAACAATCGTTTTAAACTTTCAAAAGCTCTAAATAAGCTAAAAAATTATATATTTCCGAGTTTAACGTTTCTTAAGAGCCTAATCCATTTTTTTATTATACCTCGAATGTCTTGTTATATAATTACCCCTAACGAGGGCATTTGAAAGAATATGTCAGACTTTTAGTCTCCAGAGAACCGCTTGAAACCGATTAAATATATCAGAGCATTTTAACAATTGAACAGTTATGACAATATTATTTGGAAAAAGATTTTATTCTAACTAACTTACTAAATATGTACATTACTCCATCCAGCGCTAGAAATGGGGATTATAATTATGTTGAAATGCGATAGCTTATATTTCTTAAAAAATTACTTTTTATGTAAAATGTTAAATAAATTTCATACTTATTTTTTGTATACGTTAAACTACTTACGTTTAATCGAAATACTCAAAATATTGTTCGGTTTTGAATAAAGGATGCTCATCTATTTTCCCCGCTCGTTACATGGGTCTAAAAATGTTGACACAGCCATTTTTATTACTAAAACTATAATAATGTCTACATAAATTTTAATTATTTTCAGCACCAAAATGACAAATTTTTTTCCACATAAGAACACATAGGAAACGTTGTGAGGTATAATAACATATACGTGCTTTGATATACATATATATGGCCGTTGACTTAAATTGTTTCATTGGCATACACTATTTTAAGATTTGATTTTTGTTCTTTCCAGAATTTTTTGAATAAAATTATATTTAATATCTTTGTGATTTTTATATACATGAAAAATCAGCTCGAAAAATTTAATATTGGGGCCATAGTTCAATATAATATCGTTTTTCGCACTCTCAAAACTTATATTTTAAGACATACGAAAAATATTTGTTTTTTATAACGATTTTAATAAATTGTACCAAAGAATATTCTTTGGTTTTACCTACTTCAAATTTTCTATTTAAGCAATTTATTTACCGTCACTATCATTGAAAACCGCTAATAAATAACATTTTATTGTCTGCCACACACGCATTTTAGCACATATTTCAAAACAATCTCTACTCATTCGTCAATAAAAAAATGTAAACAGAGGACTACAAAATCACAACAAAACATTCAATGAAGAGAGAATCAAAATGAAATAAGTAAAAAGAACAACGCATACTCACGCAACGAACAGTCGCAAAACAAAACGTCAACAGAATGACACTAACAAAAGAAAAATGTCAGAGAATCAGGTATCTAAAATTCTTTTTTGCCATTATACGACAAAATTTTCCAGCGATCGGATGTAAAGTAAATTCGGGTAGCAAGTTTATTACTAATAAGAAATTAATTTGGAAGAATTAACAAAAAAACTAAGATAATGTAATTTAGCAACAACAATGAGTGAAAATCTATAATAAAATGAAAACAAATGGATTTCATCTAATGTAAGTGGGTGTGTATTGCAATGAAATTTGTTAAATTTCTTTTTTGCATTTTCAATGTAAGTGTTGATAAAAAATAAGCAAAATTAAATAAAATTTCACAAGGTGTATTGAATGATAAAAAAAAACAGATAAAGAAGAAAATATTGTGTGTGTATTGAGTTTGTGGTGGTGGTTCGTGTTTTAATTCCAACTGCGCCAGCAACAAATCTACGACAACAACAGCCTCATTCTGGCCACAACTAAACAACACTGAGTAGTAAAGCTAAAGAGCTGATGCTGCCAACTAATGGCACGCAATGAATTCCATATAAAACTTTCGAATAAAGTATTTGGGTTTTTGGTCTAATTGAAGAAAAGGTTATTTGTCAATAACGTTTTTATACATATAAATAAATTTTAAAGATTGACCCCGCCAACATTTTTATAAATAATGTGTGATATTACAAATATTTGGTGGTGAAAAGAATGGAAATGTGTATCATTGAAAACTTTTAAATTAATTAATTTTTTTTTTTGACATTTTTGGTTTAATATTTCAAATTTAAATTATAACCTAAAAATTGTATAACCACTAATCTTTAATAAATATAACCGGTGCTCAAAATATCATAAAGAATGAAACCCTTGCGCTCGGCTGAAGGCTGGCTATGCCGAAACATCATTTATGTATGTAGAGTATCTCCATGAATTAAAATTTCATGGAAAACATGTAGGTCATCTTCAGGAATGTTTATACCTTCCGGTGGCATCCGTCACTTCCTCAGTGACAAAGCTTAGAAATATATTCAACAGACGTTGAAACATAAAAATTCATATACATACTTCCATGACATTTACACAGTATTTTCTTAAAAAAGTCTACACTATATAGCACAATTTTTATGGTTTGTTCAAAAGAAAGGTGAATTGTTTGCAAAGTATTTATTTATTCATCAATATCCATTTTGCGCCCTTCAAAGCAATCCCACTCAGATATACTGCTCTTATGCCAGCGCTTCTTCCAATCCTCGAATCACTTCTGGAATGCGCTTTTCGGTATGGCCATCACTTCGTTCTTCGCTTCTGACTTTATCTCATCAATTGTGGCCTAGCGGTTTCCTTTCATTGGTCTCTTCAGTTTTGGGAATAGCAAAAAGTCGCAGGGATCCAAATAAGGTGGTTGAGGCATGGTTAGGGTGTTGTTTTTGGCCAAAAAATCATATTCTTTGATCCATTTTTTTTCAAAAGTTAAAAATCGAAGAACTCACACAAACGTGACTAACCTTTTCAGTTGTCAACAATAAACTACTAATCCCAATTGGCTGATAATGCCAACATATGACTAACACATGTGTACCAACATAACAAAACTTTTTTTTTCGATAATCGAATGTAGACAGCCGGCAAAAATTCAGAATTCTCCTTTTATTTTGCACAAACCATGTACGTATGTATGTTATGTACAACATGTGACAAAAATTTCGAGAAGATTTCCGATGATATACTGACGCATTTTGGAATAAACCTGCGGATTTAAATTTTCAAGGCCCGTAACTTGTTAATTTCCAAAATGTTTATTAACATAATTTTAAAGAAACAATATAAATAAAGATAACAAAATAGTCAGAAAGACATATTCTTTAAGTTATGATACTAAAATTTTTAAAACAGTTTGTCATCTTTTTGACCTTTTGAAATTTTATATAAAACTTTTGAACTCTAAAGAAACTATCAGTTTTGTATTCCGTATTTAAGTTAAAATTCCCGTGTGTTTTATCTGTTCCATATTTCACTTCCGAATAACTTCTATTAATTTTTTCAATAAAAAATAATTGGTGGAATAAATGAGAATCAGGTTTTTTTTTCAGTTAAAACTTTATTTAAATTTTAAAATTACAATTTCATATTAAAGTTTGAAAGAGTTTCTTACAATTTTCGTTTATTATTATTGAAATCACGTATTTACGTTGAAAAACCACGCACATCAGATTTCAAAAAAGACATCCGAACAGAAATCCAAGCACAAAACGAAAAATTACACTTAAAGGTGGCATATAGCCCGTTTGCCTACAAATCAAACTTGAAGGGGGTTGACGGAAATACGTTCACAAAATCTATATTAAACTACCCTGTCGTAATATAAAATCAAAAATATCAAATCATGTGTTCAAACAGAAGGACGCCAACTTAATTTATTGTAAGATTTCCCTAAAATGCCTAACTTGTAGAATATCTTGTTAAAAAAATTGTTTTAAATATTCTGGATTTCCTTAATAAGGTAAATATTTGAAGTTTTATATTAATCAAAGAATATACTACTGTGGGCAAAAAATAGTAGGACTTTGTTCATAATTTTAAAATTCTTTATTTATTCTGCCAAATCTATTTCGTCCCCCTCAAAGTAATCCCCTCCAGCTGCAATACACTTATGCCAACGTTTTTTCCGATTTTCGTAACAGTTGTTAAATTCCGGAATAGCCTTCAATGCGTGTAGCGATTCACGTTTAATGTCTTCAATTGACTCAAAACGGTTTCCCCGGAGCGGTCGCTTGAGTTTGCTGTACAGCCAGAAGTCACACGAAGCTAAATCAGGCGATTACGAAGAATCAATGCGGTATGCGACGGTGCATTATCGTGGTGCAAAAACCAAGAGTTGTCGGCCCACTGTCGGTTTTCACTAATCACTCCGATATTCCAACGATATCAGTAGACCTTACTGACTGTTAATCGTCGATTCTCGAACACCAATTCCTTGATTTTATTGTCGTGTTGATCATCAGTTGATGGCCGTACTGGACGTGGTTCGTCGTCCACGCGCTCTCGACCCTCTTTGAATAATTTGTGCCAATGAAAAACACTGGCTCGCTACATACAATTATCACCGAAGGCCTTTTGCAACATTCTGAACGTTTCGGCACCAGAAATTTCATTTCGCATACAAAATTTAATGGAACTTCTTTGCTGAATACTTTCACGCATTGTAAATTCGCGGATTGCACTTGTTGTACTTCAGAAAGACCCAGCGTATACTAAACACTAATGATTACTTTGATGTGATATTTGGCACAGATGTCACTGACCATCATAGAAAAAAAAATTCGACGATTGGATTTCCGCGCAAAATTTAAATTAAAAAGTCTTACTATTTTTTGCCCACAGTAGTATATTACAGCAATTTTCGCTTAATTGATTTTTCCAAAATACACAGGTTTTGGATGCAATTAACCGAAAAGTAATTTATTCAATGACTCAACAGAATTTCGTTTAATTGCGCTGCATAATCAATTAAACAAAAACTTGCGTGTTACTTTAAGCAGCCCATACACTAATGATTTGTGCGTGTGATTTGTTTGTGTTCGTTCGACCTATTGTTATGGCTAATGAGACTGTGCGCGCACAAATGTCATGAAATGAAAGATTTTCAAACTCTTGTGATTTGTTCGATATGTTATTGGACTTGTGCGTGAATATTTAACCATTTTTTAATTTTAGTTTACTAAGAACAGTGAAAGTATTGTGGAGATAGGAAGAGCAATTACGTCATCAGCTTCGCAATTTATGTGTACTTGTCGACGCACAAATCATAAGTGTGTGAATGGTTTTATAGTAATTTTTTTTTATACTAAATATCGTTTTGTTTAACCATCGCCATTGAAAGGTCGCGTTTTGCAATGTAAACTTCAAATTTTTTTAAAAATTTTATATACTGCTTACAGAATCTATTAAATCATAACTTTCTAAAAATTTTAAAATTTGTAATTGCTAACGATGTATAAAACCTTAATTAAGAAGTTCTTACGAAGGAAGAATTTAAGCCCTTTTATAATATAAAGATTTTATGTACATTTTCGCGTGATAAAAAAGGACAATATTGCTTGGAATTTTAAGCTTTGAACCTTCTCTACTTGTAATTTTTTAAATACTAACAACCATGTAATCTGTAATGTTCGGCATTTTCGAAAAAGAGTGACATAGCTTAATATTTTTAACTAAAATGCTAAGTGTTTCGCTATGAGTCCATCTGTGTCACTTTTATCACATGTCATGAAATGTTTTGTAGTAAATGCCTTGTATAAACGTTTTTTTTTTTTAAATAATTTCAAAATCACTCTATATCTAGTTTTTACTAGACATGGCCCCAGTCCTTGACAGTAATCCCATTTCTGAGTTTTAAATAAAATGTAGAAGAAACATAATATTTCGTATCGGTTGGTTGAGTTGGCTGCGAGACTACGATAAACCTTATATCTAACATCTATTTAAATGAGTGCGAGTAACTGAAGAAATTTATTTGTATTTTTTGCCAAGGATGGAAAATTTACTGCTATTATACTTTGTCAATACTTTCCAAATACTGATTGAAATTAATACAAAAATAATCAATAATGAAAAATTTTGATCCGGATTCGTTTATTTATCATCAATCAATTGGGACTTGAAAAATTATGCAATAATAATGCTGAGAAACTGTACTCTATATTTTTATATTTTTTATTTGAAGTTAAGTACGTTTTTAGAACTTAATACAAAGCGATTCAAAGTTTGCTTTAAACTTATAAATCAGCCTTAAGAACAGCATTCGGCATGGCCTGTAAACAAGATCGCCATAATCATTTGGCATTTTATTTGAATTTTATAGCATTTTTCCCCTTGACTCCCCATAAAAAACGAAAACAATTCTAAACATTATCAGTATATATATGTTAAATATATTAATAATTCTTATTATAGATTTTTGGAACATAAAATCACCCTGTCGAAATATCAAATTAAGAATGAATTATTATATTTTTACGTTTATTACCACAATAAACATTAATTTGTAGGGTTCGTTTAATTGCAAGAATTAAAATACATTTTATCAATACCGAACTTTATTCGGCAATTACAACTCCATTTACAACTCAACACTTTTGTACACACAGATATTCTATAAAATCTCAAAGTCAACTATGTCTTCTGCGGTGGACGGCGCCTTTATATACAGATTACGACCGCTTCTTGAAATGTCCCGCACATACGCGAAATTGCGCATCATGTATTTCATTTGCTGGCTTAGTAGTCTTGCATAGGTGTTCGTGTGTGTGTGTTTTATTACACTACAAAATGTATATTTTTTTGAATTGTTATTTAGCCATACAACTTCTAGTTTAAGTAGGCCTAGGCGTTTGTAATCTAAAACTCGCAATAATTTATTTCATTCGAAAACAATTAAATTATTATATATGTTTTTATATAAACAAAGGAGTTCAAAAATACTTTAAGTTTCAAGTTGAGATCGCCATATTTAATTTAAGTTTACTCTTAATATTCTGACAAATAAGGGCGTGAAGGAAAGGAATAAAATCCTTTTTAAGTTATCCAATTCAATTAAATCTTATTCAGACTTTTATAAATAGATTACAAAGGCAGCAGTATACAGGTAAAATTAAATGCATGAAACTTAAAACTAGAGTGTATTGTTTTAATAAATCATTATGACGTTATGGTATATGGAAGAACGCTACATGCTGACAAGAATAGAATAGAGGATTAACATTTAAAACAACAGATAATGATTAGAGATACATACATATTTTGCTCAAAAAAATATATAGCAAAAGTTAACGTAGACTGTTGAATGCCGAGTAAGATCTTAAACTAAACAAGGACTAAACTAAAATAACGTATGTAGAAAAAGAGCTTAAAAACTTAACATTAGCCCCTGTTGGATCCTGGAACTGAATGAGCTAAGTCTCTGTTAGACTGTATACATTAGAGATAAGTAAAGAATTAAAATCCTCTTGTAAAATTCCCACTAGAGAGAGGTAAGCGCTGTTGAATCAATTAAACTTCATCTGCGGAAGAAGAACGTTGCTCATTAAGCTAATTTCATGATACTCAAGACGATTTATGTACGTTTTAAGTTGCATTAAAGAAAATGATAGCAGAGGTTTAACTCCCCCTTTCCTATAAATGATTGTGGTAGAGAACCTTTTAACAGAGTTCTCGTAGTTGGGGTTAACACAGAGCCTCAAGCAGCTTCGTTCTATTCTGTCCATATCACCCATAACAGTTGGAGAGATCGCAAACCAAATAGGAAAGCCATACGGACTAGCTGAACGAATACAGACTTTGTAAATTAAGAGTTTGGTACACTTACTCAAATGCGTAGACCCTTTTTTATTGTCATCCTTCCATGTTGGTTAAATTTAAACAGTTTATTTATTATTATATGGCTTCTAAAAGAAATTTCTGAACCATGAAAAGAGAGATTCAATATTATGTTTGATATGCGGAAATTCCTTCTCAATATTT
The DNA here is from genome assembly GCA_963932375.1 of Phania funesta. Classification (NCBI taxonomy): domain Eukaryota; kingdom Metazoa; phylum Arthropoda; class Insecta; order Diptera; family Tachinidae; genus Phania; species Phania funesta. Next base: position 98,681,654 of record OZ010653.1, on the reverse strand, counting down.
TACCTTTGGCACTTTAATTCAATTTTTTGAAACTATTTAGTTGCTTTAGGTCAAAAATTCTTTTACACAGTCTGCAGACAAATTAACGCGTTGTCAAGATCGGATTATTGTACTGCATTGCGTTAGCGCCGTGCTTAACAGCCAAATAAAACTTGCGCTTTTGTTTAGGGATGGACGTTACTATCTACTGAACACGCTTTTAAACAAAGATAATTCATAAAAGGTGACCTTATAAAGCCAGCGGGCAATTCTCTGATTTTCTGTGAACTATCAAACTTCTTTTTAAAAAATAACAATAGTTAAATTAGCGAGCAAAATTTGTGTAGTTGTAGTAGGGATGTGCATATATACATGCCTGCTAACAATTCATTTCGTTTTGTTTTTTAATATTAAAATTAACTACTGAAAAAGGTTCAGTTTTCTTTTTAGTTTTAGTGCCATTTAACAATCTTAATTTTCCATATCTGGTCACTGTGTTAATGTGTTGCTTTTTTGCTTTTAAGGGGTGTATAGAAGAAGTGGCTGCATGTGCAAAAATTAATACACCACACTTACCGAACAAGTGAGCGAACGAACTCACACAGTAAGAAGAAGATGAAGCAAAAACAACAAACAGTGTTGTTGTGTTAGTGTTATAATACGAGAAAAATCAATAAAATTTGTATTTTGCTTTCCAAATGAAAAGCAGCGAAGTTATAATCGCAGCAAAACAGAGTTAAACAAGAATTTAATTGTAACTCTGGCGTAAAAAAATTCAAAAATGTGCTAATAATATGAAAAAAATTGCAAAATTAAAGATAAAATTAAAAAATATAAATTATTACAACAAAATATGACAAAAAAGTAAGAAATTTATGAAAATGTGTAGCCGTGTTGTGTAAAAGTAACATAAATGTGGAAATTCGTATAATACTGGCTCAAGTGAATACATATGGTCGTGTGTGTGTGTGTGTGTATCTGAGATTACGTGAATCAAAATCTGTCATATCTCTTTAAGTATTCTTTAAGTCTTGTTCAAAAATTTGTTTTTCTTTTATTTTTGTTTTATATATAAATTGAAAATCAAGTACCTCCTCTGGTTTATGGCTTAACATATTTTCAAATGACATAAATAATGATAGAGTGTGTCGTGCTTTCATTTAGTGTCTGTTGTGATTGTGCCTGTCGTCTTACAATCAATCGTAGATTGTTTAAAAGTGTGTGAGTGAGAGTGTCGGCCCTGCTAATGATAGCATAAATTCTACTGCTAAAATGTTCCTGCTGATTGATGTATCCAAAAGGAATGCTTTCATTATTAAAGTTAATATTAGAAAAAAACACTGCAGTTTACTGATAAAATTTGTTTTGAATACACGTGAATAAGAAGTGAATTTTATGTTCGCGTGATCTGCCATTCTTCTCGAAGTGAAAATTCATATCGTAAATTTCACTTGAAATTATTATTCCCTTTGAAACAAGACGAATTAAAACTTGTAAACTCACCATAGCAGCTGATGACTTATTTCAGTTTTTTAAAATTATTGGTTATTGAATTTTAGGCCATTTTTTTATTAGGTGTTTAACATCCGAAATGCCTTGGTTTCGCTCCACCCCGCCTGAGCCTACCTGTTATCAATTTACCTTGCTCTGAAATTTAAAATAGAACAGCTGTTCAAAACTATCAATGTCCAGTGAATGTAAAATAAAAAAGAATTGGTACAGTGCAGTTTAAAAGTACGAAAAAAAACCGAGAATCTCAGTAAGAAATTACATTAAAAAAGATAAAATGAAAGAAAATCGTGTTTCACGTCCTAATTGGCGTAATGCTTCTTGCAATGTATTTTTAATTTTTTCAGCGTTGCAGGTTAAATAAAGCTTCATTTTGTGTATTTTTAAAATACTTTTAAAGTAAAGTTTAACAGCTCTGAAATTGCGCGTTATGTGTATTTTTAGAACGGCCTTGCAGAGCCTCTGGTGTATTGTAGGCCTATTACTTCACCGGCGGCTTAGTGCTATATAGCAATAGCGACAAATGAGGACATTTTAATTCAAATTTCGCCCGGAAATCCATTCGTCGAAATTTTATTTTGGTATCACTGTCAGTGACATCTGTGCCAAATATCACATCAAAGTAATCATTAGTGTTTTATACACGCTTGTCTTTCTGAAGTGCAACAAGTGCATTCGACGATTTTTACAATGAGTGAAATTATTCAACAAAAAAGATCCATTAAATTTTGTGCGCGGAATGAAATTTCTGGTGCCGAAACGTTCAGAATGTTGCAATTGTACGTCGCGAGCAAGTGTTTTTGATTGGTACGAATTATTCAAAGAGGGTCGAGAACGCGTTGACGACGAACCACGTCCAGAACGGCCATCAACATCAATTGATGATCAACACGTCAATAAAATCAAGGAATTGGTGTTCGAAAATCGACGATTAACGATCAGAGACCTTACTGATATCGTTGGAATATCGGAGGGATCAGTGAAAACCATTTTAAAAGATCATTTGGGCATAAGAAAAGTGAAATAGATTTGGTAAAATAAATAAAGAAATTTAAAATTATGAACAGTCTTACTATTTTTTGCCCACAGTAGTATGTATACTAGTGTGAATAGAAAAGTACATGTTATTGTTGGCAGCGGCTGAGATACCAACCTAGGCGACTAAAGCGATCGAATGCCTAATAGTGAACGCGCTAACTCTTAAACCACAACACCGTCAAATAACTTAGTGCTTGCTTACCTTATTTTGCAAAAGGAGGATGCCACAAAAGTGTTCCACTCAGTAATTTTCTTTTTTAGGTAGACCAGCCCTAGAGATTTTAAAATCACCTCTTTAGAGTGCTTTAAAAAACTACAGGCAATGGATAACTTAGAACATTATATATTGATCCAGCCATGAAAACAAAGCTATATACATATATGTATATAAATATAAAGTTTAATTTGTATAAATTCTAAGAAAGAATAAATTACTTACAGGATTTTATTCAGTTTACCACCAAAGCCAAGTGAACTCGTTAACTAGCTTTCCCTTGCCAAGTTTGGTTTGGCTTCGACTATGTGCTATCTTCTGTGTCATAACTTTTTTTTTACAGAATTTCTACAAGACAACAGTCAACGACGACGACAGGAATACCAATTACCAACAGATGTCACAGGATGGCGTTGTTTTGTGTTGACAACGACATCTAGAATAGAGTTTGATTGAAAAATGCAATTAATGCTTTGGAGAAATATTTTAAGCCAACATTAGCTTAAAAAGATCAGACAACTTAATCTTAACTCGGCTATTTGATTGAACATTGTAGTCCATGCTGAGAAAAGATTCTGAAAATTTATTAAATAATATTGAACATATACGACTGTCTACTTTCTTTACTCTTTGCTAAAGGAACTTGATGCTAACCTGACTTTATGTTCCTAACATAGAAAATAAAGTAGAATTGGCTGGGGTTTCCATGTATAAGTATGTAGTTCGAGTGAATGTTCCTTTCGGGCTACCGGCTTGGATAGTAAAATGGCTGATACACTATTTATTATCGAAAAATATTTACATATTTAGCGGCAGCAGTTCACTAAGCTTTCGGTCTTTTAATGACGTTTTCTGATTGTTTAACAAGTGATTCACCATCATAGTATACTTTGGTTAACCTGATACTTATTTTGCGAACGAGATTACTAGCGAAAGGATATTGTTGGAACATGCAATGATTGACCACGTGTCTATCATTGCTACTCGCGAAATGTAGTAGGAAATACTACCACAAAGAAGTAATACACTGATTCTATCTAACGAGTATCCAAAATCATGCCATCTTAATGCGTGATTATTTAGGTTTATCAGGGGTGCTGTAATGGCACTCGGAAAAAGCGACAAGAAAGAAGAATAGGCATTTAAATTCATACTGACTCTATGAAACCGCCTTGCATACCTTTTTCTATCTGAGACTGTGGTTAGAAAGTTATAAACGTTCATGAAGAACACTCTCCAGTGTCACCACTAGAGTGACGCATTTATTGCATTAATACCTTTAAATCTCTGCAACTATAACTCCTTTTTCCTTTCACTTTGAGTTTCAAACGTTATTTACATTTTATTGCACAGTTTTTCACACTCACTTCCATTCATTGATTGTCCATACGCTTCCTGTCACTTCTTATTACTTTTTGTCAAAACTAAGAAGGAAGTTTATTTAGTTTCATTTTTGCATTTACAAGGATTCGATTGTTATTGAATTTTTATAAAGTCTACTAATACACACTTTTGCCTAGACTATTGTTAGGGAAAAACAGAAAACAATAAATAAAGAATGTAGGTTTGAAGGTGATATTAAATAAAAGTTATGGGTTTACTTCTTGGTGTTTGATACCATGTTTATTTAATACTTTTTTTCTCTACATGTCGTCAGGTATGTTACAGGAGATTGTTTTGAAAACATAATGTAACCTTTGTCCTTTGAAAATGTAGAAGTAGATACAAACGGAATAAAGGCATTGAAATAACGTTTTATATACAACACTGTATGTTATTTAAAGAGCAGCAGTGAAAGCCTTTTCTTTTTCTTCTATTTAATCGTGATGAAATATCAAGGTTGAACTGGAAGTAATCAGCTTAAATGTATTTCTGGTTGTCCATTAGTATGTGAATTTGAGCTGCATTTCAATGTCTGCCAGATTCGCTAGACTTAAAAGCTGAAGCTTGCCATACTGTATTAATTTTAAATTAATGCCAAATTCGAAATAAGAATGTTGATTTTTGAGCAAAATTTTCAATTTAATTGGTCAAGACCACGAATGCCGGATGATTCTAAATAATGGTTCTAACATTAGCTCCTTCCGGGTCATAGAACTTATGCTTAACCATCACCTGTTGACTGCAGTCAACACGTGCTTTCCTTGAAGTATAAATTGATTTATTCGGCAAACTAAATTATTGAATACAGTAGTACCTTTACTTTCGACCTCGCTCTGTGTTGATTTAAATTAAGTCGTAAAAATCAAATGAATCAATAGCTTTCATCCATCTCGCTAGTGTTTCAAGTTGAACCGAAAATAATCAAAACCAAAAAAAAAAAATTCTAGTTGCTTTTCGAATGTCTTGTAATGCGTCGCGTTCAAAAGGGAATCTAAAAACATTTTCCCGGTGTTTATCATATCGGGGTATTACTCTATTTCATTGACTATCCCAACTAACTGGATCGATTCATACTAACAAAATTAGAAAAATATCGTATCTTCTCGGAGATACTTATAATTAGAATAGATGTTACGAGGTTACGAGCTATTAGTCTGTACGCGAACATCCAACGAATTCCTAAGTAAAATCAATTTCGCATTTTCCTAATATTGTAAAGCTAATGATAAAGGCTAGTAATCTAGTCAAATCAATTAGACTATCAAGCTTGCACTACGTATTTGCAAAGATTAGTCAGCGAAAATCGCCTTTGGTGTAACTCCAAGCAAGTTGCGGATCAACGTATCACTTCAAACCAGGGATGTTTATCATTGAAGCAGATCAACAACGTTTGTAAAGTCTGATAAGAACACGTCTATCGAAACGTTAAGGCGACTTGTGATGCGGATCAGGATTGTTCGCGTTTGTCATATATCTTCGCTTTTGATGAATATTTAATATGTAAAACTACTTTGGATCCTTTCTCTTTATGAAGGCACTTGATTGTTAGAAGGCAGGTTCGAAATCATTACTGTAACATATTTGCTGTACAATGACGATATGCTGTCACCCACCAGAGTACAGAAAATTTGAGCAGATAATGAGAGACTTTATGAGCGACAGAGTTCAAAAGAATCCATCAATCTCAATTCGACACCGTGCTAAGGAGCTTGGTCTTCAAAGAACAACTTTGGCCACAATTTTGCACAAAGATTTGCATTTGTTTCCATTTAAGATTCAGTTGATACAAGAGCGTCTTCCAGAAGACAATTTACGCTGCCGTCCATATGCCAATAGGATGCTACAGCTCGCCCATGACAACCCCGATTTTCATGAAAAAATCATAATGAGTGACGAGACACATTTTCATTTGAACGGATATGTGAATAAACAGAATAGTCGGTTCTGGGCAATGGAAAACCCTCAAATTATTCATCAGTCACCTCTGTATCCATTAAAAGTGACAGTCTGGTGTGCAATTTGGTGAGGAGGAATCATTGGACCTTATTTCTTTGAAACTGAGAACGGCGTAACGGTAACTGTCAATGGGAAGCGATATCGTGATATGATTGAAAACTTTTTAACGCCACAACTGCATGTCTTGGGCTTGACTAACATGTGGTTTCAACAAGACGGTGCCACATCGCATACAGCCAGGATGACAATGGAATTACTGCGACGCCTCTTTCCACAACAAGTTATTTCGAGGAATGGTGATGTTGATTGGCCTCCATGGTCGTCTGATTTGACTGCTCCGGACTTCTTTTTGTGGGGATACCGCGTGAAATGTGTGAAAATGTAATGAAAAATGTGTTCAAAAGGGCTCGCATTTGTGAGGCTAACAAAGTAGTATACCTTCCCGGCGGACACCCTGTATAACACAAGACCTTTAACCTGGCTTATATTGATCCTGTTTTCCACTGTTTGTATATTACCTAACTTTTGGAAGTAGTTTCTCCCTTGACCACTTAATTCAACTTGTTCTAGAAAAATTTAGATTTTTACTACAGCAGAAATATGTAGAAAAATATTTCTCTTTCATACGATTACAAAAGTTTTTTTAAACAACAGGCAATAGCAAATACATGGTTACTGTTTTTTACATGTATCTACTCAATGTACATGATACGGGTATATGAATCTAAATAACAACATGTAAATATTAAATGAATAATTATATCTACCTACTTTTGAGAGCTTTGCAATAACATTTTACAACACGCTTTCCTCAACCACCACTTAAACAAACTAATTGTGATTTCTAAACAATTTCCTCTGAACCTTAAGAAATTGAAGAGTAACAAAAAAAGAGTAACAAAAAAAGAAAAACGAATGAAAAAATGTACAATAAGATAAAAAGTTACTTACCTTGAAACCGTATGTTGACCCCCTGGCATCATTTTAAACAGACAATTAGAACAGTAAAAGATTATAAAAAGCCACACATTAGACCATTAGAGCAACAGTACAAAGAGTAATACGAGCACATATTTCTAGAATTATGAGCTAAACTGAATTATTTATTTTCTTGCGCTTTTGTAAATTTTCTGTCTTTTTTGTTGTTTGAATTGAACGTAGAAAAAAAATTAAAGCTATTTGAAAAAATAGCGGCAATGATACTGTCGCACAATACATCATTTAAAGAAAAATATTATCTTTCATTATCTTGATACCATGATTTTTGTTTGTAGAGGGTGTTTTCTTTAAAGGTGTACAACTTTCAATGAAAATAATATGTACAGTGCACTCTTGATAATATGAGTTCTGAACTACGCAGTTCTAGTTGATTGGTCAATTCTAACTCAGATTTATTTGGTGCTGTTTCATTCTAGTTCATTTTGGGGCAGAGTTCTTAGCTCGGTATAATTTAGCTCCAGTTAATTTATAGTTCAGATCTAGTTAAGTTCTAGCTCAGTTCCTTTCTTGTTCAATTCTAGTTCTCTAGCTCAATTTTAACTCTGGCATTCTCATTCGGTTCTTGTACACTTTGATAGTTGATTACGGTAATTATATAATCCGCCATAAATGTGAAAATAAGGCCAAGTTCCTATCCAAAAGTTTCGGCAGTAAAAAGTACTGAGATCAAAATAAGGACCAAGTTCTTCATATGTACCCTATCATCCCATTTCTAGGCAACTAGCTAGCTCTCTACTTAGAGTGAAAATGCTCCATAAAAATAAGAGCCCGTTTTCAGTTTTGTTTACTAATTCCCCAGCGGCCAAACTTGGCCTATGCGGTTACCTATACGTAGAGTCCTTATGTTTCAAGTTTAATTATTTTATGATCAAAGAAAGCAAAGTTTTAAGGGGGTAAAGACAGCGCCAATGGTTTCGTGTAATATAGACACTGTGTGCTTAAGCCTGAACTTGGCCTGGCGCACTACCGTGCGCCTTAATCGAAACAAATCATTCACATCTTTTTATAGAATCTTTGCAAAACGGAGAATTTTCGTTTCTAAAGCTGATGCTATCACCTGACACCGTATTTCCACTTCTACATATTTGTGGTTTTAGCTACAAATATGAAAATATAAGAAATTTTAATAGAGCAAACGATAGACTTAACAAACATTTTACGGATTGCTGTCCTGTTTTGTTACCTGTATATCCTTATTAGTCTACTGCTAAATGTTCTTTTGAATTTCTGGTAAAAAGAAAATCAAGGTGAGAGAAAGAAAACTTTTACTAAACTACAACAGGCATGATCTTTGTATCATATGGAATCACCAGTATTTTTTTAATTGATTTGTTATTATTTATTTCAAAGTCTTTGCAATCGTGGTAGAGAAAGAGGCTCTCCTTGTTTGTGTGCGTTTTAATACCCCAAAATTTTTGCTGCGTTTTTTAAACTTAGATTGTATCCATACAAATTCTTAACAGTTATAAATGAATGTGTTTTGTTTCAATTATTGTTTGTTCTGATGACTAAGACAGCTGTTGCAAAATACAGGTTTTTGTGCAAAATCAACAATATCATCAACAACAACAAAAAGCATAACAACCGCAATTAGCAAAAAATAATTAAATTGTATTCAAAAATAACGTACTTACGGATGTACATATGTATGCATCAGTTGTTGCCATTATATTCTTACTCGTTCTTGTTGTTTTTTAGCCAGCATTCTTTAACTATTTCTTAATAAAGACGTGCTAAACACGTTAAGTTTTTTTTTTGTTTACTGAAAAAAAAACTTCCAAAAACAACTAAAATTAGAACAGTGAAACAAATTAAAAGTAAAAAAAAGAAAAAATATATTTTGTAAACAATTTTTGTTGCTCAAACAAAAAATTTGTAATTAACAGAGTTGTGAGAGTCTGAATATAGTTGGTTACGAGGGATACTGTAAAAGTCAATGTAAGACCAAAAATAAGAAAGAAAACATGATTTCTTGTGAGAGATTTGAAAAAAGAAACTTACAGTATAACGTTGTGTAATGTTATGAACAAGTAAATAGCAAAATTGTAGAATTTGCCGAAAAGGAACCCATAAAGTAAAAGGTTCGCTTCGATATCCCTCCCCTACATTGTCAAGTTTATGTGTCATTACATGTCTATGATCTTCACTTGCGTTGTCGTAAGGTATATCGTCAGCCCTTCACGTAAAAAAATGTGGTTGACGTAACCATAATCATACGATTGTAGATAATAACAATGTGGTCCTTTTAGAACGGTAGAAGAACATATAATTAACATTAGCGATTGGCAGCGGCTGAGGTACGAATATAGGCAACTAACTAAAGTCATCGAATGCTTAATAGTCAACGTGAGCCACGCAGGGTGTCGTGAATAAACGCCAAAATAAAAGTTTACGTATTATATGTAATAAAAACATTTTATGGTTAAAATTATTATATTATTTTTGTATAGTTAAAATACTTTGTTTGTGGTTCGAATTTTGTTTTTAAATTGTACTATTCAACTCAACCATGTTGCAGTTTTTGTGGATTAAGTGTAAACAATAACATGTTTTTCGCAACTAATGTAATGGTTTTCTAATAATCATTATATGCTTCCCACCACAATATATTAATGTTAAGAACATAATGCCGTTGTTGTGACCATGTTTTTCTTTGCCTGTACCTGACCTCCCGAATATTCAAACGGGTATTTTTTGTTATCCGCTCCACCTGCAGTTTATGATAGATTGGGTACACAAAATAACGTGTGTGCAAAAATTGTATCGATAGGATGCAATCAGGCCAGTCGCTTTGCCTATTTGACCCTAAAAATAATCTAACCTCACTACAAAGCTTTTAGGCACCATAATTCATAAATTACTAATTTTTCGTTAAATTTGGGCAATGGGCTGAAAATAAACTGGATCTCAACCCACAGCTTAATAGCAATATTCTTTACGGTGTTGAGACCCCCTTTAGGCGCAATGGGTTTATCAATAAGCAAAATTACCGCATTTGCATTGAGGAAACTCCACGAGATATTTTCCAGGCTGCACCGCGTTTATAAAAACACACTGTTTAGTTCTTACTTCTTTAAAAATGAGCGCAGCGAAAATGTTGCCGTCACCGAAGAGAGCTATAGAGCCTAATTACCAATTGCATGGAACGTTTACTGAACGCAAGTTTTTCCAATAAGGCGGTGCCGCATGCAGCGCGTGAAATAATCGACTTACTAAAGGAAACGTTTCGCGAGTGCCATAACGCCTCTGAATTAATTTTTTCGACTTTCGTGAAGTCGGGGAACAACATTGGACTTAGAAAGTGCTACATCCAAGCCAGTCGCGGCGCGTACTTCATATACATATTTCTAACAAATCCAATATTTTCTTTTTTAAATTATGTAATTTCAGTATATTATTTCAATTCAAAGTTGCAGAGCTTAAGAAAAAAAACCCTTTAGTATAAAATTATTATCATAAGCTAAGTGAAACTTTTCTTAGGCAAAATGTCATAAATATAGTGACACTCTCTTTAAGCAACGGCTGTAAACGTATTCAAATCTTTCCATTTACTTGGCTGTATAGAAATTTCGGCCGCATGTAAAAGTGTTGGTTCAAGGTATCCATCATATTTCTATCTATCTATCATATTTCAATCTAATCTGTTGAATTTTATAAAAATTTGCACGACCATATGGTCCAAACATTACTATCGTTGTCAACCTTAAAGCTAACGCGAATAAAAAAAATTTCAGCAAAACGTAAACTTGTTTTGCGAATCGGATAATTACGGTAATCCCAAATAATCGGTTTGAATCCAAAAAATCTTTTAATCGTTTAGGTTCTCAATGCCCATCTCTAAACGTTTTCCAAAGCGAAAATTAAGATTTATTATTTTGAATATAGTTAAATCCGCTAGAAGCTTAAGCTGGAACCGCGCCTGCCTTAAAGATTCAATTGAAATCACAAACATTTTCTATATTTTATCGTCAATGATAATGATCACTAAATTACGGTCAGTTAAACATGGTTGTAAGAAGATGAAAGGCCATGTCACAGCGCTAGTCAAACAGTTGATCTATTGAAGGGAAAATTCGGTAACCTTTTAATCAGGATATATGAATTGAATAGGCACCTCTCTTATGCGTTTTAACACCGTTTGCCTTCCTTATGGGGCTATTTTAGAGCACCTCAGCGACTATATGGAACCTGGAACTGGCAAACATTTTCCCATATATCTGAAAGAATGATAAAAACTCGTTTGCAATTTTTTCGTTAAATATAAGATGTGTTCTGTACCTGCAATAAATGTCTGCTCAATATCTGGGTTTTATTTCAATACAACATTGTGATATCATTATTGAAGAAACCCTCTTTCATTCGGTTGTATTTAAGATCGGCCTCTGGCCTATTTTGGTGTAAATTCAATTTGGATCTATTCCTATGGAGCCATAAGAGATCTAAAGAAGTTTTATTATTCTTTCTATAGAGCGAACAGATAGTTATTTTTACATGATCACTTTATTAGATGATCACTTCCTAAACTTAAGAACACATGCACACAATTTTATATACTACCGCCATGAAAATGTATAATTTTCTTTTTCAAATGCAGGAAATTTAAATAAATTTCTTTAACGGTTTTTTAGGTCATTCACGTTTTATTTATGTAGTCATATGCCATTGTTTGTTTTTTACATTTGCATGCACGACTCCCACGTAGGGCGACAAAAAACATTAAAAGCTGGCTGTTAAAACGACTTTGATTTTTTCCTTTGGAAACGTACGCGCCGCGCCACATGCCACTATTGTTGTGTCTGTCTGTCTGTCTATGCTGCTAAGGTAGTTGTTTGTTGTTTTGGATTCGCACCCAGTTTTAAAGTTTAGTCAGTCATTCCCATTCTCACTCACCATCTTTACAACTTGATTTGTAAAATCCCACCAAAGCAAGAAAAAAAGAACACAAAAACTTTGTCACGCATTTTACCAATGAAAATGTGCTTGTTGGATTTCACAGAACGGATTTTGTATTCAGACAAAATAAAATACGTTTACGACAAATGATGGAATAGTTACGGCAACTAGTACTACATTCAATGTCAATAAACTTTTTTTTTTTTGGCTGTGAACTGTATTTGGTTTTGTTTTAAATAAAATGAATGAATTTCTTTAAAGGAAACTCATTATTAATGCAGTTGTGAAATGGACATTGGCAGTCTGACAAGATTTCATAATCCGCTGAATTTTCAACTTTCTTTGTATTTGCTACAAATATAAATAGCAAAGGAGATTTTGAAATAATAATCCAAGATACAAATTTTCGTTTTCTTTACCGGTGACCATAATATAATTTTTAGAGTTGTGCCGGCCACGAACTAGTTCGTTCAATTGAAAGAATATTTCAGAAGGATGGTAGCAACTTTACAACAATAACAAAAACAACAACTAATTTTAACTGCAAGTGTATGACGCACCAAAATAAATTGTGTGTGGTTTTTGTAATTTTTGTAAAGTTTCTATCATCTTTTTAAAATATTCTTTCAATTGAACGAACTATTTCGTGACCGACACAGCTCTAATACTTTTCTAAGAGAAGATTAGAATGATCAACATATGTAAGATTTGTGGACTTGCTTGCGTTGACTATACATTTATTTGATACTACTCCAAACATTCCAAACATTCGCAATGAAGAAGTGGTACGGGAAGCAACAGGTTTCCTTTAACTATTCAAAGGAAAGTAAAGACAAAAAATTTCAGTATTTCGAATAGCAGTTCTTTGTAAGAGATGAAGATGAAAGTAGGCAAATGATTGGGCTAATTTTTCAGACTTACCCAACAGCTCGGCTTGAAATAATCTTCAGTTAAAACTTTCATATAGAAGCTTTGGCTGACTATACAATTCACCATCTTCGGCAGGCTCTTTAATAGAAGATTGAGTGCATGATTGAGCAACTTAGTGACCACATACATATGTTCCAAAGGAAGATTTCAACAGATCAATCATTGCAAAAATTGATACCAAAGTCTTCGGCAGCCTGAGTATACTGCTGATGTTTCTTGGGGCGCCTTAAATTGTTTTTCCAAACAAACAACGCTTAGTTATCACACTATTGTCGAATATTCTTTTTAAAAGCTCCCGTACTATCCATCCGGACAATTCGAATCGCGAAAACAAGACGGTTTGAAAACGGATCTTTCGGTATGTCAATTGCCGTGCGACTGGTGTGTGTAGTATAATCATTCGCGTACAATCATAGCACTGACAATAATGCCCCAAATATCCACGAGAAGCTTAGTTTAGACTTCCTGCTAGCCACTCCAGATGTATAAGGCGGCATAAAAACTTTTTACATTTTAAAAGTCATTTTAAGAGGGACAAAGCACAAAGTTTACATTTTAAACCAAACACGCATTTAAGTCTTCTGCCACCATACTCTCAATTGTCGGGCTCCAGGTAAAAATTATCGTTTTATCATTATCTCTTTCTAGTCACAAATAAATTTGATAAATAAAAATTGCGTATTACTGCGGTTGTACATGCCTATTTACGAAATCGTTCAAACGATTTAATATTAATTGTGTGTATGGGTGATTTTCGCTTGAGAAATAGATCAAGTTTCTTTTGTATTATTTCAGTAATTTTACTATTAATTTGCGTCGTCAACAGTGGGCACTTTCAATACAAATTATTTATTTCATTGCGGTGATCGTAGCGTAGCACTCTGTATTGCTACTAGTCTCATATATAGTATGGTATAAAAATTGTTTATTATTTTTTATACTATTTAATTATAATATTTATCATACATACATATTTGGTTAAAGTTTTTTACTTGAAAGTTCTTTTATTAGCAATTGTAACCTACACTACTCATCACTTGATTTGTTTTAAAACGCTCCCTCTAATTTGCTAATGAAATGTTTAATAACAAATATGAAGCATTCACATGAGAACAACAACACAATCACAACAAATAAATAAAATTTTAAAAAGTAAATATTAAAATTAAAATACAATGGAATCAAAAGTGCCAGGCCTAGTGTAGGTGCAAGAGAATTGGTGAGAGGAAGTGTAAATAACATACAAATGGTTGTTGTAAATTTGTTTTACGATTGTGTGATTCACCATTTAAAAACAAATTTTATTATGTCTCTTAAGTGAGTTTAAAGTGGTGGTCAAAACATTTCAAACTAAATTTGATTTACACATGCATACTGTCTTCACTGATTTATTTTCTTTATGAGATATGTATATTGTTAGAGTTAAGAAAACCGCAGCTAAACTTAACTGAACTAATTTGAAATGGTCTGAAAAGCAAAGGAGTTCCTATTGTGATCTAAAGAGTCTAAACTCAGTCTTCGAACATCAGGTGGAAAAGCCGAATATTGAAAAGATGCAAAACTACACAATTGTAGCACGTGGTGAGAGCATGTTTCTATGCAAGCCATGTACTACATACGCTGCGACCATTGCTACAATTCTGTTGTTAATCAAGTCGAGCGTTTTGCCTACAAACAATACAATTTTTGCACAATCTCAGTGCACAACTTTATTTTATAAACAAATCATTTTGAGTAAAGTTGTCAAGTAAAAGTCGTAGACATTATTTATTGCTATGGGGTACCTACGAACAGAAAATAGTCTGACATTATGCGACACCCTCAATCAATTCGCGACCGAGTTCTACAATTTAAAAAAATGTTTGATTTTTCGTACAACCAAGCAGCAATGCCAAATCAAAATTTGTTTTAGAGGTAGATACAATATGAAAAAGAGGTAGTTTCCAACAAATCTAGTGAGTAAATATGTATATTTTTGGGGTATTTTATAAACCATAGAAAAATAATTTTATAGCTTTGAGTTTTTCAGATAAAAAATATTTTATTAAAGGAGCCTATAATAAACCTGCGAAATCTTATCGTTGTGCAGTTCAGGAACAAACTAAGTCAATTTAGCTAAGCGTTTCAAGGTCCGTAGTTCAGCTTTTTGTTTATCGTCTCTAGTTGTAGTTCAGTACTAACGTTTTAATACCGGGTGTCCGCCGGTAAGGTATAATTTGTTTGTTTATAATTATTGATTAAATGAAAGAGAATGGATCGTATATTGATAAATGTTTTATTTAATGTCGGCTATTATGTATGGAACACAATATCAGATAAATGTCCGCCTCTGTTAGCCTCAGAAATGCGACCCCTTTTGAACACATTTTTCATTACATTCTCACACATTTCACGCGGTATTTCATTAATTTCATCACGAATATTTTGTTTGAGTTGCTCCAGCGTTTCTGGTTTGTTTGCATAAACCTTGCTTTTCAGATATCTCCACACAAAGAAGTCCGGAGCAGTCAAATCAAACGACCGTGGAGGCCAATCAACATCACCATTCCTTGAAAAAATTTGTTGTGGAAAGAGGTCTCTCAGTAAATCCATTGTAATCCTGGCTGTATGCGATGTGGCACCGTCTTGTTGAAACCACATGTCAAGCCAAAGCATGCAGTTGTGGCGTTAAAAAGTTTTCAATCATATCACGATATCGGTCCCCATTGACAGTTGCCGTTACGACGTTTTCAATTTCAAAGAAGTAAGGTCCAATGATTCCTTTTGACCAAATTGCACACCAGACTGTCACTTTTAATTGATGCAAAGGTGACTGATCAATTATTTGAGGGTTTTCCATTGCCCAGAACCGACTATTCTGTTTATTCACATATCCATTCAAATGAAAATGTGCCTCGTCACTCATTATGATTTTTTAATGAAAGTCGGGGTTGTCATGGGCGAGCTATAAGCATCCTATTCTGTGTCAACTTGTGTCAACTGAATCTTAAATGGAAACAAATGCAAATCTTTGTGCAAATTGTGCCCAAAGTTGTTCTTTGAAGACCAAGCTCCTGAGCACGGTGTCGAATTGAGGTTGATGGATTGTTGTGAACACTTTCTGAACATCAGCAATGTTTTCAGGCGATCTTGCAGTACGTTCTGGTCCATGCTTGGGCATATCAGCTACAGTCCATCTTTCTTCGAAATCATTCCCTACACGATAAATAGTGCGTCTTATTGGCACGTTGTTTTTCCCAAAAATTTCACGTAACTTTCTCATCGTCACAGTAATCGATGATTGATTTTAATAAAATGTTTTAACGATTAAAACACGTTGGTTTACCGAATATTTTTTCGTAATAAATTTGCCACGTCTCTACTTCACGACTGTCAAATATAAACTGTCAAGACTAATATTTACCAAAATGGCGGCAAAAGAAAGTAGTATACCTTCCCGGCGGACACCCCGTAGTACGCTTTTCATGTTTTGCACATTTCTTTTCACATACACATTTAGTTTAATATAGGCATCTCGCTTTTCAGTTGTTTTTTGTTTATGTTTTGTATTGCTATGTTTAAGAATACTTATACTAACACATGAGCTACTGATACCCTACTGAGCGAACTAATAACTGAGCGAACTAATTCACTCAAGTGATCTGAACTAAAAACAGCGTTCACTTTAAGCAGCTGATTAACTCAACACTACTTAATCCATTTTCTACAACTTGAAACGTTTTTGGTTTTACGAGATTAAGAACTTATTTCGCTCTGACTTTCATTCATTTTAAAATTATGTTTTAAACCGAAATATTTTTTTTAAATGGAGCAATAAAAATATATTGTGTGGTGAAATTTACAAATTTTTTTTACTTCCTTTTTTTCTCTTCTTATTTATGACATTCAAGCTAGAATGACAGGAATGTAACTACTGCAGTGTAAATAATGCAGCGTTTGGAGCATATGCTTACGCACATTGTAATCAAAATTTATATTCGTTGAATTTCTGAACTGGATTTGTGTAACAAATTTCGTGCAATTAATACTTTAGCATTATTTTTTAAAAACTAGAAAGTGGTCGCGTAAATAGAAAAAGTAGTAGATTTGTCCTCACTGCAACCAAGGCTTGTCTTGATAAAACGAGCCCAAATACCAATTTTGAGCATAGCCATCTACTTAAAAAAAATAAGATTTATCCGTGTGTGACTGACAAACAATCCCGACCTATTGACCCCTTTTAGAAAAGATATTTAAAAAAATAAATAAACAAATTATACAGCGAATATTGCTAAGGCTTTTTTTAGGGAAACCAAGTTATCTAATGTGGTGGTTTCTACAAACTACTGCTCTAAATCTTAACGAGAACATATAGATGATTAAAAAAAATACTGTATCGACAATCGCCTTTCGGATTATAATTTGAAGCCATGTTCCTAATATGATTGCCGATTTAACGAATTCTATTGTGGGTCATTACTAAAAATTTCATTTAAAAAATTCTCAGATTAAGTTTTCGTTGCCAAAATAACAGGTAGTAAAAGAGATGGAGACGGGGTGAAGCAGTCATTCCAAATAGAAAAATGTCTTGTGTCTCTTCTGACACAAACAAAAGTTGAATTCTTTTTCGTTAAAGAAGTGAAATTTAAGCCTAACGAGTATGAATTTAAATCATGTTTATTATAATTTTCTACGTATTTTATTTAAAATAGTAGTGGAGTTCGTTTTGGCCAAATTTGGACAATTTTACCGAACAGTGACTGCGGTTGGATTATACCGTTCACATATCCATTTCACTCGCGTGGCTATGGGCGCAAGTGTCGAGAATTATACACAAAAGTCCAAAGAAAACAGTCCAACAAAGAACTGTTTGTGGCTAAGAACGTGTTGCAACTATACCGTGTTATGCCATCCAGGTGGCAAGCGATGACTACTTGCCGTTCTTTACACAAAGGCAACGAATATTTCTTTCACTTTAATGTCAACTTGTTTTAATAAAAATTAATTTTTTTATTGCCTTAAATTAATGAATAATTTTTATTTTTATAAGATAATAAATAATTACTGAATATAAATTTGGCAAAAAATCATTTGATTTCAAAAATGTTAAGTTTGTTAAAATAGTTATCTTCTGAATTGCAATTTTTTTGACCGCCACTGTATCAATTGGCAAGTACAAGTGTGTGTACTGATATTTTTAATGAAATCGTTGTTATTCTCATTAGCATTTTTTTTATTTGTCTTTCTGTAATATTTTTGCTTATTGTAGATTTTTATATTATAAATTCGACTTGTTGTTTTGTGTGCCTACAAATCACCATCATAATATAACTATTTGCTAATCAATTATTTTTTTATAAAATAGCGCGGAAATAAATTTATTTTAAAAGTATTTTTTCACAATTTGATTTACCACACATTAATAATAATGATGTTGAGAAAGAGGATACATTAAAATTGAGCTAAAGTGCGAACATTTTTTAAATCGTCGAACCAGAAGGCATTTGAAATTCGTGTGAAATACATTTAAAAAAAAATGCTTTATACGAGAGCAGATCAATAAGGCCGTGACTTTTTGAATGAAACACAGTTTTTTTGCATAACAAAAATTTATTTTTCAACATAATATCCTTTTAAGTCAATACACTTAGTCCAACGTTTCTCCAGTTTTTGTATCCCTGCAAAAAAAAAATAGGATTTCTCGAGGTCCTTAAAATAGGCATTTGTTTTGTCAATAATTTCATCGTTGGAGCTAAAACTCTTTCCACCGAGCCGAGAATAGGAAGTAGTTACTAGGGGCTAAATACGGAGAATATGGCAGATGAGGTACCAATTCGTAGCCCAATTCATACAGTTATGCAATTGGGACTGAACACGTGTGCACCCGTGCATTATCTTGATAAAAAATAACTTTTATCTTGGCCATATGGGGTCGTTTTCTTTTTAAATCTTCATTAAGTCCGTATAATAAGTTATCATAATGGATTCATGTTTCATCCACAGTTACAAAACGCCGAAATAACTCATTCGGATTGCGGTTAAACAACTCCAAACAATCCTTTGAAGTTGTCAGACGTTTACGCAAACGCGGCACCCATCTAGCAGACAACTTTCTTAAACCCAGCTGATCATTTAAAATCGAAACCACACTGCCGCATGAAATGCCGTTGGCATCAACAACCTCACGCAGTTTTACTCTTCGATCGGCCAATACCATATCGTAGATTTTTTTGACATTTTCGAATGTACCGACCTCAATTGGCCGTCCAGAACGTTCAGCATCATTTGTACTTGTGCGACCACAACGAATGTCAGTAAACCACGTTTTTACCGTTAAAATCGATGGTGCAGAGCCCCCACGGTATTTATTGAGCTTTTCCTTGGTTTGACTGAAGGTTTTTTTTTCGCAAAAAATAATGTTTATTGAGCACTCGAAATTCAGTTTTTTCCATTTTTAGACAAATACACGAGGTTTTATGTTTTGAACAGATGTTAAACGCGAAGTAATTTTGACAGTAGACTATTAACAGGTGGTACTTGATTGGAACAGTGTTGCATTTCAGGGACTTGATCCGCCCTCGTAGCTCTCTGGCTTTTGGAATTAATCGTAAAAACAAATCTGTCAGATGAACCAAAAAATTTTCGGAAACTTTGAGCTCAGTAAGAAATTTTTAAAACGTTTTAGATCACTAACGATCGAATCCACAAAGTTTTATAAAAATTGCCCACCAAAAAAGTTATTGGAATTAGATGCTAGAGAAGAACAAAAGCGGGAACAAAGTGTTGTAGATCCTTAAACCTAGTGCAGTTAAAACAACTTATGTTAATACAGGTTATTCTTCCAGAACAACAATGGCACTAATGCAAGCACATATGCATATACAAGCTACTCTTAGTGCTTTTAAACTGAACCTCAATCGTGTGTGTGATTTTATAGGAAAATAATAATAGAGGAATTAAATGTTTGTCGCCATACTTCGCAAATGCTGAAAACTCTTAGACTAAAAAGTTAAATTTAATACGAATTCATCCCAATTGATGGCAAACGGATTTATACCCATCTTAAGTAAAAATAGAGAAAAATGTCACCAATAAGTTAAATTCGACAAAAGTGGACTTTTGCGGCTATATACGAAAATCAGGCAGTTATGTTTCATTAAGCTCTTAGATTTGCCCATAGTAAGCGATTAAATTCATTTAAATTTGGTACAGTTCGGTAACGTATACAGTATTGAGACTAGATTTGACTAAAACAATCAGATTAAAAATTTTTTTGATCTTAATAAAGTAGAATATTTATATAAAAGTATGTAAGCAAAGTGATATTAACCTTGATTCCTACGACAGCATGTATTTTTTTGTATTGATCTAGTCAAGTTTAGCTTGATGTCGTTGTAGTAAAAGCTCCTCTTATTCCTATCATTGTCCCTAGATATGATGATTGTAGTATTAATATTGGCATCTGCAAAGGCACCTTATCATATTGTATTCTCATCGTGCTGCCCAAAATGGGCAATCCACCCTCCTGCTATTTGGGCTCATATCAGCGACGAAACGATTCTTCTCCACAAAACCCGACTCTATGAAAAGTACTGATTTCCATTACAGGTTCCAATAATATCTCGAAGACTGCTATCTTCAGACCGCAGAAATCACCAATTCAGTATGACCCAGGAGAAAGACTCCCAAACTACTTTTGGACTCTAGTCCATAGGATTTTAGGAAAATCACGCAATGCCAAAACAATTAAAAATACTTATGAAGATCTGGTACTAAGAATGACTCATTTGATGTTTTGTGATACCATTTACCAACTTATACGATTCGCTGATTCGAAGCGTTTGGGGGGAGGATTCTAATTCTGGGGGAAAGTCATCTGTACCGACAAGGCGCATCACTCGTATGTGGCAATGCATCAAGAAAAAGTACTGTTCGCGGTTTTGGGGTCGGTGGCATCATTGGTCCGTACTTAGGATATGTTATGTTACTTCAGTAAGAGAATATTAATGAAGAAGAAAAGTAAAGTGGAGATTGCAACTCTAAATGTTCCAATGTTTACTGTAGAGAGGCAGGGCTGAGTGATCACTATAACTGTGCTGATGTGGAGCAAACGTCAAACCAATTTCAGCTCCTTATGAAGGAAGATAGTTCCCTTACTCGCACCTCCGACAATTCAGAGAGGCTGACGAAGGTCCTCCACCCTTCCCTCCGTTCGAGATGAATCTTTCGTTGGTTCTCTAGGGCAGCACAAAAGCACAGAAGATGAAAAAATGTTTCTTACTTCTTAGAAAGCAATTTTAATGTGGCCACCGCCGTCAATGACAAGCTATGCAGATCAATGATGACCAATGTGGACGGGTTTGACATGTGGCTCCAGCAGAACGGCTTAAAGTGCCACACAGCAAACACCACAACAAAGATTCTCCAAGAATGTCTTCTGAAGGTGACGTGAATTATTTATCTCCAATATACGATTTGACATCGTTGGATTTTTTTAACTTGCGTTTTCTAAAGTCTTGGGGGTTATACCCGTAAGCCGTAATTGACCGGTACCCTCGAATTCAACATAATTCGATCCGGATTTATACGACGGGGGCATTTAAAATTTTATTTGTTTATTAAATTTTACAACACAATTCCAAATTATATTTTTACTTAAATTGACGAGCCGTTACTATGCTCGACCTTCACTCGTTATAGTGAAAGATACCAGAGTCTTCGGTGTGAATCGAACCCACGATCGGTAGACTAAAAGAGTACTAATTACCCTACCGGAGAACTTCCTCATTTGAAATCGCATTTCTACGATACGTGTCACCGCACGAAAACTTTCGAATAAAAAAAAAATCGTTGAAGCCACTTGTCTTCTTTTATTTCAACGCCGACCCAACCTTATTGGAAACCCCTTTGCAGTTAAATTTAAACATGAGAAATATCGCTTGTCGCTTATTTAATAAAGTTAATTGCCTTAATAGAAATCGATTAATCGTCTACTTGAAGTGAAACACGCTTATTTACATATTTTGATTTAATCGCAATCAAAACCTAATTACATTCAATGGAAGCCAAACACCCCTTGCCTGCTCCTTTTAAATTGTTTTATAAACTTGTGTATAAACAATCATTTATAAATTTCACACACGCACACAAAATATGAATTCTTTGTCTAAGATTTTTAATAATTTAAATACAAACCATTTTTTATTTTCAGAATTTTATCTAAAGCGTTCTACCGAGAAAAAAAAATCGTTTTAATTGTTTTTGTAAATTCTTTCTTTGCAGGTTTTCGTAAGGATCTTCGAACCATTTACCATTGCATAAAAGTAACGGGGGAGAAGCAATTTAAGTCGAAATATAAAAACCCCCTTAGAGGGAGTTTTAACAAATAAACTCTGAAGAGCTTTCAAGCTCTAAAGAAGAAGTGGACGGCGAAAACGAAAGAGGTGGAGGTAGTAGCAAGTCAACATGAATGTAATGCGTAAATTGCGTGGTACGGGTAGTGCACCAGCTGGCAATGGTAGCACAGGCTCTAATACCACCTCTGGCTTACACAATGTGAATGGTGGCTCTTCATTACCCACCGGTGGCAGTGAGGATGCCATGATGGATGCACGTATACAAATAAGTTTGCATACATTGAAAAAATTATTCAATGAATATACCCATCCCAAGGAGCCATTAAGTGAACAAGAGCGCGACATGAAACTTTATCAAATGTTGCCATTATTTTGCAAGGTACATAATCACTGTTACACAGTTGTTTAATGGAAAAACTTCATTTTTAATTGCTTTATCTTTGCTATTTTGCAGGTTTTTAGTGCTTGTCCTGCTGCAGATATGAGCGAAAAATTTTGGGATGTTGTTGCTTTTTGCCAGCAAGTCTCACGTCTTATGGTTAGCGAAATACGTAAACGTGCCTCCAATCAAAGCACAGAGGCAGCATCAATAGCAATTGTTAAATTCTTAGAAATTGAAACAACCGAAGAGACAAGTAGCGGTTGGATGCTACTGTCAACATTAAATTTATTAGCAAATGGTGATGTGTCTTTAATACAGGTAAGAAGTGTAAGGAGAGATGAGTTGTCACAGTATGTATGTAATTGTATTCCTCTTAAAATATTATAAAAATCTTAATACTTGAGATAAGACTTGTCTGGATAATGTCATGAAAATTAAAAGTGTATAACGTGATATAATTTCTAATTATTGCTTAATTATGGTTAAAACGGGTGCTTTTTTTAGTATATAACTTTAAGTTTAAATAAAACACACGTAAATGGTGGTAATTGCCATGAGCTTGCCTTTATTCGAAAGACACCCCTTTGCTAATTTTATTTGAATATGACTTCGACATATGACCTGGGAGAAAGTCCAATGGGGAAATCCAATTTTCGACTACTTTTTGCGACTGCAGAGGCCGCATGTAAGCGATGACGTGGCATATATTGTCTTCTAAGGCGTCAATCGTCTGCGGCTTATCGGTGTAGACCAGAAACTTTACATAGTGCCACAAAAAATAGTCCAGCGGCGTTCAATCGCATATCTTCGACGGCAAGACGCTTCTTTCAAGAAATTAATTGTGGTTAGCTCATTTAGGGCATTAAATTTCCTCCTCATAAAGGACATTCAATTGTGATACAACCCGATTATTACTCTGTAGCTGCCATCATCAACTGTAACGTGCTGACAGGCATGGTTTTTAAAGAAATACGGACCAATGATGCCACCGGCCAATAAAGAATACTGAGCAGTCTGGTTTTTATGGGTTCTCGTTAATGCCTTGTGGATTATCTTCACTGCAAATGCGACAGTTTTGCTTATTGACGCATCAATTCAACCAAAAATAAACTTCATCCCTGAAGAAAATTTTTTTGTGAAATTCGCGATGATTTTCTCCAACTGAACCAGGTTTTTCGTACAATATCTGCACAATTTGTAGACGTTGTTCAGGTGTGAGTCTATTCATGATGGAATGGCGAACTACTATAAATTAAACACAAAGCAAGTGAGAGCTGTCAAAATAGCCCACATATCAAACAATATTGCCAACTTTACGTTCCATACGTCCTAACGGTCAAGTTCTTTCTTTCTTTGGTAAAAAAAGGTTACAAAATGCATTGTGCACTTTCGTTAGGGTTGAATTGATTCTGGCCGTTGTTTTCAGTACCAGATGCCCGCCTTAGGATTTTTAAGCAACAGAAAGATATCCTATATTAATTTGTGACAATTTTCGGAATAATGAACCTCTCCTCTTTCAGGTTATGACAGCCGCTGCAGTACCTTCAACATTAGTCAAATGTCTTTACCTTTTCTTCGACTTACCAGCCGTAGAGGAAGATTCGCCTTCCGAGACACCAAGTGAATTCAATGCTTTCGAAAGACGTACACTTTTGCAAAAAGTTTTTGTGCAACTATTAGTGAAATTATGTTCATACCCTTATCCAGCCGAAGAGCTAGCTAGAATGGATGATTTAACTTTACTATTCTCGGCCATAACCTCACCCTGCCCCACACACAACATCGTATGGCGTAAAAATGCCGCTGAAATATTAACGACTATATCGCGTCATGGCCTAACCGATGCTGTAGTCAGTTATATACATTGTAAGTGTAGGCGTTGCTAACCTTATGATGTTAAAATATTTAATTATAATGTTTTTTTTTGCTTTAGCCAAAGGCTGTATGGCTTTGTGCGTGGATAATATGCGTCGCTTAACTTTTGGCAATCCTTTGGAAATTGTCGAAATGTTTGTAACGGTGTTTTGTTTTCTTAAAGATTCTAGTCAAGTATCACAAATATTATTGGATGATTTTAAAGCATCACAGGGCTATATATTCTTAAGTGATTTTTTGCTCAAGTAAGTTTTTTTGTTCATCATTTATTATTTTTAATGTGAATAATTTGTTCTTTCGACTTAGATTTGATACATCACGCTCCCAGTCCATTGAAGTACAGGCCGCCATAAGAAATCTAGTTTTAATGATTTCTTCGCTTTGCATGTGCGGTTTTAATGAACTACGACCGCCCCAGGCCCAGATAAACGCTCTTTTCAAAATGCAAAATTTCCAAATGCCACAAGCTTCCTCCCGAGAAACTTGTGTACGCAATATTTATGCCTTTCAGGTACTGCAAACTGTGTTCCTTAAGGCCACCTCAACATCATTGTGCTGCACTATTCTAGACGCAATATCTCGCGTCTATCATTCGGAAAATGCCAACTATTTTATTTTGGAATCGGAGAATACACTTAGTCAATTTACGGAACGAATACATCTCAAGGGATCCCAAATTCAAGAGAAATTTTTTGATCTATTGGAGTTTATAGTGTTCCAGCTGAATTTTGTACCATGTAAAGAATTGATTTCTCTGTCATTGCTTTTGAAAAACAATCACTCGACTGGTTGTAGTATATTGTGCTTAAAAACTCTATTAAATATTTTAAGACATAATAATGTGTTTAAAGATGTCTATCGCGAGGTGGGCATACTGGAAGTGTTCGTGACGTGTCTTAATCGTTATGCCGAGCACGTGAGAAATATTACCAAAGATGATGAAAATGTTGTCGTAGATATGGAACAAGAAGATTTATGCGATGACATGGGCAAACATTTGCTAGAGGCTTTAACCATTCTCTTGAGTGGTAATAACAATAACGCCAATGTGTTTAGAGAATGTGGTGGTGCCAAATGTACGCATGATTTGGTGAAATTTAAACATTGTCGTCCTCAATCTTTGGGTATAATAAGAGAACTAATACTATCTGCAGGAGGAGATGATGATATGCTGTTTATACTCTCGGTTATGCATGCAGTACCTCCATATCAAGTGGAATTTAAAATACAAATACTCAATATGCTTTTGGGTTGCCTAAAAGATTCTCATCGTACTCGTACAGTGTTTCGTAAAGTTGGTGGTTTTGTGTATTTGACAAGTGTTTTTGTGTCCTTGGATGGCAAACTGTGTGATGATGAATCTTTGACAAAAGAAAAAACGGAGGGGGAAGAGGTAGTGGGTGAAGTAATACCTCAAGATGATTTGGTGCTGTTGCTGCAAATGGTTTGTCAAACGTTGTCTACTGCTATGCGTTTTGAACCGGCCAATGCCAAGTTCTTTCATCAGGAAATATGCACAGCTTCCTTATGTGATACTTTGCGCTTATTAGGCTGTTTCGGTAATCACACGGAGTTGCCAGAATTTAAAGGCTTTTTTAAGAGCGATGTGTTAACGCAAAAATATTATCATGATGTGTTTTCAGGGGATATATTGAATTATAGGTAAAATAAGTATACAACAAAAATTCATCATTTTTTATTAATTTTGATTTCTTTTCAGTTTTAATACCTCTATACCACGGTCTTTATCGTACGTGTGTGTCATCTACCGGCTACTGTACAGCATTGCTTTGGATAATTTTGAATCTCCCAACTTGAATAATGTTCTGAACCTGTTCAATGATCAAACTAATCGCTCACCGTCCAAAGAATTTGCCATAACACCTGCGCATCCCAATCAATTAAATCTTACGCAACCCGCACCCGAACCAAGAATTGTTCATCCCGGCGTTGTGCTATGCATGCTGCAGCTTTTACCCAGTATTACACATCAAGAGCAACATACTTTAGCTGTAAATCTACAGGTTTATCTTAGCGAAATTATTAAATCTTTGGTACGCAGTGAACGTAACCAGCAGATAATGTGCGATTATGGTTTGGCAGGCCACCTATTAAATATTACCAGACGCGCTCTATCCGAAGAAGTCAATCCGCTACATGTACCCATGCAGTATATTCTAGAAAGACTGGCTGCTCAAGCCTTGCAGCCAACAGAACTCAGACAGTTCTTGCGTTTAGGTGAACCGTTGTCGTGTGCGGACATCGACTTAGGCAAGCCTTATAAAATGGGTGGTCCTGTACCCTTGACGCGCATTAAAACACTAGTATCTATGACTACTCCCAGAGATTTTCGCGCCCATGGCTCTAGCACTTTGCCGCCGTTCGTAGAAATGGATATGTCCGCCGAAGGTTTTGGTTGTTTGTATTTACCTTCTTTGGCTCCTCAAGCTACTGCCACGGCTGGTGGTACTATAGATTCGAATACAATTGGTGGTATAGGTGCAGGTGATCGCATCTTTCCACCCCAGACCGGTCTGTCCTTCTCGACTTGGTTTTGTGTGGAGAAATTTTCCGATCCCAAAAGTGATCCTCATTGTGTACGATTGTTGACTTTGGTGAGGACAATACACAATCCGCGTGAAGAAAATTTGGTATGTCTTTCGATATTGTTGTCAGCGAGAGATAAGGCTATCGTAGTATCAACACAGGAGACATTGGTGACTCCTAGTAAGAGTAAGTAGAAATGTAAATGATTTAAATAAATTAGTTAAATATTTGATTTATATTTTCTTTAATTCACTTCTTTTATATCTTTCAAAGTCCAGATAAATATAACTATGTTATTTTTAATTGCAGGTCTTGGAGATTGGGAACCTGAAGGCTCCGACGACAACAGTGCCCGCATTTGGTGTCCTGACCTGTTGCATGAAGGACAATGGCATCATTTGGTGGTGGTACTGAATCGTGCTGTTCTCAAAAATTCCAGTCTACAGTTGTATTTAGATGGTGCCCCTCTACATTCCCAAAAACTACATTATATATCGCAAAATCCAGGAGCAGGTGCAGCAAATTTACCTGTAGCCACTTCGGTATTTGGATATATCGGTACACCACCAATATGGAGGCGTTATTCTAGATTGTGTTGGAAACAAGGTGTATGCCATCTGTTGGAAGATGTAGTCAATCAGCAAACTGTGCAGACTGTTTACAATTTGGGACCACATTATATGGGTTCACTACAGGCGCCTCAACTGGGTAAAAAAGTAGAGCCTTTAGGACCTCTAGCAGCCGAAGAGAAAGTTCTTTTGGGTCTAAATGCCAAGGCAGTGTCTCAACTTACTCTGGTGAAAATCAGAAAAGTGTATAGCCGTGCAGATAATAAATCTATAGCAAAGCAATTGGGCATGAATTCTCACGAGAATGCCACGCCTATAAAGTAAGTAGTAATATTTGAGGCAACTAGTAATTTGAACTAACAAAAAAACATGTATTTTATGTATAGAATCTTGCACAACTCGGCTGGCCATTTGGCTGGAGCTGGTCGCACTTTAGGAGGGGTAGTGGTTGGATATTTAGGCGTAAGAGTCTTTAGCCCACATCCTGTATCAGCCATGATAGATACCGTGGGAGGCTGTAACGTGTTATTGGGCATTATAGCCATGGCCCAAGATGTGGAATCTTTGTATGCTGGCGTTAAAGCCTTGACCTGTGTGGTACGCAGTAATCGCGCCGCTCAAAGTGAAATGGATCGTAAGCGCTGCTATCAAACATTGGGAATGTTTTTCAAAAAGAAAAAGAACTTGTTAAACTCACATATTCTACATCTGACTTTTGGACTAGTGGGCACTGTGAATTCAGGCCAAGATATGACCGCTATACCAAATGTTACTGCATTCCAGGATCTTTTGTGTGATTTAGATATATGGCACAATGCTCCCAATGGCTTACTTAGATCTTTGCTAGAACATTTACTAGAACTGGCTGTGGAATCAAATGAAAAGAAACAAAATGTTAAAATTATGAGAGAACTTCAACTACTTAACAAATTATTGTATATAATAGTGGACATACAAGACCATTCTACGCGCGAAATACTCTTTAATCTCGTAGAAGCTTTATTGGGCGGACAACCGCGTCATACGGATCTGTTGCTCTTCGGCCAGTACTGTGCATCCAAGTTACCCAAAGCAGAACAGATCGAAAAGGCTTTGATTTTGCCCTCAATGAAACCCACCCTCAACTCTTCTAACTCAGCTGCTACTGCCGAATACGATACGACTGCTCAAAATAATTATCTACGTAATCGTTGTTTATCTCTACTACACGGTCTCCTATTTACCTCACGTAACACCGTCAATTATATTATATGCGATGATATTTCCAAGATTTTGGGCATGGATTGGCTCTTGCTGTTTATGCAACCTCATGTACATTTTACCACCGTCATTATCGCCATTCGTATTTTAGTGGTGGTCTGTGCGAATGAAAGTTTCTTGGTACGTTTTCGTGATAGCACACATAATGGCGGATATTTAAGATTTACAGAAATGGTTTCGCAAAAGAAACCTATGGGGATCGGCGCTCAACAGCTGAGTAATCGCCCAGCTGGCGGTTCGAATACAGTGCTAGTGTCTTCTTCAAATGCGTTACAACATTTGCCCACTCACATAGCCGGTGAGGTGAAAACGGCGGCTTTAAATATACCGGGTAAATATTTTTTTTTCATTCACTTTAACAGAGTGACAAGCATAAGCTTGCATATATTATCAATTTACTTTTTACGATAATTATTACCCATTCGATAATTGTTTGTGTGTTTGTTTCAGGCTTCCAAATACTAGAATGGCTTTTGCAATACCATTTGGATGTACCCGAACTATATTTCCTTATTACTGCTCTAATCATGGGTCAGCCTATCAAACTACTGGCTACAGAACATACCAAATTCGACCTAGATCGTGTATGGTCTTTTCTGTGGGGTGCTCCCGTTTCGTCTAACACGAATATACCAAAGATGAACATTTGCCCTGAAGCTGTTTGCGTTCTATTGGGCATGGTAAGAGCTATAGTACATGGTGGAGAATTAGCCGCTTGGTTAACCAGCCATCCTGAGACCATTATACAACTACTGTTTAGTTTGTATCAAAACCTTACCGATTTCATGCCGGTAATGATGACAGGCGATGTTATATCCTCTCTAGTATCTGTGCTCTTCCCCAATGGCAAAGATGAAGGTGTAGAATCAGAGCCAAATAGTGGCAATTCCTCTCCCGTAGAGGAAAAAAGATGCTTCTTACTAAATACTACTGTAACCAGTCAACAAGCTGTTACTAAATTGACAGCTCATCCTGTGAGAAAATGTATTATAGATTTCTTGCGTGTTATAGTGGTGGATTCGTTCAGCTTAAATATGCATGGTAAAAGCACTCCCGTCATTGATTTGGTTTTAGACGCTTCGCCCGATAATTCAGAAATGCCTCTGCAGATTGAATACCAAACAGAGATAATAACCGCCTTAATGGATCATTTGTTGGCGGCTGATATTTTATTAGGGGAGCAGGCAGCGCTCTCTTTGGTGCCCCTAATACAGAGTCATACACAACACATAGCGCCAAATGTTTTCTATTTTACTGCACGTGTGGTGGACAAAATGTGGCAGGGCTGCTTGACTCGTAATCCTCATGAGATTTTTGACTTTATTATCAAATTGATAGCACAGGCAAAACGAAGATCATCATCTCTATCGTTAGAACAATTGCACCATTCCTTAAATCGCACTATACTGTATTTGTTATCACGGCCCACAGAGGCCATAACAGAACAAATGAGTGTTTTAGAGGCTTTGCACAAAATCATTACCCATAGATTATTAATTTTTGGAGCTGGCAATCATGAGCTAGAATTTATAGGCTGCTTAACTTACTGTTTGCTGCAATTGACATCAGACATGAAGATTATATTAGAACCATCTACCACACGCAATACCACCTGGCATGTTAATCCGCAGACGGATGTAATAGAGCCCAAAGATGAGGACTTAAATCAATTACAGGTAGCAATTAGCTAAAATAATGAAACATGTTTAATTTCTTATTAATGTATGTATACCTATAATAGGGCCGCAATTTAATTGTGGGAGCTGCATTTCGTGTTTGGGAGGAGTTGTATGTTTGCAAAAAGCCCGCCATAGAGGAGGTGTTTAAAGTAACCCTATCGATTCCTCTCGCCAATTCAAAAGCCCCCGACTTACAAACAACCAGAGAGCAAGTTATGGAATTAGCTTCAAAATTGTGGTTTAACTATGTTGATGCCGAAAGAAAAGCTACCTATCGCATACCCTGGGAAATTCACAATCAAATTCAATCTAAGATACAAAAGGTGGCGGGAGGTCTTACACGTTTAGCCAGTCGCTCCAAAGTGAAAAAAGATGAATTAGTGCGCACAAAGTCTAATATGAGCAAAGAACACGCTTTCGAATGTACCGGCGTACACGTACAATTGATTAAGTGAGTATTTTAAGAATATATGTGTACATGTTTTAAATTCAAACTTTCCTAACCTATTTTTGCAGGGATCTTTGGGAGTTGCGCTGTAAACAATATCAACAAATGTTACAACACACTCAGCGCTATGTGCACCAAGATTGGCTACAATCTGAAACTGAGTTGACACGAGAACGGGGCCTCTGGGGTCCAGAGGGTATATCGACGTTAGACAAATGGATATTAGATACCACCGAAGGTCCTCATCGTATGCGCAAGAAAACTATGCGTAACGAACTTTTCTATCTACACTATCCTCATCGCCCTGATAACGATCATCGCACTGATACACGTCAATTGAAAGCCAATAAAGTTGCCTCTAGTTTTGATAGTAAAATTTACTACACCCATTGTCAGCAACCTCCACGTATCCTATGCGAAACTGATACGGCAGCTCAACATCAGTTAATGCATCAACAACATTCCGTAGATGGCAATACACTTAAGCAGCCCCACCCTCCTTTACATCAATCCTCAAAAAGTGAGCCAGGAGGCTCGACCAATACACCGCCATCTTCACCTCATGAAAATCGCATCGCACACGCACAAGAATCTGTGGATGGTAATAATCAGGAGGAGGATGAAGAAGAAGAGGAAATGACCAATATTTCAGATAATGAAACCTTTCTCAGATTGTTGGAAGAGCATGAAAAAATTTCTTTTATGTTTAGATGTGCTCGCATCCAGGGTCTTGATACTTTTGAAGGTCTTTTGCTATTTGGCAAGGAACATTGTTATATAGTCGATGGTTTTACGCTTCTAAAAAATAGAGAAATAAAAGATATTGATACTTTACCGCCTGGTGCTTATGAACCCATAATACCCAATTCAGGTGGCACTACGCGTCAATGTAAAATACGTCAATGTTCGAAATTCGGCTATGAAGAAATTCGTGAAGTTCATAAAAGGCGTTATTTGCTACAGCCCATTGCCTTGGAGGTTTTCTCGGAGGATGGTCGTAATTATCTGCTGAGTTTTCCAAGAAAAGTGCGCAACAAGGTTTATCAACGTTTTATGGCTCACGCTACAGCTATTAATGATAATGCACAACAATCCGTAGCTGGGCAAAAGAGGACGGCAAGTGTGGAACAGACATCGGGTATTTTTAGTAGTTTGATTGGTGAAACCTCAGTAACACAAAGATGGGTGGTAAGCTTTGAACATCCTTTTAAATATTTAAGATTTAAAATTCCATAAGATCGTATTTCAAAGCTTCATTTTGATGATTTATCGAATTTCGCACAAGTTTTTTTTTAACTATACTATATTTTTAATTATAAACTTCTTATTATTGCACGTTTTCGAAATTAAAACATTTTTTGTTGTATCATTTACTTTTACCAGCGTGGTGAAATATCAAACTTCCAATATTTAATGCATTTAAATACTTTGGCTGGACGTTCATACAATGATCTCATGCAATATCCAGTTTTTCCTTGGATTTTGGCTGATTATGATGCAGATGAATTGGATTTTAATAATCCAAAAACATTCCGTGACTTTTCAAAACCCATGGGAGCACAATCTGAAGAACGTTTGGAGCAATTTCAAAAAAGATTCAAGGTAATTTCGTTAACATTTGTTTTCTTTGATAATATGCAACTAAATGTAATTATTGTTCTCTAGGAATGGGATGATCCTCAGGGTGAAACACCACCTTATCACTATGGCACTCATTATAGTTCGGCTATGATTGTCTGTTCGTATCTTGTGCGTTTAGAACCCTTCAGTCAACATTTTCTACGTTTACAAGGTGGCCATTTCGATTTGGCCGATCGTATGTTTCATAGCATAAAAGAAGCCTGGCTGTCTGCTTCGAAATTCAATATGGCGGATGTTAAGGAGTTGATACCTGAATTTTTCTACCTCCCCGAATTTATAACAAATTCAAACAATTTTGATTTAGGTATGACAAAGTACTATACTTGTTTCTAGCATAAAAATGATAATCCATTTTATCAAAAGGTACCAAACAAAATGGTGAAACGTTGAATAGTGTAATATTGCCGCCCTGGGCTAAACAAGATCCTCGAGAGTTTATAAGGTTACATCGTAGTGCCTTGGAGTGTGATTATGTTAGTCAAAATTTACATTTGGTGAGAATTTGTTGATACCAATTTCTAGTTTGTCGCAAATAGTTTATTAATGAAATTGATTTCAAAATAGTGGATCGATTTAATATTTGGTCACAAGCAACAAGGTCCTGCTGCCATCGAAGCTATAAATGTTTTCCATCATCTTTTCTATGAAGGCAATGTGGATATTTACAAGTAATTTGTTTGTTTCTTGTTTTAATGCGTTTAAAAGTTTTGCTAAATTATTTTTATTAAAATATTAGTATCGACGATCCTTTAAAGAAAAATGCCACCATTGGTTTCATTAACAACTTTGGCCAGATTCCTAAACAATTGTTTAAGAAACCCCATCCCGCCAAAAAAATGTCTGGCAATAGACATTCAACTTTAATTGATCCTAGCGCTTTAATACAAGGCAATACTACTGTTTTACAATCCGATCGTTTGTTCTTCCATAATTTGGATAATCTTAAGCCTAGTTTACAACCCATTAAGGAACTTAAAGGGCCAGTGGGGCAAATATTGCAACCTGATAAGACTGTTTTTGCTGTGGAACAAAATAA
Source organism: Phania funesta (assembly GCA_963932375.1). Classification (NCBI taxonomy): domain Eukaryota; kingdom Metazoa; phylum Arthropoda; class Insecta; order Diptera; family Tachinidae; genus Phania; species Phania funesta. The sequence continues at coordinate 98,647,981 of OZ010653.1, read as the reverse complement.
GGTAAGAGAGAATAATTCAGTAGTTACATAAATTTTGAAAATTATTCTAAAAAAAAATTACAAAATTTTTGAAAGAATATTTCTACAAGTTTTAAACATACATATTTAAATCTTTTGGGACAGACGTTAAACAAGATACTTTTAATTTTTCAAAAAAATATTGTTTTTCTCGAAAAGTTTTTTTTTTCCTGTGGCAATCATATTTTTCTTAAGAGGTACTTTGTAAAACAGTTCTGTTAAATAATGCGCATCTCCTAATCTTAGAAAAGTACAATTTTTTTAAATGAAATTTTACTTTAATGTTACGTTTTCTTATTATTAAAAGACAAACCCCTTCTACCTCTTAATTTTCTTTAAAGAATTATTTTTTATAAAATACAAACGGTTTGTACAAAGTTTACGCCCATTTGTTTGAAAGAATAAAGTACTTTTTATAGATTTTTGGAACAAATTTCCGTTAAACCGATTTCGGCTATGTGCCATCTTCAGTGTCATTTTTCGTACTTTTTCTTTAAAATGTACTTAATTCAAAATTATACTGTACCACTGTCCAGGTTATGATGCCGCCATCTTATACAAAATATATTGCTTGGGGTTTTGCTGATCACTCCCTGCGCGTAGGCCTCTACGATACCGATCGCGCCTCGTTTGTTTCGGAAGCAGCCGCCCAAAATTCTGGTGAAATTTTAACCTGTGCTTGTCCCAACTCCAAAATGATCATCACAGCTGGCACAAGTTCTGTTATAACAGTGTGGAAATTTGATGCAAATCGCAAAAGTTTAACCGTACGTCATTCTCTACATGGCCACACCGACGCTGTGACTTGTTTGGCAGCCAGTGCTGCATACAATGTTATAGTGTCTGGTTCTAGAGATGGCACAGCCATTGTGTGGGATATGGCCAGATTTACATTTGTAAGACAACTAAGGGGTCATGTGGGCGTTTTAGCGGCTGTAGCTATTAATGAATTAACCGGTGATGTAGCAACTTGTTCAGCCACATGGCTACATGTATGGTCGATAAATGGAGATCCCTTAGCTACTGTCAATACCTGTGTTGGCAGTGCGGATAGAATGCAGCAAATATTATGTGTATCCTTTTCGCAGATACGTGAATGGGATCAACAAAATGTGGTGATAACAGGATCAACAGATGGTGTCGTAAGGGTAGGTTCTCGAGGCAGAGACTAATTTAGGTTTTGGTTTAATTAAGGCCTTGTTTTCTAGATGTGGTCTTTGGAATATGTTCAAGTGCCTATTGAACGTAAACTTAAAAGATGCGTTGAAGTTAAGTCACAAGAAAATACTGATATTCGTTCGGATAAAGAGGAAGAAGAAGCAAAAAATGCGGATACTTCAAAGAAAATTGATGTAATAAAACAAATGCAAGACATATCATCACATGATGAAAATGGTAGTTAATCAAATTGTTTGAATGAAAATGTTTTAAATATATATTTATTTTATTTAATATATATTTAGAAATCCATAAATCAGCTTCGGAATCTAGCATATCAGAAGCCTCTAATCATTCAAATCATTCTACCCAATCAGATAAACACAAAAAGGAATGTGAACCGCTGTTAACTTCGGAAAGACGTAAAAGTTCATTTTCGGGAGCAAAATCATTGCATGAAATTAAATCATCGACGGTAGATCATACAAATTCCTCAAAAAATAATGAAGGTAGGTTGTGTCGTCTCTCTTTGAAAGGCATTAATTGTAATTGTTATATAACTTTGCTACAAAGATGAAGAACGTGCTACGACAATACGACCCAGTAAATCAGATACCAGCCTGACCGATGGTTTTGTTATGATTGATAGTCATAAGGGTGAACAATGTTTAAAAAAAGGTAAATTTGTGTTTACACATCAAACTCGCGTTTTACAGAAGTTTTTATATGCTTACTCTTATTGCAGGTTTTAAATGGCAACGTCAATTAATGTTTAGATCTAAACTCACCATGCATACTGCATATGATCGTAAAGATAATGCTGAGCCAGCGAGTATAACAGCACTAACCGTTTCAAAAGATCATAAAATTTTATATGTGGGTAAGTGATGCATGCAATTCGAAATTATATATATAACGAAAGGCGAGTTTCTCGTCCAGTATTACAATATATAACTTGGTAACTAGTTAGGCTATTAATAAATTTATAGCAGCTTTCTTAGGTTCTTTTATAAGGTCTGTTTTAATTTTGTTAGCGATAGGGTCTATATTCTGGCAATTACCTACGTTATCGTGGTTCAATTCAGTGCTAGAACAGTCAGAACTCCCGAATAAATGAATTTATTTCGCTTTTTTCCCGAAGTATTATAGTCTATATAGTTCTTCCTTTTCCTCTTATTGACCACTAATATTTCTTGAGCATACGTCTATAAAGCAGTGTCCTTGTAGCACAGCAGTTATACTAGGTCCAAAAAAGCCTCGGTGTTAAAAAGGATGCATGGTCAGGACAACGATGGTATATTGCTTTGGCAAAAATATAATGGGTGTTTGAATATTTAAAATGCGGTAAGCAACGTATTATTTACATTTATTCATTAAATGATTCTCATCCATAAAAATTGTAAAATAATTGTTACTAAAACTCGAATCACAAAGAGTCTTTTAGTGTTTAATCAAAGTGCTGTCAATGTGCTGTCGCATAATTTGTTAGCATTCGATGGATTTAGTCGCCTGCGTTCGTACCTTAGCCGCTGCCTATTAGTAACATACCCTTTTTGCTTTTATATCGCTTTATTTTCTACAATAATAATATGATTTGTTTACAACCAATATAATTCAATCATAATATGTTACTTTTAGAATATAGTTATCTCAACCATAATTTTTCTTTGCGTGTAGTAGTTGTCTATCTGCTATTTAATTTAGAGATGGAACCGTGAATAACTTTTGACTCACGATCGTGCACGCGCATGATAAAAATATTACTAATGTACGGCCTTGTTTTTTGCACACTCTCACGTGTATATAATCAAAAATTAACTACGGTCACAAAAACGCACGGTCACGAGATACTCAAACCACTTTTTTTAAGCCTATGTTTTGACTTATAGTTAAGAATTAAAAATTGAAAAATTCTACACAAGGGAAAAAATCCGTACACAAGTGAAAAAATCGCAATCAGTAAATTTTTAATATTTATATAAAATATTAGTTAAATATAACTGGAATTTAATACATAATTTAACTTCGTATTTATTGGTTTTTTAGTTTAAATTTTTAATTCAATTTTTTTTTAATTTTTCAAGTTGAAGGTTTTATAAAAAATGTTCTTTATTTGTTATTATGAGGTTATATAAAATATATTTTATTACCTTATGATGCTACAAAATAAAGTAGCGAAATATCGATCAAAATAAAAGAACATTTTCTATAAAGGATTAGCAGTGTGGTAACATTAAATAATTCAATTAAAAAAAGGTTAAGAAAATCCATAACTTTGAAATTAATTTAATTAAAACTTTAGGTTAGTTTTTTATTGTTAAAAACTTTTTTAATACAAGAGTTATTAACGTAAAACTACTCTCTAACTTGTATAAGGTAATTTCTAGGCTACCATTAAATTCTAATTAAAAAAATCTAAAGAAATTTGGAGAAAGTAAAAACCCCACCTATAAAATTTGTTTTCTGCGGTTTACGTTATTTTTGCGTTTAAGGCTCGTGTGTTTTATTTATTGCATTTTAGAGCCACGCTAATCAGTTTTTATAGCCTACTCATTTCAGAAACAGTTAAGATAAAAGCATAAAAATTATTTTTTTTTTATTTTAAAAATATTTTTCTTTTTAAGGTGATGCCCGCGGCCGCATTTATTCCTGGTGTGTTGCTGAACAACCTGGACGAGGAGTGGCTGATCATTGGCTAAAGGATGAAGGAGCCGATCAATGTGTTAAATGTTATGTTAAGTAAGTACACAACTATGAAATTTAGTTATGCAATAATTACACAGGTAAAGAAAAATATTTTTTTAAAATTCCGTAAAAAAAACAATAGTATTTGATTGTGATTATAAATAAAATTTTATTTGTCAACGACGCTTGTTTTTAAGTAAATGTGTCTTCAAATTTAAAAGTTTTTTCCTCTATCTCGAAAAGCGTATACTTAATTATTCAAGCTTAATTTATGGTGATTTTCATATTAAGGACCATTATTACAACTTGCCTTTAAAGTTCTTGTTAGTGAAAGCTAACTGTAGCTAAAGCGCGGAATAAAGTGTCCTTTAACTATTAGTCGTTATTACAAATTCCTCGTAAAATAAAATGCATCGTTCGGAAAATATGGCAGTGCCAGAGCAAAACCCGATTACTTTTGGGAAATTAAATTGGTTCTTAGAAATACATAATGGCAAGAAGTACTTTTATTTATTTGTTTATATATAACAAGCCAATATTTTCGTTAAAATTTATGTTTGATTAATTATTTTGTGTATTTATTTTGGTACAATAATTGCAAGACTACGTAATTGATGTTTCTTTTTCGAAATAATGGCAGTTTCAAATGCATAAACCTTACGTTAAAAGTATTAAGGTTTTTCCTATAGCATATCAGACAGTTTTAGCCTAATAATGAATGAAATACGAATTATGTATCCACATCGTAACTTTAACTAATTTAGTATCCAAATTAAACTTTCCAGTTTAAACTTTAATTATCGGTCTATTAGTACAGCAATATCAGCTCAAATTGTGGAATAGTTAGAATTTCTGTTTAAATTTTATATCTTTTAGTACACAAATTTTAGTTTCAATCGTTTGTTTTTAGCAGTGTTTAAAATGATAAATGAGATAGAGCTATAGCAGAGAAAAGTACTGTACTTTGCTATAAATTTCACAAGTTTTATTAACAATGATTTTGCTGTTAATACGCTGTTGAAAATAATTATAGTCCAGAAATAGTAGAAGCAAAAATCAGAAATATTTCTTGTCGCAAAACATACGGCATTTTTAGCTCTAATCTAAAGGGTTTCGTCTTTATATTTAGTTTATTTGTAAAAATTTAAGTATGCCGGAGTTTGATTTAATCGTGTATCTTGCTATGCACTAATTAGGCCACCAAATTTAGTTGTTTTAATACATTAATTCGAGATTCAGCCTTTATGTTTTTAAGTACTCCTCATGTAGCAGCACTTGGAAGTATATTTGCTTGCTGATTTTATTATCTAATGTAGGGATTAATTATTTTGATGTTACCTTTAATTTTAAAAGTTGTAAAAACCCTATTGCAATAGTATATATAGAGCTTAATGTAAACCTATTTTAAGCTTGTATCGCTTTCTATCGCGGACTTTTATTTAAGTTTCACTGGAGGGAGTTCGGTAAATCTTTTAGTACTATATATTACATCCAAGTAAACATTCGAAAACATTAATAATTTTTTGTACCACATTACAGATTCAACTTGTACGAACGCAAACATCATTGTCGCAACTGCGGGCAGGTTTTTTGCAATAAATGCAGTCGTTTCGAATCGGAAATATCACGACTACGCATTATTAAGCCGGTCAGAGTGTGCCAGGCCTGCTATGGACAATTGCGAGCAAATTCGGTAGACAATTAATTTTAAAAAACTTTTTTTTAGTGAGAATTTAACACACAACTGCAACAAAATACATGCTACATAATTGAAAAAGAGTAAATGTACCTTTTTAAAAACACATACATACATAAAGACATTAAGTGAACAAATAACAGAGAGCAAAGAAAAGTAAACCAAATTAATTAAACATAATAATAAATCCATAATTATTAATTAAGGTAATATAATAATTATAGAAACAATTATTTAAATATACCAAATCTCCCCTGCCCCCATCCTACTTTACATATAATGTATATTAGAAATTAGAAAATACATATTTTAAAACGATTTTTGTTAATATTTTTTTATAAAATCAATTTAAGCTAAGTTTTTTGTATAATTTAGAATATTGTGTTTGTATTTATGATTTGTTTTATTTATTTTAATCTACTATTTATTGTAAAAAAAAGGCTGTTTAATATTATTTGTTTTGGGAAAATATTTGTGTAAAATGTGCAAATTTTACAAAACTAATCTTATTGTATTTTCTTTGACATTCTTTTAGGGTGAGCAAAATATTTTGTTTCTGACTTAAATACCAAAAAGGGTACAACGTCGCTTCACCTTCCAATTTTTGTTCGAATTTCGAGATTTTATTATATTCTTATCACTCACTACTACTTTCTCTTTTTATTTTCAAGTCATAACTTTAAGCGATTTGATAATATATACATACAATTTCTAAATACCTACGCCCTAACACCGACAGTGGTGGTCAACCAGGCTGTGCGCCATTTATCGAATTCAGCTTTACAAGCACCAATGTCTTGAGAACACATGGTGCTTTATTTCAACGATTAAGAGCCTGACTTTCCGCTTCCGCAAAAGGTGTCAAACAGATAGTAACATGTCGTTTTAGGTTTCTAAGTAATCTGAAATAAACGATGTTCCACTGCTTGTTAATTTACCTCCAGTGGAACGTTACAGGCCGTCATTGTTTTCGAAGCGTGAAAACCATTTAACACACGTTCGTTCACTACCACGGTGTTAAAACGACAAAAGAAAATTTGTACTCCATACTCGAGTTACTACTTCTGTTAGTTACGTTAATTTAAATTATTAAATCTTCTATAAATTATTATAGTTTTATTATGCGATTTTTTTATGGTACAAATAAATGATACCAATATAATTATATTAAGATAAATAAAATTTTAAAGAACGTTCAAAACTACAAAACCTAAAACTAAACGCTATACTTTTTTTATATATTATATTGTCAAATGTGACACAACACAACCCAATAAAATTCATTTAGGTGTTGAATTTAGCTCAAAACTGATATGTATATAAAAATATCCGGTGAAATCAAATCTATAACCACAGCTGCTTTTATGATTTTTCGAAAAACTTTGACATTTGTATCAAATTATTCTCAAATCAGGGGAACAAATTCATTTATATGATTGCATTTACCATCGATATCGAATGCAGTAATTTGCCCACAGCTTTTATATTTTATCAGTATTAAAATTTTATAACTAAAAAGGAACTATAAAAATATTTAATATAATTTTACACGCTCTAATTTAGTTAACAATAAATTGACAAAATTTATTGTTAGGGGATAAGCTAGTCTCCATGCGCATTTCGCTGGTTGCTTATGCTCACAACAGGAAACCTTTAACCAAATTTTTAGAAAAATCATAAATATCGTACCATATTACAGTAGATTCGTTAACAAATTTATAAAACAAAAGAGGAGTAAGAAAAATGAAATCACGAAATTTTTTAGGGATTTTTCTGCTAGGTGGGCAATCACTGCTTTCGCGAATATCGCCAAACGGGGTAGTGTAGCTTGCGGGGTAGAAAAAACATATATGGGAATTTTGAGGCCATCTTAGACATTAGACTCATATTTTCGTGTGTATTTCACAAGATTAGGAAATTTTAATTTCGTACCGGGTTTGTACAAAAGAATACGAAAATAACTTAAAGAGTACCAAACCTATTCAATATTAAAATCTATGTATATCAAAAAAAGTTCCAAGAAAGGAGCAACAGAGCGACAGTGCTATACAACATGTAATAGTGCCAAAATTCTATCACTGTTTTACAAAGTAAAAAAGAATATTAAAACTTAAACGACAAAAAAGACTTGAGAGTAGCAAAAAAAAAAACAAACAAAACCTACAGTTTAAATACGCAGACTTATGTAGAAGTTTTAAAACCAAATTGAGAAAACACACAAACGAAAAACCCGCTAAGTGAATTGCTACTTAGGTTTTTGTTGAAATTTTAATATCGTGTTCTAGGTTTCATAAATAATTCTCATTTTGTTTACGAAACTACAAGCATATGGTACGATATTTCTAGTTTTTCTAAAAATTTTGGGTGAAGATTTCCTGATGAGCAGATGTACGCAACCAGTGAAGTTGGCATAGCTTTGGACTAGCTTTTCCCCCTAACAAAAATTTTTTTAAAGGACATGATTAGAGAGCAACCGCTTAAAATCCATTATTGCACTGAATGTTTTTTAATGTTCAGAATGTTTTTGTATTAAAAAAGCAATTACCCAGCAATTGTGAAAATACATTTGAAATTTTACACCTGCAAAGTAGGTCGAGGCATGATACAAAGAAAACAAGATAACGCATACAAATTGTCAAAATATTTTGTTCTGCGCATCTACGTCATAGTAGTGAAGAAAAATAAACACATTCACACAAACACGTGTAAATGTTATGGGGCAATTTTGTTTGTTTTAGATGATCCACCCAAGTATAAGAAAATGCTTCAGCATTTCTTGTCACTGCTATATCTGGAACTACATCCTTTAATTTATGGCATATATAGCCAGCGCAGTTCTCTAAGCCATCATTAGGCAAGTCCTCCATATCTTTTTCATATTCTTTGTATCATGGGTCGAGGGAGCATAATTACTGCAGTGAATTAAAAAAAAAATGGTCTCTTGAGAAATACGCTTTTCCAAATAAAAAATAACAGCTTATCTGCTGTTTCACTTCATACAATTTACTCTCTTTAGTCTTAAAAGAGATCGGCTGGACTGTTTCTGGTGAGGATGTTTTTCAGGTTTAGAGGCATGAAACCTTACAGAACCCGAATAAAAAGTCTGCTTGGTAAACGTAATTTTGTCACCTCCAAGCAGCTGCTCGTTAGGGAAGACTAGACCGAAAGCGTTTTGGGATCCACACTTGACATTATATTGTTAAATATATGGAATTTGAAAATACAATAGATTTTAAGAAGTGTGGTATAAAACTAGAAATTTTTACTTATGCTGACTCAGAGAATGTGGGATTGGAAAAACTTCAAATTGTCAAGGGAATTAAATTAATGAGTGTTAAGTTATGGAGAACTAAGTGCACAAAATAGTTATAGAGGTTTCCAATAAAGATGGGCATATGGAGTTTCCCAATAGAGGAATCAATGAGATATCAACGTTTGTGGCCTCTACAGTAAGCCGGCGATTTGAGAGAGTGACAATGCAAACATTTTGACCGTATCAAATGGCACGATGAACACTGTGGTGATTTGTTTTTATTGTCTAATGAATAAAATAAAACAGGAAATTTACAAAAGATAAAACATCAAGAACCATGAACTGTGCAAATCTAAGCATCCTTATTGAAGAACCATCTCTATAGAGCTTAAAAGTTCTTTTAAATAAAGTTGAAATTATAATACTCCTTTGGTTTGAAGACAACCCGGTTTCGGCTATGTTCCATCTTCCGTGTAATTTTTTTTTTCTTTTAGCTACTGCTCACCACTGAAATCCGTTTTTATATTATTTCTAGAAAGTTGGCAGGAAAGCGAAAGCCAATGTTTATAGCACAGATTACTAATAAAAAAGTAAAAATACAATAATTTATTAATAAAATCTATTTCTAAACTAATTTTGTTAAAGAAAAAAAACAATAAAAATTTTAAAAAAGAAACATTTAAAAAAACAACATACAAATAAATATATTTATTGAAAACAATACAATAATTGTCACTAATAAAAAAATGTTAAATCATTATTGAGAAAAGATAAAATTTAGCAAATGAAACAAGAGACACATACATACATATTTAGTCATTAAAAAATAAACACTAAGAAGAAGTATCATTGAAAATTTATAAAGAAATGCAGTTTAAATAAAAATTATAGTGAAGAATAAAACGCTAAGAAAAATTAGTGAAAAAATATATTTGTGAAATGAAATTGTTTATATTTTTGGGAATCACAATCATTATTACTTGAAGGAATATTACAATATACTTTCGGGATAGAAAGGTGATTTGGTCGAAACTATCCGAAGCTCCCTCATTTTCGTGAATGCCTAAAAATCAAATTCTTCAGGGTCGAAAAAGATTCCATGTTAAACTTCTTGCTTGAATTACTTAAAGGTATAATTTTCCATTTTTTTTTATAGATTTGGATTTTTTAATAAAACTTCGGATTGCTGGTTATTTTTTAATTTCTTTATTTTTTTTTATATTTTAATATAAATTTTTTTCGATTATTTGGCGTAATTTCGATTTTAAAAAAATTTAGATTTTTCAATAATTAAACATTTTATGGTTAAACTTAGTTTTGTTGATAACTACTCGATTTTTTTGCCGAAATTTCATTATATTATATTTTTGATTAAAATCAATTCCTTTGACATTTCGGGTTTCAGAGGAATTTGTATTATTTGGTAAAATTTTGAGCAGGTGAATTTTTGGTTAAATTTCAAATTTGATTATAATTGTTCTTATTTGTAATTATGATTTTTTGATAAAATTTCGATTTTTTAGTCAAATGTAAGATTCTGAGTGAAATAAAATCTTTTTATAAAATTTTAATATTTTGGCACATTTTTTTTAACACTTCAACACTTCTTTCGACAATTTTTAAATATTCTTCCTAAGAGGATTCAGAGTATACTCGTATACACTTTATAGGCATTCAAATAAGTATTTTACTTACTGGTGAGAAAATACAACATGAAAAATAGGGGTTTGCCCATATGGCAAGCACTTATGGACCCACTTGGGTACTTGTAAATTGATCCAACATAAAGTTAGGTAAGTTACCAGGGCTTTGTATACAGTTGCTGTCAACATTGGACAGCCGACCTTTTAACTAGGAATTCATTTCTCCATGAACAATCTGGCCACTCCATAATTTATTTTAAACATATGTTTAGCGTTTATAGAACTCCACTTTTCTTCGTCAGTTTTAGTAAACATGACAACTTTATCGGACGCAGAGTGGCAAGATTACAAGGTACAACTTGGCATATGTTTTCCGTTAGCAAATATGTATCCACGTCATTTTCATTTCAAATAAATTATGTTATACATTTGTGAATTGCAGGAAAAACACAATAAAGTGTATAGTGATGAAGCCGAAGAGTTGTGTAGACGTGCCATAGTAGAACACCGTAAAAACATCATTGAGGAGCACAATAAAAAATTCAAAGCTGGTATAGTTACTTGGCCTGCAGAGCTCAACACCATGTCCGATTATACGGATGAAGAACGATCCAGAATGAACCAATGTAGAATGACATGAATTTTAACCCAGATATGCCGACGAGCATACTAGTGCAACAATCTTCGTAATTTTCTAAAATAGCTTTTTTCTGACAGATTACGAGTATATTACAAAACAAGAAAGAATAAAAAAAATTTTTTTTATAACTTGGATTTTGATTCGTACTACATGTAGTACGCTCGGCACATATGAAAGCAAAAGACAGTATTTTCTGAAAAGTCGTATATTATTATTATTGGGTGTATAAGTAAAGAAAAAACAAATGAATAAAAAAAATTATTTGGGGGTGTGGTACTCCACATTACACTTTACATGGAGCGGCACATCACATTTGATGCAGCGTGTAGTGGTCTTATTGTGGGATTGATTAAAACGTAGCTGTTTACATTTTCCATCGGCTTGACGTGTGTTCTCAGTAAGTAAATGATATTTTCGATCAAATCTGATGTCGCATGATGATCCTGAAGGAAGTGTTGCTGAGGGCTTCCCGTAAGTAGATATTAGCAATGTGGCAATGCGCCGACGAAAAGATAAATGGTCTGTTTTCCCTCCCATATGTCTATGCAGTTGCCACGCATTGTGCTTTGCAAGATCAATGAGGTGTGTGAATATTGGGAAATACCATTTTTTACCGCGAATAGAAACACGGTACAAGCTGATATTTTCATCTGCTTTGAAGGTTCAACTGGGTGGACGTTTGAGGCAACGTTTACTGCACTGCTGTCGTTCCAACAACATACAATTATATTATTGGTAGAAATCTTACGATGGTCATACCACCCTTTCTCTTTTCCTGCAGATCTTTTTTCTTTAGCAAAGGACAGTTGCGTAACCGATTGTGACGAATTGTTACAGTGCCTTTTACGCGTCGTTCTTCCCATTTCCTTGTAGGTATTACTTAGAAAAGTCCCTGCACCCTGGTATGGCTCGAACCAAATAATGTAGCCTTTATGAGTTGCTCCAACCCAAAATTTGTAGCCATATCTTATAATCTTGCCATGGATATATTACTTACATCCGTGACTACCATAGTACGGAACCATCTGCTCGTCTACTGAAGAATTTCGAAAAAGCTCAGCCTCTGCATTTAATAATAGGGGTGGTAAGTTTTTAAAATTCAGTTCATCTTCTTCTCCAGAATCTTCATCTGTGACGTAGTTGTTCGCAACTTGAGTGGGCAGAATTGAGATTACGTGACATCATCACATCTTTGCCAATTTCATAAAACTGAAATTTCTGATCCTAAAAAATACACATAAGCAATTATCCTAGACAAAACTTATCAAGGCATGCTTTATTGACCGTTATATTATGTAGTACAACAACAAGTAGATTATAAAATTTAAAGCACAGAAAACGCAGAAACCTGAACATAACAGGTGTACTACATGTAGTACGGTCGGCATATGTGGGAAATACGTACACACGCACTTACATATGTATGTATGTATGTAAGAAAAGGTACCGAGCAAGGCAAATACACCTTGGTACCGAGCAAGTTTTGTTTAGTTTATTTGTATAGCCATAATGTTAATTCGTTTAAAACAATTTTAAAATATTTTTACTTTTTATACAAATTTTAATAAATGTGTTATTTATGTATATTTGTACTTCGGTGTGTTTAATGAAATGTCAATAGCTTCGTTCGAGAACCCAATAATTATGCCTAAACTTTACTAAACTGCGTTCGAGTACACAAAGTGAAAAAGTACAATGCTTTTAATAACATAATTTCTGTATATGCAGTTTCATCGTTTTACAGAATGACGACTGCGTTAACATACAGCCATGTACATATCGATTGCTGTTAATTTACAGTCCACACGGACAGTGACTGCTTCCATGGTCAAAAGTTATGATAGGAAAATAGATTTCGAAATTGAAAAAATTGTTAACTTCTCTATTGTTAGCACAAAAATGCCTTTTTATTTTTCTTTATTGCGGCATCTTATCTTATTTTACATAAATGTACATTTTCGGCTTATATTCTATATATAATAGTATTTCATCGTGGTGTCAGTGATGTACCATTTTAATCATACTACAAAATTGAATTTGTTTTTAAATGGAATTGTGAAAGGAACTTATAGTCTAAAAACCGAGATAACTTTTCTACGTCAAAACATAAAAAAACTTCTAATAATTTTTGGACTCATTGCTAACCTTTTTCATTCCACTCGCCTAATCACGGCATTCGCGTAATAATCGAATAACACTGGTGTGTGTCGAGTAAAGGCCTATTTAGCCAACCGTTGAAATCGTAGATGTAACGTAAATGTAAATGCAACGTAAATATGTAGGTGTGTTCATTTACTAAAAATTTGTACAAATTTGTAACAATTGTTACTAGAAAGCGTTCATTAACCCAAAAAATTTGCAACGAGAGAGCGTCGAAAGAGCGTAAAAAATTGAGAGCCAGAAAAAGTCTTGCAAGTTTTTACAAGTAAAATTTTTACTTGCAATAATTATTCAAACAGCTGTTTTGTGTTTATGTTTACAAAACAATATTTCAAAATTAAGTTGAAAATAAAAATATTTTGGAAAATTTAAGAAATTGTACGTAAATGTAAACTTTTAAAACAATAAAAAGTATTAAAAAGATACATTTATTTTTGTGTAATTTAGGAACTACAGAAGCAAAATAAGATGTCTAAACCTGTGGTTTTAACTGTCTCTGAAATGTTTTTGATTTTTTTTTCTTTAATTTTTAGTGTTGTAAATATTATGAGTACGTAGCTACTCGGTAATTTACACTAAGCAGGCAAATAATTCAATTAGTTCAAATATATATTTGCAAATAAATTTAAATTAACACATAATTTATTAAATTACTTTTCTACTGCTTTTGATATTTTATTTTGGATAAAGCTTTTTATTACAATAAAAATGAAAATGGCTTAAATTTGTTTCCTTTAAAAAATATATTTAACCCGTTTTTCGCCGGCTGTTTATTATTATTATAGTTTGGAAACGATTGCAAAGGCGGAGCATTAATGTTAGACAATAACGGATAAAAATTCTCCTTTTCAAATCATATTTGTTTGCGCTTTAATGTAGTTTCTTATTAGTGTTTATTTACATAAATAGTTCTTCATAAAATCACATTAAAAAATACTTAATATTATATAATTATTATAATAATAACGCCATAAGGTGTCAAAATAATAATATCTATTAACGCATGCTTATTCTAATACGCATTAAAAACCCCATTTTATGAAAATCGCTTGGAAAATAAATCACAAAGTTGGAAATAAACATTTCTGTGACCTTATTCTGTCGTTATTTCCGGTGTTAGAAATAAAAATTCTATGTGTAGGCAGGCTGTTATAACATATAAACTAATTAAAAATAGATATTTTATTCATTCATTTTATTCAAAAGTAGCTAATCACCTTTATCGTGTTTAGCGTATTTTGACTACGTCTAGTACTATATTAAATAAAATTGCAAAACTTTTCATTATTCTATTACAAGCCGTACTCGAAAAACGCCAGTCACGATAATGCTGAATATAAATGACCATAATCACATCATTTTTATAATAATATACATATACATATGTATAATTTTTCCAAAAAATATAGGGGTAGTTATTGAGTACTCATATATACCTATACATTACGACACTACTTTAACTTGCAAATTTTAGCTAGTAAAGTGTTCATTTACTTTTTCACATTTTTGAGAGTAATTTTGGAAAATTTTTATATATTATTTTTACATTATATACATATTTATTGCACTTAAAAATATTTATATATATTTTAATTACATATGTACTCGTATATTATTATCATTATATTTCACCTAAATATAATCTTGAACTTCTCTTTATGTTTTTAGCAGCATTTAATTTGCATTTTAAACCGATATTCAAAATTCATTTTTTTAAACAAATTTATGCGTATCAAATACTTTTGGAAATCGAGCGGATAAAATCTTCGCCCTATTTTTATTGCAAAAATATTTTAAATTTGCATGTATTATCCCTAACATACCATATATTATTTACGCCGAAACGAAAACACCGCAAATTTATTACAATATATCATGCGTGTACATAAATTCATCATTTGAAATTTTAAAATATCAAAAAACAAATAGTACTTCAAAAGGGTTTTTGTGCCGTCTTCTCATTCACAATAATATATACCATCACTGGCTGCATCTGTCACGTAAGCTCGTAATGAAATTCTATTTTCTACAGGTTGGGACGTTACGGTTACATTTTACTACAGTCAGATAAGCATTTTCATAGCTACTCGTATAGCTGATCAGTTACATTTACGTTTCTACATTTACGTTCGGCTAAATGGGCCTTAAGCAAATCACCGCATACGTTATGTATCGAATCGTTATATTTAGCAAATTGTATGCAAAGGAATAAAAACAAGCAACTTAACAGTAATTGTGCGCTAAAAACGGTTGTTTTTAAATCAAATTAAAATGCCAAACGAGGAAGAAAGTTGCATAGTACGTATTATGTAAGAAATAAGAGATAAGTGCTAAACTTTTGTCTTTGGTGGCTACCACGCAAGATAGTCATTTCAACTTTAGAACTTTTTTAATTATTGTTCTGTTTTCAAATTTAAAACTAGATTAAGACTGACGAATGAAACAGTCGGTGTACTTCTTTGCAAGCTAAATTTCATTGGGCATGCAATGTTCACGGTCACCAAGCTTCAATTTGGAGACACAATTTTACTTTTGGCAATTGAAGTGAAGAAAATATCTAATTGGTAAGGTTATGAAAAAGTACCACAATTTGGTCAAATATTTTTCAACAAATGTAGATATTGCGTTATAAATTCTGCCATTGGCTCTTTTTGCATTTTGTCAATTTTATTGTTAATTTACTGTTTTAGACAAATTGACGCGTTAAAAAATAATATTAAATATAATTTAAATTTCCCCTAAAAATAGTCTTTTAAAAAAATTGTTTTTGAAATTATGATTTTATGGAATATATATTTAAAGGACATGATTAGAGAGCAACCGCTTAAAATCCATTATTGCACTGAATGTTTTTTTAATGTTCAGAATGTTTTTGTATTAAAAAAGCTATTACCCAGCAATTGTGAAAATGCATTTGAAATTTAACACCTGCAAAGTAGGTCGAGGGAGCATAATTACTGCAGTGAATTTTAAAAAAATGGTCTCTTGAGAAATACGCTTTTCGAAATAAAAAAAAAAAACAGCTTATCTGCTGTTTCACTCCATACAATTTACTATCTTTAGTCTTAAAAGAGATCGGCTGGACTGTTAAAGTTGTTATCAGTATTAACGATAACAACTTTCTGGTGAGGATGTTTTTCAGGTTTAGAGGCATGAAACCTTACAGAACCCGAATAAAAAGTCTGCTTGGTAAACGTAATTTTGTCACCTCCAAGCAGCTGCTCGTTAGGGAAGACTAGACCAAAAGCGTTTTGGGGTCCACACTTGACATTATATTGTTAAATATATGGAATTTGAAAATACAATAGATTTTAAGAAGTGTGGTATAAAACTAGAAATTTTTACTTATGCTGACTCAGAGAATGTGGGATTGGAAAAACTTTAAATTGTTAAGGGAATTAAATTAATGAGTGTTAAGTTATGGAGAACTAAGTGCACAAAATAGTTATAGAGATTTCCAATAAAGATGGGCATATGGAGTTTCCCAATAGAGGAATCAATGAGATATCAACGTTTGTGGCCTCTAGAGTAAGCCGGCGATTTGAGAAAGTCACAATGCAAACATTTTGACCGTATCAAATGGCACGATGAACACTGTGGTGATTTGTTTTTATTGTCTGATGAATAAAATAAAACAGGAAATTTACAAAAGATGAAACATCAAGAACCATGAATTGTGCATCCTTATTGAAGAACCATCCCTATAGAGCTTAAAAGTTCTTTTAAATAAAGTTGAAATTATAATACTCTTTTAGATAACGACTACCAGAAGTGATTTCAAAGATGGTATAAAAGAATCTAAGGAACTTTTATTAGAGGTATTCAGGCTTTCTAGAATTAGTCATTTTAGAAACAGTTCAAGCATATTTTTTGAAAAACTATAACTTTAATAAGTTGAATTTAATTTATATAATTTTTTGTCAAGTTTGGTGTGAAGACAAACCGGTTTCGGCTATGTTCCATCTTCCGTGTAATTTTTTTTCTTTTAGCTACTGCTCACCACTGAAATCCGTTTTTATATTATTTCTAGAAAGTTGGCAGGAAAGCGAAAGCCAATGTTTATAGCACAGATTACTAATAAAAAAGTAAAAATACAATAATTGGCACTAATAAAAAAAATCTTAAATCATTATTGAGAAAAGATAAAATTTAGCAAATGAAACAAGAGACACATCCATACATACATATTTAGTCATTAAAAAATAAACACTAGAAGAAGTATCATTGAAAATTTATAAAGAAATACAGTTTAAATAAAAATTATAGTGAAGAATAAAACGCTAAGAAAAATTAGTGAAAAAATATATTTATGAAATGAAATTGTTTATATTTTTGGGAATCACAATCATTGTTACTTGAAGGAATATTACATATGCTTTGAGGATAGAAAGGTGATTTGGTCGAAACTATCCGAAGCTCCCTCATTTTCGTGAATGCCTAAAAATCAAATTCTTCAGGGTCGAAAAAGATTCCATGTTAAACTTCTTGCTTGAATTACTTAAAGGTATAATTTTCCATTTTTTTTTTAGAGATTTGGATTTTTTAATAAAACTTCGGATTGCTGGTTATTTTTTAATTTCTTTATTTTTTTTATATTTTAATATAAATTTTATATTTTAATATAAATTTTTTTCGATTTGGCGTAATTTCGATTTTAAAAAAATTTAGATTTTTCAATAATTAAACATTTTATGGTTAAACTTAGTTTTGTTGATAACTACTCGATTTTTTGCCGAAATTTCATTATATTATATTTTTGATTAAAATCAATTCCTTTGACGACATTTCGGGTTTCAGAGGAATTTGTGTTCTTTGGTAAAATTTTGAGCAGGTTAATTTTCGGTTAAATTTCAAATTTGATTATAATTGTTCTTATTTGTAATTATGATTTTTTGATAAAATTTCGATTTTTTAGTCAAATGTAAGATTCTGAGTGAAATAAAATCTTTTTATAAAATTTTAATATTTTGGCACATTTTTTTTAACACTTCAACACTTCTTTCGACAATTTTTAAATATTCTTCCTAAGAGGATTCAGAGTATACTCGTATACACTTTATAGGCATTGAAATAAGTATTTTACTTACTGGTGAGAAAATACAACATGAAAAATAGGGGTTTGCCCATATGGCAAGCACTTATGGACCCACTTGGGTACTTGTAAATTGATCCAACATAAAGTTAGGTAAGTTACCAGGGCTTTGTATACAGTTGCTGTCAACATTGGACAGCCGACCTTTTAACTAGGAATTCATTTCTCCATGAACAATCTGGCCACTCCATAATTTATTTTAAACATATGTTTAGCGTTTATAGAACTCCACTTTTCTTCGTCAGTTTTAGTAAACATGACAACTTTATCGGACGCAGAGTGGCAAGATTACAAGGTACAACTAGCCATACATATGTTTTCCGTTAGCAAATATGTATCCACGTCATTTTCATTTCAAATAAATTATGTTATACATTTGTGAATTGCAGCAAAAACACAATAAAGTGTATAGTGATGAAGCCGAAGAGTTGCGTAGACGTGCCATAGTAGAACAACGCAAAAACATCATTGAGGAGCACAATAAAAAATTCAAAGCTGGTGAAGTTACTTGGTCTGGACAGCTCAACTCCATGTCCGATTATACTGATGAAGAACGGTCCAGAATGCACGGATTTAGAATGACATGAATTTTAATGTGCAAGCAATATACTGGAAATATGTACACACGCACTTACATACTTATGTACATATGTATGTATGTATGTAAGCAAAGGTACCGAGCAAGTTTTGTTTATTTTATTTGTATAGCCATAATGTTAATTCTGTTAAGACAATTTTAAAATATTTTTACTTTTTATACAAATTTTAATAAATGTGTTATTTATGTATATTTGTACTTCTGTTTAATGAAATGTCAATAGCTTCGTTCGAGAACCCAATAATTATCAATAATTATGCCTAAACTTTACTAAACTGCGTTCGAGTACACAAAATGAAAAAGTAAAATACTTTTAATAACATAATTTCTCTTTATGCAGTTTCATCGTTTTACAGAATGACGACTGCGTTAACATACAGCCATGTACATATCGATTGCTGTTAATTTACAGTCCGCACGCACAGTGACTGCTTCCATGGTCAAAAGTTATGATAGGAAAATAGATTTCGAAATTGAAAAAATTGTTAACTTCTCTATTGTTAGCACAAAAATGCCTTTTTATTTTTCTTTATTGCGCCATCTTATCTTATTTTACATAAATGTACATTTTCGGCTTATATTCTATACATAATTGTATTTCATCGTGGTGTCAGTGATGTACCATTTTAATCATACTACAAAATCGAATTTGTTTTTAAATGGAATTGTGAAAGGAACTTATAGTCTAAAAACCGAGATAACTTTTCTACGTAAAAACATAAAAAAACTGCTAATAATTTTTGGACTCATTGCTAACCTTTTTCATTTCACTGGCCTAATCACGGCATTCGATATCGCGTAAACTAACGCATCAAATAACACTGCATGTCGAGTAAGTAAATCACCGCATACGTTATGTATCGAATCGTTATATTTAGCAAATTGTGCGCAAAAAACGGTTGTTTTCATATCAAATTAAAGTGTCAAACGAGGAAGAAAGTTGCATAGTATGCATTACGGAGGAAATAAGAGATAAGTGCTAACTTTTGTCTTTGGTGGTAACCACGCAAGATATTCATTTCAACTTTAGAACCTTTTTAATTATTGTTCTGTTTTGAAATTTGAAACTAGATTAAGACTGACGAAAGAAACACTCAGTGAACTTCTTTGCCAGTTGAATTTCATTGGACATGCAATGTTCGCGGCAGTGTCACCAAGTTTCAATTTGGAGCCACAATTTTTCTTTTGGCAATTGAAGTGAGGAAAATAACAAATTAGTAAGGTTATGAAAAAGTAGGCCTCATTGACCACAATTTCGTAAACTATTTTTCAACAAATGTAGATTCTGCCATTGGCTCTTTTTGCATTGCATTTATTTTGTTTACATTATTTTCAGTCAGTTTACACATTTTATGGTAATTAAATTACATATTTTTCTTTAAAAAAAATTGCAAACAGAGGCAAAATAAATTTGGAAGATGAAATTACACTTTGGCTTTTATTTACAATTTTGATTTGCACAATGTGAACATATTGATAAAAGATTTTGATGAACTTGATATACCCATTTTATATCTAGAGAAGCACTAAAAACATTAAATAAAAATGTTAGGAAAGCATCGAGGGAAAAATCCGGAAAGTCGAAATGGTTTGAAGGCTGAAGCAGAAAAATGAATAAGATATTAATAAACTTTGTTTTATTTTTAAGTTATATAAAAATAATTACTGTTTATTTTTTGTTCTACGTATTATTTTTAGGATTGGGGTGAAGTTTTGTGCACAAATAGCAATTCTTGGTATTATGGTAATTCTTATTCTATAAAACGTAATGCAAACCCAGAACTTATATGAAAAAAACTATTTTAAAATTATTTATTATTTCCCATACAAATCTTTGGGCTTTTGGAAAGGAAATCAACGCTTTATGTTTTTTTAATTTCTTGGAAAACAAAAACAAATTTGTAAAAATATTTTGAAATTTGTTTTCCGTATAAATTTTGGCAGCGTCTCGTGTTTTATAAATTAACCTGTGTTCTTAACTTTTTGTTCGATTTTGTTCTCAGCAAATCACTGTTCTTATAATAAAATAGCAGTGAAATATAAGTTAAAGAGAACATGTTAGTTAACATTAACTAATCACTGTTAAGACAACAGCTTTAACATTATCATTTCTATATAACATTGAGAAGTCAATGCCAGGGTGAATTTGTATTTCAATGAATGTTTATTTACTTGTTTCATTTGAATATGTATGAATGTGTGTATGTAACTAAAAGTGTAGGTATTTCTTGGCACCGTTTAAACTAATGTATGCATTTCTTTGTTGTTTCATTTAGAATTATTTTCGAATAACGTTGGCAAGTAGTTTTATACAGCTGTTGACCACTAATTAGAAACTCACTTATTTTTAAGACTGTATGTTTAACAAATAAGTATATGTATGTTTACCGTTACTTTTCCTCTCTATTATTTTTGATTATGAATCCTGATTTATTAATGACTAAATTCAAGCAATTGTTGCTGTGCAGTTCGTTATGTGTAACACTATCTTTTTCAAAATTTGCGTGCCTTCTTACTTTTTGGTTTTTTTATTTGCGACAACTAATTAGAAACGTACACATTTTTGGTGAGTGACGCTGATGAAATCAAAAAGTTTTAAAAAGTTTTATTAAAACTTCTGAAAAATTAATACAAATTTAAATTTTGGTAAGTCTTATTGAGTTTTTTTAGAGCATAACTCTTTTTAATAATTTTTTTCAAAATTTAATATGTGAAAACGTAAAAGTTGTACTCAAGAGGAGAGAAGCGCTATATCAGCCTTTCGTGATAATGGCAAAATGGTTTTTGGTGCCTTGCAACACCTTAAGTATTATAAAACATTTGCAAACGTTCCTCGAAAAATAGGTCAAGGAAAAGATCTGCTGATGTGGACGTAAAAATTTTCAGTATATCGAGAGCCGAACCAAGAACGACATCGCGAAATAAAGGAGCTGAAAAATGCCCAAGTGTCGTCATGCACCATATCCCGTCGTTTAGTGGAAGCTGGTCTGTGTAGCTTTCTTCGATTGTGTGGCTAATAAATTGTTTTGCTTCTGCTGATGCGTCAACATACATATCATTAGAGCGAGTCACCTCGCGTCAGCGACATTAATAACAACCAACCTCTTTTTAACAATTGTTTTTGCTGCTAAGTCAAATTTTTTTTAGTAGGTAGTCGTTTAAAAAATTGCGATGGACTTCTGTACCCAATTGAGCTGGTCTAATGAGTGTCCCTCTTTGGGACTATATACATATATACTGAGTGTATTAATTTATATTTTTAGGTATGGCTAGTATATTCTACTACATAATTTTCTTTACGATGATTTTCGATTCATCCTAAGACCACCTCCGTCTCCCTAAATATCCATGCGCCTAAAAATGCGTCTCTCTTTGTGTAAAATTTAATCCAGATAGCTTTAAGAAATATCAAACTGGCAAATAGTTTCCAAAACAACAAAGTTTTTAAGAATTATTTTAATATTTTTGTTGGAATAATGGGTCATCTCTCAAATATAATTTGTTTATATAAACTAGATATCGAAGTTTATGAAATAATGCTCAAGGATTATAAATATCGTTATTCAATTTTTAACGAGGGCCGTTGAAAATAAGTCTTACCAAAAAATTCTACTTCGCCCTACTAAAGGACCACGAAGGATCATAGTTAGGACAAAAATTTGTATAAAAAAATGTTAATCCGTTTGTTTGAAATATATAATTATGATAACTCGATTTTTACATTCATGTTATTTTGTATACCCAAACTATTAGAAACTGCCGGTGGAGCGAATAAAAGGAAATTTTGGGTGGTCTAATGTATTACTTTTAAAAAAGAACAAGGATACATATGTATGTATATGTGTTAATTGTAACGAAACTGGCTTTTGTGAAATAAAACTCTATGCAACTTTTATTTTAATATTATTTCTGGACTAGCTCAGAGGTAGTACAATTTCCACGTTGTTTGAGTAATATAATGACGCTGCAAAAGTTGCACTGCAAGTCGTCAATCGTCTATGAAGTATTGGCGTAGACTAGCGAAACAACATAGACATTTTGTAAGGGGTTTTTGAATTGAGGTCGAAGTGAATAATTGAAGTTGCGAAATGTTGTTTTATTTGGCAGGCATGTCAGAATAAAATTTTAAGTCGCGGTGGTCTTCATTCAAGAGGTTAAACGTTCGATAATTTTGGCGCATAGATGTGGACTTTGAGAGCATCTTATGTGTGGCCTGCAGCGCGTTACAGCCCAAACACAAATATGTATGAATGAGAGGATCTACAAAGCAATTAAGAAATACATATATAAAATGGAATGTATTCTGACAGCGTTGGGGGCAGCAATCTGTTGATATTTTCATTGCATACGAAACTCATTGTTGGCAGTGGCTTTGGGACCAATTGTAAATGGGCTGTTATTCTTAACAGCCACTGCATACATCTCCTCCAAATTAAGGCAAAACACTTTGGCTATAATGGATCGTTATTTAGTTTGTCATGCCTTTACCGTTTTCACAGCAATGTTACATATTGCTGGTGGTTTGCTACTTTGTGCTAGCAATTTCACTTATGAGCTTAGACCACTAGTTTCCGGGTTAAACGTTCTCCATTTGTGCATGATTGTGAATCGTATAACACTTGACAGGAAATATTCGTTCCACGCAACAAAATGTGGTGCTTAAGTAGGAATATTCCCTGTAAATTAGTACGATTTGACGTTGGGTGTACCAAGGACGATTTTGGAGATCCTTGACGTCGCAGTGAAGAGAGAAGGAGAGTTCATCGGTACCTAAAGAGTATGCAAGTCTAATGTCTGACTGGAATTATATTTCATTGGATTGTATTTTATTGTGTCCAGTAGAAGTTAGGGAATTGTTCCTCATACAAACATTATTTTGCCCACGGGACTTTCTGCATGCTGTTCAACTCTTGGGTATTTGGGCATGTAGGCCCAAATACCGTAGCAACATTTTCCATGCAAAAGTTCGAGCGTGATTGAGTGATGAATATTTTTCAGAGCACTCTACAAGATACAAACACCTAAGAGGAAGCAAAGATGTATTATTAGTTATAGGTTATAAAAGCACCGCAACCTGATAGATATATTGTGCAGCCTCGTGTCTAGCTAAAGCAGTTATACATTTTTTTATAAATCTCGTTATCATTCTGGGCCTTGTTTTGACTAGGTTGTCTGGAATTGATATCCTACTACCTAGGTATCCAAATCTGCGCCTTGCCATTGAATGGCAATGGCATAAGACATGTTCCTCTTGACAGAGTCTGAAGGAGTGTATTTCTTCACAGATAATTCTTTCATGTGACAGTTAAGGCTATAATATTCTGTTAACAGTTCAGTGTAGAGCTTAATATCATTTCTGCCAAGATTTTGAATAGCATCTACCTTAATACTTTTGGGGTCAATGAACTTCTTCGACTGTGTTTTCTAGTAATCGAGTAGACCAGGTTTTTTCTCTTCATGTCTTAAATTATTTGCGAAGTTATTGTTAACCCCACAGTAAGGGTTCTGGACCTATTAAAGAAGTACATGAGCCCTTCGTAGCCAGATAGTCTGCCATATCAATGCCTTCGGCCTCATGTCGAGGTACCCTAATTAGAGTAACTGAATTCCTAGGGTATCTAGAAGTTTAAATCAATCCCAGACCAATTTTGACTGGAACAAGTAGTTCGGTAATAGTATTAAAGACGTCTGGATGTGCGCGAGATTGTATATTTCGGTACTACCAGTACCCATACGTAAACATTCTGTAGCACAGAGCACTAAGATGGAAGCAATTGATTTTCGAAATTGTAGCCCTACATTTCTTGCCCCAGCACTGTCATCTTACTCTACTTACTTTGTTTAATGTGTCCCCCAAATTTGGTCACCAAACGTTTAAAAATGGACCGGAAACGATTACCATGAAGGCCGAAAAATAAAGAAAGGGCATGCCTCGTTGCCACAACTTTAATAATTTTAATCAATTATTTTTATTATATAAATAATACAAATTAATAGCAGATTGTATGTAGAAAAGAATATAAACAACCTATTATGTACTTTCAAACACCCAATTCTTTTGCAATTTTTAAGCAAAGCTATTAAAATTATTAAATCCTCTTTCATCCTTTTTCTTTCGTCAATATTTAAGGATTTAAGATGTAGAATAAAACAATATGAAAACTTTTAAGATGATAATTCAACATTGAAATAAAGCAAGAAGAATAATAAATATAAATTCTTTTTATATAACATTTTTTTAGCTAACGGCTAAGATATTGTTTTGGCTCATTGTGTTTTATTTTTTGGTGGCTAAAAATGTTTCTCATTCATTTTATTTTTCCTTTTTTATTATATTGTTCGACAGACATGTTTGACATGCCTGGGAACTTTTTGTACATACATATTGTATGTAGAGGTTTTTTCCTGGAGCACTACCGTCGGTCTTTATATGTTTCTCATCATAATAATAATGTTTTTTAACTAAGAATTGCGACAAAATCAACATTTGGTTAAAAAGTGAAAGTAACAAGACTGAAACAGGTGGAGAACTGCACGGGTAATACCTTAAATTTTAATATTTCCAGTCACAACTTTCGCGATTTCAGATGAAACATTTTCATGCAGAAAAATATTACTTTTACGTTTCCTGCTGGATATGTGTTCCAGATGGTGGGCCAGAAAGGCGTACGTTTCGATTTTAACAATGAAATTGGTTTGGAACGGTAAGGCAGAAGGGCACAAGAGAGGTGAGATTATGTAGCTTAGTCCACAGAGCTTTTACATGTGCTCAACGTGCGGAATGCCCAAAGTCAATAAGAACACTCGAAGCAATTGACGAAGTTAATATTTCCATACGAAGCAATCCTGCAATTTAGAAATAAACGCCAAGCGACAGTGTCGGAATCACTATTTTTGTAATACTTTTTAACGCAGAACACACGTTACGCGCTCGTGAAAGCCTCCATTGCGACCTCTTATAGTTTCGAAGCAATTGAATATTTAAAATAGTACTGCTTTCTGGCCCACCCTGTGCAATGATATTTAGTTTGATTGTTGACCTAGCAGCACAGTGGGATGTTCTAAAAGCTGTTCACATGTAGGAAAACGGCGTTCGATAGCTCTTAGTTTCAATTTATACGACACTTAAATTTTTTCTTCTGAATCATTCTTCAGATCATTATGTTGTTGAGTCACTTTGACTTTGAAATGGTCTTGAACTTTTACACTTAAAACTCTCTCGTTAGCATCGTGATATCGTTCTTCAGTTCTTCAAACAAAACTACCAATATTAGCTATTATTTTGCAGATGACACCAGTTTTTGCATTCGTTGTCATTCAGTACTAGACTTTGGGGTCGTGCGAAGACACAGATGCTTCATCAGTAATTACGGGTGATATAAATTATAAGGAGTATAATTCAAAAGTTTTAAATATACTGGTACCGACACAGATACAAAGGAGATGATATTTTTTTAAAGAAATTCATAAAAAGCTAGATCCATACCTGGCTTAGTATGAATGGAAACTAATATATTGTTACGAAGTAATAATCAAAGATGTGTGAACCGACCTATTGTACAAATACGCAATGTTATAAACATAAAGCAAAAAAATTGCGTAGCAGAAATTCCCCGAACCGCGATTCAATTTAGAAACAAAAGCAACTTCTACAGAAAGAAGAAGTAAACAAAAGATACACACACACACAAACGCCTAAGCAAGACTACTAAGCCAGCAAATTTAATAAATGATGCCCAATTTCACGTATGTTCGGGACATTTCAGGAAGTGGCTGTGATCTCTATATAAAGGCCGTCCACCACAGAGAATATAGTTGACTTTGAGATTTCATAGAGTAAATATCTGTGTGTACAAAAGTGTACAGTTCAAATGAGTACTGAAGAGTTGTAAATAGAGTCTTAATTTGCCGAATAAAGTATACTGATAAAATCATAAAGGACTGTTTTTTCAAAATTTGCAATTAAACGAACCCTGCAATATAAGAAAAATTACTGTTACTGCTGTGACTGTCTTCCCTGAACAAGCCTTGCAGGCGGGTAACTGTTGTTAATCTAGGCCCAGATCCAGAGGCGAGCGAAATTGTATATTTCACCCTAAAACGATAATAAATTAAGGTCTTCCCATAAGAACTTTTGATTTATCCTACTTTTGTTCGTATACAATTGGAGATACTGAAACCCTAATTCGCGAACTTAATTCTAATACCTATTGCTTTTCAAAGAATGATTTTTCAAACTATAAAATCTCTGAGTTTCAATAAGTTTTTCAGAAATAAAATCTTAAGTTTATAATCTCAACTTGGCACCTGCTTCAATGTGAAGAACTCTATAGTTGAAAACTAATCAAATTTGTTGTAAGTAAAGGACATCGACTAAATACTAGATGTTCGAAAAGATCATACTCTATAGGTACTTTGAATCTCGACATATACTTTCATCTTCATAGGAAATATCAGAAATAAAAAGCAAACCAAAAACATGTTTTATTCTCTATGGTCATGTTAAATTAATGTCCAGTATAGTTACAAAGGAAATTCTTCAAATATCACATCATTTTCTTAAAGGCTTTTTATGTTATTTCTTTGACAAAACCAAACAAAATCTTAACATTTTCTTTGTATCCTTAAAGAAATAAAAGAAATCATTTTTATTGTATTTATTTTCCAGCAGCCTCAACTAATTCTTAAAATCGTGTTTGGTGTTGTTGATGTAGTGTTTCTACAACCATCACAAAATCTACAATAATATTTCTTGTGTTTTCTATTTCCTTTTCAGTTATAAATATTTTATATGCAAATGTACAGTCTCGGGTGAAATGTATTGGAAACAACAAATTTTTTCAAAATGTTCAATAATAATTGTGATCTGGAATAAAAAAAGTTAATAAACAAAATGTTAAAGATTTGGTAGAGGAAACAAATTAAAGGAATTATATATCTTTTTTTAATTAAAGGGCTTTCAAATAAGGTATTGTCGAAGCTGAATTGAATAACACAAGCTTTGGGAGAGATTCTAACGAAATACGTTTTTTATTTGAAATACCCATTGTACATACTTGTACCATTATGGAATACGAGAAATATATAGAGCAGCCCTCGTATGACACAGTTCAAATGCTCGAAGCGATTTCGCAAGATGAAACGAAATCCAGAGACACAATTTATATTTACGCTGCTAAATAGATTCGGCTGATTTAGAGCTATGCCCTTTGTTATGTTCAGTTTGAGAACTTAGGTCGATTGCACACATTATAGGCGCACAAGTTAAGGAACTTTCACACTATCAAATTGAGTAGAACGATTTGACAAAAATTCAAATAAAATGAGTAAGTTGTGAAAAAAATATGTTATGAATCAGATAAAAATTTCGGATTGAAATTTGACAGTCGTATAGCTTTCACCATTTTTTGAAAATTCTCTAAAAGGTTAGACTTTTTATTTTATCAGAGTTGTATTTTTACAGAAGTACGATAGGGTAGACAAATAACCATTAACAGCCTGTCCCACGATGTAGAACGATAACGTTCGCTTGAATTCCAAAAGGAAAAAGGTTATTTTTGCATCGCTCTACTTACCTGTTTTATGAATTAATTTATTTATTTATGGACTAAAGAAATGAATGAATAGCGCTCTTAGAGGAGCGTAAATCATTTTTTTATACTGTTAGAATTCAAGCTAACTTTTACGTTACTTGGAACAGGCTGTAAGTTTCTCTACAAAAATCCAACAAAAATCTATGAGCTTAGTGTGAAAGGAGATTTAACTATGCTCTCAAATTGTTCTTGCATAGTATCCATTGTGGTGATGACCTCAGTAATATTGCTTCGGAAGATGTAGGGGAAATAATACCGTCGTGTCAAAAAATTCGCATAAGCGAATAACTTTGTATGGATCTATTGTGAATCGCGTTGGTGGCGACCCATATATGGAAATTTTGCTTTTCAGTATAGTCTTTCATTTAAAAATACACGCAAAGCAGGAACATCGTCGCGGTAACCATAATCTGAGAGCAACATGTTATAATCGAATGATATACAAATCTTATTATTGTAGATAATAATAATATGGTAATTTTAGAGCGATGAAAAAACAAAAAATAATGTTACTAATTTGCAGCGGCTGAATGTTTAATAGTCAACGCACTCTTATTACTACATGTTTCTTACATCTGACATGCCAAATTTTACATTGCAAAATACGTACATGGAGTTGAAAACATTGCTTCTGTAAAATACATAGCACATACATGCATATGCAAAGTCACCTGACAAAATTTCAATCAGAGCGTGTCCTATAAATCTATGCCGTGGAAACAGTCCTCTGTTATATAAATCATATATCATTATTGAATTCAAACTTAACATATTAGAATTAAGAGAAGATCTAACTTACAAAAATGGCTGAGTCATCAGCACTTCTGCGGCGCTAACAAAAATATTTTACGCCGGCAGCAAATCATTTTTCAAGCGATGGCCCTGGATATCTGTGAGTGACAAAGGGAAAGTAAATGTCCAGCTGTTGTAAATGCACGTTTGTGAGCGAATATTATAATTCCTCTGTAAAATATCAACATTGACAGACATGCAGAATTACATGTGGCTCACAAAGTTATAAAGTCGGATCTTAAGAATGTGCACCCTAATGCTTTGACTAAACACCAAATGAGTTTTATATATTATGTCTATTAAAAATATTTTAGGACTGGAGTTATATTATTTTTGTATAGTTAAAATATTTTTTGGTTCAGGTCTTGCTCAACTCATTCATGTTGCAATTTTTGTGGATGGAAATTATTTATTGATTAAATGTAAACAATATCTTGTTTATAGCAACTAAAGTAGTTTTTTAAATCTTTACAAATAACCATTATATGGTTGCCACAAAAATATATGGCTGTCGTGACTATACCACAATTATCTTTTTTCTTTTTGTGTAAAGCTAATATTTCAGGCAACAATTTGTCAACAGCTGTTTGACATGAAAGTACATGACAAAGTTGAGGCCTCCTTCTAGGCCTATGCAATGTATTAATTGCTTTTAGTTGAGATTTTGTTTATACATTTTTTTTTGTTTTTGCTAAAAATCTGTTTTCTTTAAAACTAGACCTTTATTTATATATTTATTTTAGGCGTAATTCAAATCGATTAAAATTTATAGTGTTTTTAATAAATTGGTCAGGTACTGTATATATATCAATCCTTTTCTAACTACAAATATATTTTCTTTCATGTACGACATACATTAAAGGTTTTTATTGTCCTTTTTTTTTGTAGTCCGAATTTCTTTATTGTCATGGTGAATAAATATGGCACATTATTCATCTTTGAATGTCTTCGAATATATTAGATCTTTCTTAAACATTTGTTTTTCTTTTGTAAATTGTCAAAACTAAAGGATTTCGTGTCTTTCATGTTTATGTTGTTTTGATAGCTTATTGAATATTTATAAGCATCTTATTTTTGATACTATTGGTCAGATCAAAATGCTTTATTTCATTTACTTTAATTTCTCTATTGCATAGTCATATGTGAAAATGCTGTTGGATTCACACGTTTTTTTTTTAATTTATAATTTGAAATGGAAATATGGGCTTATCAACTGGAAGTTTCGCAATGTCTTTAGTAGCGATATTTTGGGGCATCGAATCTAGAAAACATAAAGTTAAGCAAGTAAAGTTTGATAAAAATATGTCCTTGTAATTTAAAATTACAAGGGCTCGTATTTAAATAAAATCATTCAATGTCATAAGAAAAATCGAAAAAATCTATGTGAAGCCTTTAATACTAAATCGCTCTGCTGTGTTTTTATCAAGGAGTTTTGGTCCAATAGTGGCCTATTTAATTCTCGTCAATTGCTGCGATTTATTTATAGTTAGAATGGGTCACAATATTGTTTTAGATTGTTATAATAATCATCACTTTAGGGCGAGCAGATAAAGACAATTGGAAAAGAAACTTAAAAAAAGGGTGTGCGATATCGAATTGGCTTTGACTTTATGGTTACTGACGGCTGCAATATTCTCACTTCAAACCAATCTTTGTCTGGTTAGATAGCTTACGCTTACATTTTTCCACTAAAGCCTTGGTAATGTCCGACCTCATCACGAAATTGACTTTGTGTATTTATAATTCAGCCGGAATTTCGATAATATTCAGTTTTATTCGAAAGAAGCTTCAATTAAAACTTTATTTAATCCTAAGTTTTGTGACTACTTTCTATTTCCAAACCTTAAGGAATGGCTCGGTGGAAAGATATTTAGCTCCAACGATGAAATTATTGACCAAACAAATTTTAAGGAAAGGATACAAAAACTATTTGGAAAGGATACAAAAACTGGAGAAACGTTGGACTAAGTGTATTGAGTTAAATAAAGATTATGTTGAAAAATAAATTTTTGTTTTGAAAAAAAAACTGATCCGCCCTCGTATTAACATTTCTAGTTATTTTGCGTTATTTTTAGTTTTCTTTCCACTCGGAATACAGAACAGAGACGATTTTTTTTGCATTCGGCAGCAAATATCTCTATTCGAAAAACTATTTTGATTAAATTTAAATATTTTGCAGAAATTAAAAATCTTAAAATTTGGTGAAATTTCGATTTTGTGCTATTTTTGCAATTAATTTGTTTAATTTATATTTTTAGATTTTATGCTGAAATTTCGAACTTTTAGTGTATAACATCCAGATCCTGAGCATAAATTCCAAGAAGTACAAAACTAACTTATATTTAGCCAAAAACAAATAAAAAATTTATTTCAACTTTGGCCGAATCAACTGGAATCAGACAACACAAAATTTGTCTTGTTCACTAGTGTCCTTCTTCCGAATCAAATTGTATTATAGTCATGTGAACCTTACTATATATGTATAACTGTGACAAAATGTGACAAACTTGCTCAATTTATTTGGCAAAACACTTTAAAATAAAAGCTTTATTATTTTATTTTAGGTAGAGTTTTCCGGACCTGTAAATATTTACAGTTACATATGTATGTACATATATATTTAAATGGTTAAATATGTAAACAATTCAAAATAATAAAAATTATAAGGGAATAAAAGAACTCACCATATTTATTTATAGTCCCATACAGTATATTTTTCCTTCATTTAGCATTAAAACTTTTTTAGAAACATTACATTAAACAAACCATTATTTTACCTCACTTATTAACAAATACCAAAAACATAACAATAACTTATTTGTTCACACTTATCTTACTTCAATTAAAGCTTTTTCTTATTTTTATTTTATTTCTTCCTTCTCGATTATCATGCACACAAACAATGCAATAGAAACGCAAACCACTTTCTGCGTAAGCCCACTGCAGCACGAAAACGCCGCTTGGCTTTAGAAAAGCATCAAATCAATAAAGACTGCGCAGTCAACAGTTCTGCTCTGAGTTAATAAATTTTCTACGACACTTTTCACTATGAAAAAATAAATTATTTGACGAAATTCATCGATTTACTTATAACGTAACAATTATTTTACATAAATTTACAAAAAATTTAAATTTTCTAACTCTTTTAACTTTAATTTTAATCTATTTGTATAAGAATTCACAGAAAGTCACACGCGCTTCACAAAAATTTCTAGAAACTAAAAAGAAGAGGAAAAGGAAGTACCACAAAAGGGAAGTAAAAAGCCTGTTTGTTAAATTTTAACATATGTGGGAAAGAGAAAGTGAGATATATTGGGGAAGAAATTATTTTGAAATAACGAAAACAATGATAATTAAGTTTAGGAAGTTGCTGCAGGGTATTTCTAATTGATCAAGGCGAATTAAAACAGGTAAACTCACCACTGCAGCTTCTAAATAATTGAATGTCAAATTCGGTTTTGCTATAACACTGCGACTTGACTAGCCACAAATTTGTTCGCACATGGAGAGAGCATCGGCAGAATGACGGGCGAAAATGTGTTTGTAGTCCTCTATTTGGAGAATACGTATACATGTTCCTGTTTAGTTTGATCATAGTTTTTTGTGTCTCGTCAAGATTGTTTCAATATATTCGTATGATCTCAGTATAGTTTATGTATGGGTGTTTACTGTGGCACGCACACACGCACGTGTTTTTCATTTTGCCGGTGTGTATTTTGTTTGTGTGTTGGCAGAATGGCGTTGTGCCAACAACTGTTCGGACAAACTTGTTCAACACTGGGGGTCTCTACGAGCCAAATTCCTGTGCAAACAACAAACTGTACGTTGGCAGAACAATTTTATGGCTAGTTAATTTTGATTATAATCATAAATGATGTCTCATTTTATTTTTATTATATGTAGCTTCATCATAAAATAATAAAACTGGTAAATATTTGCGGTTTTATATTTTTTATCAATTTTTTAAAATGAAAATAACTCCAAAACTAATGGGTATAGTAAAAAATAATATTAGAATGACTTATTGCTATTGTAATTTGGAATTTGTGGACATATAGCACAAGGAAATCGAACAAGGCGTTTGAAAGTTATGATAAGATATGTAAAGCGGTCTTTTCAAAAATCTCATATTTAAAAAAAAAATTTTAAAAAACCTATCCATAGAATTCGAAATAAAGGCGATTTTTGTAGTTAGGCAACCACAACATATAAAAAAAAAATAGTGGTTGTTCATTGGCAGAAAATTTGTTTCAATTTGGTGCATAGTGTTATTAATACAAATCAGTGATGCCAACCCAAATTCTGTCTTAGAGGTATATACGATTTGAAAAAGTGGTATTACCAAGAATTTTAGTACCACTTATTCTTCGCGTATTTTAAACTCCTTGGAGGGCTTTCACATTAGGGAAATTAAATGGGAGACAGAGGGCTTGAAGAAGTAGAGTCTGTGGTACACGATTTTATGTACGTTTCTCTCTCAACGATTTTCAATTTTCATCTAGTAGCTTCGTATCTTTTTTCTAATTATTCTCATATGTAACAAGTTCAAACGCGAATTCTAAATATGTCTGTCATTCCACATCTCAAATGTAAAAGCGCTCTGACAAAAAGTATTGTATGTATACTTTTAATTGATTTTTCGTATGGACTTAATCTGATTTACAGATCGCTAATACTGAAAACTAGAACAGAAAAAATACAAGTAAACATTTAATTAGTCTTAAAAGTTCTATGAGAAAACATATTAATAGAAGAAATACATAAATTATAACAAAATCGACATTTAAACAATATAAAAACAAAAATCAAAAATTCATCATAAGTGGTGAATTCCCAAAAAAAATTCACCAAAATATTTAAAAATCATAAAAATTATCATTATATATATTTTGTTAAAATTCTCAATTAATCTAAGAAATTATAACATAAAGAAATTTTACTATAAATTGGGAATTCGAAGAACTATAGTTCAAAACATTTAAATTACAAAAACATCATAATATTCCAAAAAATTGAAATTTCAAAATGCACAAAAAAATGGCGAAAGATTCGAAATTTAAATAAAATTTAAAATTCACCACAAACTCCAAAATTCACTATAAAATCGAAAAACTGGAATAAAAAAAAAATTAATTGCTAAAAAATCTCAAATTTTGTAATTTCATCAAAAAGCCGAAATTCCACAAAAATTAATGTTTAACAAATTTTACTAAAATCTATGTCAAACAAATATATCAAATAAAAAGATCAAATTTCATCTAAAATGGAGAATTCAGAAAAAAATTCTCCAAGAATTTAAATATAATAAAAATTATAAATTTTACCAAAAATCTAAATTAATCTGCAAATAGAAAAATAGATTTCACCAAATTCGAAAATCTAAAAATTTAAATTACAGAAATAACAAAATAGTCAAAAAAATCGAAATTTACAAAAAGAAAAAACTGAAGTTTCACCCAAAAATTACGAAATTGCGAAAATTTAGAATTTACCTGAAATTCGAAAAGATACATTAAATCAAAATCTGGAGTAATAAAATTTAATTTCTACAGTATCATTATATAATAAAAAGCCTGAAGTTTACCAAAATTACCACAAAAACTTTATCTTAACCATAATTTTGCAAAGTCCCCAAAAAGTCGAAAATTAACAAAAATGTATGAAAATTTCATACTTATGTACGGATGTTTACAGACGAGCGCACGCACATATAATTTTTTATTTTTTTTGTGGAATGGCAGAACAGCGTTGTGCGAACAACTGTTCGGACAACTGTGTTTAAACACTAACAGACCATCAACTGCGACGATCTCCACGAGCCAAACAGCAATCTGTACGTTGGCAGAACACATCTAGTCTAGACATGCAGTCTTAAGTTGACTTCAAGGACAAAAGCATCATGGACAACAACCTGCATCCGTGTCGCCTTGTTGGTGTCTAAATAATATTTTTTATATAAACGTGTCTATTTTGATTTTGATAGATTGCAGTCGGTAGCCTGCTGTCTTCTATGTGTTTTCATGCCATCTTGACTAGTCATAAATCTGTTCAGTTATCGTACATTTTGCTGTTTGAACAAGGATCTTGCTCGTAAAGACGTATCTGTTGATGGTATGTTCGCGTTCACACACTGTTCTGTTCTGCCATTACACAAGCGAAATACACATCGGCATAATGAAAAATATATGTATGTGCGTACGACAGTATTCATTCGTAAATAAACTATGCTATGAACATTGAAACAATCTCGATGGGAAAGATCAAATTATGCTCAAACTGAACAGGAACTAAACTACACGTAATTCTGCCGATGCTCTCTCCATGTGCGAACAAATTTGTGGCTAGTCAAGTCGCAGTGTTATAGCAAAACCGAATTTGACATTCAATTATTTAGAAGCTGCAGTGGTTAGTTTACCTGTTTTAATTCGCCTTGATCAATTAGAAATACCCTGCAGCAACTTCCTAAACTTAATTATCATTGTTTTCGTTATTTCAAAATAATTTCTTCCCCAATATATCTCACTTTCTCTTTCCCACATATGTTAAAATTTAACAAACAGGCTTTTTACTTCCCTTTTGTGGTACTTCCTTTTCCTCTTCTTTTTAGTTTCTAGAAATTTTTGTGAAGCGCGTGTGACTTTCTGTGAATTCTTATACAAATAGATTAAAATTAAAGTTAAAAGAGTTAGAAAATTTAAATTTTTTGTAAATTTATGTAAAATAATTGTTACGTTATAAGTAAATCGATGAATTTCGTCAAATAATTTATTTTTTCATAGTGAAAAGTGTCGTAGAAAATTTATTAACTCAGAGCAGAACTGTTGACTGCGCAGTCTTTATTGATTTGATGCTTTTCTAAAGCCAAGCGGCGTTTTCGTGCTGCAGTGGGCTTACGCAGAAAGTGGTTTGCGTTTCTATTGCATTGTTTGTGTGCATGATAATCGAGAAGGAAGAAATAAAATAAAAATAAGAAAAAGCTTTAATTGAAGTAAGATAAGTGTGAACAAATAAGTTATTGTTATGTTTTTGGTATTTGTTAATAAGTGAGGTAAAATAATGGCTTTTTTTAATATAATGTTACTAAAAAAGTTTTAATGCTAAATGAAGGAAAAATATACTGTATGGGACTATAAATATCGTGAGTTCTTTTATTTCGTTATAATTTTTATTATTTTGAATTTTTAACATATTTAACCATTTAAATACATATGTACATACATATGTAACTGTAAATATTTACAGGTCCGGAAAACGTTACCGAAAATAAAATAATAAAGCTTTTATTTAAAAGAGTGTTGCCAAATAAATTGAGCAAGTTTGCCCTAGATAATTATAGGTTCACATGACCATTATAAAATTTAATTCGGATGAAGGACACAATTTATTCATACCGACTATTTTAAATAATATCTGCACTCCCTTTTGTATTATGTATTTATATATTTTTTTATTTAATTTTGTCTTATATCCTTGAATCAAGGATGGGATGAGTTTGTATGCTCTAATATTGTTTGAACATTTTTCCATGCTGTTTCTTATTTGATACCTAGAAAATAAATCGATTATCTGGATTATTTTTTCATAAAAGTGTATGTGCATTAATTACTTTAAAACGACTTTTATCTCTTCTTTAGTGGTATGGTGCAACGATTCACTTTTTAAAACGATGATATTCGAATTAATCTACAAAACTTTTTATTCGAATTCAATGTATGTTTGTCGTTTACAGGGGGATAGATAGACCATTGAACCAAAATGCAAAATGAATAGGCCATTTTTTTTGTGGAAATTCGGCCTCACGTTAAACTGGCTAAACAAATTTTTGGTTGGTTTGTATAATTTCTTTTTCTGCGCACAGTATCATATCCAACTTCAGTTCAAAGTTGTTTTAGTCGCAAAATATTTCTGTTTTTTTTTCAAATATTTTTTGGTTTGTCGAAAATAATCTATTTCAAGTCTTTTTTAACATTTGACTGAAATATATGATTATTGCGTAGATTTGCACTGACGCATAATAAGCGTAAGTCGATTAAGGAGTAGTTCAAAACAGGGGCCGTAATAAATATAACTTTGTTTAAATTTTGGTTTTTTAAAATATATAGTTTCTAACAAGTTTTAAATTATT
The DNA here is from genome assembly GCA_963932375.1 of Phania funesta. Lineage (NCBI taxonomy): Eukaryota > Metazoa > Arthropoda > Insecta > Diptera > Tachinidae > Phania > Phania funesta. The sequence goes on along the minus strand of OZ010653.1, from coordinate 98,610,528 downwards.
TGGTGCTGTTAAAATTTATCGGTGAATTTTACATGTTTTTGTGAATTTTTTCGTTTTCAACTCTTTGGGCAAATTTGATATTATTGGTGAAATTTTAATGTTTAGTGTAATTAGATTTTTGGGTTATTTTTTCGAAATATTTCGTTTTTTTTTAAATATCGTTCTTGTTATTTTGGTTTCTGTCGATTTGAAGAGAAATTGTATACTTTTTAATTTTTGGCTTAGTTACTGTTGGTAAAATTGACATTTTTTTATGAGTTTTAATTTTTGTTTTAATACTGGTGAATTTTACTGGTGAATTTTAAACTATTTTAAAATTTTCGAATTTTAAGTGAACTTCTGAACTGTTCTGAAATTTGAATATTATTATATATTTTTTTTTTGTAATATCATATTCATGTTATATATCAAAAGTTTTCATATAATTTTTTTTTGGTGATAAAATGTGACTTTTTGGCAACATTTTTAAACATTGTTAACTTCGATTTATTAATTTAACTTTTTGGTAGTTAATTTTTATTCTGGATTTTTCGCAAATTTAGTAAATTTTTAATTTTTGGTGAAGTTACAAATTGTATTAATTTTTCAGTGATATACCGGTTTTAGCAAGTATTCGGATTTTTGTTAAATTTTAAATTCTTAAGTTATCTGGCGTTTTCTATAATTGGACTTAACGGGCTTGTTAATTTCAATAACAAATGACATTTCATGAAGACTTGAGTATATTTTTTGTACTTTTCACTTCACTTTTCGGAACTGGAGCTTGAAATCATAAAATGTTTATAGAATTTATAAATTTAAAGTCATCATGGTATTAGCTTGCCCAATCCAACTACATTCAAATACACACAAATTTCTTTAAATATGAATTTAAAAATAAACACGTAAAATAAATTCCGGCCCTAAAAAAGTTTAGAGTTAAAGTATAAAAAATTTAAGATACATTTTCTTACGATGGTAAGCGCGAACAAATATTCCTGCCTGTAAGAATTGAGTGATATGATTACTTGTGAACCCAGTACACAGAAAGTTTCAGAAATAAATATCGTGACAAGATTTAGCATGGAGTGTACAGGCAGCGCTATAATAACAACAAAGCACAACAGCAATAAGCTCAGACAAGTTTCCTGGAAAGTAAATGCACACAGCACTACAACAACGATTTAACATCAACACGAACCAAGACGAATTTCAGGAATTGAGTAGTATGAATAAACAAAAATAAGGGAAAAACAGCAAAAAGATGTTTATAGCTAAAGAAGTATCTAGTGGATTCTTGCGTATTCTACAAGAGTCTGGAAACTGGACGACTACTATAAAAAGACATGGATGGTCGAGCGAATAGTTAGTATCGAATAAAACGTTAAAGTATGAACAGCGATGAATAAATAAAAGCGTTTTAAAAAGGTTAAAACGTAACAATACTTTTAGGGTAGGTACTTCCATCATTCGTTGCTTTTAATGCATTACGAGTAAATGGATATATTATATATTGTTGCTATAAATTTGTTCATAGAGGCCACCAAGCTCGCTAAGCCACTATTTTCAAATAACCACTATATGTTTACCACAACAATATATTGATAAAGCGAACATAATATAATTGGTGTGACCATGCCACAACCATGTTTTTTCATTTCGTGTATATATTTATCATCTTATACTTGTAAAACTATAATTTGTGTAATTTTAAAATGAGGGGAATCGCCACACTAAGCGTAGCAAAGATCACCGGAGTTATTCACCCCAATTCTACTTATGAAAACTTGTATTGTATTTTTATGTTGCTAATTTTTATATAAAAATGTGATATTATAATACAAATACATTTCATATGTTTTTGATATGTTGCGTTGACACCATACCTGGGACTATGGTATTAGTTTGATTAATTTGCGTTTAAATAAGTGGACCATTCTCAATTTTTACGTTTAGTTATAAAACTACAAATTATTTATGGAATTTCTTTTTAACTATAATTAAATTATTTATCATCTGCCCTTTTGTTAATGAGTGTAATAAGTGTTTGATTTAATTTAGTGGTATTAAATTATGTGTTTTGACCACAATATAATAAAACTGACTGTTTACAAACAAATAAACAAAAGATTTATTTGAATACACGATACAATAACACAAGGCGTTTGCTTATCAACTGAATGGAATTTTCCTTAAATGCATTTTTTTTAAATTCAAATGTTCAAAGTTAGCATAATTTGTTGTTGTTCCTTTTTTTATTTAAATTTATTTCCTTGAATAGCTGTACAATCTTCGATTTAATCAACGCTGAATTACCGTCAGATGGATGATATCGAAGACAAAATTTATCTGTGTTCAATTTAAGATTCTATATGTCTACAAAATCAACCTTTATTTAAATTTTCCAAGATAAATTCATTTTCATAATATAATTGACATGCTGCAAAAAAAAAACAGAAGACAGAGAAGCAAGCTCAGTTATAATCTTAATGTAGCAAAGATGATAGCGCATATAAATACAAGTAGAATAATAAAAATCTTTTAATCGCTTCATTTAAAAACGCCCCCTTGGCACGTCAATACGAAATTGCAGCAACATCAGCAGGAGCAGCAATTTGTACTTGCAGAGTTATGAACAGAAATCCAACCCATTTTCCATTAACACCAACTACCAGAAAGAACTTAAGCAACCCACCCATTAAATCAAACAACAACAACAACAACAAAATATCAATTTAATCGTGCAACTTTACAGCTTTCAAACACACACTCACACATATACCCCTATACAATAGAAATTACACAAACTCATTTAAAGGAAGGTGCTTTAAAAGCGTAGTACAAGATGAATACGAACACGAGTATGATATAAATGATGGAGTAGGTGAAGGTAAGCGGGAAGAAAATGTTGCTTGCCACAAGCCATTGTTTGTAATTTAACCCGCGCAAACCATATAATAGTCATTGTAGCCAACAAGGAGTTATTTTTTGTTGCTCTATTTTTTTAGTGTAAAATCCATATTGAACTCACGCGATGAGTTTTCACGATTGCAAGGATGTTTCTAAACAGAGAAGTAGTGGAAGATATTGTAGCTAAAAAGGGATATAAGGCAATATTTTAATAGGCTGAATCAGATCAGTTAAAACTAAAAATATGTATTTTCGCCGCAGTATGATCATTATAAAATGTCGTAGTACTTTTTTAAATAACGAAAAAACTGCCGTTCATTAACGTGGTTTTGGGTTTGATTTCAGATCAATAGTTTCTACGACAAGAAGTCTAGAGCAGTCAAATCAAGCGACCGTGGAGGCCACATCACCATTCCTTGAAATAACTTGTTGTGGAAAGAGGTCTCGCTGTAATTCGATTGTAATCCTGGCTGTATGCGATGTGGCACCGTCTTGATGAAACCACATGGCGTTAAGAAGTTTTCAATCATATCAAGATATCGCTCCCCATTGACAGTTACTGTTACGCCGTTTTCAGTTTCAATGAAGTAAGGTCCAATGATTCCTCCTTCCTTCCTCGAATTGCACACCAGACTGTCACTTTTAATGAATACAAAGGTGGCTGATGAATAATTTGAGGGTTTTCCATTGCCCAGAACCGACTATTCTGTTTATTCACATATCCGTTCAAATGAAAATGTGTCTCGTCACTCATTATGATTTTTTCATGAAAATCGGGGTTGTCATGGGCGAGCTGTAGCATCCTATTGGCATATGGACGGCAGCGTAAATTGTCTTCTGGAAGAAGCTCTTGTATCAACTGAATCTTAAATGGAAACAAATGCAAATCTTTGTGCAAAATTGTGGCCAAAGTTGTTCTTTGAAGACCAAGCTCCTGAGCACGGTGTCGAATTGAGATTGATGGATTCTTTTGAACTCTGTCTTGAACAGCAGTAATGTTTTCAGCCCATCTTGCAGTAAGTTGTGGTCTATGCTTGCGCCTATCAGCTACAGTCCCTCTTTCTTCGAAATCATTCACTACACGACAAATAGTGTCTTGTTGGCACGTTGTTTCTCTAAAAAATTTCACGTAACTTTCTCATCGTCACAGTAATCGATGATTGATTTTGGTAAAATATTTTAACGATTAAAACTCGTTGGTTTACTGAATATTTTTTCAGAATAAATTTGCCACGTCTCTACTTCACGACTGCCAAATCTGAGCTGTCAAGATTAATGTTTGCCAATATGGCGGCAAAACAATGTAGTATACCTTCCCGGGAGACACCCTGTATTTTATTAATTTAAACGATTTTTTAGTTTATTTGTGAAAAAAGAATGTATTAAAAAACTGTTGTGTTTGTATTTCTGCTTTTCTTGTTATTTTTTAATATAACTTAATTCCTCTTCTTTCCCAAGTGCTAAATTAACAACAAATTCGCTCAAACTATTGATAGGGGATAAGCTAGTCTCTACGCGTATTTCGATATTTGCTTTAGGCAGCTCATAAGGAAGCCTTTACCCAAATTTTTAGAGGAATCAGTAATATCCTATCTTATGCTTGTAGTTTCATAAACAACATGAGAATTATTTATTAAACCCAAAAATGAGAATTTTTTAATTCGAACTAAATTTCGAACTTTCGAAAAAAACAATTATGATAAATTTAAATTCGAAAGAGAAAATTAAAACTTGCATTTGAGTGTGACAAATATGAAGTTTTAAAATATTTTCGAAATTTCGAACTTAATTTCGAAATTTCGAATTTAAGTAGCATATTAGTTTTAAAGAAATGGCTGTATAAAAACCTTATTTTTTGTCCAAAAATGTTTGATTTCCTACGGTTCGAAAATTTCAACTTTAAATAAAATTGTTCTATATCTTGCCTTATTTTCAACGTCCCTGTTAATGATGATGAGTGGTTTAAGGGCAGAAATGACTGATTGCTGAATGAGTGGTTGTATTTGTAGCTGGCCGTCTGACTGTGTGGCTGCTTGTGTTTATGCACTTCCTTTATGAGCGTGTGTTAGTGTTGGGTGTCTCCGTGTGGTTAAATAAAAACACGTGGTCCAGCTCACATGAAGGTATTAACGCGTAACAGCGTTGCATGATTAACCTTGAAGTGCACAAGGAAAATACAACAAAATACTCAAATACAGACACGAACTTTTCCTGTCTGCAGGAAGTAAAGAAAAGGGATGCGCAATTCTTACAAATCTCCACAACTGATGTAAAATGCAGTAGAACATGCAAACTGTGGTTTCACTTGCTGTCCTTACACGAAGGAGCTAGAAAATTGTTAACTTCTACAGATTTTCTATACAGGAACCAATTGAAATTATAGGTAGTTAGGTTGGTATGTAAATTGAATTAAATCCTTTAAGAATTTCGAGAACCCATTAAAATATTTCGGAAATATTATCTGAGTATGATATTTCGAAATCGTCCAATTTATTGCAGCCATTTTTTAACATCCTTTTTAATTACATCTCATACATATTTTCTCCATTACCTCTGTTATTTATGTTCATATTTTTGTGTGTCGTTATTTATCTCTGTTACTTTTCACATCCACTTAAGTTTGAGGTCAGTCACTTTAGTTCTAATGCGAAAAAGTTCATGCCATTAATGTCATGTTCTAAAAAGGGTTTTACATGCAGCTTTACTACATTCTTACATGTTGTCATGCGATGTGGTTTCTTTCTGTATGTGAGTGTTTGCCTCGCCCCATCTACGCGCTCCCCATCCGTAGCCATCAAGCCAATTTTGACGGTTGCTTTTTTTTTTGCCATCATTTTAATGTCTCGTATTCGTTCACTTTTATTTTAAAATTTTTGTCATTTTGTTTGTCTAGTCGTTAACGAGTTTTGTGTACATTATTTAAGTTTCCTGGATTTTTTATTTTCATTGTTTGGCAAAAGGGTGGCATTAGATGAAGTACGGATTTAATATTAAATTAATAATGTCACGTTTTTATAAGAGGACCTTTTTGCAGGATGAGAAGTTGGGAAATATAAAGAACTATAAACATTGTTTTACGGGGTTTTAAAGGTTTGATTACCTGAAACTAGCTAAGTTAGAAATCACTTAATGATTATTTGAGGGTTCACTATCTCAAGCAAACGTTGGTAGCTTTTAAAATTATATGTTATTTTACCATTGACAACTTGTTACGACTGCAGTGCTTGTGGTATAACAAAATATTTTTCCCAATGTTTAAATAATTTTGATTCCCGCCGGTGGCATATCAGCGTGCTGAATTGTATCTGGAACTTTAAATTGAAAGAAAACGGTTTTCGATGTCTAACCAGTGATTAATCGTATCGGTACAACGGGTGCCAGTAGCTTGAGGAACACAAGTGATTGTATGTTCTCCCTATATACGCAAGGCTGCATTATATAAACCCGTTTGTAGGCCTGCATAATATGTACTAATCTTTTAAATGTCAGTTTTTGACTTTTTCCTAAACATAATCATGTATCGCGCGTCATTGTGTAGACAATTCTTTAAACTGACTAGGCGAATGGACGACTATCACAGTTTTGGTCAACGTATGGAACGAAGAAACCATTACAGAGCTGTTCTGATCGAAAGCGTGCTACTAAAATACTAAAAATGTTAGTTGTGAAAGTCACGAAATTATCAACCCGACGCCACCAGATAACTTACGGACCCAAATGTTGGACCAGATTAAAAATTAAAAAAAAGCTAGAATTAGGAAAAACTAGCACAGAAAACCAAATTCATCCAAAACCTGAATATTTAATAAAAACCGAAATTCTACCGAAAAGTAACGAAATCTTAAAAGTACTTGCTTCCAGAAAAAATTAAGTTCACCGAAAATCAAAAATTCGTAAAAAAAAAATCTGAAAATCCCCAAAGTAAATTAAGTCCCAAAGGACTTGAATTTTACAAACAAAAACACATTCAGAAATTTAACGACAAATTGAAAAAATCATCTCATCTATTAACCGATCGAAAATGATTATATTAAAATGAAAGAAGAGTTCAAAAGCAAAATAAGTCGAGTAAAGCTGGGGCCCAAAATTAAAGATCAAATGATATATAATTTTCACAAAAAAGAATTACGGAAACACTATCATGTGGGAAAAATTTTTGTTTCAATTCACATCGTTTTTTCTTCAATTCCATCGTTACGTGTGAAAACTTCCTCGATGCGATAATTACAGAAAATTAGGGCCTATTACCCAAAGTAGTTAAGTTGTTCTAAGCTTTATGGCCTCAATATTTGCTTCAATGCGAGGGATACTCAAAAACGTAACGTATGTTTCCACTGGAACAGTGGTATTTGTTATTTTTATTGGTGGACAAATTTGGCTTCAGAGGGGCAACGTGACATGTGCTCTAGTTCATGAATGTGGGGCTGAAGTTGTTCAGATAAAATCTTTTTATCATTATTAACACTTATAAATGCTGTCTTTTACAAACGTATGTGGGCTTGTTGGCATATCCGCTGTATATGATGTGTAATAGCGGCTACAGTATATTACTTTGAGGGAATATTGATAATTTGATCTTACTTAAAATATTCTATCTGTCAAATAACTATTCAGTTGCTTGTAGGCATTTTCAGGTAGAACTTAAGATATTTGCGTGAGTAGCCCAATATGCCAGACTTTATAGAACGCCTGGGACATGTCAATAAATAAGGTTTAGACCAGTATTGCTTATTTTTAAATGCCGATCTTATAACAATCACAACCGGAATAATGAGTTAAACTCGAGACGAATTGTTTTTTAAATAACTTTGACAAAATTAAAATTAGGCTAATGTGCATGTATGACATAATCAGAATTGAGTCCCTTCCTGGCTTAGGGATAATTTTAGACATCTTCCAAGAGCATGGGTAGAAGCCAACGCACAACATGACATTTACTAAATATGAATAATAAAATTCTCACAGCAAAATTAGGTTAGTTTTGTAAAAATAATAAGTCAAACGAATATGCTACAGTTTCTTATTATTGATCCTGTAATACGATCATGTCTGGGTGATTTTCTGATATCAATTTTTTTAATTGTCGATTTTAATGATAATATCCAAAATTTCATAGGATCCATTCGCAGTGTCATAATTGAAATGGTGGAACTATTTATGTTACGTGGTGTAAAAACCTTCTCTAAGTGACTACCAAGTTTTTAAGTGGCTTCCAAGGCTTAGTGTTAATTCGTAGGCAATAGGATATTTGAAGTGTCGTATAGTTCTCCATAGGCTATACTTCCTGTTTTTGTTGTATCCAAATTTTTTAAATAAATATTCATAGCGGACTTATTTTTCTGCTTTAATTGACTACGTAAGGTTTTCTGGTATAAGTTGATTTGGTTATTTATGCCTGGAGAATAAAGGTTTCATTGCTCATAATATTACAATGGTATTTGTAAAGCTCGGGAATAGAAAGAAATCAGTGTGGTAAAAAAATAGCGAATAGTTTGTGAGAGACATATTTACGATTTTGTTTCTTTTTTTTCTATTACGAACATTATCTTGGAACTTTAAGGAAGTGTTTGCAATCGAAGTAACCAAGTATGTAAACGATTTTAAACTGACGTAGAAGATAATGTCAAATTATTGGAAGTTAAGGTGTGGTAAAACGTACTTTCGCGGACTAAGTCTATATGTTAATTTTCGAGTCACATATACTTATATGTATGTTATACAAAAACTTTCCCAAGCAAAACTTAAGAATTTTTTTACTGATTTTTTTAAAGCAAAGTAGCACTCAGGCAATTAATGTATACTCAATAATTTACTTTCTATGGAAACGGTTTGACTAGAGAAGACAGCTGGTAACAACTCTGCAATTGGGCGTTATGTTTGTTTTTAAATCAGAGTTGCAGCGCCTCTGGTGGGCGCATGTATAGCCATATTATTAATTACTTTACTTCTAAGGCGATCTAGTGCTGTAGAAAGATACCGACGATGTAGGGCTTTACGTGTTCACTCAGTCTCTAGTTAGCTGACGGCTGTGGATCGATTTTAAACTATACACAAGCTCAGCAAAAAGGTTTATATAATAACGTACAATTCTTCCAGTTTGTTCGTTTGCATAAAATTTTCAGGGCATAAATATTTGATAGGATTGCTCACTCATAGTTTTGGAATATTAAAATAGAGAACGATTGCTTGTTTCTCGTTACTATCTACGTTTCAAAATGGAGAATACCGATATATTTCGAATAAATTTCATTACTGCCAACGGTGATGCCAACTTGTCGTTTTTATTTCCTTTTCAAACAACAACGCCAACAACAATAGGTTTGGAAAATAAACCTTAATCTTTATAATCACAACTTGGGTAGTTAAGCGGTACGTAGGGAGACTTGATTGTCCAATAACTGGGGTGACAAGAATTAAGCTTTTGCCAAAAGAACATGCTTCGAATATTAAAAATAAAATTAAAATAAAAGCTTTAGCTCAGAGGTGTAAAAAATATTTTAATATAATAGCTGTATTCAGGGTTTAGTGCAAATGGTTTTGCAAAAGTTAAAATGCAAAATAACGTAACTTTTTAATGAAATCCAACAACAAGATACACACAATTTCGATTGAATTTCATAAACAAGGTACGATATTTTGCAATTAGCAATGCTGCAAGACCTTTTTGCACCAAACACTGAATACCACTATTAGCGCGACTCAATATATATGAAAATTGCAAAAACTAAATTGTTTGTTTAAATTCAAACATAACTAACCTTGCTCGATTTTGCAACTATTTTTTAAATGAAAGACAAGTTTTTTTAAATTTTAATTTATTAAATTAATTATGGCACATTTTAATATATTTATTTTGTTATTTTTTTTACTTTTATTTAGTTCTTAATATTATTTTTATGTTTAACTATTTATTCTATATTATTTCATTTGTTGCTTGTTTAAATACTAAAGTTAACATTTTAGGAAGTTAATTGTTTAATTTTTATTTTAGTTATTATTAAGCTCCAAATATTGCAATTTATACAAATGATTTTTAAGAATTTTATCATAATTTTTAGTTTAAATATTCATAAAGATAACAGTTTTTTTTAAATAATTTAAGATTTAGATTTTATTAGTTCTTATAAATAAATTTGCAGCTAAAATATATTGAAATAAATTTTTTTTGTTCTTATTTGCAAACAAATCATAAACTCTAAAAAAATACTTCATATGCACTCGTTGATTCATATTTTTTTAGAATTTCAATTTAAATTCAAATTCATGCGAAGTAAACGCTTAGAGCAAAGTTATTTTTTCATTATTTCTAAACTCAACAACAGTAACATCATCATCTTTCCAACCATCAGTGTCCTTTTTGGCAGCAGTAGAAGAGCAATGAAAATTATACCTCAAATAAACCGCGAAATTATTTTAATAATAATAAAAAAATATGTACAAATGAGAAAATAGAATTTTTTTACTTCCATTAATAAAAAATACTTGATAGTACAAAAAATCCAAAGGAAAAAATCATTCTATTTTAAAGAAAAACATAGAGATTGTAACAAAATAGCCAAAAGGATATGAAGATATTTATATTTCAATGTATGAAATTAAGGACAAAAATTGCAAGCAAATAAATGTTATTAAAAAAAAAAAAACGCTCAAACGCGGAATTAAGGGCCAAAAAATTAAAAAAAGACATAGCGGGGAAGCTGTAAAATCAATTAGTTTTTTAACAAGACACGAAGCCTGTATGAATTGAAACTAGTGGACGCTAAACCAAAAAAATTGCGGCGGCGGCTAAAATTCTCTGTCGGCTGAAGATCGGCGCTCTGATTTTTTTTCAATCATTTTCCTTAGTGAGATACCTGAAGCATTTTGTCCTAAAGTACAGTCTGAATTATACTGCCCCCGTAGGCATATCTTCTTGGAGATCCTGCCACCTTCTTATCTTGTTACTGCAGGTGATAAGAAAGCAGTCCCCGTGGACCATTCTGAAACTGGAAGAAGATAGGACTTTATAAGCTCGACCAGTAACGATATGAACACTGGTAGCAAAGGAACCTGGCACCTGGTACTGAAATCCCAGGCTTGTTGTTGGTGAGACTTCGAGAGTACATATTATGGCTGCGACTGATACCTAAATTGCGGGAAACTGTTGGTTGAATGAATGTGGCGTTATATTGCAACACAGACTGTCAACAGAATAGTTATTGAGAGCAAGAGCTCCAAATCCCTCAGATATAGGCTGGATAAAGGACCAGGCAGCCATAATCTTCAATACCACCGTGGACTCGTGTCGCAAGACTAGTGCCGATGTAAGCTATGGCATATATGTCTGAAATATAATTTAAATTTTCCAGAGTCCCAGATGGATGTGTACTGACCAAATTACAGAGATCCTACCTCAAAAAAAAAAAAGGATTTAAAGGCATGAAATATTATAGATACCTCAACAACTCGGAATGATTTGCCAGTAATTTTGATGTAACGTGAACTTTTGTGTAGATTTTCGGCCGTCCTGCGTTAGCCAGGTAAACACTAAGGCATTTCTCCTCTCGCATAGCAGAGACTGGGGCAACATGTTAAACATTTGGAGATTTACCGTGACTTAAATATTTTTACATAGTAGAGAGTACAAGAAATATAACCTTGATTGTTGATTGCGCATGAAAATATTTGGAGAAGGGTTGAACTTGAAACTTTGCAAAATTTAAAACTTTCCGTAAAAGGCTTCACTTTGAGAAACCAGAATATATTCAATAGAACAATCCCACAGTATTTGGGTTCCAGTAAATCTATGAAGTAAGCGAATTTCCCGTGTTGGTTTCGTTATTTTATGAAAACAACGGTTAGATGTTTACATAATATCGTCAAGGAGCAGAGCCAGTGATTAAAATCTCTCAAAAGACCGGCTATCCGAAGGGTCTCAAGACTTCTCACAGCTGATATTCAAAAATCTACGAAGGACATAAAATTCTTCCTAGGCCGAAGACTGCAAACAAATGGCAATCATCGGGAAAACAAAGAAAAAAACCTTATTCCCATAATTAGTCTTATAATTAATAACTTTTAACATTTTAGCAAGCTAATGGCATTGTAGGGCAGTTATATTGTGATATTTCGTATATTACAAATAATAATACAAATAAAAATTATTAACACAAACACATCTTTTACTTCTCCTGTTGCTGAGAGCCACTTAACGATCCTAGTACGGATGGCGTGACGCCTGTAGTACTGGGCGCCGATGTCGGTTCCATTGTATACATATCCCGTATTAATCTCGATATTGGCACGTTGCCAATTGTTTCTTTAAAGAACAAACTCTCTATAGTACATGTACGTATTGTACGTAACGAAGGCAGGAGCAACAATAAACGACCAAACCGTGTAGCTTGCCGCGAGTATCTTATTCTAACATGATCAGTTAATATGCACTGAGCTTGATCTTGTAACATTTCGACAGGTTGAACATCGCATAGACCAGGAACTTCGGGTGTAAAGAGCGCAATAGCCTTCATACAACCCACCTCACTGCCATCGGGTGCTATTTGACGAAATCTTAGCAAAACATCTTGTATAGTCTTGATTTCAGCTTCGGTTACTTCATCTTGTGGTAGACGTTCTTTGATCATGGGTGAATCGAAGATGGTAGCAAGGTCTAAAGGTGTTATCCACTGGACTAAGTTAAGCAGAAAAAGTTCTTTCCAGGATTCCTAAAAGGAGATAAAAGGAGGTAGAAAAAGAGAGAAAGAAGGGACATTATAAACCATTTAAGAAATTGCACCTATTCGTAGAAGTTCAAAAAAGAAGTTTAAAATCTCTTAACCAGAGAAAGTAAACTTTAAACTTGAAAAACTGGAACAAGCTGGATAGCTTCTATTTGGCACAATTTCTGAACTAGATGTCCTAATAACACAGCTTTAACTTCACTCAAACAAAATAAAGTCATTGATAGAAAAACTCACCTGTAACAGTAATATTTGATCACTCCTTGACAAGGTTTGAAATGGCATTAAACATTTTACCCAACGCACTGCCATGAACAGCAAACGGGCTGTAGTCTCCTGCAACATTTCCCAGGACAACAAACGTGAATCCAAACCAATTAATTGTTGGGGCAATGGTGGAAATAAAATGGAATTGTGTACTTGATATTGAATGATTTCCTGACATTTATCCGGACTTAGCAGCAATTCGATAAAACCATTCTGGCGTGCAGCGTACAAAGCAGCAGCAGCATGTGTATGTTGACTGTGTGAAGCCGTAGAGGAGGATGAAGTAGTCGACGAAGAGGGAGGTGGTGGTGGCTGGCCCAGTGTAGTTGGCTGACAGGTTGTAGGTGTAAGTGTGGTCGTAGAATGCTGATGTGAGCTTGGAGGAAGAAGGGGATGTGATACTAAGCCAATATGAGGGTTTGCTTGTAGGGATGCTGTATTAAGGATTTTTGTTGGCGACGTGCCTTTGTGTATTTGCGTGAAGGCTGTTAAATGTAATGGTGATTGCAATAAACGGGTAGGTGATGAGGAAGGTGAGGCATTAAGTAGGTTCAAATTGCGATTGTTATATGAGGAGTTGTTATTATTGTTGTGGTGGTAGTGCAGTTGATGATGACTCAAAGTTAAAGGACTATTAAGTGTTATAGAAGAATGAGAACTTGTTGTACGATTGGTGCCTGTTGGCGATGGGGGTTGTTGTGTCCCGGGTGAATTTAAAGGTGTTATAGCTGGCGGAGTAGCTGAAGGTGTTTCAGTTTCTACATTAACCCGAGGTGATTCGCTGCCCAAAGAAGAACGTCCACCCACTGAGGATATTGACTGTATTGAAGCTACCGGTGAGGGTGATGAATAATTTTGATTTATTGTTTTGTTATACAACTGCAAACTGATGGTGCTGGCTGCCCCAGCGCTACCTGCCGATGAGCCATCGCCACGACTATTAGTTAGATCGTAGGTAGGCACTACATTGCTTTCGACCTGCTGGTTTGCTAAAGGTAGATTTATGGTTGCCGCAGGCGTTGGCACTGCTACATTAGTAGTGTTCGCCGACAAACCCGGTAATTTACTAGTAGCCTCAGCTAACAGATTGTGATGCATATGTGGCAATAAGTGTGGAGGAAAAGGTAAATGTGGTGGGGGTACATGTGGTCCTCCGGAGTTGGGGTTAGGGCCATGTATAGGGTGGTGAAAAGCTGTAGGATGGGGTGGACCGTGAAATCCTGCTGCTGGATGGTGAGAAATATGCGAAGTATAATTGAAAGAAGCTGAAACATTCGTTACCAAAGATACCGGTAAATGGCTTGCATGAGCATGATAGGGACCATGAGGATGGCCGGCCAAACCATTGAGATGGTGGTGTGGATGATGGTGATGATGAGCCGGATGTTGATGATGGAGTTGCGGATGTAGTTTAGGTTTTCGCGGCCCCCTTTCATGTTGTACCGCTAAAAAGAAAACAGAAATAAAATATAACTTTTAGAAAATTTCCATATGCTAAATTCTCATCCACTCATCATTATTTTCAAATTAACTCATTTGTATGTCTGTATCATTTTTATTTATTTATGTTGTTAAAAAGTAGATTATCACAATTATCTACTTGAATAGATTTTCAAACACCCATACAAATTTGCCCTTTTTATTTGTTCTTTCAACAAGAGGGTTGTTTCTTCATCAGTTTAACGCTGACTTTGCGCAAGTTGAAAGAAACTGAAAACGAATAAGTGGAAGGAGGAGAACTTTCAAAGGAATTAGCATAAAATAAAGTTTGATAAAGAAATCAAAATGGCGCTGAGGTTTGAGTTCTTGATTTTTTCACTGTCTATGCGGTATTAGAAATGGAAAAAGAAAACATTTTTTTTTTATTTAATTTAGTGCTTTCAATGTGTGATGACTGCATTTGCATACGGGATCTTGGTAGGTTTGTTACAAGTAAAGAAGTGTTTAAGAAATTTACTTTTTTTTAATTTTCCTGGTGGGACTTTGATTTGTTTGTGGGTGAGAAATTATAAAAAAAAAGTACAGCAATTTTGATAGGAACAGTCAAATTAATCGCAAAATTAAAATGATGATAAAGATTCATTTTAAAAGGATTTGGTTTGCAGCTAAAGAGCGTTCTTGAACTTCACTAAAGATTGTAAGGTTTTAAAAAGAGAACGTTCGTTGTAAAGCCGAGATCTTATAAATTAGAGAGGCACTGTAGTGGTCAACTAACGAGAGACATACTTGCCTTCATAGTAGGTTTATAATCTTCACCAAATATGGAACGGGAACATATATTTGTCATTCCGACACTTGTCAGAAATCGTGGAATTATTGATTTTCCGACAAAATAATTTTGTAAACATATCTGTATCGAATTTCCGTCATCCCTTTTCAATCTTGGTTTGAAGATGTTGAAGATGGCACATAGCCGAAAGCAAAACTTGACAAGGGATGATAGAAATTCGTTCTATATCCTATATCTATATTTCTATGTAACTTAAGGAGCGACGGAAAAATTTTGGATAGAGTTTGTAAATATCCATTTGACAGTTTTGCTTCCTTCATATGACAGAGACGACGAGTTTTAATGTTGGCTTACTCTTAAAGCTTTCTTCTTTGGATTGCTCGCCAGTTAGAGTTCATAGAAATAAGATTGAGTGCTACAGTGAGCCAAAGCTAGCTATCTTGCAATAGAAATTATAGCTGCTCTTGACCTTTTTTTAATTTAATTTATTGAAACTGCCCAAGCTTGAAGGTCTTTTTTTAAAAATTATTATTTTATTTTTCGATATTTCGCTACTCCATTGTGACAATAATATTTTCATAAACATATAATTTGTTCGTTATTTTTATTTCCTGATGATGCTATACAATGGTATAGCGAAATATCGAAAAATAAATATATAATTTTTAAAAAAAGACCTTCAAGCTTGGACAATTTTAATAAACTATCTTGCAATAGTGCTACCGAAAACCCTCATTATTGGTAGAGTTCTGGATGACTTGTGGTTTCAGCAGGACGGCGATTTCCATACCAAATCATCCTGCTAATCATCGCCACCAAATCATCTCCGCTTCTTTTTAGTTATCAGGCCGCCTTGTTGTATAGATACCATGGGATATGAGAGAAATCAGACCAGGAATTGAAAAAAGGTAGAACTTTCTAAGTTTGACCCGAAATTATATAAACTATAAGACTAGTGAAGCCAGTAGCCTCTGGGACAAAAGTCCCAGTCGGGTTGTTGGTTAGGCTTCTTCGGAAGTACATATAGTGCCCGTGGTTTATACCCAAATCGCGGGGAGATCACTTTACAGGATCAATGTGGCGTTATATGGCTACGGAAAAGCAATTGACAGCAGAAGAATGCGAAGCTCCAAACCCCTAAGTAGAAGGTGGAATTACGGTCTAGCCAACTATGATCACCAATTGCTACCTAAACAAATGCGTGTGTTGGAATATTAATATACCCGGTGCTAAGACCACCGTTGGATTGTGTCGCAAAGCTGGTGCCGACGAATATCACAGTATGTCTAGCCGCCACCAAGTTCAAGTGATTTTTTTCTGTGGTGTTTTGTGAAATCTTGTGTCTAAGCAAATAAACCGAGATCTAACGCTTCAACGGTGAGATACACTCGTATATTTGCCAGAAAATTACACGAAAAACGCAGAGCCGGATTTGCCGGATACTTAATCGGAATATATTGCAATAATAAATATGTAGCTTGTTAATCGCCAAGAGCAGTAGGTTAAGTTAATAAAGAGTTCAAATTTGATATTCTTTTGTAAGATTCTCCAAGTTTTCCCAAATATGAATGATTTAATATCCTTTTTTCTTTGTTTAATTTAATATGCTCATTTTGTGCCATGAAAAAAAAACTGCCGTAAGACTTTCGAAAATATTTCTTTCGCCTTTTTGTTTGTCACGCTTACTTTAACCCTCAGCTAAAATTTTGATGAGTCAAAAGTTTTTTTCCAGTTTCTTTTCTTAATTTGTACTTTCAACCATTTTTTTATTGTTTCACAAATTCTACTTCTTGTTACACTGTCTGCTGATGTTTGTACTTAATTGAAATGTTTGATTTTTAAAAGGCTTTGAGGCTTTTTTATGGCATAAAGTATAAATCGACAACAACATCTAAAACTTTTATGCCTTTAAACTTGCTTTCTCTTATTCTGCGGCTTGTTGGGAACTGTATGCGAAAAAACAGCTTATTTGAAATTAAATGAAATTAATTGAAATTCCGACAATTTAAGGATTAAATTTAACTTTTTTTCTGCAAAAATTACATTTATTTATGTTTAACGCCTAAAAGATTCTCTCTAAAATTCTTAAATTCCTTCTTCCTTTAACACAAAAACCACAACTTTGTGTTGACACCACAGAAGGCTTTTTGAGGGTATGAAAATCTTTAGGTTTTCTTTGTACTCGTATATCAAATGCTTTAGGGTAAAATTTACACATTGTGTAAAGAACAACAATAACAAAGTAATATTAAAAACAAAGGCTTATAAGCCTAAATGTGTGCTATGCTTTACTAACTTGTATTTATTTACTTAACAATTTAACAAGACTTCTGAGTATTGGGTGTTTTTGGGTAGTGTCTCACTTTTTTATTAAGAAATTACTTGTCGTAAAAGAACTTTAAAACATTATGGTATTTTAACATCTTGGCATTAAATATTTCATAGATAATAGAAAGGAAATAAATAAAACATTTAGGTACAAAAGTAAAACGAAGGATGTTTAAAATTTAGGCTTCAAATAAATTGGTATAATTACTAGTTTTCTTTTGGAAATATGTTCTCAAAGTGAAGTCATAAAAAGCTACAATATTGAAAAGGAAATTAAAATTTATTTTATGTATAATTGATGGAAGATAAAATTAATGAAATTAACAAATGAGTCCAAGTCAAAATTAAGCGCATATAAAAACTTATTGTTAGATCCTTAATGCGGTAATTTTTTCAATAGCAATTTTTTAACCGATTAAACGTGCGACGTATCAGACTTTCACGTTTAATTTGTTTAACAAAAAATTACTTTCTTATGCACATTCAGCATACTGAATGTGCAGTTCACTCAACCATTACAAAATGTTCATCATTGGGTGGTAACTAATGATGGTGTATCAATTTGACGTACATGCAGCTGAAAAACTAAATAAATGAAAGTGGCCGACCTTCCGAATCCTTGAAAAGTTTGAAGAAGTGCCCATATTTGTTTTGCATGGGAACTCGCCGCCTTTTCACAAATCGTTTTTAAGCGTCAGTGGTGTAGTCTATAGAAGAAGGTTAAAAGATTACCACGATTATCAGAGTCCCCAAATTATTGTAGCAATTTGCAGGTATAATTTGCATGTTCTAACTAACAGGCAAGTCGCAAACTACTGTGTGCACTACATCAAGTTTAAAAAATGTCACAAGCAGATGGCAGATCATATTCAGCCGCTGTGCTGTGAAATTTTCAATATGTCCATAACGCTCTTGACCTCCATTTTCACTATACGACAAGCTCGTTCCTCATACTGGTTTTTTTTTTGGTAATGGCTTGTGATTTGATTTTTGTAACTTCACATGCGGTAGTTTTGCTTATAGATTCTCGAACTGACCCATGTTTTTGTAAAAAATCTGCAGGCGTTGTTTAAGGGTGAGTCTATTCATGATGAAATAACAAACCAAACAAGTCACAGTTGTAAAAATTACGATATATATATATATATATATATCTTGTGGAGGGTGGATATCGAAGTAGATCGAGTACTTTTCGATCTCCTCCTTTCATTGAATTGATTTAGTTAATTTACGACTACCTTACTTTCATTGAGCTTCGTGCTAACATTGGCCTTTACTCCTGACTGCAGTGATTTCAGGTAGTCGGCTGCTAACCGTCGAAGTTCTTTCTCTTGTAATTACTAGCATTTGTCTAAGGATTAGGCCCTCCCATGGCATTCATATTTAACAAGTGTCTGTCCGTGATTTTAAGCCTTATGCGAGACTTAGGCTAGACATTTACACACAGTGTGTGCTACCGTCGCAGCCTATTTATCAGGAGTATCTTTGCGGACTTACTCGTCCCCCCTTGCAAGGTTTTCTTGTCCATCTCTTAAGAATACCTTCATTGGCCAGTACACACAGGAGTTTGAACAGAGATTGATCTCTGCATCTCATGCGAGGCTGCGCTGTCAATCCCTATCGAAATCTCACGATTCAATGCCTTAGTCCTTTAAAGATTGGCCCGACCACCCCTCGTGAGGCATTCTTGTCTACCTAATAATTTCCACGAGCAGTGGAGAAAGAAATGTCCAGCCAAACTGGAAATCGACTGGTAACCAGAATCCACCGTGAATTAGAGAGCGGTAATTTCTAGTACTGCTGTCAGAATTTCTGACAGTGCATGCTATACCTCTCGGCCCGCCAGCTGACGACCAACAGCTTTTGGCCAAAGACAAATTAAATATTATAGACGAATATGAAAAATGTGAATTATTATGTGATTTATCTGTTAACAATAAATTTAATTGGAATTGTTTTAAACATTTGTTTACTGATAACAACAGTTTGCTGCTTATTGTATTACATGAATATGTCCTTTTTATTGATAAAATAAAGAAAAAAAATACACCGGGTTAAATGAACTTTTCGATTCATCGAATCGTCCTGACACCATATCATTTGTTAAACCGGGATACCACTGTATTATAGTAGATACCAATAACATGGCCCATTTCAGAACCTTATGAAAACATTCAACCTTTTCATATACAAGCATTGTATAATTGCTTCTTAGTCATACTTTGATTAAACACAAAAGGAATTTTACTTATAGACTTTTAGTAAAAATTGTATTGTATAACTCAATCACGTTACAAGTTTTATGATGGTAATAATGTAATGATTAAATGTAAGCAATAACTTTTTCATCGCAGTGAACATAATATCGTCGCTACAACCACTTCCATTGTGTGCGTACTTGTTTAGATTTTCTAAACCTATCTAATTTTCCTTGATGTAATCGCTAGTCTTAATCCAATATTGGTGTTTTTTTTTAATGGAATTTGATGAGCCTTATCCACAGATATTGTCATACTCAAGCGTAATTTTAAAAATTTACATAAAAAATATTTTATCTGTAGATGTTTTTATCAACAATTCATTAAGCAGTGCTTTCTGTGTGTATTTCTTGGTAAAACCTTTAATAAAGTTTAAACTTTCATTATGATCAGGGCTGTTCAAATACAAATAGTTCATAGAACTCATGTATACCATGTTTTTGTAAAGGTGTGAAAAATGTCAAGTGTTTGCTTTGCTTTCTGTCCACATATGATATAGAGGAAAGTCTATCTATTGCTAAAAATAAACATTGTAATCCCTTTCCTCAAAGTGTTCATCATCCCTTCCTTGTCTCTGTTCAGTAACCCGTTCTCTTTTCATATATGACTACATATATGATTAGCAATGGATTAAAATGTCACCCATGTTTCAATGTGTGTGTGTTTACAGTTGATTTTCCTAGTATGGCGTATGTAGTTGAATTTGAGTAGGTGTTTGTTATTTAATTTCCTTTCCTTATTTTAACAACCCATAGAAATAAGAAGTCATTATGATACGCCCTCTACATGTATTAATAAATTTACACTTCTTGTATTCGTATGTACGACGATAGGGTGTCCCATAAAATAACATACTATTTCGTATCGGAAAAATATATTAAAAAAATCTTTCTTTTAAACAAAATATATTGTTGAAAAATATTCTTTATCTGAAAGCCTAAGGGATCAATTTAAATAAAAGTCGCCCTGCTGAGCATTTTCTGAGCGGTAATATATCTTTATAAAAAAAACATCAATAAACTTTATTATATTTCTTTTACCTTTTATTATAATTCGCTACACAAAGACGTAGCGAAAAAGAATTTTATTAAAGGCTTAAAGCTTCAAAATTAATTAATTAAAACGTTAACCTTTTACAGAAATTTAGAGAATGAAATATAGTTTAATTCAAGTTATGGAATTATTTCAACTTAATGCTTGGAACACAACTGAGACGAATGCCGAATTTTTCTCCGCGAATATTCGTCACCAAAAATAGAACACATTTGTGTATACCAAAATGCACACAATTATGATGAATTAGATTTATTTATATATTTCTTTCGCCGGCGTATGACGAACAAAACAGTACAATGTATCCATGTTTGGTTTTAGTTTCCAAGTATTTTAGTCAATAAAGTTTTTTTATAATAATTAATTTAATTTTGTTTTATAGTATTTAAAATAAGTTTACAAAATAGTAGTTAACTATAAAATTACTTTTTCGCTGTGTTTTTGATAGTATTTAATTTTTTAACTATTATTTTTTATATGGTCACCCATATATATTATATAGATAACAGCTGTTAATTCTTCGTCGCTATTGTGCTTCTTACTACGAATTTATACAGCGAATTTTTACAGACGTATACGTCGTGTTGGACGAAATTCGTCGTTCGTCCCAGTTGTGTTCCCAGCATAAATCATTTTTATGAAAAAAAAATCAATGGCCAATTGTTTTATGAACGTTACACATCACTCACACTAGTCCTTATTAATTTTAATCGAATTGAGAACCAGTACAATTTGTAGTTTTCGATTGTGAATAAAGCCAAACACGCCTGATCATTTTGGAATTTTCACTTTTGCGGGGAAACTCTTAAACACAAGCCCATGAAATTTTAAATTCTGAATCCTTATAACATTTGCTATTCAGTGCCCCCTACATAAATTCACATCCCCAACGGACCTAATTGTTGGATCGAATTAAAATTTGTTAAAAAAAACCTAAAAATTTTAAAAACTAACACATTTCGCAAAATTGACCACAAAATCGAAATACCGGAATAATTTTTTTTGTTTTGCAAAAAACCAAAATTCAACGAAAAGTCGAAATTTTACGAAAAAAAAAAATTCTAATATTCACCACTAAATTTTAAATTTCACCACAATTTTGTATATTACAGAAAAGCCGAAAATCCATAAAAAATATTTTATGAAAAAATCGAAATTTTTTAAAACCAATTTTTAACAAACAAAAAACAAAAATTCACCACAAATGGTGAAATTGAAAAAAAAAATTTAACATAAAAATTACAAATATCCACAATATTTAAATTTCAAAAAAATTATATATTTTATCGAAAATCTCAATTAACCTGAAAATTAAAAAAAGTATTTTAAATTTGCCATTATTCGTAAATTTACTGCAAATCCAAACTATAGTCCAAAAGTGTACCAATTACTAAACTAACAAAAGTTTCCAAAAAAATCTAAATTTAGGAAAAATCAAAAAGCACAAATAAAAAAAAAACAACAAAATTTTATGAAAAAATTAAAATAGAGTATATCTTCCACAATTATAAAAAAATTTCCAATTTTAACACAAATGGAAATTTATTAAACATTTTCAAAATTAACCAAAAAATTAAAACTTTACCAAAATATTTTTAAATTATAAAAATTGGATACTTAAAAAATCCAAACTAAACTGGAACTTAAAAAAGCGAAATTTCAATGCAATTTAGGAATTCACTAAATTTTTTAGTTTTCACAAAACCAATCTAAAGTCTACAAACGTTAAAGTACAAAAATAATAACATTTTCGAAAAAAGTGAAGTCCTGAAAAAACCTAAAATGTTTAAAAAAATTAGGAATAATTTAAAATTTGGCGAAACATACACTAAAACTTCTAAAATACACCCCAAAATCTAAAAACTGAAATAAAACAAAATAATTTCAAATATAACACAAAAACCAAAATTCACCAGAATTAAAAATTTACTAAATTTTAATTTCACCAAAATACAAAAAGTCAATATCTCATGCAACATGTCGCAATATTAACAAAACAGAATATACACAAGTTCCCAAAGATCTATCTGTATCTTACAAAAAACAAAATTTTTACAGATAAGTAACCATTAATAAACTTTACTCAAAACTGAAATTAAACCGAAAATTATAAATTTTTTTAAATATTAGAAATTGTATTTAAAAACCAAAGCCGCTATTATCTATAATTCATTTAAAAAAGAAATCGAAAAACGCACGGACCAAAAATGGTTATAATTTAAAACGACTAAAACCGGAGACCAGAATTAAATATTGCAAACAATCGTTTGCACCGGGAAAAATCAGTAGTACAAGTTTAATAGTTCAATCTATGTGAAGAGTATATAAGATTCGACACAGACCTTATATGTATTTTACAAATTTCGGGTTTTAGCGGAATTCAGATTTTTAAACACTCGTACTTCAGTCCATAATCGTTTAAAGTGGCAAAAAGACAAAAATATCAACTGAATTATTTGCGTAAAAATCAGACAATTATGGCGGAAAAACTTTGAACTGAATATACTCGTATAAACAAATGCGAATGATTGTAATACATTCCATTCCCTAATCATAACTGCACGAATAAAAAACTTTTTCACAAATAGTTCAAAGTAGTATGGACTATTTGGAACGAATTTCCGTCATCCCTTGTTGACAAACCGGTTTGGGATATGTGCCATCTAAGACACTGACGATGGCAAGGGATGACGAAAATTTGTTCCAAATATATATATAAAATCGCCCTGTCGGCAAATCAAAACAAAAATCCCCTCAACATAAAGTATTTTTCGATTCGAATTTGTAATTTTCTCCAACATCACAATTGTTATTCTCTTAGAGGCTGTTTGCAAAAAACATGCATAAAATTATACAGCACTTTCATTTAAAAAAAGTACTATTTCATTTGGTAAAGAAGTTCCTTTTAAAAAATTTTAATGTGCCATGTCTGCTTTAACATATTTTTAATTTTAGATACTCGTATATTCGAAAAAAAATTATTTACAAAAACTATATTTTTTATGGGAAACCCTTAAGTTTCATCACACATCCTTACATAGAATATTTTATAGCTCCCATTTGTCACTATATGTGTTGTATATTTTTGGTTGGTGTATCGGTTACATAAGCACTTGCCCACATGTGTTTCTGGTCTCACGTTCAAAACATTTCTTAAGAAGTTATTATGTCGGGCAAAAGGAAATGTAGAAAAAATGAAAAAAAAACCTTAACAAAAGTTAAAAAAGTGGCTTAATTAAATAAAAGAGTTAATAACAGGGTAAATTTAATCCTTGCACTGAATGTTGAAAAAGAAGGTTTTGGAGTACGTTTTTTTATTCAGACTTTAAGCAGTTTTGAAAAAAAATATTAGAGAGCAGAGATTTAATTTGTCGCAAAATTCTTGGCGGCGGCATGAAATCTATTTAATTAGAATTTAAAGAATTAGAAATAAAGTTAAAGGTTTTTTTAATTTTTTCTACAAGTTTTTTTGATATTAATTAATTCGGTACTTATGATAATTTTTAAAACAGTTTGAATTGAGCATAAATTAGAATGACATTTTTTTCTTCGAATAAAATTTTTTATTTGAATAATTTATTGTCCAAAAATAATCGATTAGTATTTAAGTCCCACTTAAAAATAATATATTGAAAAAAAAAATTCTGTGATTATTTGAATAAATTTTATCCGAAAGTGAACCCTATTTCATATTAACATTCCTTGAATTCAGTACTCACAATAATTTTTGCAACAGTTTCAATTGTACAAAAATTAGAATAATTTTTTTTTAGTCGACTAAAATTTTTTTATTCGATTATTGGACAAAACTTAATCAAAAAATTTGTTTGCTTGAATATACTATCGTTGGACAAAAATTACTCGAATACCTTTTTATTCCCAAACAAAAAAAATAAAAAAATATGGAAGAAACAAAATTCTAACTAAAACTAAAATCACCAGAAGAATTATTAAAAAAAATTTTATATTTTTTAGCACCGCTTAACTTTTTTATATTAATGAACATCTTTTAAGAAAAGCAATTCATGAAAAGCAACAGTTCATTTAGAAACTTTAACATTCATTCATTTCCAACCCCTCATGCAACTACTCAATGCCCGGCTCTTAATAGCCCTTCCATTACAATCACCTTAACGAATCTCGACAAGTATTATTTGTAATAAAAATAATTCTTAGTAATTTTACGGTTAATATTTTGACAATTGTTTGCAATTTTATTTCCTAACTAAACAATCGCAATACGAGTACAATTGTAGTCATTTTGTTGATTGTTTGTTATCTTTTATTAGATAATTTTGTGTGAATAAATATTTTCTTTTCATTTGTTATCATCGTGTCTCATCACCGCTCAACTTAATGATTTTGAAGATAGAAAAATGTAACAAATACGCGATGTTACTCATAAATAAATATTTTATTTGTTTAATTTTTTAATTATCTGTAACAACAGGCGATTGCAAACGTTTTACAACTTCCTTTCGGTTTCACTAGCAGAGGGGGGTGATTTGTCGTATTTTTACATTTCTTTCGTATAATAAATTTGGGGTTTCCGTGGTTAATTTTCAATAAGAAGAATATTTTGAATAAAAGTAACGAGTTAATGGGTGTGAATTTTCCCATCTGCTTATTGTAGCTTTTACATCTTTTATTATTTCTTTTTGCATCAACGTTTGTAGACCAGAGCTGTAAAAGAAGTTGTTTAGTATAAAAAATCAATGATTTCTTTTCTGCTAGTCGGTAATAAATAAACAAAATACTGCAACAACTTACTTTCATAAAAACAGAAAGGAAAAAGTAAACACGAACTGACCACAGTGGACATTAATTTGTGGTAGATATTTTCTTAAAATGTTGGCAGTAACTAAAAGCGGAATGTTGTGAATTAGTGGTTAGATTCTAGTTGCTACATATATCAGTGACCATAACTGGATGTCATTCTCCTTCCTTAATTTTTCAGAACATACTAGGTCAATTAATTTTATCTGGTTGTAATTCAAACTAAACTATAATCTGTATAGAACCTCTTCGGTTTACTCTACTTTCGAATTGTGACAGTTTTGCTCACGGATCAAAAATAAAAAATCTGCTTCACTCAAGTCCAAAGTAGTTCGGGACAAATTTCAATTGGTCATGCCCCAAGCTGTCTAGGTTGGCGTTGGTTACGACCACCTTATGTACACTTAGCTACCGTCTCTATATTTGGTTTACTACGTGGCCTATTTTCTCGCACGATAATGTGCGAATGAAAGTTGCATGTCGATTACATGGATAATAACTTACTTTGCGCATATGAAACATATTCCTCGTTGAAAGCTAACTTTTATAATATAGCTGGTTCTAAATTTTCGACCTTCTGAACACATAATTCTCTATACGAGTGCCGTTTTCAAAATATACACCATTTAGGAAATACCCTAGAAAATAGAGCGATAGTGAGCTCTCGAATAGACGAATATACTTATAAGGTACTTCCGAACACAGTTTCGGCGTTTGAACTCTTAAAATGCTAGAAGAGTTCGAATTTCTAATCCAGTTTTAACAAAAACTAAGATGGCCGCAACGTCTCACAATGATAAAGGGATATTTGCTGATTTAAATTAAAGGGTATAGTTTGGCGAAAATATGGTTCCAACTCATCGGCGCTTCTTGTCATAAACCCGAAAACTGCCAGAAGAGAATAATTTCATTGTCAGTGGTACCAAACAATTGCCACTTATTTTATAACACATCGCCCAACTGAGCGTTCCTTATCAAATATAAACTAAAATGAACAAACGAGTTGCCAGAAATCGAAAATAATTGCTATAAAAAAAGAAACATCAATAATATTTCATTTGTGTGCTAAAAAGATTGAGTATTTTATCTTCTCAAATGTTTGAAAAAAGTACCACCAAAAGAATTGTCGCTAACAATTTCATTCCTTTAAATGTGTGATAGTGCTGTTCAAGTTTCTTGGCATGTTTTCCTAACATATTTTTTTTTTTATTGCATGGAGAATTATTATTTGTTTTCCTTAAAAAGTCTTTAAGTAAGTTTCCATCCCGTACATTTTTCCTGTCCTTCACACTGTCCATCAATTCCATAACATGCTGACATGTTTGCTTTTTGGTGTTTTTGTGTATTTTCTAATAAAAAGTAATTTACTTGAATATGGCGCTTGGCATTGCGTGTTTAAACAAAACGGCAGCATCATCTGGTTGCGCTCCTTTATGATCTTCAGTTCGGCCATTCAGTTTTTGCTTAATGGTTTTTGTTTTTATTCATCCACGCTTAATTAATTGATTAGCTTTGCTAAATCGGTCAATATGGATTTTCGAGTGTTTTTGTTCTACTTTTCGCCTTTATTTTTTCAGCCTACCCCTACCAACAGAGTGGAAATATGGAACAAAAAGTCCAGAAGCATAATGAGCTGCTAATTAGATTTGAAATGTTTTTGTTTTTGGCTTTATTCTCTCATTTATTTTAGTTGCGTTTTTTTCGAAGGCTTGAACATTTTTGGTAGCTCGAGTTAAGTTTTTGTGTGAGAACTATGGCATATGATACCAAAAAATATTTAATTGTGGAAATTGTGAAAAGTTTGGGTGTTCGAAACATGCTGATTGTATAAGTGGGACTTGAGGTTTTATGGAACTAAATATTAAAAGCGTGTATATAAATCTGTAGCACTAAATCGTCGGGGAAGTAAAATAATTTATATTGGCAACACTAGCTGCCGACGCGCCAACTATAATAGAAGTTGTAAAGCAATGCAATTAAATAGCACGTATAACCAAATCCCGGCTCGTATTTCACAAACTTAAAGCAGTTTTTTCTGCCCGCAATATCTCTCAGCCAACAAAAATACGAATTTTTAACAACAGCGTAAAAGACCTGAAAAGTTAAGGACGTTACATGCAACCAATTTTTAAGTATTCACCAATAAGTGCCTTCGACGTATATTTTGGCCTTTCACGATCTCCTCTTACTTAAAAAAGCGAAACAATAACAACTGAAATAAAACGCCAGAAATGGCGGCGACGTTGATATAACAAAAATGGGTATCGAATGAAACCCTCAGGAATCAGACGTCCAGGAAGAACCAATATTACATGAACAAGATTAAGGTCAAGACCCTAGACACACAGCAATGAACTAATTTTCTTTACGCCCTATGCTCCGACTAGGAGTTGTCAAGTTTGGTTTGGAGCGAAAAATGATTTTGAACGAAAAATTATACTAAAGATGGCACGTAGCCAAGACCGGGTTGTCTACAAATCAAACTTGACAAGGGATGACGGAAATTCGTTCTAAAAATCTACATCAAAACACACTCTCGGATTATCAAATCAAGAATCAGTTTTAATGTATGAGTACGTTACTACTGTATCGTACATTATACTCAATATATTATGTATAATGTACATGTAAATTAAAACTAAAGAAATAAAAAATTAAATAAATAAATTATAAAAGATAACAAATCGATTAAATTAAAATAAATCGCAAAACAAAACGCGACATTTTCGAAATCAACTCATGTAAATCGAAAATAATAATTTGATAATTAGGAAAAGAATAAATAAGATGGCTAGTTTCGTCAATGTGTACAGTTGGTTACAGCTTAAGAAATATAAAATTATTGGACTCGATGTTGTTGGCAAAAAAAAATTGCTTTCCTGAATTTTTTTTAAGATTTTTCATCCGACTCAAACTGACGTTTATTATAAGGATAGAGAGCGATGGCGGATCGCTTTGCTGGCTACTAATACATTATAGAATTTAAAGTTCATTTCTTTTGTCACACATACATACAAACATACATATATTCGTTTGCTAGACCTCTCTGCTCAATATAATAGTATTTCATTCCCACTTCTAATATTAATCCTACCATTTGAAAACAGATTTTAAGTTCATTCAAATTTCACATAAATTTATCAAACATCTTTATATTAACTTAATCCCAGAAAATGTTTATCAAAATAATTTTATCCATCATTTGACATCACTTATTTTTCTGTCACTGTCCCCCTCTTGTTCTCTTAAAAAATATTTAACAGCAAATCATCTAAAAAATAATACGTTTCAATAAATCCTATCAGGGGAAAAAATGAACGCTTAAAGTGAAAAAAGTACAAATAAACCTCAATAAGAGTGGTTTAAATCGATGCAGAAGAGCAAGAGAGACAGTGAAAGAAAGAACTTTTAACAAATGCTTGTGCAAATACCATTAAAATTGTCATCATAATTTGTTATGACCCCTGATACTTTATGTCATATTCAACATTCTATTAAACGCCTTCTTAAAAATGTCAAAGTACGTATATTTCCGAGTGATGTAAAAAATATAATACGAAGAAGTTGTAATGTTCATTTTGTTGAAAATGCTATTAGCATAAAACCACTTGAATACCAAACATTTACCAACCAACATTTATTATAAGCTCAAGAAAGAAAAAGAAGACAACACGAAAAAAGTGGCATTTGATTTAGCGATGGAATGGCGAGAAGAAAATTTTATAACTTTAGGGGTATTAGTTGAGCTCTATATTAACAACAACTTGTATACATATATAAAGTTTGTGTGATAAGCAAAAAATTTTCCCCGGTTTCGATTCTAGCTATTTACAGTTATTTAAGCGATTTCTCTTCCATCTTGCAGATTTTTGTTATTTCAGGGACTTTAAGGTTATATTGTTGTATTTTTCGGATTTAATGACCTTTACCGAGTTCGCCCGATTTTGTTTTCACAATTTTAATGATGTTTCTGGCATTTTTTAAGCTCTAATTGTAATTCCGCGGTTTCGGATTTTTTTTCTTCCTTTTTCTTACTTTCTTTTTACGAAATTTTTGTGATTCAGGTGATTTGATGCATTTTTTTTTGTGAGTTAAGGTCTTCCCCAATTCGTTGCATATTTTAGTTTCTCCCTAATTGGAGCGATTTTTCTCCATTTTAGGGTTTAATTGTTTGTTTTCTTTCTAATTTTCGAATTGTTACTTTTTTTATAAATTTTCGCTTTCGAATTCAAATTTTTCGCTTTCTTACGATAATTATTTTCAAAATAAAAACATAGAAAATATTATCATATAAATATGTGAAAAAAAAATATATATATCCATCGTTCTTCATTTATATCTCAGCTTTTGGAAAGTTATTTATGGTTTTTTTGTGTTCGAAAGACTCAGAACACACTGTAAATGGTGTCAAGATTTTAACTTGCCACCAACTACTTTAAGAAAATAAAGAATGAATGCTAAATGTTCGTAAATTTCAACCAAAATATGGGCGGAGTATCGATTCTACTTCGTCAAATGATAATATCTAATTCGAAATTTTATGTTAAACAAACGATCTCTCGCTCTCTCTCTCTCTCTCTATCCCTCTCTGTCTACAGCTCAAAACTAAGGATGACATCTAATCGAGGTCATACGTAGTTTGGTTGAGGCAAATGGGTTTGAACACAACCGGACTATCTCCAAACCAAACTTGACAAGTAATGACGAAAATTCCTTCCAAATATCTATGTACTACTGTGGGCAAAAAATAGTAAGACTTTTTAATTTAAATTTCGCGCGGAAATCCATTCGTCGATTTTTTTTTTCTACTCTTTTATGACTGTCAGTGACATCTGTGCCAAATATCATATCAAAGTAATCATTGGTGTTTAGTATACGCTTGTCTTTCTGAAGTACAAGTGCATTCGGCGATTTTTACAATGAGTGAAATTATTCAACAAAGAAGTTCCATTAAATTTTATGTGCGGAATAAAATTTCTGGTGCCGAAACGTTTAGCATGTTGCAAAAGGCCTTCGGTGATAAATATATGTCGCGAGCAAGTGTTTTTGATTGGCAAAAATTATTCAAAGAGGGTCGACAACGCGTTGACGACGAACTACGTCCAGGACGGCCATCAACATCAACTGATGATCAACACGTCAATAAAATCAAGGAATTGGTGTTCGAGAATCGACGATTAAGGTCTCTTACTAATATCGTTGGAATATAAGAGGGATCAGTGAAAGCCATTTTAAAAGATCATTTGGGCCTAAGAAAAGTTAAATCACGATTGGTTCCCCATACCGCATTGATTCTTCGTGAGTTTTTCGGCAAAAATTCAATCAATATCCTGTGACTTCTGGCTGTTCAGCAAAGCGACCGCTCCGGGGAAACCGTTTTTAGTCAATTGAGGACATTAAACGTGAATCGCTACGCCAAGTGAAGGCTATTCCGGAAAATGACTTTAACAACTGTTACGAGAATTGGAAAAAACGTTGGCATAAGTGTATTGCAGGGGGGGATTACTTTGAGGAGGACGAAATAGATTTGGCAGAATAAATAAAGAAATTTAAAATTGCCCACAGTAGTATATTAAATCACTCTGTTGGAAAACCAAAGCAAGAAAGTAATTCCTTTGAAAAAAAATAGTTGATATAAGTTTTCAATTATTTTCTGGATTGTTGTACTGTAACAACAGCAACAACTAACTCTATACACCAACATCCTGAAGTAGCAAATCATTAATACCAACACAAAACATGACAAGAAAAAATGAAAATATGTTCATCATGTCATATTTTCCCATGATAACTTATTTGCTTTACATGTCAACGCAAGCCAATGTATCACTTGTCAGTGAGACGGTATGATGATGTTTTTGTTGCTTCGTTGGCTCTTTCTGATGATGATGAACATCAAGCAAATGCTTAAATTCTACATTACTTACACTTGGTAACACAAATATCAGCCAATAAATAAACAAACAAAGAAACAAAACTGACTGAGAAATTTATAAAAACGCCATCTTTAACATTTTACATTTGAAAATATGAACAACCATCATTTCTTATAAAAAAATTTTTCGTTTTGACACATTTTTCCGACATCTTCCTTTTATTTTTATCATCAAAATGTTTTATTGTCATCATTATTCACTTGAATAAGCTTTAAAGCTTTTTCATTATATTTATTATTTGCAAGCAAATCTATGGCTCTATTTGTATATGTAAGGACTGGTATTAGAAGGCTTTGGTATTGGTTTCGGCTTTGTCTTGGAAGAAGAGCATTACACATACATAATTATGTATGTATTTATTTATAAAACCAATAACAAATCCCATCTTAAAACATGATTCTTGAACCACAAGCCTCTCTCCATTCACAACCGACCTATAACTTGGTGTACCCGCCACTCCTAGAATATGATACAGCAACAAGTTCAGTATTCCGAAGATGCTTAAATAAACCTCCAATTCTGAGAATATAAAAGTTTCTCAAACTGCAATTAAAGCTTTCTAAATATATATTGAATATAATATTGAGATTTATGCCTTAATTCCATCATATTAATTCACCTAGAAGTGCTACTCATGAAACGAATGCATGTGGTCAACGCTAACCACGCAATAACGGGATACAGTTAGCCTCAGCCTAAAGCAGGACATAGACGTTGTAAACGTTGGTTGTACGAGATTGCAACGTTTGTAGACTCGTTGTATTAAGTTGTGTTTTGGTTTTATGCAAAATTCAAACATTTTTTCTTGGGCAAGTTGTAACCCGTTCACATCGTTGTAACGCAGTTTTATTTTCCAGCTGGGATTTCGTTCAGTCTTCCCAGGGTTTCGCTAAACGTCTGCTTCCCTCTATACTTATATGGTACTATATCAACATAGCTATTTTGCTAACGAAACTATTACGGTGAATGTATAATTCTCTACTAGATTACAGCGAATACGAGATGATTTCGGGAGATCTTGTGTCCGGAACCATACGACGAATATAAGATAGTTTCGGGAGACCTTATATAATATAAATTAAATACAATCGGCAAAGCTCTCGGACCACAGTTGAAGTGACCTGCTTGTAACTATAGTTCGTACCACAAAGTAGTAAACAGAGGTGAAACGACAGTATAGTGATCTTTTTCTCTATCCATCTCGTTCCCTCAGAGCATTAGTTTTGTTTTTAGATTTTTGTTTTTATTTTGATTTTCTTGCCGTGTTTTCCTGTATTTGTTGTTGTATTTCGTCACAAAATACTATATTAGTCTCTTTCTAACAGAGCCCATAGTAAAATAAACTGAGTTTTTTATTTTTTATGTGTCAAAGTCTTCACCTCTGGTTACCCTGTGGTTCGTACGGTAGCGATAACCTTTCCTCCACATTATATCCAATACTTGATATAAACTAAATGAGAATTATAACTTATAAACAACGTATAGTTTTGGTTTCTTAATATGTTGGCTATCAGGTGCTAATAATGTATGTGTAGTTACAATATGTTAGCTGCCTATTACTAATGTTGATTTGCCTATCGGTATGTTTATGTTTGCAAATTTGTAACGACACGGCATGTGAAGGTGTTGTACAACCTCATTCCATTTTGTGCTCACTATCGTAGTGTTAACATAGCAGTGATGGAAAATCAAGATTTAAAAATGAAACTGAACGTAACTTAAGAAGTACAAATTAAAAAAATGTTTCAGTTTGGAAAAAAGTACTTTTAATGTCATCTTCAGTGCTGAAAAAGGTGCAATAGTACTGAACATTCCATCACTGTCATCTTTAGTCAACAAGACTTGTTTGCAAAATAAAGTTTTACAACGAAGTTTTATTGCTTGTAGGCAAAACACTCAACTTGGTCACCAACCGAGTTGTACCAGCTGAGATTGGATAACGAAAACAGACGTAAGTTATTCCTAAACCCAGCACTGATTAACGTGCCAATTGTATCCATTCGTATAAATATGATTACATTACAATTTTAGGTATATATTGAAAAAAACAATCAAGCAATAGTGTTCAGCATTATTTATAAATATCTCCCAGGTATGTATGATGCGCTACTTACTAAAAGAACTCGAGTTCTTCCTGAACATTTCCACAAACTTCTAAATTTTATAGATAGAAGGATTAAATAAGGCGAATGGAAGTTTTATAAAATTGGGAAAATATCTGCAGGTGCCCCTACAGGTGGTATACTAGAGCCGCTATTGTTTATCCCCCTACAGCAAATATAGAAATAAGCTCAAATACATAAGTATACGTCAACATTTGCAGACGACACGGCTTTTATAAGCGTTAAGCAAGAACCGAAGGTAGCATTCAAACAACTTAAGTCTCGCCTTCATGAGCTAGGGCTAAAAAAGTGGACAATAAAGACAAATATATACATCGAAATATGCTCACTCTCAGAAAGCAAATTTGTTCACCAATAACAAATACCCCTGTTCCTGCGGAAGCAAACGTTAAATATTTGGATAATCATCTAGATATACTCCTAACTTAGTCACGCCATCGTCTTCTTTGATATTGGGAATCGGAAGATTTGTCCTGTAACCAGTGAACTCATTAAGCTAGTGTCAACTTTGCTACTAGACGGATTCAGGCTTGAAAAAAGTTGTTTTGACTCTATACCCAAGCAGTTTTCCCTTTCCGTGGTTAGACTAGGTTGAAGTTTCCATAGATATTGTCCTTAGACCTTTTCCCAATCGTCCTACTTCCGTCATCTACAACTCATTTATCTGATAAGGCCAGATGCGTTAATTCGGCTCACATCTGCCCCTTTTTCTATTCAAGGTAGTTCGAACCTTGCGATACTTTATAGTACACTCGTATCTTATTCCCCAATCAAGTAAAAATAGGAACTTTGCTATGCAAACATTTTGAATATTTCAAAAATTTGAAGGCTTTTTTAAAATTTTAGATCCCTTGGCTCCCTTTTGCTTCAGTGTACTCATAACACGGTTTAGTTGTATATTGATTTTGAGAGTTTGTTGGCCCATATAATTACTAGTGCCTAAGCCCCTCTTGACAGAGCGTGACTTAGCGTATTCTGTTCCACCTTTCAAGTGCTTCTTTCTCTCCAGTTGGAGTAACTAAACTCCACCCCTAACTACTAGAAGCCTACTCCTGATTGCTACCTAAGACCAACCACCGCTACCATACGCTGGCGGCCGCCATCTAACAGTCTGAAATTGCCACCAGCATAAATAATATTTTATTATACATGCATGCGTCAACTGATGATAGTTCACAATATTGGAGATTATAACATACGTTATCGTGTGACTAAACGTACGTTTTTTACGAAATTTCATCCGTCAACAAATCTTTTTTCGACTAAATTGAAAATTGCTGGAAATTCGGTTAATAAAAATGTTACATAATTTTTTTTTTCGTATGATTGTCGATACGATATTGGATGTAACGATTCCACCCCTTGTTTTTCCGTAGAACTTTTCATGACAATTGCACCATTACAGCTTTGAAGCAGGGACTATTCGGAATGATATGCAACATTTATTTAAGAGAAGTGTTTAAAGAAATGCGAGACACATAAATTTCCAGCATGATCTTTCTAACATCGACTGAAAGATGTGACTTAGGGCGCTTAAAAGAACGCATTAATGGATAATTATCTCCCTCAGTATCTTATTTTCACACATTAAACATAGACTATGTGAAGAACGATTTTAGCCAGAAGTAGAAGTCGTGGATGGATTTAAATACCATATATTTCGGATGTCTTGAGAGGAATAATAAAGACAATTTGGTGTTTCTGTTTAGGCTCACAATATTAATACTTACTCTAGCGACTCGCCTCATAACTAAAATATTTACCACTTTGAACCATCATAATTCTACATTAAAACGAACTGAAACTCTGATCAATTTTGATTGTTTAAATTCCAACTCCTTAAACCACTTAAACAACGCGTCTATATATTCCTAACATTTAATTGCTCAGTATTCTGTAATACTTCAACAATGATGCATTACTTACGATGAAATATCATTAAAAACACTCATATGTGTGTGTGTGTGCGTTATGTGCGCTGTTGATGTTAATGAAAAATTTGTTTTTAATCCTTCTCAACATGTGAAATTCTCATGAAAACTCTTAATTGCAACACAGATAGAGACTCGTGTAATGTATACATTTTTCTACACCTGCATCAAAACATACATAACATACTTATTCAGGCACTCACTCCACTTACATGCCCACACACACACATACACTCGCTTTGGCTTTAGTCACCCAAAATGACTGCAAAAATCAAACGTATAAAAACAGGGTGGCGGCTTTTTTCCAATTTGACATTTCAGCCTACAAGTGTGTGACATCGGAAAAGTAAAGTGACAGTGTCAACATTAAAAGCGGATTAAAATTTATACCACAACAACGACAAGGCAACAATTGAAGTTCTAAGGGAAAGAGAATGAGAAACTTTAAATGTGTGTAAGGGCGAGAGTGAGTAGTAAAAAACATGAAAAGGGGTTTAAATGTTTGTAATGGGTTGAAAGTTGAAATTTTCAAGAAGAGATTTTAAGTTTACCTTTCATAATTTTTTTTTAATTTCAGCCCTTTATTTATAACTTTAAATTTTATTGCTTTAGGACGAGTCTGATTTTAAAATCTTATTTAATGTGCTCAATATTGCTTTTAATAGCCAGGCCGATTAATCGTCTTCGACTAAAGTTCGGCTTAAATAAATACTCGGTGGTCGAGAAAATTTGAATGCTGCGAAGCAATTTTGGGAGTAAGTATTTCGCTTAGAAGTATAAACAAATAATTTGAGGAGAAGGATTGTATTACAGAAGGAATTTTTAAAACCGATCATTGGCTTTGGATTTCTCATGGGTGGAAAATGTCACTGTATTTTTTACTTATAAATTTTTATTTTTCAAGAACTTACTTCTAATCAAAGCAGGGTGTGTCAATAATTCTGCACTATTTAGGCATTTATATCACTTATTTCGTGCAAGTGGCAAGTCTAGCATTTAACAGCTGTCAACTATGATTGTTCCGATTATACTAACTTTAGCGCTACGCAAAAGAAGAACGCTAATACAGATAGAAAGTATCTCTTGCGTAAACGTACCGGTCGATCTTTTGAAAATATTGTTGCTGTAAACGAGAGTGTCGCGGAAAACCCGAAAATATTTATTCGGCAGTGACTGCAAATGACATTCATTGCAGGATTATATCGAAGTTTTTATGTCCTCAACTGTCCGATATGGATCGACATGGGGTTTCAGCTGGAATGCGTCACCTGCCACTCCGCGCAAGAAGCAATCGATTTGATGCAGCAACGATTTCCAGAGTCCACTCTTAGTAAGACTCCTTATAGTTAAAATAAACCCCAGTCTGTTTTCCAAGCTCTTGGCTTCAAAATATCATATTTAAAATTAATTACAACTTCAACGTTTATCTAAGTTTTGCGTATCGAACATCTGTTTTATCAATTCGGATTGCGCATTGAAAACGGCACGCGTCATTACTACAAAACTAGCAAGGAGTTCGCTTTCTTTTTATGTGGAGTTAAAACGCGCAATAAGGAATGGTTTAGACGATACGACTTTACGTACGTAAAATGCTAGAGAAAATAATATTAAAATTCAGTCGGTATTTCAAAATTAAACAATTGCTATAGAACCAAACATAGTAAAGAAAAATGCACCCTGATCTAAAAAGAAGTAATAATTATCTAATAAAATGTTCTGAATTTTCTGAAAAAATATGGCTGTTTTAAACAAACCCTGTTTTCATCAAATTCTATGAAGAAAACCAAAATTTTAACACTTTCTTCCAACAAGCAATACCAGATCAGCAATACCAAATACAACAAAATAGGAAAATACATAAAGCGACGTCTTTTGTATGAAACCCCACCACAGTTTTTTAATTAATAAAATATTAGGTCATTAAAACAATATGACATCATAATATAGCTTTGTGAATTCCACAATTATGTTCATAATCACGTTCATAATCATATCATAAATAGCTCAAATAAATTAAGAAACATTAAAAAAACAAATAAAATATTTTAAAAAGGCGAAAAATCATGCACAAATTCTGCTCATGCACATTTAATCATTCGTTTTTTTTTACACTCAAAAGTATAAATCAAAATGTCGCATGATTACGATTGATCAGCCGTGATTTCGGACTGTATAAAATGTTAATGCAAAATATGGTTTCTCGAATGTTTGATGTAATACAAAAATAGCAAAAAAAAAACTGTTTTAACTGGTCGCCTTCCGCAAGCGGAAGACAAATATAATTAATTTAAATATGCCTGATCTTTTGGTGATAGATTTTTCCAACCTTTACGTGTTCGGAATAAAAAACTTATGTAGACGGTTGGAGTCTACATTTGTAGCAAGTAAGTATTTATTTTCTTTCATAAAACAGCGTTGCACAAAGACGACGTCATGTGCGTAACATATTGTTCTTTATAAGCCACTTCAAATCGTGAGTGCGATCTTGCACTTTCTCATTTAACAATTTTGACAATAACAGGTTGCGTCGGCTGTTAATAATAAAAATTAAAATAGCGAAGAGCCCTATATCCATTTAGATAACCAAGCGTGCTTGAGCATAACTTATACAGTTGGCCATTGGTGGAAAAAAATCCGTTTTGCTAGACTTCTCAAGAACTTTTATCGTTTATTTACAGTATGTGATAATTGTTTTCGTAGAGTGACTACGCCTAGAGTGACTACGTCTAGGATGGTGTAATGTGTTTAAAATACCATAAACAACATACCACATATTTTAAATAGAGAAAAAAAAAAAAACTCTAATTACATTTGCACCACTTTTGTTTTGATAAAAATTTTATGTAACAATAAACCTTAAAAAAAAAATTAACAAAGAAATTGTGACACACATATAGGAATATAAAAAAACCATAAACAACATACCACATATTTTAAATAGAGAAAAAAAAAAAAAAAAAACTCTAATTACATTTGCACCACTTTTGTTTTGATAAAAATTTTATGTAACAATAAACCTTAAAAAAAAAATTAACAAAGAAATTGTGACACACATATAGGAATATAAAAAATTTGTAAAATGATAAATATTAATAGCGTAGGTCAAAGCACTTTAAAGAGAACATAGATATTTTAAAATACAGAAATAATAAGAAAGAAAATTACAATTTTAAATGACTCAATTCTCTTTTTGTTGTAAATGGATATTTAAAATGAAGTATGTTTATAATATTGTAATCATTAGAATTAAGTATAAATAGTTGAAGAAATAGAAAATAAAATCAGAATATTTTTGCATCAAAACCAAATCAGTTCTCACTCCTTCTGTGTTGCACTCTAACGGGTAGCATAACAGAATTAAAGCAAAGTCTGCAGCTAAGTGCAGCTTTATAAATATGCTTAGCGAAAACAAACCTATAGAACAGGACTTTTCATGGCGATCCTTGCCAACCATTGAATACTTTTAAACCTTATCAAAATTGAATCCTTTTCCAACTAATTATATGTCCAGGCACGAAGATCCAACCCCGTCAAAGGAGGATATAGACGCAATATTCTCAAAATATTGCGTAGAAGAATACATACCAGAGGGTGCCAACACACACCAACCGAAATACACACCTACTCCATTAAATGCTGGGCCAAAACCTTTAACAATTGAAGAGTACTTGGAGAGGAATCAGAAAAGAAAAAAAGAAGAACAGAAACGAGAAACGAAGAAGAAAACGAAAAGGGGAGGAAA
This sequence comes from Phania funesta, assembly GCA_963932375.1. Classification (NCBI taxonomy): domain Eukaryota; kingdom Metazoa; phylum Arthropoda; class Insecta; order Diptera; family Tachinidae; genus Phania; species Phania funesta. The sequence continues at coordinate 98,571,276 of OZ010653.1, read as the reverse complement.
GAAACTCCAAATAAAGAAACAAAGAAGAGAATTAGTGCGACTAATAGGTTTGTCACACGGACAGGAAAAAAGAAAACTATACATAGAGCTACAAAGATTAAATGGGCAATCTTCAACTATAAAACAATTAAACAAAGATTATGCATTGAATGTATTTAAAAATGGACTGAAAGGAGATTTAAAACCTACTATTTTCGCTTCAAGACCCAAAGAACTTAATGAAGCACTACAATTAGCATTAGAGCTAGAAAAAGAATTTTCTAATAACTCCGAGCAAATCCTTTATTTCCTGCTTTCTTAAAGTTTTTAATTAAAGTTTCTACTTTACTTATAATTACTTCCATTTAGATACATATACTATTATTTGTTTTCTGTATGTTTTATTAAAAAAAAATTTTTTTTTTTTTTTTAAACCTGTACTACAGCTTTCTTTTGAACATAATTCTTAATATATCTATTTAACTTACTTATTATAAAAATTATTACAATAATACAAAAAATAAAAAATGCATCTAGTTTAATAGTCGTCCCGAAGTCCATCTCTTGGTTGTTGTTATTATTCACTGTGATGGCTTCTACAGATTTGGATTTTTGATTGCCCATATAAGGGACCGTATGAAATAACAAAAAGACTAGGAATTAATTCTTTATTAAAAATGGATAATTCAGAAAAATTATATCATAATAATATACTTAAGTTATACAAATCTAATTAATAGTAAAAACAATTTCAATAAGCATTATTACAAATACTTCACAATTAAACACTTATATATCATTTGAATTTTTTTTTTAGATTAAATTCATTTCATTACATTCATAAATTCAATCCTAAGGGGGAAGGTGTAATGTGTTTAAAATACCATAAACAACATACCACATATTTTAAATAGAGAAAAAAAAAAAACTCTAATTACATTTGCACCACTTTTGTTTTGATAAAAATTTTATGTAACAATAAACCTTAAAAAAAAAATTAACAAAGAAATTGTGACACACATATAGGAATATAAAAAATTTGTAAAATGATAAATATTAATAGCGTAGGTCAAAGCACTTTAAAGAGAACATAGATATTTTAAAATACAGAAATAATAAGAAAGAAAATTACAATTTTAAATGACTCAATTCTCTTTTTGTTGTAAATGGATATTTAAAATGAAGTATGTTTATAATATTGTAATCATTAGAATTAAGTATAAATAGTTGAAGAAATAGAAAATAAAATCAGAATATTTTTGCATCAAAACCAAATCAGTTCTCACTCCTTCTGTGTTGCACTCTAACGGGTAGCATAACAGAATTAAAGCAAAGTCTGCAGCTAAGTGCAGCTTTATAAATATGCTTAGCGAAAACAAACCTATAGAACAGGACTTTTCAATGGTGATAAATGCCAGCACAAAATTTTCCGTTTATTAGAAAAGGCCAAGAGCTTGTTGGTCCAGCGCATCAACGCCTGGTTTGGTCGAGTTGTAGTTAGCAATATATTGTGTGTTTTTTCTATCAGTTACCACAGCGGTTATCAAAGGTCTAATGGAAAAAGTATAACAACTTTCCTCCTTTTAGCCAATAAGACACTAATCTCAACTTAGATTCAATAAAACTAAAAATGTATTATCGCTTATTTGCGGTCAACTTTCATTGCAATTGCTACAAATGTCTCGTTTTAGGAAACAGTCCCAAGAAATCCTAGACCACTAGGCATCAAGTATCTGGTCATGTTAAAAAGTATGCATTTTCTTATGGCGAAGGGGACCAACACTGCTTAAGATTGATTTTTAAAAAGCTAAGCCAAATTTTCTTTTTTACTTAATTTATTCTGCAAAAACGCTATAATGTCGACAAGCGAGCACATAAAGGCTTATAAAAAGCTTTCGCACTAAACTTTAATGAAATTTGAATTTTAAAGTTTAAATTTTTAAAAAAATAATTTAAAGTAGACCTTCCTTGAATTTGACTAAAGTTGTCATTCAATTGTTTTTTTTTTTTTTTTTTTTTTTTTTTTTTTTTGTAACAAACAATCAGCCTTAATGGTACAACTACCACTTTTAGCAAATAAACGAATTAATATTAAGCATACGCCCTGTGGCCTACCAGACAACATTTAAACAGCCTGAGAGCGGGAGAAACACGGCAAGTATACAAATGTATGTATTTGTATGTGTTAATGATGATTAACTCTATATGTCATAATATTATGTTGACACAAAATATCCTCTAGCAAATCATTAATAAATCATTCCGAAATGCACTTTCAGACTTTCAACATCAGGAATGTGTGGATGCGTGTGCGTGTGCTTGCCTGCATTTGTGTTTGTGTGTGAAAATATTTAGGCGTGTATGTGCTTAAACATAACAATTTTAAGTTACGAGTATTTCAACATCAAATACAAAAAATCTATCTATCTAAAAATATCCTGTATTTTGAAAAAAAAAGTGATTTAATCACAATAATAATAACAATAATAATATTAATAACAACTACACGTTATTAATTAATTAAATCATATTTATTTATAACTAAACATTACTAATAAACAGCTAAAAGTCAAAATTCAATTTCAAAGTAGGTAACATATTTTATGTTTTAACTTTTTTCTAATTTCTTCGGAGTTTTTTGCTTATTTTGCTGATGTTGACAATAAATATCAAAATGTTAAAAGAAAACGTGCCATTTAGGAAATTTGCGGCATATGTCGTTGTACAATAAACAGTGTTTTTTCTGTTGTTTTCTTTTTGTTGTTGAAGCTTTGTTAGAGTTTTTGCTATATAAACAACAAACTATTTATATAAAACTGTGTAAACAAACATATTTAAGGAGGCCACACAGGATGTAATTCATCATTGTAACTGAGCAATTTGTCGGGGCTTAGGATTTATGATTGTGTTACAAACAGATTTCCATTGTAAAGCTAAAGTCAATAAAACGGTATAAGAAAGTATTAAACATGATTGCTGCATGGGTACTGTAACCATTATTATGTTCTCTACAACAATATATTTTTGTGACATACATATACAGAAATATTCTTGGAATGAAATTATTTTTATTATTGTCTGGTAGATAATTGTATGGCATATATTTTTAAATATGACTTCTGGCATATGTCCATAATCCATTCGATCAGTCCAATTTTTGACTACTTTTTCCAATAAATCTCGCGGTATAACGTCAACGGTGGTTTGAATATTGGCTTCCAATACTTCAAGACTTGCTGGGTTGTCGGCATAAACCAATGACTTGACATAGACCCATAAAAAGTAATCCAGAGACTGTGATGCAAGGCTCTGGTACGACAAATTCAGAAAATACGTCACGAAGGTACTTTGCTAATTCAACTTTGATTTCTGAGATTACGAGTCTAGATACAGATATAATTAAGAGGTTATTAATTATTCACGAACCTATAACCAACAGCTAAGCAATGGACCTAAAATAAATTTCGTGATTTTTGTCTGAAGAAAGGAAAAAAGAGTGTTACACTGCACGAGTGGTACAATATGCCACCTACAACCTGCAAAATTTTTATTCACAGAAAAGATATGATTGAAAAGTATAATTTTCCTGTCTGTCCGAAGAGGCTTCAGAAAGTCGTAGCATTGACTATAAAAATATCGACTCAGACCCGATGACATCACATTTGATATATGTAACGAAGTTAGGGCTTTAGAATAGAATAATTATAATACGGTTCATATATTTTCGTATACGAGTAACTTAAGTTTGTCCTTAACATATCTTTAACGTTTTAAGTTCTGCTAAATAGATAAAACTAAATCAGTCATTAAATTATTATATTTAAAGAAAACCCCTTTTTTCCCTCACCTTCACACAAAAATCCCCAGTGTGCGGTGGTGTAAATAAAAGTTGCAAAAACTTTTATTTTTCTATGTTATCAAAACAAGAGGATACAATTCTGCATGAGTGTGAGGTTCTTGTTTTATAATTTCTTTTTACCCTCTTATATATAAAAATGTAAGTTTTCATTTTGGCTGCGTAAAGTATAAACGTTGCAAAAAGTCGAATTTCTATGTAGGTCTGTTAACAATTTTGGACTTAAATTTTATTTGCAAATTTTTAATTTGCTTTTCTATTTTTAATTAAAAAAAAATGGTTGAAAATAAGCACAAACATTAAAAAAGTATTAGGCTTATCCGTGTAGTTTTTGAAGCTTACATAGCCCCAAGAGAAAATGATATCGCGTGATCTAGGCAGTTTTCACAATTAAAAAAGATATTTGACGGAATCAAGTATTGTCTACATTGCGGTAAAGTCGTTATTATTCGCGGCGTACCCTTTTATGATTGAGGGGTACTTTAAAAGCAATACATCAATAGTTGTGGGTTTAAGCTTTGCTATTTTGAGGCGTTATGTATTGTTCCAATGACGTCCCACATGTTCAATACAATAGCCTTGAAATCCTGTACGTTGGGGTATTTAGTCAGTGGCGTCAACATGCTTGAGGTACCAAACGTCGAGAGAGTTAAATCTGGCATAGCTACAGGGTTAAGTATTGTTTCGGTGTTGGCCTATGTGCTTAATACACTAGTCCTGCCAATCTCTACGTTACGGTATTGGGTCAGTGACGTCCATAGGCTTGACATACTTTCTCTCGACAGAATTGGCTCATGTGAAGATTAGATAATTTTTTCAGTGCCATCCCACAAGAGCAGTCCGGCCAAGGGTTTCTCCACGAAGTGGGGAACAAATAACCCAAGATAGTGGTGGTGTTCAGAGCCCTTCGTGCCGTCAGGTATCCATATATCTACTGTAGCGCTAGGCAACGGCGATTAAATTTTCATAACGTTAAGAGTTTATTTATTTTCACAATTGAAGTAAGTATTCTTTGAATGAACCTCCTGGAAGCGACATTCCCCATCTGAGAAATGTCCTTTCAGGCAGCAGATAGCAAATGGCGCCATTAATAGTATCGTTTTTGTATTTTTAAATTTTCCAAAAAAATAAATGACTAACATTTCCGTGCACCTATAACATTAACAACACTAAACTGTAATTTTGTGTGCAGTCCGGCCAAGGGTTTCTCCACGAAGTGGGGAACAAATAACCCAAGATAGTGGTGGTGTTCAGAGCCCTTCGTGCCGTCAGGTATCCAAATATCTACTGTAGCGCTAGGCAACGGCGATTAAAATTTCATAACGTTAAGAGTTTATTTATTTTCACAATTGAAGTAAGTATTCTTTGAATGAACCTCCTGGAAGCGACATTCCCCATCTGAGAAATATCCTTTCAGGCAGCAGATAGCAAATGGCGCCATTAATAGTATCGTTTTTGTATTTTTAAACTTTCCAAAAAATAAAGGACTAACGTTTCCGTGCACCTATAACATTAACAACACTAAACTGTAATTTTGTGTGAATTTAATGATAGCTCTTCAACCTCTCCAGGTTGTTCTATAGTCTAGCATTCGAAATTTTGCTTATAAAGAGCCATTAAGCCAGAAGTAGTCCACATATTGCTAAATAATAAATTTTCTTCGAAAACAGTGTAGCAATCATATTCATGCTTTTCTAGAGCCCGAAAACTGAAACGATAACGAATCGTAAGGTTGCTCTTTTTCAAATTGTGAATTAGTGAACTTTACTTGTGGCATGCGAAAATCCAAGCTGTTGAGATCTGCGTCAATATACTTCAATACGTGTTGAACTTGGTCCATTTAGTTGGTGGGTAGACTATATATATTTCACTTGCGGAACACTAAACGAAAAATGACACTGAATAGCCCAAGCAAGTTTGTTTCCGAACCAAACTTGACAAGAGATGACGGAAATTCCTGCCAATCAACATCAAATCACACTGTCGGAATATCAAATCAAGAATTAATTAACACGACATACATAATTATGGCAGCGCAATAGCTATATCTGTCAAACAAACGCTAAGGAATGGCAACCTTAATTGGCGTCAGGAAGCATATTTAAACGCTAGTGGATAAATCATGTTAAGAAGCATTACATATTACTCTGTTGTCTACTAGTGTCAAGCTAAAGGGTGTGACAAATTTTAATAGCGTGTATCTTAAGATATAACACCTTAAATTATGAATTGTAGACAAAAAATAGTTATTGAGCTACAGCATCTATAAATGAACTGTTTTCTCTCAATGCCGATTTGATATCTAATTTCGAAAATTCGAAAATTTCACATTCTTTTCATTTCAATTTTATTTCGATTCGCACAAAAAATTTATCTTACTCACTGTCGCATTAGTGCATGTCATTCGCTTACAAATATAATAACTGACTGTGAAATAAGTCAATAATAAATTTATTAAATTTAAAGAAGCGTTAATAAAGATTGCTTTCTAAAGAATTCATTCTTTTCAAAACTGCAAATATTGTTTTTTTTTAGTTTCGTTTTTTCAAATGTTAATACCATTTGCTAACATTGTTTTGTTTGTTCTTTTGTAAGTTTTCTTATAGTGTTTATGTGAACCATTGTATACATTTCCCCCAAAATTATTGCTGGTTTTTTTGTAACAATGGGGCAAAAGCTGAAGAATTTGTAACAGATTTGTATTCTTTGTATTTATTACGTTAGCAGGAATTATTTTATTGAAGAAGAAATTAATTTTTGCAAAAATCGGGTGAAGGACGCGTCCACATGTCATATGTTCTATAATTAATAAATGGCACTCTGGCCACAGGAATAAACGAAATATTGTGTAAGTCATTACTTGTGGTTCATGTGAGTGCTAGTTTTTTTTATTGTAATTGCAACTAGATTGCTAGTCCTTGCCATATATCCTGTATATTAAAAATCGATATAAGTGACCTTAAAGCTTCGTACTACCTACACTGGTGCAAAATAATTGTCCGCTCAAGCCAAAAAAAATGTCCTTGTTTATGCCTAAAGCGGTTTCGGCCGACGTTTTAAGTGCATTTTTTTACCTTTATCGTTTTTTTTTCACAAATTGCAAATGATTGCAGTACCACGAGCTAAGAGTCTGTCAAAATTTTTATTGACTTTATTGAGTGTTACCATTTATATTGCTGGTGATATTTTTACATGTCGCGCAAATTGAAAAATTGTGCACTTTGGTAAGAAACTATGTATTTACCAAACCATATAGCAGGATAATGATATGTACGTCTGTGTTTTAATTTACATTATTATGCTTGTGTAAAGCTTCCAAGTCCTCTGTGTAAGTTTAATAATTCTTTTTCATACGAAAAATAATTGCCTAATGCTCAAATATACAAAATAATTGCCTAATGCTCAAGTAAGTAGATTCGCATCGTTCTGTTACGAATCAGCTGACAAAATCAATAATATAAATGAGGTGCGTTAAGACATGGTATCTTTCAGTCACCACACATTTTGATGTTCGCACAGAAATTAGGCCAGTCAAGACCGTCGCTATTCATGTTCGCATCATATTCAAACAGAGTTGACAATTGTATGCACAAATTTGTTATGCCATTTTGCGAGCTCGTCTGTAAACGCCCGCACATGAACTATGCTAAAAGCACCCATACAATCTCGATGAGAGGTAAAGAAAATTATGATCAAACTGCACAGGAAAATCTACGCGTATTTTTTAAACAGAAGACCACAAACACATTTTCTCTCTTTATTTTGCAGACGCTCCCTCAATGTGCGAACAAATTTATAGCTAGTCAAGACCTAATGTAAACTACGGTCGAGTTGGCGAGCGCGTTACCTAGCCAACATGAAGTCAAAGGTTAGATGTATCATGCTGCATTATATTATTCTACATTACGCTTTCGAGTTAAACAAATATTTAATAAATGGTTTAAATTGCCTAGATATGCTGTACGACTGAAGATTAAGAGTGCTAGAATTTTAAGAAACAACAAATATTGGGAAATAAATAATATTTATTCTCTTACGACAGTTTGGTATTAATAAAATGTGTTTGAAATGTGATGAACTGCATTATATATTATAAAATAATTTTCGCATATCATCAATGTGAAATTAAACCCGTGTGTTTGCTGGATAAGTATTCCTCTCTCATCAACGACAAAACGAAAATTCATAAGAATATGTTTCAAGTTGTTGCTGCACAATTCTGCTATGAAATGGCTACGTATGTTTTAAAGTGAAACAATACGAATCTACTAATTCTTCTATAAAAGTTTGATTCATAATCGCGTGTTTTTCGTACTTGAAAAAACTAAAAGAGATGGAATCTGGAATTAATTTACAATTTTAAAATTTATTTTAGAGTTACTGCCTTTCAAAACAAGTGTTTTTACAAATTTAAAAAATTGCACTGCAACAATTTCACAGTTTAATCGCTTTCTGAAACATTCAGCTGTTAAGATTTGGCAGAACAAATCTAAAATTGTTCAATAAACGCTTTCAACAATAAATATGCATGTCTGTCAGAAGATACTGATAAACAGTTTTCCACTCTTCAAGTGGGGATAATGCATGTAATCCGCAATTAGATTGTAGGAAATTTGTGTGTTACATTGTCCTTGTCAAATGCCTTTTAAGCTTTAATATAAATAAGGATATAATCGAAAGCACACCAACACATATATAGAATAAAGGCAAGTTTTGTCATTACAACTACACCACTCTTTTACAAGCACTTTGCACTTTGTATCGTTCTCTGTCTGTCTCTCTTCCACTCATTTATTATAACCGATTCACTATTTCAATTTCGTTCTCTTCCCCTTCATTATTATTATTTAAATTTGTAAATGTGTTAAGTTTCTCACGTATTTGACTGGATTCTTTTATTGTTTTGCTTTGCATGGACTATTTATATGAGAGTGTTGTTGCTGCTTGAATGTACATAGAGATATGCACGCAGTATTTGGGAGTATTTTTTTTGTAAATTGTTTTTGTATTTATACTTTTGTTGTTTTTACATTTGTGCTGGACGTAATCGCTTTTGTGTCTTTATGCTACATTAAATATTGGCTTAAAAGCTTTAAAGTTACCATTGTGTAATATTTAATGAAAGTTTTTTTTGTTGAATTTACTTCAATAAATATGTTAAAGGCCAAATAGCACTTTATCAGGTAACTTGTTTTTTAAATATATAAATTGATTTTTGCACACTTTTTTTTAAGGGTCAAAAAATAAATTTTAATTGAATATTTTCAAATATAAATGTCACTTGTATTAGTTGAGTCCTGTATCATTTTACGAAAAAGCAAAACGTTCACGCCATGAGATTAGAAAATGCAAAAAACAAATTATTTGAATAAACTTTGATTTTGATTACTGGTGAAATTGACTCCGCTTGAAATTGAAGTGGTTTTAAAATTGTAGTATTACTAAATTTTAAAGAAAAAATTGTGTTTGCGGCTTTATATAAGTATCATTAAAACTGAAATTTATTAAATATTCTTTGAAGTTAATAATTGTGGCAATAAACATTTAATGCTGATCTGAAGGCTGGGGTAACCATAATCTAAGAGTAACATAAAAGCCATTTAGTTTGTATGTGGCATAAGTAACTTTAAACAAAAAATTAAAACATTACATACAATTTACCGATATCGGTTGTTGATATTTTTGTGGACAGTCGAGCCGCCAATAAGGTCCCTGATTTGAAAGTGGTGTAGTCGAGTTGTGTACGTGCGAGGAGCGGCTCGAACCAGAACGTGGTAAAACCACAGGGGGACATCAATTCCCCCTGGTCGAGCTTTCAAACACGTTATGAGAATGGTCGCTAAAAGAAACGGCTCGCAGATGGTCTACGATTACCCCTTGCAGCTTGTCGACAATTCTGTATGATTAGACTTATGTCGGTGCGTATGGGAATCTTACATAGGAGAAAGAAGAATCAGTTATTCATCTTCTCTTCGACTGCCCGGCTCAGCAAGAAGCTTGCTTAAATAATTGAACCATACATTCCTTTTGAACCTGGACTGTCCCAGGGATGCGACACTGATGAACCTGACAAGTTTTGCGAGCATCTCCAGGTGGATTATGGACTAGAGATCCTCGTGGTCTATAGGGAACTGTGGGAGTAGATAATTGGTAGTCAAGGCATCACGACAAAGGGCCTTGTGGCATCCGAGTGAACTCGCTGCATGCGAGCTGCCCTCCTAACCTAACCGAACGTAACCTGATATCTTTCGATTTATCAAACATTTTCTATCAATATGTTAAAAACTAATAGGATTTGGTTCGAGATAAGTTTTGTTACTTAACGGTATAACAAACCTTTTTATTTTGAACGCGGCATAAGTCGCTGCGATGATGTTTTTAAAAGCGGATAAGTGCGAGTGAAGTATCATGTTTAATTATATTTTAATTATATCTTATTATTATATGGACATATTTTTCTAAGGAGATAAGGATAGTGTGGTTTTGTATATAATAATTAATGATAATTAATATATTACACAATATTAGCATTATTTTAATAAAACTACTTTTATAAAATGTTACCAGATAGTGAATCAGATAGGATATGCTTATTTCAGGTATGGAATTATATGGATTTCAATACGGATTATTATTATGTAGAAATATTCCTTGTAATGCGAAAAAGCATACACCCTCCGACAAAGAGAGAATATGAGAGGGATTTAATCAGGTGAAGAAACAAAATATACTCTGAACCTCAATCAGGATAACCGAAATACTATTTAAACATGAACGTGAACAGCAAAATATGAAGCCTTTATATAACTTCAATATAATGCATTTATTTAAGCAAGTTTTATTCCGAGACTTAATCACTGTCATTTATAACGACGATTTAATTTATATTAAATACCCCACTCATATTCTAGATTTTCTTTAAGTCTTCTGTGCGATTAAATAACAAAATAACTTTTACGCTCGTTTTTGACTCTTAAATGCCTGTCTTCTCGGGAGATACCCTAGCCGGGACTCTTCTGAAAGAGTCTTTTATGTCTCGCTTTTCTGACAAATTACAACTCATTTTCGAGATAATTTGCTGAATTTACTTTTTTACTCTTATATTTTTTTTTACAGCACAAGTTTAGTCACTTAACTGATTTAATTGAGAATCTGTAAAAAGTCGCTTTCTAAGCATTTTTGGGAATATTTTTCGAGGTTTTTTTAGAGCAGATCTAATTAATTAGTCTTTAGTCGTCTATGGTAGTCTTAAAAGCCTCAGTTCGGTGAGTTTTGCCAAAATAGTATTCAAGTACTGACTGGGACGTTTTATGTTTTAATTGATATGTTAATTACTTTTGTATTGTGTGATAACAATTAAAATAAAATATTCTTGAATAAATCTTGATATGAAATACGTGGTTTAAATTATTATTACACCATACAACAACATCACATCGTTTGTTACACCGCAGATTACGAAAATAATTTGAATAAAAATTTGCGTGTCAGAATTTCGCAAAATTCGATTTTTAAGTTTTAAATTTTCGAAAGCAATATCTCGAAAACAGTAGGGAGTTAAATTTTTACAGAATATATAATTAAATAACTACAAATACTGCAAACAAAAAAAAAATATAAATATAAAAGGGTGCTACCACAAAAGATATAAAATTTGTTCTATGGGAACACCCTTCAATTTCACTAAGCTTTAATAAAACAAATAGTTATAAAACTTAAACAAAAAAAACTTGGAATATATAAATTATTGCTCAAGAAAAATCCCATAAAATTAGTTAGAATCCGCAAAATCGAAAACAATGTTCCGTTTTACAGAAAATCATAAGAAACACACACTCTGTGCAGTGGCTTTAAACCATCTATAAAACATCTATTATGTGACGATGTAATCATGAACGATTTTAGATATTGCTTGAATCAGAATATATTAACGCATAAATAGTTACTTTACCAGTTGAATGTCTGTAAGCTATAAAGCTCTTGTTCGTTATGATGTTTTAATTAAACGTTCATTGAATCGACGGGTGATTACACAGTAATTCCGAAATAATATGAAAATAGGCCTTGAAAAAATTATATGTGTTAGCTTGTCAGAATGTCAAGAAATTTTATTTTCAAATTTAGAATTTTCAAGAGAAAATTTTGCATATAGTGTAGAGGCTTGGCCATGAAAAGCAGAGCAATTATAGCTACCGTACCATCCATAGTTACAAGCAAGCCACTTGAACTTTAATACGAGAGATTTACCGATTCCTGTATCGAACGTAGTAGAACCGTAGACCGTAGATTTTCCGAATATTAATCGTAGTTTAGTGGCATGACGAATGTAACGTCTCCTGAAATTATCTTATATTATTCATACTTTGCCAAATACAAATTCTTTCAAAATGATCTCGTATTAATCGTAGTTTAGCTGCAACAATATGAATATAAGGTCTCTTCTTCGTATATAATCGTAATTTGCCGAATATAAGGTCTAGTTTCGTTAGTAAAATATCTGTGTTCATTCAGTGCCATCGACGTATTAAAGGAAGCAGAACTTTAGTGAAACCTTGGGAAAACTGAACGTAATCCCAGCTGGAAAATAAAACTGCGTTACAATTGTTCAACTCAACCATGTTGGAATTTTTATGGATGGGAATCATTTAATGATTTAAAATAAACGTTAACTTGTTATTCGCAACTAAAATAAGGTTAAAAACATTTTAAAATAACCATAATATGTTTGCCAGAATAATATATTGTTGTAGAGATTATAATATAGTTGTCGTGACCATGTCAAAAACATGTTATTTCTTTACGTATACATAGATAACTCATTAGTAAATAATCTTCATAAAAATTTGAAAAAATTAGGAAAAATTACCAAAATATAACAATTGTTCATATGTAAAATTCGCTGTAATTAAAAAAACATAAACGAATTAAAAAGTCACTTCGGATTTTGCAAGATGTATTCCCCCAGGCATTATGCTTTTCCCAGACCATTTCAGAAACCGTTAAACAAGCCGCAATAGATTCTTAATTTCACATCATTATCCCTGCGATTGGCAACATTTACATTTTTAATTACATTCGCTCAAACTTTGTCTCTCTTAGGCACGCAGCAACACACAATCACGCACACAACTCCAAACCCAGAACGAAATATTACAATTAATATCAACGTAAAGTTTATACGCTGCCTCTTTTTGAACATATAATTGTAATGTTTTGCATAATTAATTCTATTTTCTTTGATAAAGCAATGATAATAATGTGATTTGAATTGGGTTTGTTATTTTAACACCAACCAAAAAACTTTTACATTACAGCTTAGAAAGAGTAAGATAAAGGAGCAAATTTTGTTTATTATACCTACCGTCTTTATTCATAGCAGATTGAAAGCATTTAGCTAAACGACAAGCTCGACATTGATTGCGATGAGTTTTATCTACGGGACAACGGCCCTTCATATCACCAGTTGCTTTACAAGTGTAAATGCGATTACGATGAATGCTGCGCTTGAAGAAACCCGAACAACCTGTAAATAAAGTAAATGTAAATTAACCTGAAAATTAATTATATTATGGGATTTGTTTAAAAGCCATGGGTTGAGTAACTTGTAATATTGAAAGTGTATGTATTTATTTAAAAATTATTTGCTATTTCGACTAATTTTAATAAAATTTCGAAGGACGAATACAGAATTACCCGGTCTAGCAAAGGAAATACCTACGATTTGGAAATAAATCTCTTTTTTCCAGATTAGTATCATCTCAGGTCTCCTCTTAGCTTTCAGCGTTGTATTTAATATTAGTTTATACTCATCAAACTATATCATCAAGTGCAGATCCATTTATTTATAGTTAGAAAATCTTTAATCACCGGGCAATTATCATAAGTATGACCCTGGGAAATAATTACAAATTTTAATTATTTATTTTAAACTTTGCCAAAACTAAATGGTTGAACGCTTCAATGTAACATTAAGACCACACATTCTTTATCGCTAAATGCAGCCTACTTTCTTCAACTTAATTCATTAAACTTTATTATAATTTCTAATATTAACCTTCCTTTAATGCTACGAAATAGCAATAGCACAGAAAAAATACTGTACTTTGCTATAAACTGGACAAGTTTTAATAACAATAATTTTGTTTTTATTGTGCTGTTGAAAATAAATACAGTCCGGCAGTAGAAAAAGCCAAAAACATTTGCTGTCAGAAAACAGTACTTCTTTCTCTGTCATTTATTTATATATTTTGTCACATTGAAAGTATTGGAAAATATAATAGCAGGAATTTTTTGCACTAATAGGAAATTCTTAAATAAATATAATTTGATTTAAAGAAGAACGAAACTTGACACTGAAGATGGCACATAGCCGAAAACGGTTCCTCTACAAACCAAACTTGACAAGGAATGACGGAAATTCGTTCCAAAAATCTATACCGCGAATTCCTTTATATTTTTTTGTTAATCCTTTAGATTTCTTTCATAAGTATTCAACGAGGTAAAAAAATCAACCTCTACCTTATAATAAAATTGTGATAAGACCAAATGCACATGTACGAGATTTGTATACGATTATCCATTATAGCCTTTAATAATGTAGAATTAGCAAGAACAAAAGGGTGACAGCAATGATTTGGTATTGCTGTGCTGTTTTCTTTTTTCAATCGCACAAAAAGAGCAAAAGCAATATCGTATACGTTTTTCTGGTGCTTAGATATACATAGTTATATATTTATTTGCTTTTAGTGTGCTGTCAAAAGACGATTGCAGCATAAAACAGCGCAGTGTTTGCCGTCATATTTAAGCTGTGGCTATTGTTGTTGCTGTTGTGTTTTTAATATTAGCTTCATAGCAACACTAATATCAATTTTAATCTAGCATTTTTAAAGCCCTGCTTAAATTTCTTACCTATTTAAGAAAAACAATACATCTTGTATCACAAGCACCTATAATAAGGTTTTTTTCGCGTCAGTTGGTGATAGCCAACCACGTTTCATTCATGGCTGCCAAACTGAACAAAAATACTTCATTGTTACGGGGAAATATCTTCAAACATTCAGTGGCACAATCCTCACAACATACAGTTGGGCCTTTTCACTTTATTCTTTAAAAAGTTATATCTCAACTCTTGTGTTTTTTAATTTTATTTTTGAAATTGTCATTTACATACGTAATTTACTTTTGTAGTCTGACATCTATCATCACCGTAAAATAAGAAGATCTGCAGGGGTTACCAACTTATTGCAAAAGTCCTCATTCTGCATTCGCTTCCCTTATGATTTCTTTTTGTTGCAATTTTTTTTTCCTGACCATTCTTTAATTGAAAAGCAATGATACTTATAGCATTTTCCTTTCTGAAAAAATGTTGCCTTTTAAATAGGTTCGCCCAAGTCTTTCATCAAGTCATGCACTTTATACGATTTTAATGGATCCAAAATAATGAAATCAAATTTCAACACGAAAATAAACACATGAAATAAAAGTGTGGTTTGCATAAACAATGTCGTTATTACAGTTGTAAGAACGAGTTGTAAATTGCCGTGAACGTAAATGTTACATATTTTTCAGAAAGGAGAACCAGCATGCAGAAATGGCAACATATACGTAACATATTGGTCAGAAAGGAAAACACAAGCCATCGCGGCCAGGCACGGATCTAGGTGGAGAGAAAATAGGACTTCCTCCTCCTTCTAAAAAATTAAAAATAAATTTGTTCCCAAATGAAACACTTGAAAATTATTTCTTTTTTTAAATTATCCTCACCACAAAAGCTTAAGCTCGATCCGCGGCTGACAAATACCTAATATATGTTTTCAACAAGTTGCGAACTATAGTCGCGACCTATAGCCACTAGAAAGCGACTGGAAGTTGACTGCTATTACAGGTAGAGACTAATTTAGCGTTTAAAAAATTACCCTAGTCGACGGTAGAGAAACATATGCCATAGGCCAAGAGAAGCTTTGGATTCTAATCGATACTATTTTATTACAGACTTAGATTAGGTTAGTACTCTTATAACAGACTGCATACAACACAGGCCCACGTGGTAAGAGAAAATTAAAGAAGTAGAGAAAAGTGATAAAAAGTCAAAAACTGTCGAATGGAGACGGGTAGAGTAGTAGATTAGCGTAAGGAGAAAGAGTTGAGTGGTTACTATATAAATGACGATGTCGAATCATAGGTCTCCGGCTGGACAGGGCCCCAAGAGATGAAAAACTGTCTCCTCTTCCTCTTGATTGTGACAACTTCCACAGAACGCAAATCTGCAATGTTATTATAGACTTGCATTTCCTGAACTGAAAAGGGCGAAAAAGTCCCACAATGATTCCACACAACGTGCACCAAAGTTTTTATTCGAAGAAATTTAAAAGATGGGGTCTCCTAAAGTGGGAAGCTCGGAGAATAGGACTATGATCAACGACTCTGAAAATTCCAAACTTTTTCTAATCACATATAGGCAAGGAAATCTTGGACTTTAGCGTCGAAGGACCTTGGTATCAATTGTGACTCTACCGGCCAGAACCCAGAATTCGTACTTGGTAATAATGTGGCAATTTAGATCGATATCGAATTAGATCTATAAACCTAGAAAGGTGGCAAGCTCAAAGAATGGTGTTGGCTGGAATATGAAAAAGTGCTTAGATGAAGTTTAAAAATCGTTTCTGAATTCCTAATTTACCCGATGCCATAATTCATTTTATCAAATGGCTGTGGTCAGACATTGTTTTTATTTCATGTTCTCCATACTTTATTATTACTAACGAGATTCCCGATTTCCGAGAATAAAATCGGACTTGTCGTTTATATTGTGACACTTTAAATTGAAATACTGTACGGAGAAAGATTTTTTTACAATTTTGTCCTCAAACAAATTTTCAAAATGGATCTTAGTACGGCTAAGACCGAGTACTTCTGGAATGGACCTTCAATCACTTTTTGTAAAAAATTACTTACCGTCACAACTATAAATGCCATAATGTTTACCCGAACTACGATCACCGCACACTTTGCAGGGTATATCCAAAAGGCGGTCACCTAAAAACAATCAAACATGTAAAAAAAAAAATAAATTAGCACAAAAATCTATCATTAAAATAAAATATAGAATATATAGATAAATACTGGCGCTCTATTTTCCTTCTGAATCTTCTCTATTTTTGCATTATTTGTTTCCTTTTTCCTCTGCTAATCCTTTGTATTTTTGCCAGCTCATAAAACATTTTTAAAACTTAATGCCTTTTTAAACATCAACCAGAAAGAGACACTTGTCAAAACACAAGAACCACGGTAAAATCTTATGTGCAAATGTAAACAATGACAATTGACATATTGTCATTGTTTTTGTTGACATAATCCCTTCTATAGCTCAATGACGCGTGCTGGCATGTTTTCACACCCCTGTTTGAGGGTCGTGCGTTCTCAATTATAAATTTAAGTTGTTATTTGTTGCTTCTTCGTTAAGAGATGTAAGCAAAAAGGGGTGAGTGTAAGTGGTGCGACGTGTCCTTTTATATTGTATTGGTCTTTGGCTTGCTTGGCTAAACTGGTTCTGGTTTGCCAATATCAAATTCTGTATTTAAATTCGAGTGGCTTTTTGTTTTCTTCTTCACGTAACATTGTAGTTTGTCACCATTCCCTTTGTGGTTTATGATTTTTAAAAAGTTTTCATTGTTTTGTTGTTGTTCTTTTGAAAAGTAAGCTATTTCCTTTAGTTTGCTGGGATTTTTGTTTTTCTTTCTCTTTATCAAACTGTGTGATTTGTTATTTTTAGGAAAATTTTGCATGTGAACTAAGGATCATTTTTTGTTTTTTTTATTTTTAACTTTAAAATAATAATTATTGTTTATTTAGAAAAAAAATCTTAGTTTTATTTAAGTAGAGTTCTCAAGGGTTGTGGTTATTTGTCATTAGCAATTTTCTCAGGGGAATAATTTAAATCTTATTTTATTAAAAAGAGTTCGTTGGGACCTTATTCTTATATTCGAAAAAAAAATATATACGAGTACTTTTTCTTTCCCGATTATGTCAGGAAACGATTTTTTTAATCTATAACTTTTTTCAATAATAAGTTGAATTTATTTATTTCTTAAATATTGCAATGCAATTGGAGCCTTCCGTGGAAGAAGGTGTTAACTCACTTTTCGCCAGAAATGTTTCTTTATTATTAGTTTATTATTTTGGTATTGTGTTTTTATTGTTTTGTTGTATCTTGTTTGTTATTATTGTTGTGTGTTTTGTAGATTAATTTTAGAGGTTCGAATATAACATCTGAATTAGAGTTTTTTGTTTCTTTATGATAAATAAAATAAATAAAAATAAACGCCTTCCCAAAGAGACATTTCGAAAATTTAAACCAAGTACCGCTCCTGAGATCGTTATAAAAATAGAAACCCCACATCCTAAATTTTTGTAAAAGGAAATATTAGATCAGACTAAATATTCATTTTCGGAAATTTTGTATGTGACAAATTTATCAAATTTTTTTATATCCATTATCTAAAAAAAATTTATAATTTTTATAAAAAATTAAATTTCTTGGTTGAATAAACAAAATAATAACATTTTAAGAGAAAAATACTTCTAAAGCCAAAACTTTAATTTGTAGTTTTTTCTAATTGGTTTTATTTTTTTTTTTCTAATTACAAAGTATTTTACGATGGCGATTTTCAGTGTTTGGTGCAAATGGTCTTGCAAAAGTGCAAATGCAAAATATCGCAGTTTTTTATGAAATAAAACAAAAAACAAAACTTCTGTGAAATTTCATAAAAATCTTTTACAAGACTGATCTTTTACAAACACTGAATACTGCTACTAAAAACATGAAATAAAAAAGATATGACAATTTAAAAAATATGATATGATAATTATAAATATTGTAATCTAACCAATTTCACCATCAAAATTCCTGATTTTTGCTTTGAAAAAGTCTTTCTTGTTATGTTTGATTTAATTTTTGTTAGTTAACAAGTCGCTGTAGAAAGATCAGATCATGTGCTAAAATGTCTATGCAACTTGAAAATTAATAATTAGAAATTAATTTGTTTTAATAAAAAATATTAACCCTGGTTTTTTCTTAATATTTTATTATATGTTTACCGAAATACAAACTGTGGCAAAGCATAAAAATATGACAACTTGAAAAATATGCTGTGAACCTACCTAAACTGAAAAATGCCAACTAAAACTTGTATTTTTAAAGCCAAAAATATGGGAACTTGTAAGCAGAAAATGTGCATATTTCTAACTAAAGCTGATTCTGGTTAATAAAAACTGCGTTTGTTTAAGGCTGTATAAAATTTAAAAGTATACTTTCATAAAAGTTTCAATAGCCGTATTCACTGATCGGTGCAAATCGTTTTGCAAATGCAAAATATTATAGTTTTTTTTATGAAATTTGACAGACATTTTGGGTGTTTTGTTGTTAAATTTCATTAAAAATCTGCGATATATAGTATAGTACTTGCACTTTTGCAAATGAATTTGTACCAAATACTGAATAGAGCTGATATACAAATTTAAAAAAATCCATTTTGGTTAAATCAAAAAATGAGAAATACATTTTTTTTTAATTGAACAGCTTTTATATGAGCGCTTTCAACGCTTAGAAATATACAGTGTTTCGCATAACAAATGCAACAAAATACCAATTTAACATTAAAATGCAATATTTTACACATTTGCTTATTTTAAGAAACTTTTTCGGTTCACTTTAGAAAGAGATTATAGCAGAAAACTCACTTACTCGCACTTATTTTTCAACAAAAACAAGATATTGTGCAAAACAAAAGCAACAAACAAATTTAAAAATTAAACACATAACAAAAATTCTCTGAAATAATAGTACATTTCCAAAGTTCAACCATATATGTAAGGTTTATTATACTTTATATGAATTTTAAAAGATAGTTTCAAGACCGCCAGTCTGGCAAGGCTGTCAGCTGTTAAAATACCTGTCATCTCAAGTGTCATTTGTTTGGAGAAAGGTTTGTCATTTACGAATATGGATCGATTAACAACCGTTAATAGTTCTACCTCGGCTACTTTTCGAGCATAACGTCAGAATCTACCTAATGTAAAAAGAATTGGTAAGATTATAAAGAAATTTAAAGAGGCTGAAAGCCTTGTAGCATGGGAAGTTTCTATATCGCTTAATTTCGCGATTTGACACCGTCAATTGGTCATTATGATCATGCAAATTCACGCCGTTAGAATTTGTTTGTGGGGCGACGTCAAAGACCGTGTCTATGCGGATAATCCCTTAACTATCTAGAGGCGGTAATTTAAATGGAATTGTATTTCGTACGTAGTGGCAATGTCCAAACCTTATGACAAAATAAAAGTTTCACCGAAATCATAACTTTTTGTGTGTTTTATTTAACTTTACTTTTAAAACCCAAAAATGAATACCCCTTACTTTGGGTGTAAAAAGTGTAGTTTGCAGATTTCTAAAAAAAACAAGTTGAAAAAATATTTAACTATAAATGATTTGTTAAGGCATCCACAACAAACTTTCATACGTCGCAATAGTACAAAGAAAAGACTAGAAAATAATTTAAAAAGTTACAGATCTTTTGGCAGACCAAAACCACTGTTGGCCAAAATATGACCATCAAAAAAAGTTATGAAAGCATAAACGTTTTTTTATTATTAAAGATTGTATTTTCCAAGAGCATACCGGAATTGAAGCGCTAATGGAAGACCGTAACTAGCTAAAGTTCAACTTAATAAATTCGTATAGTATGCCTAAAGTTTGACGTCCACCTGGTAAAAGGCTTGAGCCATGCGTTTGGAAAACTAGTTTTAAATATGGGGAAGACCACATGGTCGTGTGGAAAAAGAAATCGCTTCATATACAAAAACGTTCTAGAAACGAAATTGATTTCGCACGATGAGTGTAAAATGCCACATCGATTGGTGTTTCATTACGATAACGATCCGAAACACTCATCAATGTTCGTTAAAGAGTTCCTCGGAGAGAATGGAGTTCAAAATCTTGATTGACCTGCACTTTTAACCCTTTGGAAATTTCTATCGAAGCGAAGGGTTTCCGGTAAGAGATTCAAAAATCGGAATAGACTCTTTGAAACTGACTGGAAACCTATTTCAGTAGTTTTTCTTACTAAATCTATGCCTTCCAGATGTACCGAAGTTATAAAACAACAATGGATCATATACAAAATATTAAATTGTTGCTTTGGTCGTCAGCTGCCACGCACAAAGATATGGCTGGTAACAGGTTCCTGTCTCTGCAAGGAGTCTGGCTAAATAAGTCGAGCGGAGAGAAGTTAACACTCTCGTATAAAAAATCCCTCATCCACGGTGGAACAGCATACCCGTCTATCTGCAGTTTCAATACAGACTTATCCGTGCATATGGAGCTCTGTGTGGATGGACATATTTTTCTCCACTAGAGGGATGAATCAGGAAGCCTCGCAAGAAGCGGAGAGGTTAATCTCTGCAGAAACTACGATCTTAATTGACCAAAGGAGGAATCCGAAAAATATCGACAAGAATGCCTCGCGAGGGCTGGACGGGTCAATCTTTAATGGTACTTCTAATGTTAGATCATGAGATTTCGACAGGGATGGACAATAAAGCCTCGCACTAGATGCAGAGGTTAATCTCTGCAGGAACTACGGTATTTATTGGCCAATGGGGAATTCTGAAGAGCTGGACAAGAAAGCCTCGCAAGGGGTGGAAGGGAGAGCTTCTAAAGATACACCCAAGGAAGAGGCTGAGACGGTAGCACACATTGTGTGGAAATGTCCAGCACTAGCTAGCATAAGACTTAGGACCACAGGCAGCTACTTATTAAGTGTAATTGGTGGACCTCAGCGTTAAACAAATGGTAGCAGTTACAAGAGACTACGTGATGAGGAAGAAGGTCGACAGTCACCAGTCGACATTCTGAAGTCAATATAGTTGATAGTAAAGGCTAATGGTAGCACGAGCAAGGTAATTGTAAATTAAAAATCGGTTGTCTGAAATCAATTCGTGGAAAGAAGGGGGTCGAAAACGAAACCATAAAAATAGCGGTCTGCTTCTTCCTACAATATTTTTCTTTTGCTTCTGTTTTGCACACCTTAATATAGAGACCTGAATAATTTAAGTCTATTTTTGAAGACACAGTAAGCTAACTGTTTTTAATTGACTTTTTGTTTAGAGTACGTAAATATGAATAAACCATGGAAACATACTATTGTTGGAAATGAACTGTATTATAAAAATATATTTATTTTTTTATTTTTGCGAAGTTAGTTGCTTTGGTTTGCACAACACTGTATGTGCCAATTTCTGCATGCTTATGTTCCTTCTTTTGCACTTAACTCAACTATATTAACCAACTAATTTGTTTATACAAACAATAGTTTTTTTTCATGTGTTGAAATTTGCTTTAATTACTTTTGGTAAATTTTAATCGACAAAGGTGCATCACTTTAATATAAGGAAACATTTTTTTGCAATCACATTTGCTCCTGGATAATCCTTAACCATGTACATCTACGTTGCATATCTGTTCTTACCATGAATAATTGACTTTAAGCTACTAATGACAAATTTAATTTAGGGTTAACGGTCTACACATAAGACAGAAAATATTTCGAGAAATATGGCCAGATTTTGAATAAAAAGAAGTATTACTTCAACATATGTACTATATATTAAAATTGTTTTCAGCTTTAACGAAGAATGTCAATAAAACTTCCGCTACTGACAAGATATGTCCACATAAAAGCACCAATAAGACATAACAGTCCGAGAAAAAATGTTCATGCTCTCGTGGAAATTTTATGCGGTCACTTTTAAAAACCACAGCTGCTGTATCTAAAACAACAGTATATTTTAATTTTTAAAATTTCCGTCGGCGGGTTATCTAAATGTCCATCCTTAATGCAGTAGAAAATGCACAAAATTCGCCAAGGCACTTATAATTTGTGTTCTCAATGTCAGTTGGCAAATCACTTAACCTCAATTTGAAATAATTTTCATAAAGTTTAAAAAATTAAGCACTTGCACGTTTTTTTGCCTTAGAAACTACCTTAAGTTCTTAGTTAATAAGAAAAATATTAATAAAATTTACTATAAACCGTCGGTGAATTTGAATACACACCACTTCCGCTACCCATCTTGCGCTGATGGAAATATTTAAAACTTAGGGTATCCAGGGTGAAATATTTATGTTCACAAATGTTACACTACAAAACAAATTTTTTGTATATTGAATTTAACACTTTATTTTCTATTTAAATTATTTTTTTTTGTTTTCAATTATTTAGAGCATTTTCCCATTGTTAAAAAATATAACAATTTTATTAACTTCTTTAAGCACTTTTAACAACAACCGTTAGACCGCTATCCTTTAATTAATTTCTTGATCATATTTATTTTATAACTTTATCCGCTATAGTAGATGTTAACGTTACGATTTGTTAAGAGCTACAGAGACCACCAATTATAAAAGTGAAGCAGCCAGTGCCAGAATACTAGTTTACAATAAAGATAGTTGAGGATGCTGCTTGCTAAACGACTATTTGACAGCAGAACAACAAAGCAAAACGCAGAACAACAACAAGAAAATAAATCCTTAAAAAAAATTAAAGCCAAACCCACACTCGTCATAGTCTACAGCTATCACCCCCCTGTCAAAAGTTTGTATCACACTACACACACACATTCAATTGGCAAGCTAACACACCACTACAACCACAGAATACTTTAAACATGTTCTGTTTAAGGATATCTAGGAGCCACCACACAACTGCATCCAGCAGCATATGTGGAATGGTGGGGTAGAAAGAAATCAAGAAAAAATAAACAAAAAAGTCGAAAATTCCCAAAAGCCACAAAAATCTTGCATGTGTTTGTGAACCTGTACGACAGCAGCTATTTGCCAACCACTTTGCGTTTGCAGCCCTACAACAGAAAAAAATGCACCCTTACAACTTTACAAACTTATCTCTTGTTTTTGCAGCTACAACATTCATTCATTCAACCAACCGGAAAACGCCTTTTTCCTACTAAGACCTTGTTACTGCAGCACTGACTAACTCGTGGCATCAGCCTGTTCTTTTCTCCATTTTTTAGTTGTTTTTTTTTTCTTTGGTAGAGGTCAAATTTCACATTCGCTAGATGTTTTTTTTTGTTGCTTTGTTGAGAAGCATGTATTTTTGGGTAGAAATGTTGATGACTTTTAGACAGAAATTCACCACAAAATGTCAAGTACAATGCAAAAGCTACTAATGTCACTCACTCACACTGTGTGCTCCATATTTGTGTCCATGTGCTTATACTTATACACACACAAATACACATACTTTCTCTCACTGGCAGTGAGTGTATGTAGTTTTTGCATTTGTTATTGTTGTACAAGTATTTGTGCGCCTGATTCGGTAAATAAGCCAGAGACTTTTGATTTTTCCCCCGTAATTTTGCTTCACAGTTGGAGCCAAGCTGGATTACCAGTTGGAAAGTCAATTAACAGGGGCGTTACGCATTGAATTTATGTTTATTTTGTCGACGGTAATTAATTAAATAACGCCACTGTTTTTGTGAGAGATTGATAGTGGAAAATGTACAGTGGAACTAGAGTTTAAGTTAACAGAATACAGGAACATTTTTCGGTTTAATTAGAAGTATTTGTATAATTAAAGTTCCTCTTTTTGTCAAGGATTTTTAAAACAATTGCTAAGGTGTTTCTTAGATTGTTCCTTAATTTATTATAAGTGCTGAACTTTGTATAATGTATTTTTGTCAAGTAATCAAGCGGAAAATGAAAAATCAAAGTATGAAAGCAATTAACTGTGTGTGTTGAATTTGCAACGCCCTTGTATTGTTGTAACGATAGTATAAACTTATTCGTAATTGGCATTTGATATGTCTACATTTTGACAACTAGAAAAATACAAATGAATTAATAAATTTATAGATGGTATGCAGTTAAATTTATTTAAAAATTGCTAACGTTATGAAAAATACTTATTTCAAGGTACTGGTTGTTCATAAGTAAATAACCGAAAATTGTATTTTAATACATGATACAACAATACAAGGAGGTGGTGAATTGAACAATTATTTTTTTATTTTGAGATCACATGAAAGTGTAAAGTTGTAAAATATTTTTTCATGAAAACTAATGTAGTGGATAGAAAATTTAAGGTGGGATATGGACTAAAGAACTCATGCCTTAAATTTATATCACACTAGTTAGATGTGCTAAGTTTTAAGTCTTGATATCCACAATTGTTAAATTATACGAAAGGCAAAGACATTATAAGCCAGGGCATTTTCTTAAGAATATGAAATTTAAAAAAAGGAATGCAATACAGCTAAGCGTGGTTTCAAAATAATAATAAAAGCTTTCGATAATGATTAGTTTCCGTAAACATAAAATAAAGCACTGCGAAGGTGTGAAATGCTAGCCACAGCTTCAAAACGTGTTGTTCTTTTGATTGTACTACTCGTTTCAGAACTACAGACAACGTAGATTGAGCCACTCCTACCTTCAAGACGTTACCATGAGATTTTCCGAAGCTTGCTTTAGAAAAAAGTCTTAAAGCAGCGCAAACTTTTAACAGCGGAGGTATTGCTATTTTCTTGTTGACTGTGTCTGAAGTATTTGTCTACCGTTTTCACTAAATCCTTTGGCAAAGAAAATAAGCATATGTCCCACAGAATAAATATGGTTGTGGTAACCATAATCAAAGAAATTTTTCGAAAAGCAACCATTGTATATGATTGCATTTTAGTCATAATGTTATTAGACAACTAAACAATTTTACATTGTGTAACACGTTATGATTAGAATTAATATATTATTTTTGTATAGTTAGAATACTTCGTTTGTGGTTAGTATTTTAGTCAAATTTGAACTGTACCATGTTGCAGTATTAATGGATGGTAATCATTTAGGGATTTTATGTAAACAATAACTTGTTTATCGAATCTAAGTTAATGTTTAAAATATGATGAAATAAACTTTATATGTTTACCACAACCATATATTGTTGTAGAGAACATAACATGGTTGTCGCAACCATGCTTTTTGTTTGCGTCTAAAGCTAAGCAAGAAATTGTTTATTGGAAATTCTTTAACAATACATGCATATGTATGTACATACATACATATATACAAAGTGGAGCAAAAGTATTATCAACATTTAATTTGGTTGCCATTTTTGCAAATGGGGTCAAATGTCACTCACTGAGCTTTGACATTTATAGTGTAGATATATATAGAATTAGTTGTCAACAAGCTAAGGAGCGATACACACCTCAAATATACTTTTTATTTATAACAAAATTACAGCTAGTTGCAATTATGATATGTATTACTTTTGCGACACCTTGTATAAACATTTTCTCATAGTGGAGGCAGTACTCCAAGAGGATTACAATTGTCTCTCAAGTGCCGTCAAATAAATGGCACGAAACTAAACATTTAAGATATTTTTTTAATTAAATTTATTTTTATTCGTGCTTAATTCACTATTTGCACATTTGTAGTAATTTTATATAGTGTGTAGATTTACTCGTGATAAATGAAATAATGGAATGAAGTGCGTATTTCAGATACATGTACCTTATAGATTTTCTTCTTTAAAACTAAATATACATACATAGCTTTTTATGTGACCAGAATTTAATTTACGTGATCTTTTAATTTCTTGTATGAAAAATTTTGTCTATTTTTCTTTGTATAACACATTTTTAAAGGGTGAGCTTGTGTAAATTTAATAAATATTTTATGATTTCAAGGTGCAGTCCCGAAAAATAAGTGAAAATTACAAGAAACAAAATAAGTTACTCATCTCAAAATTACTATATTTCTTTATTAAACACAATTAATTTTTCATTTCCAGATTTGTATTTGATGTTAAAAGCAGAGTTTTTTTACCATTTGAAATTCACAACCCTGATCAGTTACGGATCTAAATGTTTAATCGTATTAAAAATTTACTAAGGATGAAACACATTAGAAAAATTTATTAAAAACCCGAGTTTTAGCAAAAACAGTAATTTCACATTTCATTTTATTTTAATAAATTTTTTTTTTCCAAGTTTGAAGGTGTTAGTTTACTTTTTTCTATGGTGTTGAACCTATTCAGACTTGATCTCACTTCACTCTTCTTTTTAAACTTGTTAAACGCCTTCCTTTTTTCTCGTGATCTTTTTAATTTATTTAAATTATGGATTTTCTTGACCTTCTCTAATTCAATTCATTAAATTTCTTTTAATTTTTTCTATGGTCTTGAACCTATTCAGGCTTGCTCTCTCTTCACTATTCTTTTTAAGTCTGAATAGGTTCAAGCCCATGAAAAGAATAAAGAAATTCTTTAAAAATAAAAGATCTTCAAGCTTGAAAAAAAAATTATAAATTGAATTAGAAAAGGTCAAGAAAATCCATAATTTATATTTAATTTTTAAATAAATTTCATCGAAAAGCCAAAATTTTGCGACCACCAAACAACAATTTTTTGAGAAATCCCATATTTAGCAGAATATTATGTTACCAAAAAATTATACAAAAATTTAAATTACACAACAAACCAAAAATTTACAAAAAAATTCTCAAACTTGCGAAAAAAAATTAGATATTTTACTTCAAATCGGTAAATCGACACAAAACCATAAATTCAACACAAAAACAGATAATCAAAAAAAATCTAAATTACTAAAAGACCTACATTTTCCAAAAATATTGCAACAAAATACCTAAAAAACCGAATTTAACTTAATATCAACATTTAAAATGAATTGCACCAAAAATCGATTTTTACCAAAGAGTCAAAATTTCACGGAAAAATTTATCAAAAAGTGTAAATTTTGACAACAAAAAATTGAATTTTATTACAAGTCGAAATTTTAAAGAAAAAAAAATACAAAATTCACCATTTCAACATCACCAAATAATTTAAAACTTGTTCGAAACCAAACTGAAAATTAAAGCTAAAGTAGGTAAAAATTCATTAAAAATAGGGAATCCGCCAAAGATCAAAAATTCATTAAAAACCAGAAAGTTGGAAAACTTACTAAAAGAACTAAGTTTTCCAAAAAAAAAAAATCGAAACTTCCCAAAAACCGAATTGTCCCTAACGTCAAGCTGAATACTGTGATTTCAACATTATAATCTATTTATGAGTCAAAGAAAAATGCGCAAAGATCTATGTACTTATTTTATAGACATTTATGTACATACATACATGCATTCGTTTAAAACCAAATTGAAATAGATATGTATATTTTAATAAGGTTTAAGCTGTATTTCTGCTGGGTAAAACTTAGAATTTTAATTCTAAGAAACTAAAACCTAGCGCCCCTTTGCGAGTGACGCCTGGTGCACGATGCCTCCTTTGCTTCCTCCTCGCTAGGCCACCGTTCGGTTACC
Source organism: Phania funesta (assembly GCA_963932375.1). Classification (NCBI taxonomy): domain Eukaryota; kingdom Metazoa; phylum Arthropoda; class Insecta; order Diptera; family Tachinidae; genus Phania; species Phania funesta. The sequence continues at coordinate 98,543,056 of OZ010653.1, read as the reverse complement.
ATTTTAAGTTTAAAAAATTGCAAATAAAAAACGATTTTTCCTGTGCAACCTTAACAGCAGATATTTAAAATACAAAAATGTTAATTTTTGAATTATTTATTATTTTGTTTTTATACATAATTTACACTCATGACCACTGTAACCCTAATTAATCAAAGATTGTCTTTTAATAAAATAAAAAAAGAGCAGTGAAAACATACTAAAGATTAAGAAAAGGCGTGACAAAAATTGCATTACATAGGAACCCTCCACGCCAAAGTAAATGAAGTCAAAACAGAACAATGATAAAAAAATATCACGTATTTTTTTTACAAGAAGCTGAAGAGTCCTGCTGATGGGGGTTGATTTTCTGACTAAAAAGGATAATGACTTATTCTTGTTGCTGTTGTTGTGTGACAATATGATGAGCATGTATGTACTAGTATTTGTGTAAATATACGATTAATACTTATCAAAACCAAGAATATCCATGTTCATTGCGGTTTGAAAGAAGGAGGAGTTTCGAATTACAACTTCACAGATTATTCCAATTTTAAAACAGAACAGTTTCGAAACAAACTAATTTCGTTTTTTTATTTTTATATATTTCAAAATTGCTTAATTTAGATTTAAAATATGCTTTATAGCTACATACCTATAACAAATTTTCGTTTAACCTAAGCCAGCCTTTTAATTGATTTTTTTTAATCTCTTGCCTTATTTTTTTCTGAATTTTTATTCTCACATGTTCCCTGCGATGTGGCATAAAAGTTTACTGTGGTTACATTAACCAGTCAGGATGCAAAGTCATTTAAAGATCTACGTTACTCGTTTGTGCTCGTAAAAAATAAAACAGAAAAAGCAAAAAAAAAACCATTTTGCTGCCATACAAGGCAGCAAGCAGACATTGAAAAAAGTGTACAGATAACAAAAAGCCAACTCAGTTCACTCATTTTCGAACTACACTTGTTTCATACGCACTCCCAGCATCACCCCAGCTCCCAACTACCCATAATATATTTGATTGTAGGTATACGATTACAGTCAAACGAATTTGTGGCATCAAAAAGTCGCTTTTTTATTATGGTTCTTAATATCTAGTTATACAAGGACTCATGCCATCCTTTTATTTATGGTGAGCAGACTTACTAACACAGCCATGCACATAGTTGGGCTAAGTGTATTGGTTTGAAAAACTCCACCCCTTTTTGTAACGTCCATTTTTTTCTAATTGCAACATGCGCGCTGAGCAGAGGTGAAAAACTTAAATATTTTCTTTCTCTCGTCAGAGAGCGAGAGCCAGAGAGTGACAAAGAATGTGTTTTAATAGTGATAACAGCTGATTTATTTTAACTTTTTGATTTGTTTGGTATTAAAGTCACATGATTGACTTCTACATACATATGTATGTTCAAAAGCACAGTGGTTTAAATACACATATGTGTGAACGCAATTAAATAACGTAAAACAAGTGAGAAGGCTGTGCGAATCTCATATAGCATATCGTTTATCCAAGTACAGTGTAACCTTGTTTAACGCAGCTATTGGAATTTGTTGCGGAAAGCGAGTCACAAATTTATCTGTATTACTTCTTTGTCTAGATGTGTATCACTGCTATTTAAGGAATTATTTCAAATTAAGCTAAAGCTTTATGTAAAAGGCAACTGTGATAATTTGGTTTTAATTGTTCTTTTTCAAAAAAATTAATTTATTATACCGTGAAATTTGTTTGAATTTTATAAACCAATAAACCAGGCGTTGTTTACATTAAAACCTCAAGACCCGTTCTCAATTTCTCTATGTAAATGACACTCTTTTGATTTCTAAATTTCAATAAATACTGGCACGTTTCTTCTTCTTTCTTGCTTCATAAACCAATTGTACAAAGCTTTTTGGAACATTCGCAAACTCTTTGCAACAAATTTGTTCAATTCAGATTATTTTTTTTTTAATTGTCTCTAGTACTGGTCCTCGTAGTGCTTGTTTATCTCGGCAGTAGCCAATTAATAAATTAGGACTGAACGACATTGGGTTTAAAGAAGAAATTGAGACAATTGGACAATTTATATTTGAAAAATTCGTTTACGATTGATGGCTTCGGGTGTCTTTCAAAATTCTATGTAAACTAGCCGTAGAATCTAAAAGCCGCAAAAAAAAAATACCCGCAAAGAGTGCGAAAACACCCATGTCAAACCTTTAGTAAAAACTATACCTAAGTTTTTTTTTCTGAATTCATAATTTAAATTTTTTGAGCATTTATTACCATGTCTGCATATATGAAAGGATTTGTGCTTCTTTTCCATATTACCACACACATTGACTTCTGGGGATTTAAACAGAGCTCATTTGCAGTTGTCCAAAAGTACATTTTATTTAAGAGTGCATTGCTTGAAGCCATATTTTCAACTGAACTACTTGGTTTAAGTTGCACATCATCAGCATATAGGTGAATTTTGGAATTAGAAAGTTAATTTCACAAGTCATTTGCATATAACGAGAACAGAAGTGATTCTAGAATATAACCTCATGGCACTCCTCTTCTAAGAGGAGAATTTGACAAATTGTCATTTACAAATATCGATTTTGTGCGGCTCGTTAGGTAGAGAGATATAACTTTAATTGAGGTATCAGCAAATCGAAGCCTTTGAATGGTCCAGAAGTACAAAGAAGCTAACATCATTTTTATGTCGAATATATTCAGTGACTTCTAGAAGAGCTGTATGATAACGGCAACTATATTATGAACACCACAACAATATTCTCTCTAACTATATATTGCTCTGGCAACCACATTATATATTGCTCTGGCAACCACATTATGGTTATTTATTTTAAACATAATTTTATTGCAATAAGCAAGTTATTGTTAACATTTTTTCATTAAATGCTTTCCAGACATAACATTTTGAACATGGTTGAGTTAAGCATTATCGTTTTTACAACAACCATAGTATTAAGTTGTACAAAAATAATATTGTAATTCCTACCATAACATTTTATTAATAAATACTATATAACAATATAATATTTTTTTGGGTGTTTAATCTAAGCATGCCTAAGAAATGAGCATACAATGCTGGTTTTCGAAAAAATGTGATTCTTGAAGGCGGTTGATTGCTTTTCTATGGTTTTAAGAATGGTCATTATGTTATGATCTACAATAGTATTATTAATTGATTATGCATATAATATGTCTTATATTACGATTACCAAAAATAATAAAAATTTGAATATCATAAATCTTAAATCATGACGTTTTGTTTATTTTCACAAAAGTAATATTTAGAAGATAATGCTCTTAAAGGCCCTTTCACACAATATGTTATATATCTAATAAAAAGATGGATGAAAATTTGACAGTTGTATAACTCTCACCATTTTTTTGACACATTTTCTAAAACCTCAGACTTTTTATTTTATCAGGGTTGCATTTTTTATCTAATGAGAATATACTACTTTTGTATTCTTGACAGTCAGAATGATTATCATTAGATTTCTCTCTGCTAAAATCCAACAAAAATCTAAACACTTTATAATAGTGGGAAAGGGGTTTAACAGGGCCACATTTATATTATAGACAGAAAACTTACTTAAGTATCAGTAAGCAACAAAACTAATTAAGTTAATAACTTAAATGTTTTGGTTTTATAGAAACATAGAATTAAAAAGGAACAATTATATAATAATTTTTGTCAGCTCCTTTTCATAAGAAATACGTTGAGATAAAAGCAAAATAAAAGAAAATTCATTGTTGAAACAAATCCGTGGATTTTTTTGTTTTAAAAAGTGGCACAACAAAAAAAAACCACATGTTTGCCTCAATTATAATGCGGCGAGCAAATTTTGTCGAAAGCTTTACAAAATGTAAATGAAAAAAATCTTTACATTCTCTAAATTAAGGACAAGACGCAGGAAGTTTAAACGAATGATAAGGCCTTAACAAATAAAAGATGTCGAAAAAATGCAAGTAGAAGCAACTGGCCGCTTTTCAAATAAAAATAAAATATTTTTAAAACATTTAAGTGTAGTGAAACATTACAATTGTTGTTTTAGTTCAAGCTTTGTTTTCTAACTTACACTCGAAAAAAGGTGGTGATTCAGCTTAAATTTTTGAAAAAGGAATTATATAGAAAAACAATTTTTTTATAAAATCATGTCATAATTTCATCGTTTCTTCCTCTTGGATCCGCGTTGTAATCTTAAACCAATAAGATAATGTAAAACTACACAGCACAAGGATTTCGCATACGACACATTACATTCAAATATCAATTTATGTGTATGGTCTTATGGAAAAATGTTTGAAAATAAACTTTCTATTATTTACAGAAAGTTTAAATGACTTGTGTTTGTTTTCAAATCGGCATGTGTGTTGACATAAATTATTATGTCTAAGCAAAATTTTAGTGTTCCTAACACTATTAAGTGCAATTATACATTATCGTCTTATTTAAAAACGTGGTTTTATTGCTCTTTTAACTGTTACGGGAGAAACCTCCAACCGCATATTTTACATCCCTAGCAAACCTGTCATCCTCCCATAGAAATTATCTACCCGAGAGCCCATTATAACGGATTTAAAATTCATTAAAAATCAAAAAATTTTACGAAATTTATTAAAAATCGGAATTCTGCAACAACCGAAATTTCGCCAAAACCCTACACAAAATTCTAAATTTTACCAATTTATCAAAATTCACTATAAATTTCAATATTTGCCAAAACAAATTGCAATAAAATTGAAATTATTGTAAGACATTTGGTAAAAACAGAAATTAAACCACAAATGACCCAAAAAAAATCTAAATTCGCTAAATATTAAAATTTTACCAAAATTGTGAAAATTCACAAAAAACAGTCAATTCCTCCAAACATCAAACTTTTAAATAAAACGTCAACATTTTTCTAAAATTTCGCCGAAATTTAAAAAAATTCTTTAAAAAATCGAATGGTCACCAAAAACTTATAAAATTATTAAAAAACTTAAATTTTACAAAATCAGGAATATCATAAAAACCTCAAAATTTAAAATTTACTACAAAACTAGAAAACTGACAAAAGAAAATATAAAAAGCACATAATTTCCCAAAAAATAAAGAAAAATCGAATTTCACAAATTTCGTAAAAAACTTGAAAATTCACAATAAAAATGTAAAATCACTAGAATTTCTCAAAAATCAAAAATTAAACCGAAGAATGAAGAAAATGCATAAAAAATCAACAATTTCGAATTCCGGAGGAAAATGGTAAGTTTTTTGAAATATAAGTTTTTTTTTAATTTTTAAACTCGGTCAAACATTTAGATCCATTGGTTATTTGGGACCTCGGGATGATAATTTTTGTAGGTGAAATTTATAAAAAAATTTATAGGTATTGAGAATATGCGTATTTGATGTGCTTGTATACATATAAACATTTCCCTGCAAGAGTGAAAATTCCCAAAAAAAACCTAGAAAAAGAGTCTTGGCCCATATCTCGGTAACTTATGGATCTATATGACGAATTTCAAATATTCCCCAAAGTCACTGATCAAGAGGTCCAAATTTTGCCTATGCCGTGAGAAAATTGTTTTCAACATCTGACAGACGGAAATAAGGAACGGGTAGAATGAACTTAAAAATTCACACAAAAAATCTATATTCCATTATGATTTCAAATTCAAATATAAATCGAGAATTTACCAAAAATTTAACATACCGATAAAATCGAAGAAAAGGTAAAATATAAGCAAATTAAAAGAGCCGAAATTGCCAGAAACATGTATTAACCGATTGAGAATTCTTAAATAAAACCAGAAAGAAATGTAAATGAAACCAGTTAAATCGAAGCCCAAAATTAAAGATCACATTATTGAAAGATTAAAATTCCTGCAGTGTATTTACAGGGTGTCCCCCGAGAAGGTATACTACTTTGCTTTGCGCCATTTTGACAGTTCATATTTGGCAGTCATGAGGTAGAGACGTGGCAAATTTATTATGAAAAAATATTCGGTAAACCAACGTGTTTCAATCGTTAATACATTTTATCAAAATCAATCATCAATTACTGTGACGATAAGAAAGTTACGTAACATTTTTGGGAGAAACAACGTGCCAACAAGACGCACTATTTATCGTGTAGTGAATGATTTCGAAGAAAGAGGAACTGTCGCTGATAGGCCCAAGCATGGACCACAACGTATTCCAAGATCGGCTGAAAACATTACCGCTGTTCAAGAAAGTGTTCAAAACAATCCATCAACCTCAACTCGACACCGTTCTCAGGAGCTTGGTCTTCAAAGAACAACTTTGGCCACAATTTTGCACAAAGATTTGCATTGGTTTCCATTTAAGATTCAGTTGACACAAGAGCTTCTTCCAGAAGACCATTTACGCCGCCGTACATATGCCAATAGGATGCTACAGCTCGCCCAAGACAACCCCGATTTGCATGAAAAAATCATAATGAGTGACGAGGCACATTTTCATTTGAATGAATACAGGAATAAACAGAATAGTCGATTCTGTGCAATGAAAAACCCTCAAATTATTCATCAGTCGCCTTTGCATCCATTAAAAGTGACAGTCTGGTATGCAATTTGGTCAGGGGGAATCATTGGACCTTACTTAATTATAATAAATTAAATTAAAATATAAGTTCGTTGTTTTGATTGGCGATAATGCAAGAAATATGCAAGTTGCATTTAAAGATTTCTCGACGAATATTTATATTGTCATTATAAACCCTCTCTGAGGTCGCCCCATAAAAAATCCAAGGGTGTTAGATCGTGGGACCTTGACGGCCATGGAATGTTCCCAAAGCGACTGATCAGTTTTGGGCGAAATTTTCCCGAAGCAAATTCATCGAAGCCCTGGCTGTGTATACAGGCGCGCCATCCTCTTATAACCACGTGTGTGAAGAGTACGATGGATGAACTCGCAGGTTTGGCAAAAATAATTCCGTAATCATGCGTCAATAATTTTCACCGTTGATATTTGTCGCCTGGCCTCGAGAATTTTCGAAAAAATGGTCCAATTAACGCATGCGTGGATAAGGCACACCAAACAGTTACCCTGGGGCAATGCAATGGGTTTTGATGTTTCAATCGAGGGTTGCGGGTTCTTGGAGACCAGTAACGGCAGTTTTACTTGTTGATGTGGCCGTTTAAGTGAAAATGAGCCTCGTCGCTCCAAAAACTGGGAATTACAGTGCGAAAACGCTCCAACATCGTTTCACAAAAATTTTTTCGTATGTAAGTCAAAGTCACTTTCTTTCAGTACTTAAAAGATTTGAATTTTAAAAGTATGGAACTTCAGATCCTGTTTTAAAATTTCATGAATAATCGCTCTTGGAAGTCCCAGTGAGGCTGCTCTTTTCCGTATTGAAAGTCGCGGATTTTCACGTAGATTTCTTTCAACCAGTCCAATGTTTTTGGGAGTCCTTGAAGATCGACTGGGCCCTGGCCGTGGGAAATTCATAGCCGAAGGAGTTGCGAATTAAATTTACACTCGGTCCATCACGTATTCTCCGAATACCGAACTTTGAACAAAATTGTCGACGAGCAATTACGTAAGAATCATTACTCTTAAAAAATGTTTCCACAGAGAACCCGCGATGCTCACTCGACCACTGCGACATCGTGACTGACAAATCCGCACAATCGATAATTCGAACGGCACCACCCTCCCTCCGCACCATTTAATACTTTTCGTATTTAAATAATAAATTTGCCTCCAGACACCCTGTGTAAAGCGACATTCAGTGTTTGGTGCAAATGGTCTTTCAAAAGTGCAAATACACGATGTATTTACTCATTTATTCCCTATTTACTCATTTTCCGAATATTGGCCAATTGACCATCTCTAATCATATTTTTTATGTCATTTGCGTATTTGAGTTAAACTAAGACTAACGACTGTATACTTGATGTGTATTGCTTCTCTGAGCTTAGGGGTGTTCTACTAAAATTTCCTTTGAGTGTATTAGCTGCATATTAATGAATTTTTCACACAAAAAAATGCTTGAAAAACAAAGCACAAACAAAAAATAAAATAAAATGTAACAAATATTTGTTTAATGGATTTATAATGTTTCATATTCTAATTGCTTTGGATAACAAAACATTTGATGGTTACGTGTCTTGGCAAAAATTTTAGAGTTTTAAACAAAAAAAATATTGTAGCATATATATTCATATATTTTAGATTATAATCACAGTTTTATTTAAAAGGCATTAATAAAACTAATCATTTTAATAAATTTTCCCACCAAATAAAAAGAAAGCAGCCAATTTGAAGTTTAGCATTAGCTATTACAATTTAGCATTAGCTAGAGATAACATTTTTAATTTTTCCATGCGCTAATAAAAATTTTGCATGAAAACCCGTGTAAAACGAAAAAGCCAATGGGGTTCTTTTTTGAATTTTTTATTTACTGTACGGAAATTTTAATAAATATAAATAAGCTTAAATAATAGAGTAACTATATTTAAAAAATAGTAAAATGTCACTTTTAAATTCTACAATATTTATTTCCGATCCAACAAAGTATATATATTCTGGATACTTATATGTAGGGAAGTTTAATGAACGATGTTCGAGTGTCCGATGTTGAAATCAACTTTCTGATGGCACTGTATAACCTAAGATCTTGCAACTTGGACCGTTTGATCAGCATGAATTTTCGTTATCTAAATTAAGCAACATCGCTCCACAAGATCCCGAGATATGGATAAAAAAAACATTTTGCTATTTTTTTTTTTTTGTTTTTTCACTTTTGAAGAAACGATTATACAGTCGCCCTATAGAAATTATCGACCCAGGGCATCGAGATAACTTACGTACCATTATGAACCAAACTAAAATTTTTTTGTGAAAAGCTGATAATTAAAAAAAATTTACAAAGACAACCAAATTCCTTCAAAAACCAAATAATTTAGCATTCACCGCAAATTCGAAAATTTACTATAAAATCGAAATATTGGAATAAAATAACTTTAAAAAACTGTAAAAAACGAAATTCTACAAAAAAAAACCCACAACACTAAAATGCAAAAAATTTTTAAAATTTAAACTTTTGCCAAACAGCCGAAAATTCAAAATAAAAAAACATAGAATTATTAACAAGACCGATGTTAAATGAATATATATAAATAATCTAATATCATCAAAAAAAATTTTAAATAATAAAAATTCTAAATTTTACCAAAATCTAAATTAATCTAAAAAAATACAAAATAAAAATTTTACCAAAATTTGGGAATTTACAAAAATTCACCACAAAACCAAACAATAGTCAAACAGTTTTAAATTAAGTGAAAATCAAAATTTTCCTAAAAATCAAAACTTAAAATAAACCGAAATTTCATAAAAAATTCGAAATTTTGCCAAAATTTTAAATTTTACCGAAAGTTCGAAAATTCAACATAAAATCGAAAAACTAGAATATTTTAATTTCTGAATAATCAAAATTGATGAAATTTTGAAATTTCATTATAAAAACATTTTGTCAAACTTTAAAAATATAAAAATTAAAAATTTTATTTAATTAATTTATGCACAATGAGGTCTTTGATAAAATTTTTCCAACACAATAGCATAATCAGCAAATTAATTTTAATTACAAAAACTTCAATTAACAATCATAAATAAGATTAAAATATTAAATAACTTAAACTTTTCATAAAAAATTTTAATGAAAAATATAAAAAAAACAAATTTGCACCCAATTTGAAAATTCACAAATTCTTCTTAAAACCAAACTATAGTTTAGAAATTATAAATTTAAAAAAAAGTTTACAAAAAAGCCGAGTTTCAAAAAACCGAAATTGTTTCAAAAAATTGCGAATAAGCAAATGCTTTAAAAGTTTGAAAATTAAGTCGAAAAAAAGGAAAAAAATTTATATATAATATAATACCGAAATACTATCGCAAAAACTAAAATTCCTCAAATTTAAAATTGTAAAACAAAATTTTTAATTTCTTCAAAGTTTTGCAATTTCAACGGTAACCAAAAAAATGTTAAATTTATTTATTTATTTTTATTTATTTATTTATTTAACCAATTATTCGATAATAATAAAACTCATAATAATAAAACTCAATATTTTATGAAAAGCGTCACAATATCAACACAATTGTTACACAATGATATATAAAAATCAAATTCCACTACGAATTTACCCGAAATTCAAGATTCAAGATTTTCCCAAATATTTTAATTTAGTTGAAAAATATGAAAACCGTCATTTTACCAATTTTGGAAATTCGCCAAAATTCAAAAATTCACCACAATACCTAAATATGCAAAAAACTATATTAATTATTCTAAACAAGAAAATTAAAAAAAAAAAAATACGACAAAAATCAAACTTTACTAAACTCTGAAATTCCAACCCGTATAACACCAATTGAAATTTCATCCAAAAATGAAAGTTTTTATTAAATTTTACAAAAAGCTCACCACAATTCGAAAATTCAACAGAAAATTAAAAATGTCAAAATCACTATTATTTTCGCCAAAATCCAATCAAATTAAATTGCATCAAAAACTTAAAGGTTACACGAACTGAAAATCCCTTAAATAACTAAAAAGCCTTAAATCTTACAAAAAACCGAATTTTCACTAACTAAAAAACAAAAACAAACTTCACCATATTTTAAAATTTAACGACAAATTTTACCCAAAATTCGAAATTGCAACGAAAACTCTAAAAATAAAAATTCGAGAATTTATCTAAAAAGAGAGAAAAGAAAAACAAATGAAAAGAATCGTAATTAAAAAAAAAAAACATCTGACCTCCGAGATATTTATATTAAAATGAAAGGAGAGTTAAAATATAAAAGAAGACGACTAAAACCGGAAGCCAAAATTAAAGATGCCAACCAATCTTTTACACCGGAAAAAATCCGCAGTACACTTTTAGTAATTTATACTTTTGTGAAGGGCATATAAGATCCGGCGCAGCCGAATATAGCTCCCTTACTTGTTTTCTTTATTTCTTTTTAGTTCAAAAAAATAATATTAAAATAATCATACAAAAAGAAATGATTTGTATACACATCCATATCTACTAAAAGTACAGTATGACAAATTTCAAGGAATTTCGCTGAACAAGACTTTATAGGTTGCCCGCTTCACGTGAAATGTCCCTTATGTGCGATCATATCATTTAACCACCTTCCAACTAGCCATGTTACGGATTTTAATTTTTTTAATTAAAGGGCACGTTTCCAATATAAATGCCATGTTGTTATGTAAGGCCCTTGGAAATTTAATGGGGAATATACATGTTTGCAAAAGTGAATCTTCCTTTTTAAAGACATTTGAATTTTCTATAAAATTTACTACTTAAGCATGTTTATTATTTATAGTAACATTTAAAACATTATTCTTACTTATGTAACTATACAGACTCTCTCAGCTTATAATTTAAGAACTTAAAAAATAAAAAAAATGCTTGTAAATTTTTTACTGACGAGAAAAACGTATTTCGAAAGCAAAATGAAATGGCAGTAAATAGTAAAATCTTAATTGATTGAAATTAAAAATATACGCTTAAAATAACTAAATATTTGGTATACAGAGATTCCTAATTTCATAATTAAGTTAAATTTCTTAGCACAAGTTTAAAAACTATTTAAAACATACAGGACCCACTTTAAAGCCGAAAGCTTGATTCTCTTCACCATAGTCCGTAGGCAAAAAGTCGTTAAGAGGCAAACTATTCAAATGCTTTGTCGTGAATAGTAAAACTGTGGAGCCGAGCGTGGCCTGTAACTTTTTTTTAAATAATTATAAGTATATGTTATTTTATAACTTTACTTCAGTACTTACCGCACAGTCGTCTTTAACTACTTTTGGTTTAAGAATTTCATCTTCCGCTGTAATTTCCATGTCATTATCACCCATGAATTTTAAAGCCTTATCATAATTGTTATTACTTTGGTCATGCCAAGCCACTGAGTTGCTGCAAAAGTATGTAAAGTTTTGATAAGCTTCTTGTGATAAAAGTTTTATAAAAGTCAACTGCACTACGCCGACAGTATCGTAGCTTATTTTCGCACCATCTTGCATTTGAGAAAACCATTGTTTTTCATTAGCATGTCTAATAGGCGCAAGACGTCTTTCAGAGGTATGAATATCAGGATATATGCAGGTTTCAGCATGATTTGACATCTGACAATAAACCTTAATTGCATCATCTGACATACCACCATTAGGATCAATCCAATACCAATCATCTTTAAATTGAGTATGTGCATGATGTATGTCGCGGCAAGAGCGTGCGGGATTATTTTGAGTACCTGTGGGCTTACGAATCTTATCTATTCCTTGGCGCATAGTGTAAATGTCATTGTACATATCTACTATTTTGTTGGAGGTATCGGTAGTTGTATCAATTTTTTTCTTTTTCTTACGTTTGGTTTTCTTTTTATCTTCGCTTGTTCTCGCCATAGGATTTGAAAAAACGCCCATTAGTTCATTAACATCATCATCGTCATCAAATGCTGCTGACATATCAAGGTCTCTGCGTCGCCTAGTTTCTGACTTTGTGCTCGAATATTGTTGCATTTGGAATAAAAGTTCAGGCGGTATCATTGGCGATTCTGCTGGTGCTCCTGGGGAACCAGGTGCCCCTGGTGGTCCTGGATCACCTTTATTACCAGCAATTCCGTCAACACCTTTGGGACCAGTTTGACCACGTAAGCCTGGCAGACCCGGCGGTCCGTCATTACCTTTAGGGCCAACAGAACCAATGGGGCCAGGATCTCCTTTAAGTCCTTCTGGACCATGGGGACCTCTAAACCCTCTATCACCTTTTTCGCCTTGATCTCCTTTAATTCCCACCATACCTAGTTCACCACGGTGTCCTTTTTGACCTCTCCGCCCTCGATCACCTTTGGGTCCAGCTGGTCCTGGTAAACCTACACTTCCCTCTTTGCCCTCAGGCCCAGAAAGACCTGGTAAACCAATATCTCCTACTAAGCCTTGCGGTCCTTTCGGTCCACGATTTCCCTGTACACCAGGTGGACCTGGAGGGCCAGTCATACCTATTGGCCCTTCAGGCCCTAAATCGCCTTTGTCACCTTTTTCACCTTGCAGCCCAGATGGTCCTTGCATACCAGATGGACCTTCTGGACCCTGTTTACCTGGTGGTCCTGCTTCTCCTACTCTACCTTCAGGGCCTTGATTGCCTGGTGGACCGATTTCTCCTGCTTTTCCGTCCTCTCCTTCAGGTCCCATGTCTCCCTTAGGTCCTAATAATCCCGACTCGCCTTTAGCACCGGGAAAACCTCTTGGTCCCACATCACCTTTAGGGCCTTCAGGACCAACAGCGCCTGGTTTTCCTTGAGGTCCTATAGGGCCAGATTTGCCTTCTTCCCCCTTAGGACCTGCGATGCCTTTCTCACCAGGCTGCCCAGTAGGTCCTACAGGTCCAGGAGGGCCCTGGGGTCCATCGGCACCTGGTAAGCCATGCAGACCTCTCGGTCCAGGTTTTCCTTGAAATCCAATTGCTCCTAAAATATAAAGAACATTATTAATTGATAATTAACTTCAAAATATATGTGTATAACAAAAACCTTTAGCTCCTCTACGTCCTTGTTCACCAAGTGGACCTGGAGGTCCAACAGGGCCCATTAAGCCATCATCTCCTCTTTCACCTTTGACACCCGCTGGTCCAGGTAACCCTTGTAATCCCGATTTTCCCATGGGACCTGGTAAGCCTTGCTTCCCATCTTCACCCTTAATACCACGGTGTCCTTGTTCCCCAGGGGGGCCTTTCTCACCAGGTGAACCTGGGGAACCAGATTCACCTCTAGAACCTTGAATACCAACAGGACCAGCAGGTCCCTAATGAAAAAAATATAATCACTTAGTACTTAAATGATACAACTTAAAATTACTAACTTCTTCTCCTTGATTTCCTTTCAAACCTTTTTCTCCTGGTATGCCAGCTTCTCCTTTATCACCATCTTCGCCAGGAGTTCCAGTAGGACCTGGTGGCCCTGGTAAGCCCCTTACCCCTATAGTACCATCCCTACCAGACGGACCTATTGCACCTCTCTCACCAACTTCACCTTTAGCTCCAGGAGCACCAGGGTTTCCCGGATTTCCTTGAATTCCTTGTGGACCAGGAGGTCCTAATTGTCCAGGAGAACCCGTTTGTCCTTTGTCGCCAGTAAATCCAGGTGCTCCAGTCGTACCCTGTTCTCCTTTTAGGCCGGGTAGACCAGGTTGTCCTTGATGACCTCTATCTCCTGGAAAACCAGGTAAGCCCGCTGGTCCTTGGGGGCCTTGATTACCCATTTGACCTGCTGCACCTGGCGAGCCCTCTTTACCAGATTCTCCCGGCATGCCAGCTTCTCCGGGCTGTCCTGGTAAGCCTGGTATTCCAGGTTCACCCATTGGTCCTATTTCTCCAGGAGCTCCTCGCGGTCCAATAACGCCTGGCTCTCCAACAGGTCCAGGTTTGCCGGGTTCTCCCTAAAATGCGAATTTAGTTATTACAATTTAAATAGCACGGTTAACTTAAGCAAAAATCCTTTGATTTAATTTATTATAAAAACTTTGAAAGTATTTTGTTTTGCAAAGGGAATCAGGTGTCAACTATTATAAGAGAAGTACTTACTGGTTGACCTCTTTCACCAGGAGGACCCTGAAGACCTGTTTTACCATCAGCGCCTGGTGCACCTGGCATTCCTATAAAACCTCTAGGTCCTTCAGTGCCTTGAGAACCTCTTTCACCTTGTATTCCTGGTGGGCCTGGTTGACCGCTGTCACCTTTGGGACCAGAACTGCCGTCATTACCTCTTCTTCCTCTTGAACCTCTGAAGCCTCTGGGTCCCGTTTCACCTCTCTCACCAGAAGAACCCTGTGGACCTCTTTCGCCTTTTACACCTACTGGACCTGTGGCACCGGTGGCACCTTTATCTCCCTTATCACCTGAAGGTCCTGGATAGCCTTGAAAACCTTGTGGGCCTTGTTTACCTTTTTCTCCAGGCACACCTTGTGGGCCAGTTTCACCTCTGGGTCCCTCAAAACCTTTTGGTCCTTCAGGCCCTTCAGGACCAGGAGCGCCCGCAGCTCCAGCAGCACCACGTTCTCCAGGAATACCCATATCACCTTTTTCGCCGTCTAGGCCACGATCGCCTACATCACCTTTATCACCCGGTGGCCCGCGAAGTCCGTCATCACCTTTAGAGCCACGAGGGCCTGGAAATCCTACAGGGCCTTGCCCGCCTTGTACACCTGGATCCCCTTTTGGACCTGTTTGACCAGGAATACCAGCTACTCCAGGTGAGCCATCAGCTCCTGGTAAACCGGGTAAGCCAGGCTTACCACTTGGACCTGGTAAGCCAGGAGATCCTGCTTTCCCTTGTGGTCCTGTGGATCCCACAAGTCCTTGCGAGCCTTGCTGACCTGGCGAACCCGGTTGCCCAGTTGGACCAGTTATGCCTTTGACACCTGGTTGTCCTTCGTTTCCTTGAGGACCTGGATTTCCAATAGGTCCGGGAAAACCTCGTGGGCCTGGGAAGCCTCGAGGACCCTAAATTAACAATATAATATAATTATTTTTCTAATATTTGCATTATTCCAGTCATTACCAATTCACCTGGCAAACCGGGAAGTCCCGGGGGGCCATCTTCTCCTGGCTGACCTTCTAAACCTTGCTGACCCTTTTCACCTCTTTCCCCAGGAAAACCACGATGTCCCTTTTCTCCAGGAATACCCATTGGACCAATCGGACCCATTTCACCTTTTGAACCTTGAGGCCCTTGAGCACCACGTTCACCATCTCGCCCTGAGCGACCACGTCTGCCCACTCGTCCTTGTGAACCGTTAGGACCACGAAGACCTCGTAAGCCCTGTCGCAGATAAATATTCTAAATGTTAAATAAATATTTGAAGGAATTGTAAAAATTATGTCTTACTGGCTCACCAGCATCACCAGGCTCGCCCTTTTGACCTTGATTACCGGGTAGACCTGGTGGACCAGGTACTCCCGTTAAACCTGCTGGGCCTTCCGGGCCACGGAGAGCCATCTAAAATATGTATATTAATAAAACACTTATACAATGTTAGGCTTTACAGAACACACCATATGTTGGGAGATCATCTGCTTTAAGGCTTCAACCTGAGAATCAGGACCTTTTTCATTACTACCACCACGACCAACGGATAAAGCCTGAAATAAAATGAGAAATGTGAAAACCTCAATAAGAAAATACTAATAAAAAACATACTGGAACCACAAAAACATGACCTGGTGAGCCTTGAACACCATCTGATCCAGGCAATCCGTCACGACCAGGTTCACCTTTTTGTCCTTGCTCGCCAGGAGGGCCTGGTAAGCCTGTATAACCCCTAGGACCTGGATAGCAAGGTTGTCTACCAGAATCAATGGGCTTGTCATGTATTGTACCATTAGAATCAATTTTTGTGTTTGGCTCTAAATTTCCTATATCAATGGAATTAAACAAATCGATTTCGGCCGACAAATCTTCTTTCGATGACTTTTTAGATTTTTTTCTGTCTCTTTTCGGTATTCGAAATTTTGTATTCTTGCCAGTGTTTGGTAGCTGCTCGGCTTCGAACTCCTCTGATCCGATTGTAGAATTTACAATTGGCGTGCCCTCCTGACTTGTTAAAAATGTTTCATTTGAATTGTCCATACCCTCAAAAGCTCCATTAATGACGGTATTATTTTTCGAAATGTCAACTTTATCTCTTCTTTCGTTTGAATGGTAAGTTGTACCAAAACCATTTGAAGCTCCACCAGATATACCAAAATCAGTTCTTGGTCGTGCTGATACGATATTGGAAGCACCGCTTTCTGAGAAAATTTCATTAACTTTTGAAGTTTCATCAATTATGCCTAACTCTAAAGTTAGATCTTGGCCAACAGAAGCCTTTGAACTGTTATTTAATATTCCGCCAGAAACTGCGAGCAGGTTATTTTCTGCTGAGACCCCTCCTGATAATTTTAACTGCGAGTCAACTGCCCCTGAACTACTCGAAAAACTGCTGCTCGATCGAGAGGTTTCTGATGCAAGTCCTCTATTTCTCCAACCGGGATATGACTTACTGCTACCCCTCGTCACAATATCTTCACCATAAAATGATTCATCTATGCACGGCGTTACATACTTTGTGCAAACTTCATAACCGGCCGCTGGCGTACTCCAAATTGACATCATTTGAACATCGCCCACAAAAAACCCATCATCATTACTCATTTGTACGCCAGTCAAAATTAAACCATTTGTGGCTATTGAACTACCCAAGGTGCGCTCCAATCTTCTAGTCACTTGCTTGGTACAATCCAAATTCAAAGTAGCCGAACTACCTTTAACACTTAAACCAATACGATGCCATTTGTCATCACTAATGCCAATACCAAAATTAATATCGTTGTGCTGATTAAAACTCGCATCTATTTCTTCATAACTAAATTGTATCTGTGGACCAATACTGAGCGATAAAACTTCTTCACTTTCATCGGAATATATCGTGAATATAGGGGACAATGTTTGGCTGGTACGATTACTGCGCACAGCTAAAACAATGGAGAAATCTGAAGGAAAACCTTCAGGAAATATTTGTGATGTTTGTGCTGTCAAAATGGCATCTTTATCAATTTTGTAGGCCGGAGATTTATGTATTTGATAAGGATTTCTTTCCATGCCACACATGCCAGGCACTGCTGTTATACCCGGTGGCAACTCGGGAAAGCCAAACTCTTTAATAAGATCAACATAATCTGCAAGTGAAAAGAAGAGTGTTGATATTAATATCATTCATAGGAGTAAATTTTTTAGAAAAATGCTGCAACTTTTTTGATGTGTCGATTTTAAGATAAAATTTTATTTTTTATGTTCGAAAATTCGAACTTCGTTTAGAAACATGGAGTTGTATGATTAAAACATTACTACATAATAAACGCGTTTTGTATATATTGCAAAATCCGAAAATTCACATTACGAAAATTAGAATTATAGAGTATTATTCGATAATCTCAACAAAAACATAAATGTCCAAAAATTGGTAAAATTTTTCCCATAATCCTTTCTCATATTAAAAAATTACAAACAATTTTGCCCAGCTACATATGAAGTACTTGGTCCAATTTTTTGGATAGGAACTTGGCCTTATTTTCACATTTATGTTTTTATTCGGATCTGAGTCCTTTTTTGCAAGTTATTTTTGTTTGTTAATGTATGTATAAAACCTCTTTTAACTTAATGCTTACAGACGGTTGGGTTATATCAAATTTCAGCTAGTCCCCTAGATAAAAAACGCACACTTTGCTCATTACGTATTCTCCAAGGCCTGTATACCAAATTCCAGCTCTCTACCTATAGTGGAAGTGTCCCATATAAATAAGGGGAACCCTAGCTCGCCCAGATTAAAAGTGACCGTTCTCAGATTTTTTTTGGTTTCTTATTCTACCAGGCCTACATGTACGTTTATACCAAATTGCAGCTCACATAAATAGGGAGGAACCCCATATAAATAGGGAGAAACCCCAGCGCACCCAAAATAAAAAGAGACCGTTTTCAGATTTTTTGCTTTATTATTCTCGTGTATATTCATGTATAACAAATGTTAGCTCTCTAGCTATAGTAGAAATGGCAACTCTAGCCCCCCCCCCCCCCCCCCCCCCTAGATAAAAAGTGCCCGTTTTCAGATCTCTCCAGGGGTAGACGAAACAGGTAACCTCACCAGCAAAGCTTACTCAGCTGAACTTATTTTTTGAACTTATAGTATGTCAAATACCATATAAAAAATGTTGCCCCACTTCCCTTAAATTTTTTTATATATGAAGTTTGACATCGGCAAAGAAGCCTGAAATACTTTGAATTTGCCGGTGACCTTACCTGTTATCAATTTGCCTTGAGTTATTGTAAAACCACTGTCGTTTGCTTTCAATTTTTGGGCCTTACGCCGGAATTTATATGGAAAACAAAAATCAATTTTAAACTTTTTTAACAACTTTTATTGTTTTTCATAAAAACGTTTGGGTTGTTGAAAAGGAAATCAACGCTTCATATTTTATGGCGCGTGTTTGTTTTCCATAAGCACAAAAATTATATGGAGAACACAAACAAATTTAAAAAAGGTTTTTTGAAATTGAGATTAAAATTGCTATATTACTGGTGCTATGAAGCTTGTATTAACAATAGCAACAGTTCAAATATGACAGCAAACACTGCGCTGTTCTATGCTTCTATTTTTCTATTCTACCTGTTTTACTTAAAAAATATTTCTAAACAGCAGCAGCAAAAGATCTATAGCATCTTTTGCTATTTTTGTGCTTTTGAAAAAAGAAGAAAATGTTTGCTGTCACCTTTCTTACTCTTGCTATTTATTCATTCTTAAACGCTATAATGGAAAATCTTAAACAAATCCAGTAAAGCTACATGAGCATTTTGGCCTGTCATAAAGTCATATAACTGACTTCTCGTCTGATTTTATTAGCAAGAGTGTCTATAGTGTTTCTAATATAATTTTTTTTTTAATTTTTTATTTGAGCTCAGTTCAAAATAAGTTCTCATCTAATATACAATATTAGCTTTAGGTCTGATATTCTTAGAGTCAGCTATTGAAATTAGGACGAAAATTCAGACAATGTGAAGACTGCTGAAGGTATAAACAAAAACTACAATGGAATTCTAGATACTTAAAATGTAATGAATCAAATTATGTGTATGTAAAATTTCCCTATTAGCGCAAAGCACGATTGCTGAACCATTTTACAATGCTGTCAAGGTTATTGCTGTCGTATTTGTGCAGATGCTACTTGCGTTTCTGTCGTATTTTCAGGGTACGAGCATAGCAAAATCATAAATAAATTACGGAAAAAGGAGTGCTGTTTTGTAGCAACAAAAGAATTTTACTATTACTGGACTGTATTTATTTTCAGCAGCACAGTAACAGCAAAGTCATTGTTAATAAAACTTGTAGAATTTATAGGCGTGTATCCAGCTTAAGTTTTTAGGGGAAAGTATTAACGAAAACAAATAATTGTTCACTTTAGCTAAATTTTTTATATGGGAAAATTTATATTTAAAATAATTTTGGAGGGGAAAATTTCCCACTTACAACTCCATCCCGATTGGATCAGCGCCTGCTATTTCACAGCTTGCATTTTAAACAATGTAATTAATTTTTATTTTGTTTTTGTCTAAATAATGCATGAACCTTACTTTAAAAATTAACGGTAAGAGATCTTTCTTTGACTTTATCGGTCTCATAATAACTCTCATAATAACGAACAACGAATTCACAGTTAGTTACATCTGTGGATGGGTAAGCAGGCATCTAGAGGCACTTCATCTGGAGGCTTCCTTTAGGTATGGAATGTGCCATGCAGCCGAGCACCACTATCGACTTTAATTTTGTGTACTATTCATTTCAGTCTTAATGCAACTGAATTTGTCCTTGTAAAATGCAGCTTAAACGTTAATCGCTGACGTACAAAAACCTCAATTGTAGGCGTAGATTTTTAAAACGAATTTTTGTCATCCCTTGTCAAGTTTGGTTTGGAGACAAACCGGTTTCGGCTATGTGCCATCTTCAGTGTCATTTTTCGTCCAGAACGGAACCGGTTTGTATCCAAACCAAACTTGACAATGGATGACAGAAATTCATTCCAAAAATCTACATCAAGACACCCTGTCGGTACATCAAATCAAGACTTAATCGTAGGTCTTTGGAAAGCTTAAGTTTAGTTCTTAAAATAATTTCATTCTTTCTCACCTTAAGCTTCAATTTTAGGTCTTACTTTAAGCATTTTCGTATCGTCTTAATAGTCACATTTAATCAACAATGCAAGACTTTGAAATCGTCTACCTCTTCTTAAACGGCTGGACCGATTTTAATAAAATTGTGTGTGTGTGTGTGTTTAAGTGAGTCTGTAAGTGGTTTAGAAATATAAAATGGAGGACCAACTCCATAATATGGATATCAAATAGAAGGTTTAGTTGAGAAAAATTCGGAAAATCAATAATAATTGTAAAAACAATATGGCGAATGGCCGAAAGCGCCTGGCACATATATTTTGTGGAACGTCTTGATGTGGATATCAAATGAAAGGGTTTATTGAGAAGAACAGAAAAATAAATTGACGTCATTCTAAATCCAATATGACGGATCCCACAAGGTAGAAGACCAATTATTTTTTATCCAGCCTCATAATATAAAATCAAATCAAATGGTTTTTTGGGAAAAGAACACGAAAGATAAATTGAAAACTTTGCAAAGGAACAGGAAAATAGCAGTTTGCTAAAATCTGGTCTACAGTCCAGTAGTGTAAACACTTCGCTTCACATTTGACATTATTCTTATTATTATCAAAAAAGTGTTTTAAGTCATTCTTGATTATATTTGCATTATTTAAAGCCAACACACACGCACCTTAAATCGCCCTCTTACACCATGGAATTAGTTTTACTCATGAAAAACGAGAAAGTTTGAAAAGCTTATAAATCCTCACTAGCATACATGTTTAGATATGGATATATATGGATCTACATATGTTACCATTTAAGCATCTACGAGTATGTATGTATATTGAATTGCATACAAAAAATATTGCAACTACAATGTTCGCATGTTCTTAATTGCCAAAACAACGAAGTAATAAAATAAAAAAATTGCAACAACAAATTGTATAATGTCTCCTGTTAAGAATTCATTGATGAGTTTTTATATGAGTATTTATTAAAATCAAGTCAAATGCCATTACAAACAGCGAAAACTAGGTTCCATATGCTGTTCATTGGGCTTTTGCAACTAAAACAAACGCCGAGTTACATGCAATGCTCATGTTTCGAAAATTAAACAAAACAAAAGCAATTAAAATTGCAACGTATCAACATTAAAAATATCATTAATAAAAATTAATAGAAAACATACTCGTACATATTTTAATGTTTCCGATTTCCCCATTCAGTTAACGACAATGTGACTTACGACTACTTGCAGTAAAGTTTAAGATGGCATTTTTATTTCTTCAGCAAATTCGAAGTAAATAATTATAAAATTTTCTAAATGCCTTGTGAAAGTTATTAGGGTCAAATGGGAGTTTGAATGACAAAAGAGAACTAGAAAAAGAATTACTTTGAAAGATGTTTGGTTTGAAAATAAACTGGACCAATTAGATGATTGCGTTTGACACTGAAATGGGAATATATTTGAAGCTGCAATTGACTTTGTTTATTTAAGCTGGATATTAAACAAATTTATTAGCTAGAAATGAAATGATGATTAGATTTTAAAGAGACTGCATTTACATACGTATAAAAATGGTTATTGATTTGATATTCCGACAGGGTGTTTTGATGTAGATTTTTGAAACGAATTTCCGCCATCCCTTGTCAAGTTTGGTTTAGAGAGACAAACCGTTTGCGACTATGTGCCATCTTCAGTTCGTTTCAAAAATCGATATAAAAACGATGGTAATCCGATACTAAACACTTTAAAGCATATTTTGCATTTTTGGGCAGTAAATGCATATTATTGCTTATTTTGCTAATAAGTGCTTATTTGTGTAGTTTTAAGTGCATAAAAAATAATCTTGTCTAAAAATATTAATAAGAATTGTTCAATATTAAAAAGAGTTAGAAGCTCCAAAACTGTTTTACAATCTAAGCGAGTCGTCATAGATATGTATTTCGAATGTATGTTCTTATGGAATGTGTCTGCGTAATGGAGCGCTATATATTAAACATCGTCGTATATAATCCAATAAATTTGTAACTAAGTAAAAAGTCATTGCATATTTTAAATTTTTAAATTCAATTTTTCTAGGTGCATATATTCCTTTTTGGAGTGCATGTTATAAAATTTCGAAACATTTGCATAAACTATTAAAGGACTTACGTATGATTGATGATAAAGGAGAAAAGAAAAATACTAAAATTTAACCTTCAATTGAAATGCCTACGGTTAGATCCATTAAAGCCTCTTTTACTGCAGCTATAATTTAAAATATTAATACAACAAAGGCTGTATGTAAAATTTAAGTCCTAAGTTTTTCTTTACATAAAATTTTTGTGCTTGGAAACCAAAACATTTTTATGAAAAACAATAAAAAAATTTTAAAACGTTTGGAATTTCTTTTTCGTTTTCTATATAAATTCTGACGTTGCTTTGCATTTTATAAAATTAGGCCTTTAATTTTTAAAACATGAAATTAAAATTCGATTATTAAAAGATCTACTGTAGAATAGACCCACATACAAAAAAATTTCACAAATCAGCCCGTGGGATGAAAGATATATCTTCAAACGCCCATTACATTATTTAACACGCCCCTAGATACAGCCCATTTCGTTTTTGTTTATTGTGCCGTCATTTTGAGTCTGATCACGATATACAGCATTATCATTGCTAATGGTTTGAAAATGCCTTCAATTTCCAGATTCTAGGTACCACTACCTCTTTAAAATATTAATTTTTGCCACTCACTTAAATACGACCGACCCATTTTTCCTTTTGTTTATTGTGTTGCCATTTCAAATACGACCACAACAGATGGCATATCGTTGTTAATGCTTAAAAATGGCTTTAATTTTGTTCTTAGTGGTCGCTTAATTCTATATATGACCGATGATGTCTCGGACTCTTTCCCCCTAACAAAAATTTTTTTCGAAAAATCAAATACAAATTTCTTGCTATTCTCAACAGGCTGCCGCCCCTTGGTTTTTTTATAAAATTCTTAATATCTCTTTTGGTACCTCGCAACCTTCTCTACTAATATGTAAGTTATTTAAACGACAAGAATCTTCTATAAATGCTACATAACTTTTTATCATAATTCTTGAAAAATATGGTATCGAAGCACTTTACGTACGTAATAGGCTGCGTAAGCGAACCGAAAGTGGCTGAGGTTAAGAAAGTGGGAGTGCCTGGTTGCTCATATACAAAGAAAATATTTATATCTGAGAAACCATAATTGTAAGAGTGAAGTTAAAAGTCAGAAAAACCGGGCGATTTTAAGGAAAAAAGTGTAGTTTCAAACGTTTCAAATTACTCAAACTTATGATCTGATATAATGGCATACTCGTATTCTCTTCCCCAGTGGTGAGTATACAAGATGAATAAATCGACATGAATAATTCCAAAATCAAATTTTTAATTTAGGTTTAGTTTGAAACACGTGAATAGTATATGCAGAAGCTACTTAAAATCGTTGCAGCGCAAAACCTTTTGGATATTGGCATATAAAATTTTAAAATGATTTATTTTCTAAACCATTTAAAATTATTATCTTCAAATAATTTTGGAGAAAAGATTTGTGTTACAATATTTCTTGCCCCTCACTTGCCATTTTACTCACTACCTTGAAATTCTTTACAAATTCTCTCTCTATCCTTATAGGGGAAACTGGAAATAATTTCCATTAAACTACGTACTGCCTGTGTGTGTGTATGTATATACGAGTATGTGCGTGCATATGTATGTAACTCAAGCCATGCAGTTTAATTGATTGATTAATGATTGTCCTTGAAAAGTTTTCTGTGCCGCGTTCTACTAAAGAACTTGACATTAATTTGTTATTCTTTAATACATGGTTAACACATAGTTTAACTATTAGTTACTCTAGTGGAAATTACATAAAACTATTGGAAACATGTTAAACAAAATTTATGATTTAAAATAAAATTAAAGCGTCGTTATATTAAAATTATTTTGCATTGGCAAAAATTTAAAAAAAATCCAACCAATTAGATGAAAGATATAAAGTATTATGCCGGCATAACTAAAGGCTACTTTATGTATCATATTCAATAAAAAAAAAGCTACAAATTTAGAAAAACCATTATTAGAAATTATTATTTTATCACTCCATAAAATAAAATCAACAAACAAATCATTTAATAATTACTACAACAGTTTGCAAGCAACTGCTCAATATATAGGGTATGCCGAAATTTCCTTTAGATATGAACACAAATTTTGTAAGTGTATTTTTTTATTGAAGTCCAAATTACATTGGATCGGATTATATATGATATAGCACATCGGACAAACGGCCTTTACTACATTTCCGTATTGCAGCGGTAAATTTCCTTGCCCTGTCGACATAGACCTCTCCCTTCAAATAACCCTATACAAAGGAATAAAATGCTGTTAAATCACATGAACTGGGAAGCAAATCATCAGCACCGCAACAAAAGCGTATATGAACGGGATGTATTTTATGTCTTCTATCGACCACATTATTTATCATTCAGAGACAACTCGGTAACTGCTTTACAAGCCTCAATTTCAAAGAAGCACAAAATCATCATCAAACCCCGACCCATTGCAAATGAATTCATTTTCGACAATCGCAATCCACATGCGAAAAAACGAAAATTTGTCAAATTAGCAAAGCCTACTGGGCGAAGGTCATATTCAACGCTTAGAAGGATTTTCCTCGAAAAAACCATAAAACATTGAACTTACTCTCTTCGTTGTGCATGCATGCAAAAAAAAAAATATGATTGTGAGATGGTCACGAGAACCATATTATGTTCTTCTCAGCAATATATTGTTCTGGCAATGATATAAAGATTATTTGAAAACATTTTAAACAATACTTAGGTTGCCATAAACAGGTTATTGTTTGCATTTAATCAAATAATTTCCAACCAAAAAATTTAAATATGGTTGAGAAGAAGACTTTCGGACATAAGTTTTTCTAAAAGGTGGGGTAAAGCTTTCTTGATGAGCTGGCCTAAACAACCAGCGAAATGCGCATAGAGACTAATTAATCCACCTCTCAACAATAAATTGCAATATTTTATAATAAATTGGCATTAGGAAAAATTTTCTAAAAATAATTTATTTTATTTTTTTGCTTACAGAAAGAATAACACCTCAAAAACTCGACTTACACAAACAAAGTATTTTAACTATACTAACATTATATAATAATTCTAACCATAAAATATGCTTAAGTGTTTTGCATGTTGGCTATTAAACATTCGATAGCTAAGGTCGTCTGTATTCGTACCTCAGTCGCTGCCAATCAGCAATATAACTTTTTTGCTTTTCTATCGCTTTAAGAGGACCATATTATTATTATCTATAATAATAATATGATTTGTTTAAAACCATACGATTCAACTTGGCTTTTCTTCTGTTTTCTTTGCGTGTTGCGATTGGGAAGCAGTTCTTTCCTCAACTAAACTTAAAAATATTTATAAATATGCTTCCACTAGAACAACATTTTGTTTATCATGAAAGGGTATCGAATCATATAGAAATATTTAACCATTGAAAATACATTTTATTCAATTTTTCAAGCTTGAAGGCCTCTATTTGAAATTTTTTATTTTTCCTGATATTTTATTTTAACAAAAAAATAAACGAAGAAAGACATTCAAGCTTGAAAATTTTAATAAATTTAATTAAGAAAAGGTAAAGAAACTCCATAATTTGGATTGCAAATACATAGCTTCCTACGACCAATTTTTTACTTTTTAAAGTTCTCGAAATTATTTAAATTAACTGAACATAAAATATCCGTAATATAAGTCATTGAAGCACTGTTGGAGCACCTTTTACTCAAATTACTTGCGTAATCTATTACGTATGAGAAGTACATGTGTGAAAAAGTGGCAATTGAAAGAAATTACTTAATGGCCATTTACGTCATACATAAATATGGCAACATATCAATGACACTTGGAAAGAATTTCACAATAACTTTGAACACTTTAATTTATGACATTTCGCTAGTTAAATTTAATATTTGTGCGTCTCATAACATATATTTCTATTTTATTAATAGCTTTAAAGTAGTTTAATGGAAACTTTACTAGAGGAATGTAGCTAACAAATGACAGCTCGCTATTTATATTGACCTAATAATTTAAAAACTGTTTTCTATTTGAAAATTCTTTTTTGAAAGATTTGATACACATTAAAATTTTAATCTAAACTCTCACAAAGTAATAAACAGGGAAATATATCGAAAATATTCGTATGTATTAAATTCATATTTCTAGAAAGTGTAGCAAACGTAGCGCAAGATATGAATTTGTCGCCACGTATTGTTAATTTATCACCACTACAGTTCGTTAATTTCCCACAAAATATAATCGAAGTATTGATATAACTTCCAGCGAAAAGAGTTCCTTGAATAGTAAATGCTAATGCTTCACTGTCGTGGCTTTGGTAATTGTCAAAATTTGCGAATTTGATGCTGGAAGATCAAGCCTTGAATCGACAATTGATGACCGAGTTCTTTCTTCCAACCTTGTATGAATTTTATGTGGACAACATATGGTTTCCACTAAACGAATGCCATATATCTCAGGAAACAATTCACATTCTACTTGAGGCGTTCTCGTTTCGGCCCCTAGTGCATGTGGTTTAAAACCATTGCGGTATTTAAAGTCTACGTCAAGGAATTCCCATCCACCCGTGAATAGAAATTGGTGATTGGCATTTCTGCGAAAAGAGCCAGCAGATACATAAGCGTTCATTTAAATTTACTTAACGTTTTATTTAAAAAAAAAAAATACATTTAAAATAAAATTGAGGTTTACTAAACCGTTGGATTTGTGGTCTAAGGCGGAAGACAAGGGCGAGGACCAAATTAAACTAAATTTTGCTTGAGAAAGATATATTTTTTTACCAAATTTTTATTCCGGAAATATTTTGCTAATACTAACGATCGTCTAGAAATTTGTTTAGAAATTACTCAAAAATATGTGTTTAAAAAATGTAGTGGTTTTCATACAAATATCATTTATTAAAAATTTTCGAGTAAGCGAATAAATTTTATTCTAATCTTAGTTCTTAACTTACCTTCGGCATGTGCAATACCAATCAAGGCAATAATACAAACTCCAATCCAGTATGACATTTTTAAATTTTGCCATCTGTCTTGCATAGCGACGAATACAAAATTATTAAAAATAATTAATTATATGACACAGAGTTTCAATTAGACATCAAATGTTAATTTAAATTTCTGTAACAATTCCGTGCTTATGTCAATTAAACATGATGCTTATAAAAAAACAACTAAAAATAAAAATTGTATTTTAATAAATCACCACAGATAAGGAGATTACAAAATAAGAATTAAACACAGGGAAATCCTCGAATTACAAATCACAGTCGCACACAAATCACATTGACCTAGTCCCCAGTATACCATTTAAAATTCACAATCACATGTGATTAATAAAATGTTATTATTCCGGTGATATTTTACAGCATCAAAAATTATTTTAAATTCGTTTTTATTTGGTTCACTATCACCAACAACAGCTGTTTCGCTATTATTAGTTTGTTTCCTAAATTTCGACCTGTTCTTCAGCCACTCAACTAATTTGGGAAGCGAAATATCACAATGAAAGGAACTTCGCGTTTAAAATGCGATAACACTTTGAACTCTTCAAGAAATTACTGCAGCATTATCACACAGTTTTCGTAATAAATTTTAAAGAAAAGTTCATAAATTTCACCAAAAAATTCAGAATTTTTCGCATATGTTGTGAATTTTTTAAGAATATTTATAAAATTGTTTAAAGATTTTGTCTTAGTTTTAAATAAATTGCAAAATTGTGTTAAAAATATATGAAATAGCTCAAGAGTGGCGAAGATGACATCACTTCCGGTTCGGTAAATTTTTTTTAATAAAATCTTATTTATAATCTCGACTTATTATTTCATTAATTTTTATCTTTTAAACTTGAACACATTATTTGATTATTTTTGTCTTCAATTATTAAGTAATTTTTACCACTTTTGTCAATAGTTTTAGTAAGATTAAAACTTAAAATCCGTATCAATAATTATTTTTGCCGTTTTAAGTACCGACACCACCAAACGCCAAGCAGGAACTGATTTTTAGTTTTCAATACGATCTTTAAAGTAATTAAAAAATTTTTATTATGAATGAAATGTTTTAAATTGGCGTTTAACATTGTCGTCTTTGAAGAGAACTTCTTAATATTGTCTAAGAGAATGTTTTTAATAAGAGATTCTTATGTTGGAAGTTATTTTCATAGGAAATTTTAATATTTTCAAATAATTTCTTAAAAAATATAAAATGGATTTAAAACGTCCTAATCCTCTACTATTTTGGCTTCCTTTTCAATCTCCTTTTCCCTCCCAGTAGTTGTCGGTTGTCGACTAATAATTGCCCATCTTGTTTCTTATCACTTTGGCTAATCGTTAGCTGTAAGGCTCACGTCATCATGGCATTCATATATGTTATCTGCCAGCCAGTGCTAGACACTCCTACTCGTGCCCTGTATAAAGTAATCTCAATAGAATAGATTATGATCACCTCTTCGCCGTTACCCAATTGTCAAACTAGGTGCATACATATATGTATGAACATGTGCGAGCATAAGTAATTGGTACCCATTACTATTGGGGCACAAATAAGGATACATGGTTGATCAAGATTTGGCACAACTACATACAAACATATTCTTCTTCGATTTTCATTTCGGTCAGTTGTTTAAGAAAGAGCATGAAACCGTGTCAACCGCACAGTGATCCGATTTTAGTTTGCTTTTGCTCTCCTACCTAAGAGCTTCTTGAGCTTCGTTTCAAGCTTGCGCACAATTCCTAGATTCATAAAGTCCAACCCAGCAAGTTCTTAGCTACTAAAATAGCATTATGTAATACCAATTCCGGCATCAGGTCTGTATTGGGTTGGAGTTTCCAAACTTGTGGCTATTAAAACTATTTCCCGAGTCGGGTTTTTTTTTGTGTAGAGCTGATATCTTCGCATCATCTTAGTTCAATTTACTCATTCCGGTTAACGACGAATGTTCTGACTAATACCAATACGTGGAGGCGGCCGGCAATACGTTCCCATCTCTGCTAGAAGTCTTGGTCAATATGTAGAGCGGAGATAAGTCAACAATCCCATATCAAAATCCCTAATCCACGGTGAAATAGCATACGCCAGGAATGCGTGCAAAAGAGGATGCATGGTCGATAATATGCAAACTCTGGATACCAGTCGATTTCCAGTTTTAATACAGACTTATCCGTGTATACGGAGCTCTGTGTGGGTGGACATCTATTTCCTCATTACTCGTGGGAAATATATGACTTCTCTGAAGGAGCTTCGGTTTTATTTGGCCAATGGAAGAATCCGGAAGAGATGAAGAAGAATGCCTCGCTAGGGTAAGACGGCTAGTTCTTTTAATAGATGGATGACAAATTCTCGTCTTAACTAGCCGCTAATTTGTGCTCACATTGAGAGAGCGTCGACAGAATAATGGAAACAATATGTTCGTGGTCTCCTGTATGGAAAATGCGTGTGCATGTTTCTGTTCAGTTTGAGTATAATTTCTTGTAGCAGCATAGTTTTTGTACGGGTGTTTACAGACGAGCACATACACACACTTTTTTTTTGCCCGTGTATATTTTGTTTGTGTTATGGTGTTGTGCGAACAACTGTTCGGACCACTTTGTTTAAACACGAACAGACTATCGACAGCGGCGGTCATCATGAGCGAACTGCAATCTATACGTTGGCAGAACAAATCTATGCCATGTTATGACGGTTACAAAAGTAAAAGTAGACCTACTTCTCGCATTCTCCGCGCCAAGCCATCCTACACCTTTCTGCGCTGTAACTTGCTACATACACTACACTGATTTCACTTTTTTGACAGATGCGTAGCATACGAAAAAGCGTAGAACGTATGGTTTGGACTTACAGCTTAAGCTGCATATGCAGATGTGAGATCGGATCTATTTTGTTTTGTGTTACTCATACTCCCAGCAACGTTGCCATATAATACTTGAATTCAACGTTGTTTTTCTAACATAGCATACGTTTAGGCGCAACGAAATATAAAAAGACGAAGAACAAAAAAGGAAAAAAGTGCACTAATAAACACAACATATGCATTAAAATCAAATGAGAGCACTTGTTGTTACGGTTGCAGCATTTTGTATGGCCTTCTCTCTCTCACAGTGGTTAGTGGTTGAAGTTGCATTCGGATTCTGTTTCAAAATTTAGTTGGAGTACCCGCCGTATTAAGAAAGCCACTCACTCACAATGTTTCAAAATGTTTACAGGTTTGTAGCTACACGATGATAAATAATTAATTTGTATGGCAAGAGTAACGCCCACAGTTCGGTCATATATAGCGCCTAATATTTCATTGAGATATTAAACAAAACGATATAAAAGTGTCAAGTAAATCGACGTAGTATCCTATTAACAACTTAGTTGGCAATAATTAAGTCGTTTAGGGTTTCAAAAAGGCCAAGGACAGTGTTTGATGTAACATTTTAGATGCGTTCCAAAACGATTTCCTATAATTGTGTTAGTCAGTTGTATCGCTTCGGTTACTATTAATGTTGGTAAAATAAACGCATTGCAACATACATGCCTTAGTGTGGGTTTATATTTCAGTTTTTTTTTACATACATACATACTAAATCTCCACCCGTGTATTGCAACGCTTTCAATTGATTTTGTCCAGTCAATCCTAATCATCTCTAAGTCATCCTTTCTGTCCTTTGCAAATTTTTTCAAAGAAAAAACTATTCTCATTAAGAGATTTGCAGGAAATATACCCATCGCTTATTTACTCAACAAACGTCATTCTGTATAAATTTTATCTTTATATCTCTTCCACTTTCCACGTTAGAAGAGAATATGCCTTTTTTTTTTATGTATTGGGAGCAAATAGAAAACTTCAACCGCGCTTAACTGGTAATGGCACTTTTTGAGTTATGGCGTTGTTTGAGTAAATAAGCGACATATTGCATTAATATTTCTTTTGATTTTGAATTTAACTACTGGCTCTATAGACACTTTATGTAAATATTTAAAATAAAATCGCAGGTAACATTGAAAATGAAATAAAATTTACATCAGAAAATATTTGGAAAAAATAAATTACTTTCAAAAAAACCTTTCAAAACTACAAGCTAAAATTTTCAGCTCAAAATTTTAAGTAAAAAATTTATAATTTAAGTAAAAAATTAAAATCCTTATAAGAAACGTAAGTAAATATCCCTTCAGTTACCAAGAAAAAAAGGACGAAAGCTTTCTTTTTTAGAAAATCAAAAAAAACTAAACTAAATTCAAAATGTGTGACCCTTGCTGCTCTCCTTGTGGACCTTGTGGACCTTGCGGACCATGTGGTCCTTGCAGTCCCTGCGATCCTTGCTGCGCTCCATTTGAGGTAAGTGAATATTGGAACATTTTTAACCAGACGATTTTTTAACGTTTTCTTCTTTTAACCTGCTTTATGGAATGTCCTTTAAAAACATGGTGCTTCATCCTATTTGTTAATAGTGCTCTCCAAAATGTTACAATGGTGCCCAATTAGATGCAATACCACAATGTGCTCCACGCATACCACCACCTTTGCCCAAATGTATAACGGTGCAACAACCGCCGCGCTTGATTTGCAAAAAACGTGTAGTTTTTACTGAAAAAGTTATCCCAGAGCCCATGGTTGTGAATCGTTGTCGCCAAATAACCATACCAAAAGTTGTCGATACAACCAGAGTTATAAAAGTTCCTAAACTGACGTGGGTCTCGCAAATGGTGCGAGAACCTAGGGTTATATATTATCCCTCCATGATACCGGATCCGTATGTTGTTTGTTACCCTAAACGGATATGTGAGCCCAGAGAAGTGTGCCAATCGATTTTGTGTCAGCCCAAGCCGCAAACGTTGGATGTTCCCCCTCCAAGAGAATATTGCTGTTATCCAACGGGCCCTATAAATTACAAACCTAGTGCAGCTTGTCCACCTTGCCCAATTGGGCCCAACTCGCCTTGCGGCCCTTGTGGTCCTTTGCCATGTTTCTCAACAAGTCAATATCCATTGTGTGAACCTTGCGGTCCTTGTGGCCCGTGCGGTCCTTGTGGACCTTGTGGCCCGTGTGGACCCTGTGGCCCGTGTGGACCCTGTGGCCCGTGTGGACCTTGTGGCCCTTACGGATCTTGTGGACCCTGTAGTGTACCCTGCAGCGTACCTAATTGTGGACCATGTGGCATGACAATGCCTTCGGGACCTTATGTACCGACACCTTGTGGGCCATCTGGACCTTGCGGCCCTTGTGGACCATGTAAGCCTTGTTTTCCAGGTTGTCCTTTTGAATCGCCTGAATGTGGTTCCTGCTATCCATGTGCACCAACGCCTTGGAATACGCATTGTGGTCCTTGTGGACCTTGTGGTCCTCAAGTACCTTGTGGACCCTGTGGGCCCTCTATTGGACCCTGTAATCCATGTGGTCCCTCTTGCTAGGCTTTTTCTAAGAATTGTTAAAGAAAAATGGATCAATGTCTTCAACTGGCGTCGGAATATTGTCAAGGTGAGTTGAGTGATTGGATTAACCTTAATTAGCTTCTCGTATCAAGTTGGATTGGATTCCTTTCACCTTGACAATAACCGAGAGCCAAAAAAAAACATTGATCTTTTCATTTAAATGTCAAAAAATAAAAATTCCCATCTCTTTTCTTGTAGCCTAAAGCGTGTCGTAGTCGTGAATTACGCTGCGGCATTATGTACACCACATGTGATTGCATTAAACGTAATGGCCTTCAAGACAAATGTCCTCGTTCCCTATGTCAAGGTCGTTCGGCTTGCATGAGTTTTCCAACGCCTGGTTGTTGTCCTGCTTCCTTTCCTTTGCGATATGCTAACCTCACTATGGGTGTTAATAAAAGACGACGTTGTTTTAGTTCTTGTCCTCCGCCATCAGGTTGCGGAAATTGTGACATGCCTACGGCTTGCTGCGGTCCATCAAATCCACCCTGTGGCGCACCTTCACCTGTACCATGCTCACCTTCGCCTTTGTGTTGCCCACCTTTACCGGAAGGTGGCATACCGGATCCTCGGGTTTGGAATGCATGCAATACGCCTGCTAGTTATCCATGTAAGTTTTTTCTTAAAAACCCTTTCAATCGTAAGAACGTAAAATTTGTTGGAATAAGATGGTTTTCAAAAAAATAAGGTCTCGCGAAAAGTTCCAGAACTTTTGCACAAGTCTAACCCTCGAGGCTCTTGTTGTTTTCATAGATTTAAACGTTTTTAATCTAACCTCGTCCCTTTCTGAGAATAATTTTCTTATTATAATTTGTGGATTTAAAAACTTGTTAGGCTCATATAATAATTTATACATGTTTGGTCAAGGAATGGTGGTATGCGTGTAATATTTTGAAAAGATCTCTAATACCGAAATGTATACTTGATCTCGTATATTTCGGAATAGGAGATCTTTACTAAATGTTTTATATTAACTGCGACTATATTTTATTAGGATGCATGAGTCCGTGTAGCAACTATTCATGTAAGTTTTGAATTCTTATTTTCTATATTCTTCATAATCTGTATATTTCTTAAAAGGTTGTACCAACATGTGCCCACCTCGTTACTTGGCCGTATCATGTGTACCTTGCAGATGGCCCTATGCGTGCACGGCACACTGCTATGATACAATGCCAAGAAGAGGTTGCTAAGACGCAAGAAATTAAAAAGAATTGAAATGCCTTCCATTAAAAATAAATAGTAGTAATACTAAAGAACAAAACAGTATGTATTTGAAAAGAACCTCCACAGATTCCAACAATTTTTATACTACGTTTGTTTACTACGTTTTTTCATTTTTAATTTTTACCGCAAAATTATTCAGATTTTAATTGTTTTTGCAATGCTATCTTATTTATTACAGGTGGCTTCTAATAAACGTCAAATTTTACATCTTTGGATCGAGAAGTTAAATTGTGAATATAGAGGAGCAAAGTGGGACACAATTAAAAAAGATTTGAAACAATTTCGTAACAAATTTTATGTGAAGTACTAGGTACATAAGTTTAATAATTTTATATAGAAAAAGTGTTCATTTTCTTTTTCTTTTTAATAAAGGCTTTGGTTTGGTGCAATAAACATTTAGACCGCACGTCAATATAATTCAAAATATGCATCTTTTAATTTTCGAATAGCATTTAAAATTTCTCGAGTGATAGTATAGCGTTGGTTTCTTATAAAAATACTTTTTATATTCTCAGAATTCGTAGTAAATTTTCGAACATAAGCGAATTGAGAATTCGAATGTATTTCTATCGAATCATAGCGTGACATGATTGAACAATTTGGCAATCCTCTTGCTTGCTACATATAATCAACCTGTTAGTTTGTTGGTCGGTTAATGGGGGGTGAGAAGCAAAAATAATACTAAAGATGGTTCATAGCGAAAACCGGGTTTTTTTTAACTGAACTCGATAACAGATGCGGAAAATTCGTTACATATGTACATCTACATACTTGGTAGTGAGAGTTGTTATTGACATGAACATTTTTCTGGGAATTTATTTACGATTTCAACCTAATTGCAGTTATGGGCACTAAAATTGCATTCTTGTCCACAAATTGCAATTCTGTTATGCCAGTTTTTGCTGTTTCTTTATAACTTCAAGTTGAAGAGTGTGAATATATTTTTAATGAACTACTAAAAATATACCACCAATTTTTCGCGGTGCAAAAGATTGAGATATTTAATTTCAAAATTTGGTGAAGTTTGTTTTTGGTTACTTGTTTGTGAAAATTACGTTTTTCTTATCTTATAGGTCTTTTGGAACTTCTGTAACATCGGTTTTGATAAAATTACGACGTTTTTCATAAAATATTCAGCCCTGATTCAGGGCTGCCACAGAAAACAAATTTGTACGAAAGTGAAAGTGAAAACGTTTTTAGCTTCTCCAGAACAGAAAAAGTAAAACGATTTTTTACGTGTATTTTCACATCAAATAATTGAAGTATACAGGCATGTTCTGAAAATCACTTTTATGTAAAAGTGATTTCAAATCACGAAAAGGTGTTCTGTGCACAAAATTTTTTGAAATCTCGTGATTTAAAACCGGTGAGCTAACAGTCTGACGATTTCAAATCACTTGAAGTTTTTTTCTCTGATTTGCATTTAGAATCAAATGAAAATTATGTTATATATTTAATATGATGTGTTTTTTATTTATTTAAGTAATAAAATAAGTTTTTATACACACAAAAATATATATATTAACAAATTTCTAATTTTGCAAAAAGTTGTTTTGCTTTGTTTACCAATGTTCGTGATTTACTTTTTCTCTTCAGCAGTCAGCTGGTTTGTTTTTTCGGAAATATTTGTGAGGTTGCCAAAGTGACACAGTCGTAAAATGTCATGTAAGATATATGGAATTTATACTATCCTGCTTTTTATGTAATACAAAATTTATTTATTGTTATATAAAGCAATTACTGCCAATAAACTAGCTCCCGGCATTTTTATTACCTCAATTTTTACTTTTTACATTAATTAAGAATATAAAAAAATTAAACAAACAAAACACAAATCAAAATAGTCAGCTGTTTTCTCGTGTTTTCGAAAAAATAAAACCACGCCGAAAACCGTAAAATCACGTGATTTGCAGAACAGCATCAAATCGTCGGCGTGATTTCAAAATCGTTCGTGATTTGAAATCACGTGGTTTTCAGAACAGACCTAATATTTAAGAATTTAAGAGTTATTGCGCCAAAAATGTGCTCAAAACAGATTTTAAATAGTAAATAATTTTGTTTTTATTTAAATTGTGTCTTAAAACTTATTTAAAAGAACGTTTGTAATACATTTTTTGTTTTTTTTTCAAATGTTTTAATCAACAGGAAAAAAGTGTGAAAACAAACAAAAAAGCATTCCCACGTAGGGTTTTTATTATTTCAAAAATACTTTACTTTCGTTTATTTGTATTCCTTTTATTTTATTTTATATCCCTTAGCAACCAGCTGTTCAGTAGTGCTACCATATTGAATGCCAAAAAATCAATGTTTTTATTTTTTTCGGATTCCTAAAAACGGTTGAAAGCTGGAGAACCAAAATAAAAACGTTACGAATTGAATAATGTGGAAATATTCACTTTCGTACAAAACCTGTATGTTTGACTTTGTGGTGAATTTTCGAATTTTGGTGAATTCCCAAATTTTGCTAACATTTCGATTTTTTTTCAGAATAATTATATTTTTAATAAAATTTATATTTTTATGATCTTGAAATTTTTTGGTAAATATTACAATTTTTTGGTGAAATTTAATATTTTTTGATATATTTAATTAACATAAAATTCGTTAAAATTTCGTTAAATAATGATATTTTGCGAATCTTCGCTTTTTAGTGAAATCCAACAACAAAACACAAATTTTTTCTCAAATTTCACGAAAAAGCTATGATCATTTGCATTTGCACTTTTGCAAGACCATTTGCACGAAACACTGAATGCGGTATAGGAATATTTTGTTCTTTAAAAATAGTTATAGTTTTGATAAGGACTGCTTTTTATATAATCAAGTAAATATTGGCGGTAATAATAGGTTTAAATAAATAACTACTTTCTAAAAAAACATGCATATATATGTATATATACTATAGAGACTCATCCGATTCCAATATATCAGCGATATTTTAGACTTTCTGATACATCGGTATCAAACTATTCTATAGTGGAGGAGTAAGCAGGGCAAGTAAAATAAAAATTTCCATAACGGTTACTATTATTTATTTAGTGTGCGATATGTACATTATATATATTATAAATTTAAGTTTTAATTCACTATCATATCCGCAAAAACGTGTACTGATGCATCCCTATTAGAAACATATTTCGCTAGTAATCCACGTTATAGCTGATATCCAAAATATGTTAGAATATATTATTTCCCATTATTTTATGGTGGATCTATAATGGCAAAAAACATCTACCTTGTCGGATGCAAAATGTTTGCAAAACTTTAAATAAAAGTGAATTTTCTTAATTGAATGCTTATTTTAAATACTACACTTCTAGATATTTTTAAACTCTTATTATTACCTGTAAAATGGGAAGTTTTTGTTGAAGATTTCAAAGATATTTTGTTCAGTAGTATGGTACCATGTTCACATTTTAATAGCTATTAATAAAAACAAATTTACATAAACAAACTTAAACATCAAGCTAAAAACTAAATAAAAAAATTATAGTTAAAAAAGCAAGTAAAATTATAAATTCACACTAAAAATATACATTTAAAAAATCTATGAACTATCATAAAAATAAAAAAAAGTCTTTAAAAATGAATGGTTTTGTAAACCTTTAATAAATAACAAATATTAGTTATCAAAAATTATAGCTGTTCTTGACCTTTTTTTAATTTAATTTATTAAAATTGTTCAAGCTTGAAGGTCTTTCTTTTTTTTTAAATTATATTTTTATTTTTCGATATTTCACTACTCCATTGTGATGATGCTATACAATGGAGTAGCGAAATATCGAAAAATAATATAATTAAAAAAAAACCTTGAAGCTTGAACAATTTTAATAAATATTAATTATCGGAATCTCTAAGTGTACTGTCGTTTTCACAACATAGATTTCTGATTTATGGCTATAAAACAAATATGAAATATAAAAGCACTTTTGCCTAGTTTTTTGTTAATTTTTGTTAGTTAACAAGTGTCACTGTAATTTTCTGATATGAATTGATTCAAGGCCAATATTATCTCGTGTTCGTACATTTTATAAGCAAAAAACAAAACTCATAAAATAACTATTCTATTCTAAGCAAAAACTTAAATTTAAAAAATAATTAAAATTTTTATATAAGCGAAAAATAAAACTTGAAAAGAAAACAATTTGAATAAAACTTATAGCCGTTGTTACAGTTGCTGATAAAAACCAACAAAAACTACCGATTAGCAACAAAATTTTAGCCGTCGTAAAATTTTTGTTTATGATCCGGCGCCGTCGATAACATGTGACGACGCAGGAATCTGCTTTAAAAGCATATCAAAATTATATTTTTGCATGTGTTGCCTTTTTTGTTAAAATAATTAAGAAACGAATTAAAATTTACTAAATTTCTGCTCAAATTAAAAGAAAGCAACAAAATGGATCCGATATTAAAAAAAGTAAGTTGCATGTATCGTAAAAAACTGGTGGGCAAATGAATCAGGCACAGCTGCAAGTACTACGAAGGAACAAATTGATTTGACACAATTTAATAATTGTCCTTAATAAAGTTTTTCTCTTTTAGGCATTTACTGAAATGCAGATAAATAAAATCGAATCAACAAAGAAAATTAATATGATTGATATGAAGTGCGATATGGTTAAAACTGGCAAGCAAAAATATCAGTTGACCGAAAAGGGTACCAGTGATTTAACAGACGATACTAGGTAAGTAAATTGGAGATGGGAAAAATGTTAAGGGTAATTTATTGTAACCCAACAAAGTTGAAGACAGTTTTCAAAATTAAATTTTTTATCGCGAGATTTGTATTTCTACTTCCATTGAAGGTTCTTTACATACCATGTTCCTAGATTGTGGTATTAACAAAATTATGCTATGTAAAGAGAATGTAACTTGTTTTAGAGACCTAAACTTTCAAATAAAATCAATTCAAATTGATTTAAATTTATACAATTAGTCTAATAATTTCTTTTCTATTTGCAGAGTGTATTTATCGATAGGCCGTATGTTTGTTTTAACTAGTGTCCAGGATATGCGCAATGACTTAAAAGCTAAACAAGAAAAATGTGATAAAGCTATTGAATTATTAAGCAAAAAGAAAGAGTTCTTAGTAAAATCACTTAAAGATCAAGAAGATGGAGTACGTGAATTAGTGCAACAACATAAAGCCAAATAAATTGATTAGACAGACACCGGCTATAACAAATATACGTTTTCATACAATGTTTCTTTTGCATTTAAGGTTTTTCAACATATATTTATATAAAGGATAAACGCAAGTTTCCATTAAATTAAATATGTACCATGTATATAGCATGTATATGTTTATTGTGCTTTTATAAAGTCATCTAAATTAAAATTGGCATATGATACAAATTCGTTGCCCAAATTGCGTTCATGTTCAGGTTCAAATTTAAACTTGCTTACTGGCAGGCTAGCAGTCAACCAAGGCTCCACAATCTTGCCTGAACAAAATATGATTTTTGCTTCAGGTTTTGATAGATTTTTAATAATTTTGGATATTTTTGCTATACACTCCTGGGAAAGAAATGGTGGATCGGCTATAATTAAGTCAAAGTTGTTCCACAGTTCTTGAAGGTAATTTTCAGTTTCGGCTTTATTAATATCATAATGTATAAAATCGTCTCCAAAAGCAGAAAAACGTTTGTCATATTCAAGGATTTTTACTGAAAATATAACAAACGAGATATTTGATTTTATATTCATAAAAAATATAACATTTTATTAATTCTCATATGTCTTTCGTATAATTTATTGCCTGATGATGCTGCATAAAGGCGTAGCGAAATACAAAATGTAAACAATAAAATTGTGTTATAAAAAATGTTATTATATACAGCCATATCCACAACAAGGAGTTAGCATATAGTTTATTCATAATACATTTGTTAAACTATAGACAACGGGACTGCTAACCTTTTGCCAACAATTTACTATTTGGGGAAAATAGCGTCATTAACAAGCAAAAAAAGCAAAGACTTGGCTACATTAGCCGAAGAACAGGTTCTTCAATTGGAAAATTTCCACACATCAGAGTTGATTTGTAATTAGTTAGCGGACAGAGTAATAGCCATTATGCTAAGCCTAAACGGCATTCTAGTTGGCAGGCCGTTGTATGTAGTGTACTAGGAGCTGCTAACTTCATATTATGCATGTGGCTGTTAGAGCTTGACAATTAATTAAAATTATAACACTTGGTTGAAAGGTATGTTTAAATAATCTTGTAAGGAGTTTCAATCGATTTTATCATTTTTAAAACCACCCTAAAATTAACTAAAAATGCACGGGGTGTAATTCGATTTGAAAAGAAAACTATCTGAATTTGCGTGCTTAATCAGGTATGTGATAATAAAAATCATCGATTTCAAAACAATCTTTTAAAAAGGGTGTGATGAATTTCGGTCGATTCTGAAAACGATTATTAAAGTGTTAATAAAATAGCAGACCAAGTGATAAATTTCATATCATAAGAGAAGAAATGCAAATAAATTATGAGAAAGTAATAAAAATCGTTAAAAATGTATACATTTAAAATAAAAAACGGGAAACAGATCGGTTTTTAAATCGACAGTAGTTCCCTAAGACCGGAAGCTAAAATTATATGTACTTATGTATATGAAGTCATGTGACGAAAGGAACCTTATCTTGCCAGAGTAAAATTTTAAGGTGTAGGCGAATAGTTTAGAGTTGTATCTCAAAATCAATTAAACACTCACCTCATTTAAAATCTGTTTCTTATAGTTTTATTTCAGTACACACCCGCTTAATCCATAATACGGGCATAAAAAATGGATGAGGGCAAAATGATCCTTTTTGAACAACGCTAATTTAATTACCAGGCCATTTTAGAATTTATTTATTTACTTTCGGACTAAATAAACTCATAAAAGGGCCTATTAGTGGGACGCAAATCATTTTTTTCTATTAGAAGTTAAGCGTACGTAGACATTCCACATCGTGGACGTGGCAGTTAGATAAGCTGCTATTTTTACTTTTTTCTATTTAACATACTGTGCTTTATCCAGTGTTATCCACAGCACTAATTTGCTCCCTGGCAGGATTAGGTCTTTTCGACCCGTCTCATTACTTATATGTAATTTAAAAATACAAAACGGAAATAAGGACATTATAGACTTTTTCCATTTTAATCATTTTGTTTACAAACTCGATCTCCGCCTCATACTTGATTGTAATTTGTTCAATGCTACGTAAGTATAGCACTTGGTTTTTGACAACTATTAGTGAATTAATACTTTAATATAGTCTTAGAATGCACTATATAGGTACTATATTTAACGTAATTTTTACATCAAATTTACCATCATCATGT
Organism: Phania funesta; assembly: GCA_963932375.1. NCBI lineage: Eukaryota > Metazoa > Arthropoda > Insecta > Diptera > Tachinidae > Phania > Phania funesta. The sequence goes on along the minus strand of OZ010653.1, from coordinate 98,501,267 downwards.
ATTTCCTTAATATTAGCATACAAAGAAGGACTTGATAGCAATGCTATACTATATGTCGACTTATTGCCCTCACTTTCAAGCAGCTGTGAAACGACAGAACATAAAATTTTTTTGGTACTTGCGCTATACCAAAATTGACTTAATTGCTATAATTAAAAAATGTTAGGGTAAAACAATGCAATTATTTAATTATTTACCCAATCCTCTTCAAATAGAATCTCTTTGCCAGCTTTTTGTTCAATATTGTTCAATTCCTGTTGCTCTCGTTGAGACTTTTCGGCTAAAAACTGGTTTAAAATGGCCAATGTATCGGCTGGCAGGCAAATGTCCTCATCATCCATAGCGGTTGGAAAGAAAAAATTGCAAGAATTTTTTAATAAAGTGAAAACATATTGTTTATTCTATTACTGCATGCTCAAAATTAACTTTGCAAGGTATGTGTATTTATTGTGATTTATATTGTGAATTACTCTTGATTGGTCGTAAATACAGTTTGGGAGCAATTGCTTATTTTTGACACTAGCTTTGAATTGTCGTAATATTACCAGGGCTGGAGTATTGACATATTTTAAATTGTTTATTTTTTACCAACGAATATATTACTTTTGGAGTTACTCGTAAGTCATTAAGCGGTCAACAAAAGTACTGCTAAGGTAACGATTGCGAGTGATATTATTTGCAGAATAAAATAGATACTTCTAAAAGCAAACTTAGGTATATCTAATTACAATAAATACTATGCTATATCTTCCTGAAAAAAGTACGACATAAAGTACAATAGTATTGAAATATCCATTCCTGATTGTGAAAATTTATTACAAATAAAAAATTGACTTGTGTGCGTCAACGCGTGAAGTATAAAGTAATTTCATTTTTTAACAATTAAAAGAAAATAATATATAAATTAATTGCATAAAAGAACAAGTAAGTATTGTTTATAAACACAAATTTTTGTAAGTGCATCAAGCACCATACAAAGCTCAAGCAATATTTTTAATTATAAGCCTACAAATAATTGGTGTAAAGCTGTACGACTTGTTTTAAGGGTTATATTACCAAGTTCTGAAATTGTACGCTATAACAAAAACAGCATTATTTTTCATTGTAAATTGTGAAATGGTATTCAAGTTTTCCCAATACATCAAATATATATAAGTAGGTCAATATGAACCACAAATTAAGCTTTAATTTTTGTCTAGATCGACTAGAGATGCCAAATATTAATCTCGGGATTTTAAAATCCCGAATCGGTCTCTAGATTTCTTCCCATGTTTAAAATTTGAAAAATGACCAGTGTTTGATCGATTTTTTTTTTTAATTATTCGTTATACAAGTATAATTTGTATACGTATGTAAATAATTTCACTTCTAAAAGGCAATCTATATGTAAAAAGTCTAAGAGAGACGGCCTTTATATGGACCACCAGTTATTTATAAATAATTGGTAAAACAAATGCTAAAATGCTCCTAAATATTAAAGTTATGACCCAAAAAGTTGATTATCAGGCAGATTCTGAAAGACGAACCGTTTTGAAATCACGCAACCGATTAAATGCTGTTCTGCAAATCACTCGATCTTAAGTTCTTAGGCTTGCTTTTAATTTTTTGAAAACCCGAGAAAAAAGCTGGTTTTGGAACGTAGTTTTGGTTTTTTTTTTGTACCTTGTTAACCAAATATTTAGTGAAAATTAAGAAAGTAAAAGTATTTTATTAGCAGTAATTGCAATAAGAAAATATTTAAATTTGCCGTTAAGAACTTCACAAAACACAAAAAGAAGCCTAAAATAATTGGTGGATAACAAAATATGAATAAAAAACATACGAAATTTGCATTGTTTTCATTGGTGAAATTTGCCTGTATTTTACACATACTTATTGCCAAATTTGCACAAAAATGACTCAATTATTCACCATTACTACAGTTTTCAACAAAAATAAATAATTTTGCCACAAATAAAGAGATGGATGGTATAAATTGGATATATCTTACATAGCTTTTAAAAACTGTGTCGATTTGGCAACATGACTGCTAACACTACGTCTTGACTATCCACAAATTTGTTTACACATGGAGAGAACGTAGGCAGAATAACGGGGGAAAATTTGGTTGTAATCTTGTGTGATGAATACGTGTAAATGTTGCTATTCAGTTTAAGCATAATTTTTTGTTTGTCATCGAGAAAATTTCCGTGTGCTCAGCATAGTTTATGAACTGGTGTTTACAGACGAGAGCAGTCACACATATTTTTTAATTTGCCTGTGCATATTTTGTGCAATGGTTGTGCAACCAACTGTTTGGACGTCTTTGTTTGAGAAGCAGACCATCATCAGCGACGATCTTCACAAGCCTAGTCCCTGTGCGAAGAGCAATCTGTATGTTGGCAGAACAAATCTATTGCAAAACTTTATGGAAAGAGAAAAGGTATATCACGAACATTGTCAAACAAAGCAAAACATTATTTAACAAAATAAGGAGTGTGTAAAAATTTTGTAATATATGTTTTTGCATAAAACCTAATTTTATTTAAAAAAAATAAATAGAAAACACATTACCTCAAATATATACAGGCATGTTCTGAAAATTACGTTGTTTGAAATCACGAACTATTCTAAAATCACTTAGGCGATTTGATTACATTTTGCAGCGTGGTTTTAATTTTCAGAAAACACCAGCAATCAGCTGATTTTTTGTTTCTTTATTTTGTTACATTTTTAAACAATATATTAAGTGAAAATTAAGTAAGTAAAACTGCCGGGAGCGACTTTAGTGGGAGTAACTACTTTAATAAAATTACATTTAAAAATTTGGCGTCAAATAACAGTTCACAAACCATAAAAACAAACTGAAAGTAAATGTCAGTATAAGAAAATAAGTACAAAAATTACGTAGTTTCCATTGGTGAAATTTTCTTAAATTTTGTATTTGCTTATTTACAAATTTGCACAAAAATTACTCGATTATGGAGTGTTAATATATTTTTTTGAAAACTATAAATGAATTTTGTTCTTAAATAAAGAACATGATGGTATAAATTGAATATATCTTACATGACTTTGTAAGAATGAAAACTGCGGTCTGCTAAAGAGGAAAAGTAAGTCAGGAACATTGCAAAAAAAAAGCAAAACAGTTTTTTTTACAAAACAAGCAGTGGTGTCCTTAGAAATTTCGTGAGATTTATGTGTTTTATAAATAGGAGACATCATATCAAATAATTAATAACATGAACGAAATGAATTACTTGCAGAAAATAAGTAAGTGATTTCAAATCGGCAGTGATTTCAATAATTTTTGTGCGCAGAACAGCATTCTCCTAAATTTAAATCACTTTGACAAAAACTGATTTTCAGAAAAGGCCTGTATTTAATCTATTTACAAGCTTATGTAGTTCAGTCGGCAAGTCCAACTTTCGAAAGGTGTTAGAAAATTATTTTATACCTACATATAAGGACAATTAAATTTTAATAAAAACAATTCTCTGAAATGTTTTTATGTTTAAAAGATACATATTTTACAATGAAAAAAATACAAATCGCAACATTAATACTTTAAAGGTCCCTGGATTTTTTCAAATTCATTGGGATTGGTATCCCTACCAGAAAAATTAGATCATAAGAAAAAACGAAACCCATTTGTAAAAAAGTGAAATTTTTAAGTTCAACAAACTTAATTTTGAAGTTTTGTTTTAAACTTGTATAACTAAACGTCCGGCCTAAAATAAAGCTATTATTATTTTGTTACAGTTTAAACAAATACATACTTTAAACATTGTCCATTTTCAATGCATATACAATTTTAAAAATCGTCTTTTCAGTTGATTTTTAAATATTTCGGATTAAATTTCATGGGTGTTTAATTATGCACTCATTTTTATAAGCAACAATGTTTAGAAACTTGTTGTACATACCATTTTAAAGAATTGACATCAATATTTAATTTTACAGGAAAATTTTGTATTTCATTCTTAAAATGCGGGTTGATAATATTCCACACATACATACATATGTATGTATAAGTCACCACTTTATCAAATATATTTCTGTGATCAGTTTTAATGGAGCTTGTTTAAACTCGTTAGAATATTAACAAATAAGCATCGAATTTCAGTGTTATTAACCTTTATTTAAAAGGCAATTCATACGTATGTATATTCCAAAATCCTAAACCGGACAAAATATAATAATATTAACAACGCTCAAATTGTAAGAAGAAAAATATTAACTTGAAACCGCTCAAATTGTAAGAGAGCAAATATTTTCAAAAAAGCAGTAGAACCTGGAAAAATCCCCAATAATCGCATATTTTTAACGCTGGTTCGTATCTAAGAAAATTCTAAAATCGATGTATTAGTACTTTCACATATCGTGGCATAACAGCAAAATTACCTTATGTAACATGTACTTCGATTTTTGTTTTTTTTTTTATAAAAATTAAGTGTACTACACAACAGTTCTAAGTTTTGAGACGATTTCCGTTACTTTTATATTAAATTTTAGTTTGGCAAGTACAAATTTTGTCTACTTACTTTAAACCTACAATAAAATTATTTCATATTTATCGTCTTTTAATAGATTAAATTCTCCTTTTATGTTTTTATAATTACGGCCGTTATTATACTGCTAATATGTAAAAAATATTATTTGGTTTATTATGTTTCAAACTTTTTATTGCTTCTATAAAGTCATCAATTGCTCTTTATTATATAAAAGTTTGTATCTTGTATAGTAGTTTTAAACATTTTTGATTGAAAAAACATTAGGACTTATTTTTATGTGACGAGTTTTTGACCAATTTTTTCGAAGAATTAAATTTTGACAATTGTTCGAATACATCCAACACCCCTGGCTTGCATAGACTGCTTTTATTCGTTTTTTTTATTCGCATTTGCAATTTTAAACAAGAACAAATTATAAGCAAACAAAAACGGAATTGCAAAAATGAATTTATGTGGATGAACGCAAGGGCAAGTTCAAAAGAGAGCTTTCACATCTGGCAAATTAGTTCTGCAATTCTCGTATCTGTAGTTGGTGGCAGAGGTAATGACGGGTTAAGGGGATGAAAATTGAAAACAGACATGCTTGTAGCTAATTTGCCTGATGTGAAGGCCTTCAAAGATATAGAAAACTTGCTTTGTGTGGTTATATAAATAGGATAACAAATCTAATTCTTACAAATTTAGCTATCATTTCATATTATGGTGGTAATTGGAAATTGTATACGTAAAAATGCTTAATACATTATTACACGCTTTTTCCAACAACATTGCCAGGTCATGAAAACAGTTTTAGCTATCGAATGCTAACTAAAGCTGAATTGCATATGTGTATAACTCCTTTGAAAATTTAATTGCCTCAATTAAGGCGCCTGTATGAACTACTTTAATTCTAATGAATCCAGCGTATCTTTTTATAAAACCTTTATTAAGAAACTACCCTCTCACTATTGTTTGCAATAAAACCATAATTATATATTCCTCAGAAATAATTAAACACTTAAAATATATGTATATATATTATTTCACAGAAGTTTTTGTATCTTAACCAATACGCTTTCTTTCTTAGTTCTTTGTTTGAATTGCAGAAAAAAACCGAAGTGACCAAAATTACCGGTTTAATAAAAAATAAATAAATAAAGTTTCATTATATAAGCCGTTCAAAAATACTTAAATTCTTAGTTTTAAAGTATAATGCAGATTCGTTGTGGAGATAACTAAAAAATTCCGTTTCTACGTATTGGTTTCTGAGAAGTAAATTTTAGAAATGCTCTATTTCATCAGTTGAATGTCAGTACAGTAAGATTGTGTCATTTTTAACCGTCTATTATGTATAATCGAAATTTAAAAATTCGTTTTAAAAACATAAATTAATCAGGTATGTTATGAAATCGATTTTGAATACGAAGCGATCTACAACCAAAAAAAGTTGTCTGCTAATTTGTTCCGTTTTGTATTCATTTCAAAATAATTTTTTATAATGTTTTTGATAAATTTCTCATGGTTTGGCTGCCATAATTCTTTATATGATATGCATTTTATTTTGGTCTTTATTTTCAATTACAATTCCTTTAAAATGCATTAAATATCGTTTTCAAAATCGAGCGAAATTTGCATTTGGTCTACAAAATGTAATTTTTAAATGAAATAAATGTGGGTAATTAAACAAATATAAGTTGCTTTGCACTTCAAACCTAAATTAATTTATTTGCAAATAAAATGCATGTAACAAATTAGTTGTACTTATAAAAGTATTTAAATATACTTGACTTAATCCTTAATATAATTATCAACGAATTTGAAATGTATTTTTGAAATGTATCTTGGCGCTAAATTGTCCGTCCTCTATAAAATATTTTACGCTAAGGAAACCTATTTTTATGGTAAACATAGTAGTTAAAAATGTTAACTTTTATTTTTACAATTTCAGAGTTTTTTAATCAATAACTTGTAATAACCCCGCCAGCAAAATGTTTTAAAGAATTCTTTGCCCTAACTGCAACATTTCGAAACACGAATGTCAGTAATACCTGACAGTACAATGCGCGTGTCTATATGTATATGGTATAAACACACATAGAAACCAACTAACTTATCGATTTTTTTAATTATTAAACGCATTAATTTAGATATTCGTCAATAAAAGTTTTGACTGAATGTACTGCATATACATACAAGTATGTATGTGCACATATGTACATGTGTATTTGATTCTGGCTGATAAAATAATAATGGACATTAATTTTAGTAACGTCTCATGTGCTAGAAAATATAATAAAAAAGAAACATTTTTGAACGATGTGATTTTTGAACATTGTACTGGTTCAGTGAAAAAAATTACCAACTGTTTATTCATTTATTATGCATATGGGCATTATATATACATACACACATACTGGTAGTATATACATACAGATCCCTATTTCGCTTTATTTCTATTCTATTGACTTTTAATAATTTAATTCTCAAAAATAATAGCTTTATAAGTTTTAAAACTAGGTTTCAGTTTTTTCAACATCACTTTAGTGCAGCTCTTCTGCTTTTTTGTTTATTTTTTAATTAAATTTTCTAATTTTTCACACTGTTAAGAACTTCTTAAATGCACAACATTTACTATTAGAAAGGCTGGCAAACGGATATACCTTGATAGATGTATAGGGAACATTTGACCCAACTACTTTTAAATTAATTTTATAAGCCAAATATTTAGAAATATAAGAGTTAAATGTTCAATTACATATTCTTCATTCATAACAAATAAAGCTGCCCCGGACATGTGGTCTTCAGGTCTAGAAGACCTTCACTTCGAAACGAGTTGTTTCTTTGAATCTGTGTCTAGACATGGTTTTTGAAAAGAATGCCACTCCCCATGTTTTGCTCCCTAAAAAGTTCGCAAATACATTATTGCATCCACAAGATTCTCTAACGAATAAAACAACGATTTTTCTAGCTTGTTTATGTGCCTCTTTTGGTGACCCAAGAAAAGAATGTATTATCAATCGGCAGTCTGCAGGCTTTCACCAATTCAACACTAACTCCTTGTTTTGCATAATGAATAGGTAGAACTGTTTTGGGGGAAAACCTTCCAAAAAAATTCGTCTGCTGACCGCATATCGTGTTCTTGTCCAGTATTGATTACACTTCAAGCCACTAGTAAAAAGTAATTATTACTTACACATTTATTATTTACATACGTTAAAAACAGCGTACCTAATGTAAGTAAAGGATTAAATTTAAGAAAAGTAATTGATAAAAGAAATATTGGCAGTCAGATATGGATACGGATCAAATGACCCCTGTCAATCTTTTTCTAGTGTTAAAAATGTGTGTCCCAAGATTGTTGCGCATTTGGGAATTTTTTGATAACGCTTAAAGGAATTTTTTTTAAACCCCATTATTTTTTAAGTATAAAGCACAAACTTGAAATATTTAAAGACATGGCGTGTTTATAAATTTCATCCCTTCTGCTTCCTAAATATCTCCACATGTAATTATACTTCATGTAGAAAAATTTAAACACCCCACATCCAGGTTTATATTTTTTATAAATAAATAAAAATTATTATGTCTAATTTTTCCGAGCTCCAGGTCATCAATAAAATCTTCCTTATTATAAATTATAATAAATATTAATTTTATTTTTTTCAATATTTCGCTACGCCTTTGTGTAGCATCGTCAGGAAATAAAATAAAATTATATTTCACAAACTTCAAAACAAAAATCAAATTGTGAAAATTATTGAACAATTTTTCATATACAATGAAAAATATTTCAAATTTTCAAAAAACACAAATACATACAAATCATAAAAAACTAAAAAATTAAAAAATGTTTTACATTAATGTGTAGATGTATATATGTACATATGTATAAACAATACATATGTATAATCCTAAATTACATCATATTATCTTATGTATTAAATGCCTATATATATGAGCGACATTATCTGTATCCGCTTTATAATTAATTCTTTGTGACATTGGTGTTTTACAAATTTGTAACATTTCCAATATGTAACGTTTCTTATAATTTTTCTCAATATTTAGCACTGACACATTTTCGAAGTTAGGACAGTGATTCAATTCAGAACAATGGGAAGATAGAGCTGTTTTATAATTTATAATAAGGAAGATTTTATTGATGACCTGGAGCTCGGAAAAATTAGACATCATAATAATAATAAAGGTCAAAAAACTAGAATAAAGTTTAGTAAATAAAAATTATATTTATAAACTCTTTTCACATAAACTTTAAATTTAACGTGCACGTTTTATATATCCTGCACTACTTTAATACCACGTTCAGCGCATCATATGTTGGTTCGCTTTTGGATTAGGTTTATTGAAGATTCTTCAACCCAGTGTCTTTTAAAACATGCATGCCCGTTCTTAAATCGTGTTAAGAATTGTTCTAAAGCTGCGAAGTTGTCTATTAAAACAATGATTGGAAACCCATGTATTATGCCATGTTCCACATATGTACATATTTATATTTTATTCGTTCACATATTGGGATAAGCTGAAGTGCAAGAATTGCCCTTGTGTTCCATCGAGAGCTATTAATGGCAGAAATTTCTTGTTTCTTTGGTAGTATCTTTCAATTCTCTATATAGTTTTTTTTCAGATCCTTGTAGTTATTTATTTTCTGACCAGGACTTGTATCACAAGCGATCATTTTTAGAGATTTACTTAAATCAAATTTGTGTAATATTTCTCTAATACCATTAAATTTGTGAGGGCTTTTCCATTTTTCAAAATAAGCACTGATAAATTAATTTCCTTATATTCATTTTTTTAACTATTACCTGGAGTTTTTTATAATTTTTTTCCCCGTCGAATTGCAAGCAGCAGTTTCCGTTTTTCAGAGTATCCTTTAACATTTCTTCTTTACGCTCAGCGGACTTGATTACAGCTTTATAAATAGCCGGTTGTGATTGAATTGCAATTTGTAAACCTGAACCAGCTAAATCCTTAAAAAATGTTGCTACTTTTCTAGTACTTAATTTGGCATTAGTAACTTATGCAGCCGATGAATTTACTAATGATTTATTTCATTCGTCGGGTAAATATTGCTTCGTCGGGTAAATATTTTCCAAACTTTACGGTTGGAATTATATTTCGATTTTCCAGTGCTGTTACTGGTTTTCTCCACACTTTATTGGGCCCATCATTATAGTAGAGCATCATTTTAGTCACTGAATATTACATGATCCCAGTAGTCATCAGGTCATGAAATGTGCGTTACAGCAAAGAACAAACGCTTTTCTTTGTGTTGCACAGTAAGCAGCGGTTTTTTTCGAGTAACTCTTGAAGAATAGTCGCTTTTTCTTAAGACTTGTCTTATTGTTTCGTGGGAAACTGTCACACCACATTCTTCTTTCAGCTAACTTGCGAGCGTTTTCGTGGACAAAAAAGGGTTTTCATCTATCTTTCTTCGTAAAACGCGTTCGGTTCTTTTTGAAATCTTGTGTGGCCGCCCGGTTGGAATCTTTAACTCTAGTCTATTTTCACTTCTAGCGCGTTTTAAAGTATTATAGACAGTTTGTCTTGTTATTGAAAACATTTCCGATAATTCTTGTACAGTTTTCCCAATTGCGTGGTTGTAGTAAACCAACTGAATCACATCAATTGATATTCTTTTGCCAGGCATTTTCAATTTAATGTATTTAGTCAACAAAGTACAAACAGACTGACTAAAAATCAAATTCCCATAGCTAGAGAAAAAATTATTATACGACAGTAAAAACTAACGGTACTTCGAAAAGAAATTGAAAAACGACATTATGACAACAAAAAACCATGAATTGTAAAAACATTTTCTTGTCACCAATATTTGACATTTTCTTCTGGTAAGTTTTATTCACGCTTTCATTTTTTTTTTTTTTTTTGCTACCGTTCATTAGCTAATACATATACTGACAATAACTTACTAATAAAATATTTTATAGAAATAAGAGACATAATATTTGCTACTGCAATATTAAATATACAAATTTTGTACTATGTCAAAACATTTTCTTGATAAACTGTAAATAAATGAAAATATGTATGTATATATAAACTCTTATGACATCCGCGAAGAAGTAATAACATTTTTAAAAATAATTTCAATGGCCTATTTTGGCTATAGTAGAGACATTTTGATATTTGCATAATATTCAAAAAAGTTATGGCCCTAATGTACATGGTTTTTTATTATTACTATTATTTAGATCGTTTTTCTTCAAATCATTTTTATTTGTTTTACTTTAATGTCTATACGTACTTTTTTATTTGTCTGGCGTTTTTATATACCTGCATATACTTATATACAAATGTACGTATGTATTTATTTCCACACACTCTTCTTTTAACAATTACTTTTATTCCAAATTTTCGTGTTAAATGTTTTTAGTCTATAGTAGTTTGTGTTAACAAAAAGTGGTCGGTTGTAATGATAGATTACGATAGGAAAGTGATTAAACAAGAAGTGGAATAATTTCAGAGTATGATATGGAAAAGAAATTTTGACATTTAAAAGCACAACTACAAATGCATGTGAAAAAAGAACTATTAGTATTTATTATAAAATCATGGGAATTAAAAAATAATCTAAGAGATTTCATTTCTAATTCAGTTTTATTAAACGCATTGCGCTTGTGGAATTTATTGTAGTTTCAAGTTTGTTTTATTCTCTAGTTTTTTTTTATTATAAATATGGAAAGTTGAGTATTTGTTTATCACGTTTGACGTTTTCATATTGCTTATGAGAGGAAATGTCAATTTGGAATAATTAACTGCTAACAAATTTCAAGTTAAAAAAAATTATATTAATTGTTAAGTAATTTCAATTATAGTTAATATGATACTATATATAGCCTTTAGTATAATAAAAGTATTTAAAGGTTTATTTAAAAAGTATATAAATTTAGAAGAAAAAAAATATTTACTGCATTAAAGTTGACATTATTTAAAAGTTTATTAATTTAAATATAATTTTTAACACATGACTCAACGTCGCGGCTGGATATAATGTATTCCGATCGAATGTATCCGGCATAATTAAGAAGAAATTTTACCATTTGCAGCCAATATTCCAGTGATTCAAAGAAACTCAAGAAGCACTTCACATAAGTACATTTGCATTATTAGCGATTGTAACGACTATTTGAGAAACCGTATGCTCAACCTACCTTGTTGGCAAAAATTTGTCTTTCAAGTAAAACTAATTTCATTACGCAGCTGGTCAGGCATATAACAACTAAACCGTTTGGCCACTCCTGTCATAGATTGAATTCTTAGGTTTACAGGCCGCCTGCAACATACAGGCCCACCTGGGCCCTGTGTTAATCTCAACTTCTGTATGAATTTTTCGGTATTAAAGTGTTTCATCTATAGTTAATTTGCGGAGAACTAGATTATTTCGATAAATTACGATTTGCTTGGTGTATTTATGCGACCGTTAATAAAAATAAATATCACGATATCTTGATTTTCTTTTCAAGTTTAATAACTAATGTGTTTAAGAAAACGAAGCGCCAGTGTCTTGTGCGTGTGTTATAAATTAAGTAAATTATTTTAATTTTATGTTTAGTTTTTCATGTACATATAAATTTGAATGATATCTATTATATCCCCTAACAGTAGCTAAATTCGTCTTTTTGCTGGAAATTTCAATTTTTAAACCACATTTAGGATAGAGTGCTCACGTGAAAACGCCAATTCACTACATTTGCAGGGTGTACAGAAAGCCATTCCACCACAGAAAAAGAACCATTTTAATTTTTTTTTTTTTCAATTACAACTTATGAGTAGACAAGAGTAATGTCATAATTTGAACTGACTGTAATTTGTTATAAATTACAGAAAAGGCCAGTAACAATAATTCCATGTCCTTGAGTTATGTATCTACTTTATAAATGTCAAAGCACTGATATTTAGCGCCATTTGCGAAAACGGTAGCCAATTCAAATTATTACATTACTTTTCTAGCTCCCTATACATATATTATTTGTCTTACCAACTGATGAATTCGTTTATTTCATTACAGATCATAATACAAACAAAAATGAACAACGAGTCGGGTGATCATATACAAAACAATGGCACTTCATCCAGATCAACAACGCCACCACCATCAACCCAAGCACCAGTTAACATACCTGCCAAATTGATTGAACACTTTAAGGCAAATAAAGTCCTTGTTACCATGTGGTTTTTACGTTTATTAGTCATCTTGTTTACCATTAGTTACGTATTGCCCATATTTTGCAGTCAAGAAAGTGCTTTTAATAAAGTTTTACTAGCGAATGCTGCAATTTCGGCTTTACGTTTGCATCAGCGTTTATTGACCTTTACATTCTCACGTGAATTTTTAGCACGTTTATTTTTTGAAGATTCATGTCATTATCTTTTGTATTCATTGATATTCTTTAATGTACAACCAACACTATTGATATTGATACCTATAGTATGTTTTTCTGTGCTACTTGGCTCCTCCTATTCCTTGGAATTATTAGATGTAAGTGTTAAGAAAATTGTTAACAACTAAAATAAGTTGCATTTGACACATTGTGTTTATATCTTTGTAGATTATTGGCAAAAATTCCTGGTGGTTTGCACGGTTGTCTATCTCCTTAGTGGAGTCACAAGCATCTAATATTTTGAAAACAGCGTCGTTTGCCGAAATCTTTCTTATGCCTTTAGCTGTGGCTTGGACTTTTATGTAAGTTTTGTTTTAATATCTCTAAGAAAAACATCATAATTTTTCGTTTCGTTTTAGGGGAAGAGCTGGCCTTATGACTCCCATTGTTTACTATCATTTTCTTGTCATGCGTTATAGTTCACGTCGTAATCGCTACAGCCGCTATGCTTTTGCTGAATTACGGAAGGCTGCTGAAAGCTTAGCTGCTAGATCACCAAATGCTGTGGGGAAAGTGGTACGCGGTGGTATCGCCTTTGTCAATCGTTTGGCTCCTGAACGCCAGCCAGTGCAAGCGCAATAAATTAAAGACTATTACATCCTTTGTTATACATATTTAGGGAATATGTATTACTATTTTTAATTATTGTTGGTCAACAAGTTTTTAATTTAATCATTGAATTTATACTTAAGTTTGTTTTCTAGTAGGACATCTCTGTACTTCCTTCGTTTATAGATTTCTCTCCATTTTCATTAGACAACACTCGTGTTTCCTTTAAAATGAATTTTAAAATATATATTAAGTTATGGAAAAAATTTTATTTGTTGTCAATTTGTTATGGTTTAAATTTTTTACCTTTATTTAACAGAAAAATAACAACACATGAGTATGTATATGCAATTTACTTTTTACATTATGTAATTATTTTTATTTAAACTGAAAATTAATTTAAATTAGAATCAATAGTTATTGACTAATATGAAATAAATTTTTGTCGTGGGAACATTTTAAACTTAAATTTAAATGAGACTTTTATTAAGTATGTAAATGAGAAGAATTATCAGATAATTTAAATTCAAATTATATAAGTATAAGAATATTCCTTCATATTTTAATAACTCTTTGCTACATGTAAAACTTGAAAAAAACGATGCAATTAATTTAAATAATAAAACCAATCTTTAGAATTATAAATTCATTTGTTTAGGTCGAAAACAGAAAGTTTGTACAATTATGTATCTGGAAATTCTCTTAATATGTAGTATATCAACAAATGTCGCAAAAGTAACAAATTTCACACTTAAAATATTTTAAACTTATTTCTCAAACATACATATGTATGTATGTATAGGAGGGAAATTTTCACATATCTGTATGTGTTTGTTAGGTCGATCTTAAATATACAGGTTTTTAAATTATAATATTATTATATTATATATTTCTTGCATTTAAAAGCTTTTAGCAAAATATCTTTAATATACATAAATTTGGCTCAGTCTGCGAATAAATTGAGAATTTTTTGCATTTTGCACAGAAAAATATTTCATAATTTTCTAAAAACAAATTTTGGTTATTAATACCTATGAATTATACTTGACATATTTTTAAAATTTTAAGCATAATTTGCTGAACGACAAGCATTCCATATCCTTTCCATTTCAACACTATTTCCAAATTCGTGAGAAGCTATAACGAAACGATAACTATCAGGACCGCTATAACGGGGACGATAAAAATGAAAGTTACCGCAATGCGTCAAATTAAGACGAGCTTTAAGAGCCAATATACCCAAATAAATGTCATCAAATCGAAAGTGTTTGGTATACTGACTAACATAATACAGATCAATTACAGCCGCACGAGATAAAATAAAAGCTCCTGCCGTTACATATGGCGGCCATTTATTGAATGGGTACTCTTTCAAACTAACGTGCCATTTACTAAATTTATTTCGTAAGGGACGCGACTGGAAAACAAATCCACCAAAGAGCCTTTCATTTTGAACTTTGGATTTGTGTTCCCACATACTATTAAGTGAGACGGCATTCTCTGGATATAGTGTGGGATGGGCTATAAACCGTAGAACATTTTTCATTGAAACATAATAGTCATCATCCACAAACATATAATATTGAGCCTTTTGGCAGTGATCTACAATCCACTTCATGCCCATCATTATTTTAATAGTATTGTTAAAATAATCATCTATAAAATCTGATTGCACTATATCAGCATACTGTCTGGCCTCCGAGTCAGCAATGTCCATCAAGGCACTGCTTGAGCTGGCACCCAACAAAAAAACTCTCCTTATAAGAACATCAGAAAAACGTTGCTCATAGCCCCAGGTGCGCCTAATGGCATCACGTCTTCTGACATTAGGCATGGCAGACTTTATCAACAGCGTCAGTTGTGGCCTTTCTGCCTTAACCAAATCGCATTGCCGTTGATGTAAAAATGTGTAATTATAAATATTTATTGGTTTTGGTACAATTACACTACCATCTAGATGTGTTTGTTTATCTCTGTTAGCTTCGGCATATTTTAGGACATCCCCTTCCATGGGATAGTGAAAATATTCCTCATAACGCAACTCAAAGAGATGAGTAAAAACACCAAATAAATCAAGTAAAACGACTCCCGCTATGATTATGGCATATTTATAAATACGTTTACTTTTCGTTTTCATATCTTAAAAGTTATTTTCTTTTGTTAATTAAATTAAACTTTTCTTTGTCATCATCGCTAAATGAAAAAAAACTGCAACTGCACCCACACAAAAAAAAAACAAAACAATACCGCAGCTGTCTCTACAGCTGATTAAATTATTCAATACAGGATGTATCATAAATGATTAAGTTTTTTAGGAGAATGATTCAATATTTCGATAAGTATGAACAGTATTTTCAACAAACTATTTAATAATTAAAAAATAACATTATTACTGATAAAATTTTATCAAAACTCAAACCTTTCGAAAATTTTCAAGAGTGGGTTTGACCAAACATCTCTCATTTCGTGAAATATAGAAATCTCATACAAATCACTGAAATTCTATATAAAAAATTTCATATAAAAAGACAGTTGACCAGTGTTTGTAAGACCGAAGGATGGTCAAACTCAATTAGACCTGGATCACAAAGTATACTATTACTTTTTGCCTGGATGTTGCGCTTTTTTTAAAAACCGGATGGCTTTTGTGCGGAGAAGATAAAATTTAATAAAAAAAAATACTTGTTACCTGTCACGTCCATGAGTGAGTTTCCTTTTTATAATTTTTGTGAAGTTTGTTATAATCAAACATTTTTAAACTCTAAGAGAGTAATTTTCCGAAATGTCTGAATGCTTTGTAAAAATTGACTATTTTTTTTTTAGAAAAAGTAACCTTTCGAGTGTCAAAACTGGACCTTGTTTTTTGTGTGTGTAACAAACTTATTTTCCTGATAAAAAAAAAATGCATTACACCACGACAAATTGTTTTTGGCCGACGTTATATTACGGACAGTTCCATGAAAACGGACGATATTAAAATTTAAATAAACATAGCCTTACAACTGTATTTGTAGAGAGTATTCAGAAATTTTGGCAGGATTTAATTTGTAAACAGAGCGCACATAGAGTGGCATACCGCATGGATGAAAAAAAACCAAATGGTGTTAAATCTCCTGTCTTAGGAGGCCAATTTTGATCACTAAATTGTGTGAGTATACGACCAGGAAATGTCTCGTGTAGTAATTGAATTGTTTCGCGTACTGTACTGCATGTAGCATTGCCTTGCTGAAACAAAATGTTCTCTATATCAATATACATATATCATCATATGGCTACAGCAGGCGCCAAAACGGTCTCTGCTTGACTAGCCTTAGTTTGAAATAAGTATGATACAATGATGTCTTTAGCAAAAAATCCGCACCAATCAAGAGGCACGTTTTTTTGTCGACAATCACCTTTGACAAAATGAGTTTCATCGTTTAGAAGGAATTTTTTAAATATTTTTCAGCAATGAAAGCACGTTGGTCCTTCGAGAAGTATTTCAATTTTCTTCTTTTGTTAAAATTCTTATCTAAGTTAGAAAAACTGTAACGTTCTAATAAAGAAACAGTGAAATCTTACGAGAGTTTTGGGACACTCTTGACTTACAGGTGCCATCATCACATTATTAGTTTTTTTTTTTAAAAGATTTTTAATATCTTTCATAAGTGTTAATGAAATTTAACTCTCATTTATAATTTCCAGAATGCACTAAGAAAAGAACATATCCCAAAACAAAAAGTCAAAGTGAAAAGACTTGATGGTAGAAATTCATATACTCGTATGTGTGTAAAGGCTAAGTAGCAACGAACAAAACAATTTTACTATAAGCTTGTTTTAAATACTTTTCAGTTAGGGCCGAATCGGAAATAGGATATCGCTCCCTCCTCCAATGATGAAAAATATTTAAACGTTTTTCCGTACAAACAAATTTAAAGAATTTGAAATTGCTTATTTTATTTCAAATTCAAAAGAGCTCTTAACCTGGTTCCACGGCTACCTTCAGCACAATAAGTGGAATGTTACTCAAACTTTTTAATTTCTTTGTAAGACAGGTTTTAGATATTCTTTGGTTGTTTTTGAGTAGTGTCACTTTTTAAGTAGGTGTGCGATATATTTTTTGATCCTTACAGTATGGTCAGTAGACTTATAAATTTCGCGTAACCGGAATAGAAAATGATTGTTCGAACTTGCCTCAGAAAACTTATGGAACTATATGCAATATTAGATTGATCTATCAGACATACTTACATGGAATTTGGTATTGAAAATTAGTTGATTCGACCCATTAATGCAACACTGTTTGTGTGAATTACTGTAAGTAAGTACAAACGAAAGTATGTACGAATCAACATACTCGTATGTATGGGGTATGCATTTTTGCTCAACAGCTGATTTGAACATTGCCGGAATTATGTTTACTTTAAGGGCTTATTGGCTAGACCTGCGACATTAGAAAATTCTCCAAAAAAAGTTTAGCGGAGTAAAATCACACGATATTGGCTCTTTAAACCGTTCATTCAAAATGTCTCTTATGTAGTTGGATGTGCGGCACGTAGAACTGCATTTTTCATCTATAGTGCTAGCCGTTGACGGTGACAGCCTCACCTACATTGGTTTCGTGGAAGTATAAACCAATGATGTCACCGGTTCAAGCAGAAACTATCACCTAGTAAGCTTCGTATGGGCTGGCGTCGGTCCATATACGGTCCATATACATTTAAATGCTGATTAAATCGGTCTAATAAATTGGCATAATATTCGCCGTTTATTGCTTTTCCCTTTTGAAGGTAATCGATGTGGATTATCCCGCGTGCATCCCAAAAAACTGTTGACATCACCTTATTGGCCGAAAAACTTACTTTGGAGTTTTCGGAGCAGGTTCACCCGGAGAAACCCATTGTTTAGACTGCTGCTTGGTCTCCAGAGTACAGTAATGGATCCATGTTTCATCCAGAGTTACAAAACGCCGCAAAAACTAATTCGGATTGCGGTTAAACAACTCCAAACCATCCTTTGAAGTTATCACACGTTGACGTTTATGGTCAATTGAGAGCAAACGTGGCACCCATCTTGCAGACAACTTGCTTAAACCCAGCTGATCGTTTAAAATCGAATACACA
This sequence comes from Phania funesta, assembly GCA_963932375.1. Taxonomy (NCBI): domain Eukaryota; kingdom Metazoa; phylum Arthropoda; class Insecta; order Diptera; family Tachinidae; genus Phania; species Phania funesta. The sequence goes on along the minus strand of OZ010653.1, from coordinate 98,482,721 downwards.
CTGCCATATGAAATGCCTATGGCATCAACAACCATATCGTGGATTTTTTCGACATTTTCGGGTGTACTGACCTCAATTGACCGTCCAGAACGTTCAGCGTGATTTGTACTTGTGCGACCACAACGAATGTCAGTAAACCACTTTTTTTCATGGAAATCGTTGGTGCAGAGTCGCCATAGTATTTAATGAGCTTTTCCTTGGTTTGTTTGACGGCTTTTTTCGCAAAAAATAATGTTTAATGAGCACTCGAAATTCCCTTTTTGTCCATTTTTAGACAAATACACGAGGTTGTATGTTTTGAACAGCTGTTAAACGCAAAGTAAATGACGACACTTGCTCAAAATTTGGCAGTAGTCTCTTAACAGGTGATACTTGATGGGAACAGTGTTGCATACGAGGGAAGTTCGAAAAGTCACGGACTTATTGATCCGCCCTCGTATGTTAATTTTTCTATTTACCATATTCAGTTCTTTAACCAAAATTGTGGCCCTTTGGCAAACTCCCCTGTGAATAATTATGCTCAGCACAACAAAATTATTATAGCCTTTTTACATGATTTTAATATTTTCTTACTACAATAGAGAAAACCAAAGGACCTTTTTAAACGACATACGGAACTATGTATGTATGTCAGTGTCAATGACCGTTGAAATTATCAAAAAACTGACAAAATGAATTCAAGAGTGCAAACAACTAAAAAAATATTAAAGAAATATGAAACGAAAATGGAATAATGCACAATTATTAAATAAATGGGAATAATTTGTTAACAGTAAAAAATAACAATAAGCCAAAATAAACGAAAACAACAATTGACTTCGTAAGGAAAATAAGAGATGTATTTTATTACAAACTTTGAATAAATATGGCTGAATATGTACATACATATGTATGTACATGTATACATACATATACATAATTAACATCTGACAACTACAAAATATTCTGAAGATTAAAAACTGCTTCATTAAGGTAAATGTTATTTTTGGGGGAGAAAAAGAGTTAAACATTTTCAATTAAAATTGAAAATATTTTGATTCACTTGTTCTTTATTGTAAATTAATTTTAAGTGCCTGCGTTTGACTAACACTTATGTACATATAAAAAAAAAATTCCATACAAGAAGAGATAAAAGATTTTATATGAAAACTTTTTCGTTGCTTGCAAGCTTATAAGAAAAATGAACAGGCATGCGATCATTCTATTAAAAATGAAATATACATACATATGTACATATCGCTCATTTACACAAACAACGACATAACTCTAAAAATCACATTTTGAGATAAACGCGGTGGAATTTTTGTTATTTGCTCCCACTACTTACAAAAAATAACGGTATATTCTCTTCAAACGAGGAAAGTAGGAAAGATATAATAATGAAATTTATACACAATAAAGGCATGACATAATGAACAATTCTGCATCATTAACATATGTATGTACATATGTAAATACCAAAATTACAACGGTTAAATGAAAAGGATATATGTATAAGTACATATGTTTGCCACTCCAGTTTCATTTCCGACCTAACAATATATATATATATATATATATATATATAATCTGAATGCTTGGGGAAGGTTAATTAACGATGGCAGGTTTTCCGTCTATCTAAATTTCTGACGGCATTGGACAACCTAGAAGATTGGAACTTGGACCATTTAAGCGCGTGCAGCGAATTTTCAATTGAAATCAGCCATATAGTTCCGCAATTTCCCGAGACACGGGCAAAAAAATTAATCTTCACCAACAAATTTAAAAATTTATAATTTACCATAAAATTTAAAAGTTATAAAAATTAAATATTTTACCATAAATGTAAATTAAACTGAAAAATAAACGAAATTTCAACACAATTTAGGAAATCACCATAATTTAAAAATTCGTAAAAAGTGAAATTTTAAGAAACCCGAAATTGGCCAAAAATTAAATTTACTAAAAGTTGATCTTCGATTTGATATTCCGACAGAGAGTTTTGATGTAGATTTTTGGAACAAATTTCCGTCATCTCTTGTCAAGTTCGATTAGAAGACAGACTGGTTTCGGCTATGTGCCATCTTCAGTGTTATAGTAGGAGGTTAATCTTGTATAAATCTGTAACGTGTGAACAGGTAACAGGTAAAGCTTGTAAGTCGGGTGTTTTGTACGAATTGGTGATTACTGTTTTATTGCTTTGTATTGCGTTAGAATTAGTGTTTGCGGATGCCAGGTAAATGTTATAGGCATTTTTTTTCACATAACTATCTGTAATTGAGACCCGGTAGCCGGGTGTTTTGGTATAGAAAAGTAGACGATTGCGATTATAATTTTATTGTGTCAGAATTGGTGTTTCGGAAGGCAGGTGAATGTTGTTTTTAATTGTTTATAGTGATTTAATGGGGTTGAAAGAAGTCAGTGATTATTGGATTATGAATTTGTTATTATTTAGGCAATGTGTCTTTATTGTTTTGTTGCTTGATGTATCTAGTTCTTGTTATTTTTGTTATGTGTTTTGTATATTAATTTTAGAGGTTCTAATTTAACGTCTGACTCGGAGTTTGTTTGTTTGTTTGTTTATGATGCGTCCGTCAAATGTCTTAAACTGATCTAAGGAAGAAAAAGTCTGATTCCGTTGCTGCGAAAAAGGTATACAATAAAAAGTTAATACAAATTTTGAACCTTCCCTTTAATTAATTTAATATTTTTTACATACATACTCGTATATTTCTTGCTTTTATGTAATAAAATTTTAATACAACATTAGGTGTAATTTCATTTAAATTGGGTAATCTTGGCTTCTACTAGGTGTAATTTTGTACACTGGTGTTCATACAAAAATCAAAGCTATGTATGTGTGTGTCTAATACAAATATGTGTCACACATACCTGACGATGTATAGTGCCATTTTAGGAACAGTCGCTATTTTCTCGAGAATTCTTTTATGCAAATGACTCAAATGGACTTCTGCGTAGTAAAAAAGAATATTTTGTCACTTTTTCTGATGGTAAAGTCTACGAAATGTGCTCCCATAAGGTTTTCCCTCAAGAGGCAAAAAACTTAGAACATAAAACTTAGAACAATTCAACTACACTGGTTAATAGGCCCCAACTCAACCCAGGCTTTGGATTACAAATTGCTTTTATACAAATCCATTATAAAATCAAATAGGACATATGGCACTCAGCTGTGGGTTACTGTTTGTGAATCAAACATCCAGAAGCTACAAACAAGACTGTCTAGGATTTTACGTCTTATCGTATGCGATATAAGAAATTAAAATATCCATAGAGATCTAAAAGTTCCCACTATCCAAGAAGAAACAAAAACATACTCAGCCAATTGCGTAAAAAAACTAGTGGTTCATCCGAAGACCCTGTAGCGTGATTTACTGCAATTTCATGGGCACCAGAGACTGACAAAACATACACATTGAGCCTGCCGAGATGGCACCCAATAGTTTGAATACAGTAAATTAGTTATTACATTGGTAATAATTTTTAAGTATTATTTTAGATATAAGATTTGAATACTTATTGTAAATTTTTATTTTAAGAAAAGAAGTTTAAAAAAAAACTTTTTCTGAGTGTATTCTCTTTAAAAATGTGTGGTGGTGACTGGTAGTTATTGTTTTTCTACGTGTTTCAAATTTTTCGTTTGATGACAATGAACAAAACAACTTTTGATTTTGTTTTCTTGTCTTGACACGTCTTTTTTTCTGTGCAAGCAATTTTTACAAAATTTTCCAATATTTCTTTTTCTTTTTTTTTTTTTTTGTACATCAAAACCACCAAATAAATTCTCTTTATGAATCAAGAAAAACAGTTCAATGAACTTTAAAAGCTTTCTTGCTAGAAAGTAAATTTTGTAGTAATTGGTCTTGCTTGCTTTTCTTTCAAGTGCTGTTTGGCTGGGTAACATTTTGGTGGTGGCTAGCAGAGCATTTTTTATTCATTTCGTATTTTATTGTTTTTGGCAAGATGTTTGCCTGTTTAAAAAAGAAAAATGTGTAAAAATAAAAATGATGATATTATAGAAGATATATGTATCTGTTTATTGTAATGAGATCTGCTCACTGGTAGGCAGATTTGTAAGTCCGATTTTTTATATATTTATGTACATACATAATATAAACAATAGTTTTTTTATTAATAGCATTGTGTTAATGTTATTAGAACTTATTTATGTAATGTATGCATAATTTATTTCATAAATGACGAGATAAGCGTCTCCAACAACACTATTGCACGGTAAAAGTGACCACTTGCTTCTCAGCTGGAGTCACCATATGTTTCGTACAGAGTGTAATCTTCGGTATCGGTGTGTTTAAACAAATTCTTGCTCGCCAATGGAATTCCAGTCCAGCTCTATCAAACTAGACTAAAGATCTCTTTGGTACACAAATTGTTTGTGACATAAATTTGTGTAAAAATTAATTGATTTTTAATTTTTCAAGTATGTAGGTATATTATTTGTTATGCTCATTACTGTATGCAAGTATTAATATGAAATAAATTAATTACTACATTATTCTTACTTAGCTCTTCAATTAAAATATCACATTTTAACATTGTTGAAACTATTTAAAAAACCAAACCCCCCTCCATCAATCAAGCACTCTCCTTCAGTCCGTTCAAGTTTCCCCTTTTCTTAAAGAAAAGAAATGAAAACCAAGAAAAGAGTGGAAGTAATCTTAACATTTATTTTAATACATTTCGTGACCTATTTTTTTTTTTTTTTGTATTTACCGAAAAAGTTCAAAGACCTTGTATTTACAAAACTTAAAAACGACTACAACAAAGTACAACAACAACATAACAAATAACAAAATTTGTTGCCATATGTATGTAGGTATGTATGTAAACATGTAAAAATGAGTAGTGGCAGTCAAAATTTCTTACATACCTACAGTGTCCGACATAAGGTTTCGTATTTTACCTGCTATTTAATATTTTAATGGCGCTAAGTATATTTCTGAAACACTATTAGGGTTCGAGTAGTTTTCTAGATATTTATGGGACAACGTGGGTCATTATTACTGTAGGCGGCCTAACATAGATGTGAAGTTGTGCTAAGTTCCTATCTAAAAATGTCGGCCGTTAAAAGTACTGAGGTCAAAATGAGAACCCAGTTCTTGATGTGTACAATACTATCTCTTGAGCTCTGAGGTTACCTATAAGTAGAGTCCTTATGTTTAAGTTTCATTATTTTATTATTTAAAGAAAAAGTAAAAACAGCGCGAATAGTTTCGTGTAAAATTTAGGCCTGACCTTGGCCTAGCGCACTGCTGTGCACCTTAATATGTGCATAGTTAAAAAACTCAACTTGAATATTTAGGGTCAGAATTATATTTTTAAGTAACAATCAGAACTACGAAAGTGCACTCTATATACACATAAAACTTGACCCCGCAATATAGACTTCTTGGTAGGCGGTAGTTTAAACGGTGTAAATAAATTAAACCTGAAAGCTATGTAACTGCCAGCAATTGTTTAAGGCATAGGCCCACCATGGCATTTACAATTACTGCGCGTGGTCTTAAGAGTATCTCTCTCTCCCGTCCAACTCTTGTGAGGTTTTCTTGACCAACATTTTTCTTGTCCGAATTCTTCCATTGGACAATAAACACCGGAGTTCCTACATGGATTAACCTCTCCACTTCGTGCGACATTTTATTGTACATCTCTGTCGTAATCTCACGCTTTAGAACTCCCTTTAAAGATTGAAACGTCCACTCCTCGCGATGCATTCTTTTTCATCTTTTCATCTTGCGAGGCTTCCTGATTCATCCCTTTAATAGAGAAAAATATGTCAACCCACTGGAATCCAGATTCGACTGATATCCAGAGTTCCCATACTTGAGACCAAACACCGTCTTGGCCACGCATCCCTGGCGTATGCTGTTTCACTGTGGATTGGGGATTTTTATACGAGTGCACTCAGTTACGGCAAGCCATCTGTTTATGTCCGCCAGCTGACGATCTCACGGATGGGTTCCAATATTTAATTCCAAACGTATGAACACACTGGCACATGCGGTCTCCACGCTAATTTCTTGTGTTAGTAAGTAAATTTGACAGTTTCCAACACAAAAATTTCCCTGGTTGTGTCTCGTCAGGATTTTCCCAGCTAAACCGCATTTGAAATCACTAGATAAGGCACGAAAATAGTTAAATTATGAACATTGTTAGCAACTTTTCTTTGCATATAAAGTCGCCGGGAGTCGTCGGCAGATAGCAGCTGATAGTGTTTATTTAAAGTTATTTTGTTGCAAGAAAAATCTTTTCCAAAAATAAATTTATATAAATATATTTAATACTGCAGAGTTTTTATTAACTTCTGAGTACATATGTATGTATGTACATACATATATATACATATATGTATATAGCGTTTAGACTTAAGAGTAAAATTCTTTGCTTGAGAACTGCATTTTTTCCTATGTTAGAAACTGTATATACAAGTATGTATATGTATGGTCTATGATATTACCAGAACCTGCATTTATTTTACGGTTTTATGACTGTTTTTCTGTTACTTACGAGTAGATCTCATAATTGTGATGGTTTGATAAAATTAATTCATTAATTAAAAAAAATATATATATAAATATTTTATTTTTTTGTTCGTAACAGGAATTCTCGGGATTTCTGGGAATTTCAATTTATTTTCCCAGTTCCCAGAAAATGAAAAAAGCCGGGAAAAGAAAAACTTTTTTTGGCAATTAACCGACCAAATATAGCAAAGGGAATGTAATAAAAATTAAATAACGATTTGTTTATTGGGGACTTGCGGTTAAAATCTTCGGATCTTATTTTATAAAACGCAAAGCAACGCCAGAGTTTATATTAAAACCACAAAAAATGTACAAATTTCTGTGCCGATCAACGTTATAAAACATGAAACGTTTTTTTTTCTTTTCAAAAGCATAAAAATTTTTATGAAAAACAATAAACATTCAAAAAATGTTTAAAATTTGTTTCGTTTTCCATATAAATTCTGGCGTTGCCATGCGTTTTTAAAAAAAGGCCTTTAGTTTTAATATCAGGGTTTAAAATAGCTACTATGTTAGTCATCATTCTGCTACTACAAATTGTTACTCTGTATTGACAAACTACTTGAAAATTGCTTCGTTGGTTTGCAATTTTTATCAGCACACACAATTAGTAGTATTCATCTGCTTTTTAGTTTACAATATTTAACATATTTTTATGGTGCTCTAGCAGTACACAGGAAAATTCTTAAAACAATATCAATAGTATTTATTTTTATTTTGCTTAGTGCAAGACAACCTGTGGGATTATAGGTTTCATTCCAAAAGTTACTATTTAATGATTTCTTTTATATTTTTCTTTTTCGCTTAAAAAATAACTGTAATTTTTACATTTTTTATTTTTTGCTTAGAAAATGTACGAACCACTGGAAATAATATCAAAATCTGTTTTAGAGCAGAAAATTATCTCTCAACAGTGACTTGTTAACTGACAAAAATTAAATTAAACAAGACAAAAGTACTTTTGTTTTCCAACAGAATAAACCTTAAAAAATATGTAACTAAATAAAACTTGAAAAATAATTATTAAAGTAAATTTTTTTATTAAAACTAAAAGAAACAAAAATTAATGCAGCCAAAGGTAGTCTGCGTAACAAGGATTACGTTGGTGTATTTCTTAATATTGTAGCATTTCTCTTTCGTTATGAAATTTTTTGTTGACATTTTAATAACAATGATTATTTGCTGTTCCTGCATGATTTACACCGTTTTTTAACAGCGTATGATAACATTTGAAAGACACTGTATATAAATTGAACAGCGGCAATTACTAAAAAAAAAAGAGATTCATTGATTTGTATGAATGTAGGAGAGCATAGTGCAGAAGCGAGAAAGAGCAGAACAGTGTTGACTCTATACATACATACATTATTTTACTAACGATTTATCTATAAAGTTTTTTCTCTGTTAATTGATGTTTGTAAAAATCGTACATAGTAGATACATATATGTATGTATGTATATTTGTATGTGGATGAATTTTTAATGACGACTTTATTTAAATGTAATTTCTGGCATTAAAACCTACGACTAGGTCCAAACCAATTTTTTATTAAAGGAGTTATTGCAAAAATTAATTAAAAACTAGACCTCCCGATGGGATTACATGGAAGCATAAAATTGTCCTAAATAAAGACAATTTCGTTGCAAATACCTAAATGTGTGTTGATATGTACATATGTATGTATTAAATTTGTCTGTGGTTGATTTCATTTAAAAGCCCTTCCTATACGTCTGAAAAAACAGTATTTTATCGAAAAAATAATGACTTTTTTGGGGGTGGCAATTTAATATCAGTTCTCCGGCAACCATCACCTACAGAGTGTGATTAAAAAAGGGGGGTTGAAAACTTTCTTTTGACCTATTTTTTGAAATGTTTAGTAAACTGTATGTATGTACATATGTGGGTACATATGTACGTATGTTAGGTGTAATTACTTACTATAGTGCTGTCACTTCGCACCTATATTCTTATTGCAAATAAGTTTTGAAAAGTTTTTGATAGAGTTCAATACACTGTAAATAATAGTTAACTTGGCTATTTTGTCTATTTCAACCCCACATTTAGACTACATTTGTAATCAGCAATTTGTTAGATTAAAAAAGTAGTGGATATTTCTTAATTTTGAAAGATATTTTAAATATTCCTTTAAGTATTGTAATTATTGGTTAATTTTTTTTTTTTTTTTTGCAAATTGCCTAGAAATGGGTTGGTATTGTACATAACAAGAACTTGGTCCTCATTTTGATCTCAGTATTTTAAACGGCTGACATTTTTGGATAAGAACTTAGTCTTATTTTCACATTTATGTTTTTGTGCGGATCTGAATCCTTTTTTCCAAGTTATTTTTTCCATTTCTAAATTTATTCATGTATAGAACTTCTTTTAACTTAAAGTTTACAGACGGTTGGGTTGTATGAAATTTTAGCTCTCTACTTATAGCGGAAATGGTCCATACAAATAAGGGGGGCACTAATTCTCTTGTATAAACAATTTTAGCTCTCTAGTTATAGTGGAAGTGTCCCATACAAAGAAGGGCCCGCTTTCAGATTTGTCTGTATACTTATTATCCTAGACCTACCTGTATACAAAATTTAAGCTCTCTAGCTGTAGTGGAAGTGCCTCATAATTTTGATTAGTAAGTGAGTCAATGAATATGTACCAAAATATGCACTCTACTTTGGGGTGTTGCCTATATGAAGAGTTCTTATGTTTCAAGTTTCATTATTTAAAGGAGGCAAAGTTATGATGGAGGTAAATACAGCCAGAATGGTTTCGTGTAAATATACACACTATGTACATTAGGCATGAACTTGGCCCGGCGCACTGCCGTACTCCTTAATATGCAAAATATTTTACCTTGAGGATTATTAACTGAAAGCCTCAAAAGTATAAAATCATAATTTTTGTGCGGCTATTTTCGAATCTTTTTTGGGAAATTTTATATTGTATTTCTGGTGTTTTTGTGTCTTTAATAAAATGTAGCCCTGTTAAAGACTACATGCTTGACACATCCTTATAAATTAAGATTTTTTAGAGATCTTAAAGGACAATGACTCTCGGCATTATTATTAGTAAAATCTAAAAAAGACTCCACATTTTGTGGGCGTAAGCATATTTCGAATATAACAAAAGGCCAAAAAATGTTAGATTTTTCAACAAAACCAAACCAAAGTAGTCGTGTTTTTGTATTTTGATAAATTTTTTCGGGCCGTTGTGTTATGTTCCATATTCAGCTAAAATTGAGCTCAATTGAAACCTTAATTGCGTACATTTCCTAATTGCTCAATTAAGGTGCATGAATAAACATAGTATTACGTATTTCCTCTGAAAACCTGCATGCTGACTTTTAATTAAAACAAGTTGACACAGATATGTACATATGTATAAACATACATACATACATATGTAAGTATTTTTTGTAGAGCATGTAAACTTTTTAACTTCGCATTAAATTTAATTTTTAAATTGAGCTTAATCTATAAAGACAAAAATATGCAATTACTTTTAAAATTATCTAGAAAATTTTGCATTTATATAAAAAATAACGAAAAATGTTGAACTTTAATATTCCCCTATTTTACTTACATGGAAATTAGTATAAAAGCAACTAATACATTTCCCTTTCTTCCCAATTTTCAACTAACGACTATACAATATACAATATTCCGCTCAAAAAACTTGTTACAATTTTAGTAGATAACCAAAAAATAAGCAAAACAAAAAAATTAAATAAAAGAGAAAGAAAAATGACGTAACATACATATTATATGCGTGCGTACGCATTGTTGCTTTATTTACAAGTGCGTGTGAAAGCAAGTATTTCCCAGTTGGTCATGTCTTTATGTTGCAGGTACCTAACGACGGGTAAAAATTTATCGACAAGTCACAATGTCGCTTCTTTTGGCGTTTCTATTGGAAGAGAACACGCCTTTTCATGCGTAAATGTGTGGCTAGTGGCACCATCCTGTTGGAACCACATATCCTTCACGTCCACATCCTCAATTACTGGCCACAATAAGTCCGTTATCATCTCGCGGGTGTGACTCACAATAAACATCGTGCATTATGATGGGACCACCCTATATTATTAAGGCATATGTGAAATTATGTTTGACGTGGTTAGTTTTTTTTAAACTAAAGTAAAGATTTCTAAAATATTCTTGATATCAATAGAGTAGAACGTATGGACTTTGTAAATCAACATGCAAAAAAGCCTTCTTAATTCTCTGAGCAGTTTCATTTTTAAATGAAAGCAACGATTATAAATTTAGTATCGCAAACATAAAATTTGTGGGGCGGAAAAATGATACTGGATTTCGTTAAAGAAAATCTTGTTCCAACATGTTCTGGAATTCGTCCTTACGTGTTGACGTTATATCGTAGCTGTTGTTCTGTGTGTATTAACTTTCCTGGAAACTTATCTGAGCTTGTATGAGCTCTTTATTTCTGTAACTTTCTACCCAGTGAGTGCCACAAGTATTCATACCACTTGTTCGCACTTATCAATTTATATGTACAATCTGTCCACTAAAAGACAATAAGTAAATTTGATTTAATAAGCATTGACATAATATGCTAAAGTCCACTGAGAACAACATAATTAAACAAAAATACTAAGGGATGTTTTCAAAAGATAAATATATTAATTGAAGTGAAATAGTCAGTTTATTTCTGAAAGGCAGGTCCTAAGCCTTTTAAGTCTTCTAATTTTTTTGTATCATCAAGGAGAGCAATTGCTAGTAGGTTGATGTGTTGGCTTAACCTTTCTAAGGCTCGCTGAATTTTCCAATTTCACCTTTTACGTTTCGGATGCGGAGAACATTGCGTAAAATATTATTTTATACAAACCATAGGGCTTTTATTACTATTGTTTGTAGGCTGTTCCCCAAAGTTGTATTCTATAAACCCCAGCAGGTTTTAAAATTGGTTTTACACAAAATTACTTTACTTTCTAAGCTTAATTTAGATTAAGGCCCAAGAAGCCCATATAGTATTTTAGTCCAGATATTTAATTGTTCTTTCTTGATTTGAGTCTTTCATGTTATTCTCCTATCTACATGCGTTTCCAAATATTTGACGTAGTCATATTATGGTATTGCATTTTTATGTAAGTGTACAGTGCTGCAATTATATTGATGTAAATAAAAAGTGATATGCGATGATTTTTCAGTGTTGGTTTTGATTTTCCATTTCCTGAACCATGACTCAATAACATTTAATTCTAAAGCTATAACAACTGTATCATCTGCGAAAGTTGCAATTAAAATATTTTTGTTAATTGGCATGTCTTACGTAACTAGTATACTGCCTTGTAAGACTCCTGAGAAATCTCAGAATTAACTTTAACATAATAGCTTCTATCTGGAAAACAGGATTTTACTAAAAAAATAAAAATAACTTGAAGCACAACACATCATGCCATACTTTATCAAACGCATGTTGTGCATCGAGAAAAACTCCTTACCAATATCCTTTGGCTTTCAATGTATCTCTTATGAAGGTTACGATAATATAGCATTGCTCCGGAGTTCCATAGATTGTATACATAAATATTCAAAGGTAAAATACAAAGTGCTCCTAGTTATTGCGCAAATATTTAAAGTTTCAGCATAAGTTATTAATTGCTACTATAGTTTTTAAAACACTCTACCATATTAAATGCTTCGTTATAAGAATTTTGAACATTGAACATTTTACAGACAATAAAGCTCTTAATTCAAGCTTAAGTTCAAATTGCATTAAACATTGCATTTTTTTAATCCTGAAGTGTTAATTATGACGTGTACGGAAGTTTTTTTTACCAAGACTAAATATGTCTGTATATACAGATGTAAATCGTCTAAGCCAAAGTTGTGTACGGTGATTTGGTCAACTGTGTTGTTTGTTTTGCTGCAAGGTTTATATTTGTATGTGTTTGTTTGTTTGTTTTTCTGTCGATTATAAGTGAGTAACCCCCAAAAAAAAAACAACAACAAAACTTTTGCCGGCCAATGACCCACCCAACTATCATCTAACGGTACTATTAGTATTAAGTAGGAATATTTTTTTGGTTGTGTGTATGAGTGTTTGTTTTAAATTTTGTTTCTTTTTCGAGTTGTTGCTGTGTAGAAAGTTTAGTTTTGTTTATTTATTTTATTCCATGGGTGCGAGCAAGTATATATATGTATATGTATATGTATGTAAGTATGGATTTTTAAACACAATGGCGTCCGTTTTGTTATTATAAGAAAATGCTCCATTTGTTTTTTGTTGCATTTTAATAGTAAATAGGTATTAAATACACAAATTTAGTTCGAAATATAATAATACTTTATGTAAAAATTAGCATAAATTCATGATTCTTACTTTCTTATTGAGTTATTCTTTTTTATATAATAGAAGAAGAACAAACATATGTACATACATACATATGTATACTTCAGTAATTTTTCCACCTTTATTTTTATTTCAAAAATTAAACAGTTCAAGCTTAATTGTTATTTATTAGCAAATGTACATATCTCTGAATATATACTTATTACCTATGTATGTACATACGTATGCATGTGTGTAGGTATATACATATGTTAAATAAAAATAATCTAATTGGTATATTGTGAGTGATATCCGCACAAAAACATAAATGTGAAAATAAAGCCAAGTTCCTATCCAAAAATTTTGGCCGTAAAAAATACTGAGATCAAAATGAGGACCAAGTTCTTCATATGTAACATACCAATTCTACGCAATTTGCCATTTTGGTAACATTTTTCCCATAACCCTTTCCCAGATAAGAAAGTTAAAAAAAATTTTTCCAAGCTAGAAAGTTGCCTAGAAATGTACATGAAGTACTTGGTCCTCATTTTGATCTCAGTACTTTTTACGGCCGAAATTTTTTGAATAGGAACTTGGCTTTATTTTCACATTTATGTTTTTGTGCGGATCTGAGTTCTTTTTTCCAAGTTATTTTTGTTTGTAAAGGTATGTATAAAACTTCATTTGCAAAACAACTTTGAAATAAAGTTTGAAGAAATGAATTTGATTGAATTTGATGTGTGGCTGTGCTAAGCAAAGTAACATTTTTAACGAGCCTGTTTGATGTGTGGCCATGTCACTTTATACGTTGCAAAACACCTAATATTTTTGTTTTGTTTTGAATTATGTGTTCTAAAACTAAGCAGATGTGTCTCGGTGAACGAGCTAACTCTGACGTGGGTTAAGGGACACATAGGCACGGTTGTGAAACTAGCAGCAGATGAACTAGCAAAATGGAATCGGAAGTAAATTTCTGTAGACCAGAACCCAGAGTTGCATAGGGGATCTTACAATGGCTAGACTAATTAACCCTGGAAAAGTGGAGGGAGGCTACCATATATAGACAGGCTCGAATGGTTCTCAAAGAACCCCTGGGCAGGAAGGCCTGTAAGATGCTTAGATAAAACCAGAGTAACTTAGATTTGATTACTGCGTTAGTGACAGGTCATGGAAGATTCAAGTATCATCTGGTCAAGAGGAGATGATACTTACAGACTGTGCCATGAACACGCTTAGACGGCAACACATACTGTGTGTGAACGTCCAGCACTGGCCAGCATAAGGATTAAGAATACGGGTAGTCAGTGGTAAATGTGAAGGCCACGGTGCACCTGATTCATAGAAGAATGTAGGGCATTACAAGAGACTGCGTAATAAGGAACAAGGTCGACCGTTACTAGTTGATAGTCTGAAATCACTACGGTCAAAAGTAAAGGTTAGTATTAGCAGGAGACTCAATGAAAGTAGTGTAGTAGAGAATTACAAATCAGTTGCCTGAAATCAATTAGAGGAACGAAGGCGATCGAAAAAGGATCCATAAATAAATGGTTTGCTTCGATATCGCCCCTAAATTAATATATATTACCGTATGGTTTTTATGTACCCCGATTTATTAAATAATGTGATGTTGCCATCCTAAACATACTTCAAGGCCCTGTAAAAATTAAATTCAAAACAATAATAGAAACCTGCTTATAATAGAAACCGTGCTTTACTTTTGGACGCTACTGTAAATCTTTGCGTATACATTTCTGCATTTATGTTGGTATCAAAAGTAATTCTTTTACAACTAAATATTCGATTTTTATCAAGTATAAAAATTTTTGAAGTCTCTAAAAGAACAAATTTATTTTACTACTACTGCAGTGAATGCATTTGTCAGATAACTAGAAATAAAGTATACAATTTATTAAACTATAAATTTCTGGAGGTTAATTTTAATAATACTGGCTTTCTTTGTGCCATGGTTTTTTCCATTTTTATTTATTATTTTTGGCACTTCGCACCGCGGGGTGAGGGTTAGAAACGTACAAAATCATATATGACTATTACTTGCTTACATTTTCTTGAATGGAAATTGCACTGTATCTCTTGCAGTTTTTCTTTCACAACTACGCACTTTATTGATTTTTTTATTTTTATTATTTTTTTGGTTACAACTTCTATCCCCCAAAACAGTTTTCTTATTTTTTGCTGGGGGATGAGGAGTATTTGCGTGAGTTGGATTATAAACGATATGTTTCATGAAAATATGTTTGGGTTGTGTAAACATTTATGCGGTCATTTTTTCATTGTTTATGCTTTACCTTTGTGGAAATACAGGGTAGATACTTATTTTGTGTTGCCAGACTAAAGAATGTTCTTTCAGATAAGCAAGAGAAACTTTCTTAAGCTTTTATCAATTTTTAAAATTAAGTTTGCAATTGAAACATATATATGTAGGTATATGGAATGAGGATAGATTTCTAGGTTACTCCAGGGCGCTGGAGACATAAATAAATCTAGAACCAAAAAACCTATCAATAACTTTTAATTGAACCAGCACTATTCCACCCCATTGTGTTGAAGTAAAGGCCCTTGCGAAACTGAAAAAAAAGATAACTGGAAAGAGGGAGTACAATAAACTTCCTTCCGCACACACACATACCGTTTGTCAATAAGTCATATGAAGAAAACACCCTGAAATTAAGCACAACAAAATAGAATTTCTAAAATTTGAAAAATTGACGCGAAGGAAAAAAGACAAAATATTTTGATGGTTTTAGGAACAACAAGGAAAACAGGAAAATGCGTAAAGTAAACGTTAAGGGTAAAAGAGGGGGGTGTGTTACGAAATATTTGTGCGTTTCAATATGCAGCAAAAACTTGAGCCCAAATGCATACATTGGAATGGCTACAAATGTTTTTTAGGTTTTCCATACATTTATCAAATTGTATTAAGAAAGTTTCATCTTTGTCAAAATTTTATTTTTTTTTTAACAAAATAATACGAGGAGCATTAAAAAAGTAAAGAGAATTTTGTGCCTCAATTTTTTCCAATCCTGAATATTGAAATTAAGCTTTCAGCTCTTTCAGCGGTTGAGTTTGTATCTCGTAAATAGTTTTGAAAAGTCGCTCTTTAAACGTTATCTTTCAGCTCGGGAACAGAATGAATGGAAAGAAGCAAAGTTAGGCGAAGAAAAGTACGCTATGCAAATCGTTGCTGCAATAAATCGATTGTGTCATGCGAGGTGTGGCGGGTGGCATCCTCCTGATGAAACTACATGTCGTTCAGATCCATCCGTGGTCAAGTTTAGGCCGCACGAATTCCGTTACCATGTTTCTGTAAGGAACGCCGTTCACAGTCACTGCCGAATTGCTATTTTCTGGTTTTTGGCGACTCTCATTTACAAAGTTTTATATAGTCCGACCGGCACGTTGACCCAAAGGGAATTACTATCCTTAACCGACTCAGTTTCTTTAACTATTTTGACCAACAATTAATATAAATAATTTCATCGTTGGTTTATTATTCTTACAATTAAGAATTAATAATAATTTTCTACAGAATACTGAAAAAGTTAAGTTTTGAACACAAGCAGAATGGAATACCTGTATTTTCTGCGTCGTTAAACACGTTATCAGCGTTTTCTGTGCCTTTCCACTGATTAGTGTCCAAGGCAAACATCACATCATGAATAATTGAACTCGAGAGCTTCTTATAATTTTAATATTTTTCGATCATTTTTTAATTTTGTCCAATCTTCGAATTATTGACAAATTAGGGTGCAATATCTCGACCGAAAAAATTGTGAAGTCTTCGACCGGTCTTCGCGTAATGGATTTTCCCTCTGATAACGCATTATTCTTTTGTGTAGCGCTCCACTTGTAATAAGGGCTCTTCCGCACTATTAGATTAAGTAAAACGACTTTCCAAACATTCAAATAAAATAAGAAAGAAAAATAAAATAAGAAAGTAGAAAGAATCTTATAAAAAATAATTTCTTGAAAGATTTCGAAAACCATTATCAGAACAAATATGACGTACAATTACCATTAGCGTTCTCTTTGCAAATATCCAACGAATATCTAAACAATTGCGTAATGGTGTGGAAGGTTCTTATCCGGACCAATTATAGTTGTTAGCTTTAAATATCAGAGTTGCCATTTGCACACAAAAATGCTACAAAATCGTGGGCCTGGCAATAAAAGTTAAAAATTGGAATATACGCACGATGTCAATTGTAAATAAAACAAAAAGTTTTCAAAGAATTATGTTAATAATTTGTATTATAATAAAAGAATCTATGACAATTATGTCATGGTCGATGGCCTATATTTTCAATGCCTCTGAGCCATAATTGAGGTTCAATATCGTTAATGTGCCGAATTATCTCATCCTTTTAAATATTCCATAGAAAGAAGTCCAACGGTTTCAATTCACGTGATGTCCATATCCTCAATTTCTGGCCACAAGAAGTCACAAACAGACACACTTTGTGGATGCATCGGCTTTTCAATAATTACTCGTGGATTCTCATTTGCCCAATGGCGGCAATTCTGCTTGTTGACGAATTCACTGAGGTAAAAGTGTACCTCGTTGCTGAAGATGATTTTCTTTGTAAAGTCACCATTTACTTCTGTCTGTTCAACCAACCATTCGACGAATTGACGACGCTTGAAATGGTCAGTAGGTTTCAGCTCTTAAGTCAATTGAACCTTGTAAGGGCGTCAATTCAAATCTTTATTCATAATTCGCATCAGTGATGTTCGTGAGATCTTGAACGCAGAACGAACAGGGCGAGCACATGTTTGCACATTTTCTACGCGGTTTACTTAAATTTGCGCACAATTATGCCGATTGTGGACACATTTGGTCGATTATGCTGAACAAAAAAATCACGAAGTGCACGAAATGCATTTTGATTTGAACGCCCATTTACGTAAAAGGTTTCAACAATTTTAAAGCGCTGCTCAATTGCGTACCTCTCCATGGTTGAATTTGGCAACCACTGAAACAAGGAAATGTCAAATTAAGTTCGGCAAAACACTTGACGTTAAGGTGTGAGTCACAATTAACATCGTGCATTATGGTTGGTCCACCCTGGTATATTCATCTTAGACTTAAAGAAAAAAAACTGCAGCATTAGATGGAAAATAAGTATAAAAAAAGACAATTGAAAAAAAACACAAAAATTAAAAAAACACACTAAATTATTTAAATTTTTTTAATTTCACTTCGAAGAAAAGCGTCAAATTAATCTCTTTACCCACTGAGAGAACAAAAATTAACTTTTCCGTAAAATCACACACCTTAGATCCCCTTCCAAAATATTTATCGATTTAATACAAGAAAAAATTGCAACTCAAATTCGTTTCACTATAAAATAAAAGTTGTACTCATTCTCTAACACACACTAGGTGTTTTGTGTATCTATGTTTGGCTTGTTGTCCTACATACTCGCATAAATACCGGTATTTTTTAATGTTTTGAATTGGTCCTTTCTTCTAAGAAAGAATTATAAGGCCGATTTTGCATGATATGCGTTTGGTAACTTAATGATTTTGTTTGTTGTTTGCCCACCGAGACTTTTGGGAAGGGTTGTTTAGTGTTATTGTAGCAAGTGTGTATTTAGGAGAGCTAAGGAGAAGGCATGCAATACTTAACACCCTAAATTTATTTGCACGTGTCTCATTTACACTTTCTCTTAGTCGCTTTTTTTAAACTTGTTTGGGGGATGGTTTAGTAGATGAAAGTTTACTTATTAAAAAGCTTTTTTCGATGTTTTTACTTTCTCTCGAAAGCTTTTATCATGATTGTTTTGTTGTTTTCTCTGTGTTTTTTGCTCAAAACCTCGAGTTTTTCTTTGCCAAGTTCAGTGACCTTGCAGAAATTTCCATTACCAAGAAAAAGTGAAATTTCCCTTTTTTATTTGGGTTTGAGGGTTGGTTGGCATTTTCATTTTCTTAAGAAGTCAGAGTGAAATGGCAAAAGAGAGTGGGGTCATGCGCTATTTGCATGGGGATGAGGAATGTATCTGTTATAAGTTTTTCTTGCAGGATAAAATT
Source organism: Phania funesta (assembly GCA_963932375.1). Lineage (NCBI taxonomy): Eukaryota > Metazoa > Arthropoda > Insecta > Diptera > Tachinidae > Phania > Phania funesta. The sequence goes on along the minus strand of OZ010653.1, from coordinate 98,463,839 downwards.
TATGCATTAAGTGAACTGGCTACGTATTTTTATCTGTATTTTTTCCACAGTAATTTGTAAGAGTGTTATAGTTTTAATATTCAAATTATTGTTAATATTATTTTTATTAACATTAATTTATCTTTTTTTTGTTTTTATTTTTAATGAATTAATTGAATTAATTGGTATTGAAGATGTGACGACTACTATTTAAATTCTGCTCATTTCCTATTTCACCAAGTTTTTGGTAATAAATTACACAAAGTTCAAGTAACCGGTGTTTTTTAAAAGACTCCATTTTTCGACAGAGATAAAACTGTCATACGGTTGTCCGACTTCGTCATTTTAACATTGCAAATTGTGTAAATTCACTTGGAATATTTTGGTTCAGTTCGGAAATATTCGGTCCATTTTATCATCAATACAATCTTCCATCTAATCGACTAATTTGAATAAACATGGATCGTGTTCGCAGCTCGTTTACTCTAAATGATAAAACAGCAAAGACGAGGCACACTGGGTTTGATCGCCTTCAAAGTGGCTACAAATTACCTTTCTTGAATTAATTTTTTTTAGTAAAACTGGGTATTATGTAAAAATAGGTAAAATGAAACATCTCCATTGTTTACACTTCTTTTTGTAGGTTACACTTTTTTTCTGCACTATACGTTCAAAGTTGGCAAATTTTTCATATGCTTGCAAAAAGTGGAATAACAATAATTTTTTCATAATTAAAGTCATTCACCTACACCTTTCTGATATCCGCCTTCTGCAAAGAACCGCAAGCAGGAGCAAAGTTTTATTACGGTCGTAATACCAAATGATGTTTTTGTGGTTCGCAGGTTATGGTCAAGCACTTCCAGAATATCTGAAAACGCATCTTTATTTACCCTATAATGTTGAATAAATCTAATACAAAAGTTATTAGAAAAGTTAATTCTGTAAAGGCAATTATATAACTTACAATGCATCGGGTAGTTCCAATGCATTAGATGCATCCCGCAAACGTCTACGAACAATGCGTTGTTTTCTACAGTCTTCTTCCTGCAGTAAAATAAATGCACCGATTCTAAACATGGTAGAATAAAACTTTTCTTGAACACAATTAATTCCAATTTGTTTAATTTGATCTTCTTTTCTCTTATTTCATTCACTGCAAACTGATAATAAGGGAACAAAAATTTCGCGGGAGATTCACGATCGCACTTTTCCCTTCGAGGGAAATGAAAAGTTATTCACGATAGGGGTGATTATATTTTACCTCAGTTGTTTCAAAATACTCCAAGACAAACCGGTTTCCATCTGAAACCAAAAATGACACTAAAGATGACACATAGCGGAAACCTGTTTGTCTCCAAACCAAACTTGAAAAGCGGTAACGGAAATTTATTCCAAATCAATCCAAAGAATCAATATTTATATACTTATGTAATCATGTCAGGTCATTGTTGCGATCACTCCTAAAGCTTAAAGTCTTCCACTATGTAGTTCTATTCGTATGCATTAAAAAATATTTGTATTGTATGGGGAATGGGGCGTGGTATTTGAAGTTTTACGAAAATATGCAACCTTCTATACCTAACAGACACTTAGCAACCCTCTACGAAAATTTCAAGAAAATCGATCGAAAGTTTAACCGCCTATAAATCGCAAATATACAATTCCGGAATTTTGCCATTGATCTCAACTTAATTGGCAAATTTAGTTTAAATTTGGCAAATGTAGCAGCTTAACTTTTATTATTTTTAAAATATTGTTGTTTTGGAATTTTTCTTTGGGACTTCCTTTGTAAACTGGTAGTTTTTATTTTCCATAAGACCAATACTCTCCTCACGCCCACAAAAGCTCTAACCAAGTTCCATTGATTTAAAAGTTTAATCAGACACTACTATTGCTTTAATTGTATTTAAACTTTTTAAATATAAAATTCAACAAATAAAATTTTAAATTAAAAAACTTAAAGCAATAAAATCACCCTGTTGTCTCAGTAAATCTTGTGAGCTTTTTGTATTAAAAAAAAATTCAAAATATATAACTTTGTATAACAAAGTAAAAATTAAATAAAATGCAATTATTTGTGCATGTGTCAATGTGTGTGTGAATGTGCAGGTGCTCGTGCATATTTAACATTTGACTAAACAAACAATTGTTGATTATCTATATTGTTTTGAATGAAGATCGTATAATATATTTGTCTGAAAGAAGGAACGTAAATGCAAAAATGAAACCCATACACTCAAGCAATGAAGTGCAAAATAAAAAGTCAACGAACGCTTAAAACTATTTAGCAAAACTGTGTTAAATTCATTGCACCCAAAACAGCGACAATTATTTGTACATAAACGAATCCGCAATATATATACATATGTATGTATGTGTGTATAGTGATATACATACAACACAACCCCCCTTAATTAAATAAATATGCACCCAAACATTTATGCAACATTGTCAAACCTTTTAGTTATAACAGGGCCTTTATTAAGCAATTATTTTTAAATATACGAGAAAATTTATTCAACCTGGCGAGGGAAATTCAAAAAGGGCTTTTTTATAATTCAAATTAGGTATTTTTTTTTTTAAATTATTGTTTTGCAAATCAAGCCATTGTTTTTTTTTTATTATCGCTCGTTTTTGTATTTATGGCAACATGTTATGTTTTCAATTTATCGAACATTTTTTATTGGTGCTTTTCTTTCGTACAGGTGTTTTTTTACATTTTTAATTACTATTTTTAATCATTTTTACTTGTATTATTTTTTAAATACCAGTATTGCCTATTTTCGTTTAATTTTGGGATTTTTTCTATTTTTTCTCATTATTAATTCAAATTAACAAACGTTTTTATCATCGAAATTACTTGATTTGTGATTTAACAAAACGTTTTAGCGCTTTTGTGGACTTATTTTCCGACTTATTGAAATTTTTTTTATTTCTGCGTTTTTTTTTTTTACTCAAACTTTTTTTCATTTTCTTGAATAATAATTTTAATTATTTGTTTTAATGTTCACGATTTTTTTTATCACATTTATATTTCTTTCAATAACTAGCGAACTTTCCCATTTTTGTTTATTTTGAGGATTTTACTTTTGTTAAATCTGCTTTTTTCATTAAAAATTTTTCTGTTTACAATGAGTTTTTAATTCAAATTATTTAAAAATTTAAATTCATTTCATCTAAAGCTATTTATTTGTTTTGCGATTTAAGAGATTTTTTGTGTGTAAATCATGTAATTAAACTATATTATTTAATCATGTAATTAAACTATATTATTGTTTTTGTATTTGTGGCAACAGAGATTTTCATCCAATTTAACGAACTATTTTTATATAAGTGCATTACTTCGATTCAAGTATTTTTTTTTTAAATTTTTTCAAACAATACCTTTAATTATTTTTTGAATGTTCACGACCTATTTTTCTGAATTTGTTTACTCTTTTTTAAATTACTGTTTTCCCAATTTTATTTAATTTGGGGTGTTTTTTCAAAAACCTGCATCATCAAAAGCTGCTTATTTACTTGTTTTATAATTTAAGCTGAATTCTCTTGTTTTAGTGCTTTTTTGTATTTATGGCAGCGGAGATTATTTTCCGACGTATTGAACAATTTTTCATTTCTGTGTTTTTTCGCTCATTTTCTTAAATAATAATTGTTTTAACCAATTTTCGTTTAATTTGGCGCATTTTATTGTTTATTATGGCGTTTTTCTATTCGAGCGTTTTTTATTTTGTTGGTTAATCTGTTTTTTCATTAAACATTTTTTAATCAGTGTTTTGCGGTTGAGTCGGATGTTGAGCTATTTTTCGAATATAGTATTTTTATTATTAATGGGGGATATCGAAGCAGACCGCAAACTTTATGGGTCCCTTTTCAAACCCCTACTCCTCGAATTGAATTCACTTCAATTTACGCCTACCTTACTTTCATTCGAGTCTCGTGTTACCACTAGCCTTTACTTTTGACTGTAGTGATTTCAGACTATCGACTGGTAACCGTCGGCCTTCTTCATCACGGAGTCTCTTGTAATTGCTAGCATTTACACTTAACAAGTGTCTTACCGTGGCCTCCGCCAAAGCCTTTTCCTCAAGAGTAGCTTTGGAGAATCCCTTGGGGGATTTTCTTGTCCATCTATTTCCGATTTCGCCATACAGTCTTATGTTGATGCCCAAGTTTACTGCTTGAAATCTAAGATCTATTTGCCTCGATTTGCCCGAAGAATTCCGAAATTGTAAAATGGAGAGGATATTCTGAAAAGAGCCTTGAAAATGTTTAACAATTTGAAGTCAAAAAATTTAAATTTAATTAATATGAAGCAAACTTAAGAAACAGATTGCTTAAGATACAAATGATTGTGCCTAAGGTTTGCCTTTAAAGATAATAAGTTTAAATTGTTTACGATTATGAATAAGTGCCAACACAAGCAAGTCACACAAAATACGTATTTACATATGAAAATACGTTAAATTTATTCTCAATCAACATCGCTATAAAATTAACAAACTACAAATGATAAACTCAACAACAAAAATAATTGCAACAATGTATTTTATAACGAAATATGCAACTTTGTGCCAATTGTAATTGAGTCTATTAAAAATAAAATGTTGGCCTAAGGTGGTTGTAGGAAAACGTCAACTGAAATATGCGAGGTGGGTGCCAAAAATTTCTGACTTTACGTATCTGTACGTCACTTAAAAATTCAATATATTTGTCAACATTTGCAACATTACTTAGCTTAAGTTTAATATTGTGTTCAGACATGCAGCTTAATTGCTCAGTTAGGAAATTTAAGCAATTAAGATGTTAATCGAGTTTAATTTATCATACATGAACTCAATTAATAAAGTGAGCAGTTATTGCACCACAAAATGAGTCAAATTACTCATACTCCTCTGATGACGCCAGTTCAGTAAGAAGAAAAAACTCTGTACGATGACAAAATCAAGGTACTTTCAACAAGCTAACTGCATCACCAATATATGTACATTTTTTTTCTTCATAGCAGTTTTCGAATTTCGTACATAAAAAAAAATGAAAACAAAACAAAAATAAAAAGAAATGGCAAATGAAATTGACTATTAACGGTTGAAAAATTTCATGAAATTTTCAACGAAATTCGTTTTAAATTAAAAAATGATTTCGAAACATAGTCGAATTTCCCAACAAAATGAAAATATTTTCAGCTGTCAAATGCTAATTGTGAACACCAAAGCACGTAAGTCAATTTAAAGTTTAATTACCTCAATTAAGGTGCATGGATAAACATAACATAAGGTTAAGTATTTGATTATGTGGCCATATCTAATAAATACTTCAAGTGAATTATATACTTTTATGGGAAGTGTGTTCGTGTAATAAATTTAAAAGCTGAGCTTAAAGTTTATCGAAAGTAGTTAATTCTTTTACTTAAAAATAAAAGAGCGAAAAATATTAAAACGTTTCTTTCTCGATTTCAACAAATCTTACAGCGGAATACGATTTCACTTTTCTTTCAAAATTTCGAAGAGCTAACAGAATACATGTCATGAATATCAACTTAAACAAAGTTCATCAAATCCAACAAGTCCATCCTCGTATGTGATGCAAACCAGTGTTGTTATTTTGAACTTGTATTGTAGAATTAGTCTATTAAATACTACCTTGTATCTTGAAATTTATATCTTGGAATAGTTCATTACACATATCAAATATTAGACGAATTTCAGACTTTGGCCGTTACGTTTGCTGCTGTGACACACGTTGTTTTTTTCAAAATTATTTATATATTTTCTGTATTTATCTTGAATACACTTGGTGAAATCGGTTACGGAAGGGATATAAAAACAATACAGGTAGACCTCGAACTATACGTACGTTTCATAACACGGGCCGCTCTAACTCCATCCATTTTTCAATTTTCATGCTAAAACATTGTCAGAAAATAGTCCTTTACGACGAATGAGCTAGAACTGATGGCTATGCAAATATTCAAAGCCAATTACGGACCATTAACTAGAAGAATCGTAGTTAATAAGGGTGCGCCTAGAGCGTTTGCCCTTTAAAATTTACTACAAAAATCGTAACCCCTGCACTGCCGTTCGGTGTTTATTTCGCAGTGAGTTTGATTTTGCTTTAAATCAATGGTTTAGTGGGAATGGTATTACGAATCGACCGGTACACGTTCACTCAAAAACCTGACGAATATCGCACGTTACGCACGTTGCACCCCCCTGAAAGATTCCACTTCGACGAACTTGCTGTGAACTACACCTCCCGCGCGCCTTTCCCCTTTATATTTCGGAAGCAATTCCATTATTAAAATTAAATCGTATGTCCTTCTGGCCCACCTTGTACAAATCATGACTAGAAATATAAATCAACATAATCCTGATAGCAGCGAATCTGCTGGAAAATTAACGAATAACAGTAAAAGACTTAAGAACGGGAATAAACCCAGCTAAAATCTGAACCTGTTTGACATCGAATACATTTAAAAAGAGATAAACATTAGCAAATTACTATATAAAAGAAATTACTGGCAAATTCTAAATGGCCACAGAGGAACAGATGATTTAGATTAAGGAAAGAATAGAGATATTCTGGGTAGACTAAACAGGTAAACTCACCAATTTTAAATCGATTGAATATAAAAAAAAAATGTTTCGTTATTTCTTCTACATTTTTATATATGCAAAGCACCCGAAAATGCCTTCAATTTTCCCGTGAGTCTACCTGTTATCAATTCCTTAAGAGATACTGAAGCGCCTAAAAACCGCCTAAGTTTGATCTAGAACTAGTCTGGCAAGAATTTGCTTAACAATGCATTTTCGAAGATTGTAAGCCAGCGTTAAATGAGGTCTACCTGTAATAATATTAGTCTAACGAATAGAATTCGCTTAAAAGTTGTGTTTGTATTTAAAATATTGTACTTGAACAAAATATTAAAAAAAAGCATTGCAATATAAGATTTATTTCTGCCTCATTAAAAAAAATCATTCAGTTTAATGAATTTTCTACGTGTTTTTTTAAAAATAAAAATGTATGAATTTTTTTATGACAAGTCATTAAGTTGTTAATGTTAATGTGACATTAAATTGAAAATATTTTCTATTTTGAAAATTTCTATGAACTGCTAACAATGTTAATTTTCAAGAAAGAGTTACTAGTTTTGGCTTTGTTAAAACATTCTCGTATTTCTAAGGCCTAAATATTATATAAAAATCTAGCCGCCTGATACGTGCACCGCTACGTATCAAGTGAAATAGCTAGGATCTTTTTAAATTTGTGTGCTACATGCATTAGGTCCGAAGATACAATATTACCGATTTTACCCGTTTTTAGCCCTTTTTTCTCTAAATTCCAAAATTTCGAAAAAAAAAATCAAAAACGAATTATAGATTGTTTTAAGGAGAGTAAAACTACGTTTTTACTTTTTTACCTATTGCTATCCCTCTCAACGATATATGCTGTTCAAAAAAGTACCAAAATTCAGTTTTTACCCGTTATATCCCCTTAAAACTCAAAATTTCCAATCCAATTATTTTTAACAGGCTCTTTGGTCCTTTTTGATATTTTGTGATATCTTTATTAAGCCCGGAGATACTGAGTTACCGATTTTACCCTTTTTTACCCGTAAATCGCTCGACGGATTTTGTGCAAACTTACAACGAAAAGTGGCATTGATTTTTATATATATAGATACAGATTATAATTTTTAATTATTTTAAGAGCTACAAAATTTCAACATTTTTCAATTTAGAGTGTTTTTTAATCTTAAATAAAAATTCAAGAATATTTTGAGAATATTATTTGTTGTAAGTGTAAAGTGATATTTAAAATTTATATTTAATATTACACACTCTATAATATTAGCGATTTTTTTAATTTCAACGTTTTTTTTATGTTTAAGCTGTTTTTAAATTTCAATTTAATTTTTTAAGATGTTTTAGAACACTTTCCATTTACGGCGATTTTTTGTAAAATCTTATATTTTTCAACTCTTAACACTTCTTACTGTTTCTAGTTTTTTCCAAATTGATATCTAGTTATTTCGGGAAAACAGATCAACAATATAATTATTTTGTTAATTGTTAGCTTTTTATTCAATAAGCGTTTTTTAATGTGATGGTTTCTATTGTTTTTAATAAAGTTTTACCTTATTTGTTACTTTACGATATACTTGTATATATAGGGCGGTCCAACCATAAGGCACGATGTTAATTGTGAGTCACTATCGCGAGATGATAAGGGACTTCTTGTGGCCAGTAATTGAGCATATGTGGTTTCAACAGTATGGTGTCACTTACCACACAGCCAACGAAACAATGACTCTTTTGCGCGAGAAATTCAATGGCCGTGTATCTCCCGTCGTGGCGATCTTAATTGGTCGTTACGATCACGTGATTTGATACCGTTGGACTTCTTTGTTTGGGGATATTTAAAATAAATCAAGAAAAATTCAAGAGCTTAAGAATGAGATGATTCGGCACATTACCAACATTGAACCTCAATTATGTCTCAAAGTCGTTGAAAATATCGACCATATTGTGTTCCACACATTATAGTCATAGATCGTTCTATCATAATAAAAATTATTAAGATAATTCTCTGAAAGCCTTTTGTTTTATTTACATTTAACATCATGCGTTTTGGTTGGACTCGCCTAAATATTTATTTACTGAACTCTTTACCTATCTGAGCGGGTTCTTTTAATATATATATATTTTCTTATGAATAACTTCGGTTTATTTTTGAGTTTTCTTGAAGCTGTTCCTATTTCAATTGATTGTAACTAAATACTAAGCATATTTTTAGGCAACCCTGGTATCCAATTATGAATGTAAAAGGTGCATATCTTAGTACCTATTCACTGATTCACTGACTCACTCATCAATATTATGGTACACTTCCACTAGCAGCTTGCACAGAAATTAGATCGTATTATTCATATAAAAAACTTGTACCTCACTTTGATTTTAGTACCTTTAACGGACGAAATTTTCGGATGGGAACTTGGCCTTGTTTTCACATTTAATTTTTTTTATATATATAACTTTACTTTTATTTAAAGTATTTTTTTCTTGTCTTCCGCATTGTTGACGGTAAAAAATGCAATATTTAGTAATAATTATGGCTGAAGATTCGACTGAATTATTTTGAAAACTTTTAATTTTTTGAATAAATAATCAGTTGTTTTTGCAATATTTTCATTATCTTTTTTTGCACTTTGTTTAAGTTTACTTACCTTCACTTACATCAATAAAATTTTTGAATTGTTACTGGCAGATGTTTCCAAAAATTTCGCTTCCGTTATTAATTCATTTTTTTCTTGGAAATCGTTATAATTAACGCAAAAAAACACTGCTAATTGAAAGTATATAATTTAAAAAAATTATTATACTGACATACACGTGCTCATGCAGATTTCATCATTTTATAATAATGCGGAACTACAAGTCATTTTTTATTTTATTGTAAACAATTCAATGTGTTAAATAACAAAAATAATATCAACACTCCGAGTTATGGGGCTTCTGTATTTCTGTTTTTCTAACGAGAATTTAATTTGCTTTTAGAAAAAAATTTTTTTTAATGCTGAGATTTTTTGAAAAGGGGATTTTATTACTAACACAAATTTTTCCGTAAAAAGTTTCTTTATCTACAAAAATTTTTTCCTCTACATTATCCTCGATAAGAAATTTCCTAAAATAACTTTTTTCTTAAAGTTACTTTTTCAACAAAAGTTACTTTTTTCCCAAAGAGTTAAATTTTACTTTATCATATAAAGTAACTTTTTATCACAAAACATAACTTTTTCCACGAAATGACATTTTTTAACAAAAAATCACTTTTACTCAAAAATTCACTTTTTCACAAAAATCACGTTTTCCCAAAAAAAAATTACTTCTTCCTCAAAAGTCACTTTTTCGGAAAACAACCCTTTTTCCTTAAAAAGTCACTTTTTTGCAAAACAAAAAAAACACTTTTTTCACAACAAATCACTTTTTCCACATAAAGTTACTTTTTCACATAGGTAAGTTTTTCTTAAAAAGTTACTTTTTTCAAATGAAGTAACTTTTTTCTCAAAACATTACCTTTTCCACGAAATGTCACTTTTTTCTCGCAAAAAGTCACTTTTGCACAAAATATCTTTTATTCTAATAAGTCAGATTTTTCTCGATCAATCACTTGTTTTTACAAATGTCAGTTTTTTCTGAATATTCCCTTTTGTCATATAAATAAAGTCACTTTTATTCACTAAACGTCACTTATTTCAAAAATAATTCACACAAGTAAGCCACTTTTTCAACTTGTTTTACGAAAACTCACTTTATTCTCGAAAAGTCACTTGTAATACATAAAACATAACATTTTCCTAACAGCCCAGTTCAAATAAAGTCCATAGAACTTTTTTACAGAAAGTCACATTTCTCTACAAAAATTTTATTTTTTTTAAAGTTATTAGGAGCTTTTTTTTCATAAATTCCACCTTAAAGTGAATCCCAACTAAACTTTCAAAGTATTGTTCTCAAGGTACATATTAGAGAGTTATGGACTTAAAAGATAAAAATGTATGTATGTATGTACCTGTCAGCGCTAGTTAAGTACCTACATACAAATTCTAAATACATACATACACACATATCTATAATAGTTTGTAGTGGTACCAGGTGTTAAATGCGATATTTAAATTAAATTTAAAATCCCCTATCAAGCGGCCGACACATTTAAGTCATAAACATTATTGCAAAATTACGTACATATGTATATACATATGTAGGTACATACATATGTAATAAAAACAATCTGAACAAAAAACTTTTTATTGCATCTTAAAAATGTCCAAAAGCCTCAACAAAAACCGCGTACAACACCCACAGCTGTTAAAAATGAAACATCAACGAAAAAAAGTTTAAATTAAAATGGCAAAATAATTAACCGTACGCAACATAAAAATGTAAATTTTATTGTTGCATGTGCTGGCAATGCAATTCATACAAAAAAAATACCCGACAGACATACAGACACAACACTGCACGAAACGAACATGAAAGAGGCTGTGCATGAGTTTTCGACATAAATGTATGACGTTATCGCTTGCCGTAAACTTTAAAGCTTTTGTATTTCTGCACATTGCATGCATAATCAATGTGCTGTTGAAATTGCATGAGGCAGTGCAAGAGTTTTCAACACGCAGAAACTAAGGCACGTGTAGCATTTAAAACGGTCATTGAACCACCTAGTTATTGTTACACATGCCGACATTTTTTTCAACACAACACAACAACTACATGTATGTATGTATATGCATGGATGTATGTATGCATGCACGAGTATGGCAGCAAAATAAAACAAAAAATTCATGCAAAAACAATACCTTTTACACATTCTCTCAATTGAACTCACTCATACACATACATACATTTATCTACTGCATTCGAAAACCCCCATTCATCCTATTTAAGTATATAAGCATGTGCTAAAAAGCATGAGTATGCAAGGGAGTGTAATGGAGTTGTATCGTGTTGCTGTTCTTTAGGAATGGATGCAGTGAGATTTTTTTTGTCATGTTGCTTTTCAAACTGAATGTTTCGTTCAAAGTGTTATTTATTGGCGATTGTGTTTATTGTGTCTCCAAGTCTGGTGCAATTTCCAGTTTGGCATGAGACTTCCAGAGATTTTATAATTTTATTGGATACAGTGTTGCCAGAATTGACATAATTTGCTAAAATTTATGATGCTTGAAATTGTTATTGCTTTTTAACTAAATCATTACTACAACTTCAGAGGATTTTGATTTCAACGGTCGCAAGTCTAGCTAAAAATAATACGTCAACAAAGAAAACGTTAAAATTTAACATGCAAATATTCAGTCGATAAAATTGAATGGAAGACTAAAGTGATCTGCGATTGTTTTTTCTCCCGTTCGCGCCTCTTAAATTTCACGAAATTCACGCTGTGTTTTCACGATTGGCGAAAAGATAACTGGCTTGCTATAGGTTGTACTGCATATGTACATACACGTATATAAATTCTTACAAGTATTATTAATTTTTCTCTTATAAAATAAAGTTGAACGTTTCTTCTTTAAAGCATGATATGGTAAATAGGCCCAGTATCATATTTTACTTTATATCTGTCAAACTCAAGGTTTGCTTATGATGGTTTGTTTTATGAAAAAACCTCTATCTTGGGATTATTTAAATTCGGAATTTAATTTCACTAATTTTAAACGAGTATATCTTGTAAATCACATACTGAGGGGTAACAAAATGTTTCAGTTATAAAGGATATATTTAAACAATTTATAATGTAAGTAATACAGAACGTGATTTGAGTTTATTGTTTTAATAAAATGTTTTTTACATGAATTTAGCTATAATAAATTAAGCAAAATTTAGCAATAAGTACTACCACCATCATTCGGTTGAGCGGTAAAGCGATCCTATATAATCTAAGGATATTGAGCTGCAGACATTTTTTATTGCGGCCTTTAAATACTCCTTTGAGCGAATTGCTTACTGCCGTCGTATACTTTTCTACCAAAACATCCCTGACATTTTCCATTATATTAAAATACGAAGAATAATGGAGACCAATTTAAACGTTTTTCCAAATATTTTTTAAATTCTGAAAACGCACCTTCTAATGTCCATTTGTACAATGCTTCAGTCATTTTTTCCGTACCTAATACCAAGTCGGTAGGCCATAGCAGGATATGGCACTTCGTCCCATAACTCCGCCTTTCCTGCTGTATCTGCGTTGCAGAAAATTTATTCCTATCTTTCGTCGTGGAAATTAAAGTTATATCCAGCTCGTCCATATATTAAATTAAAATTTTTTTGTCAGAAAATATAACTTTGAATCACTTATCCGACCCGGTCATTGTAGGCGTTGATCTTTACGATTGTCATTGAGTGGTGGCTTCTTCTGAAGTTTTCGATAAATTATGAGTGGACATGACCTTAAAATACCACAAATTGTGAAAGCGCATAGTTTTCATCTTTTTCATGTAACTGTATACAACTGTCTTTCCCCCAGGCATTCAGCCTAGTGAATTTTGATACTTAAATTTCTTCCTTTTTTTAAGTTTCAAGATCTTTAGCGGGCTATAATTTTTGAAATTTAAAATAAAACTGTTTAATTTTTATGACATTTTAACATTCGACGATTAGAATTGCAACACATTGCCTACTTTTTTAAAATATAAAGATGCCTTATTCAAGTGATGCATAAAAATCTCATAATATAGGTAAATAATCGGAAACAAATTTTGGTAAAAAATCTGTTTGGAATTGTCACCAAATTATTCGTAAGAATATTGCCTTTAAAGGTCGAAAATTGTGTATTCCCCCAATATTTGGCTTCCAGTATATATTAGCCAAGAGTAGATAAAATGAAATTCTTTATTTAAGTGATTCGTATTTATAATTTTAATGTACATAGAATTATAACGTAAGATGCGCTCTTTTTTTTGCACTTAACGCTTTAAAAAATGCTAAAGAGGTTCTTGTTTCTTTTTCAATAAACATTTAAATTTCTAATTTATGCTTTAATAAGTATGCTTTAATGGCAACACTGATGAGAAACCACAAAAGTGTCAAAAGCTTTTTAGTTTATTACTAACTCACATTTATATTTATTGAGGCATAACTGCAGTTAGAATTTCAGCAGAGGCGTATCAGATATTTAAAAATTATGGTGGAGTCCCTACACGCTTTTAAGCGATTTTGAACTTAAATCTATTGTTTGTGGTTTCTTTAATTATTAAAATAGATGCACATGAGAATCGTATTATATTATTGATCGCCTAAATCTTTTACATTTATGTCTCTTCCGCAATTTCTCGTTTGTTTTTTCACAATTTATTTTTGTTGAAATTACGAATACCTGAAGCGAAAAGTCCATACTTCGGAAAGCCATCAATTCCAAATGATCGATAAACCACGTTTGTGCAGTTTTGATTCAAAATATATTTGTCCAATTCACAACCGGCTTGTATTATCGTGTCTTTGTTTGTGAATAATCAATTTTGATATAAAAATTATATACGTAAAAACACCAGCGACCGAAGATAATGATTAAGGTCCTCATATTGATCTTAGTACTTTTTACGGCCGGAATGTATTTAATAGGAACTTTACCTTATTTTCACATTTATGTTTTGTGAGTCAGTGAATATTTACCAATACATGCACTTTTTACACCTGCATGTCTTGGGAAGCTTTCATGGTAAAACTTCAAACTTGGTCTATTAGGTTACCTGTACGTAGAGTACTTATGTTTCAAGTTTCATTATTTTATGATTAAAGAAAGCAAAGTTATGAGGCGCGAATGGTTTCGTGTAATATACACGTGCTTTAGGCCTGAACTTGAACTGGAGCAGTGCCGTGCGCCTTAATATAGTCTATATAAATTGAACAGCTATTGGCGACAGGCAAATCAATTTCTCAGACTTCATTACATACCGTAATAGTATCTTGGACCACCGCTTTAATTTCGCCATAGTAGTTTGTCACAATTTTCCTTATATTTTATTAGAGAAACTTTTTGTAAAGCTGTTTCCTTGAGAGTTAAGTTTCCTTACGGTAATTGTTATACCCTTCATAGAAATGAAAAGGGTATATAGGTTTGTCACATCTACAGTATTCATTTCCGGCCAAACAAAGTATATATATTCTTAAGGTAGGGAAGTTCAATTAACGATGTTCGTCTGTACGATGTTGAAATCAACTTTCTGACGGCAGGGATCTTGAAAGTTGGACCATTTGATCAGTGAGTGCGGCGAATTTCCGCTAATTGAAAAAAGCAATATCGGTCCACAAGTTCCCGAGATATGGGCGAGATATGCGTTTTTATTTATATTTTCACTCTTGCGCTTATTCACAAGCACATAAAATTCGAATATTATGAATCCTGAACAAATTTGCTATAAAGTCCCCTTACAAAAGTTATCATACCAAGGCCATCAGATACTTATGGAAATTAATGTTGGACTAAATTAAACATTTTTTAAGAAAACCTCAAAATTTCTAAACCTAACAAAGAAAACTGAATCCAAAAATGAAATGTTCACAAACGAATTGTAAAAAATTTAGAATTTGCCACAATTTACTACAAAATCAGAAGACTGTAAAAAATTAATTTTTTTTTGTCAAGTAATCAAAATTCAATTAAAAAAATTAATTCACCAAATATTTAAATTCCACCACAATTTTGTAATTTCGCCGAAAAGCCGAAAAATCATAAGAAATCAATATTTTATGAAAATATTCGAAAGTTCGCCGCAAACCCAGACTAAAATTTAAAAATCTTAAATTAAAAAAAAAATCGCGTAATTTTACAAAAATTTTAAAAAAGGAAAAAATTTTATATTTTTCATATTTTAAAATTAACCATAAATTTTAAAGCTTATCATAAAATGAAAAAACTGGAATAAAAAAGTGAGGCTAAAAAATCAATATTTATTAAAAAAGTGAAATTGTACCAAAAAATACGGAAAAAACAAATTCACCAAATCTTTCAAAATTTCATCACAAAAAGCTGAAAATTCACAAAACTCAATATTTAAGAAATTTAAATAAAATATATGTTAAACAAACATAGTAAACAATTAAATCAAATTTCCCCACAAATGGGAAATTCAGTAAAAAATTTAAAAAATCATCAAACAATTTGAAATATCATAAAAATTATAAATTTGATCTAATCTCTAAATTAATCTGGAAGTAAAAAAAACAAAATTTTACCGTAATTTGGAAATTTACCAAAATCAAAAACTCAAATCCAAACTGATGTTGAAAAATTTTAAAGTACAAAAAAACCACAACATTTTCGAAAATATCGAAACTTACACAAGAGAACCGAAACTCAATTAAAAAAAACGAAAAATTTTAAATTTCGCAAAATTTTATAGTCACAAAAACTTAAAAAAAATTCACCACTAAATCAAATACCAGGAATTAAGCAAAATAAGTGCAAAAATACCACAAAAAATAAAATTCTCCAAATTTAAAAATGTCAAAACCAATTTTTTTATTTCAACAAAATTTTTCGGTTTCACCACAAATTTTATGAAAAACGTCGCAATTTTAAGAGCACAAGTTTAAAAAAACCTAATTTTCACAAACAAGTCGCCAAAAATAAACTAATTTTAAAATATTTTGAAAGTCAACGAAAAAATTACCCAAAGGATAAATTAGCATCGAAACCACTAAATTTTATCAAATATTAGAAATTTTACTAAAAACCCAATTCAGCTATTATCTTCGATTAAACAAAAAATCTAGAATTTATTTCAAAATTGATAAGAATTCTGTGAAATGAAAAACAACCCAATCGAAAATCCTTATATTAAGATGAAAACATTCTTTGCATCGGGAAAAATATCTGGCACATTTTTAGAAGTTCATACATTTGTGAAGAGTATATAAGGTTCGCCATAGATCTCTTAATTGTTTTAAATTTTTTCCTTCAAAGTTACTTTTTTAATGTTACTTTTCTTAGAGGTTCTTTATCAAAAGATACATTTTTGAGAAGTACTTTCTATAAAAGGTACTTGTTGACAAGTTAAAAGCTAATTTTTTAAGGTTTTTAAAATATCCTTTTGTAATAAATTCTTTAATGGTTATTGCTTTGCTTAAACGCCACTTTTTCAAAAATTGTAGGTACAATTTTAGATCTAATACCGGCTCTTTTAAAATGGCACCTTATAAAAAAATATATATAAAGGAAATGCTTTCTTATCTAGGCATCAAATAAGTGGTTTACAACCCAATTATTTGTTCATTAAGTAATTTTTTTAGGGGGACCCCGTTAGGCTAGTCAGTAGCGTGCTAGTCTATCAGACTGTAGGTAGTGGGTTAGATTCCCTCCAAATACTCTGGGCCTTCTTCGCTACCATGCTCGGTAATAGTTACAATATAATTTGTAGCAGTTAAAAAAAAAATTATAAAGAAAATTTTCCAAAACGAACTCTTAAAAAATGTTTAAGCTACTACTCGTATTAAGATAATTTTCTGTATCCTTTTATTGTGACCTAATTAAACAATCATATACTTAATAAATTCATTTGCACAATTTCATTGCAAAAGCAATTAGTGTTTGAGGCCAAATCAGTTTTGAAAGAATCGAAACCTCGAAATTAGTCCAAAACTTACATATTTCACTTCGAAACAGCCTCGGTAATGTCAATAATAATGACG
This sequence comes from Phania funesta, assembly GCA_963932375.1. Lineage (NCBI taxonomy): Eukaryota > Metazoa > Arthropoda > Insecta > Diptera > Tachinidae > Phania > Phania funesta. The sequence continues at coordinate 98,446,677 of OZ010653.1, read as the reverse complement.
TTTGTGCAATAACATTAAATGAATTTTAAAAGTGCATGCAAATTTTAAGAGACCCTTAAACCACTTGGTACCGTTTGGCTTACTACACGTCTTTCACTGAGCAGATGACTACGAAGATGTCTGTCGTTTTGGCGTGACTGGCTCCTGCTTGCCTGTATGAATACAATGAATATATTTTATTTTATTTTTTATTTCACAACTATTATAGATTGTACTGAATAAACAAATAATAATAAAATAAATACTGCACATCTAAAATACAATGTATAACAAAGTTAAATAAGAAAAAAAAAACAAATTTACACAAATTTTATTTTTTGTAAGTTTTCAATGTCAATGTCACACATGGCCCACAATCAGATAATAAAAAATACAATGTGAACACAATTAAGTTTGCAAGCGAGAATGGAATACAAACAACAACTTTTTTATACTGGGAACAAAATATCAATCAAACAATGCAAAACGAAATCAGCCGGAGGGGCAGGGGTGACAAACAAGCTACATTTAAAATAGATCAGTACAAATGCATATTTACAATAGAAATTAGATTATCGCCTGCATGCAAAGGCAATTTAACTGGTACTATGGTACTAAATATTATTACGGACAATTTAAAAGTAAATATGCACACACACACAAACATACATAAATATTACGCAAGAAAAAGCAAACAAAATTACAATTGGCAGCAAAAGCTCATTTGTAAAATTATTTCATCATCGACATGACGCGGGGTAAAAAATTAATAAAAATCGTATGATCGCATAATTTTCTAATAAATTAAAAAGAAAAATACTTTGTAAAAGAAGCCTCTTTTGATAGTACATTTTGCAAGTAACATTTTACGCCACCGTTTTGGGAGATTGAGATTCCAAAACGACGTTGTTAATGATAGGCTTCATGATATGTCTCATCGCTGGCTCTAGCTCAAGCGGACACCGAAAAAGGCTGTTTATGATCCATCACTTGAGAAGTTCTGTAAGGAAGGTGAGAAGAATTGTACAACAATTACAAAAATACTACAAATTTTATTTTGGTTTTAGTTTTTTTTTTTAATACTAATAGATTTATGTTTAACATGAACGAAACAACACCAATCTTCACCGAGGCTCAAACATATTGAGATCTTTAAACATGATCGCACTTTGACCGTGTGTCGAAAGCTGTTTCATATAGCAATCTTAATTAATTGCTCCTCCTTTAGCCGTTAAAATTTCTTGCAATTATTACTTTAAGAGCTTTCCGTGGTAACGATAGTTCTGTTGAAAGAGAATTTTTGGGGTGACGATAATATAGCGAAAGCTGTACATTTACTGCATTCGATACCGATTATTGGCAAAAACGCGGTGAATGTTGCCTTTCAAGTCATTATAATCAACCTTAAACTAGTTGTTTTCGTTAATATTGTCATTATTTTTGAGGCGCAAAATGCGCCGGCAAGCGATGGATTTTTCGACAAATCTTCCATAAATTTTACAAATTGGTTCGCTTCGTTATTTAATTTTTTCCCCACTTTAAAGTACTAAAAGCTACTTCCAAACACTTTAAGACCTCACTAAATATGGCGACGACAACAACTCTACAATATCGGCGTGAAATTTTATTACAGAATACCAAATATAAGACAACAGTCGTCGATATGTGTTAACAACGACAACGAGAATACCAATTAGCAACAGATGACATATGATGACTATGTTTTGTGCCAACGACGACAACTAACATAAGTGTGAATATCTAAGCTTATTTTCGTAAACTAACGATTTTGCGCATCACCTCAATAAAGAAAATTGATATGAGCAAAAAACGCCATTTATAACTTTCGCAACAGTCTTAATTATTTATTTAAAACTAAAACTGAAATGCATTACCGAAAACATTATTAAGACGCAAATAGGATATATATAGAATTCCTTTAACAATTCGAAACGAAAGCGGTAAAAACCAGTGAGATATCTATGTTCGGCCGTGCCGAATCTTTTATACCCTTCACAAAAGTATGAACTACTAAAAATGGAAATTCTACAGATTATTTCCGGTGCAAAGGATTGTTTGGGATATTGAATATATTTTGGCCTCCGGTCTTAGTCGTATTATTTTACATTTAAATAATGTAAGGAAACAATTTAAATTACGGCTTTTTTAATTGGCTTTTGTTTCTGGATTTTGATAATAGTTATTCAAATCTAGAGTTTTCAGTGCAATTTCAGGAGTTGGGTAAATTTTGTCGTTAAATTTCAAAATATGTTGAAGTCATTTTTTGGTTCCTTGTTCGTGATAATTTTTTCGACCTTATGTAACATCGTTTTTATTAAAATTGAAAAGTTGTTCATAAAACACTGATTTTTTTGCAAAACTGCATAATTTTGGTAAAATTAAAAATTTAGTTTTGAAATTTAAAAATATGGAGAATTTGTGCACAGGGTGTCCGCCGGCAAGGTACACTACTCTGTTTTGCCGCAATTTTGGTAAACATTAGTCTTGACAGTTTATATTTGGCAGTCGTAAAGTAGAGACGTGGCGAATTTATTATGGAAAAATATTCGGTAAACCAGCGTGTTTTAATCGTTAAAACATTTTATTAAAATCAATCATCGATTATTGTGACGATGAGAAAGTTACATGAAAATTTTTGGGAGAAACAACGTGCCAACAAGACGCACTATTTATCGTGTAGTGAATGATTTCGAAGAAAGAGGGACTGTAGCTGATAGGCCCAAGCATGAACCACAATGTACTGCAAGATCGGCTGAAAACATTACCGCTGTTCAAGAAAGTGTTCAAAACAATCCATCAACCTCAATTCGACCGTGCTCAGGATCTTAGTCTTCAAAGAACAACTTTGGTCACAATTTTGCATTCGTTTCCATTTAAGATTCAGTTGACACAAGAGCTTGTTCCAGAAGATCATTTACGCCGCCGTACATATGGATGCTACAGCTCGCCCATGACAACCCCGATTTTCATTAAAAAATCATAATGAGTGACGAGGCACATTTTCATTTCAATGAATATGTGAATAATCAGAATAGTCGGTTCTGGGCAATGGGAACCCCTCAAATTATTCATCAGTTACCTTTGCATCCATTAAAAGTGACAGTCTGGTGTGCAATTTGGTCAGGAGGAATCATTGGACCTTACTTCTTTGAAACTGAAAACGGAGTAACGGTAACTGTCAATGGGGAGCGATATCGTGATATGATTGAAAACTTTTTAATGTCACAACTGGATGCTTTGGGCTTGACTAACATGTGGTTTCAATAAGACGGTGCCACATCTCATACAGCCAGGATTACAGTGGAATTACTGCGAGACCTCTTTCCACAAGAAGTTATTTCAAGGAATGGCGATGTTGATTGGCCTCCACGGTCGCCTGATTTGACTGCTCCGGACTTCTTTTTGTGGGGATATCTGAAATGCAAGGGTTTTGCAAACAAACCAGAAACGCTGGAGCAACTCAAACAAAATATTCGTGATGAAATTAATGAAATACCGCGTGAAATGTGTAAGAATGTAATCAAAAATGTGTTCAAAAGGGTTCGCATTTGTGAGGCTAACAGAGGCGGACATTTATCTGATATTGTATTCCATAAATAATTGCCGACATTAAATAAAATATTTATCAACATACGATTCATTCTCGTTCGTTTAATCAAAAAATATAAACAAACAAAGTAGTAGTATTTTTGTAATTATTTTATTTTATTCCAGTTTTTGATTTTATTGCGTATTTTTGTCCAAAAGGTCAAATCAAATTTTCGCCAATTTAAATTTTTGGTGCAATTTCGGTTTTTTTAGACAATTTTTTTATTTTTGTAATATAAAATTTTTGGACTTTAGTTTGATTTCGTTTTCGTTATTTGTGGTGAAATATGATATTATTTTGATATATTTATTTAACATCAATTTTGTGAATATTTCGTGAAATAGTGTATTTTTGTAGATTTCGGCTTTTTGATGAAACTAAACAATTTGGTAAATTTTAAATTTTTTTTTAAAAATGTCATAATTTCGTGGATTTTATCAAAATTTTTTTTATTCACTATTGATTTTTAAGCAATTAATTTTTTCCAGTTTTTCGATGTAATGGTATATTTTTAATTTTGATAGATTTGTAAATGATTTTATATAATGGTAAAATATCGAATTTTTGCAACTGTTTGCGCAGTTTCGGTTTTTTTTAAATTTAGATTTTTTGTGATTTAACCTTTTCGAAATATAGAGTGGTTTTGTGGGGAATTTATGAATTTTAGTTAATGCCCAAATTATGTTAAAACTTATTTTTTTTATTTTTAGATTAATTGAGATTTTTGGTAAAGTTAATAATTTTTATGACATTTAAATTCTTTTTTTTAATTTTTTAATATGTTGGTGAATTTTCGATCCGTGGAGAAATTTGATATTTATAAAAAAGTACGTTATTGTAAAAAAACTAACTGAGAAATAGATGAAGGAATTTTTTTTATGAATAAAATGATTTTCTGCTAAAACTAAGCTATTGTGGAAAAGTGAATTTTAATAACTAATTTTCTGTGAACAATATTATTTTGTCTAAAATTGACTGTGAAAGAAATGACTTCTTGTTGAAAAAACTATCTTGTGTTAAAAAGGCGATTTTTTATGAAAAAAATCGACTTGTGAAAAAAGAGAACTTTTGTAGAAAAAAGCGATATTTTGTGAAAATAGTGACATATTGTGTGAAAAAGTGACTTTTTGTTTAAAAAAAGTGACGTTTCGTGAAAAACATAAATTTTTGTGAAAAAATTACCGTTTTATAAAAAAGTGAATTTTCGTGAAATAAGTGAGATTTTGTGATAAAAGTTATTACAAAACAAATGACATTAATGTGAAAATACTGACTATAAAAAGTAAATTTTTGTGAAAAAATTGACTGAAAAACTGATTTTAAGGAACAACAGACTTTTTTTTAAAAACAGTGACTTTTTGTAGCGGAAAGTTACTCTTTGTTAAAAAAAAAGGCACTTCTGTACTACAAAGAGAGTTTTTTTTTGAAAACAGGTGATTTTTCTTAGAAGAATAGCGAATTTCAGTGCAAAAAAAAATTATTATAAAAAATTGGGTGTTATACTACATTTACATCTACGCAAAATCTAGTAGATTTCAGCTCAAATCTCGAAGAAAATCTCTGCCGTTTACACCAATGCTTTTTGACGTATTATTGGATTTTATTTTCATAACAAAAACAGCTGACTGAAGAAAGAATAAAAAATTGGCTCTAAACTTATTTAAATTCGTGCTACAATTGTTTTTATACACATAATTACATATGTAATATTACTTACACTTTATTCGTTATGGTTTTATCCATATTGAAACCCCTTATTTTAAACTTTTATTATTTTTTAATGTTGCTGCAAATATTTTGTTTCTACCGCGCTTTTTTTTGTTACAAATGTCAAAATTTTCTTGTTCAGCGCTGTATATTTCAGTTCATTAGCAAAAAATACATAGTTGCATCATTTAGTATTGAAAAATTTGTGAGAGATTTTGCCAAAATCTAGTTCGTAAGTAGATTTTGTTTTGTATGGGAAATCTGGTGGAAATGAACTAGATTTCGCTCAAAATCTCATAAGTACCAGATTTTGCGTAGATGTAAATATAGTATTAATATCAACATTTTTAAAATAATATTGCACGATACGATTACGAAATAACCGAATGAAAATATATTCTCCCATTTTTTAAACGATTTTTCTTATTAATTAATTCTAATTAAAGGTTTTGTGTATTTTAATGATATTATTTATAACTTTTTGCTTACAATAAAAAGCACTACGCCATTATTTATTACACTGTACTCGTACGTGTTCAATTTTGTTTTTTGCGCATTTGCTTTATAGAAATTTTGCGGTGTCTAAAAAAGTACATCTCAGCGGCCGAAATGTGCAATATTTTGATAAAGCTTATTTGTTGCTTGTTTTACTTTGACATAACTGCAACAACAACTTTGGTGGTAACTCTAGACAATGTCCATGAAAAAGGATTTAGTGAATGTGACAGCAGAACTGATTTGGCTTTAAAGTATAATATTATCTTATCGCGATAACTGTTTGGTGTATAATGGGGCTATGATTAATTTAGAGGTTTTCAATGGGCACGTGTAGTTTTTGAATATGAATTTTCCTGTTATTTTTACTTTCTAGACATTATAGACACTTCTGCAAGTGAAAACTGAAAGTGCGCGATAGGGTTTCCTCATGTTCCTATACAGATATATGAGCGTAGAATAAATCCCATTCTTTTAATTGAATAAATTTTACAGATACCTATTTGATTTTTTTTAAGTTCAAGATGCTAATAAATTATCAGTATTTCTAGCCTAAATATGTTTTTGGTACATGTTTTATTCGTAGGAGCAATCGGCTTGTTAGAAATTCAATTCAGCACAATTCGAAAAACTCAAAGTTTAAAATTGTACATGCCGCGAAAGTTCATTGATTTGCTTTGCTTTTCACCATATACTTGCGATCGCTTCCGTATTGAAACATTCGTCGTCCAATTTTATTAATACTTATGTACAAAGTCACCAACCGTTTTTCTTCAACGCATTTTTACCACAATGACCTGTCGTAATAAAGATTGTGGTAGGACATTTAGTCATCGCATTTCACACACGCGCACACATGCACATACAGACGCTAATTCAAACCAACAAAAAATATCAATTATTGTAGCGGAAATCCCATTTTATTTAAATGATAAGCAGTTTATTTTATTCTTTTTAAACGCCCGTATTTAGCGAGAGAGTAAAATAGTTCATACCACAATTTGTTGCCAGCAACCACGACAATAAATTCCCTTGCATTTCTTAAGCAGAGTTGCAAGCCACACACACTAATACACATTCTCCGGCAAGATTAATGTGTATTTGCAGGTTTCAATTGCACAGAAGAACAAAAAAACAGATGATGACGTTGTTTTCATGCACGAAAATTGCTATAACAACAACAAATTGCAGGGGTTACCCTTGAGACAGATATCCAATTCCTAAAAGGGATTTATAATTTATACTTAGACCGGCAGATTAGTTCACTTTACTTTAGAACTACATATGTACATATAACGAGTGTTTCTTTAGCTGCATGAGAACTTAAAATGACAAGACAGAAATATTGTTGGGATGAAATTTGTTTTATTATAATCTTATCGTAATTTTATTTTTTAAATATGATTTCCGGCATATGTGCGTCGTGGATACGAGTTACATGGTCCATTCGATCAATCCGTTTTTTTGACTACATTTTGCAATAAATATGGCCATATGGCATCAATGGTGGCTTAAATATTGTCTTTCAATGCTTCAAGAGGTGCTGGTTTGTCGACAGACGCCAGTGACCTAACATAGCTCCATAGAAAGTAATCCTGAAGTGTTAAATCACATGAACGAGGTGGCCAGTAAAGAGGATTTTGCACTAAATCGATTGTTAAGTTGCGCCGTCTTCTTGGAACCAAATGTAGTTGATGTTTAGCTGATTGATTTTTGAAAACAAAAATTCAGTCAGCATGAGCCTATAGCGCTCACCAGTCACCGTGACGGCAGCTCCTAGCTTATTCGAAAGAAGTAAGGCCCGGTGATGTCGCCAGCGCGTAAACCGCACCAAGCCGTCAATTTTAATGGATATAATGGTGCTTCGTTAACAGCTTGAGGACTGTATTCGCTCCAAGTACAGCAATATTGCTTATAGGCGTAACCATTTAACCAGAAATGAGCTTCATCATTAGACACAATTCTTTGATAAAAATGCTCATCTTCGGTCAGTATGGTCGTTTGGCTTCAACTCTTGCACTTTATAGGTACGTAGCCGAGATGCTTCCGTAAAATTTCCCACGTAATCGAAGAACAAAGGTCAACAAGTTGAGCACGATGACGAATTGACATTACGGCGTCTTCTTGAATATTTCGCTCTAAAGCAGAGATATTCTATTCGGTACGCACATTTCCGTGTCTTATTGATGCATGAATTGCTTGCTCACTATACCGATTATATTAACCGTAAACGAGGAAGTGTTCTATGAACTTCGCAATATATATATTTTTTTTTTCAAAGTAAATTTCCACAATTTGTAAGTGTTTTTCTACTGTTGAACGATCCATGATGACTTGCCAAACCTTACTGAACAGAAATATCAAACCATAGTTATCGATTTCGCTAGCTCTTATGCAGCTAAAAAAAACACCCGATATAAATCCTAATATTTAACTACACGTAAAAGCCAAATTGATTTGGAATATTTCCTTATTTTTATTTTTATTAGTGAGTCTTAGGGTATGAGTTTCACATTCAATTCACATACAATTCAAGTTTGCGTAAACAACCTAACCGCGAGAAATGCTAAAAAACAACCACCAGTTCATCCCACATTTTCTTGAATTTGCCAAGTTGCATGTGCAACTTTCTGCACTATGTGCACTCTGCTTTGGCGTACTTGTTGAAAACTCGGTCACGACCTCCACGTGTACGAGTTTTCATAATTTGATTCTACCTTCTACCCCATACCAACAATGTCTAGTGGGTAGGTTCGTTAACATGTTCTATAACGTTGCAGCAGCATGGCCTTTGTTATTTTTGTATTGGCAACAGCAGCAACAAATACATTTGCATTTTGCTATGTAGCATGGAGCGAGAACCACACACACATACTTGCATACGTACATACAACCTTCGTGTAAACTTGTAAGTTTCAATGCTTATTTTTTTTTTTTTTTGTATTTTTTTCACACTGTTTCCATTTTCTGGTAGCTTTACATTAGTATTGGTGGCATCCATTGCTGCAAATGTATGCATGTGTGTGAGAAATGCTTCATCAAGGGGTTGTATTTGCTGTCTGAGTTGACTGCAGGATTCATTGCCAGCAATGACAGTGAAAAAATTTCCATAGACAATTGTGACTGCAACGGATATGTTTTTATATGTTTAAATCGATGCGTGCGGCCATAGAACATTTTTTTTACAATTTCATGAGTTTTTAGGGATAAGTGGTTTTTTCAAATTTAAATACGTATCAAAATTAACATTATTGTTTTCAATTTCTTGATAAAGGCTACTTTTTGTAGAGTTCTAATAAACATTTTAATAAAGATAGTCAGAACAAACGTTCGTTTTTCTACAGATAAAAATCACATTTTAAGTTATAGGCTAACTTAAGTAGATAATTTTGTCCCTTTTAGAACTTCTTTCACACCATCAAAATCTAAAGTTATCAATAAAAAGTTTACGTTGAATAAAAAAGATTATCAAAATTCTCTGTTTGGTACAGAGTTTTTATTTTATCCCATGCAGTAATTCGAGAACTGGAGCGTGGGGAAAGAAGCTTGTATGTCAAAGGCTTGTGGTGAGACAATAAATCTGTCGTCAGAACGAAGATTTTCAACCATTTCGCTTCTTACGTGTTCCATAATCGCAGATAGCATATATGAATTTTGAAAATGCAGGTGATGCTGCCAGTAATGATGATTATACCATATTCCTAAGCCGGTGTTTAAACTGACGTTTATATCCAATTGATTTAATAACAAATATATTATTATAGGCCTTTATGTATTTTGTACCTTTCACAAAAATGGTTTGTGATTTCTGCAATATTCATTTTTGATCCAACAAAGTATATATATTCTGGATCCTTATAGGTAGGGAAGTTCAATTCATGGTGTCCATCTGTTCGATGTGGAGATCAACTTTCTGACGGCACTATAGGTCCAGTGATATAGGTCCACAAGTTCCCGACATATAGGCTATTTTCACTCTTGAGGGAAAACGCTTATATATATGCACAAAAAATTCGCATATTGTCAATCCTTATCAAATTTGCTATAAAGTCCCTTTAGAGAAATTATCATCACGAGGGCTTAAGAAAATTAAAAAAAAAAACAAAGAAAAAAAAGAAAAACTAACAAAGAAAGCCGAATTATTATAAAAACCGACATTCCACCTCAAATTTTAAAATTCACCACAAGATCGAAAAACTGGAATAAGAGAAATTCTATGATAAACCGAAATTTCATGAAAAACAAAAAAAATTTATATTCAGCACAATACATTTTATGAAAAATGTCGTATTTTAACAAAATATATGTTTAAAAATTTACCGCAAACCAAACTATAGTTCAAAAATATTGTAATTTTACAAAATATCACAATTTTAAAGAAACCGACGCTGCTCAAAAAAATTGCCGAAAATTCTAAATTTTGCCAAAATTTAAAATTCAACACAAATTCAAAAATTTACTATAAAATCGAAAACCTGGAATAAAAAAAAAGTTATTCCTAATACAAAACCGAAATGTTACCAAACAATATAAAAAAAAAAACAATATTCAGTACTTTATGAAAAACGTAGCAATTTTAACGAAATCGATGTTGTGCAAGGTCCAATAAACCTAAAAACAAACTTTACCATATTTTGAGTTTTTTAACGACAAAATTTACCAAAAGGCTGAAATTGCACCGAAAATTATAATTATTTATTAAATAGTAAAAAACAAATTCTTTGTACCGTCAAAAATCTGTAGCATATATTTAGTAGTTCATACTTTTGTGAAAGGTATATAAAATTCGCCATCCGAATATAGTTCTCTTACTTGTTTTCGATTATATTCGAAATAATCGTTAATCCTCGATTAAATCACCAAAAAATTTTGTAATAATTAAATCGTTAATTGCAACCAAAAAGCGATTATTAATTTTTTTCGATTAATCTTGGCATCTCAGGTATATTCTGATCAAATGATTTCAGAATACCCAATGGAGTTCCGAAATACTTAAATGGAGAAGTTGCGCAAATTGCTTTTAAGGTTTCTATTTTAAAAATAAACATTTTGTGGCAGAAAAATTCAACTTGCGCCTACCAATGAACACAGAATTGCAGTGAGTATCTTCTTAATAGGAAATCAGAAGAGGTGTCGTTATTGTAACATATGAACTGCATTCATTATAATGGGGTGGTGACAGGTATATAATTTGATTTTAATTATTATAATTATCATCAAATAAAGTTTATGGGCATTATATTTACCAAAATTTAATCCAAACTTAAGGGGAAAACATTTGAAAAAAAGCTACAGTTTTTTTTTTTAATTTTAGTGACGCATTACCTTTAAACAGTTATAAAATTCGATAAGATACTTAGAATGTTTAAAAAACAAGAACCAACCAAAATATAAATCTGTATAACAAAGGTCAGCAATCATTATGTACACACATATGCGCATACACTCACACATAAATACATATGTATATACCTACTTCACCCAAACAAATATTTTAAAAAAACATACCCAAAACGAAATAAATAAACGGTTGATATCATAATAAAAATTTTATTGAGTAAGTAAACAAAAGAAAAAGTATCAACAAAGATGATGATAACTTTGTTGTTGCTGAGCGCTTAAAAAAACAAGAGTGCGTAAAAAGCGGCTCTTACGACAACAAACACTAATACAAGCCTAACTTTCTTAAATTCCCCCAAAATAAAATAATGTTGTTGATAATTTTTGGCAATATAAAGAATTTTGAGTATAAGAACCCACTCACACAAACGCACAGACGAGAAGAGAAAACCAGTTTGTGTTTATGCGTTAATGTGGTGTATCTAAACGAAAACAAGTTATATATGTAACAGTATGGGGGAGGTTTGAGGAGACAATTTAGGTGCTTTAAAATTTTTTAATTTGATGTGATTTTTATAAATTCATTTATTATTTCTAACAATTTTTGGAATCAAAATTTCTAATTTTAAATATGTATTGTTAAAGAAACCTTTTCTGGTTTCTTGTATGCCATGTATATGCACATAAATTCTTACTTGTGTACAGAATTGCTGGTTAGCTGTTGCTGCTGCTCAGTTCTGTTGTATTGCTGCCAAAGCCGTGACATTGGCAGCATTTTTCAACGTGCCAGTGTGTGCGCGTGTATATGTGCTTGCTTGTGTATTGGATGTTTGAAAAGTAAAAAGAGAACAAAAAAGCTTTGGTTTTTATATACCCACCAAAACTCGTACTAATTCTCGACAATACACCCTACTAAAGTACTAACCCATTCACAATACATACACCCATGCATGCATATGCATGTAAACGCTCTCGTACACATTTTAATAAAAAAAATTGTATTTTATTTTATACAGTCAATGAAATTTGTTGTTGCTTTTTTGTATATTATTTAGATGTTTCTGCATAAGTGTAAGAACCAAAAACAAAAATTATCAAACGAAACACAGAGAAGCTTTACTGCTGTCCGTGCACGGTGGTATAATTATTCTTTTTTAATAACGCTTTTTGCCTTCGTGTATTTGAAAATTAACTCGCAACGCGTTAACAACACTATTGAGTGTACAATTAATTATATTAGAACTTTTTAAGATAAATTTTAAATAATAATACATCAATTGGATTAATATTAATCTTTTTTGTTTACAAAAGTGACAAGTGAAAAGTAATTTGTTTAAACAATTATTAAAACGATCTCATTTAAAAATTTCAATAAATGCCTTAAATCTGTTAGTTATTAACGGAAACAAATTATTTTTTTAAAACATACCTACATATAAACAAAAAAGTGCAATTTTTGGTAATTTAAAAAATAGACATTTTAAACAAAAATATATAAAAAATTAAATATTTTAAATAAAAATAAAAAAAATTCTTAAAATTATTTTTAAATAATTTTTTATTACATGTTTAAAAAGTGACTTAAATTAAGGTGAAAATTAAAAATATTAATACAAAACAAAACACTCTTCCAACCTTTCAAAGAAAATTCACAAAATCTTGAATTTTTTAACTAATAAAAAATATGATTAATTGCAACATGATTTTCATAAAACCACAAACCTGTTTCATGCAATAAAACTTTTAAAAAATAGATACCAATAAGAAAAAACTTAAAATTTCCAACTTTTCCAAAGAATTGTTTTAAGTCAACATAACAAGGTTTTTTTTTTACTGTAAAACAAAGATATATAAGAAATAATAAGTTTTTCAATAATTTTTAAAAATACTCCTACAAAATTTTGGTTAAATTGTAAAAAAGAAAACGGATAAACATAAATTTTAGTAAAAATTTCATTAAAGTATATAAATAAGAATTTTGTATTTTTATAAAAAAAAAATACTATTTTAAACTGAGACCTTATTTAACAAATAAGTGAATATTTTTTACTTACGAAATGGCTGACTAAAAAATACAATAAAACAAACTCCCAAATACGGTATTAAGTTTAAAAAAAAATCATATAATTAAAAGTATGTGGAAGTAGTTACTTATAACTAAAAAAAGAAAGAGAGAAAACATTTTGAAAAATTTCCAAAAAATTGTTTCTGAATATTCAGAAGTGTAACGAAACAAAAAACACAAATTTTCAACACAAATAAGAATAATCACAACAAAAAAATACAAATATTAAAAAATAAATCCAACTTTTATAATTATCTTTAAAGAATTAAATAAGAATAATAAAGATAAATATGAAAAATATGTGCAGAAAAGAAACACTGCTAAAACACTGATTTAAAAGCCTGCAATAAAATTCTATTACTGGGAACAACATTCAGGGATAACCCCACTCAGCCTGTCAATTGGAATTTTTTTTAATTAACTTTCGCAATAACAAACATATTCAAGGTAAATACTTTTTAAAATCCGTAGCTAATAAACAAATCTACTTTAATGATACTCGTATTTTTTGCCCAGCCCCCCGCCCCCCTCCTCCCTTCCATTCTCGTGTGGGCGTAGCTGTAAAATTAATAATAATTAATTATAGTGTGTTTTTATGGGTGGCAAATATCTATCAGCATGAGTTAAAAAAAAAACAGAACATATAAGTGTTCCCCGTCCCGTCCCCATTTATTTAACTCTTCAAGCTGAAAGATAGGGAAGAAATTTGTTGATCCTTTATTAAAATTTTTTGTATATTTTTTATGTTCTCATTATCATTATTTCATTTTCTCAAGGTTCCGCCTAAAACGATAAGAAACACTAGAATGCGATTTTTAGAATTTGCAGGAAGTAAATCGGTATTTCTTTTTTTTTGTTTCAAAACTCAAAACCGTGGAGTACAACCTCAAAAATAAAAAGGAGCAGACAAATTATTTTTTTTAATTCGAACATTTAGGGGGTAAGAACGGGTAACTGCTGTAATTTGGTATAAATGATATTTTTGAAATAATTTATTTTCCCAAAAATCACAGATTTTAATGCAAATAACCATAAAATCATTAACCCGGTATTCTATTAATTAATTCAATTACTTAATTAACAAAAATTCGATTAATTGCGCAGCATCATCAAACATAACATTGTGTTTGACTGATCTACAAGTGAATCCTTACTTTCTGAAATTTCGTTTATGATGGCTTTGGAAGACTTATGAATTGTGCGTGTGATTTGTTCGCGCTGGACCTTTTGTCACAAGTCAATGGGGCTATACACACACAAGTCACAAGAATGGAACATTTTCAAGCTCTTGTGATTTGTTCAATGTGTTAATGGACTACTACGAACCGTCAAAATATCGCCGAGAGAGGTGGTAGCAAACAATTTTTAAAAGAATTTAGAAGGCCACACAAATGTCTCCTTGTTTCTGCTTTCAATTTTAATTTCTTTTGTTGCGTAAATAAAGTGAATCAAAAGAGCAGTTCCGTCATGCGCTTCGCAATTTATGTTTAGTTGTTGACGTTTCTGTCTAATGTGATTTGTTCGACGTGTTTCGAGAGTTAGCACGTCAACAAATTACTCGCACCAATCATAAGTACCGTCAAACTATCGAATAATGTGTTCGACTTTTAACAAGCAAAGAAAAATTACGATTTATGATTTAAAGAGTTGTCATATATGTACATTTATTTAAAAACCTTCTTTTTTTTTGTAGTGTTTCCGAATAACGGTTTTGATTTTGTGAATCAATTAAGAGGCCAACTCATTTAAGCGGGAGTTTCCCTACATACTTTATTTTAGTAAAATTTCCTTTCACTTTTTTTGCATCATTCAAGCGGGTAAATCAATTATGCGGGACTTAATTAAATGAAACTACAGTAATAAAATTATTAATAAAATAGCACTTCCAATTATTGAAAAAGGGCAAACAAAAATTGTAATACAGGATAAAACAGAAATAATTGGTATTATTTTATATATTTAATAACTTTTCAAAAATGATCAGAAACTTGTACTTTTTACCAACAAACTTGTCACTACAAAGATTGAAACATATTCTTCTCTACTCAAAAGTTAAAATACATCTTTATCTCTTAAGAAGTTGCAACTTTGAGGGGTAAAAGAGGCTAGATTAATATTACAACTGACCTTAAACATTTATAGAATTCACAAGGTATGCTATCATGTCATATTGTCATAACGCCCTAATATTTTACAATAGATGAAAAAGAGTGTTTTGGGATTTCAAACAAGAAAAAACTTCCAAATATAATTAAATCTTTTGTGCTATATTATTGTTCTGTCCTATTTGTGTTTATTGTTTTTTTTCAGTTCTAGTATTTTTTGTTGATGGTTAAATTATATGTGGTGGTAAGATTTCAAAGCTATTTTATGTTGTCGTGGTGGAGTTTTATTAAACCGATGTATAGTATTTTTTATATATATATAGCATAATAAATTATGAAAGGTTGTTCACAGCAGTCATATGTTTTCATGTTATTCTTATAAAACATATGATTTTTTGACACTTTGTGAATTCAGTAATAATAATTACTCTGCTAGTCTTACCACCATTTAAATTGAAATGTACAAGCTATTATGATATTAAATTGTAACAATAACTTTAACAAAAGATTTTTATGAATTTTAAAACGCGTTTTTTTAATCTCTAATTTTTCTTCCTTTCACGAGACAAGTTCAAATTTCATTTGTCAAGGTTTTAGTAAAAATAAACTGTTTTTGCCACGATAAACTTAGTTTTATAATTTTTTATAATAATTATATTTTATCTTAATCGACTAGAATATAACAACACCAAAAAATTTAAGCTACATACATATACTAGCACATACATATATTAGCAAAACTGTAAAAGTCAGCTAAATCGGTACACATGTGCAAAAGTTACATACTCGAAAATTCCACTGTGTTAAGTCAATGTGAGCCAAGTCTTTCTAAAATTAAATTAAAAATGTCAAAATTCTTATGAAAATTATTTAGATTAGAAACCCTTACCATACTTTTCTATGCCAATAGAATTCTCAGAAAAACAAGTAATCAAAAACCACAAGCTATAAAATGAAAATAATTTAATTTTTATATTATACAACTACAACAACCTAGGACAATATTGTTTAAAGTGACACATAATATTAGATTAGACACAAAGTAGCAACAACAACGGCAAATAATTATTATGAAAAATCAACAAAAGGAAACAGCAACAACAGCAGATATTTAAAATTGTATATAAGAATTGCTACACTTAAGAACAGCAAACGTCATCGAAAAATTCTAAAAACTTATAGCAACAGCTATAAAAACTAGCAACCCACCCACTTCTACAGGAAAAGAAAAAAACAAAAAAACAATAATAACCGTACACGAGCTCATTCTAATACAAAATTAAAATTGAAGTTTAATGTGAAATATATTATTAACAAAATAATGACAATACAAAATGAACTTGTTACAATCATACTTACATGCATACGTACGTGCTTATGCACTTTAGTGCACATTAGTTATTAATCACTCAACGAGTCTATAAAAATCAATACTAAAACATCACGTGGAAAGAGCAAACAACAACTAGTCCCTCTCTACGGTATTGAACTAAGATCCGAAAAAAGTGTTGCCACTACCTTATATTTCTTTCCCCTTAAATTTAAGCTTTCCCTCAAATAAAATTTTATGAAATAATTTTTTTGATTAAATACAAAATTAAAAATAATAACCCATGTTTCAATTATTTATTGTTATTTTTCAAATGCTTTAATTAAAATACTGCATTACATAAGCCATTCACTGCACAATTCGATTAACTCCACTCTGAAAAATCTGAATGAAATTCTTAAGGCCGAGGCACATAGAATCTGTCATACGTTATATGTCGTCTTTTTCAACTGACAACCAAGTTGAAACACAGGTTTTCTTATGAGCTTTGTTCTATTCGGTACGTCTCCGTCAACGCAAAGTACTAAAGATGGGCAACTTTTAACGTAAGTTTAAAGTTTGACAGCTATCATATGATTTTTTTCTTTATTTTGATTTAGCGTTTTGTGTTTTGTGGCACCAAAAATATAATAAATGCACAAAATAAAATAATTAAATAAAACTATGTTGCAAAAACAAGCGCTAGAAAAACAGCTGATATAATATCCGTCAACAAAGTACTCATTGTGTTAACTTCTTCCGTCGTTGAAGACGGCAACGTATAACGTACGACGAATTATATGTGTCTCGGCCTTTATGACTGTTTTTGTAACGTATGTAACATGCAGATATAAGCCATGTTAACACAGGTGCTTATGGATAAATAAAAATTGTACTAATGCAGTTACCCATAAATATTTTGTCACAAGTACAAATAATTATATATAACTCTCAATAAAAAGAAAATTAAACAAAAAATGTTCAAATGTTTGCAAATATATAAGTACTTATGTCTTTTAGGTGTTGTTACGCGGAAATAATTTATCATTTGTGCTAGCAACTGTGAAAGTTTATGAACAAAAACGGAATTGGTCCATATTTTTCGAAATAGAGCGTTTATTAGTCTTCGAATTTTCCCCTAAAACACCTAATTTTTCCTCTGAAATAGTAAATGAAATTCAATAATCTGTTAACACTGCCAAAAATTGTTGCAGCTAAAAAAGTATAAAGTATAAGGTCTGCTTCGATATCTCCCCCTACATTAATATAATATAAAACTTTACTTGCTAAAAATCTGTTTTTTTTTTTTATTTGATATTCCGACAGGGTGTTTTGATGTAGAATTTTGGAACGAATTTCCGTCATCCCTTGTCAAGTTTGGTTTGGAGACAAACCGGTTTCGGCTATGTGCCATCTTCAGTGTCATTTTTTTTTCTTTCTTTATTTAATATCTTTTTTCGTAAACTTTAGGGTAACAAGTGGTTTGTAGCTCGCAACTCACATTTAGAATTGTTAAATATTTTAAAATTTGCTTTTAATCATTTTGGCCCACTGTTTATCATGTAGAAATAACATGGCATTGGACACTTCACTGCTAAGCAATTATATTCTTGCTCTGCCTAAAAGAGATATATGTATTTACAAAGAACTTTCAAAAATTTATTTTATTTGTGTAAAAGATTCAATTTTAGAAATTTATTTATTTATCAATTAATTGAAGTTTGACTTAAAGCGTGTCACTGACTATTTATCAAATTTGAATTCAAAAAAAGACGCTATTTCAGAATATAAAAAAAATAATAATAAATAAAAATAATTTTGTAAAATAAATAAATATTTCCAATGATGGTTTAACTTTGTGAAAATAGCAATTATACAAACTAGACAAAGGGGTTTTAACTTGAAAACAATTTTTATTTAAACCAAAATCGAAACTTGTGGTGAGTATGTATGCTTAAATAGAAGAAAAATACTCAGAACTATTACTTCAAAGCTTTAATTCAAGTTTTTAAAAATAATAAATCCCTATTTTATTTACATTGTTGAATATAAATATATTTTGATTAAATATCTAAAACCACAAGATTGTTGTGACGTCAATGGTTAAGGCTATTTATTCTCAGAAATTAAAAAAAAAAATTAAAACACATTTGAATTTTTGTAATGTCAAAACAAGGTTTTTACATAAATAAATTGTTTAACATTTAAAGAAATTTATTAGTGATTTATGTTGAAAATAGGGACCCTTTTTAGTTCTTTTTAAACATTGCACCTTGCATCATGATATAGAAAAAATTATAAATAAAAAAAGAAAAATTTAATTATTAAGGTAAATTAAATAATTCTATTTCCTAGCGACGCCCTTTTGGTTCACATAAAAACGCTTATCAAATAATCACTAGTGGCAGCATATGGTGACTCGAAACTTATTGTTTAGATAACAATACCAATAATTATTGATATTTTTTTTTACTTAGTTTTTAAAAACTACTATCGAAATTTCTCAAAAAGACAGATATAAGTAGAGTCCCTGGCTTCTCTGCAAATCATATCCACAACCAAAAATTGCATGCCAAATTTCATTATTGTTTTTATGTAATGTAATGTGGGTGGGTCCCTTTCCCATTCAATTCTTTCCTCGAATTGATTTCAGGCAATGGATTTGTAATTCTCGACTACCTTACAACCGTCTCAGCGTTTTCCTCAGCAACATCTTTGGAGACTGATACTTCCACCCTTTGCAAAGTTTTCTAATCCATCTCTTTAGAATTCCTCCGTGTCTAACGTCTTGGGAGTACCCTTAGTGATTGACCCGTCTTCGCATACTAGAGACGAATTTTTATAAGAGAGTGTTAACTTTTCTCTGCTCCACTTATTTAGCCAGGCTCCTTACAGAGACAACAACCTTTTACCGGCCGCTACCACGAGGAGGTATAAGTCAGAACTTCGGCAAGACATACCTTTGTGCCTGCTAAGTAACTGCCACAAATTTCATTAAGTAAATGTAGTCACAGCCATGTTTTTTAAGAAGTAACATCTTCCAGATACATTTGTTTCTCAACCTGCTGATTTTCGGAGCCCTAGGCAAAACTATCAATTTTGTTTGAAAAAGCAACGGCTGCTTCTTATTTTGTAATGCCTCAACCAAAGTCATGACGATATTCGACATTATTTTCAATATGTAAATTAAGCTTTGTAATCATTAGAATGCATAACTATTGGAAAAACACATTTCGCAGCAACACTTGCATTACCTACTTTGCTTAAGGCATATATTTAATATGACATATAAGTACATCAGAGATAGAAATGGGCTTTGAAATATTTTTTTGTATACAATTTGAAAGTGAGCCGTTAGCGCGGTACTTATGCTCTTGTTAAATGGCTACCAACTGGAATAACAATTGAAAAAAAATCGAGTTCATAATCAGCATAGCTAATTATTTTCGCTCTCTAATTTATCTGTATTAATTGTCAAACTTCAAATAATAAAACAAATTTGTCGCAAAATAAATATTTTCTTTATATGGTGCTATTCGTATGTTCTTCTCGAGTTCGCCCTAGTGATATCGCCTTGATTAAAACTATTATTCAAGGCGAGTTCATTTAAAGAGGCCTAGAGAGCACTGCAATGTCTGTCAATATTTTCTATTGTTAACTGGGAAGTTTTATTTAAAAAAAAACGAATTTGCTTAAAAAATACGTATATAGACTTTAGGACATGAAAGTAATGCTTGTTATCAGCGGAAGTTAATCTGTTATCATTTCACCTTATTATACCAATGGCACGGATATCGTGTTAAAAAATACATTTTTTCGTAAACCAAAATGTAAATCGACTAATCGGTGGAACTTTTAAAACTTGTATTATTATATTCTTTCAGTGTATGTTTACGATTAATTATATTAAAAAAATCAAATGTGTGTTTTAAAACCGCAAAATTCTTGGAAAACAAATTATGTTTACTATTTAAGTATTTTTAAATGTAAAACCTTACATTGTTTCAAAGTTTTGTAAAAAAACAAAAACAAGTTTTTCTAGAACAGATTCTATTTTTAAATATTACAACTAACAAACTATGAAGACGCAATTATTTTATTAGAAAAAATTTAATACTGATTTTAACTAACGGGGCACTAGCCTCTGTAAAACTCATGATGAGAGTCCACTCTAGAAAAATAAAATTTAAAATAGTACAAAGGAGATTTTTTTGTTCGATCTCGACCTTTAACAAGGTGACAATTCGAGTCACCTTCTCATGCGAACTAATGTTAAATATTTGTTTCTTCTTGCTAAAAGTTTCCTGTTGAAAATGTTTGTTTAAACTTATTAACCAATAAAATAAGAAATACGATTACAATGCTACAAGTTAATAATTACAACAATAATTATGTTAAGTGTAAAACTAAGCTACCGCATTATATTTATGATAAAAAAGATATTCTCCTCTTTCAGACAACATCAAAGGCAAAAAAAAATTTGTTAAACCTTAGAGAATTTTTTAATAAAAAATAAATCTTTATAAATAATTTCTCTCTATGTATAGGCTTTTAAGTGGGTACAAAGGAAAATTTTTATGATAAAGGTAATTTTTCAACCAGCGTCTTTTGATATAATCGGCAAGTTTCTATCGTACATACTTTCAGATATATGTATTATTTTCGAAAATGTAACTCGGTTTTAACCGATTGAAAAAAATTGAAAAAAAAATTCTAACGAAATTTTTTATTAACACTCAACTTAACACTCAACGGTTATGCTTTTCACAAAACAACACATTTCAAAATAAGTGCTTATTTTAAAATTGTTTGCACATAAGTGCGGAGAAATATACATATATGTACATACATATTTGTTGTTTTGAAAAATTTCTTATTTCATAAAATATAGAATTTGATTATAAAAGTTCGTATGACAACAAAGCTTATTTTATATTTTGTAGTTTCTTTATGTATCTATTACTTAAAAAAAAATATTTCACTAAATCCAAAATTCACAAAATTTTAAATTTAGACTTAAGTCTTTTGTCAAAAGTCCACAAATATGTATATATGCATGTCTACAGTAATCCCTCGATTCACATCGCAACGAATTGTGTTGTTTCGTTTTGCGTCGTACAATTTTTTATGCATGCTAAATTTTATTTGCGCTGCCATTCGATTTACGTCGTCAAATTGTTTAGTGCCTTTAAATACGTTTGGCGTCGTCATTCGATTTACGTCGCCTCATTTGATTATAAGTTGTTATTAAATGCCGAGTAATCCTAGCCTTTAATTGAATGTTTGTTGCAAGTGTTTTATATATGAGTAGCTACTGCAATGTGTAAATGTTTGTTTTGTTTAAATAAGACTGATAAAGTTTCTGTGTCTAAATTTAAAAGGGAAACGAGGTGTAATTTCATTGAAAAAATAAACTAAAATCAAAGTTATTTGTCGTTATGACAAAAAATAAAAAAGCTTTTTATTATTGCCATCATTGCATGCACGCCATAGTAAGAACAATAATATAATATGTGGCTGAAAATCGTGCACGTGCAATATCTGCTGGGGCTTGTTCTCTTCTTCTCTAAGAGAAGATCACTAGTAGTGGAAAAAATGAAGAATGCAGTAATATGTATGCGCACAAAAATATAAATGTGAAAATAAGGCGAAATTCCTATACGAAAATTTCGGCCGTAAAAAGTACTGAGATCAAACTGAGGGCCAAGTTCTTCATATATACCATACCATCCCATTTCTAGGCAACTTGCTAGCTTGGTAACATTTTTCCCATTATGCTTTCTAATATTAGAAAGTTACAAAAAATTTGGCCGTGTTAGCAAGTTGCCTAGAATTGGGACTTATTTTCACATTTATGCTTTTGTGCGGACCTAAGTTAATTTTGTTTGTTAATGTATGTATAAAACCTCTTTTCACTTAAAGTTTACAGATGGTTGGGTTAAATCAAATTTTAGCTCTCTACCTGTAGTGGAAATGTTCCATACAAACTAGAGGGAACCCTAGCCCCGTATATAAAAAGTGGCCATTTTTCTCAATACTTCTTCTCCAAGGCCAAATATCAGCTCTCTAATATAGCGGAAGTGTACCATACAAATAAGGGGGAACATTTCAAACTTGGCCTTATGTTTCAAGTTTCATTATTATGACTAAAGGAAGAAAAGTTATGAGGGGGGTAAAAACAACGCGAATGGTTTCGTGTAATATACACACTATGTGCTTTAGGCCTGAACTTGGGCTGGCGCACTACCGTGTGCCTTAATAATATGTGCATACAGGACTTAAGCAAACAAATATTTACATATATAACTATGTTTGTTATTCAAAGAAACCCGACAATATTTATATAACTAATTAATACAATTTCAGGAACATAAAAATGAAACAAAATGTGCAGTGTATCTTGATTTTCGAATTATACTCATGAACTCAGACAAGTGCGTAAATTTAAATAGAAAAAATTTTTATCACAAAATTATATTTTATTGATTCCTTCGAAGGCAAAAGTTGAAATAAACGTTAATCTACAAGTAATTAGGTATAGTTTTTGTAAAATTGGGTTAGAATATTGAGCAATTTTAAATTCGATTTACTTTGTTTCGATTAAAGTCGTCATTTGCCGAAACTGATTACGACGTAAATCTAGGGATTACTGTATTATAATACGACTTATTATCAAGATTGTGTATTTCATGGAGATCATACATTATTCGTTATGACTCATTCGTTGTTTGTTACCGTTCGTTATTGTTTATTTTTACTGTTATCAAATTAATTTCATTAGAATATTTTTCGCAACAAATTTAGCAACGATACAAAATGACCTCGCTTAACAAAAATCTTTTTGGGCATTCAACTCACACTGTCTCCATTTTGTTTCAAATGGATTTTTTGATTGTGTTTGATTTATTTTTATTTTTTTACCTCTCCCTCTCGCAAAACAATTATTTCGGCAATTAAATCACTTTCTTTATCACTGTTTTATTCCATGTTCTAAAGAAATTTTGTTTGAAGGCGAAAGAGAAAAGGAAGCATAAAATATTAATATAAAAACACATGGGCGTTTTTTATAAACAAAACAGCTGGGATAATATTCTGAATTATCAAAGGTGAATATGATTTCAGGGTCATAAGAAGCATTTAATATTCTGGTTTAATTTTTTATACATATATACAAATATTTTAAAAATATGTATAATTCAGGATCTAGCGGGTGGGTGGGTTTTCCGCCGCAGCTCACTACTTTTGGAAGTAGATATCTTATGAATTTTGCGACTCGCTTCCTCACCGCCTATCTAAGTAAAAAACTATATATATATATATATATATATATATATATATATATATATATATATATATGTACATACGCTCATATATTATTGACAATTTTACAATAACAAACTTAGAAATTTTTTTTAAACCGTCGTCAGTTTGTAAACGTCGACTTGGTAAACTTATTCAATGTACTGCCGCACAGTATAAAATTCGTATAAAATTTTTTTAAAATAAGTTCAAATGTACCGTCATTTATGTATAGTACGGAAATTCCTAGACGGACATACAGTATGAAAGTAAATTGTGTATATTCCTTTCTTTCCTTTTAATAAGACTTTTTAGATATACTGTAATATATGCAATCATATATTATACTTAAAATTTACTTTGAATATTTTAAATCAGTTCTAGATATTAAACAAATTTGCTCATCTCAAGGCCGTTCTTTCCAACAAGAAATGTGTAATATAAGAAAGTTGTACTCAGTTGTTTACATTTCTAAGCTAGATATACATACATATATCACTTCTCTGTGTGGGGTATACATACGTGTACATAGTGAAGGCAAAAAACTATTAATTGATTAAATAATCATATGAATAATCGAGCCAAGAAATTATTGCTTGCAATTAATCGGAAAAAATAATCAATGAATCGAATAATTTAGCCGAGGTGAAAAATATCGGAATGCAACAAAAAATTATTTACAGTATTGGTCTATAAAATATTTTGTTTGGTTCAAAGTTTAAGATGTTTTTTAAATTAATTTAAAGATAAGAATTTCGAAAAGCGCTGCTCTTTTCATTTCATCCCGTGCACAATTCGTTTTAATTCGAGAAATGGAGCGTTTAGAAAGAAGTTTAAATCATCTTGAGGATTATTAGAGTCGTTCTTTTTATTCCGCTTGTCAGCCAAAGACTTGTAGTGACACTACAAATCCATTTCAATATTAGTAGAATGCGTTTCACTACGTCTAAACAACCATTTGCGCCGATTTCGCTTGGAAATCTTGGAAATGGTTTGTTTTTTAAATCTTAGGTTTAATAGAGTTGACAACAACGAAATATTTAAGTGGCATATTATAGGCTTTTATTATTTATTTACGTTTGCGGCTATTTTAGAAATAATCGATTAATACTCAATTAATCGAAAGAAAAATATTCATATTTCATATTTTACTTCTCCCTGTATGCGTTGCAAATTTTTATTCCATTAAAAGGAAATATCACCAAAATACAAACATTACTTCATTATATTAGAATAGACATCAGTTTTAACGTAATATTTATTTAAAAAATTTACTTTTTAAATAAGGTTGATTTGTTAATTTCAAAAAAATAGTAAGAAGCCTGAATTACATATATCTTAATTGTTTACTTTTTTGTTTCTCCGGATCCCACTGTGCTCTCATTGTAGGTAAATGAATTCTTATGTTAAACTTGTTCCAATGCCATTAGAGTGCTTGCAATCTTTCTGGCTGTATTCTTTAATTTCATACTATTCAAAATTTATTATGCATTTGACAAATAATTTACTATCTCTCTCACTCTTATTAGCCAAAATGCGTGTGTGATTATTTATGTACACATGTATGTAAAAAATAATTAAAACATTATTGCATTTCACTTTTATTATAACCAAACACACTTTTGTATTCACTCGAGTACCCTGTATGTGTGTCTGTAAATTTGCAAGTTCAAGGATAACTGCTCTGCTTATTTTTTGTTTTTGCGTTAGTAAATGCAAGCAGTTTTTTTTGCGGCTGCTTTTGTTTTGTTGTTTTTGTGCTTTATTCGTATTTTAATTTTTTTTCAATTTATTTCAAAATGATGACCATGACTTTGACTCAAATACAAGGTATGTATGTATTATGCATGCATATACATATGTATATATATGTTTATGTGTATATACATATACATATTTATATACACACATCATATATAGTATATAAATAAATGTGTTTATATATAACTTATACCAACATAATGAAATATGCCTACAAAGAAAAGCAATACGAAATAATGATCAATTTTATTTTAAAATTTTGTAGTTCTAAAAAATTGTACATTGGCCCGGTACTTTTGTAGGTACATATGTATGCATATACATGTATATGTATATACTAAATACATTCATATGTGTACTGTGTGCTGTTAGTTGGGAACGGAAACATTTGTCCGTAATGCAAGAAATTAAAGATTTTTTTTGAATTACAAACACGAAGAAAATGACGGACATTTGGTAAGTGTTGCCAGCTTAGTGGATTTTCCTTTAGAATAAGTGGCCTTTTTTTCATTTAGCAGAGATGCCTCTACATTTGTTATGTGAAAATATATTCCGTGCATTTTTAGGGGGTAATTTGAACAATTACATGTGATAAGATGTAGAAGAAATTGAAAAATTTAAAAGAAGTGTGAAAACGTGTAAGGGAATATATTGCTTTTGAATCAATATAAAAATATTGGCCAACTTGAATCAATTCGAGTGATGTTGTTTACATTATACACCTTTTAGATTTGATTATTAAATAATAATTACTAAAATTATTAAAAAAAATAAACGATTTTATAGCTCCACATGGACTTATACCACTTTTAAAAATAACATATTAGAAGAAATAAAAACTGGAGCAAATTTAAGTCCATATTTTTATAGACATAAGCTTTACTGAAATGCATTTTTATGTAAAAAGTAACAGAGAAATTTAAGACATTTAAATACACGAATAACCAAATTTATTAAGAGAGTATTTCAGTTATATCATAAAAATAAAAATTACTTCGTTAAGATTTTTATATAAAAATTTAGTTTTCTCTTACAGTTAGCATATTGAAGAATTTATGGTGAATAGACGGTATATAAGGTAATAAACTTATTATATCGTTATATTTCTCTCTTGTTATACTTCTTGAAGTTTTATAAAGTGATAACATATTAATTTTGCAGATGTTTTTTGGTTTTCTTTTTTTCCAAATAAAAAAATTGTATTAAATGAAGCATTTTCTCCATACTAATTTTATATTTGTACTTTATCCAACATATGTATTTTAAGCCAGTTTACAATTTCTCCGTCCGTGTTTTTTCTGTTTGAATTTGCCCCGACTAGAGATTTGGTTGAGACAAAGTCTTTTAATTTCGTACAAAATGAAGCTGTTTTTTTCAGAAAGCTTTTATTGCATTATAATAGCCTTGGGCAGTGTATAATTGGTCCTATTACTTTAATGGTGTTTCCACAACTGCAAAATCTCTGTCGTTTGGAGGAAATGATTGACCCTACAGTAAAAATTTTTGGTCAATAACATTTATGTTATTATCGTCTGATTGAACAATCCTTAACCACATCTAGCACTAGATAAGTTATATCTTCTAACGAGCAGCGTGCACAGATGTAGCAAAAATTAATAATAATTACAATGAGAAAATTGTTTTAATTATAATTTTTAGGAATGGACTTATTGTTTATTTTATGTCAAGAACTCTATTGAAATTGTGATTGTAACCATGGGGAGAATTTGTCTATAGCTCATTGAAATTACCGTTAACTTGTTTTTTTTTTTTTTGAAAAGTGGACTTATACCACTTTAAAAAAACCAGGTCATATGTATGTATGTAAACTGGTGCAAGAAAACTTTAATTTCTTTTAATTTTATTCTTATAAATTTAAAATAAAAATAATACCGTAATAGAAATAATAGAAAGAAATTTTCTGTTATGTTCTCTCAGATTTTTGTCAAAAAGCTAATTGCGGTCCAGGCTTCGATTTAGTGGAGGCAGACTGCGTTTCAGGATTTCTTATCGAAGTATTACCTTCAAGCCAAACAGCATGCTGTTTTTCAAAAACTTTGAAACTCCTTTTATGCTATTTCATATTCATATTTAAACAAAATTTTCTTGACCGCTCCTTTATATATTGTTTAAAGTTTCCGAACAATCACTCTCACCAATGTATGAAAAGAAATGGGCACAAACAGCGGTTCTTTTGTCATTTTCGTTGTGTTGTTCTCGCCATGTATTGAATAACTCTGAATTTGACACGCAGTAGTCACCTGGAAAAATGCGTTTTTTTTAAATATTGCAGAAATTTGAAATTTATTAAATCCGGAAGGTAATTGATTGTCCCAGAGAAATATTATGGTTTTATGGCTAGCATGTGCTAGCATTTTTTTGGAAGTCTAAATAAAATTCTAATTCATAATTCCATAAGTTCATCTTAAGGTCACTTTAATTTTTCCAATTTAATCGATCTAATAGATGAGTTTACTAACATTTCAATATATATCATTAAAGTACTCACCTTCGACATTATTTTCCATTATTTAGTTTTGTAAATTATAAATTATTATTATGAAAACTTTTATTACAAACTATCACAAAATTCACTGCACTCAATCGTTTTTTGATAACTAATTTACAAATCCCAAGCAAAACATGTGATAAAGTAAACAGTCAGTCAATTCTTTCGAAAAATTTAAACAGAGATGTTTACTTTGTTATTGTTTTTTTATATTAAAGCAAAAAAAATTTGATTTTAACTTTTGGCCAAAAAAATGGGTAAAATTTCCTATAGTGGAGTGGGTCAGTTAATTGATTTGGCAACGAAGTAAAATTCATTGTTTAAATTTTCAGAGTCTTTATTACGGGAAAAGTTAACGTTATTACAGATTTTTTAATAAAAATTAATGTTAATTAATTTTGTTATAATATATTATTTGCGTTTAACACATTAGTAATATAAGTAATGTCATCTTCATCAGCTGTATGAAAGGACTCGTAATTTCGGTTTGTTGTAAATTTGCGAGTAGTAATCATGCTTAGGAGATCCAAAATATCTCTTCTGTTTTACTTAGTCACAGGTTTGCCTTTAGTGTATAATAAAGGACCAATTATTTGGATACATTATTTCCTACTAATAAATGTGTTTGTAGCAATCAATTTCAGTTGCAATCCGAAAGAAAGTCATAAGTGTTATCTTCAGCCAGGCTTGATAAATCATATTAAAGTACCATTAGATGATTTACTTTTTTATCTTATAATATTTATTATAACACTTTAAAGCCACTGACTGACTGACTAACTTATTTTTATTCATTCTAATAAATTGGCAATAAAATATTTATCATTACAGTTGCTTACTTTCGAATTTGGAGTAAATCAATATTGGCTCTGTAATAAATGATGTAGCTATTAATGGTCAAAATAATTTTGTCATTTACTGGTGTAAATTTTTTCTTATTTAGGAAAGTTGTTGCAAATATTAAAATTTATGGCTATATCAAGTGTTTTAACACTAAAATTCAAGTTTTTTTTAAAGTGGAGTTAATCGAATTTCGGATTAAACGGCTCATATGCCTGTACATTGTATATGTTGGAAAACTTATATCCTCTTAAGTCAAATTATGTATATCGTTTTGTCTTGGAAAACTTTGTTATGATCATGTATGTCACGTGCGGTGTACTATGTGTGAATATAATAATAAAATAAATGTCAGTATATTTATGGAAATATACTTAAATCATTTTAACTGACAAAGGCCCATTTGGAGGGGGTTTAGATCCATACACAGACGTCTATACATACATACACACATATGTATGCAGATGGGGTCAAAAATATAAAATAAACCAAATAACCCGTTCTTAACCTAGCGCAAAATAAGGTATAAACACAGTGTATGTGTTTGTGTATTTAATTACTTACATACATATGCGTTGTTTTTATTTTAGCCTACCACATTAAATTTTATGTTAGATACAGAACAAAGAAATTATTTGACGGACGACGACGCATCTTCATTCTGTGTTGTTGTGGCTTCTCTGTAGCCGAAAAAAAAACAAAAACATAATACACAAGACACAAATAAAACTTATTTTATATTTAGTAAGCCTGCTTTTTTCGTGCAAATTTTAAACAGGATGAGTTGCCAAATAAACAAGCAAAAAATCAAGAGAAAATACACATACATATGTACATATGTATGTTTAAGGTGCATATAGATACGTATATACACATGTATTTGTCTCCCCTTTATATCAATTGGGATTCTATTCTACACGTGAGAGTAGCAATAATGCTCGAACTCACATTCACCTATAGATGCACAAAAACATATGTACTTATATAGGATTTACTCTTTTAACAACTACAGGTTTTTTCTATATTATTTCAATTCTAATGCGTAATGGTATTTGTACATATGCATGGGAGTTCTGGTATACGTACAAGCCATGTGCGGATGTAGTATGTATGCATGTGTATGTTTACTCTAGTGGTATTCTTTTCACTGTTATGCCAATATAAACACCGCCATTTTGCATTAAATGTTGGAAACATTTTGTTGCAAAAATTTAATAAATAAATATTTTCACTGCATTGATAACATTTAACATTTATTTTTTTAATATTTTTCACTAAAATTAATGTTAATAGGATAATAATGTAAAGATTGTTCAGAATTACGAACAATGTACAATATATATATCAGAACTGTAAAGGAATGATTCATATTTGTATTTTAATGCACCAGGAATTAGAAAAATATGAATTCATTTAAAGTATGAATGAATTCATAATCAATTAAAATTTCTTAAAACATTCATTTCACCAAGAAAATGATTTGAATTAAAATTTGTATAAACTTAATAAATAAATATTCTTGAATGCATTAATTTCAGTCAGTAAATGAATTGAATTCCTTTCCTCCAAATCATCAAGCTAATAGGCCTCCTTCCCGCTTATTTATATGCAATACTTCCACTATAGTTAAAGACCTAAAATTTGGTACACCGGTAGGCGAATAAGTAATGAAAACAATGGTGACTTTTTGTCTAGGAGACTAGGGTTCCCTTTTATTGAAAAAATGAGGACCAAGTTCTTCATATTTACAATACCACCCCATTTCTAGGCATCATTTTAACACTACGACTTGACTAGCCATAAATTTATTCTCACATTGAGAGCGCCTGCAAAAAAACGAGAGATGTATTCATGGTCTTCTGTTTGAAGAATACGTTTAGATGTTCCTGTTCAGTGTCTCATCGAGATTGCATGGATGCTTTTAGCATAGTTTATGCACGATTGTTTAAATACGAGCGCGCACACACATCATTTTTTTTTTTTTGCCTGTACGTATTTTGTTCGAGCGAACAAACCTATCTCTCAGAGAGAAGTACAAAATGTCATTTCCAAACTCTATTTGGAAAAGAGCGGAAATTGTAATGATCCAAAAACCGAATAACCCCTGGAACCAGATTTCATCATACAGACCAATAAGTTTACTAACTACATTTTTAAAGATATTCGAATGGCAAGACTATTACCTATTTTAGAGAAAGAAAGCATTATACCTGATCACCAGTTTGGATTTCGTCGACAACATGGAACTACAGACCAATATCTCAGAATAGTAAAAGTAATATCGGACTCACTAGAGAAAAAATATTGCTCTGCGGCATTTTTTGATATATAGCAGGCATTTGACATACTGTCGCACGAGGGACTGATATTTAAACTAAAAGAAATTCTACCTGCCCACACTTTTCATTGCTAATTTCATATATACACAATCGAACTTGTTATGTGAAAGTGGGATATTCAGCGGAGTCCCACAAGGCTGTGTTTTAGGCCCAATATTATACATTATATATACTTCTGATATGTCTACATCCGATAATGTCGAAGTTGCTATATATGCGGACGACACTACCATAATCTTCACCAATAAATGCCACCTTGAAGCTTCATCTGTAATACAAAGGGAGTTAAACACTCTACAGCAATTGTTAAACAAATAGAGAATCACTGTTAAAGTAGAAAAATTTAATCATGTTACATTTATTTTAAGAAAAGAAGAATGCCCTCCAATATATTTAAATAATTTGCAATTACCAAAGTCGTGGAGTGAAGTATTTGGGAATGTATATAGACAAACGTCTCACATGAAAAGGCCACATCATAAATAAGAAAAGGTACCTTAATATAAAAACCAAAAAATGAACTGTTTACTTGGAAGCAAGTCCCAACTTCGTCTAGAGAATAAAATAAAATTATACAAAGTTATTTTAAAACCCGTATGGACATTTAGCATTGAGCTGTGGGGGACGGCCAGAAATTCAAATGTTGAGATATTATAACGCTATCAGTCCAAAACCTTAAGGCATATTTCTGGCGCTCCATAATTTATGACCAACATTGAAATTCAAAGGGATCCAAAAGTACCCTTTATTTTAAGTGAAATAAACAGATATAGTTCTAGGTATGTAAATAGACTAAGCAACTACCAAACCACATTGGAGATCTCTTTGTTAGATGAAATAAATAAAATTGGGAGACTGAATAGATTTTATGTATTAGATCTCCAATATAGAAAATGAAACAAAACGTAAGCTTTGAACACAATGAACTACGTGGTTTGTTCAAAAGAAAAGGTGAAGTTTGAATTTTTTTGAAAAGGATTTATTTTATTCATCAATGTCAATATTTTGTCCCCTTCAAATGAATCCCTTCAGATATAATGCACTTATGCCAGCGCTTCTTCCCATCCTCGAAGCACTTCTGCAATACGCTTTTCGGTATGGCCATCAGCTCTTCGATTCTGACTTTATCTCATCAATTGTAGCAAAACGCTTTTACTTTCATTGGTCTCTTTAGTATTTGGTATAGGAAAAAGTCGCAGGGAGGGTTGAAGCATGATTAGGATGTTGTTTTTGGCCATAAAATCACATTCTTTTAACCATTTTTTTCAAAAGTCAAAAATCGGTGAACACGCACAAACGTGACTAACCTTTTCAGTTGTTAACAACAAACTACTTATCCAAATTGGATGATAACAAAAAAAAATTTCGATAATCGAATGTACTCAGCCCGTGAAAATTCAAAATTCATATTTTCTTTTGAACACACCATGTATGTGTATATAGTTTATTAAATTTATTGTAGTTTAATAACATATGTGATATTTTTTATTAAAATTTATAATTATTAAGAAAATATATTATTGCATATTTTTCTTTGTATAGAAAATTTAAAATTCAAAGATATCATTTTTTTCGGGTTAAAATTTAACCTCAGATTTAACCTAAAAAATATTAAGTTGGTCAGTATTTTTTTTTTTAATATGAATAAATGTTTTGTTTGAAACCCAACCAAAAACGAAGTAAAAAAACAAGTCTTTTTAATTTGTGTTATCGCGCTTTATATGTATGTATGTATCTTGATTCATAATAAAGCAATCAATTTAAGAATTGCAAATAAAATAGAATAAGCACGGAAGGCATGAAGGAATGAATCGTCTACAGAGATATTTTTAATATCGTCTTTCTCCCCGTTTTAGCAACAATAAAATTAAAGTACATGCCTAATATGTAATTATGAAATTATTTTTTTGTTTATGTGAGATATAAAGCAAAAAAAATAATTCTATAGAACAATTAATTCGATAGATCGATCATAACTAACATGATCGAGCAGGCAGTTACTTTTCTTAAAAGTAAACTTTCTAAAAGCAAAGTACTTGCACTCTAATTGAGATTCTATTATTAATAACTTTTTTAGAAAATTTATGTTTTTGTTATCTTATCTAACAAACTTGAAATTTTTTTTCAATTAAAACTTGTAGAAAATTAACAATATAAACTATGTAGGATACATACATACTATATATATATATATGTATGTATGTATATACATACATAGGTACATATTCATATGTGTGTAATAAATATATTTTACTTAATTTATTGTTATTTACCTTCTTTTATTTTGGCCACAGCAAGAGAACCTACTGCATTATTTTTTTACGTCGCCTTTGAAAGCTGGCGTTGCTCCGTTCATTGACCTCTTTTTGTGTTGATATTTTGTGTGAAAAAGCTGATGTTTCAGTTCGTTTGTGGTCGTTGCTTCTTGGTCATATTTCAGTTTTTTATTAGCTGAGTCTTCAAAATCCACTTTAATGGAATTTTTTCAATATGTATGTGTCTTTATGCGTGTACCGACAATAAAGGTTAAATTAAATGAACAAAAATTTTACAAATTCGGCTCTTTTAAACGAAGAATACTTATTTTATATAGAAAATAGTTTCCTTGCTTATCGGGCATGTATGTTCTGACACTCGCATAACATTTGCGATTGTGACATAAACTCTCAAGAAAGGTGTTTTGTAAACATACAATCGCAAGAAACTTGGCGAGTTTAAATCGCAAGAGTAAACTGGTTTGAACTGCTGCATTTAGCCTAAGCCAAACTTTAAACAAATCATAAAATGATGAATAAATTAAATATGTTTTCTTTTAATTTGAATCAAAACAAGTAATATTAAAATTTTTATTAAAATGTTTTAATTAAAAATATGAAAATTCTTTAATTCTTTTGTTTCTAATCGAATTACATCCATGGAGATTCTCAGTATAGCTTATTTACAGGTATTTACAGGCGAGTGCATACATACATATTTATATGTGTGTGAAGATAAATTTTAAAATTTATAACCCTAGACACAAACCATACCAATTAACAGAGCTCTGGTAGCGTACTAACATAACTATGTTAGACATTGAAAATTTGGTGTATGCCTTCAAAATGGAATAAAAGACCCATTTTTTAACAAAATGGACCAGAAAAAATATACTAGCTTGCCTAGGTCATACTATTTACAAATATAAAGTCATTATCAAAAAAAATTATATACAAAGACTTTTATAGGCTTCGAAATAAAACTAATTTCCAAAAGGAAATGTGCCCTTTATTAAAAGAACAAGGCAACGTGGGCGAAAAAAAATGATTAGGATTTGCGGACAAGGTGCTCCTTCATTATTATCCACAATCAGAATCTTTCACAGAGCGAGTTGAAGCGAGATTTTGGGAATTTTCCAAATTTTAAAATTTAAAATTCTCTGAGGGGTGATCCCATGGAACCAAGGTAACGTGGGCGGACAAAAATGAATGGGATTTGTGGACAAGGTGCTCCTTCATTATTATCCACAATCAGAATCTTTGACAGAGCGAGTTGAAGCGAGATTTTGGCAATTTTCAAAATTTTAAAATTTAAAATTCTCTGACGGATGATCCCATGGAACCAAGGTAATCTCGCTTCAACTCGCTCTGTTAAAGGTTCTGATTGTGGATAATAATGAAGGAGCACCTTGTCCGCAAATCCTAATCATTTTTTTTCGCCCACGTTACCTCGTTTCCATGGGCTTCTCATCCCTCAGAGAATTTTAAATTTTAAAATTTGGAAAATTGCCAAAATCTCGCTTCAACTCGCTCTGTTAAAGGTTCTGATTGTGGATAATAATGAAGGAGCACCTTGTCCACAAATCCCATTCATTTTTTTTCGCCCACGTTGCCTTGTTCTTTTAATAAAGGGCACATTTCCTTTTGGAAATTAGTTTTATTTCGAAGCCTATAAAAGTCTTTGTATATAATTTTTTTTGATAATGACTTTATATTTGTAAATAGTATGACCTAGGCAAGCTAGTATATTTTTTCTGGTCCATTTTGTTAAAAAATGGGTCTTTTATTCCATTTTGAAGGCATACACCAAATTTTCAATGTCTAACATAGTTATGTTAGTACGCTACCAGAGCTCTGTTAATTGGTATGGTTTGTGTCTAGGGTTATACATTTTAAAATTTATCTTCACACACATCATATTTATATATATTTTGTTAGTATGATGGCAGAATAGCGTTGTGCGAACAACTGTTCGGCCAACTTTATTTGAACGCGAACAGACCATCAACAGCGGCGGTCTTTACAAGCCAAATACCTGTGCGCACAGCAATCTGTATTTTAGTAGAACAGATCTAGCGCTAGTCAAGCTAGC
Organism: Phania funesta; assembly: GCA_963932375.1. NCBI lineage: Eukaryota > Metazoa > Arthropoda > Insecta > Diptera > Tachinidae > Phania > Phania funesta. Next base: position 98,410,972 of record OZ010653.1, on the reverse strand, counting down.
AAGTTATGCACTAGCGATTTCAACCAACAGCTGATCTTCGAAAAGTGTATGTTGCCAGTGCTATGAATAATTTAAACACGGTGCTCTGTTATTTTTCCTATGATGCTAGATAAAAGCTTAAACATTTTTAAAATGCATGTTAAAACTTTCTTGAGATATCTTTACAAATACTTTTGGTATAAATAAATGCTTTGTAACAATAAATGTAAGCAAAGATACAAATTATAAAGAAAGTAATCTATTATTCGAAAGTAACAAAATGTGGCGTCACTATTAAGCAAACTTAAAACAACCAGTTGTTCTGATATGTCCAATTGATTATAAATCTTAGTAAATGTTTTTTAATGCATTTTTTATTCTTTTTAAAGTTTCTTAATTTAATTTTTTATACATACATACATATGTATGCATATGTTTTGCTTTGTTAAAACATGTATAATACAACTTCGAAATATGGCAAATCGCAAGCATAATGCACGATCTTCATGATATGCTGGGAAAACTTAGCAAATCACTTGCAAAGTAACATTCACGTGAGTGTCAGAAAATGCCTGTATTTTTACTTATGCTCGATTACGAACTGAAAATAGCATACTTTAAGGGGCTAAGCTAAATCTTACCGTCATTTTTTGACACCCAAAGCCAACTAGTTTTTTAAATTCTTTCCACGCCCACTAATTTACTAATTAACTGCTGCTTAACATTTAAGAAACAAACTAAAAATGTTAGCAAACTCCTAAATTGCAAGAAAAATCGACAATTCACACAAATGCGCAGACAATAAGCCAACAATTGATAAAAATAGTTTGCTCGTGTTGAAAATAAAATAAAGCACAACCAAGAGATGAGTATGTTTTATAAGAATTCATAGGATCAGCAAGCAAAGTCAATGATTTAAAAATATTGAATTAAAAAGAAAAAAACAATACAGATTCACACCATTACAAGTAGCGGCTGCAGAGCAGTTGGAAATTATAAATAAAAGCAAAAAGCTGTATGTTTAAAAACAAAAGTATCTGCAGCAACTTGCATACATTCATATGTATGTATATTGTAACGTCAGTATGAATGTATAGATGTATTCACGTACAACATTAGCAAAAAAACAACTGCAAAAGCAAAACTTATACATGCATACTTTTCTGAACACAGAACCCTGTAGTAAATACATACATACATATGTATATATTCTATTGATACAGAGAGGAACAAGAACAAAAAAATAAAAACAAGAACAAGCTGGCAAAAAACAGCTTTGAACTTGAACTACACGTGGAGGCAGTGCAAGAGTTTTCAACACAGAATTTTTTTTTTACTTAGCACAACGAGGAGAACGACTCGTTTAGTTACACGAATATGAACGATGAAATACACTACAAGAACCTTATAATGTTTGGTTAAAATATATCTCGTTTGCATACACAACTGAACAACAATAGCGAGGCAAGTGCATATACATACATACATATGTGTGTATATATGTATATAAGTTTTCAACTTAAGGCAGGCCTGTATAAAACGGCAACAACATGATGGGATTAGTGTGAATGTATGATGACGTTTTCAATTTGATTTAAAATGATGTTAGTATTTAAGTTTTCCTTCTTTTGCGTACATATTTATGTATGTATGTAAATATCTAATAGATATAGACTTTAGATAAAATTTGAAAATACACGCGCCATAGTCATACATAAGTACATACATATGTATGTATCTATCTATATACATATGTACATAAGTATGTACAACACACAAATGCAGAATAACTAATATGCATTAGAAAGGAGAAGGTGGCAAAAGGTTGTTATGAAGCTTTAAAAAAAGACTATGATGGGGTTTCAAACAAAATGAAAGCCAGGTTTCTTGCAGTAAAGAGCATACATACATACATACAAATGTACACATATACATTTGTATGTATGTATGCTGAGTTTGTGCGATGGATATGTAGGTTAGATGGATTTTGAGGGCATCGGTCGACATGGCATAGATTTCAGAAACGCCCACAAGAAATCGACAGTTCTCTGCACCTCCGCGCGAGATAACCATAACCACTAACCGCTCATTCATGATGCCTATGCGGCTCAGGTATTCACGCCCATATCGTTCAATTTGGCCCATAACAAATTTGTTATCATTTGTAGTGCTCATCAAAGTTGTTTTCGAAGAACAACGGAACAATAATGCCGCTGTCTTTAAAATCCATACCTTATATCTTTTTGTGGATACATTGACATCTAGTGGGCATCATATAAGTTGAGAATCGTCCCATATATGGAAATTTTCTTTAGTATTCATCGAAAAATGCTTTTTACCCCAAAATCGGTAGGGAATATATCCAATTTCCATGTTCTATTTCTGAATTTCTTTAAACACATTTATATTGCCATTATGCCCTTAGAGCTTTAGTTTTAACTCTGAATAAAACTGTTTTCTTCTTAATAAGTGATTTGGGGGCGATGACTAAGTAAGCATATCGGACCCTAAATACAAAAGGGTCACAACTCAAAATACAAAAATTTTCAGGAGCGACAAAAAACTGTTTATGTAAAAATGATTGTAATATTTAAAGAAAATATTGTTCCATTATGAAAAAAATCAATATTGAAGAAGGTTCTGCTATACTTTTTTCAATTGTTTGCGAAAATAAAATAAAATTTTGATTTATGACTCAAAATAATTCTCTTTAGTTCATCGTGCAGAAGCAACACACTTAACATAAAAATATGCATTAATATTTTTCCATTAAAGAAGATAGTGATGTGAAAGAAATTTTTGCAGTAGTTAGAGATATGTACTCTGAATTAATGTATGGAAAAAAATCAGTTTTGGAAAATTTTATATTGTGACCCTTTTATATTTAGGGTGCGATATATGGGTGTCTTATCATTATCACGCATCCCCCATTTTTGATTTTGAGCGATTTTCACTGTGTCGAATAACCAATAAGTTTAAAAAATTCAACAACAAAAAATAGATATTAGTTTTTATTAAAGCTAAAACCAAAATATTAGAAAAAAATTTCAAATATTTTAGAGTCGAATCAACACTATATTTTATTAAATTTACCTATCACTTTCAATTGCGTATTTGTAATTCCGACTAAGTTTGATTTTGCTTTGATATGGAATGGAATTTAGGAGTGGAATTCAAAAAGGAACTTTGCTAAGAAAATATTTTTTTTGCTAAGTAGTTCTAAAAAAATATTTAAATATTCGAATATTCGATAAAAATTGTTCGAATGTTTTTTTTTTCTAAATTGAAAAATTATGCTTTGAACAAAAATTAAAAAAAATTATTCGAATATTCGAAGTATTCTTTTTCGAATGGCGACTGTAATAAATAAGTACATGGTACCATGCTGTAACTAGTCCATTTCAGCTACAATTGATATGTAGTCCAATATAATCTGAAGGGAAGTTTACCCTTGTTTACGTAAGTAAGTACCTATGTATGTACACACATATATGTATGTATAGTTATGTATGCATATGTATGTATGTATTTCGTTTTATTATTGTTATTTGATCTTGTTTTTGTTTATTTAATTATGTAATTAACTTGTGATTTTCCTAGAATTCTGTTGTTGTTTATTATAATATACTTGTGTACCTAATATCATTTTTTATTTACTTGCTACGTAAAATAACATGTTTCGTTTTGCTTATCAGCATGAGAATTTTATTAAAAAATTGTCTGTTGTATGTAAATAAATTCCACATTAAATAAACATCGCATTTCTTATTAGAACAAATAGTTACAATAATAATGGAAATATTCTATGTTAAAGAACTACAGCAATACAGCAGTACCTAGCAGAAAAATAAAGCAGAAACAACAAAAACACTTTAAAATTAGTTTTTGTTTGTGACCTACGCCAACGTATAAATAATTTATAAGCACATGAGTAACAACAACAATCAAAACCTCCCTTACAATGAAAAATGACTAACAACATTTTCTTAATAAACGCCCATGATCTTCATAATGAAATATACAGAATCAGGGATGGGAAATTTGATACTATTATACTTTATCCTGTATTGTTTTCACCAAGTCGAATTCATAATTTCGGTTGTACAACAACAACTTTATACAACAACAACTTTATACAACAACAACAAAACGATTTCGCCTAGGAAATAAATAAAAAAATTTTTATATCTTGAGTTAGAAAATTGATCTAACTCTTCGCTAGCTTTTAAGTTTTAAGACATTTTCTGATTGAAATGAATGCTTTCAAGAATCTTTAGTTGGTGTTGAATTCATTAATATTTGAATTCAAAATTATTTTGTTGGTAAAATGAATGTATAGGGTGTGTAATTAAGTCCCATAGAACTTATTTTTGTAAAAACTAACACACAAAAAACTATTTTAATTCAAAAATTTTTTAATTTCGAAAGATCAGTACATTGCATTAACATTTGAAAATGATTTTAAGGGTATGTCCACCACAGCAGTTCTTGACAAAACGCATTCTAGAGGTACAATTGTCTTCATTTTTAAAGAAATAAGGTGCAATGATGCCACCAGCGTGTAAACCGCATCAAACGGTCGATTGGTTTCACTATATATGCGCCAATTTCCATTATTGACATACCCGTTAAGCCAAAAGTAAGCCTCAACGCTGAACACTATTTTTTCAATAAAATATCAGATCAGCTGATAACTGATTTTCAAAATAAATCTGAATAATTTGGTAATGTTGTTTAAACGTCAATCTATTCATGTTGATTTGCTATGATATACAAGTACTGATCATAAATGTCAAAAAGTAAGCGCATTATCGTTTGACTGGTAACCCTTTCGTGAGCTCTATTGGGCTTAAAACATCCTATATTTAAAAAGTTGTAGTGCAATATAAATGCTTTTACATTTTCCTTATTTATGGCGAATTAAAATACAAGTATGAATCATTCATTTACAGCTCTGTGTGATAAATTTCGATAGAGTCTCATCCTTCACTCAAGTTATTGTTGCCCAAAATTCATTATAAAAGTAAAATAATATGACATACCTATTTGAGATTACAATTACAAAAATTAATTAAACTGCAATAAAAACGAAATTAACACACTTGATAAATCAGTAGTTAGTACATATTTTAGTTTAGTAATAAGCACCATTTCATAATTCCAATTTGTCCATGCATGGACAGAATAGAAGAAAGACTTTTATGCATAACAACTATCGTTATTCATTTTTAGATGCTCATTGCTCTGAAAACTTTTAATTTACTCTCGCCATCACAAGCTATTAATAGTATATACATATATGTATATGTAAGTATGTATGAAAGCTTTCTTGTAAATATACAAATTTAATGATAAAAACACATCTGTCACGAAATGTTTTTTTGTTTGAACGTGTGTGTAGCTGTGTCTGTAACATTTAGGGAGCATAGGTTTATTTATGTACAATAAAATAGATAATTAGAAAGATAGAACAGATTTGTTAGGTTCATTTTCAATATATATATATATATGTATGTACATACATACAACATACCCATACATACATACAATGGAAAACAAAAAAACTTTATTTTGAACAATGCACATACATATGTATATGTATGTACAAGCAATTTAATACCTATTCAACTTATGGATAAGAATTCATTGTATCAACTACCAATAATTTATTTACATATTAATTAAAAATTCACATAATTTAAACTTGTTTCTTTTATATTCAAATTTTCTTCAAGATTTTCTAATAAAACTCGTGGTAACGAGCAGAAAGCAATTGCCATAAAAGTTATAGAAAAAATCTCGTTAAATTTTCTATACAATAGTCGTGTTTTATTAACCAAACTGTATGTCGACAATTTTTGTTATCGAAAATATTATAAAACACAAAAGTTATTTACGTGTGTATATAAATATGTTTTCTAAGTCTGTTAAGGCTACGAAAAAAATTTTTCATTTTCATTGTTTTAATGTTATCGACACTTTTCCAATGGAAACCAATGCTATCGAAAATTTTCCGCATACATTTATGTTTATCGTAAAATTTTTTTTTTTTAATTTTTGTTACCAAATTAAGTGTCACTAAGTGTTGTTGCTAGTTGGCAACATAACGGGGTACTCTCGAGTAGAGAGCTGGAGAAGCTGTCTGGGTGAGGAGCAGGAGGACTCAGCTCAAAACCTTTCCTCTGCAAGAACGTTGGCTTAGATTTTTGGGCCTAAGAGTGAACTCGCTGCATGCTAGCTGCCTACCTAACCTAACTTATTACGTTTTTTTTTTCTTTTCAAGAATTTTTTATAATTCTTTTAAGAAAAAATATTGACGTTCAATAAAAATTTTTTATAATGACATACATAAGTATAAATTTTCTCGACAAAAAATCGAAATATTGATTTTTTTATTATGTATTTTTGAAATTTTAGCTACATTAAAGCAAGCATTTAGTTAGTTCGTCGACATTTCCGTAAGCAAACATTTTCCAACAATAACAAATACCACGGTTTTTGTAGAAACGCTCGTTAATTATTTAGGTATCCACCTAGAGCGACGCCTAACTTGTTCATGTTACATTGAGGCAAAAATAACGCCTATAAAGATTCGAAAAAATCCGTTATAAAGTCATTATGGTCATATGGCATTCAGCTAGGGGGTACTGCTTGTGCATCAAACATCCAGAAGTTACAAAGAAGGCAGTCTAGGGTTTATAAGAAATGAAAACGTCCATAGGGGTCTTAATGTTCCCACTATCCAGGAAGAAGTTAAAGCATACACGTCCAAATACGTGAACAAACTAGTCGTACATCCCAACACTCTTGTACGCAATTTACTTCAATTTGACGGGCACCAGAGACTAAAAAGAACTGAACAATTGAGCCTGGCGAGGCGGCTCTCTCTACACAATAGCAGATAGTTTATTAAAATTTGAATACGAAAAATTAGTTATTACATTGGTAATAACTAGGAAATAATGATTTAGAAATAAGATTTGAATACTTATTGTAAAAACAAAAATTGATCTTTCAAATATTTCCAAACTTTATTCCATTTGTTAGACGAAATAATGTAATTTTACAAAGAATAAATTATTTCATTCCGTTAAAGTTTTAGTGATCATATACAATTTAACATTTGTTTACCGGAAATTTGTTGTGCCGATAGTGCAGTTCGAAAACATACTATAGTTGCATATATGTATGTATGTATAGATGTATGCACCGTACCATAAAGTACCTACTTAGCGAAAGCCCATAATTTTTTCAATACAACAATTAAAAAACAACTTCATTTATTTACAACAAACATTCTTTCATTAAACATTAAAATAATAAAATCATCGAATAACGCTACTTATTTATTCATCGTTTTTCAACATTTTCTTTTTTGAGGAAACAACAAAAATGCTGGTGTTAGCAGTGAGTTTTACATTCGGTTCATTGACCCTGTAGACGGTGGAAGTGTTTGTCTGCTATGGCCCAAAAAGTAATACAGCCACATCCATACAAACTAAAAATGCTAGAGCATAATAACAGTAAAGACAAGTAGAACAAGAAGTGTATGACAGATTAAAAGAAATTTATTTATGTATGTGCATACATACATATGTATGTATATATGTATTTTAAATATTTGGAAAACGATAAAGAAAGAATGCGGTTGAATTAAGAAGAATTAAATAATTGTTTAATTGAGATTCGTTGAGTACTCAAAAGTAACTCTTCAAATATCGAAATAGAGATGTTAGAACAGAAACAGTAGAACTTTTAAATACTAAATAAATGATTCGTATAAACTTTTTTTAATTAAATTAATAAAAACTGGTTAAATACCTGTTAATATTTCAAAGAACTACCTGCCCATTAACTACTATTACTTTGGCCCTTCTCCCATATCTGAACCCGCAGTGACACGCACTGAAACCCAGCGAATATGATCGGAAGTGCGTGTAACTAAGTCTAACAAAGACGTTTGTAATTGATCAAAACAATGCAACAATGTCTGGTTATATAGGCAAATAGAAAATGATTTTTCATTTCAAGTTTTCCAAGTCTATATTGACCACTTTAACAATATAGACTCTAGTTCTATCAAGGTATAAATTCTCTCACTGTAATGCATCTTCGAAAGTTCGTTTTCTGCAACCTCTCTTCGGCATGAAAATTATCTCTCTTTAAGCATTTAAAACTAATCAAGACGAGTTACCGGTCTGATTACAACAATTTAAAAGAACTCGGTGAGTCTAAATTAAAAACTTCTTTAAAGTAAAACGGAAAATTACAACCTGGAAATATATTAGAAAAAGTTGCTTATTAATCTCTCGACTTAAATCGAGAATAACTTAAAAATGTTTAAGTTGACAGATGAGAAAGTCTATTCTATAACATCCATGACCACTATAATTCTTGATTTGATATTCCGACTGGATGTTTTGATGTAGATTTTGAAACGAATTTCCGTCATCCCTTGTCAAGTTTAGTTTGGAGACAAGCCGGTTTCGTCTATGTGCCATCTTCAATGTCATTTTTCGTTCTCTCCCTGAGAGTCATCTTCAGTGTCAGAGAAAGAACGAAAAATGACACCGAAGATGGCACATAGCTGAAACCGGTTAGACTCTAAACCAAACTTGACAAGGGATACGGAAGCTAGTTCCAAAAAGACAACTATGAGTTGCAATCAACGATATATTGCAAAATCGCGGAAACAAAGTGTACAATTTTCGAAAATGTGAACCTTGACTAGGCTAGACATAATTCGTGTGTTTTAATAATGTGACTTAATTTAATAATTCATAAGCGCATTTTTATCTCCAAATCCTGCTAAAAACAGACGGACAGCTGTATCGCTCAAAAAGTTTAATGCTGTTAATAAGTTAACCAAACACAATGACAAATTAATTTTACCCCAAACCGCAAGTTTGTACAAAAAAATGTATTTAATAATTTCTACAAAACTTATTTTAACAATTATTATTTAATTAAGAACAAAAGAAGTAAAGTTTAGACTCTAAAATAAGGTAAACTAATCATGTAATAAATTTTCTCCCTCTCTCGCTCCTCTCTCTCTCTCTCTCTCTATGGCTTTCTATCTCACTCTCTTTCCGTGTACAATTTCATATGAAGGCAAACAGTTAATAAACTGGTCACTTGTTTATGAAGAAAACCAATTAAATGGTTGGTACTATCCCAACATTATAACGGTTTATTTATTATGATACTTCTTGTTTTTGGTTGTTCGTGTGGCATTTTAATATTCATTAAACTATTTTGTGGGAGCTTTTTAAATTTTATTTTTAAAAATCAATGACCCTTCACTTACTAAAAATATTAAATCCAGTTCTTATAAGTTTATTCTATCTTCTCTTCTGGTAGTTTTATAATGTTCTTATACTTAGGTACTTTTATTTATTGTTTAGTTTGTAGAAGTATGCACACTGGCACACACGTGGGGACATACGTATGTACATACATACATATGTATGTATGTATGTATATATGTATATATTCTTTTACTACCTTTAATATTTCTTAGGTAGGTTAGTTTTTTCAGCAGGCTGATTTTTTAAGCGCTTGAGAACATAATAAATAATTTTGATAACTGTGTTTTTATATCTGAGTCGATGAAATAAATGCTTGAAATTTATTTTTTTAAATAATTTTATAGGCATATTATACATACATATGTATATGTATGTATAGAAATGTAAACGACTACGTCGTATATAAACCATGCCAGAGGATTTGTTTAAAAACTTTTTTTCTAATACCGCTGTTAATGTGCTGCTCATAACAAGTGTTACCTACATACATATGTATGCACATACTATATATTGTCTTTTATATAGGTTTGCCATTCCTTTTGTATTTTCTACAATATTAATTTGCGACCCAACAAATGTCCGTTTGTCCGATGTTGAAATCAACTTTCTGACGGCACTAGACAACTTAGGATCTTAGACCACTTGGTCAGTGAGTTTAGCGAATTTTCGGTACTTAAAATCAGTCATATAGGTTCACAAGTTCCTGAGATATGGGCCAAAAACCATTTTTCGGAGTTATTTTGGTATTTAACCTCTTGCGGGGAAACGCTCCTTTATGAAATGTCCCGCTACAAAAATTATTATCCCAAGGCCCGCAGATAATTTACGGACCTAAATGTTGGGCCGAATTAAAAAAAAACCTTAAAAATTTACAAAAAAAAACCTAATTTCTCAAAAAAGTACAATTTCCCAAAATATTTTCAAAAAATTCGAAATTTTACCAACATTTTAAATTTGTCACAAATGCAAAAATTCACCATAAATTCGAAAAACTGGAGTAAACGAATTCACCACAATATCTAATAATCATTAATTTTAACGAAAATCTCAGTTAATCTGTAAATTAAAAAAAAATAAAAATTTTACCATAATTTGGGAATTCACCGAAATTCTAAAATTTACCACAACACCAAACTATATTTCAAAAATTTTAAATGACAAAAATAACATAAAATTCCCAAAAATCTAAATATTAAAAAAACGAAATTGCACATACAATTGGGGAAATACAGTATTTTCCCAATATTCAAAATTCGGGATAAATTCGAAAAATCAACATAAACATTTAAAAAACATTTAAATTGCCCAAAAATCAAAATTCAATGAAAAACCGAAATTTCACCTAAAAATACCAACAAAAATTAAATTCACCAAATTTTGAAGCACAAACTTTGTAAATTAATAAATAAGCTGAAAGTCATAAAAAAATATGTTTAAAAAAACGTCGAAATTGTAACAAAATGTTAAACAAATTATCGAAACATAATATTTTACCACAAATGGGAAGGAAATTCAACAAAAAGTTTTAACTTTATAAATTTTACCAAAAATCTAAACTAGTAAAAAAAATTTGTTTTAACTTTTAAATTCACCAAAATTTGGATACAGAATCATACTATAGTTCGAAAATATTGAATTACAAAAATCAAAACACTAGAGGAAATAATAATTTAATTACTAAAAATCCAATATTTAGTAAAAAAAAATTTACAACAAAAATTTAAATTTTTTAATTTTACCAAAAAGCCAAAATTTCACAAAAAAATCATTATTTTACGTAATTTAAACGAAATTGACATTAAAAAAATAACAAGTTTCACCTCAAATGGGGAACACAAAATTCCAAAAGTAATAACATTTTCCAACAAAAGTTGAAATATACCAAAAAAAAAAAAATTATGAAAACTGCAAAATTTTACACAATTATATTAGAACAACTAATATTACCACAAATCGGGAAGTCACCAAAAACTTTTAAATCATAAAAATAAATTAATTCATCAAAAATTTAAATTAAACTGAAAAATTACAATTAAAAAAAAAATCGGAATATCAATACAATCCAGGAATTTACAGAAGTTTTAACAAATATCCCGAAAGTATTGTATAAAAATTGTAAATAACCAAAATAATAACAAAGCATAATTTTAAGAAAACCGAAATTGCACCAAAAATTTACGAAAAATTTAAAGTTTGGCAAATTTCAAATTGACCAAAAGTTCGAACATTCAGAATAAAATAAAAAAAACTAATTGCAAAAATACAACAAAAAATTTCGCCAAAATTTTGCAGTTTTGCAAAAAAATATATTTTAATGAAAAACGTCGCAATTTTAACAAAATATATGTTACCGAAGGTCCAAAAAACTTAATTTTCAAAAACAAGGAACCGAAAACAAACTTACCGAAAACTACATTTGATCAGATATTAGACATTTTACTAACAATCCAATTTCTACAATTCACCAAAAAATCGAAAATTCATCAAAAATTGGTTGGTAACCATTTAAAGAAAAGAAAAACAAATTAAAAGAGCCGTAATAAAAAAAAACATCTTATCTGTTATTAACCGATCGAAAATATTATATTATTTAAATGTAAAATAAGACGCCTATAACCGGGGGTCAAATCCTTTGCATCAGAGTTTATCAGTTCATACGTTTGTGAAGGGTATATAAGATTCAGTACGGCCTGTTCGTGCAATAAAGACTTGCCAACGAAATATACAAGAGCGTAACAGACGAAAGAAACCCGCGTTATCAATAATCCCATTTTAGCCTAAACTGTGCGGAGATTTGCAATAAGAAGCAAAAGACCGGATCAATGGATACATTGATCGCAATTCAACACATCATCAACCGCTTCGTAAACCAATAAAATTGTAGCATTTAAAAAGTGATTTTAGAAAAGCAAACGCATTAACAAAGTATTACTGCGGATTTTCAACTGTAGGCATGATCGGATAATTATTTCTTGCCTGTAATAGTAAATAATGTTTGCAATCGGCACTTGACACCAATATTGCAAGGTACGCATTTAGACGACATGCAATGGTAACAAGCCAGCGCAACATGACAAATATTTAGCAATTAGTCGTCGTAGAACTTCTTTCTTCAAAGGAGAAAATTAGGCGTTGTATCAACGGTAGTTAGCCGTATTTATGGGACACAAAAGCGCATGAGCCTGCAGAGTTGTGAAGGCCACTACCCGGTATATTATTTCTTACGTAACCCTGTATTGTTTGCGAGTACTTTATGAATCATCACTAACATTGCATTTTTTTCTCAAAAGCCCATGTTTTCTATGAAAACTATTAATTGCGTTACTTTATAATACTCCTTCTTTTATATAGTTTATTTTTTATAGCAAATGAAATTAATTGTCAATAATGAAGCATCGAAATTTGGAATTTATTTGTTAAATATGAGAAATAATTTATTGGCCGAAATTGAGAAAATAATCTTTTTTCAATTATTTCCCCCTATTCCTCATTCCAATGTTGTTCACTTCTCATTTTATGTTCTTATATATTGAATAAAATAATAGTTCTTATAATAATTTTCAAGCTTTATGAATTCTCTATTTAATTTAAAAAAATCCTCTTATTCTCTTGTTCTTTGTCACTAATTTCTCGCTCAAGTTGGCTTTGAATTGAGCTTAATGCGTTCTTCAAAAATTGCAGATAATGTTCGAAATTGATATTTTGCTTTAGTTTCCCCCTCCCTACTAATTCCCCTTCTTATCATATTTTTGTCTAACTCACTCTTACAAAGTTCTAATGGTATTTTACACTTATACTTCGAGCGCTACCTAAAATTTTACTTAAAGGGGTAATCAAAATCGATTTTTTTAACAGTGTTGGGGCCTTCGAAAACTAAAAGAAATAAAATTGAATTCAACAATATTTAACAGATATTCTTGAACTTTGAAATTCTTTTATTAAATTGTTTATTTATTCTTTGTTTACAACCCGCAATTTATTCAATTTTTTTTTGTACTCAAAAAATTCTTCACCAACTCACCCCAAAAATGAACACTTATTATCACAGATACATTTTTGTTCTCTCTTTTCTAGTTGGAGTTTGAGTATATTTGTGTGTGCAAGCAGAGATCTAATATGTTTCTAATATTTTCCCATTTGAAAACAGTGATGCTCTTTTAGTGCTTTTTTTACATTCCAGGATTTAAAAACTTATATTGTTGACATAGTGAGCAAAAAAGAGAAGATATGAAATATAGAAAAATCTTTAGAACTCCATTTGCTTTGATTATTGAGTTATATAGATTATGTTTACAGTGTACTTTATCTTAGTAAAAAGAGAGAAAGAATGTTAAGATGTAACGTTTTCTGTATCCGATAAAAATGATCGCATATTTAAAACAATACAAAAATAATTCTTAACATATAACTTAAAACATAAATAAATAAACGAACTTGAACCTGATTAAAAGACTCAGACATTGCTTTGCGACAGACCCTATTCTAGGTATACTGCTGTTTATCTGGTGGCGCTATTGTCAGATAAATGATGCATTTGACTTTCAGAGACTATAATCCGTCCACACAATATTTCCTCAAAATCGGTCAAACCTTTTTTATCTATTTTTTTCCTTTTATTCACATTTTCTAAGAGGAGGCAATGCGTGATACTTAATCTAATACAGCAAAGCGGCTTTATATTTTTGCGACTACATCTTTTATAAATCATATACATACATATGTTGCCTTCTCCTAAGTCTCTTAATAAAAAAATTAATTATTTAAATCTGATTTTTTTTATTATTCTAATTTTTTTTTTGCAAAGAAACTAAAATTTTTTGATAAATCCAGAAAAAATATCACTACTATTCAAAGACAACTAAGTAATTATTTTAAAATAAATTTCGCTAAATATTCATACCTGCTGAATTTGATGTGAACTCTGATTTTGATTTTTAAAATTCGCAATTTGATGTGGCAAAGTCCGAATTATTTTTTATGAACCTGAACTTGATATGGATAAGTCTGAATTTGAAGCTAGAAACTTATATACAAAAATAAATTGGATTTGTTTGTAAAACCGGGTTTTCAACCGGTTTATATCACGGGTTTTGAAGCTTGCAGCATCCTAAAATGCTGGTTATTGCTATTTTGGGTTTTTACACACAATAAATTATACATACTTATTTTTTATAGTAAACAAAATATTGGGGAAAAAATCGTCGAAAACATTGGCTTTACATATTTGTAAAACAAGGGCTCAATACAAAAGCCTATCGCATTAATATATACTTACATATTTCTAGGTCATGCCTATTTAAAACCTTTATATATATATATTAAATATAAATAAAACATATTTCGCAATTTCTCATATAAAGAAAATGATTGGTTTTAATCAGTGATTGGCATCACTGCTTTTTTAAACTTTGTTGTAATATACTTTTATTTCATCTTTGTTTACATTACAAATTTCCCTTGCTCCTTTTCACTCACTCTCCTTAGCCCATACTCTCTCTTAAACAAAAAATTAAGACTTCTTACAAGAACTAAAGAATTAAAGCTACTTAATTTCAAATAATTAAACATGCAAACAAATTTAATAACAAAATATTCCATTAAAAATTATTTAATTTTATGTTATAACTTTAAAAAATCTATAAATTACATGGAATTAAGTTTTTAATCAGAATTTCCCTTTCTCTTGTCGAACGGTTAACACTCTTGAACATTTTCAAAATTTTCCAAAAATCTTATAAGATTTTCAATTTGAGTATTTTTCTTATTTGTAAATTAGAAAAAAGATGGGAAATTTTTTATGAGTATGAGAAACGACCATTAGAAAAAGCCTGTTTCGCCTTATGTGTGGCATGTTTGACGCACAAAAGGGAATTATTAGACCCTTTTTGAGTTAGAACCATTAGAAACGATAAGAACAACAATGAATGTTTGTTATTATTTTTGGTGGTTAGTAAAACAATTTTGAAAATCTCACCCAGTCGGATACTTACAAGCGAACATTGAACTTCTTATAAACGGAGGAAGAAATCACGCTGAAGTTTTCAAAGAAAAAGGGGGGGCTAAAAAATGTTGCTTAATAAGCACAAGGTTTTTAAAAACAAACAAAAACATTACAATAAAAATTTTTATGAAAAGTGAAATTGAATATAAAAATATTTCCAAACAATGTAATGGATTTTCATAGGCAAAATAAGCCAAGTGATTTTTTAATAAATATGAACGACATACAAACAACGTTTGCAAAAATGCGTGTAAATAAAAAGAAAAAACCCACCACCACCTCTACTTCTAAGAACTCTAAAATTAAAAACACCAGTTGTAATAGTTCTTCCTCCTCATCCTCTTGCTCGCCACCACTGGATGCAAAAACCAAAGATTTAAAGAAAGTTTTGAAGTTATTAAAAAAACATGTTAAAAAACAAATCGTTTTTAAGAAAACTAAAATATTAATATAAAAAATCAAAAATTAATTAAAACTCACGAACACTGCAATATTAAGCAATTTAAAGACTGATAAGAAAAATCTACGTGACTGACTGACTTGAGATTTATGACAATTTTTTATACATATTTAATTAAAGAGAGAAAAAAATCAATTCATTTTTAAGTTTAAATATAAAATGTCTAAAGATTCTATCACAAATACAAATAATGCTGCAAAACCCTGGCCCAAAGAACAAAATTGGATTAAAGATGTCTTAGCAAAATCGGGCACGGAACTCGTGCAATTATCACCCAATAAAGCAATTAAAATTACCAAAAAATTGGCTAAGCAAGATGCTAAAAGTGAGTTTCTAAAATTTCTTTGATTATTTTAAACTTTCGTTAAAACAATAAATAAATACATAAATTTTTTGTTCTCATAGTATCGATGATGAATTTTAGTACTAAAAAACTTAGGACAGCAGGGAACTTGAGACTGGAGTTTCCTAAAAATCATATATATTCTTTTTTTTTAATTTTCAGCTGAATCAAGTTTAGGGTAAAACTCTTATTTCAATTTCTCTCAATAGGCACACTAGCAGCGTGGTACAACTAAGCGAAAAACCAAAGCATGTAGGCCTTTGTTGACCTAAAATGAACTCATATCGTCCATTCAATTCATATGTTTATTACTATTTGGTATAGCAGTCCTAGATATTTAATCCTCCCCCCCAACACGATTAAAAATCAATATTTTCCGTAACTAAAATTTCATTTTCGGCACTTTTTACAGGCGTGAGTTGAGCTTAGACTTTAAAGAGGGAAACTCTTATATGGAACAAAATATTATTTTTAGCAAACTAGAAAAGGAAATACATATATACAATGCTTGCACTGCTAACCGATGGTTGGCTGACGCAAAATGCATATCATAATAAAGAATGCAATAACAAAAAGTTAAAGTAGTGTAAACTTCGTTCTATTCCACGGAAAAATGCAAAAACATGTATATATTCATTCTAATATTCCATGTGTCTTTCTTATTGGGTTCACTAGATGATGTTTATAGTGGACACAAAATCAATAGAAAGACACAGAGAATGTTGAAAACACGCGTAGCAGCATAAAAAATGAATTCCATTCAGCTAGTTGGCTAATTAAAATTTTTACTCTTATTGTATTCAAAGTTATCGTATCAAACAAAAATGTTTTTTCTTAATCAAAAACGAACTTAAGCCTAACAATTGAATGACTTAATTTTTAACAATCTTTAGGCAATGTAACCAACAAAAATTAAATCGTTTCGATTAAAAAATATCCTTCTCCTGAAGGATGGCACATAGCCGAAACCGGTTTGTCTCTAAACCACACAAAACTTGACAAGGAAAGACGGAAATTCGTTTCAAAAATCTACATCAAAACAGGCTGTCAACTCCAGAATTAGTTCAGTACCGTTTCTCTTTTCTTTATGTGTACAAGTTTCCAACAGTAGGCAAACACTAGTTTTAATAATTCCTATTACATTATGTGCAGATTATCATGGAAACCCCCAGCAATGCCTACCCTAACCCAAATTGACCCCAATTAAATATTTCAACATGAACAATTACGATCACGGCATCAAATTATTTTAATTATTTTTTAATCTAAATTTCTAACATGTAAGTGCATACATACATACATACACGAGTATACCACCTAACCCTGACATCACTTTTTTTTAGCATTTAGAAAACGCCATTTTGTAAATATTTTCCTAACAACATACAAATAATACAAAATGCCGGTCGGTGTTAATGGAGTTTTCAAAAACAAACTCCAAGAACAAATGCATACATACGAACAAAACAAATAAGAAAAGTGATACACAAAAAAAGCTTTTATTTTTAAAAACTAATGAAGCTTATGCATTGAACCCCCAACCAAAACTCTCACATTTAGAGTCGAAAATAGCGGGACCCCCATTTTCACTCACTCTCTTTTTGGTTTACACTCACTCTAACCATGAAAATAAAAGTTTTAGGTTATTTTTTGAAAATGAAACAAATAGCACATTCCAACAAAAAGGAAAACAAATACAAACTCATACCAACCCAACATCTCTTGTTTCATTCATAAAAATAAAACAAACTGCGCAATTTTTCCTTTAAAGCTTTTAAAGGGTGTGAATGTTTTACGAAAAAGGGAAAGCGAGAGCATTCAGTTTGTAATAACTTTATAAATAAGAAAAATTGCATATTTAAAAATTTATCTATCTATTGTATGTTTTAAATGAAATCACATATCGTCGCCTACAACGCAACCGGTCTAATTCTAACACTTAGCATTTTTTAAATTGTTCTTGAGCTGTAAATCTATGATGTCACTACTTTATAAATATTTACTAATAGTGTATCCACATATGCGTCTTAATTGCGCAATTAAGAGATATTCCGCAATTATGGCCTAATTGAGTTCAATTTGTACTTAATTATGTTACACCCTAAATTGAATCATATTCACAATGCAAGGCTGGTGAAGAGTGTTTAGAGAGCAGAAAATCTTTAAAATTAACACATTAAATGTAATAGACCACTAACTAGACCCGACAACTTCCAACAACCAATTACCACGATTATATAAAAGGGACAACAACACAACTCTTATTGTTAGCAATTTTTCAAGCATAATTGTTGCGTCATGAAAACATTTTCAGCTATCAAATGCTAATT
Organism: Phania funesta; assembly: GCA_963932375.1. Classification (NCBI taxonomy): domain Eukaryota; kingdom Metazoa; phylum Arthropoda; class Insecta; order Diptera; family Tachinidae; genus Phania; species Phania funesta. The sequence goes on along the minus strand of OZ010653.1, from coordinate 98,392,551 downwards.
GAGTAAGGTAAATTTCCTCAATTAAGACGCATGTGTGAACATACTATACCGCAGTTTTTAACATAAAATCTTTAATGTTAAATTATATGGACGTATGTAGGTACGTATGCACCTATGTAAAAGGGGGTTTCCAACAATCGTTTTGGCCAACGGTCGTCAGCGATTTCTTGAGGAGATTTTAGAAATGTTCACGCAATGAATTTATCACTGAATTTATCTTGAATGATCAAATACAAAATTTATTGTTTATTATATCCCGCTAACAAGTTCATATGGTTACATAATTGTATAACGACTGTTTAAGCAACAGTCTCGGTCAACTGATTTTATGGCCATGAGCTTGAAAATGTCATCAACGATTTGTATGCACTGTTACCAATATATCGTCTACATTTTACTATGGTCATGCACCCAGCATCGACGAAGATAGAGCCAACAGGGTTGAAAAAGCAAAAGTTTTACTTTTAACGCAATTCTATTTTATAAGACCCGTCAAATGTTCGTCACGTTATCATGAGGTAACACACAAGTCCGAGGCAACCAATTTTCAGTGAAGGTTAGTTTATGTTGACGTCGCTCGATTGCGGCTTATAGACCCCATAGACTTCAAAAAACCACATAAGAACAAGTTTACAGAAGCCAGCATATCGTCCATTGTTCTCTGGCCACCTGGTGAACTTCGTATGGGCTTAGGTTGTCCTATATACTGCAATTTACCTTGCCTCGTCGCTCAAGATGATTTTTTATTTGGGCGTGCTACTAAAACTTGTGATTTGATTGAAAATCTTTTTATATTAATTCTGCAGATACTAAAATCACGTTTAAGGCTACTATCGTTGGTCTTGTTATTGTCACTTCAATTTTAATTTGATAATAAAACCCTTTACTTTAATCAAACAACTAAATAAAATAAATGAAATTTTTGTTGTAGAATTTTGGAACGAATTTCCGTCATCTCTTGTCAAGTTTGGTTTGGAGACAAACCGGTTTAGGCTATGTGTCATCTTCAGTGTAATTTTTCTCTAACGAGATGGCACATATCCGAAACCGGTTTGTCTCCAAACCAAACTTGACAAGGGATGACGGAAATTCGTTCCAAAATTCTACATCAAAACACCCTGTCGGAATATCAAATCAAGAGATTTTTGTTAGTTAGAGCGGTTAGCGTTTAAGGTGGCGATAAGTATGTTTTTATTGACAATAACAACATTGCCTAGTTAGGTCGTTAAAGCCTAAGGAAAAGTCCTGCTTTAAGTTTTCCTGTTTTAGGGGTGGGTTTTTTATGGTCTTTCACAACATCGGTTACGTATTTTTATTTTTAAGGGGTTGTTTCAAGTGCATTTTCACTTTTCATTTGAAAAGTAACTCCGCAAACTGTGTTAATATTATAACTCTTATATGTTTACTAGATACACACACATACAAACATACATATTTACATTTGACTGTGTAAGATTTAGCTATGTTTTAGGTTTAATAAAAATCATAAGGTAGATAATGAATAGATAACCAGGTAATGTTTTTGGGGGTTGACAATAATTATGTAATATCAAGTTTATCAAGTTGCTAGAAATATACAATAAAATAAAAAAAATCGATAATAAGGTATTTGAAACATGACTAGATCATAAGTAAACAGGAAAGAATATTTGTTTTAGTTTTAACTAAAAACCTTAAATTCCCCCACAGCCCTATGTTCGAATCTCCCTCCCCAAATCGAATAACAATAAAGGTTTGTTTGTTTGTTAAGGGATCGTATGATCGGTGATGATAAAAACACCCGAGCAATTAAGATGGCCAAGCCAGAAATGCTACAAAGCGGTTTAATCATTTGCTCAAAATAAAAAAACAGGGGCGACATAATTTGATCTGTAAAAAAAATTATTATTGATCTACACACGAGGCATGGTGTCAATATTTTGCGTTTTCTTTGCTAAATCGCTTGATTCTAAAACTGCTCTCGTATGTTTAAAAGTTCTCGAAGGCGACAAAATTTTTCAACTATTTTATTTAAATTTCTTAAATTTTTATTAAAAAATTAAAAACCACAAAAGAGCGTCAAGATCTACGAATTTTTGTTGTTGTTAATTGTTCGCTCGTTCTGTAGATTAAATTTCAGTTGTAAAACTGGGGAAGAATATTTAAGTTAGCGTCCTGAATCATTTTTAAGCAACATTTTATTCATTGCATTAGCTTTAAAACACGTTGTTTTCTAATTATTATTATTATTTTTAGGCCATGTAAAAAGTGTCATTGTAAATAATAAAAATTATATAAAATTTTCTAAGTTTCTTTCAATTCTTAATTTCATTTAAGATTCACAAAATAACACAATGGTTTATTACCCATCGACGCCATTAATTATAAAATCGGAACAACCTAGTCAGGCGCATATGTGTGCACCTCTCAGAAATCATCATGAGCCACAACATCCCATCCACCAGCATCAGCCAACAATTAACAGCAGTTTTATAATTAAAAATGAGAATAGAACAATAATGCAAGAGCATCACCAGCAACAGCTGCAGATATCACACAACATCAATTCCACAAGTATTACAACAACAAATAATCATCAACAACAGCGGCATCAACAACAACAATATTTAACAAATGTCAAAACAGAATTATTACCACCGGGTATCACTTTGTATGCTACAAAATCAGCATCATTAATACCACAGACTGCAACGCCATCAACCCCAACGGCAACCACTGCGCCTACAACGACAACGGGACGCAAAACTAATGCCAACAAACCCCAGTTCAAGTGTGAGCAATGTGGCATGACTTTTGGTAGTAAATCAGCTCATACTTCGCATACAAAATCCCATGCAAAAAATGGTGAATTAAGTTTAATTAGCGGTAGCAATAACAGCAGCACAAATTGTGGAGTTAATTCGTCAGAGTTAAATGAAGCTGGTGTACCATTGGGCATACCAAAGACACCACAGATTAAGCCAAATGGAAATGCGGCCACAAATGGTGGCGATCCCTACCAGTGCAATGTGTGCCAAAAGACATTTGCCGTTCCCGCAAGACTGGTAAGTGTTTGAATGGGCTTTTCAGAACAAAAATTAAATTTTCTCCCTCTCTCTTAACAGATTCGTCACTATCGTACACACACTGGCGAACGACCTTTTGAATGTGAATTCTGTCACAAACTCTTTAGTGTCAAAGAGAATCTTCAAGTACATCGTCGTATACACACCAAAGAACGTCCATACAAATGTGATGTCTGCGGTCGTGCTTTTGAACATTCTGGCAAACTACATCGACACATGCGCATACACACAGGTGAACGACCGCACAAGTGCTCAGTGTGTGACAAAACATTTATACAATCAGGTCAATTGGTAATACACATGCGCACGCATACCGGCGAAAAACCTTACAAATGTCCGGTGGAAGGTTGTGGCAAAGGTTTTACATGCTCGAAACAATTGAAAGTACACTCACGTACCCACACGGGAGAGAAGCCATATCATTGCGATATTTGTTTCCGTGACTTTGGTTATAATCATGTTTTGAAATTGCATCGCGTCCAACATTATGGCTCAAAATGCTATAAATGTACTATTTGCGATGAAACATTTAAGAGCAAGAAAGAAATGGAAGCACATATTAAGGGACATGCCAATGAAATGCCTGATGACGATGAAGAGGCTAATGCGGTAGCTAATGGTACGGTATCGTCGATATCGACATCTTCGGGTGCTGAAACGAATTCCGGACCAAATTCACCACAATCACCTAGCTCAAGTATTGGTATCGCCACCACCACTGCACTGCCTAGTAATTCAGCAAAGCCTCGTAAGCAGAAGAAAGATAAACAAAGCAGTGGCCAAACAGTAGGACCTTTAAGTCCTGGATCTCCGGGTTCACCAATATCTTCATCTATGTCACCTTCTTCTTCATCATATGCCTCGGGCTCAAGACTATCGGCGGCCTCTCCCACCTCTTCTGTTGCCTCGCCCTCTATGTCTTTGAGCTTGGACGTCGATCATCATAGCCGCGATAGTGGAGTGGCCAGTGCTTCTATACCTTGCAATAATAATCGCCAACTAGCCGCTGTCTCTTTAGTAGACTTAAGACAACAAGGAGGATTTCCCATCTCTGATGAAATGCCTACCGATTTAAGTGTTACACAAAACCATCACATCAACGAGGAACAAAAATTGCAGCAGCACCAATATAATCATCACCAAATGCCACAACATGTCAGTTATCATTACCAAAGTTCTCCATCGCCCCAACATCAGTCACATAGTTTACAACAACAATATCAATACTTAAACACATCTACTAGTCCATCACATGCAACCGATTTTCATCATACTACATTGGCCTCGCCCCAACATCACGAACGTTACGATCAACAGCCCACTATAAATCCAGCTCTTTTAGAAGCTGCTACCATAGCCAGTAGTCGTGAAGATGATGTTCAACAGGCAGCCATACAAATAATGCAACTACATCATTCTCAACAAAAATCGAATAGTAATCGAATATACAATGACTTACAACACAACCTACCCAACAACATACATCACCAATCATTAATAATGCCACAACACGAAAATACCAATGTGGATGTGGCCCAATCAATGGTAATGCATAATTTGTCAGAGAATTTAATTGAACATTATAAGAGAGATGAACTGACAAGACATGTGGGAGGTTTGGCTAAGGGTTATGCACCAGTGCCGAAATTTGAGTAAGTATTTTCAAATTGGGGCGTTTGGATTTTTTTTTCAGTGAATTAAAAAAATATTTACTTCTTTTTTTATTTCCTTTTACAGGCCCTCCCTGCACGACAATGAAATTATCTTACGTCAAGTTGAAGCTGCTATAGCACCCTTAAGATCATCTACCGATTCGCTCGAGAGATCATCATCTCCCGAAAGTGATATGATGCTAATGGCCGATCGTGATGTCATGACATTGCCGCTTAGAAAACGCAAGCTCTATATGAGTGATTGCAAAGATATAGGCGTCAATGAAAGCAGTAATAATGGTGCTAAAGATCTCAATCATAAAGTTATGAGACACAGTTCTGTTATACAATTTGCTAAGGCCTCATAGGAGCAGCAGTTGGATAAGGTAGCTGCTAGATATATATAATATCAATAAATAAAACAAAATAATAAATAGTTAATATATAAGTAAACACTATTGACTATTCAAACCTAAACAACAAGACTGCTGCATAAATGAAAAACAAAAATCGTAAAAAAAAAAATTCTGAAGCTGAGGAAAACTTAAGGTAGAAAACGCCACAAGTTTTTATTTTCGACAAAAAAAAGCAGAGAAAAACATAATTATTTCCTCTGCCGTTTTAGAGATACAAACGTTTTTTGTTTAACAAAACATACAACCTTTTATTTATATAATTTATCTTAATTTTAATCATAATTTTTGTTTCAACAATATTTTTAGTTTTACACTTTATTCTATATGTATGTTTTTCGGAAAAACTTTAAAATCACATCAAAAAAAATTTATGTATATCAAAAATACAATACACATTTTGTTAAGTTGCAAACCAAACAAAAAAATATTTTAAATAATTTTGTTTTTGTTTGCTGTGTGTCATGTCGAAAAGAAATAATTTTAATAATTACCCAGGAGTTACTGCATCAGTCGAAAATAAATGTAGTTCTAGAACGCATGCTTGAAGCCAGTGTCCGTAGTAATTTGACATTTTCAAGAATGCTATTTGTTTGAAATTGTCACCTCTAGAGCTGGTTCTATGAAGACCTTTATGCAATTCACAAACGCGTTGTATCATTGTATCGTATATTAAAATAAACCTTTGGTTTGTTTCAGAACACTTAATTTTATTGTATTGTGGTATTATTGTATTGGTAATGCCAAAAAACTACAGACGTGATTTTAATACACCGAGATTAAACAGAAGAGCTGTTTTGTTGCGCAAGCTTTCAGTTTAGCGACGAAATAGTTAAGAATTTGTTTTGTGTTCTCTCTCATTCGCAATTTAAAGAAAAACAAATTCTAAGCAAACAAAAGTGGAATTGAAGAAAATAATTATTGTTTGTGAACGTAAAGGCAAGTGCAAAAGGTAATTAAATAAAACTAGCTTTGTGTGATCCGGTCATAAACATTAAATCGAATCAGGCATGGGAACTTTAAATTGCTAACAATTGCACTTAAAGGCAACAAAATGTCATTAAAAAGAAATTCCATTTTAAAAGAAATTCCATTATTAATATGTAGTTTCATAATTGTACGTAAAATTGAAACACAAATTAATCAAACAAAAGGGTATGATGGCAATATTACCTTTCAAAATATATGAAATAAAGTTGTATTATATGGTCACATATAATATAAAATTTGTCAACGACAAAAGTACAATATTGTATTATAATACAATAATACAATTGATTTAGTAGTACAAGGCGTTTGTGACTTAAAGAATTGTTTTTTAAAATTTTGGTATCAGTCACACCTTTAGTCTATGATTTTTTTTTGTTTGTAATAGTAGCAGCATGGCATCTTTTAAATGTTATGCCACAATTTTTTGCTCACAATATTTCAACATTACAGTTTTTAATCTGGTTACACTACATTTATAAAATCTGAAAATATTTTCTGAAGAAAGTGAAGAACAATTTCTAAAAATTATTTTAGTCACTTGTTGTATGAAATGTTGAATATTGCTTTTTCCAAACGTTCTAGAACTAGTAATTTTCTTGGGTATTACTTAAAAAAATATTATTAACTTATTATTTCTATAGTCGTATTGATTTATTACTATTAATTTTTAAACAAATTTATTTCCAATAAAATATTTATTTTGCTATGCCAAAAGTATTATTTTCTACACTTTGTTTTTTTATATAATTTTCAAAAACTAAAAATTTTAATATTTTTTTTTTTAATTTTTGCGCATTAAGTTGTTAGTTTAAACAAGTATTTAATTTTGTTTAATATTTAAGTGCATTATTATGTAATAATTATTTTTCTTAAGAAAAAATCATCACTAAACTTAAATTTTGCAGTTGCTAGTTTTAGCACTGCTAAACTACTAAAAACTTAAACATATTAGTTAGTTAACCCTTTAACCAATAGTTTAAAAAATAGCTGTAGTTAAATGTATAAAATGAAGCAAAATATAATATTTATATTCAAATGATTTTAATAACAAAAGTATTTTCTGTTTTTCGTTTTTTTTATTTTCAGTTTTTATTTGTTAGAACAAGTTAGAACGAAACACTTCACATTCAGCTAGTTTTCTGTAGAAGGTTTTTATTATTAAATTTTTGATTGATTATATTTTCCTTTTTCTCTTTCTCTTTTAATATGCCTTAATGTAGACACACTTGTTACAATAGTGGCATAAAAAGTTACCTGTGTATTTAATAAGAATTTATATCAAAGGTCACTTTCTTGATTTAAGCCTTTCTTTTCAACTTTCCTCGTTTAATGGGAATATACCGTTTTTTCAAATACCGCGTTTATCTCAAAAATGGCATCTTTTGAAATATGAAGTTATTTCAGTAAATGAGCGATATATTGTTTTAATCATTAAGAATATTTGCTTGTTTAATTTTTTGATTATTAGTTAGACAGTTCTTACACAATGCAACATTTTATGCCATTTTTTCGTTGACAAATAGTGTTGAGAAGCATGTACGGCATGTATTTTCTGGAAGTTACATTTTTTGACACATATTTTGTTCACATTTCGGTTTATCGCAGATGTATTGTAATATTCACTAAGAAATTTCATCATGTATACATGTGTACATATGTATATGTAAGTATGTAATATTGAAAATATTTTACTAACAAACTGGCAAAAGTATTGGGTAAAATAATTAGAATTTGATTTAGGCATGTGCCGTATTTTATTGCTAAAGGTAACACAAGTTAAGTTATATGGTAAAGTTCTATTGTGTTTCAAAGAAAATCGACATTTAAAATCGATAAGGGGGTGATGCATTTGGATGTAATATTTCAAGCGTATGTAGTTTAAGTTATTAATAACGTGTACGGATTTAAAGAAGAGAGAAAATTTAATAAAATTTATTAAAACATTTTTACAAGCTAGATCTATATCTGATTAAAAACGTCAGTCTTCGAGTTAGATAACTGTACCGGCCAAACTTTTTACGATTTTGTAATATCACTTCTTTAAATTCGACTACGTGCGTTCTGGCGTTCCTTTACGATTATCTGGCTTTTTTTTTTACTGAGCAAACTTTCGTAGTATTTGTTGTTGAATGAATTTTTAAATAAACCTTTTTTTATTTGAAAAATTCTGTTTTTGAACTGACTTTCCGAGTTAGATATTTTGATAAAGATATAAAATTTATTACATAAAATTAAATTACTTAAAATTCACCGAACATAATATTTTTGTTTTCAATTGCAACAAATTTAAACTTAAAGTATATATTTAAAACAACTTACCATCAAAATTATTTGAAAACATCTCACATAATTAAGGCAAAAATAAAGATTAACAAGTAAAATAAAAAAAAAAATATTAGAACAATTTTTCAATATACATACAAGAAATTAAATAAAAACTGATTAAAAATACAGAAATTTAAAATAATAAAAAATTATTAAAAATTAGAAAACTGAAAAATTAATTATAAACAATTGCAATTCCAATTTGTATGGTTTGCTCCTAATTTAAAATTGTATTTGCAATAAAAAAGTGAATAACCTAAACAAAATATAGTTTTATAAAATTTTTATACTGAACTATTTGTAGTAAAATAATTTTATGGTCTCATAATTATAAAAATAAAACATCACTAAATCATACATCAAATATTCATTAATCTATATTCATACGTTCTCTATTATAACCCCCTATTAAGAAACATACTCTCCCATTTTATAAACCACGGAACTGAATTCTAAAATAATATTTTCTACAAAAGATGAAGAAAAATACAATTTCAGTCAAATATGCCAAACAAAACAGAATTTCAAACTACATTTTGAAATGAATTTCTTTTTTCAGAAATTCAGAATAAATAACAACTATAATACAATAATAAAAATACAAAACTAAATATTTAAATACAAGTAATACTTAAACAAACAAAAAACTAAGTGTTTTATTTAATATGGAATTCTATTAAACGCATTTATCGGGTATGTTCTGTATTCTACATTCACATGTATTGAAGTAGTGGAAAGTTTTTTTATATTAATTTATATTTTTATGTTAATAAAGTATACTTTAGTTGACTTTTATTGTATTATCATTTTATTCCGATTTAAATAAAATTTTAAGAAACGAAGATGATTTATTTTGCAAATGAAAAAGTTTTTTTTTATTTCAAGAATACTAGTTTATATTATATCGCTCACTTGATTGTTACTTTGAAACATTTACTTAGTTATGTAGATATCTAACTATTTCAAAATCAATATTGGTCAAAGAGGGATTAAAAAACAATTGGGAAGGAGCCATCAATTAAAAAAAACAAATGAACTCAAGGCATTTTTTTTGTTATATAAAAATGTATTTTGCTTGTGTTAAATGTGTTCATAAAGTTCATATAACAACAAAATCATGTTTGTATCAACACAAAATGTATAAATACATGGATCATTAATGAGTTAAAACTCAGAATTTAGCAATGTAAAATATGATGAATAAAAGTATTTTTTTTTGGTTCCATCTAGCGGCAAGTAGATCTACATTCGTGAGACTAACAGCTACCCTGCTATTGTCTGTATTTCATTTTTAACATCATTTTGCCATATTTTTTATTTTGCTTTGTGTATTTTGTTCGCGCGAATAATTGTTCGGACAAGACTGTTTTTATGGGTTGTCAAGACGCCATATTGGTGAGGGGTATAAATTGCCATTTTTTTGTTTAGATAAAAATGCTTTTTCAGAAAATTTTAGAACATTGCGAATTCATAGTATATATCTACATACATATTTATATATGTTGTATGTACATATGTGTGTGTGGGGTATATCTTCAAGATTAATGCTACATACATACATACAATGGTAAATACTTATGTATGCATATACTTTTTTTCTCCAAAAATTTTAATAAGCAAGCCATTGTACATATAACATATATTTTACAATCACCTTTTTTCTTCGTTATTTCCTTTCAAGTTACACTGCAATAAATATAACAAACTTACTATTACACAAAACTGTCATTTTGCAAAGTAACGTTGAAATTTTCCGCTCTATTGTGGTGACTATTTTTTGTGATGCCATACTAAATAAAAATTACTGTATAGATTTCATTTTTATACATTACACTAGATTTTGACTAGCATGAATATCGGGGGGAAATGTGTGCGTTGCCTTCTGTGTTCTCACCGATATTGTTTCTTTGCTCTCAACATAGTTTATGCAAGAGTGTTTACAGACGAACGTATCCATACATATCTTTTATTTTGCGAACAACTATTTGGACAGTGTTTGCATACGAACATACCATCAACAGCGAATGTCTTCAATCTGTACGTTGGCAGAACAGATCTGTGGCTAATACAGACGGCATGTTATGGAAATTGAATTACAGATATTTCGGAATTCTCTTTGGACCTTGCCCAAACTCTTTAATAAGAGACAGACAGGCATTTTTGGATTTATTTTTTCATTCAATTTACAGCTTAGTGACACACAGCCAACAACACTACAAGGAGACTGAAGTGAGAAAATTATATGAAGCAACAAGATAACGATTAATAAAACGATTGTAGTGTACTAGGGTATACTAAGCATGTAAGCTCACCAGCGCAGCTGAAAACTTCTTTTTATTGAATGTTAAATACCATATAAATTTGTTACACCATTTCTGATTTTCATCCCATTTCTAATATGTAGAATGGGATTAAACAAAAACTTTTGGTAACAATGTTTTTGCATAGCACATAAAAAGCATCCCTGCAATGTATGAGCTTCCATCGGCTTTTAATCGATGTTAATAAATCAAACTCTGAAGAAAATATAAAACCGTAACAGCTGTTTTTGTTTACATTTTTATTTCTATGGTGGTGAATTATGTCAACAGTGTTACCTTATCTGAATATGAGATCAAAATTTATGAATTGTGGCAACAAATTGCTGACACAGGGATGGAAAACCTGCACTAATGTACTTGTATAAGTTATTAAGGTAAAATTTTTTTCATTTTTGTTTTCGTCGTTGGATTTTATTAACACGTATTTTTTTTGTAAGAATTAAAGTTTGTTAATGAATACTCCCTATACTAAAGTTTCTTTGAATAATAACTATATGCCAATCAATTAATATTGTTTTAGGCTCTCCATTGCCGTGATCGAATTTTTGGGACATCGTTTTGCTTAGGTTATTTTTCTGAAAAGCGAAAGTTTGTTAGTGAATACCCCTATACTGAAGTCTTTTTGAGTAAAAACTATATGTCATTCGATTACTATTGGTTTTAGCTTTCCATTGCTGTATTCAAATTTGTAGGACATCGCTTCGTTTAGGTGTTATAGGAAAAATAGTATTTTGGGGATTTTGACCTTATTTTGGGAAAAGCGAAAGTTTGCTAGTGAATACCCCCTATACTGAAGTCTTTTTGAATAAAAACTCTATGTCATTCGATTACTATTGGTTTTAGATTTCCATTGCTGTATTCAAATTTGTCGGACATCGTTTCGTTTAGGTTTTATAACTAAAATATTTTTAGCTTTCCATTGCCATATTCTATTAATATATATTGGAAACCTAAAGACGTGATTAAGATTTTCTGAAGAAAGTTGCTCTGCACATGAAGATAATATAGTTTACTTATTTTAAATTAAATCAAACGTCCATGATCTTAATTATGGTACCAATTTTTTGAACAGTTATAAATACGGCATTACATTTCGCTCGCTAGTATTACTTGCACGTGTTAATGTTTACATATTTTCAAACTCACCACGTTAAAAAAAATATGTAAACAAAAACAGCTGGTACGGTTTGCCATTTTGGTCTGAGTTTGATTTATTCACATACGTCGGCTTTTAATTTTATTTTGTTGCCGCCGATTGTGCTAATAGCTTCTTCTGTTTTGTGAATTCAAAATTGGATTACAAATTGTTTGCTTTGATAAAACGATAGTGATTTTATGTACAACTGGATAAATAGTATTATTTAATAAAAAAAATATAAAAAAGATATTTGTTATTTGTAAAATAGTGAAAGAGTTATTGGTGAGTTTTCAGCAAAAGTTTTTTTAATTAATAAATTTAAACAAAACTTAAATCGTAAATTAAAAAAAAGGCTACTGTTCCTAGAATGTTTTCGTGTTACCAAAGAAATGCTGATGTGCCGTTATTTTTTGTGCTACTTCATCATATATTTGTGTTTCAATTCCATTGTATTCTATCATAAATTAACCTTTAAAAGTTTTTGTTGTTTCCAATTATTTTCAACTTTATTTTTAACGGGACAAGGCAAGCAGTTAACGACTTGGAAACAAGTAAAACGTTCTAATTTAAAATTATGTATTAAGAAATTTTCAGTATTATTTTATTGGGTTATTCAAAATCAAAATCAGATCGTCAATTTTACATAGATTCTTATAAACATAAAATAATAAATTACATAGCACCGATCTTATTACTATGAACAATGGTGCACATACATGCATAACCCTTATATGTAAGGGACTCTTAATGTGTTAAGTATTTAAATTTGCAACAAGAAGTCGTCCAAAAAAAACTGGCTAAAAAGAAAACACAATTAGAAATTTAATCAAAACTGTAAGGGGTCTAGGCACTATTCAAGTGCTTGATATAAAATTAGTGTACGTGTGTTGGATATTTTGATATACATATGTATGCATATGTTGGATGAGCCGCCAAGCATTCTTTTATGCTTTTGTTTTTGTATGGTAAAGCCATTAATAGTACTTCCATGCGATGTTGAATAATGGGAATCCAATTTAGATGGTACACCCATACATAAAACAATTAAACAAATCATATTTTTTGCTTTTAATCAACAAATTTATGTTTTAAGAATATAAGGGCACTGATACACGTACAATATACTCGTACATGCATACATACATACATATGTAAGTATATTATTGGGATATTCTGGGGTATAGGTCGCCAACAAAAAGTCGATACTGGATCGCCGGCAATGTGTATTGTACGTGTTACAGTGCCCTTATCGTCTTAAAGTCACTTTTTTCTGCAAAAAAAATGCATTGCAAATTATGCATGTATATTTTTTTAAATCAATAAGTTTTTATAGAAAAAATTTCATATATATATGCATGTAACACGAAAAAGTAGCCTTACTTTTGGTAGGTATATACTTTTAAAGTCTTCTTTGATCTTGCTGTTTTAATTATTATACACATCTGTATACTCTTAAAATGATTACAAATTCTTTTCTTCATTCTGACGATATCTGCAACAATCGTTCCTTTGGAATTCCCATAAAAAATGACAACCGATGAAATAACGAATGAACGCCATACAAACGTCAAAGATGCTTCTTAAGTGAGCATACTAAAAACATGCTTGTTAAGCATTTTTATCGCTTCTAGATCCTTTTCAGCATCTCCATGTTCACAAACCATCGAAATGAAATGATGAATAAAATGGATAGATTTTAAGTGAACTAGTATGTATTAGAAATTTATTTTACAATAAGTACTAGGTATAAATACAAAACGAAAACGTCGCAATTTGTTACGGGTTTTAATTTCTTCGTTTAAAGTTTTGCGTTTCCTCCACCTCAGGCTTAACTAAACTGTATGCGCGTATGTTTTTATCACAAAGCGATTGAAAACAAAAATGAAAATTTTACTAAAACGTCTAAACATTACTAAAAGTAGATGTTAGAAAACCAAAATGAAAATGAGAAAATATATAATTTCGGGCATGTTCTGACACTCGCAAGAGTGTCAAATCGCATGCAAGTAGCAAATCGCTAAACTTATTTCTGCGTATTCTGCAACTCACGCGTTTAACTTGCTATTTGCTTTTGAAAAGTTTTAAAAGAAAACTGTATTTTTAATATTTCTAATATCTAAACCTAGAATATTACAAAAAATACCCGGGAATTTCATTTGAATTAACTACAGAACTAGCTGTGTATATTGTTCGAAGATGACTCGCATCAACTGTTTATTGAAATCGCCAGTGCAAAAGAAGAAATACAGAGGCAAAAGTTGCAGAATCAAAGAACGTTTTTAAATTTCATGTTTTTAGAAAATTTTTTTTACAAAATGTCATTAGTTTTGACTAAAATAAAAAGAAAACACTTAATTTAATTTATTCATGACTTTGTAGTTTCTTTAAAAACTAGTTTAGTATAAATACAGCAGTTCACTTCAGTATATTCTTGCGACTTGAACTCGCCAAAACTCTTGCGAATACATGTTACAGAACACCTCACATGCGAGTTGAAATCACAATCGCAAATTTTGTGCGAGATGCGAGTATCGGACCGTTTGCTTCCGATTTTATAAAACCTAAAATTTTTAAATTGATATGAATAATTTATTCAGACTTAAGTTCGTTTATTATTCTTCCAATTAAGAAAGAAACATTTTTTATTTTATAAATACGATAATTTTTAATAGAATACTGAAAAATTAAATTTTTGTACTGTTTAACCCACCTAATTGAAAGCAAGTAGGTATTTATTATTATGAATAATTTATTAATGAGTTATCAATAAAAAAATTAATTAATTATTTATCAATGATTAATTAATTAATTATTATTATCAGTGATTAAATAATTAATTATTGTCAATAATTAATTATTATTCTTAAATTTATTGTTTGACGTAACTTTGTCGAACTAAAATTATTAATATTAAGTAAATTTATTTTTAGGCATAAGTTCGTTTTCTTGATTCTTTATGTTTAGAAAGAAAATTTATTTCATATTGATAAATTTTGAATACAGTAAAAGTTAAAATTTTATTAGTTAACCAGTGAGTGGAATGCTTTTTCTGTGCCGCTACATAAGTTATCAACATTTTTCGTGTGTTCTGCTAATTTTGTGTCAAATGTAAATAATGAATATTTCGAATTCATGGTCTTGCTTTTTCTTGGTTGAGATCGAAGTATTTTCGATTGGGGACTAATAAGGAAAAATGTACATGCCTGTGACTTTTTAAGCTTTATTTAATTTTTACTTTCTCGAACTTGGTACGACTTTTTCCAATTTTTCGTAAATTTCCTTTGAGAAGATATATTCGTAGTCGCGGTAACTCTTAGATCGATGATCCTGACATTTAGTTCCATGCGTCTCTTGGGGATCTTCCATATGGGACATATTTGCGTGACAGAACAAATCGTAAAGGGCAAATGTTGTTTATTTGTAGAAATCGTGAAAACTGACATTTGGAAATTTAAAAGGAGACCACATGGTCCGTTATTTTAGAATATAAAAGTAGAGCATTTGGTGCCTCTCGAATAAAAATGCAGTGGAGAGTGGTAAGGATCGAATAGAGTGTGTTGACCCTAATTATCTAAATGATGTATTTTGCCAATCAAATTTCATGGGGAGACAATATTATTGATCATTTTAATTATGGGAATAGTGACGGTTTATCTCATTCCGTTGACTTGTGCATTCGGCTTTTAATTTGATAAAAAGTTGAACAATCTTGCTGTGGCAATCATTTTTAATTATTTACTTCATTTAGTCTTAAAACCTTTGCAAATTTACATTTTTGTGGAAAACACTCCCATAAAGAAGAAACGTGAATGAACTAGTTATGTTGAGTTTAGACCTATAGCTATATTGCCAATGGTGTTTAAATTAGTTGACCACTTAATAAAGAATCAACTTTTGGTGCATATAGATAGATGACAATCATTTGTTACACAATTGTGTCAGTCCGAATTTTCCAAGCAATAGAAATACTACTTCCCTACTTCTTGGCCTTGCTGACAACATTAGGAAGGTTATTTCAAAAAGGGGTGTATGTATTCTGGTATATTTGGCATTTGATACGGTAAATGGCTCTGCCGTAGTTGACACGACGCACAGATATTACAAATTTTTTGTTCCGCGTGTAAGTTGATTTATTCATACTTGTCAGAAAGAACTCAATAAGTTTTAAGTGGTGATCGCTCTTCTGATCTGCTTTCACTTCATAGAAGGGCGCCTCAGGGATCTGTACTGGGACCTCTACTTTTCATAATGTTTATGAATGACCTTTTTGGTCATTGAATATTCAGTAGTATTAAGACGGGCGGTAGTGCGCCAGGCCAAGTTTACGCATAATGCACACAGTGTGTGTATTACTCGAAACCATTAGCGCTGTTTTTTACTCCCACGGAACTTTGCTTCCTTTAACCAAAAATAATCATGCATAAGGACTCTGCGTGTATGTATCCACATAGGCCAAGTTTGAAAGTTTTACCATTAAAGCTTTCCGAGATATGAAGTAAAAGTGTATATTTTGGTACCTATCACTGACTCGCTGAATTAACCATCAATATTATGGGGCATTTCCACTATAGATATAGAGCTGAAATTTGGTATACAGGAATATCTGAAAGCGGACACTTTCTATCTAGATTAATAGATTAATTTATTTAGCACTTTTATAATATACTTCAAATATAGATTACAAATTGTGATATATATTAGTTTTTAGGAAATTTACAATTTTGTTTTTAAACTTTAATGGGTGATATATATATACATAATTGAAGCCCTTTGTGAAAAAATGATCGGTGCATTCACATATTTGTTGCTCTTTGTATTCTAAGGTGATTTTCGTTCCATAGTTTGTATTTTTCCAACAAAATTGAGTTTTTCCTTGAGATATTCGGATGCGTTACCAATTTTCATGTTTTTTTGTATCGAAATAAGCGTATTCATTTTCAGTCGATCTTGTATTCCAACCCATTTTAAAGTCTCAAAGATTTAATTTATAGATGTGTAACGATTACATTTTAATATTGTTCGCATTGCTTTGTTTTGACATTTTTGAAACCTGTTTATGTGGTGTGCTGTACAATAGGTATATATATACTCGTATATAGAATTTTTGAGCCAAATTAATAATGACGTTATATTTATTGTTATATATACATTTTTTGTTGTTGTTAACCTTTTTATTTCAAATTTTTTGAGTAATCCGATTTTTCTACGTAAGTATGTATCCAATATTTCAATATTATCTTAATTTTAATTTCTTAACTTTTATAAAACCGAGATATTTAATT
The DNA here is from genome assembly GCA_963932375.1 of Phania funesta. Lineage (NCBI taxonomy): Eukaryota > Metazoa > Arthropoda > Insecta > Diptera > Tachinidae > Phania > Phania funesta. The sequence continues at coordinate 98,375,365 of OZ010653.1, read as the reverse complement.
TGATCGACGAACTGTTGTTTCACTACACTTTCCAGTAGCTTTTCGCTAATTTTGAGTGTATTTATTGGAAAGAAATTCATCACAATGTATTGTTTTTTGCACCTTTTTATAGGATTTATCGTACTTAGTTATCATATTTCAGGAAAAATCCCTGTTCCAAATGAATTATATTCTATTTTAAATAGATTTGCTCCTATAGTATTCCAATTGTCCAACATAATTTTGATTGAAAGCTTGTTGAAATTTGGTTTTCCGCGTATTCCCTTACATATTTGGTGATTTGTGTTATTCAACCAATAAAAAAGCAATCGATTAGGATTTCAAATATTTATTAAGACAAAACTCAAATTTATTTAAATACAAACTATAGTTGAGTTAAACGATCTTAGACGCGTTGTGTCGTAAAAAAAGAAAAAAAAAAGAGAATTCAGCTTTTTTGCTCGTGTTCTAGTGCTAAACAAAAAACATTTTTTAGCACCAGGGTAGTTGGTGCGTTGAGTAGCCGGTATCACAACGGTGGTGCCACACATATTTGTTTTAGTTTTAATAACTTTTTTGAACGGAAATTAAATGTCGAGTTTATCGCAGATATTTCATTTATGCATTGCTCTTGATCTATATCGTTTTTAATTAACTTAATGCTCCCGACGAAATATTTGTTAAACTCACTTGCTATTGCATAATTATCTTTAATTTCTGCTTGATGAAATATCACCGAGTTTATCTCAGATTTGTTTTTCTTAAGTATGAGGTTTTTTATTTCTCAGCACATAAACTTCTGCTCTTTTGCGTTAATTATTGCGTTGTTATTAAATTTATTTTTCTCGTATTCAATCTTGTAACTATTCCGAATTATTTTATCAGTTCCATGCCGCAAATATATTCTCTTGTTTAGCTAATTTGTATTTTACTTCTTATTCCCGTTTCATGACTAAACCATTTGTTAAAAATGTTTTAATGTTATTTTTTTTTCTGGATGGTGTATTTTTTATGCTATTTTCCCTCAGAAGGGGTAATTGCCCGCCCACGTTTAGCAATAACAAATACCACGGTACCTGCGGAAACCCACGTTAAATATTTGCGTCTCCAGTTAGATCGACGCCTTACTTGGTCCCGCCACATTGAGGTAAAAATAACAGCCATAAAACTTAAAACAAATTAACTTCACTGGTTAATAGGTCCTAACTCAACACTGACTTTGAAATACAAAGTCCTATTATACAAAACCATTAAAAAGCCAATATGGTAATTTTGCGTTCAGCTAAGGAGTACTGCTTGTGCATCAAACATCCAAAGTTAAAAAGAAGACAGTCTAGGATTTTACGAATTAATGTCTGCGCCCCTTGGTATATGCGAAATGTAAATATCCATAGAGATCTAGAAGTTCCTACTATCCAGCACGAAGTAAAAAGAAACTTGTGCAAATACGTAAAAAATTAGAGGTCCATCCGAACACTCTTGCTGAAAAAAACTGACACATTAAGATTTTAATACAATAAATTAGTTATTATATTGGTGGTAATTATTATATGATATTTTAGAGATAAGATTTGAATACTTATTGTGAATTTCTTTTGAAAAGATTCAATAAAATAAAAATCTAAAGCCTAAACAAAAATTCAATATGCGTGTCGAAAATCTGCAAATCTTTATTCACATTAATACTAACACTGTATTTAAGGCTTCATTTATTTCCTCACAAAGTAATTGGCTTCTGTAGTTAAATACTTCAAGCTCACTTTTATTTGAAAGTTGTTGCGTTTATTGCTCAAAGAACTTTTTAATCGCTTCATGATCAAGTATTTTATGGTTTATTATTATTTACCCCGCATATAGTTTCATTATTTGTTATGACATAATCTATCAATGTTCTCGTATTAGGTGTTATTCTTATACATATAATCATTTACATATTGCCATAGTCCATTATCATTTAATATTTGCTGAACCCTAGTTTTATATGTTTCATCCTTCACCCAACTTATTTAAAGTCTCCTGCTATGATAATATCCTTATTTTGTTTACACTATTCTTCAAACGCATACCGAATTCAACTTCGCTACTGCTAGATGATCTTTAAACATCCATCACTATTGTGCATATTTTTTAAGTTTGGCTGAAAATCCATTTGGCTGATTATCAAATATTTAGACTCAAATTCTCTTTCACATATACTTAAGTGTTAGTTTCCAGGATTTTCGAAAGTATATTATTATGACTCGAGCTCGGCTTGAGTTGGATAACCCGCCATAATGATCATATCCTCTTATTGTGTACTCTCTTTCTTCTACATTTTCAGTTAGATGCGTTTCTGACAATATGATAAATTCTAGTTTAGTTAGTTCTGCCATAAATTCTACTTGATTAAACTTATTGATTAGTCCTTTGCACATTTGTATGTATACCACTTAATTTCTTTGGTTGTTAAAGATTAAATCCCATTCTTTTCTTTATTTACTTTATTTTGATATACTGAACAAAACCTGCTTGTAGAGAAATGGTTTTTATGTAAATCTAACTGAAGTATATTGTTCATTATGATATAGTTTACACATTTCCGTCACGTTTTTATAATTTTACTCCATAGACTTATGTTTGCCGTGCCACTTATAGCATACTTATTCACTTCTACATTCACTCGCTTTGTGATTATATCCATTATATTTATAACACCTTACTATATCTATACCATTAAATACAATAATATCCAAATTATTTCTCATCCTATATTTATTTTCCTGGCTGCCATTAGCTTAGCTTGGCATGTATTTTTATATTTTAGCTTTATAAATTATTTAATTATTGTTTTTTTTTTTTAGTTTCATAGCATTAAATTATTTTTATTTACTTTCAACACCTCATTTTGTTTTCTAATTTTTCCATCAGCTCAATTTCCGCATATTTGGAAGTCATATCCGTTATTATTACTTCCATATAACAATATAATTATTATTCGGAACTTTTATTTTTTTATACCTTTCACTCATTTCTGATTGCAGTGTACTTTTCCCTTTCTTGGTCATTTTCACTTCGTATTATTTTTTTTATGGTAGGACCAGCACTTAGGGGATGACCCCTATTCATGCAATGCATTGTGCTAGAACTAGGAAAAGAGGTTATGGGAAGGATGATAGAGGGAGTAGTGTTTATTAACATTTGACTTGAACTTTTTCACAGAGAAAGTGGGAGGAAAGACCTCTGCTGGAAGCTTATTCCACATACGAATGGTCCGGCTAAAGAACGAATTCTGTCTGTAGTGCGTTGTGCGATCCACTGGCCATTCGACCACAAACGGATGTGCTCTTGATGAAGTACGTGTGTTTTTAGCATTTTAATTTAACAATTATTGCTCCTTCTTTATTTACCTCTGGAAATGCCGTTTTATTTTTATATGTTTTGCCAAAAGTTGATTTGTTTTACGTTTGTTTCTCTTTTGCTTTTTTTTAATTTCGTTATTTCGGTTAAAGCTCCACACAGCTTTTCAACTTCATGCACATTTGTTCGATATGTTTTTTTGAGCATTATCTATTTTTTTAGTCGCCTTCATATCGCTTTTCAATAGCCTCCAATAGTTGTTTAATCTGAAATTCGTTTTGTTTTAGTGATATTTGACATTTTTTTATATTCAGTTAGGTATTATTTCTTTTTGTTTTTACACATAAATCTAATGAAATTATTCGTTTCTAACATTTTTTGCAGAATATCGATCAAGTTCAGAGCATTTAGTCGTACAATGGTATATTTTTCCATATACACCACCAGCACAGTTTATACCCGATTCTCCGCGAATCGCACCCTTGCATCGTAGGTTTGGTTAATAGATAAATTTTTGATTTTACGCTCCTATTTGGGCCTGTTTAATACAAATTTAAAACTGGCAATTTGTAAATACTTTTTTTATGCAAAAAAAAAAAAAAAAAAAAAAACATTGAAGTCTTCAGTGGAAGAAAGTGCTAACTCACTTTTACCCAATTTTATAAGAGAACTCTTTTTGAGTATGATCTTGGAACTTTTCCAAATGTTGGAATTTTTATTACTTAATTTTATAATATTAAACAATATACTGTTGTCATAGGAATAAGAAATAATTGAGTTAATGTCTTTTATCCATCGTTTTCTATTATTAAATAATTTTGAAAAAGATATTAACTCCCTAACCTCAAACAAAACAGAACAACAACAAAAAAAAAATGATAATACAAAAGTGTTAGTAATATTTCTATAATTTAATCATTGAGATTTTTACTCTCCCCTTTTAAGGTTATTGTTATTTTAGCGAAGGGTATATAATATCAATTTGCTTTTGAAATCATCGTATTTTCCAACTTGCACTGGAAGATTTTTTCTTCGTTTTTCAATTCTCATCCATCGAACTTCTCATAGGCTATCCATATATATCGTTTTTTTCGTCGGCGCATTTTTTGCAATTGAACAAAACCAGGTTTTTTAGGGATTTGTGCTCCGGGCAACTTTCATTAAAACTACGTATTTGTTGGCACAGTACATATTTTAATATTGTTTGTGCCAAAATCACGATCGCTGTCCAATGCAAGAGTCGCTCCAAGCAATTACTTTTTCATTGCCCATTAACTCATCATCGAAATAGGACAAAAGGAAGCTTCCGATTTCTTCGCTTAATCTTGATTATTCGTTTTCTGAATATGAAAGAATCCTTTACCAGCCGGTTCTGACTACCAGTCATATGCACTCCCAAGTTGTACAACCGAAGTTGCCGTAAATAAAATGTAACGCTTGCTGTAAACTTGGGAAATGGAAGAGTTTTTTTTTTGCAAATCGAAAGTCATATAGTAATGTACTGTTTCCTTTATTGGTGACAAACTCTTTGTCTTGTTTTTGAATTTCGAAGGCCGTTTTTCGCATTTTCCTCGCCTTTGTCACAATTCATGCATGCATGTCTTCGTGGTATACCGAATCCAAAATTGTAGCAGGTGTTAAAGACTCCGATATTTCGATTCTGTCAATGTTTTTTTTCTTTTCTTTCGCACTAAATTTGCATAAATTATACGTTTTCATAATAGATAATTCCGGAGACAAATGCCGATTCGGATTTTTGTTGGTTGAATAGTGTTTATTTTCAGTAGGGAACACTTCGGTGTGGTTTTTTACTTCTCTGTAGTTTATCCTTAGACACCCGGCCGGAAAGGTCTGTTTTCATGTCTAATTATGGTGCCAAGAAACCTAAGGTCATTCGTATTCTACCAATACACTTGTTTCGGTTCGAATGGCTCAATTAGGCCTCACAGATACTGATTTAAATAAAGCGAGCCGTTGCCGATTCTCTATTTTGTTATTGCAGTCTAGTCTATATTTTTCGTGGCAAAGACGACCTAAACGCGGGATATTGCTGGTATCAAGACTAGCGAGTCGTTACGCATTATATATCTACTTTGTTATTGCAGTCTAGTCTATATTTTTCGTGGCAAAGACGATCTAAACGCGGGATTTTGCTGGTATCAAGACTTGGTTGGAATTCAGCTACTCGCGATATTGCTCTTCCAATTTTGTGGTTCGACCATTTTTTTCCTATGTTTTCGTCATTAGATATATTAAATGTTTTTCACTTTCTGACATTTTCGTTAACTGGACATCAACCGGAGAATGAGAAAATAGAGACAAAAGCTTTTGTCTTATTTCATTTGATCAGCTTGTTAGCACCTTCTATAAATTTTTTTAAGTCAGCTGTTAAGTTATTATTTAATACAGAAGGTGCTAAATCAAAATTCTGACACTAATCAAATTCCTAAAACTTGGAATTATGCATTATCAAAACGATTTTTAGGTATTTTCGCCCTATTTATTGACATATTTGTGAATGTTCCATTTTCCACTGAATGATTCAATTATTATAGGACGCCCCTAGAAATGAGATGCTATGTTATATATCAAGAACTTGGCCTTATTTTAATCTCAGTACTTTTAACGGCCAATATTTTTAGACAGGAACTCCATATTTTCACATTTATCTTTCTGTGCGGATATTACTATTCGTCATTCATTTATTAATTTGCGTATACTATATACAAATTGGGATCCAAAGCTCGTATTACTATTATTATTTTATTCAAATAGTTAAAACATAATTAAATATTTCTTAGTACATATATCTTCGTAATTTAATCATAAGAAGAAATATCGTTAACTGCATATATAAGATATTATATATTGTTATATATCGTTCTACATTGGTAGAAATTTCTAATCGATTATGGCCTCTATAGGCTATGTTATTGGCATTTAGTGAAAATAAATAAATTTACATATATATACGAACCTTCATAACTGGCTTATACATCAACAATAACCCGTAGTAATTTAGTGTTTATATTTTTAAAGTTCCAATAATGTTATAAATTCCTACAATCAATTGTAAACTAAATTACCGTTTACATACATATATTACTGTTTAAAATTTGATTAAAAAAAAACAATATTAAAACACCTTTCACGCTTATGAGTTAATCAGAGCAGCTGCTAAACCCCGTAAAAATATATGTATATGGACATGATTCTGATAATGTGTCTAAACTTTAACACGAAAAACGGATCTTTGTTCGTGAATTTATACAAATGTCGAAATAAAAAGTGTCATATGCAAATTGCACAGAAGATACGGCGGTAAACCTACAGCCGGTAGCTTTTATAGCTTTATCCAGATAATGTTTCAAAATGAATCTGTTAAGACTACATTCACATAATTTACATAGAGAAGCATTCGCTTCTCCACACCTCTTGTCAACAAATAAAAATTTCATGCTACTATTTCATGAAAAATTTCTAAATTATAGTCTTTTACCAACATTTTCTTGCCTTTTAGATCATTTTTTTTCGTGTTTAGATACATAGATATTAAGTGCGCTCTGATTTACCCACACTTGCAGTACGGGAATAGTTCTTAATGTTGAGTGCAGGATCGCAACTATTTTCCTTGAAACCAGAAAAATTAATACAATTCCTTTTTTTTTTTTTAGTTTATCAAATTTTTATTTAAACGGGCTTTTGAAACATTTTTTGTTTCTATTGATCAAAATACATTTTCTTTTTCAAAAAAGTTCATCATTTATTTTAAAAGTTTTTTCTTGTTGCTCATTATTTTAAAAACTGTTTTTCAATTTCATTGAAGATACCTGGAGCAGAGGAATAAATATGAAAACTGGTAACTTATTTTTATTACTTGTTATTAAAGAATATATCATTTTTACACTTTAAAACATATTTTGCCATCTTTTATAGTGAGAAAGTGTTTATTTTTATTAAAACGAAAATTAAAACAATATAAATATTTTTATTTCTTTTTGACATGTTTTTCTATTTTTTTTTCTTAATTTTTTTTTGTTTGTTTTTAATTAAAATAATTTTTAAAACTATATATTACGAAAAAACAAAATCATATCCTCACTTATAAATACATGTATTAATTAGTATTAATATTAAATATTGTTATTGTGTTGTATTTTTTAATTCATATTTGCTTTTCCTTTGTTTCTGGGTGAACATTTTTAAGATTAGTCTTTCAAAGGAGGTGATGATAGTTTAAGGAGTTAAAAGACAAGAGAGAATAATAATGGAGTAGTGCGAATAAAATCGTTTGTAATATACAACCGAAGTTTTGTTTAAAATTCAAGGAAGTACAGCTGATGTGGTAAATTTTGTTAAATGATGTTTTTATTTATTAATTTTAGTGAAATTAAAAATTTTAATTCATTTAAAATCCGACGTTGTTTCCTCTCAACTTCTGATGTTCTTTTTATTTAAAACTGTGTATGTATATTATGGATTTTTGTTATTTTTTTTTATTTTAATTTGAAGTGGATTTTATATGATTATTTTTAGATGTTTTTTTTTTTTTTTGTTATTGTTTGCTATAATCATTTCAAATTTTTATCTGTTGTGTTAATATTAATTAAAACAATTTTCTTTAATATTCTTAAAAGTCCACTATAAATGATGTTTTTATAATGATAAGTGTGTTTCAATTTTAAGATGCAGATGATATAATGTGATTAGATGATTTATGTATGATAGTATAATTTTAACGATTTAATTTGTATTGAAAAAGTGTCGTTGATTTGTTTTTTATAATGAAACTGTTGTTTAACGTATTTCTTTTTGTTGTTATATTAAACATTTGCTTAAATAAACGATTAACAGTCTTGACTAACGTTACGTTCACACACAAGATTAAAAGACGTTTTTGGATATTATAATTTATTTTCTAAGGAAAGAAAAAAAAAATAGGAAAATATTTTATAAATCCTTGGTGACTTTATTAAAACTTTAAAAACATATTCCTTTTTAATCCCTAATTGAGTTCGTAAAAATTTGATCTGATAATGTCACGTATTTGTAGTTTGAGGATCCAATGTGGTTCAGAATCAAAACTCAAATCTGTCTAAATCAAAGCCTGATTATTTTTTGTGAACTTATTTTGTGTTAGAATTTTATTTATAACTTGTAAATAATTTTGTTGTTACCTCAAACTTTTTCAATATTTCGGATTTAGAGCGGAAGTGGTGTGGTGTTTTGGGGTTTCTATTTTAAATGACTTGTTTATTTTGGCTTGAAAATTTTTTTATACTTTTTTTTAATGTTTTTTTACATGCTCTTAGAGCTTGTTGATAAAGTCGATAAAATGGCGTGCTATATATACCTTTTGGTTGTTAAATAGGGTTTCTTTATGAAATTACAATGCAGCCTATATAATTAGCCGCTAAAAAAGCTTTAAGCCAAGGTAGGAAATTGACGCTCATCGTTAACTTTTGGTGCAGCATTTTGCTTGTCGCCAAATTGGCGTTTGCCACCGGCACGATTTCCACCAGCATTGTTATTGCCGCCACGATTACCACCATCAAAACGGGGTTTGCTGGGTGCATTACCACCCTCCCCGCCAGCAGCGGCATTATTGCGTTGTCCATTGCGGTTGCCACCACGTCCTCGACCACCAAAACCACCCAAGCGACGGCCATCATTGAAATTGAATTGTATATCTAAGACGCGTTGTTGTCTACCAACACGTTGGGGATACATGGCAGGATCAAATTCTAATTCTTCTTCGCTTTCGGTACCCTTCTTTTCCTTAGCAGCTTTGCTATTGTTCAAAACAATCATTTTCTTCCATTTGGTAGTATCTTCGCCTGAAAAGATGAAATTTCTGTTTAAAATAATTGTTTCCGAAGTATTCATACAAAATATTACCTTCGCCCGCTTTACGTATATTGAATTGAGGTTTAGCTCGTTGTTGTTGTTGGGCCTTCCATTCGTCTAGGGTTAATTCCTTTACTTCTTCCTCAACGGGTGTCTGTTCAGTTGTTTGCTCATTGCCAGATTCTTCGTTCTTTTCAGCAACATTAGCAGCATTGCCATTTTCCTCAAAATTCTTGTTATTGCCTTCTTCAATGGTGGTATCCTTAACGGAACCCCAGTTGTGAGCGCCAGCGCCATCACGTTTATCTACAGCTTTGACTCCTGAAAGGTTATAATAGTTTAAATCATAATTTAAATAATGCTATTTTCGTATCTGCAGAGCCGTTTCTCGCATCTTAAGTATTTTTACTTTGAATAGCCATTGATTAATCATTAAACCACTTGATAACCTTCTTTTGTTTATTAATTTACAAGAATATTTTCTTATTATTCCATCATCACAAGCGTGTTGAATATTATACCTATTTTTAATCTATATAAAGATTAATATTGACACTTTCATACTTTTTATTTTTTTATTTTAAACAACGTCTTATTGAAAATAGCAAAAAATATTTATGCAGGTTTATGTTATTACGCTGTTAACTTTTTGGTCAATATCAATTTTATATGACTCAATCCTCTGCATTACTAACCCGAAATATTTTATTCGAAATACGGATATATGTTTCAAGTTTTATAATCAGTTGGATAGTTTCAGAGTTATGTATGTTATATTAATACATGATTGTATCGAAGATTCTTTCTAGTTTATATTTTCAAGATAGGAATATATCAATTAACTTTGAGAAACAGTAGATGAAATAATAAATCATGGCAAGTGACAGTCGACTCTCGATAATGTGAAGCTCCTTAATTTAAATATCTCGATGATTCGAATTGTTTTCCAGTTCAATTAAAAAACGTTAAATTAAAAATAGTAATTTGGTCCCGTCGGTAATTTGAATGTATTAACAATCAAACTATATATCTATATACATATATAAAATTTAATTTTGATACGGCTTTTAGAAGTAGGACATTGGCAGCTTCATAGTTTCTTAAATACAAGTTCAGCTAATAAAAGCGTTTTAATAATACCAAATGTAATTTGCAAATTATTTCTAACTTCCCAAATTTTCTTTTTTATACCAAATAGTTGTCATAACGTCTATTTCGTATAAATAAAAAATTGGTTAAGAAAAGTACAGATATAAGTAGTATCTGTCACAGCTTTATCACTAAGCATGCTACAATAGCAAAATACAATCTGGTGCTGCAAAAATTGTCAACTATCTTAACACTCAAATAGAACGTATTTCTTTTAAAAGGGTATTTCAAATCAATTTTGTTAACGAAAGAGGAAGAATAGACTTTATTAGGGAAAAACATATTTTGATGTAGATTTTTGGAACGAAATTTCGTCATTCCTTGTCAAGTTGCGTTTGGAGATAAACCGGTTTCGGCTATTTTTACTATTATTACAATCTTTAAAGAAGTTTGCTTTATAAATTTCAACACTAAAAAATAAAAATATTAAAAATCACAATAAAGATTTTTTAACTTAGTTTTTTTTTTTTTATGAAAAGCATGAAATGAATGAGGCAATAATAACATCTCATCTACTGAAGAATGAGGCAATAATAACATCTCATCTACTGAAGAATAATATTATTCAAGGCTTATATATATTTCTATTTCCAAAATAATTTCCTTCTTTTAAATTTTCACTCGCTGAACTGTATGAAAAAATAAATTAACTTCGAGCATAAATCATTCAATAATTTCAAGTTGAGTCAAAAATATTAAAAAGCGATGCAACTATAAATTTATTATAACCTTGATATCAAATGAAATTTGATATTTGGATCGATATCAAATGCTGTAAATTCCTCCCTAGATTGGAACAACTCTTTTTTTAAAAGTTACTCTTTCAACAGTATCCTGAAGAAAAATATTTTTGCTATTATTTTATAAATGAAACCTGTTTTTAATAAAAAAAAATTGATGCGTAGAGTTTTATGTATATGCGAAACATTATTTAATATGATCGTAATATGAAAGATGAAATATCAAAAAATATTCCAAGTTTATTTTAAACTAAAGACAAATACATATGCCAAACCATTTAATTTGAAAGAAAGCAAAGATTTCTTAATTAAAATAATGTAAAATATGCCAACGGTAATTGGCCCTGATAGAAGGTTGGCTATTGCTGTTATTATTTTGTATGTTTTTGTTGCGGTATAATATTTTTACTACAATAATAGAACATTGAAAAATAGCACTGGACAAATTAAAAAGAAAAAAAAAAAACAAACACACATTCATCAAAACGCCCACATTTTTCTGAAACCACACGATATAAAATTGAAAATATGCACTACAAACTGTGCAAAGAAAACAGACTTTGGAAAATATTAAAATCCCAAAAAGTAAATGAAACTTAAGAAGTATTGCCAACAATTGTCAAATTTGGTGAACTATTATTGTACATCAGCATATCTTCTTGTTTTTATTTATATTTTGCTAAGAAATTCTTTGATTTCAATGAAAAAATCGATTGCAATTACAAAAACCTCAATTCGAAAGCAATAAAATGCCTTCACTGGACAATTCGATATAAATGTAGAATACTATCAGCAGTAATATATTTCCCTGCATCGATTGATTGTTTTCACTGTTTTAACATGACTGCCACGGTACTTTTCGGATTCCGGTCCGAGAAGCCAAATCGATTTAATCTTATATAATTAAAAATACTAATTATGATTTGTAATAATATTTAAAAAGTTTACAGGATGTTTTTTTTTTTTTTTTGAAAAAAGCCATACTACGCTTAGTTGTTGAAAGCAGTCAGTCATGCGGTCTGTGATGATCATTTGCACAAAATAATAACATCATTTGCTTTTCGGCCGCGTATATATTTTTAATAGTGTGTGATAGAGGTTTATAAAACATATTTGTCTAATATTCCCTCGTGTGTTGTCAGTATTGCAATGATTTTCAAGTAACTTTTATCTGGAAAAAGACAAAGTTTAATGTTTGCATACAATTCCAACTTTTCCATAACTAAATCATTTAAATCTTCAAAAAATAATATATTTTTCGAGTCCTATATTTGAGATCCGCTGTTCTAAATAAACAAACACTTCCAATGTTTTTTATAACTTTAAAAAAGCAAAATACGAAGAAAAGGTGACACTTGTGTAAAGTGTTTATAAGAATGTCTATTCGAACACAAAGTATTTTACTTTCGTCTTCATTTTAAGCAAGATATTAAAAAAATTTATATTGAATGTTTTCTTTTTCCGAGAACTTAATGGGGAAATGGAAGAAAGAGAATAAATTGGAACTATTTTTAAACACATGTATGCATACAGTTTTCTTCTATGCACTTCTCTTTTTATATTTTTTTTAAGAGTTAAAAGTACTTGGTAAATTATAAACCAAATATACTTTTGATAATTATTTATATGATTTGAATGTTTTTATAGTTAAATTAATATTATTTTCATTTTTGCATTTTTCTAATTGAGAATGAAAAAGAATGTAACTGAAAAGAATGATTTTATTTTGCTTTATTTTATGGCCTCCCGCGCTGTTTTTTTGTGCATATAGTGGTTGGCTGATGGGTTTGTAGCGTTGTTTATTCATATTATCTCTCTTTAGTGATCATGCATCATCATGTTATTAACCCCACTTTTTACTTTTCATTTCATATTTTTGTAGTTTCTTATCTTCACTATACACAAACATATGTTTTTTGAGTTAAAATTTTAAGGCTTAAAAGTTTTTTTTTCTATATAAGAAACCTTTTTTGATTTGCCTTAAACCGCATAATAAATTGTGTATCGAAGTTTTTTTTCTTTCAGCTAAGTTATTTTCAAAAAATATACATTATGTATTAAGAACCAAAAAATATTTGTAGAAGATTTACATCATCTTTTTTTTTTACTTTTTACGTGTATATGCATGCAATGCTTGTTGAACTTTAACTGCAACTTACCAGTTTTATCAGAACCCGATTGGCGGTCAAATTCACGTTTGCGATTGCCACCTTCAAAATTACGATTGCGTGGTGGACGATCAGCACGGTCATTACGATCACCACGATCACTACGATCACTACGATCACCACGATCACTACGATCACCACCTTTGAAGAGCCCACGTTCGCCGCCTGCAGCAGCTCCAGTTTGTCCATTTTCGCGTACATTACGACGATTATTACGTTGTTCACGTGTTTCACCATTTTGTTGTTTAAAGTTAACACTGCGCTGTATTTGTTGCCCTTGACCACCTTCACGTGTCTCACCATTATTGCGCTTACGATTGGCGCCACCAGCAGCACCATTAGCGCTAGCCCCACCTTGTTTATTGAATTTATCAGCAGCACCAGCTGCCGCGGCATTAGGTTTCTTATCATTTCTATTCAAGGGCTTATTTTCCTTTTCTGCTTGATTAGATTTCTTAACTTGATTATTGTTATTAGCTGGTTTGACCGTTGATTTTGTCCCATTGGCAGCTCCAGCTGCTGTTGTTGCAGCGCTACCAGCAGCAGCAGTCTTAACCTGCTTTTTCTTCTTGGCAACAATATTATCTAATGGATCACTAATATCATCGTCCATGAACAAAAGTTCATAACGATTTTTTCCAGCTGAATCCATTATTGCTTTGAAATTTATTTTTTATTTATTATATTGAATTCAATTCACTTCTCTATTTTTTCCTCTGTATTTTAAAGTTTCGCACCCAAAATCTCTTAGCGGACTACAATATATTTAATGTTAACCTTAATTTTGGTATTTTTGCGTTCTTCTGCACACACACTCTCATCAAGTCTTTTTAAATCTTAGAACACATGCCCACCATTGAAAAAAAGCATGGTATACACATATCAGATACGAATTTGGATGATTGAAATAGAAGGATAGATGGTTGGAATAGTAAGAATTGAACAAATAATAAAAGAGTAATACGATAATGGTGGAATAGTACTACCAATAAGAAGAAGAATAATATTATCTGTGGCTGTGTGTAGTATACATATTTAATATTATGAGTATGCATTTTATTTTCTTTTCAATGTAATTTGGTATTTTTGTCTCTATGTATGTTCCCTCACTTTGACAATTGGATTTTTTCTTTCTGCGATGTATGTTTCTATGTAGGTATGTATGTATGTATATGGAAATACTCTAGACAGCAATAATATTTTTTTTTTTTGGTGGACTGTTTTTATGGTTGTGTTTCTTATGCGTTTAAGTTTTATATGAGTTAAAACAACCACTATTTACTTTCGTTTTATTCCACACAAATCTGTGTTTAGTTGGTACATGAATATTTATTAATACATAATTTTAAATTACACAAATTTGGTGTATTTCTGTTATTTCAATTTAATTTAAATAGTAACTTGTTATACTCGTTGTTAATTAAAAAAAATTAAATTCAAGGTTTCCTCTTCTGTATAGGTGGAAAAAAATTCTTTCTTTTCATACATTAAATTTCATATTTTAATTAAAGTTTTCAAAGTGCTCTGGACCCGTTTTCGGTCTTGCAAAAATGCAATATGTCGTAGCTTTTCTCTGAAATCTATCAACAAATAAAAATTAATAAATCTATAAACTAAATGGAAACTTCAAAAAGTTAACTCAAAATAAATTATGGTCAATTTCAATAGACGCTTGAACTATATAATATATATAGTTGGTAAAAAATACCCAAATTTTTAAATCGAAATCCGAGTAATGTATGCCTATCTGTAGTTTAATTATCAAATGTCACTTAAGTGTAGGTTGAAAAACAATATAAGTATGTACATGATAATAATATTTAACTATTATAAGTATTATAGAAATATTACTTTTTAACGATTATTTTAATATTTTTTAGTTTGGAAAATAATAGTTTTTTTCAAGTTTTATTATTTTTTTCTTGGTAAAAATAGAGATTTTGTGCCTTATTTATGAAGTAAATAATATTGACCTAAAATCAGTTAATATCATTTTTAGTGCAGAAAATGATCGCACTATAGTGACTTGTTATCTGACAAAAATTAGATATAACTTGAAAATTAACTATTATTTATTTTTTAAGCGAAACGTATTTTTTTGTGTTTTAAAATTGATAAGGAGGATCAAATGATGTTATGATATTTCAATAGTTTTTGTTTTACCCTTTGATTTGCGTGAATAATATTGGTATTAAATTTTTTAAGAGGGATTTTCACAAATTTTAATTTTTGACATAGTCGTCGGGTATTTAAAGGTAACGGCCAAAACGCATGCTTGTATTTCAATCAGCTGTGTTTGACATAGAAATTCGCGCACAATCAATATTCACGTGGATTGTTGTAGTTGTACTAAATTCGCCTCGATGCCGCTTTTTGGAATCGGCAAATTTGTATTTTTTTTAGTTTATCTTACTGCTTCCTTCAAAGAGTATCTTAACGCAATTTGAAGAAATAAACATGGATTGTGTTAAACAAATAAATGCGCTTTTCTCTCAAGATAACCAAGATTCTGTAGTTAAATCTCAAATATCATCATTTGATTCCAGAAATTCTGCAAAACAAAAGAAATCAAGAATAGTAACTGGAAGATCGCACACAACAAGTGGTAACAACGCAAAAGTAGAGGCTTCTAGAAATCCAACAGTGTCCAAATCTAATTTGAATCCTATAAGTACTAGCAAAAAAGTACAGACAGCAAAGAAAATGTCCGACTGGGGCGATGAGGAAACCGAAGTAAGTCTTAATGCTTATTTGATGTCTCAGCTGTTAATATTTTAAAAATTGTGAATATTTACAGATAATTGGGAAAGGCTTTGGCAATGATAACGCCTATAAGTCTAATGAAGGTGACTATCAGAATGGAGATTATGACAATCGCGACTATAATAACAAGCGTTTTAATAGTAATCGCAATGGTGGCGGTCGCGGCGGAGGTATGTATAGTTTTCTGTACTGTGAGCAACATAATATTTTGCACACCAAACATTCATTTACAATAAGTAGGGTTAGGATTTTAAACTCAAAACACATTTCAGCAGTTTAATCTTGGTTCATCATAAATAAAATAGTTAAAAAATTATATATCTAGAGTTAGCGCAAATCTTTCCATATTTTGTATTTATATTTATATATGTTATTAATAATTCGTTTAATAGATATTTAGTTAATAATATTCAAAACCAATCAATTTTTTAAGCTGGTATTGAAGATCTTTATTGAGAAGTTGTTTTCTTGCTAACGCTCAACTAGGAGCGTTGTAATCATAGACAAAACCATTTGTATAGAATAGCGAAACATTTGTGCTGCAAAAGGCGCAATTAATAAGACAACTAAAATTTAACTTTCAAAATTAAAAACGAATTGACATACCGAGTTATAACTCGAGTTGTAACAATGAATATATAGAAAATATATAATCTACAAATTGATTAGCTGTGAATAAATACGCACGTAGAAACGAAGGGCAATAAACGATGGCATGGTTTATGTGTGAGAACAACGGTCAATTGATATAAGGATCTTAGCGATAGGCTTACCAACGTTGTTTTCCAAGATGTTCGGAACAATGACGCATCTAATCCGTAACAAATAGGAACAGTAATTTTGTGGGTTCATTAGTATACCTCGTGTTTGTAGTCATCGCCTCATACGGGGAAATTTGACATTTAAAATAGTCATCCATCGAGAAATGCGGCTACTCGTTAAATATATAATGAGAAAAGCGGCTTAGTTTTTGATTATAAGCGATGAGCACCTGGGTCAGTTGAATTTCCATAGCCCAAAACCCGTATCGATATTTCCCAAGTTGAACTCTGCGGACGTACGAGATCTAATATGCGGCGAGAAATTGACTTTCTCATTCGCAGACAGATGATGATTTTGCATCAGTGGGTAAGCAATTAGCAACACATTTGGCAGAGAAATCCAAAAAATAAACAAATATTGACAGCACAAATTGAAGTACTAGCGACGCAGCTTTCAAGTTTTTTGAATCAATAACATGCCAAGACGTAATTAAGCAATTTCAAACATATTGTACTTCTTTCTACGAAATCTTATTTGAATTCGGTAGTAGCGAGTACACAGTTATCCAATTTGCAACTTTCTTTGATGGCCTTTTTGACTTCTTGTGTGATTTTTTTAAAATGATATAATTGGCCACTTTTTGCAACTTTTTAGCCAAATCTGTAATTTAAAAGCATTTTACATGTGTACATTGTAAGTTTATCCGTATTTGTTTTTATTATTAAAAGAATACATATACCTACAGACTATTAAACGGATATTCTTTTGTACTGAGTTGCCAAATGAATCTGACTAAAAACTGCAACATTTTGTGGGGGAAATTAAATTATAAATAGGCAAATTTAACAAGAGTACCGACTGATAAACGGAGGTTCTGAATTAGATACTACAAAACTCATTATCTAGACTGTTTTTGATGAAGCTTTCATCTTTTTTTGTACTTATTTTGAACATGGGTGGAACCCATAATTATATTTTACTATTTTCCCGGTACACTGTGTTGTGTAACTGATGCGTAACTGAAAATTCTTAGAAGTAACTTAATATGTGGAGAAATTCGATAATCGTAAAGAAAAATTCACTGTATGGAAATTCGTGCTAAAGAGATCAAAATACATTATGTAAATTTTTGGAACGAATTTCCGTCATCCCGTCTCATTGATTTTGCCATTGCAAAAAATATTAGACGTGATAATTTATTTTTCAATTCGGTCTATGATCTATTCTCCGACTATTCTCCTACGATCGTTATTTTACAATTTTCGAACGAAAAATGACAATTAAGATGGCACGTAGCCGAAACCGGTTTGTCTCCAAACCAAACTTGACAAAGGATGATGGAAATTCGTTCCAAAAATCTACATCAAAACACCCTGTCGGAATACCAAATCAAGAATAGATCAAAATATACTAAAGTGGTAACTACAATGTTCGACTAGTATTTGAAATACTCTTTCCGGATCGCCAAGCGGTTCGCAAAGTTTGTTTAGCCATACAATTACCAAGAATCTTGCATTTTCTTTTCGGTGTATTCTGGGTGTTCCCTGCATACTGGAACAAACTTGCAATATTGCTTTCGAGTGATCGTTTGTTGGCCTTTGTGGGTGATTTCGGTACATTTCACACGATTGCACATACCGAGAATCACACAAGTAATAGTGTAAAAATTTGGCGGCATTGTAAAAATATAATTTTTGCTTATGAAAATTAATAGTCCTATATTCAAAGGCAAAGGTTTTTAAAAATTAAATTCATATTTATCGTGTTTCTATATTCTCCAATCCATACTTACAAAAATCAACATGTTTTAATGCTGTTTTGTTCTATTTTAGGGCGTAATGGGAATGGGTTCAACAGATACAACAAAAACAACGATGACAATGAAGAAAATGGTGAATCCAATGGTAAGTGCGATTAAATAACGATTATTTTGAATAGTACACAAATATATAGTATTAATGATATTGATGCATGTTGTTATATTAACTTTTCAAAGTAAATGTCTTGTTAGTTATTAGTTTTGGGTGTTGTTTTTTTTAATGTATTTTATGTTACCATATTAAAGCTAACGCGAACATTAATACTAACGAGCAATATCAAAATTCCATATTTGCTCTAACTCCTAAAGATTTCTTACCAGAAACTGTACATTATTTTATGAATAATATGTCAGAACTTTATCGAAAGGCCACACTGGTACAAAAATACACCTTAATGAAATATTTAGTGGAGGCGTATGACAAAGCACTTCAGAGATTCAGCGAAGCTCCGCAAAGGCATCATCTGAACAAAAAGTCATCTTCTAGAACTAAAAAGATAGAAAGACAGCAAACAACTTTTGAAGAAAGTGTTCTTTCACCTACAATTCGAACTCAGAAGCCAGAACAGGAAATGTTATCCGAATTACACACTGAAACAGCCAGCATACCTTCACAGAATGATATATTGGATTTGTTAAAAATATTTCAACAAGACCAAAGTTTTTCGACAATTCAAAACGATAGGCGTTTGGAAAGTCAAGGTAATATAACATTGTTATCACCGACGCTACAAATGCCTTCCATAAATATTTCCGATTTATTAAATGTTGATTTGAAAAGATCGGACAATTTTGAGCTTGCATTCTTAAGAAAACACCAACCTGAACCCCAGAAGCAACCGTTGTTACCTATGTCAAGTGGCAATAAGCAAGGAAATGTTAACAAAGCTTCAGATTCGTCCACTTGTTTTGCGAAAGAAAGACAAGCTCAGACGAAAAGATCTACCCGAAGATCACCTTTCGTTTCACTTGCCGATAAATCACCAAAATCTACCAGTATTCTTCAATATCAATGTGAAACACCACCAGCCACGCCAAAACGTTTAAGACCACGAACTTTTATAACAGAAGAAGAATATAGTTTACGATTTCGTTTGCCACACAGAAAATTTTTTGAAATCGACGAATTGCCTCTTGTTAAATATAATATTGAAACTTCATCACTCGCATATTTTGCCATGGATATGACTTTAATAGAAGAAGAATATTCAGGTGTAATCGAGAATAACAATACGAATAACGACCGCAAGTCAGTTGAAGTACAATCACCAACAAGGAACACACTTGTACCAACTCGTTTACCACCAATAACTTTGTCGAACTTGGCAAATACTGGTGACAATAGTTCTAGTTTAAATATTGTACGCCAAGCCGCTTCCTCTATGAATGAGTTGTCTTCATTTGGCAGACCATTACAACCTGCAGTGCCAATTGATGTATCACGTATCGAAGAAGAACGTACCCTTGGAATTCAAAATTATACGTCACCACGCGCACGCGCTGATACTGTTGGTATTCAAATTAATGACGTAAATGTTAGCATTAATTCGATTGCATCTATAGGCGCAGCTGCTGAAGCATGGTATTGCTTATTTTTATATTTTTTGTATATTTTATTAAAGCGAGTTTTATTGTTATTCTGCAGTATAACTTGAGTAGAAAATGACTAGCAAATAGTTGAAGTACAATTTTTAAAATATTAAATCTTTGGCTAACACTCAGACAAAACGTGAAATACCAATCACGGGATTGCTCATCTATGCTCTGAAGTAGTAAAACTTCTATGATTTGCTGGTGATTTTCTAAGATCTAGCGCTTTAAAAATAAGATAAAACTCATTTTTTTTCTCGCTGTGTGCTCGAATTATACAGATCTGCAATGAAATCCTCCTTAAAATAAAAAGTTTCTTATATCAAATGGTTAATATGGCCCCCTTTAATAAGGTTGTTAGTTACACTTGTTTATTTTCCCACATAACTCGGGAAGAGTTAAACCGATTTCAATAAACAAAACACCTAAATACTTTGCTTGAAATTACCTACCAGTTATCTAAACATTATTTTTTGTGTTCAGAAACTGGTGGAAAATTGTTCTCATGCAAAATTAAACAATTTTGGTTCTTTTAATATTTTTAACCTCAATTTTTCAGTTTTTCATTATTGAAGCAACTGTTCGCGAGCTATTGGAAAATAAACTATTGTAACCGCCCCATTAATGCGGCCATATTAACCTCGCCCATTACAAACAAATTGTATGTGATAAAAAAAAAATATTTTTATTAAAAGGAGGGAAACATTTCTTTTTGCAGACCAGTGTTGTTAAAGCACCTTTCAAGCATTTTTATAACAAACAAAATTATTACATAGCGAACCCCAAAACGAAGTCATTACCTTGCCAGGTATTGAACCTCCGCCACAAATAGTGGATAGTGGTATTAATTTTAACACATCAAATTTGCTTACAACGGAGAGTGGATTTATACCGTCAATGTCTAACATTGACTTAGGAACTCAAACAGTAGCAAGGGGACAGCTACCAACCGGAACACTTTCATCTGCTGGTGATACGGGCATATATAAAACGCCAATGCTGGCCGCGCATAAATTTTTACAGCCCACAACAACATTGTCTAGTGTGGAAGAGCATATATTTCAAAGTAAATTAAAAAAACGTACATTGGATGTCTCGACACCCGTGACAGTATTAGCTAATATAAGGCCTTCACAAAATCAGTTATTTCAACTTGAGCAAGCAAATAAACCAATAAATTCATCATCAATTGAAAATAGCTTGACTACGCAAAATAATGCTGATGATGATTATCGCAAGGATTGGTATGAAATACTAAGAGCTAGGTTACAAAATACGAACTATAAAAATACTTCAACGCCCCAGCATAAACCTAAGCAACGTAACCGAAGGCCAAAAGAAGTTAAAAAAAAATCAGACATTGCACAAAATGGACGCGGTCAACAAACTGAAAGTAATGTTGATACAAGCAATCTACTGCAACAAACTTTAGCTGGCATCCTTCCACCTGTGCCGAGTAATTCTTCACAGCAAAACATAAATACCACTGCTTGTTCTGCAACTAGTATTGGTGCGCCTCTTTCTCCTATATGTGAGATATCTCCCATACAACAACAATATAATGAGTTTATTCTTGATAATACAGAAAATATTACCACAGTATTGAATAATTTAAACAGCTGTCGCGTTATGTTGGACAATCATCGTCGGGCTTTGCAAGAAAAGTTATCCTCAGGCACTTATCAACAACCATGCCAGCATTTTGATCCCGAAGTTTTATTAAATGCTCCGAAAACACGTCTGGCTGTGAAATTGGGTTTGCTGCAGAATATCATACGCCAAGTTTCATTTGATTTTACCAAATGTGATTGTATTATAGATCGCATGACCGCGGCTATGGGGTTTGCTTTTTTATTGGAACTAAAATCGGCTGGTCTTATTAATTTAAGTAGTGATGGTTGTACTGTATCGTTGCGTTAATTTTATGAATTGTTTTTATATTTACATATGTATGTCTTTATTTAGAATTTTATGTATCATAGGGGGTCTTCAGACCGGCAGATAAGGAGGAGAAACCGTTGAAGGAGAATGCAAATTTGAAACTCCCAACAAATGTGTTTCATTATATTGTATACGAATGCAGTGGATCAATAAAGTTTGGGCACACCATGTTTATTAAGAAGGAGCTGCCAATAACTTTGTTTCTCCTTAAATTGAAAAAAATAACTTTGTTATCGTTTTATTGACCATTGAACACAAAAATTATTTATATTTTACTATTTCTATGATACAACGCACTAAAAACTAAAGAAGAAATATTTTCATGTAAAAAAAGTTTAAGCACACATATGAAGAGTTATGAGATATGGCTGGTTTTTGCACATTTAATATTTAGTTGAAACTCCTTTGGCTTGGATAATTGCTTCTAAGCGGCGAGACATACTTTTTACTAAGCTAGATGTTTCATCAGGTGTAATATTTTCCCATTCTATGCATTCGTATTTTTTTCTCCAGTAAGTACCAAACGTGCTCTATGGGATTCGTATCTGGCGACGACGGAGGTGTTTTTAGCTGTTTGCAATGATAGATAAGCGATTCCTGCACAAGATATGAGGAATGTTTTGGGTCATTATATTGTTTGAACAAGAACTACCCATCTAAACCCAGCTTTGCAGCACTTGGAGCTAAGTTTTCTTTTAAAATATTCAAATAGGAATGCTTGTCCATTTTGTCGTCGATAAATACAAGATTTCCCACTCTAGATGCTGGTATACACCCCCACACCATAACATTACCGTCACCATATTTCACTGTCTTAACAACATTATTTTCCTGATGCTCTTTCTTTGCTTTTCGCCAAATTTTTTGTGGACCATCCGAACCATAAATAATGAACTTTGATTCATCGCTAAATATCACGCTATTCCAGAATGCTTCAGGTTGATTAATGTGAAGTTTTGCGAATTCGAATCTCTTTTTCTTGTTTATATCAGAAAGTAACGGCTTAAAACAGGGAACTCGGCCATGATAATCACCATTGTGCAGCGTATTCCGTATTGTTTGCGGATTGGTGTTTTCTTTAGAGCTTTGTTTCATTCCTTCGCACAATTTCACAGCCGAAATCTTTGGGTTTTTAGCCACTGCAGCAACAATGACCCACTCCTGGCGTGGTGTAAATTTTTTTGGGCGTCCACATCTGCTCTCAAGCTCTAAATTTTTTGTTTTTTGATGTTTTATGTTTACACTAGTATAAGGCCTTTGACAATGACACAAATTTCGCGATAAGATTTGCCTTCCTCGTGAAGATTTTGCAGACGTCTAAGAATATTTCTGAACGATTGACCATTTTGAGTTTCGCCACGAACTTAATATATGAATTGTCGTTAAAATAGCATAACAAAGAAGCACACACACGATGCGCCGAAAATCTTTTTTACATGGATTTACTTTGATTTTTAGTTTTTAATGCGTTGTATCCTTGAACTAATAAAATAACAATTTTTTTTGTGTTAAATGGTCAATACATCGATTAACCTATAAAATTTAATCGAAATTATTTTTTCAAGCTAAACTTATTGTTCCACTGTATTTTTTTAATGTTGATTAAAATTCATATATTTTTCTAATTGACTTTTGGAAAAAAGTTGTGTCAGTTTTCCTTATAATGTAATCGCAAATATGTGGCACAATATTACATTATTACACTTGCGGAGATGTGCGTCATACTTATTTGTCGGACCAAAGTTCCCTCCCGATACCATTTATAGTTTTATAATTTTTATTAATACATACATTTTTTTTTAATTTTTGATGTTTTTGTTGAATTTTTGTTTTGTTCTTGTTCTTGTTATATGTTAATACATCTATATCAATTAGTAATTCAATTTGTTACTATTATTTCAATACTAATTTTTTCAATAAAAATAATTTTTAACAAATCGCTCATTTACTCAAACAACGTCATAACTCAAAAAATGTCATTTCGAGATACGCGCGTTTCAAGTTTTCTATTTACTCCCACTACCTACAAAAAACAACGTGGAAAGTAGAAAAGATGTAAAGATAAAATTTACACACAATATAAAGCATGTCATAATGGACAATTCTCCATCGTTGACTCCAAAATTACATTTTTTGAGTTATGACGTTGTTTGAATAAATGATGATATCATCATCTCACAAGCTTATCGATGCATCACTCTTGTATCTTATTCAACTAGAAAATAAAGACTCGTTGTTAAATTCGTTTGTCAACGAACACTGTCAGTTATAACTGCACCGTATACACACTTTAGTTTGCCTCTACCGATTTCAGGTACGTTGTCCGCTAATCAAGCCTATATTATGAAGTGGGCGCAGTTGACTTCTATACGGACGGATATAGGACATGATCAAGTTTAGCTTGATTGATTAAATTCAGTTTTTATTAAATTACTGGGTAATTGGCATAATTAACTGATAGACATCGATAAATACAAAAGAGATGCCATTTCGTTATGAAGCCCATTATCTGCTAGCGAAATATCAAGCTGTAGACTATGAAAATACAAGTTAGAAACCAACTAAACTCCCTAACAATAAGTTATGCTGTAGTTTTCTTAATGAGCAGGAAGAGGGAATACTAAAGTATTTCTGTCATTGGCTCTCATTTTATTGTGTTATCGTTATACTTAATATACTAAAGATATAAACGGACGCGGAATATATTTGACGGAATAAGCGTAACCACTATACAATGTATACTTTCTTTTATTTTAAACAAATATTACCACAAGTTTGTTTTCACTAAGCATATGTTAAACAACATTTATTATATTATTGAATCACATCGTATTCGGTACTAACTTTTAGTCGCTGCTTCTCCCGCACCCTACTTACGATAGTGTTTTCATACTTTTTCATATTTTTTCTAATAATATATAATACCGTTTTCCCCTGCATATTTTGTTTGAAAAACCATAGTAAAATTATCGTAATAATTTTTTGTTCCGAAATTCTATCGTTCTAAAACTGTCTTTACATTATCTGAGTTCGCATCTGATTTCAGTATCTATACTATTTTAGTTTCAAAATGAGAATAGTGATGATCAAAATAAGAATAGAATTTTCAAAATGGATTAGTAACTTTAAATATAAGAACAAAAAAAATCAATATCAGAATAATAAATTTCAATATGAGAATCGTTAAAATCAAAATTAAATTACAACCCACAAAATGTCTACAAAAATTAGAAAAATAGCAAAAACTGCAAATATTTGCCGTATCAAACATGAATGGAAAGTGGAGAAATCGCGCATGCTGAATATTCCACAATCAACAGCATATCATTGTATATTAGAGGGAGAAACCTCAGACAGACGACAAGGGAAAAGAGTTAAAAAAAAATACTGCAATTTATTTTGAATATTTTGTTGAAATGATCAAAAATAACTGCCGCATTACATTAGCTGAACTCGTTGCTGGTAACTTAGAAAATATGCAATATTAATTATTTGTTTTTTATACATTTTGTATTAAAATTGTTTTAAATCAAAATAAGTCTTCGCATATCGAAATTTACTATTTTTATATTGAAATTTACTATTCTTATATTGGAAGTTATTATTCTTATATTGAAGTTTACTATTCTATTCCACTTTTGAAAATAAAATAGGATAGTATTTATAGTGTGTTTAATATAATTTTTTTAATATTTCATATAAGCTCAGTTCAAAATAAAAACCATATTCTGTTTTCATCTAATATACCTACAATATAGATTTATGCTGTCATATTCTTAGTTAGTTATTGAAATCAGTCGAAAACTCAGACATGTTAAGACAGCTTAAGAAAACTTTATCCTAAAAATGAAAACTGTGTAGTTAAATTTGTTAATTACAATGATTTTTTAAGCTTTAAGGTCTTAAATAAAAATGTTTCTTCAAATATTTTTATTCACTATCGACATTTTGAAACAAAATATTTTTTATAACAAACTCAAAGTAACAAACAAATAATATGTATATGAAAAATATTTGTCACAAATATTCAAGTTGTTTCAAAATTTACAGAAAACACAAATAACAACCACACGAGTACAAGGCAAATTGATAACAGGTAATTTCAAAGTGTTTCCGTCTTCTTTGCCGATGTCAAACTTCATATATAAAAAATGCACCGGAAATGGAGAAAATTTCTTTATATGGAATTTGACATCCAATAAGATAAAAAAAATAATTCAAAAATGTTTCAATATTTACAAAAACAAAAATTAATATTTAAAATAATTTTACATTTGTATTAACGTGTACATATGTGCTTATTTAAATAACACAAACAATTTTAAATTTATTGCGTTGAGGCATGATTAGGGTGTTGTTTTCGGCCAAAAAATTATTCTTTTTTTAATGTCAAAAATCGAAGACACACACAAACATGACTAACCTTTTCAGTTGACAACAACAAACAACTAATTATGACTAACACATGAGTACCAACATAACAAAAAAAAAAATGTCGATAATCGAATGTACACAGCCCGCGAAAATTCACAATTCAACTTTTCTTTTGAACAAACCATATACATATGTATGTAAGTACAACGAAAAATAACCTGAAAACTAAAATAGTTTGTTATAAATTGAATCTAAAAACATTTTTGAATCTTTAACAAATAATTTTTGCATATACATATTATTTGTGAGGTCGTTATAAAAAATATTTAATTTGCTGATAATGCTACACAATGAAGTAGCGAAATATCGATATTAAATAAAAATATTTGAAGAAACATTTTTTAAAAATGACACTGAAGATGGCAACTAGCCGAAACCGGTTTGTCTCCAAACCAAAATTGACAAGGGATGACGGAAAATCGTTCCAGACATATATATTTTTTAAGGCCTTTAAGCTTGAAGAATTCTTGTAATAATTATATGCATACATATATCAGGTCTGTTCTGAAAACCACGTTTTTTCAAATCACGAACGATTTTGAAATCACGCCGACGATTGGATGCTGTTCTGCAAATTACGTGATTTTACGATTTTCGGCGGTGTTTTATTTTTTCGAAAACACGAAAAAACAGCTGACTATTTAGATTTGAGTTTTGTTTGTTTAATTTTTTTTATATTCTTAATTAATATAAAAAGTAAAAATTAAGGTAATAAAAATGATGGGAGCTAGTTTATTGGCAGTAATTGCTGTAAAAAAACGTCGTTTACGGGACCTATCAAAACAAAGTTTACAAAGCATAAATACAAATGAAAACAAGTGTTTAAATAAAATTATTGCAAAAATAACGAAGTTGCCACTGTTTTCATAGATAAAATTTGCTTAGATTTTGCACTTCTAATTTCTAAATTTGCACAAGAATTACTCAGTTATTTACTATTATTATATTTTTTAACAATAATAAATAAATTTTGTATTAAAAAAAAACGGGATACTATAAATTTCATATATCGTACATGATATTTTACGACTGCGTCACTTTGGCAACCTCATAAATATCTTCGAAAAAACAAACCAGCTGTGACTGCTGAAGAGAAAAAGTAAATCACAAACATTGGTAAACACAGCAAAACAACTTTTTACAAAACAAACAGTGTCCTTAGAAATTTGTTAATATATTTGTTTCTGTGTGTATAAAACCTTATTTTATTACTTAAATAAATAAAAAACACAATAAGTTTTTATTGTTTTATTCCGAACTACAAATATTATTAATTATCAATTAATTAAAAAATTAGAATTACTTGATAATTAATAAAAAACACAATATTAAATATATACATATAATTTTTATTTGATTCTAAATGCAAAACATAAAAGAAACTTCAAGTGATTTGAAATCGTCAGACTGTTAGCTCACCGGTTTTAAATCACGAGATTTCAAAAAATTTTGTGCACAGAACACCTTTTCGTGATTTGAAATCACTTTTACAAAAAAGTGATTTTCAGAACATGCTTGTATATAAAAAGTTCGAAAACAATCTATAATAAATTACGATCTATAATAAATTGTGTAGTTATATTTTTTAGTAAGGTGTTTATTTTTAGCTCAACAAATTAAAACAAAATTTTTAATAAAACATGTTTGGTAGTGAAGGAATGGAATAAGTCCGTCATTTGGATTACACTTCTATAAACTAACTAAAATATAACAAACATTTTCAGTTTGGGTTTTAAACTTTTTCTACTGCAAACGAGTAAAGTTGGAGATTAAACCTTTTCATTGAGCAAACCCTGTTATAAAAATTAAATCTCTTCCTCCTCTAGGTAGGCTAGTATGTTAGTCTGACAGCCTGGATATCCTGGGTTAAATTCCCACCGAAGACTGGTCTTTTTCACTACTACGAGTGAAGGTTTTCGTGGCTTTGCTCTGCAATTTAAGTTGGAATATTATTTGAAATTGTAAAATAAAATTAAACTTCTTCTGTAAACGGTTTTAAGTTGTGTAAATGTTTTGTTTCTAATGACAGTCCTTATTTCAAACCATTGATTGTGTTACTACTAACATTATTGTCTTTATTGATTGTCCTTGCACTTGATTAAATTCACAAAATATTACATTAGATAATGGCAGACAACGCCGTGGCGGTGGTTTTGGTAGTGGCCGTGGTCGTGGACGCGGTGGCCAAAATCGTGAAAGAAACGGTCACAATAATAGTGGTGGCGATGGAGGTGGTGGAGAAGGCGGAGAGCCAGTTAAACCACGCGAATTTTACATACCTCCAGAGCCTTCAGAAAATGAAGATGAAATTTTCGGAAGTGGTATCACTAGTGGTATCAACTTTTCCAAATATGACAGTATACCCGTCAAGGTAAGATTTTTGAAAGGAATCCTTTTTATTTTATATGTTTTGTTAATATATTAAGGTTACGGGAGAAAATGCACCTTCAACAATACATTCTTTTGAGGAGGCAAACTTGCGCGACATTGTCGTAAACAACATTAAACGTTCGGGCTATAAAGTGCCTACACCTATACAAAAAGCCGCTATACCCGTTATTACAGCTGGGCGTGATTTGATGGCTTGTGCTCAAACAGGTTCGGGTAAAACAGCCGCTTTTCTATTGCCCATTATAAATAGCTTATTGACGGGAGGGGCTGAGACTTCAGTTGGCAAACCTCAAGCTCTTATTGTCTCGCCCACACGTGAGTTGGCCATACAAATCTTCAATGAAGCGCGAAAATTTGCCTTGGGATCTTATTTGAATATCCGTAGTGTGTACGGTGGCACTTCTTCGAAACATCAGGGTGAAAGTATTTGCCGGGGTGGTAGTCATATATTAATTTGTACTCCAGGCCGTTTGTTGGATTTTGTGGAAAAGGGTTTATTAACGTTTGAAGACACCCGGTTTGTTGTATTAGATGAAGCTGATCGTATGCTCGATATGGGCTTTAAAGATAGCATGGCTACCATAATGAATCATCCCACAATGCGTCCCATGGAAGAAAGGCAAAATCTTATGTTCTCCGCTACTTTCCCGGAGGAAATTCAACGTATGGCTGGAGAATATTTGAATGAGTACATTTTTGTTTCGATTGGTGTTGTTGGTGGAGCGTGTTCGGACGTCACGCAGAATATTTACGAAGTGAAAAAGTTTCAAAAGCGCGCAAAATTAATGGTGAGTAGTATTTTTAAAGTTCTTGATTTGATTTTCAGACAGTATGATTGTTATATGTAAATATTTGAAACGAATTTCTGTCATCCCTTGTGATGTTTGGTTTGAAGACAAACCGGTTTCGGATATGTGCCACCTTCAGTGTCAATTTACTTTTGTATACAAATTTTTGCAAACATTTTGAATAAAAATTATTATTTTAATGTTCATGTTTTTGATGAAGGTTGATTTGTTGAAGTATTTTCCAAAAAAAAAATTAAGTACAATTAGACATTTCAGCAGCGAATATTCTTGATATTCCTTTTGAAATAACAACACTATTTTCTAAAGAATTTTTTCAATTCATTCATTTACATGTTCCTTTGTTATGCTAGGAAATTTTGCAAGATAATCCTGACGGTACTATTGTTTTTGTCGAAACAAAACGGGGCGCAGATTTTTTGGCTTCATTTATGTCGGAAACCGAATTTCCCACTACGTCAATACACGGCGATCGCTTGCAAAGTCAACGAGAAATGGCCTTGGCTGATTTTAAATCCGGTAAAATGAAGGTTTTAATTGCTACCTCGGTCGCAGCACGTGGCCTAGATATCAAGGTTGTAAACCATGTAGTCAATTATGATATGCCTTCCTCGATCGACGAGTACGTTCATCGTATTGGCCGTACAGGCCGTGTGGGTAATAACGGTCGTGCCACCAGCTTCTTCGACCCAGAACATGATTCATCTATTGCAGCGGATTTAGTGAATATTTTGGAAGGTGCTGGTCAAGAAGTGCCCGATTTCCTAAGGGTCTATAGTTCCGGTGGCGGCAGTTATCGCAGTAAATTTGGTGGCCGTGATGTACGAAAAGGTGTTCCCCAGGTAATTATCACACGATCTTGTCTTGGGAAAAGTTCCAGCTTATTTCTTTCACTTTATTTCTAGACGGATGATAACTTTGTTAATACTTCTGAGCCCGCTGCATTGGAAGAAGATGAGCAATGGGATTAAAATAATGTTATTTGGATTAGATTTATGTCTACTCTTCTAAATTGACCTCCTTTTTTATATTCATTTTTATGACTTTTTATGTTTAAATGAACTGGTTTTCATTATTCCTTTTAAATTTTATTACTAAATCATACATTCATACGTATATTTATCATCATAGCATTATGCCTTTTTATTCAAGAAACAAAAAAACATAATGAATTATTTTATTTTTACAATGATTTTAAACGATTTCCTTAAACCCAAAAATCAATTTTTGTTTTATTTCATTTTTTTGTTTAATTGATTTGATTGTATTTTTTTTTGTGTATAAAAAAAATTAAAATTTGTTATACATGTTATCAATTAATTTAAATGAAATAATGTAAATGAAGAAGTTTCATTGATTGGAACTATGATTAATTTCTTGATGCGTATTAAAAATAAAATATAATGCTTGTTAAACAAAAATGATAATTTTCATTGTTAGCCAAAATTAAGATTTAATTTGCCTTATTTTATAAAACACAACGTACACCAACATCAGAATTTATATGGGAAATAACGAATTTTTAAATTTCATTTCAGTAGCAAACGCAAAATAACGTAGCATTTTTATCGAAATCTCGTTTAGTAAATGTTCTGAGACACTAGGCCGGTCGTACCGCCACAACGAACACTCTATCATTACTACAAATCTTGTGCGTTAGGGTTTGTAAACAATCTTCATTTCTTAAAGATGTAGGTACAGATTTCCTGATGGACTGGCATATGCAACCAGCGAAATGGGTGGTGGACTGACTTATCGCCTTACAATAACTTTGTGAAGTTGTTGTTAATTCATTAATTTACTACTTTGGAAAATTGGAACGATTAAAATTAGGTTTTATGAACTGCATATTGTATGCCTTTTCTCGTACACCAGCCAGTGCCACGAACAGAATGCGGAAAACCATTTCCGTCGCTACTATTTTTTTGTTTTGTTCGTGTTAGAATTAAAAAAAATGTATAAAAGTACTTATTCCATGTAGAACACTACCTCCTTAATAATATTCAAATTGTATAGTATATAGTTTTCAGAACATCTTGTATTGTATGTCATTTAGCATGCGCGATTTGTTTATTTTTCGAACATATGTTTTACCTTCCATGTGCAATCTGAAACCGCCAATTTAACAAACGGAAAAGTCAAATTAAAATCGTTGACTTTTTTGATCAAAATTGTTTAAAAACGTACTTTTCTATCTATCGGGCATGTTCTAACAATCGCAAGAGTGTCAAATCGCATGCGAGTAGCAAATCGCCAAACTTATTTTTGCATGTTCTGCAACTCTCGCGTTTTACTTGCGATTTGCTTTTTTTCTAATTTTTGTTCGAAAACTAAAAATATGTTTTACCAAA
This sequence comes from Phania funesta, assembly GCA_963932375.1. Lineage (NCBI taxonomy): Eukaryota > Metazoa > Arthropoda > Insecta > Diptera > Tachinidae > Phania > Phania funesta. Next base: position 98,343,289 of record OZ010653.1, on the reverse strand, counting down.
ACAAAAGCGAAACAGAATAAAATAATAATTAGCATTAAAAAGATTACAATCAATACGTGAATGCATAAAAAACGTGCTGTTTATTGAAATTGCCAGTGCAAAAGAAGAAATACAGAGGCAAAAGTTGCAGAAGCAAAGAACGTTTTTAAATTTCATGTTTTTAGAAAACATTTACAAAATGTCATTAGTTTTGACTAAAATAAAAAGAAAACACTATTAATTTAATTTATTCATAACTTTGTAGTTTCTTTAAAAACTATTTTAGTTTAAGTACAGCAGTTCACTTCAGTATACTCTTGCAACTTGAACTCCCCAAAACTTGCGAATGCGAGTTACAGAACACCTCACATGCGAGTTGAAATCCTAATCGCAAATTTTGTGCGAGATGCGAGTGTCGGAACATGGCCGTATGCTTCTATACTAATATAAAGAGGCAATGTTTGTAAGCGGTAATATCCGAACTACTCATCCGCTTTCAAAATGCAGAATGGCACCTCGACAACGGGTATGGACTTTATGTTATCCCGTTAAAATTCTTAGAATAGGGTCAGGGGCGGTAAACCCATAATTAACATTACAAATGCGAGTGTAACTTTGTCTGTTGCTTTGACGCTTAAACGGCTGAACTGCGGGTAAAAGCTAGTAGCGAATAAATATGAGACATTAGTTTTATTTGTATATGTTTTTTTTTATTACTGTTAAGTATTTATTTCGAAGGAAATACATAAGCTCTCACTTAGCGAATACATTGATTAATGCTTGCGACTTAGAATCGCCAAATTAATTTATGGCACTCTTACTTTGCGACTTCAAATCGTAGTGGCAAATATCGTGCGAATGAATGCGTGAACCTCTAGCTGAAAGAGGTTTCTTATTTTGTTGAAATCGTTGTCCTTTTAAACACCGTGTTAAAACGACATTTTTAATGTCAAATTGTTCCGTATATCAGTTGATAATAAGATAGATAAGTAGATAAACTGTGGCCTCGATAATAAAATTACATTCATATTGAACGGTTTGTGTCCGCACTAAGAAACATGTGAATGTTTTGTTACCTTTGCTATGTATTATTTTTCTTCTGTACCAAAGCGGCCACATTATTTTGATTTGACGTTCAATTTCATATAAACACTGCAAACAAAACCAAAACAAACTTTACGAAACCGGCATTCGTTACCAGAAACAATTACAAGGAAACAACTAAAAGAAATGAAAAATAGAGAGAGCAAAACAAATCGAGGAGCCAACATCATCACATTAAGAAATAATCAATATTAGAAATTCACCACCATTAAATGTTGAACCATTTTTTGTGCCTGCAAATTCTCTTTAGTCTTTAACGGTAACTTTAACTTAACGGTTCACAAAGAAACAACAGACAGAAGAAATAAAGGTCTGGTCTACAAACGCATAAGTTTTTTTTTGCGGCAGAGTGAAATATGTATTTGTAAAAAAAATTAAAAATTTAAATAGAGTAAACAATTGCGAAATTAATTCATAAATGGTTAAAGGTTGAGAAATATATATTTTGAAGTTTTTAAGTGTTAAAAAAGTGTCTTGTTAGTGTATGAAAAAAATGCGATTTGAAAAGTGTTACGAAATAACATTCTTTTTTGTGACTTTGTTGGCCAATATTTTAAAATATACTTACATAGAAGTGCATACGTAATCTTCCCCCATTACTCCACATTGAAGTGGAGAATTGTTTGTTTGTGTTTCTAGTTCAAGTGTTCCTAAATCAAGGGTGTTAACTTTTTTTTATAAAATTATTTTGTTTAGGTTCTAATTTTGAGTTTATCATGTTGAAACAGGTTTTAACACGTACGACGTACATACGTATAAGTTAAATGATAGAGTCTATTGCTGATTTTAAATACATTTTTTTACATATTGTTTTGCTGTTCACCACCCTCATGTTGGCTCATGTTTTTTTTGCTTTAGAGTTTTTATTTGGTTTTACCCCACCGTGATGTGAAAAAAAGAATGGCAGACAAGGTTCAAAGTAGTTTGTGTAACAAATTGTAATAAATTTTTATGTTATGTTTTTGCCTAATTTCTAACTTTTTTATAGGTATAAGATAAATGATTGATTCAACTCTCATAGTTACAACAGTCCCAATTTCTGAAACTTGTAAACCATTTGAAAAACTTTGGTGAAATTTTAATAAAAATTAAAAAGAAAAATACAAATTTTTGTAAAATTTTGTAAGAAAAGTTCTTAGAAGGGATTTTCAGCTTTATTATTTGTAGAAGTCGTTGTCGATAAGAGAATTCTATGCAGAGATTTATAGCCTACCATATAAAAAAAGCGACGTTTTAATAGAATTTATTTAAATAAAAATAGTTGTGACTTCTAACTTTTGCATGTTAACTGATTTGGTATCACATCGAGAATCGTTCGAAATCAAATTTCCAACGTTTGCAATTGTTGGGAATTGTGTTAAGAAGCACCCAGCAAGACCACGTGTCAAATAAAAAGTGGGTATTTAATTTTCAATGTAACTAAAATGAAAGCGGGGATATTTGCTATAAAAATACAAATTATGTCCCAATATGACGTAGACTACGCCCTATTGTAAATCTACAAATCTTCAATCGGGGTTTTTTGATTATGAACAAGTGCTGGCATTTAAAAACAAATCATTGCTATCATCGAAAAATGGACCAGGTGTTTTGTCACTAAAAAGTCATACGAGGAAACTATTAATATCAAATCTGTGGGGTTCGGTTTGAAAACATAATAGTTACTCGAAACTGTTTTGAAAAGTAAGAAATTTTATTTTTAAATATTAAATAAATTTTTAACTATAATTTTGGTGTTTTGGAATAGCCAAGTGAACTTTTTTCCCGCTGAATTCGGTCAGATTTCATATAGACAGTCTACACAACCTGCTGATTTCCTACACGCTTTCGGTCATTGAACGTACCAGTAGTAATATGGGTGGGATCTGATGGAATTTCTTATGGAAAATCTGAAATAATTATCTGTATAGGTGAAACTGTTTGTCAAACACATCAGAAAATGTTCAGACTAATGCGAGATTAAGAGAGCGTGAGTACTCACTATTTTCGACATCAAGCCACCAAACAGACGGAGAGTGATGTGAATTGTAGAAAACAGCCACCGTAGCGGTCAGATGAGAAAAAGACCCAGAAATGTCGATTCTGCTCCGATGGGCTAAATGGACATCGCCATTAAGTCAACCTTTATTTTGTAGTTAAATTTGGGCATATTTTGTGCTGACGGTAGAATTGAAGATGTGAGTTCGTTAATTGGGCGCTAGAACTGTTGCTCGGAGTTCCAGATTTTGAATTAAAAATCATCTTGTCGGACCGTCAATCGTGCTTGTCTGGTCACGCTATACTATTCGCTTGTTATTGCAGAACATGTGCAGAAATGTCCACCACAAAAATGTCTTGTCTTGTAAAATCGCTCTAGCGTCATATTTTAAAGTACACAAGTGAGGCATTAAGTTTCACTCTTTAGGAATGACTGTGGAATGTTTGCGGAAATTCTTTTTCATCTTTTACCGAATAATTATGTTCAGAAAAAGATTTACTTCTATTTAATCGATAAGCAAATTCATATGTAGGTATTCATGTGTCATATACATACACTTAGCCATAGACGACTTTTGGTCGAGGAAAGTCAATAAAAGCGGAGGGTGTGCAAATTTCGATTTATTCCATTGGATACTTTTGTTCTTAAGATATCCGGCAATTTTCTTGTCAGTTCTTCATATTAATTTCCACTGCCTTTACGTTGTTGTTGTTGGATTTATTAATATTCTTGTTTTCATACACACATATGTATGTATGTATGTACACACATATACTATAGTTTGTTGCAATTGCTTTTTTCTGTTGCTGGTTTTCGTTTTATTCGTGCTACGCTCTGCAATGACACGGCTATTTAGACCGCAACCACGGCGAATACAATGTATTCTTTACTGTTTGTAGAGTTGGCAACTTTAATACCTCGACCCATTTCTCAGGCTACTTATTTACCTTCACCTTTCGGTTGTTTAACTACAATACAATTGTTCCTGTGTTCTAGTTAGGGCTGCCAAACGTTTTATTCAAAAAAGCCAACATACAAAAAAATTTAAAACCGCGAGATTTTCTCGCAAGCAATATAAACGTAAAAATAATATATTAAACATACGCATGTTTTACAGTAATTCACAAAATAAAATCCAGTAATAATACGCCAATATTATTTAAAAAACCTAAATATTCATATTAGGAGCTGACCAATTTGTTTTTGGGAAAATAGTATAGCAATCACGTGATCTACGGATATTTTTAAGAAATCAACAAGAAACTGTAGGCCGGAAATGAATTCCTAGCCTCCTCAAATCGACTTTTTTCAATTCTGATCTATTTCGTTGATTCGTAAAATCTCTTTTAGGATTTAATATGGCAATGTTATGCATGTATCAAATAAAAAAATAGATGTCTATATTTTTATTTAGTAAAATATGGTTATAATTACGTTTGCGCAGTTTAGGTCATTAGGACAACAATTCCACTTAGAAACCTGAAAGAGGTTTAATTACGAAGAAATTTTTCGTCTTCTGAAAAAGCAATTCCCGGAATTAAAAAATACTTTCGATCGGAATATAATTTTCTGACTAGGCTGCTAATGTAGCAACTAAATAATTTTTACTTGGTCTATTATTTCTCTATTTTTTAGTGTTTTAGTTAAATATGGCAAACAATATTTAAACATCGTTAACGGCTTAGCGATTGGAAACACTTAAGAGCTTTTTAATAGAAAGTAGCTTAAATAAAGCACAAAGAGAAAAAAACCGTGGAAACTGTAACTTGCAATTAAGCAGAACCAATTGCTAATTGTTGCGAATTTTATTTTTCAAGCATTGCTTTTAATTATAAACTAAAAATCCCTAAGTGGATTTAGCAATTTTAAGAACTGCAGCATCAAATTTGAATAATGTCTTGATTAACTATAAAACTCTTCTGCCAACATACAGATTACTGTTTGCACAGGAATTTAGCTGGTGAAACCGTCACGTTCAAGCTACGTTGACCGAACAGAACAAAAATTATGCTCAAATTGAACAGGAACATATACACGTATTCTCCACAGAGAAGATCATGGACACATTTTCGCGCGTTGTTCTGCCGACGCTCTGTGCATGTCCGAAGAAATTTGTGGCTTGTCAAGACGTAGTGTAAAGAAAGCGAAACAAATATTAGCGTGTTTGCGGTTTTACATAAATAGGTTTACACAAGTATTTATAATTTGATTTGACATACGTACTCAACACTCCATATTGTTAGCAAATTTAATTAGCAATTTTGCTTAAATTAAAGCAACTTAAGAAGATATTTTTTACTAAGTAATTTTAAACAATTATTTGAATATTCGGCAATAACTGTTAAAATAATTTTTTTTTCTAAATTGAAAAATTTTTTTCGCTCGAACAAAAATGACAAAAACTTATTTGAATTAATATTGTTCGAATGAAAAGTGTATATAAGTGCACTTATTTACATGTAAAGATCGCACACATAATAATAAATGCACTCTAATAATTTTCAATTAACCTAATTGACAACTAAATCAATCATAGTACGATTTTTTATAGTTGCAAAATTAAACACGTTTAAAATGAAATACAAAACTGAGAGATTTTTAAATCCCGGGATTCAATTATAAACAGTGAAGTAATCCCACGCATAGCGCTACGTTTGGCAACCCTGCACGAAGTACTTTCACTATGCGAAGAGATTATTATAACCTTATTTTAACAACAATATAAACTGTGCAGAGTAAACACAAAAACACACTATTAATCAACATCAATATACTCTTTCTGAACATCAACTCTCATACATACATACGAGTACATACACACATAATTGAATTAGTCCTAACAAGCTTTGGAGTGGTTCAATATTAATTGAAATTTCTCTTTTGTTTATATTTAATATCGAACAAAGGATATTTTTCTTGGGCGCAGGCAGAATTATTTCTAAAATGTGCTAATAATTTCTAAATGAAATTTTATTTATCAACAAACAATGGACGGTTAAGAATTTAAGCTTATAAGAGTAGTGAGGTCGAATGAAACTTTTGCGAAGAGGTGGTTCAGAGTTTTTACTTTCAATTAAAATTGACTTTTATTTTATTAAGTTTTTAATTAATGACTTTTATTTATTAAAATTGTCTATAAAAAATTGTTGTGTTAGATTATTTTGCAATAAAGAAATCTAATTTAAACTTGCCGCTTTACAGAATTTTTATAAGATTTTTTGCCTTTAAAGAAAATATTTTCTAAAATATATTTCTATAAGAAAATCCAATCAATTCAAAGTATTTCCGGTTTCTTTGCCGAAGTCGAACTCCATATATAAAAAATGCAGCGGAAATGGCGAAACATTTTTTTATATGGCATTTAATATCCAATAAAAAAAGAAAAACAATCGTAACGTTTTGGTTGATTTAAAAACTATGACTGACTTTATTTCAAAAAATCTTAACTTTTATATCTACAAATTTTATGGCTTACAAAAAAAAAGTTTGTACTTATTTCCAGAGTTCATTATTTTTTTTGTTAATAATATCTTATGAACTATTTTGAAATCTTGTGTTTATAAAAAAAAAAATTTTTCCTTATTTTATTGCTGGTAATAATATTAACTACTATTTCGAGAGCAATCTAGCTGAGGATTTTGTCTGTAGTTTTAGTTTAAAGGCTCATTGATCCAAAATTGCGTACAAGGTTCGTTAATATAATATTACATATTATTAGACAACCGCAACTATTGGATAGGCAAGCATTTTTGGAAATAAACAATAAGGGAACTCACGCTTGGTTGTAAACAACCCTTGCAAACCTTGCAAATGTAGCAAGTCTAGCAAATATGCTACATTTTGCAAAACCATAACAACAAAATATACGAAACTAAGATTTGTTACACTTGAGCAAATATGCTATGGCAAAAATCATTGCAGATTGGTAATTTGCAATGCTAAAACAACTGTTTATTTCATTTTATTATTATTAAATCAAAACAACTAGACACCTACGCTAACAAAGTTTCACGGCGGTAGAACCGTCTCAGAACTGCCTGTGAAGACTTAAAATTTATGCTAAGACTGTTAAAATGTTTTTGTTATAATAGTAAAAATTAAAATATCAAACAAAACTCCATTAATTGATAAAAGTGTTTAGAAAGTTTATGCACACACCAAATACTTTCTTTGCGTAAACATTTTAGAGGCGGCGTTACCGTTTATATACTGGCTGCGGCTTAGCTTATTGCATGCGGCAAAGTTATTTTATGCAACTCTGCAATAAATTTGCTAAACGCTTAAAAAAGAAACTCACGCTTTGTGGCAGAAAATCATACGAAGTGTGCAAAAATTACACATATGCAACGAAGAGTGATTTCCGCTATAGATAAAGAAAATAGTTCCATCTCCTTTGCATGTATGCATGTTTGTGCACAGTGTTGTGGACAAATATGCATGTCTGCACTTTTTAACAGAAAGCAATTAATTTAGACTTAAGTTTGTATTAATTCTTTTATTATTTAAACATTTTGGTAAAACGCAAACAAAGTCTTATTTATAAATTATACTTAAATTATTATTCTATTAGGGGTTATTATAATTTTTAGTCTACCCTGAAGAAAAGCTTCAGTAAATTTAAGTAATAAAAAATGTTTGCCACATTTTCTAAGAAAAAACTCCCCAATTTTCCGACAATGGAATTTACCATAAAACATTTCGCGATTAAGGATATTTCGATCTAGTTTTAGGCGATTTATCAAATATTCAATATAAAATTTTCCGGCTTGAGGCACTTTTCATGGAAATTTTTCTTAAGAAATTTTCGATAGTATATTTCTGAACCAAGAAAATGTTATATAGTACATCCAGAAACAAATTGTCGACTATGAAATTTTTATTACTCGTACTTTTTTGTGTTTGTTAAGAACTTGTTTGATAGAATATTGTTGCCGTAGCAGTGGGAAGTGGAAAATTGTGGAAAATTTCGATTTAAAACTTTCTAAATCTAAAAATATAAAAATATTGAGAAGTTATTTCTTATTCAGTAATTTCAATTATTAGTTGGGTTAAATAGATAATATTTACAAAAGTACAAACACACAGAGAATGCTAAAAACGTGCGTAGCGGCACAGAAAATGCACGTTCCTTTCTACCAGGGTCTAATAACTTAACTTTTTCAGTATTCTTAAAAATTATTGCACCAATCGTGAACAATTTTTTCCATAATCAAAAGAACAAAAACGAACTTAAGACAATTTTTTTTTTCTAATTTTAAAAGGTGGTGATAAAAAGTTTTCGATATATTAAACAGAAGGTGTCGACGGGAAGCTTTTTGGTTTGAATTATTTCCAATAGAAAACCTACTAATTTAAAACGTTTCCATTGCAAAAGATTCAACAAGTGAATTATCGATGGATAATTAAATGACTTAAGAAATTTCTAAGAGAATCTTTTTCGACTTAAGAACTTTTCAATGCATTTTTGGTAATAAAAAAATCTTTCAACTTAGAAAATGCTAAAAAAAAAAGAAAATTTGCCGACTTAGGCTAGAAAAAATCGATTTTTTGGTAATTAAAACAATTCAAGCGTTTTTCCTACGAATTTTTGGCCGCTGTAAATTTTTTATAGAGTTGCTTTTGTGGAAAAAAGTTTTAAAATTTTTTTTTGGGTTTGTTGTAGGCATTATTTGCTTAAAATTTATTAACTACAAATCCTTATTCCTTTCGCAAATATATATTCAGAAGTACTTGAATTTGGAGTTGTGCGGTCTACGAACTAGTTCGTTTATTTGAGAGATTCTTTTCAAAAGGTGGTGGCAGTTAAAACAATTATAAAAAGAATACAATTTGCTTTGGTGTGCCAAAGATAAGAATTATAAAATCACGTGTTGTTTTTGTAGTTGTTGTAAAGCCAGAAACACCTTTTGGAAATAATCTCTCAACTGAATGAACTACTTCGTGATTGGCCAAACGCTACTTGAAATAATATCGCCTGTTTATATTTGTTAGGGATGCATCGTACATTGTTACCGATATATCACCGATATTTTAGGGCTTCCGATATATCGGAATCGGCGATATTTTTATTACCCATACAATGATATATGAATATTCGTATCGTACACAAAATCAAAAACAGCCGCAAATCAGAAAACCCAAAATGTTCTTTAGTTGACGAGGTAAGAGAGACAAGTAACATAAAAACATGCATAACGGTTATTGTTTTTGATTTATTGTGCGACATGTACATCATAATTTGCGTTTTAATTCACTATCACTATCCCTGATATTTTGTTTCAGTACCCGTATCGTTACTGAATCGTCAAAAACGTGTATCGATGTATCTCTCTTTTTAATACATAGAAAATGTTTCGGCTTTAGGCATTTCCAATAGAAGTATTTTTCTTTTCAGGAATTTTCTATAGAAAACTTTTTGACTTCAAGCAATTTCAATAAAAAATTTCTTGAATTAAGAAACTTTTGATAGAAAATTATTTGACGTAAGAATATTTAATAAAAAAACTTGTCTCTATAGAGTGGTCCATGTAAAATTTTCGATTTAAAAACCTGTCAGTAGAAAATTTTCAACAAACAATTTTTCGATAGAAAATTTTACAAACATTTTTCGATTTTTTAATAGAAAAACTTGTCTCTACAGAGTGGTCAAGGTCAAATTTTCGATTTAAAAACCTGTCGGTAGAAAATTTTCGACAGACAATTTTTCGATAGAAAATTTTCGGTTTAAAATAAAAATTTGTCTATACAAAAATTTTTCGATTTAAAAATTTCTAATAGAAAACTAACCGATTTCAACTGCTCTCGATAGAAAATTTAGGGATAGAGTAAGTTTTCAATGGAAAGTTTTTCAAACAAATATATATTTGACGAAAAACTTTACGTCGATCAAAAATTTGGAATTTTAAGGCGTTTTCTTTGAGAATTTTTGAGAATTTTTATTTTGAGAATTGGACGATTTTTTGCCGTGCGAAATTTCTCGTCAAAGCAAGTAAATACTTTTACGTTAAAAAATTTTTCATTTTAAAATATTTTAAGCGTTAGAGAATTCTCTTCTGCAAGAATTTTCGAACACTGTAAATTTTTGGTCTACAGATTTTCTTTTTAAAGTTTGTTTTTCTGGAAAAGGATTTGTTATTTCTTTTGCAAGAGTTTTAAAGCCAATTTTCAAAATTACTTGAGATACAATCATTTCTTTATTTTTTATAATATAAACCGAAGGAATAAGACATTTGCAATGCAGGACAAAGAATATTAAAAGGATACATTACAAGCTGCAATCATTGTATTCCTCTGTTGTCAATCAATCAACTCTTGAATATGTCAAAGGATTAATTTTTTGGAGCAATAACCTTTATTATTATAATACGAAGGGTTATGACACTAAATGATTTGTTGTAAGTTAACCCTGTGATCTTTTTAGCGCATACAATAAATGAGAAGGCTTTTGAGCAGTAAGTGTATGTAAATACCAACATTAAAGGAATAAATGAATATTTGATAGATTTTTTTGCGTTTATTTCTAATGTCTCCTTTCATTTGGTGGCAAGCGTTTTATCTTGATTTTTATATAAAGATACTCTAAAAAAACACGACACTGTTGTTCCTTTTGTAATATATACAAGTACCATAGCTGCTACTTTTTTCTACTTCAATCTTATTTTATCTGTAACAAAGTATTTTTTTCTTTCTATTCTCTGATGTTGTTCATGGCTAGAGCTTGAGGGATGTTTAGAAAACCTACATAGAAAAAAATGGAATATGTAATAAAAGAGATAATAAAGGAAGACTTTTTGTTTTAAAATGCTGAATCGCTTCAAGACGAAATGAAACTGGTTTTTTTTAACTTTTAAATAAAGCTTGAATGTAAAAATATTCACTCTCCTATAGCCGAAATTCGCAGGATAACGCAGGATATGCAATTGTGAAGAGATAAAATAAAAAAAGTAATAAATACTTTCTTACATCGTTTTGTAAAAAAATATATGTAAATAGAAAACTGTTGACAGCTTTCTTTTGAATTATAGGTACGACATATTTTCAATACTAACTAGCTTTATAAAATTCGGATATGTGGAATATTTTAGCACTAATTTTGAATAAGTACGAAATTAAACCTTAAACACATTTTAAGTTTTGACTTATTTCAGGCGCTCAAGTTAAATTTTGAGCCTAGGTGTTTTTGAAGAAATATTGAGAAATTTTATGAAAAATATTTTTTGTAGGAGATTTCAGACTTAAAGTAGTTTTTTTTCGAGTTTCAAGAAAGGACAGCGAAGAGGTAGAGGGTTACAATTATCAACTGTTCAAAATGTTTCTCGTAATGTTTTACATACCTGTACCTTCTACCTAGAATGTAAGGATACTAAGATTTTCAATGTGCACAAGAGTGGAAGGAGGGACTTTAACTACAACTGAAATAAAGGACAGATGGAATTTTTTTTATATATCCTTATATCCTCATCCGGAATCCGTTGTCAAAAACTTGTTATTTTTTTATGTTGCACAGTGTTATTCTTTCTGTCTATTCTATCAGTTTTTTTTATTTGAATATGGAGTAATTTATCCGAAAAGGCTAAATGAGTCCTTTTTATTTTGATTTAATTATTCAAAGGATTGTTTAAGTTTTAATAAAATAAACAATTTTAAATTTTTTTGTATAGGAAAATATTATTTTTTTAATCATATTGTAGCGGAAAATATCATCTAATTTTCCTCCGGCTTTGTTGCATCTTCAAGCACTTTATGGCAAGGTGCTTTTTATCGATTTGATCAAACGCAACATTTCTCGCGTTAACTTTTCTGTTGGCCAAATTTTAAATTGATAAGCAGTAGTAGAACATGGTCCTCGAATTCAGGGATTTTGGATTTTCTTTAGGATTTTCAAGCGGTTTTCTTTAAATTCTTTCATGCAACAATTTAATCCTGTTAAAGATTTAAATTAATAAAGCTCGGCTTTGGTGTTCAGTTGACAGTGCCTTAACAAATGTAATTTTTATAAGCGCCACTTTCTATACGTCAGGACCAGTATAATTTTGTTATTTATTAAAGTTTTCTATGCAACATTCTTATTTACACATACACTCGTATACGAGTATTTGAGTTCATTGAACGAGTAAAAGACGTAAACTGAAATGAGTGTGAACTTTTAAAAAGGGGAATGTTTCATACATAAATTATTAATGGCTTTTGGTCTACTATGAGGAAGTTTACGAAATAAAAACATTTCATAAAAATTGTCTTGTTTTATATCCTACAGTGCTTAGAAGAATCTAAAAATATTGTTAATAATTTATATGGAAATTTTACATAATAAATGTTTAAGAGTCCTCCTAAAAAGTTTAATAAAACCATAATCAATAACTGATAAATTTTGCTATAATAAAAGTGTAATAAACTTTCCTAAGATTTAAACAAGTTCAATACAAATAAATTGAAAATCATAAATTAAATAAAATTATTAGTTATTTGAAATATTATGAATAAAAGTATTGAAAGCTTAATACAACACGACAGTGGCAACATGTCTTCAGAACGTCAGTCATCTGAGGACGTTCAAGAATCTACCGCTACACCCGACGATGCGGCCATTGAAGGTAACGGTGATTATAATAACGGTGATGATAATAATTTCGAATCAAATCTAAGAAGGCGAAAGGGAAAAATTATTTCCTGTGCTAAGGAAACAATTGAGAATGGTAAGTGAATCATATTATACAACTGATATTAATTATTAAGAAAATCTTTGACATTATTAAATCGGTTAAAACTAAATTTCTTTAAAAAAGTTTTAGTGTGTCCAAAATGATGTCCCAAACATTGCAATGTATTTCTATAACCAGCCCCAACACTCCAAATTTTGAACATTAAATTTTCAGTCAGGATTTTCTATAGAAAATTTTGTCCCAGTCAGGATTTTCTATAGAAAATTTTGTCCCAGTCAGGATTTTCTATAGAAAATTTTGTCCCAGTCAGGATTTTCTATAGAAAATTTTGTCCCAGTCAGGATTTTCTATAGAAAATTTTGTCCCAGTCAGGATTTTCTATAGAAAATTTTGTCCCAGTCAGGATTTTCTATAGAAAATTTTGTCCCAGTCAGGATTTTCTATAGAAAATTTTGTCCCAGTCAGGATTTTCTATAGAAAATTTTGTCCCAGTCAGGATTTTCTATAGAAAATTTTGTCCCAGTCAGGATTTTCTATAGAAAATTTTGTCCCAGTCAGGATTTTCTATAGAAAATTTTGTCCCAGTCAGGATTTTCTATAGAAAATTTTGTCCCAGTCAGGATTTTCTATAGAAAATTTTGTCCCAGTCAGGATTTTCTATAGAAAATTTTGTCCCAGTCAGGATTTTCTATAGAAAATTTTGTCCCAGTCAGGATTTTCTATAGAAAATTTTGTCCCAGTCAGGATTTTCTATAGAAAATTTTGTCCCAGTCAGGATTTTCTATAGAAAATTTTGTCCCAGTCAGGATTTTCTATAGAAAATTTTGTCCCAGTCAGGATTTTCTATAGAAAATTTTGTCCCAGTCAGGATTTTCTATAGAAAATTTTGTCCCAGTCAGGATTTTCTATAGAAAATTTTGTCCCAATCAAGATTTTCTATAGAAAATTTTGTCCCAATCAAGATTTTCTATAGATCATTTTGTACCAGTCAGGATTTTCTATAGATCATTTTGTCCCAGTCAGGATTTTCTATAGATCATTTTGTCCCAGTCAGGATTTTCTATAGATCATTTTGTCCCAGTCAGGATTTCCTATAGATCATTTTGTCCCAGTCAGGATTTTCTATAGAAAATTTTGTCCCAGTCAGGATTTTCTATAGAAAATTTTGGCCCAGTCAGGATTTTCTATAGAAAATTTTGGCCCAGTCAGGATTTTCTATAGAAAATTTTGGCCCAGTCAGGATTTTCTATAGAAAATTTTGGCCCAGTCAGGATTTTCTATAGAAAATTTTGGCCCAGTCAGGATTTTCTATAGAAAATTTTGGCCCAGTCAGGATTTTCTATAGATCATTTTGTACCAGTCAGGATTTTCTATAGATCATTTTGTCCCAGTCAGGATTTTCTATAGATCATTTTGTCCCAGTCAGGATTTTCTATAGATCATTTTGTCCCAGTCAGGATTTCCTATAGATCATTTTGTCCCAGTGAGGATATAGCAAATTTGGCACAGTCAATATTTTCTATAGAAAATATTATCCCAGACAGGACCATCTATAGAAACTTTTGTCCCAGTCAGGATTTTCTACTGAAAATATTGTTCCAATTAGGGTTTGCTAAAGAAAAATTTTCCGAAATCCGAATTTTATAGAAACATGAGGATTTTCTGTAGGCAATTGTCCCAATCATGATTTTGTATAGATTATTTGGTCTTATTTTGGATATTTTTGAGGATATTTTATCCTCATCTTGATTTTTTATAGAAACTTTTGTCCTATTTAGAATGTTTTATATAAAGTTTTGTCGCAAAGAAGATTTTCTATCGAAATTATGTCCTACTATAAATTTTTATGGAAAGGTATGTCCTAATCAAGATTTCCTGCGTAAAGTTAATTAGGATTTTGTATAGAAAATTCTGTCCCAATTAAGATTTTCTACGGAAAGGTTTGTTTCAAACAAATTCTGCAAAAATTAAGATTTTTTATAGAAAATTATGCACGCAAAAATATTGTGTAAACATTGTGTTCGTTAAGGAAAAGAGTGAATGCTTTATTATTTATGTGGTTGACTCGTATAAAAACCTACCTGTCACTTTCTTTGTCTACACTTTTTAATGAACATTTTCCTCGAAAGCGATTTTAAATAAAAGAAGTGTATTTATGTATGTGAGTGTGTTTGAGTAACTCACTCGCTCTTAGTTAAAATACTTTTCCCAGAAGTGATGGAGAAGAGAATATTTAGGTGGGTTTTAATGAAAAAAATTTTGGTAACTCAGTCTTTATTACTTGTTATAATTTCTGGCCCTTAAATGGCCCAACTAAATATGTTTGACTTAGTGACACATTTGTTCGCACTACTTTTTATTTAGATACAATTAAATTTGTAAGGTTATTTGAGCATTAGAATGATGTGTAGTTGTTCGAGTTATTTCTCAGCCCATGGTGTTAGATAAAAATGTTGTTCATTAAAAAAATTGCACAGACAAATTTATTTAATGGAAATTGTATTAAATAGTTTCATAAAATCTATTAAAGTATTTAATATTACGCAGAAATTCTGTTTCGAGGAATAATTAATAAAATAATTAGAAGTAACAATTGCTTAAAACGCAAGATATTGCTACTACTACTGTGGGCAAAAAATAGTAAGACTTTTTAATTTAAATTTAGCGCGGAAATCCATTCGTAGACATTTTTTTTCTACGTTGGTATGACTGTCAGTGACATCTGTGCCAAATATCACATCAAAGTAATCATTAGTGTTTAGTATACGCTTGTCTTTTTGAAGTACAACACGTTGGTATGACTGTCAGTGACATCTGTGCCAAATATCACATCAAAGTAATCATTAGTGTTTAGTATACGCTTGTCTTTTTGAAGTACAACAAGTGCATTCCGCGATTTTTACAATGAGTGAAATTATTCAACAAAGAAGTTCCATTAAATTTTGTCTGCGGAATGAAATTTCAGGTGCCGAAACGTTCAGAATATTGCAAAAGGCCTTCGGTGATAATTGTACGTCGCGAGCAAGTGTTTTTGATTGGTAAAAATTATTCAAAGCGGGTCGAGAACGCGTTGACGACGAACCACGTCCAGGACGGCCATCAACATCAACTGATGATCAACACGTCAATAAAATAAAAATAAAATAAAAGTGTTCGAAAATCGACGATTATCAGTCAGAGACCTTACTGATATCGTTGGAATATCGGAGGGATCAGTGAAAACTATTTTAAAAAATTTGTTCCGGTTACCACATTAATTCTTCGTGCGTTTTTCGCCAAAAATTCAATCAATATCGTTCCACAACCACCGTATTCGCCTGATTTAGCTCCGTGTGACTTCTGGCTGTTCAGCAAAATCAAGCGACCGCTCTGGGGAAACCGTTTTGAATCAATTGAAGAGAAAATATAATCACATTCCAAAAATCGCAATAAAATCAAAGAAACCCAAAAAATCAAGAAATCAGAAAATGCTTCGAAGTGAGAAAAAAAAATCGTTTAAACAAGTAGTCAAATTTAAGTTGATAAGACAAAAAAAAAAAAAACTTTAAACAAACGATAAATTAAATTAAAGGACAAGAAAACCAATAAAAAGCCAGCATTTGACAAGATTAAACCACGAAAACCTCCCAAGTTTAAAACAAATTGTTAAATCGTAAATATACAAAATCCCAAATCTGAAAGTATAAGCCACGAAAACTGCCATAAAAAATTCCTTGAAATCGAAAGAAAATCTCCGAAACAGTGCTAACACTGAAATCAAGGAAAACTGATAAATCCAAAATAAAGGGAAATTTAAGAAAATCACTCAGTCGAATCGATAAAAAAAATTTTGAAAAATATTTGCGAATAAGACAAAAAATGAGAATTAGAGAAGAGATGGTGGGGAACCTCTCTCGAGTAAAAATTTATTTATTATTCATGTTACTTCAGGGTTGACGATTATGCAAGCGACAAAATGATTACAATTGAACTGCAAGTGATAACAATATTATTAACGCGTGATTGGAAAAGGAATTAATCGTAATATTGCTATATTATATTGCTACATTAAAGGGCGCGTTAGTACGCTAGGCCAAGTACAGACGTAATGCACAAAGTGTGTATATTACGCGAAACCATTCGCGCTGTTTGCTGCTGCCTTTAATAATAAAATAATGAAAAAGTAAGGACTCTACGTATATGTAACCTCGTAGGCCAAGCTTGGCAAATTTTTTTAACTTTCTAATATGGGAAAGGATTATATCAAAAATGTTACCAAACTAGCATGTTGAAGAACTTGGTCCTCATTTTGATCTCAGCACTTTTTACACCCGAAATTTTTGGATAGAAAATTCGTCTTATCTTCACATTTATGTTTTTGTGCGGATATTTTTTACTTTGCGGTCAGAAAAGTGAAATAATTGATAGAATAAGCGTAATACTACATTTACACCTACGCAAAATCTGGTACTTATGAGATTTTGAGCGAAATCTAGTTCATTTCTACCAGATTACCCATACAAAACAAAATCTACTTACGAACTAGATTTTGGCAAAATCTCTCAAAATCTTGCAATACTGAATGATGCAACTATGTATTTTTTGCTAATGTACTGAAATATACAGCGCTGAACAAGAAAATTTTGACATTTGTAACAAAAAAAAAAAGCGCGGTACAAACAAGATATTTGCAGCAATATTAAAAAATAATAAAAGTTTAAGTGATTTCAATATGGATGAAATAATAATAAATAAAGTGTAAGTAATATTACATATGTAATTATGTGTATAAAAACAATTGTAGCACGAATTTAATTAAGTTTAGAGCCAATTTTTTATTCTTTCTTCAGTCAGATATTTTTGTTATGAAAATGAAGTCCAATAATACGTCAAAAAGCATTGGTGTAAATGGCAGAGATTTTCTTCGACATTTAAGCTGAAATCTACTAGATTTTGCGTAGGTGTAAATGTAGTATAACATCTACTTTTTAATAAATGTTTATTTAATAATTCATGTCGTATATGGGAGAAGATGGAAGGTATATAATGTTAAATAGCAACTTGTCTCTGTTAATGAATATTTGCCTAAACCAAAATGTGGTATACACTTGTTACCGGTTGCATTTATTTTGCCAAATATTTTCCGTGTCTGACCATAACTTAGAGCTTATACGATATCAAGCAGCCGACTGCAGCCCTCTTCAGAAAATCCTTATTAAATAAAATTGTAACAAATTTCTGTGCAAATACGTTTTTGGCTTAAAAGTCCGACATTTCAATATCAAATTCAGGATTCTAAAAATCAAATTCAGAACTTTTAGATCAAGTTCAGGATTTATTACTAAACCAGTAATAGATTTATTGATTGATATTTTTTGTAGATTTCTTGAAGGACTAATTAATAAACTTCAAGAGGGTTAGTTCTGGACAACGCAGCAATTCGCAAGACAAAAAATTTGCTGAGTTTATATTATGAATGTGATAAATTAATCTTTCTTACGCCATATTCTCCAACGCTAAATCCATTCGATAAGAATTTCGCTACAACTACATTCAAAGCTCGCGAATTGTTGGCTGATTCTCTAAATTACCGTACTTATTTAATATAACTGAGGAATTATGAGAACCATCACTCCTGGTGATTGAAGCAATTATATCCTGGATTTGAGATGTAAATTGCCATCAGCTGTTTCTGAAAAAATTTTGCATTAAATGAAATTTATGTTATTTTTATTAATTTAACTCAAATACATATAATATTTTTATTATAACTTTTTCTTCTAACTTTTTTCGGCTGTTTATTAATAAGTCCTGAATTTGATATGAAAAGTACGAATTTTGAAGGTGAAAACCTATATGAATATTATTTAAGAGTTTTCAATAACACCAGCTGTAAGTTTTCAAGCATGAACTTGTAGGCAAAATAGTCTTACATGAAAATATTCGAACAGTATTTAAAGTTACTTGTTTCAAACAAAAGACAAATATTTCGAAAGGCTGAAAACGTTTAAATTAACCTTTTATTTTAATTAGAAATTTATTAAAATTGATTGAAATAATGTTAACGAGAGTTTTAATATATTTTTGCCACTAAACTTAATTGAATTGCATTTCCAGCCACGCTATGAGTTAATTGGAAATTGTTTGGTTTTTAAATGTGCATAAATGTTTTGGTTGTAGCAAATCTAGTATTTGGATTTTCTGGCAACAGAGGAAAATGGACAATGGAAAGCAAAAATATTTTCATTCAACAATATTCTGACATGATGAATTTTTCTAAAAGACTAATATTAACAACAATAAGCAGCTGTCATCTCCTGTCAGATGTGCCCAAAGCCATAATGTAATATCTTTCATAAAGTCTATTTGATGGATTAATCTGTTGGAAGTACTTTATTCATCCTGCTGTTCATGTTATTTTATGCTAAAACCAATACAGCAGCAGAAATAATTTATAATGAAATTAAACTTAATAAATAAGATACGAGGGCGCTTCAATCAGGCTGCGACTATTCGAATGGCCATCGTAGCTGATTAAAACTTGACACTACTCCCGCCAATTACCATCTCATAAAATATGTACATGTATGAAATTGTCAGTAGCTATTTAAAGGATATGAATTTGTGAAAAAAGAAAGGGACTTTCGTGTAAAAATTAAATATTATTTTTTTTCTAAAGCCAACAAATGTCCTGGAGGCTGAGATTACTACACTCGAAAATATTGAAGTATACCAGAATCTTCTAAAATCACATATCTCTGTGTTTTGGATTTAAAATCATCAGTTGATTTGCACTTTTTCTTTTTGATTTGGCAAGGAAAATGTGAGTTTATCAGCGTCATTTGTAGGTATTCAGCATCCAGCATCTATTTTCGAAGCCAAACCCCCAAAAAATTGCCTGGCGGAAAAATACCCTAAATTGTTTATATAAAAAACGCTCATTTTAAGCATCGTCTTTTTAATTTATTACACTCTTCTCAAAACTAAAAAGGGTATACATACAGTGGTGGTCAGCTATTTAGGAACAAGAATATATATACCAAACCTTTTACGAGCTCGAGACAAATAAATAGCGAAGTGTCTGGTCAACTAATCCAAAAAAAGTCTAGTCGTACTATAAGACGTCGGCTCCAACAAAGGGGGCTTGCGAAGATGCATTGCCAGAAGAACACCTAGACAAAACAATGGAATTTTGGAAAAAAATACTCTGGAGCGATGAATCTAAATTTAATTTGTTCGGTTCGGATGGCACGAGGTATGTGCGGCGCCCACCAAACCAAGAACTCAACTCTCGCTATACTTTGAAAAGCATGGTGAAGGGAACATCATAGTTTGGGCTCATTTTAATGGTATGGTGTTGGTCCCATCTGTCGCATAAATGAACGCATGGACCAAAACTTATATATATATATATATATATATATATATATATATATATATATATTATCCAATACAATAAAGCCGTATGCGGATCAAAACATGCCAGTAAATTATATTTTCATGCATGACAATCATCCGAAACATACGGCCAGGTCCGTAAACCAATGGTTTTCTTCCGAAAATATTGGTGTTTTAGATTGGCCTGCACAGAGCCCGGATTTGAACCCAATAGAAAATCTTTGGCAGACGTAAAAACAGCTTTGGAGAAGAACAACAACAGGACTGCAGATGAGCTGTTTCGAAATATTGAAAACATTTGGAAAAACATTCCTGTCCAAAGATGTCGCAATATAGTTGAAAGCCTTCCAAGAAGATGCAATGCAATCATTAAATCTAAAGGGTTTCCAACTAAATATTAGCTTTAAAACCTTTTAGAAACAATTTATTTATTTTTGTAGGAAGTTTTTGTATATTTGTAATCATAAGCTCACTTGTCCTTATTTAAATGACCAGGCAAAAAGTGAAGTGTAACATTTTTTATTAGAATAATAACAAGAAGTTACTTACTTTGTTTTTTACCTTTTGTCACAAATAAATATATTTTTAATGTTTTAAAAGTTTTTATAAACAACTTCTAAATTGCCTGGAAAATACATTAAAAACTTGTCCCTAAATGGCTGACCACCACTGTATATAGGTTTGTCATTTCGTTTGTAGTTTCTACAATATTCATTTCCGGCCCAATAATATATATATATATATATATATATATATATATATATATATATTCTGAATCCTTATAGGTAGGGAAGTCCAACTAACGATGACTAAATCAACTTTCTGATGGACAACCTAGAATCTTCAACCTTGGACCACTTGATCATGAGTTTGGCGAATTTTCCCTATTTCAAATCAGCCGTATAGATTCACAAGTTCCTGAGTTATGGACCAATAACCTTTTTTCTGTTTTTTTTTGTATATTCACTTTTGCGTGGAAACACTTAACACAGCCCATGAAATTCGCCACAAAATCAATATTTAAAAAAACGAAATTGATAAAAATTCTCAATATTTTCAAAGTTTACCACAAATTCGTGAATTCCCTATAAAATTGAAAAATGTGAGTTAACATTTTTTTTCAAAAAAATCTAAATTAAATAAAAACCGAAATTTTACCAAAAAATATCAAAACAAACCAAAGTTCATAAAATTTTTAATAACCACCATAAAAATTAAAATTTCATTACATTTATTATTTTCGCCGGAAAATCACAAAAAATTAATATTTTTTTGAAGACCGTTTCACAGCATTGATGTTTAACAAACTTTTAAAACAAAAATCAAAATTTCACCACAAGTGGCGGATTATAAATTTTACCAAAATATTTAAAAATCATACAAATTTTAAAATTTTATTACAAATCTGAAAAATGAAAGAAAACGAAATTTTATAATAATTTGGGAACAACAAAACACAAAAATATCATAATATTCCGAAAAAAAAACATATTTCAAAAAGCCGATATCACAAAAAAAACCCAAAAGTCTCAACATTTAGCAAAATATTTAATTCACAAAAATGAGTATTTTACAAAAGTTAAACATTTTACAAAAAATCAAAATTAATCTGAAAAACAAGAAAAAAATTTACCAAAAATTCGAAAATCCATAAAAATACAAACTATAGTCCAAAAATTTAATATTGCAAAAATAAAAAAAAATTTCCAAGAAATCGAAATTAAAAAAAATATAATCAAAAAACTGGCACAAAAAAATTAATTGGTACAAAGTCTATATTTAATAAAAAACCAAAATTTTACCAAAAAATAACTAAAGAGCCAAACAAAATTTATGAAAACTTCGAAATAGAATATATCTTACAAAAGTATATAAACGATCTCTAATTTCACCACAAATCAGGAATTCACAAATAAATTTAAAAATTCACAAAAAAATCTTAAAATCAAATTTCAACATTATTAAGGAATTCACTAAAAATTAAAAAAAATCTACACAAAACGGAACTAAAGTCTTAAAATGTTTAAATTACCAAAATCACTACAATTTTCAAAAAGCAAAGTTTGACGAAAATCAAACAATTACGAATAATTAGAAGTTAAGAAAAATTTTTCTACTCAACAAAACTTTGAAAATTCACCACAAAATCAAAAAAACTGGAATAAAACAAATTAATTCCAAAAATACCATGAAAGCCAAAATTAAAATTACAAAGCTAATTTTGTAATTTCACCAAAATATTTCAGTTCCACCAAAAATGTTCAAAAAATCAATAATTTATAAAAAACGTGCGACAAAATAAGACCGATATTCCAGCAAGTAAACAAACACAAACTTCACCAAATTTTGAAATTTAACGATCAAATTTACTCAATTGCTAAAAAAATTGCACTAAAAACTCTAAATTTTATCAAATAATAGAAATTTTACTATAAAATCAAGATTTTATCACAAACTGATAAGCATTCAAAGAATAGAAAAAAAAACTTATAGAAAATTCTTGTATCAACACGAAAGAAAAGTTTAAATGTAAAATAATACGACTTAAACCGGAAGCCGAAATT
Source organism: Phania funesta (assembly GCA_963932375.1). Classification (NCBI taxonomy): domain Eukaryota; kingdom Metazoa; phylum Arthropoda; class Insecta; order Diptera; family Tachinidae; genus Phania; species Phania funesta. The sequence continues at coordinate 98,320,625 of OZ010653.1, read as the reverse complement.
TAATATCTCAAACAATCCTTTGGACTGGAAAACTCTGTTGTACAGTTGTGGTAGTTTATACTTTTGTGAAGGGTATATAAGATTCGGCACAGTCGAATATATCTCTCTTACTTGATTTATATTATATTTTTGCTAAAATACCAGGCCTCCATTCAAAATTCATAAGGTCTTGGTGTTTTTTTATTAATATTTTAAATAAATTTCTTTCTCTTGCTGTTTGTTATCTCGTTTAAAGTTAAAATATTTTTGTAGCTTTAATAGTTTTAACTCTTTTTATCCCTTTTTTCCTCAATATGCTTGTATGCTTTTCATTTAACACCTTTAAAAAAATCAATTAATTTATTTTCGTTTTTCATTTTTCAAGTTGATTTCTTCTACGTCCTGTCCTGTTGCACTTTTTTAGACGAAGCAAATTTTTTTTAAATTTCGCTCATTGAAGCTGCATGAACTTGTTGTTTTCAGTAGTGAAGCAATTTTTTAAGGAAATTTATTTTATCTTCTTATATATTTTGCTTATAGTCAGTCGTGGCGCCATGGAAAAGATCTGTGTGCTTTGAACAGCATTTCAGGGGTGTAAAAACCATTTTCTTATAAATTACACATTGAACTTTTAGCGGACTTTTAAACTGGCAGTCTCACAAGTCAACGTACGGTTAATGAGATTTTTGTAAGGGACAATAAAATGACACTAGCTAAAGAAGTCAAATATGTTTGAGTATTTTCTTTTTTATTATTATTTTGGCAAATACACTTCTAGTCAATTCTTTAGACCACCCACGTAATATTTGGTACTTAGCAGGCCATATTGAATAGTTAAAAAGTTGCGAGTAACGGTATTTTTAGGAAAATTATCCCTTAAAACAATTAATTTTTTGTTTATTTGTTTAGGGTTGCTTTCTATTTCAAGATTTTTTATGAATACCCAACATTAGTTTATGTGAGAGCTACTCGTATTTATTAACAATTGAAGCATATGGCATTCAAGAAAGATGTATGTAATTCAGTGAGTTGACAGTTCTGATGAGAAGAATTTCAATCTGGACAGACCGGATGGCAATAGCTGCTCTTTGCATAATTTGGGAACATTAGACATGTGTCCGAGTCACCATCGCATAAAAATTCTTTTGAAAATACATACGTCAGGCAAACTGTTAATCATTTTCGGTTTAAAAAGTAAAGTTTATTAAAACACATATAAAGCTACGATTACGATGGAACTTTTATTTTATTATAATGAAACTTTTATTTCGTTATTTATAATGACCGCCGACGGTTGGTTTTAAAAAAATGTCTAACGGCGTCAAATCATGATCCTGGTGGCCAATTGACGTCGCTAAAACAGGAAATTATGCATTCGGAACAATTCCCATGCAATAAACAATTCCCATGCCATAAAGCCAAAATGTGTTGCTCGTGGCCCCATCTTGTTGCAAATATATATCGTCCAGTTCATAACCTTCAATTGCAGGTTGGTTATCATAGGGCCATAGCACGGTAACGGTTCTTTCAGCGCCATTTTCTAAAAATACGACCTAAAGACACCAACCAACCATCATGCGCCACAAACAGTCACTTTTTCCGGATGCAATGGGGTTCTCCGAATGTGAAACAATTTTGCTTTTTGAGGTAGCTACCGGTAAAGATATGAGCTTCATCGCTGAAGAGCATTTTGTTTGAAAAATCAGCATTCAAAGCCATTTGCCTAGCACCCCATCAGCATATTTACGGCGATGTGAATGGTCTGTCGGCTTTGGTTTTCCGTGAGTTGGACTTCATATGGATGGAAGTACAAATCCAGATGCATAATACGCCATAATGAGCCGTAAGGTATGCTTAAATTGCTGAGAACGCTGTGGAATCGACAAATTCGGATTATCCGCCATACTTTCAATAAGAGAAGTGATATTTTCTGCAGTGCGAACATTGAAATGATGCACAGGCCTGGACACATATGTAACCATTTCAGTTTCTTCATTCAGTGTCAATTTTCGTTATTTAAATTCTATAAATCCAAGTTTGTCAAAACCAGCAGTCGACATATTGGCCCGCAACCTATTTTAACAAATATAATTTAAAATGTTGTTCATTCACTACTGTATGTGACGATGTCTTTCGTCCAGATGAAACACGCGCTACTTTTATTTATTTTTAAGCACGTTAAAGCATATATATATTTTTTTCTCTCCTATAAGCCCATGCAACACCCTGCTGTAAGCAGAATACCTCTTAATTCGGCCTAGCAGAAAGGGGTTATGATTAAACTGTAGCGTTGCCACCTGTTTAACTTCGTAAAAGTTGGCGCCGTCCCATATACTATTCCCATAAACCATTAATTTAAAAATATGCCTCTTTGCTAAAACTGAGAGTAACGTCGGCAATGTTTGCATTAACGAACACTCATTTTGATAATGAAGTTTTAAAGTTTAATTTTGACGAGTTTTTCAATTATATTCTTGTCATGGTAATTTGGTGACTAACGCCCTCAAAACAACATGGCCGACACTGACAGTGACATTGATCTGTCTTTACTGGAAACCCCTTTACAAAGAAAAATAAATGATCTCTTTCAAACTCTTACAGATTGTTTACTTAAGCACCCATTATACCCCTCGCATTACTCTCGCTGTTTCTTAAGTAGCATAAAGTCCTTCCTTTTTTGTATTTTCTTTCAAAAAATATACAAGAGATATTGCATTAAAATAACGTCTTTTTGTTTACGTATTTTTTTTTATTGCAACAACCGCAGTGTAATAAATCTTGTGAAAATGAGTAAAAAACATCTAATGTCACTTTAAATTGAAATATGAGTATTCCTCAAAAGGATTTTTTCGTTATGAATACAGTGATAACGAAAAAATCCTTGTAAAATCTTTCTTAAAAAAAGAACAATGAATCAGTATTCACAGAAGTCATATAAATGATGAGATACTAAAAACTAACATTGTTAAAATCGTGTAAACAAAATGCTTTTTAAGAAGACAAGTAATCTCGGCAATTAATATTGGATAACAATATAATAAGGGAAATCACTCTTCGTTGCATATGTGCAATTTTTGCACACTTCGTATGATTTTCTGCCACAAAACGTGAGTGTCTTTTTTAAGCGTTTAGCAAATTGATTGCAGAGTTGCATAAAATAACTTTGCCGCATGCAATAAGCTAAGCCGCAGCCAGTGTATAAACGGTAACGCCGCCTCTAAAATGTTTACGCAAAGAAAGTATTTGGTGTGTGCATAAACTTTCTAAACACTTTTATCAATTAATGGAGTTTTATTTGATATTTTAATTTTTACTATTTTAGCAAACAAATTTTTAACAGTCTTAGCATCAATTTTAAGTCTTCACAGGCAGTTTTTGAGACGGTTCTACCGCCGTGCAACTTTGTAAGCACAGGTGTCTAGTTGCTTTGATCTTAAAAAGAAAATGATATACTCAGCTGTTTTAGCATTGCAAATTACCAATCTGCAATGATTTTTGTCATAGCATATTTGCTCAAGTGTAGCAAATATTAGTTTCATATATTTTGTTGTTATGGTTTTGCAAAATGTAGCATATTTGCTAGACTTGCTACATTTGCAAGGGTTGTTTACAACCAAGAGTTAGTTCCCCTAATATTTATTTTTTAATTTATTTACATGATGTGAAAGCTAAATATACTACTGTGGGCGAAAAATACTAAGACCTTTTAATTTAAATTTAGCGCGAAAATCCATTCGTCTAAATTTTTGTTTCTACGTTGGTATGACTGTCAGTGACATCTGTGCCAAATATCACATCAAAGTAATCATTAGTGTTTAGTATACGCTTGGCTTTCTGAAGTACAGAAAGCCAAGCGCAGTGCATTCGGGATTTTTACAATAAGTGAAATTATTCAACAAAGAAGTTCCATTAAATTTTGCCTGCGAATGAAATTTCTGGTGCCGAAACGTTCTGAATGTTGCAAAAGGCCTTCGGTGATAATTGGATGTCGCGAGCAAGTGTTTTTGATTGGTACAAATTATTCAAAGAGGATCGAGAACGCGTTCACCAAGAACTACGTCCAGGACGGCCATCAATATCAACTGATAGTCAACACGTCAATAAAATCAAGGAATTGGTGTTCGAGAATCGACGATTAAAAGTCACTGATATCGTTGGAATATCGGAGGGATCAGTGAAAAGTGATATCACGATTGGTTCCAAAATCACTCAATTTTCTTGAAAAACAGCGTCGCGTTGACGTCTGTCGAACAATGCTTTCCGACTACTAGGATGTCATTAAACATATTATAACTGGCGACGAGTCTTGGATCTACACTTACGACCCGGAAACAGACGATCAATCGACCGAATATTGTGCCAAAGGTGAGCCGAAGCCGAAAAAACAACGTCAAAGCAAGTCGAAAATCAAGGTCTTCCTGACAGTTTTCTTCGATCATCGAGATGTAGTGCACTCCGAATTCCTTCCGACTGGCCAAACTGTCAACAATTATGAACAAAATGTTAATATTTTTTGCCCACAATAGTAAATATAAGTTTAATAATTTGATCTTAAGCATTGGCTCCCAAGACCATCAGCTGATTTTATTTTATAGAAAAGTCTTGTTAAAAACAAAATCTCTGCAAATATATGTTATAACATTAAAATTATCTTCAACAAATATATTACGACAAATATAATTTTAAAGTGCAAATGTACTCAAATAACCACATTTGTATTGAAGAAACCAATTTTTCGGTTATATCTGTACGAATTTTTCTCAATTCATCGATTAAGCCATTCTTTAGGTCTTCCCTGTTTTGTTCTTTCGCACACACATATGTCCTATTCATCGCATAAAATGTCAATAGGATTCATATCCGGTGATTGGTGAAAAGAGTGAAATTGTTTTGTGACATTGTAAAGAAGTCACTCCTTTACAGTGTGAGATGTGTGTCATGCTGTAAGATCCATTTGCATAAAGAAACAATTTTGATGGATATTGGTTTTTGAAATTTTAAGCTATTTTTCTTTGCATCACGATAAACTTTTTTCATATTTTTTTTTTTACCGATAACGGAAGTTTTTATAATAAAATTTATTTCCTGATAATGCTGCACAAAAGAATTTTATTAAAGGCCTAGTGTTTAAAAATTAATTAACTAAAATCTTAGTTTTACACCTTTAAAAACAACAAGACAAAAATATTAAAGATATTTCGATCTACAAATAGCTCTCACGATGACGAAGAATAAATTTATATAATCGTTTTGTTGAACGCTGTACTGTGGCATAAATACTTTAGTATAACAAATATATTTTCACATTACTTTTATTGTGACATTAAGACTTTAAGTGAAAAAGTCAGATTTGACATTCTTTTCTCAAAAAATTACAACTTTTTTTATTCATGAGAAAGTTACAGCCTGCCCCACGATGTCGAACGTTAACGTTCGTTTGAGTTCTAGGAGCAAAAAAAAAACCGATTTGCGTCCCTTTATTATTATTGATGATTTTTTAAATTTATTTACGGACAAAATAAATGAAAGTCATTAAGAGGGCTTTTAGAGGGATGCAAATCAGTTTTGTTTCTCTTAGAAATCAAGCGAACATTAACGTTCGACATCGTGGGACTGGCTGTTAATTTATTAAACATTAGCAAAGAAGTTTCTGTCTGTTCTTTTTCTTCAGCATGGTTTGTGTCTTCCTATATAATTAGTTGGTGACCAAAGTAAACATTATATATTTACAGCAATCATTATTGAACACATTAATTTCTATAGAAAATATATTAGAGCACTAATGTCTATTACTTTTTATGTTAATGTTATTATTAACCAATAATATTTATAAAGGGTGATTCAATTTAAGCTTCCACATGAGAGAGGCAAAAAATTTCCTAAACATAAAAGTTTGAATCGCTAACGAAATGAAATTTATATTAACAAATAAAATTAATTATTTTAAGCAAATTCCTTTTTTGTTTAATCCCAATTCATTTTATTACGACGTAATGCAATTTATTGTTGAGAGTTGATAAGCTAGTCTCTATGCACATTTCGCTGTATGCTTAGACCAGCTCATCGGGAAACCTTTAAGAAAATTTATAGAAAATCTTAAAATTAAACGTCTTATGCCCGAAATTCTTTAAACGAAATGAGAAATGCAAAGAAAATCAAGATAAAAACATTATAGTTTTAACAAAAAGCCCCACAAAAAAAAATGTTATTTAATTTTTTCACTTGCTTTACTAAGTTTGATTGGTACCTCACTCTCTAACTCTATGCGAATTTTGATGGTTGCTTAGGCCAGCTTATCAGAAAATTAAATTAATATTCAAGACACTTTAAAAAAATTAGTCTTGGAGCAATGCACAAAGGAAAAACGTGATCGAATTATCCAAGCGTATTATGAAAATCGGCGCTTTTTAGCTTAACAGATATGCCGCATTTGGGAATCGCGAAATACAAGAAATAATTACGAGACCTCTGGAATCAACAAGATAATCCCAACATCAGCCAAATAACTACGCTAGTTGCGTTTTTTCCTATTTATTTATTTTTAAAGACAATACTGAATTACCCTATAAAAAAGCTTACTGACTTATTTGCTAATGCCGTAGCAAACTAAGTCTAATTTATTATTCAACTATACATTAATATTATTAATTTATTTTAATTTAATTAATTTCATCAGTAATCATTTCAGATAAAACTACCTTTTCTACCATCTCCTACAAATCAAAACAAAAAATTATGTGCAAATGACTTTTACTTCGAAATTTTGATCACATTTCTTTATGCTAACTACGGCTAATGTTTAGAAAATTGTACGATTTTATTGAAATAAAAAAAAAAAATGTTTACAATTTCCTACGTTAAGTATAGTCTTTGGTAGTCGTTAAAATAATTTTTACGCTCTCAATATCTAGTCACCAAACGAGGACATTGAATTTGTATAAACAAGCTTTTACATGAGTAAAAAAAGTCAATTTTGTTCATTAATGAAAGTTTGTTAAAGTTAATTGAAGAACACGATGTTTCACTATTATCGGAAAAAAAAGTTGAATAAAAAGTGTTACTATAATTTAGAAATTTTTAAAACTGGAAAAATTATATATTATGTTATAACTAATTTCTAGAGAAAATTTGAATGGAAAAAAATTTACACGCAAAGAAAAAATTGGGTTGAGGTAATCATAATATATGAGCAACATATGATTGAACTACATTACAAATCATATTATTATGGTGGATAGTAATAATATAATCCTCTTAAAACTATTAAGAACATTTGATGGTAGGGTTATTGTATTATTTTTGTATTTTTAAAATACTTTAGTTTAGCTTAGAATTGTAGAAATTGTTGTAACTTTTATGAATAGAAGTCTTTTAATGTTTAATTTATGTTAGTCACAATAATATATTTTAGCATAGAACATCACATGGTTGTTATGACCATGCCACAACCATGTCTTTTCTTGACGTGTATGAAAAAATGCCTTTGCATAAGGAGTTTGTATAGAATGTATATTATGATATAAAAAATCGCTAGAATATCGTTTAACAAATAAAAGGTTGCATATTTAAATAATAATCAAATATTTCTACTAAATGTAGATTATTCAACTGAAAATTCATGTTATAACAAAGCAAGAGTTTCATCAGGTATTTGAAGGTATGATATAAAAATATGTTTTATAATACTCGTACATATATGTATGTCGTAGCATAAACAATTGTCTTGAATATAAAAACATTTTTTTTACCGAAAATATATGATTAACCAAAAAAAGAAAATTTATCTTCTGACACTACCGTTTTTATCTGTAGAAAATGTATACCGACTCCTCAGAAAAAAAAAATTACTTTGCTATATGTGAAACTTTATATGAAATATATGTTTATTATGCTATACAAATTTTAATAAAAATTATGTTATGAATTCCTTGAATACATACATAAGCATGCTGAATAAATATATACAATTTTTCTATTACTGATGCGATATCTTATACATGACACACAAAGCAAAAATATATATCTCTCATATATTGAATATACAACAATTTCACACATCATTATATCCAAGCCCTGCAAACATTTGCTATCGAAATTGCCACAAAAAGTTATACAAAACGTCTCACCAATCTGTTGATCGTTTAAGTGCCTTACTGGCGTGCATAAATAGTGCCCTTTTTAGATGATGAACTATTATTGTTTAAGAGTAAAACATAACGGAGTAAAGTTGCTTTTTGTTGGATTTAATATGATAGTTGGCCGTGATTCACTACTATACATAGTCGTATGAAAAATCAGAAAATATCTAAGAGAATTCTGTGCCACCAAAAATATCGTAACAAACTGATATTTTGATGCCACACCATCAAATAAAAAAGATACAAGACATGATGTTAAGACTCGCTGTTTAAATTCCTATCAGCTTGCAGTAGCGTATATGTACTGATGTTAGTATCAAAGTTAATAAAATAAAGCAACAAAAGGGCTTTCACGTCATTTTATGTTATAAAAGCGCTTGCATAACAAATGCTTTAACAACCATGTTAAGGCTTGCGAAAAACATTAACAAGCGCTGTCTACACGTAACAATAAAATAATGTTAATGCTAATGTTAGTCACTTTATGTCTAATCAGGACGGCTCTTTATTAAAATATTCAAAACATTAGAAAATCGGACAGACCTGTCAAACAATATCTCATATACACTTACTTTTGCTGCCTGGCCCCCGATGTCGAACGTTAACGTTCGCTTGAATTCTAATAGGGAAAATACGGGATTGCGTCCTTCTAACGAACTGTCTTATGAATTAATTTTTTTGTTTACGAACTAAATAAATAAATCCATAAAAGGTGCTATTAGTGGGACGCAAGGCAGCTTTTTTTATTAGAAATCAAGTGAACGTTAACGTTTGACATCATGGTTCGACATCATGGGTCAGACTAGAAAACCACACGACGTTTACCAGATTTAATGACTAAAGGACGTGCGTTTGCCGTATATCGACAAAACTTTTTCGTGTTATGACCACTTTTCCACTTTTTAATTTTATATTTCTAAAAAAAAGCAAAAAGGTGTAAAACTCAAAATTAATGTGTTTTAATAAAAAAATTCCTTGGATCTCATTTTTATAATTCAAAAATTCTTTTGCTATTACTATCCCAGTTCTTCTACTAAAAAAATTCCAATTTATTTGTTGGGAGATAAGCTAGTCTCTAGGCGCAGTACGCTGGCTACTTTAGCCAGCTTATCAGGAAACATTTAACAAAATAAAAAAAAATCTAGGAATATCTCATGGCCTGTTTCTGTAACACAAAGTGCCTGTTTCTGTATTCTAAACGATTCAATCGTTTAGAAAATTTTTAGAAAAGACATTAAACTTTCTAAATATTTTCGAGTAATTTCTATACAAATTTGTTTGACGATTGAATCATTCGGAATGCAGAAACAGGCACAGGTGTGTTCAGATTCACGTGAGTACCTGCCAGCGATGGTTCATCCTCACTGCGGTCCGACCACGGGGTGACGTTTTATAAATAGTTAAAAAAGATCAAAAATTATGGCGTTACTTTAATTCGTCGCTTTGTTTATTGTTTCAGTTAACTAAAAATCATATTTTCAGTAAATATTTCGTAAATTCATTAGAAAACAAAAAAGTATATCAAAATTCCAAACGAGTGTGTGTGTTCTTGTAAATTGTTCGAAAGTACATTTAATAGCGACGAATACCTTACTTTTTAGTCAATGACCCCAAAATGTTGCTTCCATATGCTTGCAGGGTATATAAATATCTCTACATGTATGTATGTCTATATAAGTATGCGTGTACGAATGTATGTATAAGTATTGAAAAGATATTATCTCGTTTGGGGTATAAGTAGGGTACATTTCCATAAAATATTTCAAGTTTGATAAAAAAAAAAACAAAAACTTAACCCCAAAAAGAAAACAGATATTACTTTCTTCTATAAAAAGACATTTTGCTAACAAAAGCAGTAAAATGCTAAATTGATACAGTCTACAAAAACTATATATGCATATTTTATTAAGATACTTTTAAGACCTTCTAACAATGAGCGCTCTCGTAGTAAATAAAATGAAATTACTCATGCGAAATAAAAAAAAGGGAAGAAATTGCAACTATTGCAGCCATATCCGATAAAACTTTTCAATAAGTTTGTAGTTTTTCTAACTTTTTTTCGTGAACGAAAGTTGGAAATGGGTGAATTGTTATTTTGCTTAAGACGATTTAATTATAATGTGGACTCTTGGTCAAATTCGACCCTACGTTAACATTTATTCGCTTTGATATAAAATACCGAAGAATCAAAAGTAAACAAACGAAATTTTTTTTTAATTCTGAAATTCATATATACTTAAACATTATTTGACGTTAGGTTGTGATGCGTGAATTCATCACCTGCGCTCATGAGGCCACCTCATTGATTCTTGATTTGATATTCCGACGGGGTGTTTTGATGTAGATTTTTGGAACGAATTTCCGTCATCCCCTGTCAAGTTTGGTTTGAAGACAAACCGGTTTCGGCTATGTGCCATCTTTACGAAAAATTACACTGAAGATGGCACATAGCCGAAACCGGTTTGCCTCCAAACTAAACTTGACAAGGGATGACGGAAATTCGTTCCGATAATCAGGTCACCTTATTATTAATTCGCCTTGATTTTGCCGTTGGAAATGCACGATTGGTGATATTTAGAGAAGTCAAGCATATTCACCAGGGTGGACTCACAAGCGCAGCTGATTACTTTTTTTTTGAACTTATTGGATGTCAACTTCAATATAAAAAAAATATTTCACCATTTTTTTATATATGGAGTTTGACGTCGCCAAAGAAGACGGACACACTTTGACGATATGTCTGGTGAATGTCCACTTCTAGTAAGTCGGCAGACTGTACAGATTAAGTTTACTTTGTAATCTTTTTGTTAATTTTTTTACATTTAATATTTTTTTAAGCTTCAAATAAACTTAACTTATGCAAAATAGTTGCGCAAAGTATCTTCGGTGATGCAATCGTTGACGAGTTATAGCGGATATATTTGTTTCACTGCAGCTACTGCGAGCACGGTGTTCGGTGAAGCACGAAGCTGCTCGAATTTAACAAAGTAATAAAGGGTGGTCCAACCAAAACGCACGGTGTTGATTATAAATAAAACAAAATATTTTATTCTATTGCAATTATGTGTGAACAAAATATCGCCACGAAGTGAGATAACACGGCCATTGAATTTCTTGCGCAAAAGAGCCATTGTTCCTGTTGGAACCACATATGTCAAGGTCCATATATTTAATTTCTGGCCACAAGCAGTCCGTTATCACCTTGCGACCCGATGACGCCAGCAGCCCAAACACTTACTCTTTGTGGATGCATCGGCTTTTCAACAATTACTCGTCGATTCTCATTTGCCCAAATGCGGTAATTCCGCTTGTTAATAAATCTACTGAGGTGAAGGTGTGCTTCGTTGCTGAAAATGATTTTTTCTGTAAAGTCACCATTCACTTATGACGCTTCAACCAACCATTCGGAGTATTGACGGTGTTTGAAATGGTCAGTAGGCTTCAGCTCTTGAGTCAATTGAACCTTGTAAGCGTGTAAAATCAAATCTTTATTCAAAAATCGCATCAGTGATTGTTGGGCACGTCGACGAGTCAAGATTAACGGTTTTCTGCCACACTATCGCGAACAACAGCAATGTTTTCCGCAGAACGAACTGCGCGAGCATGCACAGGTGTTTCGCATTACCTCCAGACCCGGTTTGCTGAAATTTGCGCACAATTCTCCCGATTATGGACACATTTGTTCGATTATGCCAACTAAAAAAATCACAAAGTGCACAAAATGCATTTTGAGTTGAACGCCCATTTTCGTAAAAGGCTTCAACAATCTTAACGCGCTGCTCAATTGTGTACCTCTCCATGGTGGAATTTGTAAAACACTGAAACAAAGAAATGTCAAATTAAGTTGGGGAAAAAACTTGACGTTAACATCGTGTATTATGGTTGGACCACCCTGTACAATACAATTTTCACCATTTTAATAGTAAATTTTCACAATTAATATTCGTTCTTCTAGAGTAGTATTTCATGCCTACAACTTACTAAATATATTTTCAAAAAATGACACCATTTGAAGGCCAATTATATCATAAGATGAAAAATGCTCAGTCTCCAAATGTATTTATTTATTAAAAACTCATATTATTTAGAAACCACCCTACTTTTGTAATGTACTTTTCAAAGGTATTTTGTTAAGGTAAAAGTAAAAAAAATAAATAAAGTTAAAAAGTAACTGACTTAAGGTTCGACAACTAGTCAGTCATGACAAAAGCCAGTTTGGCAGTTTGTGCCACCACCACGAGCGACTTCTATGAATATTTTTTAACATTATTATTATTATTATTATTCTGAAAAATTTTTATAGAAAAGAAAAATGATTAAATAGGATCTAAAGCCAAGGATTTTATTCCTGAAACATACATTATAAGCCAGGAATGCGCAGGAACGCGTTTGTTTTCTAAAGCATCTTCATTATCAAATTATAACTCAAAAATCTTATTAAGATTTTTTTAATTTCGACTTTTCCAAATAAACAAATTTTCCTAATAAAAAATAAACTACTAAAAGCGGAAGACATTTAATGTTCGGAATATCGAAAAAAAAATACTTTTGTTGTTCATGTAATAATTTTGTCAATATTTTACGGGGAAATATCTTTCATAATGATGATTACAAATGTCTGTCCCTTGACTATCTTCAACATTAAACAGGAAATAAAGAAAGCAACGGAAGTTGCTTCTTTTGACAAACGTCATTGCTGATTGTTGATAGAATGTTTGTGTTTTTTATTATTTGTCTTTTATTTCAAATAAAATGCAGGTGAACAAGACCAAATTACAAAATACCCAAGCTTTGATTAAATGTGGAAAACAGAAAAAAAGACATACACGTGCAAGATGATAACATATATTCATTATCTGACGATAATTATAATCAAAGTAAAAATTATTGATTAAAAATATTAAACATAAAGTTTGAATAACCCAAGCTTGGAGAGTTTGAGCTGAAACTGGCGTTTCCATATTGTGCAGATCTTCCGATGCGCCGTGTACCTTGTGGGTTGCAAAGTATGGCTTGTTCGACAATATCGTTACTGGATTTCCGCATTGTGTCTCCAATCCAAGCCCACTTTCACTGTCGGATTTCTGTGTTTATTGCGCGCTGGTTTTCCTGTGCCCATAGATGGTTGATGGAAATTGTTGTGGGCCAATATATGCATAAAATTTTACGTACACATTTGTTTGAAAACACTTCTATAGAATATGTATATCTCGTGTTGCTGCATTCTACGTCTCACATCTGCACAAAAGTATGGATTCTACATTAGAGTTGAATAAGCTTATTTTAGGTCGCCTTCTACACCGGCCACCAGATTTTCAAATATGCTGCCCAAATAGAAGCAGGTGCTCGGTGTTAGAATTTATTGTCATTGTTTTTTTTTTTGCCGATGTTTATATTTAGTCCTACCAAGTTTTGCAGTTTCGTAAATTAGAATCAGTTTCGATTGCATATCAGATAACGTTTTACTGAGCGAGCAGGCATATACCGTCGGCGTAATCAAGGTATTCTAATCTTACTTGCAATCCCCATGTAATACCTCTTCTGTGGGTTGTTAACTTTTTCCTTACCGCATCGAGGACAAAGTTGAAAAGACGGGATGATAATATGCAACCTTTGCTCACTCCAGTATTTACTGTGATCTTGTGGCTTAGCTGTTTCTAATGAAGTTTACGACATGTGGCATTCTTTTACAGACTTTTAATAACCTGTGTCAGCTTGTTGAGAACGCCTTTGCATATAAGTGCAAGGGTGTCAAAAGCCTTCTTAAAATCAACAAATGTAAGGTACAGGGGTGATTTCCACTCGACTGATTGCTCCACAATTATTCTTAGGCTATTGACATGTTCGACACAGAATTTTTCAGCCTGTTCTCTTCGCATCGTGCGTAGAATGGAAGTTGATATTCTTATGTGTATGATGTATGAAAAATGATGCTTAAAAGCGTTAGGCATCTCCAATTCTTTCGCACTTTAAGGTCGCCTTTTTCGGAAAATTGACAACCACACCATCCGCAAGCTTAAGGGGAAGAGTTCTATTTGTCCACAAATTGTTTATAACTGGCGCAAGTAGCTGGGCACAAGTGTTTGGAAAGTTTTGTAGAAGAATTGTTATTTTTTTATTTAATTTTTTCAGTTTATTACAATTATGTATGGAAGATGTCGGCTAAATGATCATCCGAGTTTTGTGGCATGACGCCATGCGATTGTGTTAAATTCCGATCACATTTCTGTAAAGCAGAGGATCGATGTGTTCAGGTTGGTCTTGTAGATTTCACTCTTCAAATAGCCTTGAAGCTAAATTTCATTTCAAATGCAGTTAAAAATATTAATTTAAAGCCAGCAAATATATTAAAGTTTTTTATTTCTTTTTAATAAAAACTCTCATAACGTTTGTGATTGTGACTGGAACTTGCAAGAAAGACGTTCTGTAAATAGCAAACGCAATTGCTGCATTTAGCCTAAACTAAATTAAAAAAAAAATAATGAAATTTAAAAAATGTCCTTTGGTTTTTTTTTAATTTTGTTTGTCAAACGCGATTTTAACAAACAGCTGATATAAATGGTCTTCGAAAAATGTATCTTGCCTCTGATGTGAATAATTTAAACGGGTACTCGGCTACTTTTCCTATGTGGCTAGATAAAAATACAAGAAGCTTTTAAAATGCAGATATTCTAAGATATTTTTAGTAATAATTCCTTGCATACAAGGCTACAAAAATTTTTCGGGCTACGAGTACCTACAAGAAAAGTAATCTTTTATTCGGAAGAAAAAAAAATTGACGTCTTTATAAAATAAATTGAAAAAAAAACGGATGCTCTGGTATGTCTAGTAAATTGTAAGAATCTCCTAGTAAAAGTTTTTATTATCTTATTTTAATTTTTTAAAGCTCATATGATTAACAAGAATACTGCAGTCTTTTTAATTTATTTTCGTGTTCTGTTTAACTTCGAAATATGGCTAATGGCAATATTGAATAAATAACAATATAATATTATTTATTGAGTATTCTAAAGTAATAAGCTTATATCATTATATATATAAAGGTGTATATTTGTACTTTGAAAAGATCTTAAAACTCTAAGGCAAGAAACTATAGCTTTTAAAAGGCATATTAAACTAATATATAAACACAGTTGAAACTATTATAGCAATACTTGGGTACATGTTAAATATTTCATTAAATGAATATTTCTCTACCTTTGAGAATACTGACAAAAGAAAAATACTACAAACAGTTTATTTGTTGGATTTTCGTTAAGACTTTAAATTGTTTCTCTTGAATCTTTTTAAACCCTCTCATTTGGTTTAAAGAATTTCAAGCTTAAGACATTTCCATTTGTCTAATAATATGGTTGAAATTATCCTCATGTGCTGGCTTATGTAACCACGAAATGCGTTTAGAGACTAGCTTATGTTCCAACAAATAAATTGCTATTTTTTAATGAAAAAATTGGGGGAAAAATTGTTAAGAGGTAAATTTTTGAAAATAACGTCGAATTTAGCTTGAAAAAACCCAAAACGCTGGTTGCAAGCCGAATATTTTATTGTTGACTTGAACTATTGAGTTGTAACTTCTACAGTTCTGTATAAACATAAAGCAAAAGGACAATTCAAAACGTATTCCCATAAATTTTTCAACAACCCCAGCGACTCTCCTTTAAAAGTTGGGTAAAAATTTTCCAAGTCTTTTTGAAAAGGATAAGCAGTGAAATGCCCTACTGTAGAGAAGAGCTTGCATAAACGATGAGTAAAAATAAGCCCAAGTACACCACCTCTACTTCTAAGAACGTTTTCTTTAAAAATTGGAGCTATTTTTTGTATAAAATAAAACAATTACTCAAGTTATTATAGAAATCAAAGATTTATAATCAAAATGATAAACAAAGAAAATGTATGGACAATTGCATTCAAATATTTCTTACGATTTGATTTATTTACACATTTCTTCCTAAGAAGACAAGAGCATTAGAACAATATATTGTAATAAATTTTAAATAATAAAATCAATTTTGGCTTTTTATCATTTTACAATTTTATATCTCTGCATCAATATTGTTGTAGAAGTTTAAACAATAAAAAACATTATTTTACGAATAATAAAAATAATACAATTATTGCTTCAATAAAAAGGTGTATTTTTTTAAACTGTTATTTAATTTCTTATGGAAATTATTTAATTGGAAAACTTTTATTTTGACTTTAGTGAAAAATAAAATTGTGCGGTGGCGCATACTTAATATTGTTTGTACTCCATGCATATAATAATCATACGTAGAGGGCGTTTAAATAAGCACGTATGTACAGCGTGGACTATTAGTCACTGAACATTATTAATAAATCGGTAAATTTTCCACAAAAAACCAAATTTAGGATATTCCACTTTATTAAATAATTAAATGAATAAATATAAGTAAGAGATTTAAAATTGAAAAATTTTGGAAAATATCAGCCCATGAAAATCTTTCTATAAGAAATTTAACCCAAACTGGAAACAAAAACATTTTCTATACCAAACTTCAACGCAAAATGAGAGTAATATAATTTTCTATACAAAATTTCTAAACAAAATTGAAACGAAAAATTTGGGTATAAAGAATTTTCTACAGTGAATTGAGAGACGAAAAAAGTTTCATATAGAAAAATTTTAATCTAAAATGACAACGAATATATTTTTTATACAAATTTAGACCAGAAGAAGACGAATAAAATGTCTGTAAGAAATTTTAAAATAGTTAAAAAATATTTTATGGAATATTATATTCTTCTAAAGAAAATTTCAGCCCGAAATGAGGTAAAAAATAATTTGCAGTAAATTACAGCCGAACAAACGCGGACAAAACATTTTGTTTGTACTAAATTTGTGGAAATTGTCTTAACAAAACATTTACTCAAAAAAATTTTGGACCAACAACTTTCTATAGAACATTTTAGCTCAACATATGAACGAACAAATTTGTGGTGAAAATAACAATTTTTTCTACAGAAAATGAGAAGGAACAAATTTTCTATAGAATATTTCAACCTAAAATTTGAACAAAAATACCTGTAGCAAAAAAGGGAGAATTACAAATCTTGGAGTAAAAAAAAATATATAAAAAATGGGAAATGGGACGAAAATTAAAAGAAAAATATTTTCTGTAGAAATTTTAACAAAACTAAGGCACGAAAAATAATATATACTGACAATTTAGGCCCAAAATGGGAACAAAAAAATCACCTGTTTTGAGCCTGAAATGATGACATGCAAATTTTTATAGGAAATTTCAGCACAAAAGAACGAAAAATAATAATTATAATTATTTCTAATTTCCGTCGTATTTGAAAGAAAATCACTTAATATTTTTTTTTTAATTTTTTTCATTTTCGTTCGTTTATGGATTTTATAATATCTTTGTGGCCATTTGCAGATAAAAAACTTGCTATTGAATATTTCCGGACAAGGAAGGATCTTACATAAATCTAATTTATATTTATTTATTTTGGGAGGATAATATAGAGATAGAAGTTTGTTGGACTCAAATTTAAAAATTATCCTTTTCGTATTTTTTCAGATAATTTCTTGGAACTTAGTCCATTTTATTTTCTGCATGAAAAGTCATGTCAGGATTTTGTGTTAACTATTTCTCATGAGCAAATTAATTATTTCAAAGAATTTTTTTGTGTAAATAGGAATGTGATAGTAAGAGTTTATATTCCTATACAAGATTTCATGGGTACAGAAAAATGCATCCACTCATGGTATTTTTGTTAATAAAGTTTTACTATGGAAGATGTGCTTCATTAGCATGTGTGTACATTTTATTCTGGGATGTGGGCCTCTTGTATATAATTGTGAAAAATAAAAATACATTAAGCTTTGAGGTCATCACTAGAGATGTGTAGAATTATAAACTCTCTTGTAGTACGTAAGTGTATTGTTGCACATATTTATGAGTTGTGTCTATCGCTAGTTTAAAATATTTGCGGCAATAAAACATATACATATATACATGCATACATATGTAAATGTGTTTATTGTATGAGTGTTTTTAACTTGTGCTTCTCATTAGCACAATTATAGCAAGCGCCACTAAAATAGTTGATTGCTTTTATCTTAAGGCTTCTGGCTTGAGTTATAAATGAGAAAAGCCATCTTGTGTTCTTTCATTAAACATCGTAAATAAATTTAATCGTTTAATATCCACTAGAATTGAGAAAGAAATGAAGACATTAATCTTGAGCTATAGAAAATTCATCTTTTGCAATTTTTATATAAATATGAAGGCTTCAACGAGATAATGTTGGAATATAATAATGAAATACTTAAAGGAAGTGCATGATAAGATAAAATTAAAACTACTTTATGCTTGAGACTTTAATCGTAAAGAAATGTAACTGCATGAAGAGGAGAAAATGAATTATTATTCTTAAAGAATGAGTTTCAGCCAATTAAGCAATACATAATACCATTCTTTACCACATTCTTGTAGAAAATCTATAAAACAAAATTTGGTTGAAACGGTTTAAAAATTAATTTTAAAATGTTTGTACAAAATTGTGTACTAAAAATTTATGAACAATTGTGTACTAAATTTAAACACTTTTTTACGTAATTTTAGTAAAAATTTAGTCAAACAAAGTTGTAATTTTTTTTAATGTACTACATTTTAGATGTAAATTTTAAATGTTCAAAAATGTTTTTTTTTATTTTTTTTTTCAAGTTTACAAAATTTTTTTCAATATTTTTCATTTAATTTTTGGCTAAAATTTTGTTCTAATTTTTTGTTGGACATTATGTACTAAATTGTTGTTAAAAAGATTGTATGAAAAAACTTTTTCTGAAAGTGTTTTTTTTAATATTTTGTTGAAAATTGGGTACTAATTGTTTTTTGGAAAATGTGTACTAAATTTTGTTTGAAATTTTTTTGAAAAATTTGTATTGAAAATGTTGTGTAAGTTCTGAATGGAAAGTTTTATACTAAATAATAAATAGTCATTTTGTACTACATGCTTGTAGACAGCGTTGTTTTAAAAATTTACATCGAAATTTGTTCTCAATTTAATTTAAATTTTGTACAAAATTTGCAATACAAAATTTGATTAAATTTGATTAGAATTTATTTTTTAAACAGTTGTAGAATGCTTTGTACTAATTTTGTTATCGAAATTTTTTTTATTGATTTTATACTACATTTGTATCAAACATTTTGTACCACATATTAAAAGATAATCATTGTCGATATTTTTGTACTAAATTTGTATAACATTTTTTTAATATTTTTTTCCACTAAATAATGAAATTTTTAAAACCAAATTCAATACAAAAGTTGTATAAAGAAATTCGTTTTAAAATTTCATACACATCTGCTGTTCACATCCAAATTTTGTACTAAGTTTGAAAGAAAAAATTTTGTAATTTACTTTTAATAGGAAATTTGCATAAACTTTGTTTTTATATTTTCTCCAAATTTTTTACTAAACAGTTATAGAAAATTTTGTACTAAATTTGTAATCAAAAAGTTTTTACTTCTTTTACTTACATTATTAGTGAACATTATTTACCCTGCCGAATCTTTATCGATTATTGTGAACTAAATTTTTATAGAATCTTTTCTACTAAAAATGCGATTAAGTATTTTGTACTATTTATATTTTTATTTATATTTATTTCAACTTAACACAATATTAATTTATATATAATTTTGAGTTACGTATAATTTTGTATTAATTTTAAGTTAAAATTTTTTATTCAATTATCTTGAAAAATATTGCTTAATTTTAATCAAAAATTTGCTTATGAATTTTTCTTGAAAATTACAAACTAAATTCCAATCGCAAATTTAAATACCTTAAATCACTTCTCATTTCCCCTTAAGCCGTTCTCATACTTATTAAAAATTGTTATGCTTGTGCAAGAACTGTTCTTTTTGGGGCACAAACCTGTTTGAGTAGTTAAATTCGTTTGCCGCTCGTTCCTTCTATTTTCCATTTCAAAGTCGTAAGTTTGTGCACTTAAAATCATGAGTGTCTTCAGCCAGAATTTATTTAGGCAAGAAAATTCTGAAGCATTTTTCTCAGTAAGTGAATTAAAATCAATCAACCGGAAAGTTGTTATTATTACAGAAAGAGGTTGAGAAAATTATACGTATGAGTACTGCGTATGATTAATATTGATTTATTTACTTATATGATACCTAGGGTTGCCAGATCGAAATTACCAAAAGTCAGGATTTTTTTAAAAGAAAAAGACGAAAAATCTGGAAAAATCTTGACCCCGCCATTGAAAAAAAAATGCCAATTATTGATTTTTTTATTTTTATTGTGTTTAAATGGTATAGATACATAAAACTAAAAACAATGTTAAACTAAACAAAAAAAAAATTGCATGTATAGTTTAAAACTACACAAAATACAAACAAAAACTTTGATTTAATTCATATAAGGTACCAAAAATACATTTAGAAACTAAAACAGGAACGGTTATTCAGTCTTGATAATTTAAAATAAAAAGAACACATAAAATATATTTACCCAAGTTCTTAAAAACAGCCGCTAGCTCATAAAAAGTTAGCATTTATTTATATTAAATCCAATAGCAGTACTATTTTTGGTTTTGCCACATGTATTTAGTATTTTTGTGCACAAAGGTAACTAACTCATTACCTTCAGCAGTTTTTAAAAACTTGTGAAAATCTAAGCAATTTTCCTAAGTTAAGTCTTATAAGTACTTCACTTCTAATAAGGTCAAATGCCATTCTATTTCTTTCTTTGGAATACAAATTATTTAAAATACTAAATGTTCTCTCACAATATGCATTACTTATAGGAATAGAGAGTGTAAATGAGATCAATTTAAAAAGATTTTCTATATCTTTATTGCTTTTCCAGATTTTATCTGTTGGAATATCTTTGGGTAATTCGTCATATGCTTCACGAAGGCAACAATAATCGGAATACAAATCATCCATATAAATCATATTAGAAATTTGTAAAATTGAAGGAATTTCAGATAAAGTGTCCCAAGACAACAAGGATGTCTTAAGATTTAATGAAGATAATAGTTTATAAGTTGACTTGTTTCCGAAATCAAAACGATTCTCTAGATAATGAATAGCTTTTTTAAAAAAAGCATTTCCTTCTGACTCAAACTGGCTTCTTTCTTTAAAAGAAATATTTTTTAGTTTACAAACAACTTTACTTCCATAAAAATTATCTTTTAATCGATTTCTAAGACTGTCTATGAGTTTGCTCATTATGTGGTGCAGATCTAAAATTGTACAACAATCACTTTCTCATGCTAATATTGCTACATTAAATTCATTCATTACATTGTGTATGAAGTATAAATAAGCCTCCGATAAACCCTCGTTCTTGCATTCATCGTTATTATTTCCCAATTCAGAGTCACTAATTCCAAGTGAAACAAATTCCTACAAAACTTTTCGGCAATTTTCTTCTCCTTTTTGTAAAAAATATCTTTTGACAGCAGGCCAACTATATAATAAACGCTCAATTGCAGGCATCAGCGAAAGCCATCGTGTTGGAACGTGTCGAAGAAGACTTTTGTACTCAATTTTTGAAAATTCAAAACACTCTTTCAATGTTTCATTAGCCATTGCTGAAGAACTAAACTCATTAAATGCTTTTATAACTATCGATTCTATATCTACAGATAAAGCATTTAGGGCATATTTTACGCAGTTATTAATCACATGACAATTGCAGTTTGCTTTTAGAATATGCTTAGATTCATTTTTAAGTTTTTGGTATACAGAGTTGTGAATTCCATAATTTACGGCAGCATTATCTGCACTATATACAGCGATTTGTTCAATTTTTAAACTATTTTGTTTAGTTATTTCAACAATCTTATTAAATATATCTTTAGAAGTTTCATGTGGATCTTCGTAAAAATCTAAGATATGTTTACAAATACCTTTTTCGACATTAAAATATTGTACAGCATATGGATATGTTTTTATATTTGCTATATTTGACGCATCATTACTGACTGAAAAGTACCAACTCTTTTTCAAATGAATTACAACTTTTTTCTGTGCATACGGGCTTAGCACATTTCTTGCTATGGCTGCTACCTTTGTACGTCCACATGTCATTTTGTTTGAAATTTAGCTGTCGCAGAAAATTTGGGAGTTAAGTTTAACTTGACAATCTAAACTGTTGTAGCTAAGGCCATGTACAACGTTGTGAAATACGGACACTAACTCAGCTCTAGAAATAAGATTTTCACCATTGGTTTTTTTTGTGACAGCAAAATCTGATATCGTACGTGAAATTTTCCGCGACGTTATCATATTTTCACGCTTTTTTGCCTGCATATGTTTCTTCAATGCACTGGAGCTATCGTATTTAATAGAAATATCAGCTTGGCAAAAATTGCATATAGCTGTATAGTCGTCTTTCTTTTTTATCCACTTTGAGTATTGAGGATCATAATTCCATCTATCGCAATAAGTAGTAAATTTCTTCTTTTTTGAAGGACCAGCTTCTTCATTTTCCATGTCTTCTAAAAATCTGCACAAATTCACTTGCTATTAAATGTTAAAAAATGTACAAACTTACAACTTACTTCTTCAAAAATCGTTCACTTTTTACCAATCAGCTGTTTGTTTACTATCATAATAGAGATTAACAATCAGGGCAATTTATTACGTTTAGGGAAAAATTAAATATGTGTTGGGTTTTAGTGGCGAAAAGGGGTAATAGTTTTTTTGTTACAAATTACACAAAAAGAAAGTAAAGAAACTATTTTCAATACACTGTGAAAATTTAACAAGTGAAAACTTTTGTGATTTTTTATTTTTACACACTTCTTTCATTATTTTAACGTTTATTAAAATTTATCTGGAAAAAAAGTATTTTTTTTGGATTCTTGACCGAACCAAAAAAATCTTGCTAATCCCGACAAATCAAGAGCGTCTGGCAACCCTAATGATACCGGTATTTATGAGTTAGAGCTGTTGACAGTCAGTAGGACAATAGAACAATGAAAAGTGTTATGTGCAGAATTTACGAAATTTTATAATTTGATGAGTTTAACTAGATTAAAGTCAATTTTATACGGCGAAAAATTAAGAAATTGTTGATGGTATATTTAAAGATTGTATGTTTGATAATTATGTTGCCCTAAATTTCTTCTACTGTAGTATTTTTGATTAAATTAACTTTACTCTTTAATTAAATAAATTTGTGCATCTTCATTTTTGCCAATAATCAATTACACGTGATCAACTTTAGCTGTTAATTAACCATTATATTGTTTGTTAACAGAATTACAGTGATGGCTAAAACTTATGCAACTAAAGTCATGCTTTTGCAATAAAATCAATTGGCTCAAAGATTACTTCGATTTAGTGTTCCTCCAACACGATAATATTTTCACTTCTGTGATGATGTTGATTGATCAGTTGCAAATGTTTTTACACTGGTAAACATTTTCAATGCTTAATTAGCGCATTTCTGTAGTCGATTTAAATTCAACCGCAAAATAAGCCGGTTTGACCCTCTTGCAATGATTAAATAAACTTAATCACCCATTCGATATTTCTGGGTCCTCTTCGATACTAAGCGCTAAGACGGCTATGTTATCTTCACTTCGCACAAAACTCTGTCTGGTTGGGGGTATGAGGTCCAAAAAAGTCTAGTCGGGCTTAAACTTTTCCACGCTACGCAATAAGGCTATGATGTCAAGCGATCGAATGACAAAATTCGCCGGCATTTCTGTAATATTTTTTAAAATGATTTCGACACGTTTGTCAGACGTGAAACGGTACAAAATGAAATATCAAACCTGCCTGAAAATTTTGAGAACTAGATGTTGATTGGTAACTTTTGCAGCTTATGAAATATTTTAGTTGAAAAGACTGTCATTACATACGAAACCAACGAATAATAGTCCCAATTGTTTCAATCACTACTGTATGCATAAATACTCATACATACATAATACGATTTGTGCATTAAAATGTTACAACCACTTACGTAAATCTCTTTAGAATAAAAAAGATAAATAAAGGGTGTCCCAAAAAAAATTAACCGAGATATGAGACAGAATTTTTGTTGAAAACTTTTCTAGTAATTCGCTTATTACTTTTTAAAAACTTCGGGTAAAGGTCTTGAAAAAAAAATACAAAAAATTTATTTTATATACTGGATACCCTAATATTTTTTACACTTCTTGTATTTAATATTAACCTACTTTCATACAGCAGTTTTGTTGTACTTTTTCCTTCAAACATGGCAATGAAATACCACCTTCTCCCAAATGATTGCGTTACTTTGAAATTATTATATTTTCAGGTGTTTATTCACAACGGCTTAAGAGGAATGATTTTAATGACGACGATGAAAGAGAAGAAGAGCAATCATTATTAAATTAAATAGAAACATCAACAATTTAATTAATATCATAAATTTCAATTTGAACTTGTTAACTTGTTACTTTTGAGCAAAACTTAAGTTATGGCAAGATGTCGGCAAATTATTAAATAGCAAATGTTGCTTACGTACTTTAGAGTTTGCATAATTTCGGATGAGCATTATGGAATTAATAAAATATTATTTTTATTAATTTTCTTATTTTCTTACTAAATAAACTCTGCTGTCCTAAGAACTTGTTAGACGATTGGCAAGCAGTTTGGTGGCGAATTAATATTAAGAAATATTTTTACTACAAATCGTTACGAAATTTCCTAAGTTTGGGATGATTTTGTATCGAAATATAAATTTTGTATTTTGCACATTTTTGCAGTTTTTTAGTTTAGAACTCACCAGTAATATCACTGCTTGTGGTATTATATTTTTTGCTCTAAGTTGGCTCTGTTGTTTGCCGTTACAATTAAGCTAAATTCAAAATTAAAAAAATTCGACGATAATGGATGTTGATAGGTCCAAGTCGCTCGTAAAGGACAATTTACTTATGGAAGAAATGTAAAAGCAATTTTTACTGTTTTCTTTGTTCTTTTTTTCTAAAACTTCAATTAAACCCACGAATTTTTCGTTTGCTTAAAGCCCTCATGTTCCTTATCCCACCCATCCCAAGTTGCTGTCCCAGACATCACCACATTACAAGGAGCATTTTTATTAACGTTTTATAAATTTTTTTTCGTAATGGATTTAAAAAAAAATCATTCAATAAAAGTTGCATACTTTCTCTTGCTAATCGAATTAATCCTTCTTTTAAATATAAAATAATTACAATCATTAAAATACAATTTTATTAATGCCATTAATGAACAAAGTTTAGATAAACATGTATTTACACGATAGGATAATAAAAAATACAGATATTGTTGGGCGTTATAATAAATTCGTCAAATTTAGAGTAAGAATGTATTAAATATGTCCCAACCGTCCCAATGGATTGTCCCAAAGTACTTCTGACCTCATAATCAAAAAACCACAAAAGGAAACAGGGACCAGGTGCTTATAACATTCAGATGTGACAGTTGCTCCAAATAATACTTAAGCAACCCATCAAAGTGCGATATCTCCATTGGTTTGGCAATTTGGATATGGGTACTTCCACTAAATCAAAAAAATTCTCCGGGGGATACTAAATTTTGGAAAAAAGTAAATGGAACTTAAAAAAGGCTTATTAGGAATTTTTCTTCTGCTTGAAAAGTTGTGCACAGTTGGAAATGATGGTGGGTAGTGATGAACAGAAACTACGGTCCAGATAGCCCTCCCCGTGTTTATATAGTGAAGCTTGTGGAAAAATTTTAAAACTATTTTAAACTATTTAAAACTATTTAAAAATTTTAAAATAAATTGCTTGAGAGGATTAATGGCGGTGTATGAGGTGGTATGCGTTTTTCCTGCAGCCAGATAAGTGTTGAAAAATACCTAATTTGAAAACTATAGACAGAGAAAATTGTTTACGCTAAAATTTACTCATACAACACGCTCGTTTACGTAGATTTTGCTATACTAACGCTCACGTGATTGAGAGAAAAATGATCCACATTCATGCAAAGTTACACTCAATATGATTGGTAAGTTTTTTAAAAAATCAGAGCAACCACTTAGCGGCCCCAATATTCACAAAATAATTCAGCTACTAAAATCCTTGTCAATGAAGGCAGTGTTAGTGCTGGCAACTTAAAGAAGTTTTTTATGATTTAAATAAATTTTCACTTTTAATTTAATTTAATAATTTTATTCTATTAAAAATGTTTGCTTTGAAATTTAAAATTCAGTAGTTTAAAATATTCTCGACATTTATAAGCTCTGTCTCGTTTGATGAAGAATCATATGGAGGATATCGTCCCTTTTCGAATGTGTGTGTTTTGTCTCCCTATTACATATGCAAATACATTTATTGTGTAAAATAAAATAATTTCAGTTTTAATATAAAAAATGTCTACAGTAAATGTCATAAAAACGATTGCAATTTATATCTTTTATGCAAATGCTCAGAGTTGTCAAAACCATATTTCAAAATACGAATGATTTAACATCAATGTGAACAAAAGTTTAACATTTTTTCTTTAATATAAACACCTGCGTGACTTTGTGGCATATTCAAATCGTGTTTTTGAAACTATTAGTCGATATTTTAGTGTTACAAATTTTCATTTTGACCTGTGTTTGCGTGAGTACGATGTAGATAGATTAATTTAGCTTAGTTTAGGTTAAGAAGTGGAGCTAATCCCCGTGGTTCAGATTGTTGAGTGCTCTCTTACGCATGCAGAAAAATAATTTCCCCAGTCTTAAGTGAGTTATATCTGGTAAGGTGACAATCACGAAATACTGGGTTTTTTTTGATGTATGGAGGATATCGTCCCTTTTCGACCCCCTTCGCTCGAAAAATGAATTTCAGATTACCGATTTGTAATTACGATTACCTTACTTTCAATTGAGTCTCGTGCTAGCCCCAGCCTTTACTCTTGACCGTAATGATTTCAGACTGTCGGCTGGTAACTGTTAACACTCCTCCTCATAACGAAATCTCTGGTAAATACTAGCGTTTGTCTGAGGCTTAGCTTCTCCATGGCATTCACATTTTACAAGTGTCTGCCCGTGGTCCTAAGCCTTATGCTGGCCAATGCTGGATATTTACACGCAATGTGCGCTACCGTCTCAGCCTCTTCCAGGCACAGTCTGCAGGTATCATCTCCTACGTCATCTTTGACCAGATGATATTTGAAGTTTCCATGACCTGTCACTAACGCAGTGACCCAACTTAAGGTAGCCCTATTATATCTGAGCACCTTGCTGGCCTTCCTGCAAATGGGCTCTTTGAGCAACATTCGAGCGTGTCTACATGTGGGAGCCGCCCTCCACTATTTCAGGTGTAATGAGTTTACCCACTAGGTAGGTCATTACCCAGTGCAACCCTATTTTCTGTTCCACAGTAGTACACATAAGAACTCTTTTTTGCTAGTTCGTCTGCTGCTTTGTTCCCAGCTTTGCTTCCAGCATAGGCACTATGTGCCCCTTAACCCACATCAACGTCACCTCATTCAAAAAGGCACATCTGTAATTTCAGAACACATTCCAGCACTCATTTGGAATACACGCTCACTTGCCTCTTGCGTTTTATAACCGATTGTCTAGTGCAATAAGAAATAGTAAACTGGCACGTATTTCCCCAGAGAATACACAAGCGCCTGCCCTGCCATTTATAAGAGAACCATCAGTAAAAATGCTGATGTCGTTCTCCATACACTCATTGTATATAACGCCTTCCACAATGAGTGTCCTATGCAACCTTTCGGCTATTTTTCTTCTATTAATGCGTTCCAGCGGTATCTGGGCATCCCTAACCTCTTTTCTAACGAGGTCCATAATACTCTTATACCGGATGTTCGGCCCAAAGCTATACGCTATTCGAATGAAATGCGCCTGCAATGTTACTAATTTCAGTATTGATCAATTTCAGTAGGCTCTTCAACTCATTCGCGTATGGGTAACCTCATTTTCTTAACTAAGTGGTAGTAGCCTCAAAAGACTTTACATTATCTAAGTTTATTTTCTGCAATCTTCTGGATTTCATTACTATTATTAGTATTAGTAAATACTCCTTGGTAGCCTTGTACTCAGATGATGCGCAATCTCCCTTTTATAGAGTAGTCGTCATTGATCGCTCTCTTGCAGACCACTAAGGTCCGGACGCTATTACCTTGATGGTCAATAGGCTATCAGTCAGCAGAGGCTTTTTGGGGTCACTATTATTTACTAACCAAAACACATAATTTTAAACTACGCAAATCGAAAAGGATCAAGCTATTGTTTAAAACATTATTATTTCACTCATAACGTTATTAATCAGCGCTATGATTAAATATTTTGTTGAGAATATGTGCCGCATTGTATTCAAATCATAAGGAAACCTTTTCAAAGATGTTCACTTCAACTTATGAATATTTATTTTTGTAATATTTTTGTAGGTCAGTTAATATGCTTTATAGAGCGATTATGTATAGCTACCGAACTTCATTTAAAGTGCTGTCTGTCAACCAAAAATTTTCAGTAGCCAGGATTAATACTATTCTGCAACTGAAATTAAAAGTTGTCATCTGTAATATACTTTCCATAATCGACCCATTGATTTCTCAGAATCAAATTGTTTATATAACATCTAAATTAATTCAAGAATATCGGCCTTATTGACATATATTTGGCAATAAGGAATAAGTGCTTAAGTCGACTTAAGATGAAAACGAGTTAATGGTTCTATTGCGCTTTCCCAATTTGAAAGTAAGTAACTCTGAACATAATTTCATTTATTTAGCTTTTTTTTCGGGAAGTTGTATGGAAATAAATTTCAGCTCATCTGTTTCATTTAGAACAGTAACAACTTATATTAGGCCTGTCTTCAAAAGTGATCAACTTTAAAGTTTTAAATTGCTCTCATTTAAAACGATACAATCACACTTAAGCACTTTTTGCTTATTGGCACAGATATATAATTAGCAAGGTATTCTGGCCCTGGAGTTAGTATGGAGATAGTGCTGATATGGTAGGAAAATTCATTCCTGAAGATCTAGCACGAAGAAAAACCCGTTCACTATTCACGGCTATTTAGGCTAATCAATATTGGGGGTTCTTCGGCGGTTGTACAATTGTCTAAAACGGTTACTTTCGTGGAGCACTCGAATCTTTTGTCAGTATATGTGGAATTTTTATAGCTGACTGTCTAGTTTAATAAATATTGCTCTCTGAAAAGTTAACCGTTTATCAAATTATGTATGAAGAGTTTCTTATATTTTGCTGATATATTAGGCAGGACATAAAATGAAATGTATTTTCATGATCCCTTTACTAGACTAAAATCAGCACAATTTAAATGAATAAAGATAATTTTGCATTTGGAATTAACAACCACGTAGTTCTTGGTGAAAAATTGCTTTTTTAAAGTCTTTAGAAGGTTTAAAATGTTTGGAAAAATATGGACGGTTATAGATTTTTTATTTAAAACAACCTAACTTCGTATAATTTTGATCGAAACTGAGAGAGAGACCACGGATAAACATTTGACGTGTTTGCGAAGTAAACATTTCTCTCCTGCTAGTTATCCCCTAACAAGACAATTACCAGGAGAAATACTGACTGATGGGGGTACTGTAGTGATGGGCATTAGACCGAGGATGAGCAACTGCCATCGACATATAAGGAAACATTGAATATCGCCGTTTTTGTAATGGCTCTTTTTATTTTTGAAATCATTTCATAAAATCAAACTCTTTCATTAGATCAGAGGTGTATTTTAAAATAAACATTGGCGACCATATGATAAAAAAAGGGAATAGAAAAACAGCTGTAAAAAGCAAAAAGAATGTTTTGCACTAATTATAAGAAAACTAATTGGAACACTAATACTTAATTGTTTCGTTATCGGGAAGAAAGAAAAATATATTTTTGGCGGTAATTTTAAATTAAATTAAAATTTGAAAAAATTTACATTTAATTGCCTGGTCTTCAGATGTTTATTATTTTTCTCTTTTCTACTTGATTCTACAATGTGATTTTTACTTTTTTAAATATGGAGCAAATTTTGTTATATTTTGTTTCTACACAATTTAATCAAAAATGTTATGATTTAAACTTAGCTTAAGGGGCATCTGAATAAAAGTGCACTATGCAAGTTGTTCCGACAATAAATCGATTTTTCACAGGAATTTCGTTATAGTATTTCTGTAACGAATATCATTCACAGTCACGGCCGAATTTATGTTTTCCGGTTTTTGAAATGAAATGTTTTCAAAAGATCGGCCGTAGGTTGGCGCTAAGCGACTCCTTTTCTTCAACTTTTCTACTACTTTGCGAATTGTTGACGCATTAGTTGCACTTTGTCGCTTACAAATTCCGCGAAGCTTGCGAGCGGTCTCAGCGTAATGGATTCATAATAATAACGTGTTTTTCTTTAGTGTATCAATACAGTATGAATTATCGGAAGAATTGTAGCTGACAGCTGTCAAATATCTGAGCTGCCATTTGCACGAAGAAGAATTAGCAGAAATTTTAAACATACTATATGTTCTTTTATCGGCTAACCACTATGTGTAACACCTTGTCTTTGTTATTTGTTTGAATCTAAGTCTCGCAAAATTTTAACTTGTGTATTTTATATTAAAACTGAAATTCAGACGCCTGTCACAAAAAAAATTAAAAATCTCAAACCGTGACCGCAGTTTCCACGAAGAGAATATTTTTTGACTTTTCAGAGAAATCTGCTTGGAAGTGAGGAGCGGTTATTCATGAAAACCACAGAGCTGTCAAGCACTATATTACAATTAAGCCAATTTAAGCCAATTTTCGTAATAAGGATAAACAAGTAGTCAAAAATCGATTATCTATAAATGTTCGCTGGGTTGTTTAATGCCCCTTGTAGTCGTGTGTCGATTTGCAAATTGAATATAATAATTTCATCAAAAATTTATATAAAACTTTGTAGTAACTGACATGTTTCAATCCTCCCCGTATTTGTGCTTGTTAAGCAAATTTAATTCATAAAATTCTTCGTAATGTAGTGGTATGTAAATGTATTTGTATGTGTGTTTGTTACATTAAAGGCGGTTTTGTGTATTTGTAAACATGATTTTCATTTACATTTCCATTTATATACACCAACCAACCTACAACATAAATGTACAACAGATATATAAATTTATAACAAAATTTAAGTAGAAGTTTTGATGAAATTAATGGATCTAGAGGGTGTCTCAATTACCGTGTAACCAAAATAGAAAATTTGTGGGATTTTTTTGTGCAAGTGGCAACTCTGATATTACACTGGTGTCATTTATGACAGTTGGGATCATCAAAAGTGAAATGCTATGCCAAAAAAGTGTTCATTATAAAGGGACCGCTCGCAAACTTCACCGTATTTTCGGTCGCGAAAGTGAAACTAATGTGTCAACAATTCGACGAGTAGTTTATGCCTTTGAAGAACTCGGTCGGTTATGGATAGCAAGGCTCCTTTGCGTCAACGTATTAATTCGACAGTGGGACGTTGTTTAATCAGGATGGCACCACCTGCCATGCCGGGTATGAAACAATCGATTTATTGCAGCAATGATTTCCATAGTGCACTCTTATTCGGTCACCCTATACTTGTAGTCTTAACATCAATATGCAGTTTTTACAAATATTGTTAAGGCCGTTGTTATGGTTTTTAATGAAGGCAACTCGCCCACCATGTTAAAAAACATTTTTATTGAATGTATTGCGAATGACTTAAAATGGATGTAATGATTTTATTTATTTTGGTTTAAGAAGGCCTCAACATATAAGCTTTTATATTATAGGCCGTTTTGATTTTTAAATTAATCAAAAAATACACTAAATATATTTATAACTGGATTGTCTACTTGAGTTGTTGCATCAAAGTTCCCAAATTAAGACCATGACTATATGAGATCATATTTTCAAATATTTACTTTATCAAGGATAGCGGCTGTTTTTTTGGCAGCAACAACACGTGTTATATTGATTTTTAAGATTGGAGTTGATACGGTTTTATAGGAATTAATATAAATGGTGGGTGCAACCCACCATACGCTACGTCACATCTCAGTCCTAGCAATAAATTTTCCAGCTATGAAGTCGTTTGATGGATGGGTATCCACTTGGGTGGGTTATTTACTTTCTTTTTGAACTTATTCAAGGTTACATATATTTTGGCATTGGCGGGGGAGGGCTTTCAGACAATTCTATGGAAATAAATGTAAAAAAAAAATTTATTGATTAAGAAAATAAATTAATTCAGAATCGAACACACTCTTTTCCTCGAAGTAGATTTAGTATAACAAATTTCAAACAATTTAACTAACAACAAAAATATTTCGAAAACAATCAAATATTGGGTCAAACCCATCATCAAAAGAGCACTTTTAACATAAAATCACAATAAATCGACAAATTCGGCAACAACAAACTTCTTGTAAAGGAAACTTGAAACATTTTGTTTGACAAACTTTTAAAAATAACTCTTAAATGTTCAAAAATCACAAGATCGCTCAACAAGCACGTTTTTTTCCACTTACGAAGAATAAAAAAATTGCAAAAGCAAATATTATGTAAAAAAAAGAAAAGTTTGTTGCAACTCCTATGAAAAGAATAAATTCTCAAAAAACTGTGTAAATGTCCTGAAAATAGTTGTTCATTGGAAGCCACTTTAGAAACAAAACGAACATGAACAACTTAAAACACGATGCACAAAAAAAGTCATGCAAAGTCCAGCATACATGTGCTTAAACACGCGTGACTTTCAATAAATTAACTAACGAAAGCTTTACACACATATAAAAATAATCCTTGAAATTGCAAGAGTTGGGAAATTCAAAGGAATATAATTTAGTTTTGAAAATATAGATTTAATCAATTTTTTTTAACTAAACTATTACTCAGAGGATGATGCGTACTCTGCATTGCATTAGTGCTTTTGAACTCTGCTATGAGTAGTAGGATTAATGGAATAGTATAAATATGAGACTGGTAACTTTTGCAGAGAATTTAATTCTGTTTGTTTGTGGCCTTTATACATTTTTATTATTTTATATTTTAACGCGTTTCTCTGAAATTTGGTAAAAACGTTCTTTGAACTCCAGGCAAGGTCGGCATGTACTTTTGTAACGGCCAAGCCTACTTTTGCGCTCACTTTTTTTTTAAATCGTTGAATGTATGATTTTCTTCTGGACAAAAGAATTTTGTCTTACTAGAACTTTCTCAAAATTGATACACGTAATCCTCGAACCCTAGGCAATATCGACACATCATTTTTAATTTTTACACGGATTTCACTCTAATTTGCTACAGATGATTCTCATTACCTAGGCAAGGTCGCGATATATTACTATTGGCCACGCCCAATTTGTTTAAGTCTTTATAAGTCTGCTCTTTATGGGTTTGTTATACACATTATAATTTTTCAATGGATTTCACTAAAACTTTCTACAAGAGCTTTTTACTTGTTTCACTTGAGTTTGCATATCATTGTCAGATAAATAAGTATCATAAATAAACCTTTTACAAATTCATGGATCCGTCTGTTGGTCTAATATACCTAACAGAAAATGTTTGTTGTTTGGTTCCCTCAGTGTAAGAAATGTTACAAAATGGTTTTCCTAACATAACATAACGTAAAAACCCACAGTCACTTTATGAACCGTCAATTTTAGCACCCAAGATCGAAAGCACTACAACCATAAATCTTCAAATTCAAAACGGTCTCAAATACATATAAATATGTTGATAAACTCACCGAGTGTTTTAGAAGGAACCATAGTGACAAACACTATAGCTGTTGAAAATTTTACTTTTTACCGGGCCATGATTTCGACCGATAAACCAGCCCTGTGATTTCAAAAGACTACAATTTCCGGTACGCCTTGCTTTTGCTATGACGATTAACAAACACGTCGAACATTTTTTAAGGGTAGCAGGTATTAACCCTGCTTTTCTCATCCACAATTTTAAATCGCCTGCTCCAAAGTCGGGTGCCAGCGCAATCTTTTCGTATTTGCACATAAGAAAGGTTCTAGAATAACAAAAAAAATTTAAATTCTAAACATCAAATACTCAAAATAATCCATGCATAAAAATAGTTTTAACTATAAGTTATACAAAATCATTTTTTTAAGACAAAGGACCTTGGATCCCGGGCAAGGCCAGGTACAAACAGCTAGTAGCATAAAAAACATGCAACCGTTTTGTAACAAAGAAGTTGTAACAAAGAACAGCCGTCATTTTTTTTTTTTGTGTAATTTTTATATTTAGGGATTTTCGAATCTAAAAGGCGGTATTATTAATAAACTTTTATTTATTATATAACTTTTAATATTTTAAGGAATTAAATTTTTCTTTTTGAATTTTTGAGTTCTTGATATATTCAAGACTTGTAAAAAAATGTCGGAATTTCTTGGTATTTAAATTTTTTGTGGACCTAAATTTGTTAATGATTTTTTTGGGCGAAAATAGGATGTTTTGGTTCACTTTCGATGTGTTTTAAAATTAAAATTTATTGCCTTTGTTGGGTGTTATCATCAGGGCTTTTGGGAAATACATTTCAGGATACAGAATATTCAGTGAGTGTATAAGACGGCTAAGTGAGTCCACAAGGTCAACAGAAGTCCACATTTTCAGTGATAGCTAAATTACTATCAAGGCAATTTAATTTGAATGAGTCAGCAAAAGGACGCTATTGGACAAAAAAAGAGCGAGCAACGACTATTCTATATGCCCATAATATGGGTGGCTGAGCTATGTTCACAGGCGGCTAAAGCAAGGGAGTTATTATACAAGTATTATTTTTGCATTATTAAATTACTTGGTATGTGGTTTTATTGCTCAACTCAATCATGTTAAAATGTTTATGGTTGGCAGTCATTTATTTATTAAATATATGCAACACCTAATTGAATGTTTAAAATGTGTTGAAATAATCATTATATGTTCACCATAACAATACATTATTGTAGAGAACACAATATGGTTGTCGTGACTGCCACAAACATGTTTTTTCTTTACGTGTAGGGAGTATTTGGTAATGAAGGACTCAAAGCTAGAGGATAACACGAAATAAACTCAGATAATGCGAAATAAATTAAGGCTACAGATACTGAACAAATATTTATAACATTTTGTGGGATGAGCCAAACTCAATAAGACTTTATTCATGTTAAAACTGAACAAGGTCAAAATTAGTAAGATTACAGAAATTCTAACAGGATACTGAAGCATACAAGCACATCAGCTTCGATTAGAAAGAGCAGACAATAAGGTAATAGTATATGCAAGTATACAATCCCTATTGTGCAATTGTAACGCAGTATTTTACGGTTGTCACCTTATTAGCCATAACACATCTAAGAGACATTGATTTGAGAACTTTTCCCAACTTCTTAATATGGAGAGCGCACAACAAGCCAATAATTTGCTCCACTTCTTATCCTAGCCTTACATAACCTGCATTTTTTTGTGATTTTTCTACTTTGTGTAAAAATTTCAAAGAACTGATGATCAACACGTCAATAAAATCAAGGAATTGGTGTTCGAGAATCAACAATTAACAGTCAGAGACCTTACTGATATCGTTGGAATATCGGAGGGATTAGTGAAATTCATTTTATGAGCCGACATCTCTTGGTTTTTGCACCACGATAATGCACTGCGCATACCGCATTGATTCTTCGTAAGTTTTTGCCAAAAATTCAACCAATTTCGCTCCGTGTGACTTCTGCCTGTGCAGCAAACTCAAGCGACCGCTCCGGGGAAACCGTTTTGAGTCAATTGAAGACATTAAATATGAATCGCTACGCGCATTGAAGGCTATTCCGGAAATTGACTTTAACAACTGTTACGAGGATTGGAAAAAACGTTGGCATAAGTATTTTGCAGTTGGGGGTGGGGGGGGGGGGGGGGATTACTTTGAGGGGGACGAAATAGATTTGGCAGAATAAATAAAGAAATTTAAAATTATGAACAAAGTCTTACTATTTTTTGCCCACAGTAACTTCAATACTCCGTATCATAATTCGACAAATGAGATATCGTAGAGCTCGGTATATGAAAAGTTTATGAAAACAAATTATGTGTAAGTTGCCGATAAATGTTGAATAGTTTGTACATAACAATTCAAATGAGAATATTTCTGGTTTCACAATTTTTAGAGCATGAATTTTCAGTCGTCGTGCGTGAAATTGTTTGTTACTTTTCTTTTAGATTTTTTCTAGAATTGCAATTTTTTTTTGTAAAATTTAAATTTTCTGGTGATTTTCGAATTAAATTTTGACATTTGGTGAAACTAATTTATTTTATAAAATTTTATTATTTTTATTAATAAAGTCTCTTTTAAAAGACAGCCAAAGTAGAATACGTGTCACATGTCCGTTGTAATCTTAATGATTATTTCAATATTCATTTACCAAACAAGTGTCGTTCCATACACTACTGTAACGGATGGTTAACGCTTTGTTTTCAAACGGTTCTATTCCTCTTCTTGTGCTACCACAAATCCTCCTATTTGTTTCCTTTTTCGTTTGTGTTTCAGTTACAGAAGAAAAATGACAAACATTTAATTTTGTCTTGTCTGTTGGTATATGAAAACTCTGGAAATAAATAAAATTTATTTTTTTGATCAAAATTTTATTATACGCCCGTTGTTGCTCTTTAAAGTCCTCCAAAGGGGGAACAAGAAATAATTGAATGTTGTTGTGTTGTAATGAACTTGTACTCGTATGTAGTAAATATTTTTATATAAGAAGACATTTCACTATATAAATAAAAAAAATAAATAGGGGACCATAGAAGATAGTCAATATTTTTGTTTATTCTTGCTGATTGCTATTGCTGTTGTTATAGAAATCAGAAAATTAATATGATAAAAAGATAAGAGATTATATATTTTCGTGATTGCAAATATAAGTCGTTATAAACATACTTACGTATTTGTCTTCTTACTTTATTTAAACAAAAAATGTGAGCATTAATAATTATTATATGTTCAAATATTTCCAAATTTTTATTTTTAGTTTAAAGCAGTTGGATATTTTTATTTGAATTTTTTCAAAATTATAAATTTGTTCCATTTTAATGCTATTTTGGTCTAAATTATGAACACTGGCCAACACTTCCAGTTTCAAATTAGGCAGCCGACTACATTTACTATGGCCGTAGGCTTTAGTGCTTAATTCAGCATAAAAACCCGTATTGATTCTCTATAAAAGAAGTCAAAATTTTCGAAATTACGATTTTTCGAATTGCAAATAACCCGGTTTTTTTGGGTTTGAAAAATCCGGTTATAGATTTTTTTTCTTTAATCTAACTTAACTTACAGCACAAATTTTCTTTTGTTTAGTATTTTAGTGAATTTCATTTGTCACAATCAGCAGAAGGTTCACAGTGCCGTCAACACTATCTTGCGCAATAAGGGGTTAAATAAGATTTTCAAAGTTGTGTTTTTTAGATCGTTTTCTAATAAATGATAAAACATACACACGCGGACAAAAGTTATCGCCACTTTGCTTACTCAACGTTTGAAGAAATGTTTTCTATAAATATTTGGAATGAATTTCCTACATCCATGTTTTGTTTCGACATAAACGGGTTTCTCTATGTGCCATTTTCAGTGTCAATTTACGTTATTTAAATTTTATAAATCCAAGTTTGTCGACACCCGCGGCCCACATAATGGCCCTCATCACGAGTTTAGCACCACCATGTTGGCCTGTATTCAGAATATAATTCTACAGAAAACAGTTCTTCAATAATAGAAGAGGAACGAACATATTGCTAAACAGTTTAAAAGAAAATTTGTAAGCATGTGTAGGTACTTTCAGTAGATCTCTGATCGTTAAACATACAGCAGATATTGTTCGCTAAATGATCATTCTACGATATGCATCTCGCACATCTATAACTCTTCTCAATGTCCCGATCTTAATTATTAATGTTATTATTGAATCAAAAAGATATGAGAACACCATAAAAAAGTAAGCAATTATTCTAAAAGAAGTTAAAGTGAAAGATTAAAATAAACTGAATCGAAAAGAGTCTAAAGGGAAATAAACCAATAATACCCAACCCATGTCAACAAATATAATTTTAAATGTTTTTCATTCACTACTGTAAGTCATGAACAGATTCAGATGAAATACGAATTATTTTTTATTTATTATGAAGCATTTTTTTTACAAATACAATTAGCTGAATATATTACATAATCATTGAATTGTACTTCAATAAACTTAAGGGCATGACAGTTCCTCAAAAGTTGCAGAAGGAAAGTTTCGATAACTTTTGTACAGGTGCGTAATTTAACCAGTAATAAATATGTTGAAGTTGTTTTAACAACCGGTAACCGGTTTAAAAATACCCGGCACCAGGGTTTTTTTTCTAATTTAAAATAATCAAACTATTCGAAAACCGGTTTTCGGGAAATATCGAATAATCAATCACTCTAGCGGAAGCCCAACCAAGAAGTTGATCGGCGCCGAATCAACATATCTGGGACTTATTCGATACTATGTATCAATATCGCACCAATCTCTGCCTAACTATCTAACTTTTTTACGGTGTAGCGAATTGCTGGCACAGTGTAGTCTCGATGACAGGAGACTTCACGACAAAATTCACATTGCGTATTTACAACGGAACCGGAATTCCGATATTATATTTTAATAATTTCCACACCTGCGATAGGCGTGAAACGATGCTTAATAAAATGGCAAACCTCGCTGAATATTTAGACTGCTTCTAAACTATCAATACTATCTGGTCACCCTATACAATGACCTAATACGTGTAACCTAATGTATTTAAATATTGAAGCAATTTGTTTTAATTCTCATGATTTAATTTAAATTTGCGACAAATGTAAAAAAAAACGAACAAATATAAAACAAGTTATACAAAAATAATCGGTTAGAACGAAAATTAATTACACACTTTTTACCATGAAAAAATATTTTAATGATTTCATATCTTGTCCTTTATTAAAATGTCCAAAATACCAAATTAGTTGCATTGTAAAATCGACTAAAGTATTACAGGCTTTATACTCGTATACAGAAAATTGGGTTACAATACCAAAAGTATGCTAAACCAAACTAAACCATGTCTAGTACACATGCAATATTTGTTCATTTTCTATGCATATTCAGGCATAACATTCTGCATGTGTTTGTTTACTTACTCGTATACACAAGTATGTGTAGTTGTGTTATGGAAAGTTTTACTTATTTTTGTACAGCCCTGTGATATGCTGTTCCATCAACCATAGACACTTAATACTCTGAAAACCACATTAATCACCGGTAAAGGTCATTTGGTATGAACAAAATCTGAATGCAGTATAGAAAATGGGGGCGAGAAAACTGTAAAATAAGTAAAAGAAACTTTGTAATGCATGCAATGGTAAATGTTTACTTTGTTTTGGTATACGGGCCGGAAGGAATTGAAAGAATTAAATCAAAGTATACATTTAGGCTTTGTATGAAAATTTGCTTACATACATATGCATGTATGTGTGAAACTTCGTTATAAGAAATCTATAAATATTTTTTCAAGTTTATTATTATTTCTTTTTTCTAAAATTGAAAATGTTCGAGAATTTTGAGGTTTTTTCGTGCAACCATCGTCTAAGAGGACTTGAAAAATTAAAGGAGATTTTTATGTTTTATATTTTTTATATTTCAAATTTGTTGTGATTTTTATGAACTTTTCTCTTGTATTGGCTGTACAAAAAAGTTTTCGCTGTCTGACTATCAATGGCTCCACTTGATTTTTTTTTCATCATAAAGTTTAGACATCTGCCCACACTATTCAGCATACAGTGAATTGTTTTTTACAATGAGTTAATTGAGTTTGCAGATAGTTGCGCTTTAAAATTATATTGTAAACAAAAGTGGTGCAGAACATATCCATGTTCTTGTAAAAGTTTATGACGATATACCTCCCTCTCAAACGACTTGTAGAGACTGGTTTTGTGGCTTCAAAGATTGTGATTTTTATATTGACGACAGAAAACGTATGGGAAAGCCACACAAATTTACAGATGAAGACTGTTCGAGCAGACCAGTTTGATTGATTATTAATTTTTGTATAATTATAATTTTTAGAATTAATGTTATATAAAAGTAAGCTGAAAAGTCTCCTCTATGAAGTTGGCAACAAATGTAAGCTATTTTCACAATCCGGTAGCCCTATTAAAATATACAGAAAATTATATTAATTTATATTATAAAATTGTTGAAAATAAAAGAAAAGTTTAAGTTAAGAAATGAAGAAGTTAGAGTATAAAACATATCGTACAGTCCTATAATGAGCTGCTGATCTGGCCAGACTGTCACAGGCAGCAAGGGTTTCGTAATACAATATCATTTAAATGACCGCTTCTAGATGGGTTGCAACGGATGATCTTTATATGATCTTTACGGTATTATCCGCGTAGACACGGTCAAATTGCATGATCTTGGTGGCCACTTGACGTCGCCAAAATGTGAAATTACGCGCTCTGGAAACTTCGCATGCAATATAGCCAAAATCTGTCATGTTGTGTGGATCGCGGCACTGCTTTTTTGAAACCACATATCGTTCAATTCATGTTCTTCAATAGCAGGCCAAACAAGTCGGTTATCATGCCGACATAGCGCTCTGAATTGACGGTAACGGTTCTTCCCATTGACACCTTCAGGCCATAAAGCGCACAGTCACTATTACCGGATGCAATTTTTTCCACAATAACTTCTGGATTTTCCGGGTCACATATGCAACAGTTTTGCTTGTTGACGTAACTGCCGCGTGCGAAATGAGCTTCATCGCTGAAGAAAATTTTCTGAGAAAAATCAGCATGCAAGCATGTTGCTCTAGCAGCCCATCAGCATATCTACGGCATTGTGAATGGTCAATCGGCTTCAATTCTTTCGCGAGTTGTATTTTATATGGATGGAGGTGCAAAAATACAAAATACACCGCAATCAGCCGTAAGATGTACCCAATTGCGGAGAACGCCGTGGAATCGACATATTCGGATTATCTCTCATACTTTCACTAACAGAAGCGAACATTGCAATGGTGCACAGTAGATCGATTACGACGACAATAATCACCACGCTTGAAAAGTCACAACGTTTTAACCACCGCTTTTGTAGTAAGTTAATACTATTTTTACGTGTTCGGTGGTTGTTAAACAATCAATATTGGTAAATGACAATCCTCTAAATAAATAAATGACATTTGAGATGACGGATATATAACAGCTGACAGCTTTGCCAGACCGGCAGTTTTGAAACCACTAAATTTTTTTATTGCTTGATGATCTTTTAAGTCTACTCTTATATCTTAAATTACTCAGTAATGTTGCTCGATATCAAATTTTTTTTTTATCTGGCCATCTTATTGGAAAACAGAACTTTTCTGAAATTACATTTCAAACTTGGTTTTTCAAGCTTAAATTTTCGAGTAAATCTTATTAAAAGTTCACACTCCTTTAATATCCATTGTCTGAACTGCAAACAACTATCATAGTAAAATAAAAAAAAAAGTATTCAAACAATGACAACTATTCGTGCTGGTACTATTGTTGTTTAGTTAAGAAAATGACATGAAGTATTTGTAGATAATATGGGGAAATTTTAATTAAAAAGCTTATCAGTAAACTAAAAAAATGCCAGTTTTCGAGAATAAAAAAGAAAATTGCTTATCGAAGGAATGAGATTTGAAAGCAAAGGAACAACTAGACAGTTACTGCCTATAAAGTTATGTGAATTTCATTTGAAATGTTTTATCAAAGATGTCACAGGTGCTGAGTATAGAAGTGAGGGAAATTAAATATTATCACGCTCATTTTTCAAATTTTCAACAGATGTTACGGAACAAATTGCAAAGTATTTTTAAAAGACACTTGAGTTTGTTGTAAAAATCGAAAACAAAATGAAATGTTATTTTCCAGCTGTGTTGTTTGCAGTCTGATTAAAAAGCGTTGGAAAAATAAGAAAAATAGAAGTAACACTTTATAAGAACCCTTACCTTAAACTAAGAAGTAACATGGTTGTGGCATGGTCACGACAACGATATTATGTTCTCTCCAACAATATATTATTGTGGCAAACATATAAGGGTTATGTGAAATTATTATCCGACAGGGAGTTTTCCGTCATCCCTTGTCAAGTTTTGTTTAGAAACAAACCGCTTTCGGCTATATGCCGAATATATGCCATCCAAAAACCTACATAATATTTTACTAATATTCTGATCACAAACAAACTATATTAACTATACAAAACTAATATAATAACTCTAACCATAAAATGTTAACATAAATAATATACAAAATTTGTTTAGTGTTTAATAGAAGTATAAAGGTGTTGTTGCAATTAGATGATATATGCATTTAAGTCCTTAATTGAGCGTAATTTACTTAATTAATTAGTAAATTGAGCAATTATTACTTAATTGCACC
This sequence comes from Phania funesta, assembly GCA_963932375.1. Taxonomy (NCBI): domain Eukaryota; kingdom Metazoa; phylum Arthropoda; class Insecta; order Diptera; family Tachinidae; genus Phania; species Phania funesta. Next base: position 98,278,106 of record OZ010653.1, on the reverse strand, counting down.
ATAAATTGCATCAAATTGCCAACGCAACCAAGGTGAAGTGTGTAAGCAGATATAGACATTACAACTTACAGCATTACTACAATTATTTAAGAAGGGTAAGCAAATCTTATTAACATTATGGTGGTAATTGGAAATTTTGAACGTAAGAACACATAACACATGGCATCACTCTTTTTCAAATATCATTGTCGGGTCATAGAAACATTTTAACAAACAAATCAAATGCTAATTAAAAACCCTAAATAACAAAAAATATACATCACCAACGTAACATATATTGTGTATTGTAAGCAATAACATCGTTACCGCTACAAGATATAGACATTTTTCAGCCGTTCAATAAAGTCTGGCATAAAGGGCTACTCCCGAAAATTTAAATTCTTCCTAAAACTTCCACAAGCTTTTTAGGAGTTATTTGACAGATATGAAGTTAAAAGTAAGGTCAAAAGATCAGCTTTCAAAAAATAGGAAAATCTGTGCAGGAGTACCACAAGATAGTATACTGGGGTTGCTGTTATTTATCATCTAAACAGCGGATATGCCAACATGGCCTTTTACATATACGTCACCGTTTGCAGAAGACACGGCATTTATATAAGTGTTCACAAAGATCGAATGATTGCATCCGAACAATGAGCTAGAGGACTGGCTAAAAAAATGGAGAAGGTAAATCCATCGAAATGTGCTCACGTAACGTTTTCCCTCAGAAGGCGAAATCGCCCACGTATAACAATAACGAATACTACGGTTCCAGCGGAAGCCTACATTAAATATTTAGGTTTCCTCTTAGATCGACACTTTAATTGGTCCCGATACATTGCGGTAAAATTAACGACCATCGAACTGAGAACAAATCCATTACATTGGTTAATAGGTCCTAACTTAACCACGGCTTTTTATACTACTTGTGTATCCAACATCCAAAAGTTACAAAGAACACAGTCTAGGATTTCACGAAATGAGAATATCCATAGAGATATCGAAGTTCCTGCTATCCAGCAAGTAGTAAAAACATATTGTGCGAATATGTAAACAAACTAGTGGTCCATCCCAACGCAATTTGTTGCAATTTAATGGCCACCAGAGGATAAGAAAACTCGCACATAGAGCCTGGTGAAACGGCACTCCCTACCCAATAGTGGATATTATTTTTTAAGAGTTGAAAACAATAGATTAGTTATTACATTGGTGATAATTAATAAATACAATTGTGGTGATAAGTGTTGAATACTTAGTGTGAATTTCTTGTAGCAAAAGGATTGTCTGTACCAGTTTTACTACATGCCCCTTATGTTTCGGTTCCCACATTAGAGTAACTGAATTCCTCACTGCTATGATTGGCACGACTAGTTTGCTAGTGATTTTAAAGCTGCCTGGCTGTCCGAAAAAATACATATTGTAGTATCGCAAGTACCCCTACTTAGACAACCTCTAGCTAAAGCCTGGACCTACGCCTGTTCTTTTAAATTGCAACTGTTTTCACAAAGTGTGACTCTGCAATTCCCACCCCAGCACTTCCACCTTCCATCTTTACTCCAACAGATGACATCTAGAATATTTTTATGTCCAGCAAGGTTGCCTTCGTTAAGATGAGCTTGATTTGGTGGCCTTATGGTCGCTCTGGCTGATGTCCTTTTAACTACGAGATGCAGGGTAGTGAGTCCAATGATCATTACTAAGGCTAGTGTCATACATGTTCTCATTTCATTACTCTCATTTAATTTAGAATAATATAATAATTTTTACAACCATATAATTCAATCATAATATGTTGCTCTTAAATTATCTGTAGCGTTTACTTCAATCATGGTTTTTATTTTTTCTTTGTGTATTTAAATCTCAAAATGGCTTTAAAATCCTTTCAATTTTCAATTTTAATTAATTTTTATTTTTTACTTACTTTTTTCCCTGTATTAAATCCAAAATTCTTATATATTTTTACTTTTTATTTATTGCAATTCAAATGAAGTACGTTGTAGCATATTCTCGCTATTGTTTCTTTTGCAAACAAATCTTACGAATATCTTAACAAAAACCTAACAAGAAAATTTAGATTTTGCACAATTTACCTTGTGGGACGTAAAAAAGACAAACTTGGTACTTTAAAATACATTAAACACATTCAACCATATGAGAATACCGACTCTCCAGTCCCCCAACACTTAATCCAATTTCCATTCAATATTCATATTCGCCTGAGTGTGCGATTGAGAGCATTTCTGTGTGTATGAGTGTTTTTGGTTATTTTAAACCTGTGCAAGTGTGACTAGGTGGATAAACTTATACTGGATCCAATGATTTTTTCGTGTCGATTGCATTCCACACTTTTTTGCTCGTTTGGAAGGTTGACTATTAGCTTCAGTGTATTTGGACACAAAAAGCAAAAGATTCTTATTTAACAACAACACTAGAGGCACTTGGTCCTAGTGTGGTTTATTTGACAAATGATTGCGGTTGAATTTTGGAGATTGTTAAGATCTTGTTTGAATTGGTTCTTAGCGGAAACCAGTTTTTGAAGTTCACTTTGTCTACTTTAAATGCCATGAAGAATCTTAATAATTTTAAAAAATATCATAGTGCTTTTCTACCCGCCAATTGACCTAACGCACTCAATATATACAAATATAAATATATCTATCCAGAATCGACGATTTCATAAATAGAAAAAAAAACGAGACAGGTACTGCACTCAAGCCCGTGCAACCAGGTATAAACTAATACAAAACCATAATCAAGAGGAAGGCCACAACTAAGTCTTTGCAACAAGGCACACCGTCAAGTTGAATAAAGGTTTTCCAGGAGCTGCAATATTGGTAAGTGAAGATAGATTTTCTCTACTTGTTACCCCGGTTGATGAAGATGCCCAACCCGTTGTAAGAGAACAAACACCCCCGCCAATTTACTGGCGCGTACAAACATCAAATGCAATTGTAGGTGAAGAAAATTTCTATGATGTGGCGTCTATACGAATTAGACATATAAAAGAAGCAAACATTCAGGCCCACACGGAAAAAAATTATCGGCTCCTCGCAAATCGACTCGAAGCAAAAAATAAGAGCTCTTATACGTGTCAACTAAAAAGAGCTAAGGGTTTGATAATTGGCCGAAAGGGCATTGACAGTTCTGTTCCCAATGAGGAAATGAAAAGTGCCACAGAGGCGGGAGGTTATGTCGCAAGATCAGTGCAATAAACTTTCCCAACCTATGCATCGTGTTGAAATGATATTTAATGAAACTCAGCTTAAATCAAAAAACTCGGTTCACATTATGTACAACTTGCGCTACCTTTTAAAGAGAAAAATAACTGTAGAAGAGCAACTGAATATAATGCAAAAATCGTACGGAAACCTGAATATGGGCAATATAGGGCGTCCCAATTTCGTATAGCCAAACATTGAGAAATGATTATCTAATATTAATGCCAAAAGTTCTAACGAGGATAAACATTTATATGCCCACGCCTGCAAAGAGGGTGCACAGATACCCCCCATTAACAATTCGACTTCAGTTGAGCATACAAACAATAAATAACTTCAGGACAACTATGCAGGGTACGTTTCAAAAAAATGCTACCCAAAACATGTTTCTGCAAGTTTCGTTTAGCAAAAAATTAACCTGTTGAAATTATGCTTCTGGAACGCTAAAAACATAAATATGAGGCAGGAGGTATCATACTTTTAGCCTCTGAAATACACTACGAAAACCTGCTTTAGAATTAAAGGGTTTTTTATTAATGACACCAAACATCCCAGCGAAAGGGCATGTAGTGGTACTGCCAATTTGTCACTTTTTTCTATACTAGAACAAAAGTTTTTGCAGCTGGCGATTACAACGCAAAGCACACATGTTGGGGTTCCAGACTCCTTAGTCGTAGAGGGAGGCAGTTGTATTATAAAGTTAAAGCAAACAAGCTTATTGATGTTGCTATTGTAAAAAACATCAAACGCGATTAACTCTTAGTTAATTCATCCTATGACCTATCTTCTGATCATTCACCTACAATTGTTAGTTTAAAGGACAGTTTTGTCACTGCACCTGAAACCCTTATTTTCTACCCAAATAAAAATACGAATTGGTTAAAATATTAAATATATGTGAGCTCTCACTTGTCCAGCAGATATTCAAGCAGCTGTATATCACTTTACAGACGACGTGACTGTCGTAGCCAGAATTCCACCGCCAACAAAACCATCAGTATTCATAAAATCGCTCTACTTAACAGCTGATAGAAGGCAGTATAAATTGAAACAGAAATATGAGTTCGCTATCGGCAGCCTTTTGAAAAACTTGGATCCAAAGAAAAGCACAGATTATAGATGGAAAGTTGGAAAGCACTTAAAAATTTCCTTTTGTATACGAATCCCTACTAAGAAATGATGGCTGGAGTTTCGTATTTTGGCCAAGATATCATCTTAAAGTAGCAGTACTGCGCAGCTGAGGCGTTCCTTTGAAGAATAAATTTGATATTTCACACCGTTGACTAGAAACCCTACGTTGACCTTACATCGGCATCGCTTTAAACACTTGCTCATCCTTAGGATTAATGTATAGATCCTTGAAAATAAATTATCCCTATTATAGAAACGTATCTCTTTTCATTTCATTTATGACACACATATTTTGAATTTTTTATGTTATTATTGATAATGTTCAACCCTAATTTAATCGATTAATTTCTTCCGATTAATTGCAATTAAGAAGTTCTCGATTCGAATAACCATTATAATTTTTTAGTCCTTTATTAGTTTTATTTTTCTATCACTAATCATAACTAATAAATTAGTCTAGTTTATCTTCAACGTGTGTGTAGTGCAATACAAACTAAAGACTCTTTTTTATACCATTTCTTGATAATATGGAAAATCCCTTTGCTATTCTCCTTAACAAATCAATTTAAATGTCAACCTATGCCATGACATCTAAATGAGTTTACCGCACATATGTATGTTAGCTACGCTGCTATCATTTCATTGTTGCCTCAATTTTCTTTTTTATCTTCCCTGAACCTTTTCATTCCCCATGGTGTTCGGTGCATTAAAATAAAACTATTTCTTGTTTGTTCCCATAATTCCGTTGTTCACCCAATAAGAAAATTTATTGCTTTAGGAATGTTTTAATTTGAATTTTAAGAAAAGAAAATAATAAAAAATTTTTTGGCTGTTCATAAAACAAAAACAAACAATATAAGTTTTTATTCTTTCATGTTGAAAACAAATCAGACTCTCTTAGGATGGCATGAAAAAAATATCTCTTCCTCTCATACACTCTGTGGTATCTATAGGGAAACATAAGGAGAAATAATAAGAGATGAAGACTATATTTGTGGTAACTAGAGAATGGTTTCGCTTCTTATCGGTACGTGACAGGATATTCGAATGATTCGGTTTGTTTATTATAATGTGCGTGTGAGTTATTTACGCTGTTATTCGGTAACTTCTAAGAACTTCCACTATAATTGAAATACTGTGGTGACTTGTTGGTAGCAATAGAAATTTAAGTTATGAGCTAGACTAAATTTACATTTATATATACTGTCGGGAAGACATGAAAACATTTTCACTTAAAAATTGCCAATTGAGTAAACAAAATTACATATGTAAAACACCACATTTTATAACTCAATTTAAAACTTAATTGCCTTAATTAAGACGCATGTGCGAACATACTATTTCCAGTCTTGAAAAGAATAAAAAATCGGTAATAAAAAATAAAATTTTATTCCCAAATTTTATATTGAAAATTTTAAAGACAAGTTTTGAAACGAAAGAAAAAAAATAAATTAAATTCGTGATCATAATTTTTAGCTGACCTAGCTGACATTTTATCATTTTGCTTTTATGGAAAATGAGTTTACACATGACAAAGTAATTTGTTTGCTGCTTAGTTCTTGCAATACATTTTTAGACAGTCGCTTGTGATGCTTAACACTCGACCTTAGGCCATCTTGAACATATTCAATGTTTTTATATTATTTTTGGCCAATACTCAGGGGATGATCCCTTATCCTGTAATCCCTTGTATTGCAAGTGGGAAAATTTTAGGTAGATCCGTTTTATCCTGCTAACCAATTGAGTTCAGGCAATTCTATTTTCACTTGCTAATGCGTCGCATGGACCCCTCGAGTAATTAGTCTGTTAAATAAATATCGCCACGACAATGTCATTAAAGTTAGATGAGGTCAAGTTTTTTTGACTTTCCCAGAAATACCAGTGAGTATTTGGTAAGTCAGCACTACATGCAACTTGTGAAGTAAATATGCTAAGATTTGAGTAAAAAAAATCATCTTAGATTTAAGGAATTAATGATTGAAACTTTCTACTTGATCTATGAACTCATATAAAACTTATTCGCATTAAAAAAATTATTCAAAGAGAAAATACTTAAAAAATGAATCAAAAAAGTTTTGGGAAATACAATATCTTTAAAATCTAGCACCTCAATTTGTTCCTTAAAAACGAATCTTTTTGTAACTCACACAAAACAGATTACACCAGGAACTCATTAGTTTATGAAATTAACGTAACTGATATGTTTCCGAAATTGTCTTTTATAAGCTGAATTGTTCCAAAGTCTCTAACACGTCGTCTGAAAAAATATTAAATTAAAAATAATAATAGCTAAGGAAATAAAAGCCTTTAAGCTGAATAATCACCGAAATAAAGAAATGAAATAATTATAAAGGTCAATCAGTATTAACATATACAACGATTATCGATTAGTCACTTGGACCTATTGCTGTCACCGTGAATAACTTATCACTCACAATCATGTACGCTAATGATAAAAATATAACTTATGCAAGGCCTTGTTTTTTTTGCTTACATGCATGTACGCTCACCTGAATATAATGGAGGACTCATAGTCAAGAGTTACTTAGGATCAAACAATAAGTTAACAAAATAATTTCTATATTTTAGCTTTTAAAATTTATCCAAATATTTTTTACAAACCCCCTGCCGATAGTGCACCACTTTTTATAATTTCATGCACGATATCGTAAGTGCTGCTATAATTTTCTCACAGTCAAACGTTATCATGCATGATTTACGCGGAGCCCATCTCTACTTTGATCTTCTTTTATGGTCTTTGCTCGTTATAAGCATTCGCTTGGTTTGATCCCAAATATATTGAAAATTTGGACTTTAACTTATTCTGTTAATAATTTTTATTTCTAAATTCACGCAGGATAGTGGATACATAAGTTTAGTCGTAGGCTACCATTTTCATTAAAAAAAATTAAAAAGCAAAACAAATGTTTATTTGGCTACGTTATTTAGAGGTTAGGGATCAATTAATTTGGCTTATGGCAAATATGGGAACGATATCTGGCAGACTGGTTCAATATATTGCTCCGAAAGTTATTTGAACCCTTTGGGAATTCTATTACTACCTTGGAAAGATGGGCATCCTTAAATCAACTACCTTAATTAAGGATATATAAACTTGATAGGTCTACAAATGGATATACTCACGTTTAGTGGAGGTCATAAAAAAAAACAATAACATTATTTTTTTTTCCATATTTCGGAATTCAAGGGATGGCTTTTTCCGCTTTTCAATTTGTGATTAGCACAATTCATTTACGACTATAATATCAGAAGCTTCTTTCCATAACAGGTCATTCATTTAAGTTCAGTTTGTGTGTTGGACGTGGTAAACCTGTGTTGAGACTTTTTCCTTCTCATTCTTAATTCCAAAATATCCTTTCTTTATTAAATGAATATAAAAATTATAAATGTTGTTTTACCCTCACACACTGTCTCCTTTGTATAAACCAGGCTAAATAGTTTCGCACAAGCGATTAAATCACGCAAATACACTTATATATGTCTGTGCTCAGCACTTTTGTTCTATTTAATTCCTAATCGAATTTCAAAATCAAGTTTAGTTCTAATTAACCTCAACAGCATGAATTAAATTCCAACTTCCTCTCAATTACTTCTAGTTATCGCGTCTGTTTTAAGGCCATGTAATTTTTCTAGCAGTGACACATCCCACAGAGGCAATGAGAAGGACAGCAATAATACTGCAACGTATGCTTCAATATGAAAAAGAACATTAATGACATGTTTTTATGTATTTGCCTTAGATTTCATCAGGTTTTTTCAGGTTTGCTTTTTTCAAATGCGAAAAAAAAAGAAAATATTGGAAGAAAAACAAAAATAGTTTGAAAGTATGAACATTCTTTATGGAGCTCCCACAAGAGTGACGACATGCGCTTCAAGAATAATTAATGACAATTCGAATGCATTTGAAATTAAGTTTCTATTGTTCTTCTTGACTAGTTTTCGTGGCAGGATAAAGCAAACTACACTGTAAGTCAGTTTAATAAGGAATTTAAATTATACTGATTTTAGTGAAAATATCTTTTAAGCGTTTCTTTGCCCACAAACTAAAATAAATAAATATTATGAAACCAAGGCGAATTAAAGCAGGTAAACTCAGCAGAGCAGCTGAGTTCTTTTTTTTTTAACTAATTAATTTTCAAAATCGGTACTTTTCGGTACTTTTTTTTTTATATATATATATATGGAATTTTATTTATGGAGTTTGACATTTGACCAACCTTTGAATTCGCCCGTGAATCTACTTGCTATCAATTTGCCTTGATCGTAGCAATAAAAATTACACACACGGAAAAAACATGACTGTGGCACGATGGCGACAACCATATTATATTCTCTCTTGTTGCGACAAACATATATTGATTATTTGAGAACATTTTAAACATAACTTTGTTTGCGATAAACAAGTTACATTTAGTCACTACATGATTTCCTTTCATAAAAATTGCAACATGATTGAGTTGAACAATAAAATGTTTACTCAAATTCGAACCACAAACAAAGTATTTTAAGTATAGAAAAGTAAGATAATAACACTTTAATGTTTAATCGAATTATGAAGATGCTGCGATTTCAGTAGTTCGGGCATTGACTACAAAGAATTCGATGGCTTTAGTCGCCTGTTTTCGTAGCGCAGCCGCTGGCAATTAGTAACATAAACTTTTTGCTTTTTTTTCGTTTTAATTAATACCTTACATATGATATTGTTACCATAATAAGCGCGACCAAGTATTCTTGGTTGAAAGTGGTTTCAGTACTTGTTGCACTCATACAAAGTTCCAGATATAAAGAGTGCGACCATATTTGTCGTCCACTGTACAGAAAGCACTGTAACAACAACAAAACACTACACCTATAAGAACAGACTAGTTTCCATGAAAACAACGAAATAACGTCAACATGTAAAGACGAATTGCAGGAATTTAGTAGTATGATTAAACACAAACAATGCCATAAGAAACAAAGCAGACAGTAGTTTCAAAAACAAGCATCATAATGAAAAAAACAGCAGAAGTATCCACAGGATTTATGCGTATTCTACCAGCTTCTGGATACCAGACGAGTACTATAAAAAGACTTGGATGGTAGAGCTAACAGGCAGTATGGAGTAAAACGTTCAAGTGTGAACAGCGATTATAAAGAAATGTTGACTTTAAGTCTTAAAGTAAATAAAGTAACAGTGTGTGATAATAAAATAAAGCCGGGTATATTATTGAAATAGGTTTTAAAGAGGTTAAAACTTACGATATTATCTTTCCCTTTTCGCCCATGTACAATAATAATGTGAATGTTAGCAAATTGTCTATCCCAACTCATTTTATTATAAATAGTGCAATTTGTTTGTTGACAGTGGATAAGCTAGTATGTATGCGCATTTCTCTGGTTTCTTAGGCCTATGCAACAAATAATAAGTTTGTATAAAATATTTGCTAAAAATAATTTTTTTAAAAGAAAAATAATGGCCAAAATTCTATCAATAATATGATTTGTTTACAAACATATTATTCAACCACAATATGTTGCTATTAGATTATGGTTACCTCAATCATGTTATTTCTTCGTAGGCAGTTCTTAGTAAAAAATTCAACGAAATGCAGGCGCTTAGGAACCCTTCATTCATCTCCGCAAATTGATTTTAGTTTTAAAATCTAAAATTCGAAGTGTTTTCTAAGAGGAAACCCCGTTGCATATGCAAGCAGACCTATTGGAGTCAAATCGTGAAGCATAAAAAATAATAAAGAAAGGCTACAATTTCACAGGCCTTTTTAAGCTCGTACATATCAGCGGCAAAATTTGTCAGAAACTACAACGCTTAAGGACGATTCACACTATTCCACACGTTTTTAGATTTTCGTTGGATTTTTGCCGAGAGAAATCCAATTAAAATCGTTTTGAAGTAAAATATTCTCAAAAACTTATTACATTGTATGTCTACACTATTGTTCACTTCGATAGCAGAGAAAAAAGCCGAAACAATACTTTCAGCGGCGATTTCGGGTAAGTAGCGACGGCGGAGGCTTTTGAGAATTTTCATAGGTTTTTAATAGATTTATTTTTTGTGTAAAATGTAGCAAAATGAAGAAGTAAAAAAGTAGTACAAAAAATGTTCAGCACTGGAGTGAACAGAATCAGTTCCTTTAAATAATTAGTTATAAATTTTCAAACAAAAAAAGCAGGGACACACAATTATTCATTCATTCTGATATTTGATTATGATATTGTAATATTTAATCTATATTTTTTTGGGCAGAATTATCATTACTTCTTGGATTTTTTGTTAGAAATAATTATTAAAATGTGAATTATATTTTACGGGCAGAAATACTAAGTATTATTTTCTAAAAATTCAAAGTTTGGCTACATTCAATTAAATTAATAAACAATTTTTCTTTTTCCCAAAAAAATTAAAATTGAAAAGTAATTATTACTTTTGACCAAATATAAAAACCGAGCAATAAAAATGTCTTGATATAGATTTTCGTCAAATTTTCGGGATTTGTTCCGAAAAAAATCTATATCAAATCACGCTGTCGGAGTAACAAATTACGAATAAATTATATTTAGAATTTTATAAAAAAAGTCACTGTTATTACGATTCACGGACAAAATACATTGATAACCAACAAGCACATCGGCTGTTTTTGTGCCGCTGAAGCTGAAGAAAATATTTGCGGCAGCGGGCTATAGGCGGTGAACCAATCGACTTGGTTATCTGTTCTTAGTTTGCTTCTGTAAAAATGCATGGTTTAGAAAATGTTAACAAAATAGAGAGAACCATAAATTGTTTACGTCAACAATTTTAAAACAGGAGTAACTCATCCCGCAATGTCTCTTATTTTAAAAGAAGTGTTAGATGTGATGAAACAGCGCATATGCTGCAATTGGATTAGGGGCTAACAGATTTTAACACTAACCATTATAAATCTTATTACTTAAGGTCGCTTCATTTTTCTGCTTTTGTTTATAAGGCAGCTGTAACTGAACTACTAATAAGCAGTTGTGTGTATTTACGCACTGTTGTAGATGATAATATCACAAAAGATAATGAATGCAACCAAAAACTCAACCGTCCGTTTTTTATTGAGAATGCCACTGCCTATTTACCAACGACGCGTCGTCGCTTCTTTGTGAAACCAACTTCTTGTTCACGCAACCATTCGACAAACACACAATACTGTTGATGATCTTTGGGCTTCAAATTATAATGTTATTTGGAACTGGTAAATGCAAATCGTTTGCCGAAACTCGTTGCATAGTGGAATACGACAACACCAGTGGCTGCGATCTACTATGAATGTGCCTGGTACGTCAGACACATTTTCATAAACTTTGCCAATATTCATGTCCGAACGACCTGGCTGAGCATGTTTTCGCAATTTGTTCGAACTTTACGTAAAGCACGATGTGCATTTTTCTCGCGGACCAATTTTTGATAGCACGCTCGAATACGTTTCGTGACAAAATAAATTTTTATTTCAGCATAAAAAGTTGTATATCTCCACATAGTATTCTTTAAGGTCGATACATTTAGATCAGCGTCTTCTTATTTTTTTTATTCCTTGCAAATAATAAGATTTCTCGAGGCCCTCCAAGTATGCGTTTGTTTTAGTGATGACCTTGTATTTTAATCCAGATCTCTTACTGTTCAGCCATTTAAATCTGAAGAGTATGCTGGATATAGTAGCAGTTCATAGACCAATTCATTTCATGATAGGAAAACACTTTCTCGTGATATTTGCATCATTTTGAATCTGTCCAAGAGCTTTGAGTAATATTCGCCGGTATTTGGTTTACCATTTTCAAGGTAATCAATTAAAACTCTCCTCTAAATCACAATTATTCTTAGCCCTCAAAAAAGGATTATTTTTATGCGAGACTACGTCACGACAAATCTCCTTTTTATTCAGTGACAAAACACATCAATGTCACTTTTATCACCATTTTAAACATTAGATTTTCCTGCACAAATCACAATGAGCTTAATTACGGGGAAATAGGGTGAAAGGGCATTAGAAGACTCTCTCAGGTTGGTATTTAATATAAACAATGATGGAAATGGTAGAAATAGTTTTTAGTGCATCGAATGCAATAACAAATCCCATAGTGAGTAGTAATGTTTCATTATATATGTTTTTGGGTTTGAATGGAGAAATGTTACTAAAAATATTTGACATAAACATGACAGATGTCTGTCATTTCTAGCTTGTGCTATTTCGATTACAACGGTATTTAAATATGTGTATGCGTCACTGATAATAACACAAACAGATGAATGGTATTAGAAGGTGATTTATTATGAGATACTTTTTCAAGAGGATTTTTAGAAAGTCACTCCGATATTTTATTATGAAAACATTCAGCCATTAAGTCCGCGTTCCAGAACATACATTTGCGTTTTGTGTGCTTAGAGCAGTTTAGTTTTCTTCGCTAACGCAATTTTTAGGGTGCTGTTTTCAGCATAGGTTAAGCAGCAGCGAATTAGGCTCCAGACAGGATGTAGTGAGAAAAATATATTGATAGTAGCTGTTATCCTATTCGACAGTTGCAACGAATCGATTTGATGCAAATCTTAAAAGTGTGTCTTTTGTCTTTTTGACGCCTTTAAAACAAGTATGCCGGCTTAAGAAAATACAAAATTGAAGTCATTCCAAATTAAAGGCGGCCGAGCATAGCACTGTTTCTAACTGAAATTTTGTTCGGCAACGAAGCCAAATTTTGGCTTAAGGTCTTTAGGGAGAAGATCTTCTTATTACATTTAGACACAATCATGTTTTGTTGCAATATATAATGTTATTTCCCTTTTCACAACCCCCCTTGGGTCCTTAGTTTACTTCAGCAGGTATTTTCACAGTTTTAGAAACTCGAGTTATTTTAGTGAGTAACCAATCATGCCAGACTTTATCAAACGTCTGGGAAATTGGATTAACTAAAGCTGAACAGTATTGAGTATTTTCAAATGCCTGTCTAATAGCGGTAACATTTCTATCTGTTCTGGCATCCATTGCTGCGTCTAAAAGCGACGCCATTGATTTTTTACTATAATGAGTATTTTTGGTGTAGAGTTAATTGTACATAATGGACCTGCCAATGGCTGCCTAAAGCACATTAACTGTAATTAAAGTCAAATGCAAGCCATACACCTTACGACTGTTGCTTCCGTTTGGTAGGTAGTCAAGTTGAGGGTTTTGTCCACAAACAATACAATTTTGTGTACAACGTCATGACCCTTGACTTGATTTTCTGACGGGTCATTTTGAGTAAAGATGCCAAATAAAACTCGCACACACTGCTTTTTGCTATGTGGTCACCACGTAAAGAAAGCACAAAATCGAAATAAATTGTGCGACATACCCGTTTACGCTCCTGAGTTGTATAATTCGCCAAAAAATCAAAACCGCACAAGCAAGAGACAACTGTATATAACGATCTCACACACTTTGCCATCTCGTCTACAACTTCCTAAATTTGCACCAACGGTCGTAAAATGTATGACTAGCTTAAAGTCTAAGTAACGAAGTTAGGCACCGTTGCGCAACATTATCTCCGCTGTTCCCCAAATACCACTTAATATGATCAACTACTGGTATAATCAGTATGGGCCATGTTATTCGCAGTTGCGACCAGCATTATATATATATTATATATATCGACTTCCTGACCAGTTTGGACAGATATGAAGCTGACAAGACTGAAAAATGGTGCTATCATATTAGCAGCCACAAATGCGACTAGCAACAAGCAATTTGAAATTGTTGTGTAAAAATCTCCCAAATAATATGTGTGTTGTTTTTGTCATTGTTGTAATATTGCTACCACCTTAGTGAAATAATCTCTCAATTGAACCAACTAGTTAGTGGCGGGCAAATCTCCCCGCGGCCCCGTTTTGTGCTTTCAGTGGATTTGGTGAAGCCTAATGTCAATTTGTTGCTCTTTGACGAAGACAATAAACCGAAAGTCAGCATCGTAGCTGAATATGATTTTGTGATGAAGTTCAGGATAACTTCAATTAAGTTAAAAAAGTTTCAGTACATAATTTGTAAGGATGTAGACTTTGTCCATTTATCAAAGTTTACACAGTATGGTTACATATTTCGACTTGTGCATTTTCTCAGTAGCAGTAGAGTATCCCATAGTGACAAACTTAAATTTATTTAAAACGCTGCTAGTTTGTTTATTTCACCAAATTTAATACTCACATTTATTGGCGTTACCCTATTGCCAGATCATAACAAGAGTTTTAATGTTGAACCGCAAATACGATTTAACTCAATCGTATATAAAGAATTTTTGCCTTGAAGCTAGAGTTTTTTTCCCGGACTTTTAAATTTTCCGGGATATCTGGAAATAAATAGAAATATCCGGGATCCTCTCCGATCAAATTCACGAATAAACAATTATAAATAAAATTAATAATTAATTAATAATTTATGAGATCTCTTAAACAGAAAAACCCACTTCTTAAAACCGACAATAAATTTTTGAAAGCATCAGAAAGAAAGTGTATTTATAATTTTAGTAGCTATATGGCTGTGTGAGAGAAAATAGACGCTCGCTTTAAAGAAATGTAGGTCATATTGGCAGCCGACCTCAATATGTTTTTTAGTATTTTTCCTTTTTACGGTTGCTTTGAAAAATCGCAATTCTTTTATAAACGAAGTCGATGTTGCCTTTCAAATTTTTCCTGGGATTTTTGGATTGAAAACTATGCGTTGTTAGGAGTACTGCTGCAATCATATAGCCGGTCAGATAAGAACGATATGAAAAGAAATTTAAATAAAATGAATGATCTACGGCCAAAATTACTAACCCACAGTGTTATCTGTGGTCATCTGGCTGTAATTCTTATGCCAGCATGATCTAAAAGGGATGTAGGCGAAAATCCTACCCGGCTTCGACAATATTTCCATAAGTTTGCCAGGTGTGAAACGATGCATAATGAAATGGCAAGCCTTACCGATTATTTTGACAGCAGATGTCATTGTTTTTCTGGTAGCATTTGTCCAAGGCTTATGTGCCTTGGATCCTAAGCCTTATGCTAACCGGTATTGGACATTCACACACAGTGCACGCTACCGTCGCAGCCTCGTCATGAGGAGTAACTTTGGAGACTGATTAGTCCACTCCTTGCGGATTCCTCTTTTGGCCAATAAACACTACAGCGCCTACAGGGATTAACATCTCTACCTCTTGTGAAGCTTTATTGTCCCTATCTAAATCTAACGTTCTAAAGAATTACCTTTAGATATTGTCCTGTTCACCCCTCGCGATGCATCCTTGTCAATTTCTACCAGATTTTTCCCTGGGTCAATTAAAACTTCGATTCCTTCAGAGAATTCTTATATTTCCCACGAGTAATGGAGCAAGAGATGTCCAATAACACGAAGCTGCATATGCTGGTCCATATATACTAAAACTGGAAATCCAGAGTTTGTATACTAGGGACCAAGCACCCTCTTGGCCATGCATCCCTGGCCTATGTTTTTCTATCGTAGATTAGCGATTTTTTAAAGAGAGTGTTAACTTTTGTCCGCCAGGCTTATTCAGCCAGACTCCTAGCCGAGACAGGAACCTGTTACCGGCCGCTACCACGAAGAGGTATAAGACAGAACTTCTAACAATGCACTCAGTTACGGCAAGACATACCTTTGTACCTACCAGCTGACAGCCGATGGCATTGGTGGGTAACCTTAACAGGCTCTGAAATATAACAATTGAAAAAATTATAATTAATATCTGGTCACACATACTACCATGTGTTTTATATTTATATTACAACAATTTTTTTTGTTATTTAATTTTTGTTCCTAAAGTATTTTAGCCACCCATAAAGTACAAATTTACTTGCATTTTATCACTTCATTCAGCAATATAAATTCCCTGCAATTTAAATAAATAGAAAAATAGTTTTAAAAACATTTAATGAAGTTCAAACTTGGAATAAACAAACACAATGTGCGTATTTCTGCTTGGCTGGCTAATGAATGTTTTCTCTTTTGCTCTGTAAATTGCTTGCCATTAAAGAATGTTTTAAAGGAAAACTTAGAGGAAACTGGCAAAGACGAAGATTAATTAGAAAATAGTTTTAGTGTTTTTTTCCTTTACCAAGTTAATAATGGGTTTCCTATGTGTTTTGTCTGTTTGCAGCTTCGCGACAATTGAGACGTAAAGTACCATATGCCGGCCATTTAATGACACCGCGAAGATTATGGTTAAACAAGATACCCACACAATGTGATGTAGTCATTGAATTTCCCGAAGATGCACCCGATGAGGCCTTGAGATGGTTATTGGCACGCATACGTTCACAACCACACGCTGGCCTGGGGTTGGTGGTGCAGGTTAAAGCCCATGAAAGTTCAAGGCGAAATGCATTTTATATTAGTGCTCCCACCAATATGTAAGTATGAGTGCTGTGACCATACAAAGACACACATTTATAGATTAAAATACTTGCCAACATTATTAAGTACGAGAAATGAAATGGTTTTAAGTGTTTTGTAATCATACTCGTATTAGTGTGTAGTGGGAGGGTAATCGAAAGTCATTGCAACAATAAATGCTTATTTCATTTATATACTTTTTATAGTTTGTTTCGTGCGGCGGAAGAGGCACGTTTGCCAAAACGTTTGCGTCCTGATTTAGGTGGTGCCTTACGTGAATTCACTACCCGCGAAAGTCATTGTTTTCAACAGATCAAAAGCGATGACGGCAATACTTCGCTGTTTACCTCCCAGGAGCGTCAGTGGTTGGTGTTGCAGGTTTTACAAGGCCTGCGAGCCGGACAAACGGATATAGAGGCTTTGCAGGGCAGAGCGACAGTGGAGGAGGGTCAAAGTATCGTGGCTGCCTGGCAAGAGACTGGTCTTATCACACAAATATTTCCTTTGCATGAAACGAAATCGTTGACCCAGCTGCAGTACAGTTGGGTTAGGCAGGTGTTTGCGCCACAACCTTTGGGTAAAGAATTATACATTTTTAACTTTTAAGAAAAATAAAATGTTTCCAATATTCATTTACAGACGACATTGCTGAGTATTTTGGTGTCAAGGTGGCGTTATATTTTGCTTGGTTGGGCCACTATACCTGCGCTTTGGGAGTTCCTGCTGTCTTTGGCACAATTTTATATGCCTTTCTTTGGGGCAAAGGTCAGACGGCCCAAGATATGGGTCATGTTTTGTTCTCTTTGTTTAATGTGGCCTGGGCTTCTTTGTATTTGGAAG
The DNA here is from genome assembly GCA_963932375.1 of Phania funesta. Lineage (NCBI taxonomy): Eukaryota > Metazoa > Arthropoda > Insecta > Diptera > Tachinidae > Phania > Phania funesta. The sequence goes on along the minus strand of OZ010653.1, from coordinate 98,260,540 downwards.
CTTGGAAACGTTATTCCGTTGAATTGGCTTTCCGTTGGGGTACTTTGTCTACGCCACCGGAACTCTTAGAACCACCGAGACCTCTATACAAAGTAAGTTTTATAGAATAATTTGCAATATATCTTTTAACACTAACTAAACCCTCGTTTTAGGGTTCTCTGGTTGAAAACAATGTTACCGGACGTCTAGAACCCAGGGAGGCAGCTGTGTGGAAACGGCGGGCATTCCGTTATCTAGTCAGTTTTCCTATAATTGGTTTGTGTTTGTTTTTAGTATTCGTTGTAATGTTCGTGATGTTACGTTTTCAGGTGAGTAAAAGAAACGTCTTATTTGGCAGAGTCGAATCTAATGTGCTCTTCACTTTGATAGCAAACAGCAGAAAGGACATTAAAATTCAGTACAGTTTTAAAAGATTTAGTTTTCGAAATAATAAATGAAGGATTTTTAGGGGTTCTAAATATTTCTGTGAAAGTAGCCAAGGGTGTCCGCCGGGAAGGTATACTACTTTGTTTGTTTATAATTTTTGATTAAATGGAAGAGAATGGATCGTATATTGGTAAATGTTTTATTTAATGTCGGCAATTTTCACTTTTAATGGATGCAAAGGTCACTGAATAATTTTAGTTTGTCCATTGCCCAGAACTATTCTGTTTATTCACATATCCATTTAAATGAAAATCTGCCTCGTCACTCATTATGATTTTTTCATGAAAATCGGGGTTGTCATGGGCGAGCTGTAGCATCCTATGGGCATATGTACGGCGGCGTAAATGATCTTTTGGAAGAAGCTCTTGTATCAACTGAATCTAAAATGGAAACTAATGCAAATTTTTTTGCAAAATTGTGGCCAAAGTTGTTCTCGAAGACCAAGCTCCTGAGCACGGTATCGAATTGAGGTTGATGGATTGTTTTTAACTCTTTCTTAAACAGCAGTAATGTTTTCAGCCGATCTTGCAGTACGTTGTGGTCCATGCTTGGGCCTATCAGCTACAGCCCTCTTTCTTCGAAATCATTCACTACACGATAAATAGTGCGTCTTGCTGGTATGTTGTTTCTCCCAAAAATCGTCACAGTAATCGATGATTGTTTTTGAATAAAATGTTTTAACGACTAAAACACGTTGGTTTATCGAATATTTTTCCATAATAAATTTGTGACGTCTCTACTTCACGACTGCCACATATAAACTCTCAAGACCAATGTTTACCAAAATGGCGGCAAAACAAAGTAGTATACCTTCCTGGAGGACACCCTGTATTTTAACTGATACCAATTTATAAACAAAGATTTTTTCTATAGCAGTCGAATTCGGTTAGCAGGTAAAATAACAGCACATTGTTTTTCTTATAATTATGGTTTTCACTTACTTCGCTTGAGCGAATTACGCTCTTTTAAAATGATTTTCATCGTCGCGTTAGTTTAAGAATTTTTCTTTTAAACGGTGTTTTTTGTTCATATACGTTTGACCTTTTTCAAACAAAATTTGTTTCTCTTAAACGATTTTTCGTTAAAGCGAAATTAAATTAAATCAAGAAAATCTTAAAAATTCTTAATATCATTTAAGTGAATTTGTGTATTAACCGGCGTTTGTTTATTCGAATTAGACTGTTAAGAAATTTGTTGAGACTTTAATGATCTTGAAAAAAGTTTCTATTTGTGTATTTTTCGAAAGTTTTCTATCTGCTTTCTAATTTATGGGTTTAGTTGGATTTATTTGATTATATGACGTGATAGTTATTTCAATTTTTGTTTTTTTATTTTAAGTGTTTTTTTGTGCATTTGATGATTTATACCGTTTTTCTTAAATTTTATTGTTTACCAACTTTTGCTTCATTCTTGTTGTAATTGGCCACTTAAAACAATTTACGCGATTTATGGTCAAATAATTTTTTGGTTTTTGCGATTTTTTTTTTGATATTGGCGATTTTTTATAATTTAAGCGATTTATATTTTTGTGAAATAAATTCTTTATTTTAAACTATTTTTTGTGATGTTATATTTTTTATCTCTTGAGATGTTGTTTTTCTACTTTCCAACGTTTTTCTCAACTGCAATGAATTTCGTACCAATATAATCTTAATTACGTTATCGGGGGTCTTCAGAGAGGCAATTTTAATAGAATAATGGAGAGGTGAATATTTTTCTTTTTCGATTTTAGAGTAATTTTAAGTAACAGTGGTTGTATAGAAAGCTTTGCATCGACTCTCTAAAATAGTTTTATATATTAGAATACCCAAAGCAACTGTTTTATAATAACAAATGAAAGTATGTATGTTATGAGCTATACTTCCCTTACGATGAGGGATAGGGAAAAATTTCACCACAAAAAAAAACAAATTTCTTGGTCTTTAAACTGTGATGCCTCTTACATGCAACCATATTTAAACATACTACTGTGGGCAAAAAATAGTAAGACTTTAATTTAAATTTCGCGCGGAAATCCATTTGTCGATATTTGTTTTCTACGTTGGTATGACTGTCAGTGACATCTGTGCCAAATATCACATCAAAATAATCATTAGTGTTTAGTATACGCTTGCCTTTCTGAAGTACAACAAGTGCATTCGGCGATTTTTACAATGAGTGAAATTATTCAACAAAGAAGTTCCATTAAATTTTGTCTGCGGAATGAAATTTCAGGTGCCGAAACATTCAGAATATTGCAAAAGAGGCCTTCGGTGATAATTGTATGTCGCGAGAAAGTGTTTTTGATTGGTACAAATTATTCAAAGAGGGTGGAGAACGCGTTGACGACGAACCACATTCAGGACGCCATCAACTGATGATCAACATGTCAATAAAACCAAGGAATTGGTGTTCGAGAATCGGCGATTAACTGTCAGAGACCTACCTTCCTGATATCGTTGGAATTTTGGAAGGATCAGTGAAAACCATTTTAAAAGATAATTTGAAGAGAAGTGAAATCACGATCCACAACCACCGTGGCTGTTCAGCAAACTCAAGCGACCGCTTCGGGGAAACCGTTTTGAGTCAATTGAAGACATTAAACGTGAATAGCTACGCGCATTGAAAGCTATTCCGTAAATTGACTTTAACAACTCTTACGAAGATTGGAAAAAACGTTGGCAAAAGTGTATTGCAGCTGGGGGGATTACTTTGAGGGGGACGAAATAGATTTGGCAGAATAAATAAAGAAATTTAAAATTATGAACAAAGTCTTACTATTTTTTGCCCACAGTAGTATACACATACATATATATGTGTACGTTATGCTAGCACTTGTTTGCGAACATGACTCATGATTAACTTTTAAGTGTAGTCATGCACATACTTGACTTGTTTCATTATTGTGTGCATAAGTGTGTAAGAGAAAGAGTGTTAGTATATTTTTGTATACCGTAAGGCAAGTAAAAGTTCTTAAGAACAACCTAACTGCTGTCCCCTTTAACTGCACTTCCTTTTTCACCCCGTTTTCTTGCACATACACGCAGGCACACACACACACACACGCACACACACCTTCCTACTAACTTTGGTGCTAACTTGACTTACTTGTTGTGAGCATGATTTTTTTTTTTGGTTCCTGCTTGAACATGCCAGTGAAAAAAGTAAAAGTAATATTTTAAATCCTTGTTATATCCTTTTTACAACAACGAAATATTTGCAAAAGAAACGTAAGAGAAAAAAGCCTTTCGCACGTAATACTGTGACGTGTGTATCAACCTAAATATTTTGCATTTTTATAGTTTTCTTACGATTTTTATGTTTTTTTTTTATAATTATTATTCTTGGTTTGTTTTTAGTTCAAAATTAAACGCGTTCATGACTGGCTTTAAAATGATGAAAGTATTTTTTCGTTGTGCCGAGTGTATAATGACTGCTTAAATTTTTAGGCACTTTTAAAACATAAAGATTAAAATTAAGATCACAAACGTGTAGCAAGAGTTTAAATGCTTCTGTGGTTAGTCGAATAATTTTTAAAATAACATAATTCGAAAGCAGAAATTGTTTTCCAATTGTTTACCAATTTAAAACCGGTATAATACTTGATAAATTTTCATCTTTAGAAATATTATAATTCATTACATAATTATTTTTATTGTCGGGTGGGATAGCATATGTAGAGGATCAGAATTTTCGGATAGAAAGCTTCTAGAGTTGGTTAATAAGGCACATTTGCACAGGAAATCTGTGGAAGTTGTTGGATAATTGATATCACAATTACAAAGCGAATTAAAATTGGCTTTGAGTAGGATTCCATATGTTATTTTTGTGTGGTATAGAGGAAGCAGCACTCCGATCTGCATAAATCTTTACCAAAGCCCGTTATATAATCGTAGACTGATCTTCTATTTTTGTTGTGTATAATTCCGTACCAGTTGGAAGAAGAGTTATTTATTTGTTTCTTGTCCTTTGAAGTGTAATTACTCTCAATTTGTTTTTCTAGATCTATGCGGCTCAGATTATTTATTTATAGAATTAAGGGGTTGCTTTTCGGCGTTTCTTGCTGAGCAGGCGGCTAATTCTTTTGCGTGGATTATAATGTATCCAGGGACTCAGTTTAACTTAATTTGATATCAAAATTTTTCGGATGTGTGAAGTATAATATTCGCGATTCGAAACCCTGAGTATTGAATTTAAAGATGAAAGTAAGTCCCTGCGTATTGCAAATTTCCCTCTCAGGTTTATGGCGCACTTTACACTACGTCTTGACTAGCGATAAATTTGTTCGCACATTGAGACAGCGTCTGCAAAATAAAAAAAATTTGTTCGTGGACTTCTGTGTAAAGAATACATGTAGATGTTCCTGTTCAGTTTGATGATAATTTTTTGTCTCTCATCGTGACTGTATGGATGCCTTTAACATAGTTTATGTACGGGTGTTTACAGACAAGAGCACGCACACATACAAACTTTGTATTTTTCCTGTGTATTTTGTTTGTGTAATGACATAGCAGTGTTATGCGAAGAATTGTTCGGACAACTCTGTTTGAACATAAAGCGACAATGAAAACCGACAGTCTTGACTAGCCAATTTGTGGTCTGAAAGTTCCCTCTTTAGGGATGCAAGCATTTTCCTGAGTGTCGTTTAATAAATGTTCATGCAGAGAGATATTAGCAGATGAAGTGTCCAAAGACCAGGCTGGAAGCGTTTTTGATATTTTAGTGAAACTATTAATTGGCATGTAGAGATTTTTATAATTTTAAGGAAGAAGGTACCTTAACTATTTGATTCAATAGGTTTCCGTTGCTAAATAAAATTATCCGCAACAGTTTGGTAGTAAGTATATCTCTATGGGAGTTTAGTAATCTGATATCTTAGAGTCGACGTTGATCTAGAATATAGTGAGCCAAATGCTGCCCTTAAGCATGAGTTTATAATGGTGTCTATTTAAAAAAAGGAGAAGTTATTTTGTAATATTAGTATCATTATTTATTTATTATTTATTTTTTTATTTATTTATTTTTTCATTTCCTGTACAACAAGACAGAGTCTTATATTTATAGTACAGGAAAGCATTACGTTACAAAAAAAATATATAATTAACAAAAAAATAAATTTATTGAAAACATAATAAAATTAGTACAATTGACGTAAAAAAATTGATGACAAATTATGCGAAAAAATTTAACAAAAATTATTTGAAACTATTAGCATTGCTGTTTAGTTGTTGACTGTGTGGAAGATTATTCCAAAGACGAGCGGCATGTACATAAAATTGCCATTCAGAAACTAGGCATTGATGGCGAGGTATTACAATATTTCGGTTCCGTGGTGATTGGAAAAAGCGTAGTTTATCAAATAAATAATTTGGGGATTTGGTGTTTATTATTTTATGTAAGAATATTAGAGTACGAATTTTTAGCAAGCTTTCAAACGAGATTCCGTACAGATTATTGGACACTGGAGAGACGTGATCAAACCTTCTCAGTCCATACACATACCTTACAATATTATTAAACAAGATAGTTAGCTTCCTTTTACTAGCTGAATCACAATTTGCAAACAATTCGCACCCATACATTAAACTGGGAATCAGATACGTCTTGGCAAGTAAAGTTCTTATACTTAATGGTGTGAAGTATTGTGTAGACCAGAGAGATCGTAACTTTATATAGGTTTGACCAACCAGAGAGTTTATATGATCGTCCATGTCAAGTTGCTATTAAAAATTATACCAAGGTTTTTCGCTGCCTTGACAATTTCGATTTCCTCGCCATTTATGACAATATTTTTGGAAATGGAGGGATTTAAGGTTTTTTTACATATTACTATGCACCTCACCTTACGATTTGCTCCTGCAATAATACTTAACCCGGTTTTAAATCATCATAAAAAAAGGTTCCCATTTTGCTTTTGGTCAAGTAATATAAAAGCCGAGTTGCATTCTGTTCTAGGCGAGTTCCCATTTCAGATAGAGAAGTTCAGAAAAATTTTGTGAATGATTGCCGAGTTAAAGCCCACTAGCATTCCAAAAATGCTGTTTATATCAAATGTTGCGAAAATTGTTGCTATGAAAATAAATTGGAAGATATTTGCTGCTTTAGCTCATAATGAAAGAATTCAGCGAAGTGAGGACGTTACAGTTGAAAGCTTCGAAAGTCAAGTCATTACGCTTATATCTAACCGTCAATAGATAAATATTTATTACATAAATAAGAGAGTATGTGCAAGAGTGGACTCAGAAGAAAGAAAAAGCCAGATTGAGACTTTTCCCTTGAAACACGAAGCAAAGTCCAAGAATACCTTGCAAGTCATATTTACTGGCTTCTTTGAGGATGTTAACTGTTGTTATATTTTGTAATCCTACTTTTGAAAATCTCTCGAAATAAAAGTGACAACTTTCCAAAATAAAGTGTGTTTTTCTTAAATCGAAGATTTAATCAGTTACTCAGTTAAAGATGATCCCAACCTGCCCATTTCTTGCTGTTAGCAGCAATTGAAAATATCTTAAACAATATTAAGGCCAGATCACAATTCTGAAGGCCTACATTTTTGTAAGATACAATTAATACATGATCTAAAGGCTCTTGAATTCTACAAGGCAATTTTAATAGTGAGTCAGTATTGTCATGATCGCAATGATAGGCTCAATACAGATCGTTGTTGTGCAGTTTTGAAAAACGTTTTGATTGACATACATACTTATGTAATTGAATGGAAGCAAATTGGCTACAAAGAACTCATCGCTCGTATGGAAGATATCAATCCATTTTATTTCTTCAGAAGTTCATTGATCGTAAATAGCAAAATACAAAAGCCAGGTAATATATGATTTCTCATGCCAAGATTTCTGGACTCTTACATCTCGTTGTCAAAAGCTGTCATGCTGGAAAGTTAATTTCTCTTCTCTATAATTGTGTTGCAAGCATTTTCTTAGGCATACAATACGTTCAATAACAACCTCTTGTGATGATCTGTATAATAACAGTTCAAAATACAAACCTTACTACGCTTGTGCTACGAACTACAAAGCACTTCGTGTCAGGTATAACTATGAATTTCAGTTACATTGCGTCTTCTTCGTGGGCATCATTTTTAGGATGATTCAATTTTTAAGCCTCTAAGTTTCAAACTTTAGAAAGAAAAAGACATTTTTGCTTTTCCGGCCTTTAGAAAAATTTAATTTGTTTGCAACAAAAACTTTATAATAATTATTATAGCGATAATTACAATAAGCCACAAAATTTAATATATTTAATCTTGTACATATTTTTCCTTTTAAATATGCTTTCTCACGATGTCGCACATAAAATTTATTTTTGTAATTTGTTGAATACTTTTTTATTGTTTCTTTGTGAAAGTTATAATTCAATTTGTCATCATTATTCTCAAATTTATTTTCGTTTGCCCTTATTATTGCTTTGCAAATGTTAAAAAAAAATTACCCAACATTTTTACTGCAACTTAAGCCGAAAAGTAATTAGGAAAAGAAAAGGAAAACTTCTGTCAAGCAACTTTTAACTCATTTTAAGTTTTATTTACTCTGTCTGCTGCTATTTTCTTAAAATTCAATTTGTATTTATTTGACGTCTCACAGTTTTATGATTTTATATGAAAATATTTTCTTTTGCAAACTTTTTCATTAGTTTTTATTGATTAAAAAAAATGTCATTTTTATAAAAAAAATATTAAAAATTTCAAAATTCAATTCGTAAATGTAACATTTTAAATTTCACACTTTGCGTTTTTATTTGCAGGATTGGCTGGATAATAATAATATACCTGATAGAGGAATTACTCAATGCATGTATAATTTGCACAAGGTTAATTATTTTTGCTTTTAATATTTTATTTAGTTATTTACCACATACATACTCACTTTACAAGAACCGTTTAACGATTTCGCATTTAAAAATTTATTTTTCGTAAGTTTTTTACTTTTCATTTCAATAATATTTTCAACAAACATCATGCAATACGAAGTGATACAAACATTTAATGTGATTTTTTAGCACCAATAGATTGTTAAAACTTTTCACGTTGATGTCAGTTTATTTTTTATTAAAAGTTATGCCATTAACTGGATTTTTTTTAATGCAAACAAGTTTTTAACGACAAATGTTTACGTGCCGTGGATATTTGGCGTATGAGTGTTAGTCGATTAAATTAAATTATAAATTAAGTATACGCCTAGTGCTTCGCTTCCATATAAGTCTAAGCCGTAAATACGATTCAATTAGAAAACCGTATACAGAATTCCGTGCAACTAAAAAAATAATCGCAACAAAATCACTTTTCGATGCGAAAACAAAAGGCTACTTTTTCAAATCATTACAAATCGGACAGACCTGTCAAAAAATCGGTGGTACACATTCATTTTTAGTCTACACTATTACACTTTTCGAGTACACTTACGACTTTTGACAGATGTTTAAATCTGATAGTGAATCGTGGTATTTAGCAATGGGCAAAATACAGTGACAGCAATATTAATCGCAAAACGATTAATATACATCGAATAGTTCGTCGCGATTAACGATATAATTGTGCCGGAAAATCTTCTGCGATTAATTGGGGATTAATCGATTATTTCCCAAATAATGAAAAAAGATACATTAACAACAAATTTGTTTTACTGATATAATGCCAACATATTTAGTTGGAACATTTTTATTTGACCCCTATTAGGAGAGTCGTAAAAAGCAAAGTGGTAGAAAATGCTGTTTTAGACGGTAGTTTTGGAAGTGGAAGCGTCACGTCTTCTATTAATCATGAATTCGATTTATGGTCTCATCGCAAGCCAGGCGAAAAAAGAAAGGACAATGACTCAACATGTCCTCAAAATGACTTAAGCTTCTTTTTAAATGCCTACAGTTCTTCAGATTGACTACAAAGCGCCTGTCTAAACATTTATACTTAAATTCTGTTTTAAACCAATTTCTTAAACTCTCAACTAAACAAAGAATTTTAATAAACTTTTTTGTGTTTTTTTCTTTGCAATAATGTAAATAATTTGTTATGTTATTTATGCTACTTTTTACCTTTACCTAAATAAATCTATTAATCGAATTTCACTATTCGATTAAATATATGACTAATTAATCGATTTATAATTTTTTTGCTATCACTAGTCAAATATGAGCGAAATTATGGAGGATTTTTTACGTTTGGTATACTAAAAATACACACAATGTTAAATTTGCAATTGAATAAAGAATATAAAACCCTATACGAGGTGTGTGAGAGAATTAATGAGGTGAATTTTTATTTGCCAAAGATTTAATTTTTATCAAACTACAATATTGTGCCTTTCAAAGTAGTTCCCATCTGCAGCTATTAACCGGCGAAGTGGCTTTACCCAGTGGTGGTTCAAGAGTTCAACTAAAATCGCCTTCAACATGTCGATTACATTTTTTTTAATTTATTCTAGAGTCCCAAAATAATGATGTTCAAACAAAGAAACACATTTTTCAATTTCGAGAAAAGATAAAATGCTGGGAGCATAACAGGAAAGCATTTTGAAGTCAAAAATGGTCGTGTGACATGGTGTGTTATCGTCATGAAGCATCCATTAGCAAGTCTTCAGTGAAAATTTGATGTGCGGTGTTGTCTAGGCAAGTAGAAAAACATAGACTTGCCAGATCATTCGCAGTACTCTAAGTCCTATTACTTCGCCCACATTTCGCACTTTTGTATTAAAATCACTAAATTTGTGAAATTCAAGCGAAGTACGAGAATTTAACATTTAAAGTTTTGTAAACTTTGTGCAAACCGGCAACATTCATACCCCTAAGTATAGGGTTTCCAAATAACACATTGCGATGTACCTGTTTGTGACTATAAACCTTAAAGAAAATAGAAATATTTTTGTGATCAACGTTATGGAATGCAATACTTTGACAGCAATATAAGATTTGAGTTTTGTTGTTAACCCGGAGATTGTGTCACGCTTGAACCACCACTTTTGTATTAAGTTTTAACTATTTTGACGCTTTCTTCAGTTGTATGTGGATCCATAATCGTAAATGACAAACCTTTCACTAAATAAATGACACTTCACCTGACAGCTGATGGTTTATAAAGCAGCAACCCAATTTAAAATTTAATTAATTCAATTTTGGCGATTGAAAGGAGTTTACCTAAAATATTAAATAAACAAAATAAAAAATTTTATATTTAATTAAGTCTGGGATTAAAGATTGGCTGACAATTCCAAAACAACAATTTTTTTGCCGCGCCTCTGAATACCGCCTCATACGTTTTCTTTTATTCACTGAATCACCAATTATAGTTCAATCATAATATGTCGCATGTCTTTACTAATGGCTTAAACGACTTCATTTAGTCCTTTGTGGTTCTTTAATCAGACCTCTTATAACTCTGAATCTGTTACCGAAACCCTATTTTGGTTTACATTGTAAAATCAGCTGCTTTGTTTTAATTTATGCAATATTTTGTTTATACTATTGATGTATATCCACATGTGTTTGCTTGTCCATAAATATAAAATTTCCTTTACAACTTACAGGAAGTTGAGATTTTAAGTCAACGGAAGCTCCAAAACCCACAAATATTTTAATTACAAAACCCTTTGACTAAACTGGAAAAAGGCAGAAAAGATTTTAAGCATGTTGCTCGTTAACAACAAAGTCATTAAATTTTGGACACTTTGCTAATATTCCAATAATGCTGTTTCAATATCAATGTGGCCAAGGATGAAATAAATTATTATTATAGGGTGTTTTTTTAAAGGTTCAATTTCTCGGCATTGAACTATGATACGGTTGTTATATATGGCAACTTATTATGCCTTCTCGTGGTGGCGGTCGGTAACGGGTGCCTGTCACTACTAGAAAGTTGGATAAAAAACTCGAGCGGAGCGAAGTTAACACTCTCTTATAAAAATCCTTAATCCACTATGTAACATCATACTCCAGCGTTGCGTGGCCAAGACAGTGCTGGGTCTCTTTTATGCAAACTCCTAAATACCAGTCGATTTCTAGTTTTAATAGAGACTTACATCTCTCTATTTTTCTCTCTCCATTACTCGTGGGAATTATATGAATCCTCTGCGGGGAATTCGGTTTTCATTGGCTAAAGGAGGAATCCAAAAGAGATGGACGAGAATGGCTCACGGGGGGTGAACGGGACAATCACTAAAATTACTCCTAAGTCGTTGGACCGTGGACAATGAAGCCTCGCAAGGGGTGGAGAAGTGAAGTGGTGGACGGGCCAGCTGCCAAAGATACTTTTAAGAAAGATGCTCAAACGGTGCCGCATATTGTGTGTAATCCCAGCAATAGCTAGCATAATTCTTAGAAAGGCGGCAGACGGCAGCCGTCTGGGATATGTAAACCTCAGACAAATTACAAGAGACTCTGCGATGAGAAAAAGGGTCGACAGTTTCCAATCGTCTGAAATGACTACAGTCAAGAGTTAATTAAGGCTAGTGTTAGCATGGGACTCGATGAAAGTAAGATAGTCGAGAATTACAAATCGGTTGCCTGAACTCACTCTGAAGAAAGAAGGAGGCCGAAAACGGACCCATAAAGTAAGCGGTCTACTTCGATATTCGCCCCTACAATAATATAAGCTCGACACAGTCCATGGATCGTTTTTCACCAAGACTGCACTCGCTAATTCGTAGAGTACGCACCGAAAAAATAATTGCTGCTGTGAATCGTTAGTATTGGAAACGACCCCAATAAGTCGACTCGCCATCAATTACTTAAGATCCCAATCAGATATCTAAACATGTTTCTAAAACATGACAGCACCACATACCTCACAGTGCTTCAAACAATTGACTTAACAAGGAAGACATATTGTGATCGGTTTCTTTATTCAAGGGGTTCAGCAATCGTCCACAAAAATTGAACAAACCAGCACCTTTGTACGAATTGGAAGTTTATTTTTATGTCATTCAAACTTCCACAACTTAAAGAAACACCCTTTATTGGCTTGAACTACATGTTATAATTTTCATTTGAATGTAACATATCCTAGAATTTCTATTGAATTTGGCTATGATTTTCGTAATTTGTACCAGCGCTAAAGGGATGATCTCTACCCATAATATACATTGTGTTAAAAGGAGGAAGAGGGTTTATGGAAAGGACGATAGCGACAGTAGTTTCCGCGGAAATTCAGGTTGAATTGAAATTATTTTCATAGAAGTTACACATATGTATGAAAAGCACAAAAAAACCAAGTTGACTGAAAATTTAATGACATTTTTCAGAAATACAAACAAAAGAACCGAATAAACCAACAATTTTGTAAATTAAATACCACAATTCTGGTTATTTGGATAATAATAGAAATGTTATACAACAATTATTTATTGTTTAAAATATGTTTATTTAAAACTAAAAGAAATTATCACAATCAAAAATGTCTGCATTTGACATTGACTGGCATGATGCCAAAATGATTAAAACTCGTTATGGCAACAAAGAAAAAATGATGTGGTTTTATCCATTAAAACAACACAATTGGTTTTTATGTTATAAAAATCAATTAGGAAAAAAAAACGAAACTCAATAATAAAGAGTTGTAGTTTTTTTTTTATTCTTTTATTTTTATGTAGAAAATAAAAAAGTATTAATTCCTATAGAAATGCATTAGTTGATTGATGCGTTTTCTGTGGCGCTACACATGTGATGAACTATTCAGAAAAGTTCAAATGAGTCGATTTTCAAAGAGAAACTTTAACTATTTTTGATCTGAAAGTCAAAAGATCCGTTCTCGTACTTTGTGAGTAAAGTTCGTTAAAATGAGAGTAAACAAAAGTTGTTCTCTATTAACAAGTATCAGTTTTGGTAGTTTCTTTCATCTGTTTTAAAAAAGTATTTCCAAGCTGATTTTATCTCAACTCATTTTATTATTTTTATTATAAAATTGCAATCTATTTTGCTGGTTGCTCAGTTTAAATAAAAACAAAAATATTAAAGTTTAAAAAAAAATCCTCCCAAACAAACAATTTTTTATTTTAGAGGTTTTCTTGTCCCTCTCTTCAGAATTCCTCCATTACCTAATAAAGACCGGAGTTAACCTCTCCAACTCTTGCTAGACTTCATTGTCCATCCCTATCGATATCTTACAATCCAGCACTTTCGGAGTAGATTGACCCGTCCCGACCCGAGAGTTCATATAATTACTACGATTAATAGAGAAAAAGATATCTACCTACACAGAGCTCCGTATGCGGCGTTCAAAGTTACCAATACCATCCCCCTGTCAAAATATTATTAAAAATGTGATCGACATTACGGCTCAGTTATAAATACGCAACGTAATTTCGTCATCATGGCTCCAGAGCGCAGGCAATTCGTTTTGAAAAGTGTAAGCGTGAGTACACCTTTTTGGATCTTAAGCAACCTACCAGGCAGAGATTGGGGATAATAGCCGTTATAGCGGCCAGTTTCGAAGAAGATCCTGAAATGTCGATTCGGTTCCGAGCAGCTGAATCAGGCATCACCAGAGCAAACTCGACTTGCTGCGCCGTTGAATTCTGATCAACATATAAGACTGTTTTAATTGGACATCGAAAATGTGGGACGAAAATTCGAATGTTTGCCAGCAAAAATCATCTTTCCGAACTGCCAACGAAGCCGAGGCGGTCATTTGAATGGCGTGTTATTCCATACATAAAGACATAAATGAAGCTTTAGAAAAAAACTCGGAATCAATTTGACTTCTCGCACTCTTTACATTTCATTTAAATTTGTATCATAAAGTATCATATCAAATTTTAAGGAAACTCTATGACCAATGGCAGGATAAACAACAATTAGGTTGTGTCGCACACAAAATATAGATCGATTACATCCATTAACTGCCCAAAAACAGTCATGTTGCCCAATCTGTCTCCATTGCTTTGATTCACACGCTAAATTCAAATATGCATTTTTATCATGTTACAACTTCTGTTTTCAAAGAAAAGAACTAGTCACCTCAACATTGCGTGTAAATAAGTTTTAGTATTTGTATTCATTAAATTTAATACGGTTTTATGTCACTTTAACAAACTTTTATAGTTAATTTCCAGTAATTGTGTTTTCTTTTGTTTGCTACAGTGGACCTGTGATAAAAGGTACTTTTTTGTAATGATGAAAGTTCTATGGCTCTAAATAGAAAACAATTCCAGATATGTATATACCTTCAAGAAAACTTACACAAGAAAAATCTATGTGCGAACATTGCCGCTTCGCTGCATACTGCAATTAGATCAGACTGTAGTACTAGTGTTGGCAGATCCCCATCTTGCAGTAGCTACTTTCCCATTCTTAAGTTATTTTTACTTAGAGAAATGAGATCTTTTAACTTTTTTTGATTGTACATCCCAAATGCCAGCTTCGTGTGTCTTAATCCGGGGGTGTTAATGCAGTGATAATTCCCGGTATTTTTGATCTTCATCTGGATTATAATTGTCTGCTATTTCGTTGGCTTCTATCTCAACGTGTACGGGAACCCAGCAGATAATAACGCTGTTGGTGCTGCCTAACTGATTCAATTATGGCATTCCGAGGCTAGTTTGGAGGTGAACTCATATGAACTAAGCTGCTATCAAAGCTACAGAGCTATCCTCTTTCCCTTGAAGCTCCTGCTAATATTGAAATAAGCTCATCTATCAACGGCATGAATGTCCGCCTCAAAAATGGTACTGATTTTTCCCATGCACTCAGTAGTTTATTCGCGGTCCTATTACGCGCCGGGTGCTTCCTGCGTTCTGGATCCGTCGTTGTAGCATTCAAAAGTGCCTTTTCTTAAGGTAAGCTGTGCTGAAGTTTGCTACTAGTACAATTGTTGTAAATAATGAGTAGACATTAAAGGTCTTAAACAAATTGGCATTTCAAACGATCTCATAGTTTCGGATTAATATCCAGTGATTGAGACGGGGATTTAAGTTATTGTAATTCATGTTCTTGTGCGAATTTTACGCGCTTTTGTCAGTTTTTATTATTTACTAAAGCCTTTTTTATATTAAGCCCGCTTTATATAAGACACGGCAAATAGTTTGAGTGTTCCATATCTTTCCTGACTAAAATTTCTGTCTTTAACTCCGTAAACTTTTGTGGACGACCCTTGGCTCTTTCGTATCACCTTTAGTTTTGAACTTCTTAATTACTTTGTGTAGGGTTATACTGTGTTTCGACATTCACGTTAATTGCATAATTAAGAGATGTACGCAATTAAGGTCTAAATTAACTTAATTTACCATACAAGATCTCAATTAATGAATTGAGTACTTTATTGCACCATTAATTTAGTCAGTATCCCGAAGCGACTGTGGTGAAGTTCTTTTAGTTAGCACAAGAAAACTGTGTTAAATAACAAAATTCAGGCACTATAAATAGGTTACTGCATCACCAATACAACTATATCTTATTTTTCATGACAGTTGTCAAAGTCGATAACCAAAAAATTAATAAAAATTAAAAGATAATGGCAGGTAAAATTTGAATAATTAATTTTTTATCATAACAATTAATCTCTCCGAATTTTTCTCCATTCTTCCAAATTCACGAACACAAGCTTTCACTTCAACTGTCAAACACTAACAGAGAAAGCTAATTTTCATATGTGTAAACAACAAATGTGCCACTTGCAAAATATAAAAATATTCTGTAATTTTTTATTCTAAATTCATGATCAGATATTGGTCTACAAGCAGAAATGAACAGTAACAAATTTAGTTTTTTAACAATTAATTTAAAAAAAAAACTGTGATAGATGTGAAAGTTCATGGTGTGTATTAATTTTAGTGTTTAACTGTACATGGCAAAGTGAACGAAGCACTTTAGTTTTTATTAGTTTATGTTACTGTAAGTTCACTGTCACTGTGACAAGTTACAGAAACACATTTATTTACCCCAATTCCTGCACACTCACACACAGCCACACACAGTTTGCAAGTTTTATGTCAACAGCTAAATGTGTTTGTGAATAAATAATATTCAAACAAAACAAAGGCGCCTAAAAGTATGCGACAAATCGCAGAAAAAACACTTTTTTACGAAACCCTTAGCCAAACAAAAATTTTACTGGAAAAATGGTTTAGTAAATGTCATTGTCCCTATAAAAAATAAGACAGGAATTAGAAACAAAAGAAAAATAAAATATAAATAACAAATAATAAGGAACTAAGAAAAAAGTATGTATTACGAAGGAGGGAGGGATGGACTGCGAATGTGAAATAAAGACGTAGTAGTGGTATTAAAGGAAATAATAAATTGATTAAAGAATGAAAAAATGTAGGGCAGCAGAATAAGTTTTAGTGTTTAATTTTTCTTTGAACAAGTTATACTTCAAATAGTTTAAATAGAAAATTAAATTATTCAACTTGCAGTTGACAAATTATGATTTGAGTTCTTTGTTGAGTTATTGAGGAACTTGCTGCAATTGGTCACTTATATGGGGATACAGGATTTGCAAGGTATTGGATACAAAAAATAACTGCATTACTGCCACGCAAACTCGCACTTAATGCGAATAACGAAAGACGCATTTCAGTAATAAATGCATAAGAGTTGGGTTAAATAAAATTTGTCGCAGCTCCGTAGAATAGAAGAAGGATGAAAAAAATACAATAGAAGCTGTTATTGCCGAAAAGGTATCTAACTTCTATCAAGCTTGGATTGGTATTACGGTACATTCTCTACTTACACATATTTTTGTGGCATCATAATGAGTCCGATATTATTTTGACTATCATTTTACTTGGCCAAACCTACAAATGTTCGACCAAAAATACAAACTTTCTTTGTATTACTTTTCCAAAATTTTTTTTACAATACATTTATACACTACAAACCAAATTAAACATTTACAAAAATATATTTTGTTGTAAGTTTTGTTGTCTCCATAAATTAAGACATGTTACACTAATATTAAATAAATAAAATAATATTATTTATTTTCAACCACCCCTGTTCCTTTTGCCCACCAAAGAAAAAATACAACGAATTTAATTCAGAACTTGCGCTTGATCTTAACCATAAATATTTGTTATTTCACTCATACTATTGTGGTATTTGAACAGTGAGGGAAACATAATGAGCCCAACGCACTCATGAGATTTTTAGATCCGTATTCTAAGAGTAAAAGTGGGGTTAAGACAAGTCGGTGTTATGTTTTGTAACCTCCCACAAATAAACTTTACAAACATAATAAAAACGTACAAAAGCTGTGCAAAAGACCGAAGGCGTTATAAAAGCAAAAAGAAAAAATCACCCACAAACTATGTGGGTTAAGTGGAGTATTGAAAGATAAAGCAATTAATAAACGTCTAGAGTAAACAACAACATAAGCTTTAAAAATATTTCATATAATTTTAAATTAATTAAACAAAGCCGTTTTTGAAAATTATTAAACATTTAAGAAATTTTTAATTAAATAGTCGTATTCATACAATAATGTGTAACTTTAAAATGGCTACTGAACAGCAACATAAAATATTTCTGTTAAGAAAATGTATCAAAAGCGGTATTCAATGTTTGATGCAAATGGTCTTGCAAGAGTGCAAATACAAAACATCAAAGCTTTTTTATGAAATTCGACAGAAATGTTATGAATTTTGTTGTTGGATTTTATTAAAATGCTGAACAAAAATCGGATTTAAAAGTTTATAAATGAAAACAGTAATATTAAGAGGAAATCTTCTATACAAATGAAACTGCTCTATACAAATATTTATGAATATAAAAAAAGATATATATTCTGTACAAAATTTATCGACATCATATTCCACAGTAAAATAAATTTCAATGAAATATTTTTAGAATACTATAGAAATTTCTATAAAAAAATTATCGATAGTTATAAAGATTTTCAACAAAAATTTATTAACAATTATAAAAAATTTCTCTGGAAAATTTATGGATAGGTATTAAAATTTCTTCAAAAAATTTATCGGTAATTATTAAAATATTCAACAGAAAATTATCGATAATTACAATATTTTAGCACAAAAAATGTCATCGATAGTTATAAAAATATGCAATAGGAAATCTATCGATAGCTACGGTAATATATATAGAAAGCTTACAGCTACAGAAACATATATCGATAATTACAGAATTTTTCTATAGAATTTTTCTATTGATCGACAGATTTGAATTAAAAAAAAACTAAATCTATCGGTACTATCAAACATTTAAGATAGAAAATGAATCAATAATACCAAATATTTTTAATATAATTACTATCGATAACTGTAAAAGGAATCTGTAGAAAATTTATCGATAAATTAGCAAATTTAAAAAATCCTTTTATCGGTGACTAAGAAAACTATGTGCAAATATAATTAAATAAAAGAAATATCTATGGACAATTTTCTAAAAGTTTTGACGATAAATAAAAAAATTTAGGGAATAATTGAGAACTAAAGGAGTTCTATTGATACCTAAATAATTTTCTATCGAAAATTTATCCATAATTTTATAAATTTGCTCTAGAAAATATATTGATAAATAAGATAATGTACATATATATAAAACCTTACAATAACTATGAAATATACTGTAGAAAATTATCAAAATATAGATAATTACAGTATTTTTCAATAGAATCTTTATCGATAAGTAAACAATTTCACGATCAAAAATGAATCGATAATATCAAAACTAATTTGGATAAAAGTTTCATCAAAAACTATAGTTTTATCGAAAACTATAAATAAATATATACATTTTCTATGGGCAATTTATCGATTACATACAATTTGTTTGCAAAATTAATGAGTAACAAAAAAAAATTTTCTACAAAAAATTAAAAAAAAATCTATAGAATATAATCGATAACAATAAAGTTCTTTACAAAATGTATAGATAATTATAAAATTTTTCTGTTCAAAATTGATCGATAAACAAGATATTTTCTAAAGAAAATTCATTGGCAAACTAAAAAAATGCCTCTAGCAAATTTATTGATAGTTGGAAACCCTTGCTTAGAAAAGTCAGCCGATAGAATATTTCGTATAAAAAATTCATTTCTAAATAAAAAAAACTAGCTATAGAAAATTCATCGATAACTATTAAATTGTATACAATTAATTTCTGAAGAAAATTAATTTTTTGTGATATCGTAATTTTTTCTATAGAAAATTAATCCATACATTTTTTCTATAAGAAATCAATCGCTACTTTCAAAGGAAATTATTGACACCATAAAATGTTTTTAATAACTATAAAAATTTGATGCAGAACATTTATCGAAACATACAAAAATTAGTTTAAAAACAAATTCTGTAGACACTTTATTAATAAACAAAATGTTTACAAAAATGTATCGATAACTAAAAGAAATCTATAGACAATATTGGATAAATAATAAAAGAAGTAGAGATAATTTATGGATAACTTCTTTTCTCTCGATAACTAATTGAGGACTAGCAAACTTCCTAGAAAGTTTATTAAATAAAAAATAATAATAAAATGTATTCAAAAATTTTGTAATCTACTAAACAGTTCAAGAATTTAAATTCATGAAAAAAACGAAGCCAAACTTTTGGAATGAAATAAATCTTTTTGTGGACATAATTGAAACTTAATCTTTTTGGTCATAATTTTTAGTTTTCCATTTTCTTTGTCATTTTTTGAATTGCTGCGCACAGGATTGGTGGGACTCTAAATTACCGGAAACTGGTATATTTTGTTGTCTAAGTGTTATACCCAAAGTTTTGTTGGCTGGTGCTATAACCCTAATGGATGAAGCCTATTACAAGTTGGCTGTTTGGTTGAATGATAAAGGTATTAGCCTCGCACAAATAAATTCACAAGAAAACTGCACCAAAAGTTCTTAATTTTTTTATATATTCTTCACTTATTTTTCTAGAAAATTACCGATTGCAGTCGAAATATGAAAATCATTTAATTGCCAAAGTGGCATTATTTCAATTTGTCAACTCTTTTCTATCGCTCTTCTACATCGCTTTTTATCTAAGAGACGAGGAAAAGTTGAAAGAGGTAAGAAAATATGTTGGTTATTTGCTATTTAGATAATGAACAAATAAATTCAATTAAATGATGTTAATTTCTTTATCTTCAGCAACTGGCTGGTCTTTTAATTTCACGCCAAATTATTGGCAATTTACGAGAATCGGCCATTCCTTACTTTGTCGAACAATGGAAACTAGCCAAACTAAGTTTTAATATGTGGGGCGCTTTAAGCCCCACCCAGGACATTAATCGCACTTTTGCCGAAACTGTGAAAGCAAGTGCTGATTCAACAGCATCATCAGGAATGGAGAAAACAAAGCAGCCAAGTGAAATCTCAACAACCCAGCCGGGGACACCAAAAAAGTCAGCTGATACGGCAACTTCAACACCAACTACAGCAAGTGCTAAACGTAATATTGGTCAGGCAGAGATTGAAAGTTCTTTATACAAGGTATTTGTCTACAAAGTCACTGCTGCGTCATGTATTAAAAATAAGTTTGGCGCGAATTTCGCCTTCAAGCGATTTGCATCGATTCGAGTAAAATGTAAATCAATTCCTTGTGTAGGTAGTGAAACGTGAACTGGATTATCTAACTATAATCGAATAAAAGCTTAACTGACTTATTACCTCTACAATAACATTGTGAATTGAAATCGTGTAAAAACTAAAAGAATAAAGCAGCTAGTTTATGTAGAATTAGAGGAAATATTAAGCGGCTTTTATAGACTCGTATAAATTGCAAACTTTTCCCTTGTTTTCGGATTTAATCTTAAACGGATTTTGGCAAAATCTTATCGCTAAGTAAGACGGATGAACTCTCTGTCAATGGTGCATTCAGCTGATGGGTGCCAAATTGACATTTCTTAGTTGACTTCGATACTGGCCACTTCGGAGGCAATGCAGTTCTTTGTATCAATCAATTCCTTTCCAGTTTAAGATCCAAAAGGGTGTAGACACCCTCAAGCTTTCCCACGGTGCGGCGAATTGCTGGCGCATTGAAGCGATGTTGATAACCGTACGTTCAGCCAAGTGGCATTGGTAACCTTCACAGCTTTTGATATATAACATTTGTAAAATCTATTATTACTATCTGGTCCCCTTATACTTCCCGTGAACATGTTACCAATATGTTTTTTCTCTGCGTGTATAGAATCCTGTGAACGCAAACTAGTGGTATATTATTACTATTATTTTATTATTATTAATGCATGGGGGAATATCGAAGCAGACCACTTACTTTCTGGGTCCCTTTTCGACCCCATTTCGCTCCTCAAATTGATTTCAATTGAGTCCGTGCTAGCCCTAGCCTTTACTCTTGACTAAAGTGATTTCAGACTGTCGACTGGTAACTGTCGACACTCTTCCTCATCACGGAGTCTTTTGTAATTGCTAGCATTTGTCTAAGGCTTAGTTCTTCCATGGCGTTCACATCTAACAAGTGTCTGCCCGTGGTCTTAAGCCTTATGCTAGCCAGTGCTGGACATTCACACACAATGTGCGCTACCGTCTCAGCCTCTTCCAGGCATAGTCTGCAAGTATCATCTTCTACGACGTTCATCTTAGCCAGACGGTACTTGAAGTTTCCATGTCCTGTCACTAACGCAGTGATCCAGCTTAAAGTAGCCCTATTAGACCCGAGCACCTTGCTGGCCTTCATGCTGAGGGGCTCTTTGAGCACCATTAGTGGTGTATTAAGTTACAATAGGTCGAGGGGTGGTGTCATTCGTTCCTTGCCCGGAGTCAAACACTTTCACCTTCATAGGCACCCTCTTCATCGAGCAAATATACGATAAAGTGTCGACTGCAAGAGATCGGGTCCTTAGTTGTGCAAAAGCCACGCATAGGAAGTGTCCCATCGTCATTATTCGCTCACAATATGCGGCCTAGATTTTCCCGCAAGCCAGAGTGACCCATCAAAACAATCACATATCTCATTGATTTCAGATTGGCTGAGTATTAGCAACCTTTTTTTATCCCCATAAAGTCTTTGTTAGTTTTCCCACCGTATTCTCAATCCACAGTGCTATAAGGGCCTTCTGTCCAAATTTTCAGCTTGACTTTTGTGATCCCAAGCCAGTGGCATAGGAAGTGATCCTTCATCTCGACGTCCTCCCTACATTCCCAATCTATTGATTTCAGAGCTGCCCAATCTCAGCAAACTCCTTGCTTCATCTCCATTTGCTCTTAACGCCAGTGCTTTGCCCAACCTTTCAACTCGGCTTTCGTGGCCTCGAGAGGTTTCGCGCTACTAAGCCTATCTCCTTGAGCTCTCTGGCGTCAATTGCCAGAAAGTGGTCGTTTCCGACGACTTTCGGCATCCAAAGGCTGCATACTCTACCGTTTGTGAAGTAGTCGATCATCACTTTTTTGCATTCGAGAATCGGCGTTGATCTAACTCTATTGGGATTTTAATGTCCTTATTGTTGGTTGGCTACCTCCACGAGCCTGACATTTCCACGGATTCTGTTCAAAAACTCCATAATTTCCACGAACTTCCGCTTGAGGATGGTATTATGATTCAGAAGTTGGTCACTTGTTCCGCAATAAAAATCCCAAACCCAACCTATTCCTTAGCTTGAAGCCGTCTGTGAAAGAGCTAGGGTTTCGTTTGACCATCAACTTTATTTCAGGCTCATAAGGAAGGGCTAGGAAAATGTATTACAATATAGAATTTAATAAATAGTTAACTAATTTGTATATAGCTAAGGCGATATTACTTTCAATAACTAAACAAGGGCACTCTATTGACTTAACTATTGACCGCAAACTTTAACTAAATACATTATTGGCTTATGCCGTACCTTTGCAGTATGACGGCACTTTCTCTGATCACCTGGAAATGCTTGTACAAATGGGTTACGTTGTGCTATTTTCGGCTGCCTTTCCCTTGTCCGGTGTTTGTGCACTAATCAATAATCTAATGGAGATACGTTCAGATGCCTTCAAATTGGCCCATGTACATCAAAGGCCATTTGGACAGCGTGTTGCAAATATTGGCACCTGGCAAAACGCACTCAGCCTTTTGTCATTGGCAGCTGTAATTGTGAATTGTGCTTTAATTGGTTTATCCGGACAAGTGTCTCGTTTATGGCCAGGCCTGTCCACAGCACAAACAATTATATTAATAGTTACACTTGAGGTGAGTATGTGTGATTGCATGCGTAAACATGCAATAAGCACTTTAGACAATGGAAACCAACAATAGTGCAAATGAATGTGATTCAGCAGTTTGTTTTTTATTTCCATTTTGTTTTGTTTATGAACAGCACATAATGTTGGCTTTACGGTCAGCTTTAACATGGCTATTACCCGAACTGCCATCATGGTTGGCTGCGGAAATTGCAAGAGCTGAACATTGCCGGCGAGAAATGCAATGCAAGGGTACATCACCCAGACCAACGCCACCCACACCAGCCAGTACAACATCAACGCAACCTGAACATGAACTGGTGGCATTAAATTTAATTGATGCTGTTAACACCACCAATACCAACACCACCAATGAACAGTCCATGGACAGTCAAATGTCCGAAGATTTGTTATATCAACAGGAACTGTTAAAGCAAGCGGAGTACGAACCGTTTATAGATGAGATAGCACGTTTTGGTCTACAAAGAAACGTGGAAAGAGATGCTAATGTCTTTGATAATCGTGATTCATCACCAGACTCGCCACCCTCACAGGTAGAGAGATTATGAACTCGAAGCATTTAGTTCACTTTTAACTAAAGACTTATTAACTTTTAGACCAGCACAATTTTAATACGACCCTTACTGGACTCCACGCCCCCCAATAGTGGCGTCTCATTGACCAGCCTTAATCAGGACATTTTATCCCACGGCCCCAGCGGGTAAGTGCTGTCAAGTTATCCTTTTTCCTCATTACGCATTATTTGTTTTCCTTTTACTTCTTCCTTTTTTCAATTTTACTATTTAAACTATTTCAATTAACTGTTTTTATACCTTTTACTCAATGACATGTTTCAAAACATTCAATTTAACCACGTTTGCTTTTCTTTTCTTTAAACACTAACTTACCACACCCGTTTGTTTACTTATACTCCATATAAATATTTAAATGCTTTAAGTTTTTTATTGTTAAAATTTTTATTAAATTTTTCTTTTCGAATTAAGCATGAGATATTTTCCAAAAGAGTGAGTTCAGTTAGTGATTGTGGAGGAGATTAATAATAACTTTGAATTAGGAAAGTAATTGAAAATAAATTTCTAATTGATGAGTTTTAAAAAAGAAGAGAAACGCATATTATGCCTTAAAAGATAACACGGATCCCGCTCACGCGTTTGGAGGATAGGAATTTAAAAAGAGGGTTCAAAAATGTTTCGTTTCGAAAATCGTTAATCCTTTAAGGGGAATATCCTGTTTATCCTTCCTCTAAATCCAATCGCATTCCCAACTAAACCAACTCTAAAGTCTGCAAAAAATCTTGTAATCATTGTGGACTTTATTTCAACTAGGTTGTCCGGAACGAATATCTAAGTACCTAAGTCTGTTCCTCTTGACAGAGTCCGCAAGAGTTACTTTATATCACACTTTTTTTTGCGCTGGACTGAAAATCATGTACAATTCGCCTAATTTGCGCTTAATTACTAAACCACAGCCCCTTCAATCCTTTCAATTCGCTGTACTGCCATTTCGAGTTCCTTCGCAGGGGGTCAGCATGCTTTGTCGTCTTCTACTTTTTCAGGACTCTGCCATTAACTGTGCTCCCTTCCTCTAAACGCGCTGTCTCCGTAAGTGTTCCACACTTTCATCCACGTCGTGACATATTGCGCCCCTGCATGAGCTATGGAGCGCTCAAAACGAAATGGTGCAAGTAACTCCTGTATCATCCGTGCCGTGTTGGAAATTGTGTTCTCTTACCCGTGTTTTCAGTTTACCCAGGTTTGTACGTTGGAAATAAAACTGTAAGTCCATCGTCCTTTAGGCGAGTTGTCCCAACGCGTATGCCTTCTTTGCATGGATCTTTCTTTTTCTATTACACGTGTGGTCTTTTTTGGGGCCTGGGAGGTTTCCTTTATTTTATCATATATTTCCGAAGATTATTTTGCTAATAAATCTATCGGTATGATACCGGCAAATATGGTTGATGCCTCCGTCGATATGGTGCGGTATCAACTACAAACTCTAAAGAATTCAAATTTATTCATGTGATAGTTAATTTTACAGTGCTTTTCCGACACCAAGAATAATAAATTTGGGGTCAATAAGTTTTTTCCACTGCCGCATGCCCCGCTTCACTAGGATTGCTTACTGGTCAGGCATACTAAGACCTTATATTCAATCCTAGAAATAGGATGGTATTGTACGTATGAACTTGGCTCTCATTTTGATCTCAGTACTTTTTACGGCCGACATTTTTGGAAAGAAACTTGGCCTTATTTTCACATTTATGTTTTTGTGCGGATTTGCAACCTTTTTTCCAAGTTATTTTTGTTTGTAAAGGTATATATAAAATCTCTTTTAACTTAAAGCTTACAGACGGTTAGGTTATATCAAATTTCAACTGTATACCTATAGTGAATATGCTCCATACAAATAAGAGGGAACCATACAGAACTAGTGTTCGCTCTGGTTCCCTAGGGTTCCCTTTAGTTCCCATTTTTCTCATTACTTGTTTTCCAAGGCGTTTCCAAATTTTAGCTCCCTTGCTGTAGTGAAAGTGTCCTATACAAATATGGGGGTACCCTAGACCCATCCCCCCCCCCCCCTAAAATTTGTTTAGCTTTTAGGTTTTCCTGGTTTCTTATTCTCACAGGCTTACGTGTGTACCAAATTTCGGCTCTCTAGCTTTAGTAAAAGAGTCCCATACAAATAAGGGGGAACCCTAGCCCCTAGATAAAAAGTGCCCGTGTTCAGATCTTATTTATATAGTAATTTCCCAAGACTTACTTGTATACCACATTTCAGCTCTCTAGCTACAGTAGAAGTGCCCCATAATATTGATGAGTCAGTGAGTCAGTGAATATGTACCAAAATATGTACTTTTTACACCTTCCTAACTCGAGAAGCTTTTATGGTAAAAGTTTCAAAGTTGGCCTATGAGGGTAGCTCCATGTTTATGTCTCAAGTTTCATTATTTTATAATTAAAGGAAGCAGTGTTGGGGGGGGGGGGGGGGGAGACTTGCCCTCACGAGGTACTAGTCAGCATGAAATTCCTGGCATTAACCGGCCGTGAGCTGAAAGGGTTATTTGGCTATAATATTATTTCCAATTGCTAAAAAAAATACTTACATAATTATTTTCTTTTTATTTTGAATACTCTTTTATTTAAAATCCGATGGAAAACTCAAACACCGCCACACTTTCCTGCTTCACATTTTATAACTTTTAACACTTTTATAATAATTTTTTTTTTAATTTAAACTTAACTTTCGTTTTCAATATCCTAACTGTAGTTGATTTGGGCTTTTTGGAATATGAATTACTGCTCTTTATCTGAAGAGTGTTGCAAATACAAAATGCGCAATACAAAAGTGACTGCTTCAAATATAGCGCTGCCATACATTTCCAAACAGGCCCTTTATCGTACAATTCTTTTTTTTTATCACTTCATTCAAAATATATGTATGTTTTTGTTTAATAAATTTTTTTCTTCATACCTTAAAACCGTTAATAAAATAAAGCGCATGTAAAAGTTGCAAGCAGAAAAAGAAAATAATGGAAATACCTCCATTTTATGGATATTCAGTTCGAAATTTAAGCTCGATACCAACACAAAGATTGCACGCTTTAAAGGGGTAAATTCTTAAATAAGTGTTGTAATACGTTTTACATGTGTTTGAGTGTAGAAAGTTTAAGGTTGCATTAAATAAAAAAAAAACTAGAGAAAATAGATGAATTTGTATTAGAAGTTTGAAAAACCTAAAAAATAATAATTTCTTTATTTAAGTAGCATGAGAAGTTTTTATTTTCAATTGTGGTACGTTTAAGAAATTTTGTTGTAAAATTTTGTATTTAAAAGAACCTTTTTTTATGAAAAGCTAATTTTGTGAAAATATTTTTCTTCTCTACTTTTTTCCTCTTTCAAATTGTGTTATTTTGTTTTTTTTATTATTTTAATAAAATGCACTTTTTTGAATATTTGCCACTTTTTCTTCTTCTTAATTGTATTGCTCTTTCTTTTTTCTTTAATAAATAATTTCATTTTTAAAACTCCTTACCTATTTGTATTATTTCTTCCTACTCCTTTCATATGCGCCTCTGCGTTTTTGTGGCTTTTTGTTTGTTTTCTTTTCTTGTGTTTGTTTTTGTTTTGTCTTTAAATGAAAATTGTATAGAGCTTCTGCAAGTTCCTTGGCCTTAAATACCCGTCAACCTATGCATATACCAGAAATACCACCATTCCGGAAAAAATCCAGTGACTCTGCTGATCATACCGGCAGCAGCACCAGCAGTAGTCCCCAGCGTACTTTTGGCACTTCCATTATAAATGCTGGGGTTACCACAACCACTTCTACCCGCCAACCGTTAACTGCTACGCCTTTATCATCATCACCGCCATCATCACTATCCAATCCTTTGCAGCAAGCCAACGCTAAAATACCGGAAATACCACCATATAAAGCTCGCAAAATATCCGCTGAAAGTACTACGCATTTGAATTTGAGCGTAAGCCATAAAATTTCTTCTCTTTAACAAGAAAACATACACCCCCACATACACACATACGAGTATATTATTTTCTTAGTTTTATGTTGTAGTAAATATATTTAGCTTTAAAAATTCGTCTATTTAAAAGAAAACAAAGGAATACTCGTATAACTGCGCTTGTATTTCCAGCTAAATGAAATGCTCAGTTATGGAAAAGAATGTATTCGTTGAAATTTAAAAACTTGTAGCAGCAAAATTTTTCTAAAAAGTTTCAAAATTTTGCAAAGCAATTCGCTTGAGATTAATTATTTGAAAGAATTTATGAAACTGAAATTGTATGAATTAAGCGCTTAATTTACATCTTGAATTCAATTTTGATCATTAGTTTGGTTAAATAGATGATAAGACTAGTGGTAAGACACAGAGAATGCCAATGACGTGCGTAGCAGCGTGTTTCTTAATCTAAAGTATTAAAAAAAACGAGGTAGATCCTAAATAAATTATTCGCTTAATGATTAGAAATTTTAATTTTATTTGTAAATACCTTTTTTAGGCAGTTTGTGATTGCCCTGTTGTTGCATTTTACCATACAAGAGCGTTCAGGTCGCATTTATTTATACACTTTTGTCTATTTCCTTTGATCTGTCAAATGTGTAGCATCTGCCTTAATTTCTTCAGATTAAAAAAATAAATGTTGACAACAAAATTATTAATTTGACTTATTTTAAAGTTGAAAATAGAACACTTTATGCGGACTATAAAAATACCCGAGGTATTCAAATAGGTATTTCAAAGAAAAATGAAAGCTCAACCCACGCCTGGTCATACAACACATTAACAGGGTATTCACAATTTTTATATGTTAATAGTTAACAACGCTCTAATTTAACCTAAAGTAACAATCTTTTTCAATTAAATTTTTTAGAAGGAAGGGTAACTTTGTAATTAATAAGGTGCGAACAACAAAATATTTAGGAGCTATAAACCTAAACACATTTAGCTCACTTTAGCTCTCTTCAATGGGTAAACTCATTACACCTGAATAGGTAGAGGGAGAATACCACATGTAGACAGGCTTGAATGGTGCTCAAAGAGCCCCTCGGCAGGAAGGCCAGCAAGGTGCTCGGATATAATAGGGCTATTTTAAGCTGGATCACTGCGTTAGTGACAGGATATGGAAACTTCAAGTGCCACCTCGCTAAGATGAAAGTCATAGAAGATGATACTTGCAGACTATGCCTGGAAGATGCTGAGACGGTAGCGCACATTGTGTGTGAATTTCCAATACTGGCTAGCATAAGGCTTAAGACCACGGGCAGACACTTGTTAGATGTGAATGCCATGGGGGAACTAAGCCTTAGACAAATGCTAGCAATTACAAAAGACTCCGTGATGAGGAAGAGTGTCGACAGTTACCAGTCGACAGTCTGAAAACACTTTAGTCAAGAGTAAAGGCTAGGGCTAGCACGAGGCTCAATTGAAAGTAAGGTGGCTGTGATTACGGATCGGTTCCCTGAAATCAATTTGAGGAGCGAAATGGGGGTCGAAAAGGGACCCAGAAAGTAAGTGGTCTGCTTCGATATCCCCCATACATTAATAAGAATAATAGCTCACTGTAGCTCACTTCACCACGGGTATAAGTTTATCATTTCCATCGTTCTGTCGTTTGTTTCCTACTTGATCATCTGCCCATCAAACTATCTGTAGAATGTTATAAGTACTTTTCAAAGACCAAATATAACTAACAGTCCTTATTTTAAAATGATGTTATTGTAAAAATCAGCTGATTCAGTTTAAAAATAACTGTAATAATATCAAACGCAAGCGACTGGTGAAAACGCATGAAAACACCAACATCGAAAAACTGACTAAAAACGACCCCTAATAAAAACTACGAAAAAAGGGTTACATTTAGGAACCGCAATTGTTAAAGGAATTATAAGGTCGAAATTAAAAAAACCCTAAAATAAAAAAAATCTTATATTATCGAAAGATAACGTATTCAGTTAAAAAAAGGGTCTAACATTTAAAAAAGTCGTTTAAAATTAAAACATCTTATCAAAAGGGTCCCACTCGTTAAAAACTTGGCAGACAAATTAAACCTGTATTGCGATTCACTATTCTTTTTTAACGACAATCGCATCGATAAAAAATTTTAACAACAAAATTAACGATGTTGCTATTTAGCAACTTTTTTTTACACTATTCGCAATCGTTTAGTCACCTGTTGTTGTGAGCTTAACGATTGTAGAAAAAAAACAACGTAAATTTGTGTGTTGTTTATTTATTCGACAAACTAAAGTTCATGACATCTTTTAGGACCAGTTTTAATTGCTTTATAAATAATATTTTTATAATATGTTTATACTACATGTAGAAAAAGCTACAAATGTTTTTCTCTTACCTTTTGCAAAAATAGCTAAACGCACGAACAATTTTTTCCAACAAATTGTTATTTTTTCCATTCTTCTATGTGCTTTTCGTTTATTTGCTATTTTGTTGACAAAGATGCCACTTCATGTCAATTTGAATAAACAAAAAATTAACGATGGCTACTATCGTTTACTTGTAGTTAATGAATCACACAATCGGTACTGCAAACAACAAAAATTGTCGACAAGTTTTGCGACGGTCGAATCGTTAAAAGTTAGTGAATCGCATTACTGCTCATATTATAAACTTTGAGAGTTACACTTAGAAAAATTCTTTGAAATTGAAAAAAAAACTGTTACAAATGGACAAATGGTATTATTATACCTTAAATAAAAAATAATAATTAAACTGTTGAATATCTTCTATACGACGGATGCATTTTATATTTCGGGATTAGAGAACAAAAAAAAAATATTAATTATCGAAAATAACTTTATTGTTTTTCAAAATATTCCCCGTGAAGATCTATACACTTTTGCATGCGTTTGAACCAATTGTCGAAGCACTTTTGCCACTTTGGTTCAGGTATCTCCAAAACGTGCATTCTGAATGCAGCAATCGCTTCTTTAGGTGTCGAAAAACGTTGACCTCTAGGTTTGTTTTTTACGTATGGGAATAAAAAGAAGTCATTCGGATGACTCATCAAATCGATGTTTTGGGTGCTTAAAAATGCAGTTGTTTGAGACGATGTGTGAGAGCTCGAATTGTCGTGGTAATGAGTGATCCATCTTCGGCGGTTGGTTTTCCTGATTTCTTGGAAGACTACTGGCAAACAAATGGTTGTATACCACTATGAATTGACTGTTCTGCGTTGTTCTAGTGGTATGGTTGCGACATGTCCAGTTTTTCCGAAAAAAAGGCGACCAATTGCGGCCGCTGTTTACTTTCGGGCCCATACGCGTAAATCCACGATTCATCACCTGTCACGATGTTATAGACGTGTTTCGAAGTACCGCGATCGTATTTTTTTTAGCATTTCTTTCGACCAATCGACACGAGCCATTTTTTGAGCGATTGACAAATTGTGTGGGATCCAACGCGAACAAATTTTTGTTTGTCAAATGTTTATGCAATATTGAATGTATGCTGGTCCCACTAAAGCCTAAGGTTGTCTCAAGCTCACGATAGGTCACATGGCGATCTTGCAATATCAGTTCACGCACAGCATTAATTGTTTTCGGAACAACAACCGATTTCGGACGACCTTCTCGCAATTCGTCTTGGAGTGATCCTCGACCACGATTGAATTCACCACTGGTCCTTCATGGAGCTTCATCGCCAAAAATAGAATTAAATGCATCCATGCACTGTTGCTGAGTTAATCCACGTCGAAATTTGTGAAAAATAATCGCACGAAAATGTTCACGATTTAATACCATTTTTGGGCCGAGATGAATCTTTTTAGTTACTGTAAACAAATCACGAAACATAAAAGGCAACCCTCGTATCAGTGAATAACATCACTAAAAGGACGTTGGTACTCATAACTAATCAATTTAAAAGAAAACCGAAAGTTTAGAATAAATTTGAGAAAATCGCACGAAACATCAAATAAATCGTTTGAAACTGTAAAATCACTAAAGTAAAAAAATGCGACAAATAGCAATAAGCGCAAAATAAAAAAAAAATTAAAAATATCGGAAATTTCATTTCACCATTTGATTGACAAATGAGAAAAATAGCCAAAATTCGAAAAAATCGCCAAGTTTGAAAAGCTAAGTCACAAAAAAAAAAAAAATAAACAAGTGAACTAAACTAAAAACCGCTCTAAATGAAACAACAACTGGGTCGAATCTCATATATCCTTCACAAAAGTTTGAACTACTAAAAATGTACTACAGATTTTTCTCGGTGCAAAGGGACCTTTAGTTTTGGCTTCCGATTTTAATCGTGTTATTCTACATTTAAACTCTCCATTTATTTTAATATGAACATTTTCGATCGGTTAATAGATCAACTTTTGTTTATTCTCGTTTGTTTTTTGTGAATTGTAATTAATATAAATGATAACATTTAGATTTTTTGGTGCAGTTTCATGTAAATTTTGTCGTTAAATTTAAAAATATGGTAAAGTTTGTTTTCGGTTCCTTGATTGTATTTTTTTTTTTTTTTTTTTGTTATAAAATATAGATTTTTAATAAATTTAGATTTTTTGGCAATTCGAATTTTTTCCATTCCAGTTTTACGATTTTGTTCATTTTATTTTATTTTTGTTCGTTTTCATAGTTAGATTTTTAAATTTTTAGGTTTTTTTTTTAAATTTTTTAAATTAGTCCAAATTTGGGTTAGTAGTTATCTGGGGGCTTTATTTCTGTAGGAAAACTTTATAGAAAATTTTATAAGGAATTCCGGCTAGAATGAAAATACCAAAAAAAAAACCATAAAAATGGGGTTTTGATCATATCTCGAAAATGGTCTACATTTCTTGATTCTAGGTTGTCCCTTTCCGATTTCAAAATCGGCCTGTCGGACATCATTAATCTAACTTCCCTACCTATAAGGATTTGGAATATATATACTCTTTAGAGCTCAAGCATATTAATTGAAAATATATAACTTTGAGTTTGTTCATATAGACAAAAAATTAATTTTCATTAATTAAAGGTGATTTTTCGTCTCAGTCTGAAACTTAATTAAATATTGAATTAATGGGACTACTTTTGTTAATTGAAATAATATAGTATATTTTTTCTAAGTTTGCACCAAATATAGTACGAGCTGGATTTGCAAAACGAAAGGCTGCATTAATCGACCCTTAACTTACGTTTACTTTGCAATGCATTTTAAGACAGGTTGATTGGGGGCATCTAGTTACTTGTTAAAACTAGCAAATAAATTCAGAGAGAAAATTGGTTTAAAATTTGCGTTTAGCGAGACTTGTTGTTTTTTAAAAGTTGCAATTATAAACATTGCAATGTAAAGCAATGGTCTGCTGCGCTAAACGGGTGTTACTATAAACGGTGGTTACGCAAATCGAGTTCCCACTGTAAATGACAGAATATAATAAGACGAAGGATAAAGAATATTATACGCAACCGTATAAACATAGCTCCCCTACTGGTATGATAACCTTTTCTACAAGGCTATTGCGACATTATACTTAAAAAGCGAATACATTCTTTTTTATGCCTGACATTTTTCACAGAAACCCTTAACACTCTTATATTTCCTTAATCACATTTTTGTTTTCACTTCCTTCATTTAAAAAAAAATTAATACTCGAAAAAAACAGGATAAAAATACATTAAAAACTCATGCACCCGAATGGATGTCACGTTTAAAAGTCAGCGATAATATAAATCTTCATAGGAGTATAGATTGCATAGCAAAGGTAGTTTATAGTTCTACTAGTCTGTAGTTTGGTGTAAAATAGAATTTAATTTTTGCCTAAAAGTATGCCATGTTGTTATTTAAATGTCTGTACAGTAATTTAATCAAACACTGCAGTGTAAATGGGGACAGAAAAAATAAAGGAATATCAATTATATGCCAAGTCCGAAGATCAAATGTCCTGCAGTGTATTAGAAATAATGAAATTATTTATTTTATTTGCAAAATTGGTTGTGTTAGCAAAATTGTTCATAATTTTCGAATTGGCCAAAGAAGAACGTTGTTCTTTTTATAAATGTCTAATGTTTATGTATAAATGTTATCGAGAAAAAATTATTCCAAATTGTGAAAGAATGCATGTCAATACGGCTTGTCAATGCTTTGTGTGTGTTAATGTCAATTTAAAAAAGCTTTTAGGGAAAAAACTACGTGTGCAACGGGGGAATACTTTATTTAATCACTGTAAAACGTTAATGTTTCCTGCTGTAAACCAACGTCCAGGTTGTGTTAGACTTTTTATAAAATTAAGAATCCAGTTGACTTTGTTGACATTAGTTCTAAAGTATGTTACCATTCCTAAGTTGTAACCATAAAGCCTTCTAAGTACCAGTAATACAAAACACAGTAAAAATTCGCTTGGCCATGGATTACGTGGAATTGGTTAAGTAACCAAACAACTTTTATCCTCAATTCAAAGTATTTCCTTTCGAGTTTAAAGCATCACAATTATAATTTTCCGTTCATATTTCATTAGCCTTAATTTAATTAATGCAAATGTACTTCGTTATTTTGCTACCCATTTTTAACCGCAAAATTTTTTTTATTGGAAACTGCTTGGCACCTAGTCTGCCTAATCGCTGCCTGAATATGTTGTGTCAATTAATTGCTTTAAATGACTTTGGCTTGACATTGTTCTACAACAAAAATTCTTTGCTATCAGAAAATTAAATTATTTACCATCCTGTTGTAATGAAAAATTGATATAAAGGGTATTAAAGGTGATCACTTCGGTTTAAAAAAATTTTTAAGAGCTTTTATCTTGATTTTATCTTTTGCAGTTTTAAATATCTTACGGTGTTAAGTTTTAGAAGTGTGCTTTGACCTTAACCTTATTTCGTTTTTCGCGATTGTTAAGCAAAGAATTTTTCAAAAACATCTTCTTATTTTAATTAATTTAAAAATAATACGCTAAAAGAATTAAAATCAACCTTATGGGATGCGTTTAAAACGGGGCAAAAGTTATTAGTAGAAAGAGAAAGAAAGAGAGAGAGAGAGAGTGAATGAGGGCTGGGTTTTTCGCGTTTTATTACGAATTGTAATAAAAACATTGTTCCGCTCAAAAGTTGGAGCGATATTCTGTAACTTGTGCCAAACCAAATTTTTGTCCAAAAAAAATGTTCTATTTTAAATTTTTTTTGTCCCAACTTTTTCGATATAAAGAAAATATTAGAGCAACTTATGCTGGGAACACAACTGGGACGAACGACGAATTTTTCGCCGCGAATATTCGTCGCCAAAAATAAAACACATTTGTGTATACCAAAATGCACACAATTATTACGTCGGTCGAAATTCGTCATACGCGGCGAACTTTGAATTAGATTTATTTCTATTTCTTTCGCCGACGTACGACGAACAAAACAGTACAATGTGGCCATGTTTGGTTTTAGTTTCCAAGTATTTTAGTAAATAAAGTTTTTTTTTTAATAATAATTAATTTTATTTTATAGTATTTAAAATAAGTTTACAAAAAGTTAACTATAAAATTACTTTTTGGCTGTGTTTTTGTTAGTGTTTAATTTTTGAACTATTATTTTTTATATGGTCACCCTATCTATATATAGATAGCAGCTGTTATTTTTTCGTCGTTATTGTGCTTCATACGAGGAAATTACACAGCGAATTTATACCGACGTATACGTCGTACGAAATTCGTTATTTGTCCCAGTTGTGTTCCTAGCATTAAAGGTAAATTCAATGCCTGAGTAAATCAGAACAAATCGGTTTCAAGCTTCACTAATATATGTCGTGTTACTTCATATATTTCGGAAATAACGGCAGATCTCAGAAACCAGAAATAATTAAAAAATTGGAGCTCAAATCGGAGCTCAGTGCCCCTAATTATGATCATAAGATCACGCAAAGTGCGTGCTAAATTTGAAAGGAGAGTATGCTATTAAGGTGTTAGGCCTCTAATTACAATTGGTACTACTGGCGACAACCCTATCAAAAGAAAGGACAACAAATTATAACTCAGCAGTTGGCAACGGTATTGTGAAAAAATTTCACGATAATATTTTTTGGGTATAGAACTTTAAGTGGGCAATACTGATTAATATTTACGCCGATTTAACAGCTGTTACTCACTTTATGTTTAGTTTGGTTTACCCTTCGTCATAAATAGAGTGAGAGAAATTGTATATACCTGGTTTCCCTGCTAATCAGCTTTTAACACAAGATACCGCAACATCTTCGGACAATTAATTCCATTTTAAATCAATGAATAGGACAATTTTTCCGAAACTTGTTATAAGAAACAATAAGTATTTTAACTAAAAATTGGTGTATAAATTTAAATTTAAAACCAGCAAAAAAAAATCGCAAACATACATTGGTGGACTTGTTGGTGCATGTTAATAAAAAAGATATCATCTCCCAAATCAAAGCTTTTAATGTTCTTGTGCAGCTTTTGTGTTTTAAAAATTAACAAACTTTTATGTAAATAAACTTTCTTTTTCGAACATCCTTTCCCGCTGCTGCCAAACAAATTTAATTGGGATTAAATTTAACACTTCAAATAAAAAAAAATAAATACTAAAAACGCACCTTGCCTCTGCTATGAATTGTAAAAATAACAATCTCTCCTTGTATTATACACAACACTTTCGACTTCTTGCAAATACTTCTTTTTTTTCGGCTTTTCCATCATTGTGTCTGCTTCGATTTGATGTAATGCGTGACTTTATTCACTCTGCTACAAACCATCATGCCTTAAAATATCATCAACATTTTGTTGAATATTGTAAATAAACATAAACAAAAAAAGGAGCTTAAAAGCAATACAGACACGATGGATATTTTAAAGCCTGCACCTTCCTGGAGCAATGTGGCCATGAAGACGCAACAACAGCAAGTTACTGTCAATTCCCCAGCACCGCAACAGCAGCAAGTCACACCATCAACCACAGCACAACATTTAGTAGCCTCATCATCATCCTCCTCAGGAGGTGGAGTGAGTGTTAGTGGCATGTCCACAAGCAAACCAGAAGCTTCAACCTCACGACCCAGTGTGGGTACAATATCGAATACATCTACATCTTCTTTACAGCAACAAAATGGCAAGGATCAGATTTCAGGAACAAAATCAACTACCACAAGTGGTACAACAACCAACTCTGCCACGGAGGATGAAGCTAAAGGTGCACAGCTTTATTATATATTTTTTTAAAAATGATATTTTTCTTACATAAATATTTTCCTATTCGTTTTTTTTTCGTTTAGCCGCTGAGTTGGCTGCTAAGAAGTCACGTTTAAAACAAAAGCTGGTGAAAAGTGCAAGATCAGTGGCTATATTCTCTTTAAAGCTTAAAGAGCGACGACAACGAGAAGCTGAAAAGGCAGCCACGATTGCAGTAGAGCATGCCAAGGTCAGTATAAAAAAAAATAATAATATAAAATAAGTAGGGTTAGGTAAACAGCAAGTTAAGGTTGGTTCGGACGAATCAACGATCCTGGGAGAGAAAATTAAGAGAATTAAGTAGTAGCTGCACCTAATCAAGAACGGCATCCGTTGACTTGGAATAGATACCACGCTAGCTGTGAATACCATCTCCTCAACTTTATTAAGAAATTAATTTTATCCAATTCTATTGCCGATCAAATGTGGTTCTGTGTGTTAAAAATATACTTTCGAGAAACCAATATTTTATGAAACCATTTGTTTTCCATGGCAAGACAGATACATGGCAAGACAGATACTCAAACATGACTGAACGTCTCCGCCAATAGGGCGAAGCAAGCACGATTGGCAATGTATAGTATTTGTTATCCCTAAGAAAAGCCTTGTATAATTCTGTTTGAATAATTCAACAAGTGCAGTGAAGAAGCCTAAGTAGGTTAAAAGCGCGTAGTGAGGAAGTACTTGAAAATCGCCACTACTGCTATGTGGAGTCAACTCCGAACCAGCCCCTACTTCTCATTAGGGAATATAGTTCCTTAGGCTTCACCTCCGATTATCTTCTCCCGAGATAGACTCGTCATTGGTCCTTTGGCGCAGAACAGAGTCATAAGAGATGAAATACTGTGTAGAAGATGTCACAACCATTATTTTGGAAGAGCACCTGTATATCAGCTGATGTCTGGTGCGATTTTCTGTTAACTGATCATTTTATTGGCTGCGGCGTGTGTAAGGTAGCGCTACACAAACAAAAAGTTTTAGTTTTCCTTGTGTTTTTTGAAACTGGTGGTTATTATTGTTCTAGTGCTGCTACCTAGTAAACAAATATACCTTGCAACATGTTTTCTGATGCTCATGGGCACAAATGCGTAAAGAACAAGGACAAAATTTAAAAGGTTTCAAATCTATTTATGTTTTCCATATAAATTCTGGTTTTGCCTTGCGTTTTCTAAAATACGGCTCTTATCTAATTGACTCTGAACATGTTTTTAATTTTAGTACGTATAGCATTTTTAGGAACGGCTCCCACTTCTAATCGTGTCATTTTACTTAACAAGACTACAATGTTGTTAAAAATATTTCTCGTTTCTAACTTATCTTTTCTAGGCTTTAGCAAAATTGCCGCCCATGCCACAACCAGGTGGCGAACTTTCGCTAATACCCATCGAACAACTAATCAAAATCGAAGATATTAAACCTGCAGTACGATCACCGCCACCTGTAAGCACAATGGCTGTAATGTCTTTTTCAACAACGGCCTCATCATCGTCAGCAACCATTTCAGCGAATACATCAACCACCTCGTCGGCATTAATGGCGGCAGTCGCTCATCTACACCAACAACAGCAGCAATAAAACTCTTCTTCCGGAAGTCCTTAAAGAAACGAAGTAAGATCTCCCCCACATAAGCATTGTAAATACTCGCATACGTTAATTTGTAAATGAAGAAAATAGGAAATCTTTATTGTTGCTTGAAAATTTTAATGGATAAATTTTTATTTTTTCGAATAAAATTTGTTAAATGAGGCCCCATTTTTTAACCAGCTTTAAAAGGGTTTTATATTAAATTTTTTCCTGAACAACAATAAATTTTTTTTCTAAAATTTACTGCTTAAAATTGTTACGTATTTTCTATTTATCAATTTATGTCATCTAAATATGAGAAAATTTCCGAAAACGGTTTCTGTTGTTTTATCCGATTCCAAGTTCCTTAAAAAAAAAATTAATTATGTGTTTAAAAAAACTAAAATTCACTTTTAAATCCCAAAACTAATCACAACTTAAACTTAAAACTATTAAAGAAAAAAGAAAGTAAAAAACTTAAAGTGACTTAATATACAAACGAAATCTTATTGAGAACGTAAAAAATACATTTAATATAAAAATAACTTTACAAAAAAAAAAAAAACATTTAAAACATTTTGCTAAAAAACACATTAAATTAGTTGTAGTAGTTAAAGGAAATACAAACAAAAAATCAAATAAATTCTAGAAGATCATCGTTACAATTATTTTGTAGTCCTGGAATTTTCAGACAAAAATTGATGGTTAAAAATACAAAACAAAAAAAAATTATTTAAAAAAACAATGTTACAAATTTAGGTTGCTAATTATATATTAAGAGGAAAATTGTAAACAGGGAGAAGAGGAAATTAAATATTTTTATATGATTTGCTACACAAATGTGATAAAAAAAAAATAATTAAGTTGGAAAAACAAAAAAATGTTTCAAGTTTTATTTTAAAGTTCATACACTGAACACCCACTAAATCTATTTAAGTTAGTTCTGCAATCATTGTTTTCTGCGTGAATCGGTTTAGATCTTAGATCCTTAAGAAAGCGCTTCAGGAGTTTCTAATTTCATGGTACACTGAGATCTTATGTTCGTTCTCTATAAACTAGTCATGAAAAAATTAATCTAAAACATTAATTGAAAATTTGTTTGCGATTAATCGTTTAGCTTCACAATAATCAAAAAAATACATTACCTATAATATGCCGCTACAAATTTCGAGCCAGTTTTCACGTCGGTTTACACATATAGAACAATTAATTTCACTGACACCATCAACTCTTCTAGACTGGAGATTACTACAAATTCATCACTACGCTTCATTAGCTGTATTTGCAATTCTATTTAAGAAACTTAAGAGGCGAAATTGTTGAAAGTCCCGGTTCAGTTGACAATATTGTAAATGGAAGCGGCACGTCTTCCACCAATATTGAATTCGATTTATGCCCTCACCCCGAGTCTTAATCTCACTCTTCCTACAAGTCCTCATGATGACCAAGCTTTTTTCTCAAAGCTCCAATTCCCGATTTAAGACGATATATAATTAACGTCTGGGACAACTTTTCCAAAGCATTCGAAAACGCTAAGGCAAAAAGGAATATATTGACAGCAAAGCGAATTTCTAAACTCATATTTTTAAAGTCTGTTTTAAACAAATCAATTTTTATAAACCTTTCTCAACTCTGAATCAAACAAAGAATCTTAAACTTCGCTAACCACATGTTCAACAACAAATGTAAATTCAAAATTTCACATCTATTCTACCAGGCTTACGATTGTGCTGTAAATGTCCGGTAACCAAAGTGCGCTCCTGCACAAAAAGTATGTAAAGACTAGCATTCATGTGACAGGTCTTTATGGAGTCAGATATCGACATCCAAGTGGGTGACATTAAGCTCCAGTTATTATCTGCGTCATCTTCGCCCACTATGCATGAATATTAACTATATTATGATATTATGGTTTAGGATTTCTTAGCATATGAAATTTTTTACAAATCGGTTGCGTTTTTATACGATTCTAAATAAGCCGGCTAACATTTCATTACTTCACGCTGGGTTTGGAGACAAACCGGTTTTGGCTATGTGCAATCTTCAGTGTAATTTTTCGTTCTGACAAGTTTGTCGCAATTCGTTCGATTCGTTGATGTTTTATTGTTTGTCAAATATCAATGTGTCATGTGAGCTGGTAGCAGGCGAATCTGCCATCTGTCAGGTATGAACAGGTATCAGCTAATATTTTGACAGCTGGACGGTTCATGTTTCTGTACATTTTATATTAATCTTAAAAGAAATCAGATCAGCTTTAATTTGACTTTACATGACACGTGTTATGTTTTATTTGATTTTTCGACTTCGCTTTTTATTCCAGGTAATTGTTGAATTTATTAAAATTGCGTCCCCTTCATAGGAACCGATTCAGGTAAAACTTGATTAAATCTGGAATGTGTTCAGTGTATTTTTCTTCTCTTATACATTTTTTTTTATTTAAAGACGCATCATTAGCTGCTTTATTAGTTTATCGCTAGGAATCAATCGTCCATTGTTCCTTCCACATGCTGAAAACATAACAAAACAAATTCAAACAAACTCGCTTTTAAATAAGAAAACACATACATACAAATAAAACTATTTACAATTTACATTAAAAAATTAAAAAAAAAAAAAAGAATTTATAAATTTCAAAAGCTATTTTTGTTTTACAAAACAAAAATAACGCTGCAAAAAGTTCTAAAAAAACATATTTTGGGATTAACATTAAATTAAAGTCAAGTCCGCAACAAAAAAATCTAATTATACATATTTGTAAATAATAAATTATATAAATTATTAAGTCAGTATTAAAACTAAATGTTTTCTTTATGTTATGAAAAAAAAATATAATAAAAAAAAATGATTTAACAAAACTAAAATGTTTAAATATTTTAACTGCAATTGGCAAAAAATTTTCGTATTCTAAAGAAAAATCAAGGATATTTACAAGTGATCTTAAGTCATATTAACTTTCGCTCAATGGAACGCCCAAGGAATGTGAACTGTAGTGCGATTCACTATTCTTTTTTTAACGATAATCGCATTGTTAAAATTTTTTAACAACAAAGTTAACGATGTTGCTATTCAGTAACTTTTTTTAAACAATATTCGCAATCGTTTAGTCAGCTGTTGTTGTTAGCTAAACGATTGTAGACAGAGATGCCACTTCTGACAGAGATGCCACTTGATGTCAATTTGAATAAACAGAAAATTAACGATGTCTACTACCGTTTACGAGTAGGTAGTAAATCTCACAATCGTTACTGTAAACAAGAAAAATTGTCGACAAGTTTTGCGACGGTCGAATCGTTAAAAGTTAGTGAAACGCACTACTGGAAGTCAAACGCAGTTCAGTGCATCGCGCACGCTTTATTTTAAGTTACAACTTTATACATATGAATTTACATAAATATCTATATATTAAAGCGCACGGTAGAGCGCCATGCCAAGTTAAGGCCTATGCATACAGCGTATTCACTACACGAAACCATCACAGGGTGTTTTTACCCCACTCTCATAACTTGAAGCATAAGACCTCTATATGCAGGTAACCTTATAGGTGATCTTTTATCATAAAAGCTTTACGAGATATGAAGATGTAGATAGTGCACATTTTAGTACCTGTTCACTGACTCACTCATCAATATTGTAGGGCACTTCCGCTACAGCTAGAGAGGGGCACTTTGGTATTTGAGACCCCTTTTCATCTAGAGGGACTAGGGTGCGGTACTTCCACTAAAGCTAGAGAGCTCACAGACAGGGGGGTCAACGGAAATACCTAATCAGTATAATCTGAAAACGGTACATTTTTATATAGGGGATCAAGGGTGCTCCCTTATCTGTATGGGACAATTCCTACAGGAAGTGAAATTTCGTACAACCCAATCAAAAAATAACTTGGAAAAAAAGTCAGCTCCGCACAAAAACA
Organism: Phania funesta; assembly: GCA_963932375.1. Taxonomy (NCBI): domain Eukaryota; kingdom Metazoa; phylum Arthropoda; class Insecta; order Diptera; family Tachinidae; genus Phania; species Phania funesta. The sequence continues at coordinate 98,217,888 of OZ010653.1, read as the reverse complement.
TATACGAGTATGTAAATAGAAGGCCAAGTTCGTACTCAAAATCAAGATAAGGACCAACTTCTTGATATGTACAATACCATCTCATTTCTAGGCAACTTGGTAGCTTGACAATATTTTTTAACTTTCTACTATAGGAAAGAATTATGGGAAAAATGTTGCCGCGCTAGTATTTTGCCTAGCAAACAAATGGTATTGTACATATCAAGAACTTGGTCCGCATTTTAGCTATAAATCAAGAGCTTCGTTTCTTGTTTAAATTTGTTTTTAAGTTTATATAAAAAGCCCACCGTATGAGATGTATTTTTCTTTTGGATTGGCGATTGGACAAGGCAAGTTGTGCGCCATTATATAAGTGGAATAAGAAAACTCATTGTGCATCTATAATATGAAAACCAGACAATAAAAAAAAAAGGTTTGAACAAAAAAAAAAGCTGTATAAAAAATTTTAAGAACTCATTAATTTAAGCTAACAAGTGAAAGTTAAACTAAAAGTGAATACATGCCATATTCAGCAAAATGAAGTTGAAAATTGCAAAATAAAAAGTAAAACTTAAAAATAAAAAAAAAACTCATAAAACTAAAGTAAGAAATAAAATAAATCTAAAATTAAACTAGTTAAAATCCCCCAGTGCTCGATAGAAAAACACCGCCAGCCACAACCAACGATTTTTTTTAAAGACGAACCATAACTAACGGAGACACGAAACAGACGAACGGCAGTCCCCACGAATCATATAGGCCGATTAGGAAGCTCTGTTAATGAAGAAGAAAAGAAAAGCGTCAGCTTGGCTATTAAATTATTTTTGCTAATATTCATTATATTTATTTTGTTATTTATTTTGTAAATATTAATAATAAAAAAATTTTTTGTATTGATCTCCAATTCATTTTTTTATACATACATATATATTTGGAACATCAGTTACATATTTGCTTGGAGAAGAAACATTTATTTGTTAGTTTATAATGAAATAAACCTTGTAAAGTTTTATAATGAAAATTAAGTTTTTTTCATAATGAGTAAATAGGCTCGAAGTATAGGAAGGCGATGAGGAGGTAAGTGGGGAAAACTTTTGGGATAACCAAGAGAAAGAAATGGCCCTGGTTATCATGGAGGAGTCTCTACGGATTCCAGAGGGTGGGAGGCCGAAATTAGCGAACAACTGCTAACCGGAATTCAAGTGTGAACGGGAGTAAGTATGTGGGTAAACAGGTTTCTTATGTTACAATCCACTTTCGCGCCCCTATTATTTTCAATTTTTTTATAGATTTTTTTTTAAGCCTGGCATGAGTTTTTTCGTAAGTTGGTGCGGAAATACCCAGGTTGGTTGGCGAAGAACCACCCTAAGACGGCGAGCCCTAGTCGAAGCTAAACGCCAGCATGCCAGCACGGCAAACGATCTGGCAACAACGAAAACACATAAATAACATACTGAACCATAAATAATCTGACCACCATTACAAAAAATGCAAGAATACTACAAGATATTACGTTCTGATCAAATGTTTCACCATCCACTACTATCCAAAAATTTCGGCTGTTAAAAGTACTGAAATAAAAATGAGGATCAAGTTCTTCATGAATACATTACCATCCCATTTCTTACCAACTCGCAAGTTTGGTAAGATTTTTCCCATAATCCAAGCTCTGGCCCTCATTTTATTCTCAGTACTTTTAACGGCCGACATAGGAATCTGAGTCCTTTTTTCCTTTAATTTAAAGCTTGCAGGCGTTTGGGTTATATCAAATTTCAGCTCTCTACCTAGAGTGGAAATGCTCCATACAAATAAGAGGGAACCCTAGTCCCCTAGGTGAAAAGTGTCAATTTTTCTCATTACTTATTCTCCAAGCCCTACCTCTAGCTACAGTGGAAGTGCCCAATAATATTGATGAGGAAGTCAGTGAATATGTACCAAAATGTGCACTTTTTACACCTTAATATCTCGGGAAGCTTCTATGGCCTATGAGATTACTTATACGTAGAGCGCTTATGTTTCAAGTCTCATTATTTTGTGATTAAGGGAAGCAAAGTTATGAGGGCGCGAATGGTTTTATGTAATATACACACACTGTATGCGAAAAAATATTAGTTTAAAAATTAACAACATAGTTTTATTTTTAAACCATTTACTATAAATTCTTTCAATATTAGTAAAAACTTTAGCATTTGCATAAACAACTGCTGACCAGATCATTTAAAGTATTTAAAATTTCAAGCGATTAAGTTAAAATAATTCCATAACTTAATTTGAGAAAACATTTTATTAACGTTTTTTTTTTATATTTTTAAGACTAAATATATTTAGAAACCACATTTTAAAGGATTAATTTAAAGGTTACACTTTTATGGGATTTAAATTAACATTAATTCACAAACGATTTCAAATTATATTTTAAACTATTAAGCTTTAAAAACAACACGAATTTGGCAATAATTTAAATCGTTTTAATAATAATAGAAAAACTTTGCCGAATAAACAAACAACTAGAAACAATTTTATGATCAAAAGTTTTAAATACTCGTAGTTGTTTCAACAACAAAAAATGATCGCACAAATGGAGATCGAAACCGATAACACATGACATTAAAATTGGCTAAAAAGAGTCAGTGATGAAAATACGCGAACACAGTGGTAGAAAAAGACTAATATTTCCTCAAAACCGCTCTTGATGGCAATTAATGCTTTTGATGAACAGGAAATATAGCGGCTTATTTTTGGTGGCATTGTAAATGAACCGGTTAACTTTTGATAAACCGGTTTACTGCCTTATAAATCGGTTCTTATGCTATACTTAATCATTCAGCTAATTTGTTATACTAAAAGAATAATTTTTGCTTGATATTGTAAATGAACCGAAACATTTTGTCAGCAATTTTAAATGAACCGGTTGATTTTGCAAAATATGATACGAAATGGTTCGTTGCGCATGTTATTCTAAATGAAATATAAACTAAATACACCGATTTATTTTGTATTTGAATCAAATTGAACTAATTCAATTTGCATGCTTTTTTAAATAACCGGTTTATTTCGTATGTTGTTCTAAATGAACCGATTAATTTTGTATGTTAATCGAAATGAACCGGTTAATTTTGTATGTTTTTCTAAATGAACTGATTTATTCTGTGTGCTATTCTAAATGATCCGTTTCATTTTGTATTTGAATCGAAATTAACCGATTCATTTTGCATGCTGTTCTAAATGAACCGTTGTTTATGCTATAAATGATCCGATTTTTTCACCTTATTCGATACTAACCGTTTCATTTCGCATGTCATTCGCAGTAAAACGGTTTATTTTGCATGTTTTACTACATGACACGGTTCATTTTGTATGATATACTACATGAACCGGTTCATTTTGTATGTTTTACTACATGAACCGGTTCATTTCGTATGCTATACTACATGAACCGGTTCATTTCGTATGCTATACTACATGAACCGGTTCATTTCGTATGCTATACTACATGAACCGGTTCATTTCGTATGCTATACTACATGAACCGGTTCATTTCGTATGATATACTACATGAACCGGTTCATTTCGTATGATATACTACATGAACCGGTTCATTTCGTATGCAATACTGCATGAACCGGTTCATTTCTAATGCTGCACTACATTAACCGGCTTATTTCATATGCTACACTACATGAACCGGTTCTCTTCGTGCTGTACTACATGAACCGGTTTATTTCTTATGCTATACTGGATTAACTGGTTCATTTCGTATGATATTTTATTGTACTATTCTCATTCAATTAGTTAAATTTTAATTGTATTCCAAATCAAGTCGTTTCATACCACTGTCCCCAGCTTGCTTTAAATTCAGCATAAACCAAAAGCAGCAATAAACATTGGACCACCTTTTCTTCATTTTAATTTAAATGATTAAAGCTAAAACACCACACCAAACAACCAGTGCCCGAAAGTAATCGTATCTATGTGTTTTGCTTTTATTTCTAAAGCGGTTCATTTGACTTCGTCCAAGAAGCAAAGAGCGAGAGCAGAAAATAAGAGCGCAAGATCGAATTTCACATTGTAAACAGGCGCGCAACCAGTGGCGACATGCTGAGCATGTGTGTTTGAGTCCTATTAAAAACGTAGAAGTGGAAAACATTTGTTGGTAGTTCGAAAATTTGTCAAAATGTCAACGAGAATTTAGTGCCACGTCGTTTGAAGACAAACACATTATTAACCCATACGTTATGCTTGAAAGTGCCACTCGCATCATCACCGGCTGGGTGATTTTGTTTATTTTTCGCTTGGAATCTTAAAAAAATGTGAACATGGCTGAGTTTTCAGCACGTTGATATTTGTTTTATTTCTTTTCTTTGTAAAACAAACCATTAGTGGACATTTAAAGCATTAGTCATGCGCAATATCAAATTTAAAAGTTCAAGCAAATACAACGAGGCAACAAAATTAATCTCCAGCCACAAGATGATTTAGTTAAAGTAATTAAAATTTTTATATTTCGAACATCAGTATCACAAAACGCATTTCGTAGAATTTCTTGTCAACTCTTTTGTTTAAGTTTTCTTGATTAACTTAAATGTAACAGAACGAGTTCGTGGCGATTTTAAGAGTATTTTAGAGAACAAAGTGTGAAATAAGAGTATGAATTATTTGAAACTAACAGTAAATGCGGATGATTTAGGGGAGTTGTGAAAACGATAAGTTTTTAAGGGTAACTAAATCAATCACTAATGTTTCTTTTTGATTAGGCAAACTTTGTTTTCAAGAGTTTCGAATTAAATTTTTGGAAGTTACAAAATCTAAATGAAATTTTTAAAATCTTTAGAGAATTTTTAATATTTAAGCTGAATGCATCGTCAGAGTAGAATAGCGAATTTTCTCTTTGGTCTAGAGAAGAGCTTTCAAGTCATAGACGGTGGCCAAAAATAAACGACCCTCCTGGAAGGTGGAATAACTTTTACCAATGATGTTCAATTATGAAACCATAATTAGAATTTATTTTTTACGAAATAATATGTCCGTGATTTTGGAATGGCGTTAATTTTGTCCGTCCAATGCCTACTTACTCGAACAAGCTGGCACTTAGAATCTGGACTTGAAGCGACAGGATCAACAGAAGACTCGTAACACAGTGGAAGACCTCAAACTGCTCGTTCTGGCAGGAATATAGCTTTTCTTGCTCAAGATGTGGTGGATGACCCAAATCCGAGTGCGACACGATTGGCTCTTCACTTTCGTCCCTGCAGCGCAGTTTAAAGAAAAATTTGAAAATGTTGTGTGTGCCTACCTTAACGAAGTACAGACAGTATTCTAGCTATTGGCAGTTGACCGTGAAACGCTTGTGACATATGCTTGATATCGAGTTTTGACAATATTCACAGACGAAGAAGATTTCCAGATTTATCTGTACCAAACTTCTATCTGGAGGGTCTTGAAGCGCTTAAAGAGAACATCCCACAAGAAATCTGGAATTTTTTACCAGATATCTTGAAAAAAAAACATGAAAATACCATTAAGAGGGTTCAAATAATGGATGTGGTCACTTAACAGATCAATTTTTATTTAAAGCCTTAAAGCTTGAAATAATTAATCGATAAGTAATAAAATATAAAGATTCAAATAAATATTTAAAAAAGAACTCGCCAATTTCTTTCTGTTAACTCACGCAAAAAAATAAATAATGTGGTATGGTCACAACAATCACATTATGTTTTCTATAAAAATATATTGTTGTGGCAAACATTAATGGTTTTATGAAAATATTTTAAATATTATTTTAAATCCTCTGAACAAGTTATTGTTTACATTTAATCATTAAATGATTTCCATCGATAAATTTCCAACATAGTTGAATTAAATATTACAATTTCTGCTAAAATTCTAACCGCAAATAAGTTATTTTAACTTTAGAAAATAATATAATAAAATATTTCTAACCATAAAATGATATTTTTGTGTTTCTTTTGGTGATTAATAAAAGTGTTATGGTGTGTGATGTGTTTTTCGCATTGACTTAAGCATTCGATCATGTCCGTACTTCGGCCGGTGCCAATCAGTAATATAAGTTTTGTTGCTTTTCTATCGTTCGTATTATAATCTACAATAATAATATGATTTCTTCACTATCATATAAAGTAATCATAATATATTGCTCTGAGATTATGATTTTTTTTGCCACCTTGTATACAAATTTCCTGAATTAAAGGTTATATAATAATTAGCAATAAATATTATATGTAGTACTCCATTTCCTCACCAGATGAATTAATATAGACCTATAAAATCATAAAAATTGTCATTATTTTGAAACGGGTAATTTTAGTTCGTTATTTCTTCATGAGGTTAAAAGTGCTACCCTGGCAGGCAGAATGCCATTGATCAAAACAAGTGATAGTCTGAGAAACGAAGGCTTTGCACCTCGATAGTTTCACTATCTTTCATATTGAACGGATATCCAACGATACTATTTTTTTCTTCAGTTGAATAACCATGTAGAGAACTGGTTTCAATCAAAGTACAAGGTCTAATTTAATTTCTTCTAAATTATTGTTATATAGAGAGTGTCCTGAAACTAACACATGATTTGAATTAAATCTCAGTTTTTAGTCTTTAGATTATTTACTTTTTTAATTGAATCATAAGGAGCATAGGATAGTGTTGTTTATGGAATAACACATTAGGCAAATGGCCTCCACGACTATGCTGGCAACTATGTACTCCTGTGTCAAAATTCAGCTCTGTGGTACTTCTTGTGCTTCAAAAATACAGAAGTTAAAAAGAAGACAGTCCAGCCCACAACCAGGAGGAAGCAAAAACGTAAACTATTCATACATCCCCACACACTTGTACGCAATTTATTGCATTTTGACGGGTACCATAAGCTAAAAAGAACCGACACATTGAGCCTGGGAGCTGCCCTCCCTATCCAATAATAGATAGTTTTTTTAAGATTGAAATACAAATAATTTTAGAAATAAGATTTGAATACTTATTGCAAATTTCTTTTAGAAGAAGGATTCAGTAAATTTAAATAAAATTTTCAAAAAAATCCTGTAGTGCACGGCTGTGGACTGTTGGCATAAACCTTTGACTTCAAATAATACCATCAACAGCAATCTAATGGTGTTAAATCCACATCTGATCATCAAAACAAGAGTATACACGACCCGATAATATCTCATGCAGTAATTAAATTGTTTCACGGGGTGTTTGGCATGCGACACCGTCTTGTTGATACCAAAAGAACTGTGTTATCAAGTCGCACCACCATGGAGCACCCTGCAGTCGAACTTTTGTTACTTTTTAAATATTGGTCAATAGTTAAAACACGTTGATCTATAGTGAAACGCTTCCTGTACTGTAAGCTGTCAAATTTCTTTTTTGAGGATTGCCAACACTTTACTGTACAAATGTCGGCATATTAAAATTTTTTGTTAATCTTTAAATATGCTTTATTTAAAGGATATACGAATTTTTCACCGCAATGATCGTGCTACTACTACTGACTTTGGTGCGAACTTTTATTTTTTTTACCTGCCTTGAACGTAAAATTTGTTGAAGGAAAAAATGTTCTTTAGGAAAACCTGTAAAAAATATTTCATATATTTCAGGCGGAGGCAATGTTTTTTTCTATCCTGCCTTAAGAGCGCCTGGTGCCTGACAACTTTGACCTAAGCCTAGAAAAATGATCGAGGATTCTTTGCAGTAAGTCCGTTGATATTAAAGCATTCAAAATAATAATACGGGGAAGCTTAAAGGAATTTGTAATAAAATCTAAGGCTTAACCGCTTAACCCTTTGACGACCACGGGGACACCGGTGTCCCAAAAGAAAAATGTAGAATAACTTAACATGGAAGAAGTAAATGGGTGCTATTTTACTTTTAATTAATTCATAAAGGTATCTGTAATTAACGTATTCAAATTAAAATAACTTCGGCTACGGCACTTATTTTTGTGGTATTGGAAAATTTACAGTTTTCTTGGTATGGCGTTCAAGGGATGTGCTAAAGTGTTTTTAAGTATAAGACTGATTTTTAGAATTTTATATTCAGATATATATCAGGCTTGACTAGTATATTTCATATATATATACAATTTTAAAATCATTCTTGGCGTTGCATACATTGGTACTTAGTCAATAACATGAGGGGACACCGGAGTCCCTATGGCCCGTAGGGGTACTATTCTTTGTACTAGTAGAAGAAGTAATTTTTTACATTTACTCTCACATATTTAGTGTTTTGCTGCAGATTATGTTTCGTAAAGGACGTGGGGTTTTCCAACTCAAGGAAAGTGAAATACATCAAATTTTGATGGGGGACAATAGTGACGATGAAGACGACTTTCTGCTTGATGAAGAAGATGAAAGATGTAGAATTTTGGAACGAATTTCCGTCATCCCTTGTCAAGTTGGGTTTGGAGACAAAACGGTTTTGGGCTATGTGCCATTTTTGGAAACATGATTCTGAAGATGACACATAGCCGAAACCGGTTTGTCTCCAAACCAAACTTGACAAGGGATGACGGAAATTCGTTCCAAAATTCTACATCAAAACACCCTGTTGGAATATCAACTCAAGAATCAGGATGAAAGACTTCTAACGCAGGATGATGATGAAGGTGTATTTGACGTCGAAATTGAAGATACGGCTCTCATTTGATTCCTGCTAAAAGGCTTTCAACTGAACATTCAACTTTCGTGTTTGAAACAGCCACTGGCGAACTTTGCAACCATCCACCATATTGTCCAAATATTTTTCCTGATGTTGAATCTTAATTCGGGTAGGTAAACATTAGTCAAGATGTTGAAGCTGGTAGTGACCCCGTTTGGAGTATTTCCACTTCTAAAACCAGCATCGTACGGAAATCAATAAAACGGCAATTGACTTTACATCCAATGGAAAAATATAGTAGTAGAAAGCGGTGTGTATATTGTGCTCAACTCAAAAAGGAAACCTGTACAAACAATACATTACAATATGTAAGGTTCATATCTGTTATACTAATGACAGAAATTGTTTTCCCGCGTAGCATAGCTACTAAATATTCTAAAATATATTAAAATATATTAATAAACGTGAATTGAAATGATTGTATAAACAATAAAAATTTAAACTTTACTATAGTGAAGGGAAATTTACTCTAACGACCATAGGGACACATGTGTCCCAAAGAATTCTGGAAAACCCGCTACGAAATTTCGCGATTTAATTTCAAAATATGCTTTTTCGACGCCAACTAGTTGATATTAAATATATTAAATAACTACTTTTATTCAAATAGTCTTATGGTCGTCAGAGGGTTAATAAGAACTCCCTTAAATACAAAGCAGCAAAAAAAAAATAATTTCAAACTCAAGCCTACCCTCGTGCCTTCTCTTAGCCATTCCTGAACTGAATCAGCAACAAACAAACACTGAAACACCAAATAACACCACTCATCTCCTATATCCTTGACTTGTAACCTCCCGGTATGTTTCGTATAATTTTATGTTTAATAATTGCTTACAAAGTTTTACAACTGCTTACAAGTTTACATTCATCAAAATGTCTAGATTTACAAGCCAACAAAAAAAGAAAAGAACAACAATGCAAAAATCCATTTTAAGTATAAAAATTCCTCAAAATACTCGTTCACTGCTTATAATAATGACTATGATGTTGTTGATGATCTCGTTAGGTTATCGAGATCTTTCATTAAACCCGTTTGTTGCTGTTGAATATTTGTATAATTTAAATGACAAAAAACAGCAACAAAAACTGATGAATGTCGTATAAAAATCTCTAGTATATTTGCATTCGGGTATGCAAGTCTGTGTGTCATAAATGATAGACCTCCCTCCAGCTGGATTGAAAACAACACTCATGTCACTTTTAATTTGCAGGGCCTGAATGAAATTTTACAACGAACAAATTTTCATGTCATTTGTTTTCGTTAAAATTTATATTGTTCACATTTTAGTTTAATTATATTTTTATTATTTTAATTTTTTTTTTTAACACAAGCCCTATGACGAATAATTTAATTAATTTTTACTGCACTGAAGTTGTGTTCGTAGTTAGTGACAATATCCCTCAATTACGCGAATGTGTTTTTGTTGTACTGCTGAATGCTCTATTTTACTGGGTCGGTTAATTCTATACAACAACCACTTGATCATATTTCTCGCTCGACTTTAAAATCCTGGATTGATACTGGATTAAAAAAAGGCAAGAATCACAAATTCGAAGTCTTATATCACCATGAAAATTGATATATCGCTAGATTACTGATCATTTTCTGTAGCGTTGAGACCTGTCTTCCAAAGTCGCCTAATACCAACTTTAGCATTTACATTTATTTTATATTTAATTTATTTTATACAAAATTATTATCGCTCATAATTTTTATTAACAATAACCCAAGTAGCAGACGTTTAAAAATTCCACAATTAAAAAAGTAATTTAAATTAAAATGTATAATTAATTATTATTAAAGCTTTAACATAAAACAATAACTTTTGTAAAAATGTATCATATAGAAATCAAAAACAACAGGGTTAAATCTTGCATATTTTAACATTAAAAAATAAAAACTTATTGAAGCTGAATTAAACAAAGGACTTTTAATCATCCCAATTAAATTTTGTTTGAACAATAACTGAAGCTTAATTTATTTAACGCAGTGTAGTAAACTATTGCAGAGTTTCTTAATTGTGATCTTCTCTCAGACTAGTGAAAAAAAATAACTATCCTAAACATTTTTGTCCAACTTTTTATTGCAAATATATTTTTATTTTTGTAATTCAGACTACTTTTTGGATTTGTGTTAGATTTTAGAATTTTGGTGAATTTCCAAATTATGGTGAAATTAATTTAGATTTTTGGCTAAATTTAGAATTTCTATGATATTTAAATGTTGTTAAAGTTTCGTAAAATAGTAATTTTTGCGAATTTTCGGCTTTGGGATAAAGTAACAAAATTTTAAGAAGTTTAAATTTTTGTGGTGAAATTTTAATATTTAGCAAATATATTTTTGTCGTATTTATTTTTTACGAAATTTCGGGTTTTTATTAAATATTGATTTTGTAGCTATTAAATTTTTTAATTCCAGGTTTTCGATTTCATAGTGAATTTTTAAAATCGTGGTGGCTTTAATATTTTGGTAAAATTTCGAATTTTTTCCAATTTTTTTTTTCAAAATCCTAGGTTTTCTAGTACCGTCAGAAAGTTGGTTCCAACACCACAGAGACGGATATCATTAATGGAACTTCCCTGCATATAAGTATTTAGAATATATATACTTTGTTCTTTGGTCAAAAATTAATATTGTCGAATTTTATAACGGACCGACAAACATACATATATATACTTTTCATTTTTCAGAAGGGTATAATTAGTTGAGATTCCAAGGGAATATGAGAGGAATTCAAAATATACTTTGGCAGACTTGCTGTCCAATGCATTTAGTAACAAGGTACAAAAAATAGTTGTGGTATAAATACAATAAAAAGTTTTTTAAATAGTACAGTTTTTGTACCATAGGGTGGTCCGACCAAAACGCACGATGTTAATTGTAAATAAAACAAAAAGGATTCAGAGAATTATCTTAATATTTTTTATTATCATAGAAGGATCTATGACAAGTATGTGCGAAACAAATTATCGACCAAATGCTCGGCCACGGCTTAGCCGGCATACCTCTATCCGATGGTCGATATTTTCAATGACTCTGTTACATAATTGAGGTTTAATATCGTGAATATACCGAATTATCTCATCATTTAGCTCCTGAATTTTCTTGGCTTATTGACGTGTAATTTTTCTTTTAAATAACCCCAAGTAAAGAAAACCAACGGTTTCAAATCACACGATCGTGATGGGCAATTAACATCGCCACGACGTGAGAGAACACGGCCACGGAATTGAAAGACCCATTGTTTCGTTGGCTGTGGGGCAAGTGGCACCATCCTGTTGGAGCAACATATCATCCAGTTCCATATCCTCATTTTCTAGCCACAAGAAGTCCGTTATTATCTCGCGGGTGTGACTCATAACTAACATTGTGCATTATGGTGGGACCACTCTATATAATACTGAAACTGGCAACACTTCAATACCACTTAATTTTTTATACGCTCATGTGGTGCTCTTTGTTTATAAAAAAATAATAAGCAAATTTCTTCGTCTGGAACCTTTATCTGGCTTTAAATGGAGTTATCCAATTTAAGCAATTATTTACCCTACATATTAAAAAAAAAACACCATCAGACTAATTTCATAAAAAAGAAGTCCGGGTGTGAGAGAAGTGATTCGTAAAGTACCTTTGTCCTTTTTAAACGAAAATAGATTTTTTTATAATAAACAAATGTTCAACAGAATTATATATTGTTCACTCATGAATGCTAGACTTCGATAATTTTAATCTTGCACCGATGTCATGAGTTGTATTCACTGGCTTGCATCTATTAAGCCAATTGTTGTGTCTTCATCAGCTTGAGTACTGACGTTCTGCCAAAACATCTTCTCCAGACACATGGGATAAATTTTTAAAAGTATATTTACAGACAATATGCAAAAGATCTAAGGTTATCGGAAATCGATTTCAATAAATGCTCAGACAGATAGGGCAAAATTAAATCAACTCCTTCTCATCATCACATGATCATATTATATATATGTACATACATATTTTAACTTTTATATTTTGTTATATATTTTATAGTTTATATTTTCTATTCTCTAATTCAATCTTATAAAAATCCTTCACATTTATGGTTAATCCTGTTTCTCACTTAATTTTTTATTTCACTAAATCATAAATATTTTTTTATAACTCACATTCAACTCTTTTCTCATCATATAAACAAACAAACAAATAGCTTTTCATTTATCACACCTATTTCATATTTTTCCTTTACAGTCATAAAGAAATTTGTTAAGATAACACAATTTTTATGACTTCCGTAAATTGTTTCTTCATAATCGTCTTAATAAATCTTCTCAATAAAGCAGCTTCGTTGAGAAGTTGAGGAGTCTTATGCTCTCATCTTTAATTTTATGAGCATGAGAAAAGAATGGCTTACCACTTGAATTTAAGAATTTGTTAGCACCTGTCAAAAAAGGATTAACAAATACGGGAGATGAAGTAATTAAGTTGAGAAACTTTATGACATTTATAAAAAAAACATAATTTAATTTTATTGCCTTTTAAAGAAAACACGGAAAACATTTATAATTACCAAAATTTATTTGTCCGGTAATTGTTATCATTATTACTCATTAATATTTTAATGGTGATTATACCAAAAGGTAACGTTTTGTAGTTTAATAATTAATTATGAGAAATATTTTATAATGAAAACTAATGGCGTTTTCGTTTCTTAAGTAAAATGCTGCCATATTAAAGAGTACATGCTCAACACGCCATTCTTATTTCGGAATTTATACAGATCGTAAAGGGCAATGCCTTTCGGCTTTATAAAGCAAAACACCACTTTTTGTGGGCGTAAAAATATTTCAAGTATAATAAAAAGGCAAAAGTATTGCATTTTTCCATAAACGAGAACACCATAAATCCAACTTTCAATGAAAGAAATGTATTTAAGGAAATTTGATCAAAGTGAACAAGTGCAATTTTGGATGTATATTTTTGTAAGAAAATTTTTCACGACGCGTCATAACGCGGACTAATTATTGCTTGAAACAAAAGTCTGCATTCTCCAGGACACTACTTGCTAAACATACCTAAGCATGGCTAAAACAATTTGTGGAACAATTAAGTGCATGTAAAGTATCTCAACAATACCCACCAACTTCATTTGATGTCTTACCTTCAAACGCACAAAGAGACACGTTCGTGTGTAAAGGCCAAAATTTGTATATATAACCCAGTAATGATTGATCGGTTGACATGCTCGATCGCGTCGTGTTTAGTTTGAGCTTCAGATTATTTTTTTATATAACACAGGGAGAATATCGGAGCAGACCGCTTATTTTATAGGTTTCTTTTCCACGCCCTTCTTTTTTCGTACTAATTTCAGGCAACCGATTTGTAGTTTCCAACTGCCTTACTTTTATTGAGTCTTGAGCCAACACTAGGCTTTATTCTTGACTGTAGTGATTTCAGATTGTAGACTGGTAACTGTCGGCTTTAGGTCCACCATGGCATTTACATTTAACAAGTGCGTGCCCGTGATCGAAACCTTATGCTAGCCAGTGCTGCACATTTACACCTCTACCTCTTGCTAAGTTTTCTTGACCATCTCTTCAAAATTTCTTCTTTGGCCAATAAATACTGGAGTTCTTACAGAGATTAACCTTCTCGAGGGTTCATTGTCCACCCTTATCTAAAGCTAACGGTCCAATACCATACGAAAATGACCCGTCCACCTCCTCTCTTGACCAATTAAGACCAAAGTTCCTTCAGAGAATTCTTACAAATTCCACGAGTAATGGAGAAAAGAGCTCTATATACAATTGAAGATCGACTGGTATCCAGAGTTCGCATACTAGCGCCCAATCATCCTTTAGCCGCGCCTCCCTAGTGTATGCTGTTCCACCGTGGATTATAGATTTTTATAAGAGAGTGTTAACTTTACTTCGCTCGACTTATGTAGCCAGACTTCTAGCAGAGACAGGACCCTCTTACCGGCCGCCACCACGAAGAGGTAAAAACCAGAACTTCTGAGAGTGCACTCCGTTACAATGTCTTCCAGCTGAATATAATATGTTATGGTAGAATAAAGAGATTCGAATCGTGTTACTTTAGAACTTTCTTTGTTTGACGTTTTATATTTTCTGTAGATTTTTAAGATATAAAGGTTACGTAACATATTAGATAACAAGTGACACGCTTTATTTATGTGACTGATTTTATCAGGTAATCCATAACAGCACGATACGTATCTACTACGTTAACCATAATCATGTGGTAATGTGTTATAATCAGATTATAATGAGTTATAATTGTGTTATAATGTTTTATAATCATGTTATGAAGTGTTATAATCATGTCATAATGTGTTATTATTATGCTATAATATGGTATAATCATATTATTACGTGTTATAATTAAATTGTAATGATTTACATCATGTTACAATGTTTTAAATTAAAATGTGTTATAGTCATGTTATTAAGTGTTATAATCATATTATAATGTTTTATAATTATGTAATAAAGTGCTACAATTATGTTATAGAGTTATAATTATGTTCTAATGCTTTATAGTCATGTTATAATTATTGCTGACAGTTAAAGGCAAATACTTAAAAAAAGTCAAAAGCTGTGACACATAACTCTGGAGAAAAATGTAAGATTTATTTTTTAAGTTACTCTAAATGAATAATTCCCTACCTTGCGTTTAAGTTTTGCTTTTCAAAAAACTGATCACCCATCTGATTTCATTTTATTTCTCAAATCATGTGGCAACGTGATGCTCAAGTTAAACAGCTGATCATAATTACTGAAAATAATTTTTCGTGTTTCGTTTTACAATAAAACGATGAATAAAACTAATAAAAATAATGAAGTGGTGGGATTCATAGACTTATATAGAAGCTATGTAGTTCTATAGAAGTTGAATCTTTTGCCATTTCGGTTTATAAATTGTTTTGAAATTATAGACCCAGGAATCAATTTCTGCTGAGATGAAAATGTGTGTGGAAACTGTGAAGAAAAAAATCAGTGAGACGAGAATTTTGAGCTGTTTCCTTGATGTTACATTGAGGTTGCGTGCTGCGTAAGTAACAAACTAATGGCGTTTTCGTTTCTTAAATGAAATGTTGCCTTGTTAAAGAGCACATGAGTAACCTACCCCTATTATTTGCGATTTTATACTTATCATAATGGGCAATGTCTTTCGGCTTTATTAAGGAAAATTAAAAGTAAAAAACACCAACTTTGTAGCCGCAGACACATTTGGAATAAAACGAAAGTTCAAAAAGTGTTTAATTTTTTCTTGAAACGAAAAGACAGTTTCTACATTGTTATGTAGCACAGAAACTAATTTGAAGGCGCTAAATGTGGGCCAACAATGTCATATTTAATCATTATATCTGGCGGTTTATGCTGGCGAAATGCGGTCTTTTTATTTTGATTAATATTCACTACTTTTTTTTTTTAATCAGCAACAGGTGCAACTCTCTTCGGCTTTATTGGGCAGATTTTCTTTGTAAAAATTCCTAAGAAATCATTCTTCAACTACTAAACAGAAAAAACACACATCAATCGTATTTTTTTAGTTATAAAAAAATTATCATTAAATAAGAAACAAACAAAAAAGTAATTAAAAGCTATTAAACAAAGAGTATGATGTACGATTAAATTTACCTGATTTCACTCTAAAAAAAAGTAACATTAAGACGCACAGACGCTAGACAATGTGATTGTAGTAAGTAAGTGCATGCATTCATTCACCTGTTGCCCATAATAATTTTCGGAATTATAAAAAAACAGCAGATACTGAAAAGATCATACAAAAATGGACAAGCAACTCATCACTTTTGAGATTAAAACAAATCCAACTCTTGGAGAACCACTCAAAATATTTTATTCAGCTGACTTTTTATACCCTGCACTGTCAAATGAAATTAAACGATGGAAGAAGAAAAGTATGAAGAAGGAAATAACAGTTTGTCTGGTGGGGCTTATTAAAGCTTTAATGCTTTTATTCTAACGTTTTTTCAAATATCTCGTTTAGTTTGAAGACTTGCAAGTATAAGATATTTTTGGTTTTTCTCATGATTGTTTAACAATCAGCAAAATGCGCCTGAAAATAAATTGCTATTTTACAATAAAATTATCCAGTTTACTTTCGTATTTTATTTTCACTTTGATAATAAATAGTTTTATTTTTCAAGTTGATGAATTTTTTTGATTTTAGTAAATACTACTGTGGCCAAAAAATAGTAAGACTTTGTTCATAATTTTAAATTTCTTTATTTATTCTGCCAAATCTATTTCGTCCCCCTCAAAGTAATCCACCCCAGCTGCAATACACTTATGCCAACATTTTTTCCAATCCTCGTAACAGTTGTTAAAGTCAATTTCCGGAATAGCGCGTAGCGATTCACGTTTAATGTCTTCAATTGACTCAAAACGGTTTCCCCGAAGCGGTCGCTTGAGTTTGCTGAACAGCCAGAAGTCACACAGAGCTAAATCAGGCGAATACGGTGGTTGTGGATCGTGATTTCACTTCTCTTCAAATGATCTTTTAAAATGGTTTTCACTGATCCCTCCGGTATTCCAACGACATCAGTAAAGTCTCTGACTGTTAATCGTTGATTCTCGAAAACGAATTCCTTGATTTTATTGACGTGTTGATCATTAGTTGATGTTGATGGCCGTCCTGGACGTGGTTCGTCGTCAACGCGTTCTCGGCCCTCTTTGAATAATTTTTACCAATCAAAAACACTTGCTCGCGGCATACAATTATCACCGAAGGCCTCTTTTGCAACATTCTAAACGTATCGGCACCAGAAATTTCATTCCGCAGACAAAATTTAATGGAACTTCTTTGTTGAATAATTTCGCTCATTGTAAAAATCGTCGAATGCACTTGTTGTACTTCAGAAAGACAAGCGTATACTAAACACTAACGATTACTTTGATATGATATTTGGCACATATGTCACTGACAGTCATACCACCGTAGAAACAAAAATTATGACGAAAGGATTTCCGATTAATCAGTGTTGGGTGATTTAAGCCATTTTTTTATTAATAGTTTTAACACTTCTTGATGACCTTGCCTGATTTGAGTTTTTATATAAATATGGATTTCGTAGGAGTTTTTTTTTAAATTTTAGCGATTCTTTGTTCCTAACGATATTTTACATTCCTTTGAATTCTTGCCAAAGACACAACATAAACCACTCCACGTCCCCCAATTTTGTTTTAGCAGTTCTCTTAAAACTTTATTAAAATCTGCCTGTAAAGCTGAAAACTTTTATCGCCATTCTAGCGATTTTTCTCAATGTAACGTTTCTTTTTTCGTTTTTCAAATTTTTTTGAAGCTTTGAAGTTTAAAAAGGTTTTTGGCGATTTATCTCATTATGGCAATTCTGAATTTTTAAATGGATTTTTATTTATGAATTATTTATTTATAAATTAACATTTATTATATATTTTTTTTAAAGAAAGTCACGGTTTTTGTGCAATGCATTTTCTGCTTTTTTATGCTCTTTTTGGAAGTTACCAATTGCTGAAGATTTTATTGCCTTTAGCGTTTTAATGTGATAGCAATTATTTTACTTAAACATTTTCTTTTTTCAACCTAAGAGGAGTTTTGATTTTGTAACTTAAACAACTTTAAGCAATTTTATGAAACGAATTTCGAGTTTTAGCGATTTTTTTTTTCATTTATTAAGATTTTAAAAATTTTTCTGATAAAAAAAAATAATTTTTCAATGTTCATATTTCTTATGCGATATTTTTGTAGTCAATACTCACGCTAATAAATCAATCACCTTAATAACACTTACTGGCCGATGTTAAAAATAGCACGATAATCTTTAATCAAAAAAATTTTTAAATTGATTATAACTTCAATGTTTTTGTTTTGACTTTCTGATGGATTTCTCATTTGGTCTAAGGAATTTCATGCATAAGAGGTTTAAGATTTTGCAAAAGATGGGTCAAGATTTCCTGATAAGCTGGCCTAAGCAACCACCGAAACACGCATAGGGACTAGCTTCTCCACCGTCAACAAATAAGTTGGATGTTTGTAATAAAACGAGTTGGGATAAAATTATTTTTATTTTGCAGATTTTTAGTATCAAAACGCTAGACGCTCTGCTATGCTTCTAGAGTTTTGCTATTGGTCTATCATAAAGACCTATAACTGATATATGATCATATCGTTTCTTTCCTTTGGTACTCTTAAAATATCCTCAACGAAATACTATTTCACAAATATAAATTACAAATGAAGCGACAAACGTTCATATACTACCGCAATACACATAACGAAGGCTATAAAAACATTAAACGGCCAAAGGTGAATAAACGTTTAGTTCAAGATGAAACGTAATAAATTTAACAGATATATGAAGTAGAAAAGTTTACAGTGTAAAAATGTTATCTCCTGCTTTTTTCATAGTTGGCACTTAATACGAGTACATTATTTTATTAGTTCTCGCTTTTTTTTTTCTTTTGTGGTAAAATTATGTTAACGGATGCAGAGCATAATTGCTGGAGTTGTTTTTCTTAATATCCGTTTTATGTATTTTGGTTGGTGGTGTTTATAAATTTTTCGATCTTCCGCCATTTTTAGTTTCTGTTTTCTTAATTTTTTTAATGTCATTTAATTAATTTTGTATGCTCTTTTACACTACGGCCAAAAATTAAGGACTTTTATAATAATAAGTATAGCAGTCCTGTCAAAGGGTGGACGGGCCAGCCTCCAAAGATCCTGCTGAGAAAGAAACTGAGACGGTAGTGCACATTATATCTGAATGTCCGGCACTAGCTAGTGAAAGGCAGGTAGACACTTGTTAAATATGAATTCCACGGGGAACCTAAGCCTTAGACAAATGCTAGCAATCACAAGACACTATGAGATGAGGAAGAAGGTCAACAGTCACCAGTCTGAAATCACTACAGTCTAGAGAAAGGCTAGTGCGAGACTTTAATGAAGTAAGGTAGTCGTAAATTACAAATCGGTTGCCTGAAATCCATTCGGGAAAAGAAGGCGGTAGAAAAGGGGTCCATAAAGTAAGTGGTATGCTACGATATCCCGCCTACTTTAAAAAATAACTGCTATTTTAAGCATTACTTTAGTGGCGATAAGCAATTATCGTTTACATTTAATCATTAAGTGATTTCCATCCACAGAAAATTCAACATAGTTATGTTGAACAACGCAAGTTTTGCTGAAATTCTTACCGCAACCAAAGTATTTCAACTATGCAAAACTAATATAATAATTCCGACCATAAAATCTTACTAATAAGCACAATATGTAAAAGATTTTGTGTTTAATCGCAGTCTGTTTGTTTTCGTAAAAATTTGACCGAGAACTCGGCTGAATGCTATTCTATGGTTCTAAGTAGGGTCTTGCTTTTATTATCTACAGTGATAAAATTATGTCATTGCAAACATATAATGCAATCCCATTATGTTGCTCTTAGATTATACAGGTAAACATTAGTCTTGACGGTTCATATTTGGCAGTCGTGAAGTAGAGACGTAGAAAATTTATTATGGAAAAATATTCGGTAAACCAACGTGTTTTAATCGTTAAAACATTTTATCAAAATCAATCATCGATTACTGTGACGATGAGAAAGTTACGTGATAGGCCCAAGCATGGACCACGACGTACTGCAAGATCGGCTGTAAACATTACTGCTGTTCAAGAAAGTGCTCCAAACAATCCATCAACCTCAATTCGACACCGTGCTCAGGAGCTTGGTCTTCAAAGAACAACTTTGGACACAATTTTGCACAAAGATTTGCATTTGTTCCCATTTAAGATTCAGTTGACACAAGAGCTTCTTACAGAAGACCATTTACGTCGCCGTACATATGTCAATAGGATACTACAGCTCGCCCTCGACAACCCCGATTTTCATGAAAAAATCATAATGAGTAACGAGGCACATTTTCATTTGAATGGATATGTGAATAACCAGAATAGTGGGTTCTGGGCATTGGAAACCCCTCAAATTATTCATCAGTCACCTTGCATCCATTAAAAGTGACAATCTGGTGTGCAATTTGGTCAGGAGGAATCATTGGACCTTACTTCTTTGAAACTGAAAACGGCGTAATGGTAACTGTCAATGGGAAGCGATATCGTGATATGATTGAAAACTTTTTAACACCACAACTGCATGCTTTGGGCTTGACTAGCATGTGGCTTAAACGAGACGGTATCTCATCGCATACAGCCAGGATAACAATGAAATTACTGCGAGAACTCTCTCCACAAGAAGTTATTTCAAGGAATGGAATGTTCCGGACTTTTTTTTGTGGTGATATGTGAAAAGCAAGGTTTATGCCAACAAACCAGAAACGCTGGAGCAACTCAAACAAAATATTCGTGATGAAATTAATGAAATACCGCGTGAAATGTGTGAGAATGTAATGAAAAATGTGTTCAAAAGGACTCGCATTTGTGAGGCCAACAGAGGCGGACATTTATCTGATATTGTATTCCATACATAATGGGCGACATTAAATAAAACATTTACCAATATACGATCAATTCTCTTTCATTTCATCAAAAATTATAAACAAACAAAGTAGTATACCTTCCCGGCGGACACCCTGTAGTTATCTCAAACATTGTTTTACTTTGCCTGCATGTACATACGGCTAAAGGAATTAAAGGTGCTAATAGATATGAATCCAACACTTTGTGGGTGGTTTAGACGTTGATAATAAATTTTATGCGATCTCAAGAGCCAAAGTGTCTGCTTGTATTGTTAAGTAAATGCCATAAAAACTTTGATATTTCTACATAGATCATTTTCCTTTCTTTATTAACCAATGCGACAATATGTCTGGCTAAACCTAAACACAAAGCATTAACATTAATTTGAAGTGAACTCATAAAATAACCTAAATGGGCCAAAAAACAATGAACCACCCATGTAGTAAATATCCAAAACACCGACCTAAACATTAACCTAATCCAAATTTAAAATGAAACACATCGTAAAACCGTTGATTGATTGCCAGCTTGAAAAGCAATTTTTTTTTTCGTTTCCAACGAATTTAAATAAAACATAAGAGCAACGCATCAATTTTCTTTTAACACAATACTAAATTTAATTTTGAGTTATTATATGGTTTGAATTATACACAATTTAGAAATAAAATTACACATATAAATAAAAACGTGCCATGCGATACGATCGAATTTAAATTGAATTTCTTTCTTTCATTTTTTTTTTTTTTTGTTTTTTTGTTAAAAGATGTTTTATTGGTTATTTAAATGCGTTTAAATTAACAGAAAAGCACTTTGATTTTGTTTGTTATAAAATTAATGAAGCCGAAAACAAATCTACAAAGTAAATTCAAATACTTAAATAGGTGATAATAGGCGACTAACAGATGCCCTATAACAAGATCAATGAAGATTTGGAGCGATCAGCTGGCAGGCACAAATATATAGCTTGTCGTAGCTGAGTGCACTGTCAGAAGTTCTGACTTATACCTCCTCATGATGGTGGCCGGTAAGGGATTTCTGTCTCTGCAAGGAGTCTGGCTAAAATAGTCTAGCCGAGAGAAGTTAACAGCCTATCATAAAAAATCCCTAAGCCCAGGTGGAACAGTATACGCCAGGTATGCGTGGCTAAGAGGGTGCATGGTCTCTTGTAATAGAACTCTGGATACCAGTCGATCTTCAGTTATGGACCTCTTGGGTAGACATCTTTTTCTCCTTTACAGGAATGTATCAGGAAGTCTCGAAAAAGGCAGAGTGGTTAATCTCTGAAAAAACTCAGGTTTTAATTGGCCGAAAGAGGAATCTAGAAGATATGAACACGTGCCTCGCGACGTAGACGAATCAATCTTTAACGGTACTTCTAACGCGTTTGACCGTGAGGGATGGGCAATGAAGCCTCGCAAGAGGTGGAATGGTTAATCTTTATCGGAATTAATTCTACGTAAAAAACATATTGGCATTATATACACCAATTTTCAGGAAATTATCGGCTAAATCTATTGAAACTTAACCGATAATCTAAAGTTCATTGTCAGCTGGTGTGAATACGCAGACATGTGCCATTATGTTTTTATTTGCATTTCGTAATGGATACTCGTACTTAAATCTGTTTCGAGACTACTTTGAAAATAAACAAAATACGAAAGTTTCAAAATTGAGGGGACGTTCTGTGCTAGTAGTTCTCAAAATGGAGTCGAAAGCACAAGCATGGGCAGACAATGACATGATTATATGCATAGATATGGGGTGAACATTAGAACGGTCATAGATAATGAGGCAGACTGAAATGCATACAAAGTTATCGAAATAGACAAAGTTAATGGGCCTAGCTACGCTCGGCATTGACAAAGATATTTACATAGCCCATGAATATAGACATGGGAAGAGACTATTAGCATTAACGAAGATAGACATAGCCATCAACCGGGATAGACAGCGACAAGAGCATCGTTTGTTTTAGCGATATAAAATCTCGTACAGAGTATTTTGATGATTCTGCTTAACCAAAGGCAAACATTGACAGACATAGGCGTAGCTAAAGTCAAAGACTTGACAATATACAGGCATATAGACATTAACACAGAGATAAAAACACACAAAGTCATAGATATAGAAAATAATACAGGCCTATACAAACATTAGACCGTAGAGAGGGACATTAACGTGGACTTAGTCATATATAAGGAAATGGCTATAAGATGGACGTCGAACCAGTATACAAACATAGAGCAAGCTAACTTTGACATAAAGAGCAGAAAAATGGAAATGGAAATTTTGGAAAACTTGAAAATAAAGTGGGCACAATTAACAACAAGGGCCACATATTCCTCGCGTATTCCGTCAACAAGAGATATAGTCGGGAGGAAGGAATGAAATTTAATTGGGGCTTTTTCAAAAATTTAAATAGAGTGGTCTACAATGAGTCTAATGGTAAACGAGGACAAGAGGAAGATAATGTTAGCAACTTCAAGGTAGGAACAGCGACGAAGGATAGATAGTTCCGGCCAGCTGTTTTAACGTAGGAGTAGTAGTAGAATTTGTATGCCCAGGATCCACCATAAACCAGAAGAATGATGTTAGCAATGAAATAAAAAGAAGAATATTGCTGGCAAATAGATGCTACTTTGGGTTCGCTAAAAAGCTTAACAACCTTTCTCGAAAGACAAAAAGTACCCATGGGTCCTTGCGAAAGCGGAGGAAGTGGAACTGGGTGTATTCGAGAGAAAGACTCTTCGTAAAATTATTGGTGGCACCGTCGCGAACGGAAAGTATAGGCATCGAACTAATAGTGAGCTGTACGAGCTGGAACACAAAATGAACGTAGATAGGCGCATCAAAATACATAGACTGCTCAGGCGAATGGAAACGAGCCAGAAAAGCGTTGGATAACAACTACAACGGAAAGCTATTTTTGGTATTACAGAATTAAGACAGCACACAAAAAATTGAACGGTATGAAAATCATTTATTATGCAGACAAGGCCGACGCCAGGTTGTAGGGCCGCCTAAATATGAGGTTAATTCTTGGCACTTAAGATATTGATTAGACATAATACAGTTAATAGAAAGAACAAAAATGGATGCAAAGTTTTGAGGGACGAATTTCAAGGAAAACTAAATTGCTTTGGGCCATCTTCTCGAACTTACCCAGTATGGCAGCATATAGGTTAGGTTAGGTAAACAGGCCGCGTGCACCGCAGGCCCACGTGGATCCACAAATTCAATTCCTTCCTAATAACAAAAGAAATAATCAAGTGGAGAAACTTTCACGAAACGGTTGCAGTTATTATTCTTAAATGAGCAGGGTAAAATTGTTGGTACAGAATGTATTGCCCCAACATCGAGTAACACTTTCACAGAATCTAACGAAGCCACAACACACCTACCCGACTTAGTACCCAACCCCGCAACCAGGGTAAGAAACCGTACTGTTGAAAAAGCAAACTAATAGTCACTAAATTAACTTTGACATGAATAAAAGTCGACAAGGCTTTTCTGTCAAACTTGATATTTTACGTTGGCAATGCCAAAGCAATTGGTTGCCTGGAACTTGTGTGGACTCTCAGATGACCAAATTGAGTTGAGAGGAAAACGACAATAGGGGCATAAGAAAAAATGTTTTCTTTAACCCAGAACTAATAACTGCCTCCCCAAATTTATCTACATATAGCGAACACAAAAAACCCATCTGCCACAACATTTTTAGTGATTTCCAAAGAAAACATTAAAACAACATTAAACTCCTAGATATGGAACTGATGTACGAACGCCATACATCAAATGCGGTTAAACGTCAAAGTGCATCAAGTAAGTTAAAGTATAATAAAAATTGAAAATTGTTTTAGAAAAGAACATACAAATTAGTCACAATAACAATCGTGGTAGTGTTTTATGGGTACTTAAAAGTGATTATTGACACCTTTTCATCATCTTTGATTTCTTGGTTGGAAAAATTGGTTTAGTAGCAACCAAGTTTCTGCTTAATGTTACGTTTTAGAAATTACTTCAAAATATTTATACGGAGGATTAGCTAAAGTGCTGTGGGTACTTTCTAGCTGATAAGAATGTGATCGAGTAAAATTGTACCCGAAAAGAAGGAAACGATAAGGAAGCACAATTATTTTAATCTTAATTTGTTGCAGCCAATACCGAAACCAATGCTTTTAATTTTTAAAAATACTTCCTTTCAATGCTGGACATGGCTTATACTATTTTCAGGTGATCACGTTAATTACTCAATTAGGAAATTTAAGCAATTAAGGCATTAATCAAGTTCAATTTACTATACAAACACTCAATTAATAAATTGAGCAAGTAATACTTTTAATTGCACCATTAACTGAGTCAATTTCCCAGTTAGACTCTAATAGAGTGTGTTTAGTCAGTAGCAAATGTACAATGACAAAATCAAGTTACTTCAACGAGGTCACTGTATCACTAATACAACTACATTTTATTCTTCAAAATAAAAGAGTAAAATTGTCGATTAGTAAATTTAATGAAATTTTTCACGCAAATACATTTTAAATAATTAAGTTCTTTTCAAAATAATACATTTCACGAATAAAATGAACACATTTTCAGCGGTCGACTGCGATTTGAGTAAACTAAGTTGCATATGTGTGAACACCAAAGTCTATAATTCAATTTAAAATTTAATGGCCTCAATTAAGGTGCATGTCTGACCACAGTATTATTTTAAATTTCCCATTTAGATGACATGTTCGAGCTGTTAAAGTAACATTTTGGGAATTTTGCTAGAAATATTGGCTTTCAATTGCTAGTAATAATAATTGTTAACCAAATTGCTTTGGAAATAAAGCCTTGCTTCCACTGGCAAGTAGTCCCAGCGTGATCACAAGCTTCGATTTTAGGTAGCCACTATAAGGTTATCATGGCGCGTTTATCGGCACCAATCCAATTTGTGGCCATTTTCATATAAAAGTATGGACTGAAATTTCTACCTGTCCATAACATACCTGAGTATATTGGTAGATATTTAATCTCTCCGCGATATGAATACTTATCTTCATCACTGAACAAAATTTGGGTTACAACACTCGGTCTTCAAGCATCAGTAAAATAAGAACGATTCGGAAGGCCATTCGTGCCCAGTTTCTTCGAAATAGAATTAGTCAGATCTGAAGCAATGCGAATCTAGAATTGAATTGCTTCTGTAGTCGAACCAAACTAAAACTGAACTGGAACTTAGCTATCTAATACAAATAGAACTGTAGTTAAAACTGCTTCACGACGAAATTATATACTGGAGTTAATATCAGCCTAAAACTCCATTCGAACTGAGCTTGAACCAAACTAGAATCCAATGAGATATGAGCTAGATACTCATCGAATACAGAAATATATCTGAATTTAAACTAAATTGAACCAGACCTTAACTAAAACTTAGCTAGAATTAAACTATAACTCAATTCAATGTGAACTAGAACCTAAGTAGAACTGAACCAACTAGCATAGAACTTATAGAAGTTGGCAATAGATATTGATATATACGCCATTTCGACAGCTCTTATATGTTGTGTGCTTAATACACGCAGACTAAGAATATCGCCTGCAAACATCGTTCACTTCGAAAAACTCATCGCGACTGGTGATTGTTACAGAGTCATGTTAGGTACTTTTTTGCACCACAATTGAATACTCTTAAGGAGCTGTGGTTTCAACTATATAGCGAACAAATAATTTCGCGTAATGGACCCATAAATTGTCCTTCGTGATCATGCGATTTAACACCGCTGGACTATATTTAGTGGATCAATATGAAGATTCTGGTCTACGCCAATAAGATACAGACGATTCACGTCTTCGCCATGTTACCACTGACATACGGCTTCCATTGAAACAAAGAGTAATCGAAAATCAAAGTTTCTCCAAGTCAGCCAGGATGGCAATATGCCGGAATTGCAAAGAATTATCTTTCGAATAAAACCAAATTCTTGAAAGTTAACATCATTTATATGTGTTTTATTCCCATTGAAAGTTATATACAACTAAAAAAAACACCCTGTAGAAATAACCTTAAGCGGGAAAGAACTGAACTAAAATTGAACTACAAGCTGCTTTAGAATAGTAGTAGAAGAGAAGTAGTAGAGATATTGAACTAAAACTGCACTACAACTGCTCTGGTATAGAAGTATACCTGACCTATAGTCGTATACATAGCATTAGGATACAATCAATAAATACAATTAGACATTCCAAATTTATTTTTCGTTTCTGAAAGCATAAATTATTTTGAATAAATTTGTATGATGATTCTTATTGTTGAAGGAAATGTAAATTACTTCCCCAGAAACATCACAACTCCGAAACTAACCCTTTCCAAATTTCAGATAACATTTATTTCAATTCTAAACCCATTAATCTCTCCAAAGTTTACAATATTTGCATTTTATTTAACTCTTTCTTATTAAATTCATTTTCAGTTGTTTTAAACAAAAACCCATTTAATTTGATTTAAAAGCTAGAAATTGGCGTTAAATCATAAAAAAAACCCAAGTTCTCACTTTTCACAGCCGTAAATCAAGAGATTCCCCAAAATAAATTCACTTTTCTGAGAGAGAAATAAATCTACTCCAGAAAATCAGAAAAAGGAGATGAACAAGATACACATCTTAAGATGAAATGAAAACAAACAAAATTTGTACGAGCTCCTGATTTTCAAGCCGATAACACATGACATTAAAACAAACAAACGAACAAAAAAAAAACCCCACGAACAGCCTTAAAATCTACATTTTTAAATGCTACAGGTATCATGGTCAGCCGTATGCTCTTAGACCTACCAACTAACCAACCAACTTCATATGCATCACTGCTGGCAGGCGCTGAGACAGACACAAACACAGCATTTTGACCACCCTTGGGTGCATGTTTATAAGCCACCGTACCGTGCCTTGTGACATCTCTTTGTGTGTGTGTGTGTGTGGATGTGTGTGTGTCGCAAGATTAATAGTGTGAACAAAAATTTACATTAACATTTTCAGATTTAAATATTAAACAGAAATGGTTGGGGAAAAAACAGTAGAACAT
Organism: Phania funesta; assembly: GCA_963932375.1. Taxonomy (NCBI): domain Eukaryota; kingdom Metazoa; phylum Arthropoda; class Insecta; order Diptera; family Tachinidae; genus Phania; species Phania funesta. The sequence continues at coordinate 98,189,696 of OZ010653.1, read as the reverse complement.
GAGTGATAATCACTGTTTTTCTTTGTGTCTCCCTCCATACACATGATTACTATCGTGTTCGGCTCTTGATTATCAGGATGTTGTGTCGTACATGGTTAAGTTGGGTTCATAGTAAAAATATTTAGTGTAAATTAAGTTAATTTGTCAAGCATGTAAATCGATTATCATGATTATCATCATTATCATTTAGGAGAGCCATTACAATGATTTATCGGGTCACACACATTAGTCATAATTAAAACAGAGAAATACTAAAACTAATTCTAAGAAATAGAATTAATTTCTTGTTGAATGTAGTTTTGTGTGATTTAAAACGATTTTGAAAAGTTTCGTTGTTTTCGAGGCACTTTAATGAAACATAAAAAATTTAGTTTTATTATTCTATACTTTGGAAATAATAATAAAAATAAATTCCCTCCCAAGTATTCAAAATCCAACAGTTATCGACAGCTTTTAGCATTGCAGGATGGATGTGAGTTCTGATCTCGCAAAAATAATATTCTTTTCAGAAATTTCGGAACCTTATCGCAGTTATCGATTTCAGTTTAATTTTTAAAATGTCCTTTGTTAATTGTTACATTATTTTCTGATGAGAATCCCTCATAAAGACGGTTTGAGGTTGACAGACTGCGACGCCCTTGACGTTCTGGCGGTGTCCGTCGCCATTGTACGTAATGGTATGCAGGAGCATTCGAGACAGTCGATTTCCTGCCGTGCACAACAACTTTCATAGACCCATAAATGATAGAACCTAACTAAGAACTCGAAGTTAATAATCACAGATAATGCCGTTTATACGCTGAGTGAAACTTTGAAGAGGACCCCAATTTTGACCGAAAAATCATCTTTAGTGAAGTCCCTCATTTGGGATGACTGACTAGGTAAACAAGCAAAATTTTCCAACATGTATTAATGCTAACTCACACAAGTTTCACCAGATTGCAATGCATCTACATGTAATAGTTTAAACAAGTAAATATATGTAATTATTACAAACATAGATATTTAACTTCAACACTTTCCGCTTAGTTAACACATCAGCTGCTTGATTTTGGTTTGAAACCTTTTCTACTGATAAGTGACCCTCTGTAACCATTTCTCTAACAAAAAAAATGTTAAACTGGAATGTGTTTCGTTCTTTAGTGAAATTCAGGGGTTTGAGCTAGACGAATTGCAGCAGTATTGTCAGTTTGTGTACATGGTACTGGATTTAAATCAATTGCTTCTTTAAAAAGCCTTTTTAACCAAACCATCTCTTTTGCAGCTTCGCTAGCATCAATAATTTCAGCTTCTGTAGTAGATGTTGAAACCATTGCTTGTCTCTGACTCAACCACGATATAGGCTCACCAGTATAAGTTACTATAACACCAGAGGTTGATCGCCAGACGAAGTAGTGCATCCGCCGAAATCCGCATTACTGTAGCATTCTAGTAACTTAACTCCTTTCTTATTATAAATGATTCCAACATCTAATGTTCCAGCTAAATATCTAAATACTCGCTTAACACGCTGTACATCTTCCTTTGTTGGATTTTCTAACGATCTCGACAAAAACCCCACACTATACGCCAGATCTGGCCTTGTTCCCAACATGCACCAACGGCTTGTCTATATGGGAATTCAATATTTTGTTTCTCATTGTTGTTAATGCTAGAACTTTTCTCCATTGGGTTAGATACCGGACGACATTCACTAAATCTAAATTTTTCTAAAATGTTCTTGGTGTATGCTTTTTGATGTATTTTAATATGTTCACTTCTCATCTCTATCGTAAAAAGGGTTTTAAATCAAATAATAATGCAGATGACGTGTGTCATTACCGTAAAAAGAAAGGACATTGGGTAAAAGATGGAAAACCAAGCAAGTTTCAAAAGCTAAAACACAATTATTCTAACCTGGCACTTCAGTCTCAAAACGAACGCAGTCAATTTATTTACATCAACTACTGATTGGTGTGTAGACAACGGTGCTACGAAACACGTAACTTATTCAAGGGATTTTTTGTAGAATATCAAGAATTTAACGATACACATACAATTCAAACCGCTGGTAAAGAACCACTATATGCTATAGGGAAAGGTACGATTACATTTTTATCAAAAGTCAATAAAAATGAGGAAATTAAGATAAAGTTAGAACACGTTTTCAAGGAACCATTTTCCGGTTTTAGTAGCACATGACAGAAATTTTTGAGTGAATTTAAATCATTTCGAACAAAATGTTATTTAAAGGTAGATGGTGGTATAGTTTTGACAGGATATCGTCAGGCCGTTGTATCATTGTATAAAGCAAACATCTCGCCAATGTCGCCAATTAATAAATTAAACGTAGCCATTGATAAGAGTTCGATGCTACAATTATATCACGAAAGATGGGGACACCAAAATAAACAACATGTGAAGAACAAACTACAAAAAGAAATGGGTGTTAGAGTTAAAGGTAGCAATCAAATCTGTGAGTCGTGTATTTATGGAAAATTGACAGCAGGAGAATGGGTAACCCCAAGCCGCACCGCTAGGTAGACCTATAGGCCAGGCAGCGATGAACTTGAATTGCTATAAGGGCGTTAGTGTTCGCATTTAATTACTTCCGGTGCTAAGACCACCGTCGGATTGTGTCGCAAGACTGGTGGCGACGTAAATCATTCCCATTTAAACATGTTTCCATAAGTTGTTGAATTACTTTGGACTGTCTGCTACTCATATTACAACGTGAAACCTGAAAGGTTGCAGAAATTAAGGTTAAATATTAGCTTTCATTACGTGTTCCTCTGTCCTGCCAGATTCATCGCGGACGACTGTCCTTCGTCAGCATACCTGAACTGTCGGAGTTATGACTATAGAAAATACTTCCCGGCCAACTTGAGTTTCGTATGTCTTAGAAATATCTGATTAGACGGCTTTCATTAAGTCATTATTTAAAACATTATTCATTTATTTTTCTGTACTTTAAGTTTGTAAAATCCTATGGACACTAATTAGCAAACTTGAATTTTTTACAATTAATAATAAATTTTATTTGGGGTACGAAACTCAAGTTGCTAGGTTAGTATATTCCTTCATAAGCAGCAGCATGGAAATGACTCCACATCTTTACTCTTCACTTTCTTCACTTCTTTTCAGCTTTTCCTCTTTAGGTAAAACGTGAGCTTGTATTGCAGTTAGCCTGTTATGCTGCCTACCTAGGCTTAAAATAGGAGCCAATCCTTCACAGAGGTATGAGACCGTGGCCATATACCTTATCCAGTGACAAGAATTCTTATGCACCTTCAAAAAAGGTCCTCTATGTTGGCTTAGATATGTAAATACGGGTGATACGTTGATTCAATGTCAATTTTTTGTGAGATTGGGAAGGTCATATTATGTAGAGGAGAGTTGGAAATTAACCCGTGACCCAAACCCAGATTGACATTCGCCGGTACTTCAGTTTACGCAAAGTTGGAAAAAGCCATCCCGGAGGCGTTCAAGCGGTGTCGCTCCATCTACGCCATGTTATTTGTACTACTTAATATTTTGAGAAATTCCGTGTTTGTAAAACACATTTGTTTACCGATTCCCGGTAAGCACATTCTATAAGGTTCTATATACTTTTTAGCTTACATTGAGTCATTTGGGTTAAATCAATTAATGTGTGCATTAACCTCTAATATCGCAAGCAGCAATGTTAATTGCTTCAACCGATAGTAAAAATTATATTCGCAATAAAGTTTAACATTTTCAGCTGCTAACTAAGAAACCCAAACTCATCTGCCCTCCCAAAACAAAGGAATGCAATATGATCACAAAAATACAACGCAAGCCCATGTATTTTCTGCTACAAACATTTGTTTAAAAAAAAGTCTCTACTCATCAGGTGAAATGTATCACACGCCTTTATTGTGCCACTAATTAGTGTACGTGAGGAGTTTTTGTTTGTTATTGTTGGCAGAATAGCTTTACGTCTATTAATAATATTAAAACTTGGCTAACGAATGCATATATAGGGTGTGTCAATAAGAAAGCGCTATTAAAATTTTGTGTCATTTTTTGTGTAAGTTTGACGTTTAACAGCTGCACTTTTGATTCTTTTGAAATCATAAAAATGGAGAGCTATACAAAAGAACAACGCATTATCGTAATGAGAACTCATTACCCTAAGGCCGCTCGCAAACTTCATCAAATTCGCGGTCGGTAAAGTCCACCTAATGTGTCAACAATTCGAAGAACTTTTAATAACTTTTAATAAACTGATCGATTTTGGATAGTGGGTATCCTTTACGTCGACATAACGGAGGCTCTCTTGAAAACATTGTTGCTGTAAACGGCAGTGTCGCCGAAAACCCGAAAACCCGAAAACATCAATTCGGCAGGAACTCGTTACTGAAATATAATAACAAAATCCTTGTGGCCTCAACTGGGCGACATGAATCTGGAGAATAAGTGTTTTCCGCAGACCGGCGCCATCTTTTACACGACACATGAAGCAAATAATTTTCGACTTCCATAGTGGATTCATATTGATAGACACTTTAGTTTAGCTAAAGCCAACAATGAAAAGCATTTGACTTATTAAACGTACGCTCAACTGTAAAAAAAGACCAAAATAAAAGTATATCAGCACTATCTAGGAATTTAAATCAGTAGCAGTTTAACAAAGTTACACATGCAACAACAACAACTACCACACACAAATGACGATGACAAACCAAACGAACAACAACAACAACAATTATCGTAATATTAGCAACAACAGTGTAGTATTTGTAAAATACAACAACTTCTTGAACAAGATAACAACTGACAAAACTCATTTGTTTAAATGTAAAACAACTACAAATAACACAAAATATTCCCACCAACAATAAAAAATAAACAATAAACTTATAGAGTTTTTTTTTGCCATAAAACAACAACGAAAAAAAACATTTAAATAAAAATCTTTTTGCCAATATGAAGTGCAGAAGGTGTTGCCAATTAAGACAATTTTAGTTTCTTACTAGAACGGGTAGAATCAGTTATTTTCGTCAATTATGCGCTTAAGCCGCTTGGCCAAACTAATCAAAATCTATGTAACGCTGGCACCTAAATAAACAAACGTTTCAATGTTTATGCGCTGGGTTGAACTTTTACGTAAACTCGTTAATATTTAGTACATACGAGTATATCATTTTGCACCGCTTCCAATAATTTTTCATCAGCTCTGATCCCTAGAGCTTTCAAATATAGCATCTGATTGTGAATTGCTTCCTCCCAGGCACCTGGGAATTTTAGCACAAAGATAAAGATATGACAAAGATAAAGGAATGTTATCGAATACACACGGGTGTACGCTTCGAGGAAGCCTAAGGGCGCTCTAGTTCCTACGCTACCAACCCTACTACAGGATTCAACCTTAATTTTGCAACTATCGGTCTGAATCTTGGTGAATTTAAGTTCGCTTTTTCGCAAATCGTAGGTTGACAGGCCGCCTGTAAAACAGGCTCCGCAAATTCCGTCCACTTGTGTAAAGCGAAATTTAAAACAACTTTTAGGTCCATTGCAACTGCAAAAGTCTTCACTTTTGAGAAATACAAACGCTGCTTTATAATCGACAAACAATTAGTAGCAACCTTTCACGAGAAGAAGGAAGTCTGGAGACCCTGTGATTGGGCGACACAGGCTTAACACGATATGAAATATCTGGGAGTAGTTGTAGATAAAACTGTTAGTTGGAAAAAACAATTATCAGGCATAGCAAATAAAGTTTGCTCTTAGCAAGTGATGCATTTCAAAGGCTGTATGGTAAAACGTGAGCCCTACGACCAAAAATGAGTCCGTAGTCGTACAAAACCATATCCATCATGATGGCTTAGGAACGATCACTGGACTTACTCTCCTACATCTCGCAGTTAATAGGACAGCATCCAGTGCGGCAAACTTCCCAAACTAGCTCATCTTAAGAAAGGTAATTTTACCGGACATGCAGAGATTCTGGAACAAGTCTGGAACTCTACGCCGTGCTGTCTCTGATAAGATGAGTAGAACACTAAACCTATCGCTATAAAGTGATCATCAGTCAACCTCAGCTTAGGGAACGATGGTGGATCCACGACGGAGAATATTCAGAAAAGCAATTTCAATAGGAAAAACAGCGGAAGGTGAAAGTCCACCACGCCTTACAGCTCTGTGATAGATAATGTTTACGTAGTAGCACTCGCGGTAGCAGCTAGGAATTCAGTTACTCTAGTGTGAGTAACTGGATATGAGGAGAACGAAATAAATGGCAGACAATCTGGGTAAAACGAGCGAAGACACTCTTTCCATAAGTTCAGAATCCTTCTGTGTAGTAAATAATAGCTTCACAAATAACCTACTTCGCGAAGAGAAAAGACCAGGTCTACTCGATTACTACTCTAGTCGATCATGCCATACAGGCATGAAGTCAAGGAAGTAGTCAAATAGCCAACTTGATCACAAAAGCATTAATGTAGAGGCCGGTGCCGTAGAAAGAGAGTCTTGCGGGCTCTGTCAGGAGGGACAGGAAATATTAGAACTTGCGATTGCTTAGCGGTGGAAAGACGCAGACTTAATTACTTAGCCAGTACAATATTAGTGCCAGGTAAGAAAGTTAAAATAAAGACCACAATGACTACGAGATTTACCAAAAGTTTACACTTGCTGCAGATAGGCACGACGCTGCACAACAGATATATGGGGTCGCGGTGCTATCTATAGCCTATAACTAATAATAAGTAGCAACCATCGTCTTTTAATAAACATAAATATTTTGTGTAGAATTTTGAAACCACTCTTCATTTGAATAAAGTTACGAAACTTAATCGGCCATCTTACAACACTAATATAGTTGTCGAGAAGATTGTTTAATGGGAAGTGGATACTTCTGCAGCGAAACCGCGTCGACGCATAGGATGTTTTAAAAGCTGATAGCCTTAAACTGGATAATCTGTATGCTGTGACTTCTCGTTTGTGATTTGGGTTGGTTTGAAATTTTCGTCATCAACAGATTCACGTCGTTCTCAGCAATTTAACCTATGTCCATTCACATTATGAAAACGTTTGGTAAAAGATCTTGGTTTGAACTTGCAAGATTGCACTCGTATTTGTATCCGAACGAAAAATGTTTTTCAAGTGCTATGCAAGATTTTGCGACTGATAGCGAATTAATGTACTATGACTAAATTCACCCGTTTTGGTTGGGACTTGCAATAAATTGGATTAGTGAAGATAATGAGAATATTATACTTTTCTTCATCTGCAAAGCTCATAAATGTTTGCTTAGAAGAAATGTTCTACCTTTGATTAGTTGCATAGACCTTTTCCATTGTGACATGCACGAAACGAGATTCGCTTATTAAATATTTCCTGTAGTTGATATACTATACACTACAAAGCAACTAGGACCTTGATAGAGAAAATAAAAGCTACAACTATATTCCTGCGGTTAAATAGACTAAAGATGTTCTAACTATGTAAAAAGTCTAACTTTAATCTATTGTGGATCTTTAAATCCAAAACGAGTGTCCTATTCTTTTGCCATTCGTTCCCGTTCAGTAGTAGAACAAGCCTTTCGGATGACCCCACTTTGCGTACTTACTCACAGACGCGCGGCAGATTATGTTGCTTCATGTATAGTTATGGGTGGTATAGGTATTAAGGAATTAGAATCATAAAAATCCAGTGGTTTGTTCGTGGGATTAAACAAATTTTTCAGATTGCTAAAGAAGCACTCAAGTGCTTCGATTTTTTTAACGGTGTAAGAGATACTTCCTAAGAGATATACCTACATCCGACCGATAAACTCCATTTTTAAGCTTCTCAACCGCGTACAAGAAAGGGCGAAGATGTTTATCGGTGACAGTAGGGGATCCAACTCTATTGATTCACTAGAACATCGATATAATGTGGGTTGTGTGGCATCGTTCTATCGCTACTACAACGGAATGTGCTTCAATGAAATTTGGTAACTTGTTCGTGACACCTAAACATATGTACGTATAACACGTTTTTCATCAAGGGCTCATCTGTTTATGGTGGATTGGCCAGTATACAGCACGATACAATACAGAGAAAACTCGTTCTTCAGCCGTACCATTCGTATGTGAAGTAAGCTCCCTGCAAAGGTCTTTCCTGCCATTCTCAATTCGAGAGAGTTTAAGTCGAATGTTCACAAATCCTACTCCCGGTTTCCTCCTTCCTTTAACCTTTCTTCCTAGTTCCAGCGCAATACATTACATGAGTAGGGGCCATCCCCTGTGTGTTGGTAAATGAAAAAGTTATGTTGTATGACTGGTGTTATTGGTAGATGCAATACCTTAATCATATCTTAAGTTTCGAGTCCTCGTAATGATTTCTGACTTATTACCTTAGCGAGAGATACTTGAATTATATTTTAATTTTGGGACTCTTTCTAAACTTCTTGCTGGTTGTCCACTTGAATTGCTTAGCAATGATATTTATATCGGGCTTGGCTCTTTAGTGAAGACTACCGATTTCACATAACTACAAAAAACACACCGGTGTTAAATCGTATGATCTTGAAGTCCAATACGTAGCACCAAAATGTGAAATATTTCCTTAAATACACTTAAAAAATTCATTTATTTTATCATTTATACATTTGAAAAAACACCTTTTACAAGTCTATTTACAACAAATACATGCACATCACAACCTCATCTTAGTTACTGCACCATATTGCCACCTGTAATAAAACATCATAAACAAATGTTTGTAAGTTTGTAGTCTTTGTATGTTAACATGCCACGTTATCCCATGTATCTGGATATTTTTCGACATACATACATGCTTGTACAATTCCAAAACTTAGGAGTCATGGACTTGTTGAAAACTTTTATGACCATTAACTAGTCTTTGTAAGCATCCCATAGAATACACAGAGAGCTAGCATGTGTATCCTTATTTCTTCCACTTCATTGTTTTCCAAGTGTCTTTAGACAAATTAAATGAAAAATGTTTAAACAGCATTAGATGTGGTTTCTTTGTAGCAAACAACAGTATAAAGAGGTATACGACTGTGGTATACGAAAGTGTTTTCGAGTGTATGTTTGTTAATTATACGATTCTCTGTTAGAATTTAGTGCAAAAACATAAACACAATTTAAGATTTTTTAGAATTGATAAAGTCATATGATGTATTGTTATTATAGCACCATAATGTTGCCATCATTTTTCTATGTCCAAAAGTCGCAAACTTTTGCATTTATTTTGTGAAAATATGTTCAGCGTTACGATCTTCTCCTGTATTTTACGAAATATAATTTGAAAGTTAAACAAGAATTCCAAAGAAATATTTAATAAAACAGAAGAACGAGAATAAAACAACAATGTTATATGATGATCACGCATGATGGCGTTAAGAGTTTTTTTGGTTGGAAAGCTTTATGTATTTTAAAGGATATGTCATGATCACACACCCAAAGATGCTTCAGTGTTTCTATATACTCCTAGGCTGATGGTGAATTATGAGTGTCATATTGCATTGTGCGCAAATACGTCGGATCCAAAGTATTAAATACAAGTACCTGCGTTAAATTTTGGCAATGATTTATTTTTGCAATTTCAAGTAATAGCAGAGAGCCACTATTATTTAATTACAACCCAATTTACCAAACTTCTTGACCGTATTGCAAAGCTAGTAGCTAAGCTTTATATGTACTATTGGAATATTGTAGACGTTTTCCGGTCAAGTAGCAACTCTGATATTTCGCAGCTGTTACCTATAAGTGTTCCGAATATTAAAAACGGAACACGAATATGTTAATGATTTGAAGAGTGGTAGAAAACAATTTTGAAAAAACATTTTGCTCTAAACGACAGTGTCGCCGCAAAAGCCAAAACATCAATTCGACAGTGACTGTGAGCGGCATTTGATACAACAACATAATAACGGTGCCTTCAACTGGACGGCATGGATCAGGAGGACATATGATTTCAGCAGGACGGGGCTAAATAAAGCGAGTTGTGTGTGAGGCTTTAACGAAATTATTATTTTTATTTGAAAGGATTCGCACGGCAGCACGGACACTAGAGTCCTCATTTTCAATGACTCTGATGGACTGTGGATTATTTCCAAATACTTGCGACTGCAGAAAACCCCTCAAGAAAAAGTCTGCGTCGATTTATTTTTTCTTGCAAAGGAAACGAACCTTCAGGCAATTAATGCCTTCTAATTATTTTTTGAATAATTGTACTACTCTCTTTGGAAGGCGATAGACTAAAGAAGACATGCGGTGGAAGTATAGGGATAGAATAGCTGCAGTGTTTAACAACTCTGCAATTGCATGTTGTTTATTTTTACAATAGTATTGCAGCACCTCTGATGTCATGTAGGCGCATTACTTGAAGCATCTGTAGTTGTTTTATTTGTTTTATTTTTCGCCCACAATTTAGTGCCATAGAGTGACACAGAGGAAATATAGAAACAGCGGCTAGGATACAAGCCTAGGCGTCTAAAGCCATCGAATACTTAATCTCAACTAGTTGGGAGATTACCATAGCCTAAAATCATTTATGCAGAAAGCCCTTTCGGGCGTTCGCTGTGTGATATGTAGCGCCGTTCGGCTTAAACGGTATGTCGTCCACGTTTATATCGTTGAGCTCGAGCCGAGAGTAATTTTTTTTTTATTTTTATTTATTGGATCTGTCTAAACGACATTTACAATAAGTATTAAAATCTTAACTTAAAAAATACTTAAGCTGTTACTGCTACTGCAGGACTTAGCGTTTAGATCGAAAGTTTATCATACCAAATCAAAAGTCTGCACTCTTTTGAGACGCCGATGGCCCTCAAATAAAAGTAAGTCCCTCGCATATGGATTGGGATGATTAGTAACTTTTGCAACGTAGCTCGTGCACAATTTTTTTATCTCTTCTCGGATGGTAGGAATATTGAGATCCTTGTGGGTGTTAATATTTCGTATGTACCAAGGAGCGCCCGTAATCATTCTCAGGATCTTTGACTGCCTTCTTTGTAGCTTTTCAACATTTGATGCGGATGCAGAACCCCACAACTGGATACCATAAGCCCATATCGGTTTTAAGGCAGCTTTGTATATTAGTACTTTGAGGTCTAAGCTCAGTGCAGAATGTGGCCCAATGAGCCAGAAAAGCTGGGCGGTTTTAATTTTAAGCTGTGTAATTTTGGCTGCAATATGGTAGACCCACGTCAGACGCCGATCCAGGTGTATTCCCAAATACTTTACTTGGCTCTGCTCTGGGATGGTTACTCCATTTATAGAAATGGGTGGACAATTGTTTTTCCGCAGCGTAAAAGTTATGTGAAGACTTGGCATTGACTTTTATCTTCCACTTATTCAGCCATTTCTCCAAATCAGCAATGTGCTTTTGAAGCTGTTGAGATGCCACATCCGGCTGTTTATGGATACTTAAAAAAGCTGTATCATCAGCAAATGTGGAAGTGTACGTGTGTGGACTTGTAGGCAAATCTGCGGTATATAAAAGATATAGAAAGGGCCCGAGTATACTCCCTTGCGGGACACCAGCTGAGATTCTTTTAATTGATGAATATGTGGTTTTTGATCCTACAACAAAAGACCTATTTTCCAAATAGTTCTTGAGCAGTTTGTGAACGTTTTCGGGAAGTAGTGTTGAAATTTTGTATATTAGTCCTTCGTGCCAGACCTGTCGAACGCTTGTGATATGTCGATAAATAGTGCAGAACAATACTGCTTACTTTCAAAAGTTTCGCGAATTAAATTCGTAATTCTATGGACTTGTTCAACAGTGCTGTGTTTTCGTCTAAACCCAAATTGGTGGTTGGGAATTAAGTTTCTCGAATTGATATGCGACGCTAAAGATTTCAAAATTAACCGTTCGAATATTTTTGAGAGAACGGGCAGTAAACTGATGGGACGATATGATGAAACCTGCGTAATGTCTTTGCCAGGCTTGGGGATCATAACTATTTCCGATTGTTTCCAAGATGGTGGAAAGTAGCCGATTCTTAACATCGAATTGTAAATGAACAGTAAGGTTCTCAGGGCTGAATTAGGCAGATTGATAATCATAGTGTTAGTGATTTTGTCGCTACCGGGAGACTTTCTTGGTTTCAGATCGCTGATAACTGCTCTCAGTGCATTTAGGCGAATTTTTATCGGGTGAACAACATGTTCTTGAACAGCAATTGATGTTAAACAAGAATCTGTTTCATTAGGAACAAAAACTTTCTCCAGGTAATTGGCAAACTCTTCCGCTTTGTCGTTGGAATTTTTCGCCCATTCTCCATTTTGTAGGCGAATAGGAGCTTCATAAACAGTAGGACGTTTCATTTTGCGGACTGCCTTCCACAAGCTGTAGTCCGTCTTCTCGGTGCCCTCTAAGGTCTGCAAAAAGTTTTTCAGATTTAACTCCTTTTCTTTTTGAAGGGCCATACGCAACCTTATCTGGCATTGATTTAGTTGTGTCTTTAAAACAGGGGATCGAAACTCTTGCCATTGGCGCCTTAGCTGTCTTTTTTCTCTTATTAGAGTTAAAATATGGCTTGGAGTATTAGTAGGCCTCTTTGCGCATAAAGAGCCAGTCGGTGTTGTTGACCTGACGGCGTTAGAAAGTATATGTATCTGAGAAATCGTTTACAGCCGAATGAATTTCACCTTCGGTCTTTAATGAGATATTTTGTGGCAGGTGTGCGCTTACATACATTTTATACTTTAGCCAGTTAGTCCTTTTATTTGGAAAGATAGGATTATATTGATACTCATTTTGTTCCTCGCTGTGTAACGTTACGAAGGTTGGGGAGTGATCCGAAGACAGGTCTAGAGAAGGAATGAGAGTAATGTGCTCTCGTTTTATATTTCCCATTACCGCAAAATCAATCACGTCGGGAATCTTGTTTAAGTCTGTAGGCCAATATGTAGGATGTCCTGCGGATATTGCATCCAAGTTATTGGAAAAAACAGTATTCAGAAGTTGTCGACCCCTAGGAGTAACGAGGCGGGAGCCCCAAAACGTATGCTTAGCGTTAAAGTCTCCAGCCGCAAAGAATTTTGAACCTATAGTTTTAAAAAAATTTGTAAACTGCTCCTTACTAATGATGTGCCTAGGAGGACAGTACACTGCTGATATAGCGACCCCTGTGGCAGGTATGGTGATGGTTGTAGCCTGTATGTGTTCTGTTTTATATTCAGGCATAAGGAAATGATCCACATCTTTGCGAACGAGGATTGCTGAACCTCCACAAGCTCTACCACTTGGGTGTTTAGTGTCATAAGTAAAATACCCATTTATCCGAAAACAATTTTTGACAGAAAAATGGGTTTCGGAAACAAGCAAAACATCTATTTGATGTGTGTGCAGGAATTGTTTAACTTCGTTTTTATGTTGGCTTAAGCCGTTAGCGTTCCAGAAACATATTTGCAGCTGGTTCATTTTATATTTTGTAGCAAAATTTGCATTAGCATGCTTTGATTTTGCAACATTTGTTAAAACATGCTCTCCATGCTTGCCATAAATCTATCCATACTTTGTATCAATTTATCGATAGAACTTTGGTTGTTTTCAAATCGACCGGGATAGGTTGAATTTTTCTCATGATCATTTGTACTGCTAACGTTTGCAGGAACAGTCGTACCTTTTTTTAAGGCTTGTGCATAAGACAATTGCTGGTAATTTACGTTTGTGTCACCACTATTTTGTTGTTGCATCGTAGGAGGACGATTCTGAGATGCAGTATTGCTATTACTGATTGTAAACAGGTTTTTTAACAGTTTTTTGCTTGAGACGCAAATAAACTTCACAGCCACGATAGTTTGATGTATGGTTACCGCCGCAATTACTGCATTTGAGAACTTTGGCGTCGTTTTTAATAAACATAGGTTGAGGAATTTTATTTTTGTTCAATATATTATGGATTATATTTCACCTCATAGCCCTCTTTTTCCAGTGCGTCTTGCAAATCTTTTACTGGAACCGAGCAATCAATGCCCTTGATGACAACTATTAAGCCCTTTGCACTTTTTAGTTGGTATGTGTAATAGCTTTTCTTCTCTAAATCGAGAGAATTCACAAGCTTTCTATAAATTGTCATTATTTACCTGGATTTTTGTTTCCAAGACGTTACCCTTTTTCAATGATACAACGTAAAAATTATCTTTACCAAGTGCCTGTGTTAGTGTGCTCACCAGATCGTTGGTAGTAGCTTCTCTTAGGTATAATGGAGGTGGTTTAAATTTTTTTGTGGATACAGCTGTTGCGTTCGCAGTTTTAGCATTATCAAGAAGGGCAAAACGATTTTGGGTTGCTACGGCGTTCTTAGGGTGCTTGGAGCTTGGCTCAAATTTTGCCGACCGAGGGCTGGACTTACGTTTTGTAATCGTTATATAACGATCCATACCTGTTAAAACCTTGTTATTTGCTTTGGTTGTTGCTGGTTTCGGTATATTACCCGTATTGTTAATTATTTCTGTGCTTACCTTGGGTGAAGCAATTTTGTTACTTTTATCATTAAATAAAAATTCATTAAGTTGCGGTGCACTTGCACTCAAACTTATGCCTGATGTTGTTGCGCTTAAAAACTTTTTCCTTAACAATGAATCATCAATGTTTGTTTGTACATTGTTATGTTCAGAATTTAACACAATATATGCATTTCTGTTGTATATACTGAGCCTTCTCTCTCTAGTCGGAGAGTAATTTAAGCTCATTTATTAAATATACACTGTTTGTTGTTCTATTATACTTGCTTTGTTTGTTTTTGTGTGCCAAACAAAGGCAAAAATTCACAAAACAAAAGTATTCAATTATAACGGTTCACCTACTACTGTATAACTTTTTGTAATAAATTTTAGCGACTAAAAAAATAACACGTCCGTTCACTTCAAGTGTCAATACAAAACAGAGAGAGTAATTGGTTACATTTATTTACTGTTATGCCAGGGGCGGAATCGTTACATCCGTGATCGTATCAACAATCGTATAAAAAAAAATACGTAACATTTTCTTTTACCAAATTTCCAGCACTTTTCAATTTAGTCGGACTACATTTTGTTGACGGGTGACAATTCATAAAAAGGACGATTGTGAATTGTCATCATGTTATAAACCAAAAAACTTATTTTTACGATACATGTTGTTCGTTCACGGATGTGACGATTCCACCACGGGTCTACCAGATATCGGTAAAGCTTAGGTTCAATTTCTTTTTTCGATAGACAATACTTCCGAATAATTTATTAGTAATATTGCCTTCTCAAATCATCCACACGTTATTAAATGAGCTGCGATATTGAAATTCTGAAAATGTTGTCCTCCAATCCAGCTATAGCAATCCACTGTCATTTCAAAATTAACTTACGGAAGCTTAACTGAGAATTTTTCTTTACAGTGTGGCGCTAAGTGCAGATGCTGGAACAATATTCTCGATAAATTTTATACTTTCATACGTGACTGTGGCCGTTATGTAACCAAGGTTAAACTTATTAATTCGAAGCCGAACAAGAGCTCTTTCGTGTGATCCTCAAAAGGTAAATTGCGGTTTATCTGACCGTTTCTTGTATTAATGCGGGATATTAACGCAGATCGCATACTTTACTGGTCCCTTCGTTCCTCGAATTGCTATCAGGCAACCTATTATTACCTTACTTTCATTGAGTCTCGTGCAAACACTAGCATTTACTATTGACTGTAGTGATTTTGAACTGTCGACTGGTATCTATCGGCCTTCTTGCTTATCTCGGATTTTCTTGTAATTGCTAGCATTTGTAGAGGGCTTGGATCCTCCATGGCATTCGAGCCTTATGCTAGCCAGTGCTAGACCATCGCACACAAGGTGCGTTACCGTCTCAGCCTATTCCAGGCACAGTCTGCAAGTATCTTCTTTGATTTTGATTTTGGACAGATGATACTTAAAATTTCCATGACTTGTTACTAATGCAGTAATCCAGCTTATATCAGAGCACCTTACAGACCTTAATGCACCATTCGAGCCTCTCTAGATGTGATTGCCTCCCTCTATCTTTAGCACGTTTAATGCTTCTATCCACTTTAGGACGTTTGCGCGAACTAAGCCCTTCCCACTGCCATTCTGAATTCTCGTCCACAGCAATCATGTTTTTGCTAGTTCGTCTACTGCTTCATTCTGAGCTGTGCCTATGTTTTTTTGTTTAACCCACATAGCGTTACCACATTCATCTGTTTATCACATTCATTTGTTTAGTTTTAGAACACATTTCAGCACTAGTTTGCAGCACACGTTTACTTGCCTCATCCGTTTTAATACCGACTGACCATTTCATTATTGGTGTTGAATCAAATCGGTTGCGAAATAGAAAATGAAGAGCAGTTTGGAATTTCGTTCTTCTTAGACTTTATTGCGGAGTTTTTCGAGATCTAGCATGTCTCTAGTGCTCCCTGCAATTTTGTAAAAATAAGGCTTCTCGTTCAGTTGTTATACAATGGATTCATTCTTACTGCTCTGTGACGATTTCTATGTTTTTTTTCATAGTTTTTATTCAGCAAAGGAGTTGTGATTTGGTAGAATAGAAAACATTTTCCAATTGTAGAATATTATTATTAAAGTTCGACAGCAATGTTCTTTGTGATAACAATAAACCTAAACTATTATTAGCTACAAAACAATTTTTAAACTCTTCTCACTGAGGAAAAATTCATTAACTCGATCTTAAACCCTTTAATATTTGTTCAACCATCTCCCAAATGTCATAATATTTGGAAACATAAAAATTGTCAGGCGTTTAACTTAAATCTAAACGTCATCCTCATGAGAAGAGATCACAAAAAAAATATTCTCACCAGAAAAAAATTATAATTAATTTACTCCCAAAAGCATACAATATTCCACAGACCGAGAACAAAACAAAAGGCAACACAAATGAGATAAAAACATACATTTTATGTGCACAATTAATTATCGCATTTAAGCCAAAAAGGAAAGTCCTGAAGGAACTTAATACCACACAAATACACAGAAGCCTATGGGAACACAAGAAACCAACTGACGTACTTAAGTTTGTAGAATGCCATGAGTCATGCTAGAGCAAGAACTTTTATTTTAAAAGCAACGAAAGTTATACAAAAAGTTATATGAGTCTCCAGTGTCTTGAATACAGACAGAAATTGTCGGAATTTGTATGTGTAACTTAACTTCGCGAAGAGGTTGCTCCTAGCTTTAAAGTCAAAGGACTTCTAAGTCCCCGTCCATCTATTAAGGGAAGCCACATCGGCATTCCAGTGGTTAAGATAATAAAAAATCGAGAAACCGAGCAAGTAGTAACTTTATCAATGGGTTATGTTAGAGTATGATACTGACCAGGAATATCTTTGATTTCGGCACAACTGCTGATTTCACAGATTAGATAAATTTAACTTTAGAGGCCGCTTGCAACACCGGCTCACGTAGTTTCGCCAATCCGGATGCGAGTCGAAAGTAAAATGGCCGATGTGGAGTAATTCCTAACTCAGTTGCTGCTTCTTATGAAGGAATATATTTCCCATATTCCCACCTCCGATAGTTTAGAGAGACTGACGAAAGTCCTTGGCCCGAGAAGAATCTAATATTGGTTATCTAGGGCCGGACAGAGATACATTTTGAAAACTTCTGCAAAACTCATTAGCAGGCAACCCGCTTCTGTCAATATGCGATTCCCGCAGCCTTGCTCCTGTCCTTGCGAACTTGTGACCCATGCAACAGCACATGTTGCTCTCGTGTTCACGTGCCTATTCTAGGGTGATTATCTAATATCGCACCATTCGATTGAAATATACACGCTATTCCTGTATTAATTTAGATGTCGAATATGTGTCCATCAGAGACCTAATTGCGGCACGGTTGTCGGTGAAGATCCGGATATCTCTATAAAATATTCTATAGAAGTTTGCCGCCCCTAACATCGCCGACATCTCAGCATGAAGGACATGTTAACTCTAAGTTCTCCTAAATAGACACCTCCGCCTACTCAATTATTTGAAATATTCCCCGATGGTCCAAATGGGGATCCATGCCCTCTGACGATCCCAGGTTTTCCGAGAACGGGAAGTTGAAACCCCTCCAGAAGCAAGTTTTCGGAGTGTTTTAATCTATGAGACCAATAAGATTAATCCAAATGTCAATGCTACTGAAATGGCCCCATAGTTTTGGATTCACTGGTTATCAGTTCTCAAAAAGACACCATTTAGAAGCCTCATCCATAGCCTTCCACCAAACTAAGGCTGAATAAAATAAAACCGATTTAACCACAGCTTCGTATAGCCAGTTCACGTTGGGGGGTCTATTGTCCCATAATCTTCTGATCGCATTTTTACATATGTAAGTAGCTAGCATCGCCTTATCTCTAGCTTCTATATTGGGGTTTTAAGATAGCTTACTATCCAGAATAACACCTAAGTTATTCGCACTACCTGACAGTATTAATCCAAGTCCATTCAGTCCCAGTTTAAAATTCGGAATGTTGTATCTACCGGTAAATAGATTGGCCCTAGATAGACCAAGGAAGAAGCACGTTTTTGGTATTGTTCCATAGGAAGGGAGAGAATATTCCACCTTGCGGTATACCTCAGTTGACCGATGTGGTGGTCCTACCTCTAAGAACATTCAGAATAAAATTTCTGTAGACTGGCCAATAGCGACTAACTCCAGAGCTTTCCCAATGTAAGTTGGTTCAACATTATTTAGAGCGCCTTCTATGTCTGCAAAAGATGATTTGAGAACATCAATTGGCCGTCTTTAAGCAGATTTTAATACCTTTTACACTTTTGTGAAAGTGGATTTTGTCACCAATGTTCTTCAAAATTGGATAGAGAAGATGTTGGTTTTATGTGGCAAGGTTGTGTTTGGACATTTAAATGGCTTAGCAGACTACAAGAGAATATTAAAAAAAAACACACATTTTCGTATTATTTTCAAATCTTAAAAATTATATCAAGCACCTTTCTATTAAACTGATCTCAGCCCTCAGACAGTGATTAACGTGAAGACGTTAAAACAAATGAGAGAGTAAAAGAAAACACGTAACTGGTAGCAGCAAAACAAAACTGATCAGCATCATCAACATCAACATCATCGTGGCAATAACGATTAAAACGGAAAATAACACACATAATAAAAAAACGTAAAATATTGTCATGCTCAAAACCCCAAAGTAACACACCAACCACAAACACAACACTAGTGAAATCCTTCCGTTTTCGAGGAGAGAACCAACATAAATAAAGAGCCCAAAAAAAAAATAACAAGAGAAACAGACGACCAATTAAATTGCTGGGAGAATGTCAAAGACTCTCTTTATAATGTTGGCTTAAACAGAACGTGTATTGGCTGATTGGCGCTGGTAAAGCGACTGCAACATCAATAACAAGTTATTGTACCAAATAAAAACAAACCGCCTTCAAGTAACACACACCGCTTACTTTGTTTCTTGTGTGGCTTTAGGGGCTTCAAGTAGGTAGTTGTTGATTTGATGTGTGTGTTTTAAACGTTGTCAACACGTTAGTCTTGACCAACAAAAAAACCAAAACGTGTTTACGTTTGCAAGTGAGAAGAGAAGCTGAGTGTATTATGAGTTTTAAGCAGCCTCTATCAACCAGGTTAATATCAGTAGATAAAGTGTAAGCTGTTGATACAGTTGATGTAAGTGTCATGTCAATAAGACAACGAATCATAACGCAATTTGACGTTAATCCCAACGGTACAATAGGAAACCCTTCAACGGAAAGTGATATTTTGAAAGAAATAAAAAGACGTTTTTAAACAAATGATTAAAACCAATTAATGAAATCGGTAAAATAGTTTGCGATAATTTAAATCAAAAATAATATTAATTATTAATAATAATAAATAAACAAAGTAATGAGTGATTTAAAAATGGGTTTTAAACAATCCCTGTTACAACGTTTACAATATATTGAAATGTCTTCGAATGCATCTAAATCATCTCTAGAATCCAAAGATTCCAATAATACACAAGTAACAGATTTTAGTATACAAAGGATATTGGGCAACAATTCAGAACTTCAAAATGGCCAAACAAATCGAAAAGCAATACCCAATCAGGATACTCCACCCTCCAGTCCCAAATTATATGCACCAATAGCCACTAAGCCCAGCGTTACATCAACCGATATTTTGGATTTATCGAAAAATAAACAAACGGAAAATTATCCTTTGCTAGGCTCTGCACAACCTGCAAGTGAATTTCCTTTCAGCAATACATTTCATCCCAACATCTTGGCGGCAGTAGCTGCCGCAAATGCCCACAAATTTTATGCACAATTTTTGCCTCACATGTTTCCCGCCGGTTTTTATAACAATGCAATAGGTCTAACTAGACCAACTCAGTCCTATCAGAAACGTTATTTTGCGCCTTACATCTTAAATTCGCAGCCTTCGTCGACAGCTGCACAACCTCAACTTACACCACCCACTGCTGCCAGCAGTTCTACTATCCAACATCATCCACCGCCACAAACTCTACACTGCTCTAGCAACAAATTGATATGCACTCGTCCCGATTGTTTGGATTGTTTAGATTCTTATTATAAATCTTCAACATTTCCCTACAAGCTACCCATTCTTTCTCCGGCTGCCTCGACAGTTAGTTCTTCTAGTTCGTACAATTCAAAAACTCAAAAGGATTTGTTGCTGGGTTCTTCGAAATTATCATTGACTTCTGTATCTAACATACATCTAACCGCTCCGAAAACATCTAGGGAAAGTCATATGGTTACGACGTTTGATAACCGTTCTAACCTGTTAACAAATGCCGAGGAGATAAGCTATAAATGTCGCATATGCGATAAAGTTTTTGGATGTTCTCAAACGTTGCAGGTGAGTTTAATTTGACGGAATTGAAAATGTAGTGCAGGGCCCGAATGGATTTGAAATGATCAATTCGAAATTCCGACGGTTTACAATACACAATATTTTGACAAAAATTCTGAATTAGAAAGGCTCCCTTTTAAAATGTAAAGAAATGCACTCAAGATCAGATACTCAGCCCAATCATAAACATAAATTCCGCGTGAGATTTCTCACTTTTTTCCTTTTCTTCTATTATGACTAAATATTTTCCCCTTTTTTCATATGTGGGAAGGAAAAAAATTTAAAGGGAGTTTGCAACAAAATGCATGTAATTTTTTTAAGTCAAAATAAAGTTTGAAAAATTGTGATATTCTTTATAGGTCAAAAAATACTAATAATTCACCTCGTTAAATTTCATTTCCGGGGATCCGAAAATTACTAGCTTGTTTTCATTATTTCTTAAAGAAAAGCTTACCTAAAAGCCAATAGTTGGTTTCCCCTTGTAAATACTTTTGCTCACAGTGATCTCGCAGGTCGCTATTGTTCCATATAAAAGTGTCATGGGATGCACCTGGGTGGAATGGATCGGCATATCGAATTTTTAACTAGTAGTCACAAAGCTACAAACAATAACAACTTAATACATCACTTAAATGTTACCCGTTTATAGCCTACGTTCATTTAAACAATTAAGCTCTTTTGCGGAAAGTAAGTGTAAAAAATATTGATGTATATCCTTACTTGCTAGCATAACATTTAAACTAAAGTTTCCTTTTCGGTTGTAGAAAAGATGTTTGCTATCAGATGGGGCAATTATCTGAACATGGGTTCCATCGATGCTACCGATAACTCCAGGAATTTTGTGCTTCTTATAAAAGGCCAGCGCAATTTCCCCTTTTTCTTCCGCTGTTTTTGGCACATTATTCCAAATTGGACAAAGGTGTGTTTTAGTAGTTCTTTTAGTACCATACTAAAAGTAGATTAGAACCTTTTTCATTTCATTAGAATCAGAATTAGAATTGATTTCGTTAGAATCTTTTCCAATACCAGTTTGGTATTCACCTTCGACAAAAAAACGCAAGCATCCACTAAGCTTGACTACCACCGGTGGAACAGCAAGTTGTTTTTTGACCTCTTGAGAGTGCTTTGTAATCACTTCCAACAAGTAACAAAAAGCTGGTTTATTTACCCGGTAATATTTTTGAATACTTACAAAGATCGTGGCAACTCAAGTGGATTAGAAGCAGCGCGCAACTGCCTTCTTTTAATCTTTCTATTAGGCTGTTCTTCAACTGAAATACTTTCTGCAAGCATCCGAAAAGCAATACTATGCATTTTTTGTCTGCCTTATTTTGCGTTTCCTAGGAATTTATGATTGGGGAAATTTTTTCTCGAGAAAAATTTTTTTCGTGGGAAAGAAATCTCTCGAGAATATTCATGGTTGGGCTGATTAAGAACCACTTAAATGTCTGTTTTTAGTAAGACTATCTTTTTGAATTTTTTGTCGACAGCTATAATTTTACTCCTTTTCTAGAAAGAAAAACAAAAAATTAATTTTTTAGAACCATTTAACTAATTTAATTAAAAATACCTTATTTTATAATTCAATAATAATAACAATGTATATTAAGGTTATTGATATTTTACACATTTCAGTAGAGGATGCTACCTCCATTGTTTAAAAAATAACTTCCGATATACATACGATTTTTTATTGAATCGTAAAGTGATTTCAAATAATGGCCACTTAAGAAGACGAAATTTTCGGTTTAAAATTAATTCTTTTACAACACTGGCTTTATGTAGCTCGTTGTCTAGTAAGTTTCTCAAGTCATTTTTCCACTTGAAAGTTCTAAGTCGGCTGTGCCATAATATACGTTATAGAACCCCACGTGATTACTTCACCCTCCCTGTTGTGATGGCGATTTAAAAATAGCTTCTCTTTTCTCATACCATAAAATTAATAATTGTAGCCATCTGACCCGCCCACATTAAATTTCTTTTGGTCACTTAACACCATAATAGCCAAGCATTAATATGACCTCTTACTTGCATCTCCCACGTAAGATGTTCTCTAGCAAATTGTAATCGATTTTCTTTGCGTACATTATTCAGCGACGGTTGTTCTTCAATTTTTAAATATTATGTATTCACCGCTTCTAATGCCCCTTTTCATCCTTGAGATACTTGTCTGGTTACCAGCTTGAGACGTGGTCTTTGATGCAGAAAGAGTAGGACGCAATTTTTAAGATCTTTCTCTATTCGGTTAGAGTTAAAGCGGTTGGAATCATTCCCTTGTAATTCTTTTCAGTATCTTTTAAATATCCGAACTCAGTTTTATGACTCCGCGAAATTTCCTGCGCAATGGTCAGTGAGATATTACACCCAAGTTTTATTCATGATTATGAAACATCTCCAAACATTCGACTGTAACGCCATCTATTGAAAGCGACCGCAACACAAAAACTTCGTTTTTTCGTGTTTAATTTTATTTGCATTTATTTATATGTAGGTGAGTAGATAGGAGTGATAGGAAAAGACATTTAAAAAATGTAATAACCGTGTAAAATATAAAATTGATCCTGGCTTTTTTTGAAGTGTGGTACGTGCATGCAGCCTCGACTTCTGTGAAATTGATTATTTGCCCGAAATCCTAATCTGATCTAATCATATTTAGGGAACTCATAGGTTGCCTATGGGCGTTCTGCTTCAACTCTTGCATCATTAAAATTTTATACGGATATAGGCTCGGAGCCAACCGAAAAATAAGCCGGGCTAACAATGCCTAATTTAAGTAATCGGCATCGAATCTATTATTTGATCTCCTTCGCAACTGGCCGGTATGTTTTAAATACTGGTATCTGTCCGATTGGTGGCATAAAGGCCAAGGAAATGATGTACTCAGGGTCAAAATTTTCCATGGACTTGTGCCTCAGCAGCTACTGGTTCCCGTGATACCAGTGTTCATATCATTACATGATGAGACTACCTTAATTAGTATACCACTCCGGGCGCAACTCGTACAAATTTGTTTCTTATTTGTGAACGAGAATTCATAAGCTCATAATGTATATATAGCTCGTTTGGATATTGTTTGGACCGAGATCTTTTAAATAAAAGTACTTTTTTACATAACAGCGTCCATCGCGTTCCCTTTTTCAAAATATAATAATATTTCCGAAAAAACAACTGGCCTTAAAGCAACAATTCTTAAAATTTACTAAACTTTTTGCAAGAGAATTTCCCTTCTTCATCCTTTCCCCCTGATCCGCGCCTGTATAGATCTCCACCGTCCTTTTCCAAAATCTAACCTTTCGAGAACTCATAGAATCATTTTTTCCCAGAACATATTCAGTTAAATATCACTTACTTATTTTCTCATTACAGGCCCATGAAAAAACTCACAAATCTCCGCGTTATGAATGCACCGACTGTGGCAAGGGTTTCTCCCAATTACGCAACTACAAATACCATCTTTCAGTGCACAGAGGCACCAAAGAATTTGCCGCTGAGTGTCCGGAATGTGGAAAGACCTTTAACGACAAGGGCTACCTCAGCAGTCACATGAAAATACATCGCAACAAAAAGGAATATGAATGTCCCTATTGTCCGAAATCCTTTAATCAACGTGTTGCCTTCAACATGCACGTGCGCATACATACGGGAGTTAAGCCGCACAAATGTGCCGAGTGTGGCAAACGTTTTTCACGTAAAATGCTTTTGAAACAACACATGCGCACGCATAGCGGTGAGAAACCGTACCAATGTTCGGTGTGTGGAAAATCATTTGCTGATCGCAGCAATATGACACTGCATCATCGTTTACATTCTGGCATTAAGCCATTCAATTGTCCCATTTGCCCCAAAGCGTTTACGAAGAAACATCATTTGAAGACACATTTAAACTATCACACTGGCTGTAAACCATACGTTTGTCCACATCCGAATTGCAATCAGGCATTTACGCAATCGAGTAATATGCGTACACATGCCAAAAAGTGTCAATACAGACCGTTACACATGGCATATCCGCCGGCAGCACAGAAGGCAAATACAGCAACTACCGTTACCAACCTTCATTCATCATTACTTTCAGCTGCAGTAACATCTTGTTCAATGGCCCCAGCATTGGAGCAAACAACGCAAAGTTTCATGTTAAAACCAATTTCACGTTTATCTTCATCACTGACGGTTACAATTGGCAACAGTCATGGTACTTTAGCCACAGTCTCATCCAGCAATAACAGCAGCAACAATGACAATAATAATGGTAACAACAATAGCAACATTCCTTTCATACCTTCAACCAATTTAGCGGCTGGAATTCGGATGTTATCCACTGTTACCTCAGCTGTACCAGCAACTAGCCTACCGTCTACATCATCAGTATTTCCGCCTGCTCAACAGCCTTTATTGTCCACGTTGCGTCCGTTTTGATCATGCAACCATCTATTTGTGTCTTAGCGCACTTAAAAGCGTAATTAGAGTGTTTTTAGTATTTAGGTTTTAGTGCTTTAATATTTTGTATGTTTTTTTTTTAGTTTACTTCAACTGTGATACAATTATAGATTTTTTAGTTTTATACAACAAGATTTCGTACCCGTAAGTCATTTATTATTAACAATAAAAACAATTAAATAATTTTTTATATAATTAAAACAAAAGCTACTTTTATTTAATTCCTTCGAGGTGTTTCCTTTGTAAGACACTAGGCGATAAGTAGAGTGAAAATGTGCCCCGGAAAAGGAAGTAAAAAATCACACTTAATACCATTGCTTCCATAACACATAACTTACTTTATTTCAAATAAAATGTTATTAAAAAATTTGGAAAACTTTTTACCTTGTTGTCGTTTAAGGTCTTTCATCCCAAATTTTCTCTAAAATCAATCCTTTCCAACACCCACTTCACGAAAAGTAGAAACATAGCTGTGGCATAATCACGACAACCATATTTTGTTCTCTACAGCAAAATATTGTTGTGGCAAACATATAATGGTTATTTGAAAACATTTTAAAACTGACCTTAGTTAATATACAGGGTGTCCGCCGGGAGGTATACTACTTTGTTTTGCCGCCTTTTGCTAAACATTAGTCTTGACAGTTCATATTTGGCAGTCGTGAAGTAGAGATGTGGCAAATTTATTACGGAAATATATTCGGTAAGCCAACGTGTTTTAATCGTTAAAACATTTTATCAAAATCAATCATCGATTACTGTGACGATGAAAAAGTTACGTGAAATTTTTGGGAGAAACAACGTGCCAACAAGACGCACTATTTATCGTGTAGTGAATGATTTCGAAGAAAGAGGGACTGTAGCTGATAGGCCTAAGCATGGACATAACGTACTGCAAGATCGGCTGAAAACATTACTGCTGTTCAAGAAAGTGTTCAAAACAATCCATCAACCTCAATTCGACACCGTGCTCAGGAGCTTGGTCTTCAAAGAACAACTTTGGACAAGAGCTTCTTTCACAAAACCATTTACGCCGCCGTACATATGCCAATAGGATGCTACAGCTCGCCCATGACAACCCCGATTTTCATGAAAAAATCATAATGAGTGACGAGGCACATTTTCATTTGAATGGATATGTGAATAAACAGAATATTCGGTTCTGGGCATTGGAAACCCCTCAAATTGTTCGTCAGTCACCTTTGCATCCATTAAAAGTGACAGTCTGGTATGCAATTTGATCAGGAGGAATCATTGGACCTTACTTCTTTGAAACTGAAAACGGCCTAAGGGTAACTGTCAATGGGGAGTGATATCGTGATATGAATGAAAACTTTTTAACGCCACAACTGCATGCTGTGTTCAGAACGGCTCGCATTTGTGAGGCTAACAGAGGCGGGCATTTATCTGATAAAATATTCCATAGATAATTGCCGACATTAAATAAAACATTTATCAATATACGATCCGTTCTCTTTCATTTAATTATAAGCAAACAAAGTAGTATACCTTCCCGGCGGACACCCTGTATGTTAAACAAGTTGTTGTTTACATTTAATTAAAGGATTGAATGGTTTCCTTCTATATAAATTGCAACTTGGTTGAGTTGAACCATAGAATTGTTCACAAAATCTTAACTCTACAAAAATAATACAATAATTCTAATTACAAAATGTATATGATTTGTTTACAACAATTTACTTCAATTATTATACGTGCTTTTAGATTATGGTCACCTCAACCATGTTTTTCTTTGAGTGTACGTTATTGCAATTAAAAAAGAAAAAATTTAGCTTCAATTTTATCAGAAGAAAATTACAATAAGTATTCAAATCTTATCTCTATATATTGCTACAAGCCCCTTATAAGGAACCATGATGATTTCATTGTTTAGCTAACTCAGACATAATCTTTTTCTGGGTATGAATCTCGCCTCAATGTAATAACTAACTAGTTGTATTCCGATCTCAATAAACTATCTACTATGGGGTAGGGCGAGTCGTCTCTCTAGGCACAATGTGTCAGTTCTTTTTAGTCCCTGGTGCCTGTGGAAATTGCAGTAACTCGCATGCTAGAATGTTAGGATGGACGACTAGTTTGTTTACGTATTTGAAGGAGTATGTTCTTGCTTCTTCCTGGCAAGTAGGAAGTTCTAGATCTCTATAGATATTTTTCTTATATGCCAGGGGGCGCATACAATAAGTCGTGAAATCCTAGACTGTCTTCTTGTAACTTTTCAATTTTTGTTGCACAAGCAGTACCTCACGACTGAATGTCATATAAACATATGGGTTTTATGGCGTCGATCTGAATGGATACACAAATATTGCACGTGGGTTTCCGCTGGAACGTTGGTATTTGTTATTGTTATATTGTTAATTTTTCCTTCTGAGGGAAAACGTCACATGACCATATTTCGATGGATTCACCTGCATTCTTAAATTTTTGAGCCAATCTTCTAGGTCATTAATGTGTTACTGAAGATGTTCCGATTCAACTTTTGGGTATTGGTTAACAGGTTAACATTGAATTATATGTATCCGCTGTATAAATGATGAATAATAGCGGCCCTAGTATAGTGCATTGAGGGACTCATGCAGAGATTTCCCCATTTTTAGAAAACTGATTCTTTCATCTTACCTTAAACGTTCTATCTGTCAGATAGCTTTTCAGAAGCTTATCTGAGATATCTGGTAGAACTCGAGTTCTTTTCGTAAGTAGCCCATCAGTGACCCGTTAATATTGACAGCAACCTCGATAAGTTCTTTCGGTTACGGCTCATCAGTTGCATAGTTCGCTTAGCGTTCAAGAAGGACACCATCAACCTAGAGACCCTGCATGTGTCCAGCCATCTATTTCCAGCTTACCTAAGAAAGTATCCGAAGAAACTACTGTTAATAGTCCCAGCGGTATTGCGACTGACACAACATAGGAGATGTTTAAAGCATATCCCACTTTAGGTAGCTCATCTGCCCGTTCATTACCAAACTAGTCCCAATGGGCAGGGATCCAAACTAAAGTAATATCACATATCCCCAATAGCCTTAACAACTCTTTCTTACATTGACTGACTAACAGAGACGTAGTAGTAGTGTACGACTTGAGTGACAGAACTGCCGCCTGACTGTCGACAAAAATACCAATACTTTCGAGAATATTCCGGTCATATAGTAGCCTACATGTCTGCCATTTACTTTTTAAGGATTATTCCATGTAGATGTTGCCCGTTGCTACGTCATAGGTGTTCCCTCCGTGAGCACCAATTTTATTATACTTTTTCCAGGGTTGGAATTCTGGCTTGCTTGTCCCTGTAACGAGAGGCTTCTCGTATCGCCACAAAACATAGTCTAGTGGGGTCAAGTCGCATGACAAATGACTGCTCCTTAAAGTAAGACTCAGCTTTCAAAGGGTTCATGGTATTCCGTGCCGTGCGACATGTGGCACCTTCTTATTGAAACCACATGTCAACCAAGTCCAGTTCTTCCAATTTGGTTAAAAAAAGGGCTAATCATCGCACGGTACCTTGCTCCATTGACTGCGTTGTGATTTCCATAGTTCTTGAAGAAGTGCGGTCCAATAATGCCGCCGGCCCACAAACCGCACCAAACAGTGTATTGCTCTTGAACTGCCTCTGGCTGTTGTAGACACCAAATCCGGCAATTCTGTTTGTTGATGTACCCCTTGAGAGCTTTGTCGCTGAAGACAAGGTTTACGTAGAAAACACATTTCGCACACAGCACAAATTTTGATAATGAAATTCAAAGATTTGCAAGCTTTGTTCGTTTGCTAGTCAAGTCATAGTGAAATGACAAACCTCAGCATCTTTAGCATTGCCACATGTCAGGAATCTTTTTTACATTGAAAACCCAGACAGCAAAAAAATCACCCTTGCACACAATCGAAGTTGGGAGAAGGATAAAAGAGGCTGTTTTATTCCCAGACAGTCGAATAGACAGAATGTCAGTTCCGGGCAAAAACTGATTATTTAATTAAGCAAAGAATCCAAACGTTAGTAAATAATTTATGATGAAGTATTGATATAAAAAACCGATTGCTTAAAGTTTTAAACATTCACCCAAATCCAAAGATCATCACAAAAAGTATTTACAATTTCAAAAAGAACTTGCAGATTAAAAAAAAACTAATCAGTTAAATAAACGAAATTCTTTGAACGAACACACATAATTTTGTTCTTTTACTTATTCGTAGAAATTAATAAATTTCTTAACAAATTTCTAAGAATTTGCCAAAAGAAGTGAAATGGTGGCAGCTTCTTGAACCAAACTAAATGTAACATAATTCAACAGGTGAATTTATTGTCGAAAATCAACAAAATCTTGAAAACAAGCAGCACAACAAGAACAAAATAAGTAACATTTACTTTTACATTTTCCACAAAAAAATAAAAAAAATACCTTAAACTTTGTGTTCATTTCAAAAGTGCCGTAATTAAAGTCATTAAATTTAACATCTCTCCGTATGTAAATCTTGTTTAATTTTTAATTTTTTGTTTTTATACTAGTTTTCTAAAAAAAAAATGTATCTTTTCAAAACAATCTCCAGTTAAATCATTCCATTTATGGTCAAGCACGGACACAAGCACAAATACCCATACGTAGGTAGGCACACTGTTACCTAAAAAAAGCCAAAAGATGCTAAAAGTGATGGTTGTGAAGTACAGTGCAGGGTAAAGTTGAATGCATGCTTTCGAAACGAAAAGACAAAGCGATGGAAATGGGGTGTCATAGGATATCAAATTAACGAAGCATAATATTTTTGTCATGCACTGTGAGTAACAAATGTGTACAATATCCACCACACATAGTGGTGACCGACCTCCTCTCATTGTTATTCCGAGTAAAGATGTTACTGAAAAGTTTCACAATTCGTTAATAGTTTTATGTGTCGTGTTAATTGTTATAATGTGACCTAAAAGTGACCCACGAAATACAATAAACTTTAACATTAAAACAAGCAAAAAAAGAGAATTCACCTGTTTTCATAAATAAAATATTAAAGAGGCCTCCTCTTAACAAAGACTGTAATAACAAGTGAATTAATATGAAGATTTATACAAAATATGTTTACGTATCTTTTTTTTTTAATTTTACGTTATACTGTTTTTATATTTATTTGATTCTATTATATTATATTTTAATAAAACTTACTAACGATTATGAGAACGATTAGAGGAGTTTTAGCCTGTCGTACGTACGACAGGCTAAAGAACTTAATTTATTAGTATTTTTTGACCGTAAACTACACAGAGGAGAGGATAAGAAAGGCCCACATATTTTTATCGCTACGCTGCAGAACTGTGGGCTGAAAATGGGGCCTCAATCCGAACATGTCACGCTGGCTGTACAGAAGCGTGATTAGGCCAACTCTGACCTATACTTCCGTAGTATTGTGGAAGGCAGTATGGAAGAGGTGTAACATAGTTACCTTACAGAAGGTTCAACGAATAAGCGGAGCAATCAGAAACACACCAACAATGTCGCTGGAAACTATATTATTATTATTAATGTATGGGGGGATATCGAAGAAGACCACTTACTTTCTGGGTCCCTTTTCGACCCCCATTTCGCTCCTCAAATTGATTTCAGGGAACCGATTCGTAATCACAGCCACCTTACTTTCAATTGAGTCTCGTGCCAGCCCTAGCCTTTACTCTTGGCTAAAGTGATTTTAGACTGTCGACTGGTAACTGTCGAAACTCTTCCTCATCACGGAGTCTTTTGTAATTGCTAGCATTTGTCTAAGGCTTAGTTCCCCCATGGCATACCCATCTAACAAGTGTCTGCCCGTGGTCTTAAGCCTTATGCTAGCCAGTGCTGGACATTCACACACAATGTGCACTACCGTCTCAGCCTCTTCCAGGCATAGTCTGCAAGTATCATCTTCTACGACTTTCATCTTAGCCAGATGGTACTTGAAGTTTCCATGTCCTGTCACTAACGCAGTGATCCAGCTTAAAGTAGCCCTATTATACCCGAGTACCTTGCTGGCCTTCCTGCCAAGGGGCTCTTTGAGCACCATTCTAGCCTGTCTACATGTGGTATTCTCCCTCCACCTACTCAGATGTAATGAGTTTACCCATTGAAGAACTTCAGTTCGCACTAGGCCATTCCCCAGGGCAACCCTGGGTTCTGGTCCACAGAAATCCACATCAGATCCCCTTTTTGCTAGTTGGTCTGCTGCTTGGAAACTATATTAGATATCCAACCAAAAGAAGTCCAAATAAACTATAAGGCGAGCACGACTGCGAGCGACGGGTGAATGGATCAACCGAGATCACAAAATAAAAATATCGGATACCTGAAACAAAGATTATAGCAAATTGTGAGACACTGATACAAGACATATGTTCCTGGTCAAACGGTTCGTTGGCACAGATGCTCGAGGGAATCAGCTTTGTCACAGACGCCACCAAATTAGGGGGAGATAGGGTTCATGCTATCACGGAGTGTCTGAACGGTCTTAGAGATACTGACAGGCCTGGGGATGCTAATATTTTTGCGCATGGTAGACTGCGCGTCATATGGGTGTCAGGTCGGTATGTAGTGGCCGGAAATAAACGAGCCAACGGTCTGGGAAGAGAGCTCCAGGAGGTGTGAGATAATTGACGGTTACTCAGGTCTATACCGTATAATGTGCGCGGGTAGTGATTACTGCACGGCATACTGGGAGGACGTTGAGACGATGGAACAATTCCAATTCTTCTTCCAGATAAGCACTCGACGTATCGCGGCCGACAATTTACCGAACGTGCCTCATTTAGTAGACACCGACTGTTTAAGAGTAGAGACTTTTTCAAAATGAAAAGCGCACAGCATGGTGCTAGTCTAGGTGTGTGCCTATTATCAAATACAAGGTGGCGCTATACTCCTTACGAACACGGAGTACTGATCTCGATTTTTTATGGAATAATTTGTCGTTATTATTGGCGCAGATTTCCTTGTGGTCCATCATCGAATGGGCAAATACAACGGAATTTAGGAGGTCGCTTTAAAGAGTGTGGGACAACAGGCGATGCTGACTGGGCTAGCGTGCCCCGGAGAAGCCGGTTTTCGAAAAATATAGTGGGTATGGCTTAAGATGTTGCAGAGAACCCCGGACGTTACAGCTTGGTATGCTGCTTACGCTGGAGGTATCATAATGTCTTATTTTCTTAAAAGTGTAGCGGGCAAAATAATTACTGCCGCCAGCGAGCACTAGAAAACAATTCCGAATGAATTTCTCCTTCTTTGATTGGATGCATTGGGACGGTATAATATATATGTGGTTTCAACGGTGCATACTGCATGCGCCACAACTGAAATTCTGAAGGTTGTATTTCCGTGTTGTCGATTTGCACTGGCCGCAACAATTGCCCTTTTTATCGTTTTAGACTTCTTTTTGTTGGGTGTTCTGAATGCGAGGACCTATCGTCGGAAGTTCTGTCAAGAGTGATGAAAATACTATAAAACAGACCCATATGGTCATTAATTCCACCAACGGCCACTTGATTTTCTCGACTTTATAAAAAACGTTTTAAACATCAAATTACCATAATCCAAAAGCAGAACCAAAGGTCTTTATTCATAAGAAACCATAAAGCCACAGAATAGCGGGTGACAACTTTTAGGTCATCTTGATTCTAAAAGTAAACTTATATAACGTAATAAAATAACAAATCTGATCCGATAACTTGTCCTTCCATAGCGGACAATAGCTCGATCTTACCTGAACGACCGGAGTTGATGAATCTTCGCTTAAACACGATACTAGCTTAACGTTAGAAAACTGTTGAGCTGATAGATCGCAGAATCTTGGTAGCCACCTCAAAAACTTGAAACTATACAACCGGGAAAATTGGCGCGCCATAAACTGGACGACTACGGCCTACGATATTCGACCGATAACTAACCAGCTAATAAAAACAATAGAATGTACGTCTTCTTGGGCTCTAGTATTGTTTTCTGATCCGCCGAATGTAGCTTTTTAAGGCACCAAGACTGAAAGATGAGGACTTTTGAAGTTAAAATAATAGAAAACCGCCTAATACAACAATCTCTACGGTGATTGTATTTCTATAAGGTCCCAGTTGTATAAGGTCACAGTCCAGTCAGCCCTGCTGTCAAAACTGCGATGTATTAAAATCAGCCGATGGAAATAATTTTCTGCTTTGTTTAAGCGCGACTTCATCTACTTAAAATTGCAATCAGCATTTTAACACTTTTTAACAAAAACAATAATTATGTACAACCAAATAACACATTCAAAATTTTTATTAAACACGCATTCAGATGCCACAAATAATTAAGCCAATTAAGAGAAATATTCATTCTCACCATTCAGTTGATAATAATAATCGATTCGAATTGTTCGTTGTTAGTGTGACGAAAAAATACCCAAAGGAGCAATCGATTAAATTTACTAACTTCACACACAATTGTTGAGTCTCTACAATTGCGATGCGAAGTCAAGCAGCTAGCCAGTTAGCCAATCAAACCAACCAACAAAAACTCAATGGTGAAAAAGTGAATTGGCCAGACAGCCAGTCTGTCAGTCATTCAATTCAGCAAGTAGCCAGGCTGGCATTCCTACTAGTATTTAGTTAGTACGAGTATATAGTACAAAATAACAAGTTTAAACTTGTTTAAAGAGAACTTGCTACGTTTTTATTTGTGGCGAAGATGAAAAAAATTTAGCCAAAAATGCCGATAAATCTGAACTGAATGAATGTTTGATTTTCTTTTAACACTACGTTTATGTTACGCTCAAGAAAAAAATGTTTAATAAATTCAAATGAGAATTGATTTGATTTGATTTCTCCTCCACAGAGGATAGTTTAGTCGAAAATTACCAAACGTCCTATTTATGAGAAGGGTTTTATTCAATGATTTAGCCGGTCTCACACCCGGAAAAAGACTCCAAGCTTCTTTTGCGGTCAACAGAGTCTTACTTCTAATTAGTGCCGAATTAGTGACAGATATCCAGTAGAAGGAAACCTTATAACCATTGAGCAGCTTGCGACGTGTTTCAAAATACTCAAAAACAAGCCTGGGTCGAAATTACTATGAAAGCAAGAGTTTTAGGTCAGCTTGGCTAAACTTGAATATAGAAATGTGCGCCTCTTTAGACTCTTATCTAAGTTGACGCGACTACACGTGGAGATTGTTGCTTGAAATACCGTGGGCCATTAGGACGTGGTCAGTGATAGACTCGTGTTCGGTCCAAATATGCCGCCACCAACTTCAGCTTCGGCTTTGGATTCTTCTGAACCAGCTCAGACTTCTAAAATCCACACAACGACCATTCTCCATCCAAGTGACTATCCGGGATAGTGACATTTATTCTCCTACCAAACGTTAGTCCGGAGTTGCTTCCTTCTCTTGGCTTACCGAGAAGAAGTAGTTTAGCTCAAACTAATTCAGATTCTCCATATGCAGCATGTGTTCAGACCTGCGACAAACACAATACATGCCCATAATAGGGGGCTTAATTCGAGTATTTGTAATGAAGTTCGCATAGATAGTATTCGTTTCCATTATGTCTCTATTATATCTTAACGACAAATACGTATTCTCGGATATCCAGGTTTCATTCACAATTACGCAATACCTTAATATATAGTTTGTGGTCAAACTAATCGTGTTTGTTGCCAGCACAAATATGATCATGCAATACAGTTTGTGCTTATTTATGGGTATTAAGGCGAATTTCCTGCATTTATTTTTCATAATTCATTTTGTTTCTCTTCAAAATGTTCTTTCATTTCAGTCAATCCAAAATACTGAAATTCCGTGAGGACTTTGGAGCTCCAAACTTTTCCGTTTAAATCAACTCACTTTTTTCTGACTACAGAATGTCAACCATCAGACAGCTTTGTTATACATTACTGATATACTTCTTATAGATATTGGAAACGAATTTCCGTCATTCCTTGTCAAGTTGGGTTTGAAGGCAAACCGGTTTAGCCGGCTTAACCGGTTCAGTGGCATTTTTGGAAAGCGAGGACGAGAATTCGTTTCCAAATATTTATATCAAATCAAGTGTCAGAAAACAAAATCAAGAATCGATATACTCCTCGTTTGAAATCCCACCAAATTGAAGAAAAACCTTTAAGTTGACGTGAATCGAAAGTACACGGTAAATGGCAACAAGGCTTAACATGAACAGCTGTTAATTGTAAATTACAGCTTCGACGTTGCGTTTTGCTGTCATCATACTGTGAGTGTTGCTTTTATATGTCATTAACATAGAAATAACAGAATTTCTTAAAAAGAAAAACTTTCTTAAAAAACTTTACTAGAAATTAAAGAACTTTAATATTGTATAGATTTTTGGAACGAATTTCCGTCATCCCTTGTCAAGTTTGGTTTGCAGACAAACCGGTTTCGGCTATGTGCCATCTTCAGTGTCATTTTTCGAACGAAATTCGTTCCAAAAATGTACTTCAAAACACCTTGTCGAATCAAATCAAGAATCATAATATTGTTTACTTTATTTATGGAGTTAAAATTTAAAAACTTTAACAGGATTAATCGCGGATACGGCTTAGACTTTTGAGGGAGGAAACATTTTTAAATAAAACCAAAAAATATCAAAATTTTGTTTTGGTATATTGTGTATTTTATAATCGTTTAGGGGGAACATTCTATTTTTCGTCTGCCCGCAGCTGCGTTCGAACATGATTGTTTGCCTATACCTCTTTAACACTTCCCTAACCTTAATTGCCACAAATCATTTACCAACTTTATTTTGTTGAGCGTACAACTTACTATAAGCAACAAATGACGGCGGCAACCAAATAATATTCTACAAAAAGAAAAAAAAATAAGAAAAAACACCTCAACCCAAACGCAACAGAATGTCATAATGACAGTTGTTTTGGCATCACGTGCGCAATTTGTTGTAGTCGTTTTTTTATTTTTGCTGTTTTCATATAATTTTTGTCACTTGTCAATTAACTGTCAATTGGCTGTCGAACGCTTTATAAATTGTCAATATTTATGAACACGTTCTCTGCTGTTTTTCGTTTGCAACAAAATTGTTTGGCGATCTTAAAACATGATCATTTGTGGTAATATTATTTAAGTTTCTGTTTCGCCGTTTGGCAGTTGTGATCTTTTGCAGGCTGGTTGACTGGCGTTTATACTTCTTAAGGAAAAATGAAAATTTTTCTTCATACAATTTTTAATTGACAATTACGTTGTATTAAGAGGATTTATGGCTAGAAAAGGATTTATGATTGTTATTTTATTTTGTGGCTTTTGTTGGCGTTCTTGTTGTCTTGTTATTAGTATGTGATTGAGCGACTGTCAATAATGTGCTCTATAATTATTTTAATCAAAATTATTGACAATTTTTAACGTGTTTCTTTTTTCTGTTTCTTTTTCTTTACTCTTTTTTTCTGAAACCCAACGAAATAAATGTAGCATCTTAAGGGCAAAAATATTTATATAAACCCATTAATAAAGATAGCGTGAACATTAAAAAAATTTAATTGTCAATGGTGCCAAGTAATTCAATTAAACTAAAAATTTGTATACCCATTCTACTTGACTTGGGCATTGCCACATAATTTGAAATTACCAATTACGTTACATGTAATGGGTAATTGATAACTCGCAATTATCAATTACATAATTAATTACAAGATGTAGTTGATATCGTCGAAGTCTGCATTTAAGGCTGGATCCACGTGACGCTTTAGCGTTTGAGGTAGGCAATTTTATGTGAACAAAAAATGTTTTTTAAAGGGAGTTATACTATTTTCCTTCTCCTTGCATTACCTTCTGCCCATCAGCAAAAAGGTGATCGAAAGATGGGTCGAAAAGGGACTGATTAAGTAAGTTGTCTCCTTAACTATCCCACCTACATCAATTACATATCTCAATTATATTCACTTTTTTTGTTCTATAAAAGGTATGCCAGTGCTGTAGCGAGCATAACTAGCGCCCAATGTATGAGACCAGTTCTGAACACATTTTTACGAATTTTATATGGTAAATAGAAATTAAATTCCTACCCAAGTTCTTACCCAGTCCCGAAAATTTAAATGAAAGGTACCAAAAGTGGACTACATTTTTTATTGCCAGGTTTGGCATACTATAGTTTTTATGAAAAGATGTTTTTAAATTACCAACCCCGATCATGTTCGATTATTGAAACTTTTATCGGAGAGTATTCGATCAATTACGAACCTAAATCTGTAATTGTATTGAAAATTTACGAAGAAACCAAGGAAGTTAACAAAATTTGCCATTACCCCGAATTATTGCAAAACCCGATATTTTATCGAGTAATTATAATAATTTGTAACGTCACCAAAAACACAAAAATTACCCAATTTGTACAAATTAGGAAAAACCCCACAAAATATTAAATCTCGCCAAAAAAATTAATTTAAAAATCCAAATTTCGCCAAAGATCCAGATTAACCACAAAATTTAATTTCGCTTAAAATGTTCTAATAACACTCAAAATTTTATCATCACATGATGTTACCAATAAATTCAAACTTCACAACAAATCAGAAACCAACAAAAATTCAAACATTTTCGAAAAAATATAAAATTCACCAAAAAAAAAAATTAAATCATTAAAAGTATAAATTTTACCAACCGAAATTAAGCCAAAATTTAAAAAAAAATTCGGTAATTCGACAAAAAAAACCATAATTAATTTATTTGCGAAAGGAATTGTTTTTTAGAAAAAAAAATATTACAAAAAATAGCCCGAAACCCGAACGTCGCTAACCTTTTAACTTCTAGCTCAAATACCACCAAAAATATTACATTTCACCAAAGAGTCGAAATTTCACCGAAAATTTTATAAATTTTTATCAACTTGAAATTAAATATTTTACGAAAAAAATAATTTCATTACAAGTCGAAAATTTAGAAAAATGTGAAAAATTCACCAATAAGTTTAAACATCGCCAAATAATTTAAAACTAGTTACTAACTAAATGTATGTTAATGAGTTTTACTGCCAGGCCCACGACGTCGAACGCGTAAAAGCGTAAAATCCATTTTTTAGAAGTTTATTTAGTCCGTAACTAAATAAATAAATTCATAAAATATTTCGTTAAGGGGACGCAAACTAGTTTTTTTTCTATTAGAATTCAAGCAAACGTTGGCGTTCGTCATAGTGGGCCTGGCAGTTATGATTTATTTCTTCTGATTAAAATTAAGATACTTCTAAGAAACTTAAACGACCCCCAACCCTCTAAAAGTGGCACACGGTGCATGATGTCCCCCTTGCACTAACCTCGCTACTCCACTGAGGCTGACTGGTATTTGGAATGTGTGAGTCATAGGGTAAATATTTTTTGAACAGATGGTTTTTTATATATAATTTAATTAAAAATTCGATTTTAAATCTGTTTCAATAAGACAATCATACTTTTTTTAAGTTCCGAATAACAAAAGTCTTTAATATTTTATCAATATAGTTTTTATTATAAGTTTTAATGATTTTGAATAAAATGTCGGAGATAAAACCCTCGAAATTAAAAGGTTATTTATTATTTAATGTTTAAATGAAGCCAAGTTTTAAGGGGTAAAAATAACGCAATTTGTTTTTTTTAATATACACACTGTGTGCACAGCCCTGAACTTGGCATGGCGCACTACTGTGAGCCCTAATTAAACAAAGCAAAAGCAACAAATTTTGCAAATGATTTTTTTGCACGGGCGATTGTAAAATAATTATTAAAATATTATATAGAAATTATTAATAAATAATAATTTTAATAGAAAATCAAAGTTCTTTATTCACTCAAGTACGTAAGTTACTTTTAATAAATGTGTACGCATACGTACATATTTAATATTAATTTCCCCTTCGTACGACAAAGCCATGTAAAAATGCCAGGTCTCTTTCATGCAAAATTTTAGAACTCGAACCTGTCCCCTAAATAACCATATGCAAATAATAATTCAGGTTTTTTTATATGGAAATTTAATTAATTTATTAATTGATACAATAATTTTCTTAATACAAATTTTCTTTGTATTTCTGAAATAAATTTCTTAATTGATTTAATTATTTATTGAATCCGAAGAATATAGAAAATTGAATTGCATAGTTAATTGATTCAATAAAAAACTTAATTATATATCAAACTGTAATAAAACAAGACTTTAGTAAGTGTAAATAACTTTTTAAGACGCGACCAAATAGTCGAAATTTCTGCCTACGAGGCGCTCCATCCTTCCTACTCACTTCTATACTTACAGCACGTTTGTCCAGTATTACTTTCCTGATTGTTCAATTAAAGATCGAATCCAAAATTCTAAACAAAATTAAATACAGTAATTGAAAGCGGAAAACTAAAGTCTGCAATGTTGAAGAAAAACTTTATTTACCGGTTTCATAAAACATAAAAAATGACACTGAGGAAGGCCGAGACCGGGTTTTCTCCAAACCAAACTTGACAAGAGATGACGGAAATTCGTGTCCAAAATCTACATCAAAACACCCTGTCGGAATAAGAAATTCATAGATAAGAAATAAAGGATCAAGTATGACAAACATTTTAACCGAACTTTTGTCGAAGAAGACCCAGACACGTCGTGTCGGCATCGATCAGCTGAATTGAGTATCACCATAGAGTCAACCCGGTTTAATATGCGCTTAGATTTGGATCTATAAGATTGTGCTGATGCAAGGCCGTGACTTTGCCAATTGGGAACTAGAAAAGTTGGCCGTAGATTCGGATTTTGGCCCAAAAAGCATCTTGAAGCACTACCAACGAAACCGAGGTGGTCATTTGAATGATGTCCTATCCATAAAATAAAGCTTCAAAATAAAGCAAGACCTTATTTGATATCTTACGCCGTTTCGTTTTTATATGGTCACTCTATATGGGCATAAAAATATTTTATGAAATGAATAGGTAACCAAAACTTAACTTGTTTCTATTCTAAAAGTAAAATTTTCGATTCGGACTCGGCCGAATTAGGACTTTGCCTGAGAGGCGCGTGCGACCAGACTCTATTGCTTTCCCTTTACTTTCATTTTCTTTAAAATACAAACTACATGCCAGTTCCGGTTGCTTTACTGGCTTCAAATAATTTTATATGTCAATAGCTTTTAATAGCGCTAACAAAATTGTTTTAAGTTGTTTTTATGAATGAAACTTTTGTCTTTCCATTGTTGAAAGAAATTAAGTCAATTTGTTTGAAAAATTAATAAACGAAAAAAAGAGAAGTATTCGGTAGTAGCAATAGATTAAACCACTTAACATTGTTGTACTTTACAAAGTTAATTTTATTTTATGATCATTCTAATGAATCTTGACTCTTTTCATATTCGAAACAGTCGTTTGTTAAAACAATTACTGTTTGTTTTGATCTTTGAACATTTTTGTGGCATTTTGAGGCAAATGCATAACTCACACAGAAATGTAAATTAAAAAGTATTTCTTTGTGGTAGAAAATTATACAAGCCCATAAATTAAGTATTTATTTGCAACTCGTGACATTAGAAATGAATTATATATTTCTCTAAGATTCGAAAATAAATTATCATCATCATAAACCCAATTTCATGGCATGCTACTCATAATGTTAAAGTACGGTCGCATAATGCAGTTGCTTTCGTCAAATATCTGGTAACAAGAGACGGTTGTATTTAAGAAAGAAGAGAGTGTTAGTCAATAGTAACACGACCGATGTATCCGTCTCGTTCATTTTGAAAGTAGCTATTTATCTAAATAATAGCGCTGAAGGACATT
Organism: Phania funesta; assembly: GCA_963932375.1. Classification (NCBI taxonomy): domain Eukaryota; kingdom Metazoa; phylum Arthropoda; class Insecta; order Diptera; family Tachinidae; genus Phania; species Phania funesta. The sequence continues at coordinate 98,148,738 of OZ010653.1, read as the reverse complement.
CAAGGCAGCGTTGCGACAATAGAAAAATTTTTTCTAAGCAAAATTTTGGAAAAAAATATTTAAAAATTGTATGTATTTTAATTTATTTAAAATATTGTTTGTGTTATTTGTACTTCAGAATTGAAAAATATATATCGTACAACCAACCGCTTTAAAGGTGACACAACTTAAAATTTGATGTAGTCAAGTTTAATTTGGCGACAAACCGGTTTCGGCTAGGTGCCATCTTCACTGCCATTTTTCGTTCTCAGAAGTTTGTATAAATTCGTCGGTGTTTTATTGTTTGTCATGTGAGCTAATAACACGTCAACTTCGTTTAGCACATAGGCATCTGTTCGGTGTGAACAGATAGCAAATAAAGCTCATAGGTCAAGGTGTTTTTGTAAGGATTGCCATTTTGTTACGTTGTATTGCATCAGAATTGGTGTTTGCGGATGACAGACAAAAGTTATAGGCAGAGGTTTTTTCTATTTCGTTCATCATGTAGCCATATGTCAGGTGCGACCAGCTACCAGGTAAAGCTCGTAGCTCCAGTGTTTTTGTATGGATTGGTACGCGTTAGTGATTACTGATTACGGCCTTATTGCATCAGAATTGGTGTTTGCGGATGATATGTAAACGTAAGAGGCATATTTTTTTTATTATTATTTATAGTGTTGTTTGTTGCGGTCGAAAGAAGTCGGTGTTTATTGGATTTTAAATTTGGGTATAGTGTCTTTTTTGCTTTGTTGCTTTGTGTAATCTTGTCCGTTATTTTTGTAGTGTGTTTTTAGGTTAATTTTAGAGGTTCTGATATAACGTCTGCATTGGAGTTTGTTCGTTTATAATGCCTCCGTCCAATGTCTTTGGTTTGCATATTTCTATGTTTTCTAGCATGCTTAGTCGACCGTCCTTTGCGCTGTGTGTGTAGTAGCTATACCGTTTTTCTAATGTGCTCTGGATTACATTTATTGTTGAACATTTGGTTAGCAAAGTTAGATTCTAGTGTCGAGCTGGGTTTATGTATCTACTTGTTATACTGTTATTTGTTCGCAAAATCCTGTTTTTATTTTGCGTCCTATTTGTCCTATGTAGCTGACATGTGCACATTAGTTTGTATCCCCCCTATTTATCCAGCTGGTCTTCTTTATTTGTGTTGGCCTATAATATTCGTCCTAAGTTGTTTGGCGTTTGAATGCTAAATTTATGTTGTAGTTCCTGAGAAAGTTGACTATTTTGTGAATTGGTTTCCTGGAGGAAGTTTAAGTTTTCCCGGTTTTTCCTTCGAATTCATTGTTGTGTTCTCTGATCCCTTGAAACTCTTTTTTGACTTTGTCTACAGTGTCTTTCTGGTAATCGTTGTTTGCTGCTATGGTATATATCGTGTTTAAGTATTTGTTGTAGGCTTCGTTTGTTAGTGGTGTTCGTTCTAGCCTAGTTATTAGTTATTTTCATTGCATGATTATTTAACAAGGTAGTAGTAATAAAAACGGTTATGCAAGGAATACACATTTCATTTTGTGTTTTTTCAACAAAATAGTCTTTTGTAATTTACAGTATTGCTCTTCCAGACTTTATATTTTTTATAATGTTAAGAGTTATTCTTGTTTATTTTATCAAGCGGCCTATAAATCCTCTTCCTGCTTTGTTGCTGTTCCTTTTGTTTTTTGCTATCACTTTTGTTATTTTGGTTTCTCATTTAGATACGTCGCCTCCGAGAGAGATGTATGTATGGGGGGATATCGAAGCAGACCACTTACTTTCTGGGTCCCTTTTCGACCTCCGAGAGAGATAACCTTATATGCAAAAAAAATATGGCTGTGGCATGATCACGAGAACCATATTATGTTATTTACAACAGTATATTGTTGCCGCAAACATATCATATACAACTTGAAAACATTATAAACATCACTTTAGTTGCGATAAACAATTGTACACATTTTATCATAATATTATTTCCAGTCGTAAACACTGCAAAATGACAACAATACACTTCTTACTAAAATTCAACCACAAATTGTTTTGGCTACATAAAAATGGTATAATAATTCTAACCATAATATAATATATAAAATGGATTTGGTGTTTAGTCAAAATATGATGTCTTATCACATAGGCAGAACGTCCATTGTGAAGTTCGCTGTGTAACACGAAGCACCGTTCTGCCGGTACAGCTTGTGTTCCGTAATTACATTCTTCAATTAGGGCCAAGAGAACTTTATTGTCATTGATCTGTAGCGCTTGATGTTTCTGGTTATGGTCCCATCAACAATGTTATCAAAGAAGTATGAACCAATAATGCTCCTGACCCAAATTTTGCAATAAAATAATAATTTTGTGTTGAAGGGCTAGTTCCATAGATGCAAGCGCTCCGAAGCCCTCTCTGCGAATGGGTACATTGATTAATCGAAACAGTCGTCTCGAATTCGGTCACCAATTGTTGGAGAAGCGACTTTGAAGGGCCGAGGAGCACCAGCGAATACTAATTTTGATAAGAAAGTTTTATCATTTGGCCGTGCTACTCCCTCAGTAACGGAATAAATAACAGATTTGACAGACGCCGGCAAACTACATGGCCACCATAGAATGTCTGCATCGACCCTTTCTTATTGGAAACCCCTTTATTCAAACTTAAAAGCTTACGTATAAAACAACTTATTACAATGTACCAAATAAGTTAGGACAGAAAGGTACAAATTGTCCACTATCATCTACTAGGCCCTCAACATCAAACAAAGCCGTCATAATTTTGTGACTTGTCCCCAGTGACCAGACAAACCATAATCGTCATAATCTGCACATTTCATTTCAGCAGCTTGATGATTATACTACCTGCAATAAATACATAGTTTAAGTATGTTTCGTTTCATAGTAATAAGTTAAATATAATTATCCGAGCATTCAGTTCATCAAAAATGTAAACCTTGAACGAGATTTTGTTTCCCCCTCCTCCGAAAAGAATGTTAAAGTTTTGTTTTAAATGTCTCAGGGCATAAAGAGCACTGCAACATTTTGAGATCCTCACAATTTTACAGGCAACAGGTGAACAATTAACTGAACAGTTTGTAATTCATAGTGACAAAAAAATAGTAAAACAAACAAAAAGTTGCATAAAAACGCAATTTCAAAGAAACTTTGTAAGTGGACAAAAAATTCATATTAACAAAAAACCAACACATACACACACATAAATCAAAGCGTTGGTGATGAAATTATATGTAATTGTCCCCAGCACTAGATGAATTGTTCGTTAAGTGACTGACAGACTGGCTGGCTAGCAATTTAACAGCCTGCTTGGTAGTTAAGATGAATGGACTTATGCTTTTTTATGTTCATACACCAAGGAGATCGTAATGTGGGTTTCTTTTTTCATACACAAATGTACACTTGGACTACAATGCAAAAATTGCTTTACAGAGAATAATTAACAGTAATAGCAGCAAAGCTTTAAATAGTGGGAAGGCTTGTAAACAAGGGAGTTTGGAAAATGTTTGCAAAACTCAAAGAGCTATTGGGATATATTTTTTCGAAAGGCAATTTCTTTACAAAAATGCCAATATTCTCTAATTGGCGATTCGAAATGAAAATTTAAGCCTGAATATTTAATGTAATTATGGGTCCCTTTTCGACCCCCTTCTTCCCACGAATTTATTTTTGGCAACCGATTTGTAATTTACGACTACCTTACTCTCTTCCGAGACTCATGCTACCGCTAGCCTTTACTCTGGGTTGTAGTGATTTCAGACTGCCGAGTGGTAATTGTCGGTCTCCTTCCTCAACACAAAGTCTCTTGTAATTGCTACTATTTGCCTAAGGTCCACCATGGAATTCACATTTAACAAGTATCTGCAAGTAGTCCGCAGCCTTATGCTAGACAGTGCTGGACATTGACGTGCTACAGAGATTAACCTCTCCACCTCTTGAGACGCTTCATTGTCCGTCCCTATCGAACGGCTTAGGAGTACTTTTCGAGATTTACCCATCCAATCCTCGCGAGGCGTTCTTGTTCATCTCTTACGGCTTTCTGCCTTGGCAAATTAAAACCGCAGTTCCTTCAGAGAATTCATATAATTTTCACAAGTAGTAGAGAAAAATATGTCACCCACACAGAGCTCCATATGTACGGGTAAGTCTGTATTAAAACTGGATATCGACTGGTATCCAAAGAACGCACACTAGAGACCAATCACCCTCTTGTGCACGCATGCCTGTCACATCAGTTCCATTGTGGATTCGGGATTTTTATAAGAGAGTGGTAATTTCTCTCAGCTCGACTTATTTAGGTAGACTCCTTGCAGAGACATGAACCAGTTACCATGAAGAGGTAGAAAGAAAAATTACACAGAAGATGGGACATAGCCGAAACTGGCTTGCCTCCCAACCAAACTTGACAAGAGATGACGGAAATTCGTTCCAAAACTCTATATCAAATCATCCTGCCCGAATAGCAAATCTAGAATCACAACTTCTGACAGTGCCAAACCTTTGTGCTTGCCAGCTGAAGAACGGTTAAGCCTCATAGTTTTTAACTAAAAAGAGTAATCCAAATCTGGCTAAGAAAATATCGAATAAATTAAAAAAAATACTACCTATAATGGGAAACTGCTCCAGAAAAAACCACCAAAATCCCACGAAATCCCAAAACTGGGAAAAAAGACTTAGTCCTCGAAAAAACCATCAACATTTTTATAAGACATAATTAGAGAAAATCGCATGAAATCGGAAAAAGCGGCAGATATTTAAATCGTAAGTTGGAAGAAATATCAAACTAAAGATTAAATGGTTTTTTCAAATATAAAAACAAATTCCTGAAGGTACAAAATCTCAACAAATATAACAGCGAAAATAAATCTGAAAATAGGAAAGAGAAGCAACCAGTTAAAAAAATGCAATCAATAAAAAAACGGCCAAACTATGGGCCTGTTTATGTAACACAAGCTAGTGACTCGTCTAGAAAATTGATATGAAAAACACTCTTATTTTATTTTTGTACAAATTTTCCAGACAAGTCATATATAATATATTAAAAATCGCTTACAACTTTAAGCAAACCAAAAAAAAATTCTAAAAATGGTTAAACTTCTGTTTAAAGTTATTTTACAACTAAACAAAATACTTTTAAGACATATTGTCTACAGGCCCCCTGTAGAAGCTTGTACTCCTTTTAAAACCGGAAAAGTATTGGTTAAAATCGCTAAAATAAAAAAGCTTCGGTTTTCGAAAATCGGTTAAACAATTTAAAATCAAATAAAATCGAAATCGAAATAATTAGTAAATTCAGATAAAAACGATCGATCCAAAACCCTAAAAATCGCATAAAGTTCAAGCCTCAAACATCAAAAAATTCCTTAAATCACCAAATTAGAAATGTTAATCAAAAGATCGCTAAAATAAAAAGAAATAAATTGTAAAATATTCGAGAAATCTAAAATAATCATTTTAAAAATGCCAAATTTCCACTCTAAAATTCCACTGATGCACGTTCACCCACGCAGCTGTTACAAACTTACGCTTTATCTTATCTAAAGGTAATCACAGACATCGTCCTTTTTTGGCTATTTTAACCGCGCGGACGTTGCTTTGTTCAGTTTTTCCAAAATCAAGGCGTTATCAAAACAACTACATTTCTATTAACTACAAAGCGCAACATTATTCAAACTGAAGTCACTTGCCCCCAGCAAAAACCACTGCTTGTTTCCGATGTCCAACTTTGGAGCATTTCTTTTTAAGTGCTTATATCAGCGCTTTATAAGATCTTCGAGATTCACTGAATGCTTACTTTCGTTTGCTTTGTAACTCATCGTAAAATGTGTATAGTTATTTTGTGTTCATTGCCCTACAGTAGTGGCGTCTAGAATTCACGTTTGTAAGCGAATATGTAAAAATATCGATCCGTCGAACCATATTCGATTGCGTACCGCTAGTGGGGCGCCTGCCGTTCCTTATGGTAATGTCGAGGTCAGGGTGACTATAGCCAATATCAGCGTGAGGTATGTGTTTATTGTTGCCGATATCATCGACGAATTGTTTATTGGTCACAATTTCTTAAAAAGGCATGGGGCAACAAGTGATGATCTGGCGTTTAGTTGAGATATCCCTTGATGTCGGATATGACAATCAGACCCACACACGAAGAGTCTGAATCTTTGGTGTGGGCATGCGTGGAGGAGATTGTGCATACCACCGTTTGTGGGTAGTGGCACCAGCAGAAAGCAAAAGGAGGAGGGAAAGTTCCAGTACCACTAGCCCTTACTCTTGACTGTAGTGATTTCAGACTGCCGACCTTCTTTCTCACACGGAGTCGCTAGCATTTGTCTAAAGATCGTGGTCCTAAGCCTTATACTAGACACTGATGGACATTCACACAAAATGTGCGCTACCGCGTCAGGGCCTTACTCAGGAGTATTTTTGGAAACTGGCCAGTCCACCTCTCCGCCTCTTGCGCTTGCTAGAGAATAAACACCCTTTTGGTTACGCATGCCTGTCGTATGATGGTTCACCGTGGATTAGGGAATTTTATAAGAGAGTGTTAACTCTCTCCGCTCGACTTTTTTATCCAGACTCCTTGCAGAGATGGGAACCTGTTACCGGCCGTCACCACGAGGAGGTTTATGTCATAGTTTTTGACAGTGCACTTAGTTGCGGCAAGCAACCAGCTAACGGTCTTATTAATGGCTAACTAGAAGCTATATTGCCAGGTTATCACACGAAGTGCTTTATCCAGGCATAACATCCGATCTATACCTTCATATAGAAAGTGTGAATTCTTGAATTATGCACCTGAGTATAGGGTCTCCACCTGTGTCAAAATTTAGTTTTACATGATACTCCACCAGATACTAAATTCACAAAATTGTAGACTTCCTTCTTTTTATGCATTTTTCTCCTTCAAAATCTGTGTAAAAACTGAACAAACTTAAGCAGCTTCGTCTTTGAAAACGGACGGTTAAAATCAAGCTGCAGCAGATACTTTTGAACGCTGGCAAGGAGGACGCTGTTTGGCTACACCGCCAACATTTTACCAGTACACTTGTATCCATACGTGGTCAGGTATGACGCAGGCTAATTATCGAGCGTTGCGAATCTTCAGTTACTACTTTAAGTACGTTTACACTACATGTTTTCCATACGTATTGGGAAACATGCAACACATCTGGCATTATCTTCGCGGATTTTCTCTTTAAGGACTTTAAGAGTCTGAGGCTTATTCTCCTAAATCCATGACTTAAAAAAAACTCCCACAGAAGGAGGTCTGGCGAGTTTAAACCTGGTGATCTTGTCGACCAGTGAAAATCGTCAAAAATAAGATATCAAATGGCTTGGATGCATATTGTAGAGTGCTACGTATGTACTTGCAACTTCCTGCTGGAACCACCAGTCGCAATTCATGCAATTATGGCATGAGCAACTCATTAATTATGGCTACATACCGCTTAGCATTCACAGTAATTGATTGGGGAATTATTCCGTAAAAAGTAGACACATTGATTTCACTTGCTTCTGTAGTATAGCTTTCCACGGTTTTTTTCATACAAATTCTAATTACATAGAATTTACATAAATGACCCGACAGTCAACGGCATTTGTCAAAGTTATTCAATCTTCCAATGTGGCCACTTATTTTGGGACACACTGGAATTATTGTTAGATACAGATCGTTTCACATACAAAAATATAACATTTAGTAATAGCCAAGATACCTTGCATATCTTGGCTACATATGGATTTTTAAACAATTCCATTTTCATACGGCTAACACGACATGTAGAGATTCCATATATATATACAACACATATCCCAGTGCATATGCAAAACACGTAGTGTAATCGTTGCTTAAGTCGCTAATATATAAGATGGTCCAACCATAGTTCACGATGTTAATTGTGAGTCACTATCACTAGATGATAACGGGTTTCGTGTGGCCAGAAATTTAGCATATGGATCTGGACGATATGTGGTTCCTACAGGATGGTGACACTTGCTACACATGCAACGAAACAATGGCCGTGTTTTCTCACTTTGTGGCGATGTTAATTGGCCGCCACGATCATGTGATTTGACACCGTTGGACTTCTTTGTTTTTTTTTTGTTTGATATATTTAAAAAAATTAGCCAAGAACAATTCAAGAGCTAAAAGATGAGATAATTCGGCACATTAACGACATTGAAACGCAATTATGTCTCAGAGTCATTAATAATATCGACCATCGGATAGAGGTATGCCATCAAAGCCGTGGCGAGCCTTTGGCCGATATTTCGTTTCACACATACTTGTCATAGATCCTTCTACGATAATAAAAAAATATTAAGATAATTCTCTGAAAACTTTTTGTTTTATTTACAATTAACATCGTGCGTTTTGGTTGCGAAATTCTTGGTGGGATCCTTTAACATTTTAACCCCTTATCAAACCCCCATCTATTAATGTAAACACTTCGCTACACATGTATACCTTCCCAATGGACTGAGCATTTTATAATTTCCTACGAACTTCCAGAGAAAATGTGGCTAAAATATTTGCTTTTTAATTCACATACACAGAGCATGCACAGCAAACAGATGCTGACAACAATTATGTATTTTAAGGTAATGTTCAAACATTTTCATGTCAATCATAACTTTAGATGGAAAGAAAAAATAAAATACAAACTAGGCACCCCATTCATAAAAAAAACGCACCTAAAATTACAAAGAATTCATCAGAGATAAAACTTACATTACATTTTGTAATGTTTTATCATTTTGCAGGATAATTACTAAAATATTTGAGATAATTATTTTCAAATATCATAATTCTTTTATAGTTACAACAATTACTAAAAATGTTAATGGCCATAAAAAATCTGGTTGAGGTTTATGACTCCAAATGTTTTTAATTTCATTTAAAACCCCAACAACTACAAACCCCGTGTATGCCTGCCATACACCCAAAATATATACATATGTATGTATGTAAGTAAATAATTATTTTGAAATTCTAAACTGCTGTTTATAAGGCGTGGTTTAAATTTACACTCTTGCAAGGTGGAGTTTGACTGTGTTAGTTAAGTAACAACAAAGAGCATAAGAGTTTGAAAGAGCTTATAACTCTCTCTCCCTGTCGCTCTTTAGATGTGTAAATTTTGAATAGTAAATCTACCTGTTTGCATTAGTGTGTGGGCAATTTTCAATTTTTATGCAAATCACGTTTATTTTATAAAACAAGACAAAAAACCAACATAAAAGATGGAGAATAAACTGGTTTTTTTTCATTTTTAACAAACATTCTTTAAATCTATTAGTTGGCCAGAGAGGTAATAATATAGTGGCGTGTTAATAGAAGGGTGCTGATGACAACAAATGAAATTTGTGTAGAATCACGTAACTCTATATGCATATTTAGGTATTAACGAGCAGTGGTGAAGTGAGGGCATCATGCACCTGGCGGCATTAACGCAGGAGCGCCAAATTTTAGTAGTTGAATTCTATTTACTTACAACTACACACAAAAGAAAGTTTTCTTTTTGTAATCAGCAGGAATACAGCTTCCCTGCCAAAATATGAGAGGTAATTTTTCCAGCATTTTAACGTTTTCGGCGCAAATTTTATAAGAACAAATACATTAGGTGCGATCCCGTACTTTTTGGGTAAAGTTCGGGCAAATGAGAATAAAGAAAAATAACTCACAATTAGATACTAAAATGTTTAAAAGTACGGGAACACTAAAACCAAATTGTTAGCCCAAAAATTAGTTTGTAGATTTTTATTATGCAACTTTATGCAACAGCTGATGGTTTTAAAATCTTACCAAATGAGCCCAAACTTTGTGTACAGGAACAGTTTTGGGTAAATTTGGGAACCCGCGGGCTCCCAAAGTAAAGTACGGGCACTTTCTTTTATTAAATCTTATGATATGCTTCTTTTTGATATTTTGTATGCTTTACTGTGTGTAGGTGATACCTAGGCAAAAATCTCTTATTTGGTGGCCGGAAAATATAATTCATGCCTTCGGAGCCGAATAAATTTAATTTGCTTTCATCGCTCCAAAGCACCTTAGCACAATCCTCTGGTGTCCACTTTAAATCAAATTAAATAAAAACAGTATGGATTTTAGATGTGTCGCAATTTTTGTGGAGAAATATTGCATCGTAGTGCAAAGTGCTAAAGAATTTGCTGTTATATTTAGCCGTTTGATCTGTCAAAAATCATATGTGCGCACAAAGAGTAATGGATTAATCATCCGTAAGGTCCATAACTGAACTGGCGCCCTCAGGTAAAGACTTTAATAATAGAATTGTCCTTACGCTTCGTTTAAATAAAATCACGTTGCTTCACCAACATGATATACAATAAAAATAGACAAATTTTTGTATATAAGAAATTGAAATAACACGTAAATTAATTCCGTTCACAAAAAAATCGATATTAAGTTTTAAATAAGAAAAATTGTAAGATATTTTTAATTTTATTTTATTTTTTGCATTCTATTTATTGCGAATAAATTCTATATGCAATATAAAATTACTGAAAAATTTTTCATATGGGCGCCAACAAAATGCACCGGGCACTATTTAGCATTGCTACGCCACTGTTTACGAGTGCAGTTATGCAAAGAAGGAACATGTTTTAAAGCATTCATTATCCATGAATAACACAAATAATGGTGGAATTATCAATAGTAAATTATGAGACAGGTAGTAAATGTGCGATTAGAAAACATGGCGGTGTTGAAAGGCCAAACAGGAAGAGATACCAAATTCTTAAAATTTTGAATAAAAACGTTTCTTTCAAAATTCATTATTGAAATTGAATATCAAAAGACCATAAAGGTTAAGGAGTCCGATATACATTGTATGTACTTAAATTGAAGCGTATTAAAAGAAAAAACAATAACTAATATATGCATTTATTTAAAAGTTATTTGTTGCTCTCTTTAATTAATGTATTTTGTTCTCTCATCAATGTGACAATAGGTCTGTTCCAGGTGCATACCAAAATAGTCCGGACTATTGAGAGTAAAAAGAAAATTACTCTCTGAATGTGGCAAAGTTGTCCGAAATTCCTGGAACGCAAAAACCGCAATTGAACATCTTTAAATACTAATGGTGCCTACTTTCTCAAATAAATTTTATTTAGTAATTTTATACGCTTAAAATGCATAATATTTTAAAAGCAAAACATTTGCATCATTGGGAGCAGCTGTCCATAACTTCTTAACTGATCGATAAAAGCATTTTTAAATTAAATAAAGTGATAAATATGCACAAATATACATATGTACTTACAACTTCAAGTTTATTGGAAAAATGTTCCATAAAACAAAAACGAGCTGATAATTTAATTCTAGTCCGAACTTACCCAAAGAAAAAGTTCGTATGACTTTGTACAGGAAATGAAAAATTTTACTCTTCCATTTTCTCTCAAAATTGCACAAAAATTGTTATCTGGAACGCGTTTGGACTAATTCGGACTAGTTCGGACTATTTTGTTATGCACCTGGAACAGACCTTATATGTATATGAAAAAAATACAGCTAAATGGGTTTCATAATAACTACAGTACGAAACAAAACATATGTTCAGAAATTTAATTGACAAAATCTTTACACAAATGTAAATACCTACGCACCCAAATTAAACAAAACTTTTAGCATTTATTGATTGCTTAGTATGCAGATAAAAGGACTTACAAAAAATATTAAACAGAAATTACTCGTATAGGAACGAGAGAGAAGCGATAGGGAATACTAATGACTTTAATATGTACTTTTTTCACAGCCCTGTTTTATTGCGGTGCTTTTAATGCGTCTGTACATACTCTCAACAAGTTTTTAAATAAATTAGCAAAAAATTCGGTTCCACTCATGTTGCACCCGTTGCCATGTTCATTAATGTTTTTAGTTGCCCTGTGATATTAACCAACAGCTTTATAATATCCACATATTTTCAATTGGATTTAAATCAGTCATAAATATTAATTTGGAATTATTCAGACTTTCCTTTGATATTTGGATGTGGTTATAATTTTATATGTACTGGTTGCAATGTAGAATTTGTTGATGCAATAGTCGACAGCAACATATTTTGCTTATCTACCTGACCAAAATTATTTCTCTTTCTGTATCTTCAGGCACCTTCTCAAATTTAAAATCCGAAGCATTTGATAAGAGCTGAGTAACAACCTATTCAGGTATGATATTCAGAATTTTCTCGTTATAATCTGCTGTAAATGAAAATGTTTGTTTTGCGTGTTGCAAGAGCACCCCAATTGGCAATAATGTATTTTCTATGATAGTTGCACCGCGTACTAATATCTCATGCATGGTAGGTGTCATAGAATGCCACGGATACAAACTTATATAAAGTGTTGCAGTATCTAGACAGTCATCTGCAAACGTCTGCAAATTGACTTTGTGACAATTTGATATTACCTCGTGAATAACTTTTAGTCAGTAAATTAAACCATAATGCCCTCCAGTAATTTACTCGTATTACACTCTTAGGCCAGTTTCGAATAGACATTTTTCCTGAATTATGTTTCCACTCCAATAGCCTTAAGTTCCAGGTTTTATAGTAAGTTTATATGGGAATAGTTTTAGCTAGACAAAATCCAATTTTCAAAATACATATTTTAGTTTTTCTTTATAATTTTGTAAGTTTTGCTCTGAAATTTTATCACAAAGTGATCTGCGGTTTACGATCTTAACATCTGAACAACTCGGTGATTCCTTATTTGATTATTCGACATTTGACATTTGTAACGAGTTTCCGTCATCCCCTGTCAAGTTTAGTTTGGAGACAACCCGGTTTCGGCTACGTCTCATCTTCAGCGTCATTTTTCGTTGTGAGTAGTTCGTGTTAATTCGTTGGTATTTTTATTGTTTATCAAGTAGCAATCTGTCAGTAACAGGTGGGATTGGTAGCAAATACATCTTATAGCCAGAGTTTTTATTATGGCGGTTGGAAAAATTCAGTCATATTAAATCAATTTATAACCCCTAGAAACACCTGCATACAAGTTTTACCTGCGACTTGCTCATTCATGACAGCTCCTGATACCAATTAATTGACTTATAATTTAAAAATTGACTCCTATTCTGCATTTCGATTACGTTTCCGTATTCAGTTACGCACAAAAGGTATTCCAACTAAAAACTGAATCGTAAGAAAAAGAAGACCGTAAGTATTTTCAAAACCAGCTGTATCGCTGTGGAGCGTGTGAAATATGAACACAATAATTAAGCAATTTTATAAACAATTTAAATATTGTGCCATAAAACAGTGATTCAATAATTAAAACAAATATGAATTATATATTGTGTATATAATAATTAAATAAACACATTAATTAAAAACGGAAAGGCAAAAAAAATCAGAACAATGTATTTGTGCCGCCCCGAAGGAGATATTTAAATATTTTTTACATCATTGTAGCACAAAAATAAAGTTTCTTGTTTAAATTTCAAGAAAATGTGCGATAGCACCGTCGTTGCTGTTGGAAGAGAAAAACGTTTTCGACCTGCAATAAATTAAAAAGATACACAAATTAAAATAAAAAACTTATGTAGAATAATTAATGAAACCTTTATTTTAATTACACACTTCTTGAAGCTAAACAAACTGAAATCGAAAGACGCTCCGCCACTATATTGACATGTTACGAAATCGTAGCTACGCTTATAATGCTGAATACACACAATCGTAAAAATTCCAATCGAAACGGAACGCAGAATATCAAAGTTGCCAAACGGAAAAAAATTTCAATTCGATTCGAAATGCAGAATAGGGGCGATTAATGAATTAATAATTCAAATTGGATTTATCTAGTTTTACTTTGTCTGGTTTTATTCACCCCTAACACAACACGGCGCAGATATGGGCGGGTTGTTAGAATATGTTTATATTGCATAACATATAACCTCTGAGTATTCCGGGACATAACAAAAACGCGTTTCAAACGTATAATCAGGCTAGCAATTTGAATCATTTCAAACGCTAAACAATATCCTATTAGCAGAAAACACAGCGTAGTGTTTTAAAAATAATGGCACTTACCTCCTTCATAACAATATTTTAAAAGAAATCAATCTTCACGGAATTCTTAAGCTTTTTGTGAGATAACTCCATACTTAGAATGATCAAGTTTCGACTACGACAAACGGCCAGCTACAGCAAATGGGCAATCAGGATGAGTCGCCAGTTCTAATGTAACTACGAAAACTTCATAAAAATTAATTTATGTCCTGCTAGATAAGCAAAACACCCGTATGTGTGTTCTGCTGAAACCATATGTCATCCAGATCCATACCATCCAGTTGTCTCCGTTCTTATTTTGTATAGTCGGTGGCAGAGTTGCCACTTGTTTAAAATATGCTTTAAAATGCTGATTATAATGCCAGAAACCCAAAATGCAAAATTCAGTTGCCAAAATGCTAAAAATAACACACCGTTTCTAACAGTTAAAAGCAAGTCATTTGCGTTCTAAGTTGAAACTTATTTGTGCGCACTTAAAAACTAAACATTATGATTTAATAATTACGATTTATTAAGAATAAAAATATGATCATTATTTTATTTATTGTCTTGTTTTATAAAAAATTGTATTAATTATTTTTTACGATGTTTTCCCAATGTCATAGTGCTATGCGATGCTGTATAATGCTTCGTATGGGTATTGAATTCCAAATATTCTTCTTCAAATTTTTGCCTAGTACATTCGAGCTTGCGCATTTGTTCTGCATGCTCTCTTCTCAACTTATCGAAACGTAAATGTAATGCTCGTTCATTTTCTTTCAGCTGAGCTTCCTTGTCTTTAACACGTTGCACAAAAATTTGACGTACTTCTTCCTCTTTAGCCAACAATGCACTGAGATGATTGCTACGTTTAAATTCAAAGGTTTGTTGAAAAGAAACCGGTTTGTTGTCATTGTCGACATCACAAAAGCCGAGTTCTAGGAGACGCGTTTGCCTGTATAACTCATAGTGTTTGGTGTGAGTTTGTTCGCGCATATCTTCCATGTTTGTGCGTATTAGCATCTCTCTTAGCTTGACAAAATCACAATGAGCTTCATTCTCCACTTGGACTGTGCCCCAAGGATATTGACGGGCTCTTACTTGTTTGTTGCCAATTCTAATAAAGTCGGTACTACCTACCACTGCAAAGGGTGTGTGATTATTCATGGCAGTGTTGGTGTCAATTACGGTTTCATCATTAGTTGGAAATTGATAGATCTGTATGCCATTCGAGTTTAACTCGTGCATTATTTTCTCTTTGAATTTTTTAAGTTCTAACTTCGATACGGTGTCTGCTTTAGCTATAATGGGTATTATGTTGACCTTGCTATCCAATTGCTTCATACACACCAAATCCAATGACTTCAGACCGTGACCCGTAGGACATATAAAGTAGAGACAGGCATGTATGCGACTGTCATGGAAATCAATCAGGGAACGTTTAACTTTTAACTCCTCTTGCAAATACGTTTCAAATTGTTCATCTATGTAGTTCACCACGGATTTGAAGGTATCATGTTTATTTATTTGATCGCCATAACCCACTGTATCGCAAATGGTTAATTTTAAGCCCACGTTACTTTCCTGCAACTCATAGGTATGGGCCTTAAGTTTGACATTGAGTAACGTATGACAACTAGGTGTTGAGTCAAAGCTGGTGTTGAAAAGCGTGTCCATTAGAGTTGATTTACCTAATCCAGTCTCACCAATGCACATGACATTAAAGACAAAGCCATTTTGAACACTTTTGTTGACCAATTGATCCGGTAAACTGTCAAAACCAACATGACCACTTTGTTTAAGCAAACGAATGCTTGTTTGTTGGGTATGAGGCAAAGATGCTACTTCCACAGGCATGGCTTTAAATTTTAAAGATTCTTAAATTTACTAGATGTTTCTCCACTGTATCCTCGTTTGCTAATGTGCTCAAAATTAAGTAGAGTTTGAATATTTATACTGTCTTTAGGTCTTCAAATTTACCTGCTACCGTTTTTATTACATTTATCGTTTTGTAAATGACAATTGTTCTAAGAATTAATATTTCCCAAGGATTTGGAAATTTCATTTTTGGTATATACACACATATGTACATAGTTTTGCTTTCATTTCAGGTAAATGTTGTACCTGTTGCATACATTTTAAGATTATGGATGCTTCCAATTAGTACGAGCAGCTGTAAGAATTTCCAAATTAATAATTATCTTTTTTATTACATACATATGTTCTTTTCCTTTAAAAATTGTGTCATTGCAATTGTTCGAATTGAAGCACAATTCTCTCTTCGTGTTCAAATCGAATATTATTTCGTACCATATTTGTGAGGAATGCCTGCATGCAGATGTAAATGAAGAGTGATTAATTTCGAGTACTTGCGCGATTCTCTCGCTCTTTCGGTCTCTCTCTCTCTCTCTCTCTCTTTGTGTGCAATTGAATACTTTTTGTGGCATATTTGTCAAGAGCTAATCCATGCGTACAAGTAAATGAAGACCTTGGATTAATTTCTTCCTTTTATGTTTATTGAACCATCATGCAGTCAGAGTGGGTTTTTTGACATCAGTGAGCATTTATTGCATTCTAAATTTCCCAAAGCATCTAGATTATCTCTAATGACTATTAAATAAGAATTTAGAAAAAAGTTTAGCTTAAATGCTATTGATAGCAGGAAGACATACCTGTCCTGACTACCTCCAGATCGACTAAAAGAATTACTGCATGAATCATGTTTTTATTCCGTTCACGGTTCAAGAACTCACGCTTTCATTGAAAGGAACCGTAGCTACAATAAGTTTTTAAGTAAAATCTGAAATATCGCCTGTATCGCGTTGGTTTTTTTTGCATATTCAAAGCTTGTTTTGTCAGTAATTCCATCCAGTAAGGCAAAAGCTTATGTGTGACAATTGGCGCAGCAGATACTTTGCGCACTAATCCACCATAGCTATGCACTAAACATCGTATTATAACCATCTATTCTTAAGTCAATATAGGGGCAGCTGTTAATCTTGGCTTTAAATGACTGGTCTGACGTTAAAAATTAATAGGTACCTTTTGTGTACGAAATTTGCTGTGCTTTAACCCTTACCAAATTATTAGTTTCAGACCTATTAAAAAAGGAAAAAAATCGTACTTTCAGATGGCCCTCTACCTCTAACAGTTTAGATGCTTTAAAAATATGTACCAAAGACCAATTTTCAAAGCTCTGGGAATTAATACTTAATTTGATATTCCGACAGGGTGTTTTGGTGTCGATTTTTGGAAAGAATTTCGGTCATCCGTTCTCAAGTTTGGTTTGGAGACAAATCGGCTTAGGTTATGTGCCATCCTCAGTGTCATTTTTTGTTCTGAAAAGTTTGCATCAATTCGAGTTTTATTATTTGTCAGGTATCTATTTGTCATGTGAGCTAGTAGCAGGAATTATTTATGTCTTCTTTGACTGGGCTATAGACAAAATCTTTATGTAGCACTTTTATTTTCGTCTGTAGAACGTTGTAGTATTCTACATACAACTTGCGTTAGACACTTTTGAAAAACATTTTTAAAGAAATGGTCAACAAAATGTGTTTGCTACAATATTTTATTGAATTTCACGACTTCTTTAGCATGTAGAATTTTGGAACGAATTTTCAAACTTGACAAGGGATGACGGAAATTCGTTCCAAAATTCTACATCAAAACACCCTGCCGGAATATCAAATCAAGAAACTTCTTTAGCCCCATATTCGCAGTTTAACGTTTCACTCAATACTAACTTTAAGCTTGATCACATCAAGTTCATATATTTTCTCGAAATTTGTAGAATGCCGAAGAATCCTTTCTTTGCGTTGTTATTATTTCCCCACAATAATTAATTCCTGGAATCCGTCTGTATGTGTTGATGTTATATCGTTATTGTTGCACTGTGTGTATTCAATTTCCTTGTGACTGAGCTTATGAGTGTCATGTTTGTTAGTGTTTGATCACAGCGCTTTCTGTATAGTGAATACCATAAGTATTTGTACCCTTCAATTCTGGAACTTCCTATACAGTGATTGCTACAGGTATTTGTACCATTCAATTCTTATAGGCAAGAACACTTGTTAGTACCTATCTTCGTAGCAATATGTATAATGTGCAAATTATTAACGCGTTGAACGCGTGGTATGCAATTTCACCTTTAGAGACAAAGAGCATTTTTGAAAGATAACAGAATTGCATAAAGTAAAAGTGATTCAGTTATGGTTACGGTGTTTTAGGCCAGCGGCAGCTTTGAATAACATTGGAGAAACTAAAAACCGCACTGTGTCATAACTTCATGTAGCGTCCTCCAGAAATCTCGTTCGGTAAATCACGAGCCCTTGTTGCGTAACATGAAATATTTCTTTGCAAATTTGATGGTCGGAGAGTGCTGCGAATAGGAAAATGGAAGAGTAAGTTTGTTTAAAATAAAAGTTCAACAAAAATAACATGTCAACATTATTTTCCTGATTTTTTTTTAATGAAACATTATATTAAAAACTTCTTATATATCTATATACTAGCCTAGCCCGGCTAGCGTTGCTGCGCCCCTTAATGAGCTCAATATGTGTGCAAAGTTTCAGAAAAATCGATCTAGTGCAAGTAGCTGAAAAATTAATATTTATTTTGTATGGGTGTATTTCGTTTTTATGTATATGTAGATGGGCGTAGCCCCGTCCACTTTTTTTCTAAATTACCACCCATAAACACTCCCTCGAATGTGTACAACAACTTGCCAAAGTTTGAGTCCGATCGGCTTTACGGTTTCGGACTCTATAGCTAACACACACACAGACAGAGTTCCACTTATATATATATCTGCCACGGATTTTTTCGCGCAACTGAAGCTTATATTGAACAAAAGAAATTCATTTGTTAAATTGACAACTCTACATCATTTTAGGCAAAATCGATTTGTCTAATATTTTAACGCATAACGTAATTTTCAAACCAGTCTCTAATTGCTGTCCAGTCAGTACGATTATACAATGGAACTGAATATATTTTATTTTGAAACTGACCATAAATAAGACATGAAATTGGAACATGATCCGACTGTAAAATATTTGGAAATGACGTTTAGGTCAAAAAAGAAATAATAGAGTTTAATAGCAAAATACTGGCTGTACCGAGGACAAATTTTGTCCAAATCGGGCACAATGTACTTGTGTAAATTATATAGTAGTTTCTTAAAAGACAATATCTGTAAAGTACTTTACAGGCAGAGTTGTTTGTTTGTTTGATGATACCGAATACAGAGAAATAATCTAATCAACAGAATACGCCATATGTGGTGCATAGTTGATAAGTTTACTGCATTTACGAATGCACCCAGGATCATGTTATATTCACTCCTTTTGAGCTAAGATAGACTACTTAATCCAACCGCTTTTGCAAAGTTGTATTTAGTAAGCGGAAACACACAAATTATAAAACTACACACATTTTACAGTGTTCTTACAATTATCATTACTGCCATTAATTAAGTCATATACAAGGCGCGCTTTGAAGATATTAATTTTAAAATATATATAAAATATATAAAAGTGCAATTTCTGGAAAATATTGAACTCAATATTTTGCACCATATTCGCACCGTATGGGATTTACTTCCATAATGACAATATTTTATAAAGAGTTCCGAATATTATGAAATTCCGTAACTTTGTTAAATTTTAAAAGCAGCTGCAATTAAAAGAAAAACTAAAACACTTGGTCTAGCAGTTTTGCATTTTTTTTTTAATTTTAAATTAATGAAAAAACACAAGTATAATATCAAAGAAACAGTAAATTTAAAAAAAAATAATTACACGAATAATAGAATTACAGAACGATGCTTCACGGTGTTTACAGACATTTAAGAACGATAATTCATGAACGAAGAACTGGAAAATAAGGAAATAAAAATATTATTAAACCTATTATAAAGGAGCTCAAAAAGCTGTTAAACATACCCGCCAAAAGAAGGTTTTGGTTGAGACGCCTGGGTAGAGTGAGCCAAATTACCAAATGACAATCCGGAGTCTTGGGAGCCCAATGTTTCAAATATATTTCCTTTGGGTTCTGCTGTTCCCTGAGTGGCAGCACCGAAACCAGAAGCACTTGGTGATGTTGCTGCAAATGAACCGAAACCTTTGGGACTGCCAAATGTTGGGGCTCCACCAAAAGTTGGTTGAGCGCCAAACGCTGGCTGAGAACTGCCAAAAGTTGCTGAACCCCCGAAAATAGGTTTAGCAAATGCCGATTGTTGTTGAGGTGACCCAAATCCGGCAGGTGCTGGAGCACCAAATGCACCTGCGGAGGGAAAGCGAAAAGCAGGATCTGCAGGCTGAGAAAATGAACCAAATCCAGTTGAAGTGGTAGATGCTCCAAAGGCTGGTGCTGTAGCTACTGCAGTTGAACCAAAAAGCGAACGTCCTGAGGCTGTTCTGTTAGCAGACGTAGAACCACCAAAAATAGACCCTGCTGAATCTCCAAATCCTCCAGAAGTAGGCGATTGAGCATTTCCTCCTCCAAAAATGCTGCCTGCTGGCTGTTGCGCTGCTGTTGAACCAAATGTACTCTTGCCAAATATTGAACCGCCACTTGCGGTTGATTGCTGTGTCGGTGAACTAAAAATACTACCACCTTCTGCAGGATTGGTTATAGCTGTTCCAAATATAGAACCGGCTGTATTTGTAGGGGATGTCACCCCAAATTGATTAGAAGTTGCAGCACCTCCAAATATTGTATCCCCTGTAGAACAACCAAATCCTGTTGAAGTACCTCCGCTAAAAATGTTGCCTCCTGCGGCTGCCGCAGGCTTAGAATTTGCAGCAGCTGCTGCAAATAAACCAGTACCAGCCGGTTGCGTGGCAATATTTGTGGCACCAAAAACGGATTGCTCTGGTTGGGGTATTCCACCAAAGATACAGCCAGCTGATTGAGGCGTAGAGCCGGATGAGGTACTAAATATGAGTCCTGAACCAGCGGTAGCTGTAGTTCCACTTGACGCTGTGGAGCTAAACAATGAGGGTGCCGATGAAGCCACTGTAGCACCGCCTGCAAACACTGAAGTTGTTGTAGTCGTTGTAGCTGTTGTAGTTGCTTGACCAAATAATGAAGATCCACCAAATATGTTACCACTTGTGTTAGCACTGGTTGTAGAGGCGGCAGTTACAGATGACACTGAAAGTGAACTAAACAAAGAACCCGCTGTAGAAGGTGTTGCGGGGGTTGTTGTTCCAAATGCAAATGTTCCAGTTGTAGTTAGTGCTGAACCACCTGTAACCGTTTGTGTAGCAGACAATTCAGAGGACGTATTTGAAGTTCCTGTATCGGAAGTGGTTGGTGCAGTTTCTGTTTTGGCTGGTTTTTCAAAAACATTTACTGCAGTTGTTGTGGTATTGGCAGCTGCAGCAAATGAAAACCCGGTACGTGCAGTTGTACTGGTTGAAGATAAAAACGACTTTGGTCCGTCTACAGCACCACTTGCAGAAGCAAAGGAAAATGGCCCAGCAGATGCAGTTGATGTAGCCGCTGCAAATCCAGAAAAAATATTGGCAGTTTTATTAGAGTCCCCAGAGTCTTTTGTAGTGGGCTTGCAAATATTAAGGGAGTCAAATAGAGAGTCAGTAGGATCTTCTTTCATTATTGGAGATGTCGTATTACTTGAAGTTGACGTAGTTACAGCAGGTTTAGCTTCTGTTATAGTAGTGTTAGGCACAGCAGAGGATTTGGTCCCACTAGCAGTAATGTTGGCAGCGATGGGGATATTGAAACTAAAATTTAAATTTATTGAAAATTGTATTGAGTCTTGTTAGACGACTATCTTAGTTAATGTTTTAGAGGTGAATAAATATTGTCAAGTTACCATATTATAGGGTCAAACTTTAAGTTTTGTTAAAAATGTTTGTGCTTTCATTAAATCTGTGGCGATAAGCATTAAATGCACCCCTCAGCATATTTTACCCCTTACCTAAAATTTTCAGGAAGTTATATTGTAATCAATGAACATAAGTTGTTTGTCAAAATATAAAATTCTTAAATGGTATAACTACATATTCGATAATAGAACAAATTTTATTTTTAAAAAAACGCTTATCCGATTTTACGAGAAAAAGACAGCGATTTCTATTCAATCCAAAATGGAGTTAAAACACTGATTTGTACAGATAGTTTAGGTGCGTGTAGAGCCCTAATAATAATGGTTCGTATGATGATATAATTTTTTCTAGCAAAAGTAAACCATGAAATCTTAGTGCGTGGGATTCTGTTTCATATTGGTACACAGGGTAACGAATTTGCCGACAAAAGTGCCAGAAATGCATTCAACATGAAACTCTGTGTTTGCCCAAATCCATAGTTAATCCTTTAAAAGCTTTGCAAGCGCAATAAAATCTGATGAAAAGGAGACCTAAATATAACAGAAGCCTTACAAGAAGTTGAGAAGCTTGAGAGTTGGGAAATCCCTTTTTAACACGATAATAGTTCTGATCCTTCTGCTTGTTCGCATTGTAATACTTATCTGTATATCCCACGTACACTTACGGAATGCGCTCTGTCCAGACGGAATGAGCCTCTGGAGAATATAATGGATTTCTCTAATGGAGCGAACTGGGTTAAAGTCATGATGATGATGCTTACTGTCTTTGCCTTTTTTTATGTTGCAAACATTTTAATTAATCCTTCATGTTGTAACCTATTCGAGCCCATATGGTCCAGCCAGCCGTGCCTTAATTTTGTATTTTATAATTTCATTTTGTAAAGTATACTTTTCATAAATAAATAAATAAATATAATTTTCTTCCGAAAGAGCGCACATGTTTTTAAAAGTCAACTTTAAAATTTAAAATTGCGCTCTTTTCTAAAACGACAAACTCACACTTAATCATCTTTTCCTTATTTGCACGGAAATGTAATGAATCTTTTTCCTTTTGAACTACTTATTATTCCTATTTTAGCATCATTGTTACTAAACTGATTGTTACATACTATTACCTACACTTTGAAGTTAACAATAAGTTTTACTTTAATTTAAATTAAAATATTATTAAAAAATTCCATTTGTCGGCCTTCGCACTCATTAAGATCCTGCATTACAATTGTACTGACCTACAAATGAACAACTGCATCTATGATTATCTGAATTCGAGTCACACCCAGCTAAATTAATTTCCTCATAAACCTAAAAATATTTCCCCGCATATTATTACAAAAATAAACGATTAATATGAATAAAAAATTTTCAGAGAATTAAAAAATAACCGCTTTAGAGAAATTTAAATGGAAGTTTAATGTTATTTTTCATGGGACAACAAAGATGGTAAGATATTTACACACACCTCTTTTTTTTAACTTTTTGATATGATTTCTATGTACTTTTTAGAAATTTTCTTGCTTTATCGTTTCCGATTTAACATAGACCCAAATAGTTAAAAGCTCTGCTGGTGTTTGTAGGTCCGTTATTGGTCCTTAAAGGTTCTAACCTTTGCATATTCGTTGTCTTTTTTTATCGATTGTTAAATCAAAAAACCTATTTATGTGTATTTAGGTATGTCTAATGGAAAACAAAATTGAATTGGCTCACCTGGCTGGTGTACTTGTTGCAGGAGTAGATCCTGTTGATGTACTACTATTAATGGTAAGTGTTTTGGTTTCAGTAGTTTTCGCAGTATCAACTCCTGCAGGATGGGACAAACTTGTGGTACTCGTTATAGCTTTAGTGGAGCTATTTTTTGTTGCAGATGCGGTGGCATTAAAAGGAAACGGAGATGGGGTAGATACTGCAGCAAATGGAGTCGAAGTGACAGTGGGAGTATTAGACACCAATAATTGTGTAGTTGTGGCTTTTATCGAAACTTCAGTTGGTGCTGATGATATAGCGGTTGTAGCAGTTGATACAGTCGCAAAACTAAATTGTTTAGATGTTTCTTCTGGTTTCTTGGCAGCATCATTAACTTGACTGCACGCTTCTGCGACTGATGTTGTTGCAGGAAAAGCAGAAAAAGCCATTGAAGTGGGAGGTCCAAAACCTTGCGAGGTTGGTTGCACTATATTATTTTGTGCTGTTGTTTTATTGGCCGAACTGGTTAACGGCTTAGCATCATTTCCTCCAATTACGTTAGCCGAAAAAGAAATAGGGGTTGCGCTAGTTTTATTTTCATTACTTTCATTACCTACTGATGCTAATGTATTTAGTATAGGTTTCGATTGATTAAAATTAAGATCTGCCATGCTAAATCTTGCGAATGGAATGCTGGTCGGTATTGGTTTCGATATTTCTTCAGTCTTTTGGTCTGTCATAGGAGTTTGAAAAAATGGTCTGTTGCCGGGAAATAATGCAGTAGCCGCTGTGGGAGAATTCAAGAAATTATATGTTTGCCAGGACACTGCAGATGGTTTTGAAGCAGTAGGTCTAGCCAACATAGGCTGTGGATGTTGTTGGAATGCGGATAAGGTTGCTTGAGGTCTCCACAGCTCTTGTTGCAATCGTGTTTGACAATTTTGTTGTTGTTGAATATTTGTTTGAGTTTTATAGACAGAAGTCTGATGTTGCTGTTGTTGTTGCTGCTGCTGTTGTTTTTTAGCCATTTCTTTTTGCTTACGTTCCGTTTCTAATTTTGTTTCCAAAATAACTTCTGATTTAAGCCCTACACGATCTGGTCTTTTAGGTTTGATAATGGCAATTTGTTGCTGCCGTTTAGTAAAATTTCGTATGGCATTCAATTTTTCTCTTGATAATTTAGCTTGCGTATGAGAGACAACTTGTAAAAGACTCATCGATAGTATAGAATCAGCTAAAGATTCCATGGTGCTAGAACAAAAACATAAAAAAAATAACAAATAGTAATAAGATACTTAGCATAGTGAAATAAAGCCCACCTTTGATTTTTTGTTAAAGCCCCTACAGCCGCTAATGTGACATCTACATCATTGGCTGGCTTGTAATTTAAACCCTTCTGCTTTAATTTTGTTTTGATATAATTCATTTTAGTTCTTTGTCTAGATAATAAATCTTTTAACTTTGACATACGTTGATAGATGCCATCCAAACAAGGTACATGCATTTGATTTTTTGAATTACGACGCACGACATCTTGATATTGCGACCATTGGGCATCAATTAGTTGATTTAATTGAGATAACTGATTTTGATTTGATGTCACATATGCCTGTAACTTCGCCAACTGGCGGCGGTTAGTGGGATCAGTGCAGGAAACGGTAGATAAACGTGTTAAACTGCAAAGATTATTTAAAATTTGTTTTTAAATATTCGAAATTTATTAACTTGTTCTTTACTTGGGATTATTATAAGAATCTAATTTGGTACGACATTCAGCCAACATGGCATATGATTCATTCATCGATTGCCTTAAACTTTGTACATCCTGCTCAAATCCATGATCATTCGCCTGTTCTACAATTTCTTGTAAATCATTTAATTTCTTTGTATAGGGTTTTATTGAATCGGGTGAACCAATCTATAAAATATTAAAATAAAAATGTTTTCCCTAAAACTAAAAATATTTATGAATAAAATATTTATACATTTTCCATTAACTGCTGCGATTGTTGTCGAATTTGTCTCATTTCCGTTTCAAAGGCTTCAATTTGTAATAGTATCATTTGATTTACTACCTCATCAATTTCTCCCATATTTAAATTTACTTTATTTGAGGATACTACTGGTTTAACTGGCTTTGCTTCTACTTTATTAACTGACTGTTGTTGTGGCACATTAGGTGGTGTAAATGTAGGTTGTACTGTATATAAAGGTTTATTTACTTCCGAATTTTGAATTGTATTGGGTGTTTGTGTGGTCATTTGTTGTGGAGGTGGATGATTTGATTCGAGGGCTTTAGCTGCAAGTAATTATAATACAATTTGTAAATTCAAATCTTATGTTAAAACAATTCACCTGCAAAACCTGTGCTGGAAAATCCTCCATATGAAGTTTCTGTTGTCATACCAGAGAACTGCTGTGAAAATGGTGCTGCGCTTGGAGCTGATATTCCACCAGATGCTATAATGGCTGAGGAGGCCGGTGTAGTAGTAGAGAAACTAAAACTTGTAGTTTTTGGGGCAGCTGGTTGAGGCGCAAATACAGCTACAGGTTTATCTTTCTATACAGATTAGCGAGATTTTTAGTACTGGATTTTATTATTTATTTTAAAAAATATATATTTTTTTTAATTTAATATATTTATTCACAATGAAGTCTTAAATAAGACTTTTCCAATACAATTTTATTATTTTAATCGATATTCATACTGGTAATAAATTATATTACAAAAACTTCTTGATTATGCTACTCAAAGGCGTAGCGAAATATCGACTATAAATAATACAATTCTGTTGGACAAATTTTACTAAAGACCTCATTGTGAATAAATTAATTATTCTCAATTAAATTAAAATGTCGAAAAATATATTTTTTTATTCAATACATTATTTTGTGAATTTTCTACTATTATTTTCATATTTCGATTAAAAACATTGATTAATAATTTATAAAGAAATTATGTATTTGATTAATAAATATATTCTTTAATATAGATGTCTACTTACGATTGTCGGTGTTGATGTAACCAAATTAGATCCCAGTGCGAACGTTATATTGTCAAAGCCTTGTCCCGAATTATGCGGTTTATTTAGTGCTCCTAATTCACTTGTGTTTACACCGGGTCCAACTTGAATTGGTGGTACACTCACTGGTTCCACAATAAGAGTTTCACTTAAAGATACAAACTGGTCCGTTATATCGTTTAATGGTAATGGAGGTGAGCAAATATCTACAGCATTCGGTGATAAATTCAAAAAGTTATATGAAACCAAATGCCCATGCGTAGATAAGACATGAATCATAGGCATGATGTTTAACTTCTTGTCGCCAATAGCTACCTGATGTAATGAAGCTGTATCGAAAGCAAACCCTAAAGGATAAGTTTCATCTTTTGATTCTGTTAAAGGCATTTCTATTCGGGCCTCATCCAACAAAGTGTATTGTATCCAATTGGGTATTTCAGTAGCATCTTTCGTGCCCAACACACCCACCTCTACGCCATTAGCAGAAGTAACTAACAAAAGATTCCACTGCGCTATGTGATGAAATGACAATTGTTGTATGCGCGGACCAGGAGCACTGTAACAAATGTCATAGTAGTTGATGTATGAAAGTGGGCCGGATTTGGGTGCATTAACTATAAATAGAGAAGGACACATATCTTGTCCCCTTTGTAAAAAAATAACTGCAAATTGAAACGTAGACAGCCAATGTACTGCTATACAATCAAAAGGACCCGGGTGTATACCAGCTGGACAAGGAATTGCCCTTGCGGCTTGTAAATTTGGTTTAAATTGTTGCAATTTTCCTTCGGCAAATCCAAAGACAATTTGTTTCCCTTTAGGAGACCAACAGCCAGATTTTACTTGATGTTCTTTACTTAAAGTAACTTTGTCATATTGACTATCATTATTCAAAGTAAACATGGTTACAGAGCCAACATTTAAAATTACAGCAATATTGTTTGGAATTACCGGATTCCAGAGTAATTGAAGAGCAAATGCATTACTCTCAGGAGCAATGGGTATGTTATACAAAGAGTTTATAGTCTAAAAATAATACAAAGGGTAAAAAAATAAAATAGCTCTCATTTTCAGATACCTACCGGTGTAACAAAACTTTCAACCTGATAGATTTGTAAAAATCCAGTATTATTTAAAACGTAATTAATCGCCAACATGGAACCATCACAGCTAGAGGACAAAACCTTAGGTTCGCCCAGCAAGTTTATTATCCGAACTTGAACATTCTGACCTTTTGTCTTAGAGTCTACTAAATCTCGTAGTTTGAAAACTATACAAATATAATAATTTTTCTTATAAAATACATTACAAGTTTCCTATAAATTTTACCAACCTTTCATTTTCTTACTATTGGGATGCCCGGCAAAAAGTAAACCCTTTGTGGACGATACAGCCAACAAACTAACCAAACTTTTGACATCTCCTCCTTCATCAAATATAGTGAGTTTATCATGTAACTTAAATTGTATATCCTAAAACAAAGTAAGACTATGTTTACCACTCTGCAAATCTCAAAGGGTTTTTTGCAAAATTTATCAAATTTGTGTATGAAATTAAAGCACTGAATTTATTAGCTATTTCTTTTATTACCAGGGAGGCCATATACCAAGGATTTTCAATAAACATGGCAGAAAGTTAGCATTCAAATAAATTTACAATTTCAAATAATAAATTTATCTGATCTTAATGTCTAGACGCTATTAATGTTCAAACATTTCATGGGGATTATTTAAAAAGTGACACAACTTTGTAAATATATTTCTTTTATACCTGGACGTCTTGTGACGGTGGAGCATTTTGAGCCATATTTTTGGTTGTCTGGTTTAAAGTCAGTTATTTTCCAATATGTTTGGTGAATTTTTTCTTTAGTACCACTTAAAATTTGGAAAATCTCATTAAATTTTTTATAACAAAATGTAAACTACAGAATAGAGCTCTGCGCCGTCTAATTTTATCAACAGATTTCATTTTTTCGACGGCGGCGACTTGTGCACAAAATTTTGCCGGCTTAAAATTGGCTGCCAGCCGGCCAAGATAATTACAGTTTTTAAAGTTGTAGTATTTTTGAGCTTTAAAATACTAACAAAATGTATTCTTTGTTGAAGGCGGAGATAAGGTTGGGTTAATAACGAACAACGAATCAAACAATATTGTCCGAACAGATGTATGCACAAAGCTGTTCTGCCAGCACACAAACAAAATACACGCAGAAAAATATGCTCGAACTGAACTGAACATCTAGACATATTCTCTACACAGAAGACCACGAACAAATTTTTTTCTGATTATTTTGGCGGCGCTGTATCTATGTGCGAACAAATTTTTGGCTAGACCAGTTTCAACTAAAGTATTATTAAATATTACTATTGGAATATACAATTCGATTTTTACTGTCTTGATAATTTTCAATATCGTATATAATTTTATCGTATATAATTTTAATTACAATTATTTGAAATGCATCACACCATTTTAAATCGATCGATTTTCACCCAGTAGTAAATGTGTTGACATATTTTAACAATATTTCCTAAAATATAAAACTAACAGCCTGTCCCACGATGTCGAACGCTAACGTTGGCTTGAATTCTAAGAGAGAGAAAACAGTTAGCTTGCCTCTAAAATTCCTCTTTATGAATTTATTCATTTATTTAGTTTATAATTAAATAAATAAATTCATAAAACACTGCAATAGAGGGTCGCAAATCAGTTTTTATTCCCTTAGAATTCAAGCGAACGTTAATTTTCGACATCGTGGGTCAGGCTATAAGTTAATGAGCTCTTAGGTTGACACTTTAATTATTTTCGGCAATATAACAAACAATTTCAGCAAACTGGAATAAAAAGTAACCAAATATGTATATTCTTATTATTTATTATACATAAGCCTATATGGACAAAAACGTGTACTACTGGAATACGTCAATTAATAAAAAAGAAAATGTAAGTAAGTAATTGATATGAAAATGAAAACATGCAACTAAGTTTAAAAAATTGCTACACTTACATTGCAATGCGATTAAGTTGTATAAGACTAAAATATTTGGGAAGAAACGCGATTCAACAGAAATCAGTTTTATTTTCAATTTCGCGAAAATAAACTGCTACAAATTTGAACTGAAGCCGCAAAGTTATAATGAATATGTTAAAGATTTCGGAAATCATGCAAAATTATACAGCCTAGGAACGCCAAAAGGCTTATCGAATTCTAAGCTTAACGGTAAGAAGATCCAGAAAATGGCAGGTGGAGATACTCACAGCTGCAGTGTACAAAAGGCATTGCAAAAATTTAAAAACATAAACTGGCACTTACTATATAAAGCTGAACGAACACTGAACCTCACTTCCATTGCAAAAAGACGGTGTCAAATATCGTTTATTGACGAAAAGGAATTTAACCTGACTGGAACAGAAGGATGGGGTTATATATTATGATTTCCGTAAGGCTAAGCAAATATTAAGTCAAGGCCAATACCGTGTAGAAAGTTTCATGATATGGGCTGAGATTGACTACTACGGAAAAACTGAAATAAAATGCGTTTAACTTTAACTCTCAATTTTTTTATGACTAGTTTTTCAGTTTTTTTCTTTTAATTTTTATGTTTTACCTCTTCCTCTAAATGGCCAATTATCAATTTTTTTTTTTGTTGAAAATTTTAGATAATACTGGATTTTGCGGTTTTATTATATTTTGAGTTTTTGATTAAATTCAAATTTTAGGTAACAGATTTTTGTGTATTTTTTTTTTTTGTGAAATTTAGGTTTTTTAGTAAAAAGTAGGTAATTTCTATTCTCAAAAGGGTTTATATACGAGCTTCACCTGGTACCTGTTCACACCTTACAGATGCTTACGTGTTAAATGAGATTCACCTGCTACCAGTTCACATGACAAATAGCTACTTGACAAACAATAAAATACCACTAAATTGATACAAACTTCTCAGAACGAAAACTTGATAAGTGATGACGGAAATTCCTTCCAAATATCTACATCAAATCACCCTGTCAGAATATCAAATCAACAACTATGCTAATATTTCGATGCTCGAAAATCTGTTTAAAATATCGTAATCCTAAATTGACACTCTTTCTTTTTATGTTGATCAAATACAAACACACAATAAATTAAGGTTGGCTGATTTTAGACCGTTATATGCAAAATTAATATTGGTGGCGGCAGCTATTATTAGAATCGGCGGCTCAGCTTAGCCGGCTTTTAACCAACTCGGCACTTTTCGTGCTAACTACATTTTTTGACGATGCCTAAATTTGTAGTGCAAAAACGTTTATTATGTTTAAATGGATATGACTATTTTATTTATTTATTTAATTTCATTTCCTTTACAACAAGACTGAGTCTTATAATTATAGTACAGGAACGTATTGTGTTACATTATTTTTTATTAACATAACAAATATAAAAAATTAATAATATAACAAATTTAATACGAGCAACATTGCAAAACTTAATTGAAAAAATTAAATAAAAATCTTTTGAAGCTATTAGCAGTGCTGTTTAGTTGTTGATTTAGTGGAAGATTGTTCCAAAGACGAGCGGCAGGCACATAAAAATGCCATTCAGACACTAGACATTGATGTCGAGGTATTATAATATTTCTATGTCGTGAAGATTGGATAAAACGAATTCTTTCGAATATATAGTTGGGGGCTTGCGTGTGTATTACTTTATGCAAAAAAATTAGAGTACGAATTTTTAAAAGATCTTCAAAGGCTACCCCATGGAGGTTATTGGAGACGGCGGAAACATGGTCAAACCTTCTCAACCCGTACACGTACATATCTTATAATGGACCAGAGAGCGCGTAGTTTTACTTAGGACTGACCAACCAATGAGCTTACGTGATCTGTCCATGTTAGATTGTTATTGAAAACTATCCCAAGATTTTTTGCCGACTTTACAATTTCAATTATCTCACCATTTAAGACGATGTTTTGCAAAATGGGCAGAGTTATGTTCTTTTTGCTCATTATGATGCACTTAGACTTACTCGGATTCAAACAGAGTCCATTTGCACTAGCCCAAAGATGGATTTTGTTTAACTCGTCGTTAATACAAGAAATACCAGAAGCGATATTTTGAACTGGGTTGCTTAGAGTAAGTTGCACGTCATCTGCATACAAATGGATTTTGCATTTAGAAATTTCTTTTGGCAAGTCATTGGCATATAAAGAAAACAAAAGTGGTCCTAAAATAGAACCTACAGGTAATCCTTTAACAAGGTCTAGGCTATCAGACCATACATTATTTAAGAACACCGATTGTTTGCGATTCGAGAGATAAGATGAAATTAGTTTAGTCGACGTGTATGAAAAGCAAAAAAAGTGTTTCAATTTTTTAATCAGTATGTCATGGTCTACGGTATCGAATGCCTTAGAGTGATCTAAGAGAACTAAGAAATTATAAATTTGTTCGTTACCGACACATCACTACAGTAAGTAATTTTCGATGCCACACTGTCAAACGAAAAAATTCAGTAACGAAATACAAGTCTCATCAAGCGAATAGATCTTTTTGTACTATTCCAAAGTAGCTGATCAGACAGACTCAGACACAAACGACAAGAGGCAAAAAATGATGCTGAAACTGAACGTGAACATATGTACGATTTCTTGAAACAGAAGACCACGAACACATTTTCTCTCGTTATTTTGAAGGGTCTCTCACAATGTGTGAACAAATTTATGGCTAGTCAAGACATAGTGTAAGTTGTCCACAGTTGTGTTTAGAGGTAACGACAGACTTTAAGACCGTCTATGCTCCTTCCAAGACGATTATAATATAGAATCTATTATTTCTTGTAATATGAAATTGACAGTTCTTGTTCGTTTTGATAGTTATATGCATTAGCACTCTGTTATTTTTTTACTTGGTGCAATATAACATGTATCAGTTAGTTTTTTTTCTCACAAAATAAAAGTGAATGACATGGAAGAACTGCAAAAATCGTTTGTATTTTTTGTTATATTATTATTTTTGTTTGTAAACGTACTTAAATAGAAAGTTTAGGAAAATATCAGCATGATATTTTGCTGAGTGTGTTTAGAACCACATCTTTCGAAGTAATGTTAAATTGTACGATCTGGCAACACTAATGTTGCGAAATATGGCTTTTGTGAAATTGTCAAATCAAGAAGTACTTATAAAGGGAACAAATTGTATTTTTCTCATCATTTTCCAACTAAATATTTAAAATGCAAGAAATTTCATAATTATCATAAAATGTAGAAACTATAAGTTGCTTTTTTTTTACAAAAAGTTTAATAATAATTGTAAAAGCCTCAGTACAAGACTTAAGTGTGCGTAAGTTTTTCACTTGGTGTGCGTCTGCGAATTAACGAACAAATAAAGTACAATTTCAACGCGTGCCTTTAGCCGCTATTATACTACGTGTGACTTTTGCAAAAAATTTAACTTGGTTAAAATTAATGTTTTCTTAAATTTCGCCTACAAAGGCTTGTGTTGGATAAAAAGTTCCTAATACTGAATACAGTTCAAATTGGTGAAGGCCCACCAAGGCCGAAAGTAAAGCGTTAAGGAAAAAAGCCAAAATAATTATAAAATTCGGTAGCAACGTGTTTTGAAATTAGCTTTGCAGTGGCAGATAGTCTAATAAGCAACAGCTTTTTTTAATTTCTAATTTCAAAACCAACATGTCTGCAGAATCGAAATCTCAATCTACTACTCAACCACCACTCTCGCAACTGTGGCCGGGTTTTGGTTCTACATCTGATATAGGACATCCTCTGGAGCATCACCAACCAAATCTCGCTCCGTCGTCAACTTTGTCCTCAAGTTTAGATAAACAACAACAACTGCCGAATAACAACAATAATTATGTGAATTTTAATCAGTTTATAATGCAACATAATCTTGCAACACCGCATCAAGCTAAATCGCCCGTGTCTTCTTCCCTTCAAGATACATTTGTTAAACAAGATGGTCATAAATCCAATTACGATGACGTTTTTAATTTTTTTCATAACATGGGAGGCATAAAAAATGATATTATTGATAAAGGAAATAACAACAGCGGTGATAGCAGTATTTCATTTATCAGTAACAACAGCGACAGAATCAATTCCAATAATCAGCAACAACAATATAATGTAAGTTTTTAACATACGATATCCTAACATTTTGCAATTTTAATGTTATATATGGCAACATGTTATATGAAATCAACATGTTGATAATTGTTATACTCTAAACACATAGACCACAGCGAGCTGCAGACTACAACCTGTCAAAAGTAAAATACACACGTTCATATGAAGGCGATTTTTTTGGAGGCATTTCAGCTACATGACTACTAGACTACAATTGTCGCTGTCCGCAATTTAAACTAATTTCTATTTTTAGTGACGACGATTGCTAAACAAAGTGTTGACAATTTACAAAGAACGCGTAGAAAGAAATTAGTTTGAATATAAGGAATGAATTATATTTATATACATTTAAAAACAAGTTGTTTTACCTGAAATACCACATGGAAGGCACGAAAAATGTATTTTTAGGCCAGACCTGTTAAAATAATTTTTTTTTATTTATTTGATTTTCTTTTTGACCATATTCAATTTCTTCTATGTTTCAGTTTCATAAAAGAGTGATTTTGCGTTAAGGCAAAAAAAGTTGAAGTGGCAACATTGTTCGCCAAACACAAATACTAATAATGCAAATAATGCAACGCAAATCTTCCTATCAGCTGTCAAACAAATTAAGTAGCTGACTACATGGCGACATATGAAGTCAACTGCACTTGTAGCCATGAAGCTGTGTAGTCTGCTGTGGTCTATGTGTTTAGAGCAATATTTCTTTTATCAACATTGTATCGAGCGAAATTCAAATATGCGGCTTGTTTTACAATGTTGAGAAAATTGTAGATACATATGTATTTCAACATGTTATAATAATAAATCGACGTGTTGATACGAATTGATCTATGCCGCTTACTTCATAAAGTTAAGAGAAGTTGTAGTTGCAAAATTAAGTACTTCTGATACATTCTTACACCCAGAGAATTAAAAAAAAAGGAAGCTACCTGTGCAGTGGTGTTTTTCGTATTATGTGTGTTGCAATGATGAATTAGTTCTAAGTCTGCTTAAGCTGAAAACGAGTTCATACGTCTACTGTGAATTCTCAAATCAAAAGTACCCCTCAGCAAAATTTTACTTATTTGGCTCTATTTTTCGGGAAGTTATATTGGAATGAATTTATCTTTTTCATTTGGAACAATAACTTAACTTACAATTTCGTTAGGAATAAGATTTTTTAAGTACCATCATTTTTTGAAATCGATTTTTTTTACAAACGTATATAATATCCTGTCTTAAAATGTGATCATGTTTTAAAAATCAACTTTAAAGATTAAGATAGCTCTCCAGAAAAATGACTTAAGCATATTTTCCTTATTGACACAGATGAGATGCTATCCAATGTTCACCTGCAGAAAATACTTTAGTAAAAGATAAGATAAGAGCCGACTGTTAGATTTTTATTAAAAGGTGGACAAGGGCGGATCTAATATTTTATTTCTTTTTATTAGATTCGGTTGTTCCGAATCTTATATACCCTTTACAAAAGTATGAAATACTTTTTCCCGGTGCAAAGGATTTGTTTTTTAATATTTGACAAAATGTAGTTTTCGGGGAAATTTCAGCCTGTGCGTAAAATTTTGTCGTTAAATTTTAAATTATTTTGATGTTTATATTTTGGTCTATGTTTATGAAAAGTAGATTTTTTTTACATATTTTTATTTTATTTTTGAGATTAATTAAGGGTTTTTTTTATAAAATTTATTATTTTTAAATATTTTGATGAATTTTCAATTTTTTGAGGATTTTTAAATTTTTTTTAGGAAATAGCCGACTTGTGGCGAATTTTTAATTTTTGATCTTATTTGTTGTTAAACATTGATTTTCTAAAAATTCTGTTTCAATTTAAATTGTTGACAACTTTTGCAGTGGCCAAATATTTAAATATAGGTTTCGTCTACACACCCTATAAGTCCAGTAAAATTAGTTCGTACATCAACTAGTTTCTTCTTCCGACATTTGAAATTTAAGCCTATTTTTTCCATATTGTATTCATCGTATCAAAAACTTCAGTTAAATTTCTCCAATCGAAGGTAAGTTGATATGATATTTGCGCAGAAAATTGCAAAGCAGTTGCCAATTATTCGGCGAATTTTAGACTTTTGCAATTTACATTTTAGTTTTGGACGGATCTGGTTAAAAAGGTATAAAAAGCAATTGCAATGTGTACAGAAAGATGTTTTTAGAAATAATTTATGTTCATTATTTTGTCATCCTCAATATGAAAATAAAATTTAACTTTATTTAATTTCATTTCTTTGATTTTTCGTTTATATTAGCACAACTATTTAAAAATTGCAATAAAAAATTGCAACGTAAAATGTTGCAGCGCTGCCACACTCTATTATTTTTATATTTATTTGGGAACAAAGATAATAAATACGACGACATAGAAGCGCTCTTAAAACGCCAAAGGCTCAGTTTTATGAATAGTTTTACTTAACACATTGAGTGTCACGTCGTACGGTTATGTGTGTACGTACTACAGTATTTAATAAAGTATACTTTACACTCTGAGTGACTTCAATAAAATTTAAAAAAAAATTTTGACAATAGTTTAAAATATCGAATCAAATAATATTGAAACCTTACCACAAATCATCGAGTAGCCGTTTTCCATGATGTATTTCCTAAAGTAATACGGATTTGTTTGTCATGCATCTTTTTTTACTGTTATTGGTTTAGTCGATAGCGTTACTAATTTAATTATTTAAACTATAACTATATAACTATATAAACTATAGTCTTTTTAAAAGTTTGAAATGTTTTTCAAATGTATAATTATTTTCAGTTTTAATGACGCGGTACTTATTTTGAAAATTTCGAAACTCGTGCAACAAGCATGAAAGAGACTCGAAAAAATATCATTTAGAGTCAAACACGATCGTTGACTACTAACAATATTTTAATGTTCGCCACAATGAGTAAACGACGACGATTCAATTGACCAATAATCGTAAAAATGATTTGCAAAAGCACCATTTGAAGGAGCAAATCCCTCAACAGTCTTCTGGGCAATTAAACGAATACTCGTGAAACGATCGTGCTCGTCAAAAAACCTTCGAAATGCTAGCTGGGAGGTTTCAAAATCTTAAAGACAAATATCATAAAAACTGCAAATAATTTTACATACATATATGTATGGCTATGTATGAACGTATATGTACAAGGTATATTTATGTACTAGTTAGAAGCACTAGGGCAATAATAACCAATTCAAAAATAAAAAAGGGAAATATAAATTTTGTGTTTATATACATATGTGGTGCTACGGGATTGTAAAAAAAGGAATAATTAGTATTGATAAAATTTGTTTGTTTGTTTGGACTTCGTTTTTATATTCCATACACACACACATACAGTCGTCCCAAAAATTAAATATTTGTATTAAATTTAGCAAGAATTTTCTTTATATATTTTTCTTATTTTACACAGTTTTAACATTTTATTATTTTTATATTTTTTTTCATTTTAAAAAGGTAGAAAAGAAATTTACAAAACTTAAGCAATTCGCTGGCACTGACAAAGAAAAACAATAAATAGTCAGCTAGGCTACTGCGTTTACGTAGTAAAATATACTTTGTATATTTGCATACATATTTAAAGAAAACTTGTTTGTAGAAACAATAAGCAAGTTATTATAAATTGTATGATGTTATTTTATGTATTAAATGCTTGTGTATAGGAGCGACATAATCTCTGCTTTATAATTAATTCTTCGAAATATTGGTGTTTTACAAATTTGTAACATTTCTAATATATATCGTCGCTCAATACTTAAAATTGAAACATTTTAAATAATGCGAATATAGAGCTAATTATATGAATTTCTACATCTTTTGTTTGACCTATGACCGGCTATTCTAGTTTTTAGCATATTTTTCAGTTTTTCTTTGTACCCACAAATACTTTATTACCTCCCTCCTGAACCATTTCCGTTACAAGACAAATTATAAAATATATTTGATATATAGAATTTCTTAATTCTATCTTTAGTTTTACTAAATAATCTATTAATTGCATTGTAAGATTTTTGAGCAATCCTGTATTTATCATTATGAAAAATTTTAGATTTTTCCACTCGTTGTGATATTCTTGGTATATCAGTTAACGACGTATAAGTCTTGGGCTTTATTACGCTTCTCGTATTGTGATTTCTTCTATTGTCAAAAATATTAATCTTTATAAAAGTTGTTTCGAAAGGCTTTTCGCAAATAATATGTTCCTAATCTCTTCTTTATTCTTCTTGCGAAACTTTTTGTCACTTATCGTTAAAACGCTTTCTACCACATTTTTAGCTGTATTTATAACGATTTTAACGTATCTAAATAATTAAGTTTGGAATCAAAATCATTTTGTTTTCTAAATTTGATGTGGTTTTTAAAGTTTCCAAAACATCAGTTACGCATTCAGAATTAATGCAAAGCAAATCATCTATGTATATACAAAGTCATTCGAAATTAAAAGTTAATTAATTAAAATTATAATAAAATATTAAAGAAATAAAAAATTTAAATTATTTTTACATACTTTTTATTCTGTTCTGCTTTCAGTATTTTAATTCATGTCTACCGCAAGATCCATTTGTCAATTACAATAATAATCAAATTTCAAACAACAGTGTATTTTCCGATGGATTAAGCAATTACAATATTAATCCCAATACCGGTTTTAGAATACCAAAATCACCTATCAACTTAACATTGCCTTCATCGGAAAGTCAAAATTATTACGATGCCACAAATTTTTATGGTAATTTCCATACCAACGGTACGACTTACTATGCCAATCCCTTTGCCACAGGTTTTGATTTTACCAATACTAAATTGCAAATTAGTGCTCCCGAATTTGTACCCAGGTTTGATAAACTTTCGTTGAACGAAACTGCTCAAGAAGCAAAAGAGCAAACAGGGAGCATTGCTATAAACCATGAAGCCAACGAAAAGTTTTTTACGCCAAACGATGAATATGGCATACGTGATGTAGTCACGTCTGGTGACACTAAAGATATAGGGAAAAAGATGGATACTAGTTTTGAAAAAGACGAAAAGCGCCAAGAGCAGAGAAATGAACGCACCCGAGTTAATAACCGCCATCAAAATAGACAAGACAAAGAAAATAACAAAAGAAGTAATAATCGTTTAGAAAAGAATATGGAAAGATTTTCAAGAAATTTACAAGAGAAGCCTCAAAACAATGATTCGGCTTCCAATTCAAATTCCTCCACACCTTCTATAACTATGAACGGTAAGGATCGAGATCAGCAGATTCAAGGAGTTTCTAAGCCTACTGGGGCTTTTAGCAAAAATCAACGCGGTTCTTTAACTGGTCCTAGTGTTGACAACCAAAGAAGTTCTGGCATTCAAGACAAGGGCGGAGATAAAAACAATTACAACAATCGTTATCAAAATGTTAGACGTTCCCAAGATTTGGCAGATCGTGAAGATCGCTTTGATCGTTATGTAGAACGTGGTGAACGTTCTGATCGTGGCCATAACCAGCGTAACCAACAGCGTAATGACTACCATCAACGATATGATAATTATCGCAGTAATAAAAGACGTGACGATTGGAATCGTAACCGTGATCGCATTAATGGTTTTCGTGTAGAAGAGAAATATTCCAATGACAACGGAAAAGAAAGTCCTTTGCCTTCGCCCGAAAAAAGATCTCCCAAAAAGGCTTACGATAAAGAAAATGAAAAACTTTCTCAGAGAGAGAAACTCATAAGAGATATAGAGACTAGACGTCTGGAATGTTTAGTTTGTGTTGAGCCCATTAAGGCTCATCAAGGCGTATGGTCTTGTCATAACTGTTATCATATACTGCATTTGCAGTGCATAATAAAATGGGCCTCTTCTTCTAAGTCAGATGATGGCTGGCGCTGCCCTGCTTGTCAGAATGTTGAAAAAGAAGTTCCTCGTGACTACTATTGTTTCTGTGGGAAATTAAAAAATCCACCCAACAATCGTCAGGATATTGCTCATTCTTGTGGTGAATTATGTGGTCGCATAGAGGGCTGTTCTCATGCCTGTACTCTTCTGTGTCATCCAGGACCATGTCCTCCTTGCCAGGCTCAAGTTAAACGAGAGTGTGGTTGTGGCAAGACTTCAAAAATTATGCAGTGTTGTGTAAAAGAGACAGTAGAATGTGATGCTACATGTGAGAAACTTTTAAACTGTGAAATACACACTTGTCAGCTGAAATGTCATGAGGGAAAATGTCCCGTTTGTAAGGAGAAAGTGGAGCAAAAGTGTCATTGTTTAAAACAGGATAGACAAGTTACTTGCACACGTGAATCGCATGACAAACACACCTATTCATGTGGAAAACCTTGTGGCAAAGATTTGAGCTGTGGCAATCATAAGTGCAAAGACTGTTGCCATTCCAATGACTGCAGACCTTGTAAATTGAGTCCTGATTATGTGACTTCTTGTCCCTGTGGGAAAATGCCTATTGTAAGGGAACAGCGTAAATCTTGTTTAGATCCTATACCGGTATGCGAAGGAATTTGTGCTAAAACTTTGAAATGTGGCAAAGCCACCAATCCTCACCACTGCACATCTAAATGTCATTTAGGTAATTGCCCTCCTTGCAACAAACAGACTGCTGTGAAGTGCCGATGTGGACATATGGACCAAATGATTAAATGTCGTCAACTGTCGACCCGAGCCGATGATGCTAGATGTAAGAAACGCTGTACGAAAAAACGTTCTTGTGGCAAACACAAGTGTAATCAAGAATGCTGCATAGATATCGATCATTTTTGTCCATTACCTTGTACTTATACACTCTCTTGTGGCAAACATAAGTGCGATCAACCATGTCATCGGGGTAATTGTCCGCCCTGTTATCGCTCATCCTTCGAAGAACTCTTTTGTGAGTGTGGTGCTGAAGTTATTTATCCACCTGTACCCTGTGGCACTAAACGTCCCGTTTGCAAACGCCCCTGTTCGCGTAAACATCCCTGTGATCATCCTCCACAACATAACTGCCATTCAGCGGCCACTTGTCCTCCCTGTATGATGTTCACCACAAAATGGTGTTTTGGCCAGCATGAACAGCGTAAAACCATTCCGTGCTCTCAGCAGAGTTTTTCGTGCGGCATGGCTTGTAATAAGCCATTGTCGTGTGGACGTCACAACTGCATTAAAACATGTCATGAGGGACCATGCCAAATAGCCGGAGAAATATGCAAACAAAACTGTACTAAACAACGTTCTACTTGTGGACACAAGTGTATGGCTCCCTGTCACAATGGTGATTGCCCCGAGACCCCTTGTAAGGAAATGGTAAGTAGTTTAAGATTTTTTAAAAGCAATTTCTTATAATTATTTTTTTTTCTTTAGGTGGAGGTGCAATGCGAATGCGGTAATCGTAAACAAATGCGCACTTGTGCTGAATTGGCAAGAGAATTTAGTCGTATAGCCACTGCCCAATTGGCCTCTTCTATGGCTGAAATGCAACGTGGCAATTATATGGAACTATCCGAAATTTTAGCTCCTGTTAAATTATCTGCAAATTCTAATAAAACTTTAGATTGCAACGAAGAATGTCGGTTACTCGCACGCAATCGACGCTTGGCTATTGGTCTACAAATAAGAAATCCTGATTTGCCATCGAAACTTTTAACGAAATATTCTGATTTTATACGCAAGTATGCCAAACGTGATCCAGCTTTAGTCAAGTCTATACATGAAGCTCTAACTAATTTGGTGAAACTGGCCAAAGAAAGTAAGCAAAAGTCACGCTCGCATTCATTTCCCACAATGAATCGAGAAAAGAGGCAGTTGGTACACGAAATGTGTGAAATGTTTGGTGTAGAATCGGTGGCTTATGATGCAGAACCCAATCGTAATGTGGTAGCCACAGCTTTCAAGGATAGAGTAAGTTTGTAGTTAATAGTTAATAATATATAGTATATAAATTAATGTTTTTCTTTATAAACCTTCTTAGTCTTGGCTTCCGGCTTCTAGTATTATGGAAATAATGGCCCGAGAGGCTGGTCAAAGACGTGTACCGGTGCCAAGTAATAATGCCTGGGGTTTAAAGAGATAATGCTATTAAATCATAATTCCTAACAAATGCGGTTAACTTTTGTTTAATATTTTTTATGCAAAATATCATTTAAACATATAAACACTCCAAAAAATATAACTCTTGCTATCTGTATCTAATCCCTTTACGTTTCATATTCTCTCTAAAACGGATAATTTATTTAACATTATACACCCCAACTAACCACCTTTTTGGTTGAAAACCAATGAAACTAATAACCTAAACAACAATGTTAAAGAATAAATATTTTGCTATAGTAGTTAGTCAACCAAGTAAAAGGGCTTAATAGAATTTCAAAAATATTTTTCCAGACAACTACTTTTGTTGTCACTTGTTTTCTGTAAGACATGGTTTACATTATATTATTATTTCCCTCTTGTACTTTTCCCAAATATCTTTAAACCATTAACACATACATATTTAATTTTCTTCATTTCTTTTTTAATTTTATCTTTATGCATCATATATTTTGGCAAATGGATTGGTAAATCAACATTATTATTAACTTTTATTTTTTTCTTACAGACTATTTATACAAACATACGTTTTTTTTGTTTTCTATAACTTAAATATATAAACAAACCAATTTATATTTGTTCCGATTTATAAACAAACTTTTGAAAATCGAATAAATAACTAAGTAGAAAAACAAAGAGAAACACAAAACTTGTTTAATAAAAAAGTTGTTTATTAAAGAACTGCAAAAAACCGAATTTATTTTTGTAAATAGTGACGAATTACAACAATGGTAATAATTCACAAATCAAGAAAAGTTATAAAATTTTGATATAGAATCGGTAGTCTTTTGGCTCATTTTCATTTAATTTCTTCCAAAACCTTGCATATGAAAACTTTTTTATTATTACATTTCATATTCCTCATCTTCATATTGCAGAAATCTCATTCAACATGTCAAACCTATTGGAATTGCGCCTTTCGCTTATGTTCAGAAAATAATACACACAGTACTTTGTTGTTCTGAACAAGAAAAACAATTTGCGCAAACACGTTGCTTCAGTATTCGCATTAAAAAATCCACGAATTTAGCCAGTGTTCATTTCCATTAGAGTTCAGACGAGAGCACGCCCCAGCACTTGATCTTTACTCCATTCCATTAAAATTAACCGCCTATGTTATCGAATCATTATCTAGTCTTCCTAGTAGGGAAGAAAGTAAAACAACTAATGGGAAACTTGTAAACGTATTTGAGAAGTATCAAGTGTCTTCATAAAGTAACACATCATGAAAATTTTTTAAAATAAAAATCACAAAGTAATCGCATAAAAAAACAATGGCCCATATTCATAGGTACACACTAAAGTTGACTGACTCTTGTTAAAGTCACAGACGAGCGCATACACACATATTTTGTATTTTGCCTGAGTGTATTTTGTTTGTGTGATGGCGGAATGTTGTTGAGCGACCGACTGAACACGAACAGACCATCAAAAGAGACAGTCTTCACGAGCCAAATTACTGTGCGAACAGCAATCTGTACGTTGTTAGAACAGATCTATGGCTAGTCAAGACGGCATGTAATGGATGAACCCGAGTTGCATTTGTAATCGTACATACAAGAAACAAAGTGTTGAACAGATAAATTTCGACATGTTGTGGGGCAAATCAAGTCGTTTGAAGTGATTTGCTCATATGGAAAAAGTTTTCATTCAACAAATATTAAATTTTTGTGTAAAACAAAATATTGTTTAGTTGATATTAAAAGAAAACAAAACAACATAAATATCAAATTAAGTTCGAAAGTCGAACACAAAAACACTTATGATGTAATGGAAACACTTCGAAAGGCTTTGCCAAAATCAACTCATTTAGAGCATAATAGAAACGTACCATTAGAGAGAGCTATATATGCAGAGGATTGTTTGCGATATGTAATTTTAGGATCTGATTTTACTCGTCTTATTTTACATATAAGCTCTCCTTTCGTTTTAATACAAGCATTTCCGATTGGTTTGTTTGTCTTTTCTCAAAACGCTTATTAATTTTTGATAAACTCTTTATTTTTTGATGAATTGGTAAGTAATAGCAAAATTGTGTTTTTACTAAAATTTTCAATATTTGATAAAATTTAGAGTTTTTGGTGTGTCCAAAATATGGTGAAGTTTGTTCTTGATTACTTGTTAAAAATATTTTTTTTTTGTCTTTTGGAAGTTTTGTAATATCGATTTTGTTAAAATTGATACATCTTTCATAAAATATTAATTTTTTGATAAATTTTTGGTGAAATTATAAATTTAGTTTAGAAATTTGAAAATTTGGTGAATATTTTTCGAAACTTTTTTGGTTAATTTCTGTTTTCTTATACCTGCGCTTTTCT
The DNA here is from genome assembly GCA_963932375.1 of Phania funesta. Classification (NCBI taxonomy): domain Eukaryota; kingdom Metazoa; phylum Arthropoda; class Insecta; order Diptera; family Tachinidae; genus Phania; species Phania funesta. Next base: position 98,104,701 of record OZ010653.1, on the reverse strand, counting down.
TTAGACTACAGCTTGGTTTTGTGAAGGATTTTTAAATTTTGGGGAATTCCTAAATTATGTTGAAATTTCGATTTTGTAATACTTTAGTTTAATTTAGATCTTTGGTAAAATATTTAATTTTGATGATTTTTAAATTTTTTGGTGAATTTTTAATTTTATGGTGAATTTTTCATTTTTTGGTGAATTTCCGATTTGTGGTGTAATTAGAGATTTTTTTATTTAATTAGGGAGAAAGTAAAGTTTTTGTGGTTAAATTCCAAAATTTGGTACTTTTGGCTTTTGTTGGTAAAATTTTGGTTTTTTAGCAATTAAATTTTTTTATTCCATTTCTCCTATTTTATGGTAAATTTAAAATTTTCAATTTAATTTAGATTTTAAAATATATAAAGGTAAATTATTTAATTTTTTTGATTTTAAAATTTGTTGGTGAATTTTTAATTTTTTGTCGAATTTTTTAATTTTATGGTGAATTCGGGAATTTCGGTAAAATTATATATGGTTTTTTCAAATTTTCGGCTATTTAATAATTTGTCAAATTTTTTTATTCCAATTTTTGGATTTATTGGTAAATTTTCGAACTCGTGGCAATTTTTTTGTACAGTTTTGGTTTTTATAAAATTTCCATTTTCTGGAATATGTTATTTTCGAAATTTTAAATATTTCAACTATAGTTTGATTTTGTAGTGAATTTTCGAATTTTGATGAATTCGCAAGTCGATTTTTTTTATTTTTCGGATTAATTGAGAGTTGAATTGAGAATGAATAATTTTTAATTATTTTGGTGATTTTTTAGTTTTTTGGTGAATTTTTTGTTAATTCCCCATTTGTGTAGAATTTGTTTATATATTTGTTTAACATTGATTATGTTATAATTTCGGCGTTGTTGAAATTACAAAATTTTGGTGAAGCTAAAATTTTTGTGGTAAAATTTCAAAATTGGTGTATTTTTGTTGTTTGTAAAATTTTAATTTTTTATTGATTGTTTTTTGCAAAACATTTTTTAGTCCGGTTTTTAAAAGAATTTGGTTGTCTTTGTTAGTTTTCGAAATGTTGAGTTTTTTTTAATTATTAAATTTGGTTCAACATTTAGGTCGGTAAGTTATCTAGGGGCCTGCGGATGATAATTTCCCTAGGGGGACTTTATAGCAAATTTGATATGCGATTTTTATGAGCTTGTGTATAAGCAAAAGTGAATATACAAAAAAGAAAATCCAGAAAAATGGTTTTTGGCCCATACCTCGAGAACTTGAGGACCGTAGCGAAATTTTGCCAAACGTACTGATCATACGGTCGAAGATTTAAGATCCTAGGCTATCTAATGCCGTCGGAAAGTTGATATCAACATCGGACAGAGGGACATCGTTAATTAAACTTCCCTACCTATAAGGAACCAGAATATATATACTCGTACTTTGTGGGGTCGAAAATGAATGAATAAAAAATTACAAATGGAATGACACCAGTTTCACTTTTTGAGAGGGATATAAAAAGTTTGATTATGGTTATTATATCCTGAATTTAATATGGAAAAGTCCGAATTCAAAGTTAAAAACCTATATTTTATTTCTAAAAAAAAAATAATATAAACTTTCCCACAAATTTTTGTTAATAAACATTTTTAATGAAAATATGACTGAAAAGCGAGAATTTATTTAATGCTTTTTTCGGAAGGTTAATATTATTTTCATATATACTAATAATACGAGGGCGGATCAATAAGTCCGTGACTTTTCGAATTTCCCTCGTAGTTCTATGAAATGCAACACGTTTTGTAACTGCGGATGAAACATGGATCCATTACTGTACTCCGGAGACCAATCAGCATCTTAAACAATGGGTTTCTCCGGGTGAACCTGCTCCGAAGGCCAAGGTAAGTTTGTCGGCCAATAAGGTGATGGCAACAGTTTTTGGGATGCATGCGGAATAATTCACATCGATTACCTTCAAAAGAGAAAAAGAATAAACGGCGATTTAATGAGGATTTAAAAAGAAAACGACCCCATATGGCCAAGAAAAGATAATGCACGGGTGCACACGTGTGCAGTCGCAATGGCAAAACTCTATGAGTTGGGCTACGAATTGGTACCTCATCCGCCATATTCTCCGGATTTATCCCCTAGAGTCTACTTCCTATTTTCAAACCTAAAAAAATGGCTAGGTGGAAAGAGATTTAGCACCAACGAGGAAATTATTGACCAAACAAATTCCTATTTTAAGGACCTCGAAAAACCCTATTTTTTGGAAGGGATACAAACACTGGAGAAACGTTGGACTAAGTGTATTGAGTTAAAAGGAGATTATGTTGAAAAATAAATTTTTGTTTTGCAAAAAAAAACTGTGTTTCATTCAAAAAGTCACGGACTTATTGATCCGCCCTCGTGCACTAATAATATGACTGGATTAGAACAATATACTTCATTCAGAAGATGTTGGTTCTTAGATTACGGTTACCTGAACCATGTTTTCGTCTTTGGATGTATAGACTGTAGTGAGTTGTCTTCTGAATGGCATAATAACAAATTTTAAATATATCGTGGATTTAAGTTTTTATTGTTTTTCCGAACTACAAATATTATTAATTGTTAAGTAATTTCAATCTTTAGGCATGAGTTCGTTTTTTCTTTCTATTCAGAAAGAGAATTATTTATTCAGCTAGATGTCTAATAGAATTAAAACTTTTACTGTTTTCAAAAAAGGTTGTCCATATTGAATAAATAATTCTCTTTCTGAATAGAAAGAAAAAACGAACTCATGCCTAAAGATTGAAATTACTTAACAATTAATAATATTTGTAGTTCGGAAAAACAATAAAAACTTACTAATCGCTGGGCACGGCGAGAAATTTATATACATAATAATATATAAAAGTTTCCTTCATCATAATTAATTGGATACTAAAATAGATCCAGGATGAAACTGGAAAAAATACATACAATGCTTTCATTGCCAACCAATGGTTGGCTAAAAGCAAAATTGCATATGGTAACCTAGATTTCAATAACAGAAAAGTTAGAGTGTTGTAAAACTTCATTCTCAACCAAGGAAAAGACTATAATATGGAAAATTCAAAATTGAGAAATTGCTCGTACTCGTATTCCATTTGTCTTAAATGTTGATATAAATAGAAGTTCTTTAGACACACAATTTGTAGATAAGACACGAAGAATGTTGATATCGTGGATTTTCTCCCTACTGACAGCCTGTGCAACCTAAATAATTTATTTGTTTACGCTAAAAAATTGTTTTGCTTTTAATTAAATTAATTTGTTTCATTACAAGGTTCAGCAGCACTTGTTTCTTTGTTCAAAGGTAAAGGTAGCAGTTTGTTGAACATACACGCTTTGTAACATACACGCTTTGTAAAATTGTTTTCGGTTTAATAAAAGTAAAATGAAACAAACTTTCCGATTTCACTATTTTTTAACACACACACACACACTCACGCACTCACCCCAGTATGAAACTACTCAAATGCATTTAACTGCAAAGCAAAATTCATTCGTAACCTGTAGTATTGCAACATCAAACTTTTTTTTTATTTGGAAATTGTTCATCGGACGCCTGTCTATTTCATTTTATCCCTGTTTCGTTGCTTTTTTCCTGGCGGTATTTATAACTCTTAAGCATTTTTTGTCTGCACCACAAATGCAATAAAAGCCCTTCCTTATATTTTTGTTGTAGTTATTTTTTGGTCAGTTTAAGTGCACAAAGTTATTGGAAATTGTAAGAATGGGCAGAGAGAAATACAGAGATAAGAGGCTGTTTCTGTTTTGTTTCAGCCTTGTGTTTAAAAATGGCGTAGGATTTAAAATTGCAAAGTATGTCTGGCTGAGTGCAAGTTTTTATTCGAGTGCTTAAAATAGCAGCTACACATGAAATGAAATTTCCGTTTTAACTAGTTAGTGCAAAGATTTTCGAAGCAAAAAATTAGAATGATACAGTGATTACGTTGGAAAATTTTGCAAAGAGAATGTGAAAAACAAAGAATTGGCAAACAACTAATCAGATATGGAAAGTAAGAATAATAAAATAACAATTTATTTGTTTGGTTTTTGTTAAAAGTTAATAATTTTCGTTTCAAACTTCTTTAAACTTCTCATTTAGTTTGAAGAATTTTCAGCATAAGACAAAATATTTTTAATTTCGGATAGACTTCCAGATGAGCTGGTATAGGCAGCCATATAAATGTGCAATGGAGACTAGTTTATCTCCTAACAATAATTTTGTGAATTTTTTATTTGTTCATTTACTACTTGCGAGGCTAGTACGATTAAATTATATCAAGTTGAATATTTTTGTTTTAAACTTTTCTGAACCTCTTATTTGGTTTGAAAAATTTTATTCATAAGATAAGACATTTTTTGTATTTCTAATTTTTGAGTAAAGAGTTCCTGATAAGGTGGCTTAAACAGCCAGATAAATGCGTAATAAAGACTAGTTTGATCGCCAATATATAAATTGCAATTATGTTATGAAATTAGTTAGGATAATTAGCAAAAACAAAAACTTATGTTATTAATTTTTAGTTAATTGTTCAAAGGTTAATTCTAAAGGCCTCGTTACTCATACGTAAACGTGACGTTGCGAATCAGCTGATCCATGTTGCTTATGGAGCTTGTATGCAAATGCGTACTCTTTCGTAAAGTTTGCGTAACGAACCTGAAAAATTTAATTTCTATCCGTATTTACGTATCAGCTGTGTAAAGTTTCAATGTTGCATTTATACAATGTTGCCAACAGACTTTTCTAAGCTGAATTTGTTAATGATTTTTTGTTTGTTTAAATACTTAGATTTGTTGACATAATTTGCAAAGTCCGTCTAGACTGCAAAAAAAAAAACTGTGAATAAACAAGTAAGAGTGCTACAATCGGCTGGACTGAGTCTTAAATACCCTTCACAATAGTTACGTCCGTATAAAGTATATGCTAAAAATGCTTTATTAATTTTTGACCTTTAAATAACTTTCTTTTATTACTGAAACTGCTTTTTAGCACCAAAAATTGTTTTACTTCGCCTCAAAGGTATATTTATCAAAAAATCAGTTTGTACTATATCTCGGCTGTACATAGATATGTATATGAACCAATATCGCAAATTTTGCTCTTTTGCTCTTAATAACCTAATTTTGTTATCAGAGCAACATTTTGGTACCAAAAATTGTTTAAGTTCGCATAATTGTTAAAAAATCGGTTTATATATACCCCGATATATGTCCATTTCGTTCGCATGTGAACGAAAAAATCAGTTTGTGCTATATCCGGCCATATATGTACCAATATTGCAAATTTTGACATCCAATAGCCTTATTTTGTTACCAGAGCTACTTATTGGCACCAAAAATTATTTTATTTCCAATAAGCTAGACTTGTTCATGTTTTATTATATTAGCGTGTTTTTAGCATAATATTGTATTTCAAAATTATGAAGTAAGCAGTATTGTTTTAACAAGTTGTTTACTTTAAGAAATTAAAAATATATGAATCGTAAACAAAAAACATATGATACATTTCCGTTTATGAGTAACTAACAAACATCAAAGCTGAACGTAAAATTGACGTATCCGCTTTATTTACGTAAGAGTAACGAGGCCTTAAGTTTATATGAAATTTTATACAATTCCTTAAAAATAATAATATTTACCCATTTTTTCTTTTCTCCTGTTTTCAACACTGTTTGAAAAAGGGAATAAATTACAGTTTGACCTAACTTTGTCGAACTACAATTATTAATATTAAGTAATTTAATTGTAAGGCATAAGTTCATTGTTGTAAATCTTCGTTCTCACCCAAGGAAAAAAGAGAAAGAATATGAAAAATTGAGAAATCTTCATTCTCGTATTTTATTTTTCTTTAGTGTTGGGAAAACGTGTGTAGCGGCACAGAACATGCATTCCATTCTGCTGGTTATCTAATAAAATTTTAACTTTTACTGTAATCAAAGTTATCATATTAAATAAATTTTCTTTCTGAATAGAAAGTATAAAGAAAACGAACCTAAAAATTTAATTACTTAATATGGGAAAAAATTAACCTGTGTATTTCCCGGGTTGTAAGAGTACAGAACTTTTTCCCGGAAAAGAATGATGGAAAAAACAATCCGCGGTAAAATTCGTAATTGGGAGCTGATTTTTCTTGGAAATAACGGTGATTATTAGTTTTGGTGACGAATTACCGGAACAATTCAATCAAACGTGATACAAATATTGAGAAGACTCTCGTATCATATACAGCGGATATACCAACAAGCCCACATACGTATACGTCAACGTTTACAGACGATACTGCATTGATAAGTATTAATAAAGATCTGCCTTCAGTGTCACATCCATGACTAAGAGGGACTGGCTGAAGCATCAAGATATGCTCATGTAACGTTATCCCTCAGAAGACAAAATTACCCACCAATAACAATAACAATGATCATTGTTTCAGCGCAAAAGGTATCCACCTACATCGACGCCTAACCGGGTCACGCTATATTGACGCAAATATACAGATCATGAAATTTAGAACTAATCAACTGCACTGGGTTGGGTAATCGGTCCTAGATCAACCCTGAGTTTGGAAGACACAGTTGTTTTCTACAAATCCATTACAAAACCAATACGGACATATGACATTCAACAAAGGAGACAGTCTAGGATTATACGACTTATCGTCTGCGCCCCTTGGTATGTAGGAAATAAAAATATCCATAGTGATCTAGAAGTTTCCACTATCCAAGAAAAAAAAAACTTGTGCAAATATGTAAAGGAACTAGAGGCCTATCCCAATTGTTTGGCACGGGAATTATTACAATGTGATGGGCACCAGAGACTGAAAAAACAGGCGCATTGAGCCTGGTCAGACCGTTATTTCAACCCAGTCGTAAATAGTAATTTAAGATTCGAATACAACAAATTTGGTGATGTTTACAATAGACACTAACTTAGTAGAAAGACAAGGAGAATGCTGATGATGTGCATAGAGCCACAGATAATGCGCATTCCTTTCTCCTGGTATATAATAACGTTACTTTTCTAGTATTCTAGAAAATTATCGTATCAATAACAAAAAATGATTTCTTTCTTAATCGAAAGAACAAAAACGAATTAAAATCCCCAAAAAATTGCAACATCTTCATACATTCCACAAAATGGAACATTACACGTTTGTCTGTGCAGCAGGTTTCAGTGAAAAGCCTGAAGAGTTTCCTTATAAAGTGCAGACAGACCATCAGCCAGTACACCGTCAATCACATCTCTTGAACATTAATGACGTATAGGGCCCCGAGCTACATTTTCATTAAAACCGACATACATATAGGCCCTTTTATTTTTTTTCAAACGCGCCATGGCTAACATGGTTATTGTACCAGGTAAGCAATAAGAGTTATTATGGCCGCAAATTAACGAAATGAGACGGGGATAATATGTTTTTTTTTCATAATTTTTACCACTGTTTTAAAATTTGTATATTTTTTCCAAGTCTCATATGTAGACAGGTATTAAATGCTAGAATTATATGTGCAAAATGGCAGTAAAATGTGTCTGTTGTACATTGTTGAACATGATGTCAGACACTTTTTTATAAAAGGAAAAAAAGGAACAAAACCTTAACAAGATTTTGGAAAAACACATTTTTTTGTTCATGTTAAACTTGGTTATGTAGGAAAAAAACTTGGCAGGAGACATGCTTTTGTTCAATACTTTCCTAACGAATGGTTTTATATTTTTTAATATTTTGTTTAATTTAATTCATCAAAGGGTTATATTAGAGTGGCCAGACAACGGTTGGAAAAAATGAAACAAATTAATTGCGGTTTTGTTTTGGAAATTATATACTTACGCGGAATGGCCCCGCGGTTTCGTTTGAGTCGGAGATGAAAATTTTTTGATTAAAATTGTATAGGGATGCAAGTTCAAATCCAACCGAAAAACAACTCTAGTATAATGTTCAATTAAGCTGATCGGAGTCAAATTGACATTTCTGGACCCTTTTCGATACTGGCCTCCATGGTGGAAATCTACCTTAAGGTAAAATTTTACCATGGAATTTCCATAATTTCTACAAGTTCATCAGGCGTCAAACAGTGCATTATAAAAAAGAAAATCGCAATAAATATTTTGTCGGCTTCAAAAATACGAGGGATGCCTTTTAAGTTTTTACAAAAAATAAAGACAGAAAAGTTCGAAACAAAGTGCTTAATTGCGTTTCGAAATGTACGCCCTTAAGGTCTATAAATTTTTGCATACGCTCAAACCAATTCTGCAAACATTTTGTCCCCTCTGAAGCTGATATCGTAGAAACATGGTTTGAAAGTCTTTAACAGCTTCTTGAAGTGATAAAAATCGCTGTCCGCGCATGTTTTGTTGGCACTGGAGAAGAAGAAAAAATCGGGTGAATGCGGGCAATGAGTCATTAATTCGATGTTTTTCTCCATCATATAATCAGTTGTTTGACGTACTTTATGGGAGCTGGCATTATCGTGATGAAGATTGATGCGACATTTTTTGTTCTATTTCCTAATTTCATCGAAGATCGTTGGAAAACAAATTGTTATATACCATTCGCCATTAACAGTTCTTTGATCCTCTAATGGAATGGTTGCAACGTGTTCAGTACAACCGAAGAAACAAGCGATTATTTTCTTGGAATTGCTTCGTGAACAAATAACTTTAGAGTGATTGGGTTAATAGACTGTTGTTTGCTTTCAGGATTGTACGAATATATCCAAGTTTCGTATCCTGTAACAATATTGTATACGGATTTTGAACGTCCTCGGTCGATTTTTTCAACATTTCCTGACACATATCTGAAACATATCTTTCTTACACCTAAATGTTCATGCAAAATTTATTGTATTACAGTCTGCGATATCCTAAGAGATGCCTCTATCTGTCAGTAAGTCATATGCCGATATTCTTTAAACATGATACGCACAGCGTCGATGTTTCTCGGAATGACAACCGGTTTTGGCCGACCTTCTCGCCATTCATCACTGACGGGCGCACGACCATGACTAAATTCTGCAAACCAATTGTAAACTGTCTTCTCTGATGGTGCTTCATTACCAAAAGTTGCACAAAGCTATTCTATATATTATTGTTGAGTAAGGCCTATTTTTAAATCATTAAAAATCATTCGACGTAAGCCTACACGGTTTGATTTCCATTTTGGCACAAACTTGCTTCTTTTAAACGTTCACTATCAACAACTTACTCAGTTAATTTCTAAATTGCCACTGGCTTCGCAATTGTTTGATGGTAAAAACTTAAAAGAAAACCCTCGTATAACAACTAGAAAAATTATAATTACAATCTGGCCACATTGTACATATAAATACAAGTTTAACTAAATCTTAATTAAATAATAAAATCTCTCATCTGCAAACTTCCATTTTATGGATTTTACTAACAAAACAAAAGCAATCTTTTACCTGAGTCTAAGATTAATATTCAATTAAAAATAATTCTATATTAATTACAAGATTTCATGAGTAGCTCAAGCACGTGGCTCGAATGTTTACACGATTGGATAAAATTTTGTTTTCATAATGACAAGAACCTTTTCATTTGCACCAGTACATTTGGGTATTTTTTTACACTGTGTGAAAAGAACATAGGTATGTATGTACATATGTATGTTTAAGTATATAAACTAAAATACAATATTTATTAAGCTGGTTGATTTAGTTTTAGTTTAATTTAGTCTTGTAGGGTTTTATTGTCGATTTATGGCATTCACATTTACGTGCATGTGTCGAATTCAAACGCCTTCAGTTATATGTTGGTTGTGTTACACGCATAGAAATAAACATGGTTGAGGTAACCACAATCTAAGAGGAACATATGATGAATTATTGGGTTATAAACAAATCATACTGGTCTTGTGGATAATAATAACATGGTCCTTTTAGAACAAGAGAAAAGCTAAATATGAATATTACTGAAGTCCGAACACAGGTAACTAAATCCATCTGATACTTAATAATCAACGCGTTAAGCACTTCAGCCACAACATCCTTATACATTGATTAAACACCAAAATAATTTTATACATTATTTTATACATTTTATGGTTAGACTTCTTATATAATTTCTGTATAGTTTAAATACTTTGTTACAGTTTTTATGAATGGTGTGCTTGAAATCTTTTTAAATAACTATTATCTTGGTCACACCAATATATTGTTGTGGATAATATAATATGGTTATCTTGACTATGTTCTTTTTCCTTTACATACAAGTTTCAAGCCAAGTCTGTGTAGATAAACATAGTCATTTCTTTTATTAAACAATCATGACAGCTGTCCTTTTTTGGCCTTTGAGAGTTTGGTATCGGTACAATGTAGAGCATTGTATAACTGATAGACACGAACATTACTCAGGACGAAGAAGATTAATCAGTGAGAAGAAAACCACTTGATGGAGGACCCAAAATAATACTGAAGTATAGAAAGTGATCTGGAACTGGATATTTACACTGGAAACAAAAATAACCATTATTTTGAAATATGCACATATACGCAAATATTTTATGCTTTTAAAATTTTTTATTTTTATTTTTTTTAACAAAAATAAAAGTTATTTTTTGGGAGAAATAAAAATTATTCTTAAGATATTCAAGCAGAAATAAGAGTTATTTTTAAGTTTTCTTTTCTTTTGTACCCAAATAAAATCACGAATTGGTTAAAATATAAAATGTATGTAAGCTCTCACTTATCTCAGACCATTTCTCTGACTAACCCGACTCATATTCAAGAAGCTGTGGATTATTTTACAAACACCGTGACGAAAGCAGCCAGATTTGCAACACCCGCAAACCCAGACATAAAGATCCTACTGAGCTTATGCCAGAGAATCTTACTCCACTACCGAGAGTTATTTTAAAATGTCCAATTCACTTCGAACCTCCAGTAAGATTTGAAAACCGCACCTGGGCCAAAAGCTCTATTGATAAGGTAAATGCATTCGAAATCACTTAGAACAGACTTTTACACCTCATAACATAAATAGCTTCACTATTCCCAATATTGGTGACTCTGTAAATGATCCTATGAAATTTCGGCTATCTTTATTAAAATCGATCATTAAAAATATAGATATGAGAATATCACCCGGACCTGATCGTATTACTTGATCGATGATAAGAAACTTACCTAATTTAGTTTTGAGAATTTTACTATTTCCATTTAATGCCGTGTTGCGCGTTGGCTTCTTCCCAAGCTCTTGGAAGATGTCTGAAATTGTAATGATCCCTTAACAAGGAAAGGACTCAAGCCAGATTACATCATACAAGGCGATTAGCCTACTCTCAATTTTGTCAAAGTTATTTGAAAAATTATTCGTCTCAGCTTTAACTACTTATCTTAATTACTATTGGTACTATTGAGCAAGTTCGTAGAATTGTCACAGTCATTAGAACTGCATTTGAAAATAAGCAATACTGTTCAGCTTTATTTATTGAAATTTCCCAGGAGTTTGATAAAGTGTTGCATGATGGGCTAATCACGAAATTGATTCGAGTTCTATCCGTAAACTCCCACAAGCTTCTGAAGAGCTATTTGACGGATACAATATTTAAAGAAAGGTCAAAAGGTAATATACTAGGGCCGCTATTATACATCATCTATACAGCGGATGTGCCAACAAGCTCATATATGTACATATACATCAACGTTTGCAGACGATACTGCATTTATATGTGTCAGTAGTGATCCAAAGGTTGCTTCTGAAAATCTGCAGGCCCACATTAACGAGCTAGAGGATTGGTTAAATAAGTGGAGGATTGAGGTAAGTCCTTCGAAATGTGCTCACGTAACGTTTTCCCTCAGGAGGCAAAATTGTCCCCCAATAACGAGAACAAATACCACTATTCCAGCGGGAACACACGTTATATATTTAGGTATCCACCTAGATAGACGCCTAGCTTGGTCCCGCCATATCGAGGCAAAAATTGCGTTCATAATACTCATAACAATTCAACGACATTGATTAATAGGCCCTAATTATACCTTGGCTTTAGAATACAATGTTCTTTTAGACAAATTCGTTATAAAGTTAAAATAGTCATACAGCATTTAGCTGTGGGGTATTGCTTGCGCATCAAACATCCAGAAGCTACAAAGAAGACAGTCTAGGATTTTACGTCTTATCGTATGCGCTTCTTGGTATATAAGAATTAAGAATATCCGTAGAGATCTAACAGTTCCCACTATGAAAGAAGAAACAAAAACATACTCGTCCAATTACGTAAACAAATATATGATTCATCCCAACACCCTAGCGCACGATTTACCGCACCAGAGATTGAAAAAAACAGATACATTGAGCCTTGCGAGGCGGGACTCCCAAACCCAATAGTAGATAGCTTATTAGAATTTGAATACAGTAAGTTAGTTATTATAAAAGTTATGTACTTTTTTAAATCTATATATATAAAAGAAAGTGTCCGAAGCGATGTTATTCCATGACTCGAGATTGGTTGAACCGATTTTGGTGATTTGTACTTTGTATGAAAGGTATTTTCTCAGCAAAAATTGGAATTGAAAATTGGAACAAAGGGGCGTGGTACCTCCCATACAAATCACAAATTAAAAATCCATTATTTCTGCTCCTGCTAACGGTATTTGAACAAAATTTGGTACGTCGGTTTGGTGTATATATTCTAAGTGCGGCTGCAAATATGGCGGGATTGAACAAAGGGGCGTCGGTAATGGTAAAGTTCCGGTCGATGTCACAACCGGTTTGGCTTCCGAGCGTAGCCCGGTCGTACAGCTAGTTAAATATAAAAGCTATATTTGTTTTCGTCAAGCCCAATTAATATGTTAATTTGTTGTCACCGCAATATCTGCATTTTAGGCACTAGAATGCATTGAGTTTCCGTGCCCCTGCATTTTTCCTTAACTTTTATTGTGTCTTTTTAGTTTGTTAATGCCTATTGTAAACGACATCTATTTACCATTTTTTATTGTAAAGAAATTTGTTGTTATATTTAAATTGTTGATACCTTTTAAAGATTTTAACTTCTGAAATTGAATAGGTCTTTTTTAGAAGAAATGCTACATAAAAATAGGGCTTTTTTTATAATTTTGACTTTTTCAATTAGTTTGTATATTTTGCATTTTCTCCGATCAAATCTTCATGCGAGTTTGGCTTACTTTCGAGTATTTAGAAAAGATGGAGTTTAGATTTTTTAGTAAATTTTCGATTTGTTGGTTTAATTATGGAAAAATATCCATATTTAAAAAAAAATTTAACTTTTCGCTTAAATTTGGACACTTTGGTGAAATTTAAAATGTTCATTGAAACTTTGATATATTTTTTTTTTTTTTGGTTTCGGTAAACTTGTAATAGTTTTTAAGGAATATTTGCATCTAACGAGTGTTTTTGATGGCAAAATTTAGAATTAATTTCAAGTGACTTTCCCTGTTTCTAATTTTAACGTTTTCCATCAATTTCAACTTAAGAAGCGTAATTATTCAGAGTGTAAGTATACTTTAGTGCAAATTTGATTGTTTTCCATTTCTTTATTTTTCAAAACATATCTAACCATAATTGCTTGAAAAATGGAATGTTCCGAAAAAGGATAAAAATCATTTAGACAGTTCTATTAAATTCTTAGCAATTTATCATCTTCATCAGTATAGTAGTATAGTTGTATAGTTATCACTATCATCACCTTCACGTTCGAAGTTTTACTCAAATATTAAACAAATAAGAGAGCTATATTCCATTTGCTCCATATGAGGGACAAAGCAAGATGTATACAAATATGCCAAAAAATCCCTTAGAGAACGTATACGAATCTTTCAGTTCTTTTTTACTTGTCTTATTTATTTTTATTTAACTGGGTATTTTATTCATATTTGTATTTAACAAAAAATTTTTGAATTGGCAGCATATACTTATGTATAAAGTATATTAAAATTAAAAAATTATTTCTATGTTCGATGTTAGGTCAAAACATATTTAACTTTTTAGTTAAAAATATGTTTTTAGTTAAATATGTTTTGACGTAAGCGGTTATGTCCAAATATATTTATATATTTTATATATACAGGGTTATCCATTTTGCGGTTTCAAAAGTAAACGAAAAAAAACACATAAAATATTTTTTTTTCATGATATTTCTTTTTTATTATATAGTTTGAACGTTGACATTATGTGTGAAACACTTTTGAGGTAATTTTCGACCACTTTTTGACACATATTTGGCGGTATCTTAGCCATAACTTGACGAATGTTGGTTTTTAAGTGCTCAAGAGTTAAAGGTTTATCTAATGGTGTCAAATGGCAGTTGATAGCGCCAGGAAATGTCTCTTGCAATAAAGCCATATTCGCTCGAGTTGTGTGGCATGTGGCACCGTCTTGTTGAAACCAAAATAGCAGGCAAAAAAAGTCGGTTATCATATGACCATAACGCTCCGCATTGACGGTGATCGTCGTTTTCGAAGAAGTAAGGTTCAATCACACCTTCGGACCAAAGAGGGCACCAGACAGTGACTTTTTGTGAATGTAATGGCGTCTCTTCAATTACTTGAGGATTCTCAGAACCCCAAATACGACAATTTTGTTTATTAACATACCCACCGAGTGTGTAATGTGCTTCATCGCTGAAGAAAATTTTGTTCGAAAAATCGCCGTCTACCGCCTTTTATTCAAGCACCCATTCCACGTATCTACGACGTTGTGAATGGTCAGCTGGCTTCAGTTGTTGTGTGAGCTGGACTTTATATGGATGTAGATCCAAATGCAAAATAACCCATAATGTGCCGTAAGACAGTCCTAATTGCTGAGAATGACGAGGAATCGACACATTCGGGTCTTTGGCAACACTTTCACTTACAGCAGCGATGTTTTCAGCGGAACTAGCGGAACGATGATGCACAGGCCTCATAATATCTGTAACCGCTCCAGTCTCTCCAAATTTCTTCACAATTTTGCCAATTGCTTTGCGTAGTTGGACGATTATGTAAACCATAGTCTCCTCTTAAAGCACGATATGTGGCCGTGTCAGAATCACCATTTTTGTAGTAGGTTTTAACAATTTTTATGCGTTGTGTGATGGTTAAGCGATCCACTTACGTCAATGTCAGACTTTCAACTGAAAAGAAAAAAATTGGTTTAACAACTTAATTTGACAGATGTCGAACTTTAGAAACCACGAAATGGATAACCCTATATATATATATTTTTTAATTTTGACTCTGCTTATGAATTTTTTATAAATTGCAAATTGCTTTGGTGAATTTTAGATTTTTAGCAAAATTTTCCATTTTTGATAGAACTTAGAGTTTTCGGTACAATTTAAGCATTTGGGTAAAATTTTTCGTTAAATTTCAAAATAAGGTTTTTGTTCAGTTTTTAGTGAATTTGAAATTGTTTGGTTGGTTTTACATTTTCTGTTTTGTGGCCACTTTGTTGTAAAATATTGAATTTTAGTATAATTTTAATTTTTTTTTTCTAAAATTACCATTTTTAGCAGATTTTTTGTGAAATTTCGCTCTTCTAGAAAACCTTGTTTTTTTGGTAATTAATTTTTTGTTTGCACATTTAGGAATTGTGGTGGATTTTAGAATTTTGGTGAGTTCCCAATACCAAAATTTAGTTTACTTTTCATTTTGTGATGAATCTTAAATTTTTGGCTAAATTTTGGCGATTTTCCGATTTGTGGTGATATTTTAATTTTGTCATGATATATTTTTGTAATATCGAATTTTGTTGAAATTTCGATGTTTTTTTTTATAAAGGTTTGACTTTTGGTGAATTTCGACTTTTGGGTGAAACTTTTATTGCAATATGGTAACATTTTAGAGTTTAGTGAAAATCGATTTTAGGGCTATTTTTTTAATTTCGCTTTGAAAAATGTTGTTATTCTCTTAACTTAAGGTATTTGGACTGCGGTATGGGTTTGTGGTTAATTTTCGTATTTTGGTGAATATCAAATTTGTATTGAAATTCCGATTTAATTTTTTTAGCTTAATTTAGATTTTTTGTAAAATCTATAGTTTTTATTCTTTTTCAATTTTTGGTGAATTTTCAATTTTTTTTTATATGTAACATAGATTTTGTTAAAGTTGCAACATTGTTCATAAAATATTGACTAGTTGTGCTCGCCGTTAACATTGACCGATAATACCGCCGGCACAAGACTTACTCCAAAAAGTCTTATGCATTGCCGCTTAGTGATTATCGGGTGTGCTGACGCCGTCACATACACGGAAATTTTATTTGTTAACAGAGCCATTGTTAACGCGCCACGTCGCTTAAGATTATTTTTGGCCAAAATTGACTCTTCTTTAAAATGCTTCAAAGCCCACTCAGCAAGCAAAAGGCGTTATTTATGGCTATTAGATTTCAGCTTGTGGGTCTGTTAGTTCTTGAACGAATGGGTAGAGGTATCTTGCTCACTGTTACGGTCAGAGTTTAATCATTTTGACGTATTCCTCAATCGGTTAATTTGCCATGGTGACTGAGGAATAAACAATATATTTGACAGCCGCCACCAAAAAAGTATGACCGCCACAGCCAGCCAACACCGACCTACTCGTATTGGAAAACCCCTTACTACTTGTAATATATAAAAATAAACAGCTTACAATTTTTGCAAACATTTTTTTGCATCACTTTAAAGTATAGAGATCCGGATATATTTTGGATGCGTAATTAAAGAAAAAACCTATTTTTATTGTTCCTCATTTTTTAGTCACTTCCCAAACAAATTTGTTTTCTTATACAAAATTTTTTTATTTGAGTGGCTTTGATTTTTGTTATGTGTTGTGACTGCCAATTAAATCTCCAAATAGGATTATTATCCTTCTGTGGCTGAGTTGTTGGCCTTCCGTTAGTTATTTTTACTGTCTTTAATTCAATTTTATTTTAATGCCAAAAACCATGGAAAAATACGCTACTGTTTTTCATTCAACTCATGAACACACACGCTTTTAAATGCACACATTTTTATTTCATCCTGTCGCTCTTTTTTGGTTCAAGGACATGTTTTGTACGAGTATGTATTTTAGTTGGTTTTAAGGCCAAAACGTGATTTATGATCAAATAATATTTTTGGTGGGGTTTTTCTCGCTTTGCTGCGGCGACAAATGGCAAAATAAAAAAAAATAAAGGAATACAAAATTATAATAAAGTGAAAATATGTAAAGGGGCTTAACAGCCCCTACGAGCTAGGAATTGCTTTTGTGGGTTGGATGGTTTTATTGGGAATTGCTAACCCATAATAATAGAACAATTAAATACTGAAGGAAATTCTAGTTAATTTTGATTTAGCTTTAATAAAGTTCTGACTAACTTCTAATTCTAGTTCCTTTTTAGTTGTAGGTTAGTTAGAATTTAGTTGCATTTAAATTCCAAATTCAATTCTACTTTAGTTCTAAACCAGCAGAAAGTACTACTTCGCCATGAGTAGCTTTGTAAGTGAATGTCGAGTTGCTATTGCATACGAACCTGCTTACGTATGACAAGATATTTTTTTCGCAATACCCCTCTTTGCAACATTTCTTTTTAAGGGCTTATTTCATTAGCTTTGGACGACACACTGCATACATAACAGTGTTTAAAGGGCCAGCTGCGAAATAGCAATAGCATGGAAAAAATACTATTCTGTAATTTTGCGGTTACAGTGCTGTTGAAATTAAATACAGTCCAGCAATAGCAGTCACCTTGTCAAATGGTACAGCAACCGTGCTATGCACTATTAGGGAACTTTTAAATACACATACTTTGATTTATTAATTTACATGCAGTTGTATTGGAATTGCTAGATTTTCCCTTATAGCCTTGAAAAATGAACAAATAGCAAGCGCTAGATAGGCGAAAGCAAACATTTGGTATTGCTGTGCTGTTTTCTGTTTTTAAAATATAAATTCGTATATATTTTTTTAATGTGAGTTTAGCGAGCTGGTAAGAAATGATTGCAGCATAGCATAGCACATTGTTTTCTGTAATATTTGAACTGTTGCTATTGCTGTTGTATTATTAATATAAGCTTCATACCAGCACAGCAAAAATAGCAATTTAATCTAGCATTTTTTTAACCTTGTTGTTTACAACAGTGTTGTCGTATGCTGTTCCTAAGTCATCGGAAAATTTAAAATGTTGTGTTAATTAAGCGCATATGTAATAATATAATTTTTTTCTGCATTGCTAAAAAAATATATAAGTCTGCTATTTGTTAAAGCAAAACCTATAAGCTTACTATTAAGCTGTTTTGTCCACCGGAAAAAGTATATATTGCTAACAATACCTGAATTAATTATTGCTGATGCGTGAGTTATATTTCAGTCCTTATGCAGTTCAAATTTGTACGCATTTCTGATTCGATTGCAGTTCAGTTCTAGTTTTTTTTGGCTTCAGTTGTACTTCAGTTCTTGTTCAGTTTAAGTTTTATTTTTTTTTTAATTATTAATTTTATTTTTGTTCTTGGTTAGCTCGAGTGTGTTTGTTGCTGTGTTTTAAAGTGTAACTCAGGCTTAGCTTCCGTATGACAGTTGTAAATAATTATCAACAGAGTGAAATTACTGTTCTGGTACCTTTACAAAGTTAGTTATAGTTAGGAATAACGTGTTGGAATCATCTAAGCGTATGATAAAAATTGACGCTCGGGAAAGACTTCACATTGAGTATTACGTGAATATTTTTGTGAACATAATCGACCTAATGAACAATTTGGAGCTTGGTCCAGAGGTTCGAGCAAACTGGAGTAGTAAATATGAAAACACTTTAGCATGTTCTTAAAGTTCGTTCACTAGAGAATATTGACAAAGTTCGAAAAATGGGGCGATAAATCAGGTACATTGATTCGTGGCTACTGAGGCCTTCATATTACACTACGTGTGAAATCTTTATATATTTTTGTATTCCCACATATCACTCACGAATTGAAGCCCATAGACCCTCGACAGCGTCGTGGGTTTGTCGAATTTGCTTTCTTGGTGATATCTAAATACTAGAATCTTCGACGCTATGCCCAACAAGATTGCAGAACTGGAATTAAAAATAACCGACATCGAACCTACCTGTGTTTAAAAATTCGCATTACGTCATGCCACGTGTATCGGGGTTTCCAAACATAATTGTTAAAAATTACCCTTTAGCTTTTTAGAAACCTTAAGTACTCGTAATAGTAGAAGTTATAAAAAAAATCTACAAATAAAGCATAACTATGCAGTTACCATTTAAATATTTGGCTTTTGAATTTAAAAAAGTTTTTATTTTTTCTTGAGCACTTGGCCGAAAAATGTTCATTAATTTAAAAAGGCACTTTGCATTCTTGTCTTCATTAAAGACCTAAGTTTTCTTGATAAAAAATACAACATCTTCATCTTTCATTTATCAATATTTTTTCATCTTTGCCATAGAGATTCGTTGATTTCTTGTATTTTCTTGTTGCTGCTCTTTATGCAGGCACGTATTCAGGGAGAAGGAACACAGGATATTTTCTTCCTAAAACCAAAAGCACATATTTTATCGAACAAAAAACTCGACTACTTTTTGTTTCATTTAAAAGTCCTGAAATTCCCATCCCCTTCCAAAAACTGTCTTTATATACGCACCTGCTTTATATCATTATGAATATAACAGAATTAAAACATAAATCCAATTATAAGTTACAATACTAAAACATAAAAGAATAAACTGCTATTGTATTTAAGTTATTTTATTGTAAGACCGTCAGCTGGCAGGCACAAAGTAATGGCGGCCAGGGATGCGCGGCCAAGAGTTTGCTTGGTCCCTAGTACGCGAACTCTGGATACCAGTCGATCTATAGTTTTACTCGAGCATATTGAGCTCTGAGGGGGTGGATATCTTTTTCTCCATTACAGGGATGAATCAGAAAGCCTCACGAGCGGCGGAGAGGGTAATCTTTGAAGAATCTCCCTCTCTTGTCTAAGGACGAGTGGACGAGTAAACTTTAGGGGTACTTTTAAGGCGTTGAACCGTGCGATTCCGATAAGGATGGGCAATGAAACCTCGTATGAGGTGAAGAGTTTCACCTCTTTAGGAGCTCCGGTGTTTATTGGAGAAATTCTGAAAAAAGAACAAGAAGGCCTCGCAAATAATGGGCGGGTCAGTCTTAAAAGATACTGCTGATGGATACGCTGAGAACATAGAGCAAATTGTGTTTAAATGTATATAACTAACTAGCACAAGGCTTATGACCACGGGCAGACACTTGTTAAATGAAAAATTCATGGGGACCTAAGCCTTAGACAAATTCGAAAATAAGTTCGAAATTTCGAACATATTGAAATTAATAATCTTTAAATATATGATACCAATGCTGAAGTCAACATCTTCAATGATTGCCAAATCATCATCAAAGTAAATTAGTCCAAAAGAGTCAGGACAAGAACGATATCAAAAGAGCGACTTACTCACATTATTTGGGTGCCAAGCCACCAGAGAAAAATTTTATATAATGCAATGGAATTTAGCCTACTAAGCCTAAGTTAAAAAAATTGTACAAAGATGGCCGCTATAGCACTGTGTAACAACGAAACGATTAGAAAACTTATTAAGATCTTGCGGGATGACTTAAAGACAGATAAATCGACTAGCCTGCTGAAGCCGATCTAGCCTGAAATTCGTAAAACTACAAGTATTTTTGCAGAGCACTCCAGTTTATAAGTGCATTTGACTTTAATGTGAAGAGCGTTTGTAGGGCATGCAATGAGAATATCGAAGCGATGAAACATTTTCTGTACTACTGTCAAGCTTTCACGACGGACACCTTACTAGACATAACTCACTTAAGAGGCATTGAGTAAAAAATGTCGAGGAACTTCGCCTGGAGTACCAAGTTCCTGTAACAAGCAAAGGTGTTTTTTCTTGCTTACATAACGGAGAGCGCATAGCAATTAGAACAACACATGTGGGTCTAGATTTTCTGCTTAAATTGGGTAACATTCATGAACACTATTTGTGGTTTCAACCAAAGAGTGCGACAATTTATACAGCTCGAAAAACGGTTCAACAGCTACTTGCATGAGATTTAACCTTCTGTGGGGGTTTTGAAGTCAACTAGTAAGATCTATGCAAGATGCTCATGGAAAAATTCAAGAAACCAGTGTGCTTGTGACACCAAAGCCTTGTGGGTCATTTGCTGTACAAGTCTAGGAGCTTAAGGTTTCAATATATAAATGATGGTGCTGTGGCTTAATTATTAAGTGCGTCGAATATTAAGCCTTCGTTGACTTTAGTAGCCTGGGTTCATATCTCAGCCCCTGCCAATCAGTAACATAACCTTTATCTAGGTTCTGACAATAAATTCCGGGGGACCAAAGAAAAAGTTAACGTCTGTCTGGCGTTTATTTTAGAGGTGTTAGAGTTTCCAAATTTTGCACATTGTTATTGTGAATCAGAATAGGGAGCCTGCAATTCTTACATTTTAGATGTAAGATAAGTGCAGGACTTTTTATAAAATACTAAGATGAAAACTTTTGCGAAATGTTTTAATCTACTAACGCTTTGCTGAAAGGATATTTTTTTCCCTTACTTGAAAAAAGGCAACACACATCAATATAGAGGGCTAAAGACCAAAGCTTAAAATTCAATTCGAACTCAAGAAATTCGAGCAGTAGGAGAACATTTTTTTACCAATGCACGCTGTGTGTATGTTAGATGAAACCATTCGTGCTATTTTAACCCCCCTCATAACTTTGCTTTACTTAATCATAACATAATGAAACTTGAGACATAAAGACATATAGATTAGCTCATAGGTGAAGTTTGGTAGTTTTAACATAAAAGTTTCCCGAGATATGAAAGTGTAAAAAGTGCATATTTTAGTACCTATTCACTGACTCACTCATCGAATAAGTAATCAGGAAACCTGAGAACAGGCTCTTTTTATCTAGGGGGCAAGGGTGCCCTCTCATTTGAAGGATACTTTCACTATAGCTAGAGAGATAAATTTTAGTATACAGGTAGATTTTGGGTAATAAGTAATCAAAAAATTTGAAAACGGCCACTTTTCATCTCGGGGACATTTGTAAATAAATAACCTGAAATAAGCAGTCCAAAAATTTCGGCAATTAAAAGTAATGAGATCAAAATCAAGACCGAGTTCTTCATATGTAGAAATGAAATGAAATTGTACATATGTAAAACTAGGTCCTCATTTTGATCTAAGTACTTTTAACGGCCAAAATTTTTTGATAGCAGCTGGGTCTTAATTTCACATTTAAGTTTTTGTGCGGATTATTAATGACGTTTTCAATACTTTTCCATTCGGCCAGCTCAATTGATGAGAGAATTTGGTCTAAGCTCTTTTATATCAGTGTCAACAAAAAAAAAAACCTGTTGTAATGAAAAGCTGAACTTACATAATTAATTCAATTAGCTAATTGCCTGAGTGCTAATTTTCTAGAAAACAAGCTTGAGAAAAAGCTTTGTTGTTCATTTAATTTATATCCTGCTTATATTTCAGGACACCTTTTACAATACCTTCTGCAGTAAAAGATCAATGTGATAATAAAACCAAACCTACGACATTTATGCTTGATTTATAAATATGGCCTATTTTAAATAAAATATGACTCAAATTAATATATGAATTGGTATGAAATTGGTTTTATACCGCCAATTTATTTGCAAAAACTTATTTCACTTTAAAGCTCTCTGCATCTAAAACCAACCCTTCAAATTATGTCACCCTTTAAAAAGAAAAGAAAACAACTGTACAAGAAAAGGTTAAAAATAATAAAGAAAGGAAAACTTTAAAACTTTAACGTAAAACATAAAGTAATAAATAACTTTGGTTGAAGGCACTACTGTGCAAGGAAATGTGAAAAGGTGTTTGTTCGTCTGTAATTAATTAAATACTAATTAAGCAGTAGCTGTGCCATAAAAGAGGACGATTTTATAAGATAAAATATACTTCATTCATTATGCTCCACAATATTAGAATTAAGGTTTATTATAAATTCTAATTACGATAGCAGAGTTATGATGAGCTACTGTTTTGTACAAGAAATATAAAACTACATTGAAATATAGTTTCAAGCATAAAATATGTAAATGACCTTCGCTATAGAAATAAAACAGAGTAATAAATAAAACTAGTAAGAATAATGAACACAAATGTAACTAAATAAAAGTAACTTTGTATATTTGTTTCAATCAAAAGACTTTTAAATGAAAGAAAAATTTGTCCTTAAAATAATTATGGCAAGAAAGTGTTATTAAGAAAGCAAAGTTTTGAGGATACTATTATGATTTTTTAGAGTCTACTTAAAAACAAGATTAAAAAGTGATTTTTGCTATGAAAAAGAAAAAAATATTTATTCTAATATTTTATTTATTTGCAATGCAAAGTAGGGTGCACAATGCTTTGTTCCATTGACACGAATGTTTCAAATCGCAATGAAAATTTTATTTTTCAATGGATTGCAAAATAAGTGAAATATATGTTAAAGAGCTGTTATGGCTTGAATTTCTTTGAAACCACCCCTAAAAAACTGAACTACTATAAAAGTAATAATAATGCAAATAAAGGGACTTAGGTACAAAAAAAATAATACTAATGTATTGAATAAGACCTCACACATACCAGTAGTTGGGACTTAGTGTACACGAAAAAGTATTTAAAAATTATTTTTGAAATTGGGCCCTATCCGCGAAAGTAACGTAACCGAAGTAACATTCGGAATTGATTTTTTGAAGCAGTATTATTCTTCAGCCTGCAACACGTCGCCTGAAAAAATATTGAATCGAAAATAATAGTTGTTGTAGTTGTACTACACTCCGCCGTAGTTAGAGTTTGATAGAGTGTTCAGAGTACTAATCCCCTCCAGGAGGGAATGGTGCGGTGGTAGTCTCGTGGAGAGCTATAACGTCAGGATAGACACGGACGGTTCTAAGATGAACAGCGGTGTAGGCTCTGGCGTCTTTTCTAGTGATTTTATACGACAGGAATATACGTGGGAATATTGGTATTTTCGTCGACAGTCAGGCGGCGCCTCTGTCGCTCAAATAGTACAAAACTACGTCTCTGTTAGTCAGTTAGTCGGGTTGGGTCCCTGCGCATAGGGACCACTTTGGTAATGAACAAGCAGACAAACTAGCCAAAGGAGGATCCGCTCTAAATACTCCCAATGTGGAATCAGTGGCAATTCCATTGGAGAATATTAAGAGCGGCATCTTCAGACACTTTCTTAAGGAGGCTGATAATAGGTGGCGGATACTGAGCACATGTAGGGTATCTAAATTGATGTGTCCCTCTTTTGATTTTAGGCGCACTATGCAACTGATAGGTCGTGGTCAGAGGAACTTATCGAGGTTGCTGGCAATATTAACAGGTCACTGTTAAATATTTTATACAAACTTGCTGTCAATACTGCAATATTTTAATTTGTATTTTATAATTTTACAATCGTTTTTCAGAAATTTCAAATGGAAATTAGAACATTTTAATCACGTAAAAATTTTATCCACGCACGCTCAACCATGCAGATTTTTAATTCTCACATTCATGCACATTAGCGTAATTGGAGCGACAATTTTGCTGACAACCACATTTGATCACGCATGACCATATATGATCCACGCAAATCTTATGAGCTGCTCCTATCTTTATTTTGACCTTGTTTAAGATCTTTTTTTGCGATATAATCTCCGCTTGGTTACTCGAGTGATATATAATTTTCAATATTACTGGGATTAAATTCCAGTTACTTTTGCTTTTGTTAAAAATGTTGGTTTTTAAATTTACGCAGAATATTGAATGCATAAGGCCATTTGTAGGTTTCAATTGAATTTCAATAAAAAAATTTTGAAGAAATTAGCAAAAAATTAAATAAAACTTTTTTGCGCAAAATATGTATTCTGTGGGTTACGTTTTTTTCACACTCAGATTTTAGTCTAACCTGACAACAAAATTAACGTAACTGACCAAAAAGATTTTCAACACAGAGAATTAACATGAAACTTACTTATAACTTGCATAATTCATTAGAGGATACAAGAAAATTTCCATTAAAAAATCTGAAAAGGTTGGCATACTAATTTCTCTTTTTTTGTAGGTAGTAATTAAATGTAATTAAAGTTGAAAACAATTACTAAATTTTCTTGTCGTAGAATATTTTGTAGACTACTCAATATTAGTTGTGACCACCAGTTGGCCCCATTGTGCGGCATTTTCAACATTGAACTTGACTTTTTCAATCATGCATATTAAAAAAAAAAACCCTGTATGTAACTTAGACTTATACAAAGTCCCCACTGCGTATGATTTATATTGATTAAATATTAAGTATACGTTTCGGTTAAAATTCTTTCGCAATGTTTAATTTCAATTAATAAGTATTTATAATCTTATTTCAAACACCTTTTAAATTTCAAAAAATAACTTTTTGCTTTATATTCTCGTTTACGTTGCCATAAGTCAACATTCTAGAAGTTATGAGCTCTGCAAGGTGGTAGATTTTGACAACCTGTATACGAAGTAAATTATATGAAAGTTAATGTTATTGAAAGCTTATAGATTGAGTTATTACGCTTTTGAACAATTTTCTAATGCTTAAAATTGTACTTCTAAAAAACCAATTTTTATAGCTGAAACTATTACGTATGATTTATATCAATTAAATATTAAATATACGCTTTAGTAGACAGCATTATTTCTTAAAAGCTTCTATTAAATTTTAAAACTCATTTTATTTAAAGTGTAAAAAGCCCTTCAAAACTTCCTCAAAATAAAAATAATTTTCCTAATTAAAATTTCTAGTAAAGCCCTGTAATACAAAGATTATCTATGGCTGACTTAATTTTAAATATAAATTATTTAGTAATATTCGAACTGTTGAATCGCAAACATTCTAGGATACTTTTTAAGCATGTGTTATAGAGAGAAAAAAGTAACTAAATATATTATTTCAATAATGAAAAACAGTGAAAACAACAATGAGATGAGATAAATAAGAGTCCAGCTATTGATATTTGACAAATTATAAACAAGAATTTATTTTAATTTTAAAATCAACATAAAGACAATGTTTAAGTATATATGTTATATGTTTAAGTATTTAAGTATATGTTTAAGTAATTTTTACCGGGCCTTGCTGGGCTTAATCTCCTGCAAACAACAGTATTAGTATGTGTAATTTCTATATAGAAATATTTGTTGAATATATTGTTTAAATTGTCTCGCCTCTTGTCTGCCTTTCTCTTCTATACGTTTTGCTGTAGCCCTATAGATACAAAGAGAGCATATTTAATGATGCTTGAAAAACCCGAAAACTCCATTAAATCACGTAAGAGCAATAAAATACACATGTGACATTGGTTTCATTTTTAGTTGAACTCAGGCAAAATTAGAGTAGAAGTACAAATCGTGCTTTAAATACAAAATGTAGAATAAAAAGTATCTAAAGAAAACATTTCAATGCAATAAAATAGAGTGAACTAACCAACCCAAAAATAAGCAACAAATAACGTAAAGTATTGTTGTTACAGAAATATAAATAAATTTAAAGAAAGTATAATTTAATGAAAAAAATCTAAGGGCATCACAAAATTCATAGAAAAAAGCTGACAGTGCGATTAAGCGCAATTTTAAAATTGCTGCATTTAAATTTCGCAGAATCCACATCCATTGATCGTAAAAGCGTCAGTGGACCATACTGTCTTTAAAATTTGTCCGATGGTGGAAATTATGACATGTTAACCTACAGCAGTATCAAGCACAGCATGCCGTACAGCTTATGAAACAATTCAACCTCTGCATTAGGAATTTCCTCTTTAGATACTCTATTGTTTCTTTTGTTGGAATTGGCTGCTTGGAACAAGTGTTTTGAAACTATTCGATATTGTTCTATAGGATATTTTCAAGCCGTAGCTCTATGTTCCATAGTTTCTATTAAGTTATAATTCTTCGAGACATGCTTCATATTAAGGCTTAAGATTTTCTCAAAAAGTAACTATCTTTTAGAACGGAGTGTTATTGATATCACTGACTACACCTGCTTATGATGGTCTCAGAATTTCTAAGAGATGTTTTCAAATTTGAACATTTTAAAGCTCAAAAATATTGTGTTGTTTCTAAACTTTCGCCGATTGTTCTTCTTTATGACACATATTTTTTTGGTCACGTCTAGCATATGAGTCTCAAGCATTAAAATTTTGTTATATGCCGCTTAACGAAGGCAGTAATAGTAAAGTAAAAAATATGAAATCAAGAATCCAGTAAAGTAAAAAGTAGAGTTTTCTCTAGAAAAACGACTGCTGCAGTAATGATTCCCATGTTAACATTTTCAGGTATTTGAACAGTTTCACAAAATGCTATGCTGCATAATAGCTCCCATTGTATTGAGTGCATTTGCTTTCGTAATAACGATGTGTTTGAGTTAATTCTGCTTTTCAACAAAATCCAATGAATATCAAAATTAAACCAGTTTTGGTCATCGTTGCTAGTGGCGAGTATTTCTCTAAAATATTTTTTTTAATAATTCACATGTCTTTTAAGCATCTTGAAATTATCTGTCGAGCTATTGCTGGATATAGCAAAAGAGAAAAGAGCAAAGTCGAATAAAAGTTGGAACCACTAGCCGCCGCTGATTTGTGTGATTAGCCAACTTCATTTGCTATGCCGCCTGTTTATGCTTTTGTTTTGTTATTTTTTATAATTATCTTGATATTGATTGGCTTTTATTATGAGGAACATTTGAACTTCAACTGCGGTCGAAGGAGCTGATCGAACGAATTTACATTTGAATTTACGACGCGCATTTGACAGAGAATAAATATTATTCATTTAAATTGTTAAGATTTTCAAAACATATAAAAAAAGGCAAATTTGACTACGACGAAGTTATGGCTCCACTCCTCATTAGAGGAGGATGAAAGTTTACGGGAACTGGCCAGAAGTAAAAAACAACAAGGTACTTCCAACGCTTTTAAAAAGAGTAATATTTTAGATATAAGATTTGAGTATTTATTGTAAATTTTCTTTGTAATGAAAAGATTCAATAAAATAAAAATTAAAGTTAAAAGAAAAGCTACGTAACAGCCCAGAAATCTTGACATTTTCTCCTGCCTGAACCTTTGGGCAAATTGAGGATTTACGTGCAGTAATGAAATTAAACCTTCGAGTTATTGATTAGTACTTACGATTTTAGACTTGTATAAAATGAAGTTTTGAAAAAAAAGAGTACGATAAAAGTACAATGAGTAAAGTTATAGTTCTAACTCAATAGAAAAATTATAAAAATATATGAATTTTATTAAATTTTTAGTGATTAAGTAAGTAGATGTTTACAGTAAATACTACTCAGTAGAGAGACACAAAGAATGCTGATGACGAGTGTAGCGACGCAGAACTTCATGTATACCATTTTGCTAGTGTTTACAACTTAAATTTTCAGTTTTCTATAAAATCGTATTAATTAAATAACTCCTTTTATTGAAAGAACAATAAACGATCTTAAGATTGAATATATTATTTATATTAATTCCCTCGGCAGGAAGGCCAGCAAGGTGCTCGGGTATAATAGGGCTACTTTAAGCTGGATCACGGCGTTAGTGACAGGACATGGAAACTTCAAGTACCATCTGGCTAAGATGAAAGTCGTAGAAGATGATACTTGCAGACTATGCCTGGAAGATGCTGAGGCGGTAGCGCACATTGTGTGTGAATTTCTAGCACTGGCTAGCATAAGGCTTAAGACCACGGGCAGACACTTTTTAGATGTGAATGCCATGGGGGAACTAAGCCTTAGACAAATGCTAGCAATTACAAAAGACTCCGTGATGAGGAAGAGTGTCGACAGTCTGACATCACTTAAGTCAAGAGTAAAGGCTAGGGCTAGCACGAGACTCAATTGAAAGTAAAGTGGTTGTGATTACAGATCGGTTCCCTGAAATCAATTTGAGGTGCGAAATGGGGGTCGAAAAGGGACCCAGAAAGTAAATAGTCTGCTTCGATATTCCCCCATACATTAATAATAATAATAATTTATATTAATTATTAATAAAAATAGTTCAAAATTAGTATTTGGTTGCTCAAAAGTATAAAATAATTACAAAATACAGACATTGTCAACAATTA
The DNA here is from genome assembly GCA_963932375.1 of Phania funesta. Classification (NCBI taxonomy): domain Eukaryota; kingdom Metazoa; phylum Arthropoda; class Insecta; order Diptera; family Tachinidae; genus Phania; species Phania funesta. The sequence goes on along the minus strand of OZ010653.1, from coordinate 98,075,658 downwards.
TTGCACACTACGCTACACTGTCCTAGAGTTCGTTCTTGCTGTTAGCTAGTAATACGGATTTGAAGTTCGATATCCGATAGCACACGAGCATAACAAGGGCTATTACTTAATTAAGAAATATAACAACGTTTATGTAGCTACGCTTTGCAGTTTTTACTTTCGCTGACCATAAGCCGGCAATTTTAATACAGCAACCGCCGCCGAAGTACCAACAGTTTTAGCCGACCAATCGCCGCTTAAATTTTTTTTGTTAACCACCGCCGGTCACAATTATTACCGACATCTTCAAATGAAATTTATGGTGTTTTTCCATATTTAAAAGGTTTTTTTTTGTCAAATATCCGGGGTAAATCTTATTTGTTTAATACTAAATTGGTCACAGAAAATAAGTTAATCGTCCCTGTTCTGTATTCCGAATGGAATGACAACGTCTTGATTTGTAAAAACACTAGGAATTGACTAATTCGGAAATTTTTCCTTTTTTCGAAATCATTCCCTTTTTTCGAAAACATTGTCTAGTTTATGAAAACGCATGTTGTCGCTTACGTTATGCCCAGACGTCTCATATGCACTTTAAAATTTATTGTAGGAAATAAATAAAAATGTAAAGAAAACTTTTAAACATTTTTAACATTTACATAGAGTAATAATTGGAAAAAATGTGATAATAGTTCATTCCACCCATCTCTTTTATTCTAAATAAAACGAGAGAAATTATTCGGAAGTGGAATACGAAATATGTAAAACATTCGAAAACTTTCTATTTTGAATAAAATATTGCGGATTCGTTATACCGAACAGCACTGAATATTTTATTGTTTTTAAATTCGGAAATTAGCACAATAAAAAGAAATTTACCTGTAACTGATATTCCAAAGAGTTATTTTGTTTGTAAAATAAAATTGGTTTCAAAATTACAATATTTTTCCTGAATATATGCGGCAAAATATTGATATGTCACGCAGATTTTTAGTATTTCGAAATCTCTGCAGCTTTGAAAATCCTGTGAATGAAAGTTGCAAGACTACGAATCCAAATATTTACAAAAGTTAATACCATTTGTCATTTTGACTTATAATCATATTTTCAGCTTTGACTGGTGTCTCTAGGAAGTAATGCTATTCAATTATGGATCTAGGAAAATTTTCTATTTTTCATCACTTTTTCAATTTTGGGTGTGAAAACCACTGCCCTTGAAGCCACTTGTAATACGTTCTTACATTCAGAGCGGTCACATCAAACACATTTGAAAACTTAAACTGCAAGCTTTAATTATGAAAAAGGCAAAAACTAAAATGTTCTGCCTGGAAGATAAGGTTGTTGAACAAACATTTTAAATTGAGGATAGATTATCAATTATTAAGCAACAAAAGTCACCTTAAGTTTATCACACTCGATATTTTGCTACGCCTTTGTGTAGCATCATCAGGAAATAAACTTTTAAGTGAAATATCGAGTGTAAATAAAAATACTTAAAAAATTAAAATTTTTATTTAAGACTTTAAAGCTTGAATAATTAATTGATAAATAATGAAAGATCGAATGAAATTATATAACAGTCGTCTAAGGTTGTTAAGCAGTTACACAGTGTGTATACTTAAACGAAACCATTCGCGCTGTTTGTACCCGCTCATAACTTTGCTTCCTTTAATCAAAATATAATGAAACTTGAAACATAAGAACTCTACGTATAAGTAACGCCATAGGCCAGGTTTGATCATAAAACCTTCCCGAGATATGAAGGTGTAAAAAGTTCATATTTTAGTACATATTCACTTACTCACTGACTCATCAATATTATGGGGCACTTCTACTGTAGCTAGAAGAGAGCTGAAATTTGGTATACAGGTAGGCCCTCGGGCACAAGTAAACAGAAAAATCTGAAGACGGGCACTTTTTATTTGGAAGGATAGGGTTCCCACTTATTAGTATGGCACACTTCCACTATAGCTAGAGAGCTGATATTTGGTATATAGGCAGCCCTTGGAGAATAAGTAATGAGAAAAATGGGCACTTTTCATGTAGAGGATTAGGGTTAACTCTTATTTGTATGGAGCATTTTCACTATAGGTAGAGAGCTGAAATTTGACCGTCTGTAAGCTTTAAATTAAAAGAGGTTTGATACATAAATTAACAACCAAAAATAACTTGGAAAAAAGGACTCAGATCCGCACAAGAACGCAAATGTGAAAATAAGTCCAAGTTTCTATCCAAAAATTCCGGCCGTTAAGAGTACTGAGGTCAAAATGAGGACCAAGTTCTTCATGTGTACAATACAATAGGCAGATGCTAGCTTGACAAAATGTTTTGAAACTATCTGATATGATGAGAAAGGACTATGGGAAAAATGTTACCAAATCACGAAGTTGCCTGGAAATGGGATTGTACATATGAAGAACTAGGTTCTCATTTTCAGCTCAGCACTTTTTACGGGCGGAATTTTTGGATAAGAACTTGGCTTTATTTTCACATTTATATTTTCGAGCGGATATATTTTTCTTCAAGTATCTAAAATATCTTGCAAATATTTTATTTCTTATTTGAAACTTTCCAATTCCATTTCAATGCAAATAATAATAATAATAAACCCTCAATTTTCTTTTTACCTTTCGTCTATTATTAAAAAGACATACTCGCGTACTTTGGTACTCAATGTTTTGTGCCACAGCTTCTTCAAATTCTATTTATATTTATTTTATTTTTACGAGAGCAAAACTACTAGGAGGAGTCGAACTCGACAATAGTTTTTATGCATCTCAAGTATATTTATTTAAGCTTTTCTTTAAAACAAAAGATGCAGTTCTATTTATGTGGCCAGTAAATAAGAGCATTTTGTGGTGTGTTAGAAATAAAAAAGTTCTTTTTTCTTTGTTTCATACAAAAAGGAAGGAAAGAATAAATACAAAAAGTAGGATACACCGCTTGTAGGTTGTATACAAAAGAGCTATTTATATCTACAAAAATTCAAGGAAATCATGGCTTGTCAGTGATGCTTTTGTCTACTTTTTCATCCCAGTTTTAAGGTTAGGTATAGGAAAATTATTATCCTACATTTGCAATCTAATAACATCACTAAAAGTGGGCTATGAAACCGTTACAGGGGTTATTTTTAAAATTTGTAAAAAATGACTTTAATTAAAACTTTTCAAATGGTTCATGTTTGAACCAATTTCCAAAGCAGTTATTCCAGTTTGATTAAGGCACCACCAAAATGTTATCGCATCTCCCCATGCAGAGAAAAACCATGCTTAATGTGACCATTATCTAAGAGTAACATATTATGATTCAATTATATGATTGTAAACATATTATATTACGTTTGTAGATACTAATAATTAGGTCTTCGTAGAATTATAGAAAAGCAAAAATTGTATGCTACTGATTGGCAATTAAGCCACAGCATTTCGATACTTTACTTTGTTTAAACACCAAAAGAATTTTATACATTATATTTATTAAGAACATTTTATGATCAGAGTAATCATATTATTTTTCTATAGTTATAATACATGGTTTGTGCTTGAGATCTTAGTTAAAATTTTATTTGCAATTTTTATGGATGAAAATAATTTAATGGATTAATGTACACAGTAACTCCTTTAAAAGGTTTCCGAATAACCATTACATCTTTGCTACAACAATATATTGTTGTAAAGAATAAGATGTGGTTGTCGGGGCCATTCTCGAAACATGTTTTCTGTTCGAATGCATCTGACCACGCAATATATCTTTGGTCTGCGTAAATGCTAAGTGGGCACAGTATGGAGGATGCTCCATAAATGTGTTATCATAGCCTTGTTCCCAACTGGACAGAAATAAACCGCAAACATGCCGTAATTTCTCTGACAAATTAACGATTTCTGGGATGCTTTCGTAAAATTCGCCCTGGAATATATGACTGCACGAATATGCTCACAGTTCGCTATGATGATATTATCATACTAATTCAGAACGGCTTTTCCTATTTAGTTCTATAAAAAATCCGAAATTTGACAACAGTATTATCTTTAAGTCGTGCCAAATTCGTTTTTTATTCTGTTTGGTAGTTTCAGATATATCATGCAACTTGTGTCAATTTTTTTTTTAATTTCAGTATTTCTAAAATTCATATTAAATATAAAAATCGGAAAAAATTCAGTTATTCTTCTTTTAGAAAATAACTAAATTTGTTCCAAATAAAACGTGCCACCTTTCACTAAAATCGATGCACAAATTTTCGAGGAAAGTTTTCGTATGCATACAACATCAAAATGCTCTCTATCAAAGTTTGCAAGTGTCGCACTATTGTTGCATTTGTCAACTCGTTTTGTATGAAACTTATAAAACTATTTGTCTGCAGAATAAAATTAGACTTTTGGATTTTAAAAATTTTTTTTTGTGATTTTTACGAATTAAAAAAGTTCAGATTTTGTAAAAAAAATGTTTTGTCCATCCTCAGTTTCCTCGATTTCGTTTAACTAGTTGGCAGATTTAAAGACAATGTTAGTATAACTTAAAGGTAATTTCATTGCGAAATTTTCTTACTTTGTCGAATAGAACAAACAATTCTAAAGCTATACATTTACGATATAACAGTGTATCTCGGAAATCAGAACCAATTTAAAAAAATTTAATTGATTTTAGTTCAGCACCCCAAATTACATAAGAGACAATTTTCAGTTGCTCTAGTCTAAAACTTTTTATATTTGTCTACTTGAAACGTCGTACACATACTGTAAATTTGCATCCAAGATATGGGTCTAAAGATATTTAAAAAAAACATAGGCCAACTGAAGAAAATGTTTACATGACAAAACAGTAATTAACACAATAAATATGTAAATTATTATATGCAGCAGTAACGAAGTATGTCCCAACCAACACTTGATAGCTCAAGCATTATTTTCGTGATTTGAAATATTTTTTGAAAATAAATTTTTTTCATAACAGGAGTATTTAGGATTTTATTATGTCTATTTAAAAAATTATATTTAGCTAATTTCTTAATCCCAACTCATTTTTTTAAATAATGCAATTTATTGTAATGATCAGAGGTGAAACGACAATATAGTGATCTTTTTCTCTATCAGTCTCGTTCCCTCAGAACCTTAGTTTTGTTTTTAGGTTTTTGTTTTTATTTTGATTTTCTTGCCGTGTTTATTTTTGGTGCTATTAAAACATATTTTTTTTTTTTTTTTTGGTAAGTATAAGGGTGGGTTATGCACTTAAACACTTTTAAATTTGTTTCATATTATTTTTTATTAAAACAAATAATGAAACTCATTAACAATATTTTTATTTTACTTCTTAAAATTTGCACTTATTCACATTAGATTTTTGGTTTGTTTATTTTCCTGTATTTCGTCACAAAATGCTATAATTGTCTCTATCTAACAGAGCCCAGAGTAAAAAAACTGAGATTTTTATTTTTTATGTGGTTTCGCTGGTTGCGTAGGCCAGCTAATATGAAAGCCCGTATCCAATTTTTTAGAAAAACTTATACGTCTTATGCTCAAAATTCTTTATACCAAATGAGAAGTTCAAAGAAAATCAAGATAAATATGCAACAGCTCGTGCAAATATCAAAAATCTCAGCCTGTTGGCTTTTCTTGACCTTTTTTAAATAAATTTAGTAAAATTTTCAACCTTAAACATGATTTTTTTATAAAATTCGTTTATTATTTTTTTTTTTTGTTTCGATTTTACATTATGTAGCAGCATTAAGAAATAAAATATTTTTCATATCAACCAAAACAACAAACTAATAATCGGTATAACAATTATACCTTGTGGGGCATTTTGTTAAAACTTTAATGCCTTCGTCTTTCTTTTCTTTTCATTTCTCATTCGGTCTAAAGAATTTCGAGCATAAGATGTGAAATCCGCATAAACACTATCTTATTCACCATCAACATAAATTGCATTATTTTTTAAAATAAAATAGTTGGGATTAAACAAATTTGCTAAAAATAATTTTGTATTTTCAAATCTGTTAAAGTGGTTCCAGTAGTACCACTTTGTTCAACGAGAACTGCCTTTATTGACGTAAGTTGTTTTAACTGCAGACATTTTAGTGCCCGTAATACTTCTTTTAGGATATTATCCTTATGGAATTTTAGTCGAAAATTTATTTAAAATATTTTTGACTAATATTGAATGTTAAAATATCGAACTTTTCTACTTAAATCCAAATTTTATGAAAAACGTTGAAATTTTACCAAAACTCGACACTTCACCATTCAATTGTCAAACTGTCATCAAAATTTACAAAAATATACCAAAAAATTTAAAAATCATTAAAAGAATAAATTGAAAAAAAAGGATTTAAAATAGAAAAATTAATTAAGAATGAAAAATTTTATTAATACGATGAATTTATGTTTCTTAATTTAAGTAATAAAAAAGGAAATTTTTAATTCGATAAATTTGTTTAAACAAAGAAATTTAACAAACTTTTTTCGTGCTATAAAAATTGAACATAAACCATCTTAAATTAATATGGATCATTGTATTGCCATCCAGAGACTAATCGCAGGTCCGTGTAAAGTTTGAGAATCATCAGCCACATGGTCAAGGGTGCACTTAATAAAATTATATTTGACCCGATGAGAATTTTAAAAGAATCCTAAAGGTCAAAGTTTATTGCTAAGAAACTCCTTTCACTTAAGGTGATTATTCCCACATTTTTAAAGGTTTTTTTTTAAACTTGAATCTACATGTAAGAATACAGTTTTGCTTTCTTACTGCAGGCACATTGTTTTATTTTAGGTTGGAAAAAGAACAATAACTAAAATAAAACGATATGTCTAGGTAGTGGTATATAAAAGTGTTTTAGTGTGGATGTGAAAGTGCTATACAAAACATGTCGTATTATGCAGCCACGTCTTGCCTAAAGTTTCTAGTTCAACACACATTTGTTTTTCGTCAAATTTTATTTTAATATCAGGGTTTTTAGTTTAGAGGCAGAGAGTTTGAAAATTGCAATAAAACAGAGGGGAATAGTTTTAATATCAAAGAAATTATATTTATGCATAAGATTTATGGCATTCGTGCTTCAAAGTGATTTCGGGTTAAGCCGTAAAGGAAGTAAAATTTGTACACACTCTTCGCTAGTTTGTTTATCGGGGTAGAAATGCGACTTTACCCATATATGCCTTGCGAAAATATCTAAATGGTCATCTGGCAGCTACATTCCGGGAATTTATTCGTTCGTTCAATCCCCGCTGAGTTCATATGTCTGCAATAACAATTTCTTGCAGTGCGGTTATGAAAAAAATTAGTTTATTTCTGTGCATACTAACCACTTCGGTACGGCGTCTATCAGCCACGAAAAGTTGCCAACAGCCGGCATTCACCGTTCGTACACTGTCTCGTTCATCGACAGATCTGTGACGAGATAAGCTTTGAAACACTGAAAACTTGTTTTACATTACAGGCGGCATGTAATGTAAATCAAGAAATCCCTGGATGTCGCCTATAGTCTACGCTCGGCCGTGTGTGTTTATATCACAGCCGTCGAGTATAGTCGACGCTCGTACCGAAGTGGTTAAATATTTTCTGCATGAAATGATATTTTAACACTTTGACGTGTGGATTATCATTGCTTGTAATGCAGCGGTAGGCTGTTTTTTCACTCACCTTGACGGCGTGAGTAATAATCGTGTGGCTTGAATTCATCTTGGCAGCACTTAAACTAATATTTAATCTATCAAATCGCCTGTCATAGAAACAAAGTTCTCTGCTACAAAAAAATAGATTCAAATATATTAGAACTGATGCTTGGACATCAACAATAATTGTTAAGAAAATTTATGAACGAATTTCCGTCATCCCATATCAAGTTTGGTTTATAGACAAACCGGTTTCGGCTACGTGCCATCTTGAGCGTAATTTGTAGGAAAATTTTAATAGGTGACTCCAAGAAAAAATTTTACAATTATTCACGACACTAATCGCGATTTGGATTTCTAACTGGGTTAAACTTTGCTCTATCAGGCGAACACACTGTTCGCAATAGTTGCGCAACATGTTAACACAATCCAGAGGAAAGAGATTTTTATGCAAATTGGAAAAGTTTGCACTCTCTTGTTGTTGTTAATTTTGCTTTGAGTGTTGTTGTTGATGTTGAGTTGTATGTCAATTCACCGATAAAAGTTGTTGTCGCAAAACAAAGTAGTCATAGGATTCATTTTCTTTATAACTAAATATTTTGTAGACACAAGACTTTTAATAAGTTTTTTTTTATATTTACTTGTTGTATCTTATTTTCGTAGCATTTACATACAAAAAAACTAGTAAACTTAGAAATAAAAATAAACACAGGTATATTAGATACAATTTGAAATAAAAACAGGTTGCTTAAGGTCTGTACATACATGAAAAGAAAAAACATAGTTGTGACATGACCACGATAACTATATTATGATCTCTACCACAATATGTGGTAATAGCAATAAGATTATGATCATTTTAAATGCACTGTATTTGGGATAAGCAAGATAAAAAACTATTTTTGCTAAAATTGTAACCACAACTAAAATATTTTAGCAAAAATAATAAATCTAATAATAAAATTGTATTAGTAAATATATGTAATATGCAAAATCTATCTGGACTTTAATCCCAGTTTTAGGGTGCTATGGCTAAAGCCTTAACTATAAAGCATACTATGGCTCTAGTACTTCGGTTCGTACCTCAATCGTACAGCGGATTGGTACAAACACTCCGATTTTTTCTGGTATGTAGTTTTTTTTATGACCCAAAAAATATCTTCTTTTTAGGCAGTCACATGAAAGCATAAGAAAATCGATTGAAATCTAAAACCTTTTTTCTTGTTCGAGTGACTGCGAAATATAAAATAAGTCAGAGAGTGCCATTCGGATGTGCCAAATCTTATGTACCCTTCACAAAAGTATGAACTAACAAAAATGCACTACAGATTTTTCCCGTTGCCAAGGATTGTTTGCGATATTTAATTTTGGCCTCCGGATTCAATCATATTATTTCACTTTTAAACTCTCCTTTCGTTTGAATATACTCATTTTCGATCGGTGGCATGTTTGTTTTTCTTTTCTCTGAAAGCTTATCAATTTTGAATAAATTCTCAATTCTGTAGTGAAATGTAGATAATAGCGGAATTGGGTTTATAGTGAAATTTTTAATAATTAATAAAATTTTGGGTAAATTTTTTATGTGAGACTTTAAAATTTGGTGAAGTTTCTCTTTTTGGTTACTTATTTCTGAAAATTATGGGTCTTTTGGAACTTGCGTAAAATCTGTTTGTTAAAATTGCAACATTTTTCGTAAAAGATTGATTTTCTGTAAATTTTCGGCAAAACTGGAATTTAGTTTTGAAGTTTTAAAATCTGGTGAATTTTGGGGTTTTGGTGGTGATTTTTTAATTTATTCGTTTTATTCCAGTTTTTCGATTTTATGTCAAATTTTTTTAAATTTGGTTAATTTTTAAATTATTGGTAATTTTTTTGTGCAGTTTCGGTTTTATTTTTTTTTTTTTTGAAAATTTCGTTATTGTGGTTGTTTCAAAATTTTTAGACTACAATTTGGTTTTGTGAAGAATTTTTAAATTTAATGAATTCCTAAACTGTGTTAAATTTTTAAGACTTTAACATTTTTATGTAAATTTTTGAATTTGTGTGTGGATTCTCGATTTATGACGAATTTAGAGATTTTATATAATAGTGTAGGATTTATTATATTTTAACATTTTCATAAATTTTTTTATTTGTGCATGTTCTGCTTTTTGGTGAATTTGCAAACTTTGGTTAAGTTAAAGTTTTCGTGGTAAAATTCCAAAATTTGGGTTTCTGTGGTATTTTTGGTAAAATATCGGTTTTTCTTTTATTAAATATTGATTTTGTTGTAATTACATTTTTTTATTCAAGAGTTTCGATTTATGGTATATTTTTGAATTTTCGGTCAATTTTAAATTTGGACGATTTTGTAATTTTTTGGTGCAATTTCGTTTTTATTTTTGGAAATTGTTGGACTTATGGATTTATGGTAAAGTTTCGCATTTTGGTGAGTTTCCAAATTATGGTGATATTTAGTTCTTTTTTATTTTCAGATTAATTTAGATTTTTGGTAAAATAAATATAATTTAGGATTTATTTGATATTTTAATTTTTTGATGAATTTTTTTGTGTAATATTTATTTATCATAGATTTCGTTTAAATTTGATTAAAATACGAGTTTTTGTCAATCTTCGCCTTATTGGTGAAACACAAATTTTTGTCATTAAATTCTATTTTAATATCAGGTTTTCTAGTTTAGAGGCAGGGAGTTTGAAATTTAAATAAAACAGACTGAAGTAGTTTTAATATCAAAGAAGTTATCTTTATGTAGAAAATAAGAAGAGAACATTTGCATATGTTTGTGGTGAAATTTTAATATTTCCATATTTTTGGTAAGATTTCGATTATTGATTAAATATTGATTCTTGCAATTACATTTTTCTGTTTCAGTTTTTCGATTTTGTAGTGAAATTTCGAATTTGTGATGAATTAAAAATTTTTTGCAAAATTTAAAATCTTGCAAGTTTTGTTAGATTTTTGAAATATTATGATATTTTTGTAATTTAAAATTTTCGAACTACAGTTTGATGTTCTGGTGAATTTTCGGATTTTATGGAATTCCCAAATTACAGTAGTAATTTATTTTTTTAATTTTTCAGATTAATTTTAACAAAAATTTATAATTTTTATGATTTGTAAAAATTTGGTAATTTAAAATTTGTTTTTTGTAAAGTTTGTTAAAAATTCGAAGTTTTTTATGAAATAGAGATATTTTGTGATATCGAGTGTAAATACCCAAAAAACAGAAAAATAGTTTTTAGCCCATATATCGAGAACTTATGGCTGTTTTCAAATAGCCAAACTGGCTAATCAGTTGGTCCAGAGGGACAGTATGGGCCAGACTGATATTGTTAATTGACTTCCCTACCTATAAGAATCCAGAACATATAAGTATACTTTGTTGGGTGCGAATGATTGTTGTAGAAATAACAAACGAAAAGGCAAACTTATATATGTACATATATCCTTTTCATTTTTGTGAAGATTATATACAAGTTCATTGTATATTATTACAACTTTATTATACAACTTACTTGACAGAATTCACTTCCCAAAATAAAACACATTCTGCCGTGTAAGTGTTAAAAGGTTTTACCCTTCTAACAAACTAAATAATACTCATATTTCATGAGAAATCCTCCACTCAATAACATTTATTTACTTTATTATATCTTTTGTAACAAATTGTTACTTATAAATATTTTTTAATACATATTGATGTATTGTACGTTATGTTGTAGTTAACAAGTTTTCTTTTGACTTTTTTTTATAGTTTTGCAATGGTATCAAATAAATTGCTCGTAAAGTTTTTTATTAAACTTTTTTGCTAAATTTTTTCCTCCATACAAAGTTATAGTGAAGAAATGCTACTTGAACAATAAAACTAATCTCAAGTTATTTTATGAGTTTATTTGCTTCTACCTTTACAATAAATAAATTGAAATTTTCTTCGATTTTTTTGAGTGTGTCCGGAAAAGAAAGCTGAACGAATGAGTACAGATTTGTGTAAAATTGCCATTAAGGAAAATCTGCTTTTATTTATGGGTTGAAGGAAGTGACTGGTCTGGCTGTGAATAGGAAACTAAATGTTGGAAATTCAGTTTTAATCAGCTATTTGTTACAGTTATTTATTTTTTATTTTGCTGATGTAATATTATTTTTAATAAAAAACAAATAAACAACCTTCCTTAAATTAATAATTAAAAAGAGAATGTGATTAAAAATAATCAAAAGATATTCTGTCGTTATAGTGTTTTGATAAAGTTATAATGTTAGCTTTAGGAAAAGAGAGGATAAGAAATGTTTATTGATATTTATGAGTTGTGTAGAACCTTTTCCTGTTCTTTGCCAAATTTCGTTAGGAAAAGTAAAAAGTAATTAAAATATGATTGGATAAGGCCATGGAAGTGATTTATTCCAAAAGTGACTTCTCGGTGAAAGAGTGACTTTTTGGTGAAAATGCAAATTTTTGGTGAAAAAGTGACTTTCTGGTGAAAAGTTACTTTTTACACCAAAAGGTCACTTTTACTTATATGTAAAAAAGTTACTTCTTGCTGGAAAAGTATCTTTTTGAATTAAAAGCAACGCTATGGTGAATATGAAAAGAATTTTGTGCTGAAAAAGTTACTTTTTTGGTGAAAAATTTACGTTTTTTGGCGGAAAAGTGACCTTTTGGTGAAAAGGGTACTTTCTGGTGTGAAAGTGACTTTTTAGTAAAAAAGTGACTTTTTGGTGAAAAAGTGACTTTTTTGTGAAAAAGTGACTTTTTGGTGAAAAAGTGACTTTTTGGTGAAAAAGTGACTTTTTGGTGAAAAAGTGACTTTTTGGTGAAAAAGTGACTTTTTGGTGAAAAAGTGACTTTTTGGTGAAAAAGTGACTTTTTGGTGAAAAAGTGACTTTTTGGTGAAAAAGTGACTTTTTGGTGAAAAAGTGACTTTTTGGTGAAAAAGTGACTTTTTGGTGAAAAAGTGACTTTTTGGTGAAAAAGTGACTTTTTGGTGAAAAAGTGACTTTTTGGTGAAAAAGTGACTTTTTGGTGAAAAAGTTACTTTTTGGTGAAAAAAAATATACTTGGTGAAAAATTTACGTTTTGCTGAAAAAGTACCTTATTGTTAAAGAGACTCTTTGGTGAAAAGGTGTTTTTAGTGCAAAAATAATTTTCTGATGAAAAAGTACCTTTTTGGGGAAAAATTTACTTTTTTGTGTCAAAGTGAGTATTTGGTGAAAAAGTAAAGAGATTACTTTTTGGTGAAAATTAGATTTTTTAGTGAAAATGCGATTTTATGGTATAAATTTACTTTTTTGTGCGTAGGTGATTTTTCGGTGAAATGGTACTTTTTGTTGAAAAAGGTACTCTTTGGTGAAAAATCGTCTTATTATGAAAAAAGTATAATTTTATTAACAACGAAAAATTTTTAAATAAATTCTGAAAAACTGGCTTTTTATTAAAAAAAAATTTTTTAATTAAAAGTGCCTATTTGGTGGAAGAACTGCCTATTTGGAGATAAAAGTGTCTACATGGATAAAAAAGTGGATTTGTGGGGAAAACTGCGTCTCTTGCGAAAAAGTGGGATTTTACTGAAAATTTGGCCTGCATGTATATCGTCCATGTTGCGTTAAAATTAGAATAATATAAAACAAATTAAGTAAGAAAAAAATAATAGTTTCTTTAATATCCGTTGTCTTCTGACGGATATGCCAAAAATATTATATGTGTGCCTGTGTGTGGATGCATGTACTGTAGACTACATTGCAGTTGTGGGAGAACATGACAAATTTGCTATAGTCGACAGTTATTTTAAAAACTTTTAAACTTTGAATGAATATTGTTGCTGTAAACTGCGAAAGTTGGCTAATTATAAAAGTAGTGATTGATGGAGGAGAGGAATGAAAACAATAGTACTTATACAAATAATTTTATTGAATTATTTATGAATTAAAAATTCTAATATTTCTTAATTAACTTCATGCTACTGAAAGGTTAATTAATTTGTTTTCCTCTTAGTGAAAAATTTTTTTGTTTATTTTTAAAACAGGATCCGAAATTATTTTCTTAGTAGCTGTGGTATTTAAACTCCATTATTCCATTGCATTATTTATTACACTTGTAGTACGCTCTCACGAATATTTAACTCATTCTTATAAACTTTAACAAGTTTCATTGTTTATCCTTTAAAGCAACAACTCAAAAAACTTTTGATAGCAATTTTATGTGTAACAACTTAGCTACAAAATGCTGTTAGTAAGTGTTACAAACAAATTGAAACACTTTTTGAATAGATATTTTAAATCTTGTATAATTTTTTTAGTAACATGTTTAGAAACTGTGATAAGTGTGTAAAATTTTTAAATAATTTTATTTAACACACAGAACTTTAAAATGCAAATGAAAAATATTAAAACTTTCATTATTTAGAGATTGAATGTAATAGCATTGAATTTCGACATTAGGTTCCTTATCTTATGAACACAAAGTACCACTAAAATTTAGCATCTCTCTTCAATATCGTGCGCTTTATTGCCTTCTTTAAGCTTTAATAGAAAAAATTCACAATAAGTATTAAATTCTTATTACTAAAATATTTTTTATTAATTACTACCACTGTAAGAACTGATATATTTTATGCAAGTCTTAATAAAATACCTGCTATTGGGTGGGAAGAGCCATCTCGCCTAGCTCAATGTGTCAGTTCTTTTTAGTCCCTGGTGCCCAACTAAGTGGCTACAAATTGCGTACAAGAGTTTTTGAATGGTCCACTAGCTTGTTTATGTATTTGAACGAATATGTTTTTGCTTATACCTGGTTAGTGGGAACTACTAGATCTCTATTGATATTTTCGTTTTCTATACACCATGGGGCGCATACGATAAGTCGTAAAACTCTAGACTGTCTTCTTTGTAAGTTCTGGATGTTTGATACTGAAGCAGTAGCCCAGGGCTGAATGTTGTACGACCATTTTGGCCTTATAGCTGATTTGTCTAAAAGAACATTGTATTCTAAGGCCAAGGTATAGTTAGGACTTATTAACCAGTGTAGTTGATTTGTTAGAAGGGCCGTTTATTATGGCTCAATGTGGATGGATCTAATTAGACCTCTTTATAGGTGGATACCGAAATACTGAACTTGTGTTTACGCTGGAACAGAGGGTATTTCTCATTTTTATAGGAGGACAATTTTTCCTTCTTTGGGAAAACGTTACATGAGCATATTTCGCTGGATTTACTTTTATTCTCTACTTTTTTGGTTAGTCTCCTAGCTTATGAATGTGGGACTGAAGTTGTTTAGATGCAACTGTCGGATCTTGCTTAACACTTCTGACTGCAGTGTTATCTGCAAACGTTGACGAAAATGTATTTGGCATATGTGGTGTATAGATGATATAAGACAGCGGCCCTAATAAACTACCTTAAATTTAAATTAATTTTTTGACCTTGCTTTAAGCGTTCTATTTTTCATATAGCTCTTCAAGAGACTTTATCAAACGCCTGGGAAATGTAAATAAATAAAGCTGAACAGCATTGCTTGTTTTCAAATGCCGATCTGATTGTGGTGACAATTCTATGAACTTATCGGCTATTATCTCTGATGCTACGTGTTGTCATTAGTATATTAGAACGAACCAGGAATTCGGGGTGAATTGTCAGGCAACATAATGCGGACCCAAATACCATAAAAAATGGCCGGAGAGCGGTGGCCAGCCGTGGCATCTACTTGACCAACACCTAAAGTTATCCTTATACACCTCTAAACGAACAGCCTTCATATTTTCTTATTCATTCTATGTTCTTGTGTTTATAAAACAAGCCTGTCTTTTGGAAATGTTTGGCGCAGAGAGCTGCAACGGGTGTCTGGAAAACAATCATATTCTATTAACACACACAAAAAAGCGGGCTACCTTTGCTGAATCGATCATATCTTAATATTCGATGTGTTTAATCATTCTGATACACAATAGCTCACAACAGTCAAACGAAGTATTGTGCATAAAATCACACACAACATTCAAAACGATCATTTCGAGTATTTGTCAGTTCAGTTTTAATTAATCCAACCACCGCAAAAAATATGTATGTGATTAAAACAAGCATCGAACATTCATACTGAAACATTTGGCAAGCACCCGCAATGATCATTTCGAATATTGTGTGTGATCATTGATATGCGTAATAATTCGTTTGAATGTTGTGAGCGGTTGTGCATAAAATCTTTTGAATATGAAAAGTTCAACAAAAATGTGATCGTTGCAGTTCTCTGGATGGGTCCATAAGTTTCGACAAGGCCCATTATAAAACTCGTATAAAGAGTTGACTAAATTTCACTTTGAGCTGCAGAAGATTCTCAATAACAATATAAATTTCAAATAACAATAATAAATGGTGGTGGTTTTGATTTCTGACATGCAACAAGAACCATCGCGCCGTTAGCAAATGGCCAGCATAGCACACAGATGATCCACATCAGTTTTTCACAATACGATTAAAAACGTATGTTAGTTTCGTTTTATTTTTATTGAATTTAACTTTTAAATCTACTCGTACTCGCATTAAGTGCATTTTTATATTTTTTTTTCTCTATTGTTTGATTTTGTAGACTGCAAATTGCAACGGAGTGAATGTGAATGAATAAAGACTCTACACGTATGAATGGCTGAATAAATGAGTAAATTGAACCCCGGTTTAAAATGTACTTTACACACATCTTTCCTCAAGTGCAAATAATTCGTTACGAAATCATACTGGCCGTTTATGTATTTTTAAAGAATAAACGTAACAAACAGATTTGTGGTGGATTGAACACATGTTCCACCTGATTGATTATTAAACAAGACGGTATAATTATTATTTTATTTCCTTTATTATATTGGTCAAGTGCAGTATTTATTAAGTTTTAAATTAATTGAATAGTTATAGAATATTTTGTGGTTACAGATTTTGTGTGGAAGTATTGTTTCATATTTCAGTCTTCTGCATACAAATGTTAAGAATAAATAACTTATCAAAATAACTACCGATTCATTATACAAAAAATTAGTGTTAAATCAACATTTCGTCAAAGTTTTATGCAAAATATTTTAAAGTTTATTTTTGAATTTTTGCTTAAGAGCAGGCAATGTTGTACTTAAAAAATGTTCAGATTGTCCTGTCAAATAAATAATTGATTTGAAAGGATTTTAAAGCAAAAAAGTGGAAATTCTATATGTTTTTATGAAATTACAGTGAAGAGCCTTCCTCACTGAATATATATCACTAAGTATATTTGAAGAGAAGACTAATCATTTTTGTCCTAGATTGTCCTAGATTTTTGAATTTAAAAAGTAGAGTCAAACCTGCTTATTGATCGTTGACCTTTTTCATAAAACAAAAAGGCAACTCAGCGTGCAACGTTATCAGTAAAATTGTCAGAGACACAAACCACCAATTACTTGTAAATTGGGTGTCCCAATAGTAATGATAGTTTTCCAATTCGTATATTTCAAAATCTGCCAATGTTAATACTGCCAAAAGTGGAGAAATTATAAAAAAATATCTAAACTCTAGATCAGCTGCAAATATGCATAGCTAATTTCTTCATGTGGTCGGTAGTCATAATGGCTTCACTCACGCGCGAGTACACACGTTTGCACCCTAAGCCATGAATCAGATAGAGATTTGTGCAAATATAGATGCAATTATACTTATGCAAGAATTCAAGCTAGACGACTATAGACAACGCCGTGATTTCGCTAATTGTGCGTTGTAAATATTGCCCGGCTGCCAGCGAATCGGAGACGGCCGTTTGATTGATGTACTCTTCCACACATAATGACATAAATCTAGCTTCAAAATACAGGCAGAACAAATTTGATTTGTACACCATTGGTGTTTTATTCAAAATTTTCTTTATTGTTCTTTTCTGGTCAGCCTAAATTTTAATACTCTTTTCATGATACTGTGTCAAAATCTGCTTTGTACGCATCATCCTTTAACAAAAAAGAAATTCGGTAAACTTTTATCTGAGTGATGTGTTGGTTAATTACAAACAAATTTAAATTTTCACAGCTAACACTATCTTTTAATTAAATTTATCTCGTAAGATGGCAAAGCAAGCTACAGTAACAGAAGAGGAAATATAACAATTCTTACGGGTTCTGCACCCTTTAAATATTTTTATCTTTATTTTTGTTTATATTATGTTTTTGCCATAATGTATTATTTCGCACAAAAACATAAATGTGAAAATTAGGTCAAGTTGCTATTAAAAAATTTCGCCCTTTAAACTGAGATTTTGGGTTTGGAATTTACTACAATTTTGGTTTTAAAAAACTACATTTAATGGTTTTATTTTAATTTAAAAACACAAATTAATTTACAAAGTTAAATGCGTGAACGCGCATGGCAAAAGAGGAGAAGAGAATAAGTTCAAAATGAACTCCAAGTTCTTGATATCTACAATACCATCTCATTTCTAGGCAACTAAAAACCGCCTGATATTTCATAAAGATTAGGAGAAAATACCTATATACCAAGTCGCATGTAAATCGTCTGCGATGCTATCGCGATACAACGTTTATAAAAAAAAACCTTTTCTTAGACTTCTTCGTCTTCCTCTTCTCCTTGGTCTGCATATTCTCTTTCAAATGTTAGCGATTATACAATGGAACAATTATGTGTTTGTTGTTGGTTATTTCCCTTTTGTTTTCTCTGCCCTTGGCTGTTAATAGTAGATATCAAATATTGCGAATTCCATTCGAATTATGGATATTGCGGAGCCATGATATTTGTTTTCTGTCGACGCCTCTTTGCCACCCATTTTACCTAGCAGATTTAGTTGGAGCATTTCGTATTTGTTATGGCGCATAAAAGGTCCAAGATTTCCTGTTTTTCTTTTTTATTATAGTAGAAAGAAGTTCCATATTATTCTCAATTCTTGGTAGAACTTCTGAGTTTGTTACATTATGTACCCACGATATTTCCACATTTCTAATAATTCTAGCCTGTTTCTGTCAGCTGCATTTAATGTTCTTAATTCCATTGCTTACAACACCAACCATGTATCTTTATTTCTTTTGAATAATTCCATAATTCGTTAATCCATCTAACAAGATATTTGAAGTATTGGGCTCTTTAAATCGCAATGTTTTGAAGTAATATACATTTCTTTTTTATATTTAGCCCATGCTCATTGTCATGTAATGTTACTAGCCTTATCAAAGTCTGTAGTCCATTTAGTAATTCTTTCGCATCAATATTAAACAAAAGTAATATATTCATTTTTAGACTTGGCGTAGGATTATTATTTATTGCAATGGATCTAACTAATAATATATATACGTTGTCATTATTTTAGGGTATAATATTAATCATACGTCACCAATTTTCTAAATTAAAATTACCAGCAAATAAATTAAAATTGAATGGTTTCTTAAGCATTTCTTTATAAAAAAATCATTCAAAATGAAAAAAATATTCATATTAAACTACCGCCACATACTTGTAGTTCTGATATTTTGTCTTATTGCAACCTTTTTTTTCTGTTCAAATAGACACAGATTTTTAAAGTCACAAGCACCTAATTATATCTCGAACTATTTCTTTAAACGTAAACTCATTATGGCTATTGACAAGCCAATGTTAAAACCATGTGTTTTTCATCTAAATCGAATCAGTTCATTGAACAAACCAATGAATTAGCTAATTGTTGGCTTGTCTTCTGCTGGAATAAGTTAACCACTATATTTGAAAAATATTTATACGAGTACAATTATACAGAGCATATTTTTAATAGCATATTATTATTTTCTATAAAAGATATATGTTTAAAATAAAATGGTGTGAATTTAATGTAGTGGTTATGCTTATTTTGGCAAATATTTGCCTCATCTGACTATGCCTTAAAAATTGTAAAAAAACAAGGAACTTTAATTAGGACCGAATAGTGGTCAATGATTTATTTAATTCAAAAGATATGTGAAATCTAATTTAATCAAATTATTAATTAAATTAATTAAAGATTTATTTAAATTATCAACTACAACCAAACTACCACCTTAATGAAGTGGAAATATTTTTTCTGTCAATATATTTAATTTTATAAATCATATTTTTCCAAATACATTTACTTGTCATTTTTCAAGTCCCTTGAAGGGCTTAAAAATTTCATTAATAATATATTTGTTCCTATTCCTTGTGTCCTTTTTTTTAATACTACTGAAGTAATAAAACATTTTCATAAATTCACTGATATATACATTTCCTTTTGCGAGCCTTTAAATGGAGGAAAATTTGTTTCAAGTTCTTTTTATTTATTTTTACGTTTGTTTTTCTTTTCCGTAGTTTTTTCTTTACTATTTCGTTGTTCATTGAAAAGAAGTTTTCTCTTTACGAGTATTTATTTCTTTTTCAACTTTTGTTTTAATTGGTTTTTTCCATTTCTATTTCCGCTTAATTTAAATGAGTTCATTTGCCTTTTTATGTGGGGGGAAAACAAGTACAACAACAACAACATGCAACTACTACAATTCCTCGTATAATGTACTAACTACTGACTTAGACTAATAATAACTAAATACATAAAAACATACTTTAACACATGCATTTTAATACAAAAAAAAAAAAAAATACGGAACAAATTTCCCAGTCTAAACTATTTACATACGAGTACATGAAAACAGCTGGCAGAGCAATCATACATAGACACTCTCAATCACAGTCAAACATGGCCACATACTCACATCTAAATACATTTTCATATGCTGACATGTTTTTACGAGTATGCAAATTTTCAAATGTAGAAATAAAGTTGAAAAAGGATTGCAAAACGAAAACTCCAACCTCAACATGCCACCAGTGTATATATTCGGTATTTTAAATAGTTGATGTACAAATATGAGTACGAATTCTCAACTATAACGAGCAAAAGGCCCATTATACACCATTTCCAAAAACACATTCGTTATTTTTTAAATTTAATTGAATTATGACGTGAGAAAAATCGATAAATAACTTTTAAAAATTAGGCGCAACAAAAATCTCCAGAGCAAGAGAAATTTCTTACTGGGAAAGAGGAAGTCATTTTCATAGTGAAAAAAAGTTTTTCGGACAAAATCATGCAAAGCGATGAAGCTTAACTTCACTTTGCAGCATTTGGCGTTTGAAGAACCTACATGTC
Source organism: Phania funesta (assembly GCA_963932375.1). Lineage (NCBI taxonomy): Eukaryota > Metazoa > Arthropoda > Insecta > Diptera > Tachinidae > Phania > Phania funesta. The sequence continues at coordinate 98,054,939 of OZ010653.1, read as the reverse complement.
AGCCGCACGAAAAAGAGATGCATTCACTTTTTGTTGAGGTTTGGTAGCGAACTTGGGATAGAAACGTAACTGGTCCGTGTGTCTAAGAAAATAAGGCAGGCCAAGCTGTGATTGCTTTTGGCGATAAACAATAACATAGTAAAGAAGTTTTGTCTGGCAAAACTCAGTAAAGCACATCTGAAGGCAAGAGAAACACATTGGTTGGTTTTTAAATTGAATTGAATTATGACCTGACAAAAATCGACAAAATTAATTTTATAAATTAAGCGCAACAAAAATCGCCAGAGTTAGAAATATTTGCTACAATTACAACGAAGGCATCAATACAATATTGACGATTATTTTTGTAAATTATTTTGTCTAAAAAATTATTGTCCATTAGCTGTTGTTCTATGGCTCATTGAAAGCAGTCTTTCCGGCGCTTCGTTGAATGACTTGTTGAACTACCGCCAGATTGCCTGTTGTAAATGGCGAATTATTTTTTTCTATTAATTTAGCTTCCCTAAATCAAGTTACACTATGTGACAAAATTGGCAATGTTGAGATGTAATCTTTTGAAAGGGTTTGATTTTTTTTTTAAGTTTTTCAACTTTTTAAATTTATTTTATTGTATAATAAATTTATTTTGTATTATTTATTTTGTTTTATTGTTTATTAATTACGACCGCTGGCTTAATTTGTTTTCAAATCATAATTTACTGTCTTTAATTGGGTTGATGGAGGCGCCTCACCAGGCTCAATGTGTCTGTTTTTTTTTAAATCTCTGGTGCCCATGTAAATCGCCCACTAGAATGTTGGGAACGTCTAAGTCTAGAGTTAGCAGTATGGTTTTCACTGCAGTTGTTTTTTATTTTTCAATCGAGTTTGAAAGATGTACATTTAAAAGTAGGGCGAGCGTCGCCGCGAACAACGCACACGGATGGTAACTTGCAGTAAATTTTAGTGTGCCCGAATTCTTGACAATTAGTGTACTGCCGGAGACCATTAGGGTTGAATCGATTTTCTGCAGTTATTCTTATATTCAAGAAGTGTCGCTAGATGTAGATAGGATGAACTGAGTTCTTTGATCTTAGCTGAGTTGCAGTCAATACACCTCAATACGAGGCATGGATTGGGCAGCTTCATTTTTTTAGAATATTATGGACTGTCCTTACGACATACCTTTCCGCTTTTATGGCACTTTTTATTTGCTCAATTGGAACAGAATTGTCAATACTCAATTAATAAACCTTTTGTACTTTTCAAGTCGGTGGAGGTTTTAGTTCACGACGAACCACGTCGAGGACGGCCATCAACATCAACTGATGATCAACACGTCAATCGACGATTAACAGTCAGAGACCTTACTGATATCGTTGGAATATCGGAGGGATCAGTGAAAACCATTTTAAAAGTGAAATCACGATTGGTTCCGCATACCGCATTGATTCTTCGTGAGTTTTTCGCCAAAAATTCAATCATTATCGATCCACAACCAACATATTCACCTGATTTAGCTCCGTGTGACTTCTGGCTGTTCAGCAAACTCAAGCGACCGCTCCGGGGAAACCGTGTTGAGTCAATTGAGGACATTAAACGTGAATCGCTACGCGCACTGAAGGCTATTCCGGAAATTGACTTTAACAACTGTTATGAGGATTGGAAAAAACGTTAGCATAAGTGTTTTGCAGCTGGGGGGGATTACTTTGAGGGGGACGAAATAGATTTGGCAGAATAAATAAAGAAATTTAAAATTATGAACAAAGTCTTACTATTTTTTGCCCACAGTAGTATAATCACTTACTGACATTGCAGCTACTTGTGAAATTTTATATTGTGCGCTCTTGCTGCAAAAACTTAGGACTGAGGGCGTTTGGTCTATTCTCCTGGCGGTGAAAAAAGCATTTGTTTTTAATTACTATGAATGTTATTCACTTATTTATCACATTCCGAGGCAGTCAAAGAGCAATAAGCATTTTCGTTATGTTTTTCATGAATGTTTGGTACACTCATGCACTGATTATCACTTTTAGTTTATAATACACGATATGTATTATGTATGCAAAATATTTCATCAGAACGAAAAATAAGACTGAAGATGGCGCATAGCCGAAACCGGTTTTTTCCAAACTAAACTTGTCAAGGGATGGCGGAAATTCAGTCCAAAAACCTACATTTCATCAAACCCTTGAAGATCATTATCTTAGGATACTCTTTTATACACATCATTACCTCTTGTCTATTAATTGAGATCGTGCATCAATTTGCTAAAATTATCCCATGCAGTTAAAGATTTTCAAAGGAATCGGTGTATTATGATGAGGACTACAGCTACAAAAACTTTTGCAGATACAGAATAGTATTTCTGTATAAGTATTTGCATACATTTCATTTATGTATGTTTGTGTATACGTATGTATGTGTGAGTGAACTTTTTGCAATGCAATTGTAGGTTGCAGTTGTTGTTTATATGTTTGTTGGTAAAGCATTTAAATGTATTGTATGTGTGTGAGAGAGTGTGAGTTGTTTATTTGGATGTCATTGTAGTTTTTTTATCTTATCAGTTTGACTGGCTGTTGAAATAAAACTGAATATTTGTAAGTGGGTTTGTTTATAGTATTAAAATTGTTGCTGCATTTTCGATATACATATGTATTGGTAAATACTTGCATAAGTATGCAGGCCCAGTGAACATTTGTTTGCCAAATTCGGTCTGGCTTCATAGAGACAGTCTGCACGTGTTGCCGATTACGTATTTACCTAATTAAATTCAGAAAACAATTCAGATTTGTTTAAGAGAATTGTATGAGGATCAGAAAGATAAGATATCAGATGACGAAAAATGTTAGACTTTTATGATAAATAATAAAAAAAATATGATTTATTGTCTGATAAAGCTTTCGATTATTTCTGCCAACAGACGCAGCGATAAAAAATGTTGCCTGGGAAATTTTGTTATTTGTGCAAATCTGTTTGTCCGACTGCATGCACAACTGTGTGTTTGTCTGTCTATCTGTCGTTTGGCTGTATGCCTTGGTGATGACGTTGATGAGTGCTTTGGGTAATTGACCTTATATAAGAAAATCAATACTGGCAGAGGAAAATTTTTTTTTGTAGTTTTCATTGCTTCTCGTTTTGCGGTTTATTTAAGTTCTTTATTTTCTGGTCTTTCTTTTATTGTGCACTTCTTTTTGGTGTTTAAATAAGCTTAAGTAAATAATTAATGAATGTTATTAAATGTGAATTTTATAAAAAATAAAAATTAAGTTTAAATATGCAACAATGTCGGTCACGTTTATACCGATAGCATGTGAAAATGAATGAATTAGTTGCTCCCATAAATAGAAAACCAATACGAGTTTTTAGAAATATTTCAAGGAACTAAATGATTTTTCTATTGTATAGAATTACAGTAGTTTAAAATACCAACTTTAAATCAAAACATAGAGTTGTTTTTTTGTAGTGAAATAATCTATCTTCAAATTATTTTTTCAATATAATTGTACACACATAAATACATTTCTTCTTTCGCCATTTACTAAAGATGTGTTCAGTGGTAAATAGTTTTCGAAATGTGCAGAGTAATTATTTCATGCTCAAATTGTTAGTTTAGGATACAAATCCGAAACCGCTACATAGCGATTGCTTTGAGTTCCTTATAGTAAGGCTCCTTGTAGTGAAAAAATGTGTCGTGCCACTTTAAGAACGCGGTCAGCAAGCATTGCTCAATGACGAGTTAACATTTAATCAAGAAGAATCATTAATATATAATTTTGGAGAAGCAGAAGAATTATTAAGATCGGAGATCTAGAAATTATTCAGAAGAAGAGCAGCTAGACGCATCGTTGTTTGCAAGAATTTCTGCATCGCCTTGTGACTAGTCATGAAAACTAGTTTTGAAAAAAAGTGTTCTTATGTGAAAAAGACCACTTTTGTGAAAAAAGAAATTTCTGTAAAAAAATTGTTATTTAAAATAAGTGATTTCTTGTAACAACAACCAAGGAACTTTTGAAAATGGTGCTTTATGATTTCCGTAAAATATTTCTTGTAAAAAAAAGAATTTTTAATGAACCAATTGACTTTTTTTGAAAATTGGTTTTTCAATAAAAAAAAGGGACTTTTTGTGAACAAAGGTACTTATTGGGTAAAAGTTTATTTTTTTTAACAAAGATGCTTCTTTGTGAAAAAATTTAGTTTTTGATAAACAAAGGAACTTTTCGTAAACAAAGGTACTTTGGTTTAAAAATACTATTTTTTAATAAAAAAGATACCTTTTGTGAAAAAGAGAAACAAGTGGCTTTCGGTGGAAAAAATTCAACTTTTATGAAAAAGAACCTTTTTTAAATAAAGTAAAGTATTTTTAAACAATATTATTTTCAATTGAAGGTAGGACTTTTTATAAAAAAAATTTCTGGTAAAAAAATAAAATTTAATTTTGTGTGAAATTGACGTTTTTGTGAAAAATTTGACTTATTGTGAAAATAGGTAATTTTTATTAGGGAACCATCGATACACTATTCTGTCAATACCATACCGATACTCAAACAAAAATATCGGCGACCCTGATACCGATATGTTAGTAAATTAAAACTTACGAAAACAATAAGTGTTATGTATGTTTTTTGCGTTACCTCTTCAATTAAAGAACGCTTTTGGTTTTTTGAATTGTGAATGTTCTTGAATTAGCTTGCGATACGCAATAGCAATATCTCGGAAAACCTGAAGTATCGCCGATATATCCGTATCAGTATCGAATGCTTCACTATATCGAAATCGGGCTTTTTATGATAAAAGTAACTTTTTATTAAAACGGACCGTTTTGAAAAAAGAGGAATTAAAAAAAAAACAATTTTTAAGCAACCAATAGTCTCCGCATTGTTTTGAAATTACTTTTTATAAAATAAAGACTTCTTCGGAAAATGGCGCTATATATATGAAACGGGGACTTTTTCTCGAAATAAAGAACTTTTAGCAAAATAAATTTTTTGGCAAATTAAAATTTTTAGAAAAATGAAGGTTTATTAAAAACGCGATTTATTTAATGGACTTTTTACGAAATAAGGTCTCATCATGAAAAAAATAAAAAAACTAATGAAAATAGGACTTTTTGTGAAAAAAGTATTTTTTGAGAAAAAAGGAAATTCTTTACAAATGGACGTTTTGTAATAAAGGCCTTTTGTGGAACGTACTCTTTATAAATGTGGTTTTTTTTTAAGGAGACGCTTTCTGTAAAAAAGCGAAAATAGGGACTTGATGTGTAGACTTTTTGTGAAAAAAAACTTTTGCTATAAAAAATTAATTTTTGTAAAAAAAAAGAATTTTAGTAGATTTAGTAGTAGTAGGGATTTTTGGGAAAAAGCTACTTTTTATAAAAAGGATTTTCTTTAAAGTGCCTACATAGGTCTTCATTAAACTCATCGATTACTTTTCGGCTTAAATGTCGATCTTGAATAAACTTGCTCAGATATTGAATAGAAAATAACAATAGAGAAGAAATAAATTAAAATTTCTACACTGCAGCGCACTAAATGCGATATCTTTGATTAAGAAAATACTAAAAAAAAACGAAATTAAATTTATTTGAATTATGTAAAATAGATAATCTAAAAATAAAAAAGTAACGTATATTTCTATTGCAAATAGGTAAACTTTCATTGTTATCTGATTCCTTCTGAAACATTAACTTTACTAGTCACTCTATCAGATCAATTACTTTTTGAAATATAACGATGCTTTAACGTAAAAAATCTACTCGTTTGAAAAATACATTTATTTTGCGAAAAATAAATTTTCGAGTAAGAAAACAGCAATCAGTTTAAATTCAACTTATAGCGCGTAACAAATTTTACAACCACATACAAAGTGTAACATTTATTTTATTTCATAAAAGCGGAAACTAATTTAGACACACTAATGGTAAACAAGTACACAAGCACACACACACTTACATATTCCTGCATGGCCAATGCTGGTGTTAAGACCTTTTGAGATGACACGTAAAATGTTATGGAAGAAGTAGAAAATGTGAATTTATACAGTGACAAAAACAATCGTATTAGTAAAAGTATAGAAGCACGTTTTCAGATCAGGCTAAACACATGCTTGCATACACAAGCATAAGCACATGAAGACTTTCAAAAATGAAAGTAAAAAAAAAATTAAAATCCTAATGGCGGAAATGTGACATTCAACATTGAATAACGGAAACTTAAATTGAAAAGCACGTACTTCTTCATATATGAAATGAACAGAACTTAACTGAACTGAATGTAGCCAAATGTATGAATGGCCAACCATTAACGTGCACAGATGCAATTTTATTGCAGTCTTAACTTAAAAGCTTTGCAAGAAATCTTATAAAATGGAACAGACTTGCAATAGGTTATGAGGTAGTTGGAGAGTCTTTAAGATTTTTGTGGGCATTAATAAAATTTATATTAATGCAAGTTAATAGCGCGAACGAAGGCTTTGGAAATAAACAAAAAGTTATTTTCTGGTAGAATGAAGTTATTGGATATTCGTGTTATGAATTTGGTTACAGTTTGTATTTTTCAAAATATTGAATTGCATGTTTGGTAAGTAAGCATAGCTCATGTAAAATTATTTAGAGAAAAAAATGTTTTTTTTTACACAAACATGAGAAGAATTGTTTTCAAGCCAAAGAAAACAAAAAAAAAATTGAAGGAAAATTTCAACTGAAAACTAGAAATTGGAAAACATTTTTATTTTTCCAAAATTTTTCTATACTTTCTTTAACACTATTAATGGAGAAGAAATTTTTTTATATAAAATTTTAAATTTCGAAAATAATTGTATAAACATATTTAATCCCCCAAAATATTTTTTTACACAAATCCTTCATTTTTAAATATTTTGTTTTATAAAAAATTGTATTCTTTAATAGTTGTTTCTAACAATTTTTAATTTTTAATAATTTGTTTACAAAAATATTTAAATACGGTTCTATTAAAACTTTTAACTCCAAAATTTGTCTTTGAAAATTTTAAGTAAATGTTTATTTATCGATAATTATCCATAAAAATTATTTCTGAACAGAATTGTTATTATTAAATTTTATAGTTATTCCATAAAAATGTGTGTTATCTATAAACTATCGATAAAAATGTTTACTTATCGGAAAGTTTTCCATAAAGTTTTACAGCAGTTAATAAATTCAATCTCAAGTAAAATGATGAAGTTTAAAATTAAATATAAAAAATTTGCCAAGACTTCTTTTCGCGTCAACTTAGATACCTAAAGGGGGCGTATGTATATTGCAATTTTGCTCTGATCCCTCTTTTCATGGGAATTTCGATTTAAGCTTGATTTTGATTATTTTGACACACTCCAGTATCTGGCGACTGGTACTAAGATTTTCTTGCAATGTTTACCTGTCCTTAGTGGCCATTAAGGAAACAAGTTAGCGAATAAATTAATCCATTTTTGGACCCCGCTCCTTGGTAGCGTTAACTGATCACAAGGACCGCAAGGGAAGCTTGGAATGCTTCTTCGAATATGAGTCGTTGATTAAAACCGCTTCATAATACAACAAAACCCTGCAATTAAAGAAGCAATGCCCACGACTTTTGAATGGTTTTCTGTACTTCATTAGAAACGTTATATTTGGTTTATTTATTGATCTAAGGCACAAACATATTTGTAAGGTGTCGGTCGGCAGGACTTCCTCTTTATTATTATTAAGACTCCATGTTGCCTAAATAACAGCAGTTTAAAAAAAGTGATTATGATACGACTAAACTATTTTACATATAAGAAATTGTCATAGCAATTAACTTCCATCAGCTTTATCAAACTTGTACATACGTCATACAAAACTATTTTAATATGACTTGTGTATCATGAAAAAAAAACAACTTAAAGTTACAAGTTTCATTACCGGAAACAACACATGCATATGAAAATAAAATTATTCAGTCACATACACAAGCTACAAAGTCAAGTCATTGTAAAGCTGAAAGTAGTAAATAATTTTTATACAAAATTTTGCTGTAATTACAACAAAAAGTTAATTTTAATTAAATTTTTTTCTATATAATAATAATGAAACTTCAAATGCTAATGACAAAATCCATGTGCCTATAGAATATACAAAACATTTTTGATTCATTTATGTATTTTCTCATTTTATGTGAATGTAACAATCGAATAACAATAAATTTTATATTGCATACTTTTATGCACATACAATGCCATAATACTAATATACACAATACACAATAGCAGTAGTTATAGTATTAAAATACTGTGCCACACCATAGTAGCCAAAGAACTTTCCACTTTCAAAAAGATAAAAAGAAGGTATTAAATTTATACAGAAATTCGGTTACAATCTTAATCTCTCTTGACAATTTTATTTATATTTATGTAAGAGTTTTAGAAATAGATTGCTCATGAATTTATAAAAATACTCGTTATCCTTACGGATGCAGGCTGCTGCAGCGAGCTCCTATAACTTAAGTTTAAGTAAAAAGTCACTAATTTGTTATTGCAGTTTTAGTAATCGTAAAAATTTCATAAAAAAATTTCAAGTTATCAATTAATTTTCTATACAAATTAAAGTAATTGAATTTATTTATTGACGTAATTATTAACATATGATTAATAAAGTAATAAATAATGAGTATTAAGTTAATAAAAAATGCCATAGCAAAAAGTTAAAGTGGTGTTAACTTCGTTCTAACCCAAGAAAGAGGCAAAAACATGAAATTTGCAAATAATCTCATCTTCCATTTCTCTTGATTATTGGGTTAAATAGATAATGTTTGCAGATACATTACATTCTGTTAGTTGTCTAATAAAAATTTTAACTTTTACTGTATTAGAAAGGTATCATATAAACCAAATTGTGTTTCCGAACAGGAAGAGCAAAAAAAGAATTCAATATTATATTTAAATTATAGAAATAATTTTTCTGTTCTAAAAATTTGCACTAGCAGAATGCAAATTGGAGAAGAACCTAACTTATCCATCCTCAACAATTAAACTGTATTTTTAAAATAAACTGAGTTCGGATAAAATCCGATAGAACATTATTTTTTTTAAACAGAAGAAAGAATAAAATCCCTAAAACTCTTTTATTAGTAAATAATTTTATAGCTATGTGTTAGACTTAAAAATTTGTAGTTATCGCAAAAGTTTGCATGAAGAGTTTTAGTTATCGATATTTGTTTTTATATAAATATTTCCTTATACCTCTTGTTTTCTAATAAATCTACAACTAAGTAATTATCCAATGAAAAAACTTTAGCCACTCAAATTATTCAAGATTAAGCGAATTGAAAGATCAATTTTGGGCGAATGTCACTTAGCTGATTATTAATACTACCCAGTGGTGGGATTTAGGGCCCGATTGGGCCAATTTTGGCCCTATTTAATGTTGCCTGACCACATGGCCCTTTCGTTTTATTTTGGCCCCTTTTATGTTTTTCCGTTTTTAGTTAAGTTATGTCTAAAGCACGGAATAGATTGCAGTTGGAAAGTTTGTTTTCATTAATACAAGCAAAAGATTTTATGAAATCCAATAATATATGTTGCTACAATAACGAAGTTTCCAACATTTTAAAACAAAAGAATATTACAAACCTAGAAATGCCCGATGAATGTTTGTTAGATTAAAATTTGAATAATGTTGTCTTATTGAATTACATTCCAAACCACAGCCTATCAAACATTTACCAATTCGTAACTTATTTTCGATATCTTGCTAAGTATTTGTTAGTTAGCATGAAAACAACATTTTGCGAAACTTCCAGTTATAAAAGTTCAAGATTTAAACTTAGAGAAAAATATTAATACCAAATAAAAAAATTATACAGAATTAGTTTAATTTAATATCTCTTATTTGTTAATTTATTATTGTTATTAAAATTTTTTTCTGTTTAAATATTGATTTTTTATACATACGAGTATGTACGTAACCCAAATTTTTTTTTAGCATTCAAAATAATTCTACAATATGTTTGCATTTTCCTGAAGATTTTTGCTTACAAATAGTTAGCGAAATATTGAAAATAATTTAAAGTTGGTAAGTTTTCAAGTTTTTATCCTGCAATAATTTAATTCAACAATCAATATGAAGAAAAAAAAAATGTGCTAAATAAGTCTGATTATACTTCTTTTATTTACTTAAAAGCTCCCACAAGCTTAAAAAATGCTGGATTACTTAGCTTTATAAACTTATATGTAGAATTTTGGAACGAATTTCCGTCATCCCTTGTCAAGTTTGGTTTGGAGACAAACCGGTTTCGGCTATGTGCCATCTTCAGTGTCATTTTTCGTTCTGAGAAGTTTGCATCAATTCGTTAGTGTTTTATTGTTTGTCAGGTATCTATTTGTCATGTGAGCTCTGTAAAGCGTGAGCATCTGTAAGGTGTGAGCAGGTAGCAGGTAACGCTACCTGCTCACACCGGGTGTTTTGTATGGATTGGTAGATGTAAGTGATGACTGCTTTTTATGGCTTTGTATTGCATCAGGATTTGTGTTTTCGGATGGCAGGTAGATGTTATAGGTAATTCTTTTTTTCCACGTAGCTGTCTGTAATTGGGACCTGGCGTTTTTGTATAGATTAGACTATTGTGACTACTATTTTATTGCATCATAATTTGTGGTGCGGGCTTTGTTTTTAATTCTTTATAGTGTTTTTTGTTGGGGTTGAAAGAAGCTAGTGATTGTTGGATTATGAATTTGTTTATTATTTTTGTAATGTGTTTTTGTTGTTTTTGGAGTGGCTTGTCCGTTATTTTTGTTGTGTGTCTTGTAGATTAATTTTAGAGGTTCGAATATAACGTCTGAATCTGAGTTCGTTTCTTCGTTTATGATGCGTCCGTCAAATGTCTTATGTTTATATATTTCCAGGTTTTCTAGGATGTTTAGTCGTCGTCCCTTTTGCTGTGTGTTTAGTAGTTCTACCGTTTTCCTAATATGAGCTGGATTACATTTGTTGTTGAACATGTGGTTCGCGAAGTTAGATTCTGGTGTCGCGCCGGGATTACGCAACTTCTTGTTATAGTCTCTTATATGTTCACGAAATCTTGTTTTTATTTTTCGGCCTGTTTGTCCTATGTAGCTGTGTTGACAGGTGCACGTCAGTTTGTAAACCCCCTGTTTATCTAGCTGGTCGTCTTTATTTGTGTTGGTTTGTAATATTCGTTCTAGGTTGTTTCTTGTTTTGAATGCTATATTTATGTTGTACTTCTTGAGAAAGTTGGCTATTTTGTATGTTGATTTTCCGGTGTAATCCTTGATTTTATTAATTTAAAAACCTTTTATAAAATTTAAAAATGAAAATAAAATACACAACCAAACTTAAGACTGATGTTGTTCTGATTTTTCGCGTTAAAATCATATTTATATGCATTAAAAGCATCAATTAACAATAAAGTATAGTAAATATCCATTTAAATACAGCATCTATATATAAAATGAATCACCATTTCCTTCGTCCTCGGCATCACGCGAGAACTGCTGGGCCGATTTCGCCCGTTATTTTGATTTTGTCTGGAGAGGAATAACATTAAACAATAAAAAAATTAAGAAAGTTGCTCAGATGCATAAAAAACACAAAACGAAAACAAACCTGGGGAAAAAGTATAGCTTCCCGGGATCAACTACCTTACAATAAAATATCAAAGATAAATTTCCATAATATAGAGGATTGGCCACTTTTCAGTCAATTGTGCGCACAAGCTTGCTCTTGTGTTTGTTAAAGTATGATAAGAGAAAACAAATATTAGACGAAATAAGCGTAATTACGATGTTATGTCTACTTCAACACTTTTCGACTTAACATAATATCCGTACAAAAACATAAATGTGAAAATAAAGCCGAGTTCGTATCTAAACGTTTCGACCGTTAAAAGTACTGAGACTGAAATGAAGACCAAGTTCTTGATACGTACAATACGATTTCATTTCTAGGTAACATGCTAGTTTAGTGACATTTTCCCTTATTGCTTTTTCATATTAGAATTTTAAAAACATGTTGGCCAGAAATGAGACGATAATGTACATATCAAGAACTAGACTCTCATTTTGATCTCAATAATTTTAATGGCAGAAATTTTTGGATAAGAACTTAGCCATATTTTCAATTTATATTTTCTCGAGTTGCTATGTTACCATCAAAATAATCATCCGTGCCATAATCTTGCTCCAGTATAAAATTCTCCTCAAGGTCTAAGCTCAGACGAATATTATCCTTCCCAATATTTTTTTGGAGTTGATTTTTAAATAATTTTATTAAATATTTTTCAATTCCTTTTCAGTAAAAATCCTTATCGTAGAGGCTTTATTTAAGAAAAAAAAAACTATCATTCCTGATTTATATGGATTCCTACATTCAAAAGTTGCTAGCAAAATATATGTGAATATTGAATATGTTTTTATATAGTGATATTTGTGATTATATAAGAAGTTGGCTGAAAGTTATATGCAAGATTATAAAAAAACCCATGTAGGTAAGTGTATGCAAACACCTTGACAAAATCTCTCTTAAGGGATTTATGAATAATTTATTTATTTATGTGGGTGTTCATACACACAAAGACATACGTACAAGCAAACCCAGAGCACAGATTTTGTCTGTTTGATATCAAAAATAATTTAAACCTTTATCAAGTTGCATAAATTTCTCTTAGGGAATGCACTGAACAGTAAGGCTTTTCTCATTCATATATAATATATTTTTGAAATATTTCCTATTAATATGAGACTAATCTGAACACTATCAAAATAAATAGTTTCTTTTTACAATTATCAGAGAGTCTGACATTCTTTATAATCGTTATGTAACAAGAAATGCCCAGAAATATGCCCTAGATCATTCAGAAGTAGTGAAAATACAATTAGAATTTTTCAAAGAAATTCCACAGAACTCTTGTACAATTCTGTCCGACGAATCTGAACTGTTTTTCAAATTTCCTCAGACAAAACTTTGCGCTTTTTCTTAAACCACCAATATTGCGTTCAGTATATATCCGACCGGCAATGGATATGAACTCGGCAACTTGTGTAGACTGTCTTAAATAGTACTGAATTTGCTAAAAATGTTCGCTGGGTAATTGCATAAGATTCAAAGAGTAAGCATAAAAGGAAGAGTTAGAAAAGTGTCAGTGTTTCCATATCTATGACACACAATCATTTATGCAAATTGTCATTTCACACATTCACATTTGTTTTGATGCCTTTTAACAAAAATATGCAGATATTGAATATTAGCAAGAATACTCGTATAAGCTGTAAAGCCAAAGTCAATAATAATACTCAAGCGCTTTCTTTCTGAATTATGAAGTTTTTTCATCTCATTTACGAGTAAATTGGCAGTTATTTTCTTAGCAAGTCGGCAGCAATTTTGTGTAAAACAAAATATTAACGTAAAAAGAAAAATGTATTTTAGCGTACATTTTACTTTTTATTACCCACAAATATTTTATATGCAACTGAAATGTCTGCTATATAAATTTTAAATAAAAATGCTCAACAACAAAATTGCTCCAGCACAACACAAGTGTAAAAGCCACAATTTTGAGTTTTATGATTTGAACAAATTTGTATTTGGCTACAATGTTTGCAACAAATTATGCAGGTTTTTTTATATCCTGTTTTGTTATTTTGCTCTATGACAGGAGTTGTAGATGGAAGATTTTTTTGTATAAAATGTCAGAAACATCTGTTTGGCAGCACAAAACAATGGCTTTGTATCTGGTGTAAGACATAAATGTTGAGATGCGAAGTGAGAACTATACAGAAAAAAACCAAACAAAATAATTATTTTTTTTACTAATACTTTCACAATTTTTTGCTTCTACAGGGTGTCCGCCATGAAGGTATACTACTTTGTTTGTTTATAATTTTTGATTAAATGAAAGAGAATGGATCGTATATTGATAAATGTTTTATTTAATGTCGGCAATTATGTATGGAATACAATATCAGATAAATGTCCGCCTATGTTAGCCTCTCAAATGCGAGCCCTTTTGAACACATTTTTCATTACATTCTCACACATTTCACGTGGTATTTCATTAATTTCATCACCAATATTTTGTTTGAGATGCTCCAGTGTTTCTGGTTTGTTTGCAGATATCCCCACAAAAAGAAGTCCGGAGCAGTCAAATCAGGTGACCGTGGAGGCCAATCAACAACACCATTCCTTGAAATAACTTGTTGTGGAAAGAGGTCTCGCAGTAACTCCATTGTAATCCTAGCTGTATGCGATGTAGCACCGTCTTGTTGAAACCACATGTTAGTCAAGCCCAAAGCATGCAATTGTGGCGTTAAAAAGTTTTTAATCACATCACGATATCGCTCCTCATTGACAGTTAACGGTACGCCGTTTTCAGTTTCAAAGAAATGATTCCTTCTGACCAAATTGCATACCAGACTGGCACTTTTAATTGATTCAGAGGTGGCTGATGAATAATTTAAGAGTTTTCCATTGCCCAGAACCGACTATTCTGTTTATTCCCATATCCATTCAAATGAAAATGTGCCTGGTCACTTATTATGATTTTAGCATGAAAATCGGAGTTGTCATGGGCGAGCTGTAGTATCCTATTGGCATATGTACGGCGGCGTATGTGGTTTTGTGAAAGAAGCTCTTGCATCAACTAAATCTTAAATTGTGGCCAAAGTTGTTCTTTGAAGACCAAGCTCCTGAGCACGGTGTCGAATTGAGGTTGATGGATTGCTTTGAACACTTTCTTGAACAGCAGTAATGTTTTCAGCCGATCTTGCAGTACGTTATAGTCCATGCTTAGGTCTATCAGTTACAATCCGTCTTTCTTCGAAATCATTCACTGCACGCAAAATAGTGCGTCTTGTTGGCATGTTGCTTCTCCCAAAAATTTCACGTAACTTTCTCATCGTCACAGTAATCGATGATTGATTTTGATAAAATGTTTTAACGGTTAAAGCACGTTGGTTTACCGAATATTTTTCCATAATAAATTTGCCATGTCTCTACTTCACGACTGCCACATATGAACTGTCAAGACTAATGTTTACTGAAATAGCAGCAAAACACAGTAGTATACCTTCCTGGCGGACACCCTGTTTGTATAAAGTTCTAGGGCATTCGCATGGTACTGCATTAAAAACTAGTGGTACTACTACTTTCAACTCCCACATTAATTGCAGGACTTTGGATTTATAAAACGCTGAAAGCCATGTTAAGACTTCTCGTACTATTAACGGCTTGCATTGCAATGTAGTAGGCTAGTTAGAACGCACCACCATCTAAAACATAGTCGCCATGTTGCTGCCCCGGTAGGCCTCAGCAACTGTCAATTATAGTTATATCTCTTTTAGAAGCAGTTGCGGTACATGCTGCTGAGATCTTTACCAATATTAGGGACTACTATTTATGTATTGCTTAAAAAGCCATACATTATACGGATGTATATTAAAGTAGGGTGGATATCGAAGTAGTAATTCAAGAGCCCCATTTCAAACCCATACTTTCAGCATCCGATTTGTAATTTGTAACTACCTCATTTTCATTGAGTCCCGTATTAACACTGGTCTTCACTATTGACTGTAGCGACTTCAGATTATTGACTGTCGGATTTCTTACTCATCACGGAGTCTCTTGTAATTCCTAGCATTTTTCTATGGCTTAAGTGCTAGACATTCACACAGAATGTTAGCCACCGTTTCAGCTTATTCCTTAGAACTTTCTTTCGTGTTAGACCCCCCTCTTCAGTATTTCTACATTGGCCTCTGAGCATCGGAGTTTCTACAGATATTAGCCTTGCTACCTCCTGCTAGGCTTTATTTCCCATCTCTATCAGAAGCGTGGACCGTGCGTTCTATGCCTTAGGAGTACCTTTAGATAATTAAACCGATGTTCCTTCATAGATTTTATATAATTCCCACGAGTAATGGAGAAAAAGATGACCACGCACACAGAGCTCTATATGCAGGGGTAAGTCTGTGTTAAAACCGAAAATCAACTGGTATCTAGAGTTTGCATACCCAAGGACCCTCTAGGCCCCACATTTTTATAAGAGAATGTTAACTTCTCTCCGGTCGACTATTTAGCTAGGCTCCTAGCAGACATAAGAACCTGTCATTGGGCGCCACCTCGATGAGTTATAAGTAAGAACTTCTGCAACCCATATCTTTATGACTGCCAGCTGAAGAACTATTATTATCCGGGATATTAATCTATACGAAGAAATTTGTTAAAAATTCGGCAACTGTCATAATGCCCTATTGGACCATAGTTTTACCACTTATTAAACTCATTAAGCCCCCCCCCCCCCCCCCCCCCCCCAGCGTCCCTAAACACATTACAGCATATAGTTTGTTTCAATTACCGCACTTACCTTGCTTGGGAGTTGGAGAATATCTACTACCTTCCAGGAACATGTGCGAAGGCCGTGAATCGTCCTACCAATAAAAATTATTGGGGTTACTGCTCCCCCAGCACCAGTTAAGTTATTACTAAATCGAAAATCTTTGGAAAAACTTTTCACAACCACGATAAAAATAAATTTTATTTTGACATCCTATAAAACCAAAATCGAGATGCTAATTAGTTCCTCATCAATACATTGTGATTCTGCCCCACTGTATGAAAACGTGAAAACTTGATTTGTATCGGATACAAACTTCTTTGAGTATTAGAAGCATGTACGTATATAAAAAAAGACAAAATGAATGACTGCAACCATAAAAAATCTTTAATAGGAGCTTTTTTTCATAAGAAAAAATTTTGACACCTTCATCTTTCCATTCACTTTTATGGAAATGGAGAATGAAGATAAATCCATGGAAATGTGTTCATGTAAAACGTTTACCTTCATAAGATGATATTGGTTCTAGCAGGAACCAACGTTCCTAATCATTGATTTTACACAAACAAAGTTCCTGCTGTTGTTGTATTGTTGTATTTCTTGTCGTAGCAATGCCACCTAGTTAAATATGCCTTGTTACAACTGATTAGAACTCTGCCCACAGAAATAGTAAATTAAAACAGAAAATATTTAATTGAAATTGAATTGGAATAAAAAATTGCAACTGAAGATGTTCAATTTGTTATGATTTGTTGAATGTGTTTGTGGGTCAAAGGATGGCGATCATTTCAGTTTACTATAAAAGGTAAAAATGTTATTGAGAGAAGAAAATATCAATGTCAAAAGTGACAAGTACATATAAAAATAAAGACAAATATAAAGCACTGAATATTTATTATAAATTTCTTGAAGAAAGATTCAACAAAAACAAAAAAATATATTTTTAATGAAACAATAGGAGAGACAACAAATCAAAATTCATTTATTTCCTCTTGTAAAAATCCAAATTTTTACTGTTTACACAAGATTTTGGTCTACATGAGCTGCACGCTTATTCCAAATCGGCAATATTTTTCCAGAACATATTTCTTTAACTTGCCTTTGATGATAGCCCAATATTGCTTAACCGGTTGAAGTTGGGGACGATTCTTTGAAACCAATACATTGCAGCTTTTGAGTAATTTCATGGAACTAATTGATCCATTTTTTCCATATTTTTATTTTGGAACGGCATTGCTTCGTTTTGCCCAAAACTTTTGTTCTGGTAGCTGTTTACTCCATTTTAAAATATATTCCAGCATCAGTAATAAGGCACATATTGAATTTTGTTAAATATTTGTCTTAAAGGATGCGTGCTCGTTTTATTGCAATGCCATTCTGCTTTTCAGTACGATTTGATTATTTAATTGCACGATAGCTTTTAGAACGATCATCCCGGCGAATTCTTCTTGCAGTTCTGATACAGATGTTACAAATTTTTTGCCCTATCATTGTCGCAGAGAGCCGGATTTTGCATTATTGAACGTAGTATCTAGATTCTTTGTAAGTAGATATTGGCTATCTTTTTACGTTACAGTACTTTTTAGTTTGCAGTACTTTTTGCAAGATTTAGTTGTTTTGCTATCATTGAATCCGTCCATGTCGGATTTTCAAGAATACAGAATAGCAGAATTTATTGTTATAAATATAGGAATCGAACTGGTACCGAAAGTCACAGCCTTGTGCTTAAAGAACAACAAACACAACACACACAAGCTTGTAAAAGTTACCAGGAAATTGAATATACAGAGAACAACAACAACGATATAACATCAACACGTATAGCCGGACTACTAAGAATTAAATACTGTGTGCAGACAACAACATTGCAACATTGCAAAGCAGACCAGTAGCTGCAAAAACTTATATCATAATAAAACACAACAAGAAGATGTTTGTAGCCAAATAAGTATCCACTGGATTTGTGAGTCTTCTACAAGCTTCGTGACAAATAGATCCGCACAAAAACATAAATGTGAAAATAAGGCCAAGTTCACGTCCAACACTTTCAGCCGTAAAAAGTACTGAGTTCAAAAAGAGGACCAAGGTCTACATATGTACCCTACCATCCCATTTCTAGGCAACTTGCTTGTTTGGTAACATTTTTCCCATAATCCTTTTCCATATTAGAAAGTTCAAAATAATTTTCTCCAAGGCCTACCTGTATACCAAATTTCAGCTCTCTAGCTATAGTGGAAGCGTCCTATACAAATGAGGGGGAACCAACATATTTTGTGGCTTTTCTGAAAAACAAGGTCAGAATAAGAAAATTTCTCAATGTCAAAGAAACCTGAAAATTTCCTAATTTTTCGGTGAAACGTACGTTTTTTTTTCAATAGTTTATTTTTAAAGAGGGGCGGAGGTAATATTTCTCTTTTTCATTTCAAGAAAAATTTCGTTGTCATAATAAAATGCACGGAGGGGCAGAGGGAGGCGAAATGCTTTGGATATACATTCTAAAAAACTATGTAGTTGGATTATAATAAAATTGCGTACACAGTATTTGAGTTTAAATTTTGAATGAGAAATTTCTTGACAATGGACCTCTGAGACCTCAAAATTGCCACCATATACAAGTGCTTTTTGGCTTTTAAGGCAGATTTTAAAATTTTCATTTCATTCTTAAATTTCTCTAAGCAAACCTTAACCGAACCATATAGCGTCATATACTAAAAGATCTTAGCATATATTGCTCCTGGTGATACGAGTAACTTCAATAAGTTGGGAGATTTCAAATTAAAATCCTAATAAAAACAACTGATGGCTGCCTATCCACTTGATGGAATTAGCTTAGGAGATTACAATCTTAAACAAATATTATTGACTAAATAAAGTGTTCTACAATTTCGGAGTAACAAAAGTGTAATATACTTAATGTGTAGGATGAATTTAAAAACGTTAAATTATGTAAGAAAATTCTTGGCTGCCACGCCAAACTACTTCGTATACTGACTGTAGATGCATGCAAAACGATCAATTAAGAGCGAAAAATATTTAAAAAGTAATTTCGAAAAGCCTAAAATGGGAGAGAAAAATCGTTAAATCGCCAGAAAGTAATTATTAAGTAAAAAATCGTCAAATCTGGCAGCAATGACTCTGAGGAGTATGTATTACACCACGTCTTGACAAGCCTTAAAGCACATTGAGAGAGCAAGAGAAAATGTGTACGTAATCTTCTGTTTGAAGAATACGTGTAGATGTTCCTGATCAGTTTGAGCATAATTTTTTGTCTCTCATTGAGATTGTATCATCCATGCATAGTTTATGTATTGGTGTTCACACACATACATACTTTTTATTTTGCCTGTATATATTGTTTGTGTAATGTCATAACATAGTTTTCTGAACTCTGTTTGACCAGACCAGCGACGGTCTCGACTAGCCAAGTTTTCATATGCCTAGTAATTGTTGATTTAATCTGCGCCACTATGCCATGTCGATATTTGCTCTCTTCATAAAAAATATCTGACAAGACGCGCAAAATTAAAAAAATAAACTTGACTAACTGAGATTTTATATAAAAATTTAAGAAAACAATAAACTTATTAAACAAGAACAAAGTAACTAAACCTATCTAGGAAGTTACTTTCATTACAACAACAATAAAGAAAAATAAGATTAAGAAAAGAACAAGCAAGAGTAGAGCGATAATGTTTACAGGACACTTTCAAACAAGCATTGGCCCTTCAGTCAATATATATTTATATTTTTCAATATATTGAATAAAATGTTTCCTTTTACCAGTAGATGTAAACAACAAAAATAGGTTAAGGAAAGGATTTTTTGGGGTAGAGGCATCACTGTTGTGTATTCTGTAAGTAAGTATTTTGTATGTTTTGTAGGTGTGTGTGTGTGCGTTTAATAGACAAGTATATTTTTATCTTCTTAAACAGAGAGTTGATGTTTTAACAACGTGACGTTGATGGATTAAAATCGCTATTGGCACAGTATCTATTTAAGACAATTTAAAAGAAAATATTGAAAGCAAATAATGACGTTAAGCTGCAAGTAATTATTATAGTTTGTAGCTCGTAACTGGCAAAAGTATTAAAAGGACAACAATTTATATGTTGTGCAGGTATTAAGGACAATGAAGTTCAATAAGGAACTTAAGCTGTTGAATATTTTTAATACAAAAATATCTTTACAACTTTTCTTTCAAAACTTTCATGTAAATTTAAGGCAGCTCTAGTGGAAGAAAATAAGTTAAAGATAAGAAAAACACTCCTGCTGGATATGGACCGAAATAAAGCAGTTTGCAGAAATGCGGAAACCTCTTTTATGTGATGAATAAAATTTGCTGTTGCCTATAATAAAATCAAATTTAATATATTAATAAATGTTTAGTGTTTAAAATTTATGTCCTTGGGAACGGCTGTATAACATGTGGCCCCAGATAATACGGTCAAAAATTAATGACACCAGATTTGGGGTCATTTAGCAACATGCAATGTAACCAAAATTTTTTATTGAATATTACCGTAAAATTGTAAAAATTAAAAAAAATTTGGGACCAGCTCTAAAATTTTGGACCATAAGTAAGCAGAAATATAAATTACCCTTTATTAAGATATAAATTAAATTTCACCCCAAAAATGGTTTTTGTTTCAATTTCGAAATAAAATAAAGTTTAATTTCTAAGGTCTTTTATTAAATAATACTTACTATCATTATTATTTCTTATTACAATAATTGTTTCTTTAATAAGAACTAAAATACTAACAATTTAGTAGTTATAGAATTTCTTAAATAAATAAATCGTTAGTATTTTCCTCCTTATTAAAAAAACAAATTTTCGATTTTCTTACTTTTATGATTGATTTGGTATTCCGGCCGGGTGTTTTGATGTAGATTTTTGGAACGAATTTCCGTCATCCCTGGACAAGTTTTGGCTGGGAGACAAACCGGTTTCGGCTATGTGCCATTTTCGGTGTCATTTTTCGTTTCGAGAAGTTTACATCAATTCGTTAGTGTTTTATTGGTTGTCCGGTATCTATTTGTCATGTGAGCTAGTAGCAGGTGAATCTCGTAGGCATATGTAAGCTGTGAACAGGTAGCAGGTAAAGCTCGTAAGACGGGTGTTTCATACGGATTGGTAGATGTCAGTGACTACTCTTTTATAGCTTATTGCGTTAGAATTTTTGTTTGCGGATGCCAAGTAAACTTTTTTTATCAAGTAACCATGAGTAATTAGGACCTGGTAGCAGTCCGGGCGTTTTTGTATTACGTCAGAATGGGTGTTTGCGGACGGCATGTGAACATAGTTTTTAATTGTTTAAAGTTTTTTTTTGTTGGGATTGAAAGAAGCCAGTGATTGTTGGATTATCAATTTGTTTATTATTTGGGCAATGTGTTTTTATTGTTTTTGGTGTATCTTGTTCGTTATTTTTGTTGTGTGTTTTGTAGATTAATTTTAGAGGTTCGAATATAACGTCTGAATAGGTGTTTGTTTGTTTATGATGCGTCCGTCAAATGTCTTTTGTTTGTATATATTCATATTTTCTAGGATGTTTAGTCGACGAAGGACGACTAAGGCTAAATGCGGATTTTCTTTCACAAATTTTGGAGCAGAAATTAATTTGAAATAGTAATTTTTAACCTAAAATTATTTTAAACAAGCTACAAGACATTTATAAATATAACTCATATGGTAAGTGGACTTACTTCATGTTTTCCATTTCTTAAATTGTGATTTTTAATATTGTCGTGAAAAAAAATACTAACGACAGTTTTCGACACATTTCAAAGGCGTAACCACCAAACACACTACGAAACTGGTAGTGAATTTATATGCGGTGTTGTATTTGTTGGCGTTATCGACTCTGATCATAAAACGCTAAGTTTTTCATACGCTAACGCCTTACACAATAAGGGTGATTATACTGAAAAGTCGTTTAGTTTCTTTCACTTTTGTTCCGGTATTTTGTGAGGCGTCCATTTATTATTTTCGCTGTGAATGTAAAATACTTTCTCCGCAAGATTGTTAAATGAGAAAAATCCCCAAAAATAAAAAATCATAATTGTTGTGGGGCAATTTTTTTTTGCAATTTTAAAATTTTATTTAAAGTCAAAAATTTCTCCATTAAGAAATAAAAATAAATCTCCTAAAATCTCTTAAAGATTTCTGCTTGTGTACTGTGAAACATTTTTTGGGGCCATTATTCGTTTTCTCCTTTGAGGCCATATTTCCTGGGGTCATATTTCGCAAAGCTCATTTTTAGGGAACCAATAAAAGTTGCAGTGTCACATAACTTAATTTAATTTTTAGTCAATATGTTTATTCATCAATTATGTGCTCGGGATCGAATACTTAAGGAAGTTTACAATTGTAGCAAGTTCGTAGTTGTAAGCGTAACCATGCCAACATATAAATACCCACTTATGCATATTTTGTTATATACTCTTAATATATTTATTAGAAAATAATTATTTTTATATGAAAAAATTATGCGGAAAAGTTTAATTTACTCAAGGCAAGCATATTTGAGGATCCCCAAACTCGTAAGATGGAGGAAAATGGACGGGATTCATATGTTTGTGTTATTAAAAATTTCTTAGGCAATAGAAAGAGTGATGGTTACGTGGACCACCGCATGGCAAAAAAAGTTCGAAATTGTGGATCTAATTACACACGTCGCTGTTCTGTATTCCGAGTGGAATGGAAATATGTGAAATCGTAAAAACAGTCGGAATTGAATAATTCGGAAACAACCTGTTGTGCATTCCACATTATTTCTTTTTTTTTCAAATTATTGTGAAAACACATGCTGTCTTTCACGTTAATAAGCAACAGTCGTTGCTGTTCTGTGTTCAGAGTGGAAAGAATTCGAGTGGAATTGTAATATTACTCGTAATAAAAAAAATGGGAAATTTGCTGTTCTGCTTCTTCTACTTCTTTTTTTGATTACGAGTGTTTTTGTTAAAATTTATAGACAAATTTTAATTTCATAATTTTAAAGAATTTTTATTTAAAGAGTTATATAAATAATATTAAAAATAAAACAAAACATATCAAATTATAGTACACAATCGTTGTTTTAATATTTCAGGGGAATTTTATTTAAAAAAAAGTTGATTCGGTTTGATTCCACTAACGTTTTTCTACTCGAAATAAAACGCAAAAAATTATTCGGAAGTGGAATATAGAACAGCTAAAACATGTGGAATTTTCCGATTCCGCATAAAAACTCTCTGATTCGGAATACAGAACAGCAACGACAATTTCGAACTTAAATAAACTTTTTCGAATTACAAAAGCAGGTCTTTTACTCTTAACAAAAGTAACAATTACATTACAAATTGAAGATCTCAGAATCGAGCTTCTCGATTTTATAAACAAATTTATAAGAGATAAAATATTTGTATAGGGTCCTCTTTAAGAGCTGAATATAGAGGGATGAACAAGTATTAGGGGTCGGTCATGCATTTACATATTTCGTGACCATTCTTGAGGCAGGTAAAGCGGTATTGAAAGGAGAAAATACTCCGGAGCAGTTATATGATTTTTTGTTAATTTTCGCCACTTTACTCCACACTTTCGATCCCGGTAAGGAACTATAATACAATGAAAACTCGGTGGTCCGAAGCCAGTGAGGAAAATGCTGTTGCAAAGCTTAAATCAACTGTGTGATCCTTTTTAATGGCAGATACACTAAGAAGAAAGAAACTTCCTTGGCAGGTCGATGTCAATAAGAATAAAATAATTAATCGAAACCCTACGCCATTATATATTCAATGATGTTCGCAGTAAAGCCGTAAAGATCTAGAGATCTAGTTGCCCTGGGCTGTGTAGCCTTTAAGATTGATTGCGTCTTATTGACATAGAACGGCGACTTCAGAAAACCATACAGGAAAAAGTCTGGCAGGCTCAATTTGTACAATCATGGTTTCATGATACCTTTATGAACCATGCCCTTAAATCCTTCATAAAAAATTTTCAGTGCGCCGTTCATTGTATTTCACATGAAGTCATCTTGCTAGAGCTACATGTTTTCCATATTCATATCCTTATTTTCAGAACAATCGAATTTGTGATGGCCTCACTACAGTTGTGTTTAAAAAAGTATGAATCGCCGGCCTAAACCCCTTAACATACAGTAAAGGCAAACAGGCAAAGTTCGATTGCGAACAAACGGCTTGGTTTATGATCAATAACTTTGAGTTCCTAAGCCAGTCCGCAGGCAGGCAAATTTATATATTAAAGATTCCATTCTTCAAGTGTATGACAATATTGTTTAGTAATACCACAAGTAACTTTGCTGCTCTAATGCGGAGCAAGGTGGCACTTCTCATGCTGAAATAACTAACTATTTGGATAAATATTTAGTATCTAGAGGCGAGGAAATTTATATAAAGCAAATGTAGAATCTTCCTTAACAAAGTCTGCCCTTCAACAACTTCTTAACAGTGATACAGATATCAAATAAATTAAATTTAACTTATGCTTGAATAAAGACTCAATTTCTCTAAACCTTTTGGCAGACTTTTCTGCCAGCCAGTAGCGCCATTGTGCATTTATATATTAAGATCCATTCATTTTATATAGAGCAAAAGCAGACACTACGTCTTCGTTGTTTTTGTGTATCTGGCCGGCCCATTCCCCTTCCTTCCTGTCTTATTTTTACACTTTAAGTTAATTAGGTTACTTTCCTATTCTATACATATTTTATGTACTCGTACAATATTAAGCTACTCACTTCACTAGCATTGTTTGTTGTGTATTGTTTGCTCTGGCTTCCTTCATGCTACCAACAACAGCAGTAACACAAACAAAAAAGACTTTCTACAATTTGACCAAAATAAAAAGTAATGAGAATACAAAAAAACTTGTTTTAACAAAATAGAAAATAAGCTCCTTTCTTAGGCAAAAAAAAAAAAAAATGAATAAAATTGTCATTGTCAGTTGGCTTACTTTCGTTCGGTTTTGTTTTATTTTAATTGTCATTATTTCATTCATTGTAACATCCTGGCAAGAAGAGGGGTTTTGTTTATACACAAAAGTTTAACAAGTTTTCTTAAGAAGGAAATTAAGAATTTCGCTTGAAGTAGTTTTTAATATAGATTACATTCATTAAAATTGCATTTAAGAGAGATTTAAAGTTTATTATTATAAATTTCAATGTATATCATCGAAGACTGTTGCATAGTTTTGGAGGGAAACGGGACATACTTAAGGGTTTCATTTCATAAATAACATAGTTAAGTAACAAAAGTATTTTTAGAAGATACATTTTCTATTTATGCATTTGAAAACGATTTAGTGCTACTAGTTATTAGGTTAAAAACTCTACATCGTTGTTGCATCTCAGTGCGGATCTTACAGTAGTTCGAGTTTAACTTTTAATTTTATCAAAAAAATCCATTCTACTTGCATGGTGTAAAGAAGCTAAGTGTCCCTATCTAAAGGTTGGCATACATTCAAATATTATACAAGAAGATTCTCGATTTGACATTCCGACAATCTATTCAGAACAAAAACTGAAGACCGCCCAAACCGGTTTCTTTCGAAATCAAACTTAACAAGAGATGACGGAAATTCGTTCTAAAATTAGTAAAAGCGTATGAATTACATACAATCATAGTTTTGTGTCATTCTCGAATGGTGGCGTCATTGGTCTTTAGTTTTAGAAAAATGGTCAAATGGATAAATATCCTAAAGGCCATGAAGCTGCTGTGGACTTCCCATTTCAAATTTCTAAGTTTTTGCTTTAATTTAGGCCACCCTTCACAAGTTTTCGTAGAATAATTGACAGCAAAACAATTTTCCATGTTTTCCTTTTGCTTGCCTTGCATCTAGTTTTAATAATGATCATGATCTTGGTCAAGTTTTGTTCCAATGTAAATAATTTTACTGGAGTTACTTCAAGCCAGGTATCAATTTTAGGTTTTCCTTTGTTTTTGTTGTTGTATTCTAGTTTTACAAGATCGATTTGTTGTAGATTTGGTATTGAGTTATCATGATCTCTGAAGTTCATCTTGTTCTTCACGCTTTTGCTCTCACTCTTGATCTTCATTTTGATGTTTCGCGTATTGTTCTTCATATAAGTTTTCGTTTTCTGATTTCTTTCTTTTCCTTTTTATTCTTGTGATATTGTTTGTTCTCTCAGCCCTGGTCTTTGGCTTTCCTGTTCTAAATCTTAGTTTTAATCTTCGCCCCTTGTTTTTTATGCTGGATCTGAGGAATCATGAACGATCCTCCCTACTCAACGCTTTGCTCCCGCAGCACTGCCATTCAGTTATACGTCGCTTGAAGCTTTCGCTGCTGTCTTTTAATTCTTCAGGACTCTGCTGTTATTTGCGTTCTCCAGCTCTCTTCCTATACAGGCTATAACTGTATAATCGTCTTTATTGTATTTCAGATGACTTCTGACCTTAGCACGTTTTCGAGTTGGTGCTTCGCCTATCTAACCGCGTGTAGCATAATACTACGTTGTTTGCACTTTCATCCACTTCGGGTCATATTGGGTACCTGGGTGAACTATGGTGCTTAGAATGGTATAAGTAACTTTTAAGTCTGTGTTCTGTTAGAAATTGTGTAAGTTTATAGTTTACCCATGTTTACACATTTGTAATACCTGTGACAGCATCTTTCTGCGACTCTGTCGGGGCCCCAATATATTTGGCATCCTTTGGGCCAAGTCTTTGCCTTTTAAAGTTCAAACGGTTGTCGATCAACAAGCCCAGGAGCTTTGAAAATAGTTATTATTTATCACATGCTCAGCTTCTCTTTGTCTTTTATTGCTTAAGGTTCACTGGTTCTTGCCAGAGTTTAGTGATTCTAATGGCTTCATTGTTATCTGCAAACCCCACTATTGTCTTAGTCTTATTCTTAGCTTTAGTTATAGTCTTAATTTTAGTCGTAGTCATAATCCTAGTCCTAGTCATAGTCACAGTTATAGTCTTAGTCTTAGTCTTAGTTTTAGTCTTAGTCCTCTTCATACTCTTAGTCTTAGCATTAGTCTTAGTCTTAAGCTTAAGCTCAGCTTTAATTTTGTGTCAGGTAAACATTCTAATCAAGATAACATATCGATGTAAAATTTTTTAATAACCACCCACTAGCATTCACCTGACCTTGACTTAGACGATCGATTTCATAACATAAAAATTTCATATGAAGTTTTGAATTCCTGAAGGTGTCTTACACTTCTCTCTACTTAGAAAACTATTCCTATTATTCATATGTGTCATTGTCACACAAATGAAGGCAAAAATATTACAAATACATGGAAAATTTTTTCTGTTTCAACTATGACCCAAATGTTTTTTCCACTTGTCACAGTGAGGATGACACCGGGATGCTAAAAACAAAACTACAAGTACTTGTATGTGGAAATATTGACTTTTATATTCTAATGGTCTCTATGTTAAGATTTGAAAACTTGAAATATGGTTGTGATTTCCTCTACTCAGAGCATTTTTTTCTGTTTGCAATCGCATCCTTTTATTCTCGCAATGAAACCCTTTAAACATTTGCATCTCTACATAGGCAAAATTGCATACATGAACACATACATGCATAAATGTGTAAATTTGACAAAAATGTTTGACATGATGTTGTGAAATCAAACTACTATGTGTATGACCGTGTGTGCAGCAAAATGCTGAATAAATCATCAGGTACAAGTACCCTTGTAAGCTTTTTAAGCCCAAGGCTAAAATATGTTTATGCTATATGTATGTGTATATATGAATATAAGTAAGTGTTTGTTAAGTATAATATTTATATACAAGTTAGTCACCTCGTTTAGACGACAAATATTTAATATTTGTAGCTTGGAAGAAAAATAATAAAATAAAATATTCATACAGACCCTCATGTTTACATATGCGGGCTCTCCGCATGTGCGTGCATGTGCAGGACCACAGGTTTTACTAAATGTAAATTGAAAGTACACATAAAACAGCGCCACGCAGTAAAGGCGCACAAATAAAACGGAGCGAAGTTAAGGTTTTTAAAGAACTTTTTGCTTTTAATTGAAAAGATCGTGGGGACATCTACAAATGGTCTTGGTTACAATTTTGGACGAAATTTAAGTAGTGTTGGGCTGCAATCTGCCTTGGTCAAGTAGTGTGAGTGCACGGATTAAACAAATTTTTATCAAAAGGAGAATCTTGTCGTCAGTGTAAGTCGTTATGGTGTTGAGAGCCAAAATGCTGCAGCTTTGTTGCTCACGAACTAGTTCGTTCAGTTGAGAGACAATTTCTGGAATCTGAAAACCTTTCTGTACTATTTTTTAGGATGAATGGTCAAACAAAAAGCAAGCAATATCTCAGCACCCTGAACTGAAGTTTTAATAAAATGGTTCATCGTTTATAGTGAAAAGTCAGCATGCGATTTCACCGTTCAATTTAAAAGAAACATTTTTTAAAGGCGAAGCGATTTTAACGATCATATTAGATTTTCTATAGATCGAAACACTCGTAATTGTTCTTTGACTTCGAGTTCGACTAAGGATTTGTTTCAACTCAGTTGGAGGAGTCAATCGCTCCATAGCTTTTCACGTTGTATATTGTCGGTTTATTTTTCAGATATCGCAACAAAGTTAACCGTTGTTGCCATTCGCAAAAGTGAAACAGGGTACAACTGTGTAATTAGAAACAATGGCCGTTATTACGACTGTTAACTTTGTATTATGATCTGGCAATACTGTTGAAATTTTCGTTGCAGATAAAATTCCTTTCGAACAGAATTTTACTTTGGACGTTGTATCATAGTGCACGAATATTGTTGTAAATGTAAGTATTTTGCGATTGTTTTATACTTGTAGACGACCAAACTCGACGAATCGTAGAATTATATTTAATTTGCAAACATAATAGCTGGTTGAAATATACTATTGTCAACAATCCAAACGGAATAAGTTCACAATAGCGCTAGTCTTTGTCGAACGTACGTTATAATACCCAACCGAAACTCATGCGATCAGCTCTTTTGACCACAGTCGAACATCGAACTGTCTTATAATAAAAGCTCAAGTTACTAAAAGGTTTTCCATAAGGGTCAGGTCGATCAAATCTGAATAATATTCAGTCACTGATGCCATATCACCAAAGCAAGTTAAACGTTTCAGCAATAGCTTCAAATGAAAGGACTTTATGGTTAAAGTGAACATTCGTTACTACTACAAATAGTCGTAAATTTAATTTTCATCTAGTGGCCAATTGTCTAAATCGAGCCGACGATATTTTTGTGCCGCCGCCTATCTTTTTCGGCTTATGCTATATTTTGTGGTTGTCAAATTATATTTTCTTCTCTTAAAAAACTTTTTTATTGAGCTTCTACAGTGAATATTTTTGTACGAGTCACCGCCGCCGATGAAATCATACGGCGCAGGTCTCTGGTGGCAATGCATCCACAAGAAGTTACACGTTGAGTGCCACGACAGTCATTGGTGACTGACACCGACCTTTCCGTTTAGGCCGCGTCATTTATCGGTGACTGACAGTATAAAATATTATAATAAAGGTAAAAATTTCACATTCTTTCAGAAAACTTTTTATTGAAACAATGTAAACATTAAAATAGTTGTTCCTGGCAATTGTCACAAAATGTTATAACCTGTTTCGTCCAATTTCGTGCTATTTTTCAGCCATTCTGTGCCGCATTTTATTCATAGCACGATTTGCAATATTTTTGCGCTAGATCTGTTATGCCAACGTACAGATTCCTGTTCGCACATGAATTCGGCTCGTGAAGATCGTCGCTGTTTATTGTTTGAAAGACTTCAAACACAATTGGTCCAATAGTTGTTTGCACAACTCTGTTCTGCTTTCACACAAACTAAATACACATAGGCAGTATAAAAAATATGTGTGTAAATATCCATACAAAAACTATGCTGAAAACATGGAAACACTTTCGATGACAACATCTACGCGTATTCTTCATATAGGAGACCACTAACAACGCTCTCTGCATGTGCCAACAATTTTGCAGCTAGTCAAGACGTAGTGTTAGGGGCGGCGACATTATTGGTTCGTACTTCTTCGAAAACGCCATTGGTGAGGATATACCGTCAACGGCGAGTAAAGCAAATGGATGTGAACGAAATGTAGTTCTGTTGTCCTAAGGGACGAATAAATGAATAAAAAGTTTTTGCGAAAATCATTATGGAGTGATTATCTCCACAAATCAGCTCATTACAGTAGGGGGTTCAAAAAGAATTCAAGTCAACGTTTGAATGCGATCTGATCAGTAAAAACTTAGTATAATAGCAAGCTTTAAAGTATCGAAATTGATATTCTGTTGTCAGACGTATATATATACCATACGTAAAACACTTTATCCATTTCACAGTATGCGTTTCTTCAACATTAAAGTTAAAAACCAAGAAAAGACTTACCACAATGGAAAATAAAGATATTTTAAAGCTGTTTCTACGACAACTCTTGTTATACAGCACCATTCGTTATGAAACATACAAATGTCAAATTTTGATGTATAACATTTTCTTTTCTAATTGTTAAACACACACGCACACGCAGGCACATACACACAAACCCATACAAACACATCCATTATAGATACACTCAACCATAGAAAACAATCAACATTTTAAAACTGGGTTAATGGAAGAGCAAATCGGCGAAAGAATGAACGAACCAGTAAACGAACGCAAAACAACAACAGTAAAATCCATTTTGTCTGAGTGTATTTGTGTGTTAGTGGTATAAGAACATTAAAGGCCACATATTGACGCATTACTACTATTGGCAACAACAACAAGCATGCAACAATAGCACGTAGAAAAAAAGAAACCATTATACAAGCAAACAAACAGCCGCTGTTAATGCTTGTAGTATGTTTAAAAAAAATGTGTGTAGTTGCAAGGGTTATACGAGAAGAACTTTAAGTTTTGCAATTAAAGGCGGGAAACTGAAAGATAATTAAGATACATATGTATGTTTTTAATTCTAAGATTTGCCTAAATTAAAATAATTTGTTTACTTTGTTTTTTTTTTTAAATCAAAAATTTCTTTTTAAATTGAAGTAAATAAATGTTGAAAATTAATTTGTTTTAATGTTTTTCTAACTAAAATGAAATAGCGATTTTTCTGTTGTGTAAAGCATCGAAGCCATATTCAATATTTTATGCTCTCGGTTATTTTTTCTTCAAAAAGTGTTTTTTTGTCGGTGTTTTTTTTTTTAATAAACGTATATGTAAATGTGTTTTAAAAGGTTGCTCAGGTTGTTCATGTTTTCGTAAATTTAATGAAATTTGTGAGCCTTTGGGATTTATTGTTCATTTTTAGCAATTTCTTAAATTAGCGATTTTGGAAATTAGTTAAACTTTCCTATTCATATTGTAAATTTAATAAATTTCTATATAGTTTAGTTGGTTTTTATGTAAAGTAAGTATAGTTTAGAGATCTATTATAAACTATGAGGCAAAGTAACGATTTTTTTAAATTTGGCGGCAACAGTTTTTATGAACTAAAATTTTGATGTAAATCATATACTTTTTATGTATTATTTTACTCATAATTACCGTTTTTTTAGTTTTATCATTTTTATAATTAATTTTGGCGTTTTTTGAGAACATACCTCGTTCAACATTGGTTATACAAATAAAAGTTCGCCGTTAGACAAAAGATGGTTCCACCAATAAGTCATCGTAATTTTAGACAACTGGCAGCTCGGTAACCTTGAAGTGATTTCGTATCAGCATCGTATGTATGTTTATATATTCGTCTAAATTAAAATAATTTACAGTACCATTGAGACAGTTAAGGCGTTTCGAATGCTTATAGAAGCCCACAGTGAAGCTTCTTAAGTACGCAAAATTATCTTGAATAGTTTCATAACCTTAAGGATGGGCAGTTTGACACTAAAGCCGTAAATGCACATAGATGGCCAATTGAAAGTATAATTAGAGCAAGAATCCTGTGAAGCGCAAGAAGAGCACCCACTTACATTAGGAGATTGGAGAAGTAGTTTTAGATCGTTTAAAATTCGCAGATATGGTGTGTAAGAAAAGGTGGTTCTTGAAACGATTTTTTTTTTCAATTTTACGAATTCAGCAAACATATGCGCTTTGTTGGGCAAACATTAAGTAAAGTTAATATAATCATTGTAACTTTCATCCGTTTTTATATTCGACCGCAACCACTTCAATGGAAGCAAATGACCTGCTGAAAATCTAATATTTAATAATGCAGAAATTCATTTATGTTAACTCTCTGTTAATGATGTCAATTATTTTACTAAGATTCGAAAGACAAATTCTAAATTCTTCTTTAATAAAAAATAAGTAGCGTTACTTCTACAATTGCACAAAAAGGTTTCTGTCCTGGTGGAGTATAGTGACATAATTAAACTCCAATTAGAACACACGTTGGTATATTTAAATACATTTTAAAAATATTTTTATACTACTGCCCAGAGAACATTTGTTATCGATATATCTGATGGCAAAAATATTCTGAAATTTGATGGGAGAATAAACCAAGTCCTTAAAATTACTCTTAGACCTTGAGTAGTATTTACTTTTTTAGTTTATCCATCAGGAGACACACAATGTAATGAGAACATTTCAGTTAGTTTTTTTATAGTCATAGTTATTACCACTAGATTTCTCTCTGCAGAAATCTAAAGAAAATCTAAATACTTGTATATTATTGTGGAACGGCTTTCACACTACGTCTTGACTAACCATGAGCGTCCGCAGAATAACGGGAAAAATGTGTTCGTGGTCTTCCATGTGGAGAATACGTGTAGATGTTCCTGTCTAGTTTAGTTTATGTATTGGTGTTTACAGACGAGCGCATAAATACATTTTTTTTGCCTGTTTGTATTTTGTTTCTGTGATGGCAGAACAGCATTGTGCGCACAACTGTTCAGAGAACGTTGCTTGAACACTAAGAAACCATCAACAGCGACGAGCCAAATCCCTATACGAACACCAATATGTACGTTGGCAGAACAGATCAAGAGCTAGTTAAGACGGCATGTCTATATACATTCTATAAAAATAGAGTTTATAAAAAAAAAATAAAGATAAAGAAATTCCACACCCACCCCTCGTTATTGCGTACGTACGTACAAACATATGTATTATGTCTGCAAACTGAGTAATGTAATGTTGTACTTACACAACTACTTAATATGTGTAGCAGAAATAGAAAATCCACCAAAACACATTATGACAGCTTCAGATTTAATTCTAACAACAAAGCCCTACCACACATACAATCACGCACTCTCTCTATCTCTCTCTCGCTCATAGGGTTTAATAATGTGCATGGCTAGAGATATGTTTATAATCTAAATAGCATAACAATAGAAGGAAAAGAAAACAGCAGCCAAGAACAGCAAACGGCACGAGTGACAAGAATAATATAATGCGGTACGCGTTTAACCAGTTTTTAACCTAAAGTGTCATTTATAGCAGTACAAATTTACAAGTTCATAGAAATAACACACACCATCATACATCCAACTTACACTCAAATCACGCACTTACATATGGATTTGATTTTCTACCAATAGCTACCATAAACCTTACACTTATATTTTGTAATATGAACACCAACAACAATAACAACAAATACCATTAAGCAGTTCAATTTATTTCTTGCACTGTTATGAAGTATAATTGGTTTTATTTATGAACTTTTACATACTTAAACATTGTTGTTATTATTTATTATCGCGTATTTCCTTTCATTGCGTTCACATTTGATTCAATATAGTAGTATTCTTTTTATTCTGCCAATTTTCCCATTTGCAATTGTTCATTGTCGCTAAAATAAATTTATAAAACACCCATCAATTGTTATACGAGTACATGTGTATAGCAATATATAGTAATATTATTGATCACTCGTCTCTGCATGAAGAAAATCGGAGCGATTAGTACAAATGTTGCAATACAAAAATATTACTCATACGCAGGCAACATATAGAATTGCGATTGGGCACCAAAAACAAAAAGGGTGAGAGGTAAAATTTGTTATGCCGCTTCGTCTGTCATATGGATTTTCCAAGTATTCCCGGTACACAGAAAACCATTTTTTTGGGGAATTTCAATATGTGAAATTTTTAAAAAATATCCCATGAAATCTCGATTTAATAATTGTAACTTTTCACCATAAATATACATATTTTGCATATTAAGGCGAGAATTCAGCTTAAACTTTAAGGAAAGATGGATATCATATATTTCCTTCTCTTCGATGCACGCATCTGTGCATTTTTCAGTTTTTATCCTATTCCAAGCATAGTTGTGAAAAGTAACAATTCTTATTTTGTTTATTAAATTTTACGCTTAAAAAAATCCGGAGTAACTTTTCCGAAAATTCCGAAAAATGTTTCTTGATGAGCCGACTTAAGCAACCAATGATTAGTGTGATTAGTGTATCCTCTGTAAATTTATTAATAAATATATTTTTAGAAATCGGCACGGTACAAACTGATTTAAATATAATAATAAAAATTTTCAATAAACATGCTTTGAATTCTTTTTTAATTTTATTTCAATATATTTTATGGAAAGTGTTGCTTGCAATAACACGAAAATCAATATATATGTATATTCCTAACAATCACGGGATCCTGTACAAAAACCACAAAATCCCGAAAACGTTATTTATTTTATTTTGTGACGACCAAAAGTCCTTCCACTCGTTTTTGGGTCACATATAAATATGTCTTTTGCATCTCTAACTAAATTTATAGTTTTTATTAGTTTTAGTTTTTAATAAGTTAATCTTAGTTTTAAGATTAACGGAAATTAACGTATACGTGAGACTCAGCTAAACAAGCAGAATAGTAATGCGTATACGGTAGAAGAGTCAGTCAGCCTGTGGGTAGCAAGGTGGTAAGACCTACTTAATAATTTTAGAATTTTATTCAACTTTATTATTTAAGTCTTTGGCAGACAGCAAATAATAGGGCTAGAATTTCATTCGACTCAACTACTTGTAGCTTAATTATTTTAGAGTTTTACTCAATTTAATTAAGCTAGTCTCTCGCGCCACCAACTGGTAGCGAAACTACTGGTGTTTTCGTGTCAGGCCAGAATTTTATTTGCCCTGACAAGAGAAATCAGTGAGTAAGGTGACGCTATACCACCTAGGCCAGAATATTATTCGCCCCAATTGGTATATGCGAGTAGTTGATAGCCATTCCCCAGGCGGTAAACGGTTGGGCTAGAATTTTATTCGCCCCAACCGAGTGCGGTCAGAGTTGAGTGTGCAGAGGAGACGTATCTTAGCTTCGGGCCAGAATTATATTCGCCCCGACAAGAGGGTCAATCCTTGTCCCGTCACCCAGAGCAGTAGCCAGACAAAGAGAGTCCATCTGAGTGAGAGGCACAGAGCTTCCGGTATTGTCGAGTCAGGCCAGAATATTATTCGCCCTGACAAGAGAGGCCAGAAAAAGAGAATCGGCTTATTTGCACTCGCAACAAATAGTGGCAATATCTTCTGTAAGCGTCGGATGGTTTGAGAAGCTGATGAGAGTACCAGCGAATGTGTCAATGGCCACGGGCGGTCCATCGTATTTCGTGTTTTGCTGTACTTATTAATTTAAGTTGATGAATAAAGTTTATAACGTTGTTGAAAACATTTATATTAACTGTCTTGTCTCTCTATTCTTGAGCTCTATTCCAGCTAATTGTGAAAACACGTCGTTACAATTTATAAAAGCAAACTAACACTCAGGCAATTAATCGCTACTTCTTCTTCTACTTCTTAATTGTATAAGTATTAATGAAAGCTAATACATATTAGAAAAAGTTAATATTACTGATAGGCAGTAGATAAGATGCGAACTCAGACGAGTAAAGCAAACACAAGTTTTCTATCACAAGTATACAAAGTTTTGTACTCGAGCAACTGAAAGATGTTTCTTATGTAAAATACAGTGCTAAGTTTCCTTTTGTTTAATTGCTTCTGGTTTCCGAGATATACCGTAATTGCGTTATAAGTCCGCATTAATATTACCTTTGAGTTATAATAACATTGTCTTTAAATATGGTCAGTATTGCTAAAGCTATCGAGATAGTTGTGGAATCTTTTGTCGAAACGTGTAATCATTTATTATGCGGTTTTACGTACAAAATGTCCCATTACCACAATAATATGTAATTGATATATAGCTAAATTGGTAACAATAAGATTTCTTATTCCTTTTATACAATCGTGGTAATGTTGTTGTAAGTTTTACGGTCAATTACATTTAATATGGTAATTTTACAGAATTTTCTGAGTCGCAGGGTAAAGTTTACGCAACTTTAAGTACTAATTGCTCAATTTAATTATTGAGTTCTTGTATAGTAAATTGAGCTCAATTAAGAACGTAATTGCGAAAACATTATAATTGCGCATCAATCTTAATGGAACATATTTTCGCAAATGCTTGTAAAAAAAAGTCGCATTATTTTTTTAAGTCTTTAAAACAAAAGCTTTTTTTGGCACAAGTTTCACGATATTTTTGAAATTACAAAGCAGATTAAGAATTAAGTTGCCAAATTTCGATTTTTTATTTAATTCAATATGACAAGGAGACATTGCACGCGAACAACTTCCTCCTTACTGAAATATCAAAATCTAGCAATAATTTGAAGATACCGACGGCAGATTGGCATTCATCATATCATAAGAAAAAACTTTCTGTTGCTCCAGTCTAAAAGTTGACCTAAAGTTGTAAATTTATGCATTCAATGAGCTAACCATTTAGGCCACAGAACCACCCTAATCTCAGAAATTGTAAAACTAAATCCCGTTTGTCGTCACTAATCTACAGCAATATGAAACGATTGCACAAGGATATTTTGGGATTCCCCATGAAACTCACAGACACAATAAAGGATTAAGTCGGTATATCAGGATTGCTTGATACAAAAACAAACCAAAAGGTCTTTGTATCAACCTAATTATGAAATAATCTAGCTTTTCATTATTATTTACATTTAGAGGAAGATCTTTCTTGGCATGAAGTAGTGTGTCGAAAATAGGATTTCGCCTGATAGAAAACTGGTAGTAATACAAGTCTATTTCTGGACCCGCGAAGTCAATGATCCGTATTTCTGTAAATCTGACGATGGGCACAACATTACGTTCAAAAATGATAGGATTATCGTTCGACTATTTCCAAATTTTCCTCAAAATGCAACCGTTAAATTTTATAGGCATACAAAATAGAGTAAAATACTAATCGACCGGTTGCAGTGATTCATTTTGCTTTCGTAAAAAATGCTTTAGAAAATGGCTTCGAATCATGTATGTCGCTAGCGCTTCAATTTACATTGGTAATGTCTCCCTCTCTGTCTTTTTAATTGTTGTTTCGTTTTTTTTCCAGTGGTATTTTGATTTTAAAATGTTTAACTGAAAAGTCCCAATTGAAGGGATTATAAAAAAGAGCCACTTTTTTACGAAAAGAAATAGGGTTTGAACTAAAATTAAACATTTTAAAATAGAAGAAACCCTGTTTCTATTGAAAGATTCTTAATATTGACTGAGAGATCAGCAGTAAAATCCAGTTTTAATATTATTAAAATAATAAAAATTGCATATATCCCCAATTAACGCACATATCGAGGTATTACTGTAACTACACACTAACTTGGGGCGTAATGAATTTTTTACAAGCAGCCTAAAGTTTTATCTTTTTTGCGTATTTATAAAACCCAACAATTTTGCTCAATGTTCTTTATATTCTAGATAATATAAAAAAATTATTGGAACGACCATTGTGTTATTTTTTCAATCGAAAAAGATAAGTTGAACATTTAAATTTTCGAAGACTTTGCAATGTTTTTAATATAAAGGATATAGGACAGGACCTAGAGCTTTTGTTGCAATTACAACGAGAATTAACAAAAAAATATATATAATTGCTGACTTAATTCTTTCGGATTTTAGTTCAAGTCATGATTTGGCCTACATTTCATCTGATTTTTCCAAAAAGTTTTCTGGTTAAAGTATTTCATATATGAAAACAAATCACAGTGGAATGTAGCCATAATAAATATTGAGACAAAGTTATCAGCATAATGCAAATATCAAACCTGTCTTTATGGAATTAATTTAAATTCACTCACACTTTTGGTTGCATATGATTTTAAGTCATATTCTAAACATCAACAAGGATTTATAATTTGATTACTTTTATTTCACCAATAAAAGAGGGGAAAAATAAGAACTAATATGCATCTACATACATATACACATACGTATGTATGTATGTGTCTATCCAATCAAACATTATTGTACACTTTCTGTATTCTCAAAAGATCTGTTCTACATTTATTTGGTTGATTGATTGATGTATTTATTACATTGGCCAAACGAAATGAAAATTTATTTGCATGCACATTTAACACGAGAGATGGATGAATTATGTTACAATCGATGCATATACAAGTGCACACTTAGGCATATTTACACAATGCCATAAACATAAATATACAAGCACGAGTATAAATATAATTGTTTTGCATGTGAAAGCAACACAACCGACCAGATTTAGTATGTACAATATTAATATTTACTGCCTTGCTCTCTCTCTCTCTCTCCTTTTCGTGTATACTTACTCATCTATTCATTTAACCAACGACAATAATAACAA
This sequence comes from Phania funesta, assembly GCA_963932375.1. Taxonomy (NCBI): domain Eukaryota; kingdom Metazoa; phylum Arthropoda; class Insecta; order Diptera; family Tachinidae; genus Phania; species Phania funesta. The sequence continues at coordinate 98,016,035 of OZ010653.1, read as the reverse complement.
TGGTGTCAAGTGTAAATGTATGTATGAGGCATTAATACAATAAAATGCATTTGTGTTCGTCGTATTTTTGTAGCATAGCAGAAGAGATTTAGGGAACAATTGGTAACTTGGAAATTATAGACAGTGCAATCAAAAATGGGAAATTTGCAAGACATTATTTTGAACTATTGGACGGCAAGATGTTCTTAATACAAAGATGAAAACAAAAATATTCCCCTTCATGTGTAGTTGGGGGTAGTTTAAAGGTTTAAGTACAAGAAGTTTCAAGCCCAGTTAGTTAAAATTGCATAAATTCATAAAAATGAGCTGTATATGGGAATATCATATTGGTCGAACGATTGGAAATCATGAAGGAAAAGCGTAAGGAGCTATTTATTATTACTTCTAAGCTATAACAGCAGCGCGACCTAATAGATATATTGTGAAGCGCCTGTGCCCAGCTAAAAATATTCCATATTTTTTTAAACGTCGTATTTATTGTGGTTTTTATTTTAACTAGTATGTCCAGAACTAGTAGGCTGCTGCCTAGGTACGTGCTTAACTAAGTCTGCTTCTTGACACAGCAGGGCAATCTTATAGAAAATGTTCCTGTCTAGTCCTACAGAGCATGCAGCAGTTACTTTCTACCACTCCTATTTTATTCATGTGATAGATACTTTAGTCTAAAGTGTCTTGTGAACCGTTCAGTATAGAATTTAATATAATTTGGGCTGAAACTTAGAAAATCCTTTACCTTAATACATTCGTAGTCAATGAACTTTTTTCGAGAGCCCCATGCCAGTAGGGATTCTCCAGTAATCGAGTAGACCTCGTTTTTCACCTTTGCCTATTAGGTTATTTGTGAAGCTATTGTTTACCCCACAGAAGGGTTCTGGACATATGAAAGAAATGTCTGCGCCCTTTTGAACCAGATATATTAACATTTAATTGCATGCATGCCCCTTATGTCCCGGTAGTCACACCACTAGGGTGTCAAAAAGTTTAAAACAATCCCAAACCAACAAGTAGTTTGATAAACATGTTAAAGCTGCCTGCATATCCGAAAGAATGCCCATTTTGGTACCGCGTGTGCCCCTACGTAAACATTCTCAAGTACAGACCTCTAAGGCGTTGACCTACGCCTAAAAATAGATAGCCGTTTTCCCGGCCCAACATCTTCCATCTTGGGCTTATTAGTTTACCATAACGGGTGGCACAACAAGGAAAGTATGTAGCTGGCAATAACTAGCCCGTTTATTTCAGGCGGGTAAAATTTCCCTCATTAATGTAAAAAGGCCATTTCAGTGATTTCTTTTGATTGACTTATAAAACCTTACAATTGCTGGGAGGGATTTGTTTCCTCCATAAGTCTCTCTTTGATCTTCTCAACGCGGTGTTATATGGCGTTAAGCCACATTTATAAAATCGATAGTCAGTGGACTTCGCCCTATTATCAAAAACTAAAAAAGTAAACCGAAATTTCACAAAAAACTTGGAATTTTTGTCAAAATTGTAAATTTAAGACAAAACCGAAAAACTGATAATTCAAAAATTTTAAAAACCGAAGCTGAAAAAATAATGCTAAAAATTCTAAATTTTTCCCCAATTTAAAATTCACCACAAATTCGAAAATTCACTACAAAATTGAAGAATTGTAATAAAAAAAAATAATTGCTAATAAATTAATATTTATTAAAAAAACGTATTTTTCCAAAACAAAAAACGGCAAAAAAGCTTCACCAAGTATAAAAATTTTACCACAAAAACTTAAATTTTACTAAAGTTTGTAATTTTGCCAAAACCGAAAACGCTCAAAAATAAATTAGTATTTTACGAAATTTGAGTTTTAAATCTATTTTAAACATTTATTTCAAACGAAAAAATTTAAATTTCATCAAATGAGGAATTAAGTATAAAATTAACAAATTCAACAAAAAATTTAAATGCCAGAAAAATTATAAGTTTTAATAAAAATCTAAATTAATCTGAATATAAAAATAAATAAAATAGATTTCACAAATTTGAAAAATTTTCAATTTCAAAATTACCAATATTTTCCAAAAAATGCAAATTTACCAAAAATCCGAACTCGCACCAAAAAATTACGAAATTTCAAAAATTTCAAAACACTGGAATACAAAAAATTTAATTGCAACAAAATCAATATTAAATAAAAGACCAAAAATACCACAAAAAACAAGTTCGCAAAAACTTTAACTTAATCAAAACTTTGCAAATTCACGAAAAAGCTCAAAATTATGAAAAATTCCAATCGGAATATATCTTACACAATTATATAAAAAATCTCTCATTTCAAAATCGGTTATCCAAAAATTAAAAAATTTACCAAAAAAATTAAAAATTTACCAACAAATTTTTAAATCACAAAAAGTGAAATTTTAACACAATTTAGAAATGCACTATCATTTAAAAATTTTTCACAAAAAAGAAACTACATCATAAAAATTTTTAAATTACCAAAAGAACAAAATATTAAAAAAAAAATTTTTAAAAACCGGAAATGCACCAAAAAATTACGAATAGTTTAAGCTTTGGCAAAATTTTTTGTTCATCAAATCTTCGAAAATTCGAAAAACTGGAATAAAACAAATAACCACGAAGTTTTAAAATCTTAAAATTAAATTTCAATTTCACCAAAAATATGCAAAAAATCAATATTTAGTGAAACACCTCGAAATTTTAACAAAACTGATGTTACACAAGTTCTAAAAGGTTTATATCTTACAAAAAACGTAATTTTCACAAACAAGTAACCACAAACAAACTTCCCAAATTCGGAAATTTTACGAAAAATTTACCCAAAGGCTGACGAAATTGAAATTTATTAATTATTAAAAATTGTTACTATAAACCCAATTCCGCTATTATCTTCTTCAATTCATCAAAAATTGAGAATTTATCACTTTTCAGAAAAAAGAAAAACACACTGATCGAAAAGGCTTATACTAAAACGAAAGAAGAGCTTAAAATTAAAATAAGACAACTTAAGCCGGAGGGATATATACGATTCGGCACAGCCGAATATAGCTCTCTTCCATCCTTTATTTAACTTTTGTCAATTAAGAAGCCACTGTAAATAGACCATTTTCTGCCCTAAACTGATATTAACTGACACAAGGTCAATATTAACAGTGTATTCAGTTACGGCAAGACATACATGTATCCTTGTGCCTGCCACCTGACTTAATTTAATAATAATAGTTGGGAAAATTTACGTCAATCTTGAAAAATAACTATTATTTTTCAAACAAAAAATAAATACTGACCTTAGCATTCCTAATCGATTAAGTTTTCCAAATTTTCCCATTCTTCTCTTTATAGTAGGAAGCATTGTTTAGCAATTAAAGCACGTTGTTCTCTCGTAAAGTGATAAATTTTTATTAACACTTAACAGTCAGCTGTTTATTTTATTTTATTCGCAACATTTTACAACACTAAAAGTTTTAAACTTATTACGCAAATACGTGTTTTTATTGCGATAATTTACTAAAACAAACTTGTTATTGTTACGTGAAATTTAAACACATGTGAGTAACATCAACTTCCGTTTCCTTTCGTGTTAAAGCTCTGCATAAGAAAACTTGTTGTAAGTCGTGCACTTTCACCTTAAATATTTTGTTGTTGCCTTTGCGTCTAAAAATTGTTCTATATTTTATAAGAAACTGCTGCGCTGTAAATCAATAAAAACGTGTATATTCAGCCACATAACTTGGTTAGTGACTTGTATAACATTTCTGTATGTGTGCATGTCACTAAGTGACAGAGAGAATATACATATTTAAAAAGGATGGTCTGCAAAGTATTTTGCAGGAAAATAATAATTTTTAAGAAGCCAGCAATTTAGTCTTTCACATCTTTTTAAATAATATTTTTTTTACTTTGTCCAGATTTAGCTTTTAAGAGAAGAGAAAAAATGCTTCCAATCTAAAGAGAATTCAGTGTTTTCGTGTTCAAGTCGCATCTTTCTCGCTGAGCACGAGAATTCGGCTTTTCACAGATCTCGACTTGGAAAAACTTGCGTAAGAACTTTGAATTACACTCGTACAGGTTGCAGTTGACGCAGGAGTACAAAGTCAGTGACCATTATAACGCCGTTTTTTCGTTGAATAGGCTTCGGAGCATTTGAAAATGGACCCCAATTTTTACCGAAACAAACAAAATTGTCATATATGACGCTGGAGTACAAAGTCAGTGACCATTATAACGCCGTTTTTTCGTTGAATAGGCTTCGGAGAATTTGAAAATGGACCCCAATTTTTTACCGAAACAAACAAAATTGTCATATATGCAGCGACGACAATCCACAATAGGTTTACGAGCTGGCAATATATCAACAAGAAGTCACAGTTTGTTGTGAAAGTTGGGCCGTCGGCAGCACCGCTGCGTAATTTTTGAGAGAACGTTGGCTTTCATCGGTAGCGGCATTCGCTAGAGATCAATAATAATCAGTTTTTTTTTTAGCTCGTACTAACCGACAAGGACATGGACGACACTAAGTGCCACATGAATTGGTCACCATGATTGATTTGACCCTTTCTGTTGCGGGGTTTTTGTAGTGCCAGGCCTATGCCCACAAGTCGAAATTCTTGGTTGCTCTCAAATCATCGCCTAAATTCAGTCAGATCTATTCGGATGAGAAATCGCTAATTGAATCTGTCGGATCCTCTTTTCGGAACAAAGGCATATTTTTTCAAATAAAAACTTAATTTTGTTAGGACCTGAAACACAAGTTGTTTACTCCATTTCAACATCGATGAGATCTTATCGGAAATCTGATTATTATTTAATATCCCATGTAGCCACTAAGTCAAGGACAATCTTTTTACAATTATATTATTATTATTATGCTTATTTAGAGGAAGAAGTTCATTTTTAATCATGTTCTCCTCTTCATGGCTACGCGCTTGAAATAGAACCATAATGTCTTTTAAATATATGACGACCTGACATTCAAATTGTGATGCATGATTCAATATATGTACGATAGCATGTATGTGTGTGTGTATGTATGTTTCTTATCCTTGCATCTACACAACACTGCTGTGAGACTTTATGTAAAATAGAAGAATATTTTTAATCTCACTTCATTTGTTATCAAACTTAACAGTTACACATAAATCCTATAATAAGGATCGTTATTGGAATTTACATGATGAATATGCGTACATTTAGCTGCATTCACACGTACACATATTCTACTAGACGTTACATCCACAAATAACCAGATATGAAAGTTCGAGTTGCGTTTCGAGTTGTCAATTAAATTATGGGATTGTATTAGTGAGCAATTTCATATATTTTATCAATGATCTGTCGTATGTGTAAAGTTGTATTTCAGTATTCAAGTCTGACCGCTAAGAGCGTTCCAAGCTAAGACTTATCTGCGCCATTATATTTGTTTTTAGGATATTTTAAATATTTTTTTTACACAAAGGCATACTTTAGTTCAAACATATACACGCACCCACAGGCATATATCTGTTTGATTTTGAATTTACTAAAACAGTAGATATCCACCCGAGGTTATTTATGAACATTGTGTATTATTTTTACCTGGCATGCTGTGTGTTTGCTCCACTTACATATTTATGAATTTCATTTTATTGTAGTCATGGCAGCATTAAATATGTAAAACGTTGAATACTCGTGTGCCTAAGGAATACTTAAAAAATAAGATTATTTTACTCTATCGAAAATAATAGGGTGTAATACCGCAAACGGTACGGCTGACTAAACCCTTTTCAATTCTTTCAAAATATTATTATTTTCTTAAAATTTTTGAGCAATTTTTATTCAAATGATAAATCTGATATACTTTATTTAGAATATTTTTAAATTTGCATCTTACAATTTCATTTTGATTATTTGGTTACTTAAGGTAAAATTCTGTTGCTCTTTGAAATTGCTATCGTTCAAATAGGCGACACCAATTTTTATGAGCCTAAATATTTTCTTAGCGCATATTCAACCGTTGTGACAAGAAGGTCAGGCGATAAGTTCTAGCATTATTTATTGTTATTATGATTACACTATGCAAAAAATTTATAAACATTGTCTGCCAATGAACAACCACTATATTTTTTTATATGTTGTGGTTGCCTAACTATAAATATCGCCTTTATTTCGAATTCTGTGGATGGGTTTTTTTTTTACATTTTTTTTTAAATATGAGATTTTAGAAAAGCCGCTTCACATATCTTATCATAACTTTCAAACGCCTTGTTCAATTTTGTTGTGCTATATGTCCACAAATTCCAAATTACAACAGCCATAAGCCATTCTAATACCATTGTTATTGTTTTTTATATTTTTTTTTCGAAAAATGGTGAAATTTTTCATTTACAAAAATTTAAATAAAATATAAAACCGCAAATATTTACCAGTTTTATTATTTTATGATGCAGCTACATATAATAAAAATAAAATGAGCCATCACTTGTGAAAATCAGTGGATAAATCCTTATTTTATTCCCGAAACACCAAAAGTACCCAGTTTGGCCCAAAAATCGTTCTCTTTATATTTTTTATAAATTTTTGAAAATGAAAAATTTTACAATTTTTTGAAAAAAAAATATTTTAAAAAAATCATTTTTTTCGAAATAACTCCAGAACTAATAGGTATAGTAAAAAATAGTATTAGAATGACTTATGACTGTCGTAATTTGGAATTTGTGGACATATAGCACAACGAAATTGAATAAGGCGTTTGAAAGTTATGATAAGATATGTGAAGCGGCCTTTTCAAAAATCCCAAATTTCAAAAAAAAAGTTTTTTAAAAAAACCATAACTCATCAAAAAAATATAGTGGTTCTCCAATGTTTTTTTGGTTGTTGCATAGTATTATTATTAGTTTGCCTACCCATACGCAAAATTCTGCCCTGTTCAAAAAACATGCTCAGTGCACTGCAATTGGCGAATATATCACACAAAACCGACGCTGATCCAAGGGGATAAAAACGGAAATTTCGGCCTGCAAAACCATTAAAAATTACCATTTTCCTATAGGAAAAGTTAAAACATTTTCCCAAAAGCTTAAGCTGGATCCGCGCTTTTATGAAGCGTATTATTAGAACATGTTAAAAAAATAAATTTCTTTAATGTTTTTTTAATTTTATTTTGAAGGAACAATAAACAGGTTTTATTTTAATTTAATTAATTGCTCTCACTTACTTTACAATTTTAATTCAGCAAAAATGCCAAAACACAGTTTTTCGATATGGATGTGCACATATGTTCTTCGAAAGCTTTCAGAATCTGTGGCTTTTTTACATAACCCCGTGAGTTCGAAAAGCCACAAAAAAATGTCGGTCTAGTAGGTCGATTTTGTCGGCCAATTTAAATTGCTAAAATGAGGCTTTACAGCTTCTTAACCCATCCCACAAATTGACAATGGTCAAGACTGCCCTATGTGTAGATGAAATCATATTTTATACCGTTCTTATCGAATTTGCGGTGTTCAAACTCATTGATCATAGAGCTGTGTTGGTCACCGTTCAGGGCTTTTCCAAGTTTTTTTTTCGTTTACATATCCGTTTGAAAGAAAATAGCCTTCGTCATACATGATATATTTTAACCGAAAATCGTGCTTACATCGCTAAGATTCAGTTAGGTTTTGGACAGCAATATTTCCAGACTTAAAGACGGCTGATTAGGCAGAAGGAGCATTTTAATAAAAACAAACTTTCGTGAATATTCAGCACAAATATAAGAGCTGTTTTACTCCGAGTATATGGGTCTCCTTTTAAAATTGATCATTGATCATTTCGATTACGTTTCCGCATTCAGTTACGCAAATATCAAAAAAAAAAAAAAATAAAAAATCAACAACAATTTTACTCCTAAGAAGACGACGAAGAGTATTTTTTTAAGACCGGCTGTTTTGCTGTGGAACGTGTGAAATAGGATTAAAAAAAATTGGAAATTTTCAAAACATTTTAATAAAAAATTAAATTTAGTGCCACTAAATAATGATTGAATAATTAAAACAAATAAGAATTATATATTGTGGGGCGTTTAGGTAAATAAACACATCCATTAAGTACGGAAAGACAAAAAAATCAGAACTCCTGTGGTTGACGATAATTTTATTCAAAATTCAAGAAGATATGGTATAGATGGCAGCGGCATTAATGTTGGAAGAGGAGCAGAACATGCTCCAGAATACAGAATCTAGACTTAAAAATAGGAAGTTAAGAGATAGTTGTAATCCATTCGAGATGAACGATCCATTGTAAGATATTTGTTCACAGATTTAAAAAATCTTTTTGTGCGTGTTAGACACTTTTAAACAAGTCACATTGACATGACCGAATAGTGACTGCTTTAAGATTATAATGTTGTTATGGCTCAATCCACAGTGTCGAAGTCACTATTGTATTTTCTTTCATCCTTGCATCACTTATTGTATCCACACGCAATACATTCTTCGTTGCCACAAAATTCGCCAACTTTTCATACCGCTCAGATGTTGTTTTCGGCTTGCACAAGACTTAATAAAACTTTTACATTTAAAAATTGGAAACAAAACGTAACGCAGAATATCAAAGTTGCCACACTGAGTCAATTTTAATTCAAATCGCAATGTATGATAGTGGTGATTCCCTTCAAACTCTCTTAAGACATATTATCGTATGAACAATTATTGCATTAGCAACGTGTGGAGTCTACACAAGATGGCGGTCGGAGTTGCACTGTGCAATTTATTTTTATGGAAATGTTTACGTTTTTGTATTGAAGGATTTTTGTTAACTTTTTAACAGCTTATCGGGTCATCCTTCAGAAAAATCGGAATAAAGAAGTTGACTGTTTAAAGGAATGAAGAGAATATTTCACTGCCACAGAGAACAGTTCGAAATTAAGCACAAGATTAATGCCAGCAAAATGTCTATTTGATCACTACCCCTGAAAGTGCGTAGAGTGAATTATATTACTGCACTTGAGTAGAGTTGAATAAATGGAATGATTCATTCCGGAAAAATGTTAAGCCCTTAATTCAACAGAAAAATGGATCTACACACCCTTTATACTTCTACAAACAGAATGACCTTTAAAAATACATACTTTACTTTAAGCCAAGTGTGCCATTATCTCCACTGCCATTATAACAACATTACTTACATACAATAACAATTTTAGTTCTCTTCTGAAAATGAAATCAAGCAATTTTAGCTTTGAAATGTATAAAGCGAAATGTGAAACGTAATCGCAAAAACTAAAAGAATATACACTGTGATTGTTTTACAAATCTTAAAAGTCAAAAAGATAAGCAGACAAGTAGTCGAGAATTGTAAGCAAATACGAAAACGAACAAATATAAAAGGCAATAGAAAAAAGAGCAAGCAAGGACACGAAATTCTAGCTTAAAAGACGTGACATTACGGACGATAAAATGACTAAGCACAAACGCACAGAAACTGTGTGTTACCCGTATCAGGAGATGTACCAAAATGTTCTTAAAGCAAAAAAAAAAAAATCGAAAAAAGGACAAAGAAAACAAACACAGTCATACAAATAACACATTGAAACTTAAAATCAAAAGTGAATGAATGAAAGAAGCAAATGAATACATATCAACAATCAGTAAAGGCTCCTAAAAGTAGACTCTAATATCACAAGCAGCGGGCAAAGAAACGTTCGTACACTTTTTGAAAGAGAAAAATGGCAAATGAAAAGAAAAAAGAAGCGAAAAACCAAATGCATGTTACATTCTTAAAGAAGTGAAAAAATCTTACAATAAGCACGCACAGTGATTACACTTACACTATCAAACACACACACTTATACCCACCCAATTGTATTGGCAACAACAGAAACAAAAAATAAAGTATTTTTTCTTCATAGACGCATGAAAGAAATAATTTGCACCATAAATTGAACCATTCATTCAGACATTCACTACATAGTCTCTCATTCAACTGAGTGGTCAACTTATTTTCATGCCAACCAATAGTCTGTGCGCGCAATAAAGTCAAATTCAAATGCGGTTTGTTTAAAAATAAAAGGATTTACACTTAGGGCAAAATGACTATCAACAAATATGAAGAAAAGTCCATCTAAACAGTTGCAAAAAAAAAGGATAGCGGTTCGATACACTGTTGTTATACATGCTTCTTATAAAAAAGTAAAACAAAATTTTTTGGTAATAATTTCCTATGCACAAGTTTTTTTATCGATAAAAATTTCCCATAAAAAATGTTCATTATACCAGTATATAAAAAATTCTTAGAGAACATTTTTGATGTTGATAAAAATTTCACATATAATATTTTTGTTATCCACATCAATTTCATGTAGAGAATTCTCGTTATTGATACGAATTTATTTTAGAACATTCTCGTTATTGATAAAAAATGCCTATAGATAATTTTTATACTCGATTAAAATCCTTTAGTATATTTTTATATTCGATTAAAATCCTATATAAAATTTGTATAATCATTTAAAATCCTGTAGACAATTTTTATAATTGACTCAAATCCTATATAAAATTTTTATAAGCGATCAAACTTTCCTATAGGACAATTTTATGCTCGATTAAAATTACTTATAGAAAATTTTCATAATTGATAAAAAATTTGCTATAACAAAGTTTTATAATGGATCAAAATTTGCTACAGAAAATGTTCATAATGGATCAAAATTTCCTACAGAAAATTTTCATAATGGATGAAAAATTCCTACGGAACATTTCATAATTGTTTAAAAATTCCTACAGAAAATTTGTATAATCGATAAAAATTTCCTTTAAAAAGAATAATATCCTTATATAGAAAATTTTCATTATCGATACAAATTTGATATAGTACATATTTGTTATCGATAATGATTTTTTATACAATTAAATTTTTTTGTCGATAAAAATTTGTCGCTGCAAACTTTTGTTAGCGATAAAAAATTTTTAGAAAGCTTTTTTGTTATCGGAAAATTGCCTATAAAACGTTTTTTTGCAAATTGTCTACAGACAATTTTTTTATTCGTATTTTCTATAAAAAATGTGTATGGATTACTTTCTTTTAACACACATATACATATTATATTATAATTATTCATACATTTACATACGTATGTTTGTATATACACAAAACCACTTAGAGGACTTGTGCAGTTGTGTGCATTCGGAGAGAAGGCTTTTACTTTCAAGGCTCAACACGTCATATGCAACAATTTTGCAACAAAAATTTGATTGTAGTCATTTTATACTTCTACTTACAAAAAAAAGGGAAACAACGAAATTACATATGTATGTATTAACGAATTTTCTTAAATTTTATAGATAAAAGAGGAAGCAAAACCAACAACAATTTACATATTACGCGTGTATTACACATATTGATTAAAATTTTTTGAATAAGTTACGTACATTGATCAATAGTCTTGCGTAAGATCAGACTGACAAAGTAAGCGTTATCACATTTTTCGATTAAAAAAAATCATTAAAATATTAATGTTGCTATAATGTCTATTACGTAGATACTAGTCTTACTTACTCTGTCATTGCCTGTAGTGTATAGGTTTCTATTTCCTTAACAAAACACCAAAATGGTTGCAAAGCTTTGCAACTTTTTTGTAGGTCAGGATTTTTTCGCTTTTATATTTATGAAAAATTAAATTTTTACAAAATTAGCTTAATCGGAAATTTGTCTGTAACTGTTTGAGTGACTGGTATAAGTTTTAAGCATTAGTTCTGTTTGACTTGATTTGAAGGATCAAACTGCTACTTAGTGCAAAAATAATCCGTGTTTAACTTTACTCAAATCTATGCAACACAGTGGTAACACTCAAATTCCTTAACAAAAAAATTACAACTGAATATCCATACAGTGCTGTCAAATCGTGGTTTCTCACCTCCCTTAATACAACGTCTGTAAAATAACATGAGAAAATGTGTTCATGATCTTCTGTTTGGAGAACACATGTAGATGTTTCTGTTCATACGTATTTTGTCTGTGTAATGGAACAATTGTTCGTACAATTCTGTTTGAACATAACCGACCTTCAACATCGATAGTCTTCACTAGCCAAATTCCTGAGTGATCAGCAAAATTTTGGATGCTGAACAGATTTATGATGCGCCGAATTAAGCACATCTAATTCACAATTTTTAGCTCTGAATTAGTTGTCATATTTTAACGTATAAGAAAATAGAATGCAGGAATTTTTCACACTTTTCTTATTTGAAAGAAGGTTGTTGTCTTTGCTATTCTTATCATAATAAGTAAAGCCGATGTGTGTTAAAATGTGTATATTAAAACATCCCCTCAAAAAAATCACTCAAATTTTGGCCAAGACTTAAGACTCATTATTCTCTCATTAATCAGGGATGTAAAATCAAGTGCTACTGTTTTACCTTTTTCACAACGTTTTGCTTAACAGCAGTCACTACAAAATTTTAAAAAGACTTCTAACGAAGTTATGTTTCTGTCTTAAATATTTTACGGAATAAATCTAGTATTGGGCAGAACCTCCAAAAAAGTTATCAAGGTCCTAGGAAATTCAATTTTAAAGAAAAAGCACCAAGTGCAATATGTAATTAACAATTACAGGATTTATTTATTCAAGAGAATACAATGGCTGTTTCACAATTTTTCCAGCGACGCTAATTTTTCTGTTTCTTTGCCTTTTAAATGACGTTTTCTAACCTCTTGCTACTTTTCACATATTGACCAATTTAGTACCATTTCTAATCCGTTTAATATATTTACTATTCTCTCCATCCCTGCAGTAAAAAAAAAATACAACTTTACTCAAACACAAAGCGCAAGAAACCGTAAACAACTCTGAGAGATAGAGAGACCTATACAACGAATGAGTGTACAAAACATAGGCAAAATGAATAATAAGAAAATTGTAGTTGCTGTTCTTTTTATCTCAAAAAAGTTATAGCAACACTGGATGGAAGAAAAAGCGCTCAGTTGCTGCGGAAATTTTAAAGCGTATGTTCGGTGTTTTTGGTTCGACTAATGTTGAATGCTGGATTAAAGTGTTTGTGTTCCAATATTTTTTAATTGAATGAAAACAATTTTGAAACGTGTGACGGCCGGAATAATTAACAAAAATCCGTAATATTACAATCATAATTTAATTGTTTTTTATTTTACCTGCTAATTGAGCATTCAAAGGTTACAAAATGATGTAAATTTTGCGAGGGAATCGCAAGATGTATGAAAATAACAAATGAGGTTATAAATAATAAAAAATTAAGTCCAGTTAAAAAAGTCAAATTTATCAAACATTCTTTGTGTATGTTGTTTGGTGCTTCAATTTTGTATTTCTTCATCATCAACAAAGAAGATTTTCTTTGTGTGTGGCAATTAAAAAAAATATATAAATAAAAGGAAGAATGTAAAGAAAAAATGTATAATAAAGTTTAGAAATGTGTTCCAAACAAAATAAAAATACATATGTAATTTGAATAGAAAATAATTCGAAAAATTTCATATATTTCAAATGAAAATTGTCTAAAAGCCACAAAAATATAGAAAACAAAAGTCCAAAATATACATTTTATGGGGATTATCGTCTAAATTTTAAGTAAGTCTTAATTTTTGTTTTATCGTCTTTACTATTTTAGCATCTTTTTAAGGACCCTTATTTGTTATATTGTTTTCTATTTATTAACTGCTGTTTACTTTTCACATTTCTTAGTTGAGTACATAGGTAAATAAATTTGTTTAGCAGATTTTGTTTATATTGCATTTTTTATTAGGAAGTTTTTTACATGGTTCATTAAAATGTCTCACGCTCTCTTCTTAAATTTTGTTCTGTGTTTCTCTTCTATAAAAGAACTCGTTTTTCGGCTTTACGCTATAAAATCGTCAATTACATTTATTATAGTATATATTGTTTATATGTCGAATAAATTTAAGAAACTTAATAGTTTTTATTTACAATTTGTAATTTTTCTTTGTTGAAGTTCTGTTTTTATAGATATATTTGTTACTCTTTTTTTCCAGTTCTTGTTGGCTCGATATTTGGAGAGATATTTTGTGTATTTGAGTGTTTTTGATGTGTTTCATTTTGATGTGTTGGTGGAGTTGCCACTACGAATTCTCTTAAAAATTTCTCGGAACAAGTTTGCTGGAAAAAATATCTATAATTGTACATACATATATCTAAGCTTTTAAAACTATTGTTAATCCTAACTTAACACAATTGAACCATGAAATTAAATGAACACAAATTCTTTTGCTTTGTGAAGAAAATGCTTTTGATTCGACTTTCGTATGCATGAATATATTTGATTAAACTCGCTCCACTGGCTTATGTGAGGTCAAATTAGTAACTTCTAGCAGTATCTGTATTTAGTTCAAAACGCGGTGATGTCTTGAATACGCCAGAGGTATTTGATATATTAGCGTAGAAAAACAATTCCACATCCTAAGTGCACTCACAGAAAATATATGGTATATGTCGGGATTACGCATTCACAAACAGTTACAATTTACTTTATAAATTGTAAAAATATAATTGCAATTAAAAATTTTATTTTAAATTCTAATTACATTACACAAAAACTACGTAAAATTAAACAATTTTTTATAGTATTTCATTGAAATGTTAATATACAATTTAGAGTAACCCGCCTGAGAAGTCTGTTTTGCTTTCCAAGTTTTTACAAGTAGCAGAACGATAGAGTCCAACTCTTCCCTTAGTAGTTATAAAAAATTTTGCCAGCTCCATAAATCGCACCACACTGCATATTTTCTCAATTATTTCTAGCTATGTATTGTATGATTCTCGGCGAATAATTTGTCCTTGCTGCTTCTCATTAAAATGTACTACTTTTTAAGAGAAATGACATATTTCATATCATATTTTACAACATTTGATTGTGAATGCGTATACCATTTGTTACGCAATTTAACATTAATTCTGATAGACAATTTTATTGTTGTTGTTCAACAACACCCTTATAAGCAAGATTTGAAAAAATAAAAGTTTTCTTGCAAAAAAATAAATTCCTTAATAATATCCCCTTCTTTTTACCTAAAATTATTTGTAAATATAACAGTGGCAACACTGGTTGTCTATATAGACTAAACAGACTTATCAGACTGTTTTTAAATTTCGTGAATAACTTAAAAAAAAGGAAATTCTGAAGCTTACCAATAAATTGGATTGCAAATATATAAAGTATCAAACAGAAAATAATAAAATCTTGAGCACATATAAACCAGAGAGTGAGTATATTTAATTTTGTCAATTCCTTTTCCACTGTTTTCTACTACTCTATTAAAATCAATACATCACCATATAAAAAGCTGTACTCAATATAACGTGCTCTTTTTAAAGTGTATATACCTCTTCAATTGTTATTCATGTACCAAAAGAGTGAAAGAGAAAACTACTGTTCGTATAGAAATAAAGAAAGTAAAGAAAAAGTGAAAAATTACATAGTTTAATGCATTCATATTGAAATTTTCGGTTTGAGCACAACGTTAAAAGAAGCAACGAATTATTTTTTATATAAAATATAGACTAAAAAAATACCTATTCAAAAGAATTCTCTATTAAACTAGTGTACTTTATAATTTTTCTTTTGCAAAAATGACTGCTGAAGTGGAAATATATAATCAAAAAAAGGAAATACATCTACGCTCGCTAAAACAATCGGGGCATGTTGGTTTCGACAGTCTTCCGGATCAATTGGTGAATAAAAGTGTACAAAATGGTTTTGTTTTTAATGTGATGTGCATTGGTGAGACGGGTCTGGGTAAATCCACCTTAATGGACACTTTGTTCAACACAAGCTTCGAGTCCACACCCAGTTCTCATACATTGCCAAATGTCAAATTGAAGGCACACACATATGAATTGCAGGAAAGCAATGTACGCCTAAAGTTAACTATCTGCGATACAGTGGGATATGGCGATCAAATCAACAAAGATGACTCATTTAAAGCTGTAGTAGATTATATTGATTCTCAGTTTGAAGCCTATCTACAAGAGGAACTGAAAATAAAACGTTCTTTAGTGGCTTGCCATGATTCACGTATACATGTATGTTTGTATTTCATTTGTCCAACGGGGCATGGTTTAAAAAGTTTAGATTTAGTGTGCATGAAAAAATTGGATAGTAAAGTGAATATTATACCCATAATAGCTAAGGCCGACACCATTTCCAAGGCTGAGTTGCAAAGATTTAAATCTAAAATAATGCAGGAATTGTCTAATAATGGTGTGCATATTTACCAGTTCCCTACAGAGGATGAAACTGTAGCAGAAACAAATTCTGCTATGAATGATCATGTCCCTTTTGCTGTAGTAGGATCCACAGAATTCATTAAGGTGGGCAATAAACTCATACGAGCTCGGCAATATCCATGGGGCACAGTACAAGTAGAAAATGAAACCCACTGTGACTTTGTTAAGTTGCGTGAAATGTTAATACGCACAAATATGGAGGATATGCGCGAGAAAACTCACACAAAACACTATGAATTGTATCGCCAAAAAAGACTAGAAGAGATGGGCTTCTCTGACGTGGACTCTGACAACAAGCCCATTTCCTTTCAACAAACGTTTGAGGCTAAACGTTCGAATCATCTTGCTGAATTGCAGGCCAAAGAGGAAGAGGTTCGTCAAATGTTTGTGCAAAGAGTTAAGGAGAAGGAGGCTGAACTCAAAGAATCTGAAAAGGAATTACATGCTAAATTTGAAAAACTCAAAAGAGATCATGCTGAAGAAAAACGTAAATTAGAAGAATCACGTAAGAAATTAGAAGAAGAATTCATGGAGTTCTCCAGACGCAAATCACAATTGGCGGCCTCACACCACACCCTTACATTGGGTAAAAGCAAAAAAAAGTAGACTAAAAATACATAAAAGCTCAAAGAAAAAAAACACACACACAAAACAAAATTATTTTTCATATATTTTATAAAATACAATTATTTGCTCTTTATATGCAAAACACGTATAATAAAAATATTCCCTTGCTGGTAATATAAAAAAATCTCCACCTTTAAAACATTTGTTTGCCCCGACCCCATTTTGTACTCGGTATAAGTAAAAGTTTCTTTAAAGAAATCTATACATATTTTTATTATTTCTAAATAAATATAAGTATAATTGTTTTATATTACGATACGAACACATTACCAAATCCTTTGAAAATTAAAGCTACTTAAATAAATTGATTTAAATTAAAATCCGTTAACAATTTTTTTCGAATAATTGCTAAATTTATATTTTTTTAACTTCAAACACATTTGGCGTTTAGAAAAAGCTTTTAGCTTGGTTCTATACTAAAGTTATTTATATTAAAAGCCATCGTATTATACTTCGAAATATTATTATGACAAACAGTATAAATAAATAAGCATTTAAATATCATAATGACTTTTACGAGTTTTTATTTAAAACGAGGATATGTGTGAAACTTTTTCCTACATATGTAAATGGGTTTATAATTTTTGGGCTTATTGATTTTCTCGTGGATTTAAAAATTATTATGTCAAATTTTGGTCTCAATAAATTCGTACATTTAAAATGTTTGGTGGTATTTCATACGTAAGTCTTAAAGATATCATTTAGAATAAATCTTGAGATGATTTTTGTAATTTTTCCTTTAATTGCAAAGTGACGAATAAAAATGTACATATAAGGTTCTTAAGATCGGCGCTTAAATGCTTAAAATTGTGGATGCAACAGAGAAGAAAGACTTTAAAAAAAATTTCCGATGGTTGATTGTATTCATTTCACGACTCAATTTTATAATTATTTTATTAAGAAGAGTTTGGCAAGTGTTAAATACTTTCATTAAAAATTTATTAGATTTACCAGCTTGGAAGTGTGGCTGACCTCCTAAACGCATGAGGTTTTGTAGAAATACATGGCATACATGTGCATATAATTTTTAGTCATAAAATTATGCTTGCTGAGATAAAAAATACCATCGTTTTATATTGTGTTTTCTAATACACATTCGTTAAGATCAATTGTAAGGCAGAAAACCAGCAATGTATGTGTGTATGTATGTACATATGTATGATAATGTTCTAAGAGTACCCGCTTTTTGTTGTTAAATTTTCGATAAGAGATGAAAAGTACTTGAAAATATAGTTTTTAAAAGGGGGCATTGAATAAAGAATTATAATATAACTCTGAATATTATAATGCGACCACAAAACGAATAAGTGATTAATAAAGAGAATTTATTTTATTTCATGCACTTTTTAAATGCATCTTTTTTTTTATGGTAGGACCAGCACTCAGGGGATGACCCCTATTCATGCAATGCATTGTGCTAGAACTAGGAAAAGAGGTTATGGGAAGGAGGACAGAGGGAGTAGTGTTTATTAATATTTGATTTGAACTTTTCCACAGAGAAAGTGGGAGGAAAGACCTCTGCTGAAAGCTTATTCCACATACGAATGGTCCGGCTAAAGAACGAATTCTGTCTGTAGTGCGTTGTGCGATCCACTGGCCATTCGACCACAAATGGAAGTGCTCTTGATGAAGTACGTGTGGTGCGTATGAATGATCGGGTTTCGGGAATAATATCCCTAATTTCATCAGAGCACAATCCATTGTAGTAGCGATAGAATAGCGAAACACACCCCACATTGCGACGACGCTCGAGAGAGTCAATAAAGTTGGATACCCTACTGTCACCGATGAGCACCTTCGCCCTCTCCTGTACGCGGTCGAGTAACTCCAAAATAGACTTTGAAGCACCGGCCCATACATGAGAGTTGTATTCCATTTTCGGTCGGATATAAGAGGTATAGATAGTTAGGAGATCAGATGGGGTGAAGTAATTCTTACACCGTTTGAGGAAGCCTAGGCACTTGAATGCTTCTTTGGACACTTGAAAGATGTGTTGGGTCCATCGGACATCACATTGAATCTTCATGCCAAGAACATCAAGAGCTTCTGATTCCTCAATATCTATACCACCCATAACTACAGATGGAGCAGCAAAGTCCGTCATGCGTCTGTGTGTTAGCATACAACACTGGGTCTTATTGGGGTTAAAATCGACCCTATTCGCACGACCCCATTCTGTGATCGGCACAAGATCACTATTTAATGACTCATTCATGCGGTGCCTCATGGCCCCAATCTCTAAGAGGCTTGGTCTGTTGATGAATGAGTAAGAATGGCATATGTTGCTGTTATCTGCAAAAGAATAAATAGGGTTGGAAGTTTGACGAAGAAGGTCATCTAGGAAGATAACAAATAGAGTAGGAGAAAGAACATAGCTCTGTGGTACCCCTGAATTAATCTTGAACTCGTCTGATGAGATCCCATCTACAACAATTCGTATAGTGCGATCTCTGAGAAAGCTCGATATAAATCGAGAGAAGTGATTACCGACACCAAAAGCAACAAGTTTTGACAAGAGCGCGCCATGCCACACTCTATCAAATGCCTTGGAAATATCTAGAGCCACCACCTTACTTTCGCCAAAATGATGTATGCATCTACGTATCTCATTTAAAGTTTTTTGTAATAAAATGTAAAACAATAATTAAGCTAAACACTGAAAATAAGGATTAATTTTTGACTGTCAGCCCATTTTTACCAAATCGAAATAATTGGCTAAGATCAAATAGTTATATTGTCTGCAGTTATCCAAACAGCGCCTAAGAGAAAAGGAACAAGGCAGATAAAAAATACTATTCGAAAAAACGAATACATATCGAGTGAAATTTTAAATTGATACGCCTCGGTCAGTCGTAGAACCCGGAGCATGAAAAAGGGAAATTTTCGCCTCCAAAACCATTAAAAATTTACAATAAACCATACAAAAAGTTTAGACAATCGTTAAAATTGTTTGTTTTCGTTAACATTTCCCCTCCAAAAGACTAGGCTGCATTCGCGCTTAGCCCTCAGTATATAATTTCCAAGCAGCACAAAATGATTATATCGGGAAATCTGACTTTGTGGTTATATCTAGGTTGCAACTTTATATACACCCGTCATTTTCAGATTTATTAAATTTAATTTTAATTCTACCGCTGCCTAAAATTGTTCAATTTTATCATCAAAATTTATTTATGCTCTCCAAGAATTACTGAGGAGGCAACGCAAGGCGTAATAACGAAATTTTAGACTTTGTTACATCATTTCAACTACCAGGGTGCTTAACTTTTATGCGGAGTTCCCAATGTCCATGAGGACCGTTATTAGTATAATCGCTGGTTGTGGGTGGATGTTATGTTAATCGACGATCTGAAAGATTATAATCATGTTCATTGCTCTAGAAGCTTATAAAGCAGACTAAATACAAGACTTAGAAATTGAAGAAAGATAATTTTTGGCCAAATAATATGTTTAGTGTCTAATTTTAGTTCTGCATAGGTTAATTGATGAACAACCATAGGAAACTGGACCATAGACAGCGATTAAAAAACCAATGCACTAAATCGTTCGTATATCTTTTGCGGGCTTTGCCATTTGATGATTTTTATGACACTTCTGCAGCAATCATAAATAACATTAACATGAAATTAACTTGAAAAGTATAAAAAATGTCATAACCAACATGTGTAAATTTGTATCTGTCCGTATGGTGGTGTAGGATGTTATTGTTTCAGTGAAATTAGTTCCTTTTAATTCGAGAAAATATGCTTTAAATATTCTTACATTTAATCTTGAAACGCCTTCAGATTGCCGATTATTCGCCCTTAAGTTGTACAGTATGAAAAAATTAATAGAAATCCACAAGTTGCTAATCAAATTTGCAGAAAAAAACATGCATAAATCTAATAATCTTAATATTTATATTTTCTTTTCAGATTTTTACTCAAAATTTGGAAAGCAAATTTAACGAAACCAAATATGGCCACCTGTACTGAAAATGCTTCAAATAACAACTAAAAATCTAAATAAACCCAACCGCACAAAAAATTAAAAAAATAATAAAAAAAATAAAAATAAAAACTAAATGTCCAATAGTGTTCAATTAGTGTTTTTTTCCTTTAAACAATGAAGACAAATTGCAAATATCTTTAAAATATATTTTTCATATCTACCATACTCGGCCGGTTTTACTGGTTTGTCAAGCAGATTGTTTTTACCAATATTTTTCATTCCGCATTGATTTGGATATTTTTTCTAATTGCCAAATTCAGCATAAATCTAATAGTTTCAGAAATGTTTGTTTAACTATTTTTTCCACTTTTAAACTGATTAAATAATTCTAAAAAAACTCGAAAAAAGTAACAAATCCGCAGATTAAAACTACAGAAAAATGAAAGAATAAAAGAATTGTTGTATTTAGTTTGTGTTGATGTGAACTCTCATTTAAAACTACTGCCAGTAGAATATAAATACAATAACAAATACTCAAAAAATCGTAGTTTTAGTTAAAACGTTCCGTATTTACTCCTCTCTGCTAGAGACGCATTTAAAAGGACCTGCTTCCTTAAAGCCCACATAAACGCCCAATTAAAATAATAACCAAATAGAAAAAAGCTTCAAACTCCAACGTCATCTGTAATCCAATCGTGTTCGTTATGTGTCGCTGTTTGTTATACAATTCCAACCATTGGTGCAGCTAAAAGGGCTGAAAAGAGCAATAACAACAACTTCAACTGATGGCTAAAACTATATGCAGCAATATATTTTGTTTGTTATATTTTGTTTTGACCAAAGACCACCACCTCTATATCTGGCATTAAAATCTAAAAAAAATTTAGTTGTTGTGTGGTTGGTCTGCTATTTCCTGACAAGTCTTACATCTCCGGGTCAATCTGTTAAAAAAATAAAATAACACAAAACTAAAACAAAGAAAATATTGACCAAATTATAAAAACGTTATTTCTTTTTTCTA
Source organism: Phania funesta (assembly GCA_963932375.1). NCBI lineage: Eukaryota > Metazoa > Arthropoda > Insecta > Diptera > Tachinidae > Phania > Phania funesta. The sequence continues at coordinate 97,994,253 of OZ010653.1, read as the reverse complement.
ATGTTAATGCGAAATATTTGAAATATACATAGATAGTAGAAACATCAACAATTATTTAAATTTTGTGTTTTATTCTCACATAGAAGTGTTTGTGTGTAATAAATATTATTTGGCAAATCCTACAAATATACTCTAAACAATAATCATTATTACCAGCAAAATTTTTCGGCCATTACGAGACAAAGAATGTCATCAACAAAATGTGGCCTAAAAATGATTTTTATAGCGATCATTTTTGTCATCATCGTAAGTGGTAAGTAAAATTTTTAAATTCCTATGAAAAAAAATACACAGAATTAAATTGATTTGGCCAGTTCATATATGGTCATAATATCAGAAAATCAGCAAAAGTAAATTTTTTTCCAAGCTTATTAAATTAATCGATTATTCGTAACATCTTCATATATGTATGTATGTTTCATTCAGTATTGTGGCAACGATGGATTTATGGTTGTAAGGATACAGTACAACCTTCAGCAATTTAATTATTCGGATCTACTATTTTAGAACGCGGTATATATATATTTGTTAAAAAATTTGTTTAAAAAATTAATCGATTATTCGACTAAAGCTTAATCGGTTATTCGGTTCTATATTGAATCGAAAAAAAAATGAAGCAAATATATAGCTATGCAGTTAATTTTGTAAAGGATACAATAAAACTTCAGCAATTTATTCGATTATTCTGATCTACTATTAGTTGAATAAAAATTTAGAACCCGGAACGTTTCTTAAAGGAAATTGAATTTTTAAGGATTAATCGGTTCATTCGAATTAATCGAATCGATATTGAATTCAATTAATAATGATTAAGAAAGTATAAATCTATGCAATTAAAGCTTATTGTACAGTATATGAATAGTTTGCTTTAAAATTAATCGGTTCAAAACCTTATTGATTGCAAATTTTAATATTCATATGAATTTGCAAATTTCAAATTAATTCAAAGTAACTAAATAACAATCGATTTATAAGATAATCGATTCTTCAAATATTCCAGTTACAACAAGGAATAAATCAATAACTATTATGTAAAATAATTTTTTATTCGCTCTAACAGCTACTACGGGAGCTTTAAAGAACATTAATATATTCTTTATAAGCGATTATTTGGTCAATCAATTAAAAAAAAATGTTAATAAGAAGTAAGAATTTTTTTTTAATTGCTCTTCATTAATCCAAATTTTTAGTTTGGGTTTTGGTTGGTAAAAAATCGAGTTACTCGATTAGTGAGTAATCGGACTAATGGATAAAAGCTATACTTTTATTTTATTGCTTAAAAGCTCATACGACTACATACGGATTTATTTAATTTGTTACTTAGCTAAATTATTCCATGCAGTGACTTATTAGTCAATTATTTGTCTATTCATGACAAAACGCGAAGTTTATAACTGCATTTTAACAGAATTTATGAATTTAATTGTAAAATTATTCACATAAATTACCTTAATTAACAACTTGTTAAAATATGCTTGGACTTTGCGCTGTAAAATTTTTGTAAAATTATTCGGGTTTTCGATTAGTTTCTATAGAAATATCGCCACCACAAATGCACTGACATGCGGTTTAACCTTTAAAGCAGTTTTAGGTTGAAAATTAGTTGATTATTTGGTTCAATCAGTTGGATTGCTAATATATCGATTTATGAATTAATTGAAACTTGTTTGACGATTATAACATTTCTGTTGAAAAGATTCAGTTTTTAAAATCAATATTAAATGTACGAGTATATTACAAAAATTCAGAAAAAAGCACAAGTGTATTGAATTTCATAAAATTTTTCCTCACTGATTCAGTTATTTATTCGATTAAAAAAATTTTTAATTTGCAACAAAATCATATAAAATCACTGGGATTAATTTATTTTTCCCCAAAAATTACCGAGGGCTTATTTTTTAAATTCTATTCCAACCTTTACTCCCATTGCCACCTATAAGCAGTAAATAAGTTGCGGTTTTACAAACTTTGTGATACTTAAAAAATTACCTTTTAACCTTTCTGCTTCATTTTTTATTTATTATTAAATTTCCTTAACCTTCGTTTATTCAGACATTCATGCAATCATTTATTTATTTATTCATCTATCTGCCCAATAACACTGATTGCTGTAATCCGATTTATGTTTCTTCTCTTACTTCTTTTATGATTTCTAAATTGCAAAAGAGAACGAAAACAATTTGCAAGCTACAACAAGAAGTATCACAAAATGGTGGCAAAAGGTGGAAACGAAATAAAAAAAGGTTAAAAAATGTAAGGGGGTATCGTCCCTGAAAATAACACATACATATGCATATGTAATAAGAATTGTAACTTAATTAAAACAGAATGCCAATCATTATTATTAGAGGTTAGTTTCTTTGTCGCCTTTCAATGGTCTTTTGGACTTTTTAAAATTTTTTATTTTGCCCAGGGACAAGGTTAGAAGTAACGACACACCACATGTTATTAGGTATATACATAAATAGTAAAAATAACTGAAAGGTGTTATGAAACACATTAAACTTGGCGAGAGATTACCTTTTCTTTTGTTTTTAGCGATTATTCGCTTACTTTGGTGTAGAGATACATATATACGTAATTGTGCAAGCAGATTCTTAACCAGGCCACTTTAATTAATAGCCATTTATGAACTAGTATCTTCCACCTTTTTAATAATCATAAATGAATTTTGTTTTAACGATTTCTAGCTACCGACTGGTTACTGAATACTTAGCCCATTGTATTCGCTGGCCTTAGCTTTACTCTGAGGTTTGCCATGACAATCCATATACAGCTTGCTGTGTATGATAGAAAGATTTTGCTGTAACCGTACTTTGGTCTAATCGCAATCTAAGTGACATATCTTTCCATAAACAGAACTGTGAATCCAATGGCGCAAATTCCAGTATTGTCGCCCTTAATTTCGTAGGGATTATTTTAGTATTAAGAAGGTAATGTTTATTTTGTGGAAACTTTTCTATTATTCGATTAAACGATCAAAGAGTAGTTCGATTAATCGACTAAAAAATCAATCATATTTAATTTAATTAATGCTCCGTTAGTAAAGAGGATAATTAAAGTAAGTAATAATCCATTATTTAATCCCTACAATAAATGTTTAATCGGCGAACTGTATTTTAAAACCTCAACACTCTAGAACAATCGGCAAGAATAAAATTTTATTGATTTTTTTAAATGTATTTAATTAATTTAATGTATTTAATTTAATTAATTGCGGAAAGTTTTTAAAAATATGAACCACTATACAATTTATTGAATAATCGGTTATTTGGGTAAACGGTTAAGCGAGAAAAGACATCCTAACTTTTATAACATTATTTCTATTATATTAATATTACTTGTTAAGTTGATGTTTTTGAAAAATAATCATTTTAAAAAAGTCATCCATCTTTTAGCGTCCCTTAAATTCAATCGATTAAATAACTTATGAATCGATAAATTAATAAAAAGTTAAATAACGATTTTTTATTATGTGATTCGATATCCTGTCGTAAGAAGAATATTTCTTAAAAAATTGCGGTTAGTTAGGCGATTAATGTATATTTTAAGGCACCCATTATTATTGATAATTTCTATTGATTATAAATTAATATAATCTTTTTCATTAATCAAAGAATGGGTTTTACAATTAACGGGTAATCGTTTATTCGAATAATCGGATATTCGCATAATCGATTGTTTGGTTTAACTTTTAATCAATTATTGGATTTAACAATTAAATGTTTATTAAATGTTTGCTTAGTTTTAGATCGAATAATATCCGCAAAATTGTTGTGATTTTATTAATAAACAATAAACTTATTGACCGTACTAAGTTTTAAGCAATAATTGATTTTTTGCTTCAACATCAAGTTTTATTGAATAATTTGCTACGGAAATGAGTCTTACAATTTGACAATTATTTTGTCCAGCTGTCGGTGAAGTTATTTTTTTTCTATGTACTACATATAACTTTTTATTTATTTCTCTTATTGCTGAAACATTTATTCGTCATTTACTAGTGTTTCGTTAATATTGTATTGCTTTAACTTCTATACGGCAATTATTAACATATTTTCTTTTAGGGGTCCTTCTGATCAACTACTCTAAATGACTAAATGTAAGACTACAAAAACAAGAAGTCAATTAAAAACATTTTTAGAAACTTAATTGAATTTGTTATTGAAAATAATGTTATACCTATATGTAAGTTTATGGTCATTTTGTTTGCGAGGGTAACTCTTTATTTTTACGGTCGGTGAGTCATGCCAACTCTAATACTTGTTAGATGTTAGCACAGATCTCCACAAGACCTTAATAACTTTGCATTGTTTATACAGAAGTACAAACTTTGAAAATTAGTTGTACCCGAGAACACTTTACAAGTTGCTCACACTCGAAGCACTGTGAAAACGACAGTTTTTATTGTAGTCCTTCAAAAAATGAGCTGACAGCTGACAGCTGACAGCTCTTCCATGGCTTACAATGACTGTTTTTTGTTCCCAATGTCCATTAGCCATTCTAATTTGCATCAGTAAAACTGAATTAGTCAAAAAAGCCAATTTTTTCATAACCTCAAATTTGTCCACCCTTCATTTACCCTCGTATTAATTAATTTCAATTGAACGACTAGACAGCAGACATTACAACAACAGTTAAGAGTTTACAGACATCAATATCTTAAATGATATAGTGTTAGAAAAACGAATGAAAATTTATTTATAAACATTAATTGCACAGTCAAAGCATTGGGCTGCATATAAATAAATATAGACAGTAGCATGTGCTGATGGACCATTAATAGTTATTTTAAAAAAATCGGGCTATAAAACCAGTTAAATTTATTTTTTTCTTCTCATACAACACCACAGTACATTTTAAAAACACACCCTTGTTTTTAGTCTCAAGTGCCATAGTAGTTGTTTTTGTTGTGTTTGAATAAAACAGTCTTGAAATGAATACCGTATATTTCAGTACGCTCAGTTCATGGTCAGGGTTCAATACTCTATTAAAATCCAAAGAATTTCTCTTAAAATAACGATTTAATTAAAAAATTTACTAATCGGGGGTGGTTTTAGGTCATGTAACTAATAACAAAGTGTTAAGACAAACGTTCTAAACAATTTCAAGTTAATTTTTTTTATAATATAAAAACATAAATGTTTATTAAAATGAACATGGTTTAACAAGTTTTTAAATTAAAAAATCTTTTTTATTAGATTTGACGAGCACGATAGTCGTTTTATACGTTTTTTAATAGAAATCTTAATTTTGTTTATTACTATTTCAAACGATATGTAAATATAATCTTTAAGACATTGAACTTATCAAAAACTAATACTTATTAACTTGAAAGAAGTAGAGAAGAAACAAATGCACAAGCAACAGTTATAACCAGCAGTTTTCAGGCAGAGTTTCTTAAACATTTTTTGCTAAAAAAATCTTAATATACGAAACAAACTCTAATATCTTTACGCACATACAAATATTAGTTTTCAATACGTCTGTTTGAAATTGAACTCTACCTAAACGGTTCGACCGATTTGGATAAAATTTCGTGAGTGTGGATCCCTGAATAGTTTAGATTTATAACTGGTCACGCCTGGTAGGTGGCGCAGTAATCGTGATCACAGATGGCGGGCCAATTTATTTTCAATGCAACTTCATGATATGAATGTCAAACGAAAGCGTTTGTTAAGAAAAATTCGAAAAATTAATTGACATCATTCTATATCTAATGGCGGATGCCCCAAGGTAACTGACCAATTTTTTTATGCAACCTAATGATATGGGTGTCAAATGAAAGGCTTTGTTGAAAAGTAAATAATCAGGTAAGGTCAGTTTATAATAAATTGTGGTCTACAAAAAAGTTTGCGGCAAGCCATTGTCGGCCCGGATCATTATTTTATTTATAAAAGTTAATCTTATACTTAAGTGTTTGATTTGAAAACTAAAAAAGGACAATAAATTTTTGCAAATGCTTTATGTTTATTTCCTAAATATTCCGCGTGACCATCGTTATAGACAGTATCACTGAGACAATAGTCATCTTAAGAGAAATGAGTCCGATTGCCTTGGTCGGAACAAACGCCGCACCATAAATAATACCAAATGTTTGGTAATATGTCGATCATAGAACGTTCCAAATGCATAAAGAATTCAAACGAGCTCCATAAATGACTGACTGATATGCATACGCACCAACTTTTAGCCACATCTTGCGGCATATCGTCCTCTTGTGCAAGAGCAACTCCTACCATTTTATTGATCATAACATGCTAGCAGAGGAAAAACCCTGCATTCCGCAAGGAATTTAAAAAAAAAAAATAAAACTCATTCGCAATGGAAAATCCTCAAATTATTCATCACCTTTGCAACCATTAAAAGTGACATTCTAGTGAGCAATTTGGTCAGGAGGAATCATTGGACCTTACTTCTTTGAAACTGAAAACGGCGTAACGGCAACTGTCAATGGGGAGTGATATCGTGATATGATTGAAAACTTTTTTAATGCCACAACTGCATGCTTTGGGCTTGACTAATATGTGGTTTCAAGACGGTGGCACATGGCATACAGCCAGGATTACAATGCAATTTTTGCGAGACCTCTTTGCACAACAAGTTATTTCAAAGAATGGTGATGTTGATTGGCCTCCACGATCGCCTGATTTGACTGCTCCGGATTTCTTTTTGTGGGGATATCTGAAAAGCAAGGTTTATGCAAACAAACCAGAAACGCTGGAGCAACTCAAACAAAATATTCGTGATGAAATTAATGAAATACGGCGTGAAATGTGTGAGAATGTAATAAATTAATAATTCAAACAATACAAAAAACTTAAAACCATTTCACTGGCCTACGTAGTTATGGTATTAGATTCATTTGCAGCCTTTGTTTTTATCAGCAAGATATCTATCGAGTTTATATAGTAACACTATGTCTTGACAATCCATAAATTTGTTCGCACATTGAGAGAGCGTCTGCAAAATAACAAGAGAAAATATGCTCGGGATTTTCTGTTTGAAGACTACTTGTAGATGTTCCTGTTCAGTTTGAGCATAATTTTTTTGTGTCTCAACGAGATTATATGGATGCTTTTGCATATTTTTTTTTGTTTACAGACGAGCACACACACACACATACATACTTTTTATCTAGCCCGTGTATTTTATTTGTGTAATGTCATAACAGAGTTGTGTGAACTATTGTTCGGAAAACTCTGTTTGACCTTCAAGCGACTACGAACAGCGGCGGTTTTGACTAGCCAAATTTCTGTGCGAGCAGCAAAATGTGCGATGGCTGAACAGATTTATGGCTAGTCAAGACGCCATGTAATATTTAAATGATTAAAGAAACAAAATATTTATATGGTCCATGAAAAAGTTCCACACCAATATTTGCTTCTTTATGTTGGCGACGACACACGAATCAATATTAGAGAAGACATGTTTTACAATACTCACAAAGAGCGACCGACAGCTTAAGAGTATTTTAAGCTACTGCCTTTTTTGAGAATCACTGCTTTGGCGTCATTATCACAACATCATGCTGAATTGTAAGAAATCGCAAATATTTAATTTATTATGCATTTTTGCATGTTTTTAATTTTTATGTTTAAATTATTTTTTCTGTGACTACTGCAAATATTGAAGACGCTGTAAACGTGTTGTGGAATTTACAGTTTATTTTCAAAGTCTATTTTCGTGCGCTTTCCTACTGCTTTTGAAGCAAGTTCTTTATGGTTTTATTACATACACACTACTATTTTTTTATACGCTTCCCTTGTTTAATCTTCTTTATTTAGTTTTTTTCTTAATGCGTCTGTCAGTTACTTGTGAAATTTGGCTAAAGTTAATAATCACACTTTGGTTCGAATGCATATTGAATGACTTTTTTCATATTGAGTTGTTTATTTTTATATTATACTTCTTTTGTTTTTGTTGTCAGTTTCATTTAAAATGAGAAAAGAAATTAAATGAATTCATTGTTTGGTATTTTATTACATATGTACATGCCTATGTATTCACATGTGTCCATGTATTAAGTTTAAAGTTTTGTTTACTTGGGTTGTTAATTGTAATTTAAGATGTTGGTTATGTCATACTTAACTTATCATATACTTTATGTTAATTGAGAGAAAAGTATTATAATTTAGAACACAGAAACTTTTTTTCATTAATTTATGGTAATTATGCCATTTACCTAGAGACTTTTTAAACTAAATATAGCCTATTTATATTTAAAAATAAATACCTATTATTAGCAAAGTATTCTTGAAAAGCAATTGAAGTTAGTACAGTGTTATTTTAAGCTGGGAAGAGTTTTTAAATACTAAAATTTATAATAATTTCATGTAAACAGTGGGAATGGATAGTGAATAAAGTGGGAACGGCTAAAACTGCAAAATGTTAAAACTTTCTACACTAAAAAAATTACATTATATAACGTTACTACAATAGGTTAGCAAACGTTTAATACTCTGATTTCAGGGTGGGAAGAATTTAATATCATAGGAACTACATACTTATGATTTTTAATCGTTTGCATTCGAAGTAAGTTAAAAAAAACTTACATTTGATTTTTTATAAAATCTCAAGTTCTTAGAATGAAAACGCCTTTGTAAACAAATTGAAATGGACACCAAACACTCATTAATCTTTATTAGTAATTTCTAACTATAACTTGGTGTTAAGTTTTTTTTAAGATAATAAAGAAACTGGGAAGAGTTGCTTACACTTTTTACAATATTTTACGTTAGAGGTTATTTTATATAAATTTTAATTATCGTAAGTAAAATAAAATTTGAGACATGTTTAAACTGAGGTAAATTACATAGTTTTTAAATAAGAGTATAAAACTTAATTACAGTGATTTGTTGTCATCTCGTTATTAAAACAACTATAACTATATTAAAATATGGCAACAGTTGCAGTTGTCCTATGTCCTTTGATTTCACCGGCCTAATGCACCATTGTTGTAGAATTGCTTATAATTTAATAAAACTTAATAGAAATAAACAAGCTGGGAATAGTTTTATATCAACAAGCATATACGAATTTTATGAGTAAAACTTCTTTTTCGTCTATAAACCCCTCCCACACGCTTGATTTATTTTTTTTTTAATTTGAAAGTGTATTAATATTAGTTTTAAAAGTTGGAAGAGCTTAAAAAATTACAGTGAATATAAATTAATATGTAATAATATAAATCTTATGATTTCGAAATGGGAACGGTTTAAAAATAAAATCGCAGGTTTTAAAAATTATTTATTATATGGGGACAGTTAAGCACTTTTATACAGGTTGGCAACAGTAAATGTGCAAACCAGTTAAAGTTTTTAGTTTCCTAGTAAAAATGTTGATGTGCTAAATAGGAATAGTTTTTTCTTAAATGGGAACAGTATAAATTAGAATTTTTTTTTTGACATTTTAATGAGCACAAAAGATAATACGACAATTTCAGTGTAGTTCTTAATTAAAAAAAGTTTCATTTTTTGTTGACAAAGCAAAAATTGATCAACAAATTAACCAAGTTTTTAATATTTTTTGCCAGCAAGTTGTTTTGGCAGAAACATTTAATAAAGGAGAGTTTAATGTAAATAACGCGAAGAATTTACCTATTTTGTAGTTCAAAGTATAAGAAACGCACGCATAAAGAGCCTAAATTTCTGTGATTTACTATCAGGCGACTTCACTGCAGTTCCTAATTTCTAATGCATTTAAATAAAAATACCTTAAATATAAAGTTTTGTACTAAAATTTATCACTAATAGGTAAAAAATTGTTCGCATAGTTTTTCTCTGTTTAAACAAAGTTACAAATTTTAATTAAAACTTTATTAATTTCATTAAAACATAATAAAAAAAAAAGAAAAAAGTAAATGTTTGCGCTTTAGTTACTCCCATACACATGAAAGCAAGTGAATTTTAAACGATAAACATTTGAAATGCGATCAACATATAAGTACAGCTGTTTGAAATGACTTGTTATTTTTGGTGAAAATTTAAATATAATCAAAATTTATGAATAGTGAAATTTTCACTACAATTTTTACACTTGATGAACCCACATACAAGTCATAATACATATACGAAAACCACTCGAATTGGTCAATGGTAATTGTAGAAAAACACAAAAATAAAAAAAAATACTTTTAAACAGAAACATTTTCCATAAGCTTTTAGTTAACTTACAATGTTTCTGTTTGTGGTTTCCATTTGAAACTTATGAAACAAGTGAAACTAATGTTTAAACTAGTGCAATTGCAAAAAGGTTGGTTAAGAACGATTGCAGGTGCTGAGCTATAGATAAAAAAGCTACAAATAATACTTTACAATTTTTTTTAAACAAAAAAATAATTCTTTATTTTTACATATTCGAATAAAATTAATACCCTCTTAAATAATAGATTATATAATTTATTATCTGATTAACCGATTATTCCTATATAAGACAATGACTATATTTGAATATTATTTTTTTTATATATAATGTTAGTAAACAGATGTAAGAGATCTTCAGGTCGAAAAAATATTGCTATTTCACAAAAACCGTAGAATAAAATAAAAAAAAAAACAAAAGAAATAAATTAAAAAAAAAAATACCCTATTCATATAATTAGATCAGTTATTGGTTGATAATTTTGTTGTGTTTTTGAATTATTATTAATTATTTAGTCGGTTCAACTAAAGTATTTATAATGGATTTTAGTAGAATATTCGACTTTTCCAATATGTGCTTCGTTTGTATTTAAAATGGTTACCTGAATAAAAAAATTGTTATCTATAAAATACTACTAGACAAATACTTATTCGAATAAATTATTCGACTAAAAAGTTATTCGATTAATTCAAAATATACTTAAAACTATTAGTTTCGTAGCAAATCATTCGAATCGTACTTGAATTTCAACATTAACTTAAATATACTTTGGGTTGTAGTAATTATTTTCAATCAATCGATTGCCACAGTAACTTTTTAAAAGCTATAGCAATAAGTGGTTATTGTCTTATTTTCATGTAAGTGCATTTACAATATTACTAACATGATAGTTACTTACATGAAGGGCAGTCAAAATATTACTAAACAGCTTTATCCGTTGGCTAACATAAATTGAATAACGAACTGTTTTTCCGAAATAATTTATCAAAATTATTTTTTTTTTAATTTTTTTGGTAAATGCTTTAAATATATAAAATTATATGAGAATATATTATCATTAATTGTTATTCGATTAATCGATTACCAACTAAGTGATTTCCGCTAAACTGTTGTAATTAACTATATTTACAGCATCAGCTAAGCGGTTATGAAATGAACTGAAACTGAATAATTAAGCATATAAGTTTTATTAATTAATCTTAGTTGAAAATTCGCAAAATATGTTATTAGTTGAACTTTGACTTTAGTATGTTTATTCGTTTTTAATATTTAAACTTTATTTAAAATATAATAAGTTAACAATAAATTGTAATAAACACGTACATTAAGCAGTTGTTTGAATAACTTCATGTTCTATCACGGATAGAAACAAATTTATCCGCACTTGTTAAATAAAGTATACTTCTTTATTTTTTGTTTTTATTATTTTATACATATAAAAATTATATATTTTTTGATTAATTATTCCGTATTTGTAAAATAGATTATATTACTATTAATGGATTTTTTTTGGAGTTATCCAAAATCTAGGTTTTTGTCTGCATATCTATTGTAATAATTTGGAATTACATTTCATAATAATTGTTCGAGTTTTGTGTTATTCAAAATAATATCTGTATGCCAAATTATATCAGTAATTATTCGATTAGTCGGTAAGCTTAATATATACTTATCCGCCCGTATAATTTGCGACTAACTAAGCTTGTAAGATATGCACTACAGTGGGCAAAAAATAGTAAGACTTTTTAATTTAAATTTCGCGCGGAAATCTATTCGTTTGTATGACTGTCAGTGACATCTGTGCTAAATATCACATCAAAGTAGGTATTAGTGTTTAGTATACGCTTGACTTTCTGAAGTACAACATTTTAACAATTAGTGAAATTATTCAACAAAGAAGTTCCATTAAATTTTGTGTGCGGAATGAAATTTCTGGTGCCGAAACGTTCAGAATGTTGCAAAAGGCCTTCGGTGATAATTGTATGTCGCGAGCAAGTGTTTTTGATTGGTACAAATTATTCAAAGAGGGTCGAGAACGCTCTGGCGACGAACCACGTCCAGGCCGGCCATCAACTTGAACTGATGTTCAACACGTTACTAAAATCATGGAACTGGTGTTCGAGAATCGACTATTAACAGTCAGAGACCTTACTGATATCGTTGGAATATCGGAGGGTTCAGTGGAAACCATTTTATGGGCCGGCAACTCTTGGTTTTTGCACCACGATAATGCACCGTCGCATACCGCATTAATTCTTCGTGAGTTTCTCGCCTGATTTCGCTCCGTGTGACTTCTGGCTGTTCAGCAGACTCAAGCGGCCGCTCTGGAGAAACCGTTTTGAGTCAATTGAAGACATTAAACGTGAATCGCTACGCGCATTGAAGGCTATTCCGGAAATTGACTTTAACAACTGTTACTTCGAGGGGGACGAAATAGATTTGGCAGAATAAATAAAGAAATTTAAAATTATGAACAAAGTCTTTCTATTTTTTGTCCACAGTAGTATTTTCAAATGGCTAAAGTCTTAAATAAGTTTTTATTAAATTTATTTGATTATTATTCACTTTAATCGTTTATTAGGCAATCTTTATTCTTTAATTGCATAAGTTATTAAAATTTTGGGTTAATAAAGTTATAATAAAAAATTATATTCAGGAGCTTGATACAAAATTCTCAGTTTTTTCTTAATATCTTTTTATGCAGTTAAAAAAACTGTTTAAAAAACCAACAGACTTCAAACTCTGTAATACAATTAACACAAACTTTGTGAAAACGTGTATTTACCACTGTACAGCTCATTAAAATCACATTAAAACTATGCTTTGTTGTATTCACTTTGCAGTTGAGCGATTAAAATATGTATTTACGCATTTTTAACTTCATGTACGTTGTATCTGATCTGACAGTTACACATGTCCATGTTCACGATTTGTTTGAAAATTTTTGTAATGCGTTTTGATTGTTTTATTTTTATTTTTTTCATAATTTTATAATACATTTTACATTTACTATGATTTGTTTTTATTAAAATTGTATTTTTTTTTGTAACGAATTGAACTGAAAACGTGATGTGTAAATGTATTTGGCGGCTTGAATGTTACGCTTGTATTTCGGTTTGTCTTTTGGCAATTTTCTGTTTTAAACTCTCGTATATGACCTAAAACGCTAGTGAAGCTTAAAAATAATGATTTTCACATTTCGTAAATTTTTAAAAACAATTTCTTATAAAAACTAATATATTGTAGAAAAACAAGGGGTGATTTTTTTATTGGTTTGAGTTTCAACGAGCTTTGTCTGATTTTGCGCTGCATATGAGGGCCCTGCTTAAGTTATGAGTGGACAAAAATCTTTCTAAATTGTCTCTCTACCTAGATACACGAAAATACACAGGTTGGTAGGGGTTATGGTCCGGCCTAATTGCAAGTCGGCCGCAACTTTATTGAAGTGACATGCACTATTGTATGAATATTTTGAGTTTAAATTTTATACAGGACCAGACATGCAGAAACATGCCACAGAGCACGTGAAACAATGCTCGTGAGTATGGCAACCAATAAACTTCTTTCTCATTAAGGCTGAGTAAACTACTAAACTACCTTAGTCATCATAATTAACACTTCTAGAAGGCAATTTGTTATTGCATAACGTTAAGCCAGGGATCATTAGCAAGCTGGCTGTAAAAAGCCTCCAAATTGGAACGTTTCAAAAGTGACTATCAGTTACGAGTATTTTTTTATCTGCTTTGCAAAACATTTTGTCTGTAGCAGTATTAGAGAGTTTGTTTTTTTAGTGTTGAAAACCGAACTCTTACAAAATCACCCCAAAAATACAAGGAGAACAAACTTAGATTGATACATTGGTACATTTTGTAAGCGTGTCTTACTATAAGCAAGCCGTTTGGTTAAACATTTAGTAAAAAATATTGCGAAAAATTGTAAAATAAGAATAAACGTTTATGCAATCGTTATAATAAAATGTTAATTGCCTTTACTTATTATAACTAACTAACTAACAACAATAGTTCTTTGTTTCTTTAATTCTTTACACAAATTCTCACATAGATAAAAAAGTTTATGTTATTGAAAATTTAATAGAAACCTTAGAAACAATCGGTCTTTAAATAGTTAACAGCAAAACACAAGGTTAACTCTGAGTCTTGGGATCTTTTAGTACATTTTTTGAATACCGAAAATAACAATTTTTGTGTGAAATTAAATAATACTACATTTACATCTACGCAAAATCTAGTAGATTTCAGCTCAAATCTCGAAGAAAATCTCTGCCGTTAAACCAATGCTTTTTGACGTATTATTAGATTTCATTTTCATAACAAAAACAGCTGACTGCAGAAAGCATAAAAAATTGGCTCTAAACTTAATTAAATTCGTGGTACAATTGTTTTTATACACATAATTACATATATATTATTACTTACACTTTATTCATTATTGTTTTATCCATATTGAAAACACTTATTTTAAACTTTTATTATTTTTTAATGTTGCTGTAGATATTTTGTTTCTACCGCGCTTTGTTTTTGTTACAAATGTCAAAATTTTCTTGTTCAGCGCTGTATATTTCAGTACATTAGCAAAAAATACATAGTTGCATCATTTAGTATTGCAAGATTTTGAGAGATTTTGCCAAAATCTAGTTCGTAAGTAGATTTTGTTTTGTATGGGAAATCTGGTGGAAATGAACTAGATTTCGCTCAAAATCTCATAAATACCAGATTTTGCGTAGATGTAAATGTAGTATAAAACTCGTTTAAAAATCGGATACAGCATGCGACAACTTATCTTACCTTTAAATAGTTAATACTTGTATTAATATTGTTTATTTACCTACCTTTTGCTGCTCGCATTTTTCTATCAGCTTAGTTAAAATCCCACTGGAAGTTTTAGGTCCGCTTGTGGTTGTCTGAATTATTCCAATTTCACTCCCAGTATTGGTGACTTCACCACCACAGCAAATCCCAATGAAATTAGAAGGCAATAAGTTCCTTTCATTACAGAAGTCGTACATTTGCCTCTGTTTATTCGCTACGTTCTCAACATTAACTTTTTTATTTTAATTTCCAGTAGTCGCCATATGGCAATCCTACAGAGCTTGCTATCTTTCCTTATTATTTTATGGCCTTAACGCAAGGTATATTGACGCAGCTTATTGCATACATATATTGAAAAAATTAATGCCAACTTTTTATTTTGCATAACAGTCCAATTACAATTATCACCACAACAACTCCGATAATGAATTTGTTAAAACAAAATTGTTATATAGTTGTAAATTAAAATCGACAGTCGCTTAATTTAATTTTTTCTTCCCCTCTTTTAATAAGCCTGACGATAGTGTTGTCAATTGTAATAGACCAAATGGTAGCGTCTATCTTATTCGCCTACTAACGCAAAAGATAATATTGTTTTTTATCCCTGTACGTTGACATCTGTCTTCTATACTTTATTCAGTTCCAAAGAAAGTAACGCAGTTCATTACTACGCAAAACTATTTGAGTGAGGCATGTATATTCTTCAGTTGTTAAGTTAAAAGGGCTGGTGGTTTTAAGCTAGGCCGAGGGTGAGGGTTTTATGAAAATCAAAACATTTTGAAGGCAGTATAAAAAATGTAAGTACGAAAAAACTCGCAAAAAAAGGGGAAGTAGGTTTATAGAATTTAACTTAGATAAAGTTGATAGAATTACCTAGAGACAAATTAATTTGTACATTTAAAACGACTACATTTGAAGGATTTCTTTTTCATACTGGTTGGTTGGTTGGTTTAACAGCAAAAAAGACTGTTAAAAAAATGCTATAATAAAAGTTTTAATTTGTCAAAAAGTTGCATATGATAAAAGTACTTTCTCAAGTTTTCTTATTTAAAACGGAATTATAAAGTGAAAGAGGATTTTAAAATTTGTAGATAATTCTTAAAGGTTTTGGAAAGTGCTTTGTTAAAAACTTTTTTAAATGATACTTTTATAAAGGCAGTGTTTTAAAGGTACTTTTTTAAATTTCTTTTCATTAGCAATGTACATTTATAACAAGTCACCGGATTCTGAAAACTTTTTTTAAAGGTACTTTTTATAAAGATACGGTTTGTAAATGTACCTTATTAATGAAATTGTAGTTTTTTTAAATAATTATTAATAAGGTACTATTAAAGACAAAGTTTAATGGTACTTAAAGATACATACCTTATTAAATTGACTTTTACTATAAACTACCGTTTTAAAATAGTACAAAATTAGTTTTCTAAAAATTACTTTTCTCAAAAGAAGTTAAAAATTTTTGATTTAAGGTACTTTTTAAATAGTACTTCTTTAAAAAGTACTTTTCTAAAAGCATTTTTTTCAACCTATTATATTAAATATCTTTTTTGAAAAGACCTACTTAAAAAATCAATTTTTTATATGTTATTTACTTTCTTAAGTGTCTTTTCAAAATACCTTATTTTAAAATACATACTTATTTTAAAAAGTACTTTTTCTAAAAAGTGGTTTGAATATATTTTCCTAACAGGAGGTTTAACTAGGAGATACTTTTTCTTAAATATACATAATTTTTAACGCGGTTTTAAAGCGGTTCACAAGTTTACAGTCAAGTTATTTTCGATATGGTTGTGATATACGAATAATCGGTACAGTAACAGATGGCAGATGTTAAATAACAGATATGCGATTTGTATAAAAAAAAAATACTTAAAATTTAAATATGTAGTGCATTCTTTTTGAGACACCCTATATATTCGTATTTGCATTTTTTGCTGTAATTTTTTTTTATTGTTAGTTTAAAATTTACAATTCCATATCTTTGTGACATTTTCATATATTTTAAACTAAAAGTTCTAGGTTTTTTATAATGTAATTATTATTTAAACTATTTTAAATAATAAAGTAAAAATGTAAATTTGAACGAAAAACTAAGAACTTGTTAACCTAAATTTATATTTATTATTTATTTTTGTTTTAAATTTTTATCAATTGCTTTATAAAATAAAACTAAACAAAACAAATTCTAAAGCTTAGAATAACACAACTTATGTTTTATAAAAATGTTCATTTATATTTTATCTAAAATACAAATAAACCTAAAAACACTTATGGAAAATTGATAATATTTCTACAAAATACTCTAAGGAAAAAAGTTAATTAAAAACTCTGTAATAAACAAAAAATAAATTATTTAAATTTGAAAAATATGAATACGTTTAAATATTTCATAGACAACCGCAGTGCCAGCAGTGCCAACAGTGGCAGTAACAGTATGGTCGGTAAAATCTAAACACACATACGTTTGAAAAAAAATATGAATTAAATTTTTAAGCCGCTAAAAACTCTTAGGAGAAGTAAAAGTTTCCAATTCCCAAGATTAAAAAAAAAACTTATGAGACCTTATTGCAAGCCAAGTCTTTATTTTTAATCTTGACCCTCAAAAGGTACTTATCAAAGCAAATGTAGGTCATTTTTTCTTCCGCAACCTTTTTTCACTTACTTCGTACCCTGTCTATAGAGAGGATGATTTTTACCAACTGTTTGAAGGGCTTAAACGCGTATTTTTATAATAAAGGGTGGCCCAACCACAAAGCACGATGTTAATTGTGAGTCACAGGCGTTCAGATCAAAATGTATTTCGTGCATTTCGTAATTTTTGTGTCCAAAATCGGGTGAATTGCGCGCAAATTTCAGAAAACATTACAACATCTGTTCATGCTTGCCGGCCGATATTTTCTTTCACACATAATTGTCATAGATTCTTCCGTCATAATAAAGAAATATTAAGAAAATTCTCTGAAAACTTTTTGTTTTATTTACAATTAACATCGTGCGTTTTGGTTGGACCACCCTAAATTTAAATTACAAAACAAGTATTCCCCAACCCATATAAAAAATAAAAACTTTGTTTAGATATATTGGATCTCACTGTTTCTAACTGAGTTTGTATATTTGATAACTTTTAAAAGTAATATATATTAAACGTTACACAATACTGAAGGGAATTAGTAAATAAATAATTTAATTATTTATAAATAATATTAATAACTCTACAAGTGTAAAAAACTATATATATTTAAAATAAAAAAAAAAGAAAATCAACATACGAAAATATTTCATACAAGGGGAAATTATATTTAATAAATTCTAAAAATTATTTCCGCCTGCAAATATTCAGAGAAAAAAATATCTAAAGGTAAACGGTAACCCTGACGAAATGAATGGGTACTTTTTAAAGGGCTGCTTGCGGAATGGGTTCCTTAAAAACCAACCAGGTTTAAAAACAATATGGTAATTTCTAAGAATTGTGAAAATTGGTACAAACTTGCATATAAAAAAAAGTAGTTTATGATATTTCCTTATTAAGAGAGGTATTATAAAATGAAAGAGGTTTTTTAATTTTGTAATGTTCTTGGAGGGCTTTAAAAGTACTTAAAAAACATTAGATGGTTCCTTTATGAAGACAATGCCTTCAAGGTAATTGTTTTCAAATGTTGTTTTGATAAAAAAATTCACTTTTATTACAAGTCACATGATTCTGCAAGGCGCGTTTATAAATGGTACTTTTTATAATGGTACAATTTTATATAAAATTTTACTTACTTTTAATAGACTTAAATATGGTACCAGGAACATTTTAATGGTAGATTTGTAAATTTATATTTAATAACAAGTAGTTTTTTCAAATAGTAGAAAATTTTTTTTAAAAGTACTTAAAAAATCGACAACAGTCCATACCGACCCCATTACAGCCAGAAATATGCACCGTTTAGTAAGGATTACAAGGTTTGGCATCATTGGACGTTATTTCTTTGAAATCAAAGAAATTTGAACGTCCAGAATGCGCTTAGTCCAAGAGCAGCCGAGGTAGCCTTTTCAAATTTTTAATTTTTTTTTTTTTTTTAATTTTTAAGTGTGATATTTTTTACAATTTAAAATTCGATCAGGCTTAAGAAAACGTCCTATACATGCTTATTATAAAAAGTACTTTTTTTAAAAAGTGATCTTAATATACATACTTTCCTAACCGGAAGGTTTCTTAAAAGTACTCCTTATAAAATATATATTTTAGTTTATATTTAATTATTTTGATCTTTTTGAAAAATATTGGAAAAAAAAACTTTTTAAAAAATGCTTGCTCATAATGACTTAATGCGTTTTTTAATTAAAAGTACTTTCTATAAAAGTATTTTCTGAAAAGTGCTTTTCTTAAAGTACATTATTGTGAACGAAAGATTTTTAAAGTTATTTTTTTAATTGTTTTTTTTTTTAAGTTTCCTTATAACTTGTTTTAAAAATTCTTAATTTTCAACGCAATTTTTATTCGGATTTGCTTAAAATACAGCAGCTCATTTATAGCTGTACAAATACCGATTTTATTGTTTTAAAAAAATCTATTGTACATAAATTTGCCACTAAAGGTAGTCCGACAATTTAATTGCAAAATATTGTATTTTTACTACATATTTTTTCAAATACATGTACAAATTTATATAACAGTAAGGTACAATTTTTGGACTCATGTAGTACCTAAAAACTAATCAAAACGCTGTCTATAATTATTAATGGCGTATTTAAAAATTAAAAGCTAATGGACTTTTCTAAATTCAAATTAATTATGTTAATCCCTTAAATAAAAGCCAAAAAAATAGATACAACAACAAATGATAAAATTGATTATAAACACATTTTTATTTTAAATTGAAGGAAAAATAATTAAATAGTAATAGATTGTATTCAGATAAAGCTCTAAATTTTTATAACTTTTGCCATAAATAATAAGGAAAACTCAGCAAATAAATCCTAGATATGCATTGCTCTAATACTCCTAAATGTTTGAAGGACTTAGCTTCCTTTTTATCTACGCGATAACACCAAGAGTTTTTATATCGAAGGGAAATAACAACATTTATGTAACAGCTTGACAGAGCGGTATGTGCTCTATCTTTCCATCTGCCTTTGTGCGCGCAATCAAAAAAGCGGGTAGAATAAAATTAAATTACAAAATAAAAAATAATGTAAATCTGAAGATCAATTAAACTTTAAAAAAATGATTCAATAAGGAGGCGATTTCAATGTTGCCGCAAAGTTCAACTGCATTAGAAAAATATTTTTGGAGACCCTAACTTTGAAGAATAAAAAGAACTTAATGCTCTTAAAAGGTTATTGTTATACCCATATCTTAGTATTTCCCCAGGAACTTTGAAAAAAAGTTATTTGTGCTTTTTAAAAGGTACTTTTTTAAATATATTTCACTAAAACGCGTAGGGCCTTATTTTATAAAACACAAGGCAACGCCAGAATTTTTATGGAAAACGAAAACAAATTTCAAAAATTTTTGGGTTTTTGAAAAGGAAATCAACGCTTCATGTTTTATGGCGTTGATAGGCACAACAGTTTGTTTGAAAAACAATAAAAAAATTAGTACGATTTTTGAAATTTGTTTTGTTTTTCCATATAAATTCTGGCGTTGCTTTGCAGACTTCACAACTTCACGGGTTCAAATACTGCCAACTTCAAATGCTGCTCTGAAGTCAGCTTCATAATTATTTTGAAGACAGCAACAACATAATAATCATCTGATGTGTAAATCAATTTCAAGTTTTTATAAATATTAAAAATTACTTCAAAGTTTAAAAATATAAAAAATTAGTGAAGAAAATTTAGTGAATTTCATCACAACAATTGCTAAAATAGCCTCAGACTACAGCTGAAGTGTATAAAGCCCATAAGTCGAACAGTACAAGAAACCGAAGATGGTGGGTTCGCCCAGTAAATATAACCCGTGATGAAGAGGGCTTTTACAAAACATGTGTACAACAGCTTAAAGAAAAAGATGAAGAAAACTTTTTTAAAGCAACCAGGATGAACGTAGGTAGTTTCAATTTACTATTGGAACTAGTAAAGGAAAAACTAGAGCAATTTTCGAACAGAAAAGCTATTGATGTCGAGACACGTTTGGCTGTAACAATTATGTAAATAGATTACTTTCTTTCTTTTTGATATTATACTCAAAACAGTTCTAGGTACTTGGCGCAGAGATGTAACATCCAAATTCCTGCCTGGGCTTATAACTTTTCTAATTCATAAATATTGCAGATATAAAAGGTATTTTACGAAAAATCACACTACTGGGTATTCTTCTTAGAACTTTTGTTTCTCAGTGTTTATTTAAAAAGTGAAAATTGGTACTATTTTTAAACGAAATTTTTGTAATAATTTACTTTTTGAAAAATTAATTTCAAAGAAAACTCCTTCAAACGCAATTTTTTCTCAAGTCACTTTTTACTAAGGCGGTTTTTAGGAAGGTACCTTTTCAAAACGGTACTTTTTAATAAGGAACTTTTTTAAAAAGAAACATTTTAAATTATATTTGAATTAAAAAAAATAATGAAAAAAACATACTAAAGATACTTTTTCACATTAGGTACTTTTTTTAATCGCTTGCGTTCGTTCGTACAAGTTAACTCTTGAAAGCATTTCTACATATGTGTGCTTGTATTCTTTGGCGATTAACTTTTTTTTTTAAGAAGAGTATCTGAATAAATACTCCACTTTGAGAAGAACATGCCCGTTTGCTGCGAACTTTTTCTTACTAGAATAATAAATTAAGGAGCTTAGCATCGGTTTTATATACTCTCTTTGCGAATAAATAAACTCTGCTTCCAAACAAACAAACAAATTTTGCACTAAAGCCAAGAGGATTTTATTATGTTTATTTGTTTAAGGTTATTTGGAAAATTATTATTAATATTAAAGGAATTTAGTTTAAAACGACAAGTCTGCAGTACATACACATGTAGCAAGGAAAAAAATATATGGACTCGAGGCAAGAGTGAAAAACTAATTTTATATACTTTACAAAAGAATCTTTTTAAGAACACAGACTAAAAATAACAAGCAAAGTCTCTGATAAAAACCACAACAAAAACCTATCTTTTTTTGTTTCACCAAATTTATAATACAATTTATTAACAAAAAACTTTTTGTTTTGAAGTACTTACAGTAGTTGCATAATGCCACGTGCAGGGATATACATAAATGCAAATGACCGGGTTTAATAGTGTTCTGCCAAATACTTGAAATAGTGATACAATTGGGGAATTTTGTTAAAGCTTAACATTAATAACCTACACCAAATTTGAAGACTGCCTGCCCTATGGGAACTGTGTATGGAGTTACCACTCTTTCCACTTCTATGTCTTCAGAAGTTTTCCAGCATAAGCACTTGGTGTTCCAAATACCCCACGTTAAATCTAAGGACTTTTAACAGTTGTATTTCTTGAGACAAATGGAAAGGCAAAGTATTACCTGCTTTGTATGCTGAGCATTCCTGTCGCACCATTTGAAGACTCTCAATTTTGCAGTTCTTCAAACATATCCTTCAGGACTTGTTCTTAGTACGCATTTGGTGTT
This sequence comes from Phania funesta, assembly GCA_963932375.1. Lineage (NCBI taxonomy): Eukaryota > Metazoa > Arthropoda > Insecta > Diptera > Tachinidae > Phania > Phania funesta. The sequence goes on along the minus strand of OZ010653.1, from coordinate 97,971,703 downwards.
CCCAGTACTTCACACCAAATTTTAAGACTTTCACTGTTTACCGTTCCTAATCCTTTAGAATTTTTTTGGGAACTCACTTGATTTTGAAAAAAAAACATCATAAAACTTGAGCACTTGCAATTGCAGTTCTTCAGATATGGGGGTAACCTTCCTCCCGCTCCTATTCCTTTAAGATTTTTCCTCAAAACGTACTTGGTTCTGAATATTTGAATCGCAAGACTCGCTGTTTAAGCTCATTCGATAAAGAGAAATTATGATTTAATTTGTATGGGAGATGCCCTTATGCCAGCTCTTATTTCCTTATAATTATTCCTGAGAAGGCACTCATCTTAAAAATAGCCCATACCAAATTTGAACACTCTCGCTATTGTATTTCTTTGGGTACAATAAAGTTTATATTTATTTTTACTAGGCTGTAGCAAGTTTGTAGACTATCATATTTACAGTTCTTCAGATATAGAAATATAAGCTTTTTAATACTTTCTTGAACTTAGAACGTTTTATGGTGTTGCTTCTTCAATTATAATAATTAGAACTTTAAGCGCTGAAAATTGCTAACTGCGCAATTAATTTTCAGCGCCTTTAGATATTTTTTATTAACATGAACAGCCCTATTATACGCAGTTTGTAATAATATCTCTACCACAGGAAGTTTTTTTTTTCGTAATAAAACAACAACTTATTTTAATGTTTGGTTTTTATTTTTTGTTCCGTGATTCCTTTAAAAACTCACACATATTATTGATAAGTTTGATTGTATGGTTTTTTGTCTCTTCTTTTATTTTTGTACCAACAACTAAAAATAACAACACCAGTTCATATACAATGTACATATGTATGTATTTGTGTTGCTGAAACCAACCCATCGTCAGCATCGTCAATATTCTCCTTGTCTTTATCATTATTTTTACTTGCCAGCACATTTCACTAAAATTTTATCATTTGCCTTTTATGAACAGAAACTTTGTTTTCCTTTAACAGAATTTTTTCCCTTCTTTCTTCTCTCTAGGTTTTCATTTCCATATTTTTATATTTGCTATCTTTCCTTCTTCTCTCGTTTGCCGTAAATGTGTTTCCTTCTGTTGGCAGCAGTCGCAGGGGACGGGTAATACATTCTTTTGTCTGTGCATCTTGAAGTTAATGTCTCTTCCATAATTTGTCGGTATAATAACTTTATGTCATTTTTGGGGTAATTTTTTGTTGTTGCTCTTCTCTGCTTGTCATCATTTGATTAATTTACAATAAAACAATTCATTGCTGCGTGTAGATACAAAATAGTGTTAAATAAATTGACGAAAGCTAATTTTTGACGCCAGTTGATTTTATTTTAGGTGAAAGCCAATTAATGCAAGTTATTTCCTTACGATGACTTGAAAATCCTTGTAAGACTGAGAAACGTCTAAAGTCCACCTGGATAGAGGATACTGATTGGTCGCTGCTTGTCATCATAAACAATATTAAGAAATAATATTGAATTTAACATGAAATAAGAGGCTCAACCCAGTGTTGTCCTGATATGGCGAGTTGTCGCAAAAACTGCCAATAATAATTCTTTATGAATGTGTGCGACAGTGTGTAAAAAATGTCATATAAAATATATTTTCTGTGCGATCAGAGTTGCATTTTGTTTTCGCACATTTTTTGCTGCGATTTTTCTTTTCTGAACGGGACGGAATTCTGCCAGATTTTGTCGTGGCCTTAAACTATAACGAAATATACCCTGTAGTAGTTCTTTTCTTGTACTCGAGGTTTGCTGCATTTGTGCGGCCATCCTAAAATTCTCCACCATCGGGATATACCCATCAAACTGTTGATGACTAAGGGGATTAGATCTCAAACTTGTGAAGATAAGATTAACTTTTCTGTGTATAGATATAAAGCATGTAATACGTTATAAACATTTTTACGGCCATTCAATAGGGATCATTTTAATATCGATTTTTATATAGATTTTTCGAACGAATTTCCGTCATTCTTTGTCAAGTTTGGTTGGAAGACAAACCGGTTTCGGCTATGTGCCAGCTTCGGTGACATTTTTCGATGGATTTTTTATGATCCATTAGTGAACGACCCCGACGAAAAGCTGTTTTATCATACCTTGAATTTTCTTTAAAAAAAATACGTTATTTTTGAAATGCATTTTAAATATTTGCTTTTTTAATTGAAAGATACTTCTTAAAAGGTACTTTTTAAAAAGCATTAATTTTAAAATGATTAAATTGTAATTTTAAAGTCACTTTTTTAAAAGGAGCTTGTTATATAGTATTTGTATAATATTAGTTTTGGTACTTTTTGAAAGTTTTCTTAAAGTCATAAACTAATACGTACTCTTTCAAAAATATATTTAAAACAAATGGGCTTTTTTAAATGGAAATTTTCACGAACTTGTTTAAAGCGTACTTTTTTAAAAAGGTACTTTATAGACGAAGTACATTTCTTATATTACAAAAAGTACTTTTGAAATTTGCACTTTTTCAGAAAAAAATTAATTTTTTTAATTAATTTGTGAATCAATCAGGCCACAACAATTCTTTATAATTTAAAAATAATTATAAAAATTATTATATGTATGTGACTTAAAATTTTTAAACTGACAACATTTTTGTCTCACTAAGGAATAGAGCGTAAATGCAACTGAAGTGAAATGTCGCATAAAATGTTATGGATAAAAAAACCAACATTTTTGTAATTAGTTTTACCCTTAAAGTTTTTATTTATTTCGCATTTTTAATGTTTGTTTGTGTTGTTGGTTGTAATCATTTTGCGTTACAGAACACCTGTCAAAAGTCAATTTCCGATACATTTCTTTTTCTTTTTTGTGTGTTTCCACTTAACAAATTGCATTGCAATCAGCATAGCCATACAAAACCTCGGGGAGGGGGTCGGGTTTTGTTTCGCAGTAAATCTATTTTATAACAACTTTCGCAATTAAATGATCATTACATGCAGCAGGTTTTTGTTCACTTTAGCAGTTTTCAAGCATGTGTACTCATCGTTGTAGAAAAATATATGACGTCGTTTTATTTATTTCTTTTTTGTTTGTGGTTCGATTTCCTTTCTTTTTTTGCTTCATTTCGCAGTAACGTTTTTGCCCTTTTTCATATTGAAAAGTGCACAAATAAAACCAGTAAAAAAGTAATAAAAAACTAAATCATACTCATGCTAAAAAGCAGTAGTAAAAATTACTGCAATTGTGTATTTGAAAAAAAAGAGCCAGAAATAAAATCATTATCATGAAATCACTAGGACCAAAAAGTATTCAGCGTGTTGTAAGCAGCATTAGAGAATTTAAACGAATTGAAATTTGCGTTTTCGTTGCTTTGCTTTTGAGTAAAGCAAATAGTAGTGATAGTAAGGAGACCGAAACCTGTTGCCCCTGTTCTAAACAATAAACACACACGGTGCTCAGTGATAAGAAAACAGATCGAGAAGTACCAGTCGGTAGTAAAAGATCACCTATTCTGCGATACTCAGTCAGGAGCAGTCGGCCACCAAAAAAAAAAAATTACTAAAAAAGGGTTTTAAATAGATCCCAAAAAATACAGGTCGAAGTCAGCTTGACAGCTTTTGTAAGGTACAATAGAGGATTTACAAATTTTCGGAAACTTTGGAATTTGAGACAGTATTTTTAGGCTTCAACTACAACTAAAAGAACATTCTACCGCCTTTTTATTCAATCAAATGCTAAGATTTTAAGTGGGATACCTTCCTTAAAAATCACATAAAATCTTTCATAAATTGAAAAAAAGTAAATTCATGAAAAATGCTGTCATGCTTGATTTGTCGGTTACAATGAGTTTATGGCAAATTGCACATCTCAAACAGAGAAAATATCAACGGAAAGCAAAAAATATATACAATAAAAAAATAATGAAAATTAAACTTATGTTCAAGCATTCATGTTCCAAAACATTTACAATGTAAAATTTAATAAATATTGTTTTAAGAATCAGTGTGACGGGAGGACTCAAAGCCTCCGAACAATTCTAGAAGCTCAGTTAAAAAAAATATCGCAATTATACGGTTGTATTTTAGATTACCCTTCAAAAATTGGTTGAACTTAAAAAGAAATTTGTTTTCTTGATACTATGACTATCGACATATAGAAAGCTGGCAATAGATGGTTTCGGTGCCAAAGAAACCGAATCAAGCCAATTTTTGATACCTTCGTGAAGTGAAGCGTTCCAGCCAGTTTCTTCTGCGTTTATTTAAATAAATATGACCATTGTTAGCTGCGACTTTTTCATATATTATTTCTGGCAGTAGATCGATTCGGTGCCAAAAGAACTGCTAAAAAATGAATGAAGCCCACTTTGATGCCTTCTGCTAAAGTGAGGCGTATGCCAGCCAAGGTATGGGCTTCACGCGGGTGAGGCCAATCTTCTCGTCCGCTGTTTCCCAAGTCGTATTTTATAGGTACACCAATATGAGGACGAGCATTGTTATGATGGAAAATTATAGTTTCGTGTCTGGTAGCATATTCTGGACGCGGGTTAATTGTTGTCTAAACAGTTCTCTTCTGAGCTGTAAATTTTTGTGTCCTTCACGAATTTTCTTTGCTTTCAACGTCAAATTCACCATCTCTAAAACTTCGCAAACAATATCTGCATGTGGTTCCAGAGAAGCGTCTGCTCACCATAAATCTCCCACAAGAAAGCTCTTACAAACAAATTATAAAACAAAATTCCCTGCGAAAATACGTTTCCTTGGTTCAAAATAATAAAAAAGATCGACTAAATAAATTATGAATTTCTTTTGAATTTTCGTTAGAGCTCCGTATACCTGTTTGGCTGCGTGTTTGCATTTTACACTTTTAATTCACTTGTATAATTTTTGGTTGCATTTTATTTCTACATCCTCAACGTTAATACCATTAGTAGCAACCTGTAGGTGACAAGGATGTCAACTTGAACTGCCACACAGACCAATTGAAGTAAAAATGAAAGCTGTTGTATGCAATGCGTTTCAAAATGTCATAAGAAATCGGCCACAGAATATAAAATTCCTTAGAGATGAAAACGACATGAATCTTTAGTTTTGTAATTTATTAATTTCTAAAATATTTATGCACCATTTGTATGATGAGAGGGGTGGTTATCATTTACAGACAGAGATCTTTAAGTTAAAATAAAAATATTTTCAAAATCCATGAAATTGAGTTTCTCGAATGTGACCGATCCTGCGGAATCGCTATTTTTTTTTGCAAGTCGTTACACTATGGTTCTCTAGGTTTTACATACTCATCGCAATAAATCAGGCTAAATTTGGGTAATAAGCTTCGAAGGTCGAGTTAAAAGTGCTCTGTATATTAACAAGTGAAGTTCGATCTGCACTGCAAAAACTTACGATATTTTGTAGTTCAGGTTGGAACTTAGGTCTCCTATAAATAATTAAAACAATACGTTCCCAAAGAATGTATTTAGTAGTTTCATTCTTCTCACGGCGCTCCTTTGTGTACTAAACTGATTTCCCCTCCAAACCGGATAGTTCAGTCGTAAATTACTGGAGAGAAAACCAATTAAACGTCGAAAGTCTTCTATTTAATTCCAGAATTTTGTTTTATGAAAAACGTTTAATCAAGGAATTAGCCTGTCGCATACCCGGAGAAGCATTCCAAGCTACGTTTCCTTCAGTGCTGTAATCGTTGGCCAATTATCGCTTCTAGCGAAAAAGCAGAGTATCGGAGGCGTACCGGGCTATACATATTCCCATAGAAAATAACCTAGTGGCCTTAGATCGTATGAAAAATATGGGCAGTGAACATATGCATTTCGTGCTTTAACGTAAAATTTTCTAGAAAGTAATTGAATATAAGAATTTGAATCAATAACACTGCTCTGCACACTATCAATTACTTATTTTGCGCGCGTTGTATAACCATTCGCGCTGTTTTTTCTATTTTTATGCCAAATTAATCGATGTGACGGGCAGTTATGAGGGAGAACGAAAAATGACACTGCAGATAGCACATAGCCGCTACCGCTTTGTCTCCAAGCCAAACTTGACAAGGGATGACGGAAATTTGTTCCAAAAATCTACAAAAAACACCCTGTCAGAATATCAAATCAAGAGGCAATTACGAGCTCCATATACCCATTCACCGAATGCTAACCGAGTCAGATATAAATCGTTTAAAATTTCTCTTTAAACGAACTTAATAATTTCTGCATAGTTTTGCCGGACACCCAAGATCAATAAAAACACAAGAAGCTACACAATCTGCGTGCTCCTACCTCTTAACGTTCTTAAGGTATTCCATTATCAATATCGTACGCCTTCTGGCTTACCCTGTATTAAAAGTCCTCTAATTCGAATCATTTTGTTGTATGAAAATCTAGCAAGGCGTGTTGTATTGGTAGCGATTGGCTGCATGTCTCTAAGACACAAATTAATTCCATTTAAAACCTGTATGGAATAAAAAAAGGAAACAACAACAAAATATGGCATAATAAATTCGGCAACATTCAAAGTTTTTTTTTGGGATTTGTATTCAACCAAAACAGGTGTCACTTAAGTTAAGCTGTCGAAATTTTAATAATATTCGGCTGGTGGTTTCTTTGATGTGAAAAGGACACAAAATTAAATGAAAACACTGAAGTATTAAAAGCTTCAAACGGTTGCACGTGTAATTGTTTTCAGTAGGTTGTCTCTCTTCTCGCAGAGAAAATATCCTGGAACTTTGTGCCAATAAATTTCAAAGTAAAATGCAATTTAAATTATTTGTTATACTTTGTATTGGGTTCTTTTTATGACAACAAAATCTTTTGAAACATCTGTCAATCATTGAAATTAAATTAAATTTGCACATAACTGCCGAAAATGTCAAACTAAGTTACATGTGTCAAGAGGTAAAATAGGCAGGAACTTAATTTTATTCGTTATATAGAGTTTCAACGACATGGGTTTCTCGAAAATCTCAACATCTCCACTAAATAATAACATGAGGATTAACTTTAATTAGCGTCTCATTACATAAGAGATCAGAAACTTTGGTTTGATAAATCTCTGGTCTTTTCGCATTTGGCCTCGTAATCCTCGAAAAATTCCAGGCATAGCAACGTTGTAGCCAGCGCCATCTTTGGTGGTAATAACCCTAGCCAGTAATAATATTGGGTTTCGTTTTTATAAACTAGAAAAAGTGGCAGGGGACCGGTACTTGTGAAAAAAACGTAAGGCTACTTAGAAAAAATCGTACTATCAGCAGCTAGAAAATTATGCGGACTACAGGCCATGGCTTTATGACTTGAAATGTCATTTGAACGAAAAAACATGCGTTTTAGCTTAGAGGACAGCACACGTGGTCTGCGAACGTCCAGCTCGGGCGGAACATGGAGTAAGGACCGTACGCATACAAATGCATGCATATCATTGTGGACTTAAGCCTTAAGGCCACGGAGTACATCCATAACTACTAATTGACGGTCAGGCACAGGTACCAATTGACAAATCGATATCTATGAGTCATTTTTAAATGCAGTTTCATATAATATGTAATTGAGATAAAAGTACGTAATTGTTGTATAGGGTGGACCGTGTCTACATGTCGTGCAGATCCATGCCGTACAGTTGGGACTACAATAATTCCTTTGTCATGTTTCTGTAACGAATGCCGTTCACAGTCACTGCTACATTGATGATTTTCGGGTGTTTAGCGACACCCTCCTTCACAACAAAAATGTTTTCAGAAGGCCGACTTGCACCTAAACTCCAAGGAGACTTACTGGCCTTAATCGACCCAGTTTTTAACAAATTTGAAACACTTTGCGAATTATTGACACGTTAGAGTTGCACCTTTTAGACCGAAAATGTTGCAAAGTTTGCGAGCAGTCTTATCGTAATGTGTTTAAACAAAGATATTGTGTTGTTCGTTTTTTATATAGCGCTCGTTCCAGTTTTCGGAATTGGAACAATCATGGGTGACAGTCGTCAAAAATCAGAGTTGGCATTCGAGAAAAAAAACACAAAATTTAAATATGCATTGCATTTGACACCCAATAAAAAATTTTAATTGTAAGTTGAGACACCCCTGATCTGGTATGCTGCATATATAGACACATATGTGTAGTTGTAATTGGGAATGACAAACAATTTGAAATAACAGAACACGTTACTAGCAATTCACTTTAATAATTAAGTTATTGTAATTTAAAGGAAGCTCTGAACTCAATTTGTAATATCTCAACTACGTATGAGAGGTAATTGTAATTAGACAACAGACTTGTGTAATACTATGTTTAGACATGCTTAATTGCGGTAATTAAATTTTAACAATAGTTGTATTGTGTTCACACATAAAATGAAGATTACACAATTTAAATTTGACAGCCGTAACTTTGCTCATTTTGTTCTTAAAAGCTCGTGTTTGGGAATTTGGAACAACGGAAACATGGCGTTAAAAGAAATTTTTTTAAAAAATTAATTATTTAAAAAAAAAAGTTAATCATTTCCAAGCTATTATCGTTAAAAATTTCATGAAATTTACTACCCGTGAATTTGAGCTACCATTTCTTTTTATTTTTGTTTTCATATTTTTCTACATATTTGAAAAATACCTTGAAGAATAAAATGTAGCTGTATTGGTGATGCAGTCACCTTGTTCTATACGCCTTAACTTTTTCGGCTCACTGAACACACTTCACCAGAGTTGCATTGAAGATTTTATTAAAGTAATAAAATAAGGTAGTAATTGCTCAATTTATTATTTCAGTTCATGATAAATTGAGTTTAATTATGGCGTATGCCTGAGTATAGTATAAAGGTTAATTCCCTAGCTATTTGAATAGGAAAGAAGTCCTTTTGTTGACACGGGTGTAATGCGTCATTTTTCCCTTCTAAAACGTACCAGAGAAAGTACTATACTACTCAATTTGGCACACCTATTACATTCTGTAATAGCTGAACCTCGAAAATATATTAATATTTAATAGCAAAATTAGTACGAAATATTTTTGCTACGGCTTGCATTGTTTGCTGACTAGATTCATAAGATGTTAATTGGAGAATATGAACTGTGATGATAAAATGCAAGAACTTTTTAAGTTTCCTTGATTGTAGGTCTCAAGGATGAAAATGTTTCGAATCACATAGAACTGTTTTTAAGTTGGCTACAGCGCCATCACTCTGTACTAACACATATATTATATTATCTCGCTTGAACTAAGAAATATTATTTTACATTAATATAATTAACTTTCTAGAAATCCCAGGGGGTTTCTCTCCTTATTTTCAATTCATCTATTTATCTAATTGTCTTCGTTTTTTTTCTTGCAGGCTACGCAAAAGATATTGTTGGAGTTGAAAGAGGTATGTAAAATCTTTAGATTTTTTCTGTACTACGCTTTCTTCTAAATAATTTTAAGTGATTATCACAATGTTAAACTACATTATTTAATAATTAAAAAAATTAAAAGAAAAAAATTGCAATATGGTAGAAAAAAACAAAGCAAACATTACGTAAATGTAATGGAAGTATAAACTTAAAAAAAAAAATAGAAAATGTGAACAGAAAAAGGGAAGAAATAAAAAAATCTATAAAGTCTAAAAAAGTAAGTAAACCACACTTTGGAATATGTAAAAAGGATGATGAAGCAAACATACACATACAATCAAATTTGAAATCCACAATTGGCAAAGAGTATAAAGACCTTTTATACCCGTTCACACAACTCCACAAACAGCTGAGTCCAATGCAAATGATTATGGTTTATGGCAATTGTAACCCATACAATCACACACACACACACACACAAAGTAAAACAACCAACCCAACTGAATAAAAAGAATAGTATAAATTGGAGTGAAGCGGTTTGGAAGTGAAAGAACAAATAGCTTTTTCTCTGACTGACTGTTTGTTTGGTAGCTGTGGCATGTGCTACGAGCAAGAAAAAAAAATAAACTTCCAGTAATACAACCAACAAAAAAAATCCCTCTATTTAACTCCTGTATTCATATACAATGCAATTCAACAATTTTCTGTTTCTAGTTTCCAGAACTTACTGTTACAATTCTCCTCCCATTTGATAACAATTCCCCAAAGGCCAATCTATAATACGGGCTTAAAAAATATAAAATATAATAAATTTTAGCTGGCAAATATACCAGTGATAAAAAATGTAACAGTCTCCCCAAACATTGAAGTTGTTACTTTTTTAAGTGCTTAAAGTTAGGAGCATAATAATATAGTACGTAGCGCTAAGGGAGAGTATACTTTTAGGCTTGTTATTGTCAATTTGATAGCAGCCTCTTCAATTAAAGGCAAAATAAGTCTAACGAGAATAAAATATTAATTTGCGTGTTTTCTTTCTTAAAGGCAATATTTTCAGTGGAGTCAAAATGTTTTTTTTTAATGATGTGCTCGTTATTAAAATTAGGGTATCCTTCGACCTTTACGATAACGTATTTATATTTTTTTTAAAACGGCAAAAATTGTCTCATTTTTGATACTTTTTATTCCCCAGAGTTTCTAAAACTGGACTAATTTAAAAGCTTCTTATTTTATGCTTGTTTTGTGAATGTTTTGCATTAGAAAGATCTGTTGGGACAAATAAAAGAATATGAGGAAAACTGGTCATCTTTGGAATCGATACACAGTTTAATAAGTGTCTGTTATTCCTTATTATGGCCAGATAAACCGGCCGTTGACCGCTTCAAGCTTTGTTAAGAATAAAACTATTGAGGTAAGACTTGTCGTATTACCACTTCTAGATATGCCTTGAATACTTTCACTACTACTTTTATTTATTTCTATTGTGGCCATTTGTCTTCTAAAGCTTGTTTCGTAGACCTTACTGCACTAAATAATCCATTATTTTTTGCATTTATAGTTACTTCTACAGGTCTTCAGTGTGTTGTAATTGATGCATGTTGCAGAACAGCGTAAAATACCTAATAGCAAACGCACTCTTAACTTGAATATATTGTTTTAAACCCAACTGAACGTAAAACATTTCAATCCCAGAGCTACATGTAAAATCGCACACTTTTAGTTTCCTATCGGTAATAATCAGCATAATCTGATTTCTATCGGATGTAGTGTCCTGCCCTCAATTGGTCGTCTAAATCGATACTCAGTAAAACACATTGAAATTAAACAGAATCCCCATAGCACCTTCCTGCTTTTCGAGATTCCCCTTTTTCCACGAGCTTTTATGCTTTGAATAGCTGCCAGATGTCTATGAAAAGATGTTAAGTAGTTGGCGAATTTTGCGTCGGTTCTACAGCCGTACAAAATCCCTCTGACCCGATTATAGAGCAAGGGTTATTTTTTAGATGAATGGCTGTGCTAACAGGCGAAATTGCAATTTATGGGACAAGACTAAACAGCACGAGGTAAACCAGATGGCAATGCGACCACAGAGGGGCATGGTGCCGGCAGTATCACTTCTTCGAATACAACGAAGGTGAGGTCATAACCGTCAACGGCCAGCGTTACCGATCAATGATAGCCAATTTATTTTGGCCCAAATTGAAAGAAATCGTGGTCGACATGTGGTTCTATTAGAACGGCGCTACGTGCCACCCAACAAATGTCACAATGGCTATTCAGTATTAACAATATGAGTTCATGGTTATCACTCACGCAGGAGACGTGACGATCACTTGTCGGGTTTTCTAGTTCTTAACTTAAGCCATCATCGCTGGCATTTAGAGGGATCTATACGGCAGAGTCATTGATAATGTAAACACTCTACCAAGCAGCGATGGATATTTGAACGATATCATATGGCATAAATAATGACATATAGGAATGGGGCTTTTATCTAAAAAGAGTTACAATTTATTAAACATTTAAAGCTTAAAGGTCTTATTAAATTCCTTTATTATTATTTTTAATTTTTCGCTACTCTATTGTGTAGCACCATAAGAAATAAGATATTTTATATTTTTTAATTAATTGAATAAAAAAAGTCCAGAAAATGCATAATTTAAAAAGAGTTACGTTGTAACCTCATACACCGCTTGTTCTCTAAGTAAGAAGGCAATCGGCTAATAGCTGACACCGAGAGCCTCCGAGACATATTGGGACGCATCACGTAGCCGCCAATGTGTGGGGCTAGTTGCAGCAAAAAATTCCAGGCCGACTTCATTAGTAAAGCCGATAGTTTTTTCTGACGTTTTTGTAATTTGGTGTGACCATCATTCATGTAACCATCATATGCAGTTTTTACGTTAGTCGACTGTAAGCCGACAGATTTAGTATATTCGCCGCCACCAAATAATATTCAGGTTTAGTCGCCGCCGGTCTCAATTACTACAGCGTTCGTGCTCTGCTCGTTTTATTACATTTCAACAACGACCCGTCTATATTAGAAACGCCTCTATGAGTAAAGCCGCAGAAGTTGTATACCTTGCTATATTCAAATTCTGTTCTATTAGGCAATTTTTTTTCGCAAAGTGTACTATTTGTAGCTGCGCCGTGATATTGGCATTTTGGATGGCTTAACCAGCTGAATGCTTTTGTTACTTCATTGGTATTGAATTTTTTGTTATTTGTCTTACTACCGCTAGGGAAATTTTAAATGCTAAATTAAACTTAATTATATTGTACTTCAATTATGTAACATTTTTAGTAATTTATTAAACTTTGAATTTATTAAAAAAAAGAAAAAATTAGATACAGCAGCCAGCTGTCATATTTTCATGCTAATTTCTTTGTTTCAAATAAACAACACTTTTTTAACGAATTTTTGGATAGTGTCCATTTTCAAGGGTAGACTTTTTGTGTGGTTACTGAAACCATTGTTGCCCCTAAAATCGCCGAAATGCATATTTGACTTTAATTTTGTTTTAGTTTCCAAAAAGCTATTGTCATTTATTTTTAAAAACTGTCTGTCGTCTAGCAACTTTCTAATAATGTCTGCTCTGAGTTGTTAAAAAATATCACGTCTATTTCCTTTTATATTTTTCCTTAGCTGTGTGCCATTCGCAATTTTAATCTATATTTGTATTAAAATTGCCTCTAGCTTATAGACTTCTAGACTCTGCAACTGTCTGACAAAAAATAAAATGCTGCACAATGTGGATGCAATACGAGTACAACTACCATGGCAAGAAAAAAATCATTTCAACATTTTCCTCTGCCTGGGTTTGTCTATGGATAACAAATGCTTGAAAATTTAGCTTTCCAAAGAAAGACAGACAAAAAATAGTGCCAAAGTTAAACTAACGAGAAATAGTTGTTAGTCAATGTTAGTTATCTTTCATCAAGGTAATGTAGAATTTTTCTTTGTTCTCGTTTTATGCCTGCATGCTTTATTACGTACAGGAAGGAAAATGAAAGGATATTTTTATTTTGGTTATTGAACTGTATTAAAAAACCAGGATGGAAAAACTTATAATTAAAAATTGTGTATGTTGAAATAGCAGAAGGAAGAAAAATATAAAAAATAATTTACATATAGTTGATAGTGTTTATTCAATAAAAGTTGAAAGATGTTCATAAAGTTTAGTGGAAACTAATAACCGACTGTTTTATTAAAAATAACAAGGATACATTTTTAAATGTATGAACACAAGGAGATATATGAAGACGAAGGTTTCCGCTAAAACATCATGCATCATGTTTTATCTTGGCTGTAACCTTTTTCATTTGCTAAAATTATGGAATATAAAGAGGAAGGATCAATGTCAAAGAATGTGAATAACACACTTAAATAAAAAAAAATATCCTTGTGAAAATTCAGAAAGGTTGTCATGATAGTGGTCGTCACGATAAGAAGGAACAACTGTGGTTAACTCAATTTAGTCTGCTAACACTACCCAACACAAAAACTATATCTCTCCCGGTTGACTTATAATAAATAAATGTAGGCAAAATCTTTTGGTATTACATCTGGAAGTGGAGATATAGGAATTTTTACCTTCCTTCGATTGTTAAAATCAGGTAGTCCCGAAATTTATGATTATTGCAAATGGAAAATGTTGTAGTCGTTAGTTTAATAGTTAACTTTTTAAATATTACGGGTATCTTTGAACAGTCCTGATTTATATTGTATATTTGTGATGAATTTACGCCAAAATCGATAAAACCCACTTTCTGACTTATTTAGACAATGTTGTCTAGCTTATATTCCCCCAGACGTAGGAAATTAATATAAGTCGTGGCTTCCTTAAGCATTCTGCTTAAGATATTACACAAATGTGAATGCTTGGTATAAGGGAACCATTGAAAAAATTTCATTTGGTACGCCAGTGGTAAGACAGAGCCAACAAATCATACCGCAGATTGTTATTTTTGCCTAGCGCAATTAAAGCGGTTGTATGAAAAATCAAAACAAAGTATGAAGTATGGCGCAGTGGCAGCAACATTCCGACGACTTACCTGCTCCTGAGTGCCCAGGTCAAAATTCAATTGCAACAGAGAATATTTCAAGTTTGATAGATAGCGAAAATTGTAATGATCCAAATTATGTTCCGGAAGATGCATAAAACTTTTAGCGGCTTAAACTGACTTGATAAGAAATTAAAATTTACTTATTGACTTCAAAATTTCAATGGAATTTTTTTGAATTGGATGTGCAGGTAACTTTTGATCGGAAAACCTATAACTTACTGGTTTCCTACTATTCTAAAGAAGATGGCTTGGTTTTTTTTTCTATAATGTGAAAGGATTCATGTCACAGAATGATCAAAGTCATGCCGCTACTGAATGGCATTTATATATTGATTCCTCAAAATCAAGCTCGAAATCCGTTTTATTGCACGATGGAAATAAGCTACCATCTTTGCCCCTCGCTTATAGTGCTTACGATATTATAAAACTTGTATTAGAAAAAATTAAATACAGAGCACATATGAACTGGTATGTAGGCAGGCTATCAAAATGTTGCTGCTTTCTTTACGAATGGGATAGCCGAGCGCATTTCATCAGAGAAGATTGGTTATCACTGTACTCCTTAGAAATGGGACAGAAAGACATAAAATTTGTACTTTTAGTTGAGTCGGACAAAATTATTTTACCAGCATTACATGTCAAATTAGGACTCATGAAAAATGTAGTAAAAAATTGAACAAAGACGGTTCTGCGATCCATTTTTTCAAGCAAATTTTCCCGAATTTAGTGACGCAAAAATGAAAACGGCCGTTGTCATGGGTCTAGACTTAAAAAAAAAAAAACAAATTCAGGATTCATCTTTTACATCTACTCTCAACGATATTGAAAAACAAGGAACACTCATTGATGTCACAATTTACTTTGCAACAATAAATCAGATGATTTTTTAAAGTTTTGTTGGACTTCTACAATAAAATGTGATGCCATACTATAATAAAATTGTATTTCCTTCACTTGCATTTGAATTTGTAGCCGAATATACGGGGTCAGTCAGTTAGTGGCGAACATGGAGAACACTTACCAAAATGTCGCAACATTTGAACAGCGCTTTCAAGATAGATGGGAGCCTGCTATGCTCGTAAATTACTGCTGGAAGCTTATTAGAGATACTCCGGAATTACAGTACAAAAGAAAACCCAGTCACTCCAAAATTTTGGATTTTGATATTTATTAAGTAGTGAAAATGGAACCCGCAACTCCCAAGCGGACAGACAAACACACTACACTACTGACTACTTTAACTTGGCGCTCTAAGTTTATTTCTATTTACTCACATTGGAAATGGTTTTTCAAAAAGGACGAGTCGATGTTTAAATGGATTCAAACAAGCAGCGTGTGAGGTATCCTTGTTTTATTTCAAAGTCTCTTGTATACGATTATATTTGCAATGTGATATCGAACATTGAGTGGGCTGGGATCTTTTCATATTTTTACACCGTAAACGGGCGGATTTTCACGTATTTGTGACAATATCTTGAAGTTCTTTTATACATAAAACAATAACGCTTGTCCTTTTTTTTGTTGAAATAAATAAGAAATTGTAATAAATTCACAAACACGTTTTCCATGCAAAAATTTACTTAATGCTGCGAGTTTTTTTACTAGCACTTTAAATAAATATAAAAATACGAATTTATATGCAAAATATGTCGTACCCTGCATAATTAATTTTTCTGCAGATTCCAAAGCTAAAATTAATACACGCTACACTGGTCACTTACACAACATTAATTTTCCACATTTTATACAAGTCTTGGAGTCATCGAAATCCCCATTAAAAACATTAAAAATTTATAAACGAACAAAAGATTTGTCTTTTATTTTTTATTTAATTCGTTTGTATGCTCATAGTTTTATGCATTTATACTTTTTACATGAGTTTTCTTTATGTCTATTCGGGAGCTGGGTTATTAAACTTATTTTTCTGCCAGTATCTTCTGTATAATAAACTATTCACGCGGTTGACAGTTCATTCTTTGCAATCATAGAGAGAAAGCAAGAGATAAATAAATTGGATAAATCTAGCTAAAGTGACTGTTTGAAAAGACCATAAAAGCCTACAGTTTTGCAATAAATATTGACTCTTTTGTTTTTAATGATTATCCCAATAGCATATATTATCAATTGGGATATAAGCTGCATAAGAACCAGCAATCCCTCATCAAGCGAGCCTCGATCCCCTCGAAGTCGGTATCTAGAAAGAAAATGTTACATGAAGAGAAAAGCTGTCAATCCTCTCCCAATTTTGACGTTCGTATAATTAAATTTCGCAGAGGAAAACAGGAAGCTTTCATCAGAACCAACATTCTGCGATTATTATATTTTAACCATGTCGCATAAGTTCCTAGATTCGTCTGTTAACCATTGATCTCTATCTATACCAAACGATGTCTTTCAGTGGTTGTGACTGAAGTATTTGGAACTCCTTTTTACATTGAAATTGTTTTCAATCCGTAAAGAATTTCAGTTTTGTCTATCCGTCCCCAAATGCGGAGCGCAAAGTAGACTCTTATGAGAAACTCGTACCAGTTCGTGGGACAAAAATGTTGTATAAGTTGGCGCTAGTGTTGTAGTTCTTACTGCGTTATGCGTTCCACCAAGGCGTGGGTCATAAAACTACATTTTGCTCAGGAGTTTGAGATTATCTAAGTTCCTGCTACACTATTCTCATAGAGAGCTTGTACCGTCTTACCTTGGTTGAGGGTTAAAACGTAACCATCACGTTGTTCCACTGAAAGGGTTTTACAATTAGTACCATTCTGGTTAGTCACTGGTCGAACTTTGAAAATACTTTTTATCCCGTTTAAGGCTCCTATTGCACCATGGCTCCCCAATAAGTTTTTAAGTCAACGAATTCTGTGTCTGGGGAGGTACGTGTCAGTTTACCAGGCAGAACTGCTTGGGTTGCTGCATGTGTTGGATCACTTGCTTGAAAGCCGAGTGCATGGGAAAAGGATTCTCATTGCACTTGACAATCAGTCAGTTATAAAACGCATGAGGCAAGTGAACGTATATTCCAAACTGGAGCTGGAATGTGTTTTGAAACTGAACAGTTGTGCCTCGTTGAATGAGGTGACGTTGATGTGGGTTAAGGGACAGATAGGCACAGCTGGGAATGAAGCAGCAGACGAACTAGCAAAAAGGGGATCTGAAGTGAATTTCTGTGGACCAGAACCCAGGGTTGCCCTGGGGAATGGCCTAGTGCGAGCTAAAGTTCTTCAATGGGTAAACTCATTACACCTGAATAGGTGGAGGGAGAATACCACATTTAGACAGGCTAGAATGGTGCTCAAAGAGCCCCTCGGCAGGAAGGCCAGCAAGGTGCTCGGATATAATAGGGCTACTTTAAGCTGGATCACTGCGTTAGTGACAGGATATAGAAACTTCAAGTACCATCTGGCTAAGACTATGCCTGGTAGAGGCTGAGACGGTAGCGCACATTGTGTGTGAATGTCCAGCACTGGCTAGCATAAGGCTTAAGACCACGGGCAGACACTTGTTAGATGTGAATGCCATGGGGGAACTAAGCTAGCAATTGCAAAAGACTCCGTGATGAGGAAGAGTGTCGACAGTTACCAGTCG
The DNA here is from genome assembly GCA_963932375.1 of Phania funesta. NCBI lineage: Eukaryota > Metazoa > Arthropoda > Insecta > Diptera > Tachinidae > Phania > Phania funesta. The sequence continues at coordinate 97,953,789 of OZ010653.1, read as the reverse complement.
ACAGTCTGAAATCACTTTAGTCAAGAGTAGAGGCTATGGCTCAATTGAAAGTAAGGTGGTTGTGATTACGGATCGGTTCCCTGAAATCAATTTGAGGAGCGAAATGGGGGTCGAAAAGGGACCCAGAAAGTAAGTGGTCTGCTTTGATATCCCCCCATACATTAATAAGTCAACGAATTTGTGTTCAAAGTTTGGTTTCTCCGCTTAAAATTTAAGTTCTTGGTAAACATTGTATGAAATAATTCGCTTGGTCAATATAATTCACATAGAAACTAAATGTTGAAGAGTTGTTTGTTTTCTCTTTTTCGTTCGGGTAGTGACGGACGTCTAGAATTGATAATATCCAAGAAAAGTGGTTGAATAAACGTAAACAATAGAAGTTTGCCGTAACGGAAATTTCTGCGGTTCTTTTGTACGAGAAGACTTGGAGAAACTTAAGAAGTCTATAAGATCTCCTTCAAGGACGTAATTTTATTAATTTTATAGTTTGATTTTTTGCTAAGAACTATATTTTTCACAGGTTATTTTGGCACTTAACACGTTCATATGCTTAAAAACTGTAGATGCTTTTTTTATGCCGAAATATATGTAAATTTACAATCTACCAACAGCATCTGCTTTGCTATTTTCTTTCAACATTTCCTGACTTATCTTCTCATTATCCTCGTTCCACACCAATCACTCCACACCATTAGACAGACCCTACATCCCTCTCTGCTATAAATTTAATTTAGCTAGCAATTGTATGGGTCTATGATGTGAGTGCTATTTTGATTATTGTAATAAAATATTTAACGTCGCGTCTTTTATAGTTTTGCATTTTATATTTCGTTGGTCTTATCGTTTTATAAACTAAACTGGGTGTTGTGTGATTGCTGTAGTTGGAAATAACAATGGCAAATGCAGAGGAAAATGAGCTTGCATAGCTAAATATATGGCATTGTATATAGTATATGCATTTTGCATATATTGAGTGCATTTTATATGAATGGCGTATGGGCATGACACACTTGCAAGTGACTGGTTGGCATTTAAGCAGACTTAAGTTTAAATAGTTTTAAAATTTTTTTATCTTTAACATATTCAGGGACTATTTCCGACAGCTGTATACAATGTCAGGGTATTGATAAACTTTAAGTTTATTGCCTTTAACATGCGTTAATTGAAATTGGAAATTTGTGTGAATGTGTTTATTTGCGAAAAAAAAATTGTTGGAAATTCAGAATTCAAAGCAATTTTACTTTGAGCTCAGTCCAGATAGAGGAGCCAGAAAATTTCATTAGAAACTGATTTGAAAAGCCTTCGTGTACAAGAAATTGTTTTGTGTCTTAACCAACATTTTCGTAATCTTTTTAATTTAATTTTCTTATCAGAGAAGCTTTTTTTAATACAGAAAGAGTAGATCATATTTAATTTTTCCAACATTTCGCTGTTCCAAACAAAATGTTGTATTTGTTTGTGCAAACATTTTGTATTCAAGTTGAATTACAAAACTCGTAAACAATAAAAATATATAATTTTCGTATCATTTGCAGCAAATGAGTCATGATTCATAACTTGTTATACAAATTTAAATGAACAACGAAATAACGTAGTCGATGAGAAAACCACACGTAGTGTGGTATGCGCTTAAAAACTGCAAATATAGAAAAAAATGTATTTGATTAAACTTTAAACGAAAATTTGCTTTAAACTAATTTAATGATTTTCTTAATAGAATAATTATTTATTTTTTGTCGATATTTTAAAGTCTTAAATTAAATTAAAATAATAAATTACAACAATGGAGTGAAAATTACATTAAGGGCAGATAGAAAGCATTTTTTGAGTCTGCTTTGGTATCTCTTTCTCCATGATTGAAATACTAATGAAAATTTCCTCATCATCACTGATTACTTATAATTCTGCTACGAAATGTTCGCAGTATTCCCAGTAAATTTAATTTGGATATGAAGATAAGTTATTGAAGTAAGTACTCTACGATTATGCAACAATACATCTTATGGCTCTGATGGTCACATCCGTCCGTCAAATAAATACGAGATCGGCTGAGAACAACGCCACTGTCAGTGAAATTGTGCTGAAGGAGTTGCGAAAGTCGATTTCTCGCCGTTCACAAAAAGTAAGACACACTCAAGCAAGCTTGAGTCGAGTCGATAAGGCCGGTACTGTTTTTGAGACCCATCCGATGGAATAACAGAGCGAAGGAATTGGAAACTCTCCATGTGAATACTGCTGCAGGAGTTTATCTCATCTCCAACTACTCAGCTAAATGTAGTTTCATGGCATACTCCTTGGTAGAATGCAAAGTTTTACACGGAAAATGACTATGGTCCAAGTTGAAAGATGTGAACGAAGTCAAAGGAGCTTCCAGTAGAACATTGCTATGTGCCGCGCAATGATTGTCATCGTATACATTCTGTAGATGACTTTAAAGACCACATAACACTGGCCATCTATGCGGCAAGATCATTGAAAATTGAACCACTCGAGTACGTGACACCTCGAGAATCCGCGACGTACAATAACCATTCGAGTACGTGATACCTCGTGAATCCGCGACGTACAATAAAACGATGTCACATTCCATGCTTAATTGAAAAAAAAAATTTCATTAAATCTCACCCAAAGCTTTTTATATTCCAATTCAGCATCCATTCACAGCTATTGGAAGCCCTTTTATATGAATCTTGTATGTTAGTGACGTGCGTTATTGGAACATAAGCAAGCTGATTTCTATTGTGCATGAATTATACTTTAGAGGAATCTAAAGTTATCGTCATTATCATTAGAGGAAAATGAAACCTCTTTTCGAAGAGATTGGATTCGATAATGGAATTAGTTCAATTCTTCCCATTTAGATGACAAAATTCAGCATCTTGGTATTTGGATAAACTACATGATGCCATAAGTCTTTTAGACTAACTTCTGCGATTAAATGTCTGAAGATGGCATATAGCCGAAACCGGTTTGTCACCAAACCAAACTTGAAAAGAGATAACGGAAATTCGTTCCAAATTCTACATCAACACACCCTGTCGGAATATCAAATCAAGCATTCATTTTTCCTAGATGTTGGCATTTTTTGCCTGTGTAAGTTTAAATAATTTTACTACTGCTGCCTTTAAGTGAAGTCGAAACAAAAAATTTATTTCGTGAGTTCTCAATTCGACCCATTTCTTTGTGAGGGCAAAGACATGGTTCGAATAGTATCAGGCCAATAAGTATCAGTTTAATAAACTAAACTGTAAACCCAGTAAAAATTACAAAAGGGTAGTTTTTGAAAGCACTTTTGATTCAAAAGATTGTACCGACACTGATGTTTTTAATTTAGTCATTTTGTTTTTTATTGAGCAAAGGCAGGATTTATGCCTTTTGGAACTTTATTTTTGTAGAAAAAGGGTTTAAGGATATTTTTAAGAAATGTACTTTATGACTATATTAGGTAGAAAGTCCACATGACACCGTTTTGCATAATATATAGTACTTTTACAACTTGCTGTTTGGTTTGGAGACAAACCGGTTTTGGCTATGTGCCATCTTCAGAGTCATTTTTCGTTCTAAACAAAAAATATGGAACAAAGCTGAAACCGGTTTACATCCAAACCAAACTTGATGAGGGGTAACGAAAATTAATTTCAAAAACTACACATTATTTTAATATAATTTGTGAAAAGTATCTTTGGTGCCTTAAACAAAAAGTACTTTTTTGCATTTATCAAGTTTTTTTTAAACATGTGCAGTTGAACTAGGTCCAAATATGCCAAAAAATCCCTCAGAGAACTTAGAAAATTTTATAAGTTGAATTTTAAAATTTTTATAAAAAATTTCACAAATACAATTGAGAAATGGCACTTAGATGCTCCTATAGTGTGGACTGTTGGCTTCATTCTCCATTTGGTCTAGATCAGTGACAAAGCAAGATGTGTCCAAATATGCCAAAAAATCCCTCAGAGATCGTATATCAATCTTTTAGTTATTTACTTGTTTTATTCATTTTTATTAAAAAATTTTTATTTTATGTTTAAATTCACATATATGTACGTATGCAAAACGTATATTATTGCAAATCATTTCCAGATTCGATATTAAGTCAGAAAATATTTAACTTTTCAGTTAAATATGTTTTGACGTAAGCGGTTACGTCGAAACATATTTAACTCGGAATATTTATCTTCACACACATACTTATTATACATATTTATTTGAATAAAATGATATGGAAGAAATTATGGATTTGAAACCAACTTAAAAAGTACTTCTGCATTATTTTTTTAACAAAAGTACTTTTATGTTTTAATGTTTAACAAATGTACTTTTAACATTCTTAGGGATAACTACATTAGATTTTATTTTGCTTGCTTCTTTTTAAATAAAGAAGCAACTAAGTTCAATTCTGTTTTGGGACGGATGTTAACAATTTTTTTTTCAGCATAATGCAAATAAAACTGAACCAAAAAGCGAATTAAAAAGATGTTTTCAAAATTTGTCATACTTCACTTTATAAAATATGTATATTTCGCATGCTTTATATGATTTTTTGGATTTGGCTACCGCTTTTTACTGCCCCGTTCCTTATTTTTCATGTATTCGTTAGTGTCCTCCCTAAAGTATTCGTCCGCCTTTTTAATATCTTTAACAGTTATTTGTCAAAAATGTTTTATTTTTCTGAATATTCATTAATTTATTCTACCCTGACGTAGTTTTATCTGTGAAAAATTGTTATTTATTTCCTTCAATTTATGTATATGTTTACATGTATGTATGTGGTTTATTGTTTGATTCTTGTTTTTGGTACAATTACTGTTAGTGTGGCAAAGTCTGCCATTAAAGCACAAATTCCATGCTAATACCAAAAAGAAGGGTCAGACACAACCACAAAATGAAAAACAGCAAAAACAGCAGCAACAACAAGAAAATTGTTTATTTTTAGTTTCATGCAGCTTTACAAAATATGTGATAAGGCAACATGACCATGAATCATACAAAACCAAATAAATACACACACACACATGTTCACGAACATAACTACATACATATTTGTGTCAACATAAACGCATATGGTATTGTATGTCATGTGTGTGCCTGCTTTTGTTCAAGTGCAAGTGAGTCTTGTGTAAATTGCTTGCAAGTTGCCTTGTCTGCCTTGTATAGGTACAATAATTTACAAAACACTTGCATTAATGTAAAAAAGAAGGCGTGTACATAGAGAGTACGACTACTATATTGTCGTCAGTGGACCTGCTATCAGTAAAAATTTTATACTGCACCATGTTGTGTATCATGTTTTTAAATTTTTGGGACTGTGTTTGTTTTCCTTCCATTTAGTAAATATCAACAAACCCTTTAACAAAAATGCTGTTTGGTATTTATGCATCTTGAATGGACAGTAAACATTACAATTGAGTCGGCACCAATATGTCTGATAATGATTGGGAGTTTCAAACATTTTGCAAATTTTTAACCATAATTGTTTTTAATTCGCTTGAGTCCACTTGTCTAAAGTTTTTATGTTTCCTGGAGTATGGCTAGACGTTTAGTCTCTCCATGCCTGAGGTGTGTTTTCACAATTATGAAATATTTAAAATTGTTAGGAAACATGGAGCAGGCAGAGCCGAAATTGGTTGGTAGAAATAACGGTTGTTTTCACACAACAGTGATCTTGATCAAAGTATTCAACCTCTTAAAAAGGTGTCATAATTTTTAAGACCCGTTTTGAACCGGCAGTATAAATTAGAACTCATTTTCGCATCGATTACCTTAAAAAAAAATTGGAACAATAACAGATGCATTATTCGTATTGACAATATCTCTCAGTTTAACGTTAAGATCTCCTCTGCGGTCTATTCGATGTTGGTTCCACCTCCGTATAAATATATTGCTTGAAAGTCAGGAGATAACTAATATCATGTCGGACCAATTATAAGCTTGTGTTGTAATTCAAAGCCACATCGCTCATGACCCAAAATCTTCCCGCCATTTCGATGTGAATATCCTCCTGGGGGCTTCGGCTTCATGTAGTTTAGTTTTTGGTGACTTCTTGATGGTCCTTATATTGCATTTTCAGACAATCATATCTGCAAATAGGACAGGTGACGAAGGTTCAAATGGCAGTTGATAATCCCTTAAAGAACAATTATATAAGTTTTAAAATATGGTTTGCATGGAAAACATCTCAATCATTTGCTTGTGTCTGGTCGACCAAAGATCTCTGTGCTCGACGAAATCTGTGATTATATGAAGAAAATTGCCTTAGGAATGGGCCATATCGCCATAAGGCAAGATAAAGCGTTGCTTCTACTTAGACTCGCTTAAACAAGGATTGTCTAGGGACAAAATATTAAAGGCATCACTAGGAAATTTACCAGCCATTATAGAAATAGACGTAGTCGGTCAAACGTCAATATTTTTACGTTCTTTTAACACCGCATTGAGATCGATCCCGAATTTTCTGACTATATCTCATTTATTATTTGAGTAAATTAAAACGTTTAAGTGATATTGTTCGTCGCAAGAGTTCAGTTCTGTGTGCAGCAGCGCACACAGTATGCAAAGCTTGCAACCATTTAACGTGGCTTCTTCTGCTGACTTTCATATTTCCAAAATACAAGTTACCACTTTAGCAAAAAACTTTTGAGACGGCTGAGATGATAAATGAAAATTCATAGAAGTAAATGAAGGTTTTTTTAGAGTTTAGTTTTCCGTTTTATTTGAAATGGATATTACTTAAAAGCCGAAAGTATGCCTTTCGTGCAATAAATGAACCGTTTTCGCTTTATTAAAGAATTATGTTTAGTGCTTTAATGGTTGCGTAAATTTGTATCCAAACTTCCAAATTTAACTGTACGTTTCTTTTCACACATCACTGTACTGCATTAAACAGTAGCAAAGACATTAATTACTCTATCTCTCTCTCTTTCTCTATTTGTTTGTGTTTGCATTACCATTAATCTGTAGTTAATGTAACTCTCTTTGAATATTTGTGGCAGGGCTGCTGCCCTTACTAGATGAACAGTATTTTAAGATTTGAAAAATTTTTAGTCATTCGCCTATAAATTTTGTCTCTAATATTTTTGTATGTTGCCAGTAAAATTTTAAGTTCTAGCATTATAAAGATAATACATGATTTATGTGTTTGAGTGTGGATGTGTGTGTTTTTTGTGCTTTCAAATTTAAATAAGAGTTTTTGTCGAATGTTAAAATTACTGAAAAATAAACAAAGTAAATATGTAAGTATGTATAGGTATGGGTATATTTTTGAGCGCCCTTCATTTTGTTTGTATTTTTTAATTCAATGATTGGCTTAACATTTTTGTGCTGTGTTTTGGTTGCTTTATTTAATTAAATAATGTTTTTTTTTTAAAGGTTAAACATTGTGGGTGCTGCCATATGTTTAAAAGGAATCGTTATAATCGAAATAAAAACACACAATTTGGTGCTCAAATACTACTATTATAAAGGTCAAAGTTAAGACAAAAATTAACTATGTCGTTCAAGCATAACTATAAAAAAAGTTTAATACTTGAGTTGTTTTTAACCTCATCACAACCTTCATAACATTTTATTTTTTCATAAAGCAAATTTTAGCGGTTTTTAAAATAGCAATTATAACAAATAAAGAAAAAAATTGCTGAATTTGCTAGCAACGTCGTACCATTAACAAAAGCAAAAAGACCTTCAGAACATTGTATAAATGGTGAAATACAACAAATGTTTTAACAATGACTAATTATCTTAAGTAAACAGAGAAAAAACTCATAAACCAGCAATAACGAAATAATTCAACTACGACAGCAATAACATAAATAGAATAGCAGCAATGAAATAAACTTAAAAAGAGAGACATAGTTACCACATAAAAATGCGGAGGAATTTTTACCGGAAAGATTTCAAATAGTGACTACAAAATCGCGATATGTTTTTAAACCTTTACCGAATGTAAACAATATTTGTATATATGCGATATAGTCTTTTCATGTGTATGTTGAAAAGGTGTAATTCGCATACCCCAGATAACATAAGGGACTATATGCGGGTCCGGCCTGTTTGTTCGGAAAAATTATTCCATAAGTGGCTAACATATGCCAAAAACTGAATTTTTGATGTGGTTGTTAATGCACAGTCAGCGAACGTTTTTCATGTAGCTTTTAGCTATAGTCGACTACTTTAAGCTATATTCGTCTATATTTTGGCTTCCGGTTTTAGTCGTTTTATGTTCCTTTTAAACTCTCCTTTCTCTTCCCTAAATGTTTATAAGTTTTTGATAAATTCGCTGTTTTTTGATAACTTGTAGATAAATTTCTAATACTTGATAAAATTTAGAGTTTTCGATCCAACTTTAGTTCTTTCGTAAATTCTTTCGTTAAGTTCAAAAATATGCTGAAGTTTGGTTTTGGTTACTTATTTGTAAAAATTAAGTTTTTTATAATTTTTGAAACTTGTGTAACACAGGTTTTGTTAAAATTCCGGCGTTTTTTCATAAAATATAAATTTTTCTGACAATATTTGGTGAAACTGCAAATTTTTACTGAAATTTGAAATTAAAAATTTAGTTTTGAAATGTAACAATTTGGTGAGTTTTGGCGTTTGTAGTATTTTTGGAATTATTTTACTTTATTTCAGTTTTTTAAATCTAGTGGTGAATTTTCGAGATTTTGGTGAATTTGGCATGTTCCGTCATTTTATGGTGCGCTGTCGGATTTTTGGAAAATTTTGTTATTTTGGTAATTTAACATTTTTATACAAGTTTGTTTCGTTTTGTGGGCAAATTTTTATATTTGGTGAATTCCTACGTTGATTTACATTTTTTGAAAGAGATTTTGTAAAATGTTTGATTTTTAGTATTTAGAAATTTCTTTGGAGGATTTAAATTTTTTTTTGTGAATTTCCGATTTGTGGTGAAATTAAATATTTCGTATGTAATTCATAACTTAAATAAAAAAATTGTTCTTTTTGCTTGATGCTTTTGACTGAATTTATGTTTATTTTATCATGTACCACAAATTTGCAACAATGAAAAGCGTTAGTCGGCATCAATTCAAATATGATTTAGCAAACAATATGAATAGATTTAATTTCCTTGGTAATATCCAACCAGAAAGATTGTGTTTTCTTGAATTATTTAGAAGCTTCCAGCAAGTTTAAGCAACAAATTATTTTTGCTTCCCGTTTCGTATATTCAGAACTAGAGAGAAAAAAATTTCATTTCCTTATTAAAAATAAAATTAAAATATAACAAAATGTAACTTGAACACGTGTTCAGCTTTGATTTACATTCCGTTTTTGTTGTTTTTTGGTTCTAGCAAAAAGTTTACCTTCTGATTTTCCTCTCTCAGACGTGCCATGAAAGAAAAGTTTTTAACAAGATTTTCTGCACAATTTTTTTTAGTACTTTCCTCATTTTTTATTGTTACAAATTAATATTTGTAAGTACTCTTGCACCTGTTGTTATAAGGTAGAGTTTAAATGCCATTGAACTTATAAATCACAAGGGTACCGTAAAGTAATGAAGTAGTCGTCCTACCATTTAATGTGCAGCAATTTTTGTAATTGTTAAATTTTTTTTTTAATTTTTAGTGCCACTTGAAAATGTAATTAAAAAAGGGCCATATTCTTTATTTTAAAAAAACTTACAATAATAATTTATGTCGTTCATATGATCACTATGAGCACGTTTGCAGAGTTCTATTTTCCACCACTGCGATATTTCACTTATGTCACCTCCTTCCATTTCTGGTCAAAAATATTTTTTCAACATGACACAGCACTGAAATTTAATTAAGCTTTCTGAGTTTGCATTGCAGTCCTTCAAAACATATCTTGATTTGTTACCAGCCAATTATGCATATCGATGAAATTCAGGGTTTTCTTCAAGCGTTACTTGAGCCCAATGGAGATGCTTCAGTGCCTGAAGTGAGCAAGAGCGGGGTCAGTTATGTGGTGCCATCAGTAATATTACGGAATCAAACGATTTTAATGTTCTTGGCATGAAAATCCAGTGCAATAATCAATGGTCCACACATTTTTCAGATCGTGAAAGAAGCCTTGGCGTATTAAAACGATGTAAGAGATGCTTCACTCCATCTGATATCCCAGCTATTTCTACTGCACACATCACACCAGAAATGGAATATACCTCTCATGTATCCGTAGGTGCTCCGAACATATGGACGTATAACAGCTGATCGCACAACACACTAGAGAGAACGCCCTTTCTTTAGCTGAATTGTTCATATGACGAATGAACTCCCTGCAGTCGTCTTTCCTGCTACTTTGAACGTAGGAAAGTTGAAATAGAATGTCCATAACACTATTCTTAAATTTTTTTAGTTCCAACACAATGCATGGAAGTGGAAGAGATACTTCATTTCTGGATTTATCTTGAAGCAAACATTTTTACAAATGGATTCGTAGATTCCTAACTTATTTATTCATTGCCAAATCTTGCTGGTTCCCGTATTCACATTGGCTAACATTTGTACGTTGCCAGATCATCAGAAGTTTTATTAGAGCCACACACTCAAACTTTGAACCACCTAAAGCTGGGAGCTTTTATTAAAAGTGTGATCTGGTCGTTTTTATAAATTTGATCGTTTAAAGTGTTTACGTTACTGATGAGGGGATGAAGTGCTGAATTTGAATCTTTCGTTTGTAGATTATTGGGGAAAACCTGCTGCTTAAAGAAGAAGCTCTGAAAAAAAAAACAGACTAACGGCAGCACATCGCATGCTCTCGAGGGCCAGTTCACATCGGCTATTCATGGAGTAACCATACCGCCAAAGAGCACGTGTCGTGGCACCTGTCGCAGTCCAGTTTGAAGCACATTTTGCTCGTATCCACAGGAACCGAAATTCGACTGGTTTATGTCTGTGAAAGATCATGGTCTTGTTGAACTGACTACATCGAATTATTCTGTACACTGTTACAACAGCGGCAATATTTTCGCTGTGTGATTGAAATAAAACATTTTCAAACAACAATGAAGTAGACATACAAATTCAGACGATTTTCTTTTCGAATCGAATTACACAGTAACCCTCTAGAAGTTAACTAATTGTTTCAGAATTAGTCGACTCTATTGCGATTGCCAATCGTGGATTTATTTACTGGGATGGACGATTGAGTAAAGAATAATAATGGTGCAACACGCTCTATATTGATAATATACTTTCAACGTGTTGCTCGACTTTTCACCTTTATTGTACGAAAAGAATCCAACCATCAATTCTGCAAAATTTTTCGCAGAAATTATTAACCTCTAACAAATAATCTGAATTTATTCTTCCCGCAGTATTCATTGCATTGGAGAGCTACAATAATGTCCTTATTATTATTATTGCTATTTAAATTAAATTAAAAATAACATTTTTCTGTTTCTATTGTTTTATGCCCTTCTCTTTCAATTTCTCATTTTAATGACAATCATTATTCATTTTTAAATTTCTAATTTTATTTCGTTGCCTTTGGTGGCAGTTAATGCCCAGAGTGGGAGATCTGACTTTTTTTATACTTAAAATTTAAAATATTTTCTTATTATTAATCATGAATAAGAGAGCAATTGAAAGCTGCTCATAGATTTCATGCGAACATTAACTGGGTCACTGTAAAGCGCTAAATGATTTCGTTTAATTGGATGGAATTTGAAGACCACTTCAACTTTTTGCAGGAAAATTAATAGCGAATAGTAATTTACATTTTATGTTTTATTATTGTCGTAAAGCATAAAAGGCTTCAAAGTGGTTAAAGTTAATGTGAAATTTTCTATATAATTTTTGATAAATTTGAAATGATCTTTGGTGGAGTCAAAATATTAGTCGTTTTCATTCGAGGAAGTTATCTGTAATGAAAGCAGCTCCAAAACATATATTGACCATTTCTACCAATTCGAGTGCTTACTGTTTATGGTGCATGCTTCCAGTGCGAAGTGCGTATGCTTCCAAAACTATTAGACGTTCCGTACCTGTCCAGTTAGACCAGCTAGATTATTTTCTTTAGGGATATTTGAAGTCAAAAGCCTTGCTCAATAAGCCAGCTATGCTTCAACGCTTGGGTGTCAACACCACTTTCGTAATTCGCGAGATACCAATGCCATTGCTGGAAAGCGTGTTCGTAGGACATTCCGAATGGTCCACCTACAGCGCGGGCAAGGAGGCAATTGCTTAAAATTAGGCAGAGATTGGTCTTTCTGGTCATAATAGAGATTTCGTCATATAATCAGATTGTAAGTATTTTGTTTATAATTAAATAAAGGTTCTAAATTGATAATCATTTTTACTATCTGTAGACTGTGCTTACCTAAGGTTATGGTTAACTTTACTATGGAGGCACCTGGCACGATTGTATGATAACTTTATGCAACGGGACACACAGATCCGCTATGGTATTTACCAAAATCGTTATCAAAAAATTATGCTCGCTTACTTACGCAAGCGTCTCTCCTGTTTTCGGGTAATTACAATAAAAATTTAAAATACTTTCTCGAAATTTTGGAAAATAGCTAATAACGTAAGTCGAAGACCCTCTCAACTAGTTACCACCCGTTTAATATAAATTTTATTTTTATATCGCTTTTTTGTAAAGACTCATTAAAATTAATTAAATTCTCGTTATTACTCGTAACAGCTCCAATTATCCCGGTATCACCTGTACATTTTTTTGTTCTATGAGTAGGAGTAGAGGAAAAAAGAAGATTGCATAAATATTTGTGGAAAGGAAAAATTTGGATTTTATGAATAAATTCTATTGAATAAAACAATTTTTTTTAAAAATAAATTTGCAAATTTTCTACAGATATACACAACACATTTGTATGCATGTGGTTTTTGATTGAAAATGGTGGAGTACGTGTGGGTTGAAGTAAAAAAGGAGTGTGCGTGGGTTGCAGTATAAATACACCGTCAGTATTAAATAAACATTTAGGCAGTTCACAGATTATTCAGTGCATTTTCGTTTGAAGTAAAATCAATAAATGCTCAAAAAAGCAAATTGTTACATCTGCATTGTGCGGATTTCATAGTGTTGAATTCAAATGAGCAAGGATTTTGTCTAAAAATTTGAGCTTTTCACTAAATATCAGGTAAGAAAGCGTTGAAGTTTTGAGTCTCAAATATGGCAAGCACGCTAGTGTTACGAAATCATTTAAAGTTTACCAAACTGTGGTTGATAATTTACTTCAGCCCGTTCGCCTATAAGCCTCAGTGGCCTATGAAAACACCGAAAAAGTTAAGGAAATTGGTTACGATAATCGCGGGGGTGCATTGGGCTGAACGATGCATGGAGGTATTTAACGTGCAGCTCAACTTTGTGCCGTTCTGCAAACTTCGTATATAATCGCTGAGCACTCAACTTAATTTTGGTTATTCCTAAAACATTTGGCTGAAACAAAACATTTCTGTGGTATTTCAAGACAGCTGAACTCAAATTTTCTATGCTCGGAGAATTTTGCCAACAAAAAATTAGGTCATAGAAAATAATTATTTCAAATGGGTATGAATTCATGTTCTGCAGAAATACTTAAGAGTTGAAGCTTGTAAGGCCTTGGTTTGTTAACGTTTGTGGCCTTGACTGAGCCATTTTGCGGAATAAAATGGTACACGGTGACGTCACTGATCACAAGTAATGAACTGTTGACCGTGAAGGAATCTTGGAATACCTCTCCGGTTTTGAGACCGGATAAATGCTGGATTAAACGCTTCTCTTGCAAGAAAATCCTGGAATTAAACTTTTTTTTTTACTTTTGATTGATTTTTTGTCCGGTAATTTTTTACTAAATGAGATTATTTCTCTTTTGTGTCTTTTATGCTGCGAAGATAATACAATCTTTGTGAATATTTTGTTTTACATAGGAATAGAAGATGTGTTTTAACTTTTAGCTCTTAGGCTTAGATGTTATCAGACGGGCTTCTCCCACCTCAGTATTGAATTACTTACTAATATTTTCTAATAAAATTTTTAATAAAAGAGTATATTTCACTTTTAAATGAATTTAATTATCTTGCTCGATCTTCTCAAATTCATTAACTGCTCTTTCTAATCTGTGAAATCCTACAATATAAATGGCTTAATTTTTATTAAAAGCGCACTAATGTTCGCACACAATCACCACCAACATTTTAGAATGAAAGTTCATTGCTTTGGAGCAGCGCTGTAAATGCTCATAACTTAAGTCTCAATGACGGAAGTTGGCATTTACTGCATGCTGCATGTGGAGTTATGTCGTTTTGTTTTCCTTTTTTGTTTTATTTATTTTTACAAAAGCGTTTAAGTTTGTTTTAGTTTTATTTGAAACACATTTTTATTTAAACTCTAGATGATTTTGCATAAAAGTTTATCATGGTATTTGTTTAACATTTGTATGTATTCATGTACAATTGGTTGTGCACAAGTCAGTATTTTTGAAAGGAATCATCATTTGCGTCATTATAAAAAATAATTTAAAAAATTGTTTTTGCTAATGTTGCTGCTGCTATTTCAGTTTTTGCTTTATTTTGTTTTTTATTTGTATGAATTGTTAGTGGTTTATGAATTAAAGTGGGGTTATGCAAAAAAAGAAAGAATTTCAATCACTGGTGCTGGTGAAAAAACGATATTGTTTGTTAGAAGTCAAGACTGGCAATATATTTTAAACGAAGCGTTTTTTAACGCAGAATTCAAGTCCTTTATGTTTTAACTGAATACGCTTGAGGTCGTAGAGAAATTATTCTTTTAAATTGAAATAGAAATTTTATGCTGGGGACATTTTTAATTAACCCTTTCGCCCGAAGAGCGACTGTCGTATTAAAATTGTATTTTTTCTAGAATTATATTCGATTTGTGACATGCTATTACGCGCTTAAATATTAATTTCTCCGTCACTGCTACTATCAACGCTCGGGTACATTCATTGTTGTACGGATTTCACTTCCACTGGCAGCGACACTAAAATTCGTTCTGAACCTACGACGGTCGCCCATCGTATATTATACGGAGGATAATATTTCAGCGCTTAAAACCTCTAATTTCAGTGAGATGCAAATTACCTTTTTGACTCGTATACCAATGTGTAAGTTATCGTTTAAGACTACAGACGTACGCGCGCGTAGCGCGTGAGAAGAGCACTTTGTAGTTGTAGGATATCCACGCATCGGCCTAGATTTCGGTAACTTAATATAATAACCAGGACTTCTGCCATCGAGTAGGCCTAGTTCTAATCAGAATGGGCAATGCCTGGAGGCTGGTGTAGGACTCTCCAGTTAAGTGTTTCGAAGACCTGCACTGCACCATGTGGATAAGGTAACAGTTGCCTTAATATTATAAGCTGTGGTCGGTAGAGATAACCAGTACTAGTTTCTTTCGATTCGGGAAACTTCTTATACCCGACACAAAACTGATCCAACCAAACATACAACAGAGTTTTTTTCCTTAAACATCTAGAATTTAGAACCATATTTAGGCGCTTTTACATGACTTGAGGTATAATAATGCATTATAAGAACCTGATTTCATTGCTTATTGAGTAACTACTAATGAAAGTGAAAATTCGTAACGAGTTTGGCAACAATCTACAATAATACTTTAAATAACGGGTCTTTGTACAATATCTGTTTTCTGATATGTTCCTTGTCACCGGCGACCAACTTTCTTAAACTTATGTTACCACTCACGATAGCTTCCGTCACTTAAAGTATCCTCTCCGTATGCTGACAAACAATCGTTACGCCTCAGCTGTTCATAAAATAAAATAACGCGCAAATACAGATGTCGTTAAACACTGAAGCTTTTTTATCCTTCTAAAACCCGTCTTTTCCAATCTATCCCTTTTCAAAGAAATTGTCACAATTAATTCAATTAATTTGTAGGCAAGAAATACCTGATTGTTACTTTACTTTAAAAAAGTAAGAGCGATTGAAAACGCTTTAAAAAACCCTTTAAACTTGAAGTGATTTGCATTGGGTCTGGAATTTAGCCACCTTGGGTTTTACGAAAGAATACTTCCTTCGTCGTAAGCCCGCCTTTTAGCTAAATTTTGCTAATTGTTTCTTACAATCCTCTTTTGCGTTGTTGCAGCAGTGTTACAAAAAGATCCGAAGCTGGTGATGTGCTGGGCTGGCTGTGGTAATTTATTCAAATAAATATAAATTAAGACAGAAGTGTTTAGATTCAAGCGAGTACCTGCCACCGACGGCTCAATCTCACGGCGGTCCAACCACGGGTGTGACATTAACCGGCCAGACCAGCGCCCCTATGAAATCCGCATAATCACTACCAGAATAGCACTCATGCACATCCCATAGGTAGCAAATTAGGGCAGGGGTTGTCAGGTCCCCGATCCCACCCCTAGCTGACGGGTTCGGAGCTATCTAATCTCCTGCCGTCAATGGATGACAGTTGACAGCTTGCAACCACTGCCACCACGTGCGCCTCTGAGGAAGCCTCACCAACAACCAGTCTGGAACCGAAGATCTAGGGGCTACTGGTTCCCGTGGTACCAGTCGTTTTTCGTTACTGGCCGAACTTAGAAGTCCTACCTTCTTCCAGCTTCAGGCTCCTTACAAGCCTCAGGAACTGGTACCCCTGTTTCGCCCAGCGGCAATTCATCAAGGTGTGCAAATCACCAAAATGTTATGATCCCGGGGTGGATAAGTTAAGACAGTAAGAGCTTAAATACAACTTAAAATGAAGTAAGTTTGCATTAAATTAATATATAATAACATCCGTTCCGCCATCCATAATCTCCAACTCGTTACACGGTGAAAATAAATCCGCAGTCTGTAGGAGTAAATCATTTCCAGAAATGTTTACATAATCATCATTAGCAAGACTAATCATACATAATCATACAGCAATACATTCTTAAATATACCCTACAGTTCAAAAGAGGGATAAAAAATATTCTTCAAAGAAAAAACTATAAAAATTTTTTCGTTTTGAAATTTCTAAATTTTAAACACGAAAAAACAATGTTCTGGTAGTCGGACGGTTAAGTGCATTTGCTGTTACGTTCGGATAAAATATCTCACGAACATGAAACATAAAAATCAATTTAAAAGCTTCAATAAGTGTGCTTTTTAGTTAACTTCTCTCCTGAAATTTGGCAATTAGAAAATCAAACGTTTTACAAAACATCCCCATATATATTAATTTAGGCAACCAAAACCTTATATGACCTTTGTAAACTCAAGCGAAGTGGTTCGTCCACTTTACTGCCTACAAGTAATCTAGAGTGTAGCCAGCACTATATTTTAAATTGTTTCGAGTTACAGTGTTACAAAGCAAGCCACAAAGCAAGTAAAAGAGGAAACACACAACTTTTGGTTAAACACTCAAATTCATAAGAACACACAAAGCCAATATATTTAGATTACCCTTGCATAATCTTTATATCAACACGCTCCCTCCTCCCATCACATTTCATTACAGAAGCTTATTAATAGCAAATGGAAAACCAGTCTTCACAGACATTAAAGAGGAAAATTTCGTGCTTGTAGCCCAGTTGTCGTATTAGTTTTGCCAAAAATTTTCCCAGACGCCATTTCAAATAATTTGGCGCTAAACTAGTTGTGTTTGCCAAATGTCTCTCGAATTATAGCAAAAAAAAAAAAAAAAAAAAAAAGATGAAAAGCACATAAGTGCCAACAAAGCTGGAAGGATGTCAAACGTATTAGTAATCAGTATTTCGTTTTCATATTGGGGCTTTAATACGAGTAAAATTATTGATTTAGTCGAGCATAAAGGAGATTAATTAAAATTTTCTGCTATAATGATTGAATGATATTTTAAATAGAAAAGACTGTTATTTTTAATTAAAGGCGTAAAAAATATTTTCTTTCTTTTTTTTAGACAAGAACAAAAAGGTTGGCAGAATAATGTGGAAAAATTATGTTTATTTTTTGTCGGATTATAATTTTCTGTTTGCATCCTTTTTGTGTGGTAGTCTAATCTTGTTTATAGTCAAAATGAAATTGTCAAACTGAAAATTTCGTTTTTCTCGTATAGTAGACATCGTTGTGCTAACAAATGTGTTTCCAACTCCCTGAATAAGTAAAAAACATTGACAAGTACAGTCTCGTCGACACAAATTCAAGAGCGCACAAAAACAAATCTATGTCTCCACAAGTCAGGGTGTTAAGGGCGTTTAAGGAAAATTTGCTGATATATGTAATGAAAAAAATATATAATGAAAAACTGAATTATATTTCAAAGTCTAGAATTTTTTGAGGCTTTAACAAATTTTTTAGATTTTTGTGCTTTGTGAAATTTGACTTTTGTGGTAGTCATGTTTTTTATAATATGAGTAGTTTTTTCGATGTTGTTGTTTTGGTTTGGCAAAACAATTCAGGCGGACTTATGGGTCAGCTCATACCAGGATGAACACATAGCTTACAACCCGACCTCTTCAGAACTATGTAAAATTTTGTATATTTATTTTAGCCTCCAAAATTTGGTTATTTGCAAAATGGTTCTTTAAATATAACTTTAGAT
Organism: Phania funesta; assembly: GCA_963932375.1. NCBI lineage: Eukaryota > Metazoa > Arthropoda > Insecta > Diptera > Tachinidae > Phania > Phania funesta. The sequence goes on along the minus strand of OZ010653.1, from coordinate 97,935,330 downwards.
ATTGAATAACAAAGTTTAAAAAAAACTATATTTTGGTAAATGCCTTTAAATTAGATTTCGAAACTGCTAAATGAGGAGGCCATGATCATTTTTATTTCCAACGGGTTGAGCCTTTTCCGTTTGTAACACATCTTTCATTGCAGGAAATCTGTCTCCACACTGTATCAGTAAATTAATTTAACTAGTTGACTTGTTTAGCGACAGCGGTTCGAGTGTGTTAGACGTGGTGGAGAGTTAGCGTAATGTGAGTGAAGCTAAATCTAGCCCGGAGGCAATGCTATCCTCCTAACTGCTGTAGCGGTCTCTGATGAGTCTACTTAACGCAGATGATTAATTCGTTGCTAAGATAGTAGTTGTGCAGGAAGAGTTTTAACATTAGTTTGGCACTACTAAGCTACCCTGCGGCGACAGCCTTAAACATTCTTTCCTCGGTTGGAGCACTTTAGCCACTTTACCAGTAAGAGATCTAACCTCAAGTGGGCACTACTGGTGACTTTCCTACACCCACCAACTGTTCCACTTACCATAAGACTACAACTAATGTCAGTAATAGGTTTACCCACAGTAAAGTAGATTGGCTTAAATTCCGTATCATTTGCTATGACTATTTTCAATAACTGGAAAATATTTCGGAATTTGGTTGTCGCTAGTCGAAATATGTTGCGAATAGAACACCAATGTTGAGCAGGTGGTAGCACTGGTCCCCACTTCAATGGAAACTATACTATCACAACCAACAGCACACGTGATAAATTAATGATAATAACTTCCTTTTATAGACTTGGTTGACTGGTGCTTCCATGCGGAAAACTCCTTTAAAATTAGGCCTCTCGAATCCATATTAATGTAAGAAGCCGCGGCGAGTATATGTATGTCGAAACTCATATTTATTTATTTTTATTTATTTATTTATTAAATTGTAGAACTAGCACAACAAGATAATAATCTTATAAGTTAGAGTGCTAGTGAGTAAAGCAAATTAGTTGTTACATATTAAAAAAAAGACAAAAAGGAGAACATAGTATACATAAAACAAAGTAATATGATAAAAGTGTATAATTAAAATAATACAAAACACATATAATTATTACACAAAAATTTTCAAGCATATGTTTTAGCTAACTCTCTTTTAAATAAGTTTGCGTTGCCTAAGTTTTGAATATAATGCGGTAAAGAGTTCCATAGACTTGTGGTGTATATTATAAATTGACGTTGTGACAAAAGGCTCTTGTATTTTTGTTGAATTATAATCCTTCCACGGTTAGATCTGGCAAACTGGATCCTGCCATATAAATATGGTGGTTGTTCAGTTGTGATTATCTTATGCATTAAGACAAGGCATTTAAATTTCAAAAGGTCATCGAATTTCATGTGAAAAATCTGGTTAGAATATAACGAAATATTGTCACGACGGCCTTTTTGGAAAATATATCTTGCAACATTATTATATGCAACTCTAAGTTTACCTAAGTCATTACTACCACAGTTTGCAAAGATTTCACATCCGTATAGAAGAGCTGGAACAAGGTATGTCTTCGCTAACAGCATACGTATAGAAAATGGCGTTGAATCTTTGACAGCCCATAGGCTACGAAGCATGCTATGTACTCTGCCCACTACAATACTAATGTGATTCGACCAAGTAAGTCTATTATTGAAAGTGACTCCCAGGTTCGATGCAGAATCCACAAGAGCAATATCCTTATCATCTATTTTTATAAGAATGTTAGAAAAATTGTTCTTGGACTTGGACACTATGATGCACTTAGATTTCAGTGGATTAATGCACAACCCATTAGAACTTGCCCACTTACTTATCTCGTTCAAATCATCATTGATCATTTCTACACAAAAATTAATATCATCGAATGCACGTCGTCAGCATACATATGGATTTTACTGTTAATTGAAATATCAGGCAAATCATTGATGTAAAGACAGAAAAGAAGAGGCCCAAGAATAGAGCCTTGTGGAACTCCCCTACTAACGTTAATTGGCTCTGATCTGTTACCGTTAAGATATACTGTTTGGGATCTATTGCTCAAATATGAATGTAGAAGACTGCATGCTGAGCTAGAAAAGTCAGTTAACATGATCCTTTAGCGGTCACCATTAATTAAAACGTTCCGGCCGGCATTGTTTTTGAAGAAAACTGAAATAATAACCAGTGTTCAATAAGGCACGCACAATTTTGCTTATTGACGTATCCATTTAACCAAAAATGTCCTTCATCGCTGAAGACTAGAAATGTAGGAAGTTTCTTGTAGAGTTTCTTGAACTTCACCATGCGGGCGTTGTCCAGCTGTCATTCTATTCATAATGAAATGAAAAACCAAACTCAACATAAAACAAGTAACGGCTGTTAAAATGGCACACATAATAAGCAGTATTGTGAACTTAAAGTTCTTTACCTCTAAATAAACACGCGATTTTTATTCAGAGGAATGCTTTGTTCCTGAAACGTTAATTGTTAATTCAAAAATACTATTCTTAGTTATGAATTGTAATAACAAGGAAAGAAATTTTACCTACAATAGAAATATAAGTACTATTAACATATGTCAGTGACTTTGCTTTTAAGAAATTATATTTACAGCAGTTTTGCCGCTTATGCATATTACCCTAGACCGGCAGACAAAATGCCTACCATGAAGATCTATATAGTAAAGAGGGGTACACAAATCAACATTTTCATATAATAAATTTGAACAATTTTTAACTGCAAAGATGAGAAATTTAACCACAAGACTTTAAAGCTCTTGAGTCTAAATTTTAATCTTAATAAAAAAATCTTTTCACGTTTTCTTAAAGCTTCATAAATATAGCACCACATGGTGCCTAGCCCATTATTACCTGCTCTAATTGCTCAGTATGTCAAATTAAATTTTTTGTTAAATTTTTTTTTTGTATTCTTGGGATTCTGGTGAAATAAAAACCCTCTATTAACTAAAATATTTGATGGCGGACTGAAATCTTAATTGAAAAATTGATTTATTGTAATCATAATGTGATTTAATCAAATATTTTCTAATGCTTTTCTAGAAGCTATCAAGAACAGTAAATTGTTTTTTTTTGTTCCAAATGCCATTTTGTTTTTGTAGGTCTGCTGGCAGCTTAAAGAAGTCATTTCGCACATTATGCCATTGTAATAATTCATTCTTACCTTGAACTTGTGTAAAATGTTGTTCTGTGGCTTTTGCCAAAAAATAAAAATACATAAAAAAATTTGAGCTAGTAGCAGAAAAATATTGTTGTTAAGTTCAATTTTAGCAGTCATATATCTTGTGTATTTGTTCTTTTACCTAAAGCTAATGGCTGGCTAAGTTTTTTCCATGACTTTCTTCTATCCAATATATGTATCTGGAAACAGCAGGTTTAGTTCTAAAATAAATCGAGAAGATTAGCAGAAGGCTACAGTTTTGTATAAAAGTTGCAATAGCAAATAAAGTTTTTTCCTTCTAGCCTAAAGCAAAATGTTTTGTTAGTTTGAACATTTGTTTTCTGGTGTGTGTGTGTGTGTGTGTCTGTGGATGTGTGTGAGCTAGCAAAATACATTCCACTTTACTTTTTTGAAAACATACTCTAAATTTGTTGTTAAACATTTTTATGCCCATTTTTTTCGAGTTGTTTGTAAGACGAAAATGGATTGAGTTTGTGCAAAACTTTAATAATTAAAAGCTGTCATTTAGCCTAAGTAATGTGTAGTATCCATTAGTGTTGTCAATTTATTCGAGTTTGAAATTGTTCAATCAAAATTTCCCAATTTTTTTTTTCTGTTGGAACAACCGAATAAAGCACTTCGAGAAAAAAAATAGTGGAAAGTGTAACTTGCATTTAAACAGAACCAGTTGCGAGATACCGATGGGCTTTTCGGGCTTTAGAGATTAAAAATAAAATTCCGTGAAAGAAACCTTTGAAAATTTTAAAAAACTAAATTCCATCAACACTAACTCGTAATTAAAATACATTCTATCAGATGATCAGTGTGCAAAAAAACATTAAGTGAACTTAGGAATTTTAACTACTGCAAGAGTATTTAAAATTTTATTTGACACATCCTATTGTTAACAACTTCAAAAACCAACTTTGCTAAGAAGATATATGTTGCTAAGTAATTTAAACAAAAATTTATTAGAATATTCGAAACACATCGTTCGAATAATTTTTTATTCTAAATTGTAAAATTTTTTTCGTTCCAACAAAATTAGGAAAAAAAATATTTAAATATTCGAATTATTCTTTTTCGAAAACATCTAGTTTCTACACAACAATTAAACTCTTTAATAATGGTGTAGTTAAGAACTAACCGAACTTGGATACGACAGTTATCATCATAAAGCCACTTATATGGGGGCAATTAAAAGCCTGTTTAAACAATTAGACTTTTACAGGGTGTTTTCAGCTTGGTTTTGACATTCGTGAAATAGACAAGTGCGAAATTTTTAGTGAATAGCAATGAAAAGGTGGTTGAAACTTACCGACGGTAATGCTATTATTTCTCTTATCGGTTTACATTTCGACATATCGTTCTAACACTTGGAGGAGTTAAATAGAACAGCAACTGCGCACAGTTATGCAATATGTAATTAAATTACACAAAATTTGTATAAAATCCGGCGGCGATCATTGGTCGGTCACAATTTTCCGCAATTAATTGAAGCGAAATTTGTAAGTTTTCACTTTACAAAAGAGTTATAGCGAAGGAATATATTAATAGCCGCACGCAGAATTAAATCAAATGGTGGGACATAAGGTAAATTAGTGCTTGTCATTGAACTTGAAGAAAAGTCTAGTCGACAACTTACTAGAGGCTATAACTCACTCCGCACCATAAGAATCAGAAGACGAAAGGAATAACAGCACTACTATCTATAGTGTAGGTATATTCTAAAAGGTTACAATTAAATATGTCTGTTGCCTAAGACAGTGTAATAGGAGTCATATCGAAAAGATTTGCTCGCCCATTTTTTCCTTTAAACTTCCATTGGAGACACAATTTGCATTTTTGGTAGTTTCCCGCAAAAGTTGAATTAATTATAATATTTCTTAGAATGCGCCTATGTTTTATGACTAGTCAATTCACTGTTTGGAGCTAGAAAAGACACTAGTTTGCGCTAGTAATTTGAACTGTAGCATCTATACAGCTTTTAATCAAAAATATAGAGCCCTTGTTATACCACAATATTCAAATATTGGCCCTGGATATTCTGAAACGAATAGGGATATAAAATATAGAACGACGTTCGTTAATAAGGCCCTCCAATTAGTTTTTTCATATATAATAGATTGATTCTCAACAAAAGCTAGTGAATTTTTCATTTAGCAGAATATATGAAAACCTTTACCAAGTACGTAGCCGTTTGGCTTCAGTTGTTCACAATATATGACTAATGTGTAATCTATATATCTCTAACGATATCGAGTGATGCCTGTCGGAATTTCGTATGACTTCAGTAGTCGCTATCTGCTTTTTGTTTAAGACTTTTCATTTTTCACTAAAAACTTTAGATATAGATAGAAAAAGAAACTTTGGCCGCCGTCGACGTCAACAAGTTTTATGTGTGTGAAGATAAATTTTAAAATTTATAACCCTAGACACAAACCATACCAATTAACAGAGATCTGGTAGCGTACTAACATAACTATGTTAGACATTGAAAATTTGGTGTATGCCTTCAAAATGGAATAAAAGACCCATTTTTTGACAAAATGGACCAGAAAAAATATACTAGCTTGCCTAGGTCATACTATTTCCAAATATAAAGTCATTATAAAAAAAAAATTATATTCAAAGACTTTTATAGGCTTCGAAAAAAAACTAATTTCCAAAAGGAAATGTGCCCTTTATTAAAAGAACAAGGCAACGTGGGCGAAAAAAAAATGATTAGGATTTGTGGACAAGCTGCTCCTTCATTATTATCCACAATCAGAATCTTTGACAGAGCGAGTTGAAGCGAGATTTTGGCAATTTTCCAAATTTTAAAATTTAAAATTCTCTGAGGGATGATCACATGGAACCAAGGTAACGTGGGCGGACAAAAATGAATGGGATTTGTGGACAAGGTGTTCCTTCATTATTATCCACAATCAGAACCTTTACAGGAGCGAGTTGAAGCGAGATTTTAGAAATTTTCCAAATTTTAAAATTTAAAATTCTCTGAGGGATGATCCCATGGAACCAAGGTAACGTGGGCGGACAAAAATGAATAGGATTTGTGGACAAGGTGCTCCTTCATTATTATCCACAATCAGAACCTTTAACAGAGCGAGTTGAAGCGAGATTTTGGCAATTTTCCAACTTTTAAAATTTTAAATTCTCTGAGGGATGAAAAGCCCATGGAAACGAGGTAACGTGGGCGGACAAAAATGAATAGGATTTGTGGACAAGGTGCTCCTTCATTATTGTCCACAATCAGAACCTTTAACAGAGCGAGTTGAAGCGAGATTTTGGCAAGTTTCCAAATTTTAAAATTTAAAATTCTCTGAGGGATGAGAAGCCCTTGGAAACGAGGTAACGTGGGCGGACAAAAATGAATGGGATTTGTGGACAAGGTGCTCCTTCATTATTATCCACAATCAGAACCTTTAACAGAGCGAGTTGAAGCGAGATTTTGGCAATTTTCCAAATTTTAAAATTTAAAATTCTCTGAGGGATGATCACATGGAACCAAGGTAACGTGGGTGGACAAAAATGAATGGGATTTGTGGACAATGTGCTCCTTCATTATTATCCACAATCAGAACCTTTACAGGAGCGAGTAGAAGCGAGATTTTAGAAATTTTCCAAATTTTAAAATTTAAAATTCTCTGAGGATGAGAAGCCCATGGAAACGAGGTAACGTGGGCGGACAAAAATGAATGGGATTTGTGGACAAGGTGCTCCTTCATTATTATCCACAATCAGAACCTTTAACAGAGCGAATTGAAGCGAGATTTTGGCAATTTTCCAAATTTTAAAATTCTCTGAGGATGAGAAGCCCATGGAAACGAGGTAACGTGGGCGGACAAAAATGAATGGGATTTGTGGACAAGGTGCTCCTTCATTATTATCCATAACCATAACCTTTAACAGAGCGAGTTGAAGCGAGATTTTGGAAATTTTCCAAATTTTAAAATTTAAAATTCTCTGAGGGATGATCCCATGGAACCAAGGTAACGTGGGCGGACAAAAATGAATGGGATTTGTGGACAAGGTGCTCCTTCATTATTATCGACAATCAGAACCTTTACAGGAGCGAGTTGAAGCGAGATTTTAGAAATTTTCCAAATTTTAAAATTTTAAATTCTCTGAGGGATGATCCCATGGAACGAAGGTAACGTGGGCGGACAAAAATGAATAGGATTTGTGGACAAGTTGCTCCTTCATTATTATCCACAATCAGAACCTTTAACAGAGCGAGTTGAAGCAAGATTTTGGCAATTTTCCAAATTTTAAAATTTAAAATTCTCTGAGGGATGATCACATGGAACCAAGGTAACGTGGGCGGACAAAAATGAATGGGATTTGTGGACAATGTGCTCCTTCATTATTATCCACAATCAGAACCTTTACAGGAGCGAGTAGAAGCGAGATTTTAGAAATTTTCCAAATTTTAAAATTTAAAATTCTCTGAGGGATGATCCCAGGGAACCAAGGTAACGTGGGCGGACAAAAATGAATAGGATTTGTGGACAAGGTGCTCCTTCATTATTATCCACAATCAGAACCTTTAACAGAGCGAGTTGAAGCGAGATTTTGGCAATTTTCCAACTTTTAAAATTTTAAAATCTCTGAGGGATGAGAAGCCCATGGAAGCGAGGTAACGTGGGCGGACAAAAATGAATAGGATTTGTGGACAAGGTGCTCCTTCATTTTTATCCACAATCAGAATCGTTGACAGAGCGAGTTGAAGCGAGATTTTGGCAATTTTCCAACTTTTAAAATTTTAAATTCTCTGAGGGATGAAAAGCCCATGGAAACGAGGTAACGTGGGCGGACAAAAATGAATAGGATTTGTGGACAAGGTGCTCCTTCATTATTGTCCACAATCAGAACCTTTACAGGAGCGAGTTGAAGCGAGATTTTGGAAATTTTCCAAATTTTAAAATTTAAAATTCTCTGAGGGATGAGAAGCCCTTGGAAACGAGGTAACGTGGGCGGACAAAAATGAATGGGATTTGTGGACAAGGTGCTCCTTCATTATTATCCATAATCAGAACCTTTAACAGAGCGATTTTGGAAATTTTAAAATTTGGAAAATTGCCAAAATCTCGCTTCAACTCGCTCTGTTAAAGGTTCTGATTGTGGATAATAATGAAGGAGCACATTGTCCACAAAACCTATTCATTTTTGTCCACCCACGTTACCTTGGTTCCATTGGATCATCTCTCAGAGAATTTTAAATTTTAAAATTTGGAAAATTTCCAAAATCTCGCTTCAACTCGCTCTGTTAAAGGTTCTGATTATGGATAATAATGAAGGAGCACCTTGTCCACAAATCCCATTCATATTTGTCCGCCCACGTTACCTCGTTTCCATGGGCTTCTCATCCCTCAGAGAATTTTAAATTTTAAAAGTTGGAAAATCGCCAAAATCTCACTTCAACTCGCTCTGTTAAAGGTTCTGATTGTAGATAATAATGAAGGAGCACCTTGTCCACAAATCCCATTCATTTTTGTCCGCCCACGTTACCTTGGTTCCATGGGATCATCCCTCAGAGAATTTTAAATTTTAAAATTTGGAAAATTTCCAAAATCTCGCTTCAACTCGCTCTGTTAAAGGTTCTGATTATGGATAATAATGAAGGAGCACCTTGTCCACAAATCCCATTCATTTTTGTCCGCCCACGTTACCTCGTTTCCATGGGCTTCTCATCCTCAGAGAATTTTAAATTTTAAAATTTGGAAAATTGCCAAAATCTCGCTTCAATTCGCTCTGTTAAAGGTTCTGATTGTGGATAATAATGAAGGAGCACCTTGTCCACAAATCCCATTCATTTTTGTCCGCCCACGTTACCTTCGTTCCATGGGATCATCCCTCAGATAATTTTAAATTTTAAAATTTGGAAAATTTCCAAAATCTCGCTTCAACTCGCTCTGTTAAAGGTTCTGATTATGGATAATAATGAAGGAGCACCTTGTCCACAAATCCCATTCATTTTTGTCCGCCCACGTTACCTCGTTTCCAAGGGCTTCTCATCCCGCAGAGAATTTTAAATTTTAAAATTTGGAAACTTGCCAAAATTTCGCTTCAACTCGCTCTGTTAAAGGTTCTGATTATGGATAATAATGAAGGAGCACCTTGTCCACAAATCCCATTCATTTTTGTCCGCCCACGTTACCTTCGTTCCATGGGATCATCCCTCAGATAATTTTAAATTTTAAAATTTGGAAAATTTCCAAAATCTCGCTTCAACTCGCTCTGTTAAAGGTTCTGATTATGGATAATAATGAAGGAGCACCTTGTCCACAAATCCCATTCATTTTTGTCCGCCCACGTTACCTCGTTTCCAAGGGCTTCTCATCCCGCAGAGAATTTTAAATTTTAAAATTTGGAAACTTGCCAAAATCTCGCTTCAACTCGCTCTGTTAAAGGTTCTGATTATGGATAATAATGAAGGAGCACCTTGTCCACAAATCCTATTCATTTTTGTCCGCCCACGTTACCTCGTTTCCATGGGCTTCTCATCCCTCAGAGAATTTTAAATTTTAAAATTTGGAAAATTGCCAAAATCTCGCTTCAACTCGCTCTGTCAAAGATTCTGATTGTGGATAATAATGAAGGAGCACCTTGTCCACAAATCCTATTCATTTTTGTCCGCCCACGTTACCTCGTTTCCATGGGCTTTTCATCCCTAAGAGAATTTAAAATTTTAAAAGTTGGAAAATTGCCAAAATCTCGCTTCAACTCGCTCTGTTAAAGGTTCTGATTGTGGATAATGATGAAGGAGCACCTTGTCCACAAATCCTATTCATTTTTGTCCGCCCACGTTACCTTGGTTCCATGGGATCATCCCTCAGAGAATTTTAAAATTTGGAAAATTTCTAAAATCTCGCTTCAACTCGCTCCTGTAAAGGTTCTGATTGTGGATAATAATGAAGGAGCACCTTGTCCACAAATCCCATTCATTTTTGTCCGCCCACGTTACCTTGGTTCCATGGGATCATCCCTCAGAGAATTTTAAATTTTAAAATTTGGAAAATTTCCAAAATCTCGCTTCAACTCGCTCTGTTAAAGGTTCTGATTATGGATAATAATGAAGGAGAACCTTGTCCACAAATCCCATTCATTTTTGTCCGCCCACGTTACCTCGTTTCCAAGGGCTTCTCATCCCTCAGAGAATTTTAAATTTTAAAATTTGGAAACTTGCCAAAATCTCGCTTCAACTCGCTCTGTTAAAGGTTCTGATTATGGATAATAATGAAGGAGCACCTTGTCCGCAAATCCTATTCATTTTTGTCCGCCCACGTTACCTCGTTTCCATGGGCTTCTCATCCCTCAGAGATTTTAAAATTTTAAAAGTTGGAAAATTGCCAAAATCTCGCTTCAACTCGCTCTGTTAAAGGTTCTGATTGTGGGTAATAATGAAGGAGCACCTTGTCCACAAATCCTATTCATTTTTGTCCGCCCACGTTACCTTGGTTCCCTGGGATCATCCCTCAGAGAATTTTAAATTTTAAAATTTGGAAAATTTCCAAAATCTCGCTTCTACTCGCTCCTGTAAAGGTTCTGATTGTGGATAATAATGAAGGAGCACATTGTCCACAAATCCCATTCATTTTTGTCCGCCCACGTTACCTTGGTTCCATGGGATCATCCCTCAGAGAATTTTAAATTTTAAAATTTGGAAAATTTCCAAAATCTCGCTTCAACTCGCTCTGTTAAAGGTTCTGATTATGGATAATAATGAAGGAGCACCTTGTCCACAAATCCCATTCATTTTTGTCCGCCCACGTTACCTCGTTTCCATGGGCTTCTCATCCTCAGAGAATTTTAAATTTTAAAATTTGGAAAATTGCCAAAATCTCGCTTCAATTCGCTCTGTTAAAGGTTCTGATTGTGGATAATAATGAAGGAGCACCTTGTCCACAAATCCCATTCATTTTTGTCCGCCCACGTTACCTTCGTTCCATGGGATCATCCCTCAGATAATTTTAAATTTTAAAATTTGGAAAATTTCCAAAATCTCGCTTCAACTCGCTCTGTTAAAGGTTCTGATTATGGATAATAATGAAGGAGCACCTTGTCCACAAATCCCATTCATTTTTGTCCGCCCACGTTACCTCGTTTCCAAGGGCTTCTCATCCCGCAGAGAATTTTAAATTTTAAAATTTGGAAACTTGCCAAAATCTCGCTTCAACTCGCTCTGTTAAAGGTTCTGATTATGGATAATAATGAAGGAGCACCTTGTCCACAAATCCCATTCATTTTTGTCCGCCCACGTTACCTTCGTTCCATGGGATCATCCCTCAGATAATTTTAAATTTTAAAATTTGGAAAATTTCCAAAATCTCGCTTCAACTCGCTCTGTTAAAGGTTCTGATTATGGATAATAATGAAGGAGCACCTTGTCCACAAATCCCATTCATTTTTGTCCGCCCACGTTACCTCGTTTCCAAGGGCTTCTCATCCCGCAGAGAATTTTAAATTTTAAAATTTGGAAACTTGCCAAAATCTCGCTTCAACTCGCTCTGTTAAAGGTTCTGATTGTGGATAATAATGAAGGAGCACCTTGTCCACAAATCCTATTCATTTTTGTCCGCCCACGTTACCTCGTTTCCATGGGCTTTTCATCCCTAAGAGAATTTAAAATTTTAAAAGTTGGAAAATTGCCAAAATCTCGCTTCAACTCGCTCTGTCAAAGATTCTGATTGTGGATAATAATGAAGGAGCACCTTGTCCACAAATCCTATTCATTTTTGTCCGCCCACGTTACCTCGTTTCCATGGGCTTTTCATCCCTAAGAGAATTTAAAATTTTAAAAGTTGGAAAATTGCCAAAATCTCGCTTCAACTCGCTCTGTTAAAGGTTCTGATTGTGGATAATGATGAAGGAGCACCTTGTCCACAAATCCTATTCATTTTTGTCCGCCCACGTTACCTTGGTTCCATGGGATCATCCCTCAGAGAATTTTAAAATTTGGAAAATTTCTAAAATCTCGCTTCAACTCGCTCCTGTAAAGGTTCTGATTGTGGATAATAATGAAGGAGCACCTTGTCCACAAATCCCATTCATTTTTGTCCGCCCACGTTACCTTGGTTCCATGGGATCATCCCTCAGAGAATTTTAAATTTTAAAATTTGGAAAATTTCCAAAATCTCGCTTCAACTCGCTCTGTTAAAGGTTCTGATTATGGATAATAATGAAGGAGCACCTTGTCCACAAATCCCATTCATTTTTGTCCGCCCACGTTACCTCGTTTCCATGGGCTTCTCATCCTCAGAGAATTTTAAATTTTAAAATTTGGAAAATTGCCAAAATCTCGCTTCAATTCGCTCTGTTAAAGGTTCTGATTGCGGATAATAATGAAGGAGCACCTTGTCCACAAATCCCATTCATTTTTGTCCGCCCACGTTACCTTCGTTCCATGGGATCATCCCTCAGATAATTTTAAATTTTAAAATTTGGAAAATTTCCAAAATCTCGCTTTAACTCGCTCTGTTAAAGGTTCTGATTATGGATAATAATGAAGGAGCACCTTGTCCACAAATCCCATTCATTTTTGTCCGCCCACGTTACCTCGTTTCCAAGGGCTTCTCATCCCTCAGAGAATTTTAAATTTTAAAATTTGGAAACTTGCCAAAATCTCGCTTCAACTCGCTCTGTTAAAGGTTCTGATTATGGATAATAATGAAGGAGCACCTTGTCCGCAAATCCTATTCATTTTTGTCCGCCCACGTTACCTCGTTTCCATGGGCTTCTCATCCCTCAGAGATTTTAAAATTTTAAAAGTTGGAAAATTGCCAAAATCTCGCTTCAACTCGCTCTGTTAAAGGTTCTGATTGTGGGTAATAATGAAGGAGCACCTTGTCCACAAATCCTATTCATTTTTGTCCGCCCACGTTACCTTGGTTCCCTGGGATCATCCCTCAGAGAATTTTAAATTTTAAAATTTGGAAAATTTCCAAAATCTCGCTTCTACTCGCTCCTGTAAAGGTTCTGATTGTGGATAATAATGAAGGAGCACATTGTCCACAAATCCCATTCATTTTTGTCCGCCCACGTTACCTTGGTTCCATGTGATCATCCCTCAGAGAATGTTAAATTTTAAAATTTGGAGAATTGCCAAAATCTGGCTTCAACTCGCTCTGTTAAAGGTTCTGATTGTGGATAATAATGAAGGATCACCTTGTCCACAAATCCTATTCATTTTTGTCCGCCCACGTTACCTTCGTTCCATGGGATCATCCCTCAGAGAATTTAAAATTTTAAAATTTGGAAAATTTCCAAAATCTCGCTTCAACTCGCGCTGTTAAAGGTTCTGATTATGGATAATAATGAAGGAGCACCTTGTCCACAAATCCCATTCATTTTTGTCCGCCCACGTTACCTCGTTTCCAAGGGCTTCTCATCCCTCAGAGAATTTTAAATTTTAAAATTTGGAAACTTGCCAAAATCTCGCTTCAACTCGCTCTGTCAAAGATTCAGATTGTGGATAATAATGAAGGAGCACCTTGTCCACAAATCCTATTCATTTTTGTCCGCCCACGTTACCTCGTTTCCATGGGCTTTTCATCCCTCAGAGAATTTAAAATTTTAAAAGTTGGAAAATTGCCAAAATCTCGCTTCAACTCGCTCTGTTAAAGGTTCTGATTGTGGATAATAATGAAGGAGCACCTTGTCCACAAATCCTATTCATTTTTGTCCGCCCACGTTACCTCGTTTCCATGGGCTTTTCATCCCTCAGAGAATTTAAAATTTTAAAAGTTGGAAAATTGCCAAAATCTCGCTTCAACTCGCTCTGTCAAAGATTCTGATTGTGGATAATAATGAAGGAGCAGCTTGTCCACAAATGCTAATCATTTTTTTTCGCCCACGTTGCCTTGTTCTTTTAATAAAGGGCACATTTCCTTTTGGAAATTAGTTTTTTTTCGAAGCCTATAAAAGTCTTTGAATATAATTTTTTTTTTATAATGACTTTATATTTGGAAATAGTATGACCTAGGCAAGCTAGTATATTTTTTCTGGTCCATTTTGTCAAAAAATGGGTCTTTTATTCCATTTTGAAGGCATACACCAAATTTTCAATGTCTAACATAGTTATGTTAGTACGCTACCAGAGCTCTGTTAATTGGTATGGTTTGTGTCTAGGGTTATAAATTTTAAAATTTATCTTCACACACATACAAGTTTTCCGCTTTATTGTTGCTTTTTTTTGGCACTCGCATCTAAGCTCAGGGCTTCATGATCCTATATTTTTTATATTGGAATTATGTACAAATCTTGGGTATTTAAAAATTCATTTTGATTTCTTTGCAGATAGTTTTGAGCCGCCGGCAGCTATTACTTTGCACCGGCAATTGGTTTCGTTTGCTAGAATATGGTAAATGTGTTACATTTTATTCAATCTCACTCGCTTAATCAAAATAGAGTATAAATACTTCAATGCTCTTATTTAAGTGTATGCTGAGATTTTTATACTCACTTATTGCCAACCTTAATGATCATAATTGTTTCTAATTTTTTTTTTTTCGCTTTTTATCGTCAAAATTATTTTATTGTTACTTTTTATTATTACTGCACGTTATTGCTTTTGAAATTAAAAATGTTTATTACCATTTAATGTTGCCAACTGAGAATGAGCGTACAATGGCAGAGCAATTCACACTCAGATGACAATAAAATGATAAAGAAAATTTAGGTTAAGAACATTTTTAGTTAAAGTACTCGTGTGATTATTCACAACACAGATGAATACGTTTGAAATAATTTTGTAGAAAACAGGGTAGAAAGGGAAGTTGCCATTTGGTAGGGCCAAAATGATTTTCGTATGGAAATTCTAAAAAGCTTTTAGTTATTAAAATTTACGATAAATCAGAACGGGTGTTTTCTTTAATGAATGTACATATTAAGTTAAATGAAATATTAAAGTTATGGTAGAATTTGTAGGATAGTTGGGTTCTAAAAAAAAGTATCATTAATGAAGATTTAAACAGGAAAAATTTGCTCTACGTTTAAGCTCATATTTGGCTGAATTGGTGATTGCATTTACATTCAAAAAAATTAAATGTTAAGATACTTTTTGGGTTGGTGGAAATATTCCAAAACGGTTTCTGCCAGAATGTTACAAGCTGAGTGCTGTTGATTGTACAAAGACCGCAACAATTTACATATCGGTACCGCAATTAACTCATTTTGAATCCGTATATCGGCCTTCAATATCGCGCAACTTAAATCGTTAGTCTATGTTGGTAAACCAGAGATGATTGACAACTTAGAAAGCATTATTCAATGCGTTATTAGCGACGTTCAAGTCATGTGGGCATGACAGAAATTATATTCAAATTTAAATTACAGCTAATTAGATTTCAAAACAGTCTAATTTTATTCCGATGAAAATGTTCATCCTATGTTTTTTTTTTCATATAAACGTACGTTGGGTCTTAATAATACCACCCTTTATTATATTATATTAAATTCAGTTTAATTATGTGGCACTTGATTCTAACGACATTAAAATTATATTAATGACAGCAGAATGTGTTGTTAAAGAAACATTTTAATTAAGGAAGTTTGCCGAATATAAATTGAGTATGATTCAATTCAACAAATTTATTGCGGTGTCATGTGGGGGAATCGTTATTTCCTTATAAAAATACCGTCAGTATTAGGGTGGCAATAATCAACCAAAGCTTTGAAACCGTAGTAGTCAAATTTGGCGTACAAGAATATATTGCTGTATTAGTCGCTGGAGTTGTTGAGGATCGCGATTGCCGAGATGAAGCTTATAGTTAAAATGGAACTTAAGTCGCGTAATTCTCAGTGTCATATATTAAGTGAGAAGGAAACCTGAGCATTATCCATAGCCCTTGACTTCCGTGCTTATTTTCTTAAATACGACAAAAGTCCCACTGTTAACTTAGTATAGTGTTTGCTGATCTAGAGCTATCCCGCACAAAGTACTATTTACTTGGTCGATATGTGCTACTGTATGCTACCCAATATGATCATTGCTAAAGTTTAGGACTACTAATCACATAGGTAATCACTTAGTAACGACGATAAGCCACCAATACATAAGTCCCAAGAACACAATACATAAGTCCCAAATAACGAAGTCATTCATGATTATCAAGGGTAAAGTAATGGCATTTGCCCCAGTTTCAGCCTTTTCGAAAATGAAAATCGATAAATTTTATATTATTAATTATTATTCTGTATTGAAAAATATTTAAATCTTTTGAGTACTGTAAATGTTCTAATTTTTGGCTTTTCCTCTCTCTTCTCTTTACAGGTGAGTTGTTCCCATATAAAGGTCGAAAATATTTAAAAAATGTTGTCAGTAAGTAACTTTAAAATTATTCTATGTCAAAAAGTGACCGTGGTTTTAAAACAAAAAAATCTCTTCGACATATATTAATAGTGTTTCCAAGAAGGACCCTTGCAATTTTCAATAACTATGCCGCATAGATCTGGCTAAATTTGAGCGTAAGTCTACGATATGTTGCGAATCTCCCAATAAAACGGCTCATGCGGAATGTCCATTTTGATGAATATTTTGCACAAGTGTGTAAAGGTTAGGGCAACACTGTCTACATATTATTCCATGCGTTGACAGCATCTCGTTTTAATTTGACAACTGGAGAACGCTGAGCAAGAAGCCTAGAACATTGTGAAGGCTTGTAGAATACTTTTCGCTGGTCAGACCATAAATTCAATTCAACATCAATACAAGACGTAGCGCTTCCACTTCCTATATCGTCGTCGGAACGAGCATGTTCAACTCTTTCACTTCTTACGTCCTAATCAATCATAGCACTGATGAATCTTGCAAATGGGTTTTTTTTATCTGGGGTCCAGTAGCGTTTGTTCTTGAAGAAAAAGTGATTGTTCCATATTCCTTGGCGGGCCTTCAAACTGGTTCAGTATTGTTATTTTTAATTGATTTGCAACCAAACATATTAGCATTATACCAGAAAAAAATGCTGGGGCATATTATAGTCCTTTGTCTTCCATGACATCCACACTTTCCTCTCAGTGAGGTGATATTTGAGGTCGTAAACTCAACATCTTGTCACCTCTGCATTTATCAATCTTAGGACACTCGGACTTTTTCTAGGTTCGTAAAGTACTAGGTAAGTAAAAGTACTTTCAACAAAAAATATTCAGCTGCAGATTTAAAGAGGTCTTGTCATGATGGCTGCTCTTCCTTCTTACTGAAGATGCAAGTCTGGGAGTTTATGAAAGAGAAGTTTTTGCATCTGTTTTTAACGAAATTTAAATTTTTATTCCTGTTCGTCCACAAGATATTGCTCGGAAAATCCTATTTCGCTAGCTGTACTTTTCAGGTAACCCACATAGTATGTATGAATGAAGATTTTCGGCACGTGCCCGATATCAGTGCGGCCAGAAAAACCCTATCAAACCATAATAAATGCGTGAGCAATATAGTTTACTAAAATGGAGTTATAATAGACATGTTGTCAATGTTATGGTATCCTTTATTACAAAGGATATAATGCCACCTCGACTGTCTACCCAGCTCCTTTGCTTCATACTCACAGCATTTGTCCACAATAGTATTTTATTTAATAAAGTTTCGCTTGCTCAGCAGCATTGACGTAATAGCAACAGCATGAGTGATAACATAATAAAATTTTGCTTATTTCATAGCAACAGCAACTTGCTCTTAAAACTGAGAAAGAGAAAGGGAATGTTGCTTTAATTCTTACATTCCAAAATAAAACAAAAACAGTTTTAATACGATTTTAATGACATTTTTTCCATCATTTATTTAAACATTTATTGCACAGTGGGGGTATCCAAATAAAGAAAACTACATAAAGTAGCACATGAAACAATAAACCTACTGAAACCAATGTACAAGTAATAAAGGATTTTTTTCCATACAAAACAATTATTATGTTGAACAAAGCAGTTTTCAAACAAGCAAACAAAAAGAAAAATCTGAAAGGTCTTTACTGACGCTCTTTTTCAGTAAAGGCAGAAAAGTATCGTCTCTATATGGTTGTTGGCTAATTAAGAAATAGCGGCACATATGAGAGTAATATTCGGTATAGGAACCGGGTCAGAATTACAAAAGTATAACTATTACATAGTATCTTGTGAACTAACGCCATGGATTACGGAATGAGATAGTGACACAATTTTACTAGTCTGCTTCCCTTAGCGATGTAGTTTTTTACTTGTTGCCACAACTTTATTCCACGATTCCATTCGTACTCACTTGCGGTGTTATCTACCCAATCAATGTAATCCAGCTGTCGAGGAGCGAGAACCATTTGGCGAAAGTTTTTTATACTTACGTACTAAAAGAGCCATTGAATTAATGGGGTCATGCGATTCGCATGCGGGGAATATTCTTGAGATGAAGTATATCAAACATTAGTAATGCCACTGCTGATTCTGCTCAAGTTATGCTATGAAAGTTGTTATTATGTAATGAAAATGCTGCGGCTTTGCAACAACTTCCGATAATATTTGCTGGAATAAATAGGATTTTCTTCCGAGTATCTGAGGCTGACTCAAGGATCCTATTTTTCTCATAAAGATGACAGGATCATTGGCTGTGATATCGATTGAACTTATTTAATTAGCTCTAAAATATTGTGAAGTCACTGGCATATTGTGGACCTGCTGGTCTGATTTTATTTTTTGTCTTTGAAAATGCTTACAATTTAAAGTTGTTTTAGACCTAAAATTCTAAACTGTTGCCATGAATTTCATATACTTTCTTAGGTTAAGTCATGGGGAGGGGACAATTGCCCCTTGGCCCTAGGCATACACCTAGGCCAGTACTTCATCCCCTTGTGCGCTCTCGATTCCGAAAAGTCAGCACGCTAATAGCAACCTTCCTGCCTGAACAAGCTTCCTGAGTAGTTGTAAGTCAATGTCTTGCAAATGAGACACGTTCGGATAGGAACTGTTCCATCGTCTCCATCCGTACACCCTATACAGCTTAGATGCGCATGCAAACTCGAGAGGACACTCAAGATCTTACTGATTTGCTTAATTTTTATCCTCATTTGTGGCTTCCGCAGTGCTGTATGAGTCCTCTCTATCCAATCTTTCAGTTCAGCTCTCGTGCACTCAAGCAGTTTCGCGCCACTTAAGCCCACCTCCTGGACGACTCCTTAGTGACCCGGCGCCCAAATGATGCGCAGTCAACTATGCGTTATGTAATCGTCCTAGATCTAACCCTATCGGCTACTAATGCCCTCATTGGTGGTTGGCTGTTCGCTAAAATGTTAACTTCCACGGGTCTGCCAGTTCCACTAACCCCCCCATTTAGACATTCCATAACCTCACGAAATTCCACTAGGAGAACTGTATTTTTTCCCCGGAAGTCGAAAGTATGTATACTTCAGTCACTAGTTCCTCAGTAAAAATGTCCAAACCTGTCCTATCCGTTAGCTTGGGGCTGTCCATGAAACATACGAATTTCCTGCCGCATCCGTCTTAACTTTCGAATCAAAAACCTCTTCTTCATTAAAAAAAAATATCATTTCCTTCTTCATTCATTTCACTTACTGAATTCAGGAATATCTTCACAGCTTGAGCAGCATTATTGTACCGTTGAACATTGTTAAGTAAACAGTACAGGAAAGACAGTAACAGCAAAATGAATAAATGTAATTAAATGACACTTTAAATGTGACAGTGCCACAAATATTCACTCATTCATTATTCGTACATTGTACTCGGTCCTAGCTATTTTTATTATAATTTTGTTCTACCCATGCAATTTGAATGTTTTCGTTGTTTTTCCTTTTTACAACATCATCAAAAATGCGTTAAAACACGATTGTTTGTTGTTAAAACAGCAAATTGTTGTTATTGAAGAGTTGAATATAAAAAAGATGCTACAAAATTATGGAAATTATTGTAGAGTTTTCAGCAAAGATTTTTAAATGCGAAGTGACAAGAACGAACTTAAATAAAACAAAAAAAAAAAAAAAAAAAACTTACCATCATAATAATTGTACGATGATGATATTAATGAATAATTGCAAGGGAAATATTTAAAAGATTATTACGGACATTTCGTGAGCAGACTTGGTGGAAGATATGTTTAAAATTTTAATGTCATACTTGTATATACATAAGTAAATCTACACCGAATTTCCTACATTTGAGGATATACAGAGAGTCGTCCATATACAAATATTTTTTTGTTACTGGCTGGTATTTGCTTTTCCGAAAAGAACTAAACCTTAGTAGGATCAAATAGCTTCAATTTAAGATCTTAGAAGACCGAAGTTAAGCGCCCACCGGAAATGGCGATATACTTAGCTTACAGTTTGCGTGGTGAAGAGCCCAGCCCACTAATCCTAGAAAATCGATTTTAAAACCAATTTTATATAGAAAATTTGCACCATAATCTCGGGGAAATAATCCCATAGAACAACAGTAATATCCTCCACTCTATTTGAATATGCCGAAAGTGTATGATAGAAACCAAAAATCGTTACCTCGATCTTCAAAACGTAACATTTCAAACAACACTGTGGTCGAAGTCTTACATAAAAATATAGCTATTTGGAAAGTCCAAGTTATCCAAAAATTTAAGACAACTCTAAGTTGTCGATTCTTTTGTCAGGATTTTATGGTTCAGGACTCAGGCCGTAGATATTGAATTAGGAACATCAAAGTAGCAATCGGTCTACGAATACACCATCCTGATGTTAAGTGAAAAATTAACAAGCAAAACTTCCAATAAAACCACGACAATTATGTTTTAATTTTATGATAAAACTTGATTAAGACGGTCGAACATGTTGTACAGCTCATTAATCAATTCATGCTATTTAAATTTGTAGCCGACTTGACGAATTAACATCGGTGCTGGGATTATATCCGTTTTTTCCTAAGAAGTAAGTAATGATGTTTCGCGGAGGATATAAAAACAACTAAAATCTTAAAGACCAATGATTGCTGATGATTTTAGATATCTACTATAGGGTGTCTCAACAAAAATTTACTGTTTGAATTTTGTGGCACTGCAAACGGCAACTCTGATATTTAACAGCCATCCCCTATGACTGTTTCGATTTATAAAAATGAAGCGCTACACAAACACGTTATCATTGTAAAAACTCAAAAACACGTTGCAGAGGTCGAGAAAACGAACTAATCGAAGAGTGGTCAACAAGTTTGAAGGTACTGAACCGATTACGGATGGCAAAGGCCCCTTGCGTCCACGTGCTAGTCGATCTCTTGGAACCATTGTTGCTGGTAACGAGAGTATCGGTAGTGGCTGTGGACGGTATTGATTAAAGCAACATCATGGAGTTTTTGTGGACTCAGCTGGACTGCATGGATCTGGACCACGTGAGACTCCCGCAGGGCGGCGACACATGTCCCACCGTGTATGAAACAAACGAAGTTTTACATTAATGATTTGCAGAGAGCACTCTATTTGAGATACCTATTAGAAACAGTAAAAATCTTGTCAAATAGGTTTAGCGGGGCAAGATCTAGGTATCAAGGATTCAAGAGTTTTTTTTACCGATTAACATTTTTTCGTAAACCTCTGTACTTTTAAGTAAAATTTGTGAATTCATGACGCATGAGTACTTGTGTAGTGGCTGTTTATGATCAAAAATGCGCCGCATAGCGCAGATTTTATAAGCTGAATTTCGAAGATATGAAGTTTATGAATAAAAAGAGTCGATTTTTACAAGTTATAATTGCCAATATAATTGTCATATAGTGACGGTGCCAATTGGCCGCAATTATTTAGACTTTTTTGTGAACAATAGTATTTCAGTAATATTTGAATGATGAAGATCCCAAACGCAAATATCGTGGAAGAATTACGTACAAAAGATTTGAACTTGGTTTCGATTATACCGATGTTTATATCGTCTAACACCCTTATAAAATTAAATAACCATTGTGTATCCTTAAAGGAGTTCTTATTTCTTGCGCTTTAACAAGGTAAGGAGGATAAAGTTTATACATAGGAGATAAAGTAGATACATACATATGTATATAATTAAAATTTGTTCGGTACTTTTTTCTCTGTTAAAACAAAAACATTAAATGATAAAATAACAACAACCCAAAAAAACATAAACAATACGGTGATTGTATTATCATTATTACAGTTATTAGAAAGTTGTTGTTGTTGTGGCCGCCATTGTACTTATCAGGCATGGAACATTTTACAGTTTTAAATGATAATATTTCAGAGAACCGATCAGAATAGCAATTTTTATAAGACTACTAGTACTGCTATTGTTGTGTGTGCTTCATTATAATACGAGTTTATCAAAGGTTAAAAATTATCAAGAAGTGTTACAGCCCAATAAATGCGATGGTCCAAAATCATAGTGATGACAGTGTATTATGGCCCTCAGTATGATGCCAAATTTTTTGTTTCCTTTCTTTGTTAAAAGTAGCTGTGTCATAAACATAAAATTACTTGTTATTTTACATTGGCGTAGGGGTAGTTTCTTTTTCCGGTAAGTACCTAAAAAATACAATAGTATTGTATTTTCCATCCCTGACAAAACAAAATTAATTTTTGTCTCTACATATTCTTATTATTCATTTGTGTGTGTGTGGTATTGCATGAATTCTCCTGTTGTTTTCATTACGATAATTACTTTTCTCTCCTAAGTTGTTGTTTTTAATTTTTCTTGTGTTTTGATAATTTTTACCACTGCTTCGGTGAAGTGTGAGTTTTAGTTGTTGCGTTGTGTCATTATTTTATCTTGAATATTTTTCTTGTCTTTGTTTTATTTTTTCGTCTACTTGTCTGTTTTCTTGTTTCTGGTATGAACTCAATGTTATCAACAAATTCATATCAAATTTGTTATTTTCTTACTGAAGGATTTTTTAATTTTGTTAGAAACGTAGTGACAAGGGAATGTTTATGATGTCACACAGGAAGTGTTAGGAATTTTAGCCCGAAAATACAATATAAAAAATGGTCTTTCGTCTCAGCAACTTTTCCTCGGCGAGCATAAAGAATAATGACGCGACTTTAATGTCAAAGTAATTATGGCGTGTAAATTAATGGTTTTAGATAAAAGGCACGCTTAGGTGTCTCAAAACTAGCTGTTGCGATCGCGTCGGCTCAAACTGGTGGAAATTTAAGGTTATTGAATGGCTACTGCTCTGGTCATTGAAGGTTGAAACTGAAACTCATTTATCGCTCTGTCGAGTGCCTTGTGAAATTGCGGATAGATCAGCTGAAACCAATTGGAATTTATTAAATAGCGTTATTCCTAATACTAAAAAATCGTAGGAAAAACGAGCAGTAGGTGAAAAAATCTGAAAACTTTTAAAAGATGCTTTTCTTAAAGAACGAAAAGGAAATGTAGGAACTGACTATTGTCTAAAGCAAATATTTTATGATGATACAATTGGTTATTGCAAGCGCTCGTAAAAGATCACCATTGGCAGAGCAGATTAGCGATTAATATCTGAAAGGAAAAGCCAAAAGATTTTAACATTCCTAGGAAGAAATTATCAAAGTCACAATATACACTAACGAACGACTCAATGTCCTTACGTTATTCCCTTATGTCAACAAATTTAAAAAAAGAGTAGTTCGAGAAACCAAAAAAATATCCCAACAGCTGATCCCGTATTTTTGATGATCGTCTATTTATAAGACACCAGTCTTTCAGTAAATAACCACCCATAACTTGTAGAAGAACTGTGACTTTCGATAATCTTTGCTCTCAGCTTATCTGTGAAGAAAATGTATTTCCACCAGGAAAACATCCTATCGTCTGCAATGTTGTACATCAAAAGGAACGAAAGATTTCACTATCTGTTGTGTTCTATCTTCCGAATGGCTCTGATCAAATTCTAATTTAACATTTTTTGGCTTGGCGAAGCAGTGTACGAAAAGCTAAAAGGGCGATATTCAGGGGCAATGCAGGCAAATTTTTTTTATTCCTATTCAACCAATCTTTTATCCTAGAGGGTGACGGGCTCAACTTTTTTTGTATAGGAATCGAACCACGTTACTATCCAATCCACTCATCTTATCACACTGGGATAAGCACCTCTCGTCTTCGAAAATGTTATATTTTCTATTCATTATTGAAACGTCCGTCAACTAACAAAACAAAAATCTTTTACACACGATTTGTGCGAACCATTTTCCAGTGCATACACTACAAGAGCAACTGTGCACACAGGCACACATACATCTTTATTTCATAATCTAGAAAATATTTCATTCAACGTGTAATTGTTGTGGTTTTGATTGGGTTTTTTTTTCTTTTCTTTTGAACTTATTGTTGTTGCAATATAAATGATAAACACTTTATGTGTTTCAAGCTTATCAGCAGTCAACCCAGGAATATAAAACAGAAGCAGCAGCATTGTGGCATGGAATTCTCTGCTGTTTTAGGAAGAGTTGAGCTCAGTTGGTAAATAACGTTGTCAGGCTTTGGCTTGACATACTAGTTGATCGAACGTGGAAGGGACAAGTGTGTGCGTGGGAATTTCATAACGTAAATGTTGCAAAAGTATTGCATAAATATTTCATATTTAAATCAAGTAATCGGATGTCTGTGCAGCAACCGCAACAGTGGTAAATTGTTAAGTTGTTGAATTTTTTGTTTCTAGCAAATTGTTTCTATTTATTGATTCATATAAGATAAGACAAATGTTCGAAATAAAGTTTTTAGTTTTTAAAAAATACAGTAAAGGGCATTGCAGACTTAACTTAAGAAAATCTTACATAAAAATTAAGTAGCAAATATAATACCGTGTACATGGCGTCGTCCCTCTTGAACACATGTTTCCCGACGTACGCATTCAATTTTCTAACATTTCTCGTGAAAAGGCTTGGACTTCTCTTCAGATGGCTTCCTTCAACTTTGGTAATGTGCGTGGGTAAAAAAAGAAACCTCCGTGAATCTGGGCTAGATCCGTTTAAATATGAGCAATGTCCTGATTTTTGTTTACATTAAGGCCATCAATCGCTTGCGTGTTATTGGAACTGGAACTGCGACTTCAGCTAACCATAAAAGAAAATGTTAGGCGGAATTAGTCAAATCGTACCATCTTGGTAGCCAATTCACACCACCTTCGTGAGAGGAAAACTTAATTTGAAATCGTTCATGTAGAATATCCATTGTGGCATTTGCTGTCAGACACGCACCGATTTGCTGCCGCCATATGTTGACCAATACCATACAACTCAATTTGCGGCCAAATGAAATTGGTTATTACTGATCTGTAGCGCTTGATGTTTTTGAAGATGAACGAATCAAGTATGCTGCTGTCCTATAATTCACACCAAACAAACACATTTTTTGTGCTTAAAGTCTGATATATGACAATTTGCTTCAGATGATTTTTCGGCCGAAATTCGGTTCCTGTTCCAAACGCTCCCTAGTCCATTCAGCGGACAGTATTTTCTACGCTTATTAGCTTTTTGCGAGTGCAGGCTAAAGTAATGTATTTTCATTTTGACCCAGTTGAGTTAGTCAGATTTTCCTCGTAGACAAGCACGTCGCCTTATTTGTCCATCTAACCTCAGCCAACTGGAACAGTTGATCATCAATAAGTTTTGCGCAGGCCGAGAGAAAAATTTCATACTGTCTGTCGATATATACATCCTTCTTTAACTTACAGACTTACGCTCCTACACTAGTGTTAATAATGCTGGGCTTGACTGTTGGAACAAGTGCGAATGGCCCATTTTGAAATTCGGTGGTACCAAAGACCGTTTATCGCTCTTTTTCGTACACCTGTAGAGAGAATTCAATGGTCAGTTTGGATCTGAAAGGTGAGACAGATTCGGAATTCGTCTAGGTAGATTTTATCCTTCAGAATAAGCTCATAAAAGCAGTAAATGAGATTAGATATAATTAAATTAATCTCAAAAAACTTGAATGACGATTCTAGGAATGTTTGGCTTTGACCATCAAAATTTTGTCCATACGGTAGCGATACAATGTTTTTAAACCACAAAGCAAGCAAACATTTTCGATGTTTCGATATAGAATATACCAAAATGGTAGTTACAATAGTCTCTTAAGATATGAATGATTAACTCTTAACTATTATTAATAAGCAAAACTAACTTTGATATGAGAATAGACACTTATGTACTTAAAATTTACGTAATCAAACAAAAAACGACAACAAAAATTGTAAACAACTTGTTTGAGGAAACTTTTTCGATCTCGTTATATGTTCAAAGAAACCTATTGAAGAGTTAAGGCAAAGTATAAGATCATACACGAATGTTATTTAGATACCTGTAGGCTAGGTTGTGACTGTTGCTTAGGAAAAACAAATATTTTGAATATTAATTAAAATTCCAAAGTAAACAAAATAATGTGAGTATCTTTTCTACAGCACATTTCTTTCATCGAACTTGTCCAAAGAGCACCATATTTTTAGTTGCTTTAGTTAGAAGTTTGTCTTGTAGATGCCTTAAAGTCGGTTTTAAAAATTAGTAAGAATCAGAATAGTTGGTTGTTAACAAAAATATATTCGATTGAAGGTATCTTTTACAAGATAAACTGCACATAAACACGAAGGCCTTACTAACCGAAGTAACACGTAATGCAAACGTCAATTATCTTTTTGTCAACTGTATAATTCCTTAACCGGCATTAAATAGGATTTTAAATCCTCTTAATGTTGAAAATTATTACCCAGCTGCTCTATTTTTTAGTTTTGGAACATAAACTACAGTTAACACCCGTATAACACGGCACTTTTATAGCACGGATTCAATCTAGCACCGTTCGAGAATTGGGTAAAACCCTAATAAAACATGAAAGGTAATCAAAACTATTTATCTAATTTGAAATTATTAATCACCGTAATTAAAACAGAAAAATTTAGATTTAAAAGTTCCACTTATATTGGATAATGCACCCTGCCATCCGCAAGATTTAAATAATTTTAATGTCGAAATATTTTTTACCTGCAAATACAACTGCTTTGCTTCAAATGTTAGATCAAGGCATTATAGCTACATTTAAAACTAACTACATAAAGAGACCATTACAATGGATTTTGCACAAAATCGATGATGAATCTATGGACGTCAAGGAGGCGTTGAAACTCCTCACAATTTTGGACTGCATTAATCTAATAAACTCATCAATCAGAGAAATAAAACTGACGACATTAAATGGTTGTTGGACAAAAATATGGCCGGAGTCAGTTGAAAGTGAAGATTTGATCGCGGCAGCAGAAAACAGAATGGATGCAATAGTCGGAGTTGCTAAGTCTCTAGGAGGGGAAGGTTTCGACGATATAACTGCACAAGATATCCAAAAATTACTGATGGAAGAAAAAGTTGATGAAGCAGGTTTGGTGCAAATGGTATCAGGAATCCATGATAACTCAGAGGATGATAGCATAGGTAAGGACGAAGGAGCAAAAAAGTTTATTTCACAAAGCATAAAACAAGCCTAGGCTTAGCCGAACAGCTAGTCATATTTATTAATTAAAGATCCTTCTAATGAAAGGAGCACAAAGTTTAAAAGATAACTTTATAAGTGCTTAACACCATATAAGGAAATTTATAAAGATCTTTTAACTTAAAGCAAGCAATCTAGTACTAGTTCTTTGTTTCGTATAACACGGATTCGCATAACACGCAAATTTTTCGGAACGTAACTCCCGTGTTCTACGGGGGTTACCTGTAATCGAAAAAGATGTTGGTGTGTTGCACGGCACGCATTTTGTTATTTAAATGAATAAGTTGGTCCATTGCAATAACTGCTCATTTTAATCTCCGGCAGCTTCGTGTTTAAACCCAAATTGCGGCTAGATCGTGAGCTCGATGTGGAGTTGCAGTGGAAACGGGTGCCATGACCCTAAGTTCAGCAGGAGCTTTAGATTTGTTCTCCTTCCCACCAAGATCTTCTCTAACATTCTTCAAAAACGATTCTCTCCTTTCAGTTAACAGTTTGCTTTCATCTCTAGTATAAGGTCGTAGATCAATGTTTAACTCACGCCTACGTGCCGACGCAATCCGATATCTTATTATAAAACATCTCCATGCTCTCGGTTGTTTAATAATAAGCAAGAGCATAAAAATATATTTAGATTTAGAAATGGCTCGCGCTTTTTTAGTTGGTGATCTTGTAACAAGTGTTTGTGAATTGCCTTCACCAATTCTAGTTGCTCTTAACGCTCTGCTCAATTGTACACCTCTCTATGGTTGTATTTGTCAAACACTGAAACAAAGAAATGTTAAATTAAGTTGGGAAAAAACTTGACGTTAAGTTTTGACTCACAATGAACATCGTTCATTATGGTTGGACCACCCTGTATTATATTGTAAAAAAATTTTATTAAGACAACTAAAATAATAATAGACATTTTTGTTCGGCAACCTAATTTTTTAGTTCTGATAACAAAATTTATATTAGTCTTTTCTTTTTAACACAGATTGCCTTTCTCTAACCTTTCATTTATTTTACACTTTTTACTAACAACTGTATGCAAAAAAGTTGAGTATTCCATTTAATCTCGGGGTAGAATTGTTATTCATCTGCAGTAATCTCTCTTTTGTTTGCTGCAGGCTTATTTCGTGCATAAACAAGTCGAGGAATAAACAAAAATTATCACATGTCAATATACGCAGATACTTTTTTGATTGAGTTTTTTAATATCTACGATTTTCATTATAGACATCATCATAGTGAAATAATGATGATTACTATCCCTTGTTGTTAACTGTGATATTGATGATAAGAATATTCAACGTTAATATTTATGAGTATCTCACAGGTGCGCTTGTGTCCAAAATGTGAATGAAGTTCCTGTTGTATTTGCTTAACTTTGTAAATCATCAGTTCTCTTTGCATAAGTCAATAGAGAAACGGTTGCTAAGGAAAGTAATTTTTTTTAATCAAAAATGTAATTTTGACGTACATTATAGTTGACATTTAAGTGCATCGTAGATACTAAACCCTTGAATACTGATTTCTTAACTGTAGTAATTTTATACTCGTTGGCAGTTCTAATTACTAGTCTTATTAGGCACAGACAGGTTGCCAAAAGTGAATAACATAGTTCCAAGACCATAAAAGTAGAGTTAATTTTATAATCACGTTCGCTTTCCAAAAGCAAGCCTTCTTCGTGATCTCGCTTGATCTTGATGTATTGTTACCGGGGGGATATTATCCGATTTCTTTCTTACTTAGTTCAACCAGTAGCGATATAAATAAAAGTACTTCGGGAAGTAGTAGCCACTGGAAGACAAGTCGTAGACTGTTTGTTGCTGAGGCTCCTTCGAGAGTGCTGTGGTTTATACCCAAATGGCAGGAAGATTTTAGTGCAGGATCAATGAGACGTTGCATTATCAGTAAACTAGCTATTTACAGCAGGAGAATTGCTAGCTCGCAACCCCCTTACCGAGAGGTGGATCGAGGTTCCAGACAGTTAGTATTGAATTGCTTCCTATACGCGAGCGTAAAGGGGCGTTGGTGGTCGCATTTTAAAACACCTGGTGCTTAGGATAACATCAGATAGTGTCGTAATTCTGGAGCCGACGTAAATCATGGCAATCTGTCGTGGGCGATTGGCCCATTGGATTTATTTAGCAGATCATATACTTACTATAGCTGCTCAAGGATACAAGCCCATTATCATATTTAGTCAGAATTATGCAATAATACTAGTCATCCGAGCCCCTCATAGAAAAGTTGTGTCGTACGAGATGCTAGAGCAGGACAGTGTTTAATCACATAAGTCCCTTCGCGCTTCTCGTAAAATCTGTATTCATTGATAACAAAACTAGCGTTATTATGACTGGGGCCATGCGTATAACGTCCCATAGGTTTCTTTGATATCAAACAACTCAAATTTATCCGCTTTTATGTTAGAACATCGTACCATCGGTGTCCCCTGATTTACTCCGAGATCTCCTGCTTGTATGAGCTCGCATAGAGATCTGCAATGGCGGGGAAACTTGAATTTAGCGCCAAAGAACTGTCCTGGTACCACGAAGTTATATTAAGATTCGCTTTAGCCAAATAGTCTGCCCGCTAGTTCCCAATATGGATCATATAACAAGGCGACTTATGAAAGCAGTTTCGTTTAGGCTTACGTTGCACTTAGAACAGTCAAAGTTTAGGAAGTTTGAAAGAGGAAGAGCATTAAAGCTAAAAAAGTCACAGATATTGTACAATGGACAACGACATATTCTTCCTATCCGACGGGGCAGACGTTTTTTGCAGCAATTAGTCGAGGAATGTCGCATTAAACGTCATACCTTTTTTGACAATAAGAATATGCGGTCGCAGGGAGTGGCTGTGGAGCTCAGTAAACTGTGACACCTCTTTATATCAGAATGTTTTCGGTTGTTCGTTGCGCAGTGAAAAGATATAATAAGAGGTCAAAACAAACAGTAAACGGCCAATGGCTAAAGTGTCGGATGAGTTAATTTCGATAACTTGTTGGATTAAATCTCACCAATGGAGCGATTACATATGTTTCATAAGTAAATTATTCATTTTGACCAAGAAGGAAAAAATTGTGTTCAAAAGAATGTATTCATAATATGCCACCAATTTTGCTATCATGAACACCACTGTTTATCGCCTGATTTTTCAATGTTACCAAACCTTTTTTGACATCTGAAGCCTAATTCTAAAATCGTTTTGTATCATCAAGCCACTGGGTTATGGAGTATATTTTTCGTTAAAGGTTGGTTATCTGCAATACTGTTCTAAAAGTTATGATGTTGTCATAAACAACACCTAACCTAAGGACATGTTTTGTTACTACTGTCGAAACTTGCATCCAAAAAAGCGACACATTTCGACCAAGATCAATCTCTGCCATCAACTGAAAAGAAAACTTTATTCATTAATGCCCTAAAACACGAAATGCTTGAACATACAAAGTATAAACTCATCTCCAAAAATTATTTTTACTTTTTATTTTTTTTTTACTTTGTTTTGATCCACAAACAAGTTTGCCATTAAAAGTCCGCAAAGAAAAAACCATCAAGTTTTCCAATGAAAGTTTATGCTTGTATTCTGACAAGACCAATTTTCCTTTCTTTACACTGATGCACTGGCAAAACAAATTCAAAGAAAAATAAACTGTTGTTGTTTCTAATGAGGACAACATACAAAGAGTTTTACCAGCAGCAGCTGTATAACAGCGCAGATTGGAAACTAACTAAGCGTAAGATTTGATTATAAACTGTATCATGTTATAGTCGTGTTGTTGTATTTGTTGTCAACACTTTCGTTATTATTAGTTGAAATATGCCTTAAAAGGAAACCTGAAAATTTATCTTGTTTGGCTGGCATAGCTTTGTAAAAGCTTTGTTGTTTGCTAACAAAATTTATCAGTATTTGCTGCACTCAATATTTTCGTTTTTCTCAGATGGGCTTATTGAACTAAGTTTCGGTTCAAAAAAAAAATTAATCTCAAATGGGTAGAATTGCGAGTGTTGTACTAATTTAACAGGAAATAGGTCAATAAATTCCATTAAGCGGAATATCTAATACGAGGGTTTTTTTACAGAAGAAACATCTTCTGCTCCAATGATTTCGTAAACCTTCTTACACTGTCAAAGATTACTTTTAAATTTTAAGGTTTTTCAAATGTTTTAAAAAACATCTCCTAAGGGAATTTTTAGTTTATATTGCAGGTATCTCTTAATTCCTTTACTCTTATTTTACCCTTTAACAAATAGATCAACCAGAACGAGATTTTTCTATTAGTGTTCTATAGAAGACTCTTATGGGCAGGAAAGTGTTGCCTCTTGCAAGAGAGTATTTCTCACATTTTTCTGAAAGAACATTTCGGCATAGAGAAATTACTTCCCAAGTACTGAAAGAACTTTTCTCTGTTCTAAGAGAGCTTTTCGTGTACTGATAACAGTCTTCTAAATAGAAATTGGATTCAGTTATTGAGTACTTTTTCTTACAGAAAAGAAAATATTGCGACCATCGCCGAGGCCGTGACAGGCAAAACAAAAACAAAAAAAAAATTGCACAATTAATTTGTAGTCTCACTTTATTTGCTGTTATTTTGTAGCAGAAACTAGAGACCGACACTCGTACACAAAGAGTGCAGATCCCAAACCTTGTTCGGCATGGGTTCGAGTAAATTAATTTCAGTTTGTTAACAATTTCATTAAATATTTTTTGCACTTAATCTCTTCTTTTATATTATTTGACAGCTGTTTCGTTAAGTGAAACTTTTAAACAATTGCAATCAATGTGAACACTAAATCAACCTTGTATTTAGTTGCTAAAATTAAGGCAGAAATACGACTTAACAGCTTTCGTAAAGTACAGTGTAACCTCAGTTAATGCAACTCTATCTGTTAACGCAACTTTGGTTTTTTAATTTATTTTTTTTATGAATAAATTCAAGGCTGCAAACGTTCGTTATAGAAAACACAAAGAACTTTTTTTTGCTTTCGGAACTACCTCAGTTGAGAAAAGTCTCCGGACTGCATTCCACTCCTTGCACAGAATATGGCGCGCAAGTAACATCACGACCAACACAATGCTGAAAATGCTCAACTGTAGTGCCAAATCTATACTACTGTATGGTGGTACCACTGAAACATCTCGAATGAGACTACAAACGTTTTTTAACAAATGTCTGGGGCAAATTACTAAAATGTTCTTGCCAAATTGGGTCACAAATAATCAACTGCTCAGGATAGCCAAATGTAAATCTATTGATTATGAAATCTGCAAGCGCAAATGGACCTGGATCATCCATATATTACGAAGACCACTTGACTAGATTGCAAGACAATCAACTCACAACGCCATAGAAATCCTACTAGGAAGTGGGTTTTCGCAACAGCCTAAATTTCTATTCGTTGCGTTAACCGAAGATACACCGTATTTAGCCCGACTGACTATATCTATAATTTAAAATTTCTATGTTTAACTGTTATTATGGAAACGTTCTCACTGTTCAACAGCAGCCTTATTTCAAAACATATGGTCTGACTGATTACTTGCTTAAAAAGAGGTGGAGGATTAATTCAAACGTAACAAAAAAATAATAATAGTAGAATAAAAAGATCTACATTATACCGAGTTAATAACAATTGAATAATAATAACTACCATTAAAAGAACAGCCATTAAAAAACTACAAAGTAGACAAACAGTATTGTAACAATTGAAATAAGAAAATAGAACAACAAGAGGTATTGAAATGTCTACAAAAAAAAAAAAAAAACATAAAACAATGAATTGAAAACGGAAGATGTAAAAAAATGAAAAGTTTACATTATCTCATACTCATACATAAATAAGAT
The DNA here is from genome assembly GCA_963932375.1 of Phania funesta. Lineage (NCBI taxonomy): Eukaryota > Metazoa > Arthropoda > Insecta > Diptera > Tachinidae > Phania > Phania funesta. The sequence continues at coordinate 97,901,924 of OZ010653.1, read as the reverse complement.
ACAAAGTTACATGGACGAATGGATGAATTGATGGATGGAGAAACAAACAAGCGAATGGTCAGCTTTAACTTTAAACAAAGAAGGTATTGATTGTATGGAGTGTATGACTCACATTACATTGCGAAACAATGGCAAATAAGTAGCACAATATTGTTTGTTTTACATGTTAGGTTTTCCTATTAACAACTGTGTTTATGTTTATAAAGATGAAACATTAAATGAAGTAGTCAGAAGGCTAAGAGCAGTGAGGTTAGGGAAAAAATAAATTTGTAAAACTGATTAATTTGATATCTCTTTGCGAGAAAATTTTACTCTGCTATAGAAACAAGCTGGCATTGGGCTATTCATTTCCTGGTTCGGATATAGCAACCCTGCTAAATAGCTTTGTTTAGGGAAATTTGAGCAGAACTGTCAGACAAGTGTAATAGTGTGTACTCGACATTGGTCTCTTACACTGCGAAAACCAGGTTTGATTTTTTTCCATCTTTCGTGTGATAAAGCAGTGCTTAATTTATCAGCTCTCTTCTTCGCAGACTTCCCTTAAGCCTCTTTCACACTGTTAAAACGATTAAAACGACTTGTCAAAAATTGAAGTAACATGAGATAGTATTATAGGGCGAAAGCAATATGTAATCGGACTATCAAAAATACGGATATTTTTAGAATATTCTTTTAAACGCTGAGATCATTTTAGCAGGGTTGAATTTTTGCAGAAGCCATCGAACAAAATTTCAAAAGTAGCTGTTGAACAAATAAACAAAACTGATTCACCACCGTCAATGCGCTGTCGCAGATAGTTTTTTCTGCTTACACCGGCATAAAAACTGGCGTTGTGCTTATCAATGTATTTTGTTCTCGTTAGTGCTGAAAATGTTACTTTTTAAGCGCTTTATTTTGCTATTAAAAAAAATCTGTCAAAACCTTTAGCCACCGAAAATGTTGAAGAGCCACTGCCGCCGCTACCCACCCGAAACTGCTCTGACAGCGCCGACGTAAGTATTATTTCGGCTTCTATCTCTGCTACCTGCTTTTTGTTTTTACTATATTTGAAATGTGATAGTGTACACACATATTGTAATGAGACTATTTTAGTTTTGATTGTTTTTTTTTACATTCAAAACGTTTTCCATTGGATTACACTCTGTAGAAGCAAACGAAATTCCTAACACTTGTTGGGTAGTGTGAAAGGGGCTTTAAGTAAATGTTTTTTGTTTTATATAAATTTGTTGGTCCATTATTATCCTTAACTGGAGAAACTCCTCTTTTACATTTTAATAGTGACGGCACAAACAAATCACGCTTCAGTGCAATTAAATTTTTTCCATGTGTTCACTGGATTTCACATAATCGCAGTTACAAAGAAATAAAAACTCTAGCACATTCTTCTAACAATACGATAACGAAGTAAGTAATAAAGAACAGAAAATAATATGCAAAAATAATCACAATTTAACAAAAATTCTAAAGAGAAATTATTTGATTAAACCTCAATTGCCCAATACAAAAGTGTCAACATTTGCGTCATATAAAAGAAAGGTGTACAACTTTGCTTTTGGGGTATTATCTGCAAAATGCGAGGCTTTGACGTAAAATTACAGAAAGTGTTGTCCATCGCTTTTCAAAAATATTGTCCATCTTTCGGTATGCAGCATGAGAGTGCTATACAGAAAAACGGGAAATCTTTTTAAGCGAACCGATTTCATACAAATTTGTAGATTCCTTATAAAACTAGAGCCACAAAAGCAGTGTTCAAAAAATACCATGGGTAGGGTTAACCAACCTTTCAAAATTGAGTACTCACGGGACAACCGTAGCAACAATGTGTTAGTCAATGCACTCGGGGCAACGGTTGCTATGTGGTACTATACAAAAATAAATTATATTTTCGAAATAAGCGATGCGCTAAGTGAAATGGGTGTATTTATTACTATTAGCGAACTGTTGCACGGAGATGATGATGCAGCCAAATTAAAAGTATTTTCAGTTAAGGGATTGTTTAGTGAAAGAAAAGATACTGAACCAACACATTTACGAAGAAATATTTGAAAATTGTTGCTCGTGATGAAACATATATTAACCCAAAAATATCCTACAGACACAAAATGTCTGCAGAAGTCAGAATATCGACAGCATTACTACTTTTGTTTGTCACAATTCACTGTCACCCCCTTCGCTTGAGGGTTGGCGAATAGCAAAGTCACCCACTCAATACGCTTGTTTTCATCGAAGTCAGTGCACATGGCGAAAGTCCATATGCACGAGGCAACCGTAGCTACTCGCAGAATATACCATAATAGTTTGATATTTCAGGCAACGGTTGTGGCAACAGTTGAACAACTTGCCTTGGTTGTTTTAATGGTTGCCTCTTATGTATTGCAGCGAAATTCAATTTATAATATTAGTTTGTGGTCGTTTATTTAGCTTTAATGGATATCCCCTTTCCCCTCAATTGTAATTCCTAGTCACACTGTCTTGTGAAACCCCTGTTCAGTCTTGCATTTCAAGAAAATGTGGTTTGGCATAGCTTTGGGCCGAACATCGGGCATAAGAGTATCCTGGACCTTGTTGGGAAAGAGGTTAGGGCTGCTCAGATGCCCATGGAACGCATGAGTAGAAGAAAGTTAGTCGAGAGGCTGCATCGGACACTCATTGCGGAAGGCATTATACACAATGAGTGTATGGAGAACGACATCAGCATTTTTACTGATGGTTTTCTTTTGAGTGGCAGGGCAGGAGTAGGTGTATTCTCAGTTGAGCTGAACTTGTCCTGTAGTCTGTGTCTGGGGAGTTACGTATCAGTTTACCAGACAGAATTGCTTGGGTTGCTGCATGCGTTGGAACACTTGCTTCCAAGCCGAGTGCATGGGAAAAAGGTTCTCATTGCACTTGACAATCAGTCAGTTATAAAACGCATGAGGCAAGTGAACGTATATTCCAAACTGGTGCTAGAATGTGTTCTGAAACTGAACAGATGTGCCTCGTTGAATGAGGTGACGTTGATGTGGGTTAAAGGACAGATAGGCACAGCTGGGAATGAAGCAGCAGACGAACTAGCAAAAAGGGGATCTGATATGGATTTCTGTGGACCAGAACCCAGGGTTGCCCTGGGGAATGATCTTGTGCGAGCTAAAGTTCTTCAATGGGTAAACTCATTACACCTGAATAGGTGGAGGGAGAATACCACATGTAGGTAGGCTAGAATGATGCTCAAAGAGCCCCTCGGCAGGAAGGCCAGTAAGGTGCGCGGGTATAATAGGGCTACTTTAAGCTGGATCACTGCGTTAGTGACAGGACATGGAAACTTCAAGTACCATCTGGCTAAGATGAAAGTCGTAAAAGATGATGCCTGTAAGAGGCTGAGACGGTAGCGCACATTGTGTACGAATGTCTATCACTGGCTAGCATAAGGCTTAAGACCACGGGCAGACACTTGTTAGATGTGAATGCCATGGGGGAACTAAGCCTTAGACAAATGCTAGCAATTACAAAAGACTCCGTGATGAGGAAGAGTGTCGACAGTTACCAGTCGACAGTCTGAAATCACTTTAGTCAAGAGTAAAGGCTAGGTCTAGCACGAGACTCAATTGAAAGTAAGGTGGTTGTGATTACGGATCGGTTCCCTGAAATCAATTTGAGGAGCGAAATGGGGGTCGAAAAGGGACCCAGAAAGTAAGTGGTCTGCTTCGATATGGTATTCATCGGGGTTATTTCAAAAATAAGTAAGACTTTTTGGGGAATTTTCCTATCTATATATTAAAGAGGATTACATCTTTTTAAACGCTTTAGAGAGTTACCTACAAAAAATTTTTAAATTTTTTCGCCATTCTCTCCAACAAAATCACGAAACTACTTGTTCTGCGTAGCCTGCCAAGTGTTAGTTTTAATGTAATCATTCAATTGCAATTAAGTTTAAAAAAAGAGGAGAAAAAGAAGTCAATTGAAACAAATACATTATCAAAACTTCAATTTATTTGATGCTAAATGTTTTTTACTTAAAAGATTTAGCTAGAGCAAGGCTGTACTTAATATGCCTTCGATCTCAATAGGCAATGCCTGTGTAGAACGTGTATTTTTGGTTATGAATTTCACAAAAAGTAAACTTCGTATTAGTATGCAGTATGAACTCCTAGATGAACATAAATCAAATCTGTTGTCAAGAATTTAAACCAAAGAATGATATACATTAATAATAATAATAACGATGTTTTTCGAAGTTTTGCGATGGCTTGTCGCCTGGATATATCCATAGCACTCTCCTTCGTCGGTATCATTCTATAGCACTAAATTGTTGGCGTATTAAAATAATTACTAAAATACCTACAGCAGATCCAAGTAGTGTGCATATATAACACCAGTGCCACTGCAGCTTGGCTCATAACGGGCAATTGCACAATTGTTAAACACTAAAGCTTTTCTATCCGTCGTCTATCCCTTTCCAAAGAAAGTAAAAAAATTAAATAAGTTTATTAGTAGGCATTTATTGACTGAGCTGTTACTAACCTTAATAAAAAAATTAAGGCTTTCAGCCCTAATAAACCATACCAACAAACTTTTTGTGGATGATACCCGAATACCATCGTTGGGGTTACCGTCGACCTCTACACATTCAAAATTGAGCCTCTTTTTTTCGCCAAAAGAGCTAACACTTTTTTTTAGAAAAAAATTTTACCATTTCTACTTGCCAGATATATCAGCAGTAATCGATTAATTAACAACAAACGACACCAAAACGACATGACCGGAACACCCTCACAACATCGTCTCGCCAAACTTTCGAACGCTTAAAGATTCATTTTGAAAAATTTTGTAACTCTCCAAAATGTTATTTAATAACAAAAAATTAATGCCCGTTAGAGGTTTAAAGATCATTTCCGAAAGAGATTCTCTTCAGTTTTATCTTACACTTAAGTAAATAAACACTAAATAACACAGCTTATTTTATTATAAAACAAATAATCACGTTTCAGTTGCATATTTAAACAAAGCGAATACATTAAAAATAAATTTAGGAGAATTAAGATTTAATAAAACTTTTATAATACAGAGAATATTTGAATGCAACCAAAAGGCTTAAAGTTGTAAAGAATTTATTAAAACTCATTTTATATTCTAAATTGAACATGTACCTTTTAGAATAGTACTTGGACAATTTAAAAACTAAATAAAAAGAAAGATAAGATAAGTAGAATTTAAAATTAATATTCATAATCAAAAGAAGTGTAGATTTTATCTCAACAAAGCTATCGCCAAGACTTTGCAGGCACTTACGGAGTCTTGTTTTTTGAAATTTCTTAGGTGCATTAAACATAAATGTGGATGGATTTCAATAATGCACATCATTGAAATTCAGCCACATATATGCTTAATGATCTAGGGAGTGCACGACACAGACTGTATGGCATGTTATCCACATAAATATCAGCCAATTTGGCTGATCCAACCAAAACAAGCAAAACAAGCTATGTTGAATCTTCAATCAATTCAGCAAACCGGAGACGAGGGTCTTCTTCAATACTGGCCTCTACGGCGGCAATGTTTTCTTCATATTGCACCAATCTCTGGCTGGTTGGTCAAAAAGACTGTACTCTCACGATAAAACTTTTCACCGATGCGACGAATTGTCATCGCAGTGCAGCCATTATAACGACCGAACTTACGACGCATTCCCTTTGCACAAGCAGTTACAAGTGAACCAAAATTTCGATAATGTTTTCAAGTAAATTCCGCACGTTCGGCGGGCGTGGAACGCTGCATTATGAAATGGCAAGCCTAACACGATATTCTTCTAGTCGGATGGCATTGGTAACTTTGACAGTTTCAAAAATATAACAGTTAGAAAAGCTTTCATTACTATCTGGTCACAATATATGCTCGAATGATGCCTGCAGTTCCATACTCGCAGTGGAGACTCGGTTTTAATGTCGCAATATTGATCATCACTCACAGTTACTGCTTGACGAGTATAAGTTTAAAGGTAATATGTTCTCATGATGCCTACAGCTCCGAGTTTGTACCAAAAACTGACCCAATATGGACGCATTTGTGTTATGACTATAATATATAATTTTTCTGAACCCTGTTTTATTTTGCATTTTCTTGTACCGTTACTTTCCTATTATCGTGGTGGCTACCGGTTACAAGTCCCTTTCTCCGCAAGAAGTCTGGCTAAATAAGTAGAGCGGAGAATAATTAACATTGTTTTATAAAAATTTTTAATCCATTGTGGAACAGCATACGCCAGGGATGCGTGGCTATGAGGGTTCCTGGTCTATAGAATACGAACTATTCACACCAGTCGATCTCTGGGAAATAAAATAGAAGAGGCTATTGCCATGAGCGGTGCCCACTGTAGCTTAATGACAGTAAATATATTTTGGCCCACATTGAACGATATGAAGGTGGACGATATGTGAATGCAGCAGGATGGTACTAGGTGCCATACAGCGAATGCTATAATGAACATTGAACATAATACTCTGTAATGGATCGGTGCCCTCATAGTAATTTAGACGATTAATGAACACGTGGAGAGAGTAAGCTTCGCTTAGAATGATTTTGTTAGAAAAATCACCATTGAGTTGGTAACACTAAATAATCAATTCAACGAACTCAGGCTGCAGTTCTGGCACCTATTAAACTTTGTAAGCAAGGAGACGAAGGCTAAAGTTTTAGGAGATATACAACTCTTATCCTTGACCAAGAATTGATTCACTTCACTTTTACCAACACTTGAAAGCATTTGTTGTAGTTTCAGCGAACTATTCCATTACTCTCTTGGCGATGTTAAATTATATTCTGAGCTTTATTTTGTACAAACTTGTCGAATTGAACAGGCCAAATACGAATTATGAAAGTCATCCTACATTGCACCAATTTAACTAATTCGAATCAGTGAGCTGTAAAAAAGTTTTTTTTGGCAGCACTAACACGCAAATGTCGGCAATCTACAAGCGACTGCCATTACTTTTTAAGCATCTTTAAAAACCAAAATTATTAGCCAACTCAAAAAACCGTGGTTTTCTCCGCGAATTAAGCTTGCAATTAATCACAGAGATTGTCTATATGTGCGATGTAAACTTTTTAGAACACAAGATTTGCATGAAGAATATCGAATAGCCAGAAAGGAAACTAACAAGTTAATAAAGAAAGCTAAATCTGATTTTTATGCCTCAAAGTTTACGAATGCCATAGGCTCAAAGAGCATTTGGCAAACAATACGTGGAGCTTCGTAGCCAGAAACCATGTGCAGTTGATGCAGATACTTTAAATAGCCATTTTTTTTAAATATTCCATTTATACAACCTGATCACGATTATTATCATTCCTCTGATTATACCCCAAATGCGAACTTTTATTTTACTAACGTGACCCAATGTGATGTAATATCTGCTTTATTATCAATAAGGTCAAATGCAGCAGGTGTTGATGGCATAGACCCAAGATTCCTTAAGATGTTTCTACCACAACTTCTTCCTTTTTTTACGTTTATTTTCAATAGGATTTTTACAATGAATTGTTATCCTAGAATTTGGAAACTTGCAAAAATTATCCCAATCCCAAAATCTAATTCTGATTACAGGCCTATTGCAATTTTACCTTTTCTTTCTAAGGTCTTTGAAAAGTTAGTTTATATTCAGATCAATCAATACTTGGAAACCAATAACATGGTAACTGATCGACAATCCGGTTTTCGTAGAAATCACAGTTGCAAAACGGCATTATTAGATGTGGCAGAAGATATTAGGCAACAAGTTGACTGCGGTAAGGTTACATTTTTAGTTCTGTTAGATCACTCGAAAGCGTTTGATACGGTTGACAGGTATCAGTACGTTGTCACTACCAACTCAAAATCCCAATGTTTGCCTGTAACCCGAGGAGTTCCACAAGGTTCAATTTTAGGCTCACTTCTTTTCTCGCTATATGCGAATGATCTCCACAAAATACTAGAGAACTGCAAGGTACGAATGTATGCAGATGATGTCCAATTATACATCAGTTGCAGCGTTCCAGCTGTCGAACAATGTATTAACACTCTAAACATGCAGTTGCATCGAATTTATCAGTGGGCCATCAATGGGCTAGGAATAAATCCTTCTAAATCTAAATGCATTATAATTAAAAAGAAGTTAGCAAAAATCGATTATATTCCTAATATAATATTAAATAATCGATCTATTGAAATTGTTAATTCGGCTAAAAACCTTGGCACACTCACCTGGTCGAGCCATATCAATTATGTGTGTGGGCGAACATTCTCAATGTTAAGAAATCTTTGTCAGACTCATTATTGTACCCCAATTAACATTAGGAAACTCCGATATTACTATATGGTTGCGAACTCTTTGCTAGCTGTGAAAAAAAAGCAAAAGGAAACTGAATGTAGCGTTTAATAACAGCATTCGCTATGTTTATGGTCTGAAAACATTTGATCATATTTCATCGTTCGCGAATCTTCTTTATGGTATTGGTCTTGATGATTATCTAGAAATACGAAGTTTAGTCTATATGCACAAAATAATATACACCCGTCAACCTGAACATCTCTATGTACGTTTAAGATTTTCAACTCTTGATAGAGGCAATAGACTACTAGCACTGAGATATCATACGCAGATTTCTAAATACCAATACTTTATTCACGCAACCAGTCTCTGCAACGCAATTCCATACAGCTATCAGATTATTCAAAACGCACAGCAATTTAAGAAAAACATAATTAGCTATTTTTCTCTATAAATGAAATTATCTAATTTGAAAATGCTTACTTAAGAAATTAAATCTAATCCTGTTTAATTTATTTATTTTTTACTAAGTCTGGTTTTTTTTATATATTTTATATTTTTTATATATTTTTTTTAATTTTAAAAATATTTTTATTATGTTGTATACATGTTGTTATTTTACAAATTCTCAGATCCATACTGTAATATGAGACCTAGAGTCTTGTGTATGGGACATCGAAAATAAAAAATAAAATAAAATAAAATAAAATAAATAGTTTCTTAACGTACAACGACAACGCCATTAATATTTTTTTATATTAATTGTTTCTTTATGCCATAGAAAAGCAAGTATTGAAATCGCATGAGTGACTAGTTTGTATAAAAAATGATGCTGCTGACAAACGCTTTAAATTGAGACGAATTTTGTTCTCCTTTATCCTAGTTTAAATCTAGAAATAGTAAAAGCTGTTGCCAACGAACAGTAACTAACTGGTTCTTTGAGTTACCGCTTTTCAAAGTGCAGCATGAAAAATAAGTTGAAAAGCAGTAAAAGTGTATTTAAAAACATGTGCTAAGTGCTAGAGGAAATTTGCATAAATTTATTTTTAATTGCTAATAGCAACAAAATTTGCAAACACTAAGTACCGACTTACAAAACAGATGCCCTATAAACGGCAATAGATCGCTTTCTCAGTGACAGAAAGGCTTTTATAGTGAAAGGATATGTGTCTCCAATAAAACAGCTTTTTGTGTAATGCTAGGGGGAAAAACAAAGTAGATAAAAATTAACAGCTGCCAGAGTCGTCTTTTTGACAAAGGCTCTACAGAGCGTCGGCACGTATAATAAAGAAAGAGTGACACTTAAAAGAAAGTCGCATAAGATAGGCTGTGGTTTGGTGGAGTCAGGAGGTCAGCAAAGCAGTTTCCTCTTCGAAAATACACTCCTGAAATAAAAACAAATTAAATTGTAATTGTCGTTGAAATGGTGAACAGGCAGAACAAAACTACCAAAATAAAAGTCCACATAAAATCTCAAATTGTTGGCCAGTTTATATGGATTAAATTGCTATTGTGGCTTTTCGTTGTTTGCTGTTGATCGTGATATATTTTCTTTAACATTTCGGGTGGTTTTCCGTTTATTTTTTTTATCTTAATTAAAGCTAAAAATTTATTAATATAAAAATCTTTTGACCGTAAAATGAATGGCTTGGCCACTTATTTTATACATTGTGTTGCCTTTCATAGTCGGGCTCTTTCAGAGCTACGACGCAGATCATGTGCGCGGTGAGTATCAATTACGATTCAAAGAAGAGAAATTAGATAATATCGTGGCAACGATAAGACAATAACCAAATTGGGGAAAAAGAAGCTGCCATGATGAATAGGGGCTGTTATTATTTGACTCGGTCGGATCCATATAAACTTGGGACTACTATCTGACATTAACGTCAACGAGATTGGTCTCTATGCACTTATTAGGAGTAGCAAATAATTTGCTACCGGTTCATACAGCCTCAGAGACTGTGATCGAACATCTTAACTTCAAAGTAGTTCATTAATTAAGAAGGATAACTACTGGATGGTTTGCCAATCACCGTAGTCTTAGATAGCACCAATTTAATATAGAAAATCTGAGACAATCAAATGTAGGTGCTGCGGCGCAAGTAATTAGGCATTTGTGCATGTGCTGTGCGATTGTCTAGCTCTCAATGTTCGTAAATAAAAGGCATTTGGCATATCTTCATTAAATGTAGGTATGGACTCTCACAGAACAAGGTAAATGGCCTTGTTCGTAGCCTAAAGCCGTTCAAGTCAAAGATAGAGGTCGCACAAAAATCCAACTGGTTGTGGTGCATAGATTCTATATTCTTCTTCTCTTATGATATTTTTAGGTACCCAGTAGGGATAGACTACACTTTGCGAAAAAAAAACGTGTTATTTCAATGATGAATTCCTGCTGTTGCTGGCTGACTGCCTTGAGAAATTTAAAGGTTGTAGGAGTTATTGAAAATCAAAGCAAGATGGAGGCCATTAAAATTTCAAATTGATATCATATCCATTTTTTCGTATGGAGTTTAATTGTGACCGCATTTGTACTTTTATGACATAAGCAAAGTAGCGCGACAGATCACAAAAAACATATTAAATGGAAAAACAAAAAACTTTGAACTTAGAAGTAAAGCGAATGTGAGTACTTACATTAATGCTATATTGAACACAACTGTAAAAAATGTGTTACAATACTGGGAACTAAATAGGTAGAAGCTTTGAATAGAATTGTTTTAAATTAAAAAAAAAAAAAAACAGAAGTCAACATTTCGAAACCAAATAAATTTAAATGGGTCACTCTAAAATAAATGATGAAAAGTACTTTATTTGAACAATTGTTTGAAAAGTACTAAAGTAGAATTTTCCCTATATAAAAGCATGTGCTTGACACGGTAACAGTATCAGTTTCAATTGCTCTTCACGAGTAAAAATATTGAGTTGCTAAAAACAGTTAAAAATGAATTTATCATTTTACATTATTTGTTTGACCTTTTTGTGCTTCAGCCTGTTGGGCGATAGTTTATTCGTAAACAGTAATTATATTGGACGTTTATGCAGAAAGCTATGTGTCAGGCGGCATATTCAATTCTGTCCATCAACAACAACCCGAAACCCAACAACAACACGAAAACCAGCAGCAACAACAACTCGAAAACTAAAAACAACGCGGAACCCACCAACACCGCGAAATCCAACAACAGCAACGCGAGAGCCAACAACAACACCAACAAAACGAAAGTCTACAGCAACAACAAAACGAGGTCCGACAACAATACAAAAAACCACAACACGAAAACCAACAACAAATATACAAAATATAACACCAGCAACAACAACATATAAACCGACACCACCAACAACCACAACAACACAAAAAACAACACCAGCGTCAACCACAACAACACAAAAAACAACACCAGCGGCAATCGCAACAACACCAGCGGCAACCACAACAACACAAAAAACAACACCGGCGGCAACCACAACAACACAGAAAACAACACCAGCGGCAACCACAACAACACAAAAAACAACACCAGCGGCAACCACAACAACACAGAAAACAACACCAGCGGCAACCACAACAACACAGAAAACAACACCAGCGGCAACCACAACAACACAGAAAACAACACCAGCGGCAACCACAACAACACAGAAATCAACACCAGCGGCAACCACAACAACACAAAAACTAATAGCACCACCAACAACAACACAAAAAATACCACCACCAACAATAACACAAAAAACAACAACACCACAAAAACCTACACCACTAACAACAACAAGACAAAAACTACCAAACGCAACACAAAAACCAACAACAGCAACACAAACCCTAACAACACAAAAACCAACACCACCAGCATCAACAACAGAAAAATCAGCACCACCACCAACAAACACAACAGAAAAACCACTAACAACAACGGAAAAACTAACCCCACTACCAACAACAGCAGAAAAACTAAGACCACTACCAACAACAACAACAGACAAACTAACACCACTACCAACAACAACAACAGACAAATTAACACCACTACCAACAACAACAGAAAAACTAAGACCACTACCAACAACAACAACAGAAAAACTAATACCACTACCAACAACAACAACAGAAAAACTAACACCACTACCAACAACAACAACAGACAAATTAACACCATTACCAACAACAACAGAAAAACTAAGACCACTACCAACAACAACAACAGAAAAACTAATACCACTACCAACAACAACAACAGAAAAACTAACACCACTCCCAACAACAAAAACAGAAGAACTAACACCACTACCAACAACAACGGAACAACTAACACCACCACCAAAAACAACAACAACAGAAAAATTAGCACCACTACCAAAGACAACAACAGAAAAACTAACACCAACACTCGAAACAACAACAACAGAAAAACTAACACCTCCAACTACGTCTGAGAATGCTGATATTACTGATTATCCTGATATTACTGATTATCCTGATATTACTGATTATCCTGATATTACTGATTATCCTGATTATCCTGATATTCCTGATTATCCTGATATTACTGATTATCCTGATTCCCCTGATATTACCGATTATCCTGATATTACTGATGATATTTCCGAAAGAAAGTTTTACAATCATGACGATTATTCTGGGCTTGGAAATGGTTCAAACCACAAAAAACTAAACGCAGGAAAAATAAGTCAACATCTCCGTTATATTCAACAAACGTGACCCGAGTTAATTATAGCAAATGCCTCTGTAGAAGACGAAGCATCGAACTTGAAATAAATAATCGCTACTCTTATTGATGATAATATGAAAAAATACAAAATTAATGTCCGTCAAGTTTTTGTATAACTTTTCCTTTAGCATAACTTTTCAGAACATTGTGTAGATCCAATTGTCAATATAAACAATAAATTCTGTAAGTTATATAAATCACAGATGAAATTAGTAGCTCCAGTGCCATTGGCTGTATTTGAAAAAGCAGGATTTGAAGCATTAAATGGCTATAATGTACGGTGGTAGAAGAAAGGCGTAACAAATTTTTCAATAGCATTAATTAAAAAGAATAAACTTGTAAACTTGTACTTGTCGTAATAGAAACCAAAACCTTTTTCATATCGGATATAAATTTCTTTATCAGAGTCATCATACAACAATCGAATAATCGATTATTTCCTAAATAATCGGGAAAAGTACATAAATAATGTAGGCCTTATAATATCTATTTGCAATACTAAAATATTTGGTGGCAAATCAATTAAAAGTAATTAATTTGGCCCAGCTTAAACGCTGGCTTACAAATATAATTTTTACTGGAAGCATCCAGACAGTTGAAAAAATAAACATATCCAAGATTCGATAGTTCTATCTGCGACAGTAAGCGATAGGATTGAAAGTGGAAGCGACTCGTCTGCTATTGATGTAGAATGCGATTCACAGTGTCACCATACAAACGAAAATGGAAAGGCAAGGACTCTACAAATCCTCAATACGAGCTAGCTTCTTTCTCAATGTACCCGTTCGCACCCTAAGCTCTACTCACTTGCGCGATAATATTGTTTTGTGATTGGTACTTTTGTACTATTTATCAGAGCGTCTTTTTTCCAAATAAAGCGCAACCGCTATGGAACTACAAAGTGAAGTCTGTTTTAAACAAATCAATTTAAAAAACCGCTTCAACTCTCAACCAAACAAAGAATTTTAATAAACTTATTTATGGACTTGGCAAATACTTTAAATAATTTTCTATGTTATTTATGATCATTTTTAACCTTAGCTAAATTAAGAGATTAATCGTTAATTGTTGTCCCCATTAATTGCAATTAATTATTCCTCTGTTCGATTTATATATTTTTTTTCGTTAGCTTTTTTCACTACCTAAAACATGCTTTAAGTATCAGTTCTTTCATAACGCAGCAATATTTAAAAATTCATTTGTGTAAACAATTATAGTTTTAATTAAACACAAATAATTACACATTTATAAGACTTCGCAGCACTTCTTCAAAATGTGTTTATAAAAAAAAAAGTCTGTTTTAAATTAATGATTTTATTTAAAATGCCAGCTCTGAGCTGCTGTACAACTGAACTGTGTTTAGACGCCGCTGAAATTTTCCACCGGCGTCATGGTGGAACAGCGTTACAGGTGTTAAGTAGGCTATAATATGAAGTGTTTTTTAATAAGCACGGCTTGGTATTGGCGGAAATTTTTTTTGGCGGCATATGTAAAATTTATTGTTTATTAGACAGTCAGAGATACCACGTTATTGCAACTTTTCTTAATTAAGCAGCGCGCTCAAACGATAAAACTTTATTGTCAAAATGTGTGTCCGTTGGTGCACAATTGCACGTATCCATTTCTCCAATTTACTACAAATGCCGGTGATCCATCAAAGTCTACGGTTCGGTAATCAATTAGTAAATAGCTCTATGTCAAAGAAACTCCAGATCGATTGGGAATATTGACGCCATCCGCGAAAGTGGGCAGGAGAACCCAGGGCCGTGCACAAGAAGTAGGAGTTTCGAGGACTTTAATTTCGTACAAGTTCGAACTGACACAGGAGCTTAAATTTAATAATACACATCTCTGTTTCTTTATTTTGTGGGCTTAGGAGCGTGGGAGGTGATACTTCAATTTCGTACATTACTATCTGTAGCGACGAACCACATTTTTGGCCAAACCCCAATCCTTACGAGGTTTACCGATTTCTTTGATCCAAATTGAAATATGTAAACGACGTCGTATACTATACTGAAGCATTTGACAACCTCTACTCACACTTATTGGAAAACTTTAATATATGATAATATGTATAGGGCGCTTAGTAGCAAACGCGCCAATTATATCAGCTATTAGCAGATCGGCTTTGGACTCAGGGTATGTGTGCTTACGAATTTTTGCCAAGTAATGTATTTTAGTCGAAAAAAGTTGTATTAAAAGTTGGTGTAATTCTGACAATTATTATTTCACCTTATTTGGTCGTTTTCGACAATCTAAAATATTCGATTACTTGGAGGATTTGGTTCGTTCACATCGCATCTCTTTCTCATATTAATAATTTTAGGTGAAAACCAAGAAAATATTTTTAACGCTTTACCAAAAAATCGTTTAGACTTGACTAGAACTTGGATTGAATTTCGTATATGCTACAAGTTAAAAAAATCGGAAAAAGTAATCGACGTTTTTGGGGTGTTTTTAACAAAAATTCTTAGATCTGCATTTTCCAGATATTGTGCCTCCGGATGTAGGCCAACTAAGTGCCGCTTTTTTATTTGCCAATTAAAGGCATTAATTGATTTCACCTTCGAGGTTAATTAAACTTTTATTTGATTCAATTATATAAATAAATTTTTTTTTATATTATTCAATTTCATAAATTAACAAGTCAATAAAAATTATTATTGCTATTCGTATAACAATCGAAGAGCACAGGTCGCTCTAGAAAGCGTCATAGTTTATTTTAGACCAGGCTTCCTGTTTCATTTAAAAGCTTTCCAAATGCGCGTAGCTATCTATGAAACAGCAATATTTTGAAATTCACGAAAGAAAAAATTTCCAATATAAATAATAATTCTATAAAAATAGTTCTTTTATTTATTTAAGTTCTTTTTGTTCACAAAGTACCAAGTAACAGTTGATAAATGTTGATGGCAAAAAAGCAAACAAAACAAAAACTGCATATTTCTGTAATTTCATTGAATGACACTTTTCAATTTTGTAATTTTATAAAACACAACTACAACTGACTGATTCATACAAGGACCGACAATGAACATTGAATGCAGCAAAAAAATGTATTATCACTTTTACGAGTATCTAGCAGTTTTCATCTCAGACACATGCACTGGTAGTACATATTTGCACTTATATCCATAAAGAGCTGTGATATGAAAAAAAAAATACATCAAGTGGAAATTAAAAAATACGAAAACGAGGACAAGTAGTACTACAACTAACAATAATACGTCCCTTTTTGTACACGTATTACACTTTCGTTTCGTATTTGCACCCTACATAAATAACAAATGTCAGTCTTTTCTTATGATACGTTTTTTCAATCTGTGGCGATTTTGGTATCATTTTCTGAATGTAGAAATATATCAAGAGGGTCCAATTCCATACTTCCCACCTTCTCGAACTGGGATGCAATGCGTTGTTTGTGCCGCGTATATTCAAGCATCACTGTGTTTTCTCGAAGAAATCAGCTTACTGGCTTCCCCAAATGTTAGCTGCATGCTTCTCGAAGAATTAAGGTGTTCTAAGGGCACAAAACACCATTTACATATATACACGTATGGCTTCAAATGGAATAACGGAGTCGATGTAGGTGCCTAGGTCGGAGAACTGTACGTCAACGCGACCCTTAGAATATTAAACGAATGTAGTGCTGTATTACCGGAAATATTTGGATCATCATTGACGCCGTAATTACGCTTCCGACAGGTTTCTATTTGGCATCGTAACAGGTTCAGTAATGCCAGACTACATGGTGAGATATTTAAGAATTACCTTAAAATTGGTGCATGGCTGATAATCTCGCACAGAGAGGTGCAAGACTACCGGACTTACACATTGAAGAATTTTGGTCCGATCTCTTCTCGGTTTGTAAAAGACAAATTAACAAAGCTTTATATAATATGGCTTAGGTCAGATGGTGGCAAGAATGCTAGGCTAATCTGGCCAAGTTTCAATAGGGTTCGGACAAGAAAATGCATCGTGGCAACGATTACCGCACATTGCAGATTTGGTAAGCACGTGAAGAGAATGGGGTTGCTTGCAAATGACTGCTGTAAAAGTTGTCACAAATTCGAAGGAAGAGGAGAAAGTTTTTCGTCCCATGTGCCGTGGTCCTGCTCTATTTAAAGGACCAAACCCAAATTCATCTTAGGCGGGGGCCCTTCGTTAACCTTTCCTAATCGCAGGTGGGAATAAGCCTAACATATTCTTTCATATAGTTCTCTACACTAAACTACAAATCTTCCTACCTCGACTCTTCAGTTTTTCGACTTTCCTGTATATTTTTCTACGTTTCTCTTCTTTTTTAACCTTATTTTATTCAAATAACAAAAAGGGACAGGATCAGCGGACCCAAGTGAGTCTGTTTTTGCAGTTCACCTTATCTAACCAGCTGATGCTCAACAAAATTTGTCTAGTAACACTTTACGCCAAGCACCTTGTTTACTCTGTATTGTCATCATTCCAGTGTTATTTTGAAGCTACATGTATATCGTTCTGCCTGGAACAGCAAATCATTCAAATGGCAGCTTCGGCTTCGTTGACAGTGCTTCAAGATAATTTTTTGACTGAAATCCGGATTTTCGGCCAACATCTTTAGCAAACTCCCGACGTTGTCGCTAATTGTCAGTCCGGCGGGCGATGCCCAATTCAGATGGTCGGTGTCAAATCGAATTATCTGGGCCTTCTTTGATATTGGCCGATACGTCACATATATTTTCTTCACTTCGCACCAGAGTCTGTTAGGTTGGTGGCTTGAGGTCCAAAAGAATTTACTTTAGTCCAAACTTTTCCAAGTGTGACGAATTGCCATGATGAGACCGAACTACCGACGAAAATCACGTTGCCTATTTAGAACTGGGCCGGCATTACGATAATATTTTGCTATCATTTCCGCACGTTCGACAGGTGCGAAACGATGCATGATGAAGTCGCAAACCTTTCTGAATATTTTGACAGCCGGTTGGCATTGGTAATTGGTAACGAAAGTTAACGTGGTACATTTTAACTTTACCATGTCCCAGGGCTAGGTTTTATAATCTAGCTTTGCATACTGCCAGAGCTAATCAAAACTACTGTGTGTAATTACTTGATAAAGCACACAGAAGCAAATAATTGCGTTCGTTAAAGCAAAGACTTATCGTGTAACAGCACATACTTCTTTCCAAATGAGTTGCATACTCCAAGATCATGTCGTGCTCACTTCGTTTCAGCTGAAATAGATCACATAGTCTCAACGACTTAAGCAGGGGATATCCTTGATTCTCTGTCGACCATTTAGTTTTCTTTTTTTCTGCTGCTGTACTTTCTTTACACTTTTTATTTTATCTTAGTTCTTTTAAATAAGTTTCATATATAAGTATGTATAAATTTTTTTTGGAACTTACTCTTGTCATTTATTTCTCACACATACAGACATACATATGTCAATCAACTTGAAGTTGTTGAAGTATAACTGAGAAAAGAAATACTTTTTCCTGAACAGCAACATGAAAAGTAAAACAAAACAAACAATACACGAGATTCAAAAAGAAGAATAATTTCATACTTGCACGTACCTTATTACTTTTACTTATTCGTCCTTTTTGTAATAGGCACATATACTAACACATACCTTCACATACATTTACAATGCAACATTGTTGCGTGAGGGTATGTTTCAGCCTATTACACGTACTCGTATTATACAGTTTAAGGCTTGACATTCTTTACTTTTACTTTGTGGTGCTTCATACTGAATGCTGACAAAAGTTTAGAACAACTACCTACACTGGCATTATTAATGTACATACGTTTTTATTGTTGTTTGCTTAAGATTTACAGTTGCTGTCCTCGTCGCCATCACCAACATCACTACCATCATAGACAGGGATAAACATTTCCTGACATTTTACTGCATTGTATGCAGAATAATTTTTTACCGTTCTCTTGCAGGTGTGAATAGGAGAGTATGTGTATAAAATCATACACTCACAGAAATTTTGTTGTTCTAGGACATACGGTGAGAAACCTTTTATGCACATTTTTGCTTAACCCCTTATCGTGCTAAAAAAAATATAAAGCAGGTGCCATCGAGTTAACTAGTTCATCGATTTGGAAAAATATTTTAGTGTTCAACATTTCCAAGTTTATTCCCACTTTGCCTTAACATATTCCCGGCCATGGAGTATACTCGTCTTTGGCAGAGTGCCACGCATTACCAAGAGGAGTATATTCGTGCTATTTTAAATATGTTATAACATACAGGCTTTTGAATTAACAAATTTTTGGTGGCCACAAACATTAATATACAGGGAAGGCATACTACTTTGTTTGTTTATTATTTTTGATTAAAGGATTAAATATCAGATAAATTTCCGCCTCTGTTAGCCTCACAAATGCGAGCCCTTTTGAACACATTTTTCATTACATTCTCACACATTTCACGCGGTATTTCATTAATTTCATCACGAATATTTTGTTTGAGTTGCTCCAGCGTGTCTGGTTTGTTTGAATAAACCTTGCTTTTCAGATATCCCCACAAAAAGAAGTCCGGAGCAGTCAAATCAGGCGACCGTGGAGGCCAATCAACATCACCATTCCTTGTGGAAAGAGGTCTCGCAGTAATTCCATTGCAATCCTGGCGGTATGCAATGTGGCACCGTCTTGTTGAAAACACATGTTAGTCAAGCCCGAAGCATGCAGTTGTGGCGTTAAAAAGTTTTCAATCATATCAGGATATCACTCCCCATTGACAGTTACGGTTACGCCGTTTTCAGTTTCAAAGAAGTAAGGTCCCATGATTCCTCCTGACCAAATTGCACACCAGACTGTCACTTTTAATGGATGCAACGGTGACTGATGAATAATTTGAGGGTTTTCCATTGCCCGGAACCGACTATTCTGCTTGTTCACATATCCATTCAAATGAAAATGTACCTCGTCCCTCATTATGAAGTCTCTCACTAAGAAAATCAGGGTTCTCATGGGCGAGCTGTAGCATCCTATTGGCATATGTACGACGGCGTAAATGGTCTTCTGGAAGAAGCTCTTGTGGCCAAAGTTGTTCTCTGAAGACCAAGCTCCTGAGCACGGGGTCGAATTGAGGTTGATGGATTGTTTTAAACACTTTCTTGAACAGCAGTAATGTTTTCAGCCGATCTTGCAGTACGTTGTGGTCCATGCTTGGGCCTATCAGCTACAGTCCCTCTTTCTTCAAAATCAATCACTACACGATAAATAGTGCGTCTTGTTGGCACGTTGTTTCTCCACGTCTCTACTTCACGACTGTCAAATATGAACTGTAAAAATGTGAACAACTTGAAAAAGTACTACGAATATTTTTTTAATTTTTATTTGACAGCTAATAATTTTTCTGAACTCTACAAAACTATTGTGATTACTGATTAGAGATGTTGCAGTTACTCAGATCGAAGTTAATGAAATCAATATACGCTATACTACATTATCCCGTTATCTGCCGAGACACAGTAATCGACAACAGTAAATGTCTAGCTTTCACCAATTTACAGAAAGTTGTACCTCGGTTTATTGCATTTTCATCAACGTACGCAAATACGAAAACCTGGATGTAGAGTCCTGTTGTCTTCGCATTGCCAACAGCGAGTATACTTGACTTTGGTTTTATGCTTGTAAATGATTATGTATATTAATATATGTATGTGTTACTAAGAAATAACACAACTTTGTTAAACAATAACACTCAAAATATAAATGGCAGTGTGTATGACTTCTTATAATTTAGGCTTGGCAGCGAATGGGTTAATTCTTATTAGATATCTGTGCAATACGTCTTTCCCATAATTTTGTTCTCATTATTTCTTGTTATTTCATTTTATATATATGTATATATATTTTTTTTGTTTTTGCCACATAACTCTAGCCTTGAGCCTGCTACAGTAATATTGTCTTAGTTTTCTCCTTCATTTTATTTTTTTTTTATGTAGCTTAAATATGTCTTGTTCGCATAATCATCTATGCAATAAAATATTTAAATTTATGTCATCCTTTGCTGTAAGAAAAATAACTAAATTGTCGTAATACTTAAGTACAAAAAAAAAATATCTTGAAATTTCAGCAATTTATTATAAATACTTTTAGTTGCCGCATTTAGGAATTTAACTAAAATATATATATTTTTTTATTTAATTTTTTTTTTTTGGGAATGTTTTCAAGTAAAAGTATAATTGAGAGTTGAGCGACATTTTTTATTAAAAGGAGTTTAAATTTATGGCGGGTTTCTTCTTTGTATTTCGTAACTGTTGCAAATTAAAACGTATCACTCTTCATGCACCACCATTCGCCAGTAATTTCATTAACTTATGTTGCGTGCTTGGAAACGAATATAAAATTTGCTTCAACAAAGTCTTCTTTAAACCAGAGATATTTAATAACTCAGTTTATTGTGAGCGAAAAGTTTTCGATTAAAACACAGTCTTAAAAATGAATTAGGGTACACACTTGGCAACCCTTACAAGGGACAAACACTACTTCATATAACGGAAAATCATCCACATTTCTATCATTCTTGCCAGTACCATATTTATTGAAAGAAGCTCTTCATAACCGTCATCGTCCGCAGACTTCAATTCTCTGTTGCTGTAAAATCTTTTACCATCGGAAGAGAATATAATCTAATCTGAGGCGATTAAAGCTGTGGCATAGGGTGCGAAAAAACCAGTTCGGGGACATAATCAATTCTTATGCTCATCAGATACAGTATTCTAGCTGATACTTACGCATAGACTTGGGACAAACTTGAGTGGACTTCACAATTAAATTTTGCAAATGGCGTAAGAAGAGATGCTTCCTTCTATCTTATCTCCTGACATTAGGATATCAAACAGTATTGTCTTACTTGAACATCGACGGCGTCGGGCTTGTGTTGCACTGTTTTATCGTTTCTACGACAGAATACATGGCAGCAAATTCGCCGATTTCAATGTCGAACCATTTAATTCGAATTTTCACAAACGTATACAGATTTTCGAACAAAACTCTTTTGGGTGGGCACATTGTTAAAACAAAATACAGGCAGCCCGTTAAGCGGTACTGTATTTGCTGATGGTAAAAGTTGTGGTCACTGCTGAGGAAGAGGCATCATTATGATTTTGTCAGAACAAATGGACGAAATCTGGCTAGAAAGATGTTTAATCAATTATACTCTGAGCCAATTGATGAAACAAAATAAAATTTATTTTTTCTATTTTGATTGCTCGGAAGCCGCCAAACCCAGTAGGAAATCACAGAAAGCCATGAATAGAAATAAAACAAGAAAATTAGTAGTTTTGATAAAGAATTTATTGGATAATGTTGCAATTACCTTTTAATTCGGCTGCTAGAAGAACAAGGTTTAAGTTTACCAAACAGGAAACAGCATTTTTGACAGTTTTACCAATATGACCGGCACATTTTTTTTTTGCACCTTAGGCATTATGGGCGAAATAGACAGGCAGATTAGGCAACAATCAGCCTGCATATATACTAGTTACAAGGGGAAAATTTTCGCTCCTCATTAAACTTAATGCCAACGGCTATGAAAAGCCTTTTGGCATTAACACTATGATTGCTGCTAGTAATACCAGAACCGCCAGGCATCCTTTTACAAGCTTTTTTGTTCTAGCTTTATGCAATAAGTAGCGGTCATACCTGAGTCCACCTGGTGTTTTTCTTTGCAAAATAACACTGTTTTTTTCGGCTTATTCACCCCTTTTATTTTGAATTTATCACTTAAAACTGAAATAAGCTCTCATAATATTGGCTGTGCAAAAACTCGACTCTAAAACATTTTTAAACTCTTCACTAAATCATGATCCGGAGTGTTTTAAAAGTATAATATGCATTCTAACTCATATATTCTTGGTGTTGCCGTTCCTTATCCGTAGTCGCCTTGGATTCACCTACGTAAAAAAACTTTATACCGCGTCTTTGTTTAAATTTCTTTGCTTTTAAATGGCGTTTCTTATCACTGGCATGTAATTATGTTTGAAATTAACGCCATTTCGGAGACGCCCTAGCCATTCCCCAGATGATTTATTAGTTGTCGCACTATCAACATAAACTTTTCCAAGAATTCGATGCTCTCCAGCTAAGGGTGTAAGATACAAAATGGATTCAGATTTTTTCTTGATGCTACAGTTATGATATTTTGTATGGAATATCACATAATCTAAGTCGGCGCCTCTGGTTCACTGGCAGTCTGAAAATATGATTTTTGACAAAGCGCGGGTTTTCGGCCAACATTTCAGTACCCAAGTAGCGAACTCAGGGCGTTCTCTATAGTCGACTGGCTTTAATTCTTGCTTCAACAAAATTTTAGGCGGATGTAGGTCCAAATCTAACCGCAATTCAGCCAATCGGGGCGAAGACAACATTTCGGGGCCTTCTATGATATTGATCAATAATATGGCTATGTTTTTTTACTTCGCACCAACATGTAGCTGGTTAGGGGCTTAAGATCAGGAAGAATGTACTTATGAGGAATCTTGTTCACGATGCGACGAATTACTTAAGCACTGAAGCCAAATTGACGATTGATCTCACGGGGAGTTGCATATTTACAACTGAGACGGAATTACGAAACGACGCACAATGACATGTTAAAGCTTACTGCATATTTTGATAGTTGGATGGAATTGATAACTTTGTGAAATTCTGAAATATAACAATTGAAAAAACTACCATTACTATCTAGTCACCCTAAAAATTCCTAAGTCAGCTGTCGCTATGCATTGTTTTTATAAGCGTACTGAAATATTTTTAACTCCGAATTGTGCAAAACAATTTGCTAGTGACTTTAATCCTTTTCACTTTCTGACATTCACATTCTTATAGGCGCCCTATTTATAAAGCCTACATTGAGGCTGTCAACCTAGATAGTTACCTTTTTGTACAGCATTTATTTTTCAACTTTTTGTTTTTGCTACTTCTCGATGAATTAATATTTACACATTTTTATTATTATTTATGCAAATTATTATTTTTTGTTTGGTTTAACATCTTCATTTATTTATTTATGACTCGTAATCACTCACATTGGAATACAGACATGACTGCACATGTTTTATTTTTCTTTCACACTGCTCTATAAATTTTATTTCCATAAAAAAAACGTTTCACAAACACACTAGTTAATTAGTGTTTGCTTTTATTATTTACTTTAGTATAGTATTTTTTCTTCACTTTAGAAAATTATTTTTTCAAGCAAAAAGCTTATGATTTATTAAAATGACTAAATATTTGCGTTCATTTCATCTATTGTAGTTGCGAAAATTAAACAAAAGTTTATTTGTTTTAATAATTAATGAAATATAGTATTAATGTTTATTCCACATGAACACATACATATAAAAATATATTTTTACTTCTACATGTTATTTAATAATTATTTTTAATATGTTTTCTGATTTCATTGCAGGTGAGTGTTTTTGACGAGATATGACATGATAAACTTGAAAATATGTCGGTAAGTTCATTTGAAAAAAAAAAATTAAACAAATTTAACAAATATCGTGCTAAATATGAATAAAATCATAAGTGAGGAAAAATGGAACAGATATTGTCTGAATCACTATGGGATTTCTTTCTTGCTCTCATCGACAAGTCAAGATGAATTTTTAAAATATTGGATTTAAACTAGACTGGTGGTAGCTTTAAATTTTTGGCAGTTACAATTAAAAAATATCAAATATTGCACTTCTTTTCCGATGTATAGAACTTTTAAATAAAATATGGTTTCTACGGCTGCGCCCACAATAATATTTCTGTTGATCCCCTTTGTTACAAAAAAATTTCGCTTAACTCTAATTTTGGGCTACGATGATTCTCAGGCGTTTCATTAGGCTTCGTTACATTAAGAAATCGTTGCTGGAGTGAGCGTATGCATTATCGCCCAAGTTAAGAACGTCCAAAACCAAAAGCGAACGTACAATCAAGTTTTTTCACACAAATGAAGGTTGAAGAAGAAGATTCGAAGGCGTCTTTGGGGTGGTTTTTCACTACAACAAACTACCTAAAATTTTATGGAGTCATCCCATTATAAAATAAATATCCACAGCGTTCGTAATTATATTTGGCTTGTTAAGCTGGCCACTTTGTAACTTTCGTACAAGTGATACATTACCAGACATAAACCATTTAAGAGGCATTGACTCAAAACTTCGCATAATAGAGTGCGAAATATATAATCCCAACTACTGGATTAACTAACTATACTTGTATGTCCACGGGTATAAGGCTAATGAATGGTCTCCTTCTCGCAACGTAACCTATGATTACGGTCTTCGCTTTTATTATGCTCTTACTCTCTCTGTCCCAAGTTACAATTTTATTCTGTTTCAACTTTAGAGCAGAATTTTTTTAAATTTTATTCTTTGTAAGTTAATGTGTTTCGGCAAAAGATGTAAGAGTGTGAATATGCAGCATGTTCTTTTCTGAATATGTCACATGAACATGAAGTGTAAAATATGTAACATATTTCACCCTAAATTTTATTTTAGACGCAAGTATAGTAACCTTTTTTACATCTATATTATTATGTAGCAAAAGTTATGTTATTGCTTCTCATATATAACACCTTATTGTGTTTATAAATGATCAGTGGTGTTAACTAACGTTGGTCTGCAAACGCAACGTTGTGTATTAAAAATCGGTTAAACATTGTTGAGCATAGATAGATAATAGAAACTTCTATTAATATTTTGAAATTTTAAATGTCAACAGTTTTAAAAACACGGAATTATTTTTGTTCTATTGAAATAATAAAAATGGCCTCACTTTGAGAGAATGTGCATAAACTGTAAAAAGTATCAATCATATGGCATCATTTTTTAAAAATGAAAATGCCATTGATACCCTAGTAAAACGTTGTTTTATAAATTTAATAAAAAAATGTAGAGTCTTTTAAAAGAATCCATGTGTTTAGAATTTACAATTCCAGCAATTTAATTGAGCTTGAAAAACTTAAACCCTTTTTTATTTTACACCAAATTTATTTTTATTACAACATTTTTTCATCATGTGATTTTAAAAGTTGTGAATAAACACAAATTTATATCTATTACTGACCTCAATTACGCTCTGTCAATTGCATGTTTTTAAAATCGCAAGAGAACTGATATGGGTAAGTGTTGCCTCAAAACATGACATTGCTTTTAACCCTCTTGCCCTCTCGATTTTAAAACTTTTAATACATATGTGTGAGTTGATGGCATAACTATCTTGTTATTTTATTCTTGAGTTGTGTTTTCTTATTCAAGTAACTATTATTGTTTAAGACCCGTCTTATTATTTGCTTTTTGCCTTCACTATTTTTACTTTCATAAACAATAGCGTCAATTTAGTTTGGTTTGTTGTTTATGTAATTTTAAACATATCGTCGTTTATGTCCTTCAGTCTTGATAATATAGTTTTTTTTTTCTTTTTAGTTTTTGCTTGTTCAATGAGATATTTTTCTCTTGTTTTAAAGCCCATTGCCTTTTCTTTTTGTAGTTTTGCACTGCAAAAAAGCAACACAATTTAATAACAGTTTCAGTTAAATGAAAAAAAAAGACTAGAGGCTTATCAGATAAGGACGAGTCGTACTCAAAATCAAATAAAATAAGACGTTCTTTGTTCTTCACACTTATTTTTGCATGGCTCATGTATGCGGTTATTTTTGGATAACATCCCTCCTGACATGAAGTCCTGCTGTAACCATAAGTCGTTCACTTCGGTCTGAAAGAAAGAATTGGGTTACCAGTGATCTGTAGCTACGTTGACTACGAGACACTATCGTTGTTTTCGAAGAAGTGCGGACTAGAGATGCCTTTGTTACTAAAGATAATTTTTTGGCAATAAATGACCTTATCAAAAACAACGAAGTCCACTGGGCGAGCAAATGACGTAGTCTACTTATAAACGTAGAGCTCCTAACACAGCTGGGGTTTGTGTGGAACGCATCGTTCGCAGTGACAAAAACTCATTCAGAGCATGTGGCTCAATCGAATAGCCTGTTAACTGTGACTGAATAATAAGTAACACATTTCGCACATGCCGCCAAATCAACTTGGTCCCACGAACCAACATCGACCCGCTCTTATAGGAAAACCATTTGTTACATGTTGACCTAATAATAGTATGAGAAAAAAAAGCAAAAAAAAACACAAAATTGCAAACGTTTTCAATTTCATTATTGCAAAGGGCTTAAAAAAGCGTAAAATGGAATGTCCTTCAAAAATGCTTTTGGTTTTGTTGTCGTCTTGTTGGGTACCCTACGTGGCATATTTATTAATGATATTTAAATATAGTCGAATATTTAGAATAAGTGGCCAACCCGAATTGTGATCTTTGTTAAATATTAAATGAACGACGTCCTATAATCACTCCAGAAGAGTTTCCAGCTCTCCAGTTAAGAATTTTTTGTAAAAGATCTTCAAATTTGAAAAATGAATTGAATTAAAAAAAGGTCATGAAAATTCATAATTTTAACCTGGGAATTATTATGCTGTGACGTTTTAAAGAAAATTTGTGCAGAGAATAATGGGAAGTATAAAGAATCTGTCTGAAAAGACATTCGGAATAAGAAAATTCAGATTTTTTCTATGATTTTAATAAGTAAATAAATTTCTCCTTTATATCCTTCGTTTATTAACGGAAGGATTCTTTTTAATCGGCAGTTATGGGAACATTTTATGCGTTCGAACTGTAAATGAAAATGCAGCAAGTGCAACAGCTACTGAAATCTGAAATGTCTTTAAACGTAAAGTTTTTTACGGATTTAAATCTCCAGCAGGGAATAAATTGTCATACGGTTTCATATCTGGCAACTCAATTATTATTTATGCTAAGCTTGGTTGCACTTTTCATCATTAATAGACTATCGCCAGCACAGCAGTTGCTTATTAAAGAAAGTTGTTTAAAAAATCGTTGTTCAATCCGGCAATATAGAATATTATGTTTCATTGTGAGACTTCTTTGGGCATGTCAATAAGCAAATTTACCTTATTTGGAGTGCGGAAAAATCGACAAGAGAAAATCTCTGATTGGTGCGCTTCACGGGCCGGTGGAACCACTGGCCGTTTCTTGATTTAAAATGAGGCCGGCGAGAAATATAGAGCCATGATTATCAATTATTTGGAACCCCGATGAAATGATTTGTTGACTGAAGACATGTTTTTCCAACTGGACATGGCCACTTGCCATGCAGCGTTTCAAATATCAGATTTAAAGAAGGAAACTTTTTGCCAACGTCTTATTCATTCAAATAGTCCAGTCATTTCGCCACCAAAATCGTGCGTTTTAACGTCTTTGCAGTATTTTTGCTGGGCTTACATAAAGTCCGTAGTTTATGCGAATGAACCAGCAACTTTGGAAGAATTAGAAGACAGTATTGTGCCACTCGTTGTCAAGATACGGCCATGAATGCTTAAAAAATGCTAGAGTCCGCATTCCCGAAACCGTATTCAAACATTATAAACATACAGTAGTAAACTATTTCAATTCAGAGTTGTACATCTCAAACAAAAATCTTAAGAAAAAAAAGCTACAAAAGTACCTTGATCCGATTAATCCTGACCGAATTTTTAGAATGTTTACCAAATACAAAAATAATTTATTGGAAAAAGTCCTTGGAAAAGAGTACTATTAAGTTGGTAGGTGTTTGGTGTATTTCTCAGCTAGCGATCATACAAGAGCAAAAAAATTTTCTACTTTTACGTTGTAAAGTACGTTCAGCACGAAAATTTATTTACCTATTGGCATTAATTTTTTTAATCGAACTGCAGCAAAGATTTAGTACTCTGATCCGAAAATGAAACTCATCGCTGAAAGGAAAATCTTATTCGGAAACGTAAATTTTTTTATCTCTTTAGGAGTTAAAGTAAAAAAAAACATATTGATCCAATTCGTATTCTATTCCCGAAAAGTACCATACACAAAAGAATAAAAAAAGAGAAAATACTTTAGTTAAGCTTATTTTACGTCACCTATTTTTGTTCCCCAATTAGACAACTATAAAATTCACCGTACAGCATCCAATAAGTTACCAAAACCTTATATATTTGCCTCCAAGATAAATATAATGAAACATTTTTTTACAAGAATTCTGGCAGCAAGCAAGCAACAGCAGATATCGAAACAAAATGATGGGGGCTAAAAAAAATTCAATTAAAGCTGTTCTACAAGCAGAAAAGCTGCAGTCGATAAAAAAGTAAAAAAAAGTCTCCCTTAGCAATGATAAAAATTTATGACATCAATGAAAAACTAAGCTAAAAAAAATCAACTTACAAGTAGAATAAAATAAAAAGGATTTGTATCAGCAAAAGCAGTATATTGTTACCCATACAGCTACATACGCAAAATCCTTTTATCTGATTATAGTTTGAAATTATGAAACGTTGAGTAGAGATGACTGAAATTGCAATGAAAATTTCAAAAGAATGAAAAAATATATAAACATCTTCAATAACTTTTAACGAGACAAAAAGTCTGTAGTCATAATGTTCGGTATACGTACAAATATATATGCATGAGTGAGTGTGTGTACAAAACTATTATAAATAGTTTCTTGCACCGGAAAGGTTCTGAACTCATCTAAATGAATACAAATTATAAAACTTACCTGCGAGAATTAATTGTAATGAACAAAACGGTTCGGATATCGTATTAATGCTTATAATTACCGGTAAAATAAATAATAAGAAGGAAAAAGAGATGGTATTTCATCTTCTGTGCCTCTGTACTGCTTTTATTTGGGCTACTCCTTCATCGTAAATTTTATTAAAATTTTTATCGATAATACGTTTTAAATAATTAATTTCTTAAAAAATGTTTGACGCCCAATTTCTTCCCATTTTTCCAAATTCACAAACACAAGTTTTCGCGAAAAAGATGTCCAGTTTTCAGCTGTCAAATGTTATTTAAGTAACCTTAATTTCATATGTCTACACCAAAGTCTATAACACAATTTAATATTTAATTGCCTCAATTAAGGCACACGTCTGAACAAACTACAATTTTTGTTATACCTGAAAGATGTTTACGCCCACAAAAGTTGGTGCTATTTTTATTTTACCCTGAATAATGGCGAAAGGCATTAACATCTATGATCTGCATAAAATCCCAAATAAAAGTGTTGTTTTAAGCATTTCCCCTTGAAGAGGGCAACATTTTATTAAAGAAACATGGTAAACAATTAAAATTCATGTGTTAAACTGGCATTACTTTTTGCGTAAAACAACATCACTGAAACGAAGGAAATGATTGATAAGTACTGTGGGGCACCTGCAACATCAATTTCAACGGTCAAAAAGTAATTTAATGAATTCCGTGGCGCTGATGTTTGCGTCGCCCAAACGTGGTCGTTACACAAGAAATCGTCGATAACAGTCACGGTATTGATCGGAGCATACAAATTTATGAGTCGGCTGACACTGTAAGCATTCATACTGAATAGGAGCACCACACTTCATGTGAATATTTGATGATGACAAAGTTGCCCTAAAAGCGTAATGACCACTTAAAAGGAGCATTTTGCGGTGTTTCATTGTTATTCGTAGGAGCTTTTGCATGTGTGAATAAAACCTGGACCCTGCTAATACAGCAGTGACAGTAGACGTCTACGCGTTAAGTTACAATGGATCTGTTTGCCGTCAAGGTTAAAGCAACATTTTTTTCGAATTCATATACTTTCGTTCCGCTCGATTAACGTGAAAGAGTAAAACGATTACCGGTGAATATTGGACTTATATGGCTTATTGATTTAAAGCAAACGAACGAACGTTGATTAAAACAACTACTACTTTACGCCAAGAAAAATATTCATAAATTGGACCACGAACTACTGTGACATGCTGCTGCTATAGATGTTATGCTATAAATCACTGGTATTCAGTTTTTCATCCCTGCTATGTATCAAATTTTGCTTTCTCTACATTGTAAAAACATAATGTAAGCGTATATTGTGCGTGTGGCTGTGTATGTGAAAAGCACAGCGTGGGAAAATTAAAGCAGAGAGGCTTTGCAGAAAGCTTTACTTTGAATACAAGCAAAGTTTCAGTTCTATTTGAAATTCCATTATTTTTTACAGGGAGTATGTGTCGTTACGAGCAATATGCTGCCTAAAGCCCCTTTCACACTATTCTACAACTGTTCAGATTTTCGTTGGATTTTTTTTTATAGAGAGAAATGTAATAATAATCGTTCTGAATGTCAAA
Source organism: Phania funesta (assembly GCA_963932375.1). Lineage (NCBI taxonomy): Eukaryota > Metazoa > Arthropoda > Insecta > Diptera > Tachinidae > Phania > Phania funesta. The sequence goes on along the minus strand of OZ010653.1, from coordinate 97,870,712 downwards.
AAAATTAAATAAAGTAAAATGTTCTCATTACCTTGTGAGTCTACATTATAACACTTGCAATAAAATAAAAAAGACGCGATTGTTTACTTCGAGCAAATATCAGAGAATGAAGCCGAAGCGATACTTTCAGAAGCGACGGATGATTTATTTCGTATGGGTAGCGGCGGCTGTGCTTTTTCAGATATCTGGGCGGCTGAAGTTTTTGATCGATTTGTTTATTATAAAAAAGTAGCCAAATGAAGTGATACAAGAAAAAAAAATTACCAAAATACATTGATAACCGATAATTATTGCCAAGTCTTTTTACTCAATATATTAGTGTGAAACGCGCTTATCCGCTACTTTTTATTAAACTTTTAGAAAACTAGAGAAGTTTGTTAAATGGGTCCTTGTAAAAATTAGTCTTAAAAAAAGGCGGCAACAGTAAAAGCATTTATAATATTTTTCGACAACGCATGCATGCATTTGAATTTATATGTTTGTTGTGTAAGTTTGTCTCTTCCTCTTAAGACTCACATACATATGTATGTATATCTTTGTTGTTATAGAAATCTATACCCATTTCTTTAAATGTGTGACACTTTACACCACATTAAGAATGCATGTTAAAGCTTTCATCGTAAAAGTATGTGGGATTATTTATACATACAAGTATGTAGGGCATATGTGTGTGTGTGTGTGTGTGTGTATGTGGGTGTATAAATGTACTATTGTAAAGCAGCAGTGCGTAAACTAATGCATTCAAAACTTTACATACTCTGTAATACAAATGATTTAATAGAATTTTATAGAAGATTGTGTATAAATTTTGGTTAGAATTTGCTTTTATGTCTTAAGTACGTATGTATGAGTGTGCATAAATATGCATGTTTGATGAGGATTTTGCTGTTAGCAGGATTGATTTGGTATTCATGTCAGAAAGGTTTGAAAATATATTATTGTGCATTTCTCATTCAACACTTCAAGTTATTTTTCTAGTGAAGTTTGTATCTTTTGGCTTCACTTAAGCATTCAAAAGAATTTAATTGTATTAGAATTAGAAAATAATGAATGCATGCATATGTGAGTTGCATTTGGTGCAAGTTTATCATTAAAATTATACAATTTTCTCTTTTATATGCATAAGTGTTTGACTTTGTTGCCACAACAATTTCGAAACGAGTTTGAGTTTAGACAAAGTTGGATGGAAATGAATCATGACTGTTTTGCTGATTGTCTGTAATTTTAATATCTTGCCCCAGATTGACTGAATTTTGTCCTTGAATTTCTGTGTTTTTAATATATTCTCGGTTTGTATTAACTTTTATTAGTGCTGTTTTATTTGATTTATATTCTCTTTATTTCGATTTTCACTTCTAAAATGTGAAATAGATTTATTTATAGTTGAGTTTCATTCTAAATTCATTTTAGTTTATACGATTTAATTTATTACGGTTTTCAAGTGACACTACTAAATGCCTGAAGCCTTCAAGTTAATGCATTATTAAACTCTTATCAAGAGTAATTGTTTAACAAAGTATTTTTAGATGTTGAGCTTGAATTAAACCGAAGTATTAATTTTCAAATTAGTTGTAAAATATGCCTGAATGTATGAAGAGGAAAATCTAAAACAAAGTTTTATGTGGGTTAATCTTTTTCCTTACACACAAACAGGCCTGACTAACCCTTCTTTTGCTTTTATATTTAAATCCAAGAAGGCTGTTCTTCAAAATAATAATTAAATTATTGTATTGAAATCTTATTGACTTTCTACAATTAGTTGATTAGTCTGTTTTTAGACTCTGGTGGCCATCAAATCGCAGTGAATCCTGGAATTTGAGAACTAGTGAGCCTTCAAGTTTACTTATATATTTGCTCGAGTATTTTTTATTTCTTCCTGGATAGTGTGATCTTTTAGATCACTATGGAGATTTGTATTTCTTATATACATAGTCTGTCTTCTTTCCAACTACTCGAAGTTTGATGAACAAGCAGCACGCCACAGCTGAATGCCACGTATCCTTATTGGTTTTATAATGGATTTGGTTTTATAATTCCAAAGCATGAGTTGAGTTAGGTCCTATTAACCAGTGTAGCTTAATAGTTCGTAGTTTTATGCCCGCTAGATTGCCTAAATATGGCAGGCCGAAGTTAGGTGTCGATCTATATAAATACAAAATATTTAACGGTGGTTTTCGGAGCAACAGTTGTATTTGCTCTTGTTATGGTTGGATTATTTTTGTCTTTGTTGGAGCGCAACTTTTGGATTAACACATATAAATTCAGTGTCGTGCAAAGGGTTTTTACATCTGATTTTTTGACTTTAAACCGTTTATCTGTCAAGAAGCTCCTCCCATCATTCTATACTTAATTAAACGCCTGGAAAAAGTAAATAAAAGCTGAATAGTATTGTTTATATTAAAATGCCGATCTCATATCGGTGACTATTCTATGGACTTGCTCAATTGACCTATGTCGTGCTCGAAAGCCAAACATTTTTATAAGGTTTCCAACACGTGTAATGTTTCAAAGGTTAATTGGCCTGTAGGACCTAATCTGACTTGGGCCCTTTCCAGTTTAATGGACAATAACGATTTCAGATATCTTTCAAGAGCGAAAAAGTCGACTCGCAACATGGCATTAAATATAAATAATATAATTTTCACAGCAGAATCAAGTAAGTTTCTTATCATTGATCCTGTAATACAAACAGATCCGGGCGATGTTTTCATATCAAGATTCTTTTTTTTTTTTTTGGTGTTTTTAATGCGCATAACCGAATTTTCATAGGATTATTTACAGTATCACTGATAATTGGAATGCCGGAAATATTTGTGCCATTTGGTGTGAAAACCTCTAATTAATTAGAGAAGCCGTTTGCCTACCTTTTCATTTGAGTTTTTAGCCCTAAAGTGCTTGTCAAGTCTTTGCACGGACTCGTATGCAATATTCTTTGTTTTTTGTTACATACAAAATTTCTCTCGATAGCGGATTCTTATCTCAGCTTATTATGTAAACTTTCTGTCTGGAGAGCGATTATTTTGCCATTCGCTTCTGAGCCGAAGTTTGGTAAGTATATCTTTTAAAAAATCGTTTGATAGGCGTTACAAACATGACTGCAGCATTCAATGTATTGTGATCCACAGTGGATTGAATATCGTCGGAGATTCCAAGACGGATGCCCTAAAATAAGTGAGAGCTCATATACGTTTTATATTTCATCCAATTCGTGTTTTCATTTAAGTTGGAAATAAAGAAAATGGTACTTTGCTTTTCTCATTAATTACAACTCACTTTCGAAACATTGTGCTGTATATATTTTTGATTTTTAATAAAACTATTGTCCAAATGGGGACTGGGAAGTAGCGGCGTGTAATTGGAATTTAGTGTCTCGATATATATTTCAGCCAATAAACAGTCTGTTACCATGATGCAATAAATGTTAATGAATGGCAAGAACACTTCTTGAATTAGTGGAATTCTGTAGGATTTTAAACCACATTCTCTTTTAAAGCACAGCATATTGTGTTATACGACAGTTATAATGTTAATGTGATCTATATTTTTTTACTGGCCGCGTTTTAAAGTTCTCGATATTTTAGCAAATTGTGCGTTTAGTAAGTAGATTACGTAGTGTGCTCGTTGTACGATTTTTTTTAATGTAGGAAAACAATTTGTCCAAGATGTTTTGGGCTGAGACTTTCCATAATAAAAAGACACCCGAATAATGGAAAAGTTTACACAAATCAAAGAATCGTTATTAGAATACTGTTCTCCATTGAAAATCACCGAACTAGTTTTTTTTTTCGTATATTCTCTACTCAAGCAGAAGCAATTTCACCATACACTAACGAAACGAATTAACGTCCTTTGTATTTAGTAGTACTTAGTCACTTAGTGTTGAACAATAAATTTCTTTGGAGAGTGGCCACCAGCCTCCTTAAATTAAATTGGTAAACTAACTTATTGCTGTTATAAATCTATAGTCGACTGTCGATAGTTTGAAATTCAAGAGATCAGATAAAAAATTTAAATAATCGAGAGTTCAAACAGGAGTTCAAATTATCAAGAGAGAAATAGAAAAAAGTTAAAATTCACAAAAGTTCGATTAGGTTTGCGAATTACAAGCCTCCATAACGCCCAATATGTTTGAATTCGTTTGGTATTAAGTTGGTGTACTAAGTTAAAACTGTTATAGAACTACAGTCGACCCTCGATAATTTTAAATTTAGCCACCTCAGAAAAATTCAAATAATCGATATAATTAACAAGAGTTTGATTAAGTTTGTGAATTACTGTCTAAAAATTTTTGTTTAATGAGGAAAGTGAAAACCATAATAAACTAAAGCGAATGATTCTTTTCACACGAGCACAATCTAATTAGAAGCCAAACTTCAAATATTGGAATGCTAATATTTTCAAATTACCCATGAGACACAATTGCACGGATTTATTTACACTTTATCGAATATTTTACAAGGGAACTGGAAAATAGTTCAAACTATCGAGAGATTTATATTAACTTGTTCCAAATTATCGAGCGTCTACTGTAAAAGATATCAGAAAACGGTGTGCTTCTGACCGACGGAGCATAGTAGCAAGGTGTTTACGTGCTGACTCCGCTTCTCGAACTTCTACTCGAATGTTTTAAACGCTAATCGTGTTTATCAGTTGATATCGCAACAACATTGATTTTGAATAGCTGCCATATCATAAGAACGTAAGATTATCTCTTCAATTTCACTAAAAAGTTGATTATCATAATTCGGATACTTTTATTTTTGCCCAGTATAAATTTCGCATTTATTCTTACAAAAATTGAACCAACCATGTCTGGAGTCATAATTGCGCTGACTCTAGATTATAATTTCGAAGACCTGGTGGATCGACAACACATTGCTTTCGGAATATATATTGTGGAAATTAAAAAATATTTTTTTTACATGGATAACATAATGTTTGTAAATCGCTTCTTATGAAATTTATAAATTTTTTTGTACACACACTTGTTGCAAGCAATCATTTGTAGAGATGCTAGTTAATCGAATTTTAATTTCGCACTTCAACAAACCCCAACCTTAACAGTGAGTGCTTAAATCACAGTTAGCTTGTGCTTAGATTAGGCTAATTGCAAAATTGACTACTCCACTGCCATCTAATGCCAGAGGAGAAACAACGAATACACTAATGAAGTTCGTTTTTGATTATATGATGTCCCTCCGGAAGAAAACGATACATATTTCCTTTATATACAAAAGCGATGTATTACGAGTTCTACAAAACTACTTTCTCGATTAGTTTCCTGGCACATGTCATTGTCATTTGCTAAACGAATATAGTGGCATGAGCCAATACAAAGTGATGTTTTGAATCCGTTAGCTGATGTATTCAAACAAGAAATGAAAAACGAATGAAAACTGAATAAAAGAAAATACATGCATCCTCGTTTTGTTTAAAAACAATGCGATTCAAGCTCTCACAACCAATCAGGACATGAATATTTTGCATCAATTGTTAAGAAATTGTATGACTTCGACAACAATAAAGGTAAAATGAAAAGCTGCTGCATGTCGTATAAATAACTGATATTGCACGGCTAGAAGGTATCAGTAGATACATGTACGAGTATGTAAATATCGAAATGAATAGATGAAAGGAATAAAATTGTATGACAAAAACGGAAAATGATTGTATGACTGACAAGATGACGGGCTGACTGACTTAATGATTATGACGATAGGCTCCTGAGATGGTTCTGAGAATGTGGGCTATTGACAAGAGACAATTGGCGGTATGTGAACAAAGTTGTTGGGATTAAAAAAAGCATGCATGTGTTTTTATTTATAAAAGAAGAGCTAAACATATCTGTCTCTGTCGTAGGCCACCGATTTGTTTGTGCCACAGGAGTTATTACGATTTAATATAATGCAAGAACCTCAAAATACCCATCCGATGAAACGTTTGAATTTCATAGTATTTTGTAGTTTTTCTTATAGTCTTTTAAGACTGGATTTCTTGATTTTCAATCGTTCTGACGAGAAATACGGACGATATCTTCTTACTCTATTATATTCGCTATGAGAGCTCTACAGTCTCTAGGTTTCTCGAGTAGAACAGTGAGAAAAACATCGACAATTGGGCGATCTTGAGCCCACTTTAATCGCAGCCCGATTCCTTTGAAACATTAATCGCTATATGTTTGACGCTGTGCAGGTAGTTTATGGACTTTGTGCGCTCAGTAAGGGTACTTCTAGCGAAATTTGACTAAAATGAAATGCAGAGATAAAGCAACTGACTAGAGGACCATCTTTCGTGTCGTTTACAACCCGTGGCGGCAATATTGCTATATTATCTATAAAGTATTCCTTATTATAATTTATCGATGTGTATTCTTTATGGGTTTATTTACAAATATCAACGTAAAACTGATAGGGTTATTACTATGAGAATATTGGGATGCGGTTAGATATTTATATTATATATTAATGCAAGGGGAAGCATAACGCTTACTTAATGGGTACCTTTTTGACATCCTTTTTCCTCAAATTGATTTCAGGCAGCCGATTTGTAATTTACGACGACCATGCTTTTATTGAGTCTCCTACTAACACTAGCCTATACTCTTGACTGTAGTGATTTCAGACTGTCGATTGGTAACTGTTGACCTTCTTACTCCTCGTTGAGTCTCATACAATTGCTAGCATTTGTGTAGAGCTTAGGTCGCGTATGGCATTCACATTTAACATGCCAGTGGTATTAAGCCTTCAGCTAGCCAGCGTCTTAGCTTCTTCTTGAGAAATATCTTTGGTGAGTGAACCGTCCACCTCCCGCGGAGAAGTCTGATCCATCTCTACCGAATTCCTGCAGAACTTTTGATTTTACTGTCAAATTAGTTAAGTTACAAAACAGACATCTAGCGGTTATCGGACAATCGCGCCTCCTCTTTAACTTTGAAAGTTCTGATTAAAACAAGACCTTTAGGCTGATTTGACGGAGATCTTGGATGATAAATATCAAGATTAGCAAAATTCATCAGTGTTTCCGAACTAGAGGGATGTGAATGTGTACAAACGTTGAGACTAATCACGTTTTCCTTTCTGAATAATTGCCCAAATTTAAAAAAAAATGATGGTGTTTTTACGATTACGATGAATTAAAAATACACCAAGTTGCAAAAAAGGGTAGTAATACACCCTGGACTTTAAGTTGAGTGTAAAAACTCTTACATATTCGCCAGTTGTTTGTGCGACATATTTAAATAGGAACGTGCTGTTTTCCCTAAATATTGCATATTGTTTAGAAAGATATAGAAGAATGAAGAAATGGCAACATAGGTGTGAAATTTTTGGCAGAAAGAAAAACGCCATAAGTTGTAAAAGATGGCTCAAAATTTGCGCAAGATTTGAATTTGATAGAAAACACAATAGGGTCATGTATTGAATAGCACATCGGACAAGTTAGGACTTTTTTGGTACACTTGCTCTATTTTTCCAGAATTTTCCGAGGTAATATTGCAAAAATGGGACTGTGATTTGAATTTGATAGAAAACACAATAGGGTCATGTATTGAATAGCACATCGGACAAGTTAGGACTTTTTTGGTACACTTGCTCTATTTTTCCAGAATTTTCCGAGGTAATATTGCAAAAATGGGACTGTGATATTACTCGGCTGTCATATATCAAAATCGAACACACGTAACATTGACTGTTTAAGCAGCATTATTTTCAATTGATATACCAGCATTTCGATTAATTCACTATTCCTGAGTTCTTCGATATCTTTCGACTATATTTTTTATAACTATGGCGGCGTGTTTCTGTGAATTGGCATCCAAGTTCTCGTGTTTTAAAACTGGTATATGAAATAGGTAGCCTATACCGAGAATGCGCGACAACTTTATATTGTTATCGGACTCCAAGAAAATTTGACTTCCCTCGTTCAGTTCACTTATTTCGTTGGCATAAATTATAAACATAATTAGTAGTTTTGTACCCTAGACATAAATCATCAACAAAGTCTTCATTTTAATTCTGTCATACTGTGGAAAAGCTTACAGAAAAGTGAAACAAACCTTTAGTAGTATTTTAAAGTGATTTTAATCTCACTGCCTTAATCTGCCACTCTCTTAAACACTTAGTTACACCTTTCACTGTCATCAACTAAAATGTTTTCGAACAATTGTTACGTTAGAAACAGTGCGACAGTATGTAAGTGGTAAATGCTTACATGTGTTCGAGCTATACACAAATACATACTTCTACATTTGTAGTCGCATTCCTGTCTGCACATCAAAGACAATTTCTGTTTCATCCATCCATATTCATCACAAACACTCTGAAGTAAGTTACAGAAAATGAATAAATGATGGAATGAATGAATTATTTTGCCTTAAATGATCTGTATAATTTAAAATATGCAGGCAACCAAGTGAATCTTGCTGCATAGAGAGTTTAAATTGTTTACTATGTAGCAAAAGAAGGAACAAATGCAGGGATGGTAATCTGTGTTAAAAACTTGTATCTTCTTTTCGAGTATCAGGATAACAATACACATGGCATTCAAAGTCAGTTTCCTATGCATCATTTCGTAGTTTATTGTAAATTATTTCGAACTTCATTTGAAACATTGACGTCATCAGTGGACTGTTTTGAACTATCCTCCTTAGTATCGTTCTCCAGATTACTTGTATCTTCCTTATGAAACAGCTTTGACGAAATCAAGCAATCCTTCACACACTATACACTATTCATTAAGTAGATTGTTGTCCAGTAACGTCGAATCAAAGCTTAAATAGAGTAAAAGGAGCTGTGAGAAAATTGTTTTTTTTAAAGGATTATGTAAAAAGAACCATTATGTATTGAATATGACATCGTTGAAATGTCCGCCTTGGTACAGATCCTAGGGGTCCAATTTGCAATGATTTTTCCGGAGAAAATCGCCTGAATTTGAACGATAGGCTGGGTCACGTTAACTTTGCAGTTTGTTAGTGGCAAAGTTAACGTCTCCCACACGTTTTACTACAATCACACGTCCACGTCCATACCATTCACTTTTGGCCAGAAGAATTTGGTTATGATTGACCTGTAGCACCACCGTTGTTTTTGTATCAGTACGGACTTATGCTTCCGCCGGCCGAAACTTCATACCAAATATTAACTTTTTGCAAATGCTTTGCCACATGGTGAACCTTGTGTGGATTGGCATGAATAACAATTCCCCCGAAATCTTTTTCCTTTCCCATTTTTTCTATTATGAATTAACATATCCCCACGATTTTCCCCATTCTCCTTCCTACTATTCTCAACACTGTTTAAAATACGGAAACTTTCACTGTATATTACCCGGGTTGTTAAAATGGAATATTTTTTCTCAGATAAAATTCCTCGTAATTGGGCTGTATGTAATCAGTCTTCAAAAAACGAGCCTCGTCGCTAATAATAACTTTTAGTCCAAAATTGGGTTCCTCTTCAAAACGCTCCAAAGTCTACTTGACGGCCAAGAATTGCCTGTGATGATAAATTTTGAGCTCTGGAGTCAAATGGATCTTGTACGTTTTCGCGCCCAAATTCCGACACAAAAATTGCCAAGTTGATGTTTACCGAAATTTCAAGTTCTTACGAATTGCGAGAAATCGAACGTATCGTGCTCTTCAACGTACTTCCACAAATAGCGGCGTTATTCCTGCCCGAACTGGCATATCCTTGATGTACGGGTTATAGCTAATTACCTATCGAACCGCTGGAGAGTCGACTTTGCTTTATTTTGATATTAAAATTTTATCATTTGGTCGTGTGGCTCAATTGTGAAACTTGCCATGGTAATTTTGCATCAGGTTACTGACCGCTGAACAACAGGTGGGAATGACACCTCCAAAACAGCTTGACCCTTGCAGCAGCTCTGCGCTTTTAAGTCTCCATATTGGCTATTTAAAGTGAGACTTAAACCACCTTCTAATATTTTTTTCAGGGTTGCCAACAAAGCGCATTTTTGATAGTCCGTTTGAATAACTTACGAATTAAATGGAATGAATTTTGTGTATCGCGTAGCATGTTTCAGTCTACATTCAGTATGTAAAATACAACTCGTTCTCAAAGCGTTGCAATTTCACCCAAAGTTTGATGTTCAAGCATCTCAGAATTTCGGTCTTTTTCTATTCGACTCAAATGTTTATTGGAAAAATATTCAAATTAATATTTTGTCTTTAAAATTAATTAATTCTTCGTTACTTCCGGTCACCTCACATACAAAAGTTTTTGCTGGGTTGTTATAATTATTTTTTGTTTTACACAAATCGGCAATACACATCTATCTTGTTTAGTTTAAAAAAAACCTCTTCTACTCTTATGAAAATCTTTAGCTCTAAAAACAGTTCAAGTATTTCAAGTGTAATTACAACGCATTCGCTTTGATAATTATTTAAAAAGTTGTTGTTGGCAGGAAAATTTTACCCTTTCAACGCGTTTGTAGCGAAACAGGAAATAATTTAGTTGAAATTTTTTTCTAAACGTAAACAAAATAAGACAGATTCAATTCTTAACAAATAAAACTTCAAAAGGCATGATTTTTGTTTTCAAATTTAACTCAAAGAATTGAAAGCGATCTTTTGTTGAGTTATTTTAGATTAACACAAGTGTGGTAAATATTAATAATTAAAGCATGAGTGCAATGTTTAAAGATTAATTGCTACAGTTCAAATAATATGTTGCAAATTATTTGTTTATTCGTTGGGCTAGAAAGGTACCTAAATATGGTTTAGGTACAACATTTGTTTAAGGTTGTTAACGCCACGCATTTTCTTGTCAAGGATAACTTCCTATCAGTATTGGTCATAACGCCCAGCGTAGAATGTTGGTGGCACACTAAATGTAATATACATAAATGCCTCACCTATGTCACCTTTTAATAGATAACATTAGTTATGCATTTAAGGCAAACACAAGAACGAAATCATCGAAAGTTTACGCTTGTACTGGTTTGTATAAGAAGTTTTCCAAACCGATGAGGTCGAGATGATCTGGACCGCTCGTTGACGATAACTTTGTAGCCATGGTAACTTTTAAAGAACTACATACTTTAGGGCACTGGCAGGCCAAATTCAGCAATAAATCAGGTTCCTACGGCGATGGCTAGTTGCTTCGTATTCAGCTGTGTTCTCATGCCTATCGGTTCCATTGGAGAGATTATCTACCGCTTTATGTGTCACACCAAATCGAGCTTACGCTTTACCCGCGATTTGGGTATAAACAACAATCCTCACGAAGCTCACCCGAAGAGCCGCAACATAGTGAAGCTGACACCAAGAATCCAGGGGCTTCTGACACCGGTTATACCAGAGTATTAAGGCTGCGTTCCGACTTCGTAACTGACAAATGTCGAACGTTTTGTACAAAAGGATTGTACATTTGTTGCCGTGAAGTTCATTACACCAACTTCCCTACGAGTGACTTCTTTCCAGTTAAGCAGCTAGTGACCTACGACCCAAATATTTAATTCTTGATTTGATATTCCGACAGGGTGTTTTGATGTAGAATTTTGGAACGAATTTCTGTCATCCCTAGTCAAGTTTGGTTTGGAGACAAACCGGTTTCGGCTATGTGCCATCTTCAGTGTCATTTGTCGTTCTATAATATTTAAAGACGATTAGAATATTGCCAAGACTAGTCCCTATATACTGGGTGAGCATTGACAACTCAGCTGATTCTTTGCTTAGTACCATTCCTGGTGATTTTTGCATCCATATTCAGTCGCAATAATATTCACAGATTCTAAGACTGTTGAATCAATTCAAAAAGAAATGCCAAGAGTAAGAATTCGTTGATTAGCCAACTACAATCAACAACGAAGTAACCAAGAACATTAAACTGATGAGAAGATTTCTGAATTGTTCGAAAAACAATTCCTACAACGCAAGAGCTTTTTTATATTAAAATTCAATTATTTGTAACACACATTTCAATTTGACACATGTTTTATGCCCAGGTAGAATATTTAATCCTGTATCTGCCTAACCATGGTGACAACTATAGAGCAATGACAACAAATATGTTATCGGAATTGAATTGAATTGTTGGTTGGAAGAACAGTGGTTTTTACAAGTTAATGTCATATATCGTACAATCCATTTATGCAATGAGTCGCTCCAATTTAGAACGTTATATTGGCCTACAATATCGTGCGAGCTAACATTACTGGTTATGTTAAGACCACTGTCCACAGTGACTGCAGTGCTGCAAAAAGTGATACAATATTAAAAATATGGATGCCACTAAATGCCGTGTCTTTTATGTGACCATATAAACGAAAATATGGACTACTTTGTCGACGATTTAGACGACATTAGTTGGAATGTCGACGACCATATCTATGAACGAGCAGTTGTAATGGATACCGTAACATAATAGTTAATGAGATTTTTACTTCTACCTGCCACTAATGATACTTTTATGATGATAAACCTATAAAAAAAATTCACACCTTTTGGCGGCCAAAATTTATAGTATCGTGTTCCGTGGCATGCGGCTAGATGGCGTTTTGCCTGAAATCATTTTCAAATGATAATGCCAACTGTTGATCTTTCAAATGAACCATTTTTTTTTTATTAAAATTTGAATTTTTGTTTTATTTTTAGCAATTAAAATTTTATCTGGCTGAAAAAACACCCTATATTTCATAAATAATTTTCATTCATGTTATTTCTTATTATTTTCATATTATGGTTTTAGCATTAAAAATAGATCTTTATAGTATGTTCATACGGGCGCCTTAATTGAGGCAATTAAGTTTTAAATTGAGTTATAAAATTTGTTGTGAACACATAGCAATTAAGTTTTCTCAATTAGCATTTGATAGCTGTTTAAAGAAGCATGAAATCATGTGTTATGCGTTTTTAAGTATTAACTTTCGAATTACCACCATAATATCTGTTCTCCCTTTTATATAATCTGGGTGATGTTAATGTAAGTTGTCGGGTCTAAATAGTGGTATGTTACATTTAGTGATCTATTACCCGAGTTGCTTTGTGAATTGTATTTAATTTATGGTGTAATTGATAAATTTATTAATTGAGTTCTTGTATGATCAATTGAGCGCAATTAAAGCCTTAATTGAGGAGATATGGTAATTGCGCAATTAAGGCGCATATGTGAACTTACATTATTCTTTGGATTTTCTTACTCGGCTGAATATTTTATTTGTATCTAATTTTCCGGGGTTTTCTTCACCTGTCATTGCAGCCCGTTTATTTTTCACATTTCATATGTACTGTACATATGTAAAGAAATTGACAAGCGCTCAAGTTATCGTCAATAGAATACGAAGGACCCCAACTTAATGGCAGTGTAAATCATATTGTTATCAACTGAGTTCTATATACGATATGTATTATTTTGTGCCTGAACTTGTCATCAGCTGATTTTTATCAAATATTACTTCACAATATATGATTTCGTTGCAGAACTTTTCGTTAACAAGATGTGCAATACAATTAGCTTACTCGTTATTGCTGATTGTACTGGCAAATTGTATGAGCGAAAATATTTAGAATCCAGTCAAAAAATCATTGGCAACATTGGCGGCAATTTGATTCTCTGTCGTTTTAGTTTCTTTGTGCTGGAGGCCGTTTTGAATTTGCTATCATAGTAACTAACCTTTCAGAGGATTTTGTTTTAAGTTTTGGAAATGTTTTTATTTGAAAATTGTTTCATTATCTGTAGCACAAGCATTTGCTTTGTAAATATTTATTTCCCTAAATCTTTCATTTTATGTGCCATTTTATAAGTTTATTTTTTTTTTTTGCCCAACTCATTTTTTTCATTTTGCTTACTAAGCCTGTTCATGTGTGTCATGCCTCAAAGGCAGAGCTGAAAAGAAACAACGAGAGCAACAACAAAAAGACTTATGACCTGCCACTTGGGAAAAATTATGCATGCAAGAATGTTTGTCACATAAAACTTTTATTTTGTTAGTCGATGCTGGGTCTTTAGGTTTATTTTCGTTCAGCGGATGTTGCAAAAAAAAAGGGAGAAGGAGTATCAACACTGTCACAAGTGCTAAATACACACTAATACTTGTGAAACTAAGGACCTCTAAGAATAAAATATATAAAGATAGAGATAAAGAGAGAGAGACATGAAAACAGGGATGTTTGTGTCGTTGTTATTATTGTTTAAATTTCAAGGGGAACTTAAATTATGCACTTTATAACTTCCTTTTGTTATAACTGTTGTTTTTGTTGCTGTTGCTAATGTTAGTGTATTGTTGTGACTGTGTATATCTGTGTATGTATTTGTTATACATTATTACTTTGCCCTTGTAAGTACATGTATTTATTTATATATTCTCTCATTCTATTGAGTTTCATGTGTTCCTAATGCATAAAAATGTATGTAAGTGTGTGTGTTTATGCATGAATTTGTGTAAATGTCTAATTCTGTATTGTATGCCTTTGTTTGTTAAGAATCAAGTAAATCTTTGTTTGGGGTAGTGTATGTTGTAGTGTAGCGGGGTTTTAAGATATGGTAACATCTCTTGCATTGGGGGATTGTTGGAAAGTTTTTGTTTTTATTTTTCCAAGCAAAACCAGCATTTATCTTAATTAAGATAATGTTTTGTGGTTTATATTTTAAAATTTAGTTGTGGTTTTACGATAATGTATTTCTTTTTCTAACACTGAGTTTTAAAACAAGAGAAACTATAAGAAATTGAAATTTGACCCCAAGGTCATATCGTTGGATAAGTCGGTAATAGAAGCAGTTTTATTAGCTAAGTGGAACTAGATGAGTGAGACACAAAAGCCAACTGCTAACACTTTGAGAAGGTGGGCAAAAGTGATTGTGCTAAATAAAGGCTCAGGCCCCACTTATGATAGTAGTTTCGCGGGCATGTGACTCTAATGGTCCTTCCAAACAAGCGATTGGTACTGCTTCGTAAGCTCTATTCTATTCTCTATTAAAAGAAGCTAAACTGGAGAGGCTCTATCGTCATTCTAAAGCCTGACTGATATACTGCATCCCTTACGGATAGAAAACCGAGACATACTCAAGCATGGCAGGAAGGTAGTCTCTGTAGCTGAAAATACTTCCACACTTTTTTGGTTTGTACTACACCTAGAATGCCTGGAACAAGGAAGAGAAGAGTCTATTAAAGCGTTGATTCAATGATTATACGCTTCTAGTGAGCAGATATTGAAAGCTCGGTAGTGCATGGAAGTGGTCTTTTAAGTTTGCTGCGTACAGGTTTCGGTACTTAATACATTCTGTCCTTAGAATCTCTGCTAACCATTTTTTTCTTCCACTGTAGTCAACTAAACACAGAATGCAACAATATTTTCAAATAATTTTTTTTTTTTTTACATAATAAATTTCTTTGAAAATGTCAATCACTTAAGAAAATTATATATAAAAAACCAACAAATAAATCTGACATGGACACATAAAACTACGTTAAAATTGTCAACTCAAAAGAGTTTGCAATATTTTATTTCAACTAATCGTTAAATTTATTAGAATGTTTTAATTTTAAAAATAAAGTTAAATTATGCAAATATTGTGGTTTAGCAAAATTCATACTAAGACTTGGTATTTTTTAATTTGTGGGAAATTTTTTTTTGCTAAAAATAATGTTAAATCGGTTGCATTTCAGACCTGAAATTTTTTTTTCAGATTATTTTTGTATTACTTGAGCAAGGGTGCAGCCAGATTATGTCGGCAAAATGTGTAACAATAAAAGGCAGTTCAATTTGTTGTCAGCGCGTTTACTATAACTTATGTAAGTATCTCTTGCGAAGTCCTTCAGATCATGGAGGATTTTTGAAGTGAAGATGAAATAAAAATACTATATATGTATATTTTTAATTGCTTGGGGGTGGACGCGTAAATATCCTTTTTTCTCTACCCTGGAATCGTGTCTGGCCGTTACGAACTAAACCACCAAAGATTTTTTTCTTTTTAAAAAATACGTGATGATTAATCGTTGATTTCGCTAAGCGATGTCTCTTCACGTTTTTTTAAGGTCTTGAAAATCGTTTTTCAATAAAAAAGTTTTTTTTTTGAGCGTAGTAATTTTTATCGATTTCTTCAGTAACGTCTTGGCGTAGAAAGGATTAATATTTCATGATCTGAAAGTCCTGTAAGTGACAAAACGATTTAACAGATCCTTATTCAGGTTGGCCCGCGGTATGCGAATTAGTCGAATTGCTCACTCACGTGGGTCTTGATGGCTTGATCAAGGGCTACGATCACTTATGCCTTATGAATTTATTACTCATTCAATGACGTAAAACTTTGTTAAAATGACAGTAGTCGTTGTCACAATAATGATGAGAACGAAGCATTTACCTACTTTCCTATCATATCCCCTGCACTCAAGAATAATTAACAACATTTGCTACCATTAGCATTAGTTTCGAGACAGAAAAAAGAAAGGAAAAATAGGATACCGTTTCTAATAACAATGATGTTGGTTTTTTTTAAAAGTGTAAGCGATGTTGTCCCTTGTATCGTTTCAGCATTATTTTTCAATGTAACATACTTCCAGTTTAACATTTTTTTCCATTTCCTGTTTCAGCGATTTTTTTTAATTTATTTTTGAACACTGAGCGAAAATCGCCGAAGACAATTAAATGAACAAACACCCAAAAATGTTGTAAGCTAACTGAGAGATTGTTCTCAATCGTTTAGGCATTTTTCGAATATCTTGGCATTCATTTGCCTTAGACACGAAACTGGAGTGCCACAAGAAATTTTTTTCTACCAAAAGTTGCCTTAAAGTCTACTAAAACCTACTGGTGATAGATTTACTGGTAAATAATTTTGAATTCAAGTTTTAAAATTAACAAGCATTAACAACTTAAGAGTGAACTACTCCTCTCGTACTGCACAAGTTTTAAAAAATTATAAATGGAATTTTGAGTAACTTGTGGTCAAAGATCGCGCAAAATTGTGGGTTTTTTTTGGTTATGTTTGTTTGTTCATTTTTGTTTTAGGCGTTTTTCAATTGTGCGATTATTCATACTACCTAATTACTAAAATTTTTCTGCGTTGGACCGGGCACTAGAATATACTCTGGGATATGTGGATGTTCTTCATTTCTCAGTTTCAGTATTATTCGATTTTGGTTTTCTTTAAAAAGTTACGGAAATTCGGCAAACTTTAAAAATCACCACAAACATTTATAATTCAACATGAAATTGAAAAATTGAGGGACAAGTTTAGGTGCAAAACTTTCAAAATTTGTCAAAAAAAAAGCTGCGAAAAATATGAAACTTCGTCTAAATTTAAAATTCGCCACAAACATTTAAAATTCACCAAAACTCCAAAAGTTTGTCATAAAATCGAAATACTGAGAGGAAAATGTTTGATTGAAAAAATTTCGAATTTTGTCTAAAAACCAAAATTTCTCAATAAAAAAAAATCACCAAAATAAAAAATTTACCAAAAATCGAACAAATTTATTTGCCAAAATTTGACAAAATTTCTTATTTACTTTGTTCGTGGCGTTATCAAACACTAATCCAATTGAAATGCGTTTTGCATTTATTAAATCTGTGGAATTTAAGAGATTCATTTTTGATTGAAAAATATCGTTTCTTTTATTAAAACTCATAACCGATTAACTGACAACAAAAGCTCAGTGTACGGCTGCAAATATTGTTTATACAAATTTAATTTAGAGTAAAAAGCAATTTATTTTTAAATGAATTTATACTTCTTTCGTATTAAGAGAAAACATTCTAGCTACCTAAACTCCAATGATTTTCTTTTCGTATCGAATGACACTGTAATCCACCTGATTAACATATTGAATCCCAATACTGCTTAGTTTTATAAAAATTACCCAAAGTTAAACATAAATAAAATGTTTTTCATTTTTTTCTTTTCATTTCAGGTAAGTGAAGCTCTGACACGCAATTCACAACTTTAAGTATGAATTTGTTGGCATTCAGACCAGCGGCATTACAGCTAAATATACCAACCATAAAGGAAACGATCAAGTATAATTTGCTTGTATAAAGTGCTTTAAAAGTAACTCTACGTTTTAATTAAATTATAAAAAAACACATTGAAAAACATGTCCTTGGCAGGTTTTCTTCATTTTCCTTCTTACAACTAAAAGCAATAAATTACATTCTTAAGTTTATAAAACTACAAAAAAAAAAAACGGATATAACCACAAACACTTACGAAACAAAAGTCGTCTGGGATTATTTTTTGGGTGGAAAATCAATTTCGATTACAACACTTAACACTCAGTTTTACACTTTGTGTGCCACAAACGGAACTTTATATATGTTTGTATTTGGAATGAAATGTATCGACTATCATTTGTATTTCCTAATAAACCCACTTGAACATATGGAAATATGCTGGTGGTATTGCGCCAAAACAAGGCAAGCAGAACACAACAACTATAAGACTCAGAGCAGCAGGGACAACGACAGCCACAAACAA
The DNA here is from genome assembly GCA_963932375.1 of Phania funesta. Taxonomy (NCBI): domain Eukaryota; kingdom Metazoa; phylum Arthropoda; class Insecta; order Diptera; family Tachinidae; genus Phania; species Phania funesta. The sequence continues at coordinate 97,852,284 of OZ010653.1, read as the reverse complement.
AAAGTAAAAGTATATTGAGAGTTATTAAGCCATTGGCAAACAAGAATTCAAATGAAAAGTAGTATGGAAAAAAATAGAAAATAGACACAACCATCATTCACACAAAATAGCAAATAATGAACACCCGCACTGACACAATAACCTCTCATATGAAAAGACCAAGTAGAACACGGGGCAAATCATGGCTTCAGCCTAAAACCAGCGACATAGTTAGGCCAACCATGATCTAAGTGAAAACGATATACATATGTGTTTGTGTGAGAGTGTGTGTGCGTGCAACATCTAAACAACAAATGCACAAATACAAAACCTAAGCAACACCAGCAGCAGCAACAGAAAAATACATTACATGAATTTGTTGCATTGCAGGAAATAAAACTAGTTTTTTGTTCAGTTTCTTTTTCCACTCTTTTTATTTTAATTTAAATTCTTTTTTCTTTCTTTACTTAACTTCGGCTCATTTCTAGTGAAACAAAATAAAAAAATAATTGAGACCAGAACCCACAACACATTGTAAATCTTTGACTGCCTATGGAAAATATATAAGAAATTTACAAACAGCGGCTAAAAACAAAAAATAGACAACAAACCCACCAACTAACAAACGCATTTTGTTGACCCAGTTTCTGGCAAATACACAATTTTCAAATATTAAACGAATGCAAGAAAACGAAACATTCATTCACTTATAACAAATTTTTAAAAGGGAATGTATTCCAAGGGGATTTCCTGGTGTTAGCTAATAACAAGAAGGCGCCCTGAGACAAGTTTGCACCAAGAAACACTCATGACAGACTGTCTTATTTAGAGCTGCTCTATTTATGTTAAACAAAACAAATAAGCTTAAAGATATATTCTTCATGAGCAACACCTTAATATGAATATTCTGTTTTGCGACACATTTATATTAACAGTTACCGAAATTTAAAGCTTAATTTAAGCAAGTCTGGCAGGGCTGTCAACAAACTCAACACAGAGTCTATTTATAGGCTGACTAGATATTAATGATAGTTTTTCAAATTTTTATAATACCATCTAACTGTGAAAATATTTACTAATGTATGCAACTTCATTGGAGGTTTGAGCATTGGAATTTTGTTGGAAGTTTGAGCGTGAATACGCGCTTTTGGGCCTTAAGGTACCAATAAGAAAGTCAAGAAAACGGCGGCGATCAGCTAAATTGATCATCGCCAGAAAGTCAAACCGGCTATTTTTGAGGTTGGATTTTGGCCTACACGCGTATGAGAAATATTGTCTTGACACAATAATTGAAACCGGATGAACATTTACATTGCTGTGAAGCACTGCCAGCGATACCGGGGCGGCCATTTAAATGATGTGCTATTCCATACATAATGGCATAAGCGTAGCTACAAAATAAAGCCAGAATCAATTTAATATCTCGCACCATTAATGTTTCTTATTACCATTCTTATCGAGTTACCCTTTTCATAAATAGCTATTAAAGGTTTTGTTAAGTTTTACTTTGTTATTTCATTAAATTTTTAATTGATTCAAATAACTTTTTAACTATTTTTCAGAAATTATTTATTAAAAAACTTTTTAGTTCCAAATTAATTAAACTATTTATTAATAAGATATTTAATTCAAAATACATATATAAATTCCAGTTTTAATTAAAAAATTAATAAAAACAATTAATACCTTCATTAATAGGTGGAAATATGTATTTCGTTTTGGATGTATTTCTTATATTGCCACCGAAAGTGGTTTCTTAGGCCCAAAACAAAACAGCGAATCTTTTTGCTCTGGAAGTGTTCGGATTTTTATCAGGATTTGCCCATACAAAATATGTCGTGGTACAGTGGGAGTATTTGTAGCTTTAAAATATTTAATAATTTAGAAATTTCAGGTGAAATATTAAAAGTTGACCTAAGTGATTAAAAAAATTCATAGAATACAAATTTTTCTTTCTAGTGGTTATCAGATCCAATCAAAAAATTTTCGTAATTTTACTCACAAGACCGCTGAGGGGTTTTGTGTGGATATTATAGCTAGAATATGCTTTCTTGGTACCTTAAGTAATCAGGTTTGATTTACGCTAATCAATTAATACGATTGTAATAACGCAAGTAAGAGCAATTGAACTAAACAATTTTTTAAATAAAACGCTTAAGTATATAGATCACTATTTGCACTGCAATCAAGGAAAAGCTATAAAATCATTTAATTGAAAAACTAAAAAAAAGAAAAATACTCGGTAAAATCTATTCATCCACGGTGTTTTTAGGCTCACGCTCATGTATGTGATTAGAACCAAATTAATGACGATCATGCATGCTTGAGCGTGTCTAACGCGAACTCATGTAAAATTATTTTATTTATTTAATAAATGTTACAGTAAAATTACAAATTATGTTTTAAATTAAATTGCCGAGCATAGTAGCAAAGTGCTTCACTCGCTAGTGAAAGAGATCAGGTAAAACCAATGACAATGATGAATAGCCATCCAAAAGGGTTTTCAAAAAAAAAAACATCAAACTTCATACATCACTGTCTGCGACGTTTAAAAATTCTACACCACGCTTTTTTGGCAAACAATTTGCGATTAAATTATTGCCGGTTCCTTTCGTACAAAGATTTTAAATGCCTAAAAAAGCTTCATTTATTCGACCATAAAAAGGGACTTTTAGATGTTCTTTGCTTGTACCTAAGGGCTACTTGTACCAATAAACTCAGTAAAACTACAGTAAAATTTTGAATACTTTCTGAAGCATAGTTTACCTGAAAGGGTAAATAATAAATATACCTTGTGGCGTATAATTAGTGCAAACACTTGCATTACATATACATGCATTGTTTGTTAAAAAAGTTAAAATTTCGTTGCCTGCTTTTCGGAGCAAAAAACGATGTAACGTATGATTAACTACGAATTAAAAAAGAACGTGTATAAAAACAGCGCATCAAGAATTTTTTTCGTTTTTACTAGACCTCTAGGCGTAAAATTATTGTCACTGTTCACTATAATCAACCCCCGTATGAGTTTTTTTAATTAAAAATAGTTTTCAGATTAAAATAAAAAACGTTGCATACTTTATGGCACCAACTTTTGTACATATCCGGTGTGAAGTTTTTTTTTTTAAATGAAATAATCATATTTTAAATAAACACGTGATTTGCGACTTGTATAATATAGTGGCTTACAACAATATTTTTGATAACGAATATTTTTTTATTCAAGCAAAAATTTCTGAAATCAAATAACTGCTAAAAGAGTTTTATACAATCAATAACAGCGTTGTTTTCGGGTAAAAATGGTATGTGCAGTATTCTACAAAGTTCAAGACTATCAACCGCAGCAGGAAATTTTCTTACGCGAGTTCATCAATAAATTCAGTTGAACCGTGAATATTTGATTTTCTATTTCTTCAATTGTTAGGGATGGATCACTATATTTGTTTGTGCTAGAAAACATTGATACGTGTTATATTAGATCCACTATGGCGTATTCAAGATTGCAAGAACCCCTGTGCGTCACGATAGTTTATTTGCGTTAATTTGGCAATTGCTACAAAAAAGAAGCGTTAAAATAAATGACCGCGATGCTTCAAAAGACATCTAGTAGATTTGTAAAGCATCTATACATCTTAGCCCGTTAACTACAATTATGTTCGTTCTCGCACAATGGCTGGAAACAGCTGTCCCTGTTATCAGTACAAATATCGGGTTCGCGGTTTATTCCCCGTGAGGGTGATCGAGAAAGTCATACCCGTTTTTTTATGCTTTTAGAACAGGGGCTTTGTATATTTCCTTTTAATTTGTTTTTACATGAATAAAGTTTGAAGTATAGGGTGTCCCAATATGAATCTACTATTTAAATTTTATATCACTTCTCCTAATGTGTCAACACATCCAAAGAGATTAACAAATTTTAGGAACCTAGGTCGATTATTGGTAGTAAGTCGCCTTTGTGTCGACGTTCTAGTCGGTCTATTGAAACATTTGTGGTGTAAACGAACGTGTCGCTGAACATGAAAACGAAATTATTGTGGCCTCTGCTGGGCGACATGTCCACCGCGCACAGCACAAATGATTTCCAGCTCATAGCGCTTGTTTGTAATTTGTTCTTTTTTAGTAACTGTTATTTGTCAGGTTATTTCAAGGGGTTAGCGATTTTAATACGGATAATATATTGGACCATCAAAATTGCACTTACATCTATTCGTACTAAATGGCACAACAAACTTACAAATTTGAATTTTTTTTAACCGGTTTAACGTTTTTTGTTTTAAATTTAAAAACCGATGCTAGTTTTTTAAAAATTTCAAATATTGCAATTATTCGAAACCCGGTTTTTGTAAAATATCTAATTATCGATCACCCTATTCGACGTATAGCTCTGATTAGGTACCCAATAATTGAATGATCAATATTTTAATGCATAGAACTGTCAGGTGGGCACGCCGATTAAAGAATGATCAAATTTTGATGTTTTATTTCTTCCTGGTCGGAAGCTTTTGGACTAGTTTAAGCTGAAACTCTCATGTGGGAGGTTGCAAGATTTCATTATTTAAATGCCAAATTTCAGAATTTGAAGAGCGTGGTGTGTTAAATCGGAAGCCTTCTAGGCGGAGGTAAAACTATGAAAGAATCCAGAAGTAAAAGCAATATTACCAATTCCTCCATTGCTGCACTGAGGTCTGTATGGGGGATGAAGTAGTTTACCTCTGCTTTGATTTAGTACAAGGTATGTGTAAAACTGACATCAATCTGTTTAAAACGTACAAGCGTATATCTTATATTTCGAAAGCTAATCTCGAATTGAAAAAGGCAAGCGTGTATTTGATATTTGTGTGACTTTCCTGTGAAAGCCTCTAATAAATGTTTCCCTGAAAATTGTTTCAGTTTCAGTTTAGTAGTACCTTTACTAACAGCTACTTTTGCCACTAGGCAAACCTTCCCATACTAGTTTGCTTTTCTCCTTAAACATGTTTCAAGTTTTGTATATTTAACATATTGCGGCCGGCTTGTGTAAGTTTTATTTATTTATTTAATTTTTTCCATACCAACACCCCCTTTGGAAGAGTCTTGCTAAAGCTGCTGGCCAAAACTAAACCTCCACATCTTGCAAAACTATTTGCATGCCACACTACTTGTAGTTGTTGCAATGGTAAGAAGCAGAAAAAAGTTGGAAGGAAGTAGTTAATGGAGGACATACAGCGCAGGGCAAAAAAAACACTATAAAGAAATATAGAAATATTTATACACATTTATTATTACTTTTGCCAAAATCCACAATAACTCTCTTACGAACAATTTAGTTTAATATTTGTTTTTCTACTATTTATGATGGTTATTTGTTTTGGATGGAAAAAACTTTACAAGTTTTATGGATATTTGTGTTGCAAAAAGATTTTATGTTTTTTGCACTCAGCTAAAGGATAAAATTGAAAAATCATTAGAATTTGTTTGTTTATATAACTAAAAGGTATAGAAGATATTTGCTGTATTTATGTATTTCTTTTTCTCTCAAGGGGTTATTTTCTTGAAATATTAAAGATCATAGCATTAAAGTTGGGTTAAGATTTGTAGTAGTTGTAGGAATATTTTAAAGGTGAAAGCTGTAGGAACAAATAATTCTAACGAAAGACAACTTGAAAGTATAATTATAGCTATGTACACTTGTTTTAATATTATCCTTAAAGTAAAAATATCCAAGCCAGCTCTTCGCTGTTGGAAAGTTGTTTACCACAAAAACTTTCTCTTCGAGGTTAGAAAGAGAAAATAATTCTGGTGACTAATTCTTAGATATCAAACATTCTTTTGAGATCATCGAATAAACAAATACCTTTTTTACTTCACAATGAAACTTTTAAATTGACAATATTGTTTTCTGTCACATTCGATTTCAAAGATCTTGGTTGCTTTTGGGTTAGGTTTGCTGGCCAAATGACCGTGATTAGATTCACTGTTTGCAACTTGTCAAAAATACCAGAGAAACTCACCAGGCATAATTTTGCTTGGCCATTAAGTGAGCAGAACTTTCGCCTTTGAAGACAATTCATAAAACGTTGTCATAGCTCCCTTACATCCCGAAATGCTCAGATCCTGCGGAAAGGATAATATGACATTCCCCGTTTTACCTAACAGAATTTTCGATCCGGAAAATTCACCGTCGGGTGCGCTGAATAGGACGGTGGGTCAGTCAGTCCATGTGTCTTTAAAAATTTTAATGTTCAAAACGTTAAATTCAATCCTAAGCGGTACGGAGTCATTATTACTTATTTTACCGCACCTGAATTTTAACGCATTAATGTCAGGCAATACGGTTTCAGCAACAGGGTTATTTACTGAAAGAAATATCTAAAGAATACCTAACTCCACCAAATGGTCCTGTTAACCACTTATTTTCTCTGGGAATATGTAAAGTAACATGTGTACGCCGTTACAGTAAAAGCAATTTAGCCGAAATACTGCGAACAGTTATTCAAACATTAAGGGCATACAATTCATCTGGGATTTATTAAAAATGTAAGCTGCTTGTTTAAAAATAATCCTTGGTAATGAATCGCCTTTTAACGAGTATTCATTCGAACTCTTTCAAGCTTGTTTCTTCGCCTGTTGTTTAATCGGAGAGCGTTTATCCACGACGAGATTAACATATAATTATATAATTTAATATACTTAAAGTCTTAACACGTCTGCGGACGTGAATGCTATGGCATTAAATTGTATAGTGATACAAAATGATGGGTGCTATTAAAGTTTCAGTTTGATGTAAAAATAGGCAGGTTTTCTTAATTAGTTTGCCTCTAAATGTTCTAGCAGCCATTTCCATTTTGTATCACTGTGAATATAAATGCTACAGCAGTCACGTCGTGAACGTGTTAAATAACTTAACTAGTCCATCAGTCAGCCGAAACCGCTGTGACAAAACGGTAAGCTGAAGCTGCTGTGACAAAACAGTCAGCCGAATTATATAAAACAGCTTAAATATTTTCCTTTCGCAATTTCCGAGTCTTTTATTTAAAATTCAGGGCCAGTTACGAACGTTCAATACTTGCAGTACTTATCAAGACAGAACTGTAAACTAAATGAGAGTTGTAACTAGTTCATAGTACGTTTTAAAAAATTTACAATAAGAATACGTACCGGTGATGTATAGAAAATAGGAAAGAATAGTGTTATAATTTAAAACAGGCTCTACGTGATCCACATTAAATTATTTACCAAACATGTAAATGTTTATTGTACCTAAAATCTTTATGAAACTTCTCTATAGTGTTGTTATATAAAATAAAAATAATACTGATAAAGTATTATTTGCCAAATATCCTTTTGACATTATCAGCCTCATTAACATACGCATCACATTAATACAATCACTACCGTCACCATTATTATAAATGTTCATTATTTCCATAAGCAGCAGATTTTTCCCTCTCATCATTATCAGTATCATTAAGTTGTCACTTTTTTTGTTGTTTTCCTGGTCATGAAGGTTTCGCCATATAAATGAACATTAAATTAGTTTGCAAAAATCTCAGACGTTCAACTGAGTAAGCAAAATATTTTAAATATATATGGAGACGATCAAATGAACGGACAAACACACTTTGGAAAAAACCCATAAAAAGGCAACTAAACAGGCTTCAGTTGGCACTCAGTTAGCATTCCACGGAGGTGGATTTTTACGAAGGATAAATAGCCTTTATTTGTTACAAATAATCCGCATGTATTACACTTGAAAAAAGCCAACCGACATATAAACAAATAACAGATTTGAGAAGCAAAGTTCTTTTCCATATATTTTTGTATTCGCAAAAGGCAAATAATGTTCTTTTATTTGCTTTTTATGGACGCATACAGTTTTATGATTAATGGCGTTTTCGTTTCTTAAATAAAATGTGGCCCTGTTAAAGAGTACATATTTAACACATCCTTATTATTTGGGATTTTACACAGATCGCAGATGACAATGTCCTTCGGCATTATTAAGGGTAAAATTAAAAAAAAAACATCACCTTTTGTGGTCGAGTCTAACAAAAGGACAAAAAGTGTTACATTTTTCGTAAAAACGAAAACACCACCAAGTTTTTAATATTTTGTTTAAGAGATTTGTGCCTCTTGTCGGATTAATATCTCTAAAGTTCATCTCTCTCTGAGTAAATAATACAATATTTTGCTGCCATTTATTAAGTCTAATATCAAAAGGAAATCAAATTAATAAAAGTTCCTTTATTTGGCCCCACAAGCAAATTTTGAACAAATAAAAAAAATCGGATAACTATGGTGATGGTGGGAATTTAATTGTAAAGTTCACTGCAAAAAGTCGCGATAGAGACCAGAAACCGCAAAGCTACTGACAGCCTCGGTAGAAATTCCAGATCCTTCACGGTGTTGCCTATCTTGACGAATTTCGGCATCGTTTGAAGAATATGGAATATTTAATGAGTAAAAATTGATCCAAGATAGGGTGGATGATGAACTGAACTTCAATTTATTGTTTGTAACGTGAATATTTACACAAATTGGATACATGAAGAAATCACCTCGATGGATTCCTCGAATTTTAATTGCTGCCAATATTTACCCTGGAAAAGTTTGACGAGATGTGTCTGAATGATATATTTGTAATGTAAAAATTTTAAAGATCTTCTTAGATACACGAAGAACTTACCAAAATTGTTGTTTTTTTAATTTTTTTAAGGTTTGTGTGCGTCGAGTTTTTCAAGAGGGAATATGCGGTTTTCCTATTTAGTGCATTTCTAGCAATCATGCCTGACATAATAGCTTGAATCTGCGTGACACTATAAAATTCAATTATTTCCTAAAGCCTACGAATATAATACAAGTTAGTAGGAAACACTTTATTGATGAGATAACAAACTAAAGACACGTATAATAAAATCCCTTATCCCTGAACTATCATCTGACAATACACCGACCATTTTAACCTTGAACAACAATTATGTTTCTCAATGAGTGACACATTACGTTCTGTCCAAACGAAAACATAAACTGGTTGAAACATAAAATTAATGTGAGCAGCCCCCCACATTTCGATCGACGCCTTATATAGTCCCGCCATATTGTGGCAAAAATAAGAGCTTTGAAGCTGAAAACTACGCAGCTGCACTCTGGCCCTGTAGTGTAAAGTTCTCCTGTTCAAATCCATTACAAGACGTATATGGACATATGGCATCCAGCTATGAGGTATTGCGCATAAAATATTAAATGTTACAAAGAAGATAGTCTAAATTACTACGTCTAATCGTCTGCGCTCAATGGTACATACAAAATGAGAATGTTCACGGGGATTGACCTATTCCCACGGTCCAAGAAGAAATTAAAAGTTACTCATGCAAAAACGTAAGCAAAGTATCATTCCATTCCAACTTCTATGCCCGGGATTTGCTGCAGTTGGGTGGACACCAGAGACTAAGGAAAAATCTATACCCCTAGCCTTGCGAGTTGGCTCTTCTAACCCATCACAAAGTAGTCTAAGATTTGAACACAACAGTTTAGTTACAACTAGTGGTACCTACCATCATAAGGTTAGCTAGATATAGAAATACAAATACATCTTATAAAGATGACACTATACACCCACACACGGACTTAAATTTATCAAGGCAAAATATAAGTTTCTTGATTTGGTATTCCCACAGGGTGATTTGATGTAAATTTTTGGAACGACTATCCCAGACCGGTTTCGGCTATGTGCTATCTCAGTGTCATTTATCATTCTGAACGTTCCACAAATCTACCAAATATAAGTGCCTGGTATGAAGCGCGTTTGAGCGCCGGAAAAAGTATGAACTGCTTACAAAATCTGGTTTATTCAGTTCTTAAAATCTTTATTGTTAACAGGCATGCATTTTCATAAATATTTAAAATCTAAGAGCAGCTAAATTAAAGTTTTTGCATATTTAAGTAAATAATCTAGCGGCAGACGCACACACACATAACACATACGTATGCACGTGTGTAACATAGTAATCTAGATTCTAGAAGGTGGCAGCTATAAAGTTGTGTATGTGAGTATATGCTGTTGCTTCCTTCCTGGCTTGTGAAAATTTATAAAAAGCAATAAACATTAATAGAATTTATTTTTGTTGTTGCCGTTCTTGATGTTTCCGAATATACAACATACTAGAAAGCGAGCTCAAGAGGCCTTCAAATATTTACGATATATATTTATGGCCATGAGGTTTGAAAGAAAAATAAGTTGGCATAACCGTTAGTAGGATGCATGAATGTGAATGGGAGGGTGTTTTTTTACATGCGTGTGTTTCCTTATAATTTAAACACATAAACACGCACACACATACGCACATACATATATCCTTACAAACTAATAAACACAGGGAAATAATGCTGTTTGTGAACTGCTGTCGAGGCGACTTAAAACATTATTTTCGATAAGAATTTTATTATATTCGTTTATGTAATTGTTATTGTGTGTGTGTGTATAAGTGTTTGAATAGGGAGAGTGAGTTTTGCTCACAAAACTGATTGGTAACTGTAGTGCGGAATATTTAATATGAAGAATTTGGTATTGTATGTGCATCTATTTTTTTTTTTTTTTTTTTTTTGTTTGTTAAATTTATAAATAATTGAACACAATTTTATTTATAATCAAAACGAAAGTTAAACATTGAATTTAAGCGAAATAAAATAATTTCTTTTTAAATACAAGTTTAATATTTCAATTTTGTATTTGGTAGACGAATTTTTTTAAAACGCAAAAGCGGTAGAGTAGTACTGGCCTCGAAAACCTTGACAACACTAGTCAAGAAAACAAAATTGTTTTCCTTTAGCAAAAATAGGACCAATTTTAAGGGTTTCACATGCTTAATAAAAATCTGCGTTCAGATTTATTCTACCACACACAAATTTTTTTTAATAAGCGTCGTATATATATTATAGTATATACACGTGATATAGCCACTAAGCCCACTGGTTTTAATGGCCGTTTCTAAAATTTTTTCTTCTCCTCTTCTCCAGAATTAAATTCTGAATCTTTTTCTGATGTAAAAATTGCCTGTGTTCGAATAAAACTTGAAAACTCACATATAAAGAAGACCAGTTAATTTTTAATAAGCACAGAGAGGCTATTAAATCCGTTATTTTAAAATAATATTAAGATAATATTTTTGTTTTTGAAGATTTTAGTTTACCAACAATTTATTGGACATTTTTAAATAGTATTTTTGACTTATGTCTGTTCCATAAATATATATGGAAAGCTGTTGGATTTCGTTTTTGTTCACGAGCTAACAAACTGCACACTCATTCGTGTTTGGCCTTTTACTAAACCTTGTCAAATTCCTAAAAAACGAAAGATTTTTTTTTTAAACATAAACTAAAATGATTAAAATTATTTTCTGACTAACACAAATTGCCTGAATTTAGTATCTGTACAGAATGACTCCTGTGTCTGTACAGACATTATGATTAATACATTTTACAAAACAATGTTTCATTCTTTTGATAAGTGTAGTCCTAATCGTGCTGTGGACCGCTGACGGAATTCATGCCTGGAATACTTTCCCATATTTTTGAAGAAACCGTATATATTTAAGTCCATTATTTAAATCTAGAAGTAACTTTAGAGGTATAGCTAAATTAAGTGCAATACCCAAACTTTTTGAAAAATGTTTCTTTGTTTTCTCCCCTATAAAGAGTCTTCATGGTTTCAGAATTGATTGTTCAGCATTAACAAACATTTTACAACTAACAACAATGTTAATAAATCGGGAATTTAATGAAGATAATATGACTGCTGTTAAATATTACCGATTTTAGCAAAGCTTTCCACAAAGTCATGATCTTCTGGCTAAATTGAGTATAATGGGCTTTGGCAAAAATGCTTTGAACTCGATAAATTCGTACAAAGAAATTGTTGTAAATTCTGGTGTCCCTCAAGAAAGTCATCTGGTCCTTTACTATTTTCACTATTCATAAATGATTTGCCGCATGTTATAAAATCCTTTAAAATCTTAATTTATTTCGAGGTTGTTAAAATGTTTGTAAGTTATAAAGTTTCTTCAGATGCAATACTAATGCAACATGATCTCGATTGTTTCCTTATTTGGTGTAAAGTTAATCTAATGGACTTAATTCTGAACATATGCGTCTCTTTTTAATTACTATCCTCTACTACATTATTACGTAGGAAGTGATCAACTGGAGATAGTAAATGAATTTTCTCGATCTTTGCTTCTTACTTGATCACAAATTAGATTTTCGCAACCATATTGCAATGACCGTTAATAAGGCTCGTGTTGCACTTGCTTTTATTAAGGGCTGCGCTAAGGCGTTTACTGACTCTAGCATAACAAAGCAATTATATGCATCGTTAGTGTAACCAATTCTGGAGTTACAATTTCTGTTATTTTGTTTAAAAAACTAATTCAGAGGGTACAGTACAAATCTTCTATTCTATTTAGCAAGGTTATCGATAATAAAAGCCACCTTCTTTAAAAAGCAGAACAACTAACCTGAGTGTGGTGTTCTTAATAAGCTTAATAAATGGTGTTCTCCTTTCTGACTTTCTTCTCATAGTAATATTAATTTCAGTTAAGTTATGCTAACTCTGATCCTTTTAGAAAAATATGTAAAAATTACTACGAATGAATTGTTTGGCCTTATTGACTTTTTCTCAAATATTAATATTATTAAACGAAATATTGTTTTTAAATACCTCAAGTTTTAATTCACAACTTAATGTTATCATTATATGTATTGTAGTCTGTAAGGACTTATTGTTATTGGCCTTTTTTAAATAAATAAAAAAATATATGACCCCTTAATAGGACCTTTACACTAGTTTATTTAATTATAACTTGCAAACAGTCGTTTCCATTTCGATAAAAGAAACACCGAAAGATGCAACATAAAGCTACCTTCCAGTTTTTTTATACGGACAAAAATTTTGCGAAAACAAAAGTCACACATATGCGAACCTATAGCTGTAATAAAAGTCGACCACGCAGTGTAGGGTTTTCTTTATATTGTGCCATAGAGAAACCACCACTCAAGTTATAATTGGTATTGAAGGTCATTTGGACGAAACCCTCGATAAAACTCTTTACTTTAGGGGTTGGAAAAAGCTGGGACCTCAATTGAGGATGGGTTCGTGCGAATGCTGGTCAGTCACATTTCTCTTTTAATTCACGGTGGGACACGTAACAATAATGGTTTTGAAGCGAGTATACAGGAGTATACTAGAGCGGGGCTTGAGGGGTTACCACATGAAGTCTAAAAATATTTACTAAAAACTACAAAAATATGCATTTTGACAAAAAAGCACAACTAAACTTTTGCCTCTCCAATATGCTAAAAAAAATACATTTGCCTTTGATTTATAACACTGTTTTAGAATACGAAAATAAATCGTTCTAAACCTTTCTTCAATGAATTAAGAACTACATCCTTTTGCGCCACTAATAATTGTGTTGCTAAAAATGAAAAAGACGTTGGGTGCAGTAAGAGAAAGTAAAAGAACTCGGCATGTCGATACTGGATGCTTTTGTTATACGAATAGTGTAGCAATCCCCTGCTTGTGAAATAATTCCATTAGTAGAGTCAGTTATAAAGGCAACAGCACTACATACTTTCTATGGCAATTTTGTTGATTAGTAGTGGTTGGGAACTACAGCCATGCAGATATAAACACAACATGCTTCGTTTTCAAAACCATCATGTCTAACGAAATATTTACTCAGTTTTATTCCTTTCCACCTCAGCCACAACTCTGTTTGTTTTATCTTAAAATATTTAGTGCCTGAGTTATGCTCGGCATTTGAAAATGATACTATTTGTGTTTAAATACCAAATTCTGCTATTATTTCGCATAAATGTTTGTCTTATGCAATTCCGCTAAATCCTTTTCACAAAATTCTTCAGCTGTGTACATAGTATGTGTGTGTGCGTGCCTGCTGTGTGTATGTATGTATATGTGTGCCTAAATGAAAATGCGTCTTCACTATAATTGTACTTGAGTATGAACGTAATTAACGTTATAGCTTGTTATGTTTTTTTTTATTTTTGAAAAATATTAGGGAAAAAATCCTGTTGTAGGGGCAACGTACCCGCAGAAAAAAACGAAATTAATAAAAAAAAAACTATAAGTGCTGCGACTAGAGTTGAATTTAGCATTTTAACTTTTTACAGAATTAATAAAAGAAAAAAGTTAAACGGACAGCAAAAACGCACGAGCAGCAACAGAAAGTCAGAAGTAAAAAGTTGTTGCCCTTAGCTGCGCTTGGGGGTTTTAACGTTAATTAGATTTTAATTTAATTTGAAAACCGTGAAGTCTGAACAGAAAAAAATTTTTGAATCATTAAAGGTGAGGTTTTTAATTGATGATTTAAGTAAATTAGTGAAAACTAAGCATATTTTTAGTATTATGATTTTAAGTTTAGCATTTATTAAATCAAATAATTGAATACATTAACAACGACTTATTTAATCGCATCATATAATTGAAATTGAAGTATGTTGTTCTTAGGTTATGATTACCACAACCATACTTTTGCTTTACGTTTATGCTTGCTTGAGTTTTTGGTCAATGCTACAGCTGTTTAGTTTGTTTTCGATTATCAAAAGCTTATACCAGATGGGCACCCCATTATCTGTTCTAAACATTCAGACGTTGTCATATTTTACTTTCTTCTGTATCTCATGTGACTCAAGGTATATAAGCAGCCATCATTACCTCAGGCTGTCGCGGGATTACACATTCGTTCCCTTTTTGTCAAAAGAGTGAAAAGAACTCTCAGCATTATGTAAATATTAGAAGTTTGTTTTGTTACTTTTTCCGCGTTCACGTATAGTGAAAACGTGATTGTGGCATGGTCACGACAACTATATTATGTTCTCTGCGGCAATATATTGTTGTGGCAAACATATTTGAAAATATTTTAAACTCTGCTTTAGTTGCGATAAATAAGTTATTGTTAGAATTTAATCATTAAAAAATTATCATCCATAAAAATTACAACATAGTTTGATTGCACAATATAGTTTTTAATATAATTCTAACCACAACCAAAGTATTCTAAAACATAATTAGCCCAATAACGTAAACAGCAACAAATAGATTTTATATGAGAACCTTTTTTTCAATTTGTTCAGAATTTTTTAATGAAAATGGAAAAGCCTGCTAATAATCTTATGCAAGTTACAGATAAGTTTTACGTTAATTATAGAAAATTTCTTATTTAGTTACGTTAATTTTGTGGTCTACACTTCTCACAAGTTACTGAAATGTGACCGCGAAAATAACCTAACCCGCAGAAAACAACTTTTACAGAAATTTTGTTTTTTTAATTTATTTAGAATTTTCTAATTTCAATTTATTTTTAGCCTAGAAGTGACCTTATGCATCTAATATTCCGCGTAAATTTAGAAATTAAAATTAATAACAAAAGCATTTCTAACTTAAAGTCCAAGTTTTCAATGTCACTATGGCAAACTCAAATATTTTATAACGAACATTGTTCTGAGTGTGACTCATGCATGATCATGCATGATCTCGTTTAATTGTAAGTAATTTTCGCTCCAATCACGTTATCGTGCATAAACATGAGTATAAAAATTTCGCACGCGTGAGAGTATATGAGTATAATTTTGGGCGTGATTGCTATGTTTTGGTTTTTCATTTGAAATTCTTGAAAAACAAGAACACAAATTAAAATGACGCATTATTGGAAGCAAGTTTGTATACATTAGTTTTGTTAATTTGATTTCCCCCTTAGTATCTCGTGACCATGAGTTTTTGTCATCGTGGTTAATTCTTCATTATATTCATATGAACGTACATGCGTATGAACAAAAAGCCGTGCAGTAGTAATATATTTATCGTAAGCGTGCATGATGGTGACTAAAAGGTTATTCACGCCAAGTAACTCATCGACCTCTTTTACATATGTAAATATTGATTGGCTTTTAAAATTAATTTATTTAATTGTTTCGCTAATTCTTCGGCAACTCTCGCACTTCTTTTTGTCACTTACGTTATTTTTGCAGTCACACAAAAAGGTTTATGTCGTTTACGTTAACATTAACAAACTCGTTTCCAATATATTAAAAGTGTTATCTCTGTTATTTGAACACTGTTTTTATTTATAGTTTTTTTATTTAAAAAAAGTCTATGGGTATTTCCTTACAGACTATATTACAATTTAAAAGTATCACAAATATTTTGCGTGTAATAAAATATATATTTGTGGAAAAATCAATAAAATTTTCCATTTTATTGAAACAACAAAATATTTTTCTCAATAGATCAGTCATAGTAAGATTTGTGCGACAATCTTTAACATAAAGTAGTTCATGAAAATTAAAATACAATTCTAAGAATATTTTTCTATTAACCAGTTTTATCAGAAAAGAAACATTAAGCACTGTTCTCTTGCATTTTAGGGATGACAAGTTAATTTCATATAATCTTGTAGAGTATGATGGAATAGCAATATAACATGGACAGGCATTTCTCAAACATAATAAAAGATACTGTGGTCGATATGTACTCGTACATTGTAATACAGGTCCTTCGAGGGAAAAAGTATATAAATGTTTAGTAACTTGTGGAATATGAAATTCGTTTGCCCTTCGCTTGATGAAAGACAAAACCCCACGAATTTTATTCGCGGTCCATGCTGTGACAAAAGTTCTTCCACTCGTTTTTGAGTCACATGTAGTTATAAGTCTTTCGTTTATCTTATTAAATTCGTAGTTTTTATTAATAATTTGGTTTAAAATTAGCGAAAATGTTTAGGTAACACCACACACAATGATTGCCAAATGATCAGCTGGTACGGATCAAATGATGGTATGTATACGTGATACTCAGACAAACAAGTATAATAGCAATGCGTATATAGTAGAGAAGTCAGTCAGCCTGTGGCTAGCAAGGCGGTAAGACCTACTTAATGATTTTAGAATTTTATTCAATCTTATTATATAAGTCATTAGCAGACAACAAATAGTTGGGCCAGAATTTTATTCGACTCAACTACTTGTTCCTTAATTAGTTTAGAGTTTAACTCAACTAAATTAAGCTAGCCTCTCGCGCCACCAATTGGTAGTAAAACTGCTGGTATTTTCATTTCAGGCCAGAATTTTATTCGCCCTGACAAGAGAAAACAGAATCTTATTCACCCCAATTGGTGTAGGCGAGTAGTAGACACTCCTCAAGCGGTAATCGGTTGAGCCAGAATTTTATTCGCCCCAACCGAGTGCGGTCGGAGTTGAGTGAGCAGAGGAGACATCTCTTAGTATCAGGCCAGAATTTTATTCGCCCCGACAAGCCAGAGCGAGAAGTGACCCTATACCATTAGGCCAGAATTTTATTCGTCCTAATTGACTTAGGCGCACCTTGAGTAAACAAGCTCTCCGACGGCCAACGGTTGAACCAGAATTTAATTCGTCTCAATCGAGAAAGAAGATTTCTGTTACCTTTTGGCCAGAAATTTATTCGCCGCGAAAAGAGAATCGTCTCATGTGTACTCGAAACGAATAGTGGAGATATCTTCTGTGAGCGTCGGATGGTGTGAGAAGCTGATGAGCGTACCAGCGAATAGTCAATGGTCAAATCCGAGCCGTGCTATACTTAGTAATTTAAGTTGAACAATAAAGATTATAACTTTTATTGAAAACATCTCTCGAAAATCTGTCTTGGAACACAAAAACAAATAAATATATTCTTGTAACGAACCCTGGCAGCCGCGAGCTCTATTCCAGCTAACTGTGAAAACACAATGCGATGTGCTAAAGGAAAATATGTTCATTGACTCTATTCTGCAGTTATTCAAATGAACTCCATTACGAGCACCGAAAAAGTGTATGTGTTTGCATTTTTTCAGACTTAGTTCCATTTAATTATGGCGACACTATGTGTAGAAATTATCCAAATCATTTTGAAGCAGTGTATAATCTGAAACCTGTTTTAATCTCAAAAATATTTTAACTTCGCGACGATTTGTCGCCATGCATTAAGATGTTGCAATATGATCACAGATAAAAAGCATTATTAAAGATAAAAAGCATATTTAATCTGCACAAAACTTCGAGAATGCAGAATAAAAGCGGCGCTCTTCTTAAGAAATGCTCAATTGTTTTGTTTCTTGATTTGATATTCCGACAGGGTGTTTTGATGTAGAATTTTGGAACGAATTTCCGTCATCCCTCGTCAAG
Source organism: Phania funesta (assembly GCA_963932375.1). Classification (NCBI taxonomy): domain Eukaryota; kingdom Metazoa; phylum Arthropoda; class Insecta; order Diptera; family Tachinidae; genus Phania; species Phania funesta. The sequence goes on along the minus strand of OZ010653.1, from coordinate 97,834,116 downwards.
TTTGGTTTGGAGACAAACCGGTTTCGGCTATGTGCCATCTTCAGTGCCATTTTTCATTCTCTTTTTGTTTCATTAATATCATATAGAAACTAGTGACTATGCGTTCCATTCCTGCATTTCTGGTTCAAGTAAAAAATTTTACTTTTTAAATAATTTGGAAATGTGTAATTGAATAAAGTTAAAGCCGTAGGTGCTGGCCGAAAATTGTTCTTCGAAAAAGATTGCACGGAAAAAAATCCGAAAAGAGATTTTTAATCCAAAGTAATCTTTCTCATAAAATAAAAAATGCGTTATACAATTATTTGGATTAACTTTTTTGTAAAAAATGTTGTACATTTAGCTACGATATGAATTTATATTTATTTTCCTGTCTTGCTGGGGGGAAGAGTTTTTAGTGTTGTATTTTTTCTGTACAGCATCAAGAGATGATGATGACGAGTTCAACATTTGGTTTTTCTTTTACTTGGGACATGTTGTGTACATTTTCAAATAATAATTCTTTTATATTAAATAGTTGTCATTATAAGATGGACTTTTACATAAAATCAAAAAAGCCAGACATACAGTCGAATAGGTTTATGCTGCAAGCAGCAATACAGCAAAATGGTAGCTGAAAATATGGTATTGCATATGGCGCCGAAACTCCGTTAATTATTCAAGGCATTCATAAAATTATTGAAGTCTTAAGAGGGCAAAGTCGTCAACTTATTTTATTCCCTTCACGGTATTTCACTGTTTGTCATTATTTAAAAAAAAATTATTTCTAACTAATAACACTTCCTTATATATCACCCTTTAATTGTAACACATAGTCATTTCAATATATTTATGTAAATATATGTGTTTGCTACACATGTTTATTTATACAGAAAAACTATATAAATTGCTGACAGTTAGACAAATTTTCAAATCAAATGACATATGGACCTCATGTGCAGAAAAAAGCAGCAAATAAAGAGAATTCTACCGAAATACAAACAAAAACTCCTTTATACATTAAAACCGTCTCACTCATACACACACACCCACACACACACACATGGAAATTTCATGCATACAATGACAGAAAATGTCATCTAATATATAAAATTTTTCATATGGAAATGTTAAAATGGGAAGAAAAAATGTGGAGCAGAAAAATGTTAAGCGCAAATGCTTCGCACATATTCTCTACCCAGTGAACATTTTAGGCCGATTCGTTCTGGTTTCGTATGCATTGTCGGTCAGACAATGTAGCAAACGTAATAGCGGTGGTTCAACATAAGTTTTTTTTTAGAAAATCCGAAAACTATTAAGAAATGGCTTGAGTAAATTGTATACAAATTTTGATAGAATATCTAGCGGGAGTTTTATAGGAATTTCTGGCCAAACATCAGTAAATTTCATCATTTAAGTTTCACGCGGAAATCCATTCGTCAAAATTTTTTTCTACGTTGTTATGACTGTCAGTGACATCTGAGCAAAATATCATATCAAAGTAATCATTAGTGTTTAGTATACGCTTGTCTTTCTGAAGTACAACAAGTGCATTCGGCGATTCTTACAATGAGTGAAATTATTCAACAAAGAAGTTCCATTAAATTTTGTGTGCGGAATAAAATTTCTGGTTCCGAAACGTCCAGAATGTTGCAAAAGACCTTCGGGGATAATTGTATGTCGCGAGCAAGTGTTTTTGATTGGTACAAATTATTCAAAGAGGGTCGAGAACACGTTGACGACGAACCACGTGCAGGACGGCCATCAACATCAACTGATGATCAACACGTCAATAAAATCAAGGAATTGGTGTTCGAGAATCGACGATTAACAGTCAGAGACCTTACTGATATAGTTGGAATATCGGAGGGATCAATGAATACCGACAGTGGGCCGACAACTCTTGGTTTTTGCACCACGATAATGCACAGTCGCCTACCGCATTGATTCTTCGTGAGTTTTTCGCCAAAAATTAAATCAATATCGTTCCACAACCACCGTATGTGCCTGATTTAGCTCCGTGTGAAACCGTTTTGAGTCAACTGAAGGTATGAAACGTGAATCGCTACGTGCTTTAAAGGCTATTCCGGAAATTGACTTTAACAACTGTTACGAGGATTAGAAAAAATTGGGGACGAAATGGATTTGGCAGAATAAATAAAGAAATTTAAAATTATGAACAGTCTTACTATTTTTTGCCCACAGTAGTATATCGTATTTTTTCAGGAAATTTTGCAAAAGCGGAAACATTTTAAAAAACGTTCAAGCTTTTAAGGGTCCCTCCAACAATGTTCAGACTCGTGTCGTATTTTGTATATTTATTTCCGTTGTTCTAATGTGGAACAACGGTCTACTTTTTTCTGCGGTTTAATTCATCTTTACTTTTTAAACTGTAGCAACCCATTGGGCTGCCGTACCCGAGTCTGATGCTGGGGTTGTCAATAAAATCCTCTACACAGGTGCGTGGCAGTAATATTTCCACTGTGCTCTTTTTAAGTAATACCGCTTTTTTTCTGTCCACAGAAAAGCTTCGTTCAGTGCAAAGTCTAAAAAGTTTATTCGCTAAAAAGGTTTCGAATTTTATTCAACATTAGACAAGCCGTTACAGTGTTCACTGGGTATATATACCATACATATGTATGTATTTACACGCTTACCTACACAAGTATAAAAATGGAACTTCCATTTTGAAACAAATTAAACCCCCTATATTTTATAATCGAAATACAGTATTTGAATTTCAAAAAGTAGCACATGATATGATATCTGTCAAGTATCATAAATCCATGTAATGAGATGTAACGGCATCAAGTTCGATTGAAAATAAAAATTAACTTTTATACAAGAAAGTATTCATTTTGCGTTTTGCGCAGTGTATTGCTCGCAAACTAAACGCCCTGTTTTTTATACTCTACTTTGCCAAACTTATACATATATTCTGGAGTCGATTTAACTATGCCCTGTGGGAGTTGATTGTCTATAGACTCCAAATGTCTTACGGTGTTATCTGTTGGATCGACCTGTCATACGGGTATTAAAAATTAGCGACATCGTTGTGATGTTCTTTTAAGAGCAATTTGAAAAATCCATGATTTTATGAATAAAATATTTTTTGAACAAAATCTTATTTTATTTGTCAATATAGTCTTCTTTTAAATCGTTACATTTAGTCTCTCGTTTTTTCCAAAATTTTTATTCTTTCCAAATATGTGTTTTCTGAGAGGCCTCAATGTTTTTATCAGTGATTACTTGTGTATTCGAGCGGTTTGGAATGAGGAAATAGTCTTTCGGAGCAAAATCGTGTCAATATGCTGGATGACGTAGAAGTTAGTAGGCCAATTTTGGATTTTTAAAACGACGACAGCACAAAAGTGCGCGGACGCGTTGTCGTGGTGAAAATCAATTTTTTTTTGCGAACGACAAAAGTTTTAGGTACAAATTACTGTCGAATTGCCCAACAGCTGCGACTAATTTTTCCGGTGATCGTTTTATACTTTTTAAGATAATCGATGTCAGTCATCATCGTATACATCGCAAAAAGCTTTCTTCATGGTACCGGTAACCTTTGGCTTTTTTGGTACACTTTCACACGGAGAAGTCCGGTGTTTTAACTGTTGTCATGGCTCTATGTTTCGTCTGAAGTTGCAATACGGCTCAAAAACTTTTCGAAATGATGTTGAACAAAAGGAGGATTGTGCAAAAATGCGACACCCATCGCTCGGATAGCTTTTTCATGTCCAGTTATTCATGTAAATTTTCATGTCCCCGATTAGTTGAGATGCGTACAGGCTCTCTCAGCCCTCTCACGCACTTTCATTTCCCAATCGTCCAATAGCATTCCAAAGGTTTTATCGACAATCTTTGGCGTGACGTCATCTTTTGAGCTACCTGAACGTTCGTCATCATTTATTACTGGTGCAAAGTTTCCATAGTATTTATCAAGCCTGTCCAAAGCTCACTTTTTTAAATTTCATCAAAAATCACGGAGTTGTTTGACAGCAGAAGTATTGGTTCTTCAAAAAGTCGCGGAGTTTTCTAACTGGTGTACATGTCAATATGCGCCAACACGCAAATGAACTCTTGCCTGAAATGTGTTACTATCTCATCATTAATAGAGAGCAATTGCCAGCTTTGGTACCTCGTCAATAGCTAATGGCCGAGAGCTTAGTCTGCAGAGTGCTGTCTTGATTAGTCAGCATAAACAAGTTATCCTAACCCTTCCTTCGATGCTCTTCCCCAGATGCTCTTTTACATAAATCCGTTTAATACGGCAATCCTCAAAACAATAAGACCGAAGTCTTTTACGGCTAACAAATTCGAAATAAATACAGCAAATCGTCCGTAAAGCAGGGATCAGTAATTTACGTTATTAGTCAAATTTATTGATAGTGTTTTCATTTCTAGAAAAAATGTAACATATTGTCCTTCTATTATATACAAAATACGTTTACGCCATCAAAAGGTGTGTTTTTTTCAATTTTGTCCTAAATAATGATCTCTATAAAATCCCAAATAATATGAGCGTGTGAAGCATGTATTCTTTAACAGTGCTCAATTTCATATCAGAAGCGAAAACGCCATAAGTTTCGCATGCGTGGCTTTTACATGCGGCAACTCCGAGTCTAACTATCCAGGTCTGAGCATTATCCAGTTATTGAAGATGCCAAAGTCTCCATTGACTTGTTAACTGAAAAGTTTAAACAATTCGAAGTTTTTGTAAAATCCACTCAGAAGCGTCGTGTTTTTACACTTTTTCTAAATTACCCTAACCCCAAAAAACCGCCCAATGGAAAGTTATTAGCTTTTGAATATAAAAAGAGATAATAATTGAAGGTTATATATAAAATCTCGATTAGTGATACAGGAGTTCTTTTTTTAGTTTATGAAGAAATTATATTAATAAAATTTTAAAATAATAAAGCGCTCTTGCAGATGAATTTTATATATTTCATGAGACTCACTTCATAGAGCCTTAACTCCATCGAAATCTTGAAACCATGTTGAAATTCTGTTAAAGCATAACAGATGTATTGCTCTCAAGACCATATTATCTCCACTGCCTTTAGATTATGTAAAGTAGGTATATTACTCACACTTACTTACATACATATGACGTACTTAATATTTGTTATGTCACTGATTCGGGCAAATAGTCATTTGCAATAAAGTTCAACAGCAGCAAGAGCAAAAACTAAGTACCTACATACAAAAACATCTTGTGTAAACAATTTTCTTTTTTACACATATACACTCATATAAAACACATATTAAAATTTCTAGCATGTGTGTGTGTGATACTTTTTTTATAATTCAAAATTTTACATTCAATGATAAAAAAGCTAAATTTATTACACAACAATTTTCAAATGCAAATAAGCTGTAAATCAGTGTTACCAACTCTTGATGGATTGAAAATTTCATAACCCATTGGTAAACGGATAACAAGGGTAATTAATTAAAACAAGGATAAAAGATAAAAAAAAATATTTGAAAATGTTTAATTTTTGATTCTTGATTTGATATTCCGACAGGGAGTTTTGATGTAGATTTTTGGAACGAATTTCCGTCATCCCTTGTCAAATTTGGTTTGGAGACAAACCGGTTTCGGCTATGTGCCATCTTCAGTGTCACTGACGGAAATTCGTTCCAAAAATTTACGTTTAATTTTGGCATATTTTTAAGTGCTTCAGCTTCTAGCCCTTGTTTTGAATACCCAGCTATTGGCGTTGGGCTGCCTTGGTTCAAAGCACAGCTCAAACCTCTACGAAAAGCTGTAATTCGTTATCTTGTTTTGTTTTTTTGTATCACTATGTCAAATTAAATAGCAAAAATTATAAGCGGCTCTGCAAATATACATTAATTCCCTAAAAGTAGGCAATACTACTTTCAATATTGATACAGGGTGTCCATCGGGAAGGTATACTACTTTGTTTAAAATTTTTGATTAAATAAAAGAGAATGGATCGTTTATTGATAAATGTTTTATTTCATGTCGGCATTTATGTATGAAATACAATATCAGATAAATGTCCGCCTCTGTCATTAATTTCACCACGAATATTTTGTTTGAGTTGCTTCAGGGTTTCTGGCTTGTTTGCATAAACCTTTCTCTTCAGATATCCCCACAAAAAGAAGTCCGGAGTAGTCAAATCAGGCGACCGTGTAGGCCAATCAACAACACCATTCCTTGAAATTACTTGTTGTGGGAAAATATCTCGCAGTAATTCCATTGTAATCCTCCATTCCTTTCAAATTGCACACCAGACTGTCACTTTTAATGGTGGCTGATGAATAATTTGAGGGTTTTCCATTGCCCAGAACCGACTATTCTGCTTGTTCACACATCCATATCATGGATATCATGAAAATCGGGGTTGTAATGGGCGAGCTGTAGCATCCTATTGGCATGTGTACGGCGGGGTAAATGGTCTTCTGGAAGAAGCTCTTGTGTCAACTGAATCTTAAATGGAAACAAATGCAAATTTTTCTGCAAAATTGTGGCCAAAGTTGTTGTTTGGAGACCAAGATCCTGAGCACGGTGTCGAATTGAGGTTGATGGATTGTTTTGAACACTTTCTTGAACAGCAGTAATGTTTTCAGCCGATCTTGCAGTACGTTGTGGTCCATGCTTGGGCCCATCAGCTACAGTCCCTCTTTCTTCGAAATCATTCACTACACGATAAATAGTGCGTCTTGTTGGCACGTTGTTTCTCCCAAAAATTTCACGAAACTTTCTCATCGTCACAGCAATCGATGATTGATTTTAATAAAAATGTTTTAACGATTAAAAAACGTTGGTTTACCGAATATTTTTCCATAATAAATTTGCCACGTTTCTACTTCACGACTACCAAATATAAACTGTCAAGACTAATGTTTACTAAAATGGCGGCAAAACAAAGTAGTATACCTTCCTGGCGGACACCCTGTATAAGAGATAGAGAAAGGAATAGAGTGTTATAAAATCACATTGAATGTTTTTCTCTGTAAAATATTAGTACTACAAAATGTTGAGAGTATGAAGATTTTCAAATATTTAGTAGTAAAATTACACCTTATATAATAGAAGCATGATTGTATATGTGAATTATAAAGTGCAGCTACAATTATATATTTACGAATACATACATGTGTCCTACTCTGTTGTTTATATCCCTACAGGATTTGATGTTTTTATTTGCAGTTTCATATAACAAATTTTTTGCTTGAACAAATACAAATATTGCCCATGTATGCTTTTCTCCCAGGACTTTAAAGTTTAATAAATTTTTAATAAACCCTAGAAATTGTTTGGCATATAAAATAAAGGCCAACAGAAAATGTAGAAGCATAAATATTATTGTTAGGAAATTCAAGCAAATACACTATCACAGGCAGGAAAGGAATTTTATTGTAGGTTTTGTTTTAATTAAACTTTGTTAATTAAAGAAATTATAGGATGAAAAATAATAGAAACAAACTCAGACTAACAGCAAGAGACTTTTCATCGTGTAAGTATTTTTCCAACATCTAAAAATTTTTCCTATTAAAATCGTTAGGTCTTGTTCTTTCGAATTTTATTATTTTTCTTTCAAAAGTATAATATACCTAGTGAACATATTTAATAGAGATGTCGAAAAATATATTCAAAAGGAACTTTGCCTAAAATTGTTATTTTGTCAAATGCCATGACGCGTTTAAGGTAATGTGATTTAATACCCGCTTTATTCATGTTTAATACTTTTTTTTTTATTTATTTTTGTTAATTTTAAATTTACATATTTGACATTCTATTTTATTTCTTTTTCCTAACTTACTAATGGCAAATGTATGTTGATCTCACACTTCTCTTCATTAAGGAGCTAATAACCTTTTTCGTTTAAACTACTTACGGAATTTGGCAATTTGGCTAAGTGTATATTTTCATATGCATAATTTATTTGCTTTATATTGAAACTAAATACATAAAGAAACACACACAAATAAATGTTCGTGTACATATGTATGTAGATAAATTTATATACATGTCCTTTCGTAAAAAATTCAAATTTTAATTTGTATCTTTTTGGTTGTATGGATTTTGTACAAAACACGTGCATGCATACATATACATATATAAGCATATCTTTATGTAAAAATATATTTAAAGGATTTTTTAATGAGACCGAATTAATGCTGAGATAAGATTAATTAAACTGTGTGTCAGAATAAACAAAATTCTTTTTTTAATTGAGAGGCCCCTGTATTGAAGAATGTTGACACTGTCAAGATCCAGTTTTTAATGATTATATCGCAGAAGTCCTGCTAAATTTGAATATAAAGCGTGATCCATTTCGAGGTTCCCTACTTTTTTAAAGAAAAAAACACAGAAAATTCAAATTTAATGGAGAATGTTTATTATCATTTGAAAGAATATTCTTTGGCATTTATTTTTTGAAGATTATGTCTATCAAATGTTGGCCGTTGAAACGTCGCAGATGGTCCATCCGTTGAGTGCAATTTTCTATGACTCGTTCGAGCATTTCGACTGGTAACTCGCGAATGGCCCGTGTGATGTTTTCCTCCAAGGCCTGAATCGAAGCAGGTTTGTCCGCATAAAGTTTAGACTTTACATATCCCCACAGGAAAAAGTCGAACGGTGTGCTATCACACGATCTTGGTGGCCAATCGACCGGCCCAAAACGTGAAATTATATGCTCACCGAAATGTTCTCTCAATAAATCCATTGATTGATGCGATGTGTGGGAAGTGGCGCCGTCTTGCTGAAACTAAATGTCGCCGAGATCACGAACTTAAATTTCAGGCATCAAATAGTCGGTTATCATGGCACGATTACGGTCGCCATTGACAGTTACGTTAGCACCGGCATCATTTTTAAAGAAATATGAACCAATGATTCCACCGGCCCACAAACCACACCAAACCACACAAACAATTGCTCTTCGGCAATTTTGTTTGTTTACATACCCATTGAGCCAGAAATGGGCCTCATCGCTAAACAAAATTTGCCTCGAAAACGACGGATCTTCTTGGAACTTTTCAAGAGCCCATAGAGCGGAGCGATGTCGTTTGGGAAAGTCGAGCGGCTTCAGTTGTTGCACAAGCTGTATTTTGTATGCTTTCACTTTAAGATCTTAACGAAAAATGCGCCAAGTCGTTCCATACGCCAGTCCGAGTTGCTGCGAACGGCGCCAAAACGACTCTCTACGGTCTTCGTGTACACTCTCAGCTACGGCCGCTATATTTTCTTCACAGCGTGCTGGACGTGGTCTATTCGGGCGAATGGAATTTCGCTAATGTAATATTTGAGAGAACAAGTTTTTTATATTATTGCTCTTTTTTATGTTTTCCAGCAAAATTCGAAAGTTTCAGTTGCAAGACCATTTAATATACTGCTGTGGATCCGTATACGTAGGGGAGTCGATTTAACAAAATCCGTGTGTGCGGTGTTTAAATCGACTTTCCGAACATAATTTTGGCATCTAAATTTTCGCTGAGGTTATCTCTCATATACAGTTTCCTGAATTTTTCCAGGGTAAAGGATATATTTTTGGTTTTCATGAATCTTGAAACTGAATTTTCGAATTGTTTTTTGGAACCTTCTTGTAGATATAAATAATGAAAAAAGTAAATAAACCGAAAAATGAAATCATAGCGCAGACAAAAAAACCTAATTTGTATGAAGGTAAAACAACATAAGTCAACATAGGTGACTTTCGTTGCATGAAAGGGGTTACTAATGCAATCTCCCAAAAAGGTTTATACACACTCGCCAGTAGTTATAAGGAGGGCCCGTAATAATTGTGATTTTTTTCAATAAAAGTCGTAATATATGTTAATTCTTATATTGTAATTTAAATTTTTTTTGCCAAAAATTAAATTCTTGATCTTTTTCCTTTTTTTTAAGAAAATAATATATCCTGATCTTAAATAATAATAGATTCTCACTAATTAGACATAAGCAACATAGTTTATTTGTAAAAATGTCAGATTTTTAATTTCTACAGCACATGTGTTTTCGGTCCCGTCTTATTTGGCCCATATTTTTTATTAAAATTTCACTTTAAAAAAAATCATATTTCGTAAACCAGTGAAAAACATAAAACATAATAGTTGAACATTTTTTTAAATGATAAATTTTCGCACCCATATTTTCAGATAAAAAGGTTTTATTTTAGGACAATAAAAGTTATAAAAGTGTCATAAAGGTAGACTCTTCACTCCCAGAAACAAACATTGCTTTATTTGTAACACGGTTCACATAGGGTCTAATTGAAAATCGATCAAAAAGAAAGATACAAGAAAAATGTTTGTAATTTTCAGTTGGCCACCTTTCTACTACTTAGTTGTTTCAGTTTAATTTTGCTTTGCAATATAAAATGCTAATTGCTGTCCTAAACAACTAAGCATAAGTCCTTTCAATATCTCTACTGCTTCAAAAGCTACAGCAACTATAAAAGGTGTGAAAAATTGTGAAAATTTTTTATTTCAGAAGTCACATGATGGCGGTTTTTTGTAGTTGGTACTTTCAAGATTATCCTAAATTTTTTTTATTAAAGTAAATAATCATTCGGCACACTTTTTAACATTAATTTTTTGATTTCAGTTGAAATGACTTCAGTAAAAATTGTTTTTCTGATTCTACTTAGAAGACATACTATATGTCACAAATTACAAACGTTGCACAAGGAAGAGTTCCCTAAAAATAAAAATTTTATCACAATATCGAAAATATACAAACAAAGAAGCTCAAATAAGCTCACCTACAAATATCAGAATTGCTCTACAACATTTTTCCACTGATCATAATATTTATATTATTTTCGAACAAAATAAAAAACGTTCTTCTCCATTTGAATTTCAACAACAAGAATAAAAAATTTCAAAAAGTTTACTTTTGCTTAAATTCAAAATTCTTAATTTATTGTTTATGGAAAATCGTATATAAGATTATGTTAGAGAATCATGTGTTTATTAGTTTTGTTTGGCTGTGCCAGTGTGATTCTCTGAGTGTATAATCATTATTTCTTCACATTTGCATATAAATTAGAACTATTTGTTATTAAACAGAACTATTGCACAAATTGCATTTTAATTAAAATTCTTTTCAAAAGGTAAACAACAATAATAAATTATGAATATTAAAGATTTGCCGAAAATTGAGAAATAATAAATTAAAATTTAATTTAATTTCTTGTTAAATAACAATATGCAAATTAAAAAGACATAAAATAAAAAATGTGTGTGAAGAAAAATTTTAATTTAACTAGCAGAGACATAGCTGATTTAGAACTCAACATAGCACTGTTAGCGATTTAACAGCAGAAGTAGTTTTGACCTTATATTCAGAAGCCTATAATATGAAACAGGAGTCAGGTCCACAAAAAAATCCAACCGTAGAAATTGCTCCAAGGTGTCAATAATTGACCCATAACTCTATGAAACCTAAACTATTTTCGGAACATAAATAAATTGAATTTTTAAATTTTTGCTGGCACTGTTAATCATTACCTTACTTCCAGTGGTCATTATGGAAAAATGGGGAGGGGTATCAATATCCCACTACATAGAAATGATGCTCCAGAGGGTACTTAATGGAACTGTAATAGTGGTATATCTGAAAGAAGAATAAATCGAATTTGAAAAAAAGGATTTTTAATATTTATATTTTAACATTTATGTTTTTGTGTGGATAATCATTTAATAAAGATCTTCCCCATTAAACTACGAAAACAATGCGTAAACATATGGTCTCTTTTCTTGGGGTGGATTGAATAGGTAGGTTTTCTGTTGGTAACTAGAAACTTAGCTAAGGAAAGCGAGCTTGGTACATAAAACCCAAAAAGTAAAAATAAGTTCGATCATTTTAATCCAGGTTCTACGAGATTGCTTTTATGTAAAATTTTATACGCGCAACAAATCGTTAAGATTTCAAGTTCTCGTTAAATTATCAAGTCTGAATTAGTTGAATTTTTCTTCGAACTTATGCTTTTTGTCGTTACTAACAATCGTGATAACTCTCCAACATAAATAAATTTAGTGAAATTTCATCCAAATTGTTTGAAAGTTACTTCACCAGAAATATAACAAAAATTGTCAGGTTCGTTGTAACACTTTCTCGATATATTCACACAGTCACCACAACTACTTCAGAATCATAAATTTTAATTAATATGAAATCAACGAATTTTACCTTTTATGCAGTGATTAATCGAAAAACGATTAATGAATAATAATTTTGTTGAGATTAATTGTACCGAATTATTCTCCTCCGATTAATCGATGATTAATCGATTCTTTTCAAAATAAAATTAAAAATAACCATCCAAGATCCACTAGCGCGACTTGCGATTATGAGAGACGTATTTTTTTAAGCTCTATTTTATTTTATTGAATCTTTCTGAAAGAAAATTACAATAAGTATTAAAATCTTATCTCTAAAATTATATTTATTAATTATTCCCAATGTAATAACTAATCTACTGTATTCAAATCTTAATGCTATCTATTATTGGATTGGGTTAGCCGTCTCGTCAAGCTCACTGTATCAGTCTTTTTTAGTCTCTGGTGCCAATTGTAAAAATTTGCGAACAAGAGTGTTAGGGTGGACCTCTCGTTTGTTTACGTATTTTGACGTGTAAGTTTTAACTTCTTCCTGGATAGTGGGAACTTCTAGAACTCTATAGATATTTTCATTTCTTATATACCAGGGAGCGCATTCGATGTGACATAAAATCCTAGACAGTCTTCTTTGTAACTTCTGAATGTTTGATGCGCAAGCAGTAGCCCACAGCTGAATGCCATATGACCATATTGGCTTTATAACGGTTTTGTATAAGAGGACTTTGCATTCCAAAGCCAAAGTTGAATGAGGTATTAACCAGTGTAGTTGAGTTGTTCGCAGTTTCATTGCAGTTATTTTTGCTTCAATATGACGAGTCCAATTTAAGCGTCGATCAAGGTGGATACCCAAATATTTCACGTGGGCTTCCACTGGAACAGTGGCATTTGTTATTGTTGTAGGTGGACAATTTTTTCTTCTGAGGAAAAACGTTACATGCGCGCATATCGATGGATTTACCTGTATTCTCCACGTTTTTAGCCAATGTTCTACCTCATTACCATAAGACTGAAGTTGTTCGGATACTACTTTCGGGTCTTCGTTATCACTTATAAATGCAGTGTCATCTGCAAACGTTGATGTATACTTATTTGGGCTTGTTGGCATATCTGCTTTATAAGTTATGTATAATAGCGGCCCTAGTATACTACCTTGAGGTGCTCCTGCAGATATTTTCCCTTTTTTTTATCATTTGACCTTACTTTAAATGTTTTGTTCGTCAGATAGCTCTTCAGAAGCTTGTGAAATCTTCCAGGTAGTACTCGAGTTATTTTCGTAAGTAGCCCATCATGCCAGACTTTATCAAGCGCCTGAGAAAGACGTATAACAACACTTTTTTATTGATGTTGAATTTAATTTCCGGTCTCACCAAATGTCTTGGGCTCGCAAGAGAAAAAAAGGACAAATCCTCAAGATGAGATAAGCTTCATAATCACCGCTTGAGTACTTGAACTAAAACGAGATGCGGGTAAAATTACAACATTCCGCCCTAAGCCTCGCAAACTTGCACAAAAATAATGTATTTTGATTAGAATTTCTGTACCTTAAGAGGGCATTTTTCCAAAGCAGCATCTAAATTGACTACAAAGCACCTTTCTAAACTCCTAATTTTCAAATTAATTTAAAAAAAACATCTTAAACCATATTACAACCTGCCCTTTAGTTTATCGTGAAGCTCAGGTGACCTATAAATTTTAGCCTTAATTTGAAGTTGACTCACTTTAGCTAAAGTTAACTTTAACTAACAAAAAGCTTAAAGGCAAGTTGTATTAATGGTCACAAAAATAACCTTAGGTAAATTAATCGATTATTATCTTCCGATTAATTACAATTAATAATATTTAGGTTTGATTAATCAAATGTTTAATTATCCGATTAATACTTTTGCCATCACTAGTCATACGTATTAACACATCACAAGAAATCTGAGATCAACCGAATCAAAAGTACTGATGTTTGCTAATGAATACAGGTGGCTAAAACAGTATTAATCATTAGATTTCGTGTGGCATGTGACCAAAAAACTAAGGGTTTATTTTTTATAAATCTCTTCAAATATTCGGATACTTCTGAATCGAATAAAAATTTAAATAAATGAAATGTAAATGATAGATGCAAAAATCGGTTATAGGCGGTTAAACAATTTTATATTAATTTTTCACGATTTTGAGATTTCAAACACGAATAGATTGTTAAAGGATCTGGTTATAGCAGGTTCCAAAGGTTTTCGCAGAACTAGTTCCGTTTGTGTTAATGTTAAACAAATATTATTTAAAATTCAGTAGTAGAATGAGTACTGACTGTAGTGAACTTTATTTGGTCGAAAGCCGATTTTTTAATAAAAAACTTTTTAGGTTCGCTTGCAATTATTAAAAGGATAATTGGAGTGATACTAACAAACATTTATGTCCATTAGTAAATCCTTTACCTAGTCAATGCTATTATGTTATTTTGCAATCACTGAGCAATTATTTAAATTAAACACAATTACATTTGTGAGTGCTTGCGGTGGCGCCGTGTGTGTAATTTCAATTAAATTTCAGACGCTTAGGATGTTAAAGGATGCGTCTATGAGTCATAGCAATAGAAGCCTTCAAATGTGAACCCTAAAACAATTGAGTTTATTATTATTCTTTTGAGCAACCGGTTAATGGCACAGTCAACCTTTATTGACACTTTAAACCAAAAAACCAATCGACACACACAAACACACATGTACTACACCTACCTATATGAGGCTTAATAAACTGAGAGGGAATTTTAACCCAAAAGCATTACGATACACTTAGTCACTAATTCAGTTGTGTTAACCGTTTATTGGCTATTATCAAGTTGTTCTTAATAAAATCTATAGGGTTTGCCCCCATCTTTGGCAACTATTTTGTGGCTGTAGTTGTTTTTAGTTAAAATATGTTAGATGTCCGTTTTGTTTTAATATTCCTTCTCTAAATTTAACATTAGTGTTGCTATAACAAATTGGTCTGTTGTAAGTTTTTAATGTTGTTTTTATTTTTTCTTTAAAAAAAAAAACTTGTATAATCTGCTGTTTGTGGGTCACAAAATTTATAAACTCACTCACTCCTTCTAAACAGATTGCAATTATGTGTAACTGTGTGTGTGTATGTGTGTGTGTGTAGTGAACTGAAAAGTAAATACAAATACCAAGGCATTTGGCTTTGCTGTCCCGTAAATATCTTAAATAAAAAAATATACGAAAAGGGGTTACATCAGCAGGGGTTAAACAAATAGGACACCAAATGCCAAAACCACAATATGTAAAAAACAGACATGAGAAAGGAAAGTGATAAGAATACCAAACGTTATAATAAAAAAGAACGATTTTCCTAAAATGAAATACAATTTTTCTTATAATTTTATGCAAATTTTAGCACATTATGTGATAAACACAAATGATGATAATTTGTTAAAGCCCATATATTTAGCCAACATTAAGACAAATTATCAAAAAGGGGGAAAATAAATTTGGTTTGTGACACTTTTATGTTTATGAGCTGAACAAAAATGAGAATTATTAAGTAAACATTTAATTTATGACAGCACAGATGGACCTCGATTAACGCATGCTTTGTAAAACATGGCCTCACTCTAAATTCCAAGATTTAGTCGTTATATCTGTAGAGATACGTCAATGTGTGACAATTTTTTTTAGCAGTTCTGTCCGATTTACTAATGTTTTAAAAAATTTCATAAAATAATATTTTCTATACGAACACAGTTGCATTTCGGCTTGTCATCTTTTCTGTGTGATAGTGTGACAGCGAAAAATTAATTTGTTGCATGTTAGTTTTATGCCACGGATGGGCACTGAAATTTGCTATTTTTGTCTACGCACCCGTAGCGACGTTCCTGAACTTTCATTAACCCTCTTCGATATTATCATTTCAACAGCTTGTAATTTGACGGCCAATATGTTAAGCTGCCCAAATGGCTGGGGATTTCCAAATTTTTTTTTTTATTTCTGTCGCCACAGCTGGCAAAATTAGTCTATATTCTAACAATATACTGTTAATTTGAAATATCAGGTGTCTCAATTGAAATTTTGTGTCATTTTTCCAATTGGCAACTCAGATATTTAACAGCTGCCATCTGTTCGTTCCGATTATTAAAAATACAGAGCTACACGAAAGAAGAACGCGTTATTATTGTGAAAACCCATTAAAAAATGGGAAAAGTTAGGCTCAGACTGCACGCAAATTTAGCCGAGTTTATGGTTTATGGGAAATTCATTTTAATGTGTCAATTGGGTCGGTTATGGATATCAAGTCTCCATTCAATTGGGGTCAGTCATGGATATCAAGTCTCCATTGCATCGACGATATGGATCGGTCAATTGAAATTATTGTTGCTGTAAAATATAGATCCCCCGAAAATTTCAATTCCGCATCGTTTCCAACAGAAAAAACACCACCTGCAGCGGAACAGACCATGGAAAGCGCCGGCAATTCGCTCAAAGATTACTGGAGCAAAGGAATTGAATGCCGATTTTTCGAAAAAAAAATCCTCTTAGCCAATGAAGCGTATTTCCGTCTAAACGGCTTCGTGAATAAGGAATTTAACCGAATTCACGCCTTAGACAATTCGCACGCGATCCTTGAGAAACCAATGCATACAACAAAACGGCGCAACCTGCCACATTGTTTTACTGCCGCAACGATTTTCAGACCAAATCATTTAAAGAAAGTCTAATATCAACTGGTCACTGAGATCATACAAATTAATGCCGTGCGATTAGTTTCTTTCACCGGGTCAATGCGAATATACCAGAAGTAATTCCTGAGCTCAAGTCCGAGATCCAAGGTGTCTCTGTACAGCCACGTCTTTTTCGAAAAGTCATCGAAATAGCTGCAGAAATAATTTTTTCCGGGCAATAAAAATTTCACAAATCGCTCACTTAATACTTAATTTTTAATGAAATACTTCGCTTCTATTGATACACCCTTAATTATTCAAGAATGAAAATTCTTTGATATTTCGTGTAGTGCTCAATTTTTACTAACCCTGAACTAAAGGATAGCCGTAACATGAAACTCGAATGAGAGTAAGGTAGTTGTAAATTACAAATCGGTTGTCTGAAATCAATTCGTGGAGAGAAGGATGTCGAAAAGGCACCCATCAAGTTAGCAGTCTGCGCCGATATCCCCCTACATTAATAATAATAATAACCGTAAACTTTGGTTGTCAAATCTTATGTTTATTTCTGGTCGGCAACACTGTACCGTGCAAATGTCAATTATTTCCAAATCCAGAAAGGGAAAGAGACTTTTCATCAAAGTTTTGACTATGAAAACAATATTGATCGATAGTTTGATATTGAAGCCAGGTTTGTAGTTTTGCAACAGAATTTTCTAAGAACTAAATCTTAAAAAAGAAATACGCAATTTTCCACAACGTTCTTGTTTTTTTTCTGTGCCATATGGCATTTTAGAAAATCCATAACCATATAATGATGAAAATTTGTTGAAAGTAAAACTTTTCCTTTTTATTATTTTTTTTCTAGCTGTGCCTAAAGAAAAAGCACATAAATGCAAATTTTTTTAACGTGTTTTGTAACAAGTTTTTAAGCGAAACGAGCTAAAACAACAATAAAACTGCGGGCAAGTTTTATATAAAGCAAATATGCACAAAAATATGATTGTAAAAGTTTGAAGAAAATAAAATTAAAAGTTTGAATTCTAAAAAAAAATATAAAATGCATTTTTCTTTATTTCCAAAAGAATTATGTTTGAGAAATAAGTCAAAGTTAATAGCGCTAAAAATTGTTCCTCATATTCAGGTGTGAGTCAATTATAACCTAAAAAAGTTATTCAGTATAATGCAAGCTGGATTTCGCAGAACGTCACAAAGTTGTGCGTTGTGACAGCCGCTTAAAATCTGCGAAGGCGGCTGCAAAACTGAAAATATTTGTTTGTTAAAAAAAATGGGAAAAATGACAAAGTTCTTGTGGGACGATCAAAAGCAGGCAAAAGAGCCTGCTGAAACCGAGCAAGGTCGAATAAGTATAGCTGCCTTGAAAAGGATAAGCAGAAAATAGCATATGCTGGGCCTGCAAAGAGGACATGAAATCGATTGAACATTTTTTGCGCAGCTTTTTTGCACTAGTATGAAGGCAGTATATCAAGGCGGACGGTAGTGCGCCAGGCCAAGTTCAGGCCTAATGCACACAGTGTGTATAATACATGAAACCATTCGTGCTTTTTGACACTTTACCAGACCGAGCACATTTCAGAGGCATTGACTAGAAAATAATGAAGCTCTTTGTTTGGTCTTAAAGGCCTTATTAAATGTTAGAGACTGAAATAGCACCTTTCTCTCAACCTAATCTAGAAAAGGCTATATGGTATTAATACTAAAACTACCTTCTCAGCATGTTGGCGGGACTTCTTGCTCATCTTCTGCTGCCCTGTGGATTCCATTGAATGGCTGTCCTTGCCAGGTCATCTGCAGGCTTTCGTAATGTGCGGGCTGCACAGTTCCTCTTACGCTTTAATATTTCAGTTCGTAGAGGACTTTGGTCTGTAACTGCCCGCAGACTGCTGTTCATCTTTGTGGAAAACATCCTCATTATCCTTCTTAGATATCAGCTGGCAGCTACTTCAAGTGTGTTTATATCCCGAACATAAAACGTGTCCAAGCACTTTAAAGTGATATCAGTAAACGCTCACCTTTGGGAAGCAATGAGATAATACCGAGTGTTTGCCGGGGGGATGGGCCCTACTGTGCAGAAGGTAGTTGTAAGATGTTTCACCTTGCGCATCGCACTTTTGTTATAAGAAGTTTTCTCGCTAACAGTGAGTCCGTGGCCTAAACCCAACGAAACTTTCGTCACGGCGGCCGACTCTAGATAGTAACACAATTTTGAGGTGGAGATACATGACCAAAAATGAAAAAAACCCATACGAAGAGAAATCCAAGCCACTCCACCAGCAATGTTACAAGATTCAATGTGTAACTTTAGGGAACGTCTGCAAATATTTGTTCAAGCGGAAGGGCACCATGTAACGATATTATATTCCGAGCTTGTGAAACACATTATTTAAAAAACAACAAATTTTTAAATTGAGGCTTTTTCAAAACGCTGCGGTTCCCGGTAAACACCCTATAGTGGAACCGGACTCACAAAATGGCAGTGTTGGGGCGTGTATTGTTGGGTCACGTTTCCAAAAGCCAATGCAATAGGAAAACAGCTTAAATTTTTCAGGCAGAGGTCCATGCCTTAGAGCTCTGTGCTGGAGAGCGTCTACGTAGGGGCACTCGCGGTACCAAACTATGCGTTCCCTCGCCAGCCAGGCAAACCACTCGTTCCAATCAAAGTTCGTCTGGGAGTGCTTTAAATGTTTAGTTACTCTAGCAGCTGGGACATGAGGGGCATGTAGACAATGAAATGGCAGAATATCAGCCTAAAAAGGGTCCCGTAAGGAATACGTAGGTCAAGAACAAATAACCTAGTACGCGATTTATAAATAGTCTAGAATTGTTCTAGTTGAGCACGAGGCTGCACAATGGATCCATAAGCTCGCGGTGCTATAGCCTATAACTTTAAAATTTACTTTAATAGTGCTACCACTTGTCACTTTCAGATTTTTATATAAAATTTTGGGTATTTTTGGAATCGCTTTCATAAGACGAAACTATACACTTCATAATATTAAGGACTACATTTTTATTTAAAAATAATTTGTTTGTTAAATTGATTTGTACATCAAAAATAAATTATTTACTTATAACATTTCATTATGAAATAAATGTTAATTCCACTTAATCACCACTTACAAATTCATTACAAAAGCTTGAAATTATATTCAAATAAAAATATTTATATAATGAAATTTTCAAAATATCCTTGAATTAATTTAAAATAATAATAAAATATTAAACAACAATTTAACCTTATTGCGATTAATTTTCACATATTCATTTGCAAATTTTCTTTGCCACATAAAATTTATGATTTCGTGAAAACAGATGCTTTGTTTATTATTACTGTTGTTTATTAGATTAAACGAAAATTTTATTACAATTCCTGCAAATAATAATTCTCATTTATTTGCATTAATTAATTAAAAATTTTTCATAAAAAAAATTTGCAAAGTAGGATTATTTACTAGCAGTATGATGATATGTTTAGTTCTCACTACTGCTGGCCTTGACACACGATATGGTTTCATTCCTTATATCTAGATGTTTCCAAAGCAGGGTGCACTATTGTCGAAGCTTATTGACTTTGTTCTTTTCCACTATACAAGTTACTATAACCATGAACTCGTTCCATTTTCTCCTAACAATCCCATCTATCATCCTTCTTCAGGCGGCACCAGCATTTTCTAATCGCGAAAAAATTCAAGAGTAGATTAAGCCTGTCACAGATTAAGGTTTTAGTACCATGTTCACGCACCTTAATGAAGCTTAATTTACTATACAAGGACTCAATTAAAAAATTTTGCAATTAGTATCTAATTGCACCATGAATTCAATCAAATAACCAGTGCAGCTATGGTGAAGCGTGTTTAGTGAGCAGAAAAACCTCTGTTTTAGTGACAAAGTCGAGGAAAATTTAACAAGGTTATTGCATCACGAATACATTTACATTTTATTCTTCATGGCAACTAATGGCAGGTCAAAATGGCGGGTTAAACGGTTAAAACAATAAATTTCATTAAAAAAAATTTTAAAGCTCAATTTCTCTTCATATTTTTGAAATTAATAAGCACAAGCTTTCACGAACAAAATGAACACATTTTTAGCTGGCAAATGTTAAGTAACATGTGTGAACACTAAAGTCCAAAACTCAATTTAAAATAAAGGTGCATGTCTAAACTTAGTGTACGCAAAATACGAATTATTTGCTTATTGGGCCGTGCGAGCACGCCCGTCTTAGATATTTGTCTACAAATATCTAAGACGACAGATCATGTAGTTATGAGAGAGCTTTTAAACATCTCGGCTTGAAAACGAATTGCAATGTTTGAAGTCCCATAAAAGAATTTAAGTGCGTTGTTTTCTATTATAACGAACATGAAATACAAGTTTTATGTATGTTTGCACTTAAAATACATTTTATTTTTTTATCTTTGGTAGGGATCCACACATAAAGAGTAAAACGCGGTTGAGGTAATCATAATCTAAAAGTTCGAACAAGCATTACTGTATCTGCAAAGATTGACTGCTTCCTGCAATTTTTGGCATGGTGGCATCATGGGGCGCTACTTCTTTCAAAATAAAGGCAATGTTAACTAGCTGTCTCTGGGCAAAGGTCGACAACATTGATATATCGCTTGAAATTTGGCAACTGGGCCATCTCGCGGCCAACTGACCACCACGTTCATGCTACTTGAGAGTCTAACTTAAACTAGCCTAGCTTAAACGAATGTATTTACGTAATACACCGGCACTGTTTTGAAAACAAACCTAACGGTTATTAAAAACGTCTCTAGCCCCTCTACTTTTCCTTAGTAACCAGCACAAATATTCAAAAACAATTAGTACTCGTAGGCATCAATTGCCTGAGTGTTACATACGTGTTTTTAAAAAGATAATAAGTATGATCAAAGTTTATCATATTATGTCTACAGATGATCATTATAATTTTGTTTAAAATATTTGAAAAATACTATAAAGTAATTACCTTTACCATATATTGTAGTTGAGATATTATTGCCGAGAACATAATATAGTTGCACTGCCCATCTGACAATCATGTTTTTCTCTGCGTGCATCCTTAACCAAGTATTTTCAATTAATTCTTTTCATTATCAACAAATATTTACTTGACTTTACAGTCGATACAATTCAAATGCTATAAATTCTACAACATTGAAATATTTTCTTTAATAATTTTTAATAAATAAATATATTTTACAAATTCATTTTACTCATATTTATTTTAGAAAACATTATATTATTTAATTAAAATGCGGTTTAATTAGCTTAGTACATTATTTTATTAAGTAATAATAACTATGAAGTGGAGTTAAAAGGAGTTTGCTGGTATGAAAACAGTTAGAAAATGTATTTATATCAAATTATTCAGAGTTTTTTTAACCACTCTTTAAACTTTCAGTCCTAAATACAGGAAGTTATATCCGCACAAAAATATAAATGTGTAAATAAGGCCAAATTCCTTTTCAATAATTTCGGCCATAAAAAGTACTGAGAGAAAAAGGAGGACCAAGTTCGTCATGTGTACAATACCATCCCATTTCTTGGCAACTTGTTAATTTGGTAACATTTTTCCCATAATCCTTTCCTATATTAGAAAGTTAAATAAAGTGAGTTATATAAAAAATTTCATATACCTTTTTTATTTTCCATGCAATAGCAGAATTCACCATAGAAGTTTGAGCTCTGAAAAGTACGTACAAACGATACAACTTGATGATCAAATTGGCTCTTCTCGTGTAGCAGCGGTTAGCGAATTGCGCCTATTTTACTCCTTTCCGGTTAATTATTTAGCTTTTGATAGTGAATTTAATTTGTTTACTGAATAATTAAGAGAACCGAAAGTAATCGATTTCATTTCGCGAAATGTGGCCTTTCAAATCGAAATCGGTTACGCCAGGAGCTAAAGGCAAATAAAATACAAAGCCCGACAGCTGTTGCAATGGTACCTACTTTTCGAACGTCAAAAATGGCAATATAATAAGATATCCCGCACTGTTTGTTGCGGATTAGGGCCGGTAACATTATCGGCCCTCACTTGCAAATTAACGATTGTGGCGTTGTTCTTACCGCCAATATAAAACGGTATTGATCGAGAATATATAATTTTTTTGAACAAATGGGATGATGTGGGTAGGAAAAATGTATTATTTCAAACAGGACGTTGCTTTGTGCCATACAGCTGACGTCAAAGTGAAAGCGCAGAGGTGACGTGAACTGGCATACCATGGACAAAATTCAACTTAATCTATGACAGAGTTACGCTTTTCTGAAACTCAAGGTAATTAAGCTCTTCGAAATTTATCGTGCGCGAAAAGTGTCAATCACTTTCATCCGAGCGTATTCTTAGAGAAATAAAGTTTGCTCTTCTGGGACTACGGATAATTCACGAAGGGCCATGACATCATTCCAAACTCCAAGCTTACATGGCATTTTCGACAGAAGTGTAAACATGTTTTATATTATCGAGGACGACATGGTTACTGTGGCTGCCGTGCAAATAGAAGCAAATTTATGAACTGGGAGAGTATCATATGCTTTTTAACAAAACAGTGCAACTGCACCAACGAATAGCATGAGAGTGGGCACTTTGAGTTATGTTAGGTTGCGTATCGTCTCGTTTTGCCAATCTAAATTGGCCGGCAAGTTCACCCTATTCGATCATTTCGGCCGACCAAAGTGTAATTATCTCAATTTCCGTGACTGGCACTTCTCACTGATATTTTTTTATTTTATTTCAACAATTAGTCCCATTTAAGTATGTTCTTATTCATATCTTGCTACCCCGTTCTAGCTTTAGAAAATGTTGTGCCTTAAAAGTCACACTTGTCTTCGGCATTCATACAGTCGTCTGCGAGTCTGAGAGTGTTTGCATGTCATTGATTTATTTGCAGTCATAATTTTTGCTTTTTATTAAAAACATTTGTCAATTTAATTGTCCTACATTAATTTATTTTATAATATTTTTATTTGTTGTTATTTTGCTGCGGCCTTTGAGTTTGAGTGCAGAAATTAAGGTTGGTTTTGCTGGCGTGCGTGTTCTTTCGAAGCAGAATAAAGACAATATTGTAAAAACAAAAGACATAAATTTATGAATATTTGGCACTTTTTTGTTGCTGTCAAAAAACAAATAATAATAAACTTGTTGCAGCAGGAAATGTGTACCTGTTGTCGGTCTGATTGTGTTTTGAACATAAATTGTTGCCTTCATTTTTATTCTTTTAATGTTTAGTTATTTAAGGCAGAAGCAAGATTGGGATAAGGTGTTTAAATATTAACCAGGATTGATCATTTGAATAATCTACAGGAAATATGTTTTCTTTAATTATATTAAATTTAATAATTTAAAATAAAAAATTAAAATACAAAATTTATCATCAATATTTATTTAATGAAATTATTTTTAAATTCCAAATATTTAAACAAAACGATCTATTTAGGAACATTTTGCTAAAAATTAAGATTGAATTTTTAGACAATAAGCAAAAGAAACCCTAATTTAATTTGTATAAAAACTTATTAAAATAAAAATTTTCTAGAATTGAGCTTTTTCGAATTTGTATAAGTGCCATCTGGCCATTACTTGTATGTGATGTCTTTGTAAACAAGCCACTGTTTAATGTGTTCTGCGAAATTCGCCATATCGAATTTAGGTTTAAAAAATGTTAAATGCACAAGCGCTGAAATTGTTGATGATTGCCTAGTAGAATAACAAAAGTGCAAGCGTACGGGTTGCGTATAGCGGTTGACAATTTTCCTCGTTTCCCCGAAGCATCACGGAGATAGCAAGAGAACTTGGATCGAATTTTTGAATAGGACGAGCTGAAAGTCTACCTATTCTTAAAGTCGGTAAAGACATGATTTCATTGGGCCAAACTGTAAACTGTACCACCAAAAGCATGCGTAACCAGATAGCGCAATGATGCTCAGATATTTATGTAATAATTTCTGTGCTAGGTTGGGAAAACTGAACCATATCGAAAATGATGGATTTACAAAGACTTGGAAATAAATGCGCTAAAATATTATCATTGTACCGTTTACAAAAACAAGAACTCAGAATTAATGAGCCTTTACACGGTTCAACCATTAAGCTTTAAAATTAAGTAAAATGTTTACGAGCTTAATAAGGCCCTTACATGGAATCAATATATTTCATATACGATCAAAAACGCCTGGCGAATTAGGGACTAAAACCGAGAACGATCTACTGGACTTTTATCACGATAATGAGATTAATACTGAGCTACGGTGCCTTAATGTTGTGGACGAAAGTAGAACAAGACGCAACAAGAACAGTCCTTTGCAATGTCTGTCAACTCATCTGTGTGTCGATCACTAGGGCAATGAGAACATGTCCGACTTATGCTCTGGGTGCGATACTGCACATCCCAGTAAGGAAAATGGAAGCATTCAAAAGCGCACTACGATTACAGGGCATTTCGAGTATGAAAGGCGGGGATATGATTTGCTGATATGTTATCTGATCGCTTACAATAAACTTCAGTGTTGCATTTGAACTATGCCGTTCTCGTTTCTAGCAGTGACCAAAAGCCGAACCAATCTGATTGGCACATAGATGCCGATCCAGTGTGGCTTACTAAAGGCACCAAATAAGAAAATGGCGATATTGGGGCGGGAGTAGTTGGACCAGACAGCATTCAAGCCCTTCCTATCTATCGTATAAAGCGATGTCGGGGGGTGTCTTGGAATGCGTAATCTCTAATCGAATGCGTACCGCCGTGAGCGCCTTGCTGGGAACGAACGGGCAACTCTTTTGAGAAAATTGGTTTCTGAGTTGTGGACTCAAGAAATCAAAGCATTTCATTACGCTGCCTCGGCGAAAGTTCCAAAGTATTCTGAGACTAAATAAGAATGACCTCAGGATAGTTAAAATTAAAATATTGAACTCTAAAGACTAACTTAGATTCTGCGACCTAAGTAATGAGACATCTGAGCATGGGCTATGCGATTGTCCAGCTCCCAATTCTCGTAGAATACAGGTATTTCGCATTCATTACCTCAAAGAGGTGTATATGATCGCTTACTGAACAAGATAAATCTGTTTCAGTGAAAGTTAAGAATGTAATGGGTCGTGGGGAATATGGCCTCAATACCAATAACAATGGATGTATTAAAATATGTGTACAATGAGATATGGGTGCTATGGTATCGAAACTAACCAACAATCATGGGAACTAAGCTTCTCAGGGATGCTAAAACCAAAACGAAATTAACAAGACAGGGCCGATACCCCACATGTCGTATATTCAAGTATTTTCCATCAGACCAGATAGAATGCACCAATTCAGCGTGAGTGAAAATAGGGTTACGAATAGAGTACCTCTTTATTCCTTCACCCAAGCGTATAAACACAATTATTTTCTTAAGAAAAAATTTAATATTTTCGTATCCTTAAAAATATATATTTTTTTTAATTTGCTTATTTCATAATCATTTTGAATTCTACTAAATTTTATAAAGCAGTTTTTTTTTATATTTTTGTTTTTAACACAAATAATGGAATTATTATTTAAATACAAAAATTTTGCTATGGGTAAAAAACGTCCTTAATGGGGAAATCTTTTTTAGAAAAGTTTTACATCTATTTTAAACAATTGTTTTCAGCGTTAATAATATTTAAATATAGAACAAATTGCTCTAGGTAAATAAATTTTCCTGATTGGGAAAATTTCCCTGGACAAAAAAATTTTTTATTGTATTAAAATGTTTGCAAAAATATACCTGTTTTATATAATTAATTTTGGCGTTAACAATAAATATACATTTATTTTCATGAAATTTTCTTAGTATAATTACAATTAGGAAAATTTTAGTTTAGATTTTTTCAGCGAATTTCTAAATAACAAAGTTTTATTTACAATATAATTTTAATTTTCTTTTACAGGTTACAACCGTTTAAACGAATACATATCCCATTATGAAACATTAGATTATGATCATGAACACATACGCGCTAGTCACCATAGAGCACGACGATCAGTGACCAAAGACCATTTTGTACATTTAAAATTTCAAGCACATGGAAGAGACTTCCATATTAGATTAAAACGTGATTTATATACATTTAGTAATAAGTTAGAGGTAAGTGAAAATAATTATAAACTAACTTAACTTTTCGTTTACAAACAAACTTTGGTTGTCGCAACAAAAATTATTTTTTCTTTGTTTATTAAAAAAAACATTTCTTTTCTTCCTAGATAATTGATAGCAATGGCCCTCTCGATGTATCTACCGATCATATATATGAGGGTGATGTGATAGGGGATCGTAAAAGTTATGTATTCGGTTCCATATTGGATGGTGTGTTTGAGGGTAAAATAATAACCGAACGTGATGCCTACTATGTTGAACATGCCAAACGTTATTTTCCAACAAATTTTACACAAGTGCAATCGTTGCAATTGCGCAGTACTGATAAGACTTTTAATATATCCACGTCTGCTACAACAACAACAGCAACGGCGTCTGCTAACACAACGTTATCCGCCACAACAACAACAACAAATTCACCTGTAGCCAAAAGTAAAAGCATAGAAGATCATCATGATGAAATTGCTAAAAACATTGGCTTCCATTCGGTGATCTATAAGGACTCACATGTTGATGATGCCTACAAAGACGTAAGAGAAGGTAAGTGGTCAAAAAACTTGAGCGTTTTTAAAGATAATATTAAAATTTAATATTAACTTTCCAAGATCTTAATTATTATAAGGCCTAAATGGCTTGGAAATACCACTAGACCTTTCTTGTCATGTCTTTGAAAAGAAGTTGATACCTTTCTTTCAAGTAGAAGTTGAGAAGTTGATTAAAAACTTATCAAACCGCCTTCTTTGGGTGTTTGACACCGTTCCACCGAGCCATGTTCTCTATTGAGCACTTTATTTAATATGTATATACATTCCAACTTATGTAGGATAAATAAAGCTTTTTTTATATTTCCTAATGAACTTGCCATTCTCTGACCCTAAGCCAAGACATATGTCTTTAGCATCTAGAACACCAATGAATTATTTCCCATATTTTCATCAAGAATAGGAAAGTGTCTCCCTGCTACTCTTATTAACATAAACGTCATAGACTGATCGTTTCAAATTATTAGCATTTACTTACATGGCCGCCTTTTTTTGCTCTACCAAAATAGCAGCGAAAAGGATTCACATGAAAACTCCAGCACTAGAAAATCAATTAAATATTGAAATTAAGTCGGGACTATCATCCTATATACTCCCTTTCTAAAACCAATTCGATCATACGAAATTTAATTATTTGGAACGGCCAATAACTACGTGTAGGGGGCACTTACTGGAGCTCTATGGGCAATAAGATTAGAAAATATTAATTTGTGTATAAAATACCGAGCGATGAAAGAAGAGTTTAAGAAATTCTGGAAAAACAAATCTTGAAAATTAAACACCGCGCTCGCACGGTTTCCTACTTAAACTTCCTAGAGCGGAGTGTAAATTAATTATAAATGTTTTCCAACCAACATAAGAAATAAACCTTTCGTTTCCTTATTTAATTAATCCTTTATTTAATTAACATAAATTAGGTAAAGTTTATTACGCAAGATTTTTCTACTATGTAGAATTGATCAGTTAATTTTGAGTTTTTAATTTTATTAATGAAATTATATTAATTAATAATTATATTAATTATATTAACTTAGTAATTAATAATTTAACATAAATTTAATTCAGTTTTAGTTATATTTAACTTAGCTTACAATTTTTAGTTATATTTAATTTCACTTGAAATTTTTATTATTTTAAGATTTAATTTTAATATTTCAAATTTCTTAGAATGTTTACTTAAATGATTTAATCCTTTTAATTAGCTTAATTTGCAATGTTCAATATAATGGTTTAAAATCAATTCAAATAACAGTTTTAACACAGTTTCATTATTAATTTGTTGGTGTATTTAAGAATATAATTTTACCAGTAGATTCAAGTGTCTCCGAATTTATTAAATTTTAAATGTCACAGGAGAAACTAATTATTTATTCTACTATGTAGAAATTAGATCTTGAAAATGGTTTTTATTTAAATTTTAAAATTATTAATTTTTCAATGTCACCCGAAAAATAATATTCTACTATGTAGAGGTTTGAAACTTGTGCTCTGAAGTCACTACAAGAACTAAAAAACTTTTACCATAAAAAGATCGAAAACACAATTAAAAAAGGTACTCAAAAAAATTATCAATTAAATCTCTTCTACTAATTGTTCTACTATTTTTAAAGAAAGAAGTTGCATAGTAATAAAACATGAATAAATGATGAGAGAACAAATGAACGGAATTTTTGTTAAAACAAAAACAAAGCAACATAGTAACATCACAAAGATCAATGAATAAGAAAAAATGAATGGAATTTCTTTCTTTACTGTTGCTAACGTAGTAAACGTATAAAAAAATTAAATTATTTAACCCATTCGTTAACTTGTACACCGTGCTTTCTTGAGGACACCATGTCTCTCAATTGAGAGTAAATAGTTTTCAGGATTAGTTTTAAAACATTTAGGAATTCTTGGAAACACTGAGAAGACAGTTTCAATGATTTTATTTATAAACCGCTTCACTAAATATACCGGTTGAATTTTCTCGATATTATAAATAAACGTATTGTATTTTTTCTCTCTCTAAACCCACAATCGCTACAAAAAAAAACACTTCAAACAATCAACATGTTTATACAGAATATTGAAAATTGTAATACACATCATTGTGTCAAACTTAAACGCGGTAAAAGTTCCATTTTAGTGGTATTCTCTGAAACCCGGTTTATTTGTCATGCTATTCTCAATGAACCGGTTCAGTGTTCATCCTATTCTAAATGAACCGATTCCGTTTTCATGATATTCTAAATGAACCGGTTCAGTTTTCATGATATTCTAAATGAACCGGTTCAGTTTTCATGATATTCTAAATGAACCGGTTAAGTATTCATCCTATTCTGAATGAACCGGTTCAGTTTTCATCCTGTTCTAAATTAACCCGTTCAGTGTTCATTCTAAGTTAAGTATTCATCCTATTCTGAATGAACCGGTTCAGTTTTCATCCTGTTCTAAATGAACCCGTTCAGTGTTCATTCTATTCTAAAGGAACCGGTTCAGTTTTCTCGTTTTATAAATGAAACGGCTCAGTTTTCTTGTTTTTTCTAATATGTTTTTTACTAGATTTTATAGTTTTTTAAATATACTCTGAAAATATAGAATTTATCAACAAGAACGGATCGATGTTAAAATGGTGGCTTCACACAGTGGTATGGATTCGAGAGGAAACATTTTCAGCGACTCTGGCGCATAGGTCCATGTGATTTTTAGCCAGTGATCTGATTTATGTTGATTTTTTGGTCATCGATCGGTTGTGGCTTTAGAAACTCTCACATTCAAAGTTATAACGGTTTCAAATGTCAAGATTGTTTTGATTTTATGAATTGGAAGGAAATTGATTTGGCAGCGTTTACTAAATATTTAAAAGAGATTTAACAAACACCTCCACAACAACATGACATTCACCGTCTTTCAACATCATCCCGCTCTTCTTAGAACCCCTTTACTATCATTTAAAACCTGACAAAAAAATGTAGACGGTAGAATGATTTATATTCAAAGAAATGCGCTGATGCTATATAAAATACCAGAAAAACAACGTTTGTGTGACACGCATAGAGTTATTACATTGTTTAAAATGAAATAAATTTAAATAAAAATATGAAAACAAATGATAATTACTGCAACACCCAGTAAAATAAAATTTTTTGTGCTATTACTTGAATTTCCTGCCTTCTTAAATCATATACTAACACCCTTGTGTCTATGCAACTAATTCTAACCATTATTTTTATCATGACTTTGACACTGACTATTTTAGTACAACCGCACGTAATGTGTAAAGATTGAATCAACAAAGGTATGGACTTTTGCAATCAAAAGTAAATAATTAAGTAGCGAAAATAAATGGTGTAATTCACAAAATAGATTGCCTTGCCATTTGCAACATTGCGTGCTACTAAAGTATTACTTTGACTAAATCTATTCAGTTGCTACTTTTTAATTGTAATTGAATACACATAAATAGTTTTAATTTGAACCAGTGCTGCAGGGAAGTTTATGGTTATTCAAAAGCTTAGGCTATATACAATTTTCGTACCGACTATATAGAGAGTTTATTCCATAGCGAACAGTAAGGCTAGAAAAATGAATCCACTTGACAAACTCTATGAATAAATTAGCTCTATGCAAAGGCCTTTGTCAGTGGCACACGTTGCTCTCTAATAAGGACACGATAGTGAAGCACAATTTTCGAGGCATCTGATGTTGGAGACTTATCATCTTTGCGATTAAGTAAAGTATCTCTTGTACCGCTTCTAAGCAGCGGGTCAATTCAATGTTTATTTATTCAATTAAAAAATATGTTCCGTTCATCCAAAATTAGGTCTTGTAAGCATTAAAATCAACCCTGTACCCTCAAAGTCTTTTCAAGTCGTGTCCTAATTAAGCTTCACATTCATATTTTGCCTAATTGCCTGCTTTTCAGATTGGCTTGGTTTATTGAATAATAAAGCTGCCATACTTTAAGAATTCCATAGAATAAGAATTCCGTCTTAGACGGTCACTTACAAAACAAAATAGTGCAGGAGAAACAATGGAGTTCTGCGGTAGCCTGTTTGCAAGATTCCTTGCGAAGTTTTATACAAGTTGAAGTATTATTCATATGTTGCAGATTGCATAACCGGTTAATTTAATTAATCAAGTTTAGACAGAAGGACCACCATCTAACACTATCAAATACTCTGAACGATACCATTTTCCCGAAAGTAAGTCTATCGGATCGTGCAGAAGCCACACTGGCGATCGCTAAGTAAACTATCAGACTTCAACAAGTCGGCAAATATAAGTTTACCTTCCACAACTTAAGAAACTGTAGAATCAAATCGCTCGTAATTTTCACGGATATTAACCTCTTCAAAGTTGAAATTTACCAACATGGTAAAATGTGCTTGAAATGAATACCAATAGCGGAATATTGTAATGCTCAGATATATCTGGCAGATTGTTCACAAGGACAGTGCAGGTACCTTGTGTTAAATTTATTAAATTCTTCAAGCTGGTGGTCTTTTTTATAAAAACTCTTTTATAAAAAATTTTTTTATTTTTTGATGACGCTACTCAATGGAGTAGCGAAATATCAAAAACAATAAAAGAGTTTTTATTTAAAAAAAAACGTTCAAGCTTAAAGAATAAGAAAATAATTTATAAATTTAATTTAAAAAAAGTCAAAAAATGTGGTACATTGTGTTAGTTTTTTGGTAGTCCATTCGTATGCTTATTCAGCGTTTGCATTGCTGCCTCTTTTTATAAGATAATTAAATGTCCCGCCTCTGGTGATCCCAGTCTTATAAATAAACACTTATCAAAATAAAATTATTTAAACTAAATAATGTTTGGTGTTTACGATTTGCTTCTTGTTTTCCCCCTCTATTTTTCACAAAAAAGTTTTGACAATACGAGTAGATTGTTAAACCGTTTTGACTGACATGTTTTTCAAGTGTCATGTTTATATCAGTTTTACTTTTTGCATCGTTGCATGTCTTCCTGTGATGTTTTAAACATTTGGTTTAATATATATTTTTGTTTCGTTGGTTTTATAAAAACATAACCACCAACTAAATTATACAACATTTATTTATATTTTATTTATTTTTTATTTTAGAAGAACACTGTTTCCTAAGGAAATGGAAAAATAACGAAAATATATCTGACACAAAACAACAATTTTTCACATTTTCATTTACTATTTTTTTATATTATTCATTATGGAATATCAAATCACGTTACAAGTAAATTAGTAACAATTCAGACGATTTAGAAGATTTGATAATATGTAAAATTAGGTCCTTCTAAGCTCATTGGCCTCAAGCTTTATTCACAAAAAGTTAGTTTGTTTATAGCTGGTGTAAAAAATCCACCTTGCATAACTTTTTTAAACTATTTTTAAATTTTGCCACAACATTTTTACAATTACAACTGTATCGCAAAACAGAAAAAGTCCTCTGTAATAAACTATCATGAATGGGTTTATTGTTTAATTAAAATATACGACTATTTTACAAACAACTAGAAAAACAAATAAAAAATAAATAATTGCATTCTCGAACTCTTTGTTGTGGGTCATGTGGTATTTACTTATTAAAAATGAATTAATATAAATAAATTAATCTTCATATTTAAAAACAAAAATGTATATGCTTGAAATTTGAATGAAAATATATATTAGAATTAATTAAAAAATGTGTTATTTTATACAGGGTGTCCGCCGGGAAGGTCTACTACATTGTTTGTTTATAATATTTGATTAAATGAAAGAGAATGGATCGTAATATTGATAAATGTTTTATTTAATGTCGGCAATTATGTATGAAATACAATATCAGATAAATGTGCGCCTCTGTTAGCCTCAAAAACGCGAGCCCTTTGGAACACATTTTTCATTACATTTCACGCGGTCATTAATTTCATCACGAATAGTTTGTACGAGTTGCTGCAGCGTTTCAACATCACCATTCCTTGAAATAACTTGTTGTGGGAAAAGATCTCGCAGTAATTCCATTGTAATCCTCCATTCCTTCCAAATTGCACACCAGACTGTCACTTTTAATGGATGCAAAGGTGGCTGATGAATAATTTGAGGGTTTTCCATTGCCCAGTACCGACTATTCTGCTTATTCACATATCCATTGAAATGAAAATGTGCCTCGTCACTCACTATGATTTTTTCATGAAAATCGTAGTTGTCGTGGGCGAGCTGTAGCATTCTATTGGCATATGTACGGCGGCGTAAATGGTCTTCTGGAAGAAGCTCTTGTGTCAACTGAATCTTAAATGGAAACAAATGCAAATTTTTGTGCAAAATTGTGGCCAAAGTTGTTCTTTGGAGACTAAGCTCCTGAGCACGGTGTCGAATTGAGGTTGATGGATTGTTTTGAACACTTTCTTGAACAGCAGTAATGTTTTCAGCCGATATATTGTGGTACATTGTGGTCCATGCTTGGGCCTTTCAGCTACAGTCCCTCTTTCTTCGAAATCATTCACTACACGATAAATAGTGCGTCTTGTTGGCACGTTGTTTCTCCCAAAAATTTCACGTAACTTTCTCATTGTCACAGTAATCGATGATTGATTTTGATAAAATGTTTTAACGATTAAAACACGTTGGTTTACCTAATATTTGTTCATAATAAATTTGCCACGTTTCTACTTCACGACTGCCAAATATGAACTGTCAAGACAAATGTTTACCAAAATCGCGGCAAAACAAAGTAGTATGCCTTCCCGGCAGACACCCTGTATTACAAAATTGTAAAGATTTACAAATTAATCAATTCAATTCTCATTAAACCGATTAAATTTTCTACAATTCTACTTGCACTGAACAAACCGCTTCAGTTTTAAAAATGTGCAAAATGAACCGTTCCAGTTTTAATG
This sequence comes from Phania funesta, assembly GCA_963932375.1. Lineage (NCBI taxonomy): Eukaryota > Metazoa > Arthropoda > Insecta > Diptera > Tachinidae > Phania > Phania funesta. The sequence continues at coordinate 97,799,853 of OZ010653.1, read as the reverse complement.
GAATTTTTATAATCAGCCTGTCCATGAAATCTTCTGGCACGATTTGGATTGGAAACGAAATTCAAATCCAATTCCTATTTGAAACGCGTTTATGAAAAAGCAGCAAAATAAATCGATCGCAAAAATGTATTTTTTAAACTTAATTAATTTATCAATGCTTTATTTTTAGCACTACAAATAGGAATTCGATTTAAATTGTGTTTCCAATCCAATCCGTGTCACGAACAGGCTTTATATACGAAATGCATCGACTTTGAAGGGTGGCTAATGAATTTTTCGTCATTTATGAACTGGAATAACGTTTTTTTGTAATCCATGGAATATAGTCAATTTTTTTTTCATTTAACAGCCCATTGAATTGTATTAAAAATAGTTTAATTAGTCTTAAAGAAAATTGAATTTAAATACCCGCCCTGCTCGTTGATGCAGGTGTGGCTGTTAATTAAGCAAAGTTGAGGCTGGAATTGTAGCTATTGTCGCTCGAATTGATTGCTTTAGTTCATCTACATTTGTCGGTAGCGATTTGCACAGTTCCTTTTTACAATAACCTCACTAGAAAAAGTTCGGTGGAGTTAGGTCAGGCGACCAACGGAAGTTGTAGTTGCATATGCACCATCTTGTATAAAGCATATAGAGTTGAGATGAAATCTCTTTCAGCGTAGTTCCAGATAGAAAAAATTCTTTAAGCATGCTCAAGTAACGGTATGCAGTAACCGTAATGATGTGTCCCTTCTGTTAAAAGAAGTATGGCCCGACAATACAAATGCATCAATTCTGTCTGTTTACGTTGCCATTCTGAACCTATGAATATAGTGTCTGCGTTCTTTTCGGCCAGATAGTCTGCCCTTTCATTATCTTCATGTCCCTAGTGTCCCCGTACCCATATTAGAATAATTGAATTTCTCGCTGCTAATATCTCGTTGTTTCCTCAAGCTGAGCGTTTACTGATGATCAATTTTAAGTTCTTGGAAAAGTTGAGTGTTCTATTCATCTTATCAGAGAGGCATGTAGAGTTTCAGACGGCACCAAGAATCTTGACAAGCCCAGTAGGATTACTATATTATGTGTCAGTGATTTCTTTTTAATTTGGTTTTATAAAATTTAAAAGCAACAAATTGATTCTTCTTCAATAATTATCATGCTGTTATAAGTAAACCAATTCAGCTTAAATGATTTCTGGAATGCACCGTTTTTGTGTTTAATGTTTAACATTTTACTTTTCAGGCGAAACGATGTTGAACTTCCCATGATTTGTATGAAGCGAAAATTGAGCGATAAGATTTCTGTTATGATTTCTAGATACTTAAAATGAACCGATTTACTTGGTTTTGGATCTGTCACTTGCTATTTAAAAAATATGGGGGCAATATTTGTTCACAATTTTGATCGATATCAAAAGTCGTAGTTTTTCTTGCTGGTTTCAGTTGTATTAGTTTTTTAAATGAACTGACACTCGTTTTTACGAAATGGTCCAGTGTTCCTTGTAACTATTCGGTTTAGTTCTGATGATAATTGAAGTAAGTCGTTTATGTTTTTATAATACTCGAGATTTCATGGACTACGTTGTTCTTATATTCGAAATGAACCGGTTAAATTTATCACATGCTTCAAATGAAGTTTTTATATTTAAAAACTTTCATTTCATTGTCGTCATCAATGTTTCGCCGACTGTTGTGATCTGGGCTCTGCTCAGTATTAATTTGAATTTTCTCAAGTACTTGAATAAATAAAAGACTTGCCAATGTTAACAGTAGAGGGAGCCATGTATGTTGCCTTGCCACTAATGCCAAATTACCATCATAAACTGCACGATTAAGCGGCAATTGCAAATGAAATTTGATCGCGCTACATTTTTTCCTATGAGGATTTTGGTAAGCAGGTCTATGCCAATACACCGCAATTGACCGATGCCCGCTATGCGGTAGAGTCATGCGAAGCTGCCACAGACATTTGATCAATGTCATATTTAAAACCGTACATGAGCGTTTCAAATACAAAAAGAGACTTCAATTAATACTCCACACACTTATTTCATTTCAACATTGACCTGCTCTTGCTAAAAATCCTTCATTTCAAGTCTCTTTGAAACTTAACTGATTTATTTTTTGGTAAAATATATTTCAATAATTCCTGGCAAAATTTCCTACTTGAAAAGAACTTCTTTACAAATATGGTCGGTCGGTCCCCTATCAAATGGTGCTACATTTAACATTGGTTTTTTCACATCCCATTGTATTGTGCTTGTTAAACATTTGACCTTTTACACTTTTTAGTAGGTTATTTTTTAAGTAAGTTTATCAACTTAACAAAAAATATTAACTCTCTGCACTTATTAATGCAATACAACGACCCCAAATATCATCATTGCAGCAGCAGTACGAGTTGTGGCAACAGCCAACAGCAAACACCCTCAAGAATTATTCTTAATGATAACAAAATTAAAAGAATAGAACTTAAGTTATGCGAAAAATCTCAAAAATTAGACGAGAATTAGATTAAAACTTTGTCAGGTGGATATTTCTACGCTCAATATTAAATTTTAGTTAATTATTTAATTTCTTGGGACATTTCAGGTGCTACTAGTATTTGATGAATAGTGCGAGTGTTATTGTGTAAAAGGTGTAATATCACAAGCTCTAAGCTGTTCTTGTAAAGTCCACTGCGGGAAATTGTTCCGCAACGAAACAATGTCTTCAAGTGCTTCAATATGACAGTTAAGTTGGGACAGATAATTCAAAAAAAAAGTTCTAAATTCATGTAGACATTAATCCAGAAGTAGGCAGCTTCTTTAACCTCCTCAAGAGCCCAAAAATTCAAACTAACGGGTCACGGGGTCTCCTCCAATTCTATGATGTATGATTTTAAATGATTATCAATTGCACTAATTGCACTGGTATACACAGTAATGGCAAAACAAATTATTAATCGATTAATTAATCGAACCGAAAAATTATTAAATGCAGTTAGTCGTAAAAAACTATCGATTAATTTAGATAAAGTTCAAACTTATTATAAATAAGAAAAAAATTATCGACATTATTTCGAAAAACATAAATAAGTTTATCATAGTCCTTTGTTTGGTTCAGAGTTTCAGAGGTGTTTTAAATTGATTTGTTAAAAATAGACTTTTTGATGGTACAGAAGTTCGAATCGGAAAACAAAATTTTGCAAGTGTTTTCATTTCACTGCATACATAAACCACATCTCGCTTCAATCCGAAAACTGGAGTATTGAGAACGAGCCTTAACACATCTTAATGATTTATAGAGGCATGGACCTTACTTTTTCGCTTGTGAGCCAAAGTGAAAAAGAAGAAAGGTCTTGTAGTGAGGCTAGAAGACGTATCGCTTACACTTCTAATACTCTCTAATGGATCTTGGTAATAGATGTTTTTAAATCTGGGGTCTGATTCTTCTTTAGGTAAATTTTCAATTATTTTGGAAATAACCGATTTATCCTCTATTAATCGAAAAGACATTATGGATACAATTTAGTTGTTACTCGCATCCAGATAAGCGATAATATTTGCGTTTTGATTTATCTTGCCATCGCGAGGTATAAAACAAGGCAGACACTAATATCAACAACGAATCGTGTTCTATTTGATCTTTCCAAAAATTAAATCCGGGCTAATATTTATGAAGGTTATACAGAAAATTATCCCACTTTGGTCCATTTTCAACACTAAATAATCTGTTACAATGTATTCACGTTTGTGGCTAGTGCTGTCACGATTTATACAATTTATATGTGTTCAATTTTAATTGGATGTTTGATAAGTTGCCATATTGTGTTGAAATCGCTAATTCAGGGTTTGATAAAAAAAAAAAAAAAATGGTAAACAAGTGTTCTTTCGTAACCAACATATTGGCACAAACACTAACACCCTTTAAATAATTGTTTTTTATTAATATAACACATACAAGTCAACAAGTATAACGTATAATATATAACAAGAATAAACTACAAAAGGAGTGTGTAAATTCCTATAAAAAAAAATACAAGAACAGAACTGTGTTTACAAGTGAATTAAAAAAGAAAACTTAGCGATGTTTAAATTTTTAAATTTATTTTAGTTTCTCTTAAACTTCTTTTCATGATAACATCATAAGTATTTATTTTGCATACATTTTCAACAATCGGTCCCCCTGTATGATATCAGAACTGTTGATTTTATTGAAAGCAAGTAACCAACCATAAAAACATATAAAGTGGTTAGCGCAGTAATGTGTTCAACAACTGGAAAAAGAAACATTGCATATGAAATCCCTTTGATTTTTCTAGTAATGAAAAGGCTGCCGCCAGATCCCCAATTCCCTGACCCCAATTTCTAAATATTGTCGTATTCAATATGATTACAACCAGTAAAAGTGTTCATGGGAGACCGCGTTTGCAGGGTAGACCGCATGAGAAGGGTGACATTTAGTCTACCACACACCTACACTCATTTAGACATCTTACGAATTTGCACTGAACATTTCTCCTGGGGCCAACTTGTTTTTCATCTTTATTTTTTATATAAACATTTTTCTTTAGAATACCTGCGTATATGTGTATTGATAAGATATTCCCACTGAACTGGTGTAATTAAGATATTATTCGAATAAAACCGGGTTATTTCAGAGGATATTTTAATTGAACCAGGTAGTTCAATTTCGATGCAATTGAGATGGTATTCCGTATGAGCCGGTTCAAAGGAGATAATTTTCTTTATGAACCGTTGCTAATTCGATGCTATTTTAATTAAATCTATTCAATTTGGATGCTATACGAAATGGACCGGTTCAATTGGGATTCAATTCTTAATGAATCGATTTAATTCAGATGATTTTCCTAATGAACCGGTTTAAATTAGATGCTACTTTAATTAAACCGATTTGATTTGGATGTTATACAAAATAAGACCTGTTCAATTGTGATTCTAAATGAACCGGTTCAATTTGCATTCGAATCTTAACGAACAGGGTTTAAATTATATGCTGCTTTAATTAAATCGATTCAATTTGGATGCTATATGAAACAAATGGTGGCATTTACAAAAACCGGTGGAGGTAAAATAAAATTATTAATTAATCGGTACAATAAAAATGAACCTGTCAAACTTAAATAATATTCAAAATGAACCAATTCAATCGAATCATATGCTCTATCGGACCTCTTCAGATGCACTTGGTAAAATTTCATATTTAATGATTAAATTTTCAAGCTATTTGAATTGAACCGGCTTACATTCATGCTGCTTTAAATGAACTGGTTCGAATTGTAGGCTGTTTCTATTACGTTCTTTTAAACGAGCCGATTCTAATTAAATGTTCTTCTTCTTAATAGTTCGGTTAAAGTTTTATAATCCGATACTGCCTTCTTACTAGTATATAAGTTGGTTCTTTCAAGAGAAACGCATTAATCTCTATTGCCATAAATACGTAACGATGTGATTTTCAGGTTAATTTATAGTAAAATAAAGTTTATGGTGTTTTCTTTTCCTCAAAAATATTTAACATTTTGTGCACTTTTTTCGTACTCATAATATCTTATTGCCCACAAAAGCTGGTGTTTTTTAGGGTTTTCCCTAAAAAGGAAGTTTTTTTTGCTATTAATTTTAATTAAAGTAGCTCCTTGTTCAGGAATAGGTTAAAAATTTAAAATCAGAATAAAGAATATATTCACACGTGCTCGTGAGAATACAGAGGGGGTGGGGTCGAAAAAACGCATGCAAGAGTAGCACTTGAAAATGCTTGGTGCATTATAAAACACGGAAATATAAATAACTTAATCTTATCTTGTAAAGCTTTGCGAAACAAATGTAAAAAAATGCAATATGAATAAAACTTCTTATCAACATGCAATACAGCTGAATACTTAGTGAAAATACTCGCTTTTGCAATAACGTGCGTGTGTATATCTATCTCTGCTCCTAAAAATGTTGATGGTTTCCTTTAAGAAATTTTAAAAGCACTTTTTTGTGTGTTTGGACCAGCAATTTGGACACGTGCAATATATTGTTTTGGAAGTGGGAAGAAGAATAACAAGAGTACTGTTTGTGGTCATTCGATTTTAATGTACCCATATTGAATGTAGCAGGAAATAATTCTAAAGAGTATTTATTCCATATCAAAACAACGGGTTTTCACTACCGTGTGTTTTGCGGTTCACTGGTCAATCTATTAAGAACGGATGAGGCGTGAATGTGAAATGTATTATATGCACATATGTTCGAGTATCAGGAACTAGTTGTAGCACATCCGTTGTAGTCACAACGAAACAGTGAAACACAACCCATATTTCGTCGATGTTCCAGAGAGTCAATAGGTTCACTGATAACCGTATCCAAAATAGGCATTGAAGCACCTGACCATACATTATTGATGTATTCTTTTTGCGACATGTTATACAGTATATAAATAATAAGGTGATCAGATGCAATGAAGTATCCGTTAGACCGTTTCTCGCTTACATTGCTACATAAACTTTCGTAGGTCTAAGAGTAAGGCAATGTTGCATACATTGGGTCTTACATGCATTAAAATCTACATTGTTCGCACGAGCCCCAAGATTCGAAAGAATATCTATGTTTGTGAGTTTGTTTCTACCTTATAGTAAACCAAACCGCTGGAACGATCGCTTTAAAATTTTGTTAATATTATTGATCCTGAAATTAAAATATTGTTACATTTATTAACACAATAACCGTTAATTTCTAGTGTTCGTTTAATTGCAAATATTCAAATACACACTCCCTTATGATTTTATCAGTACACAACTTTATTCGGCAATTAAGACTCAATTTACAACTCTTCAGTACTAATTTACACTGTACACTTTTGTACACACAGATATTTACTCTACGACATCTCAAAGTCAACTATGCCGTCTGCGGTGGACGGCGCCTTTATATACAGATCACGGCCGCTTCTTGGAATGTCCCGAACATACGAGAAATTGCGCATCATTTATTTCATTTGCTGGCTTAGTAGTCTTGTATATGTGTTTGTGTGTGTTGTTTTTGTTTCTACGTTTGATTCGCGGTTCGGAGAATTTCTGCTACACAATTGTTTTTTCATTTACGTTTATAACATTACGTATTTATACAATAGGTCGTTTAACACATCTTCTATTATTACGTTATAACAATATTATTTCTCATTTTCCCTATATCTAAAGAACTGCGAGGTTTTAAATCGACTACGGGCTAGTTTTAAACCCAAGTGCGTTTTCTGGGCAAAAGGACACCCCCTATACAAATGAAAAATGAATTTCAGTGGATCTCATATATCGAACCGGCGTCTGCCCTTCGATGTAACGTTTAAACAAAAGGACACACAGTTTGACCATTTCAATCGTGTTGCTGGTCATGGTGGTTTGACATCAGCGACTCTTAATACGTAGCAGAATTGACAGACTCCATCAAAACTTCACGGCCACCACAAACTGGCGGCACTGGCCCCGCCTAATTGAAGACTCTTTTACAATGCTAATAAGTACAATCATATACTATTTCTATATAAAATCTAACTTTGTTAAGCGTTTTAATCATTTCGCCTGCTTATCTTCCCACATTTGACCCTAATTTAGGACTTTGCTCCTTGAAGTTATTTCCTCTTAGTTTTTAAAACTCAACAAGAGATTGAACAAGCAAAATATACGCCACACAAAAGAAATTTAAAAACAAAAAAAAAAATGAAATGAACGTTGAAAATTCAATGACATTGTCTTAATACCACATCTCATACTTATACATAAGTTGTATTACTCACTGGTGATAAATAAATAAAATATAGCATGCTTGAACATGTTACTACAAGTTTTACAAGATAAAAAATGTGAAAAAGCATTCTTTGGTTAAAAGTTCCCCTTGCAAGTGCATTTTTTATTTATTCTTTTAACGCACACAAGTACTGGGTGTAGCTGCAATTTCGTTAGTCGCTGTAATTGTTGTTGTCAATGCCCTGGGTACGTAGGTCGTCACTTAAGATTTGGAGTAAATCTCAAAGCTAGTTTTACCCAGTTGTAAAGTCTTACTTTGCTCAAATTTAAGCGGATTCCTACAGAACTTATGATTTTATAAAAGTTAAAGAGTACAATTGTATGTTGCACTGACAAATACTAGTATTCCGCTAGAATGCCATAAAGGTCTCAATAAATATTCACGACTAGAATATCATAATCTTGAACATATCCTCAGGATAGGTTACCAGTAAATATATACGGATTTTTCCTCCTCCTCATCAGGACATGCTCCAAAAACATCATTCGTGCGTGAACACCCATTGTTTAGAAGACGAATGGTCCAATTATATCATGCGTGGATAAGGCACACCAAACAGTTACCCTGGGGCAATGCAATGGGTTTCGATGTTTCAATCGAGGGTTGCGGGTTCTTGGAGACCAGTAACGGCAGTTTTGCTTGTTGACGTGGTCGTGAAAACGAGCCTCGCGGTTCCAAAAAATGGGATTTACAGAGCGAAAACGCTCCAACATCGTTTCACGAGAAGTTTTGCGTAAATCAAAGTCACTTTTTTCAGTTTTTGAACACTTTGAATTATAAAAGGATGGAACTTCATATTCTTTTTTAAAATTTCATGAATAATCGCTCTTGGAAGTCCCAGTGAGGCTGCTCTTTGCCGTATTGAAAGTCGCGGATTTTCACGTAAACTGCTTTCAACCAGTTCAATGTTTTCGAAAGTCATTGAAGATCGACTGGGCCCTGGCCGTGGGACATTCATAGCCGAAGCACTTGCGCGGATTCACTGCACCCACGAACGAATTAAATTTAAACTCGGTCCATCACGTATTCGCCGAATACCGAAGTTTGAACAAAATTGTCGACGAGCAATTAATTACGTAAGAATATTACTCTTAAAAAATGTCTCCACAACGAACGCGCGATGCTCACTCGACCACTGCTACATCGTGACTGACAAATCCGCATAATACGCACCGTTTAATACTTTTTGAAATATAAATTTGCCACCAGACACCCTGTACTATAGCAATGAGAAGCTCTACTTACGCCCTATCTAAATACCTGATTTTGATCTTCACTGGCTTTCGAAAAACGAATATCGAATGTGAAATTCGATATTTTCGATTTCTTGCTTCTGAACGACCATACACTAAGTTTAAACTATTTTCGCTAACTTGGTGCAAGATTAAGGTCGTATGTACAAAAAAAAACATTCGAAAGTCAGGTTTAGCATTAAATTTTTTTTAAATAAAGGCCTCTATTTTTTCTAACTATCACACTGTTCGCCAAATTATAAGAGCAGTGAGCTTCTATTACAATGTCCAAACTTTTTCGATAAAAACGTTGGGGAGGCCCTAAACTTCAACGCCGAACGTTCGAGGTCAATGATATCTAATTCATTTCCGCCCGAATTGAATGTAGGTGACACGTGATTCCAACAGGACGGCGCTACGTATAACTCTATGATGGACACTCTGCACGCATGATTTGAGGCAATGTTTAGATCTCGCGGATATAACATAAATTGGCAACCAAGTTCGTACGATATTACGCCGCTAGTCTTTTTCAAAAAGCTTAACTTTTTGACAACAAACAGTAATCTACCGATAACCTCAAAGTCATTACAATCCCAAGCCATTGCTCTCGGATCCGTGCGTCCATACCAAACCGATATACATGGGCCTTTCAAATTGAAAAACAATTTTGTTTCATTCGGTTTCCACAATTATTGGAAATCGCTTTATATTAACATAGCTGCAAATCAGTCAACTTCGTATACTGCTTCACTTACGCTCTATTTTTATTACATACGAGTACATTCCCTTTGATACGTTAACAGTTAAATATTATTTTTTATAGTTTTTAACTTTCGCAAATAGATTTCTATTTTAAGAAATCAAAATCCTTAAATTTCACACACAACCTTCCAGCCGAGGTGCTTATGTCTGTATATAAATCTATGTTCTGTTAAGTAATTTAAAAGTCAACGCATTTAGTTGGAAGTATATAAGTAGTAACATGCATTTGAGTTCTAATCCAATTGTATGTTGCGGGGTTGTTGACTGTTGCATGTGTTGCAGGCACTCATGGGCGAATGTGCATGCTTCGGCACCATCATCGTTGTCAACGTCAACAATTTGTGCATACAATACAATGACATACAGCCACTTGAGTAGTAGTCAAACTCCTTCTTGAGCCCCCACACTCTTCCTTCTTCTTTCCACTTCAGTTGCAAGCAACAATTATATCAATTTATTTTTATTTTTTTATTTTATTTTACTTCGTTGCGTGCACTTCACATACATACTTGGCTGTTTTTCATTTCATTTCTTGGTTTTGGTTTCTCTTTCTCTTTATGTACTCTTCTGTTTTCTCCAACATTGTTAAAGTCAGCACAAATCGTTTGAAGAGGGCGAAATGAAGGTGGAGAAATTTACTGTAGATGGAGGATTAAAATATTAACATTGTTCCATATGGCTCCAAGTTGTTGCATTCACGTCTATTTGTTGTTTGCTGAGCGTGATATTCTGTGGTGATAATGCAGCAGTGGGGTAATGGTGTGCTTGTTGTGGAGCTTTAGCTGAAAGATTAAGTGGATCATTTACATAAATGTTTAATATTTTCTTGATTGGACTTTGTTTTACAATATAAAATAAAAAGAAGTATAAATAAATAACGAAAAGAGAAATAAAATTTACACAAAGTAAGGAACAAGCGCTTCAGAAATGTTAAAAAATTAAAGGGGTTAAACATGTTAACTTTAGGTTTTAAACGCTTCTTGTCGTTGTTGCATGTGTTATTGTGTTATTAAACTGAAATTAATTTCAGTGTAGTTTTTTGATACTTTTTATTTACAACACATGGTATAGTTTCACACAATTTTACATCATTTTGCTTCTTCCTTTTTCTGTGAGGTATGTGTATTTAAATTACTATAATTATGTGTAAATTAATTCGTTAAAAAAACATTATAATTGATGGCTAAATAACACACTTGTTATGAGTACGGGAAAACTTCTGAAAACTCGAAACTTTTAATTTGTATATTTAAAACTTTAGGTTGTTTAGTCCTACATTGCACTGCAAATGAATTGAGGGCGAAGCCATATAAAACACAATTTTAGTAGAGAAGATGCGAAAGTTCAGACAACCTGAAATGAATATAATGTGATTCTGAATACTAAACTGTCCTGGAAACCCGACATGAAAGCTAGAGCAACTTAGGCAATGGCAGATATGTATGAATGCAAGCAAACTATAGGATGTCATGGGGAATTAATCCCTATTACCGTTAACTGGCTCTTCGGGGCGGTTATTAAACCGGTTCTGTAATCTGGAGCTTTGTTCTGGTGCAATCTACTGGTCGAATCTTCCAACCGATCTCTCTTTGATAAAGTGTTGCGCAATCCTAATTACAGGTGCAATGACTCTTCGATTAATCGCGATTAATAAATGGAACCATAGACTGTCAAGTCCAGATTTTATATCCCTGACGTCGTACAAAAACACCACTTCGCAACCTTGCTTCCCGAGCCTTTGACTTTTCAATCTCGGAAAACATGAATCTTCACCGACAGCCGCGTTGCACTTAGGTCTCTGACAGGTGTTCAGGGTGCCAGCCGTCCTTAATTCGGATAGCGTGGGCATGGGCGCAATATGGGCAGTTGTATGGTTTATATGTTAAGCTGGCAAGGAGAGGAGCACGGCTTCAGAACTCGCACATTCACGATGTCTGTGGCAATCCCCTCTCGAGCTCTAAAACCCAACTTAATATAATAAACTATGATATGGCTCAGGCAATTAAGAAATGTGGCGAGGACCACCGAATACTGTAGTTGGCTATCATAACAAGGAAGAGATGGACAGATACAGTAGTTTTTCTCCTATGACTCTCTCATGCAGTGAAAGGCCTACGTTAGACTTTTCGTGAGACAAGGCCCTTTGTCAGCCTCTCCAAGATACCGGTGGTAGGAATAGAGAAAATATATTTCTTTGGAAGGGGCAGTAGCAGCTATATGTTTCTTACATAAAACTATATATATGTAAGAAACATCAACTAGCTTGGTAATGACTCCACATCGGCAAAAATACATATAGGGTCACTATATGTATTTTTGCCACCGCAAACATCTACTCTATACACTAATTTACCAGTCTTGCCATCCACGTCCTCAAGTTTTTTTTACTTTTCTTTAATCTTCACAGAAGATTAGCGGACCCACATGAGCATGCGTTGGAGGTGGTCTGTTAACCTAACCTTAGTCCAGCATGTTTTTGTCCTTTGCCTTGTCGTGCTTATGCAATACATACCCATTCGTTTGCCTCGTTTTTCGTTTGAATATTTAAAAACTATTGCTTCACTAGTGGCTACTGGATTTATAAATACAAGTATTTTTTTACCTTGATTGGAAGTAGCACATCGGCTAGCATAAATCGCCCAAAGCCTTAATAATTTAACTATAAAATCAAGTCGGTTATTATGGTTCCATTCGGTTCATTATCATGTAAATCCTACAGTTTCTCGACGTAATGCCATTGGAAATTATAAAGATATTAAGGAATTGAGTCACAGTTTCTGTTTTGAATTCTATAAAATACTTATCAGATCCTCGAGATTATTTCAAATCTACGGCAAATTTAAGGCATGTCAGGCCAAATGAAGAAGCGAAAACAACACAGAAGCTCTTGGATCTCACATTATAGTAGGCCTTTTCTTTCTCAAAATTTTAGGGCCAATCGTAAATGCCAAAACGCTTCAGCTCAGAAGCAGTAGCACAATTTCGAAACTAGCCAGCTAGCCTGATTTCTAGAAGGCCTAAGAAGTTATTCTGCTATTGACAGTGCTTTCATATAGCAAACCAATCTCATTAACCAATATTTTCAATCTGAAAATCATCAGTAATTTTCAAGCTGATTGAATTCGGATTTTGCAGAACTAGCCCATTTCTTGAGTCCTATCTATGATTCCCTGCAAGTAGATCTCCTCCGCCACCTTTTTAGGTTTTCAGAGTACCTTAGCTCTTATAATAACAAGTATCAGTACTAGCATTAGGCGTGCAGAAAGCCGCAGCACTTTCAATACTGATTGCATTCTGTACAAAAGAATTTTTTCCTCTTCTTCTTTGCACTTAGTTTTGCCAATTCTCGTATATCATCACAGTTTCGCAGGAGATTGATTTCCTCCCTTCCTAATCTTCTTGATTCGTCTCGTTAGATTCTATATAGTACATAGTAGTAATTTCAGCAAGATAGAGCTACAAATAATGCAGGAAAATCTGTGAAGTTCGCCTAACACTGACAAAGCTCCTCTTGGCATAATTAAAAAAAAATACTTTTCTTTGTCCAACTTATTGAGTATGAACCTGGTGACTATGGTGACCTGCTTCTGTTCGCCACTACATCAGTTAACGAATTATTTGCCAAGTTAACGCAGGAGCGCCTCCAGAGGGACTAAAATAGTATGTCCCCCTCTACAACAATTACATATTAACGTCTTCCCATACAAAAGCATTTTAAGCATTTGAAAAAATATTTTTTTTTCGGGAAAATTTTAGCCCCCAAACGCCAATTCAAGCCGGATCTGCGCCGCAATCACCAAATAAAAAGCTTATGACGCCATATCTGACACTTGCGTTATTATTACCCCACATTCCATATTCCCTAAGACCTTCAATTAAACTTTTCATAATTTTTGACAATTTCATTTAAATAATCTAATTTTAGTTGTCCTTAAATTTACAACATTTTATTCTTCACATTTCAAAAACCTTTTGTCTGCATCAAACATTTGCTTTCAACATATGTTAACTCGATTGCGGTACCTCTCTTTTATATTTCTTCTTAATTTTCTTTTAATTCAATGAATTTAATCTAATAATTGTAGTGGCAATCAAATGTCATGGTCTAATTTTCATTTCAACCTTTTCTTCTAACATTATCAAATGTCGTTTCATATAACGGTTATCATACGACAAAAGTTGTTGGTAAGTAATTGAAAAGAGTCATGTGTTTTCCATATTAACACATGCAACCACCAAGATAAAAACTCCATTGTAGTTATTAGTTCTGAAAATCTAATAAGTTTCTATTGTGTGTATTCACTTGTACATAATATAAATGTTTGCATGACCAAATGTGTCATATGCAGTAGATTGCAACGGATTCATATGCTGTGATTGGGAATGGTAAATGACCGTCATATAATGGCAACATGAAACAACAAAAACCATAAATTAAGTGTAGGGGAAGTAACCCACAGAAAACAAATTTCTTATTCTATAAATTCGCGAATTTTGTGGGAGAAAATTCAATGCATGTGCATAGACGTTTCTTTGAACTGAAATCATGCCAGTTCGATGCGACTGAATAATAGTATGATCCAACAGAAAAATTGTTAAAATGAAAAGGAACTCCAGGAAAACTCGTGGGTGCCGGACTTTTTTTCATAAAAATCGTCGAAAGTTACAAAAAAGAGCATAAAAATCGCCAAGTGTTTCGTAAAGCATTTTCAAACGTATGCACATAACTTATGTCAATCAACCTCTTGGTAACATTATTTATTGACGAAAAACTACCAACTTATATTTCGGTCAATCGTAATTTGACCTGGTGGAATTTCTTAATCTACTCATCTCAAGATTTGTGTTCTATTGTACGAAATATATTCGCAATATTAATACATGCCAATAAAAAATGTATCTTCTCCAAGCTCTCCTTCAAACCGATTTCAATTACATAATTCTTTATTTATCAAAAAAGGTCAGTGCCATAAACATTTAATATTTTTCCAATTCACGAAGGCGCAAAAGTTGCCCGTCCAACGTTCTTTATTTGTAATTTTCTTTATGTTTCTTTTCGAAAAAATACGTCCCGATAACTAGTATCATGTAATTTTGAGCCAACGTTATGCTTCTTCGTGTCTTATACGCAGATTTTCGGCGCACCAGAAGCGATAATTTTATGTTTATTCACATATCCACTGTGATGGAAATGAGACTCGTCGCTCATCATGATTTTTATGAAAAGTTCTCTTGCTCGTAGTGGAAATCCTCGATATCTAGAGCGTAGGCTACACGAATTCGCGCCGTGCTTATTCCATCGACAATTTATTCCGTTAAAAATCCTAACAATTTTCCCGCGTTTTTTATCAGTATATCCCTGCTTTATTGGTGTGAATTTTGTATTTGTTTACTTCACAAATGTCAAAACATCTTGTATTTTAGCGAAACATATGCTTGTCAACTTGTACATCTGCATAAAATCGACACATCTGGCATCCACGCACAATGTTTCAGTCAACTAAAATCATTCGGGCAAAAAATATTCACCTGTGTGACTGCATTATCACTAAATAATTTGATAAAAAAAAAGCGAGCGTTTTTCACTGTATTACCACATTGACCAAGGCAGGAACAAATAAATAATTAAGTATTGGTAGCGATCGTCGTTGACTCTAACACTCTGACCGGCATGCACGTGATGCTTTTTCAATGCTCCAAACGCCATAATTCTACTAAATGAGTTGGTCATTGAAACAAATTTAAATTGTGGATGAGTTTCTCGAGTTGAACTATTATTTGAAAAATAAATTTGACAAATTTTGCAATCGTTGCTCTGGCGTAATGAATTGCCAAACTTTCAAATCGGTAGACATTTCAAGCAATGTGCTAATTTAAAGTTATGATCCAAAGTAAAAATAGCCACTATTAGAAAAAAATCGGCTTTTCACCTTCCTAAGTTATTCCAGTGCAGGGTCGCACCGTCTATGCTTTGACTTGTGTGATACTAGCGGGCTGCTATTTTCTTCTATTAGGTGCGATCCCGTACTTTTTGAGTAAAGTTCAGGCAAATGAGAATAAAGAAAAATAACTCTCAATTAGATACTAAAATGTTTAAAAGTACGGGAACACTAAAAACCAAATTTTTAGTTCAAAAATTTCTTTGTAGATTTTTATTGTTTACTTTATGCAACAGCTGATGGTTTTAAAATCATACCAAATCATCCCGGAGAAAAAGTTATTCTCTCAAATACTCACTAACTTGCTCAAACTTTGTGTACAAGAACAGTTTTGGGTAAATTTGGGAACCCGCGGGCTACCAAAGTAGAGTACGGGATCGCACCTATAATGTTTTCTTTTGTAGTTTGCATTTTCTATATAGTAACCATTAAAATAAGTATGCATATCCTGCCAGTAATAAAAACAATAAAATACCAAAGTATTTTTAACAAAAAAATTTAAAGGGGTTACCACGTGCAAATTTCCTGCAACACCCCTCGGTGACGTTAAATATAAATTAAATATGTGTATGTATAAACTCGTATGTATGTATATGTAAAGCAACCAAATGTTCAGTGAATTCAATTAACCGCAATTTTCTATTTTTTTATACGATTTTTCTACTCAAGCTCTTTATGTAGTCGCACATATGAATCATGTATCTATTCTTGGTTTGCCTCTATTCTGTCGAGAGCAATATTCTATCCTGCACAAAAATTACAATAAAAGCTACAAAATAAAGACCTCCATATGTACATAAACTAAACATGAATGAACATGAATATGCTTGTTTATAAGCACATACATATGCACCTATTTAAAGTCATAAAGAAAGAGCAAGCAACGGCAACTTTACCTATACAATCACAAACAAACAAATTAAAGAATTAAAAAAGAAAATTGCTGTGGGGTAAAAAACTCGAGTGAAAGGAAATTTTAATAGTTTGGTGTAGAAAATGAAATTAATTATTCCTGACTTAAGTTGAAAACTATAGATTTTCTGTTTTGCTAACGCAATTGTTTAAAAAATTCATGTAAATGCAAGGAGAAAGTATAAAGAACAGAACAAAAAAAGGAAAAACTGCTGAATGTTGCACTACGGCTTGATTTTCTACTCTTATTGAATTTAAAATTGAAGTGTTGCGAGCAAAACAAAAAGAGGATAAAAAAAATTAAACCGGAAAAAAGATTGTTTTTGTGTTGGCAATATAAACAAGTTTCAAGTGAAATATAAAAAGCGTTGCTAGGAAGTGAATTAAAATTTTTGGTTTTCGAACAGCAGCATGGATATTTATTTTATTTTTTTAGAGCAGGGTAGAAAAGTTTTCTTTCCGGAACAAAAGTGTTTGATTTAAACATTTTTTTGCAGCATAATTAAAAGGAATTAGAAATGTTTTGAAGTGTAGTGCTAAGCTTAAGAATCTCTAAGTAGTTTACAACGAAAGGCTGATATTTAGAGCGTTATTGAATCAATTCAATTAAATGCTTAAGTAATGTGAAACTCTTGATAAAAATTATTTCAATGAGGTATTTTTATTGATTATTTTTAATGCATCCTACAAGCTTGTCAAACAGGGTTTTAACCCCTTAAGTGCATATGACGAGTATGGCCCGCAAACATTTGAGCCTAATTCGACATTGACAGACCGGCGATGCTTGAAGAGAAGTCAGAGTAAATCTCTTAATCCTAGAAGTAACCGTTTTAATATTTATACTCTTGATTTACTTTTTCTCTAATATACTGTCGTTATTTTATAAAATTGTTTGATCACAAAGAATATAGTATCCATATTTTTATAAATATTTTAGATGAACCTGGTGAATTTAGTTTCACCTACAATTTATTTAATTATAACTTTTTATCAGTGATTATAAGTCTTAATTAACCCGTAGCTCCAAATCATTGAAGTTAATAATATTGATCTCATCGCGTGTGATTGAACATCGTTTGGTTATTAAATGAAATTCGTTTGTAATCCATTCACATTATTTATTATAATTCAATCGTGCTAATTTCCGAAGTAGTATATTAACAACAAATTCTCAAAATTATTGTTAGGGGTTAACTTAGTCTCTATGCGCATTTCGCCGCTTGTTAACTAACGTCAGCTCTTCAGAAAACCTTTACCCAAGTTTTTAGAATAACTAGAAATATCGTATCTTATGCTTGTAATTTCATAAACAAAATGAGAATTGTTTGTGAAACCTTGTACACGATATTAAGTTTTTAACAAAAACCTAGCAACCATTGCGTGATTTTATTTTTGCTTACTCATCTTTCATGTTATTCATAATATTTTATTTATTTTAAGGATAAATACAGTTATTTAATGTTAAGTTTTCTGAAAAAACTTGGTTGTTTGTTCTATTATCCAGTGCATAAATGTAGAATGCGGCAGTTGCCTATGAGCGAACCACAGCCCGTGTTTCACAAGATGTGATTTATTTTTGTTCATCGCTAAGGTCAGCCGCACAGGGAATTGCAGACGAATGGCAAGTCCGTTAGAATCATCGGAAACGCGGAATAAAAACAACCTCCTCTTCGTATTTCCCTTGAGGATCGTTTCCTTGTCGACGTTAATCATCCAGTTTTTCAATTCTAATATATAATTTTAATGTATATTTTATTATATAAAAGTTTGTTAACGGTCTTTAGTTCATATAGTTTAGAAAAAATGTTGCTATTGTTTTTGTTGTTATTGTTCACTTCCTTTGTGTGCTGTACTTAAGATTTTTGGGTGAGTTTTACATTATGATGAAATTTCGATTGTCTGATGAATTTAGAATATTATTCTTGATCATTTGTGGTGAGTGTTAAAATTAGCAAATTTTTTTTATTTTGCGAAGCATTTTAAAAAAAGTTGGTTAATATTCGATTCATTATTTTAAATAAAAATTCGTTCTTTGTTGTGTGTTAAATTTGTTTGTGTACACATTAAAATTTTGGAAATTTTTGGATTTTGTTGTCATTATTGAAATTCTGCAAACTACAGGGTGTCCGCCGGGAAGGTATTCTACTTTGTTTTGCCACCATTTTCGTAAACATTAGTCTTGACAGTTTATATATGGCAGTCGTGAAGTAGAGACGTAGCAAATTTATTATGGAAATATATTCGGTAAACGAACGTTTTTTAATCGTTAAAACATTTTATCAAAATCAATCATCGATTACTGTGACCATGAGAAAGTTACATGAAATTTTTGGGAGAAACAACGTGCCAACAAGACGCACTCACTATTTATCGTGTAGTGAATGATTTCGAAGAAACAGGGACTGTAGCTGATAGGCCCAATCATGGACCACAACGTACTGCAAGATCGGCTGAAAACATTACTGCTGTTCAAAAAAGTGTTCAAAACAATCCATGAACCTCAATTCGACACCGTGCTCAGGAGCTTGGCCTTCAAAGAACAACTTTGGTCACAATTTTGCACAAAGATTTGCATTTGTTCCATTTAAGATTCAGTTGACACAAGAGCTTCATTCAGAAGACCATTTACACCGCCGTACATATGCCAATACGATGCTACAGCTCGCTCATGACAACCCCGATTTTCAGGAAAAAATCATAATGAGTGACGAGGCACATTTTCATTTGAATGAATATGTGAATACACAGAATAGTCTGTTCTGGGCAATGGAAAACCTTCAAATTATTCATCAGTCACCGTTGCATCCATTAAAAGTGGCAGTCTGGTGTGCAATTTGGTCAGGAGGAATCATTGGACCTTACTTCTTTGAAACTGAAAACGGCGTAACGGCAACTGTCAATGGGGAGTGATATCATGATATGATCGTGAACTTTTTAACGCCACAACTGCATGCTTTGGGCTTGACTAACATGTGGTTTCAACAAGACGATGCCACATCGCATACAGCCAGGATTACAATGGAATTACTGCGAGACCTCTTTTCATAACAAGTAATTTCAAGAAATGGTGATATTGATTGGCCTCCACGGTCGCCTGATTTGACTACTCCGGACTACTTTTTGTGGGGATATCTGAAAAGCAAGGTTTATGCAAACAAACCAGAAACGCTGGAGCAACTCAAACAAAATATTCGTGATGAAATTAATGAAATACCGCGTCAAATGTGTGAGAATGTAATGAAAAATGTGTTCAAAAGGGCTCGCATTTGTGAGGCTAACAGAGGCGGAAATTTATCTGATATTGTATTGCCAACATTAAATAAAACAATTATCAATTTACGATCCATTCTCTTTCATTTAATCAAAAATTAAAAACAAACAAAGTAGTATACCTTCCCGCCGCACACCCTATATTTGATATTTAAAGAATAATACAATTTTCACGATTTTGTGGTAAATTTTAATATTTCTCTTGCATTTTCGGTTTTAAATCAAATATTAATTTCCTGGATACTTTTCGGTTAGTTTTGATCAAATTAAGATTTTTTGCAATATATCACTTTGTGGCGATTTTTAAATATTGTGGTGAACTCAACTTTTAACCTGACTTAAAATTCTGGCTTAATTATGTTTGATTATATAATTTTAAGTTGAAATCACCTTTTCCCCATTTTTTAGATTATAATATCGATTTAAAAAGTTTGTGTTCTAGTCGATTATGAATATTAAATTCTAGCGATTCTTCAATTTCTTACACTTTTCGAAATTTTCGTTGTTTTTGATTTTTTCGTTCGTTTTTCGTCAGTTTTAGCTATCTTAGAAAGATTGTGTTCACGGTTATGTTAATTGTCACTTTCTTCGCTAATTTTTATTGGATAGTTAGGCTAAAGTAGGTAGGAATTCTTAGTATTCCCTAATATTTTTGTTTTTAAACCTTCCCTGTAATACGAGTATAACGAACAGAACAAATAAATTATTGAAATCGGTTTAGCTGTTTTTCAGTTTTAGCTAGACTTTCTGAAACGCAGCTATTTTAAACCATATAAAACCACACCTATTACAATTAAGTCGATAATTTCATAAACCACATACTTTTTTCCAATAAATGCATTGCAGTCCTTATATAAATGATTTCTCAATAAAAACGGGTCGATGTGACCGAATATATTATTTTTGTACAGTTAAAATACTTTGGTTGTGGTAAGAGTTTTGGTAAAAATTAAATCGGTTAACCTGATAATGTTGCAATTTTTATGGATGATATTCATTTAATGATTAAATGTAAACAATAATTTATTTCATGTTACTAAAGTCATATTTAAAATATTTCAAATAACTATAATATGTTACTCACAACACTATACTGTTGTAAGGACCATGCCACAATCATGTTTTATCTTTGCGTGAGCACAAGGAGTCTCAACAATTAAAGTTTTGTTTTAAGCTGTCGTAACTATTTTGGAGGAAAATAAATTCTCAACAAAGACAAATAATTTTAAATTTTTGTTTTGGGAAGATGCTATTTTTAAGTTCCCAGGACTTTTTTTGACATCACAAGTCCAGGGCATTTTTGTTGCAAAAACTTCATTGGTTGATTTTTAGTGTGGCATGTTGCACCTGTCAAAACTAGTAAGCGTCCATAAATTTATCACGTATTTTCTGGCAGACGTCCCATCAACATTTTTGCCATCTCTAAAGAAAAATGGCAAAATGATCGTGTTGGCGCAAACGACGGCCCAATCAGCCACTTTTTTCATGCAATGGTATTTCTGCATCGCGTGTGAAATGGCTCGGCAATCAAAATTTGCTATCGAAAATCCAGTTCAATGTCATTCATTTGAGAGACTGTTTGTCCGTATTATAAGCGACGAGGCCGGTCTTAAAAAAATCCTTTGATCCAAATGCACTTTATACGTGCCGCAAAGTGCTGAACACGATGACGATAAGACTTATTTGGGTTCTAAGCAACACTCTCTTTTACTCCTTTAACCAGTGCACTGTCTTTGACGATGATGAACAACTTTCCACTGCTCCGTGCACAAGAAAATTCGATATTAAATGATCCTTCTGGGCCACGATATTTTGGACGACCTGCATGTTGAGTTAACACAACTGAACGAATGTTTTCAATGTACAGCGTCCCTATTTCGGCTTGTTTTCTTGGTGGTAAAACTTGTCTTAATTGGCATTTCGAAAACATGTGTTCATAATATTTTGGAATTTTTTAGAGATAGGAATTTATTTTCACCCGGTATTCCAAGTTTCTGAAACTTTAGATGTTCCTCCGCGAGTCTTTTGTACAATATTTCACAATCGGATCAGTAATTAGTTGGATGGGAAACACCTTAAGGTATTTCCCATAGGCCTCTATTTCCGTAAAAATACTGTACTTTCATGACCTATCAGTACGTTTCTTCATTTCATATGTCTTATTGCTCTCAATTATCCGAACGATGAAGTCAAATATTTTGCGTAATTCTACACCTAAGAGAAAGATTTTTAAAGCAGTTTTGCTATGTTGAGTGCCACATGGTCATGCAAATCTAATTTTTTATGGTCTATTTCAATATTTGAACTTGAGCTAATTATACCACAGATGGCGCACTACGATACCCAGCTCCAGAATCAATTAGTTGCTTTTCACTTAAAGGTCCATATTCCCGCTATCGTTGTGCTGGAAATTGACTCTGTCCGTACCTAGGATTTAACCTTATTTTCATATTTTGGTAAGATGCCTTACGACGAAGGATTAGAGAATTTAAAAATGTCTGAATTCTGAACAATTACGTTCTTTGTAATCAAATTTTTGTTTAGTTTCCTTTTCGAAATAACTTCCAGTTTGCCTATTTTACTAGGTCCTAAAAATTTCCACCACGACACTTATTTTAACTGATATATAATAAGTCATTTATTTAATTTCATTGTTAGTAAAACCGATTTTATAATTTTGTGGATATTTATACTTAAATTTGTATTATGTAAATATTCATGTGCGCTTTAATTATAAATTAAGTATCAAAATAAACTATTTAACGGTCATTTCAAATTAATACAACAGCAGGTATATTAAAATGGTAATATACACTCATTTAACAAATAAAGTCGGTACAAGTCGACTTTATATTGTATGACGTATATGTTCTTCAAATAATATCTGCAGATAATTTTAGATTCTTTAGGGGAACCGTGGCAAAAACCGCTGCGATATCAACCAAATTTTATTTGTTAATCAAACCATTTAATTTGGGTCAAATGAATTCCTCAAATTTATTAGGAATCCGACCAAAGAGAATTGTTCAGATGATACGTGTTGTTTCCACAGGACCTGGAACTTTTTGTTTTAGAGCCATTTTCTCAAGTTACAGAACAAGTGCGTCTCGACCAATTGACACAGATTTCATAAGAACACAATTTACCCAGCTATAGCTTAGGTAATTTTGTGCTTGCTAAAATAAACTGATCGCGTCGAACCTTATACCATGGTACCAAATACTGTAAACCGCCTTTTTGATGATGCAATACCCCCTAGTACTTATCAAGGCTTTTTATTTTTTTAGGCTGATAGTCTCCTCCCGCATCCGCTCTCAGAATTAAATTGTTCAATTTCTACACAAATCAAGAAGTTTTAGGGCGGCGCTTGCTCAACAGTTTAGATTTTATGTACGTCAGGAGATCATAATGTTACGGTTTTATTATTTTGCAATTTTACCTCCCTCCTGGCTCTCACTCGAATATTTGTGTCATCTTGTCGAGCAGTTTCTATTCAATACTTACCCTGCGTCCTAAAATGAGGCAGCTCCTTCAGCAGCTCGTCTGCAGGCGATGTGTGGGTGCAACGATAGAGATCAGCAAATATAGGTGGTAATGGAATGCCATGCACGGGCGCAGATTAATCGGACCGTATACCCAAAACAAAGGATACTACAGAGTGTGAAGAGTCCATCCTGGTCAATCGGGTCCCTAGCACATATCTTTAACTGTAATTAACTATTTCACAAACGGAATATGAGAGGTTTGGGATTTTTTATGGAGTGACCAAAATATATTTACCAACTCCGAATTTTAATACTATCCTCCAAGCGGAAGTCTGTGTAATCAGACTGAGTGTGTAAATGAGCTCAGTGCAAATGACGGACCCACGGAGATTAACATCTTCACGGACGGCCAAACAACAATAAAAGCATTCCAATTCGATAGGGTTGATTCCGGGACGACTAGGGGATGCAAAAAGGCTATAAATGACAACGCATGGCAAGCTGTACATAATTTGGGGGTACTATGAATAGGTTTGAAACGAACAGGCCAACGGTCTGGTTTCTAAGGTTAGAGAACTTGAGAATGCAGGCTTAAGTGGTGCGAACTGAAAGGTTGGACTGGAAATGTAAACACGTTGGGGAAAATAACAAAGATCTAACGGGGGGATCCAAATAGGAATAAAACAAGGGTGTTGCTGAGAGTGAGTTAATCTGAAATCACTAATCACTCGAGTTTACAGGCACATCTACAGAGGATGTGCGGATAGTGATAAGTGCAGGATATTCACGCTTTTTTAACCATAACCTTCTGACCTGTCTGCGACACAGAATGAGTTTTTTGGGAACACCATTGTCGGCTGTCGGAGGTGTTCAAAGGCCTGCATACCTTGGTGTTCAACCAATACGCAACGTCCATCTGTGTCAGAGCCTCAATGTGCAGAATTCATAGATTGTTTAAGCGTTTTTTGACATTATTCGTTATGGAAATGCAATATATCCTATTTTCGCTCGGCTTGTAATATACATATCAGTGCCTCCTATTGCCTGCTGTATCGTTACTCCAATTTTAGAGTGGTGTGAGGTTTAGTTCGTCTTTCACCTAGAAATTTCAGCATCTAGAACTTTACTACGGCCGTGAAAAATTCTTTTCCATTACGTACTCGAATTACGGAATTGGTCGCAATCTTTCTTTAAAAATTTAAATACAGGTGACTCTCGATAATTCGAGGACCATAAAAAACTTCAAATAATCGCCATTTCAAATGAACAGACGTTAGTGCATTTAGCGTGTGCTAAAAGCACTGCATAGAAACTAAACACGAGCACATCCACATGTTCTTTAAGGAACCTTGAAAACAGTTTAAATTAACGAGTTTCAAATTATCGAGAGTTGACTGTATATTATATATGTATTATGTTTTTTCAAAACTAGAGTTCATCATTTTCTTTACTATTTCATAAAATTACGTGAACGTAATTAACCCAAGAAAATTGTTACCATCATTAACCTCAACTTACTGTAGGGTATTTCAAATATGTAGAACAAGCCAAAATAGGATTTTAATAATTATAATGATGTGTGGTTTTATACATGATGAAAGTATGTTGCTTTTTGGAAAGTATCCAGGACCAACAAACCGATAACAACTGTAGAAACGATTACATTATTGACACAAAATAGTGCACATGCACACCAATACATACACATACATAAATACGTATGCATGCTCACACAAGAGCATGTGTACGTTAAACTTAAAATGCGTGCGTGGTCATAATTAATGCAAATTATAGACCAAAATTGCTCAAAATATTCAGTCAACCATATGAACATGAAATACATACATGCAGGCATACATACATACATACACATTTTCATTAACACCATACGTCTGTAGCTACATAATAAAATAATACTTCATATGTATGCAAGTGTGTATAAAATGTGAGAGAATTTTGTTTTAATACAAATACATTTTTAACAGCTCAAATCGTAAAGTGGTCGTTGTCCATGCATAACATGCTTTTCCATCAGGAACAAGGATGAAAGAGAGATTGAGGCTCTTGTGGCAACAAGATTATTCCTGCATAATTTGATATTTCTGTAATTAGTTGTTAAATATGAAAGTTGTCGTATACACAACAACAAGATACATACAATATCCGATTTATTAATTAGGTAAAGGAAAAAAATGAAATTATCAATAATGTGCTGCAAGAGATTTTGGAAAAATTATTTACATAAAATAAAGAAGGTGAAAATTATTACATTCCAAAGTCAAAGGCGACTATGCATAGGATAATATTGTAATAATTTCCTATGTTTGGAGGCAAGGTTAAGTCGTCACGTCCGAGATTTCCTCATTGTCAGATCAGTTTTCTGATGACTTAAGTTGTCAAAGTATCATTTGTGTGACGCAGCCTACGAATATTGCAAAAGTTTTGCCGCGCGATTATGGCCAATTAATTGTATCCAAAAGCTCGAAGAACTTATTTTTCGGCTTAAGTTTGTAGTCCAATTTGAGCTGCTGTAAAGCAAAGTCGTTTTGTTTGAATTGCTTAGGCAATTTAATAACATAAGCAAATAACTCAAATTACTTCACGTACCATTACTGGTAGCGACTTTCAAACTTTCAACCCCTACCTGAGCTTCGAACCATATAAAACTAGTTACATTTTTTGGTAGCCACAAGAGAAAGAAATTGTTTAAGAAACGTCAATGTCGAATTGAAGGTTTTTTCAGGCCTAAATAAAGAAGTGATAATTGAATGTTTAAAAAAGATTCCGAATTCCAAATACGTAGCTTTCTCTTCTCATTTTAAGAGCTGGTGCAATTTAAATGCCGGTTGAAAATGCGAGGTAGCGGCAGCAAAAGCTGGAAATCATATTCTTCTGGTTTTGAGCTAATTAAAGATTAGAAGCAAATTGACTTAAATTCTCAGCAGACTAGCGCCAAAAATACTTGCGCTATGCTACTAATAATGTTGACAAATCAGCGTCACTATGGCAAGGGTTAGGCTCAATACAAGTAATCGTTACAGTTTCGTTCGCATAAAGAAAACTTTTTTATTTCCGAAATATTTTTTTAAAACAGAAAGGAACAAACTCAATTCTAGTCAGGTCGGGAATAAAAATATTGTAAGCTTACAGACTCGTTGTGACATGACTCTAAGTCTTCGGAAAACTAAGGTCGTCCTATGACCACCTTTAGTCACCTTTGTGACAAAAAATGTACCAACATTTTCCCAAATTTATTTATTTCTATATTTTATTACGTTTTTAAAGGTGGATTGTCCAGAAGAATTAACTTCAACTGTTCGTGATGGGATGTTGTCTAACTTCTAAACTTGAACCCATATACATCTTGGTACCAAATAAATTTTCTGTTTCTACTATTGCGTTTTTGTAAAGTTCTCTTTTTGCCTATTTGAAATTGGACAGTACACATATTGGTCATCGGTTAAGACGCTGGCCAAACTCTAAGGGTGCTCTTGTGCACTTTCCTGTAGATAATTGTTATACCACCTATATTTAAATACAAATTTGTTGAATAAATTAGTGACAAACAGTGTGATTGCCGCCACAAAACCTTTGTATTTAAATCTAAAACTATAAATGGAAAATACAATTTTATATTGTTACCTAGTGGCGATAGTCGTATATGAAATTCATGTACCGGAAGTTTTTAATAAACTATAAAATCTGTGTGGATGATTGTTGAGTATAATCGTTATGAAATTGTATTTGTAAAGGGTGTTTAAAAAGCAGTGTCTTTATAATTTAAACTTTTAAAGGTATTTTTTTTTAATCTCGTAGAATAAGGGTTACATATAGATTATAATAACGTGTAAGTGGCCCTTACAACTTTTGAAGCGAATGCGTATTCTCTTGTTGAAATTTTCCATTACATTTATACCTTCTCACCTCGCTAGTGTAGGGCTCCTTTAGCACGCTTATAACCCGAAAGATTTTCGACACAGAACTGCGTATTACCAAAACGGGGAATAATGCGTTCAAAAAATATGTCATGCATAAACTTTATTGGTCTGTATGACTCGTAGAACCATTTTATTGAAACCATTTGTCGCCTAAATCCACATCATTGCGTGTTTTGGGCGCAAGCGACTGGTTTATCATATCCCGATACCGGGATATTATTAATTGTTATTGCCTAAACTAAATGTCTTTAAAGAAAAATAACGACGTCTGTGAGGCCATCACCAGCGAGTGCTTCAGATTAATAATAACCAAATTCGTTTGGAACGAAGTGAATGATATAGACGAGGGCATCATGCTTTACGTTACACATGAAATGTTTTTCAAATGTCATTCTGTATTAACCAATGCAGTCGTGAAGGCAACTGGGATTTTCCAAAGTCGCAATCCTTTACCAATAATCATGCATGGGCGTTGAAAGTTGGAACGCTAGGATCCCTGCTACCGTGTGGAACTGGGACTGGCATTTATACGTTGTCATGTTGCAATTTACACCCCAAAACAAAACTCGATTTGTGTCCGCACCTGCTAATGCCCAACAGTCTAACCACGCTATAAACACTTCAAGATCAAAATGAGCCTGATTGCGACAAAATCAGCGGCCACATGGACATGGATATGGACATTTTACATGGACTATGACATGGACTATGACATGGACGTGGACATGGACATGGTCAGGGATATGGACATCGTCAGGGACATTACCATGGCAAGGGACATAGACATGGCCAGGGACATGGAAATAGCCAGGGACACGGACATGGCCAGGTACATGGTCAGGGATATGGACATGGTCAGGGGTATGGACATGGCCAGTGACATTGACATGGCCAAGTACATGGACATAGCCAGGGACATGGCCAAGGACATAGACAGGGACATGTACATGGCTAGAGACATGGCCAGGGACATGAACATGGCAAAGGACATGGACATAGCCAGGGACATGGCCAGGGACGTGGACATGGACGAGTATTTCATTATTTTATACAATTAAAATCTTTGATGAATATGTGCTGCATTCTTTCATTAATGGCCAGAATTACAAGTTATTATTCCTCTCACAAATAGCTTTGTTATATGTTGTGTTCAAAGTTTTAAAAGGATATGCAAGATATCTATTACCCAGTGATAAATACCTAGTATTCTCGAACTTCATTTTAAATAATCTCCGCACAGTTCGTGAACTGAAATCTCTTTGCCGATCAATATATCGGTTATACTTAAGGTACAGCTGTCATCATGCCATTGTTCTTCAGGCAACACTTTAGCTTATACAATGCCGCGAAATCCATATACTACGTGAATTTCGGGACACCCTTTACTCAAAGGATACGAATTAAAGTATGTAATATGACCACTAAACTGTGTTAACAACACAAGTGGCACAAATTATAGTTGTGGACAATAATAATTGGTAGCATAACACTTTTTTTCTATTCACAACAACTCGTGACAGAACTGTGGTGTTGAGGAGAAGGGAAATTTAGGGTACAATGCCTCGTGCGCTATTCAAAGGTTAGTGCTGTGTTATTGCCTGGTTTTAAACACTTTGATTCTTTTTATTTTTATCGGCAAAAAGAGTTTGCCCATATGTGTCACATTTTGTGCTGTGCGAATGGTAACAACCCATTGTGCTGATTTTAGAAAACAATACATAGGCGATACTTTTATAATAAAACGCTGGTCATTCACCGGGCATTTACAGGTTCATTGGTTAGTTTAAACTACACATATGTATACATGTATGTATTGAAGTAGAGAGAGGTGTGTGTGTACTTATAAAATTAATACAGCTGAGTAAATAATTGCATGCCCCATTGCTGGTTTTATAAAAGGTTCTTTTTGCTGTTATTTACGTGCCTTCTTAACTCGTTCATTCAGTCATTCGTTTATACCCGTTTGTGTGCTAAGTTGAGTGAGTGTGTTGCAAGTACTTATGAGCAGTAGTGGCTCTGATTGCTGCATATAGTGTAGATTGGGTCTGTCTGTTTAGTGTAAAAGTGGATTTTTATTCCATAATGGCAAATACAATGGCCCCTGCATTACGGTTGTGTTGCATAAATGTAATTGCATATATTTTGTATATAAAACTATCAAGTGCAATAACCATTGTTGCAAAACAATTATAATAATTTTGTTGTGCATGCATTTTATATTTCTTTTTAATTTTATTTATCACATTTGGAAGAGGTATTGCAAGAGAATGAAATTTATGTTTAGAAGACTTATAGAGTTGAATCGGAGGTACCCATTAACTAAATGATTAAGACAATCCCAGGAGAGGTGTGGGTGTGGAAGTATTCCACTTTAGATTTGTGCAATGTTTACTCGTACTTCTTGCATTGGCATGGGTCTGCAAAAAAAAAAGGATTGTACCTCCTTTAAATAAAAATATCAATCTCTTAAAAGGGCGGCTACACTAGTTTTTTTCATTACAACTCGAGAACGGGTGGTCCGTTCTTTTTACACAAGTAAATCGAAGACTCTATTTGCTCTCCCTAAGACGGCGAAAAATAAACGAAAAATTTTTTTCCACCATAGATCAAACTGGATCCGAACCTATGTCTATCTTTTTACACACGTTCGTGGATGTGAGGACAGGGTGCTTTTTAACACAGATAACAGAAGTTATTCTCCATGTAATTGGATTCATTCGAAAGATAATTCTTTGCCATTTTTGTTTTAATAGACTTCGAGAATATGGCCAGCCCGGCTGGCTACGAGGAAGTCCAGTTTTCGATCCCGTTTTCTTAGAAATTAGGTCTGTATGTCAGCGTAAACGTGGCAAAAGTTATCTTCCAAGGCGTCAATCATCTGTCGCTTATCACACAGCTTCACATAAAATAGGCCAGTGGTTTTAATTCGCATAAGCTTGTCGACTAATTTATGGTTCCATTACGCAGAATTATTCCTTCACCGAACATTTGTTTCAATAAATTGTAGTACGCGTTGTGGCATGTTGCGATGTTTTGTTAAATCCACATTAACCGCACTTAATTGTGGTGCAAAAAAGCCAGTGAGCGTAACCTTGAAGCAGTCACCATTAACTGCAACGTTCTGGACAGCCTCCTTTTTATTGAAATGCAGACCAATGATTCTACCGGCTCATAAATCAAACCAAAGTCTGACTTTCCCGGGATGTATGGTTATGGCTTGTGGATTAACTTTAAATGCGGCAGTTTGTCGTATTGACGTATCCGTTCAATGAAAAATAAGTTTCAAAATGAGCTTATCGAACTCAACCATGTTTTTCGTAAAAAAGATTAACACTTTGCAGGCCTTGTTCAGGTGCCAAACTATTCATAGGAAAATGAACAAGTAACAACCGTCAAAATGGTGCACATATCAAGCAACTTAAAATTATATACCTCGAAAAAACACGCGACAGAACATTCACCAGTTTTTGTGACAACAAGAAAAACTATACTCTTTCAATTGGTAGCATTTTTAACGCAACCTCCATGATAAACTAAACGAATCTTTCCTTTTCATCCAATGACAATTTATTTATGTATTGAGCTGTATGACTGGCTTGTCACACTGCCGTGTTAAGACCACAACTCGTTTAAGTAAATATCAGCCAAATTTAGTTAGTTTAGTTATCATGTCGTGCAGCATTAGGGTCTAATGATTGCTCCAGCTCAAAGTCCGCCTCAAGTCAGAGATACTTTGTAAATGCATTTAATTCTCGAAAATCACATGCAGGTTCTCTAATCCAAAATGCGACAATTAAAAAAAAATTAATTGATGTTTATATAACCGTTCAATAAACTCTTATCGCTAGAATTTTTCAATTACTTTCTTCACACTTGACAACGTTTAATCAAAATACAAGAAGTAGATACAGAAATGTACTTCTGACTTCCGTTCCTTCCCGAACGGAAGTATAAGAAGGTTGCCATACCGCTAGGAGAGAGTAGTTGGTAATTAACTAGCCACTACTCTTGCAATCATGGCCAGAGGATTGAAGGAAGTAACCTTAGAAGCAATTTCAAGCTCCTACGCCTGACTGAGTTAAATAAAGATGAACCATATCACACTGAGGCACAATGAAACTGAGAGAAAAATTACACAATTCTTAGATCTAACATACCTATGAAACATTAACTGAAAATTGTGTTGAATTTTTCTATAACATGCCAAGATTATTTTCTTAGTTCATAATCACATCAGTCCGAACCACCTGCTTAAGTTTATATCTACGGTCATGAGACCAATACTGGGCTCCTCTTTCCAACCTAACCACACAACCTATTTAATATGTCGAAATTCGTTCGACACTGAAAACGTGTTTATGTTTCATGCAGTGTGACAGCTTTTACTAAAAAATTAAATCTTTAAACCTTCTTAAAGCACTCGTAATTTTAAAATTCAATTTAAATTCTTTAATAGCTTTTCTTTTTTCCCGCCTGTGCATTCGAAACTTTCAAATTTAAACAAAATTCCCACATGACACTTATAAGCCCAAATGTTATATTTTTTCAATGAACAAAGAGCACTGAGCAAATTCCTTTAAAAACGCACAGACAAAGAACAGATACACTGCTACTATACATAGATACGTTTGATACCCACATTCGTGCATTTTATCAAATATGGAATTTAGGGCAAAAATAAATTGTACAACTCATGCGACTACAACATAAAAACGCAGTGGCTGGTGGTAAACAATAATAATCACCATCGCCCAATAACGAACAATAGTTTCAACAACACATATCAACATCCTGCCCATATTCATTCACTCTCACTCTATATATTTTTGAGTCGACTGCTGTATTTCTTTTTTCTAGTTTCGAAACGCAGCATTAACTACAAAGGAATATACAAGTGTTCGTTCGTCCTGAATAGAGGCAGTCATAGTTGCAATAACCAAAAACAATATTTCATGTTGAGAGAAAATAATAAACCAAAAACAAAATGACAGAAAAAATTTCAGGATTTTTTGTAGGGTGTTTTATCACATGTGTAGAGGTTTCGTGGGGAATAAAGCAGAGGTAGATTTCTGGATCGAGAGTTTACGTTATTTTAAAATAATTTTGTGTCTTCTTTATTTGGCTATAATTCCTCCAGCATCTGTATTAAAACAAACTTGTATTTTTTGAAGGAAACATTCGGTGACACCATAATTTCCTCCTTTGGATCACCATTGTACTAAATTGATTCACTATTCTACGAAAATATGCCTGACGCCAATGACGAATTGAATATCAAGATGCACTGCTGCAACAATTGCTCAATAGTTAAAGCATCCGATTGGATTACATTATGTAGCAACCACCACGCCAGAAATTATATTTAAATAAACAATGGCAATAAGTTCATCGTAAAAACAACACCCTTTATAAGGATTGAGGCAGGTCTAAAACAATTCATCTTTAGCTCAACCAGTAACACATTTTCGTTCATAAATATAGACATGGACAGAAAAACTCATTTATTAGTTGATGCTATGGAACAGTTTTCAATCTACCTTTTTTTCTGCCGGTTGCTAAAAATATTCATGCTTGGGATGTTTGAGAGTTAATGGCCTTCAACAGTGAGAGGACGAATATTTCAGTCGATTTTATTAATGCAGAACAGACTGGAAAAATTGAGAATTCTAACATAAACTGCATCGAACCCAATTTGTACAAGGAACATTTATATGCTTTGTTCCATTCTAATGTGCATCGGCTGTAAAAAATAATTCCACTCAAAAGTGTGTCTATATGGATTTTTCTATTAGCTTGCTGTATTGCTATCTGGACTTTCCGAAGCAAAGCAATGCATAGCAAACTAGTGCATGGGAAAACAGTGGCCTTGAGAACGATTGATTGGTTCCGAGGAATCTCGCAGGAAGACCGTAATGCTTATTCAATAATACGGTTGTAGTTTAGATGATCTTCCATAATATTAAGCTCAGCAGGGCTCTTTTTATAGTACCTGCAAATAGCTTATGAAAAAAGTCTTTTAGATATTTTTATATTTTGTTCCGGGCACTGGTCTTCCAGCTTATTTTCTACACTATCTACCACATAAAATATCTGATAAATGAAAAAAAAACCCTCAAAAGCTGTAAAACATACTATAAATAGTAATGAGTTTACTTAAAATCTGGAAATTTATTTGTGGGTCTTTTTTTATTATCTTTACTCAAGCTTTATACGATTTCAGCCAAAATAAGCTTTGTATTTGGACTCTAAGCAGGTCTATTCAAACACATAATCTCAAGTTGTATTTGTTTAAGTAATGGTTCCTTATACTATGTTCTGACATTTACTTTAAATGCACAATTATGACGTTTTCACCATTAGAGCCTTAATTGAGCAATTAGCACTTAATTGCACCATAAATATAGTCAAATTTCCCGCGCAACTCTGTCGTAGTCTGTTCAGTGAGCAAAATCAAAGCACAACAAGGTGTGCATATTACCAATACAACTACATTTTATTTTTCATGACTGTTGTCTATCTATTAAAAACTGTAATAAAAATAATAAAAAGAAATGGCAGGTGAAAATCACGGGTAGTAAATTTCATAAAATGTTTAAGGAATTAATGTCTTTTAAAAATAATGAATTTATTTATTTAAAAAATATCCTCTGAATTTAAGTTTCTTTACATTTTTTCAAGCTGACAAACACAAGTTTTCACGAACGAAATGCAAAACATTTTTAGCTTTAAAATGCTAATTGTGTAAGCTTAATTACACTTGAGGGAATACCAAAGCTTATTACTCAATTTAAAATTGAATTGCCTCAATTACGATGCTTTTCTGACCATAGTAGAGCAACAGAGAGAAATATAAAGCAAATGTAAAAAATTAAAAGTTTAGCTCATCAAATTTAGTTTATCATATTTATTGTCAGTGTATAGGGTGACTAGAAAGAACGATGGGAAAATTAATGTATATAAAACAATAACGGTGTGAGATATTAATTCAATTCTGGATTTATTTTAAAGCTTACATGTATGCCATTGTGATAGCACTTCATTATAATACATGCCTTGAATTAGCGAACTCATAGGGTTCTCTATGATCGTCCGGATTGGGTTCTTGCGTCAGTGTAATATAATACGGATTTGGCCAATCTTGTGCCGGTTGACATTCTGGCGATTCCCAATGCATCTGATCGTCGCCGCATCGACATATCTGGATCTAGTTTGCTACTGACCCCTAAAGAGGCTATGTTTTCATTACTGTGCACCAATTTTTGTCTTGAAACAACTATCATTACTATCTTATCGCCCTGCACTTTTTTCATGAAAATAAGGATAAAGCGAGCCTGATTTGCTCTTTTGCTTACATGTATGTTGAAAAGTAAGAGCAAGGAAAATAAGCATGAACAGACCTTGTCCATTCCTGCGTTAAAGATAGAGGACATATTGCTATTGACGTTGCACTTCTGAAGTATTCAAAACATGCCTGTTTGAAATATCATGCGCTCCATTGTCAACACAGATTATAATAACTTTTGCAAAGGATACAATATTTTGCATTAAAGTGCGTCAATATTTATGTATGTTCCCAAAATGTTACACACATAAATTTCAGTGTTAACCAACATATTCACACATACAAGAGTATCTATAGAGTATCAATGCTTGAGTATAAATAATATCGCTGAAAGCAATGTTTTTAAAGACTACTGCTACTACTTGCACCATAGGTCTTGCTTTTATGTGGCGGACAGGGCGAAACAATGTACGAGATATTGTCGTAGTTATCGCTGTGGCTGCACATAATTGTACCAAAGTTTCCATATACACATGCGAAAAAAACAGAATAAGTGAAAACCATATTCATTTCATATATTTGAAGTATATTTTTTTCATTTTTCCATATTTTTGTTTTATGTATTTTCATTATGGTTTATTGGCTCATATCAGCCAAGCCAGCTCGCACTTATTTTCCATGCAACCTGTTATTGTGTTGTTGCTATATTGCGAGGGTAATTGGAATTGATGTTTTGCGTTTAATTTTGTCATTTTGAAAGCCAGTTTTAAACTTTATTTACTAAAAAAATTATTTTAAAATATAATAAATTAAAAATTTTTATTTTCAAACATAATAAATAAATAAATAAATTTAGAACTTAGTTTAGTATTAATTTTAAAATTTCGTATTATAAAGTTTTATTTTATGCAAAATGTGCATATTTTCAAAGATTTAATTATTCGAATTTAATTTCGAATTTTCGAAATATATTGAAAGCACCAAAAATCCATATTAAAATATAATTGGTATCAAAGAATTAATTTTTTTGTTGCTAAAAATACACAAATTTGATTTCGTTAAGTATGTTCGAAATTTCGAACAGAATTTCGAAAACTGGAATTTACGTTTTTTTTTATCATTTTTAAAGCTTAATATTATAAAACGTTATTTTTAAAGCAAAGTTTTAGGCTTTTAATGCCTAAAAAAATTCAAATATTTAAAAATAAAATACTTGGCAAACAACTATTCACTATATCCTTTCTTTCACTATTTATGAAATAATTCTAAATGAGAAATGGGAAAAGTGTATCAAATATTTGCAAATACATATCCTGAAAATTATTCAGTATGTCCTCGTGTGTTTTTTGTTTTTTACTTTGCTTTATGTTTATTGTATGGTGTTGTCCTTTTATTTTCTTGCTCCTGTGTGTATATTATTTTATTGTCTGGAGTTCTGTTCCATTTTTATTGTCCCATATGCGAGTGCAAGTATTCTTAAAGCTTCATTGTAGATGTGAGAGAAATACAATAACAGCAAAATATGAAAATGAAAAGCGGTATTTTACTATGCGTATAGTTAGTTGTTCCATGTTGCACATATGTATGTGCATATGTAAGTACTGTTGTGTTCAGTTAAAATTTATGAATTTTCATAAAATGCTGTGTTCCGTTAAAATATATAGAGATTTTTACTAGCATGCAAAATTTATATGGTTTCATATTTGCACCGAAGTGCAAGCAGAGGTACAGGTAATACGAAAAGTTTTTACCGAACGAAGCCACAATATTTTCCTGCCCTTTTTAAGTCAAATAAAACAAGTTGAATATAGAAATTATAATGGAATTTATTTTATTTGAGTATAAATTCCCAAAAAAGCCGATCTACAGAGTTACCACATATTTCTCAGCATGTCTATCAGTATCGGCCATGACGCAACTAATTCATAGTATAAATTGCCAATCATCTGTGCCGGGTTTCCATTAACACCGTAATCGGCGCCATAAACGAAATTCCATACATTTGCGCCAAAAAAATTTGTTCCAGGAATCGTCATCTCCGAAGTTATTAACGAAATGGTGCCGATGAGCAATAAAAAACTAGCCATTTGGCGACAAACGGAAACAACATCTCGCAGAGTGTAGACACTTTAAACCCAATTGCACAAATTGACATTTAAAGTACAAAGGGACTTTACAAGGGGATTTTTCTTTACTTTAATTCTAGTGAGAAGAAGGAATATTTAATGTATAAGTGATATTTTAAATAAACGTATGGTCATTAAACAAGAACGCGTTTAAATATCATGCTTGAGGCCGACTTAATATAGATTTTTGGAGCGAATTTTCGTTATGTCTTATTCCTCTTAGTACCATCTTCAGTGTAATTTTCGTTCATGTGGACTTAATAGTTGTGCATAAAGATTTATCCCAAAAACTGTATTATCAAACTTAAAAAAATTTTCTGTGGCACCTGATTTTCTATATTTTAGAATTTCTAATTACTTCTTCGCACACACCTCTCTATAGCAAACATACAGGAGCATGTATTTTACCTAGGATCTTGAAACTTAGACCATTTGATCAGTGCGTTTACCAAGTTTTCGCTATTTAAAATTTGCTATATCGGTCCACTTGGCTCTTTTGGTATTTTCACTCTTACAGGGAAACGCTTATAAAATTAGCATACTCTGAAATCTTATCAAATTTGCTTAAGGTCCCCCTACAGAAATTATCATACCAAGTCTCCCAGATAACTTACAGACCTAAATGCTAGACTGAATAAAAAAATTGTAAACAAATTCTCAAAATTTCACGAAGTAACAAAGTTAACCGAATTCCTTAAAAAAGCCGGAATTTCTCAAAAAAATGTGCAAAAAATTCGACATTTTGCCAAAGTCTTAAATCACCACAAAACCAAGTAATTTTTTTTAAAATCATATTTAATGAAAACGCGATATTTTGGAAATAAAGCAAAATTCACTATAAAAATTTAAATTTCACCAAAATTTTGAAAAATCACAAAAAATTTATAACTAATGGAAAAACCGACATTTTACCAAAATCGGTGTTAAAGAAAATCAAATTCCACCACAAATGCTGAATTTAAAAAAAAATCCCCAAAAAATTCAAAATTTACCGTAATATATAAAAATCATAAAAATTATAAATTTTACCAGGAATCTCAATAATTCTGAAAAATAAAAAAATTAATTTTTACCATAATTTTTGAATTCACCAAAATTTGAAATTTCACCACAAAACCAGTACTTAAAAAAATTTAAATTACTATCGTTGTTTTCCAAAAAACCAAAGCTGCGCAAAAAAAAATTCTAAAATTCAAAATTTTTACAAATTTTTAAATTCACTTCAAATTTAGAAACTCATAAAATTTAAAAACTGGAATAAAAAAATCGGTTTTTCTAAAAATCAAAATTCAATATAAAAACGAAATTTTACCAAAAATTACAAAAAACTTAAACTTGCGAAATTTTGAGATTTCACGAAAAAAAAAATAATTTTCACCAAAAATTTTTAATTCTACCAAAAAACTTTATATTTTATCGAAAACGTCCAAATTGTAACAAAATTGATTTTAAACAATTCTATCAAAAATTACTTTTACCAAAAATCTCAATTATTTTGAAAAATGAAAAAATTCAATTTTGCGATAATTTGAAACTTCCAGAAATTCGAACATTCAGCACAAAACCAAATTGCAGTTCAGCAATTTCAAATTACAAAAATAATATAGAATTCCAAAAACATCGAAATTTAAAAAAACCGAAACTGCAGTAAAATTAACAAAAATTCGAATTTGCGAAAATTGTAAACTCTCGAAAAATTCGAAAATTCACGAAGAATCTTAGAAATCAATATTTAATGAAAACCCGATATTTTACAAAAAAAATATGCAAATACAAATTCACCAAATGTTGAAGTTTCACCACAAAAATTTAAAGTTCACCAAAATTTTTAATTTCAAAGAAGTCAATATTTCCCGAAATTTTAAAATAATGTGTTACAAATCACCAAGAAGTTAAAAATTTACCAACAAATTTAAATATAAAAATTACAAATTTTACCAAAAATCATAATAAAAAAAATAAATTTCACTACAATTTAGGAATTCACCAAAATTTTAAAATTGTTCACAAAAAATTTTAAAGAAAAACAAACCGATCGAAAATGCTTATATTCAGACTAAAGGAGAGTTTAAAGTAAAATTAGACGATTGAAACCGGAGGCCAAATTTAATTATCGCTAACAATGCTTTGCTCCGGAAAGAATCTATACTTTTGTGAAGGGTATATAAGATTCGGCACAGCCCGATTTAGCTCTCTTATTGGTTTCAATACACAAAATGTACGCTGGTTTTAATACACAAGGTACGCTCCAACTACATACTTTCCTTCGGAAATGTAATAACTTTTAATGTTGCAGTAATATTGTTACATATGCAACAAGGACCTCTTTTCGCAACCACAAGTACTACACAAGTATAATATGCTGGTTACCCGTTGTTACACTTACAAAATAACCAAAAAACAATAACAGCCACACAATCCTTTTTAAAGGAAAAAATACTAAGGACGACTGTGTAAAAAGTACGAAAAGAAAATAAATTCATTATACAATCAATAACTATGAAATGCCACAAAAATGGCACAAATATTCAATTGAAGTAACGACAGGAAAAAAACATAAATGTTAATGTCTGCTGTTTGCTGTTGCACGACGTGTGGTAATAAAATGAATTAATACTTATGTGAAATGGGAAAAAATATGAAATGGCAAAAATACAGTATTTTTTATACATTTTCACACAAACAAAATAAAAACTTTAATTGAAAAGTTATTTTGGAGTCAGCAAAAATTGTAAATAATTGCAACTTCAATGACACGTTTCCTATTGAGGATTAATTAATTTTCGAGAATTATTAATGTGGTAAAATTTGGTTTTCCTTTCGAATTAAGGAATTTTATTGCACTTGCAAAACTGCACTAGAAACTGAAACATCGTGGAAACATCTAATGCTTTTTATTACTTAAAGATCGTGTGCTGGAAACTGCTGAGAATGATCCTCAAAACCGGTGAGTACTACGTAAGAGGCCACTAAAGTGATGCAAAGCGTGGAAGTTTTCCACAGTTGCAGAAATTATTACATTTTATCTTGAAAGCTTGTGATGGAGTAAAGAAAAATATGCAAGGCCAAAGGAAGAGCCTTACCAAATAGTCACGTTGTGGTCACCAAAGCGGTATGTATTCGAGAGCGTATACCTTATACTCGTATGCAAGTGTGACAAGCGTTCGAAGACAATCGGCCGTACTGCAATGAGACACACGTCAAAGTAAATTTTCTTTATGGGAGTGATTCTCAAGGCATAGCTAGAAATCTTGAAATAGAAGGGCACACCACACCGTCCACTTCCTCTTAAAGTAATATTAGAATTTTTAATGATGGATCCTTCATGGACGGAACAGAGAGTACAGGCGTATGTTGAAACGTATTAAGCCTAGCCACGTCTCCCTACTGCTAAATAGTCAGATACGAAGAGACAAAACTTTGATTATGTTTAACAAATGCTTCGTGAAAGAAACGGTATTTAAACTGATGAAAATTGAAGGACACATGTTTAATCAGCAGTTAATCCTATAAAAAGGGAAATTGCTGTGACTATCCGCGTATGTGAATCTAAAACCTCACTAAGGCCTCACAATGGTTGGTCTCTTCCACTCTTAAATGCAGCAATAGGCAGCCATTTGTACTTAACTTTGACTAATAATCAAAGAGCTATTTGGTTGGAAAGTAAAGTAGGTAATTCAGACATTCCAACTTCATATACTGGCTGGGCCAGAAAGAAATGCGATTCGTTTTTAAAAATGGAAATACTTCTGAACGATAAGGGGAAGGGGGCGCGGGAGGCGCTCAGCTCACGGCTGCGCAATATGTGTTCTACTTTAAACGTTATTACAAAAATGGTGCGGAACGCTCAAGATCAATTAGAACACAAGAAGTAATCGCTGAAGTTAACGTTTCCATACAACTCAATCCTGCAAGTTGTTGGTTTAGCTCGGACCGGTAGATTAAAACTTTCTGTTCAACGATATAATAACACTATCACTGGGACATTGATTTACGGGCATGTTCTGACACTTGCAAGAGTGTCAAATCACATGCGAGTAGCAAATCGCCAAACTTATTTTTGCACGCGTTTTACTTGTGAGTTGCTTTTTTTCTAACTTGTGTTTACCACAACAAAAGCAACACAAACAGAAGAAATACAGAGGCAAAAGTTGCAGAAGCAAAGAACGTTTTTAAATTTCATATTTTCAGAAAAAATTTCTTACAAAATGTCATTAGTTTTGACTAAAATAAAAAGAAAACACTATTAATTTAATTTATTCATAACTTTGTAGTTTCTTTAAATACATTACTAGTTTAGTTTAAATACAGCAGTTCACTTCAATATACTCTTGCGACTTGAACTCGCCAAAACTCTTGCGAATGCGAGTTACAGAACACCTCACATGCGAGTTGAAATCACAATCGCAAATTTTG
Source organism: Phania funesta (assembly GCA_963932375.1). NCBI lineage: Eukaryota > Metazoa > Arthropoda > Insecta > Diptera > Tachinidae > Phania > Phania funesta. The sequence goes on along the minus strand of OZ010653.1, from coordinate 97,758,723 downwards.
TGCGAGATGCGAGTGTCGGAACATGGCCGTTAAATTGCATAATCCGACTTCCTTGCGAAATAAACAGGAATCACTATTTTTTTTAAATAATTTTTGACGCACATTGCAAGTTGGCTTCATTGCGGCTACTTTTCCGTAAATCTAGCTACACAACCCCATTTTTAGCGCGCTCCTCCCCCAGTACTGTTTCGACGCAATTCTATTTTTGGAATCGTACGTATTTCTGGCTACCCTCTGCCCTCTGAATAATATCAAAAACGATATGGTTCATTGACTTAAAAGATGATGCGACGGTAGACTTGAGGCAAGAACAAATGCTAGCGATTACATAGGCCTCCCTGATAAAAGAGGAGGTCGAGAGACAAAATCAATAATTAGCGATGTGAAGAGAATTCGGTCTTGGTGGCCAACTTACGCCACCTTTGCAAGACCCAACTTTAATCTCAAACGATTCATGCATAATGTATATTAAGACGGATGGTTTTGTGGCAGGTTCAAGTCAACAAAGTCGTTAAATTTCGACCAAATTAAATATAAAAGAAAACAGTTTTTTATTTGAAAATATATGAAATTGGTTATCATTGATCTGTAGGGCTCGCTATTTTTTTCGAAGAAGTACGGACCAATGATGACGCCAGCTCAAAATCCATACATACTACTTGTGGATGAATACCTTGCCTGCTGAATTTCGTGGGGCAATATTGCATCTTAACATAGCCTTTCATCTAAAATCCTTCCTCATCGCTAAAGATGAATTTGCGGCAAAAATTATGTTACTCATGCAACCGCTCTTTTTAGAAAGTAATAATTTTTTTTTATATTTGCCTTCATGTATTCCAAACGAATTTCTTGCCACATGTTATTTGTTTTATGTTGCCTTTTGAAAAAATGCCAATTAAAATACTTTGTTTAAAATATTTTAAAAGGAACCTCCGACTTGTTATTTTCAATATTTGCTACTTTTGCAATTAAATCTCTAAAAGTCATAAATACTTTTGGCGAATTAATATTTTAAATATTTAAACTCAATCCTTTTTATGTTCGCAAAACAACTTCTTTGCAATTCCCCGTATTCCCGCCTGATTCAAAAGCAAATCAAATTATTGAAATTGTACCTACTGGCAATTGTAACAAATATTTGAAAGTGTTTTTGGGAATATGTGAATTTTTAAAGCAACAAAATTAGGGCAATAGGGAGAATTATGCATGACAGACAAAAGGATGAACATAAAAATGCAGTGGCAATGACAGCAACAACAATACAAACTTGTTAACCGAAAACAACTAAAATTTTTTTACAACTTAAAACAAAATGTTATATATAGTTCTCCAAAAGGAGCAGATAGATTGTGGCAGCACATTGTGGTTATGTTGTTTTATCTTTTTATTATTTTGTTTATATTATTTTTACAATTAAAGCAAATTGTGTGAATTAATCCGAACAGCCTCTTTTCTTTTGGAGGAAACAAGTCATAGTCCTATGCCAATTAGCCACAAGCGACTAGTGCTCTCAAAATTAATACAATCCCTACTGATATACGCTAGTAATCACGTAAAAGACTTGTTTATCCCTATCGGACATCCCTATCGACTTCATACCTTTTTGCTTCAACTTGCAGTTCACTTCAACAACACTTGATGGTTGGCAACACAAATTTGAATTGAGGAACTGGAAATAACAAAAAATAAAATTAAAAAAGGAAACAAGTGTTTTGAAACTATAAAAAAGAAGTGTGCAGTCGTGCAATAAGGGTTGAGCACAATGGGTTTGGTTAAAAAAAAGTGTAAAGAAAACACACGTTTGTTTTACACTCAAAATCAGCCAATAGCAAAGGATTTCTATCAGTTGATGCTCTGGAAAATTTCTTAAATTAATATTTAAAGAAATCTTGAGATGCTGAACTGCGGTCTTCAAAGCAAAAAAAGTACATCGCAATATGTTTTCTAATTTTCTGCAGTATACCCTGAACTTTAAGTTAAGTGCAAAAAATGTTGCATATTCGCCAGTTTTTTGTGCAACATATTTAGAAAGGAATGTGTTGTTTTTCGTAAATGTTGCATTTTAGAAAGGCTCATGTTCCTTTCTATGCAGAAATGGCAACATATACATATGCAACAATTTTGTCAATAAGAAAAACACTATAAGTGTAGAATCCGGTAATCTATAAAAAAAGTTCGCTGAGTCGACGAAACAGTATATGCTAAGTTCGATTTTAACTATCGATAATTCACCTTTCTCCCTTACTTACATGTTGGAACAGCTGTGAACTTTTGAACATGACGCGTTTTATAGACACCATTTTAAATTCTGTTCCTTAAGCTTTGAAAATCGAATCTTGCATTTATTTTTTATAATTGGCATTGTTGACTTTTGTACTGTCGTTTTTCGAATATCTTGTAATAAGTTTTGTAGGGCAGATCTTTTTTCCAAAACAATTTGGTTCAAATTTTGTTGAAATGGTTATGAATATCGAACTGCTGCATTATTCTGAGTTTCTGATTAGTTCGTTGTTTCCAAACCTCGATTTTGTATTCTTCAGTGAAATTGACGATCTGTAAAATTTATGAAATTTTTAACATTTTTAAAATTAAACTCTTTTAAAAATAATTAATTTCTTCAACAAATTTTATTCAAAGCCGAATTTCTCCTCAGTTTTTCAAATTCACAAAAACAAAATGAAAACATTTTTAACTGTCAAATACTAATTGAGTAAGCTTAATTGCATATGTGTGAACACCAAAGTCTATAACACAATTTAAATTGCAATTGCCTTAATTGAGGGGCCTGGCTTTTTATCGCTCCAAATGCAGTAAATTTTCCTATGGACATACCAATTCCGCCAAAAATGATCACTAAACAGAATATCGCGACCTAGAGTACGAGGTATCATTTACCGCACGGAACCACGATTTTACGGCAAACCCAACGGAGCACAAATGATAATAGAGTTGCCAGATCTGACAACTCTATGACAGTTTAATGGCTCTCAGAAAATGAAACCTTAAAAATTACCCTTAAATTGACCTTTTAGTAAAAAATCCAAATTTAACCATATTTGTCAAAACTTTTTTTTTCAATATTCTTAAACGACAAAAGTGTACATATGTAGTTTTGAGTTAATAAAGTATGCTTCCTAGCGGTTGCTCGCTTTGTAAAGGCTTTCGGCAGTAGAAGCGCAAATATTAAGTACTTTTGGAAGATATCAATTTATTATATCCAATTTGACTCTATTCCGTCCACTGTATTCTGACCACATAATCACCAAACTTTCCGTAAGAATTAAGTTAGTTTTACTTTTTCCAGTCGTTTCATTTATACACTTTTGTTCAACCATCAACTTGAGTACTGTTTTGTTAACTTTTTCCTTTTTTATTCTTCAAATTTTACTTAATTTTCTAAAGAATTGTTCAGAGATTACAAGGAGATGTGAAAAGAGAGGAAAATCTTTTGTGATAAAATATTTGTTGTATTAGAAAAATAGAAGAAAAAAAAACAAGAGCCGTCGATTTAGTTACAATTTTGTTGCAAATATTTTTGTTTACAACAACAAAGAAAAAAGAATTTGCAAAGTTGCCAAAATTATTTTCAACTGCAGTTTTTCACTATTTATTCCAAAAATTGTTCAACTTAATGAAAGACGTTTCCTAAATTTTTTTCTCATTCTTCGTCTACGCAAAGGTGTGTATGGCATTGAAGAGAAAAAGTTTAACTTCTAAATATTTGTTGAAATAATGAAAAAGAAAAAAAGTTTTGCAAGTTTGTTACTTAAGTAAAACACCAACATAGTCGTATTATCAATATTTATACATGCGAAGATTATCGTAGAAACAATGTTGAAAAAATAGGTGTTACAAATTTTAGAATAAAATAATTTGTTTAAGAGAGTTCTACTGAAGAATCCAGTTTTTAAACACAATGAAATCGTTGCAATTATTGCTTGATATTCGTTTTATGCGGCTGCACTTGCTTGGCCATCAAAAATCTGGAAAGAAAATAATCTGAAAGTTCCTACTATCCAGGAAGAAAACAAAAAACACTTGTGTAAATATCTGTGCAAACTAGAGGTCCGTCCATCTCAATGAACTTTAAGTTGAGTGCAAAAAATGTTACATATTCGACAGTTTTAGGTGCAATAGTGGAAACTTTTTTCATTAGAACAGCAAGAGGTCAGAAGGATCCACGTCAAGTGAATACAACGCCTGCAAAAAAGTACGAAGATTGCTTTTGTTTAACTATTCTCGTGCATGATGAATTGTTTAAGGCGGCGATGCATTATCGTACTATAGAAACGTTAAACAAATCCTGGAAATGTTCATCATAACATGTTAGAATTGGCTAACATTTCCCCTATAACGTTCAATTAAAACTTCTAATTAACTGTCTGGTTTGAGGGAAGCAATTCAAGGCAAGCTGTATATATAACTTTAATATTAGTTCGAAACTGATGTGTTTTTGAATTTTTTGTTATTATTGTTGTTACTTTCAATGTCATATTTATAGACCTTCATCACCGGTAATGATATCTTCCGCAATATTACGGCCTAAAAAAGCACTTCTTTACCGAAAACAATGTGTTATTGTTTGTGCAAAAAACGCGCGGTTGAGTTTGTGTCATGTTCTAAAACACTGAGAAAAATTATCTTATTTCGATGTATGGGTACCGGAAACGAAGCAAATCATTAATTAAGTTACCCCACATTTACGCTTGTCCTTTGTCGGCTCCACGTAGGCTGCCATTTACATTTTAAACTCTTCAGGACATGGTTTTTGACACAAGCAAACTTTTCTTAACTAACAGCCCAATTACAATTGTCACCACAACCACTGTCACTAATTAGTCCATATAAATTTTGTATGCAACGCAAATTGTTGCAAGCTTTCTGTCCAATATGTCGATAGTATCGAATCGCTATTATTTTTCTTGTTGCCCCTGGCGATCCTTTCTTTTTTGATGAGGTTTATTGACAGGAGCCCTAATTGTATTCGGGCAGTAATTTACATTACAAAAGAAATATCACCACCAAACGCTCTGCAGGTGGCGCTCAAATAGTTTTGAAGGTTTGTTTTTAACCTTTATTTCGGACCGAACCCATTTTATTTTATTTTTATATTAAAATGTTGTAAGTTGGCATAACACGTTCTTTATAGATTATCTTTTCCTAAAAAAAACTGTTATTCGCGAGCGAGTTTCTCTCCGGAGTAATATACTCAAGAAGGAGTTGTGGTTCCAACCAGAGGTTAGTCTTCTACCTGGTTCTCCCATCTCTTCTCTGCCGAAGTTAAACTTCGGAAACCGTTTTCTCTCCGGAGTGGTGCTCATGAAGCTAGAGAATAGGTTGAATTCTTCTTCGTTGCGTTCGTCTGCCCACTATACCCCAACCCAACTGCCACATTATCTGGCCAGTATATTTGTACATACAATTTGTGTAAAAAAAAGGTTGTAAGCTTTATAACGTGTTTTTTTCTATCAGAGGTACTGGGATACTACAAATATTCCTGGACGCCATGAGACTACCCTAGCAACCAGCGCAAACGTGTTGTTACAGGCTGCAGCAATGGTCATGATAAAAGCTCTACTTTATTTGTGTAAAACATCTCCATTCACGCACTCAAACAGTGTTCCTCAGTGATAAAAACAAAATTTCCATTGGATATACAATGGATCTACTAGTTTGACTGCTTTCAGTCAGTAGTCATTCAATGCGTTTTTCTGGACTTCCTTTAGCATTTCTAACGTGACAATAATGCCGCTCTACCGATGCTACAATCTCTTCACTTTTTCCATAATTATTGTCAACTATTGCTCAAGCTTCCTCCCTTGAGCAGGTTTTGGTCACTAAAGTTATGCCGTTCACGAACTAGTTCGTGAAAATTATTTCAGAAAGGTGGTAGCAACTATACAACAATTACAAAAAAACACACAATTTATTTTTGTGTGGCCTGCACAAGAATTGAGAATTGCTTGGTTGTGTTATTGTTATAAAGTTGCTACCACCATTTTGGAGTAATCTCTTAATTTAACGAACTAGTTTAAGAACGTCCCAATTGTAGTGGTCCTGACTGACGCATAATACAACTACTACCACAAATTACTGAATTAGTTAGTGGACTCAGAGGCTCACAAAAATACACAAAGGTAGGAAATGTTAAATAAAATTGTTGGTTCTTAAATAATGCAACCAACCTTTTTATGCTCCACTTTGGTTTTCTTTTCTGTGGACAACAAAAAAGTTTTTAAAATATGCTCTTTAGTTTTGGTAGCTAAAAGAGGAGTAAGTAGGGTTAAGTCGAATGTAGGGATACACTTCTTCCGCCAATGTATCACACTTCTGGATTAAAAAAAATTCAACTGGTTTGTAATTTTCTTTAAATAATAAACCGTTTATTGAACTCTAAGGAATATACCGTGATTTTTAAGGATTTTGCTTTTTAATTTCAAAAAACAAAATTATTCAATACGAGAAGCCATGGTTACCATATAATTTTAATTGCTGATTAATGTGGGGGTGCAATTTTGAAGTACTTTTCTAAACATAGCGGTTGATATATCGCCAGCTGGGTTTGCGAAACCTCTCAAAAATAGTTTACAAGGTTAAATCACGGAATCTACATGATCTTGTAACAGATCCTCAACGTTAGATGTATATGCTTTTTTCATACTTCCCTACCAATAAGACTGAGGATAGATTACTTTGAAAGTTCTTACGAATCATAAAGGGACTGTGGAAATTCTATACTAAACCCAAGCATATTTTTTTATATACAGTAAATCATGCTGTACATCAACCTACATTTACGTAGAGTGTAAGGTGTCTGGGTAGGCTAGTTGAGAGTGTACCGAGTTTCGCTAAGCGCACAACAACAAACAAGGACCGATTGCCCTATTACCAAGATTTTGCTGTAGCACCTAAACAAAACCACACGCCAAAATGTAGCGATAAGTATGATGAAGCAAAACCTAATTTAGTTACTATTCTATTTACATTTCAAAAAGAAACGAAAAACACATCCATTTTTGTATCCACATCCTACCAAAGGAATCTCCCTGTAAAGGAGGAAAACAACCAAATTAAGCTGGTCAGAGTTGGTGGTTGGTTATACAACTAGGAGCACAGGATTTTATTAACATATTTTTCTTTAATAAACTAAATGGAGAGGGAGTTAAGGGAATTTTGATACAATTATCTCGCTGGTTTAAACAGAAACAAAAACTAAAAACTATTAAAAAAAAGTTTATAAACTAAAGTGAAAATAATAATGCATAAATTAAAACTGGAATAAAGAATATGAAAAATTCTGAATTTTTGTTTACAAAACATTCGACACAAATCGATCATTCATGTGAATATTCTATTGAAATTTACAAACACTCTATGCTTTAACGTATCTATAAAGTATACAGTGGCCAAAAAAAGTATGCGATTTGAGCAGGAAATATTTTATAACAAAGAAGAGTAGTATGTTTATAGTTGACTTACAATGAACTTTATTAAAAGTTTCAAACTACTCTAAGTTCTCTAAAAAATTTCACAAATACAATTGAGAAATGGCACTTAGATGCTCCTATAGTGCGGACTGTTGGCTTCATTCTTCATTTGGTCTAGATGAGTGACAAAGCAAGATGTGTCCAAATATGCCAAAAAAAATCCCTCAGAGATCGTTTATCAATCTTTTAGTTATTTACTTGTTTTATTTATTTTTATTTCCAGATTCGATATAAAGTCACAAAATATTTGACTTTTCAGTTAAATATGTTTTGACGTAAGCGGTTATGTCGAAACATATATAACTCGGCATATTTATCTTCACACACATTCGATAAAGTTACTTTTCTTTAAAAAAGCTATATATATATATAACGATATTATACCATAGAGAAGTATGGATTACGTTACTATTCTATAGAAAAGTTATCGATTACGTTACTATGTTACAGAAAAGCTATCGATTAGGTTACTATTCTATAGATAATTTATCGATTACATTACTTTTCTAAAAAAAAAATTTCGATTACGTTAATATTTTGTAGAGAAGTTATCGATAACACAGCTATTCTATAGAAAAGCTATAGGTGGTAACATTAATATTCCATTAGAAAGCTATCTAAATTCTGTAAAGAAGTTATCGATAACTTGATTATATTATGCCCTTAATAGTTCTTGTTTGTAATACATAACTGGTGCAAGGCAACCTCAAATGCATCAAGGTTAGAAGGCCTTCCTGAAAAGCTAAAGGAAATATCTTTAAAAAACGTGAATTTAAATTAAATAATTTCTAAAATCAAAGAAAGTCTTTAAAACTGCTGTTCTCCTGGCGCAATGTTAGTTAATCTCGTTTAGTGAAAAATACTTCTAGTTGAATGGATGTGCATCTGTATACTTTTCTATATTCATTTTGCCCTGTTTTGTTTTTAAAAATGAAAATATTTTTGGCTTTTTGCGAATATTTTCAACATTATCAAACAGCATTTATGGCAAATGATTTTTATTTTTCCTATTCCGTGAGTTAGATTCCTTTTCGTGGTTTCATATAACAGGCACATGTTGCTTTGTTGCCTTTTGTTTCATGGCTAGAGCGCCGTCATCAGTATAATAGTCAACAAGGTTTTGCCTGAAGTAGAACTTTTTCGACTCATTAAATAAATATTTGTGTAATACACAGAACTCAATGGTTATTCGACCTATTTTTGGTGGTTCTTGCTTAAATTGTGTTCGCATTACTGGGGCACGTGCAGACATAATACCAAATGCGTTCGGACTGAGAAATAGGCTTCAGGAGTTTTGTTGTCTGTTTTTTTACACATTACGACATTCAGTTTTCACAGGATGTATAATTTTTTTGGCCGCTACAAAGAAATTTTAATAAATAAAAGGGTGCTTCATTACAAAAATATATAAAATGAAATTATACACCCTGGCAAAATTTCAGCTTTCTATCCGCTATGACTTCCAAGATATTGCTTTCAAAATTAAAGACTTAAAAATCAAATTTCTTGAAATTCCAACGCGCTACAGCAAATCTCCGAGATAAGTATACAGTTTTTTCAACCCATTTTATTAGTACTCGTCTTTCTTTTCGGTGGCACAAAAAATCTAATTTTGTTGTACTAAGTTATACAGTAGTATTAATATTTTAGGTCAAAATCTAAAAATTAAACTTAGCAAATTGTTAAAATACATTAAGTTCACACGCCTTCCCGTTCATCATCAAAAAAAAAAAAAAACTATTGACGCCGTTCCACAGCAAATAATTAACAAATTTTTATAATTTTCCATGAAGAAGTTTTTCCATGTTGTGGGAAATAAATTTGTTTTTTAAGACAAATATTTTAGTTAAGTGTGACCGCAGCCAAAACAATTTTTCCCATTTTTATTTGACACCATTTTATGGGTGTTTGAACAAACAAAATTAGTCAAATAAATGTGCATAGTGTAGTGTGACCACAAAACAAATTTTGTATTTCTTTGAAACATTTTTTAGAAAAATTTGACGCCACAAATTTGTACCTTTAGAATTTAAATTTAGTATCTAGTCGTAATATTGTGGGCTAGGTCCTAATATTGGCTTTAGAGAGTTAACGAATGGACGATGATCGACTTATAATCCCCTTAATAAGTAAATAATAAATTGCCCACACCTGACAGCTTCATAGCATAACATTATTTTTTAGCTCTGTATTGGCCTTGCAAGAAAATAAAACCTTTTTAGCGCTGAAGGAAAAAGCCAAAAATCTAGAACTCTCTGGAATCTAACCAAAAGTCAATTTCATTAAAATGTGAGGCGTCTACCGACTGAAAAATTCTCCTATTTTAAAATTTTTTTGGTAATTTTTATTCTAGGGTTTTTCTTCATTTCCACATACGTTTCGTTCATCTCATAGTGATATATATTTTTTGTAATAAACAGTTTTTCTTGATTTTTTACCTTGGGTTACGAACGCAATAAAACGCCACAATTTGTGTTGGTGGTATCCAGTGTTTGGTGCAGATGGTCTTGCAAAAGTGCAAATCCTACAAGAAAATATTTGAAATTTCTGTTAAATTTCAAAAAAAATAAGGTGGAATAATTTGTCTGACCCCATTTGCACCAAACTCTGAATACCGCTATTAAAGGGAAACCGATCTTAAAATTGGTTGTTTTTGTTTTCAATATAAGTTCTGGCGTTGCGTTGCATTTTATAAAATAAAATTTTTTAGTATGTAAGTTATGTAAAATGTTGCACAGCCGAATATAGCGCCCTTACCAGTTAATATGTCTAAATTCTTAAATTAACTACAAATATTTGAACGTATTTAAATTGTTAAGGGAAAGATGTTTTTAAAATGCTTTAAAACCAATCGCTTAATATTCGCAGGTTAGTAATGGGTTAAATCTATTTTTTGCAAACGCTGATAAAAGTGTGTAAATTTCTTTGGAATCTGTTTTTTTCCGCTACTTAGTCTACATCAAAAATGTAGCATTTTTCCTTGGTTTTTACTCACAAAGAAATATGGCGGTTAATAAATCCTATTTACCCTTTAATTACAATTTTCCACACTATCGTTGTGACATTTTTATGTTCTGCCTCTTTTATATACTTTTTTCAACTCATTGTCTATTCATGATGAGTAAGAATGTGGCGATGGTCATCATTGTCATGATGTTACTGCATTTTTTTTTCAACCAATGTTTCCCTAAATATTTTACATCCTTCGGTGTCCTTCCATAAAACCACACAATTTGTAACATCATCAACAATAACAAACCCAAGTAACATACAGTAACAACTCGAACCACAGATCCGCCACTTCACATCTCCCCTTCTGAGTAACTTTGGAACAAAATCCTTTACTCGTAATAATGCCTTCAGTGAAGGCTCTTCATGTTGTTAAATTTTTCTTCCTTGTTGTTATATTGTATTTGTTACTTGTTTTAACTTAAATATCATATTTTTCTCTGTGCTCTTCTTTTTTTAGGTCATGTTGGCGGCTGTGGCATAACAGATGAAGTTTCCCAATGGATGGAAAATATACAAAATTCAGCCGTTGAAGAATTGCCTACCCCAATGTCAAAGGATGAAAGACTCCCCAAGAAACGTGCACCAGCGGAGCATAAACTTATATTGACTGTAAGCGAAAAACCTATCGAAGAGGAGGCACAAAAACAGAGCAGTAATAACAGTAGTAGTAACAAAAGTGAACAACAAAAAACCACACATTCAACGTCCTCAACCTTTGGTTCGTCCACATCCACACAACCACCGAAAAAATATGCCAACAACAACAATAATAATAATAATCAAAACAATGGTGCCATGGATGATTTTAAATATCCTTATGAAAAATATACAAAAGAAGCAAATTTTCGTTTCGCTGCCAACGATGATGGTGACGCCGAAAATGATAATGAGGAGGATGAGGTGGCTGTTGCTGCTGCTAGTGCTGGTGCTGGTTATTTTTATGACCCCGAAACAGGGCGTCGTTTGCAACCCACCGATACAGACTGGCATGAACGTGTTCACGAGCGCGTAAGACGTGCATCCGGTTCTCCGGGCTCTTCCGCTCGTCGTGAAGATAATAAGAATACCTGCTCATTGTACATACAAACTGATCCATTGATTTGGCGTCATATACGTGAAGGAATCGCTGATGTAAGTAAACACAAAAATAAAAAATACAAAAAAGTTAAGAAAAAGATGAAGATACAAAATTGCTGACGTTTTGGTAAATTTTTACATTTCATTTCCGTTTCGCGCAATTACATGAGGGAATCGCCAAGTTCCCTGCCGCTTTTGCTGGCATTTTTATTATTTCATTTTATTTAAATACATTTTTTTACGCTTTTCAATGAAAAAGCGTTACGGCAGGTTCGTAAATAAATTACATATTTTATTGAAAAAAGAGGGTTTTCTTATCAACGAAATCAGCGGAAAAAAGTGGAAATTCATTCAGTGAAAATAATTTTTGACAGGTTCTGCGAAAACGTTACTTCTATATATAAAAGTAATCTATGCTTATAATAGTATATAGAAAACTATTGGATAACGTTACTCTTCTATAGAAATTATCGATGGCGTTACTAATTTATAAAAAATTTTATTAATGGCGATACTATTATATAAAAAAGTTATCGATAACTTAACTATTCTATAGAAAAGTTATCCCTGACGATACTATTCTATAGTAAAGTGTTTGATAATGTTACTATTCTATAAAAATGTTATTGACTACGTTATATTTCTATAGAAATGTTGTCGATTACGTTACAGTTCTATAGAGAATTTTTCTATAACGATATTATTCTATAACGTTATTATTCTATTGTTAAAGTTACTTTTCCTTAGAAAAGCTATATATAACATTATTATTCCATGGAAAAGTATGGATTACTTTACTATTCTTTAGAAAAGTTATCGATTACGTTACTATATCATGGAAAAGTTATCGATTACGTTACTAGTCTGTAAAAAATTTATCGGTTACGTAGCTATTCTATAGAAAATTTATCGATTATTTTACTATTCTATAGAAAACTTATCGATTACGTTCCTATTATGTAGAAAATTTATCGATTACGTTACCATTATATAGAAAATGTATCGATTAAGTAATTCTATAAAAAAAAGTTACTGACAATGTTACCTTTCCTTAAAAAAGCTACAAATAACTTTATTATTCTACAGAAAAGTTATCGATAACATTGCTATTCCATTATATAGAAGTTATAAATTTTTTATTTGAATTTTTTAAAAACCTATTAGTAATTATTCATAATTATTCTATGGAAACATTTTCGTTGACGTTACTAAATGCTATCTATAACTTTTCTAATATGTTGAAAAGTTATCAGTAACTCTTACCATATATAAAAGTTATCGATAACGTTACTGTTTCTATAAAAGTTAACAATAACGTTACTATTTTAAAGAAAACGTTACTTTTCTATAGAAAGAAAGTTAATCGATAATGTTACTCTTCATTAAAAAAGGTACTGGTAACGTTTCTTTTTCTTCTATAAAAAAGATTGAAAGCGTTACTGATCTATACGAAAGCTATATATAAGTTTACTATTCTATTAAGAAGTTATCGATAGTTTTATTATCCTACAGAATAATTAATGTTCAATGGAAACATTATTGATGTATAGAAAAATTACTTTATTCTTCTATAGAAAATTTATCGATTAGCTTAATATTCTATAGAGAAGTTATCGATAACCCCACTATGCTATAGAAAAGCTATCGGCGGTAAAATTAATATTCCATAGAAAGCTATCGAAATTCTATAAAGAAGTTATCGATAACTTTATTATGTTATGGCCCATTATGACAACCTGCCTTTAAAGTTTTTGTAATATATAACTGGAGCAAGGTATCCTCAAATGCATCAACCAGACGTTAAAATTGTAAGGTTAGAAGGACTTCCTGATAAGCTAAAGAAAAGATTTTTAAAGAACGTAAATTCAAATTAAATAATTTCTAAAAGTCTTTAAAACTGCTGTTCTCCTGGCGCAATGTTAGTTAATCTCGTTTAGTGAAAAATACTTTTAGTTGAATGAATGTGCATCTGTGTACTTTTCTATATTCGTTTTGCCCTGTTTTGTTTTTAAAAATGAAAATATTTTTGGCTTTTTGCGAATATTTTCAACATTAGCAAACAGTATTTATGGCAAATGATTTTTATTTTTCCTATTCCGTGAGTTAGATTCCTTTTCGTCGCTTCGCAGCTAAAATAGAAGGGGGCATCATACAACAGGCACAGGTTGGTTTGTTGCCTTTTGTTTCATGGTTCATTCTTTAGTCAATGAATTTGCACTTTTATTAATTAATGTCTGGACTTCTTTTTTCTTATTTTTAATCCGAATCACGTACAAAATGAGAGGAATTTTTTAAGACTGAAATTTAAATCTGTTTACTTCTTAAAGGAAGTGAAACATATTGTTATTTTTAAAGCATTTTTTACATCAAAATTGTGTTTTTCATTTTATTAAAAATTTATAATATTTTTTGCGCAAGTAAGATTCGCAAGTTTATTTATTTAATATGTAAATATTTTACTTTATTTTATAACAGCATGATCGTAGTCATAAATATGAAAGGGACATTAAGACGCGAGAGGAAATCACATCGCTAATAGCACATCACGTTACCGCTGTTAATTACATTTACCGCAACACAAAATTCGATGGACGTACAGAGCATCGAAATATACGTTTTGAGGTAAGTCAGCCTTATTCCTTTAACATGTATAGTGATATTTGGACACATATGGCCCATATACTCATTCACCTGGCAGAGTTGTGCGTGCGTGTTTATGTCTAACTAATGGAGACAGTATGTAGTGGCAATAATGATCATTACGCGGGCATTAAACTGAATTTGTGCGGCGACACAGTAAACACAACAACAGCAAACAAAAGTGCTTACATGCATTTTAATTAATTCATTATCAAACCACAAATAAATTCTTTTTGTGTAATTTAAAATATTTTTTATTCTGAAATAATAACAAGCGGAAGCACACAATAATATCCTTGATTTATTATTGAAAACTCAATTTCTGTTAACACATTATTTTTTCTTTTTCTTTCCAATTCCAAACAGGTGCAACGCATTAAAATTGACGATGATTCAGCCTGTCGCACATCTTATAATGGTCCTCACAATGCATTTTGTAATGAACATATGGATGTTTCGAATTTCCTTAATTTACATTCCCTCGAAGATCATTCGGACTTCTGCCTGGCCTATGTGTTCACGTACAGAGATTTCACTGGAGGCACTTTAGGTTTGGCCTGGGTGGCAAGTGCCTCGGGTGCTTCAGGTGGTATTTGTGAAAAATATAAAACTTATACGGAAACAGTGGGTGGCCAGTATCAAAGCACAAAGCGTTCGCTTAATACGGGCATTATTACGTTTGTTAACTACAATAGTCGTGTCCCGCCCAAGGTATCACAATTGACTTTGGCACATGAAATCGGTCATAACTTCGGATCACCGGTAAGTTGAAGACTTTCGAATTCTACAAAACAGTAGTAGATAATTTTTTTAGATAAGTTATCGATATATTATTTAGTTAAGTTATCGATTACTTTACATCTCTATAAATTTGACATTAACTTTAATATTCTGTAGAATAACTAATGATAGTTTATTAATTTAAAAAAAAAATTATCGTAAATTTTTTCGATAACTTAAAATATGTTAGACAAATTCCAAATAACTTGGCCAAACTATAGAAAAAAGTAATATTTTGAAAAACCATTCATGACATTGCAATTCCAAAGAAACTCGGCAGTAAGTTCTTTAAAATTTTATAGATAACTTTACAATTTTATAGAAAAAATGAAGAACTTTTTAATTCTACAGAAATACTTATTAATCGAAGGAAAATCCACAGTTCCCTAGAAAACTTTCTGTAATTAAAAAGGTTTTTTTTTATTCTTAATAAGTAGCAATTTTATCGATAACCCTGTTAATTACTATAGCTAATCAATAAAACAAGTTATTGATAACTTTCACTTGGGCAAAAAAATTATCGATAAACCCTTTGGAAATTTTAAATAAATATATTTTTAGAATTAATTTTTTACGCTCCCTCTTTTTAGCACGATTATCCGCAAGAATGTCGCCCCGGTGGCTTGAGCGGCAATTTCATAATGTTTGCTAGTGCCACTTCTGGCGATCGTCCAAATAACTCCAAGTTTTCTTCGTGTTCCATACGCAATATTTCCAATGTCCTGGATGTTTTGGTGGGCAATATGAAACGTGATTGTTTTAAGATTTCCGAAGGAGCCTTCTGCGGCAATAAAATTGTTGAACAAGGCGAAGAATGTGATTGTGGTTTCAATGAAGATGAATGCAAAGACAAATGTTGTTATCCTAGATTAATTAGTGAATACGATCTATCCCTCAACAGTTCCGCCAGAGGGTGTACACGACGTGCCAAGACTCAGTGCTCCCCTTCACAGGGTCCCTGTTGTCTGTCCAACTCCTGCACGTTTGTACCCTCAAACTATCATCAGAAATGTAAAGAGGAAACAGAATGTTCCTGGTCTAGTACTTGTAATGGCACTACAGCCGAGTGTCCCGACCCCAAGCCTAGGGATGATAAGACAAAGTGCAACAATGGCACAGCTTTGTGTATAAGCGGCGAGTGTTCCGGATCGATTTGTTTGCTGTGGAATATGTCAGAATGTTTTTTGACTTCCCAACAGCAGCCGCAAGTAGATAAACGGAAATTGTGTGAATTGGCCTGCCAGAATGGCAATGATACATCTACTTGTAGAAGTACCTCAGAATTTGCTCATTTATTTAGTTTGCCAGTGGGCGGTATTAGCTTACGTCCCGGTTCACCTTGTGATAATTTCCAAGGTTATTGTGATGTGTTCCTTAAATGTCGAGCAGTCGACGCCGATGGTCCTTTAGTGCGCTTAAAGAAAATGCTGCTTAATCGTCAGACACTTCTAACAGTGGCTGAATGGGTGACAGAAAACTGGTATATTGTGGTGTTGATGAGTATTGGTTTCATTATTGTCATGGGCATATTCATCAAGTGTTGCGCCGTACATACTCCCAGTTCAAATCCTAAAAAGCGAAGAGCTAGAAGAATATCAGAAACACTAAGAGCTCCTATGAATACTTTAAGACGAATGGTAAGTTTTTATTCTACATTTAATACGAATTTGAATTTAATAATAATCATTTTGATCATTTTTCTCTAGCGTCATCCGCATGGACGTGGTGCTGGTCCACGCAGCATACCACCGCCCGTGCATGACTTACGTTCCCAGCACCGTAACTATCCTCCCGATTGGGATCGTCATCATCGCTCCGGCGGTGCTGGTGTTGTTGCTGCTCAAGGTGTTGTGCCATTGCCGGGCGCTGGCAGCCATGCGAGTCGTTCGGGGGCGGGTAGTCGACCACCTGGTGGTGGTGGCCGTAGTTCACGTTCGAATGGATCTAGACAACCTAGCAGCTCTAGATCAGCTGGACAACATGGGTATGGTGATGTCCCACCTAGTGTGGGTCCATCATCTAATAGTACGGGTGGTGTTGGTAGTGGTTTACATATGGGTGCACCGATCGTTGGGCCGGGTTCATCTACTAGTGGTGCAGGTGTTTTATCACGTGCCCAAATGCCTTTACCCGCCCTGCCGTCCAATGCACAAACGCAACAACAACTGCCACCACAAGCATACTATGCGCCGAAAGGTGTGTGTGTTTAATAGTTTAAATAGATCAGGGTGCCGAAGGGTAATGAAATAATAGAGATGTGAGATTTATAGGAAAAAGCAAGTATAGGCAATTTTTTTAATTTTTTCATTTTTTTTATTAAAATTTAATTGTAGCCTTTTCTGTAAATTTAGGAATAAAATCTATTAACAAAAGCAATTATAATTTAAAGTTGAAATTTTCAGCGACGCTCCAATTTATACATAGCGTGGATTTTATAACGAACAGAGCACGTAACGGAAGATCAAAGAGAAGATGGGCTTTGCTCACGTTATTTGCGTAAATAATGCATGATCACGTTTGATCGTCAGTAATTTGTTGTTCCAAATACGCTATCTTGCAGTGGTGCTTTATTGGCAGCAAGTTTGTATAAAGTATTTGGGAAAGTTTCAATAGTAAATGCTTTCATTAATTTAATTTTTTCCGTGAGCATCTCGCTACCATTGAGTTTTTGTGATCGTGAATAAACTTTCATTATACGAGTATTCACGTCATCGATTGAGCAAGAAAAAAACATGATCGTATATTAGTAATATATTTATCGTGATTTATTCACGGTTCCAGCTAGAATTGTGCCGGTCACAAACTAGTTCATTCAACTGGGAGTTTATTTACTTAAATTTTTCAAACATGAAATACAATTTTTCTAAAAATCATAAATGCGCATTTCACATTTTAACATTTCTCTTACAAAACTGCATCATTCTATTTTTGAGATTGTGTAGTCGCAAAACAGAATTTTTGACACTGAAATCCCATAGTGCGGCAGGTTGGAGGGTGTAGAATAATTTTGTTTCAGAAAAATCCATTTCGAAAAATATGTCAGTTTCGTTATTTTGGTGGTTAGGGCTTGACAAGATTGATTTAAACAAAATCGGATTTTTAGTTGCGTTATAAAAGTTTATATTGAAAATTACAAAGAAACACAAGAGAAAGAGAGTAAAATGTCGAAACAATAATTATGGAAGTACTATTAGTAATGGTCAACAAATTAATTCTTTTTTATTAAATGTATCGATTCCTATGACTTCTAATCATTGTAAACGATGTACAGCCTTAATTACATTATCGCCAATCACGTCAAATAGAACACATGGCATTCGAATTGCCACATGTCTTTTAATGTCAGCTTGTTAAGCTTGGCCACGATTGCTCGTAAGCATTAAACATCAGTCTAAAAGGGTCAAGTCTTAGTAAGCAATGACCCAACAAATTTTCAAAACTTCAAATTATTATTATTTGACTGTTACATATTTTGAGCATTTCGAAATAAATGGCCAGCCAGTGTAGTAATAAGAAATTTTTTAAACGACTCCTATAAATATCTCACATCTCTTATTTCCCGATGTAGGCCAATGGCAAAATTTCTTAGCCTCCTTTAAGTTTCGTTACATTTTTTAGCCAAGTTTTTGTTATGCTTTTGCTGAAAGTTATTTTTTCTTCAAATTTTAATGATCTTTTGAATGTTTGATTTTTTCTTTCTTTTTTTCGTTCGTTGTTGTATTTCAAGAAAGAACCTAGAGAAACAAACATATCTCCTTTTTTTGAATATCTATGAAATTAACTCCACACCTTATTTTATAGTTGAAGTCCGCAATAAATCCCGTTCATCACGCACAAACACATCCTCCTCTACATCGGCTAAACAAAGCCAACATAAAGCCAAAGACCAAACACACAATCAAAAGTCTGGCAAATCTCGTCGTAATATGGTTTATTGATTCCTAGGACCAAAAATAAAACTACATAAAAAATACAAATATATTTTAATACTCCCTACAAAACAAACAAAAAAAGAACCTGTTAAAAAGACACATAATATTTTAATATACTTCTTTAATAGAGACACAAAGCCATACAAAACTTCATAATACCTATAAAAAGCACAAAAAGAAAACGTGTTCGTTCATTCATAGAGATCTCATGATTGGTATGATTATTACTTTAATTTTATTTCTTTATTATTTTGTTTTTGTTTTTATTTTGAATTCTTAGAATTTATTTAGTCTTGAGATTATTGCTTTCCAAGTTATTAATTTTTTGATTTGTTTAAGTTTTTAATAGCAATTGTTTTGGTTAAACGTAATTAAATTCTTATAAACAGTTGTTGTTTTTGGTTTGTGCATGTGTTTTGTTATTATTTTATGTTTTATAATTAATTTGTTTTAATGTTTTACTAATTTGTTTTCGTAAATTTATTAACAAATATGCGCTAACTTTTAACATTTACATTTCCAATGTATAGGGTGGTCCAACCGAAACGCACGATATTAATTGTAAATAAAACGAAAAGTTTTCAGAGAATGATCTTAATATTTTTTATTATGAGAGAAAGATCTATGACAATTATGTGTGAAACAAAATATCGGACATATGCTCGTCACGGTTTCGGTGGAATACCTTTATCCGATGGTCGATATTTTCAATGAGATTTAATGTCGTTAATGTGCCGTATCATCTCATTCTTTAGCTCTTGAATTGTTCTTGGCTTATTGACGTAGACTTTTTCTTTTAAATATCCCCAAAGAAAGAAGTCCAACAGTGCCAAATCAAATGATCGTGACGACCAATTAACATCGCGACGAGGTGAGATAATACGGCTTTTGAATTTCTCGCGCACAAGAGCCATTGTTTCGTTGGCTGTGTGGCAAGTAGCGCCAGTTCGAAACACATATCGTCCAGGTTCATATCCTCAGTTTCTGGTCCCAAGAAGTCCGTTATCATCTCGCGGGTGTGACTCACAATTTAACATCGTGCATTATGGTTAGACCGCCCAATATAAAGTAATCGTTAAAGTGATTTACTTATCGATAAGTATTATATTGAATAACAGAACTAACAAAACTAACTTGCTTAAGTGATATGAAAGTTATCGAAAATCGTTCAATTCTATCTAAACAAAAATATATGTAGAAAATCCTTTGGCAGCAACGTAAAAAAAATGTAGCACAGTTTGTACATCATATACAACGATCTTCTAATTAGAATGTCGATTGGCTTTAGCAGAAATAAAAATAATTACAAACTATCGTAGCTTTTTGTTATGAAAGTCAATGGACCGTTTGCATCAAACACTGAATACGGCTACTAATTTTTAGATGAAAATAGTTGGATAATTATAAAAAATTATCGAATCCAAAATGTTTTGCATATGTTTGTAAATAAGACGTGCGTGTAAGCGAGGTCTGTGTATAAAATGAAAAGTTTTGCATAAATTTTCATAAGATATGGCTCATTTTGTTTGAAACATACTTACCTACCTACATGCTCGCAAAAAAGGAGCAGGATTGTTATCGTTTTCATATATGTATAAATTTACCAAGAAACACAAAATTTCAAATATTGCATAAATAATTTTTTGGATCTCTAAAACTTCCACGATATCACTGAAGGTACTGTGCACATTTAAAGGCATGTTAGCATATGTCCAAGGCCTAGGTCGACCGTAGAATTCATATTTAACAGTTGTCTGTCCGTGGACTTAAGCCTTATGCTAGCCAGTGCTGGACATTCACACACAATGTGCGCGTCCGTCCCAGCCTCGTCCTCAGGAGTATCTTCCCTCATTTTTGATATCGCGGTTTATCTCGAAAACAGTAATCCAGAAAACAGAGCCCAGATTTGGCTTCAGCGCCTCAAATAACTATTTTTATTATTATGTAGGGGGGATATCGAAGCAGACCGATAACTTTAAGAGTCCCTTTTCGAACCCCTTCTTTCCACGAATTGGTTTTAGGCAACCGATTTGTAATTTGCGACTACCTTAGTCTCATTCATGTTTCGTGCTACCACTAGCCTTTACTCTCGACCATAGTGATATCAAACTGTTGAATGGTGACTGTCGCCCATATCACGGAGTCTCTCGTGAATTGCTAGCATTTGTCAAAGTAGGTCCACTATGGAATTCACATTGAACAAGTATCTGTCCGTGGTCCTTAACCTCATGCTAGCCAGTCTTGGATATTCACGCACAATGTGCGCGTCCGTCGCAGCTTTTTCCGCAGCCGTATCTTTAGAGACTGACCCGTTCACCCCTTGCTAAGTTTTCATGTCCATCTCTTCAGAATTCCTCCATTGGCCAATAAACACCAGAGCTTCTACAGAGATTAACCTCTCCACCTCTTGCGAGGCTTCATTTTCCATTCCCATCCGAATCTCACGGTCCAACGCTAGAGAAATCCCTTTACATATTGAGCAGTCCACACCTCGCGAGGCACTCTTGTTCATTTCTTCTGGACTTCTCCCTTGGGAGCAAATAACTAAAGAAAAAAGTTTAAGTTGCTCCAGTCCGAAAGTTTACCTGAACTTGTAAACCTGTATAATTTCAATTTAGCTGTTTTCCATCAAAATGGTCAAATGAATTAAAAATTGTCATCCTTAAAGGGTAGTATAAATTTAACTTAACACTATGTTCAGATATACATAGCTGCGCAATTACGAAATTTATACAATTAAACTCGTAATTCAGCTCAATTTACAAAACAAGAACTAAATATATTGAGCAATTAGTACTTAATTGCACCATAAATTGAGTCAAATTCCCCGTGCAACTCTCGTAAAGTATATTTAGTGAGAACAATGTCAAGTCACATTCAACAATCTGAAGCTGTTACCAACCCAACTACATTTTGTTGCTCATGGCAGTTATTAAACTCTATATATAAAAAGTGAAAACAAAAATAAAAAGAAATGAAAGCTGAAATTGACTGTTAGTAAAATTCATTAAATTTTTCACAAAATTGCGTTTCAAATAATGATTTTTCTTTAAAAAAAAATGTCTCTTAAAACCGAATTTCTCTCAATTTTTTTAAAATCTAAAACACAAGTTTTTACAAACAAAATAAACATATGTGAACTGTTAAATACTAATTGAGTAAGCTAAATTGCATAATTGTGAAGACGAAAGTTTATAACTCAATTTAAAATTGAATTGTCTCAATTGAAGTGCATGTCTGAAAAAACTATAAGCCTGACAATTAAAATTTAGTCACTTAACAAATAAAGAATTTTCGAAGTTTTTGTTTGGAAAAGTCTAATTTTCCTCATGACCTTAACGGCTGGCTCGCATGTAGCCCAAAAGTCCTTGAAGAGCCGTAATCGATAATAACGAGGCGAATGGTTTTTTTCAAACCGTCAATTGACATTAGTTAATCGGCGTAGAATAGTGATTTCAAATATTCCAACGGGAAAATTTCCAGCCGTAATTGTTTTGGTATCGAATCCCAAAAATGTCATTCAGGTAAAGAGGGCAGAAATTTAAATTTTCTTGCAATTAAAAATTCATTGTCTTATTAAGTCTTAACAGTGTCTTGAGTCCATGTTACATTTGTAAGACGAAGATTTTTGTGCTTGTTTTTGCAAGAATTTAAACTATTAGAACGTTATTAAAGCAAAAACGACACCATTTCCCAAGAAAAATTTTTTTTTAATTTTGAATTCTATATATATTTTCTGTGTAACATTAACGATAACTTTTTATTTTATTTTTCATTTACTAATCAATATTGGCATGGTTTTGCTTACTAAGCTTGCTCTAATAACTTACTTGCTAAGCTGCAATTTTTTTATTGTATAAATATTTAAATAAAATAATCTAAATTATCTTTCTTTTTTTTTGCAAATTTAATTTGAATTTATTATAGGCGTCGCTCCGCAACAAGTAAATTATAATCGACCGCCATCTTTGCATAATCCTGATTTATATGCTGATGCTTATGCTGCTCTAGGACGTGGTGCATATGAAGTAACTGCCCGAACACCCAACAATAATAAAGTTTGACAGACAGATGCAAATGACCAAATAAAAACTACATCAACTACAATTCAACAAATTAATGAAGTACGATTAAAACAATTGGAAAACCAAATGAAGCAGCAGCAGCAGCAACAACAACAAACACAACAACAGCATTTTAGTTTAATTAATAATACAAATAACAACAAAAAATCAACCACAGCAACAAAAATACAAAAATCAAATGAACTCAAACTAAATGTAAATTGTATTTTTACGCTAATTATTATAGTTTAAACAAGAAACGATAAACAAAAAAAAAATTAATTTACTCAATTAGCAAACAAGGAAACAAATAATTGAAATTAATCCCACTTATTGCTTAATTATTATTTTCATTAAAGCGTTTTTCCAACTATTTGTTAAGGTTTTTCTTTAAAAAATAAATATTTTTTTTAATAATTGGTAACACGGCCAATAAAAACTATATTAGTTCTAGAAGGCAAGAGGGCCGGCCAGTGCTTATACTAAACAACTTCTACGGTAGCATCATTGACGTATCAGGTATTTCTGACCGCTTCCCGAAGCAGTTAAAACAAATTTTTGCTTACTTTTCAAACTTGTGAGTGAGTTATTAATTCGCGCAGTTCTATTTTTATTCCTCTAAATGCCTTTTACTGGTTACTAAATTTGTGTAGCTTCTTCAATCTTTACAATCGTAAAAATCTTTAAAAAATAAAACTTATTTGACAAAAACATTTTTTTTTTTTTGTAAAATATGTTAAAAAAAACAAAAATGGACACTGTCAGGCTTGTCACACAATCCGATCGAAGTGGTCTTAATTCCTCAGTTGCAATTCCGATTGAATTCGATTTGGCTTCTTCCGATTCTAATCGATTTTGTTAATTCCTGAAAGTACGAAACATCTTTTCTATTAGATTTCATATGGCAATGTTACATACATACAATGTATCAAATCAATAATAAAATACTATGTAGGTATATATTTTCCTTAGTACAAAGTTTATGTCATTAAACAAGCGATTCCACTTGTAAAATTAAAAGTGATTTAATTCGTAAGAAATTTTTCGTTTTCTTAACAATCAAAATGTGGAATTGAAACCAGTTTCGATCGGCATGGAATATCTTGACACAGCTGTATGTGAAGTTTAGAAATCAAACAGAAAGTACAGCCCATTGTTAAACACTGGTTCGCAAACCAAACTTTGAAAAAAAAACTAAAAGAGAGAATTCCATATCATGCATGCCATTTAGATTCAAGAGCACCGCTTCCAAAGTTTAATTCAAGAAAGTTCTTTTTAATAAAAAAAAAACGTGTCCATAAACAATGTTGTAAGCCAACATAGGAATTTTTAAATTAATTTAAACCCAATAAATTCACAAAAAATATTTGCATATCTCTTTGTAGTATTCGGAACATTTGCACAAAAATACCTTGAGATTTTTTGTCCAAAGTCAGGAATTTTCACACTTAAGACTTTAAAAAATTAGCGCCGGAACGATGTTTTGTTCTCTGCTAAAATATAGCCTAAGTCCCAACACTAAATAAAACTAATGTTTTGTTGAACTAAATTGAACTTTTAAACTCGTTACAGTTCTACGTAAAACAATTTAAAACCTTTAAAATATTTTGAATACCTTAGACCCTCTCTTGTGCTTAATTCGATGCCAATATTACCTTAAACAAAACCAAATTTGACCTTTATACAAAATTGCAACAAACATTTGTTAACAATATTAGTAAAGGCATTATATTAAAATTATCGATAACAAATACATACAAGAAAACGCAGTGTTATAAATTATTTGCTAAGCGATATCGCAAGTAAGCCGATAACAAAAATAATCAAAATCAAATATTTACAAAAAGTATAAATTTTTAAAGCAAAACAAAAATGTAAAAAAAACTTTGAACATATTGAACATAAAACAAAATTATAAAAATTTTCAAAAAAAGTATTTGAAAAAACTAAAATAAATTATAAATATACAAATATAAGGACCTGTTCGAAATGTTACTTTAAAAATATAGTTTGTTTGAAAAGCGAAAATTTTTTGTATTAAATTTATGTTAAACAAAAGTTTTGTTATAGTTGTAGTTTACTATTGAAAAAAGTGTCTCAAAATCAAATACAAAATTTGTTAAATGAATTATTTGTTGTAGAAATTTTAGTATTTTCAATTTAACTTTAGTACGTAGTTTTAGCAATTTTTTTAGTTTTCGGTTTTTTTATATAAATTTCAATGTTTTTGCATTTAAACAATATTTTTTAAAAGTAAATATAATGGTTATAACAACCCTGTCACAAAATACCATTCCGAACGAAACTAAAATTAATTCCGCAATATTTTTTCTTCAGAAAAATTAAAACAAACAAATTTTTCAAAATGAATTCAAATTAGTTTTCAAAATGGTATTAAAATATTTTGTACTTTCTTTGAATACATTTGTTTTTTTTAGTATAAAAAATTATTAAAAAACTTTCTAAAGATTCCAATAGTTAAATTGATCGAAATGATTTCTATACCATAAAAAACTACAAGACTGTAAATAATTTTTAAATTACACAGATCTAAAGATTTAAAAAATGTGTAAAATTTTCATGAAACCAAATTAATTCAATTATAAAGTGCTACAGATGACTTTTTTTTATATATGAAATTAATATTTTATGTTAAAAACAATGCCTTTAAATAATTGTCAATAACAATTATTTCCAAATTAAAATGTAGAACTACTTTATTTTCACTCAGAAGATTTATAGCATTGAAATGTTTGTTTGTCTTCAATATTTTCCATACGAATCAAGTCTCCAAATTAGGGAAATCACCCCAATAGATTTTGTGGTAGGATTCCATGCGTTTTAAAGGAAGTTATGAAAATGTGTTATTAAAAAAAAAACTTTCAAACTTAAAAATCACAAAAAATTTTAGAGAATTCTAAATATAATGAAATGAAAGTAAATTTAAACATAAAAAAGTTCCGAACGCAGCTCTTGCATATATTTTTTATAGCATTTGAAAAAATCTTCAATTTTTTTTTTTTAATTTCTGGCTAGTGCTGAAAAAATCCTGACAGAGACATTCTCCTAATTCAATTCTAACTTAAGTTCTTTGTTTTATTTCACAGAAAAAAAAATTTTTGAATCCCAAAATTTAAATTTGAATTAAAACCAAAAACTGCTATACTACGTTTGCTATAGTGATTTTTATTTAATTTTTTAGCTAAAAATTCTTTTAATTTAACAATGAATTCAAAAAAACATAATTAAGCCTTTTTCTATTTCCAAGAAAAGCTTTATTTAGTTTTAATTTAAACTTACAAACTTTTCTGAATATATTTTATAACAAGAAAATAATTAAATATTAATTTTTAAACAAACAAAATCAACTACAAAAACAACCACCTTAAAAGAAAAACAATTATAAAAGTAAATAAACAAAAAGTACTATAAAATTAAAAAAATATAATTAAATAAATGCAAAAACTTGCTTATTTATTTCTAATAAATTAAAGTGCTATTTTGTCATTTAAATAAAAAAATAAAGCGTCGATGTAATTGAATGAAATTATATTTAATTAGTCTATTAAGTATTTCCATAAAAGAAACAATTCCAAAAGCAACAAGAAGTAATAAAAATATTATTTTACAAATTTCCCTTTAGTTTTTGTTAGATAATAAAAGATAAATATTTTTTAATAAAACGTGTTTAAAAAGATAAATTTTATATTTTTATTAAAAAAAAACAACTAAATTTAATTAACCGGCTACCTTCTCCTACCAAAATTTCCCCCTTCAATAAAACAATATGGTGTGTAAATACAAATAAATTTAATTACAATTAATTATAAAAACAATAAGAGAAAACAACTTATAAATACATTTATTATAATAAGCTAAACTTAAGGTTTATTAAAGTAATAAACAAAAATTGATATTGAAGGATTATAAATATTGAAATGAAAAGTAATTATAAAAATGTGTATTTAGTTTCTATTTTTGTCTATAATTTTTTATTTAAGTAACGAAGAAAATTAAACAAATTAATTAAATTCATTGATTGGTTGATCAGAGTTAGAAGTACACTTGAAACGTATTTAAATTTAAATATAAAAAACCACAGAAAAAACACAAATTGATAATAAAATGTAAGAAATCAAACTATAAATAAAAAAAACTATTTTATAAAATAAAATATAAAACGAGTATTTTTTTTACTGACTGTTTTTGAACTTCTGACGCTATTAAGGCAAATTTTTCAGTTTGTCAAGTTTTAATCAATAATAAATAAAATAAATGGTATCACAAAATTATCGCCCAACTATTTCCGAACGCTGGTGTTTTTTATCAAAAGATTCAATCGGAAACTTCTAAAGACGAGCACTTTACGTAATAAAGAACTGACTAAAACAAACATCTGTCAAGCCATACAGGCTCAGAGAAACAATGGGTAAGTTAAGCAAGTTTAAACGAAGATTAATCAACTAAATATTTTTATTGAAAAAATCGATTTTTAAAAGTTTAGCTATAAATCTACATAATAGTCCTGCTATAAAAAATACTTAAGGAACTTAAGTAGATTTAGAGAGAAATTATTTATAATAAGTGTCCGCTCAACAGACATTTATCAGATGTTTACAAGATGTCATCTATGGAATTTTCTGTTGAAGCTGTTCCCTTAAACATTTTATCACGTATTTTTTCATTAAAATTATTCATAACTGAAGTTTGTCGCTCTGTAGCTAAAGTTTGGCGGTGTATGGCTACCGTTTGCTTTTCCACAGCAACAACTTGACGCTCCATTAGACTAGCGATCGTGGTAGACATTTGATGCAGATGTTCTAAGAGTTTTTCCTGATGTTCCATTTGATTCTGTAAAGTATACATGGTTTGATCCAACATAAGTGAATTGGACGGTTGTAAAGGAGGAGGTGAACGCAAATGTCCATTGGAAAGTTTACTTAAATTACTATATGCATTGCATGAAGAGTCATCAGGTATTAAAGTTTTTTTTTTATCTGCACATGTTTCCTGCAAAGATTCATCGTCTGGATACGAATAATCATTATCATATTCGTTAGAATATGTTGTATACATTGTTTGGGAATTCTGTTCATAGTCTTTTGTTTCAGCCTTAATAATGCGTGTTTCTAATGTGCTTAAAGCATCTGTTTCAGGAACCCTCTCATGTATTTCTGTTTCACTAATTTCACTCTCATAATTTGGCTCCTCTTTTACATATTGTACAACTTTAGTTGTAGATTTAAATTTACGTTTCCTCTCGCCGCGTTTAAAATCACACCAGACCTTTAACAAATGTAAAGTAATTTTTTTTTTAATTCAAATACTTCTATTTATAAATAATACCTTTTTCCATTGTTGCATTGTGCGATAAGGTGGTCCAATATTATTTAATTTTTCCGTCAGTTCCATCCAATAGATGTTATTTTTCTTTAAAATACCATTACTGTTATTTTTATGGCAATCATTATTTGTTTGTAAAGTATTTGCCAATTTGCTTTTTAATAAGCTGTATTGTTGATCCGTTGTCCTTTTGTAATTCGGTGTTTCAGTTTTCAATAATTTTCGATCATGCCTGCAATTTAAAATGTTTGAAAAAAGTATTTTAGGAGCAAATTTCGTAACATTTGTGTTTTATCGATAACAAACTAAATCAAAGTAGTTGTCTGCAAAGTTTTAAAATATGTTAATATTTATGTATGTTACAGTTCCTAAATTAATTCATAATTATTTGAACTAAATCCAGTCCGTTAAGTAAATTTTATTTTAACACTTTTTACGGCTTCTGCACTATTAAGGATCTTTATTTCGATTAAACTGTTTTATGCAATTTTAGCAAAAGCCTTCTTAGAAGTTTGGCGTCTTATAAATTTAATCAGTAAGACAAATTTACAAACTCAGGTAAACTTTTTAAATGCAGCAACGTAAAGTTGTTTTTTATGTCGAGGTGATGAATTCTAATCAATTTTCAGTTGTTCTAGTGCAAAATCTTGCGATTCTTCCGGTTTCTACTGATTTTCGAGTTCTCCCAGGTGCAGTAGACATGTGGGTGGTTTTGAATTTCTTATAGTTCCACTTTAAGTAGTACGCCCTATATTGTTTTGTTGTGCTTTCTTTTATCTACATTCTATAACACCATAATCAATGGAGTGAAAGAAAGTAGTGTAGTTAAGTGGACGCAATGTTTTTAAGGAATTCTGTTAACATAAAAGTATTTCATTAGTAAAATGTATGGGAGTCAAAGATTGATATATATAGTACATACGATCGGAATTTCAACAGAAATTAAATGGAAATTTCAGTAGAAATAAAATGAAAATTTCGATCGATATCGAAAGCCATAATTTGGCCGCAGTTACAAAGTCTGCAAAATTTTGTTGCAGCGGTTATTTAAATAGTATGTATTTGTATATATGTATGTATTTTTTGTGGCACTTATAAACAAATATTTGAGTCAAAATTTTTTATAAGAGTATTTTTTTAATGATTGATGCGGTTTGTAGCATACAAATTTTTCATATGCATTCACCCTTAATTTAGGTTCATAATTTTTTTCATAAACCGAATGTTATTATTAAATATGTACATATGTTGCATTATTAGTTCCAAATTTGCAAAACTACGGGCCCTTTGTCAGTAGGATAAACGAAAATGACAAACATGCTGTAAGAACTCATATTTAAATCGATATTCATAAAGAACGCCACTTTTAGTAACGTTCAGTAACACTTTTTGTAAAAATATATAACAAACTTTAATTAGGCCTAAGACTGACATATCTTACATACGCATGCTTATACATACATATATATTTCCAAATTTGTGTGTCGATTATTAATGTATGTCTCAAGGCATATTTAACGCCTTGGTATGTATCTTACTTTTAGTATTATTACGAGTTACAAAAAGTATACAAACCCCTTTCCTGACTGTATTATGGTGCAGAAAATAGTGCAAGATTTTTAAACTGTCTTAAAAAAGCCCCTTGTCATTACACATTTCACAAAATTATCGTTGTTGAGTCGGCAGAACTCACTTATAAAAAAATATTATTTTATTCTTGGGCGACAGCGGAAATTTTTCTGTAAAATTTGTCATGCCGACACAATCGAATTTGCATCAATATTAATTGTTCATATTTCTTAATGTTCCTGACTATTTTGGTTATTTGTAAGACCGACGCATCGTTTTTGTGTTAAATAACATAATGATATCCTGATAAACCCATTCTGTGGATTAGAAAAAGTTGTATTTTGCGTTTTTTGCTTTATATTAGTCTTTAAATATGACACTTCCATAACTTTTTGAATACTTCAAAAATCCTAGCTACCAGAACAAATTATTAAAACCGGTCTCAGGCGTAAAGTAAGATTGTCGGGAAGGTTAAGTTGGATTTGCTTCACATACATAGGAAACAAAAATGGGTTATCTTTGAGGCGGCAATAACACTCATGCATGCCTTCCCCAAAAGTAACGTGCCGTCTGCTATTTGAAGACTTTTCCCAACAGGATGTCCAGGCATGTATGTATGTATGTATGTACATATTATGTATAACCAGCTATAATTTGAATATCATAAATCTTATTTCAACTTACAACATATAATCCATATTTGAAAAATATTATTGTTAGTTTGAAAATATATCCTTTAGATTTCACAACAGTATACAAATTTCCAATATTCACTTTGTTTACATTTTATTTTCACACATTAAATATGCCTTGTTATATACGGTGTTGTAAAATGTGCGGAAAAGTTCAAAGCTACCGGATGGTAAAACAAGCATTAGCGTTTAAAAACGAGTATTTAGATATATGGTTTTTCGATTGAGTAGGTATATACTATATATTTTGTATATGATAATGTCTAAATTTTGTCTAAAAATTTAATTTAAAATATGTTTTAGTTAAAAATCAATTGTTAAAAAAGTATGATGTATATCATGTTAAACTAATTACTTTCTAGCTTTGGAAAATGTGTTCGTGGTCTTATTCGTAATTTATTGTTTACCATCGAGATTATTTCCATGTTCTCAGTATACTTTATGTACCGGTGTTTACTGACGAACTCATACATACATATTACATGACGTCTTTACTAGCCATAGGTCTGTTCAGGCTACGTAGAGATTGTTGGTCTGTTCGTGTTCAAACAATGTTTTTGATCGCAAAACGCTGTTCGGCCATCACAAACAAAATACACACAGGCAAATAACAAATAGAGCTCATCTGTAAGCACCGGTATATAAACTATGCTGAGAATATGAAAACAATCTCAATGAGAGAAAAAAGTTTTCCTATCTACATGTGTGAACAAATTAGTGGCTAGTCAAGACGTAGAATTAGAAAACATAACAGGACGGATTTAAGGTGTACAAAAAGGCCAGCTGATTATTGTAGTCTTTTCTAGCTGTCAAACTAGAAAATGTAATTTTATAGAAAACGAAAAATAAAGTGAAAACACTGGCGGTCGTTGTCCGGAATACCATAGAGAATAGCCTTGGACTCAGCATACAGCCGAAGTATGTAAAAGTCGAAATTTACATTATATATATTTAATTATGTAACATATCCCATATCTCAACATTTTTTTATTTTCACTTTTTAGGAAAAATTGGCATTTAGTAATCATATCTACGCACCGTAAAAAAATTGGTTAAAAATAACTTGTCATTAATTTTTTCCCTTCCCATACACATATGCATGTACATATATAACTTTGCTTCTATAGAAAAATACTTAATTTTGATTTAATACACTATTGTTGGGCAAGTGCAATGTTGTTATCTGTGTACAGTCACTCCAACAAATTAGTGTTCATGTAATTTTGGATTTTTTAATAAATTTTGCCGTTTCCAAACCTAATCCGAACAAAATGCATATAATGCAATTAATAAACACAAAATTCAGTTTACCATAATGATAACCATATGAACATTTTGGTAGCCCGTAACTCTCAAAATGTGTGTTGACATTATTCTTTGCATTTTATTTTTTCTTTGAACAATGAATACTAAAGGCCAAATTAACCGTCGTGCACGTTCGACTTGGACATACGCCGACTTAACCTTTTCACCCCTATCAATGAAAGATTACGTGGAAAACAATTTTCGGCTGCTGATAAATTGATTTGACAAGTGCTATAAACGTGTCATAAGATTATTTTAAAACATTACATAATACAATTTTTTTTTTCTGGAACAAAGTTACACAGAAGTTCACTAAATTTTAACCTTAAGCTGTTGAAAAATATTGTATATGTTTTTTGTGGTTTGTTTTAAAATAGATTTTTATCTACTATCTTTATAAAAATTATTAAGTTAAGAAAAAACTAACAATTTAATATGTGTATCCTTTACAACTAATATATAGTAGGTATTGCTTAAAATTTAAAACAATTTATTTTGCAAAAATACATATTTATCTTACTTTCTAGAATATCTTCAGCTTTAAAAACTAATGTGTGTTTACTTATTCTTTACGAACTGCCATTAGATAAATTAGACGATGTTGTAGTTGTAGTCCTGGAATTTGCCTTCGGCATTTTTTCACGTATCATATCGATAAAACTATTCATTACTAAGGTGTGATGCTCCGTAGCAGATGCTTGACGTCGCATGGCTTCTGTTTGTTTTTCAACAGCATTTACTTGACGTTCCATTAGACCTGCCATTGTGCTGGAAAGTTGTGACAGATGTTCCAAGAGTTTTGTTTGATTTTCCATTTGATTCTGTAAAGTATATAAAGTTTGATCCAGTAAGTGATTATTTGACGGCCGTAAAGGAGGAAGTGATCTGTGGTTTGGAATAGAACGCTGATTTACAGATGTGTGCGGCGTAAAATCTTCTAAATCATGTGTAGCATATGTGTAGGAATCATAAGGAGATTCATCAGGTATTAAAGTTTCATGTAGTTCTGGACTTAACTGTGAGGATTGTCTATCTGGATAACAATACTCATCAGCATAATCATTAGTATTTGTTGAATTCATTGATTCCGAATTTTGATCATATTCCTCCCATTCCGATCGTAAAAAATGAGCAACTTTAGTGGAAGTGGCAGGTTTATTATCTGTCTGGGAAGCTTCATTTTCCTCCTCTTCTTTTTCGAATCGAAAAATTTCATTATCCAGATTTGATTCACTTTTAATAGTTTTGGTGAACTTAGGTTTCGATTTAAAACCGCGTTTACTGTGAAAACGTCTGAAGTCGGTCCAAACCTGAATTTAATAGTTTAATTAGTTATACTAACTATACATATTTAATAAAATACCTTTTTCCATTGTTGTACAGTACGATAAGGTGGTCCAAGCGCGTTTAATTTCTCTGTCAATGTGTTCCAATATGTAATAGCATCTGCACTTTTACCTGAGCGATTTTCAATTCGAACTCTGGCCATTTCGTGAGTAAGCAAGCTATACTGTTTGTCGGTGGTCCTTTTGTAACCAGAACCGTGCATTCTAAAGGCATTTGAAAATAAAAATTGAAATTTTATAGTACACAATAACGATTTGTTAAATTGATTTCCTTTTATGCTAACAGTGGATTAAACGATGTTTTGTGAATGGAAATTTGATATTTTCTTAAATTGTTTGCGAATGAGCGATGCAATCCAATTGTTACACATTAAAAGAAAAACTACAAAAATAAAATATATGTATAAGTGCAACACGCCGATCTCATAAAATCAAACCGTTTTATTTGATAAATATTTAGGCACCCTCATATTTCTTTTAGCCTTATGTTCATTTTTGCAACCTATGGTTACAGAAACAAACTAAGCGATAAAAATATTTATCTATTAGAAATTTTACAATACAAGTTGATCTTAAGTAATAATTTACATACTTATGTAGATTAAAAATTTGTAAGAACTTAAAAACTTATCAGACATTCCTCCAACTATCAATATTATAATTTTGACAATAAAGTGCAGCAATCGATTTCATAGATTTGATTAGCATTTTATTATCGATTGCACTGGCTTATTTGAATAAAAATTAACAAATTTACACGACAGCAATTCGGCATTTTACACAAAACTTGTTTTTCCTTCTTGCACTAATTAAGCATTCTTGGCCATATTCATTCACTATTTTTGCCAAATAATTTGTTTTTTTATGTTTTGTAATCGTTTGTTTTTTTATATAAAATTTGATACATGCTTACAGTGATTGATTCATATTTATAAAAACTGATAATTTAATTTATGTAGAATAGCTTTTTATGACAAATATATAAAAATCACTTTCCACTTTTTTAAGTCTGCAGATGGCGAATACACATTCACTTTGTTTACATTTCGTTTTTCACATACGAAATGAAGTGTAGCGGACTGTCAAACAAATAACAAAATAAAGTTGCCAGATGAAAATGTAATAAATACAAAGGAGCGGTGGACATGTTAGACGTGTGTGTATACATAGTTATTTCTAGTTCAAAATGAAACAAAATAAAATCTATTAACTGGAACTAAATGGCTTCAATTCATTGGTAATTTCCTGTCATTATTGTTTTTATCATAGACTACTAACTAGACGAGAGAACTTACAACAACATTACCTCATTACCTAGCTTAGTTATCTCTTTCATATAATCGCGTTAATTTAAAATTTTGTAGGTAAAAACAACCGTCATTGTTTGGTATTTCGTTTAAATTCGGTGGTTCTAATTCCTGCTGTTTACAAGAGAAACGTGCCTTAACGTCCAATGTTGTTTGAACATAATATATATTAGCAATTGATCGCCCATGTTCTGAAAATCGAATAACACTTAAGATTTGCTTTTACGATTTGAAATCGCAAAATAGGTTTAAATGCTTCCTTTTTATTTAAAAAATAGGTAAAACCAATTTGATACTTTTTCGACTGTAGCTCTTCTAAGCCAATATAGGTAGCAATAACGCTGTCGGAATTTTTATTGAAAATTTCTTTCTTAAAAAAATTTCAGAACTTCGAAAACTAAAAAATCCCGCGCGTTTGTCAGAATATGAGCTAATGTACATACATACATGCATGTATATATATTTTCTATATTGCTACGTTTATATCTGAAATTTTCATTAGTATTATGGATAATAAATCTTCCACCTTCAAGGACTTACATGCATCCATTAAATATACATACATACATTAGTATATTATTAGTTTAACTTTATAATTTATATGTATGTGGTTAATACAATTTACAAAAGAGTCGGAATTAAATCTTCTTTTGAAGGTCAAATCGCAAAAAATACAATAAAATTTAAAATTGTGGTAATTTTTTACGAACATGAAAGGAAGCACTCATAGATCCACTTCAGCAGCAAAACGAACATATGTAAATCGTTAGATCTCTTTAAAACTCGAGCGACTCAGCAGCGAAATAAAAGAAGAATTTGGTACTAAAGCTAGTTTGGCGAATGTAATAAAATATAATAAAATTGCAAAAAAATACCACTTTAATCCATTGTGAAAAATAGAAATCATCTCAAGTTTGCTGAGAGTTACATGACATGGAAGGAAGAATAAAAACACCTGGTATTTTGAAAGGAAAAGAAATAAAATTTAAAGGCCCTGATTGCTGTAACGTTTATTTCCATGAGCTTATCAAGTACAGTTGAACTGCAGTTTCTTTCAACAACAAAATGAGTGCCTTTAATTATAAAGGAATCTTTGCGAAAACTTTTCCACCCTTCACCACCATCTTTGGGCCCATTACCTGCAATTTCGCATGATATGCCAATCCATACTGTAAGGCTGGTGCAACAATTGGTTAATGAAAAGAATGTATTGAAACTGTGTGGAGATTTCTTTCGCATAAGACCTATGAGCCTGGCCGTCAAGTCGAAATAAAAAATTGATTAATAACTCCTATTCAAGTAATCGGGATCATTTCAACTTGGATAAGACTAAGGCGCTAATTTCATAAAACACAACGTAACGCCAGGACTTATATGAAAACCAAAATATAAAGAGTTGGTTTCCTTCTCAAAAACCCAAAAATTTTTATGAAAAACAATAAACAAAATTTCAAAATCTGTTTTTTTTTTTTGTTCTTATAAATTGTGGCATTTTGCTGAGCTTTATAAAATTTTGGCATAAGTAATTTAAATAAAAACTACATTTTATGAAAAATAACTTTAAAGCATTTATTTGTTTAAGATTGCTAAACCTAAGCTGTGCGTGCATACTTTATAACTAGAACCAATTATATTGGTAGTTTGATCAATAGCTTTTCTGAGAACTGTTATAATATATTGCTAAAATGTTCAATCTATTCAGATGAGCGGCAGTGTTAAATTATACAGACATACGTATATTAGCGTAATTGCGTGACAACGCTAGGTTGTACAATTTGTTTAAACAAGTACAAACTTAGCGTTCCTGAACGCACGTGTGCTAGTTTTCCAAAGACTTATCAATTTATCTACAGAAAATGTTTTACGTTCGAATAAAAAAAGTGTTATTTATTCAAAAATCCTTGTACGTTACCATTTCTAGCTATTTATATTCAACGATAAATAACATTTTTATAAATTTTGTGCATCCTTTAATAAAATTTAATATCAAATATTAAGATGATTATATATATACATTATACATACACCATATATGTATATGAAAAGTCAAATTTCATTTAAAGACTAAACATAAAAATTTATTAATTTTATAGTTAAAATATGTAGATATACATACATACTATATAATTGAATTATATATAAAAAAGTAAATTTTTTACTTTAATAAACTTAAATAAATATTTACTATAATTTTTTCGAATAACTCCCTTTACACTTACTAAGTACTTTTCTTCTAGCCTCTAGCCTTAAAAACAAATTACGACATTCTGTTGCCCCCAATTGTTTTTCCAGGATATTATTTTGTTCCTCCAAATTTATTACATGCCTCTCCATTAACTTTACAAAGTTTGTGCTGATTTTTGTTAGATGTTCCATAATTTTATTTTGATTTCTCATTTGATGCTCTATGGTAGAAAGAGTTTGTTCCAAATAATTTACTTTTTCCTGACTAAATTTAGGCGGTGACAGACAATCTGAATTATAGTTGTTCGAATTGTTATGATACATTTCTTCACCTTCCTCGTCTTCTAGAGAAATTATGTCATAAGAGTTGGCGTCATGAGATGAATTGTAAAAATGTTTCTCAGTATTATCAAGTTCATCCTCTGCCAAAGGATTGTCATAAGATTCCTCAGCTTCGTTTTGTGATTCATCATACATATTTGTTGGTGATAGATATGACTTTTGTGCAGTATTTTCGTCATACGAAGCATAAATAGAGTCGGAACTACATAAAGTTTCTAAAAGTTTATTCTTTTTTGATTTATATTTGACCTTCTTTGGTTTAGGTGTGAATTCTTCGCTAAGACGTTTTATGCTACGCAAACGTAAATCGGACCAAACCTGAAATGACGATTGAGAATATTCGTAATTTAGAAAATGGAAATAAAAATTTTAACTTCAAAAAAGATAATATTTCCAATCAATTATATTTTTTTAGAAATGATAGAAATTATTATGGAATTTTTCTACAAATACTTGTATATTTTATTTATTACTAAATCTTATTATATAAACATTAATAAAAACTACTTTATAATACACATTTCGGCAACTATATATCCTAATCAATATAATTGTTCTTCACATTTTAATTTTCTTCTAGCTTGCCGTCTTAAAAATATATTATGGGTTTCCTTTGATTTTAACTGCCTTTGCAATATAGACATTTTTCTCTCCTCCGCTTTCATATATCTTTTCATCAATAATGTCATATTTGACGAGACTTGTAGCAAATGATTCATTAATTTATTTTGCTGGTGTAATTGTTGTTTTAATGCAACTAATGTCTGACCCATTTCATCATACGGTTGCAATTGTTGGGTTTCATTTAAATTACGCTGATCTATTTTATTGAAACTAAATTTGTTTTCGATAAATTTACTTTCTTCTTCATCAAATTCGTCATAGGACTCATAATCATGGGCGGCTTCGGGATTTTTTTCATCATCACTGTGTTCGGTTTTTATATGCGTTTCATAAATCGAAATCGAACTATTTAAAGCTTCCATTAGTTGGTCTTCAGCGGGATCTATACGTTCTGTTTTTGGTTTCTTAGGTTTTTTCATACTTTGTTTTTTAATGCGCAAGCGGACGTCAGACCAGACCTAAAATGTATACACATAAGGAAATTGTTTAATTATTCAACTCTTTATTTGGAAAAACAATTTCCGTAATGTAAAATTTATATTTACGTTTTTTTTTATTTATGTCTTACCAAGTCTTAATATTTTCAAATATTAAAATTTTTTTTAATTGTTGGCTGAAATAAATTTTTTGGAGAAATAAAAAATCTAGAACATTTTGTTATAAAAGATTTAAATCAGAAAATTTGGTAAAAAAAATTTGTAAAAAAATTTAAAAGGTTTAAATTTAAAATTTTGGGGAATTTTTAATTTTATATTTTCTTTCATACAAAAAAATGTATAGTATTTATCTAGTATACAGGTAAAATACTTGTTCGTCTGATAGATAGAAGCTTAAATTGTATGTATGTATGGACGTCTGTAATACGCCATTTCATAAACCTTTTTTCAAGTTTCTTAATGTACAGCCATGGTCATTAGATTAGCACAAAACTTAGTCATAAAAACAATCACATTTTTTATTGAATTTTAGTTTTTGTAAGAAAAAACTGAAAACATAAAAACTTAAAATGTATATTCTTGTTTAAAAAAAAACAAAAAGTTGGACCAAATTGCCAATCGCCTGTTCATTCAGGCCTGAAACATTTCATGCCCCAGATTTAAATTGGACAGTAAATTAGCACAAATTAAAATTTCTGAAATAAAAATAATATATTTTTATAAATAATAAAAAAAAATATGTTTTTAGTTTACTTGATGAATATTTAGTAGTGTAGCCTTTATTTTCAAGCACCGCGTGGCATCTACGGGACATGCTTTGAATTAAATTTTGGCAACGCTCTTTGGGAATCGAGTACCAAGCTGTCTGTATTCCAGTCCACAAATCATCCAAGTTTTTGTACTTATGGCTAGAAATTAAACTTTTTACATCATGCCAAAGGTTTTCGATCGGGTTTAAGTCGGGACCAGTCTAAAACAGGGATGTGTTCTTTAGAAAACCAATCCTTTACAATTTTCGACGTGTGTTTTGGATCATTATCGTGCATGAATGTGAATGAAACTGGCATGTGTTCAAAAGCATAAGGTTCCATTTGGTTCTTAAGAATATCCAAATACTGATAACGGTCCATTTTTCCATTCATTTTCACAATCGGGCCCACGCCGTACCATGAAAACGATCCCCACACCATGATGCTTCCTCCACTATGCTTCACGGTCTTCTGAGTGTAGATGGATTGAATGCCTGGCATTTTGGTCGATGAACAAACACTCTACCATCCGGTCCCATACGATTTACCTTCGTTTCATCACTCCAAAGTATTTTCTTCCAAAACGACAGCTCTTTATACTTGTGGGTACGAGCAAACAATAAACGCTTGGATATATTTTTTTTTGATAGAAGTGGCTTCTTTCGGCTGGTGCATCCAAACAGCTGTGCGTCATTCAGACGTCGTCGTATAAGCCTGTCTGATAAATTTAACCCGAATTGAAAGTTAATTTCGTTCGCAATATCGCGTGATGACATGAAAGGGTTCTTTTTCGACTTCCGGACAATAGCACGGTCCACTACTTTAGTTGTTTTTTTGACACGTGGCTTCTGTTTTTTACTTTCTGTTGCATCCATTGAGTTTGTTTTTAATAAAATAATTAGGTTATGAACCAATTTTCGCGAACGATGCAAAATTTTAGCAATTTCAGCCGGCTTTTTCCATCATTTAACATGTTAATGATAATGCGCTTCTCTTCTTGTGTGCAATCTTTTCCTCGTCCCATTTTTTGCAAAAAAATACGTGAAACAACACAAAATTTAATGAATTTAATGTAACAAAGAAATTACGCGAAAAAAAAAATTTACAACACTTTTATGCACGTTGTGCTAATTTGCTGTCCAAGCCAAACTCAGTTAATGACACAAATCAGCAATTAAAACAAAAAAGAGAAAAATTATAACGGTAATATTCTTTATTAAACATAAGCTAGATGTTGTTGTGCAACAGGTCAGACCAAAAGAATTGGTATAATCAATCAAAAAATTATAGAAATTAAACAATGAAAATTTACAGGGATTTTGTGCTAATTTAATGTCCATAGCTGTATTATTTATACAAACATAATGTCGTGATGATGAATATGTTTCTGCGAACTAAAACTGGGAGTTTAATTTTGTATTTGTTGCACACACAAATTCAACAATAATCACGTGAAATGTGCGTGACTTGAGTTGAGTTGTGTAGATTTTGTTTGTGTGTTAAGTGTGCGTGACCGTGAGCCATAAGCCCTGTTGTGAGGAAAAAGGTAAGTTTATATGAATGTTCAATTACTTAAAAAACACGAAACACTTATTGTGAAAAAGGTTTTTTAAAGAAATTCTCCATTAAAAACTTTTAAAGATACACAAAAAATTAGAAACATGTTTAATGAAGGTAAACTTAACATCATACAATTTCTAAATTTTATATGCATACATACATGCATATACATAGTTCTATATAAGAATATACTTGGATGATTAGAGTTAATAACGACGCATTGAATTGGTACTTTTATCTTTCGAAACGCAGGCGAAAACTTTAGAAAATTGATTGCGCAGCAAGTCCTCCCATAGTCTATAAAACTATTTACAAAACAATTCTGATTTAAAAACATAGATCTTATGGCATGCGTCATATTTCCACGATCCCAACTACTGACCCAAATCAGGGAATTATTTCATTTATAGTTTCCTTCTTTAAAAATGAATATATTTTCTGAAGCCCTTTAACAAGCCTTCAGATTACTGAAGAACTAATATTTTAGATATAAATATGCACATACATACATATGTATATGCTTACTAGTTTCATAAGCAACAGTTTTCCCTAGACGACAAATTTTGCACAGAAACCATACGCGGTACGGAAAGTGTGGAGAATTATAAATCTACGCCTAACTGCGAAAGTTCTTTTTCAAACGGTGATTTACTAAGTTAAATAAAACATCGTGAACTTTACCGTAAATGATACTACGATTGTGTAAGTTTCTTTAAATGTGTAAATATTTTAAAGCTCGAAAATAAATATCTACACACATATTTTTTAACACAAAATCTGGTATGCGTTTTAAATTTTAATTTAATATACACACATCCGAACATAATCACATTACCTTTTTCCATTCTGTCATAGTTCGTTCTGGCGGACCTAGAGCATTTAGTTTTTCCACAATATCTTTCCATTCAGCATCGACCACTGCTCTTTGGGCTCCAACACCGTAACCACGGGCAGCAGCCGGATGAATGGCCATTTCAGCTTTTAATAAGTCAAATTGTTCATTTGTTGTTTTTTTTACTCTATAATTAATATTGTTTACATCAGCATAAAAATATAAAACATTTATAAGCAAATAATTTTTTGTGTAA
Source organism: Phania funesta (assembly GCA_963932375.1). Lineage (NCBI taxonomy): Eukaryota > Metazoa > Arthropoda > Insecta > Diptera > Tachinidae > Phania > Phania funesta. Next base: position 97,717,185 of record OZ010653.1, on the reverse strand, counting down.
AATTTAAAGCAATTGTGCTTACCGCCTCATTATTTTTGTTTGACGACTTTTTATATGGTATCTTTGAATATGAATAAAGTTTTTATGGATGGTTTTATTTTTTTGTATTTACATCCAAATGCACCAACCACCACTCACCAGTTTTTACGTTGTCACGTCATGAATAACACGAACATCACGCACATCAGATGTCGTGACCAACATGTCGTATTATGAACATGGTTGTATTTTATAGTTTTAGGCTGCCAGATTTTTTGTTTAAAAATTGGGAAACAAACGTTAAACGTTGAATCCATACCTGTTATGTGACGATTAGTAATTAAATTACGTTTATTTAAAACGAGAATTAATTGCTTCCTGTTTAATTTCGATTACAAATAATAGAATTGCTTGCGTTAACTAGCAAATAAACAGAAAAATCAAAGCTAATCAGAAAAATAATTCGACTACTTTTAATATAACCAAAAAGAATCAACAGTAATCTTTGAAAGTAGACGAATTATATTTTTAATTCTTTTGGGCTTATTGATAGTAATCGAAAGTAATCCTAATAATTTTTATACTATTGTAATAGTAATCAATTTAAAATAAATGCCTTACGATTCTTTTTTGAAATGGTATAATTTTGATCGCCCCCCAACAGCTGTGGTTAAAACACGTTTAGAGATTTCTTTAGAATAGGACCGAAATAAGGCGTTTAACACCACAATACTTCAGTTCTGTCTGAGTTTTACGCCTTTTACTGATCCTGAGCATCAGTTTTGCTGTTTCAGTTGATGGACGCAAATTAAATAAAGAATAAAACCTTGGTATATCAATATATACTTAATAATATCAAACTTTTGTTTGTTACATTCGTATTTATTGTAGAAAACTTTTACTGAAGATGTTGGATAATCCGAACGAAACGTGGGATACAATGAAACATGTGTCTTATTCTTGTAATATAAATGTAAGCAAACAAACTGACCTTAAGCACCTGAAGAAAAAGTTTTTTTACACCTTGGTGTTTCTTAAATTTTCAACTCGAATTTCTTTTCTTAAAACAAAATTTTCAACAAAAGCTGACTGAAATACAGATTATACTTTACGTAGTCTTCGGAATTTCTTATACAAATATAAGTCTTTATGTAAGTCTAGCATTAAATCGTTCAGCAAACCCGAATGTCTGTCGTTTGAAAAGGCAATAACCCTTTAAATAGAATCATTACAAGTATTGTACGTAAAGTTGTTTGTATCAGCAAATTACCTAAGCTGCTCGTACAATTTGAATAAACATAATTTTGCGCTGAAAACATATTTTTCAATTATACTAGTGTTAGCTGTGGTCGAAATTTAATATGTAATTTAAGGTGGGGCGATAAATAACTGGGGTTTATTGAAACAAAAAATAAGTTATTACTTTTAATTTTATTTAATATATTAAACTTATTATTAGCTTTGTTTTTTTTTCTTCTCTATTAGTATAAATACATATAAGATAAATTAAAAATGTAACAATACAAAAATAAGTCATCGTATCTTAAATGCTTAAAATTAGTAGCATAAAAACATAAATTGACACAATCGTTTACAAAACACATAAAGGCACTTGTTGCGTTTGACAAGTTTAGTAGGTTGTTCATGTACCTAAGCGCGAACGCGTGAAGCTTTCTTGCTTTTATCTGCTTTAGGTGGAGGTGGACCGTTGCGACCATTTTGCATATGACGATTATATATGCTGTAAAAACATTTTACATAAGACATTTTTGGATTTACATATACATTTTGTTTAAAACTTACATCTTATAAGTTTCTGTTTTAATATACTCAATGACATGGCTAATACCTAATAAATACTGTTCAGCTATTGGTTGGACCCAAGGATTTTCTTCCATTTTCATAACCGATTTGCTTCCTAATAAGTCAAGCTGAGCAACTTCTGGTGGCAAAACTTGTAAGCGATTATGTTGGATGTGCAATTCCCTCAAACGTGGTAGTTCACCGATTTCACGTGGTAACTCCAATAAGTCATTATCACGTAAGCCCAAAATTTGTAAATTCTTTAAATTGCCTAAACCTTTAGGTATATATTCGAAATCATTATCTCCCAAGTACAATGCTCTTAAAGTTTCCATCATAAAGAAATTTCCAGGTAAAACTTTTTCATTCAAATTGTTATACGACAAATCGAGTACTTCTAAAACTGGAAAAGCTCCAAATCCTCTAGGAAGATTGTCTAACCGATTAATTGATACATTTAAAATACGTAATTTGGGCATAGATGATATGGAGACGGGTAATTCACGTAATTGGTTGTTGGAGAGATTTAAGATTTCCAAGTTTAATAAATTAGCAATTCCGGGATTAATAACACTGATTTTGTTGTGACTTAATGTCAATCGGGTAATGTTGGTCATGTTAACTAAAAAACAAAAGATTGAAATAAGCTAACATTGTATATTCCAAAAAAATTTAAATTAAAATACATAATTCATGCCTAAAAATTAAAATTACTTAACAAATAATAATATTTGTAGTTCGGAAAAAAACAATAAAAACTTAAAATACATAATTTTAGATTTAATTCTTGAAATCATATGGCAGCACTCAACTTTTCTTTACTAATTCTTGAGTTTGTTTTGCTCGCCCGCTTCTATTATTTTTGATTTTTGCTCGCTCTTACTTTATTTACTGGAGGTTAACTAACCAGGTATGGAAAATTATAATTTTAATATTATGTTCCCAACTATTTTAGTACCTGATCAAGTACCATTGTGCATTAAATTTATTTACCTAAAAAATTTTGAAATATAATTGCAATCAAATTTGAGATCACAGGGATAAAATTCAAAGATTAAAGACGATCAAACTTGTTACTGCTATAGTTGGGACTTTGTCGTAAGAGTTCATTTATGTCAACAATTTGTATTGATTATATAATTTGCATATTTGTAAAATAAATTGTAAATAAAGATGAATTAAACAAATATTACAACACATGTCGTAAGTTGACGGCAGTTAAGTCAATCTACAACGGGTATTTTTTTTATTAAAATAAAGCTTATGAAAAGCTTAAAATTGTAATAAATAATTATTAATTGGTTTTTATTAAAAATACATATTTAATTTTAATCTTTCCGGCCATTTTTTACAAAAGGAGATTTATTCTCAAAAGCCAATAGATTTGATAATTGGTAATTTTGTGTTAATTTTAACATTTGTTTAAAAGAATAAAAATCCAAGAATAACTTGTTCATGCTGTAAAATGTATATCTTCTTTAATCTCTTTAAATTTTTATCGAAAAATAAAGTATTTAATATAAGTGGTATTTTGTGCAAATCTATATCTATATATTTATGCCTTGTATTTAGTGAATATTAAAAGAAAATATTATTTTGTCCACTCATTCAATAAATATAGAACTAGATACTACATTTTGCTGTTGTAATACCTAGTTGGTTAATCGTGTCGGATGGCAAGTACACTTGTTTTTGTATTCAATAAACATTTTCAATAAAATCTTCAATAAAACTACCTATTGGTATTTTTTTCGTTTAGCACATTTTGTAGGAAGAAAAACGCAATTACCAATTTGACTAGTCATGTTTATATCAGTTAAATATAGATCAGAATTTTTACATTTTTATCCAACCGACGATAAACCGTTGGTTAAACAGGTCTTTACACTACGTCATGACTAGCCATACATAAATTTGTTCGCACATTGGAAATTGAGAAAATGTGTTAGTGGTCTTCTGTTTCGAGAATACGTATAGATGTTCCTGTGCAGTTTGGGCATAATTTTTTGTATCTCATCATAGTTTATGTACGCGTGCTTCCAGACGAGCGAACCCGGACATATTTTTTATTTTGCCCGTGGGTAACAGAGTTGTGCTTAAAAATCTTCGGACAACTTTGTTTGAACATGACCCGACCATTAACACCAACGGTCTTGTGCGTTCAGCAAAATGTACGATGGTTGAACAGATTTATGGCTTGTCCAGATGCCATGTTAACGTTACAATTGATTGTAGAACTTGATCACAAAGAGGTACTTTTAATGTGTGTGGTTGAAAATATATTCACATGTATATGTATAATACCGCTAAATTTTCCATACCTGATAGCAACCCACCTATTGAGTAGGGTATTATTAGTTTTATTCTCTTTTTGTTTTCCTTTTTCACTAATGACGTATATTTTTAAATAAAACGAACTATTAAAATTATTCTTTATAACATTTGAACATACCTAAGGTTTTTATATGGAATTTGATTATTATTTAAATCATTAAAAATCAGTTTAGTTTAATGCATTAAATAAACATACATACATACTTTACATATGTAGTATGTATATACATACTTATGTACCTACATAACTATTCAGAAAAACAGACATACACACCTACATACATACTATTTACATGCATATGTAGGTATGTTACTGCAGAGTGGTCAGCATATAAAGGATGATCTCATGCACCTAATATCTATTAACCAGGTTAAATTTCTTTGATACAAATTTTATTATTTTATGTTCTTTTTATAATTATGGACATACTGGAAAGCATTGTACATATGTATGTATGTATGTGTCTATGCATATTTTTTTAACTATTGCATTTTTCTTAGGAATATTGTATTTTTTATATTAAATATATGTATACATATGTATGTATGTCAATATAGACAGTCTAGACTGATTTTTTTTGTTATAAACACTTACACAATCCCGGTAACTCCTCAAAAGAGCTAATGCCTTTGTCTACCAAATCGATTTCACGATTTTGTGTTTCACGCGCTTCATCCAGCACTTTTTTTGCTTTCGACATTTTAGCTTGTACTGGCAAGCAAGATACTGTAGATTGACTCATTCTTTATTATTTCTATCTATTAGTCTTTCGTTTATTCTGTTAGATTGTTGTGTTTATTTTATACAAAATTTTCCTTTCTTTACAATTATGTTCTCTGTTTTGTTTATACAAGATACAAACATAAGCATATGTATGTATATTAATGTAAATGTGTACGAGTATATCCACGCATAGTATGTAAGCATGTGAAAATAAAAATATTCTAATCGTTCTACAGTAGATATCAGATATAAGAAACTCAAAACATGCCATTAAATTGTTTCTTATATGGGCTTGTTTTATAAGAATTATAACATACATATGTATGTGTAGGTATGTAATATTTTTATATAAAAAGTAAAACTAATTAAGTTCCATAGGCAGTTAAATAAAAAAAAGTATTCAGTTTGAACTTTAAAAAGATACTTGGTTTTTCTGACAACTACATATGGCTCAAGGAACGCAGTTGTATATTCTGCAACAGAGACCTGCAACTTGTATGATCGAGCCGTCTTGTTCACAGTAGTTGAACAACACGAGCAAGTATTACATCAATTTAATACTTGTTGCTTTTTATACACAAAGACAAAATGCAACAACAAGTGTAAATCATTTTCAACATTAGACTTGAGCAGATTTGTATTGAAACAAAAAGTCCCGTTAACAAAAAGTTATTTTTTGCACAACGGCTTTCTTGTACATAATTTGATAGGAGTTTTACCAAAAACAATCTAGCCACTTAAAAGTCAAAAGCGCCATGCAGAAAAATATAAGAACAATAGTTGCCTTTGGCAATTTCTTCGGAAATAAATTGTGCACACTGTTCCATTTAAAACTTTAAAACAATCAATGTTAATTAGATTACGTAGCTACAATTAACTTTTACGTAAAAACAACAACTGAATAAAACACTCGTTTCGCTAACAACAAGTTGGCTTTGATGCAAAAATAGATTCAAACCTTAAACGACACTGTCAGAACATTCATGTTCCAACAAAATGGCGAGTACATAAACTGAATGTTCTAAACGAACGGTTGTTTCAACAAGTGTTTTTACTTTTGAACAAAAATTAATCAAGTCATAAAAAACTAAGTGCTTGTTTAAGTTGACCCGAAAATTACGCAACCGAAACCGATGTCTGTTCTGCATTTCTTGTAGAAAATTCTCTTTTATATTATTCATCATCTCTGGTGTTTGGGAAAAATTCCTTATATCAGATTTTGTCCTACATGCGTTTTTCTTTTATAGAAACATTTTTATGGAAAATTTAGAAAAATATATGATGTTGTCGGTCCACTTTCTTATAAGCGGTGTTTTCTAATATGAGATTTTCTTAAATGAGAGATATTCGCATATCCGACATCTACTGTTTTTTGTGTTTGTAATTTGTTGTAATCTCCCCGTTTTTATAAAACATAAGGAGTTTTTTTTAACAGTGATTTTATTGCCACTAATCTAGGCACGTTCAATAATATGGTCTGATAAATGAGAAAATTAATTTCGTACCATTCACGCTCGAAAAAATTAACCGATTATACAAATTTTTTCGAGTGGCGCGAGCGTTACAGATTAAATAAAAACAACTTCTTTTGGAAGGAATTAACCGCGAAGGACGTGGACGAGATGAGGTTGGTTCCATTATAATTGATATGTTGCATGAACCTTTTAGGAATACTTTCGCGGAGGTGACGTGAAGACTAAGATTGTTTAATAATTTGATCCCGCAACCAACCGATTTCTTTAAAGTCAACATGATCCGGGATATCGTCCACATGACCCGCTCTTATTAGATAACCCTTTAGAATGTCCAGTGTTGCACTCTGCGAGCGAGTAGATATCAAGGTATATTTTAAAAGATTTCTTTAATATTTTGTATATAATTTAACACGAAATGATTTCAATTTTGCATGTTTGCTCGATTCAACTAATAAAATATGCATAAAAGCTTTTAATTGAATACTGTGGTACATACACACATATACGCACATGTAAGCATGTGTTAAATGTGATTTTGGTACGATGCTGTGGTCACCTGTTTACTTGTTTTTTAGTTTTACCCAAAAAAATAATAATAATAAAGAACTAATTAATATTTATTGATGACACGTTGCAAAATTTCTGTTATTATAAAAGCAGCAAAACGGACAGCCCACAAAAGTTGTAAAGAAATTGGAAACACTTGTTGAGACAGAAAGATGTGTGTGTGTGTAAGTGGCTTTTAAAAATTTTTCAATGACACGGTTCAATTGGTAACAATAATTTTGATCGAAAACTGGATTATTAGCAATAGTGATTTTTTTTATGTGGGAGTATTTAATATATTTTTTTATTTGATCACTTTATATTTTCTGATTTGCTCTATTTTAATTAAAGTTTTTTTTTTTGTTATAACTAAATTTTTTCGTATATGTACGTCCTCACACTTGAGCAAATTTGCGTGCACTATTTATTTTTGATACATTTTCTTTAAATTTACAAACATAAAAAAAATGTTTAATTTTTATAAAAATAGCAGCCGCCCGCCTTGTACATGCGCGCACACACATATACATATATGTATGTATGCAACCAGAATAACGATTTTGCTTGTTTTTCTTTTCCTTTTTAATTATTTATTAATTTTAATAGTTTTTGTTTTTGCTTTCCCATCCGCGCAATGCATCAGTGGCCAACGTTTGCATCTGGAAACTAATTTGACATTGTTTGCGTCTGATATGAACTGTAAAGGTGTTGTTTGTTTACTTTACTGATATGTTTTTCTTACGTTGAAGTTTTTTTCATGCCAATAAATTCTTTCGACTGTTCAATTTTATAGACTACCAGCTGCAACCCGGTTTGCTTCGCTGCCAATCATCGGAATGAAATAATTAATTTTTTGGTGTAGTAAAAGCTCAGCTGCTGTCGGTAGTTATTCCTTGAAAAGAATGGATTATTATGGCATTTGGGGCTGGAGAAATTGTGCTACCTCAGTCGGTCTTAGCCATAGGTCAATGGGTCGCAGGTCCGTTTGCCTATTGTGGCAATTAAATAAATAAACAGTGTCATGAGGAGGGGCGACGGCTTAGGGTGCCAGAAACTATTCGTTCACAATAGCAGTTGAGTATACGAGTACTGCACGAATTATGCTAAAATTGATCGGGCTTTCCTGTGTAAAAGCCGCTTATTATCCGAAATAGCCGGAGGATGTTCGTTTAGGACTTTATTGCATCTATATTAATCTAAGGTTGCAGTGACCGCTTGCTGATGCAATAATTTCTGGGCTGCTACTATGGACATCTTGTTAGCTTGAGCTGGAATAACTTGCCGGATGAGATCGTGCAGGAGTATCCGATAATAATTCGTATTGAAGTTTGCCAGTGTTGCAATTCCGTCCATTTTCGGGTTAGTTGAGGACATTTATAGTAGAGTTACTAACCCAAAGATTAAAGAATCCCGCTAGAAGCTTAAGCTGGATCCGCGACTGCTCGCACTATATTATTTGTTAAAATTTCGTCCGGAAATGGACAAGTAAATAAAGTCACCTAGTTCGGAGTACCCGAACATTACAGTGCTATTGATATACAATAGCATTGTATGAGAAGCGCCACGCCGATTGTTTGGAATTCATAGCTTTTTCTCACAATGACATCTACTAATAGCTCTGAAAAGCATGTATGTTTTCATAGCGGGTCGGGTATAGAGTGAAAGGTGCTTGTATGTTATTATGGAAGGAAAATGTTCGCCGCTAATTCTCATTTGAGAAGTTCCATTTTCAATAATTCTGCCGCATAGATCAGGCTAAATTTTAGCGATGGCTTGGATTATATTGACATTAAGGGCATCGGTCGATTGCGGTTCATTCCCTCCCGTAGACCTGCGACTTTAGAAAGTCCAGAAACTGTGGCAAGGTGAAATCGCAAGATTTTGATGGGCACTTTTCGTCAACACCGCGCATGATTGTACCGTCAAACTTTTCATGCTGAAAGTACATTGAGCTCTCCTGCTGGACTCATATGGCATCCACGCTTATATCGTACAATTCTGGAGAAAAGAAATTCGTTATCATTTCTTCTTAATTCCTGCTGTTGTCGGTGATTGTTTTCGAATAATTATAACTCAATAAATCCTCCGCCTTAAAATCACCAGCAGTAAGTTTTCGTAGATACACTGCCACCTGGTGAAACTCGTGTGTGGTGACGTCGTCCGATTTTCGGCAATTCGGCTAATTAACATAGGTATTCGTCTAAAAATGCGCCTTAGAATAATTTATCTGCCGATAACGTTTTATCATTTCAACGTGCTGCTCAATCGTGAAACTTTTTTTAATGAAAAGTAAACTCAGGCAATTTGTCTACTAATTACTCAAATTAATTGTGATACTTTCTTTGGAAAGGAATAGACTGGTAAAGGCAAGTGTTGAAGTAGGGGAAGAAAAAAACTTCAGTGTTTAAAAACTGTGCAATAGCGCGATGTGCTTGTTATTTTAGAACAATATTGCAGCGCCTCTGGTAACATGTAGGCGCTTTAATTGAAGCTAGTAGAACCGCCTTATTAATTGTTTTACTTTACCACCGAATTAGTGATATAGACAGTTATTCAGCTTCAGTCGTTGAATATTAAACAGCATGACCGTAGACAGTCAACATCTATCCGAGACATGCATTGGCCCATAAATTATAAAAAGTGTCGGTTTCTTCATATTGCTTATAAGATACTGGAACATTTCGAAACATACAAACAGACAAACAAGCACTATTTGATTTTTATGTAAGGTATAAATACAAACCCATACAGCTTCAATTGATGACATCAAACATACACACGGTAAAGTACCTGTGCCCAATTAAGGTGAAATACGAGAAACAACAACGTTAAAATAACTTGTAAGTGGTTTTTGTCTAAATTCGAGATACGCTACTATATTGTGGTTAGTGTGAACATTTTTGCTTTCAATCATGTAATTGTGCACTAGCGTGAGACAAAATAAATGCGTAGGTATATTTTTAACTTTAGTATAATATTTCTGATTTAGAGAAATTTTAATATACAAATGGAAAACTCTAAATTAAAATTATTATAGTTCTGCGACCTCTTCATCTTATTTAATATAATGAATTTATTCTTTAATACAATTAAAAAAATGCTATAATAATAAGAAAAAAGTTTTATATTTCAATAACAAAAACAAATACAAATACAAACTCAAAATACATTAACATTTGAAAGTATTAAAACAAACAATTTAAATACAAGTCACATAAAAACATTTATGTAAAATTATGTTCAGTTTGTATATGTATTTGTGTTTGTTTTTAAAATTTAAAACTTTTCTCTTGGTATTATGATTTCTTTTTTTATATTTTATAGTTATCTAAAGTTTTTGTAATTTAAGGCGTAGCAAAATATCGACTAGGTATAAATAATAAAATTGTGTTGGAAAAATTTTATTAAAGATATCATTGTGAATAAATTAATTAAATTAAATAATTCGATATGTCCGATTATGTCCGCTAACTATTAAAAATACGTTTTTGTTAACGATTGTTATTAAAAAAAAATGTTACAAGCTTGAGTATGAGTGCTGGTGACTCACATGAGACAGCTGAGCGCGAAAAGAAAAGAGCATGCATGAGCGTGCTCGTATAATTGTTTCGCAAGTTTGCCTTTTATTCACGCTCACATCACGAAATCTGATTTTTTAAGTTTTACCTTCAGAAAAAAGTGCTACATAGAAAAAAGGGAAAGTGAAAAGGTAAAAGTGAAAGTAACACATAAAAATTTTAAATAATTTATATAAATTTTTTATTATATTCCAATTTTGATTAGAGTAGCATTTAAAAAAATCATATGTCGTGATCAAATGATAATGGCAGATTGTCAGTAAGTGGACATAACCAACAAAACGCAAATATAAGAAATAGGAAATCATAATCTTGAATTAAGCACGTTCTTATTTTCATTTATATTTATAAAACATTAGTAACATTTAATTGTTCCCCTCTTTTTATTCAAGGTGGTGGGTGTTGACGGCTCATCATTGAAGACGATGATTTATTTTGGCTACTAACGTGCTTGTGTTGACAGAATATATCGAAAATTGTTAGCAATAATGTAAAAGTAGCCAAAACAATATAAATGAAAATATCACAAAGTCTGGCAAGTATGTAATAACGTTAGTTAAAGAAGCTCTGGATAATGGTTAACGAATTCACTATTTATAGCAGAATTTCATTTATATATTCATACGTAGGGTAGATGTCTCAGCTGCAATAAAACGACAGTAAGTAACAGTTTAGGAACCATGCAATTTGTGTTTTTGGTATTATAACAGATATAAATTAAATCATATGCCAAATTTGTATTTTCCTAAAATTCTTAAAATATCACAGAGTTTGAAAACTTTTATTAAATATACTTTCAACTGTTTGGAGAGCAAGGTATCAATATTACATATAATTCTTAAAGCACAAAATATTAGCGGAAATTACTCTTCGTTTCATATCTGCAATTTTTGCACACAAAGCGTGAGTGTCTTTTTTAAGCGTTTAGCAAATTTATTACAGAGTTGCATAAAGTAACTTTGCCGCATGCAATAAGCTAAGCCGCAGCCAGTGTATAAACGCTAACGCCGCCTCTAGAATGTTTACGCAAAGAAAGTTTTTGGTGTGTGCATAAACATTCTTAAAACTTATATCAATTAATGTAGTTTTGCTTAATATTTTAATTCTTATTATTTTAGCAAACATTTTTTAACACTTTTAGCTACAATTTTAATTCTTTACAGGCAGTTGTTGAGACGGTTTTACCGCCGTGAAACCTTGTAAGCCCAGGTGTCTAGTTGTTTTGATTTTAAAACTAAAATGAAATACACAGCTGTTTTAGCATTGCAAATTACCAACCTGCAACGATTTTTGCCATAGCATATTTGCTCAAGTGTAGCAAATCTTAGTTTCATACATTTTGTTGTTATGGTCTTGCAAAATGTAGCATATTTACCAGACTTGCTACATTTGCAAGGTTTGCAAGGGTTGTTTGCAACCAAGAGTGAGTCCCCTATTGCAATTGTGCAAAATTTGATGCTTCGTTGCACTTGTCCTAGGTAGCTGGATTGGAGCTAAAACTGTCTAAGAAATAATTAAAAATTAGGGAGAAAAAATAAGAAATTATTTATATTTGGCAATGCCAAATGTTTAATATCTTTCACCATAATAAATTTTTTGCAACAAAAACCTTCATAGCTGAAGCTTTCCTCTGATATCCTGTTATGATCTTATGATTTTTAAGTAAGTCATAATTATATGTCCGAACAGCATTTTCGTTTTTCCCCTTATGATTTATAATTTGCTTTCAGGAGTTTAAGAACGACATTTGTGAAAAGAATGTCCATTTTTGTATTTTTCATTCTCCTTACTGTTTATATTTCTTGTTTGGTTCCGAAAGAAAGGCAAATTGATAACACAGAAAAACAAAATAACACTTTTTTTGTTGCATAAAGTTTTTCTACTGTTGTTTACTAATTTGAGTGCGCTGATTTTAAATCTAGCAGCTCTAGTTAGTGAGATACAGGTACCGTCTTAAATTAACATAAGTAGTCGATAGTTTTTATCAATAGCGGTGTAACTTAACTAGTTCCTTTATAAATTCCAGTATGTCTTCCTCAAGAAGGACGTGTTTAAATAATCCTGATTGTTTTTGTATTATTTGTGGAAAATATATGTTCCAAAAATTTCGTTTAAATGTGTCGGACTTTGTGAAAAAGGCATACTTGGACTGCTTTGGGTTTCCGTTGCCGTCAAACTCTGAACCTTGGATACCAAGTTTGGTATGTAAAACACGTGTTGAATCTTTGCGACTATAGGCAAACAAAAAAGACCCACTTTTAAGTACAAAGCTACTATGATTTGGCGTGAACCATCCAACCATCATAAAAACTGCTCTAAGTGGATATATCTAAACTTAAAATCTACCATAAGACCAGTCTTGAGTATTAGTGACACATCAACACCACAGCACCCATGTACATACTCGCAAAATTTAGACCAGTGCACTAAACCAAGATGATCTAAATGACTGGATCAGGGACCTTAGACTTTCTAAAACGGCATCAGAAATTTTAGCTTCCCGATTGAAAGAAAGAAATTTGTTGACCAGAGGAAGAAAGATATCGTACTACCGTAACAGGGAAAAGGATTTACTTCCTTTCTTTACTCAAAAAGATAATTTTGTGTTTTGTACTGATATTCCGGGCCTAATTAACGCAATGGGATTAAAAGAGTATAATCCAAATCAGTGGCGCTTGTTCATTGATTCGTCAAAACGAAGTTTGAAATGTGTACTTTTACATAATGGTAACAAACTTGGTTCCTTACCACTTCCAGCGGCTTGGTTACAACATGAGTATTAAGCTTCACTAGCTTCACAGCCATCTAGACTATTTTCCTGAAAATCTCGGTGACCTAAGCAAGGAACAAGGAGACCGCTTTCACCAAGATATTCGCACTATGGAGGAGAGGTGTCAGGGGCACTAAAATGAACATATGATGGCTTATTATTGTTGGAGCGTTTAAAATAGTACTCATATAACATCTCACTCTAAAAAATCAACTACTGCCCCTTTAGCAGTGAAAATTATTAAAAGTTGTATAAATGTTTCTCTAGTCTTACGTATGAAACCTTTTTTAAATACTATTTGTGAACACTTGTAAGGTAACTGAATATAGCACACAAAATACATTTGGAGAGTATAAAAATATGTTTGCATATGAAAGTCTTTCAAATAGCATATGCCACTTTTTTTAATCATGTTACATGATGGTAAATAAGGATGTGCAGCACCCTTTCCTGTCATGTATGTATTTTAGTAATTATCTATACAGTGCAGCTCTTGGCTCTTTAAGCGATTCTGTAGAATTTTTGGCTTAACGGATGTGATAATAATCAAAATTGCCGCAAATGGAGTGAAACCAATCCACAACAGACCCTATAGACTCCATTAGATCCAGAAAACGCATAGTTTATTCGCCGGTGGCATTATTGGATCTTATTTCTGCAAACATAAAGCAGGCGCATGCGTTACGTTTAATAAAGATTGTTACCGTACCAGGATTAAACATTTTTTGTTTGAAAATATGAATGACATTGATCCGGGCGAGATGTGGCTTCAAGAGTGCTACTTGCAATACGAAGACCGCAACCATCGACTTATTGAAATTAAAATTTGGAGATAAGTTATTTTTGAGAAATGGACCTGTAAATTGTCCTCCGAGAATTGTGATTTGACACCTCTCGTTTATTTCCTACGGGACCACGTGAAGCCACTGGTCCATGCTAATAAGCCAGCAACAATAGATGCCTTGGATGCCAATACCGTTCATGTAATTCGTGTCATACGGCCAGCAATGCTGGAAAAAGCGGTCCAAATTTGGACGTCAAGAACGCGCTTCGTCAAGAACGGCCACAAGGAATATATGGACGATATAATATACCTCACATAACTACAAACTTGGACCTTTCTTATAATAAAATAAATTTGTTAATACATATTTCACATTCAGCTTTTTTTATTCTGTTACAAAATCCACCCGCCCATATTGGAAAATTCGTTCTTTAATTTGGCACTTTAATTATATCGTTGGACCACCCCATAATACGCGTTGTAACACCTTAACGTCAAATTTTCGTCGACCAAATGCGTCCACAATCGGGGGAATTGTGCGCAAATTTCAGCAAACCGGGTCTGTAGGAAATGCGAAAACACCTGTGCATGTTCGCCCAGGTTGTTCTGCGGTAAACAATACTGTTGTTCGCAATAGTGTGGCAGAAGAGCCGTCAACCTCAACTCTTCGTCGTGCGCAACAATTGAACATCTCACAAACGTTACTGAATTTTGAATAAAGATTTCAATTTAAAGGCTTAAAAGATTCAATTAACTCAAGAGCTAAAGCCTACTGACCATTTGTTCACAAGTAGAATTGCCATATTTATGCAAATGAGAATCCACGAGTGATTGTTGAAAAGCCGATGTATCCACAAAGAGTGACAGTTTAATGCGGTTTATGAGCTGGCGGCGTCTTCGGGCCGTACTTCTTTGAAAATGAGGTCGGCAAAGCAGTTACCGGGAATGGTGTTCGTTATGGCGAGATGGTAACGGACTACTTCTGGCCATAAATTGTGGATATAGACCTACACGATATGTGGTTCCCACAGGATGGTGCCACTTGCTGCAGAGATAAGGAAAGAATTATCTCACGTCATGGCGATGTTAATAGGCCGTCACGATCATATGACTTGACACCGTTGGACTTCTTTCTTCGGGGATATTTAAAAGAAAACGTGTACGTCAATAAGCCAAGAACAATTCAAGAGCTAAAGTATGAGATAATTCGGCACATTAACTACGTTAAACCTCAATTATGTTTTAGATTCATTGAAAATATCGACCATCGGATAGAGGTATGCCACCGAAGCCGTGACGAGCATTTGGCCGATATTTTGTATCACACATAATTGTCATAGATCTTTCTATTACAATAAAACATATTAAGAGAATTCTCGGAAAACTTTTTGCTTTATTTACAGTTAACATCGTGCGTTTTGGTTGGACCATCGTTTATAATCTCTACAATAATTCCTGCCAAATGTAGCCATTTAAAAATCACAACGTACTTCTTTCTTGTAGAATTTGAAAAGTGCGATGCGTATAATTAAATAAATTCTCTATATGCGTTTATGTTTTCTAGCTGACATTTGCATTAAATCGTTCTAGTTCTGTCTGGAAAAAAAGAAGAAAAAATACTTTTGTTATAGTTTTTCTGCGAAAGAAAAGAAACATTTGCAACTAAACAGGATATAGTTATGTACCAGTATCTACTCGTACATAAAAACATGCTAATGAAAATTTCATTTCATTCAAAATAGCACGAGTATTTACACAATTTTACATCAACAACAGCCTAAAGAAAAAAAAATAGAATATAAAACTTGGGACTCTGCCACAGTTGCATTTAATAGTCTTGCATTTATGATTGCGCGCGAAAGGAAAGGATCTGTTTTTCAACTTTTATATTGAATTGCAGCTTATGGAGGCGTTAAAGAAATTCCATGATTGTTGCTTGTACTCATTAAGGATAATAAGACTGCTAGTATTAATTAAACCCAGCATTAGGAAAAAGTTTTATTTTAGCTAGAAAATTGCTGTAATTGCAAGTTATAAGATTTTAATGGTTGGTTATGAATTTAAATAGGATAAAAATTATATTTCAAATTAAATACAAAATTTTACGATTTACATTTGAGGACAGTGGGAAACATGTGAATACTTGACTTTAGAAATTTCACAAGAGGGAATTAAATTTAACACTAAGTTCAAGAAAATTATGAAATAAAATAAATTAAAAATGTTTTTGAGAAAAACTCCTCTTCATTTTGAAAACGACGGGTAAATGATTGTAAACTCAGCTGTGTGGTAAAACCCATCTAGGAAGCCATGCAACTGAGTGCAAGTATCTATGCAATTTGTGTTTTATCGTTGATATTTCTATATGATCATTGGATATTATTGTAAATTTTTGGAAGGAATTTTCGTCAATCCTTGTCATGTTTGGCTTGGTGATAAATCAGGTTCGGTTATGTGAGAACAAAAAATGACACTGAGGATGGCATACGAGTATAGCCAAAACCGATTTGTCTCCAAACCAAATTTGACAAGGGATGACGGAAATTCGTTCCGAAAATCTACATCAAATCACCATGTCGGAATATCAGATGAAGAATGGATATTATTGTTTTTTTCGTACGCCTGTGAACTCAAGAACTTGTGCAATCTGTTTAGAATCAATAGAGGTGCTTCTGGCTGCTGCAGGGACGGATCTCGATTAAGCTTTTGAGAAGATATTAGACAAATATCTTTATTTGTAAATGTTTTGATTAGGAAAGATAGGATATTTCTCTCCTTCTGCATTCGCGATCCTTAATGAGCCGCTTCCATTCCCATGTGAATCGTTTCGGCTTTTAAATGGCGACGTCTAGTTGGACGTTTATATTGTGTCGGCGCGGATATAGGTGGAGGTAAAATGAAATGTTCTCCCGATAAAAGGACTAGCGAAAAAGTTTATACAATTATTTTGTTTTATTGAAAATATTAAATAAAAATAATTTTTTGAAGTGCAAATCAATTTTCTTTAGTTTGATTTTTGTTTGTTTTTTAGGATTGTTCCTATTTTTATTTATATTCTAAATCACTTGCATAAGGACGTTCGATTTTAGAATTTGCCTACTTCGTTATGTTGACTTTTGTTAAGATTTATATTTTAAATTTTAACGAATTTTTTTGGTGTGGACTAATTTTTCCGGTCACAGTTTTGTTTTAGATTTTTGCGTCGTACTCCGAGATCGGCTTATTTTCAAGAATCTTTCAGTTCATGTGATCTCTTTTGAGTGTTGAACATTTTCGTTCTTTAATTTGAACTATTTTTTGAAGTTTGGCTCTCTTTTTGGTGCTTTGGTACCTTCGAGGCTTGTTGTGGTTTCAGCGATATTTTTTATTTATTTATGAGTTTCTTGTGGTTTGAGCAATTTTCTGATGTTGGGAATTTTTTATGTTGTATCCTGATATATTTTTTAACTTTCATTTTATTGTTTTAAGTATTTCTTAAAGAAAATATTCAAATCTTATCTCGACAGTGTTATTTATTATTTACTACCCCAGATACATTTAATTTTTTGTATTCAAATCTTAATGTACTATCGACTATCGGGTAGGAAGAGCCCTCTCGCCAGGCTCAATATGTCTATTTTTAGTCCCTGGTGTCCATTAATTTACAATAAATTGAAACACAATAGAGAGTTGGGATGGACAAAGAATAATAGAAATAAAGATTACGACATGCGTATGATTTTCCGTTAGATGATGTAGTTTGTACCTTATAAGTCTTGCAGTTTTTCTGCCGACGCTGTCTCCATGTGTGAACAATTTTCTGGCTAATGCTATTGTTTGCAGGTTTATATTTGCAAAAACAATTTTCGGTAGCAAAGGACATTGAAGCAAATGAAAGAGTAAAAAAAAACTGTTCTTCAGTTGTAGAATGTACTTTGGAATAATGTTACTTAATACAGAAAATACATAAATATCAGTACATGAAAGAGGAAATTCGATAAAATAAGTAATAAAAAAATAGTGTAATATTTTGATATCAAATAATTTGAAAGGTAACATTGTTCCACTTTTATGTTTTCAAAACTATTTTGTTCGACTGCTGAACATTATTAGCCAGAAAAATTAAATTTTATTTACGGGATGTCGTAATTTTGTTATCGATAATTCTTAGCATGGAGCACTAGTTTGTCTACGTATTTTCACTAGTAGGTTTTTATTTCCTTTTTCCTGGATAGTGGGAATTTTTAGATCAACATATAAGGATATTTTAATTTCTTATATACACAGGGACTCAGGCAATAAGTTGTAAAATCCTGGACTGTCTTCTCTGTAACCTCCGGATGTTTGATGCACAAGCTGGGGTACTGCCTTATATTGGTTTTATAATCGCTTTGTATGAAAGAACTTTGTATTCCAAAGTCAGGGTAGAGATAGAACCTGTTAAACAGTTGAATTGTTCTACGTTTTACGACTTCAGTACATAAATACTGGTATTTGTTACTGTTATTGGAAGACCACTTGTTTTGTCAGGCCTCTAGATCATTAATATGAAACTGCAGTTGTTTGTATGAAACCTTTGGATCTTGATTAACACATATAAATGCGGTATCGTCTGCAAATGTTGACGTATATGTATTTGAGCTTTTTAGCATATCCGCTGTATAGATGATATATAATAGCGACCCTATTATACTGGCTTGCGAGACTCCTGCAGAGATTTTTATACCTTTATAATACTAATTCTTTGATCGTACTTTAAGCGCTCTACTTGTCAAAGAGCTCATAAGAAACTTATGGGAGATTTCAGGTAGAACTGGAATTAGTTTTCTGTATAGCCTATCACGCAAAGCTTTATGAAACATCTGGGAAATGTCAATATATAAAGCTGAACAGTATTGCTAATTTTCAAATTCAGATCTAATAATAGTGACAATTCTGTGGATTTGCTCAATGATACTATGCCTTGCTCGACATTCAAACTGATTGTCCGGAATAAGGTTTTACTCATCAAGACCAGTTTTTAACACGAATCGAATAATTTTTCAAATAACTTTGATAAGATTGACAGTAGACTAATGGGCCTATATGACGTAATCTGATTGAAGTCCTTTTATGTTTTAGGGATCATTACAATTTTATATCTCTTCCGAAAGCATGGCAGTAAATCATAGCAGAATTAGGAAAGTTTCTCATCATTGATTCTCTAATGGCGTTTTTCTTTCTTAAATAAAATGTTGCCCTCTTAAAGAGTACAAGCTTAACACACCCTTATTATTTGGAATTTTATATAGGTCATGAAAAGCAATGACTTTGGGTATAAAAAATGGCAAAATGTATAAAAATACCATCTTTTATGGGCGTAAACATATTTCGAGTATTATAAAATGGCCAAAAATGTTAAATTTGTTCTAGAAACGAAAACACCATAACACGATCAGGTCTAGGCAATCTTCTCATATCAATAGTTTTAGTGGTTGTTTGTTCAAATTTTTCATAACTGTTTTATTTAGTGATAGCGGCTATTTTGTCTGATTTTGGTTCTATTTAAAAGTTCAAAATATTTTTTAAAAATCTGACCCATTTGCTTTGAGTATGAAGGGTTATTTCCTTTTAGTTAAGATTGTGGTTGCATACCGCTCAATTTATATGGGGGAGTTACGTCGCAACTCACGCGGCGAGCGTGAGCTAAAAAAGAAGTCATATATAATTTTTAGTTTCGCCAGCGAGCATTATCGTGAGTGCAAAGTTACATCTAACACTTATCTTGAAAGTTGATGCCTCGCGTACTTGCGTCAGTGAATTCTACGCATTTCATATTTTCTACGCATTCCACGCTTTTCTGCATTTCGAGTTAATAATTCAAAATAATTTATTAGTAGCATTTAAAATCAATTGATCTGTTCCCACACCGCTTACGATGCTTACGAAAGTAGACCTACTTCGCACATTCTACGCGTCAAGGAATCGTTCGCTTTTCTGCTCTGTTATTTG
Organism: Phania funesta; assembly: GCA_963932375.1. NCBI lineage: Eukaryota > Metazoa > Arthropoda > Insecta > Diptera > Tachinidae > Phania > Phania funesta. The sequence continues at coordinate 97,697,222 of OZ010653.1, read as the reverse complement.
CCACATGCAACTACACTGATTCCTCTTTTTTTCTAGATGCATAAGATGCGTAGAACGCGTGGTGTGGACTTTCAGCTTTACTCTTCAGCTGTTTAACACTCACCGTTCAACTTTATAAAATCAAATACATTTTGCTTATTTTTTTAGTTTAAGTATTTTCCAAAAATTTCTCTTTTTTTATCCACACTGCAAATACTCGTTTACGAGTGCTCCTGAAAAACGTTGGCCTTTATTAACAACTTTTTAATGAGACTTAGAGTTGCAACCATTATTTACGGACTCAAATTGTTGGTTTAGTGTTGAGAAAATACCTTTTAATGACTGTTAAATAGTTGCTTTTAGTTCGTAATTTTTCTAATTGTTTATTTTATTTTTTATAATCATCGAGTTATTTAAATAAACCAGCTTAAATAGTATTTAACCAACAATTATACTTCAACTCCACAATAAGACTGAAACTGCAAGAAGGAACAGAAGTGAGTGTGAAAGAATATAACTATTTGCCAACCAACAGTTTTAAAGCACTGACAAGCCATTAAAAATGAGTACCAAACAACAACTTCTATAACTATAAGTAAAACATTGAAAACTGTTAACAACATGCAACCAGACATTTCTACGCACAACAATAAACTATGCTTTTTTATTTTATTTTTTGACAAATATGCTGCTTACGACTGGAAAATGGGGCAAAAATCTGATTTCATTTTAGTTTTAAACAAGAATTGCAAAAGTTGTTTTTGTAAGGAAACACTGCTTTTGTAACTTTTTTTGACACGGAGAATTTTAAATTGGCAACACTGTTTTCTATAACAATCAATTGCTTAAATTTGTTTGGAACAACCTGAATCGTTTCAGTCAGTTGATTGTCTTTTGTGTTAAATCAAATCGGAAAAAACTGTCGCATTTGTAGCGAGGATAATCCACAAGCTTCAAGAATGGTATAATATCTAGAAATAATTACCATTTGGGGCGTTTTATACAGCGGTGGAGTCGCTGATCCATATGTCTATAAAAACCTATGGCACACGGAAAGAGAAAACATTGTTGTGGAATGGTAACGACATCCATATTATGCTCTTTACAACAATATCGATTGTTGTGGCAAACATATAATGATTATCTGAGAACATTTTAACAATTTCTTTAGTTGTCTTTAGTGTTGGGTTAAATGGATGATATTTACATTTGGCCTAAAATTACTAGAAGAGACGTGTGTAGCGGCATATAAAATGCATTCCATTCCCCTGGTTGTCTAAGAGAAATTTTAACTTTTACTGTATTAAAAGTTATCATATCAAATAAATTATTTTATTAAAACAAATAATGAAACTTATTAACAATAAGTTTTTATTGTTTTTCCGAACTACAAATATTATTAATTGTTAAGTAATTTCAATCTTTAGGCATGAGTTCGTTTTTTCTTTCTATTCAGAAAGAGAATTATTTATTTAATATGGACAACCTTTTTTGAAAACAGTAAAAGTTTTAATTCTATTAGACATCTAGCTGAATGGAATGCATTTTCTATGCCGCTACGCACGTTATCAACATTCTTCGTGTCTTATCTACAAATTGTGTGTCTAAAGAACTTCTATTTATATCAACATTTAAATGTTGCGGCATAGAAAATGCATTCCACATTTAAATGTTGATATAAATAGAAGTTCTTTAGACACACAATTTGTAGATAAGACACGAAGAATGTTGATAACGTGCGTAGCGGCATAGAAAATGCATTCCATTCAGCTAGATGTCTAATAGAATTAAAACTTTTACTGTTTTCAAAAAAGGTTGTCCATATTAAATAAATAATTCTCTTTCTGAATAGAAAGAAAAAACGAACTCATGCCTAAAGATTGAAATTACTTAACACTTATTAACAATATTTTTATTTTACTTTTTAAAATTTGCAATTATTCACATTATATTTTTGTTTTGTTTATTTTTCTGTATTTCGTCACAAAATGCTATATTTGTCTCTTTCTAACAGAATCCAGAGTAAAAAGACCGAGTTTTTTATTTTTTATGTGTCAAAGTTTCCACCTCTGGTTACCCTGTGTTTCGCTGGTTGCTTAGGCTAGCTCATCAGAAAACCCTTACTCAAAAACTTGAACGTCTTATGCTCGAAATTCTGTAGACCAAATGAGAAACCCAAAGAAAATCAAGACAAAACTATTAAAGTTTTAACAAGAAGCCCCACAACAAAAAATTGTTATTGTATTTTTTTTACATTCTTTACCCCGTTTGGTTGGTTGTTTGCCAACTCCAATGTAGCTGTAAGCGGTAAAAAATATAAAATGTTTTACCAAAATTCTAACCTTAACCAAAGTAATTTATAGAAAAATATATAACAAAAAAATCTTTCCAATAGCCATAATTTGTAAATTTTCTTTGGTGTTTAATAAAAGTATGGTGGCGCTGTGGCTTAAGTAGTTAGTGCGTTGACTTTTCAGCATTTAGTAGCCTCCGGTAACCAGTAACGTACATTTTTTCTTTTTTATCCTTTTAAAAGGACCATACTATTATTTCTTCAATAATTATATGATTTCTTTATAACCATGTAAATCAATCATAATATGTTGCTCTGAGATTGTAATAACCTGAACTAAAATCTGTAAATCTGCAGATGTCCGCATGAAAATAAAGCAATATTTTCATAAAACCCTAAATGTATAGGGAAAATATCCTTATCTTATCGTTCTGATTTTTACGCAGATGCACTTATACCACTGCATCTCGCAGTTTAAAGGATAGCAGCTACAGCGGCTTTAAAGCTATTCATGTATTCATGCTTTAAAGCGAGCATGTAAAAATTTTGGACGCTGTCTGTATCTCTTCTTGTCTCTCTGTCTCCAATAAGATGACTAGAATACTAAACTATTCGCAGCACTTAAAAGTGATAATCTGTGACCGCCCAGCTTTGGAAATAATGCGAATAATTGTAGAACAGGACTCACAGTTATTTAACACGGAGGGGTCCAATATAGAAAATTAAAGTACTATGGCAGGAATTGTAGCGCCCCATTAACGAAAAGCAGTTGAAATGGAAAAAACAGCTTTCCTCTTTTAGGTTCTATGCTAGAATAATGATTACGTAGCCGCATTAGCGGTTCAAAATATGCATTCTCTCGGACAGTCAGGCAGCTTTAAAGTCTTTAGCAAATTACTAATTCCAATTAATGTTGGCTTGCAAGTGCTTTTTACTTTGAAGCACCATAGCAGACAGGAATTTAGATACTCTAATGTGGCTACCACAACCTGAGTTGTATGTAAGTAATTACGAGATTTAAAAAAAGTCTAGAAATGTTTTAGCTGGACACGAGATTAAAAAATTGGTCCAACAGATCGCGGTGCTATTATAACCTAAACCCATGCAGCTTTAGGAAGTTCTCCAAATACGTACGTATGTCGTTAATTAATTAATATCAACACAAACTTCGTTTTTAGAATACCCAATTATATTTAGGAAGCGCAAAGCTGTGGTTAATCTCATTTCAAACAGCTCGAAAGCTGCAAGCTTTATTAACACTCCTTCTCGGAAAAATTCGAAAAAGCTAAAATTTGTTTTCTCATCCTTCTCAAAACTTTTCTATTAGACATAGTATCGGTAGTAGTTCCAGTAATTTTTTGTAGAACTAAAAAATTTCTAAATGTAATTCGTAAAAAGAAATTTTAATATATCAACAAAAACATAAAATGGAAAATTTTATTGAAAAACCGAGCGAACGGCTGGCAACGCGACACACTTTTGCTTTGATAAGCCAATTTAGAATGTTTTAAAAATACTTAAGCCAACTTTTTATTTAATCCAGAGAGAAGTTATAAATCTGGCCCAAAGTTCTTGAACAATCACGGATTTTTATCTCCAAAAATTAGTTTGTATTATGATTTCTTTATTTTAACCAATTACTATTAAAGTGTTTCACTTTATTAGCGACTGTTACGATCGCTCGGTAGGGACTTATCCCAAAGAAGTTCTCTATACCTGTAATGATTTATTTTTTTATGAAGGGGTGATATGCCATACAGCTCATATAATTAATAACTTACCGCTTTAACCATTTGCTGATCCTGTACTCTTAGATCATGTAATTCAATACCATTCGATTTCCTTCATGAGATCACTTCAAGCCAAAAGCCAATGCCAACGATCTTACATCCAGCTGTTCAATGAAGCGAAGACTCAACTCGGTATCATCGCAATTAAGTTGCATTAATGTAAAGTGGTCGTAGGAGGCTTCAAAAAAGATTGTATAGCCTCTGCTTTGCACCCAATAGCTGGAGAAAGAGAGAGAGAGAGAGCGATCCCGCCTTTATTTAGCTACTTTAAATTGTGAAATTTTGAAAAGGAAATAATCGGATGAAGTCCATGGTTTTAAAATAATCCCTTTTTGGAAAGCATTAAAAGTTTTATTACCATAATCCAATATAGCATTTTTATATGCACTTTAGCACTTAACATTTTTTATTACAAATATTTTTTACCTCATGAATAAATGAGAGTAAACAATACCTTAATGTGCATAAATATGGACAATTATTTGGAAAACAACAAAGAAAATATATGTATGGGGGAGCACTTACGTAGCAGTCATCATTAATAATAATACAAGTATTTTCAGCAGCTAAAATAGTATAACCATTATAAATACGGTGCTTTAAAATCAAAACCTTTATTGCAAAAGTTATAATGTATTTTGTTTTAGTTGAAAGCGTTTGCCGATTTACAAAACTATTGCACCTCATAAATTTTCTATAGCAGTGGCAGTAGTAGAATCCACTTGTTACGGACTTTGAGTGAATAAGTGTGAATCGGTATGAGAATAAGTATGTGATTTTACGTTCAACTTTTGTATGCAGGAAGGCAGACTCAAAGGTTGCTTTTGAATAAATAGAACGACACTATGTATCTTGGACTAATACTGAGTAGAGATTATAAGCGAAAAAGCTTAACTTTGAAGTTAAAACGCACAATGTCGGTGGCTAGTTCACTTTGAATCTGCGTAGACTGGTAGCGTTTTAAGACCAGATAAATTACTTCTTCATTCAATACTGGGCTTCGTTATAGAAAATATTATTTTCAATTGCTCTAAAGCACAGTCTGTATACTCACGAAAGCAGTAGTTGATTCAGCTTGAAATTTATTAAAACTTCTGTATGGGTATACCACCTACGCATGCAATCTATGGTGCCAGAACTGGGGAAGAAGGTTATGGGAAGGAGAAGCGGATGTTTGTTTCCCACACTTGTACGCGATCGAGAGGTTTCAAAATTGGCCTTGAAGCAGTGGCCGGATATAGGTGGTGTAAATAGTAGGACGAACAGATGAAGTGAACTATCTCTTACACCATATTAAACAAACCTGGCACTTGAGTTCCTCTTTGGCGATCTGAAAAATGTGTTTAGTTCAACGAACATCACACTGAATTTTCATGACCAGAATATCAAGAGCTTCTGATTCCTTCTATATTCCACCTATAACTACAGATAAAGCAACATAATCTATCGAGCAACATTGGGTCTTAAGTGCATTAAAATCGACCCTGTTCGCCCGAACTTATTATTCATATTACGTCTCTTGTCATCAAGCTACGAAAGAGTTGTTGCAGACCAAGAGTAAATAGTATTGGAAGTTCGACATAGACGGTGATTTATAAAAATAAATAATCTAGGAGAAAGTATGGAGCCTTGCGGTACCTCTGAATTTAATATCTTGAACTCGTTTAATTAAACCCCACATAAAAATAAGTCGAGAGAAGTTCTGACTATACTAACAGACCTCGGCACTGGAGTGTTTGGAGACTCTCTAAATACTTGCCTTATGGTTACTAATTATTATCCCGTTTCAGGTGCTAGACAAGTTTCGGGAAGGGCTTGAACGAGCCAAAATAATCAAGCCAATAGTGGAAAGGAAATGGGATATGGGGCCTTGTGCTCTCTTTCTCATATTTTTCCTAGGGACTAATGATGCGGCCAAACCACAATCTACAGCACACAGCAATGTCACTGTCGCTTAATGTGTCTCTTTGGCGTATAAAAACTGACATTATTGGGCCGCATTACTAAAAACATTTTTTTAAAATTGTGATCTTCTTAAAATTTTTCCAGAACCCAGTTTGCGAAAACTAAGCGCTTTTCTTCAGCTCTGACTGCTAAACGTTAAATAGAGAGGAACGAAAAGCATTGTTGTAGTTATTTTTTAACCAAATTATATTTTTCGTGATAGAATAATAATTTGTTGTAAAATGTTACTGACTGCCAACGCAGCATGTTAGAGATGACGTAATCTTCGTTTTTCAATTGGCATGATCAACTCAATATTTGCAGTATCCTGGCGTAAGGAGCTTTGCTAAAATACTGCAACTACTCGTTTGAAATTTACGAAATAATTTAATTTCCTTTCAAGGAACTTTTCGTGTTACCCTCGAAAAAAAGAAAGATGTATTTAAAATAAAGTGTTGCACATTGCACACATTTTTTATTTGTATTACGTGCCTTGCAACATCAACATCATTGTGTGTTCATGTATGTGGACCGACTACAAACATTTATAACTTAAAACAAGCACAACAGCAGAAAAACCAGATTGTTCACAGATGAAACGCTGGAATAATAACAATAATAATAATAGCAATGGTAATAATAAATTGTTTGGTTTTAAGCTTCAATACTATTTTATAGCCATACAAGTTTTAGTCATGTAAATATTTAAAAAAAAAGAGTGCTTTTCCCTTTTCCACCCACTCCTATGTCTTCCGCACTATCTTCTTTTGTTTTAGTTTTGAAATAAAGTTTCCATTAATGTCAACTATGTGTTCGATGCACAAACCAAAATGGCAAATACGAGTAACAACAACAAACCACTAAAACGAACCTCAATTTGAAAGATCACTTTGGTCAGTCAACCAAATACACACACATATGTACCGTTGCACGTATAGTAATGAAATTGTTTATGGCTTTTGAAGTCAACTAACTACTGAATCGTACGAGTAAAATTGTATGGAAATAAATTGTATGAAGTGGATAATAAAGTTTTCCATTTAAGAAATCAAAGTGTTTTATTGAATGGCTGAAGTGAATTTGTTTGTAAGTGTTAAGGGAACTCAAAATTCAAACTAATCACGCGTGGTCAAGTCAAGTTTAAAGCGAAACGTGTGGACGATTGAATTACTATTTTGGAAAGGGATATAACTAGAGAAGACGGGTGGTGAAGTTGGGCGAGTAGAGACGTTCCAATATTTAATCACACTGCAATTGCGTGTTGGAATTATTTTTAAAACAGTGTTGCAGCACTTCTGGTGCTTATAATTGAAGTGTCAACTTATAATTGAAGTGTCGCAATTTCTTAAGTAGCATCATTTAAAAGAATTTGGAATTGTAAGGATTGTAAATCCAAACTATGCCACGCCTACTAGGATTACTGTTTGTGCATAGTAAAAATTTGGTGTCGTATTTAGGACAAATAATATGACATTTATTCATTAATTCATTTGGAACAAATTTATTACTTTTGATGATCAGAAGGTATATGACTTAATGATTTTTAACAATTCGATCTCTTAATTCGTTTAGATTAATTTGCTGCTTGTGTGCTTGTGTATGCCAATTAATAGTGTGCTAATTTATCAGTCTGGGGACTATGGGTTAGATCGCCAAAGAAGACTCTGGTCTCTATCATCACAACGAGTGCAGTTCTCGTTCCTATGCCCGGCAAATAGTATTATAACATTTAATAAATAAATAACTATAGCTTGCTGGCTCTTTGCTGTATAATATAGCACATACAAATACTCTCCCGCTTTCTATCGCTCTCTCTCTCTCTCTCAAGTGCTTTACGTTCGGTATATACCCCATAGCTATTACCACGCACCTGGCCAACTGCAGGCCTAATGCACACAGAGAGTAAATTTACACGAAACCATACGGACTCTACGTTTGAATGTTTGACCATAAAAGCTTCCCGAGATATGAAGGACTTTTTATCTGGGCGGACTACCCATTTCTGCTTTTAAAAGCAATAAGATCAAAATGAGGAACAAGTTTTTGATATGTACAATATCATCTTTTAGCCAGGCTATGCAAAATTTTATTTAACTTTGTAATAAAGGAAATGAGAAAAGTGTTACCAAGCAAGCAAAGATGCCTAGAAATGAGTTGGTATTGTACATATCAAGAACTTGGTCCTCTTTTGATCTCAGTACTTTTGACGGCTGAAATTTTTGGATATGGACTTATTTTAAAATTTATGTTTTTGTGCGAATTCCACTTACACGATAGGTTTTATTAGTTGTTAAAACTGATTATGTTTTTATGGTAGCTATTTTCAAATATCTAACTTATCGGTTATACACCAAATTGCATACAGAAATACTCTTTAGTTATCAGATGGCAAAATATAGTTATCTGGTAGCATTGTAATCATTTTTATTCTTGCAAGCAATTAATGCAGAGTTAAGTCCCCAAGTATGTATTTTTTTATTTAAACATAAGTATTTCGTCGGTAATATATACATGTGGCAACGTCTTACGCTTTATTTGCAAATAGTGTCGTTACATGACGTATTGGCTAGCCATAAATCTGTTCAGCAATCATACATTTTGCTTTTCGCACAGAAATTTTGCTAGTGAAGTCCGTCGTTGTTGATGGTCGTTACGTGTTCAAACAAAGTTCTCCCAACAATTGTTCGCACAATTCTGTTATGTGCAATACGATACCATTTCTATGCAACTTGCTAGCTTGGCAACATTTTTCCCATAATCCTTTACAAACTAGCAAGTTGCCTAGAAATTGGATGGTATTACATATGAAGAGCTTGGTCCTCATTTTAATCTCAGTACCTTATACGGCCGAAAAGTTTGGATAGGAACTGGGCTTTATTTTCATATTTATATTTTTTTGCGAATCTGAGCCCTTTTTTCTAAGTTATTTTTGTTGTATAAAACGTCTTTTAACTTAAAGCTTACACACGGTTGAGTTATATCAAACGGAAACGCTAAATACAAAATATGTGTGAACCCTAGTACCCAAGATGAAAAGTGCCCAGTTTTTCCATTATTTATTCTCCCAGGCCTATCTGTATACAAAATTTCAGCTCTCTAGCTACAGTGGAAGTGACCCATAATATTGATGAGTAACTGAATCAGTGAGTCAGTGAATATGTAGCAAATATGCACTTTTACACCTTCATATTTCGGGAAGATTTTATGGTTAAACTGGGTCTATGAGGTTACCTATGCGTAGAGTCCCTATGTTACATTTGCCACATCTTTTATATTTTATGTTTATTATATTAATTACCACGTGTTAAAGCAAATAAAAAAAATTAACTGAAATTGAACTACTACAATGTGCAGAATAAATTGAAGTTAGGCTGGAGGACGAAGATGCGAAAAATCCACGAACCCTTTGCATATTTACATCGATTTGATGTAAAAGCGAAAATTTGGCTTTGGAATTGGTACAGAACTTGTTATAAGGAGGATATGCCAAATTTAAGCCTGGAATTCGTTACAAAGTGCTTTCGCGTTTAAAAAATTACAGCCTTATAATTGAAAGTTTAAAATCTACCAAACTAAGCCCTGCCCACAACCCGACGACAGTAATACTACTGCTGATTTTTCCAACCTTTTTATAGTTTTATACATAACCATTTATTTGTTAAGTAAACCAACTGCGAATAGTTTGTTTTTCAATTCAAAATTTATTTAAAAAATAAAAAAAATTAATTTACAACAGAAACCACCTTCGTGCAGATTAGATGCTATTTCTTGGGAAAGACGTGAATTTTTTTCGCCCTCTAATTCTTCGATTTTTTTCGTCAAAGATTCGCTGGAGATTTTTTATTTTAAAATGATTTGCATCAAAATTTACTTACATTGCGCTGTCCGGCTTATTAAATTTTTTTTGCATTTTTAATTTATTGTCTTTTTTCTAGAGACGACACTGACATTTTCGAAAGATTTTGAGTGGAATAAAATAAGTTAGGAACATCTTACAGAAATTATGAACACTCAGCCCTGTAGAATTCGTATGGGAAGATGTGTGGCTATTAAGGGGAATAGCACAATTGCATCAACTAAGTACTGCTAGATTTCGAATCGATTTTATCAAGAGCTAGTTACGACGTAGATTTGGTTTTATATGGGAAAACTACTAAATAACAACTAGATTTTGCTGAAATCTAGTATGGTCTCTTAAACTCTTTATCAAACTTCTATTTCAAACATTATACTTTTTATTTAACATACCTTCAAATATTTCAAAAATTCTATAGATCTCCATTTTCACCGATTTTAATTGACTGTTAAGAATTACTTTGGTAAATAGAAACAAAAAAAAAAAAAAAAAAATCAAACAAACAAACAAGCTACCATTACAAAAAAGTCTCTATCGCTAGAAACTACCTTTTTTGCAATTTACTACAATATTTCAAAAAAAGCATAGAAAGGAGAAGAGGCCAAATGTTTTCCCGTTTTCATGAATTTTTTAACAACATTCGATTTTATGCTCTGCTGTCAATTTCATCAATAAATATGATTCTGTTTTTTTCCAATTACTTTTGATTTTTTTAAAGGGCATCATGCAAAAAAGCACTGAAGCTCTTTTAATTTTCCAATATTCCAATAACGTATACAAGGATATGAACACACATACATTGGTACATTTTTACCTTTTTTTGCTTGTCCCACACACCACACTTGACCAAACTACTAAAAAGAAAAACAAATATTGAAAGAATTTTTATCGTAGTAAGCAAGCGGAAAAAATCGGGAAAATCTGAAATGATTAATATGGACTTATTTCAAACAGACAGAAGGAGCCAAAAGGCGATCGATGAGTTCGATGTTTATTAGAGTTAAGGATTTCTTAAAACACGGGTGAAAATGTTATGATAGTAATACGAGCGAATGTTTTAATAGAAACTCTATATTAAGATACTGAACAATGATGCGATTATAATAAAAGTATATTTAAGCGGAAAGCTTTCCGTTTCCCGAAATTAATGCTAAAAGACTTATAATTTTTATTTTTATTAAATTACTTCCAGATAATTTTTTATCCCAAATCATTTTATTATAAACGATGCAATTTATTTTTGAGGGTGGATAAGCTAGTCTCTTTGCGCATTTCGCTGGTTCCTTAGGCCAGCTCATTAGAAAACCTTTACCCAACTTTTTAGAAAAACTTAAATTTCTTAAGCTCGAAATAAGAAACAAATTTTACTTACTTGCCTCACTACGTTTGGTTGGTTGTTTGCCAACTCTAAATGTAGTTATAAGTGGTAAGAAAATAAAAACAACGCGGCTTTGATTTGCTTTAGGAAGAAAATCATAAAATAGCAAGTGTTGCCAATGTTTGAACAAGCTATTGCAAATTTTTTTTAAGAAGAGTGTTTCATATTTTATTCTTTCTATTTAGAAACTTATTTCCAGCAAATTGTTTTATTTCAACTCATTTTATTATGAATAAATCAATTTATTAAAATTATTTATAATTTCGCCACTTATATTTTATTAAATTAAACCGTTATATCTATGCTACGGAATTCGCGATTTATTTAATTTTAAAATTAAATTCAAAATTTCGAACATTATAATACTGGAAAGAATTTCTGCAAGTTTTGCATAAAGAGAGAATGCATGGGCTTAAAAAATAATAATATATTTACATTCGAAAATTCAAAACCAAGTTCGAAATATCGACTATATTTTTGGAAATGGTAAAGATTCAAAAACATGAATTTTTTCATAATAATTAGACCTTAAAAGAGATTTTCTTTTATATACATTAAACATTTCTCCACAAAAAAACCCTGTATTAAAACATTAATAACACAAGTTTACAAATTCAGGCCAACTTTTGCACAGGAGCAACGGAAAGTTCTTATGTTGGTTGTGGTGCTGGGTTCACATCTGCACTCAGTTTTTTAAAATTGATTCTAGTTTTTGAGACATACCGTTATGCCAAAAAGTTATCAGTTTTGCGACACATATTAATATAACTGGAGAACAGTTTGTACTATTCAGTTACATAAAAAATCCGAAAATTCTACAACAATATTGTCTTTAAGCGATACTAATCCGTAGTAATAGTTTCAGTTGTGCAAAAAAATATAACATAACAATTTTTGTTGTTAAAGAGTTCATAAAAAAGAACAAAAGTTCCGTTCTTTTTCTTCTAGAATATAGGTAAATAAGTTCCGAACAAAACGAACCGTATTTTCGGTTTCGACAAAAATTGATGTCTGCACACCACAGTAAAATGCTCTCTAACATGGCGTCTTGAGTAGCCATAAGTCTGTTCAGGCGTCGTACATTTTGCAATGGAATTCGACTAGTGAAGGCACACGCTATTCATGGTCGTTTCGCGTTCAACAGAGCTGTCGGAACAATTGTATGCACAACTCTGTTCTGCCATTACACAAAGAAAAACAATACAAACAGGGAAAATAAAAAGTATGTGTGTGTGCGCTCATCAGTATACAATCGTACAAAAGCTATGCTTAGAGCATCGAAACAATCTCTATGAAAAACAAAAATTTATACTCAAACTGAACAGGAACATCTACACGTATTCTGCAAACAAAAAACCACGAACGTATTTCTTCCCATCATTTTGCAGAAGCCCTCTCAATCTGCGAACAAATTTATGGCTAAATAAGATGTGGGGTAACAAAATTTGCAAGTGTCGAACTGTTGCATGCATATGCCAACTTTATGCAAAATGGGGTACCTTAACTTGACTGGGAATTAAATTGTAAGTTGTGCTTCGATTTTAACAAAATATGACTCGTTTTTTTGAGAGAAATATGGAGATTTTTGTGTTTTATTTCCGAGCAGATATAAAGAAAATATTAGTATAACTTAAAAATAATTTTAATGTAGATTTAATACTTTCCGTGCCATTTGCTTCATTTTAGAGATAACAGTATATCTCGGAATCCACAATTGTTTAAAAAAAAAGGATGGCAGATTTGCATTCAGCACCCCAAACCACAACAGTAACAACTTTCAGTTGCTCCAAACCAAAACAGTTGCTCCAGACCAAAAGTTTTTGTGAAACTTCCGACTTCTTGGCGAAGTTTCGATTTTGAGATTTTTTGATAAATTTTGGGGGGTATTTGATTTTTGGTCGTATTTAAATATTAAATTATCATAAGAAAAAATGTCATTTCCAGATTAACACGATTGAAGTTTTCTATTTGCTTCCACTACCTACAAAAAATAACGGCATATTCTCTCCAAACGTGAAAAGTAGAAAATATATGAAGATAAAGTTTATGAGATAAGGAACAATTCTGCATTATTAACTCCAAAAATGCATTTTTTGAGTTATATTTATTTGCATAAAAAGTATATCTGAACGATCTGTTGATTGTAACAGACGTATGTACAGACATGGTTGAGTTAACTGCCTACAGTAAAAAATATAAATTGTCAAAATATGATAAAAGATCTTGAAAGCAATTCACTCTGAAAACCAATCGTATTTTAATTCATCTACTTTCCAATTGAATATGAATTTTAAATCTATTCTCTTTATATCTGCTACAATTTGCAGTGTAAACCTCTGGTACAAGTGAATGTTTGAGTATATTTTTTACAACTTGCAAAGAAATGAAGAAAGCAGAGACAAAAAAAGGATGCTACCTTTTTGCTAGTAGAGAAATGATGATGAATAGTTTTGTAGTCTGTCAATTACAACAAGAACAAAAGCAACAGAAATGATATTGAAACCCACACACATACACACACATATATATTCAGTGACTACTCGTAGTGGCGTTTAAATTGCAAAAAAAATACACACAAAAAGTTGAAGTTTTATTGGCGTAATTGATAAAGTGGCTGAGCGTAATGAAAAGGTAAAAAGAGGAATGCATAAAATTGCAAAATGTATTACAAACATCTCCACACACAAACACACACAGCCAGTGCATAGTAGAAATTGCAATGAATATTGGTGGAGTAACTATTGAGAAGAAAATTGTAGGACGAAAAATATATATTTGTAGTAGAGGTATTTTTTTTTCTATTTATTCACCCATTATAGAAAATATTCAGTGGAAAAATGCCTAATTGGAAATAAAGGCAGGGAAATGTGGAATATAAATATGTAAATATTAACAAGATGAATATAACTATAAAGGGAGTCTTAATACGAGGATAACTGCCATAGTGGCTTCAAGCAAACTGTGAATTCGAAAAGATAAAAATGTCTTGGAAAAGTAATCCAAAATATCTTAGATCAATAAATACATAATTTGTTATTGAAGACCGTCGATTGAAACTTATTGGCTCTGACTTCAGAAAAGTTAAGCAGGATCATATCGTACGATCATAATGGCTTATACACATCATCATCGTGGCAGAAAAATATTGTATTTAAATTAACTTTTTGCGCCCACCAAATAAATACTGCTCATTCCACATTTTAAATTTAGGAATGAAAATTAAACCCCTTCTCACAAGTGATATTTTCATAGTTTGAAGTTTTAAATGACGAATTTTTTCTGCACCGAACTTAAGTTTATTTTATATTTGGTCAAAATTAAAATATAAAGAAATTTTAGTTAAAAAAGAAAACAATTCCTATTGAGCTTTTCCCACTGGTCTTATGTTACTTTTAAAGAGAATAAAAACGGAAGCTCACAAAAAGCAGAGTTTTTCTTTGGCAAAAAATCGAAATTATTATTACTGCTACATATTATTTTTATTTGTACAATTATTCGCGCATTTTAATAGTAAAACTCAACAAAAAAATAAAGGAGGGAAAAAAACATATTCATCAATTTTTATTCATTGGTTTTGAGATCAATTTCAAAAACACCATTTCCATGTAAAGTGGTCGTATAAAAAGAAAGCAGTGTTTTTAATTTTCCAAAATGAAATTTTTTTGTCAAAAATATCTTCTTTTACACATTTTCATCCCACTTCCTATTTTTATCATACCAGTAATGTTTACTTCATCAGCTTGATTTATGTATATATTATCTTCGAATGAAAGACGCCTGAAATACCTCCTTGAAATAAACTGCATTTGCAAGAAAATCAGAAAGAAAGAATTAACGTCATTTAAAAAAAAGTAGGTTTTGAGTTAATAGCAGGCATTGAAATGTGCTTATTCGTCACAAAGAAGGTGTATTTAAAGGGAATGAAATGGATATAGTTTAAAAATTATAAAAATCCAAAATTGTGCTGTTTTCACTTTCTTGACGAATTTTTAATATTGTTTGATTATAAGGTACATATTCAGTACATTTGTGATATGAAAAATATCCATTTTCTATGCCTGGCAGTAAAAACAAACGCTAGGAAAAATCATGTCTGTCATTGTTATGCTGTCTACAACAATATATTGTTTTGCCATACTATACATATTAAAAATGTTTTAAACATTACTTTATTTGCGATAAACAATTTATGGTTTTACATATTTATTATCAACAATATAATTGCAAATTATATGGTAACATTTAAAGAGCAATGACATCATAGGCCTACAGCTCAAATTTTCATATAAAATAAAGTTATTACTAAATTTCATTATATAAATTATTTTTGTTAAGGAATTGTGAAATCATGTTGTTTGGGAATTAATGAGAAACGTACGATTTTAGGTCAGAATTGTTGAGAATTTGCAAAACTTGGCTGAACTGTGGTACGCTGCAGATAAAATAACTTGAGTTATTAATGTTAAAAAAGTATCCATTAGGATTTTGGTATGATGAAGTCTGACGCGAGTAAACTTTACTATATTAAATCTATAGATATGCAATGACGTTAGGTCGTGTATTGGCAGATGGCTACTGTTGGTTGTGTTATACCAAGATGAGGAACTATTAAACATCTGTGGTCTGCCGACTGAGAAGTAGTGGGTGTATATATATTTGTTTAAGTCATTGCGAGCAATATTAAGAGAGCTATGAAGAGATTATATTATTGCGGACTTAGCAATTTGAACGGCAAGTTAATTACCAGAGACATAAAATATCCGTGTATTTCTCAATTTATATGATCCTAACTATATGCTATTGCTAGAAATATGTATACTACTGCTCCATAAATAGCAGTTAATTCTGCTGTGTCAATAGATTTGTGCATGGGCACTAACGCTGAAAGATACTGAGTTGCTGCTTTTTGAACAGTCAGTGCAAATAAATAAATTGTAGAATTTGATCTTTATCTCGTTAAAAAGGTTATGAATTGAAAAGTATTGGTGGATAATCTTTTATCTTTGACATTGTGGTATTAATTATATAAGTGTTTAAGAACCATGAAGGTTGATTTGCCTGCTTTCATAAGTCGACTTTTATTGTATTGTTCAGAGAACGGCAGTTTTAAATTACCCGGTGTCTAAAATTTTTTTATTTGGTGATCGAACCTCTTTAATTTAGTATGACCTCCTGAGCAAATCCATTAAATAAAATGCTTCAAAACGGTTTAGCTCTAGTTTATAATTACTTGCTCGCATATGGTTGCACATCGTGTATATTATTTAGAAGATCAACTGCTACATGTTTTAATTCTAAAAGCAAAATTTACATTCACCAAACTGAGATGCTTTGCGCTTGAAAGAAAAATGGGAAATATTGAAATCTTACTTCCAAAGTGTTGAAATCAAATAATTATCCCAAATTATCCCAAGTCCTGTCGGTGCGCGGGTTGAAAATATAATCGATATATCTTCTGAGTTGTAAGGAGCACAGTAACAAACTATTTATTAAATTCATGCTTATGAAATGGCCGTTCCAACGATGCATTAACCTCAACTTTTGTGTTACGCATGGCCGAGTAACAATACAATAAATTTTGTAATCAAAATTAAAGTATTTTTCAATACAGTATGATCTGGGAGATGCACATAAACGAGACTTAAGCCGATAAACATACATTATTCCAAACATGTAGATAAGCTTCACTCATTATTAAAAAAAATAATTACTTATTTTAAATTTATGTATATAACAATAAAACAAGTAAATTCATTTAAAAAGACTCCTGGTGCATATATGTATATTGTAACATTTAAATGTAGTAATTTGCTCTACAATAAAATATATTATTAATCAGTAATTTCCATTACATATTTTGTTCTATTGTTAACATTGTTTTCGTTTTGTAGCCAACAAAAAAAGAAATTCGTTTGATTTGACTACAACGACAAAAGCAGCATGGACAACAACCTGCAGTGCAGCCGTGTATGTTGTCTTGTTGTCGTCAACGTAATCGTTCCCATATAAACGTGTGTATTTTAATTTTGACAGATTGTATTTGGTAGCCTGCTGTCTTCTATGTATTTCTTAATAACGAAACCATATTTTGAAGCATTTTTTATAGCCGAATATAGCCGAAATAAGAACATTAGATGTCCTACGACCACTCATACTCGAACTTCATTATACTTTTGGAAGTAGTAACGGTTACTCAACTATGGCCATACGAAAATCTGTAATGCAGCTTTCACCAGGGAATGCCAGCCGTGTGCTGCTAGAAGTGCTTCAGTGGGCATTAGTTCCGTCATATCGACCACATTACTGCATTATTATGACAAAAGATAAAGGGCTTGAAAAATATTTATTATTTATTTCAAATATTTTGTTTCATTGCAATTTTTTTCGACAAGGTTAAGCTGTTCTTTCCTCGAACTGATTTCTGGCAACGGATTTGTAATTTACGATTACCTCACCCACGATCAAGTCTCGTGCTACCACTAGCCTTTACTCCCGACTATAGTGATAGACTGTCGACCTTATTCCCTATCACGGAGTCTCTTGTAATTGCTAGTATTTGTCTAAGGTTTAGGTCCACCATGGCATTTACACTTAACACGAGTTTGCCCGTGGTCCTAAGCCAGTGATGGACATTCACACACAATGTGTGCTATCGTCTCAGCCTCTTCCGCAGGAGTATCTCTAGAAGCTTTCCCGTGCACCCCTTGCGAGGTTTTCTTGTCCAACTGTTCAGAATGCCTCCATTGTCCAATAAACACCGTAGTTTCGGAGAGATTAACCTGTCCACTTCGTGCGAGGCTTCATTGTCCACCGCTGTCGGAATCTCACGGTCTAATGCCTTAGAAGTATTTTTAAAGATTGACTCGTTCACCCCTTGCGAGACATTCTGGTCCATCTCTTTCGTATTCCTATTTTGGCGAATTAAAACCGTAGTTTCTTCAGTGATTACCCTCTTCGTCTCTTGCAAGGCTCTCTTTCCACCCACACAGAGCTCCATATGCACGGATAAGTCTGTATTAAAACTGGAGATCGACTGGTATCCAGATTTCGCATACTGAAGATCAAGCACCCTCTTGGCCACGCATTATGGCGTATGCTGTTCCACCGAGGATTAGTGATTTTTAAAACGAGAGTGTTAGCTTCTCTCCGTTCGACTTATTTTGCCTGACTGCTTGCAGAGACAGGAACCTGTTAACGGCCCCACCACGTGGAGATACAAGTCAGAACTTCCGACAGTGTACTTAGTTACGGCAAGCCTTATCTCTGTGCCTGCAGCTGACGGCCATTTATTAATTTGTTTTAATTTCATTATTTATTATAATACAGGAAATGGTGTAATTTCATTCTATTTACTTCTCCACTCAAGTTTATTTAAATAAGTGAAAAATTCCTTTTTTTTCTACGATTACATTTTTTTCACAAACAATTTGTCTAACTACTTGAACAATATTTATATTTTATAAATTTCTTTCTCGATTTTTCTACCTTTAAATTGACTTGATTGTAAGGGTGAAAAGAAAACACATTTAAAAGTTTAATTTTTTTCTAAAATGGATTTGATTTTTAATTAAGGAAGTTAATTCATTTTCAAAAGTTCTGAAGATTTAAAGAATATTATTTTACTTCGATTAAGTAAAATACAATAAAAATGCAAGAGTGATTCATCTTGTGTAAATATTATTAAGGAACTTCAAAGGGTTTTTGTGAATAATGGAAAACAAAAATATCACGCTTATTATTTTATTTTTCTTAATATATCTAATTTAAAAATTATTAGTAAAATAATCATGTTACTCGTACTGTCATGTGTCTACTGAAAAAGTATCTGCACTGGCATCTTCTGACTTGTGATATTAACCACCTCCCTTGAAATCAACATTACAATAGAGTCAGCATGTTAAATATTTCATTTATGTTCACAAACAGTATAAAATTCTTTTTATAATTTTTAGAATATGTTTTACTGATAATATAGATATTTTGTTTTGTTTTGGACAGCAGTACACAATAAATAAAAATAGTTAAAAAAAAGATTTGAAATAAAAAACAACTTTAAATATGTGTAAGAGTAAGTGTACTACTACTAACACAGTTGCTTAAAAATATTATAAAATCAAGAAAAGGAAAAGCAGATACCAACTAACCCCAAATGAATGATGATGATATTGTGGTGAGTGGGGTTTATTAAAAAACAGGGAAGAATAGGTGGAATTTTGGGGCCTGAATTGGGTAAATAAAATTAAAATTATTTAACCTGTGAAAGGAAATTGAAGTTATTTAGCTGTTAGACTTCACATTCTTAGGAGAGTGTTACCTCGGAAAGTGAGCACCCATTGCTAACATAATATTTCCACTGCTAACAATATTTCATTTGATACGGCAAAAGCCTTCGAGAGGCCTCGTTGTCTTCTATAATGGTCATAGTAACTCAAAATGATGTTAGTTAAATAACTTATTCTATATATCAATTCCATTTGTATTTTTACTATCATTTTCCTTTGTGTATTACTTACTTACGTAAGGAGAATTAATTTCAGTATGTCTTTATTAGTCACAAATTTGTTCGTACAAGGAGTGAGCGTCGGGAGCATAACGGAAAAAATCTGTTCGTGGACTTGTATGTGTAGAATACGTGTAGCTGTTCCTGTTCAGTTTGAACATAATTTGTTGGTTCTCATCGAGATTGTACATTGTTTGAACACAAACAGACCAGCAACAGCGATGATCTTCTCGAGCTATGTGCCATCTTTAGTGTCACATTTCGTTATGAACGAAAAATCTACATCAAATCACCCTGTCGGAATATCAAATTAAAAACTAACTGAAAATTATATCCGAAAAACTAAAAATTAATGAACATTTTGCTCGTGTTGGTACAAATGTCTTATTTTAGCAAACACTTCTAAGAAAAGCTAGACCTCTGAATAGGAAATATCTAACCAATTACAGTCAGATAAAAAAAGTTCTAAATGATTTTCCTACCGGTGTACTCTCAATGGCACAAAAGTTTCTGGACAACGATGTCTCCGATATTAGTCGCAATAATCAGCACATGAACTGTGACAAAGTAGTCACAAACTTTGTAAACCGCCGGCCCGTAGATAGGCATGTTAGAAAGTTTGAATTCGAAGTCTCATAAATTAATTAATTTTATGAGCATGGGAATCAAAAATGCTTAAAATTGATTTATTAGGACGACACCGTAAAGCTTGAACCCCGGAGTTTTAAATTTTTGTTATATCAAATTTATTACACAAGAATTCTATAAATATACAGCGACAACCGATCATATGCAAATATTTCAACTGAAAATATATTAAAATACGTGGAGGTATTTGGTAGTCAGCAATGGATTTGAAACTAAGGTAGTTGAGAGGTATGGGTTTTAAGAAGCGTTATCTGGCAAAATTAAAATTCTTAATACAAAATTTTAAAATATTGGGTTTTTAAAATTTTAATAGTATATAAAAATGCAATAAATATGCGAAGAGTACAGCTATATTATGAAAAATTCGAGAACGTGAAAATTGTTAAGTATGTTGTTACAGTGCTATTAATTTATTTATATTCGAATATAGCGATTTTTGGTTATAGTATTATGTAACTTAGCATCTTTTTCCAGAACGAAAAGAGGCAAACATTATAATTAAAAATAGCTTTATTCGTTTACTTTTCCACTAAATTACAGTGCTTACTTAGTATTTCGCAAAAATTACTTTCAGAAAATATTTTTGTATCAACGAGTACATGAACGGTAATCTTGTAAAACCTAGTCAAAACTACGGTTTCAATAAGCCAAAGGTGGAACCCGGTAAAGATTGACAAAAATACCTCGCGAGGGACGGACGGGTCATTCTTTAAAGGTACTTCTATGGATTTAGACTGTGAGATTCCCACAGAGATGGACAATGAAGCCTCGCACGAGGTGGACAGGGTAACCTGTGTCGGAACTCCGGTGTTTATTGACCAATGGAGGAATTCTGAAGAGTTGGACAAGAAAATCTCGCAAGCGGTGGACGGGACAGCTTCTAAAGATACTCCTGATGAAGAGCAGCACCAGCACTGGCTAGCGTAAGACTTCGGACCACGGGCAGTCACTTGTTAAGTGTAAATGCCATGGTGGACCTAAGCCTTAAACAAATGCTACCAATTACAAGAGACTACGTGATGAGGAAGAAGGTTGACAGCCTAAAACCACTATAGTCGATAGTAAATGCTAATAGTAGCACGAGTCTTGATTGAGAGTAAGGTAACGGTAAATAACAAATCGGCTGTCTGAAATCAATTCGTCGAAAGAATGGGGTCGAAAAGGAATTCGTAAAGTTACTGGTCTGCTTCGATATCCCCTCTAGATAAAAAAAACGGTTGGTTATTTTAAGACGACTAGAATATAGCACTACATTTATCCCTCTATATTAGTCGCGTGTAGACTCAGGAGGTTAAAAAAGGGCCATTTCCCCCAAAACTATAAAAAACCCCAAACAAAAATTTATGAAATCTCTTATTTTATTTACCATTTACCACCCACCCTCTGCCATCTGTGAATTTTAATTTATCAATTACAATACAATTAAGAATTATATTCTATGGCGTAACTTACTAATCACTGTAACGAAGATTAGAGTCTCTCACAACAAAAGCACTACCTGGAGAATCTCTGTGCCCGTTATTTAAATAATATTAAAGTTACTGAAGTTACCTTTTTTAAGTGTTAAAATATCTCATTTAATTTCAAATAAATGTTAAACAAATTCTCTTAAAAAGTCAACAATTCGAGTTAATTTCTAATTACTTCTGATCCATCCCTGACTAACGACTCACAGGTCAGATTTCGTGCATGCAAAAAGATGATAAAGTTATTTTTTAGTTCAAAAAAGTGTATGGTTGCATGTAAAGGATAATGTTTCTGTTTTAGCAACATCAGGAGAACTTTAGCATAACAAAGCAGCAGCATAAGTGGCAGCATATTCACTCACACACACATATATTTTTGACTATGTGACTTAATGAAAAATAATATGAAAATCGCAAAAAGAAACTAGACATGATGACTGACATTTTAGATATTCAAAAGAAAAAAAAATATTAAGGCAACAACATTAAAAGAAAAAACTTATTAAAAATAATTTACAACATCTGCTCATCTACTCATCAAAACCGAAAACTATGCAACATTTGGAAAAAAAGTAATCTGAACAAAACTGCAAGGACTTTTATTCTTACACACCTACAGGATCATGAGTAGTGCTTATAACTAAACGAGTGAGTAGTGCTTGCCTACTTTTTGTGCAAGAGTTTACACCACATCAGCGCATTTTTGTCGTTGTTGCTGTTGTGTTATTTTAAACAGTAACAAAAACAAAGCACACAAAAAATTTGCATTAGAAGAGCAGCTCCTTGTGTTATTGTGTTTGTCGTTGTAAGTGTTTTTGAAAAGTACGCAGCAAAACAACGTCAAAAAACTCAACGCTTTTTTTTAGAAACACAAAAAAACTCTTCTGGTTGGTTGGTTTCACTATTTTTCTCCTACTACAACAGGATAGACCAAGCAGGGTTGTAGTCTATTCCATTCTGTGTATAAACTAAACAAGAAGAACCTCTTTGAGTTCAACCACTGGAGTGGGTTACAGTTAGTGAGTAGAAGCCACAGAGTTTAATCAGACTACCATATGGTGGCAGCTGCAAATTAAAGTACGGATGCGGCATTTAGGTTTGGTGTTGCAAGCAAAGTTAACAGTAAGTTTAAGCCTTATGGAAGCTTCAGTTGACTGCACCTGGCCGTAGTAAATGGCTGCAGATAACGCGTGGTACTTTATATGATTCTGAACGTCAGTTTTAGAGTTGTGTCAGATAAGAACTAGTTCGTTCAACTGAGAAATTATTTTAGAATGGTGGTGACATCTTTATAAAAATTACAATAAAATAAAATAATAACAAATAAAAATTGCATATCGTTTCTTTTTGAGATAATATTTCAATTGAGCGAACTAGTTCGTGACTGAGAGAATTCTAGTAATAGTGTGTTATTTCAATGTTGTGGATTAGGAAATATATCTCTCTGCTTTTGATATTGGCATACAAGTAAATATAGATTATATGACGTGATCTGGAGTTCCTCGCCATCAATGCAATATTTTGGAAGAAATAAAAATTACAGGAAAGAGGAGAAGCGTTAGTAGTGCTTGTGGCCAAACGATTTAAGCCACCATACAGCGAAGGTAGTCGGAAAGACTAGCGCAGGAAGTTTATTTCAAACACAAACGAATTTGTTCTGTAGTGGGCTGAGCGGCTTACTGGCAAATCTACTGCAAAAGGCTGTGCCATAAATGTGACACGTACCATACGGACATAAGTTCGTCTGTCGGATAGCCCACTGTCATCGATAAGCAGCTTCGCCCTCTCCATACACGGTCGCGAAACTTCAAAATGGATTTTGAACCACCGACACATACGCCAGCGTTGTGTTACATTTTTGTTCGGTTATGGATGATGTGAATCGTTGGGGAGGTCAAATCGACCGAAGTATCACTTACACCGTTTCAGAAAACCGAGAAACTGGAATGATTTTTTCGAGATCTGAAAACCGTTTTTAATTCATTGAAAATCATACATCACATTGGTGTTTCGTGTACATCTGTAGGAATCCTACGTGCATTAAAACAAACCCGATTCGCACAACCTCATTTAGACAGAGATTGTTACAAGATCTCGGTTAAGTGTAACACTAATTTTCTGCTCCGAAAGTCTTGGTCTATTACTGAATGAAAACTAATGGCGAATTCTGCTCTCATCTGCAAACGAATAGATATTAATGCAAGTTTGACATTGGTTCAGGGAACAACCCATTTGACGGTTCTCTCACCCCAGAGAAACGTTTTTCCATTGTTTAAATTTATTTTGATAAATATGATTCAATTCGCGAAAATTATTTCAAATTTCATATAAAAATTTAAAGTCGAAACACCTTTGCCACCGTATGTGAATATGTTTACAAAATTAGTGATGGTCAGGATGTTACAGTCAACGAAGGTCGGCACATTACACAGTGCCTTAGTTTTAAGATATTACTGATATCTATGCAACAGGACGGCGTCATATCCAACTCTGCACATGATGCAATTAATTTACGGTACAAGGAATTTTACAGAAGATTAATTTTTTCGTACGATTAGATACTTTCCTCCCGAAATTTGTAAAGTCGCATGTCTACGCTGATAATCTAGATACATATTAGAAGTTGGAAGTCAATGTCCGAGAGGTTATTATAAAGCGATTTTAGTTTTATATGATACAATTGAGGACCAATTCTCGACTTTTTTGTTGTAGTATTGCGCCGACTGTTGTACGAGTTGTTGTTCCTCGAAGTTATGATTATTCAACTCAACTATGCTGCAAATCTTAAAGTTGAGAATCATTTAATCATACCTATGATAAGCAAGTTACTGTTTACATTTAATCATTAAATGATTCTCAACTTTAACATTTGCAGCATAGTTGAGTTGAACAATCATAACTTCGAGGAACAACTCGTAAGTAATATTTAAAGTATTTATAAATAATTATTATATGTTTGCCACAAAAATATATTGTTATATTACATAATATGATAGTCGTGACCATGCCACAACCATGTTTTTTTGCGTGTATTTTCCCAAATACTCAGTCAGAACTACATGATAGCCCAATGAGTTTATGTCTGATATAATTCCGATCCAGATGAGAATAATGATTATTTTATTGCATAAAATAAGATTCGTAAATTAAATTAGAAAAACAATATTCAGCGAGGTTGGTCGTTACTGGTTGTAATTTCTTTTTATCACCATAATTCTAAAATTCTTAAATTATTCAGCAACTAAGTAGGTACGTGGTACTATGGCTTTTGTAATAAAAAATGCCTGAAAATCACTAACTGCAACCAACAGCAGTATCCTTTAGAAAAAGTTGCAAAACTATGTGCAACTATCTCGTACTTACCACAAGAAGCTAAATACAAAAATCTCATATTCTCGTATAAGTCAGTTCTCTATCAGCTTACGAGTTATTTACACACCCATATGTACTTTCATAAATGCATAAGAGTTCATGTGAAATCACTCACACACACACACACACGTAGTGGCATAATTAAATGCGTGCATTTTTAATTAAGTTTACTGGGCCAACACACACACACAGATGCAGATAAGAACGAAGATAAATAAGTCTAACATATGCCATCAACAATAACAACAATGTATGGATACATTTGCATACACAAGTGCACATACTTACATACTTATATGCCTCTAAGTATTACTTTGTAAAAATTATGCCAAAAATAGTTTTTTGTGTTTAAAAAATGCAGCCATGTAAAAATAATAGGATATGCAAGTGGATTTAGCGAAAATATTTTATTTTTAAATTCCGAGATTCGTTTCTGCTTTAAAATTTAAGTTTTATGCAACAAATTAATTTTTACTTCAAAATTTGAAGTGGCCTTATGGAAGTAACAAAATCGTTTTTGTTTTATTGTTTCTAAAGCATAAAGAACTTTATTTAAATTATAAATTATTCCGTGCTAAAAGCTGGATAATAGTAATAATAGAAAAAGAAAGGATTATTTGAGGAAAAATCTGATTGCTGTTATTTCGGATAATTAAAAAATTTCAAACTTCAAATTGCCTCGATTGTGTGTTTTGTGAAAAATGTATTATAACGGATCCGGCATATTTTTTGTGGTTATGTGAATATTGAACCACTTAAAAAACAAACAGTCGATTTCTATGAGTGTTATATTTTTATTTAATTCGATCCTCTTCAGTTCATTTGGACCTATTTTTGAATATATTATCAATAAAGTATCCCTTTCCGTAGGCCATGGCAAAATGTGTCCTTTCTCCTGGAGTTTCCATAACTTTTTCAAGCAGCTCGAGCGGTGGAACGACGATTGCGGGTCGAATATTTGCCTTGCGTCGTCAATGGTGTGAGGCCTGTTGGTTTTTTTTACATCATCAGTTGGGGGTGTTTTGTTGCGAAAACTGCATTGTTTGGTTTTCAGTCTGGCATGGTGCACCATATTGTTAAGACAAGTAACCGTAGAAATGGTTTTTAATTTTTTTCGGGCAAACAATATAATCCGTTTTCACCGATATAGCTTCTTATCGATAGTTTCGCTTTTTCCGAAAAAATGGCCCAATGATCCATTTAGTGCAAATGCCAGCCCAAACGGTCACATTTTGTTTATGCAATGGTACTTTATAGAACTCGTGTGAATTCTCCATTCCCAAAATGCAGTATTTTGCTTGTTATTGCTGCTATTGAGTCTGAAACGGACCTGGTTGGTCATTAAAATTTGCTTCCACAAATCAGGTTCAGTATCAACTACTCCATCGACTGTTTGACTCAATTGCACTTTCTATAAAAGCATATGATTCTGCAATATGCGCCGCAAAGTAGTTTTACTGACTCCAAAATACTGTCAAGAAAAGACTCATTTGGGCTTTCGGCAACACTCTCACTTACCGCTTTAATCAGTTTATTGCCACATTTTGGTCAGATGGACAGCCTCACGCTTAACAAAATTCTACACTAAACGACAAATAGTGTTGCCAGAAGACATTTCTAGGCCACGATATTTTCGACAATATACACAACCGAAAAATTATTTTAAATGTAAAATGTCACTATTTTGGCTACCTGTTATGGTGTAAAACGATACATGGTAAAAATTGTACTGAATTAGCTCTAATCCATCGTTGTAAAATATTGCCATACTTATTTAAATGAGGACGCACGCTTAAAAATCATCTTAAAAATTCCCCTTATAATTTTGATACATGTCCTGTCGTTGTTTATTAAATCTATTTACAATATATCTAAGTTCTAAAAATTATTAGGTTGAGTTTTTTTTCATCTTCCTTACGTTTTCCGTTAAGTTATAAAACTTCTTCCACCGTGGAAAATTCATTCTATAGGCGTGTGTAAAGAAATTAAAGTTTTGTGTCTTTAACTTCAGAAAGAAACCATGTATTATCTTCTTTACAGCAATAAATTCTTCTGTGAGTCTAGTTTTTTTGTTTCCTTTCCCCAATTTCCGACTTCTCCTCTGGATCGAGGCAAAATAGCCGTTGCAGTTGTTACAAAAGAATTAAAACAGCTTGGATATATCTAAGGAAATCCATCAGGAATTTAGCAGACATATTGGTTCACAAAACCAAATAAAATCCTTCTGACATCGATCTGTAAGCATGTCCAAATTGGTTAATATTGTCTGATTCAAAAAGGATGGTGAAAATCAATATTCGAAGCGTTGTTAGTAAAAACGCAATTGATTTGATGATGTCTAAGCATTAAAACTAAAAAGGGAAATTTCAAGTTTATTACAAATATTTTTCATTGTTTGTTTTTAAAATAAATTGCTCCACATCTAAAGTAAACAAACGATGTTTTAAATGGTGTTTTCTAGTTTTAGAATAGGCAAAAAAAACATGGTTGTGGTATTGTCAGGACAACCAAATTATGTCCTCAACAAAAACGTATTGAAAATAGAAACAAAGTATTTTAACTTACAAAAATAATATAATAGCTCTAACCATAAACTGTTCCCAATAGAGATAATATGTAAAATTTTTTGGTGTTTTATAAAAGCTAGAGGGTATTGTGGCTTAAAATGTTATTCGGCCATGTTCGTATCTCAGCCGCGACAAACAATAACATTTGTTATTATTGTTATCTACGATAATAATATTTTCAATTTTGTTCTAATAAATATACAATAGCTTGTGCAAATTTTAGGCAACGCTTGCCAATATTAACCTTTCTACCTAAAGCTTACAGTTTTATTTAGAGTTGGCAAACAACCAACCAAACGTGGTAAGACAAGTCGGAAAAATAAAATGAACATTTTTTGTTGTGGGGCTTTTCGTTAAAAATTATGCGTTTTGTTTTGATATTCTTTGGATTTCTCTTTGGTCTAAGGAAATTCGAGTTGGGAAAAATATTAGCTTAAAATATTTTTTTATAATAGTATTATTCGTTTACAACCATGTAAAGCAATCATAATATGTTGCTTGTAGATTATGGTTCCCTCAACCATATCTTTTCTTTGCTTAAAGGAACAATTAAAAAATCTCTTAAGCTATCACAAATTAAAAAATATGATTTTAAGTTAATGATGCAGAATTATATTCATT
This sequence comes from Phania funesta, assembly GCA_963932375.1. Classification (NCBI taxonomy): domain Eukaryota; kingdom Metazoa; phylum Arthropoda; class Insecta; order Diptera; family Tachinidae; genus Phania; species Phania funesta. The sequence continues at coordinate 97,668,808 of OZ010653.1, read as the reverse complement.
ATCCCTACTCAGCTCACCGTGTACTAACTTCACGAGAAGAGAATATGGCGTCATTTAAGCGAATTCGAAAGTCTAGAAGTTAATAAAGTTCTTAATAAATTTGAGTGTAATATTAAGTTAGAATAATTTGAATTAAAAAACTTTGAATTAAAAAAAATTCGACTGACGAATTGCAGAACAATTGTGGCATAAGTAGGTACCGAGATGGCCATGATTTATTAACAACCATATAAAGATTAAAAGGCCAGAAAAAGCCCTATGGCTTTCATGTTGTTTTCAAAATGTCTAAAGAGATTAAATACCAAAATTTAATATAAAGAAAAAAACAAATTCCATAGCGAATGCTAACAACATGTGCCCACTTTTATATGCAAAATACGTTTTCTTTATTTTTCTCATTTTATTTTAATTTTTACTTGTTTGTATTTGTTTAAGTATGTCCCAGTATAAGTGCATAAACTATATATATGCATGCATGTACATGTATGCGTAGTTGTGTACGTGTGTATGATAAACATTTTCAGCTTAAATAAATGCTGAGTAGATGAATGTAGGATAATGTAAAAATATTTAGATTTTAATCTCTTCTAAAAGCAAAAATATTTTCTTAAATGGCAGAAAAACGAAAAAAAATTATATTCACACATACATACATACGCACATACGTATGTAGTTGCATAAAGGCAAGAGCATAAGAGTTACAAATTTTAATATAAAGCCTGGATATGCAAAACAATTTGTTGTTGCTTTTCATGTTAACAATAGTGTTTTGAAGTATTTCTTTTGATTTGATGGGATTTATTTTCAAAAAATGGCTTAATGCCAAAAACTGTACATAAATAGAGATTAAAAATCATTTAAAACCAATTTTCTTAATTTGTAAATTGTTGTTGTTAACAGTCAGTCAGTACTCAATGAAAAACAAAATTAAACTGGAATAATGTTTTGGTTCATTTGCACAATATTTTGGACATATTTTGCTCTATGGTACTTTTGTTTACAAAACTAGAGGCAACTTGAACCACTTTTGTAACTCCATAATAAAATACAATCGGTTAAATAAAATATGCCTGAGCGAAGATGACCTTATTCGCAAGTACGTGAATACCAGCTAATATCCACTTTTGATACGGATTTATCTGCGCAATTGGCATTAGAATCCAGTAGTTTTAGACCCAGGGCAACACTGGAAACTAAAAAGTGATAAACGACTATTCAACTTCAGGTAAAATGAGAGTCATTTGGGTTTGGAAACGAACGACCCAATGGCCCAGCAGTTACGGCCAGATAGCTCCAGGGGGTAAGCTGACAGTTTGGATAAAGATATAGCGGTGTGAAATGAAAACACGGTAGGGAGAATAACAAAGACTCTATCGGGAGCCCCAAAATGAGGCTAATTAAAAAATTTAGTAAGATATTGAGTGCACTTACGGGTGACTACAGCTGCCGAGAACATCTATGCTGGGTGTAGGGAATGCAGAGAGGACGTCGAGACGCTGAAACACTATCTAAAATTTTCACAGCTGAATTAGGTAAGTTTCGTATCAGCGATCCTGTGATACGATCAGATCCGGGTAATTTTCTCATAATTATTTTTTTGATGATACATTTTAATGAATATAACCGAAATTTCATTGGATCATTTACAGTGTCACTATTTTGGTATATTTGGAATAGCGAAGCTATGTATATCATGAGGTGAAATAAGTTAAAATCCCAAAAAATCAAGATGGAGCAATGAGATCATCTCCTCAGGCCAGTTTGGAGACGATGTTGGATCTAACTCTAAATGATGTGTACATAAAATAAGCATCTGTCAGGTCGGCTCTTAAACTCAGAGAGTCTGGCGAATTAAGGCATAATCGTGTTGCACATAGCATCATTCTAATGGTCGCTTGGACAACTGATATATGTTTAGGTTTACCTCCTAAAAAATTATTTGGAAAATAAAGACTACACCTGACGGTCATTAAGTGCAAAGAGAAGTTTGATATTTTTGTTAAATATTTTGTCCAAATAACCAACACTGGAGAGTGCAGCGCAGGCAAAAATCTTTTAAATTCATTTTTGTCACCCTCCTTGTAATAAGCGAAGCGGACTCTTTATTTTGTCTGGCTTAATTTTATTATGTTTAAATATTCTATATTAAAGCAATATCATTTATATATTTTTTATCACTTTAAAATTTTTCCAATAATATTTCACAAAAGTTCTTTATTCGAAAACATTAATTTCGTTAGAGACAAATTTATATTGATCTTTAACTAATCGAATGCGAAAATTATTAAGTTTATTCATTGAATAAATATTTCAACATAATTACATATTATATTGTAACTTATATGCACGAGCATAGTAAAGACATGACCCCATAGCAGGGAAACATACCACAGTTTTTGGTAGGTACCAAGACCACAACCTTCAAACTTGTAACCAACAAAATTATGCTTGTTTTTGTTATACCTTAAATTAAATTTAAATTCTTAAAATTTATTTCTGGTGAATATCAAAGAGAAGGTTTCCAAAAAGGACGGGGAAGTTAATGTGGAATATATGAGTATAGTTATTTATCAATAACATTACAGCTGGATCTGTCTGAATTTCAGCATTGGTCGATTAAGGATAATAGGGATAGACGTGTGGTTTTAGCGAACATCTAGCGATGTCACATTGCACAATCAAGTTAACTCCGCGATAGATAAGCCTATCCTCGAGAGAAATGTCTATTGTAACTTTTGTCCTATTAGCACGTGGCGCCATTCTGCTGGAATCACATGCTATCCATGTTCATATCGTGCAATTCCGGCCAACAGAAGTTTTTTTCATTAATGTCTAGTGCTGGCTATTGACAGTCCTCACCAATTTCAAAGAAGTACGGACCAATCCGCAGCAAATCTGTCACCGAATGAATCTTGTGTACATTGCTGGGAAGATTATATTGAGGCCAAAATTGCTACGCGAAAATCCACTTCGCAATCAAACGGCATTGCCTATCAGCTTTAGCTTTGATCTCCAGGGTCATTTGGATTTTGTATAGCTGCATGACTATGTACTGACGCAAAGTTTGTCAAATTGAAGCCCGAATTCCCGTTTATGCCAGAAAACGGACTCTTCTCCACACTTTCATCAACAGCGGCTTTCTTCTCAGGTTACCTGTCACTTCTTTGATGTACACGTATTGGCTGATTGCTTACCGTCCCTCGTTTCGACTTTGGCCACCAAAATTTAGAGAGTCGATTAAAAATTGGTGAAGAATGGCCATAACTCGCGCTAACTCATATACTTAATAATAAACAACATTTTACAGATGCCACCACCAATCTACCAAGCCCATCACAGACCGTTAACATTGACCTGTCCCTGTTATAAACCCCTTTATTTGTCAGTGCACTACCCATTTATATTGTTACTGGCTTAAAAGCTTAAATATTCCAACAACAGAACTCCTTGTTGTGTAAATGCTTAAACCGAATACTCATCAACACTATTGGTATTTAAAACTTGCAGAAACAAATATAATTTCGAGAAAATTTCATTTTTTTTGTTAAGTTTGAGAGCATAGTCATAACATTTTGGCTATAAAACATAATAATTCAAAAAGTTTGTTGCTTGAGTATGAGTTTTTCGGAACAAAAACTTTTGCATCATTAAACTTTTTTCCGGTTCGAAGTCTTTTTAATAAAATGTGCTTGCACACCATTACATACATGAGAAGATATAAAAATAATCCAGGATGCTAGCTGGACCTTGTTTGGTAAAATTGTGCAACTAGAAAAAAATAATAATAAACGGACAAAACTGTTGAAGTTCTTAACAAATGGAGAAACTTTTTAAAGTAGGCAAAAAAATATTATTAAAAAAATTATGAAATGAATTTAAATTATATGAATGGCCAGTAAATCTATTATTTGAGAAATTTGTAGAAACAATTATGTAAAAACCAAATAAAATTGATGTTTATTAAATTTTCCAGGCTTGAAGGTGATTTTTTTTATTATTTTTTTATATTCTTTTCGATATTTCGCTACTGCATTGTGTAGCATCATCAGGAAATAAATATATTTTATAACAACCAAAGACTAAGAAACTAAAATTATGCATTTGCAAAAAATATTTGTCACAAGAAAGCAAAAAATGTTTTAAAATTTACAGAAAACACGAGCATTAAAAATAGTTTTATGTTTCCACAAAAATAGTTCTGAGTTCAGATTTGTTTATCCATCCGTAAACCTTATTACAATTCTCCTGATCATTTCCCTTACAAGGAATTTTATGAACTACATTTGACTTATCCAATTTGTGAATTCTAGCTTTAGTTTTACTGATCAATCTATTCAATGTATTATAAACTTTGAAAACCATATTGCATTTTTCCTTATCAAATAATTACCGTCTTGTATACCTTAGGCTCCAATACGTTACCTATATTACGATATTACTAATCTTTTTTTATTTCTTCTATGAATTTCCCTATCACTAGTTCTATAAAATTTTTAGCTGTATTAATAATAATTTATTTATTGTGTTTTGAGAGCTGATAGCCCATGCAGCTAATGCTCTTCCCTATTGTTAGTCCCAGAATTTATTCTGAATAAACATAATAATAATATTATTTATTGTGTTTTGAATAATAATTCATCCCCACAAAAACATAATTGTGAAATTAAGCCCAAGTGCCTATCCAAAAATTTCGGTCGTAAAAGAACTGAGTTCAAAATGAGGACCAAGTTTTTCATATGTACAATATCATTCCATTTCTAGGTAACTTGGTAATATTTAGTAACACTTTTCCCATAATCCTTTCCATATCAGAAAGTTACAAAAAATGTTGTCAAGTTAGCAAGTTGCCTAGAAATGGGATGGTATGAAAAGTTCCTCCTCATTTTGATCTCAGCACTTTTTACGGCCGAAATTTTTGGATAGCTTCTTGTCCTTATTTACACCTTTATAATTTTGTGCGGATCTGAGTCCTTTTTTCTAAGTTAATTTTGTTTGTATAAAACCTCTTTTAACTTAAAGCTTACATACGGTTAGGTTATATCGAATTTCAGCTTTCTACCTATAGTCGAAGTGTCCCATATAAATAAGGGGACACCCTAGGCCCCCCAGATAAAAAGTGCCCGTATTCAGATTTTTTTGGTTTCTTATTCGTTCAGGCTTACATGTAAACCAAATTTCAGCTCTCTAGCTACAGCGAAAGTGCCCCATAATATTGAGGAGTAAGTGAGTCAGTAAAAATGTTTCAAGTCTTTATTTTAGTTTTTATTCATTATTTTATGATGAAAGAAAGCAAAGTTATGAGGGAGGTAAAAGCAGCGCGAATGGTTTCGTGTAATATACACATTGTGTGCTTTAAGCCTAAAGTTGGCCTGGCGCACTGCCCGAAGCTCTTAGCTTCTAGTACCAATTCATTATCAAATCATTACCTCGTCTAATTATTAAAGTTTCCAGTAATAATTTGGTAATCATTACTCGAAACAGCTTCAGGCAGAATTATTAATTATTATTCAAAATCTATTTTGAAGCTTGTCGACCGCGTAGAAGAAAGGACGAATATGCTCATCGGCGACAGAACATCGCCGCAATTTTGGGTTATGTATCACTATTCTATCGTTACTACAACGGAATGTGCTCCAAAGAAATTAAGGAACTTGTTCCTGATACCGGAACTCACGGTCGATAAGCCAGTTGACCGTATAACATACTACAGGTAAAACTCGTTCTTTAATCGTGAAATAACCTCCCTGCAAATGTTTTTCTTGCTCATTTCAGTGAGGGAGAAAATTCGGTTAATCTGGTAATAAAAAATTGTATTTATTAAAATTGTGTATTGAGGAGGGCTGACTCATTTGGCATGAAGTAATGCTTTGGTCATAACTTTCGATGACATTTCTCCAAGGCGCGCGAGTTACGTATGTAATCCCACATACTCAACCAACCCTCGTAGATATAAATTCAATCATTAATAAATACATTAAAGAAACTTAAATACAAAGTCAACGACACTTTGTAACAATTTTAAAATTTTTATTCAATAAACAATTTTTTTTTACTTCTCTTCATTTTCTGAAATTTGATTTCATTCTTCCGCTATTTCGTAAGCATTTAAAGTCAATGACATTGTTTTCATTCATCCAAATTTTATTTCTGCTATAAAGCATAAAATACAATTTGGCTGAAATTCGAACCCTTTAAAAAAATATTGAGAAATAATTGTTTATTTTTTGAAACCACTTGGAGTCATCGATTTTCATTGCGATGACCCAATAAATAAAAACAACAACAACAACGAAGAAAACAGAAGAAGTCATGTTAAGAATAGATTTAAGAAATTTTAATAATTCAGTCTTAAGATCACAATCAAGAAATAAAGACACAAAAATAAAAATTGTGTTTTATTTCAAAACGTTATTGGCGCAGTCAACGGAAACTTATTCCAAAGAATAAGTTAAAGAACATATTTATTCTTAAGAATAAATAAACGCTCAAAAGCCTAAAGTAAGAACGGTAAAATAAAAGAAAATTTTTTAAGTGAAGTAATTTTAAAATAAATAAAAGTGAAAAGACAAAATATATATAAAAAAAAAAAAAAAAAAAAAAAAACAAATCACTGAAAAACTGTTTTTTGTTAGTGAACTTCTTAATGAAAAAGTATATACATATATAATAAAAAAATAAAACACTGGAAAATCGTTTAATGTTAGTGAACTTATTAAAGAAAAAGTATATGTATTATAAAAAAAAATAAAGCACTGAAAAATTGTTAAACAAAAGACATACATACATAACCCTTCGTAATAAAAAAAGAAAAACAAATTGTGAAGAAAATAAACTTAAAATATGAGCAGATTTGATGAAAACAGAAATTTGGGACAACAACCCAATGGAGAACAAATTGTGGAGGTAATAGCAGCCCAGGAACAACTTATTAACCAGCTAAGAGGACAAGTTGAAGCTTTACAAGCACAGCAAGCACAACAATTACAGCAATCGCAAAATCAACTACTTACACCAAAGGACATACTGCAGCAGTTTAGACAATTAAGATGTCTTGACGAAAATCATAGCGTTATGCCATTCATTAAGTCGGTCGAAGCAGTGATGTTGCTGTGTCCAAGGGACAACATGGAACTAATGAATCTAGCAATGAACATAGTGGCAAATGAAAAAATTGTTGGAGAGGCAGGAAGATATATCCAGGAACTGGGAGACAACGTAACATGGACTCAAATAAAGCTGAAGTTAATGGAACATTACAAGCCCAGGACAACTTATGGAGATGTTTTCAACAAATGCAGGAATGTAAAAGTATGTAATTTAAGAGAACTTTTTAACTATTTTGAAAAATGTAAACATGAACTTAACAAAATATATTTATTTGACAATAATAAACCATTAATTTATAAGCCAGACAGAGTAGATAGGGATTTGGTAAATATTTTAATAGAAAAAATAGATATTCCATTACGATCTCATTTAGATCAAACCAGTACACTTAACGACATTATTACAAGATATTCACAGATCAGAGCTTTAGACGACCCTAGAGCCATACACATAAAATACAGGAAAAATATAAATAATTATAATAAAACGAACACAAACATGAACACTCAAAAACACAATTACAGTAATCATTACACTGAACAACGTCAATATACAAACAGACACCAAAACCAACAAAATAGGCAGAATCAAGAATTTACTCAAAATTTTAACAAGGGATTTAACAATTATCAAAAGGATAATTACACTTACCAAACTAGAAACACTAACAGAAGCTCTCAATCTCATAACCCAAAACAAGTACCTGAACCTATGGAAATAGGTACTTTACAAGAAGAACAATTAATAGGAAATAATGATTTAAATTTTATAGTACCGCCTCAAAATCAACATTACCCATAGTTAAAATTTCTATAGGCAAACAAACCATTAGATGTCTTATTGATACAGGTTCCACCACAAGTATCTTAAAGGAAGGAGTACTGTCTGAACAGTATCCAAAAATTACTCTTAAGAATCCTTTGCAGTATAATACACTTAATGGTACAAATAAAATAAAATTTATAGTCACAACACCATTTCCAAAAGAGTTCGGTTGTCTAGGAACACTCCAATGGAAAATAATTAATTTTTCAAATAAAAATTTCTCTGCTATAATTGGTCAAAATTTCTTACAACCTCTAAATACAAAAATTGACTATGAACAAAAATGTGTGCAAATACTAAACAACAAACTTTATTTTGAAGAATATAATTATCCCGAATATGTTCATAACATTTGTAGTATACAACAAATGGAGAATAGAAATATAAGAAATAATATTGATTTTTCTCATATGAATACCGAAGAACGTCAGGCAACCTTAAGGCTGCTTACTGAGTTCGAAAATTTATTCTTTAAAGAAGGAGATTATTTATCATGTACAAACGAAGTATACCATGAAATAATTACCACAAACGAAAGGCCCTTATATTCCAAAATATATAGGTACCCTCAAATACATGAGGAAGAAATTAAACGCCAAATTAAAGAAATGATTCAACAAAAAATAATAAAAGAAAGCAATTCTCCATATAATAGCCCACTATGGATAGTAGAAAAGAAATTAGATAATTCAGGAGAAAAAAAGTATAGAATCGTCATTGACTATAGAAAATTAAACGAATTTACAATTGACGATAAATATCCTATTCCGAATCTAAATTCATTATTAGACAAAATTGGTAGAGCACAATATTTTACAACACTGGATTTGGCAAAGGGGTTCCACCAAATTCCAGTAAGGGAGGAGGATAGGGCAAAAACAGCGTTTTCAACACCATTTGGACACTATGAGTTCATTCGTATGCCATTTGGCCTGAAAAATGCTCCATCAACCTTCCAAAGGCTGATGAACAAAATTTTACATGAACATATTAATAAAATATGTGTCGTTTATATGGACGACATATTGGTGTTCGGAACATCCTTGGAAGAACACTTAACAAATCTAAGGCTAATATTTAAAACTCTACAAAAAGCACATCTCAAAATTCAAATCGATAAATGTGATTTTCTAAAAAAAGAAACTCAGTTTTTAGGGCACATCCTTACAACAAACGGAATAAAACCAAACCCCGCTAAAATAGAAATAATAAAAAATTTGAAAATACCAAATAATACAAAACAAATAAAATCTTTCTTAGGTATGACAGGCTTCTATAGAAAGTTTGTCAAAGATTATGCAAAAATTGCATATCCCATGACACGATTTTTAAAAAAGGATCAACCAATCAATGTATACGATCCTAGTTACATCACTTCTTTTGAAAAGCTTAAAGACCTAATAACAAATTCACCAATATTACGTTACCCCAATTTCACAAAGAAATTTAAAATCACAACAGATGCAAGCAACTTTGCCCTTGGAGCTGTACTATCTCAAGATGGACACCCAATTGCATATGCATCTAGAACTTTAAACAAGCATGAAACTAATTATGCTACTATAGAAAAAGAGTTACTCGCCATAGTATGGGCAGTAAAATACTTCCGACCATATGTTTTTGGCAGGGAATTTGATTTAGAAAGTGATCATCAACCACTAAAGTGGCTAATGACAAAATATACGGGTAAAGACATAAACCCAAAACTTCAAAGATGGCTTCTAAGTTTGGGGGAATATAGTTTTTCAATTGAATATATTAAAGGAAAGACAAATAATGTCGCCGATTTCTTGAGCCGAATAAGAAACGACGAAATTAATGCTCAAATGGAAGATATACAAAATGAAGGAGAAAACAATAGCATAACAGCCGAAATAGGAACAGTTCATTCCCAAGAGGAAGATCTAGGCTTTACAATTCCAATTCTAGATACAATCGTCAATCGGTTTAAGACACAAATAATAGTTATAGAGGAAAAACGAAACACAATTGAAAAAGTGTTCAAATTTAAACGCATTTACATAGATAAAAAAGATATCCACGAGAATAGAGTCTTGGATATCATAAGAAAAGAAATAGATAAAGGAAGAGTGGGAATATACTCTAACCTCAATGATCATGATTATTACAAAGTGCAGAAAATTATTGAAGAGGAATTTTCTACGAACCCAAATGTTAAATTCGTCAAATGTTCTCGATTGGCAAAGGACATCGACAATGACGAAGAATTAAGAAAACAAATCGCACTCTTTCATAAACACGAAAGCGGACATTGCGGTATAACAGCAACTTTCGAAAAGCTAAAATATTTAATATATAATCCTCAGCTCAAGGAAGAAATAACAAAAGTCATTAATAGTTGCGATATATGCTCAGGAGGAAAATATGATAGAAATCCCATCAAAAGCAAGTTTTACATAACCGAAACTCCGCATACTACTAATGAAATTATTCACGTAGACACTTATGTCAATAGCAAACATTCCTTCATCGTTTTTATTGATAAATTTTCAAAACATGCCACATGTTTGCCTCTTATGGACAGAAATAGTATTACACTTGTTGCACAATTACAACAATTTTTAGCGATTAAAGGAAAAGTAAGAAAAATGGTATTTGACAACGAATTTAATAATGAAAACGTAAAAACATTTATGCAAACTGAAGGAATAGAATATCACATTACTAAGCCAAATAGCCACACTGGCAACAGCGATATCGAAAGACTAAACAACACAATCACCGAAAAAATAAGAACTTTAAATTTAGAAAATCATTTACCAATTACACAACAAATATCTAAAGCCATTATGTTATATAATGACACATATCATAGCACAATTAAATGCACACCATTACAAGTTCAAAATAACACAATCGACCACACCATAATATATGAAAGGTTATGTAAGGTAAAAGAACAACTTATATCAAAAGCAAATAGAAATAGGGAAAATTATATAGAAACAAGACAAGAAGGTTTTATAAAACACTATAAAAATGTAAGACACAAAGAAGAACCAAAGTTCAGGAAAAAATCTTTGCAGGGAATACATACGAGCAATATTAAAAGACCTAATAAATACAATAGTCTCATTTTAAACGAAACTTAATTTACATTTAAATTTAAAATTACAGGTAATATTACACATACTAATAACCATATTTATAATAACGCAAACTCAGGCCAACATAATCTTACATCCAATAACGGAAACAAGTGGATACGTACAAATTAACAACTATAATCACAGCATTCCTATAGAATCAGAGCTAATTTTACACCACATAGATATAAAAGAAATAACAAATATTCTTCAGCAAATGATAAGTGACTCAAATAATTTGAAAAAGAACGAAAGAATATTTATATGTAATGAGATAGACACACTTTTAAGCAAGATAAAAACAATAACACCTAGCAATAGGCAAAAACGTGGACTTTTAAATTTAGTAGGACATGCTTGGAAATACCTTTTTGGTACAATGGACAGTACTGACCAAGAAGACATCATTAAACATTTTAATACAGTTGATTCTAACATACATAACTCTATAACAAACTTAAATCAACAAATAAAAATTAACGACTATTTCAACAATACACTACAAATAATAAGAAACACTGTAACACAGAACCAGAAAAATATAATATATTATATGGAGGGACTACATAGATCAGTAAGAGACATATTGACAAAAAACATATATTTTGAAAATTTACTTATTTTAACAACAATTAGAAACCACATAGAACATATACAAAACTATATAACAACAGCACAAAATGGAATAACAGACGCCAGCATCCTAACAAAGCAAGAGATAGATGACTATAATATAGATATAAGTAAAATCCAGTTCTTAAGAACTGCAATTTTTGAAAAAACTAATGAATTAATATTTATAATTAAAGTTCCAAAAACATTTCTCTCTATACAAGTAACAACTATTATACCTATGCCATACTTAAATAAAGAAATAGATGCAGAAATTGAAAATACATTTAAGTATAATAACAAAACATACATATACAAGCATAACAGTTATTTAACTGAATGTAAAATATCAAAACATTGCACAATAGAAAAAACATGTAAAATTATAAAAAACGATAATACCGAGATCATAAATATTAACGATCAAACAATTGTAGTAAAAAATGCAAAGAATAATACAATAACTAGCAGCTATAATAACACAAACAATGTTTTGAACGGAAATTTCTTAATACAATATAATAATTGCACTTTAACAATAGCAAATCAAAAATTTTCAAATAATAATAAAATGTATTTGGATAAAATAATTGTTCCAAAATTTCAAAACATAACATTTAAGAGTACACTTACTATAGAAGAAGTAAAAATAAAAACAATTCAAAATATGAAAGAAATTGAAGAAATAAAATTAAACAGTATGATTATTGTTTACACCATACCATCAACAATAATAGTGGCAATAACAATAATACTAATAATAATATTATATGGCAAATGTAAGAAATCAAATGGAAGAATTCGGGAGAATCCTTCATCTAATGGGGGAGGAGTTACGTATGTAATCCCACATACTCAACCAACCCTCGTAGATATAAATTCAATCATTAATAAATACATTAAAGAAACTTAAATACAAAGTCAACGACACTTTGTAACAATTTTAAAATTTTTATTCAATAAACAATTTTTTTTTACTTCTCTTCATTTTCTGAAATTTGATTTCATTCTTCCGCTATTTCGTAAGCATTTAAAGTCAATGACATTGTTTTCATTCATCCAAATTTTATTTCTGCTATAAAGCATAAAATACAATTTGGCTGAAATTCGAACCCTTTAAAAAAATATTGAGAAATAATTGTTTATTTTTTGAAACCACTTGGAGTCATCGATTTTCATTGCGATGACCCAATAAATAAAAACAACAACAACAACGAAGAAAACAGAAGAAGTCATGTTAAGAATAGATTTAAGAAATTTTAATAATTCAGTCTTAAGATCACAATCAAGAAATAAAGACACAAAAATAAAAATTGTGTTTTATTTCAAAACGTTATTCGCGTTCGATGTCGGTTATTTTACATCGTATCTCCTGTTTTAGTTTTGCAGTTCCTTTCGGCAAATCTATATCGGGTTTTACAGGGTGTCCGCAGGGAAGGTATACTACTTTGTTTTGCCGCCATTTTGGTAAACATTAGTCTTGACAGTTCATATTTCGCAGTCGTGAAGTAGAGACGTGGCAAATTTATTGTGGAAAAATATTCGGTAAACCAACGTGTTTTAATCATCGAATACTATGACGATGACAAAGTTACGTGAAATTTTTGGGAGAAACAACTTGCCAACAAGACGCACTATTTATCGTGTAGTGAATGATTTTGAAGAAAGAGGGACTGTTCTTGATAGGGCCAAGCATGGACCACCACGTACTGCAAGATCGGCTAAAAACACTACTGCTGTTCAGGAACGTGTTCAAAACAATCCATTAACCTCAATTCGACACCGTGCTCAGAAGCTTGGTTTACAAAGAACAACTTTGGCCACAATTTGGCACAAGGATTTGTTTCCATTTAAGATTCAGTTGACACAAGAGCTTTATCCATAAGATCATTTATGCCGCCGTACATATGCGAATAGGATGGTACAGCTCGCCTATGACAACCCCGATTTTCATGAAAAAATCATAATGAGTGACGAGGCACATTTTTATTTGAATGGATATGCGAATAAACAGAATAGTCGGTTCTGGGCAATGGAAAACCCTCAAATTATTCTCAGTCACCTTTTCATCCATTAAAAGTGACAGTCTGGTGTGCAATTTGGTCAGGAGGAATCATTGGACCTTACTTCTTTGAAACTGAAAACGGTGTAACGGTAACTGTCAATGGGGAGCGACAACCGCATGCTTGGACTAACATGTGGTTTCAACAAGACGGTGTCACATCGCATACAGCCACGGTCGCCTGAGTTGACTGCTCCAAACTTCTTTTTGTGGGGATATCTGAAAAGCAAGGTTTATGCAAGCAAACCAGAAACGCTGGAGCAACTCAAACAAAATATTCGTGATGAAATTAATGAAATACTGCGTGAATTGTGTGAGAATGTAACGAAAAATGTGTTTAAAATGGCTCGCATTTGTGAGGCTAACAGATGCAGACATTTATCTGATATTGTATTCCATACATAATTGGCGACATTAAATAAAACATTTATCAATTTACGATCCATTCTCTTCATTTAATCAAAAATTATAAACAAACAAAGTAGTATACCCTGTACTAGTTTACAAATCCGCTGAGCTGACAATGTCCTTCATCACTGAACAAAACTTGCTTCGAAAAGCTTAAACTTTTTAGTGAATTGTAAATAAAAATCCAATTCAAAAATTTAAAAATTTGCCACAACTTCTACAAAAATGACCAGGAATATTGCGTGTTAGTTTACAAAGCAGATGGTGAATAAAATCGAAGAATTAATTAAGAAAATAAAATATATTCTGTTCGTTTTAAAAGGCATGATGAAATATATTATTTATGGTTGTATTATAAAAACAAAACGTTATTTTACTTCTTTTTAAGTCAATTCTAAATTTTAAAAATGTATTAAAATTTCATGTAAAATCTTCAGCAGTAGAAGTACCCACTTTTGACCAAGAGTGTTGAGGAACAATTTCCTTAAGACTTCTGGTATCTCGAATACTTCTCTTCTAATATGAAACTTCTTTTAACGACAAAAAGCTTCTCTTACGATTACATAAAATTTTAACCTTTGTTCACCAGTTTTAACAAAACGTTAATTGAAAATTTGTCTAAAGAAGATTTAAAGGAGGTAATATTCTTGCTGCGATTCTAATAAATCTTCTTATACAATTTCAGAAGTATATTTTCAGATCTTTATTATTATGTTTTGTTTGTTTTTGGGACCTTATTTTAGCTGAAATCCCATTTTTTTTAAATATAGCATGGGTGCTGATATCCTTGCGCTGAATTCTTGCCAAAATAGATATTATTGCCAAACAAATATTATTTACTAAACTAATTTTTTTCTTCTGTTTTTGCCCAATTTTGTTCGATTCTATTTTTGCCCAGTTTTGTTCGATAAGAAAGCACTGTGCTGCATGTTGCTTAGGTGCTAGCTTATGGGCGACAAAACTATTTGACTTTGACACATGTACAAAAACGCATAAGAACTCTCAAAAATTTTAAGGTAAACAATCATCTTGTATCGTAATTTAGAAAAAGTATATCTATTTTTATACACAATATTTTGAAAAAGCTTTTATAGTTGCCTTTCAGCCTTTTTATATAATTTTTTGTCCTAAGTATATAATAAGCCAATATAATAAAGGCCTTAAGCCCTTTCACACACACACACACACACCCGCAAGAAAATGTAACTTAGGAAACGAATTTATACTTAGTTAGCAATGTTTGTTCGTGTCGTTCAGGGGCTTTGCTTTCAGTTTGAACAAAGTGTGAGCAACTGTTTACCAAGAGTGTATATTCATATCCTTAAGGATATTTAACAACAAGTATACCCACCCATACAAACATAAGCCTAAGCAATACAAACTCTAACGCACACTTGCAAAGCCAAACGTATTCGTTGATTGTGTACACAAGGATTTTGCATGCAACAGCAGCCAAAGCTGCTACTGCATAAAGAATGAGAGCATGAATTTTTAGAAAATTAAATTAGAAAAAATGGGACCCCAAATAAGCTGATGGTGTGGACCGTTTAGGAATAGACGGTAGTTGCGATAGTCAGTTGTAAATTAAGCCAGTTAGTTGGAAGCAACTGCTACAAAATCGTTTATTAAAGATCGTTTTAAAATGTTAATAATGATTTTCTTATACGAGCGGCTCGATCTTGCTTTTATGCAGTCACTAATGCCAAATAGCACGATTAAGCAGCACGTTCAAATGAGCCTTTGAAAGGGAACGACAAGTGCGGCCGAAGAATCGATAGTGGGGCGGATTTGAGTCGTAGAATCATTAGTCCGTGCTTCTTGTACGATTCTAATTCCACTGCTCAACAAAATATTTTTTTTTTCAAAACAACATGGTTCTGACAACGCATTCCGGCAGAAAAAAAATATGTGCGTATCAACGTTTAGAAATTTAACTTTTGACTTTTCTTTTAGGGCGGTTAAAATTCCCTCCGTCTTGCACATTGTTATAGTGAATCCGCATAGAAAATCTTGCAAACCTTACGTTTTAGGTATAAAAAGGGTTCAGCATATATATGCAAAGGAACTTATTCGTTGACGAGTTTAGTCCTCTAACTCTTCGCTGTATGTGTAGTTCTTGTCTCTTTCTTAAAAGAGGGCAAATAACTCCCTTAACCAGCAATACAGCGATCTGAAATGTCCAGCAACTATATTTGTCATAAAATTTTACTACAAGTCTTCAATGACACCAAGGCTTAAAATTTAACTTAAAGTTAAACCTTAAAACGAGTTTAAGGGGTTAATTTCGGACTGAATTACTAAAATGGGGTCTAATTTATTCCAAGATTATTTCCAAAATATTAAGGGAAAAAGAATTATGCATTTGCAAATATTAATAATAATGAAATAATTACAACGTGTACCATGCGCCAAGCATGGTACTAAAATAGTAAATTTCGTACCCAATTCCTGAGTTTTAAAAATTTCTGTACGTATTTTTTTAAAAATCAACCAAGAGATTTTTGTAGGCAGGGCAGAATCCGTGAAAATAATTAAATTCTCAAGCAATGCGGACTTTTTTCCTTGATAAAAATACATTTTGTATGAAAGACATAAACAAATTTTTGAGTTTAGTAAAATGTTGTTTTTGTGTTTTATAAAGTTCTACCTCGCTGATGCGTATTCCCGAATAGAGAGGAATAAAAAACGTACGTTGCAAAAAATATATGATTTCTATACAAACTTTTTCCTAACATTAAGATCAGGCATATGAAAAAGCCAAAAGAAATAAAGTGAAAATCAAATTCAAAAGTCATCGCAAGCGGTACATGTTTGCAGAAGCCACCTGGTCTAAAAGTTTATGCTAAAGCGATGTGGTCGACTTGGATGTCTTGTAGCCCGTGGTGCATTCTATTGCAATAGGGTACCAAGAATTTAATTTTCAGAAAGCTTGTTTCATCATCCTCTACGATTCTTAAGTACATAATTTTGCAGTCCGGCAGTAGCACTGAAAGCCAAAAAAGAAAATGGAAATATTTTGAGGCCTTAAGCTTTCTCGAAAACGTAACAAGTTCATGACAGTAAGTAGGTAGTTTGAGCAATATACGTAATGACGATGAAGAAGACCTAACTGTTGTCGTTGACATAGATTCAGTTGATAGCTACTTCTCTCCCGATAGCGAATGCTCAATAAGCAAGAAAGCAAAAAAGGAAAGAAGATGTAGTTTCAAATTTTGTTTTTGCTAATAATCCTTATGGTTTTTAAATTTGTGTCCTTCGAAGAAGGACTGCATCAAACATAACAAAAACTTGTGACACATTTACAAAAATAAAACAGCAACAGAATTCTACAGCTGCATGTTTAGCCAAGAAAATTAAGGAGGGCAACATGCCACCACATATCACTACTAGGCTTGAAGCAAAAGTGTCCAATTTAGTATTTGAAGAAGTCGAACTAGTTGTCGAAATGCAGCTGTGGTTGAGCGGTAAGCTGATCTAGGTTGGTATGATGGTAAATAATGCACTTCTTTCCTCCACTGACCATGATTGCCACGGTTGTCAAATGAGTGGTCAACAAGCTCAATAGTCTAATAGTTCCTGTAATTTTTCAGCACTCAAAAGTTATGAAACACTACTGTGGCTAAGATAATTTGGTCTACATTATTTGGTGACATATGAATTGTTGCATGTAGAACCCTTCATCATTTGGCCAAAATGCCACGAGCATTTTCTTTATGCACTCGAGCCTTAGAAAGCGTTGTATTGAATTTGTCCTTATCTTGTGGTAAGTTAGGCCCCAGAAATGATCGCAATAATATGTCTTTTAATGGGAATGCGTTGGCACCGAAAAAATAATAAGGACAATTTATTTAACTGTTACACAAAAATTTTTTCCAAAGCTACTTCTAGCAATTGCACCGCCATCACTCTGGTTACCTACAGGTCCCAGATCAAAGTATGTGAAAACATAGTTAGCATCATAAGCTAGCATTAGTATGACGCTAAAAGTTTTTATTTATTATAGTACAACTTACCGCTCTTCTGAGGACAAAATATGTGTTTGGCATCAATAGGTTTTAATCAATTTGGCATTCCTATTTTCACGTAAAACTTGTTCACTCCAAGTCGCATCGCATGTTTCATAAACAATTTCGCGCACTGTTGAAATATCAAGCTTGAAAGCCCAAGTAAGAATTTGGAAATTACATCCTTGTGCTAAGTATTTAAAAATTGTATGTTTCTGTAGTAAAATTACTAATAATACTTAAATTTGCTTACATTATTGTTACCGCCAAGCGTGCCTCGGCATCTATAGCTTTTTGGTTTGAAAACCGTTCCAGTTTTTCTTTTAATCTTTTCAGAAATAAATTAAAATTAGCTACATTCATTTGTGTTGCTCGGTAAAAATGTTATTCGTCATTATTTTTTAATTGTTACCCGCGTGTTTTGTGGAAACTTTCCTCATTTAAGAAAGACTTACCTGGCGAATCCTGCACTATTGGTTACCTTCTGTAGTAAATTTAGTTATTTCATCACCGTTTTTGTTATATGAGCTATTTCAGTAATGGCTATTATAAAATAAAAAAAATTTTCTCCAGCCAGTTTTATTTTAAACAAACAAGTACGATCCACAATTTTAGAATTTAAAAAAATTTAAATTTCAGGATCAGCTGCTTACTATGCAGCTGTTGTTTTCAAAATAATTAAAAAACTGGCAACAGGGCGGCATTTGTAGCTGGCGGTATTTGTAGCCAGTGACATTTGTAGTTATGTAGCCTGCTATCTTCCACGTGTTAAATACTTAAGGCGTACGATTTCAGTATGTTGAATTATTCTATGATTAAAAATATTTTGCAGTGCAAATACTTTGTGTAAGAGTTTTATTATCAATCACTCTTGGTTAGAATTATGCAATAACACAGGACAACATTGAAATAATCAGAGCAATTTGCTGCGCTTT
Source organism: Phania funesta (assembly GCA_963932375.1). Classification (NCBI taxonomy): domain Eukaryota; kingdom Metazoa; phylum Arthropoda; class Insecta; order Diptera; family Tachinidae; genus Phania; species Phania funesta. The sequence goes on along the minus strand of OZ010653.1, from coordinate 97,649,748 downwards.
TCTTAGCGAGCAACATGTTGCTTTAACTGTTGCCTTGTGTGTACTCAGCCTTACACGAAAATTCGACCACTCTTAGCACTAGAAAATATATGCATTTCTATCTGAATTTATTATATTATACAAGACAGTCCAGATATTCACCCTAGTATTAATTATTTTAAAACACAAAAAGCGAAATAAAATTTATTTGTTTTCTACCCAGTTAGTTTGAGGTTTTATCACATTTGAAGATAAACAGAACAAATGGTGCTCCTACGCGTACCTAAGCCTTTTACTAAACTTAATGCTTAAACAAAATGCTTTGAGGTGCTGCAGTTTTGTTCACAAGCCCCACAAAGAGGCAAATGCTTCTTGGCTATTCCTGTCCAACAAGCAGAATATATTAATGTACTTGCAACTTATGTTGCTGTAAACGAAACTAAAGAAATACAAAACAACAGCAAAACAATCTCTTAAATGTAATTTAGTGAAAAAATGAAAACTTTTTCCATCAAATTTCATTCTGTTTACTCGTTTTTCTTTTTCGCTGCCAAAATAAATATCCTGTATAGATTGTAATAATAAAAACTAAGGCTACTTACTCACATATACATATATAACGGGTGATTTTTTTGCTATTTGGTCTTGTAGTGCAAAAGAAAAAGATTCATGAGAGACTCATAAGATTTGGCAAAGGTGTGCCATTTCACCATGAATAGATTAACGCTTGAAAATCTTTGAAATTTACTATCAAAATTCGTGCTGTGTGAGAAATGTGTTCCGGAAATTGCGTCCATTTTATGTTCGCCGTAATCGACCCAACGAACAGCCAATTCAAGCTATTGTGATCTAATTTCGCACCAATTTGACTATATTCGGCATTAATCGACCACCCGCATGCGAAGAGTGTATACCGAGGAAAATATTGCTGTTGTATCGTCCAGTGTCCATGAAGATCGCGATATGTCAGTTCGACGTCGTAGTCAATAGTTGGACTTGTGTTCTTCGACCATCAGGAAAATTTATAATAAGGACCACGGTATGAAACCGAAGGAAACACAGCTGCTGCAGAAGCTGAAGCCAGGTCCCATACTACAAATTCAGTTGCTTGCTGTAGGGCCTTTAAGCAATTCGGATGAAGATCCAATTTTCTATAGAAAAATTGTCTTCAGCGACGAAGGTACGTCAACAAACAGAATTGCCGAATTTGGTGTGAAGAGCAGCTCAAGTCAGTTCAAGAGGTGTCACTGCACCCTAAAAGAAGCATTGTTTGGTGCAGTTTATAGACCGGCGGCATCATTGTACCGTACTTCTGCAATAACGATGAAAATCGGAACGATTCTGTCAATAAAGTTTGTGAGCAAATAATCTCACGTTTTGGAGCAGTCCATTGGCCGCCAAGATCATGCGATTTGGCCACAGGGTCTATTTTTAAACACCGGCCGAAATGCTAGAAAAAAGTATGTCAAAATCAGAGTACACGGATGGAACACCTGTGGCGTAGTGGCGGGAAACATTCACATGAAATAATCTTTAAAAAGTAAATGGCAGACATTCGTTTATTAGCCCAAATAAATGTTTCAATTATGTTTGCAAAGTTTGAGTGTTTTTTTAAATGTTCAAACCCCAAACGGTTAAAAAATCACCCTTGACAAGCCTGTGCTTGGGTGCACCATATATAGTTGAGATTTGCTATAGTTCTCGTTGTTAAACTATTTTTTACTACATTTTACATTCTCTCCTTGTTAACCAACCGACAACAGAAGAATCTTTAGACCATGTTTTTGGTATAAACTTGTTCCTTGTTACGAAAAATTATGATTTATGATTGTTAGCCGTTCGAAAAGAGTACAATAAAAAAGTGCTGAATATATAAAAAAAGAAAAAAAAAAAAGAAAATTGTTAGAATATTCCGTATGCGGGGATTGTTTGCTTCCTAAATTATGTTTTATGTGGCACACATTCCGCGGCATGGTACGCTTAAAGTGGATGGAAGTGGTGTAAGTAATTTTAATAGTCCTTATTCTCTCTTTTCATCGTCGCCGCTGTCGTTGTTAGTTTTGTGTAATGTATTGGAAGTCGACGTGGCAGTTTGTTGCAAGGATATAAAGTAATCCAATAGGTTGCACTTCAAATATCTCATGCATATTTCATACTAAATGATTGATCCTATTAATATCGTGGGGTAAGAAGGGAAAATTATGATGAATAGTGGAGTAAGAATGCTCTGAATATACGATTTTTTTACAATAGAAGTTTTAAAGCAGAGTTTGGTCTAAAGTATTTAGAAAGTAAAGGAAATTTTATAAATCACATTTGCTGTAAAATATAGGATCTTTCAATAATAGTGCCCTGTGGCGTTCTTGACGGCAATAAATCAATTGTTTCATGAGTGGCGAGCGTCGTGCAGAATACACATGTCACTCAGATCAATGCCATCCAGTCGAAGTCACAAGAAGTCCGTTCTCATGTTGCTGTAATGCCATTCCCAGTCAATGCCGAATTGGAGTTTTTGGCGTTTTGGCAACTCTCGTTTACAGCAATATTCTTTTCAACGAGAGATTGACTGGTACGTTGACGCTAAGGAAACTTAATATCCATAAACGACCCTGTTTCTTTAAACTTTTTCACCAATCTTCGATTTGCTGACACAGCTTGCTAGCGGTCCAGCGTCGCTTTTGACACATTTCATAATTTTTACAAATATAACGCTTTCTTCTTTTGTGTAGCTCTCCATTTTTATTAATTTGATTATTCATAGATGACAGTTGTTAAATATCAGAGTTGCTACTTCTCTGAAAAATATTGCTACAAAATTGAAATAGCGCATTTTTATGTAGACGCCCTCTATTAACTTAATTATAATAAATTGTTGGCCCTTTTAAAAATTACAGAGAAATAATATATTAGACAGATAAAACAAAATGTAAAATTCGTTCAGAGTTTAGAAACACTCATTGCACACAAAGAGAAATCATGGTTGTGGCATGGTCACGGCAACCATATTATTTGCCTGACTTTCGTAATTGAAATGTCAATCGATTCGCTATAGCGGTGTGGTTAGGTTAATATTGGCTATATGTTCTTCTTTGAGTTTCAAAATGGCGGGCTTCGACCGGCAGAAAGTCAGATAAGAAAACTTCCAAAACAAAGCCTATCAATATGGGTATAATATGAAAGAGAATAAAAAATATAATTCTTACGATATAATATGGCAGTGATTAGGTGTTCAACTGTTTAACTTAAATATATATATATATATATATATTTTTTTTTTCATTTTGTTTTACTTTTAATTAATTTACGTATTACATATGTATGTACATGTTGGGTGTATATATCAGAAAAATATTATCTGCTTATAATATACATATTTTTAAATATGATTATTTCATGATGTCGCAGTGGTCGAGTAAGCATCGCGCGTTCGTTGTTTTAAACAGTAATGATTCTTACATAATTGCTCATCGACAATTTTGTTCAAAGTTTGGTATTCGGCGAATACGTGATGGACCGAGAGTAGATTTAATTCGTTCGTGGGTGCAGAGATTCCAGTCGATCATCAAGGGCTCCCGAAAACATTGAACTGATTGAAATCAGTTTACGTGAAAATCCGCGACTTTCAATACGGAAAAGAGAAACCTCACTTGGACTTCCAAGAACGATTATGCATGAAATTTTAAAAAAGGATCTGAACTTTAAAATTCAAAACGTTTAAGAACTGGAAGATTTTACGCAAAAATTTTTGTGAAACGATGGTGGATCGTTTTCGTACTGTAAATCCCATTTTTTGGAGCGACAAGGCTTATTTTCACTTTAACTGCCACATCAACAAGCAAAACTGCCGTTACTGGTCTCTAAAAACCCGCAACCCTCGATTGAAACATTAAAAGCCATTGCATTGCCCCAGGGTACCTGTTGTGTGTGCCTCGATGCCAGGTGACGAATGTCAACGGTGAAAATTATCGACGCCAAACCCACGAGCTCATCCATCGTACTCTTCACACACGTGGTTTCAACAGGATGGGGCAACTGCACACACATTCAGAGCTTCCTCGAATTTGGTTCGGAAAATTTTCCAAAAAAACTGATCAGTCGCTTTGGGTCGCCCGATCTAACTCCCGTAGATTTTTTTATGGGGCTACCACAAAGAGAGGATTTACAATGAAAATCCCTAATACTTGTGACTTTAAAGGAAAATATTCGTCGAGAAATCAGCTCAATTGAACCAAGTTTACTGCGGCGTTTGGCACAGAATTCAAGGCTGCGTTTTGAACAGTGTGTTCAACTCGACGGAAGAAATCTGGATGACATACTCTTTAAAAAAAATTCGCATTTCCATTCTATCGTTTAATGCTCCCAATAAAACTTTGTGTGAGTTATTAGGTTTTTTATTTAAGTTTGAAAATATAAATCTGCTGTCAGGCACCCTGCAGTCTACATAAATATATTTAAAAATCGTTATTTTATTCTTCATTAGAGTTAGGAAGATCTTTTAATAAAGTCGAGACTTCTTTCCTTAATATTGTTTTTTTAGCCTATATAATGTAAAAATACATTCCTATTCAACTGATTAGAATTATATAGTTTTTGTTACTTAGCCACGGTAATTGGTGTAATTTTTCTTTTCTATTTTCACAAATATAGACTTGAGTAAATGGTACAAGAAAAAAGATTCTACTCAATACTATAACTTTTTACCACTAAAAGACACGTAAATAAGAATAAACGTTACCTTAAACACATGGCAGAACTATTGCTTCCAATTTTCATTTAAAGGCTTTACTTTAAAAATCAATTAAACTATTATTATTTTAAGATATCGTAGTTTAATGTAAAAGGGAAATTGTGACGGAAAACGTATGCATATCTACCTTAAAATAATTGCTGCACGTGGTTTTAATATCGCGTTAAACCTGGGAGATACAGAATTGGCATTCCTACTTTTGTATCGAATCTTGCAACTTTTACAGGCAAGATTCAAATCGATATATGTCAATAAAGTCTATAAGCACTTGAATTTGTTTATACGGTATTCTTACAATACGGCCAAAAAAATAAGTGACAAAAGCAAACAACTGTAAATAATTTTTTGCTCGACGCAAATTATGCTGAGATCTGTACACCCAAACACACTCAGTTTCGTCAATATTCTAGACGAAACGGAACTGTCACAGAACTTGTCACGTGACTGGTTCTTTGGAGATATGGACAAATTCGAGTACTAGCACTTTGTATGAAGGGAACCTATCACTTTAACAAGGTGCCATAGGAGAGGAAAATATATGATATATTTTAGATACTGCGTGATAACAGGTCACTGAACAGACGCAAAGAATCTGGATCAATCTCGGTTACTATAGCACTGATGTGAGTTGTAATTTTTGTTTTAAATATAAGAAAAAATTTATTATCTAAGTTATACTAGCAACTTTTATTGATAAAGCAATTTTAGCAAGTCAAGGAATAAGTGCTTATAAAGTTCCCTGTTGGAAAAATTCTACTTGTTGTTTACACACTTTGTAAAATAAGTAAAAACCTTTTTTTCGATTTTGTAAAAACTTTATAATACATTTGTTTTTTGTTCGTAATAAACCCAGGGTACTTTCAGGTAAAAATATTGAAATATCTTTTGCCTAAGTTAAATTGGACACTTGATTTGAACTGAGACTGAATATCTACACACACACGCCAGATTTAACTGACAGTTGTAGTTGTACAGATAAGTTGACAGTTTCAACTAGACGTGAGTGGCCGGCCTAACTTTTATCGATTGATTTAAAAATATATTAACACAAACTACAGAATTAATTTACAATGAATTTTGCATTTAAATTAATTTTCTATCTTAATACTAGGACAAACACCTTCTGAAACTGTTTGTAATTTAAGTTTCAAATGGACGTTTTATACGACAGTTTTAAAGTCATTTTATTGAAACAGGTGTTTCAGGTCCTTAATAAATATTGAACTTTTTTTATGACAAAAATTTTTTAGACTTCTAGTTAGAATTAAATATTTGTAGAATTACGATTCAAAATAAGAGAGAAATTAAAATTTATACTTGAGTGTTTCTGCTGTAAATTTCACGCATAAATTTGAATCAAATGTCAGGGTCGGTAATACGAAACTATTTCACGTGTCCAATTTTAATTGTAAACAATTGAATATGAGAAGGAAACAACAAATAAACAAAATAAAAATACAATTGTTTAGTTTTTATATCTTGTTTTATTACTCCATATATAACAGGGGTACACTGCAGTCGTGATCAAAACATTTGGATGAAAATTTATATATTTAGGATGTTTGTTTACGTTTACATTTACTGAAATTGTTTTCAACCCTAACAAAGCATGTCGGAATATTTTCGGCTTCCGAACGGCTAGAAGGACTTACGTTGTTATTTCAAAAACCGATTATCTTTTTAGCTTTATATTCAGCTTTTAAAGTCTGTGTGCTAAGACCTCAATGGCTGGCTGCATTAGTACCAATATTATAAAAAAAAACTACATACATATATCGACATAAGTGGTTTTAACTGTATACACCTTTAATGTCCGTAGCACTGTTTTTTTGTGCGCTAGTAGTCTCAAAACTAAATCAACTATAAACAAATTTGAAAACGGTTTTATGGTATTTTCTATAGGGTGGCCAGATAAGAAGACACGATTTTTAACGTAACTCGAAAAAAGTCGAATGGCCTCAAATCGCATGATGCTGGTGGCCAATTGACGTCGTCAATATGTGAAATTACTCGTTCTGAAAGCTTCCCAAGCCAATCCGATCGTGTTGTGTGACTCGTGCTACTATCTTGTTGAAACCACATATCGCTCAGTTCAGTATCTTCAATTGGAGGCCAAAAGAAGTAGTATATCACATGACCATAACGATTTGAATTGATGGTACCTTCAGACCATAATACGCATTAAACAGTTACTTTTTCTGGATGCAATGGCTTTTTCAGAACAATTTTGCTTGTTGCTGTAACCACCAAGTGTGAAATGAGCTTCATCGCTGAAGAAAATTTTATTCGAAAAGCCTGTTGCTCTAAATTGTTGTATGAGCTGGACTCTATATAGATGGAGGTGCAAATCCAAAATCATAATGAGCCGTAAGATACCCCCAACTGCTGGGAACAATGAGGAATATACAAATTCGGAAAAGTGCCTTCATGTGAACCACCACTTTTGTAGTAAGTTTTAACTATTTTTACGTGTTCTTCGGTTCTTAACCGATTTATAACTTGATTAAAGCAGCAAATCTTTTGATCAACACTGTATATATTGTTAAATAAAAATTCTGAGATAAAAAACAAAACAACAAAAGTACAGAAAATTCATTTGAAGCAAACATATGAATGAAAAAATATTGAAAATTCTAAAGCTATAGAAAAATATACTTTAAAATAAAAACCAAAAACGAAAACAAAACAACGAATAACAATTAAGTGAGAATAACCATAATTCAAAAAATTTGACACCAGTATATTTTAATAATAACAACAAAATAAATAACTGAGAGGCTTGTTTAAATTAGAGAGTAGATGTCGGCATTAGTAGTTGTTAAAGTCATCAACACACTCGTACAACACAAACAAACACTAACAAAACAAAACAAGGTAAATACTTAATAATGAATTTGGTAGTACGACAAGATACGCTTTTTCTTTGTTGAATTTTTACTTGTACGATATCTTGTTTTTATCAGAGAACAGTTTAATATTTCAGTGTTGTTAACTTGTTTATTGTCGATTATAAGAAGGCGCTTAAATTAAAAAACAGATATTTTGCACTTCATACTTGTTCAATTATTTGCGTGTTGAAAATTTAAGTAAATGATAAGAAGGGTCTTACCGGAAGAAGACAAAAATGTTAACAGTATTGATCTGCTTCTGTAAAGCAAGCCATAGACGATGCGACCGTTGCACATAGGGAAAATTTGCTTATCTAGCCGGCCAAAATTATTATTTTTTATAATTTTTTTTTTATTAATTTTGATGACTCTCTGGTCAACTCTAAGGTATCGAATCTTTTTTCCTATGAATTATTATTAAGAGTGGAAAATCTAATAAAACTATATTTTATTCATTTATGACTTTGATCTTTATTATATTTCAATTATTTAAATTGTATAAGTGATACATACATAGTGAAATTTATCACTATATAAAATATCTTATGCATTGTAGATGTCATAGACTGCTACGGATGAAAACTTAATCTGCAAACATCTGCAAATGGAATATGTGGCCATTTGATATTGCTTTCAGAATAACTTTGAGTTGGTAAATGATATTAGAATCCGCTCGTGTAATTTCCGCAGCTAATTCGAAATTGGCGAAAAATCTTCTGCATGTACGATTCTGATTAGGTTTTATTTACGATACAACTTTTTTTATTTCAGTTTTTCGATTTTATGTTGAATTTTTCAATTTGCAAAGTATTGGTGATATTTAAATTTTAGTGCTGGTTGAATTGGTGAATTTCAAAATTTTTATCCCATAATTTGGAGTTTTTTTTTTTTTTAATTTTTAGTAATTAGGATTGTTTATTCCAGCTTTTCGATTTTGTGGTAATTTTTTAAATTTCTGATGAATTTAAAATTTTGACAAAATTTAAAATATTTCGCAAATTTTTGGAAATTTAGATTTTGAAAATTAAATTTTTTTACTTTCAAATTCTGGCTAAAATTTAGGTCTGTAAGTTATCTGGGGGACTTATATTGGTTATTTCTGTGGAGTGATTTTATAGCAAATTAAATAAGAATTAATAATATGCGAATTTTATAGGCCTTTCACACATTCCACGTAAGAGTAAAAAACCAAAAAGTCCAGAGAATTGCTTTTTGGCAACTTGGGGACCTATATGGATGATTTAAAATTGCGAAAATTCGCCGAACGCTTTAACCAAATGTCTCAAGTTTCAAAATCCCAGATTGTCTAGGGCCGCCAGAAAGTTCATTTCAATATCGGACAAACGGACATCATTAATTGAACTTCCCTACCTATAACGATCCAGAATATATATACTTTGTTGGGTCGGAAATGATTCTTGTAGAAATTACAAATGGAAAGGGACTTTTGCCTATACGAAAAAGTCCCATAAGGAAGAGTATCTGGTAGGTGGGCGTGACATTTGAGGTGTCTAGAAATGTATATAATCCATTGTTCCTTCCAGATAACGAGTGAAAATGTTGTTAACATTTTAATAAACACATTCAACCTTACACTCGTAACATGCATACAGATCTAGTTATGTGTCACAAAGCAGGGTAGAGTATATTCATAGAGTTTGTCTAAGTTACACTAAGCAGGAAGTTATATAAATCATAGCCGAGACAGTCTTTATATATTATCTTTTACATAAAAATCATTAAAATATTAAGTGTAAGAAACATTTTCTTAAAACCCGCTCAATTGGCCACATTTATTGTTGGCTTCGCCAATTTTATTTATGTGTATGAAACGTATGCAAAGTAAACGTTATGAGAGCCCCACTTGCAGGTATTATTCCCCAATAATATTTTAACGGGGTTTACAAACTACTTCAAGAGCGTAAAATAAACGAAAGAGTAGACAAAGTTGGAAATGAAAAAAAAAAATGGAAAAAACCTTTAACCACAAAGCTTAGGTTAGGTAACAAATAATACAAAATAGTATACATTAAAGCCAGTAGTACAACCAACAAGCTGGGTGTGACTTAAAAAAATTAACAAAAATCAGTTGCTGTTCGACACTTTCGGCTTTAAATACTCTTAAACGGATTGGCAAGTTACGGAAATTAACTTACTGTTGTTGTTGTTGTTGTTGTTGTTGTATAATCTTAACAAAAAAGTGTTAAAAGAAATTAATTATAGTATAAAAAACGTTGTATGAAACAATGATCTTGTGTGTTGAAAAAATACTTATGTAACACGAATATGACAACCCGAAAAATATAAAAAGTCAAATATTAAAATTTTGTTTGGAACTTAAGAGAAAATAAACAAAAAATTTTTAAAATTTTCGTGTTTCCCGGTTAAACTTGTGAAATTATGTCTTCCTCGCCCAGTGATTTAAAACACGATAATACCGTTACTCAACATCCTTTACAGGATGTTGATTTAAATGCCTCCTCATCGTCTGACAATAGTGGCGGCCCAAATAGTGCAAAGAAAAAAGAAAATTGGGTTAAATTTGATGACGACGCCAGTGAAGGTATTTTAGGTACCAACGAAAACAACAAAAGCACTCATGAGCTGGCAGCGGCTGCGACTACAAACAGGTTAACACCATCACCAATACCACCACCAACAAACCCAAAGAGACACTCAACTGCAGCAACAACAGTTGGGGGAGCCGCACGTTCTCGTACTCCAACTTCAGAGAGCAATCAACAACAGCTGCACACGTTACAATTGGATGTAACTGCTGCAACACCTGTACAGGTAATAATCATGTTGTATTACAAATTGAGTGTGAAAAAAGAGAGTGCCAGAGAGAGGGAGAGCTACATTAATTTATACATTCAAAATAATTTTGTGTAGAAGAAAAAACATATACTTTATTTGATTGAGTTGTTAGCGAGAATGAGCAAGAGATTAAATGATGTTTTTGATCTTTAAACAGAGTTTTCAAGTTGTGTTTAATTAAGGAAAAAATTCTCAATACATACTGGATTTGCGCATTAAACTATAGGAGTGAATTTTTTTCCTGTATAAACAATTTTTAATAAACTTTTTCTAAACGCTGGAGCTACGAAAACAGTAGTGGAGAATAAATATTTCTTTTAATATTTTTAGCAAGACACATAATTGAAGTTGACCAACTTCGAAATTGATAAATGACAGATAGAAAAATAAATTCTAATTTAATAAAGATGCTACAGTTGATTACTAATCTATTATAAGCGAAAGTTAAATAAAGAGATTCATTTAAAAATAAAATATTTTAATAGTTTATATTAATATATCTAGATGCAAATCAATTAAATTTTTAATTAGTTTCATGATCGTAAATTAGAGTAAATAGTGTTCTAATCAATTTTGAGTCTTTTTAATATGATTTATCGCAAGATAAGTTATTAAAATGCAGTCCATCAAGTAGAACAAATAAAAAACAAGGCCTTCGACTAAAGACACTAAACGATCATGACCGCAGCCAACAAAAATTGCCGACTAATGTTACAGTTGGCGGCTAGTTTATTATCGATTCCACCCAGTGACACGTTATCAAGGATGATGCTGACAGTCTATGGCGACCATGTTGTTTTGCCTACCAAATCTGTTACAAGATGAAGTAGCACATTCAAAGAATTGTGTGGAAGAGGATTTTAATCATCTTAACAGACGAGGCGCACCTTTTGGTTATGAGTTTGGACGAATTTTTTAATCAATAAAATGTCGGCTTAAAATCGCCCTGGTATAACTTTTAATCGCTATATTAGGTCATAAGAAGTTCCTGTTATGACAGAACCTATTTTGGGATCAAAAAGTGGACTTTAGTATGTCTAATACTAAAGCAGTTTGTTTTCTGGATTTCGAGTTTCTTTTCTAGTTCAATATGTTTCTCTGTTTCACGGTTCCGTTCTCTACATATCTTTACTGGTAACCTGTACGCCAAATAAAGGACGCTTTCAACAAGAAGACTAAGGCGTTTAAAACTGAAAGGCCACACTGATAGCTTTAGAACTAATTTATTTTCGAATGTAAATTTTAGATGTTGCACCAGTGGCAGTGTTGCAGACTTTGCTCACTAATGTCATGATCAAGATATGACTGAGAATTTGTTCTCATTTAAATTAATCCCTGTGGGGCTTAGTGATATCGCAGAATTTTTTATAAAATTAATTTCTTTCTCGGCAACATCAGTACATACTTTGGCAAAACAAAATCTTATAGGACGACAAAATCAAGGTGCAGCAGGTGTTGAGTTTGCCATAATAGATTTTGGTCTTCACTACCAAGAACTAATCGTAAAGGGACGAAACAACTTTGGAGTATGTTGTTCTTCATTCGATGAAATAAGTCTTTGTATTGGTACGAATCTTATTTCCGAGGCACCTTATGAACCTACAATCACAACTTTTTCATTTTTAAAATAGAAAATTTACGATAGAAAATGTTTTTGTAAATTAGATGATAAAAATTAGAAGTTTTAGATTTGCAGGGCTTTAAAATTTCAATTCTGCTACAAATTAGGACAAGATCTCAATTAGACGGACAATTGCTAGATTAAAAAAAAAATATTTTGAAAATCGCACTCTAATGTGCGGGATCCCTGAAAGTGCGTACGGGAAATATTAAAGGGGTTGTGTATTGTTCTCAAAATTGTTCTCTGTGTAATATAGTCATTTTTTAATACCCTATTTTACTTGAAAGATTTAAATTTTGGTTAGTTTTCCTCAGTGTTAGGACAATAAATGGCATTTCCCAAAATAAACTGAAGATCAAGAAACAATTTCCATATGAACATTTTTTGAGAATTAAAAGAAGTTTTAATTGTGTTTATAAATGAAGTGCAAAACTTTGTCAGATTCTTAATGGTGTAAGATCAGGACTTATAGTACCGTATAAAGTCATATATTGATCTTATGTAGTCTATATTTTTAACATAAAATATGAGAATAGTTTTTTGTAAGGAACTCTAATCTGCTTTTTATAATTTTCGTTTCAAAAAATTTAGAAGTTGTTTGACAAGAGCATGGAATGTTTCATGTTTTATTACTGTTTTTATAACGTTTTTCTTACGACTCTTTCTACTCACCAACTCCCTTCCTCTTGCCACTCTCTCTCTCTCTCTCTCTCTGCACTACACAAACAGTTAAAATTCTCCACAATAAGGAAGCGTTAAATACAAATCGTTAAGATACACGGCATGTCTGAATGTATCTTATTCAAAAAAAAAGTATTTTTTTTTTAAATTTTACTCACGTTTATCTTCTTACTTTTATTTGTTTGCTTTTTCACCAGTTTGTCTGTCTGTTTATTCCCTTATCAATTTGTCAATATTATATTTCTCTATCTTAATGATACATTCTGTATGCAGGCAGCAAACAGTAGCTTAAATTAATAAGTGAATTTTGAGTCATTCGCTCAAAATGGGATAAAGTAGAAAATAGTGAAAAACAATCATACACCGCAAAGCCTTAAGCCACTTAAATTATTGAATACGAGTATAATGTTTTTGAAAATTTTTTCCAGGTAATTGTTTGGTTCAAAGTCGCAATAATTAGTACCTGCTGTTTGTGATTTAAAGTTGTTCAAAATACACTTAGTTTTAATTTTATATTTTTTAACATTTTTGCACCAAGAATATGGGGAAAAGTTAAGACATATGTTCCAAGGTATTGGGTAAAAAAAAATTGTGTGACCATATTTTTTCACGGAGAAGTTTTTACCAATTTCGTTTTCGTGGTGCGCTTTTTACCGGAAGATCATACTATTACAGATATCGCAGTTGAAGTAAACTAATGGCTTTTTTAGGGTCGTAAAACTTGGACCACGGAAACTTCTATATTGAATTTGCAAGTGGTTACTTTGGCCTCAAAATCATGTTTTGGTCGTTTAACTCCACTTAATTCTCGGGGATTTGTTCCATATGCCGACTAGGTTCATTATTAAACTCCTTTCGATTACCGAATTTATTATACTAATGGCTCAGTTCGATTTTTTTAGCAGCAATGGAATAACTACATGAGCGGCTATATATCCGGCCGATGTTGTATTTTGGTATAAATACAGATATGAAAAAATCTTTAGTGGTCAATGTATGTAAAATTAAAAGCCTTGCGTGAGCCGCCATTTTATAGTGCGCCATCAGCTGTCTTACCACTCTATATTTATATTTTTTGTTTCCATGGGGTCCTCACCAGAGCTACCGCTTAAATGCAACCCACAGGTTTCTTGTGAAACCCACTAATCTCCGCTTGTGTTGCACAGTTTGCTAGTAGTAGATATTCGTAAAGCCTTTTTTTACTGTAGGATTGCCCAGAAAGGGGAGAGATATATGGGTCCTGTAGATCAGATTACTACTGAATGTTTAATTTAAGCCGCTTTAGCTTCAATCGATAAGGCGTTTTCCGGAAATAGTTTTCTTGTTTATGGCAATGCTTATTCATCTCATTTAGTCTGAGAGAATTCCGATCGCTGCCTCAGTACGACTTGCCAATGGAGCAAATTTGCGTTCGACATATATATTTATACTCAAAAAAAGTAAAACTTCCATAGAATTACGTAACCAAAACTCGCTAGAATAGATCCGTTGCCAGAAATATTTTTATTTCTGAAAATTAAGGAAACATAAAAAATCTATTCAAAATTTGTTAAAAACGGTAACCTTTTAATTCAAATCTGTTGAGAGAAATATTTTTCGCCAATATTTATTCTCGTTCAAAGTACAAAATGGGCACTCTGGATCAATTTAAATTTTCTATTTTATACTTCAGTGACGGTCAAATGAAACGCTTTTAAAATGAGGTAACTTGCATATGTTTTTTGAAAACATATTTTCATTATGTAACAATAGGTTTCTTATCAGCATTTTGTTCAAAGTACCTCACTGTGCAGTGGAATCTTTAAACAAACAACGTGACTAAAAACATCTATTTTAGGCAAGTAATTATCGTAATAAATGAAAATGGTTATACAAGTGTAAAATTTTATAGAGAGCAAAAATATATTTCAATAAAAATATTTCTTAAAATTCTTTTTAGAAGATACGAGTATTAAACGCAAAACTCAATTGGCTTTGATACATTATGCTGAAAGCTTAACTCGGGATAAGATCCGACTGCCGATGATGACAGTAAGAAGTGTACGATATCTTCATAAGAATCCTACTAATCACTCCCATTAGCACTGAGACGTGGCCCTTTTTTTTTGGAATACATGTACATGACGCAAATCACATATCGGCTTGATTTCCGATTTCTCGTTTAGTTAAAGCCTTGAGTTAAAGCCTTGTGTATGGCCCTCATGATGGATATCATATGAATCTCTCCAAAATTTCTGTTTATAATTTGCAACAAGTTTTTCTTTTCTTTGTCAGATGAAAGGTTCTGGTCAGTCAGTGCGTCAGTGAGCCATTTGTCAGTGTACATAATGTAGACATATTATAGACATTATCAGGGATGTCTGGCCTATTTTCGCAATATAGATGTAAGCATTGTCAGGCTGTGAAATACTTTTTTTTACCGTATTTCCCAATGCAGTGCCTGGCATATATTTTTTTCGATTACGATCTTCTTTGATTGTTTCACAAAGTACCTGAATGTCACGTTACAGTTGTACAAATTTTGTCTATCTACCGAAGAGCAATTAGGATTGGCCTACTTCGGCTTGCGATTTGTATATCCATCTTTGCCTTTTGCTTGTTGCTTTCTGATTTCCTAACACAAATTCTTTTTGGACGTGATATTTTAGTCAGTAATGCCTGCAGTTATACTATACTGCTTTGGAATTTCTCGACTTGAGAATCGTTTCACGAAACATTTTCTCACTAACAGCAGTGCCACAAAAATTATTAGTATTTTAATTTTGCGCAGGAAATAGAAATCTTTTCCAAAGCAAGTAATTCGGATCGTTTTATGTATGAAGTCTATATTGATTTCCATAGAAAAATGGGCTAAGCCATGTTTCGGTTGTAAGTAAAAAGATCACCTTCATAAGAGTACCGGGCACGAATCGGCACATACGAGAACGTACTTAGAATGCCAATCGTATGAACTGAATAGCATCATAACATACGATTGAAAACGAAATGTAATTTGAATTTGATTCACAATAATTTTGGTAGTATATTCAAATCACAATAGATGTAGAATAGACAAAATAGGGTAAAAACAATTGTAAATATGGTACCGCCTCTATTTTTTTTACCTAACTTCAAATAGTATAGCAATGAAGATGAAAAAGTAATACGAAGGCAGCTGAGGGTTTGCAGTATTCTACCGTTTTTAGTTTTGGTTCTGCTTGACCAAAGAAACTTTAACATATATGGCCATCGGATTCCAAAGCAGTTCCAATTGTAAGTAATGGTGTCTATATTGCCAGCGGGAATTTATCAACTCTCAATAAGAGGTGACTCGGTCTTTGGAATGTTCCAAAGTATAGATTGTAAAAATTTTTAATAATGTCTTAAGAATTGGCAGAATTGGAAATAAAATTCTGCATGATGCACATACAATTTCTGCAAAGTGAGTCATCTTGGGTGCAAGGAATAGATTTATGAAAAACATTGGGAGCATATTTGTTGTAAAGTTTTGTTGTTCCTTTATAAAATCCGCCATTATTGCATTTTGCTTTGGAAAACATAAAAAATAGAAAGTTTCATTCGTTTACTACAATTTCTAAAAACTTAAATTTTTATTGGTATTTGAACATTTGTTGTATGTGGTTCTTAACAATTTTGTATTCAGTGTAACAATCACGCATATTACAATACCGAATTAACACGTTCACGTATGACATAATCCGTGAAAAATATTTTTACCTGCCGAGTTGTACGTTCACGTATGTGAGGATTCAAGCCTTGTACGCCATTAAAGATGACAAAACAAACTTAGTCTCTTATTTATTATCTCTCCAGTTAAAATTTTCTTACATTGGTAGGGCATCTTCTAGTCTACCTCCACTGTCCATGGTGAACTAATTTGTCTTTATTAATGTCACATTTATATTGACGTCCATATCATTGCTGCACTAAGCTGTAGGCTAAATACTTAGGTTTATTGGCAATAAAATGAAATTTTGCGAATGGAAACACAAATTTTTACATTATTTTCTTAGAAATATTTTTAGCACGTAGCCTTATAAACAGCTTTGAAAAACATGAGTAAGTATGTGTGAAGCTAATAGTTTATTGTTCTACCTAAATTAAATTCCGTCAAGCCTTTTGTGCAAAAATAAAACGAAATTCGCAAGCAAAATTGAATAAATTCAATGATATAAAAATCATGTGTTTGCATATCAAAGGAAATGTTGAATTTTAATTGTCAGCAGATTTCTTTAGGAGTTTTAAAGTTGTTAAGCATAAAGCCAAATTCTAAAAATAAAAAGCTTTGAACTGGTTGGCAATCAGAACCATAACATTAAGACCGTTAGACACTACTTACGTTCGAGCTGTAAGTATTTAATAAGTTGTGGAGCGACCGTAACAAATAGACGTCTTAAATAAAGATTGACCGAATAACTGAAAAAGAAGATGCAGATTATTGTAGTCAAATGGTATGATAGAGCAAGTGTCCATGTGTCTACGCTGCAATTTAAATGGCTCTAAGCTAAGTTCTATTGGTAAAGAACGAAAAACTGCGATATACTTCCGATTTCCTACCTATTTTACGGAAACTTTAAGACCAATACATCCTCTTCATGGAGAGCAGATCGACGGCTAAAGCCGTAAAGTCTGACGGAGTTTAATCGTGGCCGACACATAGCAGACTGCATTGCTAGGTCGGCGTATGATGGTTGGTAGAAGAGGGGTTAACAGTTGGGTAATAAATGCTATAGAACTACTTGTAATAAACTGAGAACAACCAAAACCCTTGATGATACCTTGCTTTATTGGATGTAACGTTGCAATTTCAGAATGCATTGGCGGCTCTTGAACTGTCTCTGGCTGCTCATCACACCAAATTCCGCAATTCTGTTTCTATAGGTACCCGCTAAGCCAAAAATGACCTTCGTCGATAAACACAACTTTTCGATAGAAAATTGGATATTCATCCAACATTTCTAAGGCCCATTCACCAAGCAAACGACGTTGTGGTACGTCAACTGGCTTCACTTCTTGCAGCAGCTGTGTTTTGTATAATTTCATACCGAGGTCCTAACGTAAGATCTCCAGGTGGCCGAATTACCCAAGTCCAATTGTTAACAGCGACGAGGATTGAGAATTCCGTACATTTATACAACATCCAATTGATGGAAGGTGATTAGTTGAAATTCGTTTAAAATGCTAACACAGACTTAACACAATCTGAATATATGACGTATCTGAAAGTAGTTCTAGATAAAACTCTTACTTCGAAAAACACTTATCATTCATTTTAAATAAAGCCTTAAATACAACGAAGTACATCGGATAGCACCTTAGTTAAGCAGTTCCGTACTGGGACATTAAGAATATAAATTAGCATATTAAAGCTTTGGTAGAGCGTGGCACTGAACCTATAGCGCAAGCGTTAAAAGGTTCTAATAAATACCCCACACATAGTTAAAAGGAATCATAATGGTGGATCCAGTGCGCCAGTTTATACGCACTGATAAGCGGTGCAACGCAATTTAACTCAAATATTTTTTTTTCAAATTTAATGTAATAAAGGAAACACCTAACCCAGATTAGTCGATATTCTTTAACGATATTCGTAATGTGGGGCCTTAATTATATTTTTGCAAGACTTTATATTATTTCAATGATTTTGTAAAGAAATGTAAAACATACATAAAAACTTACACTCAGCCCGACATAGTGTTCATACAGACATATTCGTATGTCCGACCTGACATGTTCGACAGTTAACTAGCAGACCTTATAATGTCAGTTTAAATCAATACTATTGATTATAGAAATAGTCAAACTCTTAACGACAAGACGAACACATTATGAATAAAAACAATGAGAAAACGAAAAAATAGAAACTCATATAGAGAAAAATATGAAAACGACCTTTTAAATTAATTCCATAGTTCAAGGTAGACATACTTATGTATGCAGCCAAAAAGAAATGTAAACATTTTTTAAGCTGGTCTGCTTAAAATACATATTATGTGTGATTATCTTTTTACCCTCCCTTCCCTCGTACGTTTTGTGCTTAAAAAAAGTTAAATTAAAAATAACACAAATCAATTATTGCCATTTTTAGCGTACAACTGCACCGTCTACCACTTCCAGTGTTTTGCCGGATGTAGCAGCACCAGCTGTTTTAAATACTGAAAGTGTGCATGTTAATTTAAATGCATCCGGTAAAGCGCAACAACAGCAACAGCAATTAAGCACACAAAATTTACAACAACATCAGCAACATCACCAAAAATCAAAAACTATAAATTCTAATGGCAGCAATAACAGTAACAACAACATTATTGCTTCAACATCACCATCATTAGCGACCCTTAACAACACCAATAGTCAGCTACAATACAACAACAATCAATTACCACATCACAGCAATAATGGCAATATGACCAACTCTACAACCAATAAACTGTCATCAACATCATCCTCAACGTCTGCAACGACAATATCGCAAGCATCAACTGGTAAAACGTCTGTGACAATACCGATTGAATCTCAGCCACCAATGCGTACAATTGAATTATCAACAGGCCGGATACGAGAAGGATTTGGTATGTATCTTTATCGATGTCTATTTGTGTTGTTCTTTAGCTCTTTTTTTCTCATAGGCAAGGATTCAATTAAAGTAGAATGTTATATACAGTTTTCTGTGTTGTTCTGGTTACCAGGACAATGTAAAAAAAATGGCTTCATCACTGAAGCAAATTTCTTAAAAGTCGTATTTTTTAATAAAAAAAAAATAAAAAAATCGGAATGAAACCAATTTTTTTCTGAGGCATCACAAGATAATTAACTAAAAATTTAGTGCAAAAAACTGCCAGGTTTTAAAATGTTTCTCTTTGTTTCAAGTCTGCTTTAATATTAGAATCTTTTGTATTTGCTTGATATATTTTAAGTTTTAAATTGAAAAAAAAAAACAGAAATATAGTTTAAAAAAACATTGTTGAGGTAAACATAACATTATGATTGAATTATATGGTTGTAAATAAATCATATTTGTATTGTGGATAATAATATGGTCCTCTTAAGACGATAGAAAAGCAAAAAAAAAAAAAAAATATGTTGCGGTTTCGCACCGGTACCAAGACAGGAAACTAACACCATCGAATGCTTAATAGACAACGCGCTATCCACTTAAAACACCGCACCCTCATAGTTTGTTTAAACACCAACAGAATTTTACATATCATTTCTATTAAGAACATTCGATAGTTAGAGTTATTACATGTGGTTTGTTATTATGGGTCGCGCCATCATTGTGTAAATCCAGAATGCTGCCTTTGATGAGATTAGCAACATCGTTTACATTGATGCTAGATCGTGCTTTCCGTATCTTCAATTCAATGTGTTCGTTCCAAATAAGCTTCTAATCTATAGCCTAGATAATTCATGTTCCTGGACACATTGAACTTCGATCCGAAAAGCATTAAGGATGCAAATTTTATACTCTTCCTCCTTCCAGTGCAGAGCAAAGCGTCGGATTTGCCCTAGACCCAAGCATAGCGTCCATCCATCTTTTAACAATTGGGTCAACCCTACACTCAGTATGAGCATTTCTCACCTTCCCGAAAACGATTTTGTCAGAGATGCCTTCAGAGGCAAAGTTGCTCAGATATTGAGACTTTCTCTTTCAGTAATTCTGAAAAGTTTATGCAGAGCGGTAGATTTACCTGGTTTGTACTCAAGGGCCTATCGATTAGTATATGGTTCTGCAGGACGTAGGTTAACTGGACTTAGCAACTATATAGTCCCTCTTACCCAGTTTGGGGAAAAATCGTAGTTTCCCTCCATGTCACCGGGATATATCTCGTCGCTACGAATATTTAACTAACCCTACCAAGCCTAGTGTTTATACGCTGCTGTAATAAGGCAGGGAACATTTCATCAATTCCTGCCGCTTTAAATTTTATTATTCGTTTAGCTCGTCTTATCCCACCACCTCCCTATTAACGATAGTCAGCGAGTTATTCGAAAATTAACATCATTAAGCGACTGCAATATTTTCTCCACTGTCTCAGTCATGTCCCTATCTTAGAAACAGGGTCTTCAGATATTATCTTCTGTACTCTACATACTTCTGATGTATCCCTCACACAAAGTAAATATTTCGTCGTACTATGCGAGGTATAGGAATAGAGGGCGCCTCCGCTTCCATTAGAAAATAAGTCAGATGGCATCAGGAGAACACTAATATGAGAGTTATGAATGGTGTGTAAGTATTTTACTGCAAATTCGGGTTCGACCAGTAGTTTAACACTGATACCACTCGAACAAGTAACCCTTGGAACGTATGCTCCGGACTAGTAGTTTTTGAAGGTACTTAAGGGTTGCGTAGGTGGCTGTGGTTTGGGCATAAGCAATATGGCTGAAATTACAACGCAGTCCATTATTTGTCCGGCAGGAGATTATATATCCAAAGTTCTTGTAGTCATGCATGAGCCCATAACTGCCATCTTTACAATGAATATGGGTATTAGTGGTCGTATTATTTTCACTATAGAGTAAGACTACCCTAGGCTACGGTAGCAAGGCAGGTGCCAACGTTAAACACTATAACATTCGCCAAGGTACGTATTTGTGCCTTACAAGCAATCACGAAGCTCGACCGATTTTTTTTTAATTTTAACAGTATTTAAGCACATGAGGATCCAGCTTCAGATTTAGGTAATGGGGGAGGGAAGTTTTATTTTCAAATTTCTATTTTGGAGCACGCTTAACTTTTTTCGCCTTATCTGGGAAGAGGTAATATTTTAATTTCCCAGTAAGTTTGGTGGAGGCTTTTGGTGTCTTAATTAATATCTCCAAGCTAAAAATGGGCTAAATCCCTTCAATACAATTTAGCACTTTCCACACAAAAAATTCTGTCTTTAAATTTTGTGTAAACTGAAAATGTACATGACTAGGTTTCAAATGGGCATAATAGAGTTAAGCCCGCGTTATGTGCCGTTTTTATTTATTTCGGATAGGGTGTAACATAAAATTTTTAAGATTCACATGATGTCTTTGCCATGAGACAAAATATTAATAATATTTTTTGCAAAAGCCCTGCAGTACTGAAAGACATATGAAATCTTTTTTTTTAATTTTAGCCAATGGTGATGTTATTGTAACTCTATTACCCGCCAATACCCAATATCCATGGGTAACACCAGCCATATTTAGGCCCGAGCTGGTGCCTGAAGAATTAATGGCCCAGGGCTTAACCGTGAGTTTAAATAACAAACACACGGAAAGTACTTTTTGTAAATAACAACAATTTTTTGTTTCTTTCTAATCACAGCTCACTGTTGAAGAGTACGTGCATGCCATGGAAACTCTGGTTAATGATTATCGCTTCACCATCTACAACATTTGCTATAAACGAATTTTAGTCTGTTGGATTCTCTTCGCCTTCTCCGTTCTACTGATACTATTGTTCTCTGGCCTACAAGGTGTTGCCTTGTTCTCTTTGGGTGTGGGTTGGCTGTTCCTGAATGCATCCGCTATATTCTTGTGTATGTGGGTGAAATTGCGTTTGGCCAGAGGTTTGGAAAAGTGTTTGGCGCGTGTCAACAAGCAACTAATAAAGCACAAAATCCTCTTAATTTTGGATGATCGTGGTCGCATATCGTGCCATAAAGTGAACTTATGTTTCTTATATTTCGACTCGGCCCCATGTGTGAACTTTTTAAATGAATTCCTAGAGCATACTGAGCAAAATGGCGGTGAAGCCATAAAGGCTGGATGGGAGGCCAAATTGGATATAGATGTAAATGATATTGTTATACAAGGTTCAAATCCGGTGCGCTTGTCCAGGAAGCAGGTGGGTGTGGTTTGGTTCTTATTACTCTCTAAAAGGCACTTAATACATTCGCCATATACACTACTTGGTAGCATGTAAATAACATTGTTTTTGGACTAGTGATTTTTCTTCTTCATTTACATGCAACTTGTGGCATTTAACAAAAATAATTAATTTCTCTTTGATTTATTTCTAACACACACTTGAACACGTATTTACATATTATAACTTTTTTATTATTATATGTGCAAACCAAAATCCAAATAATGTAAAAATTTTAGGCTGTGGCGCAAGAACTTTATCTCAGCTATTTGCAACGCTGGGGCAAAGATTTTCTAAGACGTCGTCTAGACTGGACGGTCCAGGAGGCTGGTGTTCATGAAACTCCCCGCCATTTGCAATCATCCATCTGTCCCTGCCAGTATGAGGAGGAAGTTTTGCGCAATAAAATTAAAACTCATTTACAGCGTAAACAATGTTGTGGCCTTAATTGTTTGGGTTGTTGGGCATAGAGTCAAGGACACACTCACACTCATAAACTCAAAAACATAAAAACAGGAATGTTTATATTTGGAAATTTGTTTTTAATTATACAAAAATTACTATTTTGTTTATGTAGCTTTCGTTTGCGGTAGTTTTAATTAAATCTTTCTGTTAATTTTATTTGCTCAAGAATTTTTATGAATTTCCTTCATTGTTTCTTATTTCGTTTGTTAAAAAAAAAACTTTCTTAAATTTTTAAGTTAATTGTAAAAAGAAATCGTTTAATATTTTACTTGTCAAATATATATGTACGTAATTAAAACTATTAACAATTTAGTTTCTTTTTAATCTTTTTTAATGTTTAGTTAAGTTTTACATCTGCTGGTTGTAAATTTAAGCTTTGCTTTTAAAACGCTGTAAATATCACGTTTTACTTTTATTGCTTTTGGTTATTAACAAAATATTTCTTTTAATAATAACATTATGCAACAACCAAAAAAACATTGGAGAACCACTATATTTTTTTGATGAGTTATGGTTGCCTAACTACAAAAATCGCCTTTATTTCGAATTCTATCGATAGGTTTTAAAAAAATTTTTTTTTTAATATGAGATTTTGAAAGGGCCGCTTTTTTCGAAAAAATTGTTTTTATATTTTTTTTTTCGAAAAATTGCTAAATTTTTCATTTTCAAAAATTTATAAAAAATATAAAACAGCAAATATTTACCAGTTTTATTATTTTATTATTAAGCTACATATAATAGAAATAAAATGAGCCATCATTTATGAAAATCAATTGGTAAATACTTATTTTATTACCAAAAAACCAGAAGTACCAAGTTTTGCCCAAAAATCGTTCTTTTGTTTAATTGATACTTTAAATTTTTATGTATACATGTATGGTTTTTTGGTAATAAAATAAGTATTTACGCATTGGTTTTCATAAATAATGGCTCATTTTATTTCCATTAAATGTAGCTTCATCATAAAGTAAGAAAACTGGTAAATATTAGCGTTTTTATATATATTTTTTAATTTTTTAAAATGAAAAATTTTGCAATTTTTCGAAAAAAAATAACAACATTTTTCAGTTTTTCCACAATAACTCCAAAATGTGATGAGTATAGAAAAGAACAATATTAGAATGACTTAAAGCCTACGTAATTTAATTTAAATTTAAAAACGCATAGCATAACGAAATATAACATTCCGTTTGAAAGTTATGATAAGATGTGTGAAACAACCTCTTAAAAAGTCCCATATTTTAAAAGAAAAAAATTAAAAAATACACCAATCCATAGAATTTGAATTAAAGATGATTTTTGTAGTTAGGGAACCGTAACATTTAAAAAAATATTGTGGTTGTTCAAAGTCTGAAAATGTTTTTCAATTTGTTGCATAGTGGTATCAATTACACAAGAAAACGATTTTTGGGCCAAACTGGATACTTTTGGTGTTTCGGGAATAAAATTAGTATTTATCCTTTGATCACAAGTGATGGCTCATTTTATTTTTTTTATATATAGCTTCATCATAAAATAATAAATCGGGTAAATATTTGCGGTTTTATATTTTTTATATATTTTTGAAAATGAAAAATTTCACAATTTTTCGAAAAAAATATAAAAAACAATAACTCGAAAACTAATGGGTATAGTAAAAAATGGTTTTAGAACTACTTATGGCTGTTTGTGGACATATAGCACAACGAAATTGAACAACGCGTTTAACGTTATGATAAGATATGTGAAGCGGCCTTTTCAAAAATCTCATATTTTAAAAAAAACCTATCCATAGAATTCGAAATACAAGCGATTTTTGTAGTTAGGCTACCGCAACATATAAAAAAAAATATAGTGATTGTTCATTGGCAGAAATTTTTTTTCTATTTGTTGCATAGTGTAATTGAACATTAACTTTTATTTACCACAATAATTTTTTATTTCTTTTATATTATTTGACTCATTTTTCTGATTGATTTAGTGTAAACATGCTTCTGAGAGGAAATGTTGAAAGTTTGTCATTCCTGAAATTGATTTTTGGAAGACCAAAGGAAACCTCTGGGGGGTTTTTTTTTAGATTTTACATATAGTATGTGTATGTTTGAGTATGAAAATGTTTTAATCTTTTAACTTTTTAGAGTAAAATAAAGTTTTATCCAAAATGACAAAATTAACAAGCAAGTAAAGGATCTTAAGATTATTTTGGATATTATCAGTTTCTTAAAATGAGTTTTTAAGTTTTTGGAGAATTTCCGGGTTTTTGCGAAATGCGCTTTTTAAGGGGTTTCGGTTTAATTTCGAATTTTGGCAAAATGTTTAGTTTTATTGATTTTAATATTATTTTGATATTTGAAATTTTTTTTGGACAATTTGGGGATTTTGTGGTAAATTTTTTGATTTGGGTGAATTTCGAAATTTTAGTAAATTATAAAATTTTTATAAATTTTTTCAGTAAAAATTTTATTTCAAGTATTTTTTGTAGTTTATATGGGAATGATATTGAATTTTTTTGGCTATATTATTTAATTTTTGGTGAATTTCCAAATTTTTGTATTTGATATATTTGCCTAACTTAAAATTTTGATTAAATTTCGACATTTTTATAAAACTATAATATTGAATTTTTGTAAAATTTTAAAATCTTGGTTAAATTCAAATTTTGTGGTGAATTTTTTAAATTAAACAAATGTTGATTTTTGTAATATTTCCATTGAAAATGTTGGTTTTTATTAACTTAAGATTTTTTTTGGTAATTTTTCTTAATTTCGACTTTTTGGTGAAATTTAGAGTTTAGTAATAGTTGATTTCGCTGTTATGACATTTCGCTATTTTAGAAAATTTGTGTGTTTTGGTAATTTAAACTTTTATTATTTCACTACAAATATTTTTATTCTCAGTCTTGGGACAAATTATTGCCGTATAAAAATATCTATTAATTAGTACTTGCATTGTTATTTCGGAACATATTTGGAATATATATTTTGCTCAATTTTCTATTTAAAGGCACTTAAATTTTACCTGTGTATATTTTAAAATGTGCTTGTTAAAAAACCGCCTATGTTGACATAAGTTATTTTATCAGCACACACTTTTAGGGGCAGTAATAGTTATGTTTTACTTTTATATATAACTACGATCTCACTTTAATCGGATTTTTATATCAATCAGTTATATCAATTTATATGCATGTCGCAAAAAGGCAAAAGAAAAAATTGTACACTCGTTCTTTTCAACAATTTATTTTTTTTTAACATACGTTTATTCATGATAACCACATATTGAAGTGTAAAACCCCAATCCCAAAATAGAAAATAGTTGAATAGTGAATCAAAACAAATCACAAATCTTTAAAATAAAAAATTTACAAAAATAAATTGCTTTCTACAGTAAAGACAAAATTAGTTTTTCACAACTAGTAACAAAACAATGTAACTAACTAAAAATAAGAAATCTAGTTGTTATCTAACTCTAGTCAGGCGTCAGCAAAGTTTTCGAGAGCAGCGCTTAAAATCTGGAATCTCGTAAAAACTTTACTTCTTTATCTTTTGTTTTGGTAAGAGTTATATATCGCCAGTGTCTTTCCAAAGTAGTTCATTACGAAATTTGAGATAATTAATTTAATACTTTATGAAAGCCGTGTGACCTATCGTTTTTGTGCAACTCAGTCGCGAAAATTTCTTTAACCCGATATACTTATTCAAAAAGTGTATTAAATACTTTATTCACTAAATCTTTCAAATTTACAATCTTGTTTATTTCTGCTTAAGAAAGGAAATTTTTTAATTTAAACATGAAAATTAAAAATAATGATTTTTATTGAACTAGGTCTTGTTATTTAAAAGAGAATTACCAACTTCACACATTCTTTTATTATGTTTTTTGCACCATTTAGTTGTGCTTCATATAAGTATTTTCCTTAACAATTTTAAAATTACCGTGGAGTTCTCAATTATATTTTGTAGTTAATTCCATAAATTCATGTAATTGTAATTTTTCAACTGACAATACATGCCATTGAAATCAAAACCAAAGTAGTAAATAATTACATTACACGTTATTGTAATTGTTTATAGTTAATCACAAACTCAATGTAATTTCTTAAACAAATTAGATTAGTTAGAAAACATTTAAATAATTTTTAATTTTTAATTATTGCGTAACAAAAAATATCAGTTATATTTGAGACTAAAATCGTTTGTGGATTTTGAATAGAAACACAATAAAGATTAATTGTTTGAAAAACGTAATTGATTACTGTTCAATTACGAGTAATTATTTGTAGCCGAATTATAATTTTAATACTGCGTAATTTATAATTGAACTTTACAACTACAATTACATGTCATCGAGTTTAGTTCTAAATTTTAATTTAAAATAAAAGTAAATGTAATTAAGATTTTTTGCTAACAATTATATCCAATTTTAATTAGGTTTAGTTATTTATTTCAATTACAATCACATTTAATTGTTATTCAAAACTACATGTTAATTGTAATTGTAATTGAAGTGTTATTTAGATATATCTTTTCTAATGACTAAGTAAGACGTAATAAATGGTTTAAAATTGTAATAGAATTTTGTCCAACCACAAGTAATTTATTGTTGTTTAATTACATTTTGAAATGACTAAAATCTGTACTTAAAGGTTTTTAAATACGTCATATGTAATTAAGATATTTCAATTACATATAATTGAGTTTATTTTAAGTATGAATTCTAATTACAAGTAATTGGAACTGCGAATGCTACAATTACACATTACATGTAATTATAATTGAAATGTAATTAACAATCCCAGGTCAGCTTAGTAATAACTACACTAGAGAATTGCCTAGTTTCGTATCTATTAAGTTTAGGAATTGTCGCAAAATGTTGGTGTAAATTAAGTTTCCTTTATACTTTTACTGCATGTTGTTCTTTAGTACTTTATTTTCTCAATTTGTGCACTCATCACTCATATTATTTTAAAGTAGAACTCGTTCTTTTACTTTTATATTTTATTTGCTTCTTCTGGCATTTTCTTCATATGTATTTATATATTGTTTTTCCCCGTTTATTTTTTGTAAATTTCTAAATATAAAAAAAACAACAAACACAAAAAAATTTTTTAGGAACGTGGCATGCAATTATATTTACGTTATGCCTCCCGCTGGGGTCGTGATGCCATAAGAGGTTTGCTGGATGTTACACCTTTAGAACCAGGACGCCATTGTGGACAATTTCAGTGTCCCTGTCAATACATCAAAGATCATTTACAGTGTAAACCAAGAGGCAAGTTAAAATGCTTACATATTGTTTACTGGGTGTTGGCATCTGAACGTTATGAGTAGTTAAGGTTATAAATAATATTTTGTCAAATACCATTAATAAATACACTAATAAAAGCACATAAAACCTTTGACATAATTTGTAATTGTGCAGTTAGAAGTTTGGAATCAGTGTTGTCCTGTAACACTAGAATCATTGTTAAGGACATTTCATTAAAATTTGACGAATCATCATCACTTTGCATTTTGTTCAAAATTTATTTTACGCTAGTATTATAATAAATAGTTAAACATTTATATTATAAAAACAAACATATTTCGGCCTTAATACAATTGGTTTCTTTTAAATTACAATTTAATTTCACAGTTATTCTGAACCGTGTTGGTCAAGTAGTTTGGACACGTTCTACAATATATGGAAATTGATTGGATGTTTTAGTGTGCAATTACAAATTTTATGTTACATAATAATTGTTTATATATATACACACACACACACACTATTGAATAATAATATAATTATTGGCTATACAATTTTAAAAAATACTGCGGTAACTAATTATTTTTGATTGTAATTAAGAAATAATAATAATATAATAACACCTTTATAAGAAAAATCTTAAATTTTTTTGGAAGAATTTTAAGTGTGTTTGTATTAAAACTTGAATCTAAATTGGGTTACTTAATAATGTTTACATCTTTTTTAACTTTTAAAGGAACTATTGGTTATTTTTAAATACCCCTATATTTTACACCTTTAATAACAAAACCTATAAAACTTGCTTCTGCTGAATTTCCTGATATGACATTATTATTATTAATCGAATGAAAAAAAGTTAATGAGGCATGGTCACGAAAACTATATTCTGTTCTCTACAACAATATATCATTGTGGCAAAAATAATGGTTTTTAGAAACATTACTTTAGGTGCAATAAACAAATTATTGTTAAAATTTAATGCTTGAATGTTTTCGATCTATAAAAATCGCAACATGGTTACACCGCTGCTCATATGATATGTACGAGTACAGCCGCTTAGTTCATTTATCGTTGTCAAGGTTATGAATGAGAGACAACATATGGGTAAGAGGATATATATAATTCTATACTTCAATATATATACTGCATTGCCCGCTACTATTTTCTTTTATAACTTAAGCCTCTTACAAAGCCCGTTTTAGGAACACTGATCATATCGTGCAGTGATCCATGCTTCAACCTTGACCGCTTTAGTAATGAAGAAAAGAAGAAATAATTCAAAATATAGAAGATGGGCTATAAGTTTTCTCAAAGCTCGAAACATTAGTTTTTATACATATGAAGTTCTTAATTGTAAAGGGTAAATCGTATCAGGATTTTATTGTTGTGTTCTAAAGGGTGATGCGGGGACACCGGGTAAGTATAGCGCGTGATAGGTTTCCACACAGAAAATACGATGCAGTTCCGGTTACGAGTTCATTGCCGTTGACTCTCTAAGAAGTGATGCGCAACGCTATTCATGCCCCACGCTCCCACAATAATCCCTCACAATCTGGACCCTAAAACAAAACCACGATACACTTTTTCGGCTCCTTGCAGGACTTTTTATTATGCTCACCGAATCAGCTACCAATAGAATTTCATTGTTTTCATTTACGTACATATATTCGATTATGGTTATTGAAACAATTCTGGTGGAATGACTCAATACGAATAAATTGTTAATTATTTTAAATTTTTTTTAGCTCAGACAAGAACCTGATATTTACAAAATCAAATTCTTAGTAAACTTTTCAGCATATCAGTCTGTTAATCAGTAGCATTGTGCGGAATATTTTTCTTTCAATTCATCAATTTGTTCTGGCTTATCCGTCTTTATAGAAAATGGTTTAGTAGTATGAAAACTGCAGATGTTGAAGGTGTATTCATAGCTTCGAATGCAGTATTATGCATTTACCCAGGTGCTTATCCAGCTTAAGTTTTTCTTAATGAAATATCAAATAGACATTGGCGGGTTTGGTATCCTTTTTATGCCTCCCTTGCCCTACATGTTGTTCATTAAACGATACCTTTAACAAACGGATTGTGGTACGTATTGAGAGACATATTATATCAAAGTGGGTTTACAATATCAAAAGCCCATTTCTAATTCAGTACCTGATTGGTCGTAAAGGCGTTCGATTGGACTACGATGGCGGTCGTAGTCCCTTTTTAAGATACAAAATGAATATTATAAAACGCAACCCAATGCCACAATTTATATGGCAAACAAAAACAAATTTCTTAAATTTTTTTAATTATTCTTTTTCATAGAAATTTTTTGGCCTTTGAAAATTAAATTAGCGCTTAACTTTTTTTGTTTTTCACGGGAACAAAAATTGTATGTAGAGCAAAAAAAAATTTAATTTTTTAAATTTTACATGCAATCATGTATCACTTGCGATATTTTGACTTTAAATTTAGCAGTTTTGTTCATTCACGAAGTAAAAAAAGATCGCAAAGAAAAGAAATTAAAATTTCTTTGAGATTGGGTAGTGTCAGGCGGCTTTAACAGCCCTTAGACCAGGGTAAAATTACAGCATTCGGTAACGATTGAAACTTCAATAGAATATAATACAAATTTCATTAATACGGCAATATGTCCCCAGTGAACTGTGTTGATACCGCCAAATGCAGGGCATGCCCTTAAAACCTTTAATCATCAGTTCGATTACCAATGTGGTATCAAGGCGTTTTGAATGAACTGTTTATAAACGTAAAAACATTTATTTTGGCTCTTACTTTTAAGGCTCTAAATATCCTTTTACCTGAATAAATTTTAAAGCTCAGATTCGTTCGGAATCCTATAAAGTTGCGCGTTTAAATCAGAAAAAAATCTGAATAAAGTTTGTTAAACAAAAAAAAAATCCACATTATCAATTATAGCGGGGAAAAAGGTGCGTAGGAAATATTTGCGTCTATTCGGGAATCGGCGTGGACCAGGTGAAACTTTTCATGGAAAAGAACAACATTTTAATTTCTTATATGAAAATCATAAACAAAGATTTGAGATTTTTAAAATATTGTTTCTGTTTTCTATGTAAAGTTTTAGCGTAGATACAATTATTTTATGAAATTTTTCAAAATATTAGCAAAGCGGACAGACCTTCAAAAACTCTGTCATTCAAATTTGCTCTTAGTCAACACTATCTTATTTTTTAAGCATACGTACGGTTTAGTCTCACGGCTAAATTTTATAGTGAATCATGTCCTTTAGGCACTTAATGTGTTAAAGAACAATTTTGTGATTCATTTACTTAACTGCAGGTTGCAAACCATTAAGACATGCTGCAGATGATGACAATTGCGATGATAAGTTTATTGCAAGATTAATTTACGGAAACGCCAGAAGCAAAGTTGTTTTTATATTGTGTAACAATTTCACTAAATTTTATTAAACCTCCTTAAATTTAGTTACTGAATATAATATTTAAGGATTACTACAGTAACTCACACAAGAGAAACTCATTTATTAATTATAACTATAAATATACTCTACATAAAATAAATACACACTTCGTTAAAAATATTATTTAATACTCCCTTGCCTCTCTAATTTACACTGTAAAATATTATTGCTACTTTTATCCATAGGAAGTTTATGAATTTATCGCCTTTACCATAAATCTTTCAGAACTAAATATTTAATTTTTATTTTAAATATATTTTTTTTTATTTGGAATTTGTACTTTTTTCTTGTTAAATAAAGTTCTGATTTCAAAACTAATTTTGTTCATTTTTTATTTTTATTTGGTTTATAATTCTTTTTTAATTTTTATAGGTTACCCATGCGGTTGCATTGCTTATGCATCGGATCCACAATTTCAAAGTCGTTATTAATAGTGTAATTTTTTTTATTCTTCTTTGTTTTTCTTTAGTGATTTAATAAAAATAACTTTGATATACCATTAGACATTATTAGTTTTATTTAAAAAAAAAAATATTATATTGTATTATATTTTTAGTGGGAATAAGCGAAATAATGATATTCTTTATTTATTTATTTGATGTAGGCCCATATGTATTGAATATGAGAAGTCCACTTTTGGAGTCGCATATATCCAACTGAATTTGAGCGATGGCCAGGGTTATATTGACTTTGAGGGCAAAAGTTGAGTGCGGCTTATTGGCATGGACCTTGCGACTTCAAAAATTCCGACAAGAAAAATTCTAGTTGCGTTAAATCACACTTTCCTTTTTGGCCATCAATAACAAACATAATTCATATTACCTCCGCAAAAAAATAAACTGAACGCTCAAGTGGTTTAAGCGGGAATATCCAACGTACCGCCTTCTTGCTGAAATCTTATGTCGTCCATTATTATCATTGATGTGTCGAGCTTGTCGTTGACGGTGCGTTATTTCCGAAGAATAATGCTCCAATGACGTTGCGGGCCTCAAAATCAACACTAAACAATAAATTTTCGTGGTTGAATTGACACCTAATGAACCTTGTGAGATTTGGGGTCGTTCCATAAATGGCAGTATTGCTTGCTCATACCAAAAAAGCAACTCCTCTCAAAATCTTTTTTCGCGTACAACTAGGGTACGCTCACCTAAACAAAAACGGCTATATCTATAGTCACCAACTCAGGACTACTGGACCAATTGGGTTGTGATGATTTTTATGTGTGGCAAGGAATCGACTACCTCGAGTTTCCCGGCACACTTCGCGATTAGTGGCTCTGTTATCGGATAATCCGCCATTCCTTCGAAGTTTAAGTGTTGGCTGATTGTTTATCGTAGCGATCGTGTCGTATTTGGCCACCGATCGTTGACTTTCAAGGGCCACCTTTTATGTCATAAAGTGAACTTTAATAATAACTTGACGAGCTGCTCCATCATCTAACTTTTCAGGATGATTTTTCTGCATAGAGTGAATAAATAGCAACAGAAGACAAATTTCAAAATTGGTATCGAAGGAAGTTTTCATTTAAATTATCTTGCTATTTCGATTGATAACGAATGCCCTAATTTGGCACAAGACTTGATAGATTTTGTCAAAAAAACCTAGCAGCCAAAGATTGTCAACATTCACCCTCAGTGGAAAATCCTTCAGTTGTTATAGGGTAATTTTTTTAAGCTATTAAATCCCTTGGGGCATAGATTGCTACTAAAAGCATTTATATTGGCAGCTTCCAGTTGCAACTAGAGTATTTTTTTTTTTACAGGAAGTCATCTCAGCGATTCTAAAGAAAAATATATCGTTTTGGCATCCGTCCATGTCTGCTGTCTTGGATAAAATCTTGTGTCTGATACATTTAGCAAAAAATATATTTTTTATTGTTGAATCTTTTAATGTCCTGCAAATAATTCAACAAATTAGAAAAAAATTTAAAGAAAATATTTCAGTAATTTGCTGTGCCCTTTTTTTCTGCCCTTAACACGGGAGTCTTCAAGGTGCAGTCGAAAAAAATTGTATATATTAACCTCCAGTTAATTGAATATCTCTGAATCTTTTACGCTTTCTCTTCCTTTAACAATTCTCCATGGCTTAATTATATCTCTAACATAATCGGAAATATCACATTCTGCTGCCAACTTAATTACAAAAAAAGTCCAGCATAATTTTTTCTTCTATTTTTGTGACAGTTGTCATTTTTTTCCTTGAACTTCCAGTGTATTTTCGCAAAATTCAACTAATCTGTATGCAGGAAACAAAAACTTATCGATGATTTCAAATCAGCCATGAAATTTTTGTTTGAAGCAATTAATCAAAAATTACTGCAGCAAACCAAGAGATAGAAAATAAATTAAATAAAAAAGAAACACTGCAATAAGAAGCCAAGACTAGCAGCAGAAAAAATGCATAATGCTAAAACGAGATGTGCATAAAATATGCCTAATTTACGCTCAAAAGCAACGACAATTCCAACCAACACTGACAACTTATCAAAAGAAATAAAATCACTAAAACGGGGGAAAAAACAGAATCCAATAATAGCACTGCAAGAACTAAAGGAGACTTTTAGGCGGGGGGAAAATGCAATTTAAAATCAATTTGGCGTATTGCTGATTTAGCGTCTTTTTGTGGTAATTTTGAAAAAAACCAAAATAAAAAAATAAATGCATAGGAAATACTAGAAAATTGTAGAGAAAACTTGCACAAAAAACTAAAGAACAGAAACAGAAATTTTGGTAAATGCTATGATAATAAGGAAAAATACTTGAAAATTGGTTACAACAACGGCAAAAAAGGAAGATGTTACAAAAATAAAATGAAAAAAGGTTAAACTTGTGCACGAAGACAAAAAAGTGTTCTTTTATTTTTGAGACGTTTAATACGAATGTGAAGTGTCCACTATGGCATAGATTGGTTTTTTTTAGTGGAAAAGTAAATTTACAAAAAGGGGTGTTATTTTTGATTAATTTTCCGAAAGTTTCTGTTAGTCAAGACAAATCGTCATAACATGTGCGATTTGTTTCCATTAGAGTTTTTCAGTCGTACGTATAAGACAAACAATTTCAAGCGTACGTTTGCCATTAAAACAACGTAACTCTTGTTATCACACACATTCTACGAGAAATATCCGCCATAGGCGATGAAACCTGAACTACTAGGATGCGATTCCTTCAGCCAAGGCCAGGCTGAATTTGAAATGTGTCATATTGCGCTAGTAATGTCATTAATTGTCCTCTCATATAATATAATTAGTTTGATAAATATTCACTCGCAATTTGGTTCAGTCAATTTTGAATTTACTTGGCCTTATTACAAACCTCCATATTGCACATATTCAAGAAAAAAGTCTAATAATTGCATCTAAAGGATTTTCTTTTACAGTGTCGTAATAGCCGAAATCTTTCTCCTCTAAGGGTTCCATGAGGAGTTAAAATGGGATGATATCAAGCGCAACCTTTTATTAACAAGAAAGTTTAAATATCACGTTTTTTTTGAGGTATAAAGCTTTAAGTTGGCAAATACTGCTAGTTTAGTCCTTAGTAGACTAACCCCTGGACAGCGCCTGCAAATTGTGTAAACTTATTTTGGAATTTGGCGTTCAGTTCGTTAATCTGACCCAGTGTTTTATTTTGTTTAGTGATAAGGATCATTTTGGGCTCAAAGGGAGTGTCACTAAAGAAAATTTCCGCGTTTGAAATAAGAAAATCGAAGAGAGATTTCCCAGATAGCGTTACATACACAAAAAATACATGTTTCTTTTGTTTTATATGCCGAGATAGGTCGCTAATTATGCACAAACGATGCCGCCTAGAACGTTACAGTTAATAGTCAGAGCTACACGGATCGCTGACTTTTGTGTACCATAATTGAATGCTCTTAATGTGGAAGAGTTCTCGTTACTCTAGCGCTTGCCACAATTGATTGATTGAAATAAAGAAACGTTTAGTGAACGAGCAATATTACGTAATGGATCCATAAATTGGCTTACATGGTCGAACGATTCAACACCGCTGGCCTATTATTTGTTGGGCTACGTGAAGTTTCTGGTCTGCGTCGATAAGCAACAGATGATTGACGGCTTGAAAGTCTTCCGAGCCAACCGATGTGGGCTTATGCCGGAAATCATATGGCAAACACTCTGTATTATGACCTTTTCTATTTTTTTGTAAGATTTCTTAACGAAATATCATCTATTTTTGTTATCATGTCCATTTTACCAGGAATAACATAATTCCGACATGTATGTATTAGCAGAAAATGTTGCAACCTAAAAGATGGAAGGACATTAATTTTGTGTGTAGTATTTTTCAAGTAAAGATTAAGATGAATAACTTCAAAATGTGGAATCAAAATGGTTCATATAAAATTTTTGCTTGGTCAATGGTGGCGAGTTACTTGCCGCTCCTCGATATAGAAGAAGTCGACTTCGAGAATTGAAAGCAATTGTCTTGACCATGGTTTAATGAATATATATTAATGTAGGGGAGATAATAAAGCAGAACATTTACTTCTTGGGTCCCTTTTCCACCCACTTCGTTCCTCAAAGTGAATTCAGGCAACCGATCACCAGAAATAGCAAATTCAGTTTAAATTAAAAGCAACTCGGTGTTGGTTTTGACAATTCATTCTCTTTGTAAAAGAAATAATTTGTAGTGGATTTTTGTGATCAAAAGGAAAACATTTAGTTTCTTTAATTCTAATATGTCAGAACTTGAGAAAGTTACCAATGTCATTCAGCTGTAAACGTTCTTCAAAGCGGAGATTTTGGCTAAAACTTGTTTTTTCGCCTATTTTTGGCCCAGCGGCTAAGATAGAGTTACTGTAAATGGATCTCGGTATGGAGCGATGTTAAACGATCTTGTGAATTGTGAAAAAAAAAAAATTCGGTGACTAAGGCGTTTCATGGCGAGCGTCCATCAATTGGCCGCTGAGTTCATGCGACTTAACACCCCTCGATTATTTCCTCTGGGCTGCGACAAGACCACGCTTAATCCATACTTACGAGTTAACCTATTTGTACGACCTTGAGCGCAATATGCGATACACTATTGTCGGCATGGAGTCGTACATATTCAACCGACCATTTGAAGCACTTCAAGCGAAGTAGAGACTGTCCCCAGTGGTTTGATCAAATAAAATAATGGGGAAAAAAATAGAATTTGACACAATAGCATAAAATTCTTTATTTAGGAAAAATATTGACTTTGGAAAAATCGGTACAATAACACGCCCACCTTCCATTTGTCCTTAAAATTCAAAATGTTATTTTAGCTACATATATGAAGTTAAAGTTATAAAAATCTACACTTATGTTACAAATGAGAGCAGTAATTTTTGGTAAAAATGTCATAATTTCAACTTTTTCAAAAATTATACAAAAGAATATTAATAAAATCGAACTGCCAAAGGCAGTTAAACTGGGTACCAAAATAAAGGCGATCAAATGTACTATTTATGATTAAAACAATTACTTTACGTTTTATTTTTAATCAATTCCAAATTTCAAAAAATTATGAAAATATGTTTTATAATCTTAAACAGTAGAACTTATCCATTTTTGAATGCTTGGCCAACATTATTCGAAGAGAGAAATGAAAGTAGTTGAGTAATAAGGTGGTACCTACGTAAAGAAGTATTTCTACAATTAATCCTTGGCTTTTAACCTTTGTCCTTAATTTAGAATTATGATGTTTCATTCTTTTTAAAGACTCTAGTTTTTGTATTACGACCTAATTTTTATTTTTATTTTTGAAGACAGCTCGAAACTGTGTGCAGCCATTGGAATGACGTGACTTTTCCTAAGCTGCTGTTTAATTCCCGAACTGCTCGAAGAGAGGTGCGATAAAAAAGAATGGTTAGTATAAAAAAAGCTTTCAAGATTGGGAAAAACTTTGGGTCCTGCATATTGCGGCCGTGAAAGTAAAGAAATGAATAAGGACGAGTAATTTAACCCTTTAAGTAACATAGTAAGCTTTTCATTAATGCGAGATTTCTGATATTCTTAGCCAAGCTAAAAGAGCCTTAAACCGTGTATAAGGAAAATTCTCATGCACTCTGTACCTAAAAAATCAAAGCCCCAATCCATAAGCCGAAAGTAGCGTATTTGAGAAAATAAAATTGTTATAAAAAGAAATTATTTTGTTTAAAAAAAAAACAAATAAAGAGCCAAGGCTGTTTTTCATGTCGATAAGAATAAAAATGCATAAATCTATGATAGAGAAAATATATTCAAATTTTAACATTGCAAAAAAAAGTACAACAACGTTAAGAGAAAGGAAGTAAAAACGAAAAATAATATTCATGGTAAAAAGGCTGCCATTTGCATTTAGCACTCTGTAACAGAAGGGAAGGTCTTGTGTGTTGACGTTTTTTTTTTGTTTGGCAACCAATTTTCTGTTTATTTCTGTTACCACGAAATTATATTCATGCAGTTTTTTTCTCTATAAAATATTACAAGAAGTTTTAAATTATCAAATAAATTTAAAGTTAAATAAAAAGATTCTAGCATATGAAAATAGAGAACTCTTTTAAATATAACATGTAAGAAGGAAAGTCTCTGAAAGTTAAATTTTGAAGGACTCATAAGGACGTACTGGCATATTTACGCCGTAGGTGGGAGTCATATTTTCGCTAAATGGTACGCAACTGGCATGTCCGCATGTACATGGATCTGGCGGCTAGATTTGGTTGATTTGTTGAATAACGGCGATTTCTGGCTAATTAGCAGAGATCTGTTTTTTGGAAAACCTCACAGTAGTAATTCTAACGCTAATTCGCCAAGATGAGTCTTTGGTTTCTTAAAAAATAGGATAAGTAAAAGAAATATATACAGAATAATCGCTTTGACCTTGTCCTATTGACTTCATATTATCTGGTAACAGAAGATATTTACAAGCTCAATTAGGTCTTTATTAGGATCCATATGTTTTGCTATGTTGGGGTACATGATTTAATCATCCCGGAGCCATATGAAGAAATGGATGCTATTAATATCACAGTACCAGGAGTTCACCAAGTGTTGTAGTATTGAACTGTCCACCTTATATTCAGAAAGCAACAGGCCGAAACCTGAAAACTCCTTCAGGACTGTTTCTACAGAACTTATAGTATTTACCGTCTGTGCGTGTCCTTCTATGGTGTAATAGCCTTTCAGTTCAGCCACGGAAATGCCAATTTGCTTCTAAGGGATTCAACTGGCACTTAAGAACCATTAATATTGAGCACATTAACGCTTTAGATAAATTTAATTAATTTAGTTTAATTTTGGTAAATTTAGTGTCTATTCTTCAAAGTCTTAGTACCTTCAAAATACAATTTGTAATTACATTTATCCCCTATATTTTTCATAGCTCTTAAAAATATGATTTTCAAACTCTGCACGCTACTAGAATATTTTAACTTCTCTCCTTTACAGCTTCTACACTTAATTAGCTTAGTAAATATGTCTTAATATTTCCATATTTTTAGTGAGTGCAAAAAATATTAAGCTTTCTTAACTTAATTTAACTTAACTTCCTCGTGCAACACTTAAGAAAACTCCTTTAGTCATCTTTAAAAAAAAGTTGCAAAATCATAATAAAAAAGGGGAAAAAAACTTCATCTACTTATGTTGACTTTATTAACATTTGCACCGACCCACACATGTACTTACAAATATGTAAGTTCATACAGGGTGTCACAAAGGTTGGATAATTATAGAAACCATTTTTTTTATTAAAACATAACGTACATAGGATATCTTGAGCAGATGACTTAAACCTCGCACGGAGGGATAAAGTTATAATCTGGCCGCTTAAAAATAAGTTTTACAAGTAGCAGCAGAGATTAAAAAAAAAATCTAATGAACTATTACTTGGAATAGAGGGGGACTCAAGTTGTGCACATAAATCGGATTCCTGGTTAATGAACATAGAGCAAAAACCAGTTTGTCCGTTATATTACGTTTATTTTGTTTTGCATCAATTGTAACTTTCTGAGAGCAGAGTTCAGTGCTGCCTGTTAACGATGAAATTTTTATTAGACTAACTTATTGTGGATTGTGAAAGATCAGATATGCAGCTTTGTTATAACGTAATATTATGAATTAAAGAATAAGATAAGACAATAAAAAAATATGAAAAAGGGTTTTTGTTTCTTGCTTCTTGTTGTGAATTTTAATATTCGATAAGAAGTTTTTTTATTTTTCCCGATAGGCCCCGATAACATTTTTAACATGATTGGCTTAGTTAGCCACCAATAACCAATAAGGCGGGATATTTGAGTTTATGGATAGCCAGCAATAGCCCAGATTCGACAGTTTTTAAAGATTACCGCGAAAATAAAAACAATTATGCTGAAGAGCAACAGAAGGAAATCAAACGTGAAGGAAGCAAACACGACATATTTATTTTTAAAAAATAGTTTAACTTGGTTAGAAGAAACTCTTTAATTATTTCCAGCTATGTCTAGAGGAAGACCACTGAAATCATTCGGGGAATATAATGCAAAATGTAACGAAGAAGTGCGCAGAGAAATAGATCTCCAGATCTTTTCTTCTACATCTAAATTCCAACCTTATGCCTCCAATTTACAGCTAAGGAACTATTGTCGGATTGCCTATATCAACTGTGCAGACGTTATCCGATGTTCGTCGTAGCAAATCTTACTAGAAGAGAGTATGAATTAGTAAGATATTCTTGTAAAAGATTATACCGATGCAATAGCATGCTACAAAAATAAAACCTTAGTGGCTTAGTGTTTTACCTCAGCACCTGTATTTGGACTATATTGATCGCTGGTCTTGGCCTAACCTAATCTCCTGGTGTCAATAGCTTTTCCATTGACAGGTTGCGTTGCCGTGCAATGCCACATTGGTCATGGGTCACAATATTTCCGATATTTGGGTCAAAACCAGATCGAATACGCGCACACCGGGTGCAGCCTCACCAACAAATAGTGCAGAATTACGTACCGGAGGCTACTTTTTTTCTTATGGTTTCAGTGTTTGGTAATAGGTAGCCTCGAGGCGTAGTTCCCCCATATCCCGCCGACTAGTGGTACACCATGGTGGTGGAATCACAAAATAATTATGCGCGTGAGGTATTCTGTATAGGTAGAAAGAGCTACTTAACAGTCTTAATATTTTCAATATATGAAACTGTGACACGTTGTTGGTGCAATTTTGTTTCTTAAAAATCACATGTGCGTTATCTTTAACGTCAGTCAGCTCCAAAGTAGATTTGTTAATGTTTAGTGGTGAAATATGGAAATACTGATTCGTTGAACAGGCAGCAAATACCAGTACGTCAGTTGGAAGCCAATTCAGTTTAGAACATAGCTGCTATTCAGAATAGTTGCCCCCGGAGTCATGTCTTCATAGTGATTTCGCTACTTTATTGCAT
Organism: Phania funesta; assembly: GCA_963932375.1. Classification (NCBI taxonomy): domain Eukaryota; kingdom Metazoa; phylum Arthropoda; class Insecta; order Diptera; family Tachinidae; genus Phania; species Phania funesta. The sequence goes on along the minus strand of OZ010653.1, from coordinate 97,608,658 downwards.
TGTTATAGGGGGAGTTGGGAAACCAGTTCCCGAGATTTGTCTACTGCTTGAAATCGGACGAAGTTCAACCAGCAACGATATTAACACTTCTACCAGGAGCACCAGTAGTCCCTGGGACGCAAGTCTCAAACTGGTAGTAGGTGAGAATTATTTGGGAGTGCATGTCGTTTTTACTCAAACCACTGGAAGGTTTTGGTGCAGAATCAAAGTAACGTGTGCAACGCAGGCTGTGAATAAAATGGTTATTGACAGCACGGAAATCTGTAGCAAGAGCTAGAGCTGGGAGCAGAATCCATTTACCCAAGGCCTCCAATTGCTACTTACGCAAGTTCTTTTATGGCTATTGGTGATCTCATTTTAATATACCCGATACTACGAACACCGTCGAATTGTAACGGACGATTGGTGGTGGTATAAATCATGGCATATCTGTTCAGTATAGTGTACAGAAGTAACCGTAGCTGACGATTCTTCAAGTCGTTTCTTAGTTGAGTAACTTAAGGATAATCTGAAAGAGGACCGTAATATGGTTGGCAACTCAGGTTTAGCGACGAGATGCATTGTTAGGTAAGGGAATGTATGAGTGGATAACCACAATGGATGCCTTACATGAACGATTTGGGAGTATAATTGACTTTCGCATTGGTATCACGAATTTCCTGAAGTCGCAAGTCTATGCTAAAAAGCCGCAGTTGAATGATGTCTTCTGAGTAAACATAACCATGGCCATCCCTCTCTTTGCGTCAGAGTCAATGAAAATGTGACCTGCGTGATCCACGTCTCTGTGCGAAGTCCCAACGAATATTTGTATGATGTCATACTTCATGGTCATGGCCCATGACATGGTCCTTTCGTTATTCCATTATTAGCACCGACTGGACCAGCAAACCACCATTAGAAGATTATGATTTCTGGCAGGTATTATAATGTTTCCAAGGACACTTTTATATATTATTAAAGTCATAACCTGTTTCGCATGATGAACATCTTTTTATAAAAGCACTCTGTATTTTAAATATTTTTCTCTTCTCTCCACTTTCTAGACTGTCTCACCCTTAGGGAAAATAAATTAACATTTATGCGATGACACCGGAACTTGAAAAGTCAGTGTGCAAATTTGTGCACAAAAATGGTTTATTTATGAATGTGTGTGCGTGCCTTTGTGTATAAGTATGCGTGTGTTGCAAGTTGCAATGAAAGGAGAAATAAAAAATGTACACAAACAAACTAAAAATTTAAATTAACTTAATTTATATCATAAACACTAAAAGACGCTTAACGACTTTTATGTTGCCACTCACTTGCTGTAGTTGTTCATAAGTTTTCAAGTAGTTGTTGCTAGTGTATGATTCTTGGAAGTGTTCTAGGTATACATGTATGTATGGACTTGTGTGTGTACTTTGTTTTAAGAAAAGTTTGTTTTTTAAATACACTTAAGGACGTGTTTTGTTGTTGTTGGTATTTGTATTGTGCAATTGTTGTGTGTCCTGTCGCCTGTTCTTGCTGCAGTGTTTGTGGTAATTTGCTTATATTTGTTTCTTTGTAGCATGGTGTGTTTTGTTTTAGTGCAAACATTCTCAAGCACACCAAGGACCTTAAGTTGAGGCCGGAAATAGATGTCTCTAAATTAGTTGAGTTTAAAGCCAGACTCATGGATTTAAGGAAGCAAATTATGTTAATTTTATAATATGAAAATGATTTTCGAGGAAAGCTTTTGTACAGAAATTTATTAGCTAATTGGTTTGGTAGTGGATTAATATTTAGGTTTTATAGGACAGTGATGCTTAATTCCAAGATTTTTAATTTATAATTCAAAAGCTTTTTTGGAGTTGCTGCTTTAGCAGTTCAATAGGAAAAACTTAAAGTCAACTGATAGTGAGGTGGAATATATAGACCTCGTGATTGTTTTAGGCTAAACTAACTACTAAACTAACAACTAAAATAGGACTGGTTCATTTCATACTCATATAAATGACTAGGACAAAAACAATTTGCTACAATCGGGCAAACTACAGAACTTTTAGTTCCTACAAAACGGGAAAAACAGGAACCAACAATTTTGAAGAGAAGAGGATTTTTTACCTATCAGATATCCCTACGCTCTCATTTTCATTTATATTTTTATTTACAAAGCAGTGTAGTATATTAATTTCTACTATTGCAAGTGGGCTGCTAGAAATTTTTCAACTGTTTCCAATAAAAAGATCATTACAATCCGGAGTAGTGAAAGTGAGCTTTATTCGAGCTCAGGTAAGCAAAGCGGGTTACTAAATAATTTGGAGGTAAATAACGGGGGGTCGGTGTTGAAATGGAAGAAAAGAAGCTGTATGCAAGGTATTAAAGAAACTTTTTTAATTCCAAAAACGATAACGTAGTTCAAATATCCACCCCATCCGGACCTTAGAAGGTATTACGAATCCAACTGACCAAATTTTTAATGCCCTGCCTCATTATTTTTATTGATGATATGGGTTATCCTGGCGTAGAGTTCTGTTTTCAGCATACACAAGATAAAAATGTCTAGCAGGGTAAATTCTCATTGGCCACCAATATGGCAATTCATGATAGATCCGTGACAGATAACTGTACCTTTAACTCATCTATTGTGGCGTAAAACCACATGTTGCCACCATTTGTTTAAAATGAATGGTTTATTATAGAAATCGTGCCTCACCAACGTTATTTCAAAGAAATCTAGACAAATAAAAATAATATTCTGTAAATACATTGCCTCTTGTTGAACCTCTTGTGGATTGCCAACGACGCAAGAGGTGATAGATAACGTAGAGCTTCGTTGGGTCTCTTACCAACCCTTGGAGAACAAACTGTGAAGGACCCACCCCAACTGACGTCGAATAGTTGCTATGTTTGCACTATCGAGCACTCATTTTGGCAATAAAGTTTTATTCTTTCCGCATGCTGCTTACTCCTGATAATTCCACTGAAGATTTGGCATCTGTAACTGGATAATAAACAAAAGACTCTACCCATATCGACGTACCCTCATTGAAACCCCCTTTTTGAAAGTGATCTTAAAATATTTCAGAAACGATTAAACCGCGTGGTAATGCTAATAACTTGTTGAAAATCTTTTTTTTTATAAAGATTTTAACCTGTCTATTAGGAATCTTAATAGCTTCCAAAGCAATCAGTCTGGAGCGTTTACAACAAGACATTATCCTTATCCTAATGTGAGATTATCGCATGAGAAGCGGTGTTAGTACTACATTTACATATTAAAAAAAAAATTAAAAAAAAAACACCGATAAGGTTTAACTTCTTCATATTAATTACTATTCAGAGCATTTTATGGTTGGAGTTACTATATTATTTTTGTATAATTAAAATATTCTGGTAGTAGTTAGAAGTTAAGTAAAAACCATTACATGTTTGCCACAACAACATTTTGCTGTAGAGCACATAACATGGTTGTCGTTTTCATGTTACAATCATGTTTTTTCCGTGCGTGAAATTTTGGCAATACAAGCTCGTTGGCATTGGTTCGCATCGCTCACCGTTTACAATAGTTTGATTAGTAACAAGTTAATTTTTTTTTAAATCAGTATTAAAGTTTCTTAAATATATATTCCCTTGCATTTCGTTAATATTCTCCTTCAATGAAACTCCTTTAAAACAAAGTTTCTCAACTTTTCTCTAGTGACAATGTTTGCTATTTTATCTTCTATTTAAGAGGTCATGCTGCTGTGTAGCTAAAGTGACATGTTCCTACAACCATGTTCGCAAATAAGTAAGTCGCGTTTTGGTATCGTTCGTTAATCCCTAAGTAAATAGGAAAACTTATACTTTTGCAGAATATTAGAGAAGACGGAGAAGTAAAATTAGGAAAAAAGCAAACTTTTTCAAAAAACACAAAAATAAGAAAATGAGCAGCGAAAAGCAAATCCTTAGTAGGATTTATGAAAACATTGAAAGTAACACTAAAGCAGCTAATAGTGTCAGCATGTATTTGTTTTATGGAAATGCTACAGTGGTATTGCAATTATACTCTTTTTAGTTTTAAATAAATATTTAAAAAGAAAATTAATTTTAATTTACAGTTCTACGTGCTGTCATGTGAAGAACAATATTTTCAAATCTGTTAAATTTAAGAATATAAAATTTTCCCATCAGCGATCTTAATACAATAGCACTGCTTCTATATTAGCAAAGGCCGGTAAAATACCTGTAAAATTAGTAGAACAAACCTAAAGGTTTTCGCTAAGAGGAATAGTATTACAACTAAAATGGCAATTTATGGGGGTAAGTATGACTAAAGCTGTGTGTATTTCCAGTTAGACAAAAACGATCATATGGTATCCTACTCTAGATGCCAATATATGCAGGCATATCAAGAAGATTCACTTTCAGTGAGAAAACAGTTGATTCTAAAAAACTTTCATCAACAAAACTAAGACTCGCACATTTGATTAATCTTTTTATACAAAGAAACGAAAGCCACTGCAGTAATTTTAAGGTCCTAAAAATTCAAAATTGTGCCCTGAATTCAAATCGGGATTAGCGTTACTCAGTCAACAGCCTTATGCTATAGACAATATCATTTTCGTTCACTCTTCTAAAATGGCTTCTTTCTAACTAATTGGGTTGTCTTCAAAACCATTTGCAAATACTGCTTTATTAAACGCGTTTTAATTAGCGGGCACAGAAATTTAGGTTGGCTACACTGTTTTCCAATTCAATGTGAATAGATGAGCAGCCGTTTGCAAATTATTTAAATTTAGTTTTAAACCATAACTTAATTCGAGAGAATGTTCGAACATTTAATTGAAAATTGTTGTTCAGTGAGAGGCACATTCTTAGTTCAAGCGAAGTTTTGCAGTATTATCCCAAAATTGGATACGAATCTATCAATAAACTGTCTCCGTATGTTACGCTGTATGTTTGATACGTCTTGGAATATGATAATCGTTAGAATAGTACGGAGGATGATTTCTTAAATTTTCGTTTCTTAATTTAGTACGACCGAACCGCTTGCCACGCAATGTACATTGCAAACATTTGACGAAAGATTCACTTCACGAGGGATACCTGCTTACCGGCCACTGCGTTCATGTAAATTGCAGTTTCACTATTGGTTGCATATCAACGTCTGTAAACCATAAATAAATAAACAATTAGAAGCAAACAGTTGGCAGTGTGATTTACACGAACTGCCTGTGAAAATTGGAACTTTAGAAACTGCACTAATGCATGGAAATTTTATAGCGCATTAATGGTATATTTTATATTTTAAACAGAGCTAATTTCATGATTTTTTAAAATATTTTATTGTTTTTTAACTTAAAAATGCTTATCAGTGTTCAAAATAATGGTAACTACAAATTTCTTAACTAATGCTGACACTGCGATTTCAAATGTTTTGTAGCATTACCTCCTTTTTTGAAACTACTGCTTCATGCAAAAATTTTAAAGCTAAAATAGAGCAGCAGCAATTAAAAATAAAATAGAATATAAAACTAAATTATTTCCTAATGCTTCCTTTTACGTTTTTGTCATAAAACTGCTGCCGTAGTTGGGGTTTTATTTTAATGTATAGAATAGCACTGATCACACACACGTAACTCCAGTTTATGCCGACTATTTCATTTTTTTGACTGCTTCGATTACTACTGCAATGCTATTCTACTACTACCTCTGTTGTTCTTTGACAACGTAAATGTTATTCTACAACTACAAATACTGTTATGCTACGACTACGTCAATGTAATTTTTGTGCTACCTCAAATACTGTCATTTGCTTCTTGGATGACTTACTTTTACTATTACAACAATTTTAAGGTAGCAAGAGCAACAGAAAATTATAAGCTAGCCTATATAATTTTGTACTTTCTGATCTCCAACCAAAACTACTGTTAAAGCCATATGTGACGGTAGCAGTAGTAATAGTAAACGAACGATTCCGGGTTTTTAACATTTTATAGCGAGACTATTTTATGTTTTTTTCCTAAATGCTTCCTTATTTGCTTCTGAAAAACTATAGGCTAATTTCATTTGCGCTTCTATATACATTTATTGGGAAAAACCCAAAATTTTGTTGTTAGAAGATCATGCAGCCGCCGCGACTCATGTGACATGATGTAATGCGGTTTTCGATGACATTTGTGCAGAATGCAATTTTTGTCGGCTATTTTGCTTCGTAACTACTTTGCAATTCTGCTTGACCTCGTAGACTTAACTCTTCTAATAGACACAAAAGAAGAAATCGGGGGGTGTTGTTTCACATGACTTTTGAGGCCAATTGTATTTTTTTTTTTTTCAAAAAACCGACTTCTTGCTCACCCATCCATTCGAGAAACACACGATGCTGCTAATGGTCTCTGGAATTTAATTCTTGAGTAATTGGGATCTTGGGTAAATGTAAATGAATATCAAAGTTCGCTGCATGTTGGAATATGGAAACCCACGCTGTAGGGATTTACGACAAATCGTTGTGCCTGGTACTTCGGCCACAATTTTACGAGCTCTGTCAATATTTGCTAGTTACATGCAGACTCCTTTTGCTCAAACTTCTGGATCAATTTCAAAATGTGATACATCCACAATCGACAAAGAACTCCAGTGGTGTACAGTAATCGATTTTGTGAGCCTTCTGTAAGCTTTAATTTCTGGCACAGTGGGTGAACATGATAAAATTCGTTTGTTGGTTTGACCAAAAAAATATTTTAGGATTTTTCTTGATTTTTTGGTTTTTAGTACAATTGCAATTTTTAAGGGGTATTCTACTAAATTTAAAGTTTTAGCGAAATTTTCAAGTGTTGGTGAAACTTCAATTTGTTTCAAGAAATTTTTATAATAAAAAAAAATTTGTTTTAAAATTTTTCGGCGTATTTTCTCTTCTGCGAAGTATCGATTATCCACTGTAATGTGGCGTATTATAGAAAGTTATACCTTTCTCGATAGTTGTGTTATTTTTTAGTAATTTTTCCTAAAAATTTTGGTGAAATAAAATTTTTTATTGATCCTTGCAATTGTGGCCGTCGTGTAGGGTACAAAAATTAACGTGACTTGCATTTAGGGAAAAAGTTTTCTGTTTAAGCAAGACAACTCGAATGCAAGTAGAAGCAAAAGTATTAAGTTTTAAGCGAAAATGTGCCCCAAAAGTACAACAACAAATAAACGCAATAATACACACACACACACACACACACACACAGTATTATACTTTAATAAGAAAAAAACATAACCTGCCTCAAGTTTGTACCTAGTGACAATTTTAGTTGTTGAAAAAGTATTTAAAATGAATAAAACAAACATATTCTTGGCACGCTTTACGCTTAAAGTGACACTTGCTGCAACTTAAAATGCACTTTGCGAGTCATATTGCCATAAGGCTTCCTTTTACTATCTGCGTATCTGGCGTAGGTTTGCAGTGTGCAAAAAGAGGAGTGAGCAAAAATCAAAGCATCTTTATGAAATTTAAACGTAAAATTGTAGGTTTTGTCTGTCCTTCGCATACCCGCACGAAGGTGTGTGTTTATATTCGCTTAAACTCTGTAAATATAAAAGTAAACCTTAATTTTATAAAGACATATCAAAGTTGCATTATGTAAAGTTTTATGTATTTTTCATCAGGCGCTAGAGTTTTAGTGGAGCTGCACGTGTAAACGATTTCTACGATTTATTTTATTTAAATCATCTGGAGTTTTAGGCGGCATAAGTTTGAAAGTTAAAAGAAATCAAAGTTGTAATTGGAAAATAAGTTTCATAAGGTAGATATAATCAGGACGCGTATTTAGGCAAAGGAAATCGATGAAAGTTTAAGAGAGGAAAGGATGAAGATTATCATGAAGGAGGGGATAGTTATAGTAATATTTGTGAAGAGTATCGTTGTTTCTTCTTGTAATAGTTTTCAAATTTGGGTTCCTCCTTGTCTAATTTTATTGGTGATATTTCTCATTATAATAAATTTATTTAAATTAAATTTTAAATATTTTGCATATTTTTTTGTATCCAGAGAAGGTGTGTTTGGGTCGCCATATTTAAATAAGTATCCACCATAACAGGACTTTTTGTAACATTTCCGGTCACAAAACCATAATTCAGAATAAATTTTAAAGTTCTATTTTGAACACTAGAGGCAAATAAAGATTATGTTGGTAACAGCGGCACGACAACTATCTCATGTTCTCGGAAACTGTACATGGTTGTGACCAACACATTATTGTAACTACCGACATATATTGGTTAACACTAAATTTAAAAATTAAACGGTCCTCATACATTAAAATTGCAACACTGTTCCCTGGAACAGTATATTTATTATATAAATATACCAAATTTATTATGCTTTAGAAAAATAATATATTTTTAACCATAAAATATTATTAGCAAATAATATCCATAATATCCATATGGAGTTGTATTAATAAATCTGAACTATTCATGGACTAGGAAGAATTCAACATACAAGTCGTACTGTGGGCGATAAGTTTTCTCAATCTAGGAACAAATTACAGCGTATGGCAAATAGTTCCCTCAAATCAAATGAACTAATTTGCTCTTGACCATTCATCGATATATATTAATGAGGGTGATATTTCGAAGCAGATCGCTAATTTAATGGTTGCCTTTTAATTTTAGACAATCAGTTTATGATTTACAACTTTCTTACTTTTATTAAGTCTCTTGCCAATACTAGCATTTACTCTTGACTGTAGTGATTTGTAGTCTGGTAACTATCGGTATTGTTCTCTTGTAATTTCTAGCGTTTAACTTATATCTATGGCAGCCACATTTACAAATGTCTGCCCGTCCTCCTAAGCTTTATGCCAGCCAGTCTTGCACATTTAAAAACCGTCCGTCCGATACCATCTCAGCCTCTTCTTCAGGATTATTTTTAGAAATTGGTCTGTCCACTCCTTGCGAGGGTTTCTTGTCCATCTCTTCCGGAGCCCTCCCTTGGCGATTTAAAAGATTATTTATAGATATTATATAATACCCACGAATAATGGAGACAAAGATGTTCACTCACACAAGATCCATATACACAAGTAAGTCTGTGTTTAAACTGGAAATCGACTGGTGTCTAGAGTTCTCATAGTAAAAACCAAACACACTTTTGGCCTTCCCTGGCTTATGCTGTTCTTTCGTGGATTAGGGACTTATATAGGAGAGTGTTAACTTCTCTCTACTCGACTAATTGAGAAGTACTCCTAGCAGATACAGAAACCTTTTACCGACCCGCCACCAAGACCGAAATTCTGACAGTACAATCACTTACGACAAGTCATACCTTTGTGCCTGCCAACTGACGGCCGACTCAATAAGGAAAATATACGACAAATTTTCGTGTGATTGTAGAGCAGAGACAAGTGCAATCACAGTTTGTGCCACATTGTTAGCTGCGAAGATAAATTGGTTTCCCTATATGAAATCTAAACTAAAATGACTCTACTCGGTCGAATGCAAGCCTTAAAAACTACGAAATTAAAGTTTTGTTTAACACTGTCAAAAAGTTAAAACAATAGAATAACAATTTGTCTGTTGTGTTTGGAATTTTTTTAGACTTTCTCATTTAGTTTAAGGGATTTCAGGCATAAACAAATTTCAAGTTTTTCTAAAAACTTGAGCAAAACTTTCTTGATAAGGGATGAATTTGGCAAAAAAGTTGTTTTTAAATATTAAAATCCCGGTAGTGTAGTAGTGTCCTTGCTCATCAGTCTGGGGGTTGTGTGTTCGGTTCTCACCAAAGACTCTGGTCAAAAAATAAAATATTATTCGCTGAAGAGGAAAAAGCGTAGTTTCTTTATCACGGTTTCACCCATCTCGTATTAAACGCTTTTGCCTGATCAAAAATAAATTGCATACCGTTCTGAAGGAATCAAATTGCAACATCGTGTAAACCTATCAGAGAAAATCTAATTTCATTGGGAATAATAAACTTATTATCTATGTATTACTTCGCTTTGAAGTTTTTCCTCTATAAAAACATAACTTTTTAAATTTTTCCCTTTTGTACTTGCTATTTCAGTTTAATATAAGATATTTTTTATTTAAAAAAATTTTTGCTAATATGCAAGTGTTCACAACGTCTTAGACGAAGTCTTGTGATACCTTAAATCTAAATATCTCAACCGCTTTTCATACAACTATATATTTTGCATTTAATCTAATAATTTTTTTTAATACTTTTTAGTGTCTTTCGTTATCAAAATAATTAAGCAAATAATAGGAAATTTTCTGGTTTGCATAAAAAAAAAACAAACTTTCATGCATATGTGTGTGTGTGTGTGTGTATGTGTGTGTGTGCTAAAATGAAGTTTGTGTCTTGTACTGAAAAATTAACTGACACTTAAGAAGGACAATTCATGTCATGCGTCTACTGCAATAAGCGTAATAATTTCATTTAAGAAACTTAAGCTGCTTGACGACACTAATAGCAACATAGCAGCAGATAGACAGTGTGTGTGATATTATGAGGTTAAGACAATTATCAGTCACTTTATCAAATGTCCACTACAATAATGTTGTTGATTTCAAAATAACTTTGGCAGCCATTGTTGTTGTTGTTTTTGATGTTGCTATTGCTGTTGCTTTGTTATTATTAATAAAATAGGCAGCCATCAACAATGGCATAAACATGTTTAGAAATATTTTTGACAGCTACGCAAACTCGCACATACACACACGCAAACACTCATAAACTCAAACAAGTACTATTTTTTCAAAAGTGAATGAATACTTATCTTGCACTTAAGTAGAAGTATTATTTAAAATGACATATTGATCAGGCGAAAAAACACAGCAGAATACCACAACTTGTTAAAAAATTAAACAAATATAAATTAAACATTTTCGAAAATGGTCATCAAGAAAACCAAGTTTTTGTTGGTTTTCTTCGCAAGAATTTGATCGTATTACAAGTGTAAAAGTTGTGATATTTTCTGACAGAAATATTTTCAAATAAAAGCATAAACTTTGTTGTTAATACAGTTTAGGACAGAGAGATAATATCTTTACACTTTAAGAGGGTGATTAGGATTTAATCGTGCTTGTATAAACTAAGGATTGTAGAAATATTTATCTTACAATGTTCTTTGCCTGTAACAAAAATTCATCTTTAATAAATATAATAAGAGTTACACCGGATTAATGTGTTTGGTCTCAGCTTGGTAGTTATTTAAGTTTTTAATTTATTTTTGTAGTGCTTAAACAAGTTTGATTTAATATATTTAACGAGCCCTGAACCCTAAAATAACGTAACCGATAGACGTTTTTATTTAATTTAATTATTTTCCTAATTCGATCCGAGACTTTTAACGAAAATTTAAATGAAGTTGTAAGTTATAGATAAGTCTTACCTTAAATCTCTGCATAAAAATTTTGTTTGTCGGTTACGTTAATTTCGTCAAAAATCAAGTAACCCACGGAAATCCAGTTTCACAAGAGAATTTTATTTGTTTTGTTTTTAATTTCTTTGTGAATTTTGTGATGATAATTCAATTGTAGTCTACAAATGCCCCTATGTATCCAATATAATGAGCAAGTTTAGAAATAAATTATTTAAAAATGCAAGTATACAATTTATAGTTCAAGTTTTCAATGTCACTGGGGTAAAACTCCAATTTACACGTCTAACCAAGAGTAGATTTTATAACGATTAAAGAACATAAAACCAGATCAAAGCAGAGACGGACACCACTCTCGACATCTGCCTGAAGCATAACTGATCATGCGTGATCATGCTTACTCCTGAGTAATTTTTTTCTCTCCACGCTATTGTGCATGAACGTGAGTATAAAAAATCCACATGCTTTAGCGTCCATGAGCAGAATTTTTGTGCATTTGTTTCGTGATTCCAATCATGTTATGATTTTTCATTTAAAATTTTATACAAGGAATAAGAAAATTGTAAGATACAAATGAAAGTGGTGCATTATTGGCAAAAAGTTTGTATAAAATATTTGGATATCTTTCAAAATATAGAAATGATTATTTGATTTTTTACCGTGGGTATCTCATGACTATGACTTTTTGTGGTAGTAAGAAATTTTTCATTATATTCACGTACATACGTGTGAGCGAAAAAATGAGGCGGTGCATAAGTAATATATTTATCCTGCCTATCTATGAGCGTGAGTGAAAATTTGCATCTCTAGATCAAAGTAACTGATTGACAAGGGTTGCGTATATAAATATTGATTGCCCTTTATTATTAATTCAGTTGTTCATTTCGCTAGCCGTTCGGCGATGTTCCCTTGTTTTTTTTGTCACAAAAATAGTTTCGAAAATAATTCAAGATCAAAATACGACTTCGCGCTACCATACTTTATTAATTTTAAATTTTGTTTTCGATATACTTGTATTCTTTTCATCGTTTTATTATATTTCAAGCATATAGATTTAGGAATAAAGCTTCAATAGAAACGACAACACCGGACGATATAAAGACGAATATGTTACGTTATGTATGCTTTGAGTACAAAATTACTGCCAAATACAAAAATAGCCCTCAATTTCAAATAACCATATGCAAATATATGATGAATTTTTAATCATATTATGTTGACGGGGAATTATGCTGTTGTCTAACGAAGAGAACGTTGGTAATAACAGAATTTGACTGCAATCAAATAATTTAGTTACAGTATGCGGCACTTAGTTATGGTCACTCCAACTATGTTGTTTCTTTGTATGAACACGCATTATTTAACAAATATTTTATCTATCAAATCAATCCAAGTTTCCCTTGATCTTCACAGGTATAAGAAAAACAAACCCAATTAGTTTACTTGCTTTGAAACTCTCACTTATACAAACGTGTAGAACATATTACTGGTAGTTATGACCTCTTTTATTTGAACAGTCGATGAAAAAAATTAATATAAATATGGCTCAATTTAAGTCCTTCTAACGCCAGTTTCACTGATTAAATTTCTTGAATATTTTTACTAAATCGAAATACATATATTTATTTCTATAACTTTTCTCTCTACTGTTGCATTATTACAAAAAAACCTAACAAACATTTATAATGTCACAAAAACATAAAACCACTTTTCACATGAAAACAAACTATTGTCCAATTTTTAAATTAATGCAGACACCAACACACATGTAGGTATTTACATATAAGAGACAAGCTAACTGTGTGTACAAATAAACTGTCCAAAATTATTCTTGTCATATGTTTGTGCAACACATCATCATACGAACCCTCATCTACGTAGGGAGTTTAACGAACTAAAAAAGGAATTTGGAAGATCCATCTGACCATTAACCACAAGAAGAATAACGTTTTTATTTGGAATAGTGTGAATGCGGGAATGTGTGCCTATGGGATTTGGATAAAATGTTAAAATGTTATTTTACGAAAAACAAAAACAAAAAACACTTAATTTTGCTCTAAATGCAACAGAAAAAATAAATGTACAGGAAATTATTGAAGTGATTTAATATTTCACACCGCAATCTGGATTTTGGAGTCAGGAGAAGCATTGAAACAAATAGAAATAAATACTTTCCATTGAAAATCTAACACACCTTTAATTTATGCTGGACCAGAGGCTGAAAGCGGCTGTAATATATAGTTTGATCAAAATTAGTCTTACAACCCAGAGCATAATTATCACCCATATTTAATTATTAATCCAATTATCTTAAGGTAAATTCGAAGACAAAAGGTTTAACCAAAAAAATTAAGTTTATCCAAATTTTATTTTATGTTCGAAAAAATGTAACTAGCAAACAAGAGAACACGTATTAGTCATTATAATAAAATTTTTTTTTCGAAAACATTTATATCTGAGAAAAAATAGACGAAACTCTGTAATTTCTTATCAATTTGATCAAAAATATATTTAGTAGTGGTTAGAAGTGAAAAGGGCTGCCCAAGACCAACAAAAAAAAAAAAAAAATCGAAATTTCGTCAAATCTAAAATTCACCAAGAATTCTAAAATTCACTACGAATCGAAATATTGAATAAAATGGACTTTAATTGATAAAAAAATCAATATTAAATAAAAACCAAAATTCTACAAATATATAGCCGAAAATCCAAAATATACTGGATTTTGAAATTTTGCCACGAAAATTTTTATTTCACCAAAAGTTTGTAAATTCACAAAATTTCGAAAATCGATGTTACACAAACGTAAGAAAAAAAATAGAATTTTACAACCGAAATTACCAAAATTTTAAGTTCACCAAAAACTCACCATAAAATCGATAATGTGGATTAGAAAAAAGAAAATAATTGATAAAACAAAAAACAATATATAACAATACACCGAAATTTAAACAAAAAATTATATCATAAAATTTTTAAGTTTCACCACTAAAACTTGACTTAAAATACAAATCCGCTTGTTTCCTCAATTCACCAAAAAAGCTAGATATTATCAAAAATTTTATTTAAAAAAGAAGGGAAAAACAATTTAAGAGAACCGTAATTTCGAAGAAATATCTCATCTATTAAAAAAAAGACAGCTAAAACCGAAGGCTTAAAGGTAATATATCAAACAATCCTTTGCACCGGAAAAAATTTGTAGTACATTTTTATTAGTTCATATTTTTGTGAAGGGTATATAAGACTCCCCACAGCCGAATATGTGTTAGCTCAACTTATAACTTTTAATTCAAAAATAGCCTATTTCGAAAAGAATTCAACCAGACGCGCTTTGTAGTTTCTACAAAGGTTTAGACATTTTTACGAAATATCCGTAGTTAATAAATTTGGGAGTTCATCTTACCCCAATCATAATTGTTTTTTTTTTCAAATTTGATATAGGTGTCTGTAATGGATAAAGGGTACCAAATAGAATTAGTAGAATTTAATAGACCGGTTGGTAATATTTGTTTATATAAACTAGATAACTTACTTTATAAAATATTCAAATTCGCCCCACTTAAGGTTATGATAATTTTTTTTCGAATTATAGCGCCGAAAAGTCTTGTAGTGAGAAGATGGATTTTGTTGGGGGTCAAAAGTGCAAAGCAATTTCTGGACATACGTTGTTTTTTATCCCCATCTATAGGAAACTGCCGACGTAACGTATAAAAAATAACATTTTTGAAACTTAGATGGTCAAATCAACATTTATCAAATTTAAAATTTTCGAGGAAACAACTGTAGGCCCTACAGGTAAAACCTTTTATTAGTCATGAAGTTCGCGAACCGGATATCTGTATTTTTTTGGCAGTGATTTCGAACAAAATTTTTATTACGACATTTATGAATATTTTATAAGTAATTCTAAGCCATTTTAAAGAGTAAACGCATTTTCAAATGTGCTGGACATAACAACATATGTCTTTTTGGATACGTCAAAGCGCAAACAATTTGTCAAGAACAAAAAGTGTGTCGGCGTACTTCTTTAGGGGTGCGAAAAAGTATTAGTTACATGGTTTTTTTTTAATCATATCTTTTGAAAAGCAATTTGGCCTCAAATAACTAAAATCGAAATCAGCTGTTAAATGTGAATACCACAGCCCCAAAAATAAGATAATCTAATCTCCTGCAACACTGTGCAACACAAAAAAATAACAAGTTTCTTACAACGGATTCCAAGAGAGGAGAAATTGTTATATTGAATATGTAATTCTTACATTTTAAATAAAAGGTGTGTTCACCAGTTTCATGTAAAACACAACAAGGGATATTTTTGTGAACATTCTAACCCTTTAACTCTGCTTTGTGTAGGTCTTTTTTATACTTTTTCGTCAATGCTAAATGCTGTTGAAAAATTAGAGGTTCACATGCCAATTCATCGGACATATTCATCTTTTGAGGATCGCTATAAAGGCAAGAATAATCACTGTCTTATTACCGAAGTGCGCTGAAACGTAATAAATCTTTAACTACTGTTTTATAAATAAATATTAGCCGTATTCAATGTTTGATGTAATTGATCTTGCAAAGGTGCAGATGCAGAATATCGGAGCTTTTTAATTTCTGTTGACTTTCGTAAAAAAGCTACGCTTTTTTGCATGTTATCCCTGTTATTTTTCAACAAAAAATGGGTTACGAAAAATATTAAAATATAGATTATCGATTATGTTGAAAATGTTTAAAAAAATAAAACAAAAAGTTAAAAGCAAGAATAATTATGAAATTTGAAACGAAAAAGTTGATCCTTATGTTTATCTTAAGTTGTTAACTATTTGCGTTTAGTTTTTAATACCAAAACTATGAACTTGTCACGTTCAATACTTAATATTTTGACTACAAAGTTTTATGTTGTTGCCTGTTCTTGCTGCCTTTTTTCTTGTTTGCTGCAAATATTAAATACAAAAAAAGTTTCAAAGCTGAGCTGTTTTATCACTACGCGCTTGTATGTGTGTTAGCGTCATAGGGGATTTAACAACTACAAACAATTTCTTCAACTCAGTTTTTTGTTCGATCTTTATGAAGTTTTATAATAAACTGAAGTTGATGTAAAAAGTTTATTAAAGAGAAGGAATAAAGCAAGGATGGGTTTATTGTCATAACTTTGAGTTTATTATGAGATTTATAGCAACTTTGTCATCGCGAAAAATATGCTGCTAAACTTCAAAGGGGGATTAGATTTGTGCTTGTAATAGAGTTTAAGGATCCTGGAAGTAACATAAGAACCTTGAACAGCTTTTGTATTCGTAATTAAATACGTTTTTTTTTAAATAATAATTTTAATATTTAACAATTTTAGTTTAGCTCCAAATCTTTTTTGTCAGCATGCCAGTTTTTTAAGCTACTTAAAGCAGGCATTTACTTACAACTCTAAACTGGTGTCATAAAAAACAAAATTTTGTATACGAAGAAAGCATAAATTTATTTATGAGGCATATAAGACTATTAAAACTATAAAAAGTACTGCATAAGAAAAAAGCACAAATAACAAAAAGTTGTGTAGAAAACCTTAACAAAACAAACAAATCAGGACACCAAATGCAAAGCCATACAACAGCAGCAAGGGAATGAATGCCAAGTGTAAATAAATATTTGCAATCGCACAAACTTTTAATAATTTTTGTTAACCTTCTCGCACTTCCCATTAAAGATTGAGACAGAACCACTACAAAGACGAGTACATTTTCCTCTCTTTAATGTAAACAATAATAGAACAGAAAAGTGCACAACAACGCCAAGTCAACGCAAACGGGGACAAGGAAGTGAATCTAGAGTTTTCTTTACTAAAGACAATTTTCTTCTATTTTCTTGAACACATTTGGCTGTTGTTGTTTTAATATGGCTGTTACTGCTATTGTTGTCCTACATATTTTTCTTGTTCTGCTGGCTGCATTTATTATCAGACAACACGAATGTTGTCTGTAAAATTATCATAATAATTCAAATAAAGTGTTGTTTTGTAACAACTACAATGGAGCAAAAGCAAATACGAAATAAGTGGTTCACACTCGCATACACATACATTGAAACACACTAATGCAGAAATTTAAGGTTCGCAAATTCTAGAGCAAATATGTACAAGCAACAAAAAATAAGCAACAACATCACCAGCGATGGCAATAATAAAAATATTAACGTTTATTAAGACAACAACATAAAAGAGTAGAGATGCAATATTATAACAAATACAATTAGAAAATGTTGCTACTTTTTTACGGATTAAATTATGGGGACTCTTTTTAAGATGAGTTGCTGTTTCCTGCGAGATGTTAGTTTTTTTCGGGAATTTGCTGTCTGTCTATAGGTGACAACTGAAAATTGATGCAGTTTATTTTGAATGCCACCCAATTAGAAGCTATATATTTCGTAGAAATTAGTTCAGTACCAATACCTAGCGTTATTTTATTTAGTCTTGCTGAAAGCTTACTTTACGTTAGATTTGCAGATAGCCTGCGTCACGTGGATATCTAGCATCGGCAAGAAGATTTGGGAAGAATTAATGATATAAAAGCACCTAAGTGAAGGAAACGATGCGAGTCAAATAATATAGTATACGATCTATAAGAAAAAGTAGTACAGCTTGTCCTAATAACGAAATATATTTCCTTTTTGCTAATTCGGAGAGTTTATCGGGAGCTCTTTGTTTCATATAGTGCAGGGGTAGATTCCTGAAAGCAGTACACTAGCGCTGGAAATGAAATTTTTGCTTTAAATTTGCAAAGTTATCCGGAGCGCATACAAAGTGTATTAGAGGTTAGAATAGTTTCTGGCTTACAAGTCAAGAGAGAGGAAAATTGTAGAATTTATTAGTTTTTTTCGATGGCCTCTGTCAATTCCATGTCTTTTGTCTGTTCTGCTTTTGGACATACCAAAAACCAAAACCTTTTTATTAAGAAGAAAAAAAACGGCTCAAGAGCAGTCACTGAGGAAAGATCTGATCCGCCTTCTGGAAAGTAAGTTAGTTTATTGCTCGTAGTTAAGCTGTCCCCGCTACCTAGAACTCCTTGTGAGTCTTGCATCAATAATATTTAATTGTGCGTTCGGAATTGGAAGAGATCTCAAGTGCACACTTGCTTTGGTCAGAGTAGCCTCCTGGTCCTAGATATCAATCCTCTTCGGACTCATGCCTCATTATCAAAGTCATCGTCAATTTGTTGCGTGCAGACCAGCAAAGAGAAATACTCCAGAATTCATTATTGTCTCGTGGATATCAAACAGTAGCATAAAGACCTTAAATATTCAGCGCCTTCTGTCAATTATATGTCATCTACTGATGCGAGTTTTGCTTTGGAGTTAATGAGATGTGATCCGAATAAGACGGCATTTAGAAGCGAGTTTTTTGTTAACGCGTATTTAAGCATGAAATCCCTAAATATTTGAGTATTCCTTCATTGAGGCTACCATGTTCTTGGAATTTCAAGAGATCTATATCATGAATTTCGTCAGATCTAGGCAAAATTAGCTTCTGTTGTTTACAAGCCAAAAGAGGGGGATACCGCAGAATTCATAATTGTCTGGTTGGCATTGAACAGTGCCATGAAGATCTCAAATATTCCAAGTCCTCTGTCGATCTGAATTTTGACCACACCAAGAAGGAAAAGCCTTTCGATAAGATCCGATCCAATTTCTGGGAAACATAGTCTTTTGTTTACGCGTATTTTAGCTAGCCATGCTATCCAGTACCCTCTAAGAATGAGAATAACGCTACCATATTCTTTAATTGTGCCTTCTAGTCAGAGTACCGCGTAGTCTTATATAAAGGTTCTCGTCGTTAAAGTCATCCTTAATTTTTTGCGTGCAGACCAACAAAGAGCCTGGTTGGTATACATTCTCTCTTATAATTCCAAATCCTCTGTCGATTCCTAGTCATCTCTGCCCATTCGGGTGCAACAATCCTTTGTGAACGCGTATTTAAGGAGTTTTCCTGCATACATAAATTACCTTTTTGTTGTTTTATTTATTTCTTCCTGGCCGAAAGGTTCTGTTTAACTATTTAGTTTTGGCAGTTTAAAATACGACATCTGGTATCTACGTGTGATACTACAAGCACTGAGTGTCAGAAGTGCTGCTTTCCTCCTCTCAGTCAGAGGCCTTTGATGAGTTCTTGCCACTGTCAAGGTCATATTTTAAAGTACACAGAGACTGTTTTTCTGAAAAACAATTTGTGGTTATCTTAAATCACAGGGCTAGAATTACACACCTTTTCTTACAACTACATTTTGAACAACTTCGATATCAGGAAAATGGATTCTAATTGAACTTCTTTCAAGGTAAGCCTCATAGATATTGCTTCCGTTAATGTCTAAAAAATTTTACATTGAAGTTTTTCTAAACTCAAGTATTATTTCTGTGTAGGGTGGAAATTCTACCTAGAGACTGTTTGTGTTAAGAATTTTCATATCATGGCTCTTTTGATTTGGAATATTCCAATACCCGAGAAATTTCATGAACATACATAGCTAGCTTCCTCGGACAGAAGAGCGTAGTTGCAATAGCCACCATAATCACTGCCGACTATACGTTTACATCCTTTTTGTATACAATACAAAATAACTGTGACAATTATGGATATTAAGTTCCTTGCCGGAAGTACCGATCAGCCTCTTTAAAGCATTGTTGCCGAAGACATCAATTCGACAGTTCTTTAGGGAAACATGATAACAGAATTCTTTTGGCCTCAAATGGAGCGATTCTTGTTGCAATCTCTTCTCACTCTTTTCATTATTTTACCCAGCCCCATAGCAGAAGTAAATCCTAAAACAAATCAGATTCAGAATGAACCCGAAAATAGAACAATCAGTGCAAATTGCCTTCATTGTATGCGTGATGGTTGTCGACGTGAAATTATTGAAGGCGCCTCCTATGTCTAGAAAAGTTGTCATTATGTGAACGTTTTGTCTATTTAGCCTACGAGTGATGGAGGCTTCGTACTGGAATGTTGCATGCTGTTAAGACATCGTAGGACAGGCCGTTAATGTCATTCATTGTGTGCAGGAGGTCTAAATAACTTGGAATATTTTAGAATTAAATGCCAATTATGCCACAATTGCGCCCTCACTTACTACTCATAGATCAAGTTCGCAAAAATGTCATGCAGCAAATGAGAAAGTGAACAATAACCACCAAGCGACATTATGTAGTGTTTGTTTGGCAATGTTGTTGGTATTATTTATCGTTGTAGTTGTTGTTATAGTAAGTGTTATAGCATTTATAGTATTGCATTGTTATCCTTAAATAGCAGCTGCTGGAAGTAAACACAAACACACATACAGAAACTCTAACGCACACATACAACAATGCGTGTGAGTGCAAATGAAACAATGGTTTCTATAAAATTATTTCAATGATGATGATAATGGTGAAGCTGATAGTGATGATGATGCTGCTTGCTGATAATTATTTCTGAATTGTTTGGCAAGCAAATTCAGGCATTGTTATTTTTTTGTAGTCATTTATTGTTGCAGTTTTACTCTGTTGGTATTAATCTATGGCGTAAAATACTAAGGCACGCTAAATTTCTGGCTGTTGATGATGTTATTAAATAAAAACAGCTATAACACAAAAGCTTTGGAAACAACAACAATAAATAAAATATGCTAACTATTTAATGATGATTTCTGCACTCTTTTGTTACTGTTTTCCGATCAAACGAATATGTTGCATTGAAATGAAAAGCAAGGGGAGAAAATTTTGCAGAAAATTCTGAGCCGTATTTAAAGTTATTATTGTACATGAGCACGAATTGAAATTAATAAAAGGCAGATATATGTACGACTTTTGTTTTTCATCTTGTTTTTCAGCGGACGCATATGTATATGTGGCGCGAAGTGAGCAGAGGCGCTCCCCGTTCTACAACAGCCTGCGGTAGTTCGGTAATTAAAACTTGTTCCCATTTTTTCTTTATTGCAAACCAATACTTAAGTAGTGAATTTATTTAAAAATTTACTGAATTAGCGCGTATGGCGCATGACTTATTAGATTTTACATTATTGAAAACTAATATTTAAAGAAATGGTTCGTTACCAAATTTTCAGGATTAGACACAAATATCTTTCAACTTCCTTAATGATTTGCATGCAAGTTAACAAATAAAAAGAATTATGTTGATCGAAATCTGTCCAAATTTTGACAAAATATGAACCCATACATATTGCATACAAAGTTATTGACCTTAACATGATGGATTCTCAGACTGCGCCAAACTCTAAACGTAATCTGGAACTTTGTAGTGATAGAAATATATCACACTGCTATCAAAAAGCCTGCGCTTATCCAGGAGCAAATTTTCTATCACACCACATTTTGTTTTTTGAAACTTTAAATTTAAGACTAGCCTCAGCTTAAACAACCCTCGCAGCCTAGACAAATCAATGTCGAAAAGTTAACAGATGAAGCCATAGAAAACAGCCTAGCATTTGAAATTAACAGTAGACTCCGAGCTATTAGTCACAATGAAGCCGTCTATGTTGGTTGGAGAAATAAAACTAAAATTCTTGAAACTATGAACTGAAAAAATCTAGACGAACAAATTTTATAAGCCAGCTCATGAAATTTTCGATTTTATGAATTAAAGAAGGAAATATCGTAATGTCAATGAAACCGAATACAATAGTCTACAGACAGCAATACAAAAATATATGCGGGTGACAAAACACATGTGGCTGACAGGCAAATGGGTATAAATAGAAAACCTTCAAACGCTTTTTGACGACTTCACCCTACAAACTAAACTAAAGGAAGTTTGCAAGTTAAGCAGAAATCAAACTCCAACAATTTTGATAAGCAGTAACCGAAATAGAAGAAAAAAGAGGAAGGAGAAAATTATATCCGACAACAATTTTTTATGATTCTGAATCTTCAGTATCTGCAATTGAAAATTAACAACAATTCACAGGATAACCCATAACGAAAGATGATATAATAAATCCATACGGTAATGGAAAACGAATAAAGCTGTAGGATATGACGACTTACTGACGAAGATAATATAGCTTATAAACGGTGACAACTTAGACTTTATACACAAGTTGTTATTCCAAATCCTCCATCATCACGATTCCAAAAAAAAAACACCTCGAAAATATTCCTCTAGGAAATTCAAAAAAGATTGTATGTAGAGTTTTCACGACATATATCGTCCTGGAAATCCCGCAAACTTTTCAATTCCGAAAATCCGGGAAATTAGTGCTGGAATTTCCAGGAATTTTACCAATCACTGATAGTAGTTTAAAACATGCAAATATTTTAAATCAATTAATTTCTTCTTTTTGTAGCACAAATTTGAGCATATTTTTAAAAATTATAAATTTTCACAGCCTTTTTATCATGATACCTTTCAGCTACTAAACTGCTCCTGTAATAGTAGCAAGTTTTTAGCGTTTTATAGTTCAAATCGCTGTTTTTTTGCAACTTAGTCATGTTTCAAAAATTAAAATTTAAATTTTTTAATTACGCATATTATTGTTTCAATTAAAAATTTTATTAAATCAATTAAACCATGTAAAAACTTATTAAAACAATTTTTTCAAATAGTACGATTAGATAAATAACAGGAGCCATTAAAAACTTAATTAAATCAATTAAGCTAATAAAAACAAGTGTAAAAGGGCTAATTTAATTTTTTAAGTCAATCAATTAAATCTTTAGTAAAATTAATTCGTTCGATTAAAAAAAAAAAACAGGAAATAACTAAATCGTTATTTGGATTAAATAGAAAATAAAAATATATTAATCCAATAAAAAATAAGAAAATGCTGTGTAATTGAACTAAATAAACAATTAATGTTACTAAAAAAACATTTTGCATAAAATAAATAATGGAAGCAATGAAAAACTTTATAATGTCTAATGAGCCATTTAAAATATATAACATATATAAATAAAAAAAATAATTGGATCAATTAAATAAATTAATTGCGTCAATTAAAACCTTATCTAAAAAAATTTTAAATGAATGATTGAATAAATTAAAGATAAGTTTTAATTAAATTTTTAATTTAATAAATTTACAAGATTTGTTCTTTCCATTTTAAGAATTATTTTGATTTTCGTTTTAGTGTTTTTTCTTCGACTTCATATGTAGAAGAATATAACAGTTTTTTACGTCATCTTCTTTGTTTGTAGTTTTCCATAAAATCCAAATCTTTTACTCCTTTCATTAATTCGAATTCGCTTGTTTTACATTGCAAATAAGTTTTGTGCTGTTTTTAATTTTGTTTTGTCATTATACATTCAGTCATTTGCGAAACAATTTTATTCATATTGTTGATAAATATTCATCTTTTTTCTACTACCACTCATACTACATATAATATATATGCGAAGTAGTAAGGAAGTATATCGTCTTTGATGCTTTTCCCTTATTTTCATCATTTTTTGTCTTAAAAATTTTTAATTAAAGTAAAAATGAAAACAAATATTGTGCAAAATAAAATGTTGTTGTGGAAATTGAGCAAGTGAAAATGAAAATAAAAATCGATCTCGAAAAATTAACATAAAATTATTGTAGTTCTGTTTTTCAGCGTAGAGCATGAGCGATATGTCAATTGTATATGAATCATACGCAACATGTGCTGGGGGGAGAGCAGACAGTGAATGATGAGCCTTTATTAAAAATTTACCAAGTGCCATGAAATGACATGCAAATGTTGATTAACGTTTTATTTTTTTTTCTTCATAAAGAGAGTGATAAATAATGGCATCAGAAATGTTTTAAAATCTGTTAAAAGCGGGAATTATTATTTTTTTCCTTTAGAATCCAATTAAGGCGACTTGAATTTTCGTATTATAATCACCGTAGTATATTTTAGGCCTTTCGGCCTGTTGTTTACGAATGGGTTACTTTAATATTTTAGCCTAGGTTGGTTATTAGATTTGTTGATTGTTTTCAAAGGACTTGTAAAAAGGCCGTTGTCGTCGAAGCTGAGTGTTGCGCACCTCAGGGATTTATTAATAGTGGTGCGAAAACCGCACTGAGTTTAACTGATGGCTCAGATTACAGCGAATTGTTTGAGGCTTATAGATATAAACCTGAAACTTAGGGAAACTCTACAAGAAAAGTTCGAAGCGCCTAAAGCTTATAATACCTGTTGGTATTTTCTACGGTTATGAAGTGAAATTCACCCAGTTTATATCTGCGAAAGCCTGTTTTTTTTATCGCCTCAGTAAAGTTTGACTTGGTTTTTTCATATATCTTACAGAGATCTAAGTAAGTCATGCTTTAATTTTGTACTACCTGTAGTTAGCAGGGATTTAATTTATCCAAAACCCATCAAATATCTACTCTTATGCTAAAATTTTATAGCATGAAATAAACGCTTTTAGCTGTATCTCCAAAGTCGTTTTAATCGTCAGAAAAAAAATCCAGATAATTATCTTAGGAACAACATAAATGAAGCGAACTGTTCCTGCTATGAAACCTGTTAGATGCAAAATAAAATTCGACAGGTTCGAGGGGCATACTTCCATTTCAGGACAATCATGCAGTGTTCAACTAAGTATTTGCGGGGAAGCGATGAACTCCGAACTATGGAGTATTAAGGGATTCAAAATCCCCATTCTGGTGAGGGCTGCTTTGAAGGAGGCTGGTCCTTATGTGAATTTCAGTAGTCAAAGATGGTACACAGACGGATCCAAAACCAAAAGTGAAGTTGGTGCTGGCGTCTCTGGACTGAATATAGAACTGCCGGTGCGCATTAACAAATTTTACGAAGTATATATATTTGTAAGCTTCATAAATCTGGCTCCGAGTTTTAAAATCGTGAAAAACTAGGTAAACTGGTTTTTAAAAAACATTTGTTTAGTTATATATATTGCTGGCTAAAGTATACACATGGGCAAAAGGCCTCGTCACTTTGTTTCTTCAACGTTTAAAGAACTGCCATGCGCATAAGTTCTAGACTTGTCGATGATAATGAAATATATTTATTTAATTTTAATTTTAAAGAAACTGACATCAGATTAACTTGCTTAAAAATAATTAATAAAGATTTAAAATTTTTCGTATATTATCTGAACAGTTGTGAATGAAAAACATTTTAAATTATATTTATTTATAAGGGTTGTTATTATTGGTTTGTTTTCCTTGATAACTAACAATCTCCTGCAATCAGTCCTGCCTTGAATGTGTCACTTTCGATTTAATTTTTGCTTACTCTTTCACTGTGACTTTTGTTCCAATAATAGCATATATGGTTATTTATATTAAGGCCTGGACATTGGGAAAAAGTTGTTGATAACAGGTGAATAATGTGGATCATTAAGCGAACAATGTCTAGTGTATGTTTAATTATCAGAGATCTACGATACGGGCGTACATTTGCTGACCAATTTTCTTTCAAAATATTTCGATATGTTTAATGTATTTTATACATCGAAGATTTTGCCGATACCTGCAGCCAATAAACAACCGAGAATCATGGCCCCAGTACGTACGTGTTTGTTTCTTTTACTATAGAGCCTTTGAATACGACAAATAGCTGTGGGTGCAACGTGGTTTTCTGTAATGAAAACTTATTCTGTGTATATCGTTCAGTTTGTCATTTTTGGCCGGGAGACAGGAAAATATTGCACTGCAAGAGAGTTGCATTCTTACTACAGGCCAACATGTTGGCGTTATACTTTTTATGTTGGCTGCTAGTGTCAGCGAACTTGTATTTAGTTTAGTTTTTCAAACGTTGAGTAAGCAAAGTGACGATGACTTTTGCCCCTGTGTGTATGTACTGTAATTCAGTACAACGAGATCTAAAGCCTACAATTTTAAAAATCCAATTTATCAGTACTATTTAAATCGATAGCGTCTTATTGTAGAAGGCGGTATTGGTGGCACTGTGAATTGTTTGCTAAAGGTGAGAAATACGATTCAGGAAGATATTAAAATAATGGAAAGCCTTTGGGAGAAGCGAACTTGTTCTCTACGTTTCAATCAACAAAAAAAAAAATTAAAAGAACAAAATCAAAAACCGGGTTATCCGTAATTTCAAAAAATTTGACCGCTCTGATTCCCCAAAAAAAAACTGCCAAATAACTAGTTGGCTAGTTTCGTTAGTCATCCTATCCGATATTCAGCAAGTGTTCACGTGTATTGATGATGTAAGGATCTAGTATTTGCTAAGATATTGAAGTTGCTTTGGAATTCTTACTTTCCCGAGTATTTGGACCTAGGCTTGTTTTAGAATATTTTGTAGCCATCTAGAAATTGCTCACTGGTAATAAGTCTTCCTTCTACTGCATATTTGTCCAAAGTGACTATAAGAACCTTTTGGTTTATAACCATTTTGTGGCATTACTTCACTGACCAAAAGTGATAGACTGTTGACCGCGAAGGAAGTTCGGAGTGTTTCTATGGGTATGACAGAGGCTAAGTTCTTAATTTAACTCTTCTCATATAATTAAATAGGAACGACCTTTGACTTCTGACTGGTTTTCTATCCGCTCATTTTCTGCTGAACTATTTTTTAGGGGAAATTAGATTAATTCTCCTTGAGGAGGAGGACACAACATACATGCCTTGTATATATATTGTCCCAATAAGTGATAGAAGTAGGTCCGTATCTCTAACCTCTTGTATTCGAATGATATCAGACGAGCTTTCCCAAACTCAGTACTTAGCAGCGTTGTACGGAGATTAGTTTAATAATTAATCTCATGCACAAAAGATCCATAACGTTTGGGATTACCGATTGGTAGATCAGATGGAACCCTCTTCATTATTAGTTGTCATGTTAGAAGAACTAGACTAAACAAATTTGTCAGTGTTTTATTGGCCATTTATACTCTCTTAAAATTATATCCACTTAGAAATAATTCTAGTAATTTATTATGGTCTAGTCTTACCAATTTTATAGTGAATAATTTTCCAAATCTATATTTTGTGAGGGGTAGAATACAGCATTAAGTCGCAACTAAATGATTCTATAAGGCTACGTTCAACTTAAGTTTCTTGTACTTCGAAAAAAGTTAACAAGTAAATCCAAATTCAAAAGTTTTCTACACAATGAAACCATAATCATTGGCATCATCATTGCTATTGGCATCACTGTATTGATAAGGATAATACTGATGAAATTCCATGGCATCTGATGGGGTTATTTGGTAAATATGGTTTAAGATGTGCAGTTTTTGTGCTGCGACAACATGAACAGCAGTTGCACATACCTAAGGGCTAGAATGAACGGTCATGAATTTTATTTCAATTTTTCTTTTCTAAGGCAAAACTAAAAGAAGGGAAATTATTCTAAAAAAAACAGTAGCAATAAAGAATAGTTTTATGAAATTTTGAATATTTGTGCAGTAAAGTGATATGTGGTTTAACTTTTCTATCAGAACAATATCATGGGTAATTGACCTCAATATTTCCGATTAATTTAATCATTTGAGTCCTGTAAGGAAAATGCCTTTTAATCCCTTTCAAAGTTTTTGTAAAATTTTATAAAGACTTTAAACTTTTGGCAAGGCAAACTAAAAAAAGGAATCTTAAATTTACTGAAATATGCTAAGTCTTTTTTAAAAAAATTTTCGTCTAAGAAACCGTGCTAATTATTAAATGTCATTGTAAAACCGTCAGTAAGTCTTTAACTTTTTTGCTTTCAAAGTTAATTTCATCTACCTACACAAACGTTTACTGATTAACAAAACAATATTTATTCTACTCCGCCTCTCCAAACCAAACATTCGTCGAATATGCTCTACTAGTGAGAGGATATGTGAGAGTATTTGTAATTCCTTTGAGATTTTAAATGAAGCCCGGTGAGGCTAGAACTGACACTTCACTAAATTTAAGGTAAAAGTGTGTCACAGAGAAGTGTCTAACGTGACTGGTATCAACAAACAACTGAAGCGCTACACACATGCATGTACTCACACATAAGCAAGTTAATTCACATATACACACACACATACATTTATGTGGGATTTTTCTGTAAGGACGGGTCGATTTTGGCAGCCTATGGCGGAGTTTGTCAAATCACTGGTTTTGTGTGCAAACGGTTTACGCAGAAAAGAAAGACAAAGTCAGTGGAAAACAACGCCGTAAGTGGTTTCACAAGCTTTGATTTGTCGCATTTCGCGTTGGGATTTAAACCTGCAACCTGTTGACCGTAGACAATGGTGTTTGTACGTTGAGTGGGCTAAGGAGCGTTTGGAATAGGAGCCTAATTTTTGCCCAAACTAATTTATAAGGCAAACAAAATATAGGGTGACGCCAACACATACAGTTCACTAGGTGGCAACGCAACCACAAAATGACTTCTGCCGCCACTTGTGGGCAGTACTTGTTCGGAAACAAGGTAGTTAGGGTCATACATGTCTGCAGCGATCTTTTATAACTAATTTCTTATGACGTCAATCGAACAGTATTGACGTGCACAATATGACGTCCTAGCACAGATCTATGAGCCCGACAATGGTTATTCTGCATATATTATTTGAGAGTACCGATAGCCCTCGCAGAGGTAACTTGAACTGATCACTCACATCGTGCGGTTTCACTTAGCTAGACATTTTATTGCTGGTTTTTCTAAAGTCGAAGATCTATTTCGAGAAACCCCAATTGTCGCATGTCCTCAAATTTAAAATAACCACAGCCATTGCTCAAATTAATTCAAAATTTAGAGGTGTGCCACGATACGAAGCTTTGGCTTTGTGAAGCATTCTGACTTTTAAAGAATGC
Source organism: Phania funesta (assembly GCA_963932375.1). Taxonomy (NCBI): domain Eukaryota; kingdom Metazoa; phylum Arthropoda; class Insecta; order Diptera; family Tachinidae; genus Phania; species Phania funesta. Next base: position 97,579,645 of record OZ010653.1, on the reverse strand, counting down.
CTCACAAACAGCTTGCTGCGTTCGCTTGCTCTCCAACCTGGCCTTATACGAAAACCCTTAATCACCATAGTTACACTCATGTAAAAACATGTCTGCATTGACTTTACTCCGTTTTATAGACTCTAGTCATGTTCTTAAACTTTTAAAGTAATTTAGTTTAAATTTTGCAACAACTAAAAAAGGGAAAAACTGAAAAACGTAGCATTTTTAGTTAATTGTCTTTGCCAGATAGAAAAATGCAGAATAACAAATTTCTTTTGCTTCATTTTCTGTGGTGATTTTGATAGTTTCGTAGATGGTCTTGTGTTTTAAACCCGATTTGTTACGTTTTGTTTGGCATCCGAAAGTGTTTATGTGTTTGTTAGACTGATTTTCTGGTTCAGTGACTTTATAAAATTTATTTAAATTTTTCTTTTCGTTCGTTTAAAGATTGAATGGATAAGAAAGTAATACAATTTATTGAATACCCAGAAGACCTTTATTGACTTTAAGACATTTTGTGCGAAATGTTCCCAAAATTGTTCAGTAACTTTATTCCATTTAGCAATCAAGTACTTCAATATACTCTGTTATTAATTGTGTTTTAAGTCAGCATTAACATACTAATGTGGTGTTTAAGTTGTAGGTGTTTTGCTCAAAATTGTATTTTTCGGAGTCAGTAAAAATAAAGTTCCCTACCTATATGTATTCAGAAGAGTAGTCGCAAGAAGTTACTTGTGTAGTATGGTAGTTTGAGTTGTGGATATACCTTGAATAGTACGAAAGTTTCTTTCATTAGTCTGTATATATCTGCTAAAGTTCTGGGTTATCCCTAATAAATACAACACCTATTATTGTTACTCAAAAACCCTTGCATTTCTTTCCGTTACTATGTGACTTTCTGTTGGCAACTGCCAAGTTCTGCAAAATTATTAGCGTGCGGATTTATATGCTTCTCTGTAGTGTTCTGTGACCATGATTTCTCGGTTAGGGTAGGTACGGAGCCTTTTGCTTTCACGAATGAATGCTGCTCTTTGAACCTTGTTACCACTCTGTCGAAAAGTGGTTGTCCAATTTTGAGATTTTTTAATCCGTTCCTGCCATTAACCTGTGCTAATTTTGGGTTCAAATCGGATAGAGCATATGCTTTGTATATATTTACGTAGTTTTCCCTTTCCGATTGTTTCACTTTTCTTACCAAATTATTGCTTCTATGTCTTAGTAGTAGTAAACTTCTGCGTTATTACGTCTCTTAAACTTCCTAGCAACATCAAACCATTCAACGCCTATATCACTGGACTTAGCTAAGCGGTTAAGGTTTTTGTTCCTGACGAGCTCTTAGTGCCCATCCCGTTTGGTTCTCTTGTGTCTAGTAAAGAGAAGTAAGCTCCGTTTGCGCCAAATTCCTCATATGTTTTAACATTAACGATGTAAACTTTGACTGGAGCGGCATATTGGCTGTGGTACTACATTATATTTGATAAAGATAATAGGATCTTTACCGCCACCCATGCTGCAATGTTTCGAATAAGTATATATTTGACATCTGAATACGTTCAGAAATGCAGGGCATCCTTAAATTGTATGGCGAGATAATAGCGAATAGGTTGGACCTATATGAGAAATTGCGCACTAAATAATTCTATGGCACTTCCCTCTCTGTCTGGAAGAATCCAATTTATAATGTGTTATATGGACAGGGCTAGATGGTGGGAGGAACCCACATGTAGGAACACTAAGCTGATATGTTAGAGTACAAATAGGTTTCGGCATGGTAACTGTAACATTGCAGATTTGACAATCACGCCAAAAGAATGCGATTGCGTGCGAATGGTTTTGGTAGAAAAATAAGCAGTAAAAGAAGACGATGTATAATTGTCATCCCACCCTTAAGAGCCCACTGCAGGCTCGTCTCAGACGGAGGTCTTTCGACAGACTCTTCGAACTATCCGAGGTTGGACAAGGGGAAATTAACTGACTACACATCGGCACATTTTTTCTTTATGTAAAGCAAAGGAACCGAATTTGTGGACCCACATGATGATGTGTTACAGGCGGCCTGTAATCCTAAGCTAACCTGTAGTGTTGCTGACTAAGGCCGACATTTGATCATATGACTCTTTATAGCTAACGATTATTTCCTTTCCGGTACTTTTGCTTTTGAAGTCACCAATCCTATCTCATGCTGTATTACATGTTTCCGTAGTGGGAGCTGTGTCAGTACATCTCTTAAACTGTATAGCAAGATCCGCCAAAGCGGATCTAATTCGTTTCGGAAAAGTCTGGTAAAATAGAGCTAGGAGTGGTTTATCAGCGCAAAGCTCGCCAATATGCTCGTAAGTCTGTTTTAAAACTAAAAAACGGCTTCATACTAGCAACGAACTCCATGCTGACTATACATCTTTCCGTCAATCTAGGAGTCTGCTCGATAGTATCCAACGCTACGAAATATGTACCTACTTGCTGAAAACGTTGTGCAATCAACTTTCACCTATTTTTTTCAGTTTATCATCCCACTGTGCTTTTTACGTGCAGAAATATCTACACTCTCCATTATTGCTCTCTTCCTTGTACAATTTCTTGTTTTTTAAAAACACAAACACAAACACAAACTCCTTCATAAGCAAATTTTTCACCAAAAATTTCTATGCACATTTGTGTTGAATTCGTAACAAAACGAAAAAAAAACAAACAAATTCGGAAAAAACAGAAATGGTTTAAAACTCAATTAAAGTTTTAGCCGCAGAATAAATTACAACCGTATTAAAAACAAAATACCAAAAAAAGCTATATCGAATGAAGGGAGTGAACAAATGAAATAAATAAAACTTTTTCCATACTACCCCCAATTCCGTTTCCAAACTAATGATGTTGATGATGAAGGCGATGAGCAGAGCGTTGTTGGAAAAAGGGGTTTTAGAATTTTACTTTAGTGCACTAATTTCCATCATAGGCCTGGATTTAGTTGGTTTTTCGAAACGTGCTAACAACTATTGCTTCGTTGATTGTTGAATGAAGTTCGAACGAATTTGTTAAAAAAAACGTAATAGAAAATAAATTGCGCTGAGTGATTGTTTGAGCAATTGAAAAATTAACAAGTATTTGAAATTGAATTTGTAAATTGCAGTACTTGAACTTTTAAGTTTGTAGGATGGTGGTGTATGGTGTGATTTTGAACACATATCAACTTTGTAAAAACGTAAAATAGAACACTAAAGTAAATAGCAAAGTTACTTTTCCAAAAGAAAAAAAATGGGTATTTTAAATTGGTGTTTAAGAAAATTTAGTTATTTTCATGCGATTTAAGTGCTAGTTTGCCAATTGTTACAGGCGCAAGACTATACAATTGATGTAATACAATAAACTTGAGCAGGTGTTAAATTAACCCAAAGAATATATTTAAAATTAAATGCTGGGAGGTTAGCTGGCAGGCACAAAGGTATGGTAACTAAGCGAACTTTCAGAAGGTAACAGGTTCGTGTCCTTACTTAGAGTCTGCCAGTCCAGCGGAGAGAAGTTAACACACTTCCTAATAATAATCCGTAACCAAAGGCGGAAAAGTAGGGAAGCGTGGTGAGCAAGGTGCTTGGTCCCTAATATGCAAACTTTAGATACCAGTTAAATTCAAGCTTTAATGCATATTTACCCATGCATACGGAACTCTATGTGGGTTGAAATTTGTTACTTTATTACACGTGGGAATTATATAAATTCTTGAAAGGAACTTCGGATTAAAATGACCAAGGGAGGACTCCGGAAGAGATGGATATAATGTCTCGCAAGGGATGCACGGGTCAATCTCTAAAGGTACTCCTGAGGCTTTGGACCTTGAGATTCTGATAGGGATGGACAAGATGGCAAGTGATAAACGGATCATTTAAAAAAAAAAAATACTCCTGAGGAAGGGGCTTAGACGGCAGCGCACATTGTGTATGGATGTCTAGCACTGGCTAGACACAGGCGGACACTTCTATAACGTGAATGCGACTAAAGACACTAAAGTTAGGTGTTATGGCTAGTGTTAGCACGAGGCTTAATAAAAGTAAGACAAACGTAAATTACAAATCCGTTGCCCGAAATCAACTTGACAGAAATGGGTTGATAAGGGCAAGGCTGGCAAGTGAAGCCACAGTTGTGTTGTATACTTATTCTACTTGTGGCGATCCCTGTCCGCGGTATCGTACCCTCCTAATTTCTGTAAAATAAATAAAACCTTAATTGCACCACTGTTGTGCTACAACAATAGAGTTGGGCTTCCTTCTCTTTTTATCTTTCAAGAAAGCAATGTCTATTGTAAATCCTTATTCAAGCTATATAGCAAGATTTTGCTAAAGCATTTGACCGTGTTCCTCACAAGCTTCTTCTTTTGAAGTTATCGAAATTGGGGGTTCATCTAAATATGATATTATGGTTTCATCATTATCTTTCCAATAGGACTAATGTGGTATCTATTGACGGAGCTTGCTCGCAATCTTTCATTCCCACTTTATTATTTAATATTTTTTTAATGATATTGGTTCTTGTTTGAATAACTCATGTTATCTGCTATATGCAGATGATTTAAAAATTTTCAAATCAATCGCAAGTCTTAGAGACATTCTACTTTTTCAAGAAGATTTAAATAGGCTTATACTTTTGGGCGAATTGGTGTTTAAAATGTCATAATTTCTCCAAGAGGAGGGCTGCCAGTTATAGAAGCTGCTCAGTCTGATTGTAGGTCAAAACACTGTTATACTTTCTGTAACTTTAGAAAAGCTCGAGACATTTTATTTAGTAAATTAAATTTCTAATTAGAGAGCTGCAATCAATTTATTTTCAGCAAATAGCACACTAAAATGTCAGCAATACCGGTTAGAAAAGGTTTAATTTGTAAATAGTTTCTAGCGAGGACAAGCTTTTTCAAACGCGGGGTTTATATGTTACTACAAAAGTGACCGAAATTAGTGGCAAGTGATGGATATAGCTTTATATAATGAATTCATTTAGAAAGCAGTATCTAAACAATTATGTTTACTTTGCTTATTTAAATTTATTTAAATTTAATCCTTCATTAAACTAACTTGCTTCTCGAAGTCAACGTTCTAGTTATCTAAATCTAAAATTAACTCAACAAAAGAAAAATCATTAGAAATAAACTGCTGTCATACAGTGTCAAACAAACCAACCATTCAACCACACGTGTATATGACGTCGTTAAAATCAAGCTGTGGTTATTGACCAAATACTGCCAAGAGCACAATAAAGGATTTAACAAAACAAAGAAACAAAATTCAAACTGAACGTCAAAAGGGCAAAAGAAAACAGCGAAAACTAAGGATAAAGAAAATCGATTGTGGTTGTTTTGATAAAATCGATGAAAAACTTAGGAAACTGTTCTAATGAGTGGTAAGCCAGCTGAACGGGTTTCTTTCTAGAAATTGTATAACATATGAAGAGTTCATTAGATAAGACTACAAAGAGAAATATATTTTATAAAGAGTTTTTTCGAAAGATTTAAGCCATTGAAAATTGGCAAGGCGACTGTACATTTTTTTATCATGCTAAAAAGTAAAATTAAGGAAATTTATTAAGAAAAAAATTTCAATGTTAAAAGAATATTTAAGAATAGTATAGTCGGAATATATTTTATTTACGATTCATTGGCCAGAGGTCTTACTGAGCATCATTCACTCTCCTTGCGGGAATTTGTGTAGGAATCTTCGTATAATGACTGCATGGGATATAGCCCTTATCTTTGATGGTGAGTTTTGAGCTACGTAACTACCTGCTGTACTATTGACGACTTGCACTATAATGCCACATTGATCATATACTACATCCCTCCCGCGATTTGGGTTGAATTCATAGTCTCTACGTTATCTCGTCGAAAGAGCACCAACAGCAATCAGTTCATCGACTGTTCTCCCTAAGGTAATGGTTTTTATAGTACTTCACAACCCTCGTAGTTCATTATGTGCCAGCTTCATTCTATAGATAGAAATACATTAAGGTAGTGCGATCACCAAGATGACATAACCTTGGTAGGAAACATAACAGGAAGGAATTAGGAAGACTGGATCGACTGGGGATACCGCACATTGTCATCCAATAGTTACCTCTAAATATAACGACATCATAGCAGTGCGAAAAAGTTCTCAGTGTGTAATCTTAGCGAGTTCATGAGTTCATACACAGGGTGTCCGCCTGGAAGGTATACTATTTTGTTTGTTTATAATTTTTTATTAACTGAAAAAGAATGGGTCGTATATTGATAAATGTTTTATTTAATGTCGGCAGTTATGTATGGAATACAATATCAGATAAATGTCCGCCTCTGTTAGCCTCACAAATGCGATCCCTTTTGAACACAATTTTCATTACATTCTCACACATTTCACGCGGTATTTCATTAATTTCTTCACGAATGTTTTGTTTGAGTTGTTCCAGCGTTTCTGGTTTTTTTGCATAGACCTTGCTTTTCAGATATCCCCACAAAAAGGAGTCCGGAGCAGTCAAATCAGGAGACCGTGGAGGCCAATCAACATCACGACTCCTTGAAATAACTTGTTGTGGAAAGAGGTCTCGCAGCAATCTATTGTAATCCTGGCACCGTTTTGTTGAAACCACATGTTAGTCAAGCTCAAAGTATGCGGTTGTCGCTCCCCATTGACAGTTACAGTTGCGCCGTTTTCAGTTTCAAAGAAGTAAGGTCCAATGATTTTTCCTGAACAAATTGCACACCAAACTGTCACTTTCAATGGACGCAAAGGTGACTGATAAATAATTTGAGGATTTTCTAATGCCCAGAACCGACTATTCTGTTTATTCACATAATCATTTAAATGAAAATGTGCCTCTTCAATCATAATGATTTTTTCATGAAAATTGGGGTTGTCATGGGCGAGCTGTAGCATCGTACTGGCATGTGAACGGCGGCGTAAATGGTCTTCTGGAAGAAGCTCTTCTGTCAACTGAATCTTAAATGGCAACAAATGAAAATCTTTGTGCAAAATTGTGTCCAAAGTTGTTCTTTGAAGACCAAGCTGCTGAGATTCATGGATTGTTTTGAACACTTTTTTGAACAGCAGTAATGTTTTCAGCCGATCTTGCAGTACGTTGTGGTCCATGCTTGGGCCTATCAGCTACAGTCCCTCTTTCTTCGAAATCATTCACTACACGATAAACAGTGCGTCTTGTTGGCATGTTGTTTCTCTCAGAAATTCCACGTAACTTTTTCGTCACAGTAATCGATGATTGATTTTGATAAAATGTTTTAACGATTAAAACACGTTGGTTTACCGAATATTTTTCCATAATAAATTTGCCACGTCTCTACTTCACTACTGGTAAATTTGAACTTTTAAGACTAATATTTACCAAAATGAAGGCAAAACAAAACAGTATACCTTCCCGGCGGACACCCTGTAAAACAAAAGCTCTAAGAGAGTTGTTTAAATGTGTTCTCAGCCATAAGGCTCACTACCACCTACTGTGAAAACTTCTGCGTTAAGTAAGGCCGCATTAAAATGCAATTGTTTTAAAATGAGGTTGAGATTAGTGACAGTTTTGCAAATTTTTTGTTCGTTTGCTTGAAAAAATCAAAGAAATCTTCAAATACAGAGTTGAAGCATACTCCAGTCTGAGCAACCCCCCATAATTATTTATTTCTTCAAACATCCCATTTGATTTGAAGAATTTCAAGCCTAGTTCTAGTTTTTCTAAAAATTTGAGCAAAGATTTCTTGAGGAGTTAGCTTAAGTAACCAGGGAAATGAGCATAGAGACTTACTTGTTCCACAGCAGATAAATTATATTTTATTTTAAAATAGTTAGGATGAAATTATCAGGAGTTTTAAATAAACAAATTACTCTAACCAAGTTCTTTCCACTTAAATTGAACGATCATAATATCAACAAAAGAACTAAATTACTACAGGATGTCTACTTTCATATCTTAGTGATCAGAATCGGCTAGCTACATCACGTGAGTTAAAATTACTTTATTCTTTTCTATGAAATTATTTGAAATCAAATCTCGACGAGCCATCATTCACCCCGAGGATTTTTATTTTGTATTTCTAAAAGCTCTTTGTTAATAATTTCCTGGCTGTTATGCCCATTGTGCAATTAGCAGTTGTTTGCTTGCATTTGCTCTTTCTAAAACGCAGAAATACATTTAATTGCTGAAGTTTTCATATTGCAATACTTTGTTTTCCTTTTTTATTTTCCACTGCACAAAAACGAAATAAACTATAAAAAATTTCCAGAAATATATTTTTGATACTCAACAGGATATTGACTTTTATGTGCAAGTAAAATTTAACGCCTCCTATATTAGAAGGCAATAAAGTAAAGTAAAACGTGAGCAAGTTAATACTAAAACTTTTACTTTTTATACGAAAACACCCCCAAGATACAAATTTTGTTTAACAGAAAATGCTTCCTCTTAGGGGGGCGCTTATAGTTCTACTCGACCTGAAGTATGAATAAAATGCAGCGCTTTCGTAAAAACGTGATCAACATGTACATATATTGCTGCATATATTTGACTTAGATATAAAGAATGGGTGAACAAATTTAAAAGAGTTGTGCAAGAAAGTAATTGCAAAGCTGGACAAATTTCAGCAAGATTGTTGCGAATACAAAAAATGCTTAAATGCGTGAAACTTTCAACATTTATTTCATAAATAATTTCAAGAAGTTCTACTTTTAAAAGTTATTTTGTATTTATAATGCCATATGACTTCGTCACTGGGCCTTAAGCTTGAGTAATATTGATCCCGGTTTACAAAGAAACAATACTGATGTAAACATAATCCTCAAGTTGTCGATGGTTTCACCTTTTATACAAGAACGGCAATAGTTAAAGGTCCTTTGTGGACATTCTTGGCTGTGATTTTAACAACATACTACATAACAGAGCGCCGGATCCTAAGTTTGCTAACAATAAATCCAAATGAGCATGGGGAGAACGTTGCGGTCAAGCGTTAGTATAATGAAACGGCGACAGATTGTCCCAGAAGCATAGCAAAAGAGTTTTGATCTCTAAAGATATGGCTTGTTATAGCTGAGTATACTGTCACAAGTTCACAAGACTAATACCTCCTGGCGGTGGGACCGACTCTGGATAGCAGTCGATATGGAGCTCTGTGGGGCTGGAGATCTTTTTTGCCATTACTACTAGGAATTAAAGGAATTATCAGAAGGAACTCCTCTTTTAATTGGTCAAGGGTGGAATGCGCAAGAGATGGACAAAATTGCTTAGCGAAATGTGGACGGTTTTATATATAAAGCTACTCTTAAGGCGTTGCACCATGAGATTAGGATAGCAATATACTCGCAAGAGGTGGAGAGGTTAAGATCTAGATTGGCAAAAGGAGGAATTCTAAAGAGATGTCTCCAAGGACACTTCTAAGGAAAAGGGTGAGACGATCGCACACACTCTGTGTGAATATCCAGTACTGCCTAGCGTAGCACTTAGTACCATAGGCAGACACTAAGCCCTTGAGAAATGCTAGCAATACAAGAGACTCAGCGACGAGGAAGAAGATCAGCAGCTACCAGTCGACAGTCTGAAATCATTACAGTGACCCCTAAGGGCTAGTGTTAACATAAGACTCAATGAAAGTAGTCGTAAATTAAAAATCGGTTACCAGAAATCAATTTGTGGAAAGAGAAAAGTAAGTAGTCTGGCTCGATATTCTCACCATATTAAACAAAATAATATCAGTTTTAGAGTTATTGATGAATGAATCTACCATTTGTCAAGCTATCGAAAAAAGCAACAAATCATCATGTCAGATGCTTGCAAATACGGACAGAGCACGCGGTATGATGCATTTTTTCCTCTTCTTACTTGTAATGTGAGATTCTAGGGTAGCCTTTCGACGGCAAATATATCCTTTCGTGCGTGCACTTTCCGGAATAGTAAGAGTTTTTTGTTATTTATTTCTTCTAATCTGAGCCTGAACTGCCTTGTAGATCCACATGTATGCGGCCAGCAATCTAGCTTGACACACATTAAATGATGTGTCTTTAATTTGCAGCTTCCGTGCAGAGAGAGAGAGAGAGGGGTATATCACAAAAAGTCAATAAAAGAGTTCTTGTCCCTTCGGGTATGCTTTGGCCCCATATTAGCGAACGTCTTATCATCAGTATTTGTTGGAATATATTTCACTAAATTATTATGCGAATAATCAAGCATTTATGGGATGATATAATAGCAAAGTGATCACTGTTGGTGAAAATTATGTTTTGTTTCATAAGCACTATGCAACACTTTAGACTATTGAAGAAAGAACAATACAGTGGTCGAACGCGAAAAAAAATCTAAAAAAAAAATTTAAAACGGCTTCTCTGAGTCCTAAACTTTCCTTGCTGGACTCAATAATTTTGTGCTAGAAATGTGTTCCTATTCCATCCTTTATAGCTATGTTTCCTTTTGAAATTCATGTTACGTTTTTAGTTCCCAAAATATCAAAAAATTTTTATAATTTGTGTTTCTGAATGCAATGTTGTATCGTGTGTAGCGATGTTTACTGTTGTTAATAGCTTAGTCAGTTGAAAGTAGTCGTGGCGTGATGATTATCTACGCAGATTACTTATATCATCTTATTTTTATGTTGATACTCCGACAGGGTGTTTTGATGTAGATTTTTGGAACGAATTTTCGGCATGTCTTTTCAAGTTTGGTTTGGAGACAAACCGGTTTCCGGTTTGTGTCATTTTTCCAAAAATGACACTGAAGATAGTACTTAGCCGAAACCCCTTTGTCTCCAAACCAAACTTGACAAGACATGCCGAAAATTCGTTCCAAAAATCTACAGAATATCCTTTTCTTCTGCATATATTTATTTATACTGTGTTTGCATCATCTATAACAAACTAGGTAATGTAAATGTGTTGCCACATGATGATCTTTAAAGATCCTTTGTAAGTATCTAGCCTTAGGATTACCGTCGCTTTTTTATCCCCAAAAGTAGGGGTTTTCATGAAAACCGTTATTTTCAGTTTCAAAAGTCATATTTGACTTTCTCTACCATATTTTCGCTTAAGGCAATTTTTCCAGTTGCCCAAAAATAAATAAAAATAAAATCAACCCGTAAAAGTTCATTAAAACAATCATTTCTAAACGTTTTGTTTAGTTTGTTGTTTTTATTTTACGAGTTCAGAAAAAACCCCCAACTAAAATGAAAATTTAGTTTTTGTAGTTTTACTTTTTATTTGCTGCTGTTTTACTATTTTGTTCATGTGCTGTGGAGAATTTGTTGTTTAAATTGCATAAATAAACTTTTATACATTTTTAACTGCTTTTTTTTCAAAATTCACTTTTGTTTTGAGACTTTTTAAATGAATTTTTGGCTTAAAACAAAAACATAACTAACACACTGCAATACAAATGATAAAATTTTTTAGTTATGAAGAGGGGTTTCCAGTAAGGACGGACCGATTATGAAGTCGTAATAAACAAGCTGTTTGCGAGGTATAAACGAAATTTTTTTTCAATATGAAAGGCTGACATATGTATTTTGTTATGTATGGAATACGAATTGATTTTAATGTTTGTTGACCTTAAGGAAACCGTTGCCATGTTTCTATCGTTGCACCAGATTGTCGCTCGTTGTGAATGCATTTGCTTCTATTAAGCCGTGTGTCCACTACCAAGTTTTCTTGCAGAAGTTGCTTCCAGAAATGACTTCCCGAAGTATTAGAAGTCGACTTCCAGAAGTCACGGCTTGCAGAAGTTACATGCAGCAATTATGTGGAAACACGTGTTTGTTGCTTGCTGGAAGTAACTTGAACGACTTTCTGTGAACTGCAAGTATTTTGAAGACTTGCAGAAAAAGTCGGGTATACGAGAGTAAACGGTTTGTTCTGTTTTCAGTTTTGTTTTGTGCTTCTTTTGAGTTCTTTTCAAAATTTATAAAAATGGACAAAAATAAATTCGTTGGAGTAGTGAAAAAACATATTTGGTAATTGAAGAACAAGAAAGTTATCCTGAATTATGGAACACATCCTCAAAAGACTATAAGAATAAAATTAAAAAAACAAAATGCTTTAAAGTCAATAGCCAATGATATAGACGCATCCGAAGTATTGTTTCTATTTAATTAAATATGCTGCGATGGCAGCTGCCAGCCTAATTTTGCCACAAGACATTTTTATACTGTCATTCGTAAAACAAGCAAACTACTGCAAGCTGTACTCATATTGTGTGGAAACACGTCTGCAATTTCTTGCAGCAAGTTCGTCGTGATAACTTCTACAAACTACTTCTGGAAGCAGACTTCCGCAAGTTTCGGTTTGAGTGGAAACACTTCAGCAAATACTTGCAGAAGTTCTTCCGCAAGTGACTTGCTAGTGGACACACGGCTTTAGATCCTGTGAGGATTTTCTGAGTCTCAGATTAGACTTATTAATTTTTTCACGAATTTATATATAATTTATGTGTATTTTATTTATTTCATTACGAAAATATATGTTAGTATACAATACACAGTGTCGCATTGCTCCTGTAGCCATGTGACATTGGGTTTCTTTATCATATGAACTGGTGTTGGAACAGTCTTTGTTTGTGGAAATAATTCGATTACTTCAAGAAAAGGAAAAATATTTTTGAGACAGGAATAATCTAGGAGCAACATACGAGTACATAATGATTAAATTATATGGTTATAACAAATCATATTGTTAATATAAGTAATAATAATATCGTCCTTTTAGAACAATAAAAAAAGAAAAATAATTGACATTAGTAAATTGATTGACAACGGCTGAGACACAGACGACTAAGCCATTTAAGTCATAGAATTTTCATAAATTAGTTACACACCGAAACATTCTTTTCGTATTATTAAGAACAACATTTTATTATTGGATTTATTATATTGTTTTTGCACAGTTACAATAACATTTTTGCGGTTAGGATTTTTGTAAAAATTAGACTGTTCCACTCAACTATGTTGCAATTTTTATAGATGGAAATCATTTAATTATTAAATGTAAACAATTTTTATCGCAATTAAAAAAATTACCATAATGATTTCAAATAATTTTATGTTTGCCACAACAATATATTGTTGTAGAGAATATAATATTATTGTCGTGAGCATGCTTCGATCATGTTTTTTGTTTGAGTTTTAGTAACGGATAAATATAGTAGAATGACATATAACACTAGTGGGTAGAAATATAGGGTGACCAGATAGTATTGATAGTTTTTGTTTTTTGTTGTATATCAGAAGCTCTCTAAGTTACCAATGTCAACCAGCTATAAAAGTATTTAGATAGATTTTCTATTTCAACATGCGTCGTTTAAAGCCTACCGAAGGTGTGGAAATTATTAAAAAACATTCTGGGTTAGGTGAAATTCGCACCGTGTAATTCTTCGTGATAATGGTCATCATCATAGATTCAGTGCGCCAAAGATCTTAAGCCACCAATCCAACAGAGATCGGTGCGAAGCGAGGAAAACACATTCAGCCTAGCAGTAAGCATCAAAGAAGGCCCAGATATGTCGATTCGGTGGCGATAAGATCATTTGAGAATAACGAGAGAGTCAACACAAGCTACTTTACTATTGGAGTTACGCCTATATGCGTATAAGAATGTGCTGACGCAAGAATTGAAGCCTGGCGGCCGTAAACAACGTCGTGAGTTCGCTAATTATGCGCCAGAAATGTTAGCCGGAAATGCCGATTTCGGTAAAACAAATATTTTAAAGCACGCCTATAATATGTACGAATAGCGTGCAACCGGTCGGCTGCGTGTATGAGAAATCATTTGGCGAATTTAGTAACTTAATTTGGTTTTTATTTAAAGTATTAAAATTCAATTTAAGCGTACAGAACAATATTTTTTGTTTCAACTCTTGTTTGTGATTAATGATTAGTTTGTGTTGGTCTCGAAAAAATTTAAAGATAAAAAATATTTAGTGGGTGAATGAATTACATAATTGTTAAACAAATTGGTTTTTTCGTTTTTTTATAGTAAACCTTTCTTGTTTTTAATTTACCAAAGAGCTTTAATCGCCAATTTTAAGCAATTAATTAAATATTAATTGCCAATTTTTTCTTTAAATCTACAAAAAGGTATATAAGCCAACGTCTCTATAAATTGAGTTGACTAACTGTTTAATTATGGACAAAAGGAAAAGGTCGTTTATTAGCAAGATTTCTTTTAACACATAAATAAAATAAAATTCATAATCCTTAAAAAAGGATTCCACCTTTAATCCATCATAACAGAATAATATTATACACAAACGTGGACTGAAGTAAAAAGCAAAAAGTTCACAGGCCGATTCAGGACAATGTCGTTTTATAACAGAACCATTTGTGTTTTTTTTTGCTGTGTTTCAGCAACTTTGTTGTTGCTCTTGCTCTTGTATTTGAGCGCCTAGTAAATCATAGAAATCTACATATAACATGATAATAAACATAAAATATGAACAGACAGAAGAACAGGACTCGTTTTTGTAAGGAATCAGGTATGGAAATGTGTTTTTGTTGAAATGGCAAGAAGAATATTTGTAAAGATTTTCATTCCAACTGTATAAGATTGAGTATTTAATCTTATTAAATTCTTTATTAATTGTTCACTTAAAAATTTTCAGTTAATTTTTTTTATCAAGATATAAGTTAAAGCTTAATGCAACAAGGCACATGTAATAATAGCAACGATCAGCTTATTAATGCTAAAATATAATAACTTAAAGAACTTAGTTTCTTAAAAAAATTGAAAGAAACAAAAGCAAATAACAAGTGGATTAACGATCGACAAAAAAATATTATAAAAACCGTTTAGTAGCAATATACATGTAGCAATATATGTACATATATATTTGTAACAATTGTAAATTAGTATGTATAGCTGTGTAATGTTACAATGTTTTGAGTGAACAAATGTAATATGTAAGAAGGTAAGTTTTTATAGAAAATACAGTGGTACAGGATGGAAAGTTATCGAACTAAATTAAATAAAGAGTAATTAAACAAGATTTAAAACTTATTGAATATGCAGAAAAAAAGTTGAAATTAAAATAGTTGTTCACCAACACCAACAAAAAATGTTTTTCTCAAAAAGAAGTTTAAACTTGTTTCAATTACTTAAAAAATTTCCACTTAACCGCTACAAAATAAATTGATAAATTTCATCTCAGCATATCATCTTCAAAAAAATTTACATTTTTTTGGTCTCGCTTATGTGCCATCTTTTGAGAACGAAAAATGGCACTGAAGATGCTACATAGTCGGAACCGGTTTGTCTCCAAACCAAACTTGACAAGGGATGACGGAAATTCGTTTCAAAAATCTACATCAAAAAAATCTGTCGGAATTTCAAACCCAAAACTCACGTTGATTTATCTTCACATATTTTACACATATATTTCGGTTATTAATACGCTTATATACAGCCTTTTGGTAGAAACAGCACATAGCGTTTTCTTCAAAAATAAAATCAACATAAAATGATTTGTAACGACCATTTGGTTTTAATATAATATTGAACTGTTATAGCCATCATTTGATGAAAGTCTTGTGATTTGCTGTACTACGCAATGCTCTTTTCTGCTATGTATAATACCAGTGTTCCCTGGCAAAAATTGTCGACTGGGTAAAAAATCTATCACTGGCAAAGTTTTTTTCATAATAAAAGCAAAACGGCTTGCAAACGTTGGAGTTTTGCCAGTGCTGAAAATTTAAAGGTTTGTTCATAGATTTATTTATTCATTACAGTTCATTTATGTAAAAGAGCTATTGGAATTGCTTTATTCTGAAAAAGCACTTTACATCTACCTTTTAAACATTTTTTGGTCTAAGTTCCCAATTCTCGGAATAATAGTAAGAGTCGATAAATACATAAATGCTGTCTGACTTTTATACACGATCAGGCAATATATCACGAGAGCATTTCCGTTATTGCAATTTATCGAAGGAATCGTCAAAGCTTTTTATTATTTTTGCAGCACTTTTTACGGATAAAATTTCTAGACGAGCTTTAAAATATTTTGGAAAATATTTTCGGCCATAAATAAAAAGCAGAATTCATCTATAACCTTTCGAATAACCCAACATTAAATTTTTTTCCTCTAAAGACCATTTATTACATTGCTATAATCAGTAACTGCAGCTAACGAGATAAAACCTTCTGATCTGGTTTCACGTTTTATTATCCAATGTCACAAATCTCACAATAGCGCAACTCTACAACTTAAAAATTTTTTTTTCTTCTAAATTGGAATATAGAATTTTCTATTACAAACTAAAAAATTCTTTATTTAATAATATGTATTTTTTAAGTCGTTGGTATGACATTTTAATCAATTACAGGGTGTCCGCCAGAAAGGTATATTATTTTGTTTTGCCGCCATTTTGGTGAAAATTAGCCTTGACAGTTCATATTTGGCAGTCGTGAAGTAGAAACGTGGCAAATTTATTATGAACAAATATTCGGTAAACCAACGTGTTTTAATCGTTAAAACATTTTATCAAAATCAATCATCGTTTACTGTGACGATGAGAAAGTTACGTGAATTTTTGGAAGAAACAACGTGCCAACGAGACGCACTATGTGTCATGTAGGGAGTGATTTCGAAGAAACAGCTGATAGGCCCATGCATAGACCACAACGTACTGCAAGATCGGCTAAAAACATTACTGCTGTTCATGAAAGTGTTCAAAACAATCCATCAACCTCAATTCGACATCGTGCTCAGGAGCTTGGTCTTCAAAGAACAACTTTGGCCACAATTTTCCACAAAGATTTGCATTCGTTTCCATTTAAGATTCAGTTGACAGAAGAGATTCTTCCAGAAGATCATTTATGCCGCCGTACATATGCCAATAGGATGCTACAGCTCGCCCATGACAAATCCGATTCTCATGAAAAAACCATAATGAGTAAACAGAATAGTCGGTTCTGGGCAATGGAAACCCCTCAAGTTATTCATCGGTCACCTTTGCATCCATTAAAAGTGACAGTATGTTGTGCCATTTGGTCAGGAGAAGTCATTGAAACTGAAAACGGCGTAACGGTAACCGTCAATGGGGAGCGATATCGTGATATGCTTACCGTCACACCTGCATGCTTTGGGCTTGACTAACATGTGGCTTCAACAAGACGGTGCCACTTCTCATACAACCAGGATTACAATGGAATTACTGCGAGACCTCTTTTCACAACAAATTATTTCAAGGAATGGTGATGTTGATTGTTCTCGACGGTCGCCTGATTTGACTGCTCCGGACTTCTTTTTGTGGGGATATCTGAAAAGCAAGGTCTATGCAAAAAAACCAGAAACGCTGGAACAACTCACACAAAATATTCATGATGAAATTAATGAAATATCGCGTGAAATGTGTGAGAATGTAATGAAAAATGTGTTAAAAATTGCTCGCATTTGTGAGGCTAACAGAGGCGGACATTTATCTGATATTGTATTCCATACATAACTGCCGACATGAAATAAAAATCAATATACGATCCATTCTCTTTCATTTAATCAAAAATTATGAACACCTTCCCGGCGGATACGCTGTATTAATTTATTAATAATATTTTATTTCAAACATTTTTATTATGCTCCTCTAAATAAATATTGTATAGTAGATATTAAGATAAATTTAAATATAAAAGAGTCAATAAAAATATTTTAGTAAGTACTTTTATTTAAAACTTTACAATTCACCTGATACTTTTCTAATGGTTTTCTATAGAGAACATTCATAGGCTGTGTTTTGTTAGCTCTAATTAACAAAGAGCTTACAGTAGGGAATGGCAGAGGGAGATCGTGGTAATAAAATTTATTATGGATTATTTTATAATTTAAATAAATTTGTTATAACTTATGTTTATAAGAAAATAAATTATATATTTAAATTATAAAGGACTGGGAAAACCTATACTAACAAAAAAATACGTATTACAAAATTATGACAGTTTTTTGGTAAAAAAATATCTGATATATTGCTAACATTCTAACAACCATAGGAAATGCTTTGCCAATGTTGACCCGATATTATTTTTTTTTCTGGGTTGTGTTTTGGGTGAATGAAAATGTTTATTTTTTCTTTTTATTAATTAAGGGGTAATATCGAAACAGACCGGTAACTTTATGGATCCCTTTTCAACCCCCTTCTTTGCACGAATCAATTTCAGGCAACTAATTTGTAATTTACGATTACCTTAGTCTCCATCAAGTCTCGTGCTACAACTAGCCTTTAAGGCTTAGGTCCACCATGGCATTTACACTTAAAAAGTGTCTGCCCATGGTTCTAAGTCGTATGATAGCTAGTGCTGGACATTCACACACAATGTGTGCTACCGTTTCAGCCTTTTGCTCAGAAGTATCTTTCGAAGCTGTCCCGTCCACCCCTTGCGAGGTTTTCTTGCACAACTCTTCAGAATTCTTTCATTGAGAAATAAACGCCAGAGTCCCTGTGGGTATTTCACGGTCTAACGCCTTAGAAGTACCTTTAAAGATTGATCCGTTGACCCCTCGCGAGGCATTCTTGTCCATCTTTTCCGGATTCTTCCTTTGGCTAATTAAAACTGTAGTTTCAGCAGATATTAATCTCTCCGTCTCTTCCGAGGCTAATGGAAAAAATATGTCAACCAAACCAGAGCTCCATATGCATGGGTAAATCAGTATTAAAACTGAAGATCGACTAGTATCCATAGTCCGCATTCTTGAGACCAAACACCCTCTTGGCCCAGAATCCCCGGCGTATGCTCTTCCACCGTGGCTTAGGGATTTTTTTATAAGAGAGTGTTAACTTATCTCCGCTCGACTTATTTAACCAGACTCCTTGTAGAGACAGGAACCTGTTACCGGCCTCCACCACGTGGAAGCATAAGTCAGAACTTCTGACGGTGAAGTTACGGCAAACCATATCTTTATGTATGCAAGCTGACGGCCTTCTAAAAGTTTAAAGAGGTGCTTCCTTTGTTCTTTCGAACTATACTGACCATTGTCAACACTTAAGGCAAAAACTTCTAAGTTCGTAAAATTATTATTAATATACTGTGACTCCGCCGTCCACTAACCATATCTAAAACTGCACGTTGACTTTAGTTTTTCATTAGTTTCGGAAAAATATTTATCAGTAGAATCATTTAGATTATTTTCAAGGTGGTGAGATATTTTGGTCTAGCCGTGTTGGAAAAGTTAATCAAGTTATGTGCTTTATAAAATGCTAACGAATTGTTGCCCTCTTTGAGTAGGAGTATAATTACATTGACCATATTGACCATTCACATACTTCTTAGTTTCTTTAGAACCCCAATAGAAAGTTTTTATTAACCCTACAAAACTTTGCAAAAAGAAAGCTACTTATATATTTCGTTTTCACCTCTTTGTTATAAAAAAGGAGTGAACAAATACAAAGATATGGATTTGTCTCGCTGGATTTTCATAATTTAAAATATCATAAACAGGTAAATATTATATTTTTTATTTTTCAATAAAAACCTCTTCGAATATTTTTACCTGAAAATGCAAGTATTCTAGTTGCCGCCTTTTATTTATATACAAAGTTTCCAGAAAATCAAAATGCATGAACACTAGATGACCAAAAATGCTGTTCTTAGTACGAAAGACATAGCAATTACATATGTGTGTAAAACCACACACTAGAGAACGTAAAGTCATATTTTAAATATCCTGTTATTGAAAAAATATTTTTGAATCGTTTAATATTCATTTTATGTGGTTTTCCTCACAAGAATTAGCTGAAGATTATCAGATATGAAATAGTTATTCAAAGTACAATTTACCATCCCTGCAACCATGGACCAATTTTCACATATTTAACTCATCATTTTATCATCATTGATATATTTGAGTTATGTGTGTTAGTATGTGTGTATTATAAGTTGAGTAGTAAGATATGTTGCACAATGTAATGTTGTAAATATTTTAATATTAAGATGAATGTCTATTTAAAGCGGTCGTTATTCTCTTTAAAAAGGAAAACCAATTTATAATAAGATAGTTGCCACAAAGTAAAACACACAATAGAATTTTCGATGATAGGGAAACATTCTGTAAAACATTTGAGTCTTGTGTGTTCGTAAAGTATTCAAGGGATTTAATTCTCCTGGGTTTTCTTTCTTGTGTAAATTAAGGGGCTGTTGCGTTTTGTGGATCCATAGTAAGCCAGCATTTGTATGAAATAGAAAATTTGTCTGTTGTTAAAAGTTCTACTATATGAATTTCTGAAGTTAGTTATTTACTTCACAAGGTTAACCGTAATTCTTTGAGAATAATAGCTTGATGAAAAATTAACTTTAGCTTGAATTGCAAACATAAACGGTGGTGCTGCTTGCTACTAATGAAGTGTTTTGTTATAGTCCAACTTACAGATTTTTTTATTTTCTTCAATCTCTACTTGCCATTATTGCAAGGCTTTTTAGTTAAAAAAAAGTATTTTTTATATTCCAGTTACGTTCTAGTGAAGTTCTTACCTGGTTTCGTTAAGTTTCTTATTAAGATTTGGTGAAGTTGTAAATCTGTTCTAGTTTATCACTAGATAAATTATATTTTAATTTAAATTGTATGTTCAACAGCAATGGAGGCTTAAACTCTTCACCTTAGAGGATAGTTTTGTGCGGAATTTACATTTAAGTCATACCAGGTGTATTGGTACTCAACATATGTTAGGATAGATACATTTTTAGAACTGTATCTAATGACAGAAATATTTTTTTAGATGCCACCAACTTGACAAGAAAGGTTATATTTTTCTCAAATGCACGTGTCTTCATATCTTTATAGAGAGTAGTGAAAAATATTTCTGCTTATTCAAAATTAGCATTGCTTTTTAAAAGCATAAATACCGAGAATTTGAAGCTTCTAGTAAGAGGTTGTGGTCTTTTTTAGAAGCAGTTATTTAAGAAAAATTGTTAAGACACCGAAAGGAGTTCTCCTACTAGATAATACCAAAGAGCAGTTAAAAGAAGATATAACAAGTACAAAATGTAAAAACATTTTTCGGTGTGATTGCATCTGCTGAAAATTTGTCGTATGGAGCGGTTCGGAAATTTCTAGATTTTTACGTCGACACCAGCCTTTAGACTAATTCGCATTCTACAGATCGTATGTGCCTTCCATCACATACGAGACTATTTTACCATAATGTCTGCTGGACCATGAACCTACGTCTTGCTGGCGTGTTCGGTGTAACATATTGTTTTGCGTTGGGATGTAATAAGTTTCGGTTTTCGCGAATGCAGTTACGAATATTTTTATTCATTGTAGGATTTTATTTCAAGTCAATTTTAATTATAAACATAAATAAGTGAAAATAGTTAGTTTTTTGGAACGAATTGGTTTCTGCTATGTGCCATTGTCAGTACTATTTTTCGATCTGATGCACGAAACAGGTTTGACTCCAAACTAAATTTGACAAGGGATGACGGAAATTCGTTCCAAAAATCTACGTTAATTCATCCTGTCGGAATATTAAACCAAGGTTAAAAATGATTTATAATTGCATGTCTACATAAATATTAATTTACAATGTTTCTTCCTGTTGCTAGATAGTCTTAGTTGCGTCCAGAGTCGTTAGTATTCAAGATAATGTCTAGATTCAAGATAATCTCTATCTCAAATAAAAGACTCGATATGTACGTTATAAACAGTACAGATTTATTTATACTTTTTGTTAATAATAATGTACTGGCAGCAAGTATCACCGTTGGTTCATGGTATCGGGGTACGGAGAAAGCTATGAAATTTTCTCTCGCTATTGTAAGTACCGATTTGTAGAGAAACCGAATCATAAAGTATAACCTCGGTGGCTGGAGATATAGAAAAACCAGGTGGAGCTACCACTCTCTCTCTCTCTCTGGAGTTCATTCGTTTCAAACCTTGCTGGTAAGCTATGTAAACTCCGAAACTATTTTTTTGTTTTACTGGTTTGACTGATACTTTTTTTTTTGCCGAAGTCGTGTCTTTTGATAGTCGCGAGCAAGTACACTGACCTGTGTGGTATTTTTGGCGTATTATTTTTAATGCTTTGGCTTTGACAAACAGTTAGAGCTACACGGATATTAATCAAGAAGCTGTTAATTTCAAATTGATTATAACTACCTTTGCTATTTAAGCTACCTTCGAAATATATGTTTAAGATAACTTAAGCTAGAAAAGAAACGCTTATTAACTCACAGAAAATTAAAAACTAACTCTAATAATATCTTATAACTATAAAAGGAAAGCTAAGTCTAATATATAATATATAAGGGCGAAAATGAGCCTCGCAACTTTTGCCGTTATAATATAAATACGAATAAAACTTTAACACTACAAAGAAGAAAAAACAAAAAGTAAAATTAAATTATGTTTTTTATTATTTTATCGAACTGAAGAGCAAATTAATTCGTGTTAATTATTAAATGAATTATGTTTTACAAAATTGATCAAGCAAAAAGAACTTTTTGCAGCTTACAATTTAAATTTATTAAAAATATAGGTTTACAGGAAATAGAAAAGTTCAAGTTTGCTACATAAGGTAGACCCTGGTCGTTCATCAGAAAGCCGTACAACAAGTGAGAGGGTCGGGAAAAATCTAGACATGTCAATATGTCACTTGAAACAAGAACTGCGACATAATTTTCAACTTGACTTCGTTAGTCATCTAAATTGTTATATTAGGGGTTTTAGGGAAAGTTCGGTAGAACGTTGTTTAACCGATTAGATTGAGGCAAAATGATTATATAATCCCTATACTTAATATTATTATTATTATTATTATTATTATTATTAATGTATGGGGGGATATCGAAACAGACCACTTACTTTCTGGGTCCCTTTTCGACCCCCATTTCGTTTCTCAAATTGATTTCAGGGAACCGATCCGTAATCACAGCCACCTTACTTTCAATTGAGTCTCGTGCTTGCCCTAGCCTTTACTATTGACTAAAGTGATTTCAGACAGTCGACTGGTAACTGTCGACACTCTTCCTCTTCACGGAGTCTTTTGTAATTGCTAGCATTTGTCTAAGGCTTAGTTCCCCCATGGCATTCACATCTAACATGTGTCTGCCCGTGGTCTTAAGCCTTATGCTAGCCAGTGCTGGACATTCACACACAATGTGCGCTACCGTCTCAGCCTCTTCCAGTCTACAAGTATCATCTTCTACGACTTTCATCTTAGCCAGATGGTACTTGAAGTTTCCATGTCCTGTCACTAACGCAGTGATCCAGCTTAAGGTAGCCCTATTAGTTCTGTCTGGTAAACGGATACTATTATGCCCGATGTTCGGCCCAAAGCTATGCCAAACCGCATCGCTCCTCATTCGCAAAGCTGACAATGCGGCCGTTGCCCTAATGAATAAGTCTAATGGCAGCAATCCCAACATTGCCTCGATTGCCTGCGTTGGCGCCGTGCGCATTGCACCACTTATACCCATGCAGGCAACCCTCTGAATCCCATCCAACTTACGCTTAATTGTGCCCTAAGAGGCCATCGGCCACCACACCACGGATGCGTAAGTTATAATGGGTCTCACCATCATTGTGTAAATCCAGAATGTAGTCTTCGGCGAGATTCCCCACCTACGGCCACACACTCGTTTACATTGATGCATAATCCTTTTTGCTTTCCTGACCTTTGTTTCGATGTGTTCATTCCAGGTAAGTTCCTTATCTAAGGTAACGCCCAGATAATTTACCTTCCTGGACACATTTATTTCCGATCCGAAAAGCTTTAAGGCTTCAACCTCTTCGCCCTTCCTCTTACGAGTGAAAAGCATAGCGTCGGATTTACTGGCATTTATGGTTAGACCCTGTTCACTGCACCATGTCTCAGTCACCATGAGAGCCTGTCTCATGCAACCTTGAATCGCCCCAATGAACTTACCACCAGCTATTAGTGCCAGATCGTCCGCATACGCAATCGTATGGACGCCTATTGAGTCCAATCTCCAAAGAAGGCCATCTACGGTGATGCCCTGTGGGCACCCCCTAACTATCCTACCTCGAATCTTGGTTCTCCCATCTCTGAGATTTATACCTCCAGTCCGAAGCATAGCATTTATCCATTTTATAATAATGGGGTCAACCCTACGTTCAGTAAGAGCATTTCTCACCTTCCCAAAAAAGATCTTGTCAATGTCCATAAAAACGGACAGAGTGCAAAATATAGTATTGCACTTCTGACACCATTCGGAGATATTATCCTTTCAGCCTCAGCTCGTCTTCTCTCACTAGCCCCCTATTTACAGGAGTCCAAGAGTCACTCGAACTAAAGCTTCCAGGAAAATGAACCTCCATAAGCAATTGCAATGTCTCCTCCACTGTCTCAGTCATGTGAATTAGTCCCATCCTTCAGCTCTCTCTTCTTCTCCTTATACGCATCCCATGAGATCGAGTCTCTCTCCCTCATGTATCGGTTAAGGGCCTTCCTTGTTTCCTTTTTCATGGATTCAATTTCTCCGTTCCACCAAGATGTCGGATCTTTTTCATCCACTACTGTCAAGGGACAAGCATGCTCGAAATCTAGCTTAACCGTGGAGTTCAATTGTTCCACCGTCCGCTCGATTTCGCCCATGTTGCGAGATGCTCTGTATGGAGCACCTCCTATATGTACCGACAGATACCCTTCATAACTGGTATGATCAGTAATCTTCGGTATTCTTATACGTTTGTGGACTTTTCTCCGTCTACTGTCATACAGTATATCGAACTGGATTGCCCTGTGGTCAGACATGGTTAATCTGTCCACGACCTTCCAGTCCTTAACCCTGTCTAGCATATTGACTGAGCACAGAGTGATATCGATCACCTCTGCCCTTCGTGAATCCACGAAGGTGGGTTCTACCCCTCTGTTAAGTACCAGCAAATCGTGTCGTTCTACAAATTCCAACAATTTTTGTCCTCTGTAGTTATCATCTGTGCTGCCCCAAACCGTATTATGCGAGTTGGCATCACAGCCCATGATCAGCGCCATACCTCTTTGCCTGTAGAAACTCACCAGGTTCTCCACCTCCAGTGACGGATGTGTACCTGTCGTCTCATAGGGAAGGTAAGCCGACGCAATAAGAACTGATCCCGAACCAGTGCCAATCATTACTACCGTAAGATCCGGCGAGCAGACATGTGTCATAGGTACTGTTCGTACGCCATGTCGCACCAGGATGCATGACCTTAATTTACCATCAGTCTGTGAGTGGTACAGATTGGCGGTCTGTTGAGACAGGCCCCTGATATTGCCTTGGACAATCCAGGGCTCCTGTAGGAAGGCTCCATCGGACACCATATCGTGAGCACTACGCCCTCATTTTCTGCATTAGCAAATTTTTCTGCGCGAGTAACCCTCCATTTAGAAGTGTCCTTCACGCATCCATTTTTCTTCTGCAGCCTTTTCAGGATAATGTCTTTACCCTCGGTAGAACCGTGAGCAACGACGATCATCCTGACTTCGTTTCGCAGCGCCTGCAGGGTAACGACTCTTAATTTAACCCCTTCCCACAGATTGGTCAGGGATTTCGCTAGTGCGATCACCCAGCTCTTCGTCGATTGATTTTTGCACGTGAGTACAATAAACCCATCACCAAGTTTAGCGTTTCCTACGAAACCAAGTCACCAGCATCATCACAAAGGTTATCCAGAGCACACAGCAGTGATGCGTTGAAGGCATGCACATGTGTGTTCTCCAGAGGGCCCTCCATAGATATGTCAGTGACACCTAAAGTGAGATCTCTATTTGCAACCTGTGTAAAAGATGGTCTCACCTTTGGTCACTTTTGGTCTCACTCCACCAACCTTCGGCCTAACGTTAGTACTACCACTACTGTTCTGCTTCTGGTTAGTGCCCTTTTTAGCCACATTCATTTCGACAACTTTTGAGGGTTGTCCAATGGGCTTTTTTTGAGGATGCTTCTCCTTCTGTTTACGGACCTTTTTCGAAATTTTAGGGTTGTCACCCTTAGGAGTCGTCTCCTCGCTTAAAAGGCTATCAATCCAATTTGTCATCTTCTCAATAGCCTTTTTCTCCCTTTTACGTCTCCTCTTCTGCCTTCGCCTCTCAATTTTTGTTTTGAGCTGCAAAGACTCCGATTCAACGTTGCAGAGAAGGTTCGAGGTTCCTGCTTCCGAAACAAACTTGCCTAACCCAACTTGGGTAGGTGCGTCCAGTTCTTTCACATTCACCTCCATTGCCTCAGGAGTATCTTTGGCGACTAACTCGTCCACCCCTCGCGAAGTGTACTTGTCCATCCCCTTAGAATATATCCATTGGCCAAATACCGGAGTTCCCACAGAGATTAATCTCTCCGCCTCTTCTGAAGCTTCCTTGTCCATCCCTATAGGAGTCTCGCGGTACAACGCCTTAGGAGTACCTTTACAGATTAACTCGTCCACCCCTTTCGAGGCGCACTTGTCCATCTCCGGGTTTCTCCTATGGCCTATTACAACCGGAGTTCCTTCAGGGATTAATCTGTCCACCTCTCTCGAAGCTTCCTGACTCATCCCTTCCATATTCTCTCGGTCCGTTTTGGGTTTTTTGTTATTTATATTTATATTTAGTTTTCATTTTTGTCCCACGAGTCAAGGAGAAAAAGTGTCCACCCACACAGAGCTCCTATGCATGGGTAAGTCTGATTTAAACTGGAGGTCGACAGGTATCCAGAGTTCGCATACTAGAGACCAAGCCCCCTCCTGGCCACGCATTCCTGGCGTATGCTGTCCCACCGTGGATTAGGGATTTTTTATAAGAGAGTTTTAACTTCTCTCCGCTCGACTTATTTAGCCAGACTCCTAGCAGAGACATGACCTACCTAGGAACCTGTTACCAGCCGCCACCACGAGGAGGTATAAGTCTGAACTTCTGACAGTGTACTCTACGACAACCGTAGCTATGTACCTGCCAGCTGACGGCCTATACTTAATATTACTATAAAAAAGCATCCACTTGTAGAAAACCATATTTTTTAATTTAATAAAATTTTTTGTAAATTTAAGTATTTGTTTAATCGGAAGTACTAGAAAAGTTATTTCTTCAACTGAAACCCCATACAATAAAACTTGAAGGATATTTTAATTCCAAATGTCCATTAAACATTTCTTGTCACACCCCTTAATACAATTCATTTAGTTTAGTGTATCGTCTTTTTAATTTCAATCTGAACACATAGTGCATCGTTGCTACTGGTTTGGAAATAGCTTCAATTGGTTGGTGCTTATTCGGCTGTACCTATGATATATTGGTGCCCTTAACCATAATATGCAACCAGTTAAATAGCCTTCATAAAACTTGGTAGTGCTAGCTGCTAAAATAAGCGTTTTAGCCGCTCCCCTAAATACAGCAATTTATCTTTTTCTATTAAATTCTTGATATCACTTCTGAGGCCCATTACTCTAAAGTACAAGTTAAAAAATTGCAATTAAAATATATTTAGCAATTAAAATTGAAAATTACCAAACAGAGGTACCGGCTTAAAAAATGGTGGTGATAATGAAAATAATAATAAATAAAACAATAGCTTAAACCCAATTGAAAAATACACCTAAGTATTTCAATTTGTTTACCAACGATGGCCATTAAATTGGGCCCTCGTTTTGCAATTATCCCAATTCCTTTACAAAATCTGTTAAAAGCTTTGCAGATTTATGTTTCTGTTTGTAGTTGAAAATAAGCAAAATATTGGAAAACAAAAACACAATCTTGTTGCAAAACATATTTTTATGGTTTTTTATGATGATGTATTGTTATTGGTTTTTGGAAAATAAAAAGCATAAAAACCCATATTTTGGATTAAACTTTGTAGCACAAAACGATGCTTAAATCATAAAAATCGTTGAACAATTTAACAAGGCTGTTATGTGTGAAAGAGTTGAATAAAAACGATAAAATTGTATAACATACCAACTAAATGGAATTAGGAAGACATACGACTATTCATTCATACATAAGTATTTTATAAATCATTGTGTTTCTTATAATAACTTCACGAATAGAGTTAAAGGTTTTAAACAATAATTTATGGTTTTAGTAAGCGAAGCTATTAATGTGTTGCCTGATAAATGACTTGTGTTTAACCAGGACCAACATTGACGTTGGTTTGATATTAAAAAAAATTTATTGAATTTTGTATCAAAATAAATTCATTTTAAAGAAAACATTCTTGGTTATAAGAGATCATTTAACTGGGAGTGCAAAACTATTTTCGCATAAGTCGATATATTAATTTGAGCTGGCGAAATATGATATTTTTATTATAAATCTCATATAATAGTTTTTGCTGTTAGTTGTGCATATTTTTCCTCACTCGTCTACTCCGTCTTGCTTTCACACATTAGTTATGCCATTGCTCAGGATTTATTTAACTTTACCTAAACAAAAACATTTTTATTTATTTATTTTCATTTTCACAAGCACATTAACACTTTCTCAAAACCTTAAATGTTGTGAAAATCACCTTTGGTTTTGCCATGTCTGCCAGAAGATGTTAGAGTTTATTTTATTTTAAGTTTTAGTCTTTTGAATTATTGCAAGAATAATCATCATGAATAACATTTATTATATAATTTACAGTTTTAATTGCTACAATGTTTGCATACATTTGTTAAATCATCATCATCGGCATTACCAGCATCATTATTAGCAACAATATTCTTCATGTAGCCGTATGTTTTAGATGTTGTAGTTAGCAAAGCAACAAAGACAAATACTTAGACTAAGACTGAACACAGTGCGGGTAGCATATGCAAGAAAGGCATAATAATCTATAATAGGAATTTTTACAAAAACAGTTAAACATTTTTGTTCAACATTTTGAGGGTTTTTGTGCCTGAAGTCCAAAGGGGAAGAAGTAATATAAAAAAATGTGAAAAAAGTTATTTTATTTTAAAGAAAAATTATCGCAGCTTTGCTACCAATAAAGATATATTATAAGACTGATCAATTATGAAAACAAAAATTATTACAATGAAAAATTTTGCAAATTAAAATGGTCACAGTAAAAAATGTTGAATATAAAATTGTGACAGCAATAATTAAAAAAAAAAACTGTCGTACTGAAATATGTTGTACTATAACAAATTCATAATGAGAAATTTTCTGACGAGAAGTGTTCTATTGATCACAGTGATCAAATTTCTATAGAAATATTTTAAGAGCTAAATAACTACTATGAAAATTATTTACTATATTAGGATTTGTTTGAATAATGTTCATATTTTCTAAAGAAAAATAAATATAATTTCATAAATATTTTCTAGTACTCTAGAACTTCTCAAAAAACTCAGTCGTGTACACCCTTTCTGCATGCATCAAAATACCATACTTACACAGATACATATGTGTGTTGTTAAAATTATCTACTTGTATGTTCTAACAAAAAACAATGAAGGAATATATAAATGCTTCTATACTAACATGCACACTGAGAAAATACTCTCGTGAGACGAACTAAATTGGTGTGTGTTGAAATTTCGTCGGCTTAAGATATTCGCTATATTCGCTTAAACCTATTCAAAGTCTGAAAATTATGCAGAGGAAAACATGTACTAGGGTCTTAAATATTAATAATATGAAACAGAATATTGAGCACTTGCGCCTTTAAGTATGCACAGACGTAAAGCTAAGAGCTTGGTTCTAATAGTTACACAATATTGGCGTGATAAAGACCTTCTGACCAATTGAAATCTGCTATTTTGAAAATCAGTCTCAGTTTGTTGCCTTATTGGTGAAAATTAATCGTTACTCCTTTTGTCGTGCAATCAATTTTACTGTCGGATGAGTCCAAACGGTATTGGACAATATGCGTACGGATCGTTCGAATAATATATTTCGATGAAGCATAACTTTTTTTTGCTAATAATAAATAGAACTGTGTTATATATCACTTTAAAATTCTATGCCTTAAAAAACACCCTTTATTGTATAGATACTTTTCTGCTTACTTAGCTTAGTGTTCTCCGCGAATGTGAAACGTATTGGTAATAAACATATGATGCTGGCACATTGCTCATACGTCACATATGTTTATTTTTTCTAAATATATATACGTCTGTTGCATACTTTTAGGATGTCAAAAAAACATACTGCAACTTACGATTGTTAATTAATTATTTTGTTTAATTTTCAAGAGAACTAACAATTAAATTAATATTTATTATACATGGTAATTAAACAAAAATTTAGGATATTATGGAAAATTTCCATAGACTCAGTAGCATATATGTTTAATTTTCAGTAGGTCGACTCGGATGCATGATATGAGTCACAATCGAACATGCGTAATATACGATTAACTTAAGCAGAGTTCTTTCAAATTATATTTTTGTTGTTGTTAAATTTATATTTTTTATATAGAGTCCTACGACATAAACGATCTACTGAGAATGTAAATCTAACCTTAATACACACACTTGCTCTAATTTTATACTAAACAATATCCATCCACTTACTTTTAGATTTGGATAGAGTAATACATTGTAATTGAGTAATACAAAATATAGTGGCATAAAAAATTAACAAGCATTAGCGATGTCGCTTTTAATGCGATAAGCAATAAGAGAAAGTGGTTTCAGCAAAATAAAGTGTATATCGCTGTCATTGGTCTCACTTCTTTTAGAAACGACGTTTCAAAGATACAAGAACTAAGTCCAGTCGATGTACAGTTCTGAAAAGTATATACTATATGCTGAACAGTATGGAGGACCCTGGACGTGAAGGGACAAATCTAGCGAAACACCTAGATTAACAAACTTATCATCGTTAACTGATTATATTGACAAACTCGCGTAAAATACGGTCTATGAAAATTAAAAGCATGACTCGTTAGATAATTTAAATGCCAAGTGCTTAAAAACCGACGTTTTTTATTTCATATACAATTTGCTTTAATACCCAAATTATACTTTAATACCCATGGTGCATATAATTGAAGAGAGCCCATCAGTATTCACCTAAACTTTTTTCTCTATGTACTCAAACTTGAAGAAATTCTTCAAAATAAAAACATGAAAACTCTTTTGTAATTAAATTATTGTCAAACGAAAAAAACAAACAATGTATTGTTAGATTTTAAACAAAAGAGGTAAAAAAATCTTTACACATGAATCTGTCGCTTTATTTCTATAAAAACACGAAAATTATCAAGATTTTTTTTTTAAATTAAACTGTAGCTAAGGGTAGGCAAACTGTTTATGAGACTACACATGAAATACAGCCACCTGTTTGCAAGAAATTAAAAGTTTTTTGCTACTCAGTCGAGGGTACTTGCGAATACTTGCAATTAAATACAATAATAACTAAAAATGTGTTTGCCTACCCTCTTTTAAAATATGCTACTTCATCACATATTTGAAAATAAAAAAGGTAGCAAAATTTAAGCTGTCATTTTACAGAGTAAAATATCTGAACACTTTTTGTGTATAAAATATTTATAAGTAAATATACATAGACATATGTACATGCACGCTTGTGAATATATAACACATATGTATGTGTGTGTGCTGTGCTTGTGTTTGTTTTTGAAATCTACTCGTATCTCTTTCAATTCTAATTAAAACAGCAAACAAACAGAAATGACATCATCATGAATTAAATAAACATGATGACATTTATTTCCATGAACAGAGAATCAAAGCAAAATTTTTGTTTTAATAATTATTAAAACAAATAAAAAATTAGCAAAATGTTAAATATTTATTTTCTTGACAGCCAAGGCATTGTAATTTACACACGGAGTATAACAGATAAATTAAATTCTTGGTCGCCTTTAAACATGAAATGCTACTAATCAAAATGCTACATTTATGAAAGAAGAATTTTGGTTAAATTTTTATTTAAATTTTTACAAAAATACTCAGGATTATTGGGCGATGTACAACAAGCGGTCAATAAAGTGTGGCATATTGGGTTACATTAGAAATTAAAAAGTCTATTTTTTATTTCAAATATTTTACTTACCGGAAATCGTCTACAAAGAGAATTCAGTGCAACTGAACTGTTATCAAACGAATGGAGAATCAAAGTTATTAACGAAAAATCGTTACAGGATAAGGTGTACCTTATGACGAGGCAATTGTTCCGAACAATAACATAGGTCTACGCGTTTGTTATGGCTTTACAATTGAACATAAATCTGCCATGCTTTTTTCACAAAATTAAAGTATTTGGATGGCGTATGTGAGACTAAAAAATGGTTTGTCCTATTTGGGCTAGTGAAAAATCCAAAAATCGACAATAAAATTAGTTTTAGAGCTGACGTGAAAGATGTTGAAAAGAAAATAATTTTTCTAAAAAAAATATGTACATAAATTCCAGATAAAAGGAGCCCTTTCTTTAGTTTTCCTTAGATAAATTTCAATTCTACCCAACAATCTTCAGAGAGTCGTCCTCTTCACAATCGCCCCCAAAACGTCGTAAGTCGGCTAGTAATCACAATAAGAAAACTTCCTATAAAGTTAACAGTATTACTCTACCGGTCATGAACAATTTGTCAATTATCCCTTATACACCAAACGAGGATGTAAACGCAGTTCATAAAACTTTTATATCTGAAGAACTTTGTTCAAATGTTCCTAATGGCATTTCGTAGGTAAATATAAATATGAATCATGTGAATATATTTATTATCTGTTTCTAGATTCTGCAGTGTCAAATTAACTACCAACTTGTTTTTACTGAACATATAAATTGGTTCTACTGTATCAATATGTAAGCCCGCTAATTTAGATTTTGCCTCGGTGACTTCAATCTACCCAACGGTTCCTACAAAATTTTGTTTAGCAGATTTATTTTATTACACTCCTTTTAATACTGTTGAATAGTTGATTGTATTATTGATTAAGCTGCTTGATCTATGTCTTCTCCAAGTCAATAGAATGCATAATAAGTTTGGCGAACTTCTAGATATAGTGCTTTTAAATGATCCAATTGAATATTCTTTAACACATACTGAACTAATGGTTGCACTTTAAGATCGTTATCAACTTACTTTTGGAACATTAATTTTTGAAAAGCTAACCAAAACGAGTTATTGCTATGTTTTTAAAAGATAAATATAAATTGACTGGATTGGTTATTTGACTCATACGTGACTTTAAATCCTATTGGCTCAATTATAATATAAAACAACCAATATTTTTACTCTAATAACCAGTGGCTTAAATAATTAGAATCTGACTGATGTGATTAACAAAAACTTTAGTTAGGCTTTTGACGAAGTAAATCATGACTTACTTCTATTAAAGCTTCGTCAAATGGGATTTGCAGAAAATACACTAAACTGGATATGGTCGTACCTGACAATGTTAACTAACAAGAAGGAGAGGTATATTCGACTGTGCGGGATGTTATATACCCTTCACAAAAGTCTGAACTACTAAAAATGTACTACAAATTTTTCCTAATGCAAAGGATTGTTTTCGATCTCTAATGTCAGCCTTCATTTAAACCCTGCTTTAATTTTAATATGAGCAGTTTCTTTGGTTTTTTTAAATAAAATTTTATATATTTTACTTTATATATAAACGACTTTTTATCAATATTTTATATGTACTAGATTTTTTGGTGATTTGTAAAAAATTGCAGAATTGGATTTTTTAATAACATTTCGAATATTTGACGAAATTTGGAGTTTTCAGTACATCTGTCTTTGGGTAGAATTCAAAATATTTTTGTGTGCTTGTGCGTAAAAATTAAGGTTTTTTATAAGATATAGTTCTTCGGGAATTCTTGATTTGATATTCCGACAGGGTGTTTTGATGTAGAATTTTGGAACGAATTTCCGTCATCCCTTGTCAAGTTTGGTTTGGGGACAAACCGGTTTCGGCTATGTGCCAGATGCTCACACTTTACAGAGCTCACGTGACAAATAGATACCTGACACATAATAAAACACTAACGAATTGATGCAAACTTCTCAGAACGAAAAATGACACTGAAGATGGCACATAGCCGAAACCGGTTTGTCTCCAAACCAAACTTGACAAGGGATGACGGAAAATCGTTCCAAAATTCTTCGGGAACTTGTGTAACATCGACTTTTTTTAAACTCGCAGTTTTTAATGAAATATTGATTTTTAGATAACTTTTCGCAAAACTGCAAAATTTGTGTGAAATTAAAAATTTAGTTTTGAAATTTTAAAATTTCGTGAATTTGGGTTTTGCGTTATATTTGCAATTATTTTGTTCTAGTTTTTCGATTTTATGGTGAATATTAGAACTTTTGTGCAGTTTAAAATTATGACAAATTTTGAATTTTTCTTAACTTCTTGGTGAATTTCATTATTTTGATAATTTAACATTTTTAGGTGAAAAATTTTTAAATTTTGATGAACTGCAAAATTGTGTTGAAATTTGGGTTGTTGCTTCTTTTTAACTTTTTGGAGAATTTTTTGATTTTTTGGTGAAATTTTATATTTTTCAATAGATTTGTTTAACTTCATTATTAAAGTTTCGGAAAATATTAAATTTTTTTGTGAATTTTTGGTTTTTTTATAAAATTCCTTGGCTTTGTTTTGAACTTTCATCATTAACTGAAGTTTAATTTTTTTAAGGTAAAATCTTAAAATTCTAAAATGTTTTAACTGATTCACTTAATTTTTTTATTGAAATTGTTAAAAAATGTTTATTTCGAATTTTTACAACTTATTTTTAACAAATTTTGAATTGAAATTGTCACTAATTGTCAATATAGTTTTTTGCTATTTATCAACAATTTTATTAATTAAAACTTTGCAACTTTTCATCTAAATTTTTTATTGATTTAATTCATTTTTTTTAATTAAAATTTTAGGAAATTTTAAAATTTTTTTCATTATTTGCTTTTTATTTAATTCTTAAAATTTTTAAATGAAATCTTTACTAATTTGCAATTTAATTGTTAATAAATCCAATAACTAAACTTGACTAAAATTTTGCACTTTTCAATTAATTTTGTTATTGATTTAATAAATTTTTTAATTGACATTATAGGAAGTATTAAATTATTAATTATAATTAAGAAAAACTTTATAAAAAAGTGGAATTATTTAAACTAATTTAATTAATTAATGCCACAAATTTCGTAATAGATGCAGATTTAATTAGTTTTTAATTAAATCGACGTTTGTTTTCAATATTTCTCTTTGTAGATAGGAGATAATTGCGGAAAGCAATTATTAAACATAGAGATTGGAAGTATATTTGCAAAACTAATACGAAAATTTCCAGACTCCAACAGTCAAGGAATGAATGCTTGGCCTTTGTAGACGGTAGCCAGTGCGTGCTTCGTTGATACCGAAGAAATCAGAAGGCCTAGAAGACTCTACATTAACATGGAGTGCATTCAGAAGAGGTGTAAGAGCTGTAACAACATACAAAAATTTCCATAGTTTAGCGTAATATGTATTTACGCACATCGTGAAACATAGAAGATGCCACCATTGCCATGTTGTATTACCTTTCATTAGTTGTTATATTTAAGATCGGTAGCTGATTTGGCGGCCGCATTCGAGCTTAATACCGGAGGTAGCAGACACGTATTTGACAAATGTATTTCTACTACGTTTGAGTTATACCGCGTTCTTATCGGTGGACAGCAAAACAGGGTGTAAAATTTTTGGAGGATAAGCTACATATTCGTGTCACTTGTCCTTTATCTCTCTATTATCGAAAACGTTTATTCCAAACAAAAAGCGCCTAGTTGCGCCATGGCCTGTGCAGTGTAGTACCAAATAAATTCTGTAAATAATTAAATTAATGAAATAGATAGAATATAGACTATTGCACCCTTGATAAACCAGCAAATGCTACAAATACTGTTTGTTCAATTTTGAAAATATATAAAGACTTTTAAATTTCTTTGCAGTTACTGTACCCGAAAAATATTTTAAAAGTTTCTCTATCTTTCACCTTCAATTTATTGAAACCAAAAATAAAGTGATACAATAATTTTCTAATTAAATCTTTTGCCCCCGAAAGAAAAAAACTGTAAACAGAGAAAGTGCAAGACAAATTCTTTGTCCATTTAAAGAAGAAAATCGAATAGTCGATATAAAACTAAGTCAATATTTATACATGTACACACAAACACACACATACACCCACACACATATACATTAATAAGTAGTGCAAGAATTTATAAAATGATACATTTAGACTTTTTTCTGTAGACTAAGTTAAGTCCATGATACAATTTTTATTTTGGATACGAATGCAATTTAGATAACCCACATACAATTTTCTTTTATTCTTTTGTGTGCTAAAGTTCTGAATTGAAAATAAAGAATATTGTACACACACATACATACACATCCAAATGTGGAAAGTTTTCTACAGATAAATAGTGCAAGGTCCCAATTTGTGGTTAGAATTTAAACAATGCGGGTGATATAATTTCGGTCAGTGCAGAAAAATGCTTAATTGATTCCAAGAAGTTTTAATGAACTTAAAACTTATGTCATTGATATGAGTTAAAGATTTTAAAAGGCTTACTGAAATGAACGGTTCTTGGGGACGTATGTATGTAGGTTAGGTTGGGAAAGTGTAAAAGTGGAAGGTAAAGAAGATTAGAAAGATTAGAGGATATTAGTAGAGAGGTTATAGAGAGCAAAAGCTGGAATGATCACTATACTGTACCGGTTCGTTGATGGATCAGTCGTCTAGAATTTTATCTTATATATTTTAAACAAAAAATCCAAATACATCAAAATTTATTCAAAAAGTGAAATTTTATCGAAAAAAATATCAAAATTGCAATTTGACTAAAAATTTAAAATTCACCATAAAATCTACAATTCAACAAAAAGTTATAAAAACCAAAAATCTGAAATTCACCAAAAATTTTAAAATCGGAAAATTTCCCAAACCAAAAACCAGTTTTGAATATTTCACCACCAATTTAACCAAAGATTTAAATTTCAACAAAAATTAAAAATGTTACTAACATAGACGAAATTATACGAAATTTCAATATACAATACGAAAATTTAACAGAAAGTTTAAAACTAACAAAAAATTTTGAAATCCCAAAAAGGTAAAAACACGCCAAAATCCACAACTCAATAGAAAATCGTATAAACCAAATTTCCATAAAGAATAGGGAATTTGCCAAGAACTCAAAAATACTTAAAAAATTCTGAAAATCCCTAAAATAATAAAATGTTACGAAAAGTCTAAACCGAGAAGTCTGGATTTCACAAAATAGTAACATAACACAAACCTCATCATTTCCTGAAATTTAAAAAAAAACTTTACAAAAATTTAAATATTTCCAAAAAAAAATTTTAAACAATTTACCAAATATTCACCGAAATTAAAAAAAACCAATTAATGAAATTTTACCGAAATCTCTACATTTCATAAAATATTTGCAATTTTGCATTTTTAGTAGCTAATACTTGAGTAGAGGCTAAAGGTATAGGATACGGCTCAACTGCTCTCTTATATGTTTTAATATTATTTTAAGCAAAAACCTTGCTCACACTTGATGGAATTTCGAACTCGTGTTTAATGCAAGAAGGCACAAAAGTAGTTAATGATAGAAGCCGTTGTAAAGTAAAATAACCAAATTCTAGGCTTTAGTTACAAAAATGCTTTGCTATGCTATCAGTGCAATATGCCTTGCTTTATCTCTTTCAAAGAAGCAATAAACCAGTACGAAAGCTTTATTCGGCTGTGCCAAATCTTACACACCCTAAACAACTGTATGAACAACTTAAAATGAACTACAGATACCAAATACACTACGGCGCAAAGGATTGTTTATAATATTTAATTTTGGCCTCCGATTTTAGTCTTATTATTATTATTTTACATTTACCTGTGGTGAATTTGTAATTTTTGTTGTTTAATGTCTGTTAAATTTCGACTTGATTAAAATTTGACTTTTTGGACTTTACTTTGGAAATTACAAAATTGTGGTGAAATTTAAATTTTTGTGGTGAATATTCAAAATTTGGTGAATTTTGGATCTTTGTTTATTTTTCGTAAAGCTTACCTTTCGATTGAATTTTGATTTTTTGACAATTTTCCGGTTCCAGTTTTTCGTCGTGAATTTAAGATCTTAGCGAAATTTAAAATTTTTTTCAATTGTTGTGTTAATTTTCGTTTTTGAAGAAATTAAGTTAAAAAACAAAAAAGCTGTTTTTGAAATTTTTAAATTCGGTCCAACATTTAGGTCCGTAGGCTAACTAGGGCCTCGGGATATTAATTTCTATAGGAGGACTTTATAGATATTTGATAAGAATTCAGAATATGCAAATTTTATGGGCTTGGATAAAAGCTTTTAGTTCATTTTTCGGGAAATTGTAGACCTATGTAGCTGATTTCAAATAGCTGAACTTCGCTGAACTTACGGGTCTAGTGGTGTAATTTTTAAGATGCTTTGTTGTCTAGTGCCGTCAGAAGTGTATTTCAACAACGGAAAAACGCGCACACGGGTATTGGTAATTGAATTTCCCTACCTATAAGGATCCAGATTATATATATTTTGTTGGGTTGGAATTAAATATTGAAGGAATTACAAATGGAAGAAAAACCTATGTACACCCTTTACACTTTTGTAAAGAGTATAAAAAGAATTTTTTTGGGGGTCAGCAAGTTTATATATAAACTGCTTTTTTTTATATTTTCCACTGTGAATTCGAATGAAAGCCAGCAGTTATTCAAACAATTGTCACATTTTAAATTTTCTGTCTTGCTTCTCTTTCAACTCTTCAATTTAGGTCGATTAGGTTTTCTGTTTTCGGATATTGTTTAGGCAAAATGTTAGTTTTTGATTTTAGTATTACAGTTGTTGTTATTGCTATTGGTGCTACTCTTTTCTTTCATTTAGTGTTGTTATTTGTATTGTGATAACCATATTCAATATCTGTATGTGAAGAGTTGCGAGTGAATGGATGCATTATTGTCAGTTTTCTGCAATAGAATAATTTAAAAGTGCTACCATATTTGACGAGGCTGGACAGAGGTTGTCTTGAGTTTTTTGATGAGTGATTTCGAGTATGTATTTGGAAAGATAAACTGTAGTGTGAGCTTCTCGATCTGTAATCATATAATTGAAGAGATTCCACGTTGGAAATTATGGGCAGGATAATGGAAAAGAG
The DNA here is from genome assembly GCA_963932375.1 of Phania funesta. Lineage (NCBI taxonomy): Eukaryota > Metazoa > Arthropoda > Insecta > Diptera > Tachinidae > Phania > Phania funesta. The sequence goes on along the minus strand of OZ010653.1, from coordinate 97,540,645 downwards.
AAAACCTCTTTTAATAAAACATTGTTTTTTTCCGAATTGTTATTTTTGGATTCACAAAGTTTTTTGGATTATTCTAAAATTCTTATTACATCCAGGTCAACATTTCCTTTTAATGAATTATCCTTTATCTCATATTTTAGTTTAGTATTACTAAAAAAATTTTTTGTTGCCTAAAAATTGTCAAGAGCAATTAAGTTTTGCATTTAAGCTACATTTGTCAGCAGCTTCTAAATCAGTAAAGGTACCAAAAAACTAAAGACGAAAAAGAGTTTCTTATGCTAAATACACATGCACAAGTGTATACATATATGCATTCACATACACACACTCACACACACACAAAGACAGAAAACATGCAGGCTTTTAGTGGAAAACTCAAGAAATTGTTTTGTTCAAAAAATATCTAATGGTATGAAAATTTGTGTTTATTCGTCATCAAGCAATTTTCAAAACATATCTACTTGCTTAAATGTTAGTTTCTCTTTTTAAGCATCCGTGTGTATTTATGTGTTTCTGAAACTGTGCACATGTTAAAAATGGGATGCTAAGTTTACAATTTGAACATGAAATTAAATGTGTAATTACATCAAACATTTGTTTAAATGTGTTTAGTCTTGTATGACAATTACTTGTCAAATACAGATAAAAAGACTTCTCATGACAATTTTATTTTAAAAGGTTAAAACTAAATGTTGATTTCACAAGAGTTAAAGAGTGCTCATAAAAATTTGCAATCTTAAATTTGATTAAATTGAAAGTTCAAAATAAATCGACAATTCCCAAATCAGAGATCAATGCAGAAATTGTTGACTTTGCAAAAGCAGTTTTTTTATATACGAGCACTTACATAATAGCAATAATTTGGTTTAATTTTAAGTGAATCTGAAAAGAATAACGACTTTATGTACCCCATGTACTGGTACTCGTACTACAAACATCAGGTGTAATAGGCGTATGAATAATACGGGTACATACTGAAATAATATCACTCATACGCTCAGGTAAATATTTTTATTAAAGAAATTATATGTATGCATAGGGTATTTTTTTTAGCTAGATAGAACTTACGAAAGGGTTAACTGTCAAAAGAGCCGGCATACTGCACTCAATTTGGCTAACGCATCATAAATAGATTGACGCTTGAACAACGCTATTAAATTATACAGATTTACTTTGAAAATCAGTCATCCGATGTTTTATCGTAAATATTTTTTCAGCGATGAGGATCACTTTGGGTTTGTTAATAAACAAAATTGCCGCATGTGGAGTGAAAGTAATCTGCAACAAATACTACAGACTCCAATGCATCTCTAAAAATACACCGTTTGGTGCGGTCCACACGCTGGAGGTATCACATAAAAGAAGTTGGATGTTCAGAATGCTCTACATGAAGAACATCCGTATGGGCCACATGCTTGAAATTATTACAAATTGTTAATCTCATCTCTCCAATAAATTTATTTTTTGTTTTAAAATTAATTTTTTTGCGTTATTTTTTACAATTTAAAGTTCTATCGGGCTTAGAAAATACTGCATGCGTTGATTTGATTGTTGTCTGCTTTTTTATATCAGTTGGGTATATATATGAATGTACGAACATGACAACCTTAGTTTTGACAATAAAAGCATTGCTGGCTACAAATATTATAATTTAACTCTTATTTCATTGCTTAGGACTTTAGGGAAACATTTGTGGAAGCTAACTAGTGCAATCGATTATTCTTCATTCCTTAAAAACAGACTTTTGAATAGTTCAAATATTTAGCGAATTCAAAAACTAGGTTTCGATATAAAAATCATGAAAAACGCAGTTAAACGGATTTAAAAAAGCTTTAATATTTGTGTATTTGTATTAATTGCTCGTTAAAATGCGCACATGGACAAATGTCATCATTACTTTGTTTCTTGAACAAGCAAAGATCTGCCATACTCACAAACTTATCCAAGCAAATTTTTTTATTGTTAATGAATATACCCATTTAATGTATTTATTTATTTAATTGTTAAAAAACTAACTTAAGATTAACTTGCTTAAAATTAAAAAAAAGTAAATCGGCAAAAGCCACCGTCAATTACACTAGAGAATGAAAAGCATTTTAAATTATGCATATCTGTTTACATGAGTTGTTATAATTAGGGTGTTTTCCTTTAGACTTGAGAACCTTACAATCTGTACTGTTCTGTTATCTTTTTACTCCAATAATATAGTACGAGCGGGATATTGTGAAGAAGTTGTAGATGTGTATTGAAGAATATCTGCTGTATATATTGCTCAGAGACCTACTAGAGATACGTACACTTGTTGACAAGTTTTCTTTTAAAATATTTATAAATATGTTCCTCTCTAATATGTTATATATATATATATATATATATATTTATATTCGGCTATACAAGCACCTGATAAACGTCCCTACACCACGACACCAGTACAACCATGTTTGTTTTGGATTTGGATACAGGAAAGTATTGCGCTATAAAAGTACTACTTTCTGACCACAGGCAAACATTGTGGTGTTTATACTCTTGATATGAGTCAATATGTCAGGTGTTGAAAACAATTCTTCAAACGTTGACGACACAAAGTGACGATGTGTTTTCTCCATGTGTATGAACATCAATTTTGGTCTTGCCAATATGGGGTTTCGGTAAAAATTCCCATTCAGTTTGTTTTATTTTATTTTTACATCATCATGTCTTTTTTGATCACGTTTTTTATAAAACACAGTTTTGTAATAATTATTGATTACTTATAACTTAAAAAGTTGAAATTTAGCGGTAACAAGTCCTAAGAAAAGCTGAAGAGGAAAATAAAAAGATATTCAGGATCTTATTTTAAATTCTATTGTATTAAAGTAAAGTGTGTAACTATCATTTAATATTTTATTTGCGTTGGCCTGAATAACCCTTTGGTAGATTATTAATGAAAATTATCTGTTATTTCATTAGTAGACGTTTTTATAAACTAAACATTGTTTTTAAATATTTTTTCAGATTTTATTTAATTTTATATTTTATTTAAAAATGGCCCCCAACGTTAGTATTTTTTATTACTTATCTTCAGTGAAAATATTAAACTTCCTTGTAGGACGTTTATATAAAAAATATGAATAAAAGCTGAAATAAAAATGATTTATTTAATTTATCAACCAACTCTTATAGACTAAAAATGAATTTAAACAATAAACCGAAGCTTTTGTTTTAACCAATTTAAATATTTAAGAGACGTTAGTCTTTTGTGGTACAACAAGTATGTGTTGCATATAGAATCCTGAATTATATATAAAATAAAAAGTCATACTTAAATGCAGCGGCAAGAACAAAAGTGACAATAACAAGAAAAAAACGGCAAAACAATAAAAAGTGTATAAAAACAATAAACATTTCCACTTACAACGTATAATGAACTCCTTTACAAAGTGCTTGTGTTTCATTGTTGTAAAATATACAATATAAATACATGTTGCAACAAACACTTGCACGTAGCTCATTCTAACACACACATATGCATATCTGTGTAATAACAGCATCAACAAAATAATAACAACAACAAAACAAAAGCATTTGGCGTTTCGCCCACTTTAATTTTTTTTCTTTTTATTTTCACCCGATTTTTCAATGTTTTATTTTATGCAGGCATGTGTTTAATGTCACTGTAGAAATGTGTACGTACACATGTGAGGAGGTACGAGGTTCATAGAAAAAGTAAATTAGTTTGGTTGTGGTCATTTCGAGAGTATTCATAAATATTATTTGTGCTTAAAATCTTCTAGGAAAAATCCGATTTTATACAATACTCATTTACCACCCAACAAAACATATATATTCTGGGTCCTTATAGGTAGGGAAATGCAATTAACGGTATCCGTCTATGTGATGTTGAAATCAAAATTGTGATGGCACTACACAATCTAAGATTTTGAAACTTCGACTAAGGGATCGGAGCGATCGGCAAATTTTTTTACATTTTTCAGAGTTTTTTTCACTGTTATGAAGAAATGCTTTAACACAACCCCTAAAATTTGCATATTCACAATTCTTAACAATTTTACTAAAAAGTCCCCTTACAGAAATTTACAACCACAGATAATTTAAGGAATTAAATATTAGACCGAATTAAAAAAAAAACTAAAAATTTTAAAAAATGGCAAAGAAAACTGAGTTTGTACAAAATCCGAAATTTCATTGAAATATTGCGAAAAATTCAAAATTTTTTAAAAATTTTATGTTCACCACAAACTCGAAACTTACAATAAGATCTTGAAAAGATTTAAAAAGATTTTAATTAAAAGAAAAGCCGAATTTTATAAAAAAACGAAAAATAGTTATTAATTTTTTTTTAATTTGTATTTTTACCAAAAAGTTACAAAAAATATATATTTTATGAAAAATTTCAAAATTTTACCAATCTTGATAGTAAACAAATAAATAAAAAAGTGTTCCCCAAAAACATAAATTAATCTGGAAAATTAAAAAAAAAAACAAATTGCACCACCATTTGTAAATGCACCACAAAACCAAATTATAAACTTAAAATTTTTAATTAAATCCAAAAACTTAAAATCAAAATCACAATTAAAATTTTTTCAAAATTGTATATTCACGATAAATTCGAAAACTGACTATCGGCAAAATTTGAATGGCCAACCCATCAGTATATTTAAAAAAAAACAAAATTTTACCAAAAAATACAAAAAAAAAAACATAATTCACTAATTTTTAAAACTTCACCACAAAAATTTTATTTTCACTAAAATTTTGTAATCTCATCATAAAGGCGAAAATCAACAAAAACCCATATTTTATAAAAAACTTCGAAATATTAACAAAGTCAATGTTAAAAAAACCTATATAAAACAAATTTCAGCACAAATGAGGAATTCAGCAAAAAGATTAAAAGTTATAAATATTCATAATTTTACTAAAAATTAAAATTAATCCGATAAAAAAGCAATTTTGCATCATTTGAGAATTCATCAAAATTCAAAAATTTGCCACAAAATTGCAACAAACTCAAAATTTTGCCATAATAAAAAAAATCACCAAAAATTCGAAAATTCACCAGAAAACCAAAAAAAAACGGAATAAAAAAATTTAATTGGTAAAAACTCTATATATTACAAAAAACCAAATTTTGAAATTGTTGGAATTTGAACGCAAAAAAATTTCATTAGATCAAAGTTTTGCAAACACCTGAAAAGTCGAAAATTAAAAAAACAATATTCTATGCAAATCTCAAAGATTTAATAAAATAGTTGAAAAACAATTATTTAAAAAAAATGGGAAATTTACAAAAAATTAAAAAATCCACCGAAATATTAAAACAAAAATCATAAATCTAAATTAGTCTGAAAAATACATAATTGCATCACAATTTGCTAAATTCACCAAAATTGGAAAATTTACCACAGAACCAAACTATTGGCACACAATTTTAATCAACGTAATATTCCAAGAAATCAAAATTTAAAAAAACCAAAATTGCTTTATTAAATGTGCCAAAATTAATATTTACCCATAAATCGAAAATTTATAAAAAATTTATAAGCATTCAAAGAAAAAAAATTAAAAGGCAGTGATTAAAAATCATCTCCTCTTTTAACCGATCAAAAATTATTGTAAAAAAATGAAAGGAGTTTAAATGTAAAATAGGACGACTAAAACGGCTAAAATTAAAGATCGCAAACAGTCCGTTGCATTGGGAAAATCTGTAGGACATTTGTAATTGTTCATACTTTCGTGAAGGGTATATAAGATTATAGCTACTTATGCTTATATTTATTTCAAATTTATTGCCAATGTTGATTTTGATCTTTCACGAGTTTCTACAACCTATTGGAAATAAAATGATAAACCAACAAAAACTTTGGCAGCACCATTACGAAATATGTATATTTGAAAAAATCTAACTAAAGTGAAGGCCAAATAGGTTACATGAAAGCGGTGCAGTTCCCATGGAGGATGTAAGAGATCTAGCTTCCAATGAACTATTCGTGGAATCGCTTATTTTCAACCTCGTACGCTGCTTCTACACGGTCCTTAATAAGCCAGGTAACAGTAGTAATAAAGATTTCATATCTTCAAAATATATTGTGGCCGGACGTTCTGGCAACGATGACCTCTACTACCGCCATAGAAAGTTTGTTCAAAAATGTCGCCCGTTTTTAATAACCTTTTCAAACACTCCGTACTAATGCAAATGTGTTGGTGTATAACAATTGTATATTTGACTGCTCATGTGTATTGGTGTGTTGGGCACGCTTTGTTTTCGTACATTTTTTATTTATTTTTTTTAAATCAAAAAGTAACTTGATGCTATTTATTTGTAAGTATATACAACTTTGTTAAATGTTTTAAAATACAAAAAATATAAAAAAGATAAAAATATTCAGGCAAAATAATAAAATAACAAACATTGTATGTAAACCATACTTTCGCTCTAAAGCGCATTGTTGTGTTCACACATATGTAGGCACTGTTATAAGGACTGTCTTCAGTCAATTTAAGGCGACAAAAAAAAGTAAATCTGTTTTAAGCGCAATATATAAATGATGTTGGCAAATATCAACCTTAAAAATATGTCTACGAGATGGAACAAAATTTTCCATTCACATTAATTTTCTATATGTTTGCTTCTAATATTGCAAACAAATTTCGACGTTATTTTTGGCGTTAAAGCGTTTTGCAGAAGTCGGTATTGCAAATATGTGGCTTTGATCCTTTAAATATTGACTACTAAATTATCGTAGATACGAGGGCGGATCAATAATTCCATGACTTTTTGAATGAAACGCAGTTTTTTTTGCAAAACGAAACACTTTTAACTTTTAACTTAGTCCAACGTTTCTCCAGTTTTTGTATCTCTTCCAAAAAATAGAATTTTTCGATGTTCTTGAAATACTCTAGTCATTTGTTTGGTCAATAATTTCGTCCTTGCAGCTTAATCTCTTTCCACCGAGCCATTTCTTTAGGTTTGGAAAAATGAAGTAGTCACTAGATGCTAAATCCGGAGAACATGGCTGATGAGATACCAATTCGTAGCCCAATTTATAGAGTTTTGCCAAACCTAAAGTGCGACTACTTCATAAGCGTGTACAAAAATGACTGACATTTCTCCTTTAATACAAATTGCTGCATGTTAGTATGTCTACGTATTAAATGCTGGTGCATGTGGATTTTCGTGGATTTAGTGAAAATGGGATTTTAACAATTGTGTAAAAATGAAAAAAAAAAATGTTAATACACTTTCATTTTATTCGGTTTTTGCCGTTTTAACAGAATTAACACTTTTACTTTATGCTGCATACACTGGCATTTTTACGCATCATGCCTTTGTGCCTGGGCACCATTTTATTTGTGCATTATGCCATTTTTGTTTACAAGCGGTGTAATTAGTTCTTGCTAATGTTTGCGGAAATAAATTTATACTTAATGTTACAAAATAGTTTATAGAATTTATGAGATTTTGCTCAAAGGATGCATTGTGAGGAATTTTAATTAGCCTTGCCTACGACTAGGTGGTAAATAATCAATGAGAGAGTTCCAAATTTGTAACCCTATAATCCACAATCACTGTACTGCGAGTTTCAGCTACTCTATTGTAGACAACAAAAATTTTGTTATTCAAACAAAGAATAGCATATTGGAAAAAATATATTAAATTTTACCTGCACGTATGTAGTAGCGTATTGAGGAAAGTCGCAACTGTACGTGTCGAAGAAAAAAACCAAAAAAACTGCTTTAAAAAAATATTAAAAAAGTTAATACAAGCGTAGAATCTTTTACAGAAAGTGATTTTTTTTTACAAAATCCGTAAGATCACAATATTACACAATTAAATTGAGAAAGATATTTTGAGTATCGACTAAGAAATGGCAAGATCGGTAGATATTAGATGATTGAGTGTAATCGAGTTCGAGTGCCATGATTCTGTGAAAGAAGATCGTGAATAAGAATGGGAAAGGTCAGCAACATGTAATAAAAATAAACACAAAGTTACTACTCAACATTTTATCAGAAATGAGTGAAAATATTTTGGGGGATGAAATACTCGTATCAAAGTTTTTTGTTAAAGTCAGTGCATTTGAAAAGTAAATTCCAGCTGATTAAACAGTACAAGGGATTTTTGCAAAAGTCAATAAAAAAATGTTTAATTATAGGATTTTAGAAAAGCAAATTTACGTAGATTGATGATTTGATGTTCCGACAGGTTGATTTAATAAAGATCTTGTGAACGAGTTTCAGCACTTTTCGAGTTTTGTTTGAAGACAACCCGGTTTCGGTTCGGTTTCTTCAGTGTAATTTTTTGCTCTGATTTTTTCTCCTATTAAATCATGAATGCGTTCAAAATGTATCCTTGTTTTAATTACTTTCTATTTTGGTTCTGCTGATATTGAATTTGAACTGCTTCACTAGTTTTGCTTAATTATGAATTGTACTGTAGAGTTCCCAACAGTCTTCTTCACCTCATATTATTAACGTCATTTCAAATTATGTTTTTATGTTCAAGCAATTTTGTTTGCCTCTTTGATGCCAACCCCTTTTGTTTTAATTCCATTTTTTTTTAAATTCTTTTTTCTTTTTATTGCTGATGACTTTGCCATAAAAATATGTATTTTTTTAAGTGGAGTAGTTGGTGGTTTCATTGTCATTGTTGTCGCTTGTCTTTACAGTTTTGCACATTTAAATTGTTGTATTGTTGTCATTTGGTTGTTGCTGGTAAAACATATTGTTGCCTACAATTACATGGTTGTTAAATTTTTTTGCTCTTATTATTTCATTTCGGCCTATGTTTTTGTTCTTGAAGGTTTTACCACTTTATGTCACATCATTGTTTAAATATATATTGTTGTTGCTGCCGCTTTTATTTTGTGCCAGAATAAAAACGAAAATAATCATACAAATACATGTAGATTTTATAGCAATAAATACCCCTAAGTATATGTCCTTGCAGTTTAATTAGTTTTTCGGGACATCAGAAATTTTGAAACATACAATGAATTTTTTCAAATACATGAAATTGTATGACTGTCATTAAATTCATTCATTTATGAGGCAGGACACATGTATCTTTGTTACAAAACCAAAAAAATATCCTAAGAGCTTCTAAGAACAATCTGATCTTCATCATGCATCTAAATATAGCAGAACTTTGATAAGACGTATTAGAGCTATTAACGCACAGTGGAATTGATTATGAAATAAGTATAATAAATATTATCCTTCTAAGCTTCTCGTTCAATTTTTAAATTATCTATATAAGAACCGCATAGGAAGACTTAATCCTACAAAAAATTAAATTTCTCACAACCCCGCTACAATATCGTTGAGATACTGGTAGTCAAAGCCAACTACCCAGGGTTAACAAAAAACATTACTCGAGATGGATTGCAATGAATTTTTTTTTATAGAAACTAGAAGATAGAGAGAGCGAGAATATAAATTGTCTCTTATAGTTTGTAAGGACGGGTTTTCACATCTAGCTAGAGTATAGCTAACGGCTTCCAGAGTTTGTTACCAAAAGACTTATTATATGTTTTCCAAGAGCAAGACAAAACAGTTTCATTTAATTTTTTCCAATAAACATTATAATTACGTCACGATGTAAGTGTTCGGCTGCCGTTGGTCATGGAGGTATTGTCTTATACTCCCACTCGCCACTCACACCATCCACCGTCTTTGGAATATAGTCACTATTTGTTGAGTAGTCACGAGCTGACTTTCTCTTCGGGTAAGATAAATTCAGGTAAAATCCCCTCTTCCGAACCCGACCGCACTCGATTGAGGCGAATAAAACTTCTACTCAAGCGTTGACCGTTGGAGAGAGTGCTTTCAGGAGTAAATTTCTGCCCTAAGGGGTATAGGGTCCCATTACGCAATGGATTCCCTTGTCAGGGAGAATAAAATTCTGGCCTGACTTGACAATGCCAAAAGCTCTGTGGCTCTCGCTCAGCTGCGACCCTCTGCGTCAGGCTGTTACTCTAGGCAAAAGGAAAAGAGTGGACTCTCTTGTTCGAAGCTACCTTGACTTTATTCGGGGTTTCTCTTACGGCTTATTTCTACTTGTATTTAAACCTATGTGGGGAATTTTAAGCTACCCTTTCTCCTGTCGGGATTGATGACAATGAAGTCATGGCTCCAGCCGGATGCTGAAGTAGCTAAATTGAATTGTTTAAGGTAATGTAGCTGGTAGCCACATTTTTGTTACTGGCACTATAAAAATATACATAAAAATGGGTTTGTTATCATTTATCCCTGACTGTCTACAGCAGCACTTAAGCATAGTCTAGCACCTTACCACTACTTAAACACGACCATGAAATGATACTTAATACCGCCCAAGCAATGAATGTTGATTAAATATAAATTACAAAAGAGAGTGCAAGTGTTAATCAAAGTAAAAATTTAAGAAGTTAAGTGAATATCCTCCTGGAATTCAAGTTTCCTGTATTATTAAAGAAACCTGCTTTAAAATTGTTTTGGAAATAGGAAATTTAATTTAAGTTTGATGAGATTGGGTAGCCAAATGTTCTATATACATGTATCCAATTAATAACTTTTAAATCTTAAATCAAGGAATCAATATTGCCTTCGCTCTACTACCTCCAATATTGTCAGGTTAAAATATTTGTAGGCAGTAGTTTTCAAAAACGCAAAATATCAGAGTTAAATTTTATTTTTGTAAATATCTTTCGTATTCATTTATGAGTATTAATTTCATTTTATTTGAAACTGAAATATTTAATTTTCAATTTCAAACTCCTGTTTATTAACATAACTTGAGTTTTGTCTCTTTTAAGCAACATATATTTCTGTTTCAGAATTCCTTTTTATTTCTTTGGGGAATTTATTTCAATTTTTGTTTGTTTAATAGTTTTTTGTTTGAATTTTGGTGACATTATTCCTTAAATTAAATCTAAATGATGAAAGAAAAACCAAAACAAATATCTAGAAGACATTTTTGTACAAAATATGTTGAACAGAACCAACAGAACCAAAAAAATTAAATTATTTTCTTAAATAAGCAGATCCCTAGGATGGTCTAACAAAAAACTTTGCAGTAAAGCTTTTTTTACAGTATAAAAACAAAATCCAAACATTTAATTGACTGTGTTTAAAAATACTTTGTATACAGTTTGCAAGTTTGGAAGACTTTTCTGAAATCAATTTATTTACATTTATATCTCAGCATAAAAAATATTATGTTAAACAAATTGATGCGAAAAAGTGCAATCTAAATTATAGCTGTTTTTATTTCTACGTCTACAGTTTCATCCTAAAAATATATCATGTACATGTTTAATTGGTTAAAATATTTAAGAAATCGATAATTCGAATTATGCAAATCCACCACAATTTCGAAAATTCATTATAAAATCGAAAAACTGGAGTCAGAAATTTTATTGAAAAAAAATATTTAATAAAAAAATCAGATTTAAGGAAAATTTATTAAACTTTCACCATCATAATTTTAATATCTCAAAATCGTTTAATTTCACCAAAGAGCCGAAAATGTAAAAAAAAACAATATAATACAAAATTATGTTAAACAAAGTTTATGTTAAACAAATATATCAAACAAACAATAATAAAATTTCATCATAAATGCGGAATTAGGTCAAAATTAAAAATTAAATTATCATAAAAATTATACATTTTATATGAAATCTAAATTAATTTGAAAATAAAAGCAACAAATTTTCATTTTAATTTAGAAATTCACCAAAATTCTACAATTTACCACAATTTGCACCAAAAAATTACGAAACTGCCAAATTTTTAATTTCATCCATAATTTGAAAATATACCATCAAACGAAAAACTGGAATAAACAAATTATATTGCTACAAAAACAATATTTAATAAACAACCGAAATTTTGCCAAAAATACCGCAAGACGTTTTCCGAAATTAAGAATTTCACAACAAAATTTTTTTTTAACCAAGATTTCGCAATTCACGAGAAATCCGAAAATTTAAAAGAAAAAATTTATGGAAACTTCAAAAGCGAATATATCTTACACAATTACATAGAAAAAATCTATAACTTCACCACAAATAGAGAAAACAAAAAAACTTTTAAAATTCATCAAAAAATAAAAATTCTAGTTCCTAAAAAATTGAAATTTCAACCCAATTTTGGAATTCACAAAATCCAACTATAGTCTAAAAATTATTAAATTACCAAAATAACAAAATTTTCCATAAAGATTCATTAAAGAAAATCGGAATTGCATTAACAAATTGGGAATAATGTGAAATTAGGCCAAATTATATATTCAATAAAACTTTGAAAATTCACCACAAAATCGAAAAACTGAAATAAAACAAAAAAATAAAAATACCACCCAAACCAAAATTCACCAAATTTTAGAATCTCAAAACTAAATTTCACAAAAGTTTATGAAAATTTTATGAAAAACGAAATTTTAACAAAATCGACAAAACATCTTAGGAAAAATGTAAAAAGTAACAAAAAACAAGCTTCACCAAACTCTGAAATTTAACACAAAAATTTACCCAAAGTGAGAAAAAAACAAACCGATCTAAAATTCTTATATTAACACAAAAGGAGAGTTTAAATGTAAAATAGTCGAGGAAGTGATATGTGTTTTTGACTATGTCTTAACGCCAACGAATAAACTTATCGTAATCAATTAACCTTTCATTTGAATTCACTTAAAAGTCACAGAAAAAAATGACAACCTTAAAAATTTTGCGGTATGTGAAAAAACTACACGCTCTTAGCTTTGTGCAATACAACTGTAGACAGAGCACAAAGCTGGTAATAAATAAGACCGGCGTCGGCTAATAAAAAAATTTGCGCGGCCGCCGCTAAAAGTCGGCTGTGAAACTTGACGAAGGCGGCTGTACCAAAACTGCTCGACTGAGCAAAATATTGCAAATGGTGGATAAATGCATGTTGCCATATTTCTTAACTAAACAACATCGCCGTCAATGTTAAAAAACAAAACAAAGATATTGGCAGCTCCAGGCTTTACCTTGGCACTCTGTAACTAGATATCTTAAAACAAATTTGGAAAATAGATAACTTGTGTAGCATGATTTTACCGTTTGTAATACCGACACAACAACTTTGTAGTCGTTATCATCATGCAATGTGTAATGTATCAAAAAAAGCATATCATATATCACATTGTATAAGCAGCGAACACTTGTTAGACCACATTGGTATCTGGTAAGCTCACTTCATTTCTTATTGTAGGAATTTTAATTTGTTGTAATTGGGCAAGGGCTCGTATCATATTGCACACACTTATCCCACGGTATTTACACATATACTACTAGAATAAGAATATACAATCACACGCACAAGTATTATGGTATGAAGAAATATAGAATTAATATTGAAATAAGCGTTGATTTGGAAATTGTCAATTCAACCAATATTTATTATAGAAGGAGAGAGTATTTTATTTTAAGGCAGAGACGAATTATATTATTATTAATGTATGGGGGGATATCGAAGCAGACCACTTACTTTCTGGGCCCCTTTTCGACTCCCATTTCACTCCTCAAATTGATTTCAGGGAACCGATCCGTTATCACAACCACCTTACTTTCAATTGAATCTCATGCTAGCCCTAGCCTTTACTTTTGACTAAAGTGATTTCAGACTGTCGACTGGCAACTGTCAACACTCTTCCTCATCACGGAGTCTTTTGTAATTGCTAGCATTTGTCTAAGGCTTAGTTCCCCCATGGCATTCACATCTAACAAGTTTCTGCCCGTGGTCTTAAGCCTTATGCTAGCCAGTGCTGGACATTCACACACAATGTGCGCTACCGTCTCAGCCTCTTCCAGGCATAGTCTGCAAGTATCATCTTCTAGGACTTTCATCTTAGCCAGGTGGTACTTGAAGTTTCCATGTCCTGTCGCTAACGCAGTGATCCAGCTTAAAGTAGCCCTATTATACCCGAGCTGGCCTTCCTGCCGAGGGGTTCTTTGAGCACTTTTCTAGCCTGTCTACATGTGGTATTCTCCCTCCACATATTCAGGTGTAATGAGTTTACCCATTAACTTTAGCTCGCACTAGGCCATTCCCCAGGGCATCCCTGGGTTCTGGTCCACAGAAATCCACATCAGATCCCCTTTTTGCTAGTTCGTCTGCTGCTTCATTCCCAGCTGTGCCTATGTGTCCCTTAACCCACATCAACGTTACCTCATTCAACGAGGCACATCTGTTTAATTTCAGAACTCATTCCAGCACTAGTTTGGAATATACGATAACTTGCCTCATGCGTTTTATAACTGACTGATTGTCAAGTGCAATGAGAACCCTCTTCCCATGCACTCGGCTTTCAAGCAAGTGATTCAACGCATGCAGCAACCCAAGCAGTTCTGCCTGGTAAACTGATACGTACCTCCCCAGACACAGACTATAGGATAAGTTCAGCTCAACTGAGAATACACATGCTGCTGCCCTGCCACTCATAAGAGAACCATCAGTAAAAATTCTGATGTCGTTCTCCATACACTCATTGTGTATAATGCCTTCCGCAATGAGTGTCCGATGCAGCCTCTCGAATATTTTTCTTCTACTCATGCGTTCCATCGGCATCTGAGCAGCCCTCACCTCTTTCCCAACGAGGTCCAGGATACTCTTATGTCCGATGTTCGGCCCAAAGCTATGCCAAACCGCATCGCTCCTTATTCGCAAAGCTGACAATGCGGCCGTTGACCTAATGAATAAGTCTAATGGCAGCAATCCCAACATTGCCTCGATTGCCTGTGTTGGCGCCGTGCGCATTGCACCACTTATACCCATGCAGGCAACCCTCTGAATCCCATCCAAACTTGAATGTCCCCGATTAACTTACCACCAACCATTAGTGCCAGATCGTCTGCATACGCAATCGTATGGACGCCTATTGAGTCCAATCTCCAAAGAAGGCCATCTACGGTGATGTTCCACAAAAGAGGTGACAATACACCTCCCTGTGGGCACCCCCTCCCATCTATGAGATTTATAGCCCTAGTCCGCAGCATAGCGTTTATCCATTTTATAATAATGGGGTCAACCCTACGTTCAGTAAGAGGATTTCTCACCTTCCCAAAAGAGATCTTGTCAAAGGCGCCCTCAATGTCCATAAAAACGGACAGAGCAGCTCCGCCATTGAAAATTTCTCTTTCCGCTACTCTGACGAGCTCGTGCAGAGCCGTGTCAGTAGATCTACCTGCTCTATAAACATGCTGAAATCTATTCAAGGGCCTATCCATCAGCGTATGGTCCTACATAAAGTCAGCCACCGCACTCTCCATTGTCTTCAATAGAAAAGATGTTAGGCTGACCGGGCTGAAGGACTTAGCGTCAGTATATTCCCTCTTACCGGGTTTGGGAAGAAAAACAACTTTAGTTTCCCTCCAAGCCACCGGAATATATCCTGTCGCTAGACAGGCTACGAATATTCCCCTAATCGTATCAAGCAGAGTATCTTTTCCCCACTGTAATAAGGCTGGGTAAATTCCATCCATTCCAGCTGCTGTGAATGGTGCAAAAGATAGTATTGTACTTCTGACACCATTCGGAGATATTATCCTTTCAGCCTCAGCTCGTCTTCTCTCACTAGCCCCCTATTCACAGGAGTCCATGAGTCATTCAAACTAAAGCCTCCAGGAAAATGAACCTCCATAAGCGATTGCAATGTCTCCTCCACTGTCTCAGTCACGTGACCATCGCTCTTGCGAATTAGTCCCATCCTAGAGACAGGGTCTTTAGATATTATCTTCTCTATTCTACATACTTCATATTAGAGCAGAATTCCCTCATCTAACCATCAATGAGCTCTAATCGCGGAGCTCGGTGAAATAATAAAAGATAATACATTTAAACATAAAATTAACAAGGGTCTTTCTTTACACTATATGACGATTCTGCCAAGGGCAGGATCAAGAAAAATCGCAAGAAAATAAAGGCAGTTCATAACAAAGCTGCTGAGATCAGACGAATATTAAATAGCTCAAGAATTCAAAAATTTAAACCAGAACACAATTTTGGCGTGGGTGATTTAAGTATTTAGCCTGTAAAGTTAAATTGACGACACACAAGGACAAAGCTTATCCAAATTTTCATCCAAGAAAAGCCGTAACGAAAATGATAAAACAGTGGTAAAAATATATTCCACAGAAAATGTCGTATTATGGCTCGGTAAAATTGGAAGAAAAAATAAATAATCAGGTGAGATCTTTCCTCTAGAAATTCAATTGAGGTATAATTGAAGCTTTTTGCTGCTCATTAGTTGAAAATAAAAATTTCTTCTGAGCTGCACTTAGCTTGTGGAAAAAGCAATCACAAGAAATCACTGCAATTAACCGATACAAGAGCGGACCTCAAAAAAGTTAAAAGCCAAGTAAAAAATTACACTGATAAATTTATAATTCACATCTTGTTTTTATATTTTATGCAATTTTGTAAATACATTTATTTATTTTTATATATTATTTTATTTTTACTTATATATTTAATATAGACTTATTTAATTTAATTTTTATTTTCATGTATCTTCATTTAACAGCAATAAATATAGAATTTTTTATAATTTTATTTTACTTTCTCTCATGGTTTTATGATTTTTTTTGCCAGGCTTCTTTATAAACATTTGGGTTAAGATTTTTATCAACATTTATTTAATTTTCTCTTCTGCTTATAGCTAAAGCAAACTTTGTTTAATATTTTTTTATTATTAATATTTACAATTTAATAATGAAATTTAGACATAAATACAAACTTAAAAATATATAAACATATGTTTGTGTATAAGGTACGCGTCAAAATGATAAGTTCACTTGAGATTTGATTTACTTGGGAGAATGCAAACTTCTAGCTGGTGATCAATTCTCTTAGCAATCACTAGTATACTTTTGTAGAGAGTAGATTTTCGATAGATCACGTAGCATTTCTCCTGGATTGGTGATGAAATTGGAAATGTTCAAAGTGTTTGTTAGAATATATCGTAATGCACTTTAAAGAAAACATATTACTTTGGTTTTGGAATAGTTAAAAAAAAGGATTTACGTCAAGAGGTTGTCCAGGATGTCTTAATAATTTTTAAAGTAATATAACGCATAGAGTACTTTGATGCCCGGTGAATGATTTATGAAGATAGTAATCAAACCGTGCAACTACTAAGTCTGCGGTGTCCCGTAAGGAGCTCTGTGTAGAGCTTAATATCATTTGTTAGATTTAGAACAGTCACTACATTAATACTTTCAGCGTCAATAAGATTATCTACAGCCGCCTACCTATCTGACCTCTCCAGTTATCGAGTAAACCTCGTTTATCCTCTTCGCGTATTAGATTATTTATGAAGCAATTGATTATCGCACAGGAGGGTTCTGGATCTACGAAAGGAATGTTTACACCTTTTTTAGTAACTTCAATTTCTTCATGCTCTTTATGCACCTCCCGATTACTGCAATCTAAGAGCAAGATATTTTGGCAGAATTATAGAATTGTACTCAAATTATATTACTTTTGTAGATATGAATAATAACAGAACTTTTCTTATAACAATTCCTTATAGTTTAAGAGCAAATATTTTTCGAAAAAAACATTGTATGATTGATTTGGTATTTGAACAAAATTTATGGGTGGAAATCATTTAATGATAAAATGTTAAAAATAACATGCTAAACGCAACTAAACTAACCTTAAAATGACCATAGAATATTTTCGATAACCATTGTAGACACCATAATATGGTTGTTGTGACCGTTACACTACTAGTGATGAAAAAAATATTAATCGATTAATTAATCAAGTCGAGAAATTATTAGTTGCAAATTATTAGAAAAAATGATCGATTAATTGGCTAATTTCGCTAGGTTTGAAAATTATTTATAATTTTGCAAAAACACATAAATAAGTATACAAATATATTATATGTTTGGTTTTCAAAATTGATTTGTTTAAAACAGAATTTAAAAATAAGAGTTTACTGTCTTTTTCCGTAGTAAGTGCGCCTGCCTTGAGAGGAAGGGTGCTCTGATGGTACACAACCTCCAATCAGAAGACAGCATTTTAGTGCAAATGCGTGCAGGTTAGAGTTATTATTTCCTTCCATGCGTCTACCACATTTCGTTTTAAGTCCAGAACTAGAGCATTGAGAAAGGACCTTAGGCCATATTGAAGATTTGAACGATTAGTATCATTTCATTTTCTCTTGTGAGCCAAATACTTATGCTGAGATCATCAATCGAATTCAACATCTCTGAATACATGTCGCTTCCACTTTAAATACTGTCGTTTTTACTTTTCACATTGTAATCCCCAATGAATTTTCGAAATGGACTTTTTTTAATCTAGGGTCCAGTAAAGTTAATGTTGACAGCAAAATATATGGTTCCATATTCTTAAACGTTCGTTCATGCTGGCTGAGAAGGGCTATGTTTGTTTGATTTAAAACAAAATATATTTGATATAGTTTTTTGGAACAATTTTCCGTCATCACTTGCCAAACTTCATAAGAATCAAATATATTCGCATTATACCAGAGAAAAATTTTAACGGTATATTGTAGGCCTGTATACTTTATTTGATCAATTACTTTGGAAATAATGGACTAATCCCCTATTAATCGAAATGGAAATTTCGATACAATTAAATCATTAATCGCAACAAAGTAATCAATTATTAATCGTTTTCAGCACTAACCAAGTTTACGCTTTGTTTTATCTTCAGTCATGTTTGTGAGTCACTGTTTTATCGATATCAAAAAGTAATGCGAACTCAGCTAACTCCAAACCTGAAAGTTCGTTGCTTTCGATACTTTATTAAGGCCTCAATTGCTGTACAGACGAAGTTCCTTATTTAACCATACGCACAGTGTAGTGTTCCCATAATTAAGTGAGACTAAGGACTGTGTTATTTGTTTTAGGAACGAAAACTTAGATGGACGTTGCGTCTAAATTAATTGTCCGAATTTATTAATTAATGTGTCAATGGAAATATAAATGCTCTACGCGTGATATACACTACAAGGCTTTCTTGGAAATTCAAATTGACTTCGCGGGAAAATTAGGGAGCAATATTGACAGTTTATCAAAATCCATCGTGCTGGGTTTCATATCAAAGAGCATAGAGATATCTTTGCTAACATATCAGAAATCCGAAACTATTTGGCTTCTCTTCTTTTTGTTCTCTCGCAGCCATTTTTAAAGTTTAATGTAGACTTCAACCGAGCCGATATTAAAAGAATTTAATTTATTCCATTTAATTATAGTTAGTATATAGTCCAATATAGTCTAATAAGACTATCAAAGTTTCAGCAGCAAAAAGTAAAACTAAGCAGTCGATTTAATAAATACATATTAAATGGACCTATAAAAAACTAATGACTGTGCATGAAGTACTTAATAACTACTTTTAGACAAAAAATAACATTATCACCCCTCAATATCCTTCAAATTTTTTGCATAAGGAGGCCAAAAGGCTATTGATTATTATATCATATTGACGCGTACCTTATTACTTTTTCCGTGTTCTTGTTTTGTTTTTTCTTTATTCACTTAAACTTCTTGCTTATATTTTGTAATCAAAATATCTTTTGGAAAAATCATTTTTTTAAATACAAAAACTTAATTTTCTAGAAAGTTTCTAAATCATGTTTTTCTTATGTAATTTTTTCTATTATTTTTGCAAATTATATACATACATTTTGTTATATTTGTTTTTTACTAAACAACTTTCTAAGCAATATTTACAGTTAAAATCATTTAATTAAAGAAATTAAAATTTATGTATATTAAACAGCATAGGAGGAGTAAAGGTGTGTATGTAAAGGACATTAGGCGACATTTTATTTCCATACAGTAAGAGATATTTTATATAATTCAAAGTACGGTCGAGCCTGGAATATCCGTCATTTAATTAACCGGGAATGCAAGATATGTGTGTGTTTTTCGTTACCGAAATTTGTGTAAATCCACGTGGGAAATCCCTTATTATACATACTAGTTCTCTGGTGTTGACTTTCAATACGGGGAATATACACAAAAAAGTATTAGGGTTTCAAAGAATATTGTCATTGAGTCAACACGTATTTAATGAATGAAATTCTTCACGAATTAGTCGAAAATAAAAGTAAAATATTAATATATTGTTCCGATAGTCAAAGTCGATTTTTCTGCATACATATTTCCGTCAATAACACATGTTCTAAAAATTTACCGCAGTTAATTAAAAAAACATTTCTATATAGTGCTTCAGGTCTTATATAACAGACGCACGACTGTATATCCTGTTTGGTGGTATAGACAAATTAACTAAAGGAAATTTTTGCACAAATAAACAAATTCGAGAAGCTAAAACTTAATTTTTTTATCTAATAAAATTAAAAACCAATTAAAAAAAATATTTCTTAAACTTGTCTATAAGGATATATAAACTAATGCTCTAAAATAATTGAAAGAACCAAACTGAAAATAGATGGGCATGCAATGTGTGCCTTTAGAAAACGTGGATTCTGCGAAGGATTGTGGCCATTAAAACATTTTAGAAATGCAGAAAATTTGCATACCACAAAGGCGGACCTTATTGCGCTGCGCTTTGATAAATTTTTGATGATATTGAAATCACCCTACTAAGAGCCAAGTGAACTGTAAAATCGAAAGATTATAAAACGAATTTTCTTTGATGATATTTAATGTAGAGATGTTGGTTTAGTCGTTCGTCTTCTGAAGAATAATTTAGTTAGTCTTTGGGCTTTGAAAAAACTTTGAAGAACGTGCACTATTTATAAACCTAGCGCTGATTTATGGGGAAGGGAATAAGAAATTTCCCCCTCCGAAATGGTTAAAAATCAACGTTTTCGTAAAGTAAAATTTACACATATTTTGTTTCCTATACAATTTCTACTACCCCACACTCAACTCACACCTTAAGAAGGCTCGTGGCCTGCACGCAAAAAAAATCTTGGCTGAGGTTATCATACTCTAGGAACAATTGAATTATATGATTGTAAACAAATCATACTATTGTTGTAGATTATAATATTATGGTCCTCCTAAATTGATAGAAAGGTAAAACTGGATGATGTGAATGGCAGCGGCTGGGATATGAATATAGTCGATGAAAGCCCCAAATGCTCAATAGTCAACGCGTTAAATACGTAAGTTACATACATAATAACAAAATAATTTTACATTATACTTATATTAAGAACACTTTATAGTTTTTTAGTGTTAGAATGGTAGTAAAAATTATTTTGTTCAACTCAACCATGCTACAATTTTTATAGAATAATTAAATGTAAAAAACAAATTGTTTATCGCCAATAAAATAATGCTTAAAATGTTTTTAACTCATCATTATATGTTTGCCACTGGAAAATATTGTTGTAGAGAACGTAGCATGGTGGTCCTTGAATATGCCATAAACATGTTTTTTTGCATAAGTTACGTGCCAATATTGTCGCGCGATGAGGCCGATTTTCGGCTGCATGTCCACTTAAATAACTAGCACAGCTGTATGTGGAGCGTAGAGATCACCGAAGGGGTTATAGAAATTTAATTATATTCAGACAGATTTTCAAATTAGTGTGATTTATAGCCAGACTTTTGATTCCCTTTATCTGAATAGCATAACTGAAAAAAATAACATTAAGCATTCTTTAAAAATAAATAAGACCTTGCTGCATGCAAGCGAATGCCTCACACTGTGTACTCTCAATTTACATATTTTTAATTACAAATTACTAAATTGAAGTTATTTATAAAATCTCTTTCTATAAATTTTATAACTCATTGCTATTTTATATATCTGCTTAATAATAATTTGTTCTTTTCAATTTTCATGTTATTGAGTTAATTTAATTATCATTAATTATATCTACGCCATAACTATGCTATAATTGGTTCATTAAATGCAGATTTGATTAACAGTTGTCTTTAATTAATTAATAAATTGTTTTCATTTTAAATTCTTAGTTGCTATTTCTTTTTGTTGGTATTAAGCTGCATAAATTCG
The DNA here is from genome assembly GCA_963932375.1 of Phania funesta. Taxonomy (NCBI): domain Eukaryota; kingdom Metazoa; phylum Arthropoda; class Insecta; order Diptera; family Tachinidae; genus Phania; species Phania funesta. The sequence continues at coordinate 97,518,661 of OZ010653.1, read as the reverse complement.
AGTATTTAAGCAGTTTTTAAATAAAAAAGTAAATAAGAAACAGTGGTGTTTTCCCCATTATCAATTTAAATAATTATGATCTTAAACATACGTACATACATTTGAATTTGTAGATTTTATAAATAGCATTAATACTATTTTATTTTGTATTTTATTATTGTATAGTTTTTGTTTTAATTGTACATTTGATAGAATTAATGTTTCGGTTCTTTATTTTTGAGGGGTTTCCATTGATTCTAAATAATAAGAAAAGCTTTATATAAAAAAATTTTTTTTAACTATTTAACACAAAGGAAAATTGGTTGGAAAATTAGCTAAAAGATATATATTTACTAAATTTTCTTAAGTTTCTATGGATGTAAAAAATTAATATGACTAAGATACATAGAAAAAAAGGTTTACAGTAGTCAAAATTTGCTTAGATGCATGTTGAAAATGGCTTTGTGCTTTAAATTATTACAGATTTTTCAGACATGAAGATGCAAATTGAACTTCCACATAATACTAGCGAATTTTCGCAAAGGATTTGCTTTCAATTCATACAAGATCCAAGTTACTCAATAACTGAAGCCTAGACTCTATCAACAGCTTCGTGTATTTCCCAAATGGATGCCTGACAATTTTGTTCAGTGATGGGGTAAACAAGCCAAGATTTATTAAAAAAGAAATGTATTTTACAGTAATTGTTCGATTAATTTTTCTTGCTTTGATGTTACTGATAGAGTAGAGTCTACGAGGCTAAACCGTGTAGAACAGCACAACTAAAGAATGTGATACCAAAGAGCCAACTTTGAACCTGGGGTTTGCAAAAATGTGGTCAAAAATTATTATTATTTTTGTGACCGTTGATTAAAGGGATTTAGCTTCTTTAGGGCTAAGTTTTATTTACTTACAGTTCATCGTAAAGTGACTCACGCGGCATTTAAACAACAGCTGCTAAATGTTCAAATTTATTTTGAAAAAAAAAATACGTTTATGCTATATAAGTGCCAGCTGAAGTTTTGCAGACCTGAAACGAGGTCTTTGAATAAATTGTTAGCAACCAGAATAGCCACATAACGAAGGGCCAAACATTAAGTTTTACATATTTAACATCATTATTGACATGCATGATAACACTACAACAACAACAACAACAAAAAATAACAAGATCCTCACAACGGATTCCGGCAGGGAATCCGCATTTGGAAAGTTCACGTCTGGCCTTCATTTAAGGTGGAGTTAAAATCCCTTTATTCAAAAGAGGCAAAACCCGCGTCAGCGCGCTGGAGTGTTCTACATAAACTCTACTATGAGTCTTTAAAGACACTAAAGTTCAAAATTTAACTTGAACGCCAGAAATAAGTTTAAGGGTTAATTTCATATTTCTTCATAATAAGTGCTTAAATAATCCACAACACCGGATTTTAGGAGGCTAGTTTGTATTTCAAATGGGACTTGCGTAAAATTTCACTATGAATCGCCATGCAAAAGAAAGCTGTAGATACACTATTTATTTATAAAACGATAAGGGTCAGTTTGATTTAGATTTTTAGAACGAATTTCCGTCATCCCTTGTCTAGTTTGGTTTGGAGACAAACCGGTTTCGGCTATGTGCCATCTTCAGTGTCATTTTTCGTTGCAGAAGGGTTTATCTCCAAACCAAACTTGACAACGGATTTTTCGTTCCAGAACGAAAAATGACACTAAATATGGCACATAGCCGAAACCAGTTTGTGTCCAAACTAAACTTGACAACGAAGAACGGAAATTCTTTCCAAAAATTTGTATCAAAATACCCTGTCGGAATATTATTGAAGAAAGAATTTATTTCTTTTATTTCGGTTTTAGCTCTAGGCAATTCTATATCGTTATTTAGGATATTTCGGCTATAAGAGCGTTTATAGCGTTCTTCAAGAGCTATACAAGTCTGATGAAGTTATTCATCATGTTTATTGCATTCTGTTATTAACTAAGAATTTGTACAACTAAATTTCAGAAGCACGTTGCATGGTCTCGATGTATATTCGAGCAGTAGGAGATATTTTTAGAACTTTGTAAATGTCGTGTTTAATGCTTTTCCCTTTTAAGAAAATTTCGATTTTGTTGCACTGTGTAATCAGAACGTTACAGCCAACGGCCACCGATACGGATTTTCGTGCCTCATTTGGAGAGTATTAAAGTTGGAGACATAAATTTATTAAAACGAAATTCACTCAAGAATGATTAACTTCACGAAAGTGATTTAACTCAAAACTTTTTCTTTGCGAGTGTCGCATGTTAATCTGAAACAGTTACTCATACGGGAAACAATATTTGAATTCATATTGCTGAAATACAGCCTCTGTTAGCGCAAAAAGTGTGTGAGACTTTGAGCTAAAAATTTTCTATGTCTAGGTCAAACACTAGTCATAAGTCCAGTTTAATGGATATTAAAAATGTTTTTCTCTATTTCAATCTAAAGTACTCTGTTACAAAATAAAACCCCAAATAAAAATAGTCTGCTTGTATAAAATAATAATATAATTATTCTCAATTTAATAAATTTTTTTTTTGGGGAATTTTCGTTTCCCACTGTAAATTTAATTTTCAATATTTTCTACATAATAAAAGTTTTTGTTGTCTAATTTTATTTGCATTTCGTTTGTAAGTTAGTAAATATGGTTGCTATATATAGTGAATATATTCTAATCATTTACATTTCATCTACAAAACAATAAACTGGAGCATGACGATGTTTCTGACGATGAAGTTAATGCCGCTTCTTTTAAGGACAACATTGTAGCTGATGCCAATAATGAGGTTCCATCTCTTGGTGATGACGTCGATTGAAAATATAAACAAAGTTTGTTGTATAAACTTAATAAGATCTTTAAAATTATACTAACTAGACTCAAAATGTACCACAAGATGTTGCCAACTGCTAAAAGTACTTGTTGTTGCAGCAACAATAACAACACTTGATGGCTGAGAAAGTGTTTGCAAGTGCTTGCTGAGAATATCAATGAACTTACAAACGATTTAGATAGACAAGTTTTTATGAAAGTCAAAGATAAATTCGTTAATAGTAAAATGATGAACCAATAAATTGTAGTTGCCACAAGAAACATTTTGTGTTCACTAGTGTTTTTAGCATTTTCGTGTTTGTGGGGTGTTTGATTAAAAATATGTGTTAAGTCAATTGTATTAAATTTATGTAAAATTTCTTGTTGTTTTATTTGTTTCTGGAAGTGAAAATCTTTAATATTTGTATTCAGCATAAAATATGCATTAACTTGTTCTTTTTCTAGTAGTTGCCTGCTCAATGTCGTCAATGTCTTATCGTGCAAGTAACATAAAAGAAATTGTCTCAATTTCCTCAGCCATATTTTGCGGTGTTTTTCAAGGCGGCTGTTATGTGTCTCCTGTGTACTGAAGTGTTTAATTGTTTTAAGTTCATTTCCTTTGCTAAGATTTTTACGTAAATGTCTTGACTGCGAAGAAGGCCTTAGTTGTGGCTGTGGCTGTTGTCGCCGCTGTTGTCTTAAAATAAAATCTGTTGATTTTATTATTTTCACCAAAGTTGTTGCCAGACTGTTTGTAAGCTTTTGTATTTTATGCACGTATTTTTGTATTGTTTTTCTTATTGTCGTAGCTGTGGCTATTATTGTTGTTGTGATTCTTATTTTTACTGCCATTGCTGCTTTTGTCTTTATATCGTTCATGGTGGATCTTGCTGTTGTGTCACATTCCTTTCTGGTTTGTATTAAATTCGTTAAACGCTTGCAAATCCCCAATGATTGCATTTTAATCGCTTGAATTATTACACCAACTAGATTATGTTGCGCCAATGTTCCTGCTGAATTGTGAAAAGCATCGGGTGGATTACGCATTGGTGCTTGATTGTTATCGCCTGCATTGCCTGCAAAGAGTGTTTGAAGTAAAAGATGGAAATTTAGTTACTTATTGATTTCCTATGCGTTACTTGTATTTAAAAAAAATTAATAACAATAATAAATCAAATAAGGATGGGTTCATATTGAAATAGAATAAGACAGGCTATGGCCCCCAAGAGTTTTAATTTGATCTTAAGCTTTTGGGGGGTAGTAATAACAAAAACAACCCATTATTTCTAAACATTTTTGACGGATTAACTTTTAATGTTTTTGAAGGAAGAAATTTCCTTTCTTCACCTAATTGGATCCGCGTCAGCTGGCAGGTTTAACTGAATTGGCGTGGTTGCCTTGTTTAATTTTTCTTGAAGGACATTGGTCGATTGTGACTTTTTGACAGACCTGAAACTTCAGAAGATCTCAAAAGAAAGACCGTAGCGTGCTTAAACCTTACTTATCTATCGTTGATGCAAAACATCCTATGTGACATTTCAAAGCATTGCATTTAGGCTTGCAGTAATTGTTTGGTTTATCGGAGGCGGCAATATCCTCACCAACTTTTTTTTTAAGAATTACTACCCAAAGATGCTGGCGATATTAAATCCGCACTCAGCAGTTCCTTTTTTCAAGTAAATGATTTCACAGATTTATACTCTTGCATATATTGTAATATTTCAAGGAACATCTAAAACTCCTTTGGCTGCTTTTTTACTATTTTTCTATGAAAGTACGTATATACATTTATATAACCATTTTGAAATACCATTTCGGATGAATATTGGAAAAATTATTTGTTTTTTTTTTCTGAAAGGCTTCCAATAGCACTGGATTGAAAAAAATTAATTAACAATAGAGAGAATTTATTAGGGCCAGTAAGTTGTAATTTTTTGATGCAATAAAAAAGTAGCTGCTTCGTTTTTGTTGTAATTTTTCCATTAGTTCTTGTGATGTTATATTAACAAGTGAAAGAACTCATTTTATATATAATCTGCTGAGGGCTACACTAGCTTGCTCTACAATTTTTCCCAGTCATTTTTTTTTTTTTGTAAATTGTGTAGAATACAGAATAAACTTATACAGTCTTTAGGTCTGAAAGCGGTTCTTGTACAGAATCGGAAATCAATTACTATCCGTGCTATTAACGTACACATTTGTTTAGTAAAAAAGTCATAACTACATGACTCGCAATGCAAGGTGGTAACATTAAGTTTCCTTGCAAGTTTTCCGAATAGTATAGTCGTGAAAAGTACCAACATATTAAAAAATAGGCATCTGAAACATTCTTTAAAATAGGTCAAAAAAGTATTCTAATCATTCCACAGGTACAGGTCAGAAAAATTATCTTTTCGCCACTGCTAAGTGGGATTACATGAAGTCAACATGGAAATTGCAGGGTACCTTTATAAACATTTCAAATCATTTTGTACATACACACTTAAATTTTTTCCCAGACAATCTTAGGCAATTTATTGACGAACAAGGTCAATGAAAGGAAGATGTTTTAGAAATCAAAAAAAATTTTCAAGCAAATATAAAATAAAGATGCTTGAAAGCTATTAAGGTGACTTAAAAGTGAAAAAGGGCAGAAATTGCACAAGCGTAAAGTAAATACTTATAGTAAAATAATTTTAATTATATAAATTTAAAACTTTCTAAAACCAAACAGAAAATCTATATAAATTATATTTGTTTTAGAAATGTTCCCGAGTTTGCAATATCTTAAAGAAGAAACAAAATTATAAAATTTTGACTTTAGATATGGTTTAATAACTTTGTAGTTTTTCTATCGCACTTAACAAATGAAATGTTCATTTATGCAACAACAAATTTTCTTTGAAAGTATGCATACAAATCGAAATGACTCTAAAGAAAAAAATAAGTAAATTGTTCTCAAAGTTGAAGAATTAAATATTCAAGCTTTAAGATGTTAAATAAAATTTTATTCTTTAAATATTTTTATTCACATTAAATAATTTAATTGTTAGACTTTAGTTCCTTTTTATACTCTTTCTGTTAAGAAAGACAATTTTTGTTTGATGTGATAACTTTGAGTACAATAAAAGTTATAAATTTTTTATTAGAGAACTATTATTTTTTATGCCGCTGCGGATGTTATCAACATACTTTGTGTCATTTAACTAGTTATGTGTCCACTGTAAACATTATCTATTTAACCCAATACTCAAACCAAATGAAATATGAAAGTTGAATATTTTTTTCAAATCTCATAGTCTTGCCTTTTTTTAAAATGTACTAAATCGTAGGGCACGGCAAAACTTGTTTGTACATGCTTATTTGATCACAATGGGTCGATTTTTAGCTGAAGCAAAAATGCATATGATAACAAAGAATGCAATAACTAAAATTTAGATTGGTTTAAACTTCGTTCTAACCCAAGAAAAATAGACAAGAATGTACTATATAATTTGAAAAAAATTTCACTCTCATATTCTATTTTTGTTCACTATCGATATTTCGCTACACTTTTGTGTAGCATCATCAGAAAAAATAAAATAAATATTTTCAAATAACAAGTAACAAATGCTCGTAAAATAATCTATAAAAAACTATAAAAAACTAACAATATTCTTCGCAAAATCAACACTTGGTATTTGGTGACGCACGCACTAAGAGATTTGTATGGTTAGAAAAAGTTTAAAAATTTAAAATTCTAAAGAAAAATAAAATAGTTACACGCTCTTAAATACTTCCACGAACTAACAGTTTTTTTAGAATAACGGAAAATGTTGGGGGTGTTTCAAATAGGCCTAGTACCCACGCCAAGCATTGTTTCAACTTCAGAAGAAATGTAACACCGTGTATTACGGCTGACTCATACATTTTATTTTAATAAATACCCAACCATCTTTTTTAATTCCAAATACAAAAAAACAAATATAAAATTGAGAATTACCTTTTTTAGAATGCCAGTAAAGTGCAAATGAACAGTAAATAATATAAAGTTGAAAAAATTTATAACAAATCTCTTTTCCTTAAATACAATAATTGTCAATATACGTGGAAAATTATGCACGTATTTTCTAAATTTGTTTGCGTTTTGAACTTTTCAATTTTTGCGTCAAACTAAACAGTTCATAGGTATATGTGTCGATGTATGTATAAGGAATATATTTTATTATATTCAAATAAACAAATCATAAAAACATACGGTCATATTTATTTTTGTTTGGTGTTATCACAAAATACAATTTATATTGGTTTAAGAAAACAACAATAAAAACGTGGAATATACTATACAGTTTTTTTATTTTATTTATTGTGGTAACATGATAATATTCCCAATATCAACTGTTTGATATTTATTCTACACTTTTGTGTATATTTGTTTGTTTTTTCGGTTTTGTTTCTATTTTTTATCCCACAACAATGTCACTGTCAATCAAATATTTTGCAATCGCATTTGCATGACAGCGCCTGATAGTATGCAAGTTTTTTTGTGTATGTATGAGTAGACTTGATATATGAAATAAATGGCGGGCGGTATGTTTTTTATTGTGACTATATAACTGAAAATGTAAATAAAATTCAAAATGTGCACCGCAAAAGCTATGCACCCGAATAAAGAAAACGATTAAATATTGTGCTACCTACAAAAGCCTGGCTCTATAAATAGGCAGTAAAAAGCTTTTCGTATTCACAAATGAAATTTTAAGCCAAATAAAAGTGTTGGGAGAAATGACAAGAAGAGTTGCAAATATTTATTTGGCCAAAAACGTATTGTCAAAGCGTCAGCTGGCTTAATCCGGAAATTTTTAATCGATTTTTCTGCTGAAAGATCTTTAGTCTGCTTTAAAATGAATGTTGAAGATTATTGAATCTAGTTAGTCTTGTATATGTCGTCATATGTTCTTCGTTTTCAGTAGACACTACGGGTAGTTAGGTACATACATATAACAAGTTAATGAAATATTTTCCAAGCGATTGGTATCTCACCCATTGGCTGCTGTAATATTGTGATCTAGGGCTGGAATTGTGGCTAGTTTGTCGCTGTACACGAGAGCTTTCACATATCTCCACAAAACTGGTATAGTGGGGTCAAATTGGATGTCCTTGGCGGCCAAAACGTGATATTAATTGCACACCAAAGTACCACCTTGTTGAAACCAAGTCCAATTTTCCCATTTTTGACAAAAAAGTCTGTACTGAATGCACGCTACCTTGCTCCATTGACTGCAACTTTGCGGCTTTCATTGTTCTTGAAAAAGTACAATCTAATGATGTCGCCGGCCTACAAACCGCACCAAAAGTGCATGTGTCAGTGTAAAGTGAAAGCTCTGGAACTGCCACTAGCCGCTCTTTACACCAAATTCGTCAATTCATATCCAAATACTTAAACAAACTAGTGATCCATCTCAATACTCCAGCGCGCGATTTACTGTAATTTCATGGGCACCAGAGACTCAAACAAAACTGACACATTGAGCTTACCGAGCCGGTTCTCCCAATAGAAAGAGATAGTCTGATGTTATTAATATTTGCATACTATAAACAAATTATTACTAGTTATTACATTGGTAATATTTGCCGTAACGATTGAGTCAAAAATGAAGTTCGTCATTGAAGATAATTTTTTGATAGAAAAAACATTTCTCACACAGCAGGAATCATGATAATAAAATTCAATGATTTGTAAGCGCTGTTTGTTTGTTCATACCCTACTCTTCATTTTTGGCATTGCCACATGTCGCGAATCTTTTGTTTTACACTGAAAACCAAAAAGAAAAAAAAATCATCCGATAAATTTCAATTGGTATGAATTAAATCTTGTTACTTCAGTTATTTTTAAAGGTACTTTTCATTTCGAAAAAATTTCCAGTAGCATTATTGTAGAAGCCGCAAAGTTTTAAGGACTATTCAAAAATTCAATATAAAATCTTAATCCTGGAATAAAAAAATTACTTAAGTTGAAAAATACATAAAAACAAAATTTCAACACAATTCCTAGATTCAATAAAAGTTAAAAAATATAGTCTAGCAATTTTTATTTAGCAAAGTAATAAAATTGTCCAAAAGAGCCAAGTTTTAATGAAACCGAAATTGCACAAAATGTAGGAAAAATTCAAAATTTGAAAAAATGTTGTATTCACAATAACTTCTAAAACTCACCACAAAATCAAGCAACAAAATAATTGCAAAAATACCACAAAAATCAAAATTCACCGAATTCGAAAATTTCAAAACTAATTTGAACTTCACCAAAAAATTACAGTTTTACAAATCCATATTTTATAAAAAACGTTGAAATTTAAAAAAAACGATGCTTCGCAACTTCCAAAAGACCTAATTTTCACAAAAAAGTTACCAAAAACAAACTTCAACATAATTTGAAATTTAAGGAAGAAAATACCCAGAGGCTGAAGAAATTGCACCGAAAACTCCAAATCTTATTAAATATTAGAAATTTTATTAAAAACCCAATTCCGTTATTATCTACAATTCACCAAAAAGTCGGGAGTTTGTCAAAAATTTAAAAGCATTTAGAGAAAAGAAAGCAAACAGGAGGCCAAAATTAAATAACTTAAACAATCCTTTGCACAGGGCAAATTTTGTAGTACAATTTATCTCATGTAAAGGGTATATCAGATTCAACACCGCCGAATATAGATCTATTACTAATTAATAAATATTTTTTTTTCACGCTTAAATTTGGGTTTTTCTTTCTGTAAGAAAACAAAAAAAAATATTTTCATTAATTCGATAACTTTTTTAGAACACTGTAAAAGTTATTATTAATAATATTAATGTTATTAGACAATATCAGAATGGAATGCGAAGGCATTATGATTTTAATTTTTTTTAATGTAGGGGAGATATCTAGAAAGACCGCTAAATTTATAGGTCCTTCTTTAAACGAATTGATTTTAGAGAACCAATTTTTAATTTACGACTACCTCACTCTCATTCAAGTCTCGTGCTACCACTAGCCTTTACTGACAGTCTGACTACTGGAGACTGGTGACTTTCTTTCTCATCACGGAGACTCACCCGTCTACCTCTTGAGAGGTTTTCTTGTCCTTCTCTGCAGAATTCCTCCATTGGCCAATAAACACATGAGTTCCTACGGAAGTTAACCACTTCTCCAGTTCTGCCCATTAATAATATCAAATGATAGACAAAAACCAGCAGAAATAAAAAGTAGCAGTTTATAGCACACAAAAATACCTCAAAATGATTTCATTGATCGCAACAGCTGAAACTGCAGAATGAAGGTTTTAATTTATTTTATTACATTTAGCAATTTATCAAATTGCATTTTAGCGTCAAAAGGCTAAACATTCAAATATATAAATGTAAATTCGACTAACGTATGTCATTTTGCTGTTAGTGTAAAATGTATATTAAACATTAATATTTTACATACCAGTACTATTTATCATTCATATCAATCAAATTCCTATCAACTAAAATTTAGCAGAGAGGTGCCAAAACAAGTTGGAATTTCTTTTTTTAGGCTTCTGTGAGGACAGTTTGTTAGCCTGGTTAATGAAATACTTTACTTTTGGTTAAAGAAAACTGTGATATATTGGCTCAGAACTACGTGCTGGTCTCTAATGACTACAAAAGTATATGAAGACTTTTTTAAGCAATTGACAATTCATCTAAAAATTAATTAATTCATGCTAAACAGGCAACAGCAGTGGGAGGAACAAATGCGACCGCAGGGTTTTTTATTCATTGAGAACATTTCCTAAAATGGATTCTTAGTTATTTTTAGGGAAAGTTAATTAAACTTTGTACCGCCAGTAAAAACAGTTTCATACTCATCACTGTACCCGTAAATTAGTCTTTCTCTGTTTTCTTGTGCGAAGTAAAAACAGTCCCAAAGTTAACGCAACATTTGAATTAAACAGGACATGATTTTTTTTTTTTAGCTTTAGTATTATTTTATTTACTCTTTCTATGAAAAAAATGCAGAATAGGTATATCTTATCTCTATAATAGTATTTATTAAAAATTTCTTACTTGCTAACTAATTTATTGTATTCAAATCTTGATATTCTATCCACGATTGGGTTGAGACTGCCGTCGCATCAGTCTCAATGTGTCTGTTTTTTTTTTTGCAATAAATCGCGCCCTAGAGTGTTGGGAAGGACTACTTATTTGTTTACATATTTGCAAGAGCATATTCTTATTTCTTCCTAAAAAGCGGGAACATGGGTCGCATACGATAAGTCTTAAAATCCTGGTCTGTCATCTTTGTAACTTCTGGATATTTGATGCGCAAATAATACCCCACTGCTAAATATCATATGTCCATATTGGATTTGGATAAATAATGTAACTTTGTATTCCAAAGCCAAGGTTGAGTTAGAACTAACTAACCAGTATAATTGAATTGTTCTAAGTTTTATGGCCGTTATTTTTGCTTCAATATAGCGAGACCAAGCTAGATCCCAAATACTTGACGTGGGTTTACGCAGGGACAGTTATATTTGGTGCTTTTATTGGTGGATACTTTTCTGAGGAAAAACGTTACAGGAGCATGGATTCTCCTTTATTCCCCACTTTTTATCCAGTCCTCTAGCTCATAAATGTGTTGTGCTAAAGTTGTTCAGATGTAAACTTCGCATCATTATTTACACTTATAAATGCAGTGTCATATGCAAATGTTAAGTTATACGTATATGGGGTTGTTTGCATATTCGCTGTGTAGTTGATATATAATAGCGCCACTATTAGACTACATTGAGGGATTTCTGCAGATAGAGTTTCCCATTTTTTGACAGCTGATCCTTTACCTTACTTTGAATGTCCTATCTTTCAAATATCGTTTAAAAACCTTGTGGGAGTTTATAGGTAGCCCATAATTTTAGACTTTGTCGACCGCCTGTTAAATGCCGATAAAAAAAGCTGAGTATTATGGCTTATTTTCAAATGGCACTCTAATAATAGTGAAAATTCTATTGACTTGCTTACTCGAAAACTGATATTATAGCATGATGTTTTTCTTAATAAGGTAAGAAGTTAAACTCGAGATGAATAAATTAAAAAAAATTAGAGTAGGCTAATGGGCCTGTATGATGTAATCTGGCTGGAGCCCTTACATGCTTTAGGGATCATAAGAAGATTGGAAGAAGCCAACGCGCACCATGGCATTAGGTATGAATAGTAAAATTTTCACAAATATATTTTTTGATCCTGTAATATCATCAGGTCCGTGGCATTATGTCATATCTGTATTTTTAATTGTAGAGGTATCCTTAATTCTTTGGATCATTCACTTTTACTAATAATTTGAACAGGGTGTTTTGATGCAGATTTTTGGAACGAATTTCCGTCTTCCCTAGTCAAATTTGGTTTGGAGACAACCGGTTTCGGCTATGTGCCATCTTCAGTGTCATTTGAAGTTTGCATAAATTCGTTAGTGTTTTATTATGTGACAGGTATCTATTTGTCATGTGAGCACGTAGGCATCTGCAAGGTATGAACAGGTAGCAGGTGAAGCTCGTAAGTCGGGTGTTTTTGTACCGCTTGGTAGATGTAAGTTATGACTGTTTTATTGATTGCATTGCATCAGAATTTGTACAGGTACAACATTTTTTTTCTCTCGTAGCTACCTGTAATTGGGACCTGGTGTTTTGTGATAACCATTTTATTGCATCAGAATTTGTGGTGCGACGGTATGTGAACTTTGTTTTTAATTATTTATAGTCTTTTTTGTTGGGGTTGAAAGAAGTCAGTGATTATTGGATTATGAATTTGTTTATTATTTTTGTTGTGTGTCTTGTAGATTAATTTTAGAAGCTCTAATATAACGTCTGAATCGGAGTTTGTTATGTTTGTATATTTCCATGTTTTCTAGGATGTTTAGTGGGCGTCCTTTGTGCTGTGTGTGTAGGAAACTATTTCAATAATGATTTCCAACGCACAATTAGCGAACTCACGTTGTTGTCTATGGTCGCATAGCTGCAGTTTTTGTGCCAGCACGAACTTATACAGGTTGATTTTTGGTAGTACCTAATTCTGCTCATCGGCGCCAAACGGACATTTCTGGATTGTCTTCAATACTGTGCCATGGTATTGGCTTAAGGTCCAAACGAGTGTAGTTTGCGCACTGAAACCAACCTTAAAATGAAATTCACGTTGCGTATTTATAACTAACGCAGACATTCGATAACACACGTGCGGCAGACGTGAAATTGTGATTGATGAAATAGCAAACTTTACTAAATATTTTGACAGCTTGATGGCATTGGCAACATTGGCGGCTTATGAAATGTAACAGTTGGAAAAACTAACTTTGCTATCTGGTGACCTTATATTTAATAAAGACTTTGGAGTAAAGGTGTCTACTGCGTGTCAAATTCAAAGTTAATCAATGCATGGCGAGAGCAACACAACGAATATAACAAAAGAGCCGCTATTTTTGCCCATTTCTCTTCATACATTGGTGAGACTGATTGTTCCGAAATCTTTAAACAATATATAAAAGATCGGTCAAGAAAAGTTTTTTCAAATATGAAATAGCATATAAGTTGTAGGAGTTTCAAAGTTCTTGAAAAACAGCATTCTGTTTGGCTTAAAGGTAATACAAACTATAGGAAAAATTTTGTGGAAAATTGTCAAACAGACGAAGAAAATTCCGAAAACGAAGATGAAGAAATTGAGAATTGTGGCATTTTGAACACACGGTTTTAAAATGCAGTTGACAAATTGGAACTCGAAAAACAAATTTTTGAATAAAAGCCTTTTAAAACATAACTTTGTTTGTTACTTCTTTAAATTTAATAAGCTAAATATCTATTGCTATCTTTGAAAGTTAAAGTAAACTCGAAAAAAAAAATTTTGTAAAAAAAAAACATTTTAGAACACCAGAGAATCTATCAAAAATCTAAAAAAAATGTGGATACGGAAACCTATATCCCTGGAGACCCCTATGGAACTAAATTTTAGTTAATTTTTAGTTAACTTTGCTAACGTTTTTTTGAGTGTATGCAAAACTTTAAGGATCCCTTCCTCCCTCTTAATAGTCTTCCAAAAGTCATGTAAAAAAAATCATTCAAATTGGTCCTGCCGTTTGGCTGTAATTAATTTTGGCCAAAAAAAGGGGTAAAATTTCCTATAGTGCATTGCTTGAAACACTTTTTGATAAGAAATTTGGTTTTGGCAACAACCGCATCGTATATGAAGATTCTAACATTTGCAGTTCTTCAGATAATAAATAATGAAAGCTTACTCTGTATGGGGCTTTTTACCCTTCCCTACGGATTTAAAAATAATTTTTTAAGAATTTATATACACTCTCGATCAGATGATTAGAACCACTTAAATTTATGTCTCTTCATCTTTTCTTATGCAAGCAATCTCTACATCTTTGGAGGCGATCATTTTAGATTTATGTCCTCTTCATATAGATTTACATCCTGATCATCTACATATATAACACATATAATTAATTTTAATCACAAATTGATAGCATTATGATAGCATTTTGTGATAATGAAAAAATTAGGTTATAATTATCGAATTTTCGAATAGTTCGAACATATTAAATTTTAAAAATCACGATTTCGATTTTGGGACTAATGAAAAAACCGGTAAACCGACCATTAAAAGAATTTCAACGTTTATTTTTATTTGTAATTATTACTGGTTAAAGTTCACTCCTGGACATTAAAGTTCACCCATTGACACAAGTCAACGTAATTTTGCTGCTTCAACCTTTAAGGAAATCCAAGCAAATAATTTAAAAATTGTCAATGATTATTTAATAAATCAATTAAATTTTAATTGTAAAAAAGTGCCTCTGGCATAAAAATATAGAAAGATAATTCATAATTCATTTGGCCAAAAGTGTTCTTAATTTACAATAGTGAATGAACCATTTCAAATTATATTTGTTTACATGGATTGTTATTATTCCTTTGTTTTCCTCTAGACGAAAGAACCTCTTGCAATCGGTTCTAGCTTGAATGTGTTAATTAATTTGTTACTAAGATCCAATCATTGCCAATTCTTTCTTTCTTTCTTTTTTATATTAAATTTGGGGCATCGAGAAGCAGTTATCATTATGCGATCAGTATACGGTTTAATGATCCGAGACCTACTGAAAGTAGGCACATTTGCTAACGTGTTTTGTTTTAAAATGTTCCTGTCTCATATGTTTTATATGTCTGTTAGTTCACCGATTAAAGAAGCCAATAAACAACCATACACCATGACTTTGCCACGACCACATATATTTGGTTTGTTAAAGAGCCATTGACAAGTAGCTGTCGGGGTACGTGTTTTTCCGAAATGAGAACTAATTCTGTGTACATCGTTCGGTTTGTCGCTTTTTAACCTGGAAGCAAGAGAGTATAACACTACAAGAAAACTACACTCTGAGCATGGGCCAACATAGTGGTACTATATCTCTGCTGTGTGCTACTATCTCGGATACTGGTGTCAGCGAACTTATATTAATAGAAAACAGTTCTTAAAACGTTGAGTAACTAAAGTGATGAATAATTTTGTCCGTGTGTGTATGCCATTTAGAAAAAAATTATGAAAAAAGTACAACTTTAAAAATCCAATTTATCCTCACTTTTTATTTAAGGCAAAGGAAATTCAATAAAATGCTGAATAATATGACACATCAATTAAGAAATTTTTAAGTAAATTTTGTTTATGCGGGAAAAGAACCTGTACTAAAAGTGTCAGTCAAGAAAACAAAAATTAAAAAAAACCGGGTTTTCTAAAGAAAAAAACCGGTTGCAATTTCAAAAAATTCGACCACTGTAAGCCTGAAAACCCGTATAGCTTCGTCGATCACTCTAGTTCCAATAAAAGAAAAACTTAAACAATACTTTGGTGTTGCATGTCGTAATACAATGAGTTGCTATTTATTCTCTGTTTCTTCGTTATTTTTTCTTTGTTTCAAATATTTTCCTTATATTTTCGACTAATGGTATAACCTTTTCTGATTACAAACACACCGAGTGCTTAAGCAGTATTTTCAACTAATAACAAAATTAGCAGTCAAATTTCTTCAACTGAGAACTATGCAATCAATACAAGCCATTTACATTAAGGGCCACTGTTTGGCCATCTGAATATGTGTGTTTAACATTTTTTAATTTTTCTTTTATAAACTATTTTTGGTTTGTTGGTTTTGCAATTTGTTTGATTTAGAGTTGTTAAAATATCTAAATGTTGGCGATAGTTGAAAAAAAATCATATGGACAATTTATGCATAAACTGAAAAAAATAAATTCTCAAATTTACATACAACACATACAAATAACCACTCATTTGTTAGATTCCATATGTCATTTGCATGTTTGTACGTATCCTGCATGTTTTTCAGTTTTGTTTTGTTTTTTTTTCGCCATTTTCTCTTTAACATATTTCCCAATATAAATCAAATTTGTTATTGCACTTTGAACACACACACATACACGCACACAGAGCAATGAGTGTTTTATGTGAATTTAATTCAAATAGAGCTGGGTGTGAATTATTCTTCGTGGCAAAATTGCAAAAAAAAAGAAAAATATATTTTTATTATAAATATTATAGTTTTTAACTAATTCAATTAAAATATGATTGTGTGTAAAAAGTAAAAAAAAAGAACCAAACAAGTTAAATTAACGAAACATATGAGCAGTAGTTTTGAGAGAAATATATGCATTTCAATCAAATACTCGTTAAAAATGTAGAGAAATGCAAAGCTATCGAAATAAATAAATAATATTTCATTTCTAAAGTATAATAATATTTTTTAAAACAAGTGCTCGTTGTATGTGTTTTTATTATGCAAAGAATTTTTTTTTAAATTAAAATCGAATATATTTTTTAGATTAATTTACAAAGTGTAGCACTGGCTTGGGAAGAATTTTTAAAATGATGAATTTCTCTAAAATTTATGCTTTGAAATATGGTAAAGTTTAATTAATAATTTGCATATTAACTCTAAACTTCACGACAAACAAAATTACCATATTCTAGGCCAACCCACTATCATTGAATTATATGATACGTAATTCATTAAGAGGCCATAACTAGAACTTGCCGTTAATTAAAGTATATAATTAAACTGAAAAAGGAAGGATGTTCTTAACTTTCAACAACAGGTTTATTAATCTGAAGTTGTCTTATTTAAAACAGCAAAAAATTATAAAATTTTTATTTAGTTTGCAAATCATAAATAGAAATGGAAAAGATGCCGCGATTATTTTATATTAACGAGATAGAATATATTTTTGAAGAGAAAAATATGACAATCATTTTGGAACGAATTTCCGTCAAGTTTGGTTTGGAGACAAACCGGTTTCGGCTATGTGCCATCTTCTGTGTCATTTTTCGTTCTGAGAAGTTTGCATCAATTCCTTAGAGTTTTATTGTGTGTCAGGTATCTATTTGTCATGTGAGCTCTGTAAAGTGTGAGCATCTGTAAGGTGTGAGCAGGTAGCAGGTAACGCTTGTAAGTCGCGCGTCTTGCACGGATTGGTAGATGTAAGTGATGACTGTTTTATGGCTTTGTATTGCATCAGAATTTGTGTTTTCGGATGGCAGGTAGATGTTAGAGGTAATTTTGTTTTTCACGTAGCTGCCTGTAGTTGGGACCTGGTGTTTTTGTATAGATTAGACGATTGTGATTACTATTTTACAGATTTATGACAATGATTGTTTGACAGCAAAGAAATAATTAAAAGATAGTCCTTGCCACAATATATTTTTAAAAACCAATTTCATTTGTGAAACTTGGTCGGTTTTCACTCTTGCACTAACACATTTTCAAAAAGATTAATTTAATTGTACAAGGAAATTGTAATAACGAATAATAGTTGTGTGTCACTTTATTGCTCATTTTAGCTAAAGGCACCTTTCACTAACGTGAACTTTAAAAGCAAGTTGTTGTTATGGCCCTTAATAAAATCTTGTTGTTTAATATCGTATATTATTATTATACTATACTGGCCTCACCCTATATATTTCGACATATCTGTCGTCATTTAAGGAAAAACTATTATGAATATAAACTAGTGTTTCTATGCTGGAGGATCGTTACTACGTATAACGCGTACAGCAAACAACCCACCTCAAATTTGAATTTTCAGTTTTTCAGATAAAGGGAAATTAATATTTACTTTATATGGTGGGTACCCCTTACATCCGCTTCAGACTTTTAAGTAGTTTTATGAGTACGCAGTTGATATTCTAAATACCACGCACCAAATTTGACATAAATGGAAAGTATTAACTTTGTATGTCGGCATCTGTCTGCCCGCTCCCATTGCACTATAGGAAATTTTACCCACTTTTTTAGACAAAAGTTAAAATCAAAATTTTTTATAAGTGTATTATTTGTTTTTGCTTTAATATAAAAAAACAATAACAAAGTAAACATCTCTGCTTAAATTTTTCGAAAGAATTGACTGACAGTTACATTATCACATGTTTTGCTTGCGATTTGTAAATTAGTTATCAAAAAACGTTTGACTGCAGTGAATTTTGTGATAGTTTGTAACAAAAGTTTTCATAATAATAATTTATATTTTTAATAAACTTTATTCTAGTTTTTTGACCTTTATTGTTATTATGATGTCTAATTTTTCTAAGCTCCAGGTCATCAATAAAATCTTCCTTATTATAAATTATAATAAAAATTAATTTTATTTTTTCCAATATTTCGCTACGCCTTTGTGTAGCATCGTCAGGAAATAAAATAAAATTATATTTCACAGACTTCAAAACAAAAATCAAATTGTGAAAATTATTGAAAAATTTTTTCATATACAATGAAAAATATTTCAAATTTTCAAAAAACACAAATACATACAAATCATAAAAAACTAAAAAATTAAAAAATGTTTTACATTAATGTGTAGATGTATATATGTACATATGTATAAACAATACATATGTATAATCCTAAATTACATCATCTTATCTTATGTATTAAATGCCTATATATATGAGCGACATTATCTGTATCCGCTTTATAATTAATTCTTTGAGACATTGGTGTTTTACAAATTTGTAACATTTCCAATATGTAACGTTTCTTATAATTTTTCTCAATATTTAGCACTGACACATTTTCAAAGTTAGGACAGTGATTCAATTCAGAACAATGGGAAGATAGAGCTGTTTTATTTGAATTTTTACATCTATGGTCCGACTTATGTCCGGCTATTCTAGTTTTTAGCATATTTTTCGTTGTACCCACATATACCTTACTACAATTCTCCTGATCATTACCATTACAAGGTATTTTATAAACCACATTCGACATTTCCATTTTCTTAATTCTATCTTTAGTTTTACTGAATAATCTATTTAAAGTATTGTAAGATTTATGAGCAATTTTGTATTTATCGCTATTGAAGATTTTTGATTTTTCAAGTCGCTCTGATATTCCTGGCACATAAGCTAAAGACTTATAAATCTTGGGCTCTATAACGCTTCTTGTGTTAACATTTCTACTACTTCTAAAAGAATTTATTAATTTATAAGAAAGTTGCTCGGGAAAACTATTTTCAATTAATATATTCCTGATCCTTTCCTTGTTCTTCCTATGAAACTCCTTGTCACTTATCGTTAACACCCTTTGTACTAAATTTTTTAAGAATTTATAACACTCTCGATCAGATGATTAGAACCACTTAAATTTATGTTTTTCGTAGGCCATACCTTTTTGAGTTTTTCGTCGACAGCTAAAATTTTATTTACAACGGCAAGTTAAAGTTTAACGCAACCTTTTCAAAAAAAAAGACAGAAAATAAGAAGAATTTTAAATTTAGCGGTCAGAGTCGAGATCGATGTACATATATCGTTCGCAAGGATATCTCGGGCCATTACAAGGAAAATTGAGCCAATTCATAAAATTGTGCTCGGATACTTAAAAGATACTGCAAATAAAGAAAAACATAAAGAAAGCATTCCTAACACTTCAACCGTTCTTTCAGCACCAATAAACAAATCTTAAGCTAATATACAAGCGAGTATCTCAACGATAAAAAAAACTATTACAGGTTGTGTATACCTTAAATTAAAAGAAAAACTTAAGAAAAAACGCCGTTGATTAATGTAAGCAGAGAAAATCGATTACAATTTGCTAGAGAGCACATGACATGGAACTTTCAAGTCTTGTTAATAAATGGCGTGCTGTGGTTTTTAGTGATGAAGTGGAATTTAATTTGGCTACTATTACTGTATTCATGATATAAGAGAATTTGAAAAATTTGCTACAATTAGCTTTGCTTAAAGTAAATGTTCATTTTGGACCAATTTCATGGATTCCGCAACAGGATAATGCTCCTATATACGAGGATTGCATTTTATATTTCGCGATTAGAGAACAAAAACAAATATTAATCATCCTAAATCACTTAATTGTTTTTCAAAATATTCTTCATAAAGATCTATACCCTTTTGCATGCGTTTGAACTAATTGTCGAAGCCGATGTGTGAGTGCTCGCATTGTCGTGGTGAAGAGTGATCCGTCTTCGGCGGTTAGTTTTCCTGATTTCTTGGAAAACAACTGGTAAACAAATGGTTGTGTACCACTCAGAAATAACTGTTATGCATTGTTCTAGTGGTATGATTGCGACATATCTAGTTTTTCCGAAAAAACAGGGACCATTTGCTTAGAAGTGCTTCGTGCGCGAACAACTTTTGTTGGATTTGGCTCATCTTGAAACACCCATACTGTCGACTGCTGTTTAGTTTCGGACTCATACGGGTAAATCCACGATTCATTATCTGCCACGATGTCATAGACGTGTTTCGAAGCACCGCGATCGTATTTTTTGAGCATTTCTTTCGACCAATCGACACGAGCTTTTTTTCAGCGTTTGACAAATTGTGTGGGATCCAACGCGGACAAATTCATCAATCACTGTTTTTTGGAACATCAACTGATTTTGGACCACGATAGAATTCACCAAACCATCGATAAACACTGGTCCTTGATGGAGCTTCAACGCCAAAAATAGAATTAAGTTCATCCATGCACTATTGATGAGTTAATCTACGTCGAAAGTTTTAAAAAAATAATCGCTCGAAAATGTTCACAATTTAATTCCATTTTTATCCGAGATGAAGCATTTAAGTTACAGTAAACAACACAAATATCGGTCGTATGTCAACACGTTCTGAGTACGTTTAACCTCGAAAATGTCCGACTTTACGATAGAGCTGTCATTTGCCAGATTGCAACAAAAAGGTTTCCAAATCCTGAAAAATAAAATAATTTCTTTCAAACCAATATGTTCGTCTTCTTAATAAGCAACCTTGTTCTGAGGGGGATAAACAAATCGACGATAAGAAGTTACTAATTCCTTATGATTCAATGAAAATCTGTTTATTTGGGATTATATTAAACAAGCACCGTATCATCGACTATTAGTATGTAAAATATTATCATTAAACCCAATATGGCTTGTTGTTGCTATTACATTTCTATTCATACTAACGACAAAAATTAACATTTGGCGTATTTTTTCGAAAAATAACTTGAAACAAACTTAATTTTTTTGTTGCTACTATTTCTATAATCTTAAGAAAAGAATTTTTCTGATGATAGTACGATTTTAGCAAAAATGTCTTAAAGATATTTTATATAATCGGGGAGACCATCTAGCCCGGCTTACTTAGATCGGTTGAAAAGAATGACAGTCTAAACAAGACACTATCCTGAGTTTCCTTTGACAAGGTGGTTAAAATTATGGCCTGCCAGGACAAAATTTCCTTGATTAGGTTCAGTAAAACTATAAAATTACTACGTTCCACGTAGTTAAGGCGAATAATCTCGCTCAGCTGTGTGAATACATGCCTAAAAGAATCAAAGGGAGTATTCCTATTCCACTAAATGCTTTACCCACAAAGTATAATATAGAAGAAGCCTTAGCATTGTTTATGGAATTGGGATTGTCAATGGAAAAATATTCTATTTTACGAAGCTCTTTAAAGAATCATAATGTGAATATTCTTCCTGGATACAAAAAGATTACATCTGCCAAAAAAGAAGCAGTGCCACCTATTGTAAAGGTTACTGAAGTATCGGTAGAGGTAAAACTGCAAGACTTAATGGATCATACAGCCAAACGCCTAATTCAAAGTTTGCCTGAAGAGGAAGCAGTAGGCTTACATTGATAAATAAGTGGGGATGTGATGGATCTTTCTGTCAAAGTGCTTACAAACAACCAATATCGACAAATGACACAACTATTACAGATACAAATATGTTTATGGCTTCAGTACTTCCTTTACGACTAAGAACTGAAATCGCTGAGCATTGGAAAAATCCTCGCCCATCATCAGTTCATTTTTGCCGTCCGATAATTTTTCAATATGCAAAAGAGTCTTTAGAAATAATCAAATCTACAGTGAACGATATAAAAAAGCAAATTTCGGAACTAAAGCCTTCTGTTATTTCAATAAAGAATGGAAAAAGTGTTTCGATTGATTATGAATTTTTTCTCAAAATGATTAATGGCAAAGTCTTAAATGTAATAACAGATACCTCGTCAACTTTAAAGTGTGCAATTTGCAAAAAGTCACAGAAAGACTTTCAAAATTTTTATGACACAAGTGATGAGCCAAATTATGAATATGGAATTTCTCCATTACATGCCAGAATTAGGTGCATGGAGTTTATTTTAAAACTAGCGCATGAAATTCCGCGTAAAGGTGAATGTTTTGATATGAACGCAACACAAAAAGAAAAACAATCTGCTCGAAAAAAAATTATACAAAATGAATTTCTTAAGAAGCTTGGGCTGAAAGTAGACTGCCCAAAGCAGGGGTATGGAAATACCAGCGATGCCAATATGTCCAGAGCATTTTTTGAAAATGATGAGGTAACAGCCCGAATTACTGTGGTCGACAATAATATTATAAAAAGGTTGGCAGTTATCCTAAATGTTAGAAACTCTAGAAAAATGGTAAATGGCCCCAAGTTTGATGATTATGCATCAAAAACTTCCCAACTTTTAGCTCAAATGTATCCTGAGAAGAAACTTACTCCTACGGTTCATAAGGTATTGGCTCATGGTAAAAATTTTAATTGAATGTCAATGCTTACCGATTGGCGAGTTGTCAAAAGAAGCCCAGGAATGCAAAAACAAAGACTACAAAATACACGAATACTTGCAAAATTTCACAGATTACACAGAATGCGGACCTTTTCAATATGTTGGCGGCCTTTTCCGACCCACTAATTTCATCACGAAGACATGTAAGATCTCGAAAGGATTTGAAAGAACATAATTATAGCTCCGATATGTTAAGTCTATAAGTTAACGCTCCCAATGTTATTGACTATTTCAAAGAGAACTAACTAATGAAAACCAATTATTCTAGCTAAATAAAACATATACTAAATAACATTATGTATATCTATAGCATAAATATATTAATATTAAAAATGTGTTTCTGTAATAGAAATAAAAAATCGAATATTGGTTTAACATGTTATATTCGAATGTTTTTTCTAAACTTTCGGATTTGAACAATGTGTATTGCAATGCGCACCTTGTTAAACTAGTTACGTAATATAAATTTACTTAGATTTAAATATTAAATGTATATAAAAATGTGTATTTGCGATGCAAATAAAAAACTTATATTTAAAAAAACAGGTTAACATTTAACTGGAAAAATTATCCTATTTTAACCGCAATTTTTGGACCCTGTACATCTAGCAGTATTTTGTAAACATTATTTTGAAGCTTAAAGTGTCCTCTGTCAATATCTTTTTAAATCTTTAAAATATCTTAATTATTTCAAAAGTTATAATTTTTGCAACGAAAAAAATCAAACGGCCCCACTGTGCGCCGTTAAAACAACATGGCTGTCGTAGACTGAAAATATTGACCCGCCAATTTTAAAAAACCTTTTGTTTCTAAGGCTTTTAATATTTAAATAAATATTCTTAAGTATTCTTTTTTTACTCAACAGCCTGAAAAAGGCTAAAGATATTTTTACTCGTTGTTTAATTTTTCTTATCTACTAAATTCTTATTCATTTATTTACATTTCACAAAAAATCATAATAAATGAAAGGATATCATTAAAATATTTATTTTAGTTTTTATTTTGTTGTACTTAAGACCAGCAAAAAAAAAAAATTAAAGCGATACAAAAGAAATATGAATCAAGTACTTACCGGCACCATCACGCCACTCTTCAACACCATAGTCGGGTAAAGAATTTGAGTCTAATTTATTTTTATTACGACGTTTGCCATCTTTTTAAAGTTTGTTTTTTTATTATTATTTTATAGTTTGTTTATATTTGCAAGGATACAGGATATTGTTGTTGCGTGTTGGCGTTTATTTGAATTTTTTTTTTATTTAAGGATTTTTCAAGTATTAAAGAGGGAAAAAAATATTAGAAAACATGGCAAAAAAAAAACAAATGAATGACGACAACAAAGAGGACGTTGTTGACCGCATAAAAATAAACCGTTTTTGTACAGTCATACACATACACACACACACAGGCAATTACAACCGAGGATCAGGAGAGACAAGTTTGGTTTATTTATTGCCCAAGTAGTTGTAGCAGCAAAATTGTTTGTTGAACACCACCCCACGTATAATACCGACAAATATAACCAAGCGAATTGTTGGATTGTGTGAGTGTGTTGTTGTATACGAGACACATTGGTGAATGTTGTTGGTTTTAACAGACAGAAAATTTGTTGTTGTTGTTTTTTATTATGTTGTTATTAACAAGTTTTGTTTGTTTGTTGTATTTTTATTACGTTGGCAGGCCATTAAGGAAATAAATAAATATAAAAAATTATAAATAATTTTATGTTTTTTAAAAGGAAGACAGAAAAAGAAAGGGAGAAAAAAGGAAAATAAAGTTTATTTAAAGCGGATATTTTTTGTTTCAATTTTTTTATTTTTATTATTTCGTGTTGCCAAAGAAAAAATAAGAACGCAGGTTGTATGATATAATTGGTTAAAACGTAGAAGTTGCAATTTTCTATATATCGAAAAAATGATCGAAAAGTTAGACAACTCACTCTTCATTGGTTGCTTAGAAATACTCTCTCATAGTTCTAAGGTATCTTATTTCATACTAAAATACATTTTTTATTTAAAAGTCTGAACTTTGAATTTCTGTATTCACAAATAGAAGACCAATTGTAACTGGAACCATCATCGATAAACCATATGCAAAGAAGGCCGTCAGGTTAGCATCACTAATTCATCTCTGAAAAGAGTGTTGAATATGCTAGCTGTGAAATAGCAGTAGCAGAAATACTTTATTATGCTATAAATATGAAAAGTTTTATTAACAATCATTTCGCTGTACAGCAATAGCAAAAGCAAAAATAAAAAAATTTGCTGTCACAAAATAGCTAATTTAAGATATTGCACTCACATTGGCAGCATTGTGAAATAGTAATCGCACTACGCCTTAACAGGGAATTTAAAAAAATATATATTTCGATTTATTAATTTTTAAGTTCCGGGAATTCCAATTTATTTTTTCCTCCATTCGTTTTATTCAATAACGAAATAGGACAATATAAAATGCACATGCAAGTTTGCTTAAGATTTTCCAGTACATCCTTTCAAAATAAACAAAGACCAAGAGCAAGAAAGGTGGCAGCCACTATTTAGTATTTCTCTTCTATTTTATATTTTGAAGAACACAAAAACAGCTAAATATATAACGTGAATATTTTCTTTTGCGATTTAGAAGTAAATGTTGCTATTTTCAATATGCTTTAATCGTGCTTTGAAAAAAAAATGTTTGCAGCATATACCTAGTCCTGCCATAAATAATGTTACAGAAGTTAGACTTGGTTTAAATCCTGGGGTATTGTTTAGGTTATCCTCATCTCTTATCAGATATCTACTTGATACATCAGAATAATAATCCTAATCAGTTTGTATTTTTCTTTCACTCGGTAAACATGGAGTGGGGTGATAAAGAAAACCGGATCGTTGTGCTCGCCTTACACAAATTTGGAAAATGTAGATGAGAGATTTACAACACTTTCGTATGTTCGTGTACCGAACTATAAACAGGTACAATGAGACCTCATCTGTAAGTGACAGACCTCGACCAGGTGGTCCCCGCAGCGTGCGAACAAATAATGCAGTGAGAGCAGTGGCTGCTCGAATTTAAAGAAATCCCATCCGAAAACAAAAAAATGTATCTCGGGAAATGGGAATCTCTGGCAGATCACTGTCTCACATAATAAAAAGTGACCTTAGGATGGGTGCATTCCGAAGATTGATGGGACAAATTAAGGTACCGTTATGCCGATGGACTCTATCGCATAATTTTGTTTACCGATGAGAACATTTTTACGATAGAAGAAAAATTTAATCGCCAAAATGATCGTGTGTACGCGCACAGCTCTAAAGATGCCAAGGAAGTCATTAGAAGAGTAAAAAAAGAGGTCACCACCCTTCTTCAGCAATGGTGTGATGGGGGATGTGTTATGATAGCATCACAAGGCTTCACTTTTGTAAAAATGGGGTTAAAACATCGACTTAAAACTATCAGGATGATATTTTGGAGCCAGTTGTCAAGCCTCTGAATGAAACTCTGTTTGCTGCTGCTGTATTTAAATTGTTGCTATTGTTGCCGTATTTTTAATACAAGCTACAATGCAAGCGCTAGAGAGAAAGAGATGAAGAGAGAATGAGAAGGACAAATGAATTGTATTTTATTATGGCAGCATAGTTGTAGTCTTTGTATATTTTGTGTGCCAAAATATATCACAACTCCTTCTCGATAGGAACTATTGAATCTACTTGTTCTCTACAACTCTTGAAACTACTACACAAATACGCTTCAAGAAGCAACATTGTTGAAATAACTAGGAACTAAGACGAACATATTATGATTGTATTACATATAATCAAATTACATTATTATTATAGATAAAAATTATATGGTGCTTAGAACAATAGAAAAGAAATTCAAAGAGTTCGAAGACAATTTTCTTTTAAAATAACTATTGTCATACTTTGATGAAACACACAAAAATTTACCATATTATGTTTATTAATAAAAATTTATGGTTAGACTTCAATATAATATTTATGTATAGTGAAAATAATTTCTTCCTGATTAGAATTTTAGTGAGAATGATCAACTTAATCATGTTGTTATTTTTATAAATGGTAATCATTTAATGACTAAATGTAAAAACCGACATGCTTATTGTAATGCTTAGAATATTTTCAAATAAACATAATATGTTTGCCACTAGGACTATACTTGTCGCGGTCCCTAACAAGAGAAGCTACTGCCAAATAATATCCCACTGCTAATAGTTCACCAGTTGCCAAATCGATGGTGCACATTGTAGATATTTTTTAAAACGTTGAGCTGACTATAGCTTGTATCATGCCTGTACCCGTAATGTTGCCCCATAGTTTTTTGCAAAGTCTTCTATAGAGTGCCCCAATAAAAGTGCACTATTGAAACCCTTGGTGCAAAATGTCGTTTGTTACATGCGCAGTGTGACAGGTTGCACCATCCTGCTGAAAGCACAGAAGCTACAAGATTTATATAGTGTGTTCCGATCTACTCGTCGTTAATATAATAAAATGCTTGCGTGACTGAAAAAATGTTTTCCTTTTTAACAAATAATTTTTTCAGCTGAATATTACGATAAATTATTCCTAACGAGAGTGGTTCGCACCTAAGGTCCTGCTTTTTTATAAAACGTAAGGCAACGCCAGAATTTATGTGAAAAACAAAAACAAATTTCAAAAAAATTTTTTATTTTTTTTTTTCATACAAATTTGTGTGATTTAAACGCCACAAAACATAAAGCATAGACTTTCTTTACAAAAAATTCTACTGCTATCCGTACAAATGCCTTTCGTTTTATAAAATAAGGTCCTAATGTGTATTAGTCAAAAAGTTTGACCCTTTGGTTGATTGTTGTCTTTCAGACAGGAAAACGGTTACTGGTTATGTGATGATTGATCTTGTTCTTTTTTCAGTCGAAATTCATAATTATTTAAGTTTTAAATCCATCAGATCATGTCTTTAAGGATGAAAAACCCTACAGACTTTTCCACTTTTATTTTATGGCATACATTATCTATTTTAACTTGACATCCAAAAATAAAATTAATGAAAATAAAATTCTATGTTTTCTTTTTTTATGAATTCCAATTGATTACTATATAAACTTCAGATGACTAAATTGCCTTTTAAATAATTTAGTTAAGAATATCATACAACCCTCGTTTAACGCAAAAAAACTTTAAATAATAACTTTGCTAACACAAGCACGCCATAAGTTAATGAATAATTATGGTTGCAACAAAAAATAATAAGAAATATTGCAAATTAAATAAAAACTAAAGCGGTGCAAAATATCAAGTGCAAAGATCTCTTAAACAATAGACAAAGGGATTTTGCATTTGGTTTTGTTTAAGTTTTAAAACAACAACCAAAAAAATAAACAGAGGGTAGGTAGCTGATATCAAACTCACACAATCGTATTGAAAACAAAATTATAGCATACTTTAAGGCTTTTTGTGGAAAAATATAAAATTAATTCTGTAAGCTATAAATTTTTACATCATTTTTTTGTACCCTAGAACAACTTAACAAATACATGGAAATACAACAATAAAAAATAATTGTGGTTGTAGTTGTGATGCAAAGTGCTTATGGTGTTAATTCTTTTCTTTTGAAACATGAAAAGTTTTTTGCATTGAAGCCAATGCAAGCATGAGGTGCATTTTAATTTTATATATTTTTATGTTTTTTTGCAAAGTATGATTTGATGTTGATGATGCCGATGGTGTGGCTGTTGTGGGTGATGATGGTGCTCAATGTATTTCATAATTGAAATTATTTTCATAATTCGCCTTTTACTTTTATTTAAGATTAACTTTTTGGAATAATCCCTAATAACAGGTGCTTGTTTACAGGAGCGATATTATTAAGTAGCATGGTGAAGCACAATAAATACTTAAAGGCATTAAATAATTCTTACAATAAAATTACAACAAATTCGAAATAAAAGTTGAAAAGTGGTGATTAAAAGGAAAGATTATGAACTTGGTAGTTACGCGCTTCAGTCTAGAAGAAGTCTTCACTTGACTGCAGCTGGATAAGATTTAATTACAAGAAATTCTTTTGTTATAGTGGGACAGCTACCATAAGATAATAAATTTATACATAATTATTTTATTTCTATAACTAGGTTTTCTCCTAAAGTGTATTTAGAAGGGCTTGCTTGTTATTGATGGGTATCCTGAGCTTCATAAAAAAATTTTGGCAAGGCTCTACAGAGACCAATTTTAATCAAGACCTGGCCGCTGCGATTCCGCTGCTAGAATAAATCCTCCTTAGTTCTTTGAAACATTATGCCTAGGAGAAAGCTAAGATTTATTGTGCCACTATAAAATAATTACCTCTTCGTTCTTAAAGTCTGGAACTTTTTTCAGATTCATATAACGTGGGCCTTCTGAAAGCCAATCAAGCTTCGATTTGAAATAGGCATGCTAATTAAAACAAATTAAAGACTAACTTTAGATAAACAAAATCACGAAGATATTCCAGCTGCTTCTGAAAACTTTTTCATAAATTGTTACCAGAATCGCACCAATTAACTAATGTATTTATTTATATCAAAAAAAAGTTCAAGTACTTTTACGCGAAGTAATTCTTCTAATTCCTTTTAAGCCTCTTCTTAAAATGTTAGGAAAGAAACAGCTTTGCCGTAATGAATGTGCACAGTGCGCTGCAATTAATAACTTAAAACAAATTAAAAAAAGCCAACATGATTGAAAAAAGTTTATTAATGAAAGCAGTGAAACGGCAGCGTTAAAATCAATACTTAATTTCATTAAAGAGCAATGTGCTTTTCTGTTGAAAATATTGTAGCTTTAGTCAGTTTTGTTTTAGCTTTTTAAGGGCAAAAGAAGCTGAATTTAGCGAATGATATCAGCAAAGTAGAACAAAAATTAATATATTGAAACATTAAAAATAACTACACAAACATAAATGAATAATAGAAAAATTTGAATTACTTTTTCGGCTGAACATCGTACCTAGACTGCGATTTAGCATGGCCATTTCCGATAAGATGGCAGTGGTGGGTGATGGCATTTCTGTAATGAAGAAAGAGCAATAAAAATGGCAAATTTTAATTTATGTACATAAAAATTTGAGAAGAAATTAAGTGTGTTGATGGAAATGTGTAGTATGTTCTTTTGTAACTTATTTGCAATACTCCACACATATAATTTTTAATGGTTCAAAATATGTTGTGCAATGGCTGTTCTTGATTGATAAGGAGTTATGTCATGTCTAACGATATTTTGGTGACTTACACTGACATTTGAGTGTGGCAACACTTACACCAGGGTTGCATTAGAAATGTGCTTTTTGCACTTAAAGCGAAATAATTATACAGTGGAATGTATTATCCGCGACTAGATTTTGGGAATTTGGGTCTTTTTCATCATTAGAAACCTCAACTTCCATTTGACTGCATTCTAAATGATGTAAATGAAATATAGCAACGGTAGCTGAGATTGAACATGATTGGCAACCTGGCTTGTGGGATTTTTCAAACTGGCATATATTCGACAGGTAATTCGTTCAAAGTACGCGACCAAAATATGCCCATCGTCATCGTGTCTATCACTGGGCTGTTGAAAAGTATTTAGTTCGTAGATTAGTGGCTCTAATAAACAGAGTGTTCGTAGTTACAGTGAGAAGCAACCAGCAGAATTGCAGGGGCTGCCCTTACAGCCAGAAACAACTACGATTTTGAGCTGAAATAATCGGTAAACATTTTCTTATAAAATGAATACTTATATTTCAGTCTTCCTCATCTTTATTACATCTATTACTTGATGTAATGCCGAGTATAGGGGTGGAGCAGTAAGATGGTAAAATGCCGAGAATTGGGTGGGTGGGGGATTACTCACCCCCCATATTTTAACATATTTTATCACGTAGCGAGGCAATTAAGTTTCACTACAGTTACTAATTGAAATGAAGCGCAGAGAACAACATTTTAGCTTTTATAGCTTATAAATAAAAAAACTTTCAACCGAGTGGAAGGCGTGTGGAAAGAACAGAGTAAAGCTTGAATGGTTATAGACTACATCAACAACTCGCCTTACTGTTTAGATGAAACGAGTTACTTTCTCGCCACTCCACTCGTTACGTGTAGTCAAGAGAAAAGAGCTTGTATTGTAAACGCTACGAGATTATTACTCTTCAACTGCATATAAAAGAGAGTAAAGAGCGAGAGTTGACGATAGTGCAGTCAAGTGCGAAACTCTCTTTTAACGGGTCAATTTAGATTGCGTTAATTGTTCTATTGCCCCAAAGTGGACGCATTTTTGTTTGGATTTAACTTGAATTTTAATTTAATTTTTATTTGATTAGATTTTTTATTCAGTAAAATTATGTTCCTCAATAAATCAATTAAAAAAAAAATTAAAATAAAAATGTATTACATAGTTAATCGAGTCAATTAAAAACTTAATTAGAATTCAAGCAGAAGTCGAAAATAGGCTCTAAGAGGTTTGCTACCCATAAATTAATGCATGCCATCAATTGTTCCTTAAGAGCTCATCTATTTGTGTTCGCTTGGGCTATGAAACTTGAAATACTTTTTTCTTTATTCTGACTTATGAAACAAATTTCTCGCTGTATTGCTGTAGAATATCCAGAAGCTCTCAATATTTCACCCTGGCGAATAGGTCTCGAATACAGTTTTTGGTAAATTTTATGACTAAGTCTTGGTTTTTTCTATTTAAATAGTCTCTAGTATCCTGTGCCGCTAACGTCATTGTAGCGCAACAAACGAATAAATAGTAACACGAAAAAAGCGGACAAAAGGAAATTGAGACAAATTTAATGAAATGGAAATGAAATGAAACTTAATTAATGTTTAAAATATTGACAGAACGAAAAAATAGAAAAAAACACAGCTAAAATAAATTTGTCAAACATTGATATAAACCTACAGGCATACACATTTTCTTTTCCATCTGATGAAATCAAGGTAAGCCGTTTGCTTAAAACAAATAATAAATTTAAATACAAATAACGTTGTTCTCTTACACTTTTCAAATTTAAAGTTTAATTTATTTTTTGTCTGTTCGTGTGGTTAAAATGTGAAAATGAAATAAATGAAAATACTCAGTGAATTAACTCTCTGCTTGCATACCGTCAAGTTTTATGTTGCCATCAGTTTCGCCTAATGAATTTTTTGCAACGCATCGATAAGTACCAAAATCATTAGGACCCACATTACGTATTTTTAATTTCATGTATTTGGTGTAACCATTCACCGTTGATGTCGTTTCATATTTGTCACCAGCACGTGAGGTATCTGAAAATGAAACAAAAGAACAAACCGAAAAGTAAATACTGGTGCTGCTCCAAATGAAGGCTAATTTTTTTTGTTATAATCAAATATTTTGGAAATGAAAATTGCAGCCAAAGGCAAAAATACCCGTAGTTCTAAATGACAAACGATTTTCCATAGCATTTGGATACACAAAGTAGATTAAATAGGAGGTATTTAAAAAATGGATAAAATACGAAATTTCGAGTAACAAATTGATCAGTAAAGCCCTTGTTCTCTTAAAATTGTTTAAATTTCTGCTTTTGCAAAACAACAATTTTTATATCTTTAACAATATTAAAATAAAAATATTTCTCTTTCGATCCCTATTGCAACTAAAACTCATACGGGATGGACCTGCTCTGACGCATTTTTTTCTCTTTTCTATTCTCTTTTATAGCAACATTCCTTATATCAGATACCAGAATTTAGACAACCCTAACATATGTGGGCGTCAGCTAAAATTAGAGTCTAAAGCGGGAGCATACTGCTATTTTTTCGAAAACCATTCCCTCCATTTATGGGAATTTAGATGAAGGCTAGTATTGGATTATTTTGAAAGAGTCCAAGCATTGGTAATAATATATCCTTGCACTCACTGATCAGAAGGAAGGAAGTGTTAACCGGCAGCTTGCAAAACTGCTCCAGTTATCAGACAGGTTAAGCCCTTAATTAAACATTTCTCATACAACAAAGTCCTGAAATTAAATAGGAATAAAATTAAACTTTTGATTCGGTTTCTGTCCGATCATTGGCGACTGAACTATTCTTTCTGAAGAAGAAAGCAAAGAAGTTCTGTACATTGCTAAGGATGGAACAACTTCCTACATTTCTTGTGAATATTTTATTTTAAGTTAGAGAGAGTTGCAGTAGGTTGGACCACATCGAAACCTATACGGGTATTGTTCTCCGTAGTTCTCACATTTGTTTTGCTCCTGCTAGCGGTCTTCAGTTAATTGACAGCTTTTGCTGAATTTTTACACACGAACAATTGATTGCACACCTGTGTTGCATCACTCTTCCAGGAACAGCTGTCAACGTTCATCTTTTTCGATTTTGGCATCGGTATAATTACACTTGAGTTTTATAAGAAATATTTCTCGACACTAGCGCAGTAATCTTATTGGGAATATTCCGACTTTACCTGCGCTCTCTTCCGCTTTCCTGCTCTAAGCATGGTAGCATTTTTGTGAGCCTGCTTACAAGTAGCGGTTACGAGCCACTATTTTAGATTTTGCAAATCCTAAGTGCTCACTGTAACGTAGAAAGTTAGAGAACCTGAAGATCATTCCTCCAGCTTTGAGAGTTGTCGCACTAGTACCTTTTTGTCAACCCTCTTTTCGCTTATTTGATCCATGATTTTGCATTTATTTTGTAGGATCTGATGTCGCATATTTCTTAACTCAGATTCGTTAATTCCACTAACTTTAAACCTTTTTACTAAAACTTGCATCTCAGTTTCATCTTGCCTTTTGTAATAGTTTATTTTACGTATCAGAGCTGCCCGTGACTAATGTCAGTTTGTATTAAACTATTGTCCAAAGCATGCATTACACTGAACAAGATGCTCTTGGTGATGCATGTTAAGCGTGTAATATTCCACACTGTATAAAGAGAATTCCTTAATATGTGCACTTCACGATGCGCATCGTATTAACTCATCAATCTACCTCGCAACTTTTTCAAGTTCTATTTCTATTAGTATCTGGCGCTGCTTTACACCGGCTAGCTGCCGAGCCTTGTTTCTTCAAAGAACTAATTGTGATGACTTGGTATTAATAATTCCGTCTTTATTTTGGGTGTTACTTTCACTTGTGGAACAGAAAACCACTTTGACATCACACAGTTAGAAATGAGTGGTGCCTGTACACCCTTATAAAGCTTAACACATACCAGCTATTCAAATCCATACAAACATTAGTAACGGGTACCTGTCATATTATAACTACACATATATTATGATTAAACCACCAACATACTAATAAACACCAAATAGCACTGGTTGATATTTTATAACTTTCATTTAGTTTATAAGTAATACTGGATATAGCGTGTAGATTTTGCCATGAAAAAACGAGCAGTTACTCTTACCGTACATGTTACAGTTGCAAGCAGGCAAGTTCTAGTCTGAGAGCTTACCGATTTTTGCTCCGTTTGCAGTAGAGCCGAACTTATCTTACTGTACTGTTGACTAAATTATTTTATATTATTAGTAGTATTTAATTGTATTTTAGCGAATGTGTATAGATCTCCTGAAATTATCTGATGGTCTTCATTCGATGTTATAACTGTGCTCATACAATACCATCTACGTTTTGCAGGTGGCACACATTTACTGAAAGCCTGGGAAGACTGAATCTCAGCCCATCTGAAATAAACTTTGTTACATATCTTGTTTAAATAAACACAAGTCTGCCCCTCGTCGTTTGAGTTGAATTAATAATTTATGATTTTTGTGCAACAATGCAACATTCCTTAAAGTATTTTAGCAAAGCAATATTTTTAAATCCAAAAGTTTCCTTCAGTGCACAAAATGTATTTTAACACAAAAAGAAAGAAAATCAACAAAACTTTTTCTTTATTATTGCTTCTCCGATTCTTTTTTATTCGTATTTTAATTGAAGAAAACTTCAAGTCTGGTCATGTTTGTACGTCGTGTGCCTGAAAATGTCCATTCATGTTCTTAATTGTATCTGAAATTATACTAGTTCGTATACAACAAATTAGAAAAGTTTTACCATTAATCAGTATAAGTGCATAAACAAAACATTCTTATGCACACACATACATATTTAAGACCCTAGTCACACACACACACACACATAGAATAAATGCGCCGCATCCAGATATATTAATTTGGAAGTGAAAAAGAGCAATAACAGAAAGAGGTACAATTATACCCCATTAAGAAAGCTTTATTCGACTACGACGAATCTTATATACGCTCCACAAAGGTATGAACTACTAAAAATTTACTACAGATTTTTTCCGGTGTAAAGGATTACTTGAGATACTCGTATTTAATTTTGATCGTATTATTTTTCATAACAACTCTACTCTCTCTCATCTTAATATAAGCATTTATTATTTTTGAATTTTTCTTCTTTTTGAATGCTTATCAATTTTTGATAAATTGAAGGTTTTTGGTAAATTCTAGACAATAGCAAAATTTTTAATATTTTTTTTAAAATTAGAGTTTTTGCTGCAATTTCAGCCTTTGGGTAATTTTTTTCTTTAAATTAAAAAAAGGTGTAGTTTATTTCTGGTTTCTTGTTCCTGACACTTACGTTTTATGTTAGATCTATATCATCTGAAATTATCTATGACCTTTGGAACATTGGTTTTGTTGAAAATACCACATTTTTCATAAAATATTGATTTGTCGAAGTTTTTGATGAAACTGCGAAATTTTCGTGAAACTGAAGTTTAGTTTAGATATTTTGAAATACGTGAATTTTTGGTTTTATATTTTTTGTGTTGAATTTATTTATTTTATTCCAGATTCTCGAATGGCGGTTAATTTTCGTAACATTGGTGAATATAAAATTTTGCAAAATATAAAATTATTCGTAAATTTTTCGTGCAATTTCGGTTATTTTTGAACTTTTTATTTTTAATATTCATAAATTATGTCGAAATTTTGTTTTTCTATGAGATAAAATATTTTGCAAATTTTGAATTTTTTGGTGAATTTCTATAATTTTCTCTTTGGGGTGAAATTAGAGATTTTTTATCTAGTTGTGTAAAAAATATAGAATTTTTTGGCTTTTTGGTGAAATTGTGGTATTTTGTGATATTTTTAGTATAATTTTGTTTTTTTTTTTATTAAATATTAAGTTTATAGCAATAAAACTTTTTTATTCCAGTTTTTCGATTTATGATATATTTTTGGATTTTTAGTGAATTTAGAATTTTGGCAATATCGTAATTATTCGGTGCAATTTCGGTTTTTTTATGAATATTGATTTTTTTTTGGAAAATTTTGTTATTTTTGTAATTTAAAAAATTTGGGCTGTAATTTGGGTTTGTGGTGAATTTAAGAGTTTTCCAAATTATGATAATTTTTTTTATTTTCGGAATATTTTAAAGTTTTATCAATATTTATAATTTTTATGATATTTAAATTTTTTGATGAATTTTTTATTTTTTACTGAATTCTCCATTTGTGATGAAATTTCTTTTTAATTTTGATATGCATATTTGTGTGACTTAGATTTTGTTAAAATTTTGTGAGATACTAATTTTTGTGCATTATCGACTTTTTGGTTAAATGACTATGTTAGTTTTTCTTACAGTTTTTGGATTATATAGTGAATTTTCGAATTTAAATTTAAAATTGTGGCTAAATTTAAAATTTTTGGTAATTTTTTGTTTAAATTTTGATTTTTGGAATATTAGGTAATGTTTGTAATTTCAATTTTTAGAACTACAGTTTGCTTAAGTACGTTGTAGAGTTGTGCGGAGTTCTATCTTTATTATTAGGTTAATTGAGTTCTTTGATAAAATATATATTTTTGTGATTTTGATTAAATATTGTGGTTGAATGTTGATTGATTTTTTTAATGTACTTGTTAAACATAGTTTTTTTTAATTTTGACGTTTTTCATTAAATATTGATTAAATTGTGGTAAAATATTATTAGTTGTGGTTAATATTTAATTTTTGAATTTTCGAATTTGTGGTGAACTTAACATTTTCACATAACTATATTCGAATATATTTGCGACATTTCGGTTTTTGGTGGAATTTTTTAAATTTGTGAATGTTTTCCAACACTTAGATTTATGTAGGCGGACTTCGTAAAAAATTGTACGAGCTTCTGTTTAAGCATTTCTTCGTAAGAGTCAAAATACATAAAAAAAGCACAGAGGTTTTTGAGTCATTTAGATCTTAGGTTGTATACTGCCCTTAGAAAGTTGTTTTCAACGTCGGACAGACGTACATCGTTGGGTCAGAAAACAATATTTTAGAAATTACAACCGCAATGACAAACCTACATACTACTGTGGGCAAAAATTAGTAAGACTTTTTAATTTAAATTTACTTTGAGGGGAACGAAATAGATTTGGCAGAATAAATAAAGAAATTTAAAATTATGAACAAAGTCTTACTATTTTTTGCCCACAGTAGTATACTCTTTTCATTTTCGTGATGTGTATAAAAATACAAAAAATAATGTAATGGAAAAAAATTGTTAAGTAAGAAAAAAAAACAAATTGTAAATTATGCACAAACATCTTTTTCAGTTAGGAGAATTTTTTGGGCAAAATTATTTTAAAAACATAACACACAATGGTCACAAATTATTGCATTTTATAAATTTATATTAAAAAAACAGCTGAGAAAATAAGATTGGATTTTTTTCTTTCTTTTACACGTTTTTGATGTTCAAGATCCCAGGTGAGATCGAATGTATAGCAAGTGTAACTTCAAGAAAACAGGTCTTTCTTATGGGAACATTATAAAGCTTGTTCAGTTCGGTGGACATTTCTTTTTAACATAAAACAAAATTGGCCAATACTTTTATTCAATATCTCCAGTCTTTACCATAAAAGATCCAAATAGAATTCACGTAGATTTTGCTATTTCTGTTTTTACCGATTTAATATTCCATATATAATGTACCTTTCAATTCCAATAATCATTTCATTAATTAATACCTTCCGCTTGTCTGCTTCTACAAGTAATTTATATTTTAATCTAAATAAAAATTTCATCAACAATAATTTCAAATTATTATTAAATAGCGAACATTCTAAAAACATAATAGAACAAAATCCGAACAAATTAAGTTCTTTTCATAATAGTAATTCTAGTTTTGCAGCAAATAATACAATACTCCCTTAAACCAAATCATTTTAAAACTATCGACTTGCAAACCATTTATGCAAATTATTCAAGCATACGAGTATTAAAATAAATCGTTGGCGTGTATTTGGTTATAAAATTAAAAAAAAGAACTTGATTATGAGTATTGGCTTGATTGCCAAAAAAACGAGAAAAATACAAAACATTTTCTATGATTATATTTTGTAATTTTATGAAAATTATTATAGAATATTTTTCCATTTACGAGTCACTTGTTATACGTATATTTTGTTTTCTTCTACCGATTATAATGCTGAGAGCAAACGAATTTTATTATATTTAATTATGTAATAATAATGATAATGATGGGTGCAATTGTGGTAGGCTTAAATTGGTAATGTGCCCACAAATACAAGCACATAAATGTCGCGTTTGTATGTTGTGTGTTTGGCTTTGTTGTATCAAATACATGTTTCTCTGAAGGCCATAAATAGTGAGTGTTCTAAAGGATTACCCTCACATAAAAACCTTTAGACAATAATTTCTTAATATATGAAATTTAAAAGGTCAGCTAGTGTTGGCATATTTTGATGCATAGGAATTTTAAATGAAATAATGCCAGCTATATTTTGAAAATATAGCTTTTCCATAAAATGTTAAATTCCCCTACAACTTAGCGACATGCTGAGAGCAGAGTTTTATAATGTCGTAACTGGAGTTTCGCAAGGCTCCGTTGTACTAAGGATTATAATGTACGACAAGGCACTAAGACTTTCATCGCCAAGGGTTACAATTGTTGGATTTGCTAATAGCATTGTCATAGTCAGCGTGGGTGAACACATATTCCCAGTAAAATACTCTACCAATCCTGTGCAGACATGCCTGATATCGGTTTGTTTAGATTTGCACAACGGCAACTCTACATAAAACTATTTAACACTAACAATGTAATCATTGAAATACGTAACAACGCCATTTAACAATTTAACTGTCGCGTTTAATTATATTTTTTTTTCGGTTGCTACTGCAAAGCTTTTTATACAGAGAGACATACGAAGGCGGAGATTACAACATGCATTTGCATGTAAATCTGGCATTTGTTTGGCAATACGACTAAATAATTTATGCAAAAAATGCCACATAAATGCGTGCATATGCAGTATACTATTAGAAACACAGGCATATCCTAAATGCGTATGTGTATGTGAACTAAAGCAATTGTGTAAAAAGTAGAATATACATCGGTGTTTGTGATACTTGTACGTACGCTTACATATGAGAGCTTAACGTATGGTTTTATACCGTGTACCTGCTCATTAACTTTTTATTAAACACTGTTAAGAACTGCACAATATGTTCACAAAACTGAAACTAAAAATTATTTTGGTTGATACTGTAGTTTGAAACTCTTCCTTTGTAAAGGATTTTTCAGTGGGAGCATAACAACTTTTAATTAATTTTTTAATCCAGCTGCGTCGAAACTTTAACCACTATTAACAATATGAATTATTCAGGAAGGCAAGTACCATCAATAATAGGAATTTATTAAAATCTATTATGAAAATTTGGATTTATAGGCTGGAACTTAAGGCTCCAAATGTAGGCTAACATAATTGCACTGTTGTGATTACGTTTAGATGAAACCAGTCGCTATTGAAGGCTACTGTAAAATAGAAAAAACATACCGGTCGGAATACTATATCCATCGCTACATGCGCATCACTACATGCCTCAGTGCTAAAAAATTTAAATCTGACGATTCCACGTCTTTTGCAGGAAGGGGGAATTTCTAGAAACAGCTTACGGCAAAGGTTTGTACCCCCAAAGGATTAAGGTTACTCAAGAACTAAAGAATATCCGGAATTTCGTTCTAAAGTCACCTTTAGCTACACAGCCTCATTGTGTACTTATTGTCTTTATTGCGCAACTAAAGCCCATATGTGCTTTCGAAAACCGTGTAAGGTCCGTTTCGTACTGGGGGTGTAAGTAGGGTATATTATTTTGCCAAAGAAACTAACCTCCTCTATGTGGTCAAAGGCGCTAGGTAGGAAGGCTATTTTTTAACTACACTTACAAGAACTAGACTTCAGAGGTGGCCACTTTGCCTATGCGATTTAATGCAGTTATATAATTTTCATGGTATTTTCGGAACGAATATCGAACGTAAAGTTCGTTTCTTGTCAATACGTGTAAACAAATTTAAAAGGCCTGGCTGCTGTCATACGAACGACTTGGAATTTTGTTGACTAAAGTAGCGTGTTACGAAATTTGTTGTCCTTATAGAGAAACCATTTTCCTCGCTTCAAATGAAGTGAAAAGGAAGACTTTATATGTCGAGTTAGAATTACACGAATTTTCATGTAGTTATATTTTTGTTAGCTTGAGCGTGAGAATGCTTATGCAAAAATAGTGTTTATGTATATTCTTTGTGTGTGTGTGAGTGTTTGCATTGTAGTTTATGTGCGTTTGCATGAGTATTTGTTGGAATGTTGATTAAGGTAACATGTAGTTTCATGTTATGCGTATGTTATAGATAGACATAGTTTTGCACATGAAAAAATATGCACAAAATTATTTATAGGAGGAGCGAACGAATATGGTTGTTGCCTTTGATTTGCAAAAAAAGTAAATAGTAAAATAATTTCAGATTGTTAATGCGCCAACACTTTTGTAAATAGATTGAACACCATCCTGTTTATTACTGCTGACAGCTCTAGCGGAAGTTCTAAGATATTGGATCGGATTTATCTTGTTTCAGGTTGTTTCAGGTTGATTCTTGATTTGATATTCGGACAGGGTCTTTTGATGTAGAATTTTGGAACGAATTTCCGTCATCCCTTGTCAAGTTTGGTTTGGAGACAAACCAGGTTGCTGATTTGGGCTAAGCTATTGCATTAAAATTGAGGCAACGTTTGAGATTATGAAACACATATTCCTGGATCGTATGGTTTTCCTTTTTGCTCCGGTGATTAGCTGTAGCAAGTCAGAATTTTCGAAGTTAGGTTACTAAGTTATTTTTATAAAACACAACAAAACCAACTTCAAAAATGTTTAATTTTTATATTGTTTGTCTTGGGCCTGAAACTTGAAAAAGGTAGGACTTTCAAGGTTCGACCAGTAACGATATAAACGCTGATATCACGGGAATTAGTAGCCACTGGGAAGCAAGTCCTAGACTGGTTGTTAGTGGGATTTCTTCGGTAATGAATATGGAGGCTGTGGTTTGTACCCAAACCGTGGAAAGATCTTGTTTGAGGAACAATTTGGGCGTTCTATTGCAACGCAGGCTGACAATATTGACAGGAGAAGAATAAGTGGTTCATACCCCTCAACAAAATGTGGATCAGGGTGAATATAGAGCCGTTGATGGATGTTAACACACCCGGCGCTTATACCACTGGATAAGATCGTAAGACAGGTGCCGACGTTAATCATGGCAGACATTACCTCTCTTACCAGGATACGAAGTATGGGCAACAATGTAAAATATTACATATGCATGTCTCTGGGAAATGAGTCAGCATCGTTAGAACCCGTACATTATTTCCTTTGTCTCTCTATCCCTCGTGATCATTATTTGTTTAAAATTCTTGTTATCATATCTACAATTGGTTATAAAATAACTTAAATTGATCATATAATAATCAAACTTTCTTTGGTGTTTGTTATATTTTTTGATATTTTCTTACTTTTCTCTATTATCAGAATTTAAACTACAAGCGGCTAGAAAAGCCTTGTTTCTTAGATCGAATAAAATGATTTGAAGAAGAGCTTAATTTGTTTAAATATATCACTTGATTGCTTCAAAGTACGACGAAAAACTTCTAAAAACACTTTATGGTTTGAAGCTTTTAGTAGTATTCCATAGTTAAAAATTGTTCTTGTGTTTAAAGTATTGATAAGAAACATATGGTTCAAATTAACCATTTTGCAATTTGTATAAATATTTATAATTTTGTGACCAAAGATAAGGTTTAAAATATTTTAAAATAATATAACATGTTTGCCACAATCATATGTTATTACTGCGAAATTAACATAGTTATCATGATCATATTCCAACCATATACTTTCTCTGTATGTACTTAAAACTAATTTCGTAAAGGCGGTTGTATTATTTATTTTAACACCCATGTTATTAAATCTGCAGTTTGAAGAATTTATCAATTAGTTATTTTAATTGCCACGCCAGCCTCGTACGGTTCAACATTAAAGGTACTCATAATAATTACAATGATTTGAAAATTTATGTTTCAAATCAGATGGAAAAATTATATATTATTTCGTAATTTAGTTTAACAAATTTTTATTAAATTTCTTTTTTAAGAATTTGCTTTATAGTGTCGATGCATTTACACAAACATGTTTTTTTGCGAGTATGTGTAAGCATTCACTGTTATACGCGGCAATTCAAATACACTTATACTCTCGAACAATGCAACTGCACAAATATACAGATATACATAATTTTATAATATAAAAGTAATTTAGAATTTCACGCTTATTACCCACAAAAAATAATTTTAATTTAATACCACAATTGTTGTATCTGTGTGATGTGTGTGAGTATATACAATTAGGATTGGGCATACAAATTTGATTTTTCATCGAATAAAAACGAGTTGTGTTTGAACAAAAAAAGTTTTAGCTTTAAGCGTAGATTTTTGGCGTTTTTTTGCCTTCTATTTTATTTAACTCCATTCCTTATCCAATCCAGGACCTTTCGGTTTAGTGGATTATATTCCTTTTCGTATTCTCACTCTCTCCGAGTGTTTAATGAATAACTTTATGAAATGTAGAATAAACGTAGAATATTGATTCTATAGTCGTACTCAAACTACTAATCTCTCATCTCTTTTTCAATAAAGCAAAATAAATTAATTCTGGAGACAAGTGGACGCCATGATCATCCATCCCTTTCATTACTGAGCTGCAATTGGAATTTTAGTTGCTACTCTTCCCTTAATATCGTTATCGGCCGGAAGTTATTTGGACATGAAGTTATTTGGGTTTGTTACCAAATGTTGTTGCATATTCCTAACTTCGAAGCAAAGTACTGACGTTTCTGAACTCAGCCTTCAACTCAACCACAATCAGAATGAAAAGGCGCCTATGATAATACCATTTTTCAATAATCGCCATGTTCTTCTTTTCATTTTCTTTATAATTTATACTATCGTACCAAGAAATGGTTGCAGTGAGATAACAAATATTTAACACGTTTTTTACCTTGAATCCATCTGAGCCTCAGTCCCCAGTCTCCACTACTGCAGGACAATGAACCAAATGTATTTGTTAAAAACAGAACTAAGGTGGAGGATTGCCTATTTGCACCAGCTGGCAGGTGTGTAAAATTCCTATGAGTTTAATTTCTCTTATAATATGATTTCCCACCAGTTCACGTGCAAGTCTGCTATTTGAATACGCCGCCTATGGTCCAAATAGAGCAAGATAGAAATTTTTTAGCTACAGCTGTTCCGTCTACCTTCTTCCACAACTCACTTTTGAACTTATTTGCCCTGCTGTTGTCTAAGTAGACAACGATAAGCAAAAGGCATGTAATTGCCCAAAAAGAACATTTTATGCTCTAAAACACGACATAAACTTCAATTTTTAACTAAAAATTCTTCAAGTTTTTTTAGTGCAACAAAACCAGCACCATCCTAATGTTTAAATGGGCATTTGCATACATTTATATTTTGGCAAATATAAAACTTCACATGCATTGTTTGGAAAATTTTAATACAAAAGAAATTGTTTTTCCTAACACCGCAAAATGAAATTTGAAAATTTAAGCCTTTTTATTTTTAATTGCCAGAAAACTAAAATTAAATACAAATGCCTCTCAATTTATACAAACATAAATAAAATTATTTTGTTTTTAGAAAATTCGAACATTTTTTAATTCCTTTTTAATACCAAAAATTCCACAAAATTTTAAGACTAGTAGTTCCAAAAATAATTCCTTTAAGAAATCTTCTTAATGGCTTTGTGGCATGATTGCATGTGTAGGTATTCTCGTGTAACATGTTTGGTTACACTTATTGACAACGTAAGAGTTCTGTTTCTTTTTGATTTTTTTTACTTAAATGTCATGCAGATGTCTATGAAAAAAAAAGTAAACAAACTATACAAAAGTTTCCGAATTTTCATTATTTACTTACTTCACTTCAAAAAGATTTCCATTGTTTTCTTAACATGTTTTGTTTTGCCTCATGTGAGCATATGTGGAACTCTAATGAAAAAAAGCAAGATTCTTTGGATATTTTTTCTAGCAAGTGTCATGTTAACACGCAAAGATTTTTTTCATTTACTTATACGTTTAAGACTTATTTTCCAAATATTTACTGTATTTAAATTACTTATTGGTTTTCTTTCGACTTATACGAGTAATATGTATAATACTCGCATATATGGAAAGATATCAAAGAGCAATGAGACACCCTACAGAAACCATAAGTTGTACAGGTTATACTTAAAATAGCGTACTGAATTTCGAGAGCATTTGATACCTGTAGGTACCACAAGCTGGGTATTTTTTGGCTACATGAGAACTATCGATAAATATGGTTTGACAGCACAAATGTCAAACTGTGTTAACTTTTCTGTTCAGTAAGGTTTGGCAGGTCATCATGTATCGTTTAACGGCAGAACAACGCTTTTAAAATTGTAGAAATTTAAGTTGAAAAAAAAATTAATCTGATCGAGATGTTCATAGAGCAGTTCGTCCATTCTACGGGCAATATAATCGGCCTTGTGAGCAAGCAATTCGTATAGTTTTTGATCACTTTCGCACTAA
This sequence comes from Phania funesta, assembly GCA_963932375.1. Classification (NCBI taxonomy): domain Eukaryota; kingdom Metazoa; phylum Arthropoda; class Insecta; order Diptera; family Tachinidae; genus Phania; species Phania funesta. Next base: position 97,473,883 of record OZ010653.1, on the reverse strand, counting down.
TTTTACTCTTCTCGATTCAAAACCATCAACAAGGCAAAGAAATGTGCATACCGATGAGAATTTTGCTGCTGTAGCACAAAGTATTGAAGAAGACTCCGAATGGTTGATTTTCCGTCGTTCTCAACTTGTTGGCCTTTGTCCAAAATACAGCTCGTGCAAGAATTGGAGTTAACCGACCATCGTTTGCGTTGCAGTTTTGGTGATAGGGCTTATTTGAATCTGGAGGATGGGCATTTTTATCAAAGTCAACAAGCAAAGCTGCTGTATTTGTGCGAATACATTCCTCAAGCCGTTAACGAATCACTTACATCTATTAAAATTGACTATGCGATGCGGTTTACACGCTGGCGCCATTATCGTTAATTATCTCTTTCGGAATGAGCAAGGGGCTGTCTGAATTTTTGTTTTTAAAAATTAATCAACTAAACATCAACGACATTTGGTTCCAACAAGACTGCGCAAGTTGCCATACAGCACGTTTAATAATCGATTTATTGCAAAATCAATTTGGAGACAACATTATTTTTCGAAGTGGTCCTCTTCCCAGACGCCCTCACTCGTGCGATTTAATTCCTCTGGATTATTCTTTGTGGGGCTTTGTTAAGTCATTGGTTTATGCCGACAAACCAGCAGCTTTTGAAGCATTGAAAGCCAATATGTAAGCCACCATTGACGTTGTACGGCCTGATTTATTGAAAAAAGTTGTAAAAAATTAGACTGACCCAATGGACAATCTAACTCATAGCTACTGCAGATATATGCCGGCATTTATATTTAAAAAATAAATGGCACGAAATTATCTACCAGATTATAATAAAAAAAATCATTCCAACCATATTTCTTTTTTTAAGTTCTCATGCAGCTAAAAAGAAGAAACACCCGATATTAGAACTCGAAACTTTTGTTGAGTACCAAATAGCTAAATGCAATTCCGAATATGTTACCCTGTCAAATTCCTCCGGGCGGACGCATGGGCAATCTTTGAGTGTATATGGTGGCTCAGTGAAGCCTTAAGGCCGACAGAATTAAAATCTTCACTGGCAGCCAACAATCTATCAAGAAAAAAATCTATCAGCCAAAAAAGCAATAATCGCTTATCGGTACTTGGTGCATTGTGTACCATTTGGGGGCCTTTCCGCCAAGGGAATTAAATGAGCAATCAAAGCCAGAGAATAATAAGCAAAATAACTTTGAGTGCTGAACTTTTTGAGACATTGCGAACTGAGTTAAAAATTTGGCAAAGATGACCCATAACGCACTGTAGAACAAGAAAACCGTAAGAACTTTATAAGATTACCCAAACACAGATAAAATCAAAAGAACACTAAGATGAGAATTCTCGCAACACTCAAACTTCGCTTCGAGTGGGGAAAGCAAGAGATATAACTCTACTAAAAGGCGAAAAACTAAAGGCAGTTGCTATATTTATGACGCAGAATAGATTGTTGCGAACTTACAGTATTTTGTTGGACTATTAAATAACTGTTCTTTAAAGATAATTTTCCAATAAAAACAGGTCGAATTTGACAGTATTTATCGAAGAAGTTCCCTTAGTGGTTTTTGCAAATGTTTCTTCGATAGGATGACTCCAAGCTTTGCGAGGTAGATCAGGTGGCAATGACTCCACACTACTAGTTGGTACACCTGTTTGGATGGTCATATCACGGGGTCGTCGTACTTCTAAAACAATATTGCTTAGGTCATCATAGTCAATGGCGAGCGGTAAATAATTTCCTTGTGCTGGTCGCCAAGGTCAAGCGATTTAACACTGTCTTGATTTACAAGAAGTTTCAACAAGGTGGCGTCACATGCAACACGGTCGAATAGCTTGGTCGATCAACCAACTTGGTGCTCATACGGTTCTTACTGTTTTTCATCTGATGTCCTCTTAAGATGCAACTGGTATCCGTTCATTTAGCGTCCCGCAATGAGGCCAACTAATATGTTCTCTTCCAAATACTAGCAAACGCAAAGTTTCAATTCAGAAGTCTAAGTTAGGGGCAAAAACGTAAATTGCCTCAGTTAACAATTCACAAGTTTATTTAAAAACTGGAAGATATACTTTGAATAATGCTGACAGCTAAGATTTAGCTATAATATAAATATTAGCAAAAGATTTGTTTATCTTATTAAATTAATTTGTAAATAATATTTTCCATAGCCAAAACACGAGTATTAATGCCTAAAAATTAGTGCAGTAAATTTTGTTTGTTTGCGGTTCTCTCAAGGTTTACAGCAATAAGTGGCAACCAATCGATATAGATATATCGCTGGCATTGTGCAGTTATTAAAAATGAGAACCATTAGTTCCGTGAAATCTCACAAAGAGCTTGCTTAATTCTTATGAGAAACTCCTTAAGTTAATAAATTTAAATAAGAAATCCCGTTATAATTCAAGAATTCAACTGGGTCGCAGGTCCTTCGTAAGCCCTCTCTTAACTACCCGATCAGCACCGATCGAGAACTGAGCCCCCCGACACACGTAAGCTTTTGTTGCAGGACGCCTATTAAACCAACATATTCTTCTAATATTATATGCACCCAGGAGATTTTACTGCACAATATCCAAAGATGCACATTTATGTGTAGGACCTTATTCAGACATTGCTTTTTCTATTTGAATCTTTACTATGTCATTATCTACCGTAGGGTATTAAAGAGAAAACCAGGTCAAACATATTTTTTAATAAAAAAAAGAACTTTAAGCAGCGAATACTTTATTTTTGTCTTGATTATTTTTCATATTTATATCTGTAGTGCCTAAATATTTCTTAAACATATAGTTATCCGTAGATAACGACTTTTTAATTTATTCGCATTTCCATATATTTGTTCACACACACATTAAGTATTTTTTACGATTTCATTTCCATTATTGAACAAACAATGGCTGAGTGAGTTTTTTTTTTTGTTTGTTTAATTTTCTTTCATTCCTTTTTTATTATTATTTTTATTTACATCTTCGACATGTTGGTATATTTGCCTAAACTTTTTGTTATTAGTGATAGCAAAGCGTATGGTAGTGACGTTAAAACAATAAAAAATTACACATAAATCATGGCGTTATTGTTGTCGGTGCTTGAATGACTTTTAAGGAATTCTTAGATACTTATTCAGTAAACTTCCAGAGAAGACATACACATAAGTCAACTTATTAATACAAATTTTATAACCATAAACAATTTTTATATTTATGATTTTAGTAAGAATGCCTAAAAAGGTGTTGAATAGTGATACTTTGTTTAATGTTGGAAATTTTATATTTTTACCTGGAGAATTTATAAAAAAAAAGTTACATTGCCCCTACTAAAAATTCGGTATATTATTTCTATTTATTTTGCAAGCCATTTTTGACAAAAACGGCAAAATGTGTTTCGGTATGATTTTTGCATAGGATACAAAAATATTTTTCGCACGTTTAAATTTCCTTTAATTAATTAAAAAGGAAAACATCCATTTGTAGAGTTGTATCAAATGTCTTGGATTTTGACATGAAAATCAGCTTAAAAATACTTACAAACTACAATGTCCTGCAATGAAATCCTCCTTTAAATAAAAATATAATGAATTTGAAGTATTTAAAGCGTTGAATAAAAATCTGTTCTGATTTTCTTCTATAGCTCACGATTCTTTTTAAATGGGCGTGGCAAATATGACACCCTTAATAAGACCGCTACACTAGTTCAAGAACAGCTAATCCGATTCCAATAAACTAAGCACCAAAATATGTGGCATAAAATAGCCTTTAAGGCATTTTGTAAGCTGAACAGTTTCAAAGTTATTTTAAAATTAGTAGCGAAAAAAATGCCATGCAAAATTAAAAAAATTTTGCTCTTCAAAAACTCATAAAAAATTCTTAAAAGCAAAAAATTGTCTGTTCTAGGTAATGACGAATAAAATAAGCCCTATATCTTGGTTCTTGACATAATTAAGCGAAAGTATCTCAGTTTGACTAAAATTGCGTAATGAATTTATCAGCCTCTAAAACTTGAGTTTTATAGATTTTAACAAAACTATCTCAAGTAAAGGATTGATTTTTTATGATTCTTGGAATTAAATAATACAGTAATCATTTTTTCCTACTAATTTTAAAATACTTTCGAAAGTGTTCAGCATACAAAAAAAAGTTGTAAAATGCCAAAAAGGCTATTCCATACCGCATCTTTTGGTGCTTAGTTTATTGAAATCGGACTAGCTCTTCTTGAACTAGTGTAGCTGCCTTATTAAGGGTGTCATATTTGCCACGCCCATTAAAAAAAATGTGCGTGGTAGAAAAAACCGAAACTAGATAAATTCGTAAGAAAATAATTTAAAAATCGCAGGCACCGCGAAACGTGTTCCCTTCGTCGTACTTAATCGATGCTGAAATAGCATTGACTAAAGAACTACAGTAGTTTTCGCTAAATTAAGTCCCGCATAATTGTTTTACCCGATTAATTGATACAAAAAAGGTAAATGAAGTTTTCAAAATATACAGTATATAGCTCCAGTTACCGTCTTAATTGACTTATAAAATTAAAATAGTTTTTATAAATAGCTTTTCAGGGAAAAATAAACATTTGTCAAGCATTTTATTTAGTAGCTCGCGTGGATTTGTTGCGCAAAATGAGTATGAAACCATTCACATACTTATAATATGCGCGTGTAATTTGTTTGCGAACCAATTCTCCACACACCTCGAATCATATTAAACTAAAACGTCAACAAGCAAATATGGATTGCGAAGCGGATGACGCAATTGCTCTTTTTGTTTGGTTTATACATGCAACAAAAAATAATAAAAGTACAAGAAGAAGTCATTGGATGTTTAACTGGCTTTTTCCTCTTTTAAAATTTTAATAAATTCTATTACGTGCTGATTGATAACTATCTCCACCATACTATGATACTAAACTATAATGAAACAATTTTTAAATGTTTCCTCACAAATCTATTAACATGTCGAACAAATCACAATAATTTAAAAATGTTTGATTTCTTGCCATTTGGGCGCGCACGGCCCCTCTAACTTGTAACAAGAGCTCAATCGCGAACAAATCACAGGCACAAATCATAAGTGTATGGGCTGCTTAGGTTTAAATATAAAGCAATAAATATATGTTATCACTGACGCAAAATACTCCTAAACAACAAAGTTCGGTTTAATTGATCATGCTGCGCAGTTAAACCAAATTCTGTTAATTAAGTCACTGAATCAATTTAGAGACTATTGGGTAAATGATTTGTCGATGAATTGGATCCAAATTTTTGGGTTTTGGAAAAATCAATTAAGGGGAAGTGACCGTTACATTAATAAGAATAAATACTTGCTTTCTGTGCGAGCTGCTAGCTGGCTAAAGCAAAAATTAAAAACCAGAGTACCATAAAGATCACGATGAGTAGGGTTACAGTATGCCTCATTGTAACTTCGTTCTAACCATCAGGTAACATAGATTCAGTAGATTAGGTTTGCAATAGACTTTAATCAGTAGAAAGACGCAGAGAATGCTGATGACGTTTGTAGCGGCAAAAAAAATGTATTTCATTCTTGTGTCTAAAACTTTACTTTTTTAGCATTTTGAAAATATTCGTCGTAATAAAATAGTTTTCATTTTTAATGGAAAGAAGAAAAACGAATTTGAACCTGAATAAATTAAAGCTATAAAACATTAATATTGTTCAACACTTAAACATGAATATTCACAATGTATCAATTTAAGGAACCATATCCTAATAATTACCACCTTATTAACATTTTTTTTAATTAAGTCCGTGTTTTAGGGTATATTTTATAATACACTCTAAAAAATCATGGCAATTGTGCTAAATCGACCGATTGTGGAACTGTGGATCGGTTAAATTTCGGATAATATATGCGGTGCACATTTAAATTTATTTGTTACCTGCCATATTTTGAACAACTTTTATAGCGCATTTCAAGGAATACAAAGCTAAAAATAAATATAAGTTAATTAAAAAAGAGTTCATTGTTACTATTTCAAAATTTTTCATATAGAAAAATATTAATAACAATTTTAAAGCGTGAAATGTCCTACTTTACGTCTCCCTCACACGCGCCAGAGTAGGAAAGATATGGAATTGCAAACGTTTTCTCTAATTTTATATTCGTTTATCATCTTTAAATTTTAGTTGCAGCAAGTTATCGAAATTAATTGTTTTATTTTTAAAGAAAGAAGTTGTTCAATTCGAGGAACCTTCATCGAAAGTCATCTTCATTCCAAATGCTTGGTGCAAAATCTTTCTTACCTGATATTATCATATCACCCCTCTCTGTCGTCCAATAGTTTATAGAAGCTGGATACGCTTCTGTATGACATTCCAATACAACATCTTGGCCCACGTAAGCTCCCTCCAATTGATTGGGTATCGAAAGCATGGGAGGAACTACAAATAAAGCAGAAGCCATTAATTTTCAGCTTATTTCTGTAAATGTGAATAAATTAATTTGTTTGAATTTTCAATAAATAAAAGAAGTAATTTTTTAATTAAAACAAATCAATTCTTAATTGAAAAATCCTGCTTTTGTCATAAGTTTTTTTATTATTATTTATTTTGCCATTACTTTCTTGTTTGAATGTTTTGTTGTATTTTGCAGCAAATGTAAAATATTCTCAGCAGCAACATATTGTTACATCAAATTTTACTTACACATACGAGTATGTACACATTTGACAACTTCATAGCAATTAATAGTAGTTTTTCTTTATTAAAATTTTCCTTTTTTTCTCACTGATATTTTTTTGTTACTTTCTGCAATTTCTTTCAATTTATCACAATATTGCTACTGAGATTTTAAATGTGAAGGAAATAGATTTTGTATATATAAAGTTCAATTGGGAAGTATTATGTGTAGTTGCTCAAACTTGAGTAAATAAAATGGAAATGTTCGTCTTTCTGTGATCGTTTAATACCATGTATGTGATATGAATAAATTGTGTAATTAAGATAGGATAAAAAATTTAAATTATCCTTCCTTATTCACAGGTTCAATGCCAGATTAAGATACAGGGTGTCCGTCGGGAAGGTATACTAATTTGATTGTTTATAAATTTTGAGTAAATGAAAGAGAATGGATCGTAATATTGATAAATGTTTTATTTAATGTCGGCAATTATGTATGGAATACAATATCAAATAAATGTCCGCCTCTGTTAGCCTCACAAATGCGAGCCCTTTTGAACACATTTTTCATTACATTCTCACACATTTCACGCGGTGTTTAATTAATTTCATTACGAATATTTTGTTTGAGTTGCTCCAGCGTTTCCGGTTTATTTGCATAGACCTTGCTTTTCAGATATCCCCACAAAAAGAAGTCCGGAGCAGTCAAATCAGGCGACCGTCGAGGACAATCAACATCACCATTCCTTAAAATAACTTGTTATGGAAAAAGGTCCCGCAGTAATTCCATTATAATCCTGGCTGTATACGATGTGGTACCGTCTTGTTGAATCCAAATGGTAGTCAAGCACAAAGCATGCAGTTGTGGCGTTAAAAAGTTTTCCATCATATGATGATATCGCTCCCCATTGACAGTTACCGTTACGCGGTTTTCAGTATCAAAGAAATAAGGTCCATTGATTCCTCCTGACGAAATTGCACACCAGACTGTCACTTTCATGAAAATTGGGGTTGTCATGGGCGAGCTGTAGCATCCTATTGGCCTATGTACGGCGGCGTAAGTGGTCTTCTGGTGGAAGGTCTTGTGTCAACTGAATCTTAAATGGAAAGAAATGCAAATCTTCGTGCAAAATTGTGGCCAAAGTTGTTCTTTGAAGACCAAGCTCCTGAGCACTAATGTTTACCAAAATGGCGGCAAAGCAAAGTAGTATACCGTCCCGGCGGACACACTTTATTATTGCTGATTAAGGGCTGAAGTTGATACCAATTAAAATTTTGACGTTACATTTTTTTTCAATACTTAATGGGATGTTTGTGCCACATTATTATCTTTTACTCTTACAAATAACGTTGCAGAAGCCAAACTTTACAACAATGAATGATATATTTTGGATTCCTATTTACATAAAAACTGAACTTAAAATACAACATGGTTAAGGTAGCCATAATCTAGAAGCTATAAACTATTATAAGACTACATAATCATAAAATTTTCAGACATGGTATATTAATATGGTTAAAGTATATTAAAATTAATAATTTTTAACTTTTTATTATTTTAACATGATTTTAATCTCGACGATAATATTTGCACGCAAATGATGAATTAATAAAATAGTTACTAATCGCACTATGGAAGAATTTTATATAAAAACAAGTTGTGCACTAGACTGAAATTTTCCGAATATAGGGTTTCCTGAAGTAATCTTATATTCTTCGTATTTTGCCGAATTGAGAAGTTCACAAGAAATTTTCTTTTAATTGCCGTAATTTAGACACTAAGTGGACGAGAATATAAGGGGGATTTTCCAACACATGTTTTTTTTACAGTACATATTGTTGGAAGCAGCAGCTCTTAAGTAAAACCTTAATGTAACTAAAAACTAAAAAAAAATCACGTGAACTTAATGTAAATTAACGCCTCCATAGACTTGACTTTCTGCTGTCGTTCTGTTACCGTTCGAATTGAAATTTATTAAGGTTTTTATTTGATTAAACACTATAAGAAAATAGATGGCTGAGCGATATATTATGATTAAGTTGTATATTTCTTATCGAATCATATTATTATTGCAGACACCAATAAAATTTCTCTTTTTAGAACGAGAGGAACGCAGTCACACCGATTTCGAGAACAATTTTGTTTAAAAAACTCTAACATTGCGTTTTGCAAGAATTTAACGCATTATGTTTATCCATAACATTTTGTTGTAATTTGTATCGCCTTATTTTGTACAGGTAAAATGTTTTGTTTGAGGTTAGAATTTTCATAAAAATTATATTGTTGCAGATAATTTATTATTGATTGATTAAATGCAAGACTAAAATTTCAAATTCATTCGGAACTAAGCAAACAAATCATATTCATATCGCGCGAAATCTTGAGCGAACGGAGCCAAGTAACTCAAATACGAATCCATTTGACAAGATTTAACAACTCGTTCGAAAGGTAAAATTAATATTTTTTATACAAATTTTACGTATTCAATCCACCTTTCATTCAAATTGTTGTTTCCATGATATTCAATTAAAACTTGCGCATAAGCAGTGAACGATCTTTTGATGTGAGAAAATAGCAAAGCTTTTCCAAAACTTTACAAATAAGAAACACCTTCAGTTGATTGCAATGTTTGAAGTTTAGTTGCTTGGAATGTTTAAGTTGCAGCGCGGTCAGTGCTTAAGCAAAGAAGCAGCCAGTTTAAGCAGACAAATAAGCAGTGCATATGATGTCTTAATTTTAAAAATAAAAGTAAATTAAATATTTATATAGTTTGGAAAGTTTTTTTCCACTGTACTCTATACACTCAATGAACACTAAATCGATGACTTACACCCAAATTACGGAAATTTTTTACTTCATAATGAATGTGCCGTTTTGTCTCTCAACATGTGTAAAACTGAGGGCGATATGGACACATTCTGTTTAGCCGAGGATATGATCTTTGTTAAATAAGCCCGAGGGAAATTGTCGACTTTAACTCAGACATTAAAATGGCTTATTTGGCTTTACGGTATGCGTAAAAGTACACTCTATCACTTTCAACACTTATTTGTAATTTTGATACATTAAAGTCGTCACCACTGGTTTGCAGGTGTGGTCGGGCAATATGGCATGGCTCCAGAAAATATAATTTTATAGAAACCAATCATATGATAGAGGTTATCACAACCAAAGCAAAAATTATTTACTGACTTTTGTTTAAATTTATTTGAATTCCTAGAGACCCCAAAACTCCACAGGGTCTTATTAGCCGTAGTTAACCCATCTTCACAAATTCACGCTTGCTGAATTTCGTAAAGTTATCAGCATGTTTTAAATATTTCTGAGCGACTAACGCTTTACAGGTCTGGTGTTTAATATTCTAAATTCAAAGAAATTAAATTGAAATTGGTAAACAAATTGATGTGCATACACAGACATCAGCCATATGGATGGAGTTCATCAAAACAAAATTAAGTAATTAATTGACAGGCTTAAGTTCCGTTTTTATAAAAAAAAAATTTTAGTGCATAAAAATATTTTATGAAACAACACAATAGAGATTGGTCATCAGAAGATGTGGATTGGTGATTATTTAGACTGCAGGTATAGTCATAGCTTTTCCTATTCACTAAAGACTCCTTTGTAAGTTCTAATAATTCAAGTTCTCGTTCTCCTTTCTTAAGTACTTTGTTTATAGTTCTTACTTTTAATGTGACTTACGCTTTAAGCCTCAAAACTGCTTAAAAATATTTACCATTAGAATTTTATTTGTTTATATAAAAAAATATGTATGATTTTAGTTTATACTTTTACACAAAAACCATTTATGTATGTATGTGTGTGTGTATGTAATTACATATGTGGTTTTCGTTTCGTATATAAAGGGTGTCTCAATAACAATGTGCCATTAAACTTAGAAATAAAACACGTATATGAAAATACAACAAGTCGTGATAATTTTTTGCATTACAAAATAGACAAGTTTTCATTAAGTACGTTTTCATATTGGCCCCGTGGTTCTGTTGACAATTTTTACGACTTTTTAAGAAAGATGTGCATCTCAACGAAGATGAGGCTCGTAATTGTTTCTAGTTTACAAAACCGAGAAGTAAGAAATCGCATGATATTGGTGGTCAATTGTCAACAACATTTCGTGAAAAGATTTGGTCTGAAAATTGTTGCTACAATAAATCTATTGGTTCAAGCGCGTTGTGAAAGATGGCACTGGTTGCTAAAACCACTTGTTGTCCAGTTTCTATTATTCAATAAATATGTAATTGATTTTATTTGTTTAGTCACTATAAATATGTGTTCTTGCTGATTGATTGTTAAGGGGAAAGGTTGGATATGTCATGTAAGTGTTGAAACAAGTGTGTTTGGATTTGGTGGACACTAGCAAAGTTAATGAATTCAGTGTCCAAGGCAACGGGAACATTTCCATCCCGTTCGCCCTCGATTGTTGTAGCTTGTTTTAGTGTTTTTTCTTTCTTTTATTGTGCTTGTCTCAGGGTTGCAGGTATGGTTTGGGACCTACCCTAACTAGGTGAGTGAGCTAGCTGGAATCGCAGATGCAGCGCCATAAAGGGACACCTAACAAAATAGTTAAGGCCATGTAAATGGCGTTCACAGTAACTGCAATTTCATAATCATTTTAAAAAAGTGAGACCAAATAATGCCGCCCTACCCTAATCCACACCATACAGCAGCTCGTTTTGGATACATTTGTTTTTCATGAATTGTTTGTGTGTTTTCTGAGCCCCAAATTAGAACATTTTACTTATTAACGAAGCGATTCAGGTAAAAATGATGTTCATCGGTAATGATTTTTGTTTCGAAAAATCGGCATTAACTTCATTCTGCTGCATTGAGTTGAAAAAATTTTTGTTAATCTGCTGCGAGTTTTTTGTAGCATAATAGGTTTCATGAAAGATAACACACTTACTTGAAAAAAAAATGCCACAAGGCTCATATTCTGCATTCTTATTGAGGGAGCCGCTATATGCCTGTGTGATGCGTTTTTGTCTGTGTGTTTTTTGGTTTTGTTAAGCTTGAAACATTTAAAACATTCTTAATGTAATTAATGTGGAAAGTGCAATTTCTTTTTATGTTGAAATTTTCATATGCAGCAATGACAGCAGCAATTTTAAGATAGCATTAACAATGTAGGGGGTGTAGGGGTTGGTTTGGTTGGTATTTTACAGAACTGATTGTTTGTATAGAGCAGATTAAGTAGGTTAAATAGTTGGTATTATTAGTTTAGTTTTAGGCCGCCAGCTGGCAGGCACAAAGGTTTGGTTTGCCGTAACTGAGTGCACTGTCAGAAGTTATGACTTATACCTAGTAACAGGTTGCTGTCTCTGCTAGAGACTGGAAAAATTAAATTTCCTAATCCACGATGAACCATCACACAACAAGTACGCGTGGCCAACAGTCTGCTTGGTTACTAGTATGCGAATCTCAGTTTTTATACCCATGCTCGGCAATGGTGGAATAGTTTTCTCCTTAAAGTTAATCTGTGCAGAGACTCCGGTTGTATTCGACCAAGACAGGAATCCGGAAGAGATGAACAAAAATGCCTCGCGAAGGGTGAAGGAATCAATCTTTAAAGGTATTCTAAGGCGGCGGAGTGTAACATTCCGATAATTATGGGGAATGAAGCCACGCAATAGGTGATGAGGTTAACCTCTGCAGGAACTCCATAGTTTATTGGGCAATGGAAGAATTCTAACGACAAGAATAAGAAAATCGCGCAAAAGGTGGTAGAGCAGTTCTTCGAAAATACTCCTGAAGAGGCTGAGACGGTAGCGCATATTGTGTGTGAATGTCCAGCACTGAATAACATAAATAATAGGATATTAGGGCAGATACTTGGTAAAATAAGATTTCTTGTAACTTTCTAATATGGGAAAGAATTTTGGGAAAAATATTACCAAGCTGGCAAGTTGCCTAGAAATGGGATGGTATTGTACATATCAAAAACTTGGTCTTCAACATAAGTTTTGACATGAGACTTGTCAATTCTAAATTTTATTTTCGAACTTTGAACAGTGAAAAAATTATATTTTTCAAGCCTGCAATGGCAGCTACTTCATCAATGAACATGCATCTTAACGCAACCCTACAAACATGAACCGCTCGATATACGATGCTTTGGCGTTATTTTCTGATGTAAGATAAATTGCTTTTAGAACTTACATTCCGGTAAGTCTCCTGTGCCATATTCTTTATATTTCTTTTGCAAGAACAAGGTCGAAGTTATTGCAGTATAGCGAGCACCATTCCAGGATTATGAAATAATCACTTTGCTTATAACCTTCTCCATACACTGCTGGAGGCAGTACCAAGTTGAAATTGAGCAACAATTTTTCTAAACTGTCTAATGGGGCCATGTTTTTAATCGATTTTATTAAATATTTCATAAACTTTCCTTTATATGTTACGGTTTAAATATTATCAAGTAAGCACTTTATACAGAAAACAAAATTATAAAAATCTTCTTTGTGAAATAATGAATTACATCAATTTCAAATTCTACTGAAACTTGAGCTACAATCAAACAAACTCTTTATTAAGTTTTAAGTATTTTTGTATTTGCTCAAAAATGATTTTCATTTATAAGTAAACATTTTCAATTATATATTGATTTTTTCAAACCCTCTGAAGAAAAATTATTAGTTCGTGTCAAATTTTGTGTGACTTTGGAATTAATCAAAGAAGAAAATAACAGAAATGTTTAACTCAATAATTAAGGAGTTATAAAAACTTTCCAAAATTTAATACAGGCTAAAATAATCATTTGTAAGTTACGTTTTTCTCAATCGCTAAATTTATGCCACCCCACCAATAGCATATTATGCCACTAAAAGCACGACCATAGTGCATTGTTTGAATTTTTCTAAGGGTTTTCAATAAACCAATACCGATAACATATATATTGATTTTAATTGGAACTTTGTAGGTTTGATTTTTTTCTAATATTTTCATATTATTTTCGAATACGAGTATTTGGCACAAAATTACATTCCCTTTCGAGTAAGCTGTTTGGAGAAAAACGTGTGTAATCTAAATTGGTGAGGATTTCATTTAACAAAATCTGTTTGCATTAATAGTGTTTTTATTGCTGCTACTAGTACTTGCGTTTTTGTCTCATACCAAATTTTATTTTTGTTTGGCTGAAATACTGAGCGAAAGTACTGGTAGGTGGGTTTTACTTCCAACTTGTTTGTTTTATTTTTTATTTCTTTCCGAAAATTTTACTAAGCTAAACACCAAAAATAGCATTTAAGTGTTAAATAAACATTGTGTTTAACCACAGACTGCACAATAATAATACCGTGCATACATTTGTAAGTGTATATATACGAGGATGTATATAACCGGAGATTTTATGTAAACAGTGAACATCAAATCGAAACTTTAAAAATTTATTTCAAAATAATTTTTTATTTTACATTAAAGAAGGTAAATTTAAGGCTATAATTGGGTGCGGTAGATTTTGTTATATGTAAAAGTATAGTAAACCGTGTCCTTTTCTAGTTGTTCCGGAAGCTTCTGGCCACTAATTCAAATTTTGAATACCTCCAAGAATAAAATTTTGCTTGAAAAGGGTGGTCCGGCTTAAATTTTTGAGGTTAGTTACACGGTAACTAACAATATCCCGTATTAATTAAGGCATATGACTAGCACCATGAATTTTTGTAAAATACGTCAATTTCCTGAGTAGTTTTTAAGTAATTTTTTGAGTTGTAACATTGTTATAAAATAACAAGAGTAAAGATATATGCAATGATTATATATACAGTACAACCTAACTCAATGCAACCGGTTTAAAAATATTTTTTTTGTGCATTGTTATTTTATTCGCATTAAAAAATGCTTGTGAAAATCGAAGTTGAAAACTTACCATCAAACAAAAAGGTGATATTTAAAGCTGAAACAGGTTAGCTTCTTTCAATAAGAGTTTGTAAATATCAAAAAAAAGGCTTTGTATAAATTGCTTATGAAGAAAAGAAGAAGAAACCTGCAAGTCTCTGCTGAAATTGTGAAATCAAAAGCGTGTCAGTGTCATGGAGAAGCTGCTGATGAGTCTGGTAGTTTTAATTGCGAATTTTACAAAATACAATCGCATAATAAATACATTTATTTTGAAGATCACAAAATCAAACTTTATGACCACACTTGTGCTTAATTTGAAATAAGCACTTAAATATGATTTATACACATCTATTTAATACATACAGGTGCCCCAAGCAAATATGTAATCCAAAGCGATTTTCAAACTGTCCAAAATTCTATCAGTTGCAGTTACAAATACATTTAATACGTGTGTAACAAATTTCAAATAAATATATGGACATAGCATTTTTGTTAAGTCTCAATATTATAACATATTATGCAATATTTTGTGCTATATTTTGAAGACTGAATAAAATCGGCAATTTTCAGAAGAAAACTCTTTCATTTTTTGAGCCAAAAATCTTCTAAATAAATCATTCATCTGGCACCCATGCTAGTAGTAGATCTGGAGTAGATGTGCAGTAAGTCTTGCGAAAGTATTTTAGGACACACATATGTATGAAGGAATTTATATCTACATAAAATCTCCGGTCAACGATTTCTTGATCAACTTTAGCATAAGCGTTACTGGGAGAAATGCATCAATCATGAACCAGATTTCTTACTTGAATGTACGATGTTCTCCTAGTTGCAAAATTTCTAATCTTTAATTTATAAATAATTAAAAATGAAAATTGTACCTTTGAGAAACCCTTGCTTTCAATCGTTTCAGTGAAGAGATATCTTATTTTCTTCACCTTGGGTACGCCCCTGCTCTAGCCATATTTATTTAATTAGAAGCAAATACTAGGAGGCAGTTTTACTTTATTGTATGCGGTTTCCTGCCGATACTTTTACATTTACAAATTGAACTATTACTGCATTTAATGATTGCTCAAATTCTTGTTTTTATTGTTGGTGGTTTTTGTTTTGTTTTACTAAGCAAATATTGCTGAATGATTTATTGAATTACATCAACAACAATTATTCCTATTAATGAAATAGTTTGTTTAATTTTCTGTACGCAATACATACATACATACATACATACATACATACATACATACATACATATGTACAATGTACATATGAGTGAAAAATAAATGTACGTATGTGTGTAAATAGTAAAATTGTATTTGTGCTTAAACTGTTAGTATTCCATTTAAAAGGCCAGCAGGTTTTTTCTGGATTTCAAAGTAAAATTCATGACATGCTTCGAATTACTATCTAAAAAAGGCCAACTGGCAAAAACATATACACGGAGAGAAAACTTTTGATTGTAATATTGCCGTATTTTTGTGGCAAATATACAATTCCCTGTTTACGTTTTTTCATAACAATTGCAACAGGGTTGGGTGGAACAATTATATTTTTCCTTACTTTATAACCAGCACCAAAGATGTTTTAACTTTATGAAATTTATAAGGTGAGAACGCTTAAATACCTCTTATGTTGAGCAAGCTGTATATTTTTACATTCTCGCGAACAAACTCTTAAAAAGAGTTTAAAATTTTAGTTTATTTGATATAAAAAAGCAAAAGTTGAAATATTGAGTAACTAAATAAGATAAGACAAGATGCTCAAAATTACAAAGCTATTTTACTGAAGTCGTAGCCTATATTGACGGGAATAATACAGGGTGTCCGCCGGGAAGGCATACTACTTTGTTTTGCCGCCATTTTGGTAAATATTAGTCTTGACAGTTCATATTTGGCAATTGTGAAGTAGAGACGTGGAAAATTTATTATGGAAAAATATTTGGTAAACCAACGTGTTTTAATCGTTAAAACATTTTCAAAATCAATCATCGATTACTCGTGACGATGAGAAAATTACGTGAAAATTTTGGGAGAAACAACGTGCCAACGAGACGCACTATTTATCGTGTAGTGAATGATTTCGAAGAAAGAGGGACTGTAGCTGATACGCCCAGGCATGGACCACAACGTACTGCAAGATCGGGTGAAAACATTACTGCTGCTCAAGAAAATGTTCAAAACAATCCATCAACCTCAATTCGACGCCTTGCTCAGGAGCTTGGTCTTCAAAAAACAACTTTGGCCACAATTTTGCGTAAAGATTTGCACTTGTTTCCATTTAAGATTCAGTTGACACAAGAGCTTCTTCCAGAAGACCATTTACGCCGACGTACATAGGCCAATAGGATGCTACAGCTCGCCCATGACAACCCCAATTTTCATGAAAAATCATAATGAGTGACGAGGCACATTTTCATTTTAATGGATATGTGAATAAACAGAATAGTCATCAGTCACCTTTACATCCATTAAATGTCACAGTCTGGTGTGCAATTTGTTCAGGAGGAATCATTGGACCTTACTTCTTTGAAACTGAAAACGGCGTAACGGTAACTGGCCATGGTGAGCGATATCGTGATATGATTGAAAACTTTTTAACGCCACAACTGCATGCTTTGGGCTTGACTAACATGTGGCTTCAACATGACGGTGCCACATCGCATACAGCCAGGATTACAATGGAATTACTGCGAGACCTCTTTCCACAACAACTTATTTCAAGAAGTGGTGATGTTCATGGCCTCCACGGTCGCCTGATTTGACTGCACCGGACTTCTTTTTGTGGGGATATCTGAAAGACAAGGTTTATGCAAAGCAACCAGAAACGCTAGAGCAACTCAAACAAAATATTCGTAATGAAATTAATGAAATACCGCGTGATATGTGTAGAAATGTAATGTAAAATGTGTTTAAAAGGGCTCGCATTTGTGAGGCTAACAGATATTGTATTCCATACATAATTGCCGACATTTATTTATAAATATACGATCCATTCTCTTTCATTTAATCAAAAATTATAAACAAACAAAGTAGTATACCTTCCGGGCGGACATCCTGTAGTATGTGGTGGACAATAAGTAACCAAAATACTCCTCATTAAGAGGACAATTGTACACATTATGCGTGAAAGTTTTGCACTGGCTAGCATAAGCCTTAGGAACATAGGCATACACTTCTTAAATGTGACTGACATGGAGGAACTGAACCATAAACAAATGCTAGCAAGTATAAGGGACTCCGTGATGAGGACAAATGCTGAAATGAATACAGAGTAGAGACTAGTGTCCCTGCAATAATATATATTATTAGACCTACCTCTCCTAAGAGGAGAACTCTGCGGAACATTGCTCAGAGCAGCGAGCTGCCATAATATGCATTGATCTTTCGTGATTTCGTAGTGCAGGGCTCACAATAATCCTAAACAGAGGACTAAGTAAATGGGTATGAAACCAATAACTGGCTTCTCTTCTATACCACACTTTACTTACCACCAACGATTTCTTCGAACATAGACATTTTTAAATGTAAATTTCTTTTATTTTGAATATTTAATTTTAATTTGTTTTTTGGATTGACTTTTCTATGAAATTGATATTAACTCTTGAAAGTTGAACACAAGTTGAAAAATGGGCGACTTGAGACAAGTATCGTATATTTGCACAATTGAACAAATGAAAATAAAAAAGCGTTTGAATGATTAGCATTAATATAATATTTCTAAGCATAAAACATTATTAATAAATACAGATTGTACACAGAAGTATGAAAATAAAGAGTTTTCTACTGTCTACTCCTTTGGTTAAAATTATTGTTTTTCATACAAACATACAGACATACAAAAATAACTATGATCATTTTTATTAAGAAGATCATCACAGGGGACAATAACATTATCAATTTTAATCACACTGTAATTACGAGAGGCTACATTTTGATAATATTAAAAATGTTGATCATATTATTATCATGTGCAAAATGTTTAGAATTATATTAAATTATCTTAGAATTATAATATGAATAATATAAAAATATTATGGTTATATTAAATGATAACATTATTGTTATATTAGTTAAATAAATTATAATAAATAGGGCCTTATCGCTGCCTATGGAAATAAAATAATCTAACTACAACTATATAATTCAATCATGGTATAATCCTTTCAGCTGATGGTTACCTCAACCATGTTTTATTTTTGCGTGTACAGCAGGTGGTTACAAAATACTATAAAATGTTACCGAATTTAATATAAACATTTACGTATGCATTTCAATTATATTTGTATGATTGTGTTAGTATATAACATATATTTATACAATACTTACATTGTACCCTTAGATGGACTCGTTTGCTAATGGAAGGTGGCACACCATTTGAAGCAACACACAAATAGGCTGCCATATGCAGGCGACTTACTTTTGTTATATACAAAAGTTCACCATCAACAACATTAACTGCAAAGAGATGGTGGTAAAAAGAGAAAAAGTTAGCGAGCGAGGAAGAGAGAGAGAACGGCAGAAAGTCACAAAGAGAGACGGAGTGAGGCAGATTAGTACAATAGAAGAACACAGGAAATGAATATTTTTTATTTATATTTATTTTAAATGACGTTACATTTAGGGTGATATAAAAATTAATCGGTTTAAATTTGTTTGCTTGTGCATTGGCAAGAATACTTTAAAAGCCATTAGGAGAGCTGCATACATTAAAAGAGCTGCATACATTAAAACCTTTTATTTGATATAAAAACTTAGTTCAGTAAGTCATTTTTAATTTGCAACCGACAGTTGTAGTGACCTAAATTAAAACTGGGTTTTTGTGATTAGGAAATACCATGAATTCTTAAATGAACTAATGATACACATTTGAGCACAATTATTCTAGGGCTTAAAAAAATCAGCACCGTTAGTGTTAAAAATAATTTGATCTTATTCTTATAAGAAATTAAATATAAGTTCTAAAATTTAAGAGCTGAGGATCTATGCCACCTGTGCGCGCGACTAGAATTAATTAAAAAACTGTTTTTAAGCCTTTTTGATATGAATCTCTTGCGAAATCGCAAAAAGTTGACTCTTCTCCATAATTTTTGGGAATATCTTACTTTAAGGTTTGAATCCAGCTCAACAGTCCTGTAAAAAGTATTCAAAAGCCAACTCTTTTTAATTACTCAAAATTACTCCAAAGCTTTATTAAAGCTATCTTAATAATCACTTACCATGCTCTCCCCCTATCAGCATTTCTTCACCATCTTCTCGCCGCCACATAACATACGGTTCCGGATAACCGCGTGCTTTACACATAAGAGTAACATTCAAACCTTCACGAACAACCAAATCGTTGCTCGTCATTCCTTCAACAATCATAGGAGGTACTGAATTTTATAAGAGGAAGTTTAAAAATATCTTCGTTATGTTATCATCTATATTATTTTTCATTAATAGTTCAAATACCTACCCACCACCTGCAAATAGCCCTTTCTCGAACGCATGGGATCCGTATTGACTTGACACATGTACCAACCCCGATCCATTTCTTCGACTTCTTTAATATGTAAATACCAGGAGCGATGATCATTGTACGTTAAGCTAATGCGATTATTTTGTGAGATTACATTGTGATGGATAGATAATATCGTTTGGGTATCAACTCTCACCCAGGCCACCTAAAATAAGAAACGGGAAAGTTTGAAATATATTAACGAATTTTTTTCTAAATCTGTATGACAGCGCGTATTTAATAAATATTTCTATCTTAGTGACCAATTTTAATGCATCTTGGCCCGCAATGGCCACATCCATCTTATATCCTTATTTCATGTACTCCCAAAGACCACCAGCAAAATATCGGAGAAGTAAAATATTAATGGATATTCATATCGGCTGAAAAATATGCCTTTGATAAACTTAAACTAACGTAGCATGCACTCTGTTGGCATCGCTAAACAAGTAAAATTTTACCAAAAAACCCTAACTAGATTCAAGTACAGAAATTTTACAAAGAAAGTAGAATTTTGTTTCTCATTTGGTTTGAAGAACTTCAAGCATAAGAAGTTTACGTTTTATTAAGAATAGTAAAGGTTTCCCGATGAGTTTTATTAAGCAAACATGGCAATGCGCCCTTAAAATAATATAAATTTCACAGTTAATAGAAAATAAACAAAACCTGGTACTTTACAAAAAACTTTTTTTCAAAATTACAAATTCTACCAAGCGGTCGAAATTTTATTGAAAAATTTAAGTTTTATGAATTGTAAAAGTCGTAAAAGAATGGAAATTTCACAATAAATAAAATATTCAATTTGAAAAATTTTAAATCAGAAAAAATATCAGAATTACTATGCGAAATACTATTTCTAAAAAAAAAACTGCAATTAAGCTGGAAATTTATAAAAAGAAAATAGAAAATATAAAGAAAAAAAATCCGCAATACCGAAATTATGCCAAAAAATTGAAACCCAGAACAAATCATTAAAAAAATCAACTCGTCTAAAAATCACGAAAAAATATCTCAAATTTGCCATCATTTTGCAAAAGAATTACAAAAAAAACAACAGCTTTAAAGCAAAAAAATAACATGTGATATTGACAAAAGTACATATAAAGAAAGCAAGCTACAGTGGGCGGACTTTTGATTAACCCAACAGTAATCGAAAATATATCTCATAATTTTGAGAAGACTCTAGAATTCAGTTTTCATCTTAAGTTTGGCTAAACAGATGGTGTTTACAGTAGACATTAATTCAGTAGACATATACAGAGAATGCTGATGGGGTGCGTAGTGACACAGCAAATACGCCTTCCATACAGCTAGTGGCAAAATTTTTAATATTAATAAATAAATAAATTTTACAAAAAATAAAAAAAAAACATATTTTACTAAAAATTACCGAAAACATATATTTTAAACGTCACTACAATTTAATATGAAAATTTAATTTGATTTAAAATATTTCATAACATATTCGAAAATTCACACAAAATTAAAAGAAAATTCCGTTATCAAATTAAAATAGTTAAAATAGGAAAAAGCATGTATTAACCGATTGAAAGTGCTTAAAATAAAACATATAGAGGAGTTGGGATGTAAAATAAAACGAGTAAAATTGGAGATCAAAATAAAAGATCAATACGAATAATTTTAAACGGAAAAATCGAATAAAGCTATTTCACTTGTTATGTGGTTTGTTTTGATAGTAAAAACTAGGGTCAAATTAATTATCGGGGCGAATGGTCAAACAAACATATTCGATAATTCACATAGCCCCATACGTGCAACATTAACTGAAGAAAATATAAGAATGGTCCTTCAGAGTTAGCCAGCCTATAAGAACAGCTTGAAGAAGATCCACTATTTTCAAGCAAATAGTGGTGTTTCTGGCTTAGTGCTAAAATTGCCGTGTTTGATTTGATTTGTGAAAAAAGGCTACCTGACAAATAGAAAATTTAAAGTAACATAAAAGGATATATTGTTGTAAATCCCTAGAGGTAGTATATTAAGTCCGTTACTGTATATAGTGTGCAGAGGAGATATGCCAACAGTTTCCAACACATAAACGTGAATATTCGTAGATGAAACTTTTTGTATGCTAAAATTTTAATTTGTAATGGTTCCAGAGGAGGAAATTTACCTTTTCCACCCCCTGAACCCACGTTTCTATGGGGGATAAATGTAAGGAAAAGAAAATCAAAAGCCCTCGGTATTCTTGGTATGAAAATCCTGTATAATGTTCCATGGACTTAACGTATTTTCCAAATCGCAAAAGAAATTTTCGGATGTCCCGATTTGTTAAAGCAGTGTCAGAGATACTTCATTTCATCTGATTTGTTTACTATTGATACCATTTATTGATTACAACACTCATGTCTGGGCCGGTATTTCAAAGTCTATTTTGGAGCTTCCTGGCCGCGTACAGAAGAGCGACAAGCTGCTTATCGGTGGCAGTAGGATGGCTCACCTGAACATCGACACAAAATAATTTGCTTCTCAAAAGTCTTCTTCAGAAGCAAGGCACCTATAATAGGCTGTATAATAGCTTTTATATCTTTTATACCCTTCCACCACGTAACGAGCTGCTAGAAACGTGTCTGATAGATTGTTTTCCCCTACATATGTATCTATTAGTTATTTGGGAGCTTTTGTAAAAGTTGGTGCCATCTAGCGGAAGAAGGACATTGGTTAACATTGAAACTACAAATCCAAAAACGCCATGACGTAAATATACTGGGTGTTGTTTGTTGTGCTTAAAATAAAACATATAGAGGAGTTGGGATGTAAAATAAAACGAGTAAAATTGGAGATCAAAATAAAAGATCAATACGAATAATTTTAAACGGAAAAATCGAATAAAGCTATTTCACTTGTTATGTGGTTTGTTTTGATAGTAAAAACTAGGGTCAAATTAATTATCGGGGCGAATGGTCAAACAAACATATTCGATAATTCACATAGCCCCATACGTGCAACATTAACTGAAGAAAATATAAGAATGGTCCTTCAGAGTTAGCCAGCCTATAAGAACAGCTTGAAGAAGATCCACTATTTTCAAGCAAATAGTGGTGTTTCTGGCTTAGTGCTAAAATTGCCGTGTTTGATTTGATTTGTGAAAAAAGGCTACCTGACAAATAGAAAATTTAAAGTAACATAAAAGGATATATTGTTGTAAATCCCTAGAGGTAGTATATTAAGTCCGTTACTGTATATAGTGTGCAGAGGAGATATGCCAACAGTTTCCAACACATAAACGTGAATATTCGTAGATGAAACTTTTTGTATGCTAAAATTTTAATTTGTAATGGTTCCAGAGGAGGAAATTTACCTTTTCCACCCCCTGAACCCACGTTTCTATGGGGGATAAATGTAAGGAAAAGAAAATCAAAAGCCCTCGGTATTCTTGGTATGAAAATCCTGTATAATGTTCCATGGACTTAACGTATTTTCCAAATCGCAAAAGAAATTTTCGGATGTCCCGATTTGTTAAAGCAGTGTCAGAGATACTTCATTTCATCTGATTTGTTTACTATTGATACCATTTATTGATTACAACACTCATGTCTGGGCCGGTATTTCAAAGTCTATTTTGGAGCTTCCTGGCCGCGTACAGAAGAGCGACAAGCTGCTTATCGGTGGCAGTAGGATGGCTCACCTGAACATCGACACAAAATAATTTGCTTCTCAAAAGTCTTCTTCAGAAGCAAGGCACCTATAATAGGCTGTATAATAGCTTTTATATCTTTTATACCCTTCCACCACGTAACGAGCTGCTAGAAACGTGTCTGATAGATTGTTTTCCCCTACATATGTATCTATTAGTTATTTGGGAGCTTTTGTAAAAGTTGGTGCCATCTAGCGGAAGAAGGACATTGGTTAACATTGAAACTACAAATCCAAAAACGCCATGACGTAAATATACTGGGTGTTGTTTTATGGCGCAGAACCTCAAGTTTGAATGAAGTATAGAGAATTTTGTTTAATATTTATGAAATTGTTGTACCGAAATTTTTCTCAATCTCTACAGTAAATCAAGTTGTATCTATGGTATATGAATCAACTGATGAGTCTTTCTGAATGCCTCAACAATAGCTTGGGAATTGTCATCGGTCCAAAGGTAGCATAATTATGAACAAAATTTTCGAAGGACATTGTGGATGGCTTTCTCGAAATTTAATTATATATTTGAACAATTTTCAAATGTCGTTTTGGCATGACTCAATTAATGATGAATTTCTGAACTAACCCCAAAACAAGAGAGAACTGTCAAATCGGCTGTGATAGGTAACTACGTTGGTAATCTAAATAATTACGCCCAAAATACTAAACTCCATAAACTCTTAAAGCCAAATTATGCAACTTTTCAAGCCGAAACTCAGACATACAACAGAAATATGATCTGAATGGCATCTAGTGTAATTGATACACACAATCAATGGTAATTGAAATAATTTCTGCCTCAAAACTTCTAATGTGTTCGATTTACGGTTGGGTATTTGAAAGCATTTTAGTTTAGAAATATCACATATCTTGCTGATGCCGAATATATTTGACAATAATTTGAAACAACTCCTGACGTAGTGAATAATTAATGTTTTGAGTTGTTTTTTCCTGTTTTAGTTTTCCAAAGACTTATTCGTTGAAACGTTTGTGGTTTTGATAAATTATTTGCTTGTCTGCCAATCAATTGATATTCTCTATAAAATTCTATTTGTGGAGTGTGCTTGAAATATACAAAAGTATTTGTATGTATGTTTGAGTAACTGGGACTTTCTTTAGTTAATTGCGGCTTTGATTTTTATCATATCGATTTTCAATAACATGCAGACATTATTAGATTTCCACTCACATACTCTTTTTCCAATTAATGTTTTTACAATTTGTGGTTTTTATTTATTTGTGCGATTGAAGTGAAGCATTTTAAAGCAAATTACCTTATAGCCTTTTAGATTTTCCACAACACATGCCAAGAGGGCGTCTCGACCAGCGGACACAGTAACATTGGCAACGGGTTCAGCAAAGCGCGGCATATCGGTATCTAAAAAGTTAAAAGAAAAGAGGTTTTAAAATAAGGCACTGAGACTTATATGAATTCATAATGAATATTAAGATGAGCAAAGTTTTATCGGAAGATCATACCAGAATGCTACTAGTTCCAACGGGCCTGGCTATTAACTACATACAAATCTTTCGTGGGTTAGAAAGAAATTCACTTTTCTGCGAGTATCAATATACTCCATCATCATGGCCCAGAGGCTACAGCATTAATTATAAACTTTATTTTCCTCATCTTGAAATCGCAGACACACCTCCTTTCAAACAAGGAGCAAGATGTCTACTTCAGTCACCTTCCCTTACATTTATCTCCAAATCTATGTCTTCCGTTCGTTACAGACCACTTTTATTTCATCAACCCCATACCGATTCAAGTTTATCCAGATATCTTACACTCGATACTAAATATATAATTATTTTTTATCTTGGAGAGTGGGTTTGCGAACGTTTTAATTTTGAAAGAAATGTGGACAGAAGATTCTATGTGGTCATAAACTATATCGCTGACGGTCCGAAAGGTCACAAGCCTTGAGTTCTATATTCTTCGTCATTGCTAATTTTGTGAAGAAAGTGTTTTACAGTAAATACGGGTCCCTATTGAAGTGGATCAGAACTGGCTGCGTGTGGGGTATATGCAAAATTCTTTAATTATATAAAGGCCACTATTTTTTGAATACGACATCGGTTAAATGGAGTTGGTTATGTTTTCTTTGAGGGCATAATTGATTGGAATATGTTTGCCTAGACTTTAGACAACAAGGTCTTGGTGGTCACCACCAAAAGAGAGAGAAATATAACCGAGTTTTTATATCGTTCATGCAGGATGTCCACTGTGATGTAGCGGTATGTCCTTAAACGAAACAAAGGTGCCAACATATCGCTTTATCCGGGATAAAAAAGGATACGTCACCGTTCATGGTGATGGCAAGGTTGTTCTCGTACAGCATGGTGTAATAGCCCACTGGCCCTAAATCTGCAGTAAAAGGACATTGCCGCCTGGTGAACGTGGTGTGGCTTGGAGTCTTCCCATATACGGCAATTACGGCAGTATTTAATATAACAATTTAAATTTAAATTCGCCCCACTACTAAATTATGCAACCCTGCAGGATTGGAATGACGTAGCTTGACAAGTGGAATTGGCATCAGTAAATGATTTAAATGATTAATCGACGAAAGTCCTGACAAACGCCAATACAATTGAGGGTTGGATTCTGTGTTTCTCAATAATGAAATTTGCCATAACTTATGCTATAATTGCGGTATTGCGAATTTACTTTACCGAATGTTGAAACATAATTCACGTGGCCACTTTTTCCAACTGTCATAATTTTAAAATACCCGCTGTTAAAATTAAAAAAAATATATAAAAGCTTAACTTACCTTCTAATGCTGATTGTGATTTATCACCCATGTGCATGTGTTTGCCTGCAAAGAAATCAAACGACAATTGCTCCATTTAGTTTTTTCTATTAAAAATATTTTTTTTTTCAATTTATTATAAATTTAACTGTCACAAAATTAAATAAGAAACGATTTCTTCCTTCAATACATAATATTTTCACCATCATCATAGTGTGACAAAAATGTGTAGCATGTTACAAAGCCACAGCAAATCCGTTTACTTAACACGCTTTATATTGCAACATGGAACAATGAAAACTGGGCGAAAAAATAGGAAAGGAATAAAAACGGTGAAAATAAAAATAATTTTTGTCAGTATCATTTATTAAAATAATATTATGGACCACAAGAAAAGTTAACCAACGAACGAAGCAACCAAGCAGTCAAACCTAACCTCAACATTGTTGGCGTTGTTGTAAATGATAGTTTGCAGCAAGTGTCTAGCAGGCAGAAAGATTTTACTTGCACTTTGGTATGGAAAGCAATAGGGAATTTACAACATACATATACAACTACAGATACACATGTATGTGCATGCATATATAAAAAGGCACAAGAACTTACTAGCGTTCAGTTGCGTTTATATTTTGAGCAAATTTTTTTATGCAAAAGCAAAAATTTCAGTGTTGCTATTATTTTATTTTATTTCGAAACAGTTATTTAAGAAATTTAATTAAGTATAGGAGATTTTCAAAATATTTTAAATTAAACAAATATTTTAATATTTTTTATACAGGGTGTCCGGCGGGAAGGTACTTTTATAATTTTTGATTGAACAGCAGTAATGTTTTCAGCCGATCTTGCAGTACGTTGTGGTCCATGCTTGGGCCTATCAGCTACAGTCCCTCTTTCTTCGAAATCATTCACTACACGATAAATATTGCGTCTTGTTGGCACGTTGTTTCTGCCAAAAATTTCACGTAACTTTCCTAACTTGCCTCTGATGAATACTTAACTTAAATAAAAAATATAATTTCCTAAATTCGGCCAGTACCCAGTGTACATGATAAAGAACAGATCCCTGGTTTTTGAGACCGTGTATTTAGTTTTACTATATTGGATAGGACGGTTTCATGTTACGCAAGGTTTTTTTGATCAAATATTAAGTCATAACTAATGGTCCTTATATTTCCTACCGACATTAGGACTTCAAGGCAATCCAAAAGGTAATGGTGACAGAACTTTCTCTACCACATAATTTCTATATCAAATCAAGACCAATAAAAATTAATTCATCTTGATAGCTTTAGTTATGAGTTACAATGTTGCCTACGTAACCAGATTGTTCGATGAAATAAATGGTGTTAATGGGATTCCAAAAGATTCAGGGAACTTTGTGTAAGTATTGGGACTTATGGTAAATAATGGTATGATAATTTTTCCCTTTTATATTTATCAGAGCAGGGTTAAGAATAAATGTAGACGATAATACCGTAGTGTACATGGATAACTTTTGCTATTCAGGTTTCATTGTAACGTAGTCTGCTATCCTCTAAGTCGATATAGAAAATCGCATAAAAACTGTAAGACAAGCATTGGGCGATTGAAAAACTTTTAGAAACCTATCGAATGCCACCACCAGAATTCTCAACTCAAACGGCAAGTCAGTATTATTGTATGGCTGCGAAACCTAGAACATCGTACAACGTGACTCAAAGGCTGCAAGAGGTCTACTGAGCGTGAAATCAGTAGATGTTAACTGAAATGTGTTGGACATACGCTACGTAAGCTCCATGACTACATAACTTGAAATGTAATATATTGCATTCCACAAGGTAGCTGTCGAAGGGGAAGACCCGGTCACAGATGGATCGGAAAGATCGGCAAAGAAATTGCCAACACGGATAAAAGGTGGAGTAGGATTAACACTATACAAATAAATAGATTAAACTAGAGATTATTTGTTAAAGCTCAATGTCCGTTACAGGAGCGAACAAATACGTGTATATGAGGAAAACACACCGCGTCAAGCTTGCAGGGTGGACGATGCACGATGTACATCTCTACATTTCTCTCAGCTGATTATTTAAGGGACTACTAATTCATTTAAGAATTCACAAACATAATTCAAACCCAAAAACCTAGGCCTGCATCTATCCACATAATCCAAAATATAAAGAGCTGTAAAAACAAAATAAAAAAGTCGAATGTTTTGAAGCCGTTCAACGCCGTACCCGGTTTAAAAATATGTTTAGTTCATGCAACGAATCCGCATCCGAACTTAAGTCACAGCAAGCTCATACTATGATTAAACGTTAAAAGTTATTATTATAGTTGAATTATGTTCTTTGTGGTTGGAATTTTAGTAAAAAGTCTCTTGGTCAACTTAACCATGCTGCAATTTTCATGAATGGAAATAATTGAATTGCATCTAAAGTAATTTTCAAAATGTTTTAATTTTTGCCACAGCAATATATTGTTGTAGAGAAAATAATATGACTGTCGTAACCATGCCACCAGCATAGCGCTTGTTTGCATTCAGAAATTATAATAGTCCTGCTATTACCGTCAAATCAGAGCTATGGAGAAGCAATTCATTTTGGCTAGATTTTTACGTCTAGAATGCTTTTAATTTTTTTAAAAGCTACAAAATAATACTCAACTTACCACTTCATACTACTGTAGTGAAAAAAGCGAATAGCATTATCAGACTACCAGCTAACTACTACCACAACGCTCTAATACCGAAATTGCGCTGTATTGCACGCTTATATTCTTAGTGATCCTAGATGTAAAAAATATGGTACATTGTGTAACAGTAGTTATGTTTCTTTTTTTTTTCGTTAACAACAGATATCTTCTGGTTTTTCTGCCATATGAAAGTCGACGAAAAAATATGGAAAATGTACACAAGTGTATTGGGTATCGTGGCATGCAGACACATGCACACAATAACATACGTATGTGTGTAAAAGAATTCACTCGTCTCAATGTCTTAAGTCTGTGCTTTGTTCAAGTGCAGTATTGGCTGCATATTTTCTCGCTTGTGTGTATTAATGTATGTGATATCAAAAAAATTCGGTCATAAATGTAAAAAAGTGCAAGAGATAAATCTCTTCAATTCCTTTTGAAAGCATTACTTCTTGTTTTTTTTTCTTGTCACATTTAAAATATATGGTGGCTTTTTTGTTCTTGTTGTAGTTTCAAGAAGATATATTTTGGTTATTATAGTTATGAAATGAAATAAGAATAATATGATGGAGTAAAAAGTGAGAGGTTATAAAATTAGCACTGAATGGAAATAATTAAAATTATTCTATTTAAGGCCTGGGAATTTTATACTTAATATTAATTCTTAGAATGGTTTAATTAATTTTATAAGGAAAAAATAAAGTCTGTTAAAAAAATATTTAATTCTTAAATAAAAACTTAAATAATCCTTCACAGCATTTTCTATACGTTTCACCTAAAAGTAAGGTTATGAAATAAACAAATACTTTAAACTTATAAAATAGCGGTGTTCAGTATTTGGTGAAAATTGGGCTCACAGAGGCGCAAATGCAAAATAGCGTAGCTTTTCGATGAAATCCAACAACAAAATATATAAATAAATTTCTGTTGAATTTCATAAAAATGCATCGATATTTGGCGTTTGCTCAAGACCATAGTATAGTGGGCATCAATGGAAAAAAAGTGAGACGTACAAACTTTACAGAATGTACCAAATAACATACAAGGCAGACCTTATGACAAAATGCTCACAAATAAAGAGAAAACAGATAGATCGAGATCACAAATTACACCATCAACCGATACTGTAAGCTATGGATTACTACACATACAGATGAACTGAAAGACATCGTTAAATCGAACCTTCTTTGCAGAAGAAGCTGAAATATATATATATATATATATATATATATATATATATATATATATTATGGTCCCGCAAGTCAATACACACATGTTGTTTTAACATTGACGAGTTATCTGCTTGTATTGAAAATCTAAAGACAGCCAATTAGGACGGAGATTTGTGGTTAGAGTACATTATTATAAATCAAGGCCTAGAAGTTACAAAGAAATGAACTACGCTGAAAGGCAGATAAATAAACTAACCACTGCACGTCACTAATTGAAGCACCCACAGGCATTAATAAATCGATATGTTTCGGTTGAGGGTGGTACAATGTTTTCCAGAGATCGACGCAAAGTACACTAACCATCCGTAATCACACAAATTTCCTAAACATATTGATCACTAATCGAATTTTCGACAGGGACCTGTACTTTTTCATTCGAAAATTCTGGTAAGTTTGCAAGCAGTCACAGCATAATGACTTTTTACTATGATAACGCGCTCCGCTTTTTAATAAGCAGACCAATCATAGATGCCAGCTCTTAAATTGCACAAAAAACAAAACTAAATTGTACCTTCTTATTGGCATACCCTAGTTATAATATGTTGTTCACTTTTATACCATAAACTTTAGTAACAATGCTATACTATTGTCAGACATGATATCACTGGTTATACTTGACAAATGAAGAAAGTAAATAAAAATAAATTTACTTTTCCCTTGCACTGTACTTTGTTTTACTTTAAATTGGCCAAATGCTTATTAATTTTGTATTAAAATAATTGGTTCCGTGTATTGTTATTGTGTGTTCACGTGATTGTATGCAGGATTAATGCTTACGCGTCAGCTTAAATAATTCTATTAATATATTTGGTAGATTCTTTCTCTTCTTGTTCTATCTTATTTGATTTTCTTGAAGAAAGACATTTAAACTCAAATAATTTCTTTCATTTATGTCTATTTTTCAGCTACACACACATTTAACTACAAATTATTAGCAAAAAGTTGTTGTATTTAAGCCACTTAGTCAAGCACATCACATCAAGTACCATTCAGTATTTTCTGATGTGTGTGGCCGTTATAACATACTTCAAGGGTACTTCATATTAAATACATTTATTGGGTATGGGAATAAGTTTTTTCGCCGAAAAATCTTCCCATACGAGCCAATTATAAGAAACCACAATAATTTTGGAAAACCATCAACCGAACGTTGTAGTAAGTAACAATAAGAAAAATAAAATAAAATTTTTTTGTTGTGGGAGAATTTCTTTAAAACTTTTGTTTTTTTTTGGATTCCACATTTGGTCTAAAGAATTTCAAGCAGAAGACGGGTAAGATTTTCTAAAAAGTAGCTTACCCACCCTTACCAATAAATTGCATTATTTATTATAAAATGCGTTGGTATAAAAAATTAGCTAGAAATAATTTTAATTAATATACAAAGATTAAAATCCTAAAAATTTTTCTTACAATAAATTTCTTTAATTTGCTCTACAAAAATTCAATAAATGCTGGGTTTTACTGGCGGAACGTACTTTATGGTTACCTGGATCGTTTGTATGCATATGGCTTGTATATTATACTAGCCAAGCCCGGTGCTCGTTGCTACGCCCCTTAATGAGCTCATTATGTGTGCAAAGTTTCAGAAATATTGGACAAGTGCAAGTATGGGCATATTTCCTTTTATCTATGGGCGTAGCCCCGCTTACCTTTTTTTTAAATTACCAACCATAAACACTCCCTGGAATGTGTACAAAAACTTGTCTAAGTTTGAGTCCGATCGGATTTACCGTTTCGGAGTCTATAGACAGAGTTTCACTTTTATATATATAAATATATTGAAAAACTTTGTTGAGCAATCTTCTACAAATATTTCAGAATATTAGGCCCTGCGGTCTGAGTCTGTTTCCAAACTAATTTTTATTAACTATTAATTATCTGTTAAATGATGCACGAAAAATTTCTCTACTAACATCCTTCAATTTATTCCCGCTGCTGGTGTTATTTTCATTTGCCATCTTTAACTTTTCCCATACCCAACAGGTACTTGGCTAAGCCCGTATGTATTTTAAATGTTCATGTACGTGTCTATATATGTGTTTCTTTGTGTGCTTGTGTTTGTTTTATAACATAAATGTTAAATATATTGGCTTGAAGAGAGGAGTGCATAAATAATCAAGTACGTTTGCGGTGTTTCGTTCTATATAGTACTTTTTTATTTATTTTAGAATATTATACCCTTAAGACTTAGAGGAGTTCTTTCTGTAGCTACAGTAGCTACTCTGTCCTTTGTTCACGAAACTTACCTTTTAATAATTTTGAGCAATTTTGTAAAGAGATCTTAACATATAAATTGAATTGATAATGCATGAATCCAGTGTTTGATTTCTTATTGTATACATGTTAGTGTGAGCATAGAATTAATAAAAAATGTTTTTGATTTTACCCAAAGGGTTCTCTAGTACGGACGGGCAGATAATGTCTGCCAAAATTTATCATTCCGAGAATATGGACAACACAGCAGTTCTTCCAAATGGTAAACTTTTATTGCTAAAGTCGTAATATAAATTCTTTTTGGCAGGACGTCAAGTAACACCACATTCACTGTATGGTGCAAATTTTAGGATGCCAGCTTCCTCAAAAGAGGCAACTTTTCTGCGAATCTCAACATCAGCAACGAATTTGTATGCTTAAGACATTGTGTTTCGACAATTTTTGCTTTCGAATCGAAATACTTCTTATCCCCCCAGTTACTGCAAGTTTTATTAATATCTGTTGGGCACTATTAAATACCTGCTAAGATTGTGCAATTTGAACTCAAAAGACTCTTCTGTGCGATGTTTTTAAGTTTCGGTTTATGTCAATAAGCCTTAATCGACCGAATACCTAAGAGTAAAAATAATCCAAGACGTAACTACAACTCGACCGCTACTATGCTGCAGATTTGATAAAAAATGATCCTCTGTAATATCCCGTAAATAATGACATAAATTCGCACTTCGAAAAAGAACAAAAGGATTCTATTAACACATCGCAAACAATTTGTTTCATACCATGTTATTGATCCTTGTTTTTATGTAGCATTAATTTTAAACAAAAACAAAACTCAAGTAAATGCTGTTAATTTCCATGGATTTGGTTTTATTCCGAATATAATTCTTAGCAATTTTTCTTTCAAATATGATTTCCAGCATATGCTTACTTCGGTTGGCTCTGGGGAATTCCAATTTTCTATCACTAGAGGCCGTATGTAAGAAACAAAATGGCGAATGTTGTCTTCCAAGGCGACAGCCGTATGTGGCTTATCGGCGTATACTAGAGACTTTACATTACCCCACAAAAATAGTCCTGCGATATTCAATCGAATGATTTTCGAGGTAAATTTAAGAGTCCATTGCGCGAAATTAGTTGGTTACCGAACGTTTCTTTCCATAAGTCAATTGTGGTAAGCGCTGTAGGAACGTCTTGTGCGTTTACTATTATCCACAATATTTTAAAAGAATTACGGAGCAACAGTTACACCGAACTATGAGTAATATGGGAGATTAACGTATCCATTTTACTAAAAACAGGCTTCATCGCTAAACTAATTATTCTTGCGAAGTTCGCGAAGATTTTGTCGAACTTAAAAATATTTTTCGTAATAAATCTGCAACAAATTTGCAGACGTTGTTCAGGTGTCCGTCTATTCTTGATAAAATGGGACACCAAACTTAACGCCAAATATGTAATGTGCGGCTTTCGAAAAAAATCACAATATATAGAAACGAATGAACATTATTCCAAGACAATAATCTTAGAAGAAAAACTGATTTATATCCTGATGTTTCCATCATCGTTTAAATTACAGCATTTAAAATTTAGATAAACTGCGAGTCTTAATAATACTGTTTGTTGGATTGTTTCTGTCATTGGAGAACAAATAAGGCGGATAAAACAGTGAATTTTACTAGTGTTGGTTATTAAGTCATGACAACAGAGTTTTCTTTTCCTAAATATACATTTGCGATATGTCATACAGCTTCTGAAACAATTTAGTTAGTGCATGAGATGTTTCTTTGATAAGAATTTTCCTCTTATGTAAAGTAATTTTACACCATTGCATACGTTTCCATAAGGTTATTTATAGCTGCCAACCATAGAGAGAAAGGAAAGTTCAAAGTACGTATCACTAAATATGTTCAGGATATTAGGAGGATATTAAAAATAAAGCTGTGGTTTGCGATCAATCATAGGTTTTACATCTTCGTCTTTAGAAAATTTTGAAACATAAATTCCGAACAAGAAACCGTTTCTGCTAAAAGTTAACTGCTGAATAAGAGGTTATATGACCAAAGGCATTACTTTGATATTTTTTGCCTTCTGCTTTAAAAACTCTTCGCCCTCTAAAACAACTATCTGCTTTGCCTTGCCACCATAGGATGGGTTATTCAGTTTCTTTGGTTTTGATGGTATTTTCAGTTTACTGTATGTGATTTTGGCTTCGTTTGAGAAGTAAAATGTTGGAGTTTGATTAGAGATCAGAGCAGAAAATGTGAGATTTTCTATACACTTATACATATAAGAATATTCTAAAACAGTTGATAGAATATATGTAAGCCTTCTCATCTTAAGGTCTTTGACTTTAGAACTTAGAGTATATCATGCCTAATATGTCTAGCCAATTCAAGCGAAGCTTATTTATAACGCAGAAGGCTTTGATAATCAATAGTTTCTTGGTTTCAAGAAGAATTTTTTATATTAATTGGCTGGGGTGACAATAGATCGTACAAACCTACTTTTAGGAAAAAAATCGAATATCTGTTACCAATATTCCGCACATATAATCTCTTTTACAACAACAAAGTTTTTTTTTTCATTATAAATTACTAACTTTGAATTTCCCATGGTTTTTCACTTCTTAATTTTTAATGAAAATAGTTCTGCAAATAGTCAACAACTTTTTGTAGAATTTTACGTCGAACAAGCTCTCTCTGAAACAACCTGTGCAGATTGGTTTAGCAGGTTTAAAGATTGTGATTTTAATCGCAAACAACATTTGGGAAGATCACAAAAAAACGAGTTGAAATAGAGTCAAACTATAGCAAGAAAGCTAGAGAAAATAATTGTTCTCCACCTAGCAAGCGACTAGGCAGAAAACTTTAACATTTTATCATAATAATAGGTGTGCTTTTGGAGATATAATTACAAATGTCTATATGTAGAGCAGCGAATGAGAAGCTTCTTTTCACCCGACTTATACTTTAGACCCTGCTTCGTCCAACTACCATTTGCATCGATCGATTCAGAACAATCTTGCTGAAATGTGCTCCAATGGAAAGAGAGATATCAAAAATTTAATTGATCTGATTCATGCCTCAAAAGGCCGGTAGTTATTTTAGAGCGGAGATCACTTGTTACCAGGAATGTATGAAAAAGTCAAAACTAACGATGGCCGCTGAAAATTGTATTGAAATAAAAAAATTTGTTTTACAAAAAAAAAACAATAAATTTTCTATAAAGCCGTTATTAAATTCATCAAAAACCTTTAGAAATATCGCCTGTTTTCAAAATTGGCATTTCTTTTGAGGTAACCCATTAAAGTTCAGATTTATATTAATAAAGCATTATGGAATGATTATAGAAAAGCAATACCAATTATTATAAATACCTTACAGTAATAAGAAGGATACTGAGATGTAATTGCAAGTTAAAATCTCTTAGCATAACTTAAAATAAGAAAGAGAGAAAAACGGAAACATTGCAGTATCACAAGCAATCTAAAGATACACGACCACGATAAAACACCTCTAATGAAACCGCTAATATACTGCCTTATATCCATTAAATATTTTAACTACTCACTTGTGTAATGCGCTCTCTAATAATAAAATTAATCGCTTTAAATGCACCTTAGCGTATACTTAATATTAAAGCAATTAAATATCACTTATACGCACCACAATGCAATTAATTTAATACATTTGCACACAAAACTTGAAAAACTTTTTATGCTGTGGTAACATTTTTAAACCAAACTAAATATTTGAATTAAAAAAATATTTTTTTGAAGTGTTTTAGCAAATAACGTCAAGCAGAAGGCAAAGGAAAGAAAGCTTTCATTTTGTTTGTTCATAACAATGTACTTGTTTGTATGGTTCTGTAAGCAAAGCATGCCATATGCAGCTATAAAGTCAAATGAAGTGCAGAAAATAAAAAAACAAACTCCTACTTGTAGATAGGTTGGGTAAAAACGAGCAAAGGCACACAAAAGATAGGGAAACAAGAGACATTTTGTAGCTCATTTGTCGTTTTTAACACCACAACAAAAGTTAAACAAAAAAAAAAAATATATAACCACATGTTGTAAAACAAAATAACACTTATGTTTTTAATATATATGAAATTTTTTTTTACAGTGGGAAATAAAAGTGAATTAATCTTATAATATATGTAAAAAAGGTTATAAGAAAGAATAAAAATATTGAAGTGTCTTAGAATGGCATTTTAAACAATTTAAACTATTAATGAAAAAATGTGTTATATTCAACTTTCTGATTAATGAAAATTGTCTGGTGTCGGTATTTCTTTTGTAAAAGCAAAACAGTTGCATATTTGCAAAGAAATATTAATTTAATCTTCCACGACATTAATTTTTAGCATTAATCTATACAACAAATACATTTTTATACATTATTTAGATTATCTTAAAAAAAATCTAACAAAGAGTTTAAATATTTTTAAATGTCTTTTATAAAAAAGCCTATTACATACGTATATAATTTTAAGAATTATGACTTTAGTTATACTAGCTAAAATTGTCTACGAATTAGTTATATATTGTAAAGGATCCGCAAAAAGTATAAAACTTCCTACACCATAAACACTAGCTAAGTAGACAGCAGGAGAAATTTATTTACATGCAGAAGCTGGAATAGATGATCCACGCATTCAAGCAAATAAAATTAAATATCATTATTACAAAAAATTGTAACCCTAAAGCAGCACTTCTTCGAAAACATATTTAATAAAGAGAAAGAAAGCGAAACATAACTTCCAATCCACGCTTTCTTATCTGTTCAAATTTGCGAAACAATATAGTTATTAAATTTAACACACTGACAAAAAACAAACGTTTCACAAGACTCATGTTAACATATAACAGACTTCATAGCTGGTGATTCTCAACCTGTATGCTCCTTTTGTAACAAAAGTACTCTTACTACAGCATATCTGTTATAAATCTTCTCTTCACTACATCATACTTACCGGAGTTTATTTGGTAGAAATAATATTGTTACGAGGTAATAATCGAAGATGTGTGAAACGACCTATTGTACAAATACGCAATATTATAAAGATAAAGCAAAAAGAATTGCGTAGCGGAAATTCCCCGAACCGCAATTCAATGTAGAAACAAAAACAACTTCTACAGAACGAAAAAGTGAACAAAAGATACACACACACCCATAAACACATATACAAGACTACTAAGCCAGCAAATGATATAAATGAGGCGCAATTTCGCGTATGTTCGGGACATTTCAAGAAGCGGCCGTGACCTGTATATAAAATCGCCATCCACCGCAGAAGATATAGTTGACTTTGAGATTTCGTAGAGTGAATGTCTGTGTGTACAAAAGAGTGTTAAGTGTACAGTGAATAGAGACTTGTGAATTGTCTTAATTGCCGACTAAAGTTGTAGACTGGTAAATTCATTAAGGACTGTGTATTTTAAATTTTTGCAATTAATCTATGTTTGCATAGCCCAGCCAGAAATGGATGGGTTACAGAACTAAGATAATTTCAAGGTGAATATAAAAATCTAACGACAACGGGTGCTTTTTGTGAATGTGATTCAATAACAACTTGGAAATCACAAATTGCAAGACTATTTGAGTAGATAAGTTTCACATATTTTGAAATTCGATTGCACCCTCAAAATCGAATGTGATTAAAAAAACGACTTTTGTGCGACTTCGACGACATCAAAATTTAAAACTCAGCCGTTTTTGCACCAACATTAAAAATTTTAACAGTGTTGAATAGAGTAGAACTAAAAAATTTTGTATCGATGAATTTTTCGGAGAAATGTGATCAACAAATTATAAAAAAGATTTTGGAATTTTTTTTTTAATTTTACAGATTTTTTTCCCAATACCTTGTTTAAAATACTATTCCAGATCCAAAAGGTAGTTCTGAAGATATATTTTTTTTGTAAAAGATCGAATATCTAAAATAATTAAAATCTACAATTTCAGTATGCGTACGCTATGGGAACTAATGCAAAATGATCCTTTATATGTAAAAACACACTGCTTTCGAACCTAAGAATAAATACCTCGAAAGTGTTTTTTTGGCTAATGTTTAATTAAATTTTACTCATTCTATCTATTAATAATTTCCAATACTGTGATCGATACTAATAGCTGAGACATGAAAATAATTCATATGCATCTGCACAATATACGAGACTATTATCATCTTGATTAGCTTTAAAAACCTGTTCGAAGAAAATGAGGTTGGTGTCTTTTTAAAATTGTTCTGCACTATATTTCCCTGCTTTAACTGGAAAAATAAATCCTAGGTTTGCCTTCATGACAATCCTTTCCCGTGGAAATGAACATGATGTTACATATTTGAAAGCAGGTGCTGTGCTTGAGGATCCAAACTTTCGTAACTGGACACGGATATATCTTCAAAATTCGAACGTCATTTTTTAATAGCTTTAACTTCTCCTCAATATAGCATCGTTTAAAATTTCAAAATCGGTAGAAAATTAACGTGGTTAAAATGTTTTTGTTCATGAACTCCCAAATAATCCCTTTTATTAATATCTTCTCTGCTTTTTGGTCTAGAAAAACTAAATGAAAAATAAAAAAAAAAATATAAGTGAAGAAACAATTACTTTGGCTGCCCACTGTACTCAAAGTAATTTCTTATGAGAAAAGAGGATGATCTTAAAGTTAACAAACAAAAAATCGAAAAATAAAAAACCAAATGCAAAATATTTGTTTGGCAAGTAAAATGAGTCTTTTACCCTACACAAACACATACGTACACACACATATACCACATCTACATATACGAGTGCTTTTCCTTGTGCACTTAAATTTACAATACATTTCCATAAAAATATCTATAAAGAAGAAAACTTTGTATTCCTCTTAAAGTATATTGCTTTTCTCTTTCTTTAAGTGAAACTTTTACTATTTCCACGTTTCTAAGAAGTTTTAATAACATACACTTTGCTAGCCAGGTTCTTTGCTTTATCAAGTACCTATAACTCGCATGTGTATGCAAATTTTTATTGTTTTTTTCGCTTCTCCGTTTGGATAAAGAAGACAAATTTTTCCTATCTCCTTGCTGGTGTTTTAAAATAAGCAGATGTAGGAAATATGTTGAATACCAAAATAGACATCTGCAATGAAATCATAAATAATTAAAGCAGACTTTTTCTTGCAGCTCTAAATTAAGTTACTAGAGTCCTGTTAAATTCAATGATGAACAAGGAATAAAAGGGAAATTCTTTGGAGAATTTTGTATCAGATTGGAGAACGTTATAAAAAAGCTAATTTTTGAACTCTTGATGGCAAAGCGGTTGCAAAATTTAGTTGGTTTCTAAAAAATATTTAAATCATATTTTATTTTAGTTGTATTAGTTTGAAGCCCAGATTAAATGGTATAATTTTGGTCCAACAGTTTCTTTTGGCGAAAATATGGTTTTATTGCCGTAAAACTTTTTAATCATTATCCATCGTTAGCAGTGACATTTTCCCATCTTGCTGGCAAGGCATAACTTTTTAAGTCATTTTTTGACACTTTCGTCTGAAGTGAAGCGCATTCCATAGGTAGAAATCTACTTATTTTGAATGGTGCTTCAAAATGAGAGGGAACATTGTTATAATTGAAAATTTTACCTTGAGGTAGCATATTCAGCAGGTTTCGTCTCGACTAATTTCTTCCTGTATGGGATAATCTGGTTCCAGAAATATATAATAAGAAATATTTTGCTGGTTTTACTAGTTAGTGTGTATTTTTTAAATGCTTAATTTTCCAACAGGGATTAAACTGCTATTCGATTGTCAAGTCTGGAAACTCTATTGTCATTTATGTTTAGTTTGATTTGCGGTTTTATCATGAAGACGATGGTGCCAGTATAACTCTTAGGACTTATTGAACAATTTAATTCGAAAATCTTGCATCAATTCCCTCTCTTTTATCGCGATAATCTGTGTAGTGTTAGGGCTCATTTTTGGCTCAAGGGTAATGAAAACAAGTATAACTGCCGCAGGAATGTGATAAATCCACAAGAGATTCTCTCGCTATATCCACAAAAAGTCACTGTTTCGTGCGCTTCATAAGGCGATTTAATCTGTGGCTCTAGTTTCTTTAAAAACGAGCTTCCTGAGAACGTTACCGCCAAAGGCGAACCATAATTGGTAATTAATTAAATATATATGGTAAAAATAATGCCACCATATGCCACATAAAGCGACAAATAATCGCAATAATAATGAAAACATTTTTGCAAACACATTATTATTGTGAAAAGTCTAGTTAATTGGCCATCAAGATGTTGTGATTTAACGCCTTTGTTTTATTTCTACTATGTAAAGTCATTCGTTCATGCAAGTAAACCAGCAACTTTACTCGAATTGGTATATAATATTGTGTCGAAACTCACCAAGATTAAAAGTTACCGAAGTTATATTCAAGCAATAATGGCATAATGTTATTCTTCGAATTAAACCAAATTTTTCGAAATTGTGGAATCTCAACATAATATTTCAGTTGAAAAATGTGCGCCACGTCAAAAAGAATCCACTACAATAGGCATTTCATTTTGGTGTTTATTTTATTCAAATGGCTTTGGATTCCCATAATATGTGCAGTTTTCATTCCCCGCAAAAACCTCTTCTCTTTGTTGTATTGAACCGGAAGCTTATATGCATTAGGCACACAATATCCTTACTCTCGAACGCTACTCTCATGTTTAACATTGATTTTCAAACTTTTGCCGCTTTCTCGACTATAGCAGCAAAATCAATATATTTGCAGCGCGGAAACCAATTTATAGGAGTTGTTTTAGTGAGAAAATTCTTGCCATTAACTTTCATAGGAATTCGGTGTTTTTCTGTAGCCCTTCCTCCTAACAAATAGTGGGCTGTCAGTGCATTCAATTGAAGTGTTTTTAGAAAAATAAATCATAACCTTGATATGTAAATAGCTTATATATCCCGAATCCTTAAAGCGTAATGAAAAACTAGCTAGCTTAATAGATTCCCCAGCTTTCACGAAAGAAGATTATATAACCACAATATGATCTGAGTCTGTATGATATGAGGGTTTTGTATTATCCTGGACATACTAAAAAGTAATGTAATGAAAAATACGACAGTCGAGATACAACGTGCACATTTTATCAGGTCGGTATAATACTGGTAGATACAGACTCTGGTAACTTTTTATGTCACACATTTGCATACAATTTTTATTGTTCCATATTTCTACTTACGGTCCTGCTGGAATCGGAGTGTAAGAAGGTTTACACTTGCTCCTTATACAGGGTTTCCGCCGGAAAGGTATAAAACTTTGTTTGTTTATAATGTTTGATTAAACGAAAGAATTGGATCGTATATTGATAAATGTTTTACTTAATGTCGACAATAATGTATGGAATACATTATCAGATAAATATCCGCCTCTGTTAGCCTCACAAATGCGAACTCTTTTGAACACATTTTTCATTACATTCTCACACATTTCACGCCAAACGCTCCAGCGTTTCTGTCTTGTTTGCATAAACTTTGATTTTCAGATATCCCCACAAAAAAAATCCGGAGTAGTCAAATTAGGCGATCGTGGAGGCCAATCAACATCACCATTCCTTGAAATAACTTGTTGCAGAAAGAGGTCTCGCAGTAATTCCATTGTAATCCTGGCTGTATGCGATGTGGCCCCGTCTTGTTGAAACCAGATGTTAGTCAAGCCCAAAGCAGGCAGTTGTGGCGTTAAAAAGACAGTTAACCTTAAGCGGTTTTCGGTTTCAAAGAAGTAAGGTCCAATGATTCCTCCTGACCAAATTGCACAGCAGACTGTCATTTTTATTGGATACCAAGGTGACTGATGAATAAGTTGAGGCTTTTCCATTGTCCAGAACCAACTATTCTGTTTATTCACATATCCATTCAAATGAAAAAGTGCCTCGGTACTCATTATGACTTTTCATGAAAATTGGGGTTGTCATGGGCGAGCTGTAGCATCCTATTGGCATATGTACGGCGGCGTAAATGGAAGAAGCTCTTATGTCAACTGAATCTTAAATGGAAACAAATGCAAATCATTGTGCAAAATTTTGGCCAAAGTTGTTTTTGAAGACCAAGCTCCTGAGTACAGTGTCGAATTGAGGTTGATGGATTGTTTTGAATACTTTCTTGAACAGAAGTAATGTTTTCAGCCGATCGTGTAGTGAATAATTTCGAAGAAAGAGGGACTGTACTCTTTCTTCGTAATTATTCACTACACGATAAATAGTGCGTCTTGTTGACACGTTGCTTATCCCAAAAATTTCACGTAATTTCATCGTCACAGCAATCGATGTTTGATTTTGATAAAATGTTTTAACGATTAAAACACGTTGGTTTACCGAATATTTTTCCGGAATAAATTTGCTACTTCTCGACTGCCAAATATGAACTGTCAAGACTAATATTTACCAAAATACCTTCCCGACGGACACCCTGTATTCGACTTTTTTTAGTAATTCTTCAACGTAGAGATTTTGGTAATTTCATTTTCCAACGGTAAAGTACTTTTTAATTTTGTTATCGAAGAAAACCCTTAAGAGCAACTTATTCGTGTCAAATGATGTATGGTGCAACATGTGGTAACGGCCGAAAATGTTACCGATGGTCAATGGTGGAACAATTAGAATCTCAAATTTTCAACAAGGTACATCGGATTGGCTTAGGACTTACTCCTCTACATCTCACAGTTAAAATCACACCAGCTTGTGCTGTATTAAGGCCACCTGAACTAGCTTATCTTAAAAGTGAAAATCTTACTAGGCACAGAAAGATTCTGGCAGCCGCCTGGAACACTCCATGCCTCGATGCCTCCGATAATATGTATAAAACACTTAACTTCTCCTAGCACTTAAAAGTCATCACCATTCAACGCTTAGCTTGGAAAACAATAAATTTGACTAGAATAGGGCGCATAATTTTGGTGGGCATCGTAGGGCCACATTTCAAAAAGCAGTTGGTTCTATTTATCAGGTGTGCTAAGAAATATATATACGTAGCGGCACCCGCCTTACCAAACTATCCCTTCTCTCGTATAGCCAGGCTTCTTTTAAATCACTAGCAAACCATTTATTCCAATGGTAGTTTTTTAACTTCTACATACCATAGAAGCGAAGAAGTCAAGAATATAACGGGCACGAAGCCATTGAAATGGTAGACAATCTGTCCAAAAGCAGAAATAAAATTAAACTCTAAACTGAACTGTTAAGAGGACACTGTAAACTAATCTATCAACGAATAAAATAAATATGGCAGCAAGTGGTTTTTTTAGCCTCTCTCAAGAGAGACAGGAAATATCAGGAAATTTTGAATGCGATCTTCCTGCGGTAGCAACAGATAATAAGCTACACAAGAATAAAGAGATTTATAAAAAGTATAGAATTTAAGAAAAAAATACAATACAATACCATTTAGCAGCTGGATTATTGATTATTCCTGATTAAATTAATTTTAAAAATAAAAATAAAACCCGTAAATTTATCCTTTAATAACTCCAACATTTGTATTTCCATAAACTCACTACGATTTTTTTTAATAATTATAAAACTCTTGTTTATTGCATAAATAACAATAAACAAGAATTTACTCAAACATTCAATTATGCTACGTGTCATTTTGTCCTGCTACTACTGTCACTAGAAAAGACTTGACAATAATAAATAATTACTTAGCAATGGCACATTTAAGGCGTGTAAAATGGAGCAAAGCGACTCACTAACACAT
The DNA here is from genome assembly GCA_963932375.1 of Phania funesta. Classification (NCBI taxonomy): domain Eukaryota; kingdom Metazoa; phylum Arthropoda; class Insecta; order Diptera; family Tachinidae; genus Phania; species Phania funesta. The sequence continues at coordinate 97,429,647 of OZ010653.1, read as the reverse complement.
GTACACACGAAAAGGTAATTGTAAATAGAAGAGAGAAACAAAAAACATTAAAATTGCAATTTATGCACGTACAAGAAGGTAACGTGTTAACTGACTTGAGTTAAGAAAAATGTTAAATGCGAGACAAGCGCTGCAAATTGAAAGGGCGTAAATAAATGTAAAAATGGATAAAACTCAACAAGATAGTTTAGACAGTATTAATAGATGAATAAATAGTTTTGAAATATTGTAAATAACTGAAATTATACGATAACTTATTTAGTAAAAGAATTTAGTTTTGAGTTATATATAGCATTTGTAGCTGATCTTGGAGCAAGACTATAATCGGAAGAAATCCGCCGTTCTTTGTGTATACTGGAAAGATCGAGAAGTAACTTGACCAGCTTCGTATAATTTAAGAATAACCCTCTAGAACATTTTGGATTTATTTAAATAGTTTTTTTTTTATATTGTGACATTATGCCTGAGTTTTATTGGAGCGAGTTGAAGTACATCAAAAATAATTTTTCACTTATTTTTAAGTCTTCTATTCTTCATCTGCTTTAAGGTAACACACATACACACCTACAGAATTAAAATTCCCTTATGCCCATTGAAAAAGAAACACACATGTCTTTTTGGCATTTTTTGCATATCCTACATTCGCATACAAATTTCTGTTTGCCGTAACAGTTTATATTCGTCAGATACATCATGACACTCTGTATGATGAATCAAACATTATTTTTTCATGTCCTTATTGCTGCACATGAAATTTACATAAAAAATGTGACATTAAATGGCAGCAAGGATATTCCGAGCCAGTTTTTCAGCTTTTTTAAATTACCAAAATGTACAAAGTGCTGTGTCTGTGTGCTCGTTAAATATTTGAGCTGGCCAAATATTGTGAAAACAAAGATCGTGCAGAAAGGCGCAAAATTAATTGAGATTAAAAAATGTAGGAATTAAATAAATATTTAAAGTTTGTGCCTTTTGAAGTGTTTTGAAGATTCAGCTGGAGTGGTAGATTTAAGAATCTTAAATTAACTGCGTGTAAATCATTGCGAAACAGAGTTTCTATTGATGTGTTTGTATTTAATAATATTTCTTTCTTTTACTTATAAACACCAGCTGACAATAAGTGAAAAGTGTAGGTATAGAATTGTCGTTCTGTTTGAATTTTTTGAATAATCATATCCGATCCAACAAAGTATATAAATGCTTGATCCTTATAGGCAGCGAAATTTATTTGACGATGCTGAAATCAACATTCTGAGGGTTCTAGAAAACCTTTGCCGAATTACCGATATTTTATGCGCTTAAAATTTGCATGTTGTGAATCCGAAGTTGCTATAAAGGCCCCCCACAAAAATTATCAACGCGAGGCTATGGACAAATAATAAACTTAAATTGTGAACCATATTAAAACTTAAAATGAAACTAGCGAAGAAAAGCAACTTCCTTGTAAAACCGAAATTTCACAAAAGGTCGGGAAAAATAGAGAAATTTTACTGAAATTTTGAATGCACCACAAATCCGACAAATTTACGATAAACCGAAAAACTCGCCAACAAACAAAATTTTCTGTGTAATAAAATCAATACTTAAGAACCAAAATTTTAACAAAAAAGTACTCAAAATCACCAAATTTTGCAATTTCACTACAAATATTTGAAATTCGATACAATTTTTTATTATTAGCAAAAAGCAAAAAATTTACAAAAAAACCAATGTTATATGGAAGAGATCGACTTTTTGATAAAGTCAAAAAGTAAAAGGAAATCAAATTTCTCTACAATTCGGGAATTCACCAAAAATTAAAAAAGAAAAAAATCCGAAAATATATGTTGAAATGAAAAATAAATAAATAAATAAAATGCTTAAGAGATATTTTGACACGAAATCGTTTTACGTAAATGGAAAAGTGCTTCTAATTCGCTGTCACCAGCTGTATATAAACTGTTATTTACTCAATTTTTAATTATAATGAAAACGCTCGTATGCGTATTAGCAACATAATTAATTTCCATTCAACTCGTATTAATTATACGTCATACATGCAAAAAGGCTTTGAATGTGCCATAAATTTTTCTCTACTTGCAATTTAATTGTTTTTAAATAATAATTAAAAAAATGAAAAGATTTTTCATAACTGCATTGTCACGAAAACAAATAAACAGCAACGATTATAATAATGTATGTATGTAAGCATAAAAAACAAAAGAAAAAACATGTGCATGTTTTTTAAATAAAATCTATAGTTCTTTTGGAAAGCCACAATTTAATAATTTTTATCACAAATGTCTTTATAGCAAACACAATAATATAGAATATTTTAAGAAAAGTTTATTGAGTTTCAATTTGATCCAAATGCAATTTAGTGAACAAAAGTCTTTCCTTAATCCCCAAAATTTGAACCAGAAGAGTTTGTTTTGGGGATTTGGAAATAAGTTTTGTAGAATTAAAATAGTTTAAAATTTTGGTTTTACCGATTCAACTTTCAACACAAAATAGTAAAAAATGTTTGGTTCCAATTAAAGTTTAGCTTTAAAGAATTTCAACTATTCTATAAAAAGAATTAAAATAAGAATGGAAAAAACAAAATAAATATTTTTAGCAAATTCTTTTGACCCCAACTTAATTTATTATCAAGCAATTATTGCTGAGGGTGGATAAGCATATCGCTCGTTGATTAGGTCAGTTCATGAAGAAACCTCTACCCAATTTTTTAGAAAAACTTAAACGTCTTATGGTCGAAATTCTTGTATGCCGAAATTGAAGGAGAATGAATGACAAAAAAAAAACATAGCCAAAGAGAAAATTGCTCAATAAGTGAAAATTGCTCAACGCTAAAGGCTAAACCAGTAAAAATGGGGTTGCCGTGTAGAGCCAGTTGAGAGAGATGAATTTATATTCAAGTTATACACGTCTACATTGACAACAGTATGACTTATACCTACTAGAAGACGTGATCACAACCCGGGTCTTAGTAATTATAATAACTAAATTAATCGGGTCGAGGGAAAGAAATTTTTTTTATATGAGTTTTTCAGTTAGGGATAAATTTTTAGGTAAAAATTTGGGAACTATTTTATTAACTATTGCTGACTTTATGCATTGCCAGTGCGTGTTTATTTATTATTTTAACTAATTTTGTTTTTGTTGTTTATGTTTTTTTTTTCTTCTTCAAATTTATTAAATATGATTTTATATCGTGTTTTTTTAAATTATTTGATTTTATTTTGTTTCATTTTATATATTTTTGTTTTATTTAATTTAATTTATATTGTTTTTTAAATCTTATTTTCCTTGCATTATTGTATTTTTTGCATTTTCTTCAACTTAAATATATTTGATTTATTTATTTATTCAGTAATAATCCAATAGCTCATGTAGGCCAAAATGATTATAGGCTGGTAGTATGAGTAAGAGAATTATTACCTATTATCTTGGATATTATTAATTGTATAAATTTGACACTTGAAAAACAAGACAAAAAATTGTACCTAACTCCTTAAATGCACGAGTTGACATCTTGATGTCAATTTGAATAAACAAAAATTTAACGTTGTCTACTATCGTTTACGGGTAGTTAGTGAATCAAACAATCGTTACTGCGAACAACAAAAATTGTCGACAAATTTTGCGACTATCGAACCGTTAAAAGATAGTGAATCGCACTACAGATACACAGGCTCATAGACTTTTATTATCTTAAAAAAATATCGTAAACTTACAAAATTATTAAAACTTGTATCCAAGAAATTATAAACATAAAAAGATCGATTACTTAACCGGTAAACAAATCTTATTATACTATGAAGGGATCTTCCAGCCTTTTCAAAATTTGCGGAACTTCTACATGAGTAAATCTGTAATCCATTTAGTATAATTAGTATTTATAGTGTCTTTGCCAAAAATTGTTCTTACCTTTGGAAAATAAATACTAATATACGTCTTAGGGAAAAGCAAATTTTTGATACAAGTTTATTTATATGAAAATCAAAAGTCAACCTATCATCAAAGTAAATTCTTAGTACCTAATAGTTTGGTACATATTCTATGGCCACATTATTTAAAAAGAGTCTGTCCGCATTCAAGGGAAAGTTTCTAAACTTCATAGCACTGAAAACTTCAAAGAATTCAGATTCATTTTGTTCTCCAGAGACCATTTAAAAATAATTATAATGCCTTTATTTATTAAGTTAAAATACACATTGATACAACTTTCTGAAAAAACTATAATCCAAAATCCATTAATATTTGCATGACAAAAAGATAGAGTACTTATTAAATCAATAATGTAAATTTTGAAAAATAAAGACCCAATATGGAGATTGGGGTACTACACTATTCAAAAACATTGTCCGAGACCTCTTACCATCTATTTGTACAAATTGTTGCCTATTGTGCAAAGGAAGAGTAGAGAAGCTTACTGGCTGTATATTTTAAATTAAATTGGCTGTACAATTTCCTAATGAATCTCTCATGATAAATACAAATGAAAGCATTTCTACAATCAAGAAAGAATCAAATATCAATAGCACCTCGTCCGTTATCTAAATATTTCCGGATATTTTCCACCATAGTCATTACCAATGTAGAGGTACTGTGATGAGCTCTAAAGGTTGATATTTTATTTATTTTTTAATTTAATTTAATTTTACTTTATTTTTATTTCATATTATTGTAAAGGTTATACTACGATATTTTCATTTGTTTTATTTTATTAGACACTACTTTTTCTATTTTATTTTGCCTATTTTATTTTATTAAATATTACTTAAGTTTATATTTTTTAATACCTTTTATTTTATTTTATTTATTTTAATGTATTTTTTTAAGCTTATTTAGCTTAATTATATTTTATTGCATATTATTTCATTTTCTATTACGTTATTTTTTGAAACATTATTTTATTTTATATTGATTGTTTTATTTCTTCTCATTTTATTTTAACTTGTTTTATTTCATAATTTTTTATTTTTTATATTACTTTATTTCACTTAAATTTATTTTGTTTTATATTTTATAAGAGACTATTCTTTTCTTTTATTTCATTTAATTTTATTTGACTTACTATCTATTTTTCCGGTATTTATTTAATTTAATTTTTTTATAATTTTATTTTTTATTCAATTTATTTTATATTTTTTATTAAGGATTCTATTTTTTATTTTATTTCTAAAAGAAAATTACAATAAGTATTAAAATCTTATCTTTGAAATATTAATATTTATTACCAATGTAAAAACGTATCCATTGTATTGAAACCTTAATACACTATTTATTATTGGGTTGGATGAGCCGTCTCGCCAGGCGCAATGTGTTAGTCTTTTTTAGTCTTTAATGCCCGCGAAATTGTATTAATTTTCGTACAAGGATTTTAGGGCGAACCATTACTATGTTTACGTACTTTGACGTAGATAGTAGGATCTTCTAGATCTCTATGGATATTTTCAATTCTATATACCAGGGGGCGCATGAGAGAAGTCGAAAATCCCAGACTATCTCCGTTGTACCTTCGGAATGTTTGATGCGCAAGCAGTCCCCCGTTGGCAATTTTTATTTGAATTTGTTGAGTTTTTGAGGAAAGTCTTCAATTCATTTCACATTTAAAGCAAAACTAATGGAAAATTTATTTTAACTTCATGTAACTAAATAACTTTTTGATACGAAAACTTTTTAGACTTTTTAATATCTTTGCAGATAATCTTTTCATAACCTAATAACCAAGTTTGAATAAAACATAGCAAAAAATCGTGAGAGCATATTTTTTAATTGTTTTTAACCATTCACACGTAAAATAACAACACCATCTCTCCATGCCACCATCTCTCCTACCAGGCTTTAGGAAAAATAATTACAAACATCAGCGGCAAAAATGCGTGCTTATTTTCATCTTTATCGATATCAATAAAAATTATTATAATTTTAAAACGGGAAATTAAGCCAACAAAACAAAAACTTTTTAACAGCTTCAAGGATATTCACGAGCAAAACTTTAGCGCAACATAAATTAAAAGGTTAAGGGAATTGAAGTGAAATGAATTGTACAATGATTTTATATGCCTTAAAATACAAGAAAAAGGGTAACAGGAAAACAAAAACAAGTTAACTGAATTACAGACACACCAAAGGTTTTCAAGCGGAAGGAAACAGGATGGAAAAGGAAAATATTTAGGAAATATAGGAATGTTATTTTTTTTGTTTCTGGAAACCTTTTATTTTATTTGTTTCTAAAGGGTTGGCTACCAGTTATTTATGATTACAATTGTAATTGTTGCTAGATTGTTGACAAAAAAAAAAAAAATATTTCCTAACAGTTTCTAACCTATTACTATGTCTATCGTAAGGAAAAATAACGACATGTTCTACTGGCTTATGGATTATGCTCAGATCAGCTCAGAATCATTGGCTGCTGTTTATTGTCTCAATACGTGGCAAATAATTTTCTCTACAACAGGCACAAAGCTCCATGAATTTGAAATTAGTCATCTCATCCAATTTTTAATAAATTTTCTTGCAATCAGGCAACTTAAAATTCTGCTTAGTTTCCTAACGTCATTGAGACTAAAGAAGGAGTACTGATCTGGTATCTTTGTATAACCTGAGTCAGAGAAGGTTAAAGAAGAAAAATGGAACGTAGATAAAAGTAAAAGTAAGTCGAATAGCTGAAAAGGTGAATGAAGTGAATGTAGAGAAGAAAGATTGAACAGTCACTAGTACTATGACGATGTGGAGTCAACCTAAAACCAAATACAGCTTCTTATTAATCAATATATCCCCATTATTCTTACTTACCTCCGGTAGTGTAGTTGTTTTTCACAAATTTCTTAAACACGTACAAAATTCTACTTGAAAAGTAGTAAAAAACACTTTATATAACGTTTGCAGCATAAATAGCACAAAATCCAGACAATCTTTAATGCACTCCATTAAATTTAATTGAAAACGACGAAATGTATTGTTTCCATTGGGCAAAAGATGATTTAATGAAGCAGAAAATCTTTTAAATCCATTACGCCTTTCAAGCATAATAAATTGAAATTTCATACAAAACTCATTATTTTCGCAACGCTAAATGGATACAAAAATTATGTGGCATTATAAAACACTACGAATCCCTACAACGGATAGCTCAAAACACAATACAAATCCATTAGCAGGAGAAGTAAGAAAGAACAATGGACAGGCTAAAAAACACATAAAAAGTAGTATCGCTATTTTAGGGAAATTTTAATTACAAACTTCTCCAACTCCACCCATCGAAGCAATATTTGACAACAAACACCAGTTTAAGATAAACCTTTCATGATCAGCAAGAAACAGCCAAATGCTGATCGGTATTCTAAAAATAATCGTTTAATTAAATATAAAAGTTGTTCTTTCTTAACCGAAGGAATAAATCAAACTTAAACCTGAATAAAATTATTTATTCATTTATAGAAAAATCAGTTCAATAATCTAGTTGAAATTAATTTATTGGAAAATGGCACTGCATCACACTTAGTTTTATACTGAAACAACACGAACTATAGAACTAACAATAATAATAATAAGCGTAGGAAAAACATCATTCATTATAAGCCAACAGAAAAATGATCGAAATCTCGAACAATCTCGAATGAAATATTCGTCATTAGTTGGGTTAAATAGATGATGTTCGCAATAGACACTAACGAAGAATACAGCAAACTTAAGTCTGAATAAAAGTGTTTTATAATTCATTTGCTCTTTAGACTGCAGGGAAAAATTTACTACTTCTTCTAAACGAATTAATTTCGTGCAGTTCTTTGATTGATAAATTGTGTAATCTATCGAAGAAAATGTATCAAACAGGGTACTAGATAGTAAGAGTCCACAAACACGAAGTCTGTGATGGCCGTATTTTATTGGAGATATCTGTCAAATCTATTTTTGCGGTTTTTTTTATCACAAGTATCGAGTTTAAACAGAACCCTTTAAAATTAATTCCTAAGAGACACGAGAGCGGCGGAGAATATATCAGTTGTCGGTGAAAAAGTGGAAAAGAATACGAAACAGTCGAGAACTGAGTTTTTCGTTCATTTCATTGTTTTTACATTGGAGTTTGAACTAAAAGCTTAAAGCTAATCATAGAAAACTCTGTTTGTTCACCGCGCGCGATTCACATCGTTTTTGACAAAAAATATATTTGGAGAGGATTCGAATTTTTGGGATACATAATTGCATACATATTGCCGGTTATGCACAAATGTCAATCCACATAAGATTTACTTGGCGAAAAGGCAAATGTCTATTTAGGGCCGATTTTGGCGAGGCCGCCAGTGGCAAGCATAAAGGCTACAGCTCAAAGATAAACAATTATTTTGACCAGCAGAACAGGTGTTGCACAATGAGCAGCCTAAGTGACACAAGTCTTTTTGCCATAGACAGTTTTTGCTAAGAAGTCGAGATCGGTTACGCAGATTGTTTGATTAAAACCGACATAACACAGGCCATCGCAAATATCTCGTACCAGGTGCTATTAAAAATAAGACCAATCGTGTTCCGGAGAGAATGCAATTTCTCGATGGACATTTAAACAATTCTATATTCCTGATACATAATTTATTAAAAAGCTAAAGAAATTACAAAAGGGTTACGAAGTGTCACACTGCGCTAAATTTTTTACATTTATGATCAGTAGACTCTTGCATATCATTAGGAATCAGAATCTACAGACTCCATTATATCCAGAAAAATACATTGTTTGGTGCAGCTTACATGCTGGTGGAAGTAAATTTCAAATGTTAATGCCTTATATTGAGCCTTCGACTAAAACAATTTTTTTTAATTATTAAGTAACTTTAATTTTTAGGCATGAGTTCGTTTTTCTTTCTATTCAGAAAAAGAATTATTTATTTAATATGAAGAACCTCGAAAACAGTAAAAGTTTTAAAAATTAAAGTTACTTTATAATTAATAATATTTGTAGTTCATCAAAAAACAATAAAACGTTAAATTGTTTGTGTTATTTTTTATAACATAAAGTTCTATCGGGCTTAAATAACACCCTATATAATTAATATATAGTAAGAACCTCATGAACAGCTGCTTTTATTCCAATTCAATATCAAACCGAACTTATTGAAAAATGTATAGCCAACATTTTCTGATTCCTTCTATGGAATCGTAGTAGACCCTGAGTATCCTTTGAGAGAGTGTAAGCTAGGGGATGCACTTCCGCCTACAGGCCAAACCAACCAGGCCAACTTTGTTCCCAGACAGCAAGTTCAACAGTAAAATCCAATTTCTAAAAATTAGGTTTCTATATTTACGGAAGCTAATAAACTTGACTATTTACTATTTAATTGTAAGCTTTTCCTAATAAATACTAAAGTACTTTGATGTTGACCCGTGTATAAAATTCAGTTACGATACTTTGATGAATTTTTGTTATATTAAAGGGTCCCTTTATATTATGGGTCCCTTTTAGAACCTCTTCTTTCCTCGAATTGATTTTAGGCAAACGATCTGTAATTTACGACTTCCTTACTCTCATTCAAGTCTCTTGCTATGACTAGCCTTTACTCTCGATTTTAGTGATTTCAGACTATCGACTGGTGTCTGTCGGCCTACTTACTCATCACAAAGTCCCTTGTTAATTGCTAGCATTTATCTAAGGCTTAGATCCACCATGCATTAACATTTAACAAGTGTCTGACCGTGCACCTATGCCTTACGCTAGCCAGTGTTTGCCCTACCGTCTAAGCCTCTTCCGCAGGAATGTCTTTGGAGACTGACCGGTTTACCCCTTGTGTGGTTTTCTTGTCCATTTCTTCAGAATTCCTCCATTGATTAACCTCTCCACCTCGGCGAGGATTCATTGTCCATCCTTATCGGAATCTCACGGTCCAACGCCTTAGAAGTACCTTTAAAGATTGACCCGTCCACCTACCTCTCTTTAAACTTTTCCGGATTGCTCCGTTGGTCAATTACTGCAGGTTCTTTAGAGATTAAACTCTCCGCCTCCTGCGAGTTTAATAATGTCCGTTCACCCACACAGAGCTCCATATGCACGGGTAATTCTATATTAAAACTGGAGACCGACTGGTATCCAGAGTACGCATAGTAGAAAACAAGCACCCTACCCTCTTTGCCTCGCATTCTTTGTGTATGCTGTTCGACCTCGGATTAGGGAGTTTTTTATAAGAGTGTGTGAACTTCTCTCCGCTCGACTCCTTGCAGAGACGGGAACCTGTTGCCGGCCGCCACCAACTATAGGTACATATAAGCAAGATCTTTTGGCGGTGCACCTAGTTACGACAAGCCAATTATTTGTACCTGCCAGCTGACGGCCCTTTAATGGATTTAATAAGCTTCATATTTAATTATCTTCATAATTAATTTATTTTTATAACAAATCAGAAATATATATATTTTTTTTTCAATTGAAAGAGTGATATGATAATTGGCATGAGACGAAGCAACAATTTTGTTTTGTCTACTTACTGGAGTAAAAAACTACTGAAAAGGCGCAACGGTTTAAGTTTAATTTGAATAGTTTTAGAAAACTAAATGTAGACTTACTACAATTAAATGCTTAAATCATCATAATATAGCGTAGGGTAGCTCCAACTCTTTTCATAATATTTACTTAATATTTCATTTTCATATACGTCCATGTTAAGAACCAAACCAATCAAACAAATGCCAAACAATTTAAATCAAACTAAACTAATCCAAGCAACCTCAACATTTCGTTCTATAATGTTGCTTTTGTAAACTCCTTTTGCCTTGTTCGCTTTCGTTATGGTTCTCCTTTCGTGTTTTTATAGAAAACTCTGTCTGTGTACTCAGACATATTGTGTTTTTTGGATGTAAAATTTTTGGCTTTTTGCCAGAGTAAAATGAACAACAAAAAATTAATAAAGGCTTAAAATTCAAAATAAACTCATCCACAAACCAATAAAAATTCAAATGGCCACTACACAGACGAATCTCTCGTTATAACGCAAAACACGCACACATACGGGTACGTTTCAACACAACTGTTTTTCTATAGTTTATTAAATCTTTGGAGAGTGAAAAAAAATTGTTGTAAAACATCTCAATTTAGTTCAAATATTTATATACTCACATATAAGGTCCTCCATCAATATAAAAAATTTATAATGTAAGCGATGTTATTTGTATGAGGATACAAAGGGTGTTTCAAATAGATAAATTAAATAGAGATACATATTGTATTTTTTGTTACTTTAACTAGTAAATGTCATATGGTGTTTTACTGCCACTTTTTTCAGAATGTTTCTTCTATATGAATTTTGGTTATGCAGCATTCCATCTCTTCCTTCCACCGTCGGGAGCCGTCCACATATGCTTGCTAACTTCAAATTACATAATTAATGTAGAAAATAGAATCGAGGAGACACAGGATCTATGAACCCAATTCTGCTCTGAACCGGATGGTAACGAGCATAAAACGTTCCATGCTGTAATTGGATTGCTTTGATATCGGTCGCTCTAAGAAGTATAGTCCCCAGTGCCTTCATTTCAAAATTTGCACTACTTAGTGATATGTTGCCTGAAAATCGTATGCCGTTTATACGTTCGAAAATACGCGCAAAAATTAATTTAATCACACGGGTTGACATTATGAACTAATCATGCATCGTTTTACGGTAAAAATTAAGAAAAAATATTATCGAAATTCGTAATTTCAATTCAGTGAGCAGACAATTCGTTGTACCGTGGAAAAGTTTGACTGTAAATATATACTTTTCTACCCATTACGCCACAAACCAGATACAGACCCTAAATATCGAATCGGCATCAATCTGCTGAATAGGGTATCATACGAGAGTCACCCCGACTAATTTTACATCAAGATTTAAGTCTACATCCATGTACAGACAACGCTAATGGCACCTGGAAATATCTTTTTTCTTGCGAAGACACCGTTACCGCCTTTCGATATCGGGCAATGTTAACCGACTTTCTATGGTCAGAGGTCACCAATGTCACAATACGGCAATACATGCTATACAAGCGACGCAACGCTCGCAGTTGTGAAGAAAAATGTGGCTAGTGGGTTATCTAACGGCCGGCGTTCATCAATTGACACCCCTCAATTATTTTCTATAGGGCTTTAGAGATTCTGAAATACTGATTCGAGTCACCATAAATTAGACAGAACGCTTTTAGCGAAACCGAGGCGGCCATTAGAGTTATGTGCTCTTCCATGTATACTATTATTGAATCTTAAAGCAAATTACAATAAGTTTTCAAATCTTAATCCTAGTTATTATCTTTATAAATTACTACCAATATAGTAAACAATGTTGTGTTCAAATCTTATCCCATTTAATAGATGAGGAGAGCCGACACGTAGGGATCAGAGTATCGAATATTCGCAGTCTCTGTTGTCCATCTGATTGATAATTTACTTATGTATTTGCATGAGTAACTTTATTTTTTCTTCGACTGTGGGAATATTTAAATACTGGTGAATGTCCTCATAGTATATGTACCAATAGAGCGGGGCTGATTATTCGTAGTTTAGACTGTCTTCTTTTTACCTCCTGAATATTTGATGCGCAATCAATACCCCAAGCTGGATGCCATATGTTCATAAAGGTTTTATAATGCATTTGAAAAGTTGAACTTTATACTCTAGGGTCAAAGTTGTGTTGGATCTTATAACAAGGCTGAGCACATTTTGGGTGATTTTTTTTTTATTATCCACTTTTTTAACCAATCCTCTAGTTCGAGAATATGAGATTGTAGATTCTTCGATGCAATCTTCGGATCTTTATTTACACTTACAAGTTAAATGTCATCTGGAAGGTTGACTTATATATGTTTGATTTTGTTCGCATATCTGCGGTGTGAGTTGTTTACAACAGCTGCCCTAATTTAATAACTTAATGGGCACCCCTGCCGACACACTTCATATTGTCGAAAATTTATCCTTTGATCTTAATTTAAATTTTCTATTTGCCAGGAAGCTTTTAAGGCTTTGGTGAGTATTTGCAGGAAGTAGTCGCAAGATTTTGATGAGTAGCCCATTAACACAAGCTTTGGCAAACGCTTGGAAAATATCTACGAAGAAGGCCGAACAATATTATTTGTTCTCAAAAGCCGATCTAGTGAGTATAACAATTCTATGCGCTTGCTCGATATTACTATGCTTCAAATAAAATTTTAATGGACTTTCCGGGATAATGTGACGCTCGTTCTGATAAGGATTAAACGTTTCCATATAGTTCTTGTCGCTTCAAAATAAAGCCAGAATCAGTATGATATCTCACACAATGATAGATATTAGTATTAGATATTTTATATAAACTAAAGGAGCAAACTTTTAGTATCTGCTTAAATATTGTTCAGCAATGAACAATATAGTCATCGTCATTCTCTAAACTGCAACTAGGAGAAAATTTTTGGTGAATAAATTAGTATCTCACTTAATCTACAAATCCTACGAAATGGAATATGTTGCAGTTTCTTTCAAATTATCCCATTCAGTAAGAAATATGCTTCGATAAGTGGCTTCCTAAGGTACCCTCTTAACCAGGTAAAATATTTCTACTTTAAGACCAGCTTTTGGGGCTGTCAGAAAGTGCAAAAGCATAATATTGCCTCATATTGGCGTCATTACATAGAAAAGCTTAGTTACTACATCTTGAACAGTTTGCTTAGTTTGAGAACTTTGACTGAGCATTAAAATAGAATACGAAACCTAGCATGGATTTCAACCGATTATCATAAGACTTTAATTCATAAATTGGCAGGAATTATTGTTTGGTATCGACCAATGTTAAGTGCAAATTGTGGAAAGTCAACAATAAATTATCCCAAGATAAAAAATCACCATATAAATAACTGATTCTCTTTATTGACGTGTATAACTTCTGCTGACAAAAAATTCAATTTTACAGCTTTAATCGTCATTTTTTTTTTATTTAATATATTTTTCGTATTTCGATTTAAGTTTGTCTGTTTTTCAATCACAAGAGCTTAACGCCTTTCACTTTTTTTATTTAGTTTTGGTTGTGTGTGTATTTTTTTTAAATATTTCAAATAAAAATGAAAACATAGAAAAAGTGTCTTGCTTAGCTTTGCTCTTCATTTTTTCATTGCATTTTTTATGAACAAACGACGCGACTGGAAAGCAAATAAAAATAAACAATTTTCTTTCAGTTTTTGCTTTTTGGCTTGAGTGCTTGTAAGAAAAGAAGAGGAAAGTATTTCGTTTCCACTTAATAAATTAGGGATTTATAACGTGTTAAAATAATAAATTTCAGCTTAAGGAAAATATTTGAATTTTAGTTGAAAATTATTTGTTTTTCGAAAAGTGGATTTATTTGTAGTTGTGTGTTCAAAAGGAAATAAATTAAAAGAATTTACCCACAAGGAGTTTAAAAGGAGTTTATAAAGTCTTTAAGATTATTGTATTGAAAATAGTCAACTTTTACTTTAACGCTGCTTTTTGTAAATTTAAAACTGAAGGTTCGCAGACTTTTAAATGAGAATCCAATTGCATAAAAAAAGGAAAATATAATAGGTTGCCATAAAGAAGGGTTTAAAATTTCTTTATGATGAACAAATTCGCTCGGGAGTTGTGAACTATTTTTTGCTTTTAAAGAAATGAGTTATTTAGAAAATTAGACATATTTAGGCCCGCTTTGTTGAATAACAAGAGAAAAAGACACGAAATGGGAAAAAATCCGTAGCCTTTTATCAGTTTTTTATTTAGGAAAGATTTCTTTCTTTCCTTTTTTTTTCGTCACCATATTTAGGAACATTAGAGGGAATTATAAAAATTCTTAAAAGGAATTCGGTTTTAAGTGAGGAATCCAAAAGAGATGGACCAGAATGTATCGCTAGTGGAGGACAGGTCAATCTTTAAAGGCACTCCTTAGGCGTTGGATCGTGAGATCTTGATAGGGATAAACAATGAGGTTAGGGACGTTAATCTTTGTAGGAACTCCGCAGGAATTCTAGACAAATGTTCAAGAAAACCTTGCAAGGGGTGGATAGGTCAGTAGTAGCATAAATTGCGTGTGAGTGTCCAGCATTGACTTGCAGAAGGACGCTTGCTAAATGTGAATGCATTGCCTAAGGCTAAGACAAATGCCAGAAACTAACAAAGACTCCGTGATGAAGAAGAAGGCCCACAGACACCAGTTTGAAAGGTAAAGGTTATTACTAGACTAAATAAAAGCAAGGTAGTCCTTACTTACAAATCGCGTGTCTGAAAGGGGGTCGAAAAGGGACCCATAAACTAAGCGGTCTGCTTCGATATACCCCCAACATTTACTAATAAAGTAAGAAAACCATTGTTATGATGAACATTTAATTCTATAGGAACTTCGGCTTTAAAAAGAGCAAACAATAGCACATGCAGACTTTGGAATAAGTTTATTGAAAGGATGACAAATTTTTTGTGCTACAGTCCAGACTTGTACAGACACTTTAGCATAATAACAATACAACTGATATCTAGGGTGTGTTCAGCATTTCGAGGAGCATTTTTGTAGAACATTTTAACCCTCTAACTCTTTGCTGAGCAGGCATTTTTTGCGGCCCTTTATTGGAAAAGGCAAAAACTTCCCTTGAAAAGGGATATAGCGGGCTGCTGCATATTTTATAGTAACGATATATAATTGCCTAGCGCCAAAAGAAAAAATTTATAAATACATGCTTATTTAAATGCCCAAAGTAAATATCATCGTCTTATAACTAAATATTATATCTACAGCTTTCTCTTTTAAGGTGACTTATATTGAAAATTGACGTAAAATATATTTTCTATACAAAACACCCTCTTAAAATGCGCTTTTGTGAGATGTGTTTCCACTAATTGTGCATAAGTACGGCATTAACCATTAATCGAATTTTAAGTTTTGACTTACGTCTGACGTTCGCGATGAATTTTGAGCTTTCGTATCTTTAAAGACTTACAGTGGAATTTTAATGCAAATATTTCAGTGGGACCCTTCAGTACGCTATATTACTGTTTATTACAGCAAGCAAAGGGTTAAAATATTCTACAAAAATGATTCTCGTGGTATTTTTCAATATAGGCGTTAAACCCACATTATGCCTTAAATTTAAGGGTTACAGGATTCCCTATACCGATTTACTATAACAGTGTGCGAAAAGAGTGAACTGTAACCACTCCGAAAATAAAAGCCAGGCGTACACTTTCGAAACGCCGATACACGTTTATTTTTCTTTGGTCGCCATTGCCGGAATACGTTGTCAGAACTTTGTTTTTTTTATTGTTGCACAGTGTAATATGCTTTGTTTACAACCTTTTAATTCAACCATTCGTAACATTCTTTCGTTTTTCTCTGCGTGTATTGTCCTCGTTTCAATGTAAAAGGTTTTCTGTACATTTCAGTACCTTCGAATCGCGGGGTGACACGGTATATCTCAAAATTTCATTATGGCTGATAGGACAAGCCAAGTCAATATTCATACCATGAAAGTTCTAGAGCGTTATTATTATAAAAAAAATATTATAAAATCCACACAAAAGTTTGAAAGGCAAAAACGCGAAGGATCAAATATTTATGACTGGACAGAGAAAATATCAGAACTTTGGAGCGTATTAAGGTATCGCTGAAAATACTTATTGATTTATTTACAAAATGTTACAATACCGTTACAAAATTATATTATAACTTAAATTACCCAGCATAATAATATAGCCCTGTGCTTATTGTAGTGAAACAGGCCAGAGTCTTTTTGTATGAATCGAACCGACGACACTTAGCTTGATCTACAACCACATTACCAAGTAGTTTACCAAGGCTTTTAGCTCTGCCTTCTGTAAAATATTTGCTTTGATGCAGAAGCTTTTCCTGGGAGTTATTAATAATTCTTGAATTTTGAACCTTATAGTCATTGAAACTTTTCTCAATTTTATAAAGTCCCATGGTTTTCTTTAGTGTGTTAAAATGTCCATTTTAGGATTAGCCTCATATTTTTTTTTCTCAATTAAACTTATGACTTTATTCAAACATCATTTGCTTGCTTGAAAAATGCATTAGTCCTATTCATCAGTAGCTTAAACTTTAGCACTTATTTAATTAATATTTTAATTAATATTTGAAATCATTTTTTTCGCTTGATATTTATTTTCCTATTTTCTCCAACCAGTATTCACATTTATATTGTTTTAATTTTGGATTCAAAGGAACAAAAAACAAAAGAGCTGCTAAACATTTTTACAAACTCAAAAGAAAAGTAAAATATATTTCGAATTTAGTTTTTGCTGTTACAACAACTTTAATATAAAAAAGTTTTGCTACTTTATTCGTTTTTCTTTCTTAAGTAGTAAAAAAATTAAAACATCTATTTTATGAAATTAAAAATGAAGAAAAAAAATTGCTCGAATAAAACGGTTTTAAATAGAATATGGGAAAAGAAGTAACGAGTTTGCATTTATGCAAACATAGAGTTATTGCACAAAATTACAAGAGACTCTTGCACTTTTTATTAATGACAGAGGGGAAAGATACAGTGTATTGTCTGAGTTAATATTTATCCACAGGAACCTAAAAACGAGTAATGAACTCTAGCCTATTTTAAAAAGAGGCAAAGAGATTGTAAATTAAAAAAAATTTCTTGAACGATCTTTAAGTAGTTATTTAATTTTTGTTTTATTTTTTAGATTGACACTCGTGTAGTTTGCAGTCCTTTGTTGGCACTTATTTATCTACAAGCCCATCTTTACCCGTGCATTGATGAAGATGATTAAACGTTACGTCACCGATATAGATATATGTATAAAACATTTCCAAAGAAGAGAGCAGGTTTTTCCTTGAAAAAATATATTTCTGTTAAGACCTCTCATTTGGTTGAAGGAGTTTTAAGTAAAAGTTATTTATAGTTTTTTCCAGTTTTCAGTTAAAGCGTCGTGCAAATACAGACTGCCTCCTTCCCCAATAAATCACTTACATTATTGTTGTTAAATAAATTGGAGAAATAAACAGACAAACTTTTAAATAATAAAAATTTCTATGGTTTCTAATCTTGCGTATACTTTCGGACAGCTTTGGCACTGATAAAAATAAAATTAGAAATTCAAACTAATTAAATGTATGTAACATAATACTTCATAAGTTTTCGATTCTCATGTACTACAAAATGTTCCACTGTGCCGCTAAACGAACAATTTATGCAGCCATTTATATTTATGCATTAAAAAAACAACTAAACAACAATGATTACAAGAAAGAAAAAAAAACGAAGAGTAAAGTACACTTCACCTCTATCTGTTACTCACGGCCTATCTCACTCATACACATTCATATAAATACCTCTAAAAAACAAACCGGGCAGCACGAGTTGCTTTAACCAAAATAAAAAGAAAATTATAGAAAAAAATTGCCAAAAGGTTGTTGTCATTAATGTTTATGGTGAAAAATTAGTAACCATGTTTCTCGTCTCTTGTCTCCTGTTTTTATGACATCCCTTAAGACACACAATTTTCTTTTCAGTTCTCTGTTATTGTCCCATTGTCTGGCTATTTTGGCCGCTTGCAGGATTGTTACAATCAAAGTAAAGAAATGTGGTTTGTTATCACTTAATTTCTCAAAGAATAAATAATGTGATGGAAATATATTGCTGGTCACAAATTTAAAAAGGTATCTTAATGTTAAGAAAGAACCAAATATGCTATTAAATTTCATAGAAATAGCAATTATTAAAGCATATTTCTAAGGTAATGAATTGGAACTTTCTTCAATGTTTTGTATTTTTTTTCGTAGCCAACTTTAAGGCTTGAGGGTTGTAATAACACAAGGAAATTATTATTAAAAAAAGTTGCTTGAGTTATAATTCTTAGAAGATTCCACTCATAATGTTGTGGCAGGAAAGAAGCAATATATTATTCTTGATCAATGTATTCAACATTTTTATTTTGGAATATAATGAACGATAAAAAAACTTGTACAGCTCTTCAATCCAGCTTCAAGTGCAGCTCTTATAGCACACATATTGGGGATCCAAACTCCTTAGTCCTAGAGGTAGGCAGTTGTGTTATACAGTTCAAGCAAACAAGCTGGACGTCATATCTGCCGGTAAGCCCACCTATTGGCCCACAGACTTTAATAAGTTGCCAGACCTTATTGATTTTGCTATAGTAAAAAACATCAAACGAGACCAACTGTTAGATAGTTCATCCTACGGCCTATCTTCTGATCATTCACCTACAATTATTGTTTTACACGACAGTTTTGTCACTGCACCTAAAACCGTTAGTTTCTACGCAAACAGAAACACGAATTGGTTAAAATATAAAATGTATGTGAGCTCTCACTTATCTTTGAACAACCCCCTGAGAAATCCAGCTGATATTCAAGCAGCTGTAGATCATTTTACAGAAGTCGTAACTGCTGTAGCCATAGCTGCAACGCCAACAAAGCCATCAGCTAAAATAATATCGTACCAGGCAACAGTAGATAGTCAGATGCTCGTCATTGAGAAAAGACGACTAAGAAGACAATGGCAAAATAGTCGTTCTCCACACATAAAAATTCAAATGAACTTATGCCAAAAAGAACTTACGCAGTAAATTGAGACAGAAACACCAATTCGCTTTCGGCAACTTTTTAAAAAACTTGGATCCAATGAAAAACACGGATTATAGTCGGTGGAAAGCTGTAGAGCACTTACAATGTCCTATTGCTTACGAATCCCCACTAAGACTTGAAGACCATACTTGGGCTAAAAACTCAAGAGAAATGGCAAATGCGTTCGCAAAGGACTTAGAGAAGGTTTTCGCACCACATGAAATTTCGGTTGTCTTCTTTACAATCGATAATTAAAAATACGGATATGAAGAAATCACCTGGAGCTGATCGTATAACAGGATCAATGATAAAAAACTTACCTTAATTCAGCTGTAAGAATTTTACTTTACATATTTAATGCCATGTTGCGCGTCAGCTTCTTCCCATGCTCTTGGAAGATGTCTGAAATTGTTATGGTCTTATTGGTTATTAGCCTACTGTCAGTCTTGTCAAAGATATTTGAAAAATTATTCGTCTCGAGTGTAACTTCTTTTCGAAATGAACAAAACGTTATCCCAGATCATCAGTTTGGTTTTCGAGCAAGGCATAGTACGATGGAACAAGTCCATAGAATCGTTACCATTATTAGATCGGCTTTTGAAAGAAAGCAATAATGTTCAGATTTATTTATAGACATTTCCCAAGCATTTGATAAAGTCTGCCATGATGGGCTACTTACTAAAATAGCTCGGGATCTTCCTGAAAACACCCAGAAGCTTATAAAAAGTTATTTGTCAGATTGAACTTTTAAAGTAAGGTCAAAGGATTAGCTTTCAAGGAATGGGAAAATCAGTGCAGGAGTAGCTCAAGGTAGTGTGCTAGGGCCGCTATTATATATCATCTATACAGCGGATATGCCGACAAGCCCGCATACATATACGTGAACCTTTGCAGAGGACACTGCAATTATAAGTGTCAGTAAAACGATGCATATGAAAAACTGCAGTCCCATATTCATAAGCTAGAAGACTGGCTAAAACAGTGGAGAATAAAGGTAAACCCATCGAAATGTTCTCATGTAACGTTTTCCTTAGAAGGGAAAACTGCCCGAACTTGGTCCCGTCACATTGAGGCAAAAATAACGTCCATAAAGCTTCGAAGAAATCAACTACATTGGCTAATAAGTCCTGACTTTGACTTTGGAATATAAAGTCCTTTTATACAAATCTGCCAATATGGTCATATGGTATTCAGCTGTGGGGTACTGCCTGTGCATCAAACATCCAGAAGTTACAGAGATAACAGTCTAGGATTTTACGTCTTATGGGCCCCCTGGTACATAAGAAATGAAAACATACATATGGATCTCAAAGTTCCCACTATCCACGAAGAAGTTAAAACATACACGTCCAAATACGTGAACAAACTAGTCGCACATCCCAACACTCTAGCACGCAATTTATTGCAATTTAGCGGCCACCAGAGACTAAAAAGAACTGACACATTGAGCCTAGCGAGGCGGCTCTCTCTACAGAATAGAAGATAGATTTTTAAGATTTGAATACAAAAAATTAGTTATTACATTGGTAATAACTAGTAAATAATAATTTAGAAATAAGATTTCAACACTTAATGTGAATTTCTTTTAACAGAAAGATTCAATAAAATTAAATAAAGTATAAAAAAATTTTATTTTCAAAACTTTTTACGTGATGCTTAGTGATATATTTTGATAATGAACATAGTGAAGGTAAGACGTGCATTCGGTAAATGGATTTATGACATGATAATATTGATTTTTAGTTTCCGAACAGAATTGGTTTCATCGGTAAATATTATTTTATCGTTAATACCAGCGTTTATAAAAACAAACGCCACATTAAGTGGTTGGTAAGCTTTATGCTTTATGATCACTAAAGGGCTAATAATTTCTTCGTTCTTGACAGGAATGGATTAAGTCGTAGTAATAGTTATAGATGCTGCATACTGAATATAATGAATGCATACTTCCGCGCTTTGGACGTGTCATGTTGTCTGAAAAGTGCGCGTTAAAACTATTATTTTCTATATAACAGGGTTAAAAAGTTTTTAACGATGACAATGCAAAGACAATTGGCGGCAGTTGACGCGTTGGTAGCGTTGGTAACTATATAAAAAGTGATGATAAATTTTGTTTTTCAATTAAATTAACACCAAGGCAAAGGCAGGTTGATATGCCAGAAACTTAAGAAATTTCAATCTGTTTGTAACATTGATTTATTTCATTTTAAATTATAATATTCCCTATAATATTCCCTATAGAAAATAAAATAAATTAAATAATGAAATAAAATTTTACACTATGTCAGGAGTTTTCTATTGTTTCGTTAAAATGCCCAAAATTATTTGCGTTTCTTTTCTCCTGCATTTAAAATAATTAATCAAAACAATCATACGTCCCGTATCCCTAAAGAAGTCCTGCTCTGAAAATATGTAAAACAGTATAATTTTCTTTATTTAAGATTCCGTTTATTAGCATAACTAAATGCAGAAAATTTGAAGCGAAAAAAATACACTACAAATATGTCTTAATTTCCTTTGTTTTCTCATCATTTACATTTAACCCCTATTTAGTTAGAGTTGAAGATATGCAAATCATTTCTAGAAATATTTTACTTCAACTATTAAATAATATACTTTTACATGTTATAATATGCCTAAGGTTAAGTAAAGTGTTTAAGTGGAAATTTCCGTCCTTCCTTTTACTATTACAACCCTGTTTGTGTATGGCAAACAATAAACCCTGCTTAGTTGTAAAAAGAATGAAAAGAATAATTTCAGCAAAAAGGAAAAAATCTGAACAAGTTTTTCATGTAAGAATTTTTCTTAACCTCTTCTAAAATTTTGCATTTCTTGTTAACAATGGTTGGTGTAGTTTTTGTTGTTTGTACTTTTTATTAAACAAATACTAACTCACCATGTTCTAACTAATTCGCATGCATGTCTATGTGTATAATTCTTCGTCAAATGCGAGGGTTTAAGAGAAAGTTTCAGGTTTTGCTTAGAGAAATATTCAAACTTAGTTTCATTTCTTTTATTTTACTTTATTACTAAAAATGCTAAAGCAAAATATTGCCGAACCAGAGTTGAAGTTTTTGTTTATCTATAAAATTTTCTTCACAACAAATGAATAAATTGCTTTATATTCTCTACTTCGTAGTGTTAATGCTCTTATGTATTGGTGTGTGTTAGTTCGAATATGTGGGTTTGAATATGATTGTATTTTATAAGTTTCAACTATAAAAATGAAACTAAATCTCTATAAAGTTCACTTTATTACAAATATTGTTTGTATGTTTGGTTGCTTCTATATCTACATATGCATGTATGTATATATGTATGCAAGTGTTCGTTAGAACATATGTAAGTGTTAGATAGAAACCACAGTGGTTTTCTTCAGAGGGATTTTTGAATGGTTTTTCTTCAAATAGAAATCGCATAAATATAATCGGATTTTTATATCTGACTCGACTGCAGAAAATTATTAAGAAATCTTACAAGATTTGTGTACTCAACAGCTTTAATTAATTATTATTCTTATGTGTCCAAAAATACTGCGCCCGTATGTTGGTGTTTGCTATTTGCTTTTTTCACGTCGAATTTTTTAAAATTTCTCTGGGGTATGCTGTACAAGCGGTAAAATGTATGACTGTGTATGACTGCCTTATTTGCCACAGTCAACATCTTTTTACAAAGATTCTGCTCAATAGCCGTGAACGTGAAATACAGCTCCCTCCAGCGACGTAGATGAGCTACCGAACTCAGTGTCATTTTGTTCCCAAGTTCCAAATCCTTTAACAACTTTAAAACACACTTAGGCACTAGGAGATCCTACTCGATATCTTGGTGTCATATTGTCGGTTTATAGATATAAAAAAATTGAGGACTACCCCTTTCATTATAGAGAAACTACGTACACAATCAGCCTAATAAAAAAGGAAGTTTCCAAATATGATTTCTTATGATTAATGCAAAAAATAATTGTGCACTCCGAGTAAGCCGCCAGTGATAAGCGCTCTATAAAATATATACGAAGGCGGATCAATAAGTCCGTGACTTTTTGATTGAAATACATTTTTTTTTGCAAAACGAAACACTATTTTTCAACATAATCTTCTTTTAACTCAATACACTTGGTCCAAAAAAAGGATTTTTCGAGATCCTTAAAATAGGCATTTGGTTGGTCAATAATTTCATGGTTGGAGATGATCTCTTTCCACCGAGCCATTTCTTTAGGTTTACATATAGGAAGTAGTCACTAGGGGTTAAGTCCGGAGAATATGGCGGATGAGGTACCAATTCGTAGCCGAATTCATAGAGTTTTGCCATTGAGACTGCACACGTGTGCACCCGTGCATTATCTTGATGGCCATATGGGGTCGTTTTCTTTTTAAATCCTCATTAAAGCGGTCTAATAAGTTGGCATATTATTCGCCGTTTATTGTTTTTCCCTTTTGAAGATAATCGATGTGGATTATCCCGCGTACATCCCAAAAACCTGTTGCCATCACCTTATTGACCGACAAACTTACGTTGGCCTTCTTCGGAGCAGGTTTACCCGGAGAAACCCATTGTTTACACTGCTGCTTGGTCTCCGGAAAAGAGTAATGGTTGCATGTTTCACCAACAGTTACAAAACGCCGCAAAAACTCATTCGGGTTGCGGCTAAGCCACTCCAAACAATCCTTTGAAGTTGTTACATGTTTACCTTTACGGTCATTTGGGAGCAAACGCGGCACCAATCTTGCAGACAAGTTTCTTAAACCCAGCTGATCATTTAAAATCGAAACCATACTGCCATATGAAATGCCTATGTCATCAAAGATCTAACGCACTTTTACTTTTCGATCGGCCAACACCATATCGTCGATTTTTTCGAAATTTTCGGGTGTACTGACCTCAATTGGACATCCAGAACGTTCGGCGTAATTTGTACTTGTGCGACCACAACGACAGTCAGTAAACCACTTTTTTTACCACTGAAATCGATGGTGCAGAGTCCCCATAGTATATATCGAGGTTTTCCTTGGTATGATTGACGATTTTTTTTCGGAAAAAATAATGTATAATGAGCACTCGAAATTCACTTTTTTCCATTGGTAGACATATACACGAGGTTGTATGTTTTGAACAGCTGTTAAACTCAAATTAAATGACGACTCTTTCTCAAAATTTGACAGTAGTCTATTAACAGGTGGTACTTGATGGCAACAAAGTTGCATTTTCTATAACTACGAAGTTCGAAAAGTCACTGACTTATTGATCCGCCCTCGTACATACCACACATGAATTAAAGTATTGTACTTTAACTCAAATAAATAACACAACGTTATTAGGGTATATCTGTTTGTTATTCACTGAAATCGCAGCCATACTTGAAATTATTTTAAAAATCTCAAGCTTTTGAAGGCAGCTGAAAAATTGCCCTATAGAAATGATAGGAGGACTGATATTTTGAGTTTACGCGACGTAATGCTGCACACAATGCTAGTATAATAAGACACATGTTTTATTTTCTGAGCAGAACAATGCGGCGTTTAATATTTATAAGAATTGAGACCGTATACCACAGGTCTTTAGCTTCGTATGAGCATACGGCTAATAGTGAAGTCGACGTCGCATGCTAATCAGATTGTTCTGCAATGAAGTCCTGCTTTAAATAACAATAAAAATCTGTTTTCTGTTTTTTTTTCTACGAAGTCCAGAATGTTTGACCGCCTTAATAAGGCGGATACACTGGTTTATTTCACTATAACTCTATAGCAGTTAGTATTTTGATAAGCAAAATATCAAACGATGCGCCATACAATTGGTGTCCAGTCATTTTAACAATTTTTTACATGCTTAAGAGTTGCTGAGTTATTCGGAAATTCGCTGATTTATATTTTACTTTATAAAACACTCTTATTAATAAAACAGAGGAAATGTAAGATATGTTGTATGTAATTGTATGCCGCATCTTTCGGAGTTTTAGTTATTTAAATAGCACTGTTCTCGAGTTGTCGTGAAATAAGCTACTGTACTCGCCATACTTATCGATTATTTTTGTGTCGTAACTAATAAGATGAATAAACTGTGTCTTTTGTGGTTATTTCGTTAAAATGCTTTATGGATCAATCAGATCAATCAGTAAAAATGATTTTAAATCCATTTTTTAATTTGTTTGCCGGCTTGCTTCACTCGGTGGTAGATGTATGATGTTGGAATTGTAAATTGATGTTTCACGTTTTCCCCATCTTCCATTCGTTTTACTAAAACGTTGGTCAGTGTAAAAATCCTAATATATCTGAAAGTGTCACATTTGAATCTATTCAACACTTTGATCAATTATTTTTAATAGACGAGTCCACTGTACCACCATATGTGTTCTTCATACTGTATATTGTAAATAAGTGTGTGATTATAGAACACTCACTATGTATGAGTTTCATATGGAATTTGTGCAAAGTTTTGTATTTTGCTTATTTTTTCATGTATTCCATTTTCATCTTTAGATTTTTTTCCCACACTTTCACTCACAGGGGAAAGTATTTTGTTGTATCTTTAATGAAACTTTATCCCTGGAGTGTTAAATGTGGATAAATTTATGAGCAGTTTTTTCTGATGTTGCCTCTCAATTACTGGCTGTAACATAAGCAGATATTATTGTATAAATATAGTACTCATACTCACACATACACACAGTAATACGTATATGTATTTGGATATTTGTTGTTTCTAATCGAGATAGTTAAATATATATACTTTAGCTATTTTTATGTTTTCATCTAAAAGAGTTTTTTTGTGTTTTGCTCCCCACTATAATATTAACGTGTATTTTAAGATCTTTTAATCTTGTATGGATTTTTTTCGAAAGTGGTATTTAATAATATATTAATGAAATCAGAATATTGTTTTAAATCTTTTTTACTAATGGTTTTTTTATTGTTTTGTATACAAAGCAAACTGTTTTAAACTTTGCAAGTATTCGTAAGCCGAAGACAAGTATGCAGAGAGGGAGTAATAAAGTTTCAAAAGCTACTTTTGTTTTAGTGTTTCTGTGATTATTTTAATAAAATAATGTTTAAAAAATTGAATAAATAGAAGGGCTTGAAAATATAGCTGGGATAAAGTTATAATAATTGACTATTTTTAAGAGTTATAATTTCAGGCATGACAGAAACTTGCGATTGTTATCATAGTAAAGGCTTCAGTAGTTAACAAAGTAGTTTCTTAAATTGTTTCATATAGGTGTCTTTTCTGAAATGCGCATTATTGAGGTGACGCATTACATAGAAAGCTAACCCAAAATGTTAGAACTCCAAACATTTTGTTTTTGTTTTTTATACAAAATATAAATTTATAAAGAAGAGAAACACGTGTGAGTTGTTTTGGAAATTTGTTTACATAATTGATTTTGATTTCCAATCAAAATTCCATATGCGTCGGATTGAAAAAACAAAAAAGAAAATAATTACGCTACTAAATATGTGTGGAAATAAAACAACTTATGTCAATCAATACTGTTGGATTTTTACTAACGTCGCAATATAAATAAATATAAGTTCATGTAAATGTAAAAGTTATTAAAACCATATATTACCATGTATTTAGGGATATGAAAATAGCCTTTTTTGTGTTAATATATTTAGTTCTTGCCTAAAGCTATGCCATAAAAATATAGCACTAATTTTATTTTTAGTATACAAAAATTAAGTGTGTTTTTTTTGGTATTTTTCGGTTCTCATAAAGTACGTTTTAATTAAAATAACTAGACAAAAACCTTCATATGCAATTATTCAGATGATTGCCGCGTTTGCTCTCAATTGACCATAAACCTAAACGTGTGACAACTTCAAAGCATTGTTTGGAATTCTTTAACCGCAATCCTAATGAGTTTTTGCGGCGTTTTGTAACTGTGGATGAAACAAAGATCCATTGCTGTACTCCGGAGTCTAAGCAGCAGTATAAACAATGACTTTCTCCGGGTTAGCCTGCTCCGAAGAAGGCCAAGGTAAGTTTGTCGGCCAATAACGTGATGGCAAATGTTTTTTGGGATGCACGCGGGATAGTCCACATCTATTACCTTCAAAAGGGAAAAACAAAACACCGGCGAATATTATGCCAACTTATTAGACCGATTTAATGAGGATTTAAAAAGAAAACGACCCCATATGGCCAACACACCATATCATCAAGATAATGCACGGGTGCACACGTGCGCAGTCTCAATGCCAAAACTCTATGAATTGGGCTACGAATTGGCACCTTATCCGACATATTCTCCGGATTTAGCCCCTAGTGACTACTTCCTCTTTCCAAACCTAAAGAAATGGCTCGGTTGAAAGCGATTTAGCTCCAACGATGAAATTATTGACTAAACAAATGCCTATTTTAAGGACCTTCAAATATCCTATTTTTTGGAAGGGATACAAAAACTTGAGAAACATTGGACTAAGTGTATTGAGTTAAATGGATATTATGTTGAAAAATAAATGGTTGTTTTGCAACAAAAGCTGTGTTTCATTCAAAAAGTCACTAACATATTGATCCGCCTTCGTAATAACCTTTAACCACTTGGTCTGGGTCAATGGGGTCCTATAAAAAAAACGAGCCTGTGTAAATATCTCTAGTGTATCTTTATCTTTCCCGTTAAATGTTATGACACTCTCAATAGCTTAAATTTTCCAGTTCAACTTTACTCTCCGTTGTTTAAATGCGTGCGACCAACTGAAGATCATTTTTCAAAAGTGCAAGTACAAATTTACAAGCAAAATACATTTGAAACACCAACAATATTTTAAACCTGGTCAAAGAGATCACCAGTTGTGTATATTTGCTAGTTATTATTTGTATATATGAGCCTTAATAGAACATTAACTGAGGCCTATTTTGAATATTTGATAGAATAATATAAAAAAACGATTCAACAAAAGTTTCTTTTACAAGTCCAACCGATGGTGTGAAAATCATAACAATAAATCGTTGGCTTAAAAGTACCAGATTGTATTCTGGATTTGATATTCCGATAGGTTGATCGGATGAAGGCTTTTTCAACGAATTTCCGTCACCCCTTGTCAAGTTTGGTTCATAATGAAAATTGACACTGAAGAACACGTATAGCCGAAACCGGCTTGTAACCAAATCAAACTTGACAATGACACAGAAAATTCGTTCCAAAGTCCATATACAAGATTGTAAGTTTTTTTCATTTTTATTGTACTATTTCGAAGTAACTTTTCGCAACAAAATTTAAGTAAACTGTTTGTTAGCAAAGAGTTGACTATATAAAACTAAATTAGACTTCTTTACTCTAACTAAAAACAAACAAAAAATAAATTACATTCAACATTAATCTTTGACACTTGATATTTATTAAAACCCTGACTTTTGGAATTATTGAAAATAAAAGTTCTCAACATTTATAAAAAAAAAACAAATAATTAATGTTCTATTATTCTGCGTGCCGGAGGGTATGGGAAATCATATTTTTTTTAAATATCATAACGACATTGGGCATGTGGGTGTTGAGAAAATGATAGAACTTATTTCAAAGAGCTATTGGTTCTCGGGAGTAAAGTAGAAAGCAAAGTCGCACGTACGGAACTGCTTGCAATGTATCGCATATTCCACAAAACAGGGGAAGGAAGAAGGGTTTATGAACAATACTCCAAAGCCTAAGGTACCATTTGATGTTTTGCACATAGACCATTATGGACCTGTTGACAATGGAAGGACAGTTAAGTACATCTTAGTCGTAATTGATGCTAGTACAAAATTTGTTAGACTCTACCCGACAAAGACAACGAATTCAAAGGAGACTATTGCACACTTAAAGGATTATTTCAGGTCATATAGTCGGCAGCGGTATATCATAAGTGATAGAGGGACTGCTTTTACTTCGGGTGAGTTCCGTGAATTTTTGTTAGAATGTGGTATTCAACATGTAAAGGTGGCTACGACTTCCCCACAGGCGAATGGACAAGTAGAAAGGGTGAACAGAAGCATTGGCCCTATGATGGCAAAATTGGTAAGACCTGAGGAAAGGATATATTGGAAGAGAAACTTTAATTGAAGATATTCAGGAAGTTAAACAACTCGATCTTAAAGGAGTTAGAGACAAGGCGTCAGCGCGTCAAAAAGCAATGCAGCAAGCGTTATTTTGACGGGAAGAGAAAATCACCGGAGAGGTATATATAAGATGACTACGTTATGGTAAAGAATTTTGATTCACACACGGGAATATCTCGAAAGCTGATTCCGAAATTTTAGGGGTCCATACAGGGTTTCAAAAGTCCTGAGAAATGACAGATATTTATTAGAAGATATTGCGGGGTTTCAACGATCTCGCAATCCATATAAAGGAGTATGGGCAGTAGGTAATATCCGTCCATGGTTCAAGGGTCGCGTGGGCGGCAGGAATAACGAAACCGAGATCAGGTGATCTCATGGTCAGGATGGCCGAATTGTAGTAGTTCTTTAATAATTATGTATATTTCTGTGTTTCTGTTAATACAGATATGTTTTAACAGTGTAAATATTTTATGTTTGTCTTAGCTTACTAATTTGGGGAAGTGCCGAATTATAATTATTTGTATGTATATGTAACAATACTCTTTTAGAATTAATTGAATTGAATCTCTTGAATTTGAAGAGATCATTAATAAAGTAGACGTGAAACCGAATGGTCGTGCTTTTTTTACGCTACAGTTGTTATTTACAATTTTACCACCATAGACAAAAAACAAATATGTTTTAAATTCAACCAGCTTTAAATGGGTGCCACCTCAAATGTTGAATATGTTTGCATACAATCGATAACAAAATAAAAGAAAGTACCATCCTTGATCAGCTGACGCTAGTTATATAAAAAATGTATTTCTATAATATTTCTTTAATATAAATCTAAAAAGAAACTGTTTATATATTTACTTATTTATTTTGTTTATAATTGCTTTACAAATTGTCTCCAATTATTTCAGAATCTCTGGCAATATCTTGTAACCTGAACATTGTAAATTTTTTCCGCAACCTTTATTTTTCTTAGCAAAGAACAGCTGATATTGTTGTTAAATGAGTTAAAAGCAACTACAGCTAGTTTTATATTAAAGTATACTTTATTTTTGACTATGATTATGGGCCATTGACTTTAAACCGTCTACTTCATTATTGGGCAGCTTCTGGTTTTGACAATGACTGACCTGCAATGAGAATATTCCTCTTGTGTTTTATAGAACTTATGTTCTGAGTTGTTAATGTAGAATGTGAATGCGAAGTTTTAGACTTCACCTTATATTTTTATTTTATAATATTAGTATTGCAGTGCTACCAACATTTGCAATACCAAAAGCACCGTGGTCAGTTTGAAAATTAAACAAATTTTAATCATATATAAGTAAAATACGCTTAAAAGTAATTTTCTGTGTTTAATATTGCTGCACTCTTGGCCACTTTTGATATACAACCATGAAACACTGTTGTTGAACGGAGCCAAGCACGTACTGCAATCTCTTGTAAATTGTGCCATATAAACCAAGAATCTTACTAAAGTAAAATCGAAATTATTTTATATAGAACCTTCTAATATTAAGCCAGCATAATGCTGTAATTTTAGTGGAATCAATAACATTTAATTTAATTAACTATGATCATGGTTTTGTAATGTTTATCTGGAAAACCTGCAAAGACTATCCCTGTGATTTATTTATGACTATCATAAAAGCTAGACGCTCGAGGAGTTGCAGCCTCTTAAAATCGAATCGCAAATCCGTTGGACTCAAAACATCCTCTTCTTCGTATTTTATCATGATGATCGTTGCCTCGATCATCATCTACATTCACCCCCTTTCCCTTGAACGATCGTGGTTGATTGGTGTTACGCAACATAAGAACACTGAGCGTACCTTTAGTTGCAGCTTGTCATGTGGTAGGCCAGACTATTCGAGAGACTTCAAAAATTCGGTAGTATAATTTACGACCTAATATTGATTGACAATGTTGACTGATTTGAAAGAAAGCAATTGTCTCAAAAGAAATTCGTGAAGTTTTGTCGCCAATACTGCTCTTTTTCTTAGCTAATTATATATATATATATATTTTTAATTATTGCGCTACGCTTTTGATTCTATTAAAAGACAGAAATCTGGGGATACTATAATGAATCAGTTTGAGGTGTTAACTGCTACTTTCTCATTATCAAACAGCTGTTTCTGCTCTTTGATCTTGTATTTTATAGCCGTCTTTAATTCACATATTTTAGTAAACATTTTTAATTTTTGGTCATATTTGAATTTTGTTTTTTTTTTTATTGTTCACTTTCTTGGCGATTTCGTGCGGCATGGCGAATGTTTAGGTGAATTCTATATTTTGATGAAATTTTGATTATTTGGAGAATTTTAAAGTTTTGGTTGTTTTTAATTTAATGGTCAATTTGAGAACTTAGGGCAAATAAATTTTTTTGTTTAATATTTTGAAGCAGAAATGGTTTTTTTGCTTTTGGAAAAATTTATAGACTTTGGTTAATGTTAAACTTTTTTAAAATAAAAATTAGCTTTTTGTTTGTAAAATTTTGTTGTTATAAATACAGAAACTCGAAAGATTTTTCAGATTTTTGCCTACTTTTTGAGGGATTTTAAAATACCCATTGCATTTTCGGTTTCGATTGGAATAAGGAGTTCTTGGCTATTATTAAGGCGAAATATTTTTTTTCCATTTTTGTTTAATTTTAGTTTAATTTCGATTTATTTTATATTTTTAAGCTAAAATTCGCGTTATGCCAATTTTTCAATCATATAATGATTTTTAAAATATTGCGATTTATTCGATTATGTGGTGACTATTAAAACTTTGGCGATTCTTCGATTTTGGCGCAATTTTCGAAATTTTTGATGAGTTTGGATTTTTTGTTTAGTGTTGCGTCAACTTTAGTTATCGTTTAAGTTAACTTTATTTTATTTTAGGAATGTTTTTATTCAGTATTTCCATTGTTTTAAAAAATAATCTATTTAAATTTGTTCTATTTTTATGCTCTTTTGCTTTTTTATTTTATTTTTGTTTATAGATTATTTATAATCACAACTTCTGCTCTGTTCAGCATAAACAACTAGTATCGCCTAAAAATTGTAAATGTTTTAAAAAGCATGTTGAAAATTCCACTTCTGATCCAACTGACACTTACAATTAGTTTTAAATCAATAAGTTAAAAATTCCGATAATAATATAAAATTCCATTGCCATTCCACGACTCTATTTTACTTTAATAATTTTCTTTCTTTTCCCAATTAGCAAATGGGTTGCTAAAATAACGGCGAATAATTGAAACACAAATCTAACCCCAGTTCTTTGCATTAAATTTAAATAAATCTTACTAAAATTATTTTTTTTTCAAGCTGACGTACTTGTTTGCTTGTACAAACTCCTCGGCACCCTAATTCCGCTTTCCTTGGCTGGGAATGAAAACAGAATATTTTCCTTTGCTACCACTTCCATTTTTCCCTTTCAGTTACTTATCGTTACATGTAGAGTTATTTTTTGCTCTCTTATATTTAACCTCTTGAAATGTGAAATCTTAATTAAGATTGATATGTTTTTTGTTTAGTATATGTTACAATTTCATGTTAGTTTGTGTCTGTAGTAGTAACTACTACATATACACGTGCTTTTTGTATACAGTAATGTATGAAAAAACTATATGTGAAGTAGTGTGTGTGTGTGTGTGTGTGTTTGGGTGCTTTTAGATATCAGTGTTTGGGAGAGTGCACTTGAATGATAATATTTACCCAGCAAAAATTCTGGCTTTTACTTACTTCGTGGAAGTAGTTTAATAAAATAAAAAGAAAACAGAGTAATGGCCTTCGAATTAATTGGTAGATTTTCTAAAACAACATATTTTTATATACATGGTTGTTTTTTACAGATACAGAACTTCAAGTTGGCAATACTTCTCAATTTGTGCGCCCTTTTGACAGCTGTTACTACTAATGAATAGACTGATCTGTGAACAACGCCTGGAAATTTTGTAAATTTAATTTGAAATCCGTTGTTCAGTTAGGGAAGGTTACCCATTCTGTTGTCGCTAAATTCTGCTCAGTGATAGAGCTCAGTTTTGGCTTAATGAGCGTGTCAATAAGCCGCATTCGAAGTAACAAAAAACCCCGAGAGATTGATGATTCACTTGCGAATGTCATATAAAATTCCTGTTTGGTGTGCTTTATGGGCCGGTGAAATAATTTGACTCAAATCATGCTATCTTTTGTAGGTCTAAATATCACTCCAGTGCTGTCAAAATTATTAAAAAATTTGCCTTCTCACGACCATATGCCAGAAAATATATATTGAAATAAAAATGACAAAGGATAATTTCTCGATTAAGGCCAATTTCCTGGCAATTAACCATTTACCTGTATTTTATTTAAATTTAAAGTTCTAGAATTTAAAAATAAGAGAACAATAAATCGACAATGTTAAAGCTCCCGTTATTGTGTTCTTCTATAAAAATTCAAATAAATCAAGTTTTTGTTCAAAATTGCAAATCGTGATGTAAAGGTACAAAAGTGCAGAAAAGGGAGTACTTTGAAGCAGCCGAAAGCTAAGTATTTTTTGACATGATAAGCGTTTCGTCGTACCTCAGTCGAATATATTTTCCAGGACAATTAATTTGATAGTCGTTGACTACTAAAACTTGAATAATACATTCCAATTTTTAATGCTATAGAGCAAATTAGATAAAGCTCATTCATCCTCTTGATAATTTTTTGTTATGGCCTTGGGATGTGATTTATCCTACTTTTGCTGACTGTTTCATTTAAGTGGTTTTCGTGGCTCTAAATTGATTTACAAATGGTCTTCTCCACAGGTTAACGTAACAGTTGATAATTAATTTTGATTGCCCATTGATTAGCCAGTTGGCAGGGTTGGCAGCTTTAAATTTAATGCGCAGGCTCTTGACTCCTAGATGGCAATGCCAAGCAATGCGCTTACCTAAGCGAAAGATATGTGACATGACAATTTCATCATAATTAAATTTGGAATGGCTCAACCTGTTTTGCCTGAATTTTTCTGGCTTTTAGGCTGTCATATGAACTAAACAAGCAAGGTGAGGTGGTTATTTGGATTCTGGTAAGAGCAGAAGAATAGTAAATTACGTTTGACATAGTTCGAAATGAACTCATGTGCGTTAGAGCTTTAGTGGGAAGTGCCAGCATGATTATATTACTATAAATCCTTCTCTAGAGTATAACTGACATCGTAACTCAACTTAACTTTGAATTGTGCATCTCTACTGCAGGTGCAGGGGCTAAGTAGCATCTTAGAAATAAGTCAAGCGAAATATCTTTGTAATAAATTATCACATTTTTAAAATAAAATCAATTGGCCGATTGTCAGTGGTATCAAGGCTAATAACTTCTGGGTTGTCCTAAGAGTCTATAGACTATTATGTTTAACTATTGGACAAGTTGAGATTGCTGCAAAGATCTGCCGCGTACACATTCATATCGCAGACACACAAGAGAATCCATACTAGGGATAAAAAGAAAAAGTTTGTTATATAAATATTATAACTGAAAAGTTATTCTGCAATGATTGCTGGTTACTAAATATTTCATATATTTTCTGCTTAATTCTTCAGTACAAGTAACAGCTTTCTCCAAAATAATTACAACAACTTTCACTGGGTAAGATAATGTTCGCCAATTTTTGTTGTAGAATTAAAAGAGAATAGTTAGAAAAAAAAACTTGTTTTTAGTTTGTTTAGAATTTTTGATTGAATCACTTATTATTTCTTACTTCTGTTACTGAATTCGTTTTTTAAGTAACCTCTGTCTAGTTCGAACACTGTCAGTTTGACGTCAGCCAAGCAGATATTATAGACGTTTTTTTAAATAAATTTTTAATTTTTTTAAATAATTTTATAATTTATATTTTTTGTGGTACAAGGTAACAAGTGAGACTACTAAAGAAGAAATTTTAAATTATACACGTCCTTTTTTACATTGATATTTTTAAATGTATCATTCATTTGAAGAAAATTTTTTCATTTAGCATTATTTAAATAACTCATAGAAGCAATAATATGAAGTAAATTTGAAAAGAGACAACATTTCTAAGTATTTATAATGTAGCGGAAGTTTTACAAAATCACATCTGCAGTACGAAATCCATATCATGCAGTAAATGTTTGAGGTTTCAAGAAAGCCTATTAAAAAGCGTATGTGCTTATTGCTGACTAATAGCAAATGCAGGGTGTCCGGCGGAAAGATAAACTATTCTGTTTTGCCGCTATTTTGGTAAACATTAGTCTTGACAGTTCATATTTGGCAGTCGATAATTAGAGACGTTGCAAATTTATTATGGAAAAAACTTCGGTAAACCAACGTGTTTTAATCGTTAAAATATTTTATCAAAATCAATCATCAATTACTGTGACGATGAGAAAGTTACCTGAAATTTTTGGGAGAAACAACGTACCAACAAGACGCACTATTTGCCGTGTAGTGAATGATTTCGAAGAAAGAGGGAGTGAAGATGATAGGCCCAAGCATGGACCACAACGTACTGCAAGATCGGCTGAAAACATTCAAGAAAGTGTTCAAAACAATCCATCAACCATGTGGTTTCAACAAGACGGTGCCACATCGTATACTGCCAGGATTACAACGGAATTACTGCGAGACATCTTTCCACATCAAGTTATTTCAAGGAACGTGATATTGATTGGCCTCCTCGGTTGTCTGATTTGACTGCTCCGGATTTCTTTTGTGGGGATATCTGAAAGCCAAGGTTTATGCAAAGCAACCAGAAACGCTGGAGCATCTCAATCAAAATATTCGTGATGAAATTAATGAAATACCGCGTAAAATGTGTGAGAATGTAATGAAAAATGTGTTCAAAAGGGCTCGCATTTGTGAGGCTAACAGAGGCGGACATTTATCTGACATTGTATTTCATACAAAATTTTAAACATAGTAGTATATCTTCCCGGCGGACACCCTGTACATGTATTTTACTTATTAACGAAGCCACTAACCCAACAGTTAGCAAGTTTGCCAAGTCTACAAGCAAAGTTTTATTTTCTTGAAACTTTAGCACAGTTGAAGTGCAGTAGTGTCTGTCCTAAAAAATGCATGACTTCCTTAACACATGATGTCATATATTCTTAAAGACCAACCGGCATTCCTCTCCTTTCACTCAAGAATACGATACTCCAGTTATTGCATATATTCAGATAGTGTTAATTATGCGTTGCCGACTTCCTCTGATAAAGGCTACCACATTAGTCTTGTTAGAATTTACATGTAGTTTTTTCTCTTTATATCCGTCATGCGTGATCTTAAGGTCTAGTTGCATGCGATCGGTTATTGAAGAGTCAAACTTACCTTTGTGGCCATAATAAAGAAATCATCAACAGTTCGAGATCATCAAAAGTTCGTCGATTAATAATACCCATAGGATTGGCGATAGAACATGTGGGGAACCCACGTAATGATCAGTCGGTATATTCCATTCCTGATCGTATCTTCAGTAATATATCTGCGACTAGTAGTATGAAAAGCCCCTTTAGTTTCAACCGATGAATCAATAGACCTTTACTATCCTTAATAAATTTGACAAAGTTCCTTATTTAAATCCATAACCTCAATCAAATTAGGCTTACTTCTGCAAATGTTAACCTAACCCTCTGTCCACTCGTGGGCCAAATAAACCTGCTTGTCTTAAAACCCAACAGAATACTTGCATTACCTGTTGGCGATTTTGGCAGCCCAAACGCCAGGACCGGGCGTTGTGAGGGAATATGACACAAGACTACAACTATTGCTGAAAGTAAATGGCCGTAAGCGCCTATTAGACACATTTCTAACTAATTACGGCAGCAACAATTATGCTAAGTCTTAGCCCAGGATAAATGACCACTAGGTCTGCGTGCTAAGGCAGTGAATAACAATAAATTTTCTTCATGAAAAAGTATTAATTGAGGTCAAATTAAAGTTAGGCATAAATAAAAATTCGTTTGCTGCTAATCTATTCATAACTAGATTACAAATGATATAAAAAAAAATCCACTGAACAATTAAAATTTTTTAATTATTTTTAATTTTTTGTTATATTTTATTTTAATTTCCAAATTTACTTTCCGGGTTTTTATTTCACTTTGCAACATTTTATTGTTCTATATTTAATTAGAGCAAATATTCCAAGTAATGTTTTCAAAATATTTTTCTCTACATTACACTTTCAAGCAAATGTTCCAGAGTTGCAAGCGCAAAACAATAATACTTTAAAAGATCCCTTTTATTGCACTAACAAAAAAAGTTATAATGCTCCCCAGTTTTATCAGAAAAAGACATGTTTTCTTTCGGCTATAAAAACTGAAATAAATTAACAAATAATATTCGTTTGAAGCACAATGTACA
Source organism: Phania funesta (assembly GCA_963932375.1). Lineage (NCBI taxonomy): Eukaryota > Metazoa > Arthropoda > Insecta > Diptera > Tachinidae > Phania > Phania funesta. The sequence goes on along the minus strand of OZ010653.1, from coordinate 97,391,747 downwards.
GCATAGAGGAAATGAAAAAGTAGAAGGACACTCAGTTATATAAGGAGGGTGCTGTTATGTTTATTTGTTTGTTGATAACATTCAACGACATACATACATAGTTGATAACAATTAAATATTATACTTCCTTGTAAGCTTTTGTTGTTGCTGTTTATAAACATTTTTATGACACAAACATCAATTAAAAGTGTTTTATTTATCTCTAGCAAAATAGCCAACACACAAATAGTTGGTATTAGATTCATACAAAATATACATTTTTGTGAGCATACACACACACACACACACATACATACATACACAAGAAGTAGCCTATTGTTTTTTCTTCTTAAATGTAGATACATACATATATATGTATGAATCTGCTACCAGCTGTAAAGTGCTGCTAAGAGAAGAGGGAAAACTTTTAAAAAGGAAAAATGTAATTTTGTTATTAAAACAACCAGTACGAATATGAACAGGAAAAACTTTCTATCAAGACCAACCAAGAAATGTATTGTGTATTTGTGTCTGTGTCTGTTGTGTAAATATGTATAAATATTTGATATACAATATAATTTATAACTCTGTTAATATGTCCGTGCTGTTGTGCTTTTTTTTAGGTTGTAACTGTATTTTATAGCATTTGCAACACTATTTGTGTCATGCAACAATGTAATTGCCACTGTCGTTGTAATTTCCGTTTGGTCACGAAACAAAAAAAAATTATATTAAAACTACATAACGCTGCAAAACACATCTAACAACTATAACAGCAATTGTACAATACAACACAATTTAACTGTAGGGAGGGAAAAACTGAAAATATTTCAAACGAATAGGAAGTCGTTAGCTAAATGTTGGTTACATATTAATACCTTTACCACAAGCAAAAAAAAAACAACAATTGCCAAGTATGGGTTATACCTTATAAAACATGTCTTTGTAGCATTTAAGGCTGAATTATTGTGATAGTGAATAATCGCTTTTATATGATTCGCGATAAAGACATACAAAACGTTTATTTTGGAAGAAAATTGTTTAAGCTTAGAAGTATTTCATTTAAAAAGTTAAAATAAAAATAAGATATTTGATGAGGATTTGCGAACAATTATTCCTAAACCCCGATAACCCTACGTGACAACATCGAGAAATTGTACGCCTACTTGAGTATATAAATCTGTAATTCGCAGAAATTCGATAACGCCCTAAGCAGACAATTGTTGCGTCTTCATGGAAGAATTTTAAGCCCAGTACTCTTTTGTACCGATTTTTATATACCTAACGGTAGTGAATAGGGCAGAAGTAAGGATTACTGGTTACGTTTTAAGTGTTTTAAATAAATCAAATTTTGAGACATGATCTAAAAAATGCACAAATTTTTTTCTATTTATACCCTTCTGGATCCTTACACAAGGGAAGTTCGATGTCCGTCGTTTCGTCTGACCGATGTTGACGTCACTAGACAACCTAGGATCTTGAAACTTGGGCCACTTTGTTAACTTGGCGAATTTTCCCTTTTTGAAATCAGCCATATAAGTTCACTACTTACCGACATATAGGACCAAAGTCAATTCTCTGCGCTTTTTTATTTTCACTGAAGCAGGGAAACTCTTATACAAAGCCAAAAAATAATTACATTCTTAATCGTTATCAAAGTTTGTATAAGGTCCCCAGACAGAGGCTCCAATTAACCTCTGGACTTAAATGGTGGACCTTAAAACTTCAAAACAAAGGCAAGCGATTTTCACCACTAAAAAACGAAATCTCATAAAAAAACAAATTTTAATTTCACCACAAATTTGAAAATCCAGCAGAAAATCGGAAAACTGGAATAAAATTTTTTTTTGCCAAAAAACAAAAAATCAATATTTCATGAAAATCGTCGAAATTGTAACAAATAATAACAATTTAAATTTTATAAAAAATCTTAATTAATATGAAAAATAAAATAGAAAAGGAAATTTTACCATAATTTGGGAATTCAACACAAAACCAAACTATAGTTCTAAAAATTCAATATTGCAAAAAAACGAAATCTTAAAAAAAACCGAAGCTGAACGAAAAACTGATAAAATTCAAAATTTTTAAAAAATTAAAATCGAAAAATTGGAATAAAATAATTTTTTTGCCAAAAACTTAAAATTCAAGACAAAACCAAAATTTTACCAAAAAAATTTAAAACAAAACAAAGTTCCCCCAAATGTGAATATTTACCACAAAAAATATTAAATTTCATCACATTTTTAAAATTTCGCCGAAAAGCCGAAAAACCTTTATTTTATTTAAAAAGTCTAAACTTAAAAAAATTGGTGTTTAATAAATATATAAAAACAAAAACAAAAAATTCGCTACAAGTACTGAATTCTCAAAAAAAAAATTTAATTTTCCAAATAATTTGAAAAATAAAATAGAGTTAAAAACAGATTTTACCACGATTTGAAAATTCACCACAACACTATAGTAACAATATTGTAAATCACAAAAATATAATAATATTTCAAAAACTGTAAAAGAAGTAACCAGAACAAACTTAATCAAATTTTTAAAGTTAACGCAACAATTTACCCAAAGGTTGAAACTCCACCGAAAACTTTAAACTTCATCAAATGTTGATTATAAATGTTACTATTAATCCAATTCCGCTATTATTTAGATTTCATCAAAACTCGAGAAATTGTCGATAATTGATAAGCATTCAGAGATAATAAAACACACATCGATCGAAAATGCTTCTGTTAAGTGGAAAAGAGAGTTTAAATATAAAATAATACGACCAAATTTAATATCTCAAATAATCCTTTGCACCGAGAAAAATCTGTAGTATATTTTTAGTAGTTCATAGTTTTGTAAAGGATGTATAAAATTCGGCACAGCCGATTATAGCTCTCTTACATATTTTTTTTTTAAATTTGGAGACTTTTTTCAAAGACTTTGTGTAAAACTGCTATTTTTTAAAGTTCTTAGTCGCAAGTACAAAAAGACGAGATTATTTCTGATGATATATTCTTTTGTAAGCAAGGCGGATATCTAAATTTACGTAAATTGTAAAATTTTTATTTTAAGTCCGATCGAACTTACCAAATGGATAACTGTCAAACGATTGTGATCAGTGAGCTTTAACCAAAACTGCCAAATTATCCGGATTTATTTTGAAAACCAGACATCAGCGGATGTAATATTTTTAATCGTAAAAGAGTGTTCAGTGATTAGGATTATTTTTGGCTTAAGGGGTTTGTTGATAAAAAAAAAATGCTGCATATGCATTGAAACCACAGACCCTAGATACTCCATTAAATTCAGTGGTATCATTGGACCTTATTTCCTTAAAAATTAATCTGGAGCTCACGTTTCGGCCCGCGCAGTAATCAATGATTTTTTGTTTGAAATCATGAATGACATTGATCCGGGAGAGATGTGATTTCAACAGGACAGCGCTATGTACCATATGGCTACCGTAACCATTTACATCGACATATTGAAGTCAAAATTTGGCGATAAATTGTCCGATTATTTTCTATAGGACTATGTGAAATCACTGATAATCACTGATGCTGATAAACCAGCAACAATTGACGCCCTAAAGGCAAACAGTGTACGTCTTATTCGTGATTTAAGGTCAGCAATACTCGAAGGAACCAATTTGGGCGTTCAAATTGCTCATAGTCCAGTACAGTCGCGGGGGCCATATGCCCGAAATAATTCTTAAATGTTTGTGCTAATATTTGATCTCTCAAATAAAATCAATTTTTTTTATTAAAATTATTTGTTTGTGTTTTTTTTTTTTAATTTAAAACTCTTTCGTTAAAGATTAATTAAAATAATAATACAACAAAAAATTAGTGGACTCAAAATTACTTAAACGTAAAGCGAAAACCTAACCTCCCCTGTATCCAACCACGTTTAAAATTCCCAAATCAGTGGGAAAATCAAGAAGTATAGAATTTTTTTCCACAAAGTCACAAAAAACGTTTTTTAACGATAAAGGGGACGACCTGCACGACTACGTAACGGATGCTTTCTATTCACAAATGACCCAGTTTCTTGAAATTTTATTGACCACTCTTTAAAGTGTTGTACCATTAACAGCACTTTCTTGTCCGAAGATTTTGTGAACTTTTCGAAGTTCTTATTTTGTGTAGCGTTGCATTTCTAATAATCGAAATAGAGTTAACAGAGCTTACATATCAGAGCTACCACTTGGGCGAAAAAGATGCGACAAAATTTAAGTAGTGTATTTTTATACAGATACTTGATAAAAATTCCTCTAAAAATATTTTACCTGCTTTGGAACCACTGTTACAGAGAACAGGTGAGAAGCTAAAAAATATATTAGGTTTTGTATAGTAACTAGAGAGTTTTCAACTATACCACTTAGATATAAATGAACCTCTTATGACATACAATTTTATTTAAAGGGAAACTTTTCTTGAAATAATTAATTATGATATTACCTTTTTAAATCCTTTATGTCATTTTTGTGCTTCTGTAATTGTCTCTTCTAAGGTACCAATTTACCACGTCTGTCATTTATCCAACAGCCGCCTGACCAAGAATTAACATAAAATAATAATCAAGTATAATGTAATTACAATGTAAGTTCGTTGTCAAGTTGCCGTTTCATTGTCATGGGAAATTATTGTTAATTCTTTTGATTATTAAATATGTATTATTTGTTCGCTGTGTGTTGATCGTGTTACTGTTTCAAATAATGCTTTTATTACTGCATTGTGTGTGACTGATTGTGTGTGTGTGACTGCATGTTTGCAATGTCCTCGAGTTTATAGGCCCTGTCACTATCACTTGACTCGTAGTGTACACACATTAACCCACAGAGCTTTTAATTACCACAATTAATATGCAGCACAATCACATTGTGGTAAAGGCTTTATTAGTTGTTATGAAGATGTTTACTTTTATTTTCATCCCAACGTCATACGTAGGCGAAGGATATCAATTGGAGTTTGGTATTTCGTTGAAGGTCAAGTGATTATGATTGTGGGGGAGATTACAAAATCTACAATACACAAAATTTAGTATTTAGAAATAATAATATTTAACTTGCGTTCCTTATTAAGCACTTAAAATATTTTACATTTAATTTGGTGTTTGATTTTTTTACTATTCATATCATTTGTACTTTGTTAGTGTTTGTATGTTGCCTTATTTCCTAACTGTTTTTTTTTGGCTTTGCTGATGCATTCAGTTCTTTTTAAAGCAGCCTTGATTGAAGCCTAAAGAATAATATCCCCTTTTATAGGAGATATTCTCATTAATGGGATTTTTTTTTTTTAATTTTTATTAATTAGATAAGTGGAAAGTTCTTTTTTATTCTAAATTACACTCAGTTTTGTGGCCACAAATTTAGTATAACTTCCTCAAAAAGTCAAATTTTTAACACTTTTCAAAATTTTAATTTAAGAAATTATAAGTTATAATGTTAATGATAGTCCAGGCACTGTAAATATGACGGCTGCATTATACAAATGCTGAGATGCCATTAATTTACTAAAAAAAAACCATTCACAAAGGGACTTGTTAACTGATAACCTTTACAAGCTATAAAAGACACATCCAACAATAATATCCAATAGTAACATTAGAACTGAAATTCTTATGACTTAAAGAATTAATTTTGAGTTACCATGGATGGGCAAATTTTTGCATTAAAAAAAATACGGGCTGCTAGAAATCCGCTGAAAAAAAATTAAGGGCTAATTTGTATCAACACATAAAAAACAAATATTAATTGGTTTATTAATTTTTGTTTTTCTTTTTATTTAGAAATAAAAACATATATACATATTTCAAGTTACTAGCTAAAACTATAATATAAGACTTGTTCTTGTTACGAGTCCGGATCAATAAGTCCGTGACTTTTGGAACTTTCCTCGTAGTTATATGAAATGCAACACTGTTCCCATCAAGTAATTAATAGACTACTGTCAAATTTTGAGCAAGTGTCGTCATATACTTTGCGTTTAACAGCTGTTCAATACACACAACCTCGTGTATTTGTCTAAAAATATAAAAAGTGAATTTCGAGTGCTCATTAAACATTATTTTTTGCGAAAAAAATCCGCCAATCAAACAAAGGAAAAGCTCTATATATACTATGGGGACTCTGAACCATCGATTTTAATATTAAAAAAATGGTTAACTGATTTTCGTTGTGGTCGCACAAGTACAAATGACGCTGAACCTTCTAGACCCCCAATTGAGGTCAGTACCCCCGACAATGTCGAAAAAAATCCACGATATGGTGTTGGTCGATCGAAGCGTAATAGTGCGTGAGATTGTTGATGCAATAGGCATTTTATATGGCAGTGTGGTTTCGATTTTAAATGCTCAGCTGGGTTTAAGAAAGTTATCTGCAAGATAGGTGCCTCGTTTGCTCTCAATTGACCATAAACGTAAACGTGCGACAACTTCAAGGATTGTTTGGAGTTGTTTAACCGCAATCCGAATGAGTTTTTGCGGCGTTTTGTAACTGTATCCATTATTGTACTCCGGAGACCAAGCAGTAGTCTAAACAATTGGTTTCTCCGGTTGAACCTGCTCCGAAGAAGGCCAAAGTAAGTTTGTCGGCCAATAAGGTGATGGCAACAGTTTTTTGGGATGCACGCGGGATAATCCACATCGATTACCTTCAAAAGAGAAAAACAATAAACGGCGAATATTATGCCAACTTATTAGACCGATTTAATGAGGATTTAAGAAGAAAACGATCCCATATGGCCATCAAGATTATGCACGGGTGCACAAGTGTGTAGTCTCAATGGCAAAACTCTATGAATTGGGCTACGAATTGGTACCTCATCCGCCAAAATCTACGGATTTAGACTCTTGTGACTACTTCCTATTTCTATACCCTAAGAAATGGCTCGGTGGAAAGAGATTTAGCTCTAACGTTAAAATTATTGACCAAACAAATGCCTATTTTCAAGTACCTCGAAAAATCCATTTTTGTGGAAGGGATACAAAAACTGGGGAAATGTTGGACTAAGTGTCTTGAGTTAAATGGAGATTATGTTGAAAAATAAATTTTTGTTTTGCAAAAAAAACTGTGTTTTATTCAAAAAGTCACGGACCTATTGATCCGCCCTCGTATATTGAAGTTGCTAAATAAATAAACAATATAATACAATAACAAAATAATATTTTGTCACTCAACCATAATAATGTTTATAGTATTCACATAACAATAATAAGCATAATATAATCATACATATGTGTACGATTTTCCGTCATTCTTTGTTAAGTTTGGTAGGAAGAACACGGTTGGGTTGTATCATTGTTGATTCTGAGAACAATAAGAGGTATTCTATCCAGTGAGTGTATTCAATCTTTTGCAATAGACTTAAAAATATTGCCATCAAAGCCAAATTGACGAAAGTTTTTTTATTTTTTCACCTTTTCTCTGTTCATGCACAATTTTTGTAGTTCTTTTAGTTATACGGACACTTTTACACTAAATAGTTCTGCTTCAAAAGTTAGCTGAGAGGCTTGTCTATTACGGAGTATATTACAAGAGAACGGCATGCAAACACTTTGTTTGCTTTTGTGTTACACAGCAATTAAATTTTAAACTTAAATATATAATGCCAGTGGTCCTTTTTAAAATTTTATAAAAACAAAAATTATTAATTTCTTTAATGAAAAAATAAGAACTTTACAGACACATTAATCTACTACTGCTACAAGTGAAACCATAAATAATTCACTCGAAAACAAGTTCAATAACAAGTGTTGTATGACAGTACTTGTGAAAATAATTTTAATGCAATCAAATTACAATTCCAACTACAAACAATTAAAAACAGATTAACACATATTGCCACACATACATATGTAGAACACATGTCAGCTCATATACCTTGTATAAAAAAGTGGCATGGAAACACGAAAATTGTATGTGTAAATTAGAGTGTCCTGATATTAAAATTAAAAAGGCGTCAAAGCTTGTTAATAAGTCATTTCTTTCATTTATATTTACTTTTTATATCTGCTATATGGACACTGAAAGGCAGTATGCGTTAAGGGTAAAGTTTGCCGAGACCAATAATTGCAATATTTAACCACCTTATGAAAGTCTACTCATTCGAAAAAAAATATCTTCTAGGCTATTGCATGGTAGTAGCTGGTTGATTGCACCAAACGACCAAGAAGACATTTTTAATCATATCTGGTACATACGATCGTGATAGACCAATAACGGCGATCTTCCATGCGCTAGGTCTTGGAAATGTGAATAATACTAACAAATTCCATGGAATTTATTATTGGCCTAAAATACTTTATGTAATGCTTGAACAATTAGATGGTAAAGATCATTTTCACGAGATCGATCTATATTATGGATTTAAATTAAGCGAGTGAATGGGTTTTGTGAACATAGACCAACGTCTTCAGAAACCCTGAACAGAAAAATTCTAGCGGAGTTATGTATTACGATCTCAATGGTCAATTTACGTAAGATCGGCTAGAGGTAACAACAATATGAATTTGTGCATGCAGATTTCAGTGCGTATAATCGTTCTACAGACATGCGCAAGATCAAAACTTATCCTTTCATTGCCGTGATGTTTAATTCAGATGGTTCTAGGCAAAGCAATATCACAAGATGTTCCTAGACAAGAACCTGAGTTAGTAGAAAGATCGGATATATTTTGTAGCAACTCGTTATCATTTCAATGTGTCAGGTTGTAAAAATAATATGCAAAGCTACACTGTGAGAAAAATAGAGCAAAAAAGTAAGTGCCCTTGTTTAAAGGAGGAAGACAGATGTACCTGGATGCTGATTGACATAGCGATATTACAGTTGGGATAAATAACGTAAAACGTAGCACGTACTTACAATTCCATCCTCTTTGTATTTTACTGTAAAGTGACAATATCTGTTTCGGGAATCACTAAGAAAGTATCCACTTAATATTGTGCAATTTTTTTTGCTAAATTCCCAGCGGTAACCCTGGTAACTTTAACAATATTTTAGTCCCTACAACAGTATTTTGTTCTGGCAAATATATAATGGTTACTTAAAGATATTCTAAACATTTATTTTTTCGCGATCACAAAGTTAGTGCTAACTCAAACTATGGATTTTCTTGACCTTTTTTAATTCAATTATTGAAATTTTCCCTGCATGAAGGTCTTTTTTTATAAAATTCTTTTATTCTCTTCGATACTTTGCTACACCTTTGCGCTTCATAAGGAAATAAATTGTATTACAAAAACATCAATTAACAAATTATGAAAAAGAATTTTATAAAAAAAAACAGCTTGTAGGTCAAGCTGGAAAAATTTCATAAATTTAGTTTTTATTTACATTTAACCATTAAATGATAAGGGATGATCCGTTTATCCAACGTGATTAAGTTGAACAATCAACATTTTTATTTATATTCTATCCACAATCAAGATATTTTAATTATACAAATCATAATTTATGTAAATTTATTTTGGTGTTAATTTAAAGTATGCTAATGCTTCTTTTAGAAAAAATTATTATCGCAAACTATTCGAACATTTTTTATGTAGGGGGCATATCGAAACATACCGCTAATTTTGTGGATACCTTTTGGACTTCCTTTATTGCATGAATTGAATTCAGGCAACCGATTGGTAATTTACGATAACCTACTCTCATTCAAGTCACGTGCTACCATTAGCCTTTACCATCGATTATAGTGATTTCAGACTGTTGACTGTCGACCTTCTTTCTCATCACATATTCTCTTGTTAGCATTTGTTTAAGGCTTAGGTCATTACTGCATCCAGAGTTCGCATACTTGAGACGAAACATCCCTGGCGTTTGCTGTTCGTGGATTAGGGATTCTTTGCAGAGTCCGGAACCTGTTACCGGCCGCCAGCACGTGGAGGTATAAGTCAGAACTTCTGACAGTGCACTCAGTTTAGGCAATCCACATCTTTGTGTCTGTCACCTGACGACCCAAATATTCTGTTAATAGTAGTAATATAAATTTATTTCAGCCCATATGGCTGCAATATGTTGCTTTTAGATCTTTCTTACCGAAACCATTTTTTCTTTGGCTGCTGGCAGCTATTATAAGGTCCATTCTTTAGTGTTAAATAATGTATAATTTCTCGACATTTTTACATATATAACTTAATTGAGTAGACTGCCTAACATTTGTATAAACTTCCTCAATCATTACAAATGTGCTTATTGAAGAGTGTCAAATAGCTAGCCTTTACTAGCTTTTCGATCCAAAACATTTCTAACTTGAAGTAAACCAAAATGTTTAATTGTCATGACTGAAAAACAATTTACAAATAAGCATAGTTTTCATTGTTACTTAAATTTTGTTCAGTTACTCCTATTAAGTGGCCCATAATCCTTTAACCTTTTAGAAATTTCGAAAAAAAAACGTTGTTTATTTAACTTATTTCAGTTCATTTGCAATAAGGAAATACACAATTAAATAAACAAAAGGAGCGTCAAAATAATGATATTTTCCCCTAATTGTTGGCTTAAAAATAGTTTCCTTTTTTATTTTATTGCCCATTTTTAGTTCGCTCACAAAAAAAAGGACAACCTTTTAAGGTTTAACATACAAATATTTTCTCTACAAGTCTATTAGTCAAGTTAATGAGTTTGTTTTACAAAAAAAAGCAACAAAATTATCGAGGTAAGAATAAAGAAATATAAATAAAAATATACATAAAGTACACACACTTAATTTCATTTCTTAATTATGACTTTGTTATAGCCGCTGTCGTAACTTTTTTCACTTCCTTTGACAATAAGTCTGTTTTCATTTCTTCGTTTACTTTAGTATCCTTCTACTACGAATTGTCATCTTTTGCTCCTACAAACGAATAACTGCTTTAAATGATCTCTTTAGGGTTTGTTGAGTGCCTTACTCAAGTGATTAAGTCAATGAGTGTATTTGTGTATGGGTGTGTATAAGGCACTGTTTGTGTGTGTATGTGCGTGTGTAATTGTGTGCAAATATTATGAGTTTGATAAATTACTGAAATTTGTATTTAAGTGCATTGAAGGCAGATGAGGTAATAAAAGACTCCTCTTAATTAATACTTGATTTGTAAAACCTGAAGTTGATTAGGTTAATCAAGTCATAAGTGCAGAAGTGGCTTGAACAGATTTCATTATATTTTTATTGAGAACTGTTCTTCGAATAGTATAACATCTTTAGCTTTAGTAGTTTAGTGCACCTTTATTAATATAAATTGCTAAAGCATAAATTTTTTCTAGTGTTTCAGAAAAACGTTCAAAATTTAATTAACTTTCTTCGTACCCCTTCACATAAGAGCGTGAAAGTATGTGTAATATTTTGTAGAAACGGACTTCAATTTTAAGAGATTAAAAAAACATTTTTGTAATAACCGAGTGTGCCATCTAACGTTTGGAATTTGAATTACCTAAAAAAATTATAATTATTAAATTATATTAATATTATTCAAATGACAGGCAAGGATGGCCCTTCAGTACACCAAAGCGAAGGTTCCACATAACCTTTTATTTGGTCAAGAAGTAAAAGCAAAGACATAACATGTCAGGTAGGATATCAACATTAAAGCAAACTAAGTAATGAAAAACAAGATAAAAACCGTGACCAATTAGAGGCGAAGTGGCTTGAAAAGAGGCCCAATGCAGAAGTAGTCTATTTCACTTTCTAACTCCTACAAAATTTTTGTATAATCTTAACCCTGTAAGAGCCCGCAAGCCAAATTTATTGAGTAGTGAGAGATATAGAATAATTGAATTCACACTGAACTCCTTGAGAATAGGGACCGCTTCGAGTTTCAATGTTTTGCATGAGAGAGACTTCTAATTTTAACATGACGTTGTCATAAGAGGGAGATTTTGACATCTTTTAGACACTGTATAACAAGTGACGAATAAAAATTATTATTCAGTTGCTCTTACTACAACACTAGTAATTTACGATAATAGTAAACTAGCTACAGAAATTATTTTAAACATGATTATTTACGTCTAAAATTCGCTCATAATAACTGCATAGAAATTATAAAGTTTCATTCTCTTTAGCATCAGTAAATAAAACAAGTAGTGATAACTCCAATCAAAATAAATAATACGAGTGCGCCCTCTTTAATGTCTATTTGTAAATACTAAAACACCTTTAAAACAAACAACCGATTTCTATCTGTGTGATAGTTTTGTTTAGTTTGGTCATTTTTAATTCATTTGGGCCACTTTTTGCATATAACAACAATACAATGATAGTCCAGCTGAGATGGACAAGAAAACCTCGCAAGGGGTGTACGGGTCAGTCTCCAAAGGTACTACTTTGAAAGAGGCAAATTGTGTGTAAATGTTGAGCACTAGGTAGGACAAGGATTAGAACTACAGGCAGACACTTGCTAAATGTGAATGCCAATGGGGGATCTAAGCGTTAGGCGAATGCTAGCGATAATTACTAGAGACTCAGTGATTAGAAAGAATGCCGAAAGTTACCAGTCGACAGTCCGAAATTACTGCAGTCAAAGGTAAAGGATATTGCTAGCACGATACTGCCGTATCCCATTAAACAAAGTCCCTGAGGAGGTCAGAGCTGGAGACCTCTATGACCAGTCAATGTGTTTTTTTGACATCACACTTCCAGGAACTGTGGTGTGGAGAATCATGTTATTGAAATCAGTAATTGTTTATAACTTTCGTATGTATTTTCGGGAAGATATAACAAGCCATCTTCCACCGATATCGTGTTCCATTGACAGTTTCATGTTTCCTAAGAAAAATGTCTTTATACTCGTTTTAGCATAAACGCCAACCTAGAGAGTCAAATTATACAACGATATATCATGCAACTCCTATGGATTCTGCGTTCCCCAAATGCGGTAATTGGGCCCGCTAACGCCGTCACTATGGATATAATAGGCCTCGTCGGCCGCCAAAATTTTATTGCAAATATCAGGTTTTGTATCACGAGCAACTGGTCGAAAAATTCTCTAACTCCATTTGACTCTAGAAGAAACAAATGCAAATCCTCCTTAAAATTGGGCCGCGAAGTGGTGCCATTAACGTCAAACTGCTAAGCAAGGTAACGATTATACTCACTTGGGTTTTTGGCAACAATCTCCCACTGTTGAACCGTGCTCAACAGAATGTTCTCGGTGTAAACAATTAGCCGCTCACTTTGATGCTTATTTCATTCTACATAAGGCACGTAGGACCAAGTGAACATTTGAAAAAGGAAATTGTGATTAGAATTATTTTGGCAAACATCTGACCAGTCTGACAATACCTTGGCGGTCAAAAATAATAAATTACAAATTTCCAGAAATAATGTGGAAGAAAATATTTGTTAGAAAATTTTTTAGCAAACATTTCTTTACCTTCCGTTTCAATTAAACAAAGTGCATGTTATGACGCAATCGATTTAACTGAAATTGGCCTTGAACTTAGGAAATGTTCATTATACGTTGGTAGAAATGTTGATATAAACACACACTTCCAACACAAATAAAAACTATAATTTAATGCTGATTTTTTAATGAATGTTAATTGAGTGAATTTATTCGTGTTTGAGCACAACACTTTTACTTTGTTTATTACACATTCCGAATAGTTTATTAATTTTAAATTCACTCTACAAAACAAAACAAAGCATAACAACGAGTTATGCGAGTGTGCACTTTTCAGTACTCGGATCGCTGTATTTTGTGTTTGAAGCTCACCTAGTTATGAAAAATATCATATACGACGTTTTGTTGTGAAAGCTGGATTCAGATTGTGTAGAGTGACATTTGCTTACTTTTGAATACCATGACGTGGTGATCCAAGTATTTTTGCTTACATTCTCTACGATCAGTACTGAAGAATATAAGTACATTGGTCTCATATTTTTTTTAAAAGGGAATAGAATCGGAATCGGTCGGTGCATTTATGTTTCTATCTTGTTGTTGTGCCATGATATATTGCGGCTTAAAACCAGTTTTGCAACTTTCTTATACGAAATCTTTTACAACCTTAACAAGTAAAAGACTATATTCGGCTGTGCTCTTCACAAAAGTATAAACTACTAAGAATGTATTACAAAATTTTCTCCCATGCAAAGGACTGTTTGTAATATTTTATTTTGGCCTCCAGTAGTATACCGGGAAGGTATACTACTTTGTTTTGCCGCCATTTTGGTAAACATTAGTCTTGACAGTTCATATTTGGCAGTCGTGAAGTAGAGACGTGGCAAATTTATTATGGAAAAATATTCGGTAAACCAACGTGTTTTAATCGTTTAAACATTTTATCAAAATCAATCATCGATTTCTGTGACGATGAGAAAGTTACGTGAAATTTATGGGAGAAACAATGTGCCATGAAGACGCACTAAGAAAGTGGGACTGTAGCTGATAGGCCCAAGCATGGACCACAATGTACTGCAAGATCGGCTGAAGACATTACTGCTGTTCAAAAAGTGTTAAAGTGTTCAAAACAATCCATCAACCTCAATTCGACACCGTGCTCAGGAGCTTGGTCTTCAAAGAACAACTTAGGCCACAATTTTGCACAAAGATTTGCATTTGTTTCCATTCAAGATTCAGTTCTCACAAGAGCTTCTTCCAGAAGATCATTTATGCCGCCGTACATAAGCCAATAGGATGCTACAGCTCGCCCATGACAACCCCAATTTGTATGAAAAAATCATAATGAGTGACGAGGCACGTTTTCATTTGAATGGATATGTGAATAAACAGAATTGTCGGTTCTGGACAATGGAAAATGCTCTAATTATATTTATCAGCCACCTTTGCATTCATTATAGGTGCCAGTCTGGAGTGCAATTTGGTCAGGAGGAATCATTGGACCTTACTTCTTTGAAACTGAAAACGGCGTAACGGCATCTGTCAATAGGGAGCGACATCGTGATATGATTGAAAACTTTTTAACACCAGAACTGCATGTTTTGGCTTGACTAACATGTGCTTTCAATAAGACGGTGCCATCTCGCATACAGCCAGGATTACAATGGAATTATTGCGATACCTCTTTCCACAAGAAGCCATTTCAAGAAATGGTGATGTTGACTGGCCACCACTGTCCCCTGATTTGACTGCTCCGGACTTCATTTTGTGGGGATATCCGAAAAGCAAGGTTTATGCAAACAAACCAGAAACGCTGGAGCAACTCAAACAAAATATTCGTCATGAAATTAATGAAATACTGCGTGAAATGTGTGAGAATGTAATGAAAAATGTGTTCAAAGGGGCTCGCATTTGTGAGGCGAACAGAGGCGGACATTTATCTGATATCGGTTTGCATACATAATTGCCGACATTAAATAAAACATTTATCAATATACGATCCATTCTCTTTCGTTCCATCAAAAATTATAAACAAACAACGTAGTATACATTCCCGGCGGACACCCTATAAGCATTTTTAATCGGTGAGTTTTTGTAACTTAATTTATTATAAGTTCTTAACGTTTAGAAAAAATTATAATAAAAAGTCAATATTACACAATTTAGTTGTGTGTGAGACTTCAAAAAAGTTTTAAATAGAATTAATTATATTTCTTCACGATAAATTTTTTCTTAACATAGTGGGAGAAAAATGAAAATTAATCAAGAAAAACTATAGAGTGTCTAATACAGGC
Organism: Phania funesta; assembly: GCA_963932375.1. Classification (NCBI taxonomy): domain Eukaryota; kingdom Metazoa; phylum Arthropoda; class Insecta; order Diptera; family Tachinidae; genus Phania; species Phania funesta. Next base: position 97,376,160 of record OZ010653.1, on the reverse strand, counting down.
GTCCCCAATAAGTGCAAGTGGTTGTTGAAATATAATAAAACAAATTGCGTGGAGGCCGAAACATTTTTTTTTATCTACAAATTCACTATTGCATGTGCATGGAGTGTGACGTCGTTCGCACGGTCGCACAGATCTGAGAGGTTGCCTAGATCACGCTGAATGTTATCAATGTCCTGGGTTCTGTTTACTTTGATGGAAGCGGTTGATTGAAACTTTCATGGGTGAATCTACGACTTCAGAAACCTCTTAAGAAAAATTTTAGCGAGGCCATATCGCACGCTCTCGGTCGGTGAATGTACGTTTTCTTCCCCCAAATTGTCATCAGGGGGTTAGACTGTTTTTTTTTCAAATGGCAACTTTGGGATAACAAAGCCTCAGAATCGTCTAGATTGTAGAAAACTTTAATAAATCGTTACGTAAAAAATATGTTCATAAACATAAAATTTTAAAAGAGGCAATGTTAGAAATAAGGGCCGTACTAGAGATTATGCTTACTATTGTTTCACTAGTGTAAAAATCAAGTCAGCAGCACCAGTTTTTAACGGTTAACTTTCCTACACCATCTTAGTGCTCAAATTGGCATTGAATGTGCTTGGAAAACCAATAGTACCAATGATACTGCAACTACTTCTAGTATACATAGCCCCGATTTGGATTATTTAGAGCTACTTTATTTCCAGTTCTTTTTGCGTAGACAAAGACCTTACAAATGCTCCGTTACACAAAGAGGCTGTAAATCTACACTAGTATATTTCTTTAAAAACTCTAACCTCGATTACACTAGTGCTTGCTGTTCTAGTAGACAATTATCGATTAATCTTCTGCAGGGGAGTAATAAAAATAATCATACTATTGTTAATGAAAAATGTGATGGCAGTATATTGTCAGCATATTAGAAACCCTGTATAAAAACCATATATCGCCACTTGACAAATTCGGGTTCCAAATTCGTAAAAAAAAGTTGTTAAAACGTTACTTCCAGTATCCCTGATTAGGTCGCTCGATGTGTGGTATGTCCTGTTGAATTCCCACGTCGTTGACGTCCATATCGTTCATTTCGGGTTAAAAGAAATTGGTTGGCACATACTGGGCCGTGATGGCCTATTCAACATTGTTTGCAACGAAATGCGAGCTAGTAATGTCACTGATCTCAAATTTGCTACAAAGACTTTTTTGAAAGCAGTTAGTCATCACTGACTTAATAATTAGCAACAGATTTGAGGAACGTGACCAAAATAAGAGGTTCACCACAGACTTTCAAGATCAACACTTGCTTATTAGAAGACCTTTTACAATAAATATTATGTATTTTTAAATAAAAACATTAGCAAATAACTTGAAACGGACTTTATTTAAAAGAAGTTGATATTTATTTACGGTATTAAACCTGTTCTATATGTTTTTCTGTACCGCAATAAACACATATTACTTTCACCTTAATTGGAACATTAAGTTGTAAGCCTATCAGCAAAAAACAACAACAATCAGCATGCGTTAATACACGTGATACTGTTTTCCTTTCTCTTAAAAGCAACAAACAAACCAAAAACACATCAACGTCAGAAGTCTTCATACAAAAATTATACTTTCGTTTTCTTTTATGTTGCTCACATCTCGTTCCTTAATATGCCGATTCCACAGTAAATTTATGAGTAATATATCAGACAGAGTAGTGCAATATACAGGCCATAAGTGATCAGTAGTCAAGCAGAAGCTTGTGTTCAGTGTTACTAAATAAAATTGAAAGTATAAAATATATTGTAAACTGCTCTAAGACAAAAACTAGTAATGCAAAAATTATACTCTCTTGGCAAAGAGTGTTAAAACAGCTTTGAAAAAAAGAATCTTAATTGTTTCCTCTAAATACTCGTATCTCTTAGAAATCATAAATATTTAAATTAGAATTTGTTGTGCTTTAAAGTATGAGACAATAAAAACCTGTTTGAATGTATAAGACAAGCAAGATGGATATGTTCGCTTGTGCCGCAATTTGTGTACGCTTTAGTCAAGATTAAGTTATAAATATGTCTTTCAGAAAAGAGTTTTTTTTATTAAATTAAAATATTGTAAATTTTTCGTAGGTGACGAGTTTTTTTTTTTAACACCAGAATGTTTACATTGACTACTCTGTAGAGTGAGCACTCATGATCCTCTATAGAGTGAAAATATTTTATAGTGAGGTTTAAGGTTTAGCGAAGGAGAAAAACAATGAAAAAGAGTATAAAAATTAAAGAGAACATAAAATAACGGTAAAGTAACGATTCTTTTAGAGTAAGTTTACACGTTACTCTCACAAATACGCATTCTATGAAGTGTTAACTTATTTAAGTCTGCGCGCATGTTCCATTTAGGTCGTGCCTCAAAGTTAATTTCTGAATAATTGGTGTTATAATTGTTACATAAAAATGGATTCCAAAAAAAGATAGCATTTACCCTTAAAACAAAAAAAGTGACATTATAAAAGAAATTGAAGAAGGTGCTAGTGTTATTTCTTTAGCACAGCGTTATGGCGTTGCAAAATCGACAATTTTCAATTGTGGTGGACGAATGAACAGATATTTTATAAAAATATTATTCGATTCTGTGATGCAGAAAAAATTCTTTAAAATATACAACCTTGTGCTTAGAAAAATTAAAATAAAGGCTACCGGAATTAACGTAAAAGGAGTTATTAAAAATAAGTTGGAGAAACTTCCTCTAAACAAAAGCTGCATTTTGGCTTCAACCGGTAACGTATATGCGGAATCTTAGCTCTTTTTAAATCACCGCGAGTCAGATTTTGAAGTTTGTCATTAAATTGATGGAAACACTTTTAAGAATGAAAATATTCCTGATACAATAAGTCTCGAGAGAAAATGTAAGAGAATAAAATAAACTTCAAATTCATGTTAAAGAAAAAAAGAGGCTAGTTTACAATATAAGGCAGAAATAGAACTTCATGTTAACTTCCAAACCGCTAGAATAATAATAATTTATATCATGTATATAAACTCCACTCAATATTATAAAAATGCAATTATATAAAAACTCTTGATGCATGTATATTGTAACATTAAAATGTTGTATTATTTTTTTTTTTTTAGAATAAAAAATATTTCTATAATCGTTCTCATATAAACGTATGTATTTTAAATTTGGCAAATTGTAGTCGGTAGCCACCTTTCTTCTATGCGTTTAATGGATTAATTTTGTGAATTGTTTTGGTTTTATTCAAATAAAGTTTTTATTTTAATAACACATTTTTTTGTGGTAATTTTTTTCAATAGAACCGGTTTACCCGTTATTTTTTCCATGTTAAACCGAAACACAGTTTTTAAAAATACCATGTGTTCGGTAAAACCGAAAACTGGTGTCTGAAAAATATCGAATAATCGATTTCCTTATTAATTTGTGACGATTTTTAAGTTTTAGTGCAGATTTTGTCCATTTCTTTTAAAAGTTTATAAATATTTTTTTGATTTTCGGTCCATGTATTTAAAATATTTCTTTAATTGGAATAAGATACTTAGCCTCTTCAATTATACTCGTTTACGGGCAATATTCTATTGTTTTGTATATTTGGGATTTCGTGGCAATTTATGGCCGATTTGGAAATTTTTGAGTAAATTAAATAGCTTGTGATCATAATTTTTTTGAAAATGCAACTTAATTTTATTTGTGAACATTTTTTGCGATTTTTTTAGGAATTAATATCCGATGCTGAATTTTAAAATTTTCGATTAATTTTTCCATTGTTAGAATTTTTATTTAATTTTTATTTCTTTATATTTTGATAATTTTAGTGAGTTTTTGCCAAATTAGTCAATTCTCCGTTTTTGTTAAAAATCTAAACCTTAGCAATTTTCTTCCTGAATTTTTAGTCATTTTTGTGAAATTTTTTGCTAAAATTTTCAATTTCTACTCAACTTAACACTTTTGGTAAAATTTAAAGGTTTTTACCATTTTTCGGAACAAGTTTTCAAACCTGTGAACTTTCGACATTTTTGTAATTTTTTAAGAATTAAAATTTTTTCTTTGAAAATTTTTCAACATATTAGTCGACTCAAGATTAAGGAATATCTTAAAATTGTAGATCACAATAATATATTTTTAAATTACAAACGGTATTACAAACTTTTATTCTATAACTCTTAATGGCTTTGTTATAGGGTACTAAATCCCCACGACAATAGCTTCAGCTGTAACTACAAAATGCAAAATACCGTTCCCATTGTCAATACCGATACATTTAAATAAACCGGTCAAAGATTGAAAGAAACAAAACAGTCATAAATAGTTTGCTAGCGACTCTTTTTAAGTTGTCAAACAAGATTTAACATGTGCTCATGTAATTGAGATCTCTCGAACAGAAAGGTATAAATATAAGTAGACATTACAATGGAATTAATTTACTATAAACAAATTACAATTAAACATAACAACATCGAACAAAACAGCACAGCGCGCATCAATGCAATTCTCTAACGATCAGCACACACGATCTTTAAGCGCAAGAGAAGGCTTGCAACAAGATGCTGATGCAGCTATTGTTGGTGGCGAAGGTGGCGGGACAGAAAATATGCGGCAAAAACTTGGTGCAGGTGCTATAAACAATTTATGGGAGTATGAGGAGATTTTAAATATTTTAGGTGTGTTTGTAAAAAAAAACTATAAAATTTATTATGTCGTTTTCTAATTGCTTGTTTTATATTGTTCAAGGTTTTGGCAAAACCCAATGGGTTCTATTGTTAATAAGTGGCTTGTTGACCATGACCTCTATGGCGTCCCAGCTATCGGTGGGCATTATTGCCATATCATCACAATGTGAATTTGATATGTCGCAGGGGGAGAAGGGTGTAATGATGGCGGCCTGTGTTACAGGTAAGTTGAATATATTTTAAAATAAAATTCTCATATTAAATACAAAGACGATGAATTAAAATTCTGAAAAAGTTTATAAGTTTTAATTTTTTCCAATGTTTTTAAGACTATATTATACGAACTACCATATATACGTTCGAGAATAATATTATTACCAAAGTCTGTTATAAATCGCATAATTCATTATGGACTAAGAATTTATTATTTTGTTCATCGAAGACGAGCACCTGATTGAGCATTCGTTGTTCCGTCAGCTCTTTTATTGCATTCATCTTCTTGAAGACCAAATTTTTAGACTTAGTAGAAAATTCTTAAAAAATTTATTTAAATAAAGAAGCCTTACCAAGAAATTACAATTTTATCGAGGGCCACCAATTAAATATTAGACATACAAAAAAGTAATTCGAGAATTTAAATTTCAACAAAAAAATTTAGCTGCTGGGCCCACGATATGTAATGTTAAAATTCGCTTGAATTCTTATAGCGAATAAACTACCTTGGGTCTTTCGAATAGGCTTTTTATGAATTTATTTATTCAGTAAATTTCACTGAAGGAACAAGGCAAGAATTAGAAAAAAAATCATGAAAAATTTAAAAGTATACAAAGCACTAAAGGTCAAACGATCACCTTTGCTGTGTAAAATTCAAATTTGGAAATCGGCGTTATAATTTTGTTGTTATTGCCAACCAGTAACCAACACACCAATTCACTAAAATTCGCAATCTGTTTTTGCAATATACCAAATACCTCTAGTCAGCGCGCAGTTAAAGTATTTGTGTGCTCCTTAGGTGGACGTAGGAGAAACACTTTTAAAAATTTTAATTTGAGACTTATGCGTTTGTTAGTGAAACCCACAGAATTTAGGGTAAAGCTTGAAAATGGAAAATATCAATTATTTAAGGTTTTTTTAAATACTTGTAATTATTTTCTTTTACTTGAAAGAAGAGAATTTTTTCAACATAACCCTAAAATAATTGAGTTTGATTCAAAATGTTAAATTCATGGAAGATTTAAACATTTTTTTAAACCTAAAGTAAACAAAAAATGAATAGTAAAAAATATTATAAACTCATTTCAGTTTAATACGTATTGCACTTTTTGCGTTTTCTGTGTAACATAATTTTTTCCAAGTTACTACGCTGGGGCAAAAATTTAGCTTTTTGAAATTTCGTTGAAGTAAGGATCAAAGGAAAGAAAGTATGATGTCCTTATCAAAGATGTGCTGAAGAAAGTTTTTGCTTTTGTTATCCACAAAGGTTGCAAGACATTATTGGAAGAAAAGGTGATCTTTTTTTTGCAATTACTTAGCAACAAAATGGGAAAGAAAGCAGGAAAACAAAGACAGAGTTCGAAGTGAAAACGCTACAAGTGTTAATAGCGAAATAAGTTTTTAAGTTGGGAAATCGGCTATAAATGCAATCTTTCGTCATAAGTCCGAATATTGATAAATAAGTGCAGCAGCAGAGCTTTCAACCTTCCACCCAGATGGTATCAAACTAATAATTTATAATAATCCAACAAAGAATCCTCTAATTTTACTAAAAACCCAATTTCGCTATTTTCTACAATTCGCCAAAAAAATGTAGAATTTATCTAAAATTCATAAACATTCAGTGAGAAGATAAACAAACCCATCGACGACAGGAGAGTTTAAATTCAAAATAATACGACTAAAACCTGAGGCCTAAATTAAATATCTTAAATATATATATTAATATATTTTACCTATCATGAGTCAGTGAAGATGCATACAGATTGGATCTTTCGTAAATAGAAATCGCACCTGTATGCTCGATGTTATGGATCGATGGATATGCATACACAATGTGTGCTACCGTGTCAGTCTCTTTCTCAGGAGTTTCTTTCGAAGCTATATCGTCCACCCCTTGGGAGGTTTGCTTGTCTAACTCTTCAGAATTTCTCCATTGACCAATAAAAACCAGAGTGCCTACAAATATTAACCCCTCCACCCTGTGCTAGGTTTCATTGTCCATTCCTGTAGGAATCTCACGGTCTAACGCCTTAGAAGTACCTTTAATGCTTAACCCCTTTGGTTGTGTTAAACACATTAATGTGTTTTTTAACTTTTTGGGTTTGAAGATTTTTAAGTGGAAGGTATTTTTAGTTTTGTTAAAAATTTGTGCAAATGTTTTCTAATGAGCTGGTTTAAGTAAGTAGCGAAATAGAGATTAGTTTGTCATCCAATGGATAGATTGTAATTTTAATATAAAAGAATTGGGATAAAAGTCGGCAGGAGTACTTTCAAGTAAAACAATGTAATTATTTTCAATTTAAAATAAAATAAGCCTAATGTGGCAAACTTGCAAATCATATCAGAAGCAATTTATACATTTCAAGCTTCATCTTACTTCATATAAGGAAAGCATTAGTTCTCGAACATTTAACACACCAGCTTACGAGCATAGAAATGTTTATAATAATTTATTGTTTGTTATTACAGGTATTGTCTTATCCACCTACTTGGGGGGCTACATTGGTGATGTCTGGGGCAGGCGTACCGTTTTAATTTGGTCGACGTTTGTTACCAACATTTTACAATTTATAACGATGTTCATTACCAACATATGGCTGTTTAATTTCATAAATCTTCTTATGGGCATCAGGTAAAATATTAAAAAAATATAGCAGTTGAAAAACAAAAACTTTTTCTATCTACTATTTTATGGGATTTGTTTTATTATTTTTCCTACAATTGCAATATTTGCATACAGTTTGGGTGGCATGTCGGGTGTGTTGTATCCATATCTCAGTGAATTTAATACAGCTAAATATCGTGCTGTAGTCATAAATTATTCTACCATGTTTGTAAGCATAACTGCTATTTATGTGCCAGGCAAGTAATTTTATTTATTGGCATTTTTATGTTAAAAGTTTCAGTTTATATTTTTGTTTACTTTTTTTTTAATTTCAGCCATTTCATGGTTGGTACTTTCTACTGGTTGGTCGCTGGAAATAACTGAATCTTTTGTCTTCAAGCCCTGGCGTTTAATAATATTGTTTAGTTTATTGCCGGGCCTTATAGGCGGCTTGTTATTGCTTCCCTATCCCGAAAGCCCCAAGTTTTTGTTGGCCCGAGAACAGCAAACAAAGGCTTTAGATGCTCTAAACTGGATATCGAATTATAATAAGAATATGAATTTGCACACAGTACTCCAGACAACATCGATAAGCTTAAAGTCAGAGGAATTAGCTGATGCTGAATTGTTGACAATGGGCAGTGGCTTTGCCATTATCACCAACATTTGGAAGGCTACTGTGCCTTTGTTTTATAAACCTCATGGCTTAAATGTTATACTCGCCGTCTTAGCTTTATTTGGTCTTATGTTTTCATCGAACGGCATGCAAATATGGTTTCCGGAAATAGTGAATCGCTCTGCCGGAGGCCTAAGTTCGGGAGAGAGTGCTCTAGTTTGTACCATTTTAGATGAGTCTTATGCCAGAGAACAATTTAATGCTACCGCACTTGAGAATGGTGCTGCCTTAAGTGCAGTAAGCTTAGTTTTTTGTACTCTTACTATTTAAGATCAAAACTAAAACTGATTTCCTTTTTTAGATCTGTGATGACAGTATTTCTACTAAAACCTATATAGACAATATTATCATGGGCTTGGCTTTCCTAGTGGGATTTTCCATACAAGGTGCTCTGCTTAATCCCTTGGGTCGCAAGAATGTTTTACTAGCTGCCTTGGCGGTAGGAGCTTTGTGTGGCATTTTACTTTATCTTGTTACCAGCACCACCGGAGTGTTGATATTGTTTTGTTTGTATATTCTCTTGCCGGGTCTATCGATATCGATTATGTGTGGAGCCATGGTCGATTTAGTACCCACACATTTGAGGTAAGCTGTTCACACTACTCAAGCCTTTTAAAGTTGTTCCTAAGTGACGAGGAAAATTTGATTTAAAATTACAGAGGCAAAGCTGTTAGCTTGGGTTTAACTTTAGGCCGTTTGGGTGTGATAGTGGCTTCAAATTTAATAGCCTCTATGTTGGAACCCTTCTGCAATGGTCTGTTTGCCATCATAACCTGCACTTTGTTAGGTAAAAATAAACGTTAATAGTCCCCCACAATTTTATAACAATTTGAATTTTCTCTTTAACCTCTAGTTTGCGGCGGACTTGTCTACTTTTTACCAATTTAATTTAACTTATTTTAATTTAAAGAACTAATTCTTAGAATTTGTTTTATTGTAAGTTATTTTACCAGACATTTTCTTCCATACTCAACATTAACAAAACGACTACACATTACATGTTGCTTTCAGGACAATAAAAAAAAACTAAAATCACTTCAAATATGCATAAGTTATTAATTCCCATTTACATTCCAACACCAGTCACCCTGTTAAGTTCGTATGTCATTTATATAAACATAAAATTTATAAGAAAAGAAAAACCAAAACTCATGTGAACAATGCAAAAGATGTGTAGAATGTAGATACACACAAACTTTGCCAACAATTTTCATATTCGTACTAAGAATATTTTCCATTCTGCTACAAATCAAATTCCCACAAGCATTAGAAGTAAGAAGAATAAAAGTTTAACTTAAGAAAAATGAAACAAAAAATAAAGCAAAAGAAATACTGAGAAAAATCCTTAAAATTATGAAAAAAGAGCAACGATCCCCTTAAGTTGATGGTGAAGTGTAGTACAAAGCTTTGAAATACGATTCACGAAAAAACAAGTATCTGCTTAAAAACATTAAATTCAGTCCTTAGATATCTTTAAGTATCTGATTCATAGAAACAATTTTGGAATTATAACAAGGAAGAGAGTAGGGTTCTTAACAAAGACTTTGTTTTGCTTCACTGCACACGGTGAAAATCTTCGTTAGAATAATTTTTTTTTACTTTAATTTTTGATATATTGTATCTTTTCTTTTAAACGAAAATTTACAATAAGTATTCAAATCTTATATCTAAAATATTACTTATTATTTATTACCAATGTTATAACTAATTTATTGTATTAAAATTCCAATAACTATCTACTATTGGGTTAGAGAGTGCCATCTCGCCAGGCTCAATGTGTCTGTTTTTTTCAGTCTCTGAAGCCCATGAATTTGCAGTAAATCGCGCGCTAGCGTGTTTAGATGATCCACTAGTTTGTTTACGTAATTGGACGACTATGTTTTTGTTTCTTCTTGGATAGTGGGAACTTCTAGATCTCTATGGATATTTTTATTTTGTAAATACCAAGGATTGCATATAATAAGACGTAAAATCTTCTGGATATTTGATGCACAAGCAGAACCCCACAGGTGAATGACATATGTCCATATTGCTTTTATAACGGTCTTATATAAGAGGACTTTGTATTCCAAAGGCAAGATTGAGTGAGGACCTATTGACCATGTGTGAGAAGATAAATTTTAAAATGTATAACCCTAGACACAAACCATACTGATTAACAGAGCTCTGGTAGCGTACTAACTAACATAACTATGTTTGGTGTATGCCTTCAAAATTGAATAAAAGACCAATTTTTGACGAAATGGACCAGAAAAAATATACTATCTTGCCTAGATCATGCTATTTCCAAATAAAAAGTCATAATAAAAAAATGATATACAAAGACTTTCATAGGCTTAGAAAAAAAAACTAATTTCCAAAAGTAAATGTGCCCTTTATCAAAAAAAACAAGACAACGTGGGCGGACAAAAAAGAATGGGATTTGTGAACAAGGTGCTTCTTCATTATTATCCATGATTAGAACCTTTAACAGAGCATGTTGAAGCGAGATTTTGGAAATTTTACAAATTTTAAAATTCTCTGAAGGATGAGAAGCCCACGGAAACGACGTAACGTGGGCGGACAAAAATAAAGTCGCTTTACTCAGGAAATTATTTGACAGGCTTAGTAGAAAAGATATAGGAAAAATGTTTTATTAGAAGTACAATAAGTATGTGTGAAGTATTGTTTTAAATTCCTTTCAGAGATACTGTTAAAATTATATTAATTTTTTCCATAATTTAATTATTTTAAGTTTCCATTCAGGAAGCATATATCTGGATTCAGTGTAATATCTGGATTCAGGAGTAATAAAATAAACTTTTAGTTTTTAGGTTTAAAACAGGTAATGCACCTAAAATAATAGCGTAGACAGACGACAGCGTTAATTTGCATTAACAGCCTTAATTCAAATTAACTTGTGAATTATCCCCATCCTAATGTGCATTAGATATGACGTAAATGCACTAAATCAAACTGAATTTATACTGAATCAAGCTATTTCGATATGGCAATTCCGTCAATTAATTAGCTCTTGTGTAAATTGTTAACTATAGCAAAATTAAAATGAATTCTAAGTCGGAAAAGGTAAGTTATTTTAATTGTTTTCACCAAAAAACAAAAGAAAATAAAAACCTAAACGCTGTTTATCATTTCGACGCCTCCATTCTATAACGTTCTAAGTGTACTTAGAACGTTTTTAATGTTCTTGAATTTTTGAATCCTACGTTCTCTAATTTAAATACTGTCAAAATTTGGTTAAGATGGGCCGATCCGTTCCAAAGTTATAGGCATAAATATACTTAGACTACACACATAGTCGTAAAAATTTTACATTCTAAAATGTAGTAAGTACACTTAGAATACTTTTGCTTGGACAATTTTAAATTGACTTGAAAACTAAGTTGAGTTAGTATGTTAACGTTGTGTTTTCTATGTGTATTTGGTATGTTCAATGTGTTTTTTTTAGTGTCTGTAAGTGTAGTTAAAAGGTTTTTTCCCGAACTAAAAAAAGAATTTTGTGCGTGTAAGTGTACATAAGATATTTTAGTTTGGAAAAAGTAGTAAACCAAATCGGACGCCTAATTTTTGTATTTTCGGATATAAAATGATTTCGCGTGCAAGAAAAATGATAAATTTAGCACAAAATAACGTGAGAGGTATTATTTATTAGATTTCCATATTATCTAAAATAATTAATAAGTTTTTTATTAGGAAAAGGTGAATCAAAAAGTATAAGTTCAATGTCGTGAGGAAAGTGTTGGTAAGAAATTCATGACTTAAGTTAAATGTGGTGATTATTTATATTGGATTTTTTTGACAGGAAATAAAGAGAAAATTAGTCCAGCAAACGAAAAATGGTCTAAATTTGATAATGAAAATTGTGGAAATTCGGATTCACTAGGTATGTGATATATTTATATTAATATATTTAAATTTTTTTATATTAAGTAATTGATTTTTTAGAAGCATATCCCGGGAGTGGCTGCGAATATAACACATCGAATAATTCATCTGCAATATGTATGTTTATAGACACTTTTTTATATAATTTATTTTAAGTATCGCTTCAACTTTTAGAGCCATTTCCCGGCAGTTGCAGCGAATATAATCCGTCAAGTAATTCTTCGGAAGCAGAATCAAATCCCGAGTTTAGTCCAATAACTCCAAAATTAAAAAAGAAAAAATTAAATCCGGAATTTGATACACCACCCGAAAACTTTTGCAAAAGACATAGACGTCCATCCGAGTGGAACAGCTGTCTAAAGATACAAGAACACAAATTTTTCAAAATTTTTATAAAAATGGCAGCAAAGAACTTCAATGGGCTTTTATAGCAAATTTAATAACACTGCACAAGAAAAGAGTTTGCACAAATATAGAAAATTTGCGAAAAAATGAGTCAAGAAAGTATTTTCTAAGTTATGAAGAAAATGGGAATGAAATAAGAGAACAAGTCTGCAAACCCATGTTTATAAATACATTGTCAATATCTCAACAGACAATCGAAACCGTGATACGCAAAAAGCATTGTAATGCGGGATTTATATCACCCGACAAAAGAGGAAAACATTCTATGGCAAATAAAACTTTAAGTAGAATAAGAGACATAGTTATAGAGCATGTTGACGAGTTTTTTTTAGTACAATCACACTACTGTCGCCAACGAGTACAAAAAAAGTACTGGGATGGTGAAATATCGTCGGTTACTGAAATGTATCGTTTATATGAAATTTGGTTCTCCGAAAAGTCAATTGATATCAGCTTAAAAGCGACATTAAGACAATATCGCGATGTTTTTAAAGATTCTTTCAATATTTCATTCTATATTCCAAAAAAGGATTTATGCGACTTATGCGAAAAGTTCAAGAACTCTGATGAAGAAGGGAAAAAGCTCATTGAATTTCAATTCAATCACCACTTATTTTGTAAACAAAAATCTAGAAAACTGAAAGATATCGACAAAAAAGAGTATATTGAAAACGATAATGTTATTACAGTTTGCTTTGATTTTCACAACATTTTTTCATCACCTTGTGCTGAAGTGATCACTTTTTACTACAAAAGAAAATTACATGCTTATAACTTCACAATTTTCGAGCTTGGTTCCAATATAGCATCTTGTTTTGTATGGGATAAAACAATTGCAAAGAAAGGTGCGATAGAAGTAGCCACATGTTTATTTCAATTTATATCATAAAGAATTCGGCATAACTAAGTTTAATTTATGGTCTGACAATTGTGCAGGTCAAAACAAAAATAAAATTGTATTCTCTATGTATGTATGGATTGCACGAAAACTACAAATCGATATTAGTCACAAATTTTTAGAAAAGGGTCATACTCAAAATAAAGGCGATGGTGTTCATGCACTTATAGAGAAGTGCAAGAAAAATAAAAGAATATACACGCCTATAGAATGGTACTCCGTGATAAGAAATGCTAAGAAAACACCGCCATTATACAATGTAATTGAAATGGACCATGATGATTTTTTGGATTTCAGGCAATTTGCTTCTGTAACAAATTGGACAAAAAATATACAAAATGAAAAATTATGTCTATCAAAAATCCGAGAAATAAGAGTTTATAAAGAACAAAATTATAAATTATTTTATAAATATGAATTTAATGAGAATTTCAAAGAAATAAAGATATATGATGAAACTAGGAAGAGAAGAAAATTGTTATTGAAGAAATACCTAAAGCATACATATCCGGATTTCCTATAACGGAAGAAAAACGAAAAGAACTTTTATATCTGTGTGATCAAAATTTAATTCCAAAATTTTACCAAAATTTCTACAGACAACTTAATGGTTTTAATGGAAAAGAATATGTAGTCGTGTCAGATAATGACGACTAAATAATACAATATAGTTTCTACTTATTTAATGTTATACTGAATTAATACTGTTTCTGTTATCTTTATTCTTATAATTATTTTTAAGTAACCTTGAATTTATGTTATAACTACTTTTTGTTTGAACTGAATTATTATACATATTTAATTTTCTTTTTTGTTTTACAAATAAAATTAATTTAAAAAGAAAATAATAGTTCTTTTTTGTATAACATTTTAACTAAAAATTCGTCTATGTAGGAAAATATAATTTTCTATATCCTCCACGAAAAGAAAATATTAAACCTACAAATTTCCACAATTGCCTTTCTTTTATTACAGACTATCCTACTGCGATCCCAACTTGTAGCAGCACGTTTAGATTTTTGGTTGCACTATTTTTACATTATAGAGCAGTTTCAGCAAAAGTAATTTTAGCTTTCTGTCCAATAAATAGTGATATACTATTGCCTTCTATCCATTTGATTTCAATATAAATATTTAAAAAAAAAAAAATTGTTGATAAAGAAACAGCTGTTTTGCTAAATGCAAAAACTGTCGTCTGTCAAGGTAAAATTTTAATTTGCATTAGTGAGATTTTAATGCAAATTAACGCTGCCGTCTGTCTACGGTATAACCTACGTACTCGAACTTTAACCTTAAATTTTATTATAATTAATAAATTTTAATTATCTATGTCTTTGATTAAATTCATTTTATAAAATAATTTATTGGATTTCATTCAATAAAAATTATTGTTGGGAGTCAGTTATTGGGTATTCGTCCACACATACATATGTAATACCAAAAATTACAACTGTTCAAAAAATATTTCATTCTAATCTGGTAATACTACCAAACTTAGCTTTGCGTATCACATTTAAGCTTCAATTCATCTGGCAACATAATCTTATTTAAAACAAAATTACTTGGTGTTTCGATTGGTGTGATTGTTCTGTTGTAATATTAATTAAGTTTTTTATTCAAATACGTTTGTGTGGTTTCTTTAAAAATGAATAATGAATAAAAAATTTTCAAGTTGTTTGCAACAATATATATTATGTAAATCTTAAGGAGAAACGCCATGTTTCATTGACCGACTTCGAAAATTGGAATATCAACCGTTTTATTTCAGAAGAAACGATTGTATTCCTTGTTTAGAAATATTGTAAGTAGTTCCTATTAAATACAATTTAAATCTAAGTTAAAAATAAAAACAAAAGTTTTTAGAAATCACTTGTATTTTTACAAAACGTAAAGATGCATCCTGTGTGTGTATATAATTTTATTTCACTCTAGCATGAATTCGTATGGATATGTAGAGTAGTACAACAGTGAAGAATTATTGCATCAAGAAATTTGTTTACATATAGCAATGTATTGCTATCTACTACCGTTATATTCACATTGTTGTGCATTCCTTAGTATGTTAATATGTTTGTTTAAAAAACCATACAACAAATATTGCATGTATATGGATATGTAGTAAAAAATATATATATATGTATATATATATGTAGAATTATTACAATACGTCTCGACTAGCCATACATTTATTCGCACATTGAGAGAGCGTCTGCAAAATAACGGGAGAAAATATGTTCATGGTTTGCTGTTTGTAGATTACTTGTAGATGTTTCTCTTCAGTTTGAGCATAATTTTTTCTTCGACATCGAGAGTATTCCTATGTTCTCAGCATAGTTTATGTAGGGGTTTTTACAGAACGTATTTTGTTTGTGTGATAGTAGGACAACGTTGTTAGAACACGAACAGGCCATCAACAGCGACGATCTTTTCGAGCCAAATTCCTGTGCAATCTGTAGGTTGGCAGAACAGATTTATGGCTAGTCAAGATAGTATGTTAATAATAAGTATTGTCTACATGTGCTACTAATAAGTGTTGTTCGTTATAATTAAAATCCTTTTAATTGGGTTTTAAGTCTCTAAAACATCCGTGTATCGTTAAACATCACAATTTTAGGAAACAAGGAGTCTCATGCATAAAAACGAGTAAAAGCGCTGAGTTGATGCAGGTGAGCAATTGCTTGTAAGTCGAGTTCGATCAAACAGCAACAACTTTTGCTCAATTTCGTATGCATAAAAACGAGTTCAAACCAATTGCAATTACTTGAGCAAAGGGAGATCAAACGTCTAATTGTTATTGAAGTGCAAACATGTCGTCAAGTGAAAGTGAAGTAGAATCAAATAATAATAATAGGAGAACTCACTCTTGGTTGCAAACAACCCTTGCAAACCTTGCAAATGTAGCAAGTCTAGCAAATATGCTACATTTTGCAATACCATAACAACAAAATGTATGAAACTAAGATTTGCTACACTTGAGCAAATATGCTATGGCAAAAATCGTTGCAGATTGGTAATTTGCAATGCTAATACAATTGTTTATTTCATTTTATTATTATTAAATCAAAACAACTAGACAACTGCGCTAACAAAGTTTCACGGCGGTAGAACCGTCTCAACAATTGCCTATGAAGAATTTGAAGCTAAAACTGTTAAAAAAATGTTTGCTAAAGTTGTAAGAATCAAAATATCAAACAAAACTCCATTAATTGATAAAATTTTTGAGATTGTTTATGCACACACCAAAAACTTTCTTTGCGTAAACATTCTAGAGGCGGCGTTAGCTTTTATTTATTGGCTGCGGCTAGCTTATTGGATGCGGCAAAGTTACTTTATGTAACTCTGTAATAAATTTGCTAAACGCTTAAAAATGAGACGCACGCTTTGTGTCAGAAAATCATACTAAGTGTGCAAAATTGCAGATATGCAACGAAGAGTGATTTCTGCTAATAAAATAGAAACTGACGACATTTCTAAATTTTAAGTAGAAAATATAAAACAAAATGAATATTTACTAGAAAAGGTCAATTACCAAGCATTATAAATAACAATTAAAAAACACTAGAAACATGTGTAACAGAAATTAAGCAAACATTTGGCTTGAATTAACGGGGAAAAATATAATAAAAAAGCTAACATGAAATGTCGCATAAAAAATAAAATAGACATGAATAAAACAGGCAATAAACAAATTATTTTAAAAAACTGGAAAACTGATTTGTCACAATTGCTTTGTGCTAATTCTAATCCAAAACAGCGAAAAAAGCGCCGTTGCACTGATAATGATGATCGACCTGTAATTTTTATTTTATTTTACATTTTGCTATATGTTGGTTATTTTTGAAGGTTAACAAAAAGTCAACAGCTGTTTTGAGTCGTTATGAAACTGATGAGACAAGGGAGATGAATTTTCAAAGTCTGCAGAGGCTTGTTTTGTTAAAGCAAAACAAAGTGCTTTCTACAAAAAGAAAAACTTGTGGAAAGAAACTTGCAGTTCCATGAATTTTATTAATATGTAATTAATTAATATTTATTGCCTAAAAGTGAATTATATTTATATTAATTTTACATTAAAAAGGGAATTATATTTTTAATTCTATTTTTATTATAAACTAATTTGATAACAAATTACGATCATCCTCATTTTGTTTTTTCCAGCTTCTGAATTTCTTGCTGTTTGTTGTCCGATAGCATTTCCTAATTGCCATACATCATTATTGTTGTAATCATTTGAAAATTTAGCTATGTTATGCAAAATGAAACAGCTGTCTATTACGTGGGGCGCTAACTCTGTCGATACACGAATTTTGTATTTGAGTATCGAAAATATTTGCTTCAATTGCCCAAAACACCGTTCTATAATGACACGTTTCCTTGTAAACACTTTGTTGAATATTTTTTCAATGTCAGTTGTTGGGTTCCGGAATGGTGTCATTAGCCATGGGCATATTCCATAGCCCTCATCTCCGAGAAGTAATGCATCGTTCGTTGCTTTTTGCATTATTCTACATACCTCGCTGTTTCATAAGATGCGTGAGTCATGAACTGAACCAGGCCAGGATGTGTCAACGCTTGTAAAAAGTTATTTTCCATTACAAGTTGCCTGCACATTTAGAGAGTGGAAGACTTTTCTACATATATACTCATCGCTTTGATTTGTGGGTTTTTTAATTTTTATATGAGTACAATCAATCACTTCAATTGCAAATGGAAAGCAATAATTTGCTTGCCATTTCATTTGAGCATCTTTTATTTCATCTGCATCTTTCGGGAATCTTACCCACAACAGTTCGCGACACAGTTGATTGATGGACTCCAATATCTGTGGCTATACCATTTTGGAATCCAGGATCTGCACAAAACCTTAAATACAATCGAATTTTATCAATGTTGCTGAGGGCACCACCACGCGTTTCTTCTGACTCCTCAAAAAAATAATTAGCCAACCAGCAGATGCTACTATCATCAAACCTATGTATTTATCATTTTATTATTAATTATATAAAAAAATTAATAATTAACAATACAAACCTGTATAATTTGTTATTGTCACTTGCTGAATTTGTTTTACGCTGTTGATAACATTTTGTATTTCTTTGTGGCACAAAATATTCAGCAATGATTCCTTGTTAGTGTACGTGAGTCAACTATAAGGCAGGCTCAACAAAATTTGAGCAGGAGCTCACAAAAAAAAAGCAAAAGCTTGTTTTTATGCATATGAAAATGAGCAGAAGCTCATCCTACTTAGTTCAAACTGAGCAAGATGAGATCAAACGTGAGCAGTGAGTAAAAGCAAATACATCAAATTTTATTATGCATACGACAAGCTCCTTTTACTCATCAAATCCAGTCCGAGCACAAGCTCACGTTTTATGCCTGAGACCCAATATTTTACAAACAAATTAAAAAAAAAAATATGCAAACGATATATGAAAATTTAAAATTTTTTTTGGTTAAATTTAAAATGTTAGTAAAATTTTAACGAATATTAAATTATATCAATAGAAAAAATTGTACCAAACATTTGTAATTCATACAAATTTTAACCAATATTGCGCAATTTCCTTTCAAAAAACAAAAATACTTACTACCGGTCTTATTTTATGCATTATCATTTTTGAAAAAAAAAAATGTTTGTCTTAACAAAATAGACTTTGCGTTTCAGTAAAAAATGCCGAAACTCTGATATATAGTAAATTTTGTGAATTAAAGTGTATCACATTTTCCAAGAGAGGGTATCGCACTTGTGCAATAATAATGCTTTAACTAAAACCTTTTTGTTTTCGATAATTTAGTATTCATATCAAACTGCTGTAAAAACTTATAGTAGTATGTAAGTATATCTTCCATATAAATACCTTCAAGGTAAAATCAAAATGTTGTTTGCTTCTACTAAAATGTTTTAAATTTTGAGTTAATACACTGTTGTTGCACAAAGGCGGTACGACATGTTAGCGATACATATTTTTATATACATGAAAATGTTTATATACAAATTATAATCATATATACTTTTCTATTTAATAGAGTACTAAAGATGTATCAGTTCATGGATTAATGCGTAGCCTCAGGACCATGTGCAATAAAACTTACAGAAAAAAATAAAATAAAAACGAGGAAACTGCAAGAGTATTAGGTATCAGCATGGAAAAGAATGAAAAGTTTGATGATTTAGTTGATAATTATGGTAAGAAAGTTAGATATTATTCAGGAACTTCTTCATCAAATAATGAATGATTTTTTAGATATTAACTCCGCTATTGAATTCGTTACCTCAAATAATAAGGCTGTGGGATATAATGGAGATATAGCACTTATTGGCAATTCTATTAAATCAAATGATTTAAATATAGATTTAATAGAGTCTATTGTATTTGCCAATTTACCATCATCAAACATACTCCCAAAGGAAAATGCTTTCTTATCAACAACCTCAAATTCCAACAGTCTTACAGTAGCCTCACCGATTGATACGCTTATTGAAAAGTCGTCCCTGATCAATACTAAAATATTTCATGAAAATGCAAAGCATTCGTCAACGAAGCTCTCCATAAGTATCAATGCTACAACAGTAACATATTTAGAAGTTAAAGAATACCAAGTAATACGAAAACGTATTAGGTCTAATAAGCATCGCAATGTCGTTGTTTTTTGTCTTTGCTTAAGAATACTTCACTAAAAAAAAGTGGAGTATACACAAATGAAGCTGAAATAGTATGTTCTGAAAAAGAATTTTTATTTCTGAAGGAATATTTTATAGAAACTAAAAATTATGACGAAATGGTCGCTTTTTTGGAGGACATTGTGCGAGAAACAGTTAAAAATTTTAACAGTATTTGTCCAATTACTTTTACAAGTTCGGTGTGGAATAAGAAAAAAACCGATTTTATATTTATATGCTAAGTGCATACTTATATTATAATAGTGGTTGTGGGCGCTACCGATTTAGTTTTAAATTTGAAAGCAATATTTTAATTGGAAGAAGAGAATCGAATTGTGTCCGTATTAAGCATCTTTCACGATTGAAACGACAACAAATATGCAGCATACGACGAATCATTGCAAGGTATGGGATTAAGTTCCAAAAGGCAACAAATTGGCGAAATGAAAAGCTTTGTAATCAAAAACTTTATTTGCGAGAAGCTGGTAACGACCAAGAAGTTCCTTCAGGGGATGATGCCAGGAAAATAAAGTCGGAACAAACTCGTTTTTATCAACGAGATAGCGAAGACTTTCTGGACTTGTATAAAATGCAAAAAGATAAGAATTCGAGATATTTTATTCAAAAATATCTAGCCCATTAGAAATTTACCTTTTTTCTCGTAAACAGCTTCAAATTAACAACAAAAATTTTTAAAACTAAGTAGAAATACATTGTTTTTTGATGCAACAGGGAATGTCGTAAAAAATTGGACAAAGAATCTAAGAGAGTGTTTTTATATTCAATAGTGGCTCATGTCCGAGAAAAAGGTGCGTGGTTTACTTATTCCCATAGCAGAGTGTCTACTTTCCAGCCACTTTTCTGAAGATATAGAGCGTTTTTTCATGTTTTTGAAAGTGTTTTGTATTAAAAATGCAATCACGTGGCCAATATGTAACAGAGTATGCCTTGATTGGAGATATGCTTCTATGCTGTAGTTAGAGTTTTTAATAAAGAGCAAAACGTCCATAACCTTCAAAAATATATTTCAAAATCGTATTACATGCTCAGAAATAATGTATCAAAAAATAGCTTAGTAGTTATACAAATATGCTGTGCTCATATTTTACGGATATCTTATAAAGACATTCAAAACAATTTTGATAACCCAGAGCATATAAGGTATTTGAAACGGCAGTTTTCTTATGCCTTCAATATTAGTGATATGAGCTCTCTTTGGACTTGTATTATCAATATGCTGAGAATCCTTTTAAAGAAGTATGTGACCCTAGAGGTGGAGCGGTCCCTGAGAGAACTTGATAAAATAAAAACTTGATAGCAAAATATTGATATAGAACACGATTATCAGACAGACAGTTTTAACTGTGGAGTTTTCGTTTGTCAGTACATAAAAGCTATACTGGAAGGAACACCTTTATAAAACTTGAAAAATCCTAACCTATACAGAAATACAATGAAAATGGTACTTAAAGAAAATGCAGACAACATGCAGGAAATATGCGTACATTGCGGAGATATAGCGAAAAACGCAACACTTCAATGTACTTAATGCCAACGACCAGCATGTCTTGGATGTTTTAAATATCGGTATAAATCGAAGGCAGGCAAAAGTAATCAAATTTATATACTTTGTTTTGTTGTGTAAGTCTCCAAGTCCAATCTTTATTGTTTCTAGTTGGTACAAAGTGATTATCAATTACTAAAACAGTTTTTGTTCGAGAAGTGTGTTTCCGATATTAGCATGACATCAATCTGGTTAGTATGCAAGAAGTTTTGTACTTCGTTTTTATGTTGGCTTAAGCCGTTCGCGTTCCAGAAGCAGATCTTAAGGGTGTTCATATCTTATTTACTAAAATCTGCATAAGCATATTTTGGTTTTGCAGCAACTGTTGTAACACGTTCTGCATGTTAGCCATAAAACTACTCATTGTTTGAATTAAAGTGTCAATCGAACTTTGGGAACTCGCACTGACGGCAATAATTCCATCCTTTACAGCGTTAGCATATGAGAAAGAGTCTATAACTTTACTTGCAGTTTGTGCAGTATTCTTGGCATTTCCCTGCTGGGGAATAGTGGGCTGAGGTTAAACTTGGGAAGTTTGAGTCACGGTACTGAGCATATATAGGTCTTTTAACTGTAGCTTTGTTTTTTAGTTCCAGGAACACTTTGCAGCCTCGATAGTTCGCCGGATGGTTTTCACCACAGTTACTGCACTTTTTACAGCCGACTTCAGTTTTCGGGTGGGGACATTCAGTGCTTTTGTGTATGTCTCCGCATCTGACGCACACCGCCGGTAATTTGCAGAATGATTTTGTGTGCCCGAATTCTTCGCGGTTTTGGCACTGTGGAGAACCTTTACGTTTAATGGGTTCTTCAACGTATATTCTACGGTTAAGAAGATACCGTAATCCATAGATAGGGTGACAGTCGCCCTTTTTCTTTATATCATGTGAGTTAAAGGCTACTTCAACTCTAAAAAGTGGCTGTGGAGTTTTATTTTTATTCAAAATGTTATTAATCGCCTTTACCTCATACCCTTCAGACTGCAGGGCATTCTTAATCTCGTCGGTCGGTACTGTACTGTCGATGCCCTTGATAATTACATTTAAGCCCTTTGCACTTTTCAGTTCACTCTTATTAATTGTTTTTGCTACCGTATTTAAAACCGGTAGCACTTGGGCGCTCTTGCACTTAAACTTAAATTATTATTCGGTTTCAAAGTGAAATAGTTTCTATTTAGTTCGGGGTCTTTAATGTTTTCATTGCTTACAGAAGCATGGCTCAAAACAAAGTAAGCATTTCTGCTACTGGTGCCGCTCCCCTTATTGGGAGTATTGTTAACACTCATTCACTATTACGAATATTTAATAATTTTTCTTTTTCAAATTTTTCACGGTAAAACACAGTTACCTATTACCAATAATTATTTATTTATTTTTTTTACGTTCCGACGGCAAAATACAATCACCTATTATTAATATTTATTTTCCTTTTCAAAATTCCGACGGCAAAACACAATCACCTATTACATACATCTGCTATTAAAAACACGTCCGTACGTTTTGACTGCACACGTGTGAGTCATCTGGAATAGTGAAGCAATTTATGTTACGAGGTGTAAAAACCTTTTCTAAGTGATTTGCGAATGCATTTACCTTATCAATAGAGTTTTTGGCCCAGGTGCAGTTTTCAAGTCTTATTGGAGAGTCGTAGGAACATTTTAAGCACCTTACAGCTTTCCAGAGGCTGTAAAACGCGTTATTTGTTGGATCCAATTTTTTTTTATAATTTTCGGTAGTGGATTTATGTTTCTGTCTCAGTTTATTGCGTAAGATTCTGTGGCATAAGTTAAGTTGTACCTTTATGTCTGGATACATAAAATTTGCTATTGCAAATATTATTATAATTATATTGTAATATTTAACCTTTATCGGTTTGAAATTAAAAACTAACGTATACGGTCGCAATTCTACATTTGTAGCAAGTACATAAGTACTTATATGTAAATCATGTCAGTTCATGTCTTTGGCTTAAAACGCAACCTAAAGTAAAATCTATAACTAATCTTTTGCGCTGGTGGCTGGGGTAGGCTCATCGTCGTCTAGTGTCGTCACTATTTTTAATACCTCAGGACCTTTTAAATAAAAGACAACGAGACGTTCGTTACAAAACGGATAACTTTATTTATACAATTTGTCTGACTAGTCTATGGTGCCAGTGGTATGTTGTGGGAAGCAAGAGGAGAGCGAGAGAGTATACGACAGAGCGTGTGTATAGGAGAGAGGAAATGTGATAACGTTACGCCTAAAGCTACAACAGCCGTTCCCCAAGAGTGTACTCAACTGTGTGGTTGGGGTACCAGCAGTGCCTGGAAGAAGTTTAACCCCAGCTAGGGACCGCTTGACTTTCCCAAGTACGATGCGGTTCTTCCAGCCTTCCATAATACTAATAAAGCCAGGGAAAGGTTTAACCCTAGTGAAGTACTCTTAATAACAGTACGCTTAATCCATAAATGACCAAATAAGACCACAAATGGTTATAACGTTTATTATGTGTATGGAAAACAAAAAACCTTTATTTTGAAAATTTTATTATAGAACATTTATCTGCAACGCTTCATACAGCATCTTTATGATGAAAAAAAGTAAGTGAAAACGCAACATTGCGTCAATTTGGCCCAAGGAATGTAGAAGTGTTAATTTTCACCTGCAGCAGAGGTTGTCAAAAGCCCATAAGAAAAAACACTTATTTCTGAAAAACAATCATTCTTGGCTAGAAGATGGTTTGAGACAACTGTTAAACCACAAACAGGGCCAATAAGAACGAATCAAGTGGACGAACTAAGAGGAGAGAAATTGAAAGTATGGTGGAAAAGGATGTTATCATACTTGGTGCATAGGTGGAGTTTCAAATACGCGAAGAACTCAATAATTTTCTAACACATAAAACGCATAAAAAGGCTAATTGTATCTCAAAGAGCAAAAATACTGTCTCACAAACACCAACACAATCTTAGGTTTCTGATATAATAGGAATAGTTAATACACCGATTAAAAGTTATACTAAAGACGATTACCACCGGGTATATAATTGTTTCGGCCGCAGACGAATCCCAATGTTCGTGACGTGAAGATGAACATTAGTTTTTTAATAGACTTTTTAAGTTATTTTTATTAAGTCGTGTTAATAAATTTAATAAAGGTATTTTTTCTTTAAACTTCGTTCTTCAAATAAAATAATTTCGAGCGCACAAATAATCCAAATACCCGTGTGTGCGGGGTAAAAAACAACACTTGTGCTCGATTTGATCATTGTTATTAGAAATATTAAGCTAGTGATATAAAATAGTACCAGAAGAAGAAACAGTGCAATGTCCTGTATTTATTTCGATAGCCAAGCGTGGTTGCCGTGATTTCACTACAATGATCTATAAACGAAGTGATTAGCACTGTGTTTTTGCCGAATTTTAGTTCCGAAAATGGGTAGAGACAGCTTTGGGAAAATATGAAACAACTTTTGTTTCTAAGCACATAATTTTAACACTAATGAAGTTTGCTGACACTCATTTGGCTGCTGACAAGTTAATAATTCAATAAGATGTACTAACGGCGGATCCAGCAGAAGAGATCCCGATTTAATACATAAGTTTTACTGAACACAAATATCTCTACCGAAAGCTGCGAGTAGCTAATATTCGCTTGCCATGGCCTTATTGGCCGACAGGTCTACTTTGGAACTTCTTTGGTGTACGTTCAGCCTGAAGACTCTACTGTTTCGGATGCCTGATGTATTTTAATAGCTCCATGTTACATTCACGATTACAAAACGGTGCAATAACTCTTGCTAATCGTGGCACCTATTAGTGGTAAGTTTTTCCATCTACAAATAATTATGTCAAATATAATATTGCGACCAAGTTCAGATACCTTAACTTTAAGCAACCTCTTCGATAAATCGATACTCCCTTACCATTTTGCGAATTATAGAGGCGAGTTTTTGCGTGATTCTTTTTTAGCTTCTGCTGGTACGACCACAAGATTCAGTACACCACTGCGTTTGATGGTACCCTTTCCTTTCTTTTAGTGATAGTTTTTTACGGAAAAAAACATGTCTTATTAGAACACAAAATTCTCGTACAGATGGTGAAGGAGGTGGCCCGCCTCGTATTACTCGTTCAACCTAGAACATCGCTGCTGTTGCCGATGACGTCAGAGAAAATAAACAAACATCAACTAGACGGCGATGCAAGCAATTGGGCACCACCAAACGTCCTTTCTTCGAATTACAGTGAAATATTTGAAAATGTGCCCCTACAAGGTGCAAATCGTTCGCGCATTACTTCCATACTCTGTAAACTAGTTGCAAGAAGATATTGATTTCGTATCAAAAATCATAAAGATCGAGAAAGCCAATTCACTCTTAAGCGGTTGTGTTAATAAATAACATTTGCATTTCTGGAGTACAGAGAACACACATGAAAGGTATGAAGAGCCATTGGAATTATCCATTAAGAGATGTGTTCACTGACCCATTTCTCTTCGAATACTCTTCAATTGAAGAACCAATAAACTTTTTAAGAAATTTATTTAAGTTATTTCAGCCCCACCAGTTAAAAATAACGATAATATTTAAAGTTTCTACATCTCAAAAATAGAAAAAGAAATTATTTATTATGAAGTATACGAGTGTGTCTCGCAACAAAGTGCACACATACAGACATGGTGCTTGAATAAATTCTCATAAATATACGAATTTATTTATTTCCATGCGCAAATGTCTGTGTTTTTACATATTTAAGTTTATATTTTATTGTAATAAAATACAAACACGTTACTTGTTTGTTTGAGTATTTCATTATTACCCTCTGGTAATAAACATTTCTGAACTTTATCTGTTTCCTTTCAAATTTATGAAATTTATTCAACATCTTGTACGAATGATGGTAATAATTCTTTGTTTTTAGTTGTTTTGGTTTCAAGCAACAAATGTTGCCGTAATATTGTTCATAAAGAAAAATATAGAGAACTATATTCGGCTGTACCGAATCTTAAATACCCTTCACAAAAGTATGAACTACTAAAAGTATACGATACTACAGATTTTTGACGTTACAAAAGCTTGATTGAGATACTTTTTTTATATTTAAATTCTCGTTTCGTCTCAATATAAGCAATTTCGATTGGTTTATATTCTTTATTTTTTGTTGAATTATAGTTCCGCTAGAACTAGGTTTTTAATAAAATTTGTATTATTTTATAAAAGTTAGAGTTTTCGGAGCCATTTCAACCTTTGGGTAACATTTTTTTGGTAACTTGTTTGTTAAATTTTTGTTTGTTTTTTCTAAGGTGTTGATAGGTCTTTTGAAACTTGTGCAACAATGGTTTCTTTTTAATTTTTATAACATTTTTGGTGATACCGCAAAATTTCGAAAAAATGGAAATTTAGTTCCGAAATTTTAAAATTTGGTACATTTTGGTGTTTGTGGTATTTTTGGAATTTTTAGTTGTCACAGTTTTTCGATTTTATGGTGAATTTCTACAGTTTTGGCAAACATAAACTGTCGCCAAATTTTAAATTATTGATAGGATTTTTGTGCAATTTCGGTTTTATTTGACGTGACCTTTTTAGAAAATTTCGTTAAACATTTTTAGACTATAGTTTGGTTTTCTGAAAAAGTTTTAAAGTTTACGTTCCTAAATTGGATTGAAATTAAGATTTTTTTTATTTGCAGTTTAATTTATATTTTTTAAATATTTAATTTTTATAATTTAAAAATTTTTTTGGGTACATTTTTAATTAATTTTTCAGAATTTCCGATTTGAGGTGAAATTATTTTTTATAAATTTATATACTTGTGTAAAATATATTCTATTTTGGCGTTTTCGTAAAATTTTTTTTTTTTTTTTTTGACATTTTGGTCAATTTTGGTTAAGTAACATTTTTTGTGGTGAAATTCCAAAATTTGGGAATTTTGGTTTTTATGGTATTTTTAATTAAATATTGATTTAGTAGCAATTTCATTTTTTTATTGCAGTCTTTCGGCTTATTGTATACTTTCCAATATTTGTTTAATTTGGATTTTTTAAATGTTGTATTTTTCGCAATTTTATTAATAAATTTAAATTTTTTTTAGAAAAATTTATTATTTTAGTAATTTACAAATTTTGAATTATAGTTTGGATTTGTTGCAAATTTTGCATTTCGGTGAATTCTAGAATATGATAAAATTAGCTTTCTTCCAGAATAATTGAGGTATTTGGTAAAATTTATAGTTTTTATTATATTGAATATTTTTTTTATCGATTTTCTTTGGTTGATATATTTTTTAGACATAGATTTTGTTAAAATTTTGCGATTGATATAATATATAATATCGCGTTTTGTGAATTTCGGTTTTTTTTAAATCAGAAAATTTTCTGCAATTAAAATTAATGTGATGAAATTTCAATATTGATGATTTTGTTCTTTTTGCAATTTCTTGCAAAATCTCGGTTTTTTATTAAATATTGATTTTAAGCAATTGAGTCTTTTATTCTAGTTTTTGGATTTTATTATAAATTTCAAATTTGAAAAAAATTTTGATTAGTTTTAATGTTTTTTGGGGTATTTTTGGAATTTTATGATTTTGTACTATAGTGTATTGTTGTATATATGAATTTTGGTAAATTTGTAAACTATGGTGAAATATATTTTTTTTTATTTTTAGATTATTTTCGATTTTTGGATTTTTAAAATTTTGGTGAATTTTTTACTTTTTTGGGAATTCTCTATTTATATTTTGTTAAAATTTAATTCATTTTGATGTTTTTCAATCTTTGGGCTTTTTAGCGAAATTATAAAATTGTGGTTAAATTTAAATTTTTCATTAAATTTTAAAAATTTTGCTGAATTTGGTTTTTGGGTTTTTTTGTTTTTAAATTTTGGCATTTCATTGTGTTTTGATTTTTTAATAAAAAATTTTTGTACATTCCAGTTTTCCGATTTTGAAGTGAATTTTCGAACTGGTGGTGAATGTTTGGATTTGTTCTGAAATTTTGTCAAAATTTTAAATTTCATGAAAATTGGGTCTTTGGGTTTTATTAAGGCCCGTAATTTACGGCAAACGCATTTATTGAGTGGTTTAAGTTTCAAGATCCTGGATAGCCTAGTTCCATCAGAAAGTTTATTCCAACATAGCATAGATGGAGACACGGACATCGTTATTTGAATCTGATAGGTATCCAGAATATATATTATTTGTTTTGTCGGAAATAAATATTGTAGAAATTACAAACGGAATGACAAACCTAAAATACACCCTTTTCGTTTTTGTGAAGGGTATAAAAAAGTGCTAAATTTGATAACTTAATACACAAACACATATATTGTACTTGTTTTGAATTATTTGCAAGATTTAAAGAAAAAAATTGGTTTAAAATTTGAGATATTTGTAACGATACCAAACTGTCAGCTTGATTTATAGAATTTTTAGGGGGTCAGTTAAAATGAGCAACACTTTTTTCACACAAATTGAAGGAAATGTAAAACTGAAAACTATTTTATTGAAAATTTGTAGTACACCATTGTTCTCGATATGAATATATATTAACGAACTTTATAAAATCGTGTTGGAATTAACAATATCCTTTGTAGTATATATTTTACTTTTTGCTCGTTAATATTCTCTCAGGACTTTAATAAATCATTCCTTTAAATAATAATTTGGTTCTTTCGAAATAGTTTAGTTATTCATTGCATTTGCTCTCTTGAGCTAAAAAAATAAAAATAAATATTTGCACTTAATTGGCAGACTTGATAATTAAATAATAGTCCTCTACTAACCAGGGTGGTAGGTCTTTTCTATGCGACTAAGTAAATAATTTATATATGACTCCTATTGTGCTAATGATGCAACACCTAATAGCAACATGTTTGCTGATTTTGTATCATAATTCTTCAAAGCCTTATGAATTTAAAATATTTTCTATATCCTGACGTCGACTCTAATTGAACTTAAATTCGCTAAGAAACTAATTTTGTTTCGTTGCTGATGACATACCAAATTGTATTCTACAAATGCTGTAACGTTATACTGCCCACTTATTGCAACATTCAGTAAGTCATCGACTAGTGCTATTTACCACATATGTGTGCACTAAAAAGTTTTAGTTTAGTATAAATACGGAATAAACAAATCCAAAAAAAGTATTAAATATATTCCATTATATTATTTTAGTAAAGAGATCGATAAGAGACATTGATAGAGAAAGTTGCTGTTTAGTTAATTTTTCAGACCATAAAATTAATACCAAGTTATGTTCGAAGTATTCGTTTTTGGAGGTACAATAAAACCAATATACAGGGTGTCCGCCGGGAAGGTATACTACTTTGTTTGCTTATAATTTTTGATTAAATGAAAGAGAATAGATCGTATATTGATAAATGTTTTATTTAATGTCGGCAATTATGTATGGAATACAATATCAGATAAATGTCCACCTCTGTTAGCCACAAATGCGAGCCCCTTTTGAACACATTTGTCATAACATTTTCATTGTAATCCTGGCTGTATGCGATGTGGCACCATCTTGTTGAAACCACATATTAGTCAAGTTCAAAGCATGCAATTGTGGCGTTAAAAATTTTTCAATCATATCACGATATCGCGCCCCATTGACAGTTACCGTTACGCCGTTTTCAGTTTCAAAAAAGTAAGGACCAAGATTCCTCCTGAGCAAATTGCACACCAGAGCACGGTGTCGAATTGAGGTTGATGGATTGTTTTGAACACTTTCTTGAACAGCAGTAATGTTCTTGCAGTACGTTGTGTTCCATGATTGGGCCTATCCGCTACAGTCCCACTTTCTTCGAAATCAGTCACTACACGATAAATACTGCGTCTCGTTGGCACGTTGTTTCTCACAAACATTTCACGTAACTTTCTCATCGTCACAGTAATCGATGATTGATTTTGATAAAATATTTTAACGATTAAAACACGTTGGTTTACAGAATATTTTTTCATAATTAATTTGCCACGTCCCGGCTGCCAAATATAAACTGTCAAGACTAATGTTTACCAAAATGGCGGCAAAACAAAGCAGTATACTTTCCCGGTAGACACCCTGTATTAAGTTTGATTAATAAAATATTTATTAATATTCTATTAAATAAAACAACATTAAATTAAAATCCTTTTAAGGAAACTAACACCAGACAATTATTCTCGACCAACGAATTAATTGTGTTACTTTCTATGAAAGGGGATAGAGTAGAGAGGACAGGTACCGATATTGTACTGACGAAAAGGGCGCTATGACATATACTCGTATGAATAAAAATATATATGTATGTCATTATATATTATTAGCAGCAGCTGGCGACTTTATCCATTGTCAAATGCTTGCTACTTAACGCGCTATCCATTTAAGCCACTGTCATTAAATTTGAACACTGTAAAAACCTTGTATTACTACTTATATGTAATCAGTACTCACTTTAAACAATAACTTTTATATATTTATTGTATGAGAAAGGGAGCGGTGTAATTCTTATCAGGTGTTGTTTGTAAGCCCAACGGTGGGCAGGGTTCCTGAGAGAGACATGACTTTGTTTTGTTGCTCCGTAAATGGATGTTGTAATAAAATTGTTGTAAGAGAGAAACTTATTACTTTTCAGTCACTAGGATAAAGTCGAGAGTATTAAAATAAGGAAAAATAAATTTTTGATGCCTGTTTTAGTATTATATGTAAACAAATAGGAGTTTTCATTTAATTTGGTACTATTTATTAAGTACCGTTTGAAATGATCAAAATTAGTTTAAAGTGGAAAACTTCGAAGACTTTAGCTGATGCAACCACTACGCGTTCTATAAAATAAATAATATATACCACTTAATGATTCTGCAATAAAGAGTCAACAAGTTAAATTAACATCAAAACCCATCCAAGTCCATTCTGGTATTTCTCCAGGCAAACACCTGGGTCAAATTTTATTCGCGTGAATTATCAATGATATTCTGTGTGATTTTCTACTCTAGACTATTGATATATGCCGATGAAGTCAAAGTTGTTAAGTTTTCAACGACATTAATGTTCATCTTTTATTATAATGTAAAATAAATTTATTGGATTTAAATATTAATAAATGCCAACAAGTATCCTTCTTAAAGCAA
The DNA here is from genome assembly GCA_963932375.1 of Phania funesta. Classification (NCBI taxonomy): domain Eukaryota; kingdom Metazoa; phylum Arthropoda; class Insecta; order Diptera; family Tachinidae; genus Phania; species Phania funesta. Next base: position 97,344,526 of record OZ010653.1, on the reverse strand, counting down.
ATTAAATTTAACTCAGTATATCATTTTGAAAATTCTGCATTGAAAAAGTCCAAAAGATTTTAGATCTTTGTGTATGGTTGAACCACAGGCTCAATTTCTATGATCACCTTTCTCCAACTGTTAGCGAAGGTAAGGGAGTTTTTGGATTTATAAAATGCTGGTCATAAAACTCTTATTTGTTAGGACTGTTCTTGAATTGCCTTGTTCTTGAATACCGAATCATTTTAATTTATAATGGCTATTCTTTTCATATTAATACCATTGCAGTAATTCGAAAGCCATTTTTGAGCTGTTGCCCAGGAGGCATTGAATGCTTCGCTTTATCAAATTACTAAGTTTAAGAAGTCATCGATCGCTGTTCAGCATTTATTTTTTCTGAACATAATTCGAGTTCATGCTTGGTAAAACTGACATAAATATACCGCAGGCGCGGAACCATGGAAGGTGAAAAAAGGCAATTTTTTCCTCCAAAATCATTAAATAATAAGAATTCCCATAAAAAAAGGTAAGAAAAAATTAAGAATTTTTTGTTTCCGTTTATACTTTAGCACAAAAAAATGTGGCTGGAAGACAAACTCGTAATTTTTGCTACTACCGACTGAATTGTTTAGTGAGGTCTTTGGACGAGACCACTGTAACGCCTTCTTGTGTGTTACGGATGTTTCGTAGAAGTCTCCCGAACTTGATTATTTTTTAGGTTTGAAATACTGTAGATTTGCTTATACTAATTTTAATGATTTAAAGCCAAATTATGATGTTATTAAATAGTAAATTCTCAAACTGTTAAAGATTTCAAAATTACTGACTGAAATAAATAAATAGAAATTCTTCCTCCTCCTCGAAAACACATAATAAAGTAAGTACTTCACCCCCATCTCATCTGAATATTATTCGTGTGTTTGAAAATAAAATAAATTGAAAAGTGTTGGAATATTTATTCTGAAAGTAGAAAACTTAATTTTATATTTAATGTTACCTGATATGCCCTGTGTACGAAAATTTATTCGCGGTTCTTTTTTGCCGAAAACACAAATTATTAATTTTAACTTATGCCACTGTCTTTTAAGCGCATAATTTTTAATCACTTGCGGCCCTTCATTAACACAACAGGGTAAAAAGACACACAATTCAAGTTAAAAACATCAAAGAATAACTTACCTTTTGCGGGTATTTCTGGTGAAGCCGTAACGGTTAAGAGGAGAAATATGCAACTGACGACATGCACGACTTCCATATTGCGGTTGTTATTTTGTGGCTATAATGATTGCTGTAATGTTGCTGTTATTATTGCCACGATTTCTGTTGTTATTGTTATTTTTTGTTGCTGCAGTTAAAGCTGTTGATTCTGCTTGTGTGCCGTATGCAGGCAGGTAGTGTTTGTGGCGTTATTGCTGTCTGTTATAGCTTTTAATGTGGCAAGACTTCCGCAATGCAAATTATAACGCGCACGTTATTGAGTTTTAAATGAACATAACATAAAGCATATAATCATTTTTATATAAACGTATTTTCGCACATATACTCAGACTTGCATATTATGCTAAAGATTTCACACTTAGTTTATTTTCCTGCAGCGCGAAATAATTAGTTGTGAGATTTAAAGTTATGTCCTTGTGGCTGGAATCCTTTAAGAGGTGAAGAGACCTTAATTTAATGGTATATGTTTTGCTTGCGATGTTAATTAACAACAACAAAGTGTGAGTAAAGATTAATATTTGTATTTATTTAAGCTCTTGATTTTATAAATTTTTATTCAGGGTTCTTTTGCCAGTTTTTACTGGCACAATTAATTGTAAAGGCATAAATTCACTTCACCTTTTTTTTTGCACAAAATTAAAATTTTTTTATCCAAACACTCGCACTACTACTTTTGCAGCTTCACACATTCATTCTTTTCGCTTTCATATTAATAAATCCTTAGCATGGCGACATGTAGGGATTTATTTCTAAATTCTATTTTTATTTCTCTAGCTCTTTTGGCGTGTTGTTTATTTTTTATGTTTTATTCCGGCTTTTGTAAAATTTTTCTTATATCCTTTTTTATGTTTTTAACATTCTTTGAGGTGTCTACAATTTTCAGCTTTATAAATCACGTTAATTTGGTACTAAATGGTATAAACAATGATTTGTGGCTTGATTTAATAATTTGTTATTTGTTTTTGTGCTGGTGGTACTTGAAACACTGTATTACTTTTAGACGTGGAAATGTTATGAAAAATATTTCCGTCACTTTTAAAATTACCTTGTTATGTGTCATAATTAAATCATTTGTTAACAAACTTTGAGCCTGACATGTTTTCAGTTTGATTGATGTGTTAGTGTTGAAACTATTGTTGTGCTAAATAAGAAACTAACTTTTTACATCACTATAATGCAGTTAAGGGACTACCAGTATGTTAACGCGAATTAAATTGAAAGATCCTTTAGTTATAGTGCTTTACATTACAACAAAACCTATTAACTGTGAGTTGGTTTTAGTCGATTTTCCACTAAAGGAAAAAAATACATTTTAATTTAAAAAAACAAACAAACAAAAAAGTTTGCGTAGTGAAAATTATATAAAATGCCTAACAAAATATTAAGAAAGTGGAATCTATACAAATAGAAGGCAAGACGATATGAGCACAAGCTATATTTTATTGAAATCGTTTTCGTATTTTAGGAGCTATACTTACACAAAGAGTAAACAATGTATGTGTAGCTTCAAGTTGAATAATAATAGCAAAATGTTGAATATGTGCGTATGTATCATCAATGGTTGTTGGCTTAGCTAACTATGTCCTTCTCACATTATGTACATGTACAGTGGTCGAAAATGTAAACCCAGTATTAAAAAAATGTACTTATAAATAAAAAAAATAACGCATCATTTAAGGAATTATATCTTAACAGAATTTTATTAAAATGTAAGAATGAATAAACGAAGAGGTCTGTTTCGAGGTCCGCTTTATTTTTAATTTTCAAAAGTGGAAAAAATTTGGATTTATTTCGTTTGCTGTCAAGAATTGTGACGACAAAAAGTCCGAAGGGAGTCCGTCTGAGTGAGAGGCACAGAGCTTCTGGTATTGTCGACTCAGGCCAGAATATTATTCGCCCTGACAAGAGTGGCCAGAATAAGAAGTGCTCTCTTGCCATCGGGCCAAAATTTTATTCGCCCCAAAGAGATAATCGGCTCATGTGCACTCACAACGAATAGTGGCGATATCGTGTGAGAAGCTGATAAGAGTACCAGCGAATGTATCAATGGCCACCAAAGGCCCATCGTATTTCGTGTCACGCTGTACTTATTAATTTAAGTTTATGAATAAAGATTACAACGTTGTAGAAAACATTTATATAAACTGTCTCGTCTCTCTCTCTTGGAAACAAATAAATATTTGCGTGTATCGAACCCTGGCTGCCGCGAGCTCTACTCCAGCTAACTGTGAAAATATGTCGATGCAGAACTTTGTGGGATTCTGAAACACTGCATGTATTTTAGATTAAATGATTGAATGATTTTAAACTGACATGTCATTAGCAACGTGGCCCGTTCAGCATTTTCGGAGCTAAACTTAATCTTTATTTTAGATACTATCCTGGGTTAAATTTGCTTTTCATACGGTAATCTATTTTTCTCTTCAAATTTATTATATTCCGCTTATATTATTCAATAAAATAATAAACAAATAAATAAAAAATAAAATGGAATCATTAAAAGCTAGTGTGCACTAGCGAACATCAAAATCACCACCGCTGGGTTATTCATCGAATTGATAGTTACACAAATTCTTGTATTAAAGACTTTAATAACTTATTTCTGACTTGAAAAGTTTAAACTCGTTTTATTCAAAACGAAGTTGGAAAATTAATACTTCCCTTTTTTATAATAAAATATTTTTTTATTGTTTAAAAATATTTGCTTTTTGGTAACCTTTTTGAGGCACAATCAGGCAGACCATTGTGGAGAGTGAAGAAAATGTTTATTTTATTTTGTTAACGCGTTATTAACCTTGAAAAAAAAAATAAAATAAATGCTCCATGTCACTAAAGCAGGATCTTGTATTGCATGCGCAACGACGAATGCATCCTTCCTAGGTTTGGTTTGGATATGCAGTTGGCAGAATATTTGGTTTCGCTATGGTAGTTTTTACATGTGACCCTCATTGACAGATAACAGACACTAAGTTAAATTTAAGTAGTTTAAATAAAAAAAAGTACAAAATATTACTTTAAACAATTTGTTCTCTTTTCTGTAAAGTTCTCAGTACTGTTAATTATACTGGTTAATTAAACTTGTCCGCGTCGTTTATGTGCTTATTATAATCTTTTAATTTATTGTAGTGTTTAATTAATATGTGGCAAGAATTTTACTTACTCACCAAAGTCAAACTTTTCTTACGATTTTTTTAAGCCTAGTACGTATATTTTATTATAAAGTCTTTAATTAAAACTCTTGATGACGAAATCGCATGTTCCTTTTTTTATAGAAACTTATCGGAAATCCATTTTCATCCTACTAACCTGAATTTTTAGAAAATCATTTACTTTTTAAAGTTTTGATTGTAAGTTTTTGTCAAAAGTATTTATTATGTCTTATTTTTTTCGGTAGAAATAATTCTTAATTTTTGATTTATATACTACGTGCAGAAATAAGTGTTATTTTCTGGTAATTCAATGCTTGGAAAACCTAAGCTACATTTCATTAAACCATTAAATAGCTCTTATTGTTCTCAAAAAAGGGTAATAATGATTTCTGAAAATTTTTTTAAAATCACGATATAAAAATTATTTCTAAACAAAAAGTTAAAAATCTATAATTATTTCTGTAAAAAAATTAATAGCTTTAGTAATAACAATCATGATTTTCAGGTCTAGTTTGACAAGAGATGAGGGAAATTCGTTTAAAAATCTATGTTTTATTTTTATATTAATTTATTTGAATTTTTATTTTAATTTTTAAGAGTACAATCATAATTATTACGTTCTATGAACAAAATAAATTGATATTAGAAAAGAAATTGGCTGTTTTTCACCGGTACTTTCTTCGTTTGCTTCCGTAAAAAATCAATCCTGATAAAATGAAAAGTCTCATCCTTTAGAAAATTTTCAAAAAATGGAGAGAGCCATACATACGAATGTCAAATTTCCACCTGTATTTCTATCAGATTCATAGCATAATGTTTCAACACAATAACACTTTTTTTTTAAATTTTGATAAGTAGTTTTACTCAATCTAATAGTGTGACAAGCCCTTAAGTGATATTAATTCTCTAGCATCGCACACCGCAATATTTCAACAACACCTAGAGGTGGATAAAACTGCTTCAAAATATATGTCCCTAATCTGAAAATATTTACACATATAATACAAAACAACTCACTGTTATGACCAAAAAACACTTTCAAATTCCGATTTTATTTTGTTGAAGTCAATGAACTTGCCAATTTTGCATTACTTTGTTATGTTACCATTTATCAGACAGACTAACAATTAAAGTCACAAGGTATCAATTTCTTTTCCATCATCATCGATTAACTTTCAAGCTGCTATTTTTTGCTTTTTACATTTCATTTTAACATTCTTCTACGCCATGATTGTGGGTTATTTGAGACAAATTGTGTGTTTCATTATAAGTGAGAACTTAACCACATATTTACGCTTACATACAGATACTTACAAGCTTGAAAGGGAAATTCAATCAGTCATAAGTATTGGTGTGCTGTCGATTTGGCTTAAGGAGGATTAAATTGTTATTTTTCATGTGAAAATTAATTAACTTTAACACAAAAGTTTTAAACGTTGAAAACAAAGTAACAATTCTTACCAGCCAGCATTTGTCTTTCATTAGAATATGTTTAGTGAAGTTAGATAATAGGTTAGTTCGCTGGTTTGGGTTGTTGTGATGATAAATATTTCCTGTTATTGCAAATAATGAAGACATAAAATATGTTGCAAAATTGGTTAATTATTTACGTAAAATAAAATTTTTAGTTGCCATTTTAAAGTTTTTATTTTAAGCAAAAGATTTATAATAATCTTGAGGTTATAAATGCCTTCCACGGGATAAATTGTTATCAGACATTCCCAAAACTCTATGGGAAATTTTAATTCTTTCTTTTTCTGTAAAAATTCAAAATTAAAATTTTTGCAAAATGCATATGTTTTGCTTGAATTCAACAGACAGTAATAAAGAAGCTTTTTAAATTTTTGTTCATCTATGCAATAGAAAAGACAATCACCTTTAAAACACTTAATTTTATATTTCAATAATACATTTTATAAAAGTCCAATATATAAATTACAAAATATGCGTAATACTTTTTTTTAGGACCAATGCAGCCTACGCATTCCTCAAAAGTTATCTCAAAATATTTACACTTTTTTCAAAATTCATTTAAGCAGGTAAGAACGGCTAAGCCGATAAAGTCAGCTAAAAATGGTAGCCGAAATTAAGCTCATACTCCGGCGGTGGCTCAGTGGTTAAAATATATGTAGTCGCCTTTGCTCTCTACTAGAAATTGCTAAAATTCTTTTGTTATGAAATTTGAATCTTGCTAATGTCAAAAGTTCTCGTCTAATGTTAACGATTACGATTTTGATAAGAATTTTAAATTAAATCTACAAGATTTGGGTTCACTATTCAATAAAATAGTTGTTAGAATTTTAATCAAAAAACCTGTCGGCAATATTACTAGTTAATCTGGATTTGTTAGATAGTAATTTGTCGTCTACTAACGCGAGGCAATTCTCTGAATATGCTCTTAATAGTAATAATTTATAGTTTTTTTATAACGAATACGTGCACTGATTTCAAACTTAGCTAATAGTGTAATGAGTTGGAACTTTATTAAGACTTAGAAAAAACCCCATAACCGTTCTGAGTAACTTACGGCTTAATGGACTCTATGACCAGTTAATTTCGTATTTTATTTTAAAGCGAATTTAGCGTAGACTTTAAAGATTTTTTAGAACAGGATTCATAAAAAAATTGTGGAAAGATAAGCATGAAACATTGTAAAATTTATGGGTGTTTGAAGGCTTTAAAAATTCAAACAGCTACTTGGCTTAAAGACAGCATGTACGAGTATTGCGAAAGTTACAGGGTGCGTTACAATCACGTGTCTATAATAAATTTAACAAATAACAAGTTCGAAATTGGAAGAACAAAACGTTTTGAATAATTAATAAAAACTCAAAGAATTATTGAAAGAATATACCTCCCGACTCCGGTTCAATGTGTTCTAGAGTAAATGAAATCCGAACAAAAACACAAATGTGAAAAAATAAGGCCAAGTTCCTACCGGTCGTAAACAGTACTTTTCCTATAATCCTGTTCCATATTAGAAAGTTAAAAAAAAATGTTGCCAAGTTAGCAAGTTGCCTACAAATGGGACGGTATTGTACATATGAAGAACTTGGCCCTCATTTAGACCTTAGTACTTTTTACGGCCGAAATTTTGGACTTATTTTCACACTTATGTTTTTGGGCGGATCTGAGTCCTTTTTCCAAGTTATTTTTGTTTGTTAATGTATGTATAAAACCTCTTTTAACTTAAAGCTTACAGACGGTTGGGTTATACAAATTTCAGCTCTCTACCTATAGTGGAAATGCTCCATACAAATAAGAGTGAACCCTAGTCCCTTTGATTAAAAGTGACAATTTTTCCCTTTACTTATTCTCCAGGGCATCCTGTATACCAGGATGAAAGTGTCCCATACAAATACAAGGGAACCCTAGCGACCCCATATAAAAACTGACCGTTTTCCTTAAGGAATACTATTAACCAAACTACCGTGCCAAAAAAAGAATAAGGTGAATCAAGATATGTCCTTCGGACTGTATTATATATGGTAATTGTATAGTATAAATAACTTCATAAATATTTGTAAAAACTCACAATTATCGCTGTTTCAAATTTGCTGTAAATTTTTAGAAAGCAAACAAGAATGTTTAGTTTTGCGTTAAACACATATTTTGTCCTTATTTTTCTGCGAATTTTTTGAGCATATAAAAAATACAATTAATGATAGAGGCTAATTGAGAGACGTCTCCTTCGGTGTTTTGGTGAGCGAAATCTGATCAACTGTTTTCCAGTAATGGTAAAAGAAACTAGTGTAACCACCTTATTGAGGGAAATAATATCTACCACGGCCATTAAAAAGTCTGTACAAGAAACAAAACAACTGAAAACAGGTTTTTATTAAGTGCCATAAACACATCAAATTCATTCCTTTTCCATTAAGAAGGGGATCTCATTAGAGAGCAGTGTTATTAGGTTGATCCATGGAGACAATTTTCTCTAGGACGCCTGTTAAAAGGCCCCTGGCATTAAATTTAAGCAACATATAGAAAACTGACGAATGTACAGATATTAAATTCTCTTTGTTTTTAAATATTAATAATTTTATTTATTATATAAACCAAACGATTTGCTTTCAGCAAAAGTTCAAACTAAATCATACCCTTCAAATCACAGTAACCATCCGTGGCATGCAATATTAAATGTAATTTTCATAATCTGTTCATTAAATCCATTGTAATTTTACAACATTAACAGCAATAATAAAGATGGAACATCTCCCTTTTATTAATTTTGTTACAACTACACAAACTGACTTTTATCTGGGACATCCAATGTGAAGGGAAGATAATCACTGCATTGTTTGCTGAAACAATTATCATTAAATAAAGCCAAATAAGTATTTTATAAAATTATAAGGCTTTATCTTTATGTCGTAATTTGCTCTTGTTGTATGCACGATTTTTTCAGAAAATTATAATTAAATATTTTAAGTAGTTTTAGCAAAAAAGCAGATATTAATAATGTCCCAGGAAATCTTATAAATTGATTGACAATAACATACAACCATTTGAAATTTTTTAATATTATTTTTGCGTAGTTTATAAAAACTATTCGGAAAAATGAATTCGTATTATTATTATTATTATTATTATTATTATTTGTATTTTTTTTTATGTAACTTGTATTGCCGCTTGTGTTTTCTATATCTGGCCTGTACTTTATTGACAAGTCTTTCATTCTTGTTGTTTGATAGATGAATCCCAATAAGTAAACAAATAAAATTAGTGTAGGATGCAGGCGGGCCGGTGGAAAACCCAAGATTCTTTAAAGCCTAGTATAGTCCTTCTTTGATAGTCTGAGTTATATGACTTTATATCTATGCAAACTAAGGCCATTGAATGTTTTAATTCTGGAAAGTTTTCATAAAAACTATGATCGTCTTGTACTGAAAACTTGCGACGACTTTGTCTAGTTGTGAGCCATAATTTTACTGCTCTAAACTTTCGTTCCTTTATGATATGAACGCATGTTTCGCTCACTTTCATGCTTTGGTTAAAGAGTTCAAAAAACCACTCAAAACACCCAGCAAGCATGTCACCCATTGAATGCTAACATATCGTTCTGGTGTGATCCACTTAAACGATTAAAAACTGTAATTCTAAAACCGCTGAGAGAATTACGGCATTCCATATCGATTGAAATTTTAATACAAATTAAAAGAAAATTTAGATCGAACTCGAATGCTGTAAATTTGGGCCGTGGTATAATTTTGTTGCAAATAAAGATGCAGTCCGACACGACACCAGTATGCAACTTAATTTGGGCATTATTTGAATAGAAACCTTTTAAATTTGCCAACTTGATTAATGTTTCTCGTATATAATACACTCACATTATCTGCCACTTACAGGCACCAAACTAGTGTTAAGTTGGCCTGAGATTGTGTTTAATATTTCTTTCGTTTTCAAAACTTTAAATTTCTTAAAAGCGTCGCTTAAAATGCATCAGATCAAAGAATTCTGTAACTGATTTCGTAACATAATTATCCCAACCTTATTTAAATATCGCATCTATTTTAGCTATCATAAATTATGATTTAATAAAAGCAAAAAGTTTATGTTTCTTTAGCTTTATATCTGTTGTGTTTTTCTATCCTACTCTCTCTTTCTTCCTTGGTTTCCTTTTGTAAACATTTTAAAAGGCAACATTTCCGTTTCCTGTATAAAAAGAAATAAAAAGAGCACAGTTATGAAAATTATGGTTTAATTTATAAATATTTCTTTATTGTTGTTGCGTGTTACTTCTGCTACTTTGCTTTTGCTGTAAGTTGACATTTACAGTTGCTAAGTATTGTAAATATTAAAAATACTTTTCAATGAATGAGGAAGAAAAGCGAAACTTTAATGCAAAAATTGCAGCACTAGTTCCTGTTTTATTAAATTAATAAAAGGTTTGACAACTGGAAATTTTGCGAGATAAAAACATTTTGTTTATAATTTAGGAAGGGAAATGCTTTTATAAATTTTATATTACGAACAAAAACTTAAAATATTAGGGAAAGGTAATTAAACCAATGAAAATTATTGTTTAAATGTTAGAAGATGTTAGTTATTGCATAAATTATTTTACAATAATTTCTATGCTGCTGGCGTTTGAACTAATATGAACTCACTTACGGCTTTAATAATAAGTTTTATACATCAAATTTTCAACGTCCACATAAACAAAAAATATACTATAACCACATTCTACTGGTAATTCGGCACAAAATAGCGATTATAATAGGTATACTATAGATCTTGCCATCAAAGTCAAAGAAGATACAGGTAGTATTTAGGAAGGCGCATAATGCTCATTGTAGCTCTGTATTCTTTACATGGCGAATTTAATGGAGTTCTAAGAAGGGACATACAAATTTCGTGTATACATTAAACATAAAATAGGAGCCATGCCGAGCTGAATTATGGTCCTGGTACAGCGATTTTGCAGCCATTGGTCCTTTGGGACCAACTTTCCATCACACGTATTCTAATGCATATTAATCCACATATTCTTTAATGCTTTTCGTATGCTAATATGTGCCTATGCTAATGTGTGCCTATAAGAAGCTACAATATTGCTCCTCTTGTTCGCATTCCTGGACGAGTAATTATAGAATAGATTCGATCTGGTCCACTGAACGGCCCCACCTCAATAAACATATACCTGTATAATGATGCTACTGAAGTAGATGAAGTGCACTTGATATTATTCGAACACAAGAGCTTACAATTGAAAATACATCTCCTATAACTATTTTAGACAATATCTAATATATGATTAATATACTCTTCTGAGAGGATAACTCGGTCGCTAGAAAGAAACCTACTCACAAGAAAACTACCCCCGGTCATTCAAATTTATTTTGCTTAAGGAAAAAGGTTTATTTTAGGATGTAACTTGTCTACTGTCTAGAGAAGTGTTCCAAGCTTTCTCTGCGGTCAACAAAACCTCACTTCTGATCTGATCTGATAACCTTTGATCGAATTACGCCACGAACTGAAGTCAAAATTATATAGTTGACGAACATTATCACCAAAATTTCTATTGTCTGGTCAGATATGTGCTACATGGCTCGAGCTTGCTAGAATCATATCTCATTGGTGTTCAAATGCATTCGATAATCATGGGATACCAAACTTTTATTGACAATACCTAACCGATCAATTTCACTGATAAAAAAGTGTGATCTGCTTTTTGCTCCGTTTTCTTAGTTCTCAATTTGCTAGAAGTTTCTTTTGGTCAGCTGTGCATTACGACCGAAAGTCATTGAATTACATTTCCTTACGCCGCCCGGCCTTAAATCCGCACCAAATAGGAACTTTTGTGGATGTCGTGCCAGCTGCTAAAGTTTATATTTCCACCAAACGACTGAATACTAAACAAAAGAATTGACAGAGTCACAATTATGGAAGCAACCTTAAAATTGAATGCAGGTAAAGGCAAATTATAATTTTCTTTCCTAATACGCGACCTGATTTAATATCGACAGGTCTATAGTGGAGCGTATGAGTTATATTGAATAGTTTCAGTAAAGCAATTATATATTAATCATATTATTGTTGTATCATGCCTTCCAAAAATACTTTGAAATGCTTTAAAATAATATAGAAGTTTCTTTTTTTAATTCATTAAAATATAAAACAAGTACGTTAATCTCTTAAATGTTACTTACAATAAAAATTATTAAATACATTTTTAATTAATGTCTTTCTACCATTTTCTTAGCAAAAGCAACCCTTTAAATATGTCGCAAACGTCAACAGTAATAACAACAACAAAAGGCTATAAGATGAAAAAACAGCAGCAAAAACTTAGAATGCAATGAAAAAAGACCCCACATACCACAACTACACAATGAAGCAACAGTGTTTTGCTACGTAAAACGTTAAGAATTAATAAATGCAGCACATTAAAGTCCTGTTTTTGTTGTTTTTTAAATTTTATTTTTAACAAAAGCCAGGGTATACACGACCGCAATAAATGCATTAATAACCTTAAAAAAGCTGTGCAAAAAATTGCGAAATGAGAAGGCAGCAATGCAGCAACAAAATTTTTTCTTGCGGTACCAGTTATGCTACCTCTAAATAGAACACGGGACAATATGCTAAATTGAGACAAATTAGTACGGCGTGGAGGGGCGCTCGAAAGGCACCCTACAACAGTTTTATAAGGACATCTTCCTAGGTTTTATATTTAATACCCTTTGCTAAAAAGAGTAGAATATATTTATTATATAACGATGAGTATATATGTGTATAGTACATTAACTATGGGATATATCAGAGCAAAAATAGCTCGAATTTATTATGTGAGTTAAAGAGTCACAAATATTGAACTGTAGCTACAGGTGAAACTATGAGAGGTTTTTTTTCAATATTTTTTTATATCGGATTTTCCAGCATAAGTGGATTGTTATGTTACTTTCTGTTATTTATTTAAGGAAAATTTTTTGTTTGAATGCTTAAGCAGTTAGACAGTGGTAGTTGGCAAGAATTGTCAATGTTTACAATTAACAGTGTAGGGCAAAATATATCGCGTTATGTTTAGCTCTGAAGCATTTGAAATGTTGACAAGTAATAGTTTTGTTTTTGCATTAGTGCTTTGTGATATGCCGTGCGACATTGTTGTTCACGTGCTAGGGGAATTATAGTGACAATGTTTAGTAGAATAATTCGTCAGTGACTTTAGAGTATCGCTAAATCTCATTCGTTTTACATCATTTAGTCAAATATTAAATCTTTAATACGTCACTTAATCAGTATGTGATATAAAGCCAATGGAAGACGTCATAGTGCCCGTTAAAACAAAATAATTTTTAAGATGTCGTAGATTATTCCTCCAGAACTTCGACTAAATTATATACTTTTCATATATTTTTGCATTAGCTTTTGCTAAGTGGTTAAACGCAGTTTTTTTATGAAATGCTGACAGCTTATTAGCTACATCCTGTCACTATGGTAGTTTTATTTTTGTATAAACTCATAGGTGCAATCGGTCTTTATCTTCAGAAAACGATACGTTGGCTCGTCAGTCACACAAAACTAATACAAACCAGATTTTTTTATAGCAAGTCGATAAATTCAATATATTGGAACAACTTCTCGCATGGCTAGCATGGCTTTTGTCGTTTAGAATAATGTATTTCCAGTTTGCCTTGATAATTATGACGACCGGGAAAACGTTTTCCTGCACTTTATTTGATGTAAAAAATATAGTTTTTTTCGGACGTTCAGCCTAGAACTATTTGGATATATAAAAATTATTCAATGAAAAAAAATTATACCAACTTCTTAGAACCCAATTGCAGTGCCATTATCTCCTTTTACACCTACAAAAAACTCTTGAAAATATTGTCAATTAACAAATTTGCGTATAACTTTTTTTAATTTCATTTTGTTGGCTTCAATATTTTACTTTTTTTCCTTTTATATCGGTATTTACTCTTTTATATTCATAACCTCACAACATCTGCATGAACGATTTCATATGCATTCAAGAATAAGCATCCTGCTAAATTAAATGCTGCTATATTTTATTTTTTTCACATCATAAAAACCATTGAATTTTGGAAATAAATCACTGGTACTTTTTTATTTGAAAGTAATGTTTTGGTAAGTATACGAGCATTACACGATTACTGGCTAGCCCAAAACACGCAGCCCGTAGTCGGAAAGATGCATTGACCACAAAATTATTAAGCTAGCATCTATTCAAAATCTCACCTGAAATGATATAGAGTTTAACACTGAATTATTAACAGAACACTGAAGTCTTAGCTGTCACCTGAATAAAAAAGTTGTGGTAGAAAGTGACTGCTACAGACTTTATCAAGAGGAACCGGAAATATTCGATCGTGTTTTATGCGATTGACCTCTGATGTTAAGACTCAGCCTATGCTATTTAAGCACGAGGCAGTAGCACTGATCTATCAAGTCCGGATGCTAATATATCCTATAACATAATTATGCATTATGGTATATGACTAGATAATTTTTCATTAGAGTGACAAGATTATGAAATGACCACCTTCCCAATGAAGAAGGGGAACTGATAAAATCCAAAACAGGATTTAAGAAAACAAAAAACACTACTTGTGAAACACACTAGCGTACATATGTGTATATTTGTTACTACATTAAGGACCATAAAATTTGTTATTTGACTTCAATATCTTGGGCAAATAGGGGTCTCATCCTCACCACTATTTGCACATAATATTAAAGTCAAATAAAAATTGCATGGAGGAGAGCGCCTAAATTAAAAAAATAAAATTTTTTAGCCATTACGTTTCTTTAGATTAAGTGGGCCTGTAGAGGCTTGTAATCTTATAAATTTGGGATACAAAAAATTAAGGTCTCAGTATGATAGCTTACAGAACAGCCACTTGCATATAAATCGTAAAATATAAAACTTTAAACGAGAAAAAGAAAAAGAACACTTGGGACACCTAAGGTTTGTGCCTTCAAAACAACAATGCAATTAGATGTTTTTTAAACAAAAATGTTACTGATGCACCGAAATTTAGGAATAATAGTAGAAAAATTAATGCACACAAAAACTATCAAAGTATATTGCCTTTAATAAAAACTGAATAAAGATATTTTATTTAAAAATTGTTTAATAATTGAAACCCTTAAGATTGGATTATTAATTAATAAATTACAAAAAAAGTTTTTAAGCATCTAAAGAAATTATTAGTTTCTAAGAACTTACAAATACTCAAAAATTCAGATTATTGAATGCTCAGAAATAACAATATGTGACCGTGAACAATAAACTCGACTTAGGCCTTAGGATACTGTTTTTAAGACAGCAAAACCTTAAAACTTGTTTAAAAGGCTGCTGGCCCTCCTGTTCGTCATAATTTAAATCTGTGGGTTTCAAAAACAATAAAATATCATAAAAGACACTTCATTAGTCTGATTTGGGTAATTGATTTCTTTAAAAATAAAGAATTCCACAACGTCAATGTGATGACATTGGACTACTCGTTTCTAAGTGCTGCACCACAACTGCCATGGCTACCTAGATTATATAATACGACATACATAATGATCAATATCTTCTCATATAGACCTGCTACTTCTAAGCACATGGAAACTAAACAAATTTGCGGTATTCAACAATTGAAATATTTAAACGTATCAGCGGTAATTTCAATTTCCGAATGGCGTGATCTTCACACTGTTCCAGAGATGGAACTTATTGCTAGTAAAATATTATTAAGCGAAAAATTTATAGGGAAGCAACGCAAGCACAACTTCTGCTTTAGTAACTAAAAGCAACACCAAAAGTTATTCACAGTCAAGTTAAAGTATTGTTTTTCACTGTTACTGAATTAACAAATTGTGCTTTTCTATACAAACAAATGTATTTTATGACCAACTAAAGCGCTCTAGGAAGAAAAGAAAAATATTATTTTGAGTTTTCGCTGCAAATACGACTGGCAATTGCGGGTTTGTTTTATATCACTTTTTTTTAAAAGAATATTGTGTTTTTTGTCAAGTACAAGGCGCAAAACGTTTTTATAATATTCACCAACATAGTAGGCAGCCAACAGAGTGTGGCAACAAGCATTCCATGTGATGGTGTATAAAAGTGTTGTTGCAACATGTATTTAATGTCTATAAAACTGTGACCACTGCAAAAGGGGTTGGTGTTTGTGAATTTTTCCCCTTCTCGTACTTCGCTCAGGTTATTTGTTTCTAGTTGTTGAATTTAGTGAAAAATGACTTCTAACAAAACATGACATGGACTAAAAGATATTTCATTTTCATTTTTTTATTTCATTTCTTTTGAACGTAACGTTAGTTGCTTGTTTCGCAGTTGGTTGTGATAAAATATTTAGCAATTTGTTTGCAACAAATTGTAGCATTTAGCATAAAAAAACTTGAAGGAAACTACTGAATGTGTATGAGACAGGACACATTAAAAAAACACTTTATAGTTCAACTAAATGGGTTTTTTTTTGTTTGAGGCTGGTTAAAACATGGTAATATTTTTTTTCTGTGCTTAGACTTTGATTTTTACATGAAACACATTTCTTAACATTTCCGTTTGACAAATTGGCGCGCACTAAAACTTTTGTTTAACATTATTTTTAAAATGTTAAAGCAAAGCTTTTTTTCACACAAAAATAAAAATTTTATGCCACAATTTTTTTTAAAAATTAAATTTTGGAAAAAAATTTTTCAACACAATTTGTTTTCTCTTTTTTTTAAATAATATTTTGATTTACTTAAGTTCTTTTTCTTTGTTTTAACATTTGTTTTTTTTTTTAAATTCATTAAACTACACTGCGTTATTTTATTACCGTTCAATACAAATACCGACACAAGACTAAACTTAAACGATTGGTTGGAAAATGTGTTTTTCCTCGTTTTTCTTCTTGTTGCTTAACAAATTCCTCATCATAAACAAAAACACCAACATACGAATGCATGCATCATTTACATTTCTCATTCATTCGTTCAACCTACAAACGATGTGTCGGCTATTCGTTTCTTCGAATTTTCGAACATTAAGGGGTGAAGTTGTCTTTATATAATTTGAAATATTCTCTTTTACTCTTAAATGTGTGTATTAAGAGAAATATTGGTAGAAAATTAAGTGCTGTGTGGTATAGCCTCGCTAGCGAAGTTGTTTTCTTCCATCCAGATTTTATTGCATTCATACTCGAATCTCAAACTTCAACACTTCTAATTGGGTTTGTGTCACATTTTATGGTAGGTCAAGTTTATCCATACGCATATGAATACACACAGACGCACACACACTCACATACAAAAAAAACCCTTGTATTGTATAGGCCATAGTATATATGTATGTATATGCGTATGTGTGTATGTGTGTGTTTATTCGAGTAAACTAAACATAAAATCGAAATAGAGCAAGAAGTTAAAAGTAGGTTTTCTGGTATTTGAAAATGTAATTATCTCGTAAGAAGGCCGTTATCTTTAGCAGCGTTAAAAATATAAGAAAAATAAATAAGAATAATTCTTCTCTGTGTAATTCTTTGTGTTATGTAAAATAAACCTAAAGAAGCTTGAACTGACCAAGGGCAAAATTAAAACATTTGAACTTTTAGTTGAAAAATGTTTCTCGAATTTAGCACCAGCTATGTAGGTGTTTTAGAGCTGTTTTAATCTCTTGCTTTCTTGAACATATTAACATTCAGAACTCATGGTAGGGTTAAAGCGATTAAAAACACAAATTTGTTCAGGCTTGTTAAAAATCTGGTTATGTGGAATAAGCGATAAGCTAAGAAATTGGCTTTATTTGAAATATATTTTTTTTTAAATTTTTATTTAAATATTATTATAGGCATTTTTGCACCTCGGCAGGCTCGTTGAAAGTCTGAATCTTATTATAAAATATTTCCGTTAGAATGGCTACATTCGGGCGAAAAATAAGCTCTTATTTTTTTATTTAGTTATAATATAGTTGTTGTTTTTTCCATAGATTTGTGTAACGAATTTCCGCCATCGCTTGTCATTAGGGTTTGGGAATTCCCGGACTTTTTCTCTTCCCGGGATTTCCGGTAAAATTTATAAATATCCCGGGAAATTTTCTTCTACTAAAAACAAGTAATTTTTGACAATGAATTTTTCTTTTAAATTTGTTTTATTTAAAATTAAATAATAAAGTATGTGCATATGTATGTATACATTTAAAACTAAAATTAATTAAATTAAATAGCACATTGTAATTCATTTTGTGTAATGAAAACAGACAAAGAACTTAAGGAAATAATTTGAGATCATTTTTAAATTAAAAAAAAAAACATAACAGAATTTATAACATCACTACGACAAACAATAAGTTTTTAGTACTACTAAAGCATTAAGTAACTCGCTTGATGTTCGGTTTTATATTTTTGTGGCAAAGTTCCCAGCAACGGAGAAAACCCATTCACTATCCACCGATGTTGGCTTTATTGTTAGCAAAGCATTAAAAAAATGATCTAAGTTTTTAGTTCGAATGTTGCTCGCTTTATATAAAGCAAATTCTTTTCTTAGCAAATTCTGAGTTGATTTTGCCTTTTTTGGATTAGCCTTTACATTGTCTATAGCATTTTTCAGTTTAATTTTAAAACATTCATTGATTTCGTTTTCAGATAGATCAGTATCGCTACTGGACACTTCGAAAATTCTTCGGGAATTCCCGGACCCCAAACTCTACTTGTCATGTCTGGTTTGGAGACAACCCGGTTTCCACTATGTAACGTCGTGATTGTATCAGCTAAAGTTGCAACACCAACAAAACCACCAATAAGAAGAAATGTGTGCCAGTCATCAGCTGAACTACAGATTGTTGTCAGGGAAAAGGGAAGGATTAGAAGGAAATGACAGAGAAGTCGTTCGTTCTCCTGGCAAAAAGTTCAAAATAATTTTTTGTCATAGAACTTCACGTAATAATTTGAGAGAGAAATATGATTCCGCTATCGAACTTGGATCCAATAAAAAACACGAATTATAGCCTGTGTAAAGCTGTAAAGCACTCACAATGCGCTGTTGCCTACGAATTCTCACTAAGGTTTGAAGATTGCACTCGGGCTAACAACTCAGATGAAAAAGTAAATGTCTTAGAAAAAGTTTTTACACCACACGATATGACATGAGATGACACGGGATGACGGAAATTCGTTCCAAAAATCCACATCAAAACACCCTGTCTGAATATCAAATCAAGAATCGAACACCAGCGACACTGTGAATAATCCTATAAAATTTCGGATAGAAAAATCAACAATTAAAACTCTAGATATGAGAAAATTTACCTAATTATGCTGTTTGAATTTGATTATTCATATTTAATGCCATATTACGAGTTGGCTTATTTCTATGCTCTTGGAAGATGTCTGAAATCGTTATGATCCTTAAACCAGGAAACTACTTAAGTCAGATTACGTGATGCAACCCGATGTGAATTTTATTAAAATTATTTGTTCCGTTTTTAAAGCCTTAAATTACTGAGCAATACATTATCCATCAGTTTGGTTTTCGATCAAGGCATAATACAATTGACCAAGTCCATAAAATTGTCACCTTTATTAGATCGGCATTTCAAAGTAGGCAATAGCTTAATCCACTGACATTTCCCAGGCGTTCGATAAAGTCTGGCATGATGGGCTACTCACAAAAAACTTAGGTTGTTCCTGAAAATTCCCAAAAGCTTCTTAACACCTATTTGGCAGATAGAACGTTTAAAGTCAGCTCTAAGGACTAATTTTATAAAAAAAAAATTGAAACATCTCTGCAGAAGTCGGCTTAGGTTTACATAAACGTCAATATTTGCAGACGACACGTCATTTATGAGTGTTCGCGAAGATCCGAAGGTTGCATCCGAAAAACATATTAATGAGCTAGGGGAGTGACTTAAAAAAGTGGAGAATAAAGGTAAATCCAACAAAATCTGCTCACATATCCTGTTTCCACAGAAGGCGAAATTACCCACCTATAACAATAACAAATATCGCGATTCCAGCGGAAAATGAAGTTAAATATTTGAATATACACTTAGATCCACGGCTTACTTGGTCCTGCCACATTGAGGCAAAAAAAAAAAAAAACGTATGTGTACGTATGTAGTCGTAATAAAATAAAACAAAATTAAGTGCAGTTTCAACATGCTTCCCCTAACAATATGTGATAATAATAAGGACCTCATTACTGAACTAATAATTAAATCTATAAGTATTTTGCAATTTAATAATATTACGGGTACGAACAACTCTCATTGAAATACTAAAAACACTTTACAAGCAATAATCACATATCGTACACTAATACACAGAAAAAAATCAGTAGCAATTAAGTTCTTCCCAATCACCATTTGTAAGTTTGTTTAGCCAAAAGCCACTAAACTGCTTCTATAGAAACTAACTTGGAGGAATAAGCCTGCAAAATCAATTTGATTAGAAAGAGAACTTTCACAAAAAATTAAGTCATAAAAGATTCTTTCTTTCTTTATGGGTCCCTTTTCGATCCTCTTCTTTCCACGAATTGATTTTAGGAAACGGTTTTGTTATTGGCAACTACTTTACTCTCAATCAAGTCTCGTGCTACCACTATCCTTTACTCTCGTCTCTAGTGATTTCAGACTGTCGACTGATCAATGTCGTCTTTCTTCCTCACAACGGAGTCTCTTGTTTTTTGCTAACATTAATCTAAGGCTTAGGAATTGACATTGGACAAGTGACTGCCTGTGGACCTAGGCCTTATGCTAACCAGTGCTGGACATTCCCACACAATACGCGCTACCGTCTAAGCCCCTTCTGCAGGAGTATCTTTGGCGACAGACCCTCTCTCCACTTCTTGCGGGGATTCGTTGTCCATTTCTATCGGAATCTCACGGTCCAGCACCTTAGAAGTACCGTTAGAGATTGACCCGTCCACCACTCGCGGGGCAGTCTTGTCCAACTCTTTTGGATTCTTCCCTTGGCCAATTAAAACCTATGTTTCTTCAGTGATTACCCTCCCTGCCTCTTGCGGGGCTCCATAAGTTATACCTGTTATGGAGAAAATAATATCCGTCCGCCTACACAGACCTCCATATGTACGGGTAAGTCTGTATTGAAACTGAAGATCGACTGGTACCTAGAGTTCGCATACTAGAAACCAAGCAGCATCTTGGCCACACATCCCTGGTAGTTGTTGTTCCACCGTGAGTAAGGGAATTTTTATGAGAGAGTGTTAACTGCCAATTTTCAGTGGCAACAAATTCGATTGTAAGAACGAATTTGTTTGCTCTGTGTATCGATATTCAAATTTATACATACAATAAATGATGAATTATAATTGCCCTTACAAATTTTAAAGGCTTATAGCATACATTGAATGTCTAGTGAAAAAATAAAACAAGATGCGGGGTTAAACTGAAAATAAACTTGAATCACAGTGCACTAATAAACTAAATATATTTTCAAGTTTTTCATAACGATGTTTGTTTTTTGCTTGTACATGGATAGAGTGTCGGCAGAATAATGGGGAAAAAAGTGTTCGTGATGTCCCGTGTGGAGAATACGTTTACATGGTATTTGGAGCATAATTTCTTGCTTCTCATTGAGCTTATTTCCATAATCCCCGCATAGTTTGTGTACGGGTGTTTACAATGAGCGCATATACACACAATTTTTTAATTTGCCTTTATGTATTTTTTTTTGTGTGATGACAGATCAGAATTATGCGAACAACTGCTCGGACAACGTTTTTTGAAAAAGAACAGACCATGAACAGAGACTGTCTTCACGAGACAAATTCTTGTGCGAGCAACAATCTCTACGGTGGCAGAACAGATTTATGGCGAGTCAAGACGGCATGTTATAATCATTATAAGACGATAGAGAGTGTATGTAAATAGAGCAACATCTGGTCGCATAGTGTGGTTCTTATGCAAGGATTCCCGTCCGGTTATTTATATTTACCGTTTTTCAGGGAATTTTATGCAAATATTTCGGGATTTTATAAATTCCACACAAATGAAAATTTTAATTTTAGACTTCAAAATATTAATAATAAAAATTGTTTTTCTTGAAAAATTGGAAGAATTTTGGCAAATAATATAAAACTTAAACTGCTAGAAGCCAGCGGAAAAAGAACCAAAAATATTGTTAAATAATATAATGCCAACTTAATTATTCATGAGAATTGATCCAAGGACGAACGCGTTGTTTCTGTAACTGAGAATTTTGTAAATAAAATAAGAACCCGTTTATCAGCTGAAGCAATCAATGCACTGTTTTCAAAGGACGTTTTTAGAAAAGAATAAATCAGAAATGTGCGCTATGAATATCGAAAAATGGATGCTACAACATATTACGGCAATATCGAATTAGAATTCCAAGGTGACAATTTACTGGAAAAACTTTCAAGACTTTTTCCTAAAGTAAACAATATTTTGGCAAACCTCTGCATAAGGCCTGCGTTGTAATAGAAATGATTTCAAACCAAAATGTTCGTCTTCCTAATTGGCCGCCATATTATTCAGTGGTAGTAACATAATTGTAGTAATATAATTCCCGCCAGGTTTATGGAGCGGAATGATAATTCGATGATAACAAGTCACTATTCAATCCATTCAGGACTGCTCGAATTGATATTTCTTTGTATTATTTAAACCCACTGTACGATTTCATTATTGCGTAAAATATTATCATTTGATAACTGATTTTCAAAGTAATTTATTCATTATGGTTTGCCAGAGTATACTGATCAGAAACGTTAAAAAGTGAGCGCAGTGTTCAATCAGGCTGTGCAAAACTGCCTTTATATATCCAACGTCCTGTTTAAATTCAACTTTTTCCATTTGCCTTCTTTTTGTATCATGTTTGATTGTTGAAATCCTAAAAGCTCATAATAAAAATGTGTGGAAAGATCTTGATATCTAAAAAGGTCTTCTTACAAGGTATACAACTTGAAAATAATTGAGATAAATTGAGTATTTAAAAACAGTATTTAAAAATATTTTGCTGCATTTTTATTTACGTACAATATGAAGCCTTATATTTATTGGGATATCGTGTGATCGAGATATCAATTTTAGTCATTGAAATCCTTCACAATTTGTTATCAACGACTACTCAACACTTCTCGTTTAGTCAAAGTTGAGACGAAGTTGACAGATTAAAGGGAATTGATGTAATGTATCTGAGTTTGTACTACTTTGTTCTCGCACTTGATAAGTGACAAGCTGTCAGTTCTTGTGAACAAGCAATTGGCTGCTCAATCAGATGGCAATACTGACCTCAAGTTGAGAGTTCGAGCCTACAATTAAACGCATGCACGTAGATATACACTTAGTCAAGTGGCTCAGGTTGGTTCATTATGAAACTTAATAATTTTTTATTATAATTCTAAAAAATGTTTCTCCTGCCTCCGTTTGAAAAAACTCAAAATTCTATATAAATAATTATATATGATTTCTAGTTTTTTATAACAATAGAAACTTCTAACATAATCATTCATGTATAATAATACAAATGTATTTGTTTTTATAGTTATCATGGAGGACTTGCTGTGATAACAATAGTTTAATATGAATATTGAGAATGTGCTGCAATTGTTATACATAAAAATACATATGTAAAGATAGCTCAATTCACTACAAGAATTTATCGCTTCATAAAGCATTTCAATGAAATTAAAATGAAAATAAATAAATATTGAATGAATCATAATGCAACCAATTATAAATTGTGAAGGTTTTTATTTGTATATTTTCGTTTATTTTTTACATTTCGATTTAAATTCTGCAACATTTCCAATGCCGTGACCAACCTAAGCCAGTAATAATGACTTTTATTGCAAAAGCTTGAAGAATAGCGGTAGTAGCAGATATAAGCTTGGTGTCATTCTGATATAATGGGAAAAACTTGTATGGAAATCGTAACTACATTATAGTGTGAATTTGAAAATAGCTGACCGGGGTGGGCATTGGCGTAGTGTGCTGCGATATGGCCATAATACGCCGAACACCACTCGCCGAGGGGCACCAAGTTTTGATTTTTTATATAATAATAAATTATTGTTCAGTAGAGCTACCAAAATATAGCCTATGACCTCATGGAAATGTTTATATCCCGAAAGTTGTCTCTGTAGAAAACATTTAGAAAAGTATCAGGTGAATTGTAAAGGCTTAAGTAAAATAATTTTATTTTTTTTTTACTTTATTTTATTTTATTGAATCTTTCTATTAAAAGAAATTCACAATAAGTATTCAAATCCTATTTCTAAATTATTATTTACTAGTTATTACCAACGTAATAACTAATTTTTTGTATTCAAATCTTAAAAATCTATCTTCTATTGTGTAGAGAGAGCCGCCTCGCCAGGCTCAATGTGTCAGTTCTTTTTAGTCTCTGGTGGCCGATAAATTGCAATAAATTGCGTGCGAGAGTGTTGGGATGTGCGACTAGTTTGTTCACGTATTTGGACGTGTACGTTTTAACTCCTTCGTGGATAGTGGGAACTTTGAGATCCCTATGTATGTTTTCATTTCTTATGTAACAGGGGGCGAAGACGATATGACGTAAAATCCTAGACTGTCTTCACAGGCAGTACCCTAAATTACTGAAATATTTTTGAACTAATCATCATATTTGGTTTCTTATCAAAGTTGTAAAACAGCATTACGCGTTCCTTTGGGCCTTTTATATTTAAATTATTCTTAGTATCTTCAAAATAAATTTAGGGAATCAAAAAAAAAAAAACAGTATTTTAAATTAAAAAAATATTATTAATAAATTAATAATTAATTGATATGTCATATCAAACACATATTTTTAAATAAATCATTTTATAGTTCGTAGCCCTGTGTAGAGAAAATTCTCTATTCCTATATTTAACTATAAAACGTGTAACCAGTTCAGTTTTATGTTGTGAACTGCAGATACTGAGTATTAGAAATTAGTAAACGGCCTTTAGAAAAAAAATAAATATTTCGATTTGGGATTCAAAAGGGCAGAGATGGAGAACGCATTATATTGAGATCCACAAGTTTTATGTGTCTCCTCAAATGTTCTAAAACACTTCTAGAGATTTCAGTCATTAAAAGTGATGCAAAAATAATAAAAAGCTCTGGCGATACATGAGATAAATATTTTTGTATTGAAGCAAACCCTAATGCCTTGTCATACCCAAGAATTTACATGGTAGAGCACATAAGACTGATAATATATGTAAATGGTATGGATATTTAAAAAAACTCAAAAAATATTTTAGAAACAGAATAGAAACAAGAGAGCTCAAGTTCAGGCATTTGCTTTCTGTTCAGAATATTTATGCATTTAGTTCCCCTCATAATGCATGTTTAGTAACTAGCGGAAATAGGGGTTATATCGGATATATTATGTTGAGATATTGCCTGATCGTGTATAAAAATCTGGCAGTATTTAGTTAATCGGACTTATTTTTAATAAAGTATCTGATTTTTTGGACTATTCACTATCATTCTGAGAAGTAGATTTAGACTTACTTAATGATTTAGACCAAAACTGTTGTATTAAGCATAAACACGGATGTTAAGTGAACTCTTACAAATTTTCAGAATGGAACAATTGCAATTTATTTTTTACATAAATGTCTGTAAATAAACTGGAATACATAAAAAAAACTATAGACAAAACTTATGAAAACGTGCTTTGCCAGTGATAGATTTTTTATTCGGTCGGTAATAAGTATGTACATAAATAGAACTACGCGCGATAGCCTTCATATTCGAATCTTGTTTTGATTGTTAAAATAGATGGTGTAATTGAATAGTACAGAAAAGGCTACGTATTGCCCTTTGGTAAAATTCAGCTTTTGTGAAGTTTTGTTTTTTTTTTTAACGTAGTTCTATTGCAACTGTTTTTCAACTTTATGTATGCTTTTCTGACGAATTTTTGATATTTGGTGATTTTCCAATTTTTTTATGAATTCCACATTTTTGTTGAAATTTCGAGTATTTGCTCTAATTTTTGGTTTTTGGTAAAATGTATTATTTCTAACAAAGGTCCTAATGTTAAAATTTATTGGCGATATTTTTTTTTAATTTTTGACTTGAAATATAAAATTTTTCTT
This sequence comes from Phania funesta, assembly GCA_963932375.1. NCBI lineage: Eukaryota > Metazoa > Arthropoda > Insecta > Diptera > Tachinidae > Phania > Phania funesta. Next base: position 97,318,637 of record OZ010653.1, on the reverse strand, counting down.
TTTTTTTGAAAAATTTCCACTTGTTTGACAAATTTGTCTGTGAAAATTCGCCTCTTTGCCGAAACTTAATATTTTTGGTAAAATATTAATAAATGATTAATATCGAATTACCGATTTCTGCATTTTGGCTTATTTTCATGACATTTTTTTTTTTGTTTCTTCGAGAATTTTGGTTTTTGGTACACAAAGTTAAATTTGTTGGTTTCCTTGTAAATTTTAATAATTGAACATGATTGCGGTCATTAATTTATAATCAAAAATTGACTTATAGGAATTGACCTGACAAGTAGAATAAATAAAATAGAAGACAGAAGAGACGATGTGAAGATCTGTCATAAAGAAAAGTTGGGAAAAAGGGGGGTTTTTTGTGGAGCCGAGATAAAAACTGTTAGATATTGAATTTAAAAATGTTTTCGAATAAGTTGTAATACGATGGACACAAAAACCAAAAACACTTGCGCTATCATTTTCCAATAAAACTTAAATATAATCAGCTCCAGTAGTATTTAGAGGAGTACATTGTCCTGAACAAAAGAAGGTTTACTATCGAATAGGCACCTTGGCCTGTGACTATATAAACGGCCTGCAGGGAAATTAACAAAGAATAATTTCTTCATTTTTTGCAGTTATTTGCAGTGTTGTAATGGCAATTCTGAGTCGAACTCTGGCTAGGATTTGATTCGAGTTGATGAACAAAAAACTAAGGGAAGAAGGTGAATATTTGTTTTAATGTATCTTAATGATGACTTTTACTCGGATTGAGTCGACAGTCACGATGACGTAACTGGAGGTAATTCGTAAGGAAATACGGTAAAGTTAAGGGAGTTAAATTTTTAAAATTAAAACAAACAGGCCTGAATCTTGCAATGAAGAAGGGAAGATCGGCCCAGCTTTGGATCAAAAATAAAAGGTCGCTATCCTTGAAAATGTTTAAAGGAGGACATGCTGTTGTTTTTTTTTTTTTGATTCTTTAAAAAATTTGTTATGGGAATATTTTTTTCAAAATGTTTTTAATACCTAATTAAGTCTGTTAAGTATTAAAAAAAATGCACTTGTTATTACAATCAAAAACCTTTCAAATATTGCATTGCTTTTTATTTATCATATGGCATTCAAGAACAAAAGGAAACAGCTTGTTCATTAATTTTAATAACATACAGTGGGCCTAGCGCACACCAACATTATAAGAAACTAATAAGATCGTTGATATTAATGGGGTATATATAAAGTTGTTTGCATTCTGAGAGGAGAACTTACTCTTGGTTGCAAACAACCCTTGCGAATGTGGCAAGTCTAATTGCTACATTTTTCAAAACCATAACAACAAAATATGTGAAACTAAAATTTTCTACACTTTAGCAAATATGCTATGGCAAACATCGTTGCATATTGGTAATTAGCAATGCTAAAACAGATGTGTATCATTTTATTTTTAAAATCAAAGAAACTAGACACCTGCGCTTATAAAGTTTCACGGGGGTAGAACTGTCTCAACAACTGCCAGTGAAGTCTTAAAATTGAAGCAAAGACTGTTAAAGGAATTTTGATAAAGAAATAGGAATTAAAATGTCAACACTCCATTAATTGATAAAAGTTTTAAGAAAGTTTAAGCACACACCAATATACCATATACTGGGTGCGGCTTAGCTTATTGCATGCGGCAATGTTACTTTATGCAGCTCTGTAACCAAATAGATAATAAATTTAAAAATGAGTGGTGAAGAAATTAAAAAGAAAATTAAAATACTAAAACAAACACCAAACAATAAGCAATAGACGGATGTTGAAATTAAAAAACAAATATTAGATTATTTACTGGACAATCAACAATTTGAGGTTTATTGTTAATTTTTATTGCTCATTTCCTTTATTTTCTGAAAAACCAGCTGTTGTAATAAATTTTCTAAACGTTAAAAAAAACACTCACGATTTAAGCGAGCAATCATATTAAGCATGCAAAAATTGAAGATATGCAACGAAGAGTGATTTCCGCTAATATCTCAATTGCTCTCTACTGTGCACCAGTGATGGTGCTTTACGTTTATAAAATTTTATTGTATTTTACATAGTGAAGTCTCTCGTAATGACAACACGTAATGGAAAGAATAAAGAACAAGAATTTCATATTTACATACATAAATTACAATCTTTGTACAAAAGTGTACTTTAATATCGTACATGAGAGAGTTCCTCAGTATGAACAGAAAAAGGTTTTAAAATAAGGGCATGTTTCTGGTAGCATTCTGTGGCGCTGTATGTCAATTTTGTTGTAGTTATTTAGTCACTGGGGTAAAGTTGACAGTCCGTGCCGGTCGGCTCAAAATCACCTTTAACGGAAAAGCGCCTAATGGTAATACTTCTAAAAAAGTTATTATTTGCGAGCCATTTGGAAGCTATCGTTATCCTGCAAGGAAGTACTTTGAACAGGTCACCAAGATCGTAAGTTTGGAGCATGCTTGATTTCTTTCTGAGGACGTTTCTGACATCCCAGTTTGAGGCAATAACGCGGAACCAATAGAAATTAATAAAGCCAGGCGATTATTCTAAGTCAGTGATGCATATGCAGCAGACGCAATTAAAGTTGAACTTCTTGAGTGCTAGTCACAGCGAAAAATCACTGTGGATGTTCTTTCTTATACATACATGCGACTTTGAAATTTTCAAAGTCGGCAGGTGCTTAATGAAAACCCTTTTACAATAATAATATAAATCTGTACAAAAAAATTTATTTACATACACGAAGATGCAAAAAGATTGAAAACAAATCTATAACAAAACAACAATATAAATGGGCGGCTCACTTATGATACACTCGTAAGTAAACCACATGTCCTTGTACTATATTCAGCTATTTATAACATCAAAGAGAAATATTTGTATTTGTAAATTTATGTCTGAAGGTTGGTGCATGTTTGTATGTGTGTAAGTGCCTGAGTGAGTAAGGAGGATTTTATTTTCCTCGAAAATATGGATGATATAAAAACAACCTTCCCCAAGAGAATATACTAAAAAATGTGGTATTAATTTTTAATTGTGGTAATTATATATTTTATATTAATAAAAAGAGTCAGGTTTTGCTCTCGAATATGTTTATTCATGCATTTGAATTAAATCTCTTTAATAACACTGTACAGAGCAGGAAAATACTAACAAGCTTTTAACAATGGATTCTCGCAGAACAGACCAAAGAAGAATATACGTTTATCGGCGTTTTTAAACGTTTTATGTTAGGCCGGGTGTTGCATATTGTTTTAGTGAATTGCCATAGAAAATCTTGCAACCTTACAAATTTGGTATAACGTGTGTTCAACACTTTTATGTGAAACACTACCGAATATATTTTTGTGATACGTTTTAACCCTCTAACTCTTCGCTGTATAGGTCTATTTTTGTCCCTTTCTTTTGAAAGGGGAAGCTCTCCCCTTAAACTGCAATACAGCGGACTAAAATTTCCTACAAAAATATTTGCCATAAAATTCTACTAAACAAAAGCCTTCAAAGACACCAAAAAACGCGCTCCCTTGCTTTTAGACTGCATATATATCTAACTACCCGAATAAAACAGATCCTTAGCCAATTCATATTCTGTTGCAATATTTCTGAAAATATTTCAAACCCATAGAGTAATAAAGGGAGACTTAATGATAAAGCCACTCTTTCCCTCATAACCACTAATACAGTTTTCTGAAGCGGAATGAAATTCTGGATATAACGTAATTCAGGTGAAATATAAAGTCCTAGCTTCATAGCGTTCTTCCATAAGTGAACAAGGCTTATGAAGTGCTTCGCTATATTCATCGGATTCTATTGCCAACTGAATGTCAGATTAGTCTATGTGAGGACGATGTGGCCCTGAGAAATTTTGTGTCTTATATCAAGGGTTAAATTCTTTACCATTATGCGATTTTTGTTTACATGACGTAATTAGAGGCAATAAAAATCGTTACAAGGAGAGCCCACTATAGAGAAATGTCGAACTGTTTTACGAGAAACGTCGAACTGTTTTAGAGTCGTTTGCAACATGAATATTAAAAGGTATTCTACAAAAATACAAACACTGGATGATCGGCGATTAAAAGTGCGAGAATGAACAATCGAGTTTCGAGTAATCAAGTAGACTAAGTGAAGAGAATACTTTTAAGGAACGCAAAGAAATGTCTATTCCTAGGCAAAATCTATCTCAGGTCAGTATATTAAGACGAGGATCGTGAAATTGTTATTAGCTGACTTCAAACAGGAAAGAAAATATTACAATCACAGAAGTTGAACAGGGGATCAAAGTAAAGTACTGTGTTAATAGGTCACTTACACGCTCCTTATTTTTATCAGAGTTTGCTGGCTCGAATTGTCTTTTTGCTAAAATTCAATTCGTAGAAAGTTTTCTTCCAACAATGAAAAGACAGAGCTTGAAAAGGCAGAGTTTCTTTATAACTTTTTAACGGAATTCTGCTCCTGTTTAAAAGCCCCATGTTTATTATTACGTACAGAATATGACATGGTTCATATATTCGCTGCAGATTTGCAGGCTGATACGGATCCCAAAGTCCAGTTGAGCGATTACCAGGTCTGTATTGAATTTAAGAGCATGGATTGATTGCGCCTTCATGGTGTAGATCTGCGATGTCACAAAACGATATAAAGAAAGGTATAATAAAGTCATCACACGGTCTTATTGGCTAACTCGCATCAGCTTTGGCACAAATAATAAGTGCATGAAATATAGATTTTTGGAAAGAAATTCCGTCATCCCTTTTAAAGTTTGGTTTGGAGACAAGCCGGTTCTGACTATGTACCATCTTCAGTGTTATTTGTTGTTCTCTCAGCGAAAACACAAAAACACTGAAGAGAGCATATAGTCGAAACCGGTTGGTCTCCAAACCAAACTTGGCAAGGTCGGAATATCATATCAAGAATCAGTGCATGAAATCATTGAAACGCATAATCAACTGTGACGTTGCCATATGGCATATACTGCCACCCTGCTACAAGCACTTGACCGTCACCTACATAGCATTCAACTCAGGCCAAAGAAATTAGTGGTGGTGGCTTAAAAAGCTTTGGTTTCGAAGACTGCTACCATGTCAATCTCGTATGGGTTGGCATTATTTCATATACGTCAAATTTGCTTGCTAACAAAGACTTTCATGCCAAAATGCTACTCGTCGCTAAAGATTATTTTTGCAAGCATCTCGATCCCCTTCCAAACGTCCTCCCTGCGAATCAGGGACTGAATATTAAAAAAACAAATTATAACCCTCTTTAGTAACAAGCACATGGCACTTTATATTTTGATGCTCATTAGGAACGACTCCAAACCATTGCACTGCTACAAATACTTGCCTTAACCACTTTGCTGTGGCAACCCTTATATCGTGTGCGCCTTTTACACTTATGAGAGCGTATTTATCACTGATACAACATAAGTTTTATTGCTTCTTATGGCTTCCTCTAACAACACACTCGCACAAATCATCTATGAGGTCTACAAAACAACAACAGCAATTCATGGGTTTGTGGTGCTTTCCTTTTTCATTCGTGTTCATTTCAGTTTCTGTTAAATTTTACTCGTTCCACAGGTATCGTTTTGTTTTCCAGTGTATTATCCATTTACTTTAACTTCAATATGTTAAGTTTTTTCCTCTAGCTACGAGTATTTAAGAATTTTTCTCTATGTTCGTCTTCATCAGTAGTTGTTGTGTGTTCACGTTATGTTTTCCCTAGATTAACTTAAGGTCGTTTGGGAATCGTTTTCATTTGTTGTTTTAGTTGTAACTGGTTGTTGTTATTGATGTTGATTTATGTTAAGACGATTACATTTTGCCATGTATTGAACAGATTTTGATAGATTATATTTTTATTGAAAATAGCAGATATTTACGCTTTTTCATAGATTTGTTAAGGTATAGATTTGATATTAATGCAAAGATGTTCCAGGTAAATTTTAGATCTATTACCAACAGCGACATATGTGTTACGTTATTGTGAGTTAAATTGCATTTTATTTATTGTTGCTGGTTGCGAATTGTATAACAGGAATTTATTACATAATGGAAATTGAAATATAAAATTTATACCAACACATACAGACGTCTGTAAGAAAACGTATTTGATTTAAATGAAAAGTAATTTTCCTGTAATATAAAGAATAATTTACATCAGCAATGACGCCAGCCAAGGAACCAATAAAACATTCCTTTGCTTTTTGTTGTGTCTGCATAAGGACTAAGGTTTAACAGAAAGATCATTTGTGGGAAAATTGATAAAGCGAGCATCGTTGGGAAACGTTGTGATGAGGAATAGTTTTTTTTTGCAATTGTCCGCGAATGAGTGAACACTGATAAAAAAAAAGTGTGATACGTACATATTCCTGTACACAGCCTATTATGCATCGCTATGCCAGTAAATTCCTCGAGGAAGTCCATAATATTTACAGAAGGTTTAGGCTTCAATATAGTGATGAATTTTATTTTTGAATTTTAATTATTTTGAATTCCACAATTAGATTATTCTTATAATATTCAATACAAGCGAAGAAAATTAGAACGACGAACTTTATGATGGAAGGGTGAGAAAGAGAAAGAGGGAGAGAAAGAAAGAGTATACGCCTACTTGCAGCACAACATTAAAAACCCAGCAGGAGTTTTAAAAATAGTGGTGTATAAAACAAGTATACAAGGTTTTGGGCTAAAGCAACTGGACGGAGTTTTTTTTGCAACTTTTTTATTCCCTTTCAATAGGAAAGCAAAGGTCGCAAACCATGTTCTCTAGATAATATAATTAACTTAACCAGCAAAATTAAATACTTAGGAGAAAACTTGGACTGGAAACTGAGAAGAAGCACAATACAGAGGAGAGGATAAGAAGTGCCCAAGTATGTTGGTAGCTATACAGGGCTCAAAATGGAGTCTAAATCAGAATATGTCCCACTGAATCTACAGAAGCGTCATTAAGGCAATTCTAATTTTCGTTTCCGTAGTATGACGCACAACAGTGGAGAAGAGGAACATAGAACATACTTACAAAAAAACTTACAAGATATTCAACGAACATGCACTTATAAGGTTCCTGGAGACTATAGTGATCAATTGAGATCTCAAGTCTCATCAGAAAATATGGGAGGTAATTCTCGATTACACGCAAGGCGCGGAATTAGCGAGCCGGGTACCTGGGACAAAGATTATTGCAAATCGTAAGACACTGATAAAGCGGAACCCTAGTACAGATGCCCGAGGTAATCGGCTGTTTCACAGACGGCTGCCAGCTAGGAGATACAACGCGTTTAAGGATGTTTATTAAGGAACCAGATAATAGGCGAGATAAAAATATTTTCCCGTATGGAATGAAAATATATTGTATATATATAAACATAAAGGTGTATCTATGGCGTTTTTTTGTGCAACATTTAAGATATGTAGCCTATAACTGTTGGGCGCTAGACAAAAGAACATGATTGCGAAATGATATTCGAAGAGAAGTTATACAATATCAACGTATTGGCTCGATTATGGAGAGTAAGCCTTTTGTCCGTTGAGATTGTCACCGAAAACCCATTAGAAACGGCATTAGAAAAAGCAGCCGGAATTCTTAAGACATCAAATGCAGGGCATGGATCTGAACGACATGTAATTATTTTAGCAGTACCGCATTACTTGCCACACCTCGCATTAAACAATTTTAAATGAAATAAAGATGCCTTGTTGAGACAGCCTTTATATAAGTTAGCCCAGGTATTAAGCAGGAATTTTTGTGTCTATTATTATTTTATTATGAAGACTTGCAAGTGACCTAAATTCTTCCACAAAAGGTGATGTTAATTCAATGATGTCTTTGTTTAACTATTTTTCTATTAAACACATTTATGAAAATATCTAGGATATTAATTTAATAATTTTCATTTACTATATTTTACCACAAGGGCAACCAGGTGCCAGTAAATATTTACATAAATTATAATAATTGGATAATTAAGTCATTAAGTAAATTAATAAATAATTCAATAATCCAGAAAAGTTGAAAATAAATAATGACTTTTTAATAAAGTAACAACCAGTAAATACGAGTATTAAACCAATTGCTTTGCTAAAAGGTCATGGGTACCAAACTCCAGAGAATAGTAACGATGTTGGTACCCCAGTAAAGGTCTATTGTCACACATAATTACATGACAAGTATTTAGGTCATGCAATTATGAGGCTTCCAAAAGGTATCAAGCCGAAAACATAAAAATAATGTCAAGCTAAGACTAAATTTCTTAATCACAAATCTAAGTACCGACTTGGGTTGTTGTAATCCCTAAACGCATTTTTTATTTTATAAAAAATAATTTGCTCTTTCTTTAATTCCGATTTTAGGCACGCAACAATTAGCCATATGACGCTGGTTAAATAATGGGAAAATTGCCAACAAGTGTGAGTATTAATATTATTTTAACAAAAAGAATAACATCCTAGAAACTCGACTTAATAAATACGCAATAGCTGGTGCAAAAATTGCCAACACTTTCTATTTTTTGATCTTCTACCGAAAGCAAACCATAGCCTGTGTTCTTAATTTTTTACGGCTTACAGCTGCATCTAGAGCTGGCAAAAATCCAACAAAACGTAGTAAGACAAGTAAGAACAATAAAATAACAGTTTTTGTCGTGAAGGTTTTTGGTTGAACTTTAATGTGTTTAAGGAAGGTTGAGCATAAGACGTGTAATTTTTTCTAAAAATTTTGGTAAAAGTTATCTGATGAGCTGGCCTAAGCAACCAGCGAAATCCGCATAGAGACTAGCTTATCCACCCGCACCAATAAATTGCATTGTTGCGAGTAAAAAAAGATTTAGCTAAAAATAAATAATTCTATCTTAACGAAGAATTGTTTGAAGATGATTTATGATTTTTTAACTTAAATATAATAAAAGAATCATTCCCAATAATCCTTCATGTTGGTAAATAGTACATAGTTCTCCAATAGGAAAAGTTCTGTTGTGCTGCATCTCTGTACGCCTTAAAATCCAATCAGCTTACGTCACTTTCTCCACAAGCAGAATATCCATTGCGGCATTTGCTACGGGAAACGTAGCACCATCCTGAAGAAACCCCACATCATCCTTGCCTATATTATTGGGCTTAAGACTGGTTCTGATTGATCTGTAGTAGTCACATTCATTTTCATAGCAGAATATGGCACAATGATATTGCCGACCTTTGCAGTTCCATCTCTTTACCTCTGGCGCCCAGTCAGTGTCCAAATGGTGTTGCACCTGCTTATCATCTTCTAGCTCCTGGACCAGTTGAATATCACAGGGTAGCAAACCCATTCCTTTTATCTTGTACATTGCAAGAAATCAATTACCTCTAGTTCTCCTGTACACTATTGTGGATAATAGCAACAGTCTCATCTGATCTGACGTTTTTGCGACGTACAGGTATTGTCTGATTTTCTACTGAACCGAACGTGCTAAAAGCCACTGCACCTGCCTATTTATGTAGTCCAAAAAAAGCAATTGAATGAAATTTATGCATTTTCTATTTCAAAATACATACTAAATTATTCGAGCTTATATAAAAAAAAAAATAATTTAATATTAAGACGGCAAAGAATAATTTTTCGAAAACAAAACTTTGTCATGGTGATTTGGTAACAGTGACTGAATTATAAGCAAGATCCATGAAAGACACTGCCATAGCCATGAGCCCGCCAACGACTGTGAACATTGTGCCGCCCATATTGGAAATCCCTTTATATTAATAGAATTCTAGTATATACTGACGTAAATGTTGGCTTAAAGTGTATTTATACAAGTAGCTCATCAAACATGGAGCAAAGTTAATTAAACAAAAGTTTAATCTATTAACATCTTGTGTTATGTTTATTAAAACATATATTTTCAAATCTTCAGCATAAACAGTGCAGACTAATCGTATGCAACTGCATATGCTATTTCTGCCGAGGTAAGTAATATATATAACTATGATGATATTTATTTAGCTACAAAGGTGAATGCAATTATTGCTCTTAGAGAACTTTGACTTTTAAAATCATTATTTATATCAATGATAATAGATTTGTTTCACTTGTAGCTTGACTCAGCGAAGAGTAAAAATAACTTCTCATGATGATTCTTTCTTACGAATTAATCCAGCCACAACCATTTGCACAATTACTGTAACAAAAACTATTCCGAATGCAGATACATACTTTGATAATTTTCTGCGTCTTATAAAATAACGAAGGGACTTATTTTCTGGTAATGCGATTATAAAATACAGTACGTCTTAATGAACGTGTGTGTAGTTTGATATGAAAATTAATATTTCTTCAGTCTGTACATATGCATCAATGTTGTTGTATACATAAGTGTATAAGTCAGGCGCGGATTCAGAGGGAGCGAAGATAGGATATATGACCCTCTGAACGAAAAAAAAACTCCAAGTCTTACCAAGCAAAAATTTTAAAAATTTTCCGCTTCATTAAAAATATCTTATCCCAAAAGCTGAAGCTGGATCCGAGCCCAGTATAGCGAGGAATGAAGTAAAGATATTGTATGGCAAATGCTTATTGTTAACTTGTCTGCCCATGCGAAAAATTCTACCTTGTTATTGTAAATTTTTAAAAAACACTCTAACTCCACTGCACTGCAAGAGGTTATTTAAAAATTTGTATCGTTTTCATAAACATTTTTGGGTTTTTGAAAAGGAAATCAAAGCTTCAGGTTTTGTAGCGTTTATAGGTACAAAAAGTTATATGAAAAGCAATAAAAAATATAAAAATTTGTTGTGATTTGTTTTCCATATAAATTCATGCGTTGTCTTGTATTTCATAAAATAGGGCTCTAAATTAATAATTTCGTTCAATGTTTTTTAGTTTTATCCCGAAATAATAATTATCAGTTTTTATTAACTTATTTATTGCTTTCACTGATTTTACAACAAAAGAATTATATTTAATACGCTCAAAAATGATTTTTTGCGTTTTCTGAAAAGTGACAAATTTTGAGTTGTGCCACATTTGAAGTGGATGTGCGATATATGAGTGCAGCGTTACCGTATATAGAGGGGTCGAAAAATTCTTTTGACCAAAGTTCAAACACTTTGAATACCTTTAATAAAATTTCTGGTATTTAGGGCAAGTTAAATTAACAGTCAGCTGTAAGAATTTCGAAATATTTCAATTTATGAGAATTCAAATATTGTTTATTAAGGGCATGCAACAATTTTCATGCCGACACCAGTTTAGCTACTGAGAATTGCTACTAATTAAGAAGATTTTACACACAGTGGTGCAAATTTAAGGGTATATTTAAGAGGGTTTTCAACACAGTGGGACCAAATGAATTTTGGATTGAATTCGAATAATTTTGTTTCCAGTTTTGCAGGTTTGCTTATTACGAGCAGTAGGAGTTCCAAGAAGCTAAATAACTTTTCTTCTGGCTGGATTTGGATAATGATAGCATAGCTTAATTTGTCCATGGTAAATGTTACGATTTAAGTAATAAATTCGTTTCTTTGTTCTGTAATCACGATTTAGCTATTTTCACCGATCGGAAAACAAAGTGCGCAAATTGGATTAATGGGCGAAGAAAAAGTGTAAAAAGTTATTACTAATTAAGTACATAACCATTCTTCACAAGCGGTACTTACAAAGTGTTTCGTTAAAAAAAATTGATTAAAGGATTTCCAGCAATTAGGATGGCCTAATTTTGTTGTCTTAACCCAGATTGAGACAAAGTAATGAAAAAAAATTGGTACTAGTGCCTGGAGTATTAAGCTGACATGACACTTTAAATAATACAAAAGATCAGCTAGGAATAAGTCAAAAAATCTACATAAATTGGTGTTTATAAATAAATGATAGACGATCTCACCAGGCGCGCACTTTTAACGACATCAGCTGACAATCTTTTCAACAAAAAACCTCAGACCTTTATAATTATAATCGACCTCTTTAGAATCAACTGACTATTTCCTTTTCTTTAAAATATTAAGTCATGTTTCATTAGACTAATTTTCAATTCCGAAAAAAGTTCAAAATAATGATGCATTCGTACGCGAGGCTACATGATACGACTCCTGGAAACAATTGCTTAACGATCATCCGAGAGAAAGTGGGTTATGACAAATTGTTCTTTGTTAACGACCTATAAATGAAGAAGGAACAGCCACAAGGGAGATAAAAATAGTCAGACAAGATTTGAATCAGGACTAAATTACGGATGTATATCACTTCGTCCTTCCATTGGCGAATAAATTTTATTTTGTAATGTCTGCACTGTGGATCTAGTGTGAACGCATTAATTTGTAGGATTTCGACAAACTTACATGTAAAAAAAAATATTTGTGGATCCGGTGTTATCGCATTTCCTGTTCGTACCGTTGCTGCTGGTGTCATGATGAATGTTGCTGATATCGTTCAACTGGCAGTGGTTGCCGGTACGAAATCGGATTGAAGAATTAATTCTTGTGCCACGGGAATCAGGATCATCTAGAGCTTATGTTTTAGCCCGACTATGAAGCGAAACTTCGTGGCTTCTTACAACCGGGTAGCGCGATCTATAGCTCGGTAGAAGTTTTCGATGGGCTCCGGTCACACAAATAACCATTGATATGACTGTTGTACCACTTCATCACACATATGTATACTGGAGTATAGTCTATTTCGGATTAGTTCTACTATATTCATGCGTTTCACAGTATAACTGCAAATATTGCAGCGCGTAAGTAATATTTTTTTTCAAGTAAAATTTTTAAATTATCTTATATGGGCTAATCCTTGTATCGTTTTTATTATGATACAGTTTCTTGGTTGCCAGTGACTTAAGTACTACAAGAACTGAATTTTAACCAGAAATTTGAACTACGTACATCGGGTTAAAATGGCGCTGACTGACTGCAATTGAATATTCTAGCTCTAAAATATTTTACATATAAATGTCTTTTCAGATTCTGCTTATCACATTGGTCACAAGCTTTCTAATTTACTGTACAATGTCTACATCTTTATGCTATTTATATGCAAAGCCATAGACGCCTCATGTTTATTTACCTTGCAATATTGGTTTTGTCACAATGAAAAAAACTACAGTTTCTCCTTATTATGTTTGTTGTCACTGTTCACACGTGTGTGCGTGTGTTTGTGTGGTTGCATGTTTGGACAAGAAGTTCTTCTTTATTAAAACCTAAATCAATTCGTATTGTTATCCCATAATTGAATAATATTGATTCCATTTGCTTTGCAAGGATCGTAGTATTGTCCATGCAGTCAAGAGTCAATTCAGTTATTTGTCACGCACTGTCAAACACACAGGTACACGAAGCAGTTTCTACATTCAGTTTATTATGCAAACATTGTTGCACTTAGCAGTTATGATGCTAATTAAGTTGAACACAATCTATGATGAGAAATTGTTTAGATGACAATATAAATTTTATTATAATTTAACAATGTATAAAATAAATTTATATTGTTTGTATGTATAACTGTATTTTAATATGCAGACCTATGTACATACATGTTGAAAAGCAATTTGGTTTGACGTAAAGGCACATGTCGTCAATATTTAAAGAAAGTATGGTAACCAGTATTTTCCTCGAGAATTTAATTAATCACACTTGTCATATGAAGGGTAAAGTGAAGTAGTATCGTCGTGTGATTCAACGTTTCATGTAAATGTTGTAATTGTTATGATTTATATTTACGGCTTATAAGCTTTCACCAAACGGTTATACATGTAGTTAAATTTAAAATACACATATGAATCCTGTACGACATTTACAGAACATTTTTTGGTTCGACTATTATATTTTAGAAAACTAACTAGTCCAAATAATAGACTGGTGAAAGCGTACTGCTGCAATACAGCATCTAACAAAACTGTGGCAACGCTGATCTTAAATGTTACTGCGGCAACACTGATTGCTATCGATATTATGTATATCATCTCTATCTGTATTGTAATCTCGAAGAAAAATAAATATAAAAAGAAGCTAAACAACAAATAATAAAAATAGATCGCTAACTGAAAAAGTGTTTGTGTTTATTTTGTAATTGATTTAGTGAAGTGGGGAATCTCGCCAAAGGCTGCATTCTGGATTTACACAATGATGGTGAGACCCATTATAACTTACGCATCCGTTGTGTGGTGGCCGAAGGTCTCTCAGGGCACAATTAAGCGTAAGTTGGATGGGATTCAGGGGGTTGCCTGCATGGGTATAAGTGCTGCAATGCGCACGGCGCCAACACAGGCAATCGAGGCAATGTTGGGATTGCTGCCATTAGACTTATTCATTAGGTCAACGGCCGCATTATCAGCTTTGTGGTTTGGCATAGCTTTGGGCCGAACGTCGGGCATACGAGTATCCTGGACCTCGTTGAGAAAGAGGTTAGGGTGCTCAGATGCCGATGGAATGCATGAGTAGAAGAAAGGTAGTCGAGAGGCTGCATCGCACACTCATTGCGGAAGGCATTATGGAAGGCAGTGTATGGAGAACGACATCAGCATTTTTACTGATGGTTCTCTTATGAGTGGCAGGGCAGGAGCAGGTGTATTCTCAGTTGAGCTGAACTTGTCCTGTAGCCTGTGTCTAGCGAGGTACGTAGCAGTTTACTAGGCAGAACTGCTTGGGTTGCTGCATGCGTTGGATCACTTGCTTGAAAGCCGAGTGCATGGGAAAAGGGTTTTCATTGCACTTCACAATCAGCCAGTTATAAAACGAAAATTGCTAAAGAACAAAATAAATATTTTTGGATTAGAAGATTGAAATATTAGCTGGCCATAGCTACAACTAAATAGGACTCTTTTTATTCAACTAATTTCTAAAAATTTTAAGGTTTGATAGAATGAAAACGTAAAAAATCTTCTCTATGAAATGTTTTCAAAAAAATTTTCTTGTTATTTTTGGTCAACCTAAAACATAAATGTTCGCTAGTCTATCCGTATTTATACCAAAATACAAATTTGATATATAAATGTATTAAGGCGCACGGTAACGCCCCATGATAAGAATCCAATTTGCGCACGGTTGGTTGGTTGGTTAACATGGTAGCCTGCTGCACGCAGGCTGTCAAGTAAGGTCTGAATGACCCCGTTTTGACAAGACCATATCACTCGCCAGGTAAATGGTGTCTTAGAGCCTATGCTCGCACTAAGACTAGGGAGCTAGATCCATCCCGTAGACGTGAGATATCTTAAAATATCGTTGATACGGCACCTAGATATCTCACTGAGATCCTCCAGTATGTAGTCTCCAAGAAATTTGTGTCTCCTGACAGCCAGCATTCGCAGAGAAGGTGAAAAACCTTACAACTGCGACAGTGGTCTTTATAGGGGAGTCGAAGTCGCCTGGCATGTTCTCCTAACACCCAGTGACCTGTTAATATTGCTAGCAACCTCGCCCAGGAAATCCTGTCGTGAGATATCATATTCCCATCGATTGTGTACGGAATTCCGTTAGAGCTCACATATTCCGTACCGATGTCCTTGCAGCCCGGAAAGTGAGTGTTCATCAAGATTTCAAGGGATTCCGCTGAGGATTCGGACCATGAGTCATCCTTCCTTTTGATTTTCATTGATTTCTTATATGAGCCATCAATTCGTTCTGGTGCATTCTGTGGACCGGTCGTATGCCATAAAGGGGACGTTTGCACAACGAGTCCCTCAATGACATCCAACCTTTCCCCGGGCCCTCCCGCTGGGGTTAAGGTTGCTGATAGCCATGTGACTATTCCAATGAAGTGTCACCGGCCAGCCACATCCTAGAGCAACGGCAAGGTTCACTGAGTGACCGCTTACGTAACCTATCCCTCAGTGACCCTGTCGTGTCCCGCACCCCAACCTCACTTCTTTACCTGAGCTTTGCCAGAGCGGCCTGACACTACCAGTAATGTATCAGTCGCTCCGTGCTAGCTCCGTTCTGGATCATCCCCTAGAGCATCTACTTTGAGATGTGTCCAGACGTTGATTCAGAACGCCCCTATCCGCCACCTGGGGATGCGCTCAATGGAAGACTGACAACTCCACAATTTGCGCATAAGATAAGGCCTAATGCACACAGTGTGTATATTACATGAAATCATTTACGCTGGCTAAATAAGTCGAGCGGAGGGCCAAAGCATCTTCTCGTCCAGGAATCCATGACGTATGGTGATCCATACGTGGCCAAGAGGATGCTTGGTGTCTAGTATGCGAACTCTGCCAACCAGTCGATCTTCAGTATTAATACAGTCTTACCCATTCATGTGGAGTGGAGGCCTTTTTCTCCATTGCAGGGATGAAACATGAAGCCTCGCAACAGGCGAAAAAGTCAGAACATCCAGAAGAGATGCACAAGGATGCCTCGCAAGAGGTGGACCGGTCAATATTTACTTTAAGGCGTTGGACCGTGAGATTCCATTAACGATGCGCCATGAAGCCTAGCAAGAGGTTAGCCTCTGGAGGAACTCTAAGTAGATGGACAAGAAAACCTCGCAAGGGGTAAACGGGTGAGTATCGAAATATACTTCTGAGGAAGAAGCTGTGACAGTAGCGCACGTTGTGTTTGATTATCCAGCACTTGCTAGCACACAAGTGATCCTAAGCCTTACATAAATGCTAGCAATTACAAGAGACTCCGTGAAAGATGATCGGCAGTTAACAGTCAATAGTCCAAAATCACAAATTTGAATATCTGATACAGACAGTAAATATCCTTCTAAATTATGTAATTCCTAATTCGGCGAAGATAGAATACATATAACACAAGAATTTTTACTATAAAAAATACATGGCAATGCCTAGAATCCTTAATGCGAATAACCAATCATACGTGTAGATTTTCATAAGGTTGCGCTCACAGATTTTACTTAATTAACATTTTGAATTTGAAGGACGTATGGGAGGTGGACGTGTCCTTGGTCAGATTTTTGCAGAAATCATTATTAATTTCAAAAATTAACGTCAACTCCTTATAGTTTTGCTCATTGTGATATGGAAACAAGACACCGTGCGCCGCACATCCATACAAGGGTACCATGTACCAATGCACAATACAACAACTTATTGTTTGGTACGTGTTTATTAATCTGTTATTAATCTGTCCGGCTTAAAAATAATTGGTAAGTCCATAATCGTCAACGAAGGGCACTATTTAAACGATTAACATTTTTTTTTTACCTTAATAAAATGGCATTAGCAGGAGGAATATTTGATTCCAGCGTTATAATGGGGAATCTGGGTTAACGAATTGAGAGTATGAGTATCTTTTTTGTAAGTATCCTGAACTGGACCCCCACATAGTGTGACGTGACTTTGCTAGACTGTTGCCGGTGCTATTTTCGAAAGTCACAGACCCTTGCAAATTAGACGATTTGGATGGGTGTCACTGTGACAAGTCGCGGTGTAAATTTAAATGCTTTTGATTTCTGAATAAAAAGCTTCGCTGATAATTTATTAATTTTAACATTGATCTCCCTTATATGAAACGTCTTTGTATTACTACTTGTAAAGGGTTTAAGACTACATTTATTTCCTTAAGTTTTGTATTCACACTATATTTATAACTTTACATTGCAATTGAATACAAGTTTATTAATTTTGTAACTTTAATTTATTCAATCTCTCTACTAAAAGAAATTTACCATAAGTATTCAAATCTTATTTCTAAAATAATATTTATTAGTTATTACCATGTTGCGTATCCCTGTATGTTGTTTACGCAGCCACAACCCATAACTGCATTTTAATAAAATTTATTTATTTTTGTTGCTTCCTTTTATCTTGTGTTGTTATAAATTGTATTATTTATTTATGTATGCATTAGATGGCTGGAAGGACATATGCATTGTACTCATATGCTTTTTATACAAAAATTCGTTTGCATTTAAATTGAGAAAAGAAAACTTGAAGTGCCTGGCATTTCCTGTTGCTAGCAGTTGAAATAGCTCTATGCAATGCATGAGGAGGAAGTTTAATCAATTGAATATAAAGATTCTGCATTCTAACATTTTGCATAAATTTAGCTGAAATGTTGTTTTTTTACTTAGTGATAAAATGTAGTAGAATTTCAATAGCACTGAAGACATTATTATACCCTTCACGAAAAAAAATAAAATAAAGCATATAAAGATTTGTCATTCCGTTTGGAACTTCTACAATAATGACTTCCGATCCAACGAAGTATATAATTTTAAGTCCTTATAGGTAAAGAAGTCAATCAACTTCCTGATGACAGTAAACATCTAAAATTCTTGAAACTTGGACCGCATTTGCGGCACTCGGCAAATTATTGCAATTAGAATTATGAATCCAAGCCCTCCTACAAAAATCTAGTAATTTCAGAAACTAACAAAGATACCCGAATTTCTCCAACAACCAAAATTTCACAACGAAATTGCGAATAATTCGAAATATTGCCCAAAATTTAACATTCACTATAAAATCGAAAAACTGCATTAAAATGAATTTTAAATGACAAGATATCAATATTTAATTTAAGATACCGAAATTCTACCAAATTGTGAAATTTCGCCACAAAAATTTAAATTTCAAAATTTTTTTTTTAATTTCACCAAAAACTGAAAATAAAAAAAATTATTTTCAAAAAATTTAAATTTTGATGCTATATACATATGCTAGAGAATTAAATAAAGAGGTAAAATTTCACCAGAAGTCCCAAATTCACTAAAAATTCTAGATTCACCAATAACATAAATATCATATAAACTTTAATATTGATTAAAAATTTTAATTCAACTGAAATGTCATAAAAACCATAAATTTATCAAATTTCGGGAATGCGCCAAAATTCAAAAATTCACCACAATACGTAAATACCTAAATAGTATGCCAAAAAAAAACAACTAAATTTTAAATAAGTGCCAAATTTACTACAAATATCATTTTCATACGAAAATGTAAATTTTTATTACAGTCTGGAGCAGATTTATATTTTAAACTTAAATAAAAAACGTAATAATGGGCACAAAGTTTTATTAAGAGCATTGATGGAAATGCGGATTATTTTTTAAAGAGAAAGTCATCCGAGTTGAGCACATTGTTCAAAACGGAGCCTTGTGCTCTGCGCCACACGCTGCAGTACCCTTGGTATAATTGAGCTGATTTCTCGACGAATATTTTCCTTTAAATCCACAAGAGATTGGGGATTACCATTACTAAACCCTCTTTTTGATTTAGCCCCATAAAAAAAATTCATGGGAGTCAGATCGGGCGACCTCGGTGGCCATTGGATGTCCCCAAAGCGACTGATCAGTTTTTGAAGGGAATTTTCATGAAGCAAATTCATCGAAGCTCTGGCTGTGTGTGCAGTCGCCTCATCCTGTGGTTTCACGTTTGTGAAGAGTACATAAATGAGCTCGCAGGTTTGGCAAAAAAAATTCCGTAATCATGCGTCGATAATATTCACCGTTGATATTCGTCGCCTGGCCTCGAGAATTTTCGAAAGAAATGGTCCAATTATCTTATGCGTGCGAAAATGTTAAAACACTTACTTTCTTTCAGTCCTTGAACGAATTGAATTTAATAAGGACCCATGAACGAATTAAATTTACACTCGTTCCATCACGTATTCGCCGAATACCGAATACCAACCTTTGAACAAAATTATCGACGATCAATTGCGTATGAATCATTACTCTGGAGACATGTCTCCACAGCGAACGCGCGTTACTCACTCGACCTCGTGACTGACAGATCTCCACAATCGATAATTCCAACAGCACCAACCTCACTCCGCACCGTTTCATACTTTTTGAAATAAGTGTATTTAAAAATATAAATTTGCCACCAGACACCCAGTATTTTACATGATATTCACCACAATTTGGAAATTAAAAATAAGGTTGAAAACTAATCAAAAAAATCAAAATCATTAATAATTTCCCAAAAATCCAAAACTAAATTAAAAAAAAATTAATTCCTAAAGTTTATTAATAAACTAAAGTTTATCAAAAATCCAAACTGAAAATCCCCAAAATATTTTTTGTTCCAAAAAACCAAAAAAAAAAACTCATTTTAACAACAAAAAACATACCACCATATTTGAAACAAATTTTACCCAAAGGCCAAAATTGCTCCGAAAACTCGAAATTTTATCATATATCGAATCGCTAATCGAATTCCGCTAATATCTACAATTCACCAAAAAGTCGAGAGTTATTCAAAATTGGTTAGAATTTATAAAAAAAGCCATAATAAAAGTGCTATAATTTAGAAAAAATATCTCATCTATTAATGTTTATATTAAAACGAAAGGAGAGTTCACATGTAAGATAAGACGATTAAACCAGAGGCGAAAATTAAAAATCGCAAATATTCCTTAACACCGAGTAAAACCTGTAGTAGAGTTTTGGCGGTTCATACTTTTGTAAAGGGTATATAAAATTCTTCCTTGATTTTAATATGCAATCATGCCATTAATGCTTTAAATTAAGATGACTCTTAAGTTAAGTAGAGATGGGAGCAATTCTACAACAACAAGCTATTTATTTTGTGTGTTACATAAGAAATCAGAAGTGCTTGTTGCTATTCTAAATGTTCTCGAACTGCTTACATCTTTCTGACAGTATTTCTTAATTGAACTATTTGTGTCATCAGCGTAGCAACTTTTCTAAGTGCTTTTATTCAGTTAACCATAAGTTTTTTAAAACATACACCAACAATAGCTCTGTTCAGTAACTGAAAGTCAGTACTAATTGTTACTGGAAAAGTGTTCATTAACTCGAAAAACTAGCAACGAGAGAGTAAAACAAGAGAATAAAAATGTGAGAGAGAAAAAATTACTTGCAAGTTTTTGCTAGAAAATTTTTACTAGCAAGAATTTCTCAAACAGCTGTTTTGTGCTTTTGTTTACAAAATAAATGATTGGAAAAAATTTAGAAAAAATATAATTTTGCAATATGGAACAAAATGTAAGTATTTAGTAATTAAATAAATAAAAGAAACAATTTCTATTTTGTTGCTTTTTTATTTTTCTTTAATTTAGCGAGAGCAACAGACAGCAAAGAAGTTCAAAACGACGGAAATATTTAGTACTTTTATTAAATTAAATTATTAAAGTAAACAAACCAGTATAATTGTACTTTTTCCGGTACAATTCAACAATAATGGAAAAGTAACATTTTTTATAAATAGTTTTAAATAATAATATACATACATATATGTATATTCGTTAAAGATTATTTCTGATATACATACATAAATATTTTGGCATTTACGTTAAAGTTAGAAGGCATATTACCACTTGCTGCGAAAAAAAATTTACATACATTCATATGTATATTAAATGCATCATATCGAAAAATTATAGATAATTTAAAGCAATATTTTCTTTTATTTTAGTTTCTTAATAATTATTTCGGTTTTATGATTTTAAATAAATTTCTTTAAAAGAAACATTGTCGTCATATAGTGGTGTATTATGTAATTATGGTTACTTTGGTACAATTGCTTTCAACAACGTACTATTTAATGCCCAGTCAGTACAATTTTTAAGTCTTATATATCATTCCCATCGCGACCGCAATTTACTTGCTAATTTTTGCTTGGAAAGCGTTTATTGACTTTTTCACATTTGGGAGAGTAATTTTGCAATTTTCAGCCTTACTATCTCGTTGCTAGTTTCTGCTAGTCAAGTTACTGAACAGACCTAATATAAATATACGGCCATGTTCCGACACTCGCATCTCACACAAAATTTGCGATTGTGATTTCAACTCGCATGTGAGGTGTTCTGTAACTCGCATTCGCAAGAGTTTTGGCGAGTTCAAATCGCAAGATTATACTGAAGTGAACTGCTGTATTTAAACTAAACGAGTTTTAAAAAAAAACGACAAAGTTATGAATATATTAAATTAATAGTGTTTTCTTTTTATTTAGTCAAAACTAAAGACATTTTGTAACAAATTTTTTCTAAAAACATGAATTTTAAAAACGTTCTGTGCTTCTGCAACTTTTGCCTCTATATTTATTCTTTTGCACTAGCGATTTCAATAAACAGATACGAGTCATCTTCAAAGAATATACGCAGCTAGTGCTGTAATTAATTCAAATGAAATGCCCAGGTATTTTTTGAAATATTTTAGGTTCAGGTATTATAAATATTGAAAATACAAAACTCTGTATTTTTAAAAATGTTCAAAAGCAAATCGCAAGTAAAACGCGTGAGTTGCAGAACATGAAGAAATAAGTTTGTCGATTTGCTACTCGCATGCGATTTGGCACTCTTGCGAGTGTCAGAGCATGCCCGATAAAAATATGAATATAACTTTTCTTGACTTAAAAAACACTTTTGAAATAAAACTAAATATGTATGTAAAAAAAACTAAATATGGCATCATCGGAAGAAAAAAAAAACGAAAACTTTTTTTTAACTAAAACACATATTTTTTAGCAAGATGACAAGAATATCATACCCTGTCTTTCTTCAACATAATTTAACCCAACAATATGTATTAAAATCATCATAAGCTTTATCCTGATTGTATTCCCCAGATACAAATGTCAACGTCATACTATATTCTACATTATATTAGCGATGAAATTGTCAAAGTTTTTTTTATGAAGTTCCATCGTTCGCTTATTTCTTGGTTCAAGTTAAACGAATTTTGCAAGTATTAAATTTATGGGTCTTTTTAATAATGATAGTGTTAATAACATCACATTGTGAAAGATGGTGACGATGATGGTGGTGATGATGGTGGCAATGATGATGATTAAGATGCTACTGCTGTTAGTGCCCCAGCTGCGCTGTGATAGAAAATCATGTTTAAACTTCTTGTTTTAAGAAGAAAAACAATGTGCTAGAAATTTGTGAAAAAAGTTATCAAAACAATTAATCATTTCTTCTTGATTGATGAAATACCGTAACAATAATTATGATCGATAATAAATTTCATTTAAGAATTAATGTGACAGGAATATAAGTGAAATAATAACGTTAATTTAAAATAAAGAGACTTCAAAATGTTATGAATTAATAATGGTTACAAGGGAGTAACGGTAAAGAAAAATATTAGACTAAGGTTTCTGTCACAGCCCAATTACAATTGATAACCACTGTCGATAAACACATTAAAACAATAAATAAAATGTGTAACTCCGTCCTGCATCCATCTTAATGTGGCGCAAGTTTTTGAGCCAAATTATTGAGAAGAGTGAAGGAAAGATTTTTTTATAAACTGCGGAACAGGTATACAACTTTTTTGAATACTATCGCAATGTGCACGTAGATTTGAGCCATAAAAACTTTCTCTGGCATTTTCAGTCAAAAGTACTGTAAAAGTAGGATCGCATTGCCGAAGAATAAAAACAACGCAATCTTTGTGCAGACATGGGCTGTTTTCGTTGAACAAAAATCATACTAACGCAGCGTTTTATAAAAATTGAAAATTAAATATCCACAACAAGACATAAATTTGAAAATAAGGCCAAATTTTTATCCAAAAATGAGGATCAAATTGTTGATGTGTTCTAGGCAACTTCTTTTAGCTTAAAGTTTACAGATTGAAGGGTTATACCAAATTCCAGCTTTTTACCTGTATACTCGTTTTAAGAATTTTTCTGGTTACTTTTAGTTCTCTAGCTATAGTAGAATCAAATAATAGAACAAATAAACGTCAAAGATGATATTTCTGGGACCCTAAAATAAATCGTATTATAAATCAATCTTTCCAAAAATGTAACAATATAATTTGCAATCAGGATGCTTTAAATATTTTTGTTTTTAAAGAATTTTTATTGTAATTTTTTAAGACTGTTTTTATTAATTACATATATGTGTTCTGCGGCACATATGGATATGGAATCAGACCGCTAATATTGTGGGTCCCTTGTAGACCCCTTTCTTTCCACGTATTGATATTTGGCAACCGATTTATAATTTAGGATTATATTACTTTCACTCGAGCCTTTACTTTTGACTGCATTATTTTCAGGCTGTCGACTAGTGACTGTCGGCCTTCTTCCTCATCAAGGAGTGTCTTATAATTGCTAGCATTTGCCTAAGGCTTAGGACCACCATAGGATGCAAATTTAACAAGTATCTGGCAGTGGTCCTACGCCTTATGCCTGCCAATGCTGGACATTTACACACAATGTGGGCTACCGTCTCAGTCTTTTTCTCAGGAGTACCTTTGGAGATGGATTCGCCTTTCACTTGCCAGGTTTTCCTGAATTCCTTCATTAGCCTATAAACACCGAAGTTGCTAAAGTGATTAACCTATCTGTCCCTTGCAAGGCTTTGTTGCCCATTCTTATCGGAATCTCACGGTGAAATGCCTTATAAATTGACCCAGCTACCAGTCGTGAGATAATCTGGATTTTTTTCGTGGCCAGTTAAAATCATAGTTTCTTCAGAACTATTCCTAATTCGTCCCTGTATTGGAGAATGCACGGCTAAGTCTGTATTAAAAGTGGAGATCGACTGGTATGTAGACTTCTCTAAACTAAAAAAAAAAACAAGCAATATCTTGGTCATGCATACCTAGCGTATGCAGTTGCACCGTGGATTAGGTTTTCCTTATAAAAGATTGTTAACTTACCATACTCCTTGCAGAGATTGGAATCTGTTACCGGCCGCCACCACGTGACATATAAGTGAGAACTTCAATTACGGTAAGCCAAACCATAGTGTCTGCCACCTGACAGTGCAGTCAATCTGTTACTTTAAGCCTTTGTTTTACATTGGAATTATGGTGTTTTTTTTCTAGGGATTTAATTTTTTTTATTACCTTCATTTGTAACACAGCTCGTGACAGTGTGTGGCGGTTACGTACTTCAAAATTCCAATCACACAATAATGACTTAAAACAAGCTTTGAAATAAAGCCAATTTCACTTTCTGTATATCAATTAATTTTAAGGTTATAAAAAAGATAAAGGTATCTGAAAGTTGGGAAGCTGAAATTAGTTTTTAAATGTCACTCGTTTATTTCAAGGCCGTCATAATTTCAAAAATATGGCTCTTGCGATTATTGGTGAAGTATTATTTATTTTACTATGCTTTTTCTATTTGACATAGTCGTAAAGTAAGTGAGTAATATTTTGGTAGATCAGAAAAATGAAAAGAAAATTTTCTTAAAGCTGGGAGGTTTTACTTACTTAAATTAAATCTACAAAACATGTCCTGTTTTCACAAAAACTGCAAAACTAGTAACTGAGAGATCGAAAATTTATTCAACTTAAATTACTTCTAATATGGTAAACCTTTTTTTTGTAGAAACATATGTATTTCATGTGATAAAATTAACGAATTTCGTAAACATTATATACGAAAAGACTAGTACTTATTACCTCACGCAAATCTTATTATCCTGTCTGTTATGTGTTGAGCTAATTTTATTACCAACTTAAATTTGTGCAATTTTTATTTTGTTTCTATACGAGTGGCAGGTTTACAAAAATGTTTCTGGACAGTATGTTGAAAAAATTATAACAATCTTACACGTACGGGTCATTTAAGACGTGACTAAATAAATTTGTACTAAAATAAGGCCTCTGTTGCAAAGCCACTCTTAAACTACACGCACACATGTGTAACGTACATTCTAAAAAAAGTATATAAAATAAATAAACAAGTTTTTACGAAAGATACCGATAAACATACATATGTAATCTGCTACTATGCGGCAAGTAAATAGTTGTTGAATTTAAAAACTGAATTGCAGCAGACCTTATTTTGTCACAATTTCATTTATAGGGAAATATTGTCGTAGCGAACACATAATGTAGAATTCTTGTTATCATAATTATTTTTTTTTCTTAAAAAGTTAATCATTTTTATGACACAAAGAAATTGTATTACACTTTTTCTTAGCTTTTTCAAGCGGTGTTAATTTACACCTGCTATTTTCTATTAAATTAAGAAAATACACTCCATTGTGCAAAAAAAAAACTATTTTATACAAAATTTGTATGCAATTGCAGAATAAATAATTTGTAAATGTTACTTTTGGCTGATTAGCATCTGTTAAAACACAATTTATTGCTGATAAAAAAACGAGAAAAGAATACGAACACAACACACATTTTGTGGCACGTACAACTACAAAACGTACTATTTATTACGCAACAACAATGTAATAGAATTTTTGTTAAAAGTCTACAAAACTACTTACTACGTGAAGGCAAGTTTTTTCAAGTGTTTGCTCACAGTAACCTATTTGGTGCTCAAAGAGGCCCTCGGCAGGAAGGCCAGCAAGGTGCTCGGATATAATAGGGCTACTTTAAGCTGGATCACTTCGTTAGTGACAGGACATGGAAACTGTATCATCTGGTTAAGATGAAAGTCGTAGAAGATGATACTTGCAGACTATGCCTGGAAGAGGCTGAGACGGTAGCACACATTGTGTGTGAATGTCCAGCACTGGCTAGCATAAGGCTTAAGACCACGGGCAGACACTTGTTAGATGTGAATGTCATGGGGGAACTAATCCGTAGACAAATGCTAGCAAATACAAAAGGCTCCGTGACGAGGAAGAGTCTCGACAGTTACCAGTCGACAGTCTGAAATCACTTTAGTCAAGAGTAAAGGCTAGGGCTAGCACGAGACTCAATTGAAAGTAAGGTGGTTGTGATTACGGATCGGTTCCCTGAGGAGTGTAATGGGGGTCGAAAAGGGACCCAGAAAGTAAGTGGTCTGCTTCGATATTCCCCCATACAATAATAATAAATAATAAAATTACCAATCTGCAATGATTTTTGCCATAGCATATTTGCTCAAGTGTAGCAAATTTTAGTTTCATATATTTTGTTGTTATGGTTTTGCAAAATGTAGCATATTTGCTAGTGTTGCTACATTTGCATGGTTTGCAAGGATTGTTTGCAACCAAGAGTGAGTTCCCATAATTATTTGTATTCGCCACACTTGAGTTTAACATAAAATCATGTCCAAGTGCAAAAAAACCGATGAATTTAACAAAAAATCTTCCAAAAATGGATAACCATAAAGGAGGTAAGAACCACAGTATGTAATCACAGATAATTGAAGACCACAGAACACGCTAAATTTCATGGGAGTATAGATTCTATGAAGATGTTTACCCAACGTTTCCGCAGAATTTCGTTTAAGCACCAAAGTAAGTTGAAAACTGTATAAACTCTGATAGATGGCTAAAGCAATGTTAGTAATAAGAATGACAAATTAAGAAGTTCTATATATACTACGATCTTTGCCTCCACCAATAGTATGTTTTCGTTCACTATTGGTTTGGTTAGCGAAACCACTGCCGCTGTAACTTTAAGCATCCCCAGCCATTTTTTCTTAAGCTGAAGGCACAGCCAGCTCTAAAATGCACAGCAATTACTGACGCTTCTGCTTTACAGAAGCCGTTCACCACCGGTGGACATTTATATAGAGCAAATATAAAGTTCAGCTCACTTCAATATTTCTTATTTTCGAACCGACAAAAAGACCCGAATTTAATCAACTGCCGGTACGAGTAATAAGAAATTTTAAAGAAATAAAAAATAAAACTGAAAAGACTTCTTGATGAATATATATTGTAATTACCATCGTAATTGAAATAATTCATTTTCTCTTGTATAACAATACGTTCTCTAAATAAAGGGTTGCTGATTATAACTCTGTTTCTATCTAAGTAGTGTGGATTTTTGTTTTGTTTTTGTAGATTGAACCTTAGATATAATAAAAATGGAAAACTGGGGCTCTGAAACAAAGAATCTGAATTAGTGAATAATTTTGCAAAGTATGGGACAGTCCCTTCGGTTCGAATACAGGAAACTATTGCTGTCGTAGCTGCTGCCATACAAAGGAAGTCCTGTATTTCAACAAGGAGATAACCAGCTCAAATAAGTATTAGTAGGCAGACCTTGCAGACAATAAAAAAGATTTGAACTTATTCCAGTACAAAATTTAAATGGCTAATAAACTTAATGCTTTTGTCAGTATACGCTAGAAAAGTACTTGCTAAATTGTCCTTTTAAGCGTTGATCAGGCTCATATCGATCTGAACGGCAACGTGGACAAACAAAATTGTGGATTGTTTCCAACCCAGAAATACTACATTAGAGGATATTGCATTCAATTCGCCTCTGAGTGTGGTGCGCAGTTTCTTCAATACCTCCCACTACTAATTTTCAGGTTATAGGCTTTATAACCTCTGTTGTCTTGTCGTTAAAAATTATAATAAAAATATCGTTTTAGGTGTTTAACTTTTTATAACAAATTCAGAAGTTTTGAATCGAATACGGAGTTTATAAACAAAATATTGAACTAATGAAAGAAATCAGTTTGTAAGTGAGGAAAAAGTTGTTTAATATATATCTTTTAATTCGCTTTTAGAAAAAACCATTTTCGAGAAATCCACAAAAAATATTCCTGTGTACCCAGATGAGTTAGTAACAATTTTTTTAAATGTATCCTGGCTTAAAAGAAAAATAATGAAATTGGTTTTTAAAATCATGAATTTTATGTGAAAAGTTCAGAATTTTATTTAAAAAAACGTATTAACGTGTAAGAATAAGCGCGAATTTCAGTTTATAATATATATAAAAAATAAAACAAATTTTTCAGATAACATTTTAACACACATTTAAAAAACTATTAGAGTAAAATATTACATAAGTCGACAGTCAATTTTTTTTGCTTTTACTATTACAACGAGATAAAAACCAATGTTTGTTGCTGAATTTTTGAAATCAAAACATGCTGTAGTCATAATTGCATTAACGTTTATAAAAATTTGTTTAGTTAAATTTTTAAAATGTGCGAAATAAGTCAAGCGAGCAAAATCTTTGTCCGAACTAATAAAAAACTTTAATTTGGCAGAGTGCACAGTTAATAATATAATTACAAATTATGATGTCACTGGAACATATCCCAGTTCGGCCGGAAGTGTTCGTCCAAAGAAGATGAACTAGCGAACTGAGCGTATCTTTAGCAGTGCTGTTAAGATGTCCAAAGTAATACCGGAACATAATGCGGGCGCTGTTTCTCCAGTAACCATCCGTCGTTCCCGAAAAGAAAACATTTGTTAGTCATTTCCAAAAAAGATTCTTTTTATTAAGACCTTCAAGGCATTTGTGATTTTGAACTTAACTAGTGTTTTCATTTTCAAATTATAATTTATTAATTTACGTGTAAGAAAAATCTCGAGGACAAGTTTCTCACACATTATCACAGCCGGATTTTGAGAAATTCTGTCAAGCAAGATTAAAAAGCCGGCTTAAAAAGCCGCGTGGTAATGTAAAGACTGAAAATTTGAATCATGATGTTATTGCACCTTTGACCAAGAGTAAGAAAATATTTTTATTAAAACCTTTAGCTACACCAGAACGTACTGTGTCCGTATCGGATCTAAAAGATGTCGTCTGAAGATACGGAAATGGATGTAGTTCAAGAAGTTTCTACAGATAAAGATCATAACAATGTTTTTAATATGAAAGAATTCCAGGGTAGCAATGAAGCTCCTACGCTGAACCTTTACCCGGAGGATCATGAGGGTAAATTTATAGTTTAAGCTGCCTCCAACGCCGATCCCGGCAATGAAGTAATCCGGAACTATATTTTTCTTTATCAACAAATTAGAAAAGTTAATGTCAGTTGTATCGTATAAAATTGGACCATACGAGTAGCACCAATGAGTTCGTCGGCAAGGATTTTACTCTGATGAAGCTGAAATCTTTCATTCCAGATATTTTGGTGTACTTTGCTTATAGACACCATAAAAATGAAGGCAATGTATTGATAAGAACCATGAACAAAACAGAAGACATCGATCTTAGTAATCAAAAACAAAAACCCTGAAAGGAACGATGTACAAATTTTAGCTCCTTGAAAACGTCGATTGGCTGTTCCAGTAAATCAAAGTCTGATGCTAAATACATTTTATGCAGCAGTATTTTTGTATGCGAATGAAAAGCAAAGGCATAAAAAAATCGATATATTGCATGGAACGAAGTGGTCCCAGATTTGTAACTTTTTATTTATTTTGCGTTCCATTTTTTGCCAGGTAGTTCAATATTTAATACAAACATTTAAAAAGAAGGAAAACTACCTGAAGTGACGTTCAAAGTTGATATGTTAATCTGTTGCAAAGTTAAATAAAAAGGAAAAAAATACCAAAATGATCCAAACCTAACAGCAGGGTTAAAATGTGTGTTTTATATTCATATACGACATTGCAACACAAAAAGCTTTTATTAGATTTTCAATATGTTTTTTTTTATACTAGGAGTCAAGATAAAAAGAAAACCATATAAAGGCTTGAGCAGATATATATATATATATATATATATATATATATGCTCGGATTGGGGATATAAATAATGATAATACTGACGGCCTTTTGCAGGACCCCGAACTATAATGGTCGTAATAGAAATCATAAAAGATATATTCGTCTGTGATATCGGAGCGTTGTGATTTTCATCGTCGTGTTTCTGGCCGTCTTACTTTAATAAGAGAAATCACCCGAAAGACACTATGTCAATATTTTTTAATCAACATGTGCTACAAGAACCACCAACATTAACCTGGCAAAGTGCGGCCCAATTAGTCTTCTCATTATCGTCTCTGCAATGCATCTTAAACAACAATTTGAAGATGCAGCTCCTTAGTATGAAAAATCTTGTAGAGCTTTGAAGGAATGTCAGAGAAATCCAGAACTAATCACAAAAAGTGTTAAAAACCAATAAATGAAATAGACCCAAAAAAACATAATATTAAAAAATCAAAGGGTCGAAATAGTTATTAAAAATATAAATATAATCACAGAAATTCTGGATTAATTGTTATGCCTGAGCCATCTTGTATACGCAATAAAATGTCTACCACCTCGAGCAATTTTAGTTTAGGGCAACGTAATACAAGTCCAAATAAATCCACTGTTCAACGTCATATGATCTCTTTATCAATTTATATATGTTATAGAGAAGACAAGCTCGAATTTATTTATTGGTTAGCTTGAGATGATTTGAATAAAATTAATAGTAATATTTAAGAAAAAATGTAAGTTCAATGTAAAGGCTGTCCTAAATTAATTTTCATTTTCATTTTAATAAAAAAATACTTTTTTTAAGATATTAAAAATATTTTTATTTCAGTTTATTACAAAAGTTAAAAGTTTTGTTGTTCAAGTGCCCCCCCCCCCCCCCCCCTACTGACTCGGCAGGCTCCCAATCTTTTACCAAAATTATCAAACACGTTTTTCATTAAACTGGTGTCAATAGTTGATATCTGCTTGATAATGTTGGTTTTAAGATTTTGAACTATTGGAGGATTTTTTCTGTACATATTAGATTCCAAAAAAATACAAAAAAATCTGTAGGTCTTCAGCGCATGATCTTAGTGGCCAATTTGCTCCTCCTTTACGATAAATAATACGAGTTTAGAAGTTTTCTTTCAAAAGATCCATTGTTTCTTTTGCTGTGTGACAAGTGGCACTATTTTGTGTAAACCACCTATTCTCTACGTCTAAATCATCAACTTTCTGCCTCTAAAAGCGTCGCATTTCATTTTCGTTTACAAAAAAATATGGGCCTATGATTCCTGCGGATTACAAACCACACCAAAATTAAAATAACTCTTGGAATGGGCTTCGTCGGTGAAGATTATTTTGTGAAAAAAAGTTTAATTTTCTTCTTGACTTATAAAGCCGACATAATGCGTGCTCAGCTGTTTTTAGTTTTTAAGTCAGCTGAATCTTATAAGCCTTTAAATGGAGGTTTCGATACAAAATGTTGAATAATGTGAATCGTTTGATATTTATTTGCTGCGAACGATGAATAATGGATGTTTCTGGATCTTCTTCAACACTTCTGCTCACAGCTGCTATATTCTCGGTTGAACGGCCACTACGTTGATAAATTCTGTTTCTATTATCATGAATGGATACAGTTTCCTTAAATTCCTCAGCCACTAGCTTAATGGCACGATTTGTTGGAGAATTTTCCCCACCAAATTTAGTTCTAAAATTTCGTCTTTATAACTTGAAAACTTTTGCCATTTTCAAAAATGTTTTAATAAAAAAATTACAAGTAGAAAAATATGGCAGCAAACTTAAAATTATACCTCAATTTTAGTCACCTTGTACAATAATTGCAGAGATTTTCGTCTTAATTTGCTCGCAACACTTTGATATTTTTGAGCTTTAAAAAACGATTGTAAAGCTGTTCTTCTGGACAGACAAACGCTCGAAAGATAAAGCACCAAGGTAAATGTGTTTCAAAAGTTATTTTGAATATATTTTTAAACTTAACACTTTTTACGTTTACCAATGAAAAAATAGCTTTAAGTAAATGAATATACTCGTATAAGAAAAGATATTAACTAATATCGTATGTGAGAATTGCTAGGTTGGTCTTCAATAAAAATGTTGCCAGTAAGTAAGATCCTGTTGTATAAATTTACTTCAATTTGGTTTTCTACACTCATTCCTTCATAGTTTATAAAATAAATTTGTTGTTAAATATTAACTCGCTACACCCCTGTTGCCATTCAAGCCTTCTTTTTTTACATCCTAAAGCGAGTTAATACCATAAATATTCAACATCTTTTAAAAGCTTCATACGACCATATTATTTTTCAGCTTTTACTCTTCCATCAACTACATTTGTCCGTTTAAGCCCATGACCATTAAAACTAATTATTCCACAAAGATTAATTATTCGTAGAACACAGTTTTTTGTTGCTGGGTTCCCAGACGGTCACTAACAGTTGTTGTATAATAATTAAAATAGTTTCCACTTTTGACCGTTTCCTTTTCCTTGCGGCCATTGTTTCACAATAACACATACATACATACACCCTTGTTTATTGCATGTTAGTGTAAGTGATATATTCTCTGTACAGTTTTGTTTTATAACATCCAGTATCATGTGTAAACATTGTTGACAAAATAGAGAACAAAAAAATTATACAAAACAATGTTTTTAATGAATGCCCTCGTATCCCTTGGATGTATGTAGAGAAACAAAATATTCCTGCTGGTCTAAGTATGAGTTTATAAAATGTAAATGCGCATATTAAAGAACTTTTTTTTGTAAATTAGAAAGTTTTATAATTAAATGCAAATAAGAAGAGATAATTAAATGTAGATTTAAATTAAGGTTTAGTCTTTTTAAGGGTTTATTTTTGAGAATGTCAAAAAAGAGGATAATGCTGTTTGATAGTGTGCAAAAATACACGGTTTTTTTTGCTTCTGATGTGTTACTTGTGTTGATCGACTTAATAGTTTATCAGTGAGTTCTTGCAACCAGAAAACGAAAGCCTGAGTACAACCCTGAACAAGGTTGTGCAAATGGTTTAAACTAGGCACTATTTCGGTCAAATAAAACCTTATTGAACTGCTGAATAAACATTTGTTCACTTACGAACTGAAATATTTTCCGGTGCAGGAGATCTTCGAGAGTAAATAACGCTCATCCAAATTACCAAATTCAATAATATAAATGAAAGGTAGTTACATATAATATTTTTTAACTTATATAAGAGTTAAATAAAAAAAAAACGGAAGACCAACGTTTACCTTAATTACTAAAGTTGTTACAATTTCCAGACGCAAAAGTTTACCTACATTGTCTCCATACGTAATAATCTAGAAAAAACAATTACCACATTTTTTTCTTTTAATTCATAAACAAAAATCGGAAAAAATCTACAAATTAAGAAGCTCTAAATAGAAAACCGAAGACTATATTTATCAGATGCCATTACGACTCTTCTTGAGTGATATGCATAAGGCAGAAGGAAAAATCTACACAGCTTAACATTAAGACCTAGCCGACACACAAAAAATTTATTAATTGCAGTGATCATATCAATTAGTTTATTCTGTTAATTAAAATTTAAGACGCACGTACGTATACAATATAGATTGTATTATATTAAACTTTATTTGGACGGACTATACCTTTTTTATATTGAAAAGCAAGATAAGTAATGTAAGTTTAATATAAAAATTGTATCAACAATTTAACATCATGGTTCGCTGAATAACTTTATTCGCCCCGACAAGAGAGTCAATCCTTGTCCCATCACCTTGAGCAGTAGCCAGACGAAGAGAGTTCATCTGAGAGAGAGGCACAGAGCTTCTGGTGTTTTGGTGTCAGGCCAGAATATTATTCGCCATGACAAGAGAGGTCAGAATAAGAAGGGCTCTCTTTCCATCGGGCCAGAATTTTATGCTCCCCGAAGAGAGAATCGACTCATGTGCACTCGCAACGAATAATGGCGATATCTTCTGTATGCGTCGGATGGTGTGAGAAGCTGATAAGAGTACCAGCGAATGTGTCAATGGCTACCGAAGGCCCCTCGTATTTCGTGTCGCGCTGTACTTAGTAATTTAAGTTTAATAAAGATTATAACGTTATTGAAAATATTAAAATCAGCTGTCTCGTCTCTCTCTTGGAAACAATAAATAAATATTTTTTGTAACGAACCCTTGAAGCCGCGAGCTCTACTCCAGCTAACTATGAAAACACGTCGATGCAACATGCCAGCCAACTAATCTATCCTCAGCCAGATGTGTGAATTTTTTTGTTTTATACGAAAATTGAAAACTGGCTTCAATTTATTATATTAAATGTTTTCTATGTTCTTTACATCTTGACAACAAATACATATATATGTCTAACAACAACAAAAATAAGTGAACATATCTCCCTAAATTTAATGAATCATGAAAGCAACTTCTATCAAATATGTTTATGTTCTGTCTGATCTCAATGACAAGGGGAAGGTTAAAAGGGGAAAGTTGAAAAGTGAAACATGAAACACAAAAACGCTGCCTTAAAATCAAAAATTAAAGCGAAGTAAAACAACAAGAAAATTAAGCAATTATATGCGTCTTCTTAGCGGTTGCTTGTTTTACCATAAAATTAATGCAAATTATTATGATAGACAAAAGTTAACATCAATTTTCCTCAAATCTATAGACAAGAAAAACTTATACATACAAAATTACATACACACACTTTTCTTATTGGTATTAGGAAAGAGTAACTTTCTTGACAAATACCTTATTAATATTAAAATATTATGTACCAATGATAAATGTTTAATAAGTTAATTTATAATACAACTGCTGCTTTAATTTTTTGTTTATAAAACTTTCGACAATTTCTGTATGATTGTTGTATGAATAGGTACCATGTGAATTCAGAACTTAATCCTGTATATCGCGTTCCAATAACTGAACTATTACCAAGAACCGTGTCTTATGAAGGTCGTCTTGTTTGCCTAGTTCGATTGATAGTCGAATTTTGCACCAATATAAATATAAATCTGCTGGCTGGAACTGTTACGTGAGGGTTATTTCGATTCTAGGGCTTTAGAAGTTGGAAATATGGTTAATGCACTTTGTTGATATGCTGCAACTGTTAAAAATAACACAGTTTGAGTGTTTGAGATGTGAGCTTTAGTAGAACTTGAGGAGAGCATTATTCTTCGTAAATAATGATACGACTCTACGAACTTCCTAATATGGAAAACAGTAGGCATGTTTGAAATTAAACCTTATGGAGCCTCAACTACTTATGTCATCAATTTCAGGCATTCACAAGTAACAATTGTTTGCACACTTGAAAAGTGTCCTTCATTGGCCAATAAATACTGGAGTTCCTACTAAGATTAACCTAGCCACCTCTTGCGAGGCTTCATTGCCTGTCTCTATCCGATTTTACGGCCCAACACCTTAGAAGTTTCTTTGAAGATTGACCCGTCCTCCCCATGCGAGGCATTTTGGTCCATCGCTTATAGTTTCCTTCCTTGGTCAATTTAAACCGGGGTTCCTACAATACAGATCCCTAAAGTAATGTAAAAAAGATGTCCACCCACACAGAGCTCCATATACGCGGGTAAGTCTGTATTAAAACTGCAAATCGACTGGTATCTAGAATTCTGACGCTAGACCCCAAACACCTTCTTGGCCACGCAGCCATGGGATTCGGGCGCATTAGGAATTTTTCCTTGATTATTTGAATCAATTAATAATGTTCTTGGCCATAACTAATGCCTTCCGATTTCATTTAATATATGATTTAGTAACAAGAATTATGATTAGCGCTTGTAATTATAATTTCATAACAATATCTGTGTTATATGAAAGTTGTCATTTCTGCAATTAAAATCATTTTTACAGCTAGAAATTATTAGTCAATAGGAATACAGTTCACGTGACATCATTTGTGCTATATGTGCAGGATGGCGTAGCCCTGTATTTTTACCATTCACCTTAAATAGCATCATAGACTGTGATATCGCCTCTTTTACCTTCTTTTATTTTTTCAGTTTCAGAAAAACACCAGGTTTTTGAAAAAAAGTAACACTTTTACAAACTTTTACTCCGTCATTATTAGTGAATTCATTAAACTTCAAAATTTATCAAACCTGATCTTCGGTGAAACGGCGAAGTTTTTGCTTTACTTTTTGCCACCTAAAAGTACCAAAAGTCACATAGCGCTGCGTTTGTACGCACGCGTGGGAGCAAACTAAATTAATATACAATTTTAAAATTTGCCTTAAATTTCCTTTAAAAAAATGAAAAAAGTTTTTTTTTCTGAAACTCTGTTTAACATACTCAATGAATTCGTCATCCACAACACAAATTTCGTTAAAAAATCAAACTTAACGAGAAGTGAACAAAAAGAGCATACACACGCACACACCCATAAAAGAAAGCTTAAAGGTATGAAAAATATTGCTGTAGAGTGGCGGAGAAAAGAAAATAGAGGCGTTTAAACTAACAATATAATTAGCTCATAAAAATTAAGTTAAAGTCACAAAGCAGTGATTTGTGTTTAAGTGGGTGGAAACAACCAAAGCAACACAACAACAACAACACAAACATAAAAACAACTACAACGTCAAGAAAAATAAAATAAATATTAAGTCTAACAAGAAAATGAATAAAAGAATCAGAAAGGCAGGGCAGGGCGAACAACGAACGCTGTGCAAAATGTTTAATTTAAAGGTTTGGTGTTTGGGGCAATAGGCCAATTAAAATAAAGTGGTTTTTGGCTGGAGTACACAAAAGAGGTTTAACGAAACACTTAAGTGTTGGAAATGTAAATAAGATTTAAAAAAGTATTCCTATTTTAATTGTATAAGCAAATAATTATTATATTTTCAAATGAATAAAGCTATAAAATAAGGAAAGAGATTTAACTTTGAGATTACGGCTTAAATTTGAAACATGTTTTCAATACATTTTACTTTGATTCTCATACCAAGCGTTATTACCTATTTACTTTTTTAAAAGGAAGTTTAATTTACTTTTAGTAGCCAGTTATTCTCTTCCATTATCATGATACTTACGTAGAGTTAGTAACTTTGCTTACAATCAATGCTTGATAAGAAGTTGAGGAACTGCTTCAGTGTTAGACTAATTACGTCAGCTAGCTCCTCAACACCATTCTCCAAATTTCTACATTCTTATCGTCACTTTTAGTGCTATGTACCATTTAGGTCTATGCGTGTGGTCTAATATAGCTGTTTCCAGGGAAATGCAGTACTAGGAAAGAAATTAGCCTTACCTTTCAAGTCCCATGAGATCCATAAGGTCCGAAAAATATCCTGTATTCTAAGACCCAAATACACTGTTCGCTTGTCTTCAGAGCTTGACTTACAATTGTCCATTTTATTCTGACAAAGAGTGTGCCTGCCGTGGGTTATCGATTTTCATCAGAACCGATTCCACTATAAGAGATAATTATCTTTCCAGTTATATTTGGGTTTATTTCGTATTATTTTGTTCTAACTTAATTGGAAGAATAAAAATGCTAAATAATTTGTCAACAATTGGTAATATTTTGAAAACAACCGCCTCAACAGACTTTATTTTAATGCAATTCTTAGGACGTTTTTAGCCAATTTATGATCGGCTCTCTGCATACCTAGCAAATTTGCTAAAAAATAAAAAAAAAAACATAATTTAAAATAACAGGTAGTGAACTTTTTTCAATTGATCCTTAGAAATCTTTTTAATAAGATAACACTCGAACAGAAGTCACAATAATGGCAAACGAGTGGTACCAAGATGGATGTTGGCACTGCTGGAGTGAGAATTGTAAGGCCGCATTTTTGAAAGTAAAAAAGAAAGTAGTTGCAATGCAAATCAGTTTAATCTGTTAGCCGGAGGTCGAATCCTTAAAGCTCTTGGCACTTACCGTTCCAAACAATATGCATTCACTCGGACAGCCTGGCAGCTTTAAGTCATTTCCAAACTACTCATTACAAACAAAGTTGGTCTGCGAGTGCTTAAAACTTCTCGATACCCCAGCAGCGAGGAATTCAATTGCTCTAATGTGAATCAAGGGTAGTAGGCAATGTAATGGCAAACTATATAGTTAAAAAGGACGTAGGCACTCTTTTCAATTCCTGGAGAGATTAAGCAGTCATGCCGCAGTCAAAAATACCCACACTCTACACTGAACTGTTAATAAGAACCTCTACCCTGAACTATCACATGAATAAAAGAAATGCAACTTACAGGAACCAACCTAGGACGAATATAACACACCAACACAAAACAAAGACGACCAGCTAAATAAGCAGGGGGTTCACAAACTGACGTCCACTTGTCAACACAGCTACATAGGAAAAACAGGACGCAAAATAAGTACAAGATTTCGCAAACATATAAAAGACTACAACAAGAATATGCGTAACCCGGCTCGACACCAGAATCATATTTCGGTAACCCCTTGCTCAACAATAAATGTAATACAGCGAATATTAGAAAAACAGTACAACTACTACACACACAGTGCAAAGGACGATGACTAAAAATCCTAGAAAACATGGTATAAAAACAAGAACATTTGACGGACACATCATAAACAAACAAACAAACAAACTCCAATTCCGACGGTATAATCGAACCCCTAAAATTAATCTACAAAACACACAACAAAAATAACAATTACAAACTCAACAAAAAATCCTACAAACAATTAAAAACATCGTTCACCTACCGTCCGCAAACCCCAAGTCTGATGCAATAAAATAGTAATCGCGATTGTCTACCAATTCACAAAAAACACCCGGCTACCAGGTCGCAATTACGGATGGCTATGTGATAAAAGAAGTAAAAAAGGTGACTATAACATTTACCTGTCATCCGCAAACACAAGGTCTGACGCAATACATAATAATACATAAATAAACCAGTAATCACTTACATCTACCAATCCGTACAAAACACCACACCTACGAGCTTTACCTGCTACCTTACCTAGATACTTGAATAACAATAAAACACTTAGAACGAAAAACGACACTGAAGATAGCACATGGTCGAAACCGGTTTGTCCCCAAATCAAACTTGACAAGGGATGACGGAAATTCGTTCCAAAATTCTATATAAAGTTGTGGTAGAAAGTGTTATTTGCAAACTTTGTCAAGAGGAATTAGACACATAAGACCATGCGCATCCTATTTTTTTTAAATTCTCTTTAATTTCACTTAAAATAAGTGTGTTGGTAATAAAGTCGTATTAATGTTATTTTTCAATAAAACCCTTTTCTCATTTTGGGCCACCTTTATGACGGTGTGCAACACGAGCATTTTTAAAAATTAATTACGCAAACTCTGCAATTATTAATCCCACACATCTTGCAACCGAGACACAACTTAGTGTATTAAGCACACACACGTTGCAATCTCGTGTACAACCTGTTCAAGTTGTACCTGCGGTCGTAACGCATATGGCTTTCTTTAAATGAGTTAAAAACTTGTGCTGGAGAGTTGTATTACACTAAGTTCAGCCATGCACCCAAATTGTGGCAATTACTCTTTAAAATGTATTAATTAAACAAATTAATTATTTTCACTTGTAATTTTTTTATTTTTGTTTAAATTTTTTTATACAGAGAGGTTGGCAGCTCGAATGAATTTCATTTTTTATTGATGATGCAGTCTCCGTTTCCACTAAACACTATTCGGCAGAGTTGGATTTAAATCAACTAAGTGCACAATTTAGCAGAAATTGTTCAATTTTTTAATTAAGTTCTTGTACGGTAATTCGGCCTTAATTGCCTCATTTTCTTAATTGCGCAATTAAGGTGCATATCTGAACATGATATTACATGGCTTTCTATATACATAAGATAAGATTAAATAAGAAATTATGTTTGTTATTGAAAAAGTACAGAAAAACATATTTTTTATTATTTGGTTATATATTTTAGTTTTATTAACTTTTTTTTTGTTGAATCAATTAATTATTTATTTAACTAATTTCTAATATTTTTTTAAATAGAGTCAATTAATCTCTTAATTAAAATTTGAACCGAAATGAAGGAAAATACGTATTACTTTACGGAAACTAAGGAACTTATTCGTCATAATTCTGACAGAAGTTTAACATAGCAAGAGGGTCTAGGTTATAAACGGAGCATATACATATGAGTGTAGGTGGCACAAACTAACTACTTCGTATAATTAAATAATGAGATTTCTGCAATTTAAAAGTGGTCATAATTTAACAACTTATTTCAATGATACAAAAATAAACATTTAATTGCAGCATAAGTTTTCTGTACCATTTAGTAAAATAAATAATATAATGGACCATAAATTTTGCACATGTTAATAAATTCTCACAATACTTTTGCATCAAGGACAACATTTTAGCGAAAACGAGTAAACAGGCGACATTTAAAAATTCTTATCAGATTTTTGCACTCTCAATACGTGTATTTTGCAAGTAAACACCAGAAAATATTGTTTAAACGTTTAAGAGCAATAAATAAAAGCAATAGTGCTCGTATTTTGGCTTTTTGCCAGCATGAGGAGGTTTCTTATTTTATATTTTATTTATATTATTTGGCTTTCTTCATTTCTAGGTTCTCGTAAACATACAACAAGTATTAAATATTTAATGTCCAACTTCTTGTTTGCAAATGTGTTCGTTTTATTCCCCTTTCGGTTTGTTTGAGTAGCTGATTTCTTTTCTTTTTTTTAAGCTTTTTGTGATGGCATGTTTTGCAATGCCATTTCGTGCTACATGCCATTGTTGGATATTTCTAATTACAAGTATTTTTAAAACTACAAAAAGTCATTTAATTTGGAATGAAGTTATGGTGGCATTATTGCAGTGTTAGTTACTACTTTTTGGTGTTTTGTTTGGTACTTTTATTTGATCTTAAGGAGAGTTATTGAAAATTTTTGTTTGAAAAGAAAACCGTACGGATTGAGACACACGATACTTGTCCTTTGCATTACGATCTGAATAAATTCGAAACAAAGTTGATATAAATAATTTTCTACTCTACATTTTGTAGAATATGGAATATTTTACTGGGACATGCTGGGGTTTACAATTAAAACTTAGGACGAAATATACAAAAGTTTGATAAACAATACTTTGTGAAATATATTATTTCAAAAGGCTACAACTAAGTTTGAATTTTACGAATCCCTAAGTAGGATGATGCCTCAACAAAATGTCTAATGTCCTTTGTATATAAGAAACTGATACAGCAATTTTAGGTTAATTGAACAAAAATATTCATCTAATGAAATTTTAACAGTCCAACAGAAACACAACAATATAAACATAAGTGCAGGGTGTCCGCCAGGAAGGTATTCTACCTTGTGTTGCCGCCATTTTGGTAAACATTAGTCTTGACAATTCATATTTGGCAGTCGTTAAGTAGAGATGTTACAAATTTATTATGGAAAAATATTCGTTAAACCAACATGTTTTAATCGTTAAAATATTTTATCAAAATCAATCATCGATTACTGTGACGATAAGAAAGTTACGTGAAATTTTTGAGAGAACAAAACGTGCCAACAAGACGCACTATTTATCGTGTAGTGAATAATTTCGGATAAAGAGGGACTGCAGCTGATAGGCCCAAGCATGGACCACAGCATACTACAAGATCGGCTGAAAACATTACTGCTGTTCAAGAAAGTTCGACACCCTGTTCAGGAGATTGGTCTTCAAAGAACAATTTTGCACAACAAATTTGCACAATTTTGCACAAGGATTTGCATTTGTTTTCATTTAAGATTCAGTTGACACAAGAGCTTCTTCCAGAAGACCATTTACGTCGCCGTACATATGCCAATAGGATGCTACAGCTCGCCCATGAGATTTGAATGGATATGTGAATAAACAGAATAGTCGGTTCTGAGTAATGGAAAACCCTCAAGTTATTCATCAGTCACCTTTGCATCCATTAAAAGTGACAGTCTGGTGTGAAACTGAAAACGGCGTAACGGTAACTGTCAATGGGGATCGATATCGTGATATGATTGTGAACTTTTTAACGCCACAACTGCATGCTTTGGACTAACATATGATTTCAACAAGACGGTGCCACATCGCATACAGCCAGGATTACAATGGAATTACTGCGAGACCTCTTTCCACAACAAGTTATTTCAAGGAATGGTGATGTTGATTGGCCTCCACGGTCGCCTGATTTGACTGCTCCGTACTTCTTATTGTGGGGATATCCGAAAAGCAAGGTTTATGCAAACAAACCAGAAACGCTGGAGCAACTCAAACAAAATATTCGTCATGAAATTAATTAAATACCGCGTGAAATGTGTTAGAATGTAATGAAAAATGTGTTCAAAAGGACTCGTATTTGTGAGGTTAATAGAGGCGGACATTTATCTGATATCGTATTCCATACATAATTGCCGACACTAAATAAAACATTTATCAATATACGATCCATTCTCTTTCATTTAATCAAAAGTAATAAACAAATAAATTAGTATACCTTCCCGGCGGACATCCTGTATAAGTGTATTTAACAAGAATATTGAAGCTCTTCCAAATAACCGTTACTGCGGATGTCACCTTTCCGTTTATATCTACTCCTTTAATCAGTGTATACAACATTTTTTGGTATTTTTTCTTCCGGCTTCCAACTTATGTT
Organism: Phania funesta; assembly: GCA_963932375.1. NCBI lineage: Eukaryota > Metazoa > Arthropoda > Insecta > Diptera > Tachinidae > Phania > Phania funesta. Next base: position 97,275,803 of record OZ010653.1, on the reverse strand, counting down.
TTTTTAGAACTCCTACGTAGTTTGAAAATGGCGGCATCTTGTGTTCTCGGGTGATTACTTCAGTAATCACATAAGATATAATAAACGGATGTAAGGAATAATGTTTGTAGTACTTAAATAATAACGTGAATAAGAACGTAAGTAAGTTTGTATATAATAACGTAAGTAATGTAATTAAGTACGTAAATCCAAACGCAACTACGTAAGCAATGATGTAATATAGTACGCAGATAATAACTTACGCAACTACATAAGTAAGTACGCAAAGAAGTGCGTAAGTAAGTACGTGTGTTAGTACGTTTTTGATGATATACAAAATATTTTTCGAATTAGACCCCGCTATGCCTGACACATCCAATGCTACAATATAACATTACAGGTGACCACAGCTGGTCACGGGGATAGTGGAATTTTGGCTCCTTAGTATTTATGCTTGTAACCTTTAACGAAGTTGATGGTCAAGGCCACAATCGATGTTACCATTACCCAATCTGTACAAAACTGATTAAAAGTTAAAGTTGGATAACAGGACGCAGTTAAGTTAAAATAATATTTATTATCCCATAGCCATTTTATGTTATTAATTTTAAGCATTTAAACGTTCCTCTTGATAAACTCTGTAGAATACACATAAATGAATCGGAAGTTATTAGTTTTCTGTCCATTATTTGGAAACCCAAAAGCAAAAAACAAACAAGAAATCAAATGGTTTCACAAAAACCCATTTGCCATATTTTGCCGTATACCATACGCGCGATTATTAGTTTTGCTACCGATTATAGCATTACATAAAATAAAAGCTTTTTTTGCTTTTTTACTACAGCTCATAAATTTTATTTTACAAAAGCTATAAGTGCAACTACATTCAAATGCACATATAAGCTAATTGAAACAAGAGAAGAATTAAATGAAAAATATTACTTCCATTTTTCTACGTATTCCCATTTATTAATTTAGCAGCATGTTTAGTGAAAACTTGATATTAAAAAAATTATAATTTTGGTAGCACACGTTTCACTTCTTTTCATTACAGTAGCAATACATTTCCTGTTTGTTTTCTTTTTTCTCATTATGAGTATTAGAGAAAGCGTTGTAGTGTTTTTTTTTTTGGTAGCTCATTACTTAAAATATTGATAAATATTGATTAAATATTAATGTAAAAATATTGTATTATTGTGACCAAAAAGTTTCCTTGTAGTTTTACAATTTACGGTAGGTGACTAGATGCAAGAGATTTTAATTTATGCAATTAAATTTCTAATTACAAATTGAATATGATTAAATTTTGGCAATATGATGACTTACGATGTTGAGAAATGTTCACTATCAATCTCGGTGGCCTATGCATTGATGTAGTAGGAATTTACCAACTTGTTCAATACTAATATTAAGCTGAATTTAGTTCCGACAAAATTTTTTTCTCGACATTTGGTTGCTCTAAGTGAGACAGGAAAATTATTTTGTTCCAACATTTCTCAGCTTGAATTCGATTACTTTTTGTCCGGACTAAGTTGTCCTAAGTTGCCACATCATATAGTGTTTGCTTAATAGAGATGAAGGGTTTATTGTAGCTAAATACTAAAATTGAAATATATTAAAACGGATATACAGGGTTTCCGCCGGGAAGGTATACTACTTTATTTGTTCATTATATTTGATTAAATGAAAGAGAATGGATCGTATATTTATAAATGTTTTATTTAATGTCGGCAAATATGTATGGTATACAATATCAGATAAATGTCCGCCTCTGTTAGCCTCACAAATGCGATCCCTTTTAAACACATTTTTCATTACATTCTACATTCATTCACGAATATTTTGTTTGAGTTGCTCCAGCGTTTCTGGTTTGTTTTCATAAACCTTGCTTTTCAGATATCCCTACAAAACGAAGTCCGGAGCAGGTAAATCAGGCGACCGTGGAGGCCAATCAACATCACCATTCCTTGAAATAACTTGTTGTGGAAAGAGGTCTCGCGGTAATTCAATTGTAATCCTGGCTGTATGCGATGTGGCACCGTCTTGTTGAAACCATATGTTAGTCTAAATCATGCAGTTGTGGCGTTAAAAAGTATTCAATCATATCACGATATCGCTCCCCATTGACAGTTACCATTACGCCGTTTTCAGTTTCAAAGAAGTAAGGTCTAATGATGTCTCCTGACCAAATTGCACACCAGGCTGTCACTTTTAAGGGATGCAAAGATGACTGATGAATAATATGAGGGTTTTCCATTGCCCAGAACTGACAATTCTGTTTATTCACATATCCATTCAAATGAAAATGTGCCTCGTCACTCAATATGATTTTTTCATGTAAATTGGAATAATTTTCCACAATAATTTTGCCACGTCTCTACTTCACGACTGCCAAATATGAACTGTCAAGACTAATGTTTACCAAAACGGCGACAAAACAAAGTAGTATACCTTCTCGGCGGACACCCTGTAAATCAATCCCTTAATTTAGAAATGAAACAGCCCGAGAAAGACTGCATGGTTGATATGAGTAACAGCTTGTACCAACCTAAATCACAGAGAACAACGCATTAGGACGGCAACAGCAAATGAAATAGGATTTTCTTTAAGTTGATTTCACATTTATTAAAGAAATTGTGTTGTATTTTAAACAGGTAACAAACGCCAAGCGCATTGGAAAACTTTGTGTAGACGCTACGCAGTAGCATATAGTAGCTTTGATTTTGCGGTATATTTTTTCGTAATGAGTGAATCGTGTTTCACAAAATTCTGAGTCCAATATATTTTGTCTGGTTAAAAATTTTGTTTAGAACACATGGCACCCTATAATATAACATTTTACTTTTAACCATATTATATTACAGGGTGCAATTTGTTTGTCTTAGACACAATTTTGTATAGGATAACTTTATATTATAGAATGCCATTTAGTTAGTTCTTATTTAAAATATTGCTACCACCAGTCACGGTTTCGGCATACACCCAATGATTGAAACCATATAAAAAGAGCTGGCGGCGTATTATAATGAAGCGACTCTCGACAGTATAAGTATTTTTTAAATATGTACAAAAGAAGATCGCCAGAGAAAGCATCGAAATAAAAAGTCATTGTATTCTGACGACACTGTGATCAGCAATCTTGCGATGTTTAGTTTCGCATACAAAATTTATGTAAAGTCATTATCGGCGGCAATTTAAATTAGGAATTCAAGTTTAAAAGAGTTTTTTTATGTTTATTTTTTTGTCTTGTAGGAGGGGAAATATTACATTCATATTTCCTCTTGTGGTTGCTAAAAAGTATAAAAAATTGTGTTCACAGTTTGAACTGACACATGCTTCTTGCAAATAATATTTAGGTTTTAATACAAAATTAAAATTGTAAATATTTATACATTTTTTTTTGGCTGAAACTAGAACTATGTAAACTGTATGAACACAGTGCAGTAAACATATTTTTCCACGCATCAGAAACAATAAATTAGTGTAAGAAATAATCTCAAACTCTTTCAATTTTTAATTGAATTTGAACAAATTCATAATCCAATTCTGAATAAAACAGTCATAACTTACATCTAGCAATCCGTACAAAACATCCGACTTACGAGCTTTACCTGCTACCTCTTCACACCTTACAGATGCCTACGAGCTCACATGAAAAATAAATACCTGACACACAATAAAACACTAATGAATTGATGCAAACTTCTCAGAACGAAAACTGACACTGAAGATGGCACATAGCCGAAACCGGTTTGGCTCCAAACCAAACTTGACAAGGGATGACGGAAATTCGTTCCAAAAACCTGTACCCGTTTTCTTAACTGTTATGTCAGCCATGTGCAGGACTAAACATTCTCTTACTACTTCCAGAAATCTTTCTCAGACATATCGAAAATTCCTTTCCATTTTCCCGACATAAATTGAATTTTTATATAATTCTCTGCGATATACATATTTAAAAGTTATTTTTAACAATAAGTTTTTCTGGCCAAGTCGGTTACGAAATAGGCTGCTTCTGCAGACTGTCTCAATAAACTAAATAATACTCGGCATAGTTTTTATAAAAGGGGTTTAAACGCCGAATCGGAGCTGCGGCTAAGACTACGCGAACTTAGTTTATAAAACAGATAACCCATATAGTACTGTGGAACAACGAAGCGTTGTAGAGCGTAAAATTTGAATGTTATATCAGGATTTAACTGTAACAAAAATTACTCCCTTTAAAAAAAAACTTTATGTAATACGATAAATAGATCTTATTAACAGAAACAATTTTTAAAGCAATATGTAACCAACAAAATAAATAAAGGTACCACAAAATCAAGCTTTTTACTGACACCTAACATACTTTGCAATTGTTGGTGAAAAATACTAACTTTTGAATAATAATAAATTTTAAATATTTTGTTTTCAATTCTTTTTTGCTCGTTAAACAGCGATATCTTATATACTTGAAAAGTATTAATTTAATTGGATTTTGAAGTAAAATCTGTAATGCCAAATTGAAAGCAATACGTCTGGCATATATTTGAGGTATAACTTTTTCTTCTTATTTACAAAAGTTTCTGTGGAAATAAGCGTTCGGTAGAATTTGGTAGAATTCTCTTTTCTTTGTCATTAACTAAGGTGTCTATTTGTAGAAATAGAAGAGAAAGGTTACTTTCCCCAATTAGCCTCCGGATAAAAGAAACCCACAAAATTGCAATGCCCAATGAAAGCTTGGTTTCATATGTGGAAATATTGTACAATCAAAATTATTAATATCTACATATCTTATGAATATAATTAAAAAGTTTAACACGTTATGGCTGCCACTTATATAGTAAAAATGAATCTTCTTTCCTCCCTTGTCATGGTCGCCATTTCGGATTCAAATGAAAACCATGTAGTGAATATTATCCGGACCGGAATAGCGAATCGATAGACACTTACTTCACTTATTCAAGTTGAACAAATAATTTAGACGATTTGTTAAATCATGCATGTATTGTATGCAGAACGGCGGCCAAATATCGCCAGCCCATCTAAATTTTTGTCCCAAATGGTTCCGAAAATTATCAAGTTATCTCTGCACATCTTTTAGATATAGACTTTAGTCCCTCTAAATAGTTGCAGTGCGAAACCTTTGGACGTCGAAAAATCTAACTTCTTTCGTAACACTGCCCGTCTTTGCCGCAAGTAAGAAAACCAATTATTCACGGTTGACCCTTTTTCAGTCAGTATCCAACTCTGAAGTATTGAACGGAGCATCTCGAGGAACTTACGTAGGAAACGATTTCCTATAGCTATCTAAAATAATTTTAAATGCTGTTTCATAATGAAGAGTCTTAATCACTGGATTTATTATATATCCATTGACTTGGGATGAAAAGGAGATGTGATACTGAATTTCTTACGATTAGAAAATAAACGAACTAGTCCGCGTGAATTCCTTTGTCTAAAAAAACATTGTAGGAAATTAATATAAAAATCATATTTGAATTGTAGTAAAAAATTGTTTACATTTAACATTTCCTCACATTTATTAATTTAATAAAAGCGCTTCTGTAAAAAGCTCAAGGAAATAATTAAAAAACGATTAGTGTCATGACAATGAATTCAATTTTATGCTTTTAGAAAATAAAATAAAATTATTGTTTTATGTCAGTAAACAAGCTGTAAGTAATTTCATATCAACAAATTGTAGTCCTTCCTTTGTTTTTAGCTTTTTGCTGTCATTGCAGTGAAGACTATAAACAAAGTCATAATAAGCACAGTGGAACGAATGGTTAAAGAAGTTGGATGTAGTGTAAAGGGTAGAGAACTTTTTTGTATTTTTTTCTAGGCAAAAGAGATCGTGGTAAGTAATTCAACGCAAAAGTCTTTTCATTTGCTATAGTCGTTTTGAAAGAACGCGCATTGGCTTGGTGCAAATTTAATTGTTTTTTGTTTAATAAAACTGCTGTTATTTCGGGTATTGCTAGGAGTGCAGGTATTTAAATCAGAAAACTGATTTCAATATTCATAAAAGTTTTTTTGTAGTTTTGAGATGATTTTATGGCATGTGGCCTCGGCAGCTGGCGCATACGTGCAATATATGAAGAGCCAATTTTCAGCCGATCTTCGTCATAACTCAGGCTGCCATTTGGCAATAACGTGTGGAGTATTGTGTACCAGGTATTTAATTTTTCTTTCTATTAGCATAGACATACGACTTTACAATCAAAACAATATAAATGCGCCAAATCACATAAACAAGGTGGCCACTATCGTTTCACAAAACTAAAATTAGTGCTATTACGGACTGTGTGCTATATGAGGCCATTCTGCTGAAACTATACGTCGCAGTCGCTTGTGGAATGTCAACTTTTGCACTGCAGCAATTCCGCTAATTCTCAGAAGAAAGCTTCTGCTATTAGTCTTCCGTATTGATGAGATATTTTTAAATCTTAATTTTTAAAAATTGAAGCAATTGATTACTTCTCATCACACTGTTTTAATAATTTCCGTAAAAGACACTTGCCGTTATCTACATGAACATAAAAACACCTAAAATACTGGCCATGGAAAGATAAGAAAATCATTTTAGGTTTTTTTTTTGTTTTTCCTTATTGTTATAGAAGTTATTGTGTTGTTTCCTTTTTAGTTCTGGGCTAAACTGTCAACATGAAAATTACAATGACGTTTGTGAAAAATGGAATACAAAAAAGCAGAAAAAACATTTTCAGCAGCAGAAATGAGGACCAAACGTTAAGACCACCCTCATGGCTTTACTTAAATACTAAACGGAAAAATCAGTGCTCGTCATTCTATTTTTGGCTGCTGTTGTTGTTGCAAAATAACTACATTTCGTTAAACATTTGAACTTACATTTGAACTCCCATAACACATTCTTCTTGTTCTTATGTTTTTTTTATTATGTTTGGTATTTGTTGTTGATGATCCTAATGATTTTGTTGGATATGACAATGATGTTGACAAAGACAATAAGTTTATAAACGTATATGTGTGTGTATGTGTGTGGGAGTGTGTGTTTAATGCAACGCCTTTCTTTTCTAAATGCAATTCATAAAAACATTCACCATTGGCTTTCGATTCTGCTTTCAGGTTGAATATAAAAAAATTAGATGGTAAAATATCAAAGACGGGGAAAAGCAGAAGTGATAGTTACGATGAGCAACGTTCCATCATTTGTTTATTCAACTTTAAAATAAAAGTAGATGTATTGACGTTATTAAACTGTTTGTAACATATTTAAATGAGGCTACATATTTCGCCTAGATATCACATTTAGTACTCGCTAAAGGAAAATGTGTTTTCCATGTATTATTCTTGGATATATTTCCACAATCAGACACATGGTCCCATTGTACCGAAACCCAAAAACAATATCCTATGCCACTTGATACTATGATTTGTTTTTTAGTTCGAAGTCACGAGATTTTATATAATCAGGGATATCGGCTTCTAAGACATCATTAACTTATTTACAAAGTGGGACGGACACAACGGCTCTTAAAGTACTCAGAATGGGACAATAGTGTATGTATGCCTAAACAACAAAAGTGTTAAAAATACTGTGTGTATAAAAAAATAATTTTCCACACTGGAATGGTAATTAAAACTTTTTGTCAATAACAATTTTACAGAGTTTTATTACAACAACAGTTGCCGTTACTTTACGCGAACTTTTAATCAACTTGTACTAAAATCTTATAGAGAAAACGTGTTCAAACTTGAATACCATGGCATAACGCAAGAGTACGGCTGGGCTACTTTTGAAACATTATTCTCTTTACCTTAGAGAACAAATAGGATCCTTAAAATTTTCATTGGGACGTATAATTTCAACTGCTTCGACAGTGTTAAGGCATATAATGTCACATTAAATGCATGAAAAATCGTGGAATCGCGGTCTTGACTGCTATATTTTGCAGACTTTCGTCGACCTCTAATAGCGTTCCAATAGAATACTAAGCAACACAGTATTTTTTTAATTCTTCGATAACTTGTAAAGGCATTTTAATAAAAATTGTAGCTGACAGAGCTAATTTGGGTTAATTTGATTTGCAGTCGCACGGCTAGTTTAAGAAGTATTTAACGACAAACATTTTTTTTTTGCCAAATTAATTTCATAGTTTTTTCCTGCAAAGAAACCAACCAATATTTGCTGTAAATTGTCCGATACATTATAACTTCTTAAAAGAGTTTTAGGAAACCTAATCTGCAATAATCGGGAAGCGTAGCTGAACGGTACCGCGTCCATGAGTTGTGGAATGCCCCATATATATAAGGGATAGCAGCGAAACAAATAAGCAGTCGCGGACGGCACAACGGCGTTGAAAAGCTGGTATCAGAGGAGATTTGGGTTACGCTATATCCCCATTGAAATTCAGAGTGCCAATGATAATCGGATCGTTCGTGCCACCAGATAACCAACAGTAGCATACTCCCGCCTGGAAGTTCGCTGGCAGCCACAGCGGATCGGATGCGATAGCCTAATCAGCTGGCCATCTTAAACTAAACCGAATACCGAAACCATATGACTCTGTGGGGCTTATAAACATTTCAGGAATAAATATATAAAATATAATCTGCAATATATTGTAAAGAAAAATGGGGCCCTCACAAGCTTCCGAATTAGTTTTGCAAAAAAAGGTTTCCAAAGTCTAGCAAACAAGGTGACAAAAATTGATTTCTTAATTTAGTAACCAGGAATTTTATTCATTTTTGATTTCAGATATTGGTTTCTTTGAAATGAAGTTTCTAGTTTTTCGTCCTTATTCTGCTGCCTTTGCATTGTCAAATGTGCCAAATCTGTCAGAGTCGGGCTGTCCCTAAAAACTAAACTTAGTTTCTTGAGCTTTCAGTTTGTTGGTAACAGTGTTCCCTGCTTGTTAAAAATTTCACGACATCTCACGGAACAACTTAGTTATTCTGATCCTTAAAGGGTGCCGATAGTGTTACGACATAACATCGCGCGTATTAATAAGCGACCATCAACGCATCCACACGTGTTCATATAGGTAGCATTGAAAGACCATGGATACCTTAACTCTCTACAAACCTCTCGCTTTAAACCTATCCATTTTTCTGCTGTCAATAGCTGTTTTTCTGATAGCCTGCGTTGTATTGCAAAGTTAACAAGATTTCCTCGTGAACTGCCGAGAGCAATAATTATTGGGGACTTGCGCCCCAGGGGCTGATCGTTCCCATGTTACCAAAGTCTATATCGTTACTACAAGAACATACAAAGTCCTAACTTCTTCAAGTTCCAGGCCCTATACAAGCCTCTCTTCCGGCAACAATATATCCAGGCGGCGATATCATTAAGAAGACATGCTTCTGAGAGCAGTTAAAAGGACCATATTTAAGTTTTAAACTGCTGCACTGACCATGTTTTTAGTTTATATATGAAATTAGGATTATATAATTATTTCCAAACTTCAGCCATTATCCTGAATCCGTCCGTTTAGTTCTTCAGCCAAGCACATAATTCATCTAAATTGGAAAGCAATCTAAGGTCCAATTAACGCCACTGTTTTGATCTGCAGGACCTACAAGAGCCGATATTGACGTCCAATGGCAGGTTGCAGCTCAGTACAATCTCACCATCAGACAACAAATGATTGGGTAAACACCATGATGGTCGTTTATATTTTGCTTAGAGGAGTACTGTGAGTTTTTCTAATCTCTCCTACCGAACCACCCTCTATTGTACAATTTGATTTATTTCTCGGTTTTTAGTTTCTTTGTTTTTGTCATATCAATCTCTTGTAATGTCATGCAATGAATTTGTCATTAATCTCAAATAAAACTTGTACTAAGACAAAATGATGATATTAAAAAAAACCCAATGACATCGACAAGGAACATTTATGTTGGAGACTTTTTTCTCCCAAAAAGATGTAGGAAAATGTAGAGAGATGTCACCGGACGCTAGCAATGACGATAATGATTTAAGAAAGAATATAGATGATTTTTTAATAACAGACAACAACTGTGAGCATTTATTACTTGTGTATAAATATTTGAACATATTTTCTTTTCGTGTATAAATACAAGTCATACAACTGAAGTGACAATAAATTTGAAAGACAAATTTTGAAATCAGGATTTTTTAAAATGGCTTTCGATTACAAATACTGACAACTAGTTTTATTCATGAGTAAATTCTTATTTATGTTTGTTCATAAATTTCTAACGTCAAATATACGAGAAGTGTTTTTAAAATTTTATTGTCTCGGGCTGGTGAAAAAATTAAGTACGAAGAATAACAGAATTTAAGACGCACGGAAGTTCGCTGGGTCAAATTTCAGACCTAATGCACTAACTAAATTTGCTGCCTTTAAACATAATATGAGTATGAGTTTGGAGGTTTCATAAAGTGCATATATTAGTACCTATTCACTGTTCCCTCACTCATTATTATTAAGGGGCATTTCCACCATATCTAGAGAGCTGAAAATTTGGTAAGTAATAAGAAAAATCTGCAAACGGGAACATTTCTTCTGGGTGGGTGGCCTCTTGTAGGTATGGGGCACTTTCACAGCAGCTAGAGAGCTGAAATGTGTTTTACAGGTAGGGAAACATAAATAAAAAATAAGAATCCCAATTTAAAAATCTCTAGACCATCAACCAAATGAGAGCTATGCCACTTCCTTGGCGTACTCCAGATTTCACATCAATATATTGTAAAAATATGTTACTGCTTTCTACTTGTAATATATGAAGTTATTCAGCTCAAAGAGTTATAAGTGAAAACACATAGTACGCGTTTTAAATAGCAGTAAAAATTGGTAGACTTAATCAAAAGCCTTTCTCAGGCGGCAAGGAAAGGTCTAGCAAGATCAAATCGCATGATCTTAGCGGCAAATACACGTCCGCAAGATAGAACCTTATGAATGTCCCGCTAAACGTACACGTTCATATCGTTCAATGTGGGTCAAGGTTATCTTTGATCTTCTTCGCTTCCTGGTAACAATGTATATATACATAGAAGAAAGAAGAAGCGGAGAAATGATGCAGCCTTTAAGGCAAACAGTAGCTTTTCGTAGTCGCAATAACAACAGGTGAAACTCGGTTTATCTAAAAATGCACCGTAAGAGTAAAGTTAATTCTTCGGCTAAAATGTGGGTTCTATTCTAATTTCGAAGAATTTTGATTTGGACTGCTGCAAACCGTAAAGATCACCCTCCCATATTTTACAAAGATTTTAGGGCCAGCACTCAGATGATGACTCCCACTCATACAATGATGCGCTAGATTGTTGGGACTAGAAAAAAAAATTATGTGAAGGAAGATAGAGAGAATACTATCTGTGCACATTCGATTTACATTTTCCCATATTGATAGGGGCTGGAAAGGTTTCTTCGGGGAATCTATTCCAACACGATTAGTACGGCTAAATAACGAGCTTTTCTTGTAGTATGTTATGTGGACCACTGGGAAATATTTCGCGAACGTAAGAGCCTTTAATTGGAGCTCATTCCGTTGTAGTAACGATATTCTGCTGCCAAGCTTAAGCAGCTTCGCCATCTCTTGTACGCGGACAAGAATTCTGAAATTAGACTTTGAAGAACCATTTCGAGCTTATCACAAATATCTGGATTAAGTTTATCATTCATATTCTGCCTCATAACTTCAAGAATTGTAGTGTTTGGGCTGAAGATATATCCGAAACAAGTTAATGCAATCCTGCAAGGCCGTGGGACGTACAAAACGTAGGCATATTTTTAGCGTGCCTTTCGTCTAGTGTGTAGATTAACGAAAATAGCTAAAAGTGAAGAAATTTGCGTTCGAAGTTTGTCGCATAAATATCCACCTTGCACAATTTCTGCACCTTAACATCACACTTTCGCCACGGCTAGTTAAACATACGCAACATTCGTATTCACCAGAAGTAACTTCATGTCATTTTTTCCTTTAAAAAGAGTCGCGTTACTGTTTAGTGAAAATCCTTGCGAGGAAATTGAAAATATTAGGGACTGGAATCGATTTTAGTAACGATAACTGATAATTATTTCGATTACTCAAACACAGAATTGGGAAAATATAAGTGTTACATAAAATCGAGACCAACATACTGTGTACGAATTAAAATAAATATGGTTCAGTAATTATTCAACTTTATTACTTTTTGCCCAGAAGGCGAAGCAGGGTTTCATTTATCTTTAATTGAAATTAAAATCTACTTTATTTTAGATTCTCTGCTTTATATATCCCTACTTTCATTTATAGTAAGAAAAAAACATATTCTTTGCTTTAATTTCTTTACTCAAGCACTGAATATTTAGTTTAAGTTTACAAGGCCTTTCCCAAACAAAATACTTTCAAAAATCTATCTGATATTTAAAAAAGCAACAAAGAAAAAATCCTTTTCCAAAAGAAGGCCAGTTGTTTTCACAGTTCTTTTCTCAACATTTGTCTAAATATTTCACACATTTTTCTAGGTCGACAAACAGCATAATCCTTTGACCTTTTTGTGGGTGGGGGGAGGTGGGTTGCATACTTGGCCTGTGCCACAGCATCAGCCAATTGTCACATATGCTGTGTTTTCCCATTAGCCTTAACATTAGTGTGAAGCTGTTTGATTGCGTATACTCGTGTCAATAGTAAAAGTGTTTGTATCAAGTTTTTAGACTTTTTTTGGTTGCAAAATTAAAGGCTTGATTGCCAGTGTTTTCTTATCGCTCAAACACTTCTGGTAGCACTTTCACTTTAAGTATTAAATTTCTTGCAATCTTAAGTTTTCTGTATTTTAAGGGATACATTTTTAGTATTGTTTTCACGATTACGTCTCATTTATTTTATGATACGAGTATGTTTCAAAACAATTTTTTTCTTTCTTTTCTTCCCTTTGTTCATGTTTGTCGGGCCACAAGTTGAATCCTTATAAATAGTTCGATTTTATGTTTTTGTTACATTTTATTGTAAAGAAGTGTGTGTGCTGGTGATTTTGTGTTCATGCTCCAAGACTTTTGTAAATTGTTGTGATTTTTCTTGATTTTTTGTTTCTTTAGCGGCAAGTTTTTTTTGTTTGTCTTGTATGTTCTCCCTTAACGTGCATGGATGGTAATGTCATGTTGAAATGACATAAAATCAATGTTTATTGCAAAGACATTTGCAACATTTGCACACTAAAAGGTGGTAATAAGAATAAGTTTCTTTTTGCTGTGTTAATGTAATGTAAGGTGTTCGAAATGTAGTAGAAAAAATTTGAACAAAAAGATGTTGAATGTATTTAGTGTTGTTCAGAAATTTTTTAAATTAAACGAAATAACTTTTAAAGTCTGCTGATTGAAATGAATTTAAATGAGTTTATTGAGTCAAACAATTAACTGTTATGGGCCTCTTCATCATTCCAGCCACCTTTTTTTTTGGTTATGTGGGGAAAATTGTAGTCTCCCAGGCCTGTCCGGGTCGTGGAAAGAAAGTTTTTAAAGTTTTTAAAGTCGCAACAGGCTGGAAGTTATAAAGGTGATGTTACGTTAGGTATACCTATTTAACAGCTGGTTGTTGATATAACTCCTCCGATTAAATAACGTAATTGTTGTGACTTATATGCAATTTCCATGCAGAGATGTCTCATTGCATTGCAATGTAACTCGCCGGTAGTACAAGCAAGATCCCTACATAATGAGTAGCAAGGACTTTAAATTACTAACTAGTTACAGGCCAGTCAGATTATTGAATTCTCTCGAAAAAACTTTGGAAAAATAATATTAAAGAGACTAAGATTTTTTTTTACGAAAATAATCTCCTACACAGCTGTTAGTATGTATTAAGGGTGGTGATAAAAGTAAACAAAAACAGTTTAATCTACGGTAGCCTTTCGAAGTTGCAGGTTAATTTTTAGACGAAAAGAGTTTCCCAGGGTTCAGTTTTATCACCCTGGCTTTATAATCATTATATATCTGACTTTAAGAGCCTCAAATGCAACTGATTATTTTACCGAATTGAAAATTAAAATTAATAATGACCAGACGCTGGCAATACCGTTTCCTTAAAACAAATCGTCGAAAAGAAATTCATTTCTAAAATTGTAGCACGGAAATCGTTTTTTCAAAGTTTATTAAATATCTGGGCGTAACGCTAGATAAATATCTCAACTTTCAGGAACATATAGAAAACATTTGCACAAGAGCAATTCGTTGTGTGCTTCCATCTTCTTGATAGGAAATCGTCCCAATGTTCGATTTTTCGAACAGTAAATTTCAAGAGTTTTTGTATTTTTTTCTCTTTTTAGGGAAGACTTAGGACTTTTCTTTTTTAACAATAATATATTGTAGCTACAAATATAAAAATTAAAGCTCTTACCTACTTCACTCCCCCTTTTATTACAAGGTGGAAGAAAAAACATGAATTTTAGCATTATTTTAAAAATTGAAAATTATTATTATATGTAAAATTTAAAAAAATATAAAGAGCGAAAATGTAGTTTAATTGAAAAACATTTAAACTTTAAATAATGATAAAAAAATGTTTTTATTTTCACTTGTGTTTTCATGATTCGACTTGAAAAAGCAGTGTTCGATTTATCGAACACTGGGCACTATTTAGAATTTTTTTTTTTACAAAGGCTAGTTGAAACGTAACAAATTACTATATTGTAATTTTTGTTAAAAAATTTAAGTTAACGGAAACAAAACAAACGAAAACAACACATATGGTGGCAGTATTCTGCTCTTATATGAGATATTTATAGTAAGGGGATTTACAAATTACATTATCATGTATCAGTGTAAACTTTTTAAAAATGAAAAAACACGTAGGATCAAAACGAGCTCTTACAAAATATGAGCTAGAGGCAATTCTCGATAGCTGGAGTGATGATGAGGCAGAAGTTGACAAAATTTGTGTTATACCTCCAGATTTTGATGACGACTTGCTTCTTAATGGCGATGTAAGTAGCTTATAACTGAAATTATTTCACGTGCATAAAGAAACCGTTTTTTTAAATAGTCAGATGATATATTGGAATGTGCTGAACTTTTGAGGTAGAAGCCGTTAGAAAAGCTTCAGAAGAACCCCATGATTTCAATGAGTATGTTGAGAACAATGATTCTCTAACATTCTCTGTATGGCTCCCTCAACATCTTCCATTGACACTCGACATTTAAAAAGAAGACGAATTGAAACTCAGACTCAGGAAAATGAAAAATAAAAAAAATTAACAGATTTTGATAAGCCAAGGTGGTCACAAAATAGAAATCGCGAATGCAAGTTTGAGTATAATATTTTCCCAATTAATGAACCACTTCATGATGTTAAGCAAAAACTGGCAAATAGGCTTTGCGGAAAAACCCCGTTATACTTGTTCAGACTATTTTTTGATGTTGAGGTTTTAGGTATGATAATCGAGGAAACAAATCGCTACGCTCAGCAGCGGAATTTTTCTTTTGTATTAGACAACATTATGCTCCAACGATTCCTTGGCATTTTGGTGTTATCTGGACATCACACTGTACCTGCTGCACGCGATTATTGGTCAAATCACACTACATTAGGCGTTCCTGCTGTGAAGTCATGTATGCCAAGAAACAAGTTTTTGGATATTAAAAAGTTTATTCACTTCAGCAACAACTTTAACTTAGACAAGAACGACAAAATGGCGAAGGTATTGTTCAATTTAATCGAAGCTATTTTTATTAGTATATTTATTTTTTCACTTCTTACTACCTCATGTGCCTACTGACGGAAAGAAAATTTAAATTAAATTTAGTTAAAATAGAGCAAAATAAAAAATGGAGATGTAAGCAATGCCAGTATCCAAGCTCTTTTTTATGCAAAAAGTGCAATGATGCGCTTCATACACATTGTTTTGAGGCACACCATGAAGTAAAATAATACATATTTTTAATTTAAATAATGATTTCCCCTATTTTTCTTAAAATGAATTAAATAAATTGGTTTGAGATAATGAAAGAAGTTGTTTTTCGTTATTTACAATATGTAGGAACAATAAAACAATTATGCTAAATAGTGCCCAGTGTTCGATTAATCGAACACCATTTTTCTCAAAAACAAAAAATCTGAAAAAAATTTGGACTTCAGATTCGTGGTTTCTGATTCCAAATTACCTTATAACTACCAAATTTTATGAATTTATTACAAAAAAAATCTGTGGGACGATATGGGTTAATCTTCAAAAATAAACTTCTTTAATATAACCTATAGATTCGACCGATTTTTATACACGGTTTCATAAACCAGTGAACTGCATAGAATTTCGGGACGGACAACAATTGAAACTTTAATGTGTGATATGATATTGACATTCTAGCAAAAATGTATTGAGACTAAATTTTCCATCTTTAACTAATTGCGAAAAATATTTGTATAATATCAAGTTTTGTTTGTAGTTAAAATGAAAGAAAATTACTTAATGATTAAATGTGAGCGAGAACTTGTTTTGTAGTAGCTAAAATATGGAATGAAACACATAAAAAACCCTATAATCTGCTTACCACGACCATATATTTTTATAAGGAACATAATATAGTTGTCGGGACCATTCTGCAACCATGTTGTTTCTTGCTTGTGTGGTGCGATGTATTTTGAGAATAACAAAAATAATGTTTAAAAATGTTGAAATTCTCCATAATCTGTTTGGGAGAACCATAACTTGTTCTAGAAAACAATATAATTGTCGTGACCATGCCAAAACTAATTTTTTCTTCCTACAATTCAGTGGCTAGAGTGTGTTATAGAAATAAACGATTCTTATAAATAGCACTTACGTTTGTGTAAATAGCTTCAAAGTTATTTGAACATTTTTTGTATAAAGGAGCGAGCTAAAAACGGTTTACCAAACAGAAATTTATTAGGTGTTGAAAGAAACCAAAGAGTTATAATAAAACTTTTGCACGCTATTAAAACCCAACAACTTTATTTAACAACATTTCAACGTTTCTAATTCTCTGTTACAATACTTCAATTAAAATCACTTTAATTCAATAAAATTGCAAATAAAATATTTTCCTTCACAGCGAACACACAAGTTTAAAAAATCCTTTCAATTAGACGTGTGTTTATTCCTGTTTAATTTCTTTGTTTTTTATTTCTCTCTCTGTTGATATGAACAAATATTTATTTTTATAATAGCAGTTGTTGATGTTGTTTTTTTTCAATTGTTTGTTTTGCTACTTAAGCTGACTTATCATAGTGTTGCATGCACATACTTCAACTTGTACTGAACAAAGCAACAAGAAGTGCTATTGTTGGATTTTAGTAGAAAGAAGCACAAACCTACAACGCATTTTACGTTGAATAATATAAAGCGGCATGACCAGGAATAGCACTATCAGAGGCAGGGAAAAAGTTTATGTCTTCAATGCGGTAAAAGTACTTTTCCGAATACATTTCAAATAAAATAACACGCGAAACGTGATAATTGGCAACAAGCAAGTGTTAAGAGCTAAAACAAACAAACCAACAAATAAGTACAAATAACTACTCGTATTAAAAAAGCCAGCTATATACACAAACATAAATATAAATAGGCGTCATAAAAGTATTAACAAGTGTTATAATGTGCACATACATATATTTAGCATTCTTGCACACAGTCATCTGTATAGGCTTTAGTTATTTTGAAAATATATTTTATTTTAATTTGTATAAAAAAAAATGGTGAAAACGTTGACGAATTTGTTTATTAATATAGAAATTTTTATAAAAAAAACTTCACGGAGAAGTAGAAATCCTAATAAAATGAACCGGTTACGATAATCCAAAAACAAATTTAAAAAAATGTTGATTCCGGACACTGATCTCTGCGATCTATGTCTAAGACTTACCATTATTGGCGCGGAAAAAGGCTGGTAACTTAATAAATCGGGTGGTTTTAAGTATGCGGCTTTACATAGGCCTAACCGAACAAGGAGTGGGTTTCCGCATGACTTTTCTTTACTGAAAGCGTAAAATGAAGCCCTTAAAAATGGTGCATAGATTCTTATCTTAGGTAACTCCAGTCGAATAGAAAATGAAAGTTAGTGCAATGCACTCTTCTAACTAATTAGGTGAAGTTCTATTGTTTCCTACAATAATAAAACAAAAGAGAATCCTGAGATGATCAAAGATGTAGCGGAAAGATTGCGAAAGTGGTTTATTAGTGGGAGCTCTGAAAAATCCACCCGAGTCCGGTAAGGTCATGGTGCAATTTTCAACTGCATACAATCTTTATCTAACCACTAAGATTTTGTTTAGTTGGAGCAAGAGGAAAAAGAAATAGCTTATTTTAATCTAATGGTCGGTTGAAAAATAATAAGAACAAATTGAAAACAGTTTTAAAAAATCATTATCGACAACGCACCAAGAATTGCACATGGATTTATATACTGTTGTTCCCTAAACGGAGCAAGCCAATAAATTTTTAGAACGTTGGTCGCCCATTTGCAAGAGTAATGGCGTATAGCTCATACCTGGACAGGACCAAGCTAAAGTTTAAATACGATCCTAAGTTGCAATTTCCATAAATGGGTTTCCTGTCCCGGCTACAAATCAACTGGCAATTGGTGCTTAAAATAGTCATATATATACCCCTATTATCCAGCTTGCCTCCAACTAGATGAATACGAGTTTTATGATAAAAAATATTCTAAATGAAGTTGGCCCAAACGGTTTTGTAGTTGCTTTCCATGACAAGAAAGAAAGAGAGGGCTATCTGAGACAAACTTGAAGCCACGACAGTAAAGCGGGGGAGGGTAAACAAACCTTAAGAGGAAATTTCACCTATCTATAAATTTTGGTCGATTTTGAAACAACTATCCAATCGTTGTTAATGATTGTAAGGAAACTAAATCTCTTTTTAAAGGGGCAAGCAATTATAAGGTGGCCTTAAGGGCGCAAGTGATGAATTCCGTAATTACAACCTAACGGAAAATACTCTAAAAATATATATTCATTTCAACTAAAATTTATGTTAAAAAAATACAAATATTTATATTTATAAAACAAAGAAATTTTCGCTTCTTTGCTTTTGTTTCTTTCTTATTTTTCTACATGTTCCAATTTACCCAACAGTAAATTCGGTTTTCTTCCACCTTGCGTGCAAGACTCATTTCATTTTTCCTGAGCGCGGCCGAAATATTCTGATAGCATAGTTAGAGCCTACCGAGTTCGGTTCGATACAGTCCAGTGACAGAAAGGAAGATCAGGAGTTGCTCGTTGGGATTATGTCTTTGTAGTGGCTTATGCCATATGTATCTTAAGTGTAATAAAGCTTTGGCCTAAACTGCATTAAATTTAGTGCATCTAAATCATTCTAATTTGTTAAAGGAAACTTATTCCTTATATTTTATCTTTCTCGGTTAATCTTGAGTCTTGTGTTGTTCAGAAGTAGTCCCGTTGACCTCTGCACTAATACCGTTGAAATAAATAAAACTAAACTGTGATATTAACTTAAGTTGCAGTTGCTTGTGCTCAGTAATTTATATTACGAAATTCAACAAATAATTGACGAAAGGCTAAGTAATAATTTAATAAAGTTTTAGTGACAGGACAACATTAAGTATTATATATTTGTACAGGGATTTAAGCAATATTTTTTGAATCACTGTAGATTTGGACTGTGCCACTCAGATTATAAGATTTTGAATACCAAAGAGTTTATATATGGATTCAAACTAAGACAAACAAACGAGTAACATTTTTTGGCGAAGACATATTTTTTAAATATTTAAAAGTAAAATTATTCAAAGTTGTTATAAATGTTTTCTTAATTCAACTTCTCGTTCTCTTCTTCTCTTAACATCAATCATACGCTAATGTTGACTCTAAAAATAACACAAGATCAACTGTGCTTTTTCAAGACGAAATTTTATTTTAGGAATTAAAAAAAAAGTAAGGAGCTTTTCCAAAAAATTGCACTTTTTTTTATAAAATAACCACAATGAAAACCTAAAATTGTCATTCCCTATAATAACAATAATACCACAAATTTGAGGTTACAGCCCCAAATCTGGCAGCATTATTAAAAATTATCATACAGTGATCATACTTACATTTATATTTATTTTTTATTTTTACTGTTCAAGCAATTGTTTATATGTTTTTGGAATTATTTAAATTTCCTATACAAATTTTGATCTTTACAATAATATCATAACAATCCACCAAACATGAAACCCTTTTCGTCGTCTGTTTGTTGCCAATATTTTACCGTGAGCAATTTTATATTACTTTTTTAGCGCTAAAAACTTTTCGTGTGCTTAGAATTATATCAGTCAACCCCATTGGATCTCATGCATAAAAACGAGTAAAAGCGCTTAGTTGATGCAGGTGACCAATTGCAATTACTTGAGCAAAGAGAGATCAAACGTCTAATTGTTATTGAAGGGCAAACAGGTCAAGTGAAAGTGAAGTAGAATCAAATAATAATAAAATCGAAACTGACGACATTTCTAAATTTTTAGTAGAAAAAATAAAACAAAATAAATATTTACTAGAAAATAAAAAAAAAAAACAATCGAAACATGTGTAACAGAAATTAAGCAAAAATTTGGCATTGAATTAACGGGGAAAAATATAATAAAGAAGTCAACAGTGTTTTGAGTTGTTCTGAAACTGATGATACAAGGGAGATGAATTTTCAAAGTCTGCAGAGGCTTGTTTTGTTAAAGCAAAACAAAGTGATTTCTACAAAAAGAAAAACTTGTGGAAAGAAACTTGCAGTTCCATGAATTTTATTAATATGTAATTAATTAATATTTATTGCCTAAAAGTGAATTATATTTATATTAATTTTACATTAAAAAGGGAATTATATTTTTAATTCTATTTTTATTATAAACTAATTTGATAACAAATTTGCGATCATCCTCATTTTGTTTTTTCCAGCTTCTGAATTTCTTGCTGTTTGTTGTCCGATAGCATTTCCTAATTGCCATACATCATTATTGTTGTAATCGTCATTGATAAGGATATAATCGTCTTTTGAAAATTTAGCTATGTTATGCAAAATGAAACAACTGGCTATTACGTGGGGTGCTAACTCTGTCGATACACGAATTTTGTTTTGAAGTATCGAAAATCTTTGCTTCAATTGCCCAAAACACCGTTCTATAATGACACGTTCCCTTGTAAACACTTTGTTGAATATTTTTTCAGTGTCAGTTGTTGGGTTCCGGAATGGTGTCGTTAGCCATGGGCATATTCCATAGCCCTCATCTCCGAGAAGTAATGCATCGTTCGTTGCTTTTTGCATTATTCTACATACGTCGCTGTTTCGTAAGATGCGTGAGTCATGAACTGAACCAGGCCAGGATATGTCAACGCTTGTAAAAAGTTCTTTTCCATCACAAGTTGCCTGCACATTTAGAGAGTAGAAGCCTTTTATTTTTGATTTGTGGGTTTTTTAATTTTTATATGAGTACAATCAATCACTCCAATTGAAAATGGAAAGCAATAATTTTACCCACTCGCTTGTTTTGGCAGATATAAGTTTTGCAACTTCCGCAATAGCTCGCGACACAGTTGTTTGATAGACTCCAATATCTGTGGCTATACCATTTTGGAATCCAGGATCTGCACAAAACCTTAAATGCAGTCGAATTTTATCTATGTTGCTGAGGGCACCACGTGTTTCTTCTGACTCCTCAAAAAAATAATTAGCCAACCAGCAGATGCTACTATCATCAAACCTATGTTTTTATCATTTTATTATTAATTATATAAAAAAATTAATAATTAAGAATACAGACCTGTATAATTTGTTATTGTCACTTGCTGAATTTGTTTTACGCTGTTGATAACATTTTGTATTTCTTTGTGGCACAAAATATTCACCCATGATTCTTTTTTAGTGTACGCGAATCAACTATAAGGCAGGCTCAACAAAATTTGAGCATGAGCTCACAAAAGAAAGCAAAAGGTTGTTTTTATGCATACGAAAATGATCACAAGCTCATCTAACTTAGTTCAAACTGAGCAGGATGAGATCAAACGTGAGCAGTGAGTAAAAGCAAATACATCAAATTTTATTATGCATACGACAAGCACCTTTTACTCAAAAAATCGAGTCCGAGCTCAAGCTCACGTTTTATGCATGAGACCCATTATGTTACCATCTTCGGGAGTCTTCTTCATATAATAAGCAACTTGAAAGAAAAAATTAATCGTAAAAAAGCATATATTGCTGCCGGAAATATATAGTTGTCGGGACCATGTCACCACCGTGTAAATACTTTTGTATATATTGATGTGAAGAAAGCTTTTTAATACTTACCATATGATGCTTGGAAATAAAGTCATTCGAGTAAGTTAAAAAGTTAGATTAGATCTTTTGATTTTGCAAATAAACATTTTAAAGTTAAGTCCATTCGATTTTAGATAATTTAATATTTAAAACAAACAAGAACTCAGTGTCAATATCAACACAATATCATTTCCATCAATAATTCATAAGGTGGAAACCACAAATCAACTAACTTTAGCTTTTGCCTATTAAGTTTTAATATTCTGACAAAGTTGGTTTTATTTAAATCTTATTTATATTTACAACAATTTATATTTAGATTGCAAAATGTTCCTGTAATTTCATTTATCACTATTCGGGTTTATTTGTTTTTTTTTAATACAAAAACCAAACACAGAAACAGAAACAGAATAACAAAACGGAATTGTTATAAATTTACATTTTGTCCATCTGTAAGTGGTAGAAACATCTATGCATGAATTACAGTTTTCAGTAAAACAATGTATCACAGTCTTATGCTCGCACTGTAGCCAATGTGAAGTAAATAGTTCATCTGGAGATGAATGTTTATTTGCATTTAATACAATATTATGTTGCTGTGTGTGTAAGTGTTGCTGACATACGTACATATGTATGAGTGTAACTTCTCTGTACTAAATATGTATAGCAATGATATGTTAGTCAAGTTATAAATCTACACTAAATAAATCCCATTTGTATTCACAGTTAATTAACATAAGAGTTACATGGCCGTACAAATAAAATCTTCTTACAAACACATTTAACCAGTCAAGCACTCATACGCCAACGACTTCACACATACATTTGTTACACATTTGCAATTACACTTACATACATATTTAAATAACATGAAAATGTTTGTTTGATCCAAACTCATTTGTTATTGTGCTCTAGTATCTTGAAGATATCAAGAGCATACAACTGCCAACTACGTTTGCAATTGCATCTGTACTAAGAAACAGTGCAGGAGGAAAATAATATACACAATTTGTTAATATAGCAAGCTTGACATATTATAATTAAATAAGCTGTTTAATGTTGCTTGCGCGCAAATAAAAGATATGGTTGAGGTAACCATAATCTGAGAATACGTTGTTAAACTCAACCATGTTGCAAATTTTTTTGTATATATCTCCTTTATTGACTATATTACAATTTACGACATTTTCAAATAAATAAAGTTACAACAACATATTGTTGCCGAGAACAAAATATAGTTGTCATGACAATATTATAGCCCTGTTTATTCTCTGCATATGCGGATTAGTGAACTAGCATCCATTCACTTTTAAAAATATTTAAAGATCTTCCTAAACAAATTGTTTGACTTGCCGCAGTTTCTCACTCACTGTTTTCCCATTTGCTCATATAGAACGCAAATGATGCTTGCTCACATACAAACATATATGTATATTGATAGAATAGGAAGATTTAAGTGAACAATTTATTAAATGAAACCTGGCTAACAAGACGATGTAGTGGTGCTAGTCCAAAGTAAAATCATCAACAATAGTATTGAAGCACTGCTGAACTTTGCTGTAGTAGAGTTTTTTTTATAATTTAAATCTAAAAAACAAATATTAATGAAATAAGTATCGATAGGATTTAAGAGAATTATTTTAATTTGTGTTAAGTCTCTTGAATTAATAAATATAAACTAATTAATTTGACCAGTTTGTGCCTTCTTTGTGTGCAATAATTAAATTTATAATTTTCTAAACACACAGACTCTTGACTTATTGGGCATCAGCTGGCAATGTAAAATAATTTAATATTAAAATATAAATATCGAAATTACAGAACCTTTAATGATACCTTGGGCTTGGTGATTTTCGTAAAGCTACGAGTATTTTGAATATATTTGTATGCGATACTAATTTAAGTTTCACACTTTATATGAATTTGTAACCCTTTGACGACCATAGGCAAGTATGACTACCTCTGGGTTTTCATTCCTTATAATAGTCCAGGTAGGAGATGTGGCAGTTATGTAGAAGATTAAGTTAATGATGACTTTCATTTTGCTATTACGGCTCATGCCTTACAATTTTGTGTATTTTAGGCTGTCTAGAGAGATCCAAAATTTGTAAATATGTTTGCCTGTGGGTTGAAACAGAAATGGTTGTACCTAAATTTCGTCATTCGATAAGATCGTACCGCGTTTTTGTTACAAGACATATATTAGCTCACTACTTGGAGAAAAAATTAAAAATAAACGCATCAATTCTCGATTCCTTTGACCAGACATCTAATAATTTTACTTTGCGCCTGCAGTGATGACGATGAAAAAGCCATCACAAACTGGCAAGATGTCAATTTTCACAAAAGAATACAATAGAGTGTAAGGCAATGAGCTCATGGAAGTCGTCATTATAGGCAATATGATTGTAAAATGTGTGCTCAAAAAGATCTAATCGTGGTTGACTAAGACGTGTTAGTGTAAGAAGAAACTTAGTGAAACTAATATCCATTCATCGGCACAGGCCTACAGTTCCAACATTTCACCAAACTCAAATCGCAGATGTCATTCGCCTACTTCTATTCAAAAAATTTACGGTTAATGTTCACAACATGGCCATAATATGCAGACAGCTTGTGTTGCACAATAGCTTGAAAGAAACGTAAATTCAATTAAATTTATAACTGGAAATCGCTTTTAAAAAAAGTCCCATTCTCTATATAAAAGTGAAAAGGGAGAAAATTGGAAGCGCTGCTCACATCTCATTCAATAAAATGTCTTTCTTTGTTTCACTAAACTACGTGACTTTTCAATATGTATCAAGAGGAAATATATTATATTATGTATAAAATACATTAAATGCATAAATGACTCGCCTATACAAACTTTTTCATCAATAATATTTGTTTGATTAAAAATTTCCCACCGGCAATATTTGCTAAGAAAAATGGGGGGAAAGGAGGGAGTCTACTATTTGATTGAAGATTTTTCCCTGTTGTTGTAGGAGCGCTTACCCCATTTTAATGCGCAGTAATTGTCGTGCCAGATAGATTTTGAATATTTCAGGAGAAGTATTCTAGTCAAATTGTTTATTGTTAAATAAAACTATGTCAAAGATATGAAAATTTGTAGGAAATACTGGACTTCGCCGCAGCGTCAACTAAAAAAAGTGATCGCGGATTATCGCAGAGATTCATTAAGTTCGGGGCTTAAAGGTAATTTGTGGACAGTATTGTCATTGCCTAGCAGCTTATAAATTATTAAAGACAAAGTGTTATAAACTTTTAATGTCTAGAAATGGACTACTCCAATTGCGAGTTTCAAAAAATTTTAGCGGTTGGTCGATTTGTATGAGAACGAGGTTAAAAATGGGCTCTAACTTCTTACTTTTACATGTGTCCTGCACATGGAATAAATTTCATCCAAATATCCGAATAATTGTGTTTTTTTTTTCAAATAAAATTTAGGTGTAAATATATTTTATGAAAAATAATCCTGAAAGTTTATGTAAAGCTTTTCGCTTTACACGCTACAGTAGTCATTCGATACATTCGCTGTAAGTTAAGACACGAAATTAATTATATAAAATATCCTCCAAGGAAACGGATATTTAAAAAGGATTGGCCTTCTAGCAATATGATTTTCGTAATTTGTCTAGTTGGCTTATACTGCAGTGAATATAATTAGAAGGCACTTTATGCACTGGAAAGTTTTGTATTAATAACATCTTGTTTTTAAAGCTCTCTTGGATAAAATTTCATATTCGCTTCCAACAATTGATTTAACCTGATGTTAGTATCAACATTTTACAATTTTGTATCTGAAAGTATTCATTGTTAAAAAATATTTTTTTTAAATTCTCTTGTCCATCTTAACATAAATTTCTTTGCATTGGTACTTTGTTACGCTGCTGTAGTATCATTCTTGGCCTCTTGTAATAAATATGAACTTCCTTGTTGCTCTCATCCCCGTCTTTCCTAAAGGTTTCACGGAATGTGTTTGCTGTTGTTTTTGTGTTGAGTTTTATTAAGAAGTGCCGTAAGCTGTGTGAAGTGGTTGCTATTACTTAGTGTGGTACCAGCTTCACAGCCTGACAGAAAATACTTTTGCCGTAGCAACAACTACTGAATGAATATACATTTTGTGTAATTGCATTTTACACATACTGATATATTTCACATGCATACAAATATACATATACAGAAGCTTATGTACATGTATTAAAATATTATGCTTAACACTGTTATGGGTTGTGTACATGTCTGAATTGTTTTAGTTGTTATTGTTGCATCTATCTGTTTGTGTTTATTTAGCAAATGTTTGCTTGTTCATTTAAAAAACCCCTACAAACACACACTATCAAGTTCGGTTCTTGTTAAGAATTTATTGGTAAAGAGTTAAATTATGTTATGGGTTATGTATTTGCCAACTATTTGTTATCTTATCAGGGTTTTAATTAATTTTGCCTTAATAAAACACACAAACTATAAAGGATATTGAGGTAAATCAAATAGAATTAAATATATTTATTTTTTGTAACAAATTATAAATGTTGTTTTCATGAATGACCGCATTTGTTTATTCTGAGTTATGGATGCCACTTTGCATTATTTTGTAATTTACAACAAATTTTAACCAACTTAATATTTTTATTACAAGACAATAAAACCTCTTTCTTCACACAAGTAGTAGCTAGCACTATATGAGTATGTTACCAAACTTGCGCTTGCTGGGAAAATGTTAAAGCGTAAAAAAACACACAAGTGCATACGTTGTTATTACCAAGAACATGGAAATAAATTTTAGTTATTTGTTTTTAATAATGAGGCAAATTTTTAAAGAGAGCCAAATAAAGTTTGTATTTCAAAATGTGCGATTTGTAAAAATTTTATGTATAAAAATAATATCTTATTGAAGAAGAGACAAAAACAGTTGTTACGGCAATACAAATTATGTGAAGGTAAAATCAATTATGTCGACAAAAGCGATTTTTATTAAACAAATCTACTACAATTTAGGCACGTGTACAAATAAAAGATTTTGTAAACTTAAAATCAAAGAAAACATAATCTTTAAATATGTTCAGTAGTATTAACGCATGTCCTTATAAGTGTGCTCTATGAGCAGATAATTTGACAAGACCCAAAAGTATGAGCATAGTGTTTTTCTTGATATTAAAAAAAAAAGTTTAATTTTATCCATATTTTGTCCTTAATAAAGGCATTCTTAATCCAATTTAAAGGGCCTTTTAAATACATGAATTTGCCACAAATAACTCAAAACCGATTAATCAGAAATACCAAAGGTACGTGGAGAGTTGTATTAGAAAAAAATTTACACATTGACTTGCGTTGACATAAGTGGTTTTAACTGAACACATTTTTAATATTCCTAACAGATTCACTAGAACCTGGGCACAGTGTGGCTTGAATGTAATAAAACAATTTTGTATCTGTTTTACAAATGTCTATTTTTATAAATTTTAATATAAATTTTTTGCATGTGTTAGCTTTTGAAATACGAATATAGTGCCTATCAAAGTGCAGTCAAAGGAAACTTTTTAATTTATTAAGATTGATGCTTAATTTTTGTAGAATTTTGGAACGAATTTCCGTCATCCACATAGCCGGTCTCGGGTATGTGCCATCTTCAGTGTCAATTTTCGAAAAATGACACTGAAGATGACGGAAATTCGTTCCAAAATTCTACATCCAAACACCCTGTCGGAATATCAAATCAAGAATCAGCTTAATTTTTGATTTAATTTCTAGATTCCGAATTTGACTGTTTCTATACTCTTGACAAAAATGAAAAGGGTATAGGTATTTAATACGTTTGATATTTCTACAATATTCCTTTTCGAGCCACCGAAATACATATATTCTGAATCCTGGAAGTTCAATTAACAATGTCCGTATGTCCCATATTGAAATGAACTTTCTCAAGGAACTAGACAACGTAGGATATTGAAGCGTGGGCCTTGGTTCGGCGAATTTTCGCTTTCTGAAATCATTTATATAGGTTCGCATTTTCACCCTGGCGACGTCACGATTGTTGTATGTTTTTCGTTATCGTTTTTCTTGTAGTGTCTCAAAGTTTTAGAGAATGTTTTGTTTTCTAATTATATAAAATTTCTATAACAAGACACTTATTCGATAATTACTTCACATACATATTACATATAAATATTTATTTTAAATTAAGTTCCTAATTTAAGAAGTACTTATTAGCACACAAAATTTATAGAATAAAATTTAACTAAATAAGTGATTACATCAATTAAAAGCTTCGTAGAATTTCAAGTTGCGCTCAAACAAAATCGTCAATAGGAGTATTTATATTTTTCTGTACTGTGTAGTTAAAAATTGTGGGGTCATTGCTAAAATATGAAGGGTGTTTAAAAAGTAACTATAATTGAAAACAATTAATGTGAGTTCACAGCAAAATTGAAGAAAAACTCAAACATTATAAAAATTATTAGAAAAGGCAGGGAAAGCAGGGACCTATACAAAAATATTTTTTAATAAATTTCAGTACCCTTTAGTAAAACGCCAAATGTAGTCTTTAATATAAATTATTGAAAATCATCTAATGAAATTATCTAACTCATTCCTAATGACTTGTTATTTATTTTGTTTATCTTGCTAACAAGCACAAACTAAAAAATAAATAAAAATGAGCAAAACTAGCAATGAAGAGCAACCACAAAAATAATTATTGAGAATTAAAAAAAAAAATATGAACAATAAAATTCTCAATACATAAATGACACCAACAGTGTAATGAAGATAATAATGTTAACATAATTAGAAAGCCCAACAGCACAACAATTAACCCATAATAATAACAAAAAGGCAAAAAAGGCAAAAAAAAAAGAGATAACACAAGAGAACAAGGACTATGTCAACAAATCAATTGAAAACAAAATACAATAACAACTTTTTGAGCACAGAAAATAAGCGCTTCAATCTATTTAGCCGATTGAATTTACAAGTTTATGTTCGTATATGTAAAGGCTGTCCCAAAACATATGCAAAAAACAAATCACTCCTAAAGCAACCCATACAATTTGAGGAATTTTTGCGTGTGAATGACAAGCATTCGCTATCGGTAAAACGCCCAATTTCATTACCGACAGAGTTATACCAACG
Source organism: Phania funesta (assembly GCA_963932375.1). Taxonomy (NCBI): domain Eukaryota; kingdom Metazoa; phylum Arthropoda; class Insecta; order Diptera; family Tachinidae; genus Phania; species Phania funesta. The sequence continues at coordinate 97,246,516 of OZ010653.1, read as the reverse complement.
GTCGCAACATATATGGACTTCCTAAGGCTTTGCTGTCACTTAAGCACACAAGCATAAATAGAGAGAATCTCATGAAGAAACTGTTTTCTCGTTTATTGGGCCGTCACTACTAAATCAGCCTCCTGCTTGTTGATGTGTTCACATTCTGAGTATCACATTTGGGTACTCTGAATCTTAATTGAGGCAAGTTCAACGATTCAAGAAGGTATCAAGGTGAAACTGAACTTAAGATTATTTGACTTTAAAATTTCTATTACTTTTAAAAACCGATTTCAATAAATAATCAAAACGCTAATAATTTTGTTAAGCTCTTCATTTCAGCTTTTTTGTGATTAGGAACATTTTACAAATGGCCACAAACATTGCGACATCCTAAGACCATGACAATTTCAATGCTAATTACATGTCATTGAAGGCCCTGATAAAGATAATTATTTGAACATTTCACATTTATCATATTTTCGACAATAAGGTGCCAACAAACAAGTTCTGCTTCGAAAGATAGTGATAATTTGGTAGAAAGAAAACACAGAAAGAATAAGAAATGTCACCACCAACGACGATACTAAACAGTTCCCCATACTTATACTGCTGTATGCCGACTCATAAACAGTTACAAATAAAACACAACCTTAAGAAGGAGTAAAGAAAAGAACTGAAATGACAATGATGACAACAACAATTTTTACAACTGCGAAAATATTTTTTACAAATACAAGGAACAAATTCATTTTCTTAACGAGGGCAATCTGAAAAAATTTGAACAATTTGGCGACATATGTTGTAAGTAGGTCTCTTTGAAAACACTTTTCAATGCAACACTGCCCTTGTAGATTTGTATAAAAATGTACAAATTTTTACTCCCTCAACATTTTTTTTAAAACTCCTCTAATAATGACACACTACGCAAGGCCAAATGAAATTGTTGCAATGACACAATGACAAGAAAATAAAGTTGAAAATGAGCTGTTCTTGGGAAACCGAACAAAAAGTTGCAAAAGAAAGTAAAAAGTATAATAATGAATGTGGAAATAAAATTAATAAATTATAAACTCTCGTTTCATAAAGAAAATACAAATTTGTCATAAGAAAATACGAATAACATAATTTTTACAAAGGAAAAATGGAACTGGAGGGAAAATTATAAAAGCAGACGTCGCACCGCAGACTGTTTTGAACATCCATATATAACGATGGGACTAAAATAGAAGAAGTTGTCATTTATTTATTTATTGAAGTCAATAGATAAATAAATAAATCCTTGCTAACTAAAGAAGATTATAAAACAGTTTGGGAATAAACTCTTAACTATTTAAATATATAACAATTTTGTTTTTTTTTTAACATATCACGTTTATTAAAACTTGCACATGCATGACGAAACAAGTCATAAATTGCATATCTATAGTATTTTATCCCTAGCAATTGAAAGTTACAACTTGGTGTTGCAGGAACATTGATATTAGTTTTACTAGCAAAAAACACAGAATCAGCACCACCTCCAATCATGTTTAGAACAAATAAAACTCTGGGCGTCGATAGACGACTTTTTAATGTTGGTAAATTGATAACGCGAAACCTTTTACTATACGACGGCAGTAAATACGAATTGCTCTAAGGCCACGTAGGGAAAGATCAAAAACTGTTTTTAAACTGACTCAATACAAATAAATTGGCAAGACTCCCTATACTAGATTTGTATATAGATTTCGTGGATGGTTTTATCGCCTAAATTTTTTTATTGTTTGGGTTATTGTTGGTTACCTTAACATTTTCTTGTGTTTCTGCCCCTCCTCCCCCAACCACGGTGCTTAACAGTAAGATATTAAGTGTCTACTGAGTCAAAAATAATGACTACATTATGATGTGCACATTGTAGCAAAAGTTATTATCTCATCAATCTTTGCGCTTCAGCACCTTTGCTGACAACTAGTGGTGATTGTCTTTTTTTATTCTTGCTCTGTTTCATGATAATAGTAGGGGGTTGTACATACAAGTGTTGCCAATAATGAGGCAGAATTTTTAAACAGTAGACAGACAGAGAGACAGTTTGTCCCACTATAAACGATGACTCAATTATGGTAAATTATTGGATTCATAGGTTTGGTGATTAATATTTATAAGTATCTAAATATGAAAGTGTTTGCGTCTTATGCTTGTCTTCATTATTTTATATGTGCGTGAACTCGAATTGTCATTTAAACACCTAATATAACATTATAATTCATATTAGGTATCATAAGAGGACTCCTGTTTTATTAGTAGGACTGTGTGAGGATTTAAATTAATTGTAATGAAGTTATTAAGTTTCAATGGAGAATAACAAACTGACATCTGTACAATAAAAATGTCCTATAAATAATTTCTTTACTACTGTTTTTAAAAATATTATGAATGAAATGACTTTATGGTAATATAATCTAACAAACTTTTTAACTTTACTTAGTATTGAAATAGTGTATTAATGCAAAAGAATTATTTCATTAACAAATTTTTATTCAACTGCAAACCGGCCACTTACATAATTAAATTTTTGCATGTGGATCATAAACTGATATGGAATTGCCTGATGAAATCCGAAAAGTTTTCACATATAAATCGTCCCAGTAGCAATGTGAACACCAATCAAATTATCACCCATCATATTAAGAATTGCCTAGATGTATGCTAATATTTCTGTTACAACGACGGTCACAAGCAACATAGTGCTACATTATCAGCGAGGCACACTAACACGAGCTGTGTTCAAAAATAAAAATAAAAATTAAGTGTCTACTTTTTTTGTTGTTGTGAAGAGTGATATAAACGTTTGAGATTTAGACAAAACGAACACATTATAATTCGAATATAAACACAAAGGATCAAAGTTAAGTATTAACTTGGAGTATTGATACCTATGCAAAGACATAATGCGAATAAAACTGGGGAATTTAAAATTATTTTTATGGCCGTTACCACCTTGCACCTCAAACGTTTCCGTTTCTTTTTGGTTTGATTTTCCGACTGGGTGACACTGAAGGTGGCACATTACCAGAAACTGGGTTGTCAAGTTATAATAGAAATTCGTTTCAAATATTAACTTACATTTTACTTTTGAACTATTAAAGTGCCAGTGTTAAGTAAATTGTTCATTGGATAATCTTGAACAACAGCCCAAAAATGGATAAGTTCTACACTTAAGACTTTGTATAAATTTACATCAAATTTAGAACTTTGAAACTGATAAAAAAACGTATAGCAACGGTATTTTGACAGCCATAAATAGTACATTTCATAACCTTTATTTTTAATTCTAGCTTGTCTGTATGAATATGTTTTCTAATCTTAATTAATAGTTCGATTCTATTTATATGTGGCACAAATATGCCTTTGGAGAACTTGAGTTAACGTGCATATTTTCACATTAAATGGATAATTTTTTGTTATAGCATTTTTATATTGAAAGATGCATGGAAGGACCTAAAATCCTTGTTGCGATTAATTTAAAAGTTGGCGTGGTAGCTGCTGCTGTTAATTGTATCATATGCGTAGATTTTCATAACTTTGCCTTTGTACATGTAGCTAATATCAAGTTTTGGATTTTAAGGATATGTAGAAGGTGGACGTGTCCTTGGACCAGTTTTTCAGCAGCTCATTACTTTTTTAATGACAGTGTACAAAATTTTAAAAGTCTACGACAACTCTTTTCATTTTTGCACCATCGTTGTATGTGATCGAAACACTGCGCATTGGTTAAGATCCCAGATGGCACTCGCTGTTACTAATATACGAAGACGCAATAGCTTTCATAAATGATCGAACGAAGCTGTTCCGTTTAGTAGCGCCATACACCTCTAGTGCAATTTTTGTCTCTATCCGGCAAAAACACACGATAATAGAATGAATAGTTACTTTATTTATTATTAAGACTTCAGAAGAGTTTTAGCGAAATTTTAGTCAGGGTGTAAAGTAAACTCTACTGAGTAATTCCGGTAAGTAGACCTTCGGTAAAGATCACGTTATCATCCCAGCAGTATTATTCGAATCAGTATCTGTCTTGCGAAGAAGAGTACTTATTTTCTTGTAATTATCACGGTTTCTAGAATCATGCGTATACGTCCTTAAAAGAATTTGTGATTGAATATTCTTAATAAACATGTACTGCAGAAATACACCTTAATTTTTCTGTTGAAAATTCTGTTAAATACGTCTTAGAATGTATCTTAGACACATGTATTCATATTGGAAAAAATAGAAGGTCGTAAAATATTTTTAAGATGACTCCAATGTGATGAAATCTTGCAATCGTGCAATACATGCACGTGTTGTGTAATCTAGTCACAAGTGTTCCTTGGTATGGTCAATGCATACACTAACGTAAGTTCTCCCACATATGATTTTACATCTAAAGCATAATTAGTATATCTTAAATAAAATTATATCTGTTAAGAACACCATATACTTTTGTAAAAAACATAATATAGTTATTGCATCCAAGCCAAACATACTTTAGATGCCGCTATCGTATTTCATGCTTAGAAATTTGTAAAATAAACTGTTGTAACGTAACGAAATGAAAAACAGTGACATATAAACTTAGATGCATACCTTGTATAAAAATTTCGAACCGTTTTTGATTTATAGCATTAAAAGAATGTAGAGTACAAGATCTGAAAGTTTAAAATTATAAAATTTTAAATTCGCCTCACCTGCCACTACGATTGCTGCAGCATAGCGCCAAAGATAAGCAAATGTTGCTATTCAAATTTTAATGTTATGTCAAATTCCTTCGAGAACCATTAAGAAATCAACGCTGAAGGTGTAAAAAGAAAGTTTGTAAAATGGTTTTTAATACAGCCAGTCAGTATCGCCAATTGCTTAATTCTGCAATATTAATTTGTTATTTAGCGCAACACACCTTGGCTTAATTACATTATTTATAACTTAATTAATTTTTTATGGATATAGTCTTTCTTGTCAACATAGGCACATACATGTGTATAGACCTTCACCTAAAAACAATTAAAATCGCAGCATGTTACAGTCCCCTTTGACATACCCTTGTGTCAAATTTCTCACTACTTCAATAATTAAAATGAAGACATCTGAAGGTCTATCTGTATGCGACAAAAATGAACAATAAAATAATAATCAGACTGACAATCGTGCATATGCGTACGAATCTACACATACATACATATAACTAAAAACAATGACACATTAAAACACACTTCCAAGCATACCCGCGCAAATACATACATAAGGATGTGTGTAAGTCATCATATAAGTATGAGTGTTCATGTATAGATAATATTTTTAATTTGGCATAATTTAACACACGAATAGATTACAAAAACAAACTTTTATTCAGTTACATACCCAGTTGGCCATGTCTTCTAGGCATCCTCGAAGACACATTGCGGACATTTGAAGCCTTTTATTGACCACTTTTAAGAACAAGGGGCTCTTACAACGTTTGATATGCACGTTACCATAAACACTGTCCTTGACGATTGCATGTTAACTGGGGCAACTCTTTTGTTTCATTTATAAAATGATGTCAACCCAGTCTTTTGACTGAGTATCTAAATCTAGACTTTGTGCTTCAAGAGGTGAAACATTTATTCTCTATAAAAACTCTGCCTTTTACCATATAATTTCCCGAGGAACGGATTTTGGCATAATTTACGTATAAACTTTAGTCTCACCTTTAAACATAAGCTGAAATATTTATTTCTGCTACAAATTGCTTATTTTGATGTCTGAAGTGCTTAGACGCTCACGATGAAATCGAAGTAATTGTTGTTTAAATGCGTCTGGACCCGACAAACTCCATGCAATTATCCATCTCTTTGTCATCAACACAGCTGCATTAAAGGCATTCTAATAAAATTTTTTTCAATATATATGTAACAATAAGTGCTAAAGTCGACTTAAGCTAAAAATTAGTTAATGGCTGTATTGCGATTTCCACAGTGAAATTTCAATTATTTAGTTCTATTTTTGAGCAAGATATATCTGTTTTTTTTTGGAACAATAATTTAAGCCAACTTTGTATTTCGTCAGGAATGAGTTCTTAAAAGAACATAGGTTGTTTTTTCAATTCTAATTTCTATTTCAAACGTCTTAAGAAGCGATGATGTTTGCAATAATCAAGTTTAAAATTTCTTCCCTGTAAGTCAACAAGATCACATTTTCGTTTTTTGTATGATCGATGAATATGTCACATATGGGAACTGTTATACGTACAATATATATTGTGATATTTGGATCGCGTTCCATTTTAATAGATTGATAGATCGTGCGTGCGTGCTTCATGTGCAATATGTATCGCGTTAGTATTTACATTATTTTTGTACTGTGCGGGTTGCTCATTTAATCCCATGAGAAATCTCCTTAAAATGTTTTACTAATTAAATGTATGCAGCCGCAATGCTTCCAAATTAAAAATAAATTGTTTCAAAATTTGTTTTTCGGTCGTTAACTCTGATTCCATAAGTAGTACGTACTGGCTTTCACTACCTTATGCGATTGTATCCACAAGCTAAATAAAAATTTTATGGAATATTTCACATTTCTATTTGTTTAATTTTTTGCACTGCGTACGTCCCAAAGTGTCGCGAATCGATATCACAAATATGATAAACAATAAATATTTATCGCTTGAACCGCGACCTGGATTTCAAAATATTAAGCCATTCCACGATATGGAACTGCATTCGAAACCTTCAAATATCGCGATACTGGATTGCGCTTAATATATGCAGTACGTATAGCAGTGTCCTATGGCTGCCTGGCCAACTGGGTATTGGTAAGGGTATGAGTTCATACAAATAAAAACGTTAACACTCATACATACAACTTAACAACACATTGTCATTATTTACATAAATAATAAAATAAGTTGACAAGGACAAAAACGAAAAATCTTGTATGTAGAAAAGATCATAATGTATTCAATACCAAGAGTAAATAAATTTATAATAATTTTATTGCAGTTTTTGTTCCATATTATAAAGTTTATTCATGAATGTCATGTAATATCAACTTCACAGTAGAGGTGTCAATGCTATGATAAAGAAAATTTATTTTACTGGAAAACTAAGTCCTTTCATGAATGTGGGAATTTAAGAAAATTGCTGCCGTTTTTATGTTATTCTTTTAATATTGCCTACCTTTTGCGTCATGCACGATAACTATTCCAAGCAGGAGCTCTGGAGCTGCGTAAGAGATAAATTCTTTGTAGTACATGTGTCTTTGGAAAAAATTAATGGAGCTATTCTTAACATAGACATAACAAAGTTAAATGAGAGTTTGAACAATTTTTTTAACTTGCATCTTATGACTCTGTTTCGTATCAGTGTTATAATTTTAGGATTTAACTTCATACACATGCCATAAGTATAATGCATTAATGGGAGCTTTTAGGACACACAAAATCTCAAAAGTCTACGTCTAAGTATGGTACGATTTATTTTGTTGTAGGACAACAAGCTTGTCAAGCTTGAAAAGCCTAGGTGTTAAGTATTATCTGAATATTCCCCTTACAAATTATACCATCTTTAATGGATAGTGTTAGTTGCATTATAAATCATTTATAAACCAAAAATATATATAATGAAAAAAGCTCAGGTGTTTTTTTTTTTACTTATCTTTTACAGAACTAGCTAAACGTACGAAAATTTTTAGCTATCGATTATTTTTTCATTCTTCTCTCTGCTATTCGTCAATTTTGAATTTTTCCCAGAGTTGCTATGTCGTATTATTAAAAAGTTGGTCTTCAAAGAACAACTTTGGCCACAATTTTGCACAAAGATTTGCATTTGTTTCCATTTAAGATTCAGTTGACACAAGATTTTCTTCCAGAAGACCATTTACGCCGCCGTACATATGCCAATAGGATGCTACAGCAACCCCAATGGAAAACCCTCAAATTATTCATCAGTCACCTTTGCATCCATTAAAAGTGACAGTCTGGCGTGCAATTTGGTGAGAAGGAATCATTGGACCTTACTTCTTTGAAACTGAAAACGGCGTAACGGTAACTGTCCATGGTGAGCGATATTGTGATATGATTGAAAACTTTTTAACGCCACAACTACATGCTTTGGGCTTGACTAACATGTGGCTTCAACATGGCGGTGCCACATCGCATACAGCTCTTTCCACAAGGAATGGTGATATTGATTGGCCTCCACGGTCGCCTGATTTGACTGCTTTTTGTGGGGATATCTGAAAAGCAAGGTTTATGTAAACAAACCAGAAACGCTGGAGCAACCCAAACAAAATATTTATGATGAAATTAATGAAATACCACGTGCAATGTGTGAGAATGTAATTAAAAAAAGGGCTCGCATTTGTGAGGCGGCTATTTATCTGATATTGTATTCCATACATAATTACCGACACTAAATAAAACATTTTTCAATATACGATCCATTCTCTTTCATTTAATCAAAAATTATAAACAAACAAAGTAGTATACCTTCCCGGCGGACACCCTGTATATAATATGTAAAATGTGCATGCACGTACAAGTTTTAGCGAAATTATGAAAATACCTAATTCATTATAGAATATCATACGCCAGAGATGCGTGCCCAAGAAGGTGATACGCGAACATTGGATACCTTTGATACTCACTTTTATATTATTAAGGTCGTGGTGGAATATGTATTTGGAGTATATATTAAACACTAGAGGTTAGAAGAAATATCCTTGCTCCAATTGAGGAGAAGAAAAAATCACACTGAAGATGGCACATAGCCGAAACTGGTTTGTCTCCAAACCAAACTTGACAAGGGATAACGGGAGGTCGTTTCAGAAATCTACTTATTCTCTTGTAGCCAATGAAAGCTAACAAGACGTCCTCATAGACACCTTTACAGTTTTGTCCCACAACATGAAGCCTATTTATGTATCAGCGCATTTCTTATAAAATCTCCTAGAGATAATTTTAGAAATAGCTTCAGAGCGTGACTCATAAGGCATATAAGCTGATATTTCCTGCATTTCTTTGCATTAAGTTTTTTTAAAAAGGTCCCTACGAATGCAGATTTCAACAATTCGTGGAGTATTCAACAACAAATTCTATGACACCAGTTTTGTAACTTGAACAAAATCTGCAATTACTTTCTCCCTAACAAATCTCTTCAGGAATTCGAGTTTATCTTAGGAGCATAAAAGAATAATTAAATACATTTTAAAAAATAAAGCAAAGGAATTCTTTTTAAATAGTTAGTATTTTGATTTAACAAGGCCCTTTAAATTGCTTCTAGGTACGTTCTGTTTGATGCAGGAAAATAACTCACATTAATAAAAATAACTTGAAATAATGTTGGAATTTTTCTTGTTTTAAAAAAATTTACTTTTTAACCTTAAGAAATTCTCATGAAATTCATTACAATCAAACAACCAAATCTCTTAACCTTTTGTGTTATCTGTTTAGCAAAAACGGTATGAGGGAAAAAAAAGAAAATAGTTTCCTTTTCCTTTGTACAATATATGCAACATAAGGATAATGGAAATGGAAAAAAACCCACAACTATTTAAAGCATCATTTGCATATCATCGATTAGGAAACATTGTAGAGAGAAGAAATAAAGCTTTAAAGAAGAAAGAAACCTGTGCTGTGGAAATAAATAATATGCATATTGCTTGTATGTAGATAAAAAAAATCTGAAGATAAAATCAATTTTCCAAAAAAAAAAAAACACACAAAAACGCAAGCACAAAATACTTCAATAAACGAAATCTGCATAGAAAAACATACACATACTTATAGACTTACTCATATGTATACTGAGTGGTTAACATTTGTTTGCGCGTGTGTGTATATGTGCAGAGCAAACTAAACATAAGAATAGACAATAAAAATAATTTATTTAAGAGTAAAACATGTTAAGTTACTTCTGGCGTGGTCCTGTTTTTCGTATTTTTCTTCTTTAAACACCATTTCCTTTAGTAATGAAATAAATACGGGTTGAAAATCTCATCTTTTGCAAACTTTACAAAGTAATCTTCTCTTTAGAGTATGTCAGTATGAGCCATCAATTGAAGTGGAAGCAGAAAAAGCAACATTGCAGTTTAAGACAGTTTACGAGGCTTCGTACGTGAACATTTTCAAACATATTTTTGCAGGGTTCAGTGCCTTCAAATAGGTTCTAAGAGTACTCCTTTAAGGCAGTGGCCTAATGCATCATTTCTTATCCATTTCGGCAATTCATTTCCTTTATAACAAACCGAAATCAAAGGGACGCCGTTTCATGGTGGGCTATCGAAAAACCATCTTATTTACTTCCGTCAAATAGGGTCAAAAATGTTTCACCAGCTGCCCCCAAGGGTGAAATCTATTTCAATGACTATCCTAAAATGGCTATTAACATTGTCTCTACGCTCCTTCATACATCACATTTCTTTTTTTGTTTATTGTGTCATCATTTAAAATCCAATCGCATAGTTAATGGTTTGAAAACGGCTTCAATTTCGTCCCTGGCTTTTCAGGCGGATCTCAAGGATACGACCTCTGATATTTCGGATCCCCTCTTGCTAATAACAAATTTGTTGGAAAACATTGAACAGCTTTTTTAAAACTATGTAAAACTGGCCTTTATGTGATTAAAACGCCGCAACTTTTTTTTTTTAATTGTTGATATCACTTCTGGTTTCTCGGATCTCCTTCTCTCCTAATGAATGAATATGAATTTTTGTAAGATTACGCACATTAACTATATAATATTTTAATTTTATTTTGTTCACTAGCTTTAACAATACGCTGATTGAAAATTTGTCTAAAGAGGATATATGGGAGGTGCCCATATCCTTGCTGCGATTTCAATTTATTTACAGAATTCTTTACACATCCTAAAATGTATTTTTCGAGATTTTCGGTGCATTTTTTCTTGGGAGCTAAACTAAGCTGAAATCGTAATTTTTCTAAAAATTCTGAATGCGTTCTGAGTGCCCGTACCCCTGCGCTGATTTTCTCCAAACGCGAATTTGCCCATAGCTCTTTGTTATAACACAATTTTTTTTTAAATTAACTATTCCTGTTCGGCAGTAAGGACGGATTGGCAGCAAACAAAGTGATTGGATTTAGGAAATATAAATCTATAGGAAGTGGCTCAATTGCCACTTTTTAGTACTCGGTGTTAACTAACCGCATTTCTTGACAACTTTGGGCAATGCCATCAACGAAGGCCGCTACGGGTCTATGGATTTTGAGGATTTTGAAACTACGAGTGTGAATTCTTTGTATCTTTTATGCCTTCAACTTCATTACTGACCTTTATTAGCAGCGTTATACAATGATTGGTTTAATATATTATCTGAGACTTAAAAGTTCCATTGCCTGTTTATGGACCAGATCGAAAACTGTTTATTACTATTACTTGGATGTGAAGAAATACGAAGATCCATAAGGATAGGGCCATAACCCATGCTATAACCCAATTCTACATAAGCGGTTTACGAATACGGTTGCCTCATGAAGACGATTGGTGCACTAATAGTCCCGAATAGTCACATAACAGTCTCTTTAAGCGAGAGCAACTCAGCAGAGTCACAACTCTTGTTTAAATAAAACATCATCAGCTATTTAACAACCGCCAACGCTTTCGAAGCTAAATGGTGTGCGGAAATTTTCCCCTTAAAGAATTATTTTATTCCTTAACAATTTTCGAAAACAAGCAGACTTTTTATAAACCAATAACATTTGTATTTGTAAAACACTAACATATGCTAAACTACATAATAGATTCTGTTACACAAACACATGTATTTGCATGCATGTGCATGTGTGTGTCTGCCTACAGACATGATTCTGTTTGTGTGTTTCACTTAGAATGTGCATAAAGTCACTATCTAAATAGTAAGTGTCTTTTGGCAAGAATTCTTTAAAACACGAGAAAAAATAGAAAAGGAACAATAAAAACTGTAAATGTATGACATAAAGGAAATTGTAGAAAATTCAGAAAAAATAAAACAATTGTAACATCTTAAGTACTTTAAAGCTACAAGGGAAAACTTAAAAATACTTGATGCCTTAAGGAAAGTAAGGATAGCAGCAAAATATGGACATGTATAATGTGAAACCAAGTTAGGGTATGGTAATCGTCCATCCGGTTGAAATGCAGAAACTAAGATGAGAGAGGGTTAGAAATATTAACAATAGACCAGGCACAGATGCTGGTAGATTAGGCCATATGTACAAAGAAAGAAAAAAACATGTTTGTGGCGTGGTCACGATAACTATATTATGTTCTCAACATCAATATAATGTTGTGACAAACATATTATGGCTATGGAGAATATTTTTAGCATTAGATTACTTGCGATAAACTAGTTAATGTTTACATTTAATCATTAATTGATTGTCACCTATAAAAAATTGCCACATGGTTAAGTTGAGCCATAACTAGAATTCTAACCACAAACAAGGTTGTTTAATTAAATAAAAATAGTATTGCAGCGCAAATCATGTTTGGTTACGAAAAGTTTTATTTTTCATCGCGATTTAATGCTTTTGTTGCCGTCACGAGGTATTTAAAAGAAAAAATGCACGTCAATAATCCAATAAAAATTCAAGTGCTAAAAGATGGAACAATTCGGAACATTAACGACATTGAACCTTAATTATGTTTCCGTGTCATTGAAGATATCAACCATCAAATAGAGGTATAACACCGAAGCCATGGCAAGCATTTGGCCGAAAATTTGTTTCACACATAATTTTTTTAGATCCCTCTATCATAATAGCAAATATTAAGATCATTTTCTGGAAACTTTTTTTTTTATTTACAATTAACATCGTGTGTTTTGGTTGGACCACCCTGCTAATTTTAGCAGCCTTTTGTTTACCCGAAGTGAACCATTAGAGGTTTTGCCTATAACCAAGACTGAACATACGACATAGTTGAGACGATGAAGGCGAATAAATAAAAATGTTCGGAAAACAATTTCAATGTAGCAGAAGGAATATTGTTTTTCAATGTTGAAAAAAAAAACAAGTAAATATTACGCACTGTTTGCCGTGTTCATTATTGGGCAGGTAGTTAAATAAATAATATAATATAGAATTTTGGAATAGATGCCTATGCCTGATAATTACTAGGAGAACAAATAATTAATAGGGGCAAAACTTACTTTACTTTTTATTTTGCCGGCTCTAATGTTTCCCCTATTTCCCTTTTTCTAGAAAAATCACAAGATATATTCTAGGACCAAATAGCTGCTGCAAAAGGAGGAAAGACAACTAAGAGCAACAAATATAGAATGCAAACAAAAAGTCTTTAGGTAAACGTTTGAATTATTTTCAAATGCATGCGAAAATAAATTTCCTTGGCTTACCACTCTCTGCCAGCATGTGTAACTTTGTATTTGTATGCAAGTTTTTAATATGTAGGTATGCGTGTGCGTGTGTATGAGTGCAAAACTAGCTACATATGTAAGAACAACATTTATAATAAATGCATTATTGTGAAAAAAGCAATAATGGAATTTCAAAATTTGTGCACCTATAAATGCATTTCAAATATTTATGCGGTAAAAATACAACTTAAATCGTTCTCTAAGTGGTAGAAATAAATTTAAAATACAATCTATTATTATTTATTATATGATTTTGGGTTTGTATTTTAATAAGAAATTAGTTGAAATTTAATATTTATATGCAAAAGCTAAATTCTCTTAAAATAAAATATTGATGATGGGAAATTTTTTATTCCTACAATTTATTTTTTTTAAAAAATATGGTTTTTACAAAAATATTACTTTCTTTATGGACTTTAATAATGGGGATGTTTGATATGATCTTTCCTCGCATATTACAAAGCCGGTGCCAATTCCAATAAGTAAAATAAATAATGGTTGTCATACTTTGTTCGTTTGCCTGTTTTTAGTGGAATCAATAGTTCGAAAGTTTTTAACAAAATTAGTCACTTGAAGTTGTGTGTGTTTCCCGAAAAGGAAATGTAAAATTTTGGTACCTTTTACGATTCAGCCCAACATCGTGAATATTTTTTAGGGCCCTGCGTATTTGCTCTCTGCCTACCAGAGCAGCAGTTTTCAAGCAGTATGTATGTATAATGAGCACTCAGGCTGTGTAGCTCTTAATAAGTCAATGTCTCGGACTGTAAATTAACAGAGAGCAAAAACATGTTTATGGAAAGAAAGGTTGTGGCAAAAAATTATTGTTATGACTAAATTAAATATTATTTTAGCTGTGACCATATTTCGACTTTTCAAAACATGTCCAAAATTTTGGCATCGTGTTTTGTAAAGTTTTGAGAGCATGATTTTTAAAAAATATTTAGTTTATATAGACTTCCTTCGTTATTTATTTAAATTTTTTTTTTTACATTACAGGTGGTTATTAATTTAAAACAATCAATTAAATTTAAATTTTTCTCAAAATGTAGGCAAAGGTATCTCTAAACTGAGACAAATAAAATGGAAGACATTTTAAAATTATTTGTTGGAACAAATTCATCAAACTGAATTTTTTATTAACTAAGCCAATCATTTATTTACGTTGAAGTTCATTTTTTATTTTGTTATCATCGCCAGCATTCATAGTATTTTTTCTGAATAGCTTCCATTGTAATCATAACATACGTTGTTAACCAACCTAATGATGAAAATCGAATACGATAATCTCTCATAATTTCCCGAGCATTTTTGTGTTGTGTAGAACGAAGTTTGCCTCACTGTCATTTTGCTCATAGTATTCTTTATCATAAGCTACTCTGTTTAACAATTCATGCGAAAAACATGAAATAATTTATTCTCTATCACAACAATAAACAATTTATTTTTGACCGATTTGTATTCATATAATTTTTGCAAAACACTAAGCGTACATTAATATTTGGAAGGGTTAAGATAACTCCAGGTAGTCCATGTACACACTTTGTGCTAAACAGGATTGCAGTGGTTATGAATTGAAGACTTATCAGTCGCTTATAGGTTCACTGATGTGTCTGGCTGTTATATCCCTTCCGGTCATTGCTCATACTGTACCAAAGTTAGCGCAGCTCGCTACACATCCCGAAAAGGAACATTTCATAGCAGCTAAACAGATCTTAAGATATCTAAAACAAAATCCAAAAGGTATGTTATGTTACAATAATACTAATGGTTTAATTTGTTACACAGATTCTGACTGGGGTTCGAACAAGGATGATCGTAATTCATATAGTAGGTTCGTCATATTTATGGCTGGCGGCCCCATATCTTGGGAGTGCAAAAAGCAAAGCATCGTGGCCCTAAGCTATATGGAAGCCGAGTACGTAGCTATGTGTCAAGGTACAGAGCAAGTCGTTTTTCACCAAAACATTTTATCCGAACCAAACATAATACATCAAAACCCCAACAAATAGTATGTGTGACAACTAGAGTTTGATGTTTCTTGTTCAAAATCCATTGGCTCATAAATTATATTCATGAAATGTATCATTATATACGTGAAATGTATGAGTTAAAAGAAATTAATCTTCAGCACAAATGAAAATATAGCTGATTTGTTAACTAAAAAGCAAAGTAAAGCATTTAAACTTTGTAATATAACTGGAAATTTAAATTTATTATGTTATGTATTTGAACTGTTTATTATTGATCTGATTTTCTGTAAATTTATTATTATTGATTTGAATTTTGCGAAGTATTTGGATTGAGGTAGAGTATGTTAGCAACACTGTTTTCCTACAATCTACAGACTTGACTTATGACAAACACCAAACGCCATTTTGTTAGTTTTAAGTTAACCTAATAAATCGTTTCATTCTTTGTTTATTGAAAGAAAAGTTCGTCTTTTCTCTCGTGTACTTAATTTAATTCCGCAAACGCTTACGAAAACGCATCCAGTAAGTTGGGTACAGCTCTTAGTTCTGTTGCGGGCTGTATTCGAATTAAGTCGGCGATTGCATTAATTAAACTTTTTTATTTTCTCCATTGTTTTTAATATTTTCCAAATAATTATAAGCATTTTTTCGACTTCTGCTGATATGAATTGCAATTGATGCACCATTTTCCAATAATTTTGAGATGATACTAGGTTTGTTTTTAAGTTTTGAGTAAATGAAAGAGAATGGATCGTATATTGATAAATTTAATGTCGGCAATTATGTATGGAATACAATATCAGATAAATGTCCGCCTTGGTTAGCCGCACAAATAAGCGCCTTTTTCAACACATTTTTCATTATATTCGCACACATTTCACGCGGAATTTCATTAATTTCATCACGAATATTTTGTTTGAGTTGCTCCAGCGTTTCCAGTTTGTTTGAATAAATAAACCTTGCTTTCAGATATCCCCATAAAAAGAAGTCCGGATCAGTCAAATCAGGCGACCGTGGAGGCCAATCAATATTCCTCGAAATAACTTGTTGTGGAAAGAGGTCTCGCAGTAATTTCATTGTAATCCTGGCTATATGCGATGTGGAACCGTCTTGTTAAAACTACATGTTAGTAAAGAACAAAGCATGCAGTTGTGGCGTTAAAAAGTGTTCAATCATATCACGATATCGTCCCCCTTTGACAGTTATCGTTACGCCGTTTTCAGTTTCAAAGAAGTAACGTTTAATACTTCCTCCTGACCAAATTGCACACCAGACTGTCACTTTTAATGGATGCAAAAGTGTCTGATGAATAATTTGAGGGTTTTTTATTGCACATCACATATCCACTCAAATGAAAATGTGTCTCGTCACTCATTATGATTTTTCATGAAAATCGGGGTTGTCATGGGGAAGCTGTAGCATCCTATTGGCATACGTACGGTGGAGTAAATGGTCTTCTGGTAGAAGCTCTTGTATCAATTAAATCTTAAATGGGAACAAATGCAAATATTTGTGCAAAATTGTTGCCAAAGTTATTCTTTGAAGACCAAGCTCATAAGCACGGTGTCGAATTGAGGTAGATGAATTGTTTTGAACACTTTCTTGAACAGCAGTAATGTTTTCAGCCGATCTTGAAGTCTGTTGTGGTCCATGCTTGGGTCTATCAGCTGCAGTCCCTCTTTCTTCGAAATCATTCAGTACACGAAAAATAGTGCGTCTTGTTGGCACGTTTTTTCTCCCAAAAATTTCACGTAACTTTCTCATAACTTTCTCATCGTCACAGTAATCGATGTTTGATTTTGATAAAATGTTTTAACGATTAAAACACAGTGGTTTAAAGAATATTTTTCCATAACAAATTTACCACGTCTCTATTTCACGACTGCCAAATATGAACTGTCAATACTGATGTTTAGCAAAATGGCGGCAAAACAAAGTAGTATACCTTCTTAGCGAGCACCCTGAATTTTGCTTATCTCTAGCGTTTTTAATAAAAAAAAGTATTTCTGTCATATAAGTTTAAAGCTTTAATATGATAATTGTTGCAGTACTTATTATTATAATTGTTGCAGTACTTATTACGGTATTTGTAATAATTGGAGTAATATAAGTTTTTTTTGTTTGGAAAGAGAAAATATTAATACACATTCCACAAAGAGATCATATTTATAGCATGAATAGTTAAAATTGCATAGGATAATGATTCAGAGATAAGCAGATGTACTGCGTTTTATGAACTGTATAAGCTCGTCTGTTGCCAGCGTTTATCTTGTTGTAATTTGTTTTAATAAACTCCACAAAAACTCAGAAAAAGTTTTGTTTACATATGTTGCTTATAAAATTTTTCAAGTAAAATAATCAGTGTTGCTCAACATAACTCATAAATTCTCACAAACTGCTAACCTTGCTTCAAAAGACTAAAAACGAATGAAAAATTTACAGATTTGGGCATCAATTATTCGGACTGATTGGAACTGAGATCTTTCAAAATGCTTTAAATGTTTTTTGTGTTTCTTAGCTGTCATATTTTCTGCTATATGCTTATATTGCAACAAAGAAACTTGTATTTTATTTAGTGCTGTAACGTTTGAAAAAGCTAAATTTTTCAGAAAGTTTAGCAAAGCCCTGGATGCGTTTATGATCTTTCAAAAGTGTGATAGCAAAATATCGTAGTTTTTTATGACATCCAACAGCAAAATATACAAATATTCGGTTGAATTTGATAAAAAAAAATTATTTACACATTTTGCGAGATCATATGTAACAAACACTGAATACCGCTGTTAGTTGCAGTGATCCCAAAGCGTCTGCGAAATAAGAGACATCCCGTATATTTGAGGTAATCACGATTGATCGGTTGAAATCAACAACTCTTTTTATCGCTAACGATTTCGGATATATAATTTTCCCGGTGAGTTTAAGAAAGGATGCATGTTTTTTAAGACAATATGTTTGTTGTTATTGTCGACTTCGGTTGAATGTTTTTCCAACAGTACTTCTTTTGCTTTCTAAGCAGTTATTTGCGTCTAGTGCTAAAAGTTTTTCCAGAGCAAAATCCTGTTAAAAATATAAATAATAAAATATTGAAAAAATTTTAACAAAAAGAAAAGTAAATACGATCGTTATAATTTTAATTATATTATGATCATCTGAAGGTATATAATAAATTTTAAAAACATAATAATGATCAGAAACTATGTTTTAGTCATATTAAGTAATTTATGAAACATTTTGTTATCGTGAGTCATAATCTTTAAAAATAATTACAATGTGAATATTTTACAATATTATGGTTACATGGTGTAACACAAAGCGATTACTTCACCAAGTTTTTTTTTTTTTTTTTGGGTAGAAAGTCTATGTTGCATTAGTGAAGATTAGTTCCTAATATTGTTTAATAATCTCCAAGGATATTGTCTGTCAGACATTGCGAATTTAATTCACAGTAAAGAAATAGTATTCAAAAAGTTTTTGTATTCACATTAAAGCCTTTATCCTACTTCTCTCCGTATATGGTGTTAAACGGTACTGACGAAACAAATCTGTTTTGTCTGTGTAAAATCGTAGTCAGTTAGTTTTCCTTATTATATTGCTCACAAAGCCATGCTTAGACAGGCAGATATTAATATCGGCCATAAATACCTAAGGCAATATTCTTTAAATTACTTTTCCGATTTATAAAATTTCTGTGCAAATTTTGTTCGACAAACATTTTATTATTAAAATATGTTTTTATGAATACAGCCTCAAGACTAAAGTCTTGAAAGTAAACTAAAATCATATTAGCATAATTTTTATTCGTTTATTTTCAAATTTTTTTTAGCCCATTGACACATTTTTGTGAAATCCGATTGGAAACATTCTCTAAATGACTCGCAAAAAATTATCTTTATATTTCTTTTTATCTTCTTTTGATTTCTTATCAAGTAATAAAATAAATTATAAAGTAAAGATCTATTTACCAGTTTGCTTGCAAATAAAAGTAAAATCATTCAACAAGCCAAGCAGTACAACAACTAACACCTTCAAACTCTTTAGTTTTAAACACCATCTTTAACATCTGTCAAAGTAATGAATAAATACAAGTTAAGGAAAACAATGGCGGCAAAAAGTCAGAAAGGAAAAATAACCTTAAACATAGATACAGTATTTTATTTCTGCTATTGAATGGCTGATGTTATTTTTGTTGGGACTTATCGTGTTTATCGTTTTTTGAAAACTGCTTGCAGGTTTTAGGTGACAGCATGCCTCTCTTATCTTTAAGTTGTCATGATTTTACTAACACAATCACTAACATAACACAGAACCTACGAGCTTTACTTGGTCGCACCTGACAGAAGGCTACGTGATAAACGAAATAAAAAACTTTGACTATAAGCAATAAAACAGTTAACCACTAACTGCTACCAAGCGCCACAAAAACACCCGATATTCAAGCTCATTACTTCTTTACATCTAATAGATACTTATGAGATAAATTAGGTTTATCTGCCACCAGCTCACACTCAGAACGAAAAATGACACTGAAGATGGTACATAGCCGAAACTGGCTTGTCACCAAAATAAAATGGCATCAGCGTACAGTTCAGAATAGAATGATGAATGATGTATATAACCAAAGGTCCAAAATGCATCTTTGGTTACAAAAAAAATCCACCGTAGTGACAGGATTATCCTCGCAGCGTTTTAAACAATTTCCTGATGATGTATTTTTAATACAAACTAATTTTTAGTCGTGCTGTTTCCATGTATTTGAATATTCTAGCAAACTGTCTATATACAAAAAACCGACATCTAGAATATTTCCATTTTGGTATATTTACAGGTAAAAGTATTAGAAAAGGTTTTTATTGAATAACAAAAAAGTGATATTTACCACTTTAAGACTTGTAATATTGAAAATAATTCTTGTGGAGTTTATCCCTAAAACAGATCAAATATTGGCATTCAGAAGCGAATGAAATTCATAAGTTTTTTTCTCTCTCTTTTATAACAGGTATGAAGTGTGAATGAGTAATGAAAACTTGCCAGGACGATGTTAAAAAAACTAAAAGTTTGATGCAATTATATTCCTCCTCTAAGAGATTGCAAAAATTCGACAGCAGCTTATAAAATTAGGGTGCCTGAACATTTTTTAAGTGCTTTTGATGATGAAAAGTTCTCCGAGAGTGTTGAAAATAACGCAGTAAGAAATTTATGGAACCAAAAAAAAAACGAAGCTAATTCAAAAGTAAATGAAACGCAACAAAAATCATGTCAAAGCAATAGAAGCTGTCTCAAAAGATTGTGTAGTATGGGATCCCTCAACCAGCTCACGATCGTGCTAGAAGATAACGGAACTAAAATGTCAACAATTTTCGTTCAGGCACAAGAATAAATGCAATAGTACGTATCGATGTAGAAAATTTCGACCTATTTAACAGCATTTGCATTCACAGAAAACTTAACTCTCTTTTCAGAAAAAGGCAGACAATACGATTGTATAGTACAGGAATACACAATGCATTGTTCGAATGATATATAATCCTCTGAATGATGTTTGTTTCAAATCAATTTCGAAGGAAAAGCTAGTCGTCGGTCGTATTTGTAATAGCTATAAGTCATATATCAAACGATGTGCTGTTTGTGCCAAAAAGCCATATACGTACTTACAACCGAAATGTGTGTGTGTAAAATGTGTCGAAGATAAATTAATTTGATGCGATAAATATGAAAATATAAAAATAAATATGTTGTTGATGGTAAATAATGCTTTTGACCTTTAAAAAGAACTACGCTGTTACCATAAAATATATAGATATACCATTTGTGTGGTAACCCACATACGACGGTAAATAATGTAAGTTTTTTCAGGGTGAGATGACGGTTAAATCAAAACCAACAAATTAATAAATAAAATGTAATTCCATTTACCCTCCTCTTCCATTTTTTACTTTCTTCATAACGTTTTTCATTTCAGTTCCTTTCTATAATGTTTTGGGACCTCTCCTCCGGCTAAATTATTTTTCTTCTTCGTTAAAACATAAAAGAAGAAAAAAGCACCTAAATCAGATATTAGAAACTACTATAACGAAATCCATACAAACAGACAAGTAAAAATTACAATTACATGTTTCTTTACAATTTCTTTACAATCAAATTTTCCGCAAACGATCTAATATAATTGTGTTATTTGAGACTGAAATTATTACAATTAATACACAATTTATTCGTATCAAAAACACATAATTTTTTTATTTTTTATTATGACTTTTAAACATTCGGCTGAAACTTTGCAACAAATATTCAAGTAACGAATGACGCATTCTTAGCAAATTATTGAAGCTTATGCTACAAATTTTTAATAAAGGCTATAATTTTTTATGTCTTTATTAACTCGTTTTCGCATTCCAATTAAAAGACTCATCATATTATCTATTTTTTTGGTAATAAAATTATGTATTTCTTTGTTTCTATCTGACAAAATTATTTAACTGTATTTATTATTTTCTCGGCTAATGTAGACTAGCAGTTATTAGTAAAAAGCTGAAGTGTGTCACAAAAACAAGCCCTGTAGTGCGATTCACTAACTTTTAACGACTCGGCAGTCGCAAAATATGTCGAAAATTTTTGTTGTTTGCAGTAACGATTGTGGGATTCAGCAGTAACTATGCGTAAACGATCGTATACATCGTTAATTTTTTGTTTATTCAAATTGACATCAAGTGGCATACCTGTAAAAAAATATAAAATAGAAAAAAGAAGAATAAATAAAAACAAAGATTTTTTGGAAAATTTTTTTTGTGCGTTTAGCTATTGTTGCAAAAGGTAAGTAAAAAACATTTAAGCCTTTTTCTACATCTAGTATAAACATATTATGTATGTACCTTGGGCCTTGCTCGGTAAAAATATTCTTTATAAATTACTTTTAAACCAAATAAAAATGCCCCTAAAAGACGCCATGAATTTTAGTTTGTCGAAAAAATAAACAACACAAAAATATACGTCGTTTATTTTGTCTACAATCGTTAAGCTGACAACAACAGCTGACTAAGCGATTGCGAATGTTGTTTAAACAAATTTACTGAATAGCAACATCTTTAATTTTGTTGTTAAAATTTTTTATCGATGCGTTTGTCGTTAAAAAAAATAGTGAACTGCACTACTATACTAAACTACTCATAAAATATTCGTAGGCGTATGCGCAATATTAAGCATATGCCATGACTTCTATTTTGCATTATAAAGGGAATTCTATTTATTTAGAAGATTTTAAATATTATAGCAATAAATCATTTAAATGCTACCGTAAGATATCTTAAATTAAAACAAATACACTTAAAACCGAAAATCCTTCCTCATGTTATAAGATAAGCAGCTGTTAAGAATAATAAAATAAAAGAAATGAAATTCGCAAAATTAAGAGTTTGGTAAATTTTTTCTATTTGAAATTAGTCATATAGGTCCACAAGCTGATATGAGACAATAAACTTTTTTCTAAGTTTTTTTGGTATTTTCTTGCGGAGAAACGCTTTTAGCCAAGCCCATAAAATTGGCATTTTCTGAATCCGTATTAAATTTGCGATAAAGTCCCTCTTCAGAAATTGGCATCCCGCGAAAAACTATGGGCCTAAACATGTGAGCAAATTAAAAAAAAAACAACAAATAAAACTTAAATTTAAACTTAATTCGTCCAACTACAAAATTTAAAAAAAAAATTTTTTAATTTTGCTAAAATTCTAATGTTACCAAAAATTTGACAGTGCGCCACAGTTTCCAAAAATTAAAATGCATTTAAAATCCGAAATTTTATGTAAAAACCAAAATTCAGAAACATTTAATTATTTACCACAAAAATTTAAATTTCACCACAATTTTGTAATTTCGGCGAAATATCACAAAAAATTCTATATTTTATGAAAAGAGTCGAAATTTTAACCAAAAAAGAAATCAAATATTCATCACAATTCATCATAAAATCGAAAAACTGGAATAAAAAAAATTTTTTTTGTTAAAATTTGGAATTTAAGAAAAACCAAAATCTTGCAAATGTCATGTCATACGGAAGCGGATTCGTGTGCAAAAAAATATACCTGTTTATCGTAACTCAAGTAAGCACGTATTATCGAAAGACAATTTAATGTTTACTACTACAATATATTGATGGATAGAACATAATATGTTTGTCGTGAACATGCCACAGTGGTGTCTTTATACACCGAGAGTAAGATAAGGCCTCGCGGAAAAATACAAACGAAGTTAGAAATTAGATTACGCCTTATGGTAGCAATCTCTAAAGGTATGTTATTTTACCTTCTGCAGAGGTCGTTTGTTATCATAACTATAGAATCACCATATTTCTATTACGACTACAGAAATATTTGTAAAATAACGTTCAATAATATTATGATACACTTAAACAGTCCACAGGTATTCACTTTCCAGCTTTAGCAATATTTAAACAGATTAATTGCTATTGTTAGATATATTTTGTATTATGTGGTTTTAAAAAAATTACATGCGTTCTCTTATGAGCAACAAACGTGTGTACCAATTCTACAAACCTTGTGGCAAAATCCAAAAATAATATAAATATTTGTGAACAGTTATGTTAAAGTTCTTACGTCAACATTTTCCTATATACATTCTATTTTACTCCAGCTGCGTAACACCACCAATAACCGCTAGAGAATTTACAATAAACTTTCTTTTATACCAACTTTAAACTAAAGTCAAATTGTGACTTTAGCCATTCTTATGCTAAAATAAATATTTGTCTTCACCAACAAAGTAAACTGCAAAGGCACAAAGCCACGTACACTCTAAAACACATGCTTAATTCAATCGTATGTAATTATGTGTTTAACGCAAGAGGACAAACATACTGTCGTATGTAAATGTCAAAGCCACTGACAATATCACTACTGATAATTGGCAAAGCCATTGCGAAAAGAAAAGTGAAATATAAAGTGAACTTGTTTGTTTTGCACAAAATATAAAACAAGTTTTCTTATTTTATAAACTTTACTTGAAATTAACAAATATTAGGAAAAAAAACCGCCTTCCCAGAATCTTTGCCAAAATTCAGACCCTCGCCCAAACAAAAATTTACTTTAACGTTTTTGTTTGTGTTCATGTCGAACTTAACAATTGTTAAATCTACTACTTCGGTGTTGTCAAGCATGTTCATGACAAATTATGTATGCTTGTGGCATACAAAGGCATTGGAAAATCAAACCAATTTATAAGCGCCACAAAACACGAGGTGGGTTCATAAGTAACTTCAAAGCAGGTAAATTTTTTGTGATATTTTTTAAGGGGTTTAAAACACATTTGCTTTTATGGTCCTTGATATCTACCAACCGTGGAACATGTGATGGCAACAAATAACACCCGCCGCCTTCTTAGTGAAACCAATATCGCGTAATGGACTGAGCAGTATCGCAAACAGAAACTGAGGTGGAGATTATTGCCACAAAATTTACGTTCCTGATGGAATTAGCCTTTTTTTATAATATTGTATGGTGGATATCGAAGCAGACCACGTACTTTGTGGGTCTCTTTTCGATCGGCTTCATTCCTCAAATCGATTTCAACAAACCGAATTGTAATTTACGACTACCTTATTTGCATTTAGTCTCGTGCTAACACTAAGCTTGTAGTGATTCGTAACTGTCGTCCATCTTTTCAAGAACTCAGTTTCATGTAATTAGGGTTAGGTCCCCCATGGCATTCACATTTGACAGATGTCTGCACGTGGTGATAAGTATTATGCAGACCAATGCCGGACATTCTCCCACAATGTGCTCTACTATCTCAGACTCTTGCTCAGGAGTATCTTTGAATACTGTCATGTCCATCTCTTAACAATCCCTCCATTAAACAATAAACAACGCAGTTCCTTCAAAGATTAAACTCTCAACCTCCAGCGAGATATCATCCCTATCGGAATCTCGTGGTCCAAAGTCTTAGAAGTACCTTTACAGATTATCCTCTTTCTCAGATTCCTTCCTTGGCCAATTAAAATTGAAGTTCCTTCAGAGAATTCATATAATTCCCACACGGAGCTTCATATGAATGGATAAGTCTGTATTGAAACTGGATATCGACTGGTATCTGGAATTCGCAAACTAGAAACCAAACATCCTCTTGGCCACACATCCCTAGCGTATGCTGTTCTACCTTGGAATAGGATTTTTACAAGAGAGTGAAAGAGAGTCTCCTAGCAAGGACAGGAATCTTTTACCGGCCACCAACAAAGGGAGGTATAAGTTTGAACTTGTTACTTTACACTTAGTTATGTCACACTATATCTTTGTGCATGCCGGTTGACGGCCTAAATTATCAAAGCAACTGCTGTTTCTGATTACTCATTTTAGGTAGAAACAACGGGAGCAACTTGCCTTCAAACTGCAAAAATATGGCTAGCGAGTGCATTTAGATATTTGGTCTTGTGTATGTAGCCTCAAAGGAAGATGGAGGTAGGCAAGTACTGTAGAAATCGATTTCACGAACTTCTTGCAAACACAAATGTCATGTACACCATAAGCTTTAACTTTACATAGCCAACAGCCCATTACCATAAACATAGATTGTTGATGAAAGCGTGGTAGAAAAGTGTGGTTTCGTCGGAATGTATTTTTTGCTACTGACACCAGGAATTTATTTTGACAATTCCTCGCATCTGCAGCACTCAACTTCTGCTAAAATCGATACGTTTTTCTAAAGTGTCGAGTGACCAGATAAGAATGATAGAAAAAGAAATTTATGTAACACATTAATTATATGTATATAATTGGTTTGCTTGTATCATTCATTTTATTTATCATTCAATTACTAGCTCGGGTGCGCTGGCAGTGCTTCAAGATGATTGTTTGGCCAATATTTCGAGCTTCCAGTTAGCACACTTGCGACGTAGTCTATAGGCGTCCGGTTTTATTTTTTGCCTCATTCACAATTTTCTACGAATGTGGGCCAACATCTAACCTCAAATTACGCTGGGTTGCGTCTCTTCGGCTTCGAATAGACATGTCTGGGAAGGTGGCCGCTACAGTGATTATGTTTTCTTTCCAATCGCTTTTTCGTTGGTGGACACGACGAATTGTCAACACACTGAAGCCATAATGACGAACGCTCTACCAAAGTAAATTAAAAACTGAGCCGAAATTTCGGTACTATTTTTTAATAATTTCCACACGTCTGGTACAAATAAAACGATGCATGAAGAAATTGCGCACCTGCCTGGATATATTCCCCTTGGTCACGTATTCCTGAATAATAAAAACTTCGTCAAAAACTAATTTCACTTGAAAGTCCTTATGACCCCAACTTAATAACTAAAAATATTTAAAGTAAAACTAATTTTGAGAGTGCTCTCGTATATAATATTGGTGTACGGTTGTGTTCACTTCAAAGAGTTTGACAAGAAAATCCAACAAGAACAACAGCAACAATGTGGAATAATGTAAATATTGGAATAGAAAGAACCACAGGAATTAGTACAAAAACTTAATATTTTCGGTGGCTACCAATTAAGACATATAAAGACTAATATGATACTTAACCTCCGAAGTAGCTGAAACAGGAGTAACCAAAGGATGATGTTGACACAAATTTTTCCTATTCGTCACCAAATTTCGGAAAGTTAAATATTTGGAAATTAAAATTAGAAAAATTATGGAAAAGGAAGGAAGCTCTTATCAAAATAAAATAGGTATAGGGTTTTTAATACTTCTGCAATATTTATTTAAATATTTAAAAATCTCTGAGTCAAACAAATGGGTTCTAAATAAAAATCACTGGTTTTATGATTAACCAACACAATGCTATAATTGTATGTTAAGATATCTTGGTTGAGGAATTTCCCTTATAAATTGCGTTACACATGTGTAATTTAGCTCACTCAATTAGCATTTGACAGCTAAAGATTATTTCATTTTGTTTGTGAAAACTTGTATTTTATATATTGAGCTTGACAACTGCCATTAAAATTAATCCTATTTGTAGTCTTACTGAACGGACTTCGCCAGAGTTAAGGCTCAATTAACTATTATTTGCTCAATTTATTAATTAAATTGTTCAGTGAATTGTGTTCAATTAAAGCCTTAATTGCGTAAATTTTGCTTATTGCGCAATTAAAGTTCATTGTAGGGCCATGCAGATCGCCATGCAGTGTAAATACCTTTTTAAAATTTGTATTTAAATTTGTTTATGTTTATTATTTATTCGAGGTTCTCGATTTGAGCTCATAGATGGTTAGAATTGGTCTCAATCTTAAAATAAAACACACTCTTCTTTTATTCTAAATTTTGTTTGATTCGACGATTTTCCTATAAACGCTTAAATCTATATTAATTCTATATTTCAACATGTGCGTGTGATTGTATACTTCTATTCTAATAGTTTATGCGTAAATACCGTGGGATATATGGGTGCAATATAACACGAGCTCATTGCTCGAAGAAATTATAATTCCCACAGCAAGAAATGAAGTGAGCCTCACACGCTCACAAGATACTAATGAGATCATCGGTGCAGCGACAGTCTATCAAGTGTTCGCTGCTTATACAGTGTGATATATGATATTCTTTTGCTTTCATACATTACACATTGCATGTTGATAACGACTCTAAAGTCCTGTCATGTTCTGTCGGTATTACAGACAGTAAAATTATGCTAGTTTAATTTCTTTAGAGTTAACTTTTGTGGACTGATAATTTTGAAGGGAAAGTAACGCATTAATTCAGTGTTGCGACCTTTGCTTGTGACTAAGCAGATTTTGCTCTAAATGTGTACTTCAACTCGTCCTACATATGTATTTTCGTATCTGATAGGTAATGTAGAAAGTAGCTATACTAGAACGAGATGGAATGAAACCTCCTAGTTTCTGGTTTTTCCTTTGATGACGACTGAATTTCGAACGAATTTGCTTCAAAAGTATCTGCTGTCATATAGATGGGAGTACAGTAGTGTACAGTAGCGTTCAGTGTAGCAACTGGTAAACCTAATGTTTGCAAAAAGCTGCAGTTCTAGTAGTTTATACAACTTAGCGCTACCGTTTCTGGTAGCATTTGGGTGTTCAATTTGACGTTGCTTCGTTTACGTGCTGTTTTTGTACTCGTGGTATACTTTTTATATAAATGATATCCGGTACGGCAACCTGTCAGTAAGTAGCCCCTGAACATATCGAGAGGATGCTGATTTTCAAATATGATAGATATGTGTAGTTTGCGAGCGGCAAGTGTGCGCCTGATCTATTTAGGAGTTGAATTTATAGCAATTTCGACTTCACGGTCTAACCGCAGACCTAAGCCTTTTCTAACTTTTAATAATGGCCTTTGGCAATCTTCTTTGATCCTTTATATTCACGTCACATTTTGATGTCTCTATCGCATATACCAGGTTAAATTTGATCATTGATTAGGGTTATATTAAGTTATGATGACGTCGGTGGAATTTTGAGTTATTTTTAGTGATGCCGCCGGCCATAAAACCTGCCCATTCAGAAAGTTTGGCTGCGATTATTGTCGCCTCAAAGAATAATTTTTATCCAAACCTTCTATCTAGAGGTAATTGTTCGGTAAAAATTGGGATTATGGTCAGGAACTTTGAGGGTTCGAACAGTTTGATCTTTGCGGGTAGATTTCTTAACAGAACAAAGATCACCAACTCGAAGTGTGCAAATTACAAGTGCTTTTCAGTGGGTGGCAATCAATAAATACTTCAAAAGATTGTAAGCCTTTGTACCGCTAACTAACATAAAAAATTTGCTTGGATTCAAGGTAAGGACACTTTTTAAAAAAACATTAAACGCTACAAATATTTTATTTTGGCTTATACTTCATACAAAACAAAAAAGTTAATTTGACGACATTAAAAAAAGGGCTAAACCTCATTAAAAGATTTATCCACTTAAGATTAATTATCTTAAAAACCCCAACCAAGTTAATGTACAAAATAAGCATTAAACCATTAAAACCCCTTTCCTTCCTCGCTCGGTTACTTTCCTACCTTAATGGTAAGCAAACCTGCAATGTAATTTAATACTGAAACAATAAAATAAAACGCAAACAATCAAATGTGACCATAAAGCCACTGACATTGATATGAAAATGAAAACATTTTTAGCAACATTTTAGATTAATTAGTGCAAACATATTAAAATGTAACCAAAGCCAGCAATATTTACAACACAATCGTATTTCTTGTCCCCAAACTGTGTCATCTACAACAATCTAGCAAATATTAAGGAAATTACTGCGACATAAAAATATACAACACCCTTTAAGCACATCCAGCCATAAACATGAATGTGAAGTGTTTGTTTTAACTTGCTACAAGTATTTATTTATTTATTAATATTATTGTTGTACGCGAGCATTAAGAGGCCTGTAACACCTAAAAATATTGTAGATTTTGGATTAATTTCAATTTTAATAACCCGGCTGTCCTCCAGTTTAAAGCAAATAAGAAATATTGCTTAAGCACCTTTCACACTATTGGATCGGGTAAAACTACTTGTCAAACACGCGAGTAAAATAAAAAAGTAGTATAGTGTAAAAGCAACATATGGACTGTCAGAAAAGCTTAGACTTTTCATTTTATAGAAGCAAACGGAGAATATACCTGCAGTTGAGTAAATACAAAAGTTGACTGCATAGCCGCCGACAGCTCGGTGCCGCAGAAATTTTTTTCAGTTGTGTTAACCGGTTGTCAATGTATTTTGTTCACACTCTGAAAATTGTTTTCCCTTTTTACTACTTTACTCTGCTACTTCAAATAAAAAACTAAAACTTAAACCGGGGAAAATTCTTATGTTCTTCTACTTCTTCTTCAATGACTCGGTCATTGTCGCCAAAAATATTATTACGGCACCCTCTCTCTGCTACTTGGTCGAAGTATACAAACACGTTGTTTTGTAGGGTAGATACAAAACGTAATGAGACCATTTTGATTAGATTTCTCTCCGCGAAAATTCAACGAACATCTAAACAATTGCGACATAGTTCAAAGGAGGTTTTGTAATTCAGGACTGGGAAATAGCACGAAAGTTTAGGCAAATGCATGTAAAATATTAAATGTTCTTTTGAATTTAGATTTGAGATTTTTTTTCTAAATACGTAATTGATTCATTGTAATACGATTTAAATTTAGTAATGCACGAACTTCGTATATCTAGTTCTTCTGCATATTTTCCTGGTCTTACGAGCAAACGGTATTTTCTTCTTTCAACGTCGAAAGCTAAGTCTGAATTATTTTTCATAGGAAAGTGCGAAGGATAAGGTCTTCACCACTATGAGTAAATATACCCCTCATTGTTTTGATCACATACTGGCCAGAAGCAAATTTTGTAAATAACTTTTTTCACTCAAAACACTTCCTACTCCAAAATGTTGGATCACATACTTTAGGGTTTAATAATGGAAGGGATTTTTGGTTATATCATTCGCCTAGGAAGAATTTTTCCAAGTTTTCTTTGTACAGAAATATTGCTCCCAACCAAAGTTTTCTAAAAATTTTAGTTTTCTGTTAAGGAAAAAGATATTTTAAATTGCCGAGAAAACATATTAAAGAAAATATTGTCTCGTTGAGAGATTACTCGAATATTTTTAAGCTTTTTATACTAATAATTTTCTTTTAGAGCAGCTGTTTCAGGAATAAGTAAAATATTGCTTGATTTTCTCTCAAGAGCATTTTATTATTTTTTAATAAATTTTACGCCACACGATTAGAAGAAGATTGGAAAATTTTGATTTTATTCTTCTTTATAGAAAAGAGCCAAGTCTTTTCAAACAAAGACGAATTGTAATATGATTAGAAAACTAGATTAAACTTATGCTTAGTAATTTTTAATCTCCTTCACCTTTATTCTTAATTGTTTACTTATTTAAATAAAGAAGAATGTTATAAGAGATGTAATGACAGTAGGGTGACACCATTATTTTTGATCATCAAGGTTAAATTAAAATATTTTTTAACCGATGTCCGTCTGTCCGATGTTGAAATCAACTTATTGAAGGCACTACATAACCTAGAATTTTGAAAAACTTGATCAGTGCTAATTAAAATGAGCAATTTTAATGAAGTAAACATTTGTCTATATTAAACTGAAAAATAAAAAACCGAAATTTTAATACAAGTCACGAATTCACTATAATTTGAAAAAACTTCAAAAAATTTAACCAGACCATAATCATTTTAAATTACTAAAATAACAAAATTTCCCAAGAGAGAAAAATTGCAAGAAAGCCGTGATTGTAACAAAATATTACGAAAAATTCGAAACTTGGCAAAATTTTATATTCTCCGAAGTTTTGAAAATTAAATACAAAAAATTCACCAAAAATTTTAAAACAAAATTTTTAATTTCAGAAAATTTTGCAGTTCTACCAAACATTTGCAAAAAATCAATATTTTACGAAAAGCGTCGCAATTTTAACAAAATCGATGTTGCACAAGTCCCAAAAGACCTGTATCTTACAAAAAACCAATTTCACAAAATTTTGAAATTTAACGTAAAAATTTACCCAAAGGGTGAGGAAATTGCACAGATAATTCTAAATTTGATCAAATGTTAAACATTTTACAATAAATACAACCTGATATTATGAGAAATTCACCAAAAAATCGAGAACTATCAAAAATTGATAAGAGTTCAGCAAAACAAACTGATTGAAAATGATTATTCATATTACGACGAAATATTATTTTAAATGTAAAAAAATACGACAATGCCGAAGGCCAAAATTGAATATCGCAAACAATCCCCCGCACCGAGAAAAACCCGTAGTATATTTTTAATAATTCGTACTTTGCCGAATATAGCTCTCTTAATTACTTAAATTTAATTAGAACACTTTTCTCTCTAGCCTTAACCTTACTCGCTTGAGCCGAGGTTGGGTTTTGGATGAGGATCCATTGAAATAGAGCTGATTTTAATTTCCTAGCTGCTATCTTTTGAGATGTCGATACCATATTAGGGGACGGAGCAGAATAATTCCTAAATTTTTATATTTCTCACAGGTAGGCAAATTGAAGTAACGATGTGTATTTTCCGTACGTCCGATGGCGAAATGAAATTTTTGATGGCACTAGACAACCTCCAGTAAAAACCCGAAAAATTAGAATATCCACACATAAACCTGAATGCAAAAATAAGGCCAAGTTTCTGTTCAAAATTTTAGGCCCTCAAAAGTACTGAGATCAAAATGAGTATCAAATTCTTGATATGTACAATACCTACCTTGGTAGCATTTTGCCAATAATTCTTTCCCATATTAGAAAGGTGAAAAAATATTACCAATTTAGCAAGTTACCGAGAAATGGTCCTCATTTGATTTGAGTATATTTAACGGCCGAAATTTTTAGATTGGAACTTGGCACTATTTTCTCATTTACCGTTTTCTGGTGATCTAAATCCCGTTTCAAAATTATTTTTATTTGTTAATGTATTACGGTATAAGTTTTGAAATTTAACCAAACAATTTACCACAAGGCTCAAATTGCACCAGCAGCTCTAAATTTTATCAAATTTTAAAAATTTATGTAAATTTAATTCCACTTTTATCTACAATGCACCAAAAAGTTGAGAATCTATCAAAAATTTTTGGGCATTCAAGGAAAGAAAACAAATCAAGGGATTACAGCATTTCATTTATGTGAGACTGGAGCCTGACCGTACCACTAGGTCTGGTTAAATTTAATTTAAATAAACGGACAACTCACAGAAAATTCTAGAGACATAAAACATTAGGCCTGGGATAAGAATTTACGGACATTGCTTAATACACACACTAACGAGTAAAGGTTATGACGTGATGTGTGACTATAAAATCAGTTGTCCAGCAGCAGCCAAGAAGAAAATAGTGTTAGATGTATAAAGTGTGGAAAAGTTTATTTAAAACTATTGTTCAAAATAATAAAACCTTTGACTAAGCAATATTTTATAATAAACTGTTTAAATACGAAACTTTAATTATTTGAGTTTTATTCAGCAAAACTCTTTAACTGAGAGAAGAAAGAATCCTACATTTATCAACCGAACGAAAATGTTTAATACTAAAACAAAAGGAGTGCTTAAATGTGTAATAAGACGGTTAAAACCGGAGGCTAAAATTAAAGAATACAATATTCTTTGCACAGGGAAACCTGTACTACTAAGATTCGGCACAGGCGACTTTAGTGCACTCACTTGTTATTACTGCAAAATTTTGCCTTCTTAGCGTAAAGTTTACATGAGCACATTTCGACGTGTAATCCAGGGAAACATGAGCCCTAGATTTACATTTATAACGCGTGACTATTCGGGCTTGTTGGCATGTTATATATATATACATATATATAAAACAGCATTGGAGAGAGACATCAGTAGATGTCTTCTGGTGTGAAAACTGATTTTACCATAATCAGGCTGGCTGTCAAATAACTTTTAACGTTTTTGCAAGTATTTGGTGGCAAATTCCTTTCGAACTTTCTCAAGCTTTTCAAAAACTTCTATTAGTACGGCTGAATAATAATGCATTTTAGTTCCTAAATTTTTTATTGATATTTTTGTATGTTAATATTAATACAAAAATAGGAATTTGATTGGTGGGGGATACGCTAGCCTCAATGCTCATTTCGCTGGTTGCTTCAGCCAACCAATCAGCAAACTTTTGCTAACTTTTTTAGAAGTACCTGAAATATCTTAAGCTTTAAATTCTTTAAACTAGATGAGAAATAATTTTCTCAACAGCTGATCTGATAGGGATGACGATTCTATGGCGCAAAAAGTCAGCTTAAGTGCTGCGATATATGTGGATAATATGTAAATGTTTGTTGTATATTTTTGATCCCTTATTTAAGGTAATAATTTAATTACTTGACGTAATTTAAATAATGAAGTTGAATATAAATATCTAAAAATCAATATTAGACACTTATTTATCCGCATTTTCCATAGAGACTATAGGTGATAGTTTATTTACAACACAAATAATTATTTTAAAATACACACACTATTTTAATATGCAAACTGTTGCACGCACACATGCAATAATATTGAATTAATATTTATTGCAACCCTCAACACCTGTACATACGGTATGAAAAATTAAACTAAAACGAAAGATAAATTTTATACCAGCCTACAAATACACAGAGCCACACACACAATCACACAAAATACTAATTTACACATGAATGTAAATGTAATAAATATTTCTGTATGTTGAAAGCAAAATGTTATGAAAAAGAAAAAAGAAATTGCCACAAATTGACCTGAGACATCCCATAGCAATAATATTGAAATGCTATGCAATTAACATTTATGGGTGTCAAACTAAAACGCTATTTTTAACAAACACTAATCAAACAATTACAACAGCAGTAATCAACAAACAAACAACATAAGCTGTTCATACAGCTGGTGTGTTATTTGGTGTAGAACGCAGAATTTATGGCAATATACAAAGTGGTCATTATTGCCAGAACAGACAATTATTACTGCCAGATTTACAACATTTTTACATTTTTTTCTTTCAAATACCATCAAAGCGAGGCAAAACCCTTTTTTATCGCCAATGAGCTAAAAGTTAAAAACCGGATATTCTTGGGCATTACTTGACACAATTACTTACCAGGCCTATTAACAATTAAGTACTTGAGAACATTCGAGTAATGTAGACGGTATGTAATGCTAGGGACATACGATGGAATTTTAGGGGAAACATAGACATGTTCAATTCAATGTCGATAGTCATATTGACTGTTGACATTCATATTTTATTTATTGTTCCCAAATATCAAAATTTGTTCATGTTTTGTGTTTCAGAAGACAATGGGGTATCGTCTCTGTATTGATGTTTACTATTTCTAACGACTTATTTCGATGCTGTGATAATTAATTTTTAAGATCACTATATTTTTTTATGTTTCTTTTGTTTTATGGTTGCAATGCCTTTGGTGAAAAAAAATAAACTGGGCTTCTAAAACATGTTTTCTATAATGTTCCTTGGTGTGGTCTTAGCATAATTGTTGCTAATAATATTATTGCTACTGCTGCTAATACCTCACCACATTTTTACTGCACTGGCACTAATTTTACAGTGATTTCTATTAATGATTTTTATAGCATTGGTATCTAAAACTACACGTGTGTAATATGCCGTTCTTTGGAGCTTAAAGACTTTCCACTAATGACTGCTCGTCGTTGCCTGACGATGCTTTTTATTATTCATCCACGGATGCCATATTACTGTAAAAAGTTACACTATTGAGCAGCTGGTATCAATGATAAACCTTAATAATCGAAATGAGTATTGATTTTGCGGCAGGCGCACTGGCCATGCACAGTCGGGCACCCAATGCGTGGTAGGCAACTTTATAGCCACTATCTTGTAGAGAACCTAAGTTCAAATTTGCGCCGTGCAATAGAACTCCGATTTTCACAGACTTTTATTTGGTGGATTTTTAGTCAGAATTTGAGCTTGCAGTTGTACAAGATTGAATGATTGTAATAGGCCTCGTTTGAAAGAAAACATCGATTTTAGCTTTAAGTGCAGGATTATGTTAACTAGCCAAAATGGTTTGTATAGCCAAAAGTTATTGCTTAGGGTGCAATTTACGCCATCGCCATCAGAGATTCTATGGATATTCTGTACGAAAAATTTTAGAGTTAGACCAAGGTCTGTGTAATTTCACCACACTCCACTTTTTCATGTAAGATTTTCTGACTACGCAAAGGCATACCACTCAAGCCCAACCGACCGATACCAAGCTACCAGTGAAATTCGGCCAGACCTATGCGACACTGTCATTTAATTCCATTTTAACATATTGCTAGAGTGCTATATACTGCTTTAGTATTAAAGCGGCTTAACTCGTCTCGCCATATTGAAGCAATAAAAACAGGCGAAAAACTTAGGACAAATCAACTAAACTGGTTAAAAATTCCTAACTCAACTTTGGCTTTAATTCAAATCCCTTTTATACAAATCCATTTAAAGCCCATATGGTAATATGGCATCCACAGGTGGGGGGTACTTCCCATCAATCATTCAAAAGTTGAAAATTACAGTCTAGTATTTTACAACTTATCGGAAGGGGAAAAAAATTATCCATAGAGATTTAGAAGTTCCCACTATCGCGAAGGAAGTAAAAGCATACTCTTGCAAATACGTAAAAAAACGTTGTATGGGTGCCCCTTAAACCGTGTCCCGGTTATAGCTCCGAAAGAAAAAATATGTTCCTCTCGATTAACGGGGGTCAGTCAAATATACGACCCCTCTCCGGACCTCCCTAAAACGTGAAATATTGATTAAGTTAACAGTAGATGTTAGAACTTGCTCACTGCAGTACAAAAACCTAACGTGACCCACAAAAACTAACATCTAATGGGAATTTAGTGACTTCGAGAATATTAGAAACCGGATTTTCGCATTAGTGGACAGTGTAATTAATAAATAATATTTTAGACATAAAACTTGAAGAGTTATTTTTATTCTATTTAAGAAAGATTCAATAAAATAAAACTAGAGAATACAAAAACATTTAGAATGTATTATGAAGGGACCACTACTGTTTTGGATCCATTGCAATCTTATTCCACATTTTACATTCTGGTATTTCGTCACTATGTCTAGCGTAATTATATCGAACTTCGACTTCAGGAATCACTAGCTACGCATAATCATGTAATATACATTAAGGTTATAACCTGCATAACACCATTTATAATAAATCTACCATCGAACGTCAATCTAACCGCAGGTGTTACTCGAATTTACAAATGTGTACCGCCATTGCATACTGCTCAGGCTACAGCCAGTAAGTATCATATTTGAGGTGGTTTGCGTCGAATTAGCTATGTTCTGCCACCCTTTTTTAAACTAAACATAGTCCAAGCGTTATAAAGTTTTACCTCCTACCTTAAATTCTCGCAGTACGACTCAGGCGAGCAGAGCTATCGCTTTAAAAATCTCTTCCAGCTTTTTAAGCCTACGCGTTTTATTACATGAAGTTTTTTTAACGTCTTTTTTTTTGGATCTCTAGACAGAGTTCCTGTCTACTCAGATAATCCCAAACTAAATTACAGGTCAACCAATATCCCGCGTACGTATACTATAGCGACTACGCATTTCTTGGCCCTCTGAAAAATTACTATTGAATATCTTTATATAGCAGATCTTTTTTCTTAATCTATAACAATATTTTTTTATATATATTATTTTATAATTTCTTCAAAAGACAATGTTTTAACAATTTAGAGGCTTAAGAATTAATTGAGTTTTTTGTCTAAAAATTTCCCAATATTCAATCAATTTCATCTGGCAACTATGATTGTAGGTTCAGCAACTGGGAGAGAGAGAGAGAGACCAATTGTGTGTGTCCTTGGTTGCAAATGTACGAGTAAGTGTTCTGGTATTCTCTTACACATAACTGCCTTTAAGGCCTAAAAGTGTAGGCATTTTTAAATGATTCATCATTTTTCACTTACATACATATATGTATATATTATTCATACGTACAAAAGCATTCCTATGCCCAGACAACCGATAAAATGAACTCGCACGCATATTTCAGCAATTTAAAAAGAAAACTAGAGTCAGACCATTAACTACCGGTAAAATTACAGGTATGGAAAATTTTCACTTTTAATAACCAAGCAATTAGAAAAACCACAGATGACATTATGTTAATGATAAAAAAGACTTATTACTCAGAAATATTTTGGTTTATTTAGAAATTATTATGAATCCAATAGTTGTATATTGTAGCTTAAACTAGACTGACCGATCTATTCTTGCACTTTCTTTGTATACAGAAAAGTTAGGAATGTATACTATACTTTTGCATGTAGTGCGGAACAGTTTCGCATATCTTGCTCTCTTGACACATTTGCATTTGCTTTTGTATTCAATTCGATCAGCAGTATCAAGCTTCATCTGCTATTCCTTATCAAAACTCAAACCATTGGTATGAAAAGACCTAGCAAATCAATATCCCATCTGTGTTATATTACAAGAATACGTGTTGCATTGTCCACATATTTTTGGTATGTAAGTCAGTATTGTGGTTTGTGGTCTGTAAAGGTCATTAAATATTCATAACTTTAGAGTCTAGAGGGAAATTGTTAAACGGCTCTTGACTTCAAAAATTTTGGTTTTAGTTATTTTTTATCTTAATGAGAATTTTCTACTAGCACCACTACAAGCTCATAACTAAAATATGTATGTATGTACGGATTACCTTGCTGTAGTCGTTAACTATTTCATGCTTAAAGCATTTTGCAGCAGTTCCTTTTTTTGAGGTCTTTCTTACACGGTAGACTGTTAACTAGACGAAATTTTCTTTAAGTCAAGTTAAATGACCTGAAGTAACAAAATATTACTTTGAATATCTGGTAAAATAGACACTATGAAATGCTTAATAATGATTTATTAAGATAAATATCTAAATAACAATGCAAAAATGAAACAAAAGTATTTATTACAGGTTTTGTAGGATATTTTAATTTGAGGATAGTAAGACAAGAGAATTCATTAAATTTATTGAAAGAGGAAATGGAGCTAGTGTTTTAGAGTCTGACATTTATGCTAAAGTGTTATTAGAAAGATAGAAAAATGATAATAGTGCTTGGCCAATTAAGGTGGTTGAACTTTGAATTTAACCTCCACAAAAACTATGAAATAAGCGCCAACGAAAATTGAGTAAGCCAGGATACGTGGAAGGTGAGAGTATTATAGAAAATGATATTTTTCAATTGTTGAAAAAGTACAGTATCAGTATGATACAAATAGGTTTTGGAGATGATTCAACAACACGTAGGATTAGTGGCGTTCAGATTTGTTGCAATTTGTCTTTTTTTAATAAAAGAAAATTACAATAAATATTAAAATCTTAACTCTTAAATATATTTATTAATTATTACCACTGTTATCACTAATTTATTGTATTCAGATCTTACTATACTATCTATTATTGGGTTGGGTGAACCGTTTCGCCAGGCATAAGGCGTCAGTCTTTTTTAGTCTCTGGTGTCCGCGAAATGTTAAATATATGCGTACAATAGTGTTAGGGTGGACCTCTAGTTTATTTATGTAATTGGAGGAGTATATTTTTACTTCTTCCTGGGGAAAGGGAACTTCTTTCATTTCTTATATATCAGGACGCGTACACGATAAGTCGTAAAATCCTAGACTTCTGATGTTTGATGCGTAAGCAGTACCCCAGAGCTGAATGCCATATGCTCATATTGGATTCATAACGGTTTTGTATAAGAGTACTTTGTATTCCAAGGCCGAGGTTGAGTGAGGAGGTTGAGTGAGGACCAGTGTAGTTGACTTTTTAGCAGTTCTGTGTCAGTTATTTTTGCCTCAATGTGACCGGACCAAGTTACGCGTCGACCAAGGTGGATGCGCATATATTTCAACGTGGGTTTTCTCTGGAACCGTGATATTTGTTAATGTTATAGGTGGACAATTTTCCTTTCTGAGGTAGAACGTTACATTAGTACATTTCGATGGATTTACCTGTATTTTTGTCAATGTTCTATTTCATTCACGTGAGAATAAAGTTATTCGGATGCAACTTATAAATGCAACTTAAAACGTTGACGTATACGTGTTTGGGATAAATGGTATATCCGCTGTATAAATTGTATATAAAACCGGCTCTAGTACACTACCTTGACATGTTTATTACTTTCAAAAATGGGCACTTCCTAGGATATTTCAACGAAAGGAAAACATTTCAGTCATTAGTCAACCATCTGGTTATTCCCCTTAAATTAATCCGGCGGAGGATATTTGATTTGGCTAACCACCTTCCATGAAGGAATAATTTACAGAAGTTCCATGGGGAAAAGTAGGCCTCATAAATGTCGAATTGTACAAGCTGATGAGGAGCGCTTTTTGTATCAATGAAGAGTCGGAGTATAAAAGAAAGAAAGAAAGGGTGAAGGCTTCGCGGAAATATGTTTGATTCGCTGGTCTTTTGTCGCCCATATCTCTTCGAGTACCTTAGGAAAGCATTGGCTACCTTACATAATGAGATGCCCTATTCCTAGGCAACAAGGAAATTTTTCTTAACAGAATTTGTATTTGTGAAAAAATCCATCATACCATAAAAAATTTAATAAAGTTTTAATATCTATTTTTATCTTCTTTACACACAATATGAAACAGATGCAAAACATACAGTAATCATTAAAAAACTTTGTAATTTGAATAAAATAATTTAAGTAAACAATTGAAAAAAATTTACGTATTTTACGTAAAAATATAACCAATTGTAATGTGGAAAACTAATTTAAAAAAAGAATATTATCTCTCGAAAAACACAGACAGCTTTTTGCAGTAAATATTTTGTTGTTAATTTAGCAAAAAAAATTAAATTTGTATTTTAACGCGATTAAAATATTTTTATAAAGTACAAGATGAAATTAGTCAATGAGACATTATACTATAAAGAGTGATTTTTCTTAAATACCTCTAACTAGTCACACGCTTATTAAGGAGGTAGTAATATCTAGTAATTATTACATGTGATATCCAGGTTTCTAGCCCTGAATAGCGACAGCGATCATGGTGCAATTTCGGGGTGAATTTTTTGACTTCTTTATGCCAACCGGTACAACATGCTTACCTCAAAGGAACTAGAAACCGACGTGAGAAAATAGTAATCACAGAGTCTTCAACCAACATGCTTAACAAAATTTTATTGATGAATTAGGACTGCGATACACATAGTTACAACTAATCAGTTCAATCATAGGTCCTGTATTAGTAATTTGAGCTGGCTGACCAGATTGCTTAATTTTGTAGCTTTTGACTTTACAAATAAATTGCAGACTCTTTAAGTTGTCAAAGACATTCTCGCCAAAAAGTTGCATCTTTAAACTACAAATAAATAAAATAATCATTAAAAATGATCGAGCTTAATTTACGATATATATTTCAAAGATGATCGGTAGAATTCTTAAGACTCCGATTAAAAATTAAAAAAAAAAAAATATGGAGGAATTGGGATTTTTTTTTAAAAGAGCAAATTGGATGAGGGTTTGTGGGCCATGATGTTAGGAATAAAGGTGAGTGTTTTTACACTCAATAAAATGCGCTTTATTTGAATAATTTTTCCTGTGATTTCTATTAAAACAAAATTTCTGTTTTTTATTTTAATTAAAGAATGTTTCAATAAAAGTGGAATATTTAATCATTTTCGTGCAAATATTCAACAGCTGTCTCTAATGCTTGTTTTGACTATTATAAATAGAGCATTATACAAAAAAAGAATACATTAGAATTAACAATGACATTGTTCGTTTGTCGAGAAAGTGAAACTAATGTGTCAACTATTCGATTGCGTCTAGTTAGTCCAACCATATCAGCATCGCTTTTGTTATGTTTTTTACTTGTATTGCTTTCCCATATTCCCAAGATGTCCAATTGTCATGTTTTTAAAATAAAATCGAAAATTTATATAAGATGGAATTAATCCTTTTCATGTGGTTTTCGCCTGTGGCAGCAGTTGTCATTGGTTATAAATATTTTGAATTGATAAATATTATTTTTACCACAATTTATTAAAAAAAGATCAGCCACGAAAATACTATCTTTATGTTGACTTAATTTTTTATGTTTTTTATTTTTA
Organism: Phania funesta; assembly: GCA_963932375.1. Taxonomy (NCBI): domain Eukaryota; kingdom Metazoa; phylum Arthropoda; class Insecta; order Diptera; family Tachinidae; genus Phania; species Phania funesta. The sequence continues at coordinate 97,204,592 of OZ010653.1, read as the reverse complement.
CTCTCTCCCTACTTTGTTGAGCTGATGCCATTTTGTGTCACCACAAAATTCAAATATTTACAAAAAAACAATATTTGTCTGACTCATACTCCGCAGTTAGCCGGATATGTATGTGTTTAGTTGTGAAACAGTGTCGTTGTATGCGTTTTCAATAAATCCAAATCTGAATTTAAATATTGATTTTACTGTCATCATCATGTTTCTTTTTTATGATGCATCTTTTCGTGGCGTGTTTGAATAATAAGTGATAAAACGCTTGACACATTGGCAGTAGTGACGGCAAAGATTTATATATTTTCGTCGCCTACAATGACAGACAAGTAAATAAATAAACATTTAAAAATGAATTTTATTTTATATATTGAAGTAAGTTGTTATTCTTATCTTTATGTAAAGTAGAGTTTGAGTTATATTTTGATATTAAGCATGAAGTGGCAAGATTATTCAGGATCACAGTTCAGACAGCTGACTGACATTTGTAGGAAATCTTAAGAAAATTTTAAGAAAGAATTTCAAAGTTTTTGAAGATTGAAATTTCGTTAACGTTTTAAATATTTTAAAATAAAATATATTACTTTTACAGCTGTAACATTATTTATTTTGTTCCAAGTTCAAAATTAAAAACCATATTTCACTGTGTGATTGGTCTTACAGTGTTAAAAAATTTAAATAAAGTAAATAAAAAAAGTGACTGGTTACTAAAATTCTAATAAAGTCCCGTTCATTATATGACTGTCTGAATTCTGGTTGCCAATACAATTGGATTATTTTTCTCAAATTTATTTATTTATTATATCTTCATTCAATAAATGAACTAACAATAAGTAATTTAGATCTTAATCTTACAATAAAAAAAAATAGTAAGTGTCGAGCCAATGCCAGACAAAAGTCTAGTTTTTAAATTTTACAAAGTATTATTTCATATGAGGGCGATAGTATCCCTCATTTTCAATCGGACATGTCCGGGATGTTGTAGTATATATCGGGCAAGTGGTTTCGGATGCATTTCAAGTTTTTTTTTTTAAATAAAGCGCCACGTGGTAATCATACGTAAAGTTTTATTTTGACGACGCCGAATTTTATCAATATTCGATGCAGAGGTAGTGCCCCACAATTCGATTCACTAGCACCGTATGGGCTTCAAAATTGATTTGTAGAGTAGAAGTTTACAGTATAATTTAAGAACGAAGTTTTTGTCAAAAAGCCAATGAATTTGAGCCGTTTTAAGTTTAATTTGTGTTAATCTTGCATCTATGTGATGGTTCCAGGTCAGAAGCCTATCCAAATGAAAGCCAAGGTATTTAACATGAGTTCGTTTAGGCACTTCTCGATTATTAATACGAATAGGAGGGCAGCTCTCCACGCGTAAGGTAAACTTTATGTAAAGAATTTCTGTTCGTTTATTCTTATTCCCCATTTCTTAGACCATTTCTCCACCTGAATTATGTGTTGCTGCAATCGATTTGAAGCTGCTACTGGATTTTCATGGGTGCTGGGGAAAGCAGTGTCATCTGCAATTGTTGAAGTGTGAGTTTTGCTTGATGTTGGCATATCCGCTGTGTATATTAAATATAGAAGTGGGCTCAGAATACTGCCTTGTGCTACACTCGCTTAAATTGGTTGCGGACAGCTAGTATAGTCTCCTTCTTTTATAATAAATTGGCGGCTGGTTATATAACTTTGAAGTAAGTTACAAATGTTTACTGGCATGATTAACTTCAGCTTAGATAAAACGACTTCATGCCAAACTTTATCAAATGCTTGGGAAACATCGATGAAGAGTGCGGAGCAATATTTTTTATGCTCAAAAGTTTTTCTTATAACTTGCACCAGCCTGTGAGTTTGTTCAGTGGTACTGTGTTGCTTTCTGAAACTAAACTGATGACTTGGAATACAATTGCTGTCGTTTAATATCGATGTCAACTTTGTATTCAACAATTTCTCGAACAATTTAGACAGAGTTGGTAAAAGGCTCATGAGCCTGAACGACTCAATTTTGGAGGAATCTTTTCCTGGTTTAGGTATCATCTTTACCAATGCCACTTTCCATAACGACGGGTAGTATTCGACGCGTAGGATAGCATTAAAAAGGAAAAAAAATTATTCGTGGTAACTCCAAGAGCCTTACTGATTTTATCAAAACCATGAGCTTTATTTGCGTTAAGGTTATCGATTGCCTGCAATACTTCTACATAATGAAAACGTATTTCTATTGGCGGTCTTGCCACAACAGACGTTAGTTCACTCATATCTACACATGTGTTTGGAGTAAAAACATTTTTTGAAAAAATTTTCGAAGAAACCACCTTTCTCCTCGTTATTTTTTGCCTACTGTCCGCTTAAATTGCGCATTGGGGGTTTGGCGATTACGGGCTTTCTAATGGTTTTCAGTGCACGCCACAGTGAATAATTCGTTTGTGAAGTCGCGTCAAGATTTTCCATATATTTTTAAATGGAGGCAATTTTTTGTGACTCTAATAAGTTTCTGAGCAGCTTGGTGCATTCTTTCAGCTTGGCTTTAAGCTGAGGCGATCTATGCTGTTGCCATTCTCTACGAACCCTTCTTTTTTCCGACAAAAGTCGTTCAACGTCAGCAGAGAAAACTCTATTGTATCTGATCTGAAGACAGGTGGAAGATGCATTCTCAGTAGCTTTTTTGACCTCTTCGTTAAGACTGTTGATACATGCCTCGATATCTTCTGGAGTTTTTAGCGGTAAACCTTCCGTGTAATCGGCGCTTGTGTATTTTTTGAATTGCAAACAATTTACCCGTGTTTTAGAAAACAAATCTCTAGTTGCGATATCTTGCGGACAGAGAATGGTAATTATAGTGGGAGAATGATCTGAAGAGAGCTCCAGCGATGGTTCTACCTCAATAAATTCTGGGTATACGCCTTTTGAAACGCCAAAATCAATGACATCAGGAATTTTCTGTTGATCGGTTGGCCAATAAGTTGGCTGTCCATTCGAAATAACATTTAGTCCAATTTTTGAAATGGAATTATACAACTTGCGACCTTTGGGACTTATAACTCTTGAGCCTCAAAAGGTGTGTTTCGCGTTGTAGTCTCTCCGGCTTCAATGAATCGGGGACCAAGTGATTTATAAAAGTAATCATATTGACTTTCAGTTATAGGGAACCTTGGAGGGCAATATGCAGAAGAGATTGCTGGACCTTGAGAAAAATTCTCTACGTAGATGTTTGTTGCTTGTATGTAATCTTCAGAAAGACCACATAACGAGTGGTGTTTAATTCGTGATTTTATCAACATAGCCGAACCACCACATGATCTATTCCGTGGGTCCTTGGTATCATAAAAGCAGTATCCAAATATCTTAAACGAACTGCTCGACGTCAAATGAGTCTCGGAGATCAACATTATATCAATTTTCTTACTAATGAGAAAATATTCGAGTTCATCTTTGTGTTCCAAAAACGGATTTTAAGACAGTTCATAGCCTATTTAGAATGCCCTGCAGTAACGTAGATTGCATTCTTTGTTGCTCTTGCATCATGCTTCATAGGCTTCATAGATTGTACAAGATTTGATCATACCTTCAATACGAGTAAAGTTGTGGGCACGCGTTATTGGTCGGTTCCGTTTGCATTGTTTGTTGGTTAGTCTTAAGTACGTTGGCATATGAAATTTGTGGCGTAACAGCATGCGGCAATGGATTTTAATTATAAATTTCATGGTATCTGCATGATAATAACAACACTGGTGCCGACTAGTTTGGTATTCAGTTCTATTACATTATTATATAGAATATTACAACGGCAGCATGTTGCTGGTTCAAAATCTCCATAGCTGCCCGAGCTGTATGAGCCTTCGCTTTGTCCTGTCGCTTCTGGTAAAAGAAAATAATTCGTTCACTACCTTTTTATAACACCAAACAGTTGCCATTAAGCTACTGATTTTGCTGCACAGTGCTTTGATCTCATATATCTATGGGACAATAATGGGAGGAGAAATCACAAATTGTTCAAAAAGTATTTCAATAATTGAGACAAAAATAACCGCATGTTTATATGCTAGCATTTCATAGAACTAATAATAACTTATGCCGTAAAAAAAAAATTACGAGAATCCATATTTGCCACCACTTAAATGTGGCATCATGTACGCCGATGTTCAATGTGACTACAAGATTTTTAAGCGTTATGTAGGCAGTGTCTTTAAAGAGAGTTATATTTTAACATGGTTTTAAATTTGTTTGGATCCTTTTTTAGTCCTCTTAGCTCCTATGTGTGCAAAGGTCATCTAATAAATTTCTTCATGCGGTCTTATCATCTTATCGTCCTAGGAAAGGCTACTCTTTTTTTGTAAACAGTTCAAGCATGTCGATGCTTAGGCCAACCAGTCTGACGCTTGTTGTCATATTTCACTTAAATCCTTTTTTATGATTGGGGTGATTTGCGTTTATTTTCTTTCCCTCAAAGTATAAGAGTAAATTATTTCTTCGCTGTAAAACAACCACTCAAAATACCGTCGAAACTACTCATATCGGCAGTAACAATAGTTTCACCAATTTAACTGCTCAATGCCCACACTTCTAAAATTGTTTAGTTATTTACGCGTTTTATGACAGTAACTATCAGCATTTCCAAACGCATATTAATTTAGAACCACTAAAATGCAAATATTGCACACACATGTAAGTAAAAAATTGGAATTATCGAACAAACAAGCTTGTTTGGTGGAATGAACATAAATTTGTCAGCTGCGTATTTAAAAAAAAATAATAAAATATTTGTTTGCAACAACTACACAGCAACAAATTTGACACCAAAATTTGTGAATTTTTTGAAAATGGCACGTACTATAAATAGTCTTATCAAAGCAGGGGATGTTTAGTAATAAATTAGAAATGAATATTTTGAAGGTGTTTAATGTTTTTATCAAACAGAAATTTATCATAAATTTGAATGCTGATTCACGTGTTATTTAATTTTAAGACACTATAATAGCCTAAAATAAAAATGCTTTATTTCTGTCCCTTGATAACTTATTCTGTATAAAATTACAACAACATCAAAGCGTGTGGTTTTAATCAAAGAAGGAAAACTAATAAAATTAAACCACCCATGCAGAATTAACACTTATTAGCAGGGTGAGAGGGTACCCGGGTGCCCCATACAATATATGTGTAAATTATACAACAGTTTTTGAATGTCTATTGATTATTACACGTTTTGCCTTTAAGACAACCTCGAAGACGCTTGTAAGATATCCTAGACTTTTTCCAACAAGTGGCTACTTAATTCGTGCATATTGATATGCACGGCTGTGGCATGCACACTGCTATTGACGATTGTATCGAGGACAATGTCGTTAATATAAATGCTCCGACAATTACAGGAACATTAATATTTTTTATTAAAATTCCGGTTAAAACCTAATTATTATCAAATATTAGTGAAAACATTGCGCCGCAATACTATTGTCCAAAGAGGAATCTGCTGGCAGAGATAATCAGAAAAGCGTCAATTTTCTTGAAGTCAATAGTAGAATATTTAGACCTGCATGATGGTCTACGAAAAATCCAATGGGGCCTAGACCCGGGCAAATCCTTCTCCCTTATACTATAAGCCTTTCCATCTGATGAGAAGATACTCCAAACCAAACTGGAAAAACATAGAACATAAGTGGCCTAACAATTTGCCGACAAATTAAAAGCCTAACTAACCCCTGCACTGAGCCCGGTCCGTAGACGTAGCAATTTATTATACATAAAATAAGCCTTCTTATCTCACTTTAAGACAAAATCAATATGCTTAAAGAAATCAAAGTTCTCGTGAAACACGACTTCTAAATATATAATTGGGTAAAACATTTGAATGCCCTCGCCACCTACTAATAAATTTGGAACAAAGCCCCTTAAATTACGGTATAGGTGACCTCGCCCACCCTTAATTATAAAGCCAATTGTCTTGTCTATGTTCAGTCTCAGACCCCATTTCATAAAATAGTCATAGAGAACATCCAATAGAGACCAGTATGGAAGAGTTCTCTAATTGAGGTCTCGTTATCTTTGTCGGCCATCCATTTTAGGACAAAAATATAAAATCTTTTCGGAATGTCATCGAAATCAAGTTCTATTTAAATTTCTTTTCCTATGCTCAAAAATTGCAGTCATCTGCCATACACCCCGAACACCACTTAGCGAACAAAGTCAAAAAAGTCGAAGTAGACCACCAAATAATGGAGAATCGAATATTGATGTATAGCACATCTGCCGCAAATGGGTAATAAATTTATATTACTTGGATATGTTGGTTAATTGTATAACCTGCCATGTTTATTTGGCTAAACGACAGAATTGACAGACGCCGGCACAGACTCTCGACATGCCCTTTTTTATCACTCATTTTATATTTGCTGCTGTAACTGCAATACGAAATGCAGTATTTTTTCCCATCTCTCTTCACATAGTAGTGGTACATTTAAGCCTAATTAAAGCGAAACACTTAAGTAGAATAATTAAGTGAATTACATTTGTAAGAGACACTCATCATCTACTTTTGCTGAGAGTGTGGAAATTATAATTACCGCAGTTAAGTTTTCAGTTTACACTTGCTTAACAGAGTAGTACTACACATGTTAGGAGAGAAGGAAAATTTTAAAAAAAGCAACAATTTTCAATTACAATGCAAAATTTGCAACAACAACTAACTATTACCTGGTTTATTAACGTTTAAATAAATGTAAATAAATTATTAAAAAAATCGTGTTGTTATTGGATGAGAAGCAAAAAATATACTTTATCTAAAACCTTGAGAGTCAATAAATAATTTTAATAAAAAATTTAATCAATTTTCCAACTGCTTCTGGACTTCGAAACAATTTTATTTATTAAAATTGCTTAACTACATAACTTAATATACACACCCTCAACGGCCTTTATTATTCTCTCTTATGTGGCTTGAAGAGAATGCGATATCAGTATTAAACGTATTCGTTTAGTCGATTCATAAACCAATTCATGGTTTTATTTTTCCAGAAGATCTCAGGTATGTGTAAGCTACACCGCACACTGGGTTCGATGATTTAACACAATTTAAGGTCGTGAACTGGCTTATTCCTACTAGTGTTGGTGTCTGAAAACAGGTTCCTGTCTCTGCTACGAGTCGGGCTAAATAAGTCGTCCGCAAAGAAGTTGACATTGACTTATAAAATTCCCTAATTCACGGTGGAACAGTACACGCTAGGTATGCATGGCCAAGAAGGTGGTTAGTCTCTACTATGCGAGCTCTGAATACCAGTCGATCTCCAGTTTTAATACAGATTTACCCATCTATATGGATCTCTGCCACGAATGCTGGAATGCGGAAGTGAGGGAAAATAATGCCTTTCGAAGAGTGGACAGGTCAACCTATGAAGCCACTTTTAAATGGAAAGTGAGATTACCAAGGGGGAGACGTTAATCTATGTATTGACCAATGAAAGATTTCTGAAGAGTTGGAAGAAAACTTCTTAAGAGCTGGATGTGTCAGTCGCCAAAGGTACTCCTGAAATAGAAGCTGATATTTTCGAAATAAGTATAAGCATTCCTTAAAAGCCGATTTGCTTCCAACTAAAACAGTTTTTTATTGTCGTTTTAAAGGAGTTTCAAAATAATAGCTTTCATAATACCAATCTTTTATACGGGTTTTAAGAGTTTAGCCACAATGTTATGCAGTGCGACAAATCAAATTCATGCAATGTGATCTGTATGAAATACAAATAAGCTTCAGGTATAACCTCAATAAAGCATTTATTAATAACCCACCATTTAAAACGAATTTCCATTTATTACTCCCTTTTTATAGAAAAATTTTACTGTGGGCCATGCAAAAACAAGACTGGTAATGCTGACAAATAAAAAGCCTGGTAAGCAGATAGCAAGGTAGACTCCCGTATTCGATATGCGGAAATTCTGCTACGTTTGAAACTTCGCTAGCAACAGTCGAATTTGAGCAATGAGCGACCACTAGTATTAAAATGATTAGTATTATCTGCACTGCAATTACAAGTATTAATAAAGATTCTGGACAACATCAGTCCCATATTCATGAGCTAGAATACTGGCTTAAACAGTGCAGGATAAAGGTAAATCCATCGAAATGTGTTTATGTAACGTTTTCCCTAAAAAGGCAAAATTATCCACCAAAAATTGGGTATCCACGTAACTCGTAAATAATAATTAAGAAATAAGATTTGGATACTTATTGTAAATTTCTTTTAGTAGAAGGAATCAATAAACTTACATTAAGTAACAAAAGAAAAATATGTACGTTCATATGTATTTTCCCAGAAATGCTTTCCAGAAAGCAAACATTTATTTAAGCTCTTGCTTTTTTCATCTGCTTACGATTTCTGAAAGCTGTAAAAATATATTATAATAGGAAGTTTTACCAAGAGCAAAGGGTACAACCATATTAAGACAACTTCAATCAGGTCAAAATTTGCATGTTTGTTATCGGTAAAAAAGCTTAAGTTTTAAAGAAATCTAAATATGTGAACTTGACTAGCCAGAAATTTGTTTGCACATGGAGAGAGAGTCGACAGACTAATGAAAATAAATTTGTTCGAGGTTTTCTGTGTAGAGAATACGTGTAGGTGTTCATGTTTAGTTCGAGCATATTTTTTAGTTTTTCTTTGCACTTTTTATGTTCTATTCTACTATGACATGATATTTTCATATTTTCAAAATATATGAAAATTTCTAATCGTAATGTACACTTGCATACAAATTTCCTTTTAAAATGTTTACAAATACGATCATATTTATTATGTTTTGTATATCTACACCATAACACCAACACGACCATGTTTGTTTGTTTTGCTAAAGATCACTTTAATGTGACAAATACCTGTAGGCACATAGCGTTGCTCTATAATGGGAGACAGAAGGCTATTCGCACTAAAAGAGAACTAAATTTTGACAACAGGCTAAAATGGTAGTGCTATAGAACTGGTGTCGTCCGTTATGTCAGATGATTCCATTATATCAGCGAAGTTGTATTTATATAAAACAATTCATTGAACGTTTAGTTAGAAAAGTGACAATGACTTTTCTCCGCATGCGTATTTTGTATCACTTAGTGCCAATAGATCTAATCGCAACGATTCATTGTATTGGGCAATTTTTTTTGCTACGTGGTTTTCAGTGTAAATTTTTTCAATGTAAAAAAAATTATTGTGACATGTGGCAATGCCAAAAATGCTCAGTAATAATTTGCGTTTCTATCTTGAATAGACTAACAAAGGAAACACGCTTGGAAATCATTGAGTTTTATTATCGAAATTCGAGCAGTGTGGGAAATGTGTTTTTTATCAAAAAATTTTCTTCACCGACGAAGCTTATTATTGGCCAATTTATCCTGAAAGATGCACTCTTTGGTACGGCTGGTAGGCTGGCGGCATCACTTGACCGTACTTTTTCAAGAACGATGAGAATCTCAACATTACCTTTAATTGAGCAAGGTACCGAGCGATGATTATAGACTTTTTTGCTCAAAATTGACAAGGTGGTGTCACATGCAACACGGTAATTAATTCATAAAATTCGACCGCTATAAGTTTAAAAACCCATTCGAATAGCTTGGTCGATTAACCAACTTGGTGCTCATACAGTTCTTACTGTTTTTCATCTGATGTCCTCTTAAGATGCAACTGGTATCCGTTCATTTAGCGTCCCGCAATGAGGCCAACTAATATTTTGAGCTACTCTCTTCCAAAGACTAGCAAAGGCAAAGTTTCAATTCAGAAGTCTAAGTTAGGGGCTAAAAGGTAAATTGTCTCAGTTAACAATATAATGTAAATATTAGCAAAATTATTATTTATCTTATTACATTAATTTGTAAATAATATTTTCTATAGCAAAACCACGAGTATTAATGCCTAAAAATTAGTGCAGTAAATTTTGTTTTTAAGTTTTTGTTCATAGTTTCGAAATTTAAATACAAATGAAAGAAACAAAAGTATTGGGAAAACATAATAGAAATATTTCGTTTTGCTGCAACAATTTTATTTATTTGTTAGATTCTTGCCACAAAAACCATTTCGCATTGATACAATTGTATATTTTTTGTTTAAATATTTTTTCATAAAGAATAAATAACTGCGGTTAGAGTACACATTCCTTTCTATTTTGCATAGTTTGATGAATTTTACATCATATTTGCTAGTGTTTTGTTTAACACAAAAATTCTTACAATATTCATTCATAAATATACCAGCGATTGTTTTTATTAGAAACAAATTTTTATTTCTTGGAACATATTAAAATAAAAAATACAAAGATAAAATTAATAATATTAAATTATTGCCTGAGTAAGAAGCATTGGATATTAAGATCATATAAATTTATGTTGCATAAGTAATGCCTTAACAACATCTCGCTGGGATATATTCTAACGTTACAATAACAATTACGAAATAACAAATATAAAAAAATCCAAAACTGAAGTAAAACAAAATCAAGCCTAAAAGTAGACAATATATTTGAGTGGTTTTTCATGTCCTTTTGCAAAATAAATGTTCATTGTATTGGATGCTGTACATTACAAATAGTTTGATATATAAAAACAAATAGAATTTATAAAAAGTATACATTTTATTTATTAAAAATTTTTCAGCAAACAATTTGGGAATTTGTATTGAGTTTTCAGATGCTTTTCTCAATAAATCATTGCAACAAAAAAATTTCTTTTAATATTTTTGTACCTACTTTAAGTAAATGTATCTAAATTTATTTTATGCTTTTTTGCTGACTATTTATATGTATCGTTTTTTTTGTACATACTTCAAACGAAGAACTAAAAACTATTTGCATACATTTGCGAATAAAGCTTGCTTTTGTCTTCAGATATATTTCCTAATGCTAGTTAGAAGAATGAACATATTTTACAAATTTCCTTGGTAAATAGAAATAACATAACTAACAAGGACCAAGAAGAAAACTTTTTATAATTGCACAAGATTGAAGTGTAAACTTTGTTAACCGGAAATGACACCATATTGAGTAGGACATAGATGTTTGAGAACAGTGGGCGGATAGAAGAAAAATGTGGAGACAGAATACTGAACTTTGTGCTGCTAAGATATCTATAACAAATAAACTGTAAAGGCTCTAAAACACCTTTTAGCTTTACCCTTAACGCACAGAAAAACAATTTCCTGCATAATGGATAATATTTTCAGGCCACGTAGTGTCTTTTAGATTCGTTTATTTGTAAATAAACCATTTTTTTTTAATTATCCTGCTCTTTCTTATCTTTATAACTTCAAAATAGTTATTTTTACGTAGAAAATAATTAAGATTAGTCTTGTAGAAAACTGGCAACGGTTACAGCTGGAGACCTTCGAACATAAAAATAAAAAAATGTCACCTTTAGATTAACCCTACCTCTGACTCGCTTTGTTTATTATTTGATTTAAGATAATAATTGAACACAAAAAATACATGGCTGACATATTTTATGTCATTTGGCATACGTATTGTAACGGCGTATTTTTACAGTTGACTGGAGTGGAGCTCACAGCTGCCAGGGTTCTATACAGTTATTAAAGATTTATTTTGTTTTTAAAAGAGACGCGAGACTATTTCTATTATTTTAGTTTTTTAATAAACGTTACGAATCAGTTGGCCTGACGAGGGTTTCGTCTATCTCTTCGGTTTTCGGAGGTGGTGCCAACCCTTCTCACCAGCCGCGTTTTCGAACATAGAAAAACATACAGAGAAACAGGGTACTTGAAAGTTGTATATGATAAAAATATTGAGTCGGTTTTGGATGATAGTTCTAATAAAGAATCAACAAGATTTTTTTCGAACATAGAAATACATACAGAGGAACACAAAGCTGCTGACACTAAAGACACTGTACAATACCAAGAATTCTGAAATAGATGGTAGTCGCGTTGAACCGCCCAACCATGTTGTAGTTGCATCCGCAAAAAGTTTTCAAGGCTCCAAACGCTATAATATTTGTTAGTAAACTTTAAATACACGGGTCGGCGTACGCGTTCAGCATCTGTTTGCCACGGACGTATTGTACTACCACCATCCTCTCACACCATCCGATGCTCTCGGAATAAAGCCACTATTCGTCACGGGTGGACACGAGCCGCATCTTGAATAATATTCTGGCCCGTAGGTAAAAGAAATCGTCTCACTCGACCACGACCTCGATAAAGGCAAATAAAATTCTGGCCCAGGAGCATAGGATCACATATAATACTTAGAAACCAAATCCTAGGCTGACAGAAAATCATTCATCCGAGTTCAAGATAAATATTTCTTTTGAAAACACACATTTTCTAGTTATTTTCTAGTCATACTTTGATTAAACATGAAAAAGATTAGATATTAGTTTATTCCTAATACTTTATCGTTATCTTTATGGGGATATCGAAGCAGATCGCAAACGTTATGCATCCCTTTTTCGACTCATTTTTCTTCGAATTAATTACAGACAACCGATTTATAATTTATTACTATCTTACTCTCATTCGATTTTCATGTTACCACTACACTTTACTCTTGACTAAAGTGATGTCAGACAATTTAGTGCTGCTTGTCGGCCATCTTCCTCATCACGAAGACTCTTGTAATTTTAGAAGTTGTATAAGGACTAGGTCCACCATGACAATCACATTTAACAACTGTTATCCTAAGCCTTGTGGTAGCCAGCGCTGCCGTCTAAGCCTCTGAAATGTCTCTGGCGTCTGACCCGTCCACCACTTACGATGTGCTCTTGACCATCTCTAGAGAATTACTCCCTTGGCCAATAAACACTGCAGTCTATATATATTAATCTCTCCACCTCTTGGGTGGTTTCATTGGCATCCCACGGTTCAACGCCTTCGAAGTACCTTTAAATATTGACCCGTCCACATTTCGCGAGGAATTCTTATCCAAATCTTCCGGATTTCTCCTTTGGACAACTAAAAGCAAAGTTTCTTCAGAGATAAACCTCCCCGTATTTTACGCGGCTTCCTGATTCATCACCGTAATGGAGAAAAAATGTCCAGTCACGCGGAGCACATTATGCTGTATTAAAAGTGGAGATCGACCCTCAGCTACTGCACGCCATATCTTTGTACCTGTAAGCTTACAGCCATATTTTATGGTTACAAATATTATATTATTTTTGCATAGTTAAAAGGCTAGAATTTTACTTGGTTGGAACTTTGATGAACATTATATTGTTCTACAGAACCATGTTGCAATGGATCACAAGTATCTAATGTAAATAAACTTCTTTGTCGGAACTAAAGTATGACTTAGTATATGTTAAAATAACAATTATCTGTTCGTCACTACCATATATTATTGTAGACAATAATAATGAACTAGTTCTGGTGGCCATGTACAGTTTAAACACTTACACGTTCCGACTGTATGGACTATTTTTCTTACTTAAGAATTGGACACTACGAATATTTCCTCTTGTTAACTTCACTTTTTATAATTAACTATAAATGTCCCCACGGTACCAAGTAGCCTTCCGAATGTACTTCAGCAAGCAGAATAAAGTAAAACTATTTCTAGTATTTTTGGAATTCGTAACATTGGTGGTATTTACACTTCAATAAATAATACACAGCAAATTTCCAACATCTTGAAATAAATACAAATAAAATAGAAAGACATTGCATTAGAGGAAGGAAGATTGAAATAAATGCATTTAAAATACAAATTTATAACAACACATTTCGTAACAACGAGTTTGCGTTAAAATAAACTATTAATAAAATTATTTTGACAAGTATTTTAATTGAATAATTTAATATCCCAATTTTAATTAATTACAATATTTATTACTCTCATATTCTTTTTGAGAAAACAGTTTTATCCTTTCAGGAAGATTATCCTATTTTATATATATTTAAGCTTTTCGAAGTTCGTTAAGTCTATTTTTTGAATAGGGATTGAGTTATACGGTATGATTGAATAATGTAGTTCTTTATAAACGATAGAAAAGCAAAAAAAAATATATGCTGTTGTCAAAAACCAACTAAAGCCATCGCAAGCTTAATAGTCACGTGATAAAAACTTAAGCTATAGGGCCTCCAACGCCGCCTCGAAGAACTCCGGCTTCAATCGGTTAAGAAGAGAGGAGAAAAGTTCCTTTTTTAATTCAAAGCTTTCGTCCAGATGGCTGTTTGCGATGCTATTTTGCCCTACTTTTTGAAATAAACCTTTGTGTCAAAATTTATCAAAAGCCTGAACAACAATAATGAAGACAGCAGATTATTACCTCCTTTCTTCAAAAGTTCCATACGTCTACATTAAGAAGTCTGTGTTTTCTCGATAGTACCGTGTTTTCTCTTAAAACCAAAAAGATGATCTGTTCCTTTCGTATGGTTATTTCCAGGCTTATTAATCATCATCGAAATCTTTCATTCTGTTGGATAGTGCTCAGTACGTTAAATGGCAAAAAAAAACCTGTTACCGACTGTGGCCGCTACTGACTTAATCTCTACTATATCACCTAATATGTTTGGAGTTAATACCTTTCCTAAGATCCACACAAAAACAGCTACTTTTTACCTTGCTAGTCGCCCAATCTAAGCTAACTTCTCATAGGCCCTTTAAGCTCTATGGCCGCACGTCACTTTGAGTAATTTGTTTGTGAAGTTGCGTCGAGTTTTTGTAAGAACTTTTCAAGTTACCTTCTCTGCTCTCTTTTCTTTTATTACATACAATCCTTCTATATCTTCACCGTTTGTCACGATTTGCCTCACCTGCTTTGATAGAATCTTCTATGTATTCCGACGTCTTTAACCGCATTGTTTTCCTTGTAGTGGGCTTTTAGATGTTTTTTGTATTTAAGCCATTAGGTATGTGTTTTGCCAACATGAGGTAGTCTCTGCTTGATAGGGTGTCTTGAGAGTTGTATATGATAATATGGATATGGATGATAATTCTAATAAAGCGTCAACAAGATTTTTTTTACTGGGCCTGTTCCTTACTTCTACAAAATCAACAACATCTGGCACGTTTCTCCGATCTCTTGGCTAATATGTCAGCTCTCCAATTCAAATTACACTTAAGTTCATTTTATAAATTGTATCGAACAATACTGGTCCCTCGGTGTGACTAGTCGTTATCTTCAGAACGTATTCTTAGAGTTGTAATCGCCAGCTGCCAAAAACTGTGAGCCAAGCTTCAACGCTGGTGCTGCTTGAAGATAATATTTAGAAGCGTCTTGCAATAAGTTGTCTTTGTAAACCGATTTTTTTGGTACTGCCGAGCCAGCATAAGCTCTATCTCTGGGGTTCTTGCTGACATAAATAGTGTATCCTTTTGATTAAAACTTTAATGTTTTTGTCTTGATTTTCTTTGGATTTTTCATTTGGTCTAAAATTTTCTAGCATAAAACGGTTAAGTTTTTCTGAAGAGTTGAGTAAAGGTTTTTCTGATAAGCTGGCCAAAGCAACCAGCGAAATGCGCATAGAGACTATCTAAAGAAATGAATTGTATTTTTATAATAAAATTAGTTGGAATAAAAAATTAACTAGAAATCATTATTTGAAATAGATCAATTAATTTCTTGTCATTATGTGAGCGGATGACTTTTGCCTAATACAATCACCAATAATGTATACTGTATTTGCAAAATTTCCTATACTACTGTTGGTTATAAAGCTATTTACTTTCTGAACTTTTTTGTGATCATGTTTAACTTAGGTTAGGCAATATTTGGGTTAGTTAAAATAAGATTTTGTTATAAGAAAAATATTGCTCATGTTAGTTAACTACAATATTGTGCAAGCGAATGCTTTGTTCACATATCCACAAAAAAAACATTCACGCCATTCGTTTGCCTGTCAACAACTTCGCATGAAGAATAACCCTCCGGAAATAACGCGTAATTCAATAGCGACACAATTCGTTCTATATACTTGGCTTATACCTTTATAGAAAGTCAATAGACTTGTAATTGCTGCTAAGATACATATGCTTAGCCAGTTTTTCACAATTCTAAAAAAAGTCAGTCCTCAAGCGCATTTCATAATAAAACTTTGTAAACTTTAAATATCGGCTCGAAATATTAAAAATAAAACACACAAACAATTAAATTTAAATAAAATAATGTTTGCCAAACTTATTAACAAATATGAAATTGAGTCTAAGGGTTTTTGTACAAATTGAAAAAGTTTAATTTGATATGGAAGTGAGTGAACAAGGTCACATATATGATAACTTACATGACTGCTACCTTTTTAGTTGTACATGAATATCTGTCTATGGCACGTGTAAATTTTGAGTGCATGTTTGGATACGTTACGGCATACTTAGCAGACAAAATCCGTACGAGTTTATTGCAATTATTTTAAGATTTTCAAGATAATTTGCAAAGTTTTTCAATTGTTTCCGTTGTTAAAGGCAAACAGGAAGAGTGTCTTAATTCTTAAACATATCTATGAATGTTTATAGTTCATGTACTTGAAGTAGGGAAAATTAACTTATATAATATTTGAAAAACTTGTTAAACAATTTTTGAACAAATAGTTACACCAAACGAAAAACGCAGGCGGTTATATTGGTTATTGTATTTGATATGTAATATATTGAAATAATCAATTACAATAGTTATTACAGTCATATACAGTCTATACGAGGCGGGATCAATAAGTCCGTGACTTTTTTAATGAAACACAGTTTTTTGCAAAACAAAAATTTATTTTTTCAACATAATCTCTGTTTAACTCAATACACTTATTCCAACATTTCTCCAGTTTTTGTATCCCTTCCAAAAAATAGGATTTTTCGAGGTCCTTAAAACAGGCATTTGTTTGGTCAATAATTTCAGCGCTAAATATCTTTCCACCGAGCAATTTCTTTAGATTTTGAAGTAGGAAGTAGTCACTAGGGGCTAATGGCGGATGAGGTACCAATTCGTAACCCAATTCATAGAGTTCTGCCATTGAGACCTCACACGTGTGCACCCGTGCGTTACCTTAATGAAAAAGAACTTTTTTCTTAGCCATATGGGGTCGTTTTCTTTTAAATCCTCATTAAATCTGTCCAATAAGTT
Organism: Phania funesta; assembly: GCA_963932375.1. Lineage (NCBI taxonomy): Eukaryota > Metazoa > Arthropoda > Insecta > Diptera > Tachinidae > Phania > Phania funesta. The sequence goes on along the minus strand of OZ010653.1, from coordinate 97,187,563 downwards.
GGTATAATATTCGCCGTTAATTGTTTTTTCCTTTTGAAGGTAATAACTGTGAATTATCCCGCGTGCATCCCAAAAAACTGTTGCCATCACCTTATTGGCCGACAAACTTACCTTGCCCTTCTTCGGATCAGGTTCACCCGGAGAAACCCATTGTTTAGACTACTGCTGGTCTTCGGAATACAGCAATGGGTCCAAGTTTCATGCACAGTTGCAAAACGCTGCAAAAACTCATTCGGATGGCGGTTAAACAACTCCAAGCAATCCTTGAAGTTGTCACACGTTTACGTTTATGGTCAATTGAGAGCAAACGGGGCATCCATCTTGCAGACAACTTTCTTAAACCCAGCTGATCATTTAAAATCGAAACCAAACTGCCATATGAAATGCCTATGTCATCAAAAATCGAACGCACTTTTACTTTTCGATCGGCCAACAGCATATCGTGGATTTTTTCAACATTTTCGGGTGTACTGACCTCAATTGGACGTCCAGCACGTTCAGCGTCATTTGTACTTGTGCGATCACAATGAAAGTCAGTAAACCACTTTTTTGTTTAATGAGCACTCGAAATTCACTTTTTTCCATTTTTAGACAAATACACGAGGTTGTATGTTGTGAACAGCTGTTAAACGTAAAGTAAATGACGACACTTGCTCAAAATTTGACCGTAGTCTATGAACAGGTTGTACTTGATGGGAACAGTGTTGCATTTCATATAACTACGAGGGAAGTTCGAAAATTCACGGATTTATTGATTCGCCCTCGTCTTTTTTACCGTGTTTCAATTATAGATCCTGAAAGGATAAAAACGAATTTATCTCAAGGATCGAATTAGAGACGTTGACGGTATCAATATATGAATATGGCAAACGGATTTTAGTTTATTGAAAATATTTTACACATTACTTTACAAGCAAGCTCTTGCTTACATTAATTTTGTTTACACTAATTCATAGAAATTGCTACATGGGCCAGCTGTACTAAAATTCTAAACTCAAGCAAACTTATTTAGCTGTACAGAAATAATATATTTCGAACCAATATATACATTATATTATACTAAAGATGAAAACTTGTTCATATTTATGTGTTAAAACTGCACAAATAATACTAGTTTTGAAAATTATTCTCATCTGTGCACCGTGTTTTGATCCCATGTAACGAAGGCACTAAAATGGAAGCAGTTGCCAGAGGGTTTCGATATTTGATACACTAATTAAGAAAAACAATGATTTTCGGGAAAACCCACGCTAACCTCTTATCTGGCATTAAAAGCCAAAATGTTGTTTTAGCTACAAGTGTGAACGCAGAGTTCCCATGTGATACAAATAACAGCAAAAACGCCTCGTCAATTTTAAACATAATCGCAGTACGGATTCCAGGTCCCACCAAATGCTTTTTATGGCAAAAATGCTACAATCCGTACAAAATAATCCGATACAGCCGAATATGAATAAGAACGAATAATTAATTAGGAAAATCAAATATGTTCAGTTTGAATAAATGATAAGTTGCTTTGACATTCAAAGCAAAAAAAGGTCGTAAGAGGCAGCCGAAGGCAGATAAAGTGAATATCAAAACTATGCTTAAATTATGAAAACTGGTTCATTTTACGTTCATTTAATTAAATTCCAAAATTAGAAAATTACTAAAAGCTTCATGTATATTTTTAAGCAGTAGAACTTAAACCCTTTTGTTATGTTGGTCAAGATTATTCAATGAACAGTTTACTTAAGACTGACAGACTGATTACGACTACTTGCCATCTTCTCTGTCGCATTAACGGGAAATCAAAAAAAAGGAAATGAAAATGATGGTAACTGCCTATATAAATATTTACTAGCCTGCCCAGATATATTCTTTAGATTTTGAAGCATATTATGACCATCTGTGAATATAATAAGATGAATTTTAATCACATAATAATTTAGTAAGGAATATATTTTAATCATACTAAAATAAAACTCGACCATATTATTATCAAGTACTATAATAACATTACTATTGTATGGTCATATTGTATTATAATATTATTATTTTAAAATTAATATGATTCATAATCTTGGCATTTCTTTTCGTAAGCTCAGAATTTATATTTTAAAATTCTCCTTTGTTTGACGTTATTATTATAATTCAAAACCCTTTTTTTTAATTTTTTTAAATAACTTAAAATTAGTTTCTAATTTCACTTTCGCTGTTTAGTAGTCAAAATATAGTAGCTATTTTATGAAATCCAACAACATAATGCAAAAATCTTCTGACGAATTGAGACAATTTGCATGAAATATTGAATACTGCTAATGAAAGCTGTGGCATTTCGTTGAGTTTTATAAAATTAAGAGCGTATTGTATTGGGCCATCAGACCATGGAATACTTTTACATTTCCCTTGTTTACTCTTTAATTTGCGGTGGTCTGCTCTTAGTATTTGGCCATCGTACTCATCACCACTCAATCCAGCGCAAGCAATTATACTTGCTTTTGTTTTTAATGCTGAATAGCGATCACCGGTAGTTGTTAAAACACTTTCTTGGTAACCTTAACGCCGAAGATTCCATGCCGTTGGAATATGTAGCCCACCGAAAGCCATATTTGACAATTGTTTCCTTTGCATATTATACCGCTCGCCTGACTTCTGAAGTCGTCTCCGCGCTATTTTATATTTCTATTATGAGACCTGAAACTCCCGCAGCCTCTATTTATATTTAGCTCAGAGATTATTTGATGCTTCATAGTTCATTTTGTTAATTCCTTCTTTTGTGCAGAGCATCACTCAACTCCGGCAAGTCTCAACAGATCGATGGATATCCAAAATCCATTATTTTTATCCACCCGATGTAATCTTTGGCCACTACTGACTGCATTCTACACGCTGGAATCCATCGGTACCATATACATGTCAATTGACGAACTGCGTACATATACTCTTTAAATTTATTTACATATATTTTAAATCAAAGTGTATTTTATAACAACTTCGGAATATATGTTATTGACTGAAAACTTGGGACTCGACATCATAAAATAACAAAAATATTAGTATCACTTAAAATTACTTAAATAGTCCTTATAAGTAGATCAAAAATAATGATTCCATTTCGTTTAGAAAATCTTTTAATTTTTTCATTTAGCAGGGTAAATGGACAGTCGGCGCTCTCTACTATTGTAACCGAACTTTTCTTCTTGTTTAAAGTCTTACATAGCAACCAATTAAAAAGTTTAATTAAATATTTTGAGATAAAATCTTGTACATGCTTATGAAATAATTTCCCGTTTCGATGGCAATGAAAAGTAGGAATGCATTGAATTTTACAAGAAAGTTTTGCAACTGCGATAAACACGAGCGTGTTTGTCGTTCAGTATTTTTAGCTTTAACTGTGACAATAGTTCATTCAGAAAGTAAAGTCATTGTTTTCAAATTAAACACCATTTTTTAAAAGAAAATTTTGAAACAAATTTTTGTCGCTCAATGCATGCATGAACTTCATAAATCCCTTAACGAATTTAAACAAACATATCGAGGAGTTCTGCATGTGTTTGTGTTTGTTTAGAATGGCGCTTAATAAAACAGCACAAACACTCCATGTGTAGCTGAATAAATGTGTTGGCATTAACACTAACATACCTCCCGGGGTTATATGGCTTATGTTATCACAGCCAACAAGCGTTAAGCCAAGCTAAGGACTCAAGCTGTAAACTTTGGATGCATGCATAAACATGACTTCTTACAACACAAAGATACATACAACAATATTTACTCACATTATGCATGTGTGCGTTGTTCAAAAGCATTACGCTTGATTGAGTTCAATGCTAACATTACAGCTAAACATTTCCTTAACATATGTACATTTGCGTGTTCACTCAAACTAAAAAGAATACAAGATCCCGCATACACCTAACATGTTTAAAGTACAGGGATATTCAGTAGGAAGTGTTATGTATTTTGAAGATTTTAAGATGACATTATATAAATTCTTAGTCCTAAAATAAGGAATAGTTCGTATTAACACCTACTAATACCAAAACTGTGAAGTGCACTAATCTTGTTCTTCCATGCAACCCTGTTTTGTCCTCTATGAGCCCTGTCGACAGTATGCGCTTAGTATCTTCATAAAGAGTTCAATGCTTATATTTTCTGACCTGAGAATTTTGCAATGTAGAATTTGAATAAGCAGATTTTTTTGCTGATATTGCGCGTTTAAAAAAATATATCCACAAATAACGTAAGCCTTATTTGCAGCCTATGAACTATTCATAATTCGAAAATACTTAGCTATGACTGTTTTTAAGAACTTGAAGCGGCCTGTACTGCTCTTGATATTTTAATAATTGAAGTTAGTATTTTACGAATCGTCTAATCGTACATTTCCTATTTCTCGAATTTAAAATTAAAATAATTAAATAACTATAATGGTAAACGAACTGTTAACAAGTGTTTGCTAGGCCTTAACTAAATTTGTTTAGGTTAGAAATCGATTTAACATTTAATAACAACTCTTTTTATCACATTTACGACATACTATACACGTCAGTAAATGCTCCCTTTTTACTTACTCAAATCACTATTTTTTTAAGATCATCCAGTTTAAAGGCGCTCTTTTTTTTTCTTTTGTTAAATTTTAGAAAGAAATTGAAATGCAAGAGCAATGACAACAACGATTTTATAAAATAAAACATAAACCTGAACAAATCCTTTGAGCTTTGGCAGAGAACCACGAACACTGCATAAAACGGAAGCTGGGATATCTGGAATATATTATGATACTTGTACCTGAACATACAGGAATATTTTATTTGAATATTTTCTAATACATTAGTTACTTCTTCACCTGTTTAAAGTCAACTGGGTTAAAAGAAGTTAAGTTTGAGTGCGTTTGTGGGTGTGTGTGTGTGTGCGTCATCTTTAATACACGCAATAATTGACTTACTTTACTTATTGCAGAGAATTATGTGCGTATGGCATTAGCAATTGTGTTCTTAGTTTATTTCTTTTTAACATTTTTGCGCTTGTGACTTTAAGTATTTTTGTCACGCATCTGCTTAGTAAGTGATATAATCTTATTCATGCTAAAGTATACTTTAGTCGACAGAAAAGTTTTCGCTTTCATTTGGAAGTTTGCAAACGACTAAATCGTATATTAACGTCTAAAGAATTTTTATTAAATAAAAAGAAAAGAACTTAACAAATTTGTTAAAGTAATAGCATATAAAATATAAAACACATACTCAAACACATAATATTTACGTATGTTAAGGTCATAGGAATTGACACATATTTTTTGTAAACGACAGTAAAAAAATTAGAGGGCATAAGCAGTGGCTAATCTGAGCTTGAATTGAAAATGAGTATTTGATTTTTAAAATTATTTAAGTAATTTGACGTCAATTTGTCGAAATAGAATGAATATAATAACTAGTTTCTTTTAAATCTCTTGTTAAAAAAGAAAGTTTTGTTTTAAATCGCGAACTTAAGTCTGATAATTAAGAGATTACTGAACTATATAACTTACTTTTATGCATAACCGCAAATATGTTTAGGAAAATCTTTCTCAAAATACCCGCCAAGGTTCGGTAAGAAAATTTTGGTACCAGCCACAGGGATATATATCATACTCTTTATTATAAATTATAAAAAAGATTGAGGAACGCTCTCTCAGATGTACTTTGCATCATACGTATAATTAATAATTAATACTCGTATGATTCATACGGCGTCATATTCGCAATTAAATTTTCTTTTTACACTTTCCTTCCCAAGCATTAAACTTACCATCATCTGAGTTCATAGTAAAAGGTTTTGATATACCACCGTTCACATATAGAGTTTAATATAAAGGCAGGCGAGTAGAGGTTGACATACGAAAAAAATTATTCGAAAATGTTAAGTATTTTTTCATATTTTCGAATGAATAAAACTTTTCAATTTAGAACAGAAAGTTATTCGAACGATTTCTGTCTAATAATCGACAATAACTTAATAATAATTTATTTTTAATTCAATAGACGACATTTTGTTTACTTTTTAAAAAGAGTTTTCATAAAAAAAATCATAGCTTAAGAATAATTTGAGAAAATTATTGAAAATTAAAGTGCGTGCAAAAAGTATCCATGAGTTCACAAATGTTACGACTCAACAACTTTTCCCTTGGTACGAAGACCACAAAATATAGATTGATAGATTCAATGAAGACTTAGCCAACGGGCCGGGCATTTTGATAAACTACGTAATGGCAAGTTTCCTTATTGTAATTTGGAATATATTAAGTAGAAGTATGACTGAAGACAGGCATCCCCTGCTTATGTCTTAAGGCAAGAGAAAAACTAATCGGACGTTACTAAGCAAATCTTGGTTTGTTATGAAGATTAATTGATTTTATTTACAAAAAAGAACAGGAGTTTTAACTAAAATAATAAAAAAAAATAAGTATTGATCTCTTTCACGCAGTAGTTTAATAATGAATATATATTTGCTACTACAAATACATAACGATGCTTGGGATATATTGTTTATAAAATAAGTTCATTATTATATGATTTTATCGAGCTTAAAATTTTTAATATTAATATTAATTAATTTATTCAGGCTTACGTTTTTTTATTCTTCTTATTAAAAAAGAAAAATATTTACTCTTATTAATATTATAACTTGTATAGAATACTGTAAAATTTAAGTTTTGAATACTAAGAGAATGGAATGGTATTTTCCGTGCCTCTACGCACGTCATTAGCATTCTTGTGTCTTTTCTGCTGATTATTGCCTATTGGAAACGTTATCTACTTAACCAATCCAATGATTAAAAATTGAATACGAGATCTTCTTATAAGTTAGCCCAACTTTACAGATTCTAGTCTTTATCGAACACTTTTTTAAATTTTTTTCTGATTCACTATTGTCTTTCAACGACAATCGCATCGATAAAAAATTTTAACAAAAAATTAACGATGGTGCTATTCAGTAACTTTTTTTAAACAACATTCGTTTAGTCAGCTGTTGTCGTTAACTTAACGATTGTAGACAAAAATAAACGACGTATATTTTTGTGTTGTTTATTTATTCGACAAACTAAAATTCATGGCATCTTTTAGGGGCAGTATTATTTGGTTTAAAAGTAATTTATAAAGAATATTTTTAAAGAACAAGGCACTAAGAACACACATAATAGTTTTATACTTTATGCAGAAAAGACTCAAATGTTGTTTACTTACCTTTTGCAAAAATAGCTAAATGCACAAACAATTTTTTTCCAAAAAATCTTTGTTTTCCATTCTTCTTTGTGCTTCTATTTTTTTATTTTTTTTTTTTTTTTTTGATAATTTTTTGATGTCAATTTGTAGTGATGTGTTAGTGAATCACACAATCGTTACTGCAAACAACAAAAATTTTCGACAAATTTTGCGAATGTCCAAGTAAGTATTTACTATTTATTTATGTTGCTTCTTTAGTTGAGAATGTTTTTAGCATCAACCTAAGTGTGTTGAAGTGAACATGTTTCGCATAATTTAAATATATTGTTGGCTAATTTTTTAACGATCTCATATGCGATGAACTTTTACAACTTCTACACATACAGTGTACCCACTAGGCAGTCACCATTGTTACATCAATGGCATTTGTAAAAAATTGCCAAGATTAATTTTTGCTGAAAGTAGAATCCGGTACTTGCTCACAGCTCACTCCACCCAGCCATTGAATGTGTTCACGTTTTTTGCGTATTTGAAATCAATCATAAAGTATCTGGACATTATCGTTGATGTCTTCGTTTACACTGAAAGGACCAATCATATCCGGGCGAGTTATTCAAATTTTTATTTAATCTGCTATCTATTTTAATTCTAAATATCAACGAATAAAAATTCTTTGTTGATTGTCACAGGAGAGTCCTTTTATAAGAACCAAATTGTGAATTTGTATCTTTTAATATGTTACTAAAATGGACAAAATACAACAGCACTTCTCAACTTATTTATGTAGTACGCAGAGGGATATAAGTATACCCATATGCCACAGGAGCAGATAACGTATATACAAATTATAAATATATATCAATATAACTACCTTTTGTAATGTCTGCGTTAAATTTCATTAAAACTGGACAACGCTTTTTAAGGTCAGGCGGTATTGGGTTAATGTTTGTCTTACTAAATTATTTCGTATTTTTTTCATTGACGGGTTTTTTTTTTAAATAAAATTGTAAATAATATTTGTTTTGATTTATAGTACACCAGCTTTTGCTCCCTGCCCCTTGTTCAGAAAAAAGCAAATAGCCTGCGTGTTCTCTTAAATATGAGACTTTTTATATTATATATTTCATTAAAATTGGACCGGCCGTTTAGCCAATGAAGCGTAACAAACAACCAACGCTGCTCTAGCATTTATAATATTAATAGGGATTTTCCAACTCCGTGCTGTGGTAGGTACCGGTATATAGTTCGGAGATGTCTTACGGGCATAAGGACATTACCTCTTTATAATATTAGTATAGATTAACTTATTCGAGTAAATTTATTCGTTCATTCGAATAAACAACATGACCTTTATTTAACAGTATGCGGCAGCCATGTGGTATTAGGAGCGTTGGTTCAATATGCTATTGATTATTCAGTCAGTGATACCAAATCAAGTGCATTATTGAACATGTTCAAAAACTTCAAGTGAGCGAAAGAAGTTCTATTTTGCCATAAGACACATTTTTAGATCAATGTCTATGCTAATGAACAGTCCATAACATTGTTGAGGACATAATCGTCAAAGGCGAACAAAATACTTTTGGCTCGAATTGAACGCTATGACAGGTGGGCATTGTGCGTAGGTGACATTAAATGTCCACTGACATCAAGGGATTTGAACCCACCAGAGTTTATGTTGCAGGAGTTTCAACCAATGCCTTCAGAATAAATATAACCTAGACTAAATTATGAAATTATAAAATTATTGAAAATTGCCACGAAATAAGACTTAATATTACATCTTAAAAAAGTAGTGGGTAAAAATATAAAAAGATCATAAGGGTCACTTTACGAAAAATTATTACATGAATTTAGTATTTTTTTTTTTTATTAGACCAGCACTCAGGGAATGGCTACTGCTCACACAATTTATTGTGCTGGAACAAGGAAGAAAGGTTAAAGAAAGGCTGATAGCGTGAGTAGTACTTGTGGACTTTGGACTTAAACCCTTCCACATTGGAAATGGCAGGAAAGACCTTTGCAGGAAATTTATTCTACAGCCGAACAGTACGGCTGAAGGCCTATAGTGTGATGTGCGGTCCACTGACCACCACTACCGGATAAGCACTTATTGAAGCAATTATTGTACGCAGATATGTTCGGGTATCTGGAACAAGTTTCCTAGTTTCATTGAAGCACATTCTGTTTAGCGATAAAGCAATGACACACAACCCACACTGCGTCAAAGTTCCAGGCACTCAATATATTTCTATATAATCTATAAGCACCTTCCACCTGTCCTGTACGCGGTTGAGGTGATTTTAAATACACTTTGAAGCTTGAGTTGTATTCCATTTTCGGTCAGCTAGAGGTGTTGATAATAATAAGAAGAATAGATGGAGTGAAGTATGTCTTACATCGTTTTACGAAACTAAGGTACTTGAGGCCTTGTTTGGCGATCTGAAACATCAAACTGGATTTTCATGCTAAAAACATCAAGAGCTTCCTTACATACACTTATAACTACCGATGAAACAACATAATTTGTCGCGCGTCTGTGATTGGGTCATCCGTGCATTTAAGTATACCCTGTGTGCAAGACCCCATTCAGAGATTATTGCAAGATCTTGGTTGAGTATACATTTGTTGTTTATATTGTGCCTGGTGTCTCCAAGTTGTGAAAGGTTTGATCGCCTACTGAACGAGAACTAATGGGAAAATGCTACTATCTTCTGCAAAAGAATATATAGGATTGGCAATTTGCCATGGAAGGTCATTTAGAAAAATAAGGAATAGTTTAGGAGATAGCACGGAGCTTTGTGGTACTCCTGAGCTTATCTCGAACTGGTTTGATGAAACTCTATCTACAATAATTTTTATAGTGCGATCCCTGAAAAAGTTTAATATGCACAGAGAAAAGTCCTTGCTTTTATAGAAAGCAAACGACTTCGCAAGAGTAAGTTCAGAAGGCTTATACATGTCAACATGTACTTGCTACACTTTCTTTTATCAATATATATTATGTGAATTTTTACCATTTGTTGTCACAACATCACTTTTCACTTTTTATAAAAAATTATTATTATGATCCCGCGAGCAGCCTGAATAAATTAATGAATAAACACTTCAAGCAAAAAGAAATGATTTAGTTACAATTGAAACTTATTTAACTGCAAGTCTGTTATTTCGAATTCATTTCAAAAAAGTGTAGAATATCTTAATACCAACACTTAGCAGACTTATCTTGACAGTTGCTCGTTGTTATGAATTTCAATGGGGAGGTTCAAGCATAATGGCTGGCCATCAAGAAGAAAAGAAAGTGAATCTTTTGTTAACGTATATTCTCAAGTATAAAAACCCCAAATGATAATAATTTAGGGTTCTGTTCATTCATTTTTATACACTTTTCTTATTTAGTTGTTGTTTAATAAACACAAATATTTAATGATAATTTTAAGTAAGTAAGAAAAACAAATAGCTGCCCTTAAACTAACCCCCTAAAAAAGGGTAAATAAATGTATAAGACAGTGAAAGGAGGAGGAAATGATGACGACTGTGATGATGTTTATGGCGATATGAATAACTTTCTATTCATAAAAATCCTTTAGAAGTAACAAAAATTTGTTTCCTTGACCAAAAATTTTCTTTTATGGCTGTGTTCTTGTATGAAGGAGGGCGACAAAAATTATTCTTCCTTGGAAGCACAAGTGTACTCAAGTATAAAACTTAAATTAAAATGTAAAGAAAAAAGATGGAAAATGTTGAATTATTCAAAAAGCGTATTGCTTTGTTTCCTTGTGGATTGCTTTTCCCTTTTCATTTTATATTTTTAATAACAATTTTGTGACCTTATGCTTTTGTTAACGGCAAAACTTTGTAGAATATTGAGCCTAAAAAAGTAAAAAGCAGCAACTTATCAAACTACGAAAATGTTCAGTGCATCATGCAACTACCCTACATAATCGAGAGTTAATAAGGCGCATTCAAGTTATTAAAGTTAAATCTGTTTTTCAATTTATGATGATGCGAACTCTCCTATTTCATGGATCGTTTTTTCAATCCAATAGCGTATTAGCTTTGACCCTTTCTGACTCAATCACCTTGATAGTTTCAGTGAAAATGTTGACTTATGTTCTATATGGTCTTGCTGAACAATTTATTCCATGGTTACACGTACTTTTGCCTGAAGAGCGACTATGGTCACGAAATATTTATTGTCCAGCCCGGTTTTAAGCTAAAACAATCCTAGACTTTTTATAAATCTTGTAAACTTTGTGGTGTAACGACACACTTCCGCTGGTTGCTGGGTTATATACAGCGGAGTCCAGGATATTTGAATACGACACACTTATTTGCAAACGTTATTATTATTTATTTATTATATTAAATATAATGGCAGTCATTGCTACAGCTATGCTGGTCGCCGTTAGATATGTTGTAACGGTGAGATTTGTGCAGTATATTACACTGCCGCCCATTTGATCACCACAGGTCAGCTCAGCTGGATCGTGAAGAGAAAAATACAGCATGGGAAACTCACACAGAAGCATTATCATTACCTACAGCAACACGCCAGTATTGTTCTTACCTATAAGCAGTGTGTGGACACACACATAGCAAGCATTTGTTTTACTTTCTTAAAATAATCGTGATTAATCTGCCCTTAAATTTAAACTTAATCTAATTTCTTAATACTAATATCAAGAGGTAAATATAATTCGTTTACAAAAAAGAAATAATATAATTCATAATACAAAATATTATCAGATAATACATTTCATTTTGTCGTTAAAAACGAGTGATTAGTTAATTAAGCTGGCAGCCTGCCACTCATGACAGAGACTGCAAGAATAGCTATTATATAATGATAACTAAGTCATTGCAACCTGAGACTTTATATAGCCTCTGCCTTTATACTATCGCGGTCTATAAGTATTTTCTACACCCTTTTGGGGTCTCCAGTAATCGAGTAGTTCTCGTTTTTCCCTTCGCGTATTAGGGTATTAGGCGAGCTACTGTTAAGCTCACAGAAGTGTTTAGATCTTATGTAAGGGGTCCCTCTGCGCCCATTTTGGCCAGATAGAGTGCCATTTCATTGCCTTCATACACGTCATGTTCCGATACTAAATTAGAGCAACTAAATTCCTCGCTACCAGCGTATCGAGTAATTTAGAGCTCTCCCAGACCAACTTTGATTGGAACAAGTAGTTTGCTAATGACGTTAAAGCTACCTGTCTATCCGAAATAATTCATGCATTGGAACCGCGAGTGTCCTTACGTAAACATTTTCTATTATAGATGTTTTGTACCTCAGGCGGGGAATGAGGGGTGAAATCTGTTTTCTAATTGAAAGTGTTTTTTTTAATGTGGCAGCACTGCCGTCTTGCATCTTGGACTCATCAGTGTAACTAAATTGTACGTTCTGTTTTAGTACAGTATCATTGTTTTTTCAAACGGATCTTAGCAGAGACGGCGAGATATGGAGTTTTCTTAAATACGTCCATAATCTCCGTATGCCTTCTGAGATTGGCTTCTTTAAGACGGCAATCAGGAAGTAAGAAGTACATTTCGGGGTCTGGTTCCTTAATGAAGACGCCTAGTCCTATTTGATCCCCTAGCTTTATGTCGTCTCTATAGCAGTTGTTATCTGCGCTAGGAGTAGGACGTTATAATATTTCAACGTTTCCTGAAACGACTGAATCACTTTTGTAACATGGCGTTTAATGTTGCACTTTGTATGTTTTTTTTTCATTTTATCGTATTACACACTTTTAATTTGATAAATTCTGTTCTATTTCTGGCCAAATACGTAGCAGGAAAATGGAGTATAAAACATTATACTCGGCTGTATGTGTGAAATTAGGGACAGAGTGTTTTCAAGAATTTCACTACTTGGTCGTCGTATGATGCAGAATTCATTAATCATCTTCACTCACAAAGAGATACCGCAATCTCTTGTAGTAAAAATTTTCATTACCTAAGCCTGCCTAAAGGCTTTTACTAGAAACCCATATAATCTTGCTATCAATATTATGCCCAACTGCCTGGCTTTTGTGTGGCCATTGGATCTTCATTATTTTCACCACCTAAAGATCAATTGTTCTAATGGGTGACCAGAGAGTAGTGATAGTTTTTCTATGGAGTTATGGAACGAATTTCATCCCTTGTCAAGTTTGGTTTGGTGACAAACCGGTTTCGCCTATGGCGCATTTGACAAGCTTGACATAGGATGACAGAAATTCGTTCCAAAAATCTATCGTTATTTGTATTGTTTCAGAAGATAATAAATTTACCAACGCTGTCAAAAGATTCACTAAGCGTTACCAATTAATCATACATAGCCTTACGTCTGCCGAACGTGTGGCAATAAATAAATATATTATCGAAATTTCAACTCAGTTGTAATTTTGCCTTGACATTAAATTTTAATGTGAATAAATTTTTTTTACCTTAAGAAACACTAATCAGTGAGATATTGATGCGAAGTAAAAAAGATAGTTAACTTCAATTTTAATATTGCCAAATATCATTCGCGGCATAACGCAGCGGCGAGAATTACAGCACACTTACATGTCACTGATAATTCTAACAAAAGTCGGTTCACGTACGAGTGGGCTTGTTTGATCTAATAAAGCACCTACGACGCTAAAGGGCTGTAAGGCAGAATACAATAGGGGAAGTTCCGCCACTTAAAATGGTCAAGCGATTTCAGTTCTTGTGATAATTTGATCGCATATGTATGGTGTAGGTGTAAAGCATTACGCAAAATTATGGACATATTCAAGTTCTGTGAATGACGGGAAATTGGTTGAATAGCATTACTGGCATTAAATTAAGCATATGCGATTCTGATATTTCAGCTTAATACCACTGCAGTGCTTGTCGTTATATTGTAGGACCAGTCATTGCTCGGGAGGTGGGCTCTTAAGTATTGGAGTCACTACTGTTTTTATATTTTTGTCATATGCGGTAGTCCCGGTCTACTTTGGCGGTAAAATGGCAGTAGTTTCGTCTACGAAATCTAGACGGAGAATGAAGCCTGGTCCCACGGGTGCCTGGGGCCCCTGCAACTTAGGTTCCAGCCTGTGGGGCGCTGGTTAACGCATTTTATTCACCTAGTGTTAAGAACGCTATAAGTCTCAGGTACTCAAAATAACCCACAGTGACTATTTTGATTAAAATTTATATACTACAGTAACTGAACATAACGCTTTCGTATAACGAAGCAGTTGGAAAATGCCGACAATTGCGTTGCCAGACCTTGAAAAGACTCAAGTTATTGATATCTAAAAAACAACGGAGAAATGTTTCTGGACGAAAAGTAAATCCATACATGTGCCATCAATGGCCTGATTTATTGCTTATAAATTTCCCAGCAGCAAAAATAAAAATATTAATATCCGGGAATTATGGAGAATTTAACAATGAGATTATAATTTCATGTATTTATATTAGTGTAGCACCCTCCATATGTCTACTTGAACCACGTTACTTACATTTCATTTCTCAAGATACATTTTCGGCCAAAAACATATATTTTTCTGTTGCCTTTTACTTCTGTGTTGATAATTTTGATGATTATGATGATGGTTATGGTTTTTAATTAAAAGCCAACAAAGTCGTTTAGGTTTTATGAAAACTTATACTTTGTACTAGTCTCCACTTGAATGTCATTATTTGTTTTTAAAGATGTATTCAGATTAAAAGGAAAACTTGAAACAATAAACAAATGTTTTCTGTCCGGTTTCTGTGAAAATTCTTTAACAGTAATAAAAAGTTCTTCTAAGAATTACTACAAATTAAAGTGCTAAGATAAAAATTATTACAAATAATAAATAAGTATTTTTTTATTTGTATTTAGTTATTAAAATATTAAATAGTATCTATAAGGTTCACAATTCTAAATTTAATAATTTTCATAATAATAGTGTGTAGCTATTCTAAGAATTCTTACCAAGAATAACAAGTTAGAGTCCATTTAAGTAGAAACAAATTGAGGTTTATTTGTTTAATAAATATTAAGATTTTTTGTACTAAGTTTATATTTGATTCCTTTATTTATTGTAAATAATTTAATCAATTAAAATATAATTAAGTCTTACGAAACCAAACAACCTTTATTCGATGAGAAAAAGTTATGTGTTTAATTTCTTTCCCTTTGTATTTAAAAACGCCAGTAAACGAGAAAGCTATAAAAATTCAGTACCACCTTTCCAACTAATAGTGTCTATTACACAAGAATTTTGATGCCGATGTTGCAAGGTAGGTCTTTCTACTCTAAGAAAGATAAATATTTTTATTAATGGGCAAATAAACAGGATGTTATATAATTTGTGGATACTGATGACTTGCTATTGTACCTAGTGATTCAAAAACAAGTATCGTATTAAATCATATGTTGACTGGCAGTCAGTAAGATAACTCTGCGTACTAAATAGTTCTCTTCCCGCTTAAACAAACTGGGGAGAGGTTGCATAAATATTTGCAAAGAGCGTTTGTTAGAAAGAAGCTTTGGCCGAAATGAAGCAGCCACCGCGATTGCTGTAACCAAGTTTGTGCAAAAACATCATTAAACCGGCTTACCAGTAATTCGCGTCGATGTACCATGGGCATACCAACAAGATGGCCAAAAGTGTGCAACAAAATCCAAGAATGTTGACTCGCCGTAGATCTCAATATCTCAATATTTTACGCATGAGGAGAATTATGAACAAAGATTTCAAATTTTACATTGACCATCCAATTCTTTAAAGCTTCGCAGTTTGGGTCTTTCAGAAGCTCTAATCAAACTTCGAATTGTCAAATTTGTCAAATTGTCAAACAATATTGCCACATTGGGAGCAAACGCATTCATTCATCTCACTTATTCACAGAGAGACAGTTTGGTATGGATTTTGGAGTAGCATCATTGGCCCCTTTTTTCGAAAATTCTACTTTACACTTTTTATTACTTGAAATAGGAAATATGAACATCGATAATAATTTTGTTCAGCAGGATGGCGCATCATGTCACACACCTCATCAACCAATCGACTTTTCGGCACTTGATGTCAGTCTCGATACTAAATTTTGTCATATTTCTCATATAGAAAGAGAAGTCGTCAACAAAGTCATAGAAAAGTGGACTGACACGATAAGCTACTGCAAAGCCAGGCGTGACAGTTACATGAAAGAAATTGTGTTCCATAAATAATGGGAAAATTTTGTATTTGTTTTACTCAAGTTTTATAGATACTTGCATTTGGACCACCCGTAATAGGAAGCAATATGCAAGGATTAACGTAAGATCCGACAGGTCATTTTTTTAATGTATCTGACTTAGAGAAGGCTTGATACTGTGATTTTCGAAAATTATACTACTAAAAGTCTAGTAGTGTTAAATGTAGTATGAGACGTATATCGCCATACTGCCGCAATTACGTGTAACCTCAAGCATAACATTCAATTAGAAAAAATGAAAAGGTTATCGTTGACCTGGCAGTTCAATCTCCAACGTTATTTCGGAAGACTTACAGATGCACGGGCAGTTCTATTACGTAACTTGCCATAGCTATTTGTCATCCGCATGTAATAAACAAGGACTATCCTATAATTCGATTATGTCTTTAATTTTTTAATTTCCTGGCACTAAAATATAACTTTTAATTATTTAAAGTTTTGCTGCTTCAGTTAAAATATTTTATACACAATATGGTTAGAATATGGATGTAACTTCTTCAATTGGGGATGGCATTTGCTGCTAAAAATGGCGTGTCGTACACGTTCACTTGTAAATAATTTTTCATAAAAGGCCTCAAAGGCCGCCCAAATGCATGAAATAAACGCAGTCAATAAAGAATGTCCTAAAGCAGCCATAACGGAGGAACTCCAAACTTTTCAGTATCATTTTATGAAACACCCAAAAGCCATGAGTGTCATTCCTCAAAGCAGAAATGTGAAATACTTATTTGGAAGTGAAACAGTCCATAATTACATAACAGAGTACCATGTTGTAGACACTTCACATCATTTGAAATAAAATGGCCTAAGAAGTCCAACGATTTAGTAGCAACAAATCAGAGCATAAGGGACAGGAATTGTAGTTTTCAAGATCAAATATATTTCTCTATAGTTGCAAAGATCCATTATTACTATTATTTTTTGAGTGACACCATTAATTTATTGTGGTATTTTTTGGATTATTTTGTTTAATTCGAGTTTTTCGGTTTTGTGGTGAGTTTTCGAAGTTTTTGTTAATTTTAAATTTTTCGGAGAATATCTAAATTTGTTGTAGAATTTCCAATTTGTGGTGGGAGTAAATATTTTCTGTATAATTGCGTAACAAATTTTTTCCCTTTGGTGTTTTCATAAATTTTTTTTTTAAATTTTGGTTTCTGTTTTTTTTTTTTGAAATTTGCATAATTTTGGATAAATTAAATAATTTTTGATTAAATTCCAAAATTAATTAATTCGGTTTTTGTGGCATTTTTTTTTTTTTTTTTTTTGTAAAATTCAAGATTTTATTAAATATTGATTATTTAGTAATTACATATATTATATTCCATTATTATGATTTGTGGCATATTTTCGATTTTTTTTTTTGTAAATTTTGGGAAATTTTTTTTCCGAAGTTTGTATTTTTCTAAACTTTTTGCTGCAGTTTCGTTTTTCTTTTTGCAAATTTTGATTTTTTATTTCTCAATTTTTTTATTTTTCTAATTTAAAAGTTGTTTGCTGCAGTTGCGATTTTTAGTAAATTTTTTAATTTTGGTGAATCCTGAAATTATGGCGAAATTTAGTTTTTCGTATTTAAATTTTTTGATGAATTTTTTACTAGTTTAACCATTTGTGGTGATATTTTCTTCTTTTTTTTTTTGACAAAGCTTTTTTTTTAATATTGTAAATTATTAATTTTTTGTGAATTTGCGACATTTTGGTGAAATTTGGTGATATTAACATTTCCGTAGTGAAATTTCCATATTTTATTGTTAAATTGCGATTTTTATTAAATATCAATTTAAAGTTTTTTCAATATCCTAAGTTGTCTAGGGCGGTCAGAAGGTTGATTTTGACATCAAACAGATGGGCATCGTTAATTGAACTTTGCTACATTTAAGGATTCAGAATATAAGTACTTTGTTGTGTCTGATGTAGATAGTGTAGAAATTACAAACGGAATGAGAAACCTTTTCATTTTTGTGAAGGCTATTAGAATTATAAAATTTTTAGGTTAAAAGAAAGTTGATGTGAAGTTGGTAATGAGAATATAAGGCTGGTCAAACAATTGAAAATTATAATTTCTCCCTCAATGACAAGTATACGTAGTAACATGTTATTCCAACAAAACTTCGCAACACGCGCTTTTCTTCAGCTCGTGAAATAATTCAATTGCTTGATTAGATATTTTTTGATCACTTAGTCTTTTGTTTCGTAGGTCAAACGTGGCTCTATATATCAAATGATTATTTACTTTGCACTTCCTATCGTGGAGTTGTTTAAAGTCAAAGGTTTGTGCTAGAAAGTTCATATCGCCCGTGAATTGAGAATATTTTTGTAAATATGCTAGAAACTTTAGATAGGATGTACAAGGATAAAACAATTCTACTTGATCCTTTAACATTTTGTCCCCAATTGAAACACTTTTTTTTATTATTTCCGCCTTTGTATTCAAAGTCACTTTCAAAGTAAACCCGACAACATAGGTCGTGCCTTTCAATCTAATTTTGTTAAAAGAAAAAAATAATATTATTTTTATTTATTATAATAAATATATGGCTTAATTCCAGTAGGATTAAAGTTCCTTGTTTTTATTCTAAATTATCCTGTTATTCAAAACAGCAAATTCCTCTTGACAATTTGTTTTATTCACAGTTTCTTTTTTTATTTCTAAATAATACAAATAACCAAGTGGCTACTTTTTGTTTAACAATTTTTTAAGCTTTTGTTTTTTTTTTATTAGAAAAAAAATACTAAAACTTTGAATAACTTTTTGTTGTTTCATGATTTTATTTTTTATTTTTGTTTGTTGTTTTTATCTTTATGCCTTGTTAGTCTTTATTTTGTACAGCAACTTGTTTCATAGTGGCCACTGGAAATATATTTGAACAAACAAGTTTCAAATATTTCTCTAAACAACATAGCAGGTGGCACATACGCTGCTTGTTAGCAACTAGACAAAAGGGACATCAGGTAAATAAGCAAAAAAAAAACAAAAAAAAAGTTATCTCAAATTGCTGGAATAGTTTGGCTACTACCTGAGACTATGGTCACTTGCACGAGTGTGAGTAAGTTGAAAAATTATTGCAATTGTAGGTACTTTGCTGTTGTTTAATAACATTGTTGATTGCTCAAAGGTGTTTTGTTGTTTGTAGATAACGGGTGTGATTTTTTCCGAGGTATGACTTTAGAGAAGGAAGAAGATTTTAAGTATTTGTGAAATATTTATTTTTATGTAACTATTGTTGAAATGTGGGTAAAATGAAACAAAATACAGATACAAATATTAGTTTTAAAGTAATTGCCTTTATACTCTTATAATAATCCTTTCAACTCGCAGCATTTCTCGTCCTCATACCAAGTAACCCAGCGAACTTAAATCGCACGATTTCGGATGACAATTTACAGCAACAAAACGTTAATCGCAACGCTCACTCGACGATTCATTCAATATAAGTAATTGCTTTGTGTTAAGGCATGAGGACGAAATTCCAAAGAGATTTTTCATCTTGGCCTTTTAGAAACACTGGTCTTAACAACAAAAATGTCGTTAATAAATTATGAAAACTTGAAGGCCAGACATTATAAGCTCGGCTCAAGGGAGTAAAAATTTCCTTCTGCAAAAGCATTAAAAAATTAAATTTTACTAGACAAGAAGTTTAGACAAATTTAAAAATGTTTGGCTTTCGGTAAAACTTCTCCCAAAGCTTAAGCTGGATCAGAGCCTAAATGAACAACAAAATCGGAAGGATCTGAATTTGTTGTTTGCCGGAACCAAAAAAAAAATATACAAGCTTAGCCGTTTTGAAATTCGACCATTGGCCTTCTAAAAAGCTCCATAAGGAATAATTTGGCGGGCTCGAGTAAATAAGTGAAAAATTAAGATGTGTTTAGTGGTTAAAATCGAACATATTTACAATTAATGGAAAATCACAAACAATTACAACACTGTTTATATGCTGACGATTTCTATCTTTTTGCTTAAATAAATAACCCGCAAAATATCCAAAATACTTTAAATAACATTTTTACTGATTAAACTCTTGGTGAAACGTTTATGGTTCATGAATTTCAGAAGACAAGAGCAAACTTTTACACATTTGCCGTAAACCTAACTGTATAGTAAATAAATTTCAAGTTAATAACTCCTTCTTTGTTGACGTAAAATAGTCCAACACGCAAAAAACTTTAGTAAGTTAAAACGTAAACCAAAAATGACTTCAACCATACCCGTAATTTTGGAACAAATGACACAACTATCAATAGAACCAAACACAACGCCAAATATAAGAAAATATTCAAACTCAAACCATCAGAAAGAAATCTTTTAATACGTACCGATAGCCTCCCATCGATAAATGCTTAAAAATCTTGAAAAATTTACAGACCCATTAATACAACGAATAAGGGAAACCCTCTTTTTAACGAGACTAGGCAAGGCGTATTTACTAGGTGGCAGCGCTACGACAACAATACAACAACAACAGGCAACTTTGTTTGTGTGAAATGAATGATTACTGTCAAAAACATGTGACAACAAAAAGTTAAATACGCCTTGGTATTGTGCATTTAAGGAAAAAATATGCTGACGAATCAATTCCTAAGAGACACTGGAGATCGAGCCGAAGAAATGTGTGATGAAATAACTCAACAAACGCTATTGTCGGGTATAAAGTAAGTATTTAAGGGCATCGTGTTATGGTAAATTGTAAAAAACAAAACGTGTTTCTAAAGGGATCCTAATTTATAGAAGGACAAGTGTCGAATTGGTAAAGAGAAGGCAACTGCTTTACTGTTGATGAGAAAGTTTCTAACTTATTTAAATACAGATGAACCGTTGCAAATAAAATCGGTAGTTGCGCCGGAAGGCGTCAATGGATATATTTACATTGAGTCATTCAAACAAACTCATGTGAAAAGCACTATTGAAAATGTTGGTAACCTTAACAAGAGATGATACCCATCAAAGAAATGACAGATGTGTTAAAAGTCGTAAAAGAACAAATTGGCTTAAAAATAAAATAGTGGGTGAGATTAAAAGATGATATAGCTCAAGTAGAATACGATGATTTGGCTCAAAATCAGGCAGATTTGAAGTTGTTACCTCGCATTGACTACACCCGTATGCGAGGAGCTCTCAGGTCAACAGTCAATGTAAGAAATGCACCAATTAATAACAAACATTTAGTAAACGTTTAACTATGTATTATTTAAGCAATCGGACGAAAGTAAACGCAAGAAAAAACGAAGGCCACCAGCAAAACCAACTCTAACAGAATTGGAAAGGTTTGAAGAACAACCAGAAGGTAAATTTCTACTGCTAATGAAAATAGAAATATAAGAATTTTGTTATTCATTTTATAGATGTAAATTTGGTAATTGTGACTGGAGCTAAAGGTCATGCATTCCCAGTGGGCAATAATGTTGAGATAAGTGTCGGTGATTTGGATAACTTGCAGGCTAAAATTATTGCTATAGATGGTGGCATTATCACAGTTATGCCGAAGCATCAGGATTTGAAGGTATCAATTTGTTGCATTCAAATATTTCGACGGGCTCTTATGTTTTTTATGATGTGTATTTGTTAACAGGACCCTTTGTTATTTAAAGCGAATGAGTTGCGAAAATATTTTATAACAGCTCGCGCCTTAGCTGGTCGTTATGAAGGTGAAACAGGTTTAATAATACGTGTTGTGTACATATGGACTTACATAAATGTAGTATTAACTTAACAAAATTTGGGCCTGTATTTTTCAAGTTTCATTTTAACATGTTTGAAATCTTTAATCTTTTTTAAATATTATTGGTGGTCCTGAAAAGGACCGATTGGTGCTTGTTATTGTCGCAGTTTAATATGCGCATAACCCCTGGAATTTAATAAATATTTAATATTTTGACAATACATACTAATTCATTATTTAATAAAGAATAAAATGCACAAACAGGAAAAATAAACAAGTACATTAATTACATTAGACATACTTGCATACATTCTCTGTAATTATTATTGAGTACCTTTCCGTTTTAAGCAGCTTTTCAGAATATATAAATAAAATCCAGTAAGTACAAATTAATACAATTTACATGAAATATAATATTTTGTGTCACTTACTCAGTTTAAGATTCTTTTTCTTTAAACGGTTGTTCTGCAGACCTTGAAGCTGCGGTAGATGTTAATTCTTTCATTGTAAAGACATTGTAAAGACAACCCTGCTGTGATATCACTGGTGGCGCCAACTCGAATGCCGCACGCGTGTCCATGGGACATAAGTTGTCCAAGAAATTTTGGTTTGTATGCATTTCACTAGTGTGCATTTCAGTGGTATGCATTTCACTAGCATGCATAATGGTTTCTTGGTGCTGCCTTGGGCATTAAAAAAACCGACTTCCCGCAGTTAATTATTACATCGGCCTTGGAAAAGTGGTCAATGCATATGCAAGTGCTTTGAATAAACTTTTTTTTTGCACAATTTACTCCACTGTTCTCTGTTTTTTTGGGTCCTGTGGAACACTAAAAAATTTACCACTTCCAGTATAGTATAACAATTGTTAATTTATGTATAATTTAAAAAAAAACACTTATTAAGGCACTTGGTTGAAATTTTTGATTATTTTCGTAAACAAAACAAAACTTTGACATTAACAATTTGTAAACAATGAAAATTAAATGTAAGCAAAAAAATCACCTGCAGTAGTGATGCCACCTAGTTAAATATGCCTTGTGCAACATTTAAGTATTAGATATCAAACAAATACAACAATGTTTAAAATATTGAAAGATAAGTCCTCTTTACAATTTGCCTTCGATAGCTAAATGAATCTTGTTATTCCCAGAAGTATGCAACACTTTTTAAAGAAAAATTAAACTTATTTATTCAATGTGATTTTACATACATATTTCAGCCTATTGATAAATCCCACATAAACACTTGTCTAGATCTATAATACTATTAAAGAGATATGCAGAAGATAAAAAAGTATTAGCAAGTGTGCCTCTGTAATTGCTTGTGTGTGCATGCAGGCACAACTTGCAAGTCAAATATTTATTTATATTAAGAAACTTAACACATTTAAAACAATCCTAATGAATATAATACTTCTGGCAAATAGTTGCAAGAAAAATAAAATTTACACTTTTGTTTTCACAATCACATCCTTACAAGCACACACACACACACCTACAGTTGCATAACTAGCTAGCATGTGTGGTAAGTAACATACAGTTGTACACTTGACTTTTAAAGAAAATTTTCTATACCAACTAAAAACTATTGAGGTTAAAACTTTGAATATTTTCTTTTTTGTTCTTGTACTATATTTTTTTAGCAGCAACTTTGCTGTTGGAACTTTGGAAGAAATAAAGTAAGCTTAGAAATTTAAGATTAAAATTTGAGTTGGATAAACCTTTTATTGCAATGTAAATTGTTAGTTCTTTTACATCCGGATTTTACAGTATGTAACCAGAAATTTAATAGAGACGGAAATTGTTAATTAACCTGTTCTAAAATGCCTCCAAGCAAGTTTATTCGTGGACTTCCATAATCGACTTCAGCTCCCTATGTCAATTCAATTTTATTGCTGAAACGGTAGTGAAAGCATGTGAACACGAAATGTGTCCGTAACGACACGAATTTTGTGATTAGGTATGTGAACATATGCCTTATCGCGATAGAGAAACCTGTAGCTGATTCCCTCTTGTGACAAGCATTTACGCTGATATGTCAACAATATCTCGCTAGTAAGTGAGAGCCCATGAAACAATAAAACAAATTAGGCTGAGTCTGAAATTTCAATGAAGATCTTCTAATATATAAATGGGTCGTGTATGCCGTCATGTAAGAAATGTGAAGTCGAGCTGCTTCGCTTGGTTGCACAGATCCACGAGTTGCAATTTTTAATGACCCTGGCTCGGGGGATCGGTTGCAATTTTGTCTTGGCCTGGATAATGTTACATTTTCGGGCATTGATCGGTGGTGTCTCCTTGGCTAAAGTTAGTAGATGATATCCATGTTCTCTCCCGTCAAAGCAGAATGACCATTGTGTCGGCAGTCGATAATATAGGTGAAGGCCTTAGAGCTGATGCAAAAGTTTGACTTCATGTACCCAGCGGGTACGTTAGTGAGTCAACTTCGAAGGGTCTCGTTTCTGCCAGAAATATGCGGAAAACGGGAAATATCTGCACTAATGAGTGTCAGGGTCATTGAATAATAAACCAAGTATCTAACAGATTTCGTCAAAACAACATTGCCGCCACGTCCTACACCCCTTTTTTATATACTTATTTTTAATCTGATTAGATAGCTTTCGAAATGGCGCTTAACTTGAGAAATAATGTAAGAACGATTTTTTTAACGAAAAGTAACACTCAGAAAATAAACGCCGTCTATTAATTAATTAGGCAAATTATATTACTCTCTTTGGCAAGGTATAGACTAGAAAAGATAGGCGGTGAAGTAGAGGAAGAGAAAAGCTTTAGTGTTCAACAACTATTGGGCATTATGATTGTTTTTAGCACAGGGTTCCAGCGCCTTTGGAGTTATATAGGCACATTTGTTGAATCTAGTATAGCCCGACGAATGAGGGCGTTGTGATGTGTACGAATAGAAGCTAGTGCATAGCAGAAAAATTTATGTTGTTGATTGGCAGCGGCTGAGAATCGAATCCGTCGTATAGAGCCATCAAATGATTAATAGCCAACCCGCTAACTAATTAAGCCCCTTTCTAGAAATAGAAAAAATTTTAAATTAGTTTTATTCGCAAAGAATTGGTTAAATAAAACTCAATTAAAAAAATAAAGCAATTTTTCTGTTCAAAGTTATTTTGTTGCACTATATTATCAAACAATTTTTTAATAATGTAAGGGAAATACCGTTATAGGCCGTTAACTATATGAGTCTCTATTCTACCCCTTCTTTCATCGAATTGATTTTAGGCAACCGATTTGTAATTTACCACTACCTTACTCTCATACAAGTCTCGTGCTACCACTAGGCTTTACTTTCGACTACAGTAATTTCTGGCTGTCGGTTAATGATTGTCGGCCTTCTTCTTCATCACGGAGTCTGTTGTTAATTGCTAGCATTTGTGTAAGGCTAATGTCCACCATGGCATTCACATTTAACATGAGTCTGCCCGTAAACTTAAGCCTGGACATTTACACACAATATGCGCTACCGCGTAAACCTCTTCTGCAGGAGTTTCTTTGAAGACTGACCTATCCACACTTTGTGAGGTTTTCTTGTCCATCTGTTAAGAATTCCTCCATTGGCCATTCCTACAGAGATTAACCTCTCCACCTCTTGCGAGGCTTCATTGTTCATTCCCATAGTAATCTCACGGACCAACGTACCTTAAAAGGTCTAATGTACCTTAAAAGATTACCCCGTCCACCCCTCGCGAGATAGTTAAACTCTAAGTTTCTTCAGATATTAACCTCTCCGTCTATTGCGAGGCTTCCAGAGGCAACAACGAGTGTAAGTGATAGTGATGTTTTATTTCATCTACTTTTACCCAATACCCAGTTGAAAAAAATACGTAATTCTAAAAAATTAAATTAGCGCCACTTTGAAGATGATAAACAGCAATTATGCGTTTTAACATAAGCGTGACTTTTTGGCTATATATGGAGTCATTTTCGAAACATTTTGTAGTCAACTGAACGAAGGAATAACGTTGTTTGCAGCTCAATATAATAGTTAGATTTCCTACGCCTAAAGGTCGATAGCTCAAGGACAATAGCGATATTCTCTGCCGCATTGATCTTCTTTTGACGTGCTACTGTTGGCCGTCGCCGGTCGTGTCAAATTCAGCTTATAAGTGCCGATATTGGCTACAATTGCCGCAATATTTTCACTACCCGCGTGCTGCCCAATCAAGCAACTTGTCGGGATTACACGGTCACGTAAACAATTCTTCTCTAATCTTGTCTATATATTTTCAACTTATTATTTTTCCAAGTTTCAGATCATCTGAAAAGTGTAGCGACGTGACTTGTTTTTTTTTTTTGCTGTCTTATTAGCAAAGGGTCATATGCAGCATTTCCTGTTTAAAATTTTTGCCGGCTCTAGATGGAAAACTCGCACAACATGAAATATTATTTAAAATGTGACCAAGAAAAAATCTTTGTAATATTAGAACCTTAAACATATTTTCGAATATTTAAAATCACACTCCATATTTTCTGAAGCAACTGCATTTATGCAAAAAATTCAAGGATTTCCCTTAAGGCAAAGACACAACACTTGCATCTGTATAACCTTTCTCAGAGAGCAGTTTAAAATAAACACAACTTATGAAAATGTTGTAAGGCAGCAAGCGTTTACCATAATAGCCTTGGGAGAAAATATCTTGAAAATCCTTTTAAGAAAAACAGATAAATAATATTTAAAGTCTTTAGACAATGTGTGTAGGTATTAGAGCATGAAATTATTACTTTAGGACAAAAAGTTAAGTGAGGCTCATTTTTTACGGCCGCTGGGTATAATTTCAAATGAGGCAGAATGTTAAGTATAAAAAAATATAAACACACAACAAGAAAAGCTGATAAAAAGAAAAGGCATAAAGAGTACGAGGGATGGTTTAATAGTCAGTTCTATAGTTCTTTGCTAGGAACTCTCCGAAAAGATTGTTTTAATTTTGCATATGAGGTGTGGATTTTCCTTCACCCCATGCTCCACCGTCTACCCAGCGAGCCACACAATTAGAGCTCTCAGTCAGCTCTTCGCAACATTCATTGATATGTGCTCAGGACTTGATCAATATTTCGGCTCCTTGCAATTCCGGCTTGATCCGTGTTAGGAAGGCAGCATGTTTTCCATAAGGATGCACTCGACTATCTCCAGCTCTCTTATAATTTGATGTCTGGACTAAACTATTACTAAACCTTCCTCACCTTCCAGATGTTCAGAGTATCTGAGAGTGCAACCGTATCCAAACAAATGCAGATAGCTTCTATTAAGCCCACAAGGGCGCCGGTCAACTTGGTCGGTCTTTATACATTTTTGTCTGCATATCTATTATGAAACCTAACACCTACTGCATACTTTTAGGCGCAATCGTATGTATGTACATATATCATATTCCCTTGCATGTATAATTTCAATATTGGCTCTTCTCCCACTGTCGCTGCATATAACATGTAAAGTCAATAGCCTCCCTACTATGGTGATGACCCGCGAGGTTTGGCATCATTCTGGATACCCAAAAGGCCATGCATGGATCATGATTTTAATTTAACAAACCAACCTCGCATAAATATATTCATTACAATTTTTCTAACTTAGGTAGTCCTTAATAATAAACAAAGTTCTGCGAACACATAAACAAACCAATACTAATAAATAATTGCATCACACAAACATGGATACTCACACTAGCATCTTAAATATATGTATGGATATGTGTCGTGTGTGTGTAAGTAAAATATATTTTGTGGTCTTATAATGCAGTATTTTTGATATTCCTTTGCAACATACAAAGGTCCTGTTATGGTAAATGTTTGGTGTGTATGTTGGTTATTGTGTTAGTGTCATAAATTTATAAGGGTTTTACTTACTTTTTTGTGTTTTTTCTATTTCTTGTGGCAACAAATCTTGACAAAATTGTTTTAATAAAAAAGTGGCAGAAAAGCTTACTTTTCTTGCCGGTTAAATTGTGAATAAATGTATCTTATGAAAAGAAGAAATTACTGCCTCTTGGCCAGTTTAATAAATTTCATAAATTGCTTGTTTTCTTAAGGATGGACATTTAGTAAGACCTTTTTTATTTGTTGGGTTCAATGTGTAATTGCTAAGGTGTAGCTTGTTTGGCGACGAATAATTGCTGGGGCGTGTATGTGTTGAAGTGATAATTTTTTACATGTTTTTGTTAAATAGATTAGGTTGGTTGAGTTTTCATGAAAAAACAAAATATTTTATATTTTTGGCTAAGGAAGAATTCATAGCATATCTCGTGTAGAGAATGCGATATTACTTCAAAAGTGTAACTTAATTTTTCGAAAGTCAAAAAGCTTTAATCATATAACAATTCATACGGCAACACTATACAAGTTGTTGCCGATGGTATTTCACCAGACGAGTGTAAGATTAATTCAGGCGTGGCGCTATACAACCAGTTTTCTCCAACTCTATTTCTTTTTTTTTCTTATGGCTTCCTATATCAACCTTTCAAGTCTGCTTCATAGCTGAGAGAATTCGTTTGATTAAGATTGGCTATAAGGCACTTAATCGAGAACTGGTGACAATCTCTCAATGGGGACAAGGGTACATAGTCGATTATAATTCACGTAAGGCCCCATAATTTATTCAAATTTATTGCAAAGCTTTCAACGTATTAAATTTTGTTATCACAATCAGGGCGTCGGGAGTAATGCTTTCGCGAGTTTTGTTCTGAGAAGTATCGCATTTTTGGTTAAATATTCTTTACGCTGGCTTGTCTCTCGAAAATAAAAAACCATACAGTAAAACGTATAATAAGCGACGAAGTTATCAATCCCTGTAACTTCGTAGAAATTCGAAATCGTTGAAAAGATTAAAGTAATCCATAATAAAGACCAATTGTTGTTCCATATCAAACGCTTCAGTGTGACTGAAGATATCATCATTTTCCTTAGAATCAAAACTCGCATAAGTAGACATGCGTTTTTAAGACACACCCTTTGTTTCTGTTAAAACATTTGTATATTTTATTTGGCCACTTATTTTGTAGTGATTACCAACGACATTTGTTTGACAAAAGTAGCAATCTTTCCTTTTATTGTGCGCTTGATGATGCCATTCCATTAGGCTGGAAAAAGGCAAAACCCTTGCGGTAATTTTTTCAGACTTCCATTGTTTATGCTCTCAAAAACAACTGAGACAAAACTGACAATTGAAAATCTTAACCACAGCATGGGTGTTTGTCTAAGAATTAACCACATACGTAATACAAGTGCTTTAGTTAATAATTATAAAATAACTTTGAAATTGTTCAGCATATCGCATCTTTTGCTGCTTCATTTACTAAAATCGAATTAGCTGTTCTATCCGCCCCATTAAGGGAGTCATATTTGCCACGCGTATTTAAAAAAATTTATGCGTGATAGAAAAAAACTGAAATTATATCTTAGTTTAGCATGTTAAGCCGTTCTAATTCCTCATTTTTTTTTTCAAAGGAGGCAAAAATTTTTTTTGCAGAACAGTGTTATGACACATGTTATTTTTAACAATCACTTATGTGCATACGTACATGTAGCGAAATTAAAACGTTAAATAATAAATTGCAATATATATTACGCATAGTTCTAAACAACAGTGATTGATAATAAAACATCTGCACATAGTAAGTATTTGCATCACAAAGTATTTATAACCCTAGAGTAAATCAACACAATAAAATTGTATATCTAAAATATTATTAGAAACTCACGTTCTTTTTTAATATATCGTCATAAATGCTTTCTAGATTTTAACAAATCGGGGCTTATTTAAATCGCCACTAAATAAAGAAAATTACTAAAAATGGGTTGGATTTTAAACAGAAATGCAAAAAACTTGAAATATTGAATAAAAAACTTCCTCAAAATAGTAATTAATTAAAAGAGGCTTAGATATAGTAAGGTAGCTCAACTTTTCCTTTATTTAACGGCTTTCAAGACTTCAGAATCGGAACGGAAATTACTTAGTTTAGTCGCAAAAACTAACTTTCGATTTTGAGGTCGTAATCGAATTTTGAAAAGTCAAAAATTTTTCTATTCAAGTAGACGTACAACCTTTACAAGGTATCTTAAAAATACATTAAATATTTAAGATTTTGTTACACAGTAGGCTTAATCCGGAATAGGATAAACATATTTCTACATGAATAGTAGTCGGGTAGCTATACTGAATTGGAATACCTTCTTTCATGGGTATTGCTATTCAGGCTGCTTTTGGAGTGTGTTGACTTACTTCAGTAACTCAATACTGGTAATAAGGTTTCTTTGTTGTGTATACCGGCACATAGACAACGAGATACCGGATGAATTACAATGGCAGGCCTCTGATACTTTTTGGTCATAAGCCATTTCATGACATTAGTTGTTTAACAGTTATGCCACTGATTAGGTGTAACGAACTGTTATCATATAACCAAACCCTGGGATTAAATAAAAATTTTTTTTGGTTTCGAACATTTTCGTCAAAACCATGTGTCTGGAAGGAGAAATGAGATTAGTTTTACATTGGGGGGATGAAAAACCGATACGCATGTGTTATTTGTAAATATTTTGTTTAAATTACAGACGCCGTGTTTTAAGGTCTGAGCTCTTCTCTTCGTATGATATCGGCTGGGCTTCTTTGACCTTATATATTTTTGTTATATAGTTAGTTACTTAAAAAAAATAAAATATTACCAACATAATTTTAGACGCTTCTGAAACGCCGATCATTAGGGTGGAAGGATCGGAGATATTAGACAAGTGCTATGGAGTTTGATTAATATCTAATTAACAAAACCACCAAAGACGAAATTAAAGCCATTTTCAAACCATTAACACCGATATGCTATACGTTGTGATCGGACTCAAAACGAAAACACAATACACCGTATTTCTTTTTTTCTATCGGCTCTGGTTTGATCTGTACACGATATTTTCTACTAAAAATTTTAGCTTTAATAAGAAAGTCTATTTTAATAAAACTTGTACTTTTGATTCTTCAGTTAAAACTTTACATATCGTGACATAATGAAACATATCATGTTTTCGTGTTAAAGGACAAACCTATTTGAGAGAATACACGTGGCAGACAGACAGTTTTGTAGGATTTTGTAAGAACTTAGAATTCATAAACTTTAAAAAATCTTAAACTGATAATAGGGTTGTTCCTAAAAGCCACTTTTGAATTTTCCTTTTCGGCACTTCGTTCAATAATAAAGATTTCAAAGGTCCTGGCATCCTAAAGAAGGAGAAGCCTTAGAATCTTAAAATTTTATATTTTTGTAAATAGCCAAATGATTTTTTTTTTCAGTTTAAAAAATTATTTGTCCAAACGAACCGGTCCGCACATATTCAATGGTAATTTGATCACATCATGCACATGCTTCAATTTAATAACATTCTTAGGGGTATAGCTATTTTTCCCAAATATCTACTAACGCTATTTTATAACCGTTTACAAATTTAATCGCTATTAACGTTTGACTTGGCATGCCAGACTTCCTTCCTTGCTTACAACATTTCACACACAATAATATTTTACACATGTATGCAGGTCTGTGAGTATTAATAAGAATAAGTTGAACGTTTGTAGGTATGTGTATATGATTTAGTAGTCTGCCTTTTTTCTTTTGACTTCCTGCCATGTAATACAAATTAAGCTGTCAACAATTTAACCATATCGCGGCATATAATCTTCACACCTAAATTATTTATAAGCAAAAGTAACATATACTCGCACATTCAGGCATACGACGTTTAAATTGTTACGCAGACAAACAAACTTTCATGTGTTCATATTTTTAAGTTGTAAAGTAAGAGGTTGTACGTTTCAAATAGGGCCAGTTTATACGTTATTTTTATGTGTTTTAAGAAACAAGGGCGTAGAAGAAATTATGTTAACAAGATTATTCCTTTGAATTAAATAAGCTTAAAAGTATTTATTATTAGCTACATTTTTAAACTATTTATATGACCAACAAATGCTTTTTCCCTGTGAATTCGTCTTTAAAATATTGCGCGCTAATATTACTAATCATTTTGTGTGAGATAAACCAGAAACTGGAATTAAAATAAAACCAACTACTGCAAAAAAGCTGAACCTAACCCAAGGCACCTACGACATTCGCAGACGGTCATCTAGCGTAGAAACTAAAATGACTGCATTGGAAAGGTACGCGATAGGTGTAAAGATTTAACTCGACGCCTTTCGCAGTATCTTTTCTTGTCACATAACGCTACTTGACACATCTTGCATGGACAAAATCGCAACTCGCTGAAGAAATGAAGGTGATCATTTTAATCCCTGTCTCTGCAAGGAGTCGGGCTAAATAAGTTAACTCTCTTTAAAAAAATCCTTAATCCTAATCCAGAGGTTAATCTTAAAAAAAAATTCGCCCAAAAGAGGAAAGATATGGACGAAAATGCCTCGCAATCTTTAAAGGTACTTGTAAGGCAATGGAACGTGTGATATCGATAAAGATGGGCGAGATTATTCTCTGTATGAACTACGGTGCTTATAAGCCAACCCAGCGGAGAAATTCTGAAGAGACGGACAAAAAACCTTCGCTAGGGGTGGACAAGTCAGTTTCCTAAGATAATGCTGAAAGATAATGCTGAATAAATACTCTGTACGAATGTTCAGCACTGGCTAGCATAAGCTTAGGACCACTGACAGATATTTCTTAAATGTGAATGTCATAGTGATGATGGGGAAAAAGGTCAACAATTACCATTCGAAAGTCTAAAATCACTACAGAAAAGAGTAGCTAGAGGTAGCACGAGACTCGTAAGTTACAAATCAATCCGTGGAATGAAAGCGTTCCAATAAATTTAGCGGCCTGCTTTGATATACCACTTACATTAATGTTAAAATAATAAGAGTAATTATAAAATGCTTATGGACTTTATTCAAAGCATAAGGGCGCTGTGGTTTAAGCGGTAAAAACGGTGACTATTTACCATCCGAAAGCTGTAGTCGCCTTGGTTCGCACCCTAACCACTGCCAATCAGCAATATAAATTTTTGTTACAGGACCATATTATTAATTTGTTTACACTCGTATAATTAAATCATTCATGTTTTTCTTAGATTATGGTTACCTCAACCATGTTTTTCATTAATGAGAATAAGGGGAAGAGAGAAATATCCAACTATATAAACAGGTTTTGGGCGCCCATTATCGACCCATAGAAATTAAATATTTTATGGGCGAATTCTCCCTGATCTTTGGTCCTCACAAAGCTACACTAGTTGACTCACAGACGACGACATCATCGCTTAATTGCCTTATTTTAGACAAAGGACAAATGTAATCACTATTTATTTTCTTTCGTATGCTTTGCGGCTAAGAGAAGTTCTTTCATAGTTGAATAAGCATGCATCAATTAAACAATTGGAAGCGAACAAAGTCTTTTCTGCAATAGAATTGATTTTTTCCTATCTCTATAGCGTATATTTTTAATTTTTATAAAATTCTCTAAACAATGTATAAATAACTAGTAGACAGTGTTCATAGACCGCATTGTCTGTAGACTCCTTTTTATTTTGGATGTTAATTTCCCATTGGTTTTCAAATTCGTCTCAACAAATCCTTTCATTTGATACCCATATCAAGAGATTGCATGAAAGGTAATCTTGAGGCATCCGCCATATCGGAATTAATAATAATATCAATTAATTTTCTTCATTTTTTCAACAGACTCTTTGCAGTTGATATCCATATCAACAAACTGTAATTGTAAAAATAATTGCTCCGCCATCTAACTAACACACACACACTCACCAAATTTAATCAAAATCGGCTCATTTAGATTCACTCATAAATTGAAGATGTAAATTTTGGTTCCAAGGAAGCTGAGCAACTTGTATCAGAAAATATAAAGGAAGAACTTTATTACCTAATTTCACTTAAGACCACCTACGTGAAGTGATAGTGCGCCTCTAGTTTTTCGTTTTGGGCCACGACAATTATAAAATCTACTTAAGGAAACTGGCTACGATGCAGCCATTGAAAGCCATTAAATCTGATGTTATTCGCTAAAAACCTTTTAACTAACGCATCATTTCATATTGCCAACTAAAAAGTTCATAATAGAATTAATTTACTTTTGGTTTCTTTTCCAAAACTAGAATATTTACTTCCAAAAATTATTTAAATGAAAGGCCCTACCTAGCCTTTTCAGAATTTTTCTCAATTAAAAAATTTCTATCTCGATAAATCAAACAACCTCATACAAGCTGTTAAGTTTCTAATTATTACTGCCCCCTAAATTAAAGATAAGCGTTATATTTTCTATAAAGATGGTGGTACTCGCTCTGCCCCTATTTCGTTAGTTTTTAGCACGGTCGTGATAACAATCCAGCGCTACAGCGTTTTAAATCTCTAACTATAAATAATTTATTTTCTCTACTCAAAAAATGAACAGCATAAATAAACTTGCAACATTATTTCTATGCGACTTTAGTTTAAGCCCCTTTTGTTCGTTCTTTCCACGCTCCGAATGGCTTAAAAGGTAATGGCAAATTTTATATCAAAATTGTTGGCAATAAAAGCATTTTAAAACACACTTGCCAACCTTCTTAAGCATTCACAAGCACACACACACACATATATATATATATATATATATCTATTCATATATGCTCTCCTATTCATTAGTTCAGTCGTACACACATACACAAATATTTTTGTGTACGTCTCTAAATTGCCTCTTTTATCGCAATTTGTTTTTGTTTTCTTCCTGTTCATAAACGACTTGATAGCATTCTTTTTGTTTACAAACTTTGCATAGTATTTATGAAAATTGAATTAAATTTTTATGATTTTATCGTCAACAT
Source organism: Phania funesta (assembly GCA_963932375.1). Lineage (NCBI taxonomy): Eukaryota > Metazoa > Arthropoda > Insecta > Diptera > Tachinidae > Phania > Phania funesta. Next base: position 97,152,688 of record OZ010653.1, on the reverse strand, counting down.
ACCCAGTGGATACATGCTGTGTTTATTAACGCAGTATAAAAATTCTTTCAAACCTTTTTAAAGTGAAAGACTCGCAACAAGTTTAAAAATTAATTTTAATGTGTGAATTGAACATTTTTTTTTTTTAAATTCGTTAACATTTTAATACGCTTGCATGCGGAAAATTTTGTATTTACTTACCTGTTAAGCGGAGATGTTTGTAAAGGAAATTAAATTAAATTAATGAATGCATTTTTACAATTATCGTGGCACCTGAATGCAATTGTAACACGACACCTACATAATGTTATTTCAAGAATTTATATAGGAATTTTAGGTGCATGTACATTATAGACAAAAAGTGCCATAAATAATTATATAGCGGGAAGCAACGGTGTCGGTACTCGTATCATCAGTTTCACAAAAACACAAATATGTATCAGGAGTAGTATTCTGTTATATCGAACTTCCAACTCTGTTCTTAGCGGCTCAGAAACCAATCTCAAACAAGGTTTCAGAAGTATTGAACATCGAAAGCAAGATTTCCATCGCATTGTCACTATGATTGAAAAATAAATTGTTAACCAAAAACTATTACCTTAATTATATGGACAGCCAGACTGTTGGAAATAGTTACCGGCACCCTTTATCAAAAACAAAACAATTCTTCTTTCGAAGAGCATTGCGAAGAAATTGGGCGTAAATGTAAAAATTACCATTATGTATCGGCAGTATAGGGGTGGAATAGTTTGTGATAAATTGCACGATTTATCTTAGTTAGGGTGGTCGGTGTTTTGCAACTTTGTATTTTTGATTATAACTCCCTTTCAAAGTATTTGTTGTAATCTAAAACACGAGGTAAAAAAAACGACGGTTGAACTAAAAAGAAGGCGTGGCACATCGTCCTTGAAAAGCCCTCTCAATAATCTACTATTTGCTTTACTCAGTACTCAGTTTTATTCACATTATTTGAAAAATTATTTGACTCGAGCGTAAAACCGTATCTTAATTAATAAAACATTATCCTGGACCAAGTTTATAGATTACTAGACCGACATTTAAAACAAGAAATATTGGTTGACATTTATCAGGCATTTGATAAAGTCTGGCATGATGAATTTCAAGAGAAAATAACTCGAGTTCTACCTGAAAACTCCTAAAAGCTCCTGAAGAGCTTTTTTGCAATTAGAATATTTAAAGTAAAGCAAAAACGTCAGTTAACAAAAAAGAAAATTTCCGCAAGAATCCTTCAAGATAGTATTTATGGTCGCTGTTATATCTTATACACAGCGGATATCCCAAAAAATGTTTATATCAACTTTCAGAGATGACACTGCATTTATCAGGGTTAATCAAGATCGAAATTTGCATCCAAACAACGCCAGACTTACAATAGTGGGCCAAAAGTCTGGCTAAACAATATAACGTTTTCCTTCAGAAAGCAAAATTGTCCACCAATAAGAGTAATAAATATCACTATTCCACCAAAAAAAGCTACGTTAAATATTTAGGCGTCCAGCTATATAGACGTCTACCTTAGTGCCGTCATATTGAGCCAACAATAACGGCCATAAAAATTGGAACTAATCAACTACACTGAGCATTTCTACCAAAGGCATTTCTGTACCTCGATAGAAATGGATATCTATAAAACGAAAACGGTGTACCTATTATTTACCATATGTATGCATATAAATCTTTCAGTAACATTAAATCTTGCATAGGCGCTTGTGCTGCAACAGTTGCTTGGATCCATACAATTAAATATACCTTAACAATAAACATGCAGATACCTCGAATACCATTCTCATATTTTATCAAGTCGAACTGGTTTCGAAATAAATATATCTTGAGGCATTAAACAGATTTCGCCATTCAACGTGCTATGGGCACTCGGGCGGTATAGTCAGGTATTAGGCCACCAAGAAAAACTAGACTTAATTATAGAAATTCTTTATAGTCGTCACGTGGTTGATATACTTCGAGATGTCATGATGTGAATTCTTATGCCTTGGATGCATTTCCAACTAATTCTTTTATTTGTTAATTTTGTTCCAGGCTTCCCTCAACCTCCTGAATATTTTAACTTTAAAAAACACTGCGAAAAATAATTTCAAGATTGTTATAAAGGCATGATAAATAAACAAGACTTTTTCAAAACACCAGAGGTGGCTTTTAGGCGATTCGAGTTGAAGCTGTGTTATCACAGCATAGTGACTACATTTTCAACAGTATGCTATTCCTGACGAAAATTAATTGTGGCTGTGGCCTGTTCCACAAAGCAATGATGTTTGGGACGATGCGCTACGTAGAGATTTCTCCGTCTATTTTCGCCATTCCACATACCGTATTTTTGTTTATTGTCATATTATGAAACTAACTAATTGCCATAAAATAGCAACTTCTGTGATTGTTGTTCTTCCATTTGTTGTTATCATATAAAAATAACAAACCAAACTGAGCCCACCTAATAACAGAGTTACCAGATCTGACAACCAAATGCCATTGTAATGTCTGCCGGCAAATGGAAAAAATACTTCGTAAATAAAATCGGAAACTACAAAAATTAAAAACAAAAAAGTAAGAATTTTCCAAAATAAAGAAAGCGATTTGGCAGCAAATTCGACTAAAGTGGTTATAATCGGTATTTTCAGAAATCAAAAGATACCAACTCAAATTTGTTACTGGTAAATACTACTAAAAATAATTTTCAAATTTAAAATATTATTTACACTTTAACAGGCAGTTTTAAAAATTATTTTCACTTGTTTTTTTTTTTCAACACACACAATTAAAATTCATTTATCACACATTGTATCGTAATAATTTATGACTTTGTTTTCGTTGTCGTTGGTGTTGAATATTCAAATATCAAGTGGCCTATAAAAGTGTTATAAATTAATTGCCTCCAGGGAAAATGGAATTAATACCGCACACTCACTCGCAGAAATAACAAAATGTTAATGAGCGCCGACACTATGACACTGTGTATGGGAAAAATAATCAGCAGAACATGGGAATGTGAAATTTGTTAAGTGTAGACATTAAAGGAGATTATGGCGATTTAAATTTTAATCTTTTTACAATTAATTGCATAAATTTGTGAAATTATTAGACAGTTTATGGTTTAAAGTTTTTAATTTATACTTGTGATTTTCATTATTCATGTTTTAAATAAATTTTACATGAAACGTATGATGAATTGCAAATTTACAATAAGCCATGACACAAGGGGAACTGCTAGACCCTTCAGTATACAGCCAATCGTCTTTTTCACAACAACAGAATGTTGTATTTCATAGAAAATGGCAAATTTTAAATAGAAAACACTTTTTTTGCGGGAAATTTTGTTTCTTGTTAATGAAGAAAAGGTTTACAAACGATAACATTGTATACTTCCTAATGGTGAACATGGCCACGCTGACCCCACTTGGTGAGATCGCTTTCGTTGCTTTAAAGATGATGACTTTTATGTCGATAAAAATGAATCTCTGGGAATGCCGCGAAAGTTTGAGGATGAAAAATTTGTGTTATGATCTGCTCTAGCCCAGTTAGACTATCACGGGAGAGTTCTACGGACAACAATTGATCATCGAAAACCCTCCAGAATATAGATTTCAACATGATAGCACTTGTCATCATGTCACTGTATCAGTACAAAACTATTTATAGAAGATCATTTGAAAACATTTACCTTGTCGAATCTGAATACAATTTATTTCTATTAATTCTGAACCTAATGCGAGGAATATGCTTCCTAACGGTGCCGTTTTGTTTTTGATTAATTTCCATACAGTTTCTAAATGAGTTATTATTAGTAATGTAGGGGGGATAACGTAGCACCCGCTTACTTTATGGGTCCCTTATTTTCTCGAGTTGATTTGAGATAAGTTTACTCTCATTAGAATATCGTTCTACTACGAGCCTTTACTCTTGAACGTGGAGATTTCAGACTGTTTTTCTTGTCATCCATCTATTACGAGGCTTCCTTGTTCATCCCTATTGAAATGTGACGGTCCACCTTTAAAGATTAATCCACTCACCCCTCGCTAAGCACTTTTGTCCATCTCTTCCCTGTTCCTCCATTGGCTAGTTAAAACCGGAGTTTCTTCAGAGAATAAGCTCTCTGCTTCTTGCGAGGCTTTCTAAGTTATCCCTATAATAGAGAAAAAAATTTCCACTCACGGGTAAGTATGTATTAAAACTGGAGATCGACTGATATCGGAAGTTCGCATGCTAGAGACCAAGTACACTCTTGGCCTCGTATCCTTGGCGTATGCTTTCCTACAATGTATTAGGATTTTTTTAGAAGTGTTAACTTTTCTCCGCTCGAATTATATAGCCAGATTCCTTGCAGGGACAGGAACTTGTTACAGAACTTCTAAGAGTTCATTTAAGCGCATTGAGTTAGCTATATTCATCCAGTTTTCAAATTGTTCACTCACCAAAGGGACCTTAATATCGTGCTAAGACATTTTGTTAAAAAAAATACTTTTGAAAATATATTTAACTTTTGTTGAAGTATCCGATTCGCTGCCACGCTTTTCCGTACTTTTTGAAAGATCAATATAAAAATTATAAAATTTTGAGCTTATAAACTCTTTCAGGTCTAACATGTCTTTTTTTAAGGAAATTCATAGTAAGCCCTCAACTCTTTGTTCTTGTTTCAGTCTTCCTACAACAGTTTAACTCAATTTAGAACAAAAAAAATTTTTAGATTTTATTTAGACAATAAAAAAAATTATATTTTTAAAATTATGTTCAGATATAGACCTTAATTACGGAGTTAGGATATTTAAACAGTTAAGGACAAAATTTAGCTTAATTTTGCACAAAAAACCTTAATTCATGAACTGAGTAAATACTAGTTAATTGCATTATTAATTGAGTCCAATTGTGGCCAATGCCACAAAAGTGAAATGTGTTAAGAGAGCAGGAAAATTATGTACAGTAACAAAGTTAGGAGATATTTAATAATACAGCTACAACTTATTCATTAGGGTAGTTGTCTAACTTTCTATATAAGAAATGAAAATAAAAAATGAAAGTAAAATCGCAAACTAATAAATTTGTTTCCTTCTACTTATTTATTAAATGTTACAATACAGTTACAAATTACAATTTGACTTAAATTGCCCAGTATAGTAACGAAGGACTTCACTAGTAGTGAAAGAGACCAGACTACTAACTAGACAACCGGAGCAGCCTTAAATTCTTTATAAAATTTCTTTTAAATGCGAACTGCTCGCTGCTTTCCAGATTCGCAAATATAATGACAAGTCTTAGAACTTTCAAATGCTAATTGAGTAATAAAAACTGCAAATAGTTACCACAAAATTCTGTTACTCAATTAAAAATTTAATTGCCTCAATTAGTGTAAACATTATAATCTTAAATTAAACCAGGCAGTATAGCAAATATATTTGGACACTCTGAATACAATGGCGCTAAGAACTTAATTTTGTTCTAACTTGAGTTAGATCAGTATGGTTTATGACCACTTAGATATTTTTTTTTTATTTTATTAACAAGTGGAAACATCGTCCAACACAGTTTCTCAAATAAAAAAGTTGCTACAATTTAATTGTTTAGTAGCAGACATAATCTGCTGTTGTGCAATTGTATATTACATCTCAAAATTTCATAGAATCGTATATCTAATGTTAGTGTGGATTCTCTTTGAAAGGTAAAAGCCTTATTAATGTTTGGCCAGTATAAAGGGGCAGAGTTTGCTGTATTGAGCATACTGCGCCAGTGAGCATTACGAAACGATTTGCAATCAAGATTTATATGTTTGTGAGAGCAAACTTATTTTGCGTTTTTATTCACTTGAAAACTTTAACATATTTAAATTTCCACCAAAACACCGAAATTTATTTTAATACATGATATGCTGGGTTTTATAAAAAAAGGTAATTATGTAAAGAAGAATATGGTAAAATGTGTTAATTAACATATTAAAAGAAAGCTGCGAAATAAAATGTTACAATATGATGTGTTAAATAAAGCGATAATCCTTAAAAGTAAATGCAAGTACTCATTAAACCCCAATATCAAATATACAATCACCAATTCACATCTACTACAAATTGTATTGTTAAAAAAACGACATCGTTTTCATTACCATCAACATGCAGATCAACTCCATTCTCATCATTAAGTACTGACATCATCTTCAGCAACAACGCTACCAACATCGAAGGCAATACAGTCAAGTACTTAATGATTTCCATACGTACAATAACAATTACAGCAGCTACTTATTGAAGCAAATTACGCGCAGTATAAAAAGAACATTATTTTTAATATAAAACACATACACACACTTTAACACTCAGTCCTCAGTGCTTCAGCTTTCGCTGATAAACGGATAACGATCCACTTACACATATGCATACGAAAGCATATTTACTATTGCTCAAAAAGAGCTGACAGACAAGCTGCGGCACTTAGCCGAGCAGGGCGCAAGGAAAAGGAATAAAATTTACAAAAATGTAAATAAATAAAAGATGAGTGGTACATACATTTTCAACCACATATCGCTTGTGTTCGTTTGGCTTTTATACATTAAATGTCGAAAGCATTTTATTGCAAATGATGAGCTTTATTTGAACGTGTTCTTCCATGTCTGCCTATTTTATACTCTAATACTGCTCTCTCTTGCCATATGCTTTATTATCAAGCAGGAAAGGGGTTTACCATCAAGAACTTCCCTTTATTGGAAGGATTATATTCTGCCATAAGGTTTGGCTACAATCTCTGCGCAATAAATGAGGCTGTATTTTTGCATTTTTGCATTGGCTTCCGTCAAACGAGGTGTCCATGTTTGTTCAATGAAACTAATCTCTGGCAAAATTTATCTAAAATATTTCTATCGTAGGCTGTGTGCATCTACATTTTTACCTTCAAATTAGTGTAAGGAAAAGATTGTAACCATCTATCTTACGCTTATCTTTGACTTAGACGTGTTGGGCATAATCTTATTTGAAGGCAATCATTTTACCAGTGCTGTCTTACAATGGTTTCTTAATTATTATAACGATTTAGTCAAGAGTATACTAACATATATAAATTCCGAAAATGTATACCAAATCACCCTGTCGGAATATCAAATCAATAATCCAAAATACAAAAATCACAGATCAATAGCGAAGTTTCTCTCGGCCTATTCACCAAATGTACCTTTATTTTCAATAATTTTATTTGAACACAATTTGGTTTTTAAACATTTAATGTGAAGTTTCAGCAATCTATTTCTACAAGTGGCAAAAAAAGTTGCACAATATTTTTGTCAGTTGTAGTGCTTGAAATTCTACAGCGATTATAAAAAAATATATCAAGTCATTGCATAGAAATCAAATCAATCGTATCTTTACCACGCTCTGCAATTTGGCTTTAGAGGAACCCTTTTGTAACGTATTTTGAAAGATGATTTGTATTTGTTTTCCTACAAAGTACAATTTAATCAAAGGATATTGCTACCAGACTGGCCTAACAGTTGATCGAATGGTTGACACTGAACCTCATTGTTCAAAGCAATCTTTAATAACTGACACGCAATGCCTGCGTTGAAAAGCAAAACTATCACATTTATGGAACGGAGAATCCACACAAGTTCCAGGACATACCATTGTATGACCAATAAGTGACTGCTTTGGTTGGAATTTTCGCTAAATCAATCTTTGGGCAATTTTGACTTTCCACCACGATCACTTCGGACATATATTTATTTGCAAATTAAAATATAAGCCAAATATTGAAATTTGTTTTTTAATGTAATTCAACATTCCCATACCGGCATAAAAATGGAGCATCCGCTTTTATTATGGCATCTCTAACACTACGCTGCCCAAACCCATCACTTGTTGTGTGCATTTCGTGGGCTTTGTATTACCATTTAAAACATGCGTATGTGAAAAGGATGATTGATTTCACGAAATAATTGATCTAAACAAGTTCGAATCGAATCATGTATTTGATATCAAATGTGAACAATTTCCCAAAGTTGTTCCAATCTCGTCCAAGTCATGATAAATTGTCAAACGCAAGAAAATAAAAAACGGCTACAAAATGTTTCCAATTGCAACTTTCGTCTTCGAGTATTAGCGAACTTGCTTACGGTTTAAGGCAAACCATAGACGTTGGGATCGTTGGTACTACTTGAGAAGATTGTGAAAGTGATTTCAGTACTTAATAATACTTAAAATATTAGAAGCTTAATTTATTTGTTTTTAATAGAAGCTTCTTGTTTAAAAAATTGCACGATACGAGTTACCAAAAATAATATTTGTTAAAAAACCAAAAGAGATATCATTTTATAAGAGCGAAAAAATGATTTCTTAAAAGCCAGAGTATAATGGTATATCCGATGGTTTGCAAAGAATTGATTATAAACGAGATGATATCTAGAATTTCACCTCTGATTGATAAACCTCCAAGGACGAAATTTAAGCCGTTTCAACCCATTAACAACGATATGCGATATATGATAAGCGGAGTGCAAATGGCGACTGATTGTACAAAATACTTAAAGGGCGTTATCCAACTAGTCGTTAATATTTGGGAATGACTAGTTCAACAATATTCAACGCAATAACATCCGGTGCTATCTTTACTAAAAATGAATTGTTTGCCAAATAAAGTCATGGAATATAAAATGTATTTTCAGTGGGCAAAACGCCCAATTTGATTACCAATTGAATTGTACCAACGGTCACAACGTGTACGACTGGCATAATAACTATTAAAAATTTCAACACTTTCTGCCATATTTGCTTCAAGGAAAAAAACTGGTTTGTATTTTAAATTCCATTTCTTGTTAAAACTTTAATTTCATTATTCAACAAATTATGTCCAATTTCCATCCAATTATTATTGTCATTGTTGTACAATATCTCGCTATCGACCTTGACCTACATAAAGCTTTTAATCGTTCGTTCAATAACTTTTTATATAAAAATTAACATATAAAATGGTTAAATATGAGGAGTACTGTAGCTGCAAGAGCTTAAGGATTAGTATTCCTATAAAGTTAAATCATTAAGAAAATACTGAATATGAGTGTGTTAAAATGCATAAAATTTTCGATTAAATTTTCGATTAAAAGTTTAAAGACAAAAGGATTTTCTTTAAGTTAATAAACTTACGTCAGCATTAAAATTAATTTTAAACCAATTTTATCTCCCCCTGACCAAATTACCATAATTTTGGAAAAGAATAAGCTAGATAATTCGTCCTTTTCTATTTCTTAATTTGGTCCAAATTGATCTTTAGTGGTCGTCGCTGACAGTTGTGGCTTCCCAAGAAGAATACTGCAGCAATAAAATCGCGGGCTCGCAGTAAATATCAGACAGTTCCTTTTTTGAATAAAGAAGGCAATATGTTGAAGCTCTCGGTTGGTGTCGTTCAACTCTTAAAACTGCTGTAAGACCATTTTTGCAAGCCCACTTTTTAAATATATGGCGTATCCTTGGCCATTTCAACCTCTTAGGGATGGATCTCAGAGTCCCGCTGCAACACAATGTCAAGCCATAAATGGTGAAACTATTAAACTTTTAATGCAAATTCCTGTACCATGTTACTAGGAAGATTCGAAAGAAGCCTGTAGGAAATCTGGTACATCGGTCGTAAAATGGTCGCTCACAAATTTAACAGTACTTTCTGTACTGACAATCTCTTAACAGCAAATTCAAAAATTATAGTCGTGTAAAAGTGTTCATGCGCTTGTTACTTTCGCATTTCATGTCTCATACGCTCCAAGCTTCAAACGGGGACAACCAAAACTTTAGTACATCCACAAACATTACAATAATTAGTAAGAAATAACTAAGCCAGTAAATAAGTAACTAAAAAAAATTTCGTACACAATTTTTATTTTTTGCACTTCAAAAAGCACGGCAACAGGCAGTCTATTTTTTTTTTTTTGTAAAATTCACAAATACTTAAGAACTCAATAAATACAAACAATTTTGCTCTTACAAAATTTAAATTATGTAGAAAAAAATTTGGCTGCCACACAAAATATTTTTGAGACTTTTGTTCGTCAAGTTTGCCAATAACTGCGGAGCTGCGCAACAATATACACAGTAAACAATTACTAAACTCATGGAAGGATGTTGGGAATTGAACGTTATGTGAACATGTATTTGAGAAATTAGTTTACTCCGAAATACGGTTGGAGTTTTTGAAAATGTTGAGCTAAATGAGAAATTCAGTAGAGTAGCTTAAAATGTTTATTTTCTTTTATTTTTGAAAGTATGTGCCAAAGGCATAAGGAAAAAATACAAGGATGTTCGCCTGCTTATAAGAGAAAACAAAATTAATTTTAAAAATAAACTCATGGAAAAACAAGAACAAGTCAAATATTAAAGAATACAATATAATAATTGATATATTAGAATCTTGATGTTCACAAACTTTCGGAAAATATAAAGCAGTCCCGGCTTGATACAAGAGGCTTAAGTTCGCTCTTGTGACCTAGACTCAAGCCGTATATTAAATAATTTTTGCGTTCTAATACAGCATTTAACATTTAGCTTCCCCATGATCTATTAGTTAATTCTCAGGCTATTTTCTGGACCAGAAAGGCCGCTAAAACAAACCAAAAACTCTAAGTAAAAATAGCTTGGCCTTCTTTCGGGAAATTTGTATTTGTATAAGGATTATATTACTTGAGTTAATTGAATTGTTCAATGTACGTAGTTTTTGTTTACAACCTCCTTTGGACAAGACCTTTTCTATGCATGAAGGAATATCAGTTTGTCGTGAAGAAAAACATACGTATAAAACACTGCTGCCATGACCAGATAACTTTAGTTTTCAATCTTTCCTAAGTTTCTGCGATATCTGTTAGAAAACACAAATTTTTATTACTTTTATATAATAACTTTGACTTTCTTTTAACTTTATTTCACATCTGTAACACATTTTCCTTTCCAGTCGCTCTACTTTAATATGAGGCTGAGCATTTTTTGACGCAAACACTTTACATTTTTGTCACGATGTCTTTTGTAATGTGATGAATTTGTACTTTAGCCATTTGATTTTGTTCGAAATAAAGGTCTCGAAATGTTAAAGTCAATGGAATGAAATAAAAAAAGATGTGAAAAAATAATTTTATTATTATAATCATTATTGAACTCAGACCGGAAGTTTCATATTGTATCTGTGTATGTATGTATGTGTATGAAAGGGTTCTAGGAAATCAGAATAAAATAAACAAAAGAAATATAAAACAAAAACAAAAAAGGCGACAGGAAATAAAACATGTTTAATGTATTTGATGATTATTTTTGTCGAGATATTTAACATCCGTTTGTGTTGATTTACACGTATATTTTACGACGCCTGCACACGTGTTTTAAACATTGTATAAAATGATAAAAAAAAGGGTTTTATTTAAAAAAATATCACGAAAAATAATAATTTATGGAAATAGCTGGCTAGATGGTATACAAAAAAATATTTTATACGGCAAATCGGTAAATATATCTTGACTTCAGAAAAAATTAATATTTAAAAGCGAAAAATCATCCACTAATAATATTACTTGATTTTACAAAAAGCAATTGATAAAATTAGAAAACGTACAATAATAGAACAACGTCGAACGTTGGTTCGAAAATATTTAACAATATAAAAAAACTACCTAACCAACAGAAAAATAGTAATTAGAACTAATGTTCTAAACATCGATCACTATATAATGCTATTCCTCAGCCTTTATCGGTTGTTCTATTTCTAATAGCATTCAACAAACTCTCCAATATTATTTCAAGACACAAAGAACTTGAATTTGTTGCGAGTGCCGACGATTTTATTTTAATAAAAAGACTCAACAAGGACAAAAACAGAAACATTGACTTAATCAATTTACTAGTGGATATTCGAAAGTGGAGCAAATCCTCGGGAGCCCAATTACGGCTCGACAAATATAATCACATCTTATACAACAATTATACCTTATTTGAGTCAGTCAATGTACTTAGAATTCGGAGAATATTACTTAGCAACCGGTAACTCACATATAGAAAACCTCAGCAATTCAAAAACTTTGAATGCAATACATTATCCCTACTTAACGTTCTTAACCCTCTCATTAGATCCAAAATAAACAAGATGTGCCTATACGGTTTCTCTTCAAAGGGAACCTAACTCTAGGCGAATTAGAAACATTCCATATCTAAAATCTTGACTTTGAATCAGGTGACTACATAATTGAACAATTCCCCGAGTTTATCACTGCAGAATTATTTGAGTTCATACAGATAAACCACCATTTTCCCCTTTCAAAAGTTTTAACCAAAGCTGTTCGTTGTAAACACTTTGCGGCAAATACTTCGGTACTATCATCCATCGTAGGAATATGTTAGCATACTTTCCTACAAATTGGCCCTTAGATACAAATATTATTGACATATCTCTTAACGAGCAAAACAAAATCAAAGAATAGCTCATAATTGTACCAACAAAAATTTAAGGAGTTACAAAATAGAGTGAAGGACCACAGAACATATATTTGATTCGCTCAGAGTATTGTAGAACATGACAGCACAATACTTACATCAATTCTACCTAAATAAAGTAATAATTTTTCGGCAGAAATCATAGCAATACAAGAGGCGGTTAGGAAATTTCAAAATTCCGGGGGGAAGACAGCGACTTATACTGTCTCATTATCCCCTATCGACTGTATAAATAACCTTAGCAATGACAGTTACTACCCCTATCATCTTCGACAATTTATCAAAGACAAAGATTGAACTCTTTTGGGTACCAGGACATTCGGGAAATAAGGGCAACAAAATTACAGATAGGAACACGAAGGATGCTATATCCGCCCCCTTAGTTGCTGCCATCTAAAACAGGAAGTTTACAGCGCAAAAATTAAGCAACTAGAATTACTCAACAACTTGGTAGAAAAAACGCAATCATAGGACACTGAACGCCTACTCACTCGTCAAGAGTATCAACAGCTTCTCCCGAAGAGACTAAACTAGACTAGTACGGCTGAGACACGGACACTCTCACATAATTGGCAATAACCTCCAGAAACACAGCCCTTTCTGTAAATATAATCCAAGATACAATAAACACATTTGTATAGACTGTCCACATATATATACATTTAAGAGTTTCATTCTTAGCAATTGAGAATTTTTCCTTATAATTAACACCAAGTCCAAGATATACATACCAAGCTTATTTATTTGTTTCGGGGACATATTCGGCTACCTCAAATATCATATTGAGTAGCCCTAATTTTCCCGGTATGTATAATATATGGTGCTTTTGCAACTGAATTCGAATTCGACGCTATAATTTTTTAATAGCTGATGATGTTTCCTTTCATTATTTTTAATTGGTAAATGCGACTTGTTCGTTATCTTCTCTCAGAAAGAAAAAAAAAGTAAAAAAAGCACAAAGCTTAATTAATATTTTGTCCTCAAATTTCACAAACTAATTCTAGTAACTTTTTATCTGGTGGGAATAGGGTTCCCCTTTTTTGTGTTTGACACTCCTACTATGGCGTTGGAAAATAAGTAATGAGAAAAGCTGGCACTTTTTATTTAGGCAACTTGCTAGCTTGGCAAATTTTATTTAACTTTATAATATGGGACAGGATTATGAAGCAAATTGCCTATTTTTTAAAGAAACTTGGCCGTATTTTAACATTTACGTTTTCGTGCGGGTTAAAATTAAATCAAATTACAGAGAGACCGCTACTGTATATATGCCAACCAACTCAAACACATATGGTATGTCAACCATCGCAGATGACACTGCACTTGTAAGTGTAAATAAAGACTCGAAGATATTCTCTAGCTAGAGAATTGACTAAAAAACCTGAATGATAAAGATTAATCCCACAAAATGCGCTCACAAAAAGCGAAATTTGCAACCAACAAAAATATCTAATGTCACTGTTCCTGCGAAAAACCACGCGAAATGTTTGAGAATTCATCTTGATCGACGCCTAATATAGTCCCGCCATACTCAGATCAAATAGCAGCAATATTTCCACAGTCCAAGAAGAAATTAAAATTTATTCATGCATTTACGTAAGCAAATTATCAGCCCGTCCCACTTCTATTGCCATGCAATAAAATTTTAAGCGGCAAAGAATAAAATTTGAACAAATTTCTTCTTTACCGTAAGGCCGCTTCTCACAGCATTGCCAAGTTCATATAATTTTGATATTATACATTAGCTTTCCACTATTACCTCACCACCTGAATTCTCTTTTCCACCACGGATTCTCTTACATACTCTCAGTGATAGGAGCTTCCGTACTGTGGTGTTCACTAAATTCATTGGTTAGAGCTTTTACATTAATACGCAGAAGCTTTTTTATAATATGAAAAATAAAATGCCGGGAAAATAATTTTTATTTTGAAAGACTTAAATGACCAGTGAGAAACTTCCAGCTCTTTTAAATTTTTTTTTTTCAGTATTGTTAATTATTATACTCAATTGTTCCATACTTGCTCGCAAACTCTTTCAAAAATATATTGGTATAATAGCACAACACATACGCAGAGAAAAAACGTGGTTGCTATATAGTTACGAGAACTATATTATGTTCTTGGTAGTTACATGTAGATAAGGTAAACAACTTATAGTTCTTAAACAAGTTTGTTTTTTGCACGTAGTTATTAAATGATTTCCACTCACAAAAACGGAATGTAATTGGGTAATCCGTGTTCGCAATTTTTTAACTACAAACCGTGAGTACCTTTTTTGTATATAATATAAAGTAGATCTGCACAAAAATATAAATGTGAAAATAAGGCCAAGTTCCTCTCAAAAAAGATCGGGAGCTAAAAGTACTGAGACCAAAATAAGGACGACGTTCTTCATATGTACAATTTCCGCTATCTTACCTTTCTATATGCTACATGTCTAGTTGAGATAACTCTAAAATGCACTAGTGTAACCACCCTAATAACCAGGCCCATTGAAGAAATCTGCACGTGATACAAAAAACATAAAACAGGTTTTAATCAGCGCCTTAAGTCTTTCAAAATTCGTTGTTTAATTAGTTATTTGCGCCCATATTTGGCTTACAATTAATTACCTTATGTGCCAGAGGGTTTTTCATCATATCGATAACTTAATTAATTAGTTTTTATAATTTTAATAAATTTAATCAATAAACAGTGTTAATAAAAATATTTTTTTCTGAGCGTAGAATATTTTAAAAATTGCGTTTAGCATATTTTATCTCTTATTTCCGTTTAAATAAATATATCATTAATAATTGTATTAGCGGAAAATTTAAATTGTGTTATACTTAATGAACCGTAACGTAATAAAAATATTAAATATGTTTGTTGTAGTAAAAATTATAGGAGAGTGGTTGCAAATCGTGATTTAAAATTATAAAATAAATTATGGAAAATACGCTGCTGAAAACGTTAAATTTAATGAAAAAATGTACCAATATTTCTAATGGAAAATTCAAATCACTGAAATAAATATATTGACGAAGTGTTGAGAAAATATTTAACTGCTAAAATAATAGTCAGTGTTAGCTAATACGAATATACAGCTCCTTTAAAGAATGATTTGTTCTCTCTGCAATCAACAATTTGGTGAAAGAAAACTGCACAGTGGTATATCTCTTGTCGAAGAGGTGGACGCGTTAATCTTTATAGGTACTTCTAAGACGTTGAACCGTGAGATTCCGATAGGGATGGACAATGAAGCCTCGCAAAAGGTGGAGTGGTTAATATCTGTAGGAACATCGGTATTTATTGACCAACGGAGGAATTCTGAAGAAATGGACGAGTGAACTTCGCAACGGTCAGTCCTCAAAGATATTCCTGCGAAAGAGGCATAGACGGTAGCACGCATTGTGTGGGAATGTCCAGCACTGGTTAGTATAAGGCTTATATGAATGCCATGATGGACCTAAGCCTTAGACAAATGTTACCAATTAACAAGAGCCTCCGTGGCGAGAAAAAACCTCGACAGTCACCAGTCGATAGTCTGAAATCACTACAGTCAAGAGAAAAGGCTAGTGGTAGCACGAGACTTGATTGAAAGTAAGGTAGTCGCAAATTACTAATCGGTGGCTTAAAATAATATATATAATCAAGCAAAAATGGGATTAAGTGTAACATTTTCCTTGCAGGTGCGGATCCATAGGGGTTTAAAAAGGAAATTTCCCACTAGAAAACCATCAAAACCCATCATTTTCCTATATAAAAAAAGAATAGAAAAAGCTTAAGCTGTATCCAGCAGCACATTACGTTAACCGCCACCACATCATCTTCCAGACACAACCTACAAACAGCACCGTCCGAGATTTTCAGATGGCACTCAAATTTACCGTATGGTACCATTAGCACAGCTATTCCGCTTACGATACTTCATTTTGGTTATCTAGGCTAAGGCCTAAATTAACACTACTCATATTCAAACAGCTGTCTCCAGCAATTTTTTTAAGTTTCTAAATTGTATGAACTTAGCGTCTACTATTTTCTCAGGACGACTCGAGATTTAACCTCCACTGATGGTTACAGCGAAGTGAAATATATAATTTGGTTAAATCTATATTAAAGTATTAATCCCTTTTGATGATGTTTTGTTATTTAATTAATAATCATAGTACTGTGACTGTGTGCACAGTTAGTGACCAAGAACTACTTTCCTATGCATCCGTGGGTTAAGGTATTTGTTAACGAGCTTAAAAAGAGATTGAACTCTCCTTCAATATTCAATTATTTGCACAAATTTACACTTTATAGAAAATCCTTTTATTTTTATAGTGCACAGTGAAGCCGATGTTTTATGAGTTAAGTTACTGATCTGACTTCAAAAAGAATTACAAGAATAAATCCTAGCACAGGACTTAGAGTGTTTAAAAACTTCTGGAACGCCCAACTTATATTTTGGGTGATGAGTGTTAGGAAGTCCAAATCAATTTTTTTTTGGCAATACAAATAAAAACGAATTCCTTAGCTATTCTGTTAAGCCCTCTCTAATTCCTTAGTATAATTTCGGAGTTCCATTTTCTACTTGAACATCACATATGGCCATGTAAGTGCAATATATTTTAGTTTCTTTTTATTATGGCTTACAAAATATATGTATGTCAAGTTTCTTTTATAGTTAATCAATCGTTATGTTATGTGGCCACCTAATCATTCAAGTTGTATGCTGTGACTGATTTTTATTATAAAATTTTTTCATCTTCCACATATCACATATATTTTACTCCGTCTAATAATACATGAAAATTGATTAGAAAAAATGTAATGTGGCCTGTAGTTTTAACCGAAATTGGTTATTTCCCATATGTACTTGTATATATTTTTATTAATTTTGGTTACTTTTTGAACCAAAAATGTCCTTATACAAATTTTTTTATGTAATCTTTGTAGCGGTTGCGTCGGTATAATATTAAATATTTAAATTGATTAGAGAAATAAATTTCGGGGTTAATAAATTATATTAAGTATTTATTATTTAAACAATGTTAAACTTGGACATTTTGAATTATCACGATAAAATATCCCAATTAGTATAACTTCAAAAGGCTAACTGCTTCTATATGGTTTTCTTTCTTGTTGTCGCTTCGTTTCTAAATTTATAAGCTTCCAATACATTGAAACCAGGACAAATTGAACGGAAACAAAAATAAAAATTTAATTAATTAAATTATTCCAGCTTGAAGGTTTTTTTTTTTTATATAAAAACTCTTTCATTCGATATTTCGCTGCTCCATTGTATAGCATCATCAGGAAATAAAATATTTTTTTATAATAACCAACACCAACAAACTAAAATTATGTACATACTACTGTGGGCAAAAAATAGTAAGACTTTTCGTCGACAATTTTTTTCTACATTGGTATGACTGTCAGTGACATCTGTGCCAAGTATCACATCAAAGTAATTATTAGTGTTTAGTATACGCTTGTCTTTCTGAAGTACAACAAGTGCATTCGGCGATTTTTACAATGAGTGAAATTATTCAACAAAGAAGTGCCATTAAATTTTGTGTGCGGAATGAAATTTCTGGTGCCGAAACGTTCAGAATGTTGCCAAGGGCCTTCGGTGTCGCATGCAAGTGTTTTTGATTGGTACAAATTATTCAAAGAGGGTCGAGAACGCGTTGACGACGAACCACGTCCAAAGACGGACATCATCATTAACTGATGATCATCACGTCAATCAACGATTAACAGTCAGAGACCTTACTGGTATCGTTGGATTATCGGAGGGATCAGTAAAAACAATTTTAAAAGTGAAATCACGATTGGTTCCGCATACCGCATTGATTATTCGGGAGTTTTTCGCCAACAATTCAATCAATATCGTTCCACAACTACCGTATTCGTCTGATTTAGCTCCGTGTGACTTCTGGCTGTTCAGCAAACTCAAGCGACCGCTCCGTGGAAACCGTTTGGAGTAAATTGAAGACATTAAACGTGAATTGCTACGCGCATTGAATGCTATTCCGTAAATTGACTTTAAAAACCGTTACGAGGATTGGAAAAAACGTTGGCATAAGTGTATTGCTGCGGGGGGGTTGCTTTGAGGGGGAGGAAATAGATTTGGCAGAATAAATAAAGAAATTTTAAATTATGCACAAAGTCTTACTATTTTTTGCCCACAGTAGTACGTATGTAAATGAAAAAATATTTGTCACGAAATTTCAAAATCTTACAGAAAACACAAATAACATGAGCATTAAAAATAATTTTACTTTTCTACAAAATTAATTCTAAAATGTTGAAAATATGTACAGACAACAAAAAATTTTAACATTAACACTGCAATAATTTAACAAACTTGAATAATTTAATAAATTTAATTAAAAAAGGCTAAAAAAATACATTGTTTGATTCAAAATAAAAATTAATAAAATGTTGTGTGTGAGGGTGAAATAATATGTCTGTGTGTATATATCGGAAGATATTACGACAGACCAGTAATGTCTTTGCCGTCCTGGATTTGGTTAGGTTTAGGATTTGAGATCTTATATAGGCACAATTAAAGCTCCCTTCAATATGTGCTCAACCAAATCCTTCTAAATCGGAAATGTAATAAGCGGAACTATACAGTTACGCCAACAATAATATTGACAAATTTTCTGTGCGGGTGTTTGCGCCGGATTCATATTAACTTAATGTTGGAATTGACTTCAATTTTGTCTTGGCTCTATCCAAGGTTAGTAAAATTTTTTCCGCGGTTTTGGTCGCGATGAAAACCAATACAGGATTTGGGAGGATGAGACAGTGGAAAGCAAAGAATTTGTTGTTAGTTTTTGGTCGCTGCAAAAGTTTTCAATATTTGTATCAGTTTAAATGTAATCCAATCATTAAAATTTTGGGTTTTAGTGATTTTCCGCAACCCGGTGACATATGCGGGATATTTTTTCATTTCGGAAACCAAAATTTAAAGTTGTCGTAATCTCATCTTCATTTATAATTTGTTTTCTCATAGTCGTTTCAACTTCCATGCTAACAATAACACCGAGAGAAAAAGAATATTTCTATGTTGTTATCGCTTGTCTTTCAATATAGAGAATACGGATATTTGAATTCACTATAGACACTAACATTTTAGTTTTTTCGCGTTTGGTAAAGTTTTTGGTAAAATTTTGGTTACAAAAAAATCTGCAACGCTGATTGTAACAAACAATTCAGATTAAAAGGTCCTTTTAGAACCGAACCAACCATCTCATTTAAAAAATAATACATTCTACTTGCGCTGTAAGAACTAAACAGCCACTTTCACACGTTTTCTAAACTTCCAATCACTCATGATTTCTTTATATTTTAGGTAGCAACAATTTTGTAGCATAAAAATATTTTTTCTTATAAAAAAAAGGCTCCTTTTCAACTTCTTACCCAGGACCACTTAACAACATCAACAAAAGCTCCTAAAAAGGTCGTAAATTTAACAGACACAAAAGAAAGGTAACTGGCGTGAAAATATGCTACTAAACCATACACAGATTTTATTGTCCTATAAGAAGAAAAATGTGTTGCAAGTTATTTCTGAAAAATACGTACGAAAGAGAAGCAATAGAATTTTAAAACGTACCCAAAAAATGTATCATGAAAAATATATAAAAAAAATTTTTTATTAAAATATGATTAACAGTGGGTAAGAAAACGCAAAATGTTTCATATAAAATTGTTTCGTATTAAGTTTAAAACAGAAGAGGGCTTTTTTTTGTTTTTAATATTATCAAAATAAATTTAATTTTTGTCATGGGAAATGTTTCTTTTTGTTCCCCATTACAAAGTCAGGAGTTTATTTGTTTGTCGTATATTGTAGAATTCTAAAAAATTCTTGAATATTTTTTTAGTAACACCGGAATTTCAAATTAAATTATTCTTAAAAATCTATATTATTTTTCTATTAAGAAAATTTGGTGGTGGATACTATTCGTCTTTTCAGGGTACTTATTTTTAATCGTATAGAACTTTATGCAAGCCATAGACTTTGTGACAGTTGGTACATTTCAGTTATTATATAAGTTGGGTAAGTATTATATAAGTTGCGTGTTTTGCCCACAGACAATACAACTTAGAGTACAACTTTATTTCACAAACAAGTCTTTTTGAGTAAAGATGGCAAATAAAGTACAAGTAAAGCAAAGTAAAGTTTTATTTCAAGGAATGGTGATGTTGATTGGCCTACACGGTCTCCTGATTTGACTACTCCTTTCTGTGGGGATATCTGAAAAGCAAGGTTTATGCAAACAAACCAGAAGCGCTGGAGCAACTCAAACAAAATATTCGTGATAAAATTAATGAAATACCGCGTGAAATGTGTGAGAATGTTATGAAAATTGTGTTCAGACATTAAATAAAACATTTTTCAATATACCATCCATCCTCTTTCATTAAAACAAAAATAATACAGAAAGAAAGTAGTATACCTTCCCGGCGGACACCATGTATATAGACTGGAGTAAAATACAAAAGTTTAAAAACTAAATGTTCAGAAGCTAGAAATTTAAAAGTATAATGCAAAATTTAAAGCTAGAAATGGAAATATTAGTTTAAAATCTAGAAACCAAAAGCGAAAACTTAAAACCTTAAAATTTCAAAACAGAAATTTAAAACTAAAATTCTAATAATTTAGTGTTTCAAAATTAAAACTGGTAACACCTGAAGCTAAACTACTACGCGTTCGAAAAGCCACTAACCACAACCATCGACTGTGAAGCGGCCATTTCGAGCACCGGTTAGCCAGCGCTGCGAGGTATTTTGCCAAACCAAAACTATTGACTAGCGACTTACGGTCAAGAAAATATATAAAAACACACTCGGTAGTAGGCCATCGACCTTCCGTTTTTTGCGGCAAGACTTTGCGCGCAGTTAGAGGTTCATCTCGCAAGTAGGAACGTTTGGTTCAAGTGTTTTTCTTTTAAAGAAAATTAAAAACATTCAAAGGGACGGTGCAAAGTTGTTGTGAAAAGATTTACTATAAAGAACCGAGAATACGAGCCAGACTGAAGGAATTCCCGGCATATTCATCAGGCGAAACGGGCATCTAAAAAATCAAATTAGGTCAGGCTAACAACTTCAATACCACAGTCCACATTTAGTCGAAATTAGTAAACTTGAAGTTGTAGTATTTTTCAATTTAAATTACAGAATAAGGAATTTATGTTTTATTGAATCTAAAAATTAAAGTTTTGGTCTTTTTGTGATTTAAATGAAAAAAATATAAAATTTTGTTTTTATTGAATTTTGTAGTTTAAATTAATAAACTGAATTTTTAATTTGCGCAATTTATAGTGTAACTATTGAAAGACAAACGTTTGCTTTTTTATTGGAATTTTAAAGGTAAAAATAATAAAATTTCCTTTTTTGGAACTAATAAAATGTAAACTTTGTTTGCTGTCTTTGCGTGAAATTTTAAGCCAAATAAAATTAAATGTCCTGTGATAATATTTCTTCAAAATTTATCTATTTTTATTTCTCATGAAGCTAAGTAAAAGCGACAAGGGTTATATTTAAGGGGCTTACGAGCGCTACCTGCTAGCTGTTCACACCTTACAGATGCCTACGAGCTCACATGACAAATAAATATCTGACAAACAACAACGAAAACTGACACCGAAGATGGGACATAGCTGAAACTTGGCAAGCGATGATGGAAATTCGTTCCAAAAATTTACATAAAATATGCATTTCGATGCCATGGCGAGGTCACATGGCATCTAGTGGAAGGGTCGTATATGGCGTAAGACAACAATACGGACTTTTTGTGTAGCTGCTGATTTTAACTGGGTGGTATTCAGAAGGACCACCCCAGCCGGTGCTATATGCCAGTATACTAGTGCGACCAATTGCCTGGTGAATGATAATATTCATTTTCTCCAAAGCAACTTTACTACAACGTTTTACTAAGCACTTCTTTAGATATATTTTTGAAGTGAGTAAAGGATTTGTCACAAGATTGTAATTGCCTTGCTGAAGGAGCAAATAAATTGCTACGTTTGTTATTACCACGGTTTCTATTCTTATAGCTCTACCTCTTATTGCAGTTGTAACTGATTGCCTTGAAGCCTTCAGTTCCTTAAAGATTAATTTATAGAATAACTTATATTACCAAACCAGTTAATTTCAAGCTTAACAAGTCGTTTCAAATATTGTCTTTTAGTGCAAAGCAGAAGCACTCATATTTAGTGGCAGTGGTGACGATATGTAAATTAAAATAATTATGACTATGGAAATCTTAGCTATTTAAAACTCGAAATTATATCATTATTTTGGGATACTTTATCCTTTTTCTTTTGGCTGAATTATCAATATACATTTTTAAACAAATTATCTGCTGCTAAACCACTGTAGCATTGTTAAGTTGCCACTATAATGTCAGTTATTGCTTATCATTATTTTATTTTCATTTTTTTTTAACTTTCATTCTTTCTTTAACACCCAGAAAAACTCGCAAAATTATGTTCAATATTTCCTTAAATTCGTTTAGGGTTTTTATAAGTTTATACGATTTATGAGCTGCAAAAATGTTCATGTTCGAGATACATGCCGGTACGTTAGGATACCAAATATATTGAGGAAGTCTCGTCAATTTGATTTCGTTTATAATAAACCTTAAGAATCCGTTTCTAGCAGCAACTGTTATGCAACAACATAGAATAAAGTATAATAATTTTCCTATTCGCAAACGTGATCGCATAAATCTCTTCATTCTTGTGTTGTATTGGAAAAGGAATGTTGTATTGACTGGGTGCATTCATAAAAATTAACAACACTAATACAACAGCTACAATTGACATCTGGAGGAGCAACACAAGAAAAATATAAAATTTATGCCACCTACAGTTAAAGACGAAATAGGAAAAACCTAAATACTCATTGGCTCAATGAGAATCTATTGCGTTTGAAGAAGAACGTTTGAGTGAATAATTACGTTACACGAATGGGTTTAAAAATGGGGCAGAACCTAAAATCCATAAATATCATTTTATACAAGTAATTCGACCTTGTAAATTATAAGAAATTCGTTTCAAGTTCCTCAATACTTTCCAATCAATGCTTTTAACGTTGGTTATATATCTGGTGGTTCAATACACCATATTCGTACTTCTGCGAATTCTGTTCAATGGCATAGTTAATATTTCATCGTCTTTTCTTTGCTATCATCTGGACCTTATTCACAATGCAGATGAGTTTTTACCTTTGAGTGGATCCTAAGAACGCTCGAGCGTTAATTGGCTCTGTTTATCATAATTTAATTCACCGCAGTACCGTTTTTGCACCAGTTTATTAGTCCTTGGTGTAGAGTGATTCACAGATATCAACTAGTGCTTATTTCGTACTTTTCTAGTATTAAAAGCTACCAGTACCATTTTTAAACTGTACTGTACAACTTTAGTGATCACATTAGCGTTAAGTGGACTTAAGAATCTCTAGTAATCTTGGTCATAGACCATTGGGTGCTTTAAAATCAATTTGTTACCAGTTCTTTCGTATAGACAATTAATCTTAACCAGCAGGGTTGTTGCTAATTTTTTAGATTCCTTCTTTCATTATCACTCACCACATTGTAAGCTGGTACTCAAAGTATCCACAATTAAACCTTGCTGAATAACCGTGAATAGCTCTTTTGCTCTTTGTGGATATGTTAAAATTTCGTTGGCCTTATGGTTTTATTAAATCCCTCTACATAGTGGCTGTAATATGGTAGCGCCAAGACTGCCCAGAATGAAATATTTGTCTCCTCTAGATCAGCAACTATTTTAGAAACGATCTAATTTGAATCGGTGTCAAAGTAGCACAAACAATTCTATAGTAAGGGTTCATTTTCAAAGCACATAATAATGAATGAAAGTCGTTACTTAAAAAGCTGGAAAGAATCGTTTGGAGGTTGCGAAAACATTCCGTTCTTCTACAATAGTTTTAATTAAATAAAATGAACATGTCAGCTCCAGTTCATACTTTAAATGATAGAATAGTTTTTATGTTGCTTCAGTTTCAGGATTGTGGGGGTATCGTTGAGACTTGAACTGAGTTTCCCGATCTCGGAGAATCCAGAATCTTCTAACGGCCTCGAAATCTCATTTGTACAATGTGGATACTCCCATGGCTCCAAATGGAATACGGAGTAAGCTGAGGTGTTAACCGGCCATCAAAATATCCTTTAGAATCTCCAACAAATGCATTGCTCAATAGGCTGAAATATCAGCGAAAGGCGGCAAACCGGCTGTGGTACTATAGAATATTTAAAAGAAATATTGGGGTCTTCACCGGTACTAAAACTAGGGCTCTAATAGATGTGTTTTCTACCATGGGAACAACATGGGCCATAATTTGGCAAAGATAGAAGCAAGGCTACATCACTCTTACGTTGAAGAATTCTTATCCTTTCCGCTCTCGGTCTGTAAAAAACATTTTATATAATATGGCTTAGGCTAATCTGACCAAGTTTGGATAGGGTTCGAAACAGGGTTCTGTGGGACACCAGAAAACTTAATTAGTTGATATCGTTGCAACAATTACTTGATACTGCATAACGATAAGACAATGGGGATACCTGCAAATGACTTCTGTAGAAATTGTAACAATGAAAGGGAAGCCTCTATTCTGCCCTAGAAGATTAACTCCGGATTCATTACAGACGGAAATTCTTCGTCAGCCTCTGTTTACTAATGGAGGTGGGGATAATTGGAATATATTCCTTCCAGAGGAGCTGCAACTAACTTATGGTTGACTCCATATCGGCGCAGTTATAGTGATAACTACTTCCTGTTTCGACTGACCATTACTTTTTCGTACGTTTCTTTTATTATTCTTTAATCTTCTCTTATTCAGGTCAGCGACCCGAGTGAACCTGCTTTTGCAGACGGCCATTAACCTAACCTCAATCAAAGCTCATAATGTCATTATGCCGTGCATTGTGGTGTTTAGGCAATTTTGCGATTTGTGGGATATAGCCGGTGGTAGCCCAGTGGCTTTAACGACGCATGTCAAGTTTGAACGACGTTATATGTCATACATAATGACATACGTGGGTTGCACAGTTTGTTTTATTATATTTCGGTATCGACCCGACGTTATAGGACAACTCTTGGCACAATCTATATATTTATCAATACTCGCATTTTGATACTTCACTGTTTCCTAATTTACTGCCACACACAAAACATATTGCTATAATATGTTAAAGCATAAAGATTTTTTCGACAACAACAACATTAATAAAAATATTTGAATTTCCCCGATTTTCAAACATTGTTGGAAAACATTGATTTATTTGCACATTTATTTCATTGGAAGGGGAGAAATCAGAAAATTTTTACGGGCGTAAGCCACACACACACGTAAACGATGCTGAACAATTGGTAAGTGCGATTGTGTTGGCGGAGGATGTCAATGAGCCACGTAGGTGGAAAATGTTGTTAATGGGTTATAATTTTTTTTGATTCTCCTCTTTCTTTTTTCTGCTTTTTTTAAATCAGTGAAATAAAACCTGAGTTATATTTCTCTGCAATTTTATGATAACATACTTCTGCTTCTTTTCAACATTGTTGATTCCTAAAGTAATTTTTACAATAAAGAATTATTGAAAGTCATAAAAAGTAACAGTGTTGAAGTGCCCCCAAAAATGCTGAAATTTAGCTTCAATTTTCAGCCATAAATTAGTTGAATCCTAATTCTAAGTTTTTCTAAAGAGAAACTTTTGTTTGTTTTATGAAATGATTTTTGAAAATAATAAATTTTGGGCAACAAAATAAGATTAGTGCGCTAATATTTTTTATGCTTGAAGCTTCTCAGGGAATTTACTAAAGCTTACGCCAGAAAGCATACTCTCCTTGTAGAGTTTAATGATACAAAGGGTTTTCCAATAACGTTAGGTCAATGTTAGAAAGAAATAAAACCTAACAATTGATTTGATATTCTGACAGGGTGCTTCGATGTAGATTTTGGGAACAAATTTCCGTCATCTCTTGTCAAGTTTGGTTTGGAGACAACCCGGTTTCGGTTATGTGCCATCTTCAGTGTCATTTTTTGTTCTCTTGTTCTTTGAAAATCACTAGGCTTCTGTTATATAGCAATCAATTATATGGCATCAGTCGATTACAGCTTGTGGACGTAATTCTGTGACTTCCAAAAGCACAACTCACTTTTAGTTGAAAAAAGTTAAAGGTATTCACACCCCATTTTGTCAATTGGGTCAAGTTTCAGAGTATTCACTTGTACCTTGTTTTATGAAAACGTCAAAATCATAAAAAATCGAAATTTCAGTACCATTTAGGAATTCGCTAAAATTTAAAAATTCTTCACAAAACCAAGCTTTAGTCTAAAAGTGTTAAATTTACCAAAATAAAAAAAATCTAAACAAGAAAAATTAAAAAGTCGGCAACGTTATATAATCAGAAAGATTTTGAAAACTCACCACAAAATCTAAAAACTGGAATAAAACAAAAGAATTTCAAAAATATCCTACATAACAAAATTCCGCAAATATTAACATTTCAAAACTAAATTTCGATTTCACCAAAATTTTGCAATTTTAACAAAACCGATATTAAACAAAAGCGAGAAAAGTGAGACCTATATCTTACAATAAACGTAAATTTTACAAACAAGTAACCAAAAACAAACTTTAACAAGTTTTGAAATTTAACCACAAAATTAGCCCAAAAACTAAAATTGCACCGAAAACTTTAAATATTATCGAGTATTAAAAAAGAATTTGCACCGGAAAATATCTACAGAATATTTTTAGTAATTCAATCATTGGGAAGGGTATGTAAGAATCGACACAGCCAAATATATCTGTCTTACTTGTTTAATTTGTGATCCATCTCACAGTTATTTAGTGATCGCAACTGCAAATTAAAATTGGCGCTGCTACCTTTAAACTTCTGATTCTAAACATCGATAATGCATTGTATACAAATCCTCTCAAGGCCACCAGTGGAACTACTTTAACATATGGATTTTATTTCGGAAGTGCTTTTACATGCTCTGTTATGTCTAGAGTTAATGGGTTCATTAACAGGATAAATAAAATAATATTTAAATGTATAAATGGAAAAAAATTAATTTAAAATTATTATATTTATTTGAACAAAAAGCTGCTTTTACAAAATGATATGATGAGTATAAGCAGCCAGCCATAAAATCCGTTAAAAGCTTAAATAATATCAGAAATTTTGTAAACTTTTGAATTAAATAACCTTAACTTATTAACAGCTCCACCTAGCATTTCATCAACATTCATTTAGTCAATGCATTAAGGTGTTTTAATAAAAATAAACACCAACAAATTTAAATAAAATTCTCCGATTAAAAAAAAACTCATTCGAAAAGAGGATTATTTTTAATTAGCAGTTCGGCACACATACATTCAACAGAAAAAGCTCTACTATAGAAAGGACGATTTAAAAATGAAAAATTAAGGTAAATGGAAATGTATGTTTATAAAGGTATTTTGAAATAACTAAACAAAGGCAAACATTAAATAATTTATTTATGTTACTTAATTCTTTTATTATAGTGTTAGGGTTAAATTAATTCATTAACTTAAATAATTAAGTAATGATTAGGAGTAGAAAGAGGCCAAGAAAGAATTTTAAAAATTGAAACGAAACTAATTCAAAATGTATATTTTCTAATTTACTGTTTGACATTACTTTGTCGAACTAGATTTTTTAAAATGAAGTAATTTAATTGGTAGGCTTAAGCTCGTTTTTTTTATTACTTTTGATAAGAAATAAACTTTTACTGCTGTGTACTTCATCACAATCGGTTTGGTGCTAAAATAGGATCAACCGAGATGAAATAAATATACAGACATTGCTTTCATTGCTAATCGATAGTTGGCTGAAGCAAAATACATATGATAATACAGAATGCAATTTCAAAAAGTTAGAGTGGTGTAAACTTCGTTCTAATCCAGGAAAAAGGCCAAATTATGAAATTAGAAAATATTCTCTCTTACACTCAAATAGATGATGTTTACAGTAGACACAAAATTAGTAGAAATGTTGATAACTTGAGTAGCGCATATAAAATGCATTCCCTTCAAAGTTATCATATCAAATAATTTTTTTTAGAAAGAATGAAAAAACAAA
This sequence comes from Phania funesta, assembly GCA_963932375.1. Lineage (NCBI taxonomy): Eukaryota > Metazoa > Arthropoda > Insecta > Diptera > Tachinidae > Phania > Phania funesta. Next base: position 97,124,133 of record OZ010653.1, on the reverse strand, counting down.
CAATTAAATTACTTATTTTTATTTACTTCACTTCTTTAAAAAAGCTTTTCTTGCAGAGTCTAAAAGTAACTAAAGGAAAAATGAAACTCAAGTAATAAAGAAAAAATAACATTATATACAACTAAAACCACATACTTTATGTCATCACCTCACTAAATAGTAAGCATTTAATGAGTAAATGAACAAATAGAATCCCAACTAAAGTAATTTTTAAAATATTTTCGAAAATAAACAAATGATACTAAAACAACATCGACTAAAAAAGTAACATACAGGTATGTTCCCGGGTATCTGCCGGGAAGGTATACTAATTTGTTTTGCCCCCATTTTGGTAAACATTAGTCGTGAGACCTCATATGTGGCAGTCATGAAGTAGAGACGTGGCAAATGTATTATGGACAAATATTCGGTAAACCAACGTATTTTATCCTTAAAACTCTTTATCAAAATCAATCATCGATTACTGTGACGATGAGAAAGATACGTGAAATTTTTGGGAGAAACAACGTGCCAACAAGACGCACTATTTATCGTGTAGTGAACGATTTCGAAGAAGGAGGGACTGTAGCTGATAGGCCCAAGCATGGACCACAACGTACTGCAAGATCGGCTGAAGACATTACTTCTGTTCAAGAAAGTGCTCAAAACAATCCATCAACCTCAATTCTACACCATGGTCAGGAGCTTGGTCTTCAAAGAACAACTTTGGCCACAATTTTGCACGAAGATTTACATTTGTTTCCATTTAAGATTCAGTTGCACCAGAGCTTCTTCCAGAAGACCATTTACCCCGCCGTAAATATGCCAATAAGATGCTACACCTCGCCCATGACAACGGCACACTTTCATTTGAATGGATATGTGAATAAACAGAATAGTCGGTTCTGGGCAATCGAAATCCCCTCAAATTATTCATCAGTCACCTTTGCATCCATTAAAAGTGACAGTCTGGTATGAAACTGAAAACGGCGTAACCGTAACTGTCAATGGGGAGCGATATCGTGATATGATTGAAAACTTTTTAACTCCACAATTGCATGCTTTCAGCTTGACTAATATGTGGTTTCAACAAGACGGTGCCACATCGCATACAGCCAGGATTACAATGGAATTACTGCTAGATCTCTTTCCACAAAAAATTGTTTCAAGGAATGGTGATGTTGATTGGCCTCCACGGTCGCCTGATTTAAATGAAACGCTGAAACGCTGGGGCAACTCAATCAAAATATTCGTGATGAAATTAATGAAATACCGCGTGAAATGTGTGAGAATGTAACGAAAATTGTGTTCAGACATTAAATAAAACATTTTTTAATATACGATCCATTCCCTTTCATTTAAACAAAAATTATTAACAAGAGCTGGCTAAAGCACAGAACTGAAAAAGAGAACGATAAATGATTACCATTAGTAAAGTTACAGTAGCGCCAAATTCGTTCCAACCTAACAGAAAAATGATCGAAAATTATGAAAAATTATGAGAATTTCTCGTATTAAATTGTTCCTCATTATTTGGGTTAAATGGAAGATTTTTGCAACAAACACTAATCAGTGGAACATAGAGAATGGTGATGCCATGTGTAGCGACACAGAAAATACATGTATTCATTCCATTCTGCTAGAGTTCAAAACTTATCTCTTTTAGTATTCTATAAAAATTATTGCATTAGTACGAAATGTTCCTTTCTTAATTGAAAGAATAAAAACTAATTTAAGCCTGAATAAAGTACAAGTATGACATTTACACGGTAAATGGCTTACCAAATAAATAGATATATTTACCTCCTCTGCCCAAAATTTCTTAATCAAATTAGTTTGAATTAATAAACACATAACTATTTCAATGATGGTTCGATCCATTCTCTCGACTAAACATAATATTCAGAAGATGTTGTTGTTACAGTTCCTAGTTTAGGTGTGCGAAACACATCTGTATCCTCGTTAAGTGGTGATGAAAATAGTGCAGCAGATGATGTATTGTTCCAGGAGGCCATAAATGTTGAAAACCCTGATGTATCTGGCAATCTACTGTGCCGCTTTCAATAACTGGAGCTGAATACATGGCTGTGGCAGCGGCATGTCAAGAAATAATTTCGCTTAAATCTCCATATTATGAAATCCATGCTGAAACTGAGAAGCCATGGACAATATGTTCCGACAAGAAGGCCGCTATTGCTTTGACACATAACAACGTTTATCACGCAAGATCAAGACATATTGATATTCGTCATCATTTCGTTCGTGAGCTAGTTTCAAATAATCGTATACAAATAAATTATATTGGTACTGAAAATATGGTAGCTGACATCCTTTCTAAAGCATTACCTGCAGGAAAGTTTAATCATCTCGGTTTGAGAGACTTCAAATCTAGTGGGGGTGTTGCAACTGAAAACTTGAAGTCCAATATACTTTTACTAAATAAAATCTAGTATGCAATGTATTTTGTTTAGTAAATTATATTAGACTTCAAGTCTTCAGTTTCAACAATTATTATTGAGTTAAAAATAAAATTATGACTGGCTAATTCTATCCCAACTCATGTTATTATAAAAATCCAATCTATTTGTTTCAAATGGGAATAAGCAAGTCTCAATGCGCATTTCGCTGGATACTTAAACCAGCTCATCAAAAAACATTCACCCAAATTATTAGAAAATCTGAAACGCCTTAAGCTCGAAAGCTTTAGACCAAATTAGAAATCCAAAGAAAATCAAGACAAAACCATTAAAGTGTTAACAAAATGTCCCTTTAATGGTTTGCTTCGAAGTTCTTTAGAATTCTCATTTAGTCTAAAGTATTGAGAGCATGAGGCATTCAATTTTTTGTAAACAAAAATTAAAAATTGAAAAAATTCTTTTATTTCTTAAATTAAATTGTTAACTGTTGTCATAGCTCGTATGGTCAAATTCCTAGTTTGGCCACAATATTCGGCAATTGGAAGGTGAGTTTTTGGTGCATGATGGGGGTTGTTCTGTGTATTTTCACAAACAGCGACCTTTAGATCGGCCGATTCCGCATTTCACCTCGAATTTTCTCTCCTTGAAGGGCAGCCGAAAAATGTCTGCACTAACAACACTAATAATTTTGGTAATCAAGTTTTTGCACTTACATGCCTTTGGTCACTCGTGAAGCATGCGTCCCATTATTCGTGATCAAAAAAATAAACACCAACTTTAACGAACACTTCCTAATCAATATGTCATCTAAATAATATGGATATTTTCGCGAACTTATGGGGGAGCCCTTTAAGTTGAACCACAACTTGTATGATTTCTGTGGATATATCGTCATCCATGTCGTAGAAACTTTAGTACTAAGAGCGACACAAATTCATAAATTCTTTTTTTACACTTTTCACTATCAATTCAACTGATAAATTAACACCATCTTTTTTCGTTCTGAATAGATTTTAGTTGCACTATGGAGCTGGTTTCAAAACCCTTAAAAATCATAGTTATTTGAAATGTTATAAAATATATTCTAGCCAGTGGTGTCTAGTAAGTGCTTACAAATAAAAAAGCACCTACAAGGACACTACTTTATAGATATATTTATCTTCTCTCCTTGCTTTAAAAATAAATGTTTAAACTATATTTTAAATAAGGTGTAAAGTAATAAATTTGTATTAAATAGTTAAAAAAGGCAATAAATGTGACAATAATTGCCTACTTCTTAACTACTTAAAACAAACGTAATCCAAATTAATTTCCAATATTTTAATAAACACAAATTAGCACACTTCAGTGGATCGATAGAAATTAACTAATGAAATTTCACAACTTAGACAGGGAATTTATACTGAACATTTTCTAAACTCTCTTTGTTGAAGTCCTAAGTTCTTATCAGTTTTTAAAGGTTTAGCCTTTTGTAAATATGTAAAAGTCAGTTGTACATCAAATTGTACTGCTTAGGAACAACATGATTAAAATCCACTGATACAAGTAGGTAAATCTGTTGGTGTATTTCAAATAATGAAAATAAGATTTTAAATATTGATTTTTCTATTTCGTTTCTTAGTCAAATATCAATGCCTTTTTATACTAATGATGAATTTAGTCCCTTGTGTTTGATTGTATTTTTTTTATTTTTTGGTATTTACTTTAATTATATTTATTTTCTCTCAGTCGCCGTATTTACTCGTATTGTTTGCAATTTTATTATCAGAAGGAATAATCTTATGTAGCCGTAGCATCAACCACCCCATAACGCCTGCTATTTTTATATCATTTGAAAAATAATTGAAGTAGAGAAATGGTGTTACCAGCAGCATTATCATTCTCTGCCACTTGTTTTTTTTTTTTTTTTTTTTGTTCCACTTGACTTTTCAAGTGATAAACCACTTGTCATCGCTATCATTGCTATTGATTTTGTATTTAAATTCATAGCAGCAAAATGGAAAAAATCTGTTATTAATCCAACCGAATTTATTTTCTTGTGATAAGTACTTTTGTTTTCTATATAAATGTAGTTTTTCCCATTATAAATCTAAGAAATATTTAAAGAAGCTTAAGAACAAATTTCAATACAAAATATCTGTCTTTACTTTTTTTGAAGATAAAAAAACTTAATCATGAAAATTTCAAATTCTATAAATTTACAAACTTTTATTCAGAAGATTTAAAGAAATGGTAAAATTTTGGCTGGTAGAAATGTCATGAATCTATCGTAAGTATAATAAAATAAATCAGGGCTCTATGTTGACGCGGATATTTCCCTACTTAATGAAAACTAATTTAACACAGCAAAGAAACACAGCTAAAACCAAAATCAAAGTTTTTCATTCATAAAAAAAATTACAGCCATAGCACATCGGGAAAGAGGTTTTGGGTCACATTGAATAATAAATTTTACAAACAGGTCGTTCCATGAAAAGTTCGACACTTTGAACAATTTGAATTCTCGAATTCTTCTTAATAAATTTTCTAAAATATATTATTAAGTTATTAAAAATTAATCTTTTTCAGGTTGTGTATCATAAGTTTCTCAATAACGGCCCATATTAAAACTTTTACTTAAATTTTTTTTATGTACTTAATAAAAAAATGATTTAAGATGTTTTTCAAAGTAAAATCTTCTTTTCTAAAATGCGATGTTCTTAAATTTTTATATTACTGGACATGGTAAGCGACATGGTCAGAGACATGGAAATGGTCAGGGACATGGACATGGCCAGGGACATGGAGATGGCCACAGACACGGACATAGCCAGGGACACAAACATGGCAAGGGACATGAATAAGGCCAGGGACGTGGACATGGCCAGAGACATGGACAATGCCAGCGAAATGACTAGGGAAATAGCCAGGAACATGGCCAGTGACATGGCCAGTTCATTCGGCAATAATAAGATTGGTATTATAAAGGCCGGGATAAAGTGCTGTTTTTTCTTAAAATTTCTAAATGTTTAAATAATAAAATATCATTTCTTAATTATTGCAATGCAATCACTACGATTAAGTTGGCGGAGCCATCTCGCCAGTCCCTAGAGCCCATCAAATCATAACAAATACTCTGCAAGGCAATTCAGATGGATCTCTAGTTTTTTTTATGAAATAACTTTATATTATAAAGTCTGCGTTGAGTTAGGATCTATCAACCAGTGTAGTTGATTAGTTGGGAATTTTGTTGTCGTCATTTTTTCCCCTAAACTACAACTGGTACCCGTTACAGTTATGGACGGACAATTACAAATTCTGAACATGAACGATACGTGAGTACATACTGATGTATTTACTTTTATTCTTCAAATTTTTAACCAGTCTTCGGCTTGTTGACATGTTCACTCTATAGGCGCTATACAGGGTGATCCATTCTTTACTTTCAAAAGTAAAATTAAATAAAACACACACAGAGCTATGATTTCGTTAAAACTTTTATTTCAATATAATGTTTGGACCTTGCCATACAAATGACAATATCACTTAAATGATCGCCTCTAGATTCGTTGCAGCAGTCGATCCTTTTGAAATAGTTTTCGACCAATTTCTCGTATATTTCGGGTAGCATATCGGCGATAGCTTGACGAATGTTGGTTTTTAAATGCTCCAACGTTAGCAGATTATTCACCTAGACCCGGTCCAACGGCGTCAAATCGCATAATCATAGTGACCAACTGACACGCCAATCCGTGAAATTACACGTTGTAAAAAGTTCCCATGCAATAAATCCAAAATTAGTGGTATTGAACCCTCATATCGTCCAGTTTATAACCTTCAATTGCAGGCAAAAAAATCTGTTATGTTCCTCTATAGCGCTATGAATGGTTACGGTCCAATGACACTTCCAGACCATAATGCAAACCAGGCACTTTTTCCGATTTACATGAGTTTACCACAATCACTTCTGTGTTCTCCGAGTACCATATGCGACAATTTTGTTTGTTAACAAAACCACCAAATGGGAAAAATCAGCATTAAAAGCCTGTTGTTCTAGTTTTCTACGGATGTAGGCGAGAATCTAAATGCAAAATACGCCATAATGAGCTCAAAAATATCCTGAATTACTGAAAGCGCCGTGGAATAGACAAATTCGGATTATCCGCCACACTTTCACTATCAGAATCGATAATATCGGCAGAGCGCACATTTGCCTTGCCAAATTTTTAACATGGCCAAGTTTGAACAACCACTTTTATTGGTTTAGTTTAAACTATTTTTAAGCATTCTGCGCTTGTTAAACAATTCATATTCATAAATAGCAAACCTTTCGCTAAACAGATGACATTTCGGATGACAGATATTTAACAGCTGACCGCTTTGCCAGAACGGCAGTTTGGAAATGGCTAAATGGATAACCTCTTACTATATAACAGTAGCCATAGAATACTACCTTGAGAAACTCCTCCAGAAATTTGTCCATTATTAGAAACGTTATCCTTGACCCTACTTCAAACGTTATATCTGACAAATAGCGCCTAAGAAGCATGTGGGAGTTTTCAGAAAGAACGTGAGTTATTTTCATTAGTGGCCCATCATATCAGACTTTATCAAACGCCTGTGAATAAATAAAGCTGCACAGTATTGCTTATTTTCAGAGGCCGAACTATTTACGAAATTAATTCTATAGATTTGCACAGTGGTTCTATATCTCGCACGGAAACCAAACCAACGGTCCAGGTATGGTTTTGCTACAAACAACTTTTCAAAGAAGTCTTCTAAAATTGGAAAACCGTCGACCAAAGGGATACTTTAGGCTATCTTCTGTACCAGAATCCTGCACGTCTTCGCATCTTTTAACTGAATGCTGAGCTCTGCACTTGATACAATTTAAGATACGAGTAAATACACTGTGGTTAAAATCATTCAATAAAATTGATTACGGAAATCCAAAAATTTATTTATATTTTCTTTTTGCCTGTATACTAGAAGACTGTTGACATGATCTTGTTAACCGAAAAATCTGCCCTGACCTTCTTCGGCTTCAGTTTGCCCAGAAAACTACATTCCGTTAATAGTCTGTTGTCGGAAAATCTGTCAAGCTCCTTCTGGATAGATTTTTGGAACCCAACAACATACTGATAAAGGAAATATATAATAGTAGTTTTTCTTGGTTTATGATATCGATTTTTCCTAAAAAAAATTTTGTTTTATTATCACCCGAAATTTTTTTTCTTCATGTAAAAAAAAAGATATTTGCAATAGAAACTAATCACTTAACTTTTTCAGTGTTCTATTAAAAACTATCATAACAATTAAATAAAAAAGTTTTTCTTTATTAAATTGAAGAATAATAAATGAACTTCAGCATGAATAAAGTTTTTATAAAAAAGACACGAGGTGACATGACTTAAAGATCAATCAACTAGAAAGTAAATAGCGATGCTTGCTCTAACTTTGACTCCGTGACAAAGTTTCGACACCTTAGTAATGTTGTTAAAAAAAGTAAATTTGTTGTATAAACTAAACTTTTAAACGAAATAAAATTCTAATATATTTCATATAACTTTTTTACAATTTTTCAACCGCTTAAATTATTTGCTTCAAAAGTGTTTCTAACATCGAACAAAGCAAATATCAAAGCCAGACAAAATAAAAAAACAAACATTATTATTGTCGTTATTGCCATCAATAAAACAAGGAGCCTTTTTAATGAAAGGAAAGCAATAGACCATTAAAACGATAACAAAATATTTATTTCCTTAGTACTAACCCTACATAGATACAAATATATACGAAGGCGACAGCAAAAGGTCGCTTAGTTAACTGATGGCAAAATTTTTGTTAGCAAAGTGGCATTATTGATGCACTTTGAACTGCGTTTTCAGAAACATTTAATTATCATTTAGCAGTCATCCTCTGCCCGTAAGAAGAACAATTCCTACAAAATTTGGACAGTTAAAATAAACTGACATGAATGTCCTTCTTCTCGTTGTCGGGCTTCATACAAGCTGCCTTATTTTGCTATGGGAGCAAAATAATACAGTCGCTATCAATCGAAATTATAGTAGTATTTTAAAGCGAATGCTATAATTTGTCCTCTTTAATCTTTAATTAAAAGGCGAAAAATATACAATGTATCCAAGGTGATGTCAAAGATGTCGTGGTACAACCATAGCTCTTGAGACACAGCTATAATTGCTTAGACATTATGGATTTTTGCTTCAGGCAAACATATGAGGCGAGGTTTATATAACCGCTATGCTAATTCTGAGGTTTATATAACCGCGAAGGTACAGTTCTGCTGAAATTGAGTTATTTTATACGCCATTATAATTAAAGTAATTCCGAATTTGTTTACTAATATTTCTACTTTATTCAAGTTATCTTGAGCACTAACGGAGTATGTCATAAATTTGGGTTCTGATAAATTATGTCCGCAGAATTGCACATACATTCTTATTTCCGAACACATTCTATTTTCATTACAAAATGTATTTCTTGAATAATTATTGCTTATATTGGTTACAATGGAGAGGTTTAGTTAGATCCATTGGTGTTTTCAGCAACTAAACAATCTAATTCTAATTACGTGATGGTTGTTAAAAACGTGAAAATTAGTTTGCTGTAGCAAAGTGTGCAGTGAATTCAACTTTTACCTAACCATTCTATTCAACATTTTCGATTATTTTTGGTTTCTTCATACAAAAAGCTGTAGCATTTTGTCTGGTAAGTCGCCTTATGTTCTAAAAGATTTTCGAATGCATCCAGTGAAATCCACTGCTTGAAGAGTTTTATTGGCCAGCACAAATCACATTATTTTAAATAAGAATGATAACGATCAATACGACCGGGCTATTTGTGGTGTCCATGTACTTGTGAACCAATAGCACTTACACTGTATGTAGTGCGAGCAGCGTTCAGAAAGTAATTTTTCTTAATTTTTTTTATTATTGAAAAACCAATTGCTTCCTTAATTATTTTGATATCTATAAGATACAAGCACTTGATTCCTAAAAAAAATACAACTTTAAAATTAGTTGGATAATTTCGAGTGTGCCCTCGTATGCATAAATAAAACTTGCTCGCTATAATTCAAATTAAGCAATTGTGTGCGTAAATATAAATAAGAAAATCATATAATCACAGGCACTTATCCCAGCCCTCTAACTCAAACCGGTACAAACACTCACACCCACACACATACAAAAGCCCATCAATAACAATGACAAGAATAACTACGGTTAGGCATATGAAGACAATAACGCGCCTTAATCATAAAAAATTACTAAACGCGCACCACAGTAACGTTTCTGTATTAGGGAATATAACAAACACATCCATCAGCAACAACAACAACAAAAGTAAGGGATTGAAGTGTGTGTGTAGGCAGGCTTAGGTACACAAGCAAATTCTCTCCCAGCAAAAGAAAGATATGAAAACAAATAAAATCAAAACCTTTTTCTCTTACAAATAAGTGTTTTCTTAAGGAACACAGTAGACCGCACTTGCAAACATTCAGGCATTTACGAGCAAAGAAAAAAAATCATTGTTTATTGTCTTCTATTATAGAAAACAGATAAAAACAATTTGTTTATCTGTCTGCCTTTGAGACTAAAGAAAATCCCAATAGAACTGGAAGTATTCCATAGATTTCCTTTTGTGTTGTTCATCTTGAACTAAAACTTGGAAATCACATAACAGCAACTCGAGATAAGTTTTTGATTTAAATACGTGAATGTATTTAGGAATTAAAACGAAAAGTAATTTTTTTTCTAAATCTGTAAATGAAAATTTGTTTAAGCTTTAAATTTATTTTATTGAATATTTTTAGATGAACATTTAATTTTTGGCAAATATGGATATCTTGCAGTTATGCCATTTTGATATTCACCGCCAATAAAGACTAATAATATTTCAGTCGAATTTTAGGCATTATTGGGGTATTCTCTACTTCAGATTTTTATACATATATTTTCATGTATTAATACTAATATATCGGGTATTTTTTTTAGCTACATTAGAACTTAGAATGCCAGAAATAATTTTGGAATGAAATTTTTTTAAATATAATAGCGTCCGCTATGGCTACGAGCTACGTGGTCCATACGATCAGTCCTCCAATTTTTGGCTACTTTATCAAATAAATCTGGACGTATGGCGTTAATGGTGGCTGGAATTTTGGCTTCCAATGCTTCAAAAATTGCAGCTTTTTTGCCATAAACCAATGACTTAAGAGAGCCCAATAAAAAGTAATCCAGAGTCCCTAAATCGCACAAACAAGGGTGGCAGTGAACAGAACCACTTCTGGAAATATAGTTGTCACCAAATTGGGTTTACAATAAATCCATTGTTAAGCGCGCTGTATGGCAATTTATGAAAGCGAATGTTCAGTCAGCATGGTTCGATAGCGCTCGCCATTCACTGGAACGGCAGCTCCTTGCTCATTTCGATAGATATAAGTTCCGCTGATGCCACCAGCGTGTAAACCGCCCCAAACAGTAAATTTTATTAGTTCTAATGGTGATTCATTAACGGCTTGAGGATTGCTTTCGCTCCAAATAGGGCAATTTTGCTTATTGATGTAACCATTTAACCAGAAAGGAGCTTCATCACTAACAGTTTCAAATGAGCCCAAGTAGCAAAAATACGATGCAAACGATGGTCATTTGTCTTCAATTTTCGCACAAGCTGTATTTTACAGGCACTTCTATAAATTTTTTGTTACGTAGTCGAAGGACAAAGGCCAACAAGTTGAGAACGACGACTAAACAACATTGCGGCGTCTTCTTCAATACTTCTCACTACAGCAGCAATATTCTTTTCGATACGCACATTTCTTTGTCTTGTTGATGGTTTTGAATTGAGAAGAGTAAAATTAGTGCGAAAAAGATCAACAACTGCACGAATTGTTTGCTCACTGTGCCGATTATATTGACTGTAAAAAAGACGAAGTGCTCTATGAACTTCGCGAACAGATTTTTCTTTAAAGTAAATTTCCACAATTTGGAAGCGTCGTGTTCTGGCGTTGAACGATGAATATTGACTTGCCAAACCGTTAAGATGTAAGAAACCCGTTAGCCTAATTTCTCTCAACCAGTTAAATAAACTTAATTAAATAAAACAATTAAAACTATATGTGAATAATACTCAAATTTTGTTGACTATACAAATTAAAAAGAAAATGTTTATTAATGTTAAGAGTGGCGTCAGCTGGCAGGTACAAATATATGACTTGTCGTAGCTAGGTGCGCTACTAGAAGTGGTGACGGCCGGTAACAGATTCCTGTCTCTGCAAGGAGTCTGGCTAAATAACTCGAGCGAAGAGAAGTTAACACTCTCCTATAAAAAATCCCTAATCCACGGTGAAACAGCATAGACTATGGATGCGTGGCTTTGAGAGTGCTTGGCTTCTAGTATGCGAAAACTATATAGCAGTCGATCTCCAGTTTTAATATAGACTTACCCGTGCGTATAGAGCTCTAAGTGGGTGGACTCGCAAGAGGTGGATAGGTGTTAATCTCTGTATGAACTCCGGTGTTTACTGACAAATCGCGTGATTCTGAAGAAATGTTCAAGAAAGCTTCGCAAAGGGTCAGTCTCCAAAGATACTCCAGCGGAAGAGGATTAACCGGTAGCGCACATTATGTGGGAATATCCAAATGAATGCCATGTGGGACCTAAGCCCTAGAGTAATGCTTACTAAAAAGTGACTCCGCCATGAGAAAGAAGGTCGACTGTCACCAGCCAACAGTCAGAGTAAAGGCTAGTGGTATCGCGAGACTGGAATGAGTAAGATAGTCATAAATTACAAATCGGTTACCTAAAATCAATTCGAAGCACGAAAGGAGTCGAAAAGGAACCCATAAAGTTAGCAGTCTGCTTCGATATCCCCCCTACATTACAATAAACCACATTGATACTAATCGATTATACATGCTTAGTGTTTATTGCTGCCTCTACTCAATAATATTTGAAACGTTTTTCAATATAAAGTTTATATTGACACTTGTTTTAAATACTTTTAGCATTTTTAAACAAATACCAAATACTAAAGTGGCAAATGAATGCAAACATATCAATTTTATTTATCTCTATTTCAAATTTGGCTTTTTAATTTACTAACGAGTGAATAATTTATAAACCATTTATAATTGCCAAAAGCTTAATTTTATAAAAATGTTCTCCAAAGGACTGACCGACACCCCGAACTCTTTTACTATTTACAACGTGATGGCAGTAGTTTCAACAAATTTTTGGTGGCACTATATATATGATGAAAATATTAAATATTAATATTCCATAAAAAAAAAAACACCTAATAAAGAAATGAAATTAAACCAGAAAAAAAATTATGAGAAAAAATATAAATTTGGCAATTTGACAATATTAAAAAATCGCTACTTTGTTACTGATCTGCTCAAGCAATTGTTTGACTAATCATGAATGGCTTTGCTCAAATCTTTAAATTTCTTCATACCTTTTCGCTAGCAAATCAAGTTTGTTGTTCTCCTAGCCCTCTCTATTGGGCTTTTGTTTTATTTCATTAAAGTATTTTCAACAATTATCTTAAATCTTTTGAAATTATACACATAAATAATTCATGTAATTTAACGTTCAACACAAGAACGTAGAGAGAAAAGAAAATCCTTTTTATTCATTCATTTATGATAAACCGTCGTAAACACAGCACCACGCTACGGGGTAATTTTCCTTTAGGTATTTTTTATATAAGTAAAACTATCATCATTCATTTTAAATTAAAATGATTTATAAAGAAATTAAATACTATATGCATGTGTGTGTAAATGATGGGAGATTCTAACAGAGATTTTAGAGTTGTGTTGAGCTGGTACTTTTTCTCTCTTTTATTGAAGTATAAACGTTCCATGATAGTGAAAGGTTCAGCACTAGTAATAAGTGATGGTTTCTAAGGTGATTTCTTCAACGCCACTTTTTTTAATTAAACTTTGGTGATGTTAAATTCTTAATTAGAATAATTTATAAGAAACATTTGCCATTTTATTTATAAGAGAATTATATTTGAACACAATTCGTATAAAAAAAGCATTGAATTTTCGCCAACTCACAAAATCATGAAGGTTAACAATAACAAAACCGAGTCAAGGTGTTGACAGTCTCCGATTGCAAGTGAACGTTAGGCTGTGCATACTTTGGGTGATTGTTAGTGAAGACACAAACGGTATACCAATCTACTACTGGAGAATTACATGCAACAACTATAGGAAAGGCAAAAATGTGCGATATGGCGAGAACTTGGGCAGTGATGGAAACGTTGAAAGATGAAAAACTCTTATTAAATGAGGGTAAGGCAAAAAGCCTGTTTAATATCAGCAAGCTCGACAGCGCACAGAAAACCATAGACACATTAGCAAAAAATAGAACAATCCAATATAAGAGAAGGCCGAAAGGATATAAAAATTTTTTGTGATATTGCCCAAATATCACACAAGTATGAACCCAGTATTTCTGTGTATATATAATTCTAGAAATGTGTCATCTCAGAGACATACACATTGCCGCAATCCGCATCCTGCTTACCCTGCATAGTCTTTCTGGTTGATTTATGGATATTTCTACTGACATGGCACTAAGGATTTGTTAACTCTTCTCAAGGTATTCTATTCAAACAAACAACCTCTCAGCACTGGGAAATTCTTAAACAAATTTAAAAATTACTACAAAATATAACATTAAATTTACCGAAACAATATTTATACATTTAAATTTATCTAAATTTAACAATTAAAATAAGCTAAAAATTCAGAGGAGCACGCCGGAGCTGACCATAGTCTCGAGCGAGAGATTTGCACTGAATAGCGAAAACTAAAAAAAAACAACTCCAGTGAACTCGTTACCTTAAAACCATAACAACCCATTACTGGAAGCACCAACTCTGTCCGACCAAACTCTTTGTAATTGTGCATCTCATCAGTCATATCCACTACCAGTGTATCAGTGGTATAAATTGTCCAAGAACCAACAATATTGCATCAGAACTGCTAAAAGCAGATTCGCATGTCAGCTTGCAATTAATTCACTCGATAAATAAACATTTTAGCACACATTATAACTGGTATCACGTGTACACTGGAGGCAGAGCTTTAGCTAGAACAGACAGGCTTTCGACAAGGAAAATTTAGAGTCGATTAGAGACCTCCTTTTTTTTACTTTGTTACACAATAATATAGAAAACGATAGAATGTAAAACCGCCGTAAATCGCGAATTATCAGAAGCCTATAGAGCTGTTATAACTGCCGAGACTTCCAGAAAATATAATAAGCGACAGGGTTGAAATAAAAACTGGTATAAGATAGGGATATGTCATGTCACCTTTGCTCTTAAACATCGTTCTTAACGTTGTTGTGAAGAGTACGGCTGAAAATTGCAACGGCGTCCAATGGGGAGTACATAAACGGCTAGAAGATGTATACTATGCGGATGTCATTTGCTTTCTTACACATACATTCTGCGAAATATCACAATACGTAGAATGTTGGATTTAGGGACAGACGAAACCGGACTAAAAATAAACAAAGGCCAAATCACATGAAGAGACAGTATTTCATCTCCTGTGCGTCTGTGCTGCTATGGAGGAGTATCGGCGGTTTATTCTGAGGCGGAGCTCTCCAAAATATCTCGGATCAGACTGAAGGTAGCAAACGCCTTCATAAGCTTCGGGAACGACTCCACATCGATATAATTAGAACGATCAATCAACCCTATTCTCTCTCAACCTAATCTTCTCTAATCGTCCTAAAGATCTTTATTTTCCATCCTTTGATTTTACCTTTCGTCTCTTTACAGGTAACACAAAGGGACCATATTTGCGAACACACGTGGGCCTCTATGACAGACGACCTGTAGACCTACCTTTTGGAGTTGCCACCTATTGACGTTGGAAGAGATGCAGCCGTAAACTTTGGGTTTCAAGTTATCGAAAAGAGAAATATTTTTTTGGACTATAAGAAATTTTCTGGCATAAATCAAAGCAGTAATAAGGTTTTGTTCCTTGATACCTATTCTACTCAATGGCAGGTTACACAAAATTTGAATCATATGGATCTGTACAGTGTTGACAAAAACGGATGGTATATTAAAGGTCCTTTGTATGAAAAAACATAACCATTTTCCCTGTTTTACGTGCATTCACGTTTTGTTTTCTTTACTTTAAGACCCTACCTTGCAAGTTGAG
Organism: Phania funesta; assembly: GCA_963932375.1. Lineage (NCBI taxonomy): Eukaryota > Metazoa > Arthropoda > Insecta > Diptera > Tachinidae > Phania > Phania funesta. The sequence goes on along the minus strand of OZ010653.1, from coordinate 97,108,541 downwards.
TCTTCATCGTCAATTCGACCATCTCCAGTTAATTCACTTTCATAAAATTGTCTTTTTTTTTTGTACAAAAAAGGATGTACGCAATATTGTACCACAATTGAGAAACTTTTTTATAAATAGGAACAAAAAGAGAGAGAAAAAATTTGTATGGAAAATTCAAACTACTTTAATAGACCGTATAAAGTATTGTGCACACAAGAAGATCATAATGAAAACGTGGCGTTTTCATGCCACTAGAATTTTATGCACAATAAAGAAAAATGAAAGGTGGTAGCAACTTTTTTGTTTGCTTGACTCAAGCATACTGCTGCTGCTACTTACATTTGCATAAAATGCTGCTTGCATTCGGTGTTTTCTTTGTTGTTGTTGAATGATTTATATACTCAACTTAGCGGCGGTAAGTCATTTTTCTAACGTTTGATGTTGCATGCCATAGAATGGATTTTGATATGTAAAATAGACAAAAATCAACTTAAAGCTGCAAGGTAAAACAGTTTAAGAGAAATGAAATAAGCAAACAAAAGCTAACAGCTAACCTCGACGTTATATTAACTTGGGTAAAGTAAATATGGGTTTTCTATGGGGAGGGATTTTCTTTTCATTTTTAGTTTTTTGTAGCCAATTTTATAGTTGCAAAAGCAAATAGAAGTTTTTTGCTTAAAGCCAAAAGTATACGCTATTAACATATTAATTAGTAAGTTTTAAGACTCAGTGAGTAAATGCTAGTAAAATGAACGCACTTTGCCTGATTAGTAAAGTTGAAATTATTAGTTTAATCAAGATAAGAAAAAAAAATAAGAAATAAAAAGATTTTATGAACAAACAAAATAATAACCTCCTTTATGGTCACGGCAATTATATTATGGTATATGCAACAATATATGATTGAACATATTGCAATTTCTTTGTAATATCTTTAAAATATTCTTCATTTACGATACACAAGTACACGGCTTGAATCGTCACACACATTAACGTACTACTCTGCACGTAAATATACCTTTTTCGGATTAGGATATACAAGAAAAATACGATTATTTTAAAAAGTATTAAACGGTGCGGAGGGAGGGTGGCGCCGTTGGAATTATCGATTGTGCGGATTTCTCATTCACGATGTCGCAGTGGTCGAGTGAGCATCGCGCGTTTGATGTGGAGACATTTTTTAAGAGTAATGATTCTTACGTCTACAATTTTGTTCAAAGTCGATATTCGGCGAATACGTGATGGACCGATTGTAAATTTAATTCGTTCGTGGGTGCAGAGATTCCGCGCAACTGATTCGACTATAAATGTCCCTTGGCCAGGGCCTAGTCGATCTTCAAGAACTCCCGAAAACATTGAACTGGTTGAAAGCAGTTTACGTGAAAATCCGCGACTTTCAATACGGAAAAGAGCAGCATCACTGAGACTTCCAAGAGCGATTATTCATGAAATTTTATAAAAGGGTCTGAAGTTCCATCCTTTTAAAACTCAAATCGTTCAACAACTGAAAGAAAGTGACTTTGATATACGCCAAAATTTTTGTAAAACGATGTAGGAGCGTTTTCGCACTGTAAATTAAATTTTTTGGAGCGACAAGGCTCCTTTTTACTTAAACGGCCACGTCAAGAATTAGAACTTCCGTTATTGGTCTCCAAGAGCGCGCAATGCTCGATTAAAATATCAAAACCCATTGCATTGCCCCTGGGTAATTTATCAACGCATGAGATAATTGAACCATTTTTTTTCGAAAATTCTCGAGGCCAGACGACGGTTGTCAACGGTGAAAAATATCGACGCATGATGATGGAATTCTTTTTGTCAAACCTTCGAGCTCATCCATTTTACTATTCACACACGTGGTTTCAACATGATGGGGCGACTGCATACACAGCCAGAGCTTCGATGAATTTGCTTCGGGAAACCTTCTCCCAAAAACTGATCAGTCGCTTTGGGGACAGCCAACGAAATCGTCGGATCTAACTCCCATGGATTTTTTTATGGGGCTACCTCAAAGAGAGGGTTCATAATGACGATCCCCAATCTCCTGTGGCTTGAAAGAAAAATATTCGTCGAGAAACCAGCTCAATTGAACCAAGTTTACTGCAGCGTGTGGCGCAGAACACAAGGCACCGCTTTGAACAGTATGTTCAACTCGACGGAAGACATTCTCTTTAAAAAATAAAATCCGCATTTCCATTAATGCTCTTAATAAGACTTTGTGTCAATTATTACGTTTTTTATTTAAGTTTAAAAATTTAAATCTGCTACCGGACACCCTGTACAATATACGAGATTATTGAACGTAAATTTTTTACAAAATGCCATCCGTTAACAAAATGGTGTCGGAAATATTGATAGACTTTATAAAGAAACGCCAAAACTTGTCAAAAAATGTACTGCGTATGGTTTTCAACAAACCATTCATTGCACTCAGCAAACTTTTTTGGTATACATAAATTGTATATTCATTTTTCATGTCTTCCAGTACTGCTGACGATATTTTACAGCGTTTACACTTGCACATTCCAAGAAGATAGCTGCTTTTTTCTTAGTGTTGGCAGACAGCGTTAATGCAAATTGCAACACTGTAAAAACTGGTTTCAACTTCCAACTGCCTTAAATTTGTGGTGCAAAATGAGTAAAAAGCCTTTCACGAACTTATGAATTGGTCGTGAACCAATTCTCTACACATGTCGAACAAATCACATGAAACTGGAACGTCATTTCAAGTTTACTTGTTGGGGTGGATGACGCAATTGCACTTTTCATTTATTTTATGTTTACAGCAAAAAAAAATTGGATGTTTGCCTAATTTTACTTTTATTATTATTTTTATTATATTTATTTTGTTATTGATTTGATCAGTTCGTTAAAATGAATACCGAGCTCTACGATGCTGAATTAAATCGCCGTAATTCATGAACAGAGCATATAAGAATACCTTATTTGTGCAAAAAAAATTTCGAACTTAAAACCTCATGTCGGCAAAGCTGGACATCTGGCAGTACCACAGTCTTAAAATATTAACTTTTTAACATATTTTTTTTCATCCACGATTGTCAAGTTTTTAACCAAATACGCGGCAAGTTTTTATTTACTTCTTAGTTTGAAGAGCGTTGACTTGTATCGAATGCTTACAAAAGCTTACAAGGTGGCTGCTTTAAATGGCATCTATTTTGCACATGATGAAAATGCAACACTTTATAATTACTCTTTATAAAAAATTTACCTGCTAAGTTAAGCTTAAGAACAGAAAATTAACACCTTGGTGGAAACAGAAAAAAATATACTTCACGCAATTGAAACGGAACAAAAGATCTTAACTCCCTTTCTCACCAGACATTGCGAGTATCGTTTATCATCTATTCCGATAGATGGCACGCGACTTGTCAAGTAAATCTTGGCATCATATGAAGTTGATATCTTGATGGCTTAAATCATGAGGCATAGTTTAAAAGTAGCATCCGTATGCTGCCACAAATATGAGCAGTTGTGATATTCTTTTACATTTTCTTACGTTAAATGGGAAATTTTTGATAAGAAGACGTACGTAGTAAAGCTGCGAATAGAACATAATGCACCTAGATTTTACCCCGATCTTGCTTTGAGGAAGACAACGTTTAAACAGCAAGCAATATAGCATTTCAAGCCTGTGAATTGGCTTCTGATATCAAGCGCTGAATTATTTTCTGTAGCGATGTGGTATATCCCTGGCTAATTCCGCGGCTCGCCTGTGGCTTAAATGTTGTAAGAACTTTTGAAATATTTTTTTTTATTTTGCCAGTACCATTCAAATGATACAAACTTTCTATTAAAATTTTTTCTCCAAAAAAGTTATTAAGTCATATTTGTTGACATGCAATTCACTACACGAAACTTTATTTAAAAATTATTTACATTTTGCCATAAACCAGTTAAAAAAACATACAGATATTGAACGAAAAATAAAAAAAATTACGAATCCAACAATAACTACCTATGTGGACATAAGCTGTTTTACCTTCACGTGGTGTTGGAGCTGGCAAGCGTGCCTTTTATATTCTCATAGCTGTGAATTATTTAATACTTTATAAGAAACACTATTTCCTTCTAGCAGCTAACCTTCTAGTAGACTTTAGTCACCTGCCTCTAAGCTGGGGAGAATGTTATAGTCTCTTATATGTTCACGAAATCTTGTTTTTATTTAGCGTCCTGTTTGTCCTAACAAAAAAAAATGTGCCTATAACATCTACCCGGTATTTGTAAACAAATTCTGATGCATTACAAAGCAATCAAATAGTAATCACTTACATCTACCAATCAATCCGTACAAAGCACACTTACGAGCTTTACCTGCTACCTGTTCACACCTTACAAATGCCTACAAGTCTCACCTGCTACTAGCTCAAATGACAAATAGATATCTGACAAACAATAAGGAATTGATGCAAATTTCTCAGAACGACAAATGACAATGAAGATGGCACATAGCCGAAACCGGTTTGTCTCGAAACCAAACTTAACAAGGGATGACGGAAATTCGTTTCAAAAATCTACATCAAAACACCCTGTTGGAATATCGAGCGCTTATAAAACTAGACAAGTAGACGTTCCTCGCGAAAGTGAGAAATATTTTCCAAACATTCAAGTAGGTGGGACTTATAAAACGAAACCATTAAATTATGGAAGCGTATTATGACCGCATAATTTAAAATTTTGTCCAGAAGCTCGAAAAATATGGGTGGGTCAATATGTAACACGAAAACAACTCTGCTTGATCGGGTTTATTTGGCTGATATTATAGGAAGAGTTAGTGAAAAAATGGGGGACAAATTGGGGACATTGATTCATCGTTGATCGAAGCAACTAAAAAACACAGAATTTTTATACGCGTACAGAATCCAAATCACTCAGCAATTGAAAACAGATAACCATCAACACTTTTGAGAGTTTGTATAATGGATGCGTGAAAGAAAGTCTATTTTCAAATAATATTTTTCAGTTCTCAGGCACATTTACACCTCATGCGATTTGTAAACAAACAAAACAACGTAATTGGGGAAAATTCTCAAAAATTCAAGACACATTTACCAAGAGTACCCAGGAGATACTACGCAAAGTAACTCACAAACAACGAACCATATGCAATTTGGCCGACATAATCTTCCATAAATTAGTGTAAGAAATTAAAAGTGAAAATTTTTAATACAAGATTAAAAATAATTTTCTCATTATATAAAGTTCCTTAAATTAAATCAGAATAATTATTTACATTTGGAGATTTTTCACAAAACAGGGCAGCATGGAATACTGGAGTTGCCACTAAGGGGAATTCGTTTCATCGCTACTGAATCGTCCATTTAATTAAGGAAAGCGAGATTTAATTACAAACTTATAACTTTTTGGTCTACAACGATAATATTGAGCCTATCAGTAGTGTGATCACTTCTTTATTAGATGCAGTTCAACAAGTAGGAGTTTGACAAGTTGGGGCACAACCTGCGAATTCTTTGACAATAGGTAAAAAATTACATTTGTTCCCATATACAAAACAAAACAAAACTAAGGGTAATTCACAATATTGTTTTCTCCACTTAAGCCAATTTCCCTAAATTTTATGTGAATTTTAATTTCCACATCTCTTAAAAAGTTATATCTTATTGAAAAAAAGTTTATATTCATTTAATATTCTACTTAATTAATATCGGCTTACACTTGTATCTATTAAATGTGTGTAATAATTACTACAAATGTCAAATCACACATCAATAATGACATTAACATCGTGTCTAGCGTAAAAAAAAACTAAAACTAGAAGCCATTAAAAATAAAATTTAATTAAAGCAACCAAAAACAAATTGAAGGTGGATTTAATGCGAATATCTGCAATACTCTACTTTAGGAGAGAAGGAAATAGAGGCAGAGAGATTGCCTAAAAACAACGTACATGTAAAATATAATTAAAAAATTATTTTACTTAAAGAAATTTTCTTTAAATTTTTTCAAAATATTTCAGACTCCTCAGGATTTTGAGAGAAAATCCGCCGGGAAGGAATGAAGGTATACTACTTTGTTTATATTTTTTTATTAAATGAAAGAGAATGGATCGTATATTGGTAAATGTTTTATTTAATGTCGGCATACAATATCAGATGAATGTCCGCCTCTGTTAGCCTCACAAATGCGAGCCCTTTTGAACACATTTTTAATTCCATTCTCACATATTCCACGCGGTATTTCATTAATTTCATCACGAATATTTTGTTTGAGTTGCCCCAGTGTCTCTGGTTTGTTTGCATAAACCCTGCTTTTAAGATATTCCCACAAAAAGAAGTCCGGAGTAGTCAAATCAGGCGACCGTGGAGGCCAATCAACATCACCATTGCTTGAAATAACTTGTTATGAAAAGAGGTCTCGCAGTAATTCCATTGTAATCCTGGCTGTATGCGATGTGGCACCGTCTTGTTGAAACCACATGTTAGACAAGCCCAAAGCATGCAGTTGTGGCGTTAAAAAGTGTTCAATCATATCACGATATCGCTCCCCATTGACAGTTACCATTACGCCGTTTTCAGTTTCAAAGAAGTAAGGTCCAATGATTCCTCCTGACCAAATTGCACACCAGACTGTCACTTTTAATGGAAAAGGTGACTGATGAATAATTTGAGTTTTCCATTGGGGTTGTCATGGGCGAACTGTAGCATCCTATTGGCATACGTACGGTGAAGTAAATGGTCTTCTGGAAGAAGCTTTTGTGTCAACTGAATCTTAAATGGAAACAATTGCAAATCTTTGTGCAAAATTGTGGCCAAAGGTGTTCTTTGAATACTAAGCTCCTGAGCACGGTGTCGAATTGAGGTTGATGGATTGTTTTAAACACTTTCTTGAACAGCAGTAATGCTTTCAGCCAATCTTGCAGTACGTTGTGCTTGGGCGTATCAGCTATAGTCTCTCTTTCTTCGAAATCATTCACTACACGATAAATAGTGCGTCTTGTTGACAAGTTGTTTCTCTCAAAAATTTCTCGTAACTTTCTCATCGTCACAGTAATCGGTGATTGATATTGATAAAGTATTTAACGATTAAAACATATTGGTTTCCCAAATATTTTTCCGTGATAAATTTGCCACGTCTCTGCTTCACGACTGCCAAATATGAACTCTCAAGGCTAATGTTTACCAAAATGGCGGCAAAACGAGGTAGTATACCGTCCCGGCGGACACAATACATTTATCTTTTGAAAATTCCTAGTAGAAATGCTATTCGCACAAGAATAATTTTGATATTCCAATAATTTTTTTTCCTTTTTTTTACCGAATGATATTTTTCAATTAAGCATAAAAAATTATTCAAAAAATGTTTGCCTAATACTTAAATCATTTTTTAAAACTTCTTACTAAATAATATTTTGGAAAACTAAAATTTAACGTTGTTAACAATAGGGAGAGCGTCGGCAGAATAATGGGAAAAATGTGTTGTGTATGGAAAATATATGTCGACATTCCTGTTCAATTTGAGCATAATATTTTGTCTCTCATAGAGATTTGTTTCGTTTTTTTAACGTTCGCCTTTAATGATTGACGCAAAAGAAAAGCATTCTTCATTGACAGCAATATTCAAATAGCATGTTGCAGTTCTTAAAATCCCCAAGTCCACTTAGTTATTTTTGTGTACTGACACCTGCTAGAGCATATTTTTGTTTATAATTAAGTGTTCATAGAATTTTATTTTAAAAGTGCGTTTTTGAGAATTGTTTAAAGTTTTTTTTCACGTCACTTTTAGTCCCTTAGTTTCTTAAGTCCTAAAGTTCGAAATAAAATAACTTAAAATTAATAATTGTAATTCGACAAAGTTAGATCAAACAATAAATGTAATGAACTGTTTTTATCTTTCATATAGAGTTAAACTAATATGTATTTGAAGTCGAGTTTTTGAATTTATTATTTTTGTTGAAAAATAAAATCGATTATTTCTAGCTAATTTTATAATCCCATCTCACTTTATTTTAATGCAATTAATTGTTGATGGTAGTTAAGCTAGTCTCTATGTGCCTCCAAAGAAAATCAAGACCAAAACATTAAAATTTTAACAACCAGAAAAATGCGAATAGAGACTAGGTTAACCACCCTCAACAAATAATTGTATTAAAATAAAATGCTAAACATAATTGGTATTCTAATAAATTTTTTATTCTTTATTCGATTGAATATTCGAATAATTATTAAATTTTATTCGCTTGTTCTACACAGGTTCGCTATTTCCATATCTTGCGAATGATCCCGCAAATACTTCCCAATGAATTTTCTTCTGTTAAATCTGTTTTGGGTTTTGCAAAGCATTACTGAACAAAGTTTTCTTCGAAGAACTTTAATTGTGTAGAGGGTTGGATCTTATGCGTGTAATGGCCTCACCGGCTTTGCCAATATTCTGGTCGAAACTAACTGGCCGAGAATGCTGAGGTGTTTTCATGCTGACCCTTATTCCGAATTACGCCCTCCTTATGCATTATCAGAATTTTTTCTCGAACGCCAATTTTCATAACACGCTTGGATAACTGGAACACGTTCTTCCGTTGTATACTGCTTCATGGCTAATTTTATCAAGGTACCTAAATATAAATTCTATTTGGTTAAAGATGTTTGGAATATATATGATACAGTCATGCGGAAACTCAGCTTAAATAAATATATAAAATTATCTTAATGGAATTTAACACCATCAGGGCTGAGTTGTTTTCAAATCACTCTACGATTCTGTAGTGAAAAAGCTGGTTAATGCTCAGAAAGCTGGTTCGTATATTTCTAAGCACATAAATTTAAATTTCTTACATATAGGAAGAGCATGCAGGGCTTATTCTTTTTTTTCAAGCGATATTTGAGTATCGAAACCTTGTTGGGATTTAATTGGTTTTTTTTCCAGACTGTCACTTTTAATGGAAAAGGTGACTGATGAATAATTTGAGTTTTCCATTGGGGTTGTCATGGGCGAACTGTAGCATCCTATTGGCATACGTACGGTGAAGTAAATGGTCTTCTGGAAGAAGCTTTTGTGTCAACTGAATCTTAAATGGAAACAATTGCAAATCTTTGTGCAAAATTGTGGCCAAAGGTGTTCTTTGAATACTAAGCTCCTGAGCACGGTGTCGAATTGAGGTTGATGGATTGTTTTAAACACTTTCTTGAACAGCAGTAATGCTTTCAGCCAATCTTGCAGTACGTTGTGCTTGGGCGTATCAGCTATAGTCCCTCTTTCTTCGAAATCATTCACTACACGATAAATAGTGCGTCTTGTTGACAAGTTGTTTCTCTCAAAAATTTCTCGTAACTTTCTCATCGTCACAGTAATCGGTGATTGATATTGATAAAGTATTTAACGATTAAAACATATTGGTTTCCCAAATATTTTTCCGTGATAAATTTGCCACGTCTCTGCTTCACGACTGCCAAATATGAACTCTCAAGGCTAATGTTTACCAAAATGGCGGCAAAACGAGGTAGTATACCGTCCCGGCGGACACAATACATTTATCTTTTGAAAATTCCTAGTAGAAATGCTATTCGCACAAGAATAATTTTGATATTCCAATAATTTTTTTCTTTTTTTTACCGAATGATATTTTTCAATTAAGCATAAAAAATTATTCAAAAAATGTTTGCCTAATACTTAAATCATTTTTTAAAACTTCTTACTAAATAATATTTTGGAAAACTAAAATTTAACGTTGTTAACAATAGGGAGAGCGTCGGCAGAATAATGGGAAAAATGTGTTGTGTATGGAAAATATATGTCGACATTCCTGTTCAATTTGAGCATAATATTTTGTCTCTCATAGAGATTTGTTTCGTTTTTTTAACGTTCGCCTTTAATGATTGACGCAAAAGAAAAGCATTCTTCATTGACAGCAATATTCAAATAGCATGTTGCAGTTCTTAAAATCCCCAAGTCCACTTAGTTATTTTTGTGTACTGACACCTGCTAGAGCATATTTTTGTTTATAATTAAGTGTTCATAGAATTTTATTTTAAAAGTGCGTTTTTGAGAATTGTTTAAAGTTTTTTTTCACGTCACTTTTAGTCCCTTAGTTTCTTAAGTCCTAAAGTTCGAAATAAAATAACTTAAAATTAATAATTGTAATTCGACAAAGTTAGATCAAACAATAAATGTAATGAACTGTTTTTATCTTTCATATAGAGTTAAACTAATATGTATTTGAAGTCGAGTTTTTGAATTTATTATTTTTGTTGAAAAATAAAATCGATTATTTCTAGCTAATTTTATAATCCCATCTCACTTTATTTTAATGCAATTAATTGTTGATGGTAGTTAAGCTAGTCTCTATGTGCCTCCAAAGAAAATCAAGACCAAAACATTAAAATTTTAACAACCAGAAAAATGCGAATAGAGACTAGGTTAACCACCCTCAACAAATAATTGTATTAAAATAAAATGCTAAACATAATTGGTATTCTAATAAATTTTTTATTCTTTATTCGATTGAATATTCGAATAATTATTAAATTTTATTCGCTTGTTCTACACAGGTTCGCTATTTCCATATCTTGCGAATGATCCCGCAAATACTTCCCAATGAATTTTCTTCTGTTAAATCTGTTTTGGGTTTTGCAAAGCATTACTGAACAAAGTTTTCTTCGAAGAACTTTAATTGTGTAGAGGGTTGGATCTTATGCGTGTAATGGCCTCACCGGCTTTGCCAATATTCTGGTCGAAACTAACTGGCCGAGAATGCTGAGGTGTTTTCATGCTGACCCTTATTCCGAATTACGCCCTCCTTATGCATTATCAGAATTTTTTCTCGAACGCCAATTTTCATAACACGCTTGGATAACTGGAACACGTTCTTCCGTTGTATACTGCTTCATGGCTAATTTTATCAAGGTACCTAAATATAAATTCTATTTGGTTAAAGATGTTTGGAATATATATGATACAGTCATGCGGAAACTCAGCTTAAATAAATATATAAAATTATCTTAATGGAATTTAACACCATCAGGGCTGAGTTGTTTTCAAATCACTCTACGATTCTGTAGTGAAAAAGCTGGTTAATGCTCAGAAAGCTGGTTCGTATATTTCTAAGCACATAAATTTAAATTTCTTACATATAGGAAGAGCATGCAGGGCTTATTCTTTTTTTTCAAGCGATATTTGAGTATCGAAACCTTGTTGGGATTTAATTGGTTTTTTTTCCAGTTTTGTTAACACATCTCCAGATATTTAGAAAAAAAAAACACTATAAAGAATTAAAAACAAAGCCCGCACCACAAATTATGCTGCAATAAAATAGTAGTCACAATAGTCTAATCTATACAAAAACACCAGGTCCCAATTACAGGCAGCTATGTGGAAAAAAAAAATTACCTATAACATCTACCTGCCATCCGAAAACACAAATCCTGATGCAATACAAAGTCATAAAAAAAACAGTCATCACTTACATCTACCAATCCATACAAAACACCCGACATACAGGCGTTACCTGCTACCTACTCACACCTTACAGATGCTCACGCTTTACAGAGCTCACATGACAAATAGATACCTGACAAACAATAAAACACTAACGAATTGATGCAAACTTCTCAGAACGAAAAATGACACTGAAGATGGCACATAGCCGAAACCGGGTTGTCTCCAAACCAAACTTAACAAGGGATGACGGAAATTCGTTCCAAAATTCTATTTAAAATAAATTCTAAAATATAATGCAAGCAGGTTTTGTGCTGATGTCTTGTTCTGTTGAAAAGTTGTAAATTTAAGAAAAATGTAAATATTATGCCATAATACTGATTTCAGCCCAATTAGTTTTTAATATTTGTGGTACTTTATGTTGCTATAAAATGAAAAAGGAGATCAACTCAGGCCGGAAAGTAGTTTAAATACCGAATAGTGAAAATTCTACGCCTGGATAAAGTAACAGTCCTTCCCCCCTTTAGGATTATATTAGTAAATTTAAAATATTAATTGTATGCTCTTGTTATTAAATTTAATCAGCGGTAGGTATTAGGCACTATCAGGCAAAGTACCGATTTTAGCCGAATTTCATGTAACGATAATGATAACAATGCAACCATCTGAGCATAATCGTGCTGATTAGTGGCAACCTAAACTAACCGTGATATGCCGACAATGTATGTACTCATCTGCGCATTAACGAGCAAACAAATTGTAAAATATACGTCAATTTAAACGGTCACATGCGCACCGATTAACGTCCGGAAAGACACTCATACATTGCAGACATCTGTTTAAAAAGCAAGAAGAAGAAACGGCATGCAATAAGTTTTTTACTGAAAGTTATTAATTTTTTGTGAATACTGATACATATGTATGTATGCATGTGTGTTTTTTTTTATTTACGAGATGAAATCGTCGAAAGACTCTGACGCCCACGTTGCCAGGAGTGCGGGACTCTAACTACGCTAAAACACCTCGATACACAACCCCACTTGTCCCTGCGGAACTACCGCAAAGCTATCCGTCGCAGGGTGGGGAAGGTATTAAAACCCGATCTAGTCTATGTTGCTTCTTCTTCGAAGCTCTTCTAATCCACGAAGTTCAATCAGAACCAATTTAGCGAAGCCCTACTATACTCTCTAAATTCGCCCTCCGATTATAAAATCGTGGGCAGATAAAGAAAACATGTCGGGCATCTTCTACTACGTTACCAATACAACTTGGACAATACGGAACATTATCATGTCCGAAACGGTGCTAGTACGATCTAAAGCACCCATGTCCGCTTAGCAACTGTGTTATATAGTACTCTAGGTCACCATGTCCTCTACTCAACCAAACCCTGATATCCGGAAACAGAAAATATGTCCACTATTAGCTGTAGTCCACCTCATCTGCCACCTAAACACACACAAGTCCTTCGTGTCATCAGCAGTGTCAGTCATTGTCTGGAGATCAATTGGTACCATACCGGGAACGACAAGAACAGCTTCGCGGAATCCGCTGCACACTCGCAAGGCAGCTAGCCTGAAAACAGGTGCTATCAGCCTCTCATATGAGGGATATTTCAAGGAACTGGACCATATAGGGGACGCATATAGGTTAATGCTCTTTACCACACCTGTGAGTAATTTCCTTTGAAGGTATTTAGGACCTCTTGTATTCGGCATGATGCGAGATAGTGCCAAGCAGGTTCGTGATGCTTTAGTACTTATATACTGCAAGTGTTCCCTGAAAGACAGCCGCGTATCGATCATGACGCCAAGATATTTCACAAATGGCTTGGTTTCCACACAACATGCGCCGATAGTCAGCTTTATAGTTTCCCTAACTTTCCGGCTGGTTATGAAAACGGCCTCCGTCTTATGGTCTGCTAAAGTTATTCCAACTGATCTGAGCCAGGATTTAACTATCTGTACACTGGCGTTCGTTAAGGTTTCCGCCTCTTTGAGCTTCTTCCCAACGCACACTAACGCTATATCATCTGCAAATCCCACTATCTTAACTCTTTCAGGAAGCCTTAATCTCAGAACTCCATCATACATCACGTTCCACAGTAGTGGGCAAAGAACTGATCCTTGAGGGACTCCACCAGTGATTTTTCGGCTTTTAGTACTATTATCGGTCTCATAGATTAATTCTCTGTTCCTGAAATAACCTCGTACGATTACCAGTAGATATTTTGGGGTATCCAGTAGAACCGATGCGTTAAAAATGTGTTCCCATCTTGCCGTATTGAATGCGTTTTTTACATCCAATGTGACAACTACACAATACTCCTTGGTACCGTTTTGCCATCTCTTTCCCTTAATAGCCTGTGCAGCAGTTTCGACCACAACATTAATACGTCCACTGTTGATCTTCCTTTCCGGAAACCAAATTGATTCTCGGATAAACCGTTGTTAGATTCAACAACATTTTCCAATCTCGTATAGATTATGCTCTCTAGTAGCTTTCCGGTTGTGTCTATCATACATAGTGGACGATAGGAGGAGGGATCGTCTAATGGCTTATTATCTTTTGGAAGCAGGATCAACTTTTGCCTTTTCCACATTGTTGGGATGTATGTATGTATGTATGTATATAGTTTTTTTTAGAAGTAAAATGCCTAAAATTTTCATAAAGCGTTAAAATGGAAGCAGACGGAAAAATGTCTGCCTTCATGCAATGAATTCCACTAAAGCAAGCACTCCAACAAGAAAGAGAAACCATATATCCGCTCATTGTGGACAAATAAGTCAACGCGTGGTCTCTGCCATGATCTGTGTTTTTCAGAGTAATTCATTCGGATATTAAAGTTCTGCCTGCTAACATCAATTTAAGAAAATGATAAAATAAGACAATATAAGGTGAGTTTTGTCACATATTTTCCGATATGCGATGGACAGATTACGCTATTTAGGTTGATAATGCGATCACAGCTTCATACACAACTTCATTGCGTAATCCATGAGGGGACTACAACGGAAATTGAAAAATCCAGCATTTTTGAATGCGAAAGTTTCATGTAAGGAGCTGATGGAGATAAATTCACTCTTAACCCATATAAATAGCGGTCGTTATTTCATAAAGGTGTCCTGTGGACGATATAAGTTTTAAAGAATACGAATTAAGGAATAAATAATTTGGAGACAAATTGAAAACATCATTGTATAAAAAATACATTTGCATGAACAGGTAACAGATTTTCAATGTAACAACTCCTTAATAAAAGTTTTATTACAAATTCTGTCTCCTACTAATAATATCTGAATTGTTTATTAAATAATCTAAAAGCAAAATACAACTTAATATATAAAAAAACATGTTCAAAACATGTTTAGTTCAATTTAGTAAACTTAATTAAAATAAACAAATTAGACTGCAAAAAATCAAAACAAATAAAAAAATATAATTTCAATTAAAGTTAAATATTTTTAATAAAATTAATAATATTTCTCTAGCAGTATTTAAATTGCAATACACTACATGCAATTTGTTGATTTTTTTCTGACAATAACAACCAATAGATATGTACTTCAATAAGCATACGAGAGCAAATAAATTGGTTTTTTGTAAAAAATTTCAAAATAACAAATTTTTGTTGTCAAGTAACTTGACATAATTTACCGCATATGCATGTGTGCGTGCATACGTTCAAAATGTTTACGAGCAACTTATTTACATGGAACAACAGCAGCAGGAGGGAATTTAAAATGCAAGTGGCTTTGTGTGTGTGTGTTTGAGTCTGAATATGCAAATAAAATCCCTGTTTGTCACAGTTTGAGAAATCATCTGCATACTTGCAAGAGACACTATTTAAGCCTCCAAAACATGTCATTGTTAACCAGGGAATATTTAAACCCATACATAAACACATACCATACACCCTTATTCACACACATATACAAACATTCAACAATCACAATGACAGCACCACAAACACTTGCCTCAATGTCATGTCTGCAATATTTTGTAGTACAAACGAATCGCCATGCAGCATAACTGCTATTGCTGTGTGCTGCCGTTAGATGGAAATTTTGTATTCGTCTATATGCACAATTGCCAATGTAATGTTTAATGATACAAACTTAATTTTCACAATAAAATTACCAATTGTTGCAACCAGCAAATGCTTTGGTTACGGCCATTCCATACAATTGTCAAAATACCAATAAAACTGTGGCAGCAACAATCACAATATGACTACTGAAAATGTAGGCATAGTTGTAATCATACAAATATAGACGCACACATGCCTATTTGAACATGCATTTACTTATTTATTCATACATATAAATATGTAAATAAGTTGCCACATATTGGCAATATGTAGATAAGGTTGGCTATACTACATATGCGCTTACACATGCACTGTTGGGATGGTAACTTCTTTTGTTATGGTTGTGTATTCAAGGCAGATTTTCTTTGTATTGTATTCTTGTTTACAATTGTTTCTGTTATACATATCTCCCTTATCATGCCGTCACCTAACAAATTAGTATGAAACAGGGACGTATAATGAATATAATTATTGTACTCGTATTCTACTCTGCATTTTATTTAATTTTTATTTCGTGAGGACATGCTAAAATTGATTTTAAGGAAAAAATTATACAGCATATCAAAGTATACCACTTATTATATAGGGCCCCATTCCAACCTCTCCATTCCACAGATGGATTTCAGGCAACCGATTTATAATTTACCACTACTCTACTTTCATTGAGTCTTGTGGTAACACATACTTTACTCCTGACTCTAGTGATTTTAAGACTTCCAACTGGTAACTGTCGACCTTGTTCCTCATCACGGAGTCTGCTGGCGTTTGTCTATGTCTTAGGGCCTCTTGTCATTCAGATTTAACAAGTGTCCTAAGCCTTATGCCAGCCAGTGATATACATTCACACACAATGCGCCACCGTCTCAGCCTCTGAAGTATGTTTGGAGAATGGCCCGTTCACCCTTTTCGAGGTTGTCTTCTCCATCTCTTCATAACTCCTCCATTGACGAATATATATCGGATTTCCTACAGATATTAGCTTTTTTTCCTCTTTCAAGACTTCAGTGACCATCACCTTCGGAATCTCACGGTGCAACGCCTTAGGAGAACCTTTAAAAATTGACCAGGCTTGTGAGGAATTCTTGTCTCTTCCGGACTCCTCACTTGGCCAACTAAAACCGGAGTTCGTTCAGAGAATTAATATAATTCCCACTAGAGATCGATGGATATCCAGAGTACGCATACTAGAGACCAACCATCCTCTTGGTCACTCATTTCTGGCATATGGATTAGGGACTTTTGGAAGAGAGTGTTAACTTCTCTCCGCTCGAGTTATTTAGCTAAACTCCTTGCAGACACAAGAACCTGTTACCGGCCGCCATTACGACGAGATATAAGTCAGAACTTTTGATATTACACTTAGTAGCAGCAAGCCAAGCCAGCTAATGGCATATTAATTATTTTACCTAGCTGACGAGTTAATGCAATATAGTGATACCGATGATGTAGGGCGCGGCGACATATACTAGCATGAATAGAAGCTAAAGCCTGTTCTTCTTAAACAGCAGTATCCCCATTTAATTCACTTCATAAACTGGCCACTACCAAGAGATTTCACTACGGGGGCATATATCATTTTGTTGATTCCGCCACCTTGATGGATTGCTATTGGGGGAGATAGGGGTACCAATCCTTGATGTCTGTCAGGGGCCTGCTACTGGAAGAAGGTATGACTTCTAAGTTCGGCCAGTAACCAAAAAGTAAGCTAGTACTGCGGGAACCAGTAGCCCCTGGAACTTCGGTTCCAGACTGGTTGTTGGAGGCTCCTTCGGGGGTGCAGGTGGTGGCTGTGGTTTATACCCAAAGCTGGAAGATTCACTGCAGGACCGATGTGGCATTGTATTGCAACGCAAACTGTCAATTGTCATTTGTTGACGGCAGGGGATTAGATAGTTCCGAACCCCTCAGCAAGGGGTGGGACCGGCGGCCTGGCAGCCTCTGCCCCAATTTGCTACCTATGGGATGTACATGAGTACTATTCCGTTGGTGCTTATGCGTATTGCATAGGGGCGCTGATCTGGCCGCTTAATGTTACACCCGTGGTTAGACCACCGTGAGGTTGAACCATCTGCCAAGAGATTTCCCAGTAGCGGACACTTCTTCACAGTGTCCACAAAGGTAATGAGTTGGTAAACGAGGCATCGCTTGTTAGAAATTAGGAACAATAAATAAAAATCGCAACTTCCAATTGCTTTTCTGCCGATTTATTTTGAACTGAACTAGGGAGGAGAAATCAGATTAGTTCTCCATGTTACTGATTATAGCAGGAGGATTATGAAAACCCGACACATATTATTTGTGATTGTTATTAACTCTGACCTCTGTACTGACGTTTATTATACTCATAATATATAGATCGGACTAATAAGTGTTTTGAGTCACAAAAAATCCATTGGTTGTCGCAGTGCTTCTCTTAATATGAGGCTAACTAAACCATTGATTAAACACTTCTCATATGGCCGAACGCAACAACTGAGTACGAATGACTTCTGATTGATTTTTTATCCGCTCATTGTCTACTGAGTGAAGAAATATGATTAATTCTCTTTTGTGTCCTTTATGGCTTCAGGACTCACATTATTTGTGAACTTATTTTTTTGCAATAAGTAGGAAAGGGCTTGTTTTTCACTTCACGAATTTTTGAGTTCGGATGATTTCAGGCGGCCTTCTCCGCTGTTTGTCTTGATCTTCATTAAGAGCGTTATAAAAATATTGGAATAATGAATGATCTGCAATTCAAAAGATTCATCGGGTTTCGCAGGGCCGGTCGGACTGTCCCCTCTAATTCACACAGTATGAAACTTTTTTCAAAATTCATTACAAATTTCATAAAAGAATTTTCACTAAGGGCGGGTTGAAATTAAATAAACCCAACTTGTTTTATTCGCAAGGCTGTTATGTATGAAATATGATATTGGCCAATTATTCGCAGTAACTTCACACAAAAATTCACACAAAAATCTGAGCGTAGACCGGGGTTATGAGAATCCATGTCAATTCGCACGATCTAGCTGTACTTTTCACTTGAGTTAAGCAACAGCTTCCCACTCCATGTTCCGCTTCTGGTAATTTTCCGTCCGGTACTCTACATTTCCTATTTAACAATAAAACTATCAGCAGACATATGAAAATAACATAGAGGACAAATTTCCTATTTACATACAACCATTTCACACAAAACCGAAACACGATATTTACTTTTAAGTTGCATTCGGCAATTGTTGTAAGCGGTTCGCTTAAATCTAAGAGGTTTATGGAAACCACTATAATAAATTTGGTTGTTGTTAATTGTCTACACACAAGTAATTTAGTTAAATTTTTAATGAAACCTCAAAGAAGCGTATTTCTATTCCTTAACAATCTTTTTGAACACAGTTCCTTTTTAGATACTGAGTAAAAGAAAATAAATCTTTTCTGTTTATTTTTTCCCGTTAAGGAAAAACGAAAAATTTTCGAATGTCATTAATTTAAAGCTTACTCAGTTGTTGAAGATTTATTAAATTAACTCAATATGTCTTTAAAGTTCTAACAAACAAAACAGAAAATAAATGAAATGAATAATGCTTAGAAGGGAAACTATTCTTGTCTTTTTAATGTTACATGTACAAGAAGATCGAGTAAAATTGTTTAGAAAACTAAGTTACAGACTAAAAAAACTTAGGACAGCACGCAACAGAGAAGCAAAATAACACCATGTCCAATGCTGGAGTGAGTTCTTAGTCTACAAAATAAATATATAAAATAAACACGTTTAAAATTATTTCTCAATTTAAAATTTTAACTTTGCACTGTAGCAAAGTTTAACTAAGGCAACAAATTTTCTTCGAGCTGGTGGGAAATGGTGTTTACCATTTATATGGCTCCTATACTCTAATGCATGAAAAAATGTTGAATCTGACTTAACCAACCATGAAGGCAGAAAAAAGTGTAGAATATTTGCTTGAAATAAAATAAATGAAGTTGATGTTATGGAACTAAAACAACTTAAATTTAAGCTTTGCTTTCCAAACAAATAAACAAATAAAATCATCTCTTCTTTCTTACCTCGAAAAAGTTCGAAAATTCTGTCAGAAAAGTTTTCTACCTAAACGATTACAACAAAAGTTCTTTTTCCAAAAAATTAAGTTAAACAGCAGATAATTTTTATTTGCTTCATGTATTTAAGTTTTAACACAAAGCTAGAAAACTACTTCCATGTAAACCATAATTAGGCAAATGCAGCGAAATCTAAAGAAATAATTATGCAAATGTAGCGAAATCTAAAGAAATATTCCCATTGAGATAACGAGCCCGCCGAGAAATTTTCGCAAGTTTCCTATGAGCCAAGTGTACCTAAGTCCACGACACTTAACACAGCTTTCTTCAATAAAATTTCTAGAGAAATCAGATCACAAGATCCTCCAGTCAATACCTCTGAGATGTGTTATGCCCTGCCGTGCAATGCTGACTTCTTGTTGGTGCGCAAGCTGGGCGTAGGAAATGTTGGTTCATTTCAGTGTCCCCATTAATGATTTTCCTATTCGATGTACATGTGGTTTGAACTAGTCAATGTTTTTTTTAAATACTTGTTATCCTTATATACGTGCATCTTACTTCTACCAGGCTCATTCTTTTATCTGCATAGGTTTTTGTCATTTTTCCCATAGTGTAATAGTATGTAGTATCCAAAGCCAAGAGATATCCAACTCAATTATCTGAAATAAAAAACGCAGGTGCTAAATGAAATAATTTCCTTTGATAGTTTGTTATTTACCTCAGTACATAGTAAAATATCATTTATTTTTAATAACGGCTAATCAAGATTTCAGCAGAGGGTCCACTAGTTTTTGCCATGCCTCAATGAAGGAATATTATTCCTTCATTTGCTAACGCCTACCAGTGATCTTTATAAGATGCATATCATCCTGCAAAATTTGCTTTAACTACCCGCCAGAAATTCTCAATGGGGTTTAAGTCTGGTGACTGTACATGCAAGCTTAACAACTTAATCCTGATGTTTCCGAAACATTGTCTTGCAAAAACACCCTTGGAAGTTCCATTGTCTCAAAAGCACCCCCACGCCATAAAATTTGTGAAAGAAGTTGAGTGTTGGGTGGTCTTCGTACACATAGGCTTCTTCTTTCAAAAGTAAATAAATATATTATTATCTCACCCGACCACAAAATATTTTGCCAATAACTCGCAGCAACCTACTTTTTACTTTTCTGGCACTTAACATTTTTCTCTTCAAGGCATTAGTACTTCTTAATTTTCTTTACTGTTTCAACTTCAATTTCACCGAATTTTCCATCAGTTTTTTAGAGCGCCCAACAGTAATACGCGCACTTTTCTACAACTCTTATATTAGTTATGAAGATTTTCTATAATTTTGCTACGTTTTGCAGTACAATGTTTAGCTCGGCCCAATAAATGGTGGAATTACTTTACAAATATTTGAAAGAATATAAAGATTAAAGTAAAGCCGGACGCAAACATTTTATGGGAAATAAGAAGAGTAGTGAGTATGAAAACCAACAACAAGTACACAGTAAGATTTTCGGATGTACCAGTGAAATCTTGGAAGATAGTTGGCTTTTATAGAAATCACTGTATATGTTACCGTTTCTGCATGCTTGTTTTCCTTTTCGTAAAATATGCAACATTTACAAAAAAAGCACGTTCTTTTCTAAATATGTTTCACAAAAAGCTAGGGAATATGCAACATATTTTTGCACTCTTTCTTGCAACTAATTTAACTAGGTTTCTTTATACAAACCAGAGTTTTTCTCATGTGTTTATTTTTGCTGTGAAATTTAATTTAATTATTTTTGTTCCATTGCAATCGTAAAAAGTGCATCATTTCGTAAAGGTTAAGGCAATCAAAAATGTGCTACCTATTTATAAGGCAACATTTCTGCAGAAAGAAAAGGGCCATGAGTTAATTGCTTTCAGATCTTTAACTTGATTGCTCAACAGTATTTACTTCCTCCCTACCAAGCACTATATGGTGACCATTTAATGCGCAGCAGCACTTAATCACCTTTTTTATATACCAGCATTAGCCCTGATCTGACTATCTCGAACTCTAATGCCTGAATAGTCTGTAGGCTACCAGTGAGTTTTGAAGTTCTTTAAGATTTCTCATTTGGTTTGAAGTTCTTCGAAAAAGTCAGGTAAAGGTGTCCTGGCTTAAGCACCTCGCGAAATGCCCATATAGACTAACTTTTCCTGCCCAAGAAATAAATTGCATTTTTGTGAGAGAATTAGCTAAATTAAGATTTTTTTTAATAAAAAGAATAAGATCCCAAAAAATTATTTTTACCTGTAGGGATGTTACCTTATGTTTATCTTGTAGTTCCATTGCGCCGTCTTATGCACTTCGTTACGTCCAGTAACGTTACACATGAAAGACTGTACTGTGTTCAGGAAGTCAAACGTGAACTTCTGGGGTTCCTCTACAAATATTTCCAGTCTTATTTCATCTCCTAACTTAAATGCATTTAATTAACAGTTTGACCTGCGCAGAGGTCCTGCTATAAGTAAATGTTCCAAGACTCAATAACTTAAGTGAACACAAGGTATTAATCGTTTTTTCTTGAAGCCAGCAATATTTGCCGTACATATTCAGTCAATAGTAAAAAAGCCTATCGCAGCTTTATGCTAAAAGGCAAGACGAAAATCATTATTTAAACCTGAGAATGAGTACACAAGCTTCATTCCACGCAAGACTTTATGTGAATATACAGAAACTCGTGGTTGATCATATTCCATCGTCTGCATCTATCGATGTTGTAGACATCATGTCATTGCGCAGTGTCAGATTTGCATAATTTAGAGAGAATTTATCCCTGTGTCTGTATCCTAAAGGCGAGTAGAGATAATTATAATGCAATATAATTTGTTCTACAATGATTTGCCGAGACAAATTAATCTCATAAGTTCCATAGTTTGTTCGTTTCTTATTTCAGATTGACCCTCCTCTAAAGAAAAGTCCATGTAAACTACCATGGTATGGTATCACACACATTTTTTATTATAAACACTTCCCAGCTCGCTATTAACGCAAGCTATTTCTCTTTATGTCTAGCTGGCTTCACTTTTACTGCGGAAGCAATCAGTAACTTTCAATATTCTCAAAGGATTAATTTTTTTTATAAAAATTGTTTTCCTTTTCTTTTAATTAAAGATTTTTAATTTATTTCTAGACCAGATTATCATTTCCATCAACCATCAAACTTCAGTTTTGTCACTTAACAAACACTTATGCAAAAGTTGTCATATTCCAGTTCATAATTTCATTAACCAACAATTTATTTCTAAATAAGAATCTAATATCTGCATTAAATTGCACAACCAACCTTAAAATGCTGGGTTTTTTTCCTGCCATAATTTGCTCTTAACGATTTAGCATTATGTTTTCCTTCATATTTACGTAGTAATTAGATTTCCATCTCGTACTCAACTCAATTAATAAACAATGCAAATTTCCAGTGAAAATTATATTTACGATGATAAAGCATTTTGCAACACATTCACTGATAATTTCATCACATCATTCTATTTTGGTTTTGTTGTTGTAGAAGTGTTACCACCATTACAACAAGACATAGAGCTGTTGCTGAAAGTATCTAAAGTGAAAAGAGCAACTACACAACAGTAACAGTAGCAGCATTAGGGAGAAATTAAGCAAAGAAGGTGTTTATTTTTCCGCACTCTAGAGTTTTTTTTTACTCTTAAGCATAGTAAAAGGGTAGTGGTGTAGATGTTGATAACGCTTTGATGATAATCTGATTTTAATTTTAACGTCTCAGTGCTTAGCAGCTTGCTGCTGTTTATTGTCTTCAAATGATTTGCAAAGTTATAAAACTTATTTTGCCACTTCTTATGGCAAAAGTAGAAAATTTTTAATATGACATTTGAGCCAAAGTATGAACAGGATAACGTTAGAAGCAGCTTGACAACACAGCAGTTATGTACGATTGTACACATCAAGTGTTATAGTGTCTAATGATGACAACGTTTATCAGGTCCCAATTATAACTTTATGCTCTAAAACTGTTGGACAATTGCATTTTTAATGTTCATAAGGCAGTAAGTTTTAAAATATGCACAAGTTTAGTCCAATTTGTGTCTACACACCGATAAAAAATATGTTGGTAACATGGTCACAAGAACCATACTAACAAACGATTTGTTTTGTAATATTTAAAACATTAGTTTGGCTACGACAAACAAGTTCTTGTTTAAACTTGACCAAAATTCAATTAGCATGCATGAAATCTACAACATGTATGTAGTATTGAACAGTATATTTTTCAGTGTAATGCTGCCAGCAACAAAAGTTTTTTTAGCTGCACAAAAATAATATAATATTCCTCAAAGAATAATTAAAAACCAATCAAATAATACTTGACACGTAAATATTTTCGACGGGAGTTGCATATTTTTCTGTCAGTAAATTCATTGCTCTAAGCAATTCGGCTTAACAGTCAAATTTTGTAAAAACCGTAAATAATACAAAACTGGTTTCTGCTATGTGCCATCTTCAGTGCCATTCTTCTGATCATTCTGTAGTCATAATATGATGACTTCTAATAATCACGGAGTGCTATATTGTGATCATATTAAAATAACTTTAAAAAATTATATTAGGGAAACTTACTCTGGGTTGCAAACAACCCTTGCAAGCCTTGCATGGTTTTGCAAAACCATAACATCAAAATATATAAAACTAAGATTTGCTACACTTGAGCAAATATGCAATGGCAAAAATTGTAGCAGATTGGTAATTTGCAATGCTAAGACAGCTGTGTATTTCATCTTATTTTTAAAATCAAAGCAACTGCGCTTACAAAGTTTCACGACGGTAGAACCGTCTCAACAACTGCCTGTGAAGACTTAAAATTGATGTAGATTTTTGGAATGAATTTCCGCCATCCCTTGTCAAGTTTGGTTTGGAAACCAACCATGGGACATAGCCGAAACCGGTTTGTGTTCAAACCAAACTAGACCTGGGATGACGGAAATTCGTTCTAAAAATCTACATCAAAACACCTTGTCGGAATATCAAATCAAGAATAACTTAAAATTGAAGCTAAGACTATTGAAAAATGTTTGCTAAAATAGCAAGAATTAAAATATCAAACAAAACTCCCTTAACTGATAAAAGTTTTAAGAAAGTTTATGCACAAATCAAATACTTTCTTTTCGTAAACATTTTAGAGACGGCGTTGGCGTTCATACACTGGCTGCGGCTTAGCTTATTGCATGTGGCAAAGTTACTTTATGCAACTCTGAAACCAAATATATAGCAAACTGAAAAACGAATAGTGAAGAAACTGAAAAGAAAATTAAAATAAAAAACAAAAACAAAAACCAAACAATAAGCAATGGACGTATGATGAAATTAAAAAAAATATGTTAAATTATGTACTAGACAATCGAGAATTTGAGGTTTGTTGTTCATTTTTATTGTTCATCTCCTTTTTTTCTGGAAAATTAGCTGTTGTAGTAAAGTTGTTAAATGCTTAAAAATGCACTCACGTTTTGTGGCAGAAAATCATACTAAGTGTGCAAAAACTGCAGATATGCAACGAAGAGTGATTTCCGATATTATTTCACTTCGATCATATCACTCAATTACAGCATGTTGCTCTTTGATTATGTTTACCTCAACAAGGTTTTTTCTTTTAGTGTAGTGAATATATTTAAGTACATATTACTTGGTATCCAATTTAATCAAATTTTTAATACTTACTTCTGCTTAAAGTGACTTTTAAACTTTATCTCCTTTTCATGCATCTAAAACCATTAGTCATTTTTATTAAAAACCACCGTTTTATAAAACCAATCCTTTTCGTAACCCGGTGATAAAAACACTTAACCCAGACGTAAATGAAACATTCAAGCTCTGCTCTGTGCTAAATATATATTACAGACGGCAATGTCTGTGATGTCTACTTCAATGTACTTAAAATATTAGCCAGGGACATTGGCTGTGAAATTTTTGTGGGTATAAAAAATATGATATTTAGTATAAAACACTACCGTTAAAGTTGCAGCAAGATCTATATCTCATAGTGATATGTTGCAAATATTCAGGGTTCATAACCAGGCTGGCGGGCTTTTACCGTCCGCTAAATACAAAGCTCCCACAAATACGTGGTCTCGAGTTTAGTTGGCTCGATTATGAGGCTCTCGAGTAACGCCAAATGGCATGCATGTGGCATATCGCTTTCGCACTACCGAAAACTTCATCAGAAGATTTTACGCCAGCCTTATGTTTCGATAAAAAGTGAATGTTGAAAACAAAATCAATTTACTGTACTCTTATCAGTATAAGACCAATACTGACATATTCTGCCTCGATATGCGGGTTGGCAACTAATCTCTGCTCAATTCTTCTTTATTACGGAGTGTTTTGTAATTGCTAGCATTAGGTCCATCATAGCATTTACATTTAACAAGTATCTGGCCGTGGTCCTAAGCCTTATGTTAGCCAGTGTTGGACAAACACACAAAATGAGCGCTACCGTCTCAGTCTCTTTCGCAGGAGTACCTTTGAAGGCTTCTTGTCTATCTGTTGAGAATTTCGCCATTGGCCAATAAACACCGGAATTCCTACTGAGATTGACCTCCCCACCGCTTGCTATACTCCATTGTTCATCCCTATCGGAGCTTCACGGTGCAACATGAAGTTCCTTCAAATAATTCATATAATTGCCGCGTGTAATGCAGAAAAATCTGTTCCCTCAGACATCGCACGGTTTAGTCTGTACTGAAACTGGAAAGCGACTGGTATCCAGAGTTCGCATACTAGAGAACAAGTCCCCTTTTCGCCATGCGTCGGTGGTGTATTTTTTTCTACTGTATATTAGGTATTTTTATTAGAAAATGTTAACATTTCTTCGCTCGCCTTATTTAGCCAGACTTTTAGCAAAGACAGGAACCTATTACCGACCGTCTCCACGAGGAGATGTAAGTTAGTATTTCTGTCGGAGAGTATATTTCCATCTTAGGCTCTTTAAAAATGAGCAATATATTAGGGTATCCTCAGAGGTACCGAATGTTGGTTGTTGACCAGATTTATATGAGAAGACAAATTTCATCTCCCGAACATGACAATCAAACTACGTCACTGGCTCATAGTAAAAACACATTTATCAAAATGTTGTTATAATAACTAGACCCTCCACAAAGTGTTGATGGTTGTAACTCAAGTACACACAAATACACTAATGTAACATACCTTTATATATGAATACTCCGACATGTGTCTATGTTGTTCTTGTAAAGATGGATACAATAGAACATAAAATACACACACATACACACTTAAACTTACACTCTCACACCGTAATGACACTTATTTTAACACAACACAAACAATGTTGGCAACATTTAGCCTCAAATATGATAGATGATCGGATGTATCAGGGTTTGTTAATGTTGCTGCTGTTGCTGTCGTTGCTGGTACTGTTGTATTTGTTATTCTTCTTGTTTTGTTAATGCTGTTATTTTGCTAGTGCTGCAATATAACCAGAGTACCTAACACCAAGTTTAAATATTTTGTTCTGGAATTTATGTCTGCACCAATAGTTTAGCTTACCAGAAAAGGGTTTGTCTAAAAGATATGCTTTTTCAAGGTATATAATTGGAACTTAAACATCTACAGCCAACTGTTAATGCCGTCTATAGTATAACTATAACTTAACTTTTCCCTTTACTAAGCATAGAGCAATTTACCCTATACTGTTGCTTCTGTTGTTGACAGTTGTGTTTCATTGCATTCCCCCCAATTTGCACTGCACTACCGTGCTATCAAATACTTTAATATTCTATTGTTGAATAAACCATATGTGTTTATGGGAATCTGTGCATGCGAAAGTATGTGTACGTACAACAAATGTTGCAACATTCATATTGTGCATTGTTTACCGCGTATAAATGTGATTATTTTGTAAAATATTTTCATTCATATTGTGTCAACAGCAATATTGGCAAGAATACACAAACAATGCATTTTAACAAAACAATACCCTGACAAAAAACAGCAACTCAAACGACAGCAGCAGCAACAACAACAATCAGCAAATGCATGAAATATTGTTTAAATAAAAATGAAGCAAGTTTTCTGCAAATGAACGAGTAGGGGCAATTTATTTGTTTTGATATGTGGGCATATAGCCGGCAATTCTTTATGTTCTCTACCTGCTTTTAAGCCATAATGCCTTATCATTGTGTTAATACAATTTACAATAAATGTTATTGTTGCAACTTGTTAGCTGTGATTTTTATGCGATACAAAAGTGAAATAAATCCATGAAAAAACATTATTCACTATTCATGCGCACACGTATACAATTGTATAAAACAATACTATATCGCACACAAGCGAGAACAGGAAATTAATTTCAAATGCTGACTCGTAAATTTAAATATATAAATTGTTGCATACATTTCAGCGCTTGGCCACGCCATGTTCTTTTTTTTTAATCAATTAATTACCTTTTACTGGGATTCTTTTGTAAAGATAAAGGATTTACACCAAAGCCGTTGATTGAATTGTAGAAAGGTAAGTATTGTAATTATTATTAATTATTGCTTTAAATAAAGAAAGTTAATATATTAAAAAATTTTCATTTTATAATTGCCCTTACGACAAAGCTCGTTTTGTACCATGCTCTTTTTGATTGCCTTATCTTTCGTTTCAGGGGCTTAAATAAGCAAGGTCGTCAATTTTAATGCTTCAAAATTCTTTCGCTCGGGTATTTTTTAATTCAGAGGCTTTATAAAGAAATCACAGACCCCTGAAATTTTATAATATTTATTTATTAAATGTTACAATACAATTACAAATTATATTGTAACTTAAATTACCGAGCATAGTAACACAAACATTCATCCGTTGTAGTGAAACAGAATGGAGTCTTTGCTGGGAATCGAACCCACGGCTCTCAGACTGATAAACTTGCACCCTAATATTATAAACAATGCCGTCTGTTATTTCAAAGAATGCCTTTTGTTTTAACTACGAGTAAGTAGCACACCAAAATCGAGTAAGAAGACACCTTTAATATAGGAAGATTACTTTATAAAGTATACCATACGAATTTTCAAGTAGAAAAAGCTTCAGGTTGATCCATGTGCCTTTCTTTAATTTTAACCTGATAAATGAACCGTCAAAGATGGTTTAATTTGGGTTTTCGGAAACATATTCTACTTAGAATTCTTAAAAATAAAGGGCTGTTTAATAAACCGCGGTGGACATGCGATCAGGTCACATTCCACACAAATAATGTGATTTGCTTGTTCATTTTATGTTACTATCGACATGCCCTTAAGGAAACACTTTTTATCACTAGTTACAATTGTACTAAAATAACAGTAACGAAAAATAGCCAAAGAAATAAGGCGCTGAATGCGAACAATTAAAATGTCTTCGGCGATGATGTATTATGAATACTATTATGATGTATTTAAATCACTCATACGGCAAATATGGGTATTAAATCTACAGAAATTACTAATGCATACTTTAGGGATGGCAACGAATGCAGTAGACTACCGCGTATGATTAATATTTGATTGAATATTTAATGTGGGGTATCTAAGTACGTGTGCTTATATCTAAATTTCTAGCAATTGTTTCAATCCCACGATTACCATATGGTAATGCAAGATATGCTGTTACATTTAGGTAAATAATTCGAAATAGACACAACAAAACTTGATTTAGCGCAAAAAATTTCTGTTAATCTGAGTTCAAATAGCGAATATATCGCTAATAAAATCGAAGAAAAAAAGTTATAACTCCCGTTTTCCGATGGCTCGTTAGGAATTGTATGCTTTTAGGAATGCCTTTAGAATCCGTTTTAATAATAAATACAACAATTGTGTGCAAAAGAAATAAAGTATGAAAAGCGATTTCTTTTAAATGCTTTTGTGCCAGGTTTCTAGATTCTACTCAAAGCATTATGGTAATCGTGGGTCGCCTAGGGTGCAGGTTTTTTCGAATTTCATGAGATTTTCTGTGCTTCTTTGTAAATTTATTTAATTTATATTTTGTTGGCAAATTTAGGGACTTTTCATTCTAACAAATGTTTGTTAACATTCAAGAATTCAATAAAACATAAGATAACAATCAACTAGCTGGCATACCAACTCCTGTAGATGGTAAAATATGTGGCGAAGTTGCTGCTTAATATGAATGTAGATGCATACCAAAATACGTTTTCCCCGCTCAGCTAACACGCTGCTGTAAATTTGTTCTTCCTAATGGACGACTTTTAGAAAATTTTGATGAAGAAGATGAAAACCGAAGCATAACTGTCAATTATAGTTTAGGAATTATTTTATTCTTTAAATCCTAAAATCTTTAAATCCAAATATAAGTGTTTTGCCCGTTATTATTGTATATTAAGGCACATATCAAGGACTGAAGGATCAAACCAACAACGTTGGTTTGTTAAGTGCAGCCAAACTTTTTAAATGATGCATAATAAAAAAACAATATTTCAGTTGATAAACAGATGGCCCTCGCAAAATTAAGAAAATTTAAGACATATATTCGTAACAAACTTGTTAGTAACACCATGCGTCGGAGTCGATATCACTTCGAAGATAAATCAAGGCTTTTTCAAGAAAACACTTCAATATAGAGATGTTTTTCAATACTAGTTGCGATGAGAAGCACTTATATTCGTTTGGTAAAATATAAAGCTAATAATGTTATATTTATGTTTAGTAAAAATCCGAAATCAATTACACAGCGTTGTTCAAATGGAGGAAGAGCCAAAAGAAATGTAGCCCATCCTTGTGCAAATAAATGTATGTATGTAAATAAAGGATTGGAGCAAAATTTGCCCCTATACTGCATCGCATACTGAGGAAGAAAGAGATGATCTAGCATTTTTACGTAGTGGATAAGCTTATTTTCAAAATGTTTTATGGAAGAGCGCATACTGCAGTGACTAGAATTTCGATGAACACTGGCAGTAATACTGCTGCAAGAATTACAGTACAACAGCCAAATCATTTGGACTGATACCTTCGCACTGATATGCACAACAACTAGTTCAATACTCTCAGTTATTATCAGACTAGGAATTTAGTAGTTCAACCGCATTGTAAACATGGTGCCTTTGAACGATGCAAATGTAAAGGACGAAGACGATGTAAAATATGAGTTAACAAAGAACGTTAAGAGGCCCATCTATATGCAAATAAAAACTTCTCTGGTATTAAATTACAGTCGTATTTTGTAAAAGTAAAAAAAATTGAAAGTTAGAGTCGAGACGTTGAAAGAAACATTTAAAAGAATGTGCACGAAGTACTTAATGTTATGCTGAAGACTATATGATCCTCCTAAATATTTTGCAAGATTAGAATTGCTTCTTTTACACAGTTTTTGTTTATGACAATACCCCTGCTGTGCCCCAATATGACCTTGATATTTAAGAACATCAGCAAGATGATGATGAATACGATTGGGCAATATATTTGTATTTAGTGGACGCATTTTGGTAAGCTGGCTCCTATTAAGTTAAAACCGTTCACCAATTTAAATTACTCTGGGACATTAATCAGCTCCATTAAAAACGAGAAACGCAATTGCATCTCTTCAGATTAGCTATTTATTGAGACATTTTTATGACGGCTAACCTTAGCTAGTGAACACTAAGGACTAAGGAGAATAATGACTTTTATTTTTGCTACAAAATTCTGCTCATACAGTTCGCTGAGTCATCGAGATTTTGAAATACAGCCTGTGTTATCCTTGGTTTTTAATATTTTCATGGCTAGATCCGATGATAACTCAATCCTTTGTAGCAACAACAGGATGTGCTCGATGTGAGCATGAAAAAAAATTCACCAATTCCAATCCACAGCATGTGATGAACCCAAATGAGTCAATTTTACACCTTTAAAGGGACTTCCTGGAAAACTTGTTCAATTCACATTATTTTTGCTTACAATCTGCTTAGTTTCTCTACTCGTTTTTAGCCTTGTTTGAAAGCAAATTTATATTGGCTTTCCTAGCCATACACATATTTGAACAATAATATTGGCAGAGAGTAATTGATATGCTTGCTTAAGTTATCATTTCTTTAGGCCACTCCTGTTTAGCTTTTATTACTCTTTTACATTTGTGGATATATATTTTTTTCATATATTTTTTTTTACATTTGTTTTAATTCCATTGCAGAAACAGTACAAACATAACTAAATAAAGCATTAAAAGTTAAAGGGCTACTTGTTAAAATAAGACAGTAATATTGTCACGCTCGTACATAATAAGTTCCGTACTGCAGTTATTAGGAATTGCTGGTGACCACAAAATGTGTAACTGTAATAATAAAATTATCCATTTTAATTAATAATGCAGACATAAACTTTGTGGGCAAATACACTTTAAATGATTTTAATACGACCAGAGTTTTGCCGGCAGAAAGACGCAATCATTTAAGATGAAAATCCTTCTCACTTAATACATTCACCGAGAAGCTGAGTATTACCTTTCTCCACTTAACTTTAATATGGTTATTTTCACAGCGCTACTTACCATATTCTTTCAGTGTAGAGTGTAGTTACTACTTGCTTTTCCATTACAGCTACTACATTAATTTCCTCATTGTGGGTAAATATTAAACTAAATTCCTTAAGGGGGATATTGTTTTGCCACTCTTTACAAAATAACACAATGCAGCTTCTTCTGATACCTCTATGTGCATGTAATTACTTGAATATTGTGTGTGATGTAAATGCAGGTGGCTGTAAGCGAAAATAAATAACGTGACTATAAACAACGCATACAATAGCTGTTAGAACTCATCAACAGCGGAAATACACATGAAGGCGTGTAGATAAAATTTATATTCTATTTTTCACACACATACATACTTCGGCAGACAAAAATAGAAGTTCCCGCGACAGACATGCTCGTATATCAGTTATACCCAGTTAGCAAGATATGTTAAATGGTATATTAGAATTACGCTGGAGTTAAGGTATTGGTCATAATTGCTCACCTTTCTCTTCCAACTCCAAACATGCAAAGTAAAAAAATTGATATACTTCCGTTTACACAAGCAAATTAATCAACATATTAGCACCCATAGCTTGCTTTCTAATAGGCAATCTGGTTTTCGTTTAAATCAGAGATGTGTCAAAGCTCTTGTCGAAGTCGCAGAATATTCGACAAGAATATGCGATGTTAGCTTCCTTGTACTTCTGGACCATTCAAAGTCTTTCCACACAGTGGATCATGATATGCTTCTTAAGAAACTTAGCACTTCTTTCGATTTGCTGATACATCAACTACTCTTATATCTCCCTACCTATCGAGCCGCACGCAATCGGTATTTGTAAATGGCAACAGGTCAAATTCCGTCACTCTTGGAATAGGAGTGCCACAGGGTCCTATATACAAATGACTTGCCAAGTCAACTTTCTAATTGCAATATTCACTTATATGCTGATGACGTGCAACTTTATCTAAATTAAAGCAGTTGAAAATATCGCTTCAAGCATTGTACTCTTAATGATGACATAAATAAAATTTTCCTTTGGGCAACTGCAATTGTGTTCTGCTTAAATCCCAGAAGTCAAAGTGCATGGTAATACGGAAAAGAAGCTGAAAAAATTTAAGTTGTAAATTCAGCGAAAAACTTAGATTTTTTTTTGGTCGGTAAAACTGTCATAAAGCTAAGCGCCATTTGGTCAACGCAATATTTCACACCTTTAGTAATTAGGGTTCTTCTTGCCAAGACATACCTGAGTCCCAGTCTGATTTATGGGTGTTAGTTATTTGGGAAATGCGGAGCAGTCAAATCAGGCGACCGTGGTGGCCAATCAACATCACCATCCCTTGAAATAATATGTTGTGCAAAGAGATCTCGCAATAATTCCATTTTAATCCTGGCTGTATGCGATGCGGCACCGTCTCGTTGAAACTACATGTTAGTCAAGCCCAAAGCATGCAGTTGTGGCGTTAAAAACTGTTCAATCATATCACGATATTGCTCCCCATTGACAGTTACCGTTACGCCGTTTTCAGTTTAAAAGAAGTAACGTCCAATGATTCCTCCTGACCAAATTGCACACCAGACTGTAACTTTTGATGGATGCAAAGGTGACTGAGGAGCAATTTGAGGGTTTTCCATTGCCCAGAACTGACAATTCTCTTTATTCACATATCCATTCAAATGAAAATGTGCCTCGTCACTCATTATGATTTTTTCATGAAAATCGGGGTTGTCATAGGCGAGCTGTAGCATCCTATTGGCATATGTACGGCGGCGTAAATGGTCTTCTGGAAGAAGCTCTTATGTCAACTGAATCTTAAATGGACACAAATGCAAATCTTTGTGCA
Organism: Phania funesta; assembly: GCA_963932375.1. Taxonomy (NCBI): domain Eukaryota; kingdom Metazoa; phylum Arthropoda; class Insecta; order Diptera; family Tachinidae; genus Phania; species Phania funesta. The sequence goes on along the minus strand of OZ010653.1, from coordinate 97,074,711 downwards.
AAATTGTGGCCAAAGTTGTTTCTTGAAGACCAACCTCATAAACACGGTGTCGAATTGAGGTTTATGAATTGTTTGACCACTTTCTTGAACACCAGTAATGTTTTCAGCCGATCTTGCAGTACGTTATTGTCCATGCCTGGGCGTATCAGCTACAGACCCTCTTTCTTCGAAATCACGATACATAGTGCGTCTTGTTGGTACGTTGTTTCTTCCAAAAATTTCACGTCACTTTCTCATCGGCACAGTAACCGATGATTGATTTTGATCAAATGTTTTAACGATTAAAACACGTTGGTTTATCGAATATTTTTCCATAATAACTTTGCAACGTCTCTTCTTCACGACTGCCAAATATGAAATGTCAAGGCTAATCTTTACCAAAATGGCGGCAAAACAAAGTATACCTACCCGGCGGACATCCTGTACCTACGCAAACGCCTAAATATTTATTTGACAACATACGTTTCTTCCATTCTCCGCGAAAGAGATATATATCAATTCGTTGCAAGCATTGGCTAGTATCTGAATGGCAGTTCTATATAAATGCCACTTGTCGTTGGAGCATTCTTTCACAACAATTTTTGCTTAATTATTTCACATAATTGTTTTGAAATAATTGTAAGAGTTTGTTAATTATAATGTGACATTTTAATCCATGTAACATACTACGCTTCGGCACTATAAATATATGATTCTGTCTTGTTGTGCAGTAAGTGATATTTAATATTTAATAAAAATTAAAATTCAAAATTGACAAAAAAAAAGGAAATGTACTAAAAAATTTGCCATCTGTTTTTTAACTAAAATTGTATACTGGGCAGTTGCATATATATTTAGCTCACCGCTATTGTGTCTGCGTATTTCAAAATATGGTCGATGTTAGTTAAGCTTGGCAATTACGCTCACACATACATATTTAATATCCTATTAAAATACCTTTTTGTTAAACGCTATTGCAAAATATTTATCAAATAATAAATTCTTTTGGCATTATAGCAACAATGCACTTCCACATAATCAACAAACATGCAATATTGTACTACAACAAACACTACAATAAGAAAATAAAAACCCTTGCCACAAACACGACTACACAATAGAAACAACACTATGCTGGTCCACATTCAATAGCACAGGCTTATAGATGCATGTGCTTACTCGTCGAACGCACTCTGTTTGCATTCCAATACGAACAACTAATATACAGGTAAACATAAATGTTTTCAAAGCCTCTTGGGTATGTTGCTTTTGTTTCACACATCCCGGAATATATAGAAATTTTCTATAACTGCCTCACTTAGCCCGCTACAAGTGACAATGTTTTACACGCCAACCAATATGCAGAAAGTGATCGAAGCAGTGATGAATTTAATATTTTAAACTCTAGTATATGTTAACTATTTCCCAGTAAGTCCTTATTATATATTGGATTATCCAATACAGGCTGATTGATGTTGAAATGGAATCAAAGATACGGGGTGTGATGTCTTAACTAAATTCTTTTTTGATTTAAAAGGCCCATGTACGAATCGGTCATATTCTATTTTATTTAATCTTCCACCTCCTCGAACGTTTATCATACGATTGAATCATCATATATATTTTTAGTGCCTCGTCGTGCTGCCTACCACCTTTCTGAAATAAACTCTCAATAGAACGAACTAGTTCGCCTGCTACTCATGTTTGAATAGAAAGGAAAATTATGGGAGCCATGTGACCGTCCACGCTATCCTCGTGAGTTGCTTATTTACGCATATAAACATTTGCAAACATTTTTCATTTATGCATCAACGTCTAGATTCACATTTATTATATTTGAAGCACGTGCCAAATTAACAAAGTAGCAAAAGTTATTGTTCATATAAATAACTATGCAGCTTGGGGAAATAATATTATATTAACATCTGGCTCAGGGCTTTTTTGATGACACTCTCACGATCGGATATAGACCATACATCCATCACTGCCTCCGAAACGTGCTCAGCACTAAACAGTCTAAAACTTATCGTAGCGGTAGCTACGCCCACAGGTGAGTACAATTGATTTTTTACTGGTCAAACTAGTTACAGTTTCAATTCCCAGACAAACTTTCAGGACTGATAGCGATCAATTTGTCAGGGTCTACAAGACGACATGATCTCGTTAAAAAATTGGGTTAGTTTTTTACGCCGACAACTGTCTTGAAACGTCTCCGACGATGGTCTCACCACCAGGTATGCCATTACATAGGTACCACACTTTTCACGCTATATTGGTCTAAACCCCAATCACACCTTGCTCCCTACGCACATTACCAACCTTTCCGGGACTAATCATCACTAGGTCTTTTGTACTGATTTTTTTTTATTAATGTGTAGGGATATCCAAGCAAACCGTTAAATTAATGGGTCCCTTTTCGACCCACTTTTTTCCTGGAATTGATTTCAAGCAAGCGATTCCTAATTTATAACTACCTCACTCTCAGAGTCTCGTACTTTTAGTAGCATTTACTAAGGTAAATCGTGGCATTCACATTTAACAGGTATCTGCCCGTGCTCTTAAGCCTTATGTAAGCCAGTGCTGGATACACATACAGAATGTATCTTTGAAAGCTATCCCGTCCAATCGTTGTGAGGTTTTCTTGCCCAACTCTTCCGAATTCCTCCGTTGGGCAATAAACGCCGGAGCTCCTATATAGATTAACCTCTCCATATCTTGCTATGCTTCATTATCCATCCCTATCGGAATCTCACGGTACAGCACCTTACAAGTATTGATACGTCCACCCCTTGCGAGGCATTCTTGTCCTTCTCTTCCAGATTCCAGATTCCAGATTAATCTCTCTGCTTCTTTCGAGTCATCCTGATGCACCCCTGTAATGAAGAAAAAGATGTTCACCACGCAGAGCTTCAGATGCACGGGTAAGCCTGTAAACTGGAGATTGGCTGGTATCCAGACCTCGCATGCTAGGAATTAAGCACCCTTTTGACCCTTAAAAGTGTCCGCTCTATCTATTTAGCCAGACTCCTTGCAGAGTCAGGAACCTTTTACCACCCACCACCACGAGGAGCTATAAATCAGAACTTCTTACAGTGCACTCAGTTACGCCAAGTTATATCATTGTACTGGTTTATTTGAATAGCAAACCCCAACGATTGTGTCCTTCCAGGCAAGCCTACGGGATTCATTCCGTCATACATACCGAATACAAATTCATCAATATATCGTAAACACCATGAAGTCATGCCCTAGGGGCATGAACATGTTTTCTATTCCAGATATTTGACTCTTATTTCGATAACGGTACAAGACCCTTATGCCAGCCTTTATTCTCTTTTAGAAAATCCAAGTAAATTATTAAATCTGATTAAAGTTTACGCAACATCAATCATCGTTCCCTAATTATGTTCGTTATAAGTTTTCTGTTGATAACTAATTATTAATTCATACAAATGTTCTTTTTTTTCCTATTCCCACTCATCAGTCAAAATTAATACATAATATTGAAGTTCCCTGAAATAGGCAGAACTGATGGACAGAACCAAACTACTCATACTAAACTGTCCTCAATTAAAAGGGTCACAATTCTAGTTCTCCAATGAGTATTTAGGAATATGTCATATACTTCTTCACTCCAACTCCGTACAATATTTCATCATGATGTTAAACATCCATCATATAAAACATCCTTCATATTTGTTACTGTTGTTATGTTCAATGTGATGAGTGGATAGTGATGATGATACGACAATGAACTATTGTTCGTATCGTTTCATCATCATCATCATCAGTCTCTCTTCCTAACAACACTTTTAGTTAAATACTCAGCCAAACATTTTTTAGGTCTGAAAAAAAACTACTCGCTCGTACATAAATCATAAATTGCATTTGTATGTTGCCTGTAACAGATTGTCATGATACGAGAATGTTGAAATGGAAAAATTTGAAGTAGTGGCAATAATTTAATAGTTGTTGCATGAAGTGATTTTGTATGCAAGCTGTGTGTTCGATGTAAACAAAGCCCTGGCACTATATGAGTCTGTACTTCATGCTAAATTTTGGTATTTTAAATTGTTGAAGCAAAAGCTTGTGGTTTATAAGGATTCTGAATGCATTTTGCTAAAATTTTTATTGAGATATTTAATTTTAATTTTGGCATACTACATTTCGAGGCTTTGTGGAATGGAAAGGTCTTTAATTTCTAGTCACAGGAAACTTATATTCTCCAATACGAATGAGTTTTTCAGACTGCTGTTTAATTTTTTTTTAAATTATTTTTTTTATTTTCATAAAGTAAATATATTAACGATTTCCTGTAAACTCAACATAAAATATGCCATCGCTCAGTTTCAGATTGGAATACGTACCATAGCGCTCAACCATGGGGCTACTTACATGCGAGCTAAAGTTGTGCCAGTCACGAACTAGTTCATTGAATTGGGAGCTAATTCACTACAATTACAAAAACAATACACAATTTATGTTGGTGCGTCGTACACTAGACTTGAAAGTTGTTCGTTTGTTTTTGTAATTGTTGTAGGGTTGCTACCACCTTTCCGAAATAATCTCGTGACAATAAGTTTTTTTCCAATCGTTCTTATCTGCTCACCCTATAAAATAAATCATAAGATAGCTAAACGAAACAAGCAACAACTAAAATGATTGACCAAGCAACCCCAACGGCTCAAGGCTTTTAGCTATAGAAAATTGGCTTATCAATTTTTATTCCAATTTATTAATAAAAGAAAAAATCAATGAAGGATAAGGCTGGCTTTATTCCAAACATGTTAGAAACCCATAACTCCTTCTACGTTCATTCAAATTGTCCTTATTCAAAGTATAAAAAATATGGGTTAATATTGAGTATTAACGCTCGTCATCGTTGCTTTCGAAGACGTACGAAACAATGACGTCTCCGGGCCAACATCTGCACCCTATGGTATTTTTTTGTAAACATATTTTGGGTTGGCGTTGTTCGGTTTGCAGTAATTTTGTTGATTAACGTGGCGATTTATCTAAAAAGCGCCTCTTTACAAGAGATGAATTTCCGGTCGTATTGTCTAAGCGAGGCACTTGCCATGGTGATATGATCAGTAATAGATTTCACAGACACCCCTTAATGAATACGGGGGCTACAAGCGCTCAAATCGACTCGTTCTTATCGAAGCCCCTGTATTAAGAATCAGCAAAATATGGTCATTGAAAAATTCGTTTGGGAGGACGAACCCTTTTTTGTAAAGTGGGCAGAGTAAGAACTCTATTGAATTTTCAAGTTACTATCCACAGTCTGACAGAAGGTGTGTCAGACGTTGCCCCAGCCAAATTCTTTCTATACTAGAGGTAGAAGAAGAACTCAACACAATAACAGTTGCATACCAACAACAAGGCATAGTTAATTTAAGAAGATTGGAAAAAGTGCTGGCACAAGTTTGTTATTTATTTTTGGATGAAAAATTGTTAAGGGAAGAATTCAACTAGTGTAGGGCGTAAACAAATATGTGTGAAGAAAAATTTAAAAAACCATACAAATATTTCGTTACTAATTTAATTTGTACAACCAACAAAAATAATAAATAAAAATTGCTACTTATTAAACATTGTGGTTTCTATTCGCATTTACCACGTATTGCGGTTGTTTTGTTTGAAATGCAAATTATAACTATTTTAAAATATTTTAGCTTAGTTTTAAACCAAAACGAGGGTGGGACAAAATGCTGTAAATTTTTTTTTTTTTTTTTGCTTTCTGCAACAATATTTATTGTACACACATATGTATTCCAAACAATTTTGTTTAAATTCGTTTTAAAGTACTTGTATTTTGTATTCATATATTTTATAGAATTTTTTTCCTCCTGTCATAATTGTTTCTTCCCATTTTAACAAAAACAAGATAATTTAAAAAATGCTTAAATTGCTTTGTGGAATTTTAAATACATCAATTTGTATTTATAACTTTTAGTGTTGATTTTCAAATGCCTACCAAGAGCACATAGAGAAAAAAACACAAGAATACAAAAATAACAATTGCGGTTTTACATTAATTTTTCGATTTAATGAAAATAAACAAATATTCGTAAATACAACAAGCTGCAGCAAACACTATCCCTTCCATAAGACTTTATTCGGAATATATTTCTATTTAGCATAAAATTGTTAACCCCTTTGTAGCAGTTGATTAACTTGATGGAAATTTCAAAAAATGATGCTGTTTAGAGAAATCCCTATGAAAGATCGAATTCTTCAAATTTACTTGACTTGCATGAAAAAAAAATGGTTCTTGTCTGTGATATTCTCATAAAAAAAGATTTTCAGAGGAGTGTGTGTGTCCTTCCTCTTGTATTTAGCTTCTATATTATCCTTCCAAAGGGCACAAGAGCGGTGGTTTCAATACCTCAACTTTAACCGTTTAAATATTTGTTAAAGAGTCACATACAAGATAAGAGGTGTGAACCAATAGGGATTCGATATTTGCCACAACTTTAAAATCTACTGATAAATAATGATAAATATAATGTTCATTGACTATTTTCCATAGTCTAATATGCAACTTCTTATTTATTATCCATCCAAGAAAACGTTATAAATGTTGCTTTTAAACTGACTCCATCATAGTTTTTTGGTTGTGCCCCATTTGGGATTGGCTACACAGTTCGGGCCATGTTTAATTAATGTTTAAAGGAATTACATAGGAAGTAGCATCCTTACAAAAAGTGTAATTCCTGACTGCCATATTCAAATATGCAGTGAGCTACCTAAATCTTAAGTCAAACATTTTGTGTTAAGAAACATCAGTAGTAAATTTTATCCGCTTTTAATTAGAATCCTTATTATATCACAAGTGTGTGATATAATGTGATCCTGCTGTTGATATTTCCCTGAATTGTAGTAGAGTTTTCTGAATTGTAGCTGTAGTAAATTGTTGACTTTAAATTATGGTTTGCGTATTAAAATTTTTTTTTCGGCATTTAGGCCGAGCTAATTGCGCAATTAAGGTATATGTCTGAACATAGTGTAATTCTTACAACATTGACTGATAATATAGATTCTTACAGTAAATATATATTTAAACTGCAAAGTATTTTTAATCTTAGAATATATTGACATACTAAAATTGTATATCTTAAATATTCAGTACGTTGAAGACTGCAAAACCGGTGCAAATATGATTTATTTTAAATCGTTTGGAACTTTCTTTATTAGTGTTTCTTTGGCGATTGGACCCACTATACGTTGCGAAATAGCCATAAGACAATAAACAATAAAATTGTCATGTAGTTATGGACGCCAGATCAAAGTTGTCCAAATTTATAATTAAAGTCATTTCGAAGATACATACTACTGTGGGCAAAAAATAGTAAGACTTTTTTTCATAATTTTAAATTTCTTTATTTATTCCGCCAAATCTATTTCGCCCTCGTCAAAGTAATCCCCCCCAGCTGCAATATATTTTTGCCAACGTTTTTTCCAATCCTCGTAACAGTTGTTAAAGTCCATTTCCGGAATATCCTTCAATGCGCGTAGCGTTTCACGTTTAATGTCTTCAATTGACTTAAAACGGTTTCCCCGGAGCGGTCGCTTGAGTTTGCTGAACAGACAGAAATCACACGGAGCTAAATCAGGCGAATATGGTGGTTGTGGAATGATATTGATTGAATTTTTGGCGAAAACTTCACGAAGAATCAATGCGGCATGCGACGGTGCATTATCGTGGTGCAAAAACCAATTGTTGTCGGCCCATAATTCCGTCCTCTTTTTACGAATAGCTCCGCGCAAACGACGCATAACACTCAAATTGACAATTTTGGCGGTCGGAAGGAATTCGGAGTGCATCACACCTCGATCATCGAAGAAAACTGCAACAAGACGTTGATTTTTGACTTGCTTTGACGTGGTTTTTTCGGCTTCGGCTCATCTTTGGCACGATATTCGGCCGATTGATCGTCTGTTTCCGGGTCGTAAGCGTAGATCCAAAACTCGTCGCCAGTTATAATACGTTTAACGACATCCTGGTAGTCGGAAAGCATTGTTTGGCAGACGTCAACGCGACGCTGTTTTTCAAGAAAATTTAGTGATTTTGGAATCCAAATGATCTTTTAAAATGGTTTTCACTGATCCCTCCGATATTCGAATGAAATCAGTAAGGTCTCTGACTGTTAATCGTCGATTCTGGATCACCGATTCCTTGATTTTATTGACGTGTTGATCATCAGTTCATGTCGATGGTCGCCCTGGACGTGGTTCGTCGTCAACGCAATCTCAGTCCTCTTTGAATAATTTTTACCAATGAACAATACTTGCTAGCGACATACAATTATCACCGAAGGCCTTTTGCAATATTCTGAACGTTTCGGCACCAGAAAATGGAACTTCTTTGTTGAATAATTTCACGCATTATAAAAATCGCCGAATGCACTTGTTGTACTTCAGAAAGACAGGCGTATACTAAACACTAATGATTACTTCAATGTGATATTTGACACAGATGTCACTGACAATCATACCAAAGTAGAAATGGATTCGACGAATGGATTTCCGCGCGAAATTTAAGTTAAAAAGTCTTACTATTTTTTGCCCTCAGTAGTATATCAAGGTCGAAAAGGAAGAAATGGCTCTTTCCGAATATGAACGCACGAATATTAAGTGAATATCTCTCGTCTTTTTAGTCCTGTGGAAATGAAATCATCACAAAATGTTTACAAAAAAACGGGTTAACATTGTATTTCTGTTTCTATACGAATGCATCGGTATTGGTGGCTACTGCATAACATTGATGTCTCGTTATGTGCATGTGTTTGTGTTTATAGTGTAATTTTAATTGGATTAGAATATTTAGTGGTTCGCGTTTGTTTTTATTAGATTTGCCAAAAATTAAAAGCATTTATTTATTTGATTTTTTGCTGCTATTAATTTTTACTTTTTTTTGCCCTGTTGATTGTTACTGAAAATTGTGGTTAATTAAAAATCCAAAAACATAAAAACAGATTTAAATTAACGCAAGCGTTTTTTTCGTTTAAATGTAAAAAAATTGCTTTGATTTTTCATTTAAACAAATTATTTCAAGAATATTTGTTTCAAACAGGACTTTAACAACAATATTAAATGTTTCGCTATATTTAATAGTTTTAGTCATTCAGGTGAGTAAAATCGTTTGTAAAGCTCCTAGATTGCCTCAACTCTAACTTCATACATGCCCTTTGGTGTAAGAATTTCAACCTCTTCGTCCAATTTAATTTGAATTCATTGCACATTTAAAACAATTGTGTTAAAGTTTATTCTACTTCCTTAGTTACATAAGTTTTTTGTCTTAATTTTATTTTTCTTTATAATTCCAAACTTAATTTCTTTTTGTAAAGTTTTCCTATGTTCGTAATAGAAACTAATAGCCATTGACTTTTTGTTACACAAGTTTTAGTTTTTTTTTTTAAGGAATGAAAAAGAATTGGAAAGAGACTCGAAAGGGAAATAAAAAGTGGCGGGTTGGCGTTAAGACCTTGATAACTTTTGTTAAATGTTTTTGCTGCAGCATCTTTATTATTTGCTGCAACTCATCGTGGTAATTTAATTTTATCGTAGAAAATGAATAAAAAACTTTTGATTTTAATGCAAGTTTTACATTTGTTTAGTTTATGTTTGAGGTTGTGAGCGGTCATAAAATTGAAAGTGTAATATTAATTTTCTTGAATTTAAATTATGACACAGTTTAAAATTAAAATGGAGCCAAGCGGAAACAGCCAGATTGTTTTAATTTGAAAATAAAATTAAAAAGTTTTTTACGAAGAATAAAAATTGTTTTATAAAACAGTATATGATGGAGGTTATATTATGGCAATGAGGCGCTCATCCATCCAGTTTAGTACCGTCAAAAATAAGTATTACTATTTCCAGATTGCCTAAATCCTCTCAATGTGATGCAGTTTATACGATTTTTTTAACAATGTAAAGGCGATATTGAAGCAGATCACTAACTTTGTTGGTTCCTTTGCGACCCCAATTCTTTTTTCGAATTTATTTAGGCAACCAATTTGTAATTTACAATTTCCTTACTCTCATTCAAGTCTCGTGTTACCACTAGCCTTTACTCTTGACTGTAGTGATTTCAGACTGTCGACGGGTGACTGTCGACCTTCTTTCACGGAGTCTGTTTTTGATTTCTAGGATTTGTCTAAGGCCATTCACATTAAAGAATTCTGTCCGTGGTCCTAAGCCTTATGCTTGCCAGTGCTGGTCGTTCATACTCAATGTGCGTTACCGCCTAAGCCTTTTTCACCGGAGTATCTATGGAGACTGAGCCGTCCACCACTTGCGAGGTTAATTGTTAATTTTTCAGGATTCCTTTGGCCTATAAACACCGAAGTTCCTACACAGATAAACCCCTCCACCTCTTCCGAGGCTATATTGTCTATCCCTATCTTATTTGCATCGTCCAGCGCCTTAAAAGTATCTATTATGATTGACCCGTCCACCTCTCGCGAGGCACTCTTGCCCCTCTCTTCTTGATTCTTCCCGTCGTGGATTAAAACCGTAGGTTCTTCAGAGATTAAACGCACCATCTCCCGTGGGGCTTCCTGAGTCATCCCTGTAATGCAAAAAAAGATTTCTCTCCACCCACATAGACCTCCATATACACGGGTAAATCTTTATTAAAGTTGAAGATCGACTGGTATCCAGATTTCGCATACTAGAAACCAAGCACCCTCTTTTCCACGCATCCCCGGCTTATGCTGTTCCACTATTTATGGTGTTTTATAAGAGATTGGTGGTAACTTCTCTCCACTCGACTTATTAGACTTTTAGCAAAGACAGGAACCTGTTACCAGCCGCCTCTACGTGAAGGTATAAGCCAAAAATTCTGGCAGTGCCCTCAGTTACTATAAGCCATATATTTGTGCCTGCCAGCTGACGGCCACTTTTTACGATTACAAAAATAATTAAACATAACATAATTAAATATAATTAAAGTAAATTGCAACACAGAAATAAGCATAGGAAAAAGGCAGTATTGCACCTTGGACTTTTAGTTGAGTGCAAAACCGTTACATATTTGTTAAATTTTTGTGCAACATATTCAGAAAGCAACGTGCTGTTTTTAGAGAGGAACACAAGCATGCAGACATAGCAACATATTTGCCAGAAAGGAAAACGCCATAAGTTTGACGTTTTTTTACGAAAGCAAAAAAATTTGCAAAATATTTTTAAAATTGTGTATGAGAAAATTTATTGACATCGTTTAGTAGGGGGATATCTACCTTGAATAATAGCCTTTTGATTTGCAGAGGAGTTCATCATAGTGCGTTTGGCGAATGATAAATGCAACTTCTATTCTTATGACTGAATTCCTCTCTTCCTTTACCACTTACTATATTTAAAGTAAACTGACTGTCAGCCGGTAGTTCACTTCTTACCTTCACATCGCTTAGTACCACGCAATGACTAGCCTAAAACTAAATTTTTAAATTCGAATTGCGAACGTAGGACTCAATCTATAACGGTGTTTTTATTATGACCCCATATTCTGAACGCTTTCTGTCTATATCAAACCACGATTTTAAACGTTGTATTAAAACGTATCACTCTACAGCCCAGACATATAACGTATAAAATGTATAATCGAGGGAAAGAACTCCTTGAGCTTTGCCAATTGGTAAAGTTGGTCCTTGGTACACATGTATCTAAAGAAATACTAAAGAAGCCTGCTGTTAGAAGGCGAGCTAGAGAGGTGACAGCATTTTTAAGGTAGCATATTTGAGGTTTTTACAAATAGATCCGAAACTATAACCTGTAGTAAAAATTGCTTTAAATACAATTTAAAGCTAACAAAATCCCCTACAAAAATATTACTCATAATTGTTTACATCAGCCCAATCATTTTGGTGTTATATACCAAAGAAATAGCAAAAAAATTAAGAACCCACTTTAGTCATAGTTCGGCCAAATAACGTAAGACATAATATAGAATAAAATTTCGGACTTTTACAAATTTGGGCAGTTAGTCGTTGGTACATGTATTTAAAGATTCTAAGGAGTCCAGGCCGTTGGGTCCTAGGTAGAGCGAGGGGGCGATCTGAAGGCGACACTTCTTAGTTTTTTGCTAATGGGTCTGAAACTATAACCTTTAACAAAAATTGCTTATAATAAAAGTTAAAGCTAATAAAATTTCATTATAATTTTATCATCATCAATCAATGTTAACTTATTTATTGATTTTATTTTACAACACATACCAGCGCCCATCAGTAGAACATGTTCAGTCCAGCTCCGATCCTCTCCGTTACGGAAACTTGCTGTGCAATGAAGCTTTTCAATTTGGTAGAGTTAATTGGCACTCAACGCTAGAAAAATAAGTTTCAATTGTTTAAAGATTAAAATTTTTTTTATTTTTTCAACTTTAATTTTTGTTGTAGTCGGACGCATCGAGATTACAAAGTCGTGGAATTTGTATTCATTGTGAAATTTTAAAATCCTGTTTTAAGAGGGTAAAGTAAAATAAAAATACATACTTTTTTATTTAATTAAACTTAATACACCTCTATAAAAATTTGTTACAAAATTGTATTCCGAAATGTTTATTCCATCTTTTCCCAACAACAAGTAATTATAAATTCATTGTGAATATTAGCAGCATTTTCCCTTTAACAAATAAACAAAATCTCAACTTCATACACAAACTTTATTTATTTTCTCTGGTTTTGTACACACACATGCATCGACACACTGTAAACACGCACAGTGTATTTTTAATATAAAATTCATAAGAAGATTAAGTCAAGTTGTTTTAGAAAGTAAAAGTAGCAATAAATACTACTCGTATTCTGTCATAAACAAACACACATTTACACATAGAACTTTTCTACTATAAAATTTTGAAAAGTTTTGTGATTTTGAAATATATTTTTCTTTTGGCTGGGTAAATATGTTTAAGTCATTAAAAGTTAAATATCTCTTTTTATAGTTTTGTGGGAATTTAAATATAATAAAAACAAAGATTAAACGTTAGAAAAAGGGTAACACTAAGAAACTAATTATAAGTTTTTGTCATTTAAAAACTTCAAAGTACTCGTCAAAAGATACAATTTCCGGAAGCTAAAGAAATCAATATTGAAACCTATTTTGTAAAAGCCATATAAAAACGTATTCTGTGCAACCATTATAAAAGCCGTGACTGGAAATGGCAAAAACAACTAGAACAAACTGAAAAAATACTGAGAAAAAGAAAGAGCGATCCTGAGATCTTTGATTTTTCAAAAGCTTTTGACCTTGTTGACCATAAAATATTACTGTATAAGTTGTCACTATATGGTGTGAAGAGTAATGAACTATTATTATTAGAAAGTAATTTTTTAAATAGGATGCAATAGGTCCAAGTTAATAAAGAAAGTAGTTTTATGGGTGCTGTGAATTATGGAGTACCTCAGGGATGTGGGCTAGGGCGGCTATTATTTTCAATGTATATAAATGATTTAAAAAACCTTAATTTATCAAGAAAAATTTTCATGTTTGCGGATGATGTTTGCTTGGTATTAAGAACTTGGTGTTAAGAACCCATATTGAAAGGGATGCAGCTTTAATTTTTGAATTTTCACGGTTAAATAGACTTGTTCTGAATTCAAGTAAGACAAAACTAGTTCGTTTTAGACCAAATACTTTTTCCCCAAATGATTTTTCAGTTCGCATTAATGGCATACCTTTAAAGGAAACTAATTCGACAAAATATCTTGGAATTACATTGCAAAGTAATCTGTCATGGAACTTGCATTTAACAGATCTAAAGAGAAAAATTGCCCGAGGAATTGGTATACTATATAAGTTTAAAAACAAATTAAGTGCAAAAGTTAAGTTGATGATTTATCAGTCGCTAATACAATCGTATTTAAATTACGTGGGCATAGTTTACGCATACAACAAAAATAACATACATTTTAAATCTCTTCAACACATGCAAAGCAGGGCACTTAAAGTAGTATATAATTTCCAATGATATACCCTACAACTGTTTTATATGGAAATATTTGTAAAAAAGTGTTACCAATTTATGGTCTCTATGAATGTCAGGTTTTGAAATACGTATTTAAATCCAGACATGAAATAGGCTATAGAACAATATCTTTTACAAGCAATCAGTCACATTTTAATACGAGAAATGCAAATAACCTAAGGTTTCCTAAATGTAGATTAGAAAACACGAAACAGCGAGTGGATTACCAAGGTGGTGCAAAATTTAATGAGTTACCTATTAACCTGAAAACTATTGACAGAATCTCAGTATTCAAATCATCTTATAAAGAATATTTATTTAATAAGATGGAAACGCTTTTGTAAGTTAATATATGAAATGATATATGATATATTTTTAAAATTTTCTTCATTTCAACTTTATATGGATTATAAAATACATTTAACTAGTTTTATAAATACATAAAATGAGTTTATAAGACTGCCAACTTGCCTCAATAATGCCTACAAGGCGCTGGGGCTGTTACTAATATGAATTTGTAAATAACATGAATTATGAAATAAAAAAAAAAACTCAAAGAACCAATTAAAACAGCAAATAAGGCGTTAATAAAATTATAGTGAAGATCATATCAGTACCACGATTTTCTAATTTCGCTGTGTCAAACTCCAAAAATTTATTTCGAAAATATGTCTCTAAAAACTACGACGAGTGGCGGAATGTGCAAAAGTAACTTAACTATAGTTCAGAAATTTTAAGTTTACCACCAATCTGAAAATTTACTATAAAACCGAAAAAATGTAATAAAAAAATGTAATTGGCAATATTTTAATACAAAACCGAAATTTTAACAAAAAAAACAAACCAATTTTCACCACATTAATTAAAATTTCACCCGCAATTTTTAAATTTCGAGGAAAAACCACAAAAAATAAAATACTTTTTGAAAAACGTCGAAATTTAAACAAAATCGGCGTTTAACAAACATACAAAAACAATGATCAAAAACTCACCACAAGTGATCAATTCGTAAAATATTTAAAATTAACCAAAGTATTAAAAAATTAAAAATTTTATCAACAATTTCAATTAAGCTAAAAAACCAAAAAAAAAATCCCATAATTTTGGAATTCACCAAAATTCAAAAATTTACCATAACACCAAACTGTGGTTTAAAAATTTTAAATTACATATTAAATCACATACATATCTTATAATATTCCAAAAAACCGAAACTAAACAAAACAATTTTAAAAATTATAGATTTAGGCCAAATTGTAAATTCACAACAAATTCGAAAATTTACTATAAATCGAACAACTGGTTTAAAAAAATTTAATTGCTAAAAAATTTATATTTTTAAAAAACCGGAAATTAAAAAAAACATTAAAAAATTTCGCCATAAATTTTAATCTTACAAAAATTACAGAAAATTCACACAAATTTGTAATTTACAAAATTAAAAAAAATCTAAATTACATCAGAACTGGGTTTTGTAATAAAACTTAAAAAATAACAAATTTTAATATCATAAAAGTTATAAATTTTATTAACAATCTAAATTAATCAGAAAAAAAGATAAATTTCACCATAATTTGGAAATTCATCACGGACCCAAACTATAGTCCAAAAATTTTAAATTACAAAAATAACAAAGTTTTCAAAAAATTTTAAGTTGCAAAACAAACGAAATTCCATCAAAAAATTACGAAATTACCAAAATTAAGAAATCACCAAAAAATCCGAAGTATACCATAAATCAAGAAACTGGATTAAACAAATTTAATTGCTACAAAAGCAATATTTAATAATAAAAAAACAAATTTGACCAAGAGTACCACTTAGAACACTATTAACAAATTTTGGAATTTTACCACAAAAGCTTAACTTAGCGAATTCAAACTATAGTCTAAAATTTTACTATAAAATCGAAAAACTGGCATAAAGGAAAATAATTCTGAAAATACCACTCAAACTAAAATTTACAAAATTTTAAAATTGTGAAAATAAATTTTAATTTTACCAAAATTTTGCAAAAACAAATCGGTTTTTTATGAAAAACTTAGCAATTGAAAAAAATCGAAGTTACATAATATCCAAAATATCTATATCTTAGAAGAACCATTATTTTCGCAAACAAGGAACCAAGAATAAACATTACCATATTTTAAAACTTAACGACAAAATTCACCCAAAAGCTAAAATTGTACCGAAAACTGTAAATTTTATTAAATCTTCTGCACTGGAAAAAATATGTAGTATATATTATACGTTTGTGAAGGGCCAAATTCAGCACTGTCACTTTATATAAGTCTTTTGAACATTTCGAAAACATGGCTACATTTCTAGGATATTTACGAAACTACGTAATTTAACATATATTCTAGTATTTACATATGTATGCATGTATATATGTGTGTAAGTGAAATAATTTTTAACTCAATTTACAATAAATTAAAAGTTTAAACTAAAACTAGTCAAGCGAAATTGGGCTGTGATTATTTTTTAACTGAAAGTTTTAAGCCAATAAACGAAAATTATATTTTCAGTTGAAGTATTGCTATTTATTTTCGGCAACGAGTTTTCTTTAATAGCTTGCCGCTATTTGTTATTTAAGTTGAAACGATATTTAAAAAAAATATATACATTTAATTACAAAAATTTAATGCAAAAGATACAATTGTACCACCTTACGAGTAAATTCGTATTTATTGCTTCTGTCAATTATATGCTTCTTAATTCGGCTTTTACAATTTTCAGTTGATAATACATATAGTATATACCCCGATGGGATTGTTTTAGTAAGAGTTTAGCCTAAAATAAACAACAAGCAGGCATACTGGCTGCCAAATATTTATAAGAGGTAATAAATTTTGCTTTTAATTTATTTTCGGCAGAAAGCAAGTTCACTAGTTTTAGAATGTTATAATTTTTAGTAATAATGGATAATCACTAGACTTCCCATTAATATCTTCTCTAAATTTGACGAGGAAATAGTTGAACTGGCAACAGTAACTTCACCACGGCGAGAGATAACCATGCTCTAAAATAGGTCATGCGTAACCTGCATTGTGGTTTTCTTGTTACCGATTTTAAAACTATCGGTCTGGCAAGGCTGTTAAATATCTGTTATCTGAATCGTTGTTTATTTTTTGAAAAGTTTGCCACTTACGAATATGAATCGTTTAACAACAGAAGAACGCGTAAAAATAGTTTCAATTTAATACCAATGTGATGGTTAACAAGTGGCAATTTTTCGAGAGTTACAGGTTGATTAAGGTCGTCATAATAGGCCTACTGTGCAAGACATTGGCTAGATTATAAAGAAATTTAAAAAAAAATTAAAACGTTACAAATGTGGTCAGGCCTGTACATCATCGCAATGTGTGTGTGTCCAAATTTGTAGATTTCACAGTGTTCTCAGCAATTGGGCCTATCTTATGGCTCGTTAAGACGTAATGCAAACATTGGGATTTGCACCTAAGGTTCAACTGGTGGTTCGGAATATTTAATATAGACTTTCCGAAAGAATTTTCGTCATTTCATATAAAGTTTTGTTCGAAGACAAACCGGTTTCGGCTATCTGCCATCTTCATCGTAATTTTTCGTTCTCAAAATCAAATCACCCGGTCAGATATAAAATCAAGAATCAACATAAAAAATTTCTTATTCATCTAGGAATTTCTTACTGGGTTACTACTACTTCCGTCACTTAAAATATCTCAAGAAATAATACAATAAGGACTCAGGCTTTCACTCAATGCCTCTTTCGTTGATTCCAATTATTTCTCTAGTATCAAATTAAATATTTATAAATATAGATAACATGTCAATTTAAACATTTACTTGCTTTCAATATGCCCCGAAACAAAAAAAAGAGCTCAAATTCAATTTATGCAGATTTCATGACTCACATGCATGGAAATCGAAGAAAAACTTATTTCCAACTTGCTCCTACAACATTCACATCAATGGCACTGAATGCAAAAATTTCTGGAGAATACAAAGAGAATAATGAAAAGGAATTGATGTTCTATAAAATCGCATAGAGAAATAAAGAAAATAAATAATTCCATACAAAAACAGGAAAACTTATTCATATGTAAATCAACTACAAAAAACAGTTCTACACTTAATATACTCACTTGGATATTTATTCGTATCGTTGAATGAAAATCAGTTTTGAAATAGCAAAATCGAATAAAACGGCAAAAGCGCATACAAGATGTTATGAGCTGGGGGGAAAATTGAACAACATTTAAGTGGAGTTAGGGAATGATAAACTCACATAGCAAAACAACTTGTTGATTGAAAATCATGTTGAAATGTTAAATGCTGTCAGGAGATTTAATATTTTAAACATGCGAAAAAAAGAAGATTTCGTGTAAATAATAAAACTTGTTTCCTTCGTGTGTTTTCGAAATTTTAGTAGGAAAATTAAAAGTGATTTTTTCTTTCTGCGCTTTTTTAATACAAATAGTTGCGTTTTCAAGGGGCGTATAAAGTGCTCCATAATAATATAAAAAATGTATTTATCAATTCCACTGTTTGAGTCAAATAAAAACACTTTACAAACAATCAAAAGTAATTTTTGAAAGTAATCGAATTATTCTTTTGGATTATTTGTAATCAATTAATAATAATGCGAAGCTGAACATATTGAATTTCTGCACCTTTTAAATAAAAGTAATCGAATTATTCTTTTTGATTATTTGATAGTAATCTCAAGTTTTCCTCACTATTTTTAAATTATTTGTAATTAATTAATAATAATGCGAAGCTGAATATATTGAATTTCTGCACCTTTTAAATAAAAGTAATCTAATTTTTAATCATGGATGACACCAGCCGCCATGAGTGTCATGGGCTGTTTATGCACCTTTCGCTATTTTTCAATAAAAATTATCAACGAATAAAATTAATTGACGGTCTTATCAAGATGGTGTTAAAATTTTGTAAACTTAGTGTCGAATATTTTTCGTAAAAGAACCCTAAATATTTTCAATTGTTCGCATAGATGATCATCTCACAGTTAAAGGGACAGCAGCCTTAAGGCTACCCTATCTAGCCCATCTTAAGGAAGGTGTTATTGAAACAATAGTGATTGGTGAAACAATGAGATAGTACTCGAATAGGACGGTATGTTATGGTACACTGACAGATCCAATATAGAAGATGACTATGCTGGGGTTAGTAAGTAGCAATGCGAAAAACAGCTTTCCCTTTTCAGGCGGATTTCTACGCCTTAGAGCTCTGTGCTAAATAATGTTTAAGTTGGGGCACCCTGCATGATTTCGTTTAGCCAGGCTGCCTTAAACTTATTAGCAAACTTTTCATTCCAAATAAAATTGGCTAGCGATTGCTTTCAACTTCTCGATACCCTAGGAGCGAGGAACTCCTTATGTATGGTTAAAAGAATTGCATTGCCCAACGGATAGCAGTGTGTCCTGTACATTTATTACTTTCATTTATTACTTTCACGCGTAGGGGATTGTTGATTGAATACCTTCAGTTTCTAGTCTTAAGATGGCTCCACAAGCACGTTTGCTAGCGTATGTAGTTATGCAGCATTCTTTAGAATAATCACAAAAATTTCAAAGTTGCCATTGTTTTTTGGTACTTACATATTTTGTATTTTAACTAAGGTTTTTTTTTTAATTTAGATGTTATTGTATTGGCAGTTTATACACCAGCTTGAAGCCATTTTTGTGGTATCAATATATTATCATTGCTTGATTAGAAATCCGTTGGTCATATGATCTCTGATCTGTTGGGGATATCGAGCAGAGCTTTTACTTTTTGGTCCATTTTTGACCCCCTAGAATCATCAAACTGATTTTAGGCAACCAATTTGTAACTCACTTTCATTGAGTCTCCTGCTAACCCTTGCCTTTACTTTTGACTCTAGTGATTTCATACTTTCGGCTGGTAACAGTCGACACTCCTCCTCAACACGGAGTATCTTGTAATTGCTAGCATTTTTCTTAGGCTTATCTCCCCCATGGCATTCACATTTAAGAATAGTTTGCCCGTGGGCCTGAGCCTTATGCTAGCCAGTGCTGGACATTCACACACAATGTGGGCCACCGTCTCGGCCTTTCCAGGCACAATTTGCAAGTATCATCTTCTACGATTTTCATCCTGGCCAAATGATACTTGAAGTTTCCATGACCTGTCACTAACGCAGTGATCCGGCTTAACGTAGCCCTATTATATCTGTGCACCTTACTGGCCTTCCTGCCGAACGGCTCTTTAAGTAGCATTCGTAACTGATTGTACTGATTGTCAAGTGCATTGAGAACAGGTAAGGATGCTGAATTATTTTTTGAAGCGTTCATCAGTGGTATGGCAATGTCGTAAGATACAAAATCTGAACACTCTTGTACTTCACAACCTTAAGCTGAATGTCATCCTCTAAAATATGGAATCCATGTGATACGAGGAGATCTTCCATATTTAAATGGATTTACCTATAGTAGTTATTAAGCCTTGTTCAATTCTAATATTATTAGACTTTTTGTATAGCGTATTTATTTTTTAAGAACATTATTGTATTTAACAACAGAAAGATTTGCTCACTGTATCTAACAGAAGTGTTGATCTATTCACATTCAACGATGTGTTAGTTTCAACTTAACGTAGATTATTTGTTTGCTGAGAATTTAGGAGATTCCGTACGTTTTCCGAATTACATTGCGGTTATCTTTTCCGTTGTTGTAATTGTTACTACTATTGTTACAGTTAATATAATGGTTTCTACCGCGGTTATTTCTTTCATTATTAATTTTTAACGACATGTTTTCCTTGGTGGCTGGGGTTGGCCCAGCCCAGGGACACTTCAAAAAAAGTCTCGAGATGCTCCTTACATAAAGCGAGATAAGGAAGCGTAACTCTCAACGCTACTGCAGCCGCTCCCCGTCGGTGTATTCAACTGTGTGATTGAAGCCCTCTAAGTACCAGGAAGGGGCTTAACCTTAGCTGGGTATTACTAGGCATTCACCATTTGCTATGGTCAGATTTACAATTGGAGGGTTAAAACATCTTCACCTTATGTCGGCTGCAGACTAATTATTCCTCAACAATGCTGTGTCAACACAGATGTATCGTAAGCTCCCATAAACACAGACGTTCGTGCGTTCAAATCAAAATACATATTCGAGGCCAGCACAATACAAATGTTCGAACAAAGTGTTACCCCACATGTATATTGAGTTGTAGCATTGCGAACGACGTCTGACAAACAACTTGCATTATAATTTAAAATTAAAGACGTTAATTCAAAACTAGAACGTAAAGTAATAACAAAACTTCATATGTTTAGTTCTAGTAACATACAACAAGCAGCATTCATAGGTAACAATACCTTGAATAACATAGCGATGGTTAGAACGCATTACATTAATATGCGGTTGATTAAAAAAGGATTAAAAAGTGACCTTTGGGGTTACAAATTGTTACTGTTATTATTATTTAGTATATTGTTTATACCATCATAACGTTGTGGTATATTTCAGTGGCGATTATTGGAAAAGGATAACAAAGAAATTAGTTGACCGTATACATCGGTGCATTTCAAACGAATTTGGAAAATAAGATCATTCATGTTTGTGTATGTATCTGATTCCATTATAAATTGTACCATTTCATTTACGGCGTTTTTCACTACTGCTCTTACTGCTGCGCATGGCATACGTACAAGGGATTTGTGTGATAAAATCATCATATATGTAGGCGTGTTTCAAGTTTTCGGTTAGGTCTCCTAGCTGTTGTCTATAGGAGTCGGCATTTTTGCCTTTTTGTCGGACGTGCATCAGCTTTGCTACGACAACGTCGACATTTTGGCCTATTAGGGTGGTTTTAGGCGTTTCCACAATTTATTGCAGGAATGTCTCAGTTGAGACAAAATTTCTTAATGTACCTTTTGGCTAACAGTTAGAAAGAAGTAGGTTTCTGTTATTGAGAATACTAAACTTAATGCGTTTTAAAAAACTTTGTCGGTTTTCTGAACTACCATCAAAATCTGGAATAAGATTTGAGGTGGTTACCAAAAATTAATTTCTTTATAATTTGTTCGTGAATAGAGGCAGAAACTTCTAATTGTGTTCCTTTTTTTTAGAGTTACCGATAAAAGTTTTTCTCATTTTTAAACCAAAAAGATTTTTTTTAATCGTTCGTCGGAATATCAAAGCAAGAATTCAGTTTTTATCATTTCTAACCCAAAACGATTTTTTTTATACCCATCAGCGGCCTGACCTTATGGAAAATGCCTCTTAAGATTCTGAAGGCACCAAACAAATACATGCATGTAATGTTAAATATGTATTCATGGATATTTTAAACAAAGCAAAATACTTAACTTTTTAAGATTTTAAACAGAAACTTAATTTTACAATTTTAAACTGAAAAAATTAATCCAATTAAGAAGCAAAATTAATATGTGAAAACTTCGATCCCCATTTAATTTTAAATTTCCCACAATGTGAACAAATTAAATCCAACATAATTTTGTTTATTCCTTTTCAAGCCAATTAAAATCACATTAACAACTTACATACTACCCCATAACTTAGCAACAACTTGTTAACTAAATTATAAAGATAAATGTATTTATCAACAACAGCAACAAGCTACAAGCCTTATAAACACGTTCGACACAGACACACAATACAACAGTCGTTGTGAATGACCATAGACATCCGGTAACGAAAACAAGCAGGTACTAAATGATTTGATAACGAACACAACAAAGAGATAAAAAAAAATAAAACGGAAGAAGGAAATGTAAAAATACCATTGCAAGAAAAAAATACGCACACACGGAGAGGTTCAACACACGATAAACTATGTCCGCATTAACACTGACAACACTGATGCTACACACACGTTGTAAGACAACAAAAGGTCTGGAAAACAATAAGAAAAATTCCTCAAAGAGCAGTCCATAACAACAGCAGTTCTAGAGAAGAGATCGAAGCGTGAAAACTAAATAATTTCAAATTGTTCTCTTATCCAAATTTCTACTTTAATTATAATAAAGCATCATTGTAATGTAAGTAATAACATTTTCCTACCATTCTCTCTATGAACCGAAACCACTGTAACCATTTTAACACCCGTATTAAACAAAATTTACCTTTCGTGGAAATATCTCTAAGTTGAGGTTTACTAGCAAGGCGTCTGAAAAGGTAAAGTGTGAAAATGGTCAATTAGTAAGAATTGTTACAAAATTTAGCTTTATAACAAACATCCATCCGCCTTTAACTCAGAGAAGATAGTTGTCTGACAATTTGTCTAATTGTCTGTCGGTTTGCTGGTTTCAATGTCTGTTGTCAAAACTACAAGACAAGTTAAGGTAAAATAAAAGCTCATACCCTCTTTTGCGAACACTAAAATAAACAAATGTACACACTTTTATGTGTAAAGATGCGAGGGTGGATCAATAAGTCCGTGACTTTTCGAACTTCCCTCGTAGTTATATGAAATGCAACTCTATTCCCATCAAGTACCCCTTGTTAATAAACAACTGTCCTAATATGAGTAAGTGTCGTCATTTACTTTGCGTTTAACAGCTGTTCAAAACATACAAGCTCGTTTTTTTTGTTCAATTTGTCTAAAAATTGAAAAAAAAAAGAATTTCGAGTGCTCATTAAACATTATTTTTGGCGAAAAGAGACCGTCCATCAAACCAAGGAAAAGCTCGATAAATACTATGGGGACTCTGCTCATCGATTTCAATAGTAAAAAATTGGTTTACTGACTTTCGTTGTGGTCGCATAAGTACAAATGACGCTGAACATTCTGGACGGCCAATTGAGGTCAGTACACCCGAAAATGTCGAAAAAATCCATGATATAGGTTTGGCCAATCGAAGAGTAAAAGTGCGTGATGCCATGGGCATTTCATATGGCAGTGTGGTTTCGATTTTAAATGATCAGCTGGGTTTAAGAAAGTTGACCATAAACGTAAACGTGTGACAATTTCAAGGATTGTTTGGAGTTGTTTAACCGCAATCCGCATGAGTTTTTGCGGCGTTTTGCAACCGTGGATGAAACATGGATCCATTACTGTACTCTGGAGACCAAGCAGTAGTCTAAACAATGGGTTTCTACGGGTGAACCTGCTTCGAAGAAGGCCAAGGTAAGTTTGTCGGCCAATAAGGTAATGGCAAGAGTTTTTTGGGATGCACGCGGGATAATTCACATCGATTACCTTCACAAGGAAAAAACAACAAACGGCGAATATTACGCCAACTTATTAGACCGATTTAATGAGGATTTAAAAAGAAAACGACCCCATATGACCCACACTTGTGCAGTCTCAATGGCAGAACTCTATGAATTGGGTTACGAATTCTCCGGATTTAGCCCCTAGTGACTACTTCCTATTTCCAAACCTATAGAAATAGCTCGGTGGAAAGAGATTTAGCTCCAACGATGAAATTATTGACCAAACAAATGCCTATTTTAAGGACCTCGAAAAATCCTATTTTTTGGAAGAGATACAAAAACTAGAGAAACGTTGGACTAAGTGTATTGAGTTTAAAGGAGATTATGTTGAGAAATAAATTTTTGTTTAAAAAAAAACTGTGTTTCATTCAAAAAGTCACGGACTTATTGATCCGCCCTCGTACATCAGAAGACACACATAAATGTTACGAATAGCGTACATATATTTATTGGGGCTAATGTCTGACATTAATTGCTGCAATTAAAAGCACACAAAGTTGACAGCTTCTATACGTAATCAAAACATTTACTGTGTATTTGACAGCAGCAATAACAATAACAAGAAGAGTTAATACGTATACATGGGAACGAGTATACGAGTATATGTCTGTCTGTAAAAGTTAACCACTCAATGATTATTTACACGAAGTGAACTGTACGAGGAGTATTCTAGCAGACTATTCTAACCAATAAATAAAGAGAGACATGTATTTTAGTGAGAGCGTAGCCTCGAACATATTTAATCAGCTGGTAACGACGCCGAAACGAGCAACGAGGGAAAGTTATGAAAAAATTAATAGCGAATTTTTTTATAGGTATTGTAACGTAGTTTAATTTTCAAGCTGGGGTTAGGTTCAGTCTTCATAAGGTTACACTAAAGGTCTGCTTCCTCTAATAAGGGCATGGTACATGGTATATGAACGCAGCTAATTTGTTAATGAAACTATCACGATAAATGTAGATTTGTCTACTAAGTTACGGCCAGATGATTTTGTGAGACCTTTTAGTTCAAAAAATATGAATGAATGTAAGATAACTTTAGTAGACCTTATTTTAATACACTAGGCGACTGCAGTATGTTAGACACAATATATGGTGTTAAATATGAAGAATATAACATAAATTCAGGAGACCTTATATTCAGCAAAATACAATTATATACGAAGAATAAACGATAATTTTGACAGTCTATATGCAAATAAACTAAATGAGAATTATAATGTATAATTAATGTGTATTCAAAATACATTGGCTACCTAGTACTAATAATATGTGTCCAGTTTATAATACTCGTACGTTATTTACCTATTACTAACGGTTGCGTGTCGCTTTGCATAGCGGATGTGTGTTTAAATTTCTAAATTTGTATCAGCACGTTTCAGTGTTTACCACTTTATGAGCAAATTGCTTTACTAACAAGCTGTTTGTGCTATCAAGAATAAAATTTAAGAATAAAATTCATTGACACTGCATTAGTCAGAACACTGAGAATATCGTAGCCGTACTCTTTTTAGTTAAAAATAATGCAAACCAATCGCTTGCTGACCATTCAAATTCATTGAGTAATAGACCTACACCTTTAGTAGATCAAACATACTCAAAAACAAATTAAGAATTTCTGTTCAATTTGAGCGCCGGAACTTCTTAAATAGGCTCAACTGAAGATTGAAGAAAATCAGTAATGTGCTGATATATTCATTTCATGGCGGTTGAGTAACGATATTTCATTTTGTTAAATAAAATTTATTTATAGGGTTCCGAATCATACCATGTTAGAAGACTTTATTGTTGAACTTAACATAAGCGGGTATATAGTCGGTATGAGATGATGCCTCATTTACAAGTCCGATTCAAGTATTGATCTATAGAAGTTCATGTAATGTATAAACTTCATGTCTGTCATCTGATTACCTCTTCATTAGGATAGCATGAGTCGTAAACTTATGCTATAAAGTCACTAATATAACATGAGTTCAGAGCCGATGACTTACAGTCGCTGCAGGACGGATTTTTAACCAAAAATGTCATAGCGGTAGCAATGATCTAATACTACAGAGTGTCTGGTAGCAGATTTATAAGAATCATTACTTTGTGGAGACAGCGAACGCACGATGCTCACTCGACCACTGCGACATCGTGACTGACAAATCCACACAATCGATAATTCCAACGGCACTACCCTCCGCCCCGTTTAATACTTTTTGAAATAATCGTATTTAAACATAAAAATTTGCCACCAGACACCCGGTACTTGGTAGTAAAAAACATATTGCTTTTAGTTATTGCAATACAGGAAAACCAAGTCTGTTGTGTTTTAATGCACGTAATGCTTAAACAAGTTTCGCTTTCCGTCGATATCTTCCAGAATTTTATTAGCAATGTTCCTGACTTCAAAATCACCTAAAAAAAATGGGAGTCGTCTTTCAGCAACATATCTCACTAATTATGGATCTGTATTACTCTCAAGTCATCATACCAAATGTGTTTAACCGCACTACTCTTATGTCACATACCTTTCCGCACTCTAGAGTTAGCGTAGAACTGCAGAATAATCAGTGCCAAAAAAAAACCGTGTCGTGTGTCCTACCCTGGGTATGATAACGCAGTAGAAAACAATAGGGGGAAATTAACAGCTGACAACAGATATATATTTTTTTTGTAAATAAACATTCAGTTTATGGCTGAAGAAAAAATCGAAATGGTGGCGATGGCCATGATGAAGCGTCACCGAGGTGTCTTGGTGGCGATAGGCGAAATTCTCGGTCTTTTTTGATTGGAACGTGCAAGAGGACAAGGAATAGTTGTGGTGTGGCGGTAGAAAAAAAAAGGTACAGCCAGTGAAGTGCAAAATTCAAAGGAAATAGATTGAATACATCTGCAAGCTGAAAAGTGATTTATTTACAAACAAAAAAATAAAAAATCAACTTAAAGACAAATTTACATTATATACAGTGGATAATGACTAGAAATAAAATTAAACGTTAAACTAAGTGTGAGAAATTAGAAAAATTAAAACTAATTCAAAATATTAAATGAAAGCCTACAATTAAAATAAAACAAAAATTAACAAATCCACCAAAAGTTGAATCAATCCACTACTCGCCACGTCAACCACCATTCGCCACCACAGCCACCTGCCGAAGCCGAATGCCAAAAGCCTGCACCAGACACCGAGGGATCAGCAGCCATTTTGATTAGCCATCCACCAGGTATTCTGCCGACCGACTATAAAACTTCACGACGAACGACCTACGGACGTTTTAGAAAAATTTTATATTTATTTTATTATTCTTTTTTTTACTTTTAAATTCATAACTAAGTTAAGTCACCCCGTAAAATCCAGTCCTCTTGCGTCAATGCGGCAAGAGTGCGCGCGCCGTTAGAGTTGGGCCCAGTTCAGCAGCGATCGTTGCGTAAAATTGATTCGTGACTAAAAGTAAAAGAAAGTGAAAATATATATAAATTCGGGACAAAATTTTGCCATATTTACTGACATTCGGATAACGCGAACGTAACGGACGGACGGCAGATCCGGGAAAATCCAACTGGGCACAGAAGCCGAATAAACGCAACATGAAATATGGTCACCAGGAGAAGATATCCACCATTTTATAAAAACAAAACTTATACCGTTTGAACAGTTTAAAAATTTTATATTTTAATTTACATATTTTGAAGATTTTATTTATCGATTTATAAATCTACGTTTTGTACATTTCATTTTTTATTTATAATTTTGTAATCGGTACAAATTTCCCTTTTTTCAACTTGTGCATTTGATTTTTATATTTAATATTAAATCTCAAATTTACTTTTGGTTTCATTTCAAATTAATATTTTTTTATTTTTTTTTTTTGTTAGCAATTCTATTCCTAAATAAAATCTATGTGAATTTAACTTATTTTTGAAAAAAATTTAGATTTTGTTTCGCTATGAGTGAGTAAACACTAAGGGTAAATAGGAAGGTGATAAGAAGGTAAGTGTTGAGTTTGGGATAACCTATTGAAAACACGATGGCCAAGGTTATCATGGTGGAATCCTTTAGGTTTCCAGAGGGTGGGCGGCCCCGGTTAAAATTCCATCGCTTAACCGCGTGAACTGTGTGTGTGAACGGTAGTGGATGCAGTGGATGTAATTGTAGTCTCCGTTCTCTCTTTCGGGCTCCATAAATTTTCTTATATATTGTCGTTACAAGGCTGACATGAATTTTTTTGTAGTAAGTTTAGAGCAGATTGGTTGGCAAGAACCCGACCCCAAGACGGCGAGCCACAGCCGGAGCAACCGCAAGCATGTCAGCGCCGCCAACAATCGTGCCACCGTACGTTTATTCAATTATTACCAGTTACTACCACTACAACCGCTAACGAGTTATCCCCTCAAAGTTAATCATAATATTTCGCGTTCACGCGTCACGTATACAATTATGTTTAGATATTAAGACGTGAATACCCTTAATATAGTTTATTTATTTAAAAAAAACATATATTATTTCGCAATGTCTATTCTTGATTTGTTTGTTGTAAACTTTAATATTCTTGCTAATCTATAGTTTTGTTTTATTATAACAACCACATTCGAACATATACAATCTTGTCATCTTATTAACACACTCACTATGTTTATGTAAAATAAGTCATCATTATTCTGCATTCACGATTTTGTTTTCTTTACATGTTTGTTCTACGCTTTCTATGTGGACAATTCTGCATGGCCAGTTCTATGTAATTTTATTTTTACTTGTTAGGAATGAAAAGGCATGCACAATCATGATAAAACTTATTTTATTTTGTAAATTATAATTTTGAATATTAAGAAACAAAAAAGAATCAGGTAAAACTTCAAACTGAAGTGTTGCTTGCCAACAATTATTATATTAAAAAAACGATGAAATAGAGAGGACAAATAGCAATAAGACTAATTTAATAATTTGAGACTAATTTAATAAAAACAAGTAATAGAACTATAATTGGCTTCGCCGAATCTTATATACCCTTCACACAGGTTTTAACTACTAAATGTACTACAATTCAAAGATTGTCTAGTGCCGTCAAAAAGACAGACACAGTTAATTGAAGTCGAACTGGTTTCGCTAAGAATTTTATGAATTTTTCCTTTGCTTTAAAATAATTTTCATACTGCTTTCGCTTAAATAATTGAGGAACTTCTGAATCATATATCCTTCTTTACGTCTTTACTGTTTTAAAACGCTAGCCTATCGTTTGCTATCTGCCATGTTCATCCTAACGGGCTTAGTTTGAACATAAATTTTAATTTTTAAGTGCCTCATAAATGTTTTCTTCTTTACGAATTGCTATTTCATTTCTATTAATGTGATATAAGAGTTAAACTTAAAAAACTAAAGAGCCAATACAGTCATTAAATGAAAGAGATAAAAAAGTCATGACCTTTTCCTTTTGCACCAGCCATAAATTTTGATTGGATAGATTTATGAGGATTTTTGGAGAAACGTCATTACCACAGTTAAATAATCGTATGGCTCTTGACTGACCATTTTAATAATAAAAACTTATATTGATTTTGCTTCTGATTTATTAAAACAAATTAAAGTTGTTTTCAAGGTAAATCTGATAGTACAAAGGAAACAGTATTTAAAGGAGTAAACATTTTGCCAAAAATAATAATATATAATATTTTTTAATTAATTTAAATGGATAATTTCACGGAGTTCAGAAAAGTTTAACATATGCACACAATTCATGTAGTTGTTTGAAATTTCAAAAAGAAGTTTTTTTGTTATATTGAAAAATATAATTTCAAGATTTGAGTTAAAAGGGAAATGGCCAGCTAAATAGCCTACTTACTATCTCAACAATGTTAGCATAGTATAAAAAAGAAAATCAACCGAAAAGTTTCTGTCATGGATATTCCATATAGCCATATAAAAAATTATTTTTAATTAATTAAGGCTTCGGTTTTGGCATACAATAGTGAATGACAATAATTTACACAAGATGTTCATAATGCACGTCAGGATAGAATGTTTGAGAATAAAATTTTGTGAGGACTTAGAAGAGGATTATAAATTTAACATTTTTATAGAAACCACCTTAAACCCCTCAGATGCAGATGATATTTATCAGTTTCCATTTTGCTCCTATCAGACGCCGATTTTACATAGCCCAATTTCTTTGCTTCTTATCTAAAACGAAAAGAATTTTTTTTTCGAATTTCTCATTTAGGAAAACCTTAAATGTTAACCGTTTTTAAAGGGGTGAAGTGAAGTTCCCGATTCTCTCCTTGTTGGTCCTGGCCTGATTTCCTTCTAAAATTTACAATTGCCAACACTATGCATATTTCAAAGCAACTTTTATTCAGCAATACAATTTTGATAGGCTAGTTGCTGAATCACCTTCCTCAACTTCTTCTGTATACCCTAAATCGCTTCGAAACGCTTATTACGAAGCGCAAGTTATGACTTATTAGAATAAGAAAGCCTTCATGCCATATAAATTCACTGTGAAACTCTCTTACGTGCTTCCGGATATGCACTCAAAAGATGAGTAGTTTCTCCCAAATTATTATTTTTGCTACGAACGTTTTGCTGTTTGTATTAATAGTCACTAGTTAAATGGTGCTCACCACTTATTATGCCCTCTCGAGGAGTTCCTGCCTATTACCAGGCAGACCTGCTTGGGTGGCTGCATATGTTGGACCACTTTATGTAAAGTTCGGTTCATAAAAGAAACGTTTTGATTGCCCATGACAAGCAGTCGGTTATAAAAAGCATGAGGCAAGTAAACGTACATACGACAAGCTAATGCTAGAATGTGTTCTAAAATTAATCTCGGTGAATTAGGTAACGTTGATGTGGATAGAAGGACCCATAAGTACAGCTTGAACCGAAGCAAGAAAAGAACTAGCAAAAAGCGAATCTTGCTGTGAATTTATGTGGACCAGAACTCAAAGTTGCATTGGGGAATGGCCTAGTGCTTGCACTAAATTCTACTACAAAGTTCAGATCTTCCTCCAACGCCCGCTCCTCAAACAAATAGCTTTATCTGGTCGTTATCTTTGAGCTCCTGAGACGGTTGAATTTTGTAGGCGTATATTCCTAACGTCCGACGAAAAATTCACCAACTAGAAGTGTACAAAAGTTCTAGTTCTTGTGAATGGCTTTGGGTACCCTTTCACACTTTCACAGACAATGGCGATGTTCTAGACCGAGCTGGCGTTCTTTTGATGTACGGATACTGGCTGATTGTATAGCGAAGCAATAATCGGACAGAATGTCTTTTGGGTAATCCTGCCACATCGAGGTATTTGTATTCGGGAAATATGGTGGAACCAGTCCACATGGTTTTTCTGGATGTGGAGAAGGTTTGAACAGTAACTAAATCAGTAACCTCAGTGGCTATAAGTTCCGCACTGTTAGAGAGGCGCCCTTATAAAATTAACGTGGGGGTAGCGCGTAAAGTTTTTGGAGCATGATCAATGTGGATTTGCTTTACAATTCAATAGCAAGTCAGGAGAGCAGGAAAACAGGTTGCTCAGTAAGGAGTAAGTTTGTGGTCGAAGTAGCTATGATGCCAAAATTTCCATCTGCGTGATAGAAGGAGCATATGAGCGGTGGTGAACGACTTGTGTTCACCAAGTTTGTTGAATAAACTGTAAATGAATTACCATTGTAATTTAGCTAGATTGGCAAACACTTGCAAACTTTTAGCTAATAATTGGTTTAAAAAAATGTATTAAGTTGCCGTCAGCTCAATCGTGTAACTTGCGATTCGGTATCAGTGTTTGAATAATAAACAGCAAATTTGGCGCTCATTGCTGTCATCATTTTTCCGCTGTTGATGAATCATTTTACATTTAGTGTTACTTTTTTCCATTTTGAAAGAGCATGCTTTCAAAACTTTTTTATTTGAACATCACATGTTTGGAATATACAAAATTTTATCTTCATTTCAGTGTTAAAAAATTTAGCCAAATTTCGCGCTTAGTAAAATTTTATAAAACTGAAATAATAATGAGTTAAATTCTAAAGTTTAAGTAATGCTCTGTAATCAAATTTATACAAAACATTGGGCTTTAGTATAACGTTTGAATCCTATTAAGGAAATGGGTGTTTATCCTATTTTTGTTTGGAAATAACAATTGAATGGTATTAACAAAACAATACTAACAAAAGCAGAGCTTCTAAATGTGTATGATGTGGATTTGCATAAAATCGTTAAAAAAATTTTAAAAAGAGATTTTAGAACACAATTTAAAAAAAAAATACTCAAGTAAAGTGGATGAAAAGTTGGGCAAAACTAAGAATAAAATCTACATAAATTTTTCTTTATGTTTTTATTTCAATATGTTTTCTTTTTTCGTTGGCATTTGTTTGAAAGCGGAAAAAATGTTTTTGATGTTCAAAAAAATACCATTTGGTGTATGTGTGTGTTAAAGTAAAAAGTACTTACTGGCAAATAATTCTCCCTTCAAGCTATTGAAAAAAGAATAAAAGGAAAAATGTGCATTTGATCAACTGAATCACGAGGATGTCCATAGTAACCATGTTTTAAGAAGATACAATTTTATTACTGCGAAAGTATGTCAATTCAAAAAACAAACAGAAAATATGACAGACGTTGTACGAGTAAATCAATCCTTAAATCACTAGAATTAATATTAAACACTTATCAAAGGCAACTTTCTCACCAAATAAATAATTAGGTATAAACACATCGTTGGCTCAAGCAACTCAGTCTTATTCAATTTAATTGAGTAGATCTATAATCCCGGGCGCTTCTTACGAATAGCTTCGCGCAAACGACGCATAACACTCGAATAGTATTCCTTGTTGACAGTTTGGCCGGTCGGTAGGAATTCGGAGTGCATCTCGATGATCGAAGAAAACTGTCAACAAGACCTTGCTTTGAGGTGGTTTTTTCGGCTTCGGCTTACCTTTGGCACGATATTTGAGTGATTGATCGTCTGTTTCCGGGTAGTAAGCGTAGATCCAAGACTCGTCGCCAGTTATAATACGTTTAATGACATCCTGGTAGTCGGAAAGCATTGTTTGACAGACGTCAACGCGACGCTGTTTTTCAAGAAAATTTAGTGATTTTGGAACCAAACGTGATTTTACTTTTCTTAGGCCGAAATGATCTTTTAAAATAGTTTTCACTGATCCCTCCGATATTCCAACGATATCAGTAAGGTATCTGACTGTTAATCGTCGATTCTCGAACACTAATTCCTTGATTTTATTGACGTGTTGATCATCAGTTGATGTTGATGGCCGTCCTGAAATCGGTTCGTTGTCAACGCGTTCACGACCCTCTTAGGATAATTTGTACCACTCAGAAACACTTGCTCGCGACATACAATTATCACCGAAGGTCATTTGCAACATTCCTAGAACTGATTTCAGAGAACTCATTTGTAATTTACGACTACCTTACTTTCATTGAGTTTAGCATTAGTTTAACATTAGTCTTTACTTTTAACTGTAGTGATTTCAGACTGTCGGCTTTCAATCTTGTTCCTCATCATGGAGTGTCTTGTGTTTGTTAGCATTTGTCTAAGGCTTAGATCCCGCATGGCATTCATATTTAACAAGTTTTTGCCCGCTTGGTCCTAGCCAGCGATGGATATTCACACACGATTGGATTTTCATTTTGGCCAGATGATACTTGAAGTTTCTATGATCTGTACCTAATGCAGTAATCCAGACCAAGGTCCTCCTAAACACCCTACTAGCCTTCCAGCCGAGGGGTTTTTTGAGTGCCATTCGAGCCTGTCTGTATATGATAGCCTCCCTCCATATTGTCAGACTTAATGAGTCTACGCAGATAGTATAAATGCATATTTTCCGTCCCTGAAACGCACTTCCGTCTAAAAATCTACTCCACCCGAGCAGTGGCACTGCAGTTATAGTGCACAAAATCTCCAAAGCCAGAATTATTGATTTTAAAATTCCAATCTCATCTATATATTACCCGCCTAAGCAGAAAATTGAACACAATTTTGTCAGTTTCTTTACTACATTAGGACAAAAGTTTTTTGTTGCTGGAGATTAGAATACAAAGCACACCTATTGGCACTCTAGACTCATTAGCCTAAGCTTGATGTCGTATCTGGACGTAAACCCACCTATTGGTTAACAGGTCTGCCAAGCGGCCAGACATTATCGATTTTGCTTCAACATCAGACTGACAAAATTTTAGTAAGTGCTTCATACGATTTCTCCTTATATCACTCGCCTACAGTCACTACTTTATACGACTGTTTTCCCACTGCGCCTGAAACCATTACTTCTTGCCGAAATACAAACACGAATTTGTAAAAGTATAACTTGTATGTGAGCTCCCACTTATCTGAGAATATTCGTCTGAGTAACTATAGCAGGTAGAGTTACAACACCAACACATTAGTACTAGCTTATGAGCTGTTATAGACATTCTGGTTGGAGAGGAGGGAAGGCTTAAAACACTATGACAGAAAAGACTTTCTCCAGATATAAAGTCCAAATAAACTGATGCCAGGGAATCTTAAGCCATAAACTGAGGCAGAAACATAAGTCCACTAACGATAGTTATTTAAAAATAATTTTTTTTTTATAACACGAATTATAGCTTGTGGAAAGTTGTAAGGCACTTAAAATGCATTATTTGCTACGAATCACCAATAAAACTTGAAAACCGCACCTGAGCCAAAACTTCTTTGAAAAGCTAAATGCCTTCGCAAATCATTTAGAGAAGGTTTTGACACCACATGACATAAATATAGTCACTATTCCAAATATCAGTTACTCAGTTAATCCTTTGACATTAAAGTAGACAATTAAAAATTTAGATATAAAAAATCACCCGGCCCTGATCGTATTACAGGATCCATTGATAAGGCTGTGAAAATTTAACTATTTGTGTTTAATATAATGTTGCAAGTTGGCTTCTTCCCATGCTCTTGGAAGATGTCTAAAATCGTTATGATAAATCCATACACATGTGCCTTATTGAGACAAAAATAACGGCCTGAGAACAAATAAACTACACGGATTAGTAGGCCCAACTCAACCTTGGCTTGGGAATACACAATCCTTTTATACTAATGCGTTATAAAGCCAAGATGCTCGTTGGGTACTGCTTGCGCATTCAAACGTCCCGAAACTACAAAGCAGACTTATGATATATGGTATAAAAAAATGAAATATCCACAGAGAATATTTTAGAAATCAAATTTAAATACTTATCAATCAAATCAAACTAAAGTTTAAAAACTATATACAGGCTAATCTAATAAAGAAGATAAGGGGTCGCCTGTTTTATTCCATTTCAACCCGCTTTTATGTAAATCTCGTTAGATCTAAGTGCATTTGACTTTAAGTTGTCACTGTGTGTTCCACATTTTCCTAATTCAAGTTTTCGTGATGTATCTTGAAGCACCTTCAGCCGTAGGTTCTGTCTTTTTTGAGGAAACTAAGAGAAAACCAATACAAATTACATACCTTTAAAAGCTGTATATTTGCACACTAGAGGCGCTGCAAGTCAGTGTTAGGTTAATGTCTCAGGACAAATTGATAATCATCCCAGCCATTTAGATGTAAACTGAAAACAAGACATAGTTAATTACACAGGGTGTCCGCCGGGATGGTATACTAATTTGTTTGTCTATAGTTTTTGATTAAATAAAAGAGAATGGATTGTATATTGATAAATTTAATGCCGGCAATTATGTATGGAATACAAAATCAGATAAATGTCCGCCTTTGTTAGCCTCACAAATGCGAGCCCTTTTGAACACATTTTTTATTACATTCTCACACATTTCACGCGGTATTTCATTAATTTCATCACGAATATTTTGTTTGAGTTGCTCCAGCGTTTCTGGTTTCTTTGCATAAACCTTGCTTTTCAGATATCCCCACAAAAAGAAGTCCGAAGCAGTCAAATCAGGCGACCGTGGAGGTCAATCAATATCACCATTTCTTGAAATAACTTGTTGTGGAAAGAGGTCTTGCAATAATTCATTGTAATCCTGGCTGTATACGATGCGGCACCATCTTGTTGAAACCACATGTAAGTCAAGCGCAAAGCATGCAGTTGTAGGGAAAAAATGTTTTCAATCATATCACGATATCGCTCCCCATTGACAGTTACCGTTACGCCGTTTTCAGTTTCAGAGAAGTAATGCCCAATGTTTCCAAATTTCACACCAGAATGTCAGTTTTTAATGAATGCAAAGGTGACGATGAATAATTTGAGGGTTTTCCATTGCCCAGAACTGACAATTCTGTTTATTCACATATCCATTCAAATGAAAATGTGCCTTGTCACTCATAATATTTTTTTCACGAAAATCGGAGTTGTCATGGGCGAGCTGTAGCATCCTATTGGCATATGTACGGCGGCGTAAAGGGCTTTCTGGAAGAAGCTTTTGTGTCAACTGAATCTTAAATGGAAACAAATGCAAATTTTGTGCAAAATTGTGGCCAAAGTTGTTCTTTGAAGACCAAGCTCCTGAGCACGATGTCGAATTGAGGTTGATGAATTGTTTTGAACACTTTCTTGAACAGCAGTAATGTTTTTAGCCAATCTTGCAGTACGTTGTGGTCTATGCTTGGGCCTATCAGCTACAGTCCCTCTTTCTTTGAAATCATTCACTACACGATAAATAGTGCCTCTTTTTGGCACGCTGTTTCTCCCAAAAATTTCACGTAACTTTCTCATCGCCACAGTAATCGATGATTGATTTTGATAAAATGTTTTAACGATTAAAACACGTGGGTTTACCGAATATTTTTCCATAATAAATTTGCCACGTCTCCACTTCAAGACTGCCAAATATAAATTGTCAAGACTAATGTTTAATGGAAGGTCTTGAGACAGATATACGAGATTAATTAGTAAATCGATCGGGTTTCATTAATTAAAACTCATGATATTTGTATAAAATTTTATGAAATAAGGATCACCGGTTTTATAAACAAAAAACATTAAAAAAATTCCAAAATATATTAAAGCTGATTAGAAAAATATTAATAAAATGAAACCGCCATACAAACATATAATATTTTCCTTAATGACGAGTTTTAATTAAAAGATGTCGACTCTTTATTAACAAAAATCCTATTGAAGCATAAAATTGATAGCAGCTCAAAACTTGTCAAACCAACTAAATGATCTCCAGTCATATTCATTATGTTGACTTAAATTGCTTAATAATTTGATTTATTATAATTTCATAATCACAGAGCTTTTTCTAGTCTTTGTACAAATAAATCCCTAAAAACTTAAAGCAAAGAAACAACTTTATCATTCATTTATTTTCTTTTAGTTTGTCGTTTGTTAATACCCCGTGGTTATTAACACTCATAATTTTATTACAAAACTTTTATGCGCCATGAAAAAACTAAAATATATAAATTATATTATCCTTTATTCAAGCTTAACCACAACATTATTACGAAAAGTTGTCTGGTAAGATATAGAGGAAGAAAAAGGTTCGCACATATCTATACACAAACATTTATGAGAGAAGTTCAAAAAGTATTTAAACAGCGTTTTTTAACATGGAGAATTTGTCAGGTCCAGATATGTTAGCCTTTTGATAATCATATACTAAGGAGGCTGGTTCATGTGCTAAATTTAAATAGAAAAATATTTAAGAGCAGGGCCGTTACGGCAACTCTAACTCCTCTCCAGGTTACTTACATTGCGATTAATTTCAAAATGGACCTTAACGATGGACAATATTTTGTTCAAGAGCCCAATGACACATACCACATCAAACCAAGGCTTTATGTGGGTCTAATGGATGGGTTTACTTTTTAGGCTTAATACATTATTATTGGTCTTGAAACTAAGCCTAAATTTAACATAAGAGGCCAATGGCACTTTGCCATATTTGTCCAATGCCGGAAGTCTGAAGCTTGAAGTGCTGACATTGTTGAGGGTCTTCTCTATTGCGTGCTGAAAATTACGGAACACTTCGTAAGTCAAGTGAATAACGAATCTGTCAATACTTAACATCGAGTTATTATCAAACTACAAACACAAGCTTAATAATATTGTAGATTTTTGGAACAACTTTCCGTCATCTCTTATCAAGTTTCGGCTATGTGCCATCTTCAGTGTCAAAACACCCTCGGAATACGAAATCAAAAATTTTAATAATATTGTCAACCTCCTTAACTGCTTCTTTCTCAACTTTAAAGGTTGGTACTTCAGATTACTTAATTTCCATACTGCCCTCGTATACAAGTGATAAAAGGCACTCTGTAAGATAAACCGACAAATATTCATAAACAACCAAAAAGAAAATTTTATTTATTGTTATGCATGACACCAACTTCATTGAGTGTCTTGAAATTGTCAGAAAGTATGCAAAAGGAAAACAGAAAAAAATACTTTTGGTACTTTTGCAAAATAACAAGAAGAAAACAGAATTCACAGAAGATTTGCGCATAATTTACTCGTTTGTTGATACGAAGATTACAATTTGACATTTAAGTATTATTTAGTTTGAATAAACAAATAATGAAAGAAATCTCTAACAGCAGCTACTCTTGCTCAAATGACAAACTAAACAGCCACCAGAAAAATACCAAAAAAAAAAAAAACAAATCAACAAGGAATCTGTTGAAAAAGTTTAGTTTTTATGTGATAAAAAATTATGAAAAAAAAAAAACTTTTCATTATTGCCGAGCAAAGCTGTGGATTATGAATGTTAGAAATATTACAAAAGTTTTGAAAGTTTTCTTTACTATTGCCAATTTCGAAATGTGTTTAAAAAAACTTTATATGCCATGGCGTAGACATAAAATTGATAATAAGCAAAATAAAGCATGAATTTGATTCCAAATTCAACCGATTCCAATTTAAAATTAGAGGTGACTTATCATGACGCGATTTTTTATAAGCGATTTTTTATAAAGTTCAAGCATAGGTGTTTTTAAACGTTCACGATTAAATATTGTCTGATATTTTATTTTGAAAAAAGTCAGTCCGATGGCATTACAAATATCGGCGATCCATGGGAAACATGTTTCGAACACTTACAGCTAACGTAATCGTCATAAACGAAGGCCCAAACGCACTAAAAGATTTGAAATAGAATTTTAATTATTAGCTACGACTCCAGAAAAAGATCATACACGATACTTAGTGATACTTAGAGATGGCAACTTTGAGATGACGTTGTAAAATCGACAGGATATCTTGTCGACTGCCACGTTAATTGGTGAAGGGATCCTGGATTAAAAGCCTGTCAATTTTACCTTGATAAAGTTTTTTTAAGCTTTTTGCTTTGGACATGAAATTTATAATCAGCCTTATATCTGATCTATTAAATATAATTTACTATTTACAACCAATGTAATAATTATCTTATTGTATTCAAATCGTAAAAAACTATTTATTATTTAAAAGGGTAAGCCGCCTCGCCAGACTTAATGTGTCAACCTTTTTTAGTCTCTGGTGCCCATGAAATTGCAGTAAATCACGCGCTAGAGTGTAGAAATGGACTTATAGTTTGCTTAAGTATTTTGGCGCGTATGATTTTGCTTCTTCCTGGATCGTGGTAACTTCTAGATCTCTATGGATGTTTTTAATTTGTATATACCAGAGCGCGTATACGATAACTCTTAAAATCCTAGACCGTCTTCTTTGTAACTTCTGGATGTTTCCACGAAAAAGCAGTACCCCACAGCTGAAAGCCATATGACCATATTAGCTTTATAACGAATTTGTATTAAATGTCTTTGTATTTGGGTTATGGCCGTCATTTTTGCCTCAACAAGGCGGGACCAATTTAGGCGTCGGTCAAGGTGGATACCCAAATATTGCACGTGGGTTTCCTCTGGAACAGTGGTATTTGTTATTGCTACAAGTGGAAAGGTTTTGCGCTTCTAGGCCGTCAGCTGCCGGCACAAAAATATAACATGCCATAACTGAGTGCATTGTTAGAAGTTCTGACTTATACCTCCTCGTGATAGGGGCCATTAAAGTTCCCCTCTCTGTAAGGACTCTGGCTAAATAAGTGGAGCGAAGAGA
The DNA here is from genome assembly GCA_963932375.1 of Phania funesta. NCBI lineage: Eukaryota > Metazoa > Arthropoda > Insecta > Diptera > Tachinidae > Phania > Phania funesta. Next base: position 97,034,554 of record OZ010653.1, on the reverse strand, counting down.
AGTTATAAAAAATCCCTAAGCCATAGTGAAATAGCATACGCCAGAGCGGTGCAGCCAAGTGTGCGATCTCTGGATACCGGGCGAACTCCGATTTCAATACAGACGTGCACGTGCATATGAACTCTGAGTGGGAAGATATCTTTGACTTCATTACAGGGGCGAAGCCTCGCAAGAGGTGTAGAGATTAATCTTTATGGAAAATCCGGTCTTAGTTCGCCAAGGGATGAATCCAGTAGAGACGGACAAGAATGCCTAGAGGGATGGGGACGGGTTTATCTTTAAAAGTACTTCTTAATGGTTAGACCGTGCGATTGTGATAGGGGTAGCCTCGCTAGAAGTACAGGTATTTATTGGTTAATGGGCAGTCTGCAAAGTTACTCCTGAATAAAATTCTGAGACGGTAAGACACATTGTATGTGAATGTCCAGCACTGGCTAATATAAGGCTTAGGACCACGGGCAGATACTTGTTAAATGGGAATACCTTAGACAACTGCTAGAAATTACAAGAGCCTCCATGATGAGAAAGAGAGCAAACAGTTAACCCTCAACTGTCTGAAATCGCTACAGTCAAAAGTAAAGGGTAGTGGTAGCACGATACTCGAATGAGAAAGAAATAGTGAAATTACAAATCGGTTGGCTGAAATCAATTCGTGAAAAAAGGCGATCGGAATGGTACCCATAAAGCTAGCGGTCTGCTTCAATATCCCCCTACATTAATGATAACAAATAATAATTTACTTCTATTTAACAAAAAATTAAAAATCCCTTGTGCAGATTATTCTCAACATACCATTCTTCAATCATCCGTATGGTTTCAATCTATTAGATGTTAAGAAGTCTTTACAAACTCATTGTGTCGCACGAAACTTTTGCAGTTTAAATCCGCTTTTTAGTTTAGATGCACCCAATAAAATTCTGTGCATCCTTCAATATCCTATGGCATTTATAAATAATGCAATGAACAGGACAAATTGTTTGTTTTGAGACAGAACTTCGTGCCATATTTCACATTCTCCGAGCAGTATTGGATTATATACACTTCTTTCTCGAGATCGTCTTTCTTCAGACCTTTCTTCAGGCTGCATTGTAAATTTTTTGTGTTACTAGTCAGTCAAATTCAAATACTATGCCGACGATTTTTAAAGCATATTCGAAGGATCTACTTTATTAAATGACTAGTCTAAAAAGGAAACACCTGATATTTGATCTGATTACTGATATTTTATTACATGCTAAATGCTTCTTTTGACAAGTACTTAGGGTGTCCTTAAGAGGTTGCCCCGCAAGCTTGCCAAGCGTAATTTTTGCACTGACAAATGAAGAAAATTTTGTTTAAAATAATTTTTATGCTATGCACAAGATTCTCTATGGCTAAGTAATACTATTATCACTTTAATAACAATTTCATAAATAAATAATAAAATCCATCTTGCTTGATTTTCTTTTATTACTCAAGTGCTGAAATTATTTTTCTTAAATTCTCATAAATTTCGTAGCCTTAATTAACATATAATTAATTGCTGTTAATGAAAGGATTTTCAAAAAAAAAGTTTTAAAAGTGATTTTTCTATAATTTGTATTTAAAACCAAAAGGAAAACTTCGTTCAACAGCCCTTTCTTTTTCATTTCTTCTGAGTTTCTTTTTCATGGCACTCGTAGTTCATTAACAATTAAACTGATAGCTTTTCAAAGCCATTTAAAGTTCCCATAAACTTGAATAAGAAAATGGAATCGAGAAGAAAAAAGAAACTTAAAAGAAAATTTCCATTTCATTCATTTTGTACATAATATTGGTGTGCGTATGTGTGTGTGTTTGAAACGTAAGTGTCAGTTTCAGTAGCACTGTATTCTAAGTGTTTCTATAATTTTAAATTTCTAATAAGGATTTTAAAAGTTTGTGGTACTTACTTTTTTGGTACTCTTTTGTTAGTTAATTTTCTTGTCATCTAGTTTTCGGACTTAAAAGTAAAATCACTATGGGCCATTGCAGCGGCGAGCAATAAACAATATTTAATAACAAAATAACGGTCTAAGCCTGCCTTAATTAAATTTTAGTATAATGTGGGACAGGCCATTGAAAAACACTTTAGCAAACTAACTTGTGCTTGCAAAAGAAAAATGAATGTGGTTTAATAGAAGATCAGTGACTCCAATATTAACTCATGCATTGCCCAAAATTCTTTCTGAAATTAAGTCACCCCAAATCAGCAGACATGAAGGCGATTAATCAGTTCTAAATGTTGCAGGTACAAAATGTCGGAAAGCCCTGAACTTCTAACAAGAGAAATTTACAGTAGGTGCTTTATTATTTTCTGCATTTTGGGCTCAAAATTACTTATTTAGTAGGCAAAATTTCTTCAGTATTTTTATAGAAAGCAATATACATTTTTTCAGGAAGTTCCTGGCAACAGTGATGCTGTTGCTTTAGTGTAAAAATCGCATATGAAGTTGTGGTATACTCAGTCTGTGCAGGGCTCTTTCACGGGTTGTTTTCTTATTACAATTTTACATTTGGGACTAATCAGATTAATAATAGAAGGATTAATAACAGAAGGAGTGAAACTTCGTTCACAACAAATCATTCCGTGGTTTGTTTTACGGGGCTATGTTACGAAGAGAAGTATAGAGCAGGTATTAACTACTATTTGGAGCCATATTTCAATGATGTGTATACTGAACACAAGAACATGTTTTCTCCACAGGATAGTACCTCATGCCGCGTATAGTGTCAACCTAAAGGAAACATTTGGTGACCAACTTATTTCTAGAAAAGTGCTTGTCTATTGGCCACCAATATTATGCGATGTAAAAGTTTAGGATTATTTTTCTAGCGATACGTGGCGTCATGAGTGCATGCGGACAAATCATCATTCTTGATGAATTAGAGGACAACATTGTGCGGAATATTGCCGATGCTTGAAAAGGTGGTAGAAAATTGAACTTCCAGAATGAACTTCATACCAGCCAGTCACGGATCCCACTTTTTCCAAATTATACTGCAATTCAAGGTTGCACACATTTAAAAAACACCCTTTATATAATTAATTTTTTTGGGTTTTCTTCTTTATACAAAGATTTCAAGCCTCTACAGGCCTACTTTATCTAATGAACCATATGGCTAAAAAGTAATAAAGTTTATGGTTACTTGTAAAATAAATTTATACAGTTTATCGATTTTATTCGAATTTAGGGTAATTTGACGTAATGAACAGACATCAACAATTTTCTTGGCGACATAAATTTTTTTTTTTAGTTTAGCCAATTTTTCGACTTTTATTCTGATTGGTTTCATTTATTGTTATATATAATTATGACGCATCGCCCAAAATCCTTGCGTGATTATTTTTTTTTTAATTTTGGGCGATTTTCACTCAGAGCCACTAAACACTCTAATTTCCATTGAATTTTCTGTATTGTGGTACTGATCTTTTTTATTATATATTCATTCCTGAAATTCCTATAATGGAATTTTTAATTACCAAGGAATAAATTGTATTACTTGACTTATATTCGGCGTCAAGAAACTACTGGTTCGGAATATATTTATGTTACGATGTTACAGTGTCTGTGTTATAAGCCAAGGCAACGAACTGTTACAAATTCCAAACCCAACTCATTATGTCTTCAATTTAGTAAGAAGTTTTGGAAAAACAACTTACCATGATTAATTTTAACACTTTAACACAATATAACCGCAAGATGAAAAAGAAATGGCCGCTTTACAAAAAAGGAAAAACTTTTTCGGATTTTTTTTTTCATTTCCTTTTTTGATTTCTCCATTAAGCCACTATGTTAATTAACAAATTAATACTTTAAGGATTTTGAGATTTTTTGTTTTGCAAATAGCCTTGCAATAGCAAAGAAGAAACACCAGCATTAACGCAAGGCAATAAAAAGTTTTTAATAAATGTAGATTTACTACTAATTAGTATTGAAATAGAAAAAAGCAGTAAACAAGGTTTTGAAAAAAGTTGAAAAAGGATGATTAAGTGCAGAAATGAAAACATTTTTAGCATTAATAATTTCAAGGGTAAAAAGAAAACACATTCACAGGTTTTTTGTATTTTTTTTTTTTTTTGCTTTGTAATAAAAAAGTAAATAAAAGCAAGTGCTGGACACAGAGGGCTTTAAATTGATAAAAAAAAATTGTTATGATAAAGAATTGTATAAATGGTACCGACATATGATAATAGTAGATTATAAATAAAAGACTGACATGATTATTAAGTTTAACTAATTTGAAATGACACAAAAGTATAAAGATTGGTTTTTACTCTCTATGATTGGCTCCATGCTTTTGGAATCCCAGCATTAACACTTACCGAATGCTCTAAATATTCTTCGCTTCAGCAACACAGCAGAAGTAATCATTTTATGCATTACATCTAGGGTTTGGGGTCCGGGAATTCCCGGGAAAACGGGAAAAGTTTTAATTGGATTTTATAACAGTAATTTTTTATTTCTTCACATTTTCATTTTGTTAAAATTAAGTATTTCATATGAGTCAATTCGAGAAAAAATTGGCCAAAGACGTGATGAAAAAATGATAGCATTAATAAATTATTAAAAACTTCTGATGTCAATACGAATGTATCAAAAAATTCCTTAAAATTGTATGCTGAACCGCTATATAAACAGCTGTTTGATCAATCACTTTCTGAACTGTCCAGCAGCGATATTGATCTATCTGAAAACGAAATCAATGAATGTTTTAAAATTAAACTGAAAAAAGCTATGGACAATGCAAAGGCTAATCCAAAAAAGCCAAAATCAACTCACACTAATTTGCTAAGAAAAGAATTTGCTTTATATGAAGCGAGCAACATTCGAACTAAAAACTTTGGGAATTTTTTAATGCTTTGCCAACAATAAAGCCAACATCGGTGGATTGTGAACGAATTTTCTCCGTTGTTGGGAACTTTGCCACAAAAATACGAAGCCGGACATCCAGCGAGTTACTTAATGCTTTAGTAGTACTAAAAACTTATTTTTTGTCGAAATGATGTTATAAATTTTGTTGTTTTTTTTTATTTAAAAATGATCTCAAATTATTTAATTAAGTTCTTTGTCTGTTTTCATTACACAAATTGAATTAACATGTGCTATTTAATTTAATTAATTTTTATTTTAAATGTATATGTACTTTATTATTTCATTTTAAATAAAACAAATTTAAAAGAAAAATTCATTGTCAAAAATTACTTGTTTTTAATAGAAGAAAATTTCCCGGGATACCCGGGAATTCCCGGGAAATTTATAAGAAAAAGTCCGGGAATTCCCAAACCCTAATTACATCCCAAAGAAGAGCTTACTCTATGAATAATTCTGCTAGTAATTATCACCCAAATTATAAAATTTAAAACTCTGGCGAAAATTATATATTTATGTGTGGGTCTTCGGATGGGCTTAAAACTTTTCTACTGCGAAGCCTGAATCAAGCGAATAACGTAAATCCAAGGACTTCTTAACTCAATATTTCCATATAATTTTCGTTTTTATTTTTAACTGAAGTAAAAATTCGTTTTTTAAAAATCTGAACGGCTTCTGCTACAGAAGATATTTATATGTAATAAATAATTACTAGGTGGTGTACACTATAAACAATTCGTTATGCTAAACACTGGTTATTCACAGTTTATTTCTTATTATAAATACACTGGAGAAAATGTATTTCTTATCTTCAGCCTAATCTGGAGAAAATATGTACGTCAAAAATGTTGATCTGTTATTAGTGCAATACGCTGAAAAAGTAAATTTTTATAATTTCTCGAAAAAAGATTTAATAAAATCCAACAAAAATTCGTTCAAGTCAACAAAACGGATAAATCTATTGATTTCCCCAATATACAAAACAAATTTAAAAAAATATACGCAGTTTCGCCAAAAAGCTACTACTCTGACTATACTGTATTGGCGTATGTTTTATATATTTAAATATATATCACTTATACGTACCCATCACCCATATTAGTAAAAAATGTACAGCAAATTCAATAATGCAATGTAACGTATGATTAATATATGAAAATAATAATAGTCGTAGCTGAAGCGAGCAAAATGACTTATTAACAGAGCTACACAGAACAAACTAAATTCTGATTTCAATTACAAAAACTGCATATTTGATTTCTTTTCTTTATTAAAGTTACAACTATAATGAAAATGTTTAAATAAAATCTCCAATAAAATTTAAAGAAAGATCTGCTCTTAAGCATTCATGTTTTAGTGGTTTTATTCGAAAACTTAAGTATTATGAGGAATATAGAAATATTATTATCAAAAATCACATGATTAATAATTTAATATTTTACTAGAAGTTTTTATGTAAAATATATATTTAAAAATATTATGGTTTACTGTGAAGTTATCATACAACTTCAATTATATCTCGACGTATATTAAACTGCCGTACAAATTTGGTATCACTGCAGCTGTAAGAAGTGATCCAATTGATTCAATCCGAGAAGCCATTCAATGAACTATTTTATCAATAAGTTGAAACACATGCATAATACATATCTAAAACACTACCTAGCTACAAACCCAGGCAATCACAGGAAGTAAGTAGTAAAAAAACTTATTGAAATGGCTGTATTTTACTTGAATCAGCCCCAGAGAAAAACTTTGATATTTTTGAAAAACTTGAACAAATATGTCAGTATATAAGCTTCCACGCATTGTGCCATTAACTATTTACCAAAATGACAGCTGGATTTAAATGTTTAACAATTGAGAAGAACACAAGTTAAGGGACATATCTTCATAAAACTTTGTTTTCACTTTTAAACAACAAAATTATAGTAACATTTTCTATGGTTGTCATGTTCAGCATTATGTTGCACATTGTGAAATAAGAGACTTTATCAGCAACAGAATGTTTTGCTAAAAGTATGTAATAAAATAAAGCTAAAGAAAATAAACATATAAAACAATTGCCAGCGGAAATGACCAAGGTCACAATAATGATAAAATAAAACAAGGCAAATTAGTAGGCAAGAAATTATTACATGCAAATATTTCACAGTGAAATCTGTATACTAGTAAGAAAAAATAAAATTAATTAAGGCAAATCTGTTGAAATTTTAATTCGAAGATGTTAGCTTCATTTTTCGGTTGTAATAATTCTCACCAGGCTATGCGTAATACACTAAATTACTTCTAGTCAAAATATTTCCTTTTGCAAGGTCTTAACATAGGAGACTATCACAGTCACACAATCTCCAGTTCAAAATTATCCAGGTCACGTACTTTGATTTGTGGCCACTTACGCGTAACGCTGTTATTTTGAGGATCAAACAAATTGAAGAACTAAAAAACATTGCCAATTTTTAGGCAAAACTACCCTGCCGTAACAATATCCTGTGTGTTACGGAAAATATATCTTTGGAGATACATCTAATGTTTGGCTAAATAGCAACAAACAGACATATACTTCAAGATCATCCTTTTCGCAAACCCAAAAATTTAGTGTAGTTCATGTAAGATTACAGTCCACATTATATCAGTCGAGATATTCAGTATACAAATGCTATAAAAATGGGGTCATTCGGAACTCTGACACGTGCAACTTGAATGGTTAATACTAATTTATTTCAAAAAGTAGCGTGTTAGTTTCCTGACTACGCCTACATTTATTTGGCAAAGATTGTAATGCCGGAGAATATACATACAATGTTCATAATTATAACTAAATTTTATTGAATTCTAGAAGAAGGCATGGCAGTTAATGTACAACGCGTAACTTTTCTGAGAGTCTTTTTTTTCCTATAAACCATCTGATTTTCTAAACCACATTTTCTAAATTTAACTTTCTATCACTGAAATTAACTTAACTATTGGAAGTGGGTGTGGCCAATTTCCAAGTGCCCCCTTTTTTGTTGTTATTTTTTTCGTTTGCAATTAAAGTTTGTATATCCAGTTTAAAGAAAATCTCTCTACAATTCAATTTTTGACGTGCTAGGTTGGCAAAATGTATTATTGTGCAAGAGTGCATATATTTTTCCAACGATGAAAATTATTGCCTTATAGTTCAATGTCACTCCCAATTGGTCAAAACTCATTTTAAGAAGTTGATGCCAGATGCCACACAAATAACTAATTGACCCTTTGAAGATGTAGCCTCGAGAAATGGTTCGGCAGAATGGCCATATCACGCATGTAATTTAATGAAGCTTAATTTAGTGTGACCCACCCTTGTTGAAATTCTTTTTATATTTTTATCTGAATGCTAGCGTAGGTGAGAGAATATTATCTCCAAGGTTTCGGACGCTATAACGTGTGACTTGTAACGTCACGTAATACCAACAAGGTCAGCATAAGCCAGAGATGCGTGGCTAAGAAGGTACCTGATCTCAAGTATGTAAACTCTGAATATCAGTGGATGTCCAGTTTTAATACAGACTTATCCGTGCATTAGAGGGATGAATCAAGAAGCCTCGCAAGAGGCGGACAAGTTAATATCTGAGGAAACTAATGTTTTAGTTGGCCCAAGGCGGAATCCGGAAAAGATGGACATGAATGCCTCGCGAGGGGTGGACGGGTCAATATTCAAAGGTACTTCTAAGGCGTGGAAAGGTTAAACTCTATAGGAACTCCGGTGTTTATTGGCCGATGGAGGAATTCTGAAGAGTTGGACAAGCAATCCTCGCAATTACCAGAGACTACGTGATAAAGAAGAAGGTGGACAGTCACCAGTTGACAGTCTGGAATCTCTGTAGTCAATAGCAAAGGCTACTGGTAGCACGAGACTTGATTAATAGTAAGGTAATCGTAAATTACAAATCGGTTGTCTGAAATCAATTCGAGGAAAGAAGGGATCCATAAAGTTAACGGTCTGCTTCTGTATCCCCCTACTTAAAACAAATAAGATCTGCTTTATTTCTAAATAATTGATTTGTAAAATTAAAATTAATACGTTTATAACCCTGTTGCTTTCTGTTCTTTGAATATTGAAAGAATCTCGTTATCTTGGTTTCCTCCCTAAAATTTAAGCCTTTTCCTCATTTAAAAGGAAATACAATCTAATGCTGTATATTTTATTATAAGCAATCGAATTTCCTAATTCTTATGCTTGTAACTACTACAACGCGTTAGCAAAAACAACAACACTTAGAACAAACGCAGTAACAAATAAGAGCTCTTGTAGTCCACGATAAACCAGCCAAGACTACAATTACTGAAAAACAAGTTGCAATAGAAACCAAAGGGAGAGATTAATAGTAAAACATCTAGGGTGGAAGCGATGATCAGAAGCAAATTAACTCGGAATGGAAATTGCAAAAAAAACCATAAAAGGGAAATAAGGAAACTAGATTTCTCATCTGTTACAAGTATTAAGCGCATAAATTGAACAATTTTATGGTAGTTTTTTTGAGGGGTATAAAAAGGAAACGTTAGAAATTTACCGTTTGTTATATTTTCTTCCTTCCAGCAGTTTAATTTCTTTTGGAATTCTTTTTTTCAAAGTTAACTTGCAGCAAATTGCATTGCCACACCAGCACGTTTGGTGGCACGAGAAACGTTTAAACAGCGTAAATATATCAAGGCAACACACTTGCAACCATTATAATCGTGCACAACAAGGAAATGATTAGTAATTGTAAAATAGAGGAAAAAGGAAAAGCAAATAGTAAAACGTTGCTAGATTTTGCCGAGATTTTTAAACGTTTAATTTTAGTTGAAATGTAACTGCTAAAGTTTTCGAATGAAATTGTGTTAGTTCATTTATAAAAGGGAAACTGTTTAACACTCTTGAGTTAAAATTTTGTTGGGGTTTTTAAACACAATGAAATTTTCATTTCACCTAACAGATTTATCAGCGTCTTAAGAGACAAATACATGATGCGAAATTTCTGAAAATTTTTTATTAAAGTTTGTAAAATTGAAAGGCTTTAGTAAACAACTAAAAAGTGTCTATTAGATCGAGATGTTACGAATGTAACAATAGACGGTTTTTAACCGATTTAAATCAAAAGATGTTGAACTTTTTGTATACATAAGCTCAACATCTTTTGATATAAATCCGTTGGCGTCTCATGGAAAAGAGAAATGGCTACAGCGTACACGAGTTGTGTTTAAAAATAAGAAAATTTAATTATAAAAACATTACGAGAACTAATATAAAAATTAGAATCTTGCTTATGTAGAACACTACGAGGAACAAATTTGTGGAATATTTTCATTCTATAGCTCTTCGCTGTGAACCCTCACATTGTCTTCACATGATGTCTTTAATGATGTTGTTATACTTTTTTTTAAACAAAAGTTTATTTGACAAAAAAAAATCAAAAAAAGCAGTAGTGAAAACAAAATATTAATATCAACCAAAAAACAAAAATACCATTTAAAGGTCATGTAATTTTTCAGTGTTAGCAGGTTTAATTCTTTATTAAATATTAAAAACATTTATCAATTACGTTCCAACTGGTAGATATGAATGTCACACATTTAATAAACTGTATATGTCCAAAATTTCATACAAAAAACAGAAATAAAAAAATTTAAGTAAACAATAGTTTATCACTATAAATAATGGCAGTATTCAAAATATTTTTATAAATGAAAAAATAACCCAGCAAAACAAAAAAATCAAAAAAAAATTTTAAACTTTCCAGCAAATATCAAAGTAAATTAAAGCCCTGGTAATATTGCATCGAAGGCAACTAATCAAGCAGACAATAAAATCAATTAACGACTCGACTCTGAGCGTGAGAGGTGAAAATAGGGGGTAAATTAGAAGACCCGTATCACGGCGTTTGTTTATGTTAGTTCGAATTTTTTTTTAATCGACCTTCGAACTTTGCAGTCAAATACATGACGGGCAAAAATAAGAGCTAATTTAATATTAAAGAGAGTACAAAGAAACGACCCCTTAACAGGTAATAAAGAGTCTTCTGGACCAAAACCCTTTGGCACGAGTTTTCAAACATATTGAACATCTAAGCAATAAAACTTAATTTATTGTTAACTTGTTTGTTTTGAGGACATATATTGAATCAAAAATTCATCCAGAAGCTCATAACAACATGTAAAAGTCAATAAATATTAAAGTTTTTGCCATAATACGTTACCAGAACTAAAAAAACCTGTAGAAAAATATGAAATTCTCCAAGCAATTTTAAGTTTCAAAGGACATATATATACTTTACTAAATAAATAATAGCATTTCAACAAGTTTTAAAATTTTACTCAAAGAAAATTTTACTGAGAATCGTTCAAAAACTCTAAATTTGATCAAAAAAGTCGAAATTTAAAAAAAAACAAAGTCTGTTATTAATTAAAATTTACCAAAAGTTCTGCAATAAATATAAAATACATACACAAATTAAAAGAGCCGGAAAAATATCTTTAATTGATTGAAAATGCTTTTAGAGTAATTTCAAGCGAGTTGAAGGGTGAGAATATTGATTTTAATAAAAAAAATTTGGAGATAATCTCGGAGGTACTAGGAGTAAAAACTAGCCATTCCTTGATTTCTTTTATATTTTATAACTTCTAGTTAGTAGCCGCTTTAACCCAAGAATTTTGCCAATTCCCTACATTTTACAATTGATCTAGCTCTTGAAGTAAAAACAACAGGGAATATTTTTGGGCTTTATTTTTATGACAGTATTGAGCATTTTATATTGCTCAGCAAAACTTAACTGGAACAATTAAGTAGTCGAAAATAACAAATTTTTCTCTTGTTTTTGTATTTAATACAATCCTTCTGATTGTATTAAACTAGAGTCACGAAATTTAGAGTTACTTTTAAATAGTTTTCATATTTAAGCCTCAAAAATCCTATGCTATTTTAAGAATATACAGACCCATATTTCTTTAATTATGTGCACTGAGTGCAGTTATGTTAGTTTTGCTAGCTTATAAAATATGCATTTTTTAAAGTACCATTTTTATAAAAATATGATTTAAATAAAACGGACTTAAAAATACATATGGGGGAAAAATTATAATCCTATATTCTTTGTTCATTTTATCCAATCTGTTAATTTCAATCGTTTTAAAATACTGTGGTATTTTGCTAACTTTAAAAAATCCAATATTAAACGTTACACAATAAAAAAGGCCTGCTCCCGTAGCTACAAAAATATTGTACACTGGTTTATAGATGTCATGTTAAACTTCGCTATAAATTTTTATACACTCCTCACTCTCTTAGTGTACCCATACAACAGATTGATGGATGTTTCGTTTGCACAATATATTAGATAACGAAAAGTTTAACAGATACAGCACAAAAACTATCAACATTTTTTTACTAAATTTAAGCAAAGGATTTTGCGCTTTTTCCGCGACTTTTGTGTAAAAATATAGCAACATGTTTTATTATTTAAATTGAAACTAATTAAAATTGATGATTATGGTAGTTTTATTAATGCAGGAGTACAAACAAGTAACGAACAGCAGGAACTACATAAATCGTACAGCAGCGGCAAAAAAATGGTAGTAGTGCAATGATGTAATAAATATTACTTATACGTCACGTAGGTTCGATGTTAATTCTGCCAAGAAGTGAGCAACATTTTTAAAATTAAAACAAGTAAGGAAGTGCCGAATCTTTTATACCATTCACCAAAGTATGAAGTACTAGAAGTGTATTGCAGATTTTTCCCGGTGCAAATAATTGTTTGTTACATTTAAACTTTCTGTTTGATTTAATATAAGTATTGTCGATCTAATGACAGATTAACAGATGAGAATTTTTTCTAAATTACGTATTTGTTAATTTGGTTCCCTTTTCTTTGAGTGCTAATAAATTTTTGATACATTTTTCGATTTTTCTGAGAATCGTAGATAAAAGCCATATTGGGTTTTTAGTAATAATTGATAAAATTTTACATTCTTGGAAAAATTTCGTAAATTTCAAAATATGATGAAATTTGTTTTTGCTTACTTGTTGGTGAAAATTGCGTTTTTTGTTTAAGATATATGTTTGAACATTGCGTAACATCGATTTTATTAAAATTAGGACTCAAAATCTAAAATTTTTCGTAAATGTTTTGGTGCAAGTTTACTTTTTTAGAAAAGTATAAGGTGTCCTCCGGGAAGGTATACTACTTTGTTTTGCCGCTATTTTGGTAAACATTGGTCTTGACAGTTCATATTTGGCAATCGTGAAGTAGAGACGTGGCAAATTTATTATGGAAAAATATTTGTAAAACCAGCGTGCTTTAATCGTTAAACCATTTTATCGAAATCAATCATCGATTAACGTGTTGCCAGATCGGCTGAAAACATTGCTGTTGTTCAAGAAAATGTTCAAAACAATCAACCTACCTCAATTCAACACCATGCTCAGAAGCTTGGTCTTCAAAGAACAACTTTGGCCACATTTTTGCACAAAGATTTGCATTTGTTTCCATTTAAGATTCAGTTGACACAAGAGCTTCTTCCAGAAGACCATTTACGCCATTTTTACGTAAATATGCCAATAGGATGCTATCTGGGCAATCGAAATCCCCTCAAATTATTCATCAGTCATCTTTGCAACCATTAAAATTTACATTCTGCTGCGAAACTGATAACATAGTGTAACGGTAACTGTCAATGGGGAGCGAATATGATTGAAAACTTTTTAACGCCAAAACTGCATGCTTTGGGCTTGTCTAACATGTGGTTTCAACAAGACGGTGCCACATCTCATAAAGCCAGGAATACAATGGAATTACTGCGAGACCTCTTTCCACAACAAGTTATTTCAAGGAATGGTGATGTTGATTGGTCTCCACGGACTTCTTTTTGTGGGTATATCTGAAAAGCAAGGTTTATGCAAACAAACCGGAAACGCTGGAGCAACTCAAACAAAATATTCGGGATGAAATTAATGAAATACCCCGTGAAATGAGTGAGAATGTAATAAAAAATGTGTTCAAAAGGGGTCGCATTTGTGAGGCTAACAGAGGCGGACATTTGATATTGTATTCCATACATAATTACCGACATTAAATAAAACATTTATCAATATACGATCCATTCTCAATTTGTTAAACATCGACTTCGCCAATTTTCATAAAGTATAGATTTTTCAAATTTTTAGGCCTTTTGGCGAAATTACAAAATGATGGCGAAAATAAAGTTTTTGTAGTAAATATTCAAAATTTGGTGAAGTTTGTTTTTTCTTTTCTTTGTAAAGGTGCAATTTTTATTTTGTGAAAAAAAATTTATTTCAGTTTCTCGAATTTATGGTTAATTTTCGAATTTGTGGTGAAATGAAAACTTTGGCCATATATCGATTTTTGTCCGATTTTTTTGAAATCTCAGTTCTCTTTGTTTAATTTTTAATATATAAAGTTTGTTTTACTTTTTTAATTCGGTTTAACATTTAAGTCCGCAAGCTTCGGGATCAAAATTTGGTAGCAGTACTTTATGCGCAAATATTTTGGGCGTATTTATAAGCGTTTCCCTGCAAGAGTGCAAATACCAAAAAACCCAGAAAAATTTGGTCCATATTTCCCTACTTATAAGGATCCAGAATATATATACTTTGTTGGGTCGTAAATAAATATTGTAGAAATTACAAACAGAATAAAAACTTAGACACACCCTTTTCATTTTAGTGAAGAGTACAAAATAATAACTCATACGTCATGTGGTGTGCTGAAAAAAAATATAAATTATGAATTTATTATTATTGTATTAAGGAAGAGCAGCGAAAAATGATTTTTTTATGATAATTTATCATTCCTGTTTTGTTTGTCTTAGTTGTAAACAAACACTTGTCGTCATTAGTGATATAAGTAAGAAAATTTTTCATTGAAAAATAAAAAAAGTGCTTAAGTAAAATAAGCACAGACTTACAATTGTGATAATTTTGTTCGGATTAATATATAAGTGTAAAATGAAAAAGTTTTTTGGAACTTGTTTAAATATCACTAATAAGATAAGATAATTTGATAAGATGGTAACCATTATGACGCAGAATTCGTTGGGTGTTTAGTAATAAAAGAAACTGCTAAATAGGTCAAGCTAAGTATGAGTGATGGCCTGGGCTAAGTTGACTTTGAGGGCAACGGTCAATTACGGATTCTTCGCCATAATTATACCCTTAAATGATTCATGCGGAATGTCCTTTGTCGCGTTTAATGTTCCATTGTTCTTGAACTAAGTTCTCAACAAGATATAATCATTATCTAAGCTCAATAGAGCTCGCTATTGACCAAAGTTGCTTTTAAAAAACTACAGAGCCCTTACTACGCTGGCTCAATGTACACTCTAAACAAAAATTTCTTGTGGATAAACCTGGTGGGCAGTGGTGTAGTTCTATATAAGCATTTCTTATGTTTAACCTCCTAATGTAGGTAGATCTTGTACTGGCGAAAACATTGAAAAATAATATAAGTTACATGTATGATTTGTCATCAGTTGCTGTAAAATAAACAGGCCAAAACAACATACTCAGCATAGGTAAAACTTATTAAACCCTGATAATTTGTATCTAAATCTCTTTTAAAGTTGAAGTTCTTTTTTCTTTCTTTCATATTTATTAGCGACGAAGCAATCAAGTGGGATCGCTGCTTGTCTACCTTCGGCTACCGCTACCGTAGATAAAGTACGCTTTGTAACGTGACGACAGCATTTAACTTTTCCTCGAGGGTTCATCCAGTAGCCGAAGGTAGACTAGCAGCGATCTCATTCCCGCTTCGTCACAAACACTATCAGACGGGATAGCGCTCTCGCTAGGTCTTAGATGGCTGAGATGATCCCCTGCGGAGCGCCACGGGGACGCGGCCGGACTGTGACGCTGAGCGAGCTTCGACGCTGGTGGAATGAGGTAGCGCACTGCGAGATGCCACAGGATCGCTGCTCTAAACCGTCCGACGTGAGCTGGGCAGTCGCGAGGGAATTAAGATAACGCACTTCTGAATGCCACGGGAACGTTGCTCTCAATGGGCTAGCGGGGGAAGAGTCGAATTAGTGTAGGGAACCTGCAGGATGCCACGAGAACAATTTAGCGTAGGGTGTTATGAAAAGCAAGAAAAAAAGTGGGCTGCCACCCTTCTTCCAAAATCTCACTAAAGTTCATATAATTGTAAGCGGTATGCCACCGGTATTGCCACCGATAATAATAGTCTTACCTTAATAACTGCTGTCGCATGGCTGACTAACAAGCATGTGATGACAATCGCAAATCGCCTAATACTTGCGATTGTGACTTGAACTCGCAAGAGAGGTGTGATGGAAATCGCAAACGCGACTTCAAATTGCAAGAGCAATCTCAAGTGAACTGTTGTATTTTGCCTGAACCAAACACTAAAGAAACAAATAAATGATGAATAAAATAAATTTGATATGTTTTTCTTTATTTTGAATCATAACTAATAATATTTTTTACCAATTCTTATTAAAAATATGAAATTTAAAAAATGTTCTAAGGCTATAATAATTATAACTAAAATCTCCAAAGTATATAACTATAAATGAATTCAATGTTAAAATTATTATCGTATTTCAAACTATAATTTTGTCATATAATTACAATTTCAAATAATTTAAAAACTAGTAAGGAAAACTACTGTTGTAACCCTATAATTCTCAAAAGAGCCCTTAAGTAATCTTCTAGAATTACATATATAATTGGACCACAGCCATATAAGTGGATGATAATACTCGTATGTTACTCTTACGACAGTTGCGGTTAGCTTTGCCATGCTGTCTCTGTACGTGCTCAAATAACTCACAACAAACAAAATAAATAATTAATATGCTAAACAAATTACTGAAAAACGACAAAGTGATAATCTAACTAGGCCTTTAAACATTAATTAGAACAATTATGTTACAAGCACACAAATATATGGAAGATAAAAATACAGTCATGCCATTACAAACCACAAAAATTTCCCAAATAAAAAATTAAACAGACGAACACATATCCTAGCTGGAAACATTTACCCGGCTCAGTACATGTGGAAAATGTATGTATAAAAAATAAAAATAAATCGAAGTTAAAGACAAAAACCAAGAAAAAAGAACAAGGCATCATGTACAGCATACGTAATGTTTGTCACGTAAAAACAACGTAAGCAATTTAATAACGAACAAATGAACGATTTTCTAATGTACAAACATTTACATGCACAACTATGTCTGTGTGATTGCGACATAAGTATCAGGAAAAGCAACCAAAGGAAATGGCAAACAAGTTTTCTAAAACTGAAAACTTGAGAAAGGCTGATAAAGAAGCAAACAAAGTCGAATATGAAACACCTGCTTATAGGTATGTGAATACGTAAATGATTAGAAACTAAATATCAAAATAGTTTACACAAATTTGAGTCCTTTCTTGATTAATTATTGAACACCTGACCCAAAACCTTTTGTTTTCACACATTCTCTTATATGAATTTTCTCTAACTTCAGGCAGCAAACAAACCGTCTAACTTACGTAACCAGAACGTATTACAATCAGACATGTCACGACAAGTGGCAATAACCATGTAAGATTTTATCCATTTGCTACATTTCAAGCCATTGAATGCATGTAAAAAGATATTTCAACTTTGCAAAAGATTGCGAGATACAAAACAAAAAGTAGTGTAAACTAAAAGAAATCTTTATCTTTGTCATCGTCGCCGCTTCTGTTGTCGACAACGTACTCATCGACAACGTCAAACAATAAAAATTTGTGCAACATTTACGCCATCATTTGAAAATCGATTTTGAATTTTATAACATTTATTGTGACAATTTTCACTATTCTTGCTAACAAATGTTTTTTACTGCCTGTCACTGTCTACAAACTCCTTTGTATTCCTGCAATTTAAGTTCGTTAGGTATGAAAATATATTTTTTAAGTTTTTATTTGAAGGCAGTGAAGTAAAATGCGGATTCGGATTTCGAGAGATTAAAGTTGATATTCAGCATTATTATTTTCAAAGATTTTAGAAAATGTCTGCTTTTGGTTTCCATAGAATTGTAACTTTTTTAGAATTATTAGATCGTCTTTTGAAAATAAGGAATATTGTTCAGCTTTATTTATAGATAGTTCCCAGGCGTGATGGGCTACTTCACTAAAATAGCTCGAATTCTTCCTAAAAATTCCCACAAGTTTCTTACGAGCTATTTGACAGATAAAATATACAAAGTAAGGTCAAAGGATTAGATTTCAAAAGATGCGAAAATGTGCATCTACAGGGAGTCCGGCGGGAAGGTACTACTTTGTTTGTTTATAATTTTTGATTAAATGAAAGAGAATGGATCGTATATTGATAAATGTTTTATTTAATGTCGGCAATTATGTATGGATAAATGATAAATGTCCGCCTCTGTTAGCCTCGCAAATGCGAGCCCTATTGAACACATTCTTCATTACATTCTCACACATTTCACACGGTATTACATAATTTCATCACGAATATTTTGTTTGAGTTGCTCCAGCTTTTCTGGTTTGTTTGCATAAACCTTGCTTTTTAGATATCCCCACAAAAAGAAGTCCGAAGCAGTCAAATCAGGCGACCGTGGAGGTCAATCAATATCACCATTTCTTGAAATAACTTGTTGTGGAAAGAGGTCTTGCAATAATTCCATTGTAATCCTGGCTGTATACGATGTGGCACCATCTTGTTGAAACCACATGTGAGTCAAGCCCAAAACATGCAGTTGTGGCGTTCAAAAGTGTTCAATCATATCACGATATCCCTCCCCATTGACAGTTATCGTTACGCCGTTTTCAGTTTCAAAGAAGTAACGTCCAATGATTCCTCCTGACCAAATTGCACACCAGACTGTCACTTTTAATGGATGCAAAGATGACTGATGAATAATATGAGGGTTTTCCATTGCCCAGAGCTGACAATTCTGTTTATTCACATATCCATTCAAATGAAAATGTGCCTCGTCACTCATTATGATTTTTTCATGTAAATCGGGGTTGTCATGGGCGAGCTGTAGCATCCTATTGGCATATTTACGGCGGCATAAATGGTCTTCTGGAAGAAGCCCTTCTGTCAACTGAATCTTAAATGGAAACAAATGCAAATTTTTGTGCAAAATTGTGGCCAAAGTTGTTCTCTGAAAACCAAGCTCCTGAGCACGGTGTCGAATTTAGGTTGATGGATTGTTGTTTCTTCAACAGCAATAATGTTTTTAGCCGATCTTGTAGTACGTTGTGGTCCATGCTTGAGCCTATCAGCTAAAGACTCTTTTTTTCGAAATCATTCACTACATGATAAATAGTGCGTCTTGATGACACGTTGTTTCTCCCAAAAATTTCACGTAAGTTTCTCATCGTCACAGTAATCGATGATTAATTTTGAAATGTTTTAACAATTAAAACACGTTGGTTTACCGAATATTTTTCCATAATAAATTTGCCACGTCTCTACTTCACGACTGCCAAATATGAACCGTCAAGACTAATGTTTACCAAAATGGTGGCAAAACAAAGTAGTATACCTACCCGGCGGACACCCTGTATATCCTGCATTTAAAAGTGTTAATAATGATCCGCAAGTTGCATCTGTGGAAGTGGAGGATTAAAGTAAATCCATCGAAATGTGCTACAGTGGAAGTGTCAAAAAGAAATAAGGGAGAACCCTAGTCCCACCAGGTTCCACTTGTATACCAAATATCAGCTATCTACCTGTAGAGGAAGTGCCCCATAATATTGATGAGTGAGTCAATGAGTCATTGAATATGTACCAAAACATGCACTTTTTATACCTTCCTATCTCGGGAAGCTTTTATGGTAAAGCATTCAAACTTGGCCTGTAAGTTCTTTCGTTTCAAGTCGCATTGTTTTATAATTAGAGAAAGTTAAGTTATCAGGCGGGTAAAAAGAGCGCGAAGGGTTTCTTGAAAATATACGCACTGTATGCGTTAGGTCCGAAGTTGGCCTGGCGCACTACCGTGGGTCTGAATTTGGAAAAATTGTTATATCACTATTTTTTTAACATAAAGAAATCCTGGTATGATGCGTTAATGATTTCACTCTTTTATAAGAGCATAAAGTCTCTAGTTTCTCAGGGATAAAGTTTTATTTTCCTAAGTTTCTTGTAATACTTTTGTTTTTCTTTAATATTTTATGTTTTTCTTCATGCTCAGTTCGAACATTGACTTCGCTATAAAAATCGTGATTATAAAGGGTGCGCCTAAAATAGAAAATGTAATTCGTTCTACGCACTACTTTTTATATTATTTTGAAATACAAACTATGTAGGATAAACAGAATTATGGATGGAAGAGCACAACGGGCAAATGACGCCCATGGTTATGATTGCACATGTGCCAGATTATTTTTTTAAATGCTCCAGGGTTATTACCTGTCTGGCGATACAGCGTAGATATATACCTAAAGTAGATCACACGATCTAGTGGCCAAATCTGATGGACACTATCTGATATTTCACACACCTCAGTTTGGAACCATCCTGGATTGATACCTTTTGTAAGCATATATATTTCGACAATCAGAGCAGGGATCTAGGAATCATAAATATCGACATTTTGACAATTAACGAAGCCGGCAGGGTGAAAGTGAACTTCTTTGTTTAGATCTTGCTCTAAAAAACGGCATCTTCATCTTAATGTTGTATAATCTATTCAATAAACTCACTGTTCACATAGTTGTTGCGTCAGTTGACGTTTTCACATATGCCCATGCAGGGCTTTATTTTTATAAATTTGCGAGCCTTATACACGATGCCGAGTCTACGTTGGCAGATTTTCACCAAGACGTTCACGCACTGATTGAATATTATATTCATTTTTTCTAAACGTTTAAATTTATTTTTACGCAGCTGATAGTATTCAATTAATATTCCATTCATATTTTGTACGAAATCCGGGGCTGCTAACAGTCATTTTCATTGTTTTTGAAATATTATACAACAGTGAAAACGCTTCGTTATTTCAAATTTTACATGAATTTCGCCACACCCTTTACACTGACATCAGAGACAGGTAAAAAGGTAATGATTTTTATTTAGAATCTTTTGTAAACTTTCCTTTTTCACTTTTTTGCTCTCATACAATTTTTTCTCCTTTCTTTTACTGCCAACAAAACTACTAGTCCTCCACAATTTCAAGCCGTAAAAAAATCTTAAGAAGAAAAATATAAGCAAAATCTTAAGTGTTATTGAAGATTTTTTTTTTTTTTCATTCAGCATTCAATAGTTTTTCGTTCATTCGTTTTTTGAACTGTTGTTAAGAAAACTATAGAGAAAATTTCGTACGTTTTCAAACGGCAGGAGAATTATAATAAAACAAGATAAATAATATAAAACGCACACACACACAAATAAATATTTAAACATATCTATAATCTAAATGATGCAATGAATGCAAGTAAATATATAGAGAGATATTAGATATTCCCATTGAATTTGCTGTTATTTCCCCAAAAGAATAAAAGAGAAGCAAATACTCCCAATTTAGGTAGACAAAAGCACATACTTATCGTAGATCTAAGCAAAGCTTTCTTACTAATTTGCTACTAAGCGAATATAGTTATTGTGGTAGCTTTAAACCAGCGATAGAAATAGCAATTTTCAAAAGGATTTGTTTTTTCTCAAACTAACACACATAAACATAAGGATGCATATGTAAAAGGAAAGATAAAACTCAAGAAAATCAAAATAATTCCATTAAAAGAAATTATAAGAAAAAAGCAAACCCAGCTATTGAATATATAAATATTTCTAGTAATAGCTGAATCCAACAGAAGTAGCAGAACCCTTTGGAATAGCATGTGCAGTAAAAACAAAGAGCACTTGAATTTGCAGTGCGTCTAAAGTTAAGCCACTTTCGATAGGAAAAGCTTAAATGTTGTCAGTGAGCTAAATATTTATTTAAAGCTTACATTAACCTTTTATGCCAAGCAAATGCACTGGGATTAAACTAGTTGTTGGTGAGGTATCTTCGGGGAAGTATATTGTGGGTTTTGGCAGCGTAGTGCTAAAATTTCCATCTATGTAAAGGTCCGGGGGGGACGCATTCTGTAAGATCAGCATCGAATAAATCGAAGGAAAGAGGAACAAATTTCAAGTGAGAAATTTGCAATTTTTTTCTGGGCAACATTTGTTGAAAGTCTGTAGATGTTACCATCGTTAACAGATCGAAATATACGAAAGCGATGAAAATTCCAATAAGATGTCGCAATGTGGGGTGTGTTTAGCTGTTCTATCTCTACTACAATGGATTGTGCTCTGATGAAATTAGGGATATTATTCCCGAAACCCGGTCATTTATACGCACCACACGTACTTCATCAAGAGCACATCCATTTGTGGTCGAATGGCCAGTGGATCGCATAACGCACTACAGACAGAATTCGTTCTTTAGCCGGACCATTCGTATGTGGAATAAGCTTCCAGCAGAGGTGTTTCCTCCCACTTTCTCTGTGGAAAAGTTCAAATCAAATGTTAATAAACACTACTCCCTCTGTCCTCCTTCCCATAACCTCTTTTCCTAGTTCTAGCACAATGCATTGCATGAATAGGGGTCATCCCCTGAGTGCTGGTCCTACCATAAAAAAAAATTCCAACAAGAAAACTAAACCGAAGTATGAAAATTCTAGGAATGACCCTTACTATGATTAATTGGTTTCCAGCCGGTCGTACATTCACTTGCATGATTGACAAGAACATTGAAAAAGTAAAAAAAAAATTTCTTGTAGTTGCGCACCTCGGTATCTCATGACGATATCATGTATCTAACATCAAAATGATCGAACAGTTGTTGTAATACCGTTGGTCAGACCAGATAATATCAAATACCTCCTGCTCACCTTAAAAGGGATGCACGGACATGGGAAAAAATGGGCAATTGCATGACCAATAATCTGTTGTTCCTACAAACAAATTTCTTCACATTACATTTTGGGCTCTTTTATATATTTTCCCTTTTATTACTAGCCAACTTGGTATTATTGTATCTTATTTTTCCTTTAAATATTCTGCCATTCCAGGCGGCATAATTATGACAACGATTCAAATGCATTCTAAGTATTTTCTTTCGCCGCTTTTACAGATAATATTCAAACTTTGTTTCCCTTAAGTGGAAATAGGCTTCGCCACTCGGTATTATCTGGTTGAGAAGTCATGATATTCATACCCCACCTTTATTCAATTGAGAATCAGCAAGCAGCAATCTGTTTACGGTTTGCACTAGAAGAACATCTTTAGTTATTGCTCTAATATCTGAAGCCATAAATGTCTGTTAATGTCGAATTGCAGTGTCTTTTTTACCGCTGTTGTTTGCAATCGCTCTCAGATGTTTTCAGCAAAAGCAGCGAAATGCTCACTAAACGGGAAGCATAGTGCCAACTAAATATTGGTGCATTTCAAGTAGGCCGACTTTGCACGACATGCTCAAAGCATGCACACAAGATGCAGACATGTGGAATACTTAGGACGTTACTTATTCAACGTTCAAACAACACCTCTTGAAATTCGTTAATTAAGCATTAAAATGAATATCTTTTTTATAAAACGAAGAAATAATATAATAAAAAAAATATTAAATATTTTGCTAAATGTTTGAAAATTAAAACTTTTACTCCTGTTAAGTGTTCAAATAAAACCTGGATTATAATTTAATGGTAACTAATCCCACTTAACTATTTTCTTCTAATTCCCTAAATGGTAAAACGCCATAGAAATTTAATTGTTACTGCATTTAAACAACTGTAGATAAAACTGACCCTTTCCTCCTACTACGAGTATTAAATACTCTCCAAGAAGTGATTTAAAATGTGTTAGCATTTAATACTTATGCAAGTCAACGCATACATTTAACCCATTGCCCTGCAATAAAAGACTGTACTTGTGGAAAAAAATTTAAATAAAAAAACGGAAGAGGCATTTAAAACTATAAAATATTTATTATTCTATTCTATTGCAGAATCACTAATGCAGTAGGACTAAACGTTTATATGTATGGGAAAATATGAATGTATTGTCATATGAACAGCTGTTACAGCACAAACTAACATGTCAGACCATACAGAGCAAAGTACGTACGTCTTTATTTTATTTCTTTAACATTTGCCTTCAAGATTATATTGTCGACTTGTGTGAAAAGTTTTAAACAATCTCTTCATATGAATCAGTTTTGTGCCATATTGCCCTTGCAAAAAAATTAGATTTATCTTCCTCTTCAAGCAATGAGAAGCAGTCAACCAAAAAACAAAAATCCTAAAAGAATCTTACACACTACCACAAACAGATGTATGGCAGCAGTGGCCCTTCTAAATACACATATTCATTTTTCATAATACAGCCAACGTTATAGCAGTTAGCGCTGCAAAGTTAGTAGCATTAACAGCAGCAACATGGTTACTAGTGCAAGATTTCATGCATGTTGCAGTAGTACGAGTAGTGATAGTAATAATAGTAACAGACACCACAATATCAAGTAGAATTTAACATTGCACTTCATCATATTTATTTATGATGTTACACAAGTACAAGCGCATCTACACATTACAGTTACAGCCAGCCATACAATTTATTTTATGCTGTAGTTTTTAACTAGCAAAGGCAGACATTAGAAAGAGATGAGCAGTAAGTTTTGTAGCCTAAATGGAAAATTGCAAATTTAAAAGTACTTCTTTTCAGCAGTTCAGGAAGGCCTCTGAAGTACTTAACTATCAAAGCAAAGATGTACGAAAGCCCTTAGTTCCATTTTTAAAATTTAGAAGAGCCTCTTAAGCTTGGCACGAAATGTAATCAGTCATAAATATAAGAATTAGAATATACCATTTGGTTATTTGAAACACAAATTATATAACAGCAGTAATGTTTTCAGCCGATCTTGCAGTACGTTGTGTTCCATGCTTGAGCCTATCAGCTAAAGACTCTCTTTTTTCGAAATCATTCACTAGGCGATAAATAGTGCGTCTTGATGACACGTTGTTTCTCCCAAAAATTTCACGTAACTTTCTCATCGTCACAGTAATCGATGATTAATTTTGAAATGTTTTAACAATTAAAACACGTTGGTTTACCGAATATTTTTTCATAATAAATTTGTCACATCTCTACATCACGACTGCCAGTTATGAACTTTCAAGAATAATGTTTATCAAAACAGCAGCAAAAAGTAGTATACCTTCCCGGTATACACCCTGTATAACCGAATTATGTGAAGCTCTTTATTCTGCAGTGCAATTACCAAATATTTGGAGTGGGTGGGGCATTGACGTAAAAGTACCAGGACGAAACAAAATGGTGCAAAATTCTCCTAGTTAAATCTGACGACAATACGAGTTATTGTGCAGGGAACACACTTACCATCCGGGTTCTCCTACAGCACATTTATTGGCAATATTTTGGGTTCCTCTGTCAACCTTTAGAACTGATAGTTTCAGATTCGGTCGCCACTAGAGAATGCCTATGCTATCAAACTTTGGCCTCAGTGACTGATTAATAAGTAAGAAATCTATCAGATGACGCCAAAATAATTCGCGTGTCCACAGACTATGAACATTGACTTTAAGTAGAAAAAATTTGACCAACTAGCGTTTGGCTATATTCGGCTATTAAGAAACTAAGAAATGTTTATTCAAAATTATGGAAACACTTACATTTAAAATGACTGCCTGGACTAGCCCTACACTACGCCATTCGACCGTACTAATTCTCTAGTACTTTTTCGAATGTTTGGATTTAAATTTTTTGATTGGCAACTTTAATTTCGAAACATTTATTCTTAACAGCTGCCCAAAGTAGTACAACGTACTCAAACCACAGCTCCAAGGGCAATTGTAGTAAGTTTTCAATTTTTTTCCTGTTTTGTTTAATTGTAAAGCGTTCCCTTTTTTCAATTTACTTATATCGCGCTTTACCATTCAAAATCAAAAAAAAACGGTAGCTTAAATTCCAAACTTTAGAAGACCCTGTCTTTATATTTGGTACTACTTGTTCACATAATTTTAAAAGACATCTCTCTTTTTAAGTTAAGTTCTTAGTAAGTTTGTATGTATCAATGTGGACATGTGTGTTATATTGTGTGAAGGTTTTAAAATATCAACACACTTTAAGCTTCTTAAATTGCATATGCTTCTACACAAAGCTTCATAAAATCCTAAATAAAACAGAAATGAAATGTCAGGCTACTCTATCTCATTTATTATGATTTTATTTGTTTAAGAAAAAGCAAAATGCCAGATTTTATGCAGCATTAAGGGTTTTTTAAAATTTTTGTGTACCAAGTTTTTTTGGGTTAAATATTTACTTATGTATAAACGCAAAAAACACTTGATGGTGGTATGGTCATGACAACCATATTATGTTTTCGATAAAAATACATGGTTATGGCAAACATAGTTTGCTTATTTGAAAACATTTCTTTAGCTGCAACAAACAAATTATTGCTTACGTTTAATTATTGAGTGATTACATTTCATAAAAAGTGCAACATGGTTAAGTTGCACAATATAATTCTAACTATAGCTCTTCCTAAAAAGTATTTTAACTATAGAAAAACTACCTACATAATAACTTATAATCATACAATGTGTAAATAAACATAATATGTAAAATAAGTAGGATGGCGATGGGATTTATATGGTTAGCGAGTTGACTGTGCTCGTACCTCAGCCGCATTCAATCTGTAACATCAAAGTATGGCATTTTTATCGTTCTAAAATGGAACTACTTCAATATTAATACGATTCGCGTAAAACCAAATAATTTAACATAATATGGTTACTCGTTATTTCAAACTGCTGTCAATTTTTAATGGTAATCATGACTAACAGGAGGAGCGACTTCTAGCTTCATCAGGCTTCTTCTTTTTGACATTACCATAGGTCTACCTTTAGGGTACAATAATATCCAACAATCAGGATTAACACTATCTTTGATACCATTAAATGTGTTTGTTGCCATAATTTTACTGTTGCAAAGCGGAAGAATCCAAAGAAAGCCATAAATAATTTCTTAAACCAGAAATTCTCTTAATAAATCCTATTAAGAAACCATTAGATGCTTTACTCTTTTATATTTTTAAATTACTGACTAATTGACTTAACAAGTACTTGTACCTGCGATAATTACACTATGGCTGACTACTTAATTTTATTTTATTTCTGGTAAGACTGGTACTAAAAATTTATTATATGCATTTGTGCTGCTTTATTACAAGGATTAACACTAGGGTATGGGGTTAACTTAAATGTCCTGTGAAATAAAATATTTATTGTTCAAAGTTCAAAAAGTTAAATTTAAATTTATTCAAAAAGAGTTAATCGAATTGTGCAGTGAAAGGCTCATTTAATACAAATCATATATTCATCACACGCCCGAGATTTCCAATTTAAACATTTAATTATTAAAATAAGCTTTTAAATTTTAACAAAGCAACGTTGTTCTATTTTTTTATGTCACTTAAAGTAGCTAATTGAACAACATGGATCTCTGGAATATAAAAATTTGTGAAGTTCTCCATACTCTGCCTTTAAATTTTTACTTGCAAAATGTTCTACAACACATACACCAGGTATTTGGCAGAAACATGAATAAGTTTAAAACACAAGTAGTCGTACTTAAGACGATGACCCACGGAGACGTGCCTCAAGCTTTCAAAAAACAAATACAAATGGTACCATAAAAGCAAGGAATGCAGGCAGCCCGAGACAATCAAAATGTATGAAGTTTTTTACAAATTACCACAGAGTATATGAATTGAAGTTAAAGGAAAATTAAAGGAAAATCATACATAAGTTTTTATTGAGATTAAAAATTTAATTATAATTATAAAGTAATTTTAATTTCTAGACTGAATGCCGCAACGAATTTGTCGCTACAAAGTTTTTTTTTGTTTTACTAATTTAAAGATAATATTGTTTATAATTTCTTCCTGGATAAACAAATAATCCCTTCCACTTTAAATTTAATATATTTTTTTTATTAAAAAATTTATATCTTTTCTAAATTAGGAAAAACTGATTTTGTTAACAAAAAGTTTAATTGTTGTGCTAACAGAGCAGCTTCCACCTTCTTGGCCTAAGCTGCCGTATTTTCAGAGCTAAAATATTTAAAAGGTTTTAAAATAACTAATGTATTCGCAAAAAGAAAAACATACCAATGACCGGTTATTTTATCATAGACACAACAAAAATAGATTCCATCTCTTCCTCCGAAGATAGTGGTAAATAATTTTAAAGAAATTCCTGTTGTTCCTTCAAACAATTCTGTCACTTCTTCACAATACATTTTGGTCTCTTTCATATATTTTCCCTTCTACTACTAGCCAATCTGGCATTATTTTAACATTATTTTTCCTAACCAGAATCCCTTAAATCTCAACCTTAATTTCAAAAGGCATTGCCTCCAAAAAGTTTGAGGAAATTGAAAATGCAACACAATATATAATTTTAACTATCCTAGATTATTATGGAGCCTTTAAATATGCTGCCATTCTAGGCAGCAAAATTGCGACAACTCTTCAACATATTTCTCATAAGCCTAACAGGGATGACATTTAGTGCATTCTTCGTATTTTCTTTCGCCGTTTTTACAGATAATAATCAAACAGTTGATTTAGGTATCTGCGAGTGGGTAACTTTTTTAAGTTTTGCCAAATTAAGGATGTGCATACTGTCGCATTTGGCCAGGTTTCAAATGCTTCATAGAAAAGATACACTCTCAGAAAAGTAGTCGTATTACATTAAATGCATACACATTCCTAAACATTACTATTATTCACAAACCACAGTTGGCGGTACCAACAAACACGCCTCTCTTTTTTAAATCATTAACATTTAGGTATAAGGATGTTCTAAAATAAGCGGGCATTCCGGAAAAATATTGTTACGCTTAAAATTTTTAAATGTGTTTGATTTTTGCACTGTTACTGTATTTACAACACTTAAATAGAAACCGATTATTCCTTTATCACGTTAGTGTAAGTTAAGCGTTTCACTCAATACTAACTCGCTATCTTTAGCTTATAAAGCCTTTATATAGTATCACTTGTTTTCTTCGAAACTTGTAGCAAATTTAACAATCTGGGGTATGCGTCTTTAGCTATAAACATCTTGTTTATAGCTAATTGCTGTGGATTTATTTCCCAGTAATTCGTCTGTACGTGTATCGTTATTGTTGTTTATGTGTACGAGTATATTCAATTTCATGGTAAAATCCATATGCTTCTGTATGTTGCGTTTGTTGTGTTTGAACACAGCAGTGGGTCTTTCTGTATATATTAAATTCCCATGCGTATGAATACTAGTGTGCAATTAATTCAAGATAGAACCGGTTCACCTTCAGAAGTACGTCATGTAGGTTATTCGGATTTTGTTTCCCTTAATATATTTTTGGATATTCATAGAAAAATACCTTCCGGGAAAAGTGGCGGTGATTGTACTGAGATCTCCTCAATTTAAGTTTTACGCAACTAAATTTAAGGCCCCATCGATTGTCGTAATACACAAGCCATTAGTTGTTTTAACACGAATTCGTATCATTTTAACCTCTTCAACCGAATCATGTTGTATATTTCTTATTTATAATCTGGTCTGACCTAAGACGATTGGACCAATATAACCGTGTTTTTATATTTCTTGAGTCGTTTGATGCTTGTCGGTTAATATACATAAATATCATATTCACAGTCCCATATCTTGTCATATTTTAGTTTAAACAAGCCATGTCTTTGGTTATTACGAAAACGAGATACAGGTTACGCTGTTCCAATATCTCTCTGATAATGCAATTTTTTTATCGTTCATCATAGTTTTGTCTGGCTGAAAAAAGTAAGTTGACAAATATGCTACGGCTCGCTTCAACATCTTACAACCACTTGAACACTTGTATCATTCCTATTGTGAAACCCCTTTGCTTGATTTAACATTGCACTAAATACAACAGGCATAATTATTTTTTAACTAAAATATTTATCTTCATTTCATCTTGTCTTTAAAACATTTTATAAACTGAAAAATAGTTTGAGTCCGTTAACATTCATTTACTTAAACCTGGCATAATTTACTACTCTGGAATCGATAATTTTCATGTACGTTATAGCTGATGTCTCTTTTATTGGCATAAAAAGTTGTATAATTTAAACTCCTCATTACCTCTCCCGGTACAAAAGAATAGTCTGTGCGTGTGTATATGTGTATATTCAGATGATATTTTTTTTAATTTATGTAGCACAATTAACAAGTAGCTATTGCCAACTAGAAACGTGCAAATTTTGTCGATCCACATGCGATAAAAAGTATTATGTATAATTATTTAAGTAGAACAAATTAAAAGATAATGTATTTACAATAACCTGAAAAAACAATTCGGACAAACCCTTCGACAATTTTCCCTTGATCTAAATCCCCCCAAAACCGCCAAGTAAAAAACACTCAAAATCAAAAATCGATCCAAGAATTTGGATTTTGTGGCACAATAAAAACAAACTTTTTTATATTAGCCGAATTAAAAAATTAACAATCACCTATGGCAAATTACCTTGCATTAGGCCGAAAGCCGTCAATGCAGAAAAGTGTCGGTTAGCGATACAAACAAATTTTTACCGAATCAGCATTTTTTTTAAATCGACGATATTTAAAACAATTGTTGGTTATGTATTCATAAAGCCAGGTTCTGCACATGAATTATGCACTATATTTATAATAAATAGGTTTTACTAATTTCATTCCGACCAATTTTGTTATAAAGTTACTATTTTATTAAAATGACCTGTTTAATCCTTGGAAGAACGCTAACTCAAAAACCAAAAATTCACTTAAAAAAATAAATTTTATTGTTAAAAACTGAATTACTTTAAAACTCATTAAAATGGGCTCACATTCACAAAAGTTACAAGTCTCAGAAACTGTAGCACATGATGTCGATAAAACGAACAGTAAAGAAAGAGGTGTGTGTGCTACAGCTTAAAATTTGTTTCGCGCAATTCTTCTAAGTTTTTTGGAAGTTTCGGATTTATTAAAACTTCTTTCTATTTCACGCATCGAACCACGTAGTGATTCTAATCTCACTAATTCCCTACAAATCTGGACAAAAGACCACTGCTTATTACAATGTATGGCATAGGAGCAGTTACGGATCCAGCTTAGTCTTTTGGGAAGGAGGACAGTAGTTTATGTTTAATTGTTTCGGTAAGGAAAATATGTCGTTCCTTCCCTCTTTCCCGTCTCTCGATTCGAGTACTAATTTAACAAGATTAAAAAATCTTGAGCAAAAAGGAGTAAAAGGAAATTATATTTGTATATAAGTTCATAAAAAAATCTCTTGTCTTGGGGAAACATCGGTCAAAGCTGGAAAATATTGTAAACTCTCCAATTTAATGTATTTATATTTTTACTATAATAGCAGCTTTTAAAAATGTGATATCTTTGTGCATATGTCTGCATTGTTATTCCACAGATAAATACGCCATATAAATTCAGTTTTTATACTACAGCTAGCAAATTGATATGTTTACAAGCAGCTTGGTATACGTATGTGTGTGTGAATACACGCGACACCAAATGTAAAGTATATGTATGTGTGCGTATGCAAGTGTTAAATAACTACCACAATAATTGCAAACAGTAGTAACAATAAACTGGGAAATCGATTACAAATAGCTTGCTCTTTTTATTTGCATTTTCCCCAATCCACGCATTTAACAAGAGGGACAACAGTGATGCCAACAAACGGAATTTCCTAACAGCGGGTTTCAGCGCTTACAAAATAATAATTGTGCTAAAGTTTTGCTTCATATGAATTCATACATACATTTAAGTGATTAAATTTTTCTTTACGCAGTGTGGCTGTATAGTGTCGAATTTATTCATATTTCTTTGTGATGCGTTATTTTGCTTCCCGTTATTCCTGCAATATTAAACTAGAAAATCACTATAGCTGTATCTAGTCGACAAGCGGTTTCACGAAATGGAAATACTGGATAATTTATCTTTTATTTAAAGTTCGTAAATTATTAAAGCAAATTGTGCATTTTGTCACTCTCTACTAACGTGAAGTCTAGCGCCTTGCAAATGAACAACCGCCTACATCAGCTTCAAAAGACAATAAAAAATAGATTACTTGCTTTCAAAAAATTATGGTGCAAATGATTAACCGTCACATCTCACCAAACAATTTGCGATCTTCATTGTAATAAAATTTAATTGTCTACGAAATTTTATGAAAATACTACAAGGAGCCTCAAAATGAAGTTGGAAAAACTTTTGCATATGGTGTCAAATGTCAATTGATTTATGACATTTGCAAAGAAAACATAATTAAAATTTGTATAAAGACGCAATGGAAAAACATGGTTGAGATAACCATAACATAATAACTAAAAGCAACATATTGTTACGAAGTAATAATCGAATATGTTTAAATCATTAAAAACTAATTGTCAGCAAGAAGTTGGTGTGAAACGATCTATTGTACAAATACGCAATGTTATAAACATAAAGCAAAAACAATAACCTAGCGAAAATTCACCGAGTCGCGATTCAAATTCGAAACAAAAACAACTCATACAGAACGAAAAAATAAACAAAAGATACACACACATACGAACACATATACAAGACTACTAAGCCAACAAATTAAATAAATGATGAGCAATATCACGCATGTTCGGGAAATTTTAAGAACCGGTCGTGATATCTATACAAAGGCGCCGCCCACCGTAGAGAGAGATTTGACTTTGACATTTCATAGAGTGAACAGCTTCTACACACAGCTAAGAGTGTTAAGTTTACAGTGTAAATTAGTATTGAAGAGTTGTAAATAGAGTCTTAATTGCCGAATAAAGTTGTGTATTGATAAAATCATTAGGGACTGTATATTTAATTCTTGCAATCAAAAAATCTAAAAATTAAAGTTAATTGTGGTAATAAACCTAACAATATTATGACTGAATTATAGGTTGTCCACAAATCCTATTCTTTTTGTATATAATTTTAATATGATCCTCTAGATAGAAAAGCCAAAATTTTCATTACTGATAAGCAGCGGTTGGGGTACTAACACAGGCAACTAAAGCCATCGAAGGCTTAACAGCAACGCGCTAACCACTTAAACCACAGCACTCTTATACTTTGACTAAAAACCTAGAGAATTTTACATATTATATCAATTGAAAACATTTAATGGTTAGAGTTATGATATTATTTTTGTGCTTAAAATTTTAGTAAAAATTCTAATGCTCAACTCAAGGCAGTGTGGTTTTGATTTCCCAATTTCCTCAGCACAATTTCAATAATTTAGCTCACTGTAATGCATTTATCTATTAGTTGGAAGAGTAACTTAACCCAACTTACAGTTGCATTAGGAATTAGATCTTTAAAGAACAAAACTTGTTTTTCAAAACCTACATTTTTCCAAAATCATATAATATCTTATAATTATAATTGCCCTCCTGTAAAATGGCAATATCAGCCTTAAGCACTTTTTTCTTCTTTACACAGAAATGTAAACAATAGCTGGTTTATTGCAACTCAAGTAATGTTAAAAATGTCTTTAAAACCCCATCATATGTTTGCCACAAAAAGAGAGAATATAACATTTTTATGGCGGCCATGCCACAACCATGTTTCGTTGTTGCGTGAACAAATCCCGAAACGCTATACGCCTAAATTCGTGGACTGAATGTGTGTCTTTTCACGAAATCAGTCGTCTACTATTTTGGAACAGCGTGAATTTTGCTAGTCATCCAAAGCCCACCGAATGAACGTTCCTACCCCTGGAGGCATTTCTTCTTGGTAATCTCGCCACTATGATGTCATGCTACCAGAAGTGGGATCCGATTCCAAGCAGCCATGATCTTCAATTGCTACCTATACAAGTTCGTATAGGGGCGTTGATGGTAGTTAATACATCGGATTAGGTCTTAAGACAGGTGCCGCCGTATCTCATGGCAAACCTTTAGGAACGTTCCGTCATTTATATACTCGACTTAAGGTGACCGGATCATCAGGAGGTTTATAGTACAGTGGAAGACCTCGAACTGGTCCCTGCTGTTATTCACGATATGACGAAAGACCCAACAATATCAACCAACCAGACCGCAGCGCAAGTCCAGACAGTCAATTAGCTACTGCCAATTGACCACGTCTTTGGGTATCGAATTTTGTTCCAGGCTTCTTTCTGTGCCAATTTTCTCGAATAAAATTAAAGAAACCATCCATCTAGAAATCCAAAACTTGTCGCCAGAAGTGTGGCAATTATAATGTCGTCCACTTAACTGATATCAAATAATATTTCAAAAAGAATTTAGCAGTTTTTTATTCATTTTAAAGATATAGACAAAGAACATTCGGTCTTTAATATTAGGCCAGCCTGTACTACTGGACCACATTTGATATAATTAGACCACCTGGACAGCCAAAGAACATGTTCAAGGCGACGTTATCGATTATGTTTGCTTAACTAATTATACCTGAAATATTTAGGTCAAAATTAAACTAGCCATGATAATTTTGGAAGAATGTGTTAAGAAGGTATTGAGATACTATTCTCTCATTTGACCTCAAAAGTAAAGTATAAACGTAAACACTCTTTTGATAATATTGACATCACTGTTTATTACCTTTTTTTAATTCTGTAACAAATACGTTGACTTCGTCTGGTTCTGTCATGTTATTAATTTTTTGCTGTTGTTGCTGGCTGCAGAAATTACACTTTCATAATGGAAAGTGTAGTTATTTTATATGAACGAAGAGTAAGAATGAATGTAATAATAAAGTATTTGCTGATTTTTTAATAGTGTTAATAAATTAAGATTAAAAACGTGTATAAGGATTTAATAAAACTGAAAATTTATTTATTATTATCCGTATGATATAGTGACGCATGAACGTGTAATTAATAAAGACGACATGATTTCACACACTGCATATGAGTGATATTAAAAATATTTATTAACAAAAAATTAATATTTATAATACATCATGATGAATAATTAAAATTTGTTTATAATTTATTTCCTTCATATTGTGTTTATTGTGCAACAACAAACTTTCATTTATTATTTTGATCGTTTAATTAAATGCACGAATTCTGGGCTGTTCAGGACACAAAATTGTTAAAATGTTATTAAGACCATTTCAGGGTAGAAAACATTGTTGGCATAATTTCTAGCTGTTGGAGAAAGGACCTGGAAAGTGCAGGCAAACACCCTGTAATAGTGTTATATGTTCAAATGCTAATAAAAGCTTGTTTATCGCAATAATATATAACAATTTACAAAGATTTTAAAGTATCTACAATCAATTTGTCACAACTATAAATTGTTGTTGTGACCATGCCACCACCATATTCTCTTCTGCTTGTAAAAATATGTTTAAGTAGAAATTGTGTTACAATACGAATGATAAACACGTATGACGGATTCATTTGCACTTTAATTGAGCAATTGGGAAGCTTACGCAATTAGCGTCTTAATTGAGCTCATTTTAATATACACGAAATCATTAGTAAATTGAGCAATTAGTACTTAACTGCATCATTAATTGAGTAAAATTCCTAATGTAACTCTAGTAAAGTGTGTTTGGTGATAAAAAAAACTCTGTTAAATGCGAAAATCAAGGAACATTGAACAAGGTGACTCCATCACCTGTACAACTACATATTATTGTTCATGGCAGTTGTCAAACTCTGTATAAAAAATTTTTTTACAAAGATAAAAACAAATGTCAGGTAAAATTTACGGTTTAATTTTATGAAATTTTTTACGAAAATACTTTTTAAATAATTAATTTCTTTAACATTTCTTTTAAAGCCGCATTTCACTTCATATTTTCAAACTCACAAACACTGGCTTTCTCTAACACATTTCCAGCTTTCAATTCAGTAAGTTAAATTGCACCAAATAAACACCAAAGTCTATAAGCAACTCACGTAAGTTATATTACGTTGTTTAAAATTAGAAGGGGACAAGCTTTAATCGGAAAAAAATCCAACTGTGACGTATTAATGAAATTTTTATCTATTATATTTACATATGCCGTTATGTATGACATACAAACTCGTTTAAAATGTCTTGTTCAAATGTTTTCTCGACCAATGACTCATGATCCAAAAGGTAAAATGTCCAGTGGCTGCCATATAGATTCGGCTAGATTTCAGCGATGGCTGGCTTATGTATCTTTCGAGACAACGGTCTATTGCAGCTAATGGGCATAGACTTACTTGTATGTGTGAAGCAATTAACATGAAAAAGATTTCCACTAGCAACAAAATGTTATTAAACGTAGAAAAGTGTTCAGTTGTCAGTCACGCAGGTTTAAATTCATACCTTATTTA
The DNA here is from genome assembly GCA_963932375.1 of Phania funesta. Taxonomy (NCBI): domain Eukaryota; kingdom Metazoa; phylum Arthropoda; class Insecta; order Diptera; family Tachinidae; genus Phania; species Phania funesta. The sequence goes on along the minus strand of OZ010653.1, from coordinate 96,998,352 downwards.
TAATTGAAATTTTCAGAATTGATCTCTGCATTATGGCTCCAGGGGAGAATTCATTTTCCACAAAGTTATGGCGCTAAAGCTGCCACACGGCACATAGGGCAGCTGAGAACTTTAAGTCGGTTACTGGCGTAAACTTCAAGAATCTAAAACTGAAATTTTTCTATACAAAAATACTCAAACTGTCCTTTACGAAACGATTGCAAAAAGTATCTTCTTGTATTGAGCTTACACACAATCAAACCAGATTTTAGGTATGATGAACAGGGTAATTTCGAAAACTTTGCTGTGTTTTTTTTTTACATGTCTTGATTTCTATTATTTTCCTTTTATTTTGCAAAGACTTTTAATTCATAAATCTACGAAAAATGGTGCACTGTGGGGCAAAACTAATGTATGTTATATGTTCTACTAATACCGATTGCAAACTACCTTCTTGACCATCCTGTTTTTAATGTTTGAAAATTACCTATTTGAAAATAAAAAGACGTAAAAAGCAATTAAAATAGTACAAAAAATAGGACTATTCTTTAAATTTAAAATTTATTTCATGTAATAGAAGAAAATTTTATTTTAAAATAAAAAGTTGTTAAAAAAATCTGCGTAAACTTTTTTAACCCAAATGACTTAAAAAGTGATTTTCAATACTTTTACAACATTTTTGCCAAATTTTTGGATAAAATCAGGTATAACTCTAATCCATATTTGTTAAAATTACGTGACCTAAGGGGTTTTGTCCATCCGAGCTGATCGAATTTAACTTTAGTCCATCCTACACTTTAGTAGGGTGGTCATGAATATAATTTTCTAAAAGCTTGAGCACTTCTCTAGGGATCTTATTTACTTTTGACGATCAGATTTTAAGGAACAGACCTATTGTCAAGTAGCCACTTGAAAAGAAGAGGATTTCGTGTTCCATTAACATTATAAGCCCTTGATTCTGTCGTGAACAATGATCAGGACTTTCGTGGCAAATTTTAGAATATTTATATATATATATATCTTTTTTTAACATTAAAATTATGGTAAATCAGCGTTTGTAACTTAATCCTAATAATTATCGACTAATGGATTAGTTGTGTAACAATTAATTAACTGTATTGAAATCCCTTTAATTTAATTAGGATATCTTTCTTACTAGGCTAAATATATCACTCAGTTTAAGCTTCAGATGTCCTTCAAACCGCAACAGATCTTGTGGCAAGAGAGTTGGGGTGTGCCATTAGTTTTTCTACTTATTAGTGCGTGTAATTTTTGATTTCTTTTTCGACAGTAGTGAAACTTAGTTATCTGTGGATGTTTTCATTACATATATATCATGCGGCGTTGACTGTTTGTCGTGATTTCCTAGGCTGTCTGCTTTGTAATTTCTGGATGTTTGACGAGCATGCTGAACACGCCACAACAAAATGCCGTATGCCCAAATTGATCTCATAATAGACCTGTACAATACAATTTTAAACCCTAGAGCCAAGGTTAAATGTTGGCCATTGATCCAATGAAGTTGAAATAATTTTTAATTTTCCATTGAAACATTGATATTATTTATTTTTATTGCAGGATAATTTTGTCCATAAACGTTCTGTGTTTCAAATAGCTCTTCAGGAACCTTCTAGTGTTTTGTAGCAAGTTTCTTGTTATTTTCAAGCTAAACTTCTACAAATGCCTGAGAAATTTCTATAAACAAAGCTAAACAATAATATTTTTTTTCAAAAGCTGATGTGATAAGGGTAACGATTCTATGATCCTATTCGACAGTTCCATGTCTCGCTCGAAAGCTGAACTGATAGTCCGGGATGATATTTTTTTTCGCTTAGATTGAATGTTAGACACTGCAAAAATACTCCTCAAAAATCTTCATTAATAATATAATTCTGCTAGTGTATTTTACTGGTTTGGAAATCATAACTGGGAAGGGAAGTAGCAAACTCTCAGCATAGCATTAAAAATAAGCATTATAGTTCTCACAGCTGCTACATGTAAATTATTTAACATCGAAGCCTTAATGCGTTCTCGTTTAGGCGATTTTCTGCAATCCTGGTAGCCATTTTGACTGATGGTAATGGGAATTTAATAGGATCATTTTCACTATCATTTATATGCGGTGCGCTGGGACATAAATGTGTCATGAAAATAGGACTGTGCTTTTCCAAATCATCCAATAGTAACGAGATTATTGTCCCTTAAGTACTACTCCACACAATTGTATGAAACAAAAACTCTCTGATTTTGCAATGTTTACTAGACTCTAATTATAAAATTGCTTAAAATACTCATTTGTCATGCGCTACCAAAAACTTTGGCAATTTATTCCAAACTACAAAAATTTCAACTTTAAATTAAATTATTTTTAAGCAAAAAAGAAAAGAAAAACATGCCACAAATATTTAAACCTTTCTCTGTTCCACATAGAATCTAGGGAAAAACTAATTCCCACCAACCATTTCCCACCCCATATGGCCAGCTGCTGCATGAACTAAATTACAACTATTGTAAAGTATTTGGTAGCAATTTTATACGAGTAGATTATGTAAAAAGATTTTGTTTGTTTTATATTATGTTGACATTATTTTATCAGAATCACTATGGAATCAAAAAGGAACATGTGTCCTTATTATGTTTGTCACGTTTTTTGTTAGAATTTAGTAGTTTGTTACTTGTAGCCAATACAAATATTGTTGGAAAATATCGAAAATAGCAGCAGAACTACTCGAATCCGATAAAAATACAAGACGAAATAATGCTCGTTTCTAACAACATCATTGATGATGATGTTATATTGCGGTTGATAGAGCGACGGACTACACACATACATACATTCGATAAAGAGATAGAGTAATACATGACTGTTTGAATTGATGAATGGGAAAGAAGGATGGGTAGGGTTGATTTGTTATTTTTGGCTTGGATTATTTTCATATATGTAGTTTCATTTTAGATTTTCATTTTAGAACAATAAAACAAGCTTTAATTTCGTTTAATTTAGATGGTTGCTTCACAAAGAACAATGACAACACTAATGAACTAAATAATATTAAATAAAAGAAGACCCGTTGTCTCCTAATGAAGGAAATTTATTGAGCTTATATTTACTTTATTTTAAGCGCCGGCATAAATGAAGTTCATGCCAAGGAAATTAATTTAAATCAAAGTAACTTTTTCCTTAATCCTTTTAATGAACATTTATTCTCAGCTTAACTTCCTCTTTCGCCTTCTAATTATCATTTTAATTATGGCGTGCGAAAAAAAAAACTTTTTAATATAATAATATAATTTAATTAGTTGTCTAGCTTTATAATCATAATTTTAGTTTAATATTATTACGTTAGTTTTTTGCGCTCACGGTGTTTTACTTTCTCAAGTGAAAAAAAAATTGGTGACAATGACAAAAAACTCCAGTGCTCTCAATGGTTAAAGTTGTGGAATATTAATGATGCTTGAAAAGTTGAAAGTACACTTTCCATATTAAATTAAAACAAAAAATATGTGTGTGTGTTTCAGCTTAAAATAGGGGGGGAAATTACAAAATTCAAAATATTTTATTTTAAATAAGTGAAAGTTATTTTACAAGCATGTTGACATAATTTAAAGTCATTTCCGAGACAACATAAAACTTACCAAGAATAGACTCCAAGGAGGATTGGGTTGACAACATGCCTCACATTACTAATGCGATATTATTTAGTGTAATCCCCGTAGTCAGCTAGCTGGTACTCATTAGGGGGCGATTTATACCTGGTATCCACTTTAATATACACTTGCCGCACTAATGAGGAGTACAACTCAGGTTGACTTCTCTTTTCTCATGGGTCTGAGCAAAGCAAAAAAGCCGAAAATAAATCCCCTCTAGAGGTGAAAGAAGTTCCATTAAATTTTGTGTGCAGAATGAAATTTATGGTGCCGAAACCTTCAGAATGTTGCAAAAGGCCTTTAGTGATAATTGTATATTGCGAGCAAGTGTTTTTGAATGGTACAAATTATTCAAAGAGGGTCGGGAACGCATTGACGACGAACCACTTCCAGGACGGCCATCAACTGATGATCAACACGTCAATCAAATCAAGGAATTGGTGTTCGAGAATCGACAATTAACAGTCACTGAAAACCATTTTAAAATATCATTTGGGCCTAAGAAAAGTGAAATCACGATTGGTTCCAAAATCACTCAATGCTTTCCAACTACCAGGATGTCATTAAACGTATTATAACTGGCGACGAGTCTTGGATCTACGTTTACGACCCGGAAACAGACAATCAATCAGACGAATATCGTGCCAAAGGTGAGCTGAAGCTGAAAAAACCACGTCCAAGCAAGTCAAAAGACAAGGTCTTGTTGACAGTTTTCTTCGATCATCGAGGTGTGGTGCACTCCGAATTCCTTCCGACCGGCCAAACTGTCAACAAGGAATATTATTTGAGTGTTATGCGTCGTTTGCGCGAAGCTATTCATAAAAAGAAGCCGGAATTATGGACCGACAACTGTTGGTTTTTGCACCACGCATACCGCATTGATTCTGCATGAGTTTTTCGCCAAAAATTTAATCAATATCGTTCCACAACCACCGTATTCGCCTGATTTAGCTCCGTGTGACATCTGGCTGTTCAGTAAACTCAAGCGACCGCTTACTCTTACTATTTTTTGCCCACAGTAGGAAATGATTAATCCGAAGCCCCCAGATAACTTACGGTCCTAAATGTTGGACCGAATTAACATATTACCAAATTAAAAATTCCAAAACTAATACAGAAATCTGAATTCCTCCAAAAAACCGTAATTTGACACATTTGCAAAATTTTAAATTCACTTTGAAAATTAACCTAAAATCGGAAAACGGGAATAAAAATATTAATAGCCAAAAAATCTAAATTTAAGAAAAATTAAAACTTTACCAAAATTGTGTAATTTCACCAAAGGGCAGAAAAGTTACAAAAATTAAATATTTTATGCAAACTGTCTAAATTCTAACAAAACCGATGTTAAACAAATCTATCGAAAAAAATTTCAGCACAAGTGAAAAATTTACAAGAAAATTAAATAATTCACCAAAGTATTTAAAAATTATAAATTTTACCAAAAATCTGAATTAAAAAAATATAAATTCCACAATAAAATTATGAAAAATATAAAAATAGCAAAATTCACCATAAATTATGAAATACTATGTTATATGAAAAAACTCGAATATAAGAATTGTATTGCTACAAAATCGATATTTAATAAGGAACAGAAATTCTACCAAATAATAATACCACAAAATTCAACAAAATTTGGACTTTCACCACAAAACGTAGTTTTTCCCAACATTTTGCGAATTCACTAAAAACTACAAATACAAAAAAAAAAAACTTCAAACCCAAAATTTCATCAAAATTTAACAGTTTCACAAATTAAAACAAATTATACTTCATTAAAACCGTCGCCATTTTAAGTAAATGAATTTTACACAAGTTTCAAAAGTCTTACCAAAACACCTAATTTTAGCCCAAAAGTAACCAAAAAGAAACTTTACAATGTTGTGACAAAATTTACCCAAAGATTAAATTGCAGCGAAAACTCTAAATATTACCAAATAATAGAAATTTTACTAAGAACATTATTCTTCTATTATCCATAATTCATCAAACAATTTAGAATTGATCAAAAATTTATAAGTTTTAAAGAAAATAAAAACAAATTCAAAGGGAGTTAATTTATTTAAAAAAACATATTATCTATTAAACGTTGAAAATTCCTTTGTTAAAACTAAAGTAGAGTTTGAATGTGAAATAAGACGACTAAAACTGAAGCCCAAAATCAGTGATCGCAAACAATCCATTGCAACGGAAAAAATCTTAAGTTCATTTTAAGTAATTCATACTTTCGGCACAGCCGGATATTTGTTGTTATTAAGAGCAACCACTTCCTTGAAAACATGCACAATATTGTCTACTTACTTACACAAAAAGTATAAATAAGCCAAATGATTCTGCATGCCCGTTCATGTTTTATTTGTGCCTCTTTGTACGCTTTATATGTCTGCACGCCAATTTCTATGTAATTGTTTTGTTACTAGTTGAGAGATAAAAGACATGTACAATCATGATTATAGATATAAAACAATGCTCATTGATATAAATTAAAATTAATAAATTTAAACAGAAATATCGTAATATAAAGGGTAATTTAATAACGAAAACTAAGGCTAAAACTAAGTTTTTTAATTAAAATAAAAACGTATAAAATAATTGTGAACTTCCTCGGGGTGGTGTCGTCTCGTAATTATTATTTCATCTCAAGTTGTGTCTCTTTTTCAGACCAAAAGCTCTTGTAAAATTACTGCTGAAAAATTAAACTTACGATAGTTTGGCGTGATAGTGGCTGAATATTGACAAACAGGTGCAACACATGCTGCATAAACAACATGGCTGCCACCTATGGAAAGCCCCTACATTTTATTTATGGCTTCCTTTGCTAAAGAATTAAACTTAATTAAATTAAGCTCAACCTTTGTAGGTTTTTTTTTAATTCTTAATTAATCAATTAACCAGTTAATCAATTAACGCATTGTTTTTTTTATAATTTATTAAAGTAAAATATTTTTGATTTAATTTAAAAAAATCATTTCAAATATTACTCTTTAAAACATTTAAAAAACTATTACAAACATTTGTTTAAAACTATAAAAAAAACTATAAAATGTGAATATAAAAAGGGACCAACTGGAAAAAAAGCAGAGAAGCAATTAATATTAATTTGTCATTTTAATTAAACTAATTATTTATATTTGCACAGCAAAGAAATGGAATGAAATACAAGCTGCTGTAAATTTTATGCATAAATTTATATAAATAAAACTTTTTGGAATATACAGTGTAATGAATGAAGAGTGGAAGCAATCAGATGAAATCTAACTAAACTCAAAATTGTGTAATTGAGAAGCCTAAGAGAAAAATAAGAAGCTTAACCTGCCATGCATCATTGAACGCTTTCTTGAACAAGCGGCGGCACAATTGTTGAGTCAATGCTCGTTCTAGACTAAGCTGACTTTACAATGAAAGTATCAATCCATCGTATTTATCTTTGCTTTAATTTAACCTGCTTTAAGAAAAAATCTTATTACATTTAAGCTTTTACTGTGAGAAATCATGTTAAAAAAATTTCACAATATTTTACTTGATTTGCGATGTTTTACACGTTCTGGCTATTGTGGAAGTTTCTAGCATAAACATGCTAAATTAATTGTAATAATCCTGAACAATTGCGGAGGGATAGCTTATTTATAAAGTGGATAACGAAAATATATTAATCCAAGGCAGAAATACCTGTGATCATCGCGACGGTAACCACAAAGCTTGATGAGCAATTCAAAGTGTGTAACACTTTTAATTTTATGATTTTAAACTCTTTACAGGCCTCAAGTTATAGCGTGAAACTTCAGCTTGATAAGCAACCAGATGCTTTTCAAACAATCAATTAATGCAGCATTTGATGCGAATTAAAGATGACGGTACCCACAATACTTCTATATCCCTAATATAATAGATGTAAGAGAAAATAATTGTCGGAGAGTTCGATCATTGAGTTAGTCGCCAAAATAAGGCAATTTTCAGCCTTTAGACTGTCTTCTAAGGGGTAGAGTCAAGTTACTTAGCCACAGTGGTACACCGTTCATGACTAAAACTTTAAGATTTGCTGGTAGTTGAGGTCTGCTTAGACTCAATCGGTTACATTAACGGATTATATTGTAATGCAATATCAACACAACGCTTTCATAACTCCTTCGTGATTAAGGTTTTATATGCACACGCATAGCAAAAACGTGGTTGCGGCATGGTTACGACAACCCTATTATATTCCGTACAACAATATATTGTTGTGGCAAACATATAATGGTTATTTAATATTTTTTTAAAGATTTATTTAGTTTAGTAATCAAGTAATTCTGCAACAATTAACACATTGCAAAAATAATTATTAAAGACCTCAAGCTTGTAAATGAATTAAGTGAATTGATTTCTCTATAGGTGAATTTTAATCCTGCTATTAGCTTCTGTAAGAAAAAATGCAACCTTACTTTGCAACCCAAATGCATACAACTAATCTTATATACATATGTATAACAGTTTGTTAATATAACTGATATTATTCATTCCTTTTCTTAATCTCTTTCAAGTCACATGTATAATAAACTAAATTAATCTTTCATTTATAAATTAAAGAATTGTGTGTATCTTTTCTTGGGTTAACAGAGGGTATCACGTTAACTTCCACATAAAACTCTGTGACTAAGGCAGGTTAATGCCAACAAAGGTTATGGGCCCAGATCCCTATTAACCATAATTGAAAAGGTTTCAAATAAAGTTTGAGGTTATAAACGACGCGGTCAACGTGTTTAAGATTTTTTCATTGTTTTACCTAACTACACAATAAGGCTCAAGAATGGCAACCGGTGTAGCATGTATTGAAAAACTCAATGGCGACAACTACAACACATGGTGTATTCAGGTGAAGAGCTTACTGATTACATTAGATCTGTGGAATACGATTGATGACGATATTCCGAAGACAGACGCAGAAGCAACTAAATGGACTCTAAATGATTCGAAAGCCCTTGCAACCATAATGTTAAGTGTGAAGCCAAGTGAATTAATTCACATTAAAAATTGTAGTACCGCGAAAAGTGCCTGGAATGTTTTAAGCTCATTGTATAAAGCAGATACCGCATCAAGAAAAGTCAATTTGTTTAAAAAACTTGTACGGTTCAAGTTTAACATAAATCAAAGATTTGCCTCACAAATAAACGATTTTAGTTCAGTTGTTGATGAACTTAAAGAAATTGGGATTGTGTTAAATGATGATTTGCTGTCAATCTTGCTTTTGTGCAGTCTACCTGATGAGATGGAAAGCTTCGTTATTGCTATTGAAAGCAGGGATAATTTGCCTAAGTATGACAAATTAATTTCAAAAATATTGGAAGAAGAGTTGCGTCAGTTAAACAAAAATTATAACCAAAATGAAACAGTATTTGCAGCAAATCCTAAAAATGATAGTAAAAGAAACAAGAAGTTTAACAAGAGCATCAACTATACCAACCAACGGCAAACTCGTGTAAAAAGTGATCAACATCGAAACGATAAAAAGCTTTTTGATTCTAATGTTAATAACATTAAATGTTTTCGCTGCGGCAAAAAGGGCCATTTTCGCTCTCAGTGCAAAGAGGATGAGCAAACCGATTTTGCATTTTCATCATTTGAGAACACTAACAAGTTAACAGAAAAGTTCATTTTAGACAGCGGAGCAACATCCCATATGTGCAAGACAAAAGAATATTTTTCTAAATTAACAGAGTCAAAACAAAAAATCGTATTAGCATCTGGTGAGAACATAAATGCAGAAGGAATTGGTGATGTAAAAATAAGAACAAAATTTTGTAAGCTTACTTTACATAATGTTTGGTATGTTCCTAAATTGCATTCTAATTTTATTTCGATAAACAAAATTTTAAAAGCAGGTCACTCTGTTATTTTTCAAGGCAATACAGCTTTTATTAAAAGTAAACAAAAAGAAAATATTCTGACAGCTGATTTATGTGAAGGTTTGTTTATTGCGAAAATGGATATAATTAAAGATATTGAAAGCGTAAATAATATAAATGAAGAAATTATGACTAAAAAATGGCATTATAGATATGGACACATTAACGCAAGTGATTTAAATAAGTTATCAGCCAAAAATATGGTAAAGGGATTAAATTTAAAAGTGCCTAACAAAATAGAGTGTGTTACATGTGCTGTCAATAAAATTTCTGTGAAGCCGTACAAGAACTATTTAAGCGTTCAAACAAACGATTTGTTAGAGCTAGTGCATACCGATTTATGCGGACCAATTGGAGTAAAAACTGTTGGTGGATCGGCATATTTCATGACTATTATAGACGATTATTCTCGTTACGTCTCAACGTATTTTCTCAAAAATAAAAGTGATGCATTTACAGCATTTACTAATTTTGCTGCGACCGCGGAGAAGCAGACAGGCCGTCAAATTAAAGTTGTTAGGAGCGACAACGGAAAGGAATTTGTTAATTCTAATTTTAAACAATTTTTTGCAAAGAAAGGAATAGTACACCAGACAACTGTAAGCTATTCGCCGCAACAAAATGGTGTTGCAGAAAGGGCAAATAGAACCCTAGTCGAAATGGCTCGGTGTTTATTGGAACAATCTAAGTTACCACAAAGCTTGTGGGGTGAAGCAATAAACACGGCAACATATCTTCGAAATAGATCACCCACAAAAGTTCTTGGTGACATCACACCCTACGAAAAATGGTCGGGTAAACAACCGTCAGTGTTTCATTTGAAAACGTTTGGATGTGATGCTGTCGTTTTAAGCAAAGGCCCTAAAGCTAAGGGTAGTAAATTTTTACCAAAAGGGTTAAAAACTAAGTTCGTTGGATATCAGTTAAACACTAAAGGGTACCGATTATATAACCCCAAAACAAAACAAATTATTATTGCTCGTGACGTCATATTTTTTGAACATTCGTTTGAGAAATTGCCTACAGAAGATGATAACCAAGAGATGCTTTATATAAATATTTTTAAACAAAATACAAACTTTAATAATAAAGCTGTAGTACCAACTGAAGGTGATAGTGATTCTCAACAAGTACATGACGAATTTGATGATGAAGAAGAGCAGGTGAGTTCAATAGATAGTGAATCTGATAGAGAAGACACAATTGTTGTTGATAATAAAAGAAAAAGAGGAAGACCTAAAATCCTAAGAACCGGTGGTAAAGGAAGACCCCGCAAAGTGTATGTTACTGAAGGGGGGCCTGAAATGTTAAATGCTATAATTGAGAACCCTAATTCTGTAAATGAAGCACTTAATTCAGACAATTGTGAGAAGTGGAAAAATGCTATGCTACAAGAGTATAATTCCTCAGTAAATAAAGGTGCAATTTCATTCTATTTGGGTATGGAAATTAATCGAGATGGCTTAAGAGTTGACATAAGTATTCACCAAAAACGATACACTGAAGAATTGCTAGAAAGATGGGGTATGTCAGATTGCAAACCTGCAGCCACTCCATGGCCAAGTGGTATGGTGCTTAAGAAGTGTGAAGGAAAATGTAATGACTTGGATACAAAAACGTACCAAAGTCTAATTGGAGCATTGATGTATTTAGCTGTAATAACGCGACCTGATTTGATGCATGTGGTATCGAAATTGTCACAGTTCAACATACACCCACATAAAGAACATTTTGCAACGGCCAAATATGTCTTCAGATACCTAAAGAAAAATCCAATAGGTAAAATTACTTTTTATAATAATTTAAAAAATTTTGAATGTTTCACAGATTCTGATTGGGGAAGCGATTCGAGTGATCGAAAGTCCTATTCAGGTTTTGTAATATTTATGGCAGGTGGTCCTATTGCATGGGAATCACGAAAACAATCTGTGGTTGCTCTAAGTACGATGGAAGCTGAGTACGTCGCTTTATGCCAGGGCGCAAAAGAAACTATTTTCCATCGGTGTCTACTTCATGAAATGGGGTTTGACGACTATATTGTATCACCTACTCCTATACTTTGCGATAATCAAAGTGCAGCCTTTCTGGTTAAAAATCCCACAGTACAGAAGAAAAGCAAACATATTGATATCCGTTACCACTACATAAGAGAAAAATACGGCAACAAGGAGATCGATATACAGTATGTTACAACCAACGAAAATGCAGCAGACATTTTAACTAAAATTTTAACAAAGCACAAACATTTGTATTGTTGTAAATTACTAAAACTTGCAATTAAATAATTGTTTTATTAATAACTTTCAAGTTTGCATTTGGTTTGAGCGGGAGATTGTAAGAAAAAATGCAACCTTACTTTGCAACCCAAATGCATACAACTAATCTTATATACATATGTATAACAGTTTGTTAATATAACTGATATTATTCATTCCTTTTCTTAATCTCTTTCAAGTCACATGTATAATAAACTAAATTAATCTTTCATTTATAAATTAAAGAATTGTGTGTATCTTTTCTTGGGTTAACAGAGGGTATCACGTTAACTTCCACATAAAACTCTGTGACTAAGGCAGGTTAATGCCAACAGCTTCTTATCGGAGATATTAAAAGAAAAATTTAATATTTTTACCGAATGAACTGGTGGGATGTTAGTATGATTTTATAAATGAAAGTGTGTGTTGGTTATGTTTGACAGTTTGTTTAATTTTAATTAAAATTTCTTTACACTATTATCTGATGGTTTTTTATATATTTAATTCTTTTACATCCGTGATGCACAATGTGGGTAAATGATGAATTTTTAGTTTTAAACGACAGTTGTGTATAAAAACATTTCCAAATTGTTATATACAATTTATTCTTTGTAATTAAAAAAATTATTAATAAAATAAGTTTCTTATAATTTGTACTCCTAAATATATAACTCCTAACTTTATAACTCCTAAATTTAAAATTATATTTCAAGAATGGTGCTAGGGTACACTGCGTGTTTGCGGGGTATATTACCGTTCATATTGTTATCAAGACTCTGTAGCAATGGATATTATTATTTCTTTGCAAATGAAATCAATATTAAGAAATAATTTTTGCGGATAAAAACGAAGAATCCTGAATATATCAGGACACAAAAAGTCAATATTTTCTGGGTAGAAATCCATTGCTGCTGAATCTTCAGGAAGTAGTTTGCGAAGCTATACATCCAACGTGCCTCTACGCCACATCTTTGTTATTCTCTAACTCTGTAGATTTCAATTATAGTTACTAAAACATGTTAAAAAGCAAAATGTAAAAAAAGATAATGCAAGTAGAAAAATTACTACTAAGGAATAGCAGAATTTTATTAATCGGCACTGCTATTTTTATCCTCACCGTTGTGCATGCATAAATAATAATTTAATATTATGAAAAAAATTTAGACTTTTAAATACAATTTGCATACCTTTATTTTTTACTTTTGTTATGAATATTTATTCAAACTTGATTACAAGAGTCGAAAATAAAAAAATAACAAATTTAAAGAAAACATCTATGTGTGTATTTTAATTTATTTATTTATTTTCTTGCTATTGAATTATAGTAAAGGGTAGTTTTTTTGAAAAGTAAGTAAAACACTCAATAATTTAATAGCAGTAAAACTTTATTTAAATGAAGATTTCCAGCCACATTTATTTAAAAAATTTTCTTTTCTACCCTACGGCCTATTTGATTGGGCCCATATTAAGATTCCTGCTGTCAAATATGACTATTAGAATTTTGTGGACTGATCAAGTTATGGGTGTGGAACGTTACACTTAATACAGAACCTTATTAAGCACTAATCAATAAAGTATTCGCTTCTGAATTTAATGACCTTAACGTGGAATTACGTTGGATCCAATAAGACCTGGCGCAACATATTACAAACGGAAATCGATTTATTAAAGGAATAACTGCGCACTCAATATAAGTAAAATAGCCTCCCAGATCGGTCGACTTAAGACACTCTTTTCTCTAGAACTGTTTAATACAGTTTATGTCAATAAATCACTGACAAGGAAGGCTTTTGGAGCCAATGTTTGGTGTGGCCTAAAGTAATGAAAATGTTAAATAAAGATTAAATTACTTAAGTGCAAAAAGTTATTAAGTAATTCGGAAGCGAATTTATATTTTAATTAACTTCAAATATCTATATTTCTGACAAAAAAAACAGCCATTACATTTTAAAAATATTAAGAAAATTTTCTCGTAAGTCAATCAGAAATACCAGAGTCATGTAAAATTGTATATAAAATTTTTACGTAGAACCACATACGAATAAGTTCCAACTGAAGAAGAAGATAAAAATACAAAATACAGATAAAACAATTCATATCAACACAGGCTTGAGACTTAGATCGGTCTTCTTGATCTCATAGATTTTGTCACTCTGAAGCTTTCCTTCTCGAGAGTTTTAAACTTCAATACATCCTATAGAATTCCCAACGAATTTAGTGTCTTTCATGCAGAGATATCAGCGCTGTTGAGGCGGCAAACTGGCGGCAAACTCGCTGTAGTACTACAGAATATTTGGTAGTGCTACTTGGATCTTTACGGAACAATAACAGAAAGTGCATGGCTGATAAGCTGGCAAAGCGAAGAGCAAGGCTGCATAAATGGCGCATCGACGAATTCAATGATATTTTCTTCTCTACCTGCAAGAAACAAATTCACAAGACTTTTCAAGATACGGCTAAGACTAGATAGTGCGAAGAACCTACATGCAAAACCACTAGGCTAATATGGCCAAGTTTAGATAGGGTTCGAACCAGAGATCTGCTAAAATTTCAGCAGATGCAATTAATGATCATCGGGACAACGACTACCGTACATTGTAGATTCGGCAATAAAGCATAGAGAACGGGGTTGCATGTAGAAGTTATCAAAATAAAGGAAAAGAGAAGACAGGTTGTCATCTCCTGTACATCTGTCCTTGTCTAGAGGTAGGACTAGGGGAAATATATTCATTCTTAAGGAGCAGCAAGTCGTTTAGGAATGATTTCGCATTGACACAGACATAGTGATCATTCAACCATTCTATACTAATCTTCCTCACTTTCCTTTACTTTTCGACTTCTTTACTTTTCGACTTTCCTTTTTCTTGACATTCTTTCTTCAGGTAAAACAATTGGATCGTATTTGCGGGCCCATGCAGGCCTGTATTACAGGCAGCTTCTATGCCTAACCTAACGTTGACGGATTTCAAAATCCGCGATAATAGTTTTAACTTATTCGAACTTGAAACCAACAATTACCAAATGTGTGTATCAAAAAATTCTGAGTCGTTGCATATTAAAAAAAAGAACTATTAGTCCCATTTAAAGCGGTTATTATTAAATTAGACCAAGTATACGCATACAGTTTGTATATTACACGATACCATTCGCGCTGTTTTACCACCCTATTAACTGTTCTTGCTTTCATCATAAAATCATCAAACTTGCAACATAAGGACTCTACGTATAGGTAACCTCATAGGCCAAGTTTGATAAACGCTGTCCGAGATATGCACATTTTAGTACCTATTCAAGGGGTCACTCGTCAATTTTATTGGACACTTGCAATTCAGGTAGAAAGCTGCAATTTGGAATACAGGTAGATCTAGTAAACAGAAAACTCCGAAGGCGGCCACTCTTTATCTAGGGAAACTAGCGTTTCCCCTTATTTTTATGGAGCATTTTCACTATAGTTAGAGAGCTGAAATTTGATATAAACCAACCGTCTGCAAGCTTTAAGTTAAAAGAAGTTGGAAAAAAGGATTCAGATACGTACAAAATCATCCAAATATTTCGGCCGTTTAAAGTACTGAGATCTGAACGGGGACCCAGTTCTTGATATATACAATACCATCCCATTTCTAGACAACTTGCTAGTTTGGTAACATATATCCCATAATTTTCTTCCATACTAGAAAGTTAAAGAAATCTTTGCCAAGCTAGAAAGTTGCCTGGAAATGTGATGGTACTCATATTGTACATATCAGGAATTGGTATCATTTACACATTTATGTTTTTGTGCGAATAATAAAATCTTCATAATACTTTGTAAGCAAATATCTGACTATAGAAGCTCATGCTATTGTGAATAATACTCCGAGTTATAACAACGATTATTGTGTAATGGGTTTTGCACAGAATTTTCTTTTCTGTTATAACAGCTTTTCCTTTTAAACTTTCATAAAAAGCTCTTATCAAAAGTATAAACCGGAAGTAAAATAATGTTAAGCTTTACGAGTGATATAATGTAACGCATATTACTTATTTCACCCTTAACCAACCATTTTACACCATTCAAATGTAAACAAGTAAGCGTCCATAATTTTGCTGTGCCAAATGTGTTTAGTATGCGTACATTATTTAGAAAATACATTCGTATGTACATATCAATGTCTCAATATTAAGAAGGCGTAAGTAGAGTTTTTGTTACTTTGTTTTGTTACTTAATAAAATCCGTAAAATTTATGTTTTTATGTAATTTTTAATTAAAAGAGGCAATAAATTTTATTCTTGAACTTCATTGAATTTGTCTACCTGAATAAATAAAAAACGCTATTTTGAAGAAAAATTTTGTTGCACCTTTTATAATAAGCCATCGGTACTATATTTTTTTTTAAGTTTAAAGTTTTTGTTGGAATTTTTTAACTGGTCGCATTTGCTTGAATGAGCTGGCTAAGCACCCAGCGAAAATCACATAGCGACATACTTGCTTACTTATACCTCAAATGAAATAAATTAATTAAATTGCAATTTATTTAGAAGAAGAATTTGAATAGAAATATTTCGGTTTTAGATTAAAAAATTAATGTATATTAATTTCAGTTTTTTCGAATTTTTTTTTTGCTTTTAAAGATTTCGCTAATTTTTTGCACTTTAAGTTGTTTGAGCGAACGAGTGGAATAAAGACTCTAAAACAAGCCACACATCCAATCGTATAATCACCTCCTTGACAAAAATTCTAATCAACCACCAATCTGGATACTGCGTTGTGATCGGTGTAGTATGATTTTCTCGATGATTTGGCAACAACTTTAAGTGAACTGTTCTTTTACGACTACAACACACTGACTCACAGAAAGTTCGTAACGTTCCAAAAATTCCATATGCACCTCACATAGTGCCTGGTTTAATTGTTGTGTTGTTGTGCATATTCAAATTTCTACTCTGGGGGCATAAATTGAGGCGGTAAAGGAGACTTCGTTGAAGGAGCAGAAAAGTTTTGAAGACTAGAAATGGTTGAAAACCACTCATATTAATGTCGATAATTTTTATCCGGTGTGGCATATGAAGATATGATAAAAAAAGATTATTTTTCGGATAAACGTTAAAAATTGCAGCCATTTTGGTAAGAAAAGGCGAAAAAGTAGATTTTTGATATAATTTATCCTGGATGAAATTGATTAGAAAGCGGACTACTCAGTACAGCCACCTTACGTACAGAAGAAGGCAAGTAAAAGAAGAAGAGGGTAAGAAAGTCAGCCGAAACTATCTGTCTACCACAACTGCAGAGACCGTAGCAAAAATAGTCCCCAAGGCAGCT
This sequence comes from Phania funesta, assembly GCA_963932375.1. Taxonomy (NCBI): domain Eukaryota; kingdom Metazoa; phylum Arthropoda; class Insecta; order Diptera; family Tachinidae; genus Phania; species Phania funesta. The sequence continues at coordinate 96,981,286 of OZ010653.1, read as the reverse complement.
ACCTGCAGCTAGATAAAGAAGCTATGACCAAAATGTGACCAAAACAGGAAACCAAGATAGGACTTTCTAACACGGACACGAATATATATAAAGTAATTAATCAATGACTTTATATATGGAAGAGATACCTGGTTTGGGATAAATGCTGAAGAAAAAGCTTTTTGGTACGGCCTTCGTATTTTTCTGTCTTATATATGTATGTGTGAACAAAGCTTAGCAAGATAGAAGGCAGAGAAGGTAAAAATCGCTGCGCTTTTATAAATAAGTTATCTCTCAAGTAAGCAATATGAATAATTATCAGTCGTTTGAAAATCGCCCGTCAAATTCAAATGAACAAATGCCAAACAAATTTTAATTCGGCATTCGCAAATTTTTTTTTAGAGAATTTTTAACTGGTTTTAAATTAAACGTTTATTCCTTTACGTATGGAATGAAAATCTTAAAAGTTGGTAAATACATTTCGCATTTCATATTTAAAAGTTTGCATTTATTTTGAATCAACCCTTTTCCCTCCAAACTAATCTTCTCATTATTAGTTACACATCATTTCATAAGATTTCTTTACCACAAATATCATTTGTATGCTAAACTTCAAAAATAAATAAAACAAAATTCGTATGATGCCTTCACTTCTTCCACACTAATTATAGAAATTTATACAAAATTTACCTTTAGGTGAAAACAAAATTGCATACCAAGCATAAAAGTCACACGGATTCCCATGTTTGCATTTTTACAACTCAAACATAATAAAATAATACTTGAACTTATAAATAACTCATATTTTGATAATGAGGAATTGAATTGTACCAACTCAATTGTTTAAGAATCCAAACACAATTGCAAATTAAATGTTTGGTAAAAATAAGAATGTGAATGGGGTTAGAAAAGCTGATGTGATATTAAAGAAAACAGGAAATGTGGCAAAGGGAAGTATGGCCATACACAGGGTTTAAATTTGGGAAGGCTAAAGCGTTAATCCAAGGAAATATGGTACTACTTCGTTAATTACATCTAAAAAGCATTTATTTTTTATTTCTAATTGTTGCTTTAGTCTGGTTTTGAGACAATATTTTGCATATATTTGTTTTTTTTATCAAACCGACTTTACAACTTTTACGGATGAAACCAACACCGGTTAGAATAGTGGTTCTAAAATCTACATTTAGCATTATCTCAATTCCATAAAATTTGCGTTTTGTCCCTATTTTTAATGGCTACTTTTAAAATTGTAAGCTCGAAATCAATTTTTTCGAGAAACTGTTAATTAAATTCTTATCAATTTTTAAGTCACCTTCAAGAGGCGCTTTCCTGTCTGTGGGTCGAAAAGTTTAAGAAATGTAACATATGTATATAGTAAAAACTATATGACTTACAAATATTTGTAAACATTAGTCTTGACAGTTCTTATTTGGCAGACGTGAAGTAGAGACGTGGAAAAATATTTGTTAAACCAACGTGGTTTAATCGTTAAAAAATTTTATCAAAATCAATCATCGATTACTGTGACGATGAGAATGTTACGTGAAATTTTTGGGAGAAACAACGTCCCAACAAGACGCACTATTTTTCGTGTAGTGAATGATTTCGAAGAAACAGGGACTGTAGCTGATAGGCGCAAGCATGGACCACAACGTACTGCAATATAGGCTGAAAACATTACTGCTGTTCAAGAAAGTGTTCAAAACAATCCATCAACCTCAATTCGACGCCGTGCTCAGGAGCTTGGTCTTCAAAGAACAACTTTGGCCACAATTTTGGACAACGATTTGCATTTGTTTCCAATTAACATTCAGTTTATACAAGAGCTTCTTCCAGAAGATCATTTACGCTGCCTTACATATGCCAATAGGATGCTACAGCTCGCCCATGAAAAAATCATAATGAGTGACGAGGTACATTTTCATTTGAATGGATATGTGAATAAACAGTATAGTCGGTTCTGGGCAATGGAAAACCCTCAAATTATTCATCAGTCACCTTTGCATCCATTAAAATTGACAGTCTGGTGTGCAATTTGGTCAGGAGGAATCATTGGACCTTACTTCTTTGAAACTGAAAACGGCGTAACGGTAACTGTCAATGGGGAGGGATATCGTGATATGATTGAAAACTTTTTAACACTACAACTTGATGCTTTGAGCTCGACTAACATGTGGTTTCAACAAGACGGTGCCACATTGCATACAGCCAGGATTACAATGGAATTACTGTGAGACCTCTTTCCACAACAAGTTATTTCAAGGAATGGTGATGTTGATCGGCCTCCACGGTCGCCTGATTTGACTGCTCCGGACTTCTTTTTGTGGGGATATCTGAAAAGCAAGGTTTATGCATTCCGATGGCTTAAATTGCCTAGGTTTGTACCTCAACCGATGCAAATTAACAAAATAAATTTTTTTGATATGTACTAGCTTCTATTCATGCTACTTCGTACACATAGTGTAACTTCCTTCGTCGGTATCAATCTGTATCACTAAATCGTCTTCAAGTAATACGCCTACATAACACTAGATGCGTTGTAACAAGCTTCTAAAAATAAATATAACACGCAACTGCAGAATTGTTAAACTCAAATACTGCGGCTTTTCTACTTTCCACTATTTCACCACGTGTGTCTACCTAGTTCTATCCCTTTCCAAAGAAAGTGTCGCAGTTATTGTAAATAATTAGCAGGCATTAATTGCCTGGCTGTTGCCTTCATTTATTTAAAAAAAAAACATAAAGTTACACAGGCAAAGCTTGAGGACAGATGTTATTTTTTGCCCATCTTATAGTAACTTTGGAGACCAATTATTATATTTCTGTTGATATTAAAGAAAAATTGCTGAAAAATAATTGAAAAGAAATTCGTTGAAAAATCAAAAAAAAAATCTGTGCAACAGCGCAACTAAAATTATCTTATTTTTAAAAAAATAAGCACAAATATTTTTAAACCTATTTAGATTTCGAAGAAACTGTCTTGCAGTTGGCTTGCCTTCCCATACGCTTTCACACTTTGTTCACATATTTTATGTGAAAGGTCAAATGATAACTAAACTCACGTTAAATGATACTCGTTCATTTTTACTGATGCATATTTTTATATATTCACCACCTAGGAAATGGATAAATATTAAGTTTTTCGTTTGGTTAGTTATAATAACAAGTCAGAGTAGATCTTGGTACGTTTTATGTTGTAGCCATCTTTTTTAAAAATTAATCCTACATACACATTTCTTTCTAACCATGAACTAAATTAAATCGCTGCTACTAAATTATGAAATTTTTTCAAAAAGGACAAGACGGACTTAAAATGCAATAAAGCAAGCTGTGTGTAGAGTATTGACGAACACCTCCGCTTGGTCATACTAGGTAAGAAAATCCGATCGACATTAAAGTGTCACCAGGAGTGGTGGGATTAATCTCTGAAGCAACTCTTGTAGATAGGGTAACGAACGTTAGCAGAAAGATAAGCGAGAAGATGACTTCAATAGTGAGAGGATCGGGAAACATGGTTTAACGGCGACAACGAGAGAAACTTGCTGCTAGTTTATAGATAGTAAGCAGTATGTCATTAGCTATGGTACCTACCTGTCATATACCACGGGCGATCTTGGCCTTATTATTTAATGTAGAGGGGATATTGAAGCAGACCCCTTTTCGACACCTTTCTTTCTTCGAATTGATTTCAGGCAACCTATTTGTAATTTACGACTACCTTGTCTTTCTTCTTCATCACAAAATCTTTTCTAATTGCTGGCATTTGTCTTAGGCTTAGGTCCTCCATGGCACTCACATTTAACAATTGTCTGCCCGTGGTCCTAAACTTTATGCTAGCCAGTGCTAGCATATGCGCCACTATCTCACCCTCTTTCTCAGGTGTATTTTTTGTGACAGTCCCATCCCCCTCTTGCATGGTTTTCTTGACCATCTCTTAATAATTCTTCCAATGGCCAATAAACCCAAGAGATCATAAAGACAGGAACCTCTTCACATCCTATGAGGCTTCATTGTCCATTCGTATTGAAAGATCACGGTCCAATGCATTAAGGGTACATTTAGAGATTGGCTCCTACCCCTTGCGAGGTATCCTTGTCTTACTCTTCCGGCTTCCTCCCTTGGGGATTGAACACCGAAGTTCGTTCAGGGAATTTATATAATTGCCACAAGTCATGAAGAAAAAGATGTTCACTCAAGCAAAGCTCCATATGTACGGGTAAATCTGTATCAAAACTGGCGATCGGCTGGTATCTAGAGTTCTCATACTAAAAACCAAGCACTCTCTTGGCCACACATCTCTAGCATTTGCGATTCCACAGTGGCTTAGGGATTTTTATTTAGCAAGAGTCCTTTGCAGGAACTATTTACCCCTCGAGGAGGTATAGGTCAGAACTTCTACAGTGCACTAAGTTACGCCAGCCATACCCTTTTGCGTGCCATCTGACGGCCAAATAGAAACGAATAATTGGACTTAGTGAAGTGGAACTACGGTTCTATGAAAAGGGATTTAAAATATTGTGATTTTCTTTAGTATTCCCCACTGCTTGGTGAATTAAGCATGAATAGAGTAAATGGAAACAAACACAAATAAGCTCTTTCAGAAATTTTTCTTTAAAAAGTACTTGGTTCAACACAAGGTTCCATAGATTCTAAAAACCTTAACCACAGGTCCGAAATATGAAAAAAAATATTTATTGGAAAAACAACTTAGGACGAAATACGTTCGAATAATTAAAATTGTTTAACGGTAACTTGTATGAATTTACTCCCGTCTTACAATTTAATCCAAAAAGTTCGTGATGCACTCAAGCGAAACTTTTTCGCATCGTAGTAAATTTTGAACTTGACTAGAAACTCTAGTTCAATTCGTAAGCCGCAATTGTTGACCTGCTACCAAAAGACTTGTCATTCATATTCATACTCGTACTTATATTAAAATACCCGAATTAAAAGTCTGTTTGATGCAGTGATAAGCAGCGGTGCATTCCTTTCATATGATATTTGACGGTGATTAAATATTGCCATAGAAACGAAGTTGCGCCAAAATATGAAAAGAACGCCGAGGTATTCCAACCAATTCAGTGCTACCAACCAAACGGTCTTATATTATTTTGATTATCCAGTGTTTCAGTTGTCAAAGCTCCGTCGGTTTAATCTTTCGTGTATTTAGAAATTACATCCAAACGTTCTTCTCGTCTTGGTAGCAAGCTTTAAAATATCTTTTTGCTGTTGAGAACCAAAGAGTCGGCTATACCCATATAATATACTTCTACTTCTTATAACGTACTCCAATGTACGTCTTAAAATAAAAGCAGTAACCTGTTTATGCTTTATAAGCGTAAAAGCCATTAAAAAAATTTCCTAAAATGTTTGAAGCACAACTGGCAAAACCAAAAAATAGGGGAATCTAAAAATTCTAAAGGGGAATGAATAGCTGTTGAAAGATAAAACAAAACAAAATAGACTGCATGAAAATGTGTTAGCAAGGAAATAATTGTTTTTTCTTTTATAAAATTCCTTAAGCATGAAAATGGTCATGTTTTACTTCAACTAAAACCATCGTGTACAAGACACACTTCTACAAGTGAAAAGTGGCTACATGAAAACGACCACGTGTGCACGCGACTAAAATGTTAAAAATTAAATTTAAATTAAATTGCAAACTAAGCATAGGGTGGCCAGATAAGAATGAAAGGAAAAAAGTTTAAATAAGACTTCAACGGTGTGAAAACTCATACCGATGTTGGATTCATTTTGAAACTATATATCGCCTGTTATTTTAGCTAGATGAGAACTATCGATATCGATAACTATGGTTTGACAGTTGCGTATATCAAACTGTGTTAACATTTCTGTTCAGTAAGGTTTGGTAAGTCATCTTTAATCGTTTAACGCCAGAACACAACGCTTCCAAATTGTGGAAAGTTACTTTGAAAAAAAAATCATTTTTGCGGTCAACATAATTGGCCTATTGAGAAGCAATTCGTGCAGTTGTTGATCGCTTTCGCACTAATAGTACTTCTCTCGATTCAAACCCATCAAATAGACAAAGAAATGTGCGTATCGAAGGGAATGTTGCTGTAGCAGCACAAAGTATTGAAGAAGTCACCAAAATGCCGATTCGCCGTAGTTCTCAACTTGTTGGCCTTTGGATTTCGACAAAATTTTATAGGCTTATGTGTGTTCGCGTTCTATTTTTGCTGATTAGGCTCATTTGAAATTGGCCCAAGATGAGCATTTCTAGCAAAGGATTGTGTTTAGTGATTAAACTAATTTCTTTTGATATGGTCATGTCAGTAATCTAAATTGCTGTATTTGGAGCGAAGACTATCCTCAAACCGTTAACGAATCAACATTACATTCACTAAATATGACTATTTGAGGCGGTGCTGGCGGCATCATTAGTCCTTATTTCTTTTGAAATGAGCAAGGAGCTGCCGTTACGGTGATTGGCGAGCGCTATCGTGCCATGCTGACTGATTTTTTGTTTTCAATAGTTAATCAGCTAAACATCAACGATATTTGGTTCCAGCTAGACGTCGCAACTTACCATACAGCATGCTTGACAATCGATTTATTGCAAAATCTATTTAGTCGCAACTTTAATTCCAGACGTGGTCCTGTTCACTGGCCCCCTCGCTCGTGGGATTTAACGCCTTTAAGTGGCCGGTTTATGCCGACAAACCAGCCACTTATATGAAAGCCAATATTTAAGCCACCATTGACACCATACGCCCAAATTTATTGGAAAATCTAGTCAAAAATTGGACTGACCGGAAGGACCATGTAACTCGTAGCCGCGACGAACATATGCCGCAAATTATATTTAAAAAAATAAATACCATGAAATTATCCACCAGATTATAATAAAAATATTTTATTCTAACAATATTTCTGTCTTCTATTACTATTTTAAGTTCTCATGCAGCCAAAAAGCACCCGAATTATACACCGTCATGTATGCACATCATTCAAATATCCATCTCGTTGGCAGTCAGAGAAGACTAAATGTTTCTGGCCACATTTCCAGCGACTCGCACCGTTGTCTATGGTCTTCCGGCATCACTTCAAGGTTTTATTCAAGTGCAAAATAAACCAGGCTGCCTCTCTGGAGATGCCTAATTCAGCTAACCAGCAACGAATGGACATTTTTGACACATCTTTGTTACTGGACGGTATGTCGACTATGTTGCTTTTAGCTCGCATCTATCCAGGTCTTGTTGGTGGCTTAAGGTTCAAAGTAGTGTACTCACACTCAAACTTTTCTACGCTGCGACGAATTGCTTGCACATTGAAGTCATGATGATGACCCACCACGCAAGGAAATTCACTTTGTGTATTTCCAACCTAGCCGGAGTTACTATAATAATTTTAAATATTTTCCACATTTGTGCTAATATTTTAACATCTGGATGGCATGGTAGCTTTGTCAGCTTTTGCAATATAGCAATTGGGGAAACTATCATTACTACGAGTATATGGTCACCCTATATATTTAGTTATGAATGAAAAACATACCGGTAGAATATGAAGTGCACTTTTTTGTTTAAATCACTTTACAAATCTCTGGAGATTTTTTCTGGCCATGGCAAAAAATAATTTCTTTATATCCTTTCTTTAGCCTTTATTACAACAAACATGCGCTGTTTGAAACATCTCTTAGTTATTCCTTCTTGTAACCATCATTTTTCTTCGGCTTATTATCGTCATGCAATTTATTGTAAACAAACTGCTTGAAATACGTTTTGGTAATTTGCCATTTGGCGGTTTAGCCTCTCGTCTTTTTGCTGTGTTGTCCAAATTACACCTTCGAATATTCTTATATTTGAAATCTTACAGCAGTGTTTCTTTCATTTGAGTTCTTTCTTTTCTTTTACCACACTGTCGATTACAAAATTTGTTACAACCAACCAACTTGAAGTTGCTTGAGTTTTTCATCTGGTGTCTTTTGTCAGTCTTGATTGTTAAGTTCTAGTGTTCGGTTGTTTTACTAAGTCGCCGTGCAGCAAGTCAAAGCGGGATTATTTCGAAGCGATTTAGTCCAAAAATATAAAGTTGTAATGCTGTATTTAAAAGAGATTTTAGTAATTTTACAATTGCTCGGGGAACTGGTGGCCACAATGTTGGAAATAAATAATTGTAAGTGGTGGAAAAGAAGTCAATTTAAGTGACACATGACATTATTTGTTTTAAATGAAAATAACTCTATTGGAAGTAAAATAAGAGAAGTAATATTTAAAACTTTGAAATCAAATATAGAGTTTATAGCCGAAATTCTAAAAATTACAGGGAGTTGTGTTATTATTTTCTTCCCCTGAAACGTATATTTTTTGTTTTTTATATTCTTCGGCAAAAGGTGACCACCAAACAAAAAATATCGTAACCAAAATTTTTTTCAAACACATTCTTAGACTGCCCCATTGTGCAGTTGTTCATCTTGACAACATCAGAAACCCAAGTCACGAATGGAGTAAGGAATTCAAGGGGAGCATAATTTGCCTCAATTCAGTCGTTGATCGATAACCATCGAAAATATTGCAAAAGTAAAAATATTGTTTAACAAGGATTGCCGTGGTAGCATAAAAATATACCAGCCGAACTTGAAAGAACTTTATATTCATGTTGGCTTTATAAAATATTTTGCGTGGGAGACAAGCCGAGCTTGTGCTTAATAATTTGAAATTAGTGCAGAACCAGCATCGAAGGAATTGCTTTGTTGAAGCCAACATGTTTTCACATGCATTAACGTGATGAGACATGGGTCTAGGAGTATCATATCGAAACTAAACAACAATCATCGCAAAGGCGTTTCTCACAAAACCAAAAACGCAATAAACTCGATGAAGTGTTTTACGGGCTTATTGTCTGCCGTGACCCACTGTGAAATGGCTGACGCAAGGCCAGGTACTAAAGACAGAGCGTGTTTAAGGATTCAAAGATAAATATTCCTCACTAAAGTAGAGAAAACTAACCGGCTCAAACATCAGAACTTTTTCATCAGAAACCCCCTGTTATGATTTACAATTCCACGTATCACTTGACTTACGCCTTACAACCCTTTTAATTTATTTCAGTATCTCTCCTATTTTATAACTGAGTTTCTATAGTAATGCCAGAAACATTGTTAGGCAATTTTCAAATATAAATCCAATTTACTGCAAATAAATTCAAAAATGATAACAATCAACCACCTTGAATTGCTTTAGATAACAGATCAAAAATAATCAAAACATAAGTAACTTTAATCACATATTTTGCTTTTTTAATTTAAAAATACCAAATGTTGATTTCGTTTGTTCATTTTTCTTATTTCTTCAATGTCTATTATCCTCCCACCAATACGCTATTTATATATTAAATAATAAAATTGAAAGTGCTTTTCCTGTACATTCGCTATCTTTGCATGTCTCCAAAATGGAACTGTCTGCATGTGGCTAAAAAATAAACGGAAGTCTATATTGTCTACTTCCAGCTATGAAGTGCAAAAAGAAAACAACAGCCAACAACTCCAGCCAATATTAGAAAAAAAATTTAATTTGTGTCTATCAATTGTAGTGTTACACATTGAGGTGCAACAGTTTCTAACAAAAGAAAATATTTTTTTATAACAAAGTAAACGAGTAACGAACTAAAAGAAAATAGTTTCCACTAGTCGGAGATTCATTATAGAACGGATCCAATATTAGTGCTAGTTTCTTCAAACATATAAACGATGATGAACAATTAGTATGTAAGCATCGGGCGACACGTTCTACTTTTATAGTTTATTGGAGTTCAAACACTATCGAAGGCACACAGAAAATTATCGAAAGAATATTATGTGAACGTATTCATCCCTTCGAAGGAAAGTGGTCATCCTAAGAACCCGAAATTGTGGAGAAAAACTCGCGGGTTCTTAAATAAGGAATAATTCATAAAGCTATTTTATGCAACTATTTGATCAAACACAAAGTTCATACCAAACTTTACATTATTTGGCCTCTTGTGACTCAAGCGCCCAGTTGGGAAAAACTATTTTCAAGCCAATGAAACGAAAAAAAGATTAAGCAAAATAAGCTGAAGGTGACTCCAAACTTGACCTATAAAAAGTGTTAGAATGAATTTTAATTATATGATTAATTATTATGGCAAACAATTGACTTCGAACTTTGTGGGTTAACTTGTTATCAATACCTCTTTGGTTTTTACTCTTGTAAGGAAATTTCTATGCGATAAAAATGCTCTAAAAAACTTCATTTTGCTAACAAGTCATATTGAGCAAAGATGGCAAATAAAACTCGCACACAATGTTAGAATGACGTGTACGACATGTCCATTTACGTTGCAACCAAGTTGTGCACTTGCCAAAAAATCAAAATTTTTTGATGTTTTCATCAATCAAGATACCGCCTTATACAACGAGCTCACACACCTTTCAATCTGATGTACGAACTTCTCGACATGAATGTATCTAGCCTAATTAGCTTCTCGTTTAAATCAAAAAGAGGGTTAGGTTGTAAAATTTAAAGGACCACGCCCCAAATTATGAAAAAAATAAAAGTGATACTGGGTAATCGGCCGCTAAAAAGGTGCTTGCTAGCAGTTCTAAAGTGATTTCCAATAAGAACGGATCCAAGTTGGAATCATTTTTTTTTTTTTTTTTACTTAACATCAGAGTGAAAGGGAATGTAGGGTAAACCTACGTATTGGCCAACAGGCTTTAATAAGCTGCCAGATTTATTGATTTTGCCATTGTAAAGAATATTAGACATGACCATTTATTAGTCAATTGGTCTTATGATCTATCTCGAGACCATTCATCTACAATCGTTATTTTACCGGAAATTATTGTCAATGCACATTAAACCCTTATTTGTTATCAAAACAAGATCACGTATTGGTTGAAATATAAAAAATATGTAAGTCCTCACTTACTACCGAACATCGCACTGAGAAATTCGGTGGATACATAAGCAGCAGACGTAGTAATGTGGAAAGCTGTAAGGGACTTAAAGTGTGCTATTGTCTACGAATCCCAACTAAGATTTGAAACCCCCACATGGTCTTAAAACTCAATTAAAAAGTTAAATGCTTTCGCTATTCATTTAGAAAAAAATTTCAGCCACATGACAGAAATATTTTCACTATTCCTCTCTAGATATGAGAAAATCGCCCGGCTCTTACCGTATTACAATGATAAAAAAACTTACCTAATTCAGATGTGAGAATTTTGCTTTACATATTTAATGCAATGTTGCCTTCTTCCAATGCTCTCGGAAGATGTCTGAAATTGTTATGATCCCCAACCCAGGGAAGGACTTAAATCAGATAACTGACCAAAATTTTTTTAAAATTATTCGTTTCGTGCTTAAAACATTATCTAACTGATCAAAACATCATCACGTACCATCAGTTTGGTTTTCGAGGAATCCATAGTATAATTGAGGAAGTCCACAGAATTTTCTCCACTAATAGATCTGCATTTGAAAATAAACAATATTGTTCTGCATTATTTATTGACATTTCCCAGGCGTTTGATAAAGTATAGCATATTGGCTTACTTACGAAAATAACTCGAGTTCTGCCTGAAAACTACCATATGCTTCTGAAGAATATTTAAATGATAGGAGTTTAGCGTAAGATCAAGGGATCAGATGACTAAAATAGGAGAATTTTCGTAGGGGTCCCTCAAGGTAGTATACTATGGTCGCTATTATATCTCATATATACAGCAGATATGCCAACAAGCCATACATACACGTCAACGTATGCAGACGACAGTGCATTTATAAGTACAGGGTGTCCGCCGGAAAGGTATACTACTTTGTTTTGCCGCCAGTTTGGTAAAAATTAGTGTTGACAGTTCATACTTGGCAGTCGTAAAGTAGAGACGCGGCAAATTTATTATGGAAAAATATTCGGTAAACCAACGTGTTTTAATCGCTCATGACAACCCGGATTTTCATGAAAAAATCATAATGAGTGACGAGGCACATTTTCATTTAATGGATTTGTAAATAAACAATATAGTCGGTTCTGGGCAATGGAAAACCCTCAAATTATTCATCAGTTACCTTTGCACCCATTAAAAGTGACAGTCTGGTGTGCAATTTGGTCAGGAGGAATCATTGGACCTTACTTCTATTAAACTGAAAACGGCGTAACGGCAACTGTCAACGGGGAGCGGTATCGTGATATGATTGAAAACTCTTTAACGCCTCAACTGCATGCTTTGGGCTTGAGTAACATGTGCTTTCAACAAAACGGTGCCACATCGCATACAGCCAGGATTACAATGGAATTACTGCGAGACCTCTTTCCACAACAAGTTGTTTCAAGGAATCGTAGTGATGATTGGCCTCAACTTCTCCGGACTTCTTTTTGTGGGGATATCTGAAAAGCAAGGTTTATGCAAAGAAACCAGAAACGCTGGAGCAACTCAAACAAAATATTCGTGATGAAAATCATGAAATACCGCGTGAAATGTGTGAGAATGTAATGAAAAATGTGTTCAAAAGGGGTCGCATTTGTGAGGCTAACAGAGGCGAACATTTATCTGATATTGTATTCCATACATAATTGCCGACACTAAATAAAACATTTATGAATTTACGATCCTATCTCTTTCATTTAATCAAAAATTATAAACAAATAACAATAATCCAAACGTTGCACCTGAAAAACTTCGGTCGCATATTCATGAGGTAGAGGGCGGGCTAAAAAAGTGGCGAATAAAGGTAAATCCATCGAAATGTTTTCTCTAAGAAGGCAAAATTGTCCACGAATAACAATAAGAAATACCACGGTTCCAGCGGAAACGCACGTCCCGCTCCATTCAGGCAAAAATAACGACCATAAAGCTTCGAACAAATCAACTGAATATCATTATACACATCCAAACATACATCATAAACAACAGATTTGGTGGAGTGGCCAAAACAAAATGGCAACCGCAGTGAATAAACATCAAACCGCCCTTATTTGAAAACTCTTTAAAAGACCTGTTGATAGCATACTAACTGCATCCTTGAGCATAAAACACTACGCCCTTTTATTCACAAAGCAGCATCGTAAGAAATAATGAAACCGAGTGTCTGGAGATGTTCTCGTCTCTGATGATGATTTAGATATAGAAGAGGTCCCACCAGTAGACTGAGAGGAGAATCTTATATATAAAAAGGCGACTATTTATTGAGCTAAAAGAAATGTTCGTTGCATCGGAGATTGCACCAGCCGAAGTCCCTTCTTCGCACACCCTCCTCATCCGACTTATATTCTCGGATCATTTATTTTTCTCAGCTATAAAAGACTTTACAAATAAAGAGATGGAAGTTATAATTATATAAAATGTTTACCCAAAACTATTGCAGAGAACCGGTCAATAATTAATCAAAGCTATCATAGCGGTAACTTTTTAATGAAATAATTAGTTAATGTAGGGCGCTTCTTTACTCTTGTCAACATAACACTTCGATTTTTTACCTTGCGAAAATTTTTTGGTACTTATTTCACAATGTAAATAACTCGTGTTTATAGCCAATCAAGTGTTCGTGTCTTTTGTTTCTATTGTATCAACATTCAACCATAATTTTTTCGCCTACAACAATCCACCATAAACGGAAGTTGGAAAACACTTGAATAAGACATTTTTTTTTTTTTGGTTCTCCGCATACCTTTTAACAACTTCCGTTTTAAAGTTAATTTGTTCTTTTAATTTTATGTAATTTTATAAAAATAATGTTCTTACATAAATTGAAACTAAGAGTTTCAGCTTACAGCGTTAAATATAAAAAATTTATAGAAATGAAAATCTTTTACAAATATTGTAAAGTAAACTGACGGAGTTGTGACCCTGAAATTTTGAAGACAATGGTCTTAATACTCTTAATGAAAATTTGATGAAAGGTCTGGTAGTATTGAACTGCTCAAACGTTTTACAAAGAACACTACATGATAGATTTAATCTCCTTGCTTGAAGAATGCTCTGTCAGCCCCGCCACCATTGAATGTTTTTGTATCCGAGAGTCCCCACTAGAATTGCGATTTTTTTACATGCACGCAACAGTGAAAAATTTCTCTTGAATATATATTTTCCAGCATTTTAGGGGAACTATTACTAGAATTTCCGTTTTCAATTCTCATGCCCCGATACCAGAATCCATAAAATTTTTACTTCATTAAAGGCTGGTGGATGTTATTATACAGATTGTATAGTATTGATTGAATATAAGTGATATACAGATGTATCAAGTTTATAAAAATGCGCTATTTAAATGTTGTCGCATTTTTCGATCAAGAGCCAACCCCGATTTTTGCTGAGCTAGTTCTTATGAGATTGAACACGGGTGCCTTCAAATCTGCATGATTTTTTCGCCATTATGATAGCATTCGGCGTAACAAGCACAGCTCGTAAAGCATTAAAACCAATTAGGATACCGTTTTTAGCGACCTCATCACAATTTAACGTATGTCTTAAAGTGTATAAGGGCCTCCGGACGCATATCTTCTTGATGATCCCGTCATCTTGATATATTATCAGGAGGCTGAAACTGGAAGAATATAAACTCCCCAAGTTCCAATAAACGCCGGTACCTCGGGAACCAGTAGCCCCTGACTATCAGTCCCATATAGGTTTTCATTTGTGGTTTATACCCAACTCGAGGGCAGATCTTGGTGAGGACTAGTGACGTCGCATTGCAACGCCGCATGTCAATAGAATAGCTATTGGCGGCAATAGAACGGCTAGCTCAAAATCCCTCAGCAAGACGTGGGTCCAGAGTACAGGCAGCAATGGTCTTAATTTGCTACTTGTACGAATCCTTATTAATACAGCTGGTGCTAACACCACCATCAGATTGTATCGCAAGACTAGTGCCGACGTAAATCAAGGCCATCGGATACTTTGGCAAAGACCAACTGAGAAGTTTAGTCGCTTAAATTAATCAAGAGATATTTAATCTTTAAGCTGCAACCTAAGCGATAACCACTAATTTGGATCTTTTTAATTAAAGCACACGAAGCTTAGACCACAGCAAGTAGAGGGTACGCTTTAGCATGATAATTACTCCCGAAAATTTTAGAAAGTTCTCTTCAACGCTTATAACAACGCAGTGTTTGGTCAAAGCTCAAGTACCAAACTCTGACGCGACTGGCAAATCTTAAACTTAACAGATTAAACAAACACGTGGTCCTTTGTTTCGCCTAGGAATCTATATACATACATGTACATATGTATGTATATACATTTATTCAGGTTACTAGTTTGCGAATTTCACCTTGATGAAATGTTAAAATGACTATTCGACGATGCCAGATCAAAAAATATCATACTAAAATATGAAACCTAGTTTTTAATCATTCGAAGAACTTCAGAGGCAGAGTCTTCACATTGAAGCAGAATATGTATCATATTTTTTATTCTTACCTCTAAGAGTGTTTGGTTATTAGCCATTATTTAAAGAAATTGTAATTAAAGTAAAAATATTACTGGTATTTAATATATCTTTTCTTATTGCAGATTACGATAATTTTTAATGGGTGAATTTATTAAATTTACAAACTCCCGCAAACGACTTTACTTCCAGTCAAGCCACCTACTGTCTAGACTTAAGAAATTTAAACTTTTCCAAACATTTATGATTATTAGAAGAAAAAACATACATACAATCAGCAGAAACATAAATAAATGAAATATTTGATTTTTTTTTCTTTTTTTTAGTAAAGAAAAACGTCTGTACTTCCTGTTCACTTCAATAATACAAATAATAATGACACGGAATGTATAGCAAGCACAAAAGTAAAACAAACCAAGGGCAACTAAATGCATCAAACAAAATTTGTAACATTCCAAAAATGTTTAGCTTCAGTCATATCAATATACAAGCAATAGATGGTGATTCAGAACCATGTAGCAATTATTCTACTATTTAGTAAATTTTATTACAGTTTATGAGTATGTAAGCAAATATTTTATAATTTGTTTATGGCATGATGTACAATATTATATTTTTATGAAGTCGTAGGTTATATACAAATATATTTAATTTGGCATTGTTTAGTTCAAACATACTTTTATATATAGGAAGGCAACTCCGACACCTTAAAAATTTGAAAGGATTTTTTTTCGGAATTATAAAATTAATGTCAATTTAAGCCAAACTCTGGTATCTGGCAATACTACCTGTAAACGGATATGGCTTGCCGAACTGAGTGCACTGTCAGAAGTTCTGTCTTATACCCTCTCTTGGTGACGGACGGTAACAGGTTCTTGTCTCTGCAAGGAGACTGGATAAATAGGTCTAGCGGAGAGAAGTTAAAACTCTCGTATAAAAAATCCCTAATCCACGGCAAAGCATGGGATGCATGGCCAAAAGGGTGCTTGGTCTGCAGTATAAGAACTCTGGATACCAGTCGATCTCCAGTTTAAATACAGACTTACCCGTGCATATGGAACGCTGTATGAATAGACATCTTTTTCTTCATTGCAGGAATGAGTTAGGAATCCCCGCAAGATACGGAAAAGTTAATCTTTGAAGAAACGTCGATTTTAATTGACCAAGCGAGGAATCTATAAGAGCTGGTCAAGAATGCTTCGCAAGGGGTGGACAATCTGCAAAGATACTTCTAAGGAGTTGGACCGAAGATTCCGATAGGACAATGAAGCCCCGCAAGAGTTGGAGAGGTTATTCTCTGTAGGAATTTCGGTGTTTATTGGCCAATGGAGGAATTCTGAAGAGATGGACAAGACAACCTCAAAAGGGGTAGACTCCTGCGGAAGAGGCTGAGACGGTAGCGCACATTGTGTGCGAATGTCCAGCACTGGCTATCATAAGACTTAGGACCATAAGCAGACATTTCTTAAATGTGAATGCCAGGGTGGACCTAAACCTTAGACAAATGCTAGCAATTAGAAGAGACTCTGTGATGAGGGACAGTCACCAGTCTGAAATCACTACAGTCAAGAGTAAAGGCTAGTGGTAGCACGAGACTAGAATAAGAGAAATCAATTAGAGGAAAAAAGGGGTTCGAAAAGAGACCCATAAATTTAGCGGTATCCCCCTACATTATTAATAATCCTTTTAAGAAGTTAGAATTAAATATCTAGTCCTTGTGAGAAAGTTATGTATCCTCGCTGATTTATTGATCTTCGTTGGTTTTCGAACAACGAATATAGAATATCAACTTCGTAATATGAGCAGCAAGTCGAAATTTTCGGCGCCAAGTCAAAATTTTCGTTAAAAATGTAGATATTGGGACATTTTTCTGGCTTTTAAGTGACCGTAAACTAATGTTTGCCTGTTATGGTAAATTTTATTACTATTTACAGTCGTAAGTACTTAACAAAAACGTAAAATTTTATTTTTATTGCTTGCTCAATTTGCAAACAATTTGTATTCTAATGAGTAAAATACACTATAGAGCAAATCTTCGTGGAATACTGAATAAAAATTCCTTCCATCAGCTCTTTCGGCCACAATCGAAGATCGAATGTGACCCTTAATAACATCTATATTTGATTATATTTTTTTAGCTCATAATCCCCCTACTGATCTACTCAGATGGGGATGTTGCTACACAGTTTTCCTGAATTAAGGAGAATTAAATTAGGTTCCAAGAAGTTCTTTATCGTCCAAATGAAAATCGTCCAATATCTAAAAAGAACTGTCAACTCGGTGGCAAACGAAGCCCAATTTGAAAATACCCTTCAATTGGGCAGTATGAAGTGGCTAGGTACACTTGAAAATCGGCAAAAACTTATGATTAACAATCACCCACGAACGAATTCGTCTTAGTGATGAAAACCCATCAAAAAATAATTAATTTGTGTGAGCAACCAAAAAAAAATATACGAAATTTCCCAAACTAACAATATTCCAGAATTTTTGCCCACTGTGACAAACTACAAATGTTCACCACATCGAATTACCCGAAAATCGATTTAGCCATTTTCAAAGTTTGGGCAATAGTCCAAAATGTAAAATTCCCCAAAGTTATTGAGTAATCACCCCCTTGCTTTTGTAGTAATTTTTGCGCATGTGTTTATGTCGTTCTTTTAGACGATTTTTACTAGGGCGATTATTCGTGCAACGGTTGCAATTGATCGTAACGTGCCTACACTTTTTCCAGATATAACGTTATTTAGGAATTCAAGAAAAAGTAGGCTTTATTATGAAAATCGGCATCAACACCAATTTTGTTCTGGACCCAGCTGTGGACAGCATATGCCAAAACCTATTGCCCCGCGAGTCTAGAGAAACAGGGGAATGGATAGCTCCAAACGTTAAGGGCAATGGATAAGTTCCTAGTCGAAGCAGCCATGGTGCAAATAATTTCACAGGATCAGCCGTAGACCTAATACGTCTACCCGGTGGTAAGGCCACCATTCGATAAACTGCAAGAGAGATGCCGGTGTGGTTTACTCCAGTAATTTTATTTAAAAAAAATGTGTGTTCTAAAATCTGCAGGTATTTTGAAAAATAATAAGTTACAAAAATTTTAGCTCAAATCGAATAGTTTAGATCAACGTAGTTCCCTTGGAACCAATACAACACTGAAAGGCATGTCGTATAGGTATTTCAGATCGGTCGGTCTGAAGGTCAAGATAGTGCTTTCCTTTAATGAACAGAAATCATTCCTATAACGTAAAAAATGTAATATGGAACTTAGATATTTCGATCATAAGAGTCGATCAAAATTATTGCACTTTTTCGCGATTATTCTGTCCAAGTGGGGTGAGTACAATTTACCAAATGCCTCAAAAGGTATGCAGTTGTGGCGTTAATAAGTTTGCAATCATATCACGATATCGCTCCCCATTGACAGTTACCGTTACGCCGTTTTCAGTTTCAAAGAAGTAAGGTCCAACGATTCCTCCTGACCAAAATTGCACACCAGACTGTCACTTTTAATGGATGCAAAGGTGATCACATATCCATTCAAATGAAAATGTATCTCGTCACTCATTATGATTTTTTCATGAAAATCATGGTTGTCATGGGCAAGTTGTAGCATCCTATTGACATATGGCGTAAATGGTCTTCTGGAAGAAGCTCCTGTGTCAACTGAATCTTAAATGGAAACAAATGCAAATCGTTGTGCAAAATTGTGGCCAAAGTTGTTATTTGAAGACCACGCTTCTGAGCACGATGTCGAATTGAGGTTGATGGATTGTTTTGAACACTTTCTTGAACAGCAATAATGTTTTCATTCTTGCAATACGTTGTGGTCCATGCTTGGACCTATCAGCTATAGTCCCCCTTTCTTCGAAATCATTCACTACACGATAAATAGTGCGTCTTGTTGGCACGTTGTTTCCCCCAAAAATTTCACTTAACTTTCCCATCGTCACAGTAATCGATGACTGATTTTGATAAAATGTTTTAACGATTAAAACACGTTGGTTTACCGAATATTTTTCCATAATAAATTTGCCACGTCTCTACTTCACGACTGCCAAATATGAACCGTCAAGACTAATGTTTACCAAAATGGTGGCACAACAAAATATTACACCTTCTCGGCGGACACCCTGTACATACTTTTACAATTTCTCAAATAGACTACCGGTAGAAAAAGCATTTTCGTTTCAGGAATGGATCGCTTATTTGTAATCGTTTGACTAGGCATTCGCACAATTGGAAAATGCTGTCAAAGGGCGTGCTATAAAAATAAATTAAATTGAATCTCTCTGATTACTTTCCTACAACTTTTCCTGAACGCTGGTTGGAATAAAAACAAATTGGTTTTTACAACCAAATCTACTTTTTTCTCTTAGTTAAATATTTATTATAAATTGTTTACGAACCTTCCCTTCACAATTAAATTTACGCCAAATATTATTTTTCTTGGTTTGGGTGGCTGCATTTGTTGTTGGTCACAGTATTTGTTACCCAAAGTTTATTAATTCAAGTGCTTATCCCTTAATTTATAAGCCATTATTATTATTAAAGCCTGGTGAAAACCTAAACAATTTTCATTGCAGTTAATTTGGCTAACTGCTGAAATGTTTTTAACAGTTAATTTAGAATCTGTTTAATGGTAACTTCCATTTGTTAATACATTTTAATGCTTTTGGGCTTTTTTTACTGAAGCCATGTGGTTTGCTGCTGTCTCAATAATTATTAGAGAATGGTAATGATTTTTTTTAATTTTTTTAATGAGCATAATTCATACTTTTTTATCACTTATTTAAATTAATATTAAGAAACAAACTTGGAAGAGAGACTGATATGACAAATCGCTAAGAAACAAAATCAGAAAAAGCCCTATAAATGCACGAAGCACCATCTTTGAGGAAAGCAATCTCAGGTTTAAAATTTCCAAAAAAAAGAGAAAAATCTGCCTAAAGACGTTCAAATCGTAAAAATAAGCAAAAATAACAAAATTCTTGAAAGTTCATTAAAATCGCATAATTAGACCATTAAACAAAAACACACTGACAAAAAAACATAAAATGGGAAAAATGGCCAAACCGCTGAAAGGCAATATAAGTATTAAAAAGAGAAAATTCGACTAAAGAGCGTTCAACTGTAAAAAACAGCAATATCGTAAAATATGGATTAAGTTATCGAAAAGCTGGAAAATACGCTAAAATGGAAAAACTAAAAATTTATCAATCAGTGAAAACGACAAAAATTTTTAAACCCTTAAAAAAACTAACTTAAGTACCAAAAAGGGGAAAATCGATCGGAAACGTTTAAATCGATCAGAAGACCATTATCGAAAGAATCGCTAAAGTTATAGGGAAGCTAAAAAATTATTTAGAATCACAAAAAATTGAAACTTACCAAGAAATTGTATATCCGCATAAAAACAAATGTGAAAATAAGGCCAAGTTCCTATCCAAAAAAATTCGGTGGTAAAAAGTACTGAGATCAAAATGAGAACCAAGTACTTTATGTGTACAATACCGTCCCGTTTCTAGGCAACTTGCTAGTTTGGTAACGTTTTTTCAATAATCCTCTTCTATATTAGAAATTAATAAAAAAAAAATTCAAAGCTAGAAAGTTGCCTAGTCCGCCTAGATGAAAAGTGACAGTTTTTCTCATCACTTATTCTCCAAGGTCTACCTGTATACCAAATTTCAGCGCTCTAGCTATAGTGGAAGTGTCCCTGACAAATAAGGGGAACCCTCTTTCCCCATATAAAAAGTGCCCGTTTTCAGATCTTTCTGTCTAAGGCCTACCTGTATACCAAATTGCAGTTCTCTAGCTACAGTGGAAGTACCCAATAATATTGATGAGTATGTGAGTCAGTAAGTCAGTGAATATGTACTAAAATAATGCACCCTTTACACCTTCATATCTCGAAAAGATTTTATGGTAACTTTTAAGCTTGGCCAATGAGATTACCTATACTTATAGTCCTTATGTTTCAAGTTTCATTATTTTATGATTAAAGGAAGCAAAGTTATAAGGCGGGTAAAAAGATAGCGAATGGTTTCGTGTAGTATACACACTGTGTGCTTTAGGCCTGAACTTGGCGCCTTAAAAAATAAGAAGTGTCAAATTAAAAAAAACAATTTTTAAAGTTATTAAAACCGCCAAAATCGTAGGAACACGGGTGGAAAATGCAAAAAAAAAATCGAAATGGCGACATTTTGAATGACTTATTTAAATTACTTAGAAAAAGGGAATAAACGAGTATGAATAACAAGAAAGCTCAAAATTTAAAAAAGGAAAAAAGACCAAAAATAATTTAAAAAAATGAAAAATGGATTGTTCAATCCCTAATGCTGTTTTCTTTTCTAGAAAAAGAAAATTGTTGGGCTTTGTGTTACACTATAATATGTTTAAGCCCAAAAAAGTGGTGTTTTTTATAGATTTTACTCTTAATAATGACGAAGGGCATTGCCCTTTACGATATGTAGAAAATCCCAAATAATAAAATGTTGTTAAGCTGGTACCCTTTGGCAAGGCGAAAACGAAAAAGTCATAATTGCTGAACTCGTTATAAAGATCTAAGATGGAAAACATTTAAATTAAATTAAGAAAAAAATTGCTGACATCAAAATATAAATTCGAATATGAAACAATCACAGACTCTTAAAAATCCGCAAATCAAAATTGCGAGAGAAATGAGAAAATCGGTGAAACAGAACAGGCTTAAAACCTAAAAATCAGTTAAATATATAAAAAAAACACAATTAGCAAAAAGAGTCTAATATTACATAATAAAAACAATAAAATCGCAACTCTCGTAGGAAATCACTTATATTAAAAAAATCTGAAATTAAAAAAAATAATGGCCTAAAAAATTCTAATTTTAAAATACAAACAAACATCGCGTTAAAAATATTTCTTCTCTAAGAAAATCCCTAGTCATGTAAAAACTACTTGTTCTAAATACCTTTAAATAAGCCAACACTTTTGAAGTTTAACCACTTGAAGGAAAGGGCAAGTTGTTTTTTCATTTAATTTGTGGCAAGCAACATGTTGGCGATAAGTGCTGTAAGAAATTTGTAGTGTGCTAATAATTTTGATAAATGAAATTAATTTGTTGTTGAGGTAGAAATTTTAAACCATATTTATCGTTTTTCCTTTTAGCTGATCCAAAATTTAGTGGCCCCATAAATAATGTTACAGTTCCGGTTGGACGTGATGGAACATTAACGTGTGTAGTACATGATTTATTGACGTTTAAGGTAAAGTAAAAATATTTAATTTTTATTTTAAGTTTTAACAAAATACGAGTACGTACATACAGAGATCAGGCAATTTATTTAACACATACAGCCTAATTCATAATGTCCCCAACAAAAACAAATTTAGGATGTTCAAAAAGAGGTGGTATTTTCATGCTTTCGATATTTAAAGAAATGCTTTGGAAATATTTTGCGCAAACCTAGTAAACACACATGAAATACTGCTATTTAATTCTGAACCAAGTAGAAAAGCCCAGTTTTCAATAGCGACAAGCACCCAATTAAACATTCAGCCGTTTCATTATACGGGAACCCATCAGCGCTAATGACACGCCAATGTGATAATCATAAGTTTTTCACGTGAATAGAACCAGTGCATTATCAGAACAATTCACATTGTTGCAGTTATTTTTTTTTTTTTTGCTGGGTCTTTACGAAGCAAATTTCAACCTTTAAGTTTCATTTGGAAACGTAAATTTTAAATTATTCGTTTAAAAATTAAAAGGGCCTATCTCGGTGTCTCCTTGCCTCTATTTTTTATACAAAAAGGAAGACTGCTAAGTTATATACGACACAAATGGATAACAGCTATACTCTCTGGTAAAAGTAAGGAGTTTCTATTGCAGTATCCGATGTCAAGCCCCATTTAAAAAACTTTTTATATGGAATTTGACATCATTTTAAAAACTGAGCAGAGTCAAAAGCTGCCCTGGTGAGTTTACCTTTTTAAATCAGTTTTTGCATTAATATTGCTTAGAGTTGTGAAAATCGGTTTTATCTATTTTCCCGGTTTTCTTAAAAGCGTTAATAAAAGGTGGTGGATTTCGGATTATTGGAATACATAAGAATATCATATTTAATCTCTTTTTCTCTACCAAATTTATATTGCGTACGCAACAGTTTATTATACGTATCATTGCATTATAAAGGACAACTTAATTAATTAATTATTGCAACTAGTAAATTTATAGTTAAATAGCATCTGTTTCTAAAATTTAATTTATTTAAATGAGTCTATTACTTCTCAATATTGTATGAAGTAAATTAAAATGACTAAGTTCAACGCTTAAAATGTTGGTTCTTAGTAAAACATTTCACAAATTAAATTCAAATTAAAAATTCCTTTAACAAATTTGTCAAGTGATAAAGTAACACTTTTGTATTCAGAAAGAATATGTAAATTTTTAATAAAAACTTTAACAAAACAACGTGATCAATAAGTCCGTGACTTTTCCAACTTCCCTCGTAGTTTTATGAAATGCAACACTGTTCCCATCAAGTACCACCTGTTAATAGACTACTGTCAAATTTTGAGCAAGTGTCGTCATTTACTTTGCGTTTAACAGCTGTTCAAAACATACAACCTCGTATCTTTGTCTAAAAATGGAAAAAGGTGAATTTCGAGTGCTCATTAAACATTATTTTTGGTGAAAAGAAACCGTCAATCAAACCAATCATCGATTTAAATGGTAAAAAAATGGTTTACTGAACGTTCTGGACGGCCAATTGAGGTCAGTACGCCCGAAAATGTCGAAAAATCCGCAATATGGCGTTGGCCGATCGAAGAGTAAAAGTGCTTGAGATTGTTGATGACATAGGCATTTCATATGGCAGTGTGGTTTCGATTTTAAATGATCAGCTGGGTTTAAGAAAGTTGTCTGCAAGATGGGTGCCGCGTTTGCTCTCAGTTGACCATAAACGTAAACGTGTGACAACATCAAGGATTGTTTGGAGTTGTTTAACCGCAATCCGAATGAGTTTTTGCGGCGTTTTGCAACTGTGGATGAAACATGGATCCATTACTGTACTCCGGAGACTAAGCAGCAGTCTAAACAATGAGTCTCTCCGTGTGAACCTGCTCCGAAGAAGGCCAAGGTAAGTTTGACGGCCAATAAGGTGATGGCACCAGTTTTTTGGGATTCACGCGGGATAGTCCATATCGATTACCTTCAAAAGGGAAAAACAAAACACCGGCGAATATTATGCCAACTTATTAGACCGATTTAATGAGGATTTAAAAAGAAAACTGCCCCATATGGCCAAGACCCCATATCATCAAGATAATGCACGGGTGCACACGTGTGCAGACTCAATGGCAAAACTCTATGAATTAGGCTACAAATTGGTATCTCATCCGCCATATTCTCCGGATTTAGTCCCTAGTGACTACTTCCCATTTCCAAAACAAAAGAAATGGCTCGGTGGAAAGAGATTTAGCTCCAACGATGAAATTATTGACTAAACAAATGCCTACTTTAAGAACGTCGAAAAATCCTATTTTTTGGAAGGGATACAAAAACTGGTGAAACGTTGGACTAAATGTATTGAGTTAAAAGGAAATTATGTTGAAAAATAAATATTTGTTTTGCAAAAAAACTGTGTTTCATTCAAAAAATCACGGACTTATTTATCCGCTCTCGTATTACAATGAATATTAGGGGATGGAATATAGTATTAAATACACTAATATTATATTTACACTTAGTTAGTTTTCCTATATCTGAGTTACACCTAAAATATTTTTCTAGATATCCAGCTATTCATACGGCAAAAGTGTTGTACGATAAACTTTTCCCCGACTGTTAACAATCAGATACAAGGGACAGTTCGGAGTCGGGTTTGAAATGTTTCGAAAGTGACTTTGAAAATTTAAAAGAAAATTCAGTCAATATCTTAAACGAATTGCAAAATCTACCAAAAAAAATCTATAAATAAAAAACAAAATATAAGAGCGATATAAATGAAGACCTTGATTATTTAGATACATTTTGTGAAAGATATAAAAAATGAAGTCAGTTATACGCAGCCCTATTAATAATTAGCCCAACTTCAACAATAAGTGAACGTGTTTTTCGGAAAGCTCAACAATGAAAACAAAATTGCGAAATCATAACTCCTCTAATAAACATTTCAAACTGTGTTTTTAATTTTGAAAAACTATTTTAACAAAAATAATTAAATCTTTAAATCTTGATCTTTAATAATCATATTTTTTTTAATGTACAGGGTGTCCGCCTTTGTTTGTTTATAATTTTTGATTAAATGAAAGAGAATGGATCGTATATTGATAAATGTTTTTCTAATTTCGGCAATTATATATGGAATACAATATCAGATAAATGCCCGCCTCTGTTAGCCTCGCAAATGCGAGCCCTTTTGAACATATTTTTTATTACATTCTCACACATTTCACGCGGTATTTCATTAATTGCATCACAAATATTTTGTTTTGTTGCTCCAGCGTTTCCGGTTTGTTTGCATGAACCTTGCGTTTCAGATATCCCCACAAAAAGAAGTCCGGAGCAGTCAAATCAGGCGACCGTACATATTGGCATATGTACGACGGCGAAAATGGTCTTCTGGAAGAAGCTCCTGTGTCAACTGAATCTTAAATGGAAACAAATTCAAATCGTTGTGCAAAATTGTGGCCAAAGTTGTTATTTGAAGACCAAGCTCCTGAGCACGGTGTCGAATTGAGGTTGATGGATTGTTTTGAACACTTTCTTGATCAGCCGTAATGTTTTCAGCCAATCTTGCAGTACGTTGTCCCTGTTTCTTCGAAATCATTCACTTCACAATAAATAGTGCGTCTTGTTGGCATGTTGTTTCTCCCAAAAATTTCATGTAACTTTCTCATCGTCACAGTAATCGCTAATTGATTTTGATAAAATGTTTTAACGATTAAAACACGTTGGTTTACCGAATATTTTTCCATAATAAATTTGCCGCGTCTTTACTTCACGACTGCCAAATATGAACTGTCAAGTAGTATACCTTCCCGGTGGATACCCTGTACATATTGCTTATTTACTCAAACAACGTCATAACTCAAAAAATAAATTTTTGCAGTTAATGATGCAGAATTATTCGTTATGTGTGCACAATATTGTGTATGAATTTAATCTTTATATCTGTTCTACTTTACACGTTTGAGGAGAATATGCCATTATTTTTTGTGGGTAGTGGGAGCAAATAGAAATCGCGAAATGGCCTTTTTAGAGGTATGACGTTGCTTAGTGGTTAAAATTTTGAAATGAATGCTGTTGAATGCTGAGACTTAAATGAGTACAAATTTGAGTTTGTTTTTGCTCTACAAGCAATAATAAAAAGAAAAAAGTTTATAAAAAAATTTTATAATGAAGAAAAACCCGGATTTTCGAACAGGATTATAAATAAAAACCCAAAAAACCGGTTCTTGAAAAAAGTGCAGTTTTCAATTGATTCTTGATTTGATATTCCGACAAGGTGATTTTGATATAGAATTGTGCAACGAATTTTCGCCGTCAAGTTTGGTTTAGAGGCAAACCGGTTGCGGCTGTATGCCATCTTCAGTGTCATTATTCGTTCTGTAGTTTTTAATCTTTTTAAATGTCGATTAGCTGACAACTATACTACTGGTAGAATTAGTAGATTCGTATTGTTTTACTTTAGAAGTTTCAGTATCGTTAATCTGTTGGTGTCAGTTATTCAAAACGTATTAATGAAAGCAAATGAGTTCACGTTATATTATAGGAATACGACAAAGTTTGTCGTTCGTCAAAATTCAAAATCTATTTTTTGTAGACTTTTACTTTACAGAATTTACGTTACATATTAGATAAGCAGTAACTCGCTTTATTTATGTGACTGATCCCTAACAGTATGCTATGAATTTACTACTTCTACGAAAATTTCTAAAAAAATAAACTAGGATATCCATTAGTTTAGAATTTTAAAATATTGTTTATACCCTTAACCAATTGTTTAGCGGCAATATAAGAATTTCCTATTTATTTGCGATTATAAAAAATATTATATAGTAATATCAGCTTTGCAATCTGAAAATGACACAGTTTCATATCACGAACCGTTTTGAAATCATGTAAGCATGGGTTTTTATTTTTTGAAAACACGAGAAAACAGCTGATTTTAAAATATCGTGTTTCGTTTATTATGTTACATTCTTAAGCAATATATGAAGTAAAATTAAGTCAGCAAAAATGCCGAGAACTAGTTTATTGGCAGTAATTGCATTTGAAATTTTGCATCGAATAAAAGCGCACAAAGTTCATAAATTTTAGTAAAGTGTGATTTTTTTCTATTTTAGTGTAAAAATTTGGCAATGCCAAAAAAGCCCAGTAAGGTTTGTAATTTCACCACGGATAAACGAACAAGGCTTGCAAATCATTGAATTTTCTTATCAAAAATGTGTTTTCTATCGAAAAATTGTGCCTCGACAGAGGCAGTGCAAGAGCTGTCAGTGCACGATGAAAGATGCGCTGTTTTGTACGGTTCGTAGGCTAGCGGCATCATTGGACCATATTTAAAATGGAAGAAATGGAGTTGTTGACATCTGATTTCAACAAGATGTTGCCACACGTCGCGTGATCCCTTGAAGCTAGTGAACAAATAATCTCACGTTGTGGGGCAGTCCGTTGGACGCCAAAATCATGCGATTTGACCCTACGATACTATTTTTTGCAGGAATACGTGCAGTCTTTCGTGTACATGGACAAGCCAGCCACAATTCCAGCACTGATAGAAAATATTACAGCTGCCGTTGGTGAAATACCGTCCGAAAGGCTCGAAAAACTATATCAAAATTATAGCTCAAGGATGGACCATCTGCGGCTTATACGCAGGCAACATTTATATGCAATAATCCTTAGAAAGTAAATGACAGACATTCCTTTATCAGCCCAAATAAATATCTCATCCTCTTTTGCAAATTTTCTGTCTTTTTTCATTTTCAAAATCCAAACGGTTAAAAAATGACCGCTTATTTCAAATTACTTATTTCAATATAAGCGAAACATTACTAAATGAAGCAAAACACATTTTTTAAACAAACACATGATATCAAGTATATAATAATATTTCTATGAAATTTTATATGAAATACTTGGAGAAAATAAGCAAAACATTTGAAATCGGCATTTATTTAACCGACCGGTTTGCTACAGAAAATCAGTCCATCCATATCATACCATGTCCACAAAATTAAATCATCTTACAACGGGTTCTAGATAACTTACATAACGAATAACTGAGGAGAATAGAAAATTCATTCAAAAATTCACCAAATATTAATTTTACGAAGAAGCAAAATTTTTACTATAAAATAAGAAAGAGTTAACTCAAAATCGTGAAAAAATTTATTTTCTAAAAACTAAAAACCCGTTATGCACATAGATATTTTAAAGCAACTAAAATAATATAAATTTCGAAGGTCGGGTGCCACGGTGGTCTAGTAATATTTTAATCTATTAATCTCAGAATAGTAGGTTCGATTCCCACCACTACAAGGAGCAGAAATTCACTCGGTAGGTTGAATTATAATTCGTCAAAAGCTAAATTTAAAATTTGTTTAAAAAATCCGGAATTTAAAAAAAATATGTACGTAAAAATTACTGGATGCTATGAGCTTACTAAAAAATCGTAATTTTATCTAAAATTTTAATTTTACCGAAAAACTCATAAAAAATTTATAATTTAGGGAAAAATTTATAACAATCTAAAAACGGAAAAAGAAATTTTTATAATTAGACTGAAAGTCCCAAAAAATCTAGTTTTAAAAAATCACCACCATTTTTTAGTTTTACTTAAAATTAATCATATTTTTAATTTCAAAAAATTCACCAAAAATTTTAGACTACACGAAAAATTTGGAAGAATTTGAAACATCGACTGTTCTATTGTTCTCTGTTCTGTTTAATTAGAGAAAATATAAAATCTATGTAATTATAACAGCTAAAATGAAAATTAACTTTAAAACAAAATGGTTAAATGTAAATGGAAAAACTATTTACAGTTTGCTTTCAAAACAAAGCCTTACTACACTCCATTTAAGTAGAAACATTTAAACTTAAAAAAAAAAACTCTGATACAAAGCAGAGCAAAGCAGAATATAACGATTATTAAAAATAGTTTGTCTATTCCCTTAGGTAGCCTGGCTGAGAGTGGATACCCAGACGATATTGAGTATACAAAATCATGTTATAACGAAAAATCATCGCATTAGTATAAGTCATACGGAACATCGAATATGGCAGCTACGTGTACGTGACGTTCAAGAATCGGATCGTGGCTGGTATATGTGTCAAATAAATACCGATCCCATGAAATCACAAGTGGGCTATTTAGATGTTGTAGTGCCGCCCGATATAGTAGACTATCAGACCAGTAACGATATGGTGGTGGAAACTGGACAAAACATAACTTTAACTTGTGCAGCCACTGGACTACCAGCACCCATAATAACATGGCGGCGAGAAAAAGATTTACCGTTATATACACAAAATGGCCGACTCATATATAGCACAGAAGGACCAAATTTAACATTATATCAGGTGAAAAGGGAAGAAATGGGGGCTTATTTGTGTATAGCATCGAATGGAGTGCCGCCTACAATTAGTAAAAGAATTTTGTTGACACTAAATTGTAAGTAAAAACTCCACTAATCATAATTTCGAATACTTTGTAAGTTATCTTTTTAGTTTCCCCTATTATCTGGACCCGTTATGAAACCATTTATGTGGGCTATGGTCAAAAAGTTATTTTAGAATGTATTTCTGAATCACATCCTACTTCTGTTAACTATTGGCTTAAGGATAAAGAATTTTTACAAGGCGGTTCATATGAAACAGTTTTGCAAAATAATATTTATAAAATTGTTATGCGTTTAATTGTACGCCCCACAAAATCCAATGATTATGGCGAATATATATGTGTGGCTAAAAACATGCTAGGAGAAAGGAAACAGACAATAACTCTGCATCGTAAGTGCTTGCTTTTTCGAAAATCCTATTTTCGCCAAATTCCTTTTTGCGAAAATCACATTTTGTATTCAAATTCGATCTTGATATTGAATAATGTCTTTTGGCGTTTATATTACTAATACTGAAGTAATTATGCATAGAAGTATTTTGACATAACTCTTGCTCATTAAAAGTGTATTTCAAAACGCAGAAAGAAAACAAACTTCTTTGTTAAATCAAACTTTCGTTAAACAACAAGTAACTTAAAGAGAAAATCATTTGACGGACTAACTTGGGTTCTTTATAATACCTGTTACGATAAATAGTAACATCCGACAATTAACGTCGAATTGACATTCCAATTAGTAGCTTGTTGTGCTTGTTTTTATCACTTTGGAAAATTTTAAAACTCTGCGACTTGTTGAAGATATATTTTTTACCAAAACACAAGAGTCCATTTAGATCGATTCATGTAACCCTTCGGGTTTTAAATATTTTCATTTCTTCGTAAGAATAGCTTTCCTGTAAGTTCCCAAAATAAGCGTTTGTTTTAGTATTAGTTTCTAACCAAATTTTAGCGTGGCTAGCTTTTTGATATTGCCTTTTGGGCGACCTGAACGTTTCGCACCATTTATAGCGGTATGACCA
Organism: Phania funesta; assembly: GCA_963932375.1. Classification (NCBI taxonomy): domain Eukaryota; kingdom Metazoa; phylum Arthropoda; class Insecta; order Diptera; family Tachinidae; genus Phania; species Phania funesta. Next base: position 96,950,299 of record OZ010653.1, on the reverse strand, counting down.
CTACGAAATTCAGTAAACCACTTATTTTTGTTATTCAAAGAGCCTCTCGACAGGAAGAGCAGTAAGCTGCTTAGATATGATATGGATACCCTTAAGCTGGATTACTACGTTAGTAGCAGATCATGTAAACTTCAAATATCATCAGGTCAAGATAAAAATTGGAGCGACTGTGCCTCAAGAAGGCTGAGATGGTAGCGCATAAAGGATAGAGACGCGGGCAGACTCTTGGTGTCTGTGAAGCCTTAGACAAAGGCTAGCAATTACAAGAAACTCATGAGATGAGTAAGAAGGTCGACAGTTTGAAGTCACCACAGTCAAGACTAAAGGCTAGTGTTCGCAAATTCGTTACCTGAAATCAATTCGAGAAACGAAGGGGGTCGATATCCCCCATTCATAATAAATAAATAAAAAACACTTTTACCATTCAAATTATTGGAACAGGGTCACATAGTATCCATCGAGAATTTTCTTGCCTTTGATTATTACGAAATTCACTTATTTACTTTAAACTGCTGTTAAACTCATACTAAATGACGCAGCTCTCCTTATTTTTGAGAGGAGCAATATTGACTTTTAAGTTCAAAAACTGCATTTGTATTTATGTTTTCTAAAATGTATGCACTTTTAATCTCTTTCAGACAAGGCGAAAAAGAACCAACATCATGCACATCCAACGAATAGCAAAGACAATCAATTAATTATCATAGAAGGTGAATACAAATATCGATAATAACGTATAATTTATACTAAATATCGAAAACTTCTTTACAGAGTTTGTAACCAGCCACAAGGAAGTTCTTAAACTAAATGTATTGTATTTAGTATTAATAATATTTACAATAAAATTTTAGATTTTAATAAAACATAAAATCTTTTCAAGTTCATTTGATTTTAAATAAAACATACAAATTTTTGTTAGCTCTGGTGTTTGAAGACATTTTTAAGTGTGTTTATTTTTATATGTATTTTTTTTATAGATTTTATTAATTTTATTTTTCTGCTGTTTAAAATATTAAAATTAAACTTAAGTTTTTACATACTTGACAATTTAATAAAGCTAATTAAAAACACACAAGACCAAAAATAAACTGACGAGTTTGTAAACATACATTTTTTTAAAGTAATTTCGAACAAAACAAATCTAAGTTGTTAGCAAATTTATAAGGCAAGATGTTGTTTAGGTTTAGACAATTTTGAGTTTTTTTGCATCGAAATGCCAGCAGACATTTTATATAAATAGGAAACCATATGTCCAACGCAGAACGTTAGTTTTTATTGGTTAAATTTTACGTTTGAAGTAACTATTTGTGATACTTATTTTAAATTAGTTTAAACAAGTTTCAAACAAATAAAAATTATACAGTTTCAAAAATTATTGAAAGGCTTGTATTAGGTGCACGTAATTTCGAAGCAAATCAGCAGAACCAAGCTTAATATACGAAAATAAAATTTAAAATAGAAAATAAATGTTTAAAATAAAATGTATTTTATAAACTGGACATAATGTTTGCACAAAAATAAAATTAACTAATTTAAAGAAAACTTGTATACTCAATTTTTTTAATTTTTAGTATACTAGTTTTAGAAAAACTTTATTTGTAAAAAAAACAAACTTTTGTTAAAATATAACTATAGGGTTCCATTATTGATATTAATTACTTTAAAAAAATATACTAAAAGAGTGTCTAGAGTCTAAAGTTTTCATACAAACAGTTTCAAATCACATCATTCTAATATCTAGACACTTCCCAAAACTAAATTTACAATTTAACTAAAACAGTTTTGCATATACATTTTCCGAGCGAGGTAAGTGAAATAATCTACACTCTCTTTTTAAGGATAAAGGCCTCGCTAAGGCTTTTGTTAAAATAAATATAACACTGAAACTTAATAATTATAGAAATGAATTAATTAAATAAAATTTTAAAACGTATCGAACGCAAAATTAACTTTAAAACTTGTCTTAATATATTGATAAAAATTGTTTAGAACTTTTTGTTCCCTTTTTTTAACTTAAATATTTATATGAGTGTAGAATATATGTTCTACTAACTAAAGTCTTAAAATGATAATAGCTAAACAAATTACTAGGATCACACTAAACCACTCTCCTTCCTTTCAACTCTCGACTTCTGGCATTACTACTTAACTATGTTTTTTTTATTGGTTTATAAAAATAAAGGCCTCCATTTTATCAACTTGATTTTATAGGTTCATTAGTCTTTTCTGTAGTCTCTATTGTAGCATCATGACCATTTGTTGTTGGTAAATCCATATTTGGTACTTCAATTTTTGGTGGTGGTACAGCACCCTTAACTTTAGCCAATTTATTACGTTGTTCGTAGATTTCATGGACTAACTTCCTAACAAATGGATGATTGAATTTACCTTCGGTAGAATCAAAGAACTCTTGATGTTTGAGTAGGCAATCGTCTCTTTTTTCATACTCAAATGCTTGCATAACCATATCCAAACGATCTAAGTCTTTGACAAATTTTGATTCAGCACTTTCACCATGTTCGTATTCCTAAAAAAAAAAATAGTCACAATATATATTTAGTATGTTTTCGTCTCCGAATAGAAATGTGAAATATTAAATATGTATGTCGAAATTATTCATAATACGGCTCTAGGCCAAACATACTATCTGCGTTGGTTATGTTAATTGTACAAACCATTAAAGTCATTTAAATCACATCTTTTAAAAGAGCAGATATAGAATATTTACGAAAAGAATTATTTTACAAAAGAAAACAATAACAACCGAGCTCAATTAACTTATGACAATATAAAGAACTCACCTCAAACAGTTCCATTATACGTTTACCTCTGGGTTCAATCAATTTACAAATATCTTCCATGGCCTTAAGTTCCATATTTTTCTTTTCCTCTTTCGAAACACCACAAAATGGTGTGATATCACCAACTAAGCTTTCAGCCAAATCATGAACTAAAGCCAATTCCATGCATCTGATTTGATTTAGACCCTCTGAACCATCTAGTAAAAATGTCAAAATACTCATGCGATACATGTGTCCCGAGATGGATTCGCAATTGTGGACATCGCGCAATACCCAACCTGTACGTTTGGTATGCTAAAAAATAAGATAAACCATACAGAAGAATTTCAAATAAAATAATTACTATATAATGCTCATTTGCCGCCAGACAGTAATAACTCAAAAAAATTCAATATTTTCCTTAACATATTTTTCTAGACAAATTGTATGAAAAATTGAAGCAAGGAAATGTTATGACGATCTATTCGCAAATATGTGAAATAAGTTGTTAATTGTTATTGAGGATTCTTTTCTTATACGAGTACAGGTTTATCGTTTATTTTTTTTTATTTATTATTTAATTATCTCAATTAGATCAATGTCTATTATGTAGCAGGCAGAACTGCTCAATTTGTCGAAGCTTATTTGCATCAATTTATTTAATTATTACACTTTAAGGCATACAATCTATTTGCAATTATAATGCAGTTGTACTGACGATTGATAACACTTTTTTACGTTTTAATTGGCAAATAAATATTCGCGTTACTATGACAAACTGCCAGAAATTAGAATGAACATAAGTGTGTTAAATTTACACCTACATATGCCAGTTTGCGTGCAATCTAATTTGAGAATATCTCCTTGGGAATCTTTTTGTCAGAATAAAAAATTAGTAATATAATAATTAGATTGCAATGCAATAATTATGCTTTTAAAAATTAGATTTAAATTTTTTTGTCATTTTTAACATGCTCTGATATTTCAGCGATAAGATAATTTGTTGCCAATTTTCAAAATTATGATCGAATATTTAATTTTTCACATAATATACAAGATTTTATAAAGTATAGACATTAAAATTTATATTCTACTAAAATTCGAAAACAAGTTCGAAATTACGAACTTTATTCGAGATTAATATTTTTGCTTTTTCGCAAAGAAACTTAGCTCTCGTCTATTTGTTGGGCTATAAAATGCATTTTGTATTCTTCTAGTTGCATTATTTTGTTGGGAAAACTGTTTAAGCAAAGCGCCATTTCTGAACATTTCAAAACTGTTTGTTTTAATTTAAGCACAAATAAGTCAACTAGACTGTGAAATGGAAATGACAAAAAAAGTCTGGAATGATAATAAAACAGTAATAAATCATAATTTAATCAAATGTTACGTTACCAAATTTTTTCTAATTAAAAAAAAGGTTTGATAACAATTTCGTCATGGCCTTAAGATAGTCAAGGTTAAGCATGCACAAAAAATAAAATTTTTGTAGCATTGTAGCAGAAATTTGATATCTAACATAACAACAGTCAATATTTTAACTGATAGCCAAATGACCATGAAGGAAAAGGAGTCTGAAAGAGTCAGAACAAGGACGTAATTAGACTACAAATGACTGACTACTCGATAAGGGATAGACTACACATCATTTCGTAAGGAATAAGCAAATATCCTGCCAATCAAAACCAGATGATTACAGGAATTAAACCTAGATAATGCCACTGACCATATCGCGCTGTGGAACAACGAAATAGTGGGAAAACTTACTAGTATATTGTGCAGTGGCCTAAACGCAGATAAAACGAAGAGCCTGCTAAGACTGAATAAGGCCGAATTAGTAAGTATAACAAATATTCTTTGAACAGAAAAAGCAGATCACTGCCACTACAGGGCATGCAGTGAAGACAACTATACGTTGGAAAATTTTATGTACCACTACCAAGGTTTCTCACAAATAAGAACTCAGTATTTTATGGCTGACACCTTAGCAGGCATAATTCACCTAAGATGCATTAACTAGAGAAATTCGGGGAACTTCAATCGGAGCACGAAGATCGTATAAAATTCAAAGTACTTTTTTAGTTCATTATGGAGAGCGTACAGCAATTCGAACCACTTTTCCGAATCTAACATAAAAGCAGGTGACTGATATAATTTACACTGTCGTGCATCCAATCAAAGTCAATCATCTCCCTCCTTTCAAGCGAAATTTGATGGCAATGGCTAATTTATAAAAAAAAATTATTTAATAAAAAAAAATCCAAAAACACACTGAATAATCAAAAAACCAATTTTTAGCAAAATATAAGGAGATTTATTTTCTGCATGATTACTCATATGCAGCCCTGAATGTTGAAAAGCAATCGACAATACGAAACTCTCGAGTCGGCTACATACCATTCAACAGCAGAAGCCTTAGACGAGAAAATATCTTCAAATGAAACTGCCAAAAAATTATCTTTCAAAAAAAGATTAATAAGTTGTAGATTTGTATAGAGTATTTTAAACTAAATGAAATATAACAGTTTATATATGCTTTTAATATCCCTTTAATAAAACAAGCACAGCAATAATTTATTTCTTTACCTTTATCAAGCCCATTAAACTTGTTTATTGTTTCACCCTCTAATAAATCGTCCACTTATTAAATTTTATTTATTGATCAAATAGCTAGGGTTGTTTTTAATAAAATTATTTAAGGAGCACATTCTCTTGTTAAAATACTAAGTACAAGATTTATTTAACCCTAAAAATCCAATAATAACAATCCTATGGCAAGGGTTTTTCTTCCTAATTTGTTTTTATTTAAAAATAACTTTTAAATACAAACAGCAAACAGATATTCATTTATACATATACAAATAAATAATACGTAAGACTGGAAGAACAAAAAATAAAAATATAAACAATGATTAGCTAGCTGTTGAGTATGTTGCGACATTGATCTTGGCCTTGACTGAATAAATGGCCAAACAAATGCGAAGCACAGAACAAAAAAAATCCGTAACAAAATTAACACACAAATAGGTTGCCATGGGTATGTTTAAATTAATCTTTATGTATATAAAGGGTGCCCATACAAGGGCGGATTGATGTTGACAGTCACCATGGCACGTTTAACACTTGAAAAGCACGTCCAAATAATAAAACTCTACTATACGACTGACTGTTGGCCCAATGTGAGATGCGACAGCAGTTTATATTACTAACAAATTTTGACAACACTGACGTGCCAGATATTGCAATACAGAGGAGACATAAAAATCAAACAAACAAATAAAATGGTATTTAATGAGACAGTAGTGTTTTCCTTAAACAAAAATAATTAAATTATTTTAAGACATAATTAAATTAGTAGTAAGCAATTAGCATTCAGACTTGAATAAATCAATTATTTATGATGACAAAAATTATACAAGGAAAATTTGAAAAAAAAACTTTTTGATTGGTGCTGACCAGGTCCTAGTGAAAAAAAGCTAACTAGGATTTAAAAAAAAGCTAAAAAAGCTTAATTAGCTTAAAACAGGCTAAATTATTTTGGTTAAAGAAATTTTCGTTTTATTAAATGTTAAATTCTGCATTTCGATTAAGTTTCCGTATTAAATTACGTACGAATCGAAAAAAGTACTCCAACCAAAAACTGAATCGTAAGAAAAAAAGGCCGAAAGTATATTCAATACCAGCTGTTTCGCTGTGGCAATTTTATAAACTGTGTAATAAAACGTTAAATTTTGTACAATAATTAAAACAAATAAGAATTATATATTGTGGGTACAATAATTAAATAAACATATCAGTTAAGTACGGAAAGGCAAACAAAAACTCAGAACATAAATAAGAGGTATTTGTGGCCACACTATTTCAGAGTGAAGAATTCTTCCTCGCCTGAGTACATATTTTAATAATTTTTTATGCGATAAATTAAAAAATTCTTTAACATTTCATTAAAAAAAGTTAAGTCGGATCACCAATGAAACATTTAATTGCATTATTTTTTTTTAATTATACATTTCTTGAAGCTAAACAAACTAAAACCGAAAGGCTCTTCGCCATTAAATTAACCACTTACAGAAACGTAGCTACGCTCGTAATGCAGAATACACATAATCATAAAAATTCCAATCGAAACGGAACGCAGGATATCAAAGTTTCCAAACGGAGAAATTTTCAATTCGAATTGAGGTGATTAAAAAATAAATATGTATATGTACATACATTTGTTTCAAATATATCAGTTAGTTTTATTGCTATTTGATTTTTTAGTGTAAAAAAAAAAGATTCGTGACATGTGGCAATGCCAAAAATACTATTTCATTATGAATAGACTAAGAATCAATAACGCTTGTAAATCATTGAATTTTATTATCAAAGTTCGTGCTGTGTGAGAAATGTGTTTCCATCAAAAAGTTGTCTTCAGCCACGAAGCTCACTTTTAGCTTACATGGGTACAAACAGAATTCCCAATGCACTGTTTGGCGCACTTCTTTAAGAACAAGGAAAATCGCAACGTTGCAGTCAATGGACCGAGATACCGTGCTATGATTACCGACGTTTTTGCCCAAAATTGAAGAGTTGGACTTGGTTGGCTTGTGGGCCACACGCCACACGATACCATGAACCTATTGAAAGGCAAGTGAGCAATTAATTTCACGTTTTGGAGCAGTCAATTGGCCGCCAAGATCATGCGATTTGACCCCACCAGTCTATTTTTGTTGTAAAATACCTGCCGAAATGCTGGAAAAAATATGCCAAAACTGGAGTTCATAGATGGGCCATCTGCGGCGCGGATGCGGGCAACATTTACATGAAATAATCTTTAAGAATTAAGTGGCCGGCATTCATTTATCGGCCCAGATAATTACTTCATTTACTTTGCAAACTTTGTTTTTTTTCAATTTTTAACACCCAAACGGTTAAAAAATCACCCTATGTAATATTAGCATTAACATACATATCAACTTATATCTTGGTATATGAGAATGTACATACATATATATGTATATAGTGAATGGAATTCCATTCGCATATATATTACGAAAGTCCAAATAGTTTATAAGATCGTGAGTTATTTCATAATCATGGCGACATTTTTCTAAACTTTTTAAAAAGCATCGCATGCACAGGATAGAATTAAGCATTTTAGTATCGGTGCCATTTTTTTATAATTTTCATGGTACTAGCCTTTCAATTTCAGCATTACTTAAATAAAGATAAAAAGGTAATTTCATTCATTGTTTCTCTAGTTATATGCCAAAAGCTTTCGCCAATGAATTTCATTCAAATTAGTTTTATATTCTGTATAGTTAAATTTTGCATTTTCAATATGCAAACAAATATTTGGTTTTAGGCCTTTGAGTGAAATTTCAGCAGAAAAAAAGTAATTTTTACCAAAGTTTCCATACTGGATGGTAGTCATTGTCGCAAATGTTCGTTCAATTAAATTAATTTAAAACAATTAGCAGTTTTCAGGTATTACCTTTTCTGTTGCTGTTTTAAAACGGTTTCAAATTTGCTATATAAATTTGTTTTGAAATTTGGAGGAACAAATCGGAATAGGTCTTAAAAATGGTTGAATCGGGCACGGAAGCAGCTTAAATTCTTCACAGTAATGGACAGCTTAAAAGCACTGGCTACTAAGAAATCCTGGTGTATGCTCTTTAAGTGTATAAGAGTGGGTTTCGCGAAAATTTTCTTTGTTGAGCAATTTAATTATGCTGCCATATTGTTTGAGCAGGCTTTGAAATGATTTTAAGAACTTGAATAAATAAAAAAAAAGTTAGTTTGAAGTTATCAAAATTTAGCTCTTGAAAAGACTAAAGTAAAAAATTACAAAAAAAATCCACAAAGCTGCTGCTGAGACCAATCGGGAGCGTTAGAGGACCTGGCAGACATCTTTTTAAAATATCATTTAATCCTAATAAATTAATTTTTTATTTAATTAAATAGTAATAAATATATAGATTTTTTTTACCGAACATGAGAAAAGCTTCCTAAGCTGTTAAATATTTATGCAGGTTTTATATCGTTTGTCTACAAATATTTAGGGCGTTTTTTATAAAACGCAACGCAACTTCGGAACTTGTATAGAAAACAAAAACAAATTTCAACAATTTTAAAAATTGGTGTTTGTTTTACACATCTTTTTTGCGCCTGTAAAAAAAAACAAATCATCGCCATAAAACATGAAGGGTATTTGGTTTATATATTTTTTTTAAATATTAATTGGTCTCTAAAAAAGTAATATGATCTGTTGACAAAAAGCATAAGGCGGCCTCTGGGCACGCTTATCCGTTTATGTAAATATTTCGAAAAGCTGAACTGAAGCTTAATGATCTACGAGCATCATGCTCTGGAGTTGGTAAAAAGCCAAACATCTCAATGGGGAGGTGCCCTATGACGAAATAGATCATGCACTGAGACCGCCTTTCATTTTTTGTTTAATGTAATGAGTCAAGGAAAACATATTTAGAAGTTAGGTCTTAAAATATGTTGATAATAAGCAGATTATAACTTGGGAAAAAATTCCTTAGTGAATAGGTGGTTCTAATTTAGATTTCGGCCGTTGGAGGGTTAATACGTTTCAACTTAAAACAAACAAGTTTTCACGAATTCAAAAAGAACTGTTAACATGCTAAATATTGAACAAATAACATTTTTTTGTAATATTTAAATAATCAAGTTCATGAATACGTGTCTTAAGAAAAACAATTTTTGTACGTTACTTTTTGGGGTAGCATTTTTTAGGTGGCTAAAGAATAAATTTTTATTTTAAGTTGACATGTTTTGTTGAAGTAAAAATGTTTATTAATATTATACTATTATACTATGGTAACAAAAAATATTTTAAAAAATATTAATGGTGTTCAGTATTTGGTGCAAATGGTGTTGCAGAATACACACATATCTTTTCACTTTTGCAGCAGGACCATTTGCACCAAACAATTTTTCTGAGAAAAATGATCATAAAAATAGTGGAACTCCGTTGGAGTAACAATCTGTAGGCTCTTGTAAATGTTTCCATTTATTTGGCTAATAATGAAGTTGTCCCGAAAAGGTATTGTTTTTTCGTATCCTCTCATATTTTTTGATTCTGCAAGTCAAATCAGTCTAGTCATCATCGAAGTCGATTTTAAGTCCTACACTGCCGATTTCCTTTTCCAGGTCTTATAGTGGAATGTCGAATGAGCAAGTGATCGCCATAACTTAAAAAATCGTAGTTCAACACTGAATATTGTAGATTTTATAGCATATGTGTATGTATGTGTTTCATGTGTTAAAACGGCTATACCTTAACAACAGGCCACTCAATATCTTAATCATTTGTATACGTTTATTCACCTTGCTCCATTTGATAAGAGTTGATGTTAATTTAATATAAATTAATTAATTAAAAAACTTTTATAAAATGTCTGTGGAAGTTAGCAAAAATACAAGAATGTATGTAAAAAACGTCAAACTTAACTTTTTGTTCTGAAATTAATTTTAAACAATTTGGTATGAAGAACCCATATTGTTCAAAATTTAAATTGGCTTTTCTTGAATATAGGCTCGCTATACATGTATATAATATAAATATGTAGATATGATATATGGTCTTTAATTAAAGGCTTACTAATTTAAATTTACATAAAACAAAGTGTGTGTGAGATATCATTGAATATTATATATTGTAAATGTCCGCCGCGCCGCGTCTTCGTTGGGTGGCGCGCATCCGAAATGTCCAATGTTCAATGGCTCTGACGCATAAATCAGGCTGAATTTGACCGATGGCAAGGGTTATGTTCGCTTTGGGAATCGCTGTGATTTGTGGCTTATTCGCATAGACCTACGACTCAAGAAAACCTCACAAGAAAAAGTCAACGTAAGATGACCATGCCCTCAAATCGCTCGTGCAAAATTTCCAGTATGGCATGCGCTGTGTCACACTTAGCGCCGACCTATTGAAACCACATGTCCTTGGTGGCTATATCATCTAATTCAGGCCAAAAGAAGTTGGTAATCAAATACCTATAGCGCTCGCCGTTGACGGTGACGTCGTTCTCAAAGAAATATGGAAAGATGACGCCCGCCAGCCCAAAATTTACCCCAAACAGGGACTATTTGGGGATGCAAAGAGCGCTCTTGGATCTTATGTTGATTTGTATCCTCCTAAATTCGGCCTCAGTTGATTTTTTATGGAAATTAAAGTCAACTGCATTTTGCGAAATCAATTTTTTTATTTCATATATCACTCCAAAAACCAAAGACTAATTAATTTTATCAGAAGTCTTTATTTATTACACTAGACTTGTCATTTGAATAAAAACTATTCGGTTGTTATTTCTAATAAATACATTTTTTAAATGAGAATAAAAAATTATTCAAGTATGTGATAGAAATCGAACGATTTTAAAAGGGATTTTTAAAGGTGCGTAATGAATTTCGATCGATTTTGAAAACGATTTAGGAACCATTTTAAAATTATTATAAATAAAAATGCAGATTAAAAAAAATTCATACACCGGATTTAAGGTAAAAAAAAATAATGAGAAACTAATGAAATTCATTAAAAAACGAATCTTCGTTTTCAAAACAGATTTCCAGCACATCAACTGATGTGCAAAAAGGATTAACAAATAACACGGCTTCACTCTTGTACCATTTTCACAAAGCCCACAATATGCGGATGGCTACGTTGAATGAAGAACTACTATACAAGTACATAATAGAAATGAAACAAAGAATTGTTTATATTTTGAAAAACTTATATATTGCTATAAAATCATTTTAAAACCTGTTTGGACTTATGGGATACAACTATGGGAAACAGTCAGCAACTTAAATATTACAAAGGTACCATTCAAGAACGTTACGAACAATATTAAATGCCCCATCATCTTTTGTATCACATCATACTACACACAATGATCTATATATTTCAAAGGTGAAAGATGAAATTATAAGATTTAGCGTAACCTATTTAGAAAGATTAAGTGAACACATTAACCCACTAGCTATTGCACTCCTCGATGATACTGTTTTTTTTTTAATTGACTTTCTAAAATTTGTTAAATTTATTTACAAAAAACAAATCTAATTTTATTTCAAATTACTTTTAGTTTTATACGACTAATCTAAAAAAAGAAAGACATATTTCTTCTAACATTTTGTTAAAATTATGTAGTACGTTGACGCTTTTCATACATAGATATACATGCATACATATGTAAATACTTGGTTGTATTGTTTAACATTAAAATTATATTTAATTTTATATATACAAAAAAATAATTCCCATTACAATATTTATACTGTTTTATACAGATGTACGAGGTGTGCTCAACAAGTCGTAATCCAAATTTTTATTTGATCAATTATGTCTTTCCACTTGAGGTGAAACGACAATAAATGCTTCTTTGGTTTTTGCAGAATATTACGTGTTACAAAAAAGCCATAAAGCAAGCCATACATGTTGCGATCGTTGATAACAGTGCATCTCCACTAGCCATGGACTTGTACAAGACAAGAAGAAAACGTCGGCAGAGCTGCGATACTAAATTGTTCATCTTCTTCTATGAGGCAAATACGTGTTGATGTTCTTGTTCTGATTGATCATAATTTTTAGACTTACAAATTACTTATATCATACATATTTTTCGGTTGTGCATCTGTGTTGTCTTTATTTTGAATAAGAGTGAAGATTTACAATGACACATAATGACGATCATGGCTAACATGGTTGCCCGTTCTGACAACGATGGTTGCACAAGGACGAAACATGAACAAGAGTGGTCTTCACGAACTGAATTCATGCGCGACAAATGGTTTGTTCGTGGCTAGTGGACAGCGCTAGTAAAACTTGATGATGTTGTACACGAGCTTTCATTTCGGAATACATAGCAGGAATGTATAATTGAAGTACGAAAATTTGAAAACAAATCTGTTACGTAATTGTGAGTATTTGAAAAACATATCAGTCATTTGTAGAAGTTTTATAAATCTGTAATTTTTTGTGAAAAGTTTTCTAGTTTAGTTTACAAATTTTATTTTGTTTTTAATTTTCCAGTAAAAATTTGTTTACATCATCATATTAAATACAATTTGACATGAACTGTGTGCTAAAGGCAGTTTTCAATTCACTTTTGTTGTGTGATAAGTAACAAATTATATTTGATACAATAATATCTTCTGTAATAAATAATAAAATATGTGTTTAAAAGTACATTTAAAGCAAAATATGTAGAAATGTGAATTTTTTCTGCCAAAATTATGCAAATGTTCAATAAGCCATACGCTTTTTCCAGTCTTGGGGCATTTGTAGTGTTATGTTCTGCTTTACCGATTTAGTTTTTATCATCTCTTATGTGACAAAACACCATCCGTTCTCTTCAGCTTCAGGAACAATATGAAGTGAACGGAGGCACTGCCTGGTGATACGTTGGTTGGAACAATACAATGGTATTGTTTTTTGAATAAGTTATAAGTATTGAACTTTGAACGAAACGAAGGGTTGTCAAACGTACCAAAACATATTCAATATTCAAAACAGATTTGACCTTGAACATGATATTGAACAATTTTTAACAACTGTTTTCACAGAAATTTAGAAATCACCGCTATTTTTTAACACACCTCGTATATGTGTGAAAATCTATATCCAAAGAGTAAAATATAAAAAGAATTAGAGAACGAAAAGTATATAAAAATCTATGTACAAACATATGTATGTACATACATATATTTCACATTGAAAGCTTTTTTGTGCAATAGTAACACAGTAGAATATTTAAAAAAACAATTAGTATACAAAATTTTTTTATTTTTTCGCATATTTTGTTGATACAACATTGTTGCACATTTATTTTTTTTTTTTTTAAATAGATTCTGTTGTTAAAAGTTTATTTTCGAATTTAAGGAATAAACAAACATTGTTTGGCCATTGTTAAAAATTTCTCTTTACGAATTTTATCCTAATATTTTTCCAAATAGTATTTTATAATTTTAATTCACTGAAATACATATATTTTTATTTTATTTATTTGAGATTCATGAACGCTGATTTATACTCTCAGTGTATGCCATGACTGTGGACTTTCAAAATTGTAGAATTTAAGTTTCTAAATTGATTTCATCAACAAGCAATGAGTTAGAAAAATAAAAATTTAGTGACAATTATCTAGAATTGAAAGTGAAAAATTATATCAATACAATTAGTCATGGTGCGATAAGCTTGTCTAACTGTATTACTAAACCAAAACAAATGGCTGTCATAGAATGAGAAAGTCGACAAAGTGATTTTGTAATACTCGACCATTTCTGTCCCATGTCACGTGCCGTATTCCCCAGACACTTTGCCAATGCTTATTTCTATCAATGGCAAAAAACTACACTATTACCTCCAGTCTGATGAACAAGTTAAGATTGGATTCAAATCACTTTAAAAGGTGATATCAAAACAAAAAAAACTAAGAAAGTACTTGAATTTGATAACAAACAAGCTAAAGCGAAAGTAGAATTTTTTATATTATACATTAGTAATAAAAATATAAAATTGTTTTATAAATAAAAGTGTTAAGCATTTCATCATTCAACTGATGTCATCGCCAATCTGCAATTCGCTCTCCCTTTACGTTTTGTAAACGTCGACATACTCGTAAAATGGGAATATAACGCTAAATATCATCTAGTTTTAAGTAAGGTCAAAAAAAATCAATATTCTAAAAAAAAGAAAAAACATGTGAAAGAGTCCCTCCAGGCAGTACACTAGAGTCGCTATCATATATCATTTATACAACGGATATACCAGCAAGCGACAACTATTAAAGATGACACTACATTTAAATGTAGTTGTTAACCAATAACCGAAAGTTGCATCCAAACACCTTCAGTCTTTTAATAATGAGCTAAAGATTTGGTTAAAAAATGGAGAATAAAAATAAATCCATCGAAATGCGCTCATGTAATGTTTTCCCTCAAAATGAAAAATTGTCCACCAAGAAGGATAACAAATACCACCGTACCATCGAAAAACCACGTTAAAAATAGATAGACGTCTAACTTGGTCCCGCCATATTGAGCGAAAAATAACGGCCATAAAACTTAGAATAAATCAACTACACTGGTTGTTAAGTTCTAACTCAATCGTAGCTGTATAATACAAAGTTCTTTTATACAAATCCATTATAAAGCCAATATGGTCATATGGCATTCAGCTGTGGAGTACTGCTTGTGCATCAAAAACCCAGAAGTTACAAAGAAGACAATATATGATTTTTCAACGAAAATGTCCATAGAAATTTAGCAGTTCCTATTAGAAGCAAAAACTTACACGTCCAAATATGAATGAAGTTTACAGCTAAACACAGAATTGGTAGAAAAGACACAAAGAATGTTGATAACGTGCGTAGCGGCATAGAAAATGCATTCCATTCAGCTAGTTGCCTAATAAAATTATAACTTTTACTGTATTTAAAGTTATCATATCAAATAAATTCTTTTTCTGAATAGAAAGAATAAAGACGACGAACTTATGCTTAGAAATTAAATAATTACTTAATAATAATAATTGCAGTGCAACAAAGTTAGGTCAAGCAATAAATTTGAAAATAAAAGTTTATTGCGTAAAAACTTCAACTATAATCACTATCTGCCTGGTTGAAATAGAACAGCCTGATTATGTTGTTGAATCATGACAGCTGGAAACTACCTATGTACATCCAACTTATCTTAGTAATTGTAGTTTATGTACATTCATACGCATACGTATGCATATAAACAATAAATACAGTTTTATTGTTCAAACAGCGCCCGATAAGATCATATTCATAATTTAAGTACCAAAATGTAATAATTACTGGAATTTGTAAAAATGTAATAAAACTCTTCTAATAATGTTGATTTTGTTTTTTAGTTATCATTTTTTAATCACAAAATTGCCATTAACAAAAAGATACATTCATGTATGTATGTATGTATGTATGTAATCACAATACTGGAAAATACGATTGTTAACGTAAATACATACTTATGTATGTGCATACATAAGAATTTCTATAATTTTCAGATTTCATTTACTTGATTCAATTAAAAATTAGAAAAGAAATTATCAAACCGTGAAACATATGTACACTAAAATACTAAAGAATGGTGTTTGGAGCAAAATCGATTTTATGTATACATATACCCAGAAATTAGGGCCGAACGATTAAAAAAATTGTTTAAACCTTTTCCATCCCTTTGCACAAAGAAGTTTGTTTGCTTTTAGCAGACGACAGTCGACGGACAGACAGATAGTAAAGTACATACCTTTAAGTTGCCAATTAATTCCATAAATTGCAAAATATCAGCAAGACCAGTATTGAAGCATGGTTTTCCTGTTGAGGAATTTTCTTGTGTAGTATCTGGACATGATGCTGAGGATGACTCACGGTCGTCTATAGTGTCATGACTATCTTTTTTTCCATCTGATTTTTGTAGAGTCAAGGGTTCTGCGGCTAAAGAAGACATAGCAAATTGTGTTTGCTTTTGTTTGGTATTTAAATTTTGATTATGCTGCGTATGGAACTGATGAAAAATTTGTTGTTTATAGAAATTCTGTATTCGCTGACTACGTTGTGGCTGCTGTTGATGATGAGAATGTAAATGATTGTTGGTCTGTTGTAGAGAGAAAGTTGTAGTAGTTGTATTACAACTCACTGCGTTACTTAAAACTGAATCTTGCGTAGTAGCGTCAGACAAATCTATATCGTTTTGAATTTTTGAACCTTCAGCGTTCAGAGACAAATACAAACTGAAACATTCATTATGACTTGCATGAAAATTGGGTTGTTTTTGCTGCTCCAATAACAGCTGATTCGAATTGTAGTTAGATGTATAAGTAGAGCTGCTAATGCAGTTGCTATTGTTGGCTTTTGTTTGTTGCTGTTGCTCTGACAATGGACTAATGCCAACTGATGACGTCGTTGCCGCTAGACTAAAGTTATCATCATTATTATGTAATGACGTCCTTAATGATGTTCCTAATGGCATAGTTGTATTCGTTTCATTGGCATTATTTGCACACACCGCTACATGTTGTATACTCTTAACCAGATCTCCACCAGCTGCCGTATTATTTTGAAGCTTTTTTAATGCTTTGATCAATTGCTGAATCGAGAGCATTTTGAGTTCAGTAGCTGATATAAATTTTAATTAAAGAGCTTAATTTCGTGAGAAAAAAGCTTTTTAAATGTTTAATACGTTTTAGTTGAGAGACAACACCAGACGTTTTGATCTGCAAATAAATTATAAAAAAAAATTAATAAACTTAACACAAAAATAGTTTGTATGTCTACTTGCAAAGAATATAAATACTCTTGTTTACACACATACATATGCATACATGTGTGTGTTCATACGTGTTCATATGTGCCTACACGAGTACAACTAATTAACTTAGTAACAATAAGTAATTTATAATTTTTCCTTTCTTATTCAAAGAAACTTAAAGTTTGTAACAAATATGTAGTTTTTGACTTCCGAAAAAATCTAAAGCTAGCTATAGGGTTTATTTAAGCACGATAGAACTTGCGGAAGGGTTAACTTTCAAACAAACTGTCATACTGCCTCCACTTTATTCATTTATGAACCGTATACATACTCTAGCAAACCATAATAAACAGATTGACGCTGGAACAACGCTAACAAATTAAGATTTACATTGAAAATCAATCATGACTTTATCCGATGTTTTATAGCCAAAATTGTGTTCAGCTATAAACGGAATTGCTACATATGGGGTGAAAGCAATCCACAAAAGACACTACAGACTCCATTACACCCAGATAAATGTTTGGTGCGGTTTATACGCTGTTATCATTAGACCTGATTTCTGCAAAAATTAAGAAAATCGGACGTCCAGAATTCGCTTTGTCAAGAACAGATCTTTCATTATTCAAATTTAAGTTTGTGTTATTTTTTAAAATTTAAAGTTCTAGGTCTAAAAATAAAATCAAGTTGAGATTTAATGTTGTTAATGTTCTTATATAAGGGAAAAATATAAAACTCATTGATGTGCATGGAATTACACAAAAAGTGTATACAGTTTTTTCTTTGACTGTACATTTATCAGAGCATGATATCCATCTTAATGCATTATGCCATTCTTAAGTTGATGTTTATTTTGTATATTACAACGCCTTTAATAAAACACAGTAGTAAATTAAAAAATATGAATCACGTCATTTTACTACGTGCAGAGCAACTTACCAATTTGTTGTGATGTCACGATGAAAATAACGGTTACATATACATAGGTACTCGTACTTGCGCGTACTTTAGTTGTATTTTCTTTTATTTATATATTATTTGCTCTTTCGCCTTTTTAAAATCACAGACTTTTTGACGATACAGTATTAGGAATATAACCAAGTATTTGACGTGTTTATATTTATTTTAATACTTTTAATTTTTTTTCAAATAAGATGTAATAAAATGCAAAATGTTTGAGGACGGCAAAAACACAAACGTGAAGGCGGCGATAATTTTAATGGCAATATAAAACACAATTTAGTGCTATTCCAACAAAAACAATAACTTATTGTAGTTTTTGTTGTTATTGTAAGTAAATTTCTTTGGGGTAATGGTTTTGCAAAATTATTTTTTTAATATAAGTACACACATACATACCTAAATACTATTGTTACAATAACTTTTGGTTTATTCTTGGTTTTTCTCTATTTTTTTTTTTTTTTGGATTTATTTAGCACTGTTTTTTTTTTTTTTTTGTTTTATTTTACTTGAACGTGTCTGAATGACCAAAATTCTTCATGTGACTGAAAATGTTTGAATTCTAAAAAAAAATAGGTAAGTCTGCACACTTTTCTATTAAATCATTAATTGTAGAATATTTTTAAAGGCCTTTACTTTGTATGTATGATTAAACTATTTTTTGCTTTTAATTTGCTTTGATGTGTTTTTTTTTTCGTTATTATAAACAACAACCTTACGTTCTGTTGGCAATTGTACGAATGCGGAAGAAATGAAGTCTTTTTTTAAATTCGTTTTCTGTTACAACGAAATAAAAAGGAAACCCGTTTTCTTCGAAAATATTTATAATTACGTTAACACTAGCCAGCGCTACTAGCAAACAATAATTTGCTTACATTTGGTTAATCAAAAAATTTTCTTTGGTTTATTTGCTCGCGCGGGGATGAGTTTCTTTCTTTTCTTTATTGCTGGTTTTGTAATCACTTATAATCACCAAAAACAAAACAGCTGTTGTTTGTATATTGAATTATTTTACAGTTTTACTGTTATTTTGCCTTCTTTGATTTTTTTTCTTTCGTCTATTTTCTTTAATTGAATTTTAAAGTTGTTTTTTGTTAACTTTGTTTGTTTTATATTGATCAAATTTAACACTTTTAAATTACTTAAGCTTACCAACTACTGCTATTAAATGTTTTTATCTAATTAATTTTTTCGTGAACAATGAACACACGGTGTTTGTTAAAATATACTTTTACCTTGAAAAATTTACTAAAATATTGCCATATCATGAAAGAATGTAAACGTCAACTATCTGTCAAACTTCTGGTAAGGTAGCATTGGAAATGAATGTGTTAAAGACGCCAGAGATTAATATTAATTCAACCGTTATATTTAAAAATGAGAATACTAGTAAAAAGTATATGTTAGCATAAATGCACATTAAAACTTGTTTTCATATTTTGTTAGCTTATTTATGCCTTTTAAAATAAGATTATCAGGTATGTGACGAAACTCGATTTTAAAAACAAAAACCATTTAAAAGTGAAAAAGAAAATTTCTTCCGTTTTGGATTTATTTTAAATTTCGTTTTTCATTGATTTTCATAAATTTCTCAAGTTTTCCTTTTGTTATATTATTTTTATCTATTAGTCTGTATATTTTATTACAATAGTTTAAAAATGACAAGAAAAGCGCGTGAGTTTCACATGTTGGAAAAATGTCGGCGTTTTGCAAATCACATCACATGCCTGAAGTTGTGGTCCTAATCGATTAGCTATCAATAATAAAATAATATTTATACGAATCACATATGTATATTCTGGTTATTTTCGATGGGAGCGATTATTTGATTGATCAAAATCACTCGATTATCAAATCCCATGCTCCAACTTTGAAGATGTACAGCAGTGCACGTGCACGCGGTTTGCTGACTGCGATCCTATATTCGAAAAAAATACTAATGTTCTAATTTTCCTGTAATGTACCTACACAGTTCCAAATCGCCAATTTAAAAGAAAAATTTAAGCGCATGAACTAAATCAACCCTGCCGGAGATAAACTGGTGTATAACTAGCATACAAATCACCAGTACTAGTTCTCAACTGTAAATTTTTCTAACTTTCAAAATGAATAGTACCATTACTTGTTCTATCTACATACTAGTAGATTTTATATCCTTTCCATCACCATTTGTCAAGTGGTTTCTATAAATCCGGTTTTGGCTTTCAAAATTCTACATAAAGTTACCCTGTCGGAATATCAACTCAAGCATATTAGGTACATTTAGATCCGATTGGGCGCTTCAGAACTAGTTTAATGCCATTACAAACACCAGCACACATAAATGTAAAGTTCAAAGTAATATCTGCCATATCTTTAGGAATTTTAAATGATAAAATTAGTAACCATAAAATACAAACAGGGTAATTAATGTGTATTCTGATATAAATTCAATGTTTTTGAATTTAGATCATATGAATCAATTTCTATACTGTATATATATACAAATAATATTTCCTAGGTATTTGCAATTTTGAAAAAAAAACAGATTATATTTGTTTATTTGATAAATTTACCTTCAAAACTAACTTAAAAATATTACCTTCATTCAAAATAGATTCATAGGAAATGAAAAAACATTACAACAAATGAAAATGTATAAAATTAAAAAAATTAATAACAAAAATATTTTAAGGTAAACTTGACAGCAATTCATCCATATCAGAATCATCCAGTTCCATTAGTGCGGCAGCAGCAGAACTGGTTGAAGGTTGACAATCGCTAAATTCCAAGCTATAAAACTCTTTTTCTTTAATCTGTTCATCCAACGATGGTTCACCAACAAAACATAAACCCAATTCATTACTAATTTGCAATTTTGAAAAAAAACAGATTATATTTGTTTATTTGATAAATTTACCTTCAAAACTAACTTAAAAATATTACCTTCATTCAAAATAGATTCATAGGAAATGAAAAAACATTACAACAAATGAAAATGTATAAAATTAAAAAAATTAATAACAAAAATATTTTAAGGTAAACTTGACAGCAATTCATCCATATCAGAATCATCCAGTTCCATTAGTGCGGCAGCAGCAGAACTGGTTGAAGGTTGACAATCGCTAAATTCCAAGCTATAAAACTCTTTTTCTTTAATCTGTTCATCCAACGATGGTTCACCAACAAAACATAAACCCAATTCATTACTAACAATAACATCTTGCCAAAATTTTATCATACGACGATTTACAACTTCAATTTTAATCGAAGTAATCCATATATTATAATCATCAAATGCATTAAATAAAAAACAACGTTTACGATACACTTGTAGTGCTGAAATAATTTTCTCAACATTCATATCATCAAATGATTTTGGTTTAAATATTAAATCCTTTATCACGGCACGTATCTGAGAAGCATAATGATTAAATTTCACATCTCGTTGGGTACTATTTTTAATGGGAAACACACAAGCTTTAAGCAGTTGTTCAAAATCCGCAGCTGGCGTTGAAGTACGTACATGATCAAATGGTAGTTGAGCATGAGATGTAGATGGTTCATCATCTGCTAATGTTTGAGTAAGTTTTGCAATATAAGCGCTTTCTTCAGATTTAAGTTTTTTTAACCAATCATTGTTTACTTTTAGTGGAAATAATCTTTTCACTTCTTTAGCGGCCTCTTTAGCTTTTTCCTCAATTTCTTCGGGGACTTTCCAAAAAACTTCTGAAAAATTCTTGTCTTTTAACACTTCTTCAAAAAATGCATCATCTTCACTGGCTTTGCAAAGAATTTTGCGTTCTATTAGATCCATAAAGTTTTTCTCGAAAATATGGGGCAGATTATCAAATGGCAATAAATCTTTCTGACGAGTTGCTCTGGGTTTTTTAGGATCCTCGCCTTCCATTGTTAAATCCATGCTATCGATTAAATTATCGATGGCTTTTAACTGCTCTTCAGAGCATTCGGTATTTTTAGAAACTAATTTGGGAAATTCTAAGAACTCATATTGATCATAAAATGCCATCTCATACATGTAAAACGAGGATGGGGAATTTTCTTTTATCTAGAAAGATAAGCAAAGCAATTAATTATCAATTACCGTTGCAATTATAAATTTGTTCATAAATTAGAAGGTTCTCTCTTTTTCGACTTATATTCCTTGTTAAAAAAAAATATTGTGCGAAAAAAAAATCACGAAATATTACTACAAAAACCAGTAAGATAATAAAAACGGCAATAAATAATTGTTGTTATGCGTTTGTTTAAAAAATAAAAATTAACAAATTTTGAAATCATGGCGTCAGGGCTTATTAATTAAAAGGTGGGAGTAAAGCGAAATGGGTGTTCGGCAAATTTAACCGAATTACATAATTTGTTTGTCGAGTCCACTGATCTGTATAAAACTAAAGAAACAAAAGCGAACGTCAATTTGTTTAATTTATAAATATATTAATAATAACTTCAAATCTTTACTTTTTTTAATTAATATATTATTAACAATATTTGACAATTGGTTGTGACGAACAAATTCGTCACCAGAGCTCATCAGATCACCTTATTAGTAATTCTCCTTGATCATGGTATTTTATCAAAATCATAACAGTTGAAACCCCAATTTATTTTTCTAAATTTATAACCGATCGGAATTTATACTCATGACGATTAGATTCCAACATTTTATATAATTGTATATGAATTATAATATACATATTTCCATCTCACCCTGCATCCTGTAATAGCTTTGCGTCTTTGCAAGGAATATTTAAACTTAAAGCTATTTAAATGATTTTGATCTTTTAAATAGTTCCACTATAGACATACATATATTTTGACATACGATCCTTCGTCTATAAGAGCTTATTTAGACTGTCATACATACTTAGCGCTAGTGTGTGAGCAATGTTAGCATTAATATTAGGAGCATTTTTAGAAATGCTAATATAAATTTTCTATTCGATATTGAAGTCGGTCTTCGAAAAATTATTTCACAGGGTACTGAGTATTGGCCGCATGATTTTTTTTTATTAGAATGCAAAACTGATTAAGCAGTGGTATATATATTTACACTACAAGCATGTGCAAAATCAAATACAAATAGAATCCATTGAAGTTCCTTATGCTATATTATTATCTTATCTTAATTTACTATTGTTGTGATTTGTGAAATAATTTATAAAATATTAATGAACTTTAATTATTTTTTTATAATTATTACTTTTATTTAGATTTAGTAATTTGAGATATTTTATATGGGTTTGGTTGTTTGTATAAGAATACGAAAGATTTATATATATATATATATATATATATATATATATATATATATATATATATATATATATATATATATATATATATATATATATATATATATATATATATATATATATATATAAGCGGCCGAGACCAATATTTGGCGATCTACAGTATAACCCGTTTAGTTGCCCAAAGTTTAAATACTTTTGATGCTTATCAAGCTTGTTGGAAAAATCACTTTTTATCAAAGTGATATTAAATCGTGCAAAATGTGTTCTGCGCACAAATCACAAATTATTGAAATCACGTGATTATATACTATATACTGGTCATCTAAATGACTTCCGATTTTAAATTGGTTTCTTATTTTCTCTAAGTATTTCGTATATATGTAAATTTAATAAAATTTTATTACATATTTGAAATTATGTGTTTTATATTTAATTTTGTAATGAAATTAGGTCTTATGCAAAGTTTCAAGATGCCTGAATTGATAAGTGTTGCGCTGACTTGTCTTATGGTAATCTTTAATGTTTCTTTCATATTGATCTTTAAGCATTTATTTTGGATTTTTGTAATTTTATTCACCTTTATTACTTTCAGATTAAATTATAATTCAGTTGAATTATTTATTTTTGTACTGCTTTTGTATACAATATTTAATTATATATTTTTTACTTATAAGTTATTATAGTTTTTTACCTTTTAATCATATTTAATTAATAAATTCTTATTATTTATCATTATTACTTGATGTTTCGCTACGTTTCTGTGTAGCATCATCAGAAATAAATCATTTTACAAAACTTCAATTAAGAATAAATTATTTGTTTGTTGTTCTACTTAAGTAGAAATTTTTGACCGATTATGGGCTAGTGGATAAGTTGCAGAATATTAATAAATGAAGTTATATTCCTACGTTTACATACTTCATTTCGGATAATTACCTTAAAATTTTAGTACACACAATTGGCTTCAACACTATAGTTTACTTTTTTTTATTTTCAAGATAATTTTATAACCGTTTTATATTTGAATTTTCTACTAGCTGGGCCCATCTGAACGTTTTTTTCACTACTGATAAAAGTTCTTTATTGTTTGAAGTTCAACACGATTTCCCGGTGTAAAAATTTAGCGTTGGAGTATCGATTTGTTTATCGTCTTTAACCTAATGGACAAACCCCATAGAAAACAAACTTTTAGGTTTTCGCGAATTTTGCAATTTTAAACTGATCTTTCCATAAGAACATTCCTCGGACTTTAAGGAATATTATAAAAAAAATTTAACTAAACTGGTCTAGCCATTCTCGAGCTTTGCGCTTCGCAACACATTAACCGACTTATTTTTATGTATATAGATTAGTACTTCTTTAAATTTATTTAAGCGTATTCAACTTATTACGTCAATGAGGTAATCGTTTACCCAAAACCAGATATTACAACCACTAAGTATTGTATATGTAGTTTGTTTTGTTTTGAACAAGTTTCTCAGCAAATAATTTCTCCTGACCATCTTATGCTTATATAGCAATTTCTATTATAAACGAATATTATGTTATTAATATGAATATATTACTTACCTCATTTGGTAACAATACCACTATCTTTGGGGTATTAAATTTTTCACTATACACCTTCCAACATAACATTGCTTTATTGGATTTCAACAGAACTCTCACTAAAGCATCAATTATTTTGGCCGATCTTGTGTCACCTCGCTGATGTAGAACTAAATAAACCGAATCGCCGGCGAAATATTCATCCTGTACGGCTTCACGAGGTATAAAACCCACCAATGTTAGGCCAGGTGGCAGAGAAACTTTATCTTCATCAGCCGATTCATCAAATGGTATTGGTGTGCCACCCAGCATATAACCTTCAATTAAATCATCTTCCTTTGGATTTATTCTGTTGCCATCTATAAAGTAGCCCCATTCTCTTTTGAGTTGTTCATCTGGTTCGTGCCAGACTTTTTTCAATTTTATCGTACTCTCCTTTTTTGCCGCAATAATTCCGGAGATTTTTATTATAATTTCAGTACCAATACGTAGTACATTATTCCAGGTCCAAGGACGCGTATTATTAGTTTTATTTATAAAAAACTCTGCTTCTTTTAGATTACACAAGATTGCATTACAATCGGATACTAAACGTATAGCATATTCTTCATTTTCCACTTGTTGTTGAGATTTCTTGCTGGTATTAAATATAGCTTGGGGTAGAAAATTGTTGGATTCGTTATCAATATAAGCAATATTTGGAGATCTATTAAAAATTAAGTCAATTAATTAATAATGTCATATACATATATGCAAAAATTAATTTTAAGTTACATTACTATTAATTCCACATTATGCTCTAGTAGACTTTTTGTAACATTCTCATAACACTTGTATGAATTAGGACCATCATTAAAATCATAAAATAAGACCATACGTAATCGTTTCACTTTCTTGCATCTAAAAATTAATAAAACATACAGAATATTAATGTTGATTTCAGGTTTAGCGCTTGCGAATCCTACTCCATGCCAGTTTTCAACATACTAAACGCCACTACCACTGCATCTAGCCATTCGCCTTTATCTGCTGCCGCTTCATTAGCAAACTGATAGAAATTCATTAGTAACTGCCAGGAAGGTAATTCCATTTCCTTGGAGTATTGAACAACATTTAAGTATCCATCTTGAGACACATTTTCATTCATTTCGTTAAGTGTATGTTCAGTACCCACTAAAACAAATGAAAAAAAATCCTTTTTAGCGCAACAGATCTAAAAAATAAAAATAAAGTTACATATGAATTTAGTACAATAGCTTTGCTTAATATACCTTGCGCTTTATAACCTCTGCACAACATTTAACAGATTTTGTTTTAAATTCTTCTGGTGTACTTTGCCGAACATCTAACACGAAAATAAGATATTCCTGAAAATATAAAAGGTGAATTTTGAATTTTGGCGGGCTGTGTACATTCGATTATCGAATTTTTTTGTTATGTTGGTACACATGTGTTGGTCATACGTTGGGATTATTAGCCAATTTGGATTAGTAGTTTGTTGTTGACAACTGAAAAGGTTAGTCACGTTTGTGTGTTCTTCGATTTTTGACTTTTGAAAAAAAATTGATCAAAGAATATGATTATTTGGCCAAAAGCAACACCCGATCGTGCTTCAACCACCTTATTTACCAGATTTAGCTCCCTGAGACTTTTTCCTTAAACTGAAGAGACCAATGAAAGGAAAGCGTTTTGCCAAATTGATGAGATAAAGTCAGAATCGAAGAAAGAGCTAATGGCCATACCGAAAAGCGCATTTCAGAAGTGCTTCGAGGATTGAAAAACCGCTGGCATAAGTACTGTATGTCTGAGGAGGATTACTTTGAAGGGGACAAAATAGATATTGATGAATAAATAAATACTTTTCAAAAATATACAAACTTCACCTTTTCATTTCAACAAACCACGTGTGTAAGTATGTACATGCAATTGGTTTATTAAACTAAGTATGATGTTTAGTTTAAAATATGATATATGAAATTAGAATAGAATAGAAAACTAATAAAATCAACGGCATGGCATGTTCGCAAAGTTTTTTAATAAAATCGGAAACTATTCAATGCAGGTTAATATACAAAAATATTTAATTCGTTGGTATATTGTAAATACCATTAGCTAAGAAAAATTATGCCAGTAAAAGTAATTATTAGAATCAGATATTTGTGGTTGGAAGCGCATCTACATACATAAGTATATTGAAGCGGTTTGCACAAAAATCGTGTAGTACGGGTTTTATTTGTATAGACGTCTTGGGAAAATTTTTATCTTATTACTAAAGTGCAAGGTACAGATATGTATACATACATACATATTTATGTATTTACATAGGTAGTACAAGTGCTCTTAAGGCGCATTACCAAGTACATAAATTTTGTATTACAAACTTTAGTCGGTTCCGCAGCAATCAAATTTATTTTCAAATAGAGACAGTCATAAAGCAGCATCGATAAATGGTTAGACTTAGAAGTGGCCCCATGCAGAAAAAAATAACACTCATTTGTTTGTTGGATTGCCTGTTTATAATAATTACAATTTAATGCCGCGCACTATAGCGGTGGTAACAAAATGTCAATAAAATCCATATCCATATTAAAACGGATTAACACTGAAAATAATTAGTTAAGTACAAAATAAAACCAAGTTTTGACATTGGTAGAGGGCAAAAAAACTCTAGGAGTGGAGTTTTATCATTGACTATAATCGTATTTTGTGGTCCTCATTTCCTCTACGAATTAGATTTTTTTAAGCAGCAAATTTAAAATTACGCCGCTAGTATTTTTTGTATAGAAAAACCTTCCCGCCCTTTTTCAATATAATGATGATTAAATTTGATAGTATAAATACATAGAAATGTTATTTGGATTTTGAATTAACTTTATTTACCTTATTGTATGCCATTTCCAACTTTAATATTTCTATATTTCTCACCAGTTTAATATAAGATTTATTGCTAAATAAAAAATTCAACTTGTGAAATTCTTCAAAGTGTTATTGCAAAGAAAATGCTACCAGACCCCACAATTACAGTAAATTTTAACACTACGTCTTGACTAGCCGTAAATTTATTCGCACATTGAAATAACGAGAAAATTTGTTCGCGTTCAGTTTTAGCATAATTTTTGCCTCTCATCGAGATTGTATTAGCATAGTTTATGTACCGCTGTTAACATTTTGATTTTGTATCTGTAAAGACACAACAGAATTGCACGAACAATTGTTCGGACAACTCTGTTTGAAGACAAACGGACCATCAACAGAGGCGGTCTTCACTAGCCCATTTTCTGTACGAGGAGCAAAATGTACGATGACTGAACAGATTTATTGCAACGCAAGACACCATGGAAGCAAGATAGCCATTTAGTGCAACTGTTTATTACCGCTCTCCCTTCCTCAATTCGTCGGAAATTCTGTGGGGCGGTGTCTTACAGTATATACCGGCGACGAATAAAGTCGGCTATAGCTAATATTGTTATGAATATTTAGAAATGAGAATATATACATATATATATATATATATGGATTTATAAAAACCAATCTTATATACCCTTCACAAAAGAGTGAACTATTAAAAATGTACTACAGTTTTTTCTCGGTGCAAAGGACAGTTTTCGATCTTTAATTTCTTATTTGTTTTTGTTTACTTGTAAAAATTAGGTTATTTATCTTATGGAATTTTCGTAACATATATTTTGTGAAAATCCATAAATACAAATTTTTTACAATTGTTGAGCGAAACTGCAAAAATTTAGTGAACTTAAGAACTTTGTTTTGAAAATTTGGTGAGTTTTCGTTTTTGTGGGTTTTTGCAATTATTTTGTTTTATAAGAGTTTTTTTATTATATTTTTGTTGTAAAATCGGTTTTCTCGATACTTTGTTTTTTCCTTGAAAATTTTTAAATATTAGTAGTTTGTTTTTGAATAAAATTCGATTTTTATATTTATCAGTTTAATTTTGTTTTTATTTTTTGTAAATATTTAAATTTTATGATTTTAAATTTTGTTGGTAAATTTCCATTTGTTGAAATTTGTTTTTTTTTTTAGTATTTGTTTAAAACCGATTTTAATTTAATTCCACACAGTGTTTTCTATGACCAACACGAATTAAACTGTGATTATCAGCACTGGGAAACACTATTTCTTATTTTTATGACTCTCCCTGTTTAATAGTTTTGTTTTGTTTTTTATGCTACTTTTTGATTCATAGAAAACATTTTTACATTACATTAAATATTTTTACATTACATTAAATATTAGAAACCGGCAATAATATAAAATGGCAACGAAAGTTACCATCGAATTTGCAAATTTCGAAGCGAAACTGTCTCTTAATGATCCTGTAGCAGATTATGTGAAATTATTGGATGATAAAATGAAAGCTGACGTAATAATGCCAAGTGAAGTCTACAATGAATGTTGGAAGAAGATTTCAGCCGCTGCCAGAGAAACTATATGGAAGATGTTGTTCGCTGAAACAAAAACTTTGCAGAAAGAACGATTGGATAAGGCATCGGAATTGTTAAAAATGCACAAAGAAGATGCCTGCTTCTATCAGGCTGCTGAATACAATAAGTGGATTGTTTTAGTAAGAGACGAATTGTTAAAAAGAAATATGTTAGATTTCTGGAAAAATGAGATAGTAGAAAAAGAGTTAGGACCGTGCTGGGCCAGAGACTCCGATCTTTTCGATGATACTGAAGACCCCGAACCTGCAAACTTTTATAATTATGCTAATTGTGAGGCACCGTGGTTGAAAAAGAAAATGAAAACAGGCCAAAATACAGCAGATGTAGTAGCATCATTCCTACATGACAAAGAAACCCCAACAGGAGACAAAACATTCAAAAAATTATCCACAAGCACACCGCTACAAGATTACAAATATAATATGGAAATTTCAAGTGATGATGAAAAAAATTATAAGCAATTATTTGCGGACGCCAGGGAAATGATATGGCAGCTCTTATTTCGTGAACCTTCATTAACTGCCGAGAACAGTAAAAAAGCAGCTGAACTTTTAGAAGAATATAAACGAGATGCTTGTTTCTATTGTCCGTACGACTACAATGATTGGATACCAAAAGTGAAAGATGAACTTCTAAAGAGAAAATATTTAGATTTTTGGCATGATGTTGTGGTAAAAAAAGAATTAGGTTTGTGTTGGGCACGAGATTCTGATTACTTCGACGATATGGAAGACCCAAAGCCATTACAATTTTATAAAGTGAGTGGTGATGCAACTAAACAATAAAAAAAAACAACTCTTTAACTTTTGTATATCCATTCATATTTAGAAATTACAACGCGAATTTTTTATACACCCTAATTGTTAACAAATATTTTTAAATTACTTAAATTCATAATTATGAAATATTTATTTATGTTTTAAATGTAAATAAAGCAACAAGTTAGCTGTTTAAATTGCAGTCCTGAATGCTATTAACATATGTAACCAAGCCCTATAGTGGGCATAATCGGTTACGAATTTCACATTGTATTTGATGTCATCGAAAAAACATTTCATTGTGTTTTTTAGTGGGATAATTCTGTCAGATTTTTTTATTGAACGTGCGGCTTTGTAGGATAGTGAATCGTGGACTTTACTTATTGCAACGTTTTTGCAAGAAAAGAAATTTGGAACTAAAAAATTTAAAAAGAAGTGTATTTAAAATATGAGTAAATATGTATTAAATTTATTTAAATGTTGTTCATATAAATTAGGAACTTTATTAAAACTTGCTTTTAAAGTTATTGTAAGTGAGAGGGAGGTAACTTTAGCTTAAGGCAACCTCAAATGCATAAAACATACGTTAGCTTATCGGGAAGATCTTACTTCAAACTTTTAACATAAGCTGCTTAAGGTTACCTTTCCGTAGGTATTTCGGCAATTTTATACATTTCTTTTTTTATACCCTTTACAAAAACGAAAAGGGTATAAGTAGGTTTGTCATTCCGTTTGTAATTTCTACACTGGGGTCTTTTCCGACCCCGCAACGTATATGTACATATATATTATGGGTCATTATAGGTAAGGAAGTTCAATTAATAATGTCCGTCTGTCCGATGTTAAAATCAACTTTCTGGCGGCATTAGAGAACCTATCACACTGAAAATTGGATCACTGGATCAGCGAGTTGGCGAACTTGAAATCGGCCATAAAAGTCCATAAATTCCCGAGTTATGTGAAAAACAATTTTCGCAAGGTTTTCGTATTTACACTAATGCTGAGAAACGCATATGTTGAATCCTTATCAAATTGGCTATAAAGTCCCCTACAGAAATTTATCCTACCGAGGGCCCCAGATAACCTACGGTCCTAAATGTTACCCCGAATTAAAAATTTGTTAAAAAACCTCAATATTTCAAAAATAAAAACAAAATCGAATTCCTTAAAATACCGTAATTTCAAATGCAAATATCTCACCACTAATTCGGAAACTCACCACAAATTCGAACAACTGGAAATTTTGAATATTCAACGCAAAAATTTTTGTTATTTCGTCGAAAATCTGAAAAATCTTAAAAAAATCACCAAAGTATTTAAAACTACAAATTTTATTAAAAATTTCAATTAATCTGAAAAATGAAAAAACGAAATTTACCAAAATTTGGGAATTCACAAAAATTTGAAAACTTACCATAAAACGAAACTATAGTTCAAGTATTTTAAATTACAAAAATATAATTTTCCAAAAAAATCTAAATTTTAAGAAAAGAGAAATTTTCATTCGCATTTTTGCCAAAATTTTAAATTCACCACAAATTTGAAAATTCAGCACAAAATCGAAACGAAATTCGACGAAAAACAAACCAAGAAAACCGAAATTCATCAAATTTTGAATATTCACCATAAAAAATTGAAATTTTACCACAATTTTGTAATTTCTCCGAAAAATCACAAAAAATCGCTACTTTATGAAAAACAGCGAAATTTAGCAAATCGATGTTTAACAAACATATAGAAGCAAAAATTCACCAGAATTCAGAAATCACACAAATTATAAGGCTTTATTGAGCGATTTTAAACTACATCTTTGATAATTTCAACATATATTTAAGCATTTGAAGTAGGGATAATCACTGTTTTATTGAAGTCTTTTATAAAATTAATGGGCATGTATAAATAATGCAGTTATAAATATCGAAAATATTAAAAGTATGCATTTATTAGAAGTATAGTTTAAAAATTACCTATAGGTGTTAATGTGTAATTTTATTCAAAAATAAATTTATTAGAATTTTTATGGCAAAACCTCTGTTTTGAAAAGTTTTTTACAGGGTAGACAGCTAAACAGGTAAACTCTCCAGCGAGTATTCCATATAAAATTATATTTCCCCATTTCCCTTAAACTCTTTTTTATATATAGAGTTGGACATCGGCAAAGAAGCAGGAAATACTTTCAACTCGCCGGCAAGTTTATCTTAATAAATATGACTTGGTTTTTTGTCAAACAATCAGTTCTGAAAATAATTACATATGGAACATTGTGTGTTTTCTCAATGAGAAAAGAATTATGTTTGTTGCTGCCTGTTGTTAGAGTGGTATCATAGTTATTTATTTGACATGTAGATGGAGCCTTTAAAGTTTTAGAACATGCTTCCTTTCATCAATATACATACAGTGAAACATATGTAAATAAAGGGTAAAT
This sequence comes from Phania funesta, assembly GCA_963932375.1. Lineage (NCBI taxonomy): Eukaryota > Metazoa > Arthropoda > Insecta > Diptera > Tachinidae > Phania > Phania funesta. Next base: position 96,917,830 of record OZ010653.1, on the reverse strand, counting down.
TGAATTACTAGTTTTTACGTTATCGTTTTTTTTATTTTCTGACAAAATTTTTTCGTTCCGTTTGTAATTTCTACATCATTTATTTTAAACATTGTAAGATTTCAAAGCAGCAATTTGAAGCACATATGAGACCAAAGCAGATACAGCGATGCCAGCGATTGGAAGAGATTTATTTGCTTAAAACCTATTATTGTCACGCACCTTGTGTAAATTGATTTACACTACGTCACAAAAGTAAGCACGAACGCGAATTTCAATACCAAAGAGTGAGCAATAGATATAAAAAATAAAACGTTTTCTTTAGGTAACATTTTAACACAAATTTGCTTTAAAGCTTCACAGAAATCTACGGACGAATTTTTTTTTTTTGCTGCTCTGTTATAACGAGATAAAAAGCTTTCTTCAATTTTTAAAATCGAGGCAAACTGCATTTATATATTTTCAAATATTGAGCGAAATAAGTGAAGATATGAGACAAATTAAAGAGCGGAGGAAAATCTTTGTCCGAACTTGGAAAGACTTTGTACAGTTGATACTATAATTAAAAATTATGACATCTGAATATATGGTAATACGCCCAGTAGTGGCCGTCCAAAAATGACCAAAAATCCCAACCTAAGTGTAGATAAAACATCCAAAGAAATACTGGAACATAATGCAGTCGATGCTCATTCAGTTTTTTCCTAATTGTGATCTTTTTTTTTTCAATCTTAGTTTTTTGTAAAGGAATTTTTTTGGGAAATATGGTTTTGGAAAAATTAATATATTTTGGTCACATCTTAGTTTTTTGTGATTTTCGGGGATTTTGACGAATGCTCGAGTTCTAAGTTGAGTTATCGAATTAAGGTAATTTTTTTTTTGTTTTTTCTTAGTTTGTTTTTGGCAATTTTTGTGTTGTTGTATTTTGTATATTTTTAGAATTTGCGATTGCAGACAAACACTTCCGCGTTTGAATAAAAAATAAAAACAAAACCTATATAGGAAAACATACTAAATTTGCGATTAAAGTAGTCGCAAATAAAATCTCAAACGGAATGACAAACTTATATGACCTGTTACCACTAGAGAAGGAAGGATATAAAAATAAACAACAAACATCTTAAGAATTTCTCGATGTCCTCACAAAGTTATAACAATTTTCATTAAGTGTGAAAATGACAATTTTGTAGCGAACAACAAACAAGGAACAAAAATTGCAAGAAAAAAATACAATAGTTAAGAAGGGCTACATAGCAGTACAATGGCAACGATACAACTTAAAATGCAAAACCACAGTGTTGAAGGCAACCGAAAAAGAAACAATTAATGGCAACGAAATCTACATTTTGAAAAAGATACATATATAAAATAGGAAAAGAAAAATGATGTACTAAAGTGGATTGTATGATACTCTACGTATTGAAACATAATATCAATTATTTTTCATCAGAAAACCTTCTTTACCCAAATTTTTTGAAAATTTAAAAATTTCTCAAGCCAAATTAGAGTTTTAAAGAAATTTGAAACGAAAACATTGAAGTTTTACACCTTTTAGGATATCTATAGAGATTGACCCGTCCACCCCTCGAGAGGCATTATTGTCTATTTGTTTCGGATTACTCCCTTGGCATTTAAAACCGAGTTCCTTCAGAGAATTCTTGTAAATCCTACGAGTAATGGAGAAAAATATGTCCACCCACACAGCGCTCCGTATGCACGTGTAAGTATGTACTTAAACTAAAAATGGGTTAGTATTCAGAGTTCGCATACTAGAGACTAAGCATCCCTGGCGTATGCTGTTCCAAGGCGAATTAGTGATTTTAAAAGAGAGTTTAGTTACTCCTCTTCGCTCGACTTATTTAGCCAGACTCCTAGCAGAGATAGAAACATGTTACCGGCTGCCGTCACGAGGAGGTATAAGCTAGAACTTCTGACAGTGCACTAAGTTACGGCAAGCTATACCTTTGCACCTGCCAACTGATGGCATACGAACTTTTAAACTGACTGGCATCATCGCAAATGTTGGCAGTAATCAATGCAGCCTAACACAATGGAGAACTAAATGAAACATAGGGTATCCTGTAGTGGAATAACAGGTGTCAATATTACTAAGAGCAAATAAGTTGACTTTCCTGCGTAAAATTTTAGAAACAGTTACATTACATTATATTAAAAATTAGATTAAAAATTTGGCCAGACTGGCGTCACTAAATGCACCGCCTTCGTATTGGGCTTCAGAATTTAATAACCTTATTGGGACGCAATATGCATTTGGTAAAAGATATAAAAACTATGGCAGAAAAAGCAACGCAAACATCTTTGAAATACCCAGATGTAAAAATAGAACTACTTGACAACTGAAATTAACGGATGTCAGTTTCCAGTTGTCATCTATAATATGTTTTCGGCCAACGGGCAACGACACTACAATTTGATTGCTATCCATAATTGGCCAATAAGAGTCTAGGGTTCAATATAGTAATATAGGTTGTAAGAAAAATATACTTAGCTACAGTCAGTATGGTTTTGTAGGGGACGCTTTATATCAACTCACCTTCCTTTCGGGAAGACGGTACTGGTTCATACATATTGCGCATGACAGGCTCTGTTGCTCCATTTGTAGTTATGGGTGTTATAAGTTTAAACTTAAAGGCATTTTTTTGCAGATGACATTAGCTTTTGTACTCATTCAATAAAACATCAAGTTGTTCGGAGATTGCAGCCATGGAATAAGATTTGATTGACACACTTAATGGAGATGTTGAAACAATATGTTATTGGATTTTGGAAACAGGGGATATTCCTATTAGTAGGACCCACAGCTGTATTTACAGATAGATGCATGACAGGTAGGGACCAAAAGGTCTTAATGTTCTTGGCGTGGCAATGCAGCGTGATGTTCGATGCAGTATTAGTGCCCCGGTTTTTCGAAAGGATGCGAGAAATACATTACTGTCTCTGAGTACCTTACTGTTTATATCCGATCGAAAGTGGAAGACTACTACCATCTACGGCCCATTGCTTCAAAGTATATCTTGGAGCTTCTCGACCCCATACAAGAAAGGGCGCAGCCGCTTATCGGTGACTGTAGCATATCCAGCCACTTGATCGCACAACCCACTAAAGTGAAAACTCGTTCCTTACTTCTACCGTTTTTTTTATCATAGAATATACTTCCTACAGAAGTCTATCCTGTTATTTAAATGTGGGAATTAAGAAAAAAAAAATCACAGACACTACCTCTGCTATCCTTCTTCCCAAAAAACTTTTTCTTAGTTTTAACACATTAAGTTGCATGAGCATATTCCTTGCTTCAATACAGTTTAAAAAAGAGGAACTGGCGGATATTGTATACGAAAAGTAACGAGCTAATAGGAAAATATCTTTAAAAACTAAATAACCTTTCGCAATGTGGCATTTGCTTATCTAGTCCATCTTCTTTATTTACGCCGAATTTATTAACACCAAGAAGTTTCCTTTTTCCATATTTTATATTCCACAATTAAACTTTACATCACGTAGGGTATAATCAAATATAAAACATCTACTTACTGCTAACAAACACTTTGTACTGACTGTGGCATGTTCCCGTGCCTGCAGCAAAATGAAATTGAACATGCATTTGTATAAAACACAAGTCCAAAGAACACCTCGAATTACATGTTGACATAAATGTTTTGTGTCACCATTTATGAACACTACTTTTAGCATTAAACTAACAAATAGTTAGAATTGATGTTGTTTTTATTTGAACTATGTATTTAAACAGCATCTAGTAACGACCTCAGTACTTGTAACATAACAAAAACAAAAGAAAGATTTTATTTAAACAATAACGTCATTGAAAATGCATGAATACTGCTCGTACTTGTAGTGCTCTAACAGAAGGAGGCATGCTCTTGTAAATGTGAACTTAAACATGCATTACGCCGTACGGAAAAATTGTATAATGTGGCTGAAGCTAAGTTGGCTCATCTTGGCCACGATCATGTTGGTAAAATACAACAAACACAAACAGCAATGTTATCAGCTGGAATGGAGCAAAAAATGCCAACACCATAAGGCTGAGGGTACATGTACTTCAACAATATTTTAAAATGTCATGTTTTGTTTTTTTTTTTACCCCAGCAGTAGCACAACACGATCATGGCTTGTTTGTTTGTTTGTTGTTGTGAGTGTAAAGGATGAACATTTAGTTGCTGCTTTTTCTTCTTCATTGTCGTCTAGTGATCACCTCGCTCACCTTACACCACCTGCATGATAAGTAGCCGTCTTTTGGCAAACGATGCTGGTGGCTTAAGACCATAGCTAACTGGTGCTGCACTACTGTAGACTAGAAAAAAAATCAGTTATTGTTGTTACTTAAAACCTGACAACATCATGTTGGTCCAGATAGATTTTTCCACTAGCTTTTCATGTTCTATGGTGGCAGATATTTTGTTAATCTCGGTGTGGGTACATTGGCAATGGTATTAAAGAAAATTTTTGCAATACTTCTATGACTAGTAGAATCGTAGCAAAAGCCTAAGGTTTCAGTTATGTAAACACCAACCTTTTTTATACTATAAATGATGGCTTTATTTTAATACTGGTAAAGCGCGATTCCCCGTTTTAATTTCCTTTAGGCCATTCTATAAAACTGACACTGAGGATGGCACATTGCCGAAAACACCCTGTCGGAATATCGAATCAAGAAACAATTGTAATCTCTCTTAGTTGAAGGTTATAAAAAATAAAGTGACGCATTCAAGTTTTTCTTTTCTAGTTTAAGGAATATTGATTACAAAAATTCCATTGTTGAACATTTTTACCACAATAAAGTGTGAACTTATCCTGCTAAGTTAAACCTCTTGCATTTAACCAGGTGGAAAGTTGAGAGTTTCCATGCTGAAAGGCTTTTTAAACCCTCAACACGGGTTAATAAATGTACATAAGAACCCATAAACAGTGCGAATAACTCAACTCAAACAAGTGTTGGATTGCATAGACGTGTATTGGCATGCCTCGATATACGTAGACATGCGTTGGCTTGCGTCGACATGCGTTTATGTGTAGACACGTGTTGGTATGCTGTGAAATGCTTCGACATAATATGACGACATGCGGTGTCATGCGTCGCATGTGTTGGAACATATCGACAGAAAATACGAAAAGCATATTAAAAAGCATCTCTTATATCTCCTTACTTCATTTAGGCAATTACGTTGACTAAACAGGCTAAGCCTTCATTGGCAGAGCGAGCCTTTGAACGGACTGAGCAAACGGCTGTGTCTGAAGAATTATTTGCGAGCCAAACATCGCGTAAAAAATATTGAAGATTAGCACTAAGATCATTAAGATTATGTTGATGGCGGTATGTGCACATATCATTATTTTCCGCTTGCCAATTGTCCCACAGCCCGCACAGAACCGGGAAAATGGAAAAGTGTTTATTGTTGAGTTGGTGGCAACTTTGTACGTATATTAAATTCGCATAACTAGCCTAGTTCACTTGTAGGCGCAACAAAGCAAAATATTTACGTTGCGCTTCATTTCAAAATAAACTCAAATGAACACTACAACCATGCCCTGGCATCAGAAATCTTTTTTAACACAGCATGCCGTAGAGAATCTTAAAATATAACAACTTGCACTGTATTATCTTTATAATTGGCTACTACAGGGTGGCCCAAAATACACAAATAACTTTTTTATTTTTTACCATAATTTATTTTTTCTTTTTGCAGATTATAACTCAACTCTTGGACATTTAAAATGAATACGTACAGTCCACAACAACGGGTTAAAATGATCGATTTTTATTATTCTTCTCAACGCCCACATCTTCCATGATTACAAGTTTAGTTCGCCGGTTTGAGGGACTGGGTTCAGTTGCGATCGTACAGGAAGAGGTGTTCATCGAAATATTCGTACTGAAGACAACATGGAAGATGTGCGGCAGAGTGTTGCAAATGATCCATTTGTCTGCACTCGTCGCCGTTCCGGCCAATTGGGTATACCCAGAACAACATTACAGAGAATTTTAAAGTTGGATCTTAAGAAGTATCCATACAAAGTTCTAATTGTATAACAGCTTCTACAGCAAGACCCCAACAACGATTACAATACGCTATTTGCTTTACACAATAAGCCACACAAAACGATTTTTTAAATTATCTTTTGATGACGGATGAAGCGCATTTCCATTTAAGTGGTTATGTGAATAAACATAACTTTAGGTTGTGGGGCACTGAAAATCCAAGGGCAATACATCAGCATCAGGCGCACCCAATCAGATGCACTGTTTGGTGCGGTGTTATGGTCACTAAAATTATCGGCCCATATGTCTTTGAGAATGAGGATGAAACTCCAGAAACGGTCTCCGGCGTTTCTTACAGAACGATGATCGACAACTTTTTGCGGCCAATGGTGGAGCAACATCCTAATTTGTGGTTTCAACAAGATGGAGCCACTGCGCATACTGCTAGGCAAACTATGGACGTGCTGCGTGAAATTTTTGGTGATCGCATAATTTCAAAAAATTCAGATTTCCCTTGGCCTCCTCGTTCACCAGATTTAACTGCGCCCGATTTTTTATGGGGTTATTTAAAAGACAAAGTATATGTTAACAAACCACAGACACTTGGACAGCTCAAGCAGAATATTCGAGACGAAATACGGCGCCTGCAACCAGAAACATTACGCCGTGTAATGCAAAATGCGCTAAAAAGAGCCAATGCCGGTATCGAGCAAAATGGTGGTCATTTGCCTGATGTCATATTTCACACATAGTCACGTTAAATTTTCATAAAATGTATTTAAAATATAAAAATAAATCATTTAAAAAAACCGTTATTACAAGAGTTATACGTTGTTTAACATCACTAGGTTTCACTTGGACCACCCTGTAGTTCCTCGCAGACCACAGCAGCATCTGCTATATTGACAATACTCGTAGTATTTAAAATAAATATTTTGAAACTATTTATTTTTACTGCATATACCCCCACTAAAAAGTTTTTTAAGGTATAACAAATGCAAGGATAGTCGTCCATTTTTCTTCTACTCGGATAAATGTCTAGTGAATGACTTTCTAAAACCTGCATCTACTTGGGCAAAGTTCTAATGTAAAAATAAAATTGATGCATGATCATAATGCGATCTTCATTATCAACATCCAGATGATCAAATGGTAGCTTACATGAAACCTTGCAAAAAACAGCTACCTTAGACTGGTGGAAATAAGATTATATATTAACACAGATTTCGGTGGAATTTGCTTAATGTGATATGCGTCAACAAGCGTTGAGATGCGTCAACATGCGTTGAGATGTGCATTATCTAGAGAAATTTTTTCCTAGAAAGAAAAAAAGTTATATATCACTTGTTAGTGTAGTTAGTCTAGAAGAAGATGGGTTGCACATTTGCTTAATTTGCAATCTGCCCACTCACATATGTGTGTATTGGACATATGAATTAAATGCAGACAACATTTATAGCTGTATACAACAACACCTAACAAACGATCATTCCATGTAACCATCATCATACTCATGGGTATGCTACATACCGAGTATCATACACGTAACTTGTCTAGTTACGAGTAGACTAACGCTAATGCAATTTTTTGTTCTCTTGCGCTTTTGATCAGTAAATACGTACATACTGCTACATACAGTAGCTATTGGTTTTGAACATATTTTCAGTTGCTGCTGTTTTTTGTCATGGCAACTGAGTAAACATTTTTTTCTCGTGCATAAATACATTTTTATTTGATATTGGCTAGATATATTTCGATTTTTTTTGTGCTGTTTCTTACAACAATATCGTTTATAAGTTGTTGTCATTTTGTACCATATACCATTACAATTTTATTGAACAGCAGTAACAATACGAATTGTAGCAGCAGTAGCTGCTACTAACATTTACTCAAAACTAATACATGTAGCGAAATGGATCTTAATACATACTCAGTCGAACGATTAGTTTTTAATGCTGCTAAAACGTTTGTTTAGTTTGTTATTTAAAGTGATTAGTGATGTTATTGTTAGTTGTTGTTTTATGTGATCGTATGTTGTTGTAGCCAATTGGATTTAAGGTGTTTTAGTTGTTGTTGGCCATTTTTTTATTTTTTGATTTTTAATTGTAACAATTTGTTATCAACATAATTGACACTGATATTAGTTTATTTTTTAAGTTTATCTTTTTAACAGTGACAGTTAAATGTTTATAATTTTGTGCTGTTGTTATTAGAAATGTATATTGAATGAATTGATAAGTTTTGTTGACGTTGCTGTGGTTAAATTTTGTGAGTAAAGAAACTTTTCCTATAATAATAGTGGAACATTCTGGCTTGGATATTCCGACAGAGTGATATAATATCAATATTTGTAACGAATATCTATCATCCCTTGTCAAGTTTGGTTTGGAGACAAACCGGTTTCGGCTATGTGCCATCTTTAAAAGTGGGACACACTAAAATTTCTATATGGTTCGGCAACGTCGGTTAATGTACATATTTCTTAAAATTTACAAATTTAAATATAGTGGTCGCAAAATCAGGATCGCAAGAATCATCCCACTCGCTAACCTATGCAAACTGAAGTATTATAATTCGAATCCAACTATTGTTTTGCCAGTGAGAGAACGCTCTATACGTTAAGTAATGCATCAGAGTACGATTAAGTTTCAAACAATAGAAATCAGTTAATTCCATACCGCTCGCAGTGGCGATTGAATCGCATCCTTTTGATTTTTTTAACTCCTGAAACTTCTCCAATCGGAGGTTAAAGAAAATCTTGATTATTAATATTCCTCAATACCGATCCAATTAATATTGGGCATAGCCTCTTCAAAAATGGTTTATGTTTAACAATTTAGTCTATTTTTTAAACCGACTTCTCTTTTCCTTCGTAACGCCATGGAAGGAAATATCTTAATCCATCATTTCATTTTTAATTAAAGTCTTCTTATATTTCAACATACTTCTTCAAGCGATATTCACCTAGATTATATGCTGCAGTTGCTTTCAGAATAATGAAGATATATAAAACGAGCAGTCGCAGATGTCATCTCTTTGTACCTGAATATGTTTTACCTGCATGTCATTTTTTAAAGTGAAGAAAGAGAGAATAATCTGAGGAAATATGATTTGGAGCATGGGGTCATTTTCTTACTCAAACGTAGTCATGAACTGGGACGAATATACGATTTTATTGTCCAGACTGTATTTTTACAATTACAATGAAAAATGTGGTACTTTTTTAGCTGCATATACTATTGTGTATCCTTCAACACTGATATTCTTCCCGTACGTTGTTATAGGTTCTTTTTATATATTGTTCAATTTATCAGAAGAATTCGAATTAAAATTATTAAGACAATCTCCCTAGGCTTCTCAGGTTAAACTTTTAAGACGCTTGCCCATATAGATTTGTCGAAACTTATACTTTAGTCTGTGCTATGTCAGCATTTGTGACAACGTTGGATAGAAACTTCAGATAAGTCTTCAAGAAAAAGTATAGCAGTGTTAGATCGTACGATATTAGTGGCCAGTTCACGCCACCTCATACCTTCATATCGTTCATACATAATATTTACTGTGACGTTCACATGTAGCATTATCCTGCTGGAACCTCATGCCGTCAACGTTGTTTAATTGGAGCCATAGTAAATTGGATATCAATGATCTTTAATGGTTTTTATTAAACATTAAGGACCTCACCAATCCTTTCAATCAAACAAGTGTGGATGGAAGTCATCGTACGTATAGCAATTTTGGTTATAAGGCCCTGTGCATCGCAACCTATATGTTCCTTTGTTCAGTCCCTTTAGTCCTTTTAGCGCTGCATACTCCGAAGACATGGGAGTACCACCAAGAAACTTTGAAAGACATTCTCATGTCTCGTCGTGCATTTCGTAAAACTTCTACTCTTAGTACCAGCAGTACTCAATGTGAACTGTTGGTATATAATTTCACAACTATCGTAACACCATACCGTTGTTCTCCGGAGGTAACCTTAAGTGAGCATTAAAATCTTTAGAGTTGGCTTCATGAACCGAATTGCTTGTTCATGTCCGTATTTGGTTCTCCAAATAAATCAGATTTTTTTGTCCTGTCCACTTGAGCTACCAATTCCCAATCAATACACTTTTATTGAGTTTCCCTATTGGCTAAACACTCAGCTCGTTAATTTTTAGCACGACCTTCGCGACGGGGAATCTAGCAAATTTTGCTTGTGACTATAGCTATGTAACAACAACCTCGTCGCCCAACATAATTATGGGTTTGAAACTAGAGCTCTATTCCCAACCCGCCTTTGGGAGTAATATTCAATAGAGTAACTTAAAGGTTTGTTATCAGTTACGGAATGAGTAGGAACAGACTTGCTGGACGCCGCAAAATAATAGGCCGTCGTAGACTGTTAACATATACCAGCTTTATTTAAAATATTTAGTTCCTGATAGGGAAGCCAAAGAGTTTATGTCACATCGATAAGTTACGGGGGTAATTCTTGCAGCAATCTATTGGAGATGCTTTGGAGATCCTTTCTATAGAATAATATCTGGGAGTATCACGGAAAGATGATGTTTTTCTGCTAGATATGGCAGTGCGTTGTCATGCAGGAGTTTAGATAATCACCAATTCCTTAACAAGCAATAAGTCTAGGCAGCATGGTGCTAAAATTCTTAGCAATGAGGTAAAAGTTTACGTGTTAGGAGCAGCCTATTCAACGGTTAACATGAGCACCGACGGATAGGAACGTTATGACATGTATTGAGCTCAATTTTGACCACGTTGGGAACAAATCCATAACAGATATCTTTCAGAGATTTCTTTTTTGAAAGTCATGTAAAATCAGGCCCAACAAGTGGACAAAATCGAATTCCATATCGGTGTTTTTATAACCTCCACCAATGGCTGGATTGTTATAGGAACGTAAGTCAATTTAACACCCTCTGCCTGTTCAAAAACCTTAAATAACTTGCGGACTTACAGATATGATGAATATATTTTTCAGGTATTGGGACCAGAATGTCAGGAAGGCAAAGCTCTCGTACTTACTATGATTTCAGTGATCGTTATAAAATAGGAAAAATTGTATTTAAATGCAGAACTAATTCCACTATTCATTTTTAAAACCACTCAATTGTGTATGCTGTTTTGTGACACAGGTAGAGAGACAGACCCACCTATAGTTATGTAGGGTATGTGTGTAATAAACAATTTGAGATAATAAATTATTAAGTGTTTCCTTTATTGCTGCTTTAAACTCCTCTTTTAGTTTTAGTTTTCAACATCATCGTTTTACAGTTTTGTAGCACAGAAAAAAAGTTTATTTACTCAAACACGCATGCATCAACACCATAAATCACTGAATTGATGGCGAAAATGCGCAAACAAAAATGTACAGTGGAAACTGGTAGGCAAATGTGCTTAAAATCTTAGCGAATTATTTATTAGCCTGGGTATTTAATTTTTCTTAGCAACATAATGTTCATGTTTCAATAAAAAACGCATTTAATTAAACTTTAAATCAAAGTCAGTCTTATTGCTAACCATGGGGACTTGACTGTATTGATTTACTCTCCTAAGATCTCATATTTTTCGATGCTATGTGCAACTTGGTAAGACGTGATGTGCAACTTCTGCTGTTGTATTTTACTGACATTGGTACTGTTCATATGAATTGCTTGCCTTTTCTGTTTTTGGTTTGCTTTTTCACTGCATTTTATTGGATTTATGATCATTCAGAAAACGTCCTCCTTTTAAATGTAGTCTATATCATGGCTTTAAATAAGACTACTTGAAAAAGGTGGAAAGCCAAAGAGCAAATTTATGAAGTGTTAGAAAAAGTGTTCATGGTATATGGTAAAGTTCTGTACCCTATACAATTTTCTTTACGGTACCTTGACTTGTAGTAGTATAAAAAAATGTTTGACCGAAGACCCATACACATAACTATTACGTTTAATTGTTCGACCAATCCGTTAGACATAAGTTTTAGAGTATTGGTAATCAGAAACTCATTAGGGAAATGCCCGAGATATAAGCCAGAACAATTTTGTGTCTCTTAGTTTTTTTATGCTCGTCAAGAAAGTGAGAAATATTAATTTGAGAGTCGATATAACTGTGTCTGGCTGTTTGCCCGAAATGAGTCTAACTGGTAGAGGTTTGGGTAACGAGACTTAGGTATAATTGGATTGCAGAGTAGCCAGTTATTGACCCCATGTCCGTTATGCGCTCTCTATTATGAAACCAAGAAAAAGATCCTTGCATGTTATACTAATTTGGTGCTCTGAGCGAATTTTCTCAGAACTCTGTAGCCAAAGCCTTTTAGGGGAGTTGTGTCTGGTAATATGTTAACCGTGTAATACTGGGTTCTTATTTGAGCAAAGCTACAAGACTTTACTCTGACAGTGGAGACTTCATTCTAGTATCACGGGAGTCAGAAGCCGTTGCGATTTTTCTTTACTCCCAAATAAAGTTCTGTCAATGTGTAATTGCACAGCAATTCGATGGGGTAAGGTATAGATCAAAGAGATTTTAGATAGGCTCCGCTTGTTACCTTGGCCATGCCCGAAACGTGGTGGAAAATTGATATTCATGTGTGAAGGTTGTTATAAATAAAGGTATTGATATGATTCCTACATTAAGTAATCGCAGGGTGGAGCAAAACAACCTAACTACACATTCCACTATTTCCTGAAACACGCGATTCAGGTACCTGTTCGCAAAGAAACAAACACAGTTCTTTTTTTAAAGGAATCCTTCAATTTTGAGTTGTTTGAAAATTACTTTTCGAATTGATCGTAAAGATCGTAATAAGTCTTCTTGGCTTTGAGCCTAATCTTGATCAACAAATTCATTTACGTTTGCTTGTTTGAAAAGCATTTTTCTTCCAAAGATATGCCAGACTTTCAAAGCCAAAAGTTTGGGAAACACTAAATTCAATAGCAGCATTTCGTTTGAAATTTTAAGACTATTTTTATAAAATTACAACTATTGTACTTATTTTCCTTCATGTAATGAACTTTTGAAATTCTACAAAACTGTGTTAAATTACCAGCGGAAACTATTCCTTGTAGTGCAGGGTGTATCGCCATGTACTACTGCCGAACATAACCACCTACTTCTTGTTTCCTTTCCTCAAACTTTTCCGTTTGTTGTTTGAATCGTGTGAGAAGGAGATGATTAGTTGCTGCTGGATGGCTGGTTGCTGCGGCTGTTGTGGATGCATTAATGGTGTCGATGCAAGGCGTTTAGTGTACTACTCGTACACTGTTGTCTGTTGATTTTAATTATAAATTGTTTTCATATTAATGCCCGAGTTTGTAAAAGTATTTATCTCTAAGTTATTGGCTGTTTGTTGCTGTTGAGTTTTACGTTTGAATTTCTGCTGTTTTCATTTATTGGGGCGACTCCAATTCCATTGCAACACAATTCTCTTTCGTAGTTTTATATTATTGAATTATTTATATGAAGTTGTTTACGTTGATCGTTTAATCAAAAATCACTAATTGAAATCGTGTTCAATCATAAATAGTTTTATTTATTGATTATGTTTTGTTAGAGATTTTTTTTTAATTTTTATTAATTTATTATTTTGGCTTAACTTATTTCTTTTCTTTTCGTTGTAGTTTTCTTAAAGTGATTTATACAGTAATCAGAGATATAAAAATGGATTTTGGAAAAAGAAAGTTGGTGAATCAAGATACAGGAGATTTTACGATATAAAGAAGAAGGAGGAGTGCAGATAAATAAAAATAATTTGAAGACTATGGGCTCTTTGAAAATAAAGAGCAAAGTTCAAGGGCAAAGGCAATTAACCTTTCTGTTTTGAAGCTCGCCTTAGTATTTACGAAGAAGCTTCTATTTCATAACATGTGACGCTATCGTGGGCATCATGACCCATATAAGTATGTTAGGTTAGATCCAAGTGATCTGAAAAGTTCATAAAAATTCATAAGCTTGCCAACCCAAAAACAGTGGCTTAGGAACTTGCCTACATTTTCAGCATTGCAGTCCAAAATACGCGCGGCATATTATCTGATAAGCTACCTGAAAATACTATCAATTGCCATTATAATTACATAGAAGAGCAATATGTCACTAGATAAACATCTTTGATAGTATATTCCATTTTAACCAATACGCCAGCTTGTTACCTCTACCTGAAAAATGCCGTAGAGTTGTGGTAGTCTAATTTAAAAGTTTTAAGTTCTTCCAGCAACTACGCAGTACTGCGGAACTAGTAGTCTCTAGGAAACAAGTGCTTGATGGCGCGACTTCTTCGATGGAGTAATATATGGGCTGTGATTCCAGATATTTTATTGCTTCCTCTTATTATTACAACAGGAGGAAGCTGGTGCTAAAATTCATTCTTTCTGCGAGTTTGTATGTAGAGATTCAGTTATAATGAGTACACCTTGTTATCCACACAGTCATATATCCTGCTACAGGGGATCCCATTTTTAGAGTAATATTGGCGATGAGTGGAAATTTTTTACATTTAAAACGTGAGTCATATTCTCAGTAGTAATTTCAGCGTCTAGCACAGTGGCATAGGAAGTGTTGCATTGTTGCAACGTCCTCACTGCATTACCCTACAGTGTTTTCATTCCACAGTGCTATATGGGCCCTCTTTATCCTGTCTTTAAGCTTGGCATTTGTAGCTTTTGCGTTACTTAAACCCATCTCCTGAAACTCTCTGGTCTTAATTGCCCGACCGTTGAATCGTTCATTTTTGATCAGTCCGGCACTCATATGATGCTCAGTTTTCGATGCGCTGAGTTGTCTTTTATTGTTTTTTTGCATTCCAGAATCATCCTGTATCTATCCCTATCGGATTCTAGTGCCCTTCTTGTTGTTTGGCTGTCCGTAAAAATGTTAGCCTCTACATGCACAACTGAGACCGCTCATACACTCCTTGAGCGTATGAACTACCGCTTTGAGGACCGTGTTATGACCCGGAAGTTGGAAGTATATTTCGGTCACTGTTTTCTCAATAAAGATCACCAAACCCGTCGTATATCCATGCTAGGCTTCCGTTTGACCAAGAGCGTTTGACTGGTTTCAGTGTCTCACAATTTTCTATAATCTTTGTTTCAGATACCAGGTCCGCAAACTCCTTCCATGCTAATATTTTAATTTTGTTTTAATTGTATAGTAAAGAAAATGCAATGTTCGCTATATTATTCCTACGAAGTTCAAGAGGATTAGACGTGGTCGCAAGAACACCCATGAGGTATTGTGGAAGGTTTACCAATAATAATCTCCTGGTCCTATTGATCTGTAGCGCCGTTTTGGACAAGAAGAGTAAACCATTGCCCTCCATTGATGCTCCTTAATAATCTGTTTAAAGTTTAACTATTTCGAATAACATTAAGATATATGGGACTAGTGTTTTCATAGGGCTATTTGTTGTTAAGAAAAAGGGGTTAAATTTTTTATACTTCCTCGCAAAGATAATTTCATTGGTTTACATTGGCTGGAGAGGTTCTCAAGGCAGCCCTGTATTGTAGTTATTGTAGGAATGAATTATTTATTGAACACAATCACACTACTCTCCGCACAGGCACACAATTTTCTTTTCCCCAAAGCGAGAGATAATAGTGTCCCAAAATTAACGCAATATTTGAACTTGCCGCATTTGCGCAGTAAAGTGTTGTCTACTCTAAAAAACAATTTGATATCTGACAGTTTAGAGTTACAATAAGGGGAGCGTTACACGATAGCATAACGTGTACAGTACTAAAAAGTACGTGAACAGTACTAAAAAAGAATAAAAATTTGGCTGCCGCAGTTCGACTGCTATTGGCGCTCATTATCGCGACATGATAACACAATTCTTTCTGCAGAAATTGGATGATATTGATATGGCCAATATGTGGTTTCAACAAGACAGTGCCATATGCCACACAGACCGTGATACAATTCAATTACTGAATTAGACATTTCCTAGTCGTGTACTATCTCGTTTCGGTAATCAGAAATGGTCCCTTCGATCTTCTGGTGGAATACCATTAGATTTTTTTATGCAGTTATTTGAACCCAACGATCTACGTCAACAAGCACACAACAATGGTGCGTACCAGGACGTTATATCAACGCATTCAGCCATATTTATGCAAAATGGCCAGAGAAAATTTCCTATATGCCGGAATGTCCGCGAAGGCAATTTTGCCCGATGTGTTATTCCGTAAATAACTCTATCTATGTACGATTCAATAAAAAATAACCATCTAAAATCTAAACACTGTGTTTTATATTTAATTCAAATCTTGCTTTGATTTTGGGGCAACCTTCTAGGATATCGGGTGATAATTGAGCATTCTTCATCCACAAATTTTATTATCGCTTCTGGGTTGATGCTAAGGGCGACTCTTTTTCCTATTTCAGCTTCTGCATAATTTAATAATTTTTATGCGAGGAATTGAAAGATGCTGGCAAATGCATCCATATTATATCAATCTGTTATATATGCTCTACTCGCATATGCCAACAATTATTCTAAAACATTTTCTACGGAGTTATGCCACTTTATATTTTTATACTTTCAACAGAAATTTTCGAATAGGAGAAAAGTTGTTTTTATTAAGAACGCAACACTTGTTAAATTGTATTTCAATTAATGCCATCGTATAAAAGATATAGGCAAAGACAACACACTAATGAATGACGTGTTATCGTGATCACAAGAACGCAATTACTTAGTTGATTTATTATCAACATGTACAATAATTATAGACGTGATTGACACTTTAACTTTTAAGCAGCATGAACTAAAAACTGCAACTACACAGACAATATAAATTACAAATGCAATCAACAGCAGTTTCTTGCTTTTATATGGTGTTTTTTTATTGTACGGATCTTTAACATGAAATGATGGGTATGAATTATGCCAGTTTTAGTTCTGCTACTTCGGATGTGATTCAATAGATGGTGCAATTTTCAATTAGTATGTCGGTACCAAGGCGGTACATGTTGTGTTTCAAATCGTCATTTATCCTTGGCTTAACGAGGTAGACTAGAGATACCCCAAGTTATTTGTTTTTTTTTAAAAGTATTATTAGGGAAAAATTATCTGTAATCAAAAATACATACATATGTGTTTTATTTAATTTTACATTTTTTATGTCTAACAAACAATGTTGAGCAACATTTATTATTTCGCTTGAAAAATTTGACAATACGCTTGTGGTGACAATACTCCGGTTTAGTAGAAAAATGTCATTTTTATAGCCTTTTGGAAGACACACGGTCTGTTTCATGGCATTGCGGTTACAATGTAGCTTATCGGACTTATCCCAAATATGTTTTCTTTTTTTTACTGCTGAAATAAAGATACGCTATTCTACGTCACTAAATTTTCTTTTTTCTTTTTCACTTTTTAATAAATTTACGCTTTTCTCCATTTTTATACTTTTTTAAAATTAAAACTACAAATGCTTAACTGATCAGCTGTTGTTTAAAATTTCGTGCGAAAAAAGTGCTGCTCATATTGTTTCGCAGTTGGAAAAAAATGTTGCCAGAAACATTTTTTAGTTAGAAAAACATGTTGCCAGAAACATTTCGTGTCTTTTCAAAAAGTGAACAAAGTACTACTTCAGCAACATTATTTCGTTTTTATTTCGCACGAAGTTTTTTATATGGGCTTTTGACAGCATTTCGCACGAAATCATGAACAGTGTACCATGCTTAAAATAGGTTTGAGTTGCAATAGCGACTTAACAAAAATATTTAGTTCTAATTGCTAGTTCAGTAGAACACAACTTCTAATTATTTTGATATACAAAATAGAGAACTTTTGTTTCCATTGTATCGAAATGTGGGTTCGCCTTCAGTAATTTTATTTAAGTTAATTCTATCGGCACAAAAACATAAATGTAAAAATATGGCCAAGTTCCTATCCAAAAATTTCAGCCGTAAAAGTACTAACAGGACTAAGTTCTTCATATGTAGCTAGCAAGTTGCATAGAAATTGGATAGTATTGTACATATCAAGGGTCCTCATTTTGATCAAAGTACTTTTTACGGGCGAAATTTTTGGATAAGAACTTGGACTTATTTTCACATTTATGTTTTTGTGCGGAGCTGAGTCCTTTTTTCCACGCTATTTTTGTTTGTTAACTTAAAGCTTATAGACGGGTAGGTTATATCAAATATCAGCTCTCTAACTATAATGAAAGTGTCTCGTATAGATAAGGGGAAACCCTAGCCCTTCCGCTTTCAGATTTTTTTGTTTACTTGTGCTCTAAAGCCTACCTGTAGACCAAATCTAACTATAGTGGAAGTGTCCCATAGCCAGTGAATCAGTGAGTCAGTGAATATGGACTTAAATATGCATTTTTTACACTTTCATATCTCGGGAAGCTTTTATGGTAAAATTTTGGCCTATGAGGTTACGTGTACGTGGAGTACTTACTTTTCAAGTTTCATTATTTAATGATTAAAGGGGTGGGGTAAAAACAGCGCGATATCTCGTTATGAGCTTGTAAGATGAAGAGATCATGATTGTTGAGATCTTTTACATACAGAAAATTAATTGCAAGCAGTTTCAGCATACAATAGCCTATTGCGCTCATAATATGCCAGTCTTACAAATTTCCATAGAATTTTTCACTGTCGTAAAGAAAAACAACTTTCCTTTTATTAATAACAATTTTTTTCCAGCACCACCACCTTTATGACACTTGAAAGCCCAGCATATGTTGAAAATGTGAAATGGACCTGAAGAGAAATTTCCATTAATTATAACTTCCGCTTTTTATCATTTCATTCGAACATGCAACAGCAAACATACATGTCTCCCCACTTAAGAGTTAGCGCACGCGTGTGTGTGTTTTTGTAAGTGTATGAGTTTGTTAAGCCAAACTGGGAGCCAACAAATCAAATTGCCTTTTTTTTATCACTTCTAAACAAAATGATTTAAAACCATGTTCGTCGTCCAGTTAATTCATTGAACAACTGCAATATTTCTTTAATGTCTTTTTTTTGTTTAGTACTTCTGCATCCATTCAATATGCAAATATTTGTAAATTACGAGTAGAGCGATAATAAATTGTATTTTATGTTTGCAATGATGCCTATTAAACTTTTAAGAGTTTTGCTAGAAATGCATATTTTCATTATTTTTTTTGTGATTAAGGAGGGTTGATCACAGTTGAAGGAAATAAAAAAATGAAGTTTTAAACTGCAAAACTCACGTGTGTCTCCAAATAGTAAAAGAAAATAATAAAGAGATGAGTGAAGTGATAGGTCGAGTAGTTGGGTTGGCAGTAGAGACAAACGTCTATCTTGGAATTCTTTGTGTGGTGCCGAGTCCCTTGTACCAGTTAATTTTTTGATTTTGTTGTTCGGATTGACAGCTCGGATTGGTAGCACCTAATCAAGAAAATTAAACATTAGAAGTCGTAAATGTTGACGGACCAAGCAAATGCTCGCCACGGCTTCGATATTTTCCATGAGTCTGAGACATAATTGAAGTTCAATGTCGTGAATGTGCCGAATTAATTCATTCTTTAGCTCTTGAATTGTTCTCGGCTTATTGTCGTATACTTTCTATATCTCCAAAGAAAGAAGTCCAACGGTTTCAAATCACATGATCGTGATGGCCAATTAACATCGCCACGACGTGAGATAACACGGCCTTTGTTTTGTTAGTTGTGTGGCAAGTGGCATTATCCTGTTGGAACCACATATCATTCAGGTCCATATCCTCAGTTTTCGGCCACAAGAAGTCTTTTACAATCTCGCGATAGTGAACACGCGCTTAAATTCAAATCTCATCAGTGATATTCGTGAGATGTTCAGTTGCTTGGCACGACGACGAGTCGAGGTTGACTGCTCTTCTACCACACTTTTGTGAACAACAGCAATGTTTTCTGCAAAACGAACTGGACGAGCATGCACAGGTATTTTTACATCCCTTACAGACCCGGTTTGCTGAAATTTGTTCCGATTGTGGACACATTTGGTCGATTATGCTGGCCAAAAAAATCACGAAGCGCACGAAATACATTTTGATTTGAACGTCCATTTTCATAAAAGGCTTCACCGATCTTTACGCGCTGCTCAATTGTGTACCTCTTCATGGTTAAATTTGTCAAACAATGAAATGTCAAACTAAGTTGGGCAAAAAACTTGACAATGTGTGACTCACAATTAACATCGTGTTTTCTGGTTGGACCACCCTGTACACGAAAAATGCTCTATTTCATAATTTGCTGACTATAAAATTAATATTGTTTTGTCTGCATTTTAGATCACCCCTCGTTTATGAAGTGCACAAGTTGTATGTTTTCATGCGGTAAGATTTCTGTGTGTGTGTGCTTAGTATGCAAATGTTGCCAAGATTAATTTGAATGCATGCAAACTAATGTAAATTGTTCAGAGCCAAGGTGCTACGACCAACGTTTTACGCTTTTTTTGGTACTAACCTAGCAACATATTAAGTGGGGTACACTAAAAATATAAATAAATTAAAACTAAAATTATAATTTAAAAAATTACCATGTAACTTTTTTTTCTCTTTCAGAATAAGGACAATACATATGTCCCTCTATCCATTTGGTATATGTCGTCTATATGCCCAATAATAAAAACTCCTTAGCTCTGTAGTTCCGTTTAGACCTTGCTGCATAACCATACCTCGAATTCATGTTACTAATACCTTTTTTCTAACAGTGTATCAAATTGCTTTACATATATTTAGTGTCCAACACTCGTTAAATTGTGAATGGACATTCAGACTGACAGAGCAATAATGTAAAAACTTTTGTGCAGATTGACATTATCTCTTTAAGTCAACAATCTTAAATCTCTTAATAATAAGATCCTATGGAGAGATAACAAGTTTGTTATTTTTCATTTGTAAAATGTTGTATAATTTAGATAAATTAATGTGTACGAAAAGATAACAGGCGGTTAAACGTATACGACTATTTTGATGTATAAAATATTAATCATTGAGAATTTAATGTAAAAGATTTTTAAGAATTATTACCAAATTTAGGTTGAATGGCTGTCGAAAATGTTTTTAAGTAACA
Organism: Phania funesta; assembly: GCA_963932375.1. Lineage (NCBI taxonomy): Eukaryota > Metazoa > Arthropoda > Insecta > Diptera > Tachinidae > Phania > Phania funesta. Next base: position 96,896,818 of record OZ010653.1, on the reverse strand, counting down.
ACGATACAGAGGTGTATGATTAATAAATAATAAGTGGAAATATTAAATATATTTGTAGGTATGTAAATTTAGCTAAAACTAGACCATGGACTGCCAGTAGATGTACATATGTACTGTACTGGCTGATTATTGATCATTATCGGTCCTGAAAAGTTTCAAATTTATTAACTATATTTTTTGGTGACACATATATTTGCCTTTGGCATTTGATATATTTTATACTTTAAATCAAATCTTAAGTAATTTAATTTTAGGCATAAGTTGGTTTTCTTTTTTCTTTCTATTCAGAAAGAAAATTTATTTGATATGATAACTTTGAATACAGTAAAAGTTAATACTTTATTAGACAACTAGCAAAATGGAATGCATTTTCTATTCTGCTACAAAAATTTTTCAACTTTCTTCGTGTCTTCTACTAATTTGTGTGTCAACTGTAAACAACATATATTAAACCCAACACTAAAGACAAATAGAATACGAGAATAAATATTTCAATTCGCATGTTCTTGCTATTTTCCTTGTGTGAGAACAAAGTTTACAGCTCCAAAATTTTTGTTATGAAATTCTAGGTTACCATATGCTATTTGCTTTTAGCCAATCATTGGTTGGCAATGAAAGCGCTGTATATATTTCCGTATCTTGGTTGATTCTATTTCAGTATCAAAATATATGTTTACGTCATGAAATCCAAAAAAAAAAAAAAAAAATTCTTTCTAAATGGAAAGAATAAAGAAAATGAACTTATGGCTAAAAATTCAACTACTTAGTTCGACAAAGTTACGTCAAACAATAAATTTAAATTAAATCTTCTAAATATACTATACTTTATTTACTTTTCCAAGTGTGGCTCTTTTTTGATAGTGTTAATTTTTTCGACATAAAGCTTTTTTCTTTACATTGTCTGAGCATTCTTCTGATTTCAACAGCACTCTAAGAATATGACAGTTAAAATTCACAAACTGTTGGTTTTAGAAGCGAATTTTTCAGGAGAGCCAACTTAAGAATTTACTTGGTTGGTTTCTTTTTTCGCCCAATTTTTTCTCTCGTTAATTTTTCAGCTTATCTGCTCCTTTTGAATTTTTTCACTTTTGGTCGTTGTAAATTATATCCGCACAAAAACGTAAATGTGAAAATAGGGCCAAGTTTCTATCTAAAAATTTCGTCCGCAACAATTACTGAGATTAAAATGAGAACCAAGTTTTTCATATGTACAATACCATCCTATCTCTAGGTACCGTTTTCCGATTTTTTCGTTTACTTCTTCCCCCAGACCTACTTGTATTCCAAATTTCAGCTCACTAGCTACAGTGAAAGTGTCCCATAATATTGATGAGTAAGTGAGTCAGTGAATATGTACTCTTTACACCTTCGGGATTTTATTATGGTAAAACTTTCAAGTTTTGCCTATGAGGTTTCATTATTTTATGATAAAAAGAAGCAAAGTTATATCACTTTGCAAAGTATACTCACTTTGTGCTTTAGGCCTGCAGTTGTAAAATGTTTATGGGTTCAGCTCTTTGTTTTATATCCAGTTTATTTTGCCGAAGTAAACTTACTTTGTTATTTTTGGAGACAAACCGGTTTCGGCTGTGTGCCATCTTCAGTGTCATTTTTCTTTCTGAGAAGTTTGCATCAATTCGTTAGTGTTTTTTGTTTGTCAGGTATCTATTTTTCATGTGAGCACGTAGACATCTGTAAGGTACGAACAGGTAGCAGGTAAAACTCGTAAGTCGGGTGTTTTTTGTACGGATTGGTAGATCATTGGTAGGTGCATCAGAATCTGTGTTTGTGGATACAGGTAGATGTTATAGGCACAATTTTTTCCCACGTAGCCGCCTGTAATTGTGACCTGGTAGCAGGCCGGGTGTTTATGTATAGATTAGACGATTGTGATTACTATTTTATTGCGTCAGATTTCTGGTGCGGACGGTATGTGTACGTTGTTTTTAATTGTTTATAGTGCTTTTTGTTGCGGTTGAAAGAAGCCAGTATTATGAATTTGTTTATTATTTTTGTAATGTGTTTTTGGTGTATCTTGTTCGTTATTTTTGTTGTGTGTCTTCTAAATTAATTTTAGCGGCTCGAATATAACCTCTGAATCGGAGTTTGTTTGTTCGTCAAATGTCTTATGTTTGTATATATCCATGTTTCCTACGATGTTTAGTCGTCGTCTTTGCGCTGTGTGTGTAGTAGTTGTACCGTTCTTTTAATTTCTTATTAATGAAGTTTTGGTGTATTCTGTTATTTTTAAGATTTTTGTCACATTTCTTTTTTAAGATATTGACTTAAATTTTTGTTAATTGTTCTTGCAATTTTGGGGCTTAGATCATTTTTGAATAATTTCTGCCAAATTTAGTAAATTGATACGAACGACACGATTTTGATATTATCTTGCTGTTTTGTCTTTTTATTGAACAAAATATTGAGGTATTTCCAATATTAGAGCACTTTAAATGGTCAAAGAGCTATTTTCTGATTTAAGTGAGGAGACTTTGTTTATTAATTTTCAGGGATTTTTTGTATGCCTTTTCTGTGCTTAATTTACAATTGGTTTAAATTTTAGCTAATTTTACTTTTTGCAAATTTATACTATCAATAAATAAAACAACGACTACACTAACTAACGTATGGCGACGTAAACTGAGCAACATTTCTTTATGAAACATTTTTTTTTGGGAGTTTTGTACTGAAATCATTTATCTTGGAAAGTCTATTATATATAATCGACTATTTAAAAAAAATAAATCAAATATTTTTTACACCAAAACTAAATATTTTGTACATTTCCTCTTCCCTTCCACTATAAAGATCTTAATATTTATAAAGCAATAACATATTTTTCAATTAATTTAAATTGTTCTGCCACAACAACCTGACAGATGGTTTAAAGATAATTAAAAAGAAATAAATAAAAAACCACTTAAGTTTTCTAACAAGTGTCCAGTTTAAAGAAATGACTGTCAGTTATTGTCAGTAATTTATTTGTATACACTTTAACTGCACCCTAAAAATATTACGTAACATATTTGGTACTAATTCGAAATGAAAAAAGTACAATTTGTGAGCGTGGTTTTTATTTAAGTGAACCAACAATTACAAAATCGGCTCCAAATAAATACTATATCGATTAAGAATGTATTTTCTAGTAACTTAACCACAGAAACACGATACCTTAATAAGGAACATGTGGCATGCAGAAAAGTAGGGACATCCGAAAAAATCTTGTAGCTTCATTAGATCATATTTATGTATATGGAAATAAAAAAATGATGGAAGCAACTATAATGTAAGAGTAATATAAAATGTTTGAAGCAAATCATACATTAGTCGTAGATTAAAATAAGGCCGCTTTTAAAATCATATTGATGTCTAACATATTTTATTATACCATGCAACCATAATATTGTCTAAAGTATACAAATTTTAATCATATTATGATATAATGTAATCATAATATCTTAATATGTCTTAAATATAGTGGCTCGTTTATATTATATATTATAAAATTGAAATTAATTATATTGTTACGTTTTAACCTTTTTAAAACGTGTTTATTTCTTCGTAGGTTCTTTGAATTGAAAAGCTTATTTCAATAATTCACACGGCAGAATTTTATTGTTTAAATACTGCGACTTTATTTACTTTAACACTCAAAGTCAACACTGCTATATAATCGCTGTTCAAACTTTAACATTTTACTCGATACCAATTCGTAGCTCGACCATCCAAGTCATTTTGTTGTACTCGTCTAGTTTCCAGAAACTTGTAGAAAACGCAAGAATCCAGTAGATACTTCTTTAGCGATAAACATCTTTTCTGCTGTTGAGTTCCTGGAATTCGTCTTTACGTGTTGATGTTATATCGTTCTTGTTGCTCTGTGTGTATTTACTTTCTTGGAAACTTGTCTGAGCTTATAGGTATTGTGTTTTGATATTGGTAGAGCACTGTCTGTACAGTGGATGACAAATATTGTCGCACTCTTGATATCTGGAACTTTCTGTACATTGAGTGCCACAAGTATTCATACCACTCAATTCTTTCAGATCAGAATACTTGTTAGCGCTTATCATTGTAACAATATTATAGCTACAGAAGATCACAATATATTTCAATGCGACACTGACTTACATTTACTAAAATGGAGCGTGCACATCATATAATCTTCCTTAAAGGTTCATTCATTATTTTGTGGTAGATTGGCGTGTGAATTACAATCCACACAGAACTGGTTCTTTGTGGTGTTTTCGATTGACGTGCTTTTCTGTTATTAAAGTATATAATTTTTTTTTCAAATTTTGTGATCCTTTACTGTTTTTAATTATTTTGAGATTTTTTTTATTCTAATTTCTCGGTTTGGGTGCTCTTTTAATTTTTTTTTCTTATTTTAATTATCTGTGTATAATTTTATGATCTCGACTAAAATTCAATTAGAATTAAGAAATTTACCCGTACAATGTGATCTTTCCAAAATTAACTTGTTTTACATAATTTCACCGAAAACAATGGGATTTCCTTCTACTTTTTATACAACCTTAAAACGTAGATGAACAGTTGACAGCAGCTGGGTTGGAAACAACAATTTAAGAATAGCAAAAAATTCCAATTTTGTAGGAAATTTCGGCTTGAAATCATTGAATTTGGCGACAGTTTTAGAGTAATTTTTTCGTTGCCGATTACCGGAGTATTTTTTTTACGTTTTAGCGTTTTTTTTTTTAATTTGGTGTTTATTTCAAAGCTGTGCAGTTTTCATTTATAGAATTCGCTTAAAACACAGAGAATAAAATAAAAGAGAACGAAAAATGAAACTAAAGATGAAGAGAAGTCGAAACTGGTTTGTCTCCAAACCAAACTTGACAAGAGATGACGAAAATTCGTTCGACAAATTTACATCAAATCACCATGTCGGAATATCAAATCAAGAATCAATAAAATTAAATGTGGTGTGTGTGAAAGTAGTTGTAAGATCGTACAGAACCATAAGTTATTTGCGATCTTTGAAACCTCTATATTGGGTTCTGTAGAGTGACAACATAGTTATGAAATAGTTTTCAAGTATTACATTTCGGAAGCTGTCAAAGTTATCAATGTCATCCAGCTGTTGTCACAATGAGTGAAGTTTGGCACATAATCGTGCGTCGTCTTACCTTCACTTAACTTTTTTTTTCACATTTTTCTTTGTGTTATTAAAAATTTAAAACGTAAAAGTCAAATTTCTTGAAATTCTGAGCTGCTACAACAAATTGCTGAGACACGTGTAATTTTTTTACGTATTTTCACCGTCTTTCGGAATTTTTCTTCGGCGCAAAACAGTGTCGTACTGTGTAATAATTATTGCTGTGAAAATTTTTGTATAGAAACAATAATTATTTAAATGTTTTCGTAGCTTAACACATTTTACATCAAAAAGTGCTGGCTTTTAACTTAACTCCAGCAAAAAGACAAGAAAAGTAAAAAAACAACTAACAAAAAAATATATTACCAACTATATAAAAATTGTATTTTATTGACACAAAATAAAGACCCACAATTTGTTAAATGTCAACAGCAAACAACACTAAAACTGCAAGAAGGAAAAAAAAACAAAAATATAATAAAACAATGGCAGCTCAGCACTAACAATAATAGCAACAACAGCCAAGCAATTTGTAACAAATAAAACCATAAACAACAGTTGAAACTAACACCATTTGTTACGTTCATACAACCACGACCGACAAATACAGAGACATTCTCAACAATAATAAAGCTAAAGTTTAGCAAAATAACACAAGAAGGATATACTGTACACACACACACACACTTAGCACACGTACACTTACATACCCATGTATAAGGGTACAAAAGTATATAGCGGAAATTTTTTGACACTTTTTAACAATCAATTCAACTTGAACAAAACGTAAATTTTGCCACAAGAGGAAGAGGAAACGGAAGAAAAATACGTTTCGCCTCCTTTTTGTGTTTTATTTGGATATTTTGAGGAAATATGTATTTTTTTTGTATGTATTTATATAGTTACATTTCTATTGCTTGGTTATAAATCTGTTTTTTTTAAGGTAAATAAACTAAAAATGTGTTGAAAAGTTTTCTTTCCATTAAAAAAAATTAATAAAGTAAAAATTTAAAAGAAATCAAAAATATTTTTTAAAGAAAACAATTTAATTTCATAAGTAGTTTTGTGGCGAAATTTTCTTTAGTTCTTATCCGAATTAGCTTTTATGTACGCACGGCGAAATACTAGTTAGGGATTCCAGCTTTCATTTCATTGATTTTGTCCTTGTTCTCTTAATCTGTCAACCATTCTGTGGGTCTCTCCCCAGCTCATTCTCTCTTTTTATCTCTCTCGCCCTCACTGCGTCTCTCCGTTAGCTCTTTCTACTATTAACTCAGACTTGCCGTGTCTAAACCGTGATTTAAAGCCACGAAAATGTAACCTCAAAAGGATTGTCTTATCCACATTAAGGTTATGTAGATTAATGTGCCATTATATGGTTTCAGCTGCACCTGCTACACATATGAATGTGCCACAGAGCACATGAGACTATAATTTGCTGCCGACATTTTACTCTTTTCTCTCTCTAGACAATTGTTGTAGAGTCACATGCTAGAAATCAATGCTTTTACATGCAATACTTTCGAAATAGTCATACTTAATAGTAAAGTGAAACTAGTTTTCGAAAGCAAATAAAGTTCAGAAAATTCAGGTATTAGAAGTTTAAGTTTTTATAAAAAGTTGGGTAGAGGTTTCCTGACAATAAATTGCTTTTTTTTATAATAGAAATGAGTTTTACTTCCAACTCAACAATTGATATTATTTTTTACCAAAAAGAATGAAATCCCAAAAAACTCGACTGTAAATAAATCAAATTAGCGTACAGGATGTCCCGAAATTTACATCTGCAATTTTTGAAGAGTAATTTTTCTATTGAAAGATAAACATGTGCGATAGGATTGCGCTTGGAAAACCAGATCGATTAAATGATCTCCTCAGCTATGCAGGCACGTAAGTACTCTCTGATTGTAATTTTTTACAAGCATTTTCCATAAAAAAAATTTCAAGAATTCCTTTAATTAGTATGACAATAAAGTGGTTGAATCCAAACAACTCCATAGCAATAAATTCCTTAGGGTTAAAAAACATCACTCATAGGGGCAGTGCTAACCCAGAAATGGAACAGTACACCATCGGCAAATGTGCCTCCGCTTTAACAGCCTCACATTTAAGAAAAGTTATAATAAAATGTCACCTTCATGTAGCATATGGTACATACGTTGATTTCCCCACAATCACATGCAAGTTTACGTTTCCGTCAAGATAATAATGAGCATCGTCACTGACATATTCAGTAATCCATTCAACGAACTCTCTTCGCTATGCCTAGACATTGGGCTGAAAGCATTGTGTCAATGGAATTATATAAAAATCAGATATTTTAAATTATTGTTAAACAATGAAAAAGCCATGTTGTACTTAACCCTAAACTATGATCTATACAATTTTTTTGCTTGGTTGGCAGTAAAAATGGCAGCAGGTTCACATCTTGCTTGAATTTCGAGACATCCTTTATATATTTTCATTGTTTTATTTGTTTGTTTATAAAAACGTATAAATAATTGTGAACTTTCTAAAGTAATGTCGGTAGTCGTATTAATAATATTTTTGTTCAGCAATACCACCTATGTCGACATAAGTTGTTTTAACATGTTATTTTCTTTTTCTTTGTTAGAATTTGACGTGGTTGTAATAAAAAAGTTGTAAAGATTTTATGTCCAGCCTGCAGTTTTAAGCCATAAGATGTGGCAGGATATGTGAATGATACGCTTAATCAAGATCTTGTAACAATTTCTGAATGGCGTCTTGGTAGCAGGGTTGATTTTAATGCTCGTAAGCATGCGAGCACATGCAAACGCATGTTGATTGTAGTTATTGAAGGATATTCGAAGTTCAAAATGTTTTTGACATGAAAATTCAATGCTAATAATTCATATTTTTCAAATCTCAAGAGAAGCGGTGTACACCGCACTTTACTTTCTGCGATCATCTTACGAGATGTATCACCGATATCCGACCTAAAAGATAATATATCTGTTAAAAGCACGTCTGTCTGTGGTCGATTGACCAGTGGAGCATAACACACTAGAGGGAATACTTGTTCTTTAGCCGCACCACGCTAATGTGTTATAAACTCACTGCAGAGGTAGGTTTTTATATACGGCAAAAATACGTCTAATTAAGTATGTTGTTTGGTTATTTGATGCAATAATTTAGTTATTAAACTCTATTTTATATATTTTATTAAATCAAGTAGAATCTAAACAAAATTTCTAGCTGAAACCGAAAAAAAACTTAATGAGTGAAGATATATTTTTCCGTGTATCACTCTTAAGAAAGTTTATGAAAGGAAAATTTAAATTTCATGTTATAAAACACTATGTATGAGTATGGGTCATTCCCTAAGTGCTGAACCAAAAAATCTTGTGTGCGGGTTAAAACAAATAAAAAGCTATTTGTCAGATAGAACTTTTAAAGTAAGGTCAAAGGACCAACTTTCAAGATGAGGGAAAATCAGTGCTGGAGTACCTCAAGGTAGTGTGCTAGGGCCGCTATTATATATCATCTATACAGCGGATATGCCGACAAGCCCACATACATATACATCAACCTTTGCAGACGACACTGCAATTATAAGTGTCAGTAATGATCCAAAGGATGCATCTGAAAAGCTGCAGTCCCATATTCATAAGCTATAAGACTGTCTAAAACAGTGGAGAATAAAGGTAAATCCATCAAAATGTGCTCGTGTAACGTTTTCCCTTAGAAGGAAAAATTGTCCACCAATCACAATAACTAATACCACGGTTCCAGCGGAAACGCACGTTAAAAATTTAGGTATCCACTCAGATTGGCGCCTAACCTGGTCCCGTCAAATTGAGGAAAAAATAACGTCCATAAAGCTTTGGACAAATCAACTGCATTGGCTAATAAGTCCTAACTCAACTTTGGCTTTGGAGTATAAAGTCCTTTTATACAAATCCGTTATAAAGCCAATATGGTCATATGGTATTCAGCTGTGGGGTACTGCCTGTGCATCAAACATCCAGAAGTTACAGAGAAGACAGTCTAGGATTTTACGTCATATCGTATGTGCCCCCTGGCACATAAGAAATGAAAACATACTTAGGGATCTCAAAGTTCCCACTATACACGAAGAAGTTAAAACATACACGTCCAAATACGTGAACAAACTAGTCGCACATCCCAACACTCTAGCATGCAATTTATTGCAATTTGACGGCCACCAGAGACTAAAAAGAACTGACACATTGAGCCTGGCGAGGCGGCTCTCTCTACACAATAGAAGATAGGTTTTTAAGATTTGAATACACAAAATTAGTTATAACATTGGTAATAACTAGTCAATAATAATTTAGAAATAAGATTTGAATACTTATTGTGAATTTCTTTTAATAGAAAGATTCAATAAAATAAAATACAGTATAAAAAAAAAAAATTTAAAAGCTTTATACACAATAGAAAGTGGTTGAAAGGAAAGGGTTCATTACTTGAACATAATTGGCACATACTTTTTTTGAATAATTAATTTTTGTTGAGCATTTAGTTTGAGCGAAATCAAGCTATATTTAATGACCCAACTCCATAACGATAAAGCACTTGTAGCAAGGTTACCATATATATCATTTAAACATAATTTAAATATGTTAATGTATAAAAGGTGGATAGTCTGGTCACGTTAAGCATGACCGTAATTTCTCTTAAACTCATTTGGCAATAATTACTGCAGTAATTATTTAAACTTGATCCACATGTTACCTTAATCACATATCCACCTTTACTGTATGTTACTTTGCAAATATTCTCACATAATTTATTTGAACAAGCTGTGACTGCAGCACAAATTAAAAACAAAAATTTTTTATAAATAAATTTAGTTTCATGACTGAAAATACTGAATTTAAAACGGAAAAAATTAACATATATATTTATTATTGAGACTGCTAAGATTTATTACAGTTTCTTCTGATATTGAATTTAAAGACTTGTAACTTGTAAGCTTGAGACACTTATAAATATAAAGTTCAAATGAGATCGTTTTAATTGATATTGTTTGAACACAGGATTTTTTTAATTAACAAAGACCTAAGTTTTTTATCTTGTTTATTTTGTTGTAAAAATGTAACAATTTTTTATATGGCATAACATTTTTAAAGCTTCTAAAATTGAATATTTTAAGACATTTTTTGTGGATTTAAATTCTTGTCATAACCCTAACGGAAGCTGTAAAGCTAATATTTAAGGCGACTCAAGGAAAATCGTTTTATGCGCATTGTGTCAGGTTGTGCCATCCTGCTAAAAGCAGATGTCCTCCAGCTCCGTGCCACCGAGTTGATGCCACAATAATTCCGTTAGCATGGATGCAGTCGGGTTTTTGGCGACACTCTCATTTAAAGCAACAACATTTTTAATAGACCGACGGGTACGTCGACGCAAAATAGACCCAGTTCCTGGAAATATTTTGACCACTCTGTTAATTATTGGTGCATTAGGTGCACTTTCTTGAGCGATGATTCCGAGCGGTTTTTGGGTAATAGGTTTTCACAATAATAGCTGTGTGTGAATTTTTTGTGTAGCGGTCCACTTTTAATAATTGGAATAATCACAGGAGACGGCTGTTAAATATTAGAGTTGTTATTTGCACGAAAATAATGCCCCACAATTTAAACAGTTGAGATGTCCTCTACATATTAGCTATTCAGTTTCTAAGATGTGCAGAATATATTAAAGATTATACATTTTCGATCTATGTAGGAATAGAAAATAAAAACGAAGCCAGCTCTTCGTTGTTCAAACTCTTAAACCATTCGGTAAAATTCAAAAAATTGCTGTTGAGTGCGATCCATACTTTGTCGAGAATGGATAAAAAAGAAATATCTTTTGTTTTTCTGCCTGGCAAAATATTTATTTGTATTTAAATTATTCATATATTTGAAAACATGTTTCCATTAACTTCAGCCTCGTAAAGACGTTAGAAAAATTATGAAATGGGTTGATGGCGCGTATTGAAGATCCACCAGAAAAATCAAATATTTAACAGAAGCCTACAGTTGTACACGATCAAAAAACCCACCGTTTGTTGGCTAAGTGGATTTATGAGCGTTTGGTAAGGAAGGCCAGAGCTTAAAATTGCTGCTATATTAAGTGACTATTTCTGTAAGATGTGCATATTTATTAATGTCAAAAATATGCGAACTTTTTTATTTCCATTAATACTGCTGCTACAAATTGTTGTACTGTGTTCACAAATTACTTTAATTTAATAATAGTTCACAAATTACTTTATTTATTTTATTTTATTTTTATTTTATATTCAAATTATTTTTATAGTGCTCTAGCAGCACACATGAATTAATATCGCTAGTATTTATTTCTGCAGCACGAAGCAAAATAGAAATAAATACTAGCGACATTAATTAAAAAATTTTTGTGTGTGCTGCTAGTGCACCAAAAAAATATTTGGATTGTTGTCTAAATGTTCGTGACTGCTAATAGAAATTTACAACCACAAGTTAAAATTTTAGGATTAACACTAATTTTTCTTTTAGCAAAATGATGAAAAATGCGAAAGTTTTATGTTGATCGCACCGTGTTATATAATGAAAACGTTGCTATTGTTGCATATTTAAACTCTACTTGAAATATCACCGAGGAGCATTACGGATCAATAATAATAAGACGAACTGAAAACGGCGCCACGGTTCACACAGCGAACACCAAAATAAACGTTCTGCATGAATGACTTGAGGGCTATGTTATTTCTTAGGTAGGTGGCATGAATTGACTACCACGATCGTGTCATTAGACCACGCTATACTATTTCTTGCGAGGTGTTTTGATATGATACACCTCTGTCAAAAAAACCGCAACCGGCAGGTGCCCTCAAAATGCAACGTAAACAAGACTGTTGTTCAGTCGGATCTATGAGGCATAGGAGTTTCAAGTAAAAAAAATAATTTCGTTGATACCTCACAGACACCTTGGCTTATTCGAATTTAAAAACAGTCCGTACTTGTTCTCAATAAAACTCCACCTTAAAACACTGACCAGACAAACTGACTGTTATTGTTTCCTACGACACAGTCAACACTTTTCCTTCATCCCCGCTTTTTCGCTTGTACTGAAAGTTTAAATGAAATACTGTGACAGTTTTTCCAATGACATATACAAATGGTACGCTAAAATTGCGCCTTACGGGGTATTTTGAATTTTTTTTTTAATTTTATTTTATGTGTATAGGTGTGTGTGTTTGTGTAGGTTTGATTGCAGTTATGTTGTTGACATGCTGCAAGTGTCCACTATTAGAAATAAAAATTCATTCAGCTGTTAAATAGCATTTTTAATTCGTGTACATAATTTTCCACTATTTGAGACTACAGCACAAAGCTTAATCATAGATTTTTATTGAGCAGAAAACAAACCAATTGATATATTATGGCGCTTTGTAGCTAATGACAGTTAAGGTTAAAGTTGCTGATTAATTGACATATTGTTATGTATGTTCTGGGCGTATTAAACGCTTAAAGAGAAGTTAAATATACAATAATTTTAAAATTGATATCTTAAAAATATAAAATTTTAAAATGTTTATTATTTAAGGTAGAATAATTAGAAAAAAGCATCTGTTAAAGAATCACAAGAACAAAGAAAGTCGGAATAGGAAAAGCTAGTCAAAGTCACCTGATCCTAAGAATTATTTTTTAATATTTGGTCGAATATAAAATGGTCCCCATTTAGAACATATTGGTAGAGGTTTTTACTTTAGGCCATTATAATAATAATAATTCTTATATTAATTAACATACTACTGTGGGCAAAAAATAGTAAGATTTTGTTCGTAATTTTAAATTTCTTTATTTATTCTGCCAAATCTATTTCGTCCCCCTCAAAGAAATCCCCCTTATGCCAACGTTTTTTCCAATCCTCGTAACAGTTGTTACGAATAGCTTTCAATGCGCGTAGAGATTCACGTTTAATGTCTTCAATTGACTCAAAACGGTTTCCCCGGAGCGGTCGCTTGAGTTTGCTGAACAGCCAGAAGTCACACGGAGCTAAATCAGACGAATACGGTGCTTGTGGAACGATATTGATTGAATTTTTGGCGAAAAACTCACGAAGAATCAATGCGGTATGAGACGGTGCATTATCGTGGTGCAGGAACCAAGAGTTGTCGGCCCATAATTCCGGCCTCTTTTTACGAATAGCTTCGCGCAAACGACGCATAACACTCAAATAGTATTCCTTGTTGACAGTTTGGCCGGTCGGAAGGAATTTGGAGTGCACCACACCTCAATGAAGAAAACTGTTCAGGAACCAAGAGTTGTCGGCCCATAATTCCGGCCTCTTTTTACGAATAGCTTCGCGCAAACGACGCATGACACTCAAATACTATTCCTTGTTGACAGTTTGGTCGGTCGGAAGGAATTTGGAGTGCAGCACACCTCAATGAAGAAAACTGTCAACAAGACCTTGATTTTTGACTTGCTTTGACGTGGTTTTTTCGGCTTCAGCTCACCTTTGGCACGAAATTCGTCTGATTGATCGTCTCTCTCCGAGTCGTAAGCGTAGATCCTAGACTCGTCGCCAGTTATAATACGTTTAATGACATCCAGATAGTCGGAAAGCAATGTTTGACATATGTCAACGCGACGCTGTTATTCAAGAAATTTGAGAGATTTTGGAACCAATCGTGATTTTACTTTTTTTTAGGCCCAAATGATCTCTAAAAATGGTTTTTACTGAAAGCTCCGATATTTCAAGGATATCAGTAAGGTCTCTGACTGTTAATCGTCGATTCTCGTACACCAATTCCTTGATTTTATTTACATGTTGATCACCAGTTGATGATAATTTCTCTCATTGAAAAATCACCGAATGCACTTGTTGTACTTCAGAAAGACAAGCGTATACTAACCAATAATGATTACTTTGATGTGATATTTGGCACAGAAGTCACTGACAGTCATACCAGCGTAGAAAAAAATTTCGACGAATGGATTTCCGCGCAAAATTTAAATTAAAAATATTATTGTTTTTTGCCCACAGTAGTATTTTTGCACTATAAAACAAACGGAAACAAACATTTGTATTTCCATATAAGAGTGTACAAGAAATCTTCATCGTGCCAGCAGAACCAATACAAATATTGTAAAAGTAAATATGAAATTTATTACCACCGCCGTTCAGCAACTTCTTTCACTAACAAGTGTCAAAAGACAGGGTTAAAGGGTCGTTGCAAACAAAACTTTCAACTTTATTGTTAAAATGAGTATTCTTTAAGCGCTTTTAATGCTACTAGATCGAGTAAAATAAATCGGCAAATATAATAAGAAACTATTATAGTGTGAAAGCAATCAGGCTGTCAAAAAATATGGGTGGAAATTTGACAGTCGTATGGCTCTCATTAGTTTTAGATATGTTTCTAAACGCTGAGACTTTCCATTTTATCAGGGTTAAACTTTCACAAAAAAAACGACGAAAATGTCAATCTCAGCTGTTGAACAAATATTTGCATTTTGGTTTCACCAGCACAAAAACCGCCGCTGTGCTTACCGGTTATCAATGTATTTTGTTCAGGGGCCGCAATAATCATAACTTATTTAATAAATATAAAAATATATATAATTATTATTGCTCTTATTTAATTTTTCTTGGCACAAATAATAATTATTTCCGGATTTTTATTACTTTTGGTGAAATAATTTTGGTTGATTTTTATTTTTCTCGCCAAAGTTAAAATTAATTGCTTATTTAACTAAATGTAGCTTACCTTACATAAGATTTGAATTTTCAGAAAAAAAAATTAAAAATCAAAAAATTTAAATTATTTCTTAAATAAAAAAATTAAAAAATAATTATTTCTTGCAACAAAAAGAAAAAAAAATATAAGTCTTAAGTTTTATAATATTTTCCAACAAAACAACAAAATTTCTTTACCGCATTATTCGGGGTATGCCTGCCCCTTTTTGCTTCAATTTTAAAAGGTTAATTTGGTAACAATTTTAAGATACATTAAAAAAAATATTTATTATTTAAAGTCAATAATTATTTCACGTTGCCATACTTTTAAATTTGAAGCAATTTCTAAACTAATTACTTAACAAAAATAATATAGATTTTGTAAGCAGTACATAGCTTCTGGCGCACAAGCGCGCTTCATAAGGAAACACATGAGCTGTTCCGTTTTGAAAATTCGAAACCGGATAAAACAACAAAATGCTGTAATCAAGAAGCGAAAACGCTAATATTTAAATTTCCACCAAATCCTATATTCAATATGTATGTATGTGTATGCGTTTATGTAGATCAAATGAGTTTCGAATTGCGCTTGTGCTTTTTATATTAAATTTATTTATTTTTGTATATTTTTTATCGGATGTCGGTCCTATGTGATTTAATATATTTAAAAAATAGTTAGAAGAATTTTAATTTGAAGCGTTCTTTTTCGGTTTTGCAAACGAAAAAAAATATTTCTTCTCAAATTATTTGATTAGATTTGCCTATATTAATTACTTAATTTAATTTTTTTCTTTATTGTTTTCTATTTGAAAAAAAAGATAAAAAATGAAAAAATTGCAACTCTTTAGCACCCTATAACTCGATAAATAAGTCCCATGCAATAAAATATTACGATGCACATCCATATCTACTGGAAGTAAAGTTATGCCGAGTATCAAGGAAAAATGTCATGCTACTAATTTCATGAAAAATGTCATTATGTAAACGTAGTTTCATAAGAATGGCATGGAACTATTATAGCAATAAAATATTTGCTAAACTAAGCCTTGGCTAGAAAGAAATTACCTTGTAATAAAGTAGCGAGAAATATAATACTGCAACAGGTCAAAACTGTTGACCTATTCGAAGGTGGTGCCACCATTACGACTATTAGTAAGTATGTATCTCCAAGTGTTGAGTGGTAAAGTATTCAGAAACATAGTAATAACCTACGACAAATCTGCAAATTTTACAGCTCTGGCAGTCTGGTAACTTTAGACCATGAACTCAAACAAATTTAAATGATGAAAAGGCGCTGCCTTTTTCTTAGGAAATATGTTACGATATTTCCACTCGAACTTTTTTGCTTTTCAAGAGTAAACAGATTAAAAGACCAGGCTCTACTAGATCAAAACAAAAATAAGACGACTGGTAGCTTGTGATAAGCTAAGTTGTGGAGATATTAGATTGAATTCTTTAATTTAAGTTGTGGAGATATTAGATTATTGAATTCTTTAATTTAATTCTTTAATTTCGTTTCATATATTTTAATGAGCATTTGCTAGGTCCTAGGTCGATTATGTTGCCCATAAATGGCTTGTGTAACACAGGAAACGGTTACTTCGGGTACGGAAATTATGTTTTTAAATACGGCTCAATATTTTGTTATTGAATTCTTCCACAAGAAAAATCATGTCAAATATTATTACTACTGGAAACGTTCCGTCATAATGAATCACCCAATTTTGATAGATGGGAAAGTATTTTTATCTCTTAAAATAAAGTTCTTGTTTAAAGTTTAAAATTCTATAGCAAACGGTAAGTATTGAAATAAGAGTCAATTTTATCTTTCTAAATCTTCAAAGTAATTTTTAGCATTTTAATGTTTTTTTGGATATAAAAAAACGATATGAAAAAACTGTCAGTTTATATAAAAATGCGGTATTAAAATACAACTTAATAAATTTCAAAACTCGCTTAAGACCAAGAAAAAAATTTTGTAAACTTATTTATAAATAGACATACTGGGTAGACAGACTTTTAGACAACTGAGACAACTAACAACATAACAAAATATTGGACAGATAACGCTCTACAGCCTTAAGATAAACATAAATAGAAGGCGATATAAAATGATCAAAAGTTGCTTGGAAAAAAATATTAATTGAAACTTAATATGACATGAACATTAATAACTGGAACAAATACTTGTATGAACGTAAAATCTATACAGTTAAAGATACAAGTTTTCACACATTTTAAATAATTTAATTGAAAGTTATATATTAAATTAATCTATTCAATTTAATTCGTTTAAATTTAATTTGAGTTAAAGTGCTAATGGGACACAGTTTTCGTATTTTTATACTCCATCACTCATCCTTATTTTACAAAGTCCAAACTTAAATTAGCATCAATTAAATGTCGACTTAAGGAGGTAATTGCAAAACACTCCACAATTCTGCAGTTTGATTTCTGTAACCGTAAATGAATTTAGACATAAAGACAACCGACAATAACTAGAGATTTGAAGCCATGTAAATATCTGGTCCCATTATGGCACTCTAATATGTTTTGGGAATTAACAACGTATGTCTCATAATCGAATTTTTCAGCCGAGACAAAACCAAATATTATTCGACATACTTCGTTAGTTTAGAAAACTTTTTAAATAGTAATGAAAAATTTTAATAGGCTTAAAATTATCTCTAGTTATTATAAGTTGTCTCCATTAAGAAGCCAGAAATTCTATGTTTCAATCCTCAGCTTAGCACTAAGCCATTCCATATAAAATAGTTCATTCTATTGGATATTGCAGTCCGATAGGTCGGGTAAATTTTGCAGTATTGAGGTGCTTAAATGAGCCGCCAACTTTTCGTAAGAGCAAGGTAGTGAGAGCTTGTGTGTTTTCCAGTTTCTCCCTCCTCCTTATCGTGACAACTTCTGCAGAATTCGAGTATTTAAGATTCCTTATTCTTGCAAGTGACCCAATGGCTCGATGCTCTGTTAGTACCGCTATCATTGTGAGTTTTTATTATTATATTGGCCCCGAAGGATTCTCGATATTTAACATGTGGATTCTATAGACCATTTGGTTGGCGCAACACAGAAAATTTCGTGATGAATATAGTAAAAAATTTACCGCGACTCCTACTTGCACATTACCAACTATCCTACCGTAGTACATAAGTTAGAAATTACATTTTTTAATTATTATGTAACACGATCTTTGAGGCCAATTAATAGTTAATAATCGTAATTCGTGCGGCTTGGAAATTCGGTGCACAGTAGTGCGAATGTTCCTGCTGATATGTGGCATCTTTTTGAAACCACAGGTGCCTAATTTTCATATCTTCTAAATGGTTCCACATAAAGCTCGTTATAATGTTGTAATAGCGCACTCTAACTGCATTTTTCACATTACCTTTAAAACAATGTTGGTCTATTACGCATGCAGCCAATTTATATGTGCTAGAAAGCTATAGGAACGTCAGGGGGAATTAACGTCTATAACGTGAACTGGCTGTTCGAGGCGGGTTTTAAAAAGATTCTTTGGTACGAGGTGTGAACTGGTGGAAGGCATTGGTCAAAGCTTCCAATTACTCTCGAGAAAGTCCAACGCAGTATAGCCTTCCTAATTACTGGAGCCATGCATTCAATACAGGCACATCTTGCAGTGTTAAAATAGTTACCGGTGGACTGGTCTGAAAGCTGGCATTAGATTGGACGGTTCAATTAAACGTTGCTAATGAATGGAAGAATATGTCATGGAGATATCCAGCATCGGTGAGGCCTGAAACAATTCTTCTGGTTTCATATACTATACAACTTCGAAGCATTCCGTCCCACGGTGTTTAAACTTCTCGGTCTTCGAGAATCTGGGGATTGGAACCTAATTTGGCTCATCTGGATACATATCCGATCAGATGACTCCAAATGAAATAACGGCAGTGTCTACATTGGAGAACTGGGCGTTCAACGTATATGGTGCTATACATGGCCTCCTTAAACCGAAGATTTATTCCTTCATAAAGAGCTGCAACTGGTTTAAAGTCAACCACAGCCACATCGCTACAGTTATAGTAACCACTCAACCCTTCTTCTCATTACTAATAGGGTAGACTAAAGAGGTTAACTCACCAGCACAGCAGAGTACTTTTTTTAAACTTATGGGATGTCAAATTTCATATAAAAAATGTTTCCTCATCTCCCTACATTTTTTATATATGGAGTTTGACATCGGCAGAGAATACGGAAATACTTTGAATTCGGTGGGGAATTTACCGGTTATTTAATTAACTTAATACAAATCTACAATTCTTCCAACGTACACTTTTCCAGTTTTTCTTAATATAAATAAGAATACAAAACGAATGGATCAGGGGACCCACGCGAGCCTGTTTTGCAAGTGGCCTGGCAACCTAACCTTACAAATGTAAATGAAAAGAGTCAGTAAGCACTTACTCTTTGGATTTTTTCTATACCCAAATAAGGCAATTTTGCTTGTCTACAAATCTCTGATCAAAATTTTATTCGATGTATAAATTTTCTGGAGCACCCAATTTTATAATTCTAACATTTCTTCTGTTGTATACGGCTCTATGTTCCACGATTCTAAACAGCTGATAATTTGTGTCAATGTTGAATTATTTACGCACACAATGTAACATAAATAGTAAAATCTGTTAAAATCAGCAAGTTATATAAATAACTATGTATAAATAATTTCAGCCACCACTGTATTACAAAAACCCATAGAAGAAAACGTTTTTTTCAATCTTAACTTAAGGCTTGTTTGACGTAAAAAATATTGTTTCACACAACTACAGCAATTTGAGTTTTGAAGTGTTACGCCTCAAAATCACATGCTGTGCTATGACATGATATTCGTGCAATTTTAATTTTTTCACTATTTATGCAACTAGAACTCTGTTATTAAAATTGTTAAATTGTGCATAAACTTACATATTTATTTAAACACGTACAAGCGGCTATAATCGTATGCATGCCTTTGTAGTTAAATAATTTTTTACGTGTAAAACGTGTATCTGTATCACACTTTATAACCATGGCTTAATTGATTCAATTTGCTAATTTACTAATTAAATTCAACTAAGAATTTAAGCATGACGCTTATTGCTATTGTTTTCTTAACTCTTGCGAAATGCAGTGAATTGAAACTGAAATTTTTAGGGGTAGTCGATGGCTGTATATTCTACTTAAAAGATAATGTTAATTGAGGATATACAAAATTGTAGAGGCGTCTCTAAATCGCATGTCGTTTTGGGTTTGCGATTTATACTTTTGGGATCTGAGCCTAGATGTTCTGGCAATAAAATATTGCCAGAAGCGCATTGGGTAGGACAAAAATGCGTACTTAACAATGCCCTAAGCCTCCACTATGATAGCTGAGCTCATTTTGAATTCCTCGGACCTTAAAATAAACACAGTCTAATATATAACTGTCTAATATATTAACTGAGTTGTTTAAGCAGTTTCGATATCGGGTCTTGAAAACAAAAAACAGTGAACTATTGGATAAATAGAAACAATTACAGACCTTTCAGCCAGCAGGTCATACTATTTCTTTACTTCTGATATCCAGTAGCCATATCTTTGTCATGGTAGCTAACTTTACCCAACGATGTCGCCGTTGTAAAGAATCAAATAAGGAATATTAAATTGAATATATTTTTTTCTGTTCTTTCCTCAGATTTCAGCAATATATATTGAACTCGGGTTGTTTTCTATAAGACCAGACCCATAGGATTAAATATAACTGGAGTGATTTTTATTCATATATTTTAGTTCCATGCCATGTTACACGTGTAAACGATGAAACTTTTACTTAGGTTATAGAAATGCCAGATCGGCCGAAAACATTATCGCCGTTCTTGAAAAATTCGAGCCAGGCCATTCCTTGCCGTGCGCAAAACTTGAACTTTCGCAGACTTCACAGCTCAAAATTGGCGACAATAGCGGTGCTGTTTATTCGCTGAGTAGACTTAAGGCCATTGGGAAGGAGATCGCAATATATTTTTTTTAGCTATGAGGAGTATTGTAGAATGAATGAATATATTAACAAGAAAAGTTGCTATATATAAAATGACGCCAACCAAAATGGGATTCATGCATCCTCAAAAAATGTTTGTTTAGTTTGTATTTCGCGCCGGTAGCATCATTGGTACATAATTCTTCAAAAACTATGCTGGTGAAGCCAATACTTTCGAAGTCGAGCATTACAGACACATGATAAGCAATTCGTTCATGACAGATTCGTAATTAAAATTATACCTCGTGAAGAGATGTGAAATGGCTACAAATGTCGTAGGATTTGTTCACGCTTTTCTTTTTCTTGCGTGGATTCCTGCAATCCCTTGACTATGTCTATAAGCAGCAATCGACCAAATTAAGCAAGATCAGTGTAGAATAGTGTTTGAAGACTGGATCTCTCGAATCTGTGCCAGTGTGCGAAGTGATATGAGACATTTGGACGATGTACATTTGGACGATGTAACACAGACCGAATAATAATACATCTTAGACAGCTTATTGTGTATTTCAATATAGTGGATCCTATAATTATTTTAAATAAGAGCTTGGTAACTCTTATTTCTAGTGATCTTTATTCTAGTGATTTATATAAAATAATTTCATGGTTCCTAACAAGTTTTGAGACTCCTTAAATATCGCCCCTAGCAACAAACCTACATGATCCTGTCATAGCTTTTGTTAACATCCGACAGCGTCAACATACAATACAAAACACATTTCTAGCTCTTATGACAGTTTATAGCAATAAACATGAAATGTTAAAATTAAAATGACATCTCAACAATAATGTACAATAACAAATTCTAAAGCACATACATACATATTAAAGAGCATTACCAATAATAGGTTGTGTCGACTCTTATATTCGCTACACCTGAAGAAATACTTCATCTATTATTGAAACTTTTTTTTACCAAAAATATAATTCACATATCAGAATTGCCACTTTATCAAGCAAAGACTTACAATCGAGTAAGAATGGGATTGAATCTATTGTCCAAATGCATGCTCTGTGAGAAAATATTTTTTTGAAGTTTCTCCGAAAATTTATGTCACACGAAAAGCTAATTTTTGGTTGAAATTCGACATATTCAGACGAGCTACTCTATAGCCAAGAAAAAACTTCTGCAATGTTTGAGAAAAAACAGAAAGGCTAAGCTGGTTAACCAGCAGCAGCTGCAGACATAAAAAACGCGTTTTTAGTGAGATACCAGATGTCAAATATTAAAAGCTGGACTTCTTATACACGGATAGTAGTTGTAGCAAAAAAAAAAAAAAACAAATCATAATAAAGAGGTTTGCAATCAGAACTGGTCGATGTTTAAATGAAACAAATGAAGCAATGCTAAATTATTTATTTCGATCCAAATGAATATTTCCAAGTTTACAAATGTATTGATAAACTGGAATAATCACTTCATAGTGAAGGGTACAAAAAGGAAATTCAAGGAGAAATATCGTAAAATAACTACCACAATATTTGTTAGATACTATAACCTACAAAAATGTCCACAAAATACCAACTTACAGAACAAGCGAAGAAGAGTTGGAGATATGTTATGTTCATAATATCTGAACAAGTGTGTAAGTGTTAATGTATTTGTAAGAGCAATTGTACATTTATGTTTGTGTACGACTGCAAGTTAGTGATGTAACTGTTGTAGTTTGATGTCATAAATAAAATATTGACAGCTTATGTAAGTCAAAATATATAATAAGGCTACATTGTTAAACTCTTGTCATAACACACACCCAGCCACACACATATTATAACAATATTGTTAAATGTTTATATGTAAACGGTGTCAGGTTTTGAAACATATAACTTTAGTGAAGTGAAGCAGTGAAAAACGATTTATTTGTCAGACACAATTTCTTGGTATTTTTATTTGAATATAATTTCTTGTGAAAATCATTCAAGGCTGGCTGTGTTGTAATCCAAAGAGAAGCTTTAACCTTCGCTCACGTATGTGGCATGTAAGGCAGCATATCGGTAATACCTACAATATAATTGTTGTACATGTGGATTTTTGGAACGATTTTCCGTCATCCCTTGTCAAGTTTGGTTTGGTGACAAACCGGTTTCGGCTATGTGACATCTTCTGTGTCATTGTTCGTTCTGTTTTACATGTATTTAAACATCTCCTTCTTATTGGCAGAGTCTAGTGAAGTTACAAAATCAAATATTTAATGAACTGCAATTCACAGATATAGGACGCAATATAATAATATTAAAAACGTGAGTTATCGATCAACACCGTCTGCCTGGACCTCTTAAAATCTGTTGCTCTTTCTATAAGAAGTCAGTATATAAATGGGTTTCCGAAAAGGATAGGTCAATGTTGGCAGTCTGTGCGAATCATCTGGTTTTCTAGTAAAGCATAGTTGTACAACTGCTCTTACGATGCAGCTGCAGATCTAAGACAAGAGCTCAATGATGATCGTACGATTTTGTTGGTGTTGTTAGACCACTCAAAGGCCTTTGACACAGTCGATCACACTATTGATTCAGAAGGTAGAAAGCATGGTGAATTTTTCATTAACGTCTACTAACCTGATAAAATATCTCAGTCAATAGCAAACTTACTTATTCCCTGTGGCTAGAGGTGTACCACAAGGCTCGATTCTCGGAAAACTTCTTTTTTTATTTTTGCCAGCGATTTACCAGACCAATTAAAATATTGCAATGTTACAAGGTATTTGGATGCCCAACGTATATGTAAAGAACCGGGGGATTTGACTTCGGTATACTTTTTCTGTAGGGGTTCCAGAAGTCGCAGGTCCATGCCAATAAACTGCAATCGCTATATGCTCTTTAAGTTAAGACAGAATTATTGAATATTTTATCTGTCTTATCTGAGCCATAGTGCGAAGCCTCGATGAATACTGGAAAACTGTCTTTATTTATATTTTAAAAGGTTCCAAATAACTATTTCCATCTTTGGAGAAAGGTGTAACAAACAAATTACATATGAAGTCCGCAGGTTATATGAGGCCTTCAGAAATTTGTTTTTCAAACAAGTGACAAGTGAACAGACTGACATTCAGTAACAGACTTCCATACTTGTAAGGGGATAGTATTTATTCAATATTTGAAGAAAGATATCAGAAGCTGTGTTTTGCACAGCTGTGGTGTTCGTATTATAAAGTAGTAAGTCAAAAATCTTTGCAACCCATAAAAATATTTGTAGCGAAATGAATTTCTCTATATCAAAAGGTTTCTAGGTTGATAGCTCTCAAACACTAACTTCAGCGCCATCTTGCGGGAATTTTCGCTTCACTTCTGTGTAAATAAATAAATAATGGAAGTAGACTCGATTTTCGATATAATAAAATTTGTTGAAATGTTGGCAATGCAGTGGCAGCCTAGCTGTACTTGACAATGTCAAAAAAACACACACATACACATAAATGTGGGTGACAATGAGAAAATGTTGCTGATATTAGTCACATCCGTTGCTTTGGGTAGAACTACGGCTTGTTCGAAATTTATTCGTTGCCCTTTTTTTTATGGCTAAATAAATTTTTTCTTTAGATTCAAATATTGTCAGTGACCAGACATGAGCATTCAAGTCATACTTTTACCGCTTGTTGCTCCTTTTCACTTAAATATGGAGTATGGTGAAACAATTAACACCACTTATCGCCCGTCAGAATTTTTTTTTTATAAATTTACTTTATTTAATATTTCCGAATTGTTTTCAATTTAGAAGCAATTAAAAATATTTTGCCTTTTAGTTTAAGTAAACAAGCATTTTAGAATCGAATTTTGACGCCTTCAATTTAGAGCTACTGGTTCCTTAGAGAGCCTATTTGTCCAGCACCATGCAAATCTCTTCTCCTTTCTGATGCGCAGCTGCCAGTGGGAGCAGTAACTGAATAGCAATTAGAATGATTGTAAAAACTTTCATTTTGAAGCTCGTTCTTTAGCAAATTATAACTTTGTGATATTCTTAGTAACTGAAAAATAAGTACAATTTGGCGACTTAAATATGAAATTTTTAGCATGGAAATTTCTAACACTTGTGCTGTATCGAATGCAATTATAGGGTGACCATATAAATTAATATTGAATATAACATTAAAGTGATTCTTGGTTTAACAGGGCGTGAAACACCAACTTAATTAATTTGTCATGCTACCATTCACCATATAGGAAAACATGATAACGAAGAAAACAAGTTCAGTCGGTTTAGCTTCAGCGAATGTAAAGGGTGTAACAATAAGTGTGAAATATAGAAATCGCTGCTGTAATTAATCGATTTTTTTCATGCAGTCCAGTTGATGCCATGAGAAGTCCGTTACCATGTATGTTCTTGTTACGAATGCCAATTATTAATTTGCAACTAATAGAGTTACATTCGAACCTTATATGCCTTTCAAAAAAATATGAACTACTAAAAATTTACTATAGTTTACAGTGCAAATAATTGTTTACCATCTTTAAGTTTGGCCTTCGGTATTAGTTGCTTATTATAATGTTGAACTCTCATATCGTTTTAATACAAACATTTTCGATATCCCGCTAATTTATGGATCCCTTTTCGACTTCCCTCTTTCCACGAATTGATTTTATGCAACCGATTTGTAATTCACGACTGCCTTACTATCATTCAATTCTCGTGCTACCACTAACTAGAATTTACTCTCGACTGTAGTGATTTCAGACTGTCGACTGGTGACTGTCGACCTTCTTCCTCATCATTGAGTCTCTTGTTAATTGCTAGCATTTATTTAAGGCTTAGGTCCACCATGGCATTCATATTTAACAAGTGTCTGACCGTGGACCTAAGCCTTATACTAGCCAATGCTGGACATTCCCACACAATGTGCGGTACCGTCTAATCCTTGCGAGGGTTTCTTGTCCATTTCTTAAAAATTCCTCCATTGATCGATAAACTTCGAAGTTCCTATAGAGGTTAACCTGTCCATCTCTTGCGAGGCTTCATTAATCATCCCTTCCGGAATTTCGCGGCTTATTGTTGTTTTTCTTTATAAATTTTATGTTGGTGAACTGTAGATAACAGCATAATTGGATTTTTTGTAAAATTTTAAATATTTGATAAAATTTAGTGTTTTAGTGCATTTTCAGCCTTTGGGTAATTTTTGTTATTAAATTTCAAAATATGGTGAAGTTTGTGTTTGGTCCCTTGTTGTTAAAATTAGGTTTTTTGTAAGATATGTATATGCCTTTTAGACATTGTATAACATTGATTTTGTTAAAATTGGGAAGCTTCTCATAAAATATTGATAATTATTTTTAAAAATTATTGGCGTAACTGCAAAATTTTGGTAAAATTAAAAAGTTTGGTTTTTTTTAAATTAACTGAAATTTTAAACTTTGTTAAATTAAAATAATTTTGTTCCGTTTAAGTTTTTCGATTTTAACGTAAATTTTCGAACTTTTGGTTAATTAAAAATTTTGGTAAATTTTGTACTTCTTGTAATTATTTGGTGCCACTTCGGTTATCTTGAAACATTTTTTTTCAAAACTTTGTTATTTTGGCAATTTAAAATTTTTTTTCTATAGATTGGTTTTGTAAGTAACTTTAAAATGTTGTTTAATTTCCCATTTAAAATTTTGTGGTGAATTATCAAAGTTTGTTGAATTTTGGTTTTATATAACTTTTTTGGTAAAATTTTGGTGGTGCATTGAATTTTGAATTTCGACAATTAAAAGTGTTGTATTCCAATTTTCGAATTTGTGGTGAATTTAAAATTTTGGAAAAATTTTGAATTTTTCGAAATTTGAAAAAATTCTGGTTTCTTTGTTAGTTTCTACAACTTTAAGGTTGCTTTATAGACAATTTTTTAAGGATTCAAAGCATGCAAATTGCATAAACCTGTGTGTAAGCGCTTCCCCGTGAAAGTGAAATAACAAAAAAAAAACCCAGAAGGTTTTTTTGCCCATATCACGGGAACTTGTGAACCTATATGGCTGATTTTATACAGCTAAATTTGCCAAACGTGCTGACGACATGGGCCAAGTTTTAAGATCTTATTTTGTGTAGTGCCGTCGGAAAGCTGATTTCAACATCGACCAGAAGAACATCGATAATTAAACTTTCCTACCTATTAGGATCCAGAATATACGTATGTATATACTTTGTAGGATCAGAGCTGAATATTGTAGAAATTATAAATGGAGTGACAAACTTATATATACCCTTTTAAATTTTGTCAAGGTCATAATAAAAAAAGTTTATCAAACAAAGATTTTAATTCAGATTTTTCAAATGAAATAATAAGTATTTGTAATTAAGCTTTAATATATAAACTCTTTATTTTAATTACAATTACTTGTAATGGATATTCTCAATCACAATTACACTTTACATGAAATGAAACATAAAATGTAAATAAATTCGCCCAGGTCTTCCTTTGTTATGTAGTAAGTTTATTTTAAACTAATTGTATAATCTTTGATAAGCCTTTCAACATATTTACAAAATGTTGTCCATTAGATAACACATTCAAAACGAAACATCCGTTTCCTTTACACATAAAACTTAATAGCGGAAATTATATTGCAAAGGGAAAGATAAGAAGTACGATAATACACTACAATTTCAATTAAATTTATTAAAAGCAAAAAATATTATCACAACTCTCACTACACTATCAACATGCATGCTACTCGTGTTATTTGAATCATTATTTGCATTTCACCTGGCCTTCCAAACTACACGTTGGCATGCACCGCTAATAAGTAGCATTTAGTATTACCGCTCTTACTGCAACATCTATCGTTTTTAAATAAACAACATTGCAAAGTCAATGTGGTATGAAGCAGTGGTATGTTGAAGCATATATTTAAGTTAATAATAATGTTACCTTTTATGGTTTTAATGGCCACACTTTGTTTAAGGTTTTAATTTATTCCTGTAGTCTTTTATCTTCATGTTCGTTAAAGTTGCAATGTCAAGAATTTCCAGCAATATTTAATAAACATTGCAAACATAAATAAGAAAAAAAACATACTCGCAAGAGGCATGCAGCCATGTTGATGTTGTTCTTATTAGTGAACACAATTTTGGAATGCGGTCTTCCGCAATACAAGAGTACCACCATGATGTTGTGCCTTCAAAAAATAATTCTGCAAGAAAATAAATATTGTATTAAGTCATTAATGTAAAAAAACCTTAGTTAAACCTGACAATTTAATGTACTTATCCTTCTCATTATTTTAAAAAACAGCAACGTAACTGCCCGTAATTCATTTAATTGTACCCTTAACCACAGGTGTAAAAGGCATACATACATGTATAATATATTGGTATCGGCCATTCCGTTTAGTAATATTTATTTGCTAAAATATACCAATATTTATATTTAGCTATATTCAGCGTCCGTCATCTTTTATATCGGTGTGGCAACGTTCTAAGAACTTTGACTTTTGTCAATCGATTGAGTTAAGAACACATGTTTTTGAAACGTCAATGCAGTAAAAGTTTTACCATCACCGCTCTCATTGGAACCGTTTTGCGATGCATTTCGAAAGCGAATTTGAATAACCGACGAGGCTCATTTCACACTCTGTTAACAAACAAAGTTGTCGCATTTCTGGAACAGATACTTCACGTGGTCTAAAAAATACCATGGTTGATTAAAAAATTGCTGTAGGGGCCAGCATGATGGCTTATTGCCTGCCCACAAAACGGTGGAAGAGGTTTTGACGGTTACTGGTTTCAGCATTCCACGCTGCAAATAAAATTATGCAATTTTGCAACAAAATTTCCCTAGACATGTGATGTCAAAACAGGCGAAAATTACTGGCAATCTGGGTCTCCTTAAGCAGGTTACTTTGAAATAAGGTGGTATTATACGTAACAAGAACTTGGTCCCCATTTTGACCTCAGTACTTTTAATACCCGAAAGGTTTTTACAGGCGCCTTGCCTTTTTTTCATATATATTTTTTTTGTGTGGCTCTGACTTCAAGTTTAATTTAATTTTTTGTGTATGTATATATTTGTATGTGTGTACAAAACTCCTTTTAACTTAAAGTTTACAAAAGGTTCGGTTACACCAAATGTCAGCTCCCATAATAATAATTTTGATGGGTAGAGCGTCAGTGATAAGGTAAAAATATATAATAAAAATGTTCACCTTCATATCTCGGTAAACTTTTGTGGCAAACTTTTAAACATCATATTGCAAGTTGTATAACTTTATGATTAAATGATTTTTAAGTTTTGCCAAGCCAAGCCATTTATACATGTGGCCTGGTGTAGCAAATTTCTTTTAGCTTTTCTGCTTTCGTGTTGTTAAGTTTTTACTTAAATTTATAATAACACTAAAGATCACGCTATAACCGAAAATTCCCTGTAATACTTGTATTAAAAATTCTATAGAAGTCTGAAATAACCAAAATGGTTTTAACTTGATCTCAAACTCAAAAATGGAAAAAAAATCTTAAAAATTGAGCAAAGAGCATTTGATAATTAACAGTAGAACAAAAAATAAAATACAAAACTATGATGAGCGGGAATTATTCTATTTGTTTATGTTTTAATTGCAGCTACTGAAATGTAAAACGTATTTGGAAAAATTAATATCCTCCAATCTTGATCGCAGGCACAGTGATCGGGAGATTTTCAGTATTTCTTATGTGTCAGATTCGTCGGTTTGTGTTCGTATCGAAAAGTTACTCATTGTCTAGCATAGAGGCGCGAAACTCCGGCTGAAAAATGGTATCTGTTTATCCCTATACAATTATAATCTTCCATCTGGGACCTATAAGTGCCCCATCACTGAAAGTCTCGTTCTAATAATATATCATTACTTTCACAAGCTAATCACAACTTTCACTGATGATCACTTAAATATGCTTGAAAAAGATTAGTGTTCCATGTATCTAGTCAGAGAGCGATACATCGAAAATTCCAGACTAATACAATTAAATATCTGGCATTTGTTTAATTTTTTAATACTAAAGGCACTGCCAGACTGGGCAAATATTAGGCGAAAGCATCCCAACAACTATTTTTTGAATATGTTTTTTTTAAATATCACATGTCGTATATACATATATACTCGCAGAAAAAAAATTAAGTTTAATAATACAATAATTTTTTTACAATATGTTGCCTCCTAAGTTAAGTAGAAACTTGTCTTACTTAACAAATATTTGTTTATATCATTAAACACGTGCCACGTCTCTTACCGTACTTTAAGTAACTGAAAAAACCAAAATCCATTTAGTCAGTGTCGTAAAATTTGTGAAAAGATTGAGAATAACTTTAATAAAATAAATGTCTAAAAGAAGTGAACTCCATTCTCTTTGAAAACTTTCACAATGTTTAACAGCAGCAACTGAAAACATAAACACAAAATATTATGACAGTCAGCGAAAATGCCATAAATACATAAATTGATTCTCCAACGTGGAATTTAATGTCACTGTTGTAAAAACCTAAAGAATAAAAGTGTCATCATTTAGCAGTAAAACGTTATTTACATAACAAATTACATTAAGTGCGTGTGTAGTACTCGTATATACAAAACGTTCGCATTTATATTGCGATTGTATGAGTGATATTTCATTATACTGAGTGCGATTATTTTTGTTTTTGTTCTTCTTTTTTGTGCCATTTTCACCAACACGCTATTACTATTCCCTACTACTTCATATATCAATTGAACATAACAGACCACTCTTGTGGTAATCATTTGGAGAATTTATGACGAAATTTGCAGCTTTAAATTATGCCATTAAACACGGCATGTAACTTATACTGCCAACAAAATTTATGTTTAACTTTAGCTGGCATTGTTGCTGTTATATGTTGTCGTTGCTCAAGTCATGATTGTTGGTAACGTTGCTGTTGTTCCTGTTGTTGTTATTTTTATTGCGGCCTGACTGGTTGACTACCACACATAAGAGGCATGCAACTAATTGTATGTGTATGTATGTATGTATGTGTATGAAAAACACGCATTACATTTCGCTACATGCTCTAACTCACACAGCTACACACGCAACTTTAACGAGAGCAATATAATTCATGCTTAATATGCATGTGTTTGTTCTATGCGTGTAGGTTAGGGTGACCCTAGAGGCGTAAATTAGTGAAGACAAGTATAGATCAGTAAAAGGTAAATCTTTAGCAGAGCCGACTTGGACAGATTTCGACGCTCGTATTTATTAATAGTTTTTATTTCTTTAGTTAATTTGCTTTCATAACACGTGAAATTCGCGTGGCATCTACTGGTTTTAAACTTCCTTAGGAACAAGTAATGAACATCCGAAATTTCTATCTTCGACTCAAATATTTGATGGAATTTTGTAATTTTTGCCAAATGTTGCTTATTCCTGTTTTTCACTATGACTCGGAGTGCAGGGTGAGAAGCTAATATAACGTTTACTTATCTTCCTCCAATTAAGAAGAACGTTTTTCCATACAAAAATTAAATTCATCCGCACAAAAGCTTTAGTTGATATTTCGATGCTGCCAGTTCATAAAAAATGATTTTGAACTAAAATAAGAAATAGGTTTATCAAACTTAAAAGCTTGCCATTTTTAATTTACAACTGACTGTAATGCGCTAATTGTACCCTTTGTGAGATTTCCCCTCACTACTACTTTTAAGAGTTTTATGCAATCGCTATTATTATGCATTTGCTCTTTAGCGATTTACGCTGTCGACTGGTATTACTCTTCCTGCATTCTCATTCTTGAGATCTGTTTTGGAGCTACTTTTATTTTTTAAGTCCACATGAAGCGCAGAATTTGACATATCAAGAACTTGGTACTCATTTACTTTCTCAGCACTTTCAACAGCCGATATGTACGGATAGGAACTTGGTTTATATTGATATTTAAGGTTTTGTGCAAATATAATTGTTATAGAGAACAATGTATTAAAATTAAACTCTTACTTCTTAGAAAATTGTATTTAAAACGAACATATTGTTGCTTAGCTATTATTTGGATTTATTCCACTGAATGAGGGCATAAAATCAACTAGTGTTGATATATATTTCGTACCCTTTCTGATTTCAAAATTGATTCTAACTCATTCAGATTAGAGGCATTTAATTTCCCGATGTACAAGCTCCTGGAGATAAGATCCGGAGATTGCAATTGGCAATCTAAAATATGCACATCATGTTCGCTTAGTTAGCTACGTGCTAAGCAAATTGAGTGCTTGCGATCATTATTATATTGGTATATATATCAAACCAGACCGCTAACTTTTCGACCCCCATTCCTCAAATTGATTTCAGACAACCGATTTGTAATGTATCATTAGCCTTTACTATCGACTATAATGATTTCAAATTGTCGACTGGTGACTGTGCCAGGTTTAGGGCATACGAGTAATTTTTACCCATATTTATATTTTTTTAAAGATATTTTCTGGGCATTATAAATTTTTTCCGGCCTTTCCGGTAACAGTCGCTTGATCCTAAAGCGATCAATAGCCGAAAGATTGAATTTGTAGTAAATGTTTCGGCATTTGCAGCGCAAATCATTTAAAATAAGCATCAAGTATTCTTCTAAGCTACCAATTGTCTAAGGGGTTTTGCCGTAGCCTAAATAATTCATATCTTAAAAAATTATCCATTCTACGTCGTCTTAACTCAGAGAGTAAAACTTCAAGGGATACCCTTGCTACTCTAAATGCTTAAACTGCCTATGCCTATGCATTCATGGATGTGCATTTTTGTTGTTGATTTTTTTTTTATTACAAACGTTGTTGTTCTTGTTGATATTTTAGTTAAAAGTCAGCTATGCAATGACTAACTACTATTGTATAAATTGAAAAAAGAAAACGCACAGAAACACCGAAACACAAACAGAAATACAGAACTCAAGGCTTTAAGCGCGGCATTTGAGTAGAGTGTTAAATATTGCAATTTATCACGCAAATGCGTTTTTCAATTTTAACATGCCGCTGGGCATCATAAAAAAATGTTGTTATTGCTGTGGCATATTAAATGTAACCGCTGGTTGACGCTGGTTGTTCTGGTTGTTGCTGTTGGTAATACGAATATTGTTGAAATTGCTGAAATTGTTGATTTGACAGCAGCTCAATTTTAAATAATTATTTTTTTTTGTTCTGTTGCTCTATAAGGAATATTTAGTAAAAATCGCCTTGTAAATGGTAAATTACATGTATGTAGATGGGGCAAATGGTACAAGAAAACGCACAATACCGACGTTGGCAAGGAAATAAATTGCTTTTTTTATTTTTAACAAATTGGCGAAAGTTGTGTAGTTACCGTGTTGCCGTTGCCGTAGTTGTTAAAAATTTTCAATGAACGTAAAATTAAGACCGCTCGTATGCGGTTGATAATATTTTAGCTGTTCTTATCTATGGGGAACATCACACATTTATTTTTTTTTTACTTTAAATGACAAGTGTTTTTTTTTCTCTTCTAAATTCATATACATAAACTTGAAGGCAACTAAGAAAAGCTGTTTTTAGCTTTTAAGAAATTCATATTTTAAAGTACACGAGTGTTTAATTTCAGTCATGGTATTCAAATTTATGACACGTAACAGCAGTAGCTGTGACAGATTAATCTGTATAGACTTATAATATACGAGAATACGAGCATGTATTAACTTACTCGTACTTACCTGAGGTGTCACAAGTCAGCAAACAAATATGAATTTGAAATCTTAACTGGATCACAAGAAATGATAATTGAGTTGAGTAAGTAAAATTTAGTAGATACTTGCAGTGGCAATAGCAGTGGTATTATGTTTCGCATAGATTTTATTGGCCCAAATAAGTCAAATATATTTTCAAAGCAGCCGACTTGAAATAATTTATGAAATGACACTGGAAAAAAAACAATTTGTAATGATTTATTTTGTCACTGTACGAAACACATTTTATACATACAGTGAGTTATAAAAGTGTTTTTAATTAAATTTATGAAAATAATTTCCAAAATATTTTTGTATGTTCTAATAAAGTAACCATATTTGAAATCATGTCTGCACTAAATAATCATGTCTGCGGATAAGATATCAGCGAATAAAGCATACATAGGGTCAATTGAATATTTTCCGTGACACTGTCCAGTTTTCGCACAAGGAAAACCAGCATTTCGCAGTGGCTACACTAACAGATAGATATACATCTTCTAAGGCAAGCTGATTGAAAAGTATTGTCGAACTTTCTGTTACCATTGAGCGTTCAGGAACCCAATCGTTCGATATCTCCCGGGTTCCTCAAATCTTGTGCGTATTTGAACCGACTTGTTTTAACATCATGCCTATCCGGTCCGAATTTCGTTACTTTCTGCATTTAAAACCACATTGATACTGATTTTATATCGCTCATTAGTCATGCGCAATATCTTAAGGTATGGCGGCGATATTCTTGTCGGAGCAAGCACTACGATACTTTCGCGTAGAATTATTTATTTTCGCCATTTGGTCATTGTTGTGACCTTATTTTTCATCTCTCATTCGGAAAATCCGCTGGCATCCATCTTTTAGGCACATCCTACACACATTTTCTTTGTCGATGTTGTTCTCAGGGAGAAAATATTCGTAGTTGTCGGAGAAGTATTTTTTTCACGTTCCTGTTAACCTCTTGGACTTGTACACAAGTATCTCTTCCCGGTAATCCTATAAGTTGTCGAAAAGAGACCCAAATTGTATGAGGTCCGCTTCGATATTAAGTCTACATTAACACATTAAGCTGTATAGAGTGTAACCATAAAAAGCTCTTAGCCGCTATCCAGTGCAAATACTGCTTTCGTGCTCGTAGAAAGCTATATCAGAACATTTGCTGCTTCGTCTGTGTTCCTGAGGATAACCGTTTTGATCAGGTTTTATAGAATTTTCCAAAATAGTCGCCCTTACAGTAAAGATTTCCTTACTACGCAAGTAAATTTCCCATACAACCGGAGGTCGACTGTTGTCGAGTGTTCGCAAACTAGCGGCCAAGCGCTTCTTGGTATATGTAGGCTACCTCAAACCGCCAACTTCATTAGGCAGCTCCTCTAATGTTACTCGCTGAAAGCGAAACATGTGATATTGTGTGAGATAACATAGAAAATAGTTAAAGTAGTACAGGCTACATTTTAATAAAAAAAAACAATAACAAGAATTCTCAAACCAAAATTTCATAAATGGTTGGGTGATTTTCGTTAAAAAAAGAATCAACTCTTTTGGGCTTCTAGTTCTAAAAGTTCTAAAGTTATTGAAATTATGGGACACTTCCATCTTATGAGATATTTAGAATCTTCTAATTTACTTAGCCACCACAAATATGGGTTTCCTAGAAGACGATCTGCGTGATACCTGCTATCTTTTCCATCGGAAAAATAGTATTCCCACCATTTCGTCGATATATCTAAGGCGTTTGATAAAGAGCAGCAAGGTGCACAACTGTCAAATCTTATCGATTTTGGTATGGATAAGGATTTCTCCCGATTCATAACAAGCTTTTGCAGAGATTTTACTATACGTGTTGATATAAATGGGGTTTTACCAAGCGAGTTCAAGAAAAAGTCAGAGATACCACAAGGCTCCATACTATGCCTTATTTTTCTAAATGACTTTCTATGTCAGTTTATCTATCCAATCTT
Source organism: Phania funesta (assembly GCA_963932375.1). Lineage (NCBI taxonomy): Eukaryota > Metazoa > Arthropoda > Insecta > Diptera > Tachinidae > Phania > Phania funesta. Next base: position 96,861,418 of record OZ010653.1, on the reverse strand, counting down.
TTCTTTCGCGGATGATTGCAGCTTTTGCTATTCGTTTTCACAATCACTTGCAAATATAATTGATATGCTCAAACAAGATCTTGCGATAATCTCTGGATAAGATCACATAAAACTCAAGATTGTGTGCTTACTCAAATATGCACGACAGATTATGTTGCTTCGTCTGCAGTTACGGAATTAGAAGCTCTTGATGTTCTTGTCACGCAAATCTAGTGAGATTTTTGTTGGACTATATACATTTTTCAGATCGCCAAGGAGGAACTCATGAGTCTCAGTTGTTTAAAACAGTGTAAGAGATACAGCACTCCATCTTATCTCATTATTTACACGATCAATATCCAACCGAAAATGGAATAAAATTCCCAGTTATTGACCGGTGCTTTAAAGTCGAATTTGAATCACCCTCTCTTGTGTAAAAATACCTGTAGATGACAGTAGGGTATCCAACGCTACTGACTTCTATCTTTACTACAACGGAATGTGATCCAATGAGGGGGCATCTTGTTACTTGAGCCTATGTGCGGATAACACATTATTCATTAAGCGATCTTGCGATCGTGGTAGATTATCCAGTAAACTCTTTCTTTAGCCGCAGTGTTCGTATATAGAAAAAACTCCTGCCGCTTTCAGTCGAATGTCCACAAATGATATTTCCGCTATCCGCCTTCGTTTAATAGTTTTTGTTAGTTCCCGCAATAAAAAAATATTTTCGCAGTAAACTTCGTATCGAATTTTAGTAGTGATGCTATATCTAAATGACAAAGGCATACCTCATGCCGAGTATTAAGTTTGTAATAAAGAGGTTTCCAATAAGGGATGGCCGATGTTGGCATTTTGGCTGCGTTCTTTATTATCCGATCACTGTTGCCAAATTCAGTTTTACGACTGACCAGCATCAAATTTGATAACACTATGACAGCACTGTCAACGGCGAGCGATATATATTAGCAATAGTCAGTTTTTTGATCCGAATGTAGCGCTATGGTGATGGACGACATGTAATTACATCAGGATGGTGATAAGTACCACACAGGGAACTGCATACTGGACATTCTACGTGAAGAATTCGAGGGTATGTTGTCTCTAGCAGAGATATCGTAAAATGGACAGCAAGCTCGAACGAGTTAACCACATTAAACTTTTTGGCTGGATCTTTGCTGCAGAATTATTTAGAGTATCATCCCCTTGTTTTATTTCATTTCAATATTAACAATCCATTACTAAATATCCCTTTACGTAAAATATGCATAAGAAAGGCAACTATTCATGGCATTTTTCATATTCCCTTCAATTTTCCAACAAATTTTCCTACTGCTTAAATTCACTGCATGTATATCATTTAATGAAATTAAAAATTAAAACCAAAATTCCAGCTCAGGTACGAGTAATAACAACATCTTGCTAACATAAATTTTAATAACGTACATTTTCATCATTAGACTAAACTAAATTATTTAAATTGAACATAAGACAACATAAATATCAACAACAGCAGAATTACGTTCACTCAAACATCGCATATTAAATGAAACTGCATTAAAAATCAAATTACTTAATAACACACATACACACAGCAACATACTCGCACAAGCCCCTATATTATGCCAGCACATGGAGGACTAGTTGCGTTAAAGACATATGAGTTTGTGATGCAACATGTACATAAGTAAGTCTGCTGATAATAAACGTTTAAAGTTAATGGAAAAAAATTTACATGATTAGTTTATTTTGCCAGGCTACACTGGCGCATTTGCAGCCAAGTCACACAGTCATACACTGTAAAGTGGTGTTGTTTGAGAGGCGGTATCATGTGCAGAAGATATAAAAATTCAATTTAAATTCACACTTAAATTTTATAGTTTGCCATAATTTTACCTAAAAAGGAGTAAAGTGAAGAATGGGTGCTGTTTTCTGCTTAAAAGCCAAAAAACAGTTGATGATCTATAAACATGAAGTTTATGTGAAAATTGATACTTGTGCGAGTTAATTTAGTTTTATAACAATTTTATTTCTATAATTATTTAATTTAGTTTAATGACTAAGAAACATTAAAAATAATTTCAAAGTGTTAAAATAAGGTATTCATGCATTATTCAACAGAATGCGGCTTGAAGGGGTCATAAAATTGCCTTTGTGTTGGCTGTAAGGGAAATGACAGAGAAAATTGTGTAGATGTAGTTGAAATGATTAAAAGTTCTATGAAGTTTATAAAAAATTCATTAATTAAACTTGATGAGACCTGTTTGTTGCTGCCTACCAAATATAAATGGTCGATTTATGTTGTTGGATTATAAGCCTGTGAAAGGTGTGGAGGTGCTTACCAAGGGATACAATATTGCGTTTCATCGTCTTAAAATACTTACAAAATAAGCAAAGGATGCAAAAACCAAATTTGATGAAATTTAGCTTATGAGTTTTACAGAGCACAATTTAAAACAAATTAAACTATATTATTTTAAAATCCATTCAAAACTACCCTGCAAAAATCGACTTTACGTTGTCCAGTTGAGTTCAATTGGAGTGTCTACAGCGTGATGCTACGATATTTGCCGTTTATTGTTTTTCCATTTTGAAGGTAATCGATGTGGATTATTCCGGGTGCATCACCCGGAGCAACTAATTCTTTAGAGTGCTGCTTAGTCTCCGGAGTACATACTGGATCCATGTTTCATCTCCATCTCAACACGCCGCAAAAATTTATTCGGATTGCGGTTAAACAACTCCAAACAATCCTTTGAAGTTGTCACACGCTTACCTTTATGGTAAATTGAGAGCAAACGCGGCGCCCATCTTGCAGACAACTTTCTTAAGCCCAGCTGATCCTTTAAAATCGAAACCACATTGCCATGTGAAATGCCTATGGCATCAACAATCTCGCGTTCTTTTACTCTTCGATCGGCCAACAGCATATCGTGGATTTTTTTTGACATTTTCGGGCGTACTGACCTCAATTGGACGTCCAGAACGTTCAACGTCATTTGTACTTTTGCGATCACAACGAAAATCAGTAAACCACTTTTTTTCCATTGAAATTGTTGGTGCAGAGTCCCCATAGTATTTATGGAGCTCTTCCTTGGTTTGACTGACGCTTTCTTTTCGCCAAAAATAATGTTTAGTGAGCACTCGTAATTCACTTTTTTAAATTTTTAGACAAATACACGAGGTTGTATGTTTTGAACAGCTGTTAAATGCAAAGTAAATGACGATACTTGCTCAAAAATTGACAGTAGGTTATTAACAGGTGGTACTTGATGGGAACAGTGTTGGCTTTCATGAGGGAAGTTCGAAAAGTCACGGACTTATTGGTCCGCCTTTGTATTAATGGTCTTATTGACCATATCCTTTTTAGAGTAGTTTTTTTTGTGGCTGCTTCATGTACTCAAAGTAAAAGTCATTGTTGAGGTAAAAATACTTAAAAAAAATATTATGATTAAATTATTGTGTATGGTTGTAAACAAATGATATTATTATTGTAAAAAATAATAATATGGTCCTTTTAAAACGATAGAAAAGCAACAAAATTATGGTACCGGCCGAGGTACGAACACAGCTTAATATTCAGCGCGCTAATCACTTACGGTTCATCACCAAAAGAATTTTACATATTATGTCTAGTAGGAACATTTTAAGATTAGCGTTATTAAATTATTTAAATATAGTTAAAATACTTTATTTGTGGTTAGAATTTGAGTAGAAATTTTAATATTCAACTCAAAACACGTGCCAGGTTTTATGGATGGTAATACTTTAGTGATAAATTGAACACAATAATTTTATTTAACGCACTAAATTAATGTTTAAAATGTTTGCAAAGAACCATTATATATTTCGCACAACAATATATTGTGAAGGAACGACACAGAAAAGTTTTAAGTCGCTCAGATCATATGTACGGCTCGTTTGTTTGATCCTTCCCTAGCACATCGTAAGGTTAAATCGTCCACGTTTATTTTATTAAATTGAGTGATCTTGATCCTTGCTCTTTATCGACCATTGCAAGTTTCAATATTATTTAACTACACGCAATACAAATAAATTTTAACAAACATTGCAGCCCTAGAATTTTATTAAAAACCTCTTTTATAAAGCCCTGGTATTTCAGGTGCTTATATTAAAAAAGGATAACTTAAAATTTCCTTGAATATTTTTTGATTTTCATAAATGAAAATCCATCTAAATGTTTTTTCACAAATACTAGCCGCAACTGTATCTTACAAGGTCCATTTCGAAGTTCTAAACTTCTATGATCCAGGCGATCATTCATTTTTGGAACCAAATATCATCAATAACACGGTCTTCAATTTTGTGATGGCGCGTTAACCCATTACTAACTCTTACGTGGCAATAACTTTTTTTAGGAAAAATTATAAAAATCACAACACACCGTGTTCGACATCCATTTTACTTTTTTGTGCAATCAGCCATAAAATTAGTCTTATAGTCAAAAATCTTTTTTTTTTTCAAAAACTGATAACTTTCTTCAAGTATTTCAAAGGGCCCAAACAGATTAGTAGAAGCCCTTAATTCTTAACCGGGTTTAATTTTGTGGGCTTTGAAACCAACATTCTTACATAAAATACTTCAGTTGTTTCATATGCCAAGTCAAATTGTTAAGATATGTATCGAGAACATTTTTCATCAGCCTGTATGATTATTTAAAAAGAAACTTCTCATAGTAATTGACTGTATATATAAAACACATTTCGGATTACAAAAACTTCAAGATGACTACTTATTTTTTAATGGAAAGGCGTTTCATACCCTTAATGGAATGATTATAAGTATATTTTCACTAATATATACGTACATGTAGCTTGTTTTGATTTGTTTTTCAAATTTGTGAACATAAGCATAGAATTTTGGCCATAAATGAAGGTGCAGCTCTCGATGCCTTTGTCTGGAAAGAACCTGAAGAAAGCCTTCCTTTAGAAGAAAAATACAGGTATAATTTACACAATTTTTGGCTTTTAGGTGAGCATTGATTTCATAAAAAAAGTATGTGTCGATTATGTACATTTATATACAACAATAAGTTTATGTAAATATGTACATATTTCCTATTTCATGGTCACGCTCTTGAGCCGTAGTTTCTAACACCAAGCCGAAGTCGACAGGAAGAATCAAGTGAATCTTTTTTAATGATGTACATTCCAAAGTCAGATGCATTGTGAAAAGCGCGATTGAAATATTAAAAGGGAGATGGAAAATGTAGTGCCATGAAAATAGTAGAAGGTTGCAAAATATTCAAATCTGTGTGCTGCACTGCATAATTGCATGGATATACAACAAGTTCCCTTTGATAGAAATGAAAAAAAATTTTTATTTTCAAATTAAACTAAAAGAAAAATGTTTGTTAAATAAACAAAAATTATTGTTTTATACATGTACATATGTATCTGTATATAATTCTACGTTTAATTTATTACAAACGAGATCATAAAGTAATAAAATACATATTATATATGTATATATATTAAACTAATTAAAAGGTATCATATTTCAAGACTTCATAACCCCACATGGGCTACAAACTTAATAGAAAAGGTAAATGTCATCGCAAATCACTTAGAAAAGGTTTTCATATCACATGACATAAATAGTTTCTCTATTCTAAATATAAGTGGCACTGTTATTAATTCTATGAAATTTCGGCTATAAAAGTCACAATTAAAAATATAGATATGAAAAAACCAGCCGGATAGTATTACAGGATCAATGATAAGAAATTTACCTAATTATGCTGTGAGAATTTTACTATTCCCATTTAATGCCAGTTGACTTATTTCCATGCTCTTGGAAGATGTTCGTTAAGATCCCTAAACCAGCTAAACCCCTTACTTAGATTACGTCATACGGGCCTTTAGACTGATGTCAAATTTATCAAAGTTGTCTGAATCTTTAAAACATTTCCTTAATGAACAAAACATCATTGCGGACTATCAGTTTGATTTTCTTACGAGGCATAGTACTATTAAGCAAGTCCACAGAATTTTCACCGTTATTAGATCTGCATTTGAAAGTAAGCAATATTGTTCAGCTTTATTTATTGACATTTCTCAGGCATTTGATAAAATCTGACATGCTGGGCTATTTACGAAAATAACTCGAGTACTACCTGGAAGCTCTCACAAGCTTCTAAAGAGCTATTTGACGGTTAAAACAAAGTTTTTTTTTTACCAACTGCTTGTGATCTGCATACATCTATAGGAAGTAATATTGAATAAAGTAATATAGCTATATAATTTCGAAGCATGCCTTGCGCCAGAAGAATTTAGTTTTGAGGCCAAGTTTTTCCAAAACCGATTAGCTGTCGCTTTTCCTTGGTAGAACTGCTTTAGCCATATCACTGTGCTCGGACATGAACTGCGCAGGCATTTGCTTTTGCATGAAGTTAATTAAAAGTTAAGTATATTTGGTAAAAATTTTATATATTTTCTTGCTCTCTCAACGAATTCTTTGAAAACATTAATTCGATTGCCAAAGTGCTGATGACTTATAACTCAACGGACACTTGTTATCGAGTAACATTCTGTAGCACATTTCGAGTGCTGCAGATTTATTTGAACTACCTTAAGCGTCATTTTGTTTATTTGAGGAAGGTTCTGTAAGTTTCATCTCGGTGAGCAGATTGTTGGCGGCTTCAACAACATCAGTCTCACCACTACCAGAACCTGTTGGCCGGAACACCTTTACCTTCGCATCCCGCACTCCGAAAAACAGTTTGAAGCCGGCCTTCTCCAGCTCCACTATTGCCTTATCGGTAATGGCGAGAATAAGGCATGTGTGGGTGTCCCCTTGCTCTGTACGGATGATCGACCAGTCATCCATGGAAATGTTGGAGTTCTGGCGCTTTAGACACTCCAGCATCTTTTTTGCATCGGTTGCCATTTTTGGTAACCAAATTCTTGCCCATGGTCTCATCGGGATCTCCTCAGCAGGGATGAGCTTAAGCCTTAAGCCCTTCCACGTACCGCTAATCTTAGCGATGCATTTGCTGAGAAAGTCCTTTGAGAACTCGTCCAAGCACTTGATTACCCTGTAGCCCCGGTGTATCTCGCCGGAGTCAAAACAGGGAATCGGTCCAGTCTTCCCTGCGAGCACGTAATCCATAACGAGCTCCGCCAGTTTAGACTCTATGGCACCCCATTCTGTTACCACAGGATTGATGGCACCATCTTTTTCGCTAGCCAGAGCCACAATGAGATGGTCCTTTACCACCTCGTTGAAAGGACGTCTGGCTGATGTTGACGTGGCTGCTATGTTTGGTCCTGGAGCGTTCGCCTTCTCTGCTATCTTCCTCCTTTTAGGCGATTTACCTCCCTCTGTCTGAGATCGGTTACGCTTGGACCTCTCCTCAGATGCTGCTTTAGAGGTGCTGGGTAGAGAGTCCTTATACTTAAGGTACTCGTCTACCACAGCTTGATACTTTTTTCGATCATCCTCATCGCGCTCATGAATTACACCACTGGCGGCGTTCTTGGCTATCTTGTCAAGTATAAACACCGCCTTGCTGTACCTTGCCTTCAGAGTCTCATGCTGGCTCTTCCTTTTGCGTTTTTTCTTCAATTGGTCATCAACCTTGACATCCATTTGAAGAATTTTCTCAGAGGGCAGTAGGGTACTATGTCTGGTTCCCTCACTGCCTGACAGTTCGACCAAGGTCTCTTGACTAGAGGCCAGAAGGTCTTCTTCGGATGCGTTTTCAAACCCATCCTGTTGTTTTTCTTTTTTATTTTCTTTATTTATTTCTTTGTTTTTCATCATTTTTGGTCCCACGAGTAGGCACGTAAGGGAATGGACCATCCACGCAGTGACGGCGTACGTGGACTAGACAAACATTACAACCGGCCCGTATCATAGGCACCGGAGTGGAGCTGTTAGCGACTAATCATCTTTTACCACTAATTAGCCATTCAGGTTCTCGGCACTGCTTCCTACCACCTTAACCCTACAAGTGGGCCAGTTTTGGTCCGCGGGCAAGAGTGAAGTTCCAAAGCGGGGGGAGAATGCCCAGAGCTTCATTGATTTCTTATATAAGACATCAATTCGTTCTGGTGCATTCTGTGGACCGGTCGTATGCCATAAAGGGGACGTTTGCACAACGAGTCCCTCAATGACATCCAACCTTTCCGCGGGCCCTCCCGTTGGGGTTAAGGTTGCTGATAGCCATGTGACTATTCCAATGAAGTGTCACCGGCCAGCCACATCCTAGAGCAACGGCAAGGTTCACTGAATGACCGCTTACGTAGCCTATCCCTCAGTGTCCCTGTTGTGTCCCACACCCCAAACTCACTTCTTTACCTGATCTTTGCCAGAGCGGCCTGACCACTATCAGTAATGTATCGGTCGCTCTGTGCTAGCTCCGTTCTGGATCATCCCCTAGAGCATCTACCTTGAGATGTGTCCAGACGTTGATTCAGAACGCCCATATCCGCCACCTGGGGACGCGCTCGATGGAAGACTGACAACTCCACACGAGTAGAATTTACAACACTCCTTATTCGATAACCATTGATAGAATAACGAAAGCAAGAAATTTCGCACGTTCGGGTAAATATCGCTCGTGATCGACGACGGGAATTAAAGGCTAAAGATTATTGCAGGTCAGTTTAAGATATGAAAGAGAGAGATTGATTGTGGTACAATAGATTTTATAGAATATATAATTTGCCTTAAATTACTGGCTGGTTCTTATAAGTTCCGATAATATTTCATATCCTTGTATAAAAATGTCTATCATATATTGTCTCCTACTCAAACGAATTTATTTCTTACCATTTTACTGAAAGCTAAATAGAGACATTTACTCAATACAAAATCTAACTAATTACTTACAAATTTATTTGCAACTTTATTAACAGTATACAATTTGAGGAAATTACATTTTACTATTGTATATTATAACTTCGTTAAGTAATTCCAGAACTAATTTATTGATAATCAAGTTAATTGAATTTAATTTACAAAATGCTTCTTAGAACTTGTGATCAAAACTTAAAACAAGCCCAAATAAAGAACATCAATATGATTACAAAGTGCATATTAATTTATAGGCTTAACTAGATTTAATTAATAAAACATAATCTGAAATTGTATGATATATTTGAATTGTTAGTTTAACAATTCAATCAATAAAAATGTTGTCTGAAATAAAATTATTCAAGTGTGTCTGCTTAAAGATAGAAAGAGAGGTAGAGAAGTAAAGAGAGATAGAGGGAGCGATAGAAAAATCAGTGTACGTGGTTAAGGAAAATAATCATCGCCACTAACAACCGACTGTCATCATTATAATGCTCTTTGAAATAAATATTTTCAAACAGGAAGCTACGTGAGGAGCGGTAGTACCAGGGTTATATACTCGCCACCAAGGTTGCAACCTTATTTTACATATTGCCACATTTGTATTTGTATTCTTTGGACAGTGTTATGTGTATTTGAATGTACATGTGCAAACACATCATTCATCTTAACTAAGAGCTTTTCATTTTGAACTTCAATAATTTTCTTATTTGTTTAGTGCAAATGGAAATGTAATTGCAGACCAATTGCCGGAACAGAACTTTAAAAGAAGGATAAACTCAACACTTTTAAATTGAGATATCGGTAACTATATATTGGTTATTATTAATTTAGGGAGCATATCCGAGCAGACCCCTTATATTTTGGGTCTCTTTTCAACTGCCTTCGCTCCTTAAATTGATTTCAGACAATGGATTTGAATTACTATTACCTTTCTTTCAGTTGAGTCTCGTGCTAGCCCTAGCCTAGACTGCCGACTGGTAACTGTCAACACTCCTCCTCATCACGGTGCCTCTTGTAATTGCTAGCATTTGTCTAAGGCTTAGCTCCGCCATGGCATTCATATTTAACAAGTGCCTGGCCGTGGTCCTAAGCCTAATGCCTCGTCCAGGGACAGTCTGCCAGTATCATCTTCTACGATTCTCATCCTGCCCAGATGATACTTGAAGCTTTCAAGACCTTTCACTAACGCAGTGCTTTAGCTTGAGGTAGCCCTATTATATTAGAGTGGTGCTGGGTTCCTGCCAAGAGGCTCTTTGAGCACAATGCAAGCCTGTCTACAAGTGGTAGCCTCCGTCCACCTTTTCAGGTGCTTTCCAGGTAATGAGCTTATCCATTGAAAGACTTTAGGTTTAGCCATTCCCCAGTGCAACCCCGGACTCTGGACCACAGAAATCCATATCAGATCCCCTTTTTGCTAGTTCATCTGCTGCTTCATTCCCACCTGTGCCTATGTTTCCCTTAACCTACATCAACGTCACCTCATTCAACGAGGCACATCTGTTTAGTTTCAAAACACATTTCAGCACTAGTGTGGAATACACGTTCACTTGCAGTATGGGCAGGTGGGCCAACACAGGAACCCAGCGATTCTGACTGGTAAACTGACACATATTTCCCCAGACTGCTCAGCTGAGAATACCTTTGCTGATGTCGTTCTCCATACACTCAATGTGTATATCGACCCGTAATGAGTGTCCAATGCAGCCTTTCGACAATTTTTCTTCTACTCACGCGTTCCGTCGGTATCTGAGCATCCCTAACCTCTTTTCTAGCGAGGTCCAGAATATTCTTATGTCCGATGTGCGGCCCAAAGTATGCCAACTTGCATCGCTTTTCATATAAAAAAGCTAACATTGTGGCCTTTGACTTTATGAATAAGGCCAACGGCAGCAATTCCAACATTGCCTCGATTGCCTGTGTTGGCGTCGTTCTCATTGCACCACTTATACCCACAGGATATCATTTGAACCCCATCCAACTTACGCTGTATTTTACCTTGAGAGGCCTTCGCCCACCAAATCACAGTTGCATTAGTTATAATGGGTCGCACCATCATTTTGTAAATCCAAAATGCAGCCTTTGGCGAGATTCCCCACTTACGGCCACACACTCATCTACATTGATGCTAGATCTTTTTTGCTTTCCGCACCTTCGTTTCAATGGTTCCATTCCAGGTAACTTACTTATGCAAGGTAACGCCCAGATAATTCGCCTTCCTGGACACATTGATTTCCGATCCTAAAGGAATTAAGGATTCAACCTCTATACCCTTCTTTGCCAGTGAAGAGCATAGAGTCGGATTTACTGGCATTTATGGTTAGATCCTGCTCATTGCATAAAGTCTCAGTTACCATGGAAGCCAGTCTCACAACAAACATTTCAAACTGCTCTGTAGTCTTCAACTCCATGTAATAATTCTTCTTTATTAGCAAGAAAAAGCTCTAACCAAAACAGAACGGTGCACTTGTTTATGATCAAGTGGACATACAAGATGGCTACGAAATTTTTGTTTTTTAATTTTTGGATATTTTCGCAATCAATCGAGTTCTTTTAGGTTACCATTAACAACTTATATTTTGTAAGAAACTAAAAATTGGGTAACATTATTGACATAACAGTCAGTACTGATGCCATTTACAACCATTTTGTTCATTTGGAACGAGTTTAAGCATATGTATCCTGGTTCTTGATTTGATATTTCGACAGGGTGTTTTGATGTAGATTTTTGGAACGAATTTCCCTTGTCAAGTTTGGTTTGGAGACAAACCGGTTTCGGCTATGTGTCACCTTCAGAGTCATATTTCGTTCTGAACAATGGCTTTTTAATTGTATTTAAAATTGTATCCCACTTCACACTGACTGAGTTCAAAGAAGGACTGTTTAAAAAAATAATTCCTAAAAAATCCATTATTTCCATAACATAGTAGGTTTGCAATAAAAAACCCGTTTTAAGAAAATCCGTTAGTGTTGTAAATCACTTAAATGATATAAACAAATTTATGCTATAATTTAAAAAAACGAGTGAACTAAGTTTGTGGTTTGGCCGTCAGCTATAATACACAATAGTATGGCTTGCCGTAAATGAGTGCACTATCAAAATTTCTGGCTCATACTTCCTCCTGGTGGCGGCTTGTAACAGGTTCCTGTCTCCACAAGGAGTCTGGCTAAATAAGTCGAGCGGAGAAAAGTTAACACTCTCTCATAAACGCCGTTATCCATTGGGGAATAGCATACGCCAAGGATGCGAGGCCAAGAGAGTTCTTGGGCTGTACTATGCGAACTCTGGATACCTATAGATCACAGTTTTAATACAGACTTACCCGTGCATTTGGAGCGGTACAAGAGTGTCTCGTGAGAAGTGGACGGGTCCACCTTTAAAGACACTTGTAAGACGTTGCAGCGTGAGAATTTGATCGGAGTGGGCAATGAAACCTCGCAAGAGGTGGAGAGGATAATCTCTGTACGAACTGCGGTATTATTAGCCTGTGAGGGAATTCTGAAGAGATGGAAAATTTTTGTAATATTATTCAGCTATATTTCAAGAAAATGTATTGCAATTTCCATTTAATTATTTCCATTGTCAGCACTTTAAAACAGATTTTTTTTGTGAGAAGTTTAGAAAGTGCAAAAATAAAATGTTTCCTTTTTTTTTAAGTAGAATTAAAACTCTTTATTCCGGATAGTTCCTATGTAAAATTATATTTGGGGTAATCTTTCAAGTGTTCACTGTAAGGTAAACCAAAAAGATCTTGCGCGTTTTTGCGACCGCCACACATTTTTTTTTACTTTTTCAGTATGACCTCTACTCTTTCACGAAAGGAAATTTTTGAAGAATGGGTAAAAACTCCCAAAAGACATCGCAAAGATGTCTTATTGACTTTAATCATGGTTAGATATGGACTTCAAGATATAATAGAAGACGTCAAAATAAATCTTAAGGCAAATATAAATATTATTTGTTTTAAGATAGCCGAAAAATAGATAAAAACTGGAAGACATCGTGACCGTTTCTTAAGCTCAAATTCAGTTTGGCTTAATGAATCGTATGTACTGCCTGAAAGTGTACAACCGAAAAGTTGTAAAAAAGCTGGAAGAAAACCGAAAAACTTTGATGACTGTGGTGAAAGATTGAAAAAAAGAAGATACAAAGTCTTTTAGATTCAACTGACCATCGAGAAATTATTAAAGCTAGTGAGCAAGTGTGTCGCAAAATGGTAAAACGAGATTCAGCCAGACTTGTGAAAGATCTGTCTTGTTGAGTCGACGGTAAAATTTGTACTGCGCTATCTTCTGTAACTTTTTCATCTCAAACGTATTTCATATGTGATGCGAAACCTATCTAGTTAAACCTTCTGTACTTTTGAACAAAATTGTGGATGAACGATTTTTAACCTTTGGAATGTCTCCGCTACACTTATGGATCCGTTTTATGGAGTGTATATTGCACATAGCATATAAGCTTCCTATAATGACTTGGCAAGCTCGAGGACAGGAAATAAAGCAAAAGTGGCTATAGAATAAAAATATTCAACGGAGATTTCGAAATGAGGGTTGCTTGTAGACATGCCTACACAACAAGGAGGTAATACAAATGACGGTAATACTGCTACACGGTTCTTTAGAGCAGAAGAAAAGAGTTCAGATATCACGGGTGTTAGTAAAGAATTAACTGAACGGTTTCATATTATTTCGAAATTCTAGGTAGTGGTTACCCTATTGATGAAGATGCTTTCGAAAGTTTTATTTTGGTCACACGAAAGTTATACCTAAAAGAATACCCATGATACATTATGCCAGTTAGCGTCCATAAAATTCTTTTTAAGGGAAAGAACATAATAAGTTCTTGCATCATTCCTATAGGAAGCAAGAAATAAGGACACGAGGAAATTTAGGGAGATGTTTATCGGAGGTTTGCGTCACATTTCCTTTCGAGTTCGAGGTTTATATTCATTATTATCTGCTTATGGTTTTGAGGAGGAAGAATCTTTTAACGATCCATATGAAAGTGAATAAATTAAAATAAAATTTGTCTCATTTTACTAAAAAAAACTTCTTTTAAATAAAAATTGATTTTTTATAATCATTTATATATTTGAACTTATTTTTTATTTAATTCATAAGTGAGAAGTAAACACAACGCGAGGTATTAATTTTTTCCAGTTAGATTTTCGATCTACCACACCGTGCTCCTTTCGTTTTTTTTATTCGATTTAATTTTAAGATAAGAAATCTTTTGTTTCCGTTTATTTACTTTAATTTTATATTATTTTTTTTTACTCTATTATATTTTATATTAAGTAAAATTTTTTATGTTATTAATTATATTCTTTTATTTTACTTTAATTTATTTTGTAATTTTAATTTTTTTTTAATTAAATTTAATTAATTTGATTTAGTTTAATATTATATTACTTAACAGCATTTTATTTTATTTTACTTTAGAGTACATATTTTATTTATTATTATTTTTTTTGTCTTAATATATTTTACTTTCATTAAAATTGTTTATTTTTTTATTTTCTTAATAATATTTCTTTTTTATTTATTTTTATTTTGGCTTGTAATTTTAATTATGTTTTTTTAACCATCTTTTTTAGTAAATTAAATTTATGTAATTTATTTATATATTGTATCTTCTAATTCTCATTGGTTGTATTTTAATATGTTTTATTTTGTTCTATTTAATTTATTTTTATTTCAAACATGTTGCAAGTTTTTAATTCTGTCGATAAATCGTTGCTAGTTACTAGTGCACTTATTTCGACTGGCTCGGGTCACGCTGAAAGAACATATTTTATAGCATTTCAGAAATAGCATTATATAGTTAAATATCTATTTCGGTACCACCTGATATTCACTTCTGTGGCAGAGTCGTACGTCTGAGTGGTATTTCTTTGCGTTAAAAAAACTCTAAAATATTAAAAATATTCTTAAATACAGAAACGAAAATTAGCTTAAATTCCATATTCGCAGCAAACAAGGTCTTCGTGATGTTTGCTCACAAATAATAAAAGTTCTTATTTAGTTAGCTTTTACTACGCGTGATGCTGCCATACGTATGAGTGATGCCTTTTTATTAATCTTTAAATATCACGTATCCGCCTCTAACCTGTATAAACAAATTTTTATGGAATCTTTTAATTCTTTTAAAATCTGGTTTTCAACCAGCTTCTTTTACAAATTTGCCGCTTATAGGCACAAACTAATTTTGTACAATCCTGTCACGTAGGGATTCTACATAATTCGGACATCAAGCGGAAATTGTGGCTAAATGCAGCATGAATTCCATGTCTAACAACATACATCACACGTGTATTCAGTCAATAGCTACCAATAGAATTATTTGCACTGCCAAGGATTGCTAATACAATAGTGTACAACTACAATTTGGTTGAAAGATTTTCAT
This sequence comes from Phania funesta, assembly GCA_963932375.1. Lineage (NCBI taxonomy): Eukaryota > Metazoa > Arthropoda > Insecta > Diptera > Tachinidae > Phania > Phania funesta. Next base: position 96,846,210 of record OZ010653.1, on the reverse strand, counting down.
CACAATTTTGTACAAATAACAACATGAACTAACATCAGCCTTATTTCCGACAACTTATGTTATGGTTGCTATGCCAAAAATCCCAATTTCAAAGGGGTTTTCATTTTCTAATTAATACCTAACGCTGCAGGGCACAACTGCCATGCATTGTACTGATTTAGATTGTGTTGAAGACATTATTAGACATTTGGTTGGGAAAACTAACGGATTGACTCTTCATAGCAATTGTTTTTATATTTGAGGTACAAATTAAAGCAAGCAAATCTCACATACGCATCTTTGTTGGTTGTAACTGCAGTTGTTAATATAATGCAGACCTTAGAACCTAATTAATAAAGCAGCACGTATTCGATTCTTTCATTTATTTAAGGAAATTAATAGGCATTAAAACAAAAATATTGATGTAATGCAGGCAATTTTATGATTTAAACAAAGTAGAAAATATTTGTGTAATGATTAAGGTAAGCAAATTGCTAACAGGTAAACTCTTCGGCGAATTCAAAGTATTTTCGAAATAGCGAAACATTTTATGTGAAATTTTGATATTCAGTAAGTTAAAAAAAAGTACTCAACTGCACTGGTGAGCTTACCTGTTTAGTCTATCCTGGACTTAAGTCAAAACAAATAAGAGTATTATATTCATTAAACTGTTCTTTTTTCTTAAATGGCAAAATTAGTGTGAAATAATAATTTTCATGGTTAAATTTAGTAATTTAGTGAATTTGATTCTTATAGTATTTTTTTGGCAAAAATTTTTTTATTAAATTTAATTAAAGTTTTCGGCGATTAACATTTTTTTAGTGGGATTTTGAAATTTTTGGTGAATATTCGAATTTTTGGTGAGTTTTAAATTTTGATGTACAAGGGCGGATCAATAAGTCCGTGACTTTTTGAATGAAACACAGTTTTTTTTGCAAAGCAAAAATTTATTTTTTAACACAATCTCCATTTAACTCAATACACTTAGTCCAATGTTTCTCCAGTTTTTGTATCCCTTCGAAAAATAGGATTTTTCGAGGTCCTTAAAATAGGTATTTGTTTGGTTTTCCACCGCGCCATTTCTTTAGGTTTGGAAATAGGAAGTAGTCACTCAATTCATAGAGTTTTGCCATTAAAACTGCACACGTGTGTACCAATGAATTATAACGACCATATGACATTATGAGGTGATTTTCTCTTTAAATCCTCATTAAATCGGTCTAATAAGTAGGAATAATATTCGCAATTTATTGTTTTTCCCTTTTGCAGGTAATAGATGCGGATTATTTCGCGTGCATCCCAAAAAACTGTTGCCATCACCTTATTGGCCGACAAACTTTCGGAGCAGGTTCACCCGAAGTAACCCACTGTTTAGACTGCTGCTTGGTCTCCGGAGTCAGTAATGGATAGGTGTTTCATCCACAATTACAAAACGCAGTAAAAAATCATTCGGATTGCGGTTAAACAACTCCAAACCATCCTTTGAAGTTGTCACACGTTTACGTTTATGATCAATTGAGACCAAACGCGGCACCCATCTTGCAGACAACTTTCTTAAACCCAGGTGATCATTCAAACTCGAAACCACACTGCCATATGAAATGCCTATGACATCAACAATCCCACATACTTTTACTCTTGGATCGGCCAACACCATATCGTGGATTGTTTCGACATTTTCGGGTGCACTGACCTCAATTGACCGTCCAGAATGTTCAGCATCATTTGTACTTCTGCTACCACAACGAAAGTCAGTAAACCACTTTTTTCCCATTGAAATCGATGGTGCAGAGTCCATATAGTATTTATCGAGCTTTTCCTTGGTTTGATTGGCCTTTTTTGTGTTGCAAAAAATAATGTTTCGACAAATACACGAGGTTGTATGTTTTGAACAGCTGTTAAACGCAAAGTAAACGACGACACTTGCTCAAAATTTGACAGTAGTCTATTAACAGGTGGTACTTGATGGGAACAGTATTGCATTTCATATAACTACGAGGGAACTTCGAAAAGTCACGGACTTATTGATCTTCCCTCGTAATTTATAATTTTTTTGGCGAAATTGCGGTTTTTGCATAGCTTGTATTTTGCTAAATTTGTTTTTAATTAATTTTGAATTCGGTTCTACAACAATATCCGTAAGTTATTTGGAGTCCTCGAGAGGATAATTTTTATGACGGAAGATAATATTTAGATCAACATATTAATACTAATTTCAACTTCCGACGAACGAAAAGTCGAACATCGTGAAATAAACTTCCCCTGCCTATAAGGATCTTGAATATGGAAATACTTTATAGGGGCGAAAACGAATGTTGTAAAAATTATAATCCGAATTGCAGATTTATATATCCGCTTTATGGTGGAGGATATAGAAATAATTGTTTGGGATACAGGACTTACAGGTTATGTGAATCTAAAAAAGTTATCTGTAGGAAAACAACACAAAAGCTTTGTATTTTATTGGAAGAACTTGTTGAAAAATATTTTATACCGAAGTTTCCTTTGTAAAAAAACTTGTAAAAATATCTATTCGAGAAGTTTTCTATACTTCCCTAGTCTTGTAAATCTTTTTAAGGAGAAACAAAACTTTTAATATAGAAATTATATCGATATTTAAAAATATTTTGTCAATAAAACAATACCGTTCAGTTTTATATGTAGAAAACTCGTGCAAATTGTTACATGTATAACACTTATCGAAAAGTGTTTTGTTTTGAAAATTCGTTAAGAAGTTTTCCATATGGAACACTCGTCAAAGAGTTTACTTTAAAGAAATATCGTCGAAAATTTGTTTATGTACAAAATTCCCCGAAAAATGTTCTGGATGAAAAACTCGTTGGAAACTTGCTTGTATTGAATACTCGTCAATAATCGTTGTATAAAAAACTTGTCGAAACTTTGTATATGTCAAACTGGTCAAAAATTTGTATATGTACCACACTTGTCGAGAAGTGTTCTATGCGGAATATTCGCCGAAATTGTCAAACAATACTGTATAAAAAACTCGTGCAAATATGAAAGTCAAAAAGTTGGTAAGTTATAAGAAAAACTCGTCGAAAAGTTTTCTATATCGTAAGCTAGTCACAGTTTTGTAAAAAAAGCGCTGAAAATTTGTATATTTACAAAATTCGTCTACAAATTTGCATTAGAATAATCACTGAAAACTTTTCGCCAGAAAGTGTTAAAATTATTTAATGTCAATTAATAAAATTTCCAAATTTACGAATAAAATTTCTTAATCACATGGCTGGACTTGACTTTATTTTATTATAGTTTATTTCATTTCAGTAATGTAATTATTGCACTTCACAACTGAGACGGAAGTTCAGTTGAATTAAAATCAAAATATATTTTTAACTAAACATCTGAATGGTTTTAAGCAAACACTGTATTTTTTTCACTTAATTCTCAGCGTAAAACGTCTTAAGTAGTTTTATATATTTATAGGACGTTCGCATGTCACAAACGAACAAGAAAAAAAAGAACATAAACTCAGGCTAAAATTGACTGTCTTACATGAATGAGATTATGTCTTAATCATTGTTAAAAGTTGCAGTTTAAGACATGCATCACATTTGAGCATGAACATTGCATGCAATATCATGCCATGGCATGCCAAACAGCCTAAACACATGATGCATATAAATTGCACCTTTCGAGAAAAGCATTTACAGATGACAGGCAATAAAATGTTCAAAGGATTGCTAAACTATTTATTATAAGAAGAAATGAGAGAAACAAGAACTGCAAACAAATATCAATAGCAGAAACAACAGCAACAGCAGTGGGGGCAATAATAACATCAGTAGTGTATTAACAGCGAACAGTATGGTTGCATTTTATATGTCAACATTAACATATTTATCGCATAAATTGAAAGAACTTTTAATCGGACTTAAGCTTAACAATTTGCAGGCAATAATGTAGCCCAAATACGAGTGAGCAAATGGTAGCAGAGAGACAAAAAAAAAACCAAAAAATTCAAACAACAACCAGTAGAAACGACAACAGTCGCAGCAAGAGCAACCAAATGGTCAATAAACATTGCAGTGAATGAACACTCATGAACAGATGAACGATGTTGATAAAGATGATGGGATAAGTTTTCAGTAGTTTGTTACATTTGTTTGGACTTTCAAAAGCACTACACGCTTCATGCTACTAAAATATGGCCATTCGACCGATGAATTGTATATTGAATATATCAGAAGAAACGTGAACGATATTTGTGGTTTCAAAGTCTCTGCTTTAATTGTTAGTAAATATTTTAAAAAGATTTTAAATTTTTTCCAATGGGCCCGGAATTTCACGATCGAATTCAGTGTGTGGTGGGTTAAAGGTCAATATGGCTCAAATGCAGCCCGATATATGCGAGAGTAATTATAATTAGGATGAGGGGTCAAATCCCCCTCATAAAACCATTAAGAAGCCTAACAAAAAAATGTCTCATATTTCATTTCCCTAATTATTTTCTTACTCCAATAGCGTGCCACACAGAGTCTACTGCAACCACTAAAACGATGCCTTTTTATGCATGCTTAATTGTGGCTCATTAATTTAAAGAAAGTGAAGCACTTAACCACGCAACAACGGTGCTAATTCATGTTTGTTTAACAGCCTGGAAATAAGAGTGAAGGAAAGCCATAATGACCACAATACGTTTATACCTGCATGTGTATGCTGCCATGGTTTAAGTGATATTTCGCCATTGTATTATAACAACGGGCGTTAGTGTACTAAACAAAAGTGGGTATATGTATGTATGTTAAAGTGAATCTTAGCCGCGATGTGATCTTTTTGGAAATTAAACTATTGCCGCTTGTTTATGGCTGCATCTTTCGACGTTTCACTTAAATCACTTAAAAGATGAATGACTCAAGGCTAGAGTAATATTAACATGAATAACAGCACCAGCATAAGCACCAGTGCGAGCACCAGCAAGAGTAATAGCAACAAGAAGTATAACAAAAACAACCAGAACAACTTCGCCAACTACAACAATATTTAGTGCCACGAAATAAGCAGATACATGGCTCGTACAACAAAACAAACAGCATTTTAATAGGAACATTCATATTATATCATGACAACTGCTGCATGCAACATTTTCACTTATGCATTGCACGATGTCTGTGTCATGTCACTTACCAGCCGACAACAATAACAACATCACCAGCTACAACAGCAAGTAGTATGTTTTATAACTCTCTGACATGGTTGTTTTATGTGTGACCACAGTAACTGTCCAAAATTGTACACTAAGTCTTTTCTACAGGCCACTTCTTGTTGCATGTCTGTCTGTCCTTCCGTTCAAGTCCATTTTATTTTTCTCCGTTTACTTGCCAGCATTTCTTATACATTTCAGTTTATTTTTTTTCAATTTTTCGTTCGTTGCATTTGCGACTTTAATCTCTTTTTATGTTGCATTGTGCATTTATTGCGTTTTAAATGCAATCATAAATCAAATTGAATTTATGTCAACATTTTTATGGTTGTTTGTCCGAAGGCGCTATTTCATGTAACTTTGCAATGAGATTAAATAAATTATATTCGTTTTGGAGTTTAAGTTTTTCGATTTCTTTTTGTTTTCATTTTTAAGGGAGCTAAACAATTTTTCGCCTGATTACTTACTGCCACAAGATTTAAGGAATATTAAAGAAAACTACAATTAATTTGTTGTTGTTAATTTAGATGTAAATGATTTTGGAAAAGGTTATGTTGAAGTTGCTAAAAGATTACATTAAGTTTGGCACTTGGGTGCGCCGGCTAGTTGGTAGTGCGCTATTCTATCAGTCTGTGGAACATTGTTTTGATTCCCACCAAAGGCTCTGGTCTGTTTCACTACAACGTGTGAAGGTCTACGTTACTAGGCTCGGTAGTTTAATTAGAATATAAGCTGTAATTGTATTCCATCATATAATAAAAAGTTGAATAATTTTGAGATTAAAAAATATATATTAACCGTACTCAGTGTTTGGAGCAAATGGTCTTGCAAAATTCACTAAAAAAATACACAAGATTTCTGTTCAATTTCATAAAAAACCTATTTTGCATTTCCACTTTCGACATTTCACCAAATACTGAATACCGCTATTAATTACTAGTTTCATTTAAAAGTTGAGAAGAGGAGCGAATTATTCGTCTTGTGCCGGTCGACACATACTCAATCCAATGAGTTGGGTTTCTATGCGTTCTCTATTATAAAACGAAATAAAAGAATCCTTGCATATTATAAGATATCGGTGCTTCAAGCTAATTTTCTCAGAGTTCTCCAGTCAATGGCATATGGATGCTCTTCGATCAACTTTTTTAACTCAGTCCTAGTAGCCTTAAAAAGCTTAGCATTATCCTAGTTTATTTCTTGTCATCCTCAGGCTTTGCTTGCCAGAGAGTTGATCTTTGATCATCATGCGCATTCTATCATTTAACGAGTGGTGGTTTTTAGATTCCTCAAATTAAATGATAATGGTCATCAATGGATTCGAGGTTCTTCATTTAGAACATATGGCAGCTCACGAAGAATTGACTATCTATAAATCGAAAATTGCGCGTTTTCATCAATTGTTGTCGTCAATATTTTTGTTCATCGTAACGTACTAGAAGAATTTTCAATGTCAAATAAGCTCTTAGATGTTTTCATGTCAGCTTTAAGAGAAATCGTCTTGGAAAATGAAATGACCCACAATATATTGTGGGTTTGTCTAAAATCAATATTTAATTGTGGCAAGGGAAAGGTAAGCAGACTACTCAAGTTTTTGTTCCTCCCTAGTTCCTTTTGTTTCCTTAGTGACTTTTTGTTGTTCAATATCAACTCTTAAGGGTGTATTTTTCATCCATATTTAGTATCTTTCTGTCCATGGGTTCGGTCGAATTTCCACCAACGCCGCCAAGAAATTAAATATTTCTTGACTTTTATTTTGTTCAGAAAATTAGAATGAGAAGTCTTGAGTTATGGAACTTAGGGTGCTTCGATTTTATGTAAGTACCGCTTTGCAACACTTTAGCTTCAACGATGCCAATGCCAATATCAGCTCCAGGTTTAGATCCGCGGAAAGTATCAGTAGACCATAAGCTACGTCGATTCCGGGTTTGTACAGGGATGCAGTTTTTGATTTCTCGCCGCAGCATATCGATTCATTGGTTGTAATAAAAATTTCGGCCTTCACCCTCTTTCCCAATCCTCCCACGTCTGCGTTCATCTCTCTAATCACGTGACTCTGGTTGGAAGTTTCGCTGTACGACTTTTCTGACAATTTTCTACTACAGTTTGTCTCATACATTAAAGGCAATTTGTGAACGACTCATTTAATTCTTTCCGGTCTGCACTCAAGGAGAAGTCCAGTATGCGCAACGCTCATTGTAACGCTTATGAGTCTGTATTAAAACTGAGAGTCGACTGGTATCGAGGCTTAGTCATACATGGGTGTATTAGGGCAATTTATAAGTAGACCAGCACCCTTCATGAAAATTGTTCGAAATATTTGATTTTACGATAACAATATTGCAATATTTCAAAACGTTCGAATTCTCGTAATAGCTGTCATTTCTATAGCATATTTCTGGGCAAAATGATATTATTTCAAATTATAAACAAATTTATTACAACTGTCGACAACCACATATGTACTCGTATGTACTTGCCTCTATGTCAAGCAATATTAAATGAAAATTGTATTACATTTTACAATTTTTGGAAAATTGTTGACTGATTGCAAAACACTAACACACAAGCATTTTATATATTCCTACATCAAATCAATGTTTAATACGATTATTTCGTATTTATTATACGACCATCAATAAATTTTCTCATTGCTAATTTCTATTTAAAATTGTATTTATACGAACATAAGCAGCCGTAATATGTATAATCAGATACTATATTGATGGTTTTGTATTTCTCTTTTCAATTTTGTGCTTCGTTTTGGATTTTGCAGATGAACATTTAAATACAATATTTTATAGTGGCCATAAAATTTCATAATATACTTCATTAGCGGTCGCAAATCCAAAAATCTCTTTGGCTGATTATTTCTTGGACTTTTGTGCGCAGTGTGTATGTATGTGTGTGGTTTTTGATGAAACTACAAAATTCAATAAATCGCTTGATTTTATAGTCATGTTTATTGCCGGATTCTTGTTGTATTTTAGTGTATTTGTAGAAATCTTTGTATGTAGTTGTAAATTTGTGGGTAATTTCTATGTTAAAAAGGCGTAATTAAAATGTTACTAATTTTAGTGAAACGAATTTGGTTTTGAGTTTCGAGTTTTACGCTGCACTCTAAAATTAAAAAATTTGCTTCAAAAAAGTAGTTTTAAATTAATAACAAAAATCAGATTATTTAAAGACCATTGTGATTGTTTGATAAAACACAACGCCAGGCTTGTACTTGCTTGTTTTTCTAGTAGTGCGTTTTATCTAAAGTGGAGACAGCTTACGAAAAAAATTTGTTTTAAGTTACTGGCGGAACGTCTAAGGTCCTTATCATCGAGTTTCAAACTAAAGATATTCTTCGGGTACTGGTTGTTTCATATACTCTGAATAGCTGTGCTTAAAAATAAAGAGATCACAAAAAAGACACGCGTTGGGTAGAAAATGCAAAGAGAGTAGATATGCCATGTTTTTGCGCCGGCACCTGTCTTGCGACACAATTGGACTGTGCCAGGTGTATTAATATACGCCCTCCAACGCTCCTATAAGTACTTGTATAGGTAGTAATTGAACGCTATGGCTGCATGGACAATAGTACCCACTTCTGGACAGCCTGCGTTGCATTGCACCGCCATATTGATCCAGCTCCAAGCTTTTCTAGCGATATTGGTATAAACAATAGCTACCGCATGTACTCGTTAAGGAATTTCGCCAACACCAACTCTCGGACATGCTTCCCAGGGCTTACTGCTTGCCTTTGTACCAGTATTTATATCGCTACTTGTCGACTTTCAAGATCCTACCATCCTCTAGTTTTAGACCATATATAAGCCTAGGTGACTGCTTCCCAAATATGCCCCCAAAATTGAAGTGTGAGATCACTAAGAAGACATGCGCCTGATATAACTCCGTCAACGGTAAGGAGAGAGTTCATGGAAAGTGGGACATATAAGGGTGTATAACGCACTGACAGCCAAGTATAAAGATATTTAAGTGATAACACCAACACTGCGCTTGAGAGTATAAAAAGTCTTATATTATAGATTCGGCATAGTATATTATAATTGAAAATATCAAGTAGCATTTGTCTGCGCTGAGAGTCCGTTGAATTGATTATGACACTTCAACGAGTTACTGTTGATTTTTTAACCAAATCATCCTTAACTATGACCCTTTATATCAGCTCAATAGCGTTGTTAGACATACAAATTTCAGTTCTTGTGTTTCAGAGAATGTCTAATGTGATTTCCGAAAATTAAAGTCATCCGCAATAGGATCATTATTGGATACGTCTTTTTGAAACTGTGGCTACAAAACCATTAAGCACTGATCGTTCTTTCTGTCTACATTTTATAACACCATGAAGGGCAAGATAAAGTGACATATCCGAACTTGTCTTTACTTCCTCAAATTCGAAAAATCTCTTTTATGAGTTTGTACAAATACTTTTCTGCAGTTTATGCCATTAAAAACCAACTCCACTTAGTAACCTCAAAGTGTTATAATTTCGAAAAAATCTATCGGTTTTCGATTTCTCAATAAGCAATTTATGGAACTGAAACTGTAAAAGGGTCTTGAAATAAATCGTGTGTGTTCTGATACCTTCTCGTCCCAGAGATCATATGATTTATGCCCGCGGGGAGTTTGTGGGAAATATAACATTTATGTAAAAAGTTTGATCTCCCATAGGGCATAACATATGTATGTTTGGCCGAAAACAAAAATAATTCTCTTTCAAAATTTGTTGATCATTTAATTTTAGAAAATATCTTTTTATTAAATAATTAAACGCTTTATGCTGATAACACATAATTTCTTAAAAAACTAGTGGATATTAAAAGCATGTTCGACGACAAAAGCACTCATATATTTTTATGATTTTATGATGTCCTAAAAAATGTGTCTGGGGACCAAGAAGTAAAATTTAAATTAGTACTAATAAAATTTATTTAATTATAACAATATCTCTGACAGCTGCTTGTATAAAATTTCTATGGTGAAGGTTTTTAACAGTTTTTGTATCTGATGTACTAAAAAATTAGTTGGTTGGTTGGTTGGTTTACATGGTAGCCTGCTGCACGCAGGCTGTCAAGTAAGGTCTGAATGACCCCGTTTTGACAAGGCCATACCACTCGCCAGGTAAATGGTGTCTTAGAGCCTATGCTCGCACTAAGACTAGGGAGCTAGATCCATCCCGTAGCCGTGAGATATCTTAAAATATCGTTGAAACAGCACCTAGATATCTCACTGAGATCCTCCAGTATGTAGTCTCCAAGAAATTTGTCTCTCCTGACAGCCAGCGCAGGGCATTCGCAGAGAAGGTGAAAAACCGTCTCCTCTTTCTCTATGTCCTTACAACTGCGACAGTGGTCATTATAGGGGAGTCCAAGTCGCCTGGCATGTTCTCCTAACACCCAGTGACCTGTTAATATTGCCAGCAACCTCGATAAGTTCTTCCGATCACGACCTATCAGTTGCATAGTGCGCCTAAAATCAAAAGAGGGCCACATCAATTCAGAGACCCTACATGTGCTCAGTCTCCGCCACCTATTATCAGCCTCCTTAAGAAAGTGACTGAAGATGCCGCTCTTAATACTCCCCAAGGGGATTGCGACTGATTTCACATTGGGAGTATTTAGAGCGATTCCTCCTTTGGCTAGTTTATCTGCTTGTTCATTGCCAAAGTGGTCCCTATGCGCAGTGACCCAAACCAAGGTAACATCCGCCAGGCTCCCTAGCCTTGACAACTCTCTCTTATATCGACTGACTAACAGAGACGTAGTTTTGTACGATCTGAGTGACAGAAGCGCCGCCTGACTGTCGACGAAAATACCGATATTCCCACGTATATTTCCGTCGTATAAAATCCTGCATGCATTTATAATAGCAAGTATTTCCGCTTGAAATACGCTGCAATTATCCGGAAGACGATATGAGATGCCTATCTCAAGATCACTAGAAAAGACGCCAGAGCCTACACCGCTGTTCATCTTAGAACCGTCCGTGTATATCCTGACGTTATAGTTCTCCACGAGGCTACCACCGCACCACTCCCTCCTAGAGGGGATTAGTACTCTGAACACACTATCAAACTCTAACTGCGGCGTAGTGTAGTCAGGGAGTTGATTTATATCCGGAGGCAGTACGCCCAAAATATTCACATGGCCGTACGTCCTCGCACGCCAATTTCCGTCGCTTTTAGCCTAACTGCACTACTAGCAGATATGGCCACGATGTGAAGGTCTATAGGAATAAGGTGCAGTATAGTATTCAGTGACTCTGATGGACTAGTACGCAGTGCACCTGTAATGCCAATATATGCCGATCTTTGAATTCTGTACAGTTGGTCCACCACATATTTCCTCCTAGTCGCAGGCCACCACACCATAGATCCATATGTAAGAATCGGACGTACAATGGCTGTGTACATCCATCTAACTATAGAAGGACTAAGTCCCCATTTTGCACCGAACATCCTACGACAGGTGTAGTAAGCTACTGTAGCCTTCTTGACTCTGTGCTGAATATTCAGCTTCCATGACAACTTAGAGTCAAGGATGACACCAAGATATTTCGTATTGTTCGTAAGAGGAATATCACGGTTTCCTAACCGCGGTAGTCTGAAGCTAGGGATTTTTGTCCTTGTTGTAAATAGTACCAAACTGGTTTTGTCCGGGTTTACTCCTAGGTCATTCCTCATCGCCCAGTTTCTAAGTAGCCCCAGCGCATCAGACATGATATTGCTTATCACGTCTGGGAACAGTCCTGACACTAAGATCACAACATCATCAGCATATGCGACGACCTTTATACATTTGTCGTCTAATTGCATAAGAATCGTGTTAACAACCATAAGCCAGAGCAGCCGAGAGATTACACCACCCTGAGGTGTACCTCTATCCACTAGTTTTGTCATATTGCTGTTACCAAGATTTGCAGTGACTATTCTTGACCTCAACATGGACACCAGCCAGTTACTGAGGTACTCCTACACTCGCAGACTAGTAAGAGCATGTTGAATGGCCACAGTAGTCACGTTATTGAAGGCTCCCTCTATATCCACGAAGGATGCTATTGTGTATTGTTTGTATTCAAGGGTCCTTTCTATAATCCGTACCACCTCATGCAGGGCTGTTTCCGTAGATCGACCCTTAAGGTAGGCATGCTGACTTCTCGAAATGCCCTTGGTGCTTTCCAGTCGACGCCGTATATGAAAGTCAATGAGTCTTTCCAGAGTCTTGAGCAGGAAAGATGAAAGACTTATCGGCCGAAAGTCTTTCGCATTCTTATGACTTTTTAGAATAAAAACGACCTTGACTTTTCTCCAATTTTCTGGAACGTAATTGAGAGAAAGACAAAGCATGATTATCCTATGAAGCCAGGGAGTGATAATTTTCTTAGCGCTCTGTAGCATCCTTGGCAGAATGCCATCTGGCCCAGGTGATTTGTAAGGGAAAAAAGTGTCTATCGCCCAGGAAATCCTGTCGTGAGATATCATATTCCCATCGATTGTGTACGGAATTCCATTAGAGCTCACATATTCCGTACCGATGTCCTTGCAGCCCGGAAAGTGAGTGTTCATCAAGATTTCATGGGATTCCGCTGAGGATTCGGACCATGAGTCATCCTTCCTTTTGATATAGGAAGGATTTGACTGCCCTCTGGCTACAATTCTTCCGAGCTTTGCCGAATCCTTTGTGTTGTCTATAGACTCACAGAAAATTCTCCATGAGCTTCGTTTTGCGGCTACTATAGCCTTTTTATATGCCTTCAACTTATTACGGTATGGCTGCCATGACTTATTGTTAAAGCTCTTATTAAAGGCTCTACATGTTTCCTTACGTAGTTTCGAAAGCTCCGAATTCCACCATGGAGGGAAGCTTTTCTTGGGCTTTGTTATTGGGCAAGAGATTTCGAAGGCTTTCACCATAGCACTGCTGAAACTCTTCTCCATCCTCTCAAGACCAGTGATCATGTCCTCAATAACTGGTGTTTTGCATAGTTTGTGCTTCAGGATTCCATTAAACTTAAACCAGTCGGCCCTTCTTGGGTTCCTGAAAAATGGCTTTTCTATTCTGCTCTGTAATCTAATCTCGAAGAGAATCCAGTTGTGATCCGAAAAAGATCTTTTACTAGATACCCTCTACTTATCAACTGATAAACTAGATCTGTAATTTGTGAGTGTAAAATTAGTACTAAAATGAAAATTATTTGTTACCCAAAAAGGGATTTTTTTAACTTCTGTGACGAGCGTAGTAAAACAAAATCCCAATTAGACCAGTGTCTATAAACACACTCAAAGCAAAAATATGGTTAAGGTAACCATAATCTGATACCAACATTCTATATTTGAAATATGAAATTTACGTAATTGGGCTGTATATTTAAGCCGAGTTTTTTTTAATAATTGCATGATGACAAGACAGCCATCTACCTCTTCAAAATTTACAAAAAATGTTATAAAACATAAATATAATGGGATGTAATCGGGTCCGAAATAGGAACAGAAAGTTTTATATAAATTTTATAAAAGTCATAACATCGCAGCTGTTGTAGGGAAGTGATAAAAATGTTTTTTGAATGTATGCGAAATGGTAAGACCATCAAATGTGAATGTGTAATAAAAAAAAGTTATTGAAGGGTTGAATGTGTTGTATAGATGTTACTCCTAGCATTGAATAACCGTGACATTAGTATAATGAGCTAAATGGAAAATAAGCCTGTTATTCCAAAACCATTTGAGTGTCCCTTCCCCGGTTGGATGATTCCCCAACCCTCCTTCCATAGTCCAGTAATTAATACCTTCTATATATTCTTTAGCAAGCCTGGTCATGCATATCTATCGAAAAAAACAAAAATTCAGTGAATAATTATTTTTCCAACTTCCAATACTATTTGCAAAAATACATTAAATAAATTTTAAAACAAGATGTTAAAACATTAATCACGGCAACGAAAAAAAGCGTTTAATGTTTACTGTCATTTCGTATAAATAAATTTTATAGCAAAAACAACTTGCAACATGCATTTAAGTTTTACAACGCTCAAACAAAAATAAATCAGTTTGACAGCACATTTCATATGTCAGTTATATGAAGCCCATCAACAACACATGTGCGTATACACGTATGTACGTACTTTCAAGCTGAACGACAACTAGAAAAACGAACATGAGAGTGTGTAAGTTTTGACGCTTAAGTTAATTTACTCAGAAAACGTCAATAAACAGTTGAATAATGGTTAAAAGTAAATACAACACTGCACGCTTCGCTTCATATTCACTTATGCGCACTCTCGATAGCCTGAATGAAGGCAAACAGTCGGACAGACAAATGATGTTATTTAGTTGCTGCTAAATATTGCCAACCAACTACTCGTATAACGTGTAATATTGTTAAGTTGAGTTTTTGTGTCATAAAGCTAAAAATATGGTGTGTGTTTCTTCTTGAATTCATTTATTCTTATTCACAGTGGGATGAAGAAAAGTTCGTACAGCAAATTTTTAATAAAATTTCTTCAAGCATCAAAGATAACAAATTTAGGGAAACGAAAATTGATAATTGATAATTCGAAAATTTATGACATTTATGTCCAACAACCTGCAAAGTTTGCCTGTAACTGTCATATCCAGTCCAGTCGAAAGTTCTAATTTTCTGTAAGGCAGGGTAGGTACTGTTGGAGAATCCCAGAGTACAAGTCTAAATTGTTTGCAGCAAGAAAATATCGTTGCCGCACGTTAATTATAACTATATTATGGCCCTAATTTCATAAAATTTAAAGCAACGCCAGATTTCTCAAAGAGTTTGAGTATTCTCATATGCCATGTTATATCCCTATCTTGCATGCGGGAAATCCCTGTAACCGTAGTGGTCTTTTGCAAGACTTCTTCTTGACATACATATGTAGGTGCACTATTGCATCGAGCGCATAAGGAGGGCATATTCTCATTGTCCCACTAATCGACACACAAATGAGTCGATAGATTTTGTCAAGCATTGATCTTTTTATAACATATTCTACTTTCGGTCACCACACTAATGCAGCATAGGTCAGTATTGGTCTTATTATCGTCATGTTCTTGGTTTAACACAGACGTTTTTTCAAAAAGCCTTTCACATAAAATTTATTTTTTAATTAAAATTAATTTTAATTTTACGTTTCTAACATGTTTTGTTATTCTTCATCAAAAGAAGCTAAATAACAATAGTAAGTGACAAAGTGCTATCGAGGCAATATATTATGGATCGGATCATATTATTATTGTTGGAAAATATAATTACATCGTTAATGTTTTAAACAATGTGCTGACTGTATTATACTATAAAAGTAATACTATCAATTATATATAAATCAATCATATGTTGCTCGTAGACTATGGTTAACTCAATCATGTTGTGTTTTGGGTGTCTTTTGTAACTTTCGCTATTAACAATTTGATTCGATATTGGTTGTATAAATAGGTATCTTAGAAGTCTTAAAATCAGCATTCTCTAAGGAAATATCTATTATCTCTTAAAGGGACTTTTAGCTTGTCCGAGAGTGATGGTGTTTTATAATTTGACCAAATTTTTTGAATTGATACTTTTATAAATGAATAAATAATTTTATTTGTTTTTTTAATAAATTTTTTAGAACTCTGAAAAAGTTAGGTCAGCATTGTCAGTGTTTTTCTACTAATTTATTTCACCGAACTACTTATTCAAATTTTATTCGGGAATCTACTCATAATTTTCATATTATCGATCCCATTTCTGTTGGGTAAAAACAAAGCTTAACTCTACTAATAATGAAAACCGAATTTGGGATTCTTAGCATATTTTTCACTGAGGCCAATTGCGTTTTAACCACCAGAAAAATTGTAGAAAATATGAGAAGATTTTCGAATAAAATTTTCATTATTGGCTGGGTAAGACACTACTCACTTCAGGGTGGTTTTTACTTTATAAATTCTATTCTAAAGAAGAACCGGGGAATAATTGTCTTATGAAATGCATTTTAAGTTCTTTAAGATTAGTATTTTGTATTTAATAAAACAGTATATGCAAAGACTGAGTTGGCATATATTCCTTTACTGTATAATATATTATACGTCCCTCTGTATTTAAAAATGTGTTAATTTACACATTTCCAATTTTAATTTATGACACAAAATATGTTGGCTGCACAATGATTGATTTATGTAGTTTAATTATATACAAAGTGCTAAGTTTAATACAAATATTTTTTTGAAATAAATTAACACACAAAATGGGAACAAATAAAAACTTGTGTGAGCGTAGTTCTATTTTCACTGCAGGTATTTAAAATTCTAGAATACTTATAATCTACGCCGTAATTTGCCGTCATAATTATAAACTTGGGTAGTGTGTTAATTTGCTTTTTAGGTTGAATTAAAAAATATATACATATAAAATGCCCGTTGGGAAGCAATTAATGTTAGGTTAGGTTTACAAGCAGCGTAAAACTCCTCACGCGCGGATTCAATCCTTCTATCTCTTATTTTGCTTGCAGAAGAAGAAAGAGTCTTCTTTCATTACTCCAAATGTAAAGTATAAATACTTTCGTCTCCTCATTTTTCTACTCATGAACTCTCATTTATCTGAATTTATCTTTTTACTTTATCAAATAATGCAACCCTGTGCATTGCTACATATATGTAAGGTAGCACAACATGAATATTATTTAGTTAGTAAAAGTTTGCGTTCAAGGCCAATTTATAGCAGTCACGTTATTCTCAAATAGCAAGGTGTCTGCTAGCAGACGACTCCGCGATAAGGCTAGATCTTGATGCAGGTCCTTTAAGTCGTAAGTGTAATATTATTGATTAGGTTTAAAGAGCTTGTAGCACACTAGTAGTACCTAATTAAAGTTAACATACAACCAGCAACAACTAAAGAGCCAAATAAAGTTGTTGACTACAAAGTTTGCCAGGTCAGTTCAAGTCAAAACTGGTAGGGTGTGTAATCTGTGGAAAATTTTGTAGATTGGTTGGCTTGTTCATATTCTTAATTGAATATTTTCGTTCTGAAATTTCAAAATATCATGTTAAAAATATTTTAATAATATAGTTTAAGTATAATTTCGGATGGCCGTGTAAAATCTACATTAAATAAAAAATTTTTTGTATAATAATTGTTTTTTTCTTCATTAAAAAATGTCCAATGTGGAAATCCCTGATGTCTGCTACATTTAAAATATTAATGCTGTGCTACTGGCTGATTTACCTAATTATGACTACTGTAGGCGTTCTCTCCACAGTAATAGTTGTCATGGCGAATGAGGTGAAAAGCTGGTTCTGCACTCACCGGAATCTCTAAAATCACAAATGAGTGGGCTTCTTGTTAAGGACTTAGTTACTAGTCCTACATAAACCTACAATACAAACAGTAAAATGAATTCTGCCCTACAAAACAAAAAATAAAAAATAAAAAAAATGGCAACAAAGTGATTTGTCCCCATCAGACTAAAAAAGATATCACCACAAAATATAACTCTGGACGTCTAGAGTATATTATTTGATGAAATATTTTAAAACATTAGCAAATTCAAACTGTGTCACACATATTAGTCCACACCATCATACTCTTGAGTATACATATGCCTTTTTACAGACCACACGATTATATCTTAGACCGGGTCAAACTTCATACCAAAAAAAGATTCACCAGTCACACCTACTAGGATGAAAGATATTACAATGAAGATTCTGAAATTCTTATTAACATTTTATAACAATACCCTTGAATACAACATATTAAAATTTTTTTTACTTCGATCACAACATATGGAGCACACCGTTGTTAACGGTTTGTAAACGGTTTTAGTCTGGTCCTGGGTGGTTTCTCGATCGGACTTGAAATTCTAGAAACGACCTATGCTATTCTGGGATCATTCTTTTTCTTCAAGGGTTTATAGAGCTTTAGGCAACACTTATGTAAATCGCCTAGTATGTTTGTTACCCAGCTCTGGCCACAAACGAACTATTGAAACAACTTTTGAACAAACTCATAAACTCGCATTTTTAAGCTCTGATTTGGCCTCGAAATAAAGTCAAATTGTTAGTCTCTGTCGATAAGCTAAGGACGCAGGGTCTCAGCATAGGGCCACAAATAATATGCGAAATGATCTGAAGTTTTATTTACCCTAATCCACCGCATACGATCCACCGCATACGATCCACCGCCAGGCTTTAGGTCAAAGATTATAAAAGTCAAATCAAACTAGCACAGAATTTTCCTAGAAGTGAAGATAATTGCGTTAAAGCTTCAAAAATATAGCAGGGTTTAATTTTTTATAAACTTTATAAACCTCAAAAAAATCACCCATTATTCAAGTCTATTCGTGTGAGATCGTTACTTAAAAAACAAACATCAGTAACATTACATATTAGTTTTTCTTACGAGTTTTCCAATAAATATCATTTATATGCTAATCATAATTGCTTTTAGTCTAGTTTTAACATGACGGACTGTTACGTTGTTTTCGTTCTCTTTGCTACTTTAGCGTTTAAACATGATTTGCTTTATACAAGACTTAATTATGGGTTATTTATGGCAACACTTAGGTTGTATGCGATTTTTTTCAAGTTTTTTATTTTCCACGATATTTTTTGTTTGAAAGTATTTTAAACTAAATTGTTTTTCGCATGTTGTTAAGTCATTTTTTTGACAATTTAATAGCTGTAATTAAATTGAATTTGTTGTGATTAAATACAGAATTGTTTTACACATTTTTAGCAGGTGAATTTGTGTGTTTTTTCTCGTACATTTTTGAACGGCCTCAAGCCACGTTTTATTCGAAGTTCTTTAGTATGTGTGTGTTTTGTTAATTTTATGTAGAGTTAATAATGTTTGGAATGAAATAAATTATAAACGAAATATTTTGTTTTTAGAGCGACAATTTAATTGCAGTTTGTTAATAAATTATTGTGTGTGAGGTACGGCTTCGCTAGACAAGAGCTGAAAAGAGCCATAACTAAAGACGTTAAGGGCGTGTCAAAAAAAATAGTATGAATAAACTTTAATTCATCATTATCTTTCGAAAGAGTAAAGAATGTTCATGTCTAAAAAACCTACTGATTGGCAGCAGTTGTGGTACGAACACAGGCGATTAAAGTCGTCGAATGCTTAATTGATTAGACAGCAATAGAATTTTACATATTATGTATAACTTTTTATGGTTAAAGTTATTATGATAATTTTCTATAGCTAAAATAAATTTTTTTTTGATGAAGAGGGGATATCGAAGCAGTCCGGTAAATTTATGGGCCCCATTTTCGACCCCCTTCTTTACTCGAATAAGTATTAGGAAACCGTATTGTAACTTACGACTACCTTACTCTTATTCAAGTCTCGTGCTACCACTAGCATTTACTATTTGCTGTAGTGATTTCAGACTGTTGACTGGTGACTGTCGACTTTCTTCCTCAAAACGGAATCTCTTGGTAATTGCTAGCAATTGTCTAACGCTTAGGTCCATGATTGCATTCATTGCCTGCCCGTAGACCTAAGCCTTATGCTAGCCAGTGCTGATCATTCACATCAACGTGCGCTGCCGTTTCAGCCTCTTCCGATGAAGTATCTTTAGAGGCTGACCCATCTATTTCTTGCAAGATTTTCCAGAGTTCGCATACTATAAACCAAGCATCCTCTTGGCCGCGCATCCCTGATGTGTGCTATTCCACCGTGGATTAGGGATTTTTTACAAGGGTGTGTTAACTGCTCTCTGCTCAACTTAGTTAGAGATGCATGTATTGTTCAACTCTACCATACTAAAGAATTTATGGATGGAATGTTTAAAATATTTGAAAATAACCACTATATGTATGCCACAACAATATATTGTTGTAGAGAAGATAATATGATTGTCGTTACAATGCAAAAGTTATGTTTTTGCTTCATTGTCTAAATTTTAGGCGGCAAGTAATACTATAGTGTGTTTGATTCTTAAAAGCCAATTAAAATTTGTTGCCTCGCCCATAAATAGGGCTTATTTAGAGTTTTTTCTATTGCGCCATCCCTTTCACTCCCATCCCAACAACGGCTTTAATTTCATCCTTGGTGGTTTTTCAATCGAACGTCCAATTATAGATGCGACCTCTAATCTTTCCGATCCTTCCTGGCCCTTCAAATAGTAATTTTTTGACACTTTTTGATGCCGGCCCTTTCGTGTTTTATCAATTATATGATATTACTTCTGGTACCTTGGATCCTTCTCTTCTAATATGTAATCTTTTTAAACAAGAAGCTTTGCATAGCGCTACATAAATTAAGCTTCTAATATTCCTGAACTAACAAAGATAATTGCTGTAAAAGGCGCAAAACGACATATTTTACGCTATACGAAGAAATCAGTAAAGCATGTTTGACTTTCACACATGTCACGATCGTCAAAAGGAACTTCGGAAAATCTATATATACGTATACTAATTTTCAGTTTATAAAACCGTGGATTTCACCGATAATCTGTCTTTATGATCTTAAGTCGTATTCTTGTGGCTGAAATTGGCCAGTAAAATGAGACCAACTTGATGAGGTACGTTTGAATATACTGACAGGATCTCGGAATATTTACAGATAATAGAAGTTAGTTCGAGAATGCTGAACGTCTCGAAATGAAATGGCGGAAGTAACGAAATCTCAAATATTCGAACCCCTTTTATATACTATCTGCTGACGAAAAATTCAAAGTTAATGAAACCTGGACTTTGGGTTGGCTTTTTCGTGCTTTTGTGCGTGATATGATTTGTATGAGAACTGCTAGAAGCTGATTAGTTTTAATGTCATATTTTTTGACTTTGATCTTTACATTGGGAATTACAACAAGTTAGACACTGAGAGAGAAAAGGCGATTAGAAATCAACAAGTACAGTATGGCTCGCTTTGAAATGTTTGTGTTTTTTTTTATTAAAGACTTTCCGGTAATCAAAGCTGAATGAACAATGTCAGGTAAACTATTTGCTTTAATAGGAGTGTTGTTAGGAAAGCCTTAATAACAAGATTTGGATACTCTAAAATCCCGAATTTTGTGAGGCTCAAAAAATGCACGAGGCAAAAAATTAGGCTATTGAGATGATGGATAATGGCTCCTAAGCGTAATCATGAGACGCGGTAAATTGGTAAAAGTGAAATATAAGACCGCACCCTACTACTGTTTTCCCTCTGGACATTTTTTTTCTGTTTTTCAAACAGATAGACGACTATTTCTCTACCCTCGAAGGGCATTTTATACAAGCCGCAAACGATTAGGGATTCTAGCCTATCAAAACCGATAAGTCGTACACTATCTCACCCCTATGCTACATGTTGGAAGTCGAAAACCCCAGCAATTAAAGATTCTTTTACAAAGTTATCATGTGCTAATTTCTGACAGATTACACTGAAGTTGATAGAAAAGGAAAGGTGCGCAAACATCGGACAGGAATGGTTTTATAATTTTCTCGAGCTCAGAGATATGTATCTACATCTGTCTCTCGAAGTGTATAAAGGGTGGATAATCGAGACCTCCTTGGTAGAACCATAGAAGTGGTCATCAATAACATAACATAAGCTTACAAAAGCTTAGATACTTATTTTATTTTTAAACACAATGTTCATAACATTATTCCTTTGAACCTAAAGGAAAACATGCCAGATAATCACTTAACATCTAGTAAAATCTACAATTAATTATTTATACTAGCTAAAAATAAAACAATCAATCAGCATGTACTTTATGTTTTTATACATTTCGCAGCTCTTGCAATTATTTATTGCCGCAAAACCCAATCGTTAAGACACAAGTAGTGCTACAGAGTCTTCGACAATGCGAAATTGTAAACAATAAATTATATTTATGACAAAATATGCCCAACAGTTAAAAAAATGTAGAAACAAATTCCAACTGAAAAACACTGAAACGTGTGTAAAGAAAATATACAATAATAATGATATTTTGCTAGATTTTTAACACTTAATCATAATCAGCAACCAACTGTTTCTGCTATTTTATTTGACGTTAGATAATTGTTTGTTTGGTTGTTTATTCAACTTCCTCCGCATAAACTTGTTGAAATTGTATTGTCGCATTTAGACTGGCCCAAATAAAATTCTGTTGAATGTTATTGCATATTTTTATGGATTGTTGTGTATTTAAATAGTGCCATCTTTCCGTTTGAGTGTCCATATTATGCCGATAATTAAGGTTCTGAGGGAACGAGACGGATAGAGAAAAAGATCACTTTATTGTCGTTTCACCTCTGTTTACTACTTTGTGCTTTGAGTTAAAAAAGTCAATAAGATTTATATAAAGATTTCTATCGTTTGGCCAGCTGAGAAGAAATCAACTATTCACTAACATCAACACGCCTATATTATACAGCCAAAGATTTCTCGCACTACTTACGTACACTTCAAATTTGACTATATTTCAGTTTTTATTCTGCAAACTAAACGGTATGTTGGCATTACAAGAAATTTGTTAAACTACAAAAAAGAGATTAATAAATCATAAAATTATTTGACACCCCGATTATAGATACGCTCTACAAAATGTACACTTACTGCTGGAAAATATGTAAATATAACAGGGATGGAAAAATATGAACTAAAGCACTTTGTGCACTTGAAAAAAATTCAATAGAAAATTATTTGGAGATACGCTCTCGGTAAAAAATTTCCCTAACTTTTCGGAGGCTAAGTTAGGGAAACTGAGACAGAAGCAAGAGGTCGAACGAGCACGTTAATTAAATAATTTGGATCTAACAAAGAACACAAAATTATAGCTTACGGAAAGCTGTGAGGCATGAAATGTCCTGTTGCCTACAAATCACCATTGAGACTTGAAAATCGTACTGGGGCAAAAAAACTCGAGTAAAAAAAAGCCGCCTTCGCTACTCACCTTGAGAAGGTCTTCACACGAAATGACGCAAATATTTGTAACAGCCTACCAATTATCAGTAATACCATCAAGGACCCTATAAAAAGTCAGTTAGCTGGACTTAAAATGGTATTTGAAAATATTGATGTGGAAAAATCGCCAGGCCTTGATCGTATTACATAATCTATTGTATGGAACTTACCTACTTCCGCTTTCCAAATTATACTGTTCACATTTGACGCCATGCTACGAAATGGTTTCTTCTCTTCCTATTGGAAAATATCTGAAATTGTTATGATCCCAAAACCAGGAATATGACGTAATAGAGGCCAATTGGCCTCTTAGCTTACTTCCAATTTAATCGAAACTATTTGAGAAAATGTTCCTACTGAGTGTAACTCCTTACCTTAACAAGCGGCACATTATCCCGGATCATCAGCTTGAAGTTCGTGCGAACCATTGTACTTTCAAGCAAGTTCATAAAATTGTTACGTCCTTTGAGAACAAACAATATTGTTCGGCGACCTGACAAATAGAAAATTTAAAGTGAGATCATAAAATTGTTATACAATTAATTTTGCTCAATTCAAAGAGTGGCAGCGGGTGTCCCTCAACAGTACTGTCTATAATTTGCACAGCAGATTTGCAAACAAACTCAAACACATATACATCAACCTTCGCAGATGACACTGCACATGTAGTTGTAAATAAAGACCGGACAATTGCTTCGGAGCATCTACAATATGTCGAGCTAGATGATAAGGTTAATCACTCGAAATGCGCTCACATAACTTTCACACTCAGAAGGCGAAATATCTCACTAAGAAGGATAACTGTCAATGTCCCAGCAGAGAATCAAGTGAAATATTTGGAAATTTATCTTAACCGACGGATAACATGGTCCCGACATATTGAAGCAAAAATAGCAGCTATAAAACCCAAAATTTCTCACCTGGCTTATAGGCTCCAACACATCTCTGTCCCGGTAGTTATATAGAGGGTTGGTTGGTTGGTTGGTTTACATGGTAGCCTGCTGCACGCAGGCTGTCAAGTAAGTTCTGAATGACCCCGTTTTGACAAGACCATACCACTCGCCTGGTAAATAGCGTCTTAGATCCTATGCTCGCACTAAGACTAGGGAGCTAGATCCATCCCGTAGCCCTGAGATATCTTAAAATATCGTTGAAACGGCACCTAGATAGTCTCCAAGAAATTTGTGTCTCCTGACAGCCAGGGCAGGGCATTCGCAGAGAAGGTGAAAACCCGTCTCCTCTTTCTCTATGTCCTTACAACTGCGACAATGGTCATTATAGGGGAGTCCAAGTCGCCTGGCATGTTCTCCTAACACCCAGTGACCTGTTAATATTGCCAGCAACCTCGATAAGTTCTTCCGATCACGACCTATCAGTTGCATAGTGCGCCTAAAATCAAAAGAGGGCCACATCAATTCAGAGACCCTACATGTGCTCAGTCTCCGCCACCTATTATCAGCCTCCTTATGAAAGTGACTGAAGATGCCGCTCTTAATACTCCCCAAGGGGTTTGCGACTGATTCCACATTGGGAGTATTTAGAGCGGTTCCTCCTTTGGCTAGTTTGTCTGCTTGTTCATTACCAAAGTGGTCCCTATGCGCAGGGACCTAAACCAAGGTAACATCCGCCAGGCTCCCTAGCCTTGACAACTCTCTCTTACATTGACTGACTAATAGAGACGTAGTTTTGTACGATTTGAGTGACAGAAGCGCCGCCTGACTGTCGACGGAAATACCAGAAGAGGGTACTGCTAGCATATCAAACAATTCACAACTAACAAAGAAGACAGTCCAAATTACTACGACTAATCGTCTTCGCTCCATGAGACATACGAAATTTAAATATTCAGCGGAATTTAAATATTCCCACAGTCCATAATGAAATTAAAAATTACTACTGTAAATACGGAAGCAAATTAATAGTCCATCCCAACACTAATGCCTGTGATTTGCTGTAATTTGGTGGACACGAGAGGTTAAGAAAAATAAATAACCTGGGCCTTGAGAGACAACCCTTTTAACCCATTATAAAATAGTCTAAGATTTGGTCACAACAATTTAGTTACTATATCGGTAGTAATTAATAAATAGAACAATTAGGTTTAAGATATCAAAGCTTTTTACAATTTTCTTGAAGAAATATTCAACAATAATAATTATATACGGTATATATAAAAAAATATCGGAGAGAACTCCTAAAAACTTAGTAAACATTTTTCAGAAAATGCTATAGTAAAGAACCGACGTGTTACGGACCCTCGAAGTGTGTGCAGATATAACAACTTATGTCAATGCAATTCGTTTTCATTTAAGAAATCTGTTACTAATACCAGCATACATAATTATGGGCTCTTATAAACTAAATAAATAGTGTTCAGAAAGAAGAACGTATGTGTCCGTGTACTTTTTTATACGTAATGAAACCTGGAGAATGGCTGGCGCAAATGTTGGCAGACATACTTCGTTAGTGCTGGAACTTTGAGTATACAATACTGTTGCAAAAACAACTAGGCATATGTAAAGAGTGTTTGAAATACAGAAACTTAAGCATAAATAATTCAAAATTGTCAATAAAGATGCCAATCTTTCAACTACTGAACTTTAAATGAATGGTACTGAGATTGCCCGACTGTGGTTCTTGCTAAGACGTAACCAAGGATAGTGAAGCTCTATTTGATGCAGTAAGGCATACGCGGATCGTAATGATTACAGAGGCTTCATGTACTAGCCCTTAAAATATCTTAATTTCTTAAATATCTTAAAATATCTTATATTGATTCATATGATGAATATCCCAGATTTCTGCATTATCGATATTATAAAATTCGTCTGTGTGTGCAGGTATGTATCATCGATAGGATATTTTTAATAAAAATATATGTGGATCTTCCAAGGTCGGAGGAGCCTGCTTTCTTCCTGATATTGAGAACAGAAAAAAGGTGCTGCCTTTGTAATCAGTGTAGTTTCGAATTGGCATTATAAAAGTTTATAACTGGCTGAGCTACTATAAGTTAACTAGCAACATGTCAATCTCCCTTCCAATCTAAATACAACAAATGGCTTCTGCAGAGAATCTAAAACGCCTACGTTGCCTATACTCGATTAACTTGGGGCAAAATCGGTTTAATTTAATTTTGACCAGCTGTTCAAGTTGTTTTTAGTGATATTTGAAATGGTATACTTTCCATCCCTGAAGTGTACTGACAGCAACAAATAACCGATGATTATTATTTATTTATGTATGAATACAATATTTGATGTTTGTTCATTTATTTTGCAAAGGAAAAAAAACAGCAACAACAAACACTACACAAATTTTTGGCAGTAAATCCATTCTCTCTCTTTCTCTCTCTCTCTCTCTCTTTCTAACTCTGTGTTGAATTTTGGTTTGCATTTCTGTCTCACATACAAATTATAAATTTTGTAGAAACAAAAATTATATTTTTCTTCCAAAAAGTGTCAATGGGGTGTTGTCCAAATGACAGTTATTTATATTTTTCAATTTATTACATTTCTAAACAATAGAACCATAAATTTTGTATAAACTGTCAAAATATACAAAATATTAAAAAGTTAATATTTAAATGAGGTGGTGGTACTGCAATCATCGTTGGATTTCTGTTATTTGTTTGCCTGCATTTGAAGTGGGTGTTAAATAAACACAAATAATTATTTATTAAAATAGAGAGGTGTGTATTACAAAACGAACAATGTATTGGAAATGAATTAGCTTGTCAACATGGAAAAATTCGTAATTTATGGCAATCGTACTTTGTTGGTAATAATCTATGAGATCATCTGCATGTATGACGGGCAGGACTGAGGCAAAGTTCATATAGTTGAAGATTTCAAAATATCTTCGTACTATTTTTATCACTTTCACCAATGCAATACATACATACTTATGTACAATTGTACATACAATACATATGTAAAGGGTTCTTAAGTACCTAATAATTTGCAGATATGTTTAATTTAATAATTGACTATTGGTGTCGGTCATAGATTAAAAAATATAACAATTTATTACAATAATGTGTTTTTTGGTGATCTCCCAAATGAAACCAATTTTTATTGTACTTGTTTTGTTTTCGCTAATAATGTCGGAAGAAGCTCTCCATATCTGCCAGTTTTGGCGAGAGCTCAACAAAATATGACAACAAAACAGTGCCAATCGTTTAGTTACTAATCCTTATACATATTGAGCGCTGCGGTCTCAGCCTATTCCTTAGGAGTATATTTCGAAACTAAACCGTCCACCTAGTGAGGTTTTCTTGTCCATTCCATTAGAATTTCTTTCTTTAGAGGTTAACCCCTCCGCCTCTTGCGAGACTTCGTGATTCATTCTAGTAATGGAGAAAAAGATATCCGCACACTAGAGACCAATCACCTCTTGGCCACGCATTCCTGGCGTATGCTGTTCCACCATGTATTAGGAGGTATTATAGGTGAAAATTCTAACAGTGCACTCAGTTACGTCAAGCCACATCTTTGTGCTTTCCAGCTGACGTCCCATGTTTTATGTTAATTACGAAACTTTCTGTAACTTTCTTCAAAATGAAAACACAAACAATACAAACTAGTAATGGGTGCCGTGGTTTATATTTATATACAGTAAATATATTTATGTACTACGTATGTACACTGCGAATCACTTAAATAAGGAATTTAATTTATTTGCTTACAAATTTATCGAACTGAAATTTTTAATAAATAAGCTGATATTAAAAATAAAAAAATTATTTAATAAAATAAGAAATGATTGTATTAATAAAATAACAATTTTTGGTTCTTAATTCAAAGAATAAAACACCGACCTTGAGCCAGAATAAATTATTCGCTTGAAGAAGTAAATATTAGCAATCTTAAACAAATATATCTTCTAAATCAGATAAAAAATAATGTTAGACTGAATCGTTGTTTAGTTCAATTAAATTTTGATTATATTAGTAAAATAAATAAAAAAATATTACTACCACCATTTCAAGAAATTATTAAAAAAAAAAATCGGTTAGGCATTGAGCGGTAAAACGATCATACAGAAATTAATGAGTTTCAAACATTTATTTACAGCTCTGGCAGTATGAATTGGAGCATTGTCGTGTTAGTATGTCTACGGTAGGTGTCTAAATGAATTTTTAAATTGCGAAAACTAGTTTTCTAATATTTTTTGTACGACGCTGCAGTCATTTTTTCCGTTTCAAATTTCAAGTTGATAGTGCTAGAGTAGGATATGGCCCCTCATACCATAAATGCTCCTTTCCTGCTATTTTGTGATAGCATAAATATGTTTAACTTTATTTTGTTATATTATATGATTTTAAACTTTTTGGTTAGAAAATAAGACTTGCAACCACTTATTCAACCACGTTATTGAATTCACTGCAAATTGGAGACGCTGTGCTTTGCGTTTAGGTTGATTTCTTTTAAAGCTTTCGCCGAACTATAATTTGAGACTACTTTTAAATACCAACTGTCCAAACACTTGCTTTAATCCCACTTTATTTGCAAATTTTCGCCGTGGACATGCACGTATTTGAAACAAGTCTACAAATTGTTTGCTTTTCTCTACGCGTTGTTGTCATTTTGGAGCATCTCTTAATATTTTTACCATATCTTTCGACTAGTTTTCCTCTTTTTATTTTCTCAGCCATTTAGAGGCTACACAGTCCATTGAACTTTAAACTTAACATTTGTTTCTTCTCTAAAGTGTTAAGAGCTTTTGCCTATCCTATTTTTTAAGTTTAAAATAAAACTATTTAAAGTTTAGTTTAGACGATATGTTCAATCAGCATATATATGCTACCAACTGTATGATTAAAAATAGCAGCAAATTCCTATGTCATCATATATCATATGCTAGGTGTTTACACTATATGCTGAAACCACCAGATTTTTTAATTCAACATATTTCAGCAAATGAAATGGCAACATATGAGTTAGCATACAATTTTTCCGTTTATACGAAATGTTGATATTTATATGGTGGTATATATGCTGTGTCGTATAAACATTTGCTTGTGGAATAAGAGAGTTTGACACTACTTTTTATTTATACAACGCGTTATTAAAAAAAAAATTTTTTTTAATTAAAAGAAAAAAATGTCTTCAGAGGAAATATCGCTTGCTATTACTTGCGCAGTGCTAGTTTTTGATAGTGATGAAAATAAAATAAAAAGAAAAAGACGAAGAGTTTGGAAAAGAAAAGGGGTACAACGGCGGGAGGAAGAAGGTTTTTGTTCAAAATTATACAAGGAATTGGAAGAGGAAGAAGAATCCCTGTATAAAAATTTTCTACGTATGGATATCCATCAATTTAATAACTTGCTTTCTTTGGTGTCACCAATAATTACTAAACAAGACACAATGATGAGCAAAAGCATTAAAGCATTTTGATATTATTTTGATCATTTGGGTGTGTGTGTGCTCGCCTGCACATTTTCAAGTAGTAATGTATGTAAATTAAACAAAATTATCGGCGGCTCGACTACGCTTTTTGGTTATAAATTTGCTTATAAATTTGGCATATGCTGAAAAGCTTAAATAGAATTTTCAACAAATAGCATATCAGTTAGCATATACAGAAAATTTAGCAAACACTAATAATGTTCTGTTCACACGATATGCTAAAATAGTCAACATACGTTTGTTGATATTGTTACCAAATATGTATGCTGATAAAAATTTTGCGTTTACCCGATATGATGACAATTTTTAAGCATAAATTTGCTGATTCAACATATCGTCTAAACTAAGCTCAATATATATGAGTTTAGAATTGTAATATATGTCTTACTTTTTAAAAATATAAACAATTTGTATTAATGCGCCACATAAAAACTCTTACTTTATTATAGATGAATAAAAGAAAAAAAATTTTGTTAACAAAAAATTCCCTTTTACAATTTCCACCAAACAAAAGGACAAAATATTGTCTTCAAAAGTTTAAAATTTTATAATCTCCCAATTCCCTATTAAAGTGATGCGCAGTGTATGTTCGCCACTATCTATTTCGGTATTTTTTTTTTTTGCTTTTATGATTTATTTAATTGCCTTAAAAAAAGCTACAAAATCAACATCAAAAAGATGTAGAAATAAAGAAAAACCATATTATGACCATTTATTTGATTGTTGAAAAATATTTTCAATACATTTGTCATTTTGTGATTAGCATAAAATTTATAATGTTTATTTATTTGCGTTTAGTTTTTATTTAATAAAAAGATTAAAACAAAAATCTTTTTAAATATTTATTTTGTGTTTAACCTTCGTGTCAGTATAATAAAAAACTTTATTTATTTCATTCACTTTGCTTTTCAGACAAACATATTTAAATTTTTAATTTATGGCTTTAATTTACGTACAATTTATATTAATAAAAACAAATTAAAAAAAAGAAAAGAATTAAATTCTATATAATTAAATAATAATAAATGATTTAGAATTGTGATGATGGGGCCATAAAAACGTAAGTGGACATCAAATAAACTTATAAAAATTTAGAAATTTAAATATTTTATATTATTAACTAGAAATGTGCCAAATGCAGCTACTGTCGTCAATTAACGACTCTGTACTATTAAAATAAAAATTATAATATTATAACTTTTTTGTTGAAATTTGACGTCAATTAGACTTTCTTTTAAATAAAAGGGTGTTCAATGAGAATGGCGCGATGTAAACAGCTGGTAAGATTAAATCTATCCTTATTTTTCCGTCACTGATATCAGTTCATTGGGCGGTACGTCCAAGGTATTATGAAAAGGAATAGTCGTTAGTGCATCCGTATTGGACGTCAAATCATCTTTAGCGTAAAGGAGCAGTTTTAACTAAATGGCTGTTAACAGCCGACGATAGCAACCTTACAGCCAGTGGCAATACACCAGCTAGTTTCTCTATTGTGTTTTTCATTAAAAACAAAGTTAATAAGGCCATAACCATGGCAAGGGAGCACTACATGTTGAGGTCCATGTTGAAATTTAGTACCATATAATGGCACACATGGGCTTTTTAATTAAGAACTCACGCACAGCTTGCTTTATACCATTCCAATTTTTTGTAAAACCTTTTGTATATTATCTTGGCTAAAATAAAGTTAATGACAAAATCAACTAACACTTTATTATTAATACTGAAGCAGACTAATCTTTTTGACGGTCCCTTTTACCCCTTCTAGATTCTTACTGATTTCAGGTTGAGAACTGGTATGAGAGTTCCATGATCTCCTTAATCTTTAATGAGTTCTACGCAGTCATGTCTCCTGTATTCAACACATATTTGCGTTTATGTCTTCACTCTTATGCCAGCGCTGGGTATACTCACAAACTGTACACGGCCGATTTAGAGGCTTTCAGGCACAGCCAACAAACATGAAAATGCTCGATTTTTTTCTCGGTCAGAGGATATTTAAAATCGTTACACCGTGCCCATCTACCTGTGTGATTTATCTAAATATTGTCTGCTGTATGGGTTATATATGATACGATTTGAGCTTGTCTATAAGTATCTGCGCTCTAATTCTTTTTCAAGCTTATAGTGGAGATCATAGGCTTCTCAGCCCCTATTTGCGAACAGTTTTCGCATTCCATGTTTGGATTTTGATGACTTTGCCTCATCACTCTTTTAATACGAGTTAAGATTTCCTTTGTAGTAACTGGAGCCTCCGCTCTTTCTTAGTTTAATTACATTAACCTGCGTCACTGAGTTTACATAAAAGATTATCACCTTCGCCACTTGAAGGGTTTAAACATTCCCTTCGTTTGGTTTTTTCCAGTGTACAGAAAAGAATTAATAAGTTGTACTTGCGCAGAGTTCATCCTTTATGCAGCTAAACAGAAGATTTCGACAGCAATTAAGAGTTCGCGTACTACGCGAAAAGAAAAATATGATGGTAACATATTCGCGACAACCATTATGTTCTCTACAAAAATATATTTTTGTGGCAACCATGGTGATGGTGATATAAAAACATTTTAAGCAATGCTTTAATTGCGATGAACAAGTTAATATTGCAAATTAATCAGTAAATAAATTTCATCTATAAAAATTGCAACATAGTTGAGGTTAACACAAACAAAGTATTTTAATTATACAAAAATAATTAAACAACTCTAACCATAATATGATCTTACTATAAATATCATGTATAATTCTTTTTTTGAGCTGACTTCTCTACAACCGATTTATTTATGCGTAGTCCTACTTTTAGGAGACTGCATCTGGAGGTAATAGTCAAACCTCTGACAGTGTGTTAGACCCTACCACTTGTTTGTATCTGTCTTGCCAACATTTCCCGAATTTATTTAAAATTATTACCGCTACTGTGATGTATTTATGGTTATATTTTTTTATTCGTTGCCGAATAGTAATTCAGTCCTTGTGAGCGTTTTTTAAAACAAGCTGATGAAGCTTAAAAATAACTTTATTATCGACCTCATTCTTACGATAAACATCCATTACACGCTTGTATGAAATTTACAAAATATTTTGTTTTGCAGAAACACTTAACTTAATTTTAAAATCTTAATTAATACTGTGTTAATGAATTATTCAAAATGTAATAAATCAAAACTATAATGAAATGTTGTTACGTGCTATAATTCATTATTTTAGTTTGTTTCTTTTTTTGCTTGAATTTGTTTTCTATTTCTTACTAACAAAAAACGCAACACGAAAGCCTACAAATAATCTTGTAAATTGTATGAATAAATTTATTGCAAAGAAAAAATGTTGAAAAATCCAGCAACAACAAATAAGCGCTAAAGATTAAAATATTTGAAGGTAAGAGCCATAAATTATCTAAACACAAAAGAGGTGGAGGTTTTAGATTTCAGCAGAAATATGAAAACACAATCTGAAATATAACACGTTTATCTTAAAATATGAATCTAATCAAAACACAACTGGAAAATGAAATAGCATTCATTTTTAATAAACTGCAGAGAGAACATTTTCATAACTTGTTCTTCTTATTTTTTAGTAAGTTTACACTTGCATTGCGTGCTTGCTCAAGTAAAAATTGAGTACCAGATTTTTTTAAAATTAAATTATCCAACTACGTGGCAGTTTTTCTTACATGGCTTCCCGCAAAGTGGCCGTTAGTGCCCACGCTCATGTCTTGCATTAAGTAAAGTGTGCTTTACATGAAATATGTGCTAGCGTATCCGTATTACTATTAATTCAAACGAATTTGAACTAAAATTCTTTGACCAGCTATCAGTTTTAGGTGATACTCTACACACGATGAGTAGAACTGATCAGATATAATATAGAAATACTCTATTACTTTCAGTATTGAGAGAAGAAGTTTATTTCATTTAATTAATATACTATATAACCTTCTCTTGTCTTTCAGTTGGCACTTTGCTACTTTTTATAATTAATTTTTAACCAATTGTTTGGAGTCTTAATTGCAAATATTCGAATAATTCTTTTTTTTTTTGTTATCCAGAAAGCGAAATTCTGCCCACTTTTGCTAATCATTTAGTACTTTCTCATAATTATGTAGATAGATGGTCTCCCGGGCAACACAATGGGTCGAATGGCCTCCGAGTGTACTCGTTGAGCAGCCCAGCTAACCTAACCTAACGTTTTCGTAAATAATTTTGAAACACTAAATTTTTACGCATATCCAAATTCCTAATTTCGAATTTTTGTACGTTAAAGAAAACTGTAATATAATAAAATTTACCTAAAACTCTATATTTTTACACGAAAATGGACTTAAATTAATTTCAAAGCGTCATCGAAAATTAGAACATAATTTCGAAATTTTCGAATTAGAGTAAAATATTAATTTTAAGTTCCTTACTTTATTTCGAAATTTTTTTATAAGTTAATTATATGATCCATATATAACAACAGAAAAGAAAATTTGTAAAAAAATTAAAATATTTTTTACGTTTAGAACATTCGATTTTAATTTCGAATTTACGAAAACACATAACTTGTATTAGAACTAAGAAATTCGTTAAACCGATTACCATATATATCCCAGAACCATTGAACGAGGGTCTGTCTGTTCATGGTAGAATGCTGAATAAACGTTTCACTGCAGGAACTGCCATTAGCTTTATAGAGTTGCATTACAGTGTCCCTATATAAACTTCAATAAACTTGTAAGCGACGTAAAGTTGGCCGATTACGCCGACAACAATTCGTTACTTATCTTAGGCTGATTTCAATCAATTATTAATATTTGAAATAAAGATCGCTTATTATAGTGTTCTTCAATAGTTGTATTATTTTTTATTATTGTCAATATTTTTTTTTAACACATTAAATACAATTCACCATGGCAGGTTAAAGCATCGGTAATGCGATTCGAATTTTTGTTTTCGTTACTCCTAAACAATCAGGTCTAAACCAATAATCCGTCTTCTAAGCCAGTACAACTGCCGCCATCTTTAAAATTCAGCTTTATCTACTCGCCAGTCATCAATAACTTTACTTACCGGCGACTACGAATATATTAAACTTGAATGCAACAAAAAATTTTATTAATGCTTATTGGACAACTCCATACTATTTAAAATTTATTATTTTCGAACTTTTCTTCCATCCACTCGTTTTCGATGAAAGGCTTTCTTAATTTCGTACACAACATTGCGTGCTGACAGATTTATTTTTATGAAAATAATAGTTTAAACAAAGAAAAAAAAAACAAATTTTATATGTTCAACATTAAATCATATTGTAGCGGAAACAATTATAAAAACGCATAAATTTAAAGAAATATATGAAATTTATGGTTTCAATTAATGGCGAATGTGGGTAATATTGTGTTCGTACTAAATGTATTTATGTGCCGTTATAAATTAAATAATTAAATATAAATTATAAATAAACATATCATAGCACAAAATTAAATATTTTTAGTACACGGTCAAATAGTAATCAGCAGCATAAAAAATTTATGACCAAAAACATTTATTTAAAATTTGTATTCTAGAATATTTTACGCATAATTTAAGAAGCAAAATAATAATTAAGAGAATAAAATTAAATAAATTATGTCTGTTTTATTAGTTAGCATTAAATTTGGAAACTTTTTCTAAAATGGCATTCGAGAGGGAAACAATATATTCCTTCCATTCTTTATACTAAACTTCTGTACGAACAGTAGGGGCAATATTTCAATAAAATTAATAGTTGTTAAGTTGTCAAGGTGAAGGCCCCACGAGTTGTTTCTTATACGAAAGAAATATAGAGCAAACCTCACTCCGAGAGGACCTATTTCAGGTACTACACGGGGTGACAGAGAATATGTGGTTTTGAAGTGACCTAGTGGAGGACGTAGTCCTACTTAAATAGATAATTAAGTCATTTTTAGAAAGACGATTATACACTTACTAGAGAATGTTATCGTTAAAAATCTATTTTTTCCGACTTCGTGGACAAACAAATTTTAAACTGAGTCATTTTTATATCGATTTTGCAATTTAACTCAGTGTTGAACAGGAGATAAGTTAGGATTCCTTATCGCCTTTAAATAACTTTAGAGAAACCTATCTTTTTAAAGAAATATTATAACAAAAAATATTTTTTTTATTTGTCCAACATTGGGGGCTTTTTTCGAATACTTTATTTAAAATTCTATTTATTTTCTATTTTTTTTTTTTAACGTATTTAGTACCTAGTAAGCCAAGACCAGACTTATTAAAATCGTAAATTGGACTTGGGTGGTTACTTTTCAAGGCTTCTATTGTTTAAGCTCTAAAGAGCAATCGCTACAAATGTATTCAGCCTCATACGGACTATTAGTTTTGTGCTGAAAAGAATACGTTTTGGTGTCACAGACGTAACAAAACAGATTTTGAATCGAATTTCCAACACAGTATTGCAAAATACCCGGCAAAGTTGAGAACCTACTTGAAAAAAATTTTTTTTTTAGATTAATCGATTCAAAACAATTTAAACGTTGTGAGAAGCTTCAACTTCTTTTGTATTCAACATCATTTAAAATGTCAATATAGGTCTAAGAATTACTTGGTTTACAATTTTTATGTATGGAAATTCACAAAAAATCGTTTTTTATCGATAACTTTCGATTTTGAAGGTGTAATCTAATTTTTTAATATTATAACAGCCGTTCAATTTCAAACATAATTTATTTGCTACGAAGTAAACAATACTTCACGCGACATTCACGATAGTAGATTCCCGACGGAATGTAATGTTCTCCTTTTGTTAAAAATACAAAAAGTGTTTTCTTAATCAAATTTTGGCTTAAAAGTAATCATATAATGTTTGTTTGCAAAAATAATTTGCATGATGCAATGAGTGGTAATCATTTAGTGTTTAAATGTGAACAAGAATTTGTTCGTCACAACTAAATTAAGGTATAAATATTTCCGTATAACAATAACATTTTCGCCACAAACATATGTATATAATAGAATATATTTGCCGTGACTAAGACCCAACCATATTCTTTCTTTGCGTGTATAACGAAAATGATTTGAGTTTGGCCATTTTCA
The DNA here is from genome assembly GCA_963932375.1 of Phania funesta. Lineage (NCBI taxonomy): Eukaryota > Metazoa > Arthropoda > Insecta > Diptera > Tachinidae > Phania > Phania funesta. The sequence continues at coordinate 96,809,711 of OZ010653.1, read as the reverse complement.
CGCCACAAAACCAGCCACAAAATTAATTTAATAAATCTGACCTAAGAGAAGAAAAACCATTTCTTAGCTTCAAATGAAAATCAAGCCCCAACCGTTCTCGAGTTATGGTGATAAAATCTAGTCTAATCGTCCTACCGAGCAAAAATTAATCCTGATTCTGGAACCAGTACATACTTTGTCTGGCGCGTTATATATATAATAAGCTCGTCTATTTTGCCTATACTTTTTTAGCAGAATAAAACTAATATTTCTGCACATTCGCTTACAAGCGTGCATCCCAAAATGCACTATTGTAAGTCACTGAACACAACGAAAAATTACACCGTTGTCAGAAACCACACTTGACAAGGGATAACGGCATTTCGTTCCAAAAATATATATCAATTCACCCTGATGAAATATCAATTCAAGAAACGAAATAATACATTTCACGAAATGCGATAGTAATCATTCAGTGAAAATTCAAATAACATGAATTAGAAAGTGTTATAGAATCTGATAAAAACACGAAAGGAAATTTGACAGTCGTATGACTCTTCCCCCTTTTTTTTAAATTGTAAACGGTGAGACTTTTCGTTTGTCAGGATTACATTTTTACCGAATCAAATACACAATTCCCTCAACAGTGCGCTGCCGACGATATTTTGGTTCAGCTTCCACCGGCACAAAAACGGCCGATGGGCCAATCGATTATCAACGTATTTTCTTCATGGCCCGTAATAATTAAAACTTTTTTTATTAAAACCAAAATATAATCGCTATCTCTTTATTTTTTATATTTTTCGGCAGAAATAACTATTATTTTTCGGCTTGTTATTTCTTGATTTTTATTTTTCTTCTCAGCAATAATTATATTTCTTGGGTTTAATTTTTTTGCAGCGGTAATTAATACATTTTGATTTTTATTATTTTGCCCGAAATAATTATAACTTTTTAAGTTACCACTTCTGCCCAAAATATTAAATCAGAGAATAAAAATTATTTGTGCCAAAACATAAAAGAAAATATTAAAATTATTTTTTAATTTTTTGTTTAAAATTTAAAAAAAAATACTATATTCTCCCCTTGATTTTTTTCATTCCAGTGCTGAACATTTTTGTACTATTTTTACAAAAATAAGTATAACCGAAACTTGAGCCGCTGTAATTCCTAAGAGCCAAAGTCTTCGCTACCTACTCGAAATTACTCGGCATTGCCGACGATAAAATAGTCTCGGCTTAATTTCTGCTACTTGCTCGAAGTAAACAAATACATAATTTTCATTTAATTTCAAGTGGGATAGTGTAGACAAACAATATAATGAGAATATTTTACTTTCGATTTTTTTGACAGTCAAATCGATTTTAATTAGATTTCTCTCTGTAAAAATCCAACGAAAATCTAAACAATTGTAGAATAGTGTGAAACGCCCTTAAGCGTTGAACTAAAAAGAAATAATCCAAAGTGGGACATCGCGTACAAATATCATGTCATACGCAAACAGGTTCGTTTACAATGCCAACCTGATACATTTCGTAAATCTACGGATGGTGCAGCAGTAGTTTTTGATATTAAAGTGGTCATGTGTACCGTGCCACTTGAAATAAATCGTGAAGTAGAGACATGGCAAATTTATTCTGGAAAAATATTCGGTAAACCAACGTGTTTTAATCGTTAAAACATTTTATCAAAATCAATCGTCGATTACTGTGACGATGAGAAAGTAACGTGAAATTTTTGGGAGAAATAACTTGCCAACAAACGCACTATTTATCATTAGTGAATGATTTTGAAGAAAGAGGGACTGTAGCTGATAGGGCCAAGCATGGACCACAACGTACTGCAAGATCGGCTGAAAACATTACTGCTGTTCAAGAAAGTGTTCAAAACAATCAATCAACCTCAATTCGACACCATACTCAGGAGCTTGGTCTTCAAAGAACAACTTTGGCCACAATTTTGCACAAAGATTTGCATTTGTTTCCATTTAAGATTCAGTTGACACAAGAGCTTCTTCCAGAAGACCATTTACGCCGCCGTACATATGCCAATACGATGATACAGCTCGCCCATGACAATACCGATTTTCATGCAAAAATCATAAAGAGTGACGAGGCACATTTTCATTTGAATGGATATGTGAATAAATAGAATAGTCGGTTCTGGGCAATGTAAAACCCTCAAATTTCTCATCAGTCACCTTTGTGTCTATTAAAAGTGACAGTCTGGTGTCCAATTTGGTCATGAGTAATCATTGGACTTTACTTCTTTGAAACTGAAAACGGCGTAACGGTAACTGTCAATGGGGAGCGATATCGTGATATGATTGAAAACTTGACTAACTTGTGGTTTCAACAAGACGATGCTACATCGCATACAGCCAGAATTACAATAGAATTACTGCGAGACCTTTTTCCACAACAAGTTATTTCAAGGAATGGTGATGTTTTTGTGGGGATATCTGAAAAGCAAGGTTTATGCAAACAAACCAGAGACGCTGAAGCCACTCAAACAAAATATTCATGATGAAATTAATGAAATACCGCGTGAAATGTGTGAGAATGTAATGAAAAATGTGAGGCTAACAGAGGCCGACATTCATCTGATATTGTATTCCATACATAATTGCCGACATTAAATAAAACATTTATCAATATACGATCAAAACAAACATAGTAGTATACCTTCTCGATGGACACCCTGTATTTAAATATGCGTCATTGCCCTATTTATTTAAATATTTAATGACAAAAGGTTTTTCTGCAGATGCTAAAAATTTCATTGCAATCAAAATGAATACTTTACATCTCACTGGTCTTACAAATAGTGCGCAACAAATAACTTAAGAATACTACTTATTGTTGACCTAAAATTTACGTATTTTTTCAATTATTTCTTAATAATTCTCTAGATTATTTAAATCATTTTTCCATGCAAGTATATTTATCAATTCAAATTAACAATATTATTTTCAGATCGCTTGTTGACTCCACTGCCTGTGTGAAATAGAATCATGTCTCCTTCTTAATTTTATTTTTACATTTATTTATACCAAACTGAAGCGATCCACTTAAAAATTGCAAATAATTTACGAGTTCAATCTTTATCGCATTCATAACAAATAACAAAAATCTAACATTTCACACGATCAACCCAAAATACATAAAAGTTAAGGCAACTTCAAAGAAAAGGTGACTTTAACTTTTTTAAACCCAAAAGGGCTTCTTGTGAGTTGTTTGTGTAAAACCATATTATGCTTTGTATCAATTATACCTAAAGAGATATTAAATGTGTCTTATTATTTTCTTATATGTCAACATAAATATTCTTTATAAATTTATAACCAGGTCTCGAGACTTTGTGAAAAAAAATCATGTTAAATATATAAATTATTTCTTTTTCTCATTTTGTGTTCTTTAGTGAAATGTGGATGTATTTAACTACTGTTTAGTTTCCGCTTAAGCCAGACACATTAAGTTTAACGCGAAAACCCAGCGAGTTATGGAAAGTAAATCAGGCTCGGATCTAGACTGAACTTTGGGGGAAATATAACTTTTTTTTATATAAATATCGTTTTCCCCCTTTTTCGGCTAAGATACCTTGTAGCCCAACCTATTTTATAACAGGGATTCAATGTTCTGCAAGAATAGTCGGTCTTGCTGTAAAATGATTAAATAAATCATTTCGTAACATCAATAGTTTTGTCAATTTTGATTACACTATGTTTAAGATTAGCCCCAGTGTGCGCTGTTTTACCGGCGTTAATAATTGACTTTTTGCTTGGCGCGAATCTCATTGTTTGAAAAATGGCTCTTTTAGATTATGGCTGACATATTGCGGCATCATAATGTCATCATATAACGACAAGATTCAGGCTTTTTTAAGCAAAAAAAAAAAAAAAAACACAAACCCGTCGACATTGGCGAGTCTGTTTTAGGGAAGTCAGTTTTATAAACATAATTAAAATTTTGTATTAAATATGAAATTTTCGTACAAGAACAAATTTATTTTTAATCGTTTTGGGAAAGTATTTTCCCTCCGGGTGGGTTCGGACCGATCAAATTAATTTGGTATCTCTACGCTAGTAAAAATAATCATTCTGCCTGCTTTTATACCTTTTTAAACCACTAATAATTTATGCAATTATAGGGGTAAAATAGTGCAGGGTTTTTCGATTTCTTAGACAAAATATTGGGGCTCGTTTCCTTAGGGGCACCCTTGGGGATAGTTAGATCGGTGGAAGCAAATTTTATTAAAATTCAATTTTTTAATGGGAACTCCTAGAGAAAAAAATTGGGGGAGATAATTAATGAGACTCGATTTAAAATTTCACCGCTCTAGAGGCGACTTTAAAACAGTTTTAGGATTTTTGTTCATTTCTACCATTTTACCTTCCTTTTGAACCCGAAGAGAAGCTATTTTCACATAACCCTTCTCCCTAGCCTATAAAATTCTTTTTACTAAGGATCTGCATACAACATTATGCTACCCCTAATGCACGTTCCACGATAAATAGGCCGGTCCTAATGACCACTAAAACTGACAAATGATTATGTTTCTTAATGATTTAAGCTTCGATAAAAAAGTTCCATACAGTTTGTTTCGAAATCTTTAGCCGATGGATGAATTGCCAATTCTAATGGAGCACCAAGGCATTTTCGAAAATACTTCATTGAAAAACCAAAATAAAGAAAAAAATTGTTTGCACGAAGAAAATATTTTGCTGGGTTATGAAGGTAACAAACGAGTTTCCAAAACAAATAATAAAGTACACAATATGAATGAAAGAAGTTTTTTATTAAGAATAATAAAAAAATAATATAAAATTTAAAAGTTTAACTTCAACTTCATTCTAGCTTCAGTTTGTATGAGAAACACTGTTGATTTTATTTGTTGTTGTGTTTTTTTTTTGATTCTTTGCATTTCGTTAAAGCTTTTGTGCCTTCTGTCTGCTTCCCTCCCTGTCAAGTTATTATAATCGCATAAAATAAAGAGCGAAACCATCCGACGTTTTAATGGCCAACATAAATTGTAATATTAAATCGAGCTGTCATGTTGTTGGGTCGTTTATGCCGCTGATACATACTACTGCTTGTACTACGTTCATTTGTAGAGAGAGAGTTTTGTGTTGCAGAAAAACCGCTGAAAAAATTTGTTAAAAAAATAACGAATGAATAACTTCCATATTTTCAGCATCATCCTACTCAATGGATTTTTTGTCTTTCTTTGATGATGTTTTTCTTCGAGGTACCACCCTACAGCTGGCAGTGATTGGATTAAATACCCAAAAAGAGGTTGGGTAAATTAATTCTAAATATTCATATTTTTTAGCTGAAATGAAAACTAATCAATTTAAATATTTGTTTAAAAAACTAAAGACATTTTCGCCATCTCTTATGAATAGATCCTTTTAAATTCGTTGCAACTTTCAACAGTAACTAACAAATGTTCTGTCTTGTTTTAAATATCATTGATATCTTTACTGTTGTTCTTGGTTGGTTTTGTTCCGTTTGCATACACCCTCGATGTTGTGTCTAGTAACTGAAGGTTATGGTAGCGCCCATGTTCGAATTGTTAGCGGTGGTGATAGTGCTTTCGAGACGCCGAAACTCTGTTGGAACTTTAAAACACACAAACGCAAGTCGCCTTGACATGCAATTGCTGAGAGATATATGTGTAAGTACCCAGTTAGCCAGATAGTCACAGCCGACAGTCTCTTCGGTTATGAGTACTTGGGGATAATTTATAATTTGTCGTGATTTCAGATTTACTGTCAATAAGGTAACGAAAATGTCTTAAACTTGTCTTAAATGAACACTTTTTGCGGACGAAGTGTTGGCCAACCGCAGGCAGTTTATCGGTTTCGAATTTAGAAGGGGACATTTAGAGCAATGCACAAAAGTTTTGCCAAAAGTTACCTGTACTTGAAATCAGCACCGTAGCACCACTCAATTGGCTTTCCAATATACTCCCTTTGAAATTAGTTTTGTTTTCTCGGAGACATATTTCTTTGTGCACGACGTAGGTTTTTGTATTAATGCCTATTAACCTTCTTCCTACCGCGGCTTCAGTTACATATTTTACAATAACTGTTTTTACTATGCAGCAACATCAACTGGGATTTGACTCGGGTTTCTGCAGTTATCAGAACTCCATGTTTTTACCAGGTTCAGTGCTAAAATACTCCTCTTAAACTTCGTTAATTTAAAAGTAAAGTGGAGTCTAGGACTTACCATGTTTCCTGTTAGCGTCTTCACGGATGCCTTCAAGCCATGGCCAATTGGGTTTTTATTTTCTTGTTAACCAAGTTATCGTGAGTATATATAATTTTTTTCTTGTTCTTCCATCCATCTTATTGCATTAGCATGGGCGCTTTTAGTCTTTTGTCGGTTTAAATAAAAGCAAAGTGTGTGATTGAGAGTGAGAGAAGTTAAATATTCAAGGCGCTAAAATTGCGCACAATAATAAACGATGTTCATTTGAAAATAAGTGCATGCATTTCCGCAAGTTATAATTAAATATGAATTATTATTTATTCAATAATAGTATCTTTGCAAACCGTACAAATCACTTAATAAGTAGGTATTGATACGTTATTAGAGAACTTTTTTTTCTTCGCGTAGCAGCCCAATTATAAATCGATACTAATGGATACTGCTAACGACAACCACATTGATGTATGGGAATATGTCAAAAATGAAAGGATCACCAGAGACAGAAAGGAAAATAACGAATACTCTATTCTAATGGTACTATTGTGAACAATCTGGGGATGTTACGCGTTGTGAAATTCCCACTGATTATGATACCTATTGTAAGTTGGAATGTCTAGTTGGAATGTATAGTAGCATATTAGGTGCAATTATGAAAACATTCCTAACAATAATTTCATATTGAACATAAAAAAATTTAGTTGCAACAAGTTAAAAAACCTTAAAAAAATACATTTATCATCCAAATGGTAAAAGTTTTTACATTTATGTATTAAAAACCTTAATTCTATATCTTTTTCTCTAATTCCCACAATTAATTTTTTTTAGTATAGCGAGTTATGCCACTTTCAAAATAAACCGGTTTATTATGTCTTTAAGTAGCAAAACTTCTCTCAAACCAAATTTCGTTACTTTACAACATATTGAGAGACATTTTTTTAAACTAAAAGTTAGCAGTAAATTGTAATTAATGTTATCATTAACTTGCCACTTTCTAAATAAACTGCTCACAAGTGCCGGCTAAAAGACATTTCACGAAAATTGTTGTACTATTTTTTCCGATCTTAAATTGGTGTTTCCGTGAAACTAAGATCGGATAACCTTTTCGAATCATGGACTATATTTTTATAAAATTTTTAATAAAATAAAGGCAATTTTCATGTCAATAGCAGGTGTTGCTAAACAAATGTAAATATTTAATTTGAGACCAAGTAAAATTTTTTTTTAAATTTTTTCCCAAAAAGTTGCAAAGATTTTTTTCTTTTTTGTTTATACCCTTCAAAATAATAAAAAGGGTATATAGAAATTTGTCGTTCTGTTTGTAATTCCTACAATATTCATTTTCAATCCAACAATGTATATAAATTTTAGATCCTTATACGTAGGGAAGTTCAATTAACGGTGTCCGTCTGTCCGATGTTGAAATCAACGTTCTGCAGAAACAAGACAACATAGTATCTTGAAACTTCTGATCGGTGTGTTCGGCGAATTTGAACTATTTGAAACCAGCAATACTGGTTCACAACTTCCTGAGGTATCGGCCACAAGCAATTTTTCCGTATTTTTTGATATTTTCACTCCGATGGGGAAATTTATCTTCACCATCTCATAAGACTTGCATATTCTGAATCCATGTTAAATTTGCTATAAAATCCCCCTACAGAAGTTATCATTCCGATGCCCCCAGATAACTTAGGTACCTAAATGTTTGCCCGAATTAAAAAATGTTTAAAAAACGTCGAAATTTTAAAATCTAATAAAAAACATCGAAACCCCAAAATTTCATTAAAAAGTTGCAATAAAATCTAAATTTCTTCAAAACTTTAAATTCACCACAAATGCAAAAACTTACCATAAAATTTTTTTCAAATAATAAAAGTTCACTGTAAAATCGATATTTTAGCCAGGGCACCACAAATGGTGAAACTACAAAAAAAAAAAATTCAAGGAAACATGTATAATAATAATAATTATAAATTTTAACAAAATACTCAAACAATCTGAAAAAAAACCTTTAACCATAAATTCACCACATTATTTTTCAAATAATCGTATTATAAAAGAACGTAAAACGGCACAAAAAAATTTGCCAAAAATTACAAATTTTCACTACAAATTTGAAAATTCACCATAAAATTAAAACTGAATTAAAAAATATGATTACTAAAAAAATTAATCAGGCATGTCACAAATTCCGTTCGGAATTGAAATGATTCCGTAGTTACCATTCCGTTCGGAATGGTTTTAGCTTCTATAGATTTCGTTCGGATTCATTAAACCGAAAAAATACAAAATCACTTTTTATGTATTAAATATGGCAATATATCGGCGAATGTAGCAAAACAAAAAACAGCTAATTTCAAAAATTTTAAAAATATTTGTGTGGAAGTCCAAAAATCAAAATACTAAAATCTTTTCTTTTTTATAAAGCATTTCGAAAAATGTAAATCCTTTAACAAAGTCATATCAAAGTAAACTTATTTTGGACAGATAAAATAATAAAACAACATCCTATAGTAATTAAAAGATGTTCTATGTAATTTATACACCTAGAATATGCTTATAATATCAATTCCACATAGGAAATTCAAAGTGATTTCATTCCGAAAAATTATTTCTATAGAAGCAAAATACGGAATCAATTCCACTTCCGAACGGAATTTAGCTCTGTGACATGGGTGAATATGTAATAATCGTTGCTGTTCTGTGTTCAGAGTGGAAACAATTCGAGAAATTTGCTGTTCTGCTTCTTCTACTTCTTTTTTTGATTACGAGTGTTTTTGTTAAAATTTATAGACAAATTTTAATTTCATAATTTTAAAGAATTTTTATTTAAAGAGTTATATAAATAATATGGAAAATGAAACATATCAAATTATAGTACACAATCGTTGTTTTAATATTTCAGGGAATTTTATTTAAAAAAAAGTTGATTCGGTTTGATTCCACTAACGTTTTTCTACTCGAAATAAAACGCAAAAAATTATTCGGAAGTGGAATATAGAACAGCAGAAAACATGCGGAATTTTCCGATTCCGCATAAAAACTCTCTGATTCGGAATACACCATATATTGAAATTTAGCAGCAACCATTTTAATTACACCAAATTTTGTAATTTCATCAAAAAATCAATACTTTAAAAGATTTTAACAAAATCTCTTTTAAACAAATATATCGAAAAAAAAATTAAATTTCAACACGAAAAAACAAACATTAAACATTTACTAAAAAAATTAAAAATCATACAAAATATTTGAATATCATAAAAATTATAAATTTTACCAAAAATCTAAATAATCCACAAAAAAAATAAATAAAATACATTTCAAGAAAATTTGGAAATTCAAAACATCGAAACTTACAAAAAAACCAAAATTGTACCAAAAAATACAAAGTTTTGCAAAATTTTTTCAAATGTTAAAATCATTTCGAAAAATACTAGATTTTAGTAGATCTTACTTATGTGTAGGGTATATAAAATTCGGCTCAGCCTAATATACCTCTCTTACTTATTTTCTTAATTTCTTTCGATATTTGCAATTTCTTCAATTAAAAAAAGATTATTTAAAATAATAGCATTTCGTTCTTTTAATAAGATAATGCCTTGTTAAAGAGGACATGCTTAACACACTTTTATTATTTGGGATTTTATACAGGTCATAAAGGACATTATTGAAGAGTAAAATCTAAAAAAGAACACCACATTTTGTGGGCGTATTCATACTGCGAGTACAACATTTCGTCTAGAAACTAGATGAGGTAAACAAAAATTTTCTTAATCGCCTAAATCTGCACAAATTTATCCAATCCCAGCACAAAATTTATAATTTCTTGAAAAATTCCTAAAAACACAAAGTGCATATATAACGATTATTTAATTTTTTGGTATAAAATATCCCGGTTTTCAGAATTTTTTTATATAAGTATAAATACGGTAACACTTATTCCACTATTTTTTTTAAGGATTTCTGATATTCTAAATAAGTTTAGATTTATATAAAAATATCTCAAACTTTTTTTACTTTAAATATAAGGGATTTTGTGGAAAAAAACTCTACCGTGTAACATCCACAGATTTTAAGGTAAATACCATTGAGTAAATTAAGCCTGCTAAAATAATTTTCTGAATCACAGTTTCCATCCATGTCAAGCAGTTGTATGCAACCCAAAAACCTTATCGCTATTCTTGAAATCTTTTTTACATTTTACGGATTATATTATATTTTTTATAGCAAGCCCACCTTCCACACATAGAAAATATTAAATGTCATACATCTTAAAAAGTATACCCAGTGGTAATCCTAACATTTTTGGGTAAATCCAGTTCAAATAAAAATTAGCGTAATCAGAACATTGGGTGTGTGATACAGACAATTAAGAGATCTATCTAGCCCTATGTACAAGTCAGAAAATTTTTGTGTAATATTCCATGAGAATTGGATCTGTTCGCAGTAAAAACAACTTATGTTAACACACTGTGTTTCCCTTGATAACTAATATCATTAATGCAGAATTGAGGCGCAAAAGACAAAATCTTATATTTACATATTTATGAACTTAAAACAATAAAAAATTACTTTCAAATGTGTTCAAAAATAACAACGTATGAGTATGGGTGTCTTTTTATTCGAAAATAGTGTTTCAATATTTATGAAAATAATATTCAAGTTACGTTTTATTTTAGGCTAAATTTTATTATAATCGTTATGCCATGTTATTCATATTCACTTTTGGAAGATTCAAATTTAATAATTTTTCTTTAAAAAGCCAACTTTTCAAACTCACCTTTGAACTGAAGAAATGTCGGTCAGACTTTTCCTTACACTAGAGGCTATGTTTGAATAAATGTGAAAAATTGAAGTCGTTTTGAGTTTCCTTTAGAAATTTTGGGATTATTAGTGTGCTTTAGATGTAAAATTTTAATAAATAAATATATGAAGCCTTATTAAAAATTGCCTTTGGCCTGTATTGCCAAAAATTAAACTTAAAAAAACTAAATTTAAAAATTACTTGATGTATATCAACATTTAATTTAATGACACTTTCTTACGGTCCATATAAAATGATTAATTTAAGACATTAAAATAAAATCTAGAAGTATTTTAATTTATTAATTGTTGCGACGTAGCGATACAACATTTTCAAAATGTTTGCGATTAACACAAATCTTTTAATGAGCGATCGCCAGAGAGTGTCAATGACTAGAAGATTTAGTGTCGAAGATATTTTTGTAGGACTGGGTGGCGGTGGGAAAATACTAAATTTCTTAAAAGTGAAAGAAATGTCATTAAATTTAATTTTCAAATATATTTTAAACAGCCCACGAATTTTCATAAACAAATATTTAAAACACAGCAAGTAAAAAGAAAATGAGCAACGTTGGTGGATATTTATTTCTATTGTTTTTATTAGAAACCAAGCGAGAGGTTTACGTATGTTAGGCTACGCCGAAATTCCCTTCACGTTAGTGATGTTTGTAATTTTTCGTCCAATTTGTGCAGTTTTTTTGTTCAAAGTTCCTGTTTCTTCGCTTTAAGTATTTTTTTTTTAGACTTTAACCACTGTGGCGATATACATTTTTATTGTTTAAATAAGTGAGAATTTTTACAATTTTTATGTGGTTTGAGATTTAGTCGGGATTTTTTTTTAACAAGAAATTATTTTTTTTTCAATTAGAAATGTAAACTGAATATCAAAAACAAAATTACAGCAACGTGCTGACTATTTAAGCAGTTAAGAAGTAGAGCTGGGTACCAAAATTGCATAAGACAGAGGAGCCCTAATAACATGATAGATCGACTCTATTAGAAATTGCAACTATAGAACCCCAAATCTTTATGTACTGCGACGAATCTAAAAGCTGTAAACTAACAAATATCAACTAACAAGCAAGCTATAAGGTTGCCTCTGTTTATAGATTGATTTTTTAGTTTTTAAATTATACATGTGTGATTCGTGACTCGCTTTTCCGACAGGATGATTTGATGTACTTCTGTGGGCAAAAAATAGTAAGACTTGGTTCATAATTTATTCTGCCAAATCTATTTCGTCCCCCTCAAAGTAATCCACCCAGCTGCAAAACACGTATGCCAACGTTTTTTCTAATCCTCGTAACAGTTGTTAAATTCAATTTCCGGAACAGCCTTCAATGCGCGTAGCGATTCACGTTTAATGTCTTCAATTGCCTCGAAACGGTTTCCCCGGAGCGGTCGTTTGAGTTGTCGGCCCATAAAATGGTTTTCACTGATCCCTCCGATATTCCAACGCTATAAGTGAGGTCTCTGATTGTTCATCGTCGATTCTGGAACACCAATTCCTTGATTTCTTTGACGTATTGATCATCAGTTGATGTTGAAAGCAGTCCTGGACGTGGTTCGTCGTCAACACGTTTTCGACTCTGTTTAAATAATTCGTACCGAAGGCCTTTTGCAACATTCTGAACGTTTCGGCACCACATATTTCATTCCGCACACAAAATTTAATGGAACTTCTTTGTTGAATAATTTCACTCATTGTAAAAATCACCGAATGCACTTTTTGTACTTCAGAAAGACCATCGTATACTAAACACTAATGATTACTTTGATGTGATATTTGGCACAGATGTCACTGACAGTCATACTAACGTAGACAAAAAATTCGACAAATGGATTTCCGCGCGAAATTTAAATTAAAAAATTTTAATATTTTTGCCCACAGTAGTTAAGTTTGGAGATAAACGGGTTTTAGTTATGTGCCATCTGCAGTCTGATTTTTCGTCCTAATATAACCGTAACCGGTCTGTCGTCAAACCAAACTTCACAAGGGATAACGGAAATTCGTTCCAAAAATCTATATATTGAATACAATTTTGTTCAGTATGCTATTTAACGTTTTAAATTGGAAAAGAGAAATTGAGGGTACTATTGTATTTCGCAAATAAAAAAGTACTGAAAATAGTACAATGGTACTGAAGTTTCTACCACTGTTACATAGCAATTTGCATATTGTGCGAGTTTATTTGCCATCTTGACGGAAAATTACTTGTTTGCAAAATGAAACACCGGGAGTTGTATTGTCTGTGGGGAAATCACGTAACTTCTATGGCTTGCATAAGCTCCTGTTATGATATGAATAGTTAATATATTTAAAATAGTCATCGGTTCCACATCTTAAGTAGTTTTTATTAAAGTTGTAGAGAGAAGATGATCTAAAGATGGTTAGTTCTAGTGAAAATTGTATTTGAAAAAGCATATCGTCCAAAAATCAAATTTTTTTAAAAGGATGACGGAAATTCGTTCAAAAAAATGTTCCTCAAATCACCCTGTCGGAAGACGTGCATTTGTTTTATACAATTTGAACGCTTTAATTTTATAGGTATTGCTATCATTTATGAACGCACTGCAGAAAAACACACACAAGAAGACTTATCAGAAAAGTAATTTTCAAACTAAAAATAATTCTTGAACATAAATAAATTTGAAGTTTATTATAGATTTTTTTGATCTTCTTTAATTATAAATAAAATTATTTAAAGAAAACCTTTTTAATGGAGAAAAGTAAACATGTTCATGTTCCAAAATATTTTATATAACACAATTTTCGAGTGCTACTTCTGACTTCAAATTGATAAAAATAGACATACGCGGTTACTCATTCATCTATTGCTGTAGCGGATAATTAAGCCAGGCCATTGTCTTGTTGAACCTTTTTCGCGCTGGAATATGTTTCGCTAATTGTCGTTACCTTGCCTTGCTCTTCCTGCAGATAAAAATTCTTAGTCATCCACGAACACAATTGTTTCCGTGCACTATTTGCGTTGTAGTTTTCTCATTGGTTTAAGTTGGTGGACACTTATTTCATTTATTAATATGAATCGATCAAAACATTGGCCTTATTCCTGTGAAATTACCCAAGTTTTCAGTCACTATAATAAAAGTAGCACTTTTTGAAATGCCTGATATGTATAGCAGCTTGCAGACTTTAAGTCGTCGCAAAATTTATTTTCTTAAAAGCTTTTGCGTGATGTACTATCCGATCGATACCTGTTATCCTCACCTTCATGTCACGTGCGTACAAATCTATATTTAGCCATTTTATATGAAGTATTTTTCTTTCGAAAGCCCAATATAGCTGGGAGTTCACATTAGGTCACAGAAAAAGGAATTTCTGCCTTTTAAATGTTTTAATTGATTTTTTCTTGAATATTCATTAATGTTTTAATTGACTCAATTAATTATTTAATTAAATTTAATTTTATATATTTTTTGGATTAAATAAATAATTGTATCCCTCAAAACTTATTTCGATTTCAAGCTGAAACCAAATATAACTTATTTTTGTCTGAGTTAAGGAGAATTTTTAAATAAAGACAGTTAATTGCATAATAATGACCATATTCTCCAAAATAAAATCTTAAAGGTGCCGTTATGCATACACAAGTTTTTGGACCACCCTCGTCTGTCCTGGCTACCTATTTTGCAGTGTATAAAAGAACTATTTTCAACACTTTTGAGAATTTAAATTTATATTATTATATATAATGAAAATTTTAAATAAATATTGTTAACTAAAGGGAAACATTTCTGTTTTCCTAAAAAAAAAGAATTTGTGATTCGATTTGGTTGCCTTTACCCACAAGTTTTTTCCTGCGTTTATTTTTGTTTGTTTTTATGCTTGATGTTTTTCGAAATTTGTATATTTAAAAAAATTTCTTGATTTATTTAAATATTTGTTAGTTCGTCGTATTATTTATAAACATGTCGTATTCATGGCTGCTACTGACAAAACTGAAAATGTAAGCGACCGTCAAGTTGCTTTATCATCTGATGTCTCCTTCTTTAGTTGTTTGCCGTAAATTAGCCATGACAGATTTAAAATGTCAACGTTTATTTATTAAGTAATTGCTGGCATATCGTACATATATTTCATGCTTATTTTGAAAGCTACATAAAAACGTAAGGGGACGAAAGTATTTCCGTTGACACATTCCGAACAAATTTCAAAATTATAAATTGGCTGTGTTTTGCTTCCACAACAAAATATTAATCAAAATATTGGGGTATTAAAGACGAATAGAGCAAAGGTTGATCATTGCATCGATATCGTTGTCTATTTCGGAATACGCGGCAAGAGGTGAAACCTCACATGTTTACAAGTTTATAAGGGATAGAGACACGTATTCGATAACAGCGCAACCATGCTACATGCAACAAAAGCGACGGCAAATGTGGAAACTAATTCCAGGTAAGTTTCTCTCTTTAGAATTTTAATTCTTTTTATTTAATTTCATTTTTAAATGTTTTTAGTGCAATTTTATTCGTTTTTCACTACTTTATTTCTTATAACTTTTCTATCATATATCAGAGAAGGAGAACAAAATTTATTTAAGGAGTTATATTCCATTATTAAGATCAGCATGATTAGTATGGTTGGTATAATTATTATTAGCTGATGCTATTTCATTTCCTTCACCATCAAGATTTGCCTTAAATATTAAAAAACCGATTGCTTCCATAAGCAAATTGTGAAGTTATTTTTCTTTAAATTTTCTCATGTCTGACATTATTGCATCCGTAACAAACGTAACATTGAAAAATGCTCCTTAAATTTTAGGAAATCTTTGTTTCGGGTTTCCTTGTCAACCGTGCAATGGGTAGTGAAGCGTATATTTTTATCTCTGGCCAATGGAATACACATTTCTGGTATCAATTGTAAAGTCGGGAAAGGCTGGAAATGGTAAACAAAATTGAGTGTATTTATCAAATCAATTTTGCATCCAATTTTGTGATTTGAGCTAAAATCTATGCGTTATGAAAGCAATACTTAGCTGTATTGTCGTATCTAAAATTTCCAAAGCCACATTTTGGATCATGATAGATCAGGCTACTATTAGTTTATAATGCCTTTTGCGAGCGTGCTTTATATTTTCCAACAATTTGTTCTTCGTTATCCCACCTAGCCATTACCTAACTGGGAGCTTATGTGTTAAATGGACCAAACATTCCAAGCATCTAAGGAGAGTAAGGAATATAAAATAAGAATCTGATTGTTGTGGGAGCTCTTTGTTAAAACTTTAATGTTTTTACTTTGAGGTTCTTTAGATTTCTTATTTCGTCTATGGAATTACGAGCATAAGACGTTTCAGTTTTTCTAAAAAGATAGGTAAAGGTTTCCTGATGAGCTGACTTAAGCAGTCAGCGAAATGACCCAACAAAAATTATAAAAATGATCTGGGATAAAATGTAAACATGTTTGTGTTTTTAGCTATTTATCGGCATATTTACCCGTAAATATAAATTAAAAATATTAACAGAGATTAGACATAATATAAAATCCATAAATTTAATCTTCATAACCTGAACATTTTTAATTTTCACTCCAGGAAATGCACAAAATTTTTTTTAAGGCACCAAAAATACCAATTTATATTGCAATTAAGTGTGCATTTGCTGAATACAAAGATTTATTCGGTTCTCAAAAATTTCGTTTTGCAATTGTAATTTCCCCTTTTGGCATCAAAAATCCCAGTGTGCAATGCAACGCTCGAAGTTGTAAAGGAAATATTTGACGACTGGGTAATCAAACGTTCATCAATGGGTCGTCGCGATTATGTGGCTTGCTGGACACCCCTAAATTACTTTCTTCCCTAAAATGCCAACAACAAGTATCCATCAAAAATTAGACTGGGCACTTGAAGCACCGCTAGGGAAGCTTGCTATACCATACATGATAGCATACATACAGTTTCATTCTACATTGTTATTGTATTATTCAAATTTTTTCTTACCTTCCTTATCTGGTTGCCAATTATTCTGCTTTTAGATCATGTTTGCCTCCACCTCGTTTTTCTTTGTATGCAATCTTATCTAAAGTTGACTTCAGTGAAGCGAGGGTGAGATTTGTTGCAAACATAATTCACTCACATCAAGGCGATTTGGGAGCAGAAAATTTATGATAAAAAATAATTAAGTAAGAAGAGGTGTTCAAAAAGCAAAAACCAAATAATATAATATTTTAAAGTCTTACGGCGTTTTCCTTTCTTAAAAAAAATGTTGCCTTGTTCATGTTTGTCATACCATTAATTTTTTGAATTTTATACAGATCAAAAAGAGCAATGCATTTTGCCATCATTAAGAGTAAAATTTAAAGAAAACCCCACCATTTGTGGTCGTATAACAGAAGTGTAAAAAATTTTTTCATTAAAAAGAAAACGTCATTGTTTCCAATTAGAAACGATGTGTAACTGCACTAAAAACAAATTATTTTACAAAACTAAACTTATAGAAAATTTCCATGAATAACACAAACCTAAGTGCCCAAACAAAATTTATCACTTTGAGCTTTTCTCTTTATAAACAATTTATTATTTTTGATCGTACAAACAGCAACTGTGGGTTGATAAATTGTATTTAAACATTAATTAGTTTTATTTTAAATTTAGTTACGAATATTGAAACATTTATCATGTCTAAATTGAAATTTATGTACAAAATCCTATTGTTAAATAAATTTATATTATTGGCAATAACACCTAAATTATTGTTTATTTTTTTTATTATTATTTAAATTTGTTTCTTATAACAATATTCTGTGGTTAATATGCATAAATATGTATACTATGTGTATTAGTATTGTTATAGAAAATTTAGTGTTTTACATTAGTGACTTACGGCACAGTCAGACGATGGTGGGCAAATATTGCTATTCCTAACATGACCACTAAATATATTTTTAAACAAATAATTTTAATGTATCTCTTGCCAAGAGAAAACATAGTATGACCAAAGGAAAAACAGATTTGCCTCATTCCTATTGAAATTTTTGTTTAATATTGCAAACTGAATGTACTAAGATCAAACATTCTCAAATACTGCAGAGGCCAATGGAAAATCGACCAGTTTTAATTCAAAACAAAAAATTTGTTTTTATGTACGTTTAGGGTGCTCTGACTGAAGTATATAGCCTATTGAATCGTCCATATATCAGCGGCAGTAATCAATAACATTATTTTTTCTGATATGTACTAGCTTCTAACAGTATATAACACAGGGCCTTCCTACATCGGTATCGCTCTATAATCACTTAAACGTTAGCGAAGTAAAGTAATTAATAAAATGGATATATTAGCTTCAAGTATTGCGCCTATATAACACCAGAGGCGCTGCAACACTGTTCTAAAAATAAACACAACATTACAGAGTTATTAAACCCTGTAGTTTTGCTATCCCCTCTACTACCACCATTCTTCCGTAGTTCTATCCCTTTCCAAAGAAAGTAGCACAATTATTATACATAATTGGGTGCCCCGGTAGACTAGTTGGTAGTGTGCTAGTCTATCAGTTGGGGGTTGTGGGTTAGATTCCCACCTAAGACTCTGGGTGTTTTCACTACAACGAGTGAAGGTCTTTGTACCTATGCTCGGTAATTTAAGTTGCAATATAATTTGTATTGTAACATTTAAATAAATAAATAAATAAATAAATAAATAAATATTATACATAATTAGTAACCATAATTAGCACGAGATACGTTCTTTTAACAAAAAAAAAAAAAAATTTAAAGCCTGGCAATTCATGATAAAAATGTGTACTTCAGTTCAATTTTCCGAACAGAGTTGAACATTTTTTTCGGGGTTAAAATATTAATGTTTGTAAAGTCGTCGCATATTCCAGGAGCCACGTTCTTTTAGAATATTTATTTACTGAACAGGAATATAATTTCGGAGTTCACAGTTTTTAGGTGCACATTTCATAGCTCTAGAATTATTTGTTAAGCAGTTCTGAAAGAAAGAGACGAATATACCGTATTTATCATACTCACAAGGGGAAACTCACAAAACTGTAATATGAGATTGGTAATAAATCCAACAATTTCGATCTACAATTCGGGATTCTCCCATAAAAGAATATTTACAAGCCAGTGCCAAAAGTTTCTAGGGTATGGGGACGAGTAAATAAATCGTTAGAGTTTCATAAAATCATTTACTCTACAGCTGACTGCATGTTAAAATTGTTATACATTGTACTTAGGTTAGACTGAACAAGCTGCAAGTGCTTTTGAACTGGCTGGCTTAAGTGCTTTTTTGATACTTTGTTGTGACAGGTCTTCCAATTTTTTTTATTATTAAGTCTATAATACCATTGTGCATAATTTACCTGGGTGGAGACACACAAAAAACTCAGTGTTCGTGAAGTCTCCATCTGGTATGAGCAACTCCAAAATTTTCCTGCTGAATATTGGTTTTGCAGTAGATCTGTTTCCATTCGCGAAACCGAATCCCAGATCTGGCAAGCTCGCCCCCAACTACATTTTTCTATATTATTCGATAGTTCTTTCACCAAATAAAAAAACGCCAAGCAAATCCGCGTAATTTGTAAAATATTAAACTATGAATTCGGTCAAACATTGTTGTGCAAATATTTCTCGCTTCTAGGGTTCTAGGAATTTTGCTTATTAATTTTTTTATATTAACGATACAAGGGGAGACTTCATAGAAATACGTAAGTTTCTAAACTAAATGTTATAGAGACTACCCGTATCAGGGCTCACTACTGTGTCTATTAGCCTATTTTATGTTTTCATCGAAATATCACCTCACTCCAGATCGTAAAACCCGAACCTATATTTTTTTGCAAAAAATTTTCAAAGCAATGCTGAACAACAAGGCTCTGGTGTATTTAAAATTTATTTTGTGGACATATACACTTATGGTAAATTCATAGCTCAAATAATTTTGTGCACTAAATTTGTTTTAATTTATTATTACTTCAGTTTTCGCATAAATTATATAAATTGAACACGCAACTTAGTGACAATTTGTTTTGCTGTATTCATATGTAAATTTTTGAATAAAAGACTAATAAAATTTATAGTTTTATAATAAATGCTAATAGAGATATATGGCACACAATATGAAACCAAATAATATAAATAAGTCATGAATGAATTAAAGAAATTTTGAATTAATTTTTAAAGCTATCAACCTCTAATTTATATCAGGGGTTTTTTACTTCAAAGCAAAAGGAATCACTAAGTGAATTTTAATAATAAAATACCCCTTTAAGTGACAATAATTTTGTATGTTTTTCAACTGAAATATTCATAAATGTTAATAAAGTTACTCTTATAATATGTATTTCTTTGGCCTTTTAAAAGAAATTTAGGTCAATAATTATTATTTGTTTGTATTACCAGTAAAAAAATAAATATGTTGCGATATATTTTTTAACGGTTTTACCAGCAAAAAAAATTTAAGAGTTATTGGGTTAAAAATAAACTTAGCGGTTCAATAATGGATTGTTTTTTTTTTAAATAAAATTTAAAGTAACTATATCAGCTTTTTATGAAAGTAAAGTTGTTTCTTTATACTCCTCATAACAGGTGAAAAGTTTAAGTAACAATTTGTTTTTAAATTTGCCTTATCTTCAATACTTACTGTACATTCTAAGTATCACTTTAATGTTTACTTGCCAGACTTTAAAATAGAATTGATTTTTCGAATAGATTTTTCGAAAAAACCTCTAATAGTTTAGAGTTACACTAACGGTGTTTTTTGTTTGCTTTTTTAATGTAAACAAATTTAAATGTCGCATGTCGCAATGCCAAAAATGCTCAGCAAGGTTTGCCATTTCACAAAAAATTGACTAATTAACGAACAACGCTTGCAAATCCTTGAATTTTATTATCAAAATTCGTGCTGTGTGAGAAATATGTTTTCTATCGCAAAATTCTCTTCATGGGTATCGTTTTTGGCTCAACAAACAGAATTGCCGAATTTGGTGTGAAGAGCCGGCAGCGGCAGTTCAATGCACCCTGAAAGTTGCACAGTATGGTGCGGTTTGGTATGATCCAATGATGCCGGCGGCATCCTCATCGACTACCTCAAGAACTAGGAAACTCGCGACGCCACAGTCAATGAAGCAATGTACCGTCCAAGGTACGTGATAGGCGAGTTTGGTGAGCAATTCATCTCAAGATTTAGAGCATTCCATTGGCCACGCAAGATCACGCGATTCGACCCCACTAGATTCTACAAAATATCGACATTTCAGCAACACTGTATAAAAGAAAAGGCACTTCACTGTTATAAACTCTAAAAAATATACATATGTATAATACTAATGATGATAGAATCTTTAGGCGCAATATCAGTCATTTAAATAAGCTGCCAGCAACGTCGGAGCTTAACACTAATCCTAGTTAAGAGATGTTGGAGAGACAATCCGAGCCAGAGATTCCTAAAGAATAACAAAAATTTACTTTTATTAGTTGTCACCCAACTCTCTGCTCAATAACCGCGTTGCCAGATCTCCACAGTCGCATGACTAAATACCCAACTATCAGCGTTGCCAGTTCTCCACATCCCTCCAATATTATTAAGCTTCAGTTTCAAACTTTGTTTCGGAATCTCTGGCTCGGATTCTCTCTCCAACATCTCTAAACTACGATTAATTTCAAGCTCCGACGTTGCTGGCAGCTTCTTTAAATGACTGATATTGCGCCTAAAGATTCTATCATTATTACGTACTGTAACGTCGTTGCCTTTCCGCTCAACTACTTCATATTCTTCAGGGCTAAATGTAGGTGTTAACTCATTTGGAAAAACAACATTCTGAAGTACGATCTTCATCAGCTCTCTTCCTCCCTTTTTTTTTTGTTAAGAGGATCTAAATCTCTTGCCTCAGCGTCTAATATATTTTTACCAACGTCGTTGACTGACGAAAACTTGTCACGAATCACCCGATTGAAAAGCAAGTCTGTTGGGGCTTTGCCAGTTCCTACATGGAGAGTGACATTGTACATTAACAGAAATTTTTGGATTTCTTTCTTGTAGTCCGTTCCGTTACTATGAGCTATTCGCAACCGTATAACGAGAGATCTATTCATATTTTCTACCTCAGCATTAGCCTGCGGCCAATATGGATGTTAAAACAAACTGCCGACTATTATCAGTGGTAATGGATATTGGAAAACCCAGCCTTGAAAATATCACCTCCCAGAAATCAATATCAAACTCAATATTAAATAAAAAATATAAAAATTTGTAAAAAGTCACTCAAAAGCCATAAACTGGGGAAAAAATATCTTAGAATGGCAAATTCAATAAAATATTTTAAATTGAAAAAAAATCACTTGAACAAAAACATCTTTTATCATTTAGACGAGGTCCACGCTATAGAGCTCTGTGGTACATAATATCTATGTCGAGGCACTTTCACTGCAGAAAATGTGTTATCTCGAGTAACCAGACAGTTTTAATATCATTAGCAACCTGCTCATTCCAATTAAAGTTGGTCTGGAGTGCTTCTAGATACCCTAGCAGCGAGAAATTGAGTTGCTTTGATAGTGGTACCGAGACATGAGAAGCATGTAGGCAATCAAATGGCAGACTATCTGCTCTGAAGTCCAGAAGTTTTCTGTGTGCTAAAAAATAGCTTCACAAATAACATATTGCAGGAAATGCATTCATATCGAGCAACTGTCTGGTGCGGATTTTAGTCACGCGGCTGGATTGCACCTTACTTCTTTGAAAATGAAGCCCAAATTACAGTTACTGGAAGTCCCATTTTGCTGCAGGAACATGATAACGGAATTCTTTTGGCCTTGACTCGACGGCATGAATGTTGGCAATATTTGGTTTTGGCAATACGGCGCCATCTGTCACAGCGCATATGGTCAACTCATTTCACGAAATTCTTATACCAACTGGCCATCAAGACCATGTGATTTCCTTCTTTTGGGACTTCTGAAATCTTCGGCCTAAGCGAATAAGCCAGCGAGAATTCTTGAGCTCAAGATCGAGATCCGACGCGCCATCGACAATCACATTTTCGTCAAAAAGTCATCGAAAATTTCATGAGAAGGACAATATTCTGTCATCTGAGCAACGGGGGACATGTAATTAATATTTAATTTGATACTTTATGCAATAAAAAACTAACGACTCGGTCTGAAGGACGTGTTTTATTTTTTATGTAATAAATCTAACTTTGGGATTACACTTTTCAATGTCCAATCGTTAAGGCCGAGGCACATAAAATCCCTCGTATGTCGCTTTTTTTAACTGACAACCAAGTTGAAACACAGGTTTTCCTATGAGCTTTGTTCCATTCGGTACGTCTTCGTCAACGCCAAGAACTAAAGTTGGGAAACATATAACGTATGTTGAGTAGCTTAACAACTATCAGTTGGTTATTTTCTTTATTTTGACTTAGCGTTTTGTGGCATTAAAAATATTATAAATGCAACAAAATAAAATAATTCAATAACAATTTGTTGCAAAATATTCTTGCAAAAACAAAGTACTCATTGTTAACCTTTTTCCGTAGTTGTGTCAATGTCAGTTGAATTCAGCAACGTATAACGTGCGACGGATTCTATGTGCCTCGACCTGTACTCATACAGGTCCGTTTAAAGATAAATTCATTATCAAAAAATATTCGCTTTAATCTTTTTTTGAATTCAAATATTTTCATTTTTTATTCTCTATTGTCTTAAAGTCTGGCTTAAATGATGTTTGGAATTATAGATTCAAATTTTGCATAGTGGAAAAAAGATCAACACAAAATTGGAAAAAATGCAAAAAGAAACTTAGTGGTAACTTAATGCCTTTTGAAAGCTAAGGAAAGAGACCAATTATGAATATTAAATAAAAAATATTTAAAAAATAAGTTTATTTTGTTTCAATTTGTGCAGCAAGCGGCAACCTTTGTTTGTGTATCGTTTGAAGTTTAGTAATGGCTTCTAATATAATTTTTTTCAGGCGCACGTTTAAAACTAAGCTGATGAATAAATTCGTACAAGATCTATGTTACGAAAGTTGAACAAGCCATTTCCTGAAGTATACGAATAAGCGAGTTTAAACACGTGCTTGTTTTATTTTATTAATCGCTATTGTTTGTAATTTGCTACTCTGAATGGATTAATAATGTTTTTGATAAATTGAGTCTAGAGATTAATGGGTCAAATGTTATGCGGTACTAAGCAAGTTTTTTGGTAAAATTGTATTTAAGTAACTCCTATAGTTTTGTTTAAGCCTCTTAATGAAATTCCTGACAGCTTAAGTAAATATTTCCCTATTACTTGATTATTATTCAGTTCTAAATTGTGAAATATCTGTTCTTCACTTAAGCCATTAAGTTAATAAACCCTTTAAATTAATCTTTGATAATGTTCATATTGAAGCTACTTAGGACGACTGCTGTTACCGCTCTCTTAAATTCTTATTACAGGTATACACACGCGCACACACACACACACACACGCACTCGACCAGTAATAAATACCTCTACAACACATTTTACACTTAAGAGAAGCATATGGACTAGAAAGAAAGGAAGAATAAAAACCAAAAAAAAAAACAACATTAAAGCTTAAACATTCGTAACCTTTATTTTTTGTCTTTGTTAGTCCAGCTCTCCGTTGTTCATGTCCAGATACCTGGTACAATTTAAGGTATAATTTATGTTTTATTGTTTCTCAGATGACATTTAAATGAAGATAAGATTAGGCCACATGTCGTTACGTTTGTTCTTTGTGCTCCAACGGCTGCTGCTGCTGCTGCTTCTTTAACTGTCAACGATAATGTCGTATTTGCTGTTGTTGTTGCTTCCAACCATTGGCTGTTGACTGGCAATGTTGGTGATCATAAACAAAGTGTTTTAAGGCCTTAAAAACATCACTTTCGTTTCCATTTTTTTTACATTTAAAACAAAAAATGAGCAAAGCATTGTAAAAATACACTTCATGTAGTTTTTTTACGAGTTCGTAAGAAGTAAAGGGTTAAAGGGTTTTTACTAAGGGCTGGTTGATGTTGAAATGGGAGAAATATCACAGTGATCCAATGTCGAACGCGTTTTACCACGTTGGCAGGGATCCAAGAGGTCAAAATTTTAATGAGTCTGCCTCAGAGATCAAGCTGAAGTTGTTGTTTTTGAGGGGACCTGTTAATTACGACTTGTTTATGAGGACCTGACACATCCGCAAACCGCTTAAGAAATGCTTTCTCTTGCTCGTCGTTTTATTAAAACCATAAGTCGTCTATAGTAAACGCAAACTTTTTGTTGATGTAATGACACATGGAAAAGCTCGTGTGAGTTAAAGCCTTCCCATATATATAAAAATCTCGGTTGTTAACATTGGCCAAACGTCGTTTGCTACCATTATTAGCTAGAAATTCCTGGGTCAGTTGATTCTTGTAGCGATACAGTCCTTAGCAGCAACAAAAGCCTTTCAACCTGAAGTCTTCGACATTCTGAGCAAAGCATCGAATGCCTATAGTTATCCGTTACACTTTCAGTGACAAGGGTTATGTTCTCGTCTAGACAGTAATTTCTTTAAAAAATGGAAGTTTATTGCTGATTGTTTACTGAACCGCTCGGTCAAATTGTGTAGAGTCCACTTTAAGGAGCCACGGCACATATTCCGACAGGGTGTTTGATGTAGATTTTGAAACGAATTCAAAAATTTGGTACGAATTTCCAAAAATGGAAATGGAAATTCCAAAAATGGAAATTCGTACCAAAAATCTACAATTAATTTTGTAATAAAATGTTTTCATTTGGAGGTGCTGCACAATCTTTTCATTGTTGATGGTACCTTGGCATTAGTGACTGAAAAAATGGCTTTAACCCACGTTGTCAACATAGCCTTTGTCGACATTAATCTGCGCTTATTAAAATCCCCTCTACATATTAACGTTCAAAACAGCTATTTTTACATGCCAGTTCTGCCTTATTCACGTAACTCCTTCACTCCTATTAAATACTGGTTGTAACTCAACTTGAATGCTCTATTTTAAATAATCAAAATTTATAATTATTCCTTAAAGTTTGTTTTCCAATTTTCTAGTAAGGGGGTAATTTTATCATATTTTCTCTACAACATTTTAATAAGTATCTTGAATGGGGCAGATATTTTTTTCAAGTAACTTTTAGGAATTTTAGCATTTTACTGACTCAGTTTAGTTTATCGCGTCTAGTATATGTGATCACGCTTTATTTTAATACAAATACATTAACAAACTTAACTGACGTATTGACAAAGTTATGGCTCTTAACTGATAAATAGGTGTGGAGTTTATTATTTATTTTAAACAAAACAAAAAAAAATTAAACATAAAGAACGATCTGTGCTTTTTTTCTCATTTAAGCCATTGTTCATAAAGTATTTAAATTTCATTTAAAACTATAAATCATTATAATTTATTTTTTGTAAGAAAGAATAAAACTAAAGCAGGCATGGGCAGTATTTTTTGAAAGCGGGCCACGATCTGCTTATTATTGTACGCATTCATCTTTAGGAAGAAATATATATTTTCATTATTATTCCTCCCCTTGTGTCAGTTCTAGGTTAGCGAATGACAACCTAATGACAGAAGTTTCTTGTTGAAGGCAGAGCTATGTATTAGAAACGTACGAAGAACTCTTTCTGAACTCAGCTCTAGTTTAAGTTCAGTTCGAATTCTTTAGTTTAGTTCTGGTTAATTTTTAACTCAGTTTTAATTAAAATTCAGCTCAGCTCGAAGTCTGTTCTTGGGCTAAATTCTAATGCAGCTCTAACTCAGCTTTGTTTCTTGATAAATGTTTGCACAGGTCGCACAGAATAAAAACCTACTTTAGTTGCATTTTAATCCCAGTTCAGTACTATAATTCTTCACCTATGCTATACTCAGTGGCATAACATTGCTTTGAGTTCTGCCATTGAAGTATCGTAACACACAGCATTGACACAACTTGACTATAGCGCTTTCAAAAAATACGGGATGACTATGCTAAATGAGCATCAGGAAAGTAAACCACACTCCTTTCTATACTCTTATACCACGTATTTACAATATGTTTTGATGATAATAGTGTTTGAATATAATTTACGGCATGAGAAGGATGCCGCTGGAGTTCACATCGTACCTCCATAAAGGAGGTACAATTTTCACACGGAGCGTCAGCATTTTTGAAACCAATATAACGCAAACTCAGTAGTTGAATTTCTGTATGTAATGGCTCAACAATTGCTTGTGGATTCAATGGCCATGTAAACTTCGGCCCATTCACTAAATTAACGTTCTGGACAATGCCTGCGTGTGGCTTCAATTCTCTTCTCGTACGAGGTGAACCTTTGAAATTGTTTGACACGTAGAAGAGTTATCGCATTTCAATTATCAAGATGATTTACGATTACTATCAAAATGGCAAAAAGAATCAAACTGTTGATAACTTAGGTAATCTTTTAAAGTAGTGGAATTATTTTTTTTTTGGATTACTTTTGATTCCTTTTCATTATTTGATCGAAAGTAATCTTTATCATATTCGCAATCAATTAGTAATCATTCGAAACTTAAAATTACTGTAATTTAATCAACTACTTAAGCTTCTAAATAAAAGTACTAATCCTTACGTTTACTAAGCATTACTTAACTGCAGTGAATAGAACCTTGTTGTAATTCTTATGGATGGAAGCGATTAAATACTTAAATGTAAACAATTAACTTTTTATCGCAACTAATAATATGGTTTTCGTTACCATGCCACAGCGATGTTTTTTCCCTGCGTGCACCGTCAATCGTTTGTTGTGAACGCACTTTATAACGTTTTACCGTATGTATGTTATAGTTTAGAAGAAGTTCATTGCGAAAGCGACCCGTTATTAGTTGAATGAGTTGCTTAGAAAAAGCACCATGTTAAACACCCCAGAAAAATTTACTGCTTCGCCATCAGTAGCTCTGTAACATGCCTTGTAACATGTCTTGACTAGCCATAAATCTGTTCTGCCGTTGAACGAAATCCTGTTCGCACAGGAAAGGAGACACTCGATAATTCAGTTCTAGTTTAATTTCATCTCAGTTTTAGTTCGATTATGCTTTAGTCTCTTGTGCAGTTGTAGTCTATTACTGCTCTTGCATTCAGTTCTAGTAAAATTTTTAGTTAATAGTTGCTACCTGACTCCAATGTATATATTTTTTAATAAATGAGTTATAGCATTAAATTGGAAATGGTTTTTGTTAAACCTTTTGTGCAGGGTATTTTTCCACTATCTGACAGATTTATCGTTTTAATCATGAGAATTTATTTTCAATTCTTTGTTAATTAAATACTTAATATGAATAACCTTTTATAATTTGTAGACATTGTACTGATTTTGTTGTTGTTTGGGATTTGTTTTGTCTGGTTGCTGTATTATGTCGAAATTATCATAAATATTAAAATGCAAATTATTTCAGCCACTTTCAGATTTAATATTTATTTTATTATTCATACAGGTCGTATAATTAATACAAACAATTTGTTCTATTATTATTTTTTTTAATTTAGTGTTTATTAGTTAATAAATATAGGGCTGTCTTATATAAAGTTGCTTTCTAACTAATTCTCCATTTAAAACGACAACATCAATACAATTTTATATTAATAAATTGATTAATAAATCATTATTACAGTCATACAATCGAGTGCTATTTTAATACATGTGTGCAAAAAACTTTTCAAATGGGGGGAATGTGTCTTAAGTGTCGAATGTGGGTAGAGATTGAATGATTGCTTTGCTTAAAGGCTTGTCATATTTTAAAGGAACACAAACAAACAATAAATAAATAATATTCTGCAATTAATTAGGTACAAAAAAATTACTAAGTATACTAAATTGTGGCATCAAATATATTAGGAAGATGCAATCCTAAACTTATCACATTGTCGGGTTCTTCGCATAAGTTTCGTTTCTGTAATAATAAAGGATTATTGGTCACCATGTAGTCTCAACATATATTGCTTAGTAATGAGTCACTGATACCAAATCACCAAGGAAGCCATGTTATTGATTGAGCAACACAGCCACAACTTTTCCTGCTTGACGATGACATACGATAAAAATATCGATTTCGCACGTTTAAGAAAAAATTTCTCGAATAAAATATCCGCAAATTACTATTACTAGTGATCTTAGTCAAATAACGATGTTATATTTTTAATTAAATAATTTTGTTCGTCAAAAAAAAGTTAAGAATTCATTTACAATTGCTTAATGAGAAGTTAGACAAGAGAGTGTTATTATTAATCTTATCCAAAATTTGCATCAAGATTCCTTCGCGAATATTTCGTTATTGCGACTGTTTTTATTTCAACTTTCGACAGTAGCGAACAGTTTTCCTTAAAAGTTCTTAGCTTTAGCGAACGTTCACTTACTTTCGAATCTCAGATCAAACAGGTACTATCCAAATGCGTTGCAGCATTTTGCGGCCGATGGTCAAGGTGACCCTTGAAAACGGGTGGCCAAATGGAAGGCACCGGTTCGATTAACAATCAGCTAAGGTACAAACGTTAAAAGGATGCCACACGGTGTAATAATATCGCCAAGGGTGCAAGAATGCCAAGTTAATCAATTCCTTGACGGCGGAAAAATTTAAATTTTAACTTGGCAAAGTTTGAGTCAGGACTTGTATCTGCACCAGTCTAAGATTCAGCTCAGCGAGCATATTAGAATTAAGGTCAATAGGCACATACGATTCATCGCTGAGGATTCAAATGTTGGTCCAAAAATCATATCGGATGCAGTTTTTATTGAGTGACTGCGTTAACAACCCAAGTTGGCTAACGTGACACTTTTTCGAAAACAATAAACGAAAACGTTTTAGGTTACTGCTATGCAATTATCTTTGGCTAGTAATGAACAATATGAACGTCGATGATATGTTGTTTCCCCAATGGAAGTTCGCCAGGAAGAATTCAAGGGTGTTGTTATCCTTTGCGATGATGACGGAAACTGGCCACTAAGTTTTTTCGATTTGGCTCTGCTAGAGTTTTTCTTGTGAATTGTTCTTAATTCACAAGCATCCGATACCCTCTATTCAACATATTTCAGACTGTGGCGCAAACTCAGGCTGCTCTAGATGGCAGAATTTTTTATAAATGGATACCTTGGATGCATGGCATCGTGCAAAGCGACAGGGGAAACGGTCTTTGAAAAATCAATTAATGCCACTAACTTCTCACTCTACTTTTTATATTCCTAACTTTAATTTTAATTGTGAAGCTCATAGATTTATTTTGCCAGAATAGAAATTGAAAAAAAGTTTGAGAATTGAATAGTTATGTACGCACGTCTTCCTTATGAAAACATAAATCAAAAGTTGATACAGAGTAATAGTAGTAAATGGTATAATACTGCAACTGAGCATTACTGAGACCTTATTTTCCAATTAATTATAAAATTATTAAGACTTTTATTTATTTATTTTCAAAATGCTTTAATAATTTCCTTAAAGCCCATTCTTTTCTAAATAAAATTGTTAGACTTCTCCAGTACTTATTAAACCCTCCTGAATATTCCAAAAAAGTCCTTAGAATATCATTCAAAATTTCCCCTCCTGCAGTTTATTACAACTGCCCTCATAAATTATTAAAATATAAAAACAAATGATAAGTTTCCTCAGCATTCTGTTGCAAATATTTGTAATAAAAAAATCACACATACACAAACACCCGCCCACACTCACGCACATTATGATGCCTCGTCACAACTCATTTAATATTCCCCTAACAAAATTTTGCAACCGTTTGCATGCACTTGCCAACACTCAACATGTCATATCATACTTCTATCTACTGCCCACCTTTTACAAAGATTGAAGTAAATAAAATACATTTTTCCTATGAAAAATTCAAAGAAAAAACTAATACTCGATGTACATGTAACCTGAGGCTATCGACGCTCAAACCAAAATATGCAAAACTTTTTAAAATTGATTTAATATTCACAAAGCGATTAATTATTTTGTCATAAGGCATAAAATAATGACAGCTCATTGTCAGACAATACGACTAGGAAAACGAACAAACGGCCAAGTTTATCTGTGTGTGTTTACTTTAGCATGTATGTGTGTAGTTGTCGTTGCATATTGAAAATGACCAACTGCAAGATTTTATCTGGCACTAGGGATATAATTTGTAGAGAAATATGTACTATATATGAAGTAATGTGTGTGGGTGGCTTTATTTTTTGTTCGTATCATGCTGAGAAATGATGGGAGATTTAAGCTGAATGAAATAAAATTACACTTAGAGAAAAATATGTCTTTAGAGTTTGGTTTTAATTTAAGTTATGGAAGGCAAACAAAACTGTTTGTCAAGAGCAGAAATACTGTTTTAAATAAACTTTTCGTTTCAATTCTCTGCTTTTTTGCTAAAATTTAGATTTTTTCTCAATTATTTTTTTTTGTAAAACTGTGTTGATTAGTGAATTTCCGAGTTTCTAGTGAATTATAATTTTTTGGCAAAAGGTGAACGCTTCTTGGTAAGTTCTATATTTTTTTGCATTTTAAAATCTTCAGTTAAACTTTTGACTTGTTCGTGATTTTTCAGTTTTTGATTTTTAGGAATTATAACATGGTTCTTCATAAAAAATATTTTTGATTTTTAATATTTCTTATATTTATTATTATTTATACATATTTCTATATACATTTTTTTTAATCTTTTTTTGTAGGAAGTTTAAACATATCGATAGGGTAGTTATACATTGTGTTTTACATTTAAAAGTTTTTTTTAATAAATCTATATAAAATTTTTGAATTAAAATTTTCGCTAATTTATATTTTTTGTTTAAGACTGATTTCTTAGTGAACTTTTTATTATTACTAAAGTTTGGTTTTCTTCAGACATTTATCAATTATTTGTAATACTTCGATTTTGTTTTCTTTTATTCCTAAAAAAACAAAAATTTCACACAAAAAAAAACGGAATTTTGCCAAAATTAAATATTCACCACAAATTGGAAATATCACCATAAAATCGAAAAATTGCAAAAAGCAAATTTTAATAGCCAACAATTATTTAAAAAAACTGAAATTTTACCTAAAAATATTAAATCACCAAATTTTGAAATTTCACCACACAAATATAAATTTCACCAAATTTCTGTAATTTTAGCAACAAGCAAAAATTCCTCAAAATTCTATATTTTACAAAAAACGTAAAAATTTTAACGAAATCGAAGGTAAAAATAATATAAAAATAAATCAAATTTCATCACATGTGGATAAATCCCAAAAATTTCACAAAATTCTTCACGAAGCCAGCCCACATTGTCCAAGAATCTTAAATTACCAAAATTTCCAAAAAGGGAAAGTTTTTAAAATTCGAAAATTCAACATAGAATCCATATTATTGGAATTTTATGAAAAAAATCTTTAAAATATAAGCATTGAACTGAAAAAATTTCCACAATGTCGCCAAAAAGCCGAAAGTCGTTTTAAAAACTTCAAAATTTTAATCAAATCGATGTTACCCAATTATATAAAAAAATGTAGTTTCATCACAAATCGGGAATTTAACAAAAATTTTAAAAGTTACAAAAAATAAAAAAATTCCTACATATTAAAAAACCAAACGCCCTAAACTAAAAGGCCACCACTTCAAAAAACAATACATTAAGTTTGAGTTGTAAATTTCACCACAAATTGTACAAAAAATTTAGATGTCAACCAAAAATGTCGAAATTATTAAAAAAGTCGAAATTATATAAAAATGCGATATGTTAGAAGAAAAGCCACAATTCACTAATTTAAAATAAACCAAAAAGTTTAAAGTAACTGAAAGTAAAAAAACCAAATTCCACAAAAAAGCGAGACTTCACCAAAAACTCAAAAATCCATCAAAAACTCTGAAAATTACCATTATAATATTAAGTTCGAAATTTGACCAAAAAAGCATATTTTTTTAATTGTATCGACAAATTTTACTCAAAGGCTGAAATTGCAACGAAAAATTGTATTTAAAAAATTCAGATTCCGTTATCATCTACATTTTACCAAAACATTTAAATTTCACAAAAAAGTTCGTAAGAAAATGTAAAATAAATAAACAAATGAAAATAGATGAAATTAAAACTAATATCTCATCTGTAGCACATTTTTAGTACTTCATAATTTTTTGAAGAGTATATAAGATTCGAAACAGCCGAATATAGCTCTCTTACTTGTTACAATTAATTTACATTTTTTTCAGCGTATCGTTGCAATATATCACCAAACTTGAAGTAACCCATACCGATTGTGTTTTCACTGGTAACACCCACTTCGTATTTACTACACAAAAATCTCGCCTGAAGGTATTTTCCAGCAACAAAATATGACAAAATATTTGAAGGGTAACATACAACACTTAACAGATGACAGTTTTGTGTACGAGTATGTGTGTGGGAGGGTAGATCAATGAATGGGCGGATGGATGGTGATGATGGCTTGCTTTGTAAATGAATATGCAACTTTTATTTTATTCACTTTTAAAATTGACCATTTGCAAAACACCCTGAAGTCATCAACGTTCACTACGTAAATATACTTATATATAGACTTATTGTTAAACAAACAAAAAATTCCATATTTTCATCAACAATGTGTTGATGTGTTGCAGTCAATTACGATGGAATTTTCAATCAAAATAAATGCCCTGCCATTATTTTTGTTTCATATTCAATGCACAAGTGATTTAAATTAGTATGAGATAAACATGTTTAGGTGTGTGTGTGTGTGTGAGTGTAAGAAATGCAAAACGGGGACTTTTTACACCCTATATTTTAAAATCAAATGTTAGTTAGAAAGAAGTTACATAAAAATTTCGGCTTTGAAAAATTTATTTTTTTAAGGATCAGGAAGACAGCTCTGAAATTTTGTATTTTGCCTTTGCATTGGCACCTAAAATTAGTTCGGACGGATGTTTACAGATGTCTTTAGCTATCACATTTAATGATTGATCTTTATGACAAGGCTTGGCCTCATGTCGCAAAAGCTAATAAAACTTATTTGAAAACGCACTGGTCATTTATTCTTTACCTCAAACATCTTACTGGACCAATAATTAAGCGGGGCATTATCAGCCGCCCACTGTTCAAAACCAAATAAAGAGTACAAGGATATGTATAGACCATACAGAAGTCGTTTATTGAGGCTACATATGGTTTTTTTGTGGTTTCGCCAAATTAAATTTTGCCTACCATACAACACGTTAGAATGTCAACATGTTGTAGTAAATGTTGTATAAAATCCAGTGTTTATGCATTCATTACAACGAATATAATGTATGTGCAAAAGTGTTTGTGTTTGAGTAAATGTTCGTTTATTTACTCATCAAATATGTAGGCGTATGCAAAGACTATTTAATCCCTTAAGGATTTTATAAATAAGTAATTTGTACGCAATCGAAAACCAAAATAAAAGGAAATAACAAAAATACTTTTTGGGTTTTGGGCTAAGTTACTTAATTAGTTTATGCAACAGAAATTCAAAGATTTAGTTGGAGTTTTTAAAAGTGTGTTAGAGAACTTCTTTTTGTAATCACGGTCAATATGGTTAAAATTCTTTTATTTGCCAAACATTTTTCAATAAACAATTGCAAATTATTGTAAAAGTGAACGGGGTTTCCTTAGGTAACCGTATTATTTTCTCAGTGTCTGTCAAATATTTTCATTATTTAGCAACACGTCCATATACACATTCATTATCTTCCAAGTCGACTCTCAAACATTTGCTATCTAAATTCGGTTCAAAGATACGACAGTTTAGGCCAGAATACCGTCGCTACCCCTAGAACTATGCAGATTTTGCTGCAGATTAAAGTGTGTACCCGTCGATACGGCACAGCCTACATTCGTACAATTCCCCCGTGTGTAGAAGTTTGCCACAGATGAGTACCAAGTACAACCCATGCATTAGGACATATCATCTAGTTTACTGGGGAGCGAAGCATAGCTGACACAACTACCGATATGTGGGTCATTACACACATACACATGGTCGCAATGCTCCACATCGATCTTACGCTCTACCCGCTAATTAGATTTAAGCCACTAACAC
Source organism: Phania funesta (assembly GCA_963932375.1). Lineage (NCBI taxonomy): Eukaryota > Metazoa > Arthropoda > Insecta > Diptera > Tachinidae > Phania > Phania funesta. Next base: position 96,774,697 of record OZ010653.1, on the reverse strand, counting down.
CACGGAGCTACGGAGTTGCTCGAAGAACAGCAACATAGTTAGGCTGAAACCTAAATTTCAGGGCCACCTGTGGTACCAAAATTAAGTCCTTTTAAGAGGACTATAATTCCATGCCATGCAAAAGACTTTAGTGTCTACATGACCGGAAAATGAGTAGACAACGCTGTTTGTTTGTTTAGTGGGCTTTGGGGTCGTTATAAGAGGATCCTTAATTTGGCTGAAAACTCATAATTTAGCTAGGAACTAGGGGATGAAGGAAAGGCCCAACCTAACCAGCATTAAACAAAAGGATACTTGAATTATTATGCTTAAATCGAATTACCTAAAAAACATTGATTTTTCCTTTTTTTATAAACGAAAGTAACACTCACACATTTAACCGCAAGCCCAGCTCTTACCCTTCAACTATATTCCTTCAGATTTCAGATATGTTTAGTCTAAAAGTAACCATCCTTGTTTTATCCTCCATACCGGTGGTCTTTGTTAAGCACCCGATCATATCACATTTTTATTCCCGCAGTACTACAACAATACTGTGTGGAATAATCCTTCCGCTAGTATTTCGTGGTTGTGATTAGAAGCTAGGTACAATATCAGAAAAATGTTGTTCACTACCAGCGATTGAGATTCGAACCCAGACTATCGAATACATAATATAAACAAACTGCTTAAGCTGCGATTTGGCTACTCTCATTCGAATTGCTTGGCCATATTTCATAATTGTGGCAAAAAAAAAACATATTTTGATATAAATATCACAATTATACTCAGAGAATATATCTTTCACAAAACAAAACAAACAAAAAGTCAAACAAAAAAGTATTTCGAAAACACAGTGTAAACCTTAAATATGAAGTCTAACGTAAAAGGTTAATTTAATAAAAACTTGCTCACCCCACTTTTATTTTCCAACGTTCGTAATGTTACAGAACAAGCCTAGCTTAAGATTCATTACTATACCTTTTACTAAACTCTTTATCACTGTAATAAAATTTTAATTACTTTAGGAAGCAGGCGTGGCCTTTATTGTGCTACGCCTCATTTTTTTGATATTATCTATTTTCTATAAAGCTTTTGTGACATGATTTTCGAAACCAGATTTTTAAAGTTGATATCACTAAAACTAAACTAACCATAAAAAATGAGCGTGGCAATGTTACAAAAGCTTCGAATTTCCGTGATACTTTTTGTTTGAATTCAAATTTGTATATCAAGCTTAAAGGCAATATCTCTAAAATTAAATTTTTATCATAAGAGATTGGCTAAATATGGCACTGTAATGGAGATGTGCTGATGCTCAACAAACTCGTATGGTTGCATTCATTATAAAAGAAGCTGGTTACCTCGTTTAATAAAACTGTATCAGTGCAATATGTTGCAATATTTTGAAATGAATTTGTTATTTTTCCCGCAGTGCGGCCTGAGATTTTATAGGATTCTTTCCTTTTGCTGAAAAGGTTACCGGCTGTCAGCTTTTTAGGGTAATGGCACGTTACATTTTTTCTCTAGTAAATTAATTGGCATTGAGAGTTCTGCTTCTCCCACCTTTTAGATTCAATGCCGTCGACTGCTGCTTGGTAACTAGGTGTTGCTTGAACAAAAAAGCCTTATTTATTGTACCCATTTTTGGAATTTTCTACCTTTTTAATCTCTTACAAGGACATAAGCAAAGCGTATGTGGGGTTTCTTTGTAGCCTTGGTTACAAAATCCTATATCGACGTAATATATAAACTAACCCAATTGTGAATTTTTCTGACTTCAGGAGACCCATACTTATGCCAGCAGTCGAACGTTTCGATCTTTATGTGGCTGTAAAGTTTTCTAGTTAATAAAATTTTTTAATTAGGATTTTTTATTAGCAAAAGTAAGAGTTTTATTTATACAGTAGCGCACTGCTATCAAGAGTAAAGTGCGCCTCATTTTTTTAATTACTGGCGGTATGCTGTATGATTTTCACAAAAAAAAACCTCTATATAAACTAATGTGGCAAAATTTTTTCTAATAAAATAAAAAATTTACAAAATACCTATCAAGTCATGTCTTAAAATTTTATATACACTTCTTTTACCACAAGCGTTCAAGTTTCTTAGAATTTCAAACAAAAGGACCAAAAACTAAACGGAAAGAATGTTAAGGTTTTTTGTTTAATTTTTAGTGCGTGATCTCTGGCACTTATTACGCATAAATAAATTTCAACTATGTACAAGATTCTTAAGAATCTTTTTTAACATGACCGCAAATATTTAAAGAGCTAATACAAAAATCGAAGTTACCTTTTCCTTCTTTTTTTTTTACTATAGAGTTCGAACACATAACGAAGTTATGTTTGAAAATACCAAATGCAGAAAAAGCATAAAAGTTGTGCAAGCCGAAGTACATTGAAGTATGAAAGAGATATATAGCGAAGTTTGGGTTAGCTACAGGAGCTTGGTAGATTTTATTTCCTTTTTATGCTGTAAGGATTGAAATCATTTAATGAGTAAATGTAAACAATAACTTGTTTATTGTAACTAAAGTAATTTTAAAAATGTTGTTAAATAATTAGATATATGTTCGCCACAACATTAATATTGTTGCAGAGAACAATTGCTGCATGCAATGTTACGAGTTCATGTAATCGTTCAATGAATCAATGAAACAGATTAGACTTAAACCACAAGGTTTTGAAATTCCAACTATTTCATTGTCTTATTTGAAGTCTATTCAACACTTGCCAATACTGAGCTGCATTTATGGCAAATTCTCATAGAAAAATGCTTATGCCGTTAAGTATCTAAAAGAATAGACGGCTAGCAGCGCTTTTAAATTAAAAAAATATATCACATTATTAAGGAAAAAACTAATTGAATTTAATTTCTTTACCATTCTGAAAGAAGAATGTTGTTTGCGCAATATTTATAATTAAACCAGAATAAGAGATTCTACTAAGCCATTAATTACGTATTCGTAAGGTGTTGCAAACTCAATGACAAATTTAGTACGCTACATAGTTAAGCCATAAAAGGAGACTACTATAAAATTTCAAACGCAAAACACCATTGTCAGTAAACTCTACAAGAACAACATCAACAACAATATGAACAGCAAAGCTAACAATATCGTTTTAGATGCATCAGTGTTTGATTTCGCGTGAAATTCACTCACGACTTGTAATTATTTAATTTAATTGTTCTGTTGTGTGTTCTAAAATGTTAAGCAACATTTCGAAAAGAGATAAAAAAACCAACAGAGTGTTTAAAAATACAATCAAGAAACATTGCAAACTGAAGCATCGAATATTTTTATATCCTCTACTAAAATGAGAAGGGTATTTATAGGTTTGTCATTCCGTTTGTAATTTTTACAATATTCATTTCCTATCAAATCTGGATCCTTATAGGTGGGGAAGTTCAATTAACAATGTACATCTGAACGTTCAAACTTAGACCACTTGATCAGTGAGTTTCACGAATTTTCGCTTTTTTTTTTTGAAACCAGGCATATAGGCCCACAAGTTCGCGAGATATAGGGCAAAACCCATTTTTCTGAGGTTTTTTGGAATTTTTACCCTTGCGGGGTAACGCTTATACATGCCCACAAAATTCACGTGTTCTGAATCCTTATCAAATCTGTTATAAAGTAAATTATTACACCGAGACCCCCTGACATTTAATTTAAGAAACGAAAACTCCATAAGCATAACTTTTCCAATCGCTTTTGTTAAATGTTGTCTACTACGCTGTGCGACAAGTTTTGCCATAGAATTAAAGTATTACTGGCTACCGAAGAAGAGTAGCAAATAATTGGACTTTTCATACGCAATGGCACTTGCCCAGTGAGTTGGAGATCTTTGTCCTAGCAAAAACAAGCTTCGACACAGAACAAACAGTTTTTTTATAAAAGGTGCGCTCAACAGCAGTTTTTTTTTTTGTTGGTGGTGGTAGGGTTTGGAATTAGCATTTCGTTTTTATTTTCGCCAATTTATATTGTTCTATACCTTCTTTGGAAAAATATAAAAACTAACAAAACTCTACCCCTAATGCTGCTTAACTCTTAGTTACATATTTCTGCGGAAATTTGTCTGACTGGATGTGCAAATTTTTAAAGGCCAGTTTCAAGAAACAACGTGCGCCGTTTTAAAGTGTGTCCTTACAATTATGTCTGTCGTCTGCTGAACGTTGCCACCACTTTGAATTTTAGTGGTCTCGATAACTTTCATCACGAAAAGAGATGTTATCCATTTATGGATAATATTTCGCGTTCGCGTCCAAATAAATGTTTATCAAGACTCTTCTCAACCGTGGGTTCGTGGTTTAAATTTCTTCTAAGCTTAATGACGGGGATATAAAATTCGGATAAGCGTTGCTTGTTTTATTTTGTTATTTACGACTTTTTCATACAAATACTGTTTTATGTTCTACGAGATGAATGATAAGTTAACAAGAAGTAACAAAATTGGTGCGTACAAACAACAGCAGCTATAAAAACATCGTTTGGCCAAATGAAGTAACAAACACAAAAACACTACATAAACGTTTAACAACAACATAATCTTTAGATATTTAAGGTTGTTTATAATAGTATTTAAGCGTTAAACGTATTTAAAAAAAGATTGCTTAAATAAAATAAAAAACATTTAAAAAAGAAAATCTCCTCCGTGACAATGTTGCTGGACAACATTGCCGTGACCAGGATTCGAACCTGGGTTACTACGGCCACAACGTAGGGTCCTAACCACTAGACGATCACGGCTATTGGAGATATATTGAGTTAATGCAATAATACTTTTTACCAAACACACTGTGGTATAGTTGTGTTGCAGTATAATAGCGTGTGGCTGTGTGCTGTGGCTATTTTGCTTTATATGGACAATAAGGCCTCTTTAACATTCCCTTTATTTCTATTAGTAATTGTTGAACTGGTCTTTTACTGCATTTTATTTTAAAATTAGTTTTATATGATTAAACCATTTGGGATATTTGGTTTGATTTTTTATATTATTTTTTGTTTGTTTTAATTCATAGGAAATTGAATGGAAAGAGGCCTTTTAGCAAGTTTTGAAGTCGATTGAAATTTCTAACAGTGGTTTTGATGTTGATACAATAACGATTATAACAAAACTTTTTTATATAATTCTCAAACTAAATTCTTTAAGTTATCCTAAGCCTTGTTATTAATGAAACTACGATGTGCCACTTGTGTCATAAACTTTTTGCCGAATTTCGAATAGTAACAGCATTTTTTTCTTACTTCTTTTAAAATTTAGATTTTAATCTAACGTTTTAACATCCACACCTCAATGTAACAACTATCTATTTTTACAGCCTTTGACTTCTATCCAGTTCTTTTTTGTATATAAATCATTTTTTTCTTTTTTTGCCATTATGTACAGATACTTGCTGCCCAAGCAGATGTATGTTTGTATGATGAATGTTTTTCTGTCATCCCTTTCAAAACACAAATATCTAGTTTCAAATTTAAAATGAAATTTTTAACAGGAGTTTTATTTCATAAAGTGTACGAATTTGTAAGTGCTCTTGTTGATAGGAAATTTTACTTTTCTAGATTTTCATTTTTGTATGAGTATTTATAAACTATTAGCATTTTAGATATCTTCCCTAGGCAACAACATTTGTACGCTCATTGTGGATTTTGATATTTGCTCTATGGCAACAAAGTAAAGTGTCTTGGGCCTTAAATAAGACGTAGAGTCAACATTCAAATGTGTTGTCTTGGCACGCTATATTAACTTTTTGCAACCTTAGAGCAATATTATATTATTAAAAGAGATATTTGTCTTAAGGAAATAAAAAAAATATTTTACAAACGTTTGCAAAAACTTTTATTCAAAATTTAGGCGTCAATGTTAAATAATTTTCTACCGAAAAGTTTGTCACAAATCACTCACTATCAAGATTTTTTTAGAAAACTTTGACAACTCTTTTTATAAAACACGTTGTCCCAAATAAAATGTCCTATTGAAAATCTTGTCCCAAAATTAATTACCTATAGTACACTTTGCCCAAAGAAAGCTTTAGATAGTTTTATTACAAACAATCATTACTATATAAACTTTGGCTCAAATAAGATCTCCCATAGAAAACCTTGTCCCAATATATATTATCAATAGTAGACTTTGTCCGTATTAAGATTTCTAAGGAAAAGCTTTATAACGGACAATATTTTCTGTAGAAAATATTACCTCAAATATGATTTCTCCCAAACAAATTTGTATAGAAATATTTGTCAAAAATAAATTTTTTTGTAAAACCTTGTTCCGAGAAAATCTGCTGTGGAAATTTTTGTCACAAAAAAGATGTTCTATACAAGACATTGTCCCAAACAAGATTTTCAGGTTTCAAACCAGACTTTCTGTAGAAAGCTTTGAGCCGTTTTTTATAAATCAACTTTCGTCGAAAAAAACTTTGTCCCAAACGAAATCAGCTATAGAGAGCTATGCGCCAGACAAGATTTTTTGTAGAAAGCTTTGTTGCAAAGATTTTCGCCTTAAAATTTTTTTCCGAAGACGCTTCCCCGTAGAAAATTGTATTCCAAAGAATATGCAAGACATTCTCTAAAACAAGATTTTCTTCAGATGTCTAATGCGATTTTTTATGAAAAACTTTATGCTGGTCAAGAAAATTCTGGAAAAAATACTTTCGCTAAAACAGGATTTTTTATATATTATTGTTCTAAACAAAATTTTCTATAGAGAACTAAGCCTCAAACACAATTTTCTATAAATAACTTTCTTTTAAATAGGATTTTCTATAAAAAAAACTCTTCCCCAGAGAAGATTTGTAAATGCAAACGTTGTCCCAAAGAAAATTTTTAAGAGAAAACTTTGTTCAGAAGAAGATTCCCTACAGAAAATATTGCCCGAAAGTAGGTTTTCTATAGAAAACTATGTGCCAAAGAAAAGTTTCTGTAGAAAATTTTCACCTAATGCAATTTTTTACAAAACATTTGCACAAAAACCCTATGGGGAGACCGAAATGAAGATATAGGTATAGGGTGTGGAGATAGTGATGAGTGCAGCGCATGCAGGGAGAACGTCGAGACGATCTTACACTTCATGTGTGACTGCCCGGCTTTCGCACAACTAAGACCCGACCAACACTATATCGGACGTGCCTCATTTCATACTCATTGACTGGAGGTTTGTTCAGGAAACAGAGTTCCTGTGAATAACTTTTGAGAATGAAGAGCGCACTACGGACAGAAGTACTGGCCTACGTGTGTGCCTACGGGCAGAGGACCAGTGTCCCCTCCACTCGACATAACCTAAGCCTCACCTTTATTTTTATAACAATATTTTTAAAGGGCCCCTTTTGAAGTATTAATTGCTGCATATTTCACAGAAATATAAAGTTGTTTGTACAGTGCATTTATATATTATAAATGTTGTTGTGTACAACTTGTTTCTTGTTTGGAATATATGATGGTAACACAACCCCTTATCTAAGCTTTTATAAATAAAGCTAAAAGAAAATTTATAGCAGAACTAAAAGTCCCCTACAACGGCACTTTTAGATAATTATAATATTTGATATCAGACGGAACGAAATACTAGCAGAACACTTAGAGACATCTATATATACGAATTCATGCAATAAATTTAGGATAATATAAATGATCTTAAGTAGAACGCTTACATAAGAACGATCATTAATTTGTTTATAAACATTTTATTCGCAAGTGTTGCCAATGATTCAACAAACCTGATACAGCTTCCGAGCTTAAGCAAGCTTTGTATACATTCTACAGGAGGAATTCAACACAGTATGGGCTTTGGCTGGTGATAAAAGTAATAATATTACATCTGTTATGAACATAACCCTGGCAAACACTTCATACATATACGAACAACAAATGAATAATACAATTCTTTTTTTTTATTTGTCTCCTGCCCCATTCATATTGCCATAACGACTGCAAGGAAATATACATTCATAGAAACGGACAGAAAATCATTTGTTTTGCATTCTGATAATAAATCAAAAACATTGCATATAAATTGGGAAATGTTTCTACACATACACGATTACATTTTCAAATATCCCCTCATACATATGTATGTGTGTGTACATAAATAAAAAACTACATCTAGGCATTGCAGCATATTTATGTACGAGTATGTAAATATTAGAGTGGCTCTAGATTCTAACCATCTGTGTATGTGTGTATATCCAATGCATGTGTTAGTTTAAGTCCTTTCAGGCAGCAGTTTTCTGTTACTGTTGTCGGAGTAAATTTATGCATGGCTGCATATTTCATTTGTTTTATTATTTGTTAGTTGAATTATGTTGGCTCTTGTAGGTGATATGTGGGCCCCTGTTGTTTAGTGTTCTATTTCATATCTCCTCTTCTCTGCTGGGCTTTGCTGTTGATTTCTAGATTTTTTTAATATTAGTTTGGGATGTTGATGTGATTTTAAGGGCAAAGAAGAGGCTTTTGAAAATATGCAAGCTTAAATTTTTCATACTTGTGTTGTTTAGAAAAATTTCTCTTAAGTTTGTTTGGGAAGTACAATACTTCAAATAATTTTGATAGTTTTTTTTTAGATTATTTTTCTACCAGGTAGAAAAATGCTAAATAAAAATATTTTAACAATAATAACACAACTTGCATTTCTCTTAGTAAATTTTAGACAAAATTACATATAACATTTTATTGGTACCCTACATTTTAAATTTGTACTGGGGCCAAATGAAATTTTTGAAAATCACAAATATATTTTCATTTGACTGCCTCGTAAGGATTACAGTATGTGCAAAAACGCCTATTTAATAAGCTTCCACTAAAAAGCCTGGTACTTCTAAACTGTCGTTATCAAAATCAAGTTCGGTTGAAGTGTATCACTTTATGGGTTAAAGTTATAATCTCTAAAAATTGTGGCAAATATCAGTCACATGAATAGCAACTAGACTAGCAGTGCTTTAAACAGTGCAATTGCTAACAGGATGTTTCTTCTAGCAAAACAATAATAGTATATTTGGAACGGGTTATCTTTTGTCAAGTTGAATTTGGACACAAACGTGTTTCGGCTTTGTGTCATTTTTATTATGATTTTTTGTTGTGATGTTCGAACTGGTCTATCGACTGGCTCAGATCAGTCAATAAACGACTCCCTGTATAAAGCCTTTTAATGAAGATCACTAATAAAATTGAAAAAGCCAGCCACACGTTTTCTCTCACCAATTGACGAAATAATGATTTCCGCTCAACAGAGAATAGTTTAACCGCAAGTGACCAGACAAAAAGCCAAGCAAAAGCCGAGGGTCATTACTGTTTAATTTCAGGATTTTGATGTAGCAGAAGGTTTTAATCAAGTAATTTCATACTCGGAGAAGCATTCAAATCTTCCATTGTGATCAACAGTTCCTGACTTCTGAAAAGTGAAGTAACTACTGATCAATTAACGCTATAAAACGACTGTGGACCAACAAGCGGTGTATAAAAGGCTCACTTGGCTAAGTCATTCGCTAACTCGCCGTCTTTATGGCTACTAATGCCAGATATCCAGTATAAGACAACCAGCCAGTTTCTGGAGTTTACCAAAACAATCCAAATCAATCCTGGATCGAACTCTTTTTGAATGAGGTTACTACAAGCAGCTAGCCTATTCGGGAAAACGGCAATAAGCGCCTCTCCGAAGTGAACCTATATGGGACGGTAACAGAGAAACTCTTACCAGACCTTGCTTTAGAGTTGATTCCAGCCCTTGGCATTCTGAAGAATATATTTTCTTCGGATCATCTGGTGCGTCATTTTAAAAATTTAGAAGTCATGGCTCACAAAGTTTTAAACAGTTCTGTCCGAAGTTATCGCCAGTGTTAAATTTTCTTCCTAACGGCAGGATTGCACCTTGGCGCTGACTGAGAGGGAAGGATATGCGATTAAAACGATATATAAATAAATACCATAGAAACACGAGCAAGCAGGGAAAGTCTAATGCAGTATTCCAATCGCCTTATAAGCTTTATGCATGTCTTATCGTTTTCTTTTATCACGACTTATAATCGGTCACAAGCAATACTTACTGCTTGTCCATCATCATTTTTTTTTTTAATAATCGTTCTATGAAGTCTACAGAATCACGTTGAGTAACCTTTGGCAATTTGGCGCTTCAGTTTAAGTCGCGTATGAATTTTCAACAACTTTTTAAAATGTTATGGTGTCAAAATTTTTTTTTATAAATTAAGTTTATATAAAATTCAAGGGCCTTTGCTGTTTCAACAATGTACTACTGTGGGCAAAATATAGTAAGATTTTTAATTTAAATTTCGCGCGGAAATCCATTCGTCGAAATTGTTTTTCTACGTTGGTATGACTGTCAGTGACATCTGTGCCAAATATCACATTGAAGTAATCATTAGTGTTTAGTATATGCTTGTGTTTCTGAAGTACAAGAAGAGATATTACTCAACAGAGAAGTTCGATTAAATTTCTGGTGCCGGAACGTTTAGAATATTGCAAAAGGACTTCGGTGATAATTATATGTCGCGAGCAAGTGTTTCTGATTGGTACAAATTATTCAAAGAGAGTCGAAAATGCGTTGACGACGAACCACGTCCAAGACGGCGATCAACTGATGTTCAACACGTCAATAAAATCAAGGAATTGGTAATCGAGATTCGACGATTAACAGTCAGAGACCTTACTGATATCGTAGGAATATCGGAGGGGTCATTGAAAACCATTTTAAAAGATCATTTGGGCATAAGAAAAGTGAAATCACGATTGATTCGAAAATCACTCAATTTTCTTGAAAACAGCGTCACGTTGACGTCTCTTAAACAATGCTTTCCGACTACCAGAATGTCATTAAACCTATTATAACTGGCGACGAGTCTTGGATCTACGCTTACGACCCGACGATCAGTCGAGGTGTGGTGCACCCCGAATTCCTTCCAACCGGACAAACTGTAAACAAGGAATCCTAATTGAGTGTTATGCGTCGTTTGCGCAAGGCTATTCGTAAAAAGAGGCCGGAATACTATTTGAGTGTTGTGTGTCGTTGCCGCAAAGCTATTCATAAAAAGAGGCCGCAATAAAGACATTAAACGTGAATCGCTACGCGCATTGAAGGCTATTCCGAAAATTGACTTTAAAAACTGTTACAAGGATTGGAAAAAACGTTGGCATAAGTGTATTGCAGCTGGGGGCGACTACTTTGAGGGGGACGAAATAGATTTGGCAGAATAAATAAATAAAGAAATTTAAAATTATGAATAAAGCCTTGCTCTTTTTTGCCCATAGTAGTATATAGTACGATATAGCAGATTTTGCTTATTGTTTCGCCTGTGTTGCCGTAAGATATTTTATGTAGAATATTCTGGGAACGATGTATATTTGGAAGGGTAAAAATTTAACTTATTATGTTTTCTATTATTTCAAGAATATAGGAAGTTTTTTAAAGCTATCCATAGAGATTCTCAATTTTCTAAAATCTCTTTATAGGGTGTCGAAGTAAAATGATAATACCAACAAACTTGATTTATTGAGACAGTAAGAAATATTTCAAAGAACGTCAATGTTCACATAACAAATGGCACTGCATTTGATTATATAAAAATTCCAAAATAGTTGTATTTTTATTAAAAATTAAAAAAAATCAAGTACTAAATTTTTACTCATATTTCATGTTTACTTAAAATACTCGTACACACATGCAGACATCTCTCTTTTTAGTTTTCTAATACACACAGGTAATTCATTAAATTGTATGAAAGCATTTTTGGCCAAAAACTAGGAAAAATTTTATAAATAAAACACTCGTGTAGAAATGAAATATTCTTTGCAACATGTATGATGAATTTTTTAGATTTTATTTATTTATTTTGATCTAGTTGTTGCAGAGAAATCTGATGAGTGGATTAGAATTTGTTTATTGTTATTTATTGTGGTTTATTTAAAATGCAATATTTTTGAATTCAACTCTTGCACAACAACAATTGACAAAAATTTTCATTTTCTTTTTTAATTTTCTAACAAAATACTGAAACTATGAAATCCAATATGCTGTTATTTATTATAGAATTATACTCCAAAGAAATATAGAAAATTCTTTTTTTTTAGTTTGTACTCGTGTTATTTGATTATTTTAGAGCAGGATATTTTAAATGAAATTGAGTTGCTATAGCAATACGGAATTTTTATTTAAAGTAAAAAGATAATATTTCATTGGAATTGTATGATATATAAATATTTATATTCGGTAGGCCTTATGTAAAAAGAAATACCTCATGTCATGTGAAACAGCTTGGGCGAAAGGAAGGGAAAACGCTGCTATGTGGGCTCTGAATACTAGTTGGCCTAGTATATTAAAATAAACTTTCATTATATGACAAAATGTATTCCTTCTTAACTGGGCTAGAGAGATCAAAACGATACTAACCATGACTTAACCCCTAAGCATCATATGAGCGAGAAGGTGGCTTATAACATGGGCAAATCGAGAAGTAGTTCCAACTACGCAAAGGAAAAATGTCTCTGCTGGATTAAACCGGCAAGTAGTACAAAGTAATAGGCTGCAGTAGAAGTGCAAGTCTTATATTGGTTGAACTTTATAAAACCCAACAATAAGGCGCGTTCGTATGGAGCTTAGGAACTCTAAGACGGTAAAGAGAAAAGTTGCTTACATAAAATTCCAAAATTCCGAGTTAGAGACAGGCCACGGCAAATTTATATAACAACCTGGAGGAAATTATGAAGGCAGTGTTGTGGGCGAATTACCATTAGAGTAAGAACCACAGACAGACTGAATACGAAGTCGATCTAGCAAAAGTAAATAAAACACAAAGTGAATTCGGGTGTGTTTGATGGATTCACTCTCAAAGAAAAGACACGGTTGAGGCGACTATAATTCAAAAGCAACATATTATGATTGAGTTATATAATTTTAAACAGATAAATAATAGAAAAGCAAAAGGTTATTGTTACTGTTTGACAGCGGCTGAAGAAGGGCAACTCATGCCATCGACTGCTTAATAGTCAATGCGCTAACGATTTTAGCCGCATCTCCCTTATACCAAAATAAAGTCACATATTATGCCTATTAAGACAATTTTATTTAATAAAAAATGTTTTTTATGTAATAATAAATATTTAGTTTTGTGGTTTTTATTTTTCATTCCCACCAAATTTAACCAATTTACCATTTAATAATTTTTTCAAAGTATGATTATGACACTGTTTTACCAGCACAAAACATTATATTTTTGGACACTACTTGTTTGGAATTTTAAGATCTTGTATATACCCAAACCCAACGCATGAGATACATTATTTGTTACTTATTTGCGATCACTTTGATAGTGAAAAAATTCCAACACGCATATTTTGGCAAATAAATGAATGTTTAAAAATATGACAGTATTTAACCGCCACCGCATGTGCGCAAACATAAAAGATACCGGTAGGAATTTTTGCTCAATTGAATCTACGAATAAATAATATTGTATGTAGACTTTTCGTATAATTTTTTCGAAGTATAATTGGTCACATTTCATTACTTCTGCGGTAACTTTTGCTTTTGTTCAATAGGCGCTTCAAATCGATTTTTATGACTGCATACGTGAAGCAAATTTTCTATTCTTAAAATTTATAATAGTAATTAAAATCTTGTCTCTGCTCTAAGCTTTCTTCCAAAAAGTAGCACTCCGGGATTAGTGAAAACATTACATATCACTTAAATAGTACTACTTGGATAACTCAATTTTGTATTTTTGTATTTATGTATTTACATACATATTTAATACACGAATTATAATGAAGACCAGTGTTATATCACCGAAACTGGACAAGATTCTTCATGTCGCGTGTTACAAAGTGTCTAAAATATCAATTTCACTTCTATGACATTGCCATGTTAAAGTGATAGATCTCTTTCATGCAAAGTATAAGAACTAGAACCAATCTTCACCACCAAAGATTATTTAAAGTTGCAGTGTCCTTTCCAATTTTTACAAAAGCTATTTGTGCTAAAAATAAAGATATTCGGGATATGCTGTTACGTTAACACCACAATCGAACATATTTAGCTTCTAAATAATGCTCTGTATATAATGCATTAGTGTATTATGACTAGTTGGTCCTAATGACGCCACCTAAGTCCATTTTGTGAAAATGGACCAGAACACCTTTAAGTTGAAAGTAATAAATCATCGTGTCTATATTTAAAAACACACTCTTTTTAGACTATTACTTGGTTGATCAACGACTAATCACTTTATTGGACAGCAGTAGTGATCTTATGAAAAAGATAAATAGACTGAGCTTCAACGCGCGCTACATTTGCTGCCCAAAATTTGAGATGCAATAAATGTTCTCGTAATACCACGACGAAAATTTGAAATATAAATTACACGCACTTTAATATAAAGTCCTAACACTAACGGGGATAAAATTCCCGAAGATATATGTGCAAAGCACTATCGAGACCTGTGCGATTCCAGTTACATTGTAATTACAATCTCAACTATGTGTCATTATAGTTTTGAGTAAAAATTACAATTTTGATTTAAAAATCTAGATAACAAACATTTATTTGAAATATCTCCAGTTAACATTACAAGTAATTGTAAGTGAAGAGCTAAATAATATACTACAAGTAATTGTAATGGAAATAATATAAATACAATTATATAGAATTGGAATACTTGGGCCTTTATTAAATAGTTAAAACAATACTTATCACTATTACCTTTTATTATTAAATAGCAAACATTTTCAATTACTTTTAATATAAATCATTAAAATTAAGAGCAATAATCCTACGATTTTAATTGAATAATTTGTTGCATAAAGACTAATTGTTTTAAAATATAATAAATTTTGATCAATTGCAAGTAATTATTCTTTGCCTAATTACAATTACTTCAATTTTGTTATTGAGATATTTCAATAATAATAATTATAAGTAATTGTCATTAACATTTTTCAAATACAATCAATGAAATATAAGTTCAGTCCTATAATTATATTGAAAGTAATTGTAATTGAAATGATATTGAAATGTCTCAGATCTGTTGCAAACTCTTTTAAAAACTCAACTACAATTACATGTAATTTGAGACCAATCTTCTATGTATGATTTACGATTACTTGTAATTATTATTTCAAATTATAACTACACTTTAAAAATAATTGTAATTGAAATATAATTATAATGCCCTACATTTTTAGTAAATAAACGACTTCTTGTTGTTGCCTTTAATAATGCTTTAAGACACAGATTTTTTATTCATTTGAGTATCTCCTGAATTGATGTAGATTTTTGGAACGAAATTCCGTCAGTTCTTGTTAAGGTTGGTTTGGAGATAAAACAGTTTCGGCTATGTGCCATCGTTTTTTCGGCCAATATTTCTGCAAGCCAAAATTGACAAGGGCTGATGGAAGTTCATTCCATAAATCTACTTCAAAACACCCTATCGACATATTAAATCAAGAATCTCGTATTTTACCTAAAAGCCACAATTTCTTACACGTCACCATTTCCTGTCAGTGTTGTGTGTGTGTGATTTTTTTTTCAATTATATTTATTAATAATTACAAATCAATATACATATTTGAAATTATTCCAGCCAACAGAATATGTTGCAGGCGAAATACCACTTGTTAGTTCGGCCCGCAGTTATACATTTAACACATACTAACGAATGCAATCAGTCCGTCGTTAGGTGTGTGCCATGACAAAATGTGAAACCCACACTTTAATTTGTGTGTGATATTTTCGCATTAAATCCACTCAATTTACCATGAAATTATAAATAAATTTGTTTAATAAATGCAAAATAATGAAAGAGAATAAACAAAAAATTATTATGAGTTTGTGCTGGAAATTAGTAAACAATATTTATGTAAATGTGTGTCTGTGTGTGTGTGTTGAGCGCCTTATTTTCCAATTCATTTTCATGCCACTAAATATTAAAGAGTTCAATAAAATCACATTTCTGCCTTATTAAATTCTCATAAAAACTAATAATAACAATAGAAATTAAAACGTGAAATGCCTGAAACCAGAGGAGTTAAAATATAAATTGTTTGTTAAGAACGAAACTACTCTGCACTATAAGAAAGAAAATATTTTATTAAGTGTATCGCTTTTCTTAAAACTCTTAACGAGGGCCGGAACTCCTTTTACGCGGATGCTATAACAAATATTTTTTCATCTTTCGAATTATATCTAGGAAGGCGTTCTGAAACCATCTTTATTGTAAAGGACTTTTAAAAAAAGAAAAAGGAATTGAACGTTTAAGGTAAGTTGTGCTTCGGAGCGAATTTTTCACTACTATTTACGGTTTATTGGCCAGTGGATTGTCAATTCTGTTTGTCGTCAATTGTTTGGCTTCAGGACTAAACTAACCAATGACTTTGGTTAACTCCATAGAAAGCCATAATGTGAGCAAGGAGATTACACTTCACCTTCAGTAAAACAATTGTAGGACTGTATTACAAGCGATAACACCTGGCGGAAGCCACCTATTATCGATGGCTTATTCACTAATTTTTTTTTAAATACTAATCTAGCAATATGTTACAGTACCGAAGTAAGTTAACCGGTCCGTATCAGCGAAGAAGAAATATGGCCTAATTATATTCCAGACATCAAATGCACCCAATTTGGTTACTTCTTGTGGTTGCCTCGGAGCCTTCGAAAGCACGCGCACGTTGTTGTCTCTCAAATAACTCAAATTTTGTAGAGTAAGCCCTTAAATTATAATGATCTTTATTATCAAGCAAAGCCTAATTGGAAAATTTCGGGGCTTTATTTGTAAATGGCGCTTTCTTTTCTGGAAAAAATATTACATATGTTGCCATTTTTGCATGCTGATATCCCTTTTTGAAAAATATGCAGTGTTTAAGAAAAACCAAGTTCCCTTCTAAATATGCTGCACACAAAACGAATACGCAACATTTTTAGCACCCATCTGAAGTTCAGGGCGAAATGATACCCCTTTTAGTAACTACACTGTTTACACAAGCAATAGTTTTATTTCATGTATTTAATTTCGTAATGGTAATAGTGCATTATTTTCTGAGGGGTTTCGCAATCTTGAAAAAGTATACCCGTTATACCTTCACGCAAAAAAAAAATATGGTTGAGGAATGCGTAAGACAACCATATTTTGTTTCCCACTACAATATATGGTTGTGACAAAAATATTATTTTTATTTGGTTGGAATATACGAGTTATTGTTGGCATTTGAGTGTTATATGAATACAAACCATAAATGCTGCAACATGGTTGGTTTGAACCATATAATTTTACTAAATTGTTAAATACAACCAAAATTGTTTAACTGTACAAAAATAATATAATGATTTTAAAACTTAACATGTAAATAGTTTTACATGTTTAATCTAAGTGTGGTAAGAAGCACACAATGCTGTTTTCGAAAAAATTTTGATATCGAAATCGGGCCATATTATTATTTACAAAAATTTGATTTGATTACAACTATATAGTTTAATCATAATCTATTGCTCTTAGATTATGGTTACCTCAACCATGCTTTTTTTCTTATGTGTTAATGTCGCCGGCTCTTACCACTCAAAAGCCTAACAAGCTAGTCCAGCAGGACGCAGATTATAAAAAAGTCTTGTGTGCTTTTACACTAAAAAACAATAACAGTAATAAAGTAAATATGGAAATATCAATTTTAATTTAACATTAAAAATTGTGTAGTTAAAAATCTAAGACTAAAATATCGCAACTCTTCCGGTAGATATAGCACATATGGTCACTTTGCTCAATACAAAATTTTTGTTTGCTGCTTTAGTCAGCAAATAATTATAAGCATAAGTTTTATCAATGAATATTAATTGAGAATTCCTACCCTTAAACCACTGAAGTGGCGGTAGTTGATTGGTATTATTGTTGCAATATTTACCCCAGTTTTCAATATATTTGAAAAGGAACTCCCACGCCTGCCATTAAGCCTAATACCAACAGATATGTTGTCACATATTTAACAAACAATTTTATTTCTACACTACACTATAATGGTATTTACAAAATACCACAGAATTTCTATCAATATATTTGCAAAATTATTTGTAAATTATATTTTGTGTTTGCACAATTTACGTTAATACGTGTTCATAATTTCAATTCGTTCAATTTGGTTTTTGGTTAAAATTTGATTGCGGTGTGTTGTGCTTCTGTGTGTAAATCTGTTTTTTTCTGCATTCATTTATTTATTTTTATATGTGAAATCCCCCTCATGACCACTATAAATATTTATAAATTATAAATATCTGATACCGCATACGAGTGCCAGTACAATGGCAGTTTGTATTTATAAATTGTTTATGAAAAAAATGTGTATAAAAGTTATGCTAATTTTGCCAAACAAATAACCACACAATAACCAATTTCAATTATTGCCACTAAATGTTAAATATTTTGAAAATTGGTTACATAGAATTTTAATGTTTTTTTGGGGTGGTGAAATTGAAAACAAATTAAATAAATGTAATTGCGAAATAGGATGTTTTCCTGTGGTTTTGCCAGCATAATGTATCATGAAAATTAGTTTAATTCGTCTGAAGAGACAGATAAAGTTGTGAATAAAATATGCAGGCATTACAGCCAACGTGAGTTCAGTTATGGGTCAAATCAAGCTCAGTTCTTCTTGAAATATACCTCAAGTCAACTCGGGCAAACTTATGTTTGCAGTAAGTTTGTACTTTTAGATGCTTAATGGTCATTGGTTAAGGTATTTATTTGAAAATGTGAAAAGGCGAAGGTATCTAATGCAACCGAAATGCAGTGGAAACGGTTGATTTTGAAAGTGAAAGAGCCATCAAATCTTAATATCGGACTAAATATTATTACCGGCTTAAACAGCTGCATTTATATTTCGACCAGTGGATCTTAGGTGCATTTCAATTACAACTAGATGAAATGTATACCAGTAAGGTGGAATAAAAATTACAAGTATCTCAAATAAAATTATCTAATTTCAATTACTTGTAATTTTAATTAATAAATCTGAATAAGAACCTCTTATAATTTTAATTGGGAATATCTTTATTTCATATTTTAAGTAATTGTAATTGATTACTATGATTATAAGTTACAAGTAATTGTATTTGTACTTAAGCAACAAGATTAGGGTGGGCAAAATTGTGGAATTATAGTGGCTGTGATATAATGCAAAATATATTTAGTTTTTCAGATAAAAAGAAAAGTTTGTGCTTTTAGAAAATTTTCAAGAAATGATGAGATCCATACGATTCTAACTTTAACCGTATTTTTATAACATTCATAACGTATTGTTTATACCATTAATACTTTATAAATTTATTTGACTTTTTTACGAGCCATTTTCTTCAATTAATATCATAAGGGACCCCCTTACTGTAACTGATAATACACCAAAATAATACGCGCGTAGTGGTCAAACAATTCAGTAGTTTCATGACACATTTTGCGTTCGCGTAAATTCTAGATTAATAATCTCGATTAATAAATGGCCAAACCTTTTTTGTGATTTAATGCCACAGAACTATTTTTTCTGGTGCCATTTAAGAGGCCAGGGTTACGTGAATATACCACAAACAAATTATGGTCTCAAAACTGAAACTCTTTGCTTTAGTGATGAGATAAGTAAAGCGATTTTGTAAAATGAAGCTCATACACCATTCTCAATTACCATATTTCTACTTTACATTATTACCAATGAAACTGTAATTGACTAAAAAAAATCTTAACCTTAAATTTTCCAACCTCTTAAATACTTTTAATTGAACAAGCCCCTTTCAGATTTTGCAAACAAAAGATGACCCATTAGTTATTAGTTGTTATTATTTTTGAAAATTTTTTATAATTAATTTTTCTAATTGAATAAAATAGAGTAAATATTATTTATTTTTTTTTGTAATTACTTAATAATAATATTATTTTTAGATTCCATATAATTGTAATTGATCTTTAATTTTTACAACAAAATATAATTTGTTATGTAAAATTTTTAATTACAATTACGTGTAATGTGTAATTGAAATATTCCAAATCAGAATCATATCTATTGGTAACTTATTTTAGCGAAAGCTTTAATTACAACAGCAAGTAGTTGTAATGGAAAAATTCCAGCTCCAAATAGTACCTATAATTAATTACAAAGTCTAATTGGAGAATCTCATATTTTCATAATCAGTTTTGGGCAGCAATGTCAGATAACACTACATCTGTGATAAATCTTTTTATATTGTACTTTAGAGGACCTAAAATTGAATGTACAATAAGACAGCATTTAAAAATATCTTATAAATATGCTTTTAGATGAATATTACTTTTTAACTGTCTAATATTTTAGTATTTAGAGTAAGGTGACTATTTAGGCCCAACCAACAAACCATAACCATATCTATGGCATTGCACTGTGATTTATAAGCTTACACTGTGCATTAGGCTTAATTTGTGATGTTCATAAAGGTCAAGTTACTACTTTCAGTTAGTTTATTTTGTTCCGACTTTTCATTTGTGTTCAATAATTGCTGTCATAAATTCTATTAAAAATTTTATTGACTCCTTTCTTGCTTAGTAAAAATGTGTGTTCGATTTACAGAGCGCCTAGAAAAATGTTTGTTATCATTTTGCAGACCTATTTTGCTTATGTCCTCAACTAATGTTCTTGAATTTTATTTTGATTTCTAGCAAAAATTGTGAAATAGGCGAAAAAAAAACACTCACGCACACACACACATACAAAATGATATGTTGTATTTGCAGAAATAAACTACTATAATTAATAGTTAAAATGTTGTTAGTAAATAAATTATTTATTAATTTTTTTCGTAACACAGAACATTATTTTTCTTATAAATTGTCGTTTGTTAAAGCTGTCCGAATATTTGTAAATTACAATGAGTTTAAATGTGTTAACTGTCAGGTTTTCTAGTGATTTATAATATAAAATGAAATGTTAATAGACAATTGTTATTTTATTTATTTGCTATTATGTTAATTCTACAATATATTTAAACAAATATTTCTAAACGTAACTACGTGGCTGTCAATCCCTTTTATGGCCGTAAAGTGACTAACGCTAAATTTGTTGCCAGTTTATGCAATAAAGTTAATAAAATTGATGAGAAAACATTTTAAAGGAGATAGTTAAAGGTAACTAATTAAATAAAATTAGTTTTATTAAGAATAATGTACGAAGTAACCTGCGCCCATTCTGCAACTGACATTTAAAGTATTCCAAGACTGTTTTTCACACATGTGGCTGGCAATTCAGTGTTGCATGCTCTTCTTTGATGGGATTGACGTGTACCTTTAACGAATAACCCATAGCAAGAAACTACTCCCCAAAGTAACAAAGTATACAACCTGGAAATCGATAGTGAAATAAATAAATTGTCCACGAGTTGTATGATTTGTCGCATTGTCTGCTAAAATTACTTGCCATTCACAGCAATATAATCCAGTCAGCGATTATTGAGAATGACTAATAGTCGCTATTTGAAGAAGCCCCATTCTTATTAACTCTACACAGTAATGTAAATAGCTTGAATTTTTGCACGCCAAATAATTGGGAGTTTACTAAAAAATCTGAGAAAGCGAAAAAAAGTTCTTGACTGTTTTAAGTACAGTGGGTAAAAAAAGTACTCGACTACTAAAAGGTGGGCGAATTCGTGGTTATGAAATAAGTTGACTGACAAATGATGAAATATCAGAAGTTAAGCTGGCATCCTTTGAAATTTAAAAAATTTCTTACAAGATTTTACTGTATTACTTTGTAATAATCGAAGAGTTTTCATCGTAATCAGGCTCCTTCAGAGACGGCTCTACGTGTTTTATTTATTTGACGATCACGGTACTGTAGCTGTTAATAGCCCAAAGCAATATGTATATTTATAGAGGTCGTGGTATGATAAACATAGCCGCTGTAGAGCAAAGTGTTGAGAAACAGCATGATACATAGACGCGTGGCCGCAAATAGGCAATGGTGATTAGCAATGGTATTTGGTTTTACAAGAAGCGAAGTGCTAAAAGCTTAGATTTTTGTTACATGAAAATCTTCTCGGTTGTGTAATTTCTGAATTTGGTTCATATGATTTAACTCCGCTGGCATAATTTCTCTAGCTCAATTTGAAAGACCAGCTTTATGTGAACAAGCCTCATACCTCTGATGCTTTGAAAGATCACGCAAAGATAAAATATGGCGGAGGTAACCATAGTCCTCTGAAAAAATATAGGTATTTTGCAAATAACAATATAATAAGGTTAGAATTATAATATTTTTTTATTAGCAACTTTGATTAGGGTTGGAATACTCTTTTAACTCACAAACGCCTTGTAATGTGTCGATTTTATTATTGTATTATAATACTACATTGTATTTTTGTTAGACCTGTTTTTATAAAAATGAGATATAATGCAACTTTAGTCATATGTTTTCGAAATGTTGCATTAACACCACATCCTCAATATTTACGTATCTATATAAATAATTGGCAAGACGAAATTTTGTTAACCCTTTCACGCTTACATTATACTCCCGATTTTAACAAAAGGTATATAATTTTCAAGCCACTTATTAGCTGATGTACACAACCTATATATTTTTTAAATCTTTTTAGTATTTTTGAAGCTACTTCTTTTATATTTTAACTTTATTTTATTGAATCTCTCTAGTAAAAGAAATTTATAATAAATATTCAAATAGTATCTCTAAGTTGTTAATAATTAATTATTACTAAAATAATAAATAATTAATTGTATTCAATTCTTTATAACCTATTTGTTACTAGGTTCAAATTATCTGTTTTTTCCTGTCTCTTGTGCCGATGGTTTTTTATCTTTCTTCAGTGGACCAGCACTCAGGGCAAATGGTAAAGGAATGAGAATAGCATGAGTAGTGTTTGTGAACATTCGACTTAAACTTTCCCACATTGAAAACGGAAGGAAAGACCTCTGCAGGGAGTTCATCCTACATACGAACAGTATAGTTGAAGAACGAGTTTTCCACGTCCACTGACCAATTCTCAACAAACTTATGAACCCTGAAGGATGCATGTGTTATACGAACATATGTTCGGGTGTCAGCTAATAGTCCCCTAATTTTATTGGAGCACAGTCCGTTGTAGTAGCGATATGTTCCTGTGAATCAATGGAGATGGATACCGTCACCGATAAGTATCTTCGGCCTCTTCTGTACGAGGCCTTTCAAGCAGCGGCCCATACATGAGAGTCATTATGGCCGTATGATAAGCGACTTTCTTTTGGCTGCAATTGAGGATTATAAACTGGACGATATATTGTTTCCACAAGACGTTGCCACGATGAAATGAAAATCATTTAATGACGAATACGCTCACTACACTTTGTTGTTTAAAACCACTGTATTCGCTTATTTCCATGATTATGCAAGTAAAAAGCTTCATTACCATAAGCTACTTATTAACATTCACTAACAGCAATGAATCGTACAAATTTCCAATAAATCCCATTGTGAGAACTTTTGCATTAAATTAATACATTTAATTACTAACTTTATATAATGACTCTCATAAACAATTTTTCAATACCATAAATTTTCTACTTAGTGATTTTATCTCTTTGACTCAATTGCCGCAGAATCGAACGGTGTTGATAGGGGTGTAGGGTACAGGTGAAACAAATGTTTTTTATATGATTAAATTTATTTTCAGAATAATTAATAAAGTAAACTGTAAGTCTATTAATAAAAGGTTTACGCTATAGATGTCTGGATTTTAAGATGAACTCAAACACAGAGGAAATTTTTAGTTATAATCAAATCTACATGGTTGGATACGAAACAAGTTTATTATGGAAAGAAGATCGAAAGTTTCTTACTCTGGATCTTTTTTTGACGTCCTAGAAATTGCGAATTATAATCGCTGGATTGAGTTTGTTTAAAATTGATTTTTCATGCTGAAAGAGACTCTTGAGAGACAGCATTTGCTGCATTACTTGTCGATATATAATCCCAATTACCGAAAATAGAACCTCCCGACTAGACGAGGCATCCTCGAGTAACTTACGAGAGCTATATACCAAATACAATATTAGTCACATTAAGAACCTAGACATTCGTTTTACTCACACAACTTCTTTATTATTTATGTAGAATATAATGTGTGTCTAAAAATCACACCCTTTATAATAGAGAAAGGAAAGTTCAAGTCCCACTATAATAAAGACAACAAACAATAATTAATAGTGATTTATAGATGTCAGAAATTGTTTATAATTTGCATAGATATGATAATTACAAAAAGCTTCTACAAATGCATGTTAATGAGCTTGTGGCGATTACAAGTCAATTTAAATGAACTTTCAGATAAACTACATGAAGGTGAAAAATATTGCAATTTTTTTAAATAAAAATAAATATAAGCCGAGAAAACTAAAGTGGTTTCTGATAACGCCGAGTCAATGTTTGCGGCGTATGGGGCAAATCTGTTTATTATTATTCAGTCCCTGATGGCAAATATCCAAATAACTTTATTATTAAGCTAAGTGTTCGTTAGTTAAAATGCTGCACCTATTTTAAAGAAGATGCTCCTCAAAGACGACCGTCCATTTATTTAACCAATCAGTCAATATTCACTAGAATGGCTGAAAATATGTCCACTCTACCGTACAGTATGCAGGCTTTAACTTCACAAATATGGACTTGGTACTGCACTGCAGTAGCCAAAGTTTGAAATAGCACATTTTCTTGAAATGGTTTTTACTAAAAGCAGTCGTTTATCACAAGTCCGCACTCAAGTTACAAAATATACCATGATCAGTTTAGGAATATGTCAGGCTTATCATGCCTGCAAATCAAACTATCTTTGTATTATTATGCATGATATTTCCCTTTTTAATTGTTTGTTTTATTTATATGTTCGTCTCGAATTGGCGGCACTAGGGCCAGGTTTGGTCAATATGTAAAAATCGACACATAACCTTGACTTTTTTATTACCATGAAACAGCTAGAAATACTGGATTTTAATATTCTGGTTCGTTCATGTTAGAAATGGATGTTAGTATCTGATAGGCGTTACTTAGAACTACTTTATTATTACGATCTAAAACCGATAGCTTACGCTATTGTAATGGACGGATAATGCGGTTTAGTGGTTATCAGTTGCAGGTTCCTGCAGTAACCAAATCGACCTCTCATCTTTAAAAATCTTAAGGGGGTTTAAAATTGGTTAAAAATTATTTTATTTTTGCAAATTGTGGACCACACATTTCTCGAGCATATTCGATGCCACTATTTATTGAATTAAAACAAAATTGTTCTATTGCGTATTGGTCATATTTTTCTATGACTTTTGTTATTAGTATTCCATATTTATTACCATTAAAAGACTTTCCAATCTTAGCAACAAGGTATTTCAAAAAAAAAAAAAAATGTAAATAAATTAATGTCAGATCGGTTAATTTGCCTAAGAATCGTTATCTGTCCCAGCAGAATTATAATTTTACCCTAAACTAATGGCCATATATTTCCAAAATACCCTCACTTTATAAAGTAGAGAGTTTCTAAATAACACCGCTGCCAAGTATTAAAGCTTACTGTTAAGTACTAAAGCAAATAATCCTAAAGGTATATATTTAACATTTAATTACATTGATCTATTTATAAGATAATGCATATTTATAAGAAAGCGAATATTAATCTGGTATTTAAAATACTATTATTTTGTTCCTATAAATTTTATATGTTATTCCTTTCACGTAACAAGTAAATACATGAATAAGCACTTAATGTAATGACACTAATTATATGTCTATTAATTTATAATAAGTCTATCACATCAATTGTTTTGGCGACTTTCTTGTGCTTCGGTTTAGAAACAGTTACTTAATTTAACAAGCAACAAAAACAACAATTACATCCCGTATTTACTTTGTGAGATAATAAAAACTGCACAGGAATACGCAGCTGCAACTCTAGAGAGTAATACAGCACAGATGTGTGATTATCGGTTAAAATATTTTAAACGATTAAAATATTTTAAACGTGTCAAGTTCAGGCCTAATGCACTCAATGTGTATATTACTCGAAACCATTCACGCTGTTTTTACCCCCTGATAACTTTGCTTCCTTTAATCATAAACATAGGCCATAAAAGATTCCCGGGATGTGCAAAAAGTGTATATTTTTGTACACATTTACTTTCACTGTATCAAGAGAGCTGAAATTTGATATAAACCAATCGTCTGTAAGCTATAAGTTAAAAGCGATTTCATACATACATTAACAAACAAAAATAACTTGGAAAAAATACTAAGATCCGCACAAAAATATAAATGTGAAAATAAGGCCAAGTTTCTATTAAAAATTTTGGCCCTTAAAAGTACTGAGATTCAAATTAGGAAACTAATATGGGAAAGGATTATGGGAAAAATGTTACCAAATTAGTAAGATGCCTATGGTATTGTACTTATGAAGAACTTTGTCGTCATTTTAATCTTAGAACTTTTAACAGCTGAAATTTTTGGTTAGGAACTTGGCCTTATTTTCATATTTATGTTTTTGTGCGGATTTAATTTTAGCTCAAATGACACGCGTTCTAAGAATGTCAAAAGCGATTCAAATAGGAATGGAAGGATCAAGTACAATAGTTACAAACAGTTCTAAGCTTAATCGCTTAATAATAAGCTTTATTTTAAGTAGTTAATTAAAGGGTACAAAATTCTAAAGCTGATAACAATTATGCACTGGAAAATTTTTTCATTAAACAGAGCCCACAATTTATAAATCGTTAATATATGTACCAGGAATATCAGAGGGACCAGAAAAATAAAAAATCGTTAATAATGATAAATACATAAAGAAACGCGATATGCCAAACGTAGTTTACAAAATACCTTGTAACGGTAATGATCAGGAGAGGTGTAATAAGAGATATGTGGGTGTAACGAAGAATATGCTGAAAACTAGAATAGCCGGACATAGATCGAATCAAAGATATAGAAATTTACATAAAACAGCTTGCGATTGTTTCAAATTGTTTTTTTTAAAAGAATATGGGTTTCTTTAACAGTTTTTAAAATTTTTAGGGTTTTTTTAAATTTGGTCGAACATTTAGCTCTGTAAGTGATCTAGGGGCCTCGGGATAATACTTTCTATCGGGGAAATTTATAGTAGTATAAGGGTTTATAATATACAAATTTTATGGGGTTGTGTATAAGTGATACTTCATAAAAGGGAAAATATTAAAAATGCCATCAACATTTTTGACCCATATCTCGGGGACTTATAGGCCTTACCATAACACGTTACTGCTGGTAGAAGAACGGCAGTCGCGGAGGAAATAAAGTGAATCAGTGCCACCATAAGACTTACAGAAGTCAACATCTACTAAAATGAAAAATTGAGTTTAAACGACTCAGAATAATGAATTTTTGGACTGCAAAAGAGCGATTAACCTGAAAGTGTGCAGTATCTGGGTGCTAGTCCACCAGATATTATTGGATAAGCAAATGCTCTGACAATTAAAACCGAAAGATTACGGTAAATAAACTAATATAATACAAAACCTTTTAAGGCTGCTAGGACTGATTACAAATTGAATTGTACAAAGATGTCCTTGTTCGCATTGAGGAACAACAGAACCATGATACGTAACTCCAACTCAGGTTTTAAGGCCTAAATATGTAAGGCAACAAATACCCTAACAAGACACTCAACTTGGCAACTTTAAATATCCGGAACAGTCAATAGCATTTACAGTGTACGCAATGAGTACATGGAAGCGATGAAATATTTTCTATAGCACTGCCTAGCTTTCACACATACATGTATAAGACCCCAGTACTTGATGGTTGATACCTTGACAAATATAACTGACCCTGGAGAATTCTGAGCAACTTCAGTCGGAGCACCAAGTAACTATATTATGAAATGGTGTTTTTTCGTGGTGGCTAAAGTGTATGTGTACCTGCATAAAGCCAATAACTGGCTTCTCTTCTCGATCGAACCTAACCTACCAACAATGATTTCCTCAAACAACGCGAATAAGTTTGGTTCGTTATTTAGAAATTTTTAAAAATTCCTCAACTTTTAAGTTTTGAGTTTCTAATTAATTTAGTTTGTGGTTTGATTATTCTCTGAAAGTCACATTAATTGTTGAAAGTTGTACAAAAGTGCAACTGAAAAGTAGCCTTATCATATTGTTGTGTTATTACAATTGTCTTTATTAACAGAAGGAATAAAAAGAAAATAAATTGTTGAATTAGAAAGTCAATGAAATAGTTGATTTATTTCCTGTTTATATATTGAAATTGGCGTGGATTATTTCATTTGTTGAAGAAAAGGTTTTCAAAACCGGATCAATTAAAACACGCATACATGCAGGTCATTGGCCAGAGTTTGTTCTTTTTTTAATAATACAATTCTATTATTATTACTTTATATCACAATTTAAATACAGCAACAATAAACATGTTTTTATTTCTAATCAATTTGTTTGCAAACACTGCACTAATCAGCCACCACATTACCACTGCCAATTAGAATCGTGTTACACACAAGCCAGTAACTAAATAAACACAACTGTAAATGTGGGAAAACAAGAACTCACACATGCATATATACACACACAACTACCCAATTAAATACTCACATACATACATAAATGTATGTAAGAACTCGTGCTCGTGCACACCACATTGTATGCATATGTGTAGATTGTTTTGTGGTCATTGTGGTCATATCCATGCAATTGTTTTCACTCTATCCCTCCAGAGGAGTGTATAATTGTTGTATAATTTTTAATATTGTCATTATCCCTTTTTGGACAATATAAGTTTATTACTGTTTTGGCCATTTTGATTGTTTTAAGCAAAGTAGTTTAAATGTGTTTGCGTGTTTGCTCGCTTTACAGAGGCCACATAAGCTCATTTTAATGATAATTAATGCATAAATATACACACAGGCACCTTTTTCGCCACACAGGTATTTTGTTGTATCTGTATAAATTGTACAATAAACAGGGGAAATGTTAAATATCTTTATTATTTCCATGAACAGAAGAGTATAAATAAAGTAGGCTACACATATTTGCGCAACCTTTGCACCGTAAGGCAAAAAGTTCAACATTTGTGTCGACATGTTTTGCTGATAACGTAGATTGGGCTTTAATTTGAAATAAAATTGTAATAAAAGTATTTGCTCTGATAGACTCGTTGTGCTGGAGGATATTTTATATATTGACTTGGTATTTCTCTTATTTCTTGGTTTATTGTAAGAGATCTTTTAATTTATATTCTCATTAAATTATAAAACATAGTAAGCTACAACAGAATCTTTGGTGGGAATGGAACCCACGAATCCCAGGCCGACAGAATAGCACACTACCGCTAACTAGACTATCTAAATGGTTCCCGATTTCGGCGAAAGGAAAAAAAATTAGGTGAATATTAGGAGTGAATTAAATAGAGTACCAGTATTATTCAAAACGGAAATAATTATATTGATAGGGCGTAAGGTAAATTTTTAAGTAGTAAAACCAAATTTATCAGGGGAGCAAAAATTTTTTCTAACTAAACTACCGGGGCACCCAATCTTAAAAGTTAAAACAGTATTTTATTTAGATTTATGGCAAACCATAATTTATTTAATTTATAATTTGCTAATTTTTTCAACAGTTTCAAAAAAAAACATTGCAAATTATATGTTGCGAGTCAGTAATTTAAAGCACCGCGTCTAGGGAAACCTTTTAACTAGAGGAGATTCTTTAGAAGAAATACAAGAAAATAAAGCAACATTATATTAAGGCCAAAACTCCTCAAGTTTTATTTCTCTTCGATCACTGGTCTTGGTAAGTCGGCAATATCTACATTATTCGAATTGAAATATATGAGGAGGATGTGAAATATTGAATTAATTCTGGCTTTATTTTGAAGATATATTTATGCCATTATATTTTGAAAAACATACAACTGGCCACCTTGGCTTTGCTGGCAGCGCTCCAAGCGAATTGTCAAATATGTAGGGCATTATGCCGGCAATAACGTTTCT
This sequence comes from Phania funesta, assembly GCA_963932375.1. Lineage (NCBI taxonomy): Eukaryota > Metazoa > Arthropoda > Insecta > Diptera > Tachinidae > Phania > Phania funesta. The sequence continues at coordinate 96,744,710 of OZ010653.1, read as the reverse complement.
CATGTTGGCCTCGGCTACGTCCAAAGTAAGTAGTTGGTTTTTGAAACGAATTTTCGTCATCCCTTGTCAAGTATGAAGACAAACCGGTTTCGGCTATGTGCCATATTTAGTGCCATTTTTCGTTCGAACTTGACAAGTGATGATGGAAATTCGTTCTTAAAATCTACATCAAAACACCCTTTCGGAATATGAACTCAAGAATTTAGTAGTTGGCTTGTTAGCATAGACTAAGGCCTTGATGTAGCGCCACAGAAAATAAAAAGTGTCGAGACGAATCATCGCAGTGGACAATTTATAAACGCTCGCTGTAGGATGGTGCATTCGCCAATTTACTGCTTCATATCCTGGATAGATACTACGTATCTGTACGAAAGGAATAAGATCCGATGAAGCCATCATGCCAGAAACAGCACTATACAGTCCATCATTGAAGATGCAGTGATGTCTAGTCGAACACTTCAGGTTTGTGTTTTCATTTCCATAACTGAAATTCTGCTTGTTGACTGCTGAGTCAGAAGTGGGCAGTGCAAGAAACGATGTTTTTTTTGCAAAAGCCTAATCTCCTCCCAGCATTTCTAGCACTCAATTGGCTAGGTCATATAGTCGTCTGGCTTGTGTCAAAACAATCTTATTCGAACGTTGACCCAAATCGAACAACAAAACAAGCCGAATTGGCTCTCTGGCGAATTTCAATTCAGCTGGTCCTTCGTTTCTGGCCGCGACGGCGGTTATATTTTTTAACTTCTCGCTCTGCTCTATCCGGTGGATGGATGGGGCTCAAAAGAGTGTACTCCCGCTCAAATTTTTCCACGAAGCCATGAGTGTGATCGTACTTACGATGAAACTCACGTTGAGTATTTTCAACTTAGTCGGCATTTTGATATCGACGCACAATGAGTCTTACTAAATATTTCGATAACTGGATGATATTTGCAACTTTGATGGATTCTAAGATATAACAACTGGAAAAAATATCATTACAATCTGGTCATTCTATATTAATAGACTTTAAGTTTCGTTGGAATTCAATACATGGTATCGGTAATGAATAAAACTCGTTGCTTTAGAGCTGCATGATTATTGATTTTAATAAACAAAAATTGAGGATAATCTTGAAGTTACAATAACTACAAAACAGCCTTCACTTATTTTTTATTGTATTTTTATTCATAGTTTTTTTAATTGCTCTAGCTTTTGAAGTAGAAGCGATATTAGTTTGATTTACATTTTATTTTTTTAGGCCGATAATAAACATTTAATATTCCTAAAATGGACTCAACTGAAGCAATTAAGTGAGCGAAAAGTGGCCATCTGAAAACTACACAGTTGTATATAAAACAATGATTTTTTTTTGGGAGTGAAAAATGAACACTTCTGATATCATCACATACATTCCATTGTCCTAAAATATTATCTTCTGCAACAAAAGTTGCACCCTTTAATTTTTTTAAAAAAAGCCCAACTTGGAGCTTTAAGAAATCCTTGTGGGAATAAAAATAATACAAAAATAAACAAATTCTAATAAATTATAAAAATTGTTTATAAGTTACCAAAGTTCTACATAATTTGCACATTTTTCTAAAAGCTACACTTAAACAAAATATTATTTCGTGAACCAATAATAAGAAGAGATTGTCACTAAGTGGACTTAACGAACAAAGCATAGGCTATATTTTCGAAAAATTTCAGATCTTAAATTTTTTCTCAACATGTGTTATTGGGCCTGCAATATGTGGCCCATATTTTTTTATAGAAACGGCACTTTTAGAACATGAGTATTCGTAAACTACTAAAAATAACAAAACGGCACTTTTGTTTTAGGACAATGACAGTTATGGCATGGTATCAGAAACATTGTTGTACGTACAACACGTTCACACAGGATCTAATTGAAAATCGATAAAATTAGAAAATACAGTGTCATTTTCAACTGGCCACTGAATTTTTTCAGATAAGTTGTGCTTGGGAGTATAAAATGCTCATTAGTGGTCATACATCATTTAAATATCTTTCCTTCCTTAAAATCTAGACATATTATAAAAATTAACAAAAAAAAAAAAATAAATTGTGTTTCTGGTACCTCCAGGATTATTCAAATCTTTTAAATTAAAATGAACCAACATTGTTTTTCGATTTCACTAAGAATAACTCATATTAAGAAATAAATATATACTAACAACTGTCGTCGATAGGGGTAGTGCTCTAAATGTGGATTTAAATCAACATTGCGCTAGTACTAAATAAAATTGAAAAAAAATTATATTAAAAAAAAAAACAAATAAATTATTTTTAGTTCATTTTTTAATCGCAACTTTATAATAAGATAATGCAATTTATTGTTGAAGGTGGATAAGCTAGTCTCTATGCGTATTTCGCTGGTTGCTTAGGCCAGCTCATAAGGAAACATTTACCCAACTTTTTAGAAAAACAAACGTTTTATGCCCAAAAATTTTTAAACAAAATGAGAAATCCAAGAAAATTATTTTGAACCATTTGTTTACCAGCTAGTGCTAATTTTTTCACTATAATTAAACGCAGTTTTAATGCAAAAATACGAAGTGCTCTCAATTAGCGCAAAATTTCAACCAGCACTAAACCAAACGCTGTAATTAAACTCACTCTCACTAAATTGTCAAAAATTATTGGGCCAGAAATTATTAATGTTTTCCATTTGATCTTTTTTGCTATGTTGCACTAAAATTATTGAAGAAAAAAAATTGCAATAAACTGCACAATTGCTTTGTTTTGAAATAAAATAAGTTAATTTTACATCGAATCAGACCGCTTACTTTGTGGGTCCCTATTCGAATACCTTAATTTCATTGAGTCTCGTGCTACCACTAGCCTTTACTCTTGACTGTAGTGGTTTCAGACTGCCGCCTTGTAACTGTCGACCATCTTCCTCATCACAGAGTCTGTTGTTAATGCCAGAATTTGTGTAAGGCTCAGATCGCTCCCTGCATTTACAGTTAATAAGTGCCTGCCTATGTGGTCCTAAGCCTTATGCTAGCAAGTGCTTCACAGACAATGGCCGCTACTGTCTTAGCCTCTTACTCCGTAGTATCTTTGAAGACTGACCCGTCCAGCCCTTGCGGGGTTGCCTTGTCCATCTCTTTGGAATTCCTTCATCAATAAGCACCAGGGTTCCTACAGAGATTAACCTTTCCACTTCTTGAGAAGCTTGATTGTTCATTCGTAACTGAATCTCATGGTCCAACGAATTAATGGTACCTTCAGAGGTTGTCCTGTTGATCAGGAGAGAATTTTTCAGGGATGCAAAACTAGATCTAATGAATTGCACTATATACAAAGAAAAATTTTAATTTTTCGTTCCAAGATATTTACGAAAGAATATTGTTTGGCGTAAACTTTCGCATGCCTGATTTTTATGTAAACAAATAGCAACATATATGTGTATGTGCACGCACCATATGGTTTGGTATTTTACCAATCATGTAAACAAAGAAAATCTGTCGTATGATTTTACTCTAATTTTTTTAAATACCGATGAAATTTCATCATATTTTTGCTCTCATTTTACCGATGAAAAATATCATCGTCTAAACCCCACTTAAGTAACTGTCAATCAACATAACTCACGCTATTTGTCATATACTCACTAAAATGCTTTCAGAAACGCAAAGATCAAAGTTTTCGGGAAATATTTGAAATATTATCAGTAGATCTTCTTCTGCATGACAATAAACAAAGTTCTTTAAAAAGTGAATCATTTAAAAGTATTAATTTTTACGCATCAGTATTGCTTACGTACAAAGCACACATGATGAAATTAAAATCCAACAGCATAAAACGAAAAGAAGTAAATTTTAACTCATGCAGAAGAGTTTGTCGCACCTCATATAAATTTGATTTAATTTCATAATTGTGCGCTTAATATTTTCTGGTTGACTAATTACGGAAATGTCACATACTCGTTCCATAAACGCTGGCATGAAAAATTTAAATTATTCACAGTGTTGTGTGTTGTTTGTTTCCGTTATTTCTTGCACAACTTTTTGTTACCAAAGTCATGGAGTTGTTCACTATTAAAAACAACAGTGAGTGAAATAGAAGCAGCAAACACAATCTGTGAGGTCGTGGACGCATCAAATGGTTAAATACAAATATTTGTAATGGCAGTAGTGTGCAAAACAAAACTTGGTCAATAAGTATTATGCGGCCCCATTAACCAGTTGCTTATTTTCTATGCAAATCCAAATACTTCAACTCATTTCTCATCATTGTAGCTTCAACATGGGTTTGGGTAGCAAGTCCGCAAGTTAGGTGGCTTTCTTTTTTATTCGCAAGCATTTGACTCGGTTTAAAGCTTTTGTAATAAATTCAAGAGATTCATGGCGTTGGTTACAACACGACAGAATGAAGAAGGAAATGAGACAAACTTAGCTGAAATATTTTTATTGTGACCAACTGTTGGTCAACCAGGCATTCAACGTTACAACTAGTTGTACAACTTGATTAAATTGTACGACGGAATACCAGGCTCGTATTTCTGTAACTGTTATTATTTATGGTTCAATATTCTAACATAAGACGTGTTTATAATAATTCCGCATCTAAAATCAGTTTAGAAAAATATACCACTTACTTTCTTGTTTAGGGTTCGCACTAACGTGGAACTGTTCACAATCACTTTGTATGCAACGCTAAATATCGCCACATTGCTGGCCTATTGGGTGGCTGAAGCACGAAACAAACATTTGGGCCTTACAGGCAGAATTTTGGTAAAAAGTTTTTCAAGGGTCTAGTGCAACATAGATACAGGGTGTCCTCCCGGAAGGTATACTACTTTGTTTGTTTATAATTTTTGATTAAATGAAAAAGAATGGATCGTATATTGATACATGATTTATTTATTATCGGCAATTATGTATGGAATACAGTATCAGATAAATGTCCGCCTCTGTTAGCCTCACAAATGCGAGGCATTTTAAACACATTTTTCATTACATTCTCACACAATTCACGCGGTATTTCATTAATTTCATCACGAATATTTTGTCTGCGTTGTTCCAGCGTTTTTGGTTTGTTTGCATAAACTTTACTTTTCAGATATCCCCACAAAAAGAAGTTCGGAGCAGTCAAATCAGGCGACCGTGGAGACCAAATAACATCACAATTCCTTGAAATAACTTGTCTCGCAGTAAATACATTGTAATCCTGGCTGTATGCGATGTGGCACCGTCTTGTTGAAACCACATGTTAGTCAAGCCCAAAGCATGTAGTTGTTGCTGCCCATTGCCAGTTACCGGCTCGCCGTTTTCAGTTTGAAAGAAGTAAGGTCCAATGATGCCTCCTGACCAAATTGCACACCAGACTGTCGCATTTAATGGATGCAAAGGTGACTGATGAATAATTAGAGGGCTTTCCATTGTCCAGAACCGACTATTCTGTTTATTTTCATATCCATTCAAATGAAAAGGTGCCTCGCCACTCATTATGACTTTTCATGAAAATCGGGGTTGTCATGGGCGAGCTGTAGCATCCTATTGGCTTATGTACGGCGTAAATGGTCTTCTCGAAGAAGCTCTTGTGTCAACTGAATCTTAAATGGAAACAAATGCAAATCTTTGTGCAAAATTGTGGCCAAAGTTGTTTCTTGAAGACCAAGCTCATAAGCGCGGTGTCGAATTGAAGTTGATGGATTGTTTTGAATACTTTCTTGAAGAGCTGTAATGTTTTCAGCCAATCATGCAGTACGTTGTGCTCCATACTTGGGCCTATCAGCTACAGTCCCTCTTTCTTCAAAATCATTCACTAACGATAAATAGCGCGTTCGTTGACAAGTTGTTTCTCCCATCGTCACAGTAATCGATGATTGATTTTGATAAAATGTTTTAACGATTAAAACACGTTGGTTTACCGAATATTTTTCCATAATAAATTTTTCCACGTCTCTACTTCACGACTGCCAAATATAAACTGTGAAGACTAATGTTTACCAAAATGCCAGCACAACAAAGTAGTATACCTTCCTTGTTTTATTAAGTGGGCTTTTGCTCAGTTCTGATCCGCTAATTACTAGCATAAGACCAATTCCGGAAAAAGTCATTACCCTTTACGAAAGAAGGAATCCGTCTGATGTTTCCACATGTACTTGACACTGAATAGGATTCAGATTCGGAAGAGGCCTTTCGAGAAACAAACCATGGCACTCATCATCATCTTAGTGCAAAAGAGCAGTTATTTTAAATAAAATTTATTGTTACTATTATAAAAAAGGTAATATTATGAATAAATATCCTATTTTCAGACAAATTAAATACTCTAAATAAACTACAAATAAGGGTGGTCGGCTTGGAGGGATGTCTGCCCAGAAAAGTTCAAAACTTTAATTTTTATGGTATTAAGGTGTATGTAATTTATTTCTCTTAATATCTACATTATTTTTGCATATAATATTTACCGCCTACGAAAGGGGCGGGGACTAAAAATGCCATTACACGATTCCCTGGGTTCAAGTTTAAGTTTTTGAACCTACACCAACGTTAAGAGTTACATTTGCTAAGCAAAAGTATTTTTCAAAAGTAGAATTAGTTTTTCTATGGGGAACATTTTTCTCCTTGGTCCAATTATTCTTATTTCCTAGCTTTAATAGTCTATGACTGAAAGACATATTTGTGCTACTTATCATCGATGTAGGAACACTCAGTAAGTCCTGAGAAGCAATATTAACTACAAAAAGTAATGTCCAAATATAGACATGTCTGTCTATATTTGGATGTAGTTGTTTGTCGGTAGCGGTTTTAGTACTACCTTAAGTATCAAGAATGTATCAGCGGATCTCATGGTATATTATGCCCAATAAGATTGATATAAAAGCATAAGGGCAGCGGAGAGGAATAAGTATTTCACTTTCTAATGCGCTGCAAAGCTGAATATAGGAGTGGACTTAATTCATCTGAAGAGGCTATTTCTCATCATTCAAATAATGAAATAGATCAACAGTGTTGAAACTAAATTATTACTAAAAGACAAATACAATTTCTTTCATATAAAAAATAATATATTCTTAAAAACAAAGCAGCCGCCATATGTTTTAGTTTATATTATTGCTTGTGTTTTGCACAGTACTGTATATTTCAAATGTTTATGTATCTTGCATGGAAATATGTACAACATCGCATTTCTATGCTTTAGTTGTTGTTTTTGGCTTATTCTCGTATTGCATAACTGCAAACGACGTTCCTGACGCTTTAAGTACGACGCAGGAATTCTATATAAACGTATAGTCATGTATAACTACTGTGGATGTGTGTCTGAGGACATGTTTAAGTATATGTATTTATGCCGGAATGTTTATACAAAACGTGCATGCATCACATGCCTTTGAAGCATTTCATGCAAACAACATGTTGATGACGATGTTGACAGCGGTAGTGGTGGTGATGATGTCTTCCTAATAGTAAAATATAGTGAAGGCAAATGCACAACTATAGGTTTTTTTTATATATTATTCTCACTCTAGAAATGTCTGCAATGTTTTAATAATAAAACGTATTTGTCTTCTTCATCCTACTTAAAAGAGTGTAGTAGCTTTTTATAAACAGTGATGTCAACAAGCCATTTAGTCTTATATCTGTGTGTTTCTATAAGATTTGTTATCGCGAGCTTTTTATTTAGACATTTAATCAGAAAATGCGTTTTAAATCGGAACATAAACACTGCAAGAAAAAAGTGTAAACATAATGGATTATCTGGCCGCATTATATCGCTCTTCTCCGCGTTCAATTTAATTTCCGCAGTTTGGAAATAGTATTCGTGTTTCCGAAAACCTTCGAGGTAGAAAGAAACTACGAGTATATCACTCTAAAAAATATTTCACTTTATATTTTTTCTGAAATTAAATTTTCATGTATACGAAACTATTTCCATTTATTATATCAAGAGCTGACAGGGAGGATCCCTAATTTAATGTAAATTTGTTCAATTCAAACTTTCAAAAGTGTTTCCTACTCCTATTTCGCACACGCCCTCTGCTGCCTTAGCGATGTAAATTTACTGCCTTAGTTATCATAAAATATTTTCAGCAACATTTTAATTGGAGACTTAAGAACCCGATAAGGTCATTGGAGTATATGATCTCGAACACATGATTTTTCGTCATTGAATAAGGTTTTATCACCATGAGAAACAGCACTTTGATAAGATTATAAAAATAAGAACAACAACATTAAAGCTTAATGCAACAATATTTTAAAGACCCTTCTGCAAAAATCACAAGTCGAATTTAATTTATAAACATTGGTGAAAAATTATTTCAAGCTTTCTTTGTGATCAATTATTTCGCACTTCTAATCGAAAACGTAACACTTCACCAAAATCCCTAAAAATGGTTCTGGACCAAAAAGAGAAATATCAGAGCCTCGCCTGACTACTTCTCTTGCGAACTCATTGTCATTATGGTCACTGGGTCAGGTATGCAATACACTGAAACCGTATTACCAGTAGCCAGCGTCTAGGCTATTCTCAAATACTCGAAATCCATCCCGAATCGAAAATATCCGAGTTATACATTAATATTATGCATCCCCGTCAGACTCTTACTCGTATCTACACAAGTTGGTCTGAACACACGTGGAGATTACCAGCATTTCCACTTGAAATAACGTAAGAAAAATGGCATCCACAGTGTTATATTAAGTCTTGACTAGCTATAAATTTGTTTAGCACATTGAGAGAGAGTCTGCAAAATAAGGGGAGAAAATGTGTTCGTTGTCTTTTATTTGGACAATACGTGTAGATTTCCGTGTTCAGTTTGAGCATCAAGATTGTATGGATGCTTTTATCATATTATATGTATGAGTGTATACAGACGAGCGCACACACACGTAATTTTTATTTTGCCTGTGTCTATTTTATTTGTGTAATGACATAACAGACTTGTGTGAACAATTGTTCCGACAACTCTGTTTGAACACGAGTCGACCATTAATAACGACAAAATTTCTGGGCGAGAAGCAAAATAGATTAGGGCTTAGCAGGTTTATGTCTAGTCAAGACGCCATGTTACTAGTATGTTCGGTCCAATGCTGCCAGCATCAATAAATCAGTAAAAGGAAACGATAAACGGAACCTTGTCTCTGCCTTATTTTTTTGGGTATTGGCTGAATTATGAAGCGTCAGGTTCGATGATTACTTTGTATGTCACACTCCGAGGCTCACGGTCAGTAGTCGCTAATGTTACACTGATTTCTAATAGTTGCTATATCCCAGACGATCACACGATAATTTTTGAATAAAATTTTTCTTATTTCATCAGTCTCGTTCATCTGTTCTTTTTAATAATTTAATTTGACATCACTGTTAACTAAAAGGGTTCAGACTTATGACTTTGATTTTCATTGTGTTTTTGAGTAGTAAAAGTCAACATACGAATGAAAAAGTTATTGTGGTTATAGCGGTTTAGGTTTTGTTATTTTCTTTAGGTTTTACTATTGTTTTTCTGGGTATTATTTTGTTTTTAAGCCACAATTTTAACGAGTATTTTTGCTTGACGAATTGCGAATGGTTTTTAAGGTGTCTTAAAAATATAACAGTCGTTTTTCTAAGGGTAGTATTTTATGGAAGGTGTACTGAAGTTGACATGGGTATAGGTTACAAAAAACAGAATTTTCCAAAACTAAATACTAGTTTCCTGGAGAGAAGCTTAGCAGCCAAGAGAAAAATATTAATGACAGATATGCCAGACCTCTTTTCTTTAATAATCGAGTACCTCACTAATGAAAAAATTCTACATGATGCAATTAAGTTTGTCTTGTAATTAATTAGTTGATATAAGTGTCTGTACGAAAATTTAATATAGAATTTCCAAAACTACTGAATTCTAATGGCTCTTGAATGTACGCTTGTAAAGGGTTTGCCAAATATTAAATAGAATACTCGTACAGAGAGCTGGGTGTGAGTTTTTACGAAATTATTTTGCATTTGAAAGACGCATGTATTCTTCCATTTTCTATGAAATATGGCGTTCAAATATTGGCTGGCTGAGATTTAAGGACATGGCCGTTAGAGGCGTACTGACATAGCCTTCATAAAAGCTCACAAGAATTTAACAATCACCACCGCCAGAGGTAACTTACACCCTCAAACTCTTTGCTTCCGCCACTTCTCCTTCAATTCGATCTTAAAGCAAATTTAATCATTGATCTCTAGCGCTCGCTGGCATCATCAAGGTTGCACGAACTAAACATTAAAATTTGTGAATATATTGCCGCCAGATGAACCTCGTGTTGGTTTTCATCCTTCCACGTATGCCGATTTTGCTCTGTAATATGATCCATCCAAAAATTCCTCGATTAGGTAATGATCATTTTCGTCTAAATTTTGGTTGATACTCCAACCGTGGTGTTTGTACAACAGTTAGCGGGCAAAACAAGAGATTTCTTTAGACACCGCCAAATTATTATGGCCGCCACTTACACACTCAACATTAAGCCGCCCTTATTGTAAAACCCTTAATAAATGTCAAACGCTAGTTCAGTGTGTATGGGTGTTCGTCAGTCAGTTTCAGTCACAGTCTAACTTCTGGATATAAAACATAAACAATGATGAATGGTTTTGTCGCCTGTCATTTAGCTTAAGAATTATGTTTTATATTTGTGCGAGCATATATGAATTTATTAAAGTGCAACTGCCTGCCTGTTTGCACTCATGCATATTTACATTTCTTTGCATAACTTTATGCTGTGTATGTGGTTTTTTGTATTCGCGCGTGTATTTCTTTTGTTTGACTGTCGTCTTTAGAAATTATTATTATTTTTATTATGCGATAAGACGAAGACAAGTTTTAAAGAATAATGCTAAGTTTTCTTTCGTTCATTATTTCATACCACCGGCAATTGTTGTGTTAATAATAGACTTTGTACTTTTGTTTTTAATTTCTCTTGTTGCGAGATTTTGTTGTACAAAATACTTCAACCACAGTTTTTTGTTTTGTGAATCTATAAAAAAAATTTTTTTTTAACAACTGCTTTTGAAGTTTTCGGCATTTTGGTTATAAATTGAGGTCTCAAGAGATTATGTAAAAATTATATCATTTACAATTAGGTTGCAATATTTTATTGCAGGTCCATTATTGTAAAATATTTCTGAAGATAAATTTATTTTTTTACATTTATTTTAACCAAATTTTTCAAGCACCAAAAAGAAGTTTAAGAAAAAAATACTTTATTAAGATTATTAAAAAAATTTTTTTTGCTAAAAAATGAAATTTTTCGAAAATTGCCAGTGAAAATGGCACATAGCCAAAAACTGATTTGTCTCCAAATCCAACTTGACATAGTCGTTCGAAAATCCTACATACATTAGTACTGTTGCTTCTAATTATTTCTGATTAAGGACAATCGGAGTTTTTAGTAGCAGAAATATGCTACCTTAATTAAACGCATTAATTAAATTGATCTTCAGTATAAGCAACACTTATTACTCAGATAGAACTTTTAAAGTAAGGTCAAAGGATCAGCTTTCAAGAAATGGGGAAATCAAAGCAGGAGTACCTCAACGCAGTGTGCTAGGGCCGCTATTATATATCATCTATACCGACAAGCCCACATACATATACATCAACCTTTGCAGACGACACTGCAATTATAAGTGTCAGTAATGATCCAATAGATGCATCTGAAAAACGGCAGTCACATATTCATAAGCCAGAAGACTGGCTAAAACAGTGTAGAATAAAGTTAAATTCATCACAATGTGCTCATGTAACGTTTTCCCTTAGAAGGCAAAAGTGTCCACGAATCACAATAACTAATACCACGGTTCCAGCGGAAACGCACAGTAAATATTTAGGTATCCCCCTAGATCGGCGCCTAACTTGGTCCCGTCACATTGAGGCAAAAATAACGTTCATAGAGCTTCGAACAAATCAACTGCATTGGCTAATAAGTCCTAACTCAACTTTGGCTTTGGAATATAAAGTCCTTAGACAGTCTAGGATTTTACGTCATATCGTATGCGCCCCCTGGTACATAAGAAATGAAAATATACATAGGGATCTTAAAGTTCCCACTATCCACGAAGAAGTTAAAACGTACACGTCCAAATACGTAAACTAACTAGTCGCACATACCAACACTCTAGCACGCAATTTATTGTAATTTGACGGCCACAAGAGACTAAAAACAACTGGCACATTGAGCCTGACGAGGCGGCTTTCTCTACACAATAGAAGATAGATTTTTAAGATTTGAAAAAAAATTAGTTATTACATTGGTAATAACTAGTAATTAAATATTTAGAAGTAAGATTTGAACACTTATTGTGAATTTCTTTTAATAGAAAGATTCAATAAAATGAAATATAAGTATAAAAAAAAAACTTATTACTCGACCGACGTAATATTCTTATTGATCGTCTTCTGCAAATATTTATTTACTTTAGCAGTCGCTTGTACCTTGATTCTTAGGAACAGGAAAATGCCATGTCAGGTGAGAACAGGCTTTGCGGTATAGTAAAAATGTGGTGTGTTATTGTAAAGGTTAAGCAACAATAAGTTGTTCTTCAACTAATTTTGCATCCATCATTTACTTTACATTTACTATCTGGATTTAAATAAAAACCTCAAATAATGTAGGAAACGAACGATCACCAAAATATTCACGCACAGACATAATATGGCGGAGGTATGATCATTCCAACTCTACTACGTTAATATGTTCTAGGCAAACAAAAAATTATTATTTACATTTGATCGATCATAAAATGATTACTATTCATAAAAAAGTGAGGGTGAATAATATAATATTTACGAAAATATTAACTACAAGCCAATTTTAATGATTTGTGATTTGCAGGGATCACTTCTGCCCAAATTAGCAGGACCACTATTAAAAAATCAGAAAAAATATGATTGGAACTCCGTCATCTTCTGGTATCAACAACTTATGTCACGCACACTTCACATAACTCTTCTGTAGGTGTATGCCACTGAACTCCGTCTAAACGACTGGACCGGTAAAGATGGCATTTTTTATGTGTGTCCGATTATATCCCTGTATGGTATAGATTAATATTTGGTCTCTGCGATCATGGTATACAATATTTGTTTCATGATTTTCTTTTATCTCACACTGGTTAAGACGGCCTAAAATCTTGAATTACAAAGACTCTTTATGCAAGAGAATTTATTATCAAGCACTACTGTTTAAAGTGATTATTTTGAGATTTAACTTCGCTTTATGTACTTATGTAAGCGATTGAAATCAAGCTTGAAATATGTGACCAAAAATATGAATCCAAGTCAATTTTATTTTTGTCTTTAGTTTATTCTAAAACGAAAAACCAGGTTGTTGCTCAAGCTTTCAAACACTTCTTAGTAGTTGGTACAAGCCTGAATATATTTGTAGCAGTCAATCTGCATAGCTTAAATAATGGAGGTTTGCAAGCCTGCACTCAAGGGTTTTGCCGTTTTCAAGTCCAATAAAATTGCAGCATCAAGCATAAAGGAAGATTGCTAGCACACATAATATCCAAATATTTTGAAGGTTTATCCGTGTCTAGTTACGAGTGTCTTTTCTTTGTTCCAATTGAAACATTAGTTATGAAACAGAACTTTGTCTCAAATTATCTGGATCGCGTTATAGGATTGTCACGAAGGTAAACCGAGGATTTAGAGTCCGGCTGAAGGTCTAATACAGCGGACCCCGATTTTAAAATGGCATTTCAAAGAGATAACAATCTCGTATAATTCGAATAGGTTTTTAAAGCTGTTAAAAGTGATAACTGTGTATATCGTAGGTGAATATAAATTACTTGCACGTCTCAACTAGAAGCATCTAGCATTTTTTTTCAACGTACATCTTTCTTAGCTATTAAAGTATTTTTTATATAAAAGAGCATTTGCCATCAGTTCCCATAGTGTACGCATTCTAAAATTATATATCTTAATTAACTTTACGATTTTAACAAATCTGACCTCAGTTTACTTGCAACTAACAACAGTTTTAAAGAAAGTTAAAAGTATTTCAAACGAGTGATGAAAAATCAATTTAATTCGATTATATTTCTTTAAAAGATTGGTCGATTTAAAATTACTTAAACGCACTAAAGAAGCCTAACTTCTCTTTTGTTCAAAATCGGCGCAAACATGATGAACTGCCAGGTTCACGATGTCGAACATCAACGTTTCTTAAATTCGAATTAAAAAAAACTGGTTTGCGTCCCTTTAGCGAACTATTTTATGCCTTCCTAGATAAACCAACAAACTTATTAGAAGGTGTATTAGTGAGACGCAAATCATGTTTTTTTCTATTTAAAATAAACCGAACGTTGGCGTTTAACATCGTGGGTCTGGCGGAAAGTTTTTAATTGGTTTGCCCTCGAGATAGGTAAAAATCATTTTTCGTTTAAATAAAATTCACAAATTTTTCCAAAGCTTATATTTATAGCTATTCTACCCTCCGATTCTTGACTTTATAGGGCTTCGCCAAATAGTATATTTCAGCGAAATTATGTGCCTAACTGAATACGTCATTGTCAGATTGGCAAAATGCAATAAAACCAAGTTCTTTACAAAAAAAAGTCAGCGAAATAAACAACCAAATATGCGTTTAAATATATATGTTACAAGGGATTAACTTTCTAAAATCGGGTCATATCAAACGTGGTATTTTTCGTCTTCATTGATATTTTGAGCTGTTTTGATCACATATGTAGGGCGCATATTTTCGGTCATCGGATGTACGTAATAAAGAATAGCTGCGCAGAGAGTCCATAAACAGTTATCCTTGGACGATTTCATAGATGATATGTGTGAACTTAACTTGAAGGAAATTATGAATCTTGAGGTTTTTAAGAAAACCGTTCGCCTGGTGAGGAGTCCGTGGAAAGTAGGAGAGAGTAGACAGGTCAAGTTGGTACTTGAATGAACAATACAGGTGATGGATCACTTAAGTGCCACTGTCGTATACATTAAGCGATTTAAGTGAGTGCGTTAAGTGAGGATGTATGTCGCAGATGCTTATTAGTGCTTTTCAAAAAAGCTTCATAATTAATATTTCTTATGTTGTAAGCGACCTTTCCTGTAAATCTTATTCCTTTGTGTGTGCACATATGTTTGTGTAAATGACAAAAATTCATAATCGATATCGAAAACCTACTTTAAAGATCCCACAACAACTGACATAACTTAACATCCTGGCACAAGAAAAACATGTTTTTTTTTCCAAATGTGAATTCATATCTGGAAAACCATATTTATGAATAAACACGCTCTGCTAAAGCAGTTTTTACCCTTTTCTTATTTCCTTTATTTCCATTGATATTTATGACTCTTTTGTTAGTATGTACCTCAACATTCACCTACGCTGGTATGATTTATTGCTAGCAACAGAAATAAAACGAAGTAAAAAAAAAAATCGGGCATGAGGAAGAAAAAGAGGTTGTAGTAGTTAATATCTCACAAATGCAACAGTAAATCAAATTTTATTTCCCTTTTACACCAAAAGCTTTTTCCTAAATGTTTGCGAAAAAATAAGGGTTATGAAGTTAGATGTTAGTATTTATGCGAGGAATGTGGGAGAAGTATAAGTAATTTTGTCAAATAACATTTCTTAAAAAATTGCCCGACTGATGATGCAATACCTCTTTCTGAGGCCAGAAAAATATACAATTTGGAGTATTTGGTCTATTTTGTTTTTTGCTAAAATTTATTGACTAAAACATGAATCTATGTAATGCGTTAATGGACCAACTCATTGGCAAATAATAATTTCTTACTAGTCGATTTCTTACTAGTGTTTGTGTCTGAACGAATGAAGCCTTACGAGGGCTGGACGGGTCAATCTTTAAGAGGGTTATCTCTGTAGGAACACCGATGTTTATTAGCCTATTGATGAATTCTGGAGAGTTGGACAAAATAAACTCGCAAGGGATGGACGGGTCAGTCTCCAGAGATGCGCCTGAAGTAGGGGCTAAGATACCTGCGCATTCTGTGTGAATGTCCAGCACTGGCTACCATAAAGCTTAATACTACTGGCAGACACTTGTTAAATGTGAATGCCATAGGGACTAAAGCCTTAAACAAATGCTAGCAATTACAAGACTTTGTGATGAGGAAGAAGCGGCCTTCTGCGACTAGAAGTCGACAGTCTGAAATCAATACAGTCCATAGTAAAGGCTATTGATAGCATTGAGGCTTGAATGAGTGTAAGGTAGCGGTAAATTATAAATCGGTCGGTTAAAAACAATTCAAGAAAATAAGGGGGTCGAAAAGGGATCCATGAAGCAAGCGGTCTGCTTCTATATTTCCCCTACAATAATGAAAAAATAAAAAAAAAACGTTTCATTTTATATGGGGTTAATTTGTTTTTTTTTTATAGCCAAAAATGTATATATTATGTAAAACAAAAGCAAATTGTTGACATCTTTTCAAGTTTGTTGTTGTTTTCCATATACATTATGGTGTTTCTGCCTTTCTTTTTTTAAAAAAAAAGCACGTAAATTTGTATTTGTAACTTCATTGCTGGACGATTATTTTTGAGATAACCCTTGTATAAATTTTATATTGATAACCTAAAATAGCTTAAAAGTAAGGGTACCTACAGCGTCTACTCACATTATTATGAATGATATTTTTGCAACTTAAACTGTTATTGACAAAACTGAAATTGACAAAAATATAAATATTGCTCACTTAGCTTTAATCAATCTAGGCGAATATATGAAATATATTTGATGATTCATATAAAATATTTCCTTATTGTTCACATTACGCCGACCACCACCTGTAATTAAAAGCCATTTTTCACCAAAGTGCCAAAACAAGGAGAATGAGAAAACTTTACCGTTCACTGCCCACATATGGTGTCAATAAATTAAAATTTTTACGCTAAACTATGAATCTACCACGGACAATATCAGCACCATTCACTACTACTCACATATTTACATCATTTATTTGTGCTTGTTCTTGTTGCTCGTGACTGTTCAAATGGCATAACAGAAGCCATATTTTTTCACTGTGAATATCCTTGTATTTGGACTGCTGCAACCTCATAAATATATTTTGTATTTTTAGCTGCTATGGATTTGGCACTTACAGTTTTGTATATGAAGGACCTTTGTTACGTTTTTTTGACAGCTGGCAAGACTAACTGACAGCGATATGAATGAGAAATGAATGTAAAAAAAACTCGTAGTGTATACTCGTATATGATGGAGTCCATGGTTGACATCCATCATTTTTAAATAAATGTCAATTTCGCCGCATAACGTTTTAACTTTTAGAATTTCCGTTGCTAGAAGGACTCTGTTTAGATCAGGTTTTATAAAATTTTTAATACAATAAAATTTTTAATACAGTAAAATTTTTCGAAGATTACATGGGGTTTTTATGAAAATATATTTCGAATTTTATATAACCTTCGACACTGAGTTACCCAGAGATGTATATTCAATCTCTGCTGAAGGCAGCGTTACAATTGGTAGAATAAAGTTGCAATTGCCAATTTTTTTCACGGTCATGTGCGACTATTACAAAATTATACAATTTTACCACTTTTTCCCACTTCTTGCAACTTCTCCCATCTATTTGGTGTAGCAAAATGAAATCGATAAAATAATTGTACTTAGTCCAAACTGGCTTTTCTTTTTAGATGTGATGGGTGAAAATATTTGATGTTCAGCAAGAGAGGAACAGCAAGCGGCTACATACGAAGGAAAGCAGTCGTGCTGTGATTATTATTTGCACCGATTACTAACATAAAACAAACATGGTTTTCTT
Source organism: Phania funesta (assembly GCA_963932375.1). NCBI lineage: Eukaryota > Metazoa > Arthropoda > Insecta > Diptera > Tachinidae > Phania > Phania funesta. Next base: position 96,726,964 of record OZ010653.1, on the reverse strand, counting down.
TGCTTATGCGAATATTTGTTTAAATGTATGTGCATCGTATGTATCTAAATATGAAACTAGGTCTCTAAAACATGCTTTATCTACTTTTACTTCTTGTGTAGTTCTAAAATTTAGTGATTATTTGCGATAAACATTTTCATACCAAGGTAAATATTTCCCTTTTTTAAACATTCAAATATTACTATTTAATCTTGATATACAGGGTTTCCGCACTGTTTGTTTATAATTTTTGATTAAATGAAAGCGAATGGATCGTATATTGATAAATATTTTATTGAATATCGGCAATTATGTATGGAATACAATATCAGATAAATTTCCGCCTCTGTTAGCCTCACAAATGCGACCCCTTTTGAACACATTTTCCATTTCATTCTCACACATTTCACGTGGTATTTCATTAATTTCATCACGAATATTTTGTTTGAGTTACTCCAGCGTTTCTGGTTTGTTTGCACAAACCTTGCTTTTTAAATATTCCCACAAAAAGAATTTTGGAGCAGTCAAATCAGGCGACCGTGGAGACCAAATAACATCATAATTCCTTGAAATAACTTGTCTCGCAGTAAATACATTGTATGCGATGTGGCACCGTCTTGTTGAAACCACATGTTAGTCAAGCCCAAAGCATGCAGTTGTGGCGTTAAAAAGTTTTCAATCATATCACGATATCGCTCCACATTGACAGTTACCGTTACGCCGTTTTCAGTTTCAAAGAAGTAAGGCCCAATGATTCCTCCTGAACAAATTGCAAACCAGACTGTCACTTTTTATAGATGCAAAGGTGACTGATGAATAATTTGATGATTTTCCATTGCCCAGAACCGACTATTCTGTTTATTTTCATATCCATTCAAATGAAAAGGTGCCTCGCCACTCATTATGATTTTTCATGAAAATCGGGGTTGTCGTGGGCGAGCTGCAGCATCCGATTGGCATATGTACGGCGTAAATGGTCTTCTCGAAGAAGCTCTTGTGTCAACTGAATCTTAAATGGAACCAAATGCAAATCTTTGTGCAAAATTGTGGCCAAAGTTGTTTCTTGAAAACCAAGCTCATGAGCACGGTGTCGAATTGAAGTTGATGGATTGTTTTGAACACTTTCTTGAACAGCAGTGATGTTTTCAGCCGATCTTGCAGTGCGTTGTGGTCCATGCTTGGGCCTATCAGCTACAGTCCCTCTTTCTTCGATAAATAGTGCGTCTTGTTGGCATGTTGTTTCTCCCAAAAATTTCATGTAACTTTCTCATCGTCACAGTAATTGATGATTGATTTTGATAAAATGTTCTAACGATTAAAACACGTTGGTTTACCGAATATTTTTCCATAATAAATTTGCCATGTCTCTACTTCACGACTGCCAAATATGAACTATCAAGAATAATGTTTACCAAAATGGCGCTATATGTATCTTGTTAGATCAAAAAGAAATGCGGAACATTTATGTAAGAACCAATGTAATTTTTATGTGTTATTAAAATTATTAATTAATGTTTTGTTTTTCTTCAATGAGTTTTATTTAAATAGAAAACCATAAAAATTCGTTGCAAGTTTTTTTCGAAAAACGAATTTTGTGCAGCTTTTTTTTGTTTACTCCGTGAACAACTAGATACTAGTTTCAAATAGTTCGAAGATGGCGATTTTGATGTTAACATAAAGTTGTAATATTCCAATACGACGTTGAACCCGAATAAACAGTTGTACTTTACGTCCTTGGCATTCGCCTGTCAGGTACAAAGATTTGGCTTGCACTGTCAGACGTTGTGACTTATACATCCTCGTGGTGGCGTCCGGTAACGGGTTTCGGTTAATGATAGGTAACTGGCTAAATAAGTTGACCGAAGAGAAGTTAACACTCCCTAATACAACTCCCTAATCCAAGGTGGAAAACCATATGCCAGGGATGCGTAACCAAGACTTAGCCGTGCATATGTAGCCCTGTGAGGGTAGATATTTATATTACTGGCGGCCAAGGAAGGAATAAAGGGAAAGGTATTTCTCACGAAGGGTGGACGAGTCAATCTGTAAATGTACTCCTACGATGTGGGAACGTGAGATTCCGATTGGGATGTACAATGAAGAGAGAGAAAGAAAGAGGAGAAATGAAAGAAGTGGAAAGGTTATTATATGTGGTAACTCTGGTGTTTATTGGCCAATGGAGGAATCCTAAAGAGATGGGCGAGAAAACCTCGCACGTTCTGGACGGGCCAGTTACAAAAATTACTCCTAAGGAAGAGATTGGAATGATAACGCACATTGTGTGTGAACCACGGGCAGACACTTGTTACATGTGAATGCCAGTCTGAAATAACTACAGCCACAACCTGGCTAGAATACAATTCCCTTCCGTCGCAGATATTAAAAATTGGCTTGAGTAGTTTCTGGGCGCAAATGATGAGAAGTTCTTTCGGTGGGGAATAAATCTCTTGCCACAAAGATGAGAATAATTCACAGCTAAAAATTACCAATGACTTAGCAAATAAAAATTTTATTAAAATAAAGACGTATTTTTGACAAAAAAAAACCCAGCGAGATCTTCTTTGTATCCATTTTTTTCTAAAATAAATTCGCTTATATCCCTCCTACAATACAACACATCTTTTAATAGCACGGCGGGCATTTAGATAATTTACGATTTCAAAGTCATAGACTTATTTCATTAATCAAGCAGCCGTAGTGTTGAAATAAGGATCTGACAAAACCTAAATCACATAATCTGGAATGATATAATGCATTTTTGAGATTAAGCTTGGAAGAGGCTTGAAAATGAAGAAACGGAAGAAGTGAGCTTTTGGGGTTCCTGATCTAATTGATACTACAAAGGCAATAATAGTACAGTGGATGTTATATCGTCGATTGTAAGCTCATCACTTTTGTAGCCTAGCCTAGAATTGCCAACAATGTGATGCAAGGCGCATGGTAAAGCTATAAACACATTCGAGACAGCAGACAGCCCGCAGCAATCAAAATTAAAACACATGCATTCTTATGAGAATGATTATATTGACGACAGCATGCTGCTCGACAGTTCTGGTTTTAGTGCTGCTGCTGTCAAGATTAGATTTATTTCTATTTTTGTCGGCAACACAAAGGGATAAGTAATGTCAATACAATAAGGAGTGGCTTTTTAAAAGTGCTTTTTGTTTGTTAGCTAGTTTTAGATAAAGTGCTGAAAATATTTTGTGAAAGAAGATGTTCATTTGTGCGGTGTAACAGAGTAAAAAAACATCGAGAGCAGGCACCCGTACGACCTTTAGCAAACATATTTTTCACCACCCAATTTTTTAAGGTACCAATAAACTATTCAATTTAATGTTGTTTATTTGTGTTTTCAACTTTACTCTTTTCATCCAACAATCTATATATAAATAGGCAAGTGAAATAAGTTAAGAACCATTTTAACTGTCTTAAACTATTGTATTCGGTTGATGTTTTTTTATTTGAGAGATTGTCGATAGGAGCAGTGCAGAATGTATTTATTCCTCTACATTTTCGTGTCTGAGATAGATAAAATCAGTTAAAAAATTAGCCAATCATAAAGCCATAATCTCTGTTTCTCTCTAAATTTGTTAAATAATTGTGACAAAAAACTATTATTTATTTGGAAGGCTCTCATTAATAGATATAACTATTAAAGAACGGATAAAGTACGATATTATATTTTATTAGAACGAAGAAAAATATAACGTTTTATCTGAGTTGTTTTGTGTTATTGTAGTAAAGGTTGAATTTCAACCACTAGATGAACACTAGTCTCAATAATTTGAGCAATAAGGCAAAAATAATCAACACTTATAACTAAATTGCAGCAGTTTTTAAAAACAATTTTCGGTCTACACTAGAAATGCCAATCCCGAAATATGCTGAATCCCGAATCCCGGGACATTTATTTTCGCATCCCAAAGTAATATGTTTTTATAATTCTTTTTTAAATTAATCTTCTTAACGAATTTTTAAAATCCCGAGCTCCCGAAAAATTTCTCGTTCCCTAAAAACTTCCGGAATTTTTATTTACGAAAAGAGGCTCGGGTTATAGTGCTGTCGGGTGAAATGCTGTCTCGAATGTGTTTATAGCTTAAGCTTAGCTTCATGGTAGGCAGGTTCTAGAACGAGATCGGCAGACAAGTATGTAAGTTTGCTTTGTTTTTACATTTTCTTTGTGTTCAAGTCTTTGGGTGATCAAATCTAAAACAGATTTTTGAAAAGTTTTGTCCGGCTCATTTGCTTTATGCGCTTTATATACGAGTAGCTTCCATTCCTAGTAGCTTCATGCAATGGCTATTATTTATCTTTTTTATGCGATATAAACAATTAAAGCCGATTAAAACAGTTATCAAATTAGTTTTTAATGAAAATAAGAAAATAATAATTTGAAACACGTTAACTGAAGAAGAAAACATTACAGACCCAATAGCAAACAACATTTTCATTATGTCTTGCCTCAAAAAACAATTTCTGAACCAGCCAAAGCAAGACGAAATACAAAGACTGTAGGCAGAAATAATTTTCTGTTTTTTTGAAAACCTAAACAAGAATTATAAAATTATGAGCTTACAACGATCATGACTGGTTAAGTGATGGCGTCAGCTGCAATTTTCCACATACAACAATTTTCAACGGACCATGACAGTTTAAGTCGTTGGTCTTCACAGTTGTCTTGGTGTGTTCTGTTGGCGTTAATTTTTCTGTTAAAGCACACGTCTCTGGAGATTTTCGTTTCAAGATACAAATCGCACAAAATACGTTAATGCACATCCATACATACAGACATAAGTGTCTGTGTGTATTGTAGTTTGTGTTGGTGGCTTTCGGAGGAATCGCTTGCCAGCTAAATAAATGAACAAATAATAATTTGAAAAACAACAGCATAAGGCGATAATTCATGGGGGAATTTTATTTTAGTAAATCTTGTTAGTATTTTTTACTACTTTAATTTTTGCTGTTAATTTCTGTGTTTTTTAGTTTCTTTTTGCTTTTAGTCATCATCATAGATCTTTATTAATTTGTTCACAAATGTTTGTATGCGTAAGTGTGTGTTTGTGTGTAAATGAATTAAATTAATTCGTTCGTACAAATAGAAATCAACACTTTGAGTGGTCGTGATAATTATCAGAGACATGAAAGAATTATGAGTCATAATTTAAAAAACATACGAGTAAAAAGTCGCATGCGTATTAATTGAAAGCTGAATAAAGTACTTTAGTTATTTTGACATTTATAATGGAAATATTAACCAGTCATGCCCATTTAAAAAATATATATGTAATTCGGAAAAACGCTCATATCTAATTTCGATTTGAGTTGACTGATGGAAAAATCATGCAGAAGAGAATGGCGAAAAATAAACTTTGCTTGATTTAAATTCGATGTAGATTTAAAATCGAAATCTTTTTCGTATAAAGTAAGGAGCTCCGTAGGTTGTACTTATTTTGCTAAAATTAAGTTTTAAGGAAAAAAAGTGAAATGATCTACCTTTTATCTGAAGTCTGCGCCAATCACTTGTGGGTTGCTTTAACCTTAAACACTGCGATTCTGATGAAATAATCATTTCTTAGAAAAATGTTGCTGGATAAATTCTGAATCAATGGCTGATGTTCTATAGTCTGTTCATCACAATTTCTTCGCAGTGCAACCTCATCAAGCTGCAGTTCCTCTAGCCATTGAACTTTGTATGTATAGTGACACATATCTTTCGTAAGTATAGAACCCAGATATCCATTTGGCATTTCCATTTTAATTTTGGCAAAGTCAGTCAAATAAATATTCCGACCATAATTAAAATGTAAATTAAATTGCTAGTATTTGTTCTGATGTGCTAATCTATTCTCATTTCGCAGTTTGTTTAAAGCACCCAATCCTTAATCAAACCGTATTTAGAAATACAGTAACACCTCGACATCAATCTGAATAATAGAACATTCTGTACTAATAGGTACTTTTATTTTTGCCTTTATAAACAGAAGATTAGTCCATCCATGAAATAAAATAAAATGAATTCAGCTACAATTCAGTATAAACAAATACAAATATACTCGCAGTATCTAAAATCTTGCCTGTATTAAATATGTAAAATTATTGTGTCTTCGTATCAGTCAATTTGGCACTGCTTTAAATTCTAAAATCATCTCCGATGTTGAATCATATCATCCGGGTTACTGCATGTAATTTATTGGGATTATTTTTTCTTAAACTAAAGGTCCGTAATATAATATACTGGCAGTAGTAGTTAAAAGCGCTGTGTACGGCAGCAACTAAACTCAATATACATGCAGGCTTATAGCTCTCAGATAGTGCAGCACCTCGCCACAGTAGCGACTGTTCCAGAAGGCCTGTTGGTGAACCATCTATAAAGACGGAATAAAAAAATTAGAAGCCTCACCGAAGACTGCGAAAATCTGGCAAAGAACAAGGACAAACTACGCAATAGGACGCTGAATAGATAGAATATATGCAGATGATGGATGTTGTACATGGTGCCCGGTATGCTACTTTGTTTTTCCGCCACAGTTCATATTTGGCACTCGTGAAGTAAAGACGTGACAAATTTATGGACAAATATTCGGTAAACCAACGTGTTTTAATCGTTAAAACATTTTATCAAAATTAATCATCCATTACTGTGACGATGAGAAAAATACATGAAATTTTTGGGAGAAACAACGTGTCAACAAAACGCACTATTTATCGTGAAGTTAATGATTTCGAAGAAAGAGGGACTGTAGCTGATAGGCCCAAGCATGGACCACAACGTACTGCAAGATCAGCTGAAAACATTACTGCTGCTCAAAAAAGTGTTCAAAACATTTCATCAACCTCAATTCGAAACCGTGCTCAGGAGCTTGGACTTCAAAGAACAACTTTGGCCACAATTTTGCACAAAGAATTGCATTTGATTCCATATAAGATTCAGTTGACACAACAGCTTCTTACAGAAGACCATTTACGCCGCCGTACGTATGCCAATAGGATGTTACAGCTCGCTCATGACAACCCCGATTTTCATGAAAAAGTCATAATGCGTGACGAGGCACATTTTCATTTGAATGGATATGTGAATAAACAAAATTATTCATCAGTTACCTTTACATCCTTTAAAAGTGACAGGCTGGTGTGCAATTTGGTCAGGAAGAATCATTGGACCTCACTTCTTTGAAACTAATAACGGCGTAACAGTAACTGTCAATGGAGAGCTATATCGTGATATGATTGAAAACTTTTTAACGCCACAACTGCATGCTTTGGGCTTGATTAACATGTGGTTTCAACAAGACGGTGGCACATCGCATACAACCAGGATTACAATGGAATTACTGCGGGACCTCTTTCCACAACAAGTTATTTTAAGGAATGGTGATGTTGGTTTGCCTCCCCGGTCTGATTTGACTGCTCCGGACTTCTTTCCGTGGGGATATCTGAAAAGTAAGGTTTATGCAAACAAACCAGAAACACTGGAGCAACTCGAACAAAATATTCGTAATGAAATTAATGAAATACCGCGTGAAATGTGAATTGAGTAGTATGGGTAAACAAAAACAACGCAAAGAAATCAACACTATAAGTAACAAAGCAGATAATAGTTACAAAAACAAACATCATAATAAAAAGACGGCAGAAAAGATGTTTAAAGCCAAAATGTATCCACTGGATTCTTGCGTATTCCCCAAGTTTCTAGAAAGTAGACGACTACTATATACAAAAAAAATGTTAAAGTGTAAACAACGATTATAAACGTTAATTGTGTTGAATTTAAGTGTTAAAGTAAATAAAGTAAAGTGCGTAACAGTAAAATTCGCCCGTGTTATTATTCAAACAGACTTTATACTAAAAACAATCTGCGAATAAGTAAACACTTTTTAAAAAGGTTAAAGGTGGCAGACTACGAATTTATTTAGGTCGTCTTTTCAAAGTCCCTAAAGTTCAGATGAGAGCACGCTAGAGTGTAAGTATCCTGCCCAACCTCGTACATCACTGGAATTAAGATTACGTGGGAGATGTTACGATGATTCGATGATTTTATCTAGCTGAAAAAGGACATTCACTCTAGAGAGCGTTGTTCGCCGTTTACTTGTCGTTATTAAGCGGGCTAGCGCTTAGAGATGGTGTTAGGGTGCACTTTTCACCGAACTTTCACTTACATTCCGTAGATAACTCTGGACACCTGTTTACCTAAAATACCACAACCAAAAGGAGTTGCTTATGACAGCCGAACAAAACTAGACAATTTAATTTTTCATTTTATTTATTTTTATTGAATTTAATTGTTTATTTCTTTACGTTTAAAGTACATACGATCAATTTATACTTAAATAATTCATTGGAAAAAAACATTTACATTTTTAATGTACAATCTGTTTCGTTAGTTTTACATTATTCAATATTTGGACAATAAAGTATATTTTAGTTATTAAATATTTAATAAATAAATCAATTATTTTTACAATAATGCTTAAATAACATCACTAGCTTTTAGTTTCACAAAGTTAAATATATAAAATATTGAAAATAAAATATTTCTTTGCCGACATTCTTTACATCTTGACTGAAGATAATGGAAATTTAGTTATTATGTGTTCACTTCTACTATGGATGGGAGGAACCCATTCGAGGGCCGTACAGAGAGTAGGGAGAAAAGTATTGAGCCAAAGCAGGATGTTGTTGCATTTGTAGACTGGCCAAAGAACCAGGAGGTGCACCAGCCAGCGAAGGTGGAAGCATGGACGGTTTGCCGTAGGGATGATAGCGGGCAGCTGAAAGAGGACTCAGAGGTGGCGTAGGATATGTACGTTGGAATAGAGGATGATTTGGCGGTATGCCACCTTGGGCGGCGGCTGTCAACACGGATTCCGGTAGAGAAGCGGTGTGTGTACGTAAATGTTGAAACAGTTCATCGGAGGTGGCAAAACGTTTGCCGCAATATGGTGTATCACCGCCTATCCAAGAGCAAACATAAGGCATTTGTGAAGCGGCTGCTAGAGCAGCCAGTTGAGCATGATATGAAGAAGCAGCCGCAGCAGCTGCAACGGCACTTGAAGAACTACCACTAGATTTACCCTCTCTCTCACACTGAGGACAGCCTGCCGGACAAGGCTGGCCGGCAGCCTTATTAAGGAAATGAGGACTGGAGGGACAGCCTGTACAATAAGGATCACGGCATATATTGGCCGGCATATCTAGACCTTTCAGTCGTGCATAATTTAAATAGGGGTTTAAAGCTGCAGCCTTAAACATGGGATGATGTGATGACATTAAAGCACTAGCCGCCATTAAGTCCATCGGATAGGGCATACTAGCCGGATAACCTGGATAATAGGAAGCTGCTCCACCGCCACCACCTTGACCAGCAGCTGCAGCAGCCTGCAAAGCTTTCACATAACTAGCCTCTTTAGATGCAGCCACATAAGCGGCTTCTGATGTTGCTTGTAAACGAGATGATGCAGTAGTGGTGGCATGAGTAGGACTAGTTGCAGATATAGCAGTGGTGTTGTTCATTGTACTACCACCTCCATTAATATTAGAATCTTTGGCTTTCTTAGCTGGACTATTTTGATTTCTTTGTTGTGAGTGAGAATGTTGCTGCAGTTGCTGTTGTTGCTGAGCTTGAATTTCTTGTTGCTGACTTGAGCTTACCCCCAAAGATGGAGTTCTTCTCTGACCACCATTGATAGCCGGGGATTCGCCTCTTTGTGATGTGGCCGACTGATTGGAATCACAGCGATTTTGTAAGCCATTTTGTCCTAAACTATTGCTACTAGTTTTTGGTGTTTTCACTCTAATTTGACTATGATTTTGTGTTAGATTCGTTGCTTGCTCATTGTCGTTATCCAAGCGCTCTCTTATGTGATTATTATTGGTTTCATAGGGCTTGAAGCTGCATTTATTAACAGGCTGTTGTTTGGGCGGCTGTTGCAGTTGCTGTTGTTGTTGCTGTTGCTCTACTGAACCCGTTGATACCGATGAATGACTACTTAGCGGCGATGATTTGTCACGATTGTCCACCGATGAGGCAGACGATGATTTATGAGCTTTGGTGGCTTTTTCAATATTTGCTGCCAGCAACTTGGGATTTGTGGTGTCTGCACCAATTGCGCTGCATGTCTGGGCCAGCAAAGCAAGCGGGCTGCTTTTGGTATCCATCTTTAAGAAAAGAGAAAATAAAATGGAAAAGTGAGTATGTTATTTTAAATTGGATACTTAAATAAATACTTTGTTTGAGAGAATTAATTTGAGTCTGACAAAATCATTTTACTTAAACTCTCATTCTACAGTATAATTCTCAGTATCTCTTATTTAGTTAAACCATTTTTAAATACATAAAACATCAACATTAAGATATAAATTGCTGATAAAACAAATTTATATTGTATAGATTTGTATATGCACATATTTCCCTCTTTCGTTGCTGTTCGCTAGAAGAAGCCATGAAAAACATTAAGTCATAAATTTTGGGACTTATCCATAAGTAAGTACACACAATTCGTATTCGCAGAAGTGGAAGAGGAGTAAAAATATAAAATAATTGCGTCATAAATTAACAAAACTGAAACCCTTGTTGTAGTAATCCTAGTATCCCAGAAATACTCCAGAGCAGAATAATAACAATGCTTGCCACTATCTTCACTACATCTCCTCTGCTGCTGCTCGCGTGGAAAAATAAAACATAAATGCAAAAAAGAAAAACAACAACAACAAAATAATCCAACAATAACAAAGTGTCTGGGTACTCAGTGGTAATAAAAATTCGCAACACCAGAACATTAAATAAAATTATATGCAGTAAATGAGTTACGAGTCACAATGATGCCGACGCTGATATAAACAATACTTCTCGCATTTTACCACAATTCAAATATAACAGCAGAATGGTTGTTGTAGTAGAAAAGCTACACGAAAAGAAAAAACATGCTGAAAGCATGGACAAGGCAGTTATATTATGTCTTTGGGCCGACAAATTATGGTTGCTGCAAAAAAATTATCGTAAGTTTCAAATATTTGAACATTATTTTGGTTACGACAAACAAATTCTTGTTAGCCTTTGGTCATGAAATGTTTAACACTGATAAAAATTGCAAATTTGTAACCACAAAGCATTAGCTTAAATCGCGAATGTCTTGTTTTGTTGTATCACAATACAATATTATATTTTTGTTGTTATTAAAAATGCCATATTATTAAAAATGTCATATTATAATTAAATTGAAAATTCTCAAGTTCAACGTTAAAACTATGAAATTTCTGTTCATTGACGTTAATTACCTTATAGTGTAATTGTTAGTAATTTAATGTTCCCATGCCTGATTCAATATGACTACATTGTTCTAACGTCTACAAGTTTTTTACATTAGCAATACAAAAATACCAGAATACAAAAGAAATTAACTGTTCATAAATAAATAAACCCAATGTTATTTTAATAAAATGTACAGCACTGAAAATGTAAACTTTTTCGTATTTAATAGGAGTAAAAGTCGAATGATAGTTTTATTTTAAAGGCAATTTATAACCGACGACGGTTAATAATTTTCTAAAGAAAGCCATAAACTTTGCGACCGTTGCTATAACTGGCAAGGTGCGTAAGCTCATTGTATGAAATTATGTCTTGGTTTTAGGACAGCTTGAAAATATTTGCGGTTTTTCGGAGTTGTACAATTCAGTCGCAAGATGATTGGCCGTGTAGCACAACTTTATTAATTTTTTTTTTTGCAAAAAAACATTGAATTTTTAGATGGAGTACAAAATTTATTACGGGACGAAAGTTCATATGAATGTCGTCACAAACAAAGTTATAAACATTTATAAATTGAATAGAAAGGATGTAATTCACAGAATTATTTTGCGATTAAATTGTGATTATAATAATGTAAACAAAAAATTTTGAGAAAATAGGTTGTAAACTGTCTGGACGCATATTCTAATGCTCTCCACAGTGGTGCAAAGGAAAATATATTCCAAACTGATGCATTTACCAATGATCATCTAAAATCCATAGTAAAAATACGCCAGAAATTATCTTTATGTTTTAGAGACTTTGAAGAAAATGAGAAAAATTAAATTGAGATATGCCTTGGAGCAACATCTTCAAATAAAATATTATTAAATACTTTAACGAAAATTTTTTAATCAAAAAATAAAAGGTTCTTGTTTCATTGCAATCGAATTGGTAAATTTTTGCTTAAAAATTTCCAATTTCGGAAAGGACTCGTAGCAAACGTGTTACCTCTTATGGTCTGAGTTTTTTTCAACATGTGCTTGGTAGTCTCTAAAAGGTTTTAAAGAAGTTTGAAATTAAAAAAAAATTTCCGTAGTGAACAAATGTGGTAGTTTACGATAGGTTAGCCACTTCCGCCTAGACACCGATGTCGTGAATGAATTCATAACCTACAACGTATTTTTTTTTTTGTGAAATTTTATAAAGATATCCGTTATAGATAACAAGTGGCCAATCAGTTTCCAATATAATATTGTTTTACGAATTTAATAGTCAGGTTACCTCACATCCCTTTTTCATTAAAATTCCTTATTACAGCGTCTTGTGTCACTTTCAGGTAGAGGTTTGTAATACCGTTAAGTAGAAAAATTTTTGAACACATTCTCTTTCATTGTTTTAAATTAAAAGATACCATAAATTTTAATTAATGCTAATATTAGCCTGTTTTTTTTTTTGAAAAAGTGACTTATGTCACTTACTAAATTAACGGCCCATGTGTTGTTTCTAGATTATGGTTACCACAACCATATTTATTCTTTGCGTGTATTTTTATACAAATATGTTCTCTATTTAGTGAGTTTGTGTTGAAATCACTAAATCTTATCTTTTATTACGAAAAGAACTACAATAAAAACGCGGACTTTTCCTGTTCACCCCACTTGCAAGTAGAGTAATATGGTTTTAATTTAAAAAATGTTGCACTCAAAAACTAAGTACTCTTGAGTACCACTACCACAAATTCCAAACACTTTTAGCTCTATTATTGACAAGTAAGAACATTATATTCGGCCGAATCTTATGTACCCTTCGCAAAACTATGAACTACTAAAAGTGTAGTAGCAATTTTTGCCGGTGCCAGAGATCTTTAATTTTGGCCTACGGTTTTAGCCGTATTATCTTACATTTAAACTCTTTGTCTTAATATAAGCATTTTGAGTACTTTTTTTTAAATTTTGGGAACTTGTGTAATATCGGCTTTGTTAAATTCGCTACATTCCTTTCGCAAAACTGCAAAATTTTGGTGAAACTAGAATTTAGTTTTGAAATTTTCAAATTTGGCGAATTAAGTTTTTGTAATATTTTTGGAACTTATTTGTTTTATTACAGTTTTTCGATTTTGTAGTAAATTTTAAAAATTTTGGTCATTTTTGGTAAAAGTTCGGTTCTGTATTGAATTTTTTTTTGTATACAAAATTGTTTTTTGAATGTGAGGTGAATTTTAAATATTGAAAACACGTCATATTTTTGGCGTTTATGTTTGTGCAGATTCGTTTTAAAATTTTATTTTTTATTCAAAATTGTTGAACTATTTTTTGGTTTTGTTGTGAATTTTAATTACGGCAAAATTTTGTGTTTTTTTTTTTTATTTTTCAGATTAATTGAAATTTTTGATAAATTGAGTAATTTTTCTGATTTATATTTAATAATTTGGGGAATTTTTGAATTTTTGCGGAATATTTGTTAAACATCGACTTAAATTTTCGGCGTTTTTCATAAAATTTTGTCGTTTTGTGATTTTCCGGGTTTTCGGCAAAATCAAAAATTGTGGTGGAACTTAAATTTTTGTGGTGAATATTCAAAATTTTGTGAATTTCGGTTTGTCTTGAAACGTATCCAAAAATTTATACAATCCTGCTGCCAATGCGGCGCTACTTTTACTTGCATTTCATAGTTTTCTAATTATTTCTCAGAAATGCAAATCCAAACATTCCAATCAGGAAACAATCACGCGAAAATTCCATGCATGTACGTTCACGCATTATACCATGATTGGAGAAAATAGTGCTCTCGAGCATAGTAATCATGCGGTGAGCGGTGATCATGCTACATTTACTAAGATGTTTTTTAAAGTTATTTTTTAGTTATAATATCGACGGTTGGCTTGACGTGTAAACTTAAATCCAGTGTAATATTTAATTATAATTGCTTTTGTAAATATTTTTATTCCAATTGAAATATTTTTAAATAATTCTGAAGAAAGTAAAAAAACTTGAAAAACTTCTTCTGTAAAATTTGTTTATTGTGGGCTGTGTTCCATCTAAACTGTAGCAAATGTAGACGTTCTCTTTGCGAAGAAGGAACGTAAAACTTATATATAATTTGCATAACGTATTTGAAGGCCACAAATAAACTTTCAAAAGTTTTTTTGCGGGTTACGTTATTTTAGCGGTTACCGCTCTCTATGGAAGTTCCTGAAATCTGCTCCTGAGACTTATAAGGTATATCCGCTTCATCGCCTAAGTTGCTGCTTTATCATGCCACTGCACTCTTCATAATTTTATTATTCGTAAAAAAATTTTCGAACCTTTCGCATTTAGTAAATCGAATTTCAAAGAACTTATTTAACCTTCTACTTAGTTTATTCTTAGCCTCAAGGTTAAACATATTTTAGATAATTCAACAGCCAGATTTGTTATTATTTGGCCAAATGGTGATTGCTACAAGATACTGACTATTTTGTTCACTAATTTGGTCTAATGAAATTGTCAACATTCATAATAACATAATAAAATTCCTAAATTATATTGCAGGATTGTAAATTTTCAGATAAAACCACGAATTTGTAAACAAACAACAGTAGTAAACAGAAATATTTTTTGGTTTAAAAAGTCATAAAGTATGAAAAAGATTAACGTAAAAAAAAAAACAAAAATATTCTTACAACTAAACCAGGGTATTGCTCTACGTATTGCTATTAATGATCCATTGTTTACTTTCTGCCGCTCTATGCGGTATCGCTATTTTTTTTTTGATAAGGCAACTGAAGACTTGAAGTAAATTAGAACATAAACTTTGTGATAAATGGAAACAGACCTGAATGAATTGAATGTTTTGTAGGGATTTACGACATAAGTCGTCATAAACTTAATATTTGTAACAACTAAATCAACAAAGTTATGACTGCTGAACGCAAATGACAAATTTATACTTAACATTAAATTTCTGTTATTGTTTATTCTGTCAAAGAAATACTGGGAGAGTTTTTATGGTTAAGCTTGTTCAAAAATTTTTTATGATTAAGATTTCGTTATTTTGGTTTTGGCATTTATTTGTAAGAGCATTTAAAGCGTATTGTTGATGAAAAGTTACGTCTAATCATTAAATGATGTTGTTTAAAAACAATGTGTCCTAACCTTGTAACGGTACGGAGCGTTTTACGATTTATCTTTACAGGAAAATTAGTGCAAAATAAAACGCGCAGGCCCTTGAAATACCGTATGATTATTAAATGCCAATGATGTCAAAAGGTCACATTTTAAGGTGCTCTTTAGAGTCACTAATACAAAGAACCAAGTGAGGTAATGCCACCTGCAAAAATAAAAATAAAAGTTTAGCCACTCACTACCAAGAATTAAAGATTAGTTGAAGACGAAGCCGACGTTGTGAAAAGAATTGTTTGTTAGGGGGGGTAATCCGAGATATTAGCGGTCGTACCTCCGATTTAAGAACCATCAAGGACAAAATTGGAGCTGATTTCGAAATATTATCAACAATATGCGATATCTTATGATCGGGCTACAAATAGCGACGTGGTGAACAAACAACTAAAAAGGCAGTGTCCATGGGCATGGCATCGTCTTCGACTAACTTTAATCCTTTCTTGTATGGACACCGAGCCACCTTAAGTGTTGTATTCTTTGGACACATTAAAATTGCATGACATTAACATGACCCCTTTAACATTAGGATATCCTAGCGCAGGACTATATAATCTAATTTTTCCTAACATCAACTCATTACAAACGAGATGATACATGAATATCATTCAAATGGGTCATGGAGTCCATTAGTTTTTGCAGGGACTTTTTGTGAAGTTGAACTGAGTAACATTTTTTTTTTCTTGAACCTCTGTGTTATTTCTTACTAAACTCTGAAACGTGGTTTCAATATAAAAAGAATGAAGTAACTCATAAGATTTGTTTATGGTATAAAATTAAAAAAAATCCTATTACATTTGAACACACCTCGCATCATAGTGTGAACTGTTGAAATATTTAACACAATTAAATGTAAGCAACTAAGTCATTAACGATAATAGTGTTATATGACCCAACCAGTAAAATAATAAAATGTTTACGATCTTATTATTAAGAAAACAAATTTAATAAAAAACAATTTTTTTTGCAAGCTTCACCGAAATCTAATAATAAATTAAATACGAATTGTAACACCAATTGTCAGTAGAATAAACAAGAAGTGCTTACAATAAGTTGGAATAGCTGCTTCTGGAATTCAGTAGAGCAACGTAGTTTTGTAGTGGGATTTTTTCAGCAGGCATCTTTAAAAAGAAAATAAAAATTACGTTCGCAAAGTTAAGAAACCATCAGTTTGTCGGTTTAATTGTTTAATTGGTATACATGAGTAACTTCACTTGTCCCATCTGATAATATTCAAACATTATCTCGCTCGCGTATTTTATTAGCTTACAAGATATTAACTACCCCTGGTTGCTTGAAAATGATATAAAACCAACGGTCTATTCACAAACGCCTTGTATTGTTGTATCGATTGTTTTATTGTAGTATAATACAATGTGGTATTTTTGTTTGTAGAAATTTTTAAATATAAATGTTATATTATAAACAACACAATTTCATTTCATATGTTTTAGAAATGTTGTACTGAGTTAAGTTAAACATTCTCAATTTGTACGTATAATTATAAAACTACAAATTATTTATGAAATTTCTTTCGCTAATGACTTTTTGTTAATTTTAAGTGTAATTGTTGTTAACTTAAAGTTCCCATGCCTGAAGTAATTTTTGGTATTAAATGACGTCTATAACTATTTGACATTATCTATATAGTGATATAAAAATAAAATAAAATTTACTGTTAACAAACAAATAAACTAAATTTTTCTCAAGTTAATCATAAACATTCCAACTGCAGTGCGATTCACTATTCTTTTTTAACGACAATCGCATCGATAAAAAATTTTAACAACAAAATTAACGATGTTGCTATTTAGTAACTTTTTTTAAACAACATTCACAATCGTTTAGTCAGCTGTTGTTGTTAGCTTAACGATTGTAGCCAAAAATAAACGACGTATATTTTTGTGTTGTTTATTTATTCGACAAACTAAAATTCATGGCATCTTCTAGGGGCACTTTTAATTTGTTTAAAAATCATTTATACAAAATATTTTTAATTAACAAGGCAGTATTACATACATAGTATATATATCATGTGCAAAAAGCATTAAATATTTTTTACTTAATGTTTTGCAAAATGGCTAAAGACACAAACAATTTTTTCCAAAAAGTCTTTGTGTTTTTTCAATTCTTCTTTGTACTTTTCGTTTATTTGATATTTTTTTACAGTGCTGCCACTTGATATCAATTTGAATAAACAAAAATTTAACGATGTTCACTGTCGTTGACGAGTAGTTAGTGAATCACACAATCGTTAATGCAAACATCAAAAATTGTCGACAAATTTTGCCACTGTCGAATCGTTAAAAGTTAGTGAAACGCACTACTGGTTGGTTTTTATAATATTTATAACTGTAACACATTATTTAAAAACTTAATCATAATTATGAACATCAAATCACTTTGTTCTTTAATCGTTTTCTTCTTGCACGCTTAAATAATACAATTATTTTTAGTAGTGTTATGGAACAAAATATGGTAAATATAAATACTGCATAGTCAAGTACCATCATTATATGGCCACTTTGAAGCAATACTTAGGTATTTATTGCGTACTAATTATCTCGAATAATTGTGCTACATTAGAGGTTAGAAAAGCTTCATTGTTTAACAACTCTTCTATTCTGCGTTATATTTATTTATGAAACAGTGTTGCAGTGTCTCAAGTTTTATGTAGGTGCATTAGTGGAAATTATTAAACCCGGCTTGTTGATTACTTTACTTCGTCACCGTTTAAGTGCTATATAGAAATATCGTCGATCTCTGATATATGTAACTAGTAACAAAATACGTAATATTAAGGACATTTTTGAACATTTCAACAAAACTTTAAAAACAGAGTGAATTTAGTACGACCATAATTCAATCATACAACATTGCTCTAGGATTATGGTTACTTGCAACATGTTTTTTCTTTCTGCATTTAAAATACTTAAATAATTTATTTTAATAAATTATTAACGTAGTTTAATGCAAATAATTTAATAAATAATTTAATTAAAGCAATTATTAGTTCAATTAAAACAATTAATATTTCAATAAAGTTTTTAATTAATATTTTTGTAATTAATATTATTGTAAAAACCAATTAAAAATTTAATTAAATACAAATTTGAGGCGAAAAGACTAGACTTTTGCAAAGATGACTGTTCTCATTAATCATTATGGTAAAAACATATCACGCATTGACTAAAATAAGGATGTAACCTAATAAATGATTTTTTGAGTTAATGAATGTTCGTTATATCATGCTTTATATTATGTATAAACTTCATCTTTATATCTTTTTAATTTCAAGGTTTGTAGATAATATTCTGTTATTTCTTGTGGGTAGCGGGAGCAAATAAAAAAACTTTAACCGTGTTTATCTCGAAATGACATTTTCTGAGTTATGACGTTGTTTGAGTAAATAATCGATAAGTATTTTCTGCAGAATGCTTTGCGCCAATAACTTTCTGGTAAAATTCGATACTGTGGATTGATTTTTTTGTTCAATAGTCAAGTTCAAACTGAGCATAAGCACTTTTTATGGCGTATGAATCCGGATATTAAAATTCAATAAGAAACAAAAGTAACTGCATGTTTAGTATAAAAATGATTACTAAAAATTGTGTTTAAAAAAAGTTGTTCTTAGAACCGCATGACTAACTTTCTATGGTTAAAAGAAGGATTATAATTACAATATTACTATCGATAATAACCATATAATTCCATCATCTTTCTCTTAGCTTTTAGCCGACAACAGCCGGTAGTAGTAAATGATATTTTAAATTTCTAAGCTTTGGAGTTTTAACTTCAAACAATTATTGCTATAAGTATTTTTGCTTTTTTTTGTTTGTTTATTCATAAAGCAAAAACAAACCACTGTTGTGAAAAAGGAGATTTCAAATTTTATTTATTTGTTCTACTACCAGCCAAGTTTTCTATTCCATTATTTAGTGATATTTTTCTTTTAATTGTGAATATTTGCAAGTTTTAGTCATGAGAAATATTTTATGCCTCTGCAATATATTTTGTGTTCACATTTTTTATTTCGTCTGCATTTCATAGCAATTATTTTAGAAATAAACGTTAGTTGCACTTGTTATTTTTTTTTTCGATCAAATTTCATAAATCATTTTTATGCAACGAGGGCAGTAGGAAAATTGCTCTAAATTTTTTTGCAATATTTTGGGTCAAATTAATAAACAACTCGTTGCTTATGTATTTTGCGCCATTGCTTTTGATCTTTGTCTTACTTTCCCTGGATCTCAATAGGTCATTAGTCTCTTAGTGTTAAATTCACACGCATTAATTGCATTCACTATTTCTTTGATTTGTTTCAATCGTATGAACAATATGCAATACTGATCCCGATCATGTTTATGAAACTAACAATATTATTCCCTCTATAACTCCCTTTATCTAGTCTTTTCTCAGTCGCAGTCGCTGCCTTTTTTGAATTTTACCTAATTCACTTAAGTTGTATTTTTGATTTTAATCATTTTTAAATTGCTCAATAAGTCACTTGGAATGATGCTGCCAATTTCCCTTAACCACGAGACTTCAATTTCCAATCTTCGCAAACTCTGTCTCTTTAACCACTGTGTCGGTATTAGACGGCCTGAATACAGCGAAGCCATCATTCTTCTCTAGAATTGAAGCCTCAATACACTTTGAGGTTTTTTTCTTTGGGACAAAAACTTCCCGTTCTTTTAGGGTGAGAATAGTTTTCGTTTATTTTCATTTTATCATTCTCATATTATCAGGGAAACTTTTTATTCTGCCCTCATATTCTCGACTCATATAAAATTACACCGAAACGCACATACACATACATAGAGGGCTCTAGTACAATCTTTTTAGAAACTTTGCCATCCGTTTGTACATTTTTTAACTCGCATATGTGATGTATAGTTGTAGGGTGTATAATAACTTATAAAATATTGAAGTTTTTATTACACACAATGGTCTCAGTCATAAATAAAATGTTGAGATAGTTTAATAAATTGGCCAATAAAACAAACATATTTTTACGTACAAGTACGCTTATCATCAGGTTATATTGATTTATTGGCGGTGTTTTTCCATATTGAGCCAACAAAATTTTGTTTTGGAATATGTGATTAAAAATGGAGATATAAAATAAAATTTACAACGACAAGCATATCAGAGAGGACGTAGGTGTACAAATAAATATTTGAAATATATTTCAAAATAAACAGGTTAATAAAATAACAAATTAGGTGCTGCAAACAATATTTTATATAAAAATTTATACAAATAGTAAACATGAATAATCGTGCCCTAATCGCGAAAATGAAGGAACGGACTTAATTTCTGATATTGACTTTTTGATGCAGAACTGTTTTATAGCCTCCAGCACGTCTATTAATATCGCGAAAGTAATAATAGTTACAGAAATACAAGCCTTTGACTTTTAACGTAAACAACATCCACAAACAGAACGTATATAACTTCAAAAAATAAGAGAGTCCAAGAAACCGATATCATTTGCAGGAAACCAACGCCTTTCACAGGACTTAAGTGACCTTCGTGAAAAGCTTTGCAGCTTATACTAGGGACAACTTGTAAAAAATTTGCATTCTTGAACAACAACAAACCGACATGTGCTACAGGAAACTCTACTTAAGGATGACCGTGTGTGCCGGGCGTGACTTGATATTTTAATCGTTGAAAATGTTCGTATTGTTACACTGAATAGAGCCTGTGGAAAGACAACTTTTAGCGGAAGTTAAACGATATTGGCATGGGATATTCTATATTTGCTTCCAACCAGATGTTGCGAAGTGCGACAAATTTGGACAAATAATGACCCAGTTCAGTAATTGTGTACTCGTACTTATGTGCCAACAAGCTGAGAAGGATACCAGAGACAATAGCAAATGCTAAATTTCCAACATTTCGTGCTTTGAAAACTGGTTTCCACAATACTGCACTTGCACAAGTGAGTGTCATGGTTAAACTGTTGGCGGTGGCTGAGATGCTTTAAATGAAATAAAATATTTTCGTAATTACTATGAATATATTACTCCGGTGTAAGTTAATTTATTATTATTTCAATTAAGAAATAAAATGTTGAAGATAATTGTAATAAACATTAATCAGTAGAAGGACACTGTGAATGCTGATGACGTGTGTAGCGGCACACAAAATAAATGTACAATATGTAACTTTGTCAGTTTCCTATTAAAAATGATCGCCTAATTAATAAAATAAAAGGTTTTTTAATTGAAAGAATATTAAACAAATAAATTATTCATATTAATTATAAGATCTTCAGTTCAATAAAGTCAAACAAAATTTTACGAAATTTTTATTTAGAAAAACGTTAATTTTTAAAAGTAATCTAATTGTCCTTCCACTGAATCAATAACTAAACTAAAAAAAATAGTTATACCTGTTCGAGTGGTTGCATAGATTTAGCTTCAAATTGATTTAAGTTTTTTTAATAGATTCAATTAATTATTTAATTAAATTTGATTTTATATTAATTGAATCAATTATCAATTTCATTAGAAACAATTAAAAAATATTTTAATTACATAATTAATTGAAAAGGATTAAAAGCTTTATTAAATTTTAAGCTGATACGTATTTTTTTTACAAAATAGTTTTCTATTTCACATGCTTTAAGATTAATTTTCAAACGTCCGGCTAAAAGTTTTGGTAAGTTTTTTAACAAAGGTAAGATTCAATGTATAGACTATAAATTGTCATTACGATTTGTAATCAATTACATAACATATTAAAAAGAACCGTAATAATTATATAATTCACTGTTTAGGATGTTTTGATTACTAATTAACAGAACAACTATAATATTTACAACAAAACTTATAAAGCAATTAGCGGTTGGTCAATTAGACGAGATCGTGCTTTCGTACAGAATTTAGCTGCATTGTGTATAAATTGCTTTGTATAGTTAGGATAAATTTTTTGTTCAACAAAAAAAAAATCCCACACAACACATCAAAAGTTTTCTGAGGTTTAGGTTTTCCAACTCCTTTATCAATTTCAAATTGTAGCTCAGACGCCGTGTTATCTTTAATAATATCTTGACATGCTATTAATTCTTCACTTTCACATAAACTATTGTTGATTTTATTTTCAATTCCATATAATCGCTCAAAAAGTTTGTTCAACTAAATAAATCTCGGGTTGTGTGTTTGAATTTAAAATAAATGTAGCGAAGTATATCAGTTTTTTGGTTTGCTTAGGTTTTATTAATTTTTAATGTTGAAAATAATTTTTTCTAAATTTGGCTCATCCAAGTTTTTATATGAAAATTATAACGCTCCTTGCGATTGCATTTGATTTGCAAAGGGACTCTATAGTACGTTACTACGCGACTGGAGACAGAGGCATAAAAGTGCATAGCTCGTTAATATTTTACTTGAAAATAGAGTATCTAATTTTTATTGCAATCGTATGATTTATTGTGATTACGGTTAAACTTTGCGATTAATCGCGGTTAAGACTGCAATCGGAAATGATTCGCAAGCCCTACTTTTGACTTACAAAAGAACACACAACCTGGAAAGCTGCTATGAAATCTTTTATCACAATTTTAAACTTAATACAGGGTGTCCGCCGGGAAGCTATACTACTTTGTTTTGCCGCCATTTTGATAAACATTAGTCTTGACAGTTCATATTTGGCAGTCGTGGCAAATTTATTATGGAAAAATATTCGGTAAACCAACGTGTTTTAATCGTTAAAACATTTTATCAAAATCCATCATCGATTACTGTGACGATGAGAAAGTTACTTGAAATTTTTTGGAGAAACAACGTGCCAACAACACGCACTATTTATCGTGTAGTGAATGATTTCGAAGAAAGAGGGACTATAGCTGGTAGGCCCATGGACCACAATGTACTGCAAGAGTCAAAACAACCCATCAACCTGAATTCCACACCGTCTTCAGAAGAACAACTTTGTCCATAATTTTGCACAAAGATTTGCATTTGTTTCCATTTAAGATTCAGTTGACACAAGAGCTTCTTCCAGAAGACAATTTACGCCGCCGTTCATATGCCAATAGGATGCTACAGCTCGCCCATGACAACCCCGATTTTCATGAAAAATCATAATGAGTGGCGAGGCACCTTTTCATTTGAATGGATATGAAAATAAACAGAATAGTCAGTTCTGGGCAATGGAAAACCCTCAAATTATTCATCAGTCACCGTTGCATACATTAAAAGTTACAGTCTGGTGTGCAATATGGTCAGAAGGAATCATTGGACCTTACTTCTTTAAAACTAAAAACGGCGTAACGGTAATTGTCAATGGGGAGCGATATCGTGACATGATTGAAAACTTTTTAACGCCACAACTGCATGCTTTGGGCTTGACTAACATGTGGTTTTAACAAGACGGTGCCACATCGCATACAGCCAGGATTACAATGGAAGTACTACGAGACTTCTTTTCACTACAAGTTATTTCGAGGAATGGTGATGTTAATTGGCCTCCACGGTCACGTGATTTGACTGCTCCGGACCTCTTTTTGTGGGGATATCTGAAGAGAAAGGTTTATGCAAAGAAACCAGAAACGCTGGAGCAACTCAAACAAAATATTCGTGATGAAATTAATGACATACCGCGTGAAATGTGTGAGAATGTAATAAAAAATGTGTTCAAATACATTCCATACATAATTGCCGACATTAAATATAACATTTATGAATATACGATCCATTCTTTTTCATTTAATCAAAAATTATAAACAAACAAACTGGTATAGCTTACCGGAGGACACCCTGTAATTTTGTTGTCATTTGTATAAAAGCTTGGATTCAAGCCACGAAACCTCTTTCCCTTGTTTTTTTATTAAAATTTTTGTATGCTGCGTACAATTCTTACTTGCTTCTCTCTTTAAATATAATATTTTGGGCAAAGGTGTTGATTAAATGATTTCATATGTCTTAAATATTTACTCGTTAAAATGTCCGTCCTTTTAAACAGAAAGTTTGCAGTATCTGTCGCTGTTTGTTTATTTGATCAAATGATTTATGTGTGCTTTTTTGTTGAGTTGTCAGTTTTGTTTATAAAAGTATTTTATGGGCGTAAATATTCACATTTTTTATCACCTTAACAAGTATTTTATGATTGTTTATATTTGTTTTGTTTTTTAATTTACTTTTATTTTCCTTTTTATTATTAACTGTTGTTGCTGCCCAGCAGTACGAATGCCCTACACAAGGTACTATAAGAACTTATTGGCCTGTCAATCGTATATAGGTAGCAGGTTGAATATTGACTTTTCGTGCCTCAATCGGAAAGTGTACAGACGTGCTGTTTCGGCAAGTCGGCGTGATATGTCACACAGTCTGCATAGCATTAGTTTATTAAACAAAACGTATAGTATAATAAACAATTTTGTTTTTGATATGAATCTGTTAACGGGCCACAGTTTATATATGATATGATTTCATTAGATTAATTTTGCTAGCAATATATAAAGCGGTATGGCAATATTCAACGCATTGTTTCAGATATAAAACCTGATTAATTGCGAGAAGTATGTAGAAGTTGAACAGCCACGACTGCCTTTAACATGCCCGAAATATCTTTTGGGATATACGCAACGAAAAATAACCTGGTTTCTGCTATGTTCTGTCTTCGTTCTCATAGTCGAAATTATGGCTTTACTCTTGCGGTACCCTACAAATTCGACGTTTCTCCTTAAAAAATGTTCCAAACGTGAATAGTCCCAAATGAAAAGTGCTTAGAATAAAACGAAGTTTAACTGAAATGGGCATACGATAATTATTATTTTTATTTTTCTTTCAATTTTTACTTTTATTATTTAAAATTTGTAAGATAGATTCGAAGCATTTGTTATAGAGATTCGTTTGGTTCGCTTATCGCTGCTTGTTGTTACTTATTTCGCGGCTGCTTGTTTATTTGTATTTCTTTGTTGAAAACAATTTTATTTGTTCAACTAATATTTACTTACAAAGAGAACAAAACAAAAAGCAATGGTATCTTATAACTTCAAGAAAGAAGGTAAAAAAATTCATCTGTAAAACACAAGGAGGAATATGTATGTATGTAAACACGAATGCTAAAAACAAATTTTAGAAGAGGGGATTTTTAAAATTTTTCTCTTTTTTCTTTAGAATTTTTCAATCAACATTGTCAGACCGTCACCTGGCAGGCACAAATTACTTGTCAAAACTTTATGCAGTGCATGAAGGTGGAGGCTGATATCAGCTTCCTCTCTCTGCGAGAAGTCTGGCTAAAGAAGTGGAAAGGAAACCCCTAATCTACGGTGGTTCAGCATGCGTGATCAAGAGGATGCTTTGTCTCCAGTATGCGATACCAGCCAATCTCCAGTTTTATAAAGACTTACCCGTGGACATCTTTTTTACTCTAATACTTATGAGAATTATATGAATTTTTTGAAGGAACTTCGGTTTTAAAGAGACATCGTGGTGAGGAAAAAGGCTGACAGTTACCAGTAGGCTGTCTAAATTCACTACAGTCAAGTGTAGATTTTAGAACCAAAAAAGAACATCAAATCATACCTCAGATGAGACGGGTACCGCGCATGTCATCATTATCATGAGTAATTTTTTGCTTCAATCACGTTATCGTGCATGAAGGTGAGCGTAACAGATCATAGATTAATTTAAATAATTACAACAGTTACAGATGTAAATATTTCCTTTTATAATAAATGCATTCGTTTACTTCGCTAATTCTTCGGCGAATCTAAAATTTGTTCATGCCGTCACATTATTTTTTAGGACACTTGAAAAGTTACTTTCCCGACAAGGGATCGATGTAGTTATACAATTTTTGATTTTCATGATAGTTAGCTGATTGTTATATTTTACTTTCAGCGTAGAGTGTCACTAGTATTGTATTTAATTTCGATTGAAATAAAAAAAAAACTATAGAGTCCACTATACATATTGATCATATTCTATGAATTTTTATTAATATTCGTGAAACCTAATTAATATTTTTCCTTTAGCTTGCACAATAATTATTTCAATACATATGAGTTTTGCAAATAAAAATAAAAGTAAAAAAACTGAACATAAAAGCAAGTAGAAATACACTAGAAATTATTTTTTTAAAGTACAAATAAACAATTAATTAAATTTGATACTTTGCAGTATGTATACGAATGCTGCCTGCTGAAATAAACTTCAAGCAAAACAAAAACTGAATAAACTCACGCCAATGTAAAATTAAATTAAAAAATTTTAATAATATTGAACTTCTGGTTTTAAATTTCAAAATATCGCATAAAAAATCTTTAAACATTTTTTTATTCAAAAAGTATTTCATGAAGCGTGTAAATACATTAAGTTATTATTAATTTAAATGAGAATAACTAAATGTATGTGCCATAGTAGCGAAAGTTAATTCTTTTACTCTATATAGTGTAAGGATATTATTTATTTTATTTGTATTTTTGTACTCTAAATTAAAAATGTTAATAGGTTTTTAAAATTTAAACTAAATTTCCAATTTCGAAAATACAGATATATTAATTACTATGGTATGTTTAAAATTTCGAACGTATCTTCGAATTCATGACGTGCTATTTAAAATTGTATGATATTTGAACATTTTAGCGAGAAGAAAATTTTATGACGTAAGGTAACACAACGTTAGTTTAATACTAATGCGAAGTTTACACAAAATACTTTTGTTTGCTAACTTCTGGTAACAAGTGTCTTGTAATATCCGCATTTTTTCTGCTCTATGTAATTTCGAATTTATGTAACGAATAAAGTAATCCATTACATATATTGATAATATACATATACGTAATTTTAATCATAATAAATAAAAAATTTTGCAATATGTTCGAAATCTGTAGAGATGTGTCACTGCTCAACTTCGCGTTTATTTCTGAAAGGTGGCAGCAACAATAACAAAAAGAACAGGCAATATTTCGTTCTTGTGTATGATACATCGAAATAAATTGTGTGTAGTTTTTGTAATCGTTATAAAATTGCTTCCACCTTCCTGTAATAATCTCGCAATTGAAGAAATTAGTTCCTGACCGACACAACACTAAAACGTAATTTCGAACTTAATTCAAATTTTAAATTTTAATATTCTTTGTTAAAAAAAATGTAAATTTATGCTGCCGAAATTTAATAAAGAACATTTTTCGATCTAATTATCATGGCATAATGTTAAAGGGTATACAAAAATTATAAGCTAATGTTAAACTGACGAAGAATATATCAAAACTCTTTTTAAAAACGTCACCAAATCCAAAGAGTTCATAGTTAAGAACGTCAAGGTTCAGGCTTTTTACCACTGAATTTGTAGACAATAAGTTGAAGGTGCTTAGAAATAGAACTATCAAGTGCAAGTAATCTTCGTTTTTTTAGTGTAAAAGTTTAATAGTCTTTTGAAATGCGTAGTGAGGCTTAAAATCAAAATTTTGTAAACCTGCTGTTATTTTTGGCCTGTGACTAAGGAAGTAGTACTGCTACATAGCATCATTGGGGACGGTAACATTATATGACGTAATTTTATTAAAAGTTTAATTGACATAAAAAATAATATTAGAATTATATAGAATATCTGTGGTAAGGAAATTTTTTAATATAGAAACAGAAGAATTTGTGACTTCCAACAGATTTTTGCACTGTGGTGTAATATTTGCAAAATGTGACTTAATGTTGTTTACCTCCTACTGACAGATGTAGGTATAGGCATTGAGTCAAGAAACCATTATTTTAATCGCGCTTCAAATTTAAAAATGATTTCACATAATAAGTGAACAATTTAAATTTTCAAATAAATGGTTGAAATATTACCAAATGTTATAACAAGGTGCTTTTTACTACTTTCGCACCATTATCTACCACGTATGCCGAACTTTTGGCCAATATAAGTCATACCCCTAATGTGAGTATGCCCATGGGTACCTTAAATTACATATATAATAAATATTCATTCCTCACATATAGACGTGGGAGTAAATATAATAAAAGTTTATAAAAAAGCTTATTGCGAATTGGCAAATTTAGTGTTAAATTTTTTTGAAGATATTTAAAGTCATATAATCTTTAAAAAATCTCACAACATTATTATATTTTTTACATTTAAATGGTTATTTAAATATTTTTAATACCTTTATTTATTACCTACTTAACAAATTCCTTTTAGTTACATTTAATACGATTTCTATCTCATTATACATTAAATATTCTAAAGCGGATTCCAGAAAACTTTTACTGCAAACAAAACAAAAGTTAAGGGGAAAACATAAACGCAGAAAACGTTATATTTCCTTTATTGCTTCTCCCTTAATAACACAGAGATTTGTTGGCATTTCAAAAGTGAAGAAGAAAAAAATTACCAGACAAAACACAATTTCCGTTTTTATGATTATCCTGTAATTCATATTTATATCTACGTAAGGAATTGGTAGAGAAAAAGGAAATTTAAAATAAAGAAAAAGACAGTGATAGCTTTCCTCAATTTTAAGTTGCAGATAAAACAAAAAAAAAACACAAATAGAGATTTGTTCATTTAGGGAATTTGGTTGAAAGTAAAGCTTGAAATGCAGGAAATAGAATTCCTCGTAAAATGCATTCGATTTTAGTGATAAATGGGTTTAAATACTTTTAGGCAGTTGAAGCACTATAAAGCTTGAGGGGTTACTAAGATAAAGAAAAGAAACGTGATGGCTTGTTTGGGATCCACCGTTGATTTTTGGAAATCCTATATGAGCACAATTCTTTGTCAGTGTTTATCCATTATAAAAAGTTTTCATTTGCAGCTTGATTTTATATGAAAACTATATCGCGAAAGAACTTTTTCATATACTTGGCAGTCATTGCGGCCTGTTCTTTGGTACGACTATTTTCTTTAGAAAAATCGCATTTGGACCATCCCTTTCTTAAACGTACCGATTAAAATATGCAATAGAGTCTGTTTTTTTTTACTACGTGACGGCAGACATTTTTTTATTTTTTATCGATCAGTTATTAGAATAGCTCGTATTTTAAAACGTATCAAACACAGGTAGTCAAATGTTAACAAAAAAATATGCCAGAGATATAAAAAATGCCACAGCTTTTAAGCACTCCTCGTATGTCCTGTTCTTTTTTTTTTGATAAGTAAAAAAGAGTCTGCAATATAATACAGCTGAAAGCGTTAAGTGCTTTCTTAAATATAAATTTTAAATACATGGTGCTTTTTTAGAGACAGAGAACTTAAAACTAAACAGAGCAAGAATTTGGCTTTATTTAAATTTGAACTTTATTTAATTTTTTTCGAATTGGGTTTTGGCCATGTGGCCATAGCAACAGCTGTGACACATTCTTGATGGTAAACACGCATAAATGTTTGCAGCCAATTGTTTCATTGTTTTCGGCTTATTGAAGGTAAACACCAGACTTTATATACCTTCAGATAAATTAATCCAATTGCGCCAAATCGCTAGAATGAGTTGACCCTGTTAAGCGGGCCTTCTAGAGGAATTGATCATTCGTTAAATGTTTGTTTAAGTAAATTAATGACAGCGATTGTCGTGTGCACTTTGACACTGTACTACAGAAAACACAGCATTAATACATTCCCTTTGAGGTTAGAAAAAGTTAATTATTTTGTCTGCATCAAGAGACAATGTTTGATCTTGGCTCGTCTTCACCGAACAACATTTTGAAATAAACATGAAATTGAAATGAATGATGGTTCTGGAAATAAATATAAACAAGTTGCAAACGTTGGTCTGGTGTGAACCTCTTTACTATTCCCAAGCTGTACTAATTGCAAACCAAACGAAAACTGCCATATTGACTATCACAGAAAACAGTGTTGTCAATTTAGAAATCATCGCATTAAAAAATAACCAAATTCAGAACAACATCTTCTGTTACATTTGTAACCCACATTGTTTATGTTTCTCATTAATTAAAATCCATACATATTCAATACATGTACGTCTGTAATAACATAAGTTCATGTTCCATATGTCAACGTCTAAGAATTGTCAATCATGTCGTTGGCATTTAAGTCATTATTTAATAATATATTACACTTGATGCTTCACAGAAATAATTAAAAAATAATAATGTTTAGCCTAAAAAAACATTTCATGTAGAATAAAATAGAAAAAATTAAAATAAGACACACGAAATTAAATAAAAAATCATGACAAAAGAGAATATGTCAAGATACGTAAAAACAAGTTGACAACATTATATTTATATTTCTTCTAGTTACATGGCTCTTGGTTATAAATAACAGAATTAAAATGACAAAATTAAAACTAAAAAACGAGAAATATATTACAAACACGCAGCCATAAATAAGTAACTGCCAAATCATTTATGCCAAACAAAGTTGCTTGTTTGTTAGAAGTGCCTTTAGCAAACGAGTAAATATAAATCAAATAAAAGTGTTACAAAAATGTAAGTTAAACAGAAAATGGAAAAAATATTTTAAGCTACAAGAAAAGTGTTTTTAAAAAGAAACAAAAAGCTTATTTTATTAAAAAGAAAATTATATTAAAAAGTTCTATGGGGCTACAACAATTTCCTTTAGGTACTAATAATGACTAAATAGTATCGCATTGTCATCCGTTAAATTGAATGCAAATTTTATATAGAACCGACAGACAAGAAATCAAAAAAAAAAATTGAATAAAAATTTAGGCCAAATTTGTAAGAACGGAAAACCTGCAAGAAATTTATCTTTGATTAGAAGTAACTTGTACCCAGCTTGAAGCTTTAGATTGTTATTGGGAGAGCTAATTGAGAAAATCGAAGAGAAAAATATTGTGATTGAATTATACGGTAAAAAGAAACTTATATTATTATTGTAGATAATAATACATGGTTCTTCTCAAAACTACAACAAAGCTTTCAACTGATTTCGAGAAAAAAATTTTTTTTTCGAAAACAAATAACGCTGAACTTGGAATCAATTGTAGTGACTTTTAAAGTTTAAAATTGGAATCGAACATCATATGAACTACCTTTAAGAAGGTGGTATTTTCAATCAACCTACAACATCGAGCAGTTTTTCAGTATGTATTTAGCAATAATTCAAAGTATACTGAAAACACAATACTTTTTTCCCTACTTTGCATATAACAATTTGACAGTTGGCAACCTTGATATGTTGACATGACTTTGTACGGCTGTCAAGAAATACTATAATGTACATTTAAATAACGCAAACAACTACAGCAACAACAATAACTCAACGAAAAAATGGAAATCAAAATTTAGTTTTGCTGGCAAGTGTGAACATATCATAAACGTTGAAAAAGCAAAAAAAAAAAACAATAAAAAAATAATACCCTAAATGCATATACAATTTTTTGCATGACTGATGAGCACAATAAGGCGACATAAAACGAACGAAAAGTAAAACAAAAATATAACAAACTGCTTTTATTGTGCACGAGAAAAGTAAATAAATAAGAATAATAAATATGAACAGAAAGCATGTCACATTTTCTACTTTTCTATTACTCTATGTAGAAATGTTGCCAAGAAACATATTGATTGACTGTAAACTTGAGAGTTTTCTTTTGTTAAGAAATAAATTGAATGTGACTAAAAACATATAATTTTCATGCAAAAAGAATTACGATGGCTGTCACGAGTTGACATAAATTGTATTCATATTTATTTTTGAAAAATTAAATTGCTTTTTTATGCGAAATCTTCAAAAATATTATATATGAAAATGTCGAATGTGTTAATTAAGCAGCAAATTAACATCAACGAATGTAAGACGAGCACAAGAAAAAACAGCTTCGCATTAATATATTTTCTATAGCTTGTTTTAATTTCAAAATTCTTTGTGCTATCATTCAAAGTGCGTTCTGGACTATTTCGATTTCCATTACCAAATGCTGTAAATTTACAGGGTATTACATTACATATGTTTAATATTCGGTATTCTAATTAGTCATACGCCCAAGTGAAATCAGAAATATGTATAGCGAAATAAAGAGAAATTTAAACAGCTGCGAAAATTCAACTGTTTGGGGCAAAGTTGCAAAAAATTAGGTTTTCTAGGCAAAGTTGCGACCACATATTCAAGAATATGACCGATTTGTGAATTTCAATAATATAGGACTTGCGTTGATCGAGGTTGTACTGTAGACAATTTGCTAAAATTGTTCGAATAATCGAAAATAATTATTTAAGAAATCGAATAATTATAATGCGATTAATCAAATAAAATGTCGAATGAGTAAAGATAAGTATATATTCGATCCATATTCCTATAATATTGGAATATTTGTTTACATATACGTAAGTTCGTTAAAATATTTAAAACAAATTTACATTACTTGATTGATTAAATATTAAAAAAACAATTTAAGGGTGCAAAACATACCTGTAAAGAAAAAATTAAAAACGAAATCATTATAAATCATTTTACTTCAAAATATAACTCGGAATTTTCATTTTAAATGTGATCTAGATATACTTTATTACCCTAACGTGGTAATGTTTAAAATAGACATTTAATTACGATAAGGTGCAATTATTATTAATAAAGTATACAAACTTAACAAAATTATGAAACTATTCTTATAAAAACTAATAGTACTTCTGGATTTGCATTTTAGCTATATTTCTCTTCTAATTACTGTTAAAAATAATGGTAAAATATCACTAAATAAGCATGATCAAACTGAGTTGCAACGTGTAAAATAATGCGAACGTAATCCATTGGTCTTTTTTTTAAATTTTCCCAAAATGTATAATTAGGAAAACTCAACAGAATTGTGAAAAGATCGAATGATGGTTACAAACATTGTTTAAAATGCTACCTTAGAAATAGCAAGAACACAGACAAAATACTGTGAAACAACAGCACTTTTTCTCGATAATTAATTCATTCTTTCGCTACACTCGTAGTAGTGAATATACGAAAAGACTATCAGCACAAACATGACAGCAGTCACATTTACAGCATTGTGAAATCATACATCAACAGTGGTGTGCACTAAAATACACATATTAAATGCACACATGCAACGTGATTTACGAATTTTTAAGTATTGGGAATTTTATTGTAATTTGAATTCCTTCTCTAGTTTTTTTCTAAATATTCAAGTAGTTAATAAAAATTTATGAACATACAAAATCATTATATAGCAAGAGGTGGCAGCAAATATTTGGTATCACAGCAAAAGCAATATGCTAAATATTTTATTTTTTCTGCTGCTGTTTGGAAATTAATTTTTATATTATTATACCTTTCACAAAAATTGGAAGGCTATCTAAAGATTTGACATTCCTTAAAACATTTCTTTTAAAGCCAAGTTTTAATCCATTTGTCCACATTTCACATATACAAGCTTCCATAAAGGAAATGAAAATAATTTCACCGGTAAATGCTAATTGAATAAGCTGTAGTATAATATGTGTCTGTTATTTAAATGAAATTTAAATATTACAGTCTGTCTAAGATTCCGTATAATTACAGCTACTAAAATTGTCTTTAAAATAAAAAAAATATTATTATGCCTTTTGCTGCTGTCTTCTTCCATATGGCTGTAGTGCGTATACAAGCACATTTTTGTTTCAAGTCCAACAAATTTTGATTAAAATCGAGACTTTATCAGGATTTATTTTCTGAGTTACCACTTGCCAAATAGCAATAGTATTCGGATTGAACTGAAACTACTTTGAAGCCGTCACACAAGCTACCGAAATATTTAAAGGCACCTCAGATTATGCCGCCACAAATCGCTTGCTATGATGGTTGAAAAAGTTCTACTGATTTTTTCTAAGATTAACTTTTTGCTGTTGAACTTAAAATTAAATTGTTAAATATTCAATACTGGTAAGTAAGCAGCGTAGTATATTTTCCAAGCAAGAAACGCGATATATAATAAAAATTCAAATGATACTTCTCGAATATTTTTGATTCACAATATTCAACCTGCATTTATAATTTGGCATTAATTTGAACTTTTTTTATAAGCGTAAAGCTGTAAATAATAATATCTTAAAAAGTCTCTGTCTTTATACACCTTTCACATATTACGCTGTCACTGTCGTCTTTATTTATTTTATTTTCAATAAAAATTTGTTGATTTGTCTAAATAAATTAAACGTAAAATATTTGTTTTTAATTGTACAAATTAGTGTCAGTCATATATTTTGTTGCAAACAATTGCAATAGGTAAAAAAACACATGTCGAAGAAGTACAAAAAAACTCATTAGAGTTGGCATAATAATCCTATGAAATAAACAGACAAGCGCATTAAGACGCAATGACGTTGGAAAAAAAATCATTTATGTGAAAAAAATTAACAGCAGCCACATAAAAAGACCAAAAGCTGTTAAGGCATTTTTATATACACAATTGCAGCAAAAAAATTACAAAGCGATGAACAACAGCAACGAAATACACATCAAAAGCTTTATTTTTATTTTTTATTAAATATTATTTATTTTCAACAGCTACATATAAAAAACAGCAATCAAATTGAAGTCATTATTATGAACATCATCAACGTCATTATGGCCATTGTGAAACGCTAATGTTTATTAACCTCTTTTACTTGATTTTCTCTGAGTGTATTATAAGTGTTTTTTTTTTATGAATTTTTGAAATGTATAAAACTTTTATTTTATTTTTATTTTTTGGGTTTAACCAGCCAACCATTAATTTCATGGTAATCACGTTTAATGAACATTTGTTTGTTATTTTTATGATACAATTTTTTTTCGTTGGTGCTGCCTTTTTTCGTTGGGTGTATGTGTGAATTGCTTGAATTTCTTGCAATTAAATTCATTGATTTTATTATAGGCGTTGCTGTTTTAAAATGCACTATTAATTGTTGAAAGCTGTGATAAGTATATTAAAGAGTTTGTAGCAGTGACGTCAGTAAAATTTTAGATTTTAAGTTTTATATTTGTTAAAGACATATTAGCTTACCTCATAGTAAGTTAAAAAACAGCAGCAGCTAGAAAAATCTGTTGATAAATCGTGTTGGTGAAATATTTATTTCCTTAAAAACACTGACTAGTTGGCTGGATTCCGCAGCAATTAATCTGTGACTGATACATTTGTTTTGCATTTAATTTCGATAAGTTAGCACTAAAAAAATTACCATCTTCATTTAGCCCTTGCTGAGTGTCTTTCATTTTTTTTATTAAATGGTGT
Source organism: Phania funesta (assembly GCA_963932375.1). Taxonomy (NCBI): domain Eukaryota; kingdom Metazoa; phylum Arthropoda; class Insecta; order Diptera; family Tachinidae; genus Phania; species Phania funesta. The sequence continues at coordinate 96,691,461 of OZ010653.1, read as the reverse complement.
AAAACTTTGTTGCAAATTTAAAGAGTTGGGATTATTCCAAGTGCTATGATATTTGCATTTAAAATTTACCAAAAAGTGGAATTAGGTACATGTACATTGTGCATTGAACGGCTCATTTCGTAAAAGTTGTAAATTAAATTTATCACTGATTTCATTCATGCAATAGTTAAAACTAATTATTACTCTATGCAATGAAAAATTGTCTATCGAGAAAAATTAAATCAATCAGAAAATTAATCACAAATTCGATTTGTATCGGTAAATCTTTCGCATTGAATTTACGAATCGAAAGGCTTTTGATAATGTGTAAAAAGTTCGCATAATATACTAAGTTATATTTTATAAAAAGCGATACAATTATGAAACAACTTAGTAGCATTTCACTTAAATATCAAATTTAACACGCAAAATAGAGGAAAATTGGAAAAAATAATTTAAAGTGAAGTTAAAAAATAATATAAGGTATTTGTAGACGGATGATAGTGAGGAAGTTGATGTCCAAGAAAGGCAGGATCGATAGGATAGACTTCTAGGTATATCTCAGCAAGCTTTTACTAGTTGCAACACAGTAGTTTGTGAATTTATTAAAAAAAAGTTCCCTAACAAATTTAAATATGAAATTTCGGAAGAAAAAATAACGCTAAAATATTTTTCAGTAGTTTGTTATAAAAAATAATATTATTGGTCGTTTTATTAAATTACCAGTCACTTTTATACTTTTTATTACACAAATACTTCATCTTATTTTGTATTCTCGTGAACAAAATTGCTTTCGAAAGTTTTCCAATAGTTTTCTGCTCTTCCTATGTGCAATTTCTTATTATAAAATTTCACAAACGAAAGGGAAATTTTTCTTTCGATAAAATTCCCTGAACTTCGGTAAAATTCCACAAAAGTCGTACTAAACAGTACGAAATATTAGTATCCCCATTTAAATGGAATATATTTGTCTATATTTCGGGAGTAACAGTGTATTTTTTTATAAATAAAATAATCATTGAAGTATTTGTATATTTTTGCTCCATTTAAATATTTGTAAGGTCATTTATATGTAAAATAGCAAAAATTTGCAAGATGATGATGATTGGGGTCAGCAGCACAACTTTCAGCTGAGTTCAACATTAGCATTTAAATTGCGTACGGTTTAGTGTTTATATGACTATTAATTGTGATATGGTTAATCTACTATTTCCGTGCGAAATTCAAATACATCACGAACATTTGTAAGAGCTTTTTTACGACTGTGTGAGAGAAGGCCCACAATAAGAAATACAACCATAAGTAGAACTGCTGCCATTTTGTTTCAATGTTTACATTCACCTAATTGCACACAATTTTTGTTGAAAATAAATGTTCGTTATTCTTCTGCTATAATTTTAGTATTACATTGACTAAAGATAATATATGCAGTGACGCTTTTTCCCCTCCCTAACTCAAATATCATTAATAATATTAATAATAATGATGTTCCAGGAGAAATTTCTTAGACCTGCTTTCAGCCCTGCCCGTATGCCTATGTTTTTGATATTAGCGATTTCTTTCAAGGTACCGTTTATAAATCGCAAAATTATAATAAAGATAGTCACTCATATAACCCAGTCTATTATTTCAATAAAATCTCAAGCATGATGGGTTTGATTGGGAGCTTTCGGTTAGCTCTGCAATTGGAAGTAGCTCTATCATATTAGAATTTTCAAAAGGTGTCACTAGCGATACGAATACAACATGACTATTATACCTCCAGACGTTTTAAAATACACATCAAAAAATTGTTCTTGGCTTTGCGCCAAATTATCACATTTGTGTGGCTTGTAACTTTCTGTCCCCGTATTAAAATTTCTTCTGCACAGTCTTATCGAACAACGTTCAAATGCTGTCAGCAGTGAGAGATCACATGAATAAAGAGCATGTTTACAAAATTCCAGAAAAGGAACCAATAGAAGACGGGTCTAGAAGGAAGTGAGTAAATCGACAAGCAAATCAAAATTTGTCCAAGGGAAAAAATGGTTGCTGAGAAGTAACATTTTGTTACCTAGATGTTCCTCGATTTTGCTCCATCTCACTATATAACTTTTTTCAGACCATTATCAGCGAAATAAAGAAGAGTTCGGTTGCGGCTTTAAAAAAAAACTGCGAAAGCCGCTGGAGAAACAGTGGCGTAAGCAAAATTTTTCACCCACGGCCTTCTCTGTTTAATACACTGTTTGATACACTTATACTAAATTTACATCTATGCAAAATCTGGTACTTATGAGATTTTGAGCGAAATCTAGTTCAGTTCCACCAGATTTCGCATACAAAACAAAACCTACTTACGAACTGGATTTTGGCAATATCTCTCTTGCAATACTAAATGATGCAACTATGTATTTTTTGCTAATGTACTGAAATGTACAGAAAATTTTACATTTGTAACAAAAAAAAAAACATCGCGTTAGAAACAAAATATTTGCAATAACATTAAAAAATAATAAAAGTTTAAGATAAGGGGTTTCAATAGGGATAAAACAATAATAAATAAAGTGTAAGTAATATTACATATGTAATTATGTGTATAAAAATATTTGTAGCACGAATTTAATTAAGTTTAGAGCCAATTTTTTATTCTTTCTTCAGTCAGCTGTTTTAGTTATGAAAATGAAATCCAATAATACGTCAAAAAGCATTGGTGTAAACGGCAGAGATTCTCTTCGAGGTTTGAGCTGAAATCTACTAGATTTTGCGTAGATGTAAATGTAGTATTAGTGTGCTGTCATCTTGTCGCTACAAAAATAGTTGTTAACAAAAAGTTATAAATAGTAGTGCATTCCCCTAGTCATCTCTGATCGTCACGAATGGCACCAATTAGTATTTTTTTCTCTCTAGCGTATTATAAATATTTATAGATTTTTGGTTTAGTTGTAATTCTTTTTTTGTAGCTCGCTAAAGTAGTTGTTGCTGTTGTTGCTTGTGTGCAATTATTTTTCAACTTAAATTTTTTGTTTTTAAACTTTTTGTTGTTGTATGCAATTTTTGCTGCGCTTGTTATTGCAAACACTCCTCTATAAATTATATTGTTTATAACACTTACGGCAATTAAATTCACACGTAAATTTCAATTTCATTAATATTTGCAAGCAATTTTGCAAAAATTAAAAAGAACACAAAAATGTAAAAAAAAAAACAAAATGAATTTATATTTGAACATGAGAGTGTTTTTATTATAAATTGTAATTGTATTTGGCAGATCACTGAATTGTTTATAGCAAATATCAAGTGCATTTTTTGAATGCAATATGAGTGTTCATTTTAAATGCAGCTTAAGTGCATTGATTACAGTTTGTCGATAACATTAATCGATACATGATTTTGAAAGTTTTTTATTAAGTAGAGAAAAATAAATATCTTAAAGGAGAGTGACAGGTAGAGAAAATGATAAATGCAATTTTTAAATTTCGTTTAGTGTATTATTGGCATTTTTATAAAGTTTCCTGAATAATACATTATATTGGTAACATTATTCGAATTATGATCAGTTTGATCGCAGAGTATATATTGGCTATAGGGTGTCACTTTGTGCCACAGCATATTCATAATAAACAAATAATTAAAAAAATAAATTTTTTTGTTAAAAATTGTTCCCATGTGGCCATTTAGTGAATGCGAAGTAGAAACGGAAAGTAATTTTTTGTACAAAGCGGATAAATATGGCAAAAGCGGAGATTACAATTACTTAAAATAAGAACCTAACAACTCACCTTGCGACTACATTGACTGTAGGTACAATTATTCGGGAACTTGATGGTCATAGGCTTCTACGGTTTGAGTCAGGAGAAGCAATAGGAACTCCAATGTCCACGTTTAGTTAATGGCAATCAACTAGAAAACCAGCAGTTCTTCGCACTACGATAGGCTGCCAGTTAACATTTCAAATGCCAAATGAGCACTTAAATGCTTGGCTCTAAAGGTTTAGGAAATGCTTGCATAAATTAATGCTTTGTGGACAGTTGCAAGCACTTTTAGGATTATACGATATAATCACAGCTAAGGTATACGAAATTCTTTTAATGCGAACAGTTTCGTAGTATAGAAATACTGACGCGAGGTTTGTTACGGTCCTGAATCTACGTCGATAGACAAATTGTCTGCAACAATTTAAAGATAATGGTCTGTATTCGATTTACTACATTATCTGATGAATAAATTTTACAAATGCAATTTGAAAACTGCATGACTTTTGGTACAAATAATATTTTATTTAGGCAATATAGCGTCGATATTCTCACTAAAGTCTTCTCTTAGCATAAATGTAGCCGAGGAGGTTATTTTTTATTTCAAATATAAAATCAGTTTCCTCCGGGTCCTCAAAACAAGAAAATATGGCTTCGTTCGATCTTAATCTCTAATCGCCGATCAACTGTATCATATCTTCGAAACATGTGGTAGCCCACATCCCACTTATCAGTTTTATGTTCGTGGAACATGTTTGTCGCTAAATTTAAAAGACTTTATTGAAAATTGAGGCCGAATCTTTTCCACAGTCTAAATAATATTCGCCGGTGATAATTTCACTATTTTCAAGGTAATTGATGTCAATGGAATCGCATTTTGTCGTCCAGCAGTGCCATTGTAGCCGCCTTTGGGAGCACGTTCTTCTGGCGACTCAGTTGCGTTATGATAGATCCCTGTATCATTCAGGGTTATGAAAGGGGGCAAAATCTTTTTCAGCTTCCGGTTAGGCATGCGTTTGAGGTGGTCAAGTATAAAGCGCCATGGCCATACTTTACACTGGCTAATAAAATTTGTGTACGTGTGGGTAAAATTTTTATTTGTGGCTGTGCCACATATCAAAAATTTACCAAACTTAAATTTGTTTTTATAGAAATCACGTATAATTAGTTGGTCGCAAAATATTTCATAATTTTTAATTTTTTTAGGTGGCTGATAGATATTTTTTGGAAAGTTTAAAGCCATTTTTTTTGATAAGTATTCCCGAAATATATGACATCTATTGCCCTGGCTAACGCAATTAAAAACAACAAAAGATAATCGCAAAGTATTTTTGAATGAAAGAGTGGTTCGAAAAAATTAATGAATTAACGCATGAAAGTGTTGTTACTTGGAGATCGAAATAAAAAATGAAATTCGGCGAATATACGTTCTCGCCCATCACACTTGTTTCAAATTTCTGCAGGGTAGGTAGAATTATAAAAAAAATTGTGCTTGAAGAAGTTTGATGCCTTAGCACTTAAACAATAGTGGCATTATTTGCGTGAATAGCCCCTAAGTGCGTTTTAATATTCTGATTGTTAAGCATTATACCGAGATTTACATCGATGGTTTCTCTCGTTATGGCTTTGTTGGAAGACCCTAACAATCGGCGTTATTAGCAAAAGGATTCAAGTATCTTTTTGCACTGACATTAATAGTGCTGATTGCCACAAAAAAAATTGTATTTTATTAGCACAGAGAATTTCTCCACATTTTCGCTTTTCAGTGGCTGTCAAACTGAAACTAAATGACGCCTTTTGTTTAATATTTTAGAGTAGCTAAAACGAGCTGGTACTTAAAAGAACCAGGAAGTTTATAAAGCATGCATTTATTCAACTTCCCTTGTAGAAACATGGAGTTAAACACAAGAAATTCGTAGAAGTTGCTGAAAATCAACTGCCGCATTACTAAAAGAAATGTGATTTTTCAGCAATGACCAATGGTCGACTTTATTGATGCAAAAGAGGCCAAAACATGTATGGAAAATTTCCAACAAAAAGTGGACTTCACTATTGTATTATCTTGAGATGGCTGTCTCTAATTTATAATTTATTTGTACGCGGCCTTGAAGGAAGTGAAAATATAGTGAGCTCCTTCTCCAGTAGCTATTTCAAGGTACATGATAATTGTAGCTGGACATAAAAATTACTTTTTTTCGTAAACTTGTAACGATCACATACCACTACAAATTTGTACGAAATAATATTCATTTATTTTATTTGTCTCATACCCCACGTCACAAAATCATTTATTAAATAAATTTACTGATTATACATATTCTTTCCCCAATCCAAATCTCTCCCACTGCATAATTTATAATAAATTTGTTCATATGACATTAACTGCCTACATTTTATTGTATTTTAAATAAGGCGTATATATTGTATAAATGATTTTTATTAATATTTCACAGAATTGTATTTTACAAAAATGACGGAGGAAAATAAAATATTGTCTGTATTTCGAAATCATTTTAATTTGCGCCATAAATTTAAAATATTTAAACAAATTAACACATTTTTCATTTAAAAAAAAACTTCATACGATTCCTTTTGTTAAACACAAATATTTAAGGCAATAAATTTAAATTAATATTTAGCTGTTAAAATAAACAACAGGCTACAGAAAATACATAACTGCAGCAAACAAACAAAAAACAGACAAGAAAAGAATTATTATTTTTGGCATTAAATACACTGTCACATCATTTCCACAAAAATAAAATAAATATAAACAGCAAAATTAAGAAAAAATGAGTTTAAAAAGAGTTTAAAATCAACAAAATGAACACCGAAATATGCGAGACATGCCACTTGTCAAACGCACTGTTGAATACACTTAATTTTGTGAGCCAAATGGGTGGGTAGATACTGGGGGCGTTGTTGAGGCAATGATGGTTCAACGAGTACGAAATACTAAAATAGCAACGATAATAAAGCTACATTGTTATAGTCGGCCTAAATCGTTTTATATCACGGTACACAGCGGACATGTTATCGATGAAATAAAATGCACAAGTGTAATGAAGTGCCCACACCGCTTAACCAACTGCACATTTATTAATTTATTACTTTAAAATTCTTTTTCAGTTGAAAATTATACATCTTGCCCACCGTTGAAATCTGTGTACTAAATCCATATGGAAATTTAAATTCTCGAAATTCTTTTTGCGGTAAAAGGGAGATTTTTGAAGTAATATTTGTTAAATATATTTGGACCGATTTTCCCTCCCTTGTCAAGTTTGGTTTGGAGTTTCCGTTTTCGTGAACCAAACCTGATAAGCGATGACGGAAATTCGTTCCAAATATATATCAAGTCGCCCTGTCGGAAAATCAAACCAAGAATCAACATTTAATGCGATGCAGCACAAAGCCAAATAAAAAACAAGGAAAAGTTTTTGGGTGAAAATCATAATTTTTATGACAGATACTTTTTGATAAAAAAATATATTCTTTGTTTGTAGATATTTTTGGGTTAATTTTTTAAATTAAAATTTCGTATTTGCAAACGCAAAAAACAATTATTTATCTACACATACAAATATACTTTGTGAGAAAAAAGCGGCACTTTAAATGTATTTTCTTTGATAACTAGTGGCAGTGTAGACAAAAAGGAAAAAATTTGGGGCGACTTTGCGTGGAAAACATTAAATTTACTTTTCTTAATAAAAAAAAGTTTTATTTATGCAACCACTTTTAGTATTATTTTTGATAACGTACTTTTTGTTTAAATAAGTAAATCTAATGCAAATGTAATAATAATATAAAATCGCATCTTTGGCGAAAAGGTACTCTTAACTTAAAAACTTTTCACAACTACAAAAATAAGAAAATTTTCTTTATATTACGTTTGAAAAATGCTTTATTAAAAAACGTTCTTTTGAATCAAAGGGGAGAGACAAAAAAATAAAAAAAATTTCTGGGCGAAAGTTATAACTTTGTGAACTTTTATTTCTACAGTGTGTCTGGTAGCAGATTTATATTTTCAAACTTATATAAAATCGTAATGATTGACACAAAGTTTTATTAAGATAGAATGGAAATGCGGATTTTATTTTTTAAAAAGTATGTCATCCAGATGTCTTCCGTCGAGTTGAGCACACTGTTCAACTTGTGTTCTGCGACACATGCTGCAGTAAACTTGGTTCAATTGAGCTTGTTTTCAACGAAAATTTTCCTTTAAAGCCATAAGAGATTGGAGATTGTCATTATAAACTCTCTCTTTGAGGTAGCCCAATAAAAAAATCCATGGGAATTATATCGGGCGACCTCGGTAGCCATGGGATGTCCCCAAAACGACTGATCAGCTTTTGGGGGGAATTTTCCCAAAGCAATTTCATCGAAGCTCTGGCTGTGTGTGCAGTCGCCCCACCCTGTTGAAACTACAAGAGTACGATAGATGACCTCGCGGGCTTGGAAAAAATAAATCGAGGGTTGCAGGTTTTTGGAGACCAGTAACTGCAGTTTTGCTTGTTAACGTGGCCGTTTAAGTGGAAATGAGCCTCGTTGCTCCAAAAAATGGGATTTATAATGCTCCAACACCGTTTCACAAAAATTTTTGCTTAAATCAAAGTCACTTTCTTTTAGTTCTTGAACGATTTGAATTTTAAAAGGATGGAACTTCAGATCCGAAAGTCGCGGATTTTCGCCTAAACTGCTTTTAACCAGTTCAATGTTTTCGGGAGTCCGATATCGTAAGTGACAAATCCGCACAATCGATAATTCCAACGGCACCACCATCCCTTCCTCCACCAGACACTCTGTATTAACTGCACTTTGGTAAAAGTGCTATAATTTATTTAATTTTTTATTTAATAATTCACTTTTGCAAATGCAAAAAAAATATCTTCTGTCGAAAAGAAACCGTTTTGAGAAAATGCGATTTCCTCGATTACTACCAGCGCTATAGACAAAACGAAAAAAATCGACCACCTATAGTTCTGGCCAAAAATCATATTTTTAAGCGCTTTTACATAGAAAACTCTAAATGCATTTTTATCGATAAAAAGAAGTACTATTTGTGACAGTGACATTAATACTAGAAAGGTAGTGTTAGTTAAAAAATGTGAGGGTTGTGCAAATTTAAATTTTAATAATTAATGGTACTTTGTGTAACAAATGTAAAACGTACTAATTTTAAGAGTACTTATTTTAAAACTTATTAACACTCCAGGGCATCTCCAAATTACGATGTGGAAATAAGTCTCACAAAAACAACAAATTCAATTTGTTGGGGCCATTTTTCGTTTTGTTTTTTAGGATCATATTTCTTGGGGCCACATTTTGCAGAGCCTTTTAAAAGTGTGAACTATGTGTAAGGCATACTAAAGCAGACCACTACTGTTGTGTGACTTTTTCAGCCCTTCTTTCAATGAGTTGCATAGTGGCAACTGGTAAATTTGACTTCTTCTAGACACATCCAATTGCCATCACTCTCTGTTAAACATCCTGGTCAGATCATAATTCAAGTAATGAAACTGTTTTAATTCATTCGAAAAAAAACTCGGTCATAATTTCCCTTTTGCTTTATTGAAAATAAAAACATAAATAAAATGTCTTAATATAAATACTGTAACACAGTGAAAAAACTGTCCTGATCATAATGCAGGCAACATTTTATTTAAATTAATTGACATCCAGGAAATAATTTAATTTGAACAGTAACAAGCTGATAATTAATATCGGTTACAGGTGTCATTATTGTCAATTGGATTTTAATGAAATTTATATTTTTGTTTTTAATTGATTTGCACTGTATAATCAAGAAAAAAATTATAATGCAAATTTTATTTTTTTATTTTTTGCCATGTGTTAACACCTTGTTAATTTTATATACAGCACAAGCTTAAACATTCAACTGATATATGCTTTCAATCTAGAGGTCATTTAAATAATTAGTGAATTAATTAGTTAATAAACATTAATACACTGTCAATCATAATAAAGTATGTATAATTAATATTGAAACAGGTGAAAAGTTGTAGACAGGCATTTGTACAATTTAATGCATTTAAGCAAAATGAAAAGTGACATTTAAATAAATATATATATTTTATATACCAGTAATTTAAAAAAGTTTTTGTAAAAGTATTGCATTGTGAAGGTACGATCAGACGGGGCCAATATTAAATGAAATAAGCGTAACCAATATTTTTGCAACATTGTAAAATCCTAATTAAGTAAAAACATGTCCATTTCTAATAACGCTTTAGACGTTAAATTCGCTTCAACTGATCCCACTTGCATAAGATAATGTTTCCTAAAAGTGGTACTGAAAAGTGAACTTCGTACAAAAGTTTATTTTTGTAGAAAAAGTACTTCAGGTAAGATTATGTAAAATAAAAATACATTTTGTGAAATAAATTTTGATCTAAAATTAAACTTTTTAAGAAAAGGGTACTTTTTATGAAAGAGTTTTTATATGAAAAATATAAACAAATAGTTTTCTTCAAAAGGTACTTTCTCTGAAAACTAAAATTTTTTAATGAGGCAATTTTATATGAAAAGTGTACTTTTTAAAAAAAAGTTCATTTAGAAAAAAAGTTTTTTTTCGTGTAAAGGCTCCTTTTGTAAAGGTTTTAAGAAAAGACATACAAAATATTTTTGTCATAATTGTTTTTTTTTCGTAAAGAACGTAAGTGTTATAAAAAGGCATTTTATATAAAAACGTACTTTTTGGAAAATAAAAATTTACTCTTTATAAGAATGGTATTTTTTCCGAGAATGTGGCAAATTTAAAAGGTAGCTATGAAGTGGATATGAAAAATTTCTTTTTAAGAAATTGATACCGTTTGTGAAGTTTTGATGAAAAAGGTACTTTTTGTGAAAATTATAATCTTTTGCAAATGATACTTCCTAGGAAACTGATACATTTTATGGAAAAGACAAATTTTTTGTGAAAGGGAGATACTTTTTAAGAAAATTATACATTTTATGAAATATATACTCTTTATAACAATGGTACTTTTTGCAAAAAAGTACTTTTATGAAAATAAATTTTTTATAAAAACTTTACGTTTTATTTAAATATGACTTTTTTTTAATAAATATACTTTTTCTGATGCATTAACAAAAAAATGCACTGAAAAGATATTTGTTACACAAGATATATTTTCCATGAAGGTACTTTTTTTGAAATTGGTATTTTTTTTTAAACCCAAAAAATTCTTTTAATCTTATATTAAAAAAAATCACTTTCTATAATAAGAGCACTTTTTGTCTCTAAGTAAGTTTGGGAAAAAGCAGATAGATGTTTCATTAAGGGTTACTTTTTGACCAATTGGTTTTTGGTGAAAGAAAGTAACTTTTTGTAGATGAACGTGCAACTTTGCGCTAAAGCCTTTAAAAAGAACTCTATTTTAAACTGTCGTCTCTTTTAGAGACGTTAAAGTATTTGATATTCAAAAGTAATATTGCTACCAGCATTCAAGTAGGAAAGCAAAAATATGGTATTTTCACAGTCAAATGACAGCTAAATCGAATTGCATGTTTTTACGAATCATTTTTTAACATATTCAAGTCATTCCAAGATAATTTAGTATTTTTATATTATGTTTGAATAAAAAAAATCATTTTTACTTAAAAACATTTAATTAATTTTTGTTTTCATTTAAATGAGTACATGCACTTCCCCATAAACCGCGATATAAACAAATTCAATGATGTTTGCAGAAACATTAAAAAAAAACGTTCAAAAAGTACATATTCATTTTCTACCTAATTATTTGTACATTTTAATGTGGCATTAATTTATTAAATTTACAACCGCAGCAATTTGTGGCGTTTATTTATTTGCTTGTGTGTGTGTGCGTGTGTTTTTTTTGTGGAATTTATGACACTGGTTTATTAAGTGGTCATATTAAATTATTTAGCAGTTTTATTAACTGTGCGTTTGCTTTTTTGTCCAGTGTTTCCTTTTTTGTATGACTGTTTCAATGATTGTCTCGTATACAAAGGCTGGCGGTTAAATAGATACATAATATGTTTCTGTAGGGGTTTTGGGTAAAATCACATTAAAAAGAACAAAAACGAACAACGAAAATAAATTAACATTTCATTTCGTGCACAGTTTTGAGCAATTGAGAGGGATCCTTTTAAGGTGAACATTTTTGTTTTTCCTAACATGTCTGAAACTATAGCTTTTAGCAGAAGTTTTTTCGCATATAGGTTAAAGCTGAGAAGATTTCCTTAATGATGTTCTACTATTTTTTACATAAGACCTGACATTTTTGAGTTATAAAAGAACAGAAAAAACAAGAATTAAATTGAGTATATTTAAATATATTTACTAAGGACCAACTGTGCCAACTTTCAAAATTAAAGAAATGAATAGCCTCTATTGGCCTTTTTATGTCTTATTTGATTAAACTGTTCAGCACTTAAAAGCGTATTGCTATGTTGCTATTTTTGTAATCCCCACTGTTGCTCGTATTATACAGCCTCAAACATTGTTGTTGCAATTCTCCAATCGTGTGCTTACGTTATAAAAAACGATCTCTTAACAACAGTCAAGTTCAGTTTAAAATTTAATTTTATGACATGACTTCTCGTCACACCACTGCCTTTAATTGCAGTTGTTGTTGTTAGTTGTTACGGTTGCTGTTGCCGCTGTTGATTTGCTGCATTTACATATTTTGCGTGGATTTTTTTAAAGATTTTTTGTGTTCCTGTGTTGTCGCGTTTATATTCGTATTTAGTTTTATATTTTATTACACATTTCGGTTGTTGCGGTTGTTGGTGTCGTTGTTGTGTTCATTTCATTTAAAAAGATTCAAGTGAATGTGACGTGATATGAAGGCCTGCTAATTTAAACAGTCATGGCTATTTAAAAAAATGCAATACTACGAAACAGACTGAGGAGTAAAAAAATCAATAAATTGGAATTCAAGAAGTAGTTAAAAATATTGCCAAAAATACCTCCCATTAGCGTAACTTTCACCTTTATTAACCCGTGGAATAAAATATAATGGGAACATAATGCTAAACGTATAATAAGTGCAGCCCCGTTGTCCTTATTTCGCCTCCTACCTTTAGTTTATCATATACCACTTGACAGCCGAAAATAAGAATAACCCATGTGAGACACCGTTAGGATCCAGTTTTGAAAGTAATAATTTTGAAAAATGCCTGGTGTACGTGATGCTTTTCTTTGACGCACAGAACTTTAGAAACATTAGAAACATTATTTTCCCGACAGTTGCCGGCTGTTTTTGGCTTTACCAATTCTTCATGAACAGACGTTTGCAATCTGTTTATATTTCAATGCAAGAAACTTATTTAATTTGCAAATATTATTTCCTGATCAGGCACATTTTTCGTGAAATTGTTACGCCAATAAGCAAAATATCCGCTTGTGCAGTTAAGGTGATTTACATTCCTTTATAAAAAGGTCGTAGAAAACTCTAGAAAATGCCGATTCAAGAAGACACGATTTTTAAGACAACTGCAAGCGGTGCGGTGCCGTTTTTACTCTTCCTTGTCTGAATTGGAACACATTTGTGATGCAAAGCTGTAGTTTTAGCAGTACAGCGCCACACGCCTTACAGTTTGCGAGACAAGAAACGCTTGAGGGTTGATAAATACCACAGAATGCATCTACGACAGACCAATTCGTTCGTAAAAATTGACATCATAAATAGTATTTGTGGAGATAAGATAAGTTCCATCGTATCAAGCGATAATACGGGGAGAATTAAGCACTTGCAGGCTAACCTTTCATGCTTACCAGACGAAGTATAGCCTGATTTGCTAGGAGAAATGCGTGAGACTCCGATATCCAGATAACAAAGCCGATTTTAAGGAAATTCAGGAGTTTTTCCCTGTCTTTTCTTAATTCAAAATTGTTGATTTCTAAAAAAATTGTTAAGCTGCTTTCAAGGTAAAAATCGATTTATTGTTCAATAAATTTATAAAATAATTTAAGGCTACTCACTTTTTGGTAGTACGGTATCTATAAATAATAGAAAAAAATATAATTTAAAAATATATCTTAAAGTTTATAGAAAGTTATTAACGATTATAAAATATATTTTGAAAACTGAATATTTCATTGAAAGCCCTTAAAGGATTTTCCTTGACTGTTTGTTAATTCATACAGTAGGGTACTTAAATCCGTGTTGTTGTTAAATTAGTTTCATTTTAATATTTGCGGCAGTCGTTGTTGTTGTTCGCTACGTTTTTGTTCATGTACATTACGTTGGCATTCATTAAAATATTTTTCTCACTTTTTATTACCAGTGGATTTTTCTTTCTTTTTTTATATAAATTTTTTATTATTATTGTTTTCTTTTCCTCTGATGTTATAAGTATATTTTGTGTGTTTGTGGTTTTTGTTGCTCATTTTATTTTATATTTTTGTGTAAATATCGTTTTAAGCTGACAGTCGACTAAATTAATTTGACAATAATTAGCATTTCAACTTGTCATCGTTAATGAATATTCCGTTTGTGTTGCTTCACATTGTAGGCAACTCATTTATATTTTAATATACTTGTATATGTAGATGAGTGTGCTTGAGTATGTTCATATGTATTTTTATGTGTGTATTTTAAATTTGTGAATGCGTAAGTTTTAATTATTGGAGGTTTGGTGTTGAGTGTTTCAAACGTTTGATATTTTTTGTCAGCTGTCAAAGATACATACATACATATATTTTCTTCGTCATTTTGTACTCATAAAAATAAATTAAAATTTTGTACTTTTGAACTTTTTGCAGGCATTTTACTCTGACTTAAGCACGGCTCCAGTTTGAGCTTTCTTTACAGTTAAGAATGAGGACTTAAACATTTGGTTTAAAGAAAAACTGAAAAAGTTAATCATTTTAACCAATAATTTCGATAGATTTACTAATACAGCTTACGGCAGAAACATTTACCTCTGCCCACTTAGAGGTTTTTGAATTGATCAGCTGATATCGAGCAACAGCAGTGTAACTTTTGTGTGAAAACTTCTTATCCCTGCCTGGTTTGCGCGCGCGGCTAGCCACAACAAATTGGACTGAACTAGGGAGAATTATTAGCTACAAATATAAAAGCATTTTGGACTCAGCAAGAGATAAGGCGAAACACCATGGTTGAGGTAACCATAACTTAAGATTAACACATCTTGTTTGAAGTTCAAAAATTTGAGTACAAAGGTTTTCAAAACTATGTATGTATATTGTTGTTAACATGTTATGTTTTAAAATATTTTGTGATTTTTATAAAACTAAAATACTTTGGTTTTGTTTTGAATTGTGGTAAAAATTATATGGTTCAATCTAAACATACTACAATTTTTATTCCAGGTGAACAATTGCTTGTTTATCATAACTAAAGTAATGTTTAAAAATATTCTCAAATAACCATAATATGTTCGCCACAACAATATTCGGTTGCAGAGAACATAATATGGTTATCGTGATCATGTATTTTCTTGGCGTAAAAGTACATTAACATATCGAATGTGAAACAAAAATTAAATTTTATATAAAATTGTTAGTTTAGTTGTTCTTATCCCACTGTGCTTGTATATCATCATTTTTCTAGCATTTAAAACTTTTCAACACCTTTTTATAAGCTTCTATTTTGTATACTTTTCAGCAAGGCAACTAAAATACAGCACAATATGGCACACAAACAATAAAAATTGCTTAAGCTGTCACAATTACACTTAATTTTATTCCAAACAATTTTTCATTAAATTGTTTTTTCAACAACAACAGCAACAACTAATTTTATTAATGTACATATATGCATATCTGGGGGAAAATGAAAATAGTGCGCTTTTAATAACGTACAATTAAGCATTCATACATGTGACACTTGATTTATTTTCAACACTTCCTTTCGCAAAAAAATTGATATTAACGCATAAATTAAATTTAAAAAAAACACATTTGAAAAATGAAACTGACAAACAAATTTCATAAAACAAGTCAAAAATTTTTTGGGTAAATAAACAGACATTAAATGATAAGTTGTGGCAAAGTGCGTAAAATGAATATGAGTGACTGTGTTATTGAATATTATAAAAACAAAATTACTGAGACTTGAGAATATGCTAGAATATGGTGAATCAGTAATCCTGAAGAGTTGGACAAGAAAGCCTCCCAAGGGGTGGACGAGACAGCTTCGAAAGATACTCCTGAGGAAGAGGCCGAGACGGTAACACATATTGTGTGTAGATGCCCAGCACTGGCTAGCATAAGACTTAAGACCACGGGCAGACACTTGTTAAGTGTAAATGCCATGGTGGACTTTAGCCTTAAACAAATGCTAATAATTACAAGATACTCCGTGATTAGGAAGCAAGTCGACAGTCTGAAAACACTATAGTCGATAATAAAGGCTACTGGTAGCAAGAGACTTGATTGAGACCAAGGTAGTCGTAAACTACAAATCGGTTGCCTGAATCCATTCAAGGGGGTCGAATAAGGATCCATAAGGTTAGCGGTCTGCTTCGATATCCCCCTACATTAAAAATAAGAATGGATGAGACGGCACCATAAGGTAAAAAGGAGTATCACGTAACGCTAAAACGCAGTGGGGGAGAGCCGTTATAAGTTTGCACAACCCTATTCGCCTGCATAAACTATTAATAGCATCGAGCAAGGTTTCCAATGCTACAAAATTACAAATCTATATCAGACTTGTTTTCAAAGCAAAACGTTTCAGCACTGATGCGGATATAAAGATTATTGGAAAAGATAAATGTAATGGTTTAAATCCAAACGAGTCAAATCTTGATGATGCTGTCTCGCGTTGGACCAGCCAAATAAATCTCCTATCCTGCTAGTTCCTATTGAAATGAGGCAAAAATTTCTAAGAGGATATGAAATAGAAAAGAAAATAGTTCCCCCCTGTGAGATATAATTGATTTCTTAATAAGTTTAAAAAATAAAAATATAAAAAGAATATCCACATAAATCATCATTATCTTTAAATATTTACAAACTTTTATTTTCATTTGTACAAGTCTTTTTACTTAATTATTAAATTCACGCATATGTCAAGCATATTGCATGAAAATGTCAACAGACAAACACATAGACATAACATAACAGCAATAATGACAACTGCAATAACAACATAAAAACAACACCAATGCCGACAACAATAACTACAACAACGACATATAAAACACCATGGTTTAAAATATGTGTTGTAAATGTACATTAATTAACATACGTATCAACATTAAGCGCAGCAACATTCATTTTCGAACTCAAAAGTAGCAAACGCACGCACGAATAACCATATATCATCTAGAATCAGATTAAAAGCAACAGATACACACCGACTAAAGTAGAGAGAGGTAAGGAAATCTTCGCAAACTCATTCATATACGTACACACAAACACACACACGCGGATATTTATTATAATTATGTATGTATGTGAAGCGTACACATTTACCAGATAGTCGTATGCGATATTCTCGACAATATTTACAATATTTTTAATTAATTTTAATTTCAACAACATTACCGAGATGTGAAAAATTTCATGAATTCACATCAATTAGCATTAACGTCTTAAAGCACACACACGCACATGCACATGCACTTACATGTTTGTACACATTCGTACGCGAATGACTAAAAACGGCAAAAAAGAGAAGAAAACACTTGAAATTTCGCATCAGAAAGGAAACAAATCCATAAAATTGTATTTTTTGTTATTTCTGTTTTCTCATCCACAAAAGCACCCAACAGCAAACAGCCTTGTATAATTTATCATGTGTCAAGTATTTGGTTTTTGTAAATTAATTTTTCTTTTTCATTATATTTTGGTTTTGCTTTTCAATTTTAACGTTTTCTTCGGTGGCTGCAAGTATTGTAAATCGATCACTGCGATTTAAAGAAACTTTTTCTTTACCACAAAAGATTATTAATGAGTTGTCGTCAATATTTTCAATACACAGTAATTGGTTATGTCTTGTTGTAAACAGTAGTAAGTAAAGGATATTTATTACGTTAAATGTTGTAGGGTACCCCTTTAAGCAAAATTGGGCTATGTACCAATATGTTACAAATTGAATTTATACTGCTAAATTACAAATGGTTGCTCATTACAAGTTCGTATTGCTACGTATCACTTCTATGGTGATCGACGTAGCAATTCGACCAGTTTTTTCGGGCTTACGAATGTGTAATTTTTAAAAATGGCGGTTTTTCGAGTATGAAATATGAGCAATATGGGGTTGTGGTCGGAATATAGTTCTATTGTGGTACAGTTCCCTCCTGACTCTTAATAAAAACACGGCATACTTAGGATTTACACTAAATTAGTTCCTATTAAGGAATATCGCTTTTCCCAACAGGCATTTGCCGTATTCAATGTCTCCTTGGCAAAAGAAACAAACATGGTCATGATGTAGAACTCGTTGATATATAAAACCTAAATCCAGGAACTTGACAAGGTATCGTAAAAATTCCTTTCAAATATCCGGATAAATATTTCTTTCATGATATTAAAAACCGAAATTGGGTTTTTTAAAATTACAAATATTTGAACACAGGTTTTTGGAAGACTTCAAATAATACCTCGCCATAGTTACTACGTATGGTAACGTTATTAATTTATAATACACAAACGAGCCCCAATTGAAGATACTAGAAAAATTTTTAATCGGTCGTAATAATTATCCCATAATACAGATTATGAGTGCTACGGTGGATAAATTAGAAATAACCGATTAACCACCGGATTTTCATGTCCCAACAAATGAGATTTAAAATCTGCTGAAAGCCCGAAGATATCGCAGCGTTATATGCTTCGGCTAAAATCCAAATAAATCGATTCCATAACGCATACACTTGCGGAGATACATGACTGAGGTAACCATAATCTAAAAGCAACATACTCTAATTTATTTATAATGCTGTATTAGAGTCTTATTATTTTTAAAATAATATTAAAGTGATCAAAACATAGCCGCTTTTAATAATGCATCATATGGTGGTCGTTACCATGCCGCCGCCGGGAAGATATACTACTTTGTTTGTTTATAATTTTTGATTAAATGAAAAAGTATGGATCGTATATTGATCAATGTTTCATATAATGTCGGCAATTATGTATGGAATACAATATCAGATAAATGTCCGCCTCTGTTAGCCTCACAAATGCGAGTCCTTTTGAACACATTTTTCATTACATTCTCACACATTTCCAGCGGTATTTCATTAATTTCATCACAAATATTTTGATTGAATTGCTCCAGCGTATCTGGTTTGTTTGCATAAACCTTGCTTTTTAGACATTCCCACAAAAAAAGTCCGGAGCAGTAAAATCCGGCGACCGTGAAGGCCAATCAACATCACCATTATTTAAAATAACTTGTTGTGGAATGAGGTCTCGCAGTAATTCCATTGTAATCCTAGCTGTATGCGATGTGGCACCGTCTTGTTAGTCAAGCCCGAAGCATGCAGTTGTGGCGTTAAAAAGTTTTCAATCACATCACGATATCGCTCCCCATTGACAGTTACCATTACGCCGTTTTCAATTTTAAAGAAGTAAGGTCCAATGATTCCTCCTGAGCAAATTACACACCAGACTGTCACTTTTAATGGATGCAAAGGTGACTGATGAATAATTGCCCAGAACCGACTATTCTGTTTATTTTCATATCCATTCAAATGAAAATGTGCCATTCACTCATAATGATTTTTTAATGAAAATCGGGGTTGTCATGGGCGAGCTGTAGCATCCTATTGGCTTATGTACGGCGGCGTAAATGGTCTTCTGGAAGAAGCTCTTGTGTCAACTGAATCTTAAATGCAAACAAATGCAAATCTATGTGCAAAATTGTGGTCAAAGTTGTTCTTTGAAGACCAAGCTCCTGAGCACGGTTTCGAATTGAGGTTGTTGGATTGCTTTGAACACTTTCTTGAACAGCAGTAATGTTTTCAGCCGATCTTGCAGTACGTTGTTGTCAATGCTTGGGCCTATCAGCTACAGTCCCTCTTTCTTCGAAATCATTCATTACACGATAAACAGTGCGTCTTGTTGGCACGTTGTTCCTCCCAAAAATTTCACGTTACTTTCTCATCGTCACAGTAATCGATGATTGATTTTGATAAAAATGTTTTAACGATTAAAACGCGCTGCTTTACCGAATATTTTTCCATAATAATTTTGCCATGTCTATACTTCACGACTGCCAAATAGGAACCGTCAAGACTAATGTTTACCAAAATGGCGGAAAAAAAGTAGTATACCTTCCCGGTGGACACCCTGTATTTTAACTGCCTGTAGAGAAGTTGACTATTGCTCAGAACAAATTTTATTAAATTAACTCAATAACTGAAGCCTGTTGATCTTCTTAAGCGACAACTTTTTTTCAAATTTATTTTGTTAGCGATTGAACAGTACTCTGAGTTTTATTGAAGGTCATATTGAGCAATGAACATAATAAATATATCACATATATATGTACATAACTGTGCATTTCGTACTTTTGATTAGGCTAGATAATCAATTAAATTTAAAATTATCTGATGTCCATTGGACATTGTCAGCGTTGCGGCTGATATTTGTCAAGTGGTTTTGAGAACCAGAAATATTGACGTAAGGGAAACGCATAGATAAATATAATAGCATGAATTTGTGTTGCATATCTCCAGTAGCCTGTATTTTACACAAACACAAAATCGTTTTATCCTTACGCAAAAACACCTTTGTTTCTATTCGGTTTAAAATTTTGTTTAAAATGTACGTTAAGTTGCCACTGGCTTTTTGAAGTTTAAAATATCTTAGTCATGGTGGATGATTGATTATGTGTATATAATTCTGCAACAGGTTAAAGGCAGTTATGTTGTTTTATCATTTTTATGATATTTTTGCTTGTTTTGTATAAGCGCAATCTAACGATTTCAGGAAGTTTAACTTTTTATTATCGATATTTAATCGTACATCTATGTACACAAGGTGCTGGGGATTAAATGTTATCAAAGTAATTTAAATTTCGTACTTAAATCATATAAAAATCATATAATTTATTTTACTCTTTTCCCAAGCTATCCCTCATTAATATATTTAGGCGTCTCTAAAGACAAATATGGGAATTTGTCTGTACTCGTGTTGTATATATTTCAAACTTTACGTAGTCTAGATGGACGAAATTTATTAGGCAATCAAGTTGGGTATTTTGCCCACAAACAATACAATTTCGTTGTACAACTTTATTTTGCAAGAACGACTTGTTGAGTGAAGATGGCAAATTAAAAACGCAAAACATGCTTTTTGCTATATGGCAGCGATGAAAAGTGCAGTGCTATTGTACCTTTGGAATTCTGAATTACCGTAGTGGGCCCACGACATTAAAATAATTTTTCCAAAAATAATATACTACAAAAAATATTATAAAATTAAAGACATAAACAAAAACAATTTAAATTTGCTACCCTATAAAATGAAATAAAAACTCTAAAAGCATTCTAAGTTACCTCTTGGATTTTTGGAAATAGTACTTTTCATATGGAAAAAATACTTTTTCCGTTAAATACCATTTAAAATTTTTAATTTTTTAGCACTGCTATGTGGTGACTATGAAAATAAGCACAAAAGAAGATGAGGTTGTACAGCATCCATACACGGGATACAGTTTGCAAGAAACATCAACATTATGTGATCGTACAACCGTTGCAATCTCGTGTACAACCTCCTCAAGTTGTTCCATCGTCTAGGGTAGCTTTATTATTAGTTTCGCATTTTAAATATCAACGCGTATGATTAATATTTTTTAACTTTACCCATATTTAGGTCGTCTATTATGTTAATTAAAGATATTTACTTGCATTTTATTTAAAAATAACATATAATTTAAGATTTCCTTATGCATAATATAACAAAAAATATATACATACAACATACATATTTTTAGTGTCTTACGCTACTGATGTTTTACATTGGTTTAATGATCTGCATGTATATATAGTATCTGCGATTAGAACAGCATATATGAGAAGATAGATGAACAATGGCGTATGTCTCAAATTGTAATTTTTCACTTGAGTTAAAACGTTCTGCTTGAAACTATTAAGTTATGTCAACACAAGCAATTATATTCTAAAATACCACCACCTTAATATAATATTTTATTTTTAATTGGCGCAAAATTAGCTGCATATGTACTTGTATATTTTTTAAGTAAGTATTTTATTGTCTAGCACTGTTAATTTATTAAAAATTTGTGAATGCTTTCATATACAGGTCTTAATTAAGTCAATTTAATTTTAAATTGAGATAAACAAGTTAGTGTTCACTCTTCACCCTTGATGTTCAAAAAATCGGGTGTTATTAGTTTTTTCGTACCAACTACCACCAGAATATGAAAGGGATAGCCAAATTTGTAACAATAAGACTTTCCTGTCTTATATAATTTAAGAATATACACATTTAATGTGCTTATTTTGGAGAATTCTCAGCTTACTTGAGGGACCTCAACACAGTTGAATTGTGAATTTGATTAAATTTGTGATGCAATTAAGTGCTAATTGCTCGATTTATTAAATAAATTATTGTATGGAAAATTGAGCTCAATTAAGGCGTTAATTGCGTAAATCTTCTAATTGCGCAATTAAGGTGCATAACGAGCATTTCATAATTATTAAAAGTGTATACAAACAAATAAAAATTTTAACAATTTTACTTTAAAAGATCTATGTAGCTCTTTGACGCTTAGCTTGACCTTGTTTTGCTTATAAAAGTGTTGCTTTTTACATGAGTATTATTTACACAATGAACACATGTCGCCTTGAAAAGTGAACCCTAAAATAATAAGAATTTTTCTACAATAAAATTGTGATTATTATTTGTATTTATTTGTATTGAAATCAAACTAAGAAAACGTGTAACCTACAGCAAGAATTTATAAGTTTTACTGTCAGTTTCAAGTGACAAGCATGTCATATGTTACCATTCACTCTCAACTGCAATTTTAGATAGAAACTTGACGTGCAGAGACACAATGGCAAGTACAACAGGAAGAATTTTAGGGGTGAAAATGAAGGTGTGAGAACAACTGCATATGGCATATATTTCATACTTTTTATTCATTACAGTCTAGGGTTACCATAAATTACTGAACATATCCGTTTCCGTGGAAGTCGAGTAATTGATGCCAATTTAGTTTACTTTAAGCTTTTCATATGAGAATCTGAGGAAAATATATTAGAATGAAGATTTAATTAAACAGCTTTAATCAATAAAGAAGTGGGCTTCTTATTAGTATTTTAAAAAATTAATACATACAATGCTGTTTCTAAACAAAATATCTTAGATTATTTAAACATTTTTAAGAACTTAATTTGTATATTTATGTATGTGTAGTTTTACTAAGTAGGGGGTCCTAAGTTTTTCAAGTCGCCCGCATTTTAATGTCAGTTACATTATGATTCTTTTCTGTTTTTTGGTCTCGATTTTCAGACGTACACGGTTTTTCGTACGAACTGTAATCATGCTTACAAAAGATGTTGTTTGTATCCGATAATTAGCTGATTCAACCAAGAAAAATCCATTATTTGCTGAAAGATATTTTTTATAAGAACGCAATATTTTAGCAGAAAGTCACATTGTTTGTAGCAAATAAAATTTTTGGGAAATACAGTACACTTTTTTAAATGGTACCATTTTTAAAGGAAATGTACTTTCACAGAAAATATACCTTTTTGTGAAAAGTAAAATTTTCTAGTCAATGTATTTTTTTTACAAAGGGTACTTTTTCAGAAAAGGTTCACAAATCACTACGGTTTTCCATACGTCTCCCAGCCAAACTTAAAAAGTGTTGATGAAAATTCCTTCCAAGAATATCAAAGCAAGAATCGTTTATTCGTATTATATCCTTTTTCTTTACACTTTTTATTAATTACAATAAAAAACACGTTTAAATATATTAGTTTTGTAATTCATAAATTTTTCAGTAAATGTACTTGTTTAACAAAAGATACTTTTCCGAAAAGGTACCGTTTCAGAAAAAGTACTACTTTCAGAATAAAGCTACTTGTTTTCCAAATGTCTTTTATTCTGAAAATTGTATTTTTTTCACTTTTATTTAGTTTTAACAAAAAAAAAAACGCTACAAAATATTTTTTTTCAAAAAGTACTTTCTAAAAACAAATTTTTTTCACAAAAAGCCTTTTTCTACAGAAAAATTATTTTTTACAAGCATTTTTAAAACATTATTCATTTAATATGCGGCAGAGATTTGAACGGTATATTTACCTTACATAACAAAACTTTTTTATTTCATTTTGCAATCTGGCCGATATTATTCGAAATCCTATATATCACAAACTATAATATGCCGAAATAACCTTGATATTAAGCAAAATGTTACATAAACTACTTCATTACACATTCAAGTGTTTGCTATAGTGTAGCCAAATTATACCGGCCATTGAAAATGTTCTGTATGACAATCGATAGTTGCATGTTTAACGAGTAGCACTCAAAACGTAAAACACTCCTCGTTACCCCTCTTCGTCGCTGTCAACATTGTCATTATTACAATCAACATCATCAACAACAAGAGCGAGGATTCATGTTGTAATTGCACATTTGTTAATTTACAAGTCGTATTTTTTATTTCGTTTTAAATTGTTTTTCTCAGAAATATTGAATTCAGAATGAAATTCTACATGGCTGTGGTGCCAGCAAAAACTTATACAGAAAATAAACATGTCGCTGTTGTTGTTGTTGTTATAACAATGTTTCAAAATTTCATAGAGCAGCACACAAATGGTATTGCTTTGACAGTTAAATGATGCTGTCATTTTGTCATTGTGACAAGTGTCATTTTATTAAATCACAAATAAGCTTGACAGCTAAGCAGTGTTTTGGTTTGGTAATGATACTAAAGTATTTTGTGTTATTATTGTGGCTGTTGTTGTTGTTGTCACACATGATGACGACTTTGCTTACAATAATGATTGAGATAATAATGATTCTATTATACCAGAATATCAGTGAACAATATACAATTTTTTATATGTTGTTTGCTGTAGCCTGTGAAAGGTTTATATTTTGCGTTTGACTGAAATTAATAATTTTATTGTAAGAGAAATGAACAAACTGATGCTAGTTTTTTTATCGATATGTGTTGTTGTATGTGATAAAGTGCATGAGTCATGAAAGTGTCTTCTCTGTTTTGTAATTTGTTTCTATGTTTGATGCAATATGTAATTAATTTTTATTTCTTTAATTTTTTTCAAGCTTTCAGATAATTTTAACTTATTTTTTCATTTATAGAATCTTAAAATGAATGTCTGAGTTATTTGCTTCGAACAGCACGATTTAAAGAGTAACTAAGTTGGTATTTTTCAAAAAAAAAAATTTACTCTTCTTGTTACTTATTTTTTAAAAATATTTTTTTTTCATCTTATCGCCGCAGTGTTCCATTCCAGTGTTCCTGTGTTCCAGTGTTGACTTCTAATTGTTCAATTGTTACAGTAATTAAGCATTTTATGGCTTTAGTCGCCTATATTCGTACTTCAGCATCTGCCAATCAGGAACATCAATTATTGATTTTTCTATCGTTCTATGATCATGTCCTACCATATAATTCCATTAAAATAGGTTGCCATAGATTATGGTTTCCTCAACAATGTTTGCGTGTACTGTTATGGGATGTGAGTCTACTACTGCTGTCTTATTGAATACATATCCTCGTTAGCACGGACTTTATTTGCAAGTAGTAATTAGGCCCTTACCTTGGCGGGATAACGAACATGATTGGCGTCGTCCTAATGTTTGGAAATAAAAATATTGATTGCTATATGCACCTATCGGGAAGTATTAATGCCTTACTCCAGATTTAGCAACAAAATTTTTTTATAGAGCTTCGTAAGTTTGGTTGCCTTCAGTTCTTATACAAAATACAATTCTTGTGTTTTAATTTGAATCTTATTTGAAGATTCATATCAAAACTATGGCAAATTGTGTTATATGATTAGTTATGCTGTTTGGCTATCTCACCATCATCACTATATGCTGCACATGGTTGAATTAGATGCGGAATATCAAGTTGTTCGATGGAACAGCTTGTCAGACAAAATTTTGCACACCACATATGTGAGGTACTCATGGTTTAAGAGATGTAATTTTATTTTCTTAACAATTTTTATTTATTACCTAAATAAAATATTATTTGGCACTGGAATTTTTATATTTGTGCACAAGACTTAGATTTCAGAAGATAAGCTGATAGAAAACTGAGGCGAATGAGAATTTGCTTAAACTAATTGTATAGGCACACTCCAATTAAAAATGAAAAAGTTGAAGTACTATTTATGCAATTCACATAGGCATTGAAATATTGCATCGTGTGTTAAAATAAAATCATTGGTTATATTTATTTGTGAGCAGTAAATATTATTGTATTGCTAATGTTAAAATTTATAGATGTCATGGGATCAGGCTAGGAAACCTATAAATACTAGCAGCTAAAAGCCAAAAAATATCTTTAGCACAAAAGCAGGCGATAAATAGTTTTTTATATTGTTACATTTATTACCACAATAACATGTTCGTGTGTATGTGTATCTTTTGTTTGCTTTTTCTTTCTGTAGCAGTTGTTTTTGTTTCTACAATGAATCGCGGTTCGGGGAATTTCCGCTATGCAATTGTTTTTGCTTTATGTTTATAACATTGCGTATTTGTAGAATAGGTCGTGTCACACATCTTCGATTATTACTTCGTAACAATATTTTAAAAGAAATTCCATAAAGAGTTACAGTAATGTTTGGTTTATTAATTTCTCGTAAAAACTGAGTGCCTTCAACTTATTTAAACACGAATTAATCAACCAAACAGCATCAGTGGTAGTACAACATTAAAAAAAAATATATAAAATGAAGTTTTATTAAAATATCGCATTCTTATATGAAAATTACCAACAACAAAAACACAATCTTGTATTATAATACAATAATATGATCGATTCAACCATACAAGGCGACTGTGGATCGAGCAATTATGTTTACGAAAAATATTTTATTGATGCCAAACGGTATATTTTTTAGTAAAAAATATATTGTTATGATCAAATGTGAACAAAAACTTGTTAGCCAAAACTAAAGTAAACTTTGAAGTATTTTAAAATAAACGTAAACTCTTGGTAACTAATATATATTGTTTCTGACAGCATAATTTATCTGGCATGACCAAAAGCAAAATGATTTTTCTGTCAGTGCAGTCTGTGCTACATTGGTTAGTGTAAAAGGTCCTCGATCCAATTGATGCAAAATCTGAGCAAAATTCTACCTTTTCGGGAGTTCTTCATTTGAAAAAATTAAATGATAGACAACACAACTTAAAAGCGTCATGATCAATGAAAGTGAACAGAAGTAGTACCCCTGGGCTTTCGAATGGTAAGCGCTACATGGGCATGACTGTTCTTTTTCATAAAATAGGTATTTTATATTAATGAAGGAAATCCTAATAAACACCTCTGTTGCATGGTAACGTCACTTAGCATCTAAGATAATAAAAAAGTGTGGGCTGAAGGGGCAGCACCCCGTCCAATAGTTCTTTTTGAAAACAAAGGAAAGTAAAGTAAACTATTAAACAGCGATTTACAAAACTCTTAATACTCTACATTTATGAAAAACGACAGGCAGGCAAATGATATAGGCTTTAGCTATAGTTTAAGTCAGCGGGCTAGGTTTGGAAATGTTTTTTCGTGGACTTAATTCACCAGATATTATTTGCATTTATAAATAAGAAAAGTGGAGATTTAAGGCTACAACATAATAAACAAATACTGTTTTTTTCTGAATTTAATAAAGCATGATAACAAGAGATTATTTCATAAATCTGGTAGCAATTTTACAATAATCACCAAAATCATATAAAATTTAATAAAAAATTTGCTTCTATAATTGTTCTAAAGTTGTTACCACCTTTCTGAAATAATAATTCTCATGAATGAACTAGTTCGTCACTGGCACAACTGTGATGTTACCGTATATAGTGCTTAGCCTGTTGATATTTCATGTAACATTCACATCGAAAATCCAATGAATTTGGCAAAATTTGTAAATATCGTGATAAAAACCTAAACAGCTTAAAGACTTCTTTCAATTTCTTATTTGAAGCTTCTTAGCAAAAATCCTCGATACTAAAGAAAATAAGTGAAGAAAAATAAAAGAAACAGAGTAAAAACACTTTAACAACATCAACATCTGATAAATCCTTTTAAAGATGAATAATTGTAATGTTAACATCTTTATGTGTCAAGCGGCATCTTTATCATGCAGCTTTTTTTCTTATTTATTTCACTGCCAGTTCTGGCCTGCCTTTCTATTACTTTGCATATTCATTTCCGATGTGGTCCGACATAAACCATAACTGACGGATAAAGAAACAGCAAAACAACAACGAAAAAACCTGAGATATAACACAATGCAACACATTAAGAAAAGCGGCAACAACAATTTAGTTATGCCCCATCATACCACAAAATATACCTACCATGATGATTTTTTTTTCTGCAAGGTTTTGGGGGTATGAATGATTTAATGGCATGAGGTTGGTTTGCTGAAACATTTATAGTTTTTCTTTTAGTTGGCTGGCAGTTTGTTTTTTGTTCATTCATTTTCTTCATTTAGTTCATGCATTTTAAAGCTGTCAAGTTTTGTCGGTTTTAAGTCATGCCACAAAAATGTTCATGCCATGGGTCTTTTTGTTTTTTTTTTTTCGTTATTGTCTTAAATACAAAATGTACATGATTTGAAAGTAACAGCAGCAACAAAAAATGAGAATAAAATAACAGCAAACAGTTTCAAAAAACAGACTTAACAAAGAAACAAAAAAGCCGAACGAACGAACGTCTTTAGATTGTCTTGTTGTCTGTCATTTTGCATAATAAAATGCACAAGAGCACATAAAAAACCCAAATTGGTATGGCATCAGCAATCTAACCGACCGACTGAACGTCCAAACAGCCAACAACTGCTGCTCAAACACAATGTTTAAATACTACATACATACTCGTACATACTTCCACAATGTCCGTAAGAAAACACAAATTATACTCAACTGTAAATATTTGCAGCTACAAAGCAAAATAAACTAACAAAAACAACATTAAAATTGCTTCCAAATAGAAGTGTTAAAAGATTTTTTTACTTCGATAGCAAGACAAGACTGGCAACCAAAATGAAAGAAAAACTGCAGCACAAAAAAGTTGCTTAAAATGAATGAATGTTTAAGGAGGCAAAAACAGCCGTACAAAATATGTATATAAGAAAGTATATGTACGTAATGCGCAACAACATTCTGTAGAAGACCAGAAAATAAGGCGTTCGAAGCTTAGAAGAAAAAAACAATCCAGCACGACACCTTGCTACAACGTGTTAGATTACTCACTTAAGATAAATGCCACAAAAGGTGCAATGAATAAAATAACATACATAGACAAAAATAATTTCACACTTACATAAATACATATTTACACACACACACACGGTGACTTATAAGTAGCTAAAAAACAGTGAAGGACAACCTAAGGCTCCAAATTGTTAGCTAATAATGACAAATGGCAACTTCTGATGACCGTTGGAAAACTTGATATTATAGGCTGAACTTATTGCGTAGTTCTTGAAATATCTAAACACAACCGAAAGGAAATCGAGGTTGTTGTTTTTACCGAAAAGTTGCAATAACTTACACTCAAAAATTTGCTGAAAAATATAAATATGCCCATAGGTAGCATCAGTATCTTAATTTCCATAAGCCCTACGCTAAGCTTTACTCTTTAAAATACATTTTATATTATTTGATATAGCATGCATCATAAGCATCCTAATTTTACACTAGTATAGAGTTCCACAATTTGTACTACTTTTTCTACGGGATCCAGGCTCTCCAATGTATAAAAGTATTAAAATTTATTCAGAATAAATGAGCGCACTAGAATTGCTTCAATGCTTTTTTGTCTGGAAACAAGGCTTCATTATTATGTGTGCAGTGGTGCAGACTCTTGATATTTGAGGAAGTCTTTCCGAGCGCTTCCTTAACGTTTCATGTGATGCTGACCTCTCTCTGATGCTAGGAGTGGACTGGAAAGACAGGCGTTTCTTCCCTTTCCTTTGGGTGGATTTGTCTGGTAGATGATGAAGTCTTTTTAATAAAAAATTGGGACACCACCATTATAAGCTTTATAACAGTCGGCACAACTGGTGAATTTGTTAAAACAAATTATTTCTGTTTCTTATTTAAAAAGTCAGTCTATTTTTCACTATTCAAACTGGCAGCAGATACAACGAAGTCCAACCAAGTTTGGCCACACCTGCTGAAACAAATTCACATTTATAAAAATACGTACTTGAAAATACTGATATAATGACGTCTTGTAAAACGTTAATTTAAATTGCAAATGCAGTTGTAAACTGCCAGTAGGAAGAAAATACTTCAACCTCAAACAAAAACAATAATAGAAACCAACCAGAAAACAACCAGCGAGATACAAAGTAAAAAAGAAAAATTGAACACAATTTTTAACAACAAAGTGGCAACTCCATTTAGCGCTACAAGCTATTAGTCATTATGTTGTTGTCTTCGTTGTTGTTATTGTTGAAAATTCATTTTTTCATTTTTATTTTATTTTTCAAAAGTTGTTGATGTTTAAAGCGTGTGTTTGTTTTTTTTTCTCGCTTTCAACTTAGAGACAATAGAAACATGCATCAGAATGAAAAATTGTAAAAAAGAAAAACTTTTCACAAATTGCTTTTTTCTTCTTCTTCTCCTTTTTTTTTGACAATACTTCAAATTGCCAACTATTTTATCATGTTGTTGTTTATTGCAGTCATTTTGTTTGTTGATGCCTTTTAGCAATCAGCATTTACTGCTGTTGTTGGTGTTGGTTTTGTTGGTTTTCTTATACGGTAGATGTCAGAGGGTGATAAATCGCCAAGGAAGTTTGCAAGTTGTAATTTAGTTACTTTTTCCATTTTAATATTTTCTTAAACTTCAATTGAGTATTTTTTGGCTTCAGGGCAGCTATTTTTTTTTGGAACTTGTTTCATTTTTTGGTATAAAATTTTGTTAGAAACAGTTTTTGTTAACAGTTTCATAGCTGTGGCAAGTGTCTAACACTGTTAGCCGCATCAGAACATTGTTATACATACCTGAAAAGAAAAGAAGAATATACAAGAAATTAGTAGAGACATTTATGTGGGTTATAAGTTTTATAGAATACCATAAAAAAGCAAAAACGACACAGAGAAGCATATACTTATTAAATACTTTGTTTAGTTTCGGTTCGAACTCTGCCTAAGTTTTTAATTGTTTTAATTAATAATTTATTTGAAAAGTTTTACACTTTTTAAATACTTTATTTAATCAAAAAAATTAAATTGAATAATGAATTGAATTAATGTAAAACTTAGTTCAGTTCCATGCTAAAACCAAGATTACGACACCATGTAACTGGCATCACTTTGGAGTTATAAGATATAAAAGCTCAGACTCTAATTAAATGCTTAAATGCTTTGAAAAAAAAATTAAATCATTATGCATTAAACACATTGGCGATAGCACGCTACCGACTACAATCCGTCATAATTAACGATTATTTCGACGACAATAAGACAACTCGGCTGAAGGCTGTTGTCCATGCTGCGCTTGTCGTTGTAGTCTAATTAAACTGATTTCTATTTTTGTTGGCAACAAAACAAAAATAATGTTGTCAATAGAGCAAAATATAATAAGCAAATAAATATGCATCAAAAGTTTTTAAATAAATAAATTTATTTGTTTTATTTTTATATAAATGTGTGCAATATATTCAATTGTATATTTATAATATTGAGTGAAGTTTATATAATTCTTGATTTGATATCCCAACAGGGTTTTTTGATGTAGGTTTTTGGAACGAAATTCCGTCATCCCTTGGCAAATTTGGTTTGAAGACAAACCGGTGTATGTAAATTTCTGCGATCATACTTCAAGTTTTAGCGTTAACAAATACTTGATGGTATTGTTTGTCGGCCACGCCTACATTCGAGCGAGCAGGGCACAACAGTTGAAAATTGTTCGCCCCTATATTTCGGCACGTTTATTTCTTTTAGTTATTACCTACTCTAGAACATTACACATCAAATGAATGATAATTGTCTTTGCTTTTAGAATATATACAAAAAGTATGCACTTATATACATAATTATTCTCGATATTTCAGATAAATTAAAGAAAGTGGTGAATAAAATTACTAAAATTGGCCTCTTTTGGATACGCACTTCGAACAGCTTGATGCATCGCTTAAATTAAATAAAAAGCTCGTTACTGTACTCGTTAGAGATTAGAAGATCTATCCGACTATATCACAGGACTTGTTACACGAAAAAAAAACTGAGCTTTAAAAAAGTAAAATATCTAAAGTGGCACTACTGAAATATAAATGAATTGTTGCAATAGCAGTTAATATTTTAACATTACTATGTAGCTTTCGTTTTCAAAATAATCAAGTACCTGTCTACAGGTGCCCTGATGTGGACAGTGTGTTTAATGCCTTAAGATACATAGCATCAAGTCTCGTCCGATTAAAAGCATGGGCATAATTCAGCAGTATTTGGACGTCATATAAAATTAATTCATTTCTTGATTTCTGAAGCGAAAAACTAAGAATCCTTTTTTTAAATTGCTTACGGCACACACTGGGTTCAAAGTAACGCAAAATTTAAATATTTGTATTAACTTTTTTTCATAACAACTTCACCAACTACAACCAGATAAATGAAGACACATTTCAATATTACTATGAGAAACTTTCTCCGTTTTAAAATTCGTATTAGGCGGTCAAAGCCAAGTAATTATTTATGTTTTCCCAAAATGTGGTAAAAATTCAAATTTAATAGAAACTGAAGTATGAACTACTAAAATTATACTACGTATTTATCCCGGCGCAAAAGAATGTTTGCGATTTTTAATTTTAGCCTCTGATATTAGTCTCCTTGGTTTATATTTAAACTCTCCTTTGCTTGTAATATAACTATTTTCGATTGGTTATAGATGAGATGATGATTCTCAATTTGGTGGTGAATTGTTGATAATAGCGGATGGATTTTTAGTAAAATTTTTGATGTACGAGTATAAGAGTGAAATTACAAAAAAAAAAAAATTAATAAAATTTGCTGATTGCAAATGGCGAAAATTTGCCCAACTGCGCAAGTTTGAAGATCCTAGTGGCGTAAAAAAATTGATTTCACCATCGGACAGGCGGACATTGTTAATTGAACTTCCCTATATATATGGATATACACTTTGTTGGGTCGGATGTGAATATAGAAGAAATTACAAACGTAATGACAAACCTATATATACCATTTCCATTTTTTGTGAAGGGTATAAAAAATATTTCTTACACTCTAAACGTTGTCTTCTAGGATGCAACCTTCAATTTGAGGTATTTAGGCGTACAAAAACGAGATTCTGATTAAAATATTTTATGAGGAAATAGTTTTATTTTGTTGAAAGCCTAAAAATTTGAGTACTTTTCATATTTGGGTTTTTGGAAAGTATTGAGTCTCTACTTGAAATTACAATTGGGTTTTTATTGCGAACTTTTCAGATATTTTATAGTGAGGAAAAAGACGTGTTTTCAAAATTCAATTGTTTAACGAAACTAGTATATATTTTCTTTCGCTTTTATCTTTCAGAAAGGGTTTAATGAGAAAATTGGTATAATTTTTGAGCGGTCAAAACCGGGCCTTCGCAACTCTAATAATGGGAAGATGCTAGATGCTGTTTTTTAATTCTGAATTTTCGGATGAAATAACAACAGTTTACCTACAGGTCAGATTATCAAAGAACACACACGTTTACGAATTGGAGAATTACGGGAAGTTTTGATCAATTTGTATCCAGCCAAAGCAAGCAGTATCAAAAGAAGAGAACAGAAGAACACTTATCAAAGTCAGGAATTGATTTATTAACATTGCCCAATACTTCACAAGAAAACCGTGATAATCACAGTGCTGATAGTAATAATGATGGGGATTTTATCATGTTGGTGATAGTGATGATGAAGACTTTCATAGCGTTGATGTTTACGAGGATGAATATAATAATTCAGATTATTAAAATTATACAATATGCAATTACATACATATATATGCTAATCCTAATGCAATTTCGATAGCGATACCTTTGATATGATCGATGAACGAAGGCCATCAAATGATATAAAAATACGATTCTAAGAAATTCATTGAAAAGGTGATGAAGACTATAAATTTTGTTTAGCATATAAAAAAAAATTAGTTGTCTTTTCACCAAGTGTTATACTGTGGTAGTCATTAGGTTATATGAAGCAAACTTGGCTCAGTAAATTATTCAACTAGAATTTGAGTTTGTTTGTAAAATACAACTAATTTTTAGACATGAATTGTCTGAGTGTCAATATTCTTTACAAAATCAAAAAGAAAATAAAAATTTGCAATAATGTTTTTTCCTGTCTTAGAAATAATTCAAGAGCTACGTATAATATCAAACTTTAACCTTTAACTTCTTAATCAAAAGGCAAATTTGGTCGAGTACTTTGATAATGGAATGTTCAACCCCAAATAAAAAATCAGATGTGTGTGTGTAAAAAACACGAGCACCAAATAACTTTATACAGACCTTGAGAATTCTTACATATTTTCATTTTTTTTATATGGTTTTGACCTATTCCTTCTTTATAAATGCTTTTTTAATAACGTCGAAATATCTCTAACGGATGTTGCATGGCACAAATAGTGACAAGAGAACTATGTTTAATGCAATATCACATCAATAACATACAACGATGACTTTTGCAATTCAATGAAAAGTGCTATAGCAATACAACAGTATCAACTTTTCCATAAAAATACAAGTTTTCAGTGCACAACCAATTTCTTGCTCTTATTTAACACTGACAGTGACAATTTAAACTGCGTATCACTGCCATAGAATTGATATGAATGGGCATATGAAAACTGTTGGTTGCTATTGTATATACATACATAGTAGTTGTAGTAGTACAATACAAATGACATGACATATGACATATTAACAGACAACCAACAAAATTTTAAAAAATTCTTTAACAAAAAGGTTATTGAGGATGAGTTTGTTTTTTTGTAAAAGTTTGTCATTTTGAGATCTTTCCGTAACTGGTTTTTGTCAGAAAATATGAAAAATGAGAATAAGAGGAAAGTTTTTACAATAAGTTTGAGATATAGAATTTTCTGAAAGAGAAGGTGAAATTATGTATAGGGTGGTCAAACCAAAACGCACGATAATAATTGTAAATATTACAAAAAGTTTACAGAGAATTATCTTAATATTTTTGATTTTGATAGAAGAATCTATTGCAATTATGTGTGAAAAAGAATATCGGACGGCGAACATGCACAGGTGTTTCCACATTTCCTACAGACCCCGTTTGCTGAAATTTTTGCACAATTCTCCCCATCCTGAACACATTTGGTCGATTATGCTGACCAAAAAATCACAAAGTGCAGGAAATGCATTTTCATTTGAACGCTTATTTTCGTAAAGACTTGGATCACCCTACAGTTGTAGGTTTTGTTACCATTCCCATTTCCTGTTTTTGATAACACAACCACTACTGATTTTCAATAGAATTGAATGATTGTGGTTTAGGGTATGATGAGGGTCCTAAGGACTGGCGTTTTATGTGTGCAATGAAACATGTTGCACGATTTGAGTGTATGATTATCTCACGCAGAGATAACTTCAACTTGGCGGCAAGATCGTGTGATTTAACAACGCTAGATTTTCGTATATTCTCAGAACTATGCCAATATTGCACAAACAACATGAACACTGGAACACAACATCATCCATGCCATAGCTTAAACTTAGCCTCATCTACATAACGTGTTAGAAATAGAGATCTTGGACATCTGGCCTACAGTTCGCACATTTTGAAATTGATAAGACGGACAAATTTTTCATATCGCAGCCACGTCCTGTTTATTTCACGTTATCAACGCTATTTTGAAAAAAGGTAGTTGTAGTAGTGATTAAAAGACTGACGTCGTGCAACAAAAGGCATGTTTAAGTGTAACGCCAAAAAAAGTATCAGTCGAGTTCTAAGCGCGTACATGAGAGTTTTCAACGTTTTACTTTATTTTGCTTAACTTTGTAGGAAAAAAGCTAACAGTTACCGATCGACAGTCCGAAATTACTACAATCAAGAGTAAAGGCCAGTATCAACACGAGACTTAATGAGAGTAAATAACAAATCGGCTGTTTGAAATTTATTCAAGGGACGAAGGGAGTCGAAAAAGGATCCTTAAAGTAAGCGGTTGTCTTAGATATCCCTCTACATTAAAATATGTATCGAATGTTTTCAAATAATTATATTGAGGTAAGTTTTAATAAAATAAAGTGTCGAAAATGGACAAAAATGTTCAAGATCGGTAGTTTTCAGGATAGGTTTTCTATATAGGACAAGCATTTAATGGTAGAAGATCTAGAAACATTGTGAATTGAGGTACTAATCGGTAGAAAACAACAAAAAATTTACGCGCCCTAAACTAAGTACGAGTATGACAAAATCTTATTTTTTTCAAATGATTTACGTCGCCATTATTGTACTAATATGCGACCACCAACGGTTCTATATTACTATTCTCTTGACAGCGGGAGAATGGGTAGCACCACACTCCTCTGCAAGAGGTGGACACCGGGATCCATACAGCTATAGTATTTTATTGCTATCTATGCAAGTGTGTTGTAATGGAGCGCTGCATTGATCTTGCACTAAATCGCGGACACAAACCACAACGATCACAAAGGAACCTCATCTACGATCAGTCTGAGACTTACGTCCCAAGGGCTACTGGTTCCCATGGTACAAGTGTTTAGGTTGAACTTAGAAAGTGCTACCATCTTCTAGTTTCTGGGCCCCCAAATATTTCTTAGGGAGATGTTCCCCAATCTCACCGGTAACAATACATCAAGGTGATGATCATGATGACACGCATCCGTGGGCAAGACTAATTAGTATATAGGGAAGTTAAAAAAATTATATGATAGTAAATCGGTAAGCAAAATACGTTATGGCCCTGCATTTATATACGAGTACATCGACATTGGAAACGAACACCTTCAAATGGAGATCCTCAATTTATTTCTGACATTCCTCTGTCTGAATGGTGAACTATTTCCAGGTATATCAGATCTAAAAAAGTAGTAAACAATTTGATTAAATTTATACTTCGCATGTATTTATCGTATAACTTCCGAAAATAATAAAATGCTTTCTTGAATTTTAAGTTTTATTTATTAGTTATTGCAGATAATATGATCGGTTTCATTGTTCGTAAGCATTCGAGGCTTTTTTACCGCATTCACGTAGAAATCCTGAGAGATACGTTTTTACACTCTTGTCGAATATGGTATTTAAATGCTTATGAAAGTCATTGGTCATCATGGAATGTAATTTGGTCGAAGTTAAATAGGCGAATTTTTTATCGGCAGCGCCGAGGTGCTCGCCAAACCGGCAATTTCATTTCTTTTCACCGCCATTTCTGTCATGTATTCATCCAGTCTTTTTAAAACAAACGGCTAATAGCGTTAATGCTTGAACAGTTTATGTAAATGGAATAGAATTTTGACAAAAATTATACTAGTACAACTTTACTGTTAAGTACATTCTGTATATGTATATTTTGCATGTGTTAAAATGATATTAAGATAACTGAGAGTTGTCAAGTGCGAAAGCATTTAATTGTAGAGGGCAGCGATGACATAAGTAAAATAAAATGGTAAAATAGTGCATAATACCGTTGGCAGACGCTCAATTATAGTTCGCCTTTCTTTATTCCAATGTTGTTGTAGACAATATTTCCCATTTTTATGAAGCCATAAAATTATTTTGAAAACAAAAATGATCAAAAGCCAACCATAAATGCTCAAATACCACAAATAGTTTTTTTTTTTATAAAAATTAATTATAACAAAAACCATAAAAATAGAGACATAAAAGTAAAAACCAAATTAATACAGCACTTTAACATTCACATAGATTATTTGTAGTTTAGTTTTATTTCAGCATATTTTATTTTTTAAATAATTTTATTTCTAATTATAAAATGCAGTCAAAAGCAAATAAATAATTGTAGAAATATGTGTATAAATTAAGTGTGCTATAAAACGCAATAACACTGCCATAAATTTTACGATCAATTTCATTAATAAGCGGCAATAAATTAAAGCGCGCCCAAGTCAAACAGGCCAAACAGCCAACAAACTACACATGACTATATACTTGTTAAACATCATGCCATAGCTGAAAGGCCATTTATCCACAAAATCTATATACATAATAATACTCACATACAAATTTATAAGAAAATATATTGAAAAGAGAAATAACTATAAAACAAGCACAAATAAATATACAAATTATAAGTTATTGGCATAAATAATGCTACTAATACACGAACATATGTAAGTATAAATGTAAATATATGAATAGGCGTTTTCAATAAGCACAGGTATTAGCGTAATTCCTTTTTTTAAGCCCCACACGCAAATGAAAACATGATAATCCAAAAGAAACATATTAAAATTGAATCATAATATTATTGTAGCTAGAATTATAGGAAGCATTCAACCAGGATCAAGGATAAATTTTTTTTCAAAAACAAGCATCTCAGTCATACTTTAATTAAAATATAACATTTTGTGGTTGCAATAACTTTATTATTTTTACATATATTGAAAATATTGTGATTATGGTTCAGTAAAAATGTAATTGTGTAAGTCATTTGAGTTATATAGTAATAATTTATTGACTGAATGTAAACAATTACTTTTATATTCAAATAACCATAATATGATTGTCACACAAACATATTTTTGTAGAGAACATAATATAGTTGTTGTGATCATGCCACAACTATGTTTTTTTTGGCTATGTATGGAATATTACATCGTTTAAGTAGCTGGAATAGTTTCGCGTTATGGCGCGATACCGATATGCATAATTTTTAAAGACTCTGATTCATAGATTCGGCTGAATGTGAGCGGCGGCCTTATTTTTATTGACTTTAAGGACATTAATAACGGTCAACTTTTACGTTCATATTGGCTAAATTACTTCCCTTTTGCGAGAGGTAACCATACCCCCAAATCGATAATGCAGAATATAAGTTACGACCTTTGCCATGTGGGACATAATATTGCCCCTCTTGAACCATATGTCATGCAAGCTAATATCATTCAATTCAGGTTAACAGCGATAGGTCATTATTGTTCTTATCGTTGTGGTCATCTTCCAAATGCTCCTTTGAAGTTGCTGCACTGTGGTAACTTAACACCAGAGCAATATTCCGCTAAAACCACATTACTGCATACTATTTACATCGTAAAAATATTTTCTAAAGAATTGTAACAATACCA
Organism: Phania funesta; assembly: GCA_963932375.1. Lineage (NCBI taxonomy): Eukaryota > Metazoa > Arthropoda > Insecta > Diptera > Tachinidae > Phania > Phania funesta. The sequence continues at coordinate 96,652,332 of OZ010653.1, read as the reverse complement.
AAATATTACACTTTTCTAAAAACTATTCCTCTCATTTTGGGAGACTTATTGGGGTTTTAAATGAAATTATCTCTAAATATGCAGTACATTAGTTTCGTATTTTATTTGTGTTTTAAACATGCTCATTAACTATTGCTCTCTCGCTGCACTCGGCTGCAGGTCGAAAATGTCGCTTTTATTCAATTGTATATGAATTATCTGATTGCTATTAGAAGAGAAAATTTGTTTTTTTATTGTTTCTCCATTTATCCGTCTCTCGTAGTTAAAGTTTAGCAGATAATATAGTTTAACGAATATTATCTTATTTTGTTCCGGCAATCGTAGTAGTATTTTACCTAGATCCTACTTCCCAGAATTGCATGATATCGCTATGGATATCACTACAGCACATAATGTGAATAAGTCCACAATTTATCCCATGTCCTCTCAAAAATTATGTTAGCAATGGTAAATGTATTAATCGAATAATCGAAATATAAATGAACATAAGTATGTATATTTTCTTATCACAAAACAAGATAATATAATTACGTTATAAACAACGAATATGCATATAAGTAAGATGTATAAAACAACAACAAAAAGTATTAGAGCACGAAAATATAATTTTTTTGGTTTTGTTTTAAAAAATCAAAGTTAAACTTTGTCATTGCATTACAAAACATCCGTTTAAAAAATTATTCGGTATCAAATCTTATTTGAAAACTTTACTTAAAAAATTAAACTATGTGCCATATTCGATCTGTTCTGCCCCAACGTGCCCAACGTGTCGAAACCACCATCTTTGAGGTGTCGAAACTGCCTACAAGTAGTTCCAGAGAGAACACAAATCTCCTCAACAGGACTACGATGAAAAAAGTCAAAAATCGCCTACAAATAATTTTCTTTGGTGTAAAATTTTCCATTTGCATTGCAATGAAAAACTATATTGTTTTGAAAGTAAAACGACTTTAAATTTCTGCTAAAAAAAACTTTGTCATCGGCAGCATATTTTGCCATCTGTTTTTTAACAGCGAGAACTTGTTTGCAAAGCCAACATTGAGGAAAAAAATTATTTTATAAAATTAGGAAAGTGAAGTTAAGCGGTTTGGCGAATTTAATTTTTTTTAAACTTGTTTTGAGTTTTTGCTGTTAAACACACACACACATTAATTTTTATTGCAGTTAATTAAAAAGAGCTAAATTCCCTTTTAAGGCGATTTTTTGTGTCTTAATTGTTTATTGTATTTTTTGCCTTTTATAAAACTCAATTATAATAAAAACAAATTATAAATTGTTTAAATTATCTCGTATAAAAACTGCAAATATTTATGGCTTTTGTATAAATATTAATAAGACAATTAATTTTTATTTGTTTGTAATTTATATTTTCTCCCATAACTTAATGCAAACGAGTTTGATTGTTATTTATTATTGATTAATAATAATTTAATAAGTTGTAATTACTTTGTTTGGAAAAGAGTAATAAGAAATTTTATCTTAAAAATGCTAAACAGCAGCGAGCAACGAGGTGTAAATTAAGATATTTTATAAATATTTGACGGATGATTATACCAGATTTATAGTAGATTATATCTTCTTTTTATATTCTTCTTAGAATTCTGTTCTTGCACGTAAATAACTGATATATATTTTTTTGGAAGCTGTTTGTAATAAACATGCGTGTTGACAAAATTAATAAAACTTTTCAGCCACAATTTTTCCTAATAGGAATGAAATTTATCCGAATCAATATTGAACAGTGTGTTATAGATACCAAAAGTATGTGCAAATAAAACAACTTATGTCAGCAAATCATATTTTCAAAGCACATATTTTTCGCCTTCATAAATAATTGCGTAAGTTATCAAACCAATTTTTTTCAGGCTTGAAGCTGAAAGAAAAAAATTGATAAACGTCTAGTGGACAATAAAAGGGAAGTAGCTAAAACATCTTAAGGCAACATATGTTGTTTTAACAAAAATGATATTAATCTCACCCATGAATATTTTTAAAGCAGTAATATATTTCTTATAAACCAAAATTTATGTAAAATAGTTTTTCAAAGGTATGTGGACATGCCTCGTTGGTATTGAAATTTATTGGACAACGTTTGTACTTGTGTTGTCTTTTTATAAAAGAAAATGCAATTTTTTAAACACGAGGGCAATGGCAACTTAGCTGTCCTCTAGAAATAATGACCCAAATAAACTTATGTCGAAAAACTACGTAATAAAGTCAGACAGAAGCATAACCCCGCTATAGAGAGTCCACAGCCTAATCTGTGGAAAGCTGTAAGCCACTTACAATGCCCTATTGGCTAAGAATCCCATGCTACTACCTGAAAACCGCACATGGGATAAAAACTTAATTTAAAGGAGTAAAGTTAACGCTTTCTTTAATCATTTATACATTTTTTCACACCACATGACATAAATTGTTGCATCATCCTAATTATCAGTTACACTGCGACTGATGCTATGAAATTTCAGTTATGCGTATTAAAGACAAAAATTAAAAATCTTGATATGAAAAAATCTCACGGACCTGATACTGAAACTTACCTCCATCTGCTGTGAACATTTTACTACTTATACTTAATCCCATGCTGCGAGTTGGCTTTTTTCCCAAGTTATTGGGGTAATTATGAATCGTTAAGAGCTCTAAAGCAGAAAAGGACTGAAGTCGGATTCGTATTATAGTATCATTCGTCTACTGTTATTTTTGCTACAATTTTTGGAAAAATTATTTATTCCGTAATCAAAGCTTTATCTTAGTGAACAAAACATTCTTCCGGCCCATCAGTTTGGTTTTTGAGCAAGGCATAACACTATTGGACAAGTCCGTAGCGTTGCCACCGTTATTTTAATGTTTTTTTTTTAAATACGCAATACTGTTCAGCTTTATTTATTGATATTTCCCAGGCGTTCACTAAAGACTGGTATCATGCGCTACTCACTGAAATAGCTCGAGTTCCTCCTGGAAACATCTTAAGAGCAACGACAGAACGATTAAAGTAAGTTCAAAAGGATCAGCTTTCTAAAATTGGGAAAAACTCTGCAGGAGTCCCTCAAGGTAGTACATTATACGAAATCTGTGCAGTGGATAATCGAAAAAGATCAAATACATTTGCCCTACAATAAAATTTATTTGAAGAAAATAGAAACTAAAGACATTTTTCTTTATACTTTACAATCATTAAAACTAAGATTACTTACAATTTTTGGACTGACGGTAAACTAACAATTAAGAGAACAAAAATAAAACACTGAGACGAAATATGACATGTCTCCTTCTAGCTGCCCTCCCTACCTGGCTATTGACCTGGCTACAGAGATACGATTTGAATACTTATTGTAAATTTGTATTAAAAAGATTCAATAAAATAAAATTAATATAAAAAATTTTTTGCATCAATGGCACCAAATCGACCTACGTGGAAATGCGCGGTTATTCAGGAAAACAGCATAAATATGTTACTAATGCTTTTAAAACACACACCCACGAGTAATAAATTATTAAATAATCAAAAATTAATATTAAAATTTATTGTAGAAAAAAAAACGCATGTGCTTATTTGTATTTTTATGTAGGGGCTCGCAATACGTCACCAGTCTAAAACGACTTAAATATGTAGTTACAATCTGCTACAATAAAATAATTTGGCGTCAATATCTTGAAATTGAACTAAAGCGGTTTTTCATAAAAACCACAACAAAAGTTTTAGATAGAAAATATTTTGAAATTCGTTCGATTTCAATAGGACAAATTTTGCTATGTTTCCTTTTGAGAAGTTAGAAGCAATGGCTAGGTTTTTGAACAAGATTTGTTATACAATAGGATGGAATACTTTGTCTACAAAATCTTTAAAAATTTCTATTGTTCATTTATGACCGTTTTATTGAAAGTTGGCTTTTTTATTTTTAGTTTACCCTCCTAACAGCTCAACTGGATATGTGACGTAGGGATACGCAGAAGCATCCACTTGTTTGAGTAACGCCATCCAATTTGCTGCTAAGGGAGACTGACTTCAAAGGGAAACTTACTGCTCTGCAGCGGCGGCAGCAACACTTTACTCTAAACATTCCCTACAAATACAGGTGTGGATACCCAATAGCGTCACATGTTCGATAGGTCGACCCGAATTGTTTGCGCGAACAATATTTCTTATAGAACTTCATTGTTGATATAAAAATTAAATTATTATAATCATATATATGTCGCAGATTTTTACATGGATTGGCGACCTCAGATGAATATCCACTAATCTTGATACATATTGCGCAGGAATTGTTAAAAACTTCTGCGCTGTAAAACTAAACAGCAAATACACACAAACCATTATTTGAGTAATATCTCTCGAAGCCAAATTGATTTTTGCCTTTGAACATATCACTCTACTCCGTCATTTCTTTTACAAGATCTTTAATACTCTCACTCCTTAAATCAATCGATCATTTCCTGAAACCACTGCAATGGCATTTGTATTTATATACCACCTGCATATTTGCAACAATGTCAGTTTTTATTTACCGCCTGCGGTCTTTAAAACGTAATCATAATTTATTACATTTTATTCATAAAATTATATAGTTAAATTTATTTATTTCAATTTGTGCAAGAATGAACAAATAATTTGCAATTCTACACAGTGCAAGAGAAAAAAACAATGTACTCGTACTTCAATAAAACTTACAATAATCGTGCGAAATTTCCGTAGAGTCTTGTTTTGCATAGAATGGAGTTGTGCATATAAAGTGCATAAAGTTTTTGCTGTATTTTGCCACAGCACGTTGTAGCAACATTGCCATTGTGGTGTTGTTGTTTGGAATTGAGCGTGGCGAGCATGGTTAAGTGAGATACACTTGGAGAAAATTATAGTATAAAAAAAAAATTATGCCAGAGTTAAAAAATAAGAATATTAAAATTATTAAAAATATAAATATTATATTAAGGATACATAAGATGTATGTAGGTGGTGATGGCGTAAGTCTAATAAATGCAGTTAGCATTTCACATAATTGTTTGTTCCTACAATGTCATGTTTTATAGGATGTGTGGCCAGCTTGTTTGAACCAAATTTTACGACAATTTATACCTGTTGAAACGGCGGTTGCTGTTCAGAGTTCGTTTCGGCAATTTTCCTCGCAGAAAATATATGGACTAAACACTTCACCTGTCAATAAACCTAAGCAAATCGTCCTTGTGTTCATGAAGACCTGCTCTAATATTCTTAGGGTACCAAATTATTAATGTAGACAATCAAGACATTTTTGTAGAGAAACTGTTTCAAATTCATGCTCTAAGGAGCTAAAAACAGATAAAATAACAATTTCAACAGTCGGCCGTCTTCAATTGTCGGGAGAGTAGTATGCTTTTAAGCCATTATAATTCATGTTCACTTTATTGTATCAAGTACATACGTTATTAAAAATTGTCATTCAAAACTTCAGTTCAGTTGCCGATTACGTGACCAAAAGTGGCACTAAGAACAGGCAGCATTTTTGTCATGAACGAAAAATGGCACAGAAGATGACACATAGCCGACCCCGGTTTATCTCCAAAGCAAGCTTGAAAAGGGACGACGAAAATTCGTAACCCAGTCATGCACGGAGCAACTACAAGCAGGAAATTTTATTGTTTAATCTTGTCGTGTAACAAGAATCTTATTTGCAGATCACAAATTTCAAAATGTATTCTCTGATATTTCGGATTCTTTGCCCTTAATAGCGATTGTTGGCAATTGTTTAAAATACTAATTTTTGTCGCTCCCCTAAATGCAGCACATTGTTTGTTTCTTGTGTCTCCATTTTAATTGCGAACAAAGTACGTATATATTTGTTAAAGGCTTGAAAACAGCTTGAATTTTAACCTTGGTGGTTTTTCAATCGGACTTTCGATTCAATAAACGATCCCCGCTATCTCGGAATCTTCCCCTCCAATATCCAATCTATGCAAACCATTGGAAAATTTATTGATTTTCTTACGGTGTCGCTGGGCCTTCTGTTATTTAACTCTGACAATATTTTGACTTTTATGACGGCATGGTATTTTAAGTCCAATTAGAGTTTGGTTCTATTTTGTCTACACTTTTATTTCGACCCAACGCTTTAACTTTATGTGCTTTAAGTTTAATACGTAGTTATGATTTAGCAGTGATTTATTTGGCTATTTGATAGTTTAGTTCCGACAAAACTGTGATTTTAACACATTTTTACCCTGTCAGTTTTCTACATTTACTTTACTTTACGTTTTTACTGTTTGCTGCAACATTTTTCTTTGTACTACTAACTACTACTAACGTGGTACTAGTTCAACTAAGATTTTTTCTCCAACTTTTGCCCTGCTTATATTGAACAAGTTATCTGTATATTTTACTCCGTATATGCTCTGAATATAGTGTATCTGTACCGTAAACTATTATACTCTGTGTTTTTTGTATTCTTCATAGACATTTCTCAAATTCATGAAAATTTTATAATATTTCAGCTATTATGCATATACAAGTCTGTCTTTAATTGTCGTAAAGCGCCTTTCACACTTTATATTGAGTAAAACGACGTGTCAGAAATTCAAGTAAAAGGAGAAAGCATTATGATATGAAAGCATTATGTAAAGTGACTGTCAGAAAACACGGATGGCAATTTGACTGTCGTATGGCTTTATTTATTTAAAGAAAAACTTAAACACTTTTCATTTTATCTGCGTTGCATTTGTATAGATTCAAGCCGCTGAAATACTAAAAGAAACTGTTGGACAAATAAACAAGTCGACTGGTTCGCCGCATAAAACGCCCGGCCGTTTAACTGCCGGTGTGGTCATCAATGTATTTTGTTCACTTTTGTGCTGAAAACTTTTGTAATTTCTTACAACCTGATTTTTTTTAAGAAAGTAACACTCACGTCACTAATTATTTTTGAATAATTTTGGTACTTTTCTTAAAAAGAATAGATGAGAGAAGACTATCCAAAACTTGAGCCGCGAAAAGTTATCTAAAGCCACTGCCGCCACTGCCAACTGGAAATTGCTTGGCCGTCGTTGCAGAATATAACATTTCGGCTTCTTTCTCCGCCACTTGGTCGAAGTAAGCAAACACTTTGTTTTGATTTTATTTCAAGTGTGAGAGAAAAGAGCAACAATGTAATGAGTATATTTTACTTTGGATTTTTTGACAGTTCATTATGATTAACAAAAGCCTAGTAAATTCCAATAAATGCTTTTTAGGAGTAATTGCCAGGTCTTTTCGCCCATTTACAATTCTTTTCAATTGGCTGTTCCGGCTTCATTGCGTTGTGGAGTTTTGAGATATTTATCACGTTCCATAGACTACTCATGACAATAATTTCATTTTACATTTTTCTTCCAGTGCATGAAAAACAATTCAAAAAATTACAGCAATAGTGTTTTAAATTTATGATTAGTGTACGAAAGTGTACAAGAACACATTTTTATAATAAATTCAAATTTGCGCGTCATAAATTTTCCCTCAACCATACATAGCATTAATAATATTTCTTCATTTGTATTTTTTGTGTGGTTCGAAAGTATAAAGATTTTGCCTGAGTTTTAAATTTCACGCCTTCACAGTATACGATATTGAATGCAGTTCAAGAATAATACCAAGCGAAATAAACGAAACAGCTGTTAACGTTATGAACTGCTACGAGCGATTTTATGATGAAGATGATGGCTATGAACGGCGGCACTGGCAGTGAATCATGCTAGAGTAACATTAGATTTGGCCAGTGGCGGTGCAGACAGTTTTTATTATTTATGAACGTGATCTTAAATGGTTTCTTAAAATTTCCTGTTTTTATTTATTTTTTTTATAATATTTAGTGTCGAAGGAGGAGTAGATAAAAATTTTCTATTAAAGTTTTTTGCAACAAACAGGAAACAAATTCAGGGAAATATTTTTGAAAAATCTGAAATACGAGTATTGATGTTATGGTAAAGCCTTGAATTTATTTTCCATTAAACATATCAATTTTGTTTAAATTTCGTTTCCAAAAGCAAAAAAAAGAATTAAAAAATATTATTTAAAAGATTGTAAAATGTTATTAAAATACTGAAGCTGTCATATCGCTTAGTAGGTGGTGAATTTTTTATAATATTTTATTTAGTTGCAGTAATTGAAGTTGACTTTTTGTATAATTATTATACATATTATAAATGTTATTCCTTTAGCGTGTTATTTAATTTGTTTTTCATGTTGTATACAGTGAGTATAAAGAAATATTTTTAACGATGAAAATCAATGTTGTGCGAATAATGTATGAAGGAATATTTTTCAGAAGTTTTGAAAAATTAAAATTAATTCAGAATAGAAAAAATGCTGTTGCTATTAAAGGGCAACTAGTAGCTTGGCAATAGATTGTTAAAAACGGGGACTCAAAATATTTCTCTAAAGGGAATTATTGGTTACGGACCATGAGTTACTCTTGTACAAGGTCATACGAGACAGTTGGTTCAAATTAGTGGATTGCAATTGTCGATCTTTTAAATAATATAAAAATCTAACCAGTTTGCTTAAAAGAAGTTTTCGACAAATAACTACGGAAGCAAACAAATTTAAAAATTTTTCTCGCCTTAAGAGAAAAATTCCAACTAAACCCCACTGTATAATAAACTACAAAACACTGATTCAAGTCACGACTAAAGGTGTGAATTTATGTTTATGAAACCTTTAAAAAATATATATTTAGAGCCACGAGTTTCCAATTGTGTTCATATTCAATAACTTTTAAATATCAAGTTGTACATATTCAACTCAATTTAATAAATAAAATAGAATAAATTATTTCTTCTTTAACATCAACAACTCATAAAACTTTATTATGCAAATTAGATAAATATTTCAAAAATAATTAATGAAACTAACTTGGCAAATAAAGCAATTAATAATATGACTCAAATAAATGTTGTAGTTTCATAAACTTTACAAATGCAGCAGCTACACAAGTGTAGAATTTTAAAATAAAATTTTTTATTTGTTAAAATCGGAACAAAAATGGCATAAATCTTAGTGAATCAATGAAACAGCTAAATAAACAAATGGAAATATTTACGATTTGAGTAATAAAAAATATTTCAAATTAAAATGTTTTGTTCTTTACTATTTGGAGATAAACGATGGATGATGTTTATGAGCTGGTGTAATAAGCTTTTCATTGCTTCGCCTGCAAAATTGCTATGCGATTTGCTTTCTGATTTGCTCTAGGCTGTGGGAATATATACATATGTGAATTTCTATTGGTTCCGGTAAAAAAATATGGCTAGTTTCCAATTTTGATCAATTTTGGAGGCTGTAAATTACATGCTCATTTTTGCTTTAAACGGCTAGAAAAAATTTATATACAGAATTCTACTGTTTTTTTTTTAAATTCGTATTTGCGTTCTTTCTAGTTCGTCACGAAATTTTGCGCATAATTTTTGCGTGTTTTTCTTTGTGGCGGCTGATAAGTTTAAATTAGCAACACTGTTTTACATGATTTGTTAGTTCTTAAGTTTGTACTGAAACTGGCATTGGTGTTTAGTGATAAAGCATACTATTAGTTAAATATTTAAGCAAAATTCATTACCGAAACATAATGACATACAGAGAAGGCCACTGGTTAGGGCGCTCTATCGTTCAATGAAAGCCTTCGCCTTATTGGACTAAAAGATGCTTTTCACTAATGATTAAATTCACGAATTTTACCTCTTAACTGGCGAATCCTACTAGATTTTTTTCACAAAAATAACGGAGCTTGTGTCAAGTCAAGAGTGTGTAAAAATTATGCCGCCAGGTTACTCTATGTGCGCGCCAGTCGCGTCAGGTATTTGTCATCGTGTAGTTGTAGTCTTTAAATCTTATGAAATAAAACACTAAGCGTAGCCGTGGCAACAATCAACGTAAACTGAAACTTGGAGTCTTAACATTTTAGGTGGGTAACAGTTACACTTGTGCCACGTACACGGTACTTTTTTAGTTGAATTCTAGACTGAAATAAAACACAAGTGTTTTTGTTAATTGGCTTTATTCGAAAAAAAATTATTCGTTGCCATTTATATTTCAGTAGGATTTCAGGCATGTGAACACCTTGGTTGGCTCGGAAGAAGTCTAACTGGGATCGATCACTTTTTGCAGAAATGGAGGCCATATGTCAGTGATAATGTGGGAAATATTGTCTTCTAAAGCATCAATCGTCTGTGGCTTATCGTACTAGACCAGAGACCTCACAACACAAAAAATATCCCAGCGGTGCTATATTATGTGTTCACCAAACGTTTCTTTCAATTAATCAATTGTGATATGCGCTGCATAGCGTGTTGAACCGTCTTCTTGAGACCTTAGCTCTTGCACGTTAAAAGTGTTCAATTGTGTTGCAAAAGGGTCAGTGATATAATGACTTTTCGGTAATTGCTTGTGTATTGTCTTCTCTAGGACGTATCCATTCAGCAAAAAATTATGTTCATCGCAGAAGAAAGTTTACTTTTCAAATTCGTGATAAGTTTCTCGAACTGAACCATGTTTATTGTAAAAAATTGCACAATTTGCAACGAATATATCTCTTAGGAGATTAATTAATGAATATAATTTGTCAATGTTTTATTACAATAGGGAAAGCAAATCACTCAGGCTCGTAGACAATAGTTTATAGTTGAAAGCAATTCGACTAAATGAGAATTTAGTGGCCGCAATATTTAATTTTCTTAAAATTCTGCTACGATTGATTGCCAGATTTATAAATATATAAAAATAAATTAAATTTGAAAGAGATTTTTTATAACTGAGATAAGGAAACACAAGCTAAACCACAATATTATTTTAACCTTTTGATTTGTGTTTAAAAATAAAAATACATAAATAGCAATTATATTAAATTTATTCTCAAATGCATCATAAATTAAGTCAAACATTTTAAAATTAATGAGCAGACAATAGATTATTATCATAAGTTTAAAACCATAATTTATTAATTATTTCATATATATTTGGTAATTAATAATTCCCCATAATTTTCTACATTTTATGAGCAGAAAAATGTTATTATGCACTTTTAATTCATAAAGTTATTGTAAAATTAAAATTTAAATAAATTATAAAAAACTAAGCGGAGATAAGACAAAATAAACAGACAGAAAATAGAGCAACGGTTTAAGTTTGTTTGCTAATGATGGCCTTATTTGATGGTGATATGATGAAGTGCTGTGGTCAGACCTTTAAACTTACTTTGGTGAAGCTACAGATTAATTAATTTCTTAAAAATATTATAATAGTACACATGTTTTGGAAGGGTCTCTATAGATTGAGACTTCTTTCATTCAGTTAATTGTTCTCTATCAAGCTGCTACGACTCTCTTACTTCTCCAGAAAAAGAATACTAGACAAATTGTAATCACTAATGGCATTTTCGTTTCTTAAATAAAATACTGCCTTGTTATAAAGGGTACCTGATTAACATACCCTTATTATTTGGGATTTTATATGGTTCATTAAGTGTAAAATCGGCAGTCAGCTGGCAGGCACAAAAATATGGCATGCCGTAGTTAAGTCCACTGTCAGAAGTTCTGACTTAGTTCTGACACGTAGTAGCGGCCGTCTTTGCAAAGAGTCTGGATAAATAAAAATAAGCCGGGCGAAGAGAAGATAACACTCTTGTGTAAAAAAACCGGAATTCATGGTGGAACAGCATCCTCGAGGGATGCTTGGTCTCTAATATGCGAACTCTGGATGGCAGTTGTTCTGCAGATTTAATGCAGACTTACACGTGTATATGGAGCTCTGTATGGGTGGACATATTTTTCTCCATTAGAGAGATGAATCAGGAAGCCTTGTAAGAGGCGGATAAGTTATTCTCAGAAGAAACTACGGTTTTTTGGCCAAAGGAGGAATCCAAAAGAAATATATAAGTAAGCGTCGTTAGAGGTGGACGAGTCAATCGTTAAAGGCACTTCTAAGGAGAATGAAGATTAGCAAGAGGTTAATATATGTAGGAATTCCGGTGTTTATTGACCAAAGGAGGAGTTCTGAAGAGTTGGACAGAAAACCTCGCAAGGGGTGGACGGAATAGCTTCCTGGCAAGACTGAGACGGTAACACACATTCTGTGTGAATGTCCAGCGCAGGCTAGCATAAGACTAAGGACCTCGGGCGTACAATTATTTATAGTCAGTAGTAAAGACCAGTGGTAGCACGCGACCTGAAACCAAACCAATGAAAAAGGGGATCCATTAAGTTAGCGGTCTGAACCGATATCCCTCCTACATAAAAAATGGGTAAAATCTTTAAAAACACCACCTTATTACTACCGCAAGGAAAGTGTACAAAATGCTAACTTTTTGCTGGAAAATAAAACAACATAAATCCTGCACAATATTTTTTTTACCTCAGTGATCTCTGGCTGGCCTTCTCATTACTAAGTGCGCATAAACGGTAACATTAAGACGCTTGCTATGTGCCGTGTACACAAGATCCTCAGTCTAATACCATCCTGTCAACTTAGCCTATTCTAGGAATAGCTTAAAATTGTCTAATTTTGTCTAAAGCTGTCTTTTATTATGTCCGTCTGATCACAATGGAGGTTCTGAAATTTAACAAGTAGCTGATTTATTCGTATTTTTATATAGTCCAACTCTTGTTAGACTTATGTTCCCTTTCTTATCTTGAACCTAGAATTCAAGCTTTCAATAAATAAAAGCATGTGAGCACTTCCTCTGACTGTTTTTGCACTGACTTAGAGTTTCATTATAGCACTGATGGCTCTTAATCAACTTAGTCAGATATATCCATTCCGTTAATATTTGCCTCCTGTTCTCCTCATCATGTCTCATAGACTAACCTATACATCTGGCGAGGCTATATTGTCCATCTAGTTTCATTTCCTCTAATCTAGTATAGAACAAGTAATCAAAGTTTCTGTTAATCCAGATAAGTCTGTAGTAAATTAGAAGTTAGCTAATATCAAGTGAAGAGCTTCATTATCGTCTTCTACAGTAAGACCCCTTTCAGACCAGCAAAGTTTTCTTTGACAAAGTTTCTTGAATTCTCTTTTAAACTTTGTCTTGTGTTCAGACAGGATAATTTTACTTTTACAAAGTCTATTTCTTTTGTTTGTATGTTTGTCAAATATAAAGAGCAACCATATTAATTCGGTTTACGAACTAAAAACACAAAAGGAATTTGCGAGTACAACAAGTTTTGTACCAACCCCCGCTCTCCTTTCCTCTCTCCTCCTCAAACTCAAGACTTTGCTAAGAAAACTTTGCTGGTCTGAAAGGGGTCTAAGAGTTATATATACAGGTTTCAAAAAACCAAAGAAATAAATATAATAAAGAAGGTGAGATCGTGTCCGACTTTAGCAGCTTTTAATGCGTTGCAATTGTTAGTACAACGAATATAATATTATTAAAAAAATAATAAATAAAATATATATAAATGGCTTAAGTCTGCTTAATAATTCATATTTATTTAGTTTTGACAGCATATTATCAACAATGCTATTAGTTTTTATTGTTGTTGTTAAAGGTTCTAGTATTCATCATTTAAATAAAGAGCGAATATGAATAACAACTCAAGCTAGCTTCCCAGCAAACAATCAGGTGTGAAGTTAGTTTAAAATTACTTAGTCTGAATAACTTTATTAGGTTCCTAAGAGCGTCATTTTGTTAGTAAATGAAGCTAAACTTTAGTTTCCCATAAAAAAATTATTTAGAAACTAAAAACATAATTGAGTATGACAGTTTTTTTTTTAATTTTAAAAAGACTGAAGTATTTCTAAGTTCTTTAGTTGAAGTAGTAGAGACTAAGTCGCACGAATTAATTGTATGTGCGCTAGTATATCACCCAGCAATTTATTTATTAGCGTGTTGATGCGGACCTGTTACTTTATTAAATAAAAAAAAAACACATATGTTTTAGCAGTTTTATTTTCTTTTGTAGTCATCGTTCTGGTGTGAGTTCTATTTACTGAACGTTTCATTTCGTTGTTATCGTTGGCCGGCTGGCTGACTTTTTCTTAATGGCTGTTGGCTGTTTTATTTAATGTGTGATGAGCAAACAAATGATGACACTGACAGCTGTCAAGTAGACTTTATTTGATTTTATTAAAATTAATTACGGCCAAACGACATTAATCATTAAAATTTATAATTTTTTTATGTTTTTTATATATGTACTTATAATTTTTTTTTATTGTTGTTCAAATAAGAGGGAATCATTTTTATTTTCAATATGAAACTCATTTTTTCTTGCAATAAATTTTAAGTGATAAGAAAGCAGGCGCATTGAACCTATTTGGAGAAGTAATAAAATTTATGACCTGAAAGTAGTAGCTTTAAAAAGGTACCGGGAGGTGGGTTACTTTAAATATATATACTGTCACGATATCTTCATGGAAAGTAGATCTGTATTCGCGTTATATAGTTATTCTTAATTTCTAAAATCTTTAAACTAGCTAAACTCGTCCACCTGCAAGCTTTCAATTTCTGCTTCAATATGAGCAAATCTGAGGCTTAAACTTTATTTGAAATACTTCTGCTAGAATACCGTGCGATAAATGGTAACTATACTATTAAGCCAAGTTAGAAAGCTGTCCGAACTGGGGAACTTGATGAGAACAAGCACCAAAGTCTAAAAAATAAAAAATAAACGACTTTTAACAGAGATTCAAAAAAAAGTATCAGAATGTTTTAAGTATTAGAATGTTTTAAGTACTTCTCGAAAGAGCCATTTTTGTCAAAGAAGGTTGTAGGAATACCTTATATTACATCTTGTCTAGACATAAATATGTTCGCACAGTGAGAGAGCCTCTCCAAAATAACAAAACCGTATAGATGTTCATGGTTAGTTTTAGCATACATTTTTTGCATCTCATCCAAATTGTATGCATGCTTTTAGCATTGTTTATGACGAGTGTTTACAGACAAGCGCATACATACTTTTTGTTTTCTCTGACAGAATTGTGTGAACTGTTGTTCGGACAACTCTGTTTGAAATTTCTGTGCGAGCAGCAAAATGTAAGATGGATGAACAGATTCCAGGCTAGTCAAAATATTCCGGAAAGGACAGGATGGGTCAAAATGAAAAGCGTCCGCACAGCATTTGGTTACTTTTATACAGCTGAAGAAATAGTAAAGCGAGTAGAAAAATTCGCCACAACCAGGATCTTACATTACGTCGCAAAAAGGTTTTGTTTGGTTTCAGTAAAGATGTGTGTTTAAAATCGAAATTTAATTAAATTTTGCGTTGATTCAATTATTCATTTAAGCATACAGCGTAATCGGCCCCGAAAACGAAAACAGCGAAACGTTGCTGTTAGCCTTTGTCTCGTTTCTGAAGCATTTTCGGTTCAGTTGGGAGCGTTGCGGCATAAAGTAGCTACTAAAACGGTCATGGTCAATAAGCAAGAAGAATATATTGACAATATTTTCTTGATCGATATTTGTTGAAAAGTACCACCACGCATTATATTTTATATTTAAATAATTCTTTCAAAAGGAGAACATTTTTTCAGCATTTCTAAGTGTACATGGTATGGTTATTGAAACGTAATCGGCCACAATGCAACAAGAGAAATATAAAAAAAGAATTTTGTCTGTTTCTCTCCTGCAATTAAAATAAAAGAATTAAAATATTTATGACTGTGAAGGGCTCCTAATTTTAACCACAAATTGAAGCAGCCAACACCTTAAGCATTTTACTTTTCGTTGTGTCGCTATCTGTAATAAGTTATGCAACTTAAATTGACACATCAATCTTATTTGATTTCAGTCTTTTTTAATAATTTTAAAATTTTTATTTATGTTACAGAAGCTATAAAAACAAAACTTTTTATACAAATTTATACTTTTTTCCTAAATAAATAATTAATAAAATCACGATAAGACAGCAAGAAGCAGCTGTAGAAGGAGAAAAGTGAAATGGAAAACAAAGAACGCAGTGTCCAATTAACTGGCGCCAAGGGGTGTAATCATAATGCAATGTTAATCAATTAATAAAAACCAAGCGACATAGGTAGTTTCGAGTAGCACTTCAGGCTTTCAAACCAGCCTTTAGTAAACAAAGACAACAAATATCACTATAATGAAATACGATAGCTTAGAATAAATAAAACCTTAAATAAACAGCGTAAGACAAGACAATCCATTACACACTGAACATTAAACAGACAGACAGACAAACAAATAATCAGTCCGAATCAATTCAACTCGTTTGATTTCTATCATTGTTTGAGATTTTATTCCTGAAGTGATTTTGTGTTATTTGTTTGTCCCCCCTAATGTGCTGTCTTTCGGTTGCTGTATTGTTACTTTACAATTCCTACATCAATCAGTGTTGTCTTGCAAGCAGCGAGGTGGACTTGGTATGAAGTATGTAGACGTAACAGCAACTTCAATGATAACACATTTTCTACAAGTAAACGAGATAACAACAACATTTCTTTTAATTTAAATTGACACATACGCGAAGTTAACCATAAAATCCGCACACTATTGAGGAGGGTTTTCTTGATCATACACTTAAAGAAAGATATATATCTTATTTACAATTTTTTTTTTGTTTAGCCCCTCTCTGTGTCCTATTAGAGAGCTTCCCACAATTATCGGCAGTGAGCAACTTAACCACCAGAGACGCTACGACCGACTATATCTTCTATGTATGAATTTCATGAAAGGTAGGAAAGGTTCGTAAAATAAAGTGTTTATGTAGATAGGAGCTTTAAAGTCGTATTCTATGATAATATCATTTGCATTATCTGCATGTTGCTGCGATCGCAGGTAATACGTTTTGGTAAAAAAACTTTTATTTTCCAATTCCAATACATTTCCTATGGAGTAAAAATTAACAACTTCCAATATACACGTTTAAATGGCATGGTGCCCGTAAAAGTGCACCAGCTATCGGTGGTGTTAAGAAGCCACATCGTTATCGTCCTGGTACTGTATCGTTGCCTGAAATTTGTCGTTATCAAAAGAGTACAGAATTACTGATCCGCAAATTGCCCTTCCAACGTTTGGTTCGTGGAATTGCACAAGATTTTAAAACTGATTTCCAAACCTCTGATGTAATGGCTTTACAAGAGGCAAGCGAAGCTTATTTCGTTGGTCTCATCGAGGGCACCAACTTGTGTGCCATCCATTCGAAACAGATGCCAGATGTATTCTCACTAGAATATTGTAATAATACATATTAACACCTATTAAAGTTGATGTTTGGTTTCAGTTTAAAATTTAATTAACTTTGTGATTGATTCAATTAATTAAACAAACTATTATTTGAATTTAATCAATTAAATTTTAAGCTGAAATACGTATGAGCATATTATTTTCTATGTTTAAAGCTACTTTTTGTAGTTTATTTAATACACAATTACTGTGTGTTTAGTTAATAATTTGCTTGGTTATAAAAATTAACTTAAATAATTTAACTTTCTTTATACGATTTGTGGCCTACTGCAATTTTCTTAAGGCCTACTGCAATCAAAAAATGTATATCTTTTATTCAAAAAAGCATCACCATGAAATTTATTGCATGTACGAAATTTCGAACATAATTTCGAGTTTTCGAATGTAAGTCGAATATTAATTTTGAAGTTTTAATTTCATGTTTTCTTAATATCTTTATTGTTAAAACAACTAAAATTAAAAACGTTTTATGATCGATGATATTTTAATGGCCTGACATAATTTTAATATTTTGAAAACATTGCCATTGTCTTTAAAATCTTTGCCAGGACTTTATTTAGTTTAATTTAAAACATGGAAACTTGCTATCCTTAGGTATTGAGTTTCTCATAAACCGGTACGGTAGTGAGTGAGATATGCATCACTTAAATTACAAGTCCTTCTTAAAAGGAAGTTTGCCAAAAAACTATTTTAATTTTATAAAATTTCATTCAATTAGATTGATGTTTAACTTTTGATAAAATAATCCATTTTACTTTAAGGATATTGAAAATGAAAGTAATACAGCAAAAGTCCAAAGTCCATTTACTTTTCAGACTGATAATAAATATGTTATATAGTTTTGTCTGCTTCTTTAGTTTTGTGTTGCTGTCACTCATCTGACGAGAGGGTTCGGAGCTCCTTATATTGAGCAAGCTGGAATCCGCGTCAGGCACTACAACATTTAATGTAACATAAATGTTATATAGTAAGCAAATACGCTTTGACTCCGATTTAAGGCAGAAATATATTCTTTTTCATTGACAGCTTATGAACACCTTTAACAATAAAGTTACGCGCATTGTTTTCTAATCGCAAATTTACATTAAATTCAATTTACATTAATACAACTTGTAAGCAACAGATATGTTTTAGGTTTTCTTCTGAAACACATATAAAATGTTAGTAGCTTACATTTTTCCATGCGCATATTTCTTTTCAAAAAAAATGTTCACTTTTATTTCTAATCAAACCAAATTGTTATGCCGTGCCAGAATAGCTCTAGAATCATTCCATCACAGTCATCCTTTACATTGGCAGCTTTAATTCATTTGTAGTGGATGTGATAAATATTGTCATTTATTTCTATAAAATAAAATTACAGTAAAACCTCTCTCAAAACAACGCTCGATCAACGCCACTCCTTGATTATTGCAACTCACAAATCGTTTCCGTTGTTGACTCTGATAGTGCATTTAAAAAAAAATAAAATACTTCACCTCTAAGTTTTTGGCGCCTTCATTCGTTTGTCTTTTAAATTGTATTTTAAGTTCCTTTATATAACCTTTATGGTTAATTAATCTGCACTAAAAACGCTTTGCAAATATTTAATCTGGAACAGGCTTATAAATAAGGTTTAAGGTTTGTGAGTAATCAAAAATGAGAAAAGGTTTATTTAAGTGGCTTGCGGAGCAGAAATGAATAACCGTGCCATACACTTCTAAAATTTTGAAATCAAAAGTGTGGCAGTTAGTTTGCAAACGACATAATAAATCAATTTATTTTTAAACAAAAATATCCTTACATAATCCTTAAATAATCCTTACTTAATATTGGTACAAATCAAGACGAAGACAAATATTTAGTACTACGATTTTGTAACTTACTTTCCGCAACAAAAGCGAGGTTGAACTGTAATGCGATGCTCAAATAGGTGAAGCTGCACCGTGGCACCCATCGCGAGAAATGGTAGATTTTTCTCAAAAAAAAGAAAAAATGTGTTTACAAAAATTTGTGAACCATAACATATTTTAGTGTATCGAAAATAATTCATAAAATAACTCTGAGTTACTCTTTATTAAAATGTTTAGTCTTACTCTGAAAATGATCGAAATATCTCCACTGATGGAATTAAGAAATTTCCTCGACCGGCATTAAAGTATATCCCAGCCTGTAGGCAGTGTAGCTTCAAAGAGTGTAGATATTTTGATCTACCTGAACTGGTACTTTTTGACCCGTTAAACATTTAGTTAGAAAATATGTTAAAGTGAATGAAGTTGTAACTGTTTGCAGAAATATTTTCGGCTTCAGTGTCATGTCTTTCATACTGTAGTATAAAAAAACCTATAACAGTAATATTGCCATAAACGTATATGTACTTACTCAAAGTGAAACGCAGGCAATTACACACCCATACAAACTCATGACATATAAGTGTCGAATTGAAAATATGTTGTTGTGTCAACTCACAAAAAACTTAAACTATCACAAAATAAATCCATAAAAAACGAACTATTTACACACTATTTAACAAATACCAAACTTTTAATTGCCCATATACCCACACAGCGGTTATCACGATACAGCCTACGTATATACATATTTGTGCGTTATTGTAACAAATTTTCAAGCGTAACATTTTTTTTTCTGACTGGTTACCGAAAGAAACTTCATATTTGTGTTGTGACGTTTTTTTTTTTAACTTTTCATGCCTTTGTGCACGTTGTAACATTTCAGATTTAAATCAATTTTAATTGGCGCCATTTAAGCTTGTAAGCGATTAAAGTTTATTAACAACCAACTGTATAAAAAAACTTTTGTGAAATATTTTTTTTTTATTTTTATTATGGCTTTTGTTAATTTTTGATTATAAGTATAAAGTGAGTGATAAGTTTTGATGTTATTTTTTTGTTGTTATAGCGATTTGATTTTACGAAAAAAAAACAAAAAAAAACATTTAATTGATATAAAGTGAAAGTCCATTATGATCATATGTTGTCTTTCCATAACTATATTAAGTTTTTGTCATTTGATGTTGTGCATGTTTGTTTAAACGTCAGTCTGACAGCTGTCAAACTTAGTAAACATTTACTGCTGTTGATGTGTCTATAAAATGATGCCACAATGTCGCTGGTTTTCCTTGTATAATTGTTGTGTTTTTTTTTTGTATGTTTGCAATAATTTTGTTGTTGAAAGACGGTTTACTGAACTAAATTTTTTGATAATTGATTTTGTATAAGTGCGTAAATTTGTTCTAAATGTAAATTTAAATTCAAAATAAAAGAGCTAAATAACTGAAAACCAATTGAAAATTAATTTAAAAAAAAACGAAATAGAAAAAAGCCTTATGCACTACATTCGCAACAAGCAAACACTAAAGGTATTTCTTAAAAGCCCTGTACCGTGTGTTGAAATTACATGACATCCTAATTAATGTTTAACATAATACTAATATTTTCGATAATAAAATATTTATTGTAAGTACCCAAGACTCGCAGAGATTGGCATGATTACTTCATTTGCTACATTCAAAGTGAATAGAGTATTTGCGCAGCAGGACAAAAGAATAACAAATTATTGAATTAATATGGTATCAAACGTGTGAGTATCAATTGGTTTTAATTTTCATAGAACAATCATGCAAATTTCAACGCATTTCTTAATTGAAATGTAGTTAAGCTGTAAGCTAGGAACACTTGCTATAAATTTAACAAAATTCTTTTCGACAAGGAATGGCAATTGAAGGTTGTAAAAATTAATTCTATCCTTTTTGACAGCACTAGGATTTTCGAATTAATAGTATGCGCTACCTCGTATATAAGATATAGAGATGTAAAAGTTCCCACTATCCAGGAAAAAGCAAAACATACACGTCCAACTACGTACAAAAACTAATGATTCATCCCAACCCTATAGCAAGGGATTTACTGCAATTTCACGGTCACCAGAGACTAAAAAGACCTGGCGAGGCGGCTCTCTGTACCCAATAGTAGATAGTTTATTTAGATTTTAAAACAATAAAAAAATTATTATATAAGAAAAAACTAATAAATAAGATTTGAATATTTATTGTAAATTTCTTTTAGCAGAAAGATTTAACAAAATTAAAATGAAATATAAAAAAATATTTCTTCAAAAGATTTGTCGATTAAAAGTCGTTTAAATTTAATAGGTACAACTAACTTTTCCCCATTTAAGCAGCGTTTAAAATTGGTAAAAAATTAACTGAGTTTGATTTCTCCGAAATCCAAAAATTGTATTTTTATCGATAACTGTTGAGTTTAAAGCTGTAATCGTATTTAAAAAATTGAAAAACATCTACTCAAGTATGCCTATTATCTACAATAGGTCATTGCAAATATACATTTTCAGTCTCACACCCTGTAGTTTAAGAGATTTTTGCAAGTTCAATATTGCTTAGAGATGGACTCAGTCAAAGAAATGTCGAGTGTAAAGGAAATGCAAGTATTGTGAGGATCATTAGATTAGATTTTCTATAAAGTGGCATTAAAAAGGCTTTATTTATATTCTGTTGTGAATAAATTATGCTTAGAAAAAAATAGTTCGCGCTTTTCTTTTGTGGATTCAGATAATTAGCTTCCATCGGCAGAAAGATATAAATTAATCACTACTGAGTGATTAATCAAGTACCATTGATCAAGCATTATGGTCGAAATCAATCAAAAGTCGCTCATTATCACAAAATGATTCATAAAATATTTATTTAAGTTGTTAAGTATTTTATTTAGACTTATTAGGTAACAATGCCAGTATATCATAAGTAATATACATGTTTGATTTCGTTGGAAGTTTTTGAAATCAAATAACTTTATTTTAATACTCCACACCTAAGCTGGAGAAATGTTTGGAAAGAATGGATTAATTAGGGAAATATTTCAAAACGCATTTGTTAACTAAAGTAGTGTTTTTTATCAAAAACTCTCTAGCACGTACATACGTTCTTATTACTCGTTATTTATTAGTACTTTATTCTTCTAATTTACAAAAAATTTAAATTACTAGTTTGTAATTTAAAATTAGTAGTTGTATTAGTTTTCTGTTTCTGTTACACGAAAACTGTCTATCTGAAATACATAAGTTGATTTATCTGTACACTTTGTTTTTGTTTTCCCTTTATTAAAGTGTTGTTGTGAAAGGCTTTTTGACAGAAATATAATGGTTTTGACTTATTTGAAAAAAGTTATTCTAAGACTATCCCGAAACTCATAGAAATTATAAATTTTATAATATTTTCTCCCATTTTCTTCTATGAATATTTTTGGAAGTAAATTTTATATTATTTTTAATTACCTAACTACGAGTATTGATGAAAATCTTTCTTTTTATTTCCAAAACTTACCGCAGTTGGTGCCACCATATAATCCGGACGCAGGTATTGATTGCTGGATTGCAGCATTTTATTATAGTTTGTTAAATCCACTTTGACGGCTGTTTATATTAACGGCTACGAAAAAAAAATATTATTGCCTTGGTTGGCAACCGTTACACAGGGTGAGAAAAATATAGAGAGTGAGAATAAAAGACACACTCTCACTGAAATAAATGCTAGCAACTCTTCAAAGCACATGCACCCTATTGCACTTAAGAAAAAAAATTTACTCCTTTTTTCCTGTGGCCATTAAAAAGGAGCTGATTTATTTACTTTGTTTTGTTTTTGAATTTTACTCTCTAATCCACAAAGTGAGAGTAAAATGTTCAAAACAAGTATCACTTGCACACACACACACACTTTAACACTTGGAGTTGGCAAATTAAGGAGAGAATTTGCGATTTATATGGAGAGTTCAGGTGAGAGAGAAAGAGTACTCTGATATTTTATACACAAGCCCAATAACTGGGGTTTTTTAAACGGTTTATTTTTTTATAAAATTGCATACAATTCTCTATGGTGTTGCTTAAAAATGTTTGTTATTATTGGTTTGCTTTGTTAATAATTATTAATTTGCACTGCTAATTGTTAAGGCTAAATGAATAAATTGTGGCTTATTTAAAAAGATAATTTATAATTTTGCAAGGGTTGTATTTTGTTAATATTTTTTTATTTGTATTTTTTATGTGTTTTAATTATTTATAATTGGCATTAATTATTTATCTAAGCATTTGCTGTGGCTCTGTTTTTTGACTGGTGTAATTTTATGAATTTATTAGTAACACTAAATTTTTTATTCTCTAATTAGATATGATTAAATTTTTCGTGTATTATTTTATTACATTTAGCTTAGCTTAAATATTTTTGTTTTGTAGTAGATTTGGTACATTTGCTTGGGTTTTTCAGTAACTAATTAATTTTGCATTTAAATTCAATTTCTTGTTGTTGTTTTTGCTGTTATGGTAATTGGATTTTTTCTCTCCTTATTTATTGTTTCCCATAAATTTCATATATGAATTAATTTATTTAGCTGTAATTTAATTTTAACGACTTCTATACATTTGGTTTGTTTGGTTTTTTTATATTTTTTTGCACTATAATTTTCTTTTTACTTGATTTTTTTGTCGGTTTTGCTTGGTTGGTTAACATGCGGTTTTTGCGGTTTGATATTTTATCCCCCATACACACAGGCACACGTTTTATTTGCCACAATAAACTACATACATTAAACTGGTAACTGCAGCTCAGCTCTGTAAAGAGAAAAGAAGAAAACGGCATGAAAATAAAACGAGAGAGCAGAGTAGACAGAACGTGTGTTAGTGTGGTTAAAAATTATTATTATGAAAAATTTACATTTGTAATGCAATTTGGTAATAAATCTTATTTTTCTGCTGTAGTGTTAGAGTTCACTGCTGTTTTTGTTTTTCTGTGTGCTTAAATATTAATTTATTACTTTATTTACGAGCTGTAAAATAATATTTTCTTCTTGTGTTTGTTGTTTTTTATTTTTTTTGTTAAACAATAAGTTACGAGTATTTGTTCGTAAAGGTAGGTGAATATTCCTTTAATATTTGCGTTCTTTTTATGTTATTATTCATTTTAATCTACTGTACGGTATTTTATACTTTTAAACCCTATTAAACGCATTTCGGAATGTTGGCGTTATGACTATAGTCCGTTCTAATTAGATTTCTACTTTGTTTCAAGTGTAAGATTTATAAAGTGTTCCGATATATTGCATGGGAAATATTTTATTCTCTTGACGCTGGGCCGTACCAATCTTTTATGTCAAACTTTTAGGTAATCTAATAATATATCGCATTATGATTTGCTATATCAAATTTTAAGATGTTTTTGTGGATTTCGCACATACTTTTCGCCTGTGCAGATCTATGAATAGATCACTACTCGTCTCATTTCCATAGATCCAAATCTCCGAAACAATAATATATATTACCTTCCCATACAAAGAATTAAAAAAGTTGTTTATTTCTTTGAAGTTAATAAAGCACTTAAAGGTAGGATAACCTATCGTACCACTAAAAATAAAGACAACAAGATACTTAGACTTGCAATGAAGAAAATCAGAGCTTCATATGGCAAGAGACGATTTTTATATGGTGGAATCGTTAAAAAGAGCAGCACATTTTAACTACACAAGTTTGTAAGTTAAGGATTTTTAAACTTACTGAAAGGGCTGGTAAGAGCCACAGTACTTTTACACGGTTATTTTAAATCAATATTTTTTGTCCTTCCACTTGCTTCATTAAAACTAAAAATTCTCTTCTGGTACATGTCAGTTGCTAGTTTTTCCTTTAATGTTTAGAATACTCCCATATAGTGGTCAGTTGTAGAAGGCTCTAAATATGTCTAACGAAAATGGCTAGTTTCACTTATGGATCCACACTTAAGCTTGACTAACTTCAATAATTAGGTTTGTGTCAGCACATATAAAGTTCACACACCTGTTCTTTATACACTTTTGTTTACAAATTGCAACTTTGTGTTTTTCTTAAAATCATCTTTACTTCTCCAAAGGATGGCGCGTTTCGTGAAAAGGAATCTCTGTATTAAAGGCAAAATACAATGCAAGTAGCAGGCAATACTATGAAAAATATGTTGCATTTTTGCAAGTTGCATTAAAGTCTTCAAGCATACACTCCTTCACAAGATCACATTTTATACTGTTTATGTCAAACCAAATAAAAGGTTTTGAATCAACAAATTTTAATTTTTAAGATAAGTGCATTTATTTTAATTAAAATAAAGAAAAACTAATAATCCAATAATAAAAATTATAAAATTAAATATAAAATAATATTAAACAATTTAATGTGAGTAATTAAATTTTTACTAATCGTTTTTTCCAGTAAAAAATTCATATTTTTAACGAAAAAAGTGTTAATTTTTCAATTGAGTTTTTTTACAAGAAATATTTATTGAACTGTAATTTCTCTAAACTTCTGCAAAGAGCTATCATGCTCCGCCATTGAAAGCAACGTTATGTCTTTCGTTAATCGTCTCAATATGTTTCACATTGATTTTTTCGTCAGTTTAAATATTAAGACCGCTATCACATATCCAAGAATTTATTTCTTCTTTTGAAATTTCAGGAATAGTTTCTTGTGCGTAATCACTCATTGCAGAAATGATCAATTGTTCACGATGTAGCTCAGTTCTTATAAAACTCAGTGGCAAATTATCTTCATTAGTATATTCTTGATTTTAGCACATTAATATATTCGAGCTTTGAATAATTGTGTTTGGCGTTATTTCAGTCCGAACGTATGCCGAAAGACAAAGAGCATTGCGCAAATGAATGGAATTAATTTTTTCCTCAATAACTGAACCCTGCTACGAGAGGTGCTTCAATTGCGTTTTGGTTAAAAAAAAAATGGCGTTAACGGAGTCAATAATGGTAGCAATGGGTTTTGCGATAACGGGGAAGTTGCGTTTGTTGCTCGCGAGGGTTGCTTAAAACCGAGGTTACACCGTATTTATTGTCTTTAATAGTCTTTAATAGTAGGTTGGCTGATACAGGTATAACCCTTCTATTTAGTAGGGGGTCTACTACTTTGACTATAACTTCTTAAATACTAGAATATGTCACTCGTCTTTTCTTCATTCTTTATTTATTTCTTGGACTTGTTTGTCTTCTACAAGTTAATAATTTGTAATCATTTTTAACTGTCATTTTTCTGTTCTTTAAACACTTGTGTGTAATTAATTTTTTTATTGCTTTTTGTTGTTTTCTTTTTTATTATTATTATGTTTTTTTTTCTTCATTATTTATTTATGTTGATAATTGCTTGTAGTTGTTCATTTTTCATAAAGTATAAGGTAAAATATAATTACACTTAATTATAGTGTTAAGCGCTTAAGTGGGCTTGTTTTCCTTTTAAAAAGTTGAAATGATTAATCAAGTTTAATTATTTTTTCTCTTTGAGTTGCTGTTTTTATAGTATTATTTTTTAATTATCAGGGGGTTTAAACATATTTGTAAATAATATAAGTTGTTTCTTTCTTGGACTTCGTTTTCGGAACTTTGATTTAATGGCTAAACTTAACGATAAAATCTTTAATGTAAATATGACTTTTGAAATTTATATATTTAAATAAACATGTTTACTTGATATTATTAATGGCAAAAAATGCCAGCGATACGTTTTCTTGAATGCATGAAATGTTTTCTACGGATTATTATGTCACTAATTATACATATACAACAGTCAGTTTCACTTTAATTATCGGCTGCTATAGGAACTTCAAACCCAACCTACAACTGAAGCAACATTGTTTGAGACGGAAAAATTTACATTGGCAATACTGTTTGCTTTGATAGTTCATCACATGAAATTTATTTTAATAATCGCGTCGAATTCCAGAAATTCATCACAATTTTTTTTTAATGAAAATTTTGGTTAGAGGTAAAGCATACTTTTGGTAAAAATAGTTGCGAAAAAAAGCAGCATGTCTGTGTAACGGTAAGCGGAATTTTGTCGAAAAGCATTGAATTCAGGAAAATCAGCTGTTTGTATACTTTCAGAGACCGGAATTAGTGGCACAAATGTGCTCCGAAAGTTTGAGTCAACGGTGAGCAATATAGAGACATAATTGCAAAATTTGTTTTGCTCTAAATGGGATATTGTTGACATATGGTATCATGAGCACAAGTTCACATGCGTTACAGCATGCGCGATAATTAACGCACTAAAAGTAACGTTTGGCGAAAGCGTAATTTTAACGAACTGGCCACCTCATTTTTAGCTTTGTTGCCGTTACGTGAGTTACTTTTGGATATATAAAATTGGCATTTCCGCGTCAGTAA
Organism: Phania funesta; assembly: GCA_963932375.1. Classification (NCBI taxonomy): domain Eukaryota; kingdom Metazoa; phylum Arthropoda; class Insecta; order Diptera; family Tachinidae; genus Phania; species Phania funesta. Next base: position 96,624,989 of record OZ010653.1, on the reverse strand, counting down.
ATCAGAAACATTTGACTATTTGATGAGCAATATTTAGAATATTAGAAAATGGGGCTCCAGATCGCTCAGTCGGAATGTCCATGTCCCCACGGTTATATTCACATTTAAGTACCATAAACTTATATTTAAATACGTTAAAGCAAATTTTATGATTGTTAAAATTATTTTTCTGCCTTTCAAATTATAAACTTCCGCTAGAGGTAAAATTACTTCCCATTTGGGAGTTATACTTGACTACCTATTTTATGTACATTGTCACTCTCTAAAGAAAGTTTCAGAATTTATTACGCCAAACGTACAGGTTTTGCCGCTATTCAGTTTCCACATAGTGAATGATAGCGAAATGTGTTTGCCTTTAACCGCAAACAAAGACCAAAGCGATGATATGTGAAGGCAAAAATCCTCGAAGTTTCCGAATCTTGTTTGAAATTTTTTACTTGTCGCATGTAAACCAAATACTTAAAATAGCCGTAATATATAAACACAGTGTGCCAAAAATTTTACCAATTTTTTCGTAAAGCATTTTACACTATTCTACAGTTTTTTAGATTTTCGTGGATTTTTGCAGAGATAAATCTAGCGATAATATCTCTGACTGTTAAAGAAATCTACAGTAAAATATTCTCATGTCTACACTATCATCCTTGGAATAAAATAAAAACGACGCGTTTGTTTATTTCGAGTAACTAGCAGAGTAAGAAGTCGAAACGATACTTTTAGCGGCGATGACTAAGCTATTTTCGGTCAGCGGCTAAAGTACAGTTTTTCTGCCGGCGTTGCCGCAGATATTTTTTTTATTTTCTTCGATTGCATATGCAAAAATACAACTTTGATAAAAACAAAACTCCTAGCGTTTTGAAATTTTTCTAAAAATAATGTGAGCCATACGGATGTCAAATTTCCATCCGTATTTTTTGACAATCTGATTGCATATTACTTCGCACTGAAATTCTTTCCATTTTACTTGAGTTGTTGACAAGTCATTTTACTGGAACCTATAGTGTGAAAGGCACTTAAGCAACATGTGTGAGTCTTAAGAGAAAAACAATTGACACACAATATGTAAAGAAAAGCTACTGCTGTCGTGGCCCATACCTTCTCAAGGAGACATGTACTATATATAATATTCAAGGGACCCAAGTATTTTGGCCTCTTTTTCTTGCGTGGGGGTTTCAAAGACAATTGCTTCCGGTTAGAATGCTTAACCGAAAGTGGTAAGGCTATTGAATTCTTTTAGAAAAAAAGTAAGAATATTAGAAAAATTAAAAACAAACAACGATATTCGAAGGTCTCAGTTAGGAAGAATCGCATTTCTTGAGTATAATAAGAGGTACAAACTTAGTGTTTTGTTTAATAATAATCAATTTTTGTTTAAAATATTTAGGCAAAAGCAAAATTATTTTCAATTGTTATATTAAAAAAATTGTAACATTTTTTTATCGCGTTTTCTTTTGTGAAAAAATATGTTTCTTATAAATATATGTATATTACTTTTTCATATTTCCCATTCGCTTTGAAAGTGCAGTTTTTGCGATTACGAAGGAGCAAAAAAATAAAACTGTTTCTTGTATGTATTAACAATGTAGTTAATATGGTTGTAAAAAAGAGTAGTATTTCACCCTGAACTATAAGCTAAGTGCAGAAAATGCTACATGTTTTTAAATTTTTGTGCAACATGATTACAAAGGAACGGAATTTTTTCGTAAATGTTACATATGTTTTAGAACAGAAGCAAGCAAGCAGAAATGGCCAAATATATATAATACCTTCTCTGCAAGGGTGGCTGATATATTATTTGGCGCTCTTGTTAAAGTTCGAATTTTTTAAATGTTATATTTTTTAAATGTCATATTTTTTATAGCTAATAAAGGAAGTTGTGCTCTTTTAATCCTGGAGAAGCACTGTGATTGCCCCAACTATATTTTATTTGATCACTTAACTTGAGTAGAAAATAGTTCCTACAGAATCACCGAAACAACGTAATGCTGAGAATTTTATTTTATTAAAGATTTTTTTCACGGAAAACTGAACAAATTTAAACAAGTTTTACTTCGTAAGTTTATACATTTCACTTTGTATGTCTTTAAAAATATATTCCAACGGCTTTTGAAATGTTTGGCTGGAATAGTTTTCTTTTAATTTTCAGGGCTAATTCATACTTAAACCGGAACTATTATCACATTATTCCCTAACATTTCCTAAACATAAAGTAAAATTATTTTCATTCCTAATTCCGTTTTTATTTTAGTTTTTTAAAATTAACTCACAATATTCAGCCGATTTTTTTACATACATATAAAAAACTGTTTCAACTAGCTGTTTTATTTTCGGTGATTTATTAGTCAATTAATAGGAGACTTTATTTAGCGCATACTTAATTTTTTTAGTTTCCTCTCATAGACCCACTACGTATTTTAAAATTTGTTTAAATTTTTTGCTAAATTTAATTACTTTCCATATGTATTAAATTATTTTAACTAAATATTTTCTTTAAACTAAATTCTTAACATAAAAATTATTCACCTGTTTTATTTTGCCTCGAGCTTTAATATATTTTAATTTATTTTTGTAAATTTTTTTTAGCAGCTGTCCTTAAGTTGTGTGTATTTTTTAATATTTTTATACTTTTATTAATATTGTTTTTTTTTAATTCGTTCGAGTATTTTGCTTATCGCGCGTACTACTTGCGTGTGTAATAATCAACATCGACTAAAAAATAGCTCTATAGAAAAAAACTAGCATTTGATTGCCACACGTACGTACGCATGCATGCATTTCGTATATGAACTCGTATATACAATAGCACTTGAAGAAGAAACACACCACACAAATATCAAAACCAAAATCGTCTCAAACAAATAATATATTTTATTTTTATTTTTTTACTGTATTGTATGAAGCGACAATGACAACAGTAAAAACACTACTAAATTAGTGTAGTGTTGCCATTTTTGTGTTGCCCCCCTTTAAATAAATACACAGAATATTTGTTACTCATTTAGCTCCCAATTGACAAGAGAGCTTTAAATTTGGGGAGCATAAGAGAGAAAGAACATTGAAAGAGTTTATTTTGAGAGAACCACGGAGAGGAAATTTGTTTTGTTATGATGATTTTCAACAAGTGTTAATAAACTCTCAATTTTTTTTAAAACCCCCCCAATGAGTATTTATTATTTTGTGCTCTCCTCTGGGAAACTTCTCTCTAGTATTATTGTTTATGCCAGGTATGGAAAATTAATTTTTTTTTTAATTTTACTTCATTTTAGAAAGAATTTAATATTTGCACATTAATATTATAAAATATATAAAGAACAACGCAACTGTAGATTTTTTTGTTGCCTAGATCTTTAGGAATAATTTGTACAACGTTTTGGTTGAGAATTCTTGCGACCCACAAACCGCATGAAACCAAATGTTTTGACCATTTTGAACTTAAGGAAACTATGCACCAAATTTGTTGGTACTTCAGTTTATTAAAACACAGGAAAATCTAAAGGCGAATAGTTGAATCATACATATGGCATAATTGGCTTACCGCCAGACAGTCAACTGATTACTATCACTGAAAATTTAAGTAAGCGTTCTGATCGCGGCGTCAACCGACTTATGTTTTTCAAAATTGTTGTCTGCCTATTGAAGAACTCTTTAGATCCTGAAAAGATAAAAATATGTCAAAATTTAAAATAACATATTAACTAGTGGCCCAGTTAAATAGCATTTAGAAGGGGGCAAATTCAAGGTATTTTTTGTTTGTTTTTATGCTATAGCTTTTAGTAGAAGTCCTTTATGGACAGTTAAATCTAAACAATTTTTTTACAAAATAATAATTGTAATAAGTCTTTAGTGCATAAAAAACTTTTAAATAAAGATCGATAATACTTTCCGGTATTAAATTATTTTCTCTTTGCCTGATCATAAAAGTTCACGTGCATGTTTGTTTGGCAATATTTTCCAAATCAAAAAGAACACTATAGAGTTTTAAGTTAAATTTTCCAGACCTGGATTATGGATTTACGCTGCTAACGTGTTATTAAATACTCTAATTTGTTTTCATTGCATGTGATTGTTATTATTGTTGGTTTCGTTATTCTTTTTTAGTCTGTTACTCACTTGTGAGAGCCATTACTAGTGTATGGGAATAAAGAGAATTCAAATTTGATGCATTAATTGTTGGAAATTAATAGTTTAAAAAATCACAAATAAGTTATCTTTGTAAGAGAAAAAATCATGACGCCAAATAGAAAACGTATTAAAGAAATAATAAGTAAATATCTATTACTAAAAATTAATTAAAATTTTTTCATGTTCGCTTGCTAGGCCATATGCGGATCCAGCATAATATATGCGGGGTTGAGTTTTAAGAAAAACAAACAAATGAAAGTGAAACCATCGGTGCCATCGTAGGGCTAACATTTTATAAGTAAAACCTGCTGTCATGTCCCTTCATTAAAGAAATGACTATATTTATAGCCTGTTGCCATATGAACCTTTTAAAGTGCGAGTATGTAACTATATTCTCTTAATTTAATATACCGGCAGTGTGATTTGGTTTCGGCTATGGGCCATTTTAAGTGCCGAAACCGGGTTGCCACAAGACCAAACTTGGCGAGGGATGACGGAAATTCGTTCCAAAAATCTTTGTATATTCTCATTTTCTGCAATGTCACACCATGGGTTGAATTGTTTTAAAAATGGCACTTAACTCAGGAAATAATGTTAGAATTTTTTTTATATTTTTTAATTTTTTGCCGTGATTATTACAAAAACAACAAATTTTAAAATAATCGTAAAAATATTTTAGTTCATACATACTTCAAGTACTCATGCAATAAAAAAAACAGCTGCAAAAACAATATTTTTACAATAACAACAAAAAAATAGAAGAACAAATTTAAAACAAAATACAGATTTTCGTCATCTTCTCACAAGATTGGTCTGAACCAATCTATGACCCGTCTTGAGTGCCATTTTTCGAACGGGATTCAAAATTTGTTGCAGATATCTATATCTAATCATCCCGTCGGAAAATCAAGCAAGAATTGAAACTAAAACATTATTTGTGATGTTGATTTTATTCAAAAGTTATATTAGAATTTTTTATACAGTTGTGTAAGATATATTCTGTTTTTGTATTTGAAAATTGTTGGTGAATTTCGGTTTTTTGTAAATTTTTATTTTTTTGGAAAATTTTGATATTTTTGTAATCGAATAGGACAGTAAACATTTTAAATAAGTATCAAATTTACATTAATCTTTAATAATAGTTTGAAAATATTTTACAAGAAAAATTTTAACTCAAAAATAAAATATTCCATATCTGCAAACGCGGGATTAAGCTGTCTAAAACAGCAGATTTGTGTGAGTACGCCTGATTTAATATTTATAAAAATCTGCGATTCAATCTATAAAAAATTCATATACTTGAAGCAATGAGAATTCTTTAACATTAAAAGTCAATACATGTCATGTCAGGTAGTTGGGTCGCGTAAAGCCGTTTGCTGTTAAATGCTAAACACAAGATGTATCACGAACAGTTTTTTATTAATATTAATAAATTACAATTAAGTGAAAATCAAATTTTTAACACATCAAGCCCTCTAACTAGACCAAAAAAGGTATTTGGAACTCACTTGAGATTAACACGGTGTTTGTGGTTTACTGACATGTTTTTTTTATAAAGCGGAAAATCTAGCTTTTAAGACATTTTCCCTTTATAATTTCATTATGAAAAACAGCTTGTTATTCTTACACCAATTAACAGTGTAAAAATCTATCATCAAAAATTCCCTTGAAAACATTTATTGTAAAATAAGTAAGTTATATAAATAAACAATTTATTAAGATTTTAATTTTTTATTTCCGGCCTGTTACCTAACAGAAAAAAATATTTTTTTCATGTTATTCTTGAAAATAAATATCTATTCAACACATGTTTCTCTCCATATTCATTTACTCACTCTCATTGGTTCTTTTTATTTCGTTTGCTGAAAAAAAATGTGCGGTAGCCATTTTTATGCTACTGTTTTTGTTAGTGTTGCTTTTATTATTGTGCTGTTTATTCTTTATTGTTGGTTTTTTGTAGTTCTTCTGTTTACATGCTTTAAATACTCGTAGCATCCGCCATAATTGTTTTACAAATATTTCTTTGTAAACACATTTTCTTGTGCATGTTGTTGGCGCATTAATGTGGTGTGTTATAAAAAGCTTTGCATTGCAATAAGTTTAACAAAAATTTGGTTTGAAAAATATTTACTTGGCTTCAGCTTAATAAAAAATGAGTACGTAGTTTATGTAAACAAATATACTAGGTATGCTAACTTGTTGTGGATTTTGATTTATTGTTATATTATTGATATCAGTTTTGTTTGGTGAAATATGGAGTTTTATAGTTTTTTTTTTATCAACAACGGCCGAAAGATTTGTAAGCTTACAAAGTATTTTTATATAAAAATTCACAATATTCGAATATTTAAAGTATAAACCTTATTTAATTACACAGGCTGCATGAGATATTTGTACTGAATTATATATTTTAAAGGCCACAGATTCTAAAAATGATTTTCATAAGATCCCATCGCGTATAGGTTTTTTGAAAAATAAATTAAAATTTATTAAAAATATTTATTTTTTACAATGAACTATATATAAATATGTACGTAATTTCTTACAAATAATAACAAATTGTTTCTGATATTTATGCAAAATTTTAGGTCTACTCCGCCTTCTTGTGAAACCTTTCCTTGTTTTCTTTAATGCTTCTCCGAAATTTTCGATTTCTTTCTTTGCTAATATATTGACATCCCATTTTGTTGTTTTTTGCGCTTTAAACGCTTGTATGCAATTTTTCTTTTGCTATATGTTAACAAATCTAATTATACATCATATCTTTATTAGAAAAGTGTTGAATTAAATAAAACAAAATATTTTTAAAGTCCAAAAATGTTGTCCTTAATATTAATGTTAAAACAAACTGCAACTTGTTAGGACAAGATCTACACCAACAGCAGCATGATTATAATATATTTTCTTCTTAGTACTCCAGATAACAAGTATGAGCATGTTCAAACTCATAAGTAATATTAGTCATTATCAACTTTTAATCTGTTTCCGCACAATCACGCGACCTTCTCGTTAACTCTAAACATACTTTACCCACTACTTTACCACTATTCTCTTAAACCATAATATTTTGTTCACTTATAACCAAGTTCATCTGTATTTGATTCATGGCAAAATGCTTAGTTTAATAAAAAAGGACAACATTTTAAGGTCATTACTGCTTTTGCACTAAATAAATAAAAAAAAAATGGAATTAATGTAGAAAAAACTTACTTGATGGAATTTTTTAGTTTTATCAAGTTAATATCTGCAAGGAAATATATAGCAAGCCTGTGGTATAAATATTATATATATATTTTTTTACATTTTTTTCGCAATTTCTCATCATTTTTTTCCCTTAATTATGTTATATAACATGAATTTTATATCTTGGTCTGCATTGTCGCACCGCTTCAAAAAGATTGTATTGAAATCGATCGATTTCTTTCATATACTTGATTATACGTAATTAAATAATAAAAAGTTTATAATTAATTAATAATGTAACTAGATTTTTTCAACTCTCTTTAATTATAATTGTGGGATTTCCAATTACAACTTGTATTTTTTTGTGGAATATCAAATCCAATTACAATTACATTTAATTATAATGGATTTTCACTAAGGTCTCTATTACATTCATATGTATAACTAATTAAAAAATTTAGCTGCAACCGCGCAGCGTTTGCAACGTAAATGTCTTGTATTTCTATACTTCGTTATTACTGCAAAAGTGTTTAATTATTTTTAGTTTTACTTTGTGCGTATAATTAATATATAATTATGTTTGTGCGTATAATTAATATATAATTATGTTACAAATTACATATTAATTATCCTTACTGTAGCGTATGACTATTATTAATTTAATACTTTAACTCCTCATTTCGGCTGGGGCGAATGTTTACATCGTTCCACACACTTGAACTTTCGGTTGCATACTTGAAAATATTTAGTATATCCTGGAAAATAAGTAAAAAATAAAATAAACATATCTCCCAATTTTAAAAAAATCAAGCATAACACTCGTAATCAACATAATAATTTTTTTAAAGCTTTTTTTAAAATCCCTTACATGGCAGGATTATCGGATGTGAACTTGAAATTTGATATAGAGAAGAATACATAAACAAATCATTTTCTATTGAGCATTAAAGCATTATTATGCATATTTTAATATAAAATTATTTACAATAGAAATCGTAAAAGAAATTTTCCCTAGCAAAAAAGGAATTAAACTAAATTATTATGATCAAGTTTAAGTATTAGAAAATTTTGGACGTTTTTTTCGTTTATGTGAATTCATATTTATAACGCAACAAAGCAATGTATACATACGTTCCGTATCTGCTAATTTTTGGTGAAAACGTTCCCCATGTTCTTCACTATTAGAAAAAAATATAAATGGTCTTGTAGGAAGTGTATTCAAATCCATTTGTGTCACGAAATGAGGGACTGAAGAGCCAAATTCACTAGCTGTCCTAAGAATTCCAAATATTTTAAAGAGGATTACTGAGTTTTTTACGTATAGTGATAAGGAGTCTTTAGAATTCAGCAATAGAATTTAGAAACTGGAGAATAGAAAATAATGAAAAATAAGTTTGTATGATACCATATCAATATCATTATTTCCTTGTATATCAGTTGTTTTAGCAATAGCAAAAAAATTAAAAAAAAATTAAGTTAATAAAGGAATACAATACAATTAAAAGGATCTGTTCTTACGTATTTATTAATTTTTCAATATAATAGAAAGACATGTACAAGAGGCAGGACTTCCGATGTGATCTTCAGCATCTCCAATTGTAGCGGATATTGTTATGGAGACGTTACTGGACACGTGTATTGAGAAATTAAATATTAAGGCAAGTATATTGACTATATATAGATAATTTGGTTTGCATTAGCGGCAGATTATTAATGGTTTGTAACAAAAGCCAACAGCATCTGGGAGAATTCTTAACTATTTTTCTTAGCTCATACTTGTATATAAAATAACATAATATTGTTTTTAGTAATAAATTTTGTTTAAATATATATATATATATAAGAGTACATAAATATATATATACATAAACTTTATTCTAGTTTTTTGACCTTTATTATTATTATGATGTCTAATTTTTCTGAGCTCCAGGTCATCAATAAAATCTTCCTTATTATAAATTATAATAAATATTAATTTTATTTTTTCCAATATTTCGCTACGCCTTTGTGTAGCATCGTCAGGAAATAAAATAAAATAAAATTATATTTCACAAACTTCAAAACAAAAATCAAATTGTGAAAATTATTGAAAAATTTTTCATATACAATGAAAAATATTTCAAATTTTCAAAAAACACAAATACATACAAATCATTAAAAACTACAAAATTAAAAAATGTTTTACATTAATGTGTAGATGTATATATGTACATATGTATAAACAATACATATGTATAATCCTAAATTACATCATATTATCTTATGTATTAAATGCCTATATATATGAGCGACATTATCTGTATCCGCTTTATAATTAATTCTTTGAGACATTGGTGTTTTACAAATTTGTAACATTTCCAATATGTAACGTTTCTTATAATTTTTCTCAATATTTAGCACTGACACATTTTCAAAGTTAGGACAGTGATTCAATTCAGAACAATGGGAAGATAGAGCTGTTTTATTTGAATTTTTACATCTATGGTCCGACTTATGTCCGGCTATTCTAGTTTTTAGCATATTTTTCGTTGTACCCACATATACTTTACTACAATTCTCCTGATCATTACCATTACAAGGTATTTTATAAACCACATTCGACATTTCCATTTTCTTATTTCTATCTTTAGTTTTACTGAATAATCTATTTAAAGTATTGTAAGATTTATGAGCAATTTTGTATTTATCGCTATTGAAGATTTTTGATTTTTCAAGTCGCTCTGATATTCCTGGCACATAAGCTAAAGACTTATAAATCTTGGGCTCTATAACGCTTCTTGTGTTAACATTTCTACTACTTCTAAAAGAATTTATTAATTTATAAGAAAGTTGCTCGGGAAAACTATTTTCAATTAATATATTCCTGATCCTTTCCTTGTTCTTCCTATGAAACTCCTTGTCACTTATCGTTAACACCCTTTGTACCAAATTTCGAGCTGTATTCATAATAATTCTTTTACTATGCTTAGAAAAGTAGTTAATGATTCTCCCAGATGCTGTTGGCTTTTGATACTAATCCAATATTAAATCGTTGCCCCGTCTAATTATTAATGTATCTAAATAAGGAAGTTTAGAATCGTGTTCCCTCTCTATTGTAAATTTAATGTTCATATTAAATGCATTAAACGTCTCCAATACTTTATCAATTTCACCTTCAGGAATTATGCAAAACAAATCATCTACGTACTTAGTCATTATTTTCGGTTTAATGTTTAGCTTTTCAATACACGTGTCCAGTAACTTCTCCATAACTATGTCCGCTACAATTGGTGATGCTGGAGATCCCATTGGAAGACCTTCCTTCTGTACATATACCTTGTCGTTATATTGAAAATATCTATTGTCTTCAATACAAAATTTAAGAATACGTAAAAATAAACCTCTCTCAATTCTAGTGTAACTGCTTATCAAATTCCATTTTTCACCAATTGTTGTTATTGCTAATAATAAGGAAGATTTTATTGATGACCTGGAGCTCAGAAAAATTAGACATCATAATATATATATACATAAATATAAAATTATTTTCAGATTTTATATATTTTGTCTTTAAAATTTTTAAACAACAATCCAAAATTTGAAGATATGTTCGTAATTTTAAGCACATTCGGAAAAACAATCGCTGTGTATTCTGCCATCAAATAATTTCTTTTTTATATTTATTGTATTTTAGAAAGATTTTTGTTTACATCTTAAAAGTCAAAATTATGTTTGAGAATAATATAATTAACAAGAAGTTTTTTTAATTAAAAATTAAGAAATAAAAGCAAATTAATAAAAAATTGCATTTTTATAAAACAAACCTAAATAATTCACTAAAAGAATAAAACAGAATGTTTTCTAAAAATAAAAACTAAATTAATAATGCCTGGAATAATAACACACATTTTCCTGGGTATATTAATACGGTAACGTGTAACTTTATTTAACCTCCGCTTTACCTTATTGCATATAATTCATCGATTTAAAATAATTATCAAAATAAATGTGAGCTTTAAAAATTATTTTGAAATAATATCAATAATTTAATAGCAAAATGAAGTCCTACCTGGCCTATAAAAATAACATTTAATTTTATTGATATTGTCGTTTATATGCAAATTACTTCCTCTTGTTAAAACTTAATTAAAATGTCGACAAATGTCAAAATTAATGCGAAGCGATTTTGGCAAACACTTACATCACGGATCTCTTAAAGAATGTGCAGTCATAAAAATCATTACTTAAAATTTTAATGTGACAAACTCTAAAATAAAACTTCAAAGGCGTAAAATTTAGAATTTTTAAATTATACAAAAAATAGTTAAATAAACAATAAAAGCTTAATAAATGATACAAGGACATTTCTATTTGGATGTGCCTTTTTTAAGAATCACTAATATTTTTTTTCAATAACATAATGTTTTATTTAACAAATAATTTGCTTAACCATTTCTTTTTAATGAAAATATTGTTCACAAATCATTGAACTTAGTCAGATTTGAATGTCAAAACTTAAATAAATTCAATGTCACCCTTTTTTTATTTATTTTATTTCGATCTCATGCATGTGGAATATATTTTAAGGCTGCTAGTAACGCTGGTTAGTAAGAATATGCAAGCGCATTCAAGAAAGTATAGATCTGATGAATTGTAGGTTCATGTAGCCATAAAAATTGGTTGTGGCAAGGCTAAAGCAACAATAATATATTTTCTACAACAATAATCTGTTGTGGAAAACTTATAGTGTTGTTTGTAAACATTTTAAACAATAGTTTTGTTGAGATAATCAAGTTATTGTTTGCATTTAATCATTAAATAATTTCCATCCACAAAAACTGCAAAATGGTTGAATTGAACAGTACAATTTTAAGTAAAATTTTAACCATAACTAAAGTATTTTAACTATATAGAATTAATGTATAGAGTTACCATAAAACACTCTTAGCAGATAACATATGTAAAACTCTCTTGGTGTGAATCAAAGTGTGAAGATGTTGTCCCTTAAGTGGTTAACGCGTTGACTATTTAATAGCTTTAGTTGCCTTTACCCTAGCCGCTGCCAATCAGCAGAAGAAGATTTTTGTTTTTGTGTCACTCCATGAGGTCTACCTTATTACTACCTAAAACAGTTATACGATTTGTTTGAAAGCATATAATTTAATCATGTTATGTTGCAGTTAGATTACGGTTACCTCAACCATGAATTTTCCATTTTTATATGCAGATATGTCAATTGCAACCAGATCGTTGCCTTCAAAAAGCTGCTAGTAAAGTCTTTTTCGAAACAAACTTGACGACATTAGTCATACTGTGCTCGTGCAAGATAACGAAGTAGAGTTCCCTTATATTTATTACATTAGCAAGGATAAACAGAAGAAACTAATTTGATGTTTTACAATACTCACGATTTTAGAGGTGGTTGATAAAAGCTTTTGCCAGGGAAGAAAGACATGACAAAACTGAATTTTTTTCGTGTTTGACAATCTTTTAAAGGTATCTTGGAATCGTATAAAAGTATGTTTCCACAAAAGAAAATCGACAAAGGCATTCGAAGATTATCGAATTAAAGTTGCGTACGATGCATATTGAATTTGTGCAGCAAGTGTATTTACTCAGTTTGTTTTCACTTTTTAGGACAAATCGACAAATAGTATCCTTATCTGCTCATTGTAAAAGTTTACTGTCGATTTTTTTCACACCTAATAGCATATAAATTTTTCTTTACACATACCTTCAACGTAAAATTAAAGTGTATTTTGCTTCTATTTAAATTTAAACTTGTAGGTAATACCTTATTGTTCTACAAGTCCTATATGTAATTTCGGTCTTAAATAAAATTAATAAAAAATATAAAAAACTCGAATATTTCTATATGTCCGTTTTTAATTTTGTTTTGAACTAAGAATAGTCTGCTAATGTGCGCCTTATATTGTATGATCAAATATTTAAAGGTTTTTACTTGTCTATAACAACTGTGATTTAACAAAAAACGAAGCATTACATTGGCGAGTATGTGGTTCCAACACGATTATGCTGCACACTTTGAATCACTTTGACATAACTTAAAGTTTAAATTACTATTAATAGAATTTATGTTATAATAGAGAAGAAGAGCGAGATAAGATCATGTGTGGAGGGCAATATAACGTGTATATAATATTCGCTGAAAAGTTCTGAGGTCCATTTCATATGAACGAAGCGAGCACACTTATCGTGGTGTAATTTTTGTAGTAAATATATCACCAATATATCGACCTGGGCTCACCCTCCTATCCTTGTTTACATATGTAGATCAAGATCTGAAGTCAACCGCACAATATGCAACTAAATTGAATAACCCTCTTACTTTCGTCTTCTTTAGAGCAATTGTTCACCAGTTGGCACCTTGCTTTGGTATTCTTTTGTGCAGCCCTTTAGACATTGTTTGCAATTTTCTATTTTAATTATAATGAAGACTCAAGCATCACACCATAAAAAATAGAATTTTATATATACAAATAGTTTAATTTTTCTTAAGTATCGGTTGCATAATTATGCTCTTAGTCTAATGAGGAAAGTAAAAATTGTAGCCTGGTTTTAACTAATTTTCTAAGCTACCCCTCATGTTCATTATTTTTTTTTTTTGCAATAAATTCTATAAAAAAATATAACACCTCGTAATTATACATATTCTTTTGATTATGTGCATACATAAATACGTATATGTGTGCAACGCAACTTAAGTTTAAAACATGTGAAATATATTATTTTACTTGATATTCCTGTTGACATTTGTCTAAATTTGCTACGTGTTCTGTTATGAATGCATTCGTTGTATTTTACACCATTGTATTACAAGAGGAAAATGATGGTACTTCCAACCAACCATCCTGGCTGTCTCAGTGCCTGAGAACAAAACTGTGTGGCACGAAAATTTATAAATGCCTACATTTTTTATTTTGTGTTATATTTTTTGTTGGCAGTACAAAAACAAAAGGGCAACAGCAGCTGTCATATCATAAAATTTCGCGAATTACAAATAACTGCAACATTTCATAAATTCACAAGAATGCTTTTGTATATGTGTATGTGTGTGTGTGTGCTTGTAATGAAATTAACTCATGCATGCAAATAAATAAATATTAATTTGTATGTATGCAGGAGCGTGTACATATGTATGTTTACAACTGAGTGAGACTTTGTATGTTTTACTGCAGTTTAAAGTGCACTCGAAATATGAATGAGTATAAATTGTTGCATAGTTTCGCAACCACATGCTTATTTGTGTGCTGCATTCAAACACAGAAATGGTTGCCACCATCGTCATTAACATTGTTGTCATCACCGTCATCATCATCACAATCATCATGAGCATCTAATGTTAAAAGACATTTGACAGCAGCAGCTACAAAAACAATAATAATGCACAGTGGTTAGTAATGAAAATTATTTTTCACCAAGAATATGTCTAACTTATTTTTGTATTACAATTTGCTGATTATTAATGGAGACTAGGGCACCACACCTTTAGCACCCTGATTTAAATGATTGCGTAATGAATCAGTTAATGCTGGTAGTAGAAGTGTATAAAGGCAGATGTTCTTTTTTCACACAGTGGAAAAACTGTACATTTTGCTTCTTTATCTACTTAAAACAACATGGTTTCCTTAAACAACCGGCCCAACCTAAAATTGTACTACTAAAAAATATAAAATAAGCTTTTTTACTTTCCTACTAGCGGGCATTTGAAATGCTTCTGTGCAGAATTTTGTTCTTCAATAATGAAATTCAAGAGACAATAACTTCATTGAGCCTTGCTGATAGATTGGGGTAAAGTGGAATTAAGGCCTACTATGTGTTCTTTCCAGGTATTATCTATTTAAAGCTTATTTTCCTAGATTTACGCCTTAATTTAAATCTAGAAGTATAATTCTATCAAATACCTACCAAAACTTGATATGCCTTATTTCATAAAATGCAACGCAATGCCGAAACTTCTAATGAAATTATCCCAAATTAATTTTTTTTTATATTCAATATAAACTCTGGCGTTGGTTTGCGTTGCACTAGGTTCTCCGCCAACATAAAGTTAGGGCACACAGAAATTTGTAATTATAAAATGAAGTGCAATGTTTGATGATCAAATAGCAGAAAAAATTAACGGAGGAAAGGCAGATGCATACAGAGAATTGAACAACATTGAAAGAGAGGGAAATATAACACGACGCACTAAAATGGCAACAGCACGAAAGAAATTTGCAGAATTGTTTAATATTCGTGGATATACGCAACGAAGGTTCGTACAAAAAGCCGTGTTATAATAATAGCTTGTACAGCTCGTCGTATTTGAAAGTCGTCTCCAATCATAGTTTGTCGAAAACTTTAGAAGAAGCCGCCTCTCAATGACAATCGTGAAGCTCAGCGACTCGAATTTGCAAATATTACAATGACGTGGTCGTATAAGTAGTTCAAAGTTTTATTTTCTGACAAAAAAAAGTTTAATATCGATGGACCAGACCCAAGGTTTATTTCCACAATTTACAAAAGAGAGAAATATGTTTGCAACGAAGACAAAACAGGAGTCTTGAATGTCATATCCTATCATATCTCTATCCACTTATTTGAAACGGACAAAATTACGGGGCCATCATACAAAAGCATAATAGAAAACGCAAACGAGTCGATTTGTGAGCAAGGATATTCTCTCAATTTTAGTATAATCAGGAATATCTAGGTGTGGCTGGTTAGAAAAGTATACGACGGGAGAAAGCTATTTGATATAAAGATGTCTCAAAGGACACAATAAAAAGTGCCTGAAGCTCAATATCATTAAACTGTATAACATAATACCGGTTTACCGCTCAATGCCTAACCGAAATTTTGATGTAGTTTCTAATAGTGGTGGCAGTACCAATTATTAAATTGAGTTATTTTCCTGTTATTAATAAAATTTAATTGAACAACACAACGATTTAATCTAAAATTGTTTTTTTCCTTTTCAAGTGATATATTATAAACCTGCGAATTTATTATAATTAAATAAAAAAAAACTATTTTGATATTATTAATTGGCTAAATTTTGTCTTCATAACGAAACAATTTTTAACCCTCTAATATTTGGTTTACAAGGTAAATTCGTGATTCGAATTGATTGCTTATTGTTTGTTTGGGCACGTTTATATTTTGATGGAAAAGACTCGCTTGTGTATTAATACCGTTTTGGAGTCGCTATCGGCCAATATTGTTATATCGTCTGCATAGCGAATATTGCTGGCCATTAATTTTGATTCCAATATTTAGATGGATGTTAAAAAGCAATGGGGATAGAGTACATCCTTGGCCAACCCCTCTGTTGACTGAAGGAGTTTTCGTCACAAGAGCTCCAAAATGGACTTCAGAATTTTAATTGCAAATAAAATTTTATTTAATTGATTTTACTTCTGTACTGTCCACAATAATTAGTCTCAACATTTCTATTAAATTGCCGTGAAACTGGGTTCTCCTCATAACTTAAATCTTTATGCTACGAAATATTGGAAAAATAATTTAGAAATCCTACGGGAAAGTAAAAGCTTTATATAGCAATTTTAAATATAATATACACATTGTTGCTGAGTCTCCGGCATCGACCATCATAGGTCACGACAGCATAGTAAAATCAAGAGATTTTAATACATATCTTAGGCTTCGGAAAAATGGCACTATCTTCTATGAAAAAAGTTTAAAATATTCTTATTGTGTATAAGACCCTGATACTAACATTTATTGTTTTTATAATTTTTGTATTGCGTGAAAGATTCGGCAATAAATATCACTTTAATAAATAATCAAAATTCAAATATTCAAATATTTTTCTGACCAAGTCTTAGAGTTTACTAAAGTATTATCCATCCACCGATTATACCGAGTGGTCCAAAAGCAAAAACTTTGAACCAAAGGTCCGAAATTGAATATTGCCCAGACTTGCGAGATATTTACTACGAGACGAAGCGGACGCCTCTATTTACATGCAAGAAAAGTTATCGCTCAGTTCAGCATTGGTGAGTTTAGTCAGAGAATCTCTGACAGAATAAAATAAATCCTAGAAAGATCATAAAAAGGATTTCTTATGTATCATATAATATCATGCCGCAAGTTAGGACTTAGTACTTGGATTAAGTTCTTTACTTATCACCGAATACTAAGGGCCTTAATATCATGCAATTCACCCGCTGAGTTTACATTATCTTCATACCAGTTGGGTGCCTTAGGGTTTGGGAGAAGAGCAAAGCGTTTTTGTAGCCGTTCTTGTGGTAAAGTCTGTAATGGTGTTGGTTTCGCAAATATAAACGCCTTTTTTATTCTGCAATCAGATTTGTGAAGTAGACATTCTCGTTGCAGAATAACATTTTTAGAAAAAGAGGTCTACTATATATTTTTATGTTATCAAAGTAAAGTAAATTCGCAGAAAATTAACAATGAAATATTATAATTATTGTTAGAATGTTCTTAAACAGATAGCGAAGAATCCATAAGGATCAAAAAATACTTTTTCTTTCATTTTATATATATGCTAAAATATTTAACAAAATATTTGCTTCACTGTACTTCACAATACATGCACATGTCAAATGCACTTAACAGTAGTTGCAACAAACAAAAAAGGAAATATTCTTTTTTCGAAATTTTTACTGTGACAACAGTTGCTGTTGTCACATACAAAGTGAATACACAACTACAAGCACTCACGGGCTATGTGTCTGTGTATGAGAAAACTGTTCGTTTTTTGTAAACACACATTGAGGCATTTGATAAAGCTCACATTTTTACTCACTTTCTTGCAGGCATTTATGAAACCGACATACATATATAAATACCAACTTACAGAAACTCAATTATAAACATCTTGTTGCTGCATTTTTGTTTTTTTTTTCATTTTTTACTGAACATGGATGCATGTGAAATTTTTTTTATGCAAATGAATTACAATTATGATAAACGTCACCAGTTGTCCGGAAGTTGCAACTAGTAAATTGACAGTACCACTACTATGGCAGCAAGGAAGGCAGCGTTGTGCATCCAACAATTTTTTTCTTTTAATATTTTGAATTCTGCATACAAACGATGGATACTTTAGCAGAAAATAATTGAAGAAAAAAAAACAAAATCTTACATTGTTGTTTCATAGTTTTGCTACTTTAACACTGTCATGAGACGTGCAAACACAGTGTTTTTAAGACAAATTAAATACAGTTTTTTATTTTGAAATGCCTTGAATTCAGAGCTCACAAGCTGCACATGCTGAAACATAAACTGCAACAAAAAACGTACGAGATGCAGAGAGAAAACGCGTTCTTGATAAATACATGTTACTTTATTTGCTGCACTTATTGTAATTAATGATCTTGTTTTTGCTGTTATTTAATTAAATAAAATTGTCAGTTCAACAGCCAACGGCTGCAATAAATTGATTACATTGACAAACGGAAATTGATAATTTACATTTAATGTTTTAATGTCATTTTGTTGAAATATTTTTATGTGCTCAGATTTAATTTGCTGCAATTACAGCGTGTCATAATTTTTATAAGTATTGAGTAAGTGATGTGAAAAATATATGTATATCGTTGGTAAAGAATTATTACATTCACAGGTATTTGGATCATTTGCTTAGCATTAGAGACAATATGGGATAAATATAGCGGAACTTGTTGTAATGTTTACTATAATTAGCTTAAAGGATCCACGTGCACAAGAGGGAGTTGTTTGTATTAAAAAAGAACAAAGTTTTCTTTAAACACCACCTGTGTACATGCAACATCTGATATCTTAGAGCAGTCTCTGAGGATGTTCTGACCGACTCGTGAGAGCCAAAATAAGACTCACCAGTATATAAAACTAAAAATTTGGGATTTCTATGATGGTATCAGCTGGTCTTAAGGCGCAATGAGTATAACTTCGCGTCCAGTTTTTAAAGAGATATTATTGCTATATGAAACAACTTAAAATCAGGTATTGAATTAGCATTCTTATGCTTGCAAATTAGGACCGCAGCATGGTATCAGCAATGTCAGGAAGCTGACCGTCTAGATAACTTTTTAATGGTTGTGAAAATACGCCCGGACAAAGCTATTGATAGTCTGCCACACTAATCTTGTTCAGGTCGTGTCTGTCAAATCTTTTGCTTGTTACTTAGCTATTAAACTGTGAAACCAGAATTACAAAATACACGATTAAGTTGTGCTTCCAATGGTAGAACTTTATTATAAAAATTAATATTTTACGACTGACGCCATTGCTTTTCAAGTTTGATTCTGTAAATTTTCATGACCAAATTCCTGAAGACCGCTTCGGTAAACATTTATATATTATGTGGCCATCAAAGCAAAGTCTAATTTTTCAACAACATTTCCGCAGTCCATTAAGGTGTGTATAACAATATTAGAACTGGGGGAACCTATTGCAGACTTCAACTTGCCTAATTTAGCGTGGAGACTGGTGTCCGCGCCAATCCAAATCAGCCAGCTAATGGTTTTAAATCTCACAAGGTATCACTGATTCGTACAACTTTAAAAGTAAGTTTGTTGACGCCATCGGTAGTAAAAAATGTAATATATTTTTCGACTATATCCGACGGTGGTCGTAGTACTGGGTGAAAATAATAGGTCCGTGACTGTTTTTCCAATGAACTTACCCGCTCGCTGAGAAGTTGCGAGCCATATATCTTCCTGCTGTCAATATCTGTATAGAGGGCTTGTTATGAAATGCTTTGGGGAATGTCCAATGCTGCAGATAAGTGATAAACAAATTTTTTCACTCGAGTTGAACGATATATGTGGTCCTAGAAAGACGGTGCTATTTGACTCACATTCAATACTCTGAATAAATTTATTAAAGAATATAGTTATCTCTTGCGGAATTGAAAAGATCTGATCCCCGCGATCTTACCATCACTCAAATTCAACCAGAGCAATGAGGTTTTATTAATGACAAATTGTATTTCCCTGATCTGTTGGTGCCTTCTGTGGATATTTGAACGATCTCATGATGGTGTACATGTGACAACAAAACAAAATTATCTTAATACTTTGTTCTTTTCATTTCAACATACACGCGAACTTATTTCAAAACCTGGTATTAACTCAAGTTTTTAAAATAATTTGCTGCAGTTTGGGTTATTTTTAACCTCTAATGCAGCAATATACGGAACACCATTTACCAAAAAGGATAATGGCCTAATGACCCATTCTTAATAACATACATATTTTTCGTCAGCTATTTTAGTGCAGTAGAATTTCTGAAGCGCATGATTTTGCTGCCTAAAATTCAAGAGCTGATGGTGGGCGATTTTAGAAGGCTAAATGCCGAGTAAAATGTTAAACAATGAATTTTTTGAGACGAGTGAAGAAATTGAAGCATTTAGACTACATTTGGCTCTTTCTGTGAATTGTATCTAAACTGGATGAACTTCTGGTTGTGTTGCTGACGAGTTTGTATTATACAAGATTTAAATGAATTTATTCATAAAATGTTAAAGACAGCCGCTGGTTTCTTTAGAATATTTTGGATGTGCTACACATTTATTGTTTTTTTTTATAAATCAAATTTATTTCTTTTAAAGCAGCCAGCATCTGAATATTTTTATTTTATTAACAAGATCCTTTTTGTTAAATGTTTATTTCTCTATGTAGTTAGTTAATCTCTCGTATCTATTCGCAACATGAAAAATTAATGCGGTTTTGTTTTTGTTGGTTTTTGGTTAAAAACTCTACTCTATTTAACGTCACCACAAATATGGCTTGTAGGATAAACCGAAAATAACAAACAACAAATATTTGCCTGTCTGTTTATTAGATTTAACAACCAACAAATATTTTACATACATTTTACACATACACAGTGAAATATCAATTAACTTAACCTCAATTATAAAATACACATGTAACTAATATTTTATGAAATTTAAACAAAATTAGGAAAAAAAGAAACACAACAAAGAGACGGTTGTTAGACTACTGCGGACGGATAAAGTATGTGTACAGCAATGATTATTAAACATTTTAATAAACTTTTACAAAATTACTTGAAGTATCCAATCAACAAGAGCAAATTCATACAAAAATAAGGGTGTGCTAATGTTTAATCAAACTCTCTTTACTTTTAAACACCACTGTAGTTGGTCATTTCTAGCTTTATATTCAACGTATGCCTTGAAGAGTGGCATTTGTTTAAATGGAAAGCCCAAAAAATAAACATGTTTAAACATACACAAAACACAAAGTAGAAACCACAAAATGAAGTGGCAACACAACACTTTTGAACCCATGTTAATGTTACAACAACAACAGAAATTAAATAAGTTTTAAATCCAATACCCAAAGACCACGCACACATGGAACACACAAAAATACATGCAATCAAAACAGACAACAAACACATACATACAGTGAACATAATTATATACAAAGGTCAAGTGCAGAAGTAGGTGGATGTGTGAGTACGAAGTTTTACAGTAAAACATCTCTGTCAAACAGGCGGACAAAGCAATAAACATACCATATGCTGTCCCTAAAGATTTAAACAAATTGTTTGTTAGCAGTATTTTAACCCAAATATCCTTATTATCCTGCCTTTTTCCCCATTTTCAGGAGTACATTTTTTATTAGTTAAAGAATACATCCCATTTTCAAAAGGGTATAAAAATGAAGTAAACATTTTATTTGCTTGCTACGTTTAGAGGTTAACGACTTTAGCAATGTTGAAATGAGAACACCTAAGTTATCTAAGGGTCATGGGCATATGAGTCACCAGCTTTAAACATTGTTTTATTACTTCTGTGTAGGAAATGGTATGACAGAAACGTATTAAAAAGTATTTTATACATTAAAGCTTTCTAATAAAACAACTGTTTATGGTTTTGTAATTTTTTTTAAATCTACAAATCAAATAGTGCCCAGAAACAACAGTTGAGTTATTCATACAAATTCTTGTAATTTCTCTTAAAGCAGTTTGAATGCAAAGCAATGGTTGCACGCCTCCATCTCCATGCACCTTTCAAGGAGTCATTTTGTATATATGCAATAGTACCAATGTGTTTCTCCTCCAAGCAAGGTGAGCCCTGGGTTCAATGCAATTGCACTAGTTGAGAAGGCACTCCTCTAATCATTTCGTACCCAATCTTCTAACTATCGTACCCAATCCCAAACTATCATGCCTACAATTCCAAATGATACAAGTGGTACTACAACCAGCTGACTTATGACTTTGAAAAGTTGGATGGGGTTACAATTTACGCCAAAATGTAAAGCAGGGATGACTTAAAAATACGAGTATAAAGTTCTATTTCTATAAGTGATATTGGACATTCATGTATGGGATTGCTGTTTATTGATTATTGTGCTTGACGGGTAGGAAAAGGGGAAGGCTGTGTTATAATTTACAACAGATTAAAAATTCCTTAAGCCAGTTTTATAGTATATAACTTAATGAATGCTGAAACCTCTGTTTGTTATATAGTATGTAACTTGTTATGTACTTAAGACAGGGAAGCGCGGGCGATATATTTTATAATGGCCGCACCATACAGCACAGTTCTGTAGGTTACGACATGTGGTACGAAATTGCAACAGTTCGATATCAAACCCACTAGATGTAGAACGTCTCTAAAGAACAGACATAATATTCAAATTTTTGTGTTACGCAGAACATGTGGCTGCTAGTTACGCCAAAGCCTTAAGAGGAAAGGTAAGCATTTCAAATTTTTACAATTTGTAAACAGCAAGCTAATGAACTGAGTTCACATCCGTTCTAAAGAATACAGATGTAGACGCGACGTATTCTATCGATATGGATGAATGCCCTTCAACAAATGATCTAGATCATGTCAGCAGTACATACATTTTATGACGCAAAAATGCATTTCATAGTAAGCACTTATATTTTTTTTCAATGCATAAAAGACCATGTAGTGGTATGGCAAGGAACACAAAATTATACATCGTACTACGACTTAGGAAGAAAATACAATGAATCGATGTTTATGTTTACTACATAGTAGTGATCGGTAATTCAACCAAATATTCCACCGGTTTTTTATGGAATATCGATTGAATTGTTTCAAATGGCGCCTTTTCGAATGTTGAATCGTACGGTTTTCTTGCTTTGAAAAATCCGGTTTCAATTTTGTTTACTTTACTAAAACTTTTCATTTTTTTTTTAGTATGGTAACAAATCCACAAATCATAGCGCCAAGTGAGGTCTATATGAGGTGTCTAGAGCAGTACTGTCATAATTTCATTAAAGTATTACAATAGTCCAGCCGAGTCCACCATATTGAAAAAATTTATAAGTTTTATGAAACAAGACTAGAAAATTTGAAAAATAAATCAAATTTGACGTGTATAAAGTATGCCAATATTGTAACATGTTATAATCCTGATTGCAGCTCATTGCAAATATATAATTTTTGGATTGGAACAAATTAACAAGAAAATACATCTATGTAATTTACATCAAATTGTAAGAAAGAAGTTGGCTGAATTTTTATTAGGTCTCGTTCACAATGGTGCTGCTGTTATGAAAAAATGTGAAACTTCCCCAACAGTAAAACTTTTTTCAAATACTCTACCCTAACTAAAACTAGACACCAATGAAGCAGAGAAGAAGTTACAGGATAAATTAAAGAGTACAATAAAAATCACATAAACCAGTAAATAATGTCTTATAACCCAAAAATAATATACAAGTTAAACCATTAAACCATTTTATTTAAAATCAAAAGAAACTTTGTTAAAGTTGAAAAAACCGGCAAATCTGGGAATCCATTATATTAAAAATTTAAGCCGGGTTTCTGAAATTTAAGATATGTGAACTATTCGGACTGAGTTTTTTTAAAATACCATGTCCACTAAATATCCCCAAGCAAACCTGCTCATGGCAAATCAACAGTTTTTAATGGGTGTCGTCTTATATCTCAGTTGAACTCTGTTCACAAATAGTTTTTACTTCTCTGGTCTTCGTTGCTAACATTCTTAACATGCAGCCATGATTTTCTATGGTTTTTCTATTGTCAAATAATTTATTTATCTGATATATAAAATTAACTTATGTAAAAAATTTCATACATTTTCGCACTCTTATTGTACTGACGTTAATACGAGTATATTCAATAGGCCAAATTTGCAACTGACTTTTCGCGAATTTTTCTATATTGTCATGTGTATAATGTTAGGAGGAGACGATTAAGAAGCCGTTGAATGCTTTTCATGATACATACAAATTGGTTGTCAAAACTGCTGCTAACTCGATATACATGGCATTGGATTGCATTCGGAATGACGCATAAGTTAGGATATAACAGTAGAACTCTTTTTTTTTTCTTTAATTGCAATTGCGTA
The DNA here is from genome assembly GCA_963932375.1 of Phania funesta. Classification (NCBI taxonomy): domain Eukaryota; kingdom Metazoa; phylum Arthropoda; class Insecta; order Diptera; family Tachinidae; genus Phania; species Phania funesta. The sequence goes on along the minus strand of OZ010653.1, from coordinate 96,600,348 downwards.
TAAAAACAATAAGAAAAAAACGGGAATAAAGTGTGAGAAAAGAAAAATAAATCATTGTTTTTTGGTTTTAATATGATGAATTCTAAAAATAAATATAGCACCACTTTGGAGGCGATCGAAACCAGTGTACAGCGTTCTTTGAGAACAATTGCATCGGCAAGGTAGTACGACAGATGCGAGCTTCAATTATATATCACCCTTTTAAATCTGAAGTAAGCTGCTTTTCGCAGTAGAACACCACAAAGAGTAACTTGAGAAAAATTTTTTTCTGCAGTTACCGAAAGAAAATTATTTTAATGATATCCTTAGGACTTATTTTATGATATAGGACTACTTTGTTCATTCACAAATATATAAAACTACTAGGCATTTTCTTTAATAAAATTATGAACACCTACCTCAGTCTATTACTAAGTTTCTGTTGGTAGGTATTTTCTTGGTATAATTGTGTAAAAATCTTAACAAATCTTTCTTAGGATGTTTAGAAATCATTAACTAGAAGCGGCATTGATATGGTGTATTTTACTACGTAGGATATAAAATATGTCTACATCATTTGTCAATCAAAAAGAAATATTAAGCAATAATAGAACAAATAAAATCATTTTAATACGCATGCGACTTTAAAGTAACCAATCTAAAAGCAATTGGTCAATATCCTCAAGGACCTTTTGAATACTTATGAGGAAGTCTTGTTAAAAGATAACTAAATCAACTCTTACGATTATTTGCCAAAACTCATATAATAATTTTAAGTAAACTAAACAACCTGAGGGATTTGGGACTGAAAAGTTAAAAAAAAAACTGAAGCACAATCTCAGAATTAAAATGGTAGTCTTATGCGAAAAGTTAACGGAAAATAACCATAAACCATGGTTGTATATAAATTTGTTTTAAGCACGTGTATGTGAATAGTTGTTTGTATGTGCGATTATCAAGGAGTCCATTATAAAAATATTATTGCTGGTTTTTCATGTTCCTTTGATGTTATTTTCTTTTATCACTTGTGTAAATCTCGAGATTTTTTTCAACTCTCATATAAATGCATGTTTACTTTATCTCGCCTTGTTGCTATTGCTGTTGTTATTGCAAACAAAAGTTTATTATTATGACCAATGGGGAGCGATATATGTATAAGTTGCTAAAGAGTGTTTATAGTATGGATTAGGGTGCCCACTAATATCCTGGTCATGCCCGGGATACACAATCCTTTGATTCAAGTCTATGATGTTTAAACTTTAACAATTTTATTTATTATAGAAAAATGCGATGTACAATATTGTATTGGCTCCCAACTCTGGATAAGAATAACAAGGAGACCCTAAGTTGAGATCTTCCTTGTGCTTTTTTAATTGGCAGCTCAATTTGTTTATGACAATGGTTGCTTCTTGAACATTCGGTAAGAGCTTTTTCGCCAATAATCATGTACCTCAGAATAATAACCGGGGCGCCAACTATTAAAATTATTTAATTACGAGGCATTCCGGCAGTAGAGAAAGTGTTTAGATACTGCGTGGGATAAGGATCGAATTGACTGAGGTCTAATATATGTCTTTTAGGTTCCTGGAAGGCCGTTTTAAGTTAAAAATATATGGTGGTAATGATTTCATTCTTGGTTGCCAAATTTTCCCTTCGTAAAGTTCAAAGTTTGACGTTATATCTTTGTACCATCACTTCCAATCAAAGATATAAATGGAAATTTCATTTTCGGGCAGCAATAGTTGGTCAGAAAATTCTTGCGCCGATATCTTTCTTGCCAATAAAACATGTTTATTTATAGAAATTTTTGATCTCGCTGCATTTAGTTATACGGCAGGTGTCGATCTAGAAATTCCAGGTAGTATTTCACGAAATGCGTGTGCTAGAGCTAAAACAACTCCTTCCATTGATTGGTTGGTACATCTTATATTTTAAAGTGTGCGATCAAGGGCTTCCAATACCGTTTTCTATGCCATCGTACACTCATCCCAAATAATTATTTTAGAAGCATTTTAAACCTTGCGAATTTGAAATATTTGTAATAGGTTGCTTTGCAATAACTATTTGTTAATGCTGTAAATTCATGTGAAATAAATATAAAGATTTTGTATCCACTGAAAATGTATATAAACAAATTTAATAAAAAATATAGAGAGTGGCCAATAAAAATATATGCCTAAATACATGTGCAGGAAATTCGAGAGAAAGCCATTGAGAAATAAAAATTTTTCATTATAGTGGGCGTAAAAGTAGGCGTAAAAGTAGGCGTAGTCGATGAAAAGTATGCGGCGATTCTTATTGATAAGAATCCAATTAGAAACATAAAGTTGCCGTAAAGGGTCCGAAGATCTCCGATTGAAAATAAACATTTATATTGCAAAACAGACAATCTGTTTTATAAATAAACAAATAAGCAAAGTTGTTGGAATTTATCTTTGTTCCCGTGATGTTGATTATTTATACTGTTATTTATATTGTTGGCCAATTATTCCAGCTATATAAAAAAAAAAAAAAAAAAATAACGATGAAATATGAAAGGGCACCTGTTAAAAACCAATTTTAAGAACAAGAGCAATATTTGATTCCATAATGCTTGAAAAAGCTGATGTGTTTAAGTTTGTTATTTAGGTTAGGAAGCATCTAGACGCTTTTCTCTCAAAATTATAGTAGCTCAGTCAATAATAATATATCAGAGTTGAAACTCTCCTCTTATAAACAATGCCTTTACAAACAACTCGATAAAAATATTAATGGAAAGTTGACTTTGTCTTGTATCTGATATGAAATTCTGAAAAAACTTGGTTGATTATAAAATTTGTGTGGCAAAAATTTAAAGGTAGGACGAGATGGTTCGCTGTAAATTAACAGCATTTTATTGAAATTTTCAAAAGCTTTGCTCTGATCAGTATAAAGTATTCTACGGCGTTTTAAAAGTATTTGAAGAACCAGAGTATTTCTGGCTGTTTTAGTGCTCATTGAGAGCAAGATCTACCAATTCAGTTTATTTACTTGATTTTAAGTCTATTATAACAATACTACAGTTCTGAGTTCCAGTTCATTTTTGCAATGGAACTAGGGCTTAGTTTTATATTAACTTTTATTTTGTTTTGGAGTTGTGATCCAGTTTTATTTCAGGTCCAAGACAGCTTCAACTAGATACGTTTCAGTGCAGTTCTAGTTCAGTTTTAAATCTACTCCATTCCATAATTTAGTAACCTTATAAGCTTTATCAAATTCTTGGAAAAAATAAAAAAATTGTTTCCTAAACGATATCCCTAACACATTTGAGATTATAACTTTAGGTATACATGATCCAGGCGCTACAAAAATTAATAAGTCTGTGTAAGTAAGTTTGTTTGTGTTTAGTGGCTAAACAAGAAGACGTATGGTTGTGTTCATGCCAAAGCTTAACATACTTAACATGATAAAATATGTGTTCACACTCTGACCCTCAGGAGTTAGAAATATTACTAAGGCATAACATAATCCAATAAGTATACACTTCCAATTTTTTTTTAACGAACTCATTCATATTCCTGTTTGTTCTTTTTTCTTTTCGTACTCTCACTTTTCACCTACTCTTATGTATTTCTTTGTATTTGTGTAACATTTTGTGAATGGTTTATAACTGAATGTGTGTGTTAGTTTCTATAGCTTTCCCTATGGTACATGCGAGGAGAGTGCTCTTAGTACTTGTCAGGTTAAGCTGATACAGATGTTATGTTTTTTTTCCAATAGATGCAACATATTTAATATAATTTTCTTTCAACTTTCAATGTTTTGGTTTATGATTGGTTGTTTCGGTTGCAATACAAAAGAAGAAAACTAACAATTAAAATATGATGAAATTTTTGATACGATACCTAATTGGATGTGAAGTTTTTTATGACCTAAAATTATAACTTTTTATTTCTAAGCGATATCTAAGTTCAAAGAAAAAAAATAAATAGAAAAAATTCTTTCAAAAAATTATGCACGAAAGAATACCGGATTTTCAGATGGAAAATTATGTTTTATTTTTTCTTTTTTATTTTGCATTTAGTAAAGTATTAAAATATAAAATTAATTTTAAACTAAGCTGGCATAAAAAGTATTCTTAAATTTTTTAAATAATTTCTCAAACTCCCATGGCGTATGAGTGTTAAGGTAATGACAAAAATTCCTAACTACACACAGTACGTATGATTAATATTGAATAATATTCTAATTTGAATATGAAATCTCTCTTTAGGAGATTATAAAAATTCCAGAACCGAATAAAGTCATTTTAAAATAAATTGTGGCAGTGATGAAGACAATGATTTAGGTCCATAAAACAGAAATATGAAAATTAAGTCGTTGAAAAACATACTAAAGGAATCTTCTCATACTGAATTGATGCGCAGAAAAATGGAAATATTTTCATTAATTACAACGAAATTCAAAACAATACTTATATTGAAATGACCATATGTTTCGAGCTAGTGCACACTAGTCTATTCATAGGTGAAACTCAGATTTTTTATGGTATAAATACTTAGTTTAAAATATTCATTGTTCACCTAATACACATTCCACCCTCACAAGTGAACACATTATTCTGCTTGCGAGGTCTTTGTTAAATACTTAATTTAGTCCTCTAGTTGGCGTTCGGGTTTCTTGGCATCTATTTTTAAAGTCCACGTAAATCTAAGCTAAACCTAAATTTAAACTAAAGAAGGATGCTTATGCTTTTCATTTTGAAGCTAAGATGCCTTCGCAGCACAACTATAACGCTGCTATGAAAACACGCATTTTTAACGTTTCTCTTTTTCTCTTGTTTTAAGTTTCATCCACCACATTTTTTTTACACGAATATATTTTTGATATTTAACTCCGTATTGAAAATAAATCTAGCGTCGAAAGAGCTCATAAGGTCGATTTACACGAGTCTTCAAAAATAAAATTAACTACATATGCAAGCAGATTGAGACTATGATGTGGAACATTAAACAAAGAATGTGTATAAGCATTTTATCAACATACTTCCTTTTTTATTTGCAGTTTTTTTTAGCATGAATTCAATAATCCATGAAGGTGGCAGCAGCAAGAGTAACATTATTAATATATCATAGAGGAGTGAGAAGTATAATGGCCGTCCAAATAAAGATTTTGCTGAGTGTGGTTCTAGAACCAAGCCGTCCAGGTGGTCGAAACAACACCCTTCTACTGTTGGTGCCCTTCTTAATGCATGAGATACTAGTGATCTTAAAACTTGTCTTCCGCAAGTATACACTGATCATATTGTGCCACTTGTTGTCGAATATTTATAAATTAATTATCAGAACGCACCAGATGCAAAACAGGTGTTATGTAAGATAGAAACACAAAACCTTCTGGATCAGACGGCAAATCATATGGTAGATTCGCAAAAAGATGTGTTAAGTACTTCAGAAGTTAATTTTACAAGCTTCTTCCGGACCCAAACAAATCAATTGTTAAAACTTGCAAACTTCTTCTATAAGACTTGTAGACCAATAAGTTATCAGTTTATAAAGAAAACCAAATAACTATCCATTCGGGAAAAAAGCTTATTAAAAAAGTCAATAATTTACTGGAAACAATTGTAAATGTGCACAACTATCACGAAGGTACAGCATTCAGCATTCAAAATAATTCAATGACAATAATTTACATAGCAAGATAACAAAATTTGTTGCAAAAGCATAGTAAAATTGATGCCACTAAAGGCCCTTTCACACTATCAGTTAAAGTAAAATGGCTTGTCGAAAAATCATATAGAATATTTAGGTTCTCATCACAGTGAGAAAATAATGTATTATAAATCTATTACAACCCGATTGGGAATTTTGCAGTCGTATTACACATAACCTTTTATAAGTTTTCTAAGCGCTTATATTTCTAATTTTATTGGGGCTGCATTTCTACATTCGCTGCATTTTAGCTGACAATCACGATTTTAAATATTTGTGTCACCTACATCGGATATCTGCATCATAAAGAAGCTCACTATTTTTCGCGCGATCTAATAACAGGCATCCGCTTGACTTTTATTCCTTTTTCATTTCGAGATATTTGTTTTATTCTAATTCCAGTTTATAATTTTACTCGCAATTACCTTTCATTACAAGCTTTCAATAAACATAAACCCCATTAATCAAAAAAATACAAATAGTACAAATAATAACAAAAGATGTGTAATTGTGAATGGCATTTCGCCACTTTGCGATTAAAGAAGCGGCAATGTTGCATTCTAAAAATATTACTCTACATGTCTAAGAAAAAAAGGTAATAGCTACTAAATTATGGCAACTAAATAATGGCTAAACACACACGTAATTATAGATGAACAACAACCGATACAAATAAACGGATGCATGCTAAGACATTAACACGAAAATAACAAGGTAAAAAAATTGAAACATCTAAAACGGAGCAGAATAAGAAAAAATATGTACCTGTGTATAACATGACAGTAAAGCAACTACTGCAAGTAAGGGTGAGCCATATTCTTGTAACACAGAAATTTACAGAATTGCGGACTGTTATTAAATTACTGATATGTCTTTTTAAAAGAATCATACCTAACACGATTTATTTTAGGTAATTTCAGTTGATGAACAATTGTAAAACTTTAGGTAGCGTCTAGTTCCGTATTCTTAAATTTGTAAATAATTTTTGCTCTAATGGGACTGTACCGGTGATGCTGGCTGTCTTATTCGCCATGTCACGGTAGGCGAGTCCCAAGCCACATCCGCAATTCTGAACCAATAACACAAAAAAAAAAAACAGGAAATACACTAAAATAAAATAAGCTGTGAAAACGGAAAAATATTTTAGAGTGGAAAATAGATGGTAAAGTTTCACATTTCCCCACCCAACTTTGTACAGTTGCTTCGTTCTCTTCGCTAAAGTTTATTAAAATTCCGTAGACTCCTTCTCTAACCTACTTACTTAATATGTAAGACCACTTCTAACCTGACATATATTTAATAAAGCAAACAAATAACTTTTGCGCAAATTTCGAATTAAATATCTTACAATTTGTTCCTTTTTTACGAGAAAAAATTTTTTTGCTTCTGATTACAGGCTTCAAAACTTTTATTCTACTTAAATTCGAATAATAGAAGTTATATTCGGAATTTCGAACATTATTTAAGAGTGAATTTGTTGGCAATTTCGCCCGAAATATCAAGGTTTTAATACCAGTTTGCCTTACAATGAATTTTCCACTTTGTTGCATAAATTCGAAATTGAGTATAAATTGCCCAAAAAAGAATTTTTTTGCTGAGTTAAAAATGCGCTTTTATACAAAATAAGCTCTGTAGAAAAAACAAAACAAGTAAAATTACGCTTGTCCGTCGGTTGGGAGGCACAAAGGTAACTGAGTGCACTGTCAGTGAATTTGGTGTATACCTCCTCGTGCTGCCGGCCAGTAACAGGCGGAGAGATGCTAACATTCTCTTATAAAAATCCCTAATCCACGATGGAACAGCCTAAGCCAAGGATAAAAACTTGCCCGTGCATTTGAGGATCTTTTTTGCCATGATTCGTGGGAATTATATCAACTGTCTAAAGGAGCTCCGGTTTTCATCGACCAGGGGTGGACTCCTGAGAAAGCTTAGTACCAAGGGCGGAAACTTATTAAATGCGAATGGCATGAGGGAATTATGCCTTAGACAACTTCTAGCAATGACAAAAGACTGCGTGATAAGGAAGAAGGTCGACAGTCTGAAATCAGTACAGTCAAGAGTAAAGGCGAGAAGTAGCACAAAAATATATTTTAGTTGCCTGAAATATATTCAACGAAAGAAGAGTGTCAAAAACGGACCCCTAAAATTGACGGTCTGCTTCGATATCCCCCTACATTAATAATAAATCATCAAGCACATTTTTCACGCATACAAAAATGAGTATGTATTTTAAGGATATCAAGGAATAACATGTCATCGCAAATAGTTTTCAAGGATGCCTACAATACAGGCTCACGCGGCTCTAGAAATCTAGTTCCTTTGCCGCCTGTTCCTTTTTACAAGTTCATATGATATGTCAAGACAAGTTGTTGCACCATTATGTTATAGTGTATTAAATTATACAATATTATATTGGATTTACTTAAAATATCAAGAGACCCAAAAGAATGGAGACTGTCTATTGGCAGGTATACAGACCTGTGTGCTTCTCAAAGTTCAGACTCATAGTAAAAGTCTTTAAACTTCTGTTTTGTTCACATCGCATCGCATAACATATCGGCTTTGTGGAGGAGAATATATTTTGTTCGCTCACCCTAACTAGTCTTAAAGGATGACACACTGTTTATAGTCATACTAAAGGAGAAATATTAACAGTATGTTTTATGTTTTATAAGATTGGTTTTTTTAAATTACAGCCATTCCATAAAATACGACGATTATGTATGTTATTTCAACATCATAAACTTGGAATTAAACGTTTTTGTTGTTGTTTTTTCATCTTATTCGTCCTACATGATTCAATGTAACACACTGCAGATGTGGCTTGATTGTTGGTTTGTGTATTGTATTTAGTTGTGGCAAAACATGACATTAAATGTGCGTGACTCGATTTTCATAAAAGACGTAAATTGTTTTTATGCGATCACATCGTAACTGATCATTATAATCATACACATCAGCGTCATTATGGCAGGGTACATAAATTTACAAACATTTTAGAGTACGCTGAACATGTTTTAAATCATTTTTCCTACAAAGAGACGCAATTTGGCCGAGATGTTTTAAATTCAAAAATTTATGGATAATTAATTTTAAAAACTATTTATATAGTTTAGTTTCTTTTTTAGCCGGCAGTAAAAAATAGGAATGATTTTGAATTTGTAATTCTTGAAAAAATTTGATTTTTAATTTAACAGCTTGTTGTCCAACCCAATTAACCACAATATATTTCCTTCATACAAGACAGCGGACGCTTTGGTTTGTTTTAATTTCAACAACAAGTGTGTGTGTTTAATGTTGATGTTTATCATCACAATAATCTTTCAACATTTTGTGTTGCTCTACTGATGACTTTTTGTGCTGCTGTTGTAGTGTTGATGTTGTTGCGCCTCTCAAGTTATTACGTAATTTTTTTTCTTCTTTTATCTTGTTTTGACTGTGCGACTTTTATGTGCTTTTTGCCAGACCATTTACGATTTGTGTTTTACAACTTACAAGGGCGTGTCCATAAATTATAAGGTTTGTTACTTTTTAAAAAATAATAAAGGCACAGAAAGACTAATTGTATGCATCGTATAAAAAAGTATGATGACTTAAATTACAGTGTTTGCAAATTTTCTTGTGAACATTGTAATTTTTTCCAGTTATTTCATTATACTATGTACAGTATTGTGAAATAATTCCAATACCTCTTAATTACAATTATAATATTCAGGATGTTGATGGTGATGATGTATCCCGCTTACAAAATTGTTTTTTGTACGCTTTACAAAGTAGTGAAATCATTTTCATGTACAAAAAATTTACATCACAAATAATTGCGTTGCCGTAAAATTTCAGCTATTTTGTCCGCCCTCTAGCTTTTTTGTATAGTATCGACTTAAGGAGTATTAAAATGAAAATTTTTTTTTTTGCTATAGAGAGGTAATGATTTGAAGTAATGACTTCAACAAGATAGCATTATGTTGCTAGCCATTGGTGCCAACTGAAGATGGCAAGTTAGAGGATTGATCAACATATCGAAATGATAAAACTTTATTGTCAAACTAAGTGCTCCTTCGTGCAGTCAAAGTAAACTCTAGTTTAATAGTTTCATCATGAACATACTCGGATTGAATTTTATAGTTGCACCCAATATTGTTATTACTTCTCCAAATTGTATTTTATACAGTAGTTAGTTGTGCGCTAGTTTATCAGACTGGGGGTCTTAGGTTCAATTGCCTTCGAAGATTTTTTTCACTACAACGAATGCAGGTCTTTGTTACCATGTTCGGTAATTCAAATTACAATATAATTTTAAAAAAAAATTAATTAAAGTGTATTTTATAATCAAACTAAAGTTATCCGTGGTATTAAAATTCATCATATGTTACTACCACGATAAACGTTAATTTGTTGGTGTCGTTTAATTGCACGTATTAAAATACACACTCCTTTATGATTTTATCAGTACACAACTTTATTCGGCAATTAAGACTCTATTTACAACTCTTCAGTACTAATTTACAATGTACACTTAAAATTCTTTTGTACACACAGATATTCACACTATGAAGTTTCAAAGTCCACTCTTCTCTACGTGGTGGTTGGCGCCTGAATATAGAGATCACGGTCGCTTTCCGAACTCACGTGAAATTGCGCATCATTTATTTCATTTGCTGGCTTAGTAGTCTTATATATGTCTTCGTGTGCGTGTGTATCTTTTGTTTACTTTTTCGTTCTGTAAAAGTTGTTTTTGTTTCTACTTTGAACCGCGGTTCGGGGAATTTCCGCTACGCAATTGTTTTTGCTTTATGTTCAGCGAATTTCATGCTGACAATAGTTTCTTTTATGATTTAATTAAAACATCTTTGATGATTACTTCGTAACAATATTATTCTACTGTTGAATTCAATACGATTACAATACTCATATAATGCTTTCGATTCGTTAATTTGTTTTCGATATATTTTATTTGATAGTTATGTTAAGGTAAAATTAATATACAAAATATATTGAATTTTTAAGAATGGCCATAACTTGATCATCTCATCAAAATTTTTTTAAATAACATTAACCTGTTTATCACCACTATATAATGTTGCGGAGAATATAACGTAAATGTCGGGATTATGTAATCAGTATTTAACAGATCTTCCATATAAACTGTTAAACATTTGGGACGAAGAGTTCAGTAAACAAGCATCTCTCAGACATCGATCTTGTTCGCAAAAGAGTGCAGGCATACCCGAAGTTTTTTACGCTACATGTAAGAATTGGGCCTCTGGAAAACTTTAAATTTGCGAATTTTATGTATATTCATAGAAGGTCTACCACTGGCTCACAGATCAGAATTTAAGATGATTTTTACATACCGTACTTTAAAAATCATAAGCTACCAACTACAAATGTAATCTCTTTCTAAGGCGTAAGTATTATTATTTTAAACGTTAGTCATTAATTCAAGTTTAAGTCGAAACTAACATATTATAAGCAATCAAAACAATTTGTTTTAAATTTACCCCAGGAAAGGTTTCACCCAATGATGAGAAGAGTTTGGCGAACTTTAGAGTGTAATAAAAGAGTTTTGAAATTAGAGACTCACAAATAATTATAATTGTAATAAATAAAGCATGGAAGAGATTTAAGAAACATGATTTTCAAATAATTTAAATAATATTTTAAATTAAATTGAAGAAAAAGTAAAACACACAAATTTAACACGGGAGAAATGGAATGGTAAGTTCAGGTATGCACTTTAATTAAATCAATTAAATTAAAGTTATAAAATTTGATGTTTGCACACATGAAATTCAGCTTACTCAATTAGCATTTTATAGCTGAAAATGTTTTCTTGACCCGACAATGCTGTTTAAAAAGCTTGTAATCATATGTTGTGCGTTTTTCCGCACAACTACCACTATAATATGAAAGACATAGCTAAATTAGTAAAAATAAGACTTTTTGTCCCGTTTGTTTAATCATGGTAATGTTGTTGTAAGTTGTATGCGTATATGTAGAGGTCTATTATATTTAATATCTTAATTTTTCAGAATTTGTTTCACTAAACATACTTTAGTAGGGTTGCATGGGCAACTTGACGCAATTTATGGTGCAAATAAGTACTAAATGCTTAAGTTCGTAATTGCCTAATTAAGGTGTATCATTTTTTCAGAATATAATAAAAGACCGAGCTCATCAATACATGTGAACCATTTGGCGTTAACCTGGTAAACATCTGGTAACATGCCTTTCCATCATAAACTTGGTCATTTTCACCAAATTGATGGAATATAGGTCAGCTTTAAAATATATAAATTTATTGGGTTTAGCATTTTTTAAACTTTAGTCATTTTAAAGATGGTTTATTTAGGAGATTATCCTCTCATAGAGTAATGGATGATTTTTTTTTAAGTTTAGGTTTTGAAAATTGAAAAAAAACACAGAAAGTTTACAATAGTGAATGCAACTTTTATTTGAGCCGATAAATGAATGCCTCCAGCTATTTACTTTTTAAAGAATATTGCATTTAAATTAGATCCGCCACAACGCCTTAAGTCATCTATTCGTGAGCTCCATTTTGGCATACTTTTTCCAGGATTTCGGTCGGTATCTCACCAATGGCATCTATAATTTGTCTGCCAAGGCTGAAATTGTGGCTGGCTTGTCAGAGATACTTCACGTATGTACTCATATGTCATCAACGAGTAATCTAGTGGGGAATTTCGCATGATCTTAAAAACGTGAGATTAGTTACAGACCCAACTCTACTTTCAATAGGTTGATGGTATCGCGTATCGTGTGGCATGTACACCGCCTTGTTAAAACCAAATATGAACCGAGTCAAAGCCTTCCATTTTGGAAAAAAAAAGTTGGAAATCATTGCACTTGCTCTATTGATGTAATCGAATTCGCAAGATCGGCGTTGGACAAAACAACTCTTTCTCCAACAATTCCTACAATTCTGTTTGTAAATGTTAATACTCCATCTCCTGCATACATTGCTTAGAATTATATCGGCCATGTCCCAGTAAAAAATCCCGTTCGTTTTCGTTACATCGATCAAATTTAAGCCTTGAAAAGTTTATCTGAAGCTAAATCTGGTAGAATTGGAGAGCATAAGTCCAATCTTTTAAAGCTTTAACTCCTAAGCTAATAGCTATCCTTACGCAGATGTTTAACTCCATTCAAGGATCATCAATAATTGCAATCTGCAAAACAATATAGTTTAGTTTTATGAAGAGGTCTTAGCAGATGTGGTTGGAGATCTTATATCAAAAATTTATTTCTATATGGAGCGTGCGAATTCTCCAAAGGATCTAAGATATACAGCCACAGTTTCAGCTAATCAGGGAAGAAATCCCTTCAGTTATAACTGGTCAAGAGAGGAATCCGGAAGAGTTGAGCGAGAATGCCTCGCCAGCGACACGGCATTGGAACGTAAGATTCAGATAGGAATGCAAAATAAAGTCTCTCAAGAGGTTGATCTCTGGCGAAACACCGGTGTTTGTTGGCCAATGGAGGAATTCTGAAAAGGTGGACAAGAAAACCTCGCAAAAGTTTAACGGCTCAGTCTTGAAAGACACTGCTGAGAAGGAGGCTGAGATGGTAGCCAATATTACAGAACTGGTTATCATAAGGCTTAGGACCTCGAGTCTAAATTTTTTTCTATCACGTACTGATTGTTTTAATGGGCATTGTTAATATGACTCCCTTAATAGGGCAGTTACTCCAGGTTATGTCACCATAACTCGAAAAGAATTGGTTCCATGTTGACAAACAGAATACTGAATAGTGCCGCAAACTCATATTCAACCTATTTTAAAACTGCATAATTTAATGCTGAGAATGCGTTCAATTTGCACATATATTTTTCACCTTTTAAATAATCAAAACACTGGCATAACAAAAAGCCTGCCACTGCTACCTCATCACAATTATTTTTTATAAAGTCAATTTTTTAATAAAAAAATATTAATAAAGACAAAAGAAAAACAGCTACATCAGCATTTAATTAAGTCAACGAAGCGTATGAAACATGAGAATGCGTGTTGTTTACAATTAATTTATATTGACGGATATTAAAATAATCAGTGGCTGAAACTGCCAATTTTAATTTTAATTCAATTGCTGCTGTTCACATACATAATAACAATTCATACATTAATAATAAATATTTTGTTGCTATTGTTTTCACATGAAACTTTTACTTAAGTTATTAAATGTGATATTTATGTGTATTTTTTTCTTCTTGTAATAAAACTCAATAATTGTTATTTATTATATTGAAAACTATTTAATGTTATTGACTGCAATTACGTACCCACAATCATATTTGATAATATTGCAATATCGTTCGATCAAGTGTGTAAGTTAAAACGACAGATAGTTAATAAATATTCAATTGCAGCTCTTATTGATGTTGTAGCTTGCGAAGTGACGAAAATTCAAATGAAATATTTTAGGGCGATGTGCGCTAACCTGCTCAAATCGAAAGCATGCATTCGACCGATTTTTGTACGATTAACACAAGTTCACAAATATTGGTCTTTGCTGGGCAAATTTCGATTGTATTCACATTTACGTGAAGGTATCTCGCCGTATGCACACAACTCTGAAATTCTCTCTAACGAAATTTGCAATTGCCATTATGTAAGATAATTGTGAATAAAATCAAAAGTTGTGCATTGGCTTTTATAATATACGCATCGTTTTCTTTGAAACTTATTGCGTAATATGCCTAAAGAAAAAGTAAGATATTTTTTTCAATTTATATTTTCTATGATTTTTATTAATTAAAAATTTTTTAATTTTTCATATAAAATGTTTTTTTTTGCCACATCTTTCTCGATATATCTGAAACTACTGAGCAGATTTAAAGACAATGTTAGTAAAACTTAAAGGTTATTTTTTATTTTGCTTTATATAGAAGAAAAACTTAAAATTTTAACCTCTCATGTCTGGTAAGTATATTACATAATCCAGACTTCCAGTTTTCATGCACTCTTCTCAATGAAATTAGGGCTTGCTCAATTACTTCTGGTTCAACTGGATGCAATAAAATTACATATTGGATTCTCTACAAAAATATATTGTTGTGGCAAACATATTATGATTATTTGAAAATATTTTAAACATTATATTCGTTGTTATAAACATGTTATTGTTTACATTTGATCATTAAATGATTGCCCTGTACAACAGACCAAAAATCACGTAGGGTTTTACGAAAATTTTTGTTGCTCTTGAAATCGGTGAGTCTGGTTCTGAAGTCAGTTTTTTCTGATCACATCAGGTGTTTGTGCTAAGGGGGAACAATTCTTAACCACCTTCTGCTGCTGATTCAGTACTTCTAAATTTATGAAATGTCACTCGGACCAACCCTACTTATTGAAGAGGAAAATGCCTACAAGATCAAACAGAAGGTAACAAAATATTTTTTTACAAAAAACATTGTTCAGTTTAGAAAACTCATCGTACTCGTCGGTCACTTTTTCATAATTTAATTAAAACAACCACGGATCGTTTTCGCACCAGTTTGACTCTACAATCATTCTCAGAGCCATCGTACATTGCGTACCGAACAAGCTGTTGCTGTTGTATTGCGTGGTATCGAATAAATGAGTCCCTTCGGCGTTATGCTCAACAATTGAAACTGTGTGCATCCCGAATACTGTTGATCTCAAATCTCAGAAAATTAATTTGTTCAGTGTAGGTCAATAAAATTGCGGTGAAGATTATCCACAAATTATTCATATAATTTTTTCATATAATTAATTTATTTTCGGTTTAAGTTCTTTTATTATTCTGTCAATTAAGAAGGAAAAAATTCTATAGAGTACTGAAGAAGTTAAGTTTTGAACACTATCAGAATGGAAGAAATATATTTTCTGTGCAGCTACACACGTCATCAACACTCCCTATGTCTATCTACTGAATATGTGTCTATGGCAAACGCCAATTCTTTAAACCACGTAATGACATAAATTTGAATACGAGAGCTTTCTCATAATTTTTGATCATTTTTCTTGGGCTGCCATGCAAATTCTATTATTCTTATATAAATTTGTTCAAGAAAAATATTTTTTCTTATTTAGTTGAATAGAACATGATTTTTTTATATTTCGATTATATTTTTTAATTACAAAACGTAAATTAAACAAATATATATAGATAAACTGAAGTAAACTTTTGAAGGACTTATTCTTGTCATTTTGAACTGCGGCTATACGGATTTTCTAAATCATTTGGTTTATCACTCCAACAATATTCTGCATGGATTGTAAGTAAATCCTTGCTTTTATATCTACTTTTTATATGATTGTGCAGCATATATATTATAATTATAATAATTAATCCACTAGAGCTCGTGTCATATCCTTGATTATTCCTTATCTTTCTGTAGCTTTGGAGAAGATAATCTAATGTCGTTCAATCGCATGTATGAGATGATCAGACTTGTAAAATAATTGTTCGTGAGCTAACTTTTGTTCCATAAGCTAAAATTCGCGGGCCTACTGTGCATTTTGGCATTAACTTCTAAATGAGGCAAGAGAATTTTAGTAGTAATTGGAATATCGTCATTGTTAAAGACATATGGACCAGTTAAGTTCGCAGTTAAGCGCACGAAACGGTGCGTTTATCTGGATATAATGTTGTTTTCACGAGGGCGTGTGGAACAAAACAATTCTAAAACGCCTAGGTACTGACCTAAGTGTATGCCCACAGGTAAGTGACGCAGGTCTCCTCTCCTCGACCTAACATTTTACCAAAAGAGTGCTTCTGCATTGAAAATCAATTTTAAATGAAAAGGTGTACTCCACAGCCATGTCCCATTTTCAAAAATTTTCTTCACAAATTATGATTGTGCGGCTTTAACACCTGTGCTAGTTGACAGTAAATGGACGTTAGTTGAATAGTTCAGCACGAAGACGCATTGGGGCATGGGCAGATCATCATTCGCTAGTGTGACGCTTTCACTTCGCTCTGGTAGACGATTGCAAATAACCATGAGTTCTTTGAAAGTTAGGCAATTTCCAAGCAATGAAATTGCATAAACAAATCAATCCAAAAACATAAAAACAGCACCCGTTACCGTATATTTGTAGAAGCCAAATTCTCTGACAACTTCTTAAAATTAATAAAATCATAATACATATTTAAAATTGATGATTAAAACTGTTAATTTAGATTTTATCTTTGACAGTGAAACAACGTTATTCCATGCACCGTTGATTTTTTAAAACCTGACGTTGCAACAATTTAATTTTAGCTTTTCTTTAGATTTAACAACCTTAATGAAATGATAATAAATTGTTACTGCTAATACTAATAACTATTGTTATTGCCAAGATAAGCATGTACGACTAACGATTAACTTTTACTATTAAATTAATTAAAAAGTGTTTGTTGAAACAAGTTTTAATACATTATTAAATTAAATATCAAGCAATTTGCAACGCCAGCAGTGGTAGTAATGGCACCAAATGGGTGCCCTCAAGAGAGAGGTTAATGCTGTGATTTCAAGCAGAGAATATTGGCAGCAACTTCAATACATTTATTGTTTGCGGAGGTTTATGGATGGATCCAAAATGCAGAATTATAGCCGGTGTGGGCCGGGAAGTGGGCATTCAAGCATTCTTCACGTTCTGTCCAAACCTACATTAGGATAGAAAAGGGGTCGATTTTGCAGTTTTTTCGTTAAACATGCCTATAATCCTTTCTTTCATGGGAATTTTGATCCATAATAGTTTAAGAGTGGTTTGAAATATTCCTGGTACTAAATACCGCTTAGCGGAAGAATTGGCCTTGTGGGTCTATAGTACCCTGTATTTTTGGTCCAGTGTCCTGTGTTCTCACACTATAGCACGTTCTTATTTTGTTTAAATTTTTTACAAGTCATTTTACTTAATCTCATACTGTGACAGATGGTTTGCCCATCCTTTTCTTAAAATTGTTCTAAAACAAACCTTTTCTTTTCTAATAATAATTAATTTTAAACATGCCGCTTAATTAAATATGGGCCATTAGCTGGCTGCTGTTGCAATCTTTCTACTCTGTTATTTACAATAAAATTTCATATAATTTTGTGATTTGTGCAAAATTAAACCTGCCCGCTGTAGTTGCCGTATTTGCAAAATTAAACAAAACAAAAATTACAATTCACTTTAATTCAAACTTAGTTTGCATGATTATTAAACTGTATGCAATGTACCGCAACTGACAAATTAACAACCATAGTTAAAATTGTTATTTTGTTGCATTTGCCACACAGCTACTTACAGTTGCAGTAGCTAATATTGTTGTTGTTACTCGCTGGTAGCAGGTTGCGACTACTGCACATTAGTGCTGTTGTTTGTGTTAAAATAAATATAGTGTGTTGTAGTTCGTTATGTCGACATGAGTCTAACAAACAACATCAAAAAGAGGAAAAACAATTAAATTATATACATTATGCTTAAAGGCAGTAGCTGCTGCAATGGGCCACATCGATAACGACATATTAGCAACAACACTAAGGAGGCCGGCTATATTTATTTATTTAATTTTTTGCTTTTGCCACATAAAACGAAAATGAGAAAATAAAAATGTGAACATGTAATTGAATGCATTCATGTGACGCCATTCATAACATGCCACAATTAATAGTTGAACGAACTTGTTGCAATGTTGTTTATGTTTGTGTATCACAGTATTATGTATGATTTTTGTTGCTGCTATAAATTTTTTATTATTTCTTCTTTTCTTTTTTGTTGTGAGCAATTTTAATTGTTGTTTGCTTTTTAAGTGCATGCTTTTGAAGTATTAAATAACATAAATTCCACTTAAACGAAATAATTTCTTTAGAATTTTAATAATTTGTTGCTGCCTTCAAAGCAAGTATTGCAGCAACAATGCTAATGCTTTAAATTTCTACACTTTAGCTAAAAGGTGCTGCTAAAATGAGCAACATTGTATCATGACATAAATTACATTGGTATTAATATTTCGTCTAAGCAGATCTGAACCAATTAATATTGTAACGTGCCTTAATATGGGGTGATTTTAAGGCTGTTGCATTTTTTTCGAAAATTTTGTAATCGTAAAATGCCTTGAATTTAAAAAACTAAATTGCCATTTAAATTTAAAAAGAACATTCAACGATTTTTTGTATTCCGATACAACGTAGTGGGCGAGTGGGTTCACGATGCAGCTCGTTTGAACTCTCAATCCAGAAAAAAGCCACACTTAAAAGTTGTCCCTCCGGAAAATAAGCTAAACAGAAAGAGGACTACAGACATGTGTCCGTTAGAATAGATTCTATTACAGGCTCTCCATTTTGTTTCTTACAGATCAGATCTAGGAGAATAGTCCACATTACTTTACCTGGTTTTTTAGAGCAAATATATGAGGAATTTACTTTAAAAGTTGCTGTGCAGATTCTAACTTGACATATGCTAAATTCCAAAACATGCTGGATGAACGCCATACCCAGAAAGCGAATAGTAGTCGCTTGAGATTTTGTCGCTTAGGCAACGGAAAGTGGAATCACCAGAGAGCATTCTCTCAAGTGGACGTATAATTTCTTAGTGATGGATAAGAGCACAATTTATGAGGTCTTCGATATCTCATTTAATAGAATATAAGCTGATCATTAAGCACACGTACTTAAAAGCAAGCAAGCGCAGAAGCGTGCCAAACAAACACTAAAGTACACGGGATTCAAACGAGAAGAGTGTGCGTTTGACTTCTGAATGTGATGAAAAAATTCTGGAATGCATTGACTAGAACAGACTTGGCCTGGAAAGGAGGAACGAAATGATGAAGAAATTCAGCAAACTGGGGACATAGCTTTGATAGGAATGGACGCGTCAAAATTCATAGTGAAATTCGTTACAAGGTAATTTGAGGAAAAAAGATTGAGTTATGAAAGTGACAATGGAAGAGAGTATGACAGCATCAAAGCCGGGATGCCGTAGGCTCCGTTCTCTGTTCACTACTACGAAACTTAATGTACGACAAGGTACTAAGGCCTGCGTTATCACCAGGAATTACAATTGTTTGATTTGCCGATGACCTTTCCACAGTCACTATTGCTAAGCAGATAATCCAAGTTGAAGACACTACCAACATGTAGTAACGACAACAAAACTCATACTCGACCATAAGCGCAATCGTGTGACCACTTCATAGGTGTGGTGGGCGATGCTACGGTACAATCCAAATCAGTTTTCTGCCATTTTGCTACTGTAGACAATTTTAACACAGTAGAGACCAAAGAACGATCAAAACAGTGGGGTTTTTCGGGTGACCATGAACCGAGTATGACTAAGGTAGGTCTGCTGGCCAGAGCAAGGTCATACCCGCAAGTTTTTGGGATGCAGCGGTAACATTCACATCAGCTAACTTGGCAAGGGTATAGCGATTACCGGCAAATATTACTCAGAGATTTTGGATAAATACAGTAATGATTTCATAAAATCGACTTAATCTGCACAGGTGCACATATGTCTAGTCACTAAAGAAAAATCTACCAAGTGGGCATCGAACAGCTACACCTTTCAACAAACTCTTCAGATTTAGGGCCTTGTGACTATTTTCTGTTTCCAAATTTGAAGAAACTGCTGATGGTAAAGGATTTTGGTGAAACAAAGCGAGCAGCACTGACACAAACACGTATTTTAACGGCTTTGGGAGATCTTATTATTTGTAGGGATTTCAAAAATCAGAAACACCTTGGAGTAAATTGAAAAATGTCCTTTTTTTGCCTTAGAAATTTCCCCAGTATCTTCAAAAATAATTATAAAAAGCGAGCCACAATAATGATTCTTTTGAGATTTGAAAAATGTGTGCAGTCCATCCATTATAATCCTTTATCATTTCCTTTACGATGAACATGGTCAAGTCCTTTCTACTATTGGCTATTACTAAGGTTTATTTGAAGATTTTATAATCCGAAATTGTGGAGTAGATTTGTACCGCACGAACGGTTAAATGGCCATTATATCTTTGTCCTAAACTAGTTTCCGCTGTCCGAGATATGTCAGGGCAGAAAAAAGCACAAGACATGATATTCTCTCTGATCTAGTTCTTCATTTTGATAAATTCTACAGGAAATATTTGTTGGCAATCCTATTACATTTGCGTGATTGTCAAACCTGCTCTCTCCGGTAATCCTTCCCACGATATCTGTGCAGATCTCTAGTTCTTACCCTATTTAAACCTAGCCAGATTAACGTAGGGTCCCTGGATGTGTGTTTTTCGTACCTAGCCATATCGTATAACATACTGCCAATTGGATTCTTACAGACCGATAGGGAGTAGCACAGGATTTGCCAAACTACGATTCCAGCAGCCTTGCTCCTCTCTTTGTCAACCATACAATTGCCAATAATGGTCCCAAAGTCTCGCGATCTGTTTCGTATTAGTGACCTGATTGCAGCACTGTTGTCGGCAAAGGTCCGAATATCACTAGTAAACATGTTATAGTACCGCAGCTAGCTTGCCGCCCTTAAGACCGCTGATATTTCAGCCTGAAGATCGCGCAGTTATCCTAAATAGAAACCTTAGCTAGCTCCATTATTCCATTTCTAGTCATCTACGAATATATCAAATATATCAAAGGGGTCCCTGCCTTATGCCCTTCCGAGGACGAGAGTTTGCAACCTCCCGTGAAGCAAGTTAGTGTAATCTATAAGACCAGAAAGACAGATCCAAATTCCAATCCGCAGTGATTCTGAAAGACAAACTACTCGTATCCGTGTTACAGAGCCAAATCACGGCGCTCAATTGAACGATGTCTGCTTCCAGACATCAGGGCACACATGAGCCCTGATAAAAACACAAGAATTTATATATCCATATCAACCCGCCCTTATTGAAAATTGATTGTTGGATACCAAAGATCTAAGTTTATTGACTTGTAGTAATATAATGTACGTAACCCGCATGATTTCCCACACTTTCCTCAAATTCATTATGTATAATTTTGCTCTTATGTAGTTGCAACACTTATGGCCTAATAATTCATTCGAAAAATGCCGTAAAATCCTGCTGTGTTGAACACAATCATTCAATCAATATAGTCATAAATAAAATTGAAACATTTTCGTATACATAAATATAATATCCATACGATAACATTTTTCTATTCAGGATACTGGTATAAAAGCTCATTTCCTGTTGGTTAGCAAATAGTCCTTTTTTCAACGTTGAGTGTTTCTAACATCATAATGGTTAAGTTATTAAAATGTTCCTTCAAAGTTTCTACTTGTGTAATTTATATAGTTCTTGCTTTAAATAATTTCAATGAAGCCTTGCGTTATAATCATCAAGGAACAGGTGATGAAAATTGTGAAACTATTAAATCGGAAATACATTTAATAAAGGAAGAATTTGATGAATTGGGTCGCATGCAACGTACCTGCAATGCGGATGTTATTGTTAACAAATGTGAAGGTTTATGCAACAGTCAAGTGCAGCCATCGGTTATAACACCAACGGGGTTTCTGAAAGTGAGTGAAATTTTGTATAGCACAGCAAAATAAAATAAATGAATATTTCTTAACAGGAGTGCTATTGCTGTCGCGAAAGTTTTCTAAAGGAAAAAATCATTACACTTTCTCATTGTTATGATCCTGATGGTACCCGCTTAACTTCCCCAGACATGGCTACCATGGATATTCGTTTGCGTGAACCTACCGACTGCAAGTGTTTTAAATGTGGAGATTTTACTAGATAAATTGTTTGTGAATTCAAGTGCCCATAAAGAGTTTTAGTGAAAAGAGAAATAAAATTTAGTAAAAAAGTAAACAAATAAACTTTAGGTTCTTTAATGCCTGACATGAAGTACTTTTAGAAACGTAAGTATACAACCTGTCCAAATGTGCACAGCTTAAAATTTTTAATTTTACAACACCAAAACATAACCTGGAATAAAATAGGATGCAGCTGTTTTTATGGTCGAACTATCTGGGTCCTGCATTATCGATTAGATTTAAATACCTGTAAAATTACACAATATTTTCCAGAACTAAGAACTTATAGGCAAAGTGCGGGCGATGATCATTAACACCATTCTCTTTCTTCTCTTCAGTATGAAACTTTCTGTTAAAATAATGTTGTGGAGTAACTATCTGTATAGTAACATAATTCCGCATAGAAAAAGTTTTGGTGGGCAATTGTCATAAACACGTAAATAAAACCACATGGCAATTTGTTCATAATTACCTATGTCCCATATTTTTATATTTCTAGTTCTGTGGAGGAGTTTAATGATGGTGCAAAATTAACCTTGTAGTTCTATTTATGGTTCTTGCTTTGATATTCCGACAGGGTCTTTTGATGTAGATTTTGGGAACTAATTTCCGTCATCCTTGTCAGGTTTGATTTGGAGACAACCCGGTTTCAGCTATATGCCATCTTCAGTGCCATTTTTCGTTCTGAGAAGTTTACATCAAGTCGTTAGTATTTTATTGGTATCTGTAAGGTGTGAACAGGTAGCAGGTAAAGCACGTAAATCGGGTGTTCTGTACCGATTGGTGGATGAAAGCAATTTTTTTTTTATCAAGTACCAATATGTAATTGGGACCTAGTAGCAAGCCGAGTGGTTTGGTATAGATTGGAATCGTATGTAGTAAATTACAAAACGGTTACCCGAAATCAATGCGAGAAAAGTGAGTGCTCGAAAATGGACTTATTAAGGCTGCTTCGATTAAATAAAAGGTTCCGTAATAATCTGGCGTACATCAAGTGGTAGGTAAATATTTTGCTATCCATACAAGAATAAATAATTATTTTACCCAAGGAAAATTTAAAGAGTTCTTAGTCACACATAAAGATGCCATCCTCAAAAGATACAGGTTTTTTTCCATATATATTGGTGGCAAGAAGGGTGTATAGCAAGCAACAAATCTTAAAAAAGTTGCCCATAAAAACTATAATATGCCACACCCTTCGTGTTTTGAATCCATTTTAAGCAACAGCTTTAATGCCGACAAAAACACTATTACTTTACTGTCAAAATATGGCACAGAGAAACGTATGATTTTGGCTATAAATTTAGCTTATTATATTTGATTGCAAAAACAAATCCCACTGTATGAAATTTATGACAGTTAAATTTAAGATTTTATGACTCCTTTTTTTTAATTCATAATTTCTGTTAAGTAACATTAATTCATGCAATAAAAAAACAACTTTAAATAAACAAAAGACACATTGTGAAACTAATCATTTCATTTGGTAGACGTTATAAAAAATACACGATATCTTTCTGTTTTAAAAATAAATGTGTTATTTAAAATTTATGCAAAAACATTCATTAAAAAAAACAACCACCAGCTAATTAACGTATCATAAAAATTTAACAAATTCCCCTTTAAAACAGGCCATAAATTTTAATCAAACGCTAATAAATGCTTTAAAGAAAGACAAGACAGAAATATCAAATAATATTCTATTTAAATGTTTTTGTCTATTTTTGTGAAAACAATACTGGTCTAATAATGAAAAATAAATATAAATATTTTATACAAAATTAATTAAGTAGGCGCGTAATGCTATTTGTTTGTTTGAAGAATTTTCAACACTGATTGCTAGTTTCGGCCCACTGAAATTTATGGCGGATGGAGCAAAAGAGTGGAAGCAATCAAATTATTAATTATTTATTTATTTAAATATTAGATAATGATCTGTATGCACACTGCGTACCAAAAGTAGCCAAACACACCAAGCCAGCACAGGGTTGGGGAAATTATTGAGATTTAACCGGGCAGCAGAGTTTCTTATGCATTTCTTATAAATTTTTGTATTTTTACAATTTTAATATCACGAAGTACCTTGTTAAAAATATTTATGTACAGGATGGCCCAAATGAGACCTAGTGACGTTAAACACGTATAACTCTTGTAATAACGGTTTTTTTAAATGATTTATTTTTATATGTTAAATACATTTTATGGAAATTTAACGTGACTATGTGTGAAATATGACATGAGGCAAATGACCACCATTTTGCTCGATACAGGCATTGGCTCATTTTAGCGCATTTTGCATTACACGGCGTAATGTTTCTGGTTGCAGGCGCCGTATTTCGTCTCGAATATTCTGCTTGAGCTGTCCAAGTGTCTGTGGTTTGTTAACATACACTTTGTCTTTTAAATAACCCCATAAAAATTCAGGCGCAGTTAAATCTGGTGAACGAGGAGGCCAAGGGAAATCTGAATTTTTAGAAATTATGCGTTCACCAAAATTTTAACGCAGCATGTCAATAGTTTGCCTAGCAGTATGCGCAGTGGCTTCATCTTTTTGAAACCACAAATTCGGATGTTCCTCCACCATTGGCCGCAAAGTTGTCGATCATTGTTCTGTAAGAAGCCCCGGAACGGCGACGAGTAGAGACAGATGGATCATTTGCAACACTCTGCTGCACAGCTTCCATGTTGTCTTCAGAACGAATATTTCGATAACCATCTCTTCCTGGACGGTCGGCAACTGAACCCAGTTCTTCAAAACGGCGAACTAAACTTGTAATCATGGAAGATGGTGGCGCTGATCTTACGCTAAAAAACGGCGATAATTTATTTCGTATGAACTGTAGGAGGGGAGTCCTCGCTACCCTTTAGTAACCGAAGCAGGTTATATTACAATTAAACGTTCAAGCTGTGTGTGTGTGATGCTTTTCAATTACGCCATAGTCCGTTGGTCGGGATCAAGTCATAATAATACTGTATTTAACAACAGCAGATTGAAAATTATTTTTGAGCCTGCATCACGCTGTGCGAGTAAATGGACGATAAAGTTTATCAATATATTTAATGCTATACTCGTATATACGAAATAAAATTGAAAGATATTACGGGATTTGGAAATGTCGGTTTCCTATACTTTCAATAGGTTTAAGAGTTAATATTTCAAAAGCTTTAGCTATTATTATTAATGCAACAGAAATTTTACATAATAGTATATGCAAAAGCAATGCGGACAAGAAATCGTTCAAGAACAAAACTTGTATCCACAAATTCTGAGTATACTGCCACGAAATTATTCTGGTACAATCTTTACAAAAATTCGGAAAAAAAATAACTTTGGTTCCTTGTAAATTTTATTTAATGATTTAGTATAAAAATAAATAAATTAAATAAACCAAACCTGCTCCTATATTATAAATCAAATACCTTCTTTCAACATTTTTACTTCCAGCTCTTGTACTTCTTTTTTCATAATTTTTATAGCTAGTCATAATGCAAATATACGTTTCTCTCTCTCTCTCTGATTTTTCTGAATTTTTTTTCTGTTCAAAATCTTTATATTTATCTATCAATCGGTAAAGTCCACCTTGCTTCATCTTTGACTTTTCGTAACAATCAAGAGTAGAAAACGATTTCGAAGTTTCTGCGTTGTTATCATCACTTTTAACTTCATCCGTTGCAAGAATCTTTTGAATAAGACGCTTGAAAATATCAACTGCATCACTTGACCGAAAAGAAAAACTATGATTTTGATCTTCTACAATTAAGATGTGATTTAATTCAAAAGTTGAAAATTTTGAAATTTTTTTGCTAGTAGTGAGTTACATATCACCTCTTCCACGACCTTGAAGCCAACTGTCAACGCAACGCCTACGGACGGAAGAAATTTTTCATCATACAAAAAAATAAATATTGGTGTTGTTTCGTCTCTCATTCAAGTTCGCGCTACCACTAGCCTTTAGTCTCGATTGTAGTAATTTCAGACTGTCGACTGCTGAACATTCTCACGCAATGTGCTCTATAATCCCAGCCTTTTCCTCAGAAATATTTTTGGTGACCCCTTGCGAGCTATACTTTCCATCTCTTCAGAATTCTTCCAGTGGCCAATAAGCAGCGGAGTTCCTACAGAGATTAACGTCTCCACCTCTTGCGAGGCTTTATTGCCCATCCCAATTGGAATCTCGCGGTCCAACGCGTTAGAAGTGCCTTTGAAAATTGATCCGTTCACCAATCTGCGAAGCATTCTTGTTCACCTCTTCCGGTTTCCTCCTTTCAGAGATTAACCTCTCCGCCTCTTGCTAACCTTACTGATATATCCCTGTAAAGGAAAAAAATATGCCCACCCTTACAAAGCTCCATATGCGCGGGTAAGTCTGTATTTAAACTGAATATCGACAGGTATCCAGAGTCCACATACTAGGGACCAAGCACCTACCAGGCCATCATTAAATTGGACGCATTTCTAGAATCTGTACTTCTAGAGTTTTTTCCGGTTACTAATTGCATCGGAGTTTCAAAAGTACCTTTATATTGATTCACTTAGCTGTTAAGTTTTTTTTTCGAAACTACCGCCATGAAAGAAATTAAATTTAGTATTATAAATCAAAGCGTAAACATGATCTAAGAGCAACATATTATGTTTGAATTCAACCGCTGCAAAAAGACCCTACTCTTATTGTAGATAATAATAATAATATAGTCCTCTTAGATGGATAGCAAAGCAAAAACTTAATGCTAATAATTGGCAGTGGCTGAGGCACGCACACACTATATAAGACGTCGAATCCTTGAACAGTCGAGCTAACCACTTAGAGCCACAGCCTTCATAAACTATGATTAAATACCAAACGAATTTTACATATTGTGTCTATTAATAATATTTTATGGTAAAATTTATTATATTATTTTTGTATAGTTAAAATACCATGTTCCCATTTTTATGGATGCAGATGACATTTAATGATTACATAAAAGCAAAAACTTGATTTTCGCAACTAACATAATGTTTATAATTATTTCAAGAATATATTGTTGTAGAGAACAGAATCTGGTTGTCCTGGCTATGCCACAGTCATGTTTTGTTACGTATAGAAAAAACACACGGCTGGCTTTTGATATTACGGAAGCTTATAAGTATATTTTTCCAAACTTTTCCAATCTTAGAAAATTATTTTATAATAAAATTTTTAAATGTGGACTGGAAAGCGTTAACAAAGTCGTTGGCATTCTGGACGCAAAAGGGTTTCACAGTTCGCATCTTCATAGCAAAAAAAAAACATCCTTGTGGCATTGCAACCACAATTATATTATGTTCAGCATTGTATTGTTGTGTCAAATATACAATGGTTATTTTACACATATTTAACATTACTTTAGTTGCAATAAACAAGTTATAGTAATTGTTTTCAATAATAGTATAATAACTTTAATCGTAGTACTTTTTTAATAGACATAATGTGTAAAATTATTTTAGTATTATTTCAAAATATGAGGGTGCTATGGCTTAGATATTTACCGCACTGTCTACTCGATGGCTTTAGCAGCCCACCTCAGCCGCTGTCAATCAGTAACATTAGTTTTTTGCTTTTGCTCTTACATTCCTCAACCAAGGCTTTTTTTTTGCGTGCATACCTCCATTCCATTTTATTTGAATTCATGACTACCCTCCACACATTTTAACACAATATTAAATTTAATTTTGAAAATGAAACGAAATTGGGCATAATAAAAAATTTATATATTTGATTTCAAAATATAATTAATTAGCTGACATTTGTAAACGTTTTTATATTAAATATGCAAAAATACTACTAAATTGTGTTATTTGCATTCAATTCGAAACATTTGTTTTTTCTTGGTTGTTTTGTTTTTATTATAAATATAATTTATGGTTTATAAATATTCATTAAACATTTGTTATACAAAAAATATACAGAGAAAAAAATGTATAAATATTTCTAGTCATTTATGACAGCGACAAAATATTTGTTTTGTACAGTGAAACAAAAAGATGCTAGTGAACGTGAATTTAGTAATTGCCCATGGGTTTTGACAATAATTTGACTCCCGTCAAAGAGAATGGTGGGTGTTCTATTTAGGTGCACTATCATGCCGAAGCATTAACAAAGTTGCATTATGTGATCGGCATTAGGAATCAAAATTGTGCCTAGAAGTTCATATCAGTGTGTAATATCCGCAAAAGCCCTTCTAATTAATTATGTTTTTGTACTCAGGAATATAACTATGAATAATGTTTAAAATAAAATATGTGAAATATTACCTGTAACGTGCCGTTACAAATTTACAAATATAAACACACCCGATATGCAACCCAAAACTCAAACATTAGTAAATTAGTAATAGGTAGCTAACATATTCTAACTACACACGCACTATTAGTACGTGGTAGCCAACATATTATGAAATCCAAAATACACGTACGAATTATACAGTAGTTACAAGCAGGCCACTTGAACTATAGTCTAAGAACTTTGCCGAACACAAGGTCGCATGGTAGACGAATACGAGGGCAGATCCGTGACTTTTTGAATGAAACACAATTTTTTCGGCAAGACGAAAATTTATTTTTCAACATAATCTTCGTTTAACTCAATACACTTAGTACAACGTTTGTCCAGTTTTTGCATCCCTTTCAAAAAAAAAAAATAATTTCATTTTTGGAGCTAAATATCTTTCCACCGAGCCATTTCTTTAGGTTTGGAAATAGGAAGTAGTCACTAGGGGCTAAATCCGGAGAATATGGCGGATGAGGTACAAATACGTAGCCGAATTTATAGAGTTTTGCCACTGAGACACGTGTGCATTGTCTTGATGAAAAAGAACTTTTCTAGGCCATTGGGGTCGTTTTCTTTTTAATCCTCATTAAATCGGTGTAATAGGTTGGCATAATATTCGCCGTTTATTGATTTTTCCTTTTGAATGTAATTGATGTGGATTATCTCGCATGCATCCCAAAAAACTGTTGCCATCACCTTATTGGCCGACAAATTTACCTTGGCTTTCTTTGGAGCAGGTTCACTTGGAGAAACCCATTGTTTAGACTGCTGCTTGGTCTCCGGAGTACAGTAAGGGATTCATGTTTCATACACAGTTACATAACGCTCTTGCGGATTACTCCAAACAATCCTTTGAAGTTGTCACACGTTTATGATCAATGAAGAGCAAATGCGGCACCCATCTTGCAGACAACTTTCTTAAACCCAGCTAATCATTTAAAATCGAAGCCACACTGCCATATGAAATGCGTACGGCATTAATAATCTCCAGAACGTTCACTGTTATTTGTACTTGTGCGACCAAAACGAAAGTCAGTAAACCACTTTTTTACCATTGAAATCGATGGTACAGAGTCTCTATAGTATATACCGAGCTTTTCCTTGGTTTGATTGACGGTTTCTTTTCGCCAAAAATAATGTTTAATGAGCATTCGAAATTTACTTTTTTCCATTTTTAGACAAATACACGAGGTTGTATGTTTTGAACAGCTGTTAAATGCAAAGTAAATGACGACACTTGCTCAAAATTTGACAGTAGTCTATTAGCAGGTAGAACTTGATGGGAACAGTGTTGCGTTTCATATAACTACGAGGCAAGTTCGAAAAGTCACGTACTTATTGATCCGCCCTCTCCCAAAACCATCTTAAATTCTTCGTAATAAGTCGTATATTTCTGAATACAATACCTACCGAAATTATCTTGCATTTACCGTAGATTAGTCACAAGGAAGACAAATATAAGATCTCCCGAAATTATCTTATATTCTTAGTGTTGAGTCGTATTATTCGCCGCAGTCTAGTTGGATGACGAATATAAGGTCTACCAAAATTATTTTATATCCTTTATATTGAATCGTATCTTATCGATTGCAATGTTTCCCAAAATTACCTTGTATCTAACATAGTATAGTCGTCTAGTATACAAATATATCGTCCAGCAAAGTTGGCTTATATACATTCACTCATATTTTTTCGAATACAAGGTCACCCGAAATTATCTTGTATTAGCTGTAGCCTTGTGCACAATTATAATTTCACCGTAGTAGTTACGAGAATAAAACAGCTGTATTCATAAATTACTATTCTACGTATTAAAGAAAGCAGACCTTTAGTAAAACCCTAAACGTAACCCGCCTACGTTACATACTTTTCTTACGCCAAACAATTTCATATTCACATTAAATCACTACTTGATTACTCTGTGTACTTTTATGTATTTTTTACCATTGCTGTATATTAGGGGTCAAACTTCTAGCAACTAAGTGCCTTGAAATTTGCATAGCTGTTTTATTAAGTAGAGCTGCCAATGAAGAATAAATTAAAAACCTAATTTATTTGAAACACCTTGCGTTTTTAAGCTTTTAACATCAAATATCCAGACTATATTAATATTAAATTAGCTGTCACATTAAGGCGAAATTTTATTTTAACAATTTTGGCAACTCCACTGTGTTATGTATTTGGGTGACTGTATCAATATCTTTTTTTAAAATATGATTAATTATTTTATGACAGAGGTTAATAATTAAGTTTTGCGTACGTGTGTTTTTTTTTACTTCTATCTGTCCGTGTTTAATACCCTTGACTTGAACGTTTATACAATTATTTTGTGCAAACATCACACTGTTTATTAATAATGAAAATTGAATAAAATACAAACACCAGAAAAAACTAATTGTGTCAATTGCAGGAAATAATTATGAATATGCAAAATATTCAAAGTATAATTAATTTAAAATTTTTTTCATTTGAATTAAAAAAAAACTAATTATATTATTTAGAATGAGTGGGTTTGTTTTGGTTGTCTAAATTGTTACTTATTTGGGTGAAGGATATATATCCTTGCCTGGAGCCAAAAGTTTTCTATTTGTTCTATTGAAGTGAATTCTGATGGTTAGGTTAAAAATGTTTCACTCCGTTTAGCTTGTATAGATTTTTGATGTTTTCAAGTTCTTGGGCGAAATTATTTTGCTTCCAAAATAACTGTCTTCAAAACAAATTGTTTGAACAGAAAACTTCTAAAGATTTTGGAACAGTAAGCGGAGATTAAATTTGTGCTTCTGCATTTAATTATGAATAAAAAATTACATAACTTTTACAAATAGAAAGCGTTAACCGTTAACAAAAAATGGAAGATTATATCGGCTAAACGATGTAATGCTACTATCATTATTTTTAGCGCAGGTTAAATGCCAGCAATTTCGATCCTTACCTCCAGTAGAAGCACTGTAATTGTGATTTGTTTAGCCTCGTAAACTTTACATTTCAAAAAGCCCAAACAATATAAAAGGCGGAAGATGTTAATATCTCTGTGCCGTGAAGTGATGCGGCCAGGAACTTAATTGTGCAGTAGCGCCATGGTTTATGCTAGCAGCACCGTCTCCTTGAAACCAGAGGTCACCCATGCCCACATCTTTTAATTAATCCCACAAAAATTTCGTTATCATCTTCTCACAGTAGCTGTAACAGCATTTGCAACATTATCTTCAGAAATATGGTATAATTTTGTCTTCAGGCCACAAGGAATACCAAACATTTAATCTTTAGGAGTCGTAAATCTGCCCTATATTTTGCGATCCTCAAATTCGACAAAAAGGGCTTAATCGCCGAAGAAAACTTTCTTCGAAAATCCGACGAAATGCATTTTTTCTCGATCGCCTATTTTTATAATAAGTCTGCATAATTCGAAAAGGCTATGCTGTTGTGTATTTATTCATAACTAATTCTGTTATTTATAGTTTTCTTTATGAACTGGTCGAAAACTCGAAAACTGGCCGAAAACAATCATAAAAATAAAAAGGTTTTTTTCTCTTAATTTTGCAACTGACAAAATCAGTCACATAAGTGAAGCACTTTTGTATGCAACGTGACTTTTGTAACTAGCTTGTGCAATATATTTTGGACTTTCTAATATGGGAAAATATAATGGAAAAAATGTAACCAAATTATCAGGCTGCCTTGAAATGAGATGGTATTGTACATATCAAGAACTTTTTGATTGGTACAAATTATTCAAAGAGGGTCAAGAACGCGTTGACGACGAACCACGTCCAGGACGGCCATCAATATCAACTGATGATCAACACGTCAATAAAATCAAGAAATTGGTGTTCGAGAATCGACGATTAACAGTCAGAGACCTTACTGATATCATTGGAATATCGGAGGGATCAGTGAAAACGATTTTAAGAGATCATTTGGGCCTAAGAAAAGTAAAATCACGATTGGTTCAAAAATTACTAAATTTTCTTGAAAAAGAGTTGACGTCTGTCAAACAATGCTTTCCGACTACCACCTTACGACCCGGAAACAGAGCATCAATCGGACGAATATCGTGCCAAAGGTGAGCCGAAGCTGAAAAAACCATGTCAAAACAAATCAAATGTCGTTGGTGCACTCCAAATTGCTTCCGGCCGGCGAAACTGTCAACAAGGAATACTATGTGAGTGTTATGCGTCGTTTGCGTGAAGCTATTCGTAAAAATAGGCCGGAATTATGGGCCGACAACTCTTGGTTTTTGTACCACTATAATGCACCATCGCATACCGCATTGATTCTTCGTGAGTTTTTCGCCAAAAATGCAACTAATATCGTTTCACAACCACCGTATTCGCCTGATTTAGCTCCGTGTGACTTCTGGCTGTTCAGCAAACTCAAGCAACCGCTTCGGGGAAACCGTTTTGAGTCAATTGAAGGCATTAGATGTGAACTGCTACGCGTATTCCGGAAATTGACTTTAACAACTGTTGCAAGGATTAGAAGAAACGTTGGCATAAGTTGGCATAAGTATTTTTTACCCACAGTAGTTTGTCATAATGCAAGAAGCTCACTTGTTTGCTTTCGTTAATAGGCTGTAAATAACTAACTCCGACAGTATGACGATAATGGAAGTTCTATGGTTAGACGATACGAATCTACTAATTAATTCTACTATTACTCGTAGGCTTAATTCATGTGGCATTATTACAAACAATTAAATAAATTTTGTTTATTTATAAAACTAATTTGCATGTTATAACTCGTACATACATATCAGATTTTGCAAGTAAAAATAAGACTTTATTTAAGTCCACATTCTTAAACTCCTTGTCCTACCTTAACAATTGTGTTGTGATTTCAGAACGCAAATCTATTTATGACAAAGGCTTTCTATTCTCGATTTTTGCCAATACAGAAAATGACTGATCTTCCACTAATTGACCATTGCGTTAAGTAAATCATTAGCCCATATTGGACATTTCCATACCCTTACTACATATGCTGTTATTGGTCACGGCAGTGTTATGAAGGTCGCACCACACATACGATGATTATAATCCTAAATCTGTTTCGGCGGTTGTTGGATGTTTGTTGTCCATTGGCAATCGCGATGGCTTCTAGTGCTTCGATCTTCTCTTCAAAAAATCGTCAAAATTTGGACAAAATTTAGTAACCATTAGTCTTGACAGTTCATATTTGGCAGTCGTGAAGTAGAGACGTGGCAAACTTATTATGGAAAAATATTCGGTAAACCAACGTGTTTTAATCGTTAAAACATTTTATCAAAATCCATTATCGATTACTGTGACGATGAGAAAGTTACGTGAAATTTTTGGGAGAAACAACGTGCCAATATGACGCACTATTTATCGTGTAGTAAATGATTTCGAAGAAAGAGGGACTGTAGCTGGTAGGCCCATGGACCACAAGAGGTTCTTCCAGAAGACCATTTACGCCGCCGTACATATGACAATAGGATGCTACAGCTCGCCCATGACAACCCCGATTTTCATGAAAAAGTCATAATGGGTGACGAAGCATATTTTCATTTGAAGCGATATGTGAATAAACAGAATAGTCGTTTCAGTTACATTTGCATCTATTAAAAGTGACGGTCTGATGTGCAATTTGGTCAGGAAGAATCATTGGACCTTACTTCTTTGAAACTGAAAACGGCTGGGCTTGACTAACATGTGAATTCAACAAGATGGGGCCACATCGCATTACAATGGAATTACTGCGAGACATCTTTTCACAACAAGTTATTTCAAGGAATGGTGATGTTTATTGGCCTGCACGGTCGATATCTGAAAAGCAATGTTTATGCAAACAAACTATAAACGCTGGAGCAATTCAAGCAAAATATTCGTGATGAAATTAATGAATACCACGTGAAGTGTGTGAGAATGTAATGAAAAATGTGTTCAAAAGTGCTCGCATTTGTGAGGATAACAGAGGCGCACATTTATCTGATATTGTATTCCATACATAATTGCCGACATTAAATACCTGTACTTTCCAGACCAATATAAAAGTGATACAATATTCTCATACGCAGAATATTAAATTTATTTTAGTCAAAGTAGTGATGGTAACCAGTCATCAATATTTAAAGATTTCTCCGCCAAAAATCGTCAATCGTCACTTTGGAAAATTCGCAATAAAAATCATCAAAATGACGCAAAATCGTCACATATAACAGCTATGCTTACAAATGTGAATCCACCACCGAATAAAATGTAAGCAATATCTACAATTTGGCTGCCGTAATAGATTGTTATTTCTCTTCATCTTATTGCTTTAGGATTTGTCATCGTGTTTACCAATATACAGTATAAAGTTAGTTTTCAGCACAATTTTTTACTTCTACCGTAGTTGACGCTTTACAATAAATATTTATAAATATATTTCATTAACAGAAGAAAATAAAAATAATTGAGCGTTTCCCGGATTAAAGAAAATAATTCACTAGATAAAAAGAGACAACTACAGGATGACACAGTAAAATTTCAAGGAAGCATATTGAGAATGAAAAATTACAAACATAAAATTCACTAAAGTTCAATGTTACTGTAATAATTGTACCAAAGCAACCATAATTACATAACATACCACTATCTGACGACAATGTTGCTTTTAAAGAAATTTATTTAAAATCATAAAATGGAAATAATTATTAAGAAACTGTTATACAAATGAATGTATGTAAATTTTTTTTGTAGCAAGTGGTAATATGCCTTCTAACTTTAACGTAAATGCCAAAATATTTACGTATGTATATCAGAAATAATCTTTAACGAACATACATATAAGTATGTATGTATATTATTATTTAAAATTATTTGTAAAAACTTTTATTTTTTCATTATTGTTGAATTTTACAGGAAAAAGTACAATTATACTGAATGTGTCATCCCTGGTTTGTTTACTTTTGTTTAATTTAATTTAATAAAAGTACTACATAGTTCCGTCGTTTTGAACTCATTTGCTGTCTGTTTTTCTCGCTAAATTCAAAAAAAAAAAAAAAAATTAAATAGCAACAAAATAGCAATTGTTTGTTATATTCATTTAATTACTAAATACTTACATTTTCTTCCATATTACAAAATTATCTTTTGTCTTAATTTTTCCCAATAATTTATTTTGTAAACAAAAGCACAAAACAGCTGTTTAAGAAATTCTTGCTAGTAAAAATTTTACTAGCAAAAACTTGCAAGTACTTTTTTTCTTTCACATTTTTATTCCCTTGTTACACTATCTTGTTGCTAGTTTTTCGAGTTAATGAACACTTTTCCATTAACAATTAGTACTAACTTTCAATTACTGAACAGAGCTTTTGTTTGTTTTGGGGGCTTTGGATAAAACTTTAATGTTTTTGATTTGAGGTTTTTAAACTTTCTCATTTGCTTTGAAGAATTTCGGGCATAAGAAGTTTAAGTTTTAAGCTGGCTTAAACAATCGACAAAAGTCGCTTATAGACTAAATTACCACTAAAGAAAACATTGGTATGTTCCACATAATAGCCATTCGTGTGTAGCGATGTTGCTTGTTGAAATTCATATTCCTTTTTAGTTCCCAATATATAAAATTTTTAGGATATTTTGTGTTTCTAACTACATTGTTCCCTCGTCTGTATCGAAGTTTACTGTCTTTAATGGCATAGTTCATTGAAAAAAGTCGTACTTTGATAATCAATTTTACAGGTTACTAAAATCATTTGCTTTACTTCCGCGTATATATGCTTGATAGTTCGTGTGGTATTTACGCAGAACTGGTTCCATCAAATAATTAAATATCGAAACATCGGCCAATGCCAAAAAAAAGGATTAATTTCATTGTTTAATGTGTGGAAATTATTTGCCAGTGTCATGTGGAAACGCATCCATTCTTTATATTTATATATGTAAGTAGGGTAATAGAAACTGGCAATTAAGGAGTTTTTTATTATTTGTGATTTATCTTCTGATCTTCCTTTTGCCCTCTCTCACTGATAATGCAAATGTTGTGACTTGCATGTGAGTTTCGCTTTAAAACCCTTTTCCAGAGACAGCTTTAAATTATACACTTTCATGACTGTTTTAACAGCAAAAGATCTTTCAATTAAATAACACGGTCTTTAACATGAGTTGTGCTAAAATAAGAGCCAAAAAACTTCCTAAAGTGCAATTAAAGGCAGCTGCAAATTTGTGAATATTAAAGTTTAAATTTTATGCAGTAAATAAAAGCCACCCATTATGTTAATTTAACGTCGAATATAATTTTCTGTTTTAACATTTTTCTTAGCAAGGTTTGCATTTATTAGCACATGAAGGGGTTTCCAATAAGGAAAGTCTTTATTTTCCATCAGTCACTGATTACAAATTATCCCGACAGGCTATATAATTTTAAACCGTGTTCGCATGAGCGTTTGGAAAAGATCTCCAATTTTGGCAAAAAAAAAAAAAATCAGCTGTAGCAATGGCATGTACCAATGTTAACAAGCACAGTTCATGTCTGTGGCATGACTGCAAGAAAAGTTAGTGTTTGAAGTGTAATTTAAGCTGGCGACTTAAGCGACCCGTTGAAATCCAGTACGCTGGTGCAATTTGCTTCATAAAAAATGCCACAAATTACATTCTACAAGGAAAGTGTTGTGGTTGCCTCTTGCTGAGGTGGTGTGAATAAGTCGCCAATATTGGTCCATTTAACCCAGGCAGACTAGTTCTTGTGGGGTTTTCTGAATTTGCAGATCCAAGTCATAATCGCATAATATCCACAAAGTCAACATAACTTAAGCATTTAATCAACTCGATACACACGGCTGAGTTCACAAAATTGCGCCACTCGCCTCTCTGCTACCATTTGAGGAGGCCGTATTTCATAACTAACGGCATACATGGACCTTCCAAAAAAAAGTAAGGATTTCGATAACACCCCACCTGTATTAAAACTTGCTAACTTTTTTTCTATCTAAGTAATCTGGATTTTTTTTGGTTCTTTTGGATTGATCCTTAGATTTAATAAAAAAGGAGAACTGGGACACTAAAAATATATATTCCGGCGCTATTACGCATTGGAGCATGTAGGTTTGGTTCAGATAGATTATAGGCGCACGTTTGGCGGCGATCCTCCGTGAAGATGCACAGTTATGAGGCTAGTGAATAACTTTGCAGAGCATTGGACAGTCGCTAGAAGGATTTATAATCGAAGCCCTTCCGTTCGAACAGAGCAAGCTATTGCTGCCATACAAAGCAACCCCAGCGTGTCAACAAGGAGATTATCTGCTCAATTGTGTGTCAGTAGGAAACCTTTGCAGACAATAATTCTTATGGATTGGAACTTATTGCCTTACAAATTCAAATGGCGAATAAACTTAATGCAGCAGACTTGCCGATTCGCTTAAAATTTGGCCAGTAGATACTTGAAAAGGTAGAGTGGTTCCAACCCAGAAATACTGCATGAAAGGGAATGACATTCAATTCGCGTTACAGTGTGATGTGCAGTTTCTTCGCGCTGTATTGTCGGGCCATATTTCTTTGAAGAAAACGGGCGCAGGGTTACGGTTACTGGAGACCGTTACTTGAGCATGCCAAAATCCGAAGCTACGCTGAAAGAGAATTTCTTTCAACTCTGTATGGTTTCAACAAGATGGTGCAACTGTATACATAACTCAGCCGGTTATGGCCGAATTACGCAGAAAATGTTTCCAACAGGCTGATTCCAAGAAACTAAACCTTCTCTTGGCTACCAGTTCGCCTGACCTAAATCTACCGAACATTTCCTTGTGGTGTCATTGTAAACAGGAAGTATACAAATCGCAACTGGCAAATGTGGATGAAATAAAACAATCAATTCGAGCGACAGTAGCTGCAATCCCAGCCTCAACTTTGCACCATCAACAGCGAGCAGGGCGGGCATTATATTTAAGACTAATTAAACTATTTTTAATACAATTCAATGGGCTTTCAAATTGAAAAAGATTGAATACATTTTATGCATTATAAAAAAGTTATTCTAGTTTCTTAATGTAGCAATATATATCAGCCACCCTGTATATTATTGAGTAAAAATATTTATTATTATTATTTTGGTCTATATATGCTGTATTTCAACCAAAGGTTTAATATAAATAACTTTATAAAATAAAAACTTTTGCCTGTGTTTTGAATGTTATTTAAATGTCTATGGAAGAAGTAATAAATAAAATAATAAACAGGAAAACAATAGCAACATTCCCATAAAATATCAGCAATATTTAGTAGTTAATTTAATTTATAGCAAAATTTTTATGGGTGACTTTATTGCATAATAAAACATAATTTACAGCGCCATTGAGACTGTGTGTAAAAAGGTCGTTTATAATGTTACAATAAATGGCAGCTGTATCCTACAGTGTGTTCTCTATATGTGTTGGCAATGTGGTTTACATTTGTAACTCTACGTGTGTATGTATGTATAAGTTGTGCTATAAATGGGTTCGAACATACTTGCATATGTATTTACTTACGTATCACACTGTACGTACACAAATTGTAAACAGTTATTGATTTTCAAGAAAATGGAGTATTAGCATACATTTGTTTCGTAAAATATGGGGAATATTTATGAACAAAAATAAAAATTTAACGTTACAACAATTGTCTCCACTCCACTTTATATTTCTTCAAACTACTTTAGTCCAATCTACACTACACTAATCTACTTCATCCTAGTCTTATCTGCCCAAATATATGCCACGAACTTTCCGCAATGCATACTGAAGTAATACTCAACATGTTACGCTGTCTATAGTTTTTAACAAAATATCTCTTTGTAATTTATCACATTATTGATTATGCCTTATGTAGCTAAATAGTCAGCTAATGCTTATTGTTCCACGCCGGAAGCAATGCTGGTCTAACCTGCTCTTCTCAAGAATACTAAACTCCATTATATTCTAGTAGACTCTATTTGACTCTATTAAACTCTGCTCATTCCTACTATTAGAAAAATGGTCCTATCTAAACTATTATAACTCCTATCTTCTCTACTGTACGCTACGTTTCTCTACTCTTCTCCACTCTACTCTGCTCAACTCTACTCAGCTCAATTCTAGTCTACTCCACTCAACTCCACTTAGCTCTTTTCTTCTCTTCTCTACTCTACTCTCTCCAAGAGGCAAATTACGGCAGTCCATATCGAACGAAATTTCAATCGAATATAATAGAAATTCAATAAAATATAAAAGAAATTTCGATCCAAGTATAAATTGTTTTGCATGGAATACTTTTTTCATTAAAAAGTAGTTGACTAGTTTTTTTAATCCTAAGGAGTGGAGTGTATTATGAAAATGTGTCTAAGATACATGCGTATAAATGCTTCTGTAAACGCCGTGTTATACTGACATAATTTTATCTGTCTGGTGAAAACCTGTGTCTTTGAGATTGATTTCTTTAAAAAAATCTTACTTAGCTTAACAGGTTTCAACCCTAATCCACTCAACATGTGTCTCTCAGACACATCTTTCACTATGAGATGTTGTAACTTCCTTCAATATAAGTTGTGGTTCTTACAGCTCCTTAAAATACCCACTTTCATTAAAAGCAATCGTGCTGTGAATGGAATGATTCTTCCGCGTATATATGTTTAATTTTTAGTATGTACAAAACTCATATTCAACTGATGTTTATTATATGGTTTACGCTGTGGTTGCATCGTCTGTGACAAAAATGAAACTAGATTCCTAAATTATGTTTTCTATGACTTCCTTCATGTGCAGCCTTAAAGTATATCGACGATGTGTTAAAAGAAAGCGGTTGATGATACGTTAGTCGTCACCCTTTAGCTGCCGTTAAAATTTCTTTGTATGCCGGAGGCTTGGAATTCAATGCATAAATAAGTCATGTGTTAATTTATTTTATTTACTTTTAGTGAAAGTAATCCAAAAAGTTTAATTTAGATTTTTTTTATCGACCACTGGTACTTAGTTAACGACTTTTTTCTTTAGAGTATCGATATCGAATAATCAATATCGATAGTCTGGTACAAATAAAACTATCGGTGTTATCAATATTACCATCGATTATTTTACAGCTCTACAAGTAATCGCCATTTTTAAAAATTAGTCATAATACATATCAAGCTCTTTCGCTATAAGCAGGCATTCTAAATTAAAAATTTTAAATCGAACTCATCTTAATATTTTCATTATCATAAATCAAATTAATTTAGAATTGAAAAATGTGATTTATTTTAAATCTCTT
Source organism: Phania funesta (assembly GCA_963932375.1). Lineage (NCBI taxonomy): Eukaryota > Metazoa > Arthropoda > Insecta > Diptera > Tachinidae > Phania > Phania funesta. The sequence continues at coordinate 96,559,492 of OZ010653.1, read as the reverse complement.
TGATTATGACGATTTTTGCATAACAGCAACCAAGCGGTTGTCAGTCAAGTCATTAAACTGCCTGCTTTTAATTTATAATTCCAGTTGAAATGTGTTTAAAGTACTTTTAAAGTGAATACATGACACTTGTAATTAATATATTCCGATATTAATTATTGTTTGTTCATAGTTGAAGTCATTATACGATTTGATATTGTTGCATTAAAAACCTTTCATGCTCTAGAAGTTATTTGAGAAAAAAATTAAATGCATGTGGATTATAACCCATAATTAAAAATTAATGGCTTTTGCATAGTAAATTCTTCTTTCCAGTTGTAAGTTTTAAATTTGATTTATGTCACTTAAGAAAAATATCATACAATCTGGTGATTGAAGAGATTTCAGTAGAACTCGAAATTGTAATTATTAAAAATAATTAAAAACCACACTTCAATAAAAGCTAAAAAACTGAACAAAAGGGAAGAGCTTGCCACTTCCATCATAAAATAATAGATGCATATTGGCATACTACAGTTGACATGTTACTTTGATTATTCATGTCAAATAGCTACAATAAGTTACAAATGGTAAAACTTGCTTTTATCTATACGAGCATTTGGTAGCGCCAACGTTGTGCCCATTTTACATCAGCCGTTTTGTAAAATATAAGACAACCTCCGTGTATTCAAGCAGTCAATATTTTCAAAGAAACGCAAGATATGCCGTGAACAACGGCGTTGTCGATCAAATTGTGTAGGAGAACGTGATGCTATCAATATGTCGAAAGTGAGTTTTACGTTCCGCCTGGCAATTGCATCCATACGAAAGCCAGCTGAAACAGGAGCTGATTGTCATTACAAAATACTTTGTTCGATAAGTTTGGAAGAAGGTCCAATAGAATAGCGGTACGTGACATAAGGCGAACGGCTAGAAGGTTATTCTGCGTCAGGAATTTTCGCTGTCTCTCGCTGAATTGATAACATGCGATTTGACCCAGTTATACATTTTGTAATAAGATTTCTTGAAGTGTGTACGAATAGGCCGAAATCCACCGACATCCTCAAAGTCAGGCCAATGTCCAAGTTTAGCCGGTTATTAGAAAAATGTCATATTCGTTACGTAATTGCATAAATAAGATTTTGAAAGACAAATTTCCCTAATATCTCAAACGCAGCATGTTTTTTCCATTTCAAAATTAATCGTGTTCAGTATCAAGACTAATTTGATTAAGTATGACAATTATCTTAAAACCCTAATGAGCTTTCATGTAAAAATCATTAATTTTATTAGATTTATTTGTTGTATGTGTTGATCTTGTGACCTTAATTTTTATCTCTTGTTTCAACAATTTCTTATTGTTGCATTCAATTCATGAGCCATCAATTAATGAGCTCGATGATTTAAGCCCCACTTAAGTGAAAAACATGAATTATAAAAACTAGATGAAGACTAAAGATTTTGTATGAACACAGTTTAGTGAGTGTACATGTGAATAACAGAGTGGTCCCATTTTCTGGAATTTTTTAATATATATGATATAGCGTTAGTGTGCGTTGCGAAGAAACTAAAAGAGGCGGAAACCTAAACGAAGGCCAGTGTACAGATAGTTAACTAACTTTAGCAGGCTATAAGACGGAGGCCGTTCTCATAAGCAGCCAGAAAGTTAGGGAAACTACAAAACTGACTACCGATGCATGTTGTAAGGAAACCCAGCCATATGTGAAATATTTTGGCGTCATGATCGATACGATGCTGTCTTTCAGGAAGCACTTGCAGTATATAAGTACTAAAGCATCACGAACATGCTTGGCACAATCTTGCATCATGCCAAATACAAGAGGTCCTAAATAACTTCACAGGTGAGCTAAAAAGCATTATTCTATATGCGTCTACTATATGGTCCAGTTTCTTGAAATATTTCTCATATGGGAGTCTGATGGCACCTGTTTTCAGGCAGACTGCTTTGCGAGTGTGCAGCGGATTCCGCACTATTTCATATGAAACTACTCTTGTCTTCGCCGTTATGGTACCAATATATCTCCAGGCAATGACTGATACTGTTGACGGCGCGATGGACTTGTGTGTGACTAGGTCGCAGATGAGGTGGACTGCAGAAAATAGCGGATGGTAGAAACATTTTCTGGTTCCGGATATCAGGGCTTGGTTGAGTAGAGGAGATAGTGACCTAGACTACTATATAACACAGTTTCTAAGCGGACATGAGTGCTTTAGACCATACTTGCACCGTTTCGTATTTTCCAAGTTGTATTGGCAACGTAGTCGAAGATGCCCGACATGTTTTCTTTGTCTGCCCACGATTTTATAATGGGAGGGCGTATTTATAGAGTATAGTAGGGCAGGGTGCGACCCCGGAGAACCGACGAAGAACAGACGAAGTAGTTCTCCCTGCATAACTGAACGAGTATATATAGCTAAATTGGTTCTGATACCTTCCTCACATTGCGCCGGATAGCTTTGTGTTAGTTGCGCAGGAACAAGTGTATCGAGATGTTTTAGCGTGATTAGAGTCCCGCACTCCTGGCAACGTGTGCGTCAGAGTCTTTTGAGGATTTCACCTCGTAAATAAAGAAAAAAACATACATACATACATACACACATTTGACATTAATTCGCTGCGCTGAGTTTTATATAGTTTACAGTCCTTCGTTTTTGTTTTCCCATTTATGCGTTTGAATCAATGATTGATGTACGTCTACATTTAGTTTTTATAGGAATTATAAACGCCGCCAAATAATGATATAAAATTGTGTACAAACAATCTCACAAACCATCAGTTAACTAAGAAAATTATTTATTCAGTTGTTCGGCCGTTCAATCATTTATTTCAATATACACACATAAATACTGTGTAACAAAAGACATTCTTTTAATGAAAAAATGAAAAAAACCAGTCCAAAAAAATATATTCGGCTTAGTTGATAGTGTGCACCCTTCATTTAGGCAATTTTGATGGAGAGCTGTAAATGAATTGGAGTCTTCACAAAACTTCAACAACTTGTAGCCAAACTTCCAGATATCGTTGTCTAGCCCATAAGGATTTAGAATATAAATAATGAGGGTTCTAACAGTGAAATATCACAAAACATGCTACGCTTGAGATACCAGCGAAATTGAGTTTTTATTGCGTGGAGAATGGCATTCCCATCGCATAGTTGTTCGGTTTCAAGAGATCCAATCTTCAATTATTCTGTCGCGTAGTTCTGGATGGATTTGAACAACGATCGGTGTTATGTTGACTTTATTAGCCGCTTGCCGAGCTTAGTCTAGACCTGATACTTTAGGCAATCCCTCAGCCGGGTTAAATAGCAATTTCAAGCATTTTTTTTATTTTGGCTTTAGATGAATGTCACGTAGCCTTGCCGTATAGAATCCATGTGTCATCCATACTCATACCGTTCAATTTGGGCCAGAATAAATTGGTTATCATGATTGTGTAACGTTAGCCATTGAGGGTGATTATGTTCTATATTGTTTTCACTGAATTACGGATAGTAAAGCCACCTGCCTATTATCCGCACTAACCAGTGCTCTTATGTAGACAAATTTCCATCCCGTGAACCTCTTGTCACCTGTGGTTCCATATATGGGAAATTTGCTTAAGATAGCGAAAAAATTTTCTGCAGATATTTGAGTCCTCGTCTTTGTTGTCTTCTCCTGTGGCGATGTCTCGCCTGAGCTTGCATTTCTGTACTGAACAAAATATTTGCCAGCGAATTCTTCACTGACTCAGACGTCTCGCATGTAGCTACCAAATCATGGAAAGTTGATTTTGTAGCTGCACCAAATCTGCTTTAGAAAACAAAACGCCATCTAATTGTGCACTAACAAACACTCAATTTGCCAATAAATTTTTATCATTATGACTTGCTGGTTATTTGTGGTAATTTCCATGGTTATTTATTACCAGTGACTAAATATTGAGAGACTTGGTCCGCCCTAATTAAAAATTATCTACTTTGTAATCAACTCGTAAACTAACTTCTTTTTAAATCAGATCTTTTACTAGCATATGATATATGAATTTATTTCTTTAACTTTAGTTTTGTAGGGTATTAAAATATAATTGAAAATGTGTGTACAGCCTTTGGCTTCTATACAACACGCGCTTTAAATGTGTTATTGTTGTTTTTGTTGAGTATATTTATTTAAACTACTGGTAATGAATTGATTTTAAATCAGTTTTGACACTCCTTTCATCATTGTTTTTGGGCGAAGGCTTCGAATTAGAAGTTCAATTCGTGATTAATAATCTTTTGAAATAAGATAATAAAGTTTGATATTTTGTAAAATCTATGTCTTTGGGAAACGCACGCTATATTTTAATTGCTACTCGGTTATGTTTAACTTTTAATAGAACAAATAAGAAAGTTATAGCCACAGTTATGCTTCAAAAATTGAAGTTCAAATTAATACAATGCGATACAAAGTAAACGCCAATGCCATGCTTTGAAAAGCTTACAGTTCTGTGATGCATAAGTCTTACCGATGCATAAATCTTATCGTGTAGTACTATAAAAATAGTTCTATTCATGTTGACAGCTTGCCTGCATTATTTGCTAATAAAGTTTTTGAATAGCTGCCAGATCAGTTGTTGTTAAACCGAAATTTTCAATAGATTTAAAAAGTGTTATTTGAAATTCCTCGGTGGATCATAAAATTTTTATTGAAAACTTTCAGAAAACATTGCAAAAAATACGAGCCTCGCGTAGAAGAAAAAAGTAAAATATTTCTTTCTCTCTTTTGCATTCAGCCCATTCAGATTAAACCACAAAAACGCACACACAACAACTTACAAAATTAAAATGAATTTTCATATGTCTTCAGAAATGGAAGAAAATTATTGTCTGGGAATCTCAGATATCAGAGGCCGTTTCGAATGAAGAAGCGGCAAGGATAAAATTGAATTCGCTTTGCAACCATTAACAACGATATTATATATCCAGTGGAAAAAATATATTAATGGGAGTTTAAAAATCGTCCTTTACCCTAGGGTTAGACTGCTGCTTCTCTATTAGTAATTCGTACAAAAAATTATTATTATTTGATGTCATAAGAAAGAAAAAAAAATAACAACAAATTATTTCAAAATCCTCGGCTGCCATAGTTTACAAAATTATCACAAATTTAAAATAATTTATTTTAAACAAGATGTACAGAAATTTAAGTTACTTCCCATTTAACAGGTTGTAAAATGTTTGCTGGGAATTCAGCTCTTGGTAATTACCATAAATTCTTGACGGCACTTAATATGTGTGATAAAAAATATTTCTAGTTAATAACTTAAACGTCATTAATACTTAAAATATGTGTTTAACACTTCAAATGATGGCATTTATTAATAACTTGTTAGTTTGTTTGCTTAAGCTGTGTTTACATTGCGTGTGCAAGTCATATTGAATGTCAAAATTGATATCCATATGGAGTTTCATGTGTATGTCAAAACCAGTGTTTTACATACGGTTTATAATTTCTATATTCAGACGTACGTATGACTAGCCACAAATTTGTTCCACATTCGTGTAGATGTTCTCAGCATCGTTTATGTACGTGTGTTTACATATTCAATTTTGGCCTCCAGTTTTAGTCTTATTATTTTACATTTAAACTGTCCTTTTGTCTTAATATAAGCAATTGCGATCAGTGTCGTTTTCTATTCTCTGAATGATTAGACACCTTTGATAAATTGTCGATCTTTTGGTGAATTGTAGATAGTAGCGGAATATGGTTTTTAGTAAACCCTTAATATTTGAGCAAATTTAAATATCCAGTGCAATTTCTTGAACCTTTGGGTGCATTTTTTCGTTAAGTTTAAAAATTTGGTAAATATTGTTTTTGGTTACTTGTTTGTGAAAATTACGTTTTTGTAAAATATAGACTTTTTTGAACTATGTAGTATAACATCGGTTTTGTTTAAATTGCGACGTTTTTTTGTAAAATATAGATTTTTTGCAAATGTTTGGGAAAACTGCAAAATTGTGGTGAAATTTTAAAATTTTGTGAATTTTGATTTTTGTTGTATTCGGAATTCCTAAAATATATTAAAATTTCATTTTTTTATGATTTGAAAATTTTTTGGTGAATTCCCGATTAGTGGTGAAATTAGAGATTGTGTAGAATATATTCTATATCCAAGTTATCATTAAATATTTTTTTTAATTTCGGCTTTTTGGTAAATTTGCCAAATTTTTTTGGTTAAGTTGTAGTTTTCATGCTGAAATTCCAAATTTTGGGAATTTCGGTTTTTGTGATATTTTTGGTAAAATTTTTTTTATTATATGTATTTTGTATATTTTGCAATTATATTTTCTGTATCCGGTTTTTCGGTTTATGGTATAAATATGAAATTTTGGTTATTTCGTAATTTTTTTGGAAAAGTTTGGTATTTATTTAATTAAAATTTTTTGGACTGTAGTTTCTATTTGTAGAAAATTTTCGGAGTTTTTGTGAATTTCCAAATTACGGTGGATTTTTTTGTTTTCACTTTTTTTAGATTTTTATGCAAAATTTATAAATATCATAATTTATTACTGAAATCCCTTCCCATTTGTGCTTTTCTGATTAAATTTTTTTTTTATTAAATTTTGTAAAATACTAATTTTTGTGAATTTTCGTCTTTTTGGCGATATTTTAATATTTGAAGAGCCATTTTTTTCCGAATTTTTTAGTAACATTTTGGTTTTCTTTTTATTAAATATTGAATTTGAGTAATTAATTTTTTTTTATTCCAGTTTTTCGATTTTATACTAAATTTTCGAATTTGTGGAAATTTAAAACTTTCGCAAATTTGTTGGAATTTATTAGTGAAAATTTGTTTAGTTTTTGATGGAATTTGATTTTATTTGTTATATTTTGAAATTTCGATTTTTTTTTAATTTTTAATTCAGTCTAAAATTTAGCGACGTAGATTAACTGGTGTCTCAGGATGATAAAAAAAAGCAAGAAACAAGATTTATGTCCCATATCTCGCGAACGTGTGAGATATGGGAATTCAAATAGCGAAAATTTGTCAAACTATTCTATGTTGTCTAGTGCCGTCAGAAAGTTGCTTTCAACATCGGATAGACGGACATCGTTAATTAACCTTTACTACCTATAAGGATCCAAAATATGTATACTTTGTTGGGGCGGAAATGAATATTGTAGAAATTACAAACCTATATGTACTCTTTTAATTTTTGTGAAGAATAGTACAGAAAACCGCTTGAAAAATTTAGCATCCTGGGAACACAACTAGGACGAACGACGAATTTCGTCCAACACGACGTATATGTCGGTAAAAATTCGCTGTGTAAATTCGTCGTATGAAGCACAATAACGACGGAAAAATAACAGCTGTTATCTATATAATATTTATTAAACACTAACAAAAATACAGCCAAAAAGTAATTTTTAACTACTATTAACTACTATTTTGTAAACTTATTTTAAATACTATAAAACAAAATTAAATTAATTATTATTAAAAAAAAAAACTTTATGTACTAAAATACTTGTAAACTAAAACCAAATATGGCCACATTGTACTGTTTTGTTCGTCGTACGTCGGCAATAGAAATAGAAATAAATCTAATTCAAAGTTCGCCGGGTATGACGAATTTCGACCGACGTCAGAATTGTGGTATACACAAATGTGTTATATTTTTGGTGACGAATATTCGCGGTGAAAAATTCGTCGTTCGTTCCAGTTGTGTTCCCAGCATTAAATAGTTTCTTTTTTGAAATTTTGAGTAAAACAATTGCCTTTCATGATAAAAAGTTCGCTTTAATATTGCAGTACCAGGCTTAGGAAAGACATTCGTCTTTTGTTTGCTAATTTTATTACAATACAAAAAAGTAAATTCTTCGACTAGTTGAAAAGAGTGCAGTATAACAGGGAACCGCAACACCTCATTAGCTTTCTTTGTGTACAACCGAAAATTGTTATAAATTGTTAATATCAACAAATTAACGTGCATTCTTAATAAAAGAAATTTTTAAATGAACGAACTTTGTTAAAGGCCCCTTACTTCTTTTAACACGAAATGCAATGCTAGAATTTTTAAATATGAAAACAAATTTCAAAAATTAAAAAAAAAATATTTTGTTTCTCATATAGATTTTTAAAAAAACCAAAATTATGAATAAAAAACAAAAAAAAAATAAAAATTTTTCTATACATTTGTTTGTGTTTTCCATAAATTTTGCCATCGCGTTGCATTTTATAAATTCAAGTATTTTTTATTATTATTATTTTATTAGCTTATTTTGTATAAGTAGATATCAGCCTGTGATCACTAGATTATTAACAGCAATTAGAACAAATACATTGATTATTTTTACCTACGTTAAGTATGGTACTCTGTTCATGATTTCGTGCGAAATGCTGTCAAAAGCCCATATAAAAACCTTCGTGCGAAATAAAAAAGAAATAATGTTGCTGAAGTGGTACTCCGTTCACTTTCTGAAAAGACACGAAATGTTCCTGGCAGCATGTTTTAAAACTATAAAATGTTTCTGTCAACATTTTTTTTACCTGCGAAACAATATGAGCAGCACTTTTTTCGCACGGAATTTTAAACAACTGCTGATCAGTTAAGCATTTGAGTTTTAATTTTAAATTTGCTGTGCCAAAAAAAGTATAAAAATGGAGAAAATCGTAAATTTATTAAAAAGTGAAAAAGAAAAAAGAAAAAAGAAAATTTAGTGACGTAGAAAAGCATATCCTTATTTCAGCGGTAAAAAAAAGAAAACATATTTGGGATAAGTCAGATAAGCTACATTGTAACCGCAATGCAATGAAACAGACCGTGCGTCTTTCAAAAGTTGCTCGGTAGCGACATCAATTTGTATGAATTGTTGCGCAGCAGCACAAGCTAATAATATTGTTTTGTTTTTCATTTGTTTAATTTTTTTATTACTTTTTCTTCCGATTCTTTCGAATAATATTTTTGTCAACTCATCAAATACATATGTACATATGTATGTACATACATATAAACATGTTTTTTGTTTACATAATTGAATGTTGTATACTTAAAGGCCATAAAAACGAAATTTTTTGTATTGTCACCACTAACGTATTATCAAATTTTTCAAGCGAAATAATTAATGTTGCTCAATACTTTTCGCAAATTCGAACAGAGTACTAGGCTTTAATTTTAACATAAAAAGCGATGTGCAGAAATTTGAAAGCAAAAGCTAACAGCACTGAAAACAGCTGTTATCACACCGTTTTCCATATGAATATAGCATGTGCATTAAATAAAAAATAACATAAAAAATACTGCACATACGAATAACGCAGATGTTATATTTGATATAACTATGTTTATACGTTTTACATATGTAATTTTGACATTCCATATGACTTGTACACGTAATGTAAACACAGCTTTAAGTTCCATAAGAGATGGACAAAAAAAGTAAAAAAAATGACAGACAGGCAAATATAAATTATTATTTTTTTCTTTCAAAATTTCTACAACTACATATGGGCTTGAAATTCTTATTTCCATTCAATTTATCATTTGTAAACAATAACTCATCTTGAATATCTTTCCAGTTCATGGTTAACCATGTTATTTCGATTTTACAAATGACAGTTTAAGCATTTTGTCTGCATGCGTAAATGTTCTTCATCCATGAATAGCAATTTTAGCTTTTAGCCTTTGGCATTATTCTGCTATGGTTGTTCTGAATTTGAAAAATCTAACAATTTCTTAACGCATTGCCTTTTTGTTTGCTTCTTTTTTCTATGAGAAAACTCTCAAACAAACAGTCCTTGTTATATTGAAAATTCTTTTCAACATTGCAAACTAATCTTTTCTTGCTGTGGGGTCATCAGCGGACTTAAAGTTTTGTTAACTAAAGGAAAGAGAAATAAAGGAAATGAACAAAAAATTGCAAATTGATTGCGACAGTATCTTATTTATGCTTTCAATAAACAAACACATAAACGTACTTGTAGATTGTTTGTACTCGTTTTTTTTGCACGCAATAAGCCTTAAGGTCACATTCGCTTGTGACATTTAATAATGTTGATATTTTTCCTTCAAATATAAAGAAGCCACTACCCAGTAATCAATTGGCAAGAGATCAAAGAGGTTGTCTAAGGAAATTAATAGTGGCCCAAGGATAAATTAAAATAAATTTTATACAACCAAACCAAAAATGAGACGACGGCGCTGAAATATGTTCAAGCGCTATAAATCAAATTGGCGGTGCAGTAATTGTTCTTACGCCCCAGTGCAAAGACAGTCCTTGGCCACCATTTTGGTCTCTAATTCCAAAAATGTCTACTTTGTTAAGCATTGATTTACAAATCACCTTGCGATTTATTACACTATCACAAATAAACTATACAACAAAAAAATGAAGTAATAATTAATTAGTAGCAACAGGTAAATAAATAGACAACTAATTAATCACAAACAATAATTTTTATAAAACACGTGTGTTTATCATCATAAGCCATAAAAAATTCACACAAAAGTAGAGAAAGCGCTCCGGCCAAATCAAACACTTCTTAAATCTTTTACGATTAATTTACTCGATTTTATTTCAAAATATTCATCAAACATAAAAGAGCCAATAAATTTATGCGTAACTTTACAAGCGAATATTTACATTACAAAGCAATCGACCATATCGTAAAAAACCAGAACTTTTACGGCCACTTGATTATGTTCAGCACTACTTATCAGCTCTAGACAAAGAGACAGCGATAAAATTGCGACCTATAGCGACTGAACTATAAATTATGTGGCACAAATTGCTGAATTGCTGAGCATAGAAGAAAACTTTAAAAACTTAATAAATTAAGATCACAATAGCAACAATTAAAATCTGAATTTTAATCAAAATTTTAATGACAAATAAGATGCCATATTTTTACACACAAATAGCCACACATACACATTCGCTCACACAAATTGTATTTAGTCGCTTGAAAGCAAAATCACCACAAACTGCTCGTAAACTTTTTGGCTTTATGAGCTTTAGTTGTATAATTTGACACATTGTCTTTATAATATTTGTGTTTTAATACTAAATTTATAAATTTAAGATAATCTTTAAAATTTACTGATGTAAATATATGTGTGTGTGTGTGTCTGTTTTGAAATGAAACAAATCGGCAAAGGTTATTAATGAGGCAAAACGCCAGATTAGTCGCAGTTGAAGAAACAAAATCTTAATGGATTTTTCGTTTTTGGTCATTAAATATTCACTTGGTACGTGGAATGTTCCCAATATTTTAAGTTTTCAATATAAAAAGATTTTCAAGCAAAGAAATATCAGCGCTATAAGATTTTTTCTGTACTCAAAAATTGATATCCGGTAGTCGGAATACTAGTTGGGGGTTCAAATAGGATAACTGCTTCTAGCACTTGCAAACCGACTTCAAAGTTAGGGGTTCTCACATAAAATTATAAAAATTTGAAAAGAAAGTTCCTAAACAAAGGACCCTCGCTTGGCCATTGGTAAGTTTAGCAGCTTCAGAATTATTTGAAATAATAAACAATTGGAAAAGCCATTACTACTATCTGGTCGAACTATGCGTAACTAAAGTTCCAAAGATATGGTCAGAAGAGGAAAGTATTTTAAGAAATAAGCATATCCACTACGGAATATGCTTCTAAACAAATAAATGTCATATTATATAAATTTCTATTGAACATATTTGCCATATCTAAAACTTGGCTTAGAGGTAGATACGAATTCAAAATAGTTAGTTTCCAATACATCTTGCAATTAAAAGCAGCAGATTCTGTGGGTATGTTAAACTATTTAGAAAAATTATTTCATACCCTTGATTATTCTGGATAGGAAATAATTTTTAAGGGAGTTTATGATAAACCTATGAAATCTTAATCCTTTTTGCAGAATTTCAAATATTTAGATATTAATCAAATATTCCAATATGGAATAAAAAAAGTGTTCAAATTTTCAAATAAAAATTTGTGTTTTATAATATAAAAATATTTTTATGAATATGATCTTATATATATTCATAGAAATACTTTTAAATTATAAAAAGCGTATCAAAAAAGGTAGAGGCAAAATTATAAAAATATTTTTTTAAGTTGTACAGGGTGTCCGCCGGGAAGATATACTACTTTCTTTTGCCGCGATTTTGGTAAACATTAGTCTCGCCAGTTCATATTTGACAGACGGAAAGTAGAGACGTGGAACATTTATTATGGAAAAACATCCGGTAAACCAACGTGTGTTAATCGTTAAAAATTTTTATGAAAGTCAATCATCGATTACTGTGACGATGAGAAAGTTACGTGAAATTTTTGGGAGAAACAACGTGCCAACAAGACGCACTATTTATCGTATAGTAAATAATTACGACTAAAGAGGGACTGTAGCTGATATGCCCAAGCATTGACAACAACGTACTGCAAGAAAACATTGCTGCTGTTCAAGAAAGTGTTCAAGACAATCCATTAACCTCAATTCGACACCTTGGTCTTCGACACTTGGTCTTCAAAGAACAACTTTGGCCACAATTTTGCACAAAGATTTGCATTTGTTTCCATTTAAGATTCAGTTGACACAAGAGCTTCTTCCAGAAGATCATTTACGCCGACGTACATATGCCAATAAGATGCTACAGCTCGCCCATGACAACCCCGATTTTCATGAAAAAATCATGTGAATAAACAGAATAGTCGGTTCTGGGCAATGGAAAACCCTCACATTATTCATCAGTCACCTTTGCATCCATTAAAAGTGACAGTCTGGTGTGCAATTTGGTGAAGAGGAATCATTGGACCTTACTTCTTTGAAACTGAAAACGGAGTAACGGAGTAACTGTCAATAGGGAGCGATATCGTGATATTATTGAAAACTTTTTAACGCCACAACAGCATGCTTTGGGGTTGACTAACATGTGGTTTCAACCAGGCGGTACCACATCGCATACAGCCAGGATTACAATGGAATTACTGCGAGACCTCTTTCCACAACAAGTTACTTCAATGAATGGTGATGTTGATTAACCTCCACGGTTGCCTGATTTGACTGCTCCGGACTTCTTTTTGTGGGGATATCTGAAAACCAGAAACGCTGGAGCAACTCAAACAATATATTCTTGATGAAATTAATGAAATACCGCATGAAATGTTTTAGATTGTAATGAAAAATGTATTCAAAAGGGCTCGCATTTGTGAGGCTAACAGAGGTGGACATTTATCTGATATTGTATTCCACACATAATTGCCGACATTATATTTTTATAAAATCAAAATGTGGTTATAATAACGTTTCCGCAGTTTATGTCACGAAGCAGACAATTTGAGTTAGAAATCTAAGAGTTCCTTAGTTCCGAAAATAATTTTTGTTTTCTGAAGAAGCAATTCATGGAATTTAAAAAAAATTATGCGATCGTAGTGGAATTGTGGTACGGGGCTGATAATGTTGCTTGGTATTTTGCTGTTTTATTTACTTCTAGGTTTTTAGTGCAATTTCGGAATAATATTTGCACATCATGAACGGCTTACTCGTAGGAAACAATAACGATACAAAAGTAAGAAGCTTAAATAAAGCATTAGCAAAAAAACTGTAACTTGCACTAAACAGATCCAGTGCCGAGTGTAGCGAGTCGCCAATGGAGATTTTAAGATGTTACTTAATGATTTAAAAATATCAACATTTAATTATAAACAAATACACGTTCTATCAGAGCTTGGAGATTTGACGATTTTTTTTTTACTGTAGTATTGAATTTGAATATAGCCGTCTACGAAGTAAATTTTTCTTTTGTCTCAGTCATCAAAACCGAACGTTAAAGAAAACGAAACAAGTGTTGCGTTTGGCGTTCTTAAATTAACACACTCACAGAACCCCTTTTAACGCGGAGATTTTATAACGCGATTTCATGGCCCTCGTATAACATGTGTTTGTTCTTATATAACAACCGGAACATTTGAAATTAATTGTTTTTTTAGTTCTGAGTTTGCTTTGAATAAACGCTTATCTTTCGTGAATATTAACAAAAAAAAAAAACTATGTTAACATAGTTTTTTTTTCTTAATATTCAATTTAAACCCCCTCTAAAGCGTTGTATGGGGTAATACGGACGCGTTACACGAGAGTACTCCTAAAACACATTTTCTTATAACGCGGAATCAATCCATCGTGTTATTGGAGGGATTATTCTATTTATAATTTGATTTGACAAGCATTCTTAACACTCCATATTGTTAGCAACTTTGTATAGCAATTTTGAAAACTTTAATTTGAGAAGATATTTTTCACTAAGCAGTTTTAAAAAGTTATTCGAATGTTCGAATAAAAAATTGTATTCGTAAAATAATATTGTTATTTTATGGCCGAAGAGGACAGCAAGTGTGTTTAAAATCTATTTAAATTTCCAAAAATGTACCAGCAATAAAAAAAATTTACATTTCAAATTTTGTACATTTTTTTAGTTTAATTCGGATACAAATTGAAAAGAAGCGAAGAATTTTGGTTATTGTGTGACTCTGTGGCTTTTAACGATCTTCGTGTTGTTATATTAATTGTTGAAATAAATCGTAATCAAGTTAGATTTATGACTTTCAAATGTTTGTTTGTATGGAAGCTAACAAATTAATGCAAATTTGATTTCATCTAAATTCAAATAAAATAACAGCAATAATAAACAATTTTATAACACAAGTTATAAAACTCGTATCTTTGAAGGAACATTTCATTTCTTTATGTGTATGAATGTTTGACTTTATATGGCTGCCGATTTGTAGCTGCTGTAGCTTTAACTGATACACTGTATGGCTGGCTGGCGATTTTGCCGCTACCGCCTCTTTTCACCTCTCAGTTGGCATTAATAAACGTTCATTTAAGTGGGAGAGTAATGTTTTTTGTGCTGATTTTTGACTCAAATTTGAATTTATAACGAATATATTTGAAATTGTCAGGCAATTAAAATTGCAAAAAAGGCACAAATTATGCTGTCAATTGAGTTGAGCCATAAATTGTTATTAACTTGTTTTTTCATTATTATTCGTACATTAAATTAAATACGAAAAAAAAATGAAACGAAAGCGTAAATAAAGTGACAGTTGTTTAATGTCATTTAAACCATATTTAAAGTTGTTTTAAGCAATCATTCCATTAAGTCTTTGTAGTTGACTTAAAAAAATAATGTTATAAATATATAGAGAAGTTTGTAAAGATTTATACGTGTGTACAATATATCTGTATGTAAGCCTGCTAAGCTGGCAGCAGTTTTTTGTTTCATTTGGTATCCACATCATTTATTCTATACAACATTATGGTTTATAATAATATCTAAAAAGATTTTTAAGAGAGGCAAGCATGTAGTGATTTGAAAAATATTTGTTCCCCCTAAGAGCTTCAGATGGTTGCGCACCTGACTATACTATTTAACTCCATTTGGTGCTAATTGTATTATAAAAGAAATCCAAAACAATTTCTAAGTTTTGAATATAATTGCTCTGGATTGAGTTAGAGATTGATTAGAACCTTTCTTTGCCATCAATACCAGTTGAATCATAAAGAAAACTGGTTACTGCAAACTGGTCGGAACGTGCTCGCCACAAGAGATCGTATCCGAGCTTCAACAAGCAAATCGGTTCGTTACGCTGACTCGGGATTCCAAAAGCTCAAGCTCACGATTATCACGGGCTGGTTTATCGGGCATCGTGATTTTACGTAAAGCAGGCCTTCGATCGCTTCAGGCGGTGTATATGGTCACTCAGTAACCAGGGCTTTATTCGTAGTCTAAATTTTTTCCAATGAAAATAAAAGCGGTACAAAATATCTTATTGGTCGTAAAGCAAATTACCTTGATAATAATTACATTAAAATAAAGTAAAAGGCCGAATTAAAGCCTTTGCACACAGTGTCTAGATTACACAAAACCAATCGCCCTATTTTTACCCCCGTAATAACTTTGATTTATTGAATCATAAAATTATGAAACTTGAAACTGTAAATATAGGTAACCGCATAGGTCAATTTTTAAAGTTTTACCATAAAAGCTTCTTGAGATATGGAGGTATAAAAAGATCATATTTTAGTACCTATTCACTGACTCACTTACTCATTAATATTATGGAACAATTCCACTATAGCAAGAAAGCGGAAATTTCGTATAGCGAACTGCAAGTTAAACTACTATTCACAATGAATTTCGTCAGCAAATTAGTTCCAATACAAATAAAAAAAAACAAATCGGGATTGAACCTTAAAGTTCTCCGCTTCCACAAAAAAACCACCCTAGTGTTTAATGTTTATTTTTGTAGGTTTGCTGAATTCCCCTGAAAATACTGGTGCGCCGGAATAGATTTGGTTACATCGCTGTATCAACTCAATTTTCTTTGTCAATTTAATCATATGAAAAAGATTTCGTCTTGCTAACAGCGATAAAAAGACGAGCAGGCAGTTGCATTGCAGTGGCTGAAATTGCATCAAAACCTCTAAATTTTATTAAAAATTAAGATATATTACCAAAAATCCGATTCCGCTATTATTTACAATTCACAAATAAATCAAGAACATATCAAAATTCAGAGAAAAGAAAAACAACATCTCATCTATTAACCGATCGCGAATGGTTACCGTGAAACGAAAGGAGAATTTAAATCTAAAATAAGACGACTATAACCGGAGGCCAAAATTAAAAATCGCAAACAATCCTTTGCACTGGGGAAACTCTGTAGTACATTTGTAGTAGTTCGTACTTCGGCGAAAGCTTTATAAGATTCAGCACAGCCGAATATAGCTTTCTTACTTGTTTTTAGTTTTTCTTGCATACCGTACACATTTTATTTGAACAATTTATGAAATGATTCAATTCCCTTGACAACCGCATTGCTTTCTGTGCGACACAATTAAAAAGTTGTCATTTTTAAGTTTTCCCTGAATTGGCCTTGATTTATGGATCCCCAACATTATCATTGTTCGTGCCCTACTGATGCTTTTAAGTTCAACAAATGCTTCAATTTCTTAGAAATAATTTAAGACATTTAAGCCATATTAAATATTTTGGCGCTTTATTTGATCTTGTATGAAATTTATCTTGACGTTAGTTAAAGCTACTGACAATAAATTTTCGTCTTAAAGCAAAGTACTCATATTTATTGTTGTTGTTGGTTTGTTTGTCTTGTTGTTGTTGCTCTTGTGTTTTAAATATAATAACGACATTTGCTAAAAACTGATTGTTTTTTATTGGAATTTTAACTGTTCTTTGATTTAAAGATCCAAAACATAAATCTCAATACAAATGAATGTTAGTAACAATAGGATTTTAAAAACGGTTTTTATTCTATCTGCAAGACTTTTCTCATTATTTATTATTGTTGTTTGGTTTTTGGCTACTGTTTGTTAGGATTTGCTATTAGAGAACACAATAATAGTATCACTTGAGATAAAGCTAAGTTAAGGAATTATTGAGAAGAAATGAAAAGAAGAAATCTCAAACGAAGATTTATTGCTGGCATTTATGAAATGTTTAAGAAATTTTCTCAAATAAAGAAGGATAAAACATGAAAGAAATTTGTTTTGCCAACTTAGAAAAAGGAAAAAGGCTTTATATTTCTGGGGACAGATGAAAAAAACCGATTTGATTTTTTTTTTGTTTAATAAACTGTAAGGGATTCCAAAATCTTTTCTGAAGTTTGCAAAAATGTGTACAAACAAACTTGTACTTAAGAGAAAATGATAAGAAAAAAATTAAAAATGACAAAAAAATTAAATAAACTGATTGATGACATTTGTCAGAAATTCATACTAAATATTACAAACAACAAAAAAGTTTAAAATATTTTATTTAGACGAAATTTTCAAAGTATAATTGAGTTTTTTGAAAACCAAAACCTATAATCAATCACTGATTTCCACAGAAACGAATGATATTAAACTACAATTTTTTGATTGAAGGAATACTAATAGGTTTTCAAGCCCAAATAAAAAGATTGACCAACCACATTGACTGGAAAAAAAATTACTAAATTACTGTAATACTTGGCCTTAATTATGTAAACTCATCTAGAGCCATAGTCTATTGTTTTTCTATCAAATATAACTATTTACAACAAAATAAGGATGAAGCACTACGGAACAAACACGAATGATATAATTTGACTTGTATTTTGACATTCACACTGGCATATCCGTTTAACAGGTCTTTACAAATTTGGAATAAAAGTGGTCATAGAGTTAGTTGACCACCATATTTTATCTTTAGTAAATTGGGGTTTTTAGACATGTGAAAATTTAAAATACTTTAACACTTTCAACCGTTAATGGCTTCTGGGCATAGACTAGTGATTTGATAAATCAACCAGTAATTATTAATACAATTTTTTTTTCGTTCCAATATACTGGTTTTTTCGTGATAATTAGAAATCAGCTTTAACAATTTGTTGTTTTCTGGCACAAACTTATCTTTGAACGAAAATGCCCAATATCACTTAACGTAGGGAAATTGTGTATCTACAATCACTTTAATAAACAGAAAAAAAATGTTATTTTTCTTTATACGAGTAGATATATGAAATTAATTTCCGTCATCCCTTGACCAACATGACTTAAAGAGTATGGTGGCGGAGAGCTAGGTTCAACAACTCTCTATCCAACATGGGTTCCAAAATTTTACAAGCTCCATTGAGACTTCCTGTGTTTGGTGATGGTTAAACACATTGTCTTGATAATATGGAAGCCACACCATTGCTAGGGACACTTATAATCAGCTAGGGGTTGCTCTTCACCAATACTTATGTCTGCTATGGGAACTCTACGTTCTTTTATACATTTCTCCACTCTGCGTAAAGCTGATCCAATTTAGTAAAAGCATTTCTCACGTATTTTGTAAGAATCCGAGCTTTTCGCAAAAACACAAGTTTTTCTTCTGGCCGAAACTCTTAGATTCAATTAAACAGTATTCAAATTAAAGAACAAAATGTCTAAAACTAGTAGATGAGGGTAAAATTACAACAGATTATCTGGCGAGTCGGATAGCCTACAATGAAATTCGTATCTTTTGTTCTGCTTCTTAGAGCGGAGGTGGAACACATTGTTGTACTATTTTTTTTAATCTTAAAAAATAAATCATTTTTACATTACAACGAATAATAGTTTCGGAAATTATAATGATAATGAGGGTGTTAGAGCTCCGTTCGATTAGAAGAGTAAAAACTATATGCATATAGAATGTGAATTAGTTGCAACAATATTGCCTTTAATTTGAGGCACAAATCATGAGAATATGCTGAGTGTTTCCGGACGCACGGCCCCCAAAACGATGCTAGCTAGCAAAAGAAACAGGTTTTGAATGCCCAGCATTGTCCATTTCATACTTTAACTACCTTCATATATGCAAAGGCTGATCACTTTGTTGGGGTGCCATTTTACGGTCACCCTTTATTTACTAAATATGTATATAAAATAAATTCAAACAAGGCATGCGTAGTACGAGGTGTTAAACACATATGTATATCCGAAAAAGTCTTGATTTCGGTGAAGAGATCTTCAAATCTTATTTTGATTAAATAAACTTGAAAATTAAGGTAAAATCTTTACTTTGGCATCGCTGGTTGGATCCGTGAAGTAATGTAAAAGCTTTGTATTGAAAAAAACGATAAAAGCTATTGCACTTTTCTTATAAATTGGCTTGCAGCTTATTATTTGAAAGCATTTCTTCTACCTTTAATGATATAATGATAGGCTTAAATTATTAAAAATTCCCTAAAATTATTATATTATATTTTAAATTTAGAATGCCTCATGGTTCAATTTTTAGTTGGGACCTTTCGTCTATCTGAACGGTAATTCATTTAATTTTTAAAATAGCACATTTTATAGTGTCTCCTATTTGAAAAAGAAATTTTCTTTACACTTGACGCCACTAGCTGGGTGAGACTCTAATTCCGCCACAATCTAGCAATAATAAAAATTGCATGTATGAGTCTTTGTCAGTTTGTCTGTCTCGCTGTCTCCTTAACTGACCACAATTTTGTTTTTTATTTATTTCAAAACAACCGCTTATGTTTACCCATCATTCAAAGATATCAACGTCATGATGATGAACGATGTCGGTGGAAAAAAAGTTATTGTTGTTATCGTTATTGTTGCCCGTCTGTGGGACGGCAGGCACTGCCGGACGCTATTATTCTTTGACCAAAGTTTACATGGTGATTGTACATTTTTTTGTCTTGTTTTTTTTAATTCTGTATCATTTTATTTATATTTTGATATGCGCCAGTTATTGTGGCTTTTGACTAAACAATTTATACATGTTTCGCTGTTGGCTTGTTGTTGTTGTTGCTCTGATTTGCTATGATTTCATGTCGTTTAGTTAGTGTGGCAATTTCCAACCGCTTCTTGTCGAAACAATTTGAACAATGTGACGTCTTCCTTTAACCTCCAGCTATAAATAACAAAATGATTGACAGCGCTGACAGTTTTGATCGATGGTCATCATTCTAATGATAAGATGTCTGCTTGTGTTAGTGTATGCATGTGTGTGTATGCCTGCGGAAGTGTGTATATAAAAAACAAACTAATAAGTATGTAGTTGCAGCATTAGTTAAGTAGTGTTTTTTCATGAATTTTATTTTAGCTGAGTTTTTGTTGCTCCCATCTTGTTTTTGATTTCCTTTATGACTGTTTCGCTCATTGCGACAAGGCGTGGCGGTATCTTTAAGTATTTAAGTTTAGGCCTACATGTCTTAAACAGACAATATTTGCTTTGGCAAAAGCAACAATTATGACACGTTTAATGTCTGAACAATCATGTGTATGTATTGTGGCAATTTGCTGAGCACACCTTTCACATGTTCGTTGTCTTTTGTGGAGTTGATGGTGCGACAAAAAAGCAGCATTTAGAAAGTGTTGTTTATGTGTCAGTGGTTTCAATATTCCACTATTCGCAAACATGTTGCGATTACAGCTTACGAAGCGTGAAATAATTATGATGGACTAATGATAGGTTTTGTCAAGTTGTCATATTTTTCTTACCAATGATAATCTAATGTAATCTGCTTAGAAAAAAGTAGTGAACTAATCAACCGACGTCTAACAAAAACACAACAAGTAGAACAATCACTTGTATTTAATTTAAAGGCAACAAAAAAAAGTATAATTTTACAAACAACGGCATTGTATGTAATTGGCTGACATTTCTAAAATAGTGACGCTTTCTCTGGTTACATTAACACCCCTTATTATCTTGTAAATAATTATCTTTTTTCTATTTTCTTTTTGTGCTAAAATGTGAAAGTTTGACTTCGAAAACGTTGTTCTTCTCTTCCAAAAATACTTTTTTTGTGCTGGTGGTATAAAAAAAAATTAAAATATACCTGTTGTATTATTCGCTGTCAGCTGGCATATGCAAAGGAAGAGCTAGCCGTATAGAGTACACTTTCAGAATTTCTGGCTCCACGTGGAGGCGGCCGGTAAAATGTTCATGTCTCTGCGAGGAGTCTGGCTAAATAAGTCTAGCGGATTGAAGTTTACACTCTATGGTAGAACAGCATATGCTAGGGATGCGTGGCCAAGAGGGTACTTTGTCGCTATTATGCGAACACTGGATACAAGTGAATCTCCAGTTTTATTACAGACTTACCCGATCATATGGACCTCTCTGTGGGGGTGGACAAATTTTTGTCTATTACAGAGATGAATCGGAAGCTTCGCAAGGGACGGAGAGGTTAATTTCTCAAGAAACTTAGGTTTTCATTGACCAAGGGAGGAATCCTGAAAATATGGAAAAGAATGCCTGGCGTGGGGTGAACACGTAGAACTTTAAAAGTACTTCTTAGGCGTTGGACCGTCATATTGATATAGCGATGGCAAATTAATGCTCGAATGAGGTGACAGATCAATCTCTGTAGGAAATCCGATGTTTAATGCCCAATGAAGGAATTCTAAAGGGATGGACAAGAAAACCTCGCAAGATACTGCTGAAGAAGATGCTGAGATAGTAGAGCACATTATGTGTGAATGTCCAGCTCTGGCTAGCATTAGGCTTAGAACTGCGCGCAGACACTTGTTAAATGTAAATGTCATGGTGGAGCTAAGCCTGAGGCAATGACGAGGAATAAGACCAATAGTCACCAATCGACAGTCTGTTCTCACTACAGTTAAAAGTGAAGGCTAGTGTTAGCACGAGACTCAATGAAATTAAGGTAGTTTATAAATTACAAACGGTTTGCCTGAAATCAGTTCGAGCAGAGAAGGTGGTCGAAAAGGGACCTATAAAACTAGCGGTCTGCTTCGATATATATTAATATTATATTAAAAAATAAAAATAAGTGATGTATTTATTTAAATAAAGTTTTTAAAACATTTATTCCTTTTTTATTTTAATTATTGAATCGCTGTTTTATTGCACTAAATTAAATTTTTTATTAAAATGTCTATATAGTTGATTTTGTTTGCGATACAGCTGGTTCTAGTAATAGCCTGTTTTCTTCTTCTGATAATGATCCTGTTAATTGTTGGAGTATTCTTCTCCGATACCTGCATAATGAATATGGAAACGTAATCGAAATGCACAATAGGGGTAAATATAGTTTTATTATTCCTATTAATTTATTATGATTTTTTTTAATTTTTGTTTTTTATTGAATCTAAGATACATTCCGAACATAGCGTAGAACGAATGAACATATTCCATGAGAAACGCCGAAGAACTGCTCACATTAAAAGCGATGAAATTGATTGTGAACTGTCAGCTACCTGGTACCGACTTCAGAGCAAGCGCAGCTGAAGAAGATGAAGATACAGAAGAACCTACTTCTCTTTTCTAAAATGCTGAAAGTATTATCCCCAAAACTGTCTGGAGATCGGTTAATGGAAGCTCGCTAAAAACATTTGTATGCAGCTTCTTCAGGAATAATCGATTGCCATCCAATTCTATTTGCATTGCCCCAGGGTAACTGTTTGGTGTGCCCTATTCATGCATGAGATAATTGCACCATTTTTTTTTTTTTTGAAAATTCTCAAGGCCAGGCGATGAATGTCAACGGTGAAAATTATCGACGCATGATTACGGAATTCTTTTTGACAAATTTCTTATGACATTTGAAATCTCTTATGGCTTTAAAGGAAAATATTCGTCGAGAAATCAGCTCAATTGTACCAAATTTACTGCAGCGTGTGGTGCAGAACACAAGGCTCCGTTTTGAACAGTGTGTTCAACTCGACGAAGACATCTGGGTGACATACTCTTTTAAAAATAAATCTGCTACCAAACATCCTGTAGCTATAACAACTCAATTGATTATACTTACACTAGTTCCGTATATTGTTGTGAATCAGATAAGTCTACAAGGACACTCCACAAGTAGTGTTTGTAATAGTATATGAATCCCCATAAGTACTGCTGAGCCTTATCTTGATTTATTAATTATGACCTTCACAAAAATGAAAAAGGTGTAAACAGGTTTGTCATTCCGGTTGTAATTTCTGTAATATTCATTTCCGACAAAACAAATTATATATCTTCTGGATCCTTATAGGTGGGGAAGTTCAATTTACGATATTCCATTGTTCGATGTTGATATCAACTTTCTGACGGCACTAGACAATAATCTAGATATTGGAACTTGGAGCATTTGATTCGTAGAATCGTATTTATTTATTAAAATCAGCCATATTGCACCACAAGTTTCAGGATCTAGATTTTTTGTTTGTTTGTTATTTTTACCCTTGCAGGGAAACGCTTATACGTACATCAATAAAATACATATTCTGAATCGTTATCAAATTTGTTATAAAGTCCTACTACTAAAATTGTCATCACCAGGCATTTAGATAACTTATAGACCTAAATATTGGACCGAATTAAAAATATCAATATTTCAAATATTTTATATTAAAACCAAATTCCTCCAAAAACCGAAATTTCACAAAAAATTCTTAATTTTACCAAAATTCAGCACAAATTCGAAAATTTATCATAAAATCTGAAAACTGGAATAAAATTTTTTTTGTTAAGTCATCAAAATTAAATGAGAATGCGAAATTTTACAAAAAAAAAAAATACAAAAAACCACAAAAATTTAACAATGCACGAAACAATTTAATAATTCATATCACACACAATTGTAATACAGAAAAAAAGATAGTTTCATACTTAGATAAAAATCAAGGAAGCTGTACTGAAGGTGAAAAGGGGCACTGTTCCGGATGTGAATGAACATCGCTCTTATAAACTTATGTGTGAAAATGGGCCTTTCAATTTTCGTGGTAATTTCTCTTTATTGTCGGAAAGACCGGACAAAGTACAAAATAAGAGAGAAGCAATCAAAATATATCCTACTGTATTCAAGAACTCTGCACTTGATTTGATAAAGCAATTTTTAGTACTAGAATTTCAAGTACTAGAATTTCAAGAATATTATATTTAGAAAACTGTGCCTTAATGAAACATGAATATTTCAGCAGGCAAACTACGGCTTCCGGATCGATCAAAATCTCCCTTCAAATTCTGTTAAACTTTCGTGTGTTATCAAAGGCCGTAATTTAGGACCAGTTTTTTTACGAGTTTAACAAAGCATTTTTCGTAGTTTTTCCCACTAAACAACTTATGAATAAAACTTGTAAACCCTAAAAAGTTTCATAATAAACTTCAAATGAATAATCCCTTGTCTTAAGTTCAGCAAAATATAGGGCCAATTTTTCAAAGATTTATGGTGAGATAATGGCCAATTTAAATTGTAAAGCGGTCTAAAAAAATGTCATTTCTTTAATCCAGAAAATTTATCATTCGATTGAGTAAAATTAAATGCAATTTTTGATGAACCCTTAAAGCTAAAAAACAAAAAACTGACTTTCAGCAGAAAAATAATGAATATAATTTTTGCGTCTGTTAACCAAAAATAAAAAAACAATATTTTATTTATGTGTCAACAGCAGCAACATTTGCTCGTCAATCACACTGACAAAACGACATCACATTACAATTTCTTTTGCTCGTTTGTGTGTGATGGAAAAATAAACGAACTTGGAAAAATTGTTCACTTGATTTCTTTGTTTTTTTCTTCATTTTGAAAAACAAATATACTTTTCTTACTGATTAAAGTAAAACAACAATCGCATTCCCCAACAAAACACTAAAACACACACACAAATACATACACTTGCTACGTGGCAGGCAGTCGTCCTGCATGTTGCATGTTTTAAATGTCACCAATGAAAAACCTTGATGTCTATCAAAGGCATTTGGTAAATGATGCACACTGGCAACATAACCACATACACCAGCAGCAATATGCGTTTTATCCCCAAATAAGACAGTTAAGAAACGTAAATCTTAAGTTTTGTTACTGCTTGTGTTGTTGTAGTTCTTGTTGTTGTTGTTGTGAAATTTATGTATATTTACGTTTTGCTGCAGCTTAAAATCGTTCGCTCAAAGCTGCATTTTTACGAATTTAATCTGAAACATTGATATTCATCATTCTTTTGCTTGAATTGTTGACATTTCTGTTGGTTGATTACTCATGTCAATCAAAGGTTTCAACCATACTACGACATGTTGTCAATCTTGTGTGTCAATCCTTCAAAAAAAGAACTCATTTTCAAGTACTACAAAACCACTACTGCAGTAACTTTTTAAGTAAAATACATCCATAAACGCACACATACAATTACACTGCTTAAGCAATCAGGTTGGACTACAGATTGTGCCTGATGACTGGATAACTGACTCACTGACTCAGTTGAGCTAAATGTTTGGATGTTTATTTGACTACATTTTGCTGCTTCAGTACTTTGAATGGCTGTATTAACTTTTTTTAACCTAAGATCACAGTTATTTATTTGGCAAGTTTAGAGACCAAAATTATATTTTAAACATTGAAATATTTTAGCTAAGTGGTTTGAAAGAACAAACGCAATTACCGCCTTAATAATTCTAAGAATAATTAAACTTGAAAGTTTTTAGAACCAACTTCAATCGGCAACTGCAGATAATGCAATTTCCTAATGTATTCTGTATCTTGCTGTGGTCTCCTGCTTGAGACTTGATTTGCTGCTACTCACCAATAAAGTATTTTCAAATCCAATAAATTTGAAGCCCTCTTTCTTTTCTGAATAACATTAAGGGTGTCCGCGTAATTCATTAATTTCATCACGAATATTTTGTTTGAGTTGCTCCAGAGTGCGTTTCTGGTTTGTTTGCATAAACCTTGCTTTTCAGATATCCCCACAAAAAGAAGTCCGGAGCAGTCAAATCAGGCCAATCAACATCACCATTCCTTGAAGTAACTTGTTATGGAAAGAGGTCTCGCAGTAATTCCATTATAATCCTGGCTGTATGCGATGTGGCACCGTCTTGTTGAAACCACATGTTAGTCAAGCCCAAAGCATGCAGTTGTGGCGTTAAAAAGTTTTCAGTCATATCACGATATTGCTCCCCATTGACAGTTACCGTTACGCCGTTTTCAGTTTCAAATAAGTAAGGTCCAGTGATTCCTCCTGAATAAATTGCACACCAGACTGTCACTTTTAATGGGTGCATAGGTGACTGATGAATAATTTGTGCAAAATAGCGGCCAAAGTTGTTCTTCGAAGACCAAGCTCCTGAGCACGGTGTCGAATTGAGGTTGATGGATTTTTTTGAAAACTTTCTTGAACAGCAGTAATGTTTTCAGCCGATCTTGTAGTACGCTGTGGTCCATGGGCCTACAAGCTACAGTCCCTCTTTCTTCGAAATCATTCACTACACGATAAGACGTTGGCACGTTGTTTCCCCCAAAAATTTCACGTAACTTTCTCATCGTCACAGTAATCGATGATTGATTTTGATAAAATGTTTGAACGGTTAAAACACGTTTGTTTACCGAATATTTTTCCATAATAAATTTGCCACGGATCTACTTCATGAATATGATCTGTCAAGTCTAATGTTTACCAAAATGGCGGCAAAACAAAGTAGTATACCTTCCTGACCATTCAAAGTGTGGCGGCATTAATTAATTTATGTGATGAAATATACGAATCTAAGTTTTGGTAGTAAATTTCTTACAGCTTTCATGAGTTATCATTGCCAGATACGAATTCTTAGTGGTTGCTTATTAGTCTTAAGGTTATAACTTTTTTGACTACACAAATTAACGATATTAAATTAAAATGGAAAAAAATAAATTTTGTGTGGTATGAAACATTAGTTTTTGTGTAAAAAAATCATAACTGAAAGGCTTTGATAAATATTGTTGGGGCTCTGTAACGTAACGGGGCCGTTACGCTAGAAATTCTTGACAAAATCTATAAAATATTTTCAGTGGATCGAAGAATAAATATGCATGTTTGATGCAGTTTTGCACCGCTTCCATTAACACACCAGTCAAACAGGAACAATGAATGTAGTACACTTCGCCAGGTGAAAAGGTTCTATAGTAGGCCAAGTTGGGTATATCGGCCAACGAAAACAGAGTGACAGTTATTTGGGGTGCATGCGTTACAATTCAAATCGATTACCTTGAGAAACATAAAGGGATCTCCGGTGAGTAATTTGCACAGCTGTTGTGTAGATTCGATATTAATTGAAAAGAAAAACGAACACATATTGCGAACAAAAAAGTGCTCTTCCAAGAGCTCGAAAATTAATTAATAAAATGGAACTAAATATTATAAAAGATTCTTCTTTCGAATTTTTGAATAAAGCTCTAAACACGTAGACGACAGCAGGCAGCTGACAACAAACTGTCAAAAATACATGTGTTTAAATGAAAACGATTATTTTGACGACATCACATCAGCATTTGTTGCTGCTGCCAACTTAGACTAATTTCTATTTTCGTGAGCAGCAAAGAGCAAAAGCAGCGTAAAATATATATCTGGCACCCCTGAAATATGTATTGCAAAAATACTCAGCTGTTCATATTAAATTAGACATTATTATTTTGGTTGAAGCTGATTAAAGATGGTAAGTATTTGTTTGTTATTTATTTTGTTATTTTTAATGCGTTCGACATATATTTCAGGAGAATATCAATTATGTATCGAAATTTAAAATTTATTTATCAGCTAAGTATAGTGTTGCTGCTGCCTTCAAAATAATTATGTAGCTGACTACACGGCAGCATTTGAAGCCAACTTCATTTGATGTCGTGAAGTCTGCTGTCGTCTAAGTGTTTGGAGCTTTAGTCTTCTAAAAATTGGTTACTAGCTATCTTACCTTTACGCGCACTCCAACGTTTCCTCTACGTACTCAACGCCATAAAAAATGAGATACAAATCACAAGAAATTGACATCTTGTGTGGTGCTCGTTGACTACCCTACTTTTGAAGTTAATGTTCTATATTTTGATTTATTATCTAATTTTTAACTCCAATATTAAAAGAACAAAATTATAAATTTTGCCAAAATTTTAAAACTACAAACAGATGGACATCTTTAATTAAACTTCCCTACCTATAAGGATCCAGAACATATATACTTTGTTGTGTGGAAAATAAATATTGTAGAAATTACAAGCAGGATGACAAACCCTTCTCTCATGTTTATGAGGGGTAAAAAATATAATATCATCGTACAGTATTCAGGCGTATTACAAAAAAGTGAGTTCAAGCAGCTATACTACAGTGGGCAAAAATAGTGACTTTTTAATTTAAATTACGCGTGGAAATCCATTCGTCGAATTTTTTTGAAAAACAGCATCGCGTTGACGTCTGTCAAACTTTGCTTTCCGACTACCAGGATGTCATTAAACGTATTATAACTGGCGGCGAGTCTTGGATCTACGCTTACGACCCAAAAACAGACCAATTAATCGGCCAAATATCGTGCCAAAGGTGAGCCGAAGCCGAAAAAACCACGTCAAAGCAAGTCAAAAGACAAGGTCTCGTTGACAGTTTTCTTCGATCATCGATGTACTCCAAATTCCTTCCGATCGGCCAAACTGTCAACAAGGAATATTATGTGAGTGTTATGAGTCGTTTACGCGAAGCTATTCGTAAAAGGAGGCCGTATTATGGGCCGACAACTCTTGGTTTTTGCACCACGATAATGCACCATCGCATACCGCATTGATTCTTCGTGAGTTTTTCGCCAAAAATTCAACTAATATCACTTCACAACCTGCCTGATTCAGCTCCGTGTGACTTCTGGCTGAATCGCTACGCGCATTGAAGACTATTCCGGAAATTCCGAGGATTGGAAAAAACGTTGGTATATTGCAGCTGGGGAGGATTACTTTGAGGGGGACGAAATAGATTTAACAGAATAAATAAATAAATTTAAAGTTATGACCAAAGTCTTACTATTTTTTGCCCACAGTCATCTTAATGTGACTATCACGAGCTAATGATGTTGGCTTTTGTGCTATAAATTTAATAAAATACAAGTAATATGGCTCGATTGTGATTATATTTGCTGCTATTTTGTTATTAAATCTACAACAATAGCCTATAACGGCAAGTTAAAGTCCGTCCATTACAGATATACGACACGAAATGCTGGCGACTTGACAGAAGTTATATAAATGAATGGCTGCTTCCAGGTACTCAAAATCCAGTAAAGATGTGATACTTTTCGATGTCTGCATGCTGCTGTTGTAAAGATGGCATGTTTACGTAAACAGTAAACAAAACATTCAAAACGTCAAAAGATCATGTGTCCATCTACTTCTTCGCATTATGCGTAGATCCAGTAGCTGCTCTTTAAAGTACAAAAGTTCTGGATTTGTGTATAATGTGCATGTATGTAGTTGTGCATGTGGATGTTGGATTTTGATGATAAACGAACATAAGATTTATTTATGCAAGTGGAGGTACTCGAATACTACTCGTAGTTCCCTTCAGTCATCAAAAAAGACACATGACATTCATGTTGATGTTGATGATGATGGTCATTGTATGTAAATTGAGCGGTCGTTTATTATGTTTGTTGGGGTCTTAAAACTTATAAGCCCAGTCATGAAGGGCTAGATGGTTGGATGGATGACTGAAGCTTTGGCTAGATGGATGGATGCATTGACACACCAAAGCAAAAAGGAGAAAGAAAAAACGGTAGAATGATTGCATAGATTGAATGGATTGGATGGATAATCAAGAGAAAGATTTGTTGCTGTTGGCCTTAACAAAACAAAAATCATCTCATTATGCTGTTTGTAAAGCGGCATTTATGTATGTATATACATCTTTTCTTCAACCTTGGTAAATTGTAGTTGATTTCTGTAAAACTTCAATAATTTGCAACAAAAATGGTTGCCGAAGATAGATGTGCTATATGCTGGCACATAAATCGTCAGGACGAAAACGAAAAAAGGAGAGGAAGAAAAAAGAAAATTTTAATACCACACTGACGTCTTGCCAAAAATATTCAATAATGACAAGAGTCGTACTCATGTTGATGATGATGACAACAATGCTGTTTGTGTTGCTGCTGAGAATGACAATGATGCTGCTGACATTCAGTGGTTTGACATGCAACTGTCATTCATTTTGGTTTTACATTCAGTCAACTTGTTAAAATTGTTTCATTGCACTCTTAACAATGTTGATGATATTTTTATTTTTTTTGGGTTGCGCTTCCACTGCGACATTCTTGCGTGTTTCTTTTAGTTCTTGTCATTGTGCTCTACAACAATCCGTAAAAAAATGCATAACAACCATTTTTGAAGTGCTTGATTTTTTTTATTTGGTTTTTTTTAAGTTTTTGGCAGTTCGATAATGGTTCACATGTTTGTTTCGTTAGTCGTCAAACATCAAAAGGTAACAAGTTGTATGCCAAATAATACATTTGACATAACTTTGTGTTGACAGTTTTGTTTTTGGTTTTCATTATTTTATTTCCAAATCGCTATCGCATATTGAATGTCTTGAAAAAAATTTTTAAATTGTTATTGTCCTTCATTTTTTTCTTAGCGCACATATTTTATGACAATTTTTAAATTTACTCTGCAAAATACTTGCGCATGTAAAGATATATTGAATGACAGGAATTTCCGGTAGTTAATTGATAATGGCATAGGAGTGGAAGAGATACTACGGAATACTTAATATCATATTTATTATGAATATAAATTTTTACTTGCAACAACATTCCTGTGCTAATAAGGAACAGTGCTTAAGTATGATTTTGTTGTTTTGCAAGAGAGCAATTTTAAAGTTAAAAGTCGATTTATAATAACGTCTTGAAAAAAATACAATTTTATTCAGCGGTAAGACAGGCGAGTATTATTGTCTCAACGGATTTGTAAACAATAAAAATTACAACATTTGGGGACCCCACAATTAAAGATAAATTTAACAAAAAGAAATGAGCCTTGAAAGTGAAAGTGTTCGGTGTTCATTATTATTATTTTTTTAATAATTCCCAAATTGATTTAAGTCAATGGTGTGAATATGTTAACGAACTTTAATTCATTATTAATTAGATTTTTCGACAGGGTGTTTTTACGTAGACTTTTGAAACGAATTTCCGTCATCCCTTGCCAAGTTTGGTTTGAAGACAAACCGATTTTGGCTATGTGCCATTTTCGTTCTGAAAGGGGATGTCGGAAATTCGGTCCAAAAATCCACATGTTAACAAAACTTCCTTGAAGCCAATTAAGAGATGTAGACATCCGCGGCCTTTTGTTTCAACAAAACAGTACAACCATCCACACGCAGGCAGAAATAATTGCGCTACTTTGCGCCAAATTTCCAACCCCCTCTATTTTACGATATGGCGACAATATCTTCGTTAAGAGATCGTGCGATTTAATACCTTTCGATTTATTTCTTTGAAGAACTGAAGCGCAGGATACGACGGAATATATTCCACATCTATCCTGCGCTTTGTATAAATGCCATTGAAAATTTTCACAATCACATTATATCATGCCACATGAGCCGGAAGGTCATTTGGCCGATATGATTGTAGTAAATTAAAATGAATTTTTTAATAAAAGATCAACGGTTTATTTTGAGTAAAAATTATGTTTTTTATACTAATTTGATGTGGAAACCCAAAAGGTGGTCACACAACTACCTGACCAAACCTGAAAACGGCACCTTAGAAAATATAACAGGCAAGAAAAGTGGCATCGTAATCTGGGGTGGAACCGTGAACATGAACGTTAAATATTTTTAACGAATTTCCAGCACTTTTCAATTTATTCGAAGTGAGCTGTGTCGACGGATGACAATTCGTAAAAGAAAGTACGCTTAGGCATACGATAACGTATGTTATAATCTCTAATATTGCGAATTATCATCAGTTTACGTATGTTGCAATCCAATAAAAGTATATTATTACGCTACGTATTGTACGTACAATGCTGTGACGATTCCACCCCTGTCTTTAGTTTCACTCTACGATTGGCTACTTTTCTGGCCGGAGCGAATTAAATTATTCGGAAAATCAAGAACGTGGATTAAATGTACTACTTGTGCTGAATCGAGTGAAACTGTTTTGAAGTACAAAGCAACAGGGTAATGGAGTGGATTTAATTGTTGAAGAAACAGTTTGCAAAACTGAACTCCTGATATGGCTAAACTATACAGTGTTTTTTTTTCTGCATGTGTTCATGCTTTTTTTTTTTGTTAATGCATGCGCCATCATGCAAACAAATAAAATGGGCAAATTATATTAACACGTCAGTCACTTTTAATTGCATTATTTTCTTAAATGAAAAATTAAGACAAATTACTTAATTTTGGAAGTGGACCATTCAGATTACAAGTGAAGATCTACTGATGCATTATTTATGAAGACGACTAATGGTCCGTTGCAAACAAAATACCGATCATTATGTTCCCATATATACTGCGTGCGTCTGGTCTACGGACCGATATTTTTTGCTATCAGATGGGCAGATGTTTTCATTGTAAACGAGGACAATGAAGTTCAAATCAAGTAAGCGCAATGGTATTTTTACACAGAACTTACCATGTTTTATATATAATGGTTTATTCATAATTTTGACACTAGTTAAAATTGGTAATATGTATTTCAAAAATTACAATGCTTCATGCAATTTTGCTGAGATATTCATGAGGAAACTTTGTAAAAAAAAAAGAAAGCTCAATGATGTTACCCTTTTAAAAATGATACCAAACATGCCAAAAAACCTGATCAAATAATTTACTATAATTATAACAAAGCAGGAGATACCATCATTGATCTGTTGATGTGCTATTGCAAATGAAAGAGTAGTACAATTAGAGATGCACCCTTAACCGGCAATAATTTTTTTAAGGCCGTATTCCGATATTATACTTTTTATAAAAAGCAAATGTTAAATGAGACTGAAGAGCCTGTTCCTTTGTTTGTAACAACAAAAAAATTATTAGAATTTAAAAGAGTGCGTTCAATAAATGCTACTAACATCTAATTGACGAAATACCGCCGGAAGAATAAATCTACTAAAAATATGTATGTAGGATTTGAACAAATTAAGACACGTGATAAGAGTAACAGACAGAGGCATTATGTAATTTTATAAATTTAGTAGACGATCGGAATGCTATAGAACAAAGCAAGTATATCAAGTTTTGACTTTATAGACGAAAAGGGAATGATGTTACTAAGAAAAAATAATCACGATAAGTCAGTGAAGAAATGTGTCAAGCGAGAACAGTGAAGAGAGGAAGTCACAATAGATCAGTCATGCGATGTAACCATCACAGTTGGCTTGCCTTTAGCAGTGTACTTTGTGTATAGAAATTATAGTAAATATGTAATCAATAAATTTTTATTTAAAACTGAATAGCGTTTTAATTATAGAGAGAAATTAAGGAAGCAAACAGTCTATTTCACAACTCTTCGCGGCGCGTCTGATGACAATTTCCATTTAGAGTTCAAACGGTATAAAGTATATATCACATGATAAGTTATGAAAGGAGATAGTAAGTAGTCTTAGAAGAGCTGACCCCTTAATATTAAATAAAAATATTGCAACGGAGAACCTACGCGTACCGTGCTGGCTTAGATATGCTTTTGATGCTGCAATCAAATAACTAAAGTGAGTTCATAGGAATAAAGCAAGATTTTTACTCCGATCAAAAATCATGAATGAAGCGAATTAAATGGGTTGTTTAAAGAAGGCGAAATATTTCTATTTTCAAAATAAATGAAGTTCGATGCTGAAAAAAATTAATCAAGCGCTCTGTGAAGTATTACCTAAAATCGTTATATGAAAGGCATACATATATGTATAATATAACATTTTTCAAATATCCGCTGATTGTTCACACGAAAGCTTCGGAAACGTTGAATTTTAACTTACTGTCCGCAAATATTTATATAGCTGAGTTTCAGCCCGGCTTGGGTCATGTTGACTTTTTTGGCATCGGCCAAGACCAGAAAGCTTAAGTTCTAGCTTTATCTTGGTCCCTAATTCATATTTATTTCGACAGTGGCTAGACTTATGTTGACTTTGAGGGCATCGGTCAGTGGCAAGTGTAAACTTGCAACTTCAGCAAATCCCATGATAGAAATCACGCGATAATCTTTGTAGTATTTTTTTTTTTATATTGCCAGACAAGTAAGAAAGCGCATATATCGTCGCTGTTTTACCTAACGAAAAATCCACTATTAGACTGAATTAGTCATACTAAACGTTATTTAAAAATTTTTAACTATTATATTATTTTATAAAATATTTAAGAGTATCTGTCAAAATACACACAAAAATTGTAACAAAGTAAAGTATAAAATTTTATGAATTTGTATAACACCTGGTGGTATCAGGGCCAAGTCATTCGTAAACGACAATTTACTTTTGAAAGAAATGTAAAACGAATTGTTTTTTCGGTTCCTTTTTAAGCCTGAACTATCAGTTCTTTTATAAAAAAAAAAAATTAAATAAAACTGTAATTTCTTCGTTTGGGAAAATAAGAGTGCGAAAATTGATTATTAAAAAAAAAAATCAGCTTTGAGCTCCGAAACCCTATGTGAGAATAAAAATAAAAATGTGTTTGTTTTAGAAATTGTAGGGCCATACCTATTTAATTTTAGAGGAATTATAAAAAAGTATGAAATTGGTCATATTGTTTATTTCGGATGGCTACTAATCAGAAGTTATACAATAAAAAATTAAATGATAGCATTTTCACTTTTGTGATACTGTAACGACGTCTTTTAGAGTTAGCTGGAGTAGAGCACGCAGCTCCCAGGGTTCGTTACAAGAAAATATTTATTTGTTTCCAAGAGAGAGACGGGATAGTTTATATAAATGTTATAATATTTATTCATAAACTTAAATTAATAAGTACAGCGCGATACGAAATACGATGAGCCTTCGGTGGCCATTGACACATTCTCTTGTCAGGGCGAATAATATTCTGGCCTGAGTCGACAATACCAGAAGCTCTGCGCCTCTCACTCAGATGGACTCTCTTCGTCCGGCTACTGCTCTAGGTGATGGGAGAAAGATTGACTCTCTTGTAGGGGCGAATAAAATTCTGACCCGAAGCTAAGAGATGTCTCATCTGCTCACTCAACTCTGACCGCACTGGGTTGGGGCGAATAATATTCTTACCTAACCGTTTACCGCCTGAGGAGTGTCTATCCAGTACACGCCTATACAAATTGGGACGAATAATATTCTAACCCAAGTGGTATATCGTCACCTTACTCAATGGCTTCTTTTGTCAGGGCGAATGAAATTCTGGCCTGACACGAAAACACCAGTAGTTTCGCTATCAGTTGGTGGCGCAAGAGACAAGCTTAATTAAGTTGAGTAAAACTCTAAAATAATTAAGCTATAAGTAATTGAGTCGAATAAAATTCTGGCCCAACTATTTGCTGTCTGCCAAAGACAATAATAAAGTTGAATAAGATTATAAAATTATTAAGTATGTCTTACCGCCTTGCTAGCCATAGGCTGACTAACTTCTCTACTGTATACGCATTACTATTATACTGCTCGGCTGAGTCTCACGTATCCACACCATCATACGATCCATACCAACTGATCATTTGGCAGTCATGGTAGTAAATTATTATTGAAACAGTGATATTACCTAAATATTTCCGTTAATCTTAACTCTAAGTTATTATTAATAAAAACTACGGATTTAGTTAGAGAAGCAAAAGACATAATTACATGTGACCCAAAAACGAGTGGAAGGACTTTTGGTCGTCAGAGTACATACAAGATTATACTCAATTTTTTTTATTAAAAGTCAAAACCATTCGACACACCTTGTTTGTTGATTTCACTTGGAATAATGTTATAGTTTTTTTCTTTCCTTTTGTATCATTTTAAATTATCCTTTTTTTAGTTCTTTAAACAATGTTTTATATAAAATAATTTTATCAATAATATTCGATATATTATAACTCAAAAAAAGGTATTTAAGATATTGGATGTATATTTTTTTTATTAAACACTGGTGCCATACTATATAACATAAAATCAAATAAATAAAACATTGTATGCGTAATTTAGCTTGGAAATGGCTACATTCACGATAAAAATCATTAAAAGTTCTCTCATAATTAACACAGCAACGATATATTCCATAGATCCAGATAAAAATATACAAATTACTAAAGAAATGTCCCGTAGTAAACTTTCTCCTATTCCTTCTAATAATAAAATGTTGCCATATACTCGCATATGACCCCTGACACGTTGGAGATTGTAAGCTTGGCTAACAAATTATTCCAAGACTAGTTACTTAAAAAAGATGTAAAATACGTTGTCATTATTAGGAAATATTTGCATAAATCAAAACGGATGCTTTGAGCCACTGGTGATGATTGTATCAGCTAAGCTACATTTATCGACGTGACAAGCGACTTAAATTATTTCCCTATTAAACACTAATGTACACTTAAAAATAACAACAGGCCGGACACAAATGCACAGAAGTCCCAAACGGTAACGATACCATAAAGAAAATGTGTCTGTAGCAATAACATTAGCAGGACAAACAAAGCAAAGACAAAACTAGCCAGTAGTCATGCATTTATGAGAGATACGTTGTAGCGTAAAGGTATGAGGAAGAAACTGTAGAAAAATACCTTTAAATTTTTCGACTTATGAGAAAATATTGTAAGCAAATTAATTTTGAAAGGAAGAATATATTAAGATTAAAAGTGAGAGACAACCAATATAAGCGCTACATTAAGATGAACCCGCTCTTGGGATTTCTAATTTAAATATATCCCTCGATGGCCGTTTAACACAGATTTCTGTTTTCTTTAAGCACCACTATGGGCAAAAACATTGTCTACTTAAATTTTATATGATTCATATTTTATCCTGAATAGTTCGATTAAAAAGTATTTCTCCACAACTCTTTGAAATGCCTGTAGGGTATTTTCGAAAACTAAGACAGCAAATGCCTGTTGCTTGATCAACATCATCGCTAACTTCATGACTGCTAATAGTGATAAGGATGTTAAATTCTAACATTAAACTGCGAATTTCTTCTTTTTTAATCTTCTCCTCGTATGTTGAAAAGACACCTTTAACTACTAAAGCGTGTGCTACATGTTGTAGCTTTTGGCTGCAACAGCATCGTCAACACAATATACAGAGAGGCAAAAAAACTTACCAAGTAGCACTACGTTAAAAGTATGCCTAATGATAAGGTCCACAAGATTTGTTTAAACATCGTATTAAAAGGCAAATATCAGTAAAATATCCAACATCCAGTAAACTACCAAGAAAAGTAACCAGCACACAACTCATACTCTTTGCTAGAGACATGAAGCAATAATGCAACAGACATGTAGGAATGAATTGAAGAAAACTGTTGAAGGAAAAAAGCTAATAGCAGCTTTTCACCTAAAGTGGCATCACGTTTCACATTTACAATATGACACTGTCAAGTATGCGCATACATTAGTCAAAAGGAGGTGAATAGTAGAACCAATAAAAAGTAAAGAAACAATAACACATATTCAACAGAAGTTGTCATCATCTTTGGTGTGTATGTATGTTTGTGTGTGAGTGTATTTGTACTGACATTTTTCGCCAGAGGTTATGTACTTTTACTAGGTTAGTTAAATAGATTGTGCCATTTGTAACATTGGGGAATGAAGTATACAAATTGGTTTGATTTAAGAAGTCACGATGTGGGCCACGGATGTTGGCAGGAGGCGGTGTAGATTTTAAATGAAAATAAAATTAAAATAGGGAGAGGAAAATTATTCTTTTATCCCTGGATGGCAGCTATGGATATGCACATATATGAAGAACGTGATCTTTCAAAAAATAATATCAAAACCAAATATGGATCATCTGTAAAATCAAAGAAGCAATACTTGGTGAATTAAACGGTGATAAATAAACTATTTCTTAGGGGTCACACCATATTTTTTTTATGAAGTTTCTGTTTGTCAGAAAGTATTCCACTGTAAAAAGCTCTTATGAAGGTTTGTGAAATGTTTAAATCCGCATAACCAGATGCCTACAGTTTGCCTAGAAATCTTGACACAGTGATAAATTTAAGTTTTATTCAACGAGAGAATTCTACATGAGTTCATTAAAAATATTAGAGACCAACGAAATTGATCCTACTATTACTACACTCACAAACTTTCAGAATGTTACACTTATACTTCTCAGAAGACACGACTAAGATAAAGTTTTTATTTTCTAAGGAACCGCTCAGGGAGCCTACTAATTATTATTTGAAAATTTGGCTACTTTCTTCGGAAAGCAGAGAGGTAGTGCTTACATCTCTGCAATTGCAAGTTATGTTTATATTAAGAACAATGTTGCACTGCATCTGGTGTTATGTAGGTGCATTACTTGTATCTAATATAGCCATTTTATGAGCGATTTTACTTCGCCGACCCTTTAGTGCTTCAGAGTGATACCGACGAAGGAGGGTGCTAAGCTATATACTAGCGATAATAGGAGTTAGTACAACTCAGACGTCTAGTCATCGAATGGTAAAAGGTATACGCACCAACTATTCAAGCCACAGCACCTCCTATTGCAAACAAAGGGAGGAACAAATGTTTATGGTTGAGCTTACATTGGCGATTTATAGATTAATCACATTTTGCAGCAATTTCAAAGCAAAGACGTCTGCTTTAAAAGAGCATAGATAAGCTAAACTAGCGCACAATATCAAATAATTAATTCCTTAACAGTAGCGTAGACCATATTAAGACCACTTCAGGACTGACCGGCATCTACCAAAGAGCCGTGGAGTTGACGTATCATTCAGCATGTGATCTTGATTGATATTAGTTCAAACCAATGTGCAGCCAGCTTTCCTTCAGTTTTACGAGCAGTCATAAGTTACAAGAATTAATTTGCTTGGTATGAAATAAATTGACGACAGTGAGAACGCGAACACATGACTTTGTTGATGATGGTAAATGGACCTTGCAACCATGTGGAACTGCTATAATGAAAAGTAAGCAGGCATCCGTATATATGCCAATGGATTGTCTTATATTTTAGGTAGACCGCCTCTATAGAAGCCTGTTTAAAATTCATTAAATCAATCGTTTAGCGACAGTACGTTATGGTTTGAGCAATAACTTAACTCTTAAACATAAATTTTTCTTGTTCTGACAACATAAACTAAATAGCTGGTCGTTCTTAGATATTCACTTGTTTCGATATATCAATGGAAACGATTACGGTGATGTTGAAAAACTTTTCTTAAATATTTCCTCTACATACAGTAAACTCGCGATAATATAAACTAATTAAAATCAAGTAAAAATTGTATAATAAAATGATCTGGGCTAGAATTAGCTAGAAATAATTTTTTTTAACAAAAACCAAGTCTGTTCACATTTGCAAGACTTTGTCACTGCATATTTGATCGGTAATTTTTTAGTATTCGATGCGTTAAAATTTTTTAGAAAGATGTACATATTGTACAGCTTTTGCTACTTCATATTTTAGTAAATTAAGCAAAACTGTTTTAATTTCGGGATATTCATAATCTAAGACTTAATATCAGATTCGCTGCAAATTTCAAATGAAATGTAAAATGCCTAAGTTTTATTTTATAGTTTGTTACCTCACAGTGTAGCGTACTTTCTTGATTCGTTACAACAACTCTTACAAATATTTTATAGGTATTTTCACTGTCATTTCAATGCTGTATGCAAGCAACTGCTAGTACACTGCTTCTGTTGCTGCTTCTTGGGGTTTTGTTGAACTTTTTTTGGTGTCACTTTTAGTGGAACTAAGTTTAAGCATATCAACATGTTCACTTTGTGTTTTTATTATAATGTAAAATCATGGTTGTCGACAACCATATGAATTCCACGAAGAAATTATTATCTGAATCTGTTTGTGATGTGCTGTGTTGCAGTGCTCGTAGTTTCTTGTGCGTCTACTTGTTTCATATTTGGGTTTTGTTTTATTTTATACCATTTTTGTTGTATGTCAAAGATTCCTAGTATGATTGGCATAATGGTTGTTTGTTGTAGCTGAAGATGTTGTCTGAAATTTGGATTTTAGATTGGTTGGTAGCTAAATATTGTTATGGTCTTATGGAACGTGCGCTAACGCGTAGTCAGCAGGCATCATCACTTATGTTTACTACACTTCTATTATTGTTATTCTATGTGAACACAACTACTGACCATAGTTAACTTTCAAAGCAGTAGCAGTTGGAAATTTGTATATGTGTGTGTTTTATTTGTGTTTGCTTCATAACCATCATCTTCCTTACGAGACAAGCCATTCAAGTTTTAACTTTCGTGACCATCTTTCTTTCATACTGCTCGTTTGTATATAAGTAAGTTACAATATTTCTTTGTAATGTAGTGTTGTTAAATGTTTATTTAGGAGATGATCAATTTAAAAATTTTTATTGCTCTTTGATGATGTGAATTCTAATGAATATTTTAAACAGGAAAAAAAAGATCTTTATGTTTTTAATGTAGAGTTAATAATGAAATTAGTTGTTGAGTCTTAACCAAAGAAATTAAATGTAGGTAGATATTTGATTTTAGAGTGTCTCTTAAGTAATAAAGTGGTTGGTTATTGACTACCCCTGAAAACTGCTTGTCATATCAAGAATTAATCCTGACAATTAGTTTCAAAATTAAAAATAAAATTTATCCACTACTCTGCCGCCTTAGTAATGAGCAGATTGCAAAACTTGCATGGATCAAGATTATAGCCTGTGGAGAGCTGTAAGGCCAATGTCCTGGTGCGAAAGAATCCCCCCTAAGTCTTGAAGACCGTACTTGGCCCAAAAACTGAAGGGAAAAGGCAAATGCGTTCGCTAATCACTTAGAGAAGATTTTCATACCTTATGACATGAATTATTAGTTGAAGTATATTATGAAATTTCAGCTATCTCCATTAAAATCGACCATTAAAAATATAGATATGAGAAAATCACGTGGACCTTAACAAATTCACCGTTATACTCTTCCTATGCATATTTAGTGAAATGTTGCGCGTTGGCTTCTTCCCATGCTCTTGGAAGATGTGTCAAATTGTTATGATCCCTAAACAAGGAAAGCACTCAAGCCATATTACGTCATACAGGAGCAATAGTGTACTCTCAATTTTGTCAAAGTTATGTGAGAAATTATTCGTATCGGGCTTAACTACTTATCTTAATGAATAAAACATTGTCCCATATTATCAGTTTGGTTTTCGACGAACGCAGAGTACTATTGAGCAAGTCTACAGAATCAATACCAATATAAGATCAATTTTTGAAAAAAAGCAATTCGTTTGAGCTTTATTTGCTGACAATTCCCAGTCGTTTGATAAAGTCTGCCATGATGGGCTACTCACTAAAATGGCTCGAACTTTTCCCGAAAACACTCACAAGCTAAAGAGCTTAAAGTATGGTCAAGGGGGCAGCTTGCAAAATTGGGGAAATATGTAGAGAAGTTAAACAAGGCAGTGTATTGAAGCCGCTATTATATATCATTTATACAGCGGATATGCCGCCAATCCCAAATACCTATACGTCAACGTTAGTAGACGACACAAAATATACTCTTGTAACGTCTTCCCTGAGAAGACAAACCTGTCCACGTATAACAATAATAAATACCACTTAGTCCAATAAACTGAGTCTTTTTATATTATCAGGGTGGCATTTTTACAGAAGTATGATAGTGCAGACAAACAAACAATGTAATGGGAATATTTAATACTTGATTTTTTGGAAATCCGAAATGATTATCTGTAAAAATCTAACAAACTTTTTTAGCTCAGAATTACACAATCATTTCTAATTCAAGGGAAATTTAAATTGCTGCACATTCGTTTTAGATTTTACAGCAACAAGGATATAAGATACATTAGCGCCAAACCATCCAAAGAACCGAATTCATTCTCTTGATATTGCAGTCCGAGAGGTCTGCTAAATATTGCGCTATTGAGTTACATAAATGAAGCGAACTATTTCTAGCAACAGCAGGGCAGTGACAGTGATGTTCTTTTCTAGTTAAGTCCTCCTCCTTCCCACGGTGACAACTTCTTTGTTGCATGTGTCCCAGTGTCACAATACCCTGATAGCAGCGGTATCGTTGGATTTGTACGTTCCCGGTGTAACCGCTAATAACTACTCAGTCTTCTTAGTTATCTTTATCTTACGAACTATATGAAATCAGACCACGTGAACTGCAGCCGGAGAGCTTTACGGATTCTTGTTCCGCCTGTAGTAAAATCTTAGTTTTTCTGAAATTATCTTGTGTCTAACATAGTATATGCGTCTAGTATACATACGTATGTATATAAGATCTCCTAAATTTATGCTTTATTCAATTCGTATTTTCCAGAATAAAAGGTCGCGTGGAGTGATCTTGTATTTGCCGTAACCTAGTAGACAAATATACATTCATCATTACAGATTCCTTATCAAAACAGCTGTGTGCAGACATTACCATCTACGCATTAAAGCAAGCAGACCTTTAGTGAAACCCTGGGAAGACTGAAATGATTACTTATTATAAAATAATACTGCGTTACAGAACATAAAATCCAGAGAAAAAAATTCTGAACATGTTGATAATTTTCTTTCGAAATAGAGCGGTTTTCTATTTTTGATTGTCTTCTGATTAGCTGTAGAGGCCTAATAATAAATGATGCATAATATAAATATCCTTTTCAGTTTTTATTTAAAAAGAAAGAAATAATAATTGGATAACTTTTATAAACTATACTCGCTGCTTTAACCATTCGCACAACAACAACTCTTCTATCCTTGAACTACCAGCAAGCACTCACTCTCTCAGTAGTTAGGGGGGAAAATTGTTTCTAATGTTTATAAAAACTACTTTTAATCTAATTAGTTGGTCATAAAGAATGTTAATAACACTTTATCTTATATACGACAACAATTTGCTGCAAATGCACATAGTTATAAGCTCAATACCGCAATAATCACAATAAAAATAAAAAACAAATACAAAGAATGAAAGAAACCCCAACCAGCAAAATAAACACAAATGACAACAATAATTATGTATGAATGTGGTCAACAAGCAAGAAATATTTATTACGAACATAAAACCAGCAGTAACGAACTAACAGCATAACTGGACGACTTGGTAGTTACTGTTAATAAGGCGAGGACAACAACAGAAATCTATATGCAATTGGACGACTGCAACAAAAGAAAAAAAATAAAACTGACGACATGCCAAAGTTAGTAAATGTAATACGGCGTTAAATTTTTGTAGCAGCCGGTATCGCTCTTGTTGCAACAGTCATTTATGTTTATTCTACTATAGCTGTTGCAAGTGTATGACACCTTTAAAAACCCAACGAATAAAAAGTAACATAAAACTAGTCTGCGAAATAATTTAAACCACAAAAAGACAAACCACCAGAATGACAATAAAATATCACCAGCAATTGGTAACAGCAGCATATATTAACTCGGAGGAAAGCGAATAAAAAA
The DNA here is from genome assembly GCA_963932375.1 of Phania funesta. NCBI lineage: Eukaryota > Metazoa > Arthropoda > Insecta > Diptera > Tachinidae > Phania > Phania funesta. The sequence continues at coordinate 96,515,746 of OZ010653.1, read as the reverse complement.
GCAAACAGAACAAAATACCAAAGCGTTAAATGACATTTAAAAAGGAGAGTGAGTATTGCTGAAATGGCACAAACACTAAATAAAAACTAAAAACCAGCCAACAAAATAACTTGACAATGTTAAGAAAAGTAAGTTAAGGAAATTGCTTTAATTTTTTTCCTTTATAGTCTAAAAGCGCAAAAACTACCAATGAAGTTAGTAATCGGTAATTGCTTTTTTTTCTGGTGTATGAGAGTGTGTTTAACATTTTATAATTTTGTGCTAGAGTTGCCAGTCGAGTGTTTTAACGTTGCTTAGAGAGGATACAGGATATAATATTGGTTATTAAATTTACTCTTTTATGTTGGCACTAAAAGTCACATTCCTGGCGTAATGAGTTTATCCTATTTAAAAACTTCTAAAAGAAGGCAAATCCAATTTGAAAAAAAAAAATTTGGGTTTACGGCCAATGTAAAATGGAATAACAACAACGAGGAAGAATAAAGACATAATTGTTATTAAGGATTTGTAAAATGATGTTGGATAAAATGGAACGAGAGATGAGAGAGATGTTAAAGTAGATATTTCTTTCTAACATTTGGTAATTTGATTTAAGTGGTAAGCTATCAATTCTAAACGACAACGTTTTAAGTATTGCTGGGTATGGGCTTAAGAATGAGTTTTTGATTATTTTTTTCTAATCCAGCTCTGTTTTTCTAACTAATCTTCTAACTACAAATTTTAAATTTTTTTATTTTAAATTTTTGATCAGTTTTTAAATTTCTAAATTGAGTTAAAATTATAGATTTTGTATATAACTGTGTAAGATATATTCTACGAGTGTTTTGAAATTTTAAATTTTCGGATTTTTAGTGAATTTGCAAAATTTGTTGACATTTTTCGGGAAGTTTGGTTTTTGTAGTAGTTTTGGTAAAATGTCGGTCTTTTTTTAATTAAACATTGAGTTTTATAGCAATTACATCCAGTTTTTGGATTTACGGTATATATTCGAAATTTCGAAGAATTTTAAATTTTGACCATTTCGTAATTTTTTGGTGAATTTTCGGTTTTGATGTAAACTTCGATTTTTTTTGGATATAATGTTATTTTTATTTCTAATTATTTGAAATTTCGGTTTTTGGATGAAATCGGGGTTCGTTTGTTAGCTTTTGAAATTTTTATGGTTAAAAAATGCTTTATTTCAGTCCAACATTCAGATCCGTAGGTTATCTGGATGCCTCGGGATAATAATTTCGGTAGGGGAAGTTTATAGTAAATTTGATAGGGATTCTAAATTTGCAAGTTTTATGGCCTTATGAATAAGCACGACTCCGCAAAAGTGTAATATCGGAAATTCGCCATACTTGTTGATCAAGTGCTTCAAGTTTCACGATCAAGGATTGCTAGTGCTCTCAAAAACTTGATTTCAACATCGTTAAGTGAATTTCACTACCTATATGATTCAGAATAAATAAACTTTGTTGTGTCGGAAATGGATATTGCAGAAAGTACAAACGAAATGGCAATGCTATATATATCCTCATTTTTATGACCCTAAGTATGAGTTTCCATCACGAAAAATCTATATTTAGTTTTAAAGAAGAAAAAGTGCGAGATATGTGTTTTTAATGTAAACATTATTCTTAGCAAATTTCTATACTTTAAATTGCATAAATGTGTTCAGAGGGGGTCCAGCAAGGTGACATTCACCGCTCTATTCATCATTCTATTGAATCTAGCGAAATACGTTATCTATATAGCATATAGGAGTTCTTGAGGAAAATACGCAACTTGAACAGGGCATTATTCCTAGATGTGCACGATATCGGAGTAGTTTAAAAATTGTTTACAGTAGCATAAGATTATAATTTAACTAACTATGCACCAAATTCTACGCGTATCGCGATCACTCTGGCGTAAGAGAATCTTTTCTAGCCCAAATGCAGTTTTTATTTGCATTACTATGCGGTACCTTTTTAAGAAGTTCGAATTACTGTTTGCGTTAAGTTCATAGTCATCAGTTCATTAGTTTTATGTTCTTTGTGGTAGAAATCAAAGCAACAATATGTAAGCCGCATAAATATTAATCCTTTTATTACTATTTTCCCCTGCACCCTGGCAATCCTTAACAATCATCTTATATCGCTTAAACAGACGAGGACGATAGCAATAGTAACCAAATATTAGCAGCAATATGACCATTTCAAACGTGAGTTATTTGTGGTCGCCATATTGCCAAATGTCAGTCATTGTTTCGTGTTGCTCATTTGTACTTGCTTGCAGTTGCAAATAATTCCGGCTTTCTTATGTGGCTGTTGCTGCAGTTATATAGTGTTTTATTTACTTGTGTCTGTTTGATTGGTTATGTGGTGTTTTGGTCGGTCATTTGACGGTCTGCTTGGTTGATTAGTTAGTTGTTTAGCTGCCTGAAACATTCGTTGGATGTGTGTTTTTTTTTGTTGTTGCCAATACTGCCAAAGTGTTGACAATTGTCGTCAATTACGTTGTTATGTCTCGCTATGTTTCATTGCTGACACATTTTATGCATTGCTGCAGATAATGTTGCAAATAGTTTTCAAAGAAATACACAATATTTTATTGTTGCCTGACATTCTAGGGTTTGCTGTGTGTGTGTGTCAGTTTATTCTGTTTTTAATGGACATTTTGTCACAGACAAATGAGTTTGTTGCTTGAGTTTATAGCAAATGACAATTACTTGGAATGCTTAATTAATGCATAAATGGTGGCAAATGAATCTAAAGTAGAGTGACATAGGGGAAGGCAATTGTAAGGGTAACACAGTTTTAATATAGACATCAAATTCAAAGAAAATATTTTTGCTTTTGTAATGTGTGAAGTGAAGACGGGAATGTAGTTTTCGTTTTTTGAAAGGTTTTACCATTGTAGCTGTGTAGATGTAATTAAATACGTTATGCTTGGTTTTCTAATCTGTCTTTTGAGGACTTTTACTATAAATAGAATTATAAGAGTTAAGGATTTGACCTAAATTGGCAACATAGTTTTTAGCTGGAGAATGTTATTTGTTATTGAAACATAACTTGCATTTTATAGGGAATAATACATCGGGCGGACGGGATCAATGGCTATACTGGCACATGCGCACTCTTTTGTCGAAGTCTTCCATGACCAGTTGGCATAAATGTGACTAAACTGCGTCACTGAGCAGTGTTTAATATCCTTCTATAATGAACGCGTGGGTACGGGCTTGTTGACATGGAATTTTGTCTTCTAATACCTCAAAAAAAAGTTCTAAGAATGTTAAAGCACACGAGCCAAAGGTCAATTCCGATTGCTGCAACGATAGATTACCTGTCCAGCAAATCTCTTATGCAGAAATTTAAGTGCTCGTAAATAGTGTCAATAGTCAGTGAACCTTCCTTGTGAAATTTCACAGACGGCCCTCCCAATAGACGCTTAATTTATGTTTCTTGAATTAAGTGTTTTTAGTAAAACTGCTAATAATTTAAACTTCAGGTAACTTAGACCACGGTATAAAAATTTATCATTTCATTTATATCTTGTCTTTATTATTGTTCTTTATAAATACCCTAAAATCAGAGTTTAAGCATCCATATAAAACAATTTACGCATTTTATACCAGCTTTGTTTCAATTAAGGTTTTATTTAAAAAATCTCTCCGAATAAAATTAGTATCAATGATTTAGTTATATTTTTTCCTTTATATATTTTTACGAAGTAATAATCAAAGATGTGTGAAACGATCTATTGGTTAACAGATTTCAATAACCTGCCAGACTTTATTGAATTTGCTATTTAAAAAATTCAGATGTGAGCATTCCTAGCCTAATTAAACTCAGGACATCCCTCTAACGAAATCAGGTGATATTTAAGTAGCTGCGGATCACTTTACGGACTTCGTGATGACTGCAGTTAGGAATGCAACACCCAGCAAGGGATAAGAGAAAAGAAATTTATATATGTACAGACTTTCGTCAGGGAAAACAGAAGGCTTTAACGCTAATGGCAACATAGTGGTTTTCCTGATATCAAGATTAATATTAACCTATGTCATATGTAATAAATTTAGACATAAACACGTCTATACTAAAGGAACTTATTTAAAAAACTTAGATTCAACAAACAATACGGACTATATTATCTACGAATCCCGACTAAGACTTGGGGATGAAAAGGTAAATCCTTTCATTAATCACTTAGAAAATATTTTCACAATACATGCCATTTGTTTCTTTCTTGTAACCGTTGCTTGCTACATTGGTATATATCGCATTTAGTTATTTGTTGAGAACTTCTTTTTGTTTTATTTCTAATTAATTTATTAATGGTATGGTCGCTGCGTGCAAAAGACACTGTAGAAAAAGTCAATAAAGACTTTCAAACGGTCTTAGAATACAAAAACGAAGATGAAGGACAAACCGGGATAACTTTAACGAAGTAAATACAACATAATTATAGCATTTATGAATGCTATAGAAAAAGAGACAACCCATGAGATAAATGGAGAGTATATAAACTAACGTGCACATTCCCACACATTTCATGATAGAGAGGACGCAAATTAAAAACTATGTAGAGAAGCTATGAAATCCCGGGTCGACACCACAGTCTACATTTGACAACCATATGTTTACCAACAAATGTAATGCAACGCACAGTCGTAAAACGGTAAAGTTCTACATAAAAAGAGCAAAGCAAGACGACTAAACGTCCTAGAAAAATGGAAAGATACAGAATATACATTTGAGGGACGCATATTTAATGAACAAACAAATTCCAGTTCAATCGTCATAATCGAACCTCTTAAGCTATTCTACGAAACACAGAACAAAAATAACACGCAAGATTCATAAAGAAACAACACAATAAAAACAACACAATAAATACATTAAAATTTATTAAGTTCTATTGTTAATATGGACAACCTTGAAAACAGTAAAAGTTTTTTTTAATTATCAACCCAGGAAAAAAGACTATAATATGAAAAATTTAAAAATTGAGAAGTAACTCATTCTCGTGTTCCATTTGTCTTAAATGTTGGTATAAGTAGAAGATGTTTAAACACACATTCAGCTAGATGTCTAATAGAATTAAAAAAAAACAGACATGAGCGTTAAAAAAAAAATTAACACATTCTGGCTGAACAGACGGCTCTACCTACCCAATAGCAGATAGTTTTTAAACATTGTAGTTACTACATTGGTAATAATTAAAAAATAAAGTGTTAGGAATAAAATTTTCCTTTAAAAAGATTCAATGAAATAAAATTAAAGTTTAAAGAACATTGATTTTCATTGTACGAAAAGTATGTATGAAATAAAATATTTTTTCAATAATTATGAAAACTGTTATTTCTTCTCTAATTTATGCCAAAAGTAAAAACAAATTAAAAACACTATATGTCAAACTAAGTGCCATTTTGAGGACCCAGTGTGCCTGGGTGGAAAAAGGTAGCTGCCATAGGCTGACAATTTTGCCACGCACTCATTGAAAAGCATTATAAAGAACATAGAAATAGAATAATATCAGCCTTATATGTTAATATTTTCCTGTTCATAACTGAGACAAAGGCAGGAATCAAGAAACAACACATAAGTAAATTCTGCACTCGAACACACACGCCTATGTAAAGTGCCATTAATAAAACTAAAAATAATTGTTAGGAGCATATAGTGTTTGGTGCAACTGGCTTTGTAAAAGTGCAATTGCTAAATATCGCAGCTTTTTCATGAAACTTAACAATAAAATACACAAAATTTCTGCTGAATTTCCTAAAAAAGCCACGATAATTTGCATTTTTGCAAAGCCATTTGCACCAAACACAAAATACCGCTATTGTTTATTTTATAAGAAATCTGCTCTTATGGCATTTCCTTCGCAATCAAAGAAGTCCTGTTCGGCATTAACGTTACTGGTTTTCAACATTTCTTTAATATTCATTTATCGCAGATTAAAATCTTAAAAAAGACAGCAAAACCCTAACGTAAATTTTATACCAAAGAAGTGCAAGATACGAGTAAAAATGATATCATATTTGTTAATACCTACATACGAGTATATGTATGTACATACATACACAGACATAAATTTATGCGAAAATATATAATAAACCATCTGTCTCGCTGGATGACAGCATGAGAATGAAGAAACAAAACTTTTGTATGACATTAATAAGTGTGTGTGTGTGTGTACTTCAAAATAAAAATAACAGCAGTAGCAATAATAAAAAAACACAGAAGAAGAGAATTTATAATATTGAATTCCGTATAAAATAAATCAAAAAAATTGCGCCACTCACACATTTGTATACAAATCTGTATGAGCGGGTATGCCAAATTTCAGGTAAACTCAAATACATACAAAGCTGTAGTTGGCAGAGTAGCTCTGGGTAGGTATGTTTGCAATACAAAAACACTGGAGGATAAACGGAAAAGTAATATGGTAGCTTGTATTGCTTTTTCTTGTTTTGATACACAGTGTTTTATTGCTAGTGTGTTTGTAGGGGCGACAGCGATGATATATGAGAACAGATTAACGTGTTTGTACTCCTTCTGCCGTATTGTTTTTGTTGTTGGTATTTTTTAATATTTCACAAAAAAGTCATTGTTGCTACTGTCACTATAACATTTGCTTATGTCTGGCAGGTGAAATAAGTTGCACGCCAGGCGTTATTAATATAAAATATTTATAAAATTTGTTAGTAATAGTAAATGATTAATTTAATAATATTTTATTAATACTGGTATCAAAGAATTCTAAAAAGGCTTTCCGTGATAAAACAAAGTTTCACGAAAGTATTCTGATATTTTCTATAGTTGATATTTCCAATAGTAACAGAAAAATCTGTAGTTACGTTTCAAAGTGACCTGCCTGTATGCTATTTTTATGCTTTAGGGTTGTCGTTACCGGGTAGTTAATTCAAATATTTATTTTATTTCAATTAATTGAAGTCACAGCTTTTTGTTGCGTGAACCTCTCAGGAAAAAGGACTTGGGTTTCTTAGATAAGGCTATGTGACAAAATTGAAAAAATTGTAGGGAACTTTTGAATAGACCCCGACCTACTTGATTAGAACATTTTGTAAAATTTTAGAAATCTGAATACAGCCTCAAAATTTCTGGATAACAAGCTTTAAATTTAAATTGATTATGGCGCGAATTATGAAATTTCAAACAGAGTTAAAGAGAGGATAGGTGGTAACGTTTCTTTCGGGCGTTTATGTAATTTTGAATCGATCAATATTTTAAAATTAAATATTTCGTTGTGCAATAACACTGCTATAATATCTAAGAAAGATGGACACGATCTCCTTATCTCTCCGAAATGGTACTTTAAATGGCTTCCCACTAAATTTCACGGTTGAAACCGGATTTGTGTTCGTGACAGTTCTATATAGCACGTTAAAGTTCATGATGTATATGTACATGTACAGAAATTAAATCTTAAAATAATAAATTTTAATATTTATTATACATAAGTTTAAACAACAGTGTTTGAGAAAGTAATTTTACAAAAAGTAATTATTTGTCCTGTAAAATATTTATAATCTTAAATTAATAATCAAATCCACGTAATTTCAGCTTAAAAATTGATTTTTATCTTTTTCCATCACACTATTTTACAAGATTGGTCGATTTAAAATTGTCTAAACGTGTTAAGGTAGCATCAGTCCACCTCTTTGCTCTGGGATGGGTGAAAAATGACTTAGCTTAGCTTTTTTACCCCTCGATGTCGGAAACTACTGGATTTTTTAAAATGCCAAACAACCTACTCAAATAAACCTACAAGCCGGACTACGTCAAATTACATCTCCACTGATACACCGTGTAATTAAGTTCTTCGATTTAAGTTCCATTACCTTACATTTAAATAAAAGTGTTCAAGACAAAATTGGGCAAAACCAGTATTATCGCACTATTGTTAAAACTTTTCACTTTAAAGATATCGATGTACTAGCACGTCATGTAGAGTACTGTGTTTTTGTCATACTTTGTTCATTGTTTAGAAATCTACTAAATTATATTGAAAACGGCAGTTGACTCATTAGCAGCAGATATTGAAGTTTGACGTTTGATACATATTAAAATTAATATTTTTCGTTGAGTTAAAATCAATATTCTATTGCGTATTATAGCTTCAGCATAGCAAGTAACCGAGAGTAGTGGGTTCGCCTGGCGAATATCGAATCAACACACTGTAAATGGAAAAAAATCGAGTGATATTCTAGCAGAATAACAATAATGTAAGAAATCGTAAGAGTTATCACTTTTCATACTAAAGAAAGAAATAATTTTCAGTTATTTGCCGCAAGAATTTTGATATAACAAATTCTTAATTGAGCTGACAAGCAGGGAATTTGTACTATTTGCAAAATCGTGTATAAAATATGTAATATAACTTGGGATGAGCTGCATGTTGTGAGCGAGCGTAAAATCATATTTCAATTCCTGGGGGCTATTCCCTTACATCTAAGATCAAGTTGTAGAAATTACTTATTAAAACTATACCACGCAAAAATGTAAAAGCAAATGAATTCATTTGTTGAGAACTTTTTAAGCTCTTATTGTTGTATATACAAATTATTAATAATCTTGTTTTGTTTTGCTGTATTCAATTTGCCTAAATAATATCTACGGGTAACAGTAGTATGTATGCATGTTTTATTTTTTATATAAATGAATTTTTAAGCCAATTTTAATGCAAAAAATATGTTTGATAAAAAGTACCGGTGAAAAAATACCGTCTTTTGGTTGGTCATCAGCACTTTTACAATTTTACAGTTTTCCATTTTTGTTATGACCACTGAAAACTCGGATTTTATGCTCATTTCAGATTTAGATAAACAACATTCTAAGTCAGGTAAAATTGAATACTAGTTTGAATTCGGAATGTATTTTTGAATGTATTTTTATAAATAAAAGGTTGAGAAATCATATCAATGCAGCTTTCTTTTTTGCACTTCCTTAATTTGTTTGCTTGTCATAGACACTCAGAATGCATATTTTTATGGAGCCCTAATATGAGTGTTGAGCGACTACGTATGAGTGTTGAAATAATATATAGAAAAAATTAATATTATTCATTCGCCCTGCATCTCTTAGCTGCGTAGGAGAGCTTTAATATAATATTTTATAGAATTTGGTCGCTTCATTAAAGCAGTATTTAAAAGTCTACATAATACGTAAATCACGCATTTCAACTGACACAGCAACTTTTAGTACAAGATTTCATGACAAAATCATATATATTTTTCTTTAGAAGATTTCAAACAGTGTAAGTTTATTGGAGGCCTCGTTGCAATCTGTAAAACTTGTTTATGATCTTAGAAATCAAACAGAGTCGTTTTTTTTAAAGTCGAATAAAAAAATTTAATCGATTTTCTGGTAATTTGCTTAAAAATTTCAATATGACTGTTGGTTAAAATTAACTTAGTCATATCAAATAAAGTGATAAACGAAATTCCATAGATCTCAAAAAAGAGAGCCATAATCCCAAATTTTCTATTTTTAATGTTTCACAACAATTTATCGTAAAGTCAAACGTAAGACATTTAATATAAATATCACAAAACTCTGGGCGACAGAAGAGCAACAAAGTTGATAAACGGGATATGTAATATGTTCCAAAATCTTTTCCGTAAAGAAACATTGCAGCATTTAATAAAATCTAAGAGGTATCTACTGGAAAACTCTGAGGAATTTCGAACGGAGCGCCTAGTCCTTATAGCATGCAAAACACTTTTTTTTGGTTCATAATAAAGAGCGCACAACAAGCCGAGCTACTAATTTAAGTCTATCTCTATGGGCACGAGGCCCATATTTGACTAGTCTTGTCAACCTAACTTGTTCTAATGTAGAAATGTATAATTTGTTTTAAGAGGATTTTTTTATATTTGAAAAGGAAATAATTTTTGTGCTGAAAAATGCAGACTACACTCAAGCGAGCTGTGGTAAAAAATAGGAAAGATTACGTTTTACAAAACGTTTTAGAGCTAATATAAAAATTATAGTCTTAGAACACAATGAAACTAATATATTTTCAGTACAAAGCTCAAAGATATGGATTAACTCGAATTGTTAATACAAATAGAAAGAATAAAACTGGTCAGGTTAGTAAATATTTTTTAAGGCAGTTATCAGAGAGTGAGTCTTAAATGGTTTTCTGCCTTTGTCTGCATCTTACAGTGATTTTTCGCACTTAGATTTTAAAAGCAATCATCAACTGTACGAACTGAATATCTTAGATTTTCGTTATTTAAAATTAATACATGCAGCTAAAATAATATTTGGAGTTTTAGTGACACAAGGGAGGTGGGTTTAATAAGTAAGTTTAATAATAACTCCTTTATGTAGTTAAGCAAATTAGCTAAACGATGACGGACGTGATGCCGGAGATCCAATTTAGCCACATAATCATTTTGCTTTCAATACTTCTTTAAAAGACGATGTTTGCCAAGTGGCGGCATCTCGTATGCGATTTTAGGTCGCCAAGAAGACAACGTTGGCAGAAGGTCTGACTCAATATTAACATTCTGGCCGGTATGTGTCAAAGATGTAGTTTTCAGCATGATATAATTTCTGAAATGCAGGATGAAATATATCTAATAAGAAAATTTAATTTTCAAAAGCTAGAGTGCAGAATCATCATTGCCTAATCTGCCCAACTCCACTCACACCTTCAGAAATAACTGAACTTGACTTTTTCGGTTGGCATATCTAAAAATTTCCGACACAACTTTCTTCGAATTTTCGAAATTAATATTTCGATTGTCTTTGTTTGTGCAAAAGAACTAAACGATTTTATAGGACATTTGTAGTCCTTCCTTAAGCTGCTGGTAGAATCGGGTACAGCAACTGAAGGTTTACCATTTCTGTAGATACGAGAGTTAGTTGGCATTATTATTTTTATGTTTTATTTCATATGTGTTTGTTTGTATTTATCTGTGTATAAAGTTATCCAAATGCAATAATACTGATATATGTATTTCCACACACTCACATACATACATGTGTTTTTTTTATTTGTATGAGTATTTTTGTATGACTTATGGATATTGTGTTTTACATAATGAATGTATTTATTTATGTTCAAAAATAAAATTTATGACATTTATCCATTGTCATAAATTGTTGCATTGACATTTCTGCAATAACAACAAACAACAAATTTTGAACAAAATGACAACAACTACAAAAACAACTGTTACAAACAAGTACCTTTACAAAATAATAATAATAATAACAACTGCAGTTAAAATTTTAACAACCAATTGTATTTTATCGTATCGGGTTAATATTCTTACCATGGTTTTGTTGGTTTGGCAAACTGTCTGTTTCGTATGTTCAAGTAGTCAACATTTGATAGGCTGGCATTTGGAACGTATGATGGCTGGCCAATATAACAGTGATAGAGTGAGAGAGAGAGGAAAGGAGAGATATAGAGAATGTGTGTGAAATGCAGAAGCATTTTATCGCATAAACACAAAGGTTCATATCGGCCTGTTGTTAATTTATGTTATCGGCATAAATATTCTATGGAACTTTTGGGAATATTGGGTGGTCAATTTATGTTTTCTGTATGGATATGCCAGAGTTCGCCTTTATGCAAGTATGTGTTTGCGATTGCATTCATAAATAATTTTAAACATTATGATTTATATCTCTTATATATTTTGTTTATTAGTTTGTCAATTAAAATTGCCAAACAGGCAAGAATGGCCGTAATGTGGCTTTTTGCTAAGTTAATTAATTTATATGATTTATGAGATTGGTTTTAGAAAATTAATATGGCTTTTGTAACAAATGTTACATAAATTTTATTCTCCGACTAGATACTGATGACAGCTGGAGTGATATTTTGTAAATTAATTTCAATATTTAATGTAAGAAAAATTTAGAAATCAATTAGGGAGACTTTTGCAAGCCCTGAAGCTAAGCTGCGGCTTGGCTTGGGAGTAAATCAACAACCTATAAATTTTTAGAATGTGCAGATAATTAAATGTGATGAGGGAACAAACATCTCTTTGCTAATATATTTGATATGCCAGTCGCAGTATTCGTGGTATAAGAAATGATCCCAATAGATATTTGTGTACTGCGCAAGCAAATAAAAAAAAAAGAATTAATAATTGGACAGAAAAACTATTCTAACCTGCATTTATTCTAACCGGCGCTGATGGGGCATCGATGACTTTGACTAGTAACGGTATTAGATGCCATCGGATCATTACACAAGTAGACAAGGTTTTGGAATGGAGCAATTAAAAGTTACTTCTAGGATTGTTTGGGGTGGTGAATTTAAAACTTAACTCCATTTATTTAATTGGAACAGGTGGCTCAGATAAAGCTTAAAGAATAATAATGGAAATTTTTTTGTTTTGCTAATTTTTATTGCCACAAGTTCCTCAATATCTCTGAAATTACTGATAAAATAAAAAAAATAAAAAAAAACACTTAAACACTATATTGTGTTGGAATTATGTTTTTTTAACTAAATTGGGACCACCGTTCTCCGGTTATGTGAGTTCTAATCGTGCAACTGCTTCGTTTTTGACACAACGTTGATCATAAGTTGTAAACTTGTGTTATTTTTAATATTTTGGTTAGAGTAGTTTTATACTCTCATAATATTTTAGTTCGTAATGGCTTCTGGACAACCCCCTATAGGGGTTTCTTTAATAGAAAAATTGTTTGGCCCTTTGTTACACTCGTAACATGTTGGCACTTAAAAAGGTGGTATTTATTTGGATTTTACCCCTATAGACATTGCCCTTAATAATCTGTAGAATAACCTAGAAGTTAAATTTTGTTATTTTCCAACAGTCAAATAACCCTTTTACCACCGATTATTTCACTTAGTTCAGCTAAACATGTAGCTTTTTCGATTTCTGTTTGATTACAGTTGGAGTTCGGGCGAAAGGGGATACTTATAAGGAAACACCTATGTATTATTTAAACAGAAAGCTATATAGTCTACATTAACAGAAGACAAAGGTTGAGTAGTCTGAAACTCATAGGAAAAGGGAGATTGGTCATGGACTGTTGTGCCATGGAATGCATCAAACCCGAACTAACATAAGTTTAAGGCTACTCAAACATTCCCTTATATAAACGAAGATAATTTACATTGTTGGCTGAAGGATGGTTGAGTGTCTTCCCATTGGGCTCGTCCCCTGAAAGTCAGTGGCGTGCTATCCAGTACCACCATTTTCCTGTTTGGAGACGTCTGTGAATCAAGCCCGTTCGTCGCATTTTTTCCAAGGGTCTCTGTCTGACAAAAGGTCTTTAATATTCCTCTGATCATAAGGCTATTTTTAAGCAGTTCGATATTCTGATACCCGGATCATTTTAGAAGAGTAGAAAATTTCGCAATAAGTCGCCGGAGGTTCATATCGAAAATGCTCGCTCAATGCAGTACGCTTCTGCAACCTTTCTCCTTCATAAATATATAAGGCGGGGCATATGTCAGTATTGGTCTAACTGTTATGATGGCTTCATAAGGAATGCCTTTGTCCTTTTGATTGTTCTCAATGAAAATTCTCAGTTTCTCAATTAGTTTATCGATGAACACCATTGGCTACAAGAGAGATGATAGTACGCTACATAAAGGCTTTTTGGCACTCGGTAATCCATATAGTTTTGGCTTAACAACTCCTAATATCTGTATTTCTAACGTTTGAGTCCCTAAAAATGTTGAAGCACTATTTTACTAAAGACAGCTTCTTTGACAGTATATCACGGCGGAAAGCCCAACCCTATTTACTATATCGGCTCTTAATTTATCGTGAATAATACAAGTATTCTTTTATGTTTTGCTTAAGTCCTCAAAACAAGAAGGAATTTAATTTTTCATTTAATAAGAAATATTGTAAAGATTCAAATATGAAAACAATGTTAAAACCTTACAAATCATTCTCCATTATGATGCGCCATATAAAAAAAGAAAAATAATAAAGAAAATCAATATTTATGGCGCTTTTTTCTTGGTAGCCATTTTTTGTACATAAAAGAATTATTATGCTGACAATAAATGCAAGAACGTACAAATTTTAATTTATGATGCTTATAAATATTCCGCAGTTATTTGTTTACAAGGAAGCAGTTAAAAAAAACATAAAAAACAATAAGGAATATACAACAATGCGCGCAAAGTGGTTAAAAAGAACAATATGACAAAAAATAAAACTAGCGAAGTAAAAGAAAGAGTGAGCACTTTGAATAATGTTTGCAGTTGTACATATTGCCACTACTACTACTGCACATTTGTCAGCATATACGTACACGTTTGTTTGGAAGCAAAAAACGAAAGAAAAAAACACAGAATAAAAACGCGTTAAAGTGATTTATGAATATCCTTGGCAAAAAAAGGATATGAATTTTATTATACTTTAACTTGCCTATACCGACTTGCATAGCCATGTCTGCAGCACTCACGTTGAATGTAATTCTCTGGCTTGGCAATCTTTGGCGTTTTATAAATTGCGATGGGGAGTAAAAACGACTGGGTTTAATTTGTTCAGTTCTTTCTTTATTAGTCACCACAGGTGGAAATAGTATATACTGGTGCAAGGTTATTACTAATACAGCACTTTTCCTTTTTATGGAAATTCGTATTTTCAGCATTTTATAAAGACCCCTTACACTAGCATTGAAGTTGGACCAACAACAATTCTGATGAATGTTTCCGATTTGTCTGACTGTATAAAATGTTTTTTTTTTCAAAGATAAAAGAAAGATTTCCTAAATCTTCAGGGAATTAATCTAACACAAGGTTACAAATGTTAGTAAACATTTTGAGTGAAGGAACGAAAACTTGTGTCTAGTGTTATTTGAGATCCTCAATTCGAATCTGCCCTTGATTTCTTCGAGTTGGTTTTAGTTTTTGAGATATATCGTTATGTCAAAAAGGCAGTGATAGCATGCGAAATATTAACATAGTTAGAGGACGACTGCTTCTCTACAGTTAAAGAAAAAATCGGAAACTCGACAGTAATATTGGTAATTATCTTCTTTTCTTTCATGGTCAAAAAAAAAGTGTACTTTAAAATAAAACCGGCTTTAAATGGGTGTCAGCTCAAACTTGCTAAATACATTTCGCATGACCTTTTTTGTGTCCCGAAGAACAGTGGATGTTACTGATCGGAAAACAGATTTAGCTAGTGTTATATTTAAAGTCCACTTTACCGTCAAAGGTATACTTTACCCTATATATTAAAGACCTACTTTCTCTCTTAAAGTGTACATGTACTTGATATTTGACTATGAATATGGGCCCTTTATGTTTATGCCGCGTCGACAATTCATTTTTAATCTGCTCAATACTTTTAGAGATATCGTGGAACTTGCCAAATGAAACTAGCCGTATTTTAATAAAATCTTGTACTAATATATATCGTGTCACTTGAAGTGAACCGTATATATCCAAATACAGGAGCGAATTAACAGAAGTGGAAGATTTGAATTCAGCACCCCAAGCCAACTTATTTAACAAGTCAGTATCTCTAGGCCAAAACTTTGTACACTTGTGTAATTTATAAAGTGAGAGGGGCTGCAATATTATTTCAAATATAAGCATAACACGCAGTTGCAAACATGATATACACTGAAGCTTTTCCAGCCCTCTAATTCAAAAATTTTCTTCTCTAATAAATCCTTTTTAGAAGAAAGTAGAGCAATTATGCAAATCCCTCGTAGACGTTAATTGCTTACTTTAAAAGAAAAAACTTCCCTAAATGAAAACTTAATACAAATAATTAATCCTATTTAATGTTAGTTAAGGATGCTTCAAAATCTGATCTGTATAATTCTGAAATGTGGTGCTGAAGAAGACTTAGGTTCAAGGCTTCTTTTATTGCCTGACAGAACGTAAGTTTGCTCTGAAGCCATTGGAATCAATGGAATAGTTTAAACATAACCGTAACTGCAGTACAGTGATGGAGATTCTTTTTTAGTATAGAAGTTTGAATAAATTCTTTGCCTGTGAATGTTATATATACACGAAGAATTTCTAGTTCACCATCATAAAACTTACTCATTATTAAATGTTACTTTCCACGTAAATTTTTTTATTAAATGCAAAATGAACTGTGATGTAAATTTTATGAAAATTTAATAGTTTCCATAACCAATCCGCCAATCCAGCAGCTCAAACCTCAGTAACTGATTTTTTAACACTTTGACTCTCGTTTGTGGTTTGCATTAAGACAATAATTTTGCTGCCGTAATACCAAATGAGGGCACTGATTCTTGGTCACTATTAAAACCTAAGGAAAATGTCTGCTTTGAAAGCTAATATTATATTAAGAAAATTTTCGTAACTAACCAAAATTATTGCATTGGATCTGACGGTCCTCAAAACGCAAGACAGGAATTGTCTAGGCATCCAGCTAAAAGCTAAATACTATTTATCCTCAATAAATATCAATATTTAAACAAACCATACCTTGCTTTAACTTCCCCTTTATCTTCATATTGCTGTATGCACTTTTCTAATCGACTAAATCTCTCCAAATTCATTTCAAAGCCTCTCATGTGTAATCCCTCTAAGGATACCCTTTACACAGGAACACAAAATTGCTCATGTTACTTATGACAACGAATTAGACTATGAAGCTGTATCGAAAGATAGCAAACGGTAACAAACACATTAACAAAAGAACTTAGAGACATCAATAACAAAATTACACCCCGCTATATTTCGCAAAAAATAACCAGTCAACCAGACAAATAATGAAATAACTAGCTAACGAAAGAACGAATAAACCGGTAAAGAAGAGACTACATACATAAAACTTAACTGATGGTATGATAATTTATTAACCAGACCAGAGAACATACATTAACTCTCATACTTACGTACCGACACACATTTCCATACGTACTCGTACATTAGCCGGTATCAAGATTTATGTGTCTTGTCGGCATATTGTTTGCGTGGCTTTAAATTATCCTTGTTATGCCTGCCAAATACGTTTGTGTGTGTGTACGCGATTGTACAAAGTATAAAATACGACTTGACTATGGGGAATATTCATGATAAACGCATATCTGATGAGATGAGATCGCAAATTACTCTCACTACATCTACACACTATACTGAATATATTATTTATTTGCATATATATGTATTTACTGTAGTGCGCTCTACCCTATTTTAAATTAGTACAGTGGTTAACAAAAGAAGAAGAATTTCCAATTGGTATGTCTAGTATTCGACTGTTTATTGCATGCTACCCCGGTCATATGTATCTTTATTGTGATCCCGTCAGTGGATTTCTAAATGGGAGATTTAAAGTAACCACTTCCCGAGGTAGCTTTATCAGGGGCCTACAAGTCGAAGACGAAAATTTATGTGTCACGAAAGCCATTAGCGTCCGGGAGCTGGGTTACAAACAAGTTTGTAGTAAGGCTGCTTGTGTAACCATTGTATTGCATGATCAATATGGGATTGCATTGCTCCTCAACGGAATAGCCAATGACAGCAAGATAGCGCCAAATCTCTCAAACTGAGGTTAGTACTAGAACCAGGCAGCCATAGTCATACAATTTCTACCCATTCAAATGCGTATAGGGTCATTTGCGGTCGCATTATCAAATCGCTGGTCGCGACGTTAAGAAAAATATACCTACCTGTTCATTTTATGGTACAGTGTTGCATAACACTTTCAAGTAATACAACTTTGTTATCAAAATGGTTGGTATCTTTGAGAAACTGTTCTAGTTTTGCGGTTTACATGTTGTTTTTTTCAGTCAGTGGTTATTGCAACTTTGTTCCTCAAACTCCAGTTGGTTTCGTTTGGAGCACTCGTATTAAGAGCAACATATTTCTAAAATATCGCCGCTTTCAACGGAGAACCAAAGGCAACTAATTCCATGCCGAGGCAGAAAACAAAGTTTATATCCACATCCGGAAACACGTCAATAAAATAAATCCAAATTAAAAAAATCATGCCGGAGCGTACTTCTGAATGAAATGGTATAGATGTCTCGATTATATGTGCAATTTAAATTCGATTGTATTTTTTTCGCGAAAGCGGCGAGTCTGATGCTTAACAGCTCTTACCTAAGAATGTTCCTATTTAATATGGAGCGCTTCACAAAGAAAAAAGCGTAATCATTGTGAAAACGTTGAGGTCGCACACAAACTTCGCAGAGTTTTCAGCCCAGAAAGTTTAGCTAATGTATCCACAAATTTGAAAAAACCGAGCTGTCTTCGCGTTGTCTTACCGATCGGTCTCTAGAAACAGTGTTGGTGCAAACGATAGTGATGCCGAAAACTAAAAATTCGCCTGCGACTATGAAGGGCTTACGTTACAGAAATATGACAACGAAATTCTTCTAGCCACAATTGGACATGTGGTTTTATCAATAGGTTTATTGCAGTAACATTTTCTATAGTTCTCCCTTATTAAGACAACCTACATGTCAACAGGCAAAACTCGTAGTTTCGAGAAGATACACTGTCTGGCATCACGGTTTCATACATAACTAATACCACAACAAACATTAGGAACGAGCGATTTAAAGTGCACAAAAGTCAACATATTCCGTGGTGCCATTGCCCGTATTCATGCTAATTTTTATACCGTAGTTTTCTAAAACAGAGGCGGCTATTGAAAGCTTCGAAACCCTGCCATCTTCTACACATAATGACATTCCCAGGATCCTAAAGAAAAATACATAATTTTCCATGCCCCTCTCCAAAACTCCGACGATTCCAAATTATAAATTATAAATTCTCAAACCCAATTTCAAATAATGTATGTTAGTAAAAAACTTTCGCCCCACACTGTAACGTTAAGTAGTAAGATTATACTTAAAACAATCTGTAATATTTTCTACAGCTATTTATTTTATATCTTTTTTATTATCTTTAATATTGTTCTTCTCTGCACAAAAATAGTCCTACATACACACAAGTTCAGATGGTAACACATACGAACGATATTAACGTATGTTATCTGCCACTGATGTGATTTTATTTTTCATCATACTTGTTTTAATGGGATTAAAATCTGTGTAAGCGCATAAATCAGGATTCAATCATCGTTTTTGTTGTTCATATGCAACCGTATGTATATAAGTGTGGGCGTATTTACAGCTTACGTTATTGAAAACTTTGCATGTAAAGAGTTGGGGTAATGGAGAGGCGTTTATAATATTTTCATTATTTTCATTATTTTCCCAAATATTCAGTTGAAGCTATGCATAATTAATAGGCCAAAATGTTATTTGTGGAGATGCTTTTAAAAATGCTATTTTACTGTTAGAAGGATGTGCTTGGAAAATATTGACTAAAACAAATTTAATTATTTTTGTAAAAAGTAGTAGTCATTTATATTTTCTACGGAACATTGATCAAATATGCGATATTGATCAAATATCATTCGGATCGGTGACGAAAGTTGTAAATTTGATGCTTTCTTTGGACCAATAAAGTATATTATCGACGGCGTTATAACCAGTGATAAAACGCGACTTGAAAACTATCAAACATTCATCGAGATGACGAGTCAAAACCTAAAATATTTAAATTTTTTATAACGCTTTGTTTAGTATCTTTGTTACCTAGAGTCACTAGGAAGTTTTTCCGTAGAACCAGACTATAAAAAAGATTTGTAATATGGCCTCGAAAGTGGTCAGACTTGTGTAAAGACAGCTCGTAGTTTCTTCAAGAGAGTTTCTTCAAGTCACCACTTTGAGGTAAAGTCGTTGAGATAATTGCGACCACGCTGGAGACGTTAAAGTTTCATCGGATTTCACTTCAGATCCATGTGTTTCGTGGGATCTGATGAAGTTATTGTTCTTTTGAGAGGTTGCGCGAAAAAACGATATAAGGATATTAACTCTGTCAACTTCATTGATCGATTGTGTGAAATTCTCTTCCTTTTATAATTTCTTTTTGGCAATATTTTTGCCCGGACAAAATTTTGTATATGTGATTTGCCTGTTTTCTTAATCAGAGACAGAATTGGTTTTATTCGCACAACTTTCAGCTTGAATTGTATTACTTTTAATTGTTCTCCGGAAAAAGTTTAGCTGCCACATCATATAGTATTTGCATTATATAATTGTGGCTTTTGTTTATACGTTTAATAAACTTTATTCTAGTTTTTTGACCTTTATTATTATGTTTTTAAAGACTTGGAGCTCGGGAAAATTAGACAAACATTTATGCGTTTATTTATTAAATAAAAAAAAAACACATACTGAAAAAAAATTTAATTGAAATATGTATATAATCGCGTGCTTTATTTAGAAGTGATACAGCTTTTATAAAAGTTAATGACATTGGAATTGACCGTAATAACATTCGTATTCAAATTTATTAAAGACATTGTGGACGCAACACAGTAGCCATAAGCGAAAAGCTAAAACTATTTGTCACAGTAATTTTTTTGATTTTTTCGAAGTGAGTGAATCATGTTTCAGAAGAATCTCAATAAAAAATTGTATCCGAAAAAAGGGTTGATTCTCCAATAGGTTTACTTAGGTTAGCTTGAGAACAGTAGCTAACTCATTAGTTTAATATCGATTATTAATTGATTGCGATTACAAATAATCTACAAATAATCACGAATACTTGGGATTACTATGAAATAGTCAAAAGTATTCAAGCAAATTATTTGACAACTTTCAAAGATTACTTTTTATTATTTATTGTATTGCACTCACACATTAGAATATATTTATTTTTACGACAAAAATTGACCTAAAGCAAAAATTTAATTAATTAATTTTATTAAAATTTTTTTTAATTTTTAAATTATTTTATTTCTTTATGCTGCTACACAAAGGCGAAGTGAATAAAAATACCTAATGGAAAAATTCACCACAAAGTTTCGTTTACGCATGAAGCTTATTAGAGATGCATAACGTTACGTACAGAACAAGTGACTGGTTTTTGTGCATTCTGGCGTGATGACATCATTGGAACTAATTTATTGGAAACTGCTATATATAATGACCTGGTTATAGTTAAGGTATCGCAATACAAGTCTAACTACGTATGGCTGCAAAAATACCTTCTGTATACAGATTAAGCAAAACGGCTTGTCAAAATTATTATTATAGTGTGAAAAAATATGTTATGAGTTTGATAAAAATACGGATGGAAATTTGACAGTTGTATAGCTGGTTACCATCGTATCACACAAATGTTCATTGAGTGGTATTTCTATATTGTAAGGATGTTGTTGGACATTCTCGTTTACGCCAGAGTGCCTGTTATTGGACTGTGTTAAAAGGCCATTTAGAAAGTTTATAATTATTTTTGCGACTAAATTCTTCATTGTCCTTTCTATATTCTAACCACGAATTAAAATTTTCCAAGTCAATAATAAAACGATCGAATATTATTAGGGTCCACTTGTTGGCTTAATAGAAATTCTGCACTCCGTAACTACTTTTGGTTGCGATATAGTAACCGTTTCTAAACTCAAAATCGTAGCGCTGAATTCTATCAACCCGTCTCTAATGAAAAATACTGGCTAAACATTCTGTACGATAATCAAATTCTTCACGGCCTCCCGTTTTAAGCACTTTTTAAAATTTCAAGTTGATTTTGCGAAATCTATCTGCCCTTCTTACTACTGTGTCCCAAATTAATTATTGACGTAAATACGGTACCAAATTTAGAGTTGTAAAATAATTATAAAAACAAATTTTTTGTTTCTTATAGGAATAGTGTCGTGAGACGAACAATTACATCTGAACAAAAATCTAACGTTGATCCACTTACAATTGTACGCCTTCCTGAATGGATAATGTCTTCTACATTGCATAAGTGGCGTTCGTCCTTTGTTGAAACTCTACAAGATTGCTCAATGGCTCTATCGCAATCGGAGAAATGAATCTGATTTTTTTCAATTTCTGAGTCTGTATGTGTGTAAATACAAGTTAAGTTTCTACCCATATGAATACATAAAGTCCTGAAAAAATTCCAAGAGATTTAAAAATTATTTTCTTAACCAAATTTTAATAAGGATGCACCATAGAGAAAGAGTTCAACAACAATCTTTAATACACCTATGGACAACTGAACCGGAAATCAGGTTTTAGTTTCGGGTACCTCCTTTTTAATATGTCCACTTTATAATTATTTTTAATTGACTTCCCCATTCTGTTACCTTATTTATTACAAAAAAAAAAAAAACAAACCACGTGTCAATAATTCCACTCCAAGCCGGCATGGATTTTCTTAACCCTCTCGTTCCAAAAACCAAAAGAATGACAACAACAACTCAATGTTGTTTTAAGTGTATAAAATTATAATGACATTAAAGTAGATTTCAAATTTGACATGTGGTCAAAAGAAGCCACAGGCTTCCTTATGTCTACGGATTTTGAGTCCAATGTGTTTAATTAATTACATTCAACATACATTCACACACATACATACATGCACACACACGCAATATACTTGTATAAACTCCTTTCAAGTGTTGTATAATAAATGACTTCAATATTTTATTCAAACGCATACTCCTACCAGTATTGAAGTTTGCAGGGATTTTGAGATATTTATGTGTGTAAATAATGTCTATCAATTTGCTGACAGTATTCCTATATGGACTCAAATTACCTAAAAAGTATCCTGTATTGTATTGGTTGCTTAGCTGACAGACTGGTTGAATGCAGTCAGATTGGACGAATGGTCGGTTTCCTGGCTGAGCGGTTAGCTGTCCTGTGATTAATGTGTTAATTTGACACCTAACAGTAGCCGCTTGTAGCTGCATACTAAAAACAAAATACGAGTATAAGCAAGAAAGAACAAAGTGAAATAAAAAAAAAGAAACACATCAGGCTGACAATTTTTTTAATGTTGCCTAATCGCACAAATGTGTACGGTGCAACCTAACACATTGAATATAATTTTAAGCCTAATGACAGGCATCCTTTTTCCTTTACCTTTTTTCGTTTATTTATTTGTTTTATTGTATGCAGTGGTAGTGAATTTGTTTCGAAATGACATGTGTGAGACATGTATACAGGTTGTCGATTGCTGTCTAGCTGCGATATACAGTTGGGCAACCGAATAGTCAACTGTTTTAATGACTAAGGCTTGTTGTTATATTATTTCGCAGTGTGTAATTTGATATGTTTAAGTATGAAGACATTTAATGCACCAGACACATGGCTAAACAAACAGTGAGGAATGACGAATAAATTTAATCCTACTTAAGGAATATTTTAAACAACTGAAATCAATTAATACATTTGATACTTTTTTGTGTGGTAACTTAAGCTTTTAATTGATATCAGTTCAAACACTGACTGTAACTTAAGCTACTTAAAATGAGTTCGCATTTATGTCTCAAGAAAAACATGATGAAAATCCTCGAATTTTTCAATCAGGATATTTAAAAAAAGAATAAATAATAGATGTTCTCTTTCCTCTAGATATTAATTAAAAATAATATAAAACTAAAGCTGCAATTTGACGTACTACTCCGTCTTATTATGTCATTATTCTTGAGGTCTTGAAGTTATACTTGTTTATATGTATGTATATACTTTTCTAATCAGCGTAGTTTTTAAAATAGGAAGAGAGGTTAAAAACATTTGAAGCTTAGTATATGTAGCTTTAATAGAATGTAGTTATTTAAAAAAAATATATATTACGAGTGAGGGATCCAAGATACATGAAGCAATATCACAAATTTTATAAAAAAAACCAAAAGAGTGTAATATCGCTACCGTTTTAAATAAAATCTATTTGTATTTCACGGTCTTGGGACTCAAATGCAGCTATGAAAAATAATCGAGAGCACCCGAAAATGTCACCACTATGTGAATGTTCTAGAGCATTTCGGAATAAAAGCAAAATCTTGTCAAAACCACGTTTTCTTCATTTATACTCTCATTAGCAGACGATTTATAAGAAATCAAGTTTTTGGGTATATTTTGCAGTGTAGTGAGAATAAGAATAAAACTAAAATAAAGAATTTAATTTACAAAGTGACAAAAACCCAATTACTATATCCTATTGAATTTTATTGTATATACTGGTACCAATCCACAAAAGGTTAATATATTTATAATTCAAAATTCCCTCGAGTTTATATCTTTAAATATCTTCGCAGATTTGCCACCAAATCATTAATGGTACAGCTCTAAAATCAACCCGCTATACAAAATCGTCGCTAAATTTGCAAATTGGCTAGCATACCAGATTTTGTAAAGAGCAACTTAAAGCCTTCAAGTGGTATAATAGGAGCCTTAAAAAAGATATGTACATCTTTGCGTATATAAGGAAACTTCAATCATCACCTAGCACTTCAAAATTCACTACATCTAACAGGGTTATTATTATTATTAATGTATGGGGGGATATCGAAGCAGACCACTTACTTTCTGGGTCCCTTTTCGATCCACATTTCGCTCCTCAAATTGATTTCAGGGAACCGATGCGTAATCACAACCACCTTACTTACTGAGTCTCGTCCTAGACTTTACTCTTGACTAAAGTGATTTCAGACTGTCGACTGGCAACTGTCGACACTCTTCCTCATCACGGAGTCTTTTGTAATTGCTAGCATTTGTCTAAGGCTTAGTTCCCCCATGGCATTCACATCTAACAAGTGTCTGCCCGTGGTCTTAAGCCTTATGCTAGCCAGTGCTGGACATTCACACACAATGTGCGCTACCGTCTCAGCCTCTTCCAGGCATAGTCTGCAAGTATCATCTTCTACGACTTTCATCCTAGCCAGATGGTACTTGAAGCTTCCGTGTCCTGTCACTAACGCAGTGATCCAGCTTAAAGTAGCCCTATTATACCCGAGTACCTTGCTGGCCTTCCTGCCGAGGGGCTCTTTGAGCACCATTAGAGCCTGTCTACATGTGGTATTCCCCCTCCACATATTCAGGTGTAATGAGTTTACCCATTGAAGAACTTTAGGTCGCACTAGGCCATTCCTCAGGGCAACCCTGGGTTCTGGTCCACAGAAATCCACATCAGATCCCCTTTTTGCTACTTCGTCTGCTACTTCATTCCCAGCTGTGCCTATGTGTCCCTTAACCTACACCAACGTTACCTCATTCTACGAGGCACATCTGTTCAGTTTTAGAAAACATTCCAGCACCACTTTGGTATATACGCTCACTTGCCTTATGCGTTTTATAACTGACTGATTGTCAAGTGCAATGAGAAGCCTTTTCCCATGCACTCGGCTTTCAAGCAAGTGATCCAACGCATGCAGCAACCCAAGCAGTTCTGCCTGGTAAACTGATACGTACCTCCCCAGACACAGACTACAGGACAAGTTCAGCTCAACTGAGAATACACTTGCTCTTGCCATGCTATTCATAAGAGAACCATCAGTAAAAATGCTTATGTCTTCCGCAATGAGTGTCCGATGCAGCCTCTCGACTATATTTCTTCTACTCATTCGTTCCATCGGCATTTGAGCATCCCTAACCTCTTTCCCAACGAGGTCCAGGATACTCGTATTAAATTTTCATTTCTGCAGAAACAAGCAATAACAAAAATTATTTTAGTCCATTATACAATCAGATCCGTAACATAATCTGAAATACAAATGAGATTCGCCATTATAGTGAAATGGCAAACCTTACTAAGCGTTTCTAACACGATTCTTTTTAATACTAAAAAACAAAACACCGATAAAATCATACGATACACATGAATGCCAGTTATAAAATAACAATATATTTAGTTTTAAAAATATATTTTTTACTAAAATTTTAGCCAAAATCAAGTTTTTATAACTTCTTGTAAATAATATTTTATTTATAATCATATAATATATATTACGAGTAATAGCAAGCATAATTTTCCTGCTTCCTTTGTGTTAAGCCATATATTCTATTGGAATTTGTGAGCAACATTGATTATTTCATTTGAAAAATGTGACCACTAAATTGCACTTTTGTGGCGGTTAATAAGAACAAAATACAATAACATTAGATTAGATTAGTAAGCGAAACCGGATTTAGATGTACCCCAGAACAGAAATTTCGGGCGTCTGGCGAAGGCTGGTATTGCAGAATAACATGCGTAAGCCGGTTTTGGACACGCATAGTAGTTAAAAATACTTGAGCCTGACTGAAGCCCGCTCAACGAAGTCTGGTTTGGTTTCACACTTCCTTTAAGCAGTATGTATAGCCACTGTTTTGAAAGTCGCTCAAAAACTAAATTTAAGAATCGCGTGATTTGTCTTGATGGTGAAACACCACGGAAAAATTTTGCTAGACCCCCAAAAATTTACTAAAAGTTTTTCAAACTAAAATTCATCGCTAGTTTCTACAATTGTTCACGCCTAATTAGCCAAAATTCGTATGAACTTTCATTTAGGCGAGTAAACATTTTTGAAAATTTGGGCGATTTTCACTTGAGCGATTATTTATACAGCATTTAGAACTAGGTGGTAATTCCGGCTTCGTTAAGGGGTTGATATGATTGTCCTCAGTGTTCTGGGGTACTATAGAATGTTCTATAATGTTGTTCTAGGATGCCCTCGTATACTCGCGAATGTTTTGTACTATTTTAGAAACGTCTTAAGGGACTCGTTTCTTATTAACATACGTGTACATACATATATAGATTTATAACGTTATTAGTTAGTTATTTTATGCACAAATTAATTGGAACTTCTGTGCTTCTTTACCGAGGTACAACCTATTGTGTTTAAGTATGCATGCCTGAGAGTTATTGTTCCTCCTATATTTGGATATTATTCAGTTTTTTTGACTTATTTTACAGATATTTGTTTCATTAGAGTCTTTAGGCTATTTTCCATCTTTAATAATGTTAGACATACCCTTGAGAATGATTTTTAAAAACTAATTACATTTAATTTTGTGGTCCCTTTAATATGCATAAATTTTTACCAACTTTTCTTTTAGTTGCTTCAGTCAGTCATTCGTTCTTTTAGAATCATCAATTTAAAACCTTGATCCGATCAGCAAGCTCGTTTATCACTGTAATGTTATTTTATTTATGTATCTTAAATTCCTTTACGTTCCGTTTTACTTGTGTATTTTAAGGTTACTTCAGCAAATATCGAACCTGCTAACATTAGGATGGTTCAGAAAATAATCTGTTGTATCCAATATTCAATATCTTTTTATTGCCTTTTAAAAACTTTTTCTATTGCCTTTTAAAAACTTTTCCCGTAAAATTTTCCATTATTTTTTAATTTTTTCACACGGAAAAATGTTTAGCTTACGCGCCTGACCTTGACTTTTACTCATACCGACAAGCACTAATAATTTCTAACCGCCTTCAAAATATCTAAGGACGCGTAATTCCTGCAACGATTTCGCTAACCAATCGAAAATAACATTTCTTACAATTCCTATTGACAGAAAAATACTTATCCAACTAATAACTGTTTTCTTTGGTATCAACTTGAGTTTTAATTAAGTTTCAAACGGTTCCAACTTATATAAACCTTTAGTATTAAATAAATGACTGAATCGCATAGGAAAATAGTTTGTGAAATAATAAAATAAATAAGATTTCAATAAAATTTTTTTCCTTCATTGAAATTGAACGTCCCTATTGCTTAATATACCCACCAGCACAAGCCTTCTCATGACGGCTTCCCTGCACATGTAAAAGCAACTGTCTTTCAGTCTGAAGATTTTGTTCTTTCTGACATTTAATTGTCATTGTTAACTGTATTCATCTGCCAAATGCGTTGATAGTTCGTCTTCCTCAAATTTGAGTTCTGTTGCGTTGCTCTTGTGATTTTTTTTTTCTGTTCATGCTGCAGATTGACGGGATTGAAAACTGTTGCTGAATGCAATTGATAGATTGTTATTGTTTAATTTTTTTTTATTTTATTTGTGATTCGTTATTTAGAAAATATTCTGCAGAGATTGATATACATGTGTCTGTAAATCAATATATTTTAAAGATGTAAAAGAAGAGTTGCAAATACCAATGCGAATTTATGAAAATACTGTAATTTTATCTTGTTATAGCCGAACTCGTTCAAGTAAAAATCATGTAAAGTCAAAGGTGAACAAACAGTTGAAAAATTAAAAACCAGCCAAAAATGTTTAAAAGCAAGCCGAATGAAGGAAAAAGGGTCAACCAAAATTTTAAATTATTTCACATATAATACCGAAAGATATAAGGAACAATCAACGAATAAAAGTAATCGAGACAGGGATTGAGATACGGATTATAGTATTTTGTATATTTTGAAAACCTTGCATATAATCCTTAACAGGTTTTTAGGAAGTCGAGTGTAATGTAAAAATGGGCGTGGTTCAGCAACTGTTCACCCACTACGAGCAACCCACAATAACAAGTGTTCAAATATTTGCTTAGTTTTTTTATAGAAAGTGAACTATAAAAAAATGATTTAAAAAGTTATGTACATGTATTAGCACCCAAACAAACGAAAACAAAAGGAAATCCAATGTGAAACAAACATACATAACTTTTTTTTG
This sequence comes from Phania funesta, assembly GCA_963932375.1. NCBI lineage: Eukaryota > Metazoa > Arthropoda > Insecta > Diptera > Tachinidae > Phania > Phania funesta. The sequence continues at coordinate 96,487,346 of OZ010653.1, read as the reverse complement.
TTTCCATCAAGCTAATCGAAGTGTATGCTGAAGTCTCAACACTTTCATGCCCTTGCTTTTTGCCTCTGTAGTCTCTTCAGGGAGCATACCGATTAATATTGAGCAATTTCGTGTGATGTCAAGAGCGTGGAGTAAGATGTTATGCACCGAGGGAAGAAGATAGTGCTATGGATATTTAAAAATCAGCTCCTGAATTTCGCAGAATTGCAATAATGTTGAGCATTAAATCGTCATCAAGACCCGTAATTTCGGCAGACATATCAGGGTTGTTGAAAACTTTTCGTGCTGCGTTTATTCGGCTTTGGGTTTGTTAATTATTAGTCCCATTTTTTTTCGAAACTCAGACTCAATTCTCCTTTTTTTTATTAATAATATTTGCTTTCCCGTTTTTTTTTTCTTTTCCTTCGGTAACTTGTCTTTGTCTGCATCGATCTCAATCGTTCATCTCCGTAGGCATATAAAACATTTTTCTGAGGATGTTTGGCTAAAAGCAATACACATTTACCCATCAATCATAGTGATATTCAAAAAAATTATCAATTTATATTTCCTGTTACAAATATTGTGCGCCTTAGCCGATCGATTTTAACTCTGACTCTGATCTTTCTACAATAATTCGCACTTGACTGTTTTTTAAATTGAAATCGGATACGTCGACAGTAACGAATAGAACAATGTCGAGGATACTTCTAAATTGTTTTGGACTCCTTCGTCTTGGTAGGAAATATCTGCCAGGTCGTTATCTAGAATCTTATATTCAGCTTGGCTATTCGTCGACCCTTCGTCGTTTTTGAAGACTCAGCAAATCATTTTAGGAGGTCTACAATAAGAACTGAATTAGGTTCAAGCTGTATTTTAATAAAATAGATTCTTTATTATCGAGGTAGTTTTTCAAAGCTGCGAATTTTTTTGCGCTTAAAGTTTTGCCAACAAAAATTTAAATTTTTTAAAAACTTTACTGATACGTTTTTGCAACACATTTGAATCTGGGTCATAACCCTCATATGCAATATCTTTCCCTATATCACCCAACACATTCTGAACTTTTGAGAGGGTATATCACTTTCACGGCACAATATCTCAAAAATATGCAAACCAAAAATTTCGCATTGGTAAGTTGTACGTAGAAAAATAATGAATTAGAAAAACTAAAGAACAACACATAAAAAAAACTACTTCAAAACAAAGAGATTGGATTACGTTATGGAATACTATACGAGCCTCTGCATTTCTCTGAAAATAAACTTTTATCATCTTAAGATATTAACAAATAATATGTAATACAAGATATAGAGGGTCGATATCTAAGCACTTGACCAAACAAGAAAGCTCAAGAAGTTATTTATCTAAACCAACAATTAGCACAAAAAACAACACAACTTATCATTGTATTCAATTTCAATTCAAATAACTTTTCATAATATTTTAATTGGACTAAACGATGTCCAAGGCAAATGAACAAGTGCTCACACCTTTTTGTTGTTGTGTACTTTGAGTATTACGAATCTTTGATCTTAACGCTTTTTTTCTATTTAATTTATTTTCTTTTGTGCTAAAATTTCTCATTGTGTGTGCCTCATTGGTAGTATTTATACGTAAATTAGCGATCAACCGGGGTTCTATACAAAAGCAGAGAAAAATATTTAACTGTTTATTTTTGTTGTTGTTACTCTAAGAGTATGGAGCATCTAAGTAAACTTCTGCTGTAAATTTACTTTTACTGACTTTATTTTTTTTTTTTATTGTATTTTATTTTATTGAATGTTTCTATTAAAAGAAATTCACAATAAGTATTCAAATCTTATTTCTAAATTATTATTTACTAGTTAGTACCAACGTAATAACTAATTTTTTGTATTCAAATCTTAAAAATCTATCTTCTATTGTGTAGAGAGAGCCGCCTCGCCAGGCTCAATGTGTCAGTTCTTTTTAGTCTCTGGTGGCCATCAAATTGCAATAAATTGCGTGCTAGAGTGTTGGGATGTGCGACTAGTTTTTTCACGTATTTGGACGTGTATGTTTTAACTTTTTCGTGGATAGTGGGAACTTTGAGATCCCTATGTATGTTTTCATTTCTTATGTACCAGGGGCGCATACGATATGACGTAAAATCCTAGACTGTCTTCTCTGTAACTTCTGGATGTTTGATGCACAGCCAGTACCCCACAGCTGAATGCCATATGACCATATTGGCTTTATAACGGATTTGTATAAAAGGACGTTATTTTTGCCTCAATGTGACGGGACCAAGTTAGGCGTAATTGTGATTGGTGAACAATTTTGCCTTCTAAGGGAAAACGTTACATGAGCACATTTTGATGGATTTACCTTTATTCTCCACTGTCTTAGCCAGTCTCCTAGCTTATGAATATGGGACTGCAGTTTTTCAGATGCATCCTTTGGCTCATTACTGACACTTATAATTGCAGTATCGTCTGCAAAGGTTGATGTATATGTATGTGGGCTTGTCGGCATATCCGCTGTATAGATGATATATAATAGCGGCCCTAGCATACTACCTTGAGGTACTCCTGCACTGATTTTCCCACATCTTGAAAGCTGGTCCTTTGACCTTACTTTAAAAGTTCTATCGGACAAATAGCTTTTTATAAGCTTGTGGGTGTTTTCAGGTAGAACCCGAACTATTTTAGTAAGTAGCCCATCATGGCAGACTTTATCAAATGCTTGGGAAATGTCTATAAATAAAGCAGAACAGTATTGCTTTCTTTCAAAAGCCGATCTAATAATGGTAACGATTCTATGGACTTGTTCAATCGTACTATGCCTTGCTCGAAAACCAAACTGATGATCTGGGATAACGTTTTGTTCATTTAGAAAAGGAGTTACACTCGAGACGAATAATTTTTCAAATATCTTTGACAAAACTGACAGTAGGCTAATTGGCCTGTAGGATGTAATCTGGCTTGAGTCCTTTCCAGGTTTCGGGATCATAACAATTTCAGACATCTTCCAAAAGCATGGGAAGAAGCCGACGCGCAACATGGCATTAAATATGTAAAGTAAAATTCTTACAGCTGAATTAGGTAAGTTTCTTATCATTGATAAGAATTACATATATCATGTGGTGCGAAAACCTTCTCTAAGTGCTTTGCGAACGCATTTGCCTTTTCACTTGAGTTTTTAGCCCAAGTACGGTCTTCAAGTCTTAGTGGGGATTCGTAAGCAATAGGACATTGTAAGTGCTTTACAGCTCTCCACAGACTATAATCCGTGTTTTTCATTGGATCCAAGTTTTTTAAAAAGTTGTCAATAGCGAATTGGTGTTTCTGTCTCAATTTACTGCGTAAGTTTTTTTGGCATAAGTTCATTTGCATTTTTATGTGTAGAGAACGGTTATTTTGCCATTGTCTTCTTAGTCTTCTTTTCTCAATGACGAGCATCTGAATATCTGCTGTTGCCTGGTACGTTATTATTTTAGCTGATGGCTTTGTTGGCGTTGCAGCTATGGCTGCGGCAGTCACGACGTCTGTAAAATGGTCTACAGCTGCTTGAATATCAGTGGGATGTTCAAAGGTAAGTGAGAGCTCACATACATTTTATATTTTAACCAATTCGTGTTTCTGTTCGGGTAGAAACTAAGGGTTTTAGGTGCAGTGACAAAACTGTCGTGTAAAATAACAATTGTAGGTGAATGATCAGAAGATAGGTCATAGGAAGATTTAACTAAGAGTTGATCGCGTTTGATGTTTTTTACTATAGCAAAATCAATAAGGTCTGGCAACTTATTAAAGTCTGTGGGCCAATAGGTGGGTGTACCGGCAGATACGACGTCAAGCTTGTTTGCTTCAACTGTATAATACAACTGCCTACCTCTAGGACTAAGGAGTCTGGATCCCCAATATGTGTGCTTTGCATTGTAATCGCCAGCGGCAATAAATTTTTGCCGTAGCGTAGCAAAGAACCTGGCAAATTTATGGTGTTCAATTTTATGCCTAGGCGGGCAATACACTGATGAGACTACAATTTTAAAATCAGTAAGATTTATGGCCGTGGCTTGCAAAAAGTCCTCTCTGAATTCAGGCAATGGAAAATGCCTTACGTTTTTTCGGACTATAATCCCACCACATGCCCTTTCGCTTGGGTGTTTGGTGTCATATAAAAAATACCCATCAATTCTAAAGCAGTTTTTTATAGTGAAGTGTGTTCCAGAGACTAATAGTATGTCTATATCATGTGCTAGCAGGAAGTGTTCTACTTCATATTTATGCTGGGAGAGCCCGTTAGCGTTCCAGAAGCATATTTTTAACTGGTTCATTTTTTGCCAAGCAAAACTTGCAGAAGCATGTTTTGGGTTCGCATCATTTCCTGAAACATACCCTGCATAGTTGTCATGAAATTATTCATTGTCTGTATTAAGTTCTCGATCGACCTCGAATTGTTGGTGAGGGGTGTCTGAGCACCCTCTTTTATTGAGGTCAAAATATTAAAGGAAGCTGTTTTGTTTCGCCATTTTATTTTGTGTTAGCATTGCCATTCCAGGCAGATATAATTATTTCTACATTGTGTTATATTGAGGTACAAGTACGTGGAATTTAAGTTTTTTTCTTTTGTGAGAAAGACTACCGACTGGTAGTCGTTGGTTGGAATCTGCCCTGTAGTGCGATTCACTAACTTTTAACGATTCAACAGTCGCAAAATTTGTCGACAATTTTTTTTTTGTTTGCAGTAATAATTGTGTGATTCACTAACTACTCATAAACGACAGTAGACATCGTTAATTTTCTGTTTATTCAAAATGATATTAAGTGGCATCTTTGTCAAAAAAATATCAAATAAACGAAAAGCACAAAGAAGAATGAAAAAAAAGAAAGATATTTTATGAATAAAATTTTTTTTAATCGTTGAGATATTTTGCAAAAATAAGTAAAAACCTGTGAGGCTTGTAGTATAGTACATTAGTGTAACCGTTAATTTTTTTTTCGCATTTTCACTTGGCAAACCACTTAGATTGATTCCAAATTAGAAAAAAATTAAAATTATTGGACGTGCCTTGAGCCCACAAAATTTGTTAAAAATTCTATTTTTCTCACTATATCTCGCTTTAATTGTTCATAACTTCAGTAATATTTATTTTAGAGAAAAACTATATTCACAAATATTCTAGAGCTATATCTGGTGAACAATGTTGCTCTATATTAGTTTTCTTTGACATTAATATTTAATCCAGAAAAAACTAAATTAAAAAATAAGAGCGAAATTTTCACATATCTTCGAATTCTTTGCATACGAACATATTTTCATAGTATTTATTGCTTTTGTTCATCTGCGTTATGTTTTATTTTATTTCTCAATCATCATTATTAAAAACAGTCAAAAACAAAATAGAATAATAATAATTATCAGTAACAATTAACAAAACAACCTTCATTCGCCGGCTTGTTAATTAGAGAAAATACTCGAATTGTTGTGGATTTCTTGCGAATTACCGTTAGTTCTTACTGAGTAGCAGAGCAGAATATTATTTTTGTTTTGTCGTGCATTGAAAGTAATTAGACATGTCATCAAGAATTTTGCGTGAAAAAATTTATTTGTTAGGCTATTTTTCTCCTTCCTTAAGTGGGTGCAAAATACCTTCTAACAAAGAAATTATGAAGGTATTATTTTTTAATTTACGAGCAGTAAAATTAAATTTACGTGAGAGTGCTAAATTAGTGGTCGAAGAAGTGAATATTTTTTGCTTGAAGATTTATATAACGCATGGAGGAAAGTGAACAAAAATTGTAAAAGAGAAAGAGAAGAGGGGTGGACGTCGAAGTTAGATGACTTATTTGATATAGCAAGTGCAAATGCACTGGACCTTATTAAAAATTCAGAGGATAAATTATTTTTGGAGAATCAAAGAAAGAAAGGTAGACCGGGGTTTATGTATGGCATCGATTACAAAACAGCAGTAAATGAATAAAGAACAAAATCATTTAAAACGGAAAGAACAGAGCGATCGTGAATTAGCTGCTTCTAGTAAGAAGAAATTGTATATTGTTTTTAATATAGTATAACATATATTTATTTGTACTGTCTTTATTCAGATGAAACAGCTGAACTTTCTTCCTGCAGTTCGGAGAGCGATATCAGCGAAATTGCTGCTAGCTATGAGGTAAGTTCAAGGTTATAAATTATAAGTAAAACGTGAGAACGCAACTATATAAAACCTTACAAAAATATAACCAGAACACTTATTTCCTTTTTAGCAGGTCTTGGGAGCAGAAGCTGTAATGTCAACGCCAGCCAAAAAAATGAGAGGATTTACAAATATAATGACTCCAAAACTTGCAGCCGTTTAGATGTTTGCAAGGTCAGTGATCGAAAAGCCGTGCATTTAATTATATCTGTGGTGGAAGCAGTCGGTCTTGAAGTATAAGACTATATTATAAATAAAACGTCCATACATAATGCAAGGAAAAAAATACGAGCAGAATAGTACAAAAATATAAAAGAACGGTTTAACAAGGTGCAATTTGTTTGCACTGGGATGGAAAGCTGTTACCAGCTCTTACCGGGAATGAAAAAGTTGACAGACTTCCAGTCATAATTTCATGCGGGCGTACGGAGCAACTTGAAGTGCCCGCAGTTAAAAGTGGAACTGGCAGAGAGCAGGCATCTGCTGTTTGTAAAGCTATATTTGAATGGGGACTTCAAGATCATATAAAAGCCTTGGTGTTCGACACAACTGCCGTAAATACAGACCGTTTTAATGGAACCTGTATGACTATTGAACACAGTCTTCAAAAGTAGCTTCTTTGGCTACCTTGCCGTCACCACATTTTGGAAGTCGTATTAAAAAATGCCTTTGAAGTTAAGATGATCAAAACCGAAAGCCCAAATGTAAAAATATTTGAGCAATTTAAAAATACACGGGGATTTATAAACCAAAATAATTATCAGTCTGGAATGGAAGATAATGATGTCAGAAAATATTTAACTGCAGATAAAGATAAAATAAGAGAATTTGTGAACGATGCGATCAAAACTAAACAGCCAAGGGGTGATTACAGGGAGTTCCTTGAGCTAACACCAATATTTCTTGGCGAGACTCCACCTATTCGCAATGCAGCTGTTCGTGCCCCTGCTGCTGTCCACCACGCGATATGGATGGCAAAAGCTATATACTGCTTAAAAATATATTTATTTCGACGTGCATTTGTAAATGCAGTAAATGATAGGAAAGCTTTACGTAATATATGTATTTTTATTGTTTCAATATATGTTGAGATGTGGTTTTCTGCCTCTTCTGCTGCTCAAGCACCATACAAAGATTTCCAGCTTTTGAAAAAACTAGATTCTTTAAAAAATGTATGCTGATATCTCTCAAGTTGCATTACACAAATTTAAAAACCACTTATGGTACTTGAGTCCTGAAAGTATGGCTTTAGCATTTTTTGATAACAGTGTTTCTGTTGAGTCAAAAAAGAGATGGTGAAGGCATTGAGTATTGAGACTTTAGATGAAGACGTAAAACGCGCCTCAATTCAAAATTTAAATGTTATGGAGGTTATCGAAGGGGGAATGGATCAGTTCGTTTTTTCTGAGACAAACAATTTTTTTCTTCGCTTTAAAATCAACACAGCATTTTTGAAAAATGATCCAAGCCTGCAGATAATAATTTTAAAACTGCTCTTCAAATTGTTAATGACATTAATGTGGTAAACGATACAGCTGAACGAGCGGTAAAATTGATGCAAGACTGCAACCAATGCTCACAAAAGTCGAGGAAGAAAAACAATATATATTGCAAGTAGTCAAAAACTATCAAAAACAATTTCCTATGAGCACGAAGGAGATTTTATTATAGTTACACATTATTTAATAAAAGAAATAATCACCAGGCAAAGAATTCGAAGATGTGTGAAAATTTCGCTCTTATTTTTTAATTTGTTTTTTTCTGGATTAAATATTAATGTTAAAGAAAACTAATATAGAGCAACATTGTTCACCAGATATAGCTCTAGAATATTTGTGAATAAAGTTTTTCTCTAAAATAAATATTACTGAAGTTATGAACAATTAAAGCGAGATATAGTGAGAAAAATAGAATTTTTAACAAACTTTGTGGGCTCAAGGCACGTCCAATAATTATGCAAAGGATCTAAAAATTTTTATATATAATTTTTTTCTAAATTGATATCAATCTAAGGGGTTTGCCAAGTGAAAACACGAACAAAAAATTTTCCATATAACTTGCGGCCACACTAATATTATATACATATGCACCTACTTCCTTTTTTTTTAATATTGTATATAAATGATTTATAAACCATGTAACACTGCCCCTAAAAATGTCATGAATTGTAGTTTATTGAATATATAAACAACACCAAAATGTATATCGTTTATTTAGTCTATAATCCTTTTGATAACAACAACAGCTGAGTAACCGATAGCGAATATTGTTTAAAAAAGTTACTGAATTCTTAACGATGCGAATATCGTAAAAAAGAATAGTAAAAAGCACTATTGGTGGTGATGCATTTGAGCTGGCTGGCATCACGGCTACAATGTGCAAGAGGACAAGTAACAATATTATTACAATAAAACCAAATATGCATTTAATACGGAAAAAATTTTAGATAACTAGTTGATGGCACCCTCCTCTTTAAACTAAAAAGTACCTAAAACGAAGGCTAGAGAATAAAATAGTACCGAAATAAGTTTTAAGGTCAAATAAATTTGCAATAAAAACTCTGGTTGTTTAAGTCAGAATATTCAAATTTGCATATTAGCACTTTAGAGAGTAAATATTTGCAAAATGTTAATAAATCTGCAATTCTAACCACACTCGCTGTGTCGTCTAATATAATGGATGCCGGTAAGAAAACTCCGTGCGTTGATAATTGTTTTTTTTTTATTTCCACTTGTAGTGGCTCCTGTGTTAATTTGTGTAGACTTCTGTAATATCCAGATATATGTGTATACTTTTTATTTTTTTATTTATATGTTCTTTTGTAGTTAAAAGAGGAGAATGTCTTAAACAACCAAATCGTATTTAAATTTTCTCTTAAATTTTTATGTTCCCATCTCTTGTTGTTATTTCTTATATGAATATTTGACTTAAAAAATAAATATTTACTCACTGTCCCTAAGAGACATGCTCAAGCGTTGCTTAAATCTCACTCTCTTGTTGGACAAATTCTAGTTATTAGTTTTTCTACTGAATTACACCACAATTTCGTTGACCATAAATTTATAAACAAACAACCGAACACTAAGACCACATTTCCACTTAAAACTGTTTACATCTTTCAAATGCTAAATACCAATCAGGCATGTGACGATAAACGTGTCGAGCTTAACGTAACAGTGACTTTAGAAATCTATATGGCGCAACTACTGCTTCATACTCGTATTTCGTATTAAACTCATCGAAATATGCCAAATACATTTCAAGCCTAAATAAACGAAAATTACTTATTCATTTATGCCTTTTGAAAACATTCAAAATAAAACATCTTTTTGACTTTGACATGGTGATAATAAACATCACCAGCGTCGACAGCACAGTAGAAAAGAGCAGTAAGTAACGTACACGCATTCTTATTTTTACTAAGTAAAATAAGAATTTCAAGCGCTCCTCTCTGCCGTAAAAGTGATGGTATTAAAATAATTGTTTGCTGTGTTTTATTGTTGTTTAGTGCTTTTATTATGCAGTATTTGTCGTTGGCAAATAATTCGTGTGTGGCATGATCACAGATTGTCATCGGCAACATCATCAGCACCATTATTATAGTTATTGTTATTAGCAATACCCTACTGCACGCTTAGGGATTCATACTAAAGACGCGCCTGAATTACTATGCATGCACAAACACAATCTGTCATGCATTTATGTGCATATTTAAATGCGACTTCTCGTTCATGTTTCTTTCTGTGATTTTGATGTTTTTGTTTTATTTTAATATTTATCTTCGTTTGTATTAAAAAGAAGAAGAAGAAGGAGTCTTTTGTTAAAATATCACAACTTTTATGCTCAGGCTGTTTTATTGTTTGGTCAAATATTTGCATATGTCTGCTACAAGCTACAGCTACATTTTAGCCAATAGACTTTGTCATGTCACTTTGAAGCCAAAAAAAAAAAACGTAACAAACGACAAAAGAAGTCAAATCACACACTCATCACTCATGTTGTGAAAGACTGTCAGTTCTTTGGTAAAACATCAATATGTCAGTCAATCATTTCAGGGTGGTAACAGAGGCGTTCTTCTATATTCAATTGGACGTGGCAAATTATTATTTCAGGATGGTATTTTGGATTTGAGGTTTAGTGCATTTAGTACGGGAATTGTTCGATCAGTGATTTGACCTTCTCCTTAAACTGTCATAAGTTAAAAGATAAACAGCTTAAGGCCAAAATAAGGTATCTTTTGGACTAAAACCGAGAGCAAGATTGTGCTTGCTTATTACGTCATGTTATTTAGTGTGGGCTACAATTGGTTCGCCTGAGCATACCGCACGACAATGGTGCTTGTATTTTTTTAAGAAATCAAAAATTTCTTACCAACTTAAAAAATAAAAAAAAACGATATTTTCGGGCTGGTTCTTAAAGATTACCTGAGAGGTGGTAAAAGTAATAGGCAGCTGGCGGCAGTATTCCTTTGTTCTGCTTCTTGAAGATGAAAAATATGAAATATTTTCCAACAAAATTATGAAATTCGAACCAAACTTTTCGCGTAATTCAGAATTCTCAAGCCTTGATTGCGGGTAAATACGCAAGTAGGCGTACTGGTATCTTGTGATATTTATAATACCTGACGTTTTTGTTATCTTTTAAAAAGTCGTTTTTAACACCTGCGTTTTTAACGAATATATGAAACATACGGTTTGACCCGTAAAGCTGGCCAAAATTATTAAACGTGTTTTTGGATTACAGTTTGGGGGTTTTTGTTAGTTTTAGGTTTAGTTTGACCTTCCTCGCTCTCGTACTGCGCTAAATAATAAGTTTTTTTACTTATATTGTATAATTTAATACTTAATCCTAAACTTAAAATTTAATATTAAAATCGTCGAAATCATTATCACACCATATATATTTAATCATAAGTCGAACAACTTGTACCATATGATACTGGCCGCGAGAGATTCTTTAGAGACCTTGTTATATCCATTCTTATTTTGCCGCATCATTTACTACGCTGTGCTCATGAATGCAGAATTCCAAAAATTTTTCTAAGAATAGTGTTTGAAACAACTTCTGAAATTGATAAAACGCAGCATAACTGCTAGTATATCCCCATCCTCTATCACATTTTCTCCTGATGCTAGCATTACATTGCTTTACTATTTACAATAACTCTAAACTTGTGTAAACTGTTTTCATCTAATGTCTAAGAGTTATGAATAGTTATGACAAAAATTTTGTGCCATAATATTAATGCAATCATTAACATAGTGCATTAAACAAATCTTTCTGTTATCATACCTTATAAGCCCAAAAAAACTTAAAATTGGCCGTCAGCTGGCAGGCACTGCAAGAACTCTGGCTAAATAAATCGAGCGGGTAGAAGTTATCACTCTCGTATCAACGGTGGATTAACATACGACAGGGATGCGAGGCCAAGAGGATACGAACCCTGGATAACAGTCGATCATATGAAGCTCTATGGGGTGGATATATTTCTCCCCATTGGAGGGATGAATAAGGAAGCCTCGCAAGGGACGAAGAGATTAATCTCAGAATAAACTACGGTTTTAATTGACCAAGGGAGGAATCCGAAAGAGATAAACAAGATCACCTCGCAAGTCGTTGGTTCGATCTTGGAAAGTACTTTTAAGGGGTAGGGCCAGGACCCTCTGAAAGGGATGGACAATAAAGTCTTGCAAAAGGTGGAGAGGTTAATATTTTTGAAAAATTCAACAATTTATATTTTTGCTGCCCCACTGAACTCGTTGGAACCGTGTTTTTGAAAGCCATTTAATTTCGAATTAAGGTATGTGTCTTAAATCTTTTGTTTTTTTTTGCGATAGGAAGGTGACTTAATTTTTATGTGTAATCTCTTCATTTAATTAGACAATTAAGGCTTTAATAAAGAAAGATCCCAAAAAAAACTTATCTTTAGAAAATTTTAATAAAAACACCTTCTCACTAACTACGCCCCTTCAGTTTAATGCCTGACTGTTATTTTTGTCACTTCTACCTTACAAGTTAATGTTCACATTTGCTGTTATTTGTTAAATTGTTTTCCATGGAAATTATCACAATATTTGCATAATTTTACGTGATTTCTTTTACGTTAATAACTACAAGTATTTATATTTTTACGCTTTTCTTGAGGGTAAGCGTTATTTTTTTTTTATTTTGTTTTTGATTTAGTACACATTTCTGTACTTCTTATTTCAAATCGTTTAATCATAAAGGCAATGTTGCATTTAGAGACTGGCGCCTGGTGTATGCAAAGTATTTTTTCTGTTTTAAACATTTGATGGAATATGTTTATGTTTTCTGTATTTGTTGCGGTGGGTCCACAAATTTAAAATTCACATCAGCTGTCTTGAATGCAAACATGCAGGCACATAAAAATGTTACGATTGTGTTGTTTGAAATCATAAGTCTATGTTTTAAAAGGGATTTTCTTCAGTAGATATAAGTACCCGTATTGTATAGGGAATTGAGTGAATAAAAACTTACATGAAGTTTTTTTGTATGCATATAAAACAAAATATGTGTTGGAATGATTGTTCTTTTTTTTATAGATCCATGTATATCATAAATATGGAATACGATAACAAGTATCCGAGAGATCCCATTTACAATGTGACTCTGCCTCTTCGAGATGGTTTGTAGGTTTAGTGACGGATGTGTTAAATTGAGGGCATCGGTTGTTTGACGTAAACCTGGAACTTCAGAAAACTTCAAAGCCAAAAAATATAGCAACGTTAAATTATTGAATCATTTCATCTCAGTGTTAGATTTTATTTTAAATTCTTATTGTATTTTTGCTATAAAAGTAATTTGGTCGTAGGAATAGTTTTTATATCAATATGAAGCCGATATCTCTAAAATTGGATTTTTGTCGTGCTAGATTGTCGCATTGCAGCACTGCGCAAAGTAGCGACGTGTGTGTTTGCGCTTTGAAGTAAAAAAAAAATATATATGATTCATATGTTTCGAGACCTTTTTATTTGCTTACTAACTTTGATTGCTTAGCAGGTTCTACGAAAAATATATAAGAAAAAAATAAGAGCTTCACAAATTACTTCACAGACTATTTGTCCCTGACTAGCTGTTTAATAGTTGCGGTGATATTAATATTTAGTTTGTTCCCTCTTCATCATAATTATGGAACTCATCCATTTTTTAGAAACTACAAAAAGCTATAAAGACCTTCAGCAAGACAAGGCAACTGAGTGCACTGTCAGAAGTTCTAACTTATACCAGCACGTGGTGGCGGCCAGTAACAGGTTTCTGTCTCTGCAAGAACTCTGGCTAAATAAGTCAAGCGGAGAGAAGTTAACATTCTCGTAAAAATATCTCTACTCCACGGTTGAACAGAATACGCCGTGGATGCGTGCCCAAGAGGGTGATTGGTCTCAAGTATGCGAACTCTGGATACCAATTGATTTCCAGTTGTAATACTTACCCGAGCATAAGGAGCTCTGTGTGGGTATACATAATTTTTTGTATTAGGAAGCGTCGCAAGAGCCGAAGAAGTTAATCTCTGCACAAAGCGCGGTTTTATTTGGCCAAAGGGGGAATCTGGAAAGGATGGACAAGAATGCTTCGCGAGGGGTGGACGAGTAAATCTTTAAAGGTGCTTCTAATGCGTTAGACCCGACAGGGATGGACAGTGATTGGTGTTTATTGGCTAATGGCTAATCAATTCATGGAGGGAAGGAAGTCGAAAAGGGATCCATAAAATTAACGGTCTGCTTCATTATCTCTCCTTATAAAACAAGGCAAGGCATGCAAACAAATCTTTAATTAATACATGGTTTATTCTTACGATGAATTAGCGCGACTTATATGAAAAACACATGGTTTCAACGTATTAGCTCAACACTGAAACGACTGTAGTTTTTACTTCTGAAACTTGCAATAATCGAAAAACGGGAGCTTCAACTGGCTCCCGTTTTAAGCAGAAGGCATTCTCCTCTCCATTAGCTGGATATAATGTTTTAGGAGTTTAATATGTAGTAAACGATAAATTGTTATTCGAAAAAACCCCTCCCATCACTATTAACTAATTTATGAAAATCGGTTGTGAAACAAATAGAGATACATTCATCTGACTTTGATGTGTTTTAAAATAAAAACAAATATAGCTAAACACGTTAAAACAGTTGTAAACTACTGCCATAAAATATTTCCCAACAACCGTATTACATGCGATTACAATCAATTTGCATTTATTATTCACTTTGAAGTAAAATTATTATTTTTGTTCAATTGAGTTTTAATTTATTACATTTGTTATATTTTTATTAAACAATTCCATTCGTTTATTTGTACTGTTGGTGCTCATAAAACTATCATTTATTTTGCTTTAAATTACAAAAGTTGTCAATTGGTTTTGGACAATTTCGTTACTCTTTTTTGTATTTCTTTTATTTCTTTATTAAGCTACCATTATGTGACCTGCATACCAATTGGTAGCAATACAGTTTACTTTGTTTTTTAATGAAAAATAAAATCATAAATTTTATTAACCCTTTTTTGATTTCAGTATAAAAGTATACAAAGTTGCCTCATCAGTTTTATGGGTATGTCAGTGTTTTTTTCAAAGATACTTCAGGTACGCTACGGAGTAGGACGAAGTATTTATTAGTTAACAGATGTGTTGGTTACACTTATTTTATAAGAACGTAAAGTTAATATTTGAGACTCTGATTATTTATATACTTGTATTTACTTCGTGATATATGAGACCACATGATGTAAATACCAATTCGGAATTAAATTAGGGTTTGCGCAAAATGTCATTATTATTGAATATAAGCGGGAAATATAGTAAAAAGTGAAGTGAGTTTTAAAACAAGAACTACCTGATATAACACAGTGTTTTTATTTAAAGGTCTATAATCCAACATCAGTGCAGTTTCTTAACAATAAGAAATTATTTGTTAACAAATGTTAAAAGAGAGATAGAGAGAGTAGAAATACTATTACGGGTCCTTCAGTAGATGTATAACAAATACTTCCGAAAACATAGACACCATTCACCTGTCTAAAAATACTTTTGTCCATCACCATCATTATCTTTGAAAACAGGTAAAAGTAATATAATCATTGCCGTTGGGTTTCGTGGCAGGGAAATGCCGATGTCGGTAGCTAAAATCGTCGTGTTCCAGGTTTTCGAGCGAAAATATTCTAATCCGTATAAATCATGACCATGAGGCACGATCAAGGTGCAATGTTAATGCAACATCCGAAGTACTAAGAGAATTCTTAAATTAAACAACGAGACATTCCTCTCCCTCTTTGCAATGCCCGGATATCAGCACACACATATCAGCTGGTTTGAATACTCACATTTAAAATGAACTATTTGGGCTTAAGCAAACCAGAATATCCTTCAAGTTAAATATGAAATCTTCCTTTACATTTAATGCTGGCTGTATTGGCAGGTACACTGTGCCAAAGTCGCCCATAAAATCAGATTAAAACTATTGCACAAGCCCTAATGTATAAATTGACATTAGGTAAAGACTGCCAAATATAGCCCCTGTTACAGTTTTGTAGCGTAGGTCAATTTTTGCCGCAAGCCAGCACTGTTCGAACTGCAATAATAAAAGAAAAGATTTACATATTTCGTTTTTGGTATAATTACCCGGATACCTTTTGATGGTAAAGTTATATGGATAAGACATATAAAATGGTTGCCGATTAAAAGTATGCGAACTCAGTTTTCAAGATGAAATTGTCATCGCGTATGAAACCCATTTTTCGAACTATAAAAAAGAAGAAAAATGTATGTTACTGATTAACCACCGGCTGAGGTACGGACACATGCGACAAAAGCCATCGATATCTCAATAGACAACGCGACTACTTCTTAAGCAAAATACTTATGTTAAACACCATGTAAATTCTACATATGTATATTTTCTATGGTTAAAGGTTTATTCAAAACTTCATTGTTCAATATGATGAAATTTTTGTTTTGAGGATAGAATTCATTTAATCATTATATGTGATTCGAAACTTATGTATTGAAAAGAAATAAATGTTTAAAATATTTTCAAATAACCATATTATGGTCGCCACAACAACCCAGTTTTGCTTGTCAAAAATATAGTTATTAAACTATATTTGTATTGTATTGTAAAAGGCAGTAATCTTGGAGTATTTTTTCTAGCAGAAGGGAAACAATTGGGAACTACAATGCAAATTTGTTTCGATATTAGGGTCAATATAAAAACAAAAATACCGAATTATGAATGAGGATATTTGCGGCGCAAGAGGAATTAGGAAATATTTATTTTTTAAACTTTAATTTTTGTTTTATTGAATCTTTGTATTAAAAGAAATTTACAATAAATATTCTAAACTTATTACTTATTAATGGCTACCAATGTAATGAGTAATTTACTGTATTCAAATCTTAATAAAATCTATTGGATTAGGTAATGCCGTCTCGCCAGGTTCAATGTGTCTGTTTATTTCAGGCTCTGATGTCCATTAGGTGTTTTCTTATCATATTGTCTCAGTCTATGGATACGACTTGTAAATCAAGAACCCGAATGGCAAGAAGTTTTTACTTCCTTAAGGAATAGCACCATCTTAGGTCTTCTCTTGCCAATAGGCTTTTATTTTATTTGTAAGATTTCTCTATACATACATACATATTTAAAGCCCCCCATAATTTGTTTGCTGTCACCAGTTACTTTATTATGCATTTGGCGTTTGCAAAGCGACACATTTATTTAGATTTTCATTGATGATAATGATTGAAATAAATCGATTCAATTGAATTTTAAACATTACAAATGTTTTGAATTTTAATTTTTTGTTTCTCTTCATTGTCGATTAATTTGATACAATTACTTGCTTTGCGAGGGTCTTTCTAAAAACCATGCAGGGTTAAAACTAACATTTTTTTCAGTTTCCATAAAAAATTACTTTTTATGTATTTGGGTTAAAGAAGTGTTAGTTTCCGATTAAGGTTTTTAAATATACGAATAAATCCGTTAAAAAATACTCAAATAATTAACGATTCTCTATCTTTAAAGGTTTCCTCGGCAATCAGATTTTAGAAAAGATTAAAACTTCCCCATTTTTGGTGTGGAGGAAAAAAGTGCTTGGAATATTTGAGTTTAAGAATAACAAATAAAAATATTAAGTAATTTAATTTCCAGGTCTATTTGTTTTTTTTCAGTACAAATATATCAACAGTTCCTTTGTCATCCATTACGAGTATAATTGACAATCATGATCAATCAGAAAGAAAAAAATATTCAAAGATTTTTTATTTTATTATCAAAAGTCCAGCAATCATATTAAGCTCATCGATACTATTTTAAGAACGTGTGTAAGTACATTGCTGCTTTCCCAGAATACCCTAGCAGGCGTTAGGAAAAGAAGGCGATTGATGACTTTGCCGGAAAATTATGTTCAGCGACCAACTACCTAAATAAGTAAGTCAAAGTGTAACATTTTCCTTTTAAAACATCAACTACACCTTTGTCCAAGGCGAAGATTTATTTGCGTAGCTTATCTTCCTTCGGCAGTAACAAAAGAATGTAATCCGTAATCATGCGCTAATAGTTGCTGGTTAGTGTCGATGTATGACGTTTGAGTTTCTCATTTTGTCGAAGATTTCTAGCCAGCAAATGACAGTGTACCATCCTAATATACAGTGTGTATTGGATGAGTTAATTCGACATCTAAGTATTTGCTTACAATAATCAACCTCTCCAATATTTGTGGATATTGATATATTAATTCTTAACCTAAAAATTGTTAAAAAGAATGCCTGACTAATGCTTAGTCTAACGCTACAATCGTTTTGTATAACTTTATCGCGATTCGCACTGTGAACGGGCTTCCATCAATCATTACTATGATATCCGGTTGTCAAGAAATAGAGGTTAATACTCAAAGTTACCAACAGTTTACACAAATATCTGAATATATTTAGCTGACTAGTAAACTTCACGGGGAAAGTATTTAATCATATGTGTATATCTTTCCTCTATGGAAGTAAGATTCATCTTAATCTAAATCTGAAACAGTGATAACAGAAAGACCTGTGAGTTCCAACTGATACATGAATGGCTCTAAACTAAGGGATCAAATAGGACAGGAAACATTTATATAGAAACCAGGGAACGAAATGTATTTTCGAATTGCTGGCCATAACACGTTACCTTAGACAAAAGTCAACATTTTCACTAATACCCAAAAGAGCTTAAAAGACTCAGAACAAACAGGTTTTTGGACAGCAAAACAGCGATCAACAGGAGAATTTCCAGGGAGTATTTGGCAATGACCGGGAAAATAGTCTGGCAATGAAAGCCAGCGGATTGCAAGACAAAAAACTAGGTTACTAGCACTGAGTTTGAAAAATTGGGCAAAGGCGACCCATGTCGCATTATATAACAACAAATCGGTGGAAAAACTGCTAGAACTTAGGGGAAGAGCGTGACCAAAACAAAAATAAAAACAAATAGCTTGATAAAACTGATCATGTCCAAAATTAGTAAGGTAACACCTATGCTAACAAAATAGCTTACGAGTGTATATGCTTCGGATAGCTAGAGTAAAATCGGGCATTGAAACAAAGAAATATTTTTTGTATTGCTGCCTAACTTTTGCAAAAATAAGAGCCCAGTACTTTTTAACGGTTGATATGTAATCAGGCCTGACTAACTTTAGACTCCTGAGGAATAATTCTATAGTTGATTACATATGATATTTTCAAAAAGAAAATGACAAAATTATTGGCTAAAAAGAAGTAAACATATGAATTTATAATTTACTTGTAACTAAAAACAGGTTTTGAAGTTTCTTGACTGGAACAAAAAAAATTGTTTGCCTATTGTTCTATTGTCATACATTTCTTCTCAAACCAAAAGACATCTCCAGTAGTTTAATACTTTTATGTCTATAAAATAAAATCATAATGTACCGAAAAACAAGATTTATATATATGGGCTACAGATTTAATAAACGTGATAATAAACAACCATAAACATTACTAAAGAAAGGTATCACATATCTTAATATATTGGCAGGAAAAACTATTAATAAAATTTATATTAATTTCAACCTCTCAAGAAGATTAAGCGATAAATTAATAGAAACTTTCTATTGTAGCAAAGTAACTATATTAACCCCCAAGTAGAAGAGTTTTATTCTGATTATCAAGGAAGCATCTATGTACATATAAGCCGTTTCTTTTAAAAGTGGCATACGTCACTTTGTTTTAAATATTAATGCTACGTTTCAAAAACGTTTATCTGTATTTGTGATCTCAGGATATTTGTATACTTCTCAGTTCAAATAATTTCATCTAATCATTGCCAAATCGTATTTTATCATTACGGTAAATCTACTTATGACACTTTCCAACTAATAGAATACTGAAAAAAAAGACATTAGACACTAAGGGAATGGAACGCAATTTCTTTGCCGCTGAGTGGAGTCTATTGCTAACATCAATATTTATTACACGAATCATATTTTTTATATTTTCGATGTTGTTTCTAATGTTACTTTCGTAACCGATGGAAGGATTTGTACTTAAGTTCGAATAAAAATTATTCATTCAACTATATTCATTATTATTTACAAAACTGCTCTGTTTTTTTCCCAAATACTAAATTATGCCCACCAAAAAAATACTTCATAGCAGCACTAAAATGTACATATCTTACTTTTAATATAACATTCATTCTTAGTAAAGCGACTTATGCTACTTGCAAAATAAACGGGTTTGTTATACTGTTAAGTATTTTTGTTATTTATTTATTTTTTTACATATTGCAATACAATTACAAATTAAAATATATTTTAAAATAACGAGCATAGTAACATAGACATTCACTCGTTGTAGTAAAACAGGCCGAGTCTTCGGTGGGAATCGATTTCATGAACTCGAGAGCGATAGACTAACTAGTAACTTGGCCACCGGAGCACCTCCTAAAATAATGATGGAGCGTCTTTTTAATAAAAAGATACCAATAAATTGCAACTATTGTTATCATTAATTAAATTTTGGTTAAAAGTGACTTATGCCAGTTTCAAAATAAGCCGCGTAAGAAATACCTGCTTGTTATGAAAATATTAAATAGATGTGCTGAAATTTAAAATTATTATTTTCTTTTCATCAGCTCAAGAAATGGGTTCACTACTACAATGAATGTGGTAACCTCACTGGCCCTAAGTGAAACGAAAATTGCTTCAAGAACTTAACTTGTTTTTATTTAAAGAGCTTTTTCTAGATTTCGAACTGAAACATCTTTTATTGGTTAAACAAAATCCTAAGCCTCGGACACGTAGCCTGCGCTCTTGACGGCAACTTTTTGGCCATCACCATCACCATCTAAACCAGGGAAATTAACTTTGATATATCACAAATAGGTTGTGTGCAACTTCAAAAAAAAAAAAACAAAAATTTATACAAATGTAAATAATTAGAGTGCAGCAAAGTAAGTCGTGCCCCTTTAGACCAACTGAGGGTTAATAAAGCATCTTCACAATTTTGCTATTGTAGCGATGTTAGCAGTTTACTGACAAAAGATAAAATAATTTTTGCTAATCGATAAATAGATTTTTGAGGGTTTAGCAAAAAAAACTATTATTTTACAGACAGAAAGTTGTAACATAAAATGTTACAGGAGTTGTTCGGTAGTCACTTTTGGGAAAAAAAATAATTCGTTTGTTTTCATCAAATTACAAATTGCGTGCGATAACAATCAAAATTGTTTTCATATGATAAAAATGATTTCTTTCTTTTTAAATCCCCATTGTTCGAAAATGATGAAAAGCTGTTTACTT
Organism: Phania funesta; assembly: GCA_963932375.1. NCBI lineage: Eukaryota > Metazoa > Arthropoda > Insecta > Diptera > Tachinidae > Phania > Phania funesta. Next base: position 96,466,399 of record OZ010653.1, on the reverse strand, counting down.
CTAGGTACACTGTAAGCGGTAGAACAAGGAATTTTCTAACATTGTTAAAGGTTATCTAATTTTAAGGATCAATGTTTGCACGTACATATGTAGGTATGTGTATATGTAAGTGAAATCTGTCCATCAAATTGCAATTTTATACTTAACAACCAGAACAAAAGCCAGATGAGTAGATATGAGGATAACTGATAGTTGTTTGGTTGGTTGATTGGTTTGATGAAATGAAAAACACACAGACAGTTGTTAAAAGCAAACATTTTGTTACAGTATACAACTCGTACGTCTATGATCCCTATAGTTTATGTACTTGTTGGTTTATTTACACTTTTGTTTGCCATCGTGATACAGCACTCTATATTTTCGCAGCTTCTTTGGTTACCAACCTTTATGTTCATGGTATTAGGGGATCTAAATTCTAACAATTTGTAGTTGTGCCCGCATATCCTTGTTGCGAGGAACAACATGTTTGCCTCTGTTTAGTTTTGTTATAGTTGCATGTAAATCTATTGATAAGCCCGCCTGCCTTACTACATTGTGCAATATTTTATCAGTTGCTTTAAGAGTTTTCTTCTTGTTCTATTTTATTTTTACTAAATACAATACCGCAAAACAACCACAATTGTTTTTGTACATTTTCCGATAAATTCTAGTTTATATCCTTGTTGTTTCGTATCGCCAGGAATATCAAATTTTCATTTACCTTTCTCTTTTATTAAGATTTGACTAAATGTTTATATACTTGCATTTGTTCAATGCCGATTGCAAATATTCTTTTTTGAAGCACAATAGTCAACGCCACAGTAGGTTGCTGACAACCTAAAACATTCCTTGTTATCAATGTCAGCATCTTTATGTTACATACTCGTACATTTAGGTACACAAGATTAAATGATTCACTCAAACATGCATATGTACTTTGTGCAAATAATTATGAATGTATAAATACTTTTTGAAATATGTACACTTCTTTCACCTTAGATGGTCATTTTTATATTGAATTATGAGCTTATTTGGGGACATGTACTACGTTACGAAGAATGCTTAGGAGATACATATGTATATAAGTAAATGTACGTCAGAAAAAATTTCGTTCACACTAACTAAATATTTTTTATGTAGGGGGATATCAAAGCACACCGCTAACTTTATGGATACCTTTTCTATCGCCTTCTTTTCTCGAATTTATTTTAGACAACCGATTTGAAGTTTATGATTACCTTACCCTCAATCATGTCTCGTGCTACCATTAGCTTTTACTATCGCATGTAGTGATTTCAGACTGTTGACTGGTGACTGTCGATCGACGTTCTTTCTCATCACGTAGTCTCTTCTAATTGCTAGCATTTCTTTAAGGCTTAGACCAGTATAGCATTTACACTTAGCAAGTGTCTACCCGCGAGTATCTTTAGAATCTGTGTCGTCTACCTTTTGCGAGGTTTTCTTGTCTAACTATCCATTGTCCAATAAACACCAAAGATACTACAGAGATTAACCCCTCCACCTCGTGCGCGGCTTCATTGTCCGTCCCTGTCGGAATGTCACGCCTTAGAAGTAAATATTAAATATTGACCCTTCCACCCCTCGCGAAGCATTCTTTTCCATCTTTTCCGGATTCCTCCTTGGGCCAAATAAAACCGTAGTTTTTGCAAAAATTCACTTCTCTGGCTCTTGTGAGGCTGTCTGAATTATCTCACATAGGTTTCCATATGTACGTGTAAGTCTGTATTAAAACTTAAGATCGACTAGTATCCAGAGTTCGCATATTTTAGACCAAGCACGTGGATTAGGGATCTTTTATACTAGAGTATTAACTTTTCTGCGTTATACTTAATTAGCCAGACTCCTTGCAGAGACAAGAACATGGTACCGGCCATCTTCTACGTGGAGGTTTAAGTCAGAACTTCCGAGATTGCACTCAGTTACGGCAAGCCATATCTTTGGGCCTGCCAGCTGATGACCCCTAACTGGATTTATGTGGCTGTCTATCGAAAATTTTAATGTTTTTAAAAACTTTTTTTTACTTTCATTAGTATGACTGCTTTTGCAGATGGTCTAAAATAAGAGGAAAATGATATTTATCATATCTTAAGAATAAAATTCTACGGATCTGGACGGAAAACTTGCCACCATTGCTGAACGTAGAGTGCCGAACGTAGGAATTTTACTTTACATATTTAATGCCATGTTGCGCGTCAGCTTCTTTCCACGCTCTTGGAAGATGTCTGAAATAGTTATTATCCCGAAACCAGACAAGGACTTAAGCCAGGTTACATCCTACAGGCGCATTAGCCTACTCTCAGTTTTTGTGAAAAATATTTGCAAAATTATTCGTCTCAAGTGTAACTCCTTTTCTAAATGAGGTAAACGTTATCCCAGATCATCAGTTTGGTATTCGAACAAGGCACAGTACTATTGAACAAGTCCATAGAATCGTTACTACTATTAGATCGGCTTTTAAAAGAAAGCAATATTTTAAAAGAAAGCAATATTATAGACAATCATTTGGTAAAGTCTGCCATGATGGGCTACTTACTAAAATAGCTCGGGTTCTTCCTCAAAATACCTACAAGCTTCTAAAAAGCTATTTGTCAGATAGAACGTTTAAAGTAAGGCCAAAGGATCAGCTTTCTTGAGATGGAAAATCAGCGCAGGAGTACCTCAAGGTAGTGTGCTTGGGCCGCTATTACATATCATCTATACAACGGATATGCCGACAAGCCCACATACATATACATCAACTTTTGCAGACGACACTGCAATTATAAGTGTCAGTAATGATCCAAAGGATGCATCTGAAAAACTGCAGTCCCATATTCATAAGGAGACTGGCTAAGGTAAATCCATCAAAATGTGGTCATGTAACGTTTTCCCTTAGAAGGCAAAATTGTTCACCAATCACAATTACTAATATCACGGTTCCAGCGGAAACGCACGTTAAATATTTAGATATTCACCTAGATCGGCGCCTGACTTGGTCTCGTCATATTGAGCCAAAAATAAAGTCTATAAAGCTTCGAACAAACCAACTGCATTGGCTAATAAGTCCTAACTCAACTTGGGCTTTGGAGTATAAAGTCCTTTTATACAAATCCGTTATAAAGCCAATATGGTCAATATGGCATTCAGTTGTGGGGAACTGGCTGTGCATCAAACATCCAGAAGTTACAGAAAAGGCAGTCTAGGATTTTATGTCTTATCTTATGCGCCCCCTGGTATATAAGAAAGATCCATAGGGATCTAAAAGTTCCCACTATCCACGAAGAAGTTAAAACATACACGTCCAAATACGTAAACAAACTAATCCTACATTGCAATTTATTGCAATTTGATGGCCACCAGAGACTAAAACTGACACATTAAGCCTGGGGAGGCGACTCTCTCTACACAATAGAAGATAAATTATTCAGATTTGAATACAAAAAAATTAGTTATTACATTGGTAATAACAGGTAAATAATAATTTAGAAATAAGATTTGAATACTTATTGTAAATTTCTTTTAGTAGAAAGATTCAATAAAATATAATTAAGTATAAAAAAAAATATTTGTAAATGCCAAGGCTTACAAAAAGTTTTGCCAAACCCAGTTAGTGCAACAATGAAACCCTAAAGCGCATGCCGTATTCAAACAGGATGGTTAAGTTTATATTTTCCGAAAGCCCAGATGTCCTCTACAACATTATATTCACAATCAGCTTGTGCCTAATTTATGAATAAAGTATTGAATATTGATTTGCATATGTATACTGTTAATCCCATTAACATTTAAAATGTTTCTTTCAACTTAACAAAAATTGTCCATATCTTTACTAAAAACCAACATGTATGCAAATGGTCTTACTTCAATTTAAACACGATTTAATCCTGATTGATGTCTGACAAATGCCTTTCAAAACTAACAAATATGCATTTCAAATTTAAATTAAACAAAAACAATTTAATGTTTATTTAAAAAAATGAAAACCCTTAGAAAAATATTTTGACAAAGTGTTGCCATGTTTGTAAGAAATCCCCTATCAAAGGCAAAGGGATTTACCAGAAAAATAATAATGAAAATATTAATAATCCTAAAATAATATTAGGGAGCTAAACATATTTTTTACCAGCAAAAATATGAATATCATTTAAGGTTTCACTGGTCATATTTGAATTTTGAATAAGTAGCAACGGAATATTCACTTAAATGTTTGGGCAGGATTTCTTTAAAATCCTCAGCCATAATTTCCATTTGGTACCTTAATTTTTAAAAGTGAAACCAACAGAATGTGACTACTTTTGTTATTGTTTAGCAGCAACTGATGATGAGTAGTAGAAAAAGAGAAAAGAAAAGGCTCAACATGTTGACAATAACTGTTTGGATTTAGAGCTGTTTGTTTTTGAAAGTAGCTGCCGGTGTTAGTGGTGGCCCTAAATCCAAACAGGATTACGAGTTTTAACAAAACATCAATCTAATCAACAAAACGACAACACAAATACTTTTTACTTCTCTACATGATTCCAGCTCTTTGTCCTTCCTGCTTTGTTTGTTCAGTGGCAAATTAAAATGAATTTTTCTCATATAGTATTTGAAAATGCTTTGTGGTGCGTTAAATACTTAAACGACATTGTCACCTTTTGTGTCATACACATGACAGTGTTTTGTCTTTCAAATTTTATTTATTTTATATCTTTGCCAATCTCTTTACTTTTATCAATATCAAATTTCTAAACAAATTGTCATTTGAAAAAAATAAACCCTAAATGTTTTATTTCCCTTTGAATTTTTTTTGTAAGATTAACATTAACGATAAGGCCTCTCTGTGTGTTTGTGTGTATTGCTGCATTTAGTGTGTTTTTTTTTGTTGTAAGGAAAAAGAAGGAAAATCACTCAGGCGCATTAAGTTGATCCTGCTTATTTAACATTATTTTATGCTCTAATGGATTTTGAAAAACTTTAGTATTATTTTAACGAAATGTTGAGTTATTTTATTTCAAGAGGCAGTTGATGATAGTGTTGTGTTGTTCGTGTAGAATACAACTTGAATACAATCAAATCTCTTTTTCAATTGTTAAATAATCTGTTGGGTTGTTAACTTAAATGTCTGGCAAAAGAAGGGTGATGTTTATCACTACTTAGTTTGAAAAAATGGGAATAAATTAAAAATAAAAAGGTTTTCTTTTAATCAGTCTCTTTTTGGTGTTAGTGACAAAATGCTTTTGGTTGGTTAATGCAATATGATGCGATATGATACTCACAGTGAGATTATGACACAATCTATTGTAGCTTATTTGAAGCTCTTAACTAAAGATAACTTGAGCTTAAGGAAAACTCATATTTTTAAAATAATAGTGAACAAGTTTGCTCCTCACGCTCGAGATGCTTTATTAAAACTCAGATAAATTAATGGAAATTTGTATTTATTATTTTACGCAAAAATCACTTAACCTTTAAAATTTATTATGTTAAAATTGTTTTTCATGAATTACATCTAATTATTAGAGATGATCTTTAGGTATATAAAAGCTGCTATTTTTATAACTAACACCTAACTTTTTGGTATTACACTCAATTATAAACAGACAGGTAAAATAGATGAGATTTTACTAAAGACTTCTTCCACTTCTCAAATGATCTTTAGGAACATTTCAATACAACAGATGATTATTTCCTACTATTATAACACCATCTAAAGTGAAAAAATGTATTACGAATCGATGATACCGTTTAGTCATGTCTGGAGTGATCGATTATTCGATATTTTCCAAAACCCGGTTTTTAAATAGTTCGTATATTTGAAATTTTAAAAAGCCCGGTTTCCGGTTGTAATATCACGAGCAAATAAATGGATCAATAATCCTTGATGATTCTTAAATTTTGTACTTAGATAAATTTGTGGACATGGCAATTCTTCAAACGTTGAGTAAGCAACGTGGCAATGACATTTGTTTGTGTGTGTGTATGCGTTATCATTTAGTACAAATAGATCTAAGACGTAAAACTTTGAAAAGCCAAATTTCTATTCCCATTCAAACCGATAGCACCTATAAGTTTTAGACAATAAAAATACGAAAAGAAAAAGTCTTAACCCGGTTTTTTTCCAGAGCTCAAAAAACAAGTTTTTCAATATTTAAAAAACATACCATCGTAAACTCCAAAAACCAAGTCGAGTAGCTTCGTTGCTCCTCTGACTCATACCTGAAAGTCGGTCAGTTTCTTTTCCATATATGGAAACAATAACGAAATATTTTCCTTATATCTTCTTACAATTTTGTTTTCAGTTGTGAATTCAAAGTCTAAAAAGAACACGATTATTATAGAAAATATATTTAGCAATATTTTAATTTAAAAAAAATTAAACTGAATAGGACGAAATTACAATTGTTTTTTATACCTATATTTCATTTTATTGAATCTCTCTACTAAAAGAAATTTACAATAAGTATTCAAGTCTTATTTCTAAATTATTATTTATTTATTATTTTTTGTATTCAAATCTTAATAATTTATCTTCTATTGTGTAGAGAGAGCCGCCTCGCCAGGCTCAATGTGTCAGTTCTTTTTAGTCTCTGGTGGACGTCAAATTCCCATAAATTGCGTGCAAGGCAGTTGGGATGTAGGATTTGTTTGTTTACGTATTTGGACGTATGATGCATCCTTTGGATCATTACTGACACTTATAATTGCAGTGTCGTCTGCAAAAGTTGATGTATATGTATGTGGGCTTGTCGGCATATCCGCTGTATAGATGATATATAATAGCGGCCCTAGTACACTACCTGGAGGTACTCCTGCACTGATTTTCCCATTTCTTGAAAGCTGATCCTTTGGCCTTACTTTAAACGTTCTATCTGACAAATAGATTTTTAGAAGCTTGAAGGTGTTTTGAGGAAGAACCCGAGCTATTTTAGTAAGTAGCCCATCATGGAAGACTTTACACAAATACTTGGGAAATGTCTATAAATAAAGCTGAATTACTCGAGACGAATAATTTTTAAAATATCTTTGACAAAACTGACAGTAGGCTAATAGGCATGTAGGATCAAATTACAAATAAAAACAAAATTTATTCCGCTAAACACTTGTTTTGCCAAAAAAAACTTATCGGATAATAATCATTGGAATGGCGCATCCTATAACAGCCGAAAAGCATTTTAGCACCATTCAGGACATTATTACTAAAACCGATTTACTCTCTTACTTTTTGCTGCTCCCAAAACTAAATGAACTTACCACTGCAGAAAAAACTCTTTCAGACTGTTGGGGCGATAAAGGAGCCATCGTACCTAAACTAAAAGTGATTTCAAAATCATCCTGTGATAAGCGCTTTAAAAATTTTAGGTATCATTGTAAGAGATACCTTAAAGATTACTTTAAAGAGAAAAAATTTTGGCACTTCAAACCTTAAACCATTTAATTGTAGGTACTTTCTATTAGAATCACTTCGGATGCCTTTAGAATATAAGATTAAATTTACAATTCTTAAAAATCTTTTTCTGTTTTTCCAAATTTTATTTTTGAACTTTTTCCAAAAGCTCTAGCTTTTATGCATAAATTTCTTGTTGCTTGCTTTAAGTAGTTAAAAAGAAGCAAGCTGTGCCCAACCACAATTAACATGTGGAGGAAATTATCATAATTCTAAGCACATATTGCGTCAAAATAAATTTTATAGTTTTATTTAAAACCCATAAAAAATTAACGAGCAACGTATAAAAAAGTGCTTAAGAAACTAAAAAAAATATGAAGGTGTGAATTAACTTTATTGCTGTATTCATACACAGGTTGGTATCACAGTGGTTATGGCACAGTGGTGAGATTTAAGTATTGTATGTGGCAAGCTTATTTAAAAATAAGTTTTATTTAATTTAATATAACATTTTTTTTTTTAAACAAAATGTGGATGATTGGACTTGCTTGTCTCACAAAAAGAATTTACTAATAAGAAGAGGCCACTTATTCCTTGTAAAGCTTCTACTTTAGGTTTTACAAATCTTATTATATATTTTTTCGATCAGAATGAGCAGAAATAGGGTAAGTTTAAATATCCAGACAATATATCTAAAAAACTGCCCGTTCAAGTAATTCAAATTATCTAGTGGCCTCAGTTATTGAAGAATTCCAAAATTTTACTTTTAAAGATTAACAATTACTACAAATGACGCAAAATCTCCCAATTAAGTTCAAATGTAGTTAGGTTAACGCACGTGGGTCCGCCGATCCAGGCCCTTTGTGTTACCTGTGTATGAGAAAATTAAAGAAAGAGCAAAAAAATATAAAAAAGTTAAGGGTAAGTCGAAATACTGCAGAGTGTAAGTTGGAAAATGTGCAGCTTAATGTAGAAAAGGAGGTTTGATTGATCACTATAACTGTGTTGTTGTGGAGTCCACCTTAAATCAGTTCCAGATCATTATGAAGAAATATATTCCCCTTATTCCTACCTTTGATAGTTCGGGATGTTGCAAAAAACTGCACAGGAGATAAAAAACTGTGTCTCACTCAGCATAGTGGAAACTTCAACAAAAGTATTTGTAGGCAACACCATTGTTATCGCTTAGCTGCCAAACCATCGTTCCCACGATGTTCTTTAATTATGTCCTGTGAAATCTAACCATATCAAAACTTGGCATGTGGGTTCTTTCCACCATCTGGCCTAAGGCATAATAATATAAAGCAATATTATTTTACTTTTACATGCGGAAATGGAAATGCCACATAATTCCTTAATGTGTGAGTCTTGTAGCTTTGCTAGATTATCCGCTGTGCAATTGGCAAACTGCCGTCGACTAATTTGATTTATTTAAAACGAAAACCACGGCAAACGTAATCGCATCGATAAAACGTAGTTTTGGCGTGGTCACGTCAACTATATTATGTTCCCCTTAACAATATATTATTGTGGCAAACATATTTTAGTTATTTCAGAATATTTCAAACAATGCTCTAGCAGTGATAAATACACCATTATTTACAATAAAATCATTAAATAATCATAACAGTTATGACATAGCTGTGTTATACAATATAATTATGACACATGTTTTAATTACAAAAAAAATATTTTGACAATACAAAAATAATAAAATAATTCTAACCATAACATGTTATTAATACAAGCAATATGTAAAGTGTAATTGGGGTTATTAAAATTTGACCGAGAAGAAATCGTGAAATAGGTGTTTTCGGGAAAATGATGCGCTAAACTTCATTGAAGGAAAAATTGTCCACCTATAACAATAACAAATGCCACTGTTCCAGTGGAAACCCACATGAAACTTTGTCTCGTCATATTGAGGCAAAAATAACTGCCATAAAACTGCGAACAACTCAACTACACTGGTATAGGTCCTCACGCAACCTTGGCTTTGGAATACAAAGTCCTCATATACAAAACCGTTATAAATCCAATATGGTAATATTGCATTCAGTTGTGGGTACTGCTGGCACATCAAGTATTCAGAAGTTACAAAGAAGACAGTATAGGATTTTACGACTTATCGTATGCACCCCGAAATATATAAGAAAGTGCCATCTTATTGAGCCGCCAGGCCAAGTCTAGGCCTATGTATATTATCGGAAACCCTTCGCGCTCATAACTTAATTTAATCACAAATTAATGAAAATTGAAACATAAGGACTATACATATAGGGTACCTCATAGGTGTCGCCTGAGTGTTTTACCAAGGTTTAAGTAGTGCATATTTTAGTACTATTCACTGACTCACGCATTAATATTATGGAGCACTTCCACTAAAGCTAGATAGCTAGAATTTTATCTAAGGGGACAACCGTGTCCTTATTTGTATGCGACACTTCCACTATAGGTAAAGAACTGACGTTTGATATAAACTTTGAGTTAAAACAAGTTTTGTACATACATGTTGTAATAAAAATATTTATTACAACACCATCTCATTTTTAGGCAACTTGCTAGCTCGATAATTTAGGTGTCTAGTATGGAGAAGATTTATAAGAAATAGATTACCAAGCTAGGAGGTTGTCAAGAAAGATAAGGTTGTGTAGAAAACAGGAACTTGGTACTCATTTTGATCTCAGTACTTTTAACGGCCGACATTTTTGGAGAGAAACTTGGCCTTATTTTCATATTTATGTGTTTTGCGGTTATTATCTACAATAATAAGATAATGTGCGTGCAACCATATAATCGTAACATAATATGTTTACCTTAAACAGGTTTTTTTTTTAAATATCGCTTGTGCATAATTCATGGAGTCAACGAAAAAATTGCGTTAATATGTTGCACACAAATTGTTTTATTTCATTTCAACACGGACCTGTCCTAATGGAAAAATATAGTGTTCTTCCTTACAACCACTGTATTGCCCTACAATAATTAAATGTTTCTAAAGTACCCGCTTTTAATTATAAAAGAAATTACATTTGGAACATACATATAAAAAGGTAAGAAATATTTTACCATTTAAATTAATAGAATTTACTGTCTGCCTGGCTACAAAAACTCCAAAATAGTGTTGAAATGCGTGTCTAGGTTTACTAAGACAACTATTACAAAAAGAAGAATCAAAAAGAGACTGTCTGGGTTTTTTTTGTTACCGGGCTCTTTAGTGTCCATACAAGTCATGTTATTTACTGTCATGTGGAAGTTTTTTGTTTTTTTTTTCAACTCACCCACCAACTATAACAAATATATCTAAATATTCTAATAATGCTGTTGCTATAAAATTATGTGCTTTTTAAGTAAATACCCCACGTATCTGTCATTTATAATTATGCTGCTGGGTTCTTAGCATTATGGTCGTTACTTGGTTTGAGGTTCTTTTGCAGTTACTTTGTCCATTTGTAACACATCGAATATGCACTGAACTGTTTACGTAAGTAATTATACATATGTGTGAAATAAAACATCAAAGAGCAGGCATGTGTCAACGCCCCATTACGAGTATTGTTATGGCTGACAACATTTTAACACCTTGCATTGTTTAAATGCTTCTACTGAACTCAGCCATTCATTCATTCCTGCATTGTTGTTGTTGGTTTTATTTTGAGTTATTTTATATTTTCTCTCCTTAACTATACTTATTATCATTACAGTCATCATTATGCCGTGTACTACGTTTCACAAATAACAAACTAAATAAAACAAATAACGAACTAAGTAACCGACAGTAACAAATTGCGTCAAGTCAGACGGTGGCTCTTTTTCTTCGTAGTCTGGCATATAATTATTGTCATTCGAATTTGGCTGGCAAATTAATTTTTCCACTTATAGTAACACAAAGCAATAATTAACGATACACATGGTGTTGAAAAATTTGTATTTACGCTACCCTAATATATAGAGGCAGCAGAATAATTGTTAGTTGCATTGGTGGACATTTTTGGGAGGGAAGATAATTGCCGTGTTGTCAGTGGCAGTTGATTATAGACTGCCTTGTTGCATTTCAAACAAACAAATTTTTTAGTTGTTTGTAACAGCTGAAATTTAAAGTAGAGAAATTTGTAAAAAGTTAAAGATGTTGAAAGTTAACCGGGTCTTTAATATAAAAGTTTCACTACATTAATTCCTTAACATACGTTTTGTTCCTTAACATACGTTTATAACCTTTGTGTGGTCTTCACCACAAATTTTTTCATTCATTGCATTATTGAGGAAGAACTAGCAATTATTATACAATTCCACCAGGTCCGTATTCATTACACATTGTTATTTCAGACTTTTTTCAGCATTGAAAGCCTGTTGCTAGAACAACCAATCAGCATATCTACGGCGTTGTGAATGGTAAGCCGGCTTAAATTATTGCGCGAGTTGGACTTTATGTGGATGGAGGTGCAATTCCAAATGAAAAATACGTCATAGTAACCCGAGCGATGATGCACAGGCCTGAACCCATGTGTAATGCTTCCAGTCTCTTGATATTTTTTTATAATCTTGCCAATTCCTTGCACAGTAGGTCGATTATGGCGACCAGAACTACCTCGTAATGCTCGAAAAGTAGCCACATTTGAACCATCACTTTTGTAGTAAGTTTTAACTATTTTTACGCGTTCTTCGGTTATTAAACTATCGATATTCGTAAATGGCAAACCTTTCATGAAAGAAATAACACTTCAGCAGTGCGATTCACTAACTTTTAAGGATTCGACAGTCGCTAAAATTGTCTAAATTTTTAGTTGTTTGCAGTAACGACTGTGTGATTCACTAACTACTCGTAAACGATAGTAGACATCGTTAATATTCTGTTTATTCAAATTGGAATCAAGTGGCATCTCTGTCAGAAAATATATCAAATAAACGAAAAGCACACAGTAGAATGTTGTTTGTAAATGTTGTATATACATGATTTATAAACAGATCAACACTGCCCCTGAAAGAAACCATGAATTTTATTTTATCGAATAAATAAACAACACAAAAATTTACGTCGTTTATTTTTGTTTACAATCGTTTAGCTAACAAAAACAGCTGACTAAACGATAGTGAATATTGTTTAAAAAAATTTACTAAATAGCAACATCGCTAAACACTTTTATAATAATGAATCGCACTACAGATGTTTAACAGCTGACATCCTTGCCAGACCGGCGGTTTTAAAATCGCTAAATGTATAACCCGTTTTATTTTACCATGCTCTCGTTTAAAGTGGTTCGTCCACATCGGGACCTAATGTAATTACGCTAAGGACAGATTTGCAAAGAGTGAAAAGAATACTTTCCCGAGAACCGTGAAAAAGTTTTGAAGTTTTCAATGGGGAATTATTTAAAAGATACTCGCGATAATTGTAAAGATGATTAAATTAATTTTTTATAATTAATTATAATTAATAAAATTTATTTATATAATTACAACTGATATTTTATTTCTAATATTAAATAAGTAATTCGATCAATTCACTCTAAGGTACGTTAGATTAAATATTAACAGATTTTACATTAACAATTCTTTAGAACCAGCTCCTTTCTAATTTTCAACTGGTTGTTAATATTCAGGATATAACTGATAACGATACACAGCGTAACCAGGTTAAATTATTAAAAATTTATAATTTCCCAAAACTCATATATATAAAAAGAATTTCATTGAAATTCGTTTGGAAATATGACTGCTGTAAGAATAAATATAAATAAAAACTCCTTCAATTAAAATTATTTAGTTATTCCGTAAGCAATGTACAATAACATCCTATTAGCGGTAAAGTAATAAAATAAATATTTATGATTATTAGAAATATTAAAACTTTCGTTGTAATAACCAACAATCTACAAAGAAATTTTACAGAAATCGTGTTCATATTTTAAGTATGTACTCGTGTTGTAGGCAACTAAGGAGAAAACTGGTGAAAGCAACAAAACGTGTAAACAATTAATAAAAATCAAATAAAAACATATTTTTTGAAAAACAAAAAGATGTATGACGTATTGTACAATGTAAATAATACAAACGTAAATAAACGATTATGACACGTAAAATTGTGAGTAGGTTTAGTTATTGTGTGCGTGAGCTAAGAACGCGCGATCAAGGCTACTGCAGGCATGCGCCACACATTAGTCTTGACAAATTGTAACACATGCAATAGAAATTACTTAGAATCTGTTTGTTGTATTATTGTTATTTAGAGACAATAGAAGGTGGCTCCAATCTGAGCTACTCGTTCTGCTTAAGAAGTCATGTAATTTATTTAAAAACTATTTATCTTTTAGTAAAATTTCTTGCAACTTTTATTAAATAACATGGTTATCAGTTAACACAACCAAACAACACATTAAATAGTTCATAAATTTTCTAGTTGCTCTATTGTTTGGTTGAACGTGTTTTCCTTTCCTAAAAATATTATTTTTATATTTCTTTCTTTAACCAAGACCTGTGATATCTTTAGAGGTAAATCGTGTTAGTTTGTTTATATACTTCGCTGCTTTCCAAATTAAAATAATAAAAATTTTCTTTGGCGAAATATGATCATAATCAATTTTCAAGCTTAAATAAAATATTCCTTTACTATTAAGATTTTATATTCGAAATAGGCAACGTTGGTCAGGAGGAATCCGTGGACCCTACTTCTTTGAAACTGAAAACGGCGTAACGTTAACTGTCAATGGAGAGCGATATCGTGATGTGATTGAAAACTTTTTAACGCCACAACTGCTTGATTTAGGCTTGACTAACACGTGGTTTCAACAAGACGGTGCCAGGATTACAATGGAATTACTGCGAGACCTCTATCCACAACAAATTATTTCAAGGAATGGTGATGTTGATTGGCTTTCACGGTCGCCTGATTTGACTGCTCCGGACTGCTTTTTGTGGGGATATCTGAAAATCAAGGTTTATGCAAACAAACCAGAAACGCTAGAGCAACTCAAACAAAATATTCGTGATGAAATGAATGAAATACCGCGTGAAATGTGTGAGAACGTAATGAAAAATGTCTTCAAAAGGGCTCGAATTTGCGTGGCTAACAGAGGCAGACATTTATCTGATAATGTATTCCATACATAATTGCCGAGATTTAATAAAACATTTATTAATATACGACCCATTCTTTTTCATTTAATCAAAAATTATAAACAAACAAAGCAGTATACCTTCCCGGCGGACACCCTATATGAAAATTGAATATCTCTACAGTGCACTGCAGTGTAATGTAAGCGGTTTAGGCCACTACTGCAAATCGTTTGACATGGCAATACTTTTTTTGCCTAATTTATTGGTTCTCATATTCACATGTATACTTGAATATGGAGGCAGATACAAAGGCGTTCCCAATAAGTGTTGGTCGATGTTGATAGTCTGTGGGGATATCGATGTACTGGCGGTCTCTATTGCCACTGATGCTAAGTCAGCTTGTTAAGCGACAACGCATACTGGGTTTCATCGCCTCCAAAGAGGTGCTAAATGATTTTTTTTTTAATTCAATTTTTTTTAGTAAAATTTTGAATCTGGTAAGTATATCATATATGTATATATATATATATATATATATATATATATATACATATATATATATGTATATATATATATAAATAAATATATATATATAAATGTATATATATATATAAATATTGATATATTTTTCCTCAAACGTTTAAAACCTACAATTTTATTATGGAATCGTCAACTTCACTCACTTTAGTACATGACTGAAAATTCTTCGTATAAAATTAATCGTTATATTAGTTTTTTCGTATTGTTATGTAAAAATTGCGTTAGAGATGGACGCGTGGGAGATATACACTCACTCTTATCTATAAAAATATTTGACACGTTGTATAATTTTTTTGCGATTGCGTCTTTATACTGCACGGGTAATTAATGTATGTATGATATAAAATATTCTTTCGATAAAGGTGAAAATAAAAACATAAAAAGAAGTAAATAATGATCTGGTATTATTCTAAAGTCGGGTCAACCAAGTGTGTGAAGTGCAAATAGCAACAAGCATTGCCGTCATATAAATAAAAATCCATCCACTAAAAAGTACTATTTGGTGCGCATTTTAGGCCCGCTAATCAAATACATTATACTTATTAAGACAGCGTCTGTCAAACCTCTTACTAAAACAACATGACAAGTGGTAACATATCAGGTACATAAAGCTCTCCTTTGGCAGACGCATTGGTCATTAATAAACAATGCTAAAATGTGTTGTCAAATTCGAGATGGCTGGTTTGGAAAACAATTAATGACAAATACGCCAAAAGAATGCCAGATTGGCTAAAAAATCGATTTCTCATAAAAATTGGCCGACTGTAACTTAGAGAATTTTACAGTGTGACAGGGGCTTGTACGAAATATATCTCACCCAGGAACTTCAAATCAGTCACTTCTTCGTTCGTTCTTTGAGAGTTTAAAAAGAACCCTATTTTAGGTGAAAAATCACCTTTAGGAAGAAATACAATTTTATATGAACACTTAACATACACGAGGTACACCAACTAGCAAAGCAGCCAAAAATTGTAAATTTGGAGTAGGACTTTGGGCATCGACATTGTTCCATACCTTTGCGAAACTAAATATCCTGAGGAGCTACAAATTAATTTAAGTAAGTAATAACTAACATAAGAACGAAAGAGAAAGAAATTTATTTAAAACAATAACTATAAAAGTTTATCAAGTTCTGGCTTTGTATTGAAGCTAGACTAATGCAAATGCAGTACTTCTTTAGCGAACGTAAGAGTTCGTTCGATTACATACAATTTTATGTGGGCGTGGGCCGGAGTTCCACCGTAAAATAAGCTGGTCTGATTCTTCGGTGAAGCCGGAATCTTCATTGATACTGGACGCTACTGCGGTGATGTTTACTTTACCTCGCACCAATCTTTGTCTGATTGATTGCCACTCCCACCAAAATATATACTCACGATGAAACATTTCCACGGTACGGCGAATTGCTGGTATGATGACCGACGAAATTCATGTTGCGTAAAAACCGCTTCGCTGAAATTTTATATAATGGCTTACTAATTTCGACACGTTTGGCTAGCGTACACCGATGAACGAAAAAGTGACAACCTTTACGAAATAATTTCTATGGAATCTATTTTGCAACATTTGGTTGGGGTCGACCTGTAGAAATATATGGGTCTTTTGTAATTTGTATATTCTTGTTCTATACTCTCAAGCTTTGTTTCAGACGGCTATTGTATTTATCAAATTGAGGTTCCCTGAAATTTCCAATTACTCTCATCACAGTTGGCGAAAATTTTCCAACTTGGAAAAAATTTCCAACTCTAGCTGGGGCTATTTTATAATATGAAATAATGAAATTTATGTTTTTGCGATTCTCTATATTTAGTTACGCGAAAATGCTTGCCGTAAATGTTTTCTCTTGCAGGAATGCCGGAAAGGTATAGTGTGTACGGAGATTATGATTATGCCATCAAATTCTATTTTGACAAGGTATCTGATACCTGTGAGTACGTACGCCTACATAAACTCACGTAAACATTTTCCCATTTTGTTATTTCTTTACTTAAAATCTCATTTTACAAAATTTGTTTATAACAAGATTTCAAGGAAAAGTCGTAAAAATATTGTTTTCATTAAGAGATTTCTTTCCAACTTTCATTGAATTATTAACATTTTATTACTTTAAGAATAAAACGTCATAAAAAATTATGATTGTATTCTTAAATATTTATAAAGGAATTTTTTGTGTATTTTTTGGAAGTTACGTGCGTCAGTGCAGTACGTGTAGCGCCATATTTCCTGCAGCTATATGGTAATGAGTTGGGGAATTTTTATATTTGTTATTAATTTTTAGTGGCTTTTTTACAAGAATTATTAGCTGTTTGTTTTTTTTCTCTCAAATATTATGTGGGTGTTCGACTAAAATTATGAAGTATAAAACTGAATGAAAACAATGGTAAAGAAACAATGGTGCTGACAATAAATAATTAATTTAAATACAGGGTCCGTCAGGAAGGTATACAACTTTGTTTGTTTATAATTTTTGATTAAATGAAAGATAATGGATCGTATATGGATAAATGTTTTATTTAATGTCAGCAATGGTGTATGGAACACAATATCAGCTAAATGTCCGCCTCTGTTAGCCTAACAAATGCGAGCCAGCTCCAGCGTTTCTGGTTTATTTGCATAAACCTTGCTTTTCAGATATCCCAACAAAAAGAAGTCCGGAGCCGTCAAATCAGGCGATCGTGTAGGCCAATCAATATCACCATTCCTTGAAATAACTTGTTGTGGAAAGAGGTCTCGCAGTAATTCCATTGTAATCCTGGCTGTGTACGATGTGGCACCGTCTTGTTGAAACCACATGTTAGTCAAACCCTAAGAATGCTGTTGTGGTGTTAAAAAGTTTTCAATCACATCACGATATCAATCCCCATTAACAGTTAACGTTACGCCGTTCTCAGTATCAAAGAAGTAAGGTCCAATGATTCCTCTTGACCAAATTGCACACCAGACTGCCATTTTTAATGGAGGGAAAGGTGACTGATGAACAATTTGAGGGTTTTCCATTAGCCAGAACCGACTATTCTGTTTATTCACATATCCATACAAATGAAAATGTGCCTCATCACTCATTATGATTTCTTCACGAAAATCGGGGTTGTCATAGGCGAGCTGTAGCATCCTATTGACATAGGTACGTCGGCGTAAAATATTAAATGGTCTTCTGGAAGAAGCACTTGTGTCAACTGATTCTTAAAAAGAAGCAAATGAAAATCTTTGTGCAAAATTGTAGCCAAAGTTGTTCTTTGAAGACCAAACTCCGAGCACGGTGTCGAATAGAGGTTGATGGATTGTTTTGAACACTTTCTTGAACATCAGTAATGTTTTTAGCCGATCTTGCAGTAGGTTGTGGTTTATGCTTGGGCCTATTAGCTACAGTTCCTCTTTCGTCGAAATCATTCACTACACAATAAATAGTGCGTCTTGTGGGCACGTTGTTCCTTCCAAAAATTTTATTAACTTTCTTATCGTTACAGTAATCGATTATTGATTTTGATAAAATGTTTAAACGATTAAAACATGTTGGTTTACCGAATATTTTTTCATAATAAATTTATCACGTCTCTACTTCACCACTGCTTAATATGAACCGTCAAGACTAATGTTTACCAAATTGGCGGCAAAATAAAGTAGTATACCTTCCCGGCGACACCCTGTATATTAAACTGTCAAAGTGGCGATCATGGAATGTTGGCGTGCTTCGATGTATGCAAGTAACATACTCCAATGAGAAAAATATAAGACTCACGAAATAAGTCCCGACTGAAACCTTACTACCCTCTGCAAAACGCTTGCTTTCAAGCGTGAAAAACTCTGCTTTACAATCACACAGAATTTAACAAAAATTACGTAAAATCATCACTAGCATCTTTAAATATGCTTTAATTTAAAAATATTTAAGGGCCATCTTCGGCCCACTATATCGTTGTTCAAGTAAAGGGCAAAAAATACTAATTCCGTAACACGTTATAGGGTTAAAATATTCCACAGTAATCTTCCTCATAGTGTTCTTTGTAAATGTAAGATTTACATAATTCACTATGACAATATAAAAAATGTTTGTGTTGTAGAGTGTCTTTTGTCTCAACGAAACTAAACTATCAAACTCCACAAGACTGTAAAAAAGTCTATCATATTCATAATTTTCCCTTAATATTTCAAACACACCCACTTATTATTTGGATTATGACACTAATTATTCACCCTTCTATTAATGTCTCCAAGTCATATTCCAAATGCCATTAGTACTCACACTCAGACCTTCATTAAATATTTTCGCTTTGTAATTGCTCATTAAATATTTACAACTTTTAATTGAGGTCTTTTGAAACTTAATATTCAGAAGATCGAAATCTAAATAACCACGAAAAATAATAATTATTTTTTCATAATCAACGGTCTTTACAAGAAATTTCAACAACACTTAGTGCATAATAATTTGTTTAGTGAGAAAAATTATTCACAATTTTCCTTAGGTTCCTAAATATTCGAAGAAAAACTAACAAATATAAAAGAATGATTTACAATCAACAAATGGGCGCCATTTGGGGTATTTTGTAATAAACAATTAAAGTAAAATTAATGTTTACAACCAAGGCAAATTAACGAAAATCTACACGAGCTTTTAATTATCATAAAACAACAAGTAGACACAAAAAACTGCCAGACACAAAATTAGAACGTTGAATGTTTAGTGTGTAAGAGTTATTATTAAATTCATCAAGGAACACTGACTATTAATTAAGTATTTGAACAGAGAGGACATGTCGCATGATAAACAAACCAAGTATCAAATTAAACCCTACGCTAAGTTTTTTGAAACACTCCACAAGTTGAGCTCTAGTAATATGGGGTCCTTGTACAGGGTATCTGCTTACAGTGCCCATGATGCCAAAGAGTTAGCGGATGATATATCGGAGGTTTTCTGAGAGTCCCCTTTTTGATTTATAGCCATTTTTTTAGCGTTAATTGGTCAACGGATAAGAAGTGTGGTAGCGCAAAGGCAGCGGGGAATGCTTCTCCGGTTATGAGACAAATTAATCCTTGATCAAGGTATTGTCATACAACAATATCTTCTTACTTCTTATTGGTTTTGTATTCGCCAATTTTCGAATGAACCGCCTTTGTGGAAAACAAATCAAATAAGTTCACACATTCTTTGTGAGTATAATATTTTAATTAGTATTGAAAACGTACTATTTAATTGCGATCTTTCGTGCTGATAATATCGGCCTTAGTGGTTGGCGGTAATAATTGATCTGAGGCACAACAGAGCCCAAAGTTGGTGTAGTGTCGGTCGGTGGGAAAGAACACACTCGTACGCGACCTTAGCTTTTATTCAAATAAGTTCTCTGGCAACATATTCACTACATAAGCCACGGATCTAGAGTGGGTACAAAAAAATGTATAAAAAATTTTAGAATTATGATATTAAAAAATTGGATTTCTTTCTTTTGGTTAGGAGAACAATGGACCCGACCCTATTAAAAATTATATTTTTTACTTTTTCATTTAAAGTGTTAAATATGTATGTGTCCTCAAACGAGTACTTTAACTATTCATGCCTACCTACTAAACTATCAACTCTTACAACAAAAATATTTTGTTACAACTACTTCTCCTCCCTCTCTAGAGAACAAAAATAGCATAATACACTGCAGCTATAATATCTGTGCGGAGGAGGATCAAATTCGCAACAGAATTACTATGAATTTATTAATATAAAACATGTTCTATTGAGTAGAAATTCGACAAATTTTATCTAATTATAAATCTGTTTATGTATTTATTTTAATTGGGCCCTACAAGGCATCGTTTAGTACGACAACTGTATTGCAAATATTGAATGAAATTGCATTTTCCTACAGAGACTTGGAAAATTTACACTGATTGTAGTTAAATGAATGTTTTGGGGGAAAGTCGCAAAATAAGTGTTCTGTGAATTAACCATTGTAAGGAAGTAGGGTTTTCTTTGAAACATGCAATAAAAATACACTATATGGTGAAACTTTTTTCTAAATTTTCTATAATACAACATTCAAAGAGCCAATAAAAAATTTAATAATAGCAAAAAAATTCTCTATAAGGATTTATTAATTAATAAATTAATTTATTTTAATGCGCTTGATAGTTAGATTACTACTTATCGAGCAGCATAAAGCCAATCACATGTTACTTGTAGTGAAAGCTGTAAATGTCATTTTTTTCTTTCTGTCGAACCTCCTTGGGTTAATGCTTATGCATTTCTGGAAATATGGTACTACATATGCGAGTACATACCAACTCTCAAATAATAATCTAATACAATATGATAATTTTGATATTTTGTTAACAAATAATCACTTTAGTTCTGAAAACCATTTGCTCTTAATGCGCAACATACCCACAATACAATTTAGTTGTTGCAAACTTATGTATTTTAGATCTGCTTAAATAAAATTACAAGTCAAAATAGCAAATTATATTATAATTTTACTAAAGTACTAAATTGTATATGTGAGTAAAGTTTTTGAAAATAAGCTCCTAGATACGAATTAGTTGCAAATTATTGCAAGGGCGGGAATTACTTGCGAGTAAAACTGGACTTGTAGATATTACACGGATATTGTTAACATATTTTTCATAGGCATCTCTTCCTTTTATTTCGTTAGACGGATACAAAAGGGGAAGGCATTATTTGCCTTCCCCTTGAGTTTTTGGCCTAGAAGCGGCCTTCAAGTCTTAGTGGGTATTTTTACGTAATAGGCTATTCTAAGTGCCTTAAAGCATTTTGCACGCTATTTGCCGTGGTTTTTCTTTGAATTTTGTTACATTAAGAAACTGGAATAACTTTTTTTGTAATGCATGAAATTTATTCAATCTTTTTTTCATTGGAAAGGTCAGTGAATTGTACTAAAAATAGTTCAATTAATCTTAAAGATAATTAAATTTAAATGCCAGCCTGCGCATTGATGCAAAAAGTTGTTCGGCTATTGTGGCTCGAATTGATTGTTTTAGTTCATCCACATTTGTCGATTGCGAATTTGCGTGCCTTTGCACTACCTTGTTGAAACCACAAAGAATTGAAACAAATTTTTTCTCGGTGTAGTTCCGCATAGAAAAATTCTTTTAGCATGCTCAAGCAACGGTCTCCAGTAACAGTTACGCTGTGTCCGATTATTTCAAAGAAGTACACTTCACTGTGATGAGAATTTGAAGCAATTTGCTCTCATGCCTTATTTCTGGGTTGGAAGCATTCCATATGCGGCGATCTTGTTTGCTTATCTTGCCGTTCAGATCGAAAAGAGCCTCATCAGACATGAGAACACAATTCAGTAAGTTATCGTCCTCTTCCACCTTTTCAGGCATTTTCTGGCGAAATTCCAAGTGAATCACCAAGTCTGATGCATTAAGTTTATTAGCCGTTTGAGTTTGTAAGGGAATAAGTTCAAATCCTCATTAATTATTGTCTGCAAGGTTTTCCTACTTACACCCATTTGAGCAGATAATCTTCTTGTTGAAACACTAGAGTTCCAGCTACGGCAGCAATAGTTTCCTCAGTTCGAACAGAATGGTTTCAATTATAAGTCCCTCTAGCGACTGTCACATGCTCTGAAAAATTATTCACTAGTCTCATAATGGTCCATCTACTTGGAGGATCGCCTGCAACGTGCGTCTATATTCTCTTTGAACCAAACCTATAGACACCAATGAGTGATAGCGGCAGTCAATCCAAATTCTAAGGATGAACCTACAAAAACAAAATTCCAGATTACTTAGATAGAAGATAAGTTATTAAGTACTTCCAGATGCGAGAAATCATTTTTGTTTTCAGAGTCACGTTTTTGCAGATCTAATCTTATCATTTTGGGTATAATTTATTTTAACAGCTGGTTAAAACAATAGCCAATTATTGTTCCTGAAAAACGAAAAATGGTTTCGAAGACCGTAAATAAGTCAAACTTTATAGTTATTTGCATTTGGAAATGTGGTTCTCTCTACTCTTCATACAGCATCTAATTCCACATACAAATTTGTTACTGCATCTAATACCATTAAAAATGTTGTTCTCGCCGGCAGTCATAATTTACCCAAATGGCTTTGATGTTTGCTATGAAATATCACCCCTACCTAATGATACAAATAAATCTTTTCATTCCACCCCTGTTTCCCCTCATCTAACACTTTCCGCTCTAATCTAATAATCACATAATTGGCCATCTAAAACGAAGTAGCAACGAAAGATAAACTCAATGACAAACACGGCCTGTCATCACAAAATGTTTTATTGTATTTGGTTTCTTGTTTAAAGACAGTCAAACATATCTAGTGTGTGGCTTATCATCAACTCATGACAGTTGTTATTCAATTGTCATTTATTTCTCCTTGCTTCTTTTTTGTTCATATTAAAGACAAACCTTAATGCCAACTAAGGGCTGTTATTTTATTTATTTTAAAGATTACAGTTTTTACTTATCTGTATTTAAAATTTGTTATTGTTGCGTTAGACACACACAGAAAAAAACAACAAATGTTGTTTTTTCATTTGGTTAGTTTTGCTCCTTTTTGATTATTTTTTTATTTCCGTTTTTATTGCATTGTTAAAAAAAGGATAATAAGGATTTTTTCAAACTAGATATTTTGAAGTGGTTTTTGTTTTCCCTATCTCGTCTTAGTTTTTCTTGTGGCAAATGAGTTCATTGTTAGTTTTGGTTGTTTTCTCTTTTCAAATCTTTTGTTATTTTTAAGTGCCAAAGATAAACAAGTTTGCTTTAATTTTTGTTATTTTGGGATTTTGAAACTAAAGAGACTATTTGTTTTTTTTTTATAGTCTGCAATGTGTGGTCGGTATGGTGAACGAATAATGAATGGGTTTATTGAGAAGGAAATTAATGGGAAAATAACTGCAGTGGTTACTAGAGGAAGTTTGTATGTATATTTAATTATTATTTAAATACATACATAAGTAAAAAAGATCCCTTTCTTATAGAGAAGAGTTCTGGGAGAATAAATGGCCAGCATATGGCAGTCATAAATTTTAATATAACTGTGAAATGATATTCTTGTTATCTTTTGCAGCTTCTCAGTAGCAATAAATAGGGTGATACAAATTGTAACAAACTCATTAAAAATTATAAGTAAGCATGACTTCTAGTTACAGTACAGAAATTGATTTTATTAAATTTCTTCTAGGTTACCATATGCAATTTGCTTTTAGCCAACCATTGGTTGGCAATGAAAGCATTGTATGTATTTTTGTTTCATCTTAAGTGGATATATTTTAGTATCCAATTGATTATGATGAAGAAAACATCTATATTATTATGTATATAAATTTCTCGCCGTGCCCAGCGATTAGTAAGTTTTTATTGTTTTATTCCGAACTACAAATATTATTAATTATCAAGTAATTTTAATCATATAGATGTTGTCTTCATCATAATCAATTGGATACTAAAATATATCCACTTAAGATGAAACAAAAATACATACAATGCTTTCATTGCCAACCAATGGTTGGCTAAAAGCAAATTGCATATGGTAACCTAGAATTCAATAACAGAAAAAGTTAGAGTGTTGTAAAACTTCATTCTCAACCAAGGAAAAAAGACTATAATATGGAAAATTCAAAAATTGAGAAATAGTTCATTCTCGTATTCCATTTGTCTTAAATATTGGTATAAATAGAAGTTCTTTAGACACACAATTTGTAGATAAGACACGAAGAATGTTGATAACGTGTGTAGCGACATAGAAAATGCATTCCATTCAGCTAGATGTCTAATAAAATTAAAACTTTTACTGTTTTCAAAGGTTATCCATATTAAATAAATAATTCTCTTTCTGAATAGAAAGAAAAACGAACTCATGCCTAAAGAATATGAATTACTTGATAATTAGTAATATTTGTAGTTCGGAATAAAACAATAAAAACTTATTTTAGAAAATGTTTTTTATTCCCATTTTATGTTTATTATAAAATAATGCAATTGATTGTTGCGAGTGAATAAGCGAGTCTCTATGCGCATTTCGCTGGGTATTTCGGCCAGCTCATCAGGAAATCTTTAACCATTTTTTTAGAAAAACTTAAATCTCTTACTCCTAAACCTCCTTAGATCACATAAGAGCTCTAAGGAAATCAAGAAAATAACATTAAAATTTGTATTTTTTTTCTTACTTGCTTTACTACGATTGGTTGATTTGGTTAAGGTAGAAAAGCAAAAACTAGCAAATGTTTCCAATATTAGCTCAAGCTATTGCATATATATTATAAAGTCGAATTTATTAGTAGCGGAAATCACTCTTCGTTGCATATCTGCAATTTTTGCACACTTGGTATGATTTTCTGCCACAAAGCGTGAGTGTCTTTTTTAAGCGTTTAGCAAATTTATTACAGAGTTGCATAAAGTAACTTTGCCGCATGCAATAAGCTAAGCCGCAATCAGTATATAAACGCTAACGCCGTCTCTAATATGTTTACGCAAAGCAAGTATTTGGTGTGTGCATAAACTTTCTAAAATCTTTTATCAATTAATGGAGTTTTGTTTAATATTTTAATTCATACTATTTTAGCAAAAAAAAATTTAACAGTCTTAGCTTAAATTTTAAGTCTTCACAGGCTGTTGTTGTAAGCACAGGTGTCTAGTTGCTTTAATGTTAAAAATAAAATGATATACACAGTTTTTTAAGCATTGCAAATTACCAATCTGCAACGATTTTTGCCTTAGCATATTTGCTCAAGTGTAGCAAACCTTAGTTTCATATATTTTGCTGCTGTGGTTTTGCAAAATGTAGCATATTTGCTAGACCTGCTACATTTGCAAGGTTTGCAAGGGTTGTTTACAACCAAGAGTGAGTTATTCTTTCTGTTAATAAATTAATTATTTTAGCTAAATTTTTATGCTCCACTTTTACTTGTTTTAAGGTACAGTCTTTGAATTTTTAGCTTTGGTGTATTAGAGACTTGTGTAGTCCTCTTTTGATGGTATTTGCCGGAAAGGGACAACAAATACCGATACATCAAAGTTTTAGATGGTTAACATGTTTCATAAAAATGCTCCTCGTAGTATTTAGTACAAAATATGGACTTGTCTTTTCAGCGGAAACCTTTGATTAAACTTGTTTAATAATGTCACTTGAATTCTTCCCAGTGTATAAATTGCAAGTTCAGGGCTGCGTTTGTTCATTTTATAACTGTGTTAAAATGTTGGAAAGAGTTTTATTTGACAGTTAAATTAGTTGACTATATATTTAGAATGTTTCAGTATTAAAAGTATATTTCTATAACGCAACGCAAAATATGATAAAAGCTTACTATGAAATGGTTTATATTCACAAGATAAGGTACCTATATCTAACTTATTGTGTACTTAAAAAATATTTATTGCCTCCCCACAAAAAGCCACTAAATTTTGTAAATGTTCACGTACCCAAAACACATAATAAAAAATATGACTGCAGTGATGACAAGAGAGATATTGACTAGGAGAGATATTGACTAGGAGAGATATTGACTAACCTATGCGACTGTGATGTTAATCCACTAGAATCACCTCTGTCTAAATACTATAATTTTGTTTGTATTATACTTTAAAACAGCGCATTGATAAGTTGTTTGTTAGCCACTAATACTTATATAAACGAACAATTTAAGTTTTTCTCAGTTTATATTATTGCTGTTATTATACCCAAGCTTTCTTTTCACCTCTAAAATACTTTTTAACTACGTATACATACATATATTTTGTGTTTCATCTTTAGCCTTTCATTTTTATGTTATGCTGTAATGATTTCTGGCACGACTGTTTTCCTAATACGAGTATATCCCTGTGCTGACTTCAATTGTAGCATAATGTTTGTGTAGAATGAAAATATTCTTACAGCAGGCCTAAGCAGCATTTAAGAATAACAAATGCATGTTTAATTCAGTATCAATACATGGTTATATTTAAATATTGTAGGGACCTGACTATGTCAAAAATATGATAACTGAAGTTAATTTTATTGGGAAATATATGTTAATAAATAATTTTTGAAGAGATGCCTAAGAAGAGTCCATAACTTAACAACTTTTGTATCATACGTAGCCGCCTTACCAAACATTGCCAGTAAAGTTTATACTAGTATTTAATGGTAAGCGATACTGTTTGATAATTGAGCTGAGTTTATAAATTATTAACCCTAAGACCGTGGTAGATTTGGCATGTCCACAAAAGTGAACTCATAATTACATGCATATTTCTTAAACATAGTATAATTAGCATCGAAATTACGTTAAGCCAAATAGGACTTAAACAATTGCAAAATTAAAAAAATATCGTCAAAATGTGTCGTACGTATCTATGGAATAGACTTAAGTTACATGCTATCCTAAGCCGGATCATTGTAAGAATGCGCAAAAGGGAGCAACTTTAATCATCCTCATAAAACTCCAACGTAAACTATTCAAAGACCCTTTCGTTTTTTTTGCCAGAATCCGTTGCGGAAACTTGTATTTTTTTATGTTGAACATTTTAATTAAATTTTTTTATTTTCAGTAACAGAATTCTCAAGAGCTTATCTAACAGTTTGGGTTAGTATTCCAATGCGTAATTTATTATGTTCTTTAAGGCAAACAAATAAGGGTCGGCAAACGAACAGTAAGTTGCTACTTAAAGGCAGGTCTGGTCGCCTTAGTTACGCTTGGTATTTCATTGCTCATAAAATTACGCATTTACATATTTATTTAGCAACTAATCTATGTTGTTGTCTTTGAGGTCCAAATTAAATTTAATTACCCTTGAATTTTGAATAACTTAAAACTAAAGTTGAAAGGCGTTCGATTACAATTACAAATAATTAAAATGAATAAACTGCGTGTATTTTTAATTGAAGGTTTCTGCTAACTATTACATGTAATCGTAATTGAAAAATTTAAATTACTATTACATCTAGTTATAATTTAAAAAAAATTTAATTACTACTGCCTATAATTTTAATTAAGAATTATTATATTTACATATAAGTGTATGCAAAAAGTAAAAAATCAATTACAATTACAGGTATTTTTTCAAGTAATTACTTTCTTTTAATAAATAATTAAAAATGCGGCCAGCGGGATTTATTAAAATAATTTAAAAAAACTTATATGTATATTATTTCTTACTTAGTTACATTTAATCATAATTCCTAATTAAATTGTTTGTAAATGAGATATTTTAATTACTTCTAATTGTACTTAAAGTTCAACAATTAAAATTACATCTATTTGTACTTAATGGTTATCTTAAGCTTTCATAACAATTAGCTGAGACTTAAATGTAATTTATACTCCCAGCTCTGGCTCTGGCTTTGCTAATTTTGTGCATAGAATTATTTTCTGTATACCCATGTTCTTAAAAATTTAACTAAGTACTTTTTAAATTTCTTTCAATTATTTACACTTTTTAAAAGAGGTTACCAATCTACAAGAGCGGATTAGTTTAATGTCTTGTGTATTTGCAAACATAACATTGTATCAGAGTATTAAAGACACCATAAATACACAAACGAAGCATAAAACTAAAACTATATACTACTTAAAGAATTTAATAAAACTAAAAGAAATACTAAATAAATTAAACCGTATTTAAATGTGCTCAACATACAACACTCGTATTAGAGGCAGTCAATCATTTAAGTAATCCGCATTAAAAACGCTTTTTATGTTTCGAAAAGGAAAACATTGACAAAAAACGAACAAGAAATAAAATAGCAACCCATTGAAAACTTAAATACATTTTTCTGGTTGACTATAGCAGGATTAAAAGTAATTAGTGAATTTGAACATGGAAACCATATAGATGATGTGATAATGCCAGGCAACAACGAGTAAAATACAACATGTTAAGAAATACATCCAGTAGACCTTTGCAATTTCACATTAAGCTCACGTAATGTTGTTGTTTGGTGAATGTGGTTGAGAAAACAGTTGGAGCAAAAGGAAAACAACAACTACAACAACATTAAGGAATTAAAAAGGCATTAGCACAGGTATTAACACAAGACAATTAACTAGTAATTGGAAGAATTGTTTGGGGATTTTTAAGCAGAAATTGTGAAATTAGTTTATGCTTACTTTCATTAAAGTTCAATATTTATATAACGAAATTATATTCCTCAAATATATATTATTTTAATATTTTAAATCTTACAGAAAAATTTAAAACTTTTATAACATCATAAATGTAGCTAAACTTTGCAGATAACAGGTTGACATGATTCATTTTAAAATAGCACAGTTTTTACGAATCGAAAATCAATCCAGCTCAGATGTGAGTGAGACTCACATTACTTTAAATATAATTTAAGACAATTTCCCCGGCATTTGTTTAGATTTAGATGTGTTTTTATGTTAACTCACTCCAAAAGAACAAAATTTCACAAAAAATAATACAAAAATCTAATTTCACATCTTAACTTCAACAACAATTTCAGCAATATAAAAATTTCACACAAAATCAAATTTTTTTTTTGTTAAACATCAAATTAGGAATTCACTAAAAATTAAAAGATTTACATAAAAACTTTGATCATAAAAAATATAATTATGTCTTAGAAAAAGTTAAAGTGAGATGGAGTAATCTTAAAAAATCTTTTTCGAAATATTTGTAATTTCGGCAAAAATCTAAAGAAGCCACACAATACGATATTGCTAAAGAAAAGGAAGGTTTAATTGCCAAAGAACAAAATTTTCCATAAAAGCGAAATTTCATCAAATATAACCCAAAAAGAAAATTTCGCTGAATTTTGATTAAAAACAAATTTAATTTTACCTAAATTCAATATTTTATTGAAAATTATGATCAATAATTTTCATTTCAATATTCAGTATACAATCCAAAATTTATTAAAAATACTATAAAATCCGAATGAGTTGTAAAGTTGTTAAAAGCTAGATATTTCCCCAAAATTGGAAATGTATCCGAAAAATCATAAAAAGTCGTAAACTAAATAAAAATCAAGAATTCACAAATGATTTTAAAATTCACCAAAAATTTTAAAAATCCCAGGAGAATTAAAAGTAAACAAAATCCCCTTAACTTCACCAAAATACCGGAATTTCACAAAAATAAATAGTAAACAGAATTTCAAGAAATTCGGAAATTTTGTTTCAAATTCCACCAAATTTTAAAGTTTCAATACCGTCCAATTCTACGCCAAAAATCAACATTTTATCAAAAAGTCTACTAAAACAAATTTTTTTTTACTAGACATCAACAGAAAATGGACAATTAACCAAAAAATTCCCAAGTAACAAAGAAATTTTATAAATAATAAGAGCTACAAGTCTTGCCATTATCCAAAACTAAACCCTGTAATACTCAGTCTCAATTTTTGCTAACTAGGAACTAATCGAAACTAAATATTGACAAAAAGCCTAAATTACACAACCAAGTTATCAAAGGCAAACGTCATGTGTTAAAATTTAACTGCAAATTTGTCTAAAACTTTTAAATTTGACCAAAATATCGTTATATCAAATAGTAAAATTTGGGCAAATTTTGAATTTTTTTCAAATACAAAGTTTTTTCACCATAAATCGCATATTCGCCAAGAAATCGATAACTTCGCCAAAAATTCAAAATTTCACACAAACCCAAATTCCGAAAATTCGATAATTTACCAAAAATTCCTAAGCATTGAGATAAAAAAAAATAAATATAAACTAATCAAAAGAAAAGAAATTAAAAAAAATCTATTAAGAGATTGAAAACGCTTAGAAGAATATAACGAAGAGAGTGAATGTATAAAATAAGACAAATAAAATTAATTTCCAAAATTAAAGACCTTTAGTACTTCATACTTGGGTGAACGGGTACACAAGATTCGCCATATCCAATATACAAATGTATAGCTCTCTAGTTTATTTAATATTTTAATTTTTTATTATATAAAACTATTGTTTTATTACGATTATAAAAAATTAACAACAAATTGATAGCAAATACAAATCTTGTTAAGTATATGACTTCTTTGCGAAGAAAGGTTCCCCAGTAAAGTAAAACGTAGTTTTTCTTCAAGTGTATTTTTTGTTTGTTTTTTAAATAAACCACCTACTCGTATATAATATACGGCTTCTTTGTCCCTATTCGTCTCCAAATATATTACGGAAATTCTTACTTATTTGACTTACTTTCAATGATGCAGCTCTGAGTTTCCCGGTGCGAGTGTTTGCAGAGACTTGTAACTTTAAGTAACTCCAAACAAAGAAGTGGTCTAAAGTCATGTAATTAAGGGGCACAATTGAAGACCTGAATCGACAGATTGAAAATTAGATAATACTATTGGATCCCGCTGGATTTTTTATTAGGGGATTTTCAATTTTTTTTTACGGCAAAGTTGTGGCTTAACACTCTATACATAACGGCACGCATAAACCTTTCAACACAAGGAGAAATATCATTAACACCTTATGAAGAGGATTTTATATTCCTTATGTACATAGATAAAATTCAAAAAATCTAATAGCCCCAAGAAGTACATATGTATTTAGAGCATACAATTTAATACGGCGAGTGGCCTTAAAAAATGCTACTTGATGCCCATTTCCAAAGGTTTTTACATTGACACAGATGCTTTCTCTACGAAATAAAAGTACTTTTCAGAAATATTGCAAAAGTACTCGTTTAATCAACTTCATTCAATTAACATAAACTTAAAATCAATAAAAATTTTGCAATAAAAAATGGCAACATTTTTTGCCTAAACAAAATTGTTTTTTATTATGAAACGTCGAATAAAAAATTGCCATTTATTAAAAATTATCATTGTCATTCTACAGTAATGATTTATAACATCCTTTGTGTGTTTGAAATTTTATTTTACTCTTTTTGTTGATTTTGAAAAACACATCTGTCGGTTTTAGAAAGACAGTACGCCAGTTTGCCAGTTTTTGTGTTACTTCTTTTATAATCTCATAACGTATGTTTTGTGTTCTTACGCTTTCGGTATTATGTATGTTCAGTATTGTATTTTAAACAATAAATAACACATGAAAACAATAATAAAAATGTTGAAGTCATTTAGAAAAAGTTACAGTCAAACAAGAAATACAAGCGAAAAGGAACACTTTATGGTCAATTGAACAAAATGAATTGTCATAAATTAAAAATTCGTTTTAACACTGCATGCGGCATAGAGCTAGCGGCAGAATATAATACCTACAACTATTGTATAAGCAACAACAACAACATTTACGATTGTGGTTTTTTTCTTCTATTCAAACAAGTCGAGTTTATAATAAAAATTATTTTGAATATATTCTCGTATGCAATAAAGTTGCTGTTTTCATATGGTTTGTAGCCGTAAAAAATTGATTTTCAGCGCTAACACAACAACATTATTGCAGCAATAGACAATATATAAAATAAAGTAGAAAGAATCCTTTTGGTGCAACGCCTACATGTGAGAATGTGACTGGCATGTGCTCAATGCGATACAATTACAATCTCTACATGAAATACTGATGCTGCTGCTGTTGCAGCAGATCGTTTTGTGGTCGAAATGCAATTGGGCGAAATTAAAAACAGAACGAGCGAACGTTGTTAACATTGTAAATTTACCATAACAAGTTACAATGACAGCACAACGTAAACAGCATCAGCCTAGTTAACATATTGTGGCTGGAAACAGACGTGGAATGCAAATGCCAAATGAACAGCCTTAGTAAAATGTAATAAAAATAAACAATAGTTTTGTTAGTGATCATAAAATTTATTTTTATTTGCATCATAAGAGTAATAAGCCAAACAATATGGATCGAAATTTATATTCGAGATTGTGTTTTTGTACAAAATTTCTCCACTGAAGGAGATTTTTTTGGAAATTAATAACCATTTTTTTAAACAAAAAATCCTCGCAATACAGGAAAGGAAGGCCAGGGGAAATCATTTTAATATTTAATCTCATATGGATATGCGCGTATGCATCTTAGTGCCTAATAGAAAACCAAACCACTCAGTACACCAATATGTTTCAAGCTGCCACACATACTGTCTGTCTGATAACCAGTTACGAACAAGAGGCTTGAATGTTTAAGTGAAAGTGACATCTCTCACGTATAGGATGACTCAATAACAAGTAAGAGAGCTGTATTCGGCGGTTTCGAATTATGTATACCCTTCACATTATGATTACCGGACAAAGAATTGTTTGCGATTTTTAATTTTAGCCTCAGGTATTAGTCGTTTACGTTTAAACTCTCGTATATTAAAATTTCGAATATTTCAGATCTAATATCAAATTTTTGAGTTTTCCGTTGGGTAAATTTTGTGGTTAAATTTCAAAATATGGTGAAGTTTGTTTTTTTGTTACTTGTTTTAGTAAGATATAGAACTTTTGACCTTTTGCGACGTTAACAAATTTTTTTTTGGCAAAATGCTAAATTTTGGTGAAATTAAAATTAATGTTAGAATTCTTTGGATTTATTCAAGTTTTTCGATTCTCTGGTGAATTTCTCGTAATTTTATCAATTTAAAATTGTTAGACTATAGTTTGGTTTCGTGAAGAATTTAAACATTTTTGGAATTTAAGGTTGTTTTTTTTTAATTTTTTGGTAAAATATTTAATTTATATGATTTTTATATTTTTTGCAAAATTTAAATTTTTGAGGAAGATGATTTTTATTGAGGATTAACTACATCTTCGCTCTTGTCTAAAAATTCCTTTACAGAAAAAAACGATAAATTTTCGAATATTTGTACTTAGTATCAACTGAGTCACGCGAGTAACATCGTACTTTTTATGTCAGAATATTATCACAAATAGTACAATCGTGCCAACTTTGTCATCCCTGAGACATATAATAACACGGACGTCATAATGGATGTCATTTTTAAGTGAAAGTCTTCACGCATGTCGAGAAGAGTTAGATAATGAAAACATTTTTTTAAAGTCTATTAAATGATTTTTAGATAATGGTCTCTTCATTAAACTGCCCATACAAAAAGACTTTAAATTTTAAAGAAGATTTAAAATAAATTAAACATTTTAAAATCTAAGTTTAGTGTTGTAAGATACGCTAAGTGAAATTTCATAGTGTTTTGGATTGTTTTGACGAATTTTAAAAATTTATTCTTGATTTAATATTTTGATATTGATATTTGCAGCAAAATTCCGTCCTCACTTGTTTGGTTTGGTTCATCATTTTGCCTGCTGAACGACGAAAATAGTTAAAAATATGTAAATCCAAAAAATATTTGTCAGTTGCAACTTTGCTTACATACCCAAATTTCTCTGAATTTTATTGAAGCTGCCGAGAGTCGCGGCGAATAGCATGGGAATTGCATCATTACTCCCAGTTTAAATGATTTTATTAATTTTATTTATACCGAAGTTAAAGCAATATTTTCGATGAATCCAAATTTGGTTCGCCACCTCCAGAATTCTCCTTTTAGAGCTTTTCGAAATCAATCCAAATTTATATTTGGATAAAACTTACAATTTGCGACCCGATGTTATTGTTGCAACTATTTATTAAAAGCATAAGTGTAAGAAAACCTCCGCAGTGATCATCAAGTTGTTTTAAGTGTTTCTTTTCCCAAAGTTTTAGTACAACAAAAAAATGTAATTACTAAGCTTTCTGGGAAAATTGTTTTTCTTTGCAAAACACACTAAACCGCCAATTATCTAAAGATATATAAAATTAAAAAAAATCGTATTTTACATGTGGACATAAATGTTCATTTATTTTTAATCACTTCTCCTCTAATCATTATAATAAATGCGTGCGCAGCATAAATGATTAATATTTTGGCGCCAAAAACAAGACATTTATTTAACTTAAAATAACACTTAATTAGGATTTCCGTCCCGCAACAAAAGATCTCAAAAACTTAAACACACACACCATTAAATCTTTGTGTTTTTAAAAAAGTATTCAACTGACAGTCTGACATTATGCTGATGTTAATTTCTCGCCTACTCCAGACACAAAAGTTATTATTATTTTTAACGTTCTTTATTTTTCTCTTTTAGCTACAAAAGGCGCTTAAAAAAGATATTAATTGTTCGAATTTGGATGTTGGATTAAATAAAAAAAATGAAATTTTATCTGAAATAAAATTATTGATGAGTTTTTCCTTTCGCTTCTCATTCAGACTCCCTGTCTCTAATTTAACATGATCATTAATAAAAATAATTGGTGCATTCAAGCTAAAATTCATTCCGATCATTAGACACATCTGTTTGGGAGTGTGTGCGTGTGTGTGTGAATTTGAAACCCCTAAATTTCCAAATCATTGATTAGGATAAATGGTGATTTAGCACACAAAAGCAAGAAGGTGTATCTACCGTAATTTAATATTAATTTCTCAAATTTTCGTATTCATCATAAAAATGAGCCTTTTTGTTTGATTAGAGATACTTGTTGTTTTATATATTTTTAACGAACGAATGTTCGCATATTTTGTTCAATCACTAGCGTGAAACATCAAACAGGATCTTTAACGGGCCCCAGTAATTTGTTCTCTGCACTTGAGGAGAGCTGTGTGTGTTGTCAGGATACATCAATCAAATGTCAAGATAAGAAAAAGAAGTTGAGAATAAATCTAAACATTTTAATTGTTTTATGGTGTTTTTATAACATCTACTACAACTACATACCTGCCAAATTATGGTTTAAGTTTTGAAATCTTGTAGCAAAAATCTCTAAAATATATACGAAATCATGGCGTATCTTGACGGATAATTATGGTTGTTAACAGCAGAACTACGAGTATAAAGTAAAGTCTTAAAGAAGCGTTATGTCTATTAGACCTTCCTTGAAGAAGAAATTAATTTAAGTTCCTTCAAAGTTTCGGATATCAATGTATATTTACAGAAAATATATTTCTTGTGGAAAACCGACTGGCTCAATAATCTTATTCGATCAGGCCCAGTTTTTACTTCAGAGTTTCTTCTGAATGTTCTAGGTACGTGTATACAAATTTGTGTCCAATCAATTAATATCACTTCCCTCCTAAGACTCTTTTAATATCCATAAAATTTTTCCTATGGAAGGCTAATTTATGACAACCACCGCGACTGGAGTAACTAGAGATTATATTTTTAAATAATATTGTAACTTCATAATGGAGAAAACGAGCGAGAATAAAATCAACTTTGATAAAACAATTTGAATACCCTCCTAGGACAGATTTGCTTAATAGATAATGTTAAAAAAAAGAAAATTTTTAGAGTAAAAAAACAAACAGAAGAGAACAGATTCAATACAAATTCTGTAAAGCGATCCAGAGATAAGTATGTGCGAATCGATACTCCGTTTAGAGTAATAATAAATTCAACCGCAAATAGAAAATTACCATGGTTGCGATTTTGGGCGACTTGAAGAGTCATCAAGCTTCCCCGAATGCCAGGTGTATATTTTTGTTTGTAATGATAATAGATTTTTTGTAAAGAAAATTATAATTGCTGCTTGTCCGTAGGACTT
This sequence comes from Phania funesta, assembly GCA_963932375.1. Classification (NCBI taxonomy): domain Eukaryota; kingdom Metazoa; phylum Arthropoda; class Insecta; order Diptera; family Tachinidae; genus Phania; species Phania funesta. Next base: position 96,430,046 of record OZ010653.1, on the reverse strand, counting down.
AGGTGAGGATTGAGAGCAAACGTCCCGAAAAGCCTCTAAAGAGCGAGCTAACCGTAAACAATCACTTAAGTGCCATCGCAACACGTAACAATGTACATATGACACGACTTAATCTGCCGTGCGTGTATGACTTAGCACACAATATTGGGTCAGACCTTAATTAAAATGGAGACTGTCGGCACGAACCAATTCAGTAATTATCGCTTTCAAGTTCTCAACTATTTCTGATCTGTCAGCGGAGACCTGCGACTCTACATATCTCTAGATATAATATTCAAATAGTGTTTAAACATGTAAATGAGCTGACCGGTTCAGTAGTTCATTTTGTAAAATTAATTTTTTGTCGAATGTGTATTTTTAAATTTATTCTAACGCCGCTGTTTCATTTATTTAAAAGATATGAGGTGCACAGTAGCAGCCTTTAGTTTTTATGCTTGATAAATCTACCCGTTTAAACATTTTGATCTTCCGCCCGGTCAATATGTTGCTAAGCATTTTCTTTCCTCTTTCTGACTCGATCATCTCTGTGAGTTGATCGCGGCAATAATTACCCGTTTGTGTAACATCCGCCATTCCGCTATTTTTGACAAATAATTTATGATGGCAAGTCTGAACCCGGCACAGCATGTTAACATTCCCAGCTGAATTGGACAAAATCTCTTTTATAGGAGAAATGCGCCTCTCGTGTTGTTGGAGTAACTTGTAAAATAGAAAATAGCAAGGAAAAGAGATCACCAAGTCCATCACGTAATAATAAAATTAAAGTGAAGAAACGTTTCGATGCAGATTTCGGTAGCTCGCCTTATTTTTTTCAAAAAATTTAATGTAAAAAGTTTTTAGACTTTTTAAACGAATTTCCGTCATCCCTGGTCAAGTTTGGCTTGGTAAATCCTAAACCGGTTTGTTTTAAAAAATTTACATCAAAACACACTGCTAAAAAATATAACAAATATTTCGAGAATTGATGACGTCACCAAGTCTGTTCTTAGACTGTTGAAGTGCTTAAAGAAGAACCAAATTCTGTTCAACGTAAAAAAAATATTGTTTTCGAATTTTTAGTAAAATGCAGATGGCTGCTATGCAAGTATGAAAAAATTTATAAATTGTGATTTCCCCTTATAGAGCTGCATCTGCATTATTGACCAAGTGATTCCAAAAAAAGTTTTGTAGCAAAAAAATTTCTATGTTAAAGATCGGAATAACATAGTTTTAAGAGGGATTTCCAATGGTTTGCTAGAAATTGTCCATATCAAAGTTCGCATCTAGAGCTTCACTTGGAGGCGTTATCAAGCCATAAATAACGGCAGTGTACAAAAAACTAATAGGTGGTATTCACGTGGGTGGCGAAAATAATAAAATATAAAGTTTTCTTTAATCCTAGGGAGCTCAACGTTTTTATTAAAGGCAAACGGACCCCGGCGTGCTTCGCTACGCATGAATATTAACATTGAATCAAATTCATTGCTTTTTTATTTGTTTTTTATTTGGAAATAATGAAAAAAGTAAATCAATTCAATACAATGTGGTGCATGAATAAATAAGTTTGTTGGTGCTCCCACTCTAGAACATGCGACGTATAATTGTCCGTGAGAAAAGCGCGGTTCCTCCAAATTCACACCACACACTTGAAGCGTTTGTCCGTGGGCTTTATTAACGGTTATAGCAAAGGATAAACGTACGGGAAATTGAAGACGTTTGAATTGAAATGGCAGGTCTGTTGGTATTAATGGGATCCGTGGTATCAATGCTCCTTTTGCTTTACCAGTGAGAATTGTTGCTTCGAATTGGGCATTAATTTTTTCACGGCAAGTCTCGTTCCATTGCAGAGTTTTGGTGAATTGAGATTTCGAAGAAGTATGATCGATGAACCAATTTTCAAATTCAAAAGATGCGGTGGCATTTTAGTTCTTCTTTTGATGACATAATTGTGCAAAAGTTGTTTGGTAACGTGATAAAGACATTTAAATCACTTGCAATTTTGCCATCGCCAATCTGCATAGCAATATTCATGCACCACAGAAAAACTGTTGATTTCCACGTATATCCTGCAATGTTCGATTCAATTCTTCCAAAGATTTTTTATGGGTCATCGGAAAAAATAATTGCTGCTTGTTGCAAAACTTTGGCCATTCCAGTATTTCTGGAAATATTTCACGTTGGAATCTCAGCCGTTTGCATGGTTAATGGCAATTTCAAAGCTGAGTGTGCAGTTCGGCCACCATCCAATAATGTAGCTGCAATAACAGAAGAAGCAAGTGCCAATGCAATTTTTCGTTCGGATCTAATTGTTGCTAGGATTAATGAAATCAGAAATGTTTTTCCAGTGCCACCAGTAGGGTCCAAAAAATATAATCCACCAGTGTTGTTAATGGCAGCTTGCATAATTCTATCGTATGCATTTTTTTGCTGAAAATTCAATTGTGGAATATGTGTTTGCACAAACGCACGCAATTCATCACATTCGAATTGCTGTTCGCGTTGCAATTCTCGCTCAAATAAATCATGCATTGGACGACTGGATGCGATCATGTCTGATTGTCCTAATGCTTTATTTGCAATCGTAAGGCAAATATCTTTAATCAATATCAAAGCCTCATTATACATTTGTAATGTATGTACCAATTCGGGATACATCGAACGATGTTGAAGTCGAATCAAAATGTCTTCAGCCATGAAATCTTTATATTTATTTTACAATTCAAGTAGATTTGATATTATTATGGCGAATAACATAGGTATTTGATTTAGGTGAGCTGAAACTGATGCATAATGAAGCGTAGCATCCCAATGCGTATCATCTTCAAGCAAACGCAATCGTTGGCATGCATCACTATATGTTACACACAATTCACCATCAACAGTTCTTAAATTCTGGAATGACTGTGGCCCACGTACGTTCACCAACAACAATCGCAAATAAAAACATTCAACATTATTTGAACTGATTTCGTGCAAACTTTCGATAAACCATCTACACGACCATAGGAACAAACCCTGAAAATTTCATCGAATTCGGTTAGACCGTTCGAGAGTTATAAAGTCACAACGCACTTTCAACAATTTTTTATATATATATAGATTAATGAATTTAGTTTCATTGTGAGAGTCTTGGCTTAAAATTCCGTGAAATTTTGCGTAAATCCGAACTCTTTCTTATTTAATAAAAAATTTAAAAAAAAAACCTACAGACCTCCTCTGATTGAATTTTTTCTACTTAAATAATTTTTTTCTCCCTTTTATCACTTCTCTGACTAAATGTTTAATAACAATTTTTTATAGTTTAAATAACAGTTCAATAGAAAATTATTAGTTTCTGCCTGCCTTGTTTCTCCAGCTTTCCACTGAAAATGATCTTATCATTTCTTACTTTCATGTTGTGCTAATTGTATGTGTTTTTATAAACCGTAATTATATTTTTATACGACTTGATTTCATGTTAACTTCCCATAATCACAGCCAGCTCTCTCTCAAGTCTAATCTATAATTTTGTTGAGTTTAATATGCCTTTAATTTGCTGTTTTGTTTTCTTCTTCAGTTAGAATAGTCAACGCCTTTTCCATTTATATGTTAATGGTTTTAGCTTTTAATGTTAGACAACGATACAAACTTTCTTTAACGTTGCGCCATTAAAACTTTTTATCGTTATTGATGATTACATGTGTTTGATTTTATCAATGGATATTAAGATTTTTAAAGTGAATTGTCGTTATCTGTTCAAATGGTATTTTTGTTTTCGAAATGACTTTTTATTCCAAGAAAAGTAATGAATGGTTAGATGGAGTTTAAAACAGGCTTACGATTTAGATAAGATATGACTGCCGGTAGATAAAAGAAGTGAAGCTGAAGTCTGTATGAGATGAACTAATTTTTAACGGTTAGCAGTAGTTGCGTTTGGCGAGGAAGTCTAGTGGTGTATAAGTTTAATTAAAAAGATATATTTTTTTCTCAGACTTATTTCAAGTTGCGATTTAAAAAGTTGTTTGCTTGTGGTTAAAACTTTAATATTTTATGATGAGCAGCTTAGCTAGTTTTTCTTTAGCTAAAGAGGATTCAAACATAAGGTACATTCTGTAATTCATGTGTCTCGCTACCCTTATCAAAGTAAGAATTGTGCATATTTGGCTAAAATTTAGATTTATTAATTAATAAATAATAATCCCACTTTATGTTTACTTTTATACTTTTATGATCGAATACTGTGGCTCATGCAACTCTCTAGATCGTCTTTAATAAGCATTTGCTGTAAGTCTCTTTCTCTATCCGAATGTTAGAGTTCTTTTGAGGTTCATTAACTAACTAACACTAATTACCGAATTTCAAGCGTACTTTCAATTGCCTCCTTTAGTGCAAAAGACAGTAAAAATTAGCAGCTGACAAACCAGAGTAAAAATTTGGAGCATTCTATAAAGCTGCAACAGTTTTCTAATTTCGTACAAAGTATGATCGATATAGAGATTTATCTCCATCAACTCTGTCCCCACTAAGGTACTATTTCAAATGATAGTCAGCGAGTCTATAAAATATTCTGGCATAAATCAAATCAATTTTGAGTTAACGGTATTCTTTTCTATATGAGTTACTATAAACTGACGAACTCAAGAGATTATTGGTCGGAAAACAATCATCGTTGCGTTGAAGTTATAAAAAACCAAATGAGTAGACTGCGCTTGGAAAAAATACGTGAAATAATTCACTTCAACGATACAAATAAAAAGCCTTCCAGCGAAGATCCTAACCGCGACAGGCTGTACCTAATACGTCCTGTTATTGAAACGCTGAATAAAACATTTGGAAGTGTTCCGAAGTTATGTAGACTATGTGTAGACGATAAAATGTGCTCTACGAAAGTTGGGAGCTATATGAAGCAGTACCTGCCCAATAAGCCAAACAAAACTTTTGTAGTCTGTGATACTATGGGATATGCCTATAAATTCGAAATATATTGTGGATCATCTGAAAAATATTTAGAAGGGGGACCTGATCTTCAAGCCTCTGCGAATATAGTTGTTCGATTGCTGCGCGAAGTGCCTCGTTTTAAAAACTATATAGTATACTTTGACAACTTCTACACCACAATACCGTTATTAGTTTACTTGCGCACTCAGGGTATCCTTGCAGTAGGCACCATTAGACGGAGTAGAATTAAAAACTGTAAACTTCCTGATGAGAAGGCGATGATGAAGTTTGAACGAGGAACGAGCCAGGAGTATATTTGTAATATAAGTGGTATGGAAGTTACGTCGCTGTCGTGGAAAGATAACAGGATTTTTAATCTGGTTTCGATTTACGTTGGTACTATGACAATAAAGGCCGCCGGAAATGCAGAAGAGCTAACCATAACAATTAAAAGTTTTAACAAAAAAGAAAAATCAACAAAAGACATACCATGTCCGCAAATCATTAAAGATTATAATTGTCATATGGGTGGAGTTGACTTAATGGACAGCTCAATGGGCCGTCAGAAAATGGACGAACAGAATATTTTACCATCTCCTTGATATGACGTGTGTACACGCATGGATACTGTACAGAAGAATAAATAATCAACACCATGCGGATATGAGATTGATTGATTTCAAATTGGAGGTGGCAGACGTATTGCTTTCCTCCTCATCAAGTGTTGCTAGGCAGCGTGGTCGGCCGCCCCTGGAGAAACAAATTGAAGAAAAACGACGAAAGCCAAACGCTCAATCGGCGCCTCCCAAGGATATCAGGCTTGATATGATAAACCATTGGACTGTGCTGGATAAAAAGGGAAGATGTAAGCTACCGAATTGCTCTGGACAAACACGGATGTTTTGTTCAAAATGTAAGGTTAATCTTTGCTTAACAGCCGAAAAAAATTGCTTTTATATTTATTATCACAGTTAAAACTGTTTTTATGAATCTTTGCTCTATATTATTGAATTATATATTGTTTTACGTTTCTATTTTTTATAGTTAAATGCACATACCTGAAATAAAAATATTCCAAAAACTAAAAAATCAAATGTTTATTATATTATACATATGATATGATTCTTAATATCTTATATGACACATGCATAATGCATAAGAATTCTGTGTAAACTTCTAATTCATTTAAAAAACTCTACATACAATTTACCTTTCAAAGATATTCACTGGTAAGTGCTCAGTGTATGTTATAAGATACAACCAACTTTTTTTAAGTAAAAAAATACATATTTTTAAAATTTGTGTACGCAGTTTTGTTTTGTTTTCTTTTTTACGTATCATATATTTAATTCAACCAAATCGGTGCTCTTGAGCGTTTAAGGGTTAAGAACGGCCACTGAAGGCCAATAAATTAAAAATTAAAGTCTTTTAAAAGACTTACGTTTCACCTTTATAAGCCATTTATTCGTGAATCATTTTTCATACAAGGTCTTCCCTTATAAATATTGTTTATAAAAAGTACCGCTAAAATAATGCGGTTTATAAAAATAACTAAATGTTTTACACGAAAAAAGTACTTTTTGTTAGAGGTATCATTTGTAAAGGTAATATAACACCCAAGCATTTCTTTAGTTCGTGTATTGTGGGGAGAGTAAGCGAGACCATCATCCCATCTCGGTAGTGTCTTGTATTTAGTGTCAATAAGTTTTACTTCCTTCTGCTGTTGTTCTATGCTCGGTTACGTGGCTACCGAGAGGGTTTACAACTATCTGAGGAAAAGCAAATAGCTACGCAAAACCCTGATCGGACTAACTATTTCCAAAGAGAACTAGAGATTAAAGATTAGCCAGATTTAATCACAACAGTCATTGAAAATTTCTAAAAAGTGCCACCAGAGCCATGAAAGCCATTTAAACAACGTGCCATTCCTAACATTAGTATAATTTGTTACTTATTATGTGGCTCTTAGGTGGCTCTGTTGTCGAGTTCAACATTTTTTCTTTTTTTTTGTTTTTCAATTTTTGCGAATTTAAATATTTTTATAGAAAATATTAAAATATTGTATCTTAGTACGTCCAATTTAATTTCAATTTTACCTTTACGTTGCAGCTCTATGAATGGAAATGTTACCTATATACATATATGGCTCTTATCAACTAATAACAGCCATTTCTTCATCTGACGTTAGATCAGACCCAGACATTGCTTTCCGAAAGACTCCCGTAATGTATATTGAGAGACACAACATATTTATTGTTATTGTTTCAATAAAGTTGTTAAAAGGCGATCTATGGCAGGACAACGTCTATTTGGGCTTACTATAAAATTTAAATTTTTATAGATTAAAATTATATTAAGTAATTTAATTGTTCGGCTTGGGTTCGTCATTAACTCTTTCTGAATACAGTAGAAGTTAAAATTTTTTAAATATATTTTTTGACCTAACTTTGTCGAACTGTAATTATTAATATTAAGTAGATTAATTCTTAAGCATAAGTTCGTTTTTCTTTCTTTTTTCAGTAACATTTAAAATTAACATTTTATTAGACAACTAGCTGAGTGGAATGCGTTTTCAGGTTTTCAACATTCTTTGTGTCAAAGTACATATTTTTTGTCAACTGTAAACATCATCTATTTACCAAAATACTCAAGAGAAGTGGAGTAATATATCAATAAAATTACTTAATATTAATAATTATAGTTCGCAAATAATAAGATTAAAATTATATTTATAACTTATTTATGACAATAAGGGAACTCACTCTTGGTTGTAAACAAACCTTGCAAACCTTGTAAATGTAGCAAGTTTAGCAAATATGCTACATTTTGCAAAAACATAACAACAAAATATATGAAACTAAAATTTTTGCTAAAACAGTAAAAATTAAAATATCAAACAAAACTCCATTAATTCATAAACGTTTTTAGAAAGTTTATGCACACACCAAATACTTTCTTTGCGTAAACATTTTGGAGGCGGCGTTAGCGTTTATATACTGACTGCGGCTTAGCTTATTTCATACGGCAAAGTAACTTTATGCAACTCTGTAATAAGTTTGCTAAACGCTTAAAAACGACACTCACGCTTTGTGGCAGAAAATCATACGAAGTGTGTAAAAATTGCGCATATGCAACGAAGAGTGATGTCCCTTAATGTTGCTATATTTTAAGATTTAATTTCACGATTTTTCGTACCATAAACTCAATGTTATTGCTCACATTTTCCATTTATAATTCTATATATGTTACTATATTTAAGTACTGGAAGAGAACCTAATTTCGCAATAGTTTTTGCCATGCATTTTGAAAGCCAGCACTCTGTCCTCTTTGGTATTACAACCAATTGTTGAAGTTATTCACATGCGAAACTTATCTTGAATTTGTAAGCTGGTAGATTAAAAATAATTGCAAGCAAACGGTCATAATTGAAAGTTTATAACGTCATTCGAGCTAGCGGACTTCACTAAGGAGCATTCTGGTATTATGTGATGTTAAAGAAATTCTCAAAGTCTTTCTGGGGGTTTTCGATTTGGGAATTTCAAAAAAAAATTATATTCAAACAATTTTATTTTGCAACTATGATTCAGAATACTCGATTTGATATTCCGACAGGATAATTTGATGTAGATAATTGAAACGAATTTCCGGGATCCCTTGTCAAGTTTCATTTGCGGGTATGTGCCATATTCGGTGTCATTTTTCGGTCTGAATACGATTTAAGGCCCAACTATAATATGCTTAAGGTAGCTTAAGCTAATGTCAAAAATAGAACGAAAAGCCTGTCAAATGCTTAAGCAAACTATTGAAGACTTTTAGGTAGCTACAATATACTTACATGAGCCTGGAACGTATAGTGCCACAGTTGCACATTTGTTTTATTCGTACTTTTGCAAAAACATGTTTTATTTCAGAATAAATAAAATTCGTTAACAAAAAGGTGTTGAATAAATATATTTTATATATATAATACAATTCATATACAAATTAATAACTATTTTTAATAATTTTAAGGAATTTCGAACAAAAAAATACACAATTTTTGGTGTTTGTGTAATTTTGGCCAAAAGTACTAAAAACTGCAGCAGTGTGCATCACTCAACTTATAAACAATAAAATTTTTTGCATTTTTGTGCTACTTTTTTCCATGCTCGTCCTTTGAATTGCGATTATAATAAAATGCGTCTCTTTTTTGACACAAACAATTTTTTTTCTATTAAATTTAGAAAAAAAAATTTTTCACTTTCGTCCATTGCAGCTTGTTTGTTAATGTATGTACCTATAACACAATCAGCTGTTTTCGTACGGAATGTGCGATCAGTTTCGTAATTTGCTTAAGCAAATGACAGTTGACGAAACTTAACGAAAAGTGTTGTTAAGTACATTATAGTTTGCCACATATGATTTATATGTAATTGCACAGTTGCTTAAGCCAGCTTATGCATATTATAGTTGAGCCTTTAGAATTCATTTATTGCCTACAATGCTCGCCTGTGTTAAGAATGGGGTAGAATTCTTTTAATCAGATTATATTTTACTTTTCATTAGATAAAATGTACATCAAACTCCAATGAATCAACTTAAAATCACAACGCAAAATCCAACCCTGGTTGTTCGTATTAACCTTAAAACTCTTTATTATTGATCTTGTAATTAATAAAAAGAAACAATATGCATAATAAATTGAAAAATATTTCAAAATGATCCTGGGAATATTTAATTGGCATAAAATTTAAAAGCAAAAAAATCCTTCATTACGGCTACTTGTAGTAGTGTGTGTGCGTTAAATCCATAAATTATCTAAAACTGAAAATCCAGCCAAGTCTCTTCACGGGTTATAAAACTTAAATCAATCAATTGGAACTCAAGTGAGTTCTTAACAATATAAAGATTTTAATTTTAATTATCTTCCACATGATTAAAATTTTCTTGATTTTGTTCTTTAACAAAACTGACACCCTGTGGTTAATTGACACTCTACAATGAATCGTTAAGAAACCCTACAACAACATCAAAAAATCATGCTTTAAAAGGAAAAAACGCAACTCCATTCAGTTCAAATTTATTTCCCTTAATCACAAAAGTTATTTAAAGGTAACATGATTAGGGAATTTAACACTTATGTATGTGAAAAAAAAGGTTTTTAAGGTCGATTATTTATATCTGGATTAAATGTGAAAATTGAGCCTTTTGTATGGCGGCCATTAAACAATAACAGGATGTCAATAATTTAAACAGAGAAATTTTTAAACAATTGTTTCCTTTTCGAATAATGTTAATTTATGTAGAAGATGCGAGTATAAAAAGGTAGATAAAGGACAAATTAAATGGGTTCATCAAATACAAAATACAAGTCCTATTGTTAAGGGAATGTCGTTATCTATCGTACGTATAATAAATGTTAACACATTGAAAAAAACATTAGCATTTTTCACTAATTACAAATGTCTCATAAATTATGATAATAGAGATTTCTAAGTGAATGAACAATATGAAATAAGGTTCTACAAAACTCTTAAATTAATATTGAATCTCTCTTTTATCCCTAAAAGAATTACAGCCGTGAAGCTAAATATTTTATATCTCAAGCATAAGAAATAGAGCGTGAGCTATTTTAATTCGATTTCTCAATGCACTCTTGTTCCACTAACTACAATTGATATCAGGAACTATTTCACCGCGACCTGATGGATCTATTGTGAGACCTGGTGACCAGCTGACACAGTTCTATAATTTTTATAAATCTCAGTCTGCTGGAGTGACTTTATAGCACACCTACTTCATACAGACGGTAGTTAAGTCTGCAGTGTCCTGTTAATAGTTCACCTAACATTATTCATCATTTCTGCTGCGAATTAAATTAGTGTCTTAATACATTCGGAGTCAATGAGTTATTTCAACAGGAAGGTTCTGGACCTAAGAAAGATGTGTACGCTCCTTAACTGTGTTTGTAATTTGTCTGTGATTTCACTGAATTCATCAGTGAGTTAGAGTAGTTGCATTCCTCGCTTCTAACTTATTAGGAAGTTTAAAGCAATCCCAAACCCACTTTGATTGGTACCTATGTAAACACTCTCTAGCACAGAGCCCTACGATAAGACTTTCCATCTTAAACATGGAAGCAGTTTTTCCCATTGCAACTGCTTTTTGAAAATGTGGCGTTACAATTCCTGAGCCAGCAATTTTCTTTTCCATCTTGGACTTATCTGTCTGCCATAACTGTGAGGCGCGCACTTTATGGTTTTCCGTAGCACATCACTACTGGTCACTTTAAAGTGCTTGGAAACGTTTAGTATTATATTCATCTTATCAGAGACAGTGAGACATTTCCTTTAATTCTTGTTGTTTGGGAAAGTTGTTGTGTCTTGTCTGCTAAGCAATGGACCCTAAGAAAAACATGACGGCTACAATGACGACCATAGCTTACGATAGCCTAGTACCCAAGGATATAAATGAGACTACCAAAGGTCCACCCACATGGTGTGTACATACTGATGGCAGCTTAATATCAAATTTCTTGGATTACAAACTTCAACTCGTTTTGGACGGCTTGTTTCAGGATATGTTCTCTTTTCTCGCGCTCTGAGGCTAAGCGGTATTCATTTACAAAAGGACGGTATACGATGATACGACTTATAGTATGGGCACCTCTTATATAAGAAAAATAATTAAGCACATAAACGTCTCATCACGTAGACGAAATAGCAGTCCATCCTAACACTTTTGTACTTAATTTAATGCAATTTAGACGATATGTTGAATCAGCATATATATGCTACCAACTGTGTGGTTAAAACTAGCAGCAAATTCTTATTTCATCATATATCATATGCTAGGTGTTTACACTATATGCTGACACTACCAAATTTTTTAATTCAACATATTTCAGCAAATGAAATGGCAACATATGAGTTAGCATACAATTTTTGCGTCTATACGATATGTTGATATTTATATGGTGGTATACATATATGCCGAGTCGTATAAAGATTTGCTTGTGGAATAAGAGAGTTTGACACTACTTTTTATTCATACAACGCGTTATTAAAGAAAAATTAATTTTTTTAATTAAAAGAAAAAAATGTCTTCAGAGGAAATATCGCTTGCTATTGCTTGCGCAGTGCTAGTTTTGGATAGTGATGAAAGTAAAATAAAAAGAAAAAGACGCAAAGTTTTGAAAAGAAAATGGGTACAACGGCGGGAGGAAGAAGGTTTTTGTGCAAAATTATACAAGGAATTGGAAAAGGAAGAAGAATCTCTGTATAAAAATTTTCTACGTATGGATATCCATCAATTTAATAACTTTCTTTCTTTGGTGTCACCAATAATTACTAAACAGGATACAGTGATGCGCAAAGGCATTATAGAAAAGGATCGCCTTATTGTGACCCTACGTTTCCTAAGCAGTGGTGATTCATTTTCTTCATTGCAGTTTCTTTTTCGTATCCCAAAGCCAACAATTATTCCACATGTATTGGATGCAATTTATACAGTGCTTGTAGAAAAATATATGAAGGTAATAACCCTCAAGTATTATTTTTGTTTTTATACTCAAAAGATTTTTCTCGCTAATGCAGATGCCAGTAACTGCTGAAGAGTGGAAAGCTGTTGCGTATACATTTAACGAGCGGTGGCAATTTCCAAACTGTATTGGTGCTGTTGACGGCAAGCATGTGGTAATGGTAGCCCCGCCGAACTCTGGTAGTATTTACTACAATTATAAAGGTACACACAGCATTGTACTAATCGGAGTTGCAGATGCGGAATACAAGTTCATTTACATTGAAGTCGGTCGCAATGGACGTTTTTCTGACGGTGGTATTTTCAATCGCTGTAGCTTTGCACAGCCGCTGAACAGCAAAAAATTAAATTTACCAGAGCCAACAGCATTGCCTGGAAGAGGCTTACATGTTCCAAATTTACTGGTTGCAGATGATGCGTTTGCTATGCGGACAAACCTAATGAAACCGTATGGTCAACGTGGTTTAACAATGGTGCAACGAGTATATAATTATCGATTGAGTCGCGCACGTCGCATTATTGAAAATTCGTTTGGAATAATGTCGGCGCGATTTCGAGTTTTGCGGTCACCTATTCATTTAAGTCCAGACAAAACTAAAAAAGTGGTTCTAGCAACCAGTGTACTTCACAATTATATGATCGAAACTAATAAAAAATTGTACACACCATTTGGATTCATCGATCAATATGATAAAAATGGAGAAATAATTGAAGGTACTTGGCGACAGGAATATAGTTCTACTTCAACATTTTTTAAACTAGAACCTTCAACAAATGTTGATCTTCACTCATACACTGTTGCTAAAGAAATACACAAGGAATTAGCGATGTATTTTGTAGAAGAAGGTGAAGTTGGTTGGCAGTATCAACAAATTATGATTATATTTTTTTACAAATTTTAAAAATTTCCATACATAAAAAATGCACATATACGATGTACTTTTATTATAAATTTTTTTATTAAAAACAATTTATTTTATAAAAAAATATATACATTCATATTATAATGTAGTTTCATTAAAAGCAATTCAATGCATTTCATTTAAAAAAGAATATATGGACGAAGTTCAAAGCGACAAATAATCATATATACATATGTATGTGCATATAAATATCGTCATCGAAAATCCAAAAGTACGTAACATCACTTCTATTTTTACAGGAGAAACACAAAACGTTATAAAATTAAAAAAAACACGACTAAATTATATATATATAGGACGACTATATATACATACATATGTGATTAGCTATCGTTTTGGACTTCGTCCAGTGCGCGTGCCAATTTTCGTTTAACAAATAATTCTTTGGTAACTGGAAGGCTATGTAACTCAGCGGAAACATGATTGCCAAAAACATCAAATTGGTCTTTTTCCATAGATTTTTTCCGCTATAGTGCATATGGCTTTCGCTGCCATTTCATACATCCGGTGACGGTGGTATTTTTCTATCACGATTTTGTTGTGTTGGTGGATTAGATTCTGCCACCAAGTCCGATTCTTCTGAAGGCTATTAAAAAAAAATTTTAATTTAGAAACCCTGCCGAATAAAAATTAATACAAACTCACTAGTGTCATTGATGAAATTGATTGTGTTGCTTCAGATGTTTCATTCACTTCTAGAAATAACATTGCATTAAAATACTTCCACACAATATTTACATGAGCAGCTGCACCTGATTTTTGTTTTTTTGATTTGCTTAAATTTGTCTTAAAAGTTACTCGCAAATTAGACCACTTCGCCTTGCATTCGTCTGCATTTCGATGTCCTATGCTATCCGCGATTTCTTGCCAAGCCGAAGTTTTTGTCAATTTGTATTGGGAAGAACTAATATCCCAAAGCGTTGGGCGTTCTTCCACGGCATTAATTAATTTTATAATGTCTTCATGAGACCATTCGGTATTTACTTTCGGTCTAATTTGTTTATATTTTCTTCGCACTTTTTTTGCTGGCTGTGGTGTGTTATATACGTCATGTACACTATCATCGTCACCAGAACAATGTAGGAGTACATCCACCTCTTCAAAGCTATTCAAAAATTCTTCCTCCGTAGCATCCATTTCTATACGTATGTGCATACATATGTGTGTATCTGAAGAAAAATATCATATTTTTTTTGTAAAGAACTAACAATAGTATTAAAATAAAGTATTGAAGAACTTACCAAGGTGGAAAATTCAATTAATTATTAAACTAATTAAAAACTAAGGCACAAAAACATGAAAAAGAATTGTTTTATGATTTGTTGTCCACCATACTGACGTTCAAAGATCTGTGCCATTTAATTTTCACCTTGGCAGCCGCTGAAAACCAAAGCCGTCTGTGTGCATATAATCAACGCCTTGCCGTTGATTGTTAATTATTCAAACTATTTATTGTTTTTTTTTTAATTTGAGAGCTTTCAATAGCTTGAATTTCAACTAAATTTCATTTCATTTGGGTGTGTGTGCTCGCCTGCACATTTTCAAGAAGAAATGTATTTACATTAAACAAAATTAACGGCGGCTCGACTTCGCCATTCTGCAAATTTGTTTATAAATTTGGCATATGCTGAAAAGCTTAAATAGGATTTTCAACAAATAGCATATCAGCTAGCATACAGAGAAAATTTGCCAAACACTAATAATGTACTGTTCACACGATATGCTAAAATTGTCAACATACGTTTGTTGATATTGTTAACTAATTGCTTGCAAATGTTGTTAAGCATACGTATGCTGATAAAAATTTTGCGTTTACACGATATGATGACACTTTAGCAAATTTTTAAGCATAAATTTGCTGATTCAACAAATCGTCTAAACTAAGCTTTACGGGCACCAGGCACAAAAAAAAACTGACGCAAGTAGCCAATACGTCATAGTTAATTAATAATAATTAGCTATTGTATTGTAGTAATTATAAAAAAAATATTCTATGTAGATTCAAAGGCCTGCACTAAAATACAAACCGATTACTCTTGCAGCCTCTTGGTTCCCGTGCTTTACCTTGTCTTGAAATTGCTACCTTTCTAGTGTTCAGCCTTCAGTCAAACTAAAGTCTTACTTTAAATCGAAATAATTTCCGATATATTGCCCCATAGTTGTATCTAAATCCCGGTTTTGAAGAGAAAAGTTTATGCCGGGATGAGTCTCATTGTGTTAAGTGGGATTAATTACTTACCAAACTAGATACTAGATAGAAAATATACTATATTTTGCTGCGCTCTATCGAGTAGTGAAATTGCTGGTTCAGTACCATCAATTTGTGTCGACCTAAAGTTTTGCGTCTTAACAACGGCGTATTATATAAAGTAGCATTGGATAAAATCTACCACAAGAATCCGAGAACAATGCTTCTGAAATATCCAATAAAACCTGCTGGGAATCACTTTAGAAAAAAATAGTCACAAATAAATTTTGATTTTTAAACTGTAAAGTAGCAAGCAGTAAGTTTAATTAAGTAATATTAATTGATTGTTTTCTAAACTTAAAGTTCGAGAGGTCTTAATGGCGATGCAAGCCAAAGACCTTGTGATCATTGGTAATGAAGTTGTGTGTTTTGCCCACAAACAATACAACTCCGGAAAATGCTTTGCTTTGCGAATTACCGCAGTACCCGCACGACATTACATGTAATTTTCTCTGATGTGAAACGTTAAATAATAGGCTGCACACAATTATAGTTAAATCATATACACTTACATAATCGATTTATGCAGGCAGGAACAGTGTAGCTCTGAATTTTTTAAATAGTACTTCCAATTTGAAAAAAAAAAAATACTTTCTAAGTTAAGTTTTCTTAATATGCAAGAGCTATATCGTCGGTGCGCCTATGTGTAATTTTTCGAAATTTTTTGATTGGCCCATAAGGAAGCCTGTCTGGCAATGCATTTATCCCCCAAAGTATTTCCCGTTATCTCAAATGGTTTCAAAGTTAGCTAAAACTCCTATGTGTAACCTATAATAGAAAATCTCCGGCAAAAACAGTTATGTGTTATAAGCAAAGGCCGGCACAAAGAGAACGGAGTAATAAATGAGACCAGTGCGACATTTGTGTTGGTTACGATCAAGGAAATGTTGATGAAGAAGTATACAAAATCCATATTGCAAAAAACAAAACGAAGCCAGAGAAGCTAAAAATATGGCTGTTGACAGTATGTCACCTAACGTTTTAGTTGTTTCAATGGACATGCAAAGTGTGTTGTTATGCCCAAAACTTCTCGTATCGGAATAGTACTACAAACAGAGGTTATCAATACATAATTTTTCCCTTTATGTATATAAAAAAATACCAAAGATGTGCACTTGTATGGTTGGCATGAAGGGCAAGGTGGTGGTGTTACCTCCAACAATATAACCAGCTGTATTCTTCACTTTTTGCAAGAATATTGTACTTCGTACATAAAGGTAGTATTGATTTCTGATGGATGTACATACCAATTTTTCATCATCAAGCGAACAAATAATACTTGAAAAACGTCATACCATGATGGAGGTAGATAGTGCCCATTCTACTTTAGAAAAACTATTTAAACCACCAATATTCTCTCCTGCTGCTGATTACGTTAGTCGAATGAGAATTGCTAGACCATCTCAAGAATATACATTTTTCGAGAACTACGAAAACCATCCGGGAAACTTTACTTCAATAAGGCCGGGAAAAAAGTCTGGTGAATCAACAGTTTGCGATATTCGCGCTGTTCTTTATAGAAACAACGAAGTTATGTATAAATTACGTCACACTGACGAATGGAAATCTTTACCTCAAAGAAAAAATCTATCGAAGAAAGTTACTTCCGAACCATTATATAAAACGCCTAGAAAAATTTATAAATCCAAATTCGAATGCTTACAATATTAAAAAAAATATATTTATAAAGATAAGAAGTCCGAAACAAAATCAGCTATGTGTAGTTTTTTGTTAAATTCTTGTACCACTTCAGGATACAAAAAAGATTTTGTATTTTTTTCAACGCGTAAAATTTTTAAATGGGCTAAGAAAAATTAAAAAAAATTACTTTAAAAATACGTTGCAAATTGGCAAAATAAAACGGTTTTTTTGCTCTCCTGCACACTTCATAAAAAACAGATAGCTGTTTTGGTCGGCGCATCGACGATATGTAGGCTTTTGGTTTGATATTCCAACAACGTGATTTGATATAAATTTCTGGACATAATCTCCGTCATCCATCGTCAAGTTTGGTTTGGAAACAAATTGATTTCAGCTATGTGACGTCTTTAGCATACATACGCGGGAGAACTACATCCCCTTCAAATCATATTGAATGATTATCCCTTATTGATGGAATACAACCAATTGTATATGAGGTGTTAAGTAATTGTCCTTTATTTGCGAGGGCCCCGTACGCCAGTATGTAATGCAGAGCTTTGCACAGCGGCATAAATCCGGTTGATTCAATTTTCATTGGTATCTCTGTCGCTGCCATATAGTAACTTCCACGTTCTGATATGTACCAACTGGTATTCATACTAGTAGATTTATATCACAGCGCCCTCCTTCGCCGGCATTAATAAAATTGCTATACTAGTTTCATTTACTGCGCCTTCATAATATGCATCTGCAGAGTTGTTAAAAACATTGAAGTCTTTCTATTCTTGATTTGATATTCCGACAGGGTGTTTTGATGTAGATTTTTGGAACGAATTTTCGTCATCCCTTGTCAAGTTTGGTTTGGTGACAAACCGGTTTCGGCTATGTGCCATCTTCAGTGTCATTTTTCGCTTTTCTACTTTTCCTTTACCACCTGGCTGCTCTAGCTTATCTTTTTCTAAATAAAATAACACAATTAATTTTATCAATTAGTAGGCATTAATTATCAAAATTAAATTACCTCTGCGTGGGATAACCACACTTCCAATTAATTCACTAAACATTTTTATTTTGGTATCCACTGCGCACAATTTATCTCCACCTGCTGGTATCATTATTCGTCCACCTTCTCATCGCCCAACATGAGCCAAAAAAATATGGTTGTCACTTATTCGCAGCGCTCGCCTCGCCATTTTTATTTTTGAAGAAGAACGAATCAAGACTCCCGCCGCTTCAAACTGTGCTCCCAACAGTAACTTTGGTAAACCTAATGCGAGTTGACATCGTTAATACAGCCAGTCATCATCATCCAATCGTCGTTTAAAAGTGGTGCTAGTCGTATAATTTGCTGTAATGATTTATCATCAGAGATTGAATAATCAATAATATACTTGGCGAATGCCATCAATGTATCATGGCCACTATAGTTTGAACACACTGTTGCCGGCTCTATTGGAAAACCCTTTACAATATTTTATTTTTTAAACAAAAATCCTGTTTATAATTAAATTCATTCATAAATAATGTTGGGCAGGTGTAAACTAGATACAATACATCAGCAATTAAAAGAAGGACAGAAGAGTATTAAAATTCATCTGATGATCATCAGATACTCCGTATTCCCTTAAGGTAAAAACAATTATAGTTTTACTTTTGTTTGTTTGTTTTTGTACTTCATTCGATTGAGTACATTTGGTATCTTGCACCATAATCCTGTGTCACTGGTTTCTTATAACTACTTTATATCTTTATATTTATTACTCTCATACAAAGTTTCGTGTTGGTCGGTTGCTGTGTTCGTGATTTTGATGACCAGACTGATTACGTAAAGTACGAAAACTTCTTTCTTTATTTCTTCTGTTTGCTTTGAAAATACTCAATGACTGAGAATAGTATATTTTTCATAGAATTCCTTGAGGTAATTTGAAGTTTTTTTCAATTTTTATATTCTTGAATCACAATCATCTGATTCTGATTCTTAACTTGTTCTGTACGTGCCTGTGGTTTTTAAAACCCTAAGTGTGTGTATGTGTGTGTGTGTGTGTGCGTGTGTGCTGTTGTTTATAATAAATTTATTTTATTTCAGATTTTTGTTTTAAGATTTTTATTGAAAATAGTTATAATTTAATTCTCTTCTTCTCTTCAGAGTTTATGTATTCTTTGTTATAGATGTTTAGTACTCGTACGGTGTTGTTTGTGGTTTTCTAAACAATTTCTTTGAATTAATTTGAAACATGTTCAGCAATTTATACACTCGCTTGACCAACATATTTTTGTTAATTTTATTTTTTAATGTTTTGTCGTTATTAGAACTGTCACATGTTTGTTTTTTCATTCAAAATGTCTATGAAATTTATCTTTGTTGGTTTTGCTGTAGTTTAGTTTATTTTAGAAATTTATAACATCCGGTAGTTGAGAGGAAACAATGTAGATTTATCGTCTTTAATCTGTGTGTTGGCTATAAATCTTAAATATTTATTAAAGAAATTTAAAAAATTAAAGAGTTGGGTTTGCTGAATGAATTAAAAAAATAATTTATCAAGTTTTTTTCTCGTTTCCCCTTTGCAGAAATTACAATCTTTGAAATTGTTTCTTGAAACTTTGCACTAGATCTACTTAAGTATATTTCATATGGGCAGGCTGCCTTGCTTTGTGAAGAAGATAAATATTTTAATATTTACTATTGAACTGAATGCAATTTCTACTCACTAAGACAGTATGCACTCGTATAATGAAGCACCTCCTTGATTTTAATAAAAAAACGTTAGGAAGGGTTATTACTATTGTTACGTTTATTCCCACAATAAACGTTAATTTTTAGGGTTCGTTTAATTGCAATAATTAAATTACACAGTCCTTAATGATTTTTACCAGTACTCAACTTTATTCGACAATTAAAACTCAATTTACAACTCTTCAGTACTAATTTACACTGTACACTTAACACTCTTTTGTGCACATATATATTCACTCTATAGAATCTCAAAGTCTTCTGCAGTGAACGGCGCCTTTATATATAGATCACGGCCGCTACTTGAAATGTCCCGAACATACGCGAAATTGCGCATCAATTATTTCAGTTGCTGGCTTAGTAGTCTTATATAAGTGTATCTTTTGTTTACTTTTTCTTTCTGTAGAAGTTGTTATTGTTTCTACTTTGAATCGCGGTTCGGGGAATTTCTGCTACGCAATTGTTTTTGCGTTATGTTTATAACATTGCGTATTTGCACAATAGGTCGTTTCACACATCTTTGATTATTACCTCGTAACAATATTATGAACGCAGAGCTTGAAAAAGCTTTTGATGATGAGATCTCCATAGGAGTCTCATCCGTAGATCGAACGGTGAATCCACTGAATGTCTGTCGCAAAATACGGTATAATATGGAATCCCCATGACATAGAGATGCTTTCATGTTTCTTTTTCCACCGCCAATTGGTAAAGTGATCTAACGCATATATATAGGCGCAATGCGGGGACAATTAAGTCGATTCAAACTTCTTATATGCTTATATGTGTATATAGTTGTTTCCATATTGGCCAGTTCTACAGGTACATTGATTGTTTATATATTTTTTTTTAACTAAAAGTTAATCACTGTGGGCTAGATTCGGAGAATAGGGATGATAAGTTAGCAATGCGTCGCCCAAATCATGGCCACTACAATGGGTAAAAACATTAGTGAAAAATACAGAATAAGGACGCCATTACCTCAATGGTCCATAAACTCACCTTTCCGTTTACGGCAGCTATGAGCCCAGAGAGCCCCAGTGTTTTGACTGGTAGTTACTTTTCGGAGTGTTGTAGAGGATGCACTGTAGTAGGGCACCTCATTAGTATTACGATTGAAAAATACCCAACACTCCTTTTAAGTGGTCAAACGACTGCGTTTATGGTGAATTGTGAGAATACGCTGCACTCATCTAACGGAAAATGGGCCAATCAAAATCCAAGCCTCAGAGCCGCAGTAATTGCTGTAAAATATAAATTTTCATGCAATTTTGGCCATCGATCGACCAATACAGAAATGTTCCATATTACTGGTATTTGTGCGAGGTTAAGAAAATCAATAAATCATTTCTCAAAATTGATGGTGCCAAATTCTAGTAGAAGTTTTAAGTTTTTTCTTGATATGAAATGTATTTTTTGCGGGTGCAGTGTTGTAGTTTAATGAGCTATGGGAGATATTTAAAATGTTACGACTTTGTTGATCGCAATATCGAAGACTAATAATAAGAAATGCTTGGTCAGCTTCATTTAGAAAAAATTAAGTTTCAGCGATGTCTGTAAATCAATTTTAAGCAATGATTCTTAATTTGACATTTCGACAGGGTGTTTCGATGTAGATTTTTTGAACGAACTTCCGTCATGCCTTGTCAAGTTTGGTTTGGAGACAAACCGGTTTCGGCAATGCGCCATTCGAAACCGGTTTGTCCCAACCGCATAGCCGAAACTGGTTTGTCTCCAATCCATACTTGACAAGGGATGACGGAAATTCGTTCCCAAGATCTACATTAAACAATGACAGGATGAGAATGTGCTCGTTTCTAGACAATCTCATATGTTTCCGTGAATGTCAAATATGTCACTGTTGAGAACTAAGGATGCCATCAAGGTGAAAACAAGTCTCATCGCTTTGTATAATTTTTCTCGACAACAAGTGAAAGTCAATAATCGAATGAACGAATTTGTATTGCTGCCAATGGCCTTTGGATTCCAGTTTTTCTTCAAGTGAACTCCTTAAGCGCTTTACACCCTTTTTGGATGTTACAATTCTAGCATTTTATTACTAAACAGCCAGTGCGCTTAGTATTTCCAACTGAGGCCAGTTCTCTGATTTTTTAAATTATTGTAACAATACAAATTAGCAAAATTCAATTTAGAATTTTATGATAATTGTAAGCTTCAGATAAGCACAAATAGATTCAATATGCTTTTTTGTTGTTGTTTGTAGCTTAGTTAAATATGCGTATTATGCATGTGTTAGTAACAAATTTGTAACGCTTATAAATGCTAAAATACAGACCGATTTGACAAAAATTCTCAGTTGCCAAACTTCATGTACAATATGTAAATATTAATTTACTTAAACGTAAAAAATTTTTAATTTTCTTTACAGACAGTCGTGAGAGTTTACTGAGAACTCATGGCTTCCGCCTCTATTTCCTCGCCCTCTTTTTAAGTTTTCCTTTTCCGTTCGTTGATCATGATGTAACAAAATGTTCAACCCAAACAAGCAATGATTTATAGACAAATAAAACAAACATATTAAGAGCGACAATAAAAAAAGGACATGACATTTTGAAAAATTGCAAATTTGACAAGGGATATTAAGAAAAGGGGACTTAGCTATAAACAGCATATGTCCATTGCAAAATACAACAAAAGGAAAATCTTTTTATTTTATTCAAAAGATTGATAAACGATTTTTATTGTGTAACGATTTTAGCAAATTTGTTTTATTGATTTGATAAATGGGTGTGTATGTGTGTGTACTTTCATTTATTTGCCAGTAGTATTGAAAAATGAAGCAAAGAGCGACTATCAGATGCCCTGCAGAATTGCTTTTAAAAACTATTTAGCGTAAAAGAAAAACCACAAATGATGGTGAAACTATAACAAAGTTGAGCGAAGAGGAGAGATCTCTCAAATGAGACGAAAACTACCTGAAAAATATCCCTACTAAAACTAATATTAAAGCCGAAATTCATATTTTAGAGAAGCCTGATACTTCGCATACCACAATTTATATATATTAGAAGCAGCTATACGAATTGTGAACTTGCTGAAGCATTTATAGTATAGTCTGTGACTTTTCGAAGTTCCCTCGTAGTTATATGAAATACATCACTGTTCCCATCAAGTACCACCTTTTAGCAGACTTCTATCATATTTTCAGCAAGTCTCGTCATTTACTTTGCGTTTAACAGCTGTTCATAACATACAACCTCGTGTATTTGTCTAAAAATGGAAAAAAGTGAATTTCGAGTGCTCCGTCAAGCAGACCAAGAAAAAGCTCGATAAATGCTATGCGGACTCTGCACAATCGATTTCAATGGCAATGGTGGAAAGAGATTTAGCTCCAACGATGAAATTATTGACCAAACAAATGCGTGTTTTAAGGACCTCGAAAAATCCTACTTTCGGAAGGGATACAAAAACTGGAGAAACGCTAGACTAAATGTATTGAGTTAAAAGGAGATTATGTTGAAAAACAAATTTTTGTTTTACAAAAAAAAAGTGTTTCATTCAAAAATTCATAGACTTATTGATCCGCTCTCGTATTTAGCCAGAAATTGAAAAAAACCCTCAATCCAATGCCAAGCTAAAATTTGCTCTAGGGAAGTGTACTACTTCGTCTACACAAAAATATTGCGCCACAAAACCTACTGTGAATATAGTCAGCCAAATATGGTATCATTCCACTTAATATGAACTTTGGATTCTAAATTAGAGCAGTCTGCTCATTGGTTTATAATAAGAAACTGTTGATTTAAAGTAGAGGTGAATATAAATGCCTCAGCCAGATGCTAGAAAAATCTTGGAAAAGATTTTCTTTTAAAAAATGCAGCTCCTCTGTTTACAACTATTAACTTTTGGCTGGAAACATTTAAAAAAGATTGCACGAACTATGAACCATTGTAGTGGCCAATAATAGGAAAGCTGAGCAAGATTTTACTCTAGAATAGTCTGCGCAATGCTTTCTCTAGAAAAGTATAGCTTTGGATGGTAAAATTTAAAAGATGCCGCAAGTAACTGAGAATGTAAAGAAAAAAAATTTACGAACTCCCATGAGCCTGTGCTGCCGGCGGCCTATAAAATCCGAATGTGGTCAACCAATTTTTATAGTGATGGTTACGGGGAACCTCAAAGCTAACGAGTAAACTAATTCATTTACAACGGTATATTGTTGCTTGCAAACTATTAAAATAGAGAGTAGGAACTGTGAAATAACTTAAGCTAGAAAGCGAAGGAGGTATTAGGTGATCACCTCTATAAAATGATTGCGGTAGTATGCATATCAGTAGTATTCATCGTGTTCCACCTATATGCGAGACAAGTTACATTACTGCTGATAATTAGAAGAAAATGGAAGAGGATATCAAGAAGTTGGAGTTGTTTTATATTACTAAAGACGAGTTGTTGCGATAATTCGTAAATAAATGTCACCGCCTAGGTGAGCGAATAAAGAAAAGAGTGAAACTGAAAAGGTATAATGTATATAGGAATAAACCCCGACCTTGGATTGATTTGTTTTCTGTCCCGTTACTTTCGGCTGAACTATACACTGTGGAGGGGAAACCAAATTAGTTCTCCTTGGTTTTGTTTAAGTTTAAGGAGAATAGAACAATGCCACACATTCTTTGTGAACGTAATATTCAAATGAGTGATAAAAGACCTGCTGCATTCCAGTAATATCAAGCATACCAAAGTCAATTAGTTTTAACAATGCCCCACTCTATTAAACGCCTTAGAGATGTCAAGACCACCACTTTACTTTCTCCGAAAGGATGTATGGAACGACAGCATCTTTCCAAGTGGAAAGCTAGCAGGTTACTCGTAAAGCGTCCTCTACGGAAACTACACTGGCGGTCGCTAAGACAATTGTTAGGTTCTTATAGAATGGAAGTTTAGCATACTTGCTGCAATTGGACGTAAATCATCATTTTCAGGTACTATCAACCTTTCAACACATAAGACATTCACCCGCGGAGCCTATTTGTTAATGAAGAATTCCCAAAAGCATATTCGGAGACAATTCGTTTTTCAAAGGCCTGTAGATTTACTAGTACCATGATTAGCTTACGCGAATGAAATGATTTACTACTCTCGGGATTTACTACTCTCAGATAATTTTCTTTTTCTATTTAAAGGAAAAAAATGCAGCCCTGGTAAAAGATAAACCGCGACTGAGGATGTAAAATCTTAAGTTAAATGCTATTTTGCCTAGATAAAAATTATGTTGCTCATAAAAGGATTTTTCCCAAGTGCTCGGATATACCCGTGCATAAATTTGTTGCAGTATCAATAAATCTGACACATAGTCTGCCAAAATTTCCGGCAAAAAATCATGATGTACGAAGTGTAGAGTGTTATTTATTAGTTTTTTATAATGTTTTCTAGGGGGGTTTATAAAAAATTCAGCCATAGAAAAAAAAACCAATCAAATTTTAATACAAAACGTATTTCCCCCATTGTTTGAACTTGGCAACTTAATTGATTTATTGATAAATAGAACAAAAGAAATATGGTTTTGGGTTTCGTTGAATAACCAAAGTAATTTTTTCCATTTTTGTAAGTAACGATTTAAAATATAAAAAACTCTACCATTTTGCTAATAGCGTGACAAAATAAATATTATTTATTGTTAACGGGCGTGTTTAATTTGAGTATAATAAAATTATTTTTTTTAAATACAAAACTCTTATTTATGATGCCTCTAAAAAAAATAGAAATTGTGTGACACCAAATGATACAACACAAAGTATAAAAATATAAATCCTTTAGTTGAAACCTTTAAGATACCAGCCAGTATTTCTTGTTCAAAAATCTCTTGCTTTAAATTTCTATTCCAGTTGTTAAAATGTAAAATAAAAACTACCGTGACAACATATAATCATATATTTTCTTCACGCTTTTCTTCCGATGAATTCTTGTCGCTCATAAATTTTTTTTCTTTCCCATTTTCTTTTCAATCATGCCACTACGTGTCTTGGTTTTGCTACCCATAAGATCTGTAACAAATCTGAGTGTCTCCTTGATGTTACAGAACATTGAAACTTATGACAATTTAGTGAAACAATAATATTAGTTTTGGCCTCATATTATAAATGCTGTCACGGAATATAATATTTTTGTAAATTTGTTTATTAAAGCGTGAAAATGTTTTGTCTTGAATTTATTTTATAAATAGGTTTTCTTAAGTAACTGTAAAATATTTATGTTATTTTTCTGCTTTGTGTGTTAAGTGTCATATCTTAGTTGAATAGATGCGACAAAATTTACTCCTGTGGTATTTTGATGTAAAATATTGTGAAGACAGCTGGGATTTTATGCGAGTGTTTTCTATATGATTTTCTCAAATTAATTAAATCTTTTGGGCTGATTGTTTTTATGTTTGCTGATCGCTAAAAAATTATGAGCGATTTAGAATGGAATATTTTTATTTGGTAGAATTTTGGTGTAGATTTTAAACAACAAATAAATATCATTGATTTCAGGACTAACCCCCATTGGCAAAATATGGCCTCAAAACATTTGTTTACCAAAAAACAAGTGATTTTGCCGAAGCTTAAAATTATACCCTTCATTAATGAAAAACTAAAAATGTAGGAGTACTAAGAATGTTGTCCGACGCTGACGATTTTTGATTTTGGCCTCCGTTTCACATTAGCATAAATAATTTCGATCTTATTTTTTAATTGCGGCTCTTTCATTTTGTTTATTAATTTTACCTTTTCTCTGAATGCTTAAAAATTTTGGGTAAATTTTGCATAATAATGTAATTTTTTTGGATGAAGTTTTTGATAAAATTTAGGATATTCGAAGAGAACGAAAAATGACACTGAAGATAGCACATAGCCGAAACCGGTCTCCAAACCAAACTTGCCCAGGGATGACGGAAATTCATTCCAAAAAATCGACATATTCGAAGAAATTTGGGTCTTGGTTATATTTAAAAATTATTTTAAATACTATTATTTGATTATTTTAGGAAAAATTTCGGTTCTTGTGGAAGCTCTTGATATACTAATGATTTTTCGATATATGGTGGAGTTAACATTTATGTTGATTTTTTGGTGAAATATTTAATTTAGAATTTTTGGGTACAATTTAGATGCTATGGTAAAGTTTATTAGTTTTGGTGAAATATATCGAAAAACTTCAAAATATTATAAAGTTTGTTTTTTATAATTTTTTTTGTGAAATCTAGATTTTTGATAAAATTTAATCTTCGAATTATTTTGGAGATTTTAATATTTTTGAATTTTTTTATAAGTTTTTATTTCACTTGTGGTGAAAGCTTGCAATTCGACGACACTCTTAGTTCTACGGGGTGCCCACCGGGAATATTTTGTTTGAGCGGCTCTGGTTTCTGGTTTGTTTGCATAAACCTTGCTTTTCAGATATCCCCACAAAAAGAAGTCCGGAGCAGTCAAATCAGGCGACCGTGGAGGCCAATCAACATCACCATTACTTGAAATAACTTGTTGTGGAAAGAGGTTTCGCAGTACTTATTTTATAATCCTGGCTGTATGGGATGTGGAAACCACATGTTAGTCAAGCCCAAAGCATGCAGTAGTGGCGTTAAAAAGTTTTCAATCATATCACGATATCGCTCCCCATTGACAGTTACCGTTACGCCGTTTTCAGTTTCAAAGAAGTAAGATCCAATAATTCCTCCTGACCAAATTGCACACCAGACTGTCACTTTTAATGGATGCAAAGGTAACTGATGAATAATTTGAGGGTTTTCCATTGCCCAGAACCGACTATTCTGTTTATTCACATATCCATTCAAATGAAAATGTGTCTCGTCACTCAACATGATTTTTTCATGAAAATCGGGGTTGTCATGGGCCAGCTGTACCATCCTATTGGCATATGTACGGCGGCGTAAATGGTCTTCTGGAAGAAGCTCTTGTGTCAACTGAATCTTAAATGGAAACAAACGCAAATGTTTGTGCAAAATTGTGGCCAAAGTTGTTCTTTGAAGACCAATCTCCTAAGCACGGTATCGAATTGAGGTTGATGAATTGTTTTGAACACTTTCTTGAACAGCAGTGATGTCTTCAGCCGATCTGGCAGTACGTTGTGGTCCATGCTTGGGCCTATTAGCTACAGTCCCTCTTGCTTCGAAATCATTCACTACACGAAAAATAGTGCATCTAGTTGGCACATTGTTTCTCCCAAAAATTTCACGTAACTTTCTTGTCGTCACAATAATTGATGATTGATTTTGATAAAATGTTTACCAAAGTGGCGGCAAGACAAAGTAGTATACCTTCCCGGCGGACACCCTCTAGAATGACGAATTTGAGTATAATTTCGGTTATGTTTCCGTTTTCGGTAAAATTTCGATATGGCAAATTTGAAATTTTTCCTAAATTTAGTGAAATTTTATTTACCGGTAATATTTTTGAGATATATCTGCCTATTTGCTGAAGTGTAGGGGCTTTTGTTGATATTTAATTTTTTTCGAGTTTCATTTTGAGAGTTTTTAAATTTATTTAATACTTGATTTTCGTACACTATTGTTTTTGAATTATTAATCGGCTAAATTTTAGTTTAACGTAAAATTTATAGCCCTTAGCAAAGTTAAGTTATTTTTGAGAAATATCGTTTTTTTATATTGAATTTTTGTTAATTTAATTGGTTCAATTGATATAAGGGAATTCGCCAATTTTTGATAAATTTATATTTTTTTAAGATGATTCGAGTTAAATTTAATTTTAATTTTTAATAAAATTTAGTTTTTATGATTGTCAGTTTTTGGTGAATTTTAGAACTTTCGGTGAAATTCAAATTTTTTATGAATTTTTGTGCTTTGTAAATTTTTGGTGAAATTAGATTTTTGTCGTAAAATTTAAAAATTCGGTTTCTTTCCAATTTTTTTTTATTGCAGCTTCTATATTCCTACTAAACTTTTTGCCGAAATATCGAATTTATCTATTTTGTTTTGATGTTCTATCACAAAGATACACTAGTATTCCTTTCGTTTAAGAATTATGAATAAAAATTAACATCTTGTTTTTTAAAATAATTAAATTAGCTCTTCTTACGTAAACAACATAGCAAGTTTAAGCTTACTAAAAGTAAATAAAATGTTGGTGAAATGACTACTTCACATAACCTTCATTTCAACATCAGGTTAGGAGAAGACTAATAAAACGTTCTTAATTAAAATTTATTGTTTCTAATCGTATAAAGTACTGATGCCTTATGAAGCCTACAAAAATAGAGAATAATTTATTAACCCAAAAATGTAAAAGAAAACCTATAATATCACACCGCAGAAATGTATGAGATATTATAAACGCTATTAATAATTTCTGCATCAATAAATTTCGAAAATAGCACAAATATAAGAAAATAATCGAAAGGTTTATTTATAAGCAGATATATAAACGTGAAATAAAGCTGATATATAAATCAAATAACAGACAAACTTGTGCACATATTTCGCCGAAGGTAGACTGAAAAGTCATTCCTAAGGAAAAAAACAAAAAAAAGAGGAACGAATCAGTATTTGCGAGAACTACGTCCCATTGTTTCTTATTGTTGGAATTATTTTTTGCTTATTTATCCATATATTGAGCTGGTAATTTTTGCTTCCATATCTTATTTTTTAAGAAGAAAAAAATTAACTTAATGTCATGCCAGAATACGCATACAACAATAAGAATAAATCTGTGAGTCGCCTATAAGTAAGAGAACAAAGGGTAACTTTCAAGTCAAACACAGACTGAAGGAAGAAAAATGGTTTGATCGCCATTATCGATAAGCAAAAGAGGTAAAAAATAGCGGTTAATTTCAGAAAAACAAATTTGAGTTTCATAAGTTGAAACTGTAAATTTTCGTTTTTTCCTAATACGTTATAAATGCGGCTAAAGCTGCACAGAAAATGTTCGCCTATAAGCTGCACAGTAAATGACATATGACCCCAGTAAAAGATCTAAAGCAGCAACGCACGAACAATATTTTGAAACTGGTCGAAATATATGTGGAAATATTAACTTCACTCAAAGA
The DNA here is from genome assembly GCA_963932375.1 of Phania funesta. Lineage (NCBI taxonomy): Eukaryota > Metazoa > Arthropoda > Insecta > Diptera > Tachinidae > Phania > Phania funesta. Next base: position 96,400,069 of record OZ010653.1, on the reverse strand, counting down.
GCAACATATTATGATTGCATTCTATGCTTGTAATCAAATAATATTCATTTTAAATAATAATAATAATATGGTCCTGGTTCGAGGACAATATTTTGTGAAAACCAAACATTGTGTGATTGCATACTTCGATTACTCACGAATAAAACTTTAATTTAATATTTTCATAACATTTTATGGTTAGAACTATTATATTATATTTTTATTGTTAACATACTTTGGTTGTGGTGACATGTTAGTAAAAATTATTTTGTACAACTCAACCCTGTTGCAAGTTTGACGGAACATAACATAGTAATCACGTAACTATTTTTTTTTTTTTTCTTAGCGTGCAGAAAGTCTCTTCATTCTTCTTCTACAGTTAAATACTTCAGTAGGGCGATATTTGTAATCTTATGGAGAAGCAGTCTGCAAACGCTCGGATTAAACAACTATGAAAGATTCACCTGATATTTTGTTAGATTTCAGCACTACACTAATCAACTTTTAAAAGGGAGAAACGCAAAGACATTTGGAAAGATATATGTGGTGTGCTGAATTCGAATATATAATCGGTTTCTTCAAATTGATCATAGTTTTTGAGATATATCCTTATTTCACTAAGGCAGCAGTTACATAGAAAATATTAACATAACTAAAGAAGGGATTTTCCTATTCAGTTCAGTAAAAATTCCAAAATTTGACCAACACCAACATTGTTTTCTTATCTGCTAAATTGTTTCAAAGATTTGATGGAACGCGACAATTTTTTTATTCTTATCAAAATTTTGGGTTTTAAAAAATGTCTTAAAAACAAACAAAAAAATCCCATATTTTTTTTTTTATTCACTACTAAGTGAAGGTATCATGATTCGACAAAAGTTGCTGCATGCACATAACAATGGAATACTCTTTAACAAAATTCGCAAGTGTCGCACTTTTGTATGCTCCTGGCAACCTTAACTATTCAAAATTAGGTAACTTTACTTAATCAAAAGCTGTCCATCGATTTTAATAAAAATAGGTCTAATTTTGTTGGAAACTTATAAATCTATATCCCTAAAGACCAAATTAGGATTTTATTGTTTTTCCATTTTTTATGAAATTTTTAAATCACAAATATTCAAATTTTGAATAAAAAAAGTTTTTTTTTACCGCAACACCTCGACATCTCGGCAACTACTGTACGGGTTTATAGCCAATGTCTGTTAGTTACTTAAAGGTACTTATAATGCGAATTTTACTCAGCACAACAAACCGTTCGCAAGTTATACTAATATACGTCGTGCCACTTCCTTCATTCTGGAAGTCTTCTAAGTAGTCTTCTGAGTAGTCTTCTAAGTTCTGGAAAATGACTGCCTTCTTAAGGAATATTTTCCAAAGAAAATAAAAATATCATTGTACTTTGCGTTTACTATTAATTTTGCAAACAGTTTTGCTTAACAAAATGTTTTATAAAACTCTTTTTTAATTCTTTATTGAATTTCAATTGAAATGGATTAATAAATTTTTATCAGTAAATATGCATAGCATCCAGTTAATCAAAAAGATTGATAATATCCCTTAATTGACATTAACAATTTAATTGAAAAACGCTACAACTTCTTTATGCAATTATTATCCTTCGCCAAAAATTTAAGATTTTTTCAAAAAGTTTCCCCAAACCTTAAAAATGTATGTTTGAGTTGGCGTCACTGAAAATCTTACAACGTCTTGTTTTCTTATATTTCGTTATTCCCCTTCAATTTCTGTCGCTTAAAACGCACAGTTTATTTATTCTTTGCCTTTTTAATATTATCCGTTGAAATTCGTGAATTTGCAATTGATCGCAAGAGCGGAAAATCTCTTGGAGAAATTGTTAACCGAAGCATAAACACAGTTTGCAAGTTATCAAAAAGGAAATCTGGTTTTAAAAATATAAAATTGAAATTTGCTTCAAAATTTAAAAAGTGGAGTGCAGATTAGAATTCAGCTCCTGAAATTCCATAAGAAACAGCGTTTAGTTGATCCAACCCAACATCTTTTACAGTTTTGCTACTATGGTTCTAAGCGCTCTTTATTTGAAATATATCAAATATTAAAAATGTTTGGCATTTAGGATTTGTCTATAAGCAAAGTTTAGTTAAAAGACAGAAGGAGAACTATTAAAATTCTAGAAAATCAGTGGCAGTCGCAAAACTTGTTGTGATACTCTATTCATGCCTATTTGGCAGCATATTAGAAAATTTTAGAATTGAAATGCATATTACAAAAAGATAGTGCCAGCTAATACATAGTTGGTCGAGTAATTAATCTGTTATAGACCAAGTTAGACATCTCTATAATCTCAGATATGAAATTTTAACAAATGAATGCTGTGTATTAAAACTTAGGCCAGTGTAAATGTTTCAAGGAACCCTTGCTCTCCCACACACACACACACACACACACACATGTTATCATAAGGGATACAGACGCAGAAGTGATATAACATAATAATATATCAACAACCATGATTGTAAGCTGAACAAATTTTATTGTTCTAACAAACAACAAAATGAAAGTTTAACTAACGACCAATATCCTTAATACACATAAAAAAACACAAACATATACAGACTTCAACTGACTGTTGGCATGTAATATAGACGGCATACAAGATATAGGAAAAACAACAAAACTTCTTATAATATATAATCCTGCTTAGTTTAAGTGTATAATCTATGACCGACAAAGACGTGTCAAATGTTAAGACATTACAAACCACTATAGAGAAATGAAATCGGAATAAACAACAGTCTAGAAAGGACAAAGGAAGAGGAAAAACAGCAACAACAATAGCATCAATTGAAGTGAAAACATATTATTTTTCTATCGCCCATCCTTTTGTACACTTGAATGATCCCAGCAGTTAAGAAAGGACAAAATGTTAAAAATGTGCAATATTGAAAATACAAAAAACATAAATCAAATAGAAAGTGACTGAAAAAATACTTGGAACAATTTTACACACAAATACACACGTACGTGTAGATTAAAATACAAACAATATTTCAATCAATCTATTGTATTGATTTTTGTTGGTTTAGGAGTTTTTTATTTGTGGAAATAAGACACCCTACAGAGGGTGCTTGGGTAGGTTGCATAGCCTGCGGGTATATGCTGGCTGATTAGGATTCCGGAGTAAGAGTCCTTCTGAGTATTTGAAAAGATGTCCACAGCCACTTTATGTCCAAGATGCGGTGAGAACCAACTCGATGTTGGAATATACTTTTTAATGTTGCTGTTACTACAGACCAAGGACCTAGCTACTCTGAATAGTCATGGTCTACCGAATACCGCCATGCAGAACATTAAAAAACTCGCTGACTGAAAAATGATCGCAGTATTCATTCTTGAAATTGCAATATTCCAACATAAGTAAAGTCCTGAATAGTGAAAAATATCAGTGTTAAAACGTGGCTAAAATTATATGGACCCAGCGGAAGAGATAAGTCAATGATTTATTTTAAAGAGCCGAAACTTACGATGATTGCAACACCGCGCTCCCACTTGTAAAATAAGTGTTATATATAAGTGCCAATGTGAAGCCATGTATTTAGATACACCCGATTGCAATGCAAATCCACATAAAGCTAACGCTGGTAGAATCAAGATTTCAGGGGCTCCTGACAGTTGTGGAACCAGAGTTATATCTTCGGTCAACTACTACCAATTGATTCAATAGTTTAGAAAGTACAACTTTCCACACTTATCATCCCTTTTCAATGGGTAGCACTTTAAACGAGGTATTAGAGACACTGTGAGCTCTTTGTCGACTATGATATATAACGTTCATTAAAAAAGAACAAAATGCTGTTTTAATTTTAAGCGCTATTATCTCGATGTGAAGTATTTCTATTAAAAAATATGAAACTCCTTTCACTAGAATTCATAGCTGCAATTATTCGATTATTTCAAGAGCCCTGTTGCCTTATTCGCTATCGTTTACCTGTAACAAATATCATGTACAGTAACTGTAAAATTGATGTACTCGAGATTTCGACAACACTATCGTATACAGCAACAAGGTTTAAAGAGACCGGTACGTCGAAGCAAAGTAGGCAATGTTTACATAATCGGCATAGATTCTTCAAATATTTTTTTATAATTTTTTTATATAAATTTTATTTAAGAAAAAAGCAAAATTCAAAGAAAAAATCGAAACCCGGTTTTTTAAATCTAAAAACCCGGGTTATTCGTTATTCGAAAAATTGCCATTTCAAAAAATTCGACAGCTTTCAGGTCGAAACCCCGATTCCATAACCGATCGAACCGATTCGTCAGTCACCCTAATAATACTACAGAATGCAAAGAGAATAGAAAAACATGGTCATAGGCACACTAAATCGGTTAGACAAGACCTCTACGACTGTATACGTACAGTAAACACAGTTCTGTATAACACCTGAATACAATCTTAATCGAGCATTAAATAGAGTGATATTAGTTATATCAGATAGAAAATTTAACATTTTTAAAGAGCCGTCAATGATGATTGCTTTCAAACACGCAGTTTACTGATCTTTGGGTCTGTAGGAAATTACAATTGTCCTAATAAAATTTTCTAATTCAAATGGATTTAAACCATGACTTATGTACAATATGTAGTATGTTTTATAAATGACCCTCACCAATCTAATAAAATGTATTTTCAGTTTGAGTTTCTTTTTCATGATATTGTTTGCATTTCTACTTAAACACACTTAACACCGCAAGTAACACAGTAAAGTTTTCGTATGACTTGCTATCCCCTGTAGTCTGGTAGTTGAAATACATACATATTTCAAAAGGTCCTTTTTTTGTTGCTGAACTAAATATGTATGTAGTGTGTTTGAGTGTTTGTTGTAGCATGACAGCATGGTCTAAGTTTTGTTGGATGACTAGGGATGACATTAACTCGACAGGATAACAAATCTGTTAAAATGTGACAAACGATTTTGTAACTTGCCATTAGTTGACAGCAATCGTAATAACGAACATGAATAAGCGGGTAAGAATAGATTTATTTTCTTTTTCATTACACTGAAGAGGCGGTATAAAATTCTGACACGCACAGGCTCGTGTTAATATGAATAAGCAAAGGAAATTTTAAAGAAGGTTAAAGACGATTTGTCAGATTCTAGTGAAGCGGAAATAAGAAGGAAATTTATAAAAACTAGTTACCTTTGCAACAATTATTTTAATTATTAAATTTTTCAAATTAGAAGCTTTTTAAAAAAAACAATAGTTTTCATAGCCCTGATCCTCTTTCACCTCAAGTAACCAAAATATATTTGCGCAATATGCCTTCGGTCCCAAATTTAAGGCTCCCTTTCCTATGACAACTCATTTCATCGAATATCCAGATAAAGTTAATACTATTCGATTTAACCCTCACTCCCTCATTAACACTAAATTTCCTACTTAAAATGTCAACTCATCTGCACCAGCTCTAATAAAATATCCTTGACCTTTTTCAACTACAACAAGAACAAACAAATAAAAAACTAAAGTTAAGATGTTAATAAAATTGTCATTGAAATGTTACTTAAACAGCAGGGCGTCCAAGGTGAATTAGTTAATAAACGTATACATACACTGACTCTTTAGATCCTCTTGCTCTCTCGTACACTCACGCATACACAAGTAAAGCAGAAAAACACAAGTCTTGTATATGAATAAACAACAACTAAACTACAGTTGAGGGAAAATTTGACACTAAAAGGACATAAATTTCACTAAATAACAAATGCTAAATGGCTTTTAACAGAAAACAGGGATAATTGTAAATAAAACAATGCGAAGAAAAGAAACAATAACTATGACTTGACCACCATGAAATTGTAATCTGCCGTGGTAAGGAGAAAGTTAGGTTTGCGTGCAAAAGAGTCCTTTTAAGGAAAATTCAAAAGAAATATGAGATGGAAAATTATGAGACATAATTAAAATGAAAGAAGCAGACGTGATTTTAAAAGACAAATTTTGAACAGCAGGATAATAATTTTAATTTGACTTTTAGCAAGTCCATGAAGTCGAACAACGTAACTGCCACATTTTCTTGTGTTGTTGTACTAAAGTGATTTCAGCTTAACTATGCCATATGTAACATGCTGTCTAGACTAGCCATACATCTGTTTTGCCAACGTACAGATTGTCGTTCGTATAGGAATTTGAAGACCGTCGCTATTGTTGGTCTGTTTGTGTTCAAACAATTTTGTCAGAATAGTTGTTCTCACAACGTTGTTTTGCAATTACACAAACAACACATACATAGGCAAAATAAAAATTAAGTACTCTTGCGCACGACTATAAATTACTCATACATAAACTATGCGGAGAAAAAAGAGACAATCTTGATGAGAAATAGTTAATTATTCATAAACTGAACAAGAACATCTACACGTATTCTCCACACAGAAGACCACTAACAAAGTTCGTCTCGTTATTCTGCCGGCCCTCTGTCCATGTGCGTGCAGATTTCTGGGTATTTAAGAGGATATGTAAAGGTAGTACACTCTACAAAGATTTGCTGATATTATTACACTGTCGATTACAGTCTATTAAAGGGTTTGACAGAAAGATCATGTCAATGAGAAAATGCAATAAAACAGACTTTGGAAGGCCCGTGTCTGTCATAGTATATGGAATATAACCCGTTATAGTGGAAATTCGTCAGTTGCTGTGTTATCAGTTATTCGTTTCAATGCAAGTACTACTGCCAGGCTGTTGCATAGGACTTAGGTGTAGCACAAGTACTGAAAGAGCATGAGAATGTTGCAAACGTGATTTTACTTCTTTAAAGGGTATTTCTCACCTTGAGAATGCCAATCTGTTTTGAATATTGTTGACTTATAAGAAAATTTAAAATTCAAAAAGTAAACTACCTTAAGACCAAAGTATTAAACCGTTGTAGCAATTGCCATAGTTCATCAGGAGAAATTTTTTGTTCAAAGTATCTTATACAGATATTTTCTACTTTGTTGCTTTAACTTACCGTAAGATAAGTATATTTTTTTTAGTCTACTCTGCCGGAATTCGCCGTCAGAGTGAAGATTCATGGCAAAAAGTATCGCAAGAGTTTTTAGCGACGTAACTGGCGATTTAAAGTATCTTAGAGTGCTCTCTTCTTGTCTCTAAGATAAAAATTATGTCCTGCCAGTTATAGCAAATTTGTTGTTTTTATAGCTTATGTAGTTATGTATAAAAATATTTATGACAGCTTAAAAAAACCAATAGATTTATCAAATAAAGTTAGATTAGAATATACAAAATTTTCCTTGCGCCTCAATTGAGTTCTCTCAATCCGTTCTGTCGATCTTCAAAAATGTCGATCTACTTTAGGAGTTCGCCGCTGGTATATGCAAAAATCTGTCTACTATAACCAGTGACAATCGCCGAATAATTGGAGAAGCTTTGATAAATTACATCAACATCAAGTATGGTTTTATTATAGAATATATAAAATATTCTGCACTTAATCTCTCTTTGCCGGCCTTTTCTGCAACTCATCCAGAATCTTCACGAAATCGTCCATAATGTCTACATTACCATTTAGTATCCAATGCTCAATAAATGTAGAAGTAGATGTAATTTTTCAGAAAAAAATAAATCCGTTTAATTAAATATGATGCTATAAATAAATACCCGCCTAGAGTTTCTCGGAAACAAAAAAGTAAACGTTTACGCTCGTCAAAAAGCTCGCATAGATAAAGTACTGCTCTTAGAAGGTACCATCTGAGAGAGTCCAAGTAGGTCGCTAAGAGTTAATATAATTTTATGTGCGTTTTATTTTATTAATTTCTGCGTATTTGATAACAAAAGATATTACTTCGATTTTATACCTTATAAGAAGTTCCGAAAGCCATACAACGCTTGAGCTCTTATTTAAGAACTCCTTGAGGACTGATCATTTGATCAAATAAATTTAATAGCCTTTGCTTTCCTAAAGGGACAAACCAGCGCCCCTATGCAATCACATAAGCACCATGTACATCCCATAGGTTGCAAATTAGGAGAGAGGCTACCAGGCCCCCGGTCCCACCCCTTGCTGAGGGTTTCAGAGCTATCTTATCTCCTGCTGTCAACAAATGACATTGACAGCTTGCGTTGCAATGCAATGCCACATCGGTCCTGCAGTGAACCTCTCCTCTTTGGGTATAAACCACAGCCACAACGTGCACCCCCGAAGGGGCCTCACCAACAACCAGTCTGGAACCGAAGTTCCAGGGGCTACTGGTTCCCGTGGTACCAGTTTACACTCTCGCTACTGGTCGAACATAGAAGTCATACCTTCTTCCAATTCCAGGCTCCTGACCATCCACAGGAACTGGTGCCCCCTTTTTCCCCCAGTGGCAATCAATCAAGGTGGCAGAGTTCACCAAGATGATATATGCCCCCAGGGGGGACTTTAAACCTACAAGGAAATTCTTTCATAAAAATCGATGTTTATATGCTTGTTGTAGTTTTTTTGAATGCGGCCATACATCATGACTTCATATTTTAGGGTAGAGCAAAAATGTTCCTATTTTTCGATGTATATACGAATATGTGTGTCTATTTATGTTAATATTACCGCACCAAAAGATACAACGAAAGCTAGATACTTTTTCAAACTTTTACAAAAGCACAAAAGCATTTCAATGACAACACAATTTATTGAAGAAAAGCCGGAAAAAATCTTGGAGCGTAAAGAAAAAGCATAAAAACACCTAAAACAAACACTATTGATGGCAATAAATTAACAGCATCGGGAAATCTTTTACATGAATTAATGAAAACATTTTAACTTAATACCTGGAAATTTATCTTCCACAATGTAATTGATATAACTTGTGATCAATTTATTACTCGTACAGCAAAAGTTCTCCCCTTTTCACTTTTTGTATTCTTCTTGTTGTCTCTTACAATTTCTTGTTTAAGCAATTTGTAAAATTTATGGACCATTTAGATAGCAAACATTTATAAAATGGACATTTGACTTTGTACAGTTTTTGTGATGTGTGTGTGTGTGTGTGTGAATGCGTCTAGAGGAGATGAGCAGGAAGTCTGTGTGTATGTATATAAATAACATACTATAAAACATCTTGCATTAAAAATATATTTATTACATTTGGTTTTTCTTGTATTTTTGTATACACTCGTAGATGACTAAGAGTATTTTGGAAAGTATTTTGCACCCTCGTTATTGTAAATGTTGCTAAAACTAAAATGTGGTCATTAATTCCCTTTTTCTTCTCGTCCTATCGTTTGTCGGTTCGTTTAGATACTTTCTACTTAATCGTTAACTAGAAACTACAACACATTGTTTAAAAATCACTAAACACAATCAAGTGATAAACGATGTAAAATATTTTGTAACATTTTTCATACGTGTTAAGAGGGGACGGACAGGCTACCAAGAAATGGCATGAAGTTAAGGGGAGTGAATGGCTGCCTGAATAAATAAATGAATGAACGAAAAAAAAACTGAACTGTTTTCTATACGTATTTTCGGTTAAGTCAAACCGGATACAGCACAAATAAAACTTAACAATGCAAAAAACTGTTCGACTAATGATAGTGACAAACAGAAAGAACTGCAAAAGCAACAACTGGACAGAAATGTTGTAACCTGGTGGAAACAATAGAGAATAATATTGGCTATTTGTTTCTCAAATATGTGACTATTTTAACAGAATTTTAAATTGCAGTATTATTCCATGTTATAGGCATCATTAGTTGTGACACTTTTCCATCTTCCAAGTAACAAATGGATTTGGGCGACAAGAGCTGTTCATCTTTCGACAACAGAAACGACTAAAGACAATTTGTTTCACCTTCATGTGATATCAAGCGTATTCGAAATAGTTAGTGGACATACGGGACGATATCTGAGCTATAATGTTGCTTACGTAAAGCTTCCCATTTGTTCTTTTCAATGTAGTTTTCTGCTCCTATAGCAACATAAGGACCAGCATTGGCATTGTATAAAATTATAGCTTCGTGCCTGGTAGCGCATTGGGGACCTATTTCGTTGATCGCTCTATTCTTATATATCAGGAAGACTCAGGGGAGAATTGGAAGCCAGCTTCTTTGCGGATATCAAACTACGTATATAAAAAATATACCGGAAAGTGCGAAAAAATTTTAATATGGAATTTGACATCTAATCAATTTAAAAAAGTATTCACCGTCTTGTATTGTATATAACACTCTTCCCCAAGTAATGCCTGTCTTTAGTTGCAAACTTGTGCGACACTCACGAACAGTCTTAATTGTCATCACCAAAATCTCAATAATTTTGTCGCGAAAATAAATCTCTACAAATAATTTCATTATATTCATAAAAAAATAACAAAACAAAAATATTCCTTAAAACTTTTTTTTTGTAATTTACGACTACCTTGCTTTGACTGGAGTCTCGTGCTAGCACTAGCCTTTAGTCTTGACTGTAGTGATTTCATTTTGTTGGCTGGTGACTATTGGCCTTCTTCCGCATCATGGAGTGTGTTTTAATTTCTTGCATTTGTCTAAGGCATTTACACCTAACAAGTGTCTGTCCATGCTCCTAAGTCTTACGCTAGCCAGTGCTGGACATTCACACACAATGTCCATCTCCGCCTCTTTCTCAGGAGTATTTTCAGAAGCTGTCCGGCTCTTCAGGATCCCTCCATTGGCCAATAAACACCGGATTTGCTACGAGGCTTCATTGGCCATCCCTATCGGCATTTCAAAGTCACACGCCTTAGAAGTACCTTATATATTAACGAGTTTACCCCTCACGAAGCATACTTGCCGATCTCTTCAGGATTTCTCCCTTGGCCAATTAAAACCGAAGTTTCTTCATAGGTTAATATCTCCGCCTACTGCGAGTCTTTCTGATTCATCCCTGTAACGAAGAAGAAGATGTCCACGCTGCACATGCGTGGGTAAGTCTGTATTAAAACTGGAGTTCGACCTCTTGGCTACGCATCCTTGTCGTATGCTGTTCCGTCGTGGTTTAGGGATTTCATGTACGAGAGTGTTGACTTCTCTCCACTCGACTTATTTAACGAGACTCCTAGCATAGACATGAACCTGTTACCTGGCACTACCATGAGGAGATATAACTCAGAGCTTCTGACGATTCTCTAACGTACCTTTACCTTTGCCGGCTAGCTGCCGGCCATAATTTGTGCTAAATATTGTGAATAGATTGGAACGCATATAAAATTCTTACCTTCTGTTCACAAATCATACACACAAAGATTTTTATTCCTACCCTACTATCGTAAAGTTACTATTATATTCATACCCCTTAAATGCTAATTGTAATTCCCATTTAGTTTATAGTTATAGTCGTAATACATATTTAAGTTTCGTTCTAGTCGTGGCAGTTTATAGCTGACGGTAATTCTGGTTTGGAAAATTTTCTAAATGACATCCGTGTAGTCAGTAGAGCCGAGCTATTTTGGTGTAAGTTCAGTTGAATAATAAATATACGTCGTAACGTCTTTATTTTAATATCAGTTGTATACAAATTCAACACATAACCTGAAAACGTATTAATTTCCTACTGATGTCTTGCTGTTCAAGTAATTTATATCCTCTTTTTTCCTGCTAAATTTTTGGCACTATTTCCACTTTCTTTCGAATTCACATACTAAATATTTAAGAACAGTCTGTGTAGACAATTTCTATTGTCAAGTCATTAATCTTATTTCTTCTTGCTTTAGTTCTTGCGCTCTCAAGTAGTAACAATCAGCTTTGCCAGCCCCCTTTTTTTGTGAGACAGGACTCTCTTACCAGTTTAGGTTAAACTTGACTGCGTGATATCCTTTCAAGCGAAAACACATGCGATTACTTGTGTATTTCCTTTTCCTGAGTACAATATATTTTTTTTTTTGCTTTTAAATTCCATTTTTTTCTTAGTGTTTACGTACCATCACACATACGTGTTCCAATGGGTTCTGGCAGAGTTTTTCTGCCTTGTTTTTTTTTTTTTTGCTTTTCGTTTAGCTCACCCAGCGACTGTCATGATTAAGTGTCATTTTGAAAAGTACTAAAATCCGGTCATGGCAGGATGAGTTGGTATATGTCCAATTTCTTTTTTCTCGTTCTTTCTCTGCAAATGTCAAAGTGTCATTGATATATATTTAGTCGTGTGGTACGATAAGATTTTCTTACATTTTTTATTACGCTGTACAAGGATAACAACAACATCTGTATCAAATCAGTATCGTATAGAATTTCTTATAATTTATAAATGATATTGTCCATATCTAAAAGTCTACGAAATATATATATTTCAGAATATTGATAATGAAGTATTAAACCTCAAATATGATTCTCGTGAAATCATTCATTTAAATTTGATACCTCATACATTGCAACTTAGTCAAAGGAGGAAATGAAAAACTTGTTTTATTTCTCACTTAATTTGTACTTTGTAGCAGGGCAATCAAATTATTTCCAAATAATTTTTTTTATTAAAATTGATACTATATTAGACACAAGCGTATCCTCCTTAAGATATTGGGTATTAAAAAAAAATAAAATGAAAAAAGATTCTCAAATTTTTAAAAACTTTTGTATTGGACATGGTTATTATTTATTTTGTCGGGGGAATATATCTTGCACACAAATACAGGTTGTCCGCCGGGAAGATATACTACTTTGTTTTGCCGCCATTTTGGTAAACATTAGTCTTGATAGGTCATATTTGGCATTCGTGGATTAGAGACGTGGAAAATTTATTATGGAAAACCTCAATTCGACACCGTGCTCAGGAGCTTGGTCTTCAAAGAACAACTTTTGCCACAATTTTTGCACAAAGATTTGCTTTTGTTTCCATTTAAGATTCAATTGACCAAGAGCTTCTTCCAGAAAACCATATACGCCGCCGTACAAATGCAATAGGATGCTACAGCTCGCCCATGACAACCCGATTTTCATTAAAAAATCATAATGAGTGACGAGGCACATTTAATCTACTATTAATTATATAAGAAAAATTAAATTCGTGCAATAGCTGCCACAAATTATGTGAATTTTTTATGCTATTTCTGCGAAGCGTAAGTGCTATGTCGGTTATTTTTCCATTTTGCATTTCCTTATATTGAATCTGGCTTCGATTTGAAGATCTCAAAATTCTTGTTTACAAATCTGTTGAAGAGGCCAAATCTTTCTTCGAAAAACTTTCTGATTGTTTACGAAACCATTCCATAAACACACGATTGTGTTGATCTTCTCTGCGTTTAAATCTAAATCCTTTTCAAAATACCAAAGCCCTAATTGCTGTGATTGAAAAAAAATCGAGGTGCCTGGGTCGTCGTCTACATTTTTACAACACTGTTAATATTCTGGTCTGATTGACATGGCCAATCATGCTGAGGTGTTTCCATGTTACATACTTACCCAGTTTATTCAAACTTGAAGGAAAAATTTCAAATTGTGCCATGAGAAGGTCGATTATATAAAACAAAATATAAAGTAATTTTTCTCGAGCTCCAATTTTCATGATAAGTTTGGATAATTTGAACATGCCCCTGTATTGCGTATGTCTTATGACTAATTTTGTAGACGTCTCCATAACATTAATACAATTTTGTCAGTGATATTTTTAACTTTAATATTATTTTATGATTATTTCTATAAAAAACGTTTTAAAATTGTATCTACAGTAATTTATTCTATTCAAATCTTAATAATACTACCTGTTTTTTTAATCTCAGATGCTCATGAAATTAAGTATTTGCAAGAGCATATTTTTTTATTGCTTTCTGGATAGTGGGATTTTCAGATCTTTATTGATTTTTTTATTTCTTATATAACATGAGGCTCAGACGACTAATCGTAAAAGTCTAGACTGCCTTCTATGTAACTTCTGAATATTAGATGCGCAAGTACTACCTTATGTCCATAATTGTCCCACAAAGGACTTGTATAAAAGAATTTTGTAATCCAAAGCCAGGTGTAGTTGTGTAAGGGCTTATTAATCACTGTAGTTGATTTGTTTTATGGCCGATATTACTGCATCAATTTGGCAAGACTAAGTTAATCATCCAGCTAGATGGATAACCAAATATTTCCGCGGGAACCTTGGACAATTTTACGATTTGAGGGAAAACGTTACATGAACACATTACCACGGTTTTACCTGTGTTAATAATTTTTTAGCAGTTTTCCAGCTGATGAATGTGGGACTGAAGTAGTTCAGATACAACCTTTGGATCGTCTGTAAATCTTAACGCATACGTTTTTGGATTTGTACTTTAAACGTTTTATCTGTCAAATAGCGTTTAAGAAGCTTGTGGGAGTTTTGAGGGACAACTCGAGCCAGTGATGCATAATTTAATCTTTGGAAAATAACTGATGCCTTGTGGTAAGTCAGCGTGAATCAACGTGTATGTATGTATATAATGAATCAGTGTCTTGTTTTACAATAAAAAATAACACCTTAGACTACTCCCCGAACAAGGCGCGGAGACAGCTTAATTTTTGAGGGGAAGTATTAGGAGACAGACCTAATTCTTCAATTTTTCTAAGCTTTTTGTGTTGGAGTATGTACATTTTTAAAGGTTTTGGAAAGAAAATATCCTTTTTTCAACACAACCCCCATCGAACCGCGCCTGGCCCGGTCGGTCGTCATCAAGGTTGCAGTGCAGCGGCATTACATGACAAAGTTTGATCATGAATTGACTCTTTCGAAACTTAAGCCACCAACACGACAGAGATTAGTTCGAAATGATGAAAACATAACGGCCATAAAATAAATAAATAATTCTTAGCCTATTCGCTGAATTCGGCGTATTTTGGGGTTTATTTATTATATTATGCTGACGCAAGAATTGAAACCGGTCTATATAGAAAATGTTATAACTTGGCGCTACAAATCTTGGCCGGGGATGCGAATTTTAACCAAAAATCCATCTTGAACCACTGCCAACTAAGCCGATGCGGCCTTTTGAATGAGTTGCTTTTTCAAACATAACGACGATAATATAGCTTCAAAATAAAAATTAAAATCAATATAATATTTTTGTTTAAGTTAAATTTATTTTTCAATCATTCTTATCGGACCAAATTGTACAAGAACCAAAAAAAGCTTTAGGAGTTATACAAACTCCGTACTGTGAACAAAGGTTCTCAAGTCCTTCCCGACAATATCTCTGAAGTCAGTAATGTCTGATAGTGTGAAAACGTGAAATATTGGGTTCTTACTAATTTGAATGCTGGATCGTGGTATTCACGGTTTCCTCCTGGTCCAATTCGGTGCCGAAATGCTTTAAAGTTTAAGTAATTTCACAAAATTCAGTTTCATTGTGGGCAATTCTTTCCACATTTATTTGAGTCGCCCTAGAAGAAATTAACTGAGATCTTGCAGTCTCGAAAATGTTTGTGCTTAACAATTTTATTGCTGATAGTTCTTGTGACGTTTTTAATGTCATAAAAGATGGTGAACTCTTGCCCTCTTTCTCTATAAATTGTAACACAGTTTACACGTCTATGAACCGCAATTAATTTTTAGATTCATAAATTATACAACTAATGATAATTTACGTACCGCACATATATGTATTTATGTTGAAAGCTTGGCAAATTTAATTATAACAACCATGAAAACATATATTTATGAATCTGGAGTTGCTGAGTCAAACAAAAGCATTATAGGTGTATGTGTGTGTGTGTGTGTGTGTGCATGCATGTATGGCAGCATAATAAAAATACGCATCGTTATAAAGTGATAGAGAGCAGTAGAAGGGAGGGAGGCTGCTTTCCGAAAAAAAGGTAAGATCAAAATGGAACTACCGGCCAAATATAGAACAAAAGTATATTAAAAGAGGGTGTTACAAATGCGTAAAACAGCAATTAGCTAGATTTATGATTATCCTTGTTAAGCACAAATAATTTTTGGCAATTTAATGTCAATGTCAAAACTAACCCTCAAAATATTTCCGTTTTGTCACAATACAAAGAACAATAGCAGCTAGAGGAATTGCAAATCGCCACGTATGGAATGAAACAAAATTATGTTTGTTTTACACACAAATTTAACAGGGTTGAAATTCGAAAACACATAAAACGCATGAGGGTCTTGCGTGCCACAGACAAAAGGCAATAATCATAATTTATGTTTAAAAGCCCAAAAAAAAAGGCTATAAAATCAAATTGAAATCTGGTTGAAATATGATACAAAACTGTATTGAAAATATATTAAATTAGTACAGTGGGCTGGTAACATTGTTTTTGAAGTTAATTGTAATATGAGTTCTCAAAGGATCAAACAACAAGAACAAAGGGAAAAAATATAAAAACCACCCTATTAACACGGGGTGTTGATGGCTGACACTGTGCAGGCAAACCACATTGAAAATAAAAACCTTACAAGCCGCAAACGTATGCCTGCAAGTCATATTACTTTTTTTTTTTAATAAACACACTCTCACATGTTTTTGCTGTCAATTACAAAAAAAGGACTGACATTTCTCTAAATGACAGCTAGTGTGTCATTAATGTTTAGTAAACGCATTGCATACTCGACTTGTGTTGGCTATGGGACGACTGCGTTTACTTATTGTCAAGAGTGAAAGTGCGGCAAATTATTGGATTTGCAAACAATAACAAAAATATCAAATTCTGTTCCTCGTACTCACTTATTTGCACTTTAATTTATGTATTCTATGAGAAACTAAACCCTTTTGTCCTTTTAACTTTGCTGTTTCTTGCTGTCACTCTAGACAAATGTTTTATTTCATTATGATTGACATTGGAAAACGAAGGCAAATAAGAAGGTCTGTTTGTAAATGTTATTAATTTTTCAACTATTTGAGGCAAAAGTTGTGAGTTTCTTAACTTATTCTTCAACTAGAGATGACACATGCGACAGACTACAGATCTTGAGGAAAAAATTTATAAAAGCGTTCGTAACCACAGGACATGTTATATAGAGTTACCGTTCTATTCCTTTATCACAAGGATAGCCTTCCATGACAATTTAACAGTGTGAAGATTGCTAGTTGGAACTGTACAACTCACATTTCAAACCATTGGCCCATTGTGCCAAATCAAAATCGGTTTAAGCACAGTACTTACACAAAAAAGAAGTGCAGATGATACAGATAGACCTTAAGATCCCAAGAGGTTTGAACTTTATAATAACACTAAGTAAGTCAGATATTTCATCAAAGATTGCAATTTTCAAGATATATATGCCATTCTGTCAATACGAAACAATTTTTTGGAAAATATGAACTTTTATATTCCCATTATCAGAAGTACAACACAAGCATGGGCATATAGAATGTTTCAAACAAGTACGATCTAGCAGCTCATCGTATCTCCTGACCATTTATTAACATAATCTCAACTATAAATTCTGACAGATTTTATTTAATTTTTTTTTGTTTTTAATGTAGGGGGAATATCAAAGCAGACCGCTAACTTTATGGATTTCAGGCGACCGATTTGCAATTTACGATTACTTTACTCTCAATCAAGTCTCGTGCTACCACTAGCCTTAAATTAGTTGATATAGTGATGTTAGACTGTCGACTGGTGACTGCCGACCATCTTCCTCATCACGGAAACTCTTGTCATTGTTAGTATTTGTTTAAGGCTTAGGTCCACCATTGGTATTTACACTTAACACGTGTCTGTTCGTGGTCCTAAGTCGTATGCTAGCCAGTGCTGAACATTCATACACAATGTGTGCTACCGTCTCAGCCTCTTCCTCATTGGTATCTTTAGAAGCTGTCCCATACACCCCTTACGAGGTTTTCTTATCCAACTCTGCAGAATTACTCCATTGGCCAATTAACACCAGAGTTCTCCCAGAGATTAACCTCTACACCTCGTGCGAGGTTTCATTCTCAATCCTTATCGGAACCTCATGGTCTAAAGCCTTGAAAGTACCTTTACAAATTACTTCTTGCGAGGCATTCTTGTCCATCTCTTCCGGATTCATCCTTTACTCAATTAAAACCGTAGTTTCTGCAGAGGTTAACCTCTCCGCCTCTTCCTGGTTCATCCCTTTAATGGAGAAATATATGTCCACCCACACAGAGCTCCATATTTACGGGTAACTCCGTATTAAAACCGGAGATCCTCTCCTTGCAGATACAGGAACTTGTTACCGGCCGCTACCACGTGGATGTATAAGTCAGAACTTCTGACAGTGCACTCAGTTACGGCAAGCTATGTTTATCTTTGTGCCTACCTGCTGACGGCCTCTGACAAAATTTAATTACAGTACCAAATAATATATAAAATAAAACCCTAAAATTTTTGCACCCAAAATTATCCGCTAAAAAATTTACGCCGTAAAGTTGTCTATAAAAAACCCTCAAAATTTCGAGGCCAACCGATTTAACCTTAGAAAACCTTTAAATATTTTGAAGGCATTTTAGGTTTGGTTATGCTAAACGGTTGCTGCCATAGGCCAAAACCAAAAAAAAAAAAATTCTTTCTAAAATCAGCATTAAAAATGTGAGCACTTATTCATTTACCTTGTACAATGTCATCAACCTGAATTTTTAACTTAGATTAATGTAATCAAAATATTGTGCAAATTTGTTTAAATTCAAATTAAATCTAATAATTATTGACTTTATTTCTGCAATAAAATTTTTAGATAAATCATGTTGCATTTTGTTAAAACTGCTCCGTTATTGTGTTTTCGTTTCTTAAATAAAATGTTGCTCTACTAATGGAAACATGCTTATCATACCCCATTATTTTGGATTTTATACAGATCAGAAAAGGCAATGCCTCTCGCCAATATAAAGCGTAAAATATAAAAAAACACCAACTTTTGTGGGCATAAGTATTTCAAGCGTATAAGAAAAACGCAAAAATGGTAATTTTTTTAGAAAGGAAAACACCATTAGTTAAGTACGTTTTTGTGTTTTCTTATCTCGTTTTCAAATGTTTATTTAAAAGTTTATGTATAGTCTTCCCATCGTCCCTTAATACGTTATTACATATTATTACTTCCTATTTTAAAATTATAAAAACGCCTTGCAGTATATCAAGAATGATAAACTAAAGATTACGCCTTGCGCATGATTTCCCGTTAGATGACGTAGTTGGGCTATTTGAAAGGTTTCCAAGTATTTTTCATATGTGAAAATTAACATTTCTTCTGAAAAATGTGTGCATTACGTGAAAGGTGGCAGCCCTGCAATATAAATTACATTGACAGTTTTAAAAAAAAATATTTATTTATTCTTGAAATATACACCGAATTTGTTGAAAAATTTTGTGAAAAAGAACGTTAAAAAAATTAACATTATAAAATAAATTAGTGAAGTTTCTTAAAAACCTACAAAACAAAGAAAAACTAAAAAGAAATATTGCCGGAAAATAACAACATGAAGTGCAAGCAAAATAGTGGTAAAAAAAACAAGTGAGAAATTTAAAAAAAATAATTTATGTAGATGTATCATTTTATAAATTTCCAAAAAATGCAGTTCAAAGGAAGTCTTGGGTACACTTTTGCAACAGGTGGAAAGCCATAAATGTTGAAAAGGAGAAAATTTGTTCCTTACATTTCACCCAAGAAGATTTTGAAAGAAATTTGAAATGGGTAAGTTCCACAATATAAATTTAGCAGTCCTTTAACTAATAGTTAAGAACAGGATTTAGCAACCGGCGTACACCAAAATTAAAACCGGGAGCAGTTCCGACCATAAATACGGTCGATACAGCAAAGGAAACTGAAATTCCAAACAATGCTGAAATTCCAAACAAAGTTACAACTGCAAACGAAGTTGAAATTGAAAACAACTTTGAAATTCTAAAGTGCGAGGAGAAAAGCTCTCCAATGACGACTGAAATTCAAGAAGACAGTTTACAACAGTACATAAAAAGTTTGGAAATGAAAATGTATGTAAGTTTTTGAAAAAAATTACAAATGCTCATCTAAAATTATTTTTAGAGATGCATTGCGCCTGGAGAATAGTATTCTGAAAATGTCACAAAGTCAATCAGCCATCACCATAAAAAATTTGACTCGGCAAGTTCAGAGCTTAAGTTCTTCAAACGTAAATTTGGAGAATTCATTGAAATGTTTATTTACAAACGGCCAAATAAAAAAAACTTAAAAATGGGGATAAAAGGCCAAATTTTACAGAGGCAGATATTGCCCAATCCATTACTTTGTATTCCACAAGTGCCAAGGCTTACAGGTTGTTAAGGAAAAAGCATTTTCCTCTTCCCTCGGTGAGAACGTTGCAAAGATGGTCGCAAAAATTGGATATGACAACGGGTATTTTGGAGCCTGTTGTTAAAATATTGTCTGCGGCTAACCAAATGTCAGAAAAAGAAAAGCTATGTATATTGAGTTTTGACGAAATGAAAGCGAAAAAAGTACTGCTACGACAAGCCAACAGATTCTATGCTAGCTCCAGCTAAGTACATCCAAGTAGCTTTGCTGAGAGGTCAGTTACTTATGTCAACTTAAAGTTTTTTAATATAACGTTTAATTTTCCTTCTGGTTTCTACAGGTACTATATTTAAGAACATTAATACTGATACCCCAGAGGACATAGTACACGAAAATAATGAAATAGAATTAGAAGACCTACAGTATGACGGTTTAGAGAATTTGGCCGGATATATTTGTCACAAGTTAAAAAACGAAAACCCCAATCTTGCAATGAATCCTTTAGAGAACTCGACGTATACATGGGTCAACCACCTAAGTGAAGGTGGGCTAAGTAAGCCATCAGATGCACTAATGAAAACATTAAAATCGTGTGATGCCATTTTTTTGAAATTAAATGCAGAACAATTGATGATTACGAGCGGGTATATCCAAAAACACTTGTTGGAAGCAAAGGACATTGAAGAAAAGGATGAAGTGAAAAAACTTTTTTTTAGATGTAGAATGTACTTTAGAATGAGATTATTAAATACTGAAATTTCTCAAAATATTAACAAAAGAAAAAGGAAAATGAATAAAATAATTACATAAAAAACCTTTTTTCACTTTATTTTTTTTCATATAATATTTCAATTAATAAAATATTGCTGGATAATTTTTATTTATTGAGTTTTCAATAAATACATTTTTGAAAAAAAAGTTTTTGCTAATAAATAATTTTGTAGAAAAAAAGTTAAATTGTCCCACTGTTATATTTACATATAAATAAAATAGTTTGACAGTCGAAAATCGTTAGCCAATAGGAACACAAATTGCGTGACGTCATTGATTCAACATGCGCAGAAAGTTTTAATTTTGTGTGAGTGTTGGCATAATCTTTAGTTTATCATTCTTGCAGTATATCATATCCTAATCAAATCTCTTTGTTATATTTTCTATGTGTTTATTTTTGGTTTTCCTAGGCCCAACTTCTCAATTCGAATTTTATCGTCTGTACCATCGTTTGCTCATTACTAAAGGCCTATCTGATTTTAAGTTAAGAAACCTGCTACTCAATTTTCCATTGGTGAAGAGAGATACCTTAAAGGTAACAGGAAATATAATAACAGAAGTTAAATATTCTTTGCAATTACTATGGTTGGTGGGAAATTATGTAATGCTTTGTTGTCCAATCATCCACAGTAATATATTACATATGGCTTGCAAACCCTATGGAGGGCAACGATTTAGATAGATACCGGCAAAGACAAGTTAACGATGCTAATGCAATTACAAATATATTAAAACAATTTTTTGGACGGTTCTTAAGCAGGCCGACATCAACATTTTTATCGTTGATTGTGTCCTACTACGCCAATTTATAGATACTACAGTTTTTGCGCTTCGCAGACCTCACGATAAAAGTTTATCTATGATTATATGATTCCAGAAAAGAGAACATGGAAGGGGGAAGAGAAGAACACGTTGATGAGTATAGTGGCAAAAAGAAGATATAACAAGGGTAACTGTATAGTTGCGAGAGTCAAGCAGAAGTCGTATGAGTGGCAGGTACAGGGATAAGCCCTGTAGCTCTCAAGAGTTCATTAGTACAACCTTTTGTAAAAGTCTATTCTGTTGAAATTGGTACCAAATTTACAGCGGTTGGAAACGATAACTATAAGAGATGTATTATTTCAGTTCGATTGAACTATATGCAGATGGTGCCTGCAGTGAGCAATTGATAACTTTAGGCGATCTTATCAAGCGAATTCGAGAGCACCATTGACGTGGTTATCCGCTCAGTACAGTCTTGGCTTATAGAGTCTATTCTTTAATCAGAAATCTCTAAATTACTTGGAGTGGCATCAGTTGAGTGCAATTCAACTTGATGGGCAAAGATTGTGACCTTAAAAGCAAATGATAACTAAAAGCTTACTTTGCAATATTGCTGACAATTAATATCTAATTTTATTGATCTCTATAGAGTAAATCAGTATAGAAGTCTTCTTGATATTTAGGGATTTGTGATACAGTCCACCATCAACCATTTAATTCTAGCGAATAGAACTTTGAAGTGTTTAGAAAGTTCTTTTGAACCCAAAATATTAAGATCCATTTTCCGATTTGACTCATAAATTTAATTTGACCTGAGAAATTTTGTAACAAAAATTAAACAAAATTTTACCACCTCAGTACATGAAAGTTATTGAAATGAAACTTATTCACATGATATGACTTTTTGAAAACTTTATAATTTTTTTTTACAAAATAACACAAAAGAACATGACATTTTCCCCTCTGAGAAGCCAGCTATGTATGTACAACAAAACATGAGTATGACATGCACAATGTCATAAAAACCCTTGTCAAACATAGCAAAAATTCCTGACATAAAGCAAGTAGAGTAAAAAAGAACATTAATAAAATAAAAACAACAACAAGAATTTGGTTTTCATTGGCATAAATGTCAAAATCATGCTCGTACATGTGAAAAAACCAAGTGCAAAAGAGAACAAAATGCAAAAATTTAATAATAATATTTTGCATGTAACCATGCGATTACAAAGTAAAAGAAAATGACAAATGACAACTTCAATTAGTAACAACACAAATACTGGAAAAAAGAATAAATTTCAATACAATTTATAATAAAATTTATGAAAAAATAATAAAGTGACAGCAAAAACATCGAGAAAAAAGCCAGAATAAATAAGAGAGCGCAACTGTAGTGAACAAAACCAAATAACACCAAAACAACAAGTTAAACTTACACATATGAAAAGCAAATAGTGAGTGTATGTAAGCAAGGTGCGGCGAAGAGTGGTTCGCGCGCCTTTTAAGCGGCCTTTTAAAAAACTAACTAAATTTTGTAAAACATAACACATTCTAATGGCCCTTAATCTAGCAATATGCCGCGCATAACTTTGATCCAACATATAGGCCCGTACGTTACTTGTGAACTCAAACTTAGTTAAAATGCCACCCAGACGGACGTTATTCCTTTTCAGTACTTTACGGGATCGTAAACAAATAATTCCACCTCTAGCGAAGCGCATCAAAACAATAACATTACTTTAGGCATCCTTGTATCGATTAAGTTGAGTCAAACAGAAAAATGTTGTGGAAGGTATCTAATAGTTCAGTCTAGCAGATAAGTTATGTTTCATTTTCCGACAAATATTGAACTCGCATACGGTTGTCACATCTTGTAATTTATGATCAGTTGTTCCCTACTAGGTAATGTAACCTCCGCTACACCTAGTTAACAGTCAACGCAATTGCCCATCTTGGCGCTTAATTCGGTCATTTGGGTACCACGTATACTTCAAATGATAATACGCAGACGTATAAAAGCCGTGCAGGTGGCGTGAAATAATTGCTGCTGTAGAGTGTAGTATTGAGGAGGAACCAAATCCAAAAATACCAGTGGAGCTCTAGTAGCATGGGATACAGCTCGTCAAATATGCGATTGATTAAAGAACGCGTTTTGCAAACACTATATTATTTCAGTCATTTGACGAACAAGATCATGCTATTTAAACCCTTTGGATTATTTTCTCCGAAGTTACGTGAAATTTTACACGAATTGGAAGAGAATATTGTGCTTTAAATTACCTCCTCTAATATGAGAGTACAGAGTATATATGTATGTATGTAAATAATTATTTCCGCTTGTTGAAGTGTAAAAAAATAACATCGCAAATGGTGGAGTCAAATCGTAGGATTTTGGTGTCCGATTGACGTAAGATAACAATACCCGCAATTCATTCACACAGGACTTCCATTATGGCGTTCGGTGTGTGGCAAGTCCTGGCACCGAGCTGACAGTAATGGCCTCACTTACGATGTTAACGAAGCATGACATCCTAATTACGACCAGCCAGTAATCCCGTACCACGAAGATGACTTTTCGGCATTTTTAGTAAATATGGCTCCCACCAACTGCCAAATTCACCTGTAATTCAACATTTCCTATGCGCTCCTCCCAGCTTGTTTGAAGGGCAAATAATTCGGCTTCGGCTTCCTGTCACTCTGTTTGTAGCCTGAGTTGGGAAGCCTAGAGAGATTATTCAGGCACCGCTACATCTTTAAAAGCGATGGCGGCCACAAAGATACAGTTAATGGTTCCCGCTAAAGGGGCATGATCACTGACTTTTTTGTACCTCAAAAAACCATAATTACTGGAAGAAAGATCATGTTATTTAACGCTGGTAGACTATTTTTGGGTGGTTATGTGAAATCAATGGTACACGTCGACTATTAATAACTAGGAAGAGAACAATAAGCACGTTATCACATACTGAATTCCTGGAAAATGTGCTAAAAAAATTGGACTACTGCCGAGCCAACCGAGGAGATCATATGCGGGAAATTAAAAATTACATAGTGATATTAAACAACTATTTGGGAATCAAGATAGCATCCGCAAAAGGTTGTTTCTTTACGCATTGAAGAACAAGGCCTTTAATGTGCAGGCCTGTTATGCTATACTCTAAACAAAGCCTAACACACACACACACCCACAGGAACTGAATGTTCGCTTGCAAAACAAATTCTACTCGTTTTATGATAACATGTGATGACAATGATGATGGGTTTGCAAAAGAACTGTCATTTCTCATGTCATGCATTTATGAAAAATTATGGGCTTATGTCAATAAAAGCGACAATGATTGATTTGACACCAGGCCAAGAGCATTAAAATGTGAAAATTATTATTTGTGTAAACAACACACACACACACACGCACACAGTAAATAAGTAAAAAATTATACGTTTAACAACAACGACGAGGCAAAATATCAAAGTGTTTGCAGTTTTCTTGTTATTTGTTTTATAAAAACCACTCTTAACAGAGGGGCCAGAAGGTGTTTTTATTTTGGGTGCTAGGCATAGTTACCTACATAAATATGCGTGTATAAGTATTTATGTGTGTGTATGTGTGTATACACAATTTTTGCAGCACAAAAAACTTATGTATATGTGAACAATAAAAAGTAAAAAGGGGTGGCAAAAGTGTAAAATGAAAAGTAAATATTTTTTCTCCATTTAGACGTATGTCAATGTTACGCACTAATGAAGACAAATATTTTGCTATTTGTCTTTTGCTGTGGCAAAAGTTTTATATTTATTTACGTTTTTCTCTTTATTTTTTCTTTTGCCAAGGGCCGTGTTAAAACCACTCTACTCTGCAATTGTATACATTTGTCAACATTTGTCAGTTGTGAACATTTTGTGACAGTTTTTTTTTCCTATTTTGCTGTTTGTCAAAACCGAACCTAATATATGAAATAATAAGGAGTTAAAGCAACAGCCACAGCAGGTGGTGTACGATTATAAATTTAATATGCCCTCGAGTAGTTTGCTGATAATATTGAAAATGGTTAGGTATAAGATGTGGGGAAAAGTATTTTCTTTGGTCAAGTTTACAATTACTGAAGGTATATTCAAGATGTGCTTTGCAAATTTTTAAATTACTTAGGATTTATGCCCTACAGCTATACAATATTTATTCTCGATGTAAATGTAAGTTGATGCCCTTCACGTTGCATCTACAACACGTTAATGATTTGGGGAGAATGTCACAACTTTGTGTCAAAACCAAGTTGCAAGTTAACTTGTCTTAATAATTAATGTATGCAGTGGCTTGAGTAGACAACGGGTTGATTATTAAGCATTCGATGCCATCAATAACATACATTTTTTGATATGTACTAGCGTCTTTTTATACTAATATATATCATAGCGCACTCCTTCCTCGGTATAACTCTATAGCACAGAACGGTGGCGAAATAAAATTATTAATATAATAACTTCAAGTAATGCGCAAAAGCGCTACAATACTGTTCTAAAAATAATCACAACTACTTCACTATCTGTCTTTCGAAAGAAGGTAGCACAATTATTCAAAAAATATCTAATAAGCCTTAATTGCCTCAGTCTTACTTTCCTTTAAGTAAAGTTCGAGACTGAAGTCAGTCTATACCTTCCGCCCGTATTGGTAAAAGCAGCTCATAGTCAACAACAGCAGTTTGTTTCCACCAAATTCGCAACATAATCTCGAACCAAGAATATTCAGTTTTGGTGATGATATTGATGTTTATGGCAATAATTTACCGGGTTTGGGTTAGTTGGAGCTTTCTTCACTATAAACATCCACAAGCATTCTATGCGTTTCATTTGCAATTTAATTTCGATTACAACAGGAAATTCCGCTAAGTTAATTAAATAAATATATGTGTTTTGTAAAAACTTAACGCAATTAGGACTGCATATTATTGAGGAATATAAAGTGTAACAAAGTTAACGCAAGCTTTGAATTTGCCGTAGTTTCTGTAATAAAGTGTCGGCAAATCTAAACATTAATTTGCCAGCTGATAGTTTAGGATTAGTAAAAATAAAGCGTTCTGCAATGGAACAACCTGGTTTTATTTTTGAACAATACCTAAAAAATAATGAAACTTTGGCAGCATCAGTTAGAACGTTTCTGGTGCTCGATATCATGATATGGTATCAGATGTTTTTGTCGAATATGTGGTTACGTCAGTAGGTTGCCATCCAGCCTAAAACAATTCAATAACTGCATGACACATTTCCTGACCGTGTACTCTCGCGTTTCGTTGGTCATAATTCGCCCCTTAGATCGGGTGACTTAACACCATTAGATATATTTTTTATGCGATTATTTAAACCCAGGTCAGAATGTGTCCCAGTATAGCCATGGCATTTGCTGTCAATGTGAACAATTTCATAAAAGAGCCGTCGTTTAAAATTATTCATACTTTCTAGTGTAGGTCATATGTTTACCCGTATTTACTTCGCCAGAATATCATGTTGAGTTCTTGATATACATATATCGACAATTTTTAGTTAATCAGACGTCGAATGAGGAGGAAAATAATGGAAAAAATTTTAGGTATTTACAGGCGATTCTAAGGAAATCGGTTTAATAGAAATATTACCCCGTGAAATTAAGAAGTATTTAGCTGTTCTGAAGAGTCTAATAAAAGTTCGCACATTGCGTAAAGTCTCCTTTTAATAATACTAATTACTTTCTGAATGTATTACCAAGTTTTCGCTTAAAATAATACCGAAAACTTTCAGAATCCAGGTACGAATTTAACCGAAAATTGTCAGAATCCAGGTACGACGTATATTCGTTTTGGCAACAAAATGTCGTTGTGGATACATGATCACACCAACTATATTATCTGCACGACAAGAATATTCTAAATACTCTTATTACTAAACATTACCTCTCTACTTGCTTACTTGAAAAAGATATATGTTATCTGTCATCTCGTAGAAGGCAGGGAATTTAAACATATGTTGGTAATTTATGAAATAAAATTGAGTCTTATTTTATTATTGAAATCGATTTCTTGTAGAAAGGGGAAAACCCTTCTTACAAAACATAACTAGTGATATACCATTTTGAAGTTAGGCCCAACTTTTTATGTAACTTGACATAATTTCATAGTATACTTTTTTAATGCGGTCGGCTGAAGTTGAAAATCCCGTCGGAGTAGTATAAACCTTTAACTGGTTTTTACAGAAGGGTTATTAATAATAACATGATAAGGAAAAAAGAAAAGATTTGTAGTCACAGCAATAGGGAGAACACTTCAGGGTGTCGCAGGGTGTCAAAACTTCGATAACTTTTCGAATGCCAAGGGCCTTTAAAATTCATCACGTAGATTTTGTTTTTAATTTGTCTAAGAACAGCGGCTGCCAGCAACATGACTAACTTTGGGCTTAACGTTGATTTTTGCGACACTCTGTAATATAATTCTTAAAAAAAGGCGGCAGCGAATTGAGGTTAAAGTGTTTTGCTTATCTAAACGATATCCAGTATCAAACAAATTAGGTTTAAATCAATTTATTCCAAAATACCTACTACATTATACTAAGAGTAGTATGGAGAAAACTAACAAAATTTATGTTTATATGGAACAAATTTCTTAGCAAGAACTAAAGTGTCCCCTCTCACGTAGTAGTCCCCTTTTAATAGAAACACGCTAATACAGCTTCCGCATCATTTAAATAAAACTCCAAACAGATGAGAGATTAATAAAATACACACACTTAAACTCAAACCGACATGACTTCTAATTAAATACATCAAAGCAATAAAATTAATATTAGACCCGGCCACCTAATGATGTTGTTCGTTAACAACAACCATTAAAACAAAAAATTAAATTCCTCTACAGATGCTACTTGAACTGAAGAGATTTTATTTTCTATTTGTTGTTAAAATTAAAAGTACTTGGCATAAGTTGTCTACAATATTTATACAACAAAAGGGGTTCATCACGTGTGAGCGTAAGAATGTCAGAAACTCATAAAAGTTTTTAATGTTTTACTTAAAAATACCACTCCGTCTTGAAAAAACAATCATTTATAATTTATGTTTTGTTTGACAACTTTGGTTGTTAAAATGAAATTAAATCAAATGCTTGAAATCAGTAGACTCTTAAAATTATATTAGGAAGAATAAAATCAGATATAAAATTACAATAAATTTTCTTCTGTTCACACACGTTTGTTTTTACCGAAACGTGGTTTTATGTAAATTCTGCTCTTTTAATGCTCTCGAGTGTGTTCCTGAAAGAATATTTAATTCATACGTTACTTAAATGCTATTTTTGGTAAAAACAGAGATTTGAATTACACTATGAATGAAATTGGTAAAATTTTTTAAGTTTTGTTTAAATTTTTTTAAATTAAATTTGATATGTTAAATGGGATACAACCTGTTAGACTCTGTCTTAATCAAGGTTTCGAAGTCGCAGTTCAGGTGCCAATAAGCTGAAATCGACTATTGAATCTTTCAAAAAGAAGTTGATAACTTCAAAATCAATATAACCCAAGATAGTGTTTAAATCAGCTGCATCTAAGAGGTAGATTTATTGTACACTGATACCTTGGGCGCCCCGACGAACATTTTAACAATGTCATTTCTATAAAAAAACCATATCGCACACAGCTTTTTCCTTCTTGGAAACCATTTGTAGAGCTTTGTATGAGTTTATTTAAAAAAATTAAGAGAGCTGTATTCGGCTGTGCCGAATTTTATATACCCTTCACAAAAGGATGAACTAATAAACATATACTGCAGGTTTAAAAAAATACATTTTACTATAATTTAAGAAATCACCAAAATCTGAAAATTCTAACATTTTTAATTACAAAAATAGCATAATTTTTTAAATAATCGAGATCTAAAAAAAATCGAAACTTCACAACAAAATTTCAAGAAATTCGACATTTTACCAAATATTTTAAATTCACTACAAAATCGATATTCAAATCATTTTCAGTCTTGTGTTTCTTTTATTTAGTCTGGTGGTAGGTTTAGGTATGTAAGCTTCTCGATTCCTCTGAATGCAGTCTGAATCGGATCAGTTCAAACTGAGGCATACACTGCAGCAAATTTTTGTTTTAAAATTTCTAAGAATCAATGTCTAGCAGAGGCATGCGCAATAGTGAATAGTTTGGCTCGCAATTATCTACCAAAATTGAACACTTAATAATATATTTTTTTTAAATCAATGTAACAAATTAAATTCTAACCTAAATTGTCGAGCATAGTAACAAAGACTTTTACTCGTTGGAAATCGTACCCACGACCGCCAGAGTGATAGATTAAGATACTAATAAAAAGATTACCAGGGCACCTCAAGCGACTAAAAATTAAGTATTTGTTTCAATCATCTTCAACATAATTCTTCCGTATATATCACCATTATAACAATACTCGTATTAACAATAATTGCCGTTTTAAGTTTAAACATAAAATATTTGAACGCCTTCATACAGAAATCCAAATTTTGAAATTCAAATTGTTATCCTCCTATGAATAATCGGCTAAGTGAGTTTCAGTGAAAACAATGAAGTGAACAATGGCTATAAAAAAATTAAGGTATCAACCTAAATATTTTTTTAACGTATGCCCAAAATTCTTGGGTGTTGAAATTTTTCGAATTTGCCGATTTTTCATGCAGTCTTCAAACACTTTCATAAATACATAAATTTAATCTTTTTAAAATTTATATATTGGTGGGATGTACTTATTCGAATTGGTGGGATGTAGTTTTATTTACATCTTCCCAGCAAGTGTTCCTAAGCTTCTGGAAAACAGATCGCTTCTCTATCTTATATTCAGTTATCACGGTCATAATCGTTAAAATTTTTGTTTCGGCTAAATAAAGAGACGTTATTGTTTTCACCTCTACTTGTCACTGCACAGCGGTTGGACAAACTTTGAAGAGACGCCAAATTTGTCCTTTTCTACTAAACAAGTCTTCAAAAAATCTTAACGAATTCTTTAAATATCACAAGTATATATATGTTTCTATATCTACGTACTTCTTGAAAACATCTACATTTAAAAAGATGTAAGTGGAAAAACAATTTCATTCCTATTTTTGGCGTCCTAAATTCGGTGAGATGGATCCACCTAAGGTCCCATAATTTGCACTAATTTATGATATTTTCATTATTAAAATTATTAATGCAATTTGTGTAAGTCTCCTGCAGATATTTGGCCTTGTGAAAAACAATTTTTGTATTGGGAACATGTAAAAGGGGTCACAAGTTTCTGCATACTTCCAAAACAAATTTTTTTAGCTCACTCCTTCCAAACATAATCTTAATAAATTTTAAAGCAAAATTTTATGACTAATTTAGGATAATTTCTAAGCAATGTTTTCAACAAAATTTAATTGATTGAAGCCTTTTGTGCGCGTTATTGAGATACCACTCTTGTTTTGGGTGATATTTTCCCGTTTTAGGAATTTGAGTATTACAGCAACACAAAACCATTCCTTTAAGGCAGTTACTCCTTAAAAATGTTAAAATCTGCGAGACATAGCAAAATGAATAGCTTAATGTAGCCAGTGTTACCAACTGCGCGACCCCACGCATATCAGCATTGCGCAGGAACTTATTGACTATTGTAATTTATATACTTTTTGTTAAGATTAAGAAGAACAATTTGTAAGTATATATACTTTTTTAATTTTTAAATTAATTTAATATATTTTTATGTTAAATTGATACATACGCAATTGCCTTGAGACCCTGTGACGATATCTACTTATATATGTATGTGTGTAAATCACATACGTTTTTGCGGCTGTTAAATTTGTGAACTTATAATTACAAACACGTCCACATGTATCATGTATGAAAATTATAGCACAGTTTATTATTTGCAATCAGTCATTAGTCAAAAAACTACACAAACAGCAAGGAAAATAAATAAAATAACAATACGATATTCAACACAAAAATGCAATTGACAGACATATGTCTGACATAAAATGTAACGTCAAGCCATTCAATTTGACAGGCATGTTGTTTATACGTTGTATATAAATTTGTTTTTTTCTTCTTTTCACACACGCTGGCAAATTTTTTATCTTACATTAATTTTGCTAAATCGTATAAAACATTTTGTTTTTGGTAAATACAAGTATGATGTCAGTGTAACTGAAAGTTAAATTGCGAAATATTATAAAACAGGATACGACATGATTTCCAATATGCTGGACATTTTCTAAAGGAGTTGCCATATTTTCATTTTTACAATTAAAAATAAGGATAGTTCTTTAAATCGACATGTTGCTTTTTAGAATTTTAAACGTAATATATTGGCAATAAGCGTAAAGAAATAATAGAAGAGTTTCAGATAGTTGTTCTTAGATTTATTCAACGGTTTGTTTTCTTTTAACTTTTTGGCCTTTTTAAAAACATGAACGTCTGGTCAACCTAGCTTGCTTCTTAATGTTACCAGACCAGAAACTACATTGTGAAGATGGTTGCGTATTATTTTTTTTTCAATGGAAGTAACGTTTTGACTGTCACAGTCCCAGTACCAAATCAGGCGTAGTAAATCTTGACAGTTTAAACAGCTTCCTTACCTACATTTATTTAAACAATAATGGCCCACTATAAAACAAGGATGAGAAGAAGTCGTACAAATAAAGAATTAACAATACAAACAAACCGCCAGAGCTCCAAAATGACACATTCAACAAACATAAAGTGGTCACATGAAAAGAGTTAATGCTGAAAAACACTCGCCTATTTAGCTTTTGGCTCTGCGGTTCGTACGCTTTTTTTTTGGACTCTGAATGTGTGTTGCAATATCTTTTTTAATGTGTAGCAACTTGACATTTTGTGTGTTCGCGGCATGAGATCAAAGTAAAATTGCTTAACTTTATGCTGCCATCATTTGGCACATAAAATCACATCGTTGCAATTGTTTGGCCGTTTTTCAAACTGTTTTCATTCGGTGGTTTAAATAAGACAAACATTAAACAAAAAGTTGCCGGCTGTCAAGATTTGCAAACGATGCCATCGTTCTTTCAGCTGGGAGTCTTTTTTTTTTTATTGCCTGCATGTATAGTGTGTTCTTAAAGCAGTAGGTAGTTTGAAGGGTTTTAGGAAATAAATATACAAATGTACATACATACATATGTACATATTTGCTATCTTATTTGTTTTAAGTATAGAAAAAAAAAACATTTGGATGGTCCATGTGTTAAGCACTCAACTTTTGAACTTTTCGCTTTGCCAGTCTTTATTACCAGCCGACAAATGGAATTATAGCTCTATACATATTATTATTTAATTTCCAATTTGTGCTTTAGCAATGTTTTGCCAAAGGAACAACAAATCAACTGCTAAGTTTGACATTTCTCCCAAACAAATTAAATTAATTTTTTTATACAACAAAATTCACCCAGTTTACTCAATCAGAGCAAATTGCCAATACCAACCCCAAGAAGACTTTCTTTATATGCACAAATTAAAAATTACTACACACAAGTCGGAAGTAATAAATTTCAAAAGCTTCCAACAATTAAAACAAAACATAAAACAAATTATATAAAATAAAATCTCCCTAATTATTATGAACATTTTCATTTGAAAATGTATTAAATCGTTTTGTGTTCTCTTCCATGTTGTGTTGATTAAACGCTAAATTTCATTTATCTCAGCACGTCTGTAGGAATGTATGCATTATTTCTTTCAAATTTGTTAATTAATTTGAAAAGATTTTTGGTTTTCTTGTATTTTTATTTCATGAATGAACAATTTATACTCGTGCAAGATGGCGTTTCCATGGCTGGGGCGGCCGTGGCTTTTTGATCTCTTGCTTGTTTATATACAATTTGATTGCTTGTGTTGATGGATCGCACAATGCCTTTGATCATTTGATTATTGTTACGCGGTCCGTTAAAGACAAGCGGGAGCGCTTATTCCCTACATTAAGTCAATGGTAAGTAACACCAGCCGCAGCAGCATAAAACATCATCACCAACAATAACATATGAAATCATTTAGTCATATAGACAAACAGGAAAATTTATTCGAATTTATTTTTATGCATTATTTTGTTGGTTTTTATGGGCCAGTGTGTTTTAAAAAGATGTAGAACTAGATATGTATGTTGATCGAGTCGTGGTGTTTGTAACATTTAGTAATAAAATTAATATTTATTGAAAAATTCAAAATTCGTTTAGATTCTTCAAAAAGATTCCTCTTGTGTAAGAAGTTTCTTCAGCCAATCTACCTAAAGACTATTGTTCCACAATAAAATATTCACGGTTTAAATAATTATTCCTCTTTATTTGTTTTAGTTTCCTAAAGAGAGTGTCCATTGAATGTAATAAATATATTCTGTTGGTTATTTTAAAATTTGCTCTCAGCTTCTCCTCCAATTCCTTTTTTACCACATATCGGAAATTCTTGCGGAACAGAATGAAAGTGTGTTTATGTAAAGCAGTCGTAGAGATCAGTGATCAAATAATTCGCATAAATGCTTGCAT
The DNA here is from genome assembly GCA_963932375.1 of Phania funesta. Lineage (NCBI taxonomy): Eukaryota > Metazoa > Arthropoda > Insecta > Diptera > Tachinidae > Phania > Phania funesta. The sequence continues at coordinate 96,365,932 of OZ010653.1, read as the reverse complement.
TATTCTCTTGTTCAAATGCAGTGGGAGGGAAAATATAACACGCCATTTTTCCCTTCGACGCAAATCAATTACAAATAAAAGTTTTTTGGAAACAAAAAATAAAAATATCTTTACTTTTTCACAAACTTTCCTCTCCGCAAAATGATCCCTTAATCATTCAAAATATTAGGCTATTTTTGCGTCTGATAAGTAAATAAAGCTTTTTCGGAATATAATAAATATAATAAATATAATAAGTTAATAAATTTGATAGGGCTTAGCACTTTACCGAGCAGGGTTATTGAGAAACTCCCTAGAATCAACAACATACAGTCGACTCTCGATAACTTGAAACTCGTTAATTTCAATCTCTCGATAATTTAATGTCACTTCCAGGTTCCTGGAAAAACATTTAATAAGTTGGAAAAAAAGCCATGCAATTATATATTCTCGGTAGTCTGAAACTTTAGGATTGGGACCTTGTTATACGAGACCTTTGTGGTTTTTTTCTAATTGATTTTTTTTTTGTTGAGTTTTGAGTTTTCACTTTTCAAATTATCGAATTTCTTTGAGTTTCGTTATTCGATAATTTTTCCACTCAACATAGCAGCTGTAGAAAATATTATTTTTTCTCATCTTAGGTCAACTAAGTAATAATACTATTTCATTTTGATTTAGTGTACTTAAACTTTTTTAGTATGTAGTGTGACCCGAAAGGCTCTCTCTATTCGACCTTAATCGCTTTAATGGCGCATTGTTAATTTTCTCTTCATTATTTTTTTCACTAGCCGAATGCAAAAGCGCCATCGTGATGAAATGTTTTTTGTTTTTTTTTTGAGGTGTCTTGTTAAATCTTCTGCTCTACACTGTGTTAATATGTGTGTTAACAAAATTATGAAAGATCACAGACTGACATGTTAGCAAAGGAAATGCGATATCGAAACAACATTGGTACTTGTAGCAGCAACAGCCAATAAAAAAGCTTCAAACTTTATTCACATGCCATCGTCATCACTTTTATATGATTGAAGAATGATTTCAGTGAAAGAAAAAAGCACAGAATAGCGATACCTGTGAAGTGAATGAATAGTATTGATCTTCAGAAAAAGACACAAATTTAAGCAGGTTGTTTAAAATAGTTTTTCCTATCGCTTTAATTTATTTTTATTACTTTAAATAAAAAACACATAAAATCAGGGTGATGATAAATATTTCGTTGAACTCGTAAACAGTGCGCAATAATTACTAGATTAGATGACTACGTAATCAGTTTGTTCTCAGTTTTATTAGTTTTATGTAGTCAGACCACGATTTGTGGAGGTAAGGATTCCTTCATGTCGTGATCATCAATAAACAAAGTTGTTGTTATCAGAAAAGATCAAAGGTGCTTTTAACTAGTTGTTTTTGTTATGATATGAACCAAAAGTGTTAGCATCAGCTAAAAATTTCCTTTTAAATATTTCCGTTTACTATTTTTATTTTTAGGCAGCCAGTAATTTTGAATGGCTGTCCATTTAGACTTGCTTTATATCTAGTCATGTTTTCTATTTATATCGTAATTTTAATATTAAATTCCCTACATTTTTCTTCGTGCTCGTTGCCACATATTTATAATTTGTTTGCTATTCTTGTCAATTGCAGCAGTAATTAAGTCATAATTTAGATTGGGAACATACCAACAATTTTTTAATATTTGGCACTATGCTCAGAATAATTTTGACTTCTAACTTCCAAAATCGGTTAATTTTTACCCAAGCCCTTAAAAGAAAACAATATCATGTAAAATTAAATTTGAACAAGATCGCTGCTGCGGTTGTAACAGTCTATTAGTGCAGATAGTGATCGTGATATTCACAAAGGCAAATGTGAAGATTTTTTTGGGTTGCAAATCAGCCGTTTGTATATTCATCCCTTCGATTTTTCAAAACTACCGTGGATCTCTTCCAATTGCTGATTGATTCATATGGTTGTGACTAGATACATATTTTGTGTACGCTAAAATTTTCACAGGCACTGCTGATATTACGACTAAATAAATTTATTATTTCACCACCTCCATTATCACTCGTTTTCAGCCGCTACTGTGCTGACTCTATTTAACGTATTAACATTTTACTGCATAGAGGAAAATTATTATTGCTATCGTGGAAAAATTTTAAATCGGTACATTAAAACAAAATATTTTCAACAAGAGTGCGCTACGGCAAACGCTGCTGCAATAAGTCGAGTACTTCATGTGCGGTATGTCAGCTGGCACTGTTCTGCTGAAGACACATCCCATCCACAATAATTGTTGTATCATGTCCAAGTAACAGTTAAGGCCGCACTAATTTTCGTATCATGTCCAAGTAACGAATGCCTTTTACAGGCCCGACTGAATGTATGTTTTCGGTTTTTCGACATCACTTTCGTTTCCATCATAAATTTGTTTAAGGGACCGACCAGTACGTCGACACAAAGGAGTCTTACTATCTAGTTTCGAAAAATTATTGAACCAGTCTTGTAATTGCCACTTGCACGAAAAAATTGCCACAAAATTTTAATAGTACATTCATATTAAGATAATCTTAATCTACAAAAAGTTTCAAAACATTTTTTTAAACGCACCTAATTATTTTAAATAATAATTGACGGCTGGAAATTGTTCGATTTTAGACAAAGAGCATTATTTGTTATGTAGTAGAGCAAATGTATTTCGCAAAAGATTACAAAGCTTTTGTTAAAAATATGCCACAGATTTTACTATTTTACCAGCAGTAAAACACATAAAAAATGAATATACAAACATGCTCGGCAGAAAGCCGTCACCTATGTATATTATATACGACCATTATTTCAAAATACTTTCTTAACCATTTTTGTAATTCTTGCTAATTCTCTGCACTACGCTCTTGGCTTTTTAGGTCCCCCTCTCAAAATTGTTTTGTGATTGCATATTTTTTATTAAAAATAAAAGAGACGATAATAATTACCCTATATAAACATGCTGTTCAATCAGAAAAAAACCCCTGACCGAATTCTCTCCAGAACATAAATCCGCTTCTAATTGGGTCCGACGTCCTAAAAATACGGTGGCTAAAAGTATAACAAAACTAAAAATTTTTTGCTGGAGGCTACGGTTGTACTAGAATTGTCGGCATACGGCTGACTAAAAGCCTTGCAAGACAGCTACATGAACGTTGCCATATTCCTCAACTCAACAATCTGTTATACGCAGTATAACACAAAAAAAAACTATCGGCTTAACTGATGAAAGCGGCATGCATCGCCGACGATTAAATAGTACCAATAAGTCTTAGTGGCTGGTGGCGCCAGCTATTAACGGATCTGTGTCGCTCCAATTTCTCGTGGACATCTACGCCCGGCGGCATCCAAGGTATTATTACCTTTAGCTACGCTGAGGCATGAAACTGGAGTAGCACTTTCTAAGATCGACCAGAAATAATATAAACACTGCTGACACGGTAACCAGTTGCCTTTGCGACGCAAATCCACTTCCTTAGGAAGTAAACCCAAATCGCGGGAAAAAATTGGTGCAGGATCAATGGGGAATTGCATTGCAACTCAGGCCAATAGAAAAGCTATTGATAGCAGGAGAATGGGTAGCTCAAAACTTCTCAGCAAGAGGTGGGATCAGGCTCCTGGCAGCCGTGATCTGCAATTACTACCTACAAGAGTGCGCATTTTGTCTTCGCACTTTAACACACCCAGAGCTAAGACCACCGTCCGTCCGATTGTGCCGAGGTTAATCATGGCGTTTTTCTACCACTCAAGAAAATTAAATCGCAATAAAATACTTGGCAATGCTACATGCTTTCACGTAAAGGTGGAAAAAGAACATGCTACCCTGATCGCAAAAAGATTAGCAAACCGAAAAGACTTGTAAAAATTTTGTAATACTTAACCTAAATTTTAATCTACATTGTCATACTTTTGGAGTATTTTTGACAGATCTGGTAACTAAAGTCGTTTATATATAGAAATCAAATATGCCTAAATAACCTTCTATATTTCTCGACTATTGAGTAAAGAGCTTGGCCTACCAGTTCCCCCCATTCAAATCTGCTAAAGACTTTTTTATGTCCGAATCGAAATTTCAAAATTATTTCCTTTGCCAGGTACTGCTACAAAAATCATTCCATATACTATTTTAAAGGCATAACATTTTCAATGCTAAAGCATGGAATGCCGTGTTTGAAGTTGACATATCCAGCTGGGAAGATGGGAACAATTCCATCAAGCTTCTTACGAACATGGCATGACAAAAATAAATTTCCTGAAATAGAACTTTTGCAAGCAAACAAAAAGAAAATTCTTGACTCCGGAAAGTACAGTGAAGATATACCCTGCTGGTACAATTGGCTTTTGCCGTCACACTTCTTATACATTTATAAAGTTTTCCATTTCGCTGTTTTTAGTTAAAATTCAATATTGTCAAATCATATAATGTAATATAGAAGCTGACACCAAAGTGACAATTACTGACAATCTGAGAGTGACAGTTGCCGTGTGTATAACGACTGAAATGCTACACTTAGAGGCAGTAACAATCAATGTCATGCAACAAAACAAGAAGCAACTTTAACAAAAAAACATTCAACCATTTATAGAACAAATAAACGTCTACAAAAGAATGTGCAAGCCAGGAAGAAACAGCAAAAATAGAAATCCAACAAACATACAAGACTAAACACAGATGAAGGACGTCATGTAGAGTATAAATGTCAGATTGAATATTTTCTAATACGAATATCTACATGTTTAGAATGATACAATAGCAATAGCAGCAGTAGTAAGGCGGGCAGAAAATATATTAGCCAGCGAAGAAGAATTTATTCAGCCCATGAATTGGAAATAATCTTTGCAGACATGATCTCCGATTATTTTTTTTTTTGTATTAAAAAAAAGGAAAACACAACAGCAATCTTTTTTATAAAATAAAAATCACGCATCACATTGTATTCATTTTCATTCTCTACAATGAAAAATGAAAAAGAAGGCAAAATAAAAAATACAAGTACTCTGTTTGATATTGACAGCTACTGACAGTAAAATAGAATGCAGTTAAGTTGTACTGTCAATAATCTTTCAGATTATGACATTATTTATATGTCAGTTATCACACAACAACAGCGGCTATATAGCAACGTTATTAAAGTTGTCAGTTTATGAGCGGGCTTTTAATTTTAAACAACCAAGCGACTTAATGAGACACTCACTCACAAACACAGTACAAAAGTAAAATCTACATCTCATACTTGAACTCCGTGAGCTACAACGACCGTCAGTGGGCGTCTCCTATCACCATCATCACAAATATCCTCGTCATGTTTAATGTTAAGACGGTGTAAAAGAAGTAGTTCAACGTAGAAATACAATGTGTTAAAAAGTGATTCTAATACACGCAGAGAAAAATGCGCTTAGTATCCTCATTAAATCAAAAATTTATTAAAAACAGTGTAAGTTTCATGTGAATTATTGAAAGAAAAGTTTCGGTGCACTAATTCTAACTGATCGGGTAATCGTAACATTATTCTTCAGCTCTTGTGTTTCATTTATTCTATAAGACCATCTGTAGCGACTATATTATTTTGGCAGCGTTTCCCAAATCTGTTGGTCATTGCACCCAAATTACGTGACACGACATTAACTGACACGATAATCACTAGTTGGCAATGCAGCCAGAAAAATTAATTTTTGCTTTGGATTTTATTGATAGGACAATCACCGTCAATAGATTAATATTGACCAGTATTTCTTGGTTTGGATAATTACGTGATTCCAGCAGAACGGCGCTAAACTCATCGTCATAATCAACACTCTGCATAGCCAATTTGAGAATATATTTTAGCTCTCGCGGAAGTGACATGAATTACTTATCACATGGGTTTTTCTGGAGCCCCAGGGCAAGCCAGTAAGTCATAAGCGCGTGAATCCCTGTAAGTTAAAATAATCAAGGCAAAGGCTCAGGTCGATTTATGTCTGACAGCCATTGAAAAATGAAACAATGGTCCCATTCGAAAATCTCATCGGCCACTACGGGCATTTTATGGCGCTCATAATTGTTGTTCGATGGCAGCAATTTTACAACAATTACAAAAACAACAAATTGCAATTTGCTTGTTTTGTAGTTATTGTAATGTTGCTATCACCTTTCTGAAATAATCCTAAATTGAAAGAAACAGTTCGTAACCAACCCAACTCTAGTATGCTGTAAGACGTCGCGTATAATATGCGTACAGCTAGCGGTTTAGATGTGCAGAATAGCGATAATATTGGTTCGAATGTATTAATTTGTCATCGTGCCTCATTATTTAATATGTGCTAACCTTGCTCAGGAATTGAAGCCACGCGATCTTTATTCGCGCACCTCTTTGGTGAATGGACCGAAAGATAGTTTCAAACATGCTGCTTTAAAAGTATGTGACCGAATAATACACCGCACGCTATACAAATTACTAAATCTAACGTTTGACAAATCATATATATTTATGCTAACCCGTCATTTTGTGAGGCGCGATTTGATTCCGTTGGATTATTTCCAAATTCTCGGTATATTTAGCAGAATTACCAAGCGCGATCGACTTGACCAATATACAGGGTGTTTGTCGGGAAGGTATACTACTTTGTTTGCCGCCATTTTGGTAAACATTAGTCTTGACAGTTCATATTTGGCAGTCGTGAAATAGAGACATGGCAAATTTATTATGGAAAAATATTCATTAAATCAACGTGTTTTAATCGTTAACACATTTTATTAAAATCAATCAGCGATTAGTGTGACGATGAGAAAGTTACGTGAAATTTTTGGGAGAAACAACGTGCCAACAAGACGCACTATTTATCGTGCAGTGAATGATTATGAAGAAAGAGGGACTGTAACTGATAGGCCCAAGCATGGACCACAACGTACTACAAGACCGACTGAAAACATTACTGCTGTTCAAGAAAGTGTTCAAAGCAATCCATCAACCTGAATTCGACACCGTGCTCAGGAGCTTGGTCTTCAAAGAACAACTTTGGCCACAATTTTGCACAAAGATTTGCATTTGATTTCATTTAAGATTCAGTGGACACAAGAACATCTTTCAGAAGACCATTTACGCCGCCATACATACGTCAATAGGATGCTACAGCTCGCCCATAACAACCCCGATTTTCATTAAAAAATCATAATGAGTGACGAGTCACATTTTCATTTGAATGGATATGTGAATAAACAGAATAGTCGGTTCTGTGCAATTATTCATCAGTTACCTTTGCATCCATTAAAAGTGACAGTCTGCTGTGCAATTTGGTCAGGAGGAATCATTGGACCTTACTTCTTTGAAACTGAAAACGGCGTAACGGTAACTGTCAATGGGAAGCGATATCGTTACATGATTGAAAACTTTTTAACGCCACAACTGCATTCTTTGGGCTTGACTAACATGTGGTTTCAAAAAGACGGTGTCACATCGCATACAGCCACGATTACAGCAAGTTATATCAAGGAATGGTGATGTTGATTGGCCTCCACGGTCGCCAGATTTGACTGCTTCGGACTTTTTTTTGTGATTATATCTGAAAAGCAAGATTTATGTAAATAAACCAGAAACGCTTGAGCAACTCAAACAAAATATTCGTGATGAAATGAATGAACTACCGCGTGAAATGCGTGAGAATGTAGTGAAAAATGTGTGTAAAAGGGCTCGCATTTGTGAGGCTACAGAGGCTTACATTTATCTGATATTGTAATCCATACATGATTGCCGACATTGAATAAAACATTTATCAATATACGATCCATTCTCTTTCCATTACAGACACCCTGTATAAATCAATTATGGGCTTAACTTTATATGGACGATTTTTTTTAAGTTAAAAATTTATTTACATTCAAAGCATCGGGCTACACATGATACTGATGCATAAAACTAAAATTTTTTTGTGTTTGGAAAAATGTCACAGCATTCGTTGGATCTTTTTGGTTTCCATTTTGAAGCGGCAATCCTTTCGGAAAGTTTTTTCGGAGAAATAACATTTATAATTAGTTTTAGTTTAGTGAAGTTTTGTTTACCTTTCTTTACGCTTAATAATTAATAATAATTATTAGTGAATTTTCAAAGAAAAAGGCAGGCACATTAGATATTGGAAAACCACGCTAAGCACATCATTACTTAAAATGTGATCCTTATAAATTCATATACTTTAAAATTGTTGATTTTTATTTTTCACTGCAATGATAAAATTAGGTTTTTTCTACGCCTCTGCCCATTTTAGTAGTCTTACACATGCAAATAATACACCATTAACTCCAGTGTTATAAAGCTTAAGCTTTTAAATGATGTCATAAAAAAAAAACTAAATACTTAATTCTGTTTAAATCTATTCAGCTGCTTGGACACTTTTTTCTTCAGCTCAGGTTTGTGTTGGTATAATTTGGACAGAAAAGCAACAAGAATGACAATATATTTTTTGTTTTATATTCACATTTACGGTTTGACATTAAGTGTCAATGAAATCAATTTTCAACTCATTAATCCGCTAAATTATGATCAATCGTAAAACCGAGAATGGTGTGTTGCTGGTGGCACAGTCATTCAACGTGAGCAGCGGGAGGTGGTAGTAGTAGTGTTCGTCTATCATGTTGTGGTTTTAATAGCTGCTAGTTGCTGCAGAGACCTCAGGTCTTTTCTTAATTATTTGTTAATTTCTAAGTAGTTTATTTTCTTTTTTACGTCTTGATAATAGAGGATTATGGTCGTACTCAACAGCTTTATATAAAATTTGGGTAGTCATAATCAAAACAAAGACTTTAACGACTTCCATCTTAATCTGTTTAAATGTCATGAAAATATTTACGATAAATTTCGTTTAATTTCTTATTATTTTTTTTTAGATATAAAAATGTATTTTTACCTGTCGCATGTACAGTGTGTCGCTTTTTTTTTGGCGAAAAAATTTTTTTCGTCTGTCTTGTACGTGTGCCGTGAACTTTAATTTTGTTATTAAAAAAAGCTTAAAAAATTGTTAATGCAAGTGCTTAGAAATATGTTGGATGTTATTTAATTGACAGTTTGCAAATTGATTTTCATGCACATGTCAAAATACTTGAAAATTTAATTTAAAAATAAAATAAAAATATGTCAACGAAGTCTATAAAAAGAAATATGATTTTAACATTCAAAACATATGTATTTGTTTAAATCGTATGATTTTTCACTGCAAATTTAAGTAACACACAACAAGTCAACACGCGGCAAATAAACAATTAGAATACTTAAATCCACAAAGAATGTTAGACTTTGTGAAGGTAATACCCAACACAAAGATACTGTTAAGCTTTCTTCGTACCTTTTCATTGTCGTATTCAAATTGTAGTAAGGTGCCAGATTCGATCAACACTCTTCTGAGGCATGTCATTCAACAAAAGAACAGTCACGTGTCAAATCGGTAGTAATCGTTATTAATTTTATTAAATTGGCGGCTACATATCCAGGTCTTGATGAAATATAAGTTCTGATCCCGAAATTAGTCTGGCTTTTATTTACAATTCGATATTCGTAACAAACCACAGCTTTGATTTTCTTCCGTTCTATGTGGGTATTTTTTTGCCCCATTGATAACAGATTATTTAGGATTATTTTTGATTGATCCCAAAATATTTGCCTTCAATTTTGTGTCAAGTGTGCCACTGTTTCTTTTCCCCTATGATACCCAAAGCTTCGAAATTTCTTCAGATATTCGCAAGTGATATCTTTTGTTATTTTGAGCAACTTTTCAGGCTAAGGAAGCGACTGTGTGGGATTTTTATTTAAATTGTGTACAGGACTCTCTTTTCCATCGCCTGAAATTGCTTTTGGGAAACGAGGCTTACAATTCCCTTCCCAGCACTTCTATCCATCATCATGAACCCATCCGTGTACAGAGAGTCCTGTTTTACTATTTATTCACTTTAAATTGCTTCGAAAAGTTTAGTGCTCTATTCATCTTGTTGAAGACTGTGATACATATCATAACAACAAAGTAGTCTGTAAAGCCTGGAACTTCGTAAAAGTTCGGCGATGACCAGTAATCATAGGAATGGTTATGGAAAGCTTCCTTGAAGGCATCCTTTGGTTACCTAAGACTTTTTTTGTCCCAGTTTCAAACATGTGTACCTATGCCTCATAATACCTCCCGCAAAAGATATGAAACGTGTAGTACCAAAAGCCCCGTAATGGCAACCTATGAAAAGAGAGATATTTCTTTACCATCCAAAGCCCTTCGGTTACGCAATGTTTGGCAATTTTAGTCGATTTGTCTGATAGGTTAGCGTAGTTATTGTGATTAAAACAACGTTATGTTTATCCAAAAAGGTATAACAATGTTGAAAAGTATATTTGAAGTGAATAAAAAATATTAATTGTTCAAAAACATATTAAACAATAAAAACTTGATTAAATTCATTTCGTTGAAAACAAAGTGTTTTACAGGTTATAACAACAGTAGTGTTCAATATCGAGAGAACAATCTTTAATATTGACTTGCATGTTGTACTGATCAAAAACTTTTCCATAGCTTTGAGCAGGAGTGAGATGTTAAGCTAATAGGTCTATTTCGAAGCTTGTTGATTAGTTTCAGCGCCAACACGTTAACACCTTGCCGAATTAGGCAAGAGTGCAAGTTGTCAATACCTGGAGATTTAAATGGTCTGAAAGTGCAAATAACCCATTTAGTTTTGTTGACGGTAAAGATTTTACGACCCAGTGAGAGTTCACTACGGGTAAGTGTGAAATGCCGAGTGTCACTAATGTTTGCACATTCCTCTTCACAGTTTTTACAGCCTGGACAGCGGATTTTCGATCTTTTGGAAAATTATGATATTTTCGTAACTTAAAATTTGTGAGTGTTGTTTGGTTTTGTTGTGAATTCCAAAATTATGGTAAAGTTTCGTTTCTTAATTTTGACAAGAGAGAAAATACAAAAAAAAAACAGAAAAATGGCTCATATCACGGGAACTTGTGAACCTGTATGGCTGTTTCAAATAGCGAAAATTCGCCAAACTCACTGATCAAGTGGTACACATATCAAGATGCTAGTGCCGTCAGATGGTTCATTTCAACATTGCACAGACGGGCGGACAGACATCGTTAATTGAACATGCCTACCTAGAAGGAGCCCGAATATATATACCTTGTTGGGTCGCAAAAAATATTGTAGAAAATTACAAATGGAAGGACATGTCTATATTTTTCATTTTTGTGAAGGGTATAAAACATTTTGGGAATGTACACTTTAATAAATTCTACGAATTATCAAGACTTTTGTTAATACTTATCAACGTTTCCAACTTGAATCAATATGTTGCATTTCCACAAATGTTCATACAAATTATTTCTTTCTTTCTTTCTGGCATCTGCTGCGCCTTGATTAAGGAAAATATATGCGTTGGCATAATTTGCCGGTAAGCAAAAAAAGTAGAGCAACCCTGACACTTGTTGAAAAAGTAGAAAGACAAGAGGGCGGATGGCAACACTACATTTACACAATCATTTATACATTTACGTTTACAAAAGTAAATATATTTTTCTTATGCAAAAAAAAAACTGCCAGATATTACAATATATTGTATTACTGATATTTACTTGCTGGTGTTAAAATTTTGTAGATGTCAATTTTATTGACATAACAACAGACAGAATAGCAATAATTATTTTAAAAAGATTTGAAGGCTTTTCTCATTTCCATGTTCTAAATAAAATGAAGAGTTAATAATACCCTGGTTGCTTGCAAACTGCATGCAGTAGATCATGATTGACAATGATATTGATTGGTGTCATCTTAATGTTTAAAATGTCAGTAGCAATATCGTCGATATCACAACACTTCTTATTACATATTATAATTTTAATTTTTTGAAGAATTTTTAATGAAAATTTAATTGTAGCCTACTAATGGCCTATGCACCCAATATTCTGCGTACATTTATAAATAAAAGTTATTAACAAAAAGTGTTTAAGTTAATATCAATTTACTCCAATTTACACAGTTGATAGTGAATAATCTTCCCTTTAATCACGATAATGTGCCTGAACATGAGTATAAAAAAATTCGCACTCGCTAGGGTGCATGGTTTGAATTTGAGCGTGATTGTTTCGTGAGTAGAATGTACTGATTTTTCATTTGAAATTTTTGAAAATGAATTATAAAATTTTGAAATACAAATAAAAATGGTTTATTTTATAGAAATATAGAAATGATTTGGTCAATTTATTTTTTTCCGTGATTATCCCATAAGTTTTTGTGGTCGCTATTAGGTTTTCATTATATTTACGTGAGCGTGCATGCGCGTGAGCAAGAAAACAAGGCCGTCCCCTAGTAATATTTTATTCTTGAATGTGCCTGACAGGGAGTAAAAAGTTATTCACATGTGTAAATATTGACTGCCCTTTATAAATAATTCATTTATATATTTCCTCGACGACTCTGTGATATTTTTTGACAGTTGAAAGATGGATATCGTTTACGTTGAAATTGAAAGACTTGTTATTCTGTAACGATTCTAATTTTCGATTCAATAGTTTACCAAACGATGTGTTGTAGAACAATTCTGCATCAAAAAGTAAATCTAGAAAAATATGTCACATACAAAGCAATAATCACAGAGTCGGAAAGCCATGACCAACATAATGTACCTATCAATTACTGAATTCACCGATTAAAACCATCGTTTTGGCTTCAGAGATTCTCGCGCTTTTTGCAAGCTTTACATCTGTCAGTTGTATACTGACAGGAACATGGTTTTTAATGAAAAGAAAGTGAAGAACTTTCTTATACATTTCATTTGATTTGAAGAATATCAATCATAAGACATTTCTAGTTTTTCTAAAAATTTAGACAAATGTTTGCTAATAAGCTGGCTTAAGCAACCCGAGGTATGCGCATAGAGACGAGCGGGCTCGCTCTTTCGGGAATCCTGGTAGTGTTTGGCTTAGATGCTCGAAATATGAGACTTTGATGATAAACGCAAAGAATGTAATGCAAGGCCACTAAAACTTTTAAGATGAAGAATTAGAGGCAAACCTTGATAAATATTCGAGCCAAACATTAGAGGAATTTTTTCAAATCATTGGCTGGAACACAGTACGCTATTTCCTTTCACTTGAAATCACTGTAATTTAGTCAATATTAGGTAAAATGTCTGTCACATGAACTGAAGCAAAATACAACGAAAGTCGATTTTACATTTCGAAAATACCACTTAAACGTTGCAAAAAGATAATCGCAACTGGTAATAGAAAAGGCATCGGATCGTTATCTGCCGTGACTTTGCTGGGTGAAGGGCAGCCGAAATGTTGTGTTGGCTTTGATGGCCACTTTGTTTTGTGGCTTATTCGCATAAGAAACCCCTGTAAGAAAAAGTCAAATCGCAAGATCTCGATGGTCACTTCACATCACCTTCACGTGAGATAACCATGCTCTAAAATCGCTCGTATAGCTTGTCCCATATGGCATGAGCTGTGTAGAATTAGGGTTAGGTTCCAAAGCACCCAGGACCCATTCAGCGAACACACGTCGTTGTTTATGGTAATTTATCTTGAACTTCTGGGTCAGTTGAACCTTGTTGAACCCAAGTCACGAGTAAAAATTTGGAAAGTTCCCGCTAAATTCATTGCCTCGAATTTTCCTGCATACTCTCAGGGACAGCAGCGTTGTCTTCTGCTGATCTTCTTACGGTTCGTAGTACCCTTGTACAACTTGTGTTGGTTCACTGTTTAACCAACGCAGTGTACGCCTTAAATTTATACACCCTATTGCGAATAGTCCTCTTAGTAGACCGATTATAGCAACCGTAAAACGGAAGAAGCGCACGAAAAGTTGCCCGAACAGATCACCTATTTCAATTTAAAATTTTTTATCACTTGCACCTGTTGTTGAACGCTATATCCGTCTGTGGTGATTAAGCAATATAGACTGATGAAAAAACAGCTATCTCGACAGAAGTAGCTTTGAAAATGTGGTCAGTATAATAAACTGCTGACTATTAAGGTAGAGCACGGATACCAATTGATTCGATGGAAGAGCAATTATCGAAATAGTTTACAATATTCTGCCAGATTCCAAGATAGAATTTCTCTACATGACAGTTGAAAAACAACGGAACTCCCAAATCCTAGCCCATCCAATTACCATTTGTTTTGATTGCTTAATAACAACCTGACTGAAATACTACTGACTACAGTCAAAAGTAGCAAAAATTAGCTAACGATAGCCATAATTCCGTGTGAGAACTTTTTTGTACATACAAGCATTAATAACATTCTGCATTAAGTGTCAGTTGTTTAGTCACTTAATCTTAGAACATGATACGACAGTGTGCAAAAACCACTTTTAGACATTTTTGTTCGGCTGGCAAACAAACAAAAATTGAAAAATATTTCATATTGAAATACAAAACAAAAAAACTGCTACTGTTTAGCTGTAGTAAAAACTATTGCATATACTAGAGACATAAAAACGTGTTGAATTTGATTTAAAAAATTTCTATTACTTAATGAATCATTTTGATTTAATACTCATTTGAAATGTTATTTACAATTTGATTTAATTAACACATTTCACTTCATCATATTTTACAAACGATCAACATCTAACAAAGTTAAGACGAAAACTCATTTGAGCGGTGAACATCAAAGGCGTGTCTTTGATCAAAGCTGTCATTGCAGATCACCGGGCGGTCTTTGATCTAATGTATGTCAAAACTTTGTAAACTATAAGAGAAGAAACAGGTATGGGAACTAAATGCGGTTGTGCAGAATCGTGTACACCCTACACCCAAGTATGAAGTCATAACTAGGAAAATGTGTTAAGAAAGAAACGTTATTGCGATGCTGGTCGCCTTTGGCACAGGCAATAATGAACCGATTTTGTGGAAACGGTGTTGACAAATAAGTCCCACAAGTTATTTGGAGACTTATAAAAGTGGTTATTAACAATGGATCCTCTTTATATAAAATTCTGGAGTATTTATTGCTTTAGGATTGGTTTTTAAGGCCATATTTTGGGAGTCTATCTACCGATTTCGGCAGGTTAAAATTCGTATGTTTTGCCTTAAAGGCAATGCAGGCAAAACTAGTTACTCTTGAAGTGTGGTAGAAGCCATAACTACGAACTCACAGTTGTCTGCAAATCAATAGTTTCTAAATTACGTTCTGTTTATATATCAATCAACGTCTTTTACTGAATGTTAAGAGAAAAAAAAAAGAACAATTCAGAAGGAAGTATGTTTGTAGAAGCAATTGCTATAGCAGCCCATGATAACATACAACGTAGGCAGAAATCCATAATATTTGAAAAGTTGATGTATTTCATTTGCTTTATCTGTTTGTGCAGTTTTTTCAAAAATACATAGCACAAGAAGGCGAAACAACACCCAAAGTAAAATTTTTGTTTAAAGAAAGTTTTAAACACTAAAAAAATACACCCAACATTGGAATTATTTTTCATTTCTATTGAATTTTTTTTTTTCAACAAAAATTGATATTTATTGATGAAATTGTTGGATGGATCATTGGACATGTGGGTGTGTGCTAAACAGACATGTTTATCTCCTTGTGCTAGCGTTTTCTTTTTTTGTATTTGATCATGAATAGATTAAAGCAATTTTACACAGTTCCAAGAATTTTGCCTTAGTTTTATTTTCTTGGTTTTTGTTTGTGAATTCGTTGTCGATTGTTTTCGAAAACTGAAGTAAATGATTTGTGGTTGCATAAAAAGCTAAGAAATATGTGGATTTTATTAGTTGATTGATCGATTCATATCTGTTTGAAATAAAATTCAGAAGCATGACAGAAATTATTTATTCATTCATGATGGTGTTTTTTTTTTGTGTTGAATAAATTTTTGTTATGTATTTTGCCGTGAGTAACAATTTTTCTTAGTTACTTGTTTAAATTTATTTTTAAGAAAATTAAGTTTAGAGTTTTAAATTTTTAGAAAAGGAAACTGCTCTTAGTAAAACCTTGCTACAGCGACTCTGGTGACTAAAATTAAAAACTTTTTAAATTTGTTATTGCCAAATCGTTATTTGTCATAGGTTTAAAGTTCGAAGATTAATTATGTTTAAGAAATCATGCGATGGACGCACACTTTCCTGCAAAATCCAATAGACAGTCGATCTAAATTCGCTAATTCTTACAGTTCCTAAATCATTGCAAGATTATAACAACTAAAAATTCGAAATAAGTGAAAAAACTTATGAAGCAAACTTTGGAAAATGTAAATTACTTTAATTTTTTTAATAATTCGATATATTACGAAAATATAGTAAATTCAATTAGAGATAATCCCGGTATATTTGATCAAGATTTTGGAAGGACGTTGCCGTGCTGTGCAACGTGAAGAATAGAGACCGTTGCTAAACCCGTATTTGCCTATACAACTTTTCGATGGCCTAGGACTTCTTGTGCGACTTTTGCAAAGTTATCGAATTTCGCGGCTTTTCCCCCCTTTTTAACACCTTTTGCACCTTTTTTGTTTTTGCCGACGTTTGTAGTGTAAAAATATTTGTTATGCACGTTGTAGTTTTATCTATATTTGTATTATTCTAAAATAACTTTATATAACTGCAGGTGGTTAATAGCCACTGTGTATTGGAGTTTCCAAATGAAATTTCATAAAGCCACATTTCGCGTATAAAATCGTCTAATTATAAATTGTAAAATGTAAAATCAGGTGTGATAAGACAAATTTTGAAGTTTAACGGATAATAAGATGCAGTTTAATGCCGGATACACATAAAAGATCATTAGAAGAAATATAGACTTGTTCCATTTAATAAGTCATCGTCTGTTACTGAATGTTCCAAAAACTCCAAGCTTTTTTGATCGTCTGTATTGACGTTTACTGTTTTTGGTGGCTTAGTACGTTGAAAACAGTTTACTCCACGTATATTTGTTTAATGGTATGTGTTATATGTAAACAGAAGTAATATTTCGTGTATAGTTTCTCTGTGGTTGCACAGAACGTATCGAAAATTCAATTAGATTTCTTAAACATGTGTTTAACAGCATAAAGAAGCAAATAATTGCGAAAACTTGTTTTATAGCCAGGTAAATATCAAGGAAGATTAATAACAGCTATACTCCAGAGCGCTTGCAAGGCATTTCCGGCTCAGTTGCAGATGGCAAACGCCTTATAAAAAATTGAAGGCAATGGCAACGAATTATTTGTATATGGAACTTGGCATACAAGAATTTAAATAAAATGTCATTAGCTACGCTAAGTTGACCTGTTGTAATTCGCTTTGGTAAATATTTCGTTTTTTTAAATAATCAAATATTAATACAGTTGGGTGTTATGAGGGAAATTGTATGAAATGTTATAGGATAGTTTGTACTAAAATGAATTATATTATACATTAATGATAGTATATTAAATAGAGTGTAAAATTGTAGACTTATTTGCAGTTAAATGGTCTTAATGACTTGACAGATATTTTTTGAGAGGAAATATAAAGGCTGGAAATGAGCATCTAATACCAAAACATTGACCTGTGTGTTTTTTTTTCTATTAAGTTTATGTTATGTGTTTATTGGGTGAGTTTTGTTTAAGTAAAAAACTATAAACAATAATTGTGTGCGGCTTTTTTCCAAACATGACTTGTCTGTGAAGCTTTTTATCTTCGAGCCTAGCTTTGTGCAATTGTTATTAATATTCCCAGCACACTGCATAATGGCAAATGATGAAAGCCGCGTAAAATATGAATTTAAGCAGTTGCGTGCACAGAAAAAAATTAAAATTAGCCCCACTATAAAAGAAATGAGTTTCTGTGGAATTCATTTTTCCCGAGAATAAAGTCCAGCTATTCACAAAATACTAGGAGAAGGAAAATAAAATGTTCAGATAATTTTTATGAATATCAAACGTAGAAGATAAATTCTGTAGGGACGTGAGGAAGTAGTAATTTCGATATTGAAAATCGTTCGAGAGACTAGCTGACCAGAAACAAACGCTGCAGAGGCGCAGCAGCACAAGGACAAGTAAAGGAGAGCAAGATGGAGGTGGCTAGAAAGCTGCGGCTACGAGCCTCAAAATGCCATATAAAATATCCAATGCTTGTTTTGCGTTGCATAACATCTGCATTTATTTTAAATTCAATAGTGGCGTAAATGGTTTAAGAACTTTAGATACTTTTGCAATATTGGAGTATGCTTTGGTGTCCTTAGCCTCTCAACAGTATTGGCAAATTTCTGTAATAAATTCCTATTCTAAGTTAGTAAATTTAGTTAAAGACCCGTTTGATTATCTTCTGCATAAAATTCATTTTAAATTTAAATGAGGCTTCGCCTGCAGACTTAAGATCTGCTCTAGCGGTGAAAAAATCTTTTACCTGTATCAGAAAATTAATTTTAAGTTTTAAGGTGGACATAATTTAGATGTAATATCAAACAATAGCCAGCAATTAAAGTGTCCGTTAACTTTGTTTAAGGAATCATTTTTATATAAGATCAAATTTTTAGTGAACGGTAGAAAAATTGGGCTGTGGTAGGTTGGCACTAAAGATATGCTAAATTTAATGGTAAGCGTCTTTGTATTCGAAGTATCGAAAATAGTTTTCCTTAAGTATAAATATTTTTGTGCATCAGTATTTTAAATAAGCTTCTCTATAGAACGTAGGATTTTTTAAGCGGCTGCTAGACACATCAATATTCAGTTTTAATACTTATGTTTCTGTTAGTAAAAATATTGAAGCTTTTGACAGATGATGTCAATATGAACCATTAAAGAATAAAGACATAAAATTGTGCGCAGGCAAGAGACTGATTTCTCCGTTAAAATATCTTATTTTTCATTTTTTACACTTTTCGCTGTATATCCCATTAATCCCATTGGGCGAAATATTTCTATTATAAAAGTTCTTTGTTCCATTTTTAACACAAGCTTCGTAAATGCGCACTCGATTTTCAGGTCAAACAAAATAAATATTGACAATATCAATAACAGACTACTTCTTCAAACTAATTCAATATTTTCACCACAAAAATCAAACTCAATTTGCTATTGATCAATATAACACGCAACTCACGTGTGTGTAACTCACTATTGTGTAAACAAACACATACAATCACAAATATTGAAAATAAATATTAATATGTCTACCAGTCATTTAAGACATCAGCAAAGTATCCAACCTTTTTTTGGAGTTATTGTATATAATATACCCTGTCTAGGTGACTTTAGACGAGTAATTAAAAAAAAAAACTATAAAAAAGGAATTTGTTAATTAAGTTTGTATATGTAACCCCTCTTATATCACACGGATAATATGGATGATATATTTTTTTAATCTTCGTATACCTAGTATAAAGAGCAACTTTATTTATTACATAGTTCAACTTTTGTTGCCAATCAAATATTTATAATCAAACTTTGAATGATTTAATCGAAAGTCGTTCTTTGTTTCTTAAGATTAATTTTAAAACACCTGATAATGGTTTAACGCCACAATAGAAAAGTATTATAGCTCTCTAATTTTTGAACTGGTTTAGGATACCATCTTTTGGGATCTGGACTATTATATCTGATTTTTCGAGTCGAGGCTTTTTCAAAATGGGCGAATGTATCTTTCAAGTGCTGGAGTTTATTTATTTACGTTACTCAGGTCTAGCGATTTTTGCCTTGGTAAAACTTTTAACATCTCTTGGGTTGGTTTTCGGTGGTGGAAATTAGTGGACTCCATTTGCGTGATTCAGTTAGTTGCTCTGCGTTATAAGTGTCATTGTTGCGAGAGGTCCAATCTTGAATATATCTGCCATTTAGATCGATAGCAACGTTTACTTGAAATCCTGCGATTTCAGAAAACCCCAGAAGAAGAACTCATCTTACACAATTTTGTTAGTCAACTTATGTCATCTCAGCAGGAGATAACGCTCAAATGGGCCATGCAGGAATCACTTGTTTATATCCGTTTGGGCTTAGCCTTCGCCGTTAACATCGATAGCCGTCTCAACTTTGCTTTCGAAGGAGTACGGGTCAGTGATGCCATCGGCACAACACAGAGTAATTTTAAGTAGAAGCATTGCCACACGGTGAACTTTGTGAAGGATGACGACATTACAAATACGAAATTTTTCCCATTTACCTAACAATCGTCCTGTCAATATTAAAAAAAAAAATCAGAACAATGTATGCGTTTCAAGAATATTTTATCAAAATAAATTTTACCAACAGGAATTTGCACAAAACAAAAATGTATAAACATGAAAATATTTAAACTTCTCATGTTGCTATGTAGCCTTTTAATTAAGGAATTCTGATAAAGGTAACACAATTTAGCAACAAAAATTACACTTAACATACAAATGACTTATGTTACTAAGCCCTAATCATAATAGGGGTACCTTGCAAAAATGCCGAACTTCAAGTAATAATATATACGAGTATGTTCTACCAACATGGATAAATTCTTTTATGGCTAAAAGTGAGTAATAAAAATCTTTTAATATACATACGTGCATTCATAAAGTCAGCTTTATATTTTTTTCTCTCTGCCTTATAACCATCCCAACAAGGGGCACCCATCTCTGCAGTCATCAAAGTCGTAGTCATACTACAAACATGGATGACTTGTCAAAAATGTCATACAAATTGCTTTGCTAGAAGAGTTTTCAACTCATAGGATACACTTAGCCATACATGCACACGCACATTCACTTATGCATGTGCAAGTGTTTTCGTATGTTTGCATGTGCTGAGTTGGTACTGTTGCTGTTAGTAATTGCAGTCATGTGTGAAAAATGTTATTAGAGTTGCTGTCAGTTTTCGAAATAATAAAAACACATTTTCTATGACAGCTCTTCTTACATACTTACATACATTCATCCGTACCGAGATATCAGAGGTATAAAGTTACACAATCATTTTTGCCGGAATGGAACAAAAGTTTATTAATTCTTATAACTAAGACAAAACTGAACGAACGTAAATTCTTCGTTAAGTAAAAAAAAGTGTCACAAAGCGAATAACGTTTTTAAAAATGACTGAAATCGTATCAAAGTAAAGAGACAAATTTAGGAAAGGAGGTAATTTCGAAAATAACTCATTCAAAATGGAAAAGAAAAATCCAATATCGCCAAAGCAATGCTTTCCGTAAGATTAGTACGTCAAATTGGTTAAGCTAAAAACGAGTATTCAGAGATCGCTAATATTACAAAAGTCTCCGTTAAAAGTAGATTTTTGGAACGCATTTCCGCCATCCCTTTTCATTTTGACAAGGGATGACGGAAATGAGTTCCAAAAATCCACATCAAAGAACCCTGTTGGAATATCAAATCAAAAATCTAAGATAAATATTAATTTCTGAATTCAGCAAATATTTAAGTTCGGCTCGCCATAATGCATTTTTACACGCTTTATATTCCATTGATGCATAAAGGCATATTTCGTCGTTAGATCTGTGCTAAATCTTACCCGTGTTCAAAAACTATGATACCTGCAACAAATTTTTGGACGAGTTCTTCCGATTTTCTAATGTTTTGAAAAAGTTCATAAAATACGGTGTCTCAGTAAAAACGCCACGTTTGAAATTTGTGGCATTTTTTTCATGGAATCGGTCACTCCAATATTTAACAGCTGGCACCTATGATTGCTTCGATTATTAAAAATAAAGCGCCATTCAAAAGAAGAACGCCATATCATTATAAAATCCATTACTTTGAGATTGCTCGCAAACTTAATGGAATGTTCGGTCGAGAGAGTTCACTTATCATGTCAAGAATTCGAAGAGGGGATAAACATTTCTATGAAACTGGGTCTATTATGGATAGTAAATATTTTGTGCGGTCGATCCCTTGGGAACATGGTTGCCGTATACGAAGGTTTCACCCAAAACGCGAAAACATTAATTCGGCAGTTACTGTGAGCGGCATTCATTACGGGAATATAATCACGAAATTTTTGTGGACTAAACTTGGCGGCATTGGTGTGGGCGACATATGGTGTCAGCAGCATCGCCATATGGCACATGAAACAATCGATTTATTGCAGCAAAGAATTTAATAGCGAATCTATATACTAAGTATTTTTTATCCGATAAGAGTGGCGTTTTGTTAACGCTAACATCGAAATATAATGATGTTATTTTCCAATTAAATCGTACGACTATTTGGAAGAAACAATGACCTTTAGGTTTTATTCTGTGCACTTCTCACGCTCAATTGCAAAAAACCCTAAGCTTCAAGTAAATGCGTTACGAAACCCTATTTACATATCTTTTTGAGCTGGAAAAATTATCAAAAAGGCGGGGAAAAAGAACAAGCCGAATTTCAAGAATAACAAAAAAGCACTGGATTTTCAAACCCATACCCATCGAAGCATTTGCTAGTTACACCAGCGTGAGAAATATTCGCTCAAGAACCATTCAAGATCTTAAACTCCTGGCGAACCATTACAATGAAGAGAACAGGATAGTGATACAACAAAGGAAACGTGAAATTCAAGAACTTTTTTGAGAGAAAATGGTTCTTCATGTCCATAAGCTGAAATGTAATGGCTCCGGATCAAAGAAAAATTACAAGACAAAACAAGACAAGCAAATATTGATATTGACTTCTTAAAGCACTTGCATATCATACTTCTTGCAATTTCTAGTGCATTTCAAATAAATGCCGAAAACTTGAAGAATTTTTGTTATGCGACTTTTAAGAACCACTACCCATTGTCAGCGACCTTCCACTAACTTTTAGGATATTCTATACAAATCTTACAAATGTTCCTTGGATGTGCTGGAGAAAATTTTAACTGAACACTCACGAAAGAATTCTAGAGAACGCCATAAACCCGGTTCGTCTAACTCTTTCAGCAAAAAAAATTCCGGTTTCCCTGGGAAGTTATTTCTCTATAAATGGTCCCAGAGATTTCTGAATATCAGACAAGTGCTATAGAAACTGATTCTGGTTCTGAAGAGGAGAAGATTCTTTTTTAAAACTATTTGGATTTAGAAGTTGATAAATGTTTTTCATTTTGGTTGGATAATTTTTGAAAGTTAAACTGAACATTAATATTTTTTTATAGTTATTCACTAAATTTATTGGAAAGTGATGGAAATAATATTTAATTTTGTAAAGTATTAAATTAGGAACAAAGTTTATCTCTATCAAATTCCTCTATATTCACAAGCTTATTGTTGCTCATGCCCCGCCTACCGGTACGCTCACTTTTCCTGCCACTTAAAGACGATGTGGTAGTGAGCGGATGGATTTTGAACAGTTACCAAAGATTTGAGAACATATTATAGATCAAATTTACCCCTAGAAGTGGGCGTGGCAATGGTCGTTCGATTGAACATTTTGACGGTAGTCTTTTATAGGTCCTATAGTCAGTTTATCTGGATGCTTCCTTAATATTAAAGATATATATGAAATAATACCTTAAAAACTCTGATTTTCATACACATTCTCACAGTCGCACAACAAATTTCTCTCAGTTGTCAAACATACCCATATTATTTTATGTAAAATAGAAAACTCACACTCGCGCACACAAGAATAAAAAAGGAACAGCAGAATTGAGAAACAAAAGTGTCATTTAATGGTTAATGTTATGTAATAATGATAGGGTGATGATGGGCGTGCAGCAGGTTACATGCAAAATATCCAACTTACCCATATTGATGTACAAAACTTACTACATACACATGTATGTACGCACAACATATTGGTTAAATAGAAAGCAAAAGATCAAAAGGAACAAGAAAATTAATTTAGCAAGCTTTCAATTATATGCCACAAACATAAAAACCAAATAACAGAAAAGTAATATGGATTGTATGACATGACAGCTCAACTCGAGCTGTATGTGCATAAGGTGCTACATACATACTAATACACTTGCGTTAGTATTACATATATGAGGCATACGCACAAGCAAATTTGTACATTAAACTTAAAAGGGAATTCGTATACCACAAATATTAAATTTTGCGTATGGTTGTATATTATTGGCAGTGGTATTTCATGTACCTGCCTTCATACATACGTGTAGGTTAGCTAGATGTGGCAAATAAAGAAAGGACTTCATTTTCAGGTGAAATATTTATTTTGCAAGAGGCACTTGCAACTTGTACAAGTATTTGGAAATTTTAATTAAAATTATGTTAGATATTCTGTATTTGTTTATCTAGATAATATGCTACAAATCTTTATTTTAAATCTCTTTTGGAAAGAAATATCATTTTTGTTGGTCGGATACAAAAACCATTTCATGAATGAGATTTATTTAGTTTTCGTGTTAAGGGTCATTGCCAATATTGCACTGTTATAAATTTAATTGTATTCAGATGAATTAAATTGTAATTTAAACTTAGTAAAAGATTCTTCAATAAGACATTTTGTGTTAAAAAGTTTTAAATTACACGGTCTAACAGTGAAAATGTACTTTTCAAAAGTCCTAGTTTGGTTGTTGGTCTACTGGAGTAGATATTTAATTCATTTTTAGAAATTCGAATACACACTCCAAATTAAGAGTTATCGATAAGCAACAATTTTTTGCGACTTTGAGGCAAAAAAAATAAAGTTATGTTTACACCGACAATGAAGTTTGAGGAGAAGTTGTTTGATCTTTGAGCTTTGTTTAAACACTTTGTTTATAGTCCTACTATTTTCATACCATTCATAAAAGTTTAAAAGGATTATTCCTTTAGGTAGGGACGTTAATTATCGATGCCCGTCTGCACGATTCTCCGATGTTGAAAGGTACTATAAAATCTAGGATCTTGAAACTTTAACAAATTGATCAATGCGTTCGGTGAATTTTTCCGCTGTTTAAAATCAGACATATCGGTCTACAAGATTCTTGCTTTTATTGGTAGTTTCACACTTGCTGGGAAATGCTTACATATACATCCATAAAAATTGCATATTCGGAATCCTTGGTTTTACAAAAAAATCGAAATTCAATAAAAACCTGAAATTATTCCGAACACAATGTCCAAAATGTCGACAAATAACAACAAATCAATATATTATTGTAAACGTCGAAAATTTAACTGAGTCAATGTTAAGCAAATATATAAAAAACATTCAAAACCAAAACCAAAAAATTAAAAATTGACCAAAATATTTAAAAATCATAAATATGATATATTTTACAAAAGGCTTGATTACTATAAAAAAAAAGCTTCATCAAAATTCAAAAATTCGCCACAAAACCAAATTATAGTCCAACAATTTATATTACAAAGATACAAAACTTTTACAAAAGTGTCGAAATTTAAATTAAACCGAAATTGCATCAAAAAATGCCAAAAATCGAAAAATTTCGCAAAAATTTAAAATTCACCATAAAACCACAAACTGTAATAAAAATTTTTAATTGCTAAAAAATCAATTTTCCATAAAACCCAGAAATTTTACTGAGAAATTTTTGGAATGTTACCACAAAAACTGTAATTTCACCAAAAAGCCGAAAATTAAAAAAAAGCAATATTTTATGAAAATCCATTTTTAAAATTTACCAAAAAAAATTAAATATTTTACCAAAACTCTAAATTATACTGAAAACAGAAATTAAACCAAAATCAAAAAAGTTTCAGCAAAAACGAAATTGAACGGAAAAATTACGAACGATATAAAATTTGGTCAATATTTAAAATACCCCAAAAATTCGAAAATATACAATATATACAGTGTTATTTTTCGCTCTGAAAACGAAAAATGACACTGAAGATGGCACATAGCCGAAACCGGTTTGTCTGCAAACCAAATTTGACAAGGGATGACGGAAATTCGTTCCAAAATTCTACATCAAAACACCCTGTCGGAATATCAAATCAATAATCTAAAGAAGAATGTTAAATAAAACAAATACCGTGATACGACTTCAAAGTAATCCCTCTCAGATATAATGCACTTATGCCAACGCTTCTTCCAATTCTCGAAGCCCTTCTGAAATGCGCTTTTCGGTATGGCTATCAGCTCGTTCTTCGATTCTGACTTTTTCTCATCAATTGCAGCAAGACGCTTTCGTTTCGTTGGTTTTTTTAGTTTTGGGAATAGGAAAAAGTCGCAGGGAACCAAATCTGGTGAATAAGGTGGTTGAGGGTGTTGTTTTTTGCCAAAAAATCATATTCTTTGGTCAATTTTTTTAAAGTAAAAAGTCGAAGAACACACACAAACATGACTAACCTTTTCAGTTGACAACAACAAACAACTAACCCAAATAGGCTTTTAATGCCAACATATGACTAACATATATGTGTACCAATATTAAAAAAAAATTTCTATAATCGCATGTACGCAGCCCGCGAAAATTCAAAATTCACCTTTTCTTTTGAACAAACCAAGTATAATGAGCCGAAATTTTGCTTTACACTAAACCAAAAATTACAATAAATACTACAAAATTTGAAGAAAAGTAGATTATTATACAACTATTTAAATCCACAGAAATTTTCCTTAGAACAAATATTTTCAGTTAATACTTATACAGAAGAAGTTTCTTCAATTCGACAGCTAATTTTTAGTTATGTAAATAACGAAATTTTAGTTAAATTGAATAAGAATTTAGTTAATGTAACTAATAGTTTGAGATAAAATTTATTAATAATAAAGAAATTTTATTCATATTAAAGAATAAATTCAAATGTTTTAATTTCTCTACATTTTACCAGGTAGTGAGAAGGTAATGTGAATGTTTTGCATATATTTTCATGTCTTTCCATATATTCAGCAATATTCTAAATGGAAAAATTCAAACGAAAATATTATTATTCTTATTATTTTAAATAACTTCAAAATATTTTAGGACCACAGAAGTCTGTTCATTACTAAAGAATCTGGAAATTTTTTCAACTCTACATGCCCTTAGTTAAGTTAGAAAATATTTCGTTATAAGGAAAATTCTTCAAATCTATTAACCTTTTCAAAATTTACTAATAAATTCCTTTTTAAAATTTTAAGGAATTTTTATTCAAAACAATACTTTTCTTCCAATTTAACAAAATTACTCAAATAAAGGAAGACTTTATTTTAACCGTATTTCGGCTATAATTTTAATTAATTTATATTCAAATTAGCAGATATAATAAATTATTTTAACAAAATCCATTATGTAGACTTGAAATTATTTTGCTTATTTGAATGAATTTTATGTAGATTTGAATAGAAAATCCGTTGATTTAATTATTTTTTTCGTTAATATTACCAACAAAATTTGGTTCAGAGTATGTTGCCCATTAAAAAATATGTCTTTCTCATTCTACATCCACTCTGGACGCAAACAATCACAGACACCTCCTATTAAACCTTCACAACTATACATAACTCTTAACTTCCTTAAACAAGTCTATAGAACAATTTTCAAACTGAGACATTACATTTCCATCAGGTAAGTAATTGGTTATTGGTTCAAAAAACATTGCCGCTTGCCTTGAATAAAATTACAAAGTACCGGTGATTTATAACAATATCAGAAAGGAAGCCCCAGTGACTACCCCGTTTATAATAACTCCGAAGTCTGGTAACATCATTCATGATTTTTAGGCTGATCTTTAGATATATTAATATTGTAAAAAATACTTAAACCATTTTAATAATATAAATAAAAACAAACAGTCATTCATATTAAAAAGATTTCCTTAATAATCAACATAAATTTATTCATATTATTAACAAGTATTTAGAGCACTGATTTCAATTTAAATAAAATTAACAATTTTATTTAAACCGTAATTTCATTTCACTATTAAAAAAAAAATATTGAAATTTCCATCAAACATAAAATGGCATTAAAGTCGTTAAAAACGATCAAAATCTGTGACAAATACACCTTTTTGTAGCTTAATACCACATTATATGTTCTCAATCAGCTTAAAGTAACAGCCTACGATTATTTTTATTAAATTTACAGATAGCCTAGTACACTGTGTGTTATTTGAGAACGAGCAAAAAAGTAGTATTATTTAAATAAGTGCTTAAAGATACAATTAATTTCAAACTTTACGATACGCTGTTACCAATTAAACACAAATGTGTATCAATGGTGTTTGAGAGCATATAATAAAATGAATTTTCCATGTGGGTAGTAGAAGCCATATTAAATGGGGGCTTAAAAAGTTAATTGGAAACTATTTAACTATAAATTTTATATATTCAACAGAGAACAGAAAAATTATAGTAACAACCGGAAAGTAGATATAATTGCAATGATATAAAACAATCACAACACTGTAACTTTGCAACATCCGGAATAATGATTTAAAATTTCTACAGACAACAATATTTTATCTGTGACTGTTATCGACAAAAACTTGGTGAGAGAGAGAGAGAGAGATAGAGAGAGACCTGCAATTAAAATATTGAACGGCAAACTCGCCTTGCGGTGTTTTAAAATGTCAGTTGTTAAATACCAAAGCGCTACAATTCTTCCTTGAGAAAACTTTGAAACTTATTTTGTGCTTTCACCAGTGACAGATGATGAAGTAGAAGGTTACGTGAGCTTTAATTGCTTTAAGTTTATTTTTTAAACCTTGTTGCAACCTCTTTGGTGTTAAGCATGCAATTTACATAATAATTTATATGCAGGAATACGTTACGCCAACAAGGAATTGCCTAACAGTTGTCCTACAATTAAGTGATTCTAATGATCCTTTTAACTCCATATGTTAAGGTTGAGGTAACCATAACGTAAGAGCAATCAACTATAATAAAATTATATGGTTGTAGTCAAATCCTAATATTTTCTGCTTATAATATTGTCTATTAGAAGGTGTTTTTAAGGCCGATAAAACTTACGAAATGATTAACTGTCAAACGAACTGTCATAATGCGCTAACATTTTAAGATTTCTAATTCCTATACTCTGGTAAAATATCATAATTAAATTAACGCTTGAACGCTACCAAATTATCCAGATTTTCTTTGAAAATCAGTCATCAGTTCGCTATGTATTATCGCAAATCCAGCGATGAGTCTTTACAACAGACCCTACAGGAATCCATCTAGAAAAATGCACCGTTCGTTGCGATCGTCGTCCCTTTTATCAAATGAAGCCATAGCTCGCGTTACAGTCAATGGTGAGCGCTACCACACCATGGTCAATGCATTTTTTTAAATATGGATGACATTGATCCTGGTGGGATTTGATTTCAGCAGGATGGCGGTCGCCGTATGGTACGACCGCAACTATCGACTTATTGAAGACATCGTGCGACTTGACACCCTTCGTTTATTTCCTGTGGGACCAAGTGAAGTCACTGGCCAACAACAATTGACGCCTTGGATGTCAACATTGTTCGTATTATTGGTGACATACGACCAGCAATGCTCGAAAAAGTGGACGTCCAGAAAGGGTTCGTCAATAAAATTTTTTCTGTTTTTTATTTTTACAAATTAAAGTTCTATTGGGCTTAAGAAAACACCTTTTACGATAGTAATATTATACCGTACATCTAAAGGGTGTCTCAAACTTAATGCAAGATTTGAATTTTAAGAAATTGGTAGTTGACAGTTCAGTTCAGTGGAACGTTTTACGAAAGAACAATGTGGTATCATTGGACCATACTGTTTCGAAAATAAGGCTTGTCCAGTAGTGACTTTTGCTGGTGCTCGATATCGCGCCATAATAACACAGATCTTTCTACCAAAGTGGATGATATTGATGTGGACAATATGTGCTTTCAACAAGAGGGTGCTACATGCCTTACTGCCCGGGAAACAATTCATTTATTACATCCGACTTTTATTGGTCTTGCTCCCGTTTCGGTGATCAGAATTTGGCCTCTGTATTGTGTGATTAAACACCATTAGATTTCTTTTTAAGGCGTTATTTGAAGTCAAAGTCAATCACCCGTGTGTTGAAGGAAATTAAGCGCCACATTTATGCAAAATACAGACTTTTTGTTGAGTTTTCTTGTTCAAATTTTAATGTTTCTATTTTAATGATTTTTAAACTTCTCATTTGGTTTAAAAGTATTCACGCCTAAGACGTTTCTAGATTTTTTAAACAAATTTGGGTAAATGTTTCCTGATGACCGGATTTCAGTGACCAGTGAAATGGGCATGAAGATAAACTTATCCCCCAACAAATAGATTGTAATTTTATGACAGAATGAGTTAAGATCAAATTAGCAAAAGAGTTTAAATAAAAATTGTAAAAATATTCGCTTTGGCTTTTGTAGTTGTATCCACTCTTCTTCTCGGTTACCTTGTGCGACCTGAACTAACAAAACGGGTTGTCTCAACACATTCCTTTAATGGCTGTCACCTGGGATAGTCAATTTTACTCAACTTAATAGATTTGTCACAGGATATTAAAAATTACTTGTGCTTTATTTTTAACCTCCACTGTTGCTAAGTTAAATTAAATGAGAGTTGTGTTAAAATATTTAGAGTTGTGTAGTGATTATATGGTGTTTAGATTTTGTATCTCAACTACAAGCCAAATACATACACGAACGCTAATTGATTTGCATTCAAAGTGTTGTTTACCTCAGTTGTTGTTTATCTGCAGGTTATTATAATATGCGTACTTAAGTCTGCTATTAACTATAACTATAGATTATATATTTTATTATTGGACTTTGAACAATATTGTTTCTATATTATGTGTCTTGGTCTCTGGTGATTTAACCATTTTCGAATTTTATCGCATTATTGTTGCGTTTTGGTTGGTTTTTACTGGTGCTGTTGTTTGGGTTAATGGGTGTTTAGTTCATTTAATCGAATTGAGTTAAAGCGTTAATTTATGCTAATTGCTTTGGAAGCTAAGTTTTATAGTATTGAGATATGGATTTGTTTCGAGTAAATGTGTTTTAGCATCTGTGGGTACTTTTGTGTTATTTTCTTATTTTATGCTTCTTAAAATAAGTATCGTTGAGGTGGTCCTTCATACTGATGTTTGTTTTTTTAGTTTTATTTTTTCCTGCTTGAGATATTTTGAACTACCGAACGGTTTGTTTAATGCGGACATTATTGCTGTCTGCTTGATTATTTTATGACAGTGCCTGTCTTGAATTTAATTTGATGGACGTTTGATTATGGCATGACGTTGCTTTGGGTATCAGACAAACACAACAGAAATGTGTTACTCAAATAATAGGGTTATTGCTTATTCTTAAAAATAGCTACCAGGAGGTGTGATTTTTTGAAATTTGTAACATGGCCTGTGTCAAGTAGTAGCGTTACTGCTGTCCGAGCTCCCTCAAGTGGCATACATAAGTATTAAGATAAAAGAAAATATGCAATGACTGCAGAAATAAATTATTTAGTTTACTGAATCTCGGATAATTGGAGAAGTTTATTATAAAACAGATTTTACTTTGATGGACACTATATTCTGAACTCTTTTCTAAAATTGGATTGTTGTTGAGGTTACAATTAAGGGTCTCTTTAAAAATTAGTTGGTCTTAACTGACTTTACAGCCCTTTAAAAACCACTAAGAGCTTCTACTGATTAGGTTCGTAAAAATTTCCATTTGAATTAAAAAATTCTTCCATAAAGCTTTTGAATAAGGCCCTTTTAAGTCTACTAAGTAGAAAAAAGTCATTTAATTTTTTTTTTTTTATTTAATTTTTATTAACGTCAGACTTAATATAACAGAGATCCTAATGCGCTTGAGTGATTAGCAGTTCTGAAAAGTAGTAACAATGAATTTTAAACCGTAGACCGAACAGCCCAGAACACCGTCACATGCCACAAAAAAGGTGGGTAAGTAAAAAAAGGAGTCTTAGAGTTATGATGACTTTTATGATATTAAGAGAGTTTCAATACCGAAGCCTGAATATTGACATATTTCTGGTTATTAAAAAAATGTTTGTTAATCTGTAGGTTACAGGAATTAAGCGGACTGAGGACTTACCAGTCTAATTACTAGCTGGGCTGACTGGGTCCACATATTGCCAGTTAAAAATTTCCACTCGGTACATAAAAGTGCGCATTCTCAAATACATTGATAAAATTTTCTTTACTCTGTGAATTTATGAATTTTAACTCACGAATGTTATTTTGGCCCTTTCTCCGTTAAATGTAGAAATAAGAAATCCCGCAACTGATTTGTAAAATCCCCCAGTTTTCGCAACAAATAATTAGGTTTAGTTGAAACCACGATGATTATAGTATTTTTACGGTCGTCAGCTGGTAGGGACAAAGGTATGGCTTTTCGTAACTGAGTGCACTGTAAGAAATTAAGATTTATACCTCCTCGTGATGGCATGTGGTAGCAGGACCCTACCTGGCTAAATAGGCCGAGCAGATAGAAGTTAACTCTCTCTCATAAAAATCCCTAACCATGAGAAAACAACATACGCCAGAGATACGTGGGCAAGTGGGTGCTTGGTTTCTAGTATGCAAACTATGGATTTCCTGTTTAATGCAGACTTACTCGTGCATATGAAGCTCTATGTGTGTTAACACCTCCTTTTGCATGACTAGTAGGAATAATATGAGTTCTCCCTAGGAACTTCGCTTTTAAGCATTAAAGCATTAAAGCCTCAAAATAGGTGGAGAGGTTAATCTCCGTAGGAGAAATTCTGAAAAAATGGACAAGAAAACCTCGCAAGGTGTGGATGGGTAAGTCTCTAAATATACTCCCTAGGAAGAGGCTCAGAGCGTACATTGTGCGTAAATGTCCAGCACTAGCCAGTATAAGGCATAGGAGCACGGGCAGACACTTGATAAACCTGAATGTCTGAACCTTACAAATATGCTTGCAATTACAAAAAGATTCGGGATAAGAGGAAGAAACCCGTTAATTACCAATCGACAGTCTGAAATCACTTCAGTCAAGAGTAAAATGCTAGTATTAGCAAGAGACTCGATGAAAGTAAAGTAGTCATAAATTCCAAATTGGATGTTTGATTGCAATTCGTGGAAAGGGAGGGGTTGAAAAGAGGCCAAGAAATTAAGCAGTCTGCTTCGATTTTTCCCATTTATTTACTTATGTTTCGCGATTTTTATCGAAAAATTTGGATATTATAAATGTTATTATTTTACGATACATTTTCGAATGTTTATTGTCGAGAAAATGTCGATAATTTTCCAAAGAACTTTTATTATTTTCGAATCATAACCCCATATTAAAATTTATGTATGCATGTTTACATATACAAACCTTTCTAGTGCGCGGTATTTAATCAAAGATTCTAATGTCACAAATGAACACATTATTAATGTGCAGCATCATCAAATATTTTAAAAAACAAAACCTCCAGTCATAAAAACCCTATAGAAATTAAAAGAAAACAAAACTTTACCATATGATGACACTGATGACAAGACAAAATGATATTTTAAATAAAATATAAAAACGTCCACATTTCTCTACGAAAACCTCCAAACACACTTAAAATTTAACAAAATACTTGTCGCAGTCGAAAAAAAAACTACAAATAAATAAGAAACAGTAGGAATTCATTCATTCTAGTTATTTAGACAGTCATCCATCCGTCATGCATTTGTTTATTCATTAAGACATTCATTTATTCAGATGTGATGCCAAACAGTAGCTG
Source organism: Phania funesta (assembly GCA_963932375.1). Classification (NCBI taxonomy): domain Eukaryota; kingdom Metazoa; phylum Arthropoda; class Insecta; order Diptera; family Tachinidae; genus Phania; species Phania funesta. The sequence continues at coordinate 96,332,486 of OZ010653.1, read as the reverse complement.
TCACCGATATTTATATTTCATTTGATGACAATTCATTTATGTTGACTTTTCGTTTACTAAATACTCTACTGTTCACATTAATTGTGGAATTTTATCGCAGCTCTTGACAATGACTGCGCTATTAACGGAAGGAATCCAGAGAAGAAAGAATATAATAAAAAGGGAAGACTTTAAAAACTGAACACTTTCTGAGTCGAAAATAATAATAAATAAATAAAGAAATAACCCAAATAAATCGTAAGCCGACAGTTGTAGAAAAGTCAATATTTGTAAAGGAAATAACGTACCCAAATTGATGACTTATTGATGTATTTCTTCTCATATTTCTTCTGGCGACAATTTTATGAAATGTCATTATGTCCACAAGAATTTAATATTGGTAGCTGTCATTTTGACATAAACAAAAATTAATACAATATACTCAGAATTGAGTGGAAGAAGAAACAAAAGAATTTTTCATCGCAAACATGATGGATGATCAGTAAATATGTCTAAAAGGGAATTCGCTTAGTCACACACTTTCTTCAATGACCAAATTTTAAATTTGGAAGTCTCGAAAGATGTAAAATAATTAAAATAAATATTTTAAAGAAATAATCACTTAAATTGAAAAATAGTAAATAAAGTAATATCATTTCCGGTCGTATTCATAAAATAAAAAAATATGTAACCTGTAGCCTGCAAGTTATGTACGCGGGTCATCTAATAAGATTCAACCGAATTGAAAAGCAAATTTTTTATATAAAATTATGTATTTTTAGTTTTACTTTTAAGGTAATGCGTGCATAAAGTGACAACTTTTTTGACAAGAATAAAATTCATGAGGAAAAATATAGTGATAACATGGTCATGACAACTACATTATTTTATTAGCAACAATATATGACTGCGCTAACAAGATTACAGATATTTTGAAATATTTCACCACTTTTTTTAATGACAACGAAATAGTTCTTGTTACTTAATTTGAAATTCTGACAGCTTAATTTGATATAGGCATTTTTGATCGAAAAGGTCATTGAAGACAAACTTGACAAGTGATGACGGACATTCATTTTAGTAAATTCTACCGTTCATTTGCATTTACAATCTGGTTGACATCGTAATAATATTGACAATTAAAGTTATTTTATTACAGATCAATATATTTTTAAAAAAGCCCTATTTCTGCCCTGCACTAAAACGAAAAGGGTATATTAATTTGCAATTCAGTTTGTATTTTCTACAATATTTTATTTCTGACTCAACAAAGAATATATATTCTAGAATACGTATTCCATATACAAACTTCAATTTACGATGAAATCCATTTCCTGACAACCTAGGATCTTGAAACTTTCACCATTAGATCGGCGCGTTTCTTGAATTTTCACTGCTTGAAATCAATTTACTGTATTTTTTTGGTATTTTCACTCGTACGGTGAAATGCTTATACACAAGCGCATAAAATTTGCACATTCTGAATCCCTATCAAATTTGCTACAAAATACCCCTATAGAAATGATGAAACCAAGGCCCTTAGATAATTTACGCACCTAAATGTTGGACCGTATTAAATTTTATTTTAACTTTAAAATTTCTATTACTATCACGAAAATCGAATCCCTTCAAAAACCCCAATTTTACAAAAATATAGACAAAACTTCGAAATATTGGAAAAATTTTAAACTCGGAACAAATTCACAAATTCACCATTAAATTGAAATTCTAGTATAAAAAAATTTTAATTTCCAAAAAATAAAAATTCAAAAACAAAAAAACAAAATTTTACCCAAAAAAGGAAATTCACCAAATTTTCGAAATTCACCACAAAAATTAAAATTTCTGCAAAACTTTGTAGTTTTACCAAAAACCGAATAAATCATTATTTTATGAAAAACGTCGGAATTGTAACAAAATCGATGTTAAACAAATTTATAACTATAAAATAAAAACTTCACGACAAATCTGCAATTCATACAAAAAATTAAAAATTCACCAAAAATGTAAAAGTCATAATAATTAAAAATTTTATCAAAAATTTCATTAAACTGGAAAATAAAAAAAGTTACCATAATTTGGGAATTCAGAAAAATTCGAACACAGAAATATAATTTTCCCAAAAAAAATTTATTAAAAATACTGAAATTCACCGCGAATTCGAAAATTCTACATAAAATGGAAAAACTGAAATAAAAAAATGTTATTTGCAAAAAGGCTGAAAATTAAACAAATAATATTTTACGAAAACATCAAAATGGACATTTACACATTTAAATATCTAAAAAATACCAATTTCACCTCAAAAAAATTTAAAATCATATTAAAAAAAAAATATTTATAAAAAATCTAACTTAAACTGAAAAATAAAATTCGAGAAGTTTTCACCGGTTGCCGCTTGATTATAAAGGGTTATACATTTTTCGGTTAAACTAACTCACATAAAGATGTGATTTCGATGGACCTTTTATTTCATTTTAATGCATGTATTGAGCCTTTAGTTTGGCTGCAGTAGTGGCTTTCTTTTGAGAAAGTTTTCCACCCATTTTTCGTAAATTTCGGGCGGTATCCCGGCGATATCTTACATGCTGGATGGTTAGAAGATTGTCCAAAATCGCATGATCTGGATGGCCAATTGACGTCGCCAAAATATGAAATTACGCCACATTTTCGAAAAAATTACAATTACACCCCCGGGCTATAATGACCACCAAACAGTCACTTTTTCCAGATATAATGGTTTTTTCATAACCACTTCTGGGTTCTCAGTCCCATGTGGGACAATTTTGCCTTTTCACGTTACCACTGAGTGAAGAAAAGTTTGTTCGAACAATCAGCATTGAAAGAAAACCTGTTGCTCTAGCATCCAATCAGCATATCTATCGGTCAGCCAGCTTTGAATGTGGCGTGAATTGGATTTTATATGAATGGGGGTGCAAATCCAAATGCAAAATATGCCATAATTAGCCGTAGCATAGGCCGAATTGTTGAGAACGTGGAATCGACAAGTTCGGATTATCCGCCATACTTTCACTAACAGAAGCGATATTTTCGGCAGTGCGCACATTGCGATGATGCAGAGGCCTGACCATATCTGCAACGCTTCCAGTCTTCTTAAATTTCTTATCTCATATTCTTTATAATCTTGCCAATTACTTGCACAGTGCGTCGATTGTGACGACCATAATCACTTCGTAAAGCTTAAGAAGAGGTCATGAAGAACCACTTGTTTTGTAGAAAATTCAAAATATGTATGTTTACGCGTTCTTCGGTTATTAAACGATTCATATTCGTAAAAGACAAACCTTTCACTAATAAGCCAATATTTTAGACGACAGATATATGTATAACAGCTGACAGCATTGCCAGACCGGCGGTTTGACTCAATAATAATTTCGTCATTAAAAAGTTATATTTATATTTAAACTATCCCAAGATGAGTCTAAAACTAGAGCTACAATGATAAATATTATACTTCATGCTACAAATCATACAATTTGCCTGACCAAAATTTATTGTGAAGATAACTATCAACGGATTTTATTTTTGTCATGTAAGCACATTTATATTTTATAAGCGAATCTTTTATCGAACTAATGTGCTGTTTGATAAAATCCTTTGTATTGTTTTTATTGGATTTTTCCAGTTCATTTCATAGAAATGTCACAAGTACACGACTTAAAGTCTGTGGCAGTTCAAATACTCCTATGTTGCCTTAATAACATGACGTTGTTCTGCAAACACTTATTTTTTCATATCAGTGCACTTAAAGCGAAAACGTTTACTAGACTTTTTATACATTTCTTTGAAATCGCACCATCATTATTCATACACATTTCATATCCGGCCTACTAACCCAAACACAGGCACTCATCCTGGAACGACATAAAATACATGCATGTGTTTGTTATTTAAGGGACATTTATATTACAATTCAAAAAGTCATAAAAAGAATCTGTGTATGTTGGCAATAATAATTGCATAATACTCGTACGCTCATGCACTCAACGAAGTGTATGTGTGTGTGTCGGTGTGTGTGTATGTCAATGGCAACATACGAAGGAAAATAGTTAAAGAAAGATTTTATTAAAACCATAAACTTACACTAAATACACACTAAGTTGACGTAAATGTGGCCAACATAAGGCATTTTATGAGCTAAAACAAAACAATACACTTTTTATATGTGTGCATGTATATGTTTCGGTAATAAGAATATTTCTCTATAAAAGAAATCAAAGAAAAAAATGTTTTAATAACAAGGGGCTTGAGGCAGCATAGAGACGTGCAATAAAGTTGTAGTGTCTTGTTACACATTTGATATCCTTATGGCCTTAGAAGTTCTGAGTTTTTGTTTCATACGTTGTATTTAAGCTATCAGTTTTTATGGAAAATATTTTCAGTAGTGACATTTATTACTTAAGTGGCAGAAAAGCAGCAAGCCTATTATAGCTGTGTTGTTCACAAAGAAAATGAATTATTTTTCAAGTTATTAGGACTTTAGTTGGAGATATATTTAACTAAAGTTGTAGCTGCTTACCATGCTGAGACTTGCCCTATTCGGATTAGGTGTCCTTCCTATAGCTCTACGCAATTCTAAGGTGGTAAACCATTTTCAAATAAACAAGTTTTGAACTTGTCAGTTGAATGGCTTAATAGTTCACAATATGAAATGATGTAGAATCTGTTGTGTTAAAAGATTTTGACAATGAAATGAGAGATAAATATGCTTAACAAAGATTTGCTTTTAAAACGGCAGTCAGTTGGCAGGTCTACTTCAATATCCCGTGTACACATTTGTTATTATTATTACCACGCAAATATGAATATTTAACTTTGACTCTTAACAGATTTATATCTGGGAAAATCGATTTAATAAACACAGTCAAATTCTAGACAATAAAGACAAAGTTTTACAATCCCATTTGCCATTTCAACATTTTGGGCTCTGGACACAAAAACACGCTCTCTTTACTTAATCCACCTCAAACAACTGACCACTGTTTATAAAGGAGGCGTAAGTGTCATAAAATTTTATACAACATAATTAGAAACAGACAACAAGATATGCGAGAAGCATTTATAAACAATAAAATCTACTCGTTCATTTAAAAATACTTTCCTCCTTTGTGCTTTTGTATAAGTATTTGTACAATGAAATGAAAATAATTCACACTTTTATCGCATTTATCACAAAGGATGTCTGTTAAGTAGCCATGAAGTATTTTGGCAAAATAAATGTTGTTAAACATATGAGTTTGTTGTACAGTGTGAGTTTATAGGGTCAGTTTAGCACATAGCACGTACGATTGTTTCGAAAAAAATATGATACTCGTATGATATGGGATGTATTTAATATTAACACACATCCTTATGTACAATATTAAAACGCATGTCTATTTTATTGCGGCTATGCTGCTCGTATTCCTGCTGCTACTGCTGTCAATGTAATAACAACCTATTAAAAAGGCACAAATACAATCACTTGCACATATTGGACCTTTTTAAATATAAAAGGACAATAAAACAAAACGTTGACAGCAACCACAAAATTTATGACAAAAATTGTTTTTGGACATGAGTGAGCAACCAACAACAATAACAAAAATATAAAGGAAAAGGAAAACGTGTCAGACATTAATTTCTACTTATACAAAGTTAATATTGGTGTCTGCTTATGTCGCAGGATATAACTTACACTCGCACACACACTAACATACATATCTAAACATGTGAATTACTATTGCGCCATAAACAAAATGTGGCCTTTGTTTTGAATTTGCAATGTTTTCGAAAAGCTTATGAAATGAACGAAACGTAAGTAAAAATAACAAATTTTATTTTTCATTATTTTGTTCTTATAGTTGTGCTTCCACTATTAACAGACAAAATCATAAAATATTTATTCTTTTAGTGTTTCAAAAAGGCAGGAAAGCAATAGTTCGATTCCAAATATTTTCTTAGTTGGAATTATTAGGAATGATATTGGAGCAGAACATTTTTGGATTTGAATACATTCAAATATGAAGATGCCACTGATTAAAACAGGAGAAACAAATGAGCAGGAAACATAAATAACACTGTTCTTTCCTCTTTTAAATAAAAGTAGTATGAATTTAAAGTACAGGGTGTCCGCCGGGAAGGTATACTACTTTGTTTTGCCACCATTTTGGTAAACATTCTTGACAGTTCATATTTGGCAGCCGTAAAGTAGAGACGTGGCAAATTTATTATGGAAAAATATTCGGTAAACCGACGTGTTTTAATCGCTAAAACATTTTATCAAAATCAATCATTGATTACTGTGACGTGTGTGTAGTGAATGTGTTCGAAGAAAGAGGGACTGTAGCTGATAGGCCCAAGGATGGACCACAACGTACTGCAAGATCAGCTGAAGACCTTACTGCTGTTCAAGATAGTGTTCAAAACAATCCACCAACCTCAATTCGATACTGTCCTCAGGAGCTTGGTCTTCAAAGAATAACTGTGGCCACAATTTTGCACAAAGATTTGCATTTGTTTCCATTTAAGATTCAGTTGACACAAGAGCTTCTTCCAGAAGACCATTTATGCCGCCGTTCATATGCCAATAGGATGCTACAGCTCGCCCATGACAACACCGAATTCCATGAACAATTCATAATGAGTGACGAGGCACATTTTCATTTGAATGAAATTTAAATTATTCATCAGTCACCTTTGCATCACTAATTAAAATTATAAACTAATAAAATAGTATACCTTCCCGACGGACACCTTGTATTTTTATATCGCGTTCGAATTTTTTAATGGCATATGACTACTTTAATGGGGCGGTTATATTAGTTTACCTCACTGTAACTCGTCCTATTTTAATAAGCGGAGCACCAAAAATGTGGCATAATATTGCCTTTCAGCTATACTAATATTTCTTTTGGTATGCCAACAGTTTGAGAGTTATTCGGAAACTCGTAACAAAATGTTGGTATTCATAAAATTGAAAAAACAATTTTTTTTTAATGACACAGTGTCAGTTTTTATTAAGTTGCGTAAAGCTAGGAATATTGTGATTTAAACGAGCTATATATCATGCTATATATAATCCATACTCAAATCATGACGTTTATTGCAAATTAAGTGAAGCTATTTCACTCTGACATAAAATTGCGTTTATCAGCATTTATCAGTGTGTAACAGCCTTGCATTTTATTGATTTTAGCAAAATAATCCCAAGCAAAGAAATGTTTTTAATGATACTTGGAATTCAATAACATAGTTGTAATAAGAGCTTATATTTTCTTATATTTTGTGGTTGAAAAGAAACCCACTAAAATTGTATTTTGTATAAGGTAGATAAACCATACCTCACAATTACGCTCATCCTTCCACCAAATATTGTAATAAACGTCCTTACACCTTATGTTATTAAAAAAAATGATCAGTATTTATAAAAAAGGTCTGCTTGTTATTATGAAGAAGAACAGAAATAAGCCTTGGGCGAATCAATATAACAACGCCATATTTCAGGCTTTTCAGAAATTGCAGCTCTCGTAACCACAAAGTAACCAGAGGTGTAAGCTTTGACGCAAGAAAATTGCTAGAATCAGCTTTTTTGCCGCGGGCAGTCCCTCAAGAAAGAGACAAATATAACATTTTAAAATAGTGCGAAAAATAGTCAAAACAGAAGCAAAAAACTAGAAAAATAATTTGTGATTGTGATAATTTCGTATATTTTAGTTTGTAATTTATTCTGTGCTTTATATTATATAAATATAAATGTGATATAAATCACATATCACATTTAATAAATATCAAAAATTAAGAGATTTTGATGTAGTGCTAAATAATAAAGAAATTAATAAAAGTGGTAAAAAAAGATGGTGTTTGTATATGCAGCAACGCAAAGGCATCAATGGATCACCACAAGGAACAAATAATCAGCAAAAAGCAAAAGGATATTGCTAAGCAACCTAATCTATATTCGCAATACCTATTTTTAAGGTATTAAATTATTTTAAATTAAATAAACTTTGGTCAACAAGCGATCATAAGCTGCATTGCAATATCCCTGTCTTCATGACCAACCCAAATAAAGAATTGGCTTGGAATAATAATAAATAAATAAATGTTGATGGATTTACTCCCTTTCATTTATCCATACTTAACGATAACAATTATGATATTGTTACAAAACTATTAAAATATGATGCAGCCGCAGTAACAACTCCAAGTAGTATGCTTTACATATGGCCGTACAACAACAAAATCTGAAATTGGTAAATTTAATGTTGGAATATGGCCAGTTGATAGCATGGGCATTATATGCAACTAATAGGGCTGGCTATACGCCTTTATATTTGACGAAACAATTCGTAACAAATGATGAACAGGTAAAACAAATATTAAACGTAGTGATTACATTCAATAACAAATCTAAATCTAATAGAACGCAAAAGATGGACGCAAACTCTTGTGGCGACAGTGAAGATGAAGTACATAAAATTGTTATAAAAGGAGAAAATTCAGGTTCATCTACCGAAGAGGATGAGTAGGATAACAATAGCGGTGTTGAGTATGTTAAAACAACAGTAGCTACAGTAGCGTCTTGTATTCCGAGACCTAAAATCAAAAAAGGATTTGAAATAAAACAAGGTTCTGATGACAATGCTGTTAATATTCTCTATATTACCAATGTAGAAAGGGCTTTAAATGATAAGCAAATTTTTTCAAAACTGAGTCTAAAATTAAGTGAAAAATAATTTTATTGTACATATACATAAACATGTTACAATAATAACATTTTTCTTTTATATATTTAAACAAGCAACTTAAATCACAAGCAATACTAGTAGATAAAGAAGGCAAAACTTTTACACGTAACCTAATTTGTGTTTACCTTTGTTAAAGTTATTTAAATGTTTAAATTTGAAATAAATTCATTCATAACATCTTTTGAAATATAAATTCTAGTTTTCAACCTCTTAATTATGTACAGTACCTAATATCAAGCAGTAAATAATAAACATCTATATATATATTTAAACATTTTAAAGCGTTTTCTTTATTATTTTTCCAAAACTTAATTTACAAATTAAATTACAATAAGGGAAAATTCAGAGGCATAAGTTAATCTTAACCAAGATTTTATAAAATTAATTACATGGACATGGCAGTTCCACACACATTAAGCAAGCCTACAAGTCCTGAAACCCGATTTACATTTGCACGTCTGTAAGCAATACGGAAAAATTTTTAACACTTGAAACAATATAAAAGTTCACAAGACTTACCTCTCTGGATCCCTTGGGAAAATGTGATGTTGTTCGCCTGGAGGACATCCTTTAATACATATTTTCCTGAAAATATAAAAGAAATTTTTGAACAAATTTGTTTTCTGTTATATATGTAAATCCATACTTACACATTTTTAGTTGAATGCATTTTGGCTCTGCAAAAATGAAAAAAACTATTAGTCAATATACAAAGGAAAAAATGTGTGTTTTTATATAATAGAAATGAACTTATCTTTTAAAATTTACAGCATAAGTTATCCTCTAAATTGTGCCCTTGCTTCTTCCTGTAAATAAAAGAAAGTAAATTAATTTAAATTTAAATAAATATAAATTTTCAACCCTTATTTTTACCTTTTTCATTAATGCGCCAGAAAAATTATCCAAAATAAAGAAGAAAATATCACAAAAGGGAATATAGGAGCGGTCATTCATTTAAGAAAGGGACAGATAGAGAAAGAGACCACTATACTAGTGACGCCTCTGTGTTACTTTGTGCTCGTAACAGTCGTTTACCACTATCACGAAACTCTAAATCGTTGTCTTTGGTAAAAAAAAAAACTCCAAAAATCTTCTTTTCTATTTCGAAAATATGAGACTTATTTTAGTCATGCGAGTGACAAAACAACTGACAAGACATTTTCCTCATAATCTTATTCACAAAAATGTTACGGAAGTAAAACAAGTATGAACGAATACAATATAAATTAATCTGAAAACAAGAAAAACTTCACCATAAATCCAAATTATAGTCCAAAAATGTTAAATAACAAAAATAACAAAAGTTAAAAAAATCGAAATTCACAAACGAACCGGAATACTTCGATAATTTACCACAACATCCAACAAGTAGAATAAAACAAATAAATTCAAGAAAACATAATAACCAAAATTTATAAAATCTGAACATTTCAAAACTAAATTGTCATAAAAATTGTACTGTTTCACCAAAAATTTGCAACGAGTCAATATTTTATGAAAAAGCGAGTACAACTTATATGAAAATTTATATTTTCATTTCTGACGCTTTCGCGTTGACACGTGTCAATTTGGAGTATAATAACTGTCAACACAATGCGATATATCATTTCGGTCAAAAATACAATACAGACATTTAAAAACAGTATTGATAACATGTTTTCATGTACGACATTCCAAAAATTAAGGAAACATACAAAACCTTGCTACACAAAGATACATGACAGGTGTACGTATGTATGATTAATGTAACGGGTTATCCATTTTGTGGTTTTAAAAACGCCGGTCTGGCAGAGCGGTCGGCTGTTACATATCTGTCATCTAAAGTGTCGTTTATTCCGTTAAGATCTTGCGATATGCGAATATGAATCGTTTAACAACCGAAGAACGCGTAAAAATACAAAAGTAATGGCTCAAACGTGGCCATTTTTCGAGTGATACGCGGTGATTATGGTCGTCAGAATTAACCTGCTGTGCAAGAAATTGGCGAGATTATAAAGAAATTTGTGACTGGAAGCCACTCACAACTCCGTAGTTATACTGATTGCTAGTGCTAAAGCAACAGGCTTTGAATGTTAACTATCCGAATAAAATTTTTCTTCAGCGATGAAGGTCGTTTCTCACTCGGTGGTTCCGTCAACAAACAAAATTGTAGAAAATCGGGCTCGGAGAGCCCAGAAGTGATTGTCGAAAAGCCCTTACGAGTGGAAAAAGTGACTGTTTGGTGTGTAATGCTACGTCCCTACATACCGTATTTTTTTCGAAAATGGGGCTGGAAGAACCCTTAGCTTCAATTCAGAACGCTATGTTTTTATGACAACGCACTTTTTTGGCCTACAATTGAAGACTCTGAATTGGATGATATGTAGTTTCAACAAGATATTACCACGAGCCACAGAACGAAACCTATTTAGGCTTTATTGCATGGAAAGTTTCAAGATCGCGTAATTTCACCATGTGACCAAGATCATGCGATTTGACGGCGTTATACTTTTTTTTTGGATGGCTATGTCAAAGACCGTGTCTATGCTAATAATTCCCTAATGATGGAGATTTAAAAATACCGCATTAAATTGGCGGAAAAGTAGTTGAAAAATGTCTCAAAAGGATCGACTGCTGCAACCAATTAAGGCGCGATCATTTATTTGACACTATATGTCGTACGTAATGACAAGGTATAATGAAACAAAATTTTCAACGAAAGCTTAGTTTTATGTAACTTTAATTTTAAACCGACAAATGGCTAACCCTGTACTTGCTACTAGATGTACTCCTTCCAAAGTACATTTTTGTTTTAAAAAGTTGTAGCCAATTGAACAGGTTTCCCAACATGGGAATATAAAACATTTTTTCTAAATGTCTGTAGTGCTCGCACAAGTATTTTGTGTGGACAGTCGTATCTTCATGCATTGTCAATTATATGTACAAAATGAGTTGTGATGTTTATATACATCACATAGCCAAGACTAAGTAATGGTTAGAGGGAAAATGCATACCGGCAACACGTTACTGTTATGCGCTGCCTGTAAAATATTTAATTATTAAGATAATGTAAAGGGTTGGTACTATGTAAATAAAGTACTAATGTAAATAAAGTACTAATGTCGAAAGAGCAAATGGTAAAATATTTGTTTTTTTACTAAAAAGAAATGTGTGTTATGTTTCCCAGAACTAGCACCTACAAAGAAGCCAATATTAATAGTTTCATACGTTGGTAAAACTAATTAAATTAGAGTTGTAAAAGATAAAGAATGATTTTGGGGAAAAAACTATGGTATTGTATGGACCGGCAAATATTAAACTATCTGCTAAACAAATAATTGTTTTGTATTTAATGCCACTTAAAAAAGTACTAATTCAAATAACTTGCGAAACGGGAGCGTTAGTGAATGGACACTCCCCTAACAAGCCGACAAAACTTACTATACAATTGAAAAATTGGGCATGTGATCAAATAGAACTAATTACAATTAGTTCAACGGATTGATGACATGATAAGAATCGACTTCTAGTTATTGATTCAGTCTTTGTGCTTTTGAGAAGCTTAAAAAGACATCCAGAGGTCTGAAGCCTACGTTTGTTCAGTAACGAATTAAAATTCTATTTCATTGGCTAAATCACCGTGTGTGGAGTGACGGGAAGCCCGAAGAAGTAGAAATTTGTTTTAGTGGGGCTTAATTCCAGAAACTGTAAAACGCGTCCATTATCTCTTCATGAAAACCGACTATTTTTTACCTGCAAAGAAAGGCAGTAATCTTGACGACCTTTGGTTCCAGCGAAACAGAACAATGAGCTGAAGAGTAAATTTAAAATTTTTTAAGAACAGGATGGGTGTATTAATGGGAATCTGTGTAAATTTTGTGGCACCGTTTTCATGGAAGTGCCAACTCTTATATTAATTAGCTGTCCCCTCTAATTGTTCGATTATGAAAAAGGGTACACCATACAAAGTAAGTACCTTCATTGTGACACTCCATTACGCTGAGACCGCAGGTAAACCAAATATTATCAACAGTTTGATGAATGGTAAAAATGTTTGAAGAAACTATATGTTAATAATTGCGTCGATGTTTTGTGTGTCGCCAAAAATTCGAAAACATCAAGTCTGGAGTGACTGTAAACGGCTTTCGTTACAGGAACAAGATAAGGGAGTTTTTATGACCCCAACTGGACGGCATGAATCTGTGGCTCCACTTACTGCATGCATTAAAAACCACAGATTTGTTGCAGCAATAATTTCAAAAATATCCTGTTATTGCCACACCCTACAGCTCTCTTTGAAAGCTAAGAGACATTTAGGGTTCGAAAAGCAATAACACCGCAATCTAAGTGGCGATTGCTTTTGCATTTTAAAATAATGAGTGATGTAATGTCTGTAAAATCTGGGTGTAAGTTACTATATCTATTATCGATCGAAATTTAAACAAAATATAAGAAACATTTAGATGGATATCGAAAGCTTTAATTCGCCCCCAGTTGTAATGTACGTAATCACTGAGAGTCTAAATAAGCGTGTGGAAGATGAGTCATTTATGCTAATAAGGGGCTCTCCATCGATGCGCTCAAAGTCATCCATGGCATGGGCATTTCAAATTAAAGGCGAGAAGTAAAATATTTGTTCGCCATGAACTGAAATCCTTTGGTCACAACTTTTATCATACGTTTCAGCTAAAGATTTGTTCTCAATTATTATTTTTATTTCGTTCAACTCCGCCTCTTAGTAGACTTGTTCATTTGTGTTCATTGTGCTTAATTTCAACAGCTTACAAACCATTCAAGCGTATGTTAAGGGTTTTAGAATGAATTCATGTGTCGTACTTCCGTTTTAGAATAACGTTTAAATTAACATCTTCATGTATTCAGTATTTAGTATATCTTATCCTTTATGCTTTGGATTTATTTATTCAAACCCAATTTTTGGTTATTTCAAAATTTACACCAGTCTTGTGTAAATTGTTAAGATACAAAATTACACAAGCACAAAACTACTAACATGGTTTACGAACAATATTCAAAGTATTACTTTGCAACTCAACTGAAGTGACGGAGCTTGTCTCTGTGTCTGTCCTATAGACCGGCTGTTTAATGTTTGGCTTATATTTGTTAACATCATCACTAACAAACTCTTGTTGCAAAATGCAAGTGGCCAAAGAAGTAATTTCCAATATAAATACCTAAGATACTTATCTACATAGGAATACATGAGTTAGCCTACAACTTATGAAGTTTATGTAAACCTGTTGTATTTGTAACTAAAGCTAAATAAATGAAACATCATTTGTGGTACTCAAACTACTCGGAAATAACAACCAGCAGCACTGCACTACAGCAATTTGCATTATAAATTACAGGGGCTTATGTAGGTAAATATTGCGTTTAAGTCAAATGCAAATATGTATGTTTTGCTCATTGGTTGCAACAAACATCATTCACTCATCCATCCGTCTATCCATCCATTCAACCAATCAATTCATTCAACCATCGATCCATCTATTTATATTTGTAACCTATACATCCTGCTCGTTTGAATTTCTTCCTATGGACTCAATCATTTTGTCAGAAACATATACAGACATAAATTCTTAATGCTTGTATGGAATAGCCCATGTTACGAGTATGTGCAATGCAGCAACTATTAAATACTCAATATCTGAGCTTTTATTTACAAAACCTTGCAATGATTGTTTTCCATCAGTCATTCACTCACTGGGCATACAGTAGACATGACAGCCGAAGTATTTCTGATGCAAATGGAATTCTTAGTTGAAAAACAATTTTAAATTCATTCTTCGTTATAATTGTTTTGCAAAAAAAAAATTAATTCAAGATCTATTTCGGCTTTTTCATTTAAGTCATGAAACGGAAAACGTTTATTTGTGCATCAATAATGTTAATGTTATTCACTTTAAAACAATCTGCATTGCAAGCAAATATGCCAAATGTTTTTTCAATCTTCGAAACGATTTCTACCGGTCATTTTGGAATCGGTTTTATCACCTTATTCGCGAGCAAAGGGTCAGATATAAGAGCGGGTGCATTGACGTGGTGAAGAAATTTCCAGTTCTTTCTCGAAAATTTTGACTATTTGCAATGAACATATTTTCTGCTGTGATTTCCACATGATATTCTCTATTTACTGCCGCCTTGAGTAGGTGGACCATATGAAGGGAGTCAAAGAAAATATTAAAAATCTTTAATAAACTCGATCGATGGCGGATGGGGTGGGTTGGTATGCCACGATTTACTTGCGCCACACCACAACGGTGGCCTTAGCCGCTTTTGTATTAATATGCGGGTTCGAAAGCCATATACAATTTTAGACCACGGCTGCCTGGACCCTGGACTCACCTCTGTCTGAGAGTTTTCGTGATAACCCTTCTCAACCTATCAATAGCGGTTCAATTGACATTTATCCAGCATCATGATCTTCCCGCGATTTGGATATAAACTACAGCAACCAAGAAAGTGGACATATATTTTGCAATATTTGGCAAATTTCAATAACAACAACAAGGGTCGGGTAGCGTATGAATTCATGCGCGAACCGCCGGGACATGGTTCATTTAGTGCCTATTTGCATCAAAGCGTCCTGTTCGAGTCTCTGGTCTGTGAGTGTGGGACGGGTCTTGAGAACTGAAAACATGCATTTAAATCATATATAGTGACCTTCTGTTCGTAGTTAGACCTCAAAAAACCTCCCTTACAGTTAGCGTTGAAGCAGTCCCTTGTCTTACTCATTTGTTTTGGCCATAACGTGAGATGCCATGGGCCACCAGCCCCGGACTATTCTGGAATCTAACTGTTAGTAGCTACAGCCTAATTCTAATATTATGGATTTATGATCGGCTGGAAGTTAGGTTCCAGCCTATTTATGGTGTGGTCCTTCGTGTTGGTTGTGGTTTAGACCCATATCGCGAGTAGAGCAAGAACTCAATATGGAGTTTCATTGCAGCCAGTTGTCACGAGATTCACTAGTACCCATGTGGGAGCGGTAATAAACGCATTGTTTTCATCCGGTAATAAGCCCATGGTTGGTTTGAGCCGATAGCTAAGTACTCACGCTAATCCAGAACACATCTATACTGCCATTTTCGTCACCAAGAAAGCAATGCAATGCCGTTTTTTGTTTTTGAATTCGCCAACTTCGACACAAGACACACTTTAAGTTTTTTTATGGTGAAAACATTATCGATAGCGGTCCGTAATAACTTAAACGAGAATACAAGATTGACTTCTGAAAACGTTATAAAGCTTTTTCATAGTTTACGAACAATCGCAATGGGGCAGACTGGTCTGTGTTAGTGGGAGGGGTTTTGATGACTAGAAACATGTATTCAAATAAAGGGCCTCTTTTAACTGATGTTAAACATTTTCCGGCGTCGTTCTTATATTCGTCAAAAATATTTTTCTAAGAAAAACACAATATCAGGACAGCAGAACAAAGAATGGATCAACGTAACGTCCCTACAGATGGCGCTCAAATATTTTTATGTCATCTGCGCTTGACAAAATATTACTTTATTATAATAAGAAACTGATGCAGAAATTGAAGAAATATCAACTTATATTTAGGACTTATGGCCATGGCACCTAGTGCTCAAATTACTTGAAACTTTTTATTAATTAAATAATTTTAAGTAACTCTAGTTATGCCAGTGCCTTCTAACATAATTATTTAAACTCAGTTTCTTATATGTGTCAATCGATAATAAATATTCAGCTTATTCGCTAAAATTAGCAATTCAAATTCATCAATCCAATCAAATGTTTTAATGATTAAAATAATATATATCTTGTTCTACCCGCCAGCTTCCATTAGACCCAACAAGTAGACCACATACTCACACATGTATTTCAAACTAATCAAGCGTATTTAAATAGAATGTGACGTATAATTAAAATTATTTTATATTAAATTAATACGACATGTGAGTGCAAGATTTAACAAAATGTCACAGTATATTGAACATTAATAATACAACTTAACATTGACAAACTTTGACAGAAAATTAAAAAGAGAACAAAGCAAAATACGAAATGAAATGAATATTGAGGAAAACCCTTTACACGTACAGATGACTCAAAGCACACAAAAAAAGAATGGAAAAATGTTCATATGAAATGAAGTGTAAGAGCCTTTTTACGCCTCAATACCCAGAGACAACAATAACGACGGCAATATCAGTTTTAACCTCAAAATATCACAATCATTCAGGAATAAGGCAAACGAGTAAAGTTATGCCCAAAATAAAAAAAAAATGAAATAAATCTAAATCTATGCAATTTTAAATATACGGATGTCTTCAAGGATAGCAATACTCGTCCAGTAACTAGAGAAAGGTGACTGGTAGGCAGAGCGACCAACTAGAATTTCAATTTGTTGACCCTTTATTTCCTACTAAGAACTGCGTAAAAATTGCACGAAGAGATAAAATTTCAAAGTAGTTCTTTGGCAATGAGTATTTTAGTGATACAAATTAGCACATT
This sequence comes from Phania funesta, assembly GCA_963932375.1. Classification (NCBI taxonomy): domain Eukaryota; kingdom Metazoa; phylum Arthropoda; class Insecta; order Diptera; family Tachinidae; genus Phania; species Phania funesta. The sequence continues at coordinate 96,315,273 of OZ010653.1, read as the reverse complement.
CGCAAGTGGAGGCAGAGTCATACTTGTGACTGCGCGGGTCGAAAACCCCCTTAACATCTTGAACATGTTTCGTAGTAAATTAAAAATCAACTGTGCTCCTGTCAATTGCCATCATTTAGTCGACTTCTGTTAAATTTTATTCGCTTGTTAACGAAGTATTATTTTTTGTGGAAAACCCCATCGTGGGAATTATAGAAAGGCTCCTGAGATACTGTAGGGATTCGTAACGATAAAAGTGATTCCGACCGTTCTATGATAAAATTAACGGTGAAAGTGCAGAACATATCACTTGTTTATGAATATTTGGACACAAGGAAGGTATTCGTGCGTTAGATACCGCGAGAGCTTTCTCATGTCCAGATAATCAAAGAGTGTTTGGCGATGGTCAATCTAAGGAAATTTAGGCGTCTACAAAACGCAGAAAATCACGAACTGCTAAAGCGGTGAAAGTGGTTGAGAGAAGCACAAAATGGGTGTGTATGCCAACAAGATCTTTACTACATCGATTACTTTCGAAAGGGTTTACATGATAACTTCCAGATTTAACTCCTAGCGACTATTTCCTAGTTTGAATCCTAAAATAATGATTCCACGATGAGGGATTGGTGTCTATTGACGAGGGTCATACATGAAATAAATGCCTATTTTGAGAAAATCGACTAAGGCTATTATTTGGCAGGAATACAAAATTGGGAAACAGTTCAATTAAATCTATGTATTTTCAAAAACAAATCACGCTAGGGTGATTTGAATTTGGTTACGGTTATTTAAAATAGCTGAGATAAATATTAAGGACTTCAAAAGCAAATTTTTCTTGACATACAATACAAATTGATTTAATTTATTAAAAATAATTATTTATTGAATCAGTTTAGTTTTTTATACCGGGTGTCTTTTAAGCCCGATAGAATTTGCGAAACGGTTAACTGTCAAACGGACTGTCATACTGTGTTCACAGTTTGACATTTACAATCAGTATATTCTGGCAACTCATAATAAATAGATTGACAGTTGAACAACGCTACCAAATTATCCAGCTTTACTTTGAAATTAAGTCATCAACTGATCCGATGTTTTATCGCAAAATTGTTTTAAGCTATGAGGCTCATTTTCGGCTTAACGGGTTTGTTAATAAACTACATCGCAAATGTAGTAAAACCAATCCTTGTAGCGGTTATCACGCTGATCGCAGCAGACGTGGACGTCCAGAATACACTTCATCCATGTGGCTTAAGGAAATTTAATTTTTTGTGTTATTTTTTAGAACCATCAAACTAATGAGACTCATTTGTTGTTTAATTTTAATAAAGTACGAAAAAATATGCGGTTAGCGTGTTTATAGTTTTTCCTCCTAATTCTGTTTACGAGTTGGAATGGCCATATTTTACACATTTTTTAAATGGAGTCTGTAAGGTGTAAGGTGACAAATTTATATAAGTATATATTCACGTCAAGTGGTAGAAAAAAGAACATGACTTAATACTGTTTGCCTTAATTCATTTTGATACGTTCACCACCTTAATCCATGTGTCCGTGGTTTGATGAATAACTACTTGTGCTCGTCCACTTTTGCTGATTTTGAGTTATTGACAACAAACTGCTTTACTTTGAATGCTTTTTACATTGGGGCCAAATAAGGATTAAATCAATTTCTTGTTCTGCATTAAGAAAAATTGTTTTCAGGACTAACTAAAGTTAGTCGACGGACATATAGAGTATGGTCATTATTTCCGCAAAAATTCAATGTAAAAGACGATTTTTACACACGGGTTAGTTTGAAAAAAACCAATAACTACTTGCGTGTATCTCAAGACCTTCACGGAAAGCTGCCTTCGATAACACCACGTATATCGACCTGTGTCTACACAAGTGTTTTTAGCATAACTCACTTTTAGTATTCGTAACGTGCATGCCAAACAAACAGTCCGAAAAATTAACTACTGACCCTAAAGTTTCCAAAAACATTTTTATTTGCTGTACTGAAAAATTTGATTTTAAGACTTACGCGGTTATGTATGAAAACCACTGAATTTCACCATTCGAAATTCTACCCCCTTCCTCCTAAAAACATTTATATAAATCAGTTTATTTATATCTGTAAAAGTGCACGTTTACTTTTGTAATATATACTTATAAATCTCCACATTCAAAGTTTGAATCATAAAGTTCTTTCTACCGACTGTCACATGACTTCAATGTCAAGTTGTCATTTAATGTTACGTCAATCATTATACATTAACTCATCAGAAATTTTCTACAATTGTTAAAAGTAGTTACAACAGAAAGCCTTTACAATTTCAATACCAAACCGGGAGTGAAAAATTAAAAATTAATACCTGCAGGGTTGCTATTTAAGGACTGAAAACGAAATATGATGCGTGATGATGATGTTTAAATGAGTAAACGTTTATTTGTGAAATGTTCAAATGAACTTGACACTTAAGTTTATGTGTAAATCAATAGAAATATTTGATATTTGAAAGGGGAATTAAGCGTAACTGAAGCAGACTAATTTTAAAGGAGGGTGAATTGGGATGATATTATTGATTTTATACAGTTTGTGTGATTATTGAAAATTTCTTTTCTTGTAATAAATTAAGACTTATGTTCTCTACGATAAATGGATAGCAAAGAATTAACCCAAGTAAAAGTTTTGAGCCCACAAGGCATTTCAGCTCAAAAATTTTAGGTCTATTCAGGGCATTGTGAGTTGCGTTGCCTTGTTGCTTCAAAAATAACTGAGAAATATGTTTTTATATCCTTTGATAGTTTCCGTGTATTGCGAAAACCGGAAGCATTGGATAATGCTAATATTTGATCATTAGCGACACCTACAATGAAATGTGCTCCTAAAACACTTGAAGTGTTTAAGAAGATATCGATCAAATGTCAGCCGTCTACATTTTTAATACTTCTAGCCAGAGTTTCGGGTTAGAAGTTTGCCAACTCTTGTTTTTAAGATGTCTTAGAGTCCTTGGCTATTACGCTTACATTCAAGACTTTGAAGAAAACCCAAAGGAATAAAGTGAATCTGTCAAATCGCAAGATCTTGACTTTCAGTTAAATTGCAAGAAACTTACCATTAAAATCGCTATTGCGAATTGAATGTTGTGTAATTCCACTCTTCTGTTTGAACCGTATGCCCTATGGTTTCTACTTATTACTTTGCAGTGTACAAGATGGATACTGAAAGACAGTTCATTAGCGCTTGCCATCCTTGAGCAGTATAGCTTTGTTGTTGTTTTTCCAATTGTATGAAATAATAATCTGCCCATTACTCCTTTTTCAATTTTATACCCAATACAAAAAGTGTAAAGGACATTTGCACAAAAACATAGAAGTGTAAAACAGGCTAAGCTGCTATCGAACATTTTCGGCCGTTAAAAATACTGAGAAGAAAATAAAGATCTAAGTTCTTGATATCTACAATACCATTTCCTTTTGGGCAACCGACTATCTTGGCAACATTTTCCTATAATTCTTTCTCATATTGGAAAGGTTAAAAAACATTTACTTTCGACTATAAAAAGTATAATGAATCCTTGTACGTACGGAAGGAAATTTATTTAATGATACCTACCTCTCCGTTTTGTTTTTGCCATGTGAAATCAACAAACTTTCATACCATTTTTCTGGGGTTTTTTTGGGCATTTTCACTCTCACTGGAACGTGATTTCCCGCAAGTTCATTAAATATATATATTTCGCATCTCTATCAAATTTGCTATAAAGCCGCCCTATAAAACTTATCTACCCGAGTACTTCTGACAACATACGGCCTTATGTGTTTGACCGAATCGAAAATTTTTTAAAGAATCTAAATATTTAACAAACAGTATTTCAAAAAATATAATACAAAACGCTTTAATTACTAAAAAAACACATCTATATATAAAAGTGAAACTCTGTCTTTCTGTGTGTGTGTTAGCTGTAGACTCCGAAACCGTACCGCCGATCGGTAACCGCAAGTTGTTGTACACATTCAAGGGAGTGTTTATGGGTGGTAATTTTAAAAAAAGTGGGCGGGGCTACGCCCATCTATATATACACAAAAATCAAATACGCCCATACAAAATAAATAATAATTTTTCAGCTACTTGCACTTGACCGATTATTCTGAAGCTTGCGCACACATATTAAACTGTCATGACTATATAATTTCGTGATTAGAAAAGTGGGCAGGGCCACGCCTATAAAAAAGTTATAATTTTAAAGTACTTGCACTGCGCCGATTTTTCTGATACTTTGCACACATATTGAGCTCATTAAGGGGCGTAGCAACGCGCGCCGGTCTTGGCTAGTATTAAATAAAAAACCAAATTGTCAGCCAAATAACTACAAAAACCGAAAGGCACTAAAATTATAAATTCGACCGCAAAAATTTTTATTTCATAAAAAAAACCGAAAGCTTAAAATCAATCATTATTTACGAAAATAGTCGAAATTTTAACAAAATTGCTGTTACATAAATATGTAAAAGAAAATGCAATCTTTATTATTAATCGCGAATTGACCGAAAATTAAAAGATTTACTAGGATATTAAAAATTCTGCAAAAAAATAAAAACTATTAATTTAATCCAAAATCTAAATTAAAGCGAAAAACTAAATAAAAACCAAATTTTCACCAAAATTTAAGAATTCACCAAATTTCGAAAATCATCTACAAAAAAAAATTTAAATAATATATTTTCAAATGGCCGCAAAAAACTATTTTTACTAAAGCGGCGAAATTTGAACAAAATTCTCAATAGCACATCTGCATCATAAAAAAACGAATAAATAAAAATTTTCCAAAATATTAAAAATTCAACAAAAACTGTTAAATATCATAAAAGCTATAAATTGTATCAAAAACCGAAATTATACTAAAACTTTTTAGAATTCACCTTAAATAAATAATTTACCACAATACCTCAATAAGTCAAAACAAAAGAAACTTTAAAAGGAACCAATTTTCCAAAATAGCGAATTTTTACAATAATAGCGAAAAGTCGAATTTCACTAAATTCTGGAATTACCCTTAAAATTTTATCAATATAAAAGTTTTACCAAAAGTCAAATTTTAACGAGAAACATTTAAATTTTACCCAAATTTTACATAACAAAAAAATGCAACATAAAATTTAAATTTCACCACTAATTATTCACCAAAAATTACAAAAAATTAAGAAAAAATTAAAAATCATAAGAACTATGAAGATTACTAAAAATGGAAACTAAAGTATAAAAAAATTGAAATACCGCACAAATTTAAGAATTAACCACAAAAACAAAAAATTCAAAAAATTAATTGAAATTACCAAAAGAACAGATTTTTCCGAAAAGAAAACGAACACAAAAAAATTTTATTTCAATAAACTTTGAAATTTTACCATAAATCATATTTTTTACCAAATATTCAAAATTTAGTAAAAAATCGAAATTTTTCCAAAATAGATCAAAGTTTACCTTAATTTGATATTCACCGTGAAAATGATAAGAAGTAAAAAATTCACCACAAAATCTAAAATTTTATAAAAAACTGAAAAAATCACCAAACAGGAATTCATCAAAAACTTTTAAGTTTACAAAAAAAAACTATTTAAATTAACAAAGGCCCTGTACTTTATTAAAAGGTCAAAATCTTACCAACAAATTCCATTAAATAGCATATCACCAAATTTGGAAATTTTACCAAGATTCGAATTTCAATCAAAAATCGAAAAAATTTTATGAAAGCATTTCATGTTATAATAAAATTTGATAATATACCAGAAATTCTTTACCAACAAAATTTTCATTTCAGCACATATTAGAATTTCTAGAAATTTCGAAATATTCCCCATATGTCGAAAATTCCACAAAAACTCTTCCGAATTTCACCAAAAAATTAAATTCTGTTGTTATTATATTTTTATAAACGAGCAAAAGGAGAGTTCAATATAAGAGATCGTCAACAGTCCTTTGAACTGCAAAAAATCTGAAGTACTCCTACATTTTTAGTAGTTCATACCTAGTTAAAGGATATATAAGATTCGGCGCATCCAAATATATCCACCTATCTTATTTGTTTTTATATACTTTTTCCAATATGTATTTCAGATCAGACCACCATTCCTGTGGTAGCTAAGTTCGTATAGATCTAGTTTAGTGCTAAAAAAGTGATTTGTTTTAACAAAATTAAAACAGTTTTTCTTCTACATTGGAAAATCTTTCTGAGAATTTTTAAGGACCACCTGACTATTTCTTAAATATCATTCTTCTGTTTGCAGGACTTGACACATACTATTATCATAATCTAAATTGCGGTTCAGGCCTTTAATCTTCAAAGTAGGCATGTAGGCTTAAGAACACGTAAAACTAAATAAATATATAAATTTTCATAGAAGCAACAGGAACACATTTCCTTGAAATCACTAAATAAACATTCACCAAAAATCTTGGAAATTTGTAGGAGTTCTGTTTTTACTTTAACGTGTCATTAATATGAAGTGATATTGTTTGAGAAGAGTGATCCCTTGTTAAATAAAAACAATATTTGACACATTGTTTAGTCATTATCCTGATGCTGTCTTTTACACAAACGAGTAACAAACAAAAGGCCAAAAAGTAACAACTAATCATGATTTGAGATTTAAGCTACCGAAAATAAGTATTTAGAACAGCTATATAAGACAATAGACTGACTGACATTGGTTTCTTTTCACGGCCATTTCTTTTTGAAAATATCACACAATGCAGCCAGCACTGGTTATGTGAGTGGTCTTATTTTTTCTGGTTTCTGTATCTTAAAGTGCGCACTGAAAAGGATACCGCTGTTTTTTTTCTTGTTTGCCAGGAAGAAAGGAACAATAAAAAAGTTATATTTTGCTTAGTTTGCAAAAATATTGAATGAAACAAATAAATTTCTATTGTTTCTTATTAGTTCTTTCTTGGTAGGTTTTACTGTCACACAAAGTCAAAGAACAGTTAAATTGAAACAAAAAGTCGGCAAAAACTTCAAAAGACGTTATAAAGACAGCGGAGAATTTACGACCATATCCTGTGTTGCTGCCCAAGGAGAATATTTTTTAATATTTTTGCTTTTTTTTTTTGCAAATGACTTTAGTATAACATTTAGTTACGGTAGACATTTCTTTTAATAAAGTTCGTAGAAAATTCAAAGAGTATGTGACCAAATAATATCTTTGAGTCTTAAAGCAATATTCTTGGAATTTTTAAGCGTGAGAATTTATGGAAATTTGTAATAAGAAATAATTTTAATTATCTGTTATCAGTATCAGTTAAAAAAGTGTGTATTCCTTTGCCGCTAATAGTAGATCTTTACTTAAAATTGAATTGTGAATTTAAAAGCCCAATCTAATATTTGCAAAAACTTCGAATGATATCTTAACTTTCATAGTTAAAAAAGTTACTCAACAAAATTGTTCCTAAAATGGGGAAAACATGTTCCAAGAAATATTTTTTTTAAAAACGGTCACCGTTTTTGGAATATTTATGCAAGATGGAGAGCACTAAATACATTCTGCATTTCTAGAAAATTTTTCAATAAATTAAATATTTCGCTTCAAAATTGGCTTTTTCAACAAGTCGAGAACAAGAATACCTTCCTGGAAAAAAGGAAATAATATGCCCCATTTTACATGTTGCCTACTTTTACTTACAATTTTTTTGGTCGAATTATAAAACTTAATTAAAAATTAAAGAACGAAAATTTCTCCATCAAATATTTATTAAATTAGCCTGCAAATGTTTAGGTGTTTGCATGGAGAAAATATTTCAACATTGTACTGCCGGAGTAACTACTTTTAGGGGTTGATCCACGAACTCCTTTCGCATTAAGGGGCAATGTGATTGCAACTGCATGGCTACCGAATTGTTTTCTAATAAGGGTTTCCATCCACTAAGCAACAAGACGCGATCCATTTCGAATTTGTATGCCTAATATATTGTTTTTCGAACCGAAATACAGAGTAAGATGCCAGGAAGAGGAATGGAAATAGATTAAACTCCTACAAGTAAGACTCAACCTTGTCTGCAACAAAAACTTTAAAATTTGTCTCCGCTTTCTGCAATCCTTAAATTATTGTGCGAAAGCCTTTAGTTCATCTCTAGTTTTCCGTTTAATTGCATCCAAGATATCAATAGTGTCAACTTAAGTTTTTTAAATCGGAAAATATCACCAAAAATGACAAAGTGGGCTTTTGTCTTGACATCAGTTTTTTCTCTAAAATTCTGACATCTTATCTTCCCTATTTTACCCCGAAAACTTAAACACCTCTTATTATGTTAGTCCAACAGTTATTATGCGTGACATGAGTATGTAGAAATTAGAATATCTTGTTGCTCTTGACATGAAAATCCAGTGTGATATTCGATGGACCAAACATTCTTTTCAGACCGCAAAAGAAGCTTTCATGTACCTCGGTTTTTATATATGATGTTAGAGATACTTTATTCCATCTGATATCCTAATTATTAATACTTTCCAAGTTCTATAAACACTAAGGAACCAGTGGGCCCAGACTGGTTGTTGTTTAAACTCCTTCACACATGCAGGCGGCGGTGGCTCATAATTTTGAAATATACATTTAATAATTTGAACTGATGTTTTTTAATGTAGGGGGATATCGAAGCTGACCGCTTGAATCGATTTCAGACAACAATTTATAATTTACGATTACCTTACTTCTAATCAAGACTCGTGCTACCATTAGCCTTTATTATCGACTATAGTGATTTCCTACTGTCGACTGGTGACTATCGACCTTCTTCCTCATCACGTAGTCTCTTGTAATTGCTATCCAGTTTTGGACATTCACACACAATATGTGCCACCGTCTCAGTCTCTTCCTCAGGAGTATCTTTAGAAGCTATCCCGTCCATCCTTCGCGAGGTTTTGTTGTAAAATTCTTCAGTATTCCTCCATTGGCCAATAAACAATGGTGTTCTTACAGATATTTACCTCTCCACTTTGTGCGAAGCTTCATTGTCCATCCATGCCATGCGAAGCATTCTTGACCATCTTTTCCTGATTCATCCTTTGTCCATCTCTGCAAACCGTAGTTTTTGCAGATATTAGCCTATCCGCCACTTGCGAGGTTTCCTGGTTCATCCCTCTAATGAAGAAAAATATGTCTACCCACACAGAGATCCATATGTACGGATAAGTCTGTATTAGAACTGGAGATTGACTGGTATCCAGAGGTTGCGTATGCTGTTCCATCGTGCATTAGAAATTTTTTTTCTTCGAGAGTGTTAACTTCTCTCCGCTCGACTTATTTAGCCAGACTCCTTGCAGAGACAGGAACCTGTTATCGGCCGCCACCACGTAGAGGTATAAGTCAAAACTTCTGAGTGTGCACACAGTTACAGCCTTCCGGCTGACAATCTTCAACTGATGTTAAAAGCTCTTTTTTATCTTACTTGCATTTCAATTGGCAAATTTACGCAACGAATTTTTGCCGACGAGTTAGCGGTGCAGTGCAAAATTCTTCGCTCGTTCCACTTGTGTTTATACCCCTAAATGCAATTCAAATCGTGTAGAATTTCTCGAAAGTAAGTACTTCTAAATGACAATTGCGTGCTATTAGACCAGCTTACAGTACTAATTATTTTTTTATAAATATTGAACATTTTACTAATTAACATGTTTTATGCATAAAATGTGCTGCTACAATAAAAACTTATTAAAAACAATTTAAACAAAAACCATAATATTTAGCAAACACACACAAACACAGTTATAAAACCCCAACTAACATGATATTGTGTTGGTTAGGCATTTATAAAGGGTATTTACTTAAGATGTAAAAACCTTCAAATAATCAACAGAATGGATGAATTTTCAAACGTAATGCGCTCAAGGTGTAACAATAAAAAGTGCAGGGTTTTACTTCACCTAATGGTCGTTCTCGCTGTTAAGTTCTCTGAGTCTTTGAAATTCTTTCTTGATTTTGTCTACCGTGTCTTTCTTGTAACCGTTGTTTGCTGCTATGGTATATATCGTATTTAATTCTTTGTTGTAGGCTTCTTTTGTTAGCGGTGTTCGTTCTAATCTAGTTATAAGTTGTCTGATCGTCGCGTGCTTGTGCTGCTGTGGGTGGTTGGAATTATTATGTATTATTGTGTCTGTGGCCGTAGGCTTTCTGTATATTTCGTACTCGAGTTTGTTGGTATTTTTGTTTACCTTTATTGTCAGGTCCAGATAATTTATTTTGTTGTCTTCTTCCGCTTCCATTGCGAATTTGGTGTTTTTGTGTTGTTTTGTGTTGTTTGTTGATGTGTTCTAATATTTCCACTTCGTTATTTCCCGTGATTGCACATAGTATATCATCTACGTATCGTGCGTAGAACGTTACTCCGAGACGAATCATTTGTTCCATGTATTGTCCTTCCAGATGTTGCATAAATACTTCTATGAGTATTGCTGAGGTTAGCTTTCCCATTCCAAGTCCGTTTGTTTGTCTATAGATGGCTTTGTTGCATTGGAAGTAGTTCTGTTGTAGTGTAGTTTTTAAGGTATTTGTGAGCTGTGAACCAAGGTCTTTGTCTTTCGTGTTTCGCAGTATTGTTTCATGCACTATGTTTGTAGTTTCTGCTATGGTATCGATGGATATAGATCTTTAATATCAAATGATATTAATTTCGTATTTTTTGTAATCTCTACGGCGTTGAGTTTTTCAATTAGTTCTGTCGTGTTGGTTACTGTGTCTGTCGTGTTGGTTACTGTGTACGTGTTTGGTAGTTCTAAAGTATTCTTCAACACTTCTTTTAAATGTTTGGAGAGTTTGTAGCTCGGCGATGATTTATAGTTTGCTATTGGTATCATTGGAGTGTCTGGCTTGTGTATATTTGTATCATTGGTGGGACTGACGGGTTCATATTTGTCAGTGTATGTGCCATATTTGGTTTCACTATCTTGGTCGCTTTCTTTATAGCTTCTATAATGCTAGCTTGGTGTTCATCAGTAGGGTCTTTTCTAATTTTTCTACAGTTTGTTTTCTCAGTTAGTTGTTCCGTTTTTCTGATATATTCCTCCATCCTGATTAACACTGTAGTATTGCCCTTGTCAGCTTTCGTTGTGATCACGTCGTTTCTTCGCAGTTTTTGTTTAAGATTTTTGACTTTTTTGCATTCTATGTTCTGTTGTTGTGGATGTTGTGCTCGAGTCCCTTCTCTAGTATTACCGCTTCTTCTTTGTTGATGATTACTTCCGTTAAATTCACAAACTTTGCGTTGAAATTATGCTCCGCCTTTCTTTGCTTATTTGGCATCCTTATAAAAGCACCCTTTTAGGAATATAATATCAACATTTTAATTAAAGTAACTATAATCTGAAAAGAACTTCTGGAATTTCTAATTTCTTTCTTTTACAAGATTGATCAAGAAACAGATGGGTCTACGTCTGTATGTTCTGTCGTTTATTTAGGATTGTAGTACTTATTGACAGTTAAATTTGCACCGGTACAAACTGGAGCAGAACAACACTTTTTTCTAGAACTACTAAAATAATATTTTGACAAATAAATTTTCTCCTACCTGAAAGTAAATATTGTAAGAAAGATTTAAAGTCTTCATAAAAAATAAATTTCACATCTCTAAAATTCCTTCTTGAACTACCCAATTTACAATACCAACCCACACATTCATACCAAAATAAACCATATAATTTTAATTTGTTGTCTCAAAAGTTTTATAAGTCTCCGCAACATTGTATGAATTGTATTGGTTGTTTGCGAAATTCTTACACAGACATGGTATTCAAACACAAATGCAAACACAAGCACTTACTAACACTTAAACATACAAATGAAAAGAACTACAAAACAAATTTCAGCCCGGAAAGCATTTCTGGATGCTGCAAGAGAAGAGCAGTAACAACAAAACGGGTATTACACAATGTACGAGTATAAAAGTTAAACAAGTGGAAAAAAGTTTTATTTTTGTTTAAATTTTTTGTTTGTTTCGTTTTTATTATCAATGTAAAGTGCTTGTGTTGTATACGATGGCGTGAATGTATGTGTAAATTGTTTTAAGCTGAAAAGCACATCTGTACGAATATCAAATTAACCATAATGAAAACAATGTTTTTATAGAGTGGCAAGAGCTCCCTAGGAGCAAAAGAAAGTATCACAGATGTGTTGGAATAAAGAGCAAAAAAACCAAAATGGAAATAAACTGAAGGTATTCACGCTTACCTGTATTAGTCGAGAAATTGTTATGCGCTATTGTTAATCCTTGTATACTGATACTTAACAACCACGATCGTGAATAATGCTCGTTTCGGAATAATTATCTAAAGTGATCGAAGTAGTTTTGCTATCAATCAAATGTCCACGGAGGCATTGAACTGGAGCAGGGTTTCATTTCAAATGAATTGTATAAATTTGAGCAATGAAATGGATTAAGTCGTATTTAAGGGCATCGATATACTGCGGATCATTGGCGACGACCAATCAGTAACATTTAATGAATGCGTTGCCACTTATTAAACCTTCTGAGAATGGCTATCAATTCGTATATGGCAACTCTGGTTTTTAACTGAGTCATTAATCCATATATGGGCTACTTTTCTTTTAAAACATTTGCATTAACGAACAATCAGCCTGGTAATAATTATTTGGCATCAGTTACTAAATAGTAAGTAATGCCTGTACAGACGTCGTCAAAATAACATGACGGCCACGGACTGTCAACACCGATCACTCCACGGCGAATTTAATTGAACTTGCAATTTATTTGATTATAACTTTTTATCAGCGATTATTAATCTTAATTCATCTGCGGCGTTGTAACATTTGTTTGGTTATTGAATGAAAGTTGGTTGTAATCAAAACGGATTCAAAGCATAAAAAGGAAGGTAACACTTACTCAGGCAACTAATTGCAAACTAATTATTTTATGAATAATTGTGTTGCTCAGTTTGTAAAGGGATAGATTAGAGAAGTTAGGTGGTAAAGTAGAGGGGAAAGAAATGCTTCAGTCTTTAACAACTGTGCAATTGCGCGTTATGTTTATTTTAAGAAGCGTCTTTCACCGCCTCTGGTATTAAATAGGCGCAATACTTGAAGCTAATGTAGCGATTTTATTAACTTATAATTTTAAATCGCCATTAAGTGATAAAAAGTGATACCGACGAGGGAGGGCGCTCCGATATATACTAGTATAACTAGAAGCTAGTACGTATCAGAAAAATGTATGCCATTGATTGCAGCTGCTGTGGTAGTAATCTAGGCGCCTAAAGCTATCGAATGCTTAATAGTCAACGCGCTTACTACTTAAGCCACATCACCTTCAGTTGCCCTTATGTGGGTACCGCGACATGAGGGGCATGAAAGCAATGAAGTAGCAGAATATCTGTCGCAGACACCGCATTCATAGGTCCAGAATCTTTCTGTAGGGTAAACAACATTAGATATGCTGGAAACTGATTGTTGTTATCTATGCAACAGAGGGCATACAGGAGCTGGTAGTCTAGGTAATTCAAGCAACTGTCTCCGGGTCATAATTTTTTGCCGCCAATATTGCTTGTTTTAAACAAAGATTTGCTTTTTGTTCAAAATTTCGATTTTGCTGTAAATATTGAAATTTTTTTTGCCGATTTGTAGGTTTTTGGTTAATTATAGAATTTTGAAGATTTTGTGAAGAATTTTAAAATTCATTGAATTTTATCATTTGAAGGCGATTTTCCTATATTTAAAATTTTTTGAACTGAATTTTCGATTTTGGTTTAATTTCATTTGATGAGATATTTTCAAGTTGAAATTCGGTTTTTGTCGGTTTTGCAATTATACGATGGATTTTTAAATATTGTATTGAACAGCATCTTGTGAAAGGTTTATTAAACAGTACATTAGTGTAAAAAAATATACTGAGTTTATTAGTTTTAAAAAAGTATTACATGAAGTAAAAATAGATACTTGCTCCTTGCCGCTGCTATCTAGAAAAGCACAACTTTAACGCCACTAGTCCTTATTAAATGTGCTACGTACTTACATATTTTACACACAAACGAGTGAGAAGAAGTTCATGCTACATATTTGACTACTTGTCATACAAGCCAAGCAAACAGCCACAACAGCAACAGCAAAAAATATATCAAAGTGAAACTTAAAGTACTGCTACTTCCACCGCAACTGCCATTTGTAGAGTCATATTGTACGTTTATATTAATCCCTTAATCACATTTGTGACATTTAATTTGGTGTGATGTTTGTAAGCGTTTTTTGTTTTTGTTTTATTTTGTATTACTATAGTTGCTGTTGTTGTTGTTGGTGCTGTTGCACCACACACAATCAACCAAATATGATGTCAACAATGTTCGTGATGTTGATGTGCGAGATAATGATGATGATGGTAGGGCAAATGCTGAAATGCTGCAGGCATTTTACTCATCAGTGTTCATGTTGCCGCTTATGTAAAGAGATTTTCACAAAAAGCTTAAAGGTTTAACCGGCAACAAACACATACATGCCCGTACAAATGCAACCAAGCGTACACTTGCCTACACATAAAAACAAATAAGATAAGTTTTGTAACATGCTGTGTTAAATATATTTTTATATACTGCTAGTTTTCATTTAGCAAGTCTATATAAAAGTGAATAAAATGGCAAAACAAATGCAAGAATAAACACAGAAGAATGTTACAAAGAAACGTGCACAAAGTTACTAACACCACCAAAGCATGAAAATGTGTATGTCAGAGAAGCCATTTTATAAATTTGTTTTGCGGTTGTGTTGATTTCCGTTTTATACACTTGCAGTCTTTGTTTGTTTTTTCTATGTTTTATGTTTAACAGCAAAAAAAAACTATTATTAGTTGGAATTTCTTTACAAGTTTTCTCGCCACAACAGAATGTTACAATTCTACGAGACCAGTTAAGAGGGGAGGTGAAACCTTTTTGAAGCATAAGGGCCTGAGAGAGTGGGTATTAAATATTTTATAGCAAATTAACAAGAAAATTCAAAGGAAATATTTGAATTGAAAAGTAAAGTGTTTTTAAGGGGCCTGTATTTAAAACTGTATAGTACATTTGTTGGAATAGCTACTAAAATTTTATGGGATGACCCAAACGCAGATAAAAACAAGATCCATCTGAAACTGCACAAGACTGTAATGATTAAGATTGCAACTATTCTAAAAGGACACTCAACCCTTGTGAGCTGCATAGTTGTATTTGGCAAAAAGTCGAAAGTAAAATATTCTCATTAATTAAATAAATAAAATCAAAAAGACTTCGAGTAAGTAAGGAAGAGAGAAATTAGCCGATACGATACTTTCGGAGGCGATGGCTGAGCAATATCTGCTGGATAGCGGTAGTGGTGGTTCTTTAGTTTCAACGGCGTAAGTTTTTGAATGATGCTTTTATGCGTGCATTAATCTAGGGGATATCAAAGCAGATTACTTACTTCATGGGTCGCTTTCCGACCCCCGTCGTTCATTGAATTGATTTGAGATAACCGTTTTGTTTTTTAATGAATTGATTAAATAATATAAAAATATTTAACCGACTACATAATACTATGGAATCAAGTGCCTAATGACATGAGGCCATTCATTGGCATCTCTTCTGCACCTAACCCAACGTCACCGTACTACGCAGTAGTATCCCCATTGCGTCTTGCTGCTAACGACGGCTTACATCAGAATCAGTGGCCAAAAAAGACTTAGATCGTTCACTCTGCTGGAAAAGTTCAACGTCAGGAACAACTCCCAAGCAAGCTAGAAGCGATCGAGCATCTTCAATAATTCCAGTTGTAGTCTATTAAATAAAGATAATGAAACACCCCTTCTTGTATTTCTTGTATAGCGACGCAAGCAGACTCAATCTTCCAACCCCTTTATTGATTGTGGGATGCTCGACATTATTAACCCCGACTATATTACTACCTAACAAAAAACTTTCCGTCATTCATTTATTAAGAAAGCTGTCAAAAAATACGACTAAAAAATGTATAGGGAGAGATACATATATTTCGATATCCAATTTTTTCCGATTTTTAAGATAAGCTAAAGATAAAATGCATACGTAAAATATTGACGGAAACGATATCCACCTTTCTTGTGACTGGCAAAATAAAACATGAGAGTCGCCGAAGAATTAGCGAAATAACCAAATCAAGTAACTACAAATGGCAATCAATATTTCAGTATATTGCATTTGTCTATTAGTTACTCTGGTCTAGAAATGGAACCGCGAATGACTTTGCACTCGCGATAAAAATATTACTAATGCACGACCTTGATTTTTTGATCACACGCATGTACGCTCCCGTAAGTAATATGAAAAATATTCAAGGTCACGAGATACTCACAGATTAAATAAAATTATCGAAATGATTTCTTTACTTTTACTATCAAAATTTATTAAAATATTTTATACAAAATAGTTGCCATCAATGCGCTACTTTAATTTGCATTTTAAAATGTTCTATTTCAAATGAAAACTCAAGAAAAAATTATACTCACGTTCTTGCACGATAGCGTGATTGTAGCGGAAAATTACTCACGATGAAACAAGATAACGCATGATCAAGCACTATCCATGCACATGAGGTAAGCGGGGCACATCTCTACGTGAATCTTCTCTGTGCTTCGTTCGTCAAAAAACCGATTCTCAGTTAGACATGTAAATTGGAGTTTGAACCCAGTAACTTTGAAAATTTAAACTTTATAAATGCGTTTGTTTGTTAATAATTCTTATTTCTAAATGCACGCAGAATGTTGGATGAAAAGCGCCACTTGCTACAATCATATTCTGTTTAAAAAATCCAAAAAACTCAAAAAAAATTAGCTGTAAAATATATTTTTTAAGGATTACGCAGATTTCGGGGTCAAATTTCAGATTAACCAGGTTGTGGACGACAAAATTAACGTAGCTGGCAGAAAAATTTTCTATACAGAGAGTTAAGGTAAAAGTTATTTATAGAGTGCATAGGATCCTTAGCCTACTAAAAATAAAATTTTCATTAAAAAGTTCTTAACAAATTGGAAAAAAGTTATTTTAGCGGTTAGTACCCGATATATCCAACAATCTAATTATTTTTGTATAGAAACCATATAAAACCTTTTTTAACTTGTCTACCCATTACGTTCTTTTCGGACGGCAGACACAGCCTATATTACATTGGATAAACACACAGTTTGGCCAGAGAAAACTACTATGTCAACACATATCATTTTCTTTGAACAAGACTGGTACCAGTGCAGCAACCCCATGAAGATTTTATTGGTCACTTAAGTAATTATAGTGAAAATGAAGCACGAAATCTTTTCAAATGTGTTGTTATATTTTTATGTGGCCTTAATAGTCACAATCTAAACATATGACGACATCAATATAGAAGAGAAGTTGGGTGGACAAAACTGGGCACAGAATTAGCATTAGAATACAGCCACCCAGGTTCAATTAACGATTTCAATAGTGATTTCTATCATTTTAACTTTATAAGTCTAGAGAACGAAAAATGACACTGAAGATGGCACATAGCCGAAACCGGTTTGTCACCAAACCAAACTTGACAAGGGATGACGGAAATTCGTTCCAAAATTCTACTAAAAAACACTCTTTGTATCAATAATAGCCCCTCAAAAACACAAACTATTACCTGGATTACATATCCCGTCTTATCCACACAAAAAAATCATGGCTATGGCATGACGAGGGCAACTATATTAAATTCTATACAACAATATATGGCTGTGGCAAGCATATAATGGTTACTTAAAAATATTTTAGACATAACATCAGTTACGGTAAGCAATTTATTGTTAACATTTAATAATTAAATAATTTACATTCAACATGGTTGGGTTGTACAATATAATTTGTACTAATAATTCTAACCATAAAATATTTTTAATAAATATTATATTCAACAATTTTTGTGTTTAATCCAAATATGACTGAGAAGCAATCATACAATGTTTGTTTAAAAAAAATTTTTGCTCTCAAACTGGGCGGAAACCTTCTTTTTTTGTTTATAAAAAATCCAAATTTATAATTATCTAAAAAAAAGATTTCGATGATATATATGCTTGTCAATCATAATATGTTCCTCCTAGATTATGGTTACCTCAACCAAAATTGTTCTATGCGTGTCACCAGCTCCTTATCCAAAGGTATGATT
Organism: Phania funesta; assembly: GCA_963932375.1. Taxonomy (NCBI): domain Eukaryota; kingdom Metazoa; phylum Arthropoda; class Insecta; order Diptera; family Tachinidae; genus Phania; species Phania funesta. The sequence goes on along the minus strand of OZ010653.1, from coordinate 96,297,159 downwards.
TTGCCCATGCAAAATATGCAGTCTGACCCTTATGTATCCTCTCCAATTTTATGGCACGAATTCTCCGATATTTTGCTTTTTAAAAGAAAGCACTAGTTCCGTTTCGTCCTGAATTACTTTAGTCAGTGTTATTTTACTTACAAAAACTTTAGTAAATAATAAGATAATACAACGTTAACCAATAATTGTATATAATAAGGAAAAAAGAAGTCCAAATATTTTTACTTCTCCTGGAAGTCTTAACCAGACCTGTTCAATGTTCACTTCCTCTTGCATTTATACACATTATTTTCCATTTTTTTTTATCGGTAAAACAAACAAATTTATTTGTACTTAGTTTTAATACTTCAAATTGTAATTTTTACCACTCACACCATTGGCATGTTCTGTTCAACGTGTTTTCATGTAGTTGACATTCTTAAGCTTTTTCATTGTCGTACTGTGGATTAAATGTTCTTTCACTCTACCAGCACCCAGGCAACCAAATGGACAGATAGACGACGGTAGAGACCTACATGCATATATAAAGGTACACTACATTAGAAACTGTTATGCCATGACACTTTATTTAGCTCTTGTTCACAAGTTGTTTTTCTAAAAGCTTTCTTCGACGTACCTTTCTTAATAAAGTTTTTGTAGTTTTTGTTATTTAATGGGTTTGTTTGTAGCACTCGTAATACGCACAGTGGCAAGATAGTTTTGCCAACCCAAAAGTTAATTTTTTTTTAAAGGGAAAGAGACCAACTTTTTGTTTAATATACATAAATTAATTTTCGTTAATGAGCGGAACTTTAAACAAGATTTATAATAAATTGACTAATTCTTTATTAATATTGTAATAATTTTTAGTCATTGTTCTACCTCTGTTGTTTTCTCTTCTCTGAGCGATCTTGAGCACAGTCGCTGTTGATTTAGAGTCATTAAAACTTATAAAAAAGTCTATCCGACACCTTTGTTTGTACGACTCAGCCATTTTTGTAATTATTTTCTTCTCTAAATTCGAAGAAGCTGAGATTGCATTTAATAATGATACACGATATTGACAAAGCTACTTAACAGCAACATTTATATATTGTTCGTGTTAAACATTAACTTCAGCCGGCTATTGCTGCCGCCAATAGTGAACCGCCGCTGATTGCTTTCCTATGGCACAGCTTTCTGGAGCACTATATTTTAAAAAAGGACCGCTGATATCAGATCAATGCGTATTCAGATGTAAAACACATGTCGTACATTAGGGGCTTTAATAGAGAAGTTCAGCAATAGGAACAAGAGAATAGTTATCGAATGACAGACTCAAATAATGGCATCTTACGTTTCTTCCTAGTCTACAATATAGACCTTTTCGTTACTGCCGCTCACCTCTGATCAAGATGTTTAGTTAAACACCTGCTTAGTACCCTCGTAAATCAGTTATTAGTTGCTGTGTCATGCTGTCATTTTCGCAATGGCGACTAGCGTTTGCATACAAAAAGTGTTTTATAGAATGGGAAGAGAAATGTTTAAATATGTGTCTTTAACATTATTTTTAACGGAACAAATGGAATGCTGTCATTAAATTGTTCCGTAAAATTTTTTATCATAAGTTTCTAGCGATTTATAAGATGTTTCATCACGCGACCACTTTTGGACTTATTTTTTGAGTGAACAAGGTTTTCTGATGCCCTAGTACACTTGAGTTCGCTAATCGTTCACAAATCTTTCGAGTGTCTGATTAAGGGAAATCAAATCACAGCTTAATATAAAGAGCAAAAGGATTGCTTAATCGTCTTTCATACTATTAGATCGAGTAAAAGGATTTTTTTTTTTAAATTCAAGTAAAATGAGAAAGTATTATAGTGTGAAAGCAATATGTCAGTAGACTGTCAAAGAATACGGATGGAAATTTGACAGTCCGCCGTACTGCTGTCTTCTTTTTAGAAATATTTCTAAACGCTGAGAATTTTAGTTTTTAGGGGTGAATTTTTATAGAAGCAAAAAAAAGGAAACCCAAAAGAAGTTGTTCAACAGGTAAACGTCAACTGATTCGTTGCCGATACGTGGTGCCGCAGCTTGAACCTAGAGTTGAAATGATTGTACTTTTCTAAAACTTTATTTTAAAACTTTTTTACAAAAAGAAAAATGTGGAACAAAATCTTAAGCCGCTGAAAATTCGCGAAGGCCATGGCTGCCTACCCGGAGATATCGATTCTGCTACCTGCTTAAAGTAAACAAACACCGCATTTTCATTTTATTTCGAGTGCGATAGTGTAATAAGAATATTTTATTTCAAATATTTTCACAGTCAGAAGTCATATTTCTCTCCGCTAAGAATATTGTGAAATAGGCAGCCTGTAGAAAACTAAATTTCAGGTTCTTTCGAAACTCATTGTCTATGATTCTCTCCAAATTTATAGACGGAGATACTATTTTTTATAGTTTGACTTTTTCAAAAATTCTCGAAACTGATTTTTTACCGTAATAGACGTACGTGGTTTGTTAAAAAAAAATTGAAGTCTTAGGTTTTTGAAAAGTATTTATTTATTCATCAATATCCATTCCACAGATATACTGCACTTATGCCAGCGCTTCTTCTAATCCTCGAAGCACTTCTGTCATACGCTTTTCAGTATGGCCATCAGCTCCTTCTTCGATTCTGACTTCATCTCATCAATTGCAGCAAAACGCTTTCCTTTCGTTGGTCTTTTCAGTTGTGGGAATAGGCAAAATTCGCAGAGAGCCAAATCTGGTGAATAAGGTGGTTGAGACATGATTAGGGTGTTCGTCAACAACAAACTAAAATGATATTTTAGTTGATCTAGGACCCAAAAAAATAACCTGGACGTTCAATATTAAATTAAAAATTAAATTAAAAGCTGATGAAAATCTTAAAATTGTGAATTAAACCTATAGTGGCCAACCACTGTTCGTCGCTTTTGCAGCCTTATCGTTTGTTATTGTTGTTGATGTCATGCGATTACCCCTAAAGCTACTTATTGCTATTGCTATTTTAGTTGTTGCTACTCTACAAATGTTGCTCTATTTGCTGTACATTTCCAACGTTTCTCCACCAGCAATTTTACATTTTATACATTTGTGGAATATTCCTTGTAATGCTTTAAATATTTGTTAGTAGATTTTCACCAATGCCTAAGTGGGCGAAATTGTACAGCTTACAAATATATATGTTTGTGTGCAGTTTTTTTTTTGTTGGTGGAGAAGATGTTTTTAGTTTTTATATGCGGTGGAGTTTGAGGAGGGCAAAAACTATAATTTTGTGGAATGTTATTGGATTTTGCAATTTCTGGCTTCCAACTATTCTAAGCTTACTACAAATTGTAATTTGAAATTCGAATTTTCCTAATCGTAATTGACACTTAACATTGCTGGTTTTTCATGTTGTTAGCCTTTTGTAGTGTGCTCATGTGTGAGCGCACATATTTGTAAAACATCAAAAGTAAATTATTTCTTTAGAACACAAATGGGATTTAAGGTTAATTTGTAAAGTAGTAAATAAAATGTTTAATAATACTTTAAATACTTGTAAACGGTAAAGTATGCAAACGTAATCTGGTACTGAAAAATTGGTTATGTTAAAACGAATTTCGAACTGCTGTATAGTCCAAAATTGTAAATGGTCCAAGTTATATTTCGAATCTCTTTCGAATTGTTTTGTGTGTGAAAGATAAAAAAGTACCTCTTAAGAAATCTTTGAAAAAATTATACTTAAAATAGTTTCTCGTAAAAAAGGTCCTATAGCACTTGTGAGCAATTTGACTTTCCGTTAAAAACACTGCGTTTATCTAAAAGGAACTGATTTTAAAAAGTTACTTCGTACCTAAGCGGGGAAATTTTATATTTTTCACCTTTCGTGATAAACAGGTTTCCGTATCACAAAACCTCCATCCCTGCATTTTTATTTATTTATTAATTTTTTTTTTTTTTTTTTTTTGAAAATAACACATTTTTTATAAATTGGTACCTTTTTGACTTATGGGACTTTTTTTACATAAAGTGACATTTTATGAAAATATTTATTTTTCTAAAAAATGGAACGTGGTCTCTAAGAACGTTACGTTTTCTAACAAGGATGACAGTTTTTGTGAAAACATTACGGATTGTAACAAATCTTAAAAAGCTTATTGACAACAAGTTATGCTTTTGGTGCAATTAGCGCTTTCTGTGAAAATCTCAAACTTTTCTGAAAATAAAATTTTCAGGAAGTACTAGCATTTAATTCTGAAAGCAACAACTACTTTTTTTTGGCTTTGCCACTAAAGATGACGAGCGTTTTTAAGAATTTTAGCATTTTCGATATCATATACAATATGTACCCAAGTAAGGTCTCGTGTGCAAACTTAGGCAGCATATTTCTCTACACCCCTATGAAGAGGTTTTTTATTTAGTATTTGGTGACCAGATAGTAATGGTATTTTTCAGAAGTCAAAGATATCTAAGCCATCCAACTGCCAACTCGAAATTTAGTTGTAATCATCAGGCCTTCAGTACGCAAGAAATTTTAGCACCATGAACTACACTCGCTTTGCCCTTAAGCCAATAACCAGGCAGAGAAGAAAATCCGAGCACAGTGGATTAAGCTGAATTGGACATCTCAATAGCGTCGATCTGGCCGGATAGACCTGCAATTTGTCTCGCGAGGTCCGCCTTTATCTCAGCGATTGTGTAACAACAACTAAAATTGTCCTTTTTGGAACGAATACAATCCCCAATCGTTTGACCAAGCATCAGTTCATCCCGAAGAATTTCCTATTTGATACGGTTTATCGCATGACGAGAACTTCATATCATCTAAACATATGAACGTATAACACGTTAATCATTAAAAGCTCATCCGTTTGTAATGGATTGGCCACTGCACTGCACAACACACTACAGTGAGAACTTGTTCTTCAGCTGTACTGTTCGTATGTGGACTAAACTCCCTGCAAAGAGGAGTTTAAGTTCAATGTTCACAAACACTACTCCCGCTATCCTCCTTCCTTTCACCTCTCCTCCTATTTCCAGCGCAATTAATTGCATGAGTAGGGGCCATTATTTGAGTGCTGTTCCATTGAAAAGAAAAAATAGAGGAAATAAATTTCGGTATTATGGGACTTTTTTCTTTCCAAATGATGATAGCCATGTTATTACCTTCAATGGTCTTCGATATATATTAACCGTCTTTCTGTAGCCAGAGCTCGACAACATCGATATATCCGAGCTGTGCTTCCAAAGAGACAGCTCTACTTTCCATGCTCGAAGTTGTGAAGGAAAAATTTGAAAACTGCGTCGTCGCAAGGCAAGCATTTATCAATTATTGGATGCCGCCATCATGCTACTTGACATAACCCAGTACTCTTTATGGGCTTACATCAATTCCTTGATCCATGGTAACAAGCCCACCACTTTGGAGGAGCTTTAGACCAACATTCGCGACTCCATTGTAAAAATAACACTGCAAATATTGGACTGAGCAGTCAAAAATTATACTAACCTCTTGAAGTATTGCCAGGGAAGCCGAGGCGGCTACTTGAAAGCCGTAATTTTCCATAAATTATGGCATAAATGAACCTTCCAAATAAAGCTACAATCAAATTTGCATATTTTATATCTCACACCGTTATTGCTTTATTAAACTTTCTTTTCCTAACCTTCCGGTCGATAAAAATAAGACTAAGAACAGGGGCAAAAGGGATTTTTTTAAAGAACGGTTATCTACATTTTTGGTGAAAAGAGGGAGACTCTTAATAAATATACCAATAAATAATTTCCCCTTCATGCAGTATAGTAATAAATTAATTGCACTTTTTAGACGTTTTCATTAATAAAACCGAATCACCACTTCTGTTAACTTGAGCTTTTATAAGCAATAAGGCTCCCGTACATATATTCTTATTTACTAAACCGCCTACGATTACTTGGGAGTAATTGACTTTACTACTGATACGTTTTTATAATGCGTTTTCTACTTTCTATTTTTCATAACAAACTGCTGTCAATGTATGTCTCATACTCGATTAAATTGATGTTTGTCTGTGCACGACATGTGTGTGAATCATTGTTTAATTTTTGTATATTTTTTTTCAAATGTATTTCATGTGACAGTTGCAGATAGTGAATATTTAGTGCGGTGATAAATTAACAAAATTAATGTGATGTATGTGTCTGATGAGGTAGAAAATGTATTAAGGAAATCTGCTTTTGTTATATTTTTTTATTCATCTACAAAGCCTTTCAATTAAGAACTTATTTATTATAGAAGAATTACCTACGCCTCTGCACAAATATTTATCACATGTAATTTAAGGTAGTAGAAATATTGCATGGAAAAAAATAAATAGTGCTACATTTCTGTGCTACGTTTTATATACGGGGGCAGCTATATATTGTGCGAAAAACATATAGTCACCACACGGTGACTACATGTGCTGCTTTGGGTGAATCATTTAGATGTATTTCTATGTTCGTTTTTTCACGCGAGTTACAGAAGCAACTACTTCTACAACAACAACAAACCCACCAGCAAAACCACCTAGAATAAGTTATTAATAACCTAGATTAATTAAGTTAAATATAAAAAATTAATAAGGAAGTAAAAATATTGATTGTCAAAACAAAACTATAAAATTAATAAGAAATAAACAAAAACAACAATGTAGCAAACTCTTTTCAGAATAGGCACTTTTTGCATATGACCTAATTATATGTATGATTACGAAATTATTGAATAAACAGAATTTATAAAGCAACAATGTATTGAACTATTTTAAACAGAAATTATGAAGCAACAATGTATTGAACTATTTTGATCATAAGCACTTTTATATTTTATTGGAATTATTGGATAAACATAGTTTTATACAAACAACAATGTATTGAACTTTTATTGATAAGCATTTTTGTATTTTAACAATAAGTTTGATTTTTAAAGAAAATTATTGAATAAAGCAGAAGCTATTTGAATGTAAAACAAACCAGACGTTTTTTCTTTGATTTAAAAATTAAAATAACATAACTGGCGCAGTCGGTACGCCTGAGTGAACGACTTCAACACCAAACAAAAAACAGCACCATCTGATAAAAACTTCGAGGGAATATCGAAGAAAAACTACGTGCTTGCAACATTACCGTGAGGGAATATCACAGTATACATTAACTTCGAGGGAATATCGGAGGAAACAAAATTTGGCACAGAAGTCGGCGAGTTTCAACTCCTTATCACCAGGAATATGCAAAGGACCCTCATCTTGGTTTGGTAAGTCAAGAGTGAATTGTGGAAAATATAATTTTTAATAAAAAGCAACAAAATAAAATTGTATAAATAACAAACAGGCCTGTAAAGCCTTAACATAATAACACAACAGCGATTCCTATCGAAGGACCCTCCTGTATAATAAAAACTTAAATCTGCGATTCTGTAGCCCAAAAAGCCGGACCCTCCAGATTAGAAAAGTATATAATACAAATAAATTATAAATAGAGGAAAGTAGAAAAATTTTTTTTTATAAACATTTAAAAATAAGAATACATATAAAAATATAAAATCAAACAAATTTGATTTAATTTTTAATACAAGTGACATCTATTATATAAAAAATTTTTTTTGAAAATAATATTTCGAACAGAACAGAAAGATAGAAAATAGAATTAAATTTTATAAATACAGAAGGAATATCTGTATAAACAAAAAGATACAAAAAAGAAAAATTTGATTAAAATTTTGTAAATACAGAGAGAATATCTGTATAAACAAAAAGATACAAAAAAAAAAAAAATTTTTGATTAAAATTTAGTAAATACAGAGAGAATATCTGTATAAACAAATTATTTTCTTTAATTTAAAACAAAATAAATATATACAAACTTAAGTGTGTTGACTAATTTTTCATATTACGATTGCATAGCGTTTAAATGAGCAAACGGAAAACATCCAAAAGCCTTACATTTAAACCATATCCAAGTTCTCTCGGTAATCTTTTTAAAAGTAGAAGCTTAAACTCAATTAGTGAAGATTCTCCCTTGTCAGGCATATCGTTAGAATTTAATACAGAAAACATGTCTACCCCTCTAAACGGACAACAAAATCCGTTAGCGACTAATGTCCCAAACACTCCTACTATTATGTCTTTTGAATCACTTCGCATCCCTGATGCAATAAAAGATTTGCCTACATACGAAGGCAACCCAAGACTATTAAATGAATTTATTAACAACGTCGAAGAAATTTTACTTCACATAAGAGCGTATGACGCAACACCTCAGGGTCAAATATTATTGCGAGCCATTCGCAACAAAATCATCGGACAAGCCAACGAAGTCTTAAATATGTATGGCACACCCCTCAACTGGGATGACATTAAGCGAAATCTCATCTTACATTATTCGGATAAAAGGACTGAAACATCCTTAATTAGAGATCTACATAATATTCGCCAAAAATTCAATAACGTGGAAAAATTTTACAGCGAAATAATAGAAATTCAAGCATCCCTATTTAACAATATTCAAATACATGAAAGAGACGAAAGAGTAGTTCAATCTAAAAGAGATCTTTATTCTGAAATGTGTTTAAACAGTTTCCTCATTGGATTAAGAGAACCTCTAGGCTCGACTATAAGAGCATCTAAGCCAGATTCATTAGCAGAAGCTTTTTCTTTATGCATTAAGGAACAAAACATATTCTACATGAAAACAGATCCCACTATTAATCAAAACAAATGGCAACCTAGACCTTCCAATTCATTTTATAGTGGAAACAAGTATAATAATAGGTTCACACCTTTTCCCCAACAAAATCAGTTTTCTTACAACAATCAAAATGCACGCCCCGAACAGTCAAAAGCAACTGTAAATTATAATCCCCAACCTATTCAACGTAGAATAAATTCCAATTTTTCTAACCAAAATCACAACCAAAACGCATTTAGAGGTAATACATTCAATACATTCAAAGACTACAATAAACCAGAGCCTATGGACACTGGTTCCAGTTATATAAAAACTCAAGCACCATCAACAACTCAAAGATCCTTTAGAACTGACCACACGATGCGATCTGCCGCACCCGGAAATCAATATAATAAAAGAGAGCTTTTTAATTTTCAAAACAATAACTGTGTAGATTATTTTCCACCAACTTCAGGTTATCAACAAAATTTGGATCATTACCAAAAATTAGAAGACGATCAGTTAAACATTGAAGACGAACAAAATTTTCAAAACTTTGCCTCGAAAAACAAACAGGATACCTAGATATCAATAAACATGGGTCTGAGTTAGGGTATATTAACATATCATCTCCTTTCGGAAGGCCGCTCAAATTCCTAATTGATACTGGAGCGTCTTCATCATTCATTAACCCAAAATATATAGACCCTTCAGACCAAAAGACGTGCAGACCAATAACTATAACAACAATTCTTAACAAATACGAACTGAATAAACAGGTGAAACTCAAAAGTTTTGTTGAATTCAATCAACCAGGAGAGTTTAGATTTCTTTTATTTAATTTCCACAATTACTTTGACGGACTAATTGGTATCGACATACTTTCACAACTAGAGGCCAACATAGACTTAGGAAGCAACAGAATTTTAACCAAAAACGCAACAATTCCTATAGAATTTAAGCCAAATTTCTCATCAGGAAAACATATTATACCTGAAAATTCTAAAGTCATAAAAAAAATTCCAGTAGACGTCAAAAATGGAGACATCTACGTTAGAAAAACCTTCATTAATGATTCACTTTATATACCAGAAGGTATATACCAAACGAGAAATTGGCACAGTCTCCTTGAAATAATTAACATTTCAGACGAACAACAAATGTTGTATATAGAACAACCATTGAAAGTTTCCAAGTACAATTGTCAAGATTTCATAGAAGCTTTTAATTTTGAGACAATTCAAGAAGGAAACTACCAAAATGATAATATATTAGAAACACGTAGGACAGAACATTTAAACAGTGAAGAGAAAAAACACTTATTTAATCTTTGCCGTAACTATAAAGACATTTTTTTCAAAGAAAATTCAAAATTGACGTTCACCAATCAGGTCAAACATAGAATACGAACAATTGACGACATACCTGTGTATACAAAATCATATAGATACCCTCAAATACATAAAACTGAAGTTCAACATCAAATAACTGACATGTTAAAACAAGGAATAATACGCCCAAGCTACTCTCCGTGGAGCGCTCCTGTATGGATTGTTCCTAAAAAACTGGACGCCAGCGGAAAACAAAAATGGCGACTAGTAATAGACTACAGAAAACTTAATGAAAAAACCATATCCGACAGGTATCCCCTTCCCAACATAAACGAAATCCTAGACAAACTAGGAAAATGTATGTATTTTACCACACTCGATTTGGCAAGCGGTTTTCACCAAATCGAGATGCACGATAAAGATATTCCTAAAACCGCATTCACAGTAGAAGGTGGGCATTACGAGTATGTAAGAATGCCTTTCGGACTTAAAAATGCACCATCGACCTTTCAAAGGGTCATGGATAATGTTCTAGGCGAACTAATAGGAAAAATATGTCTTGTATACCTAGATGACATTATCATCTATTCCACTTCCCTACAGGAACATATACAAAATCTTCAGTTAGTTTTTAATAAACTACGATCATCAAATCTTAAAATTCAGCCAGACAAATCAGAATTCCTGCAAAAAGAGACAAAGTTCCTAGGACATATCATTTCAACGGACGGAATAAAAGCTAACCCTGCAAAAATCGAAGCGATAAAAAATTTTCCGCTTCCTAGAACCCAGAAGCAAATAAAAAGCTTTATTGGTCTCGTTGGCTACTACCGAAAATTCATTAAAGATTTTTCTAAGCTAACAAAACCCCTAACAGAATGTCTCAAGAAAGGTAAAACCATAGACTTTAGCGACAAATACCTAAATGCTTTTGAAGTATGTAAAACAATCTTAACTAATGACCCTATCCTGCAGTACCCAGACTTTACGAAACCCTTTATTCTTACCACAGACGCAAGCAATTTTGCGTTAGGCGCTGTACTATCCCAAGGTCGTATAGGAAATGACAAACCAATATGTTATGCCAGTCGCACTCTTTCGGAATCTGAATGCAACTACTCAACAATAGAAAAAGAGTTGTTAGCAATAGTGTGGGCAACTAAATACTTCCGCCCTTACCTTTTCGGACGCAAATTTTTTATTGTGACAGACCATAGACCACTAACGTGGATAATGAGTTTAAAAGAGCCTAATTCAAAATTGATCAGATGGCGACTTAAGCTCGAAGAGTTCGACTACGAAATAATATACAAAAAAGGGAAATTAAACACAAACGCTGACGCATTAAGTAGAATCAAAATAGATACACCTAAACAATTAGATATAAATGTAAATGACATAGCTTCCAATTGTGGTACAGCTGGTACCACTGTGCATTCAGCAGATGAAAATTTGAATGATGGCATATACATCTCAGAAAAACCCTTAAATGACTTTAACCTACAGCTTATATTCGAAAAATCATCAAAAACTCCAGAAATGTCAGTAATAATGCCATTCAAAAACAAACAACGTCGAATTTTTAGGAAACCCTTATATACGGAGGAGGCAATAACAGACATTTTCAAAAAATTTCTTAGCCCAAATAAGTTATCAGCTATATTCACAGATGACGAAACTTTTCGCATTATTCAATCAGTTTATTCACAATTTTTCGCCAATAGTAAAATATTTAGATTAATAAGATGTACAGAAATACTAGAAGATATAACAGAGAGTGACAAACAGGAAGAATTAATAAAGACATACCATGAAAACAATAATCACCGCGGTATTAATGAAACACTACTTCATCTTAAAAGAGAATTTTATTTTCCTTTTATGAAAAATAAAATAACGCAGACAATTAACAATTGCGATAAATGCCAGAGTCTTAAATACGACAGAAATCCTCCAAAACCAATTTTCCAAAAACCAGAAACCCCTCTAAAACCTTTAGATATTTTACATATAGATATCTACAGCATAAATAATAAACAAATCCTTACAATAATTGACAAATTCTCAAAATTTGCAGCGGCATATACACTCCCTTCAAGAACTTCTATTTGTATACTAAAATCCCTGAAAAGTTTCATCAACCTTTACGGTATTCCAAAAAAAGTTGTTGCTGACCAAGGCTCAGAATTCACAGCAAATATTTTTAAAGAATTTTGTAGGCAATTTCAAATTCATCTGCATATAACTTCATTTCAACAGAGCACAAGCAACGCTCCTGTAGAAAGACTACATTCAACCCTGACAGAAATATACCGGATTGTGAAAACTACCAGGAAAGAAAACAATCTTAGTGAAGACCATGACGATATAGTTACAGAAACCCTTATAACTTATAATAATTCAATACACTCTGCTACCAAATTGACCCCATTTGAGTTATTCTTCGGTAGAACTTTTAAGTTTAATAACACTGTCACATTCGAGAATGAACACGAATATATCACGAAACTTAATGAATTCCAAAACATTTTATATCCAAAAATCAAGGAAAAAATGCAAAATGAAACTAACATTAGGGTTGACAAACTGAATCAAAACCGCTCCGAACCGGAAAATTTAGAAAACCAAACCATATATCGAAAAGAAGCAAAACGCAATAAATTGACACCTAGATTTACGAAACACAAAGTTAGGAAAAACAATAGAGTAACCATAATTACAGAACGTAACAAAAAATTTCACAAGTCAAAAATAAGAAAAATACACAAAAGACCACCCAACTAATATTCTTCTCTATCCACAGGATTCCACTAGCCTTTTCTCAAATTATAGACATACGAGAAATAAACAAACAACAGAAAGTAGTTAGATTCCGATTAGGCACCGCAAGGATAATAACAAACCACAACAACCTCATACATATTGTTAACATAGAAGAATACGCAAAAAATGTCGAAAAAATTCAAGACACTATCAACACCTTTGAGAATGCTCACAGAACAACGAGCTTTACAAAAGTTACTAAGTTAAAACTTAAAGAACTAGAAAATAAAGTACATACCCTTATGCCGTACAAAAGACATAAACGTGGACTTATAAATGGACTAGGCACAGCTATCAAATTTATAACAGGAAACATGGACACAAACGACGCACTTTTCATAAACAAGCAAATAGAGAACATCAAAACAGATACTACACATATCGAGACTTTACTGACAAATCAGAACCAACTAAACTCAATAATGCAGCAAAGGTTACAAAACGTCACTAATCATATAAACAAGGAACAAGATAGAATAGAGAACTACATCAATAAACTAGCAAACAATATCCTAAAAGAAGATGACCAACTTTTCGAACTTCAATACTTCAGTCAGATTAATTATAATATAGACCTTTTAAATAATCACTTAGCTAATATTGCTGAAGCAATTATTCTCGCCAAACTTAATGTAATTTCTAAGTTCATACTCAGTACTACAGAACTGGATGCAATTTATAAGTATATGGAAAATCAGTCAATAGAAATTAACTCCAAAGAACAAATATATGAAATACTTGGATTGCAAGCGTATTATAACAATTCAAATATTATTTTTAACATACAAATACCAAATATATCTGAAGAAAACTATGAACTTTTTCATATAATCCCACTTCCTCTAAATGAAACTAAAAAGATAAAAATAAAACCATACATAGCATACAATAAAAACCACATTCAACTTTTTGACGAACCTTGCCCAAGAATTGAGAACTCCTATTACTGTAAAAATTCACTATGGACTGAATCCACAACTAACTCTACCTGCATTGCACAAATAATTAACAATAAAGATGCATTGTGCGATATAGAAGACGTTGGTACTACAAGCCTTATAATGCAGCCTGAACCAAACTATATACTTTTCATCAATGTAAACAAAACTTCCATAAAAACTAACTATAGCAATGACACGTATGATGTTCAGGGTACAGCTCTCCTTCAATACAGCAACTGCACTATCAGTATCAACGGCGAAAGGTACAAAGACAATCCCATGTTCTTTAAGGATGAATTTTTTCCGCATCTTTTAACATATTCTGAAGTAAACGCAAAAACGATAACGGATAAACTAAGCCTCGATAAGCTAAGAAAATATCAAATAGAAAGCTACGAAACAACATCAAAAAAATACAACTATACTCTTCTAACCGTATGCACACTGAGTTTCATATTTACTATTGGTCTAGTTTATACCATAAGGAAGAAAGTAAAAATCCAATATACACCAAACTGTCCACTCAACGTTCCGGCCCCTACGTCCTCCTTGTGGCCTTCACTTTATTCTAAGGGGGGAGGAGTTACAGAAGCAACTACTTCTACAACAACAACAAACCCACCAGCAAAACCACCTAGAATAAGTTATTAATAACCTAGATTAATTAAGTTAAATATAAAAAATTAATAAGGAAGTAAAAATATTGATTGTCAAAACAAAACTATAAAATTAATAAGAAATAAACAAAAACAACAATGTAGCAAACTCTTTTCAGAATAGGCACTTTTTGCATATGACCTAATTATATGTATGATTACGAAATTATTGAATAAACAGAATTTATAAAGCAACAATGTATTGAACTATTTTAAACAGAAATTATGAAGCAACAATGTATTGAACTATTTTGATCATAAGCACTTTTATATTTTATTGGAATTATTGGATAAACATAGTTTTATACAAACAACAATGTATTGAACTTTTATTGATAAGCATTTTTGTATTTTAACAATAAGTTTGATTTTTAAAGAAAATTATTGAATAAAGCAGAAGCTATTTGAATGTAAAACAAACCAGACGTTTTTTCTTTGATTTAAAAATTAAAATAACATAACTCGCGTGACTGTTGTCATACTCTCATCTTAATTTTATTCACAATTGCTTAACAATTCATCTTGAAAAGCATCACGCCACAACAACTTCTCCAAATTAATCAGTTGTTACAGAAATTAATGTTCTGCAGAAAATGTTTTTTCTGCATTTTACGCAACTAATGATGTGCCAATACTATTTGCAACTTTGTATATCAAAGCGCGTTATTGAATGATACGCCACATAATAGGTGACGCTCTAGGAAGGAGAAGAGTATTGTTGCTAGACCCGAGAATGCGGGTAAAGACTGCGACCAATCAAGCCAACACCGTGCATAGTTATCGCACCATGATAACTTTATTACCTGAAATTGAAGCTCACGATGCCGGTGAGTTTTGGTTTCATCAAACCGGTGCAGTCCAACACACAGCAAGCGAAAATATGTCTTGATTGAGAAATCAAATTGGTGAGCAGTTAATTTCTTGTTCCGTACCTGGCAACAGGCCGGAATTTTTCTTTGGGGTTTTGTAAAGTAAAAATTAAACGCGCAATTCGCGCGATACCGGTAGTAATGCTATAAAGAGTGATCACAAATTTGAACTTCCGAATGAACCACCAGTGTAGTCGCCGCCTACATTTGAATTAAATTAAATATAAGTGCTTTAAGTGTTTTATTCGAAATTAAAAAAAAAATTATAAAGGCTCACGTGCTACGTGTTGACCAGCAATGGAAAATTATAAAGATCCTTTGCAGGAATGTTTACAAATTCAATATTTTTTATGAAGATAATTTTCTAAAACAGAATGATAATATCAAAAATCTTTCCTACGTTAGAAGTATTAAATATTATTATTCCAATGTTAGATTTTACGTAAGTCTGTTCTTTGGTGTTGTCATTTTAAATATACATAGCAGCCCTCGTAACGTGCAAGTACTTTCTATAGTCTGTTTGCGAAAATATCCTTAGCGCAATCGACGCAATCCACTCAAAACACTATCCAAGTGGTAAAACTTTTGTATTGGATACTGGAAGAATTGGAATAACCCATATGTAATTACATATTTTCACTATTTTTTTTATGATATAATCGCGAATAATGAGATATGCGGTGAATATACCAAGAGATTTTTTTAGCACATGTCGGGTTCTTAGTTATTACTGCAGGCCCGGAAAGAAGAAATGGAGAGTAGAACACAGCTTTTGAAGCTAATTTGTCTTGTTTATATTTTTAGGGAAAAACGTGCAATGTTGGTTTGTCAAGACATTCAGCAGTATCGGTCAAAACCAAACCTCAACCTAATACGTTCTTTATTGCACGACAGAAGAATTGCTATACCGTCTCCTCTTCATCTTCATTTCAACAACTTCTAGAAAAGTAATTTTCAGGTAGCCCCATTCATTTTGATTGAATGCCAAATCTGCAATATCTGAACTTGGCCACACTAGCCTAGTTTCCTATATTTGGGTTCTTCCCACATCTAGTCTGCGCCAGATTATATAAAGTGTAAATTTGCTACTTACAGACGTCATCTATGTGCGATAACTGCAAACTTATACCCCTCTTTACCAGCTTCTGAACCATGGAATTGCCCATATTTAGTCCCATAGGCACGCACACATTACAGCAGAATCTTAAATCCTATTTAAGAATGGCCGGTTTTTTCAGACCAGTTTAGATGTAGAATAAGCACCTATTAGAGACCTAATTGCAGCACGGCTGTCGGTAAAGATCCGAATATGTCTATCAAATATTCTGTAGCAGCATAGCCAATTGGCCACCCTTAATAAAACTGATATCTCAGTTTGAGGTACGCTACACCCTTTGTTCGCCGTTCTGATGGATATGTTGAGCACAGTTCCCATAAGTACACACCTTCTCCTCCCCATTTTGAGCCCATGAAGATCTCGGGTTTTCCGAGAATATTATAAATTAAGTATTTAAAAATTCAAGAAACCCTGCCTGCTCGTATCTCTATAAAAGCACGCGTTGCAATGTTTGACAAGGTTTCATTTTATGCTAGACTGTCTTCATCAATATTGGCGATAGTGACAGCACTATAATGGCCAAAAGTACGCATGGTAGCATATTAAAATGGCAATTTATACTAACTATATTAACTTTAGCACAGCCCAGTAATCACTTAACTGCAACTTTTTAGCACTGAAAAACGAAACAGCAAAAAGCTCTTCTTTGGGATTCTATGTGAATTTACGTTTCACTTTATCACCTCCAGAGTTTCGTACCTACTTACAAATTTCCTTTAAAACTTCTTAATTTATTTTTTCTCATACTCGAAGTCAGAACTTAAGACTTTTTTTTTTCAAATTTGTGTAAATATTTTCACTTCAAAGTCCCCTAATAAAATACAAAAAGAGCTTAAGTTATACAAAAGATTTATACATAAGTCTACGTTCGCAAAATAATAACATGTCAGTAACAAATCATCCTTTGAAACCAAACAAATTATTTAAAGACCTCTTTTATTGTGAAATCTGAAACCCTTTATGGTTGGTTACATTATATCACCGTAGAATTCTATTCATAATTTTATTTATTATTTTTTTGTTTTTGTTGTTATTGAAAGATTGAAGTACCCAAACGTACTTAATATTAAAGTGTTATATTCCACCCCTTTTTCTGCTGTTAATTGAAAAGATTTTGTATGTATCCTTCATTATATTTTGCAACAAAACTGTTACTTGAAAGTCGTAAAAAACCCTTGTGGAAAAATTTTGAATTTGTTTGAAAGTGAAAAAAGGTAGAGGTAGTGAAAAGGGAATTCTATATAAATCAACAACATTTTACATCAACCATCTTTTCACAAGTGCCACTAGAAATAATGACGCATTTGGTTTGTTTTGTTTTCTTCTTATTCTGTCAATCATCATACACCCTACATGAGGTGACAGCGAACATATTTCGTAATTGTCTCAGATATATGTAAACATCTTGGAATATAAATATTGTAAAGATGAAATATTGACTTGGACCTTTCTTGCTACCTCTTTTTGCTCCACAGATGTAGATTAAAGCACCATTCTTAGCCAGTGCTGCATATTTGCAAGGGTAGATCGATGTTCCTTTTTAACGAGCGAAATTATGTATCCAATTTGACCACGTTCAAATACCCGCCGCTGCTACCCACGGTAGTACGAATCCGACGGGTTCAAATTTTCATAACTTCGCCATATAAATTCACCCGAATTGGAACGATTGGTTTATGTTGACTTTGAGGGCAACGGTCAATTGTGGCTCATTAACATAAAACTTGTGCACCTTCGTCAGAGATAGGCGCGAACGACACCCGTGGAAGATTAATGTCAATCGCGGCGTTTACTATGTGGTATATCGAGCCATCCACATCTACATTCTTGGATTTGGGCCAAAAGAAATAAGCTGATCACAATCTGCAGCGCAGACCATTGACGTTACTGGCCTCAGTTACAACGTTATTTGTGAAGTGTTACAAGTATGCACCTAACTGTAACTTGTCGTCGATACAGTGCCACATGATCAACATATGTATTGGTATTGTGCCATATACTACAGGTTTGCTTGCTACACTCAGCCAAACAAATGATGTTTATGTATCAAAGCAAGGAAATTATTCTACATAACCATCGACCCAGTTGGCGCCTAAAAGCAAAAAAAAAAATACATAGTTGAGGTAACTATACTCTAAGAGCAACATTTTATGATGGATTTATTCTGTCGCTCCAATGTGAAACATAGAGCCCGAGTTAAAGTAGATAAACAAAGAGTAATGCGAACATATAGCTTACCCTCTTCAAATGGTAACCTCAGCCACTGATCTCATTGAACTTTGCCGATCGTGACAAGCCTTAGGAACTAGTGCCCCTGTTTTCCCCCAGTGGCAATCCATCATGGTGGCAGCGAATACCAAGAGGATATATGCCCCCGGGGGACCTAACGACAACACAGTGGATGTACTACTACCACACTCCTGTCTGCGGGCTATAACCATTATCTACGGAGCTGGACTAGGATCATATCATATGACCATTATATATATAATAATATGGTCCTCTTAGAAATATAGAAAACCAAAAACTACATCACTGATTGACAGGGGCTGAGTGCGACTAAGAGTCAACGCCTAAACCATTTAAGCCATGGCATAATCATGTTATGATTAAACAGAATAAACCCTTCTACATATTATGTCCGTTAAGAACATATTGTGGTTAGAATTATTATATTATTTTTGTATAGTTAAAATAATTTGTCTGCGATTAGCATATTAGTAGAAATTATATTGTTCCACTCAATCATGTTGCAATTTTTATGGATCAAAGAAATGGTTAAAATGTTATATAATAGCCATTTAAGTGTACAACAATAATATATTCTTGTATAGAACATAATATGGTTGTTATAACCATGTCACTATAATGTGTTGTCTTTGCGTGTGTTCTACAGGTCTTAAAAATGAAAGAGAACATTACAAAACTTTATAAGAAAAAAAGTTAACATGTTATTGTTGTGGAGCTAATGCGATTGCAAACTATACTTTATCCCCATCTTTTTATAATCTTTATAAAAAGAGTGTCCACTTGCCGACCAAATCTGCTAAGACATACTGTTTCCTATTTTCTTTAAAACTTTTGCACTTCCTCTTCAAATTGTTTTTTGTAGTGTTTGTAAATTAATTTGCTTATGTGTGTGTGTGTGTCTGTTTATTTAAAAAGAAAAGGTTTCGGGCAATATTCCTTTCATTTCCTTAAGTTGTTGGTTTATTTGCCATCATCATCCTCATCGACAATATCTTTTTCGTTCGTCAACTCGTGGCCTAAGTGGCGAAAGTACCACAACGAAAATTTTTATCGAAAGGGAAATGTTGCCATAATCACAACAGTCCTTTTCAATCTTGTTTGTTTTTGTTTTATTGTTGTTGTTGTATAGGCTTTTATATAAATGAAAAGTTGACAGACCAACTGTAAAAACAATTAAACTGCCATATTTCTGTACGGATGTATGTATGTGTACGTAGTCCAATACTCGCAATTTTTGTTTGTTTGTTTTTGTGTTTTTGTTCGTTGTTTATATTTGTTGTTTCGTATTGTTGTAATTCATTTACGTTTCAGTTGCTTTTCAAAAGTAAATTTGTTGTTGAAAAGTTTTTTATTATAAAAAGAAATTTCTTTTCAAAAGCTTTGCAAAAATAAGAGATGAGTTAAATATACATTTTCTTTTGGCTTATAATTATTTTCATTGTTAATCGTGACTGTTGGTTAACAAAGTGTTTCATTATTAGAAATGTTTTGGCTTTTATGGTTTATTTACTTCACTCATTTTCTTTAGAAATAAAGAAACCTCATTATAGGACACTTAAGGTTGATTACAGAAAAGGTATTATTTTGAAAGTTACTGCCTTTCTAGAACTCATTATAATTTAACTTTCGTATATATGAATTGTATTATAAAATTAAACGATTGAACATTTAATAAATTTGTTACTATTTTTCACTCCAGCAAAATATATCAAGCGTTTTCTAATACCCAACATACCTACATACATATATGCCTAAGAAAATATAGAACTTATTGGGTTTTTAAAATTTTTGCTTAAAATATTAACAATTTCCAAGTTTCAATCTTCCACATTATAGCGTGCTTTAAAAAAATACATTCTTTAAACTTTTGTTTCTTTTTTGATTGTGGAAGTGGCACCTCTGAGATAAACACCTGTTATCTTTGGTTGTTAGGGTTACTAAAAAGGTGGCGCTATACACAAGAAAAACGCATTTGCATTTTGAGGACACTTTACGATGAGAACGCTTACAAACTTCGCACCTAATGTGTCAAGATATCGAATAGTGTTAAACCAGTTTGAGCAGACTGACTCCATTATGGACAGTAAGTTTCATTTGCATTGCAGAAGTGTGAACGAAATTCGTTACACTATTCGTGCTCTACATATCTCCAGCGGATCGTGCTTATCTGATAATATGAAATATTATAATGAAACACATGTGATGTAATGTAAACTTTACATGGCCAATGGAAATTTTTTACAACGTACTGTGTATTGCTTGCTTTATTTCTTACGTTAATTATAACCATAATTTAGGAAAGAATAATGTAAAGAATTCGTAAAAAATTTTAAGGGGACATGATATATTCTTGGCTTGTGTAGCGATTAAAACTCCCAACTCTGCAACGTATAAGTGAAATATGAAGTAACGGCAGTTTCATGGTTAACGCAAGATTTGTATTCGCACCCATTTGTGCAATGAAGTGTTGCCTTCCCTAGAAGTGACAATTTGACAGTTATGTGAATTATCAATGCGTTTTCATTATTAAACAATATCTCAGAAATAATGACAGTGTCGCGGCAACAGTTTGACTGTTACTGTTGCTTGATATCGCGACATTATTTCCTTCTGCGGAAATTGGAGGATAATGAAGAGGTCAATATGTGGTTTTGACAAGACTGAAGCAGTTTCATTACTCCATTAAACTTTTCTTGGTCATGTACTCTCTCTTTTTGGTGCCCAGAATTGGCCCACTGGATAGTGTGACCATTATTTAAACAATATATATTATTAATCAATCTTTCTTAAAGAAATTTATAATAAGTTTTCAATGCTTAATCCTTCTTATTATTGAAAGTATATCCATATTATTGAAAGTAATGGGTTAAAAGGCCGTCTCGCCAGGCTCGGAGTATCGATTTTTCCTAGTCTCTGGTGTCGGCCAAACTGCAGCAAATACCGTGCATAGGATTTTAAATGGAACTGGTAATTTGCATGAGTAAATTTTGATTTCTTCTTGGACTGTGGGAATTTTAAATCCCGGTGAATATTCTCATTTCGTATGTATGTTACCATGGAGCGCAGACTATTTTTCGTAGTAATTTAGAATGTCTTTTTTGTAATTTCTTAATATTTGATGCGTAACTGGAAACCACATGCCCTTATAGGTGTTATAATGGATTTGTGCAGGAAAACTTCATTTTCCAGGGCCAGAATTGAGTTGGTGCTTATAAGCCAATGTAGGTGAGCAGTCTTGAGATGAATTCTCAAATATTTCACGTGGTTTTCCGCTGGAACAGTGACATTGGTTATATTTATTGGTGGGCAACTTTTCCTTCTGGGTATGAAAATTATATCAGCGCTTTTCCTATTTTTTAACCCACCAACTAGCTCGAGATTGTAGATGCTCCGAAGCAATCTTCGGGTCCATATTTACACTTACAAGTACAGCGTCGACTGCGAAGGTTTACATATATGTGTTTGAGTTTGTTGGCATATCTGATGTGTAAACTGTATACAGTAGCGGACCTAATATACTACGTTAAGATACAGCCGACGATACTCTTCAAAAGGACGAAAATTGATCCTTTGATCTTACTTTAAATTTTTTTATGTGCCAAATAGCTCTTAAGAAGCTTGTGAGTATAATCATATTTGATGGGCAGCCCATCAAATTTTATTAAATGCCTGGAATATATCTATGAATAAAGCCAAACAGTATTGTTTGTTTTGAACGGAAGATCTAATTAGTTTAACAATTCTCTGAACTTGTTCGATAGTACTAAATTTTGCACGAAATCCTAATTGATGTTTCGGGTTATTCTTTTCTCAAATGGCTTCCATAAAATTGGAAGTAAGCTAATTGCTCCATAAGACATAATTTTAGTAGCATTTTTTCTTGCTTTAGGATAATTACAAAATCAGATATTTTCGTACAGAGAGAAAAGAAAACACTTCGTAGCATGGCGTTAAATATGAGCAGTAAAATTCTAGGAGCGGAAATACGTCGGTTTATGTAATTTTTTAGGGTCATTATTACTAATAATTGGTAGGATGTTACAAATGTTTGCGCCATTGGGTGTGAATACCTTCCCCCAGGCGACTAATTAATAATGTGGGAGGGATATAAACCGCTAACTTTATGGGTCCCTTTTCGGCTCCAGGTTCAGGTTACTAGCGAAAGCGGCTACCTTTTCACACGAGTTTTTTATCCAGGTGCCCTTTTTGAGTCCCAATATTTATTCGTAGGACACAGGACATTTCATATGCCTCACAGCTTTCCATAAGCTATAATTTGTGTTCTTCGTTGTATTCAAATTTTTTAAATAATTTGGTAGTTCTCCCACTTTTCTACATAACATAGTTTTTCACAATTTGGATTGCATCTTTAATGACAGGGCTATACTAATGGAACTTTTTGAGCAGAGTACCGAGCACATTGGTGTGATTGGTAAAAAAAAGACAAATAATTTTCAAATAAACATTAATAACTTTTCTTCTATAATTTGTATAAATAAATTTGAACGTGAATATTTAAAGAAAAACAAATACGCTATTGTTCTAATTAAAATTAGTCGTTAAATTTGCGAGTCCTTATGATTTAAGTAATACAACCTATGATTGTAGGAGTTATATCTAACACCTAATTTGCTTCATTTATTATTAAAGTTCTGTACAATTTTTCTGTTTACTATTACTTTGGCACAGAATATTCAATTATATGCCTCTGTAGATAGTAGTGCTATCGGTGCTTTCAGAGGAACTACTAAGCCGAAAACTCTAAGGAAGACTGAGCGTAAAACCTTTAAGTAATACATATAATTTCTGCCTGTGCCTTGGTGACTCCTTAGCTGTCTGGACAAATTTAATTTATTTACGAGGGACACAGCTTTGCATAACAAACAAAAACCTTGGCGGCGTGTTTGTTTTGAAATAACCGAAACTATCAAATAATTATGTACAACAACGGCACATCATTAAAAAAACAGCATTATTTTAAATTAATTCTACAACAAAGTAGTACCACAGAAGATTCAATCCACTGGTGAGAACTTTGAATTTGTGTTAAAATTATAAATTTTCAACAAAACAAATATACATACATACATATGTCTGTTAAGACCTACACCAACGCTTTAATTTATAAACAACATTACAATTTCTACACCTCGTTTCAGCAATAATCATTAAATATTACAAAATGTGTATATATTTTCCTGACTTCGTTTATCGATGAAGACACATTTTAAATAACTACAGACATAAATTAACTGATTATTCTTAAATTATTTCGATACGTAATTGAAAATGCATTTACATACCGCTAATGCACACACGGACACGGAGTAAACAACAACGCAAAATTAACATTGACTGACTTCGAAATGAAAAACAATGAACACACGGTGGGGGGAAAAAGCGTTAAATCAAAAGATAGTTGCCGACTCGATTGCCGCCACTGCCACTTTATAAATCTTCACATAAACAAATAAGCAAGCGATACCTATCCAGGCACACACTCACACACACACGCATGCATTTCAAAAATAAAACATTTGGGAATTGTTAGACTTCAAAGAGCGCGTACCGCCATGTAAAACAACTAAGCCCTTTTTAATCTCTACACGTTATGTTTTAAATGACCTGCAAAATATCGTAAATTCTCCTAAAACAACAACAAAACTTTCAGATACCCGTACGAGCACATTCATTGTTTGTATAGTTAATAGGGCACCCATGTTGAACGTGGCATAAAGATTATTTAATAAGAAACTAAACAAAATCGCATGAATTTTGAAATTTGGGTTTTATTGGTGGGTACGAGAATTATTTTATTGTCTTGTCAATGAATTTATGAAACGTGTCTTTTACACGATTTATACTAATAATTTTTGTTGTTCAAATGAAATAACAATAAATAGATAAATTTGTTAAAAGAGGCTTGGCCATTGTTCGGCTTAATAGGCTTTTGATGTCCGCATAAAGAAAAAGAAATTATTAAATTTGTGTTAAATTGTTTTCTTTCTGTTTTTTTTTTATTAAGCAATTTGATATGTTTTTTTTATTTAAACAATCGTACTCACGTGGATCTCTGTGATAAGATATGAATTTATTTAAATAGTCATGGAGCTATGGGAACACCAGGCATTAAAATACATACGATTAAGTGTCGCATATCTTTAAAAAACGAGCGGGAGTTTTGATTTTTACATAACTGAACTGAGTGACCATCACAATGAATGAAGTAGGCGGGGTATAAGAGGATTAGCGTTTGTTTATAGTCTCCTACATTGATGATGGCAATAGAGGCTTCAGCAAGGAGTTCATTTCACATACGAACGGTACGGCTGCAGAACGCGTTTTCCCTGTAGTGTGCTGTGAGGTCTACTGCCCAATCTAGCGGAACGGATGAGAGTTTAATGCACATACATTATTTCGTGTGTCTAGAATAAGTTCCAGAGATTCACTAGAGTATATATAGGGTTGTCCAACCATAACGCCCAACTTCAATTAACATTTCTTGGTTTCAGTGTTTGACAAATTCAACGATGGAAAGGTAGATAATTAGCAGTGCATTGTGATTGTTGAAGCCTGTTACGAAAATGGGCTTTCAAATCAAAATGCATTTCGTGCACTTCGTGATGAAGCAAAATAACTTTGAGATCGTTTCAAAAATGTTATTGCTTATTTTGATACCTGATTAATGTGTTTAGTCTATGGAAGATTACACTGAATTTGTATGCCTAGAACATCAAGAGCTTCTTATACTCTAATAATTAAGTCGAACATATCCTTAGATTAGCAAAGTTATCCGTCGTGCTTTTGGGGTTCTCGAATAGTGGGACTTCCGCGCATTAAAATTGATACTGTTCGCATGTCTCACCCTATTAAGAGATACTCACAAGATCTTGATTTAATGTCTCGTTCATATTATACCAGATGACCCCATTGAATTAATATTGAGCTTTATAACACCTCGTATAGTGCGATTCCCATGAAAGTTTCATACAAATCTAGAGAATTCAGTATCGAGGCAAAAAATTAAAACCTTAGGAATATCGAGAAACAGCACTTCGCTTTTACCACCTTTCCGAAGGTTAGCAGGTCTTCAGTAAAATATCCCCTACGTTGACTAACTATTGTCCGCTAAGTACTTTTTTGGACTGTAAGTATTGGCTGTAGAGAGTTCTATTCAAGGTTGGGTTGGCATTGCTTTCAACTTCTTGTTACCTTAGTAGCGAGGAATGATGTTACTTAAGAGTGGCTACCGAGGCATGAAAGTAATGAACTGCCAGACTATCTAGCTTAAAAGTGCGCAGATACTCCTTTTGTAGGTAACTTTTCTGGGGTAAACAATAGCTGGGCAAATAACCTAATACGGAAAGAGAAAAAGCGAGTTCTACTAGAGAGCTCAAACAAGCATGCGGCAGTCGAAAAAACTCATTGACCTCGGAACTATTAAAGCAGAGGCTATTCTAGATTTCAGCGAAAATATATTAAACTCTACACCGATCAGTTAACAGATCACAGAAACAGGCTGCACAATATATTATTAGCTGGCTGGCTAAATAAAATGATGCCACGTTATTCAAAGTACTGGCCATAGTTAAGTGTGTGTGTTTTCCATCTTTCTAGCAACATGTCGCTACCGTATCGAAAAAATATTTTAAGACACTTTTTTTTTAAATTTCGAATGGGATCAAGCATATTATTCAGGATTGCCCAGGTCTGAGCTATAAGGAGGGTGAGGTAAGACTCTTTATTCCCTGTTTTCAAGAGTTTTTGCTGCTACAGCAACATGAGGGCTCTTTATCTTGACTGTCCTAATATAATTTGGCCTGGTTTTAGAAGCTAATGTACAGCAAATTCCTTAGCGTACGTTTTTTGTGTTTAACAAAGCACAATCTTAAAAGCATCTGAACGACTGTTTTAGTGACAGAAGAAATATCCTGCCCACCACAAGCTTTCACAGGAATGCCTTCACTTCAGCAACACTTTCCTTAATAATAAATAATGAAAAAATGGATCCGACGCAAAAACAATTTTTTGCTTAAGTTTTTCATTTTCAATCCAATAAAAAATTAAGGCAATATTTCATAAAATAAAAGTATAGAAGACAGAACTATAGTGTGAGAATTATATACTATGTATCTGATAAAATTACGGGTGAAAATTATATAGACGTAGGGCTCAATTAATTTTCGAAATTTTTCTATAAGCTTCGACATTTCATGTTATTAACTGTTGCAGTTAGTGCAGATAAACAGTCTCATGATAATAATTTAATTTTCATTTTGAATGAGGCTAATACAAGTGATGGCTTTAGTGAACTATATTCGATTCTGGGTAGACTAACAGGTAAACTCAGTAACACATCTTAGTGCTTTTTTCAACTGATTGATGTCAAATTGCATATAAACAATTTTTCTTCATATCCTATCTATTTTTTGTATATGGAGTTTAACATCCGCAAAGAAGCCGGAAATACTTTAAATTATGTGAGTCTATCTGTTATCAATTTGACTTGGTGTGCGATCCATACTTGGTAATTATTACATAGTCGGCAAAGTAAAACAAACTACACCAGATACGCTGCAACAGTCACTTATTCCATTATAAAAAAAATATAGCACAATTGCAAAGTTGATAAATAATGCTCTTCTTCGGTTCTCCTTCTTCGAAATTCGAATTTAATACGAATATACATAACTCTATATTGAAATTGCTCTAATATTTATTTATATTCGTTTTTTTTTATAAACTTGAGAAACAATTTTGAAGGCGTACCAAATTTATGATCTTCAATGATAAATTTCTTAATTTTTGTATACTCGTATTATTCCATTCTTTGTCATTTGTCATCTCCAACTGCTGAAAAAACTCTCGCACACACACACACACACTTACAACATAAACTTGAATAATTAATTGATGAAATGGATTATGACAGTATTTAATAATTTTTTTCTTCTTTGTTGACAATGACTGATTGAAGTTGTTGTGAGTTTTTACGTTAAAAGTGGGATTAACGCACATAAAAGGGGATGAGTTGTGAGAATATTTATTTGTTACTCGTGTATCTCCATTGACAGTTACCCTTCCTCTCCTTTATTTCCTATAAAATGGAAGGTTGTTTATTAATATCCGCGTGCATACATGATGACATTTTAGACGAGTATTTGATGATTACAGTAAATATTTTTATGAGTATATTTTTATAATAGTTTAAGAAAATACATTTCTTCAAACTCATGGGGGCACAATTTGTTTTATTTCAATATGCTTAAGTACATGACTGTGGTTTTACTTTAAAAGTGATAAGTCAATTCTGTCTTGTGTGGGAAAATAAATATATTAAATATTATGGTTAGAAAAGTATATGCAACATATAAAAATTTTAGTAAGAACGAAATTGTCTATCGCAAATAAATTAATGTTCAAAATAACCATAAAATTTGCTTGCCAAAACAATCTATTTATGGCGTTTTTCCTTGCGTGTGAGAACAACTAAAAATTCACGGTCATGTACAACAAGCATCTCTTGAGGCATTTACTTCTAAAACCCCAGTTTATATAAACTAGCCCTTTTTGCAAATACTGGTGCAGTCCTCGTATATATTGCCGCGTTTGTTATCCTTTAGATACTGCGATTCAGTAGCACTTTGAACATCAATTCCAGCCTGACTGCTGGTGTACCCCTCGGTAAGCAACCGTATTTACAATAGCTTAGTACAATAGAGCGGTAAGGAGTTGCATTGCAGCTGATTGCCATGACCAATAGATCGGTATGAGTTGTAATACGTTTGCTACCTGACACTTAAACATCACGCTTTCTGTAGAGTTTATGAGCATAAAAGTTTTGCACAAAAATGCATGTGTGTTATATTTTACCATCTCCTGTTTAATTTGACACAGGGTCAAAATAAAAATTATTCAACAATAAATTGAAAGTTTGTAAAGGGTGTCCCAATATTAAAGCAAGACTTGACTTCGTCGTCATTTCTGCAGTAAGGTGTTGGTAACCCTTAAAAAATAAACTTGACAGCTGACAGTTTTGGGTTATTGAAAATGGAGCTTTACAAGATAGAAAACGTGTCTTCATTATTGAACAGTATCTCCAAAATGAGGCTGGTCAAGCAGTGACTATTTCGCGTTCGATATAGTGACAGTATAGTTTCAACCAGACTGTCCCATATAGCCCGTGAAACAATTTAATTGTTACATGAAACATTACCTGGTTTGTAGCCCTGTTTTTCGGCGATCGGAATTGGGATTCCAGAACGAGTGGCTTTACACTACACGCGCATTGCAGAAGGAAGACAGCGCTGCATGTACTGTATTATTTAATAAAAAAAATGTGACTGTGTTTTATATTTAATTCAAATCTTGCGTTAATTTTGGAACCCTCTGGGTTTTCATTGGTCGTTCATAAGCTTCTGTTACCGACAAAAACATCGATAGCATTAAGTAAATGTTCAACAAAATATTGTCGTGTGAGTGCGAAGAAAATTGCTGACACTTCTGGAAAAGCAGAGCTACATGTGCTACGCTCCAAGCACGGGCTGCTTATCAATCTTTTCGCTTGCTAAGTTTGAAGCTGCAACTGCGCCAAAAGAATTTTAGGAAGGCAGCTAAAAGCGATTTCAACATCGTCCATGGCTTATATGTAGTAGGAAGAAAATGACGCAAACTTTTAATAAAGTGATTTTTAAGTTTGGCTAAATTTTGAGATAAAAATTATACAAAAAGTAATTACTAGTCCCTCAAAATAAAGATCTCATTCTGTTCCTATTGAATCAAAAAATAATTCCTTCCATAGAAAGGTTCGTAATACTTCTTGATTAGATATTATAGTCTGTTTTGATCGTCTACATTCCCAATTTTATATTTCACATAACTAAAGATAAATTTTTGGTCGAAAATAATTCCAGCTTAGATTACCTAAAGGCCTTATAGAAAATAACAAATGCTCTTATTATTTCCTGCAAATTTGTTCACACTAAACATTTTTAGTGATAAAAATCGTTCATATCTTGATCTAACTTAGGCGCAAATTCTCGATTTCAAAGAAAAGCCAGACAGACTCGTGTGTACAAACGTTTGACTACTAACCTTAAGGCCAAAACACAAGCCAGTTGTACTTCCCACAGATTTTAATACTCCCATAAATGAAAAAATACAAAAAACTAAATTATTTGCGAAAGCAGCCAGCAAAAACAACTAAACTAAACCATCATTACCAACTGTTGACGACATCATTTATCATCAACCTGTCTGTCAAAGCTATAACAACAAAACAACAACACATACAAATATATTTTATTTATTTTTTTATGCTATGCCACCACCACATGTATCTATAAGATATCGATATATAAAACTGACTGCTACAACTCAGCCATTCAATCACGCTGACACATAAATGCAAACACATTAATAAAGTTCATACATGAACAGACAAACACTCAATCATTTAACGTCAGCCGAACATTTCTTTTTTTCCTTTATTGGTATGAAGGGCTGTAGCTGACACTCCCAAATGCCTTAAGTATCCTTGGGCTGTCAAAAAATTATTATGCCTATTAATTTAGCAAAGCAAGACAATAACATATACAGACACATACAATATTGAAAGAGGGATGGATAACAAGACTCTAACAAACACACAAACACACTAATTTACAGGATAACAAATGACTGTTTGAAATTATACACAAGACTGAAGGCAACAAAAAACAATAAAAACAATTTGGAAATGAAGTTTTGAAAAATCTAATTCACAGTGTGCGGCAGAGGTGGTAGTGTTTGTAGGTGGCGGTGGTGTGAGTCGCTGTGAGTGATATGGCGATAATGTTCTTGTTGGCTTTGAAAGGTGGTAGTGATTCAGCCTTTATTTTTATAGTACATACTGACATATAGAATCATTTTCATATTCATTTGGCAGTAATTTATCCTGTCATGCTGTCAGTTTGTTAAAGAAAAAATGATATGGAAAAAAGAAAAACATATTTGTTTAATGTTCAAAAGAAATGTTGAAATTGAGGCAATGTTTGGAATAGAATCCTGTGAAATTGCAATAAAACTAAAATTTCGAGGACGATCAAAACTAACGTGGTGCTTCAAGAATTTTTTTTAATTTTTGGAATAATTAATACTTTTTTTACACGAATACAAGACAGTTGAAGCTGTGGATTGCAGTATTTGGAGAACTGCATTTCCTAAATTCCAATCTCAAAAGTCTGATAAACCCATAGACGAAAAGGAGGCCATCACCCCTTCAAAACTTAAACCACGGTTAGTGTTAATGTAGTAGAATGCTCAAATATGGAAAACATTTGCAGCTTCACATTCATGATTTTTGGAGGCAAATACAGATAATTAACTGGACCGATAACACATTCAGCAAAACTGTATAAGAATTAACACGAGATATAGAAAGTACCCATACATGATCCAAAAGTGACTGCCTGGGCCAGCATTTGCTCCATTTTGCTGTAGGGATGACCAAACTGTGGCTGGGAAGCGATATCGGTGTGTGATAGGTCATTATGCCCGAGAATGCTGGAAAAATGTCTGCACGATTACTGCTTCTAACAAAATGTGTACCATGCCACACTGCACGACAAACAATGCTGTTGTTGCAAAAAAAATTTCTTGGCAACATTGTATGGCCATCCAGAGGTCCAAATTTAACCCTTTTGGATTTTTGCCTCTGGGGCTATTTGAAAAGCTAAGTGTACGTAAATAAGCCGGAGAACATTGACAAACTCAAGGCAACTAATAAAGTCGAAAATATCGCCATACCTTCCAAGTTGGGAATTGCAGCAAAAGCTGCTCGTTTGTCCGTTGCCAATAGAGTATATTAAAAAAGTAGTGAAAGTAAATAGAAAAGAACGTACCATACTTCGATTTATTTCACAGGCATTAGGAGAAGTTTTGTGCCGTATAGAACACATGGGTTTACAAGTTGGCAAAAGTGTTATTTCATATTTCATAAGCGTATTTAAAATCTCTGTCCGATTTTGGCAATTTACTGTTTTTTTCCAGTTTGTAGTCATGTAGTTAAAACACGTTGGTTTACCGCATATTTTTCCATAATAAATTTGCCACGTTTCTACTTCACGACTGCCAAATATGAACTGTCAAAAATAATGTTTACCAAAATTGCGGCAACACAAACACGTTCCCGGCGAACAACCTGTATAACAAATATTATGCAATTTGTGAATATTTTTCCTGGTAAGCAATTTTTTGCAGATTCTTGATTTGATATTCCGACAGGGTGTTATGATGTAGATTTTTGGAACGAATTTGTCTCCAAACCAAATTTCACAAGGGATGACGGAAATTCGTTCCAAAAATCTACAATTTTTTGCAGACTTTAAATGTTTGCCAATTTTGCCAAAAACTTCGATCAGCGATTTTAGGATTTATTCTAAAAATTAATTTACCTTTAGTTTTAATTTATTTATAAAGTTTAAAGTAAAACCGTGTTTTTACCAATTTTGTCCCCTAAAAAAGTTAAATTATTTTATATACAATTCATATATCTCTTTTAGTTATATAAGAAAAATCAAATATTTCTAATTAGTTCTAAATCATGCTAAAAACTATAGTCGGTGACTTAAAAAAAGTTTTGTAAACGATTTAGTAGAAGAGAACACATATCGGAAGAGAGCCCAAAAATACAATATTTCTCTGACACTAGAAAATACAGTAAGAAACAATAAACATCAAAACTAAAATAATTCAATCGTGCTGCTTTCCCAAGTAGTACTTTAGCAATCAAATCGCTTAAACTATTGCTGAGGGATAAGCTATTCGCTACTGACTTACACTAAACTATTATCCAAGTTTATAGTAAAACTAGAAATATCGTATGTCATGTTTATTGTTTCATAAACAAAATGAGAATTGTTTATGAAACGCAGCTCACGATATTGAAGTTTATTTATTTTAATTTCTTTCAGTACAAACAACATGTTAATTAGTGTATTCTATGAGTCTCCTAGCTCCGTTTCAAAAAAATCGACTACAATAAAATCAGAGTCCTTTCATATATTTTACATTTGCTTGCTTAACTCAATTTTGCTTATGACTTGCCTGCCAGGAACTGCTGCCTAAAGAGAGAATAAACAATTTAAATGAACTGAATACATTTTATACTTGTTTATGTCAAATAAACCTGACAAGTAAAGTGTCACGAGTCATGACACTCGCAATTATAATACAAACGTTTGTATTATGGTATGAGTCTGGAAGACGCGCCGGGGAAAATGAAAACGTTGCTTTTTAGCCGCTATTAAACACTCAACTTAATTCTATTTTATTTAAGTTTGAATTTTACAGCTGCTAGTTCTTTCTTTTCTGTTGAAAAATAAATATTTAAGTACCACAACTTTGTTTGGAGAACAATGAAAATTGCCATAAGCAAATCATCAATGTTATAAAAATTAACCACAGCGTGAAAATGAAAAGAAAATACGAGAATAAAATGAAAACTCTTTTAATATATTAAAAGAAAATATAAAGTTAAGACAATTACTTGTAATAAGGAGCTTTCCATATGACAAATAATTAAAAGATTTAAAGGAATCGTTGTGAAACACTGTCCACGTTTTAGAAGTTTATGAAATAATTTGAAAATGATAGTAAAAGTTTAACCAAACATTCCTGAAGGGAAACAAAAAGGAACCCCTTCATATGGGGCTTTCCACATTAAAAACAAAATTCTTAATTTGTATGTTTTTGAAAGTTTCTTAATTATTCGTGTATTGAGAATTATTTCCCGATTTTATTTGAAAACTCTAGTAAAAATATTTAAAAACTGGCCTTTTACTGTAGATATGTGGCGAGGGTGATTGTTTATTTATAGCAATTCATTATGAAACTCCCCCTTTATTAAACAAGAATCAACTGAAAAGTATAAACACTCCTCCAACAGCCGATGTTTAAAAATTTAAGACATTCTAGAAATACCTTAAAATAAGAGCTATAGGTTCGGTTATAAAGTATTGCAAACTATAACCAAGCTGTTGCTGTACTAATGCTGGCAACCCTGCTTTTTAATTACTAAGAAGAAAGAGAAGTAAAAAAGGGAACGAATAAGTAAAGTCAATTGTTGTATTGTTGTAGCTGTCAATTGCATTTAATTTGTGCTCGGAGAATTTTACTGATTCCTATTCTTGTTGAATTTTCCATTTATGCAAATAACTCTTGACAGCTTATAAAACCAAAACCACCCTCTCCGTAACACATAAAATAAAACTTAAGTCATCAACCACCATGATTTGATGTTTAATTGAAAAATATTCACACTTACAATCACATCTACACTTATATAGTTTTAGTTACATATTTATCGTATAAAAAGTCCTGGATGGCTGTAACATAAAGTCAAAGCCAGTGATTTCTTGCTTCGTTTTCTTTGCCTGTCAAATCGTAATGCAAATTCGAAATATTAGGGTGACCTTATGATCTAAAAATGTGAATGACTTTTGAAGTTCAATTCGTCTGCTTGAAGTAATGGCAACCTTTATTTATGTCAAAACCTCAGTTTACCAGAGGTTTTTGTTATGCAAACATGGCTGCTTGTGTATTGAGTAAAACCTTGGATGAGAGCGAAAATATTTTCATTGGTTTTCTAGTTAAAGTAATTTTTTTTTTATATTTAAGCAAAACCTGAATGAAATGAAATACTCGAATACTTAATTACCAAGTATATGGAATTATTTTTAGTTGAAAAATTGTTAGAAAATATGTCGGATTCACAGAACATAAATTATGAATCGGCCTGAATGACTCTGACCAAAACTAACTTCAAACAATCAATGCTGAACTTAAGTATACGCTGCTTCTGGTTCCCATTGTTGGTGGAACTTCAAAAGTTCCTATATTCTAGTTGTATGCAAGAGAAAAATATTGAATTCTAGTGCTGATGATTACCATTATATCAATGACCAGGAATACATACCTTCCCAGCAAGATTAATGTTGAACATATTGAACGACTAGTGCAGAACATGTATCCCAAGTGCTTCTGATCCCATGTCATAAGTTTTGGTCGTACCTCGAAAGCATTAATCTTGCAGTTTTCTGCTCCAGAGAAGTCCGGCGTACTGGCGCCCTTGAGTATCAATACCCCCGGGGGCAAAGAAGAAATACCTCGGCAATTTATAAACATGCTCATATTTTCTTCATATGTAGGCACGTTTCTGAAATTGAAAGCACTCGCAATCTGCGTAGTACGAAACTACAAAAGTAGTTGCTCTTTCATGTACCAAGATTAACCCAGTATTATTACGTCATTAAAAGAGTCCATTCAACTATGGAAAATTCTTTTCCTCCAACCCATTATCTGCAATCAAACTATTGTGCAGTTTTTGCCTTTCTTTCAATTTATGCAAGTTTAAGTTTTTCTATTTACTTTTAGATGGTAATACGTGTGTATTTATATATATAAGTGCAGTTACATAAAGTTGTGTTAGTTTGTGTCTGTATGCGAATGTTGCTGCCAACTAACAAGTAAATCGAGTGTCGATTAAGGTGGCATAACCGCAAGTATTTCCTTCCGTTTGAATAAGTCTGCATAGTAAACGAGAATGTTGACAAGTTTAAACGATTGACAGGTTTTCACTTAACAGTCAGAAAATATATATACACACACACACAAACCTTCAAGCATGCACCAACAACTGAAGTGGGAAATGTTTGTGTGCGAATGTCTTTACAGGGCGTATGTGTGTTTGGATGGGTAATAAAATTGTAAATTGTTGATGGATATAAAATTGATTATTCAGTTATCTAACTTTATGCAGAATGTGAAATATTAAATTTCAGTAGAAAACAGAAGAGATTTTATGAAATTTTGCACAACTTGTGTAAAACCTATTGTTGAGGTGAAGAATATTGGAGTGTGAAAAAAACGTGCACTGAGTAATAGGAGGCCACTCAATGGTAAAGAAATTTTAAATTTTGTATGTTTCTAAAAACTAACCGGCTGCATTTTTATTATAAATTTTACAAATAGACTTCGAAGTGTATAAAGGCAGCACATAAACTTTATTAGAAGCCAACAAAGAAAACAATTTCATTTTTATAACCTCAATTGTTATTAATCAAAACTTTGACTTACTGCGAATTCTTAATTGAATTGAAACTATATGAAGGCTTGCACCCCGCTATATCAAAGTCTAGCAAACGGCAAAAATTCAATTAAAAATAAATTCTTTAATATAAATAATAATTTTTGCAAAAATCTGATCAAGGAGATGAGACCACTACCATTAAATTTCAAAATGTTATTTCAGTTAGAAATATGTGTGCAGGTAAGGTTATGAAAATCTGCACGTGTGATATAACAGAAGTAAATATTCTGTATCATTTTAACGTAGTCGCAGTAACGATTTCACTTGACCAGTAAAACTACAAATTACATTAAGACACTGTTTTTCCTTAATTTTGTCTATGGTATAAAGCACTGAGATATGTTTCGACATACTGAACATCTTATTATAATTTCCGCAAGAAATTTTTTCCAATTGCTGTTTAACATACCAGTATATCGGAATTAAGAGGCAATTAACGTTTTGCTGGTCCCTTCCAGCCGTAACTTAAATAGACTTAGTCGAAATAATCTGGTTTATCTGAAACGAAACCATTCAATCTCCACAGCTTCACTTGTCGTTCGACAATCTGGGATGTTGAACGCAAGAACCTTAATTTGAAAGCATAAATCCTTTCAGCTACTCAAGGCGTCTGATTTCCAAAACGTTGCTGTTTTATTGCTAAAGTTATAGATAATTTTAAAAAATATATACTTTTATGAACAAAATGTTGTTCAGCAATAAGGCCCATTTCATATTAATAGTGAAGAGGAAGTTCGATCAGCTTTAGTAGCTCTCCTTCAAGCTTGACAGAACAATTGTCTTGTAGTTAATTATTTCTGGAAAAATCTATACGATCGTAACTTAAGTTTATATGACGTCGGTTATCGTGTCATGGTAAAGGACACTTTGTAGGTTCGAAAGCTTTGCTCTGTTTTTCCCACAGTTCATATAATTTGGTGTTAAAGCACTTCATGTAACGGAATTGAATTTCTAGATAACAAAAAACATTGCCGAGGTAACTCATAATCTAAAAACAATATATTATAATTAAATTATATGGATGCGAACAAACCATATCGAGCCCTGCACAATAGCGTGATTGGATCGACAAATTAGTTTCGATCAAACGTGATCATGAGTGATCATGCATCTTCTCTTTCATCGCGTCTCTTACATTCTTTGTTTGTTATAAAATCTACGTTTAGACGTATAAATTGGAGTTTGGCTTCTTGTTAATAATTTTTATTTCTATATTTGCATAGAATTTTGAATGCTTAGGATCATTTGTATATGTACTACAATTAAACTTTCATTAAAATATTTTGAAGAAATTAAAACCAACATAAGAAAAAAAACTTCTCCGGTAACATTTTTTTGCGGGTTACTTCAGTTTCGGCATTAGGGCTCGGCATTTTTATTGTAGATAACAATAGAACGATAGTAAACTAGAAAATTGTATGTTACTGATGGGAAGCGGCTGAGGTACGAACACAGGTGACTACACCCATCGAAAGCATAATAGTAAACGCGCTAATCATTTAAGCCACAGCAGCCTCCTACCTTGATTAAACACCAACATAATTTCAAATACTTTCTTTGTGTAAAAATTTAATTGTTCAACTCAAGGAGTTCAATTTAAGGAGTAAATGTTAATAATACCTTGTTTATCGCAACCAAAGTAGTGCTTAAAATGTTTTAAAATTACCACAACAATGACCTTTTGTATTTGTAGGGTTTCTATATTGGTCCAAAGCCACGCCAAGTAATATTAAAAAATTTATGATATTTATTTTAGTGTTAAAATTTAATAAAACTTTGAAAAAACTATCGCCAGTTGAATCAATCATATTTAACACAATACTTTTCTCAATTAAATACATAATCTTTTCAATTCGATTACCCTTACTTGAATGCATTTCTTATTATTTTTAAATCAATTATTTTTAAATCAATTTTCCTAAATGATCTTAATTCTATACGTCTGTACCTCTGCTGTATTGTACTAAACATGAAAGTCATAATGGGTAATAAATTTTCTAGCAAACAACATATTGCAAAAATGTTGAAAAATTTTGCAAAGAAAATGTTATTTTACACCATTTACCTTCACATTATTCTTTTTCCCATCTCTAGCTGCTCACACCAACTCGTAGATAATATATTTTTACTTCGGATTATACGTATTTTCTTTTTGTACAAAAACAAAAAAAGCAATAACAACTCGACTGCATTTAAACTACATTTACAAATAAATTGTAAAGGATACAACTACACATACTTACACACACACACATACATACAGTAAGAATATTTCACTGTTTTGAAACTCCCAATTGCAATGCATTTGACAAATGATCAAGTGTTCTCAACGAGAGCAAAGGAAAAATTTATTATATAAAAGTCGTTGGTATGGATAAACCGAAGAAAATGTACAAAATATGCTCCGACAAACGTACCGACAACCAACTCATTTAACTCGAAGTTGCTTGCAACACACGGGTATTGAAATCAAAAGCACACAAAGCAAATGTTTGAGTAAAGAAATAAAAGGATAAATGAATGAACGAATGAATGAATATTCAACTAAGGTGTACGAGCATGTATTTGTAAGTATGTATTTGTAGCTACATAAGAGAAAAAGTGAAAATAATAGATGGCATCTGAACTAACTAAAAGTATAAGTACGAAGCGGGCGAATGAAGCCAAGCAAAGCTTGTTTGTCTGCTTACTTATTTGCTTTTGCCCTGCACTACTGTTTGCTATTGTGTTTGTGTAAAGTCCATGTCACAATATATTATCAGTGCAGACCTATGTGTGAGTGTCTAGGAGACAAGAGAAGCCATCAAAATAACAAATAACATCGTCTCACAAAATTGATTGCATGTCATTAATTTTCATTTCAAATTACACTACCACTATGTCTTACGGCGCGCCAAGTTAACGCGCGCGCTTATACTCCATGTTCACAACAGCTTTAAAATCGACATTGAAACATGCCACCAAACCCCTATCAGGCCAACAATAATAACAGCAATAGAAATAGAAACAGCAGCAGCAACATCACACAATGTCATCTAGAAAATTGAATGCATAGCATCAGTACTCCATCTAGCACGAGTAGTTGTGCAAGTAATAGTTGCTTAGTGGCACATTTCGAAGATGTGGAACGGTTAGTAGTTTTCTTCTCTGGAATTAATAACAAGACTTTGATAACAAGGGAAAATAAATAGCGCACAGTGGTTATAAAGGTAACAAAACTATGTTGGGACTTAGAGTTTTGTTGTCACGTTTGGAAAAACTCTTATTTTTATTTCTTATTGTGTCTGCCCTTATCGTGCATATCAATAGAACATGTATATAATCTGCTTTAACTCTTAAAACAGCTTATTTTTACTCCTTTAAACCACTGTCTTGCTGGTGACTGCTCACGTTTGTACGCTTTTTTGATTTTTTTTTTCATTTTCTTTGATTTTTTTTAATTTATTTTTTTTCCCTTAAGATTTATGTTGTGTTGCTGCTATTGCTGAATCGTCTGTTTCTGTTTCTTCTTTGTAACTACAATATTTTCTCATTCTCTATTTACTGGTTATTGTTGTTGCTGTTGCTGCCAGAGGAAAATCTATAGCATTTAGCTGCTCCAATCTCTAACAACCACATTCACATCACTTGTTTCTGTCATGCTTGCATTTTCATTGCTTTAGTGTTTTTTTCTCCATCTTCATCTACATCTCATTCTTTGTATTCAGCTTATGGCTCCTACTTACTATTTTTCCTTCTTTATCCTGATATTTAGTTAGACTGTCCAGTATGGAAGGAGAAAAATGGCAATAACATGACATGGTTAATGGCTGACAGTGGTCTTCTGTTATGTTGCTGGCAGTTCTAGAGGAACTGATGATTGTGAAGCTGCTGCTTTTTTTTTACTTTTCATTTGAAATAATTTATTTCTCTTCTGCAACTTGTTATTTGCGTACGAACCGTGCTGTCTTCTTTCTGTAAGGCAGACATTTTGTTGAGTTCAATTTGATTTCATAATTACTTCAAAGTTTCTCGTTAAATTAAGCAGAAACATTTTTCATAGCATAGCAAGAAGCAGGCTTCTGAAATAATTTTAATTTCTTATTGAAGCCACGTTTGTCAAATAAGCCGGCACTCAGTGTTACTGTGCTAAGTAAGGGAGAGTAATTAAAGTTTTTCTTTCAAGTAGGCTTCGTATCAGACTTTGATTATTATCAACACAAATAGCATAGAAATTAACTTGCATTTTCTTGATTCTAGCGCTATTTAATCATTGTAAGTAGTAAACGTAAATTTGAATAAGAAGCAAGGGACTTAGGAGATGCAGCCAAAACAACATGACCTGTCCATATTAAGCCCCGTTAAGCAATGTTTATCAAAATTTTCCGCATTTAGCCGCCTCAGTAGCTATGTTTTGGCGTTTTGTATAAAGTATAGTCAGAAAGTTGTGTGAAAACACTAGCGGAAATCACCCTTCGTTGCATATCTGCAATTTTTGAAACTGGGTATGGTTTTCTGCCACAAAGCGTGAGTGTCTTCCTTAAGCTTTTAGCAAATTTATTACAGAGTTGCAAAAAGTAACTTTGCCGCATGCAATAAGCTAAGCCGCAGTCTGTATATTAACGCTAACGCCACCTCTAAAGTGTTTACGCAAAGAAAGTATTTAGTGTGTGCATAAACTTCCTAAAAACTTTTATCAATCAATGGAGTTTTGTTTGATATTTTAACTTTTACTATTTTAGCAAAAACACTTTAACAGTCCTCGCATCAATTTTAATTCTTCACAGGCAATTGTTGAGACGGTTCTACCGCCGTGAAACATTGTAAGCGCAGGTGTATAGTTGTTTTGATTTAATAATAATAAAATGAATAAACAGTTATTTTAGCATTGCAAATTACCAATCCGCAACGATTTTTGCCGTAGGATATTTGCTCAAGTGTAGCAAATCTTAGTTTCATACATTTTGTTGTTATGGTATTGCAAAATGTAGCATATTTGCTAGACTTGCTACATTTGCAAGGTTTGCAAGGGTTGTTTGCAACCAAGATTGAATTCCCCTACTATGTTATTGATCTGATGGAAATTTGGCTGACGTACAGCACGGGCCATTTTTAAAAATTTTGAAATTTTGTAAACACTGAGACTCTTTATTACACCAGGGTTACATTTTTAGAGAAGCAGCTGTTCAACAAATAAACAAGTCGATTGGTACGCCGCCGACAGCGAGTTGCCGCAGATATTTGTTTTCAGTTTACACCGGCACAAATTTCATATCATAAAAGTCAAAATATAATTGTATCTCCTTGATTTAAATTTTTTTTAAGGAGTAGTTATTTTCTTATTTTTTCTTGTTTTGTCTTGTTTTTTTTCAGAATAATTATTATTTTTTGTTTTTTTTTTTTAGGAATTATTATTTCTTAATTGTTTTGATTTTGGGATTATGTTTTTTAAATTATTTTTTTTTTTTTGAAAAATAAAAATTATTTATTAAATTAATTAAATGTATCTTAATGTGTTTTAAGATCAAAATCAAAAACTAATAATTATTTATCCAAAAATAAAAAAAATACAAATCAGGAAATTAAAATTATTTCTTGGAAATTAAGGCCAAGTTCCTGTCCAAAAATTTCAGTTGGTAAAACTTCTGAAATCGAAATGACGACCAAGTTCTTGATATGTAAAATAACATCTTTTTTAGGCAACCTGTAAAAAAAATTATTAAGAAACTTTAAATATAGAAAAGATAGTTGGTAGCTGTCATGTAACTAAACCTAACCTAACCTAACATAAAGGGATCGGATTTGCGGGCCCACATAAGCCTGTAACTACCATTTCATATAACCTTTCTCTTCTCCTTATCTTAACATATTTTTAAGTACTATTTATATCTAATATATAAAATAGAATCCCCCGTAATTAAAATGTCAACAACAGAGTTTCTTCCAGAACTTTAAAATACTCCAATTAGTTAAACATTTATTTTTTGTCTATCTAGATCCCCTTTTTAAGCAAATTTCCTTTCATAAATCTTTTTCATGACAACATTGTCGTGTTCATGCCCTAAACTAGTACAATGGCAATAGTTTTGTTGGTCACTGCAAAGCCACTTATTAGAGCCACAACAGATACTAAAGGAGAAGGTAAAAGAAAAAACAAAACCGAAGAAAACAAAATAAAATCACAATTTATAAAAATGTGACAGAACATACAACAGCAGTTGACAACTGTCACTGTTGGTGTCATACTGTCAAAAATGTTGGTGTCATTTGCACGAGAGTAGTGGTGGTAAAGAAAAAGGAAACGAAATAAATAAAATATATTTCCCATTTTCTCACTGTTTTTTGTGCACGTTTTTCTGGCAACAGCGCAATAATTGCAAATGCATTGTGTTTAAAGATTTCTCTTTTTTTGCAGCTATACTGTGCATAACTAAGTTAAGGACAGCAAAAGTCGTTAAAATTATTGTTCTGTATGATGAAAGTTCTGCGATGCATGAATTGAATGCGGGCCAAACTCCCTGCTGGCAGATGACGAAGTGGTAGGACTGATTTTTGTTGTGGTGCCAAAATCTCTCAATTAACTAAGAGAAATACCTAGTCATGGTTAAACGCATACCTGGTACTTCTAGCACTCGAACAGTTGGTGCACAGTCCGTGGCTACTACAATAGAACTAGCGAAACAGTAGCAGTACCTAATCGCGGTGAAACTCATACCTGACACTGTTGTAACCCAACCCAACAAATGAAAAAAAAGGGGTTGCTTTTCTTTAGAATAACCATTGTAGTTACCAAAAACAGCCATTCTTGACAAAGTGCATTTTGGAGTTCCAATGTTGGGCTAATTTTTCAAGCATTGTTGGCCGTATGTTACGAATAACACGAACAATGTCGGCCTCCAAGGGACAAATTGTTGCTGGTTTATTAGCATAAACCAGTGATCTCACGTGGCTTAACAGGAAACATTCGAGTGGTGTCAAATCGCACGATCTTGGAGGCCAATTGACAGATTCATTTCTCGAAATCAACTTATAGCACATAGCGTCATCCTATTGAAATCACACCTCTCCCGTATCTAATGTCAACCATATTTTCAAACAAAAACTCATTGAGCTTGGCGTGGTAACGATCGCTATTGACCGTAAAAAGAACTCCGGCTTAATTTTTTAAGAAATAAGTTCCAATGATTTTACCAGCATTTTTCTGGATGTAATGGTGTCTGTCGAGTGCCGCAGATATTGTGAGAGAATATTAAAGAGTTTAACAAAAATATGCCTAAGACCTGGCAGAACTTTGGAAAAAGAAATCATGGTGTTATTAAATTTATTACAAGACTATCAGAACAAAAGTATACACTACTTTCGGTCCGTAAACTGGCATGGCTTCTTGCGAATTTTTCCTGTTTTAACGAATCTAATTCCTAGAAAGCTAATGGTCACGAGATACTCACGAGAAAAAACTAAGTTATCGAAAAATCATTTATTATTTCGACTGTCAAACCTTATCTAAACATTTTATACAAACTTGCTTCCATTGCTGTGCCACATTTATCGGCGTTTCTTTATATCCTAATTGTTTTTTTAGAAATTTCAAATGAATAATTAACATTTTAATGAAGAAACAATCACGCAAAAATTCTACTCCTACATCCTCACAAAAGCGTTCATGCATAATACCGTGATTAGATCGAAAAATTACTCACAATAAGACATGAGCACTCGTGATCATGCATGATTTACGCAAATCAGGTAATAGGCGTGATCTTCTTTTATGTTCTTTGCTTGTTATAAAATCTTCGCCTGGCGAGACAATTGTATTTTGACCCCAGTGGCATTGATAATTAGATATTTTGTTAATAATTTTTACTTCTTAATCAGAAGCAGAAGATCGGAAGCATAAGTTCATTTTAAAATTATGAAGAAATTAGAAAAAATCTTAAAAAAAAAACTTCTTTTTTAAAATTGGTTTTCTGTTGGTTACGTTATTTTCGCGATCACATTTTAAAAATGAAGGCGACAAATTTATTTGTTGGCTAAATTAAAATTTGTATTGAAATGTCCTGAACAACTTGGAAAACAATAAAAAACATTAGTTTAGCGGCTAGGATTCGTTACGTTTCTTGTTCTCAAAGGTGAGCAATTAAAAGAAAATTAAATCTATTTTAACAAAAAGTCTTCGGATTTTTGTTTTATTTAAGGATATCAGGTACTTTTTAGGAGATGTAAAAGCAAAGCAATTGAAGGCTTTTTTTTTTAGAGTTGTATACTTTTAGTCTGAACTTTCATAGCAAAGAATTCAAAATCCTCCGTTTTATTAAAATTTGAAGCGACATAACTTGTTGGTGGCTTAAATGCAAGGATCAAAAATTTGATGAGGTTATGTTAGGTTCGTTCGGTTAGTTTTGTCAATATCTTCTGGTTTAAACGTGGGTAGCATAAATGTTATTGTTTAAAAAAAATGTGCCGACTCCTTCGGTCAAATCTAATAAGGCTTAGGGAAAAGGGCAATATCACAAAATATTGAAAATTATATTTAATTCTCAAATACAATGTATAAAATCCCGAAATAAATACTGGAATACTTTTGCTCAACTACACTCCCCTGTATTTTTTTCTTTAAGCTCCACAATATATTTGGTATGAATGCTAC
This sequence comes from Phania funesta, assembly GCA_963932375.1. Lineage (NCBI taxonomy): Eukaryota > Metazoa > Arthropoda > Insecta > Diptera > Tachinidae > Phania > Phania funesta. The sequence goes on along the minus strand of OZ010653.1, from coordinate 96,252,772 downwards.
TTTACATCCATTCCGAATTCGCATTACTCTTTGTCATCAACATCTTATTATATTAAGAGTTTCTTATTTCACAACTCTTAATGTCTTCATGTAACAAGAGAACGTTATCAAGTTTGCAAAAATTTTTTCACTTTCATTATTATGTAACCATAAACTGGGTTCTCTCTTATCATGTTAATTTATTCAAAAAGAAAAGAAATTAACATACGTTATCCTTCGTTCCTGGAAATTTTGTTTAATCGTCAATACAATTATATTTTATTGCGCCATAATTCATCAGTAACGATCTTTTTTTGGTTGCAGTTTTTTCTTTCTAGCTCATTGTTATCTAACATCTACATATCGCAGTTTATCAATGATATGCGATCAAAAGTGATTAATGTCCTTTTTAGCAGCACTTAAAAAATAAAACATTTGTCGTTTTATGGTAGCAATGCTTGTCATAGATAATGCTTAATTATAATTTATTACGTAAGTATGGTAGCAAGAGAAGTCTTGAGTGCACCTTTTTATTTTCAATTCATTCTTTTCTCAAATAGCAAAACGTGAAATTATATACAAATTTTATTTTATGCTTCCTGATACGGCAGTAACTTCGTTTCAGTTTCAATTTATATTTGGGGTTGCAAAATTAACAAGACCATTATTTTGCATTTTTGTGTACGTTCTCCATTCGCTGGTACTCTACTTATATCGTTCAAGTATTTTTATGTTTCTTTATATTTTTTTTATTTGTGTGAAGTACACACACACACACATATATAAATTAATTGTTATTTTAATATTTATGACATCATATAAATTTTCTTTTATTGCACTTTAAATGCTACACATTTATGGTGGTAATAACCCTCCTGAAGGTTTTCTTTATTACATTTGGTTTTGGTTTCTCAGAAGGGTGTTTTTGCTTCGTAGGCAAGAAGTAGGTAAGGTATGATAAACAAATTATATTTTAGCTTCTTGTAAAGCGAAATTTGCTAAACGAAAACCAAAGAAATTAAAATATCAAAAAGTTTAGTTCCTTAGTCCAATTTAAAAGAAAATATTTTGCTGAGAGTTGCTATAACAACTCATATACCGTGTAACCTCGATAATAGCAACACCCAAATTTTTAACATTGTTGACGCTGTTATCACAACCTTTAAAAAAACAAAACGTCAATTAACGAAACGTAACTTAGCAAGGAGCGTTATCAATGTTTTTTCGTTAATAACATGCAATTTTTACTTTACACAAAATATCAGTACATTCTTTTAAATATGTATTTTTTAGTTTATATTTTTGTTTTTTATTGGTTTTTCTTTATTTTAATCAAAGTAAATGCACTTATTTTAAAAATTATTATTTGTTTTTTTAAAGCAATTCATTCGGTTTTACATAACCTCTTGAATCTACAAATAGGCATACAACTAACTGTTTATTGATTAACCTAAGCGAGATTATGCTGGACATCTTTAATAAAGACTTAATAATGTCCCTACGATAGTCATAATAAGCCGGTAACAACAACTATACTAGGTATACCTAGGAGTACTATATAATGTATTTATAGACCAACGTGATTTTTTAATGTTTGTGTTGTTAATATTATCAACTAGGCCCTATGCAACACGACCTGAAGATCTCTTGTGCGATCTGTATCTCTCATTGGAACAGTTTTGGGTCACGAGTAAATCGAATTGCCTTCTTCAGTGAGCGTTTTACTCTGCGAAAATCAAGATCTCAATAATCACAGAGTACATGCTCAGATATCTAATTATTTAGGTCTTAGAATCATTTAATATTTTCTGAATTCTTTATCCTAACTTGGTGGTGTCATATACTGAAATATCCGGTAAACCTAGTTATTCTAAGCTCACTCCTTTGCAGTATCAGAATTACCCGGAAAAGCATAGTTAACCAATTTACTGGCTTGATACAACCTTCCGAGTCAACCTAGGAACTAGTTTTTAATTTAAATTAATTTTATTGCTTGAAACAAGTTCACTTTTAGACTTAATATATTCCGTAACAATTCCTTCATGCGATAATAAGGTCTTGATAATTTCTTAGCTGTGCAACATTGTGAAGATTTTTCTTCAGGCATGCCCTAGTACAGATGAAGATAGCAGTTTCAGTTTGGTACAACTACCCCCTGCACAGTGTCGCCATTTTCCTCTTTAGAGCCTTTAGTGAAGCACACTTGATAGGGATCTATGTGCCACCAAGATTGGTCCTTGTTACGAATGAGGATTGCATATTTACTTTGTCACACTAGAGGCGATGACAATGTTTTTCATTATATTCAACTCGTTGAAAGAACATGTAATGAGTTAAGTCCTTGAACTTTTGGTAACATTAAAGAAAACCCCTTTCTTTCGACGAATTTATTTTTGGCTCCTTGAGTACACCATTTTGTAGGGCCTTATAAATATGCAGAATAATAAAATAAGGAGAGAGGCGCCCAGTATCGTCTCATGATAATGTAGTGTACAATTAAAACACAATATTTTTTTGTATAATGCAGGGGGCCGACCGCACACTAACAAAAAATTTAGGCAACCGATTTGTACTTTACGACTACATTACTCTCATACAAGTCTGGGACTACCTTTACTTTACTATCTTTACTCTCGAATGTAGTGGCTTCAGCCTGCCGACTGCTTTCATGCTATCTCGGTTTCTCTTGCTGATTGCACTTGTCTAAGTCTTAGTACCACCATGGCATAGTCTGTATTTAAACTGGAGATCGACTGATATCGCATACTTGAGACCAAGACCCCTCTTGGCCACGCATCCCTGGCGTATGCTGTTCCACCGTGCATTAGAGATTTTTTATACGAGAGTGTTAGCTTATCTCCGCTCGACTTATTTAACCAAACTCCTAGCAGAGACAGGAACCTGTTATAGGCCGCCACCATATGGAGGTATAAGTCAGAACTTCTGATAGTGCACTTACTTTGTGCCTGCAAGCTGACGGCCAGACACAAGATTTAAACGACATTTAGTTCGAACAAAAACAAGCAACCTTGGGAATACGATTTTTATTCCTTGAATTACGGATCTAGAGGGAAGGCAATAGAATAATGTCCCTTTTTCTACCTCAAAACATTCGAACGATTTGACAATGGTTTTGTTTTCCTTCAAATTGTAAACCAGCAAGGCTAACGTAACACTTCACATCAAAATCAAGTCATTAAAAATAAAAACTTCTGTCAACGAATTACGGCAGAGAGGACAAAAAATATACATCTGTCATCGTTTTGAAAGATTACGGCTGGCCTTTTGTAGGGGCTTATAATTTTGTAACTATAATTAGAGGCCACCCCTAAACGCCTCATATGTCAAATGCTCGAAAGCATCATCGAAACTCGTATTTCAGAATGACCCAAAATTGAAGAGGATTATATTTACCGAACAGTCATAGTTCCACTGCAGGATAATAAATAATGATTAAGTAAAGGTCGGTACTTAAGTAATTTGGTGGGAGAATTTATTGTTGCTTAAGTCAGAGAGCATGTTAGCGCTGACAACAAATAAAATAACGGCGTTTGGTATATTTGAATACGTTTGAGAAAGTTGTCTCCTTTTGTTATAATGTGAATATTTTCCCGAAAAATATTTATAGGCTTAGATTTCTAGAGCGTTATAAGTCAAATTTTTTTACCAACTTTCTAAACATTAACAAGCAAAATGAAACTGTATTAAATTTCTAAAAACACCTGGTAAATCATTTACGTTTACATATTACCCATGACTAAAGAAGAAACATGAAGTTTCATAATGAATCCAGTTAATATTTTTTTGTAGAAAATTTTAATGAATGACATTTAAAACTACAAGTACATAAACTAACGTAGCATAACAAATTACAACAACTTAAACAATAAAAACATTAATATAACAATCAACAATAAAACAAAAATTATAATGGAAAACTCCAGGGGCAACTGACAACATTAACGGCCTAAATAAATTAACATATCAATTGAAACATGAATCAAATGTGTCTACGAAATTAAATACAAAGAAGCAAATTCAAAGAAACGCTAACTATATAATTTACAACAACAAATAAAACAACGGTTTGAAATATGAAAAAACCACAGCAAACAAACGTGTAATAAAACTTTAATAAATCATAAATAGCCAACTGACATGCGAAGGTTAAAGAATTAAATTTATGAAAGCTGCTTACGAATGCGAAAATGTATATTCGAGCAAACACAAACAATGGTTAAAAGTTTTAGGTGAAATGGCATTAGATCAGCGAATACATTATACCAACCCAAAGATATTTGTACAGAGTGAAATGGCAAAATGTGTACAAAACATGCAAGTGAGGAGTTGAGCAATTAAAAAATGTGTAAGAATATCAAAAATATAAACGAACGAGTATATAGAAATAAAGCAAAAATTTTTGCATATCAGAAGCCTAAGTGAAATTTAAAACTACTGACCCTTATAACACTATATTTGAAACTCGATATGAAATTTTCAGTTTTTTTTCGTACGAAATACTCTTTCTAATCTGAAGAAGTTTATTTTCAAATAAGTTCAGAATATGTTTGGTGAAGATACTCGTACATTGTTTTGTAATAAGAAAAATCAACATTTTCAATTCATGTACAAAGACAAGAAGAAAAGCAGTTAAGCAACAATAATTCAAAATAAGAAAGCGCTGTGAATTACGATTATATAGCGGGCATATCTGTTTCCATATCACCCTTTTATCTCTCGTAACAGCACTTTTCGTTGTAAAAAATAAAATATTTCGCCGTACAAAATTATGCGATCGACTTCTTGACTAGATAACTTTTTTTCATTAAGCTGGCGAATTACGCCAGACGTTGTCACATATCAAATAACTGAGATAGAGACCATGTTTTCCACATAATGGATGCAAAAATGAAAACTAAAAATTAAATTGTTATCAATGAGGCTAATAGACGGCTGTACGAATGTGCAAATCGCCCAAAAAATGTTTACAAATAGTTGGGCGATTGAGTTCAACAACTTTGCACCATTTATGCATATTTTAAGAAATTTCAAATGAAATATTGGCCAAATTTTCAAAAATTTTAAATTCGACAAACAAATTTTTTGCATAATTTTAATTTGAATTTTGGTGAACTTGCTAAAGTCGGCCTATATTATGACACCATCTAAGAGAGGCAGTGCAGAAATGGTTTGGTAAACGAAGCGTGTTTTAGACACACACCAGAGATGAAAGTGCTTGGTCCTGGATAAAGGACTCCAACGAAGAGAATCTTTAGTAAGCAAATTTCTTCTGGCCTTAGGCATTCCTGAAGCCGGCTACACGAGATGAAGGTTTCCTACTGCTATACGTAAACCTACTAAAACGCCCTAAAATTTTTGTAAAAACAGTTGTGAGGTTATTCACCAACTTTGCGCGATTTGACAGTTTGTGAAGCTTGGGCATTTGTTCGATATGAAGTATTGCCTAATTTTTATAAATGATAAATCACCAAATAAATATTCATACGAATTTTGGGTAATACGATGTAGTAACAATTACCAATTAATTTCGGGAAATTTTTATTGTTTTTAGTTTGACAATTTTTTCACAATCTTTGGGTGTTTTTTCATGGAGGCATATCACGCAAACTTCTTGGCTGATTATTTATTTTTTATTTTCAATTGGAGGATTATTCCTTCTCTATGTCGTCTAGAATACGCCTTGCACAAAACACTACTAAATAAATAAATATTTGTCCATTGCTAGAAATTGGTTACGGCAAACTTATGCTGAGCTTGTTTGGCTCGGAAAGTTTTCTGTATTTTCATGGCGATATAAGAATTATTTTTAAATTGCCTTCGTAAATTCGGTAAAAAATTCATGATTTCCTTTGATCTTATAAAAGAGTTGTTACACTCTGTCACTTATTCTTAAATTATCACTTTACAATTTTTATATGATAGCGTCAATTATATTTTGGAAAAACACTGTAACTAAGCTGTTAAATTCCAAAAACGAATTGCGCACTTCAATGTCTATCACCCTGTATTTAATTTAGAAAATGTTTAACATATAGCTAGACCAAAGGTGATGAAGAACTTATTTTCATGAAACTCAATTATCATATTTTATAAATACAGTTCAGGCAAAAATAAAAGGTTGCCAATTTTTAAGAAGGGGGAGTTGGGAATTCGCAAACTAATAACTAATTTTACGTGGGATAATTGAAGCTGCTGGTCTTTGCTAGAAATTCAGAGACGAAAGTTGCCTTAGGATTTAATGCGTTAACATCTTGTTAGAAATCTACGGTTATGAGTTATATAAAAGAATTGTTTGAGTCGTTTGTTCAAAAAGTGGCATATAGTAATTCATATAGTTTTTAGATCAAAGCACTAAGGAGTTTACATTCTAATATTATCTAAAATTTTATTGCTAGCTTAAAAGAAGATTTATTTGTACTTGTTATCTTAGGCTACTAATAATTCTCACAGTACAAAACACATTGTGTAGTCATTGAAAAACCGCAATTTTCGATTACCATTTAAAGAGTGAATATACTTTCAAAATAAATAATTTAGCAAAGCTACTGACTCGATATATTTAACGGAAGTGATGTTTTGAGACGGCATTGTTATAAGAAAAATTAGTAACAAATATATTCGCCGCTGTTATTATTGTAATACATTAATTTTTACTATAATAAAATATAATATAATATGAATTATAACGATATATATGTAAATCGCTTTCAAAATAAACAAGCTCGTGATACCATTAATTGGCAAAATATCTCCCGAACGAAATCTCATTCGTGCTCAATGTATTGATAGAATTTTTCTTTTATATGAAAAGGTTTTAGTAAAATGTAATTAATGTTATCGCTAAATTGATTTTTTGTAAAACCGACTTATGCCACTTTTAACATAAACGGCTCATATGCCAAAAATTATATTCAAATAAAATGGTAAGACACTTACGTTCACAAAAAATAAAAAAGGTATACTACATAGGTTTGCCATTCTGCTTGTAATTCCTAAAATATTCATTTCCGATCCAACAAATTATGTATATACTAGATCCTTCTATAGGTTCGTTCAATTACCGCTGCCCATCTGTCCGATGTTAATGAACATTCTCACAGCGTTAGACAATCTAGGATCTGGAAACTTGCACCACTTGATCAGTGAGTTTGGCGAATTTCCGGTATTTGAAATCATCCATATTGGTCTACAAGTTCCCGAGATATTGGCGTTTTCACTCTTCTGGGGAATCGCAGTAAAAAGAGTTCTGTCCAAAAATTTTCAATTAATTTAAAAAACAAAAAACGATATTAGTATTTAATAAACGATACCAGTATTTACTACAAAATAAAATTATAGTCCAACAATTATAAGTTACAATAATAAAAAATTCACCAAATATGTAAAAATCAAATATTCTACCAAAAATCTAAAATAAAGTAGAAATTTCAACAACAATTTACGAATTCACAAAAATTTATATTTTTTTAACGAAACAAACCGAAATTGCACCAAAAATTTACGAAAACTACAAAATTCGGCAAAATTTCAATTGACTAAAAGTTAAAAAATACCAAAAAAAAAAAAATTTTTTTAATAAAATAAAATTATTGTATAAATAAAACAATCCCAAACATTCGCTATTTCTTAAAATGTCAAAATAAAATTTCTCCTTTTACCATAATTTTTCAGTTTGGCCGCAAATTTGCAAATAAAAACAAAATTTATGTTACACAAGGTCGAAAGAGCTAATTTTCAGAAACACGGAACCAGCGACAAACTTCACCATATTTTGACCGAAAACTCTAAATTTTATCAAGTAAATATTAGAAATGTTACTCAAAATCCAATTCCGCTAAAATCCACAATACACAAAAAAAAAATCGAAAATTAATCAAAAATTCATTAACATTCGGAGAAAAGAGAAACAAATGAAGAGCGCAGTAATTTAGAAAAAACATCTCATCTATTACCCGATCTATAATACTTATATTAAAATGAAAGGAGTGTTTAAATGCTAAATAAGCCGACTAAAAATTTAATATCGCAAACAATCCTTTGCACCAAAAAAAAACTCTGTAATAATTTTTTAGTAGTTCAATACTTTTGTGAAGGGTATATGAGATTCGGCACTGCCGAATATGGCTCTATTACTTGTTTTCTTTTATATTGGGCCGATCTAAAGAAATCGTCATTTACAACAGCATGAACTGTAAATCATGGTTGTTGCATTTGCTGATAAATTAAAAAGATAAAATAATAACCGTGCTTGTTGTACAATTCACCAATATTATTTTTTTGTTCAGTTAATTGGGGTTTTTGCAAGTTTAATTTTTCTCCAGTTCAAGAGTTTTGAATACAATAAATTTCCTAAATGCATGTTAAACAGTAGTTAAACCGAAACTATATAGCAACAGTAAAAACAGTCATAATTTAAAATGCTACTACGGGTATTTTAATATGTGTGTGGTAAAAAATGTTTATATTAATTCTATTTCTTTTAAAAATTTATTTAATATGACACGACATTACAATTGACTTAAAGTGACAAACAACAAAAGCTTATGAACTCTAATAGTAGCTACATATATTTCCTTGCTTGTGTGTGTTTTCGACAGGAGTGGCCAACCTTAAGATGGAATTATCTTTTGTTCAATAGAAAAACAAACAGTAAATATGTTTTTCTGGCGGCTTTGAATTAATTATGCCAAACAGTTTATCATAACTTTGGGTCTTTAAGTTTGTCCAATAATGACTTAAACACTAATACCTTCGGGATTTCATATAGTGGCTGTGGTTTATACCCAAATCGCGTGAAGATCTTGGTACAGCATCAATTTGGAGTTGCATTGCAATGCAGGCTGCCAAAAATATAAGTGTTGACAACATGAGAATTGGTACCTCAAAGAGGTTGTTACCAGGGTCTAGACAGTTATGGTATTCAATTGCTACCTATTCAAGTGCATATGGAGCGTTAATAGTCGCATATTTATACAGCCAGTATTAAAACTGCCCTCGGGTCGGGTCGTAAAACTGATGCCGACGTAAATTATGGCATATCTGTGACTAACCAGAAGACACACCTTTCCTACTATGAAGAAGTTCCAAAGATAAATTTTTGCGCGAAGTCAACGAAGCTTCTTGAAGTGGTCATTCACCGAAAATTCCTATATTTTTAGAGTTTATTTTCAGAGATATTTTCACCCTCTATTTAGCGTCTATTGAATTAATGTAAAATTCATATAAATTCTAAAGTAAGAACATTTCGTGGTCGTCAGCTGGCAGACACAAAGATATGGCTTGTCGAAACTGAGTGCAATGTCAGAAGGTCTAACTTATACCTCCACGTGGTAGCGGCCGGTAAGAGGTTCCTGTCTCTGCAAGGGGTCTGGCTGAATAAGTCGAGCGGCGAGATGTTAAAACTCTCGTATACAGAATCGCTAATCCTCGCTGAAACAGCATGCGTGCGTGGCCAAGAGGGTGATTGGTCTTAAGTATTCGAACTCTGGAGTTTCAGTACAGACTTACCCGTGCATATGCAGGTCTCTGTGGGTGGACACATTTTGCTTCATTAGAGGAATGAATTAGGAAGCCTCGTAAGCTGCCGAGACGTTAATCTCTGCAGAAGCGACGGTTTATATTGGCCAAAAAATGAATCCGGAAAAGATGGAGAAGAAAGCCGCACGATGGGAAGAATGGTAAATCTATAAAGATACTTCTAAGGTGTGATACTCCAAAAGGGATGTATAATGAAGCCTCGCATGAGCGGAGAGGTTAATATCTGCAGGAACTCTGGTGTTTATTGGCCAATGAAGGAATTCTGAAAAGTTAGACAAGAAAACCTCGCAAAGGGTGGACTTGGCAGCTTCTAAATATACTCCTAAGAAAGAAGCTGAGACGGTGCATACATTGTGTATGAATGTCCAGCACTGGCTAGCATAAGACGGGCAGGCACTTGCTAAGTGTAGATGCCATGGTGGACCCTAAGCCTTAAACAAATGCAAGCAATTACAATAGACTACGTGATGAGGAAGAAGATGGACAGTCTGAAAGCACTATAGTCGATAGTAAAGGCTAATGGTAGCACGTGACTTGATTGGGTGTAAGGTAATCTTAAATTACAAATCGATTGTCTGAATTCAATTCGTGGAAAGAATTGGGTGGAAAAAACCTTCCTTAAAGCTTGGGATATTTTTCGAACTGTTTTTGTAACATTTATAAAATTTTTTTAATCGAAATTCCATGTTGTCTAACCTATGCTTCAGACTGTGGACAACATGTGCGATATAAAAGCTGTACAAATTGGAGGGGATCAGGACCACACTAATAAGGGCATTGATGGCACTATAATACGTCCAACTCAGAGAGCTATCCAAAAGAATTGCTTTAAGGGTGGAAAATACCACACTATTATCGGCAGGATTTTAACAAGCCTACTCATCTACGTTTAAGACAGGGTACTCAAGGTGCTCTATACGACCAGTATGTCCCAAACGCATCTCTAATATATTTAGCACGAATGTCTTCTATATTTTAATATAGAATATTCTAATATTTTAAATATTTAAAGGGACTCCTAAATAATCCAGGAACAACTTTAGCAGTGAATCCTAAACACTTTTCATACACAGCCGAAACAGACTAAGATTATTATTGTATTTGTAATCGCTAACAAAAGTAGAGACAGACTATTGCTGAGGACATATGCAAAACAAATTGAAATGATTTTGGTTTATACTTCATTTTAATTCCTCCCTATTAAAGGTAGGACACTCTGCTTCGCTTTGTTTTCTTGTTTCTTACAAAAAAATGGTGACTTTCCTTTTGCTTTATTTACATTTGTACGACCGGTAGTTGTTTGACTTCTAATTTTGAAGAGTTTGTCATAATTCTATATAGTTACTCTACCTACTGTAGCTAAATACACTCATATACTTGACTACCCATTCATTATGATTTAAATAAAAAGCATAAAAAGCCACCATTCACATGACTTGTGGTCATAATCGTGTTTTGTAGTTAAATATGCTTTTTTGCCTCCTCATCATCTATTTAACTTTTGTACAGGGCTATAATTTATGTTCCCTTTTATCACAAAACCTTCCAACGAAAAACCAGCCAACCATGCGTTTTGTAATGTTGGCTGGCTGGTTAGTTGATTGTGTCTGTTATTAAAACTACAAATAATCTTTAGTCTTATAATGATAACTTACTTGCTTTTGCCTTACGAAAGAAATAAATTTTCTTTATTTTCAGCTTTGTTTTGAATTTTTGTTAGAAGTTTTGGTTTTGTGTTTGGGCAAATGTGAACTTCGTTTGTTATTATTAGTAAAAATAGTTATTTAACGTTGCGAGGAATGGTTAGAAGTGTAAAGGGCAGAAGTTTTTTAGTGAACAAAAGGATTATAGAGGAATTGCATAGTAGGTCTAATTTGTTTTACCATAAGCTATAGCAAGTATTTTGTTGACTTCGAGGGCTTATTGGCCAAGAATTTAGAAAAACACATAAGCAAAGGTCTAATGGAGTCAAATATAAATAACATTGTCCTTGCGACAACCATACAATCAACCATAAAATTTAAAGCTGCATATTATTCGAATGTTCCTACATATTACCCCATTTGGTTCAGAAAGTGGACAGTCATTTCCCTTGATTCTAATACATCATCGTTTCTAAAAAATTCAATCTAATAATGTCTAGAACCTAGACAAAAAAATCAAAAAATCAGCCTTGTCGGCGAAAAGGAATTTTGGCCTAAAATTGTGGTCACTTTTCAGCTTCTACCGGTGAATTTTAAGAGATGTACTCTCACTGGGTGGACTTCTAGTAGTTTGGCGGGAGTATTTGTTGTTGACATACCCACTAGACCAGTCAACACGAACTTGGTCACCAAACGATGAATAGTCTTTCGAAAAGAACCGTATAAATAGTAAAATGTAATAGTAAAAACACATAGTTTGACAGTAATGTGTTAAGCATTTGTTATCGGAAAGATATGGACCAGGAGAGGAACCAAAGGTATAGCGAATGTTTGCGCCATGAATCCTTCATATGGTCAGCAACAAAATAAGAGCTTTCTTTGCAAAGAAATTTGAAGGTGGTGTAAAGTAATTCTGGCTTCATGAAAGTGTCTGATCCATATTTTGACATCAAACTTGATATTTGGTCTCATATATAGAAGCTGCGGTAATGGCACCTTAAGCACCAAGCTGTTTTCGGGTGCAGTATTTCTATGGAGCTGAAGGCAGTACCTAAACTAGCGTTTTAGGAGAACAATTTTACAAGGTTTTAGACTGCAGCAACTGACAGTCGTTTCTAATCAAATTTGTGGTGGCGAGGTCAAATCTGCACATCATTTTATTTTTAAATTGGTTGTAGGTTCCAAGATATACCGTTATCATCAAAATAAAGAAAGTGGCACCACATACTCTATATTAGTATTAGTAGTTCGTTCTATTTGGCTTAGTGTATAACTCGAAAATCCGCATGAAATTTATCTGCTAAAATATTCTGCTCAGTAGCTTCAGATATATCGAGGAAGTTGTAGCGAAAAAAAAACATTTCAATGCAATGTTTGAAAATGTTTGATATTTTAAAAATTATTATCTTTAAATAAAAAGAGTCGAGCCCAAATGTTGACCTGAACCTTAACCTTGTGTTATCAGCATGATTTCTTGTTACTTCGGACATAATTTTGTTAAATTTCCTTTTGAAAAGCGGTTTTATGGGTGCCATAGTGCAATCACCATTCCGTTCAAAACCCATCGAAAACAGAATAGAAAAAGTATTTAAAAATGCTTAAATTTAAAGTTCAACAAAGTTGTCCAAACCTGACTAAGTTATGTTAAGAACTTGGTCCCAATTAGATCTGTATGATGAAATAACACACCAATTATTGAGAACCCTTTACATTGTGTTTATTATATGGTCACTGCAAACACTCATACTTGTCTCAACACTAGTTTCGTGTATTACCTGTACAAAAACAACGACCCAAACTAATTGCCGTAGTTTTTTTTTTTGTGCTCAGTAATTCATAAAATTCTTTGTCACATTTGTCATTTTTAATGTTTTTCTTGTTTGTTTCCCTTGATACTTGCTTATATTCTTTCATTGTTCTAGAATTCTAAATTTACTTAGTTTTACATTAATTTTCTATAGTAGTTGTTGTCGCTTTGCTACTTGTTGTTTTTGTTATTGTAAAATATTTAGTTGGCAACTTGTTTATTACGGCCAGACGTTATAATTTTCTACGCCTGTCACTTTTTTGTCGGCAACTCTTAATTATGTATGATTTTTATTTAAATGTGACAGTTTTGGCGTTTCATTATTCATGTGGGTGGTTGAACATGTTTCAAGAAATTTGTATTAAATGAGGGCAAGTGTGGGACATGAGTTTTGAGAGACGGAATATCCATAGCATAAATTGGCATGGGGTGGTGATTTTTAAAGGGTTGATTGAGTTTCATAATAACATAAAATATTGAAATCCGAATAATACGAGTAGGTGTATTTTATGTCATAAATTCATGGCTGATATTGACATGATCGACGTAAGCAGCTTTAACCCCAAAAAAAATGGTCTGCACGTGTTAGCCATATAACTGGTCCTTAGCGGGATATAAATAAGTCCCTGTCCACACATGTAATTTAAGTTACTACATTTGTAACATTTTTTTATAAAGACAAGTAATTCTCAAGCAACTAATATCTACTAATTATTATTTAAAAAATGGTGCTATTTTCTGTCGAAAGGGATATATTAGATGGAAAAGGTAGAGAAGTACAGAAAAGCTACTGCAATTGCAAGTTTATTGTTAGAACAGTGTTGCGGCGCCTCTGATGTTGCGTATATCAATTCAATAATGAGTTCATCAATTTCGTTAATTATTTTACTTCATTAAAAGCTAGTATATTTCAAAAAAAATATGTTATTTATTAGCGGCTGGGATAGAAACCCAATCACCTATCCATCGGATGCTCAGTAGACAAAGCGCTAAGTACTTAAGACGCACCACCCTTATGTTGCAATTTTTGAGCTTATAGGGGAGAGGTGAATGAAGAATGGATAGTGGTATTCAGTTGCGTGTACTGGTAGTTCTATTTTGGTTTTCGAATTCATACTCTTCAACTGGAACATAGAAGGTAAAAAAGAACTAAAACAGCAAAAACATTTTTAAATATGTTTGAACGAGAACTACCTCGCGGAATGCACCTCTCAGCAAGTTGATTATGAAATGTTTCGTTGTAGGAAAGCCTTTATATTTCATAATTTCCCAAAAGTTAAATGTTACAAGAATCCTCAATAGATATAGCGCTTTACGAGTTGAAATATCAGAAGTATTAAAGGGGTAAACTTGTTATTATACTGTGCAAAAAATACTCAAAAAGGATTCATGGATATGGGAAATTGCATAGCCAATTAGCTAGCAAAAGGTGGCAAATCTTGCAGCTCTCACACATTGACGAATTATCAGGTTTCCAAAGAGCAAATTAACTGTGGGTCACATGTTATAACTCAGGTTAGATGATGGGAACAGTATAATAATCTGATCCATGTTAGACCGGATTCGAACCAGGCATAGCAAAATATCTATAGCAGATATGGCAATCACGCCATAAGAATGGCTTTGCCAGCAAATGACTACTGTAGAAGCTGTCACAATGTAGATAAAGACGATACAGTATTTCGACTTTCTGTTTCCCTATTTCTGCTCTTTTCCCACATGGGCATGTGTTGCTGATCTCTTGTACTTTTTAATGTAGAGGTATGTAGAAGGCTTCCCCAGTGGCTCTTTTTATATGTTTAATAATAGCTACAACTTCCAATTTGTTTCTATGTTATCATACCTGTTTCTATCCTCTCTAGTTTTTCTGGACACTTTGCCTTTGTATTTTATATTTCTAGCCCGTATACGGCTTTATGTTATTGCACTATGGGTCATTCGCAGTTCGTTAAATGGAAAGGCCAAAAAGCAATACAACGGGAGGAGAAAGTTATTATTAGAGTGAGTGGATTCGGTTAGAGTAATTATAGCTACATTTTATAATAAAAAAAATACTAAGGCAAAGTTATTTAAAACATAAATAAATAAAATCAGCAAGTTTAATAAATAAAATCAGCAAGCAGCTCACAAGTCTCTAAAAACATTTCTCTTAAGAAAATATTTCCTAAATTTGTAGAAAAATTTCGTAACCCGGATATGTCCACGTTAAAATGTGCTTTACGCCCTAAAAAACGTGCGTACGTCCATAAGTGTGGTATAGATTTTGTTTTAATTGTCATTGAAAAACATATATTTCAAAACACATTTATTAAGGAGTAATATAAATAAACATTAGTGTTGTTGTTCTTACACTCGCTGCATGGTGTCACTTTGGAGACCCACAAATAAAACAACAATGTTGTTTCTAGGAGTCTTAAAATTCATTTGTTTCATTATAAATTTATTTTCGACAATTTTGTTACCAAATTGACATGTTTATTATTCCAACACAGGCAGAGAAACATAAAGATGGCCGAATTAAATAAACGAAATGAAGCGACGGACATCGATGGCCAACAACGATACAAAACTAAACAAAGTAAATTAAATATGGTGGTAAATTGTGCATGATTTTAGGACTGTGTACATGTGTGTGAGAAAAAGTATGATAATGGCACTGTATCTATTAGAACGCACGTGATGTTTTTTGTTGCAATGACACTTGAAAACAATTTGTTGCCAAGTAATTTATAAGTTTCTTCTCACATGACCCCTGACATGTGATTGTTGTAGATATTCTAGTACATCCGCATCTCAGCACAGAGCAGCATATGTTGGTTGTCATTGTTTGTATTAAATTCTTTATATTTGTTGTGTTATTTTTGGATAAGACAAATGGTTTTTATATTTCGGAACATGTTGTTTTATCATGAAGTTTAAACTAAATAATGAAAACATAAACGCGTGCGTTCGACCGGAAATGGTACCTTCAGTTCGGCCTTCGAAATTCATAAGTGAAATAGTAATAACTTAAGATTTTTGCAGGGAAATAAGAGAAATAGTTAGGTTCTTTTACAAAAGCAAAACATCAAGTGTTACTGATATTAATATTTATTAGTAAGTACACACCACAGTGTGATAGTTTTCCAGTAAACTACAGACCGCTGTTGCCAAGCTTTCCATACGTTAGAGGTGCATTTAATTGAAATTTGGGTCAAGGAAGTTTAAATTAAAAATAAGATGCATGCTGTGAGACATGTTGCGCTAGCATGCTGAATCAAGGCGACTCATTTCATTTAAGAACAATTTATTGGTTGTTGATTGGTAGTACCAGTTATATAATCGGTATAAAACGCACATCAGACAGTACCTGTGTACGTAGCGGTCCCCACAAATAGCTGGAAATACTAAATAGACTTCACCGCCGACTATAATATTTTTTTTGAAAATGAAATTAGTTTTGAGCCCAATCACGAGGACCATGGCAGTGAGTTACTTTTCAACCAAAATAACTCATAAATTCGGGCTTATTTTTGAAATCATATACACCAAAACAAAAATAACTTATTTGAGTGCTAAAATAGCACATACTTGTGAAAAATGCAATAAGTAAAACTTAAACAACAATATAAACAACCGACATCAAACGTTACCGTTGCTTCCTCTACCGTTGATTCTCTAGACGCTACTCAAGAGTATAATTTAATCTTAATTAAATACTAGTTACACCAAGTTCAAAAGAAAATAATTATAAAAAATGCAATATCCGCAATTAATATATACGGGTGTGTTTCGAGAACCGCTTTCATTCATTATGTACCAGCAGAAACAAAATACATATTTTACACTTTAAACTGTGTGATTTATGCTCAACATCAAAGAACTAAAAACCGCTGACTACTCAGACATGAAATTAACCGCAGCAAAAACATAAGCTGACAAAATGACAAGATAAGTTTACCTTTTTTGACTTATTTATGTATGTAGGTATGTATGTATGTTTACATGGTCGATAATGTCTATGTAAAGAATGTTGGTGAGAGAAAAGATGTAAGTGTTTTAATATGCAGAGACATAATCAAACGGAGATAATAAAGCAGGTGATTAAAAGTATTTTTAGAATAGATATATGTGTTCATTTGAAGACATTTGCTTTCCGAATGATTAGACTGATCTCTTAAGGACTCTAGAGGTCTACATAATGTAAGAAGACATGTAAATAAAAAAAATACCCAGAGGAATCCTTAAACTTAGTTCATAAAGAGAGCGTTGCATACAACTTAAACCTCTATCTTCTATCCAATAATTCGGAAAAAGCGGTTGACGGTATAAACCGTGGTTGCATTTGGAATGCTCAACACAGAAGAAGCAAATTAAATTATAGCATTGATAAAAGAGATCTACAACAGGACAAACTGAGAAAGTTATCACAACCATTGCATTGGAGTGTGGAAAAGTTTCACACTATCGCCCCTTCGGTTCGTACTCGTCATAGCAGATTTCATGCTGTTTAAAACGAGGGGCTATTCAGTGCCTTCAAAGACATATATATAAATCATCTGACCTGGAGCAGTCTATGGCGATCAATCAATCAAATTTATGTCGTACTGGCCTAAATACAAATGCAACAAACACCAAAGAATGACTATTAGAGGCAATACCTCTCCATCTACAAGTGTATCAGTAGATCACAGATATTGTTATCCGCACAATAACAAAATAAGGCAAAGTTATTTTAAAAATATTGCGGCCGTTAAAAGTACTGCGATCAAAAAGAGGACCTAGTTCTTGATATGTTTAATACAACTGCATTTCTAGATAACTTGCTAGTTTGGTAATATTTTTGATAATTAGAAAGTAATAAAAAATATTGCCTAGAAATGGGATGGTATTGTACATATCAAGAACTTGGTCCTCAGTTTGATCTCAGTACTTTTAACGACTGAAATTTGTGGACAGGAACTTGGCCTTATTTTCACATTTATGTATAAGGCCTACCTATATACCAAATTTTATCTCTCTAGCTTTATTGGGAGTGTCCCAAAAAAAACTATGAGTTCACCCTAGTCCCCCTAGATGAAAAGTGCCCGTTTTCAGATTATTCTAATTACTTATTCCCCAAGGCCAATTTAACCTATCTATTGTGGAAGGTACTCATAATATTATTATTAATTAATCCATGTAAAATACACACTGAGCGTTAGCCGACGATGGTACTAAGATTGATGTAGAATATAAGATCAGTAAAATCAGCTTATGGATGATAGCTCCAATTTGACAACACAACAACTTACGTACTCCGTACTAAACTATTGAACCCTAAATAAAGTCAGTTTTTACAACACGGACGGTAGCAAGCCTGTGAATTTTTGGCCATTGTTACGTAGAACTAACTAGATGAAAGTTACAAGCGAAATGCGGAAACGTAAATGGCAATGGATTGGTCATGTACTTCGCCACGAGGATGACGACATTTTTACGAAAGCTCTACGATGGAATCTTTTTCACCGGGTAGCGCGACGACTGCGAATTACTTAAAGTCGTTCCACAGACGTAGGAACGAGATCAGTAAATTAAACTCGGAACAAACTCAGAAGTATAGACTAGAATTGAGTACGTTGGAGAATCGCTGTGTTTGGCGCGCAATAGGAGTGAAGTTGGAAAATTTGTGAAGCATTGAATTGAAATTTTATGCAAAACAAACAGGTTAGTGTCAAAGGGCAATTTAATACGCATAAAAAAATAAAGGGTTTTCCAATATAGGCAGACCGATGTTAACAGTATCTGTCGGCCATGTTATATTGGCAACGTTTATTAAATCTGCTGATTTTTCTTCACCCACTGACGCCAAGTCACAACTGGTTATTCGTTACCACGTCAAAAGATACAATTTTATTTTGAAAATAAGCCTTCGTTAGCACCAACTTCTTAAGGGAAAAATCGTTTGAGTATGCTCGACACTCACAGAGTTCCATTCAAGTTGCTAATTGGTCTCTACTAGCCGTGGTCCTGGTCCCTCATCCTTTAAGTCTAACAGACGGAGGGCAATGTGTAAAACTAAATGTTTCGTTGCCAGATTTGAAGATATCCTTGAGAAGACAATTTACTAAGCCCGATCGAAGAATTACATAGCACAATAATGTATGATCTATAAACGAAAACAATTCTTTTCTCTATAATGGAAATACCATTGGATGCAAAAGTTATAGTGAGACATTTAAATTACAAAAACATCTGTAATCTCCTCTGGCGTTTCTAAAGAGATACTTAAATATAAATATATATGTTTGGAACGATTATCCGTCATCCCTTGTCAATTTTGGTTTGGAGACAAACCGGTTTCTGAACGATAAAAATGGCACTGAAGATGGCAACTAGCCGAAACCGGTTTGTCTCCAAACCAAAACTGACAAGGGATGACGGAAAATCGTTCCAAATATATATATCAGAGCACCCTGTCGGAAAAACAAATGAACAAATAAATATAAATAGTTTTCTGTTTAATATCTTACAAAACATTTCAACTATTGACCCCCCTTATATCGTCTCTACCAATACAACTCTGTTAATTTATTCATACCCTTTCTTTTCAATATAAAATGACAATAAAAAATCCTGTTGATAGAAGTATGCTCAGCATTTTGATGAGTAAATACTCGCATAAAACAAGCAAGACGTAAACAACGTACACACCAGTAATAAAAACTAAATTATATCCTTGAAGGCTATAAAGGATTTTTGCCGCTATTTGTACATGTCTTTTTGTTACACACACACACTCTCTTTTATAAAACATGAAGTGAAATGCAACGCCTGTTTTTAACGTTTTTATGTATTTTTTGTTTGTTTTCAAATTGACGCTTTTTTATGCAGGCAGTCAGGTTTTAAAACCATGATTATGATGCATTTACTAAAACATTTTATGTATGACAAGCACAAACACACACTTAAATTTATAGCACATTTACCAGAAACATGAACAAAAACAACATCAACTCACTAGAGACCATTCAAAGGAACGGCTGCAATGTTAATGTTGAAGATAAACAAAAAAGCCCACGCATTATTTAATTTAGTTTACACAAACATATAATCGTAAAATGCTGAAGAAATAAAAGAGAAGAAAAATGCAAACAATTTAATGCAGCATAACATTAGCACATCAAATTATCGTCATCATACTCGTACTTCAAGTATGAACCGCATGAAAGTGAGTTGGCCCGTCTCCCTACTGCATATCACTCATTTGTCTGCATGTCATTTTTATGCAGTATGATGGTCTTTGAATAAACCGAAAAAGTGAAATGCTAAAACTAACATGAATAAGACTCGTTCAGATGAGCGGTTAGAGGCGACATTCTGGAATCGCTAAGAATGTCAGAGAGTTTCGAATCGCCTTAACATAATTTCCGTGAACTCAACTGCATGGATTGGGTGAGGATGACAAGGATCTGTCACACTACCCATTAAACAATCGATTATTAGAAGAACTACATTCCTTGGTAAAAAGTCTAGTCCACCCTCCTTACAGTATTACTTCAGCTTTGACAAAGTACCATTGCCACCTGCCTTTTTAATATTAGTACCCAGCTAAAATAATTCCAGACTTTTGCAAAATCTTGTAATCGTTGATAGTTTTGTTTGTCTGTAACTACTCTCCTACTGCCTAGGTAATTAAATCTGCGTCTTGTCGCTACAGGGCAATCGCATAGAATGTATCCTAATGTTCTCTATTCCTCCTTACAGAGTCTCCAATAGTTACATTTTACTACAAATATGAATGATAGTTAAGTCTACAGTGTCGTGTTAACAGTTCATAAAATTTAATACCATTTCCACAGACATTAGTAATAGTGCCTATCCTAATACTTTTGGAGTCAATAAGACTCTTTGACTGCCGGACACCTTGTTTTTCCACTTTTCCTACATAAAAATTCTGAACATATGAGACTAGTGTCACCACCCATTTCAGCAATGTTCCAGTATTCAAATCAGAGTAACTGTATTCCTCGCTGCTAAAGCATTTACAGCAATCCCAAACCTACGTTAATTGGAACGAGTAGTTTACGAATGATTTTAAAGCTGTCTGGCTATCCGAAACATTCTCTAGCACAGAGGTGTAAGGTGTGAACCTTGCGTTGAAAAGTCGTAGTTGTTTTCCCATTTCTCAACACTAGCATCTTCCATCTTATACCCGTCAGTGTACCATGACTACGTCCTGTTATAGAATTATCTCATTGTTTTCCTACGCTGAGCGTTAACCGACGTTTACTTTAACTGGGAGATGCAAAGGAGTGAGTGAGTCTAGTATTCGCTGATAAGTCTGGTGTGGGGCACCTTTTCATTGCTCCCGTTGGAAATCATCTTAGCTTGTAATTTTTCTATCTTTGTCTGCCATGATAGAATGGAATTGGTAATGGTGCTACATATTACGGTTTTGTACGACTTCTGTGGTTCACCATACAACTCAAACGCATAACTTGCTCTTAAAGCTGTATTTGTTATTTATGATAAGTATTTTTCAAATAAGAGCTTTATCTGGAACTATTTCCAGATATTTTATATTCTCAGATAAAGTTAAGACTGGTGATTTTAGGCTCCCCAGTTTTAGCTTCCTTCTTCTGGTGTAGGCACAGCAAATCACATGCCTTAAATCTGGCCTTACTATTTTATCTTTCTTTCTTAGTTTTCTGGCCTTAGTAAATATCTCTATGTCAAAAATAAAATTTTGCATTTATAGTAGATGAAGTGCCAAAGTGTTACTGATGGCAACACTAGTGCAATTGGAATGGCTCTTTTCGGATGAGTGAAAACGCATATATCTGAAAGATTCGATCCATAACCCAGTTGTGGGACATCATACCCCAGAGACGCGTGGCCAAGAGAGTGTTTACGAACTCATGCGAACTCTGGATACCCGTCGGTCTCTAATTTTGATACAGACTTACCCGTACATTTGGAGCTCTGTGCGCGTGGTTAACTTTATTTTCATAACATGGATGAATCAGAAACTCTCGCCAGAGGCGGAGGAGTCAATCTTTGAAGAAACCTCGGTTTAAATTCAATCAATCTTCAAAGGTACTTCTAAGGGGTTGTACCATAAGATTCCAATAGGGATGGACAATGAAGCATCGCAACGGGTAGAAAGGAATCACTGTGTTTATTGGACAGAAAAACCTCGCAAGGGGTCCACGGGTCACTCTCTAAAGATGATCCTGCTGGATAGCATAATGCTTAGGACCAGGGCCAGACACTTGTAAAATTTAAATGCAATAGTGGCCTAAGACAAATGCTAGCAACTACGAGAGTCTCCGTGATAAGGAAGGAGACCAACAATGACCATTCGCCAGTCTAAAATTATTACAGTCAAGAGTAAAGGCTAGTGGTAGCTTTGGCCTCAAAAGAGAGTAAGGTAGTCCTAAATAATAAATCGGTAGCCTAAAATAAATTCGAGGAGAGAAGGGGGTCCAAACAGGAATCATAAAATTAGTGGTCTGCTTCATTCCTCTCCCTACATTAATAATAATATTTACTCTTAATGACAGGTACTCCTCTACCCGCTTCTATGTCCACAAAATTTTTCCTGAGTACCCACTTGGTGTTCCAAATACACCACACTAACCTTGAAGACTTTCACTGTTATAGTTCTTATGATAAAGGGAAAGTATTAACTCTTTTGTATGGTGGGCTTCTCTCGACCTCACCGATTCATTTAAAATTTTTAAAGAACGCAATTGGTTTTAAAAATAGCCCGTATTAAGTTTGAAGACGATATAGCTCGCACTAAATTCCAAGCCTCGCGCTGCTGTAGTTCGTTAGATATAGGGGGTACCCTTTCCCACATACCGGGAGTAAAAAGAAAAACAGCCTACACTAATTTCCGGATACATAGCAATTTCCGGTTTCAAAATTTCAAAACGATCGGTTCAGCAGTTTCGGTTTCCATACCAAGCATCAGACTTACAGACATACATACAAACACAGAATTTATTTTACAATAGTGTATTACAATAAAATAATACAATAGATACAACAAAACAAGGCGTTTATGAATTGAACAGTTCTGTTGTTTTTAAACTGTTATTTGTTACAAGTTTATGGCTTATTTTTCTTTCTTTCCTTTTTTTTTTTTTTTTGTTAGGAATATAGCAGCAGACATCCAGAAGCTTCAAAAAAGCAACCAACCAACCAGTTTTAAATGATGGCGGCTTATTTGTTTTAATGTTATTTGTTGTTTTTTGTTTGTAAGGATTTTTATTTATTGCCACATAAATTTTGTATTAAATCATTAGGATTTACTTTAGCGTTTAGTGGTTGCTTTTAATTCATTTGCCTGTGTCTACTCGTTCTCTCTCCCGGTCTGTCTTTCACGAGGACCAGTCAAGTGCATTCAAGCATGGTATTTTTAAACATTCTTTATACGTTTTTTACAAACATACTTGTGTTTAAGGCCTTTAGGTTGAGCACATTTATTTTCTTTCGCCTTAAGATTTATTTACAGAACGTGAGTGATAATTAATGAGCGTTTAATGTTTAACAGTATACTTATGAAGAAAAAGGCCTTTCAACCCGTGTGTACTCATTAGGTATGTACTCGTATGTATGTATTTTTAAGGATATGTTAATTTGACGCAATATTCCGCTGTACCTTAAAGGTTGTTACAACTTTATTTCCCTTTGAAACAATAATGTGAGGAAGAATTGATGATTGTTGGATGGAGGCTGCTGGAAAATTTACGGTGTATATTTCTTTTTTGTTCAAAAACAGAGTAGTGGTAGACTTTCTGTAATATATTACTCTATATTATGATAAAAATTCGAAATCTTTAAAACTTACTTTGATCCGTGCAAAAAAGGGGTAATCCACCGATTTCCATATATGTGATAGTCGTATTTAATTTTGTTCTTTTCAATTAATTTTGATAACTTTTTAAATTTAGTATCGGTGAAGTAAACCGCCTCAATCGCACACGCCAAAATATCCACTTTTTAACTTCTTCACGAATGTTTGCATTGAGCTTGAGAATAGTCTGAGGCAGATTAGCGTACACTTTGCTTTTGAAATGACCCCGTAAAATGTCGGGAGGTTTCAGATATAGGTGGCTGGTTAATGTTGCCTTTATTTGATATCACATGTCCAAGAAGTTGTTAATGATGATTTGCAGTGGCGCATACTGCACCATCGTGTTGGAACTGCTAACCGTCAGACCTTCTTCACGCATTTTTAGGCAGACATAATGAGCCGTTATTCACCGAATTCGTTTCCGAATGGCTTGATTATCGTTCTGGTACAAACTCCGACCCAAACAATCACTTTTTTGCCATAAAATCGTATTTCTTAAACTGTGGCAATTTAGTCAGTTAACGGTGAGCCTCATTTGTCATTGAAATTTGCCTCAAAAATGAGGTTCGAGTGACTATGTGACATTACTGCAAGTGATGTGACCGGTCGAGTAGCAAAATTAATTAACTTTTGAAGGAGACAAATGCAAATCATCTACTGACGAAAAAATGCATAGTGAAAATAAGACTCATTTGGGTTGTGCAAAACATTCTCTTGCCGTTTTATTTCTTTGGTTTTGACCGTTGGTGAACGGTATATGGATGACCCCTCACTGCCACGTGCTCAAAAAAAATTCGACACTAAACGACGAATATTATTGTCAGTTATTAATTTCGGCGATACATGCGTTGAATTAACACCACTTAATGACTTTTTGCAATGTACAATGTCACTATTTCGGGGCGTGGTTTTGATGTAAAGTCATACATGGTGAAAGTTTCATTGATTCGGTATTTCAAAAATATGTACTTTTAACTCAATTCGTTGGCAAAAGTCAAAGTTACTCAGACTTGTCCTAAAAATAGCGCAAGCTGTGTTGTATTTTTTCTGTAGTGGTCCTCCTTTACCTCCAGTGGTTAGGTATAGAATAAAATGATTAGTCTGCATGCCTTAATGTGTAATTTCAAGTCGCATCGTAATCGCTTTTGAGTCGCTTTGTTGTATTAATTTGCATAATATGAGTATTGTGGCGAGCTTAAGGTGAGATTTACCCGAATCAATATATTTTTCAAGCTTAAAAAACCTTATATTTCTGAATTGTTCGTATTTTCATAAAAGTGTTGGGGTTATATTTGCATAAACTGGCGTTTATAGGGGAGAAGGGTAGTTTTAACAAACATATCGGAATCTCCGAATTAAGTTGTTCATTGATGAATTCCTTTTTGTGTTGAAAAGATTGCGTCAGTAAATAACTCTGCCTTAGACATTGGACAATCTGCTGGTTATATCCACAAAAATAGACGAGTTTCAACAGTTTGGTGGCTGAGGTAGACCAATAATTTCTGGATAACAAGGTCTTGGAATTAGTAAACGATGAATAATAATAACAACAATAAATATCGGTCCGATATGTGGTTCTTAAAGGATGGCAAAGCATGTTACATATTGGGCTGATTGAAGGAATAAATATGTACTGGACACTGCATCGATTACCGGTAAGCGATTGAGAACTTATAAGACTAAATCGCGTTATATGATTTCAAATGCTAAAAAACCCCATCGAAACTCAAAACACGGTGCCAGACTACATGCTCTCAGCCACCAGAAATTATATTCGAACAAAACTGTCAGGAATGTCGGCGATTAATAGCTCAGTTTGGGATTTCACAAAAACAAACATTTTCTTCTGAACTAATTACAATTATATCGGGAAGATTATTTTATTTTTGTGCAAGTGGAAACCCTGGTATTAAATAGGTCTCACGTATGTTGCGTATAGCGCTACACAAAAAAGAACGTGTCATCAGTGTAAAATGCCATTTGGAGCAGTTTTGAGTTGTGTCACGATTCGAAGAATGATAAAAAAAATTAAGGAACCTGGGTCGACTATGGATAGAAAGTCTTCTTTGCAACAAAGTAGCGGTTGGTGTCTTAAAAACATCGTTGCTGAAAGTGAGAGCGTCGTCGAAAACCCGAAAACATCAATTCGATAGTGACTATGAAGGGAATTATTCTGGCCTCAACAGCATGGCTCTGGACGCAGCAACTATTTCCATAGTGCAAAGGCACCTCCCTTTAAAAAAAAGCTTAAAAAGAGTGAGCAATGTGCCTTAATGTTGCCCTGTTAAATGCGTTTCGGGGTTACTAAGTGTAAAATCTAAGAAAAATATCGCAAACACCACCTTTTGTGGTCGTAAACATATTTCGAGTATAACCAAAGGGCAAAAAGTATTACCATTTTTCTAGAAACGAAAACACCATAAATTTGGTATTTCATACTAATCAGCAGGGCATATAAGCTTCGTTATGATGGTTTACTTTTTCTCTTGCCATTTAATTGCATAAAAAGGAAGAAGAAAAGTTAAATTAACTAATAAATTTTTGTAAAAGCCAGCAAAATCTAATAAACAAACATCAAAGTAAAAAAGAAAAGCACTTAAAATGAAATTTGTTTAAAATTGAGAGAATTGCCATACAACATACCACACATGATTGTCATCATGGTTTATCACTCCATCCATCCACACGTTCCTTCGTATGTCTGCACAACAATCTGTGTGATTTCTCATTTCGACAAAGTGAAATAATATTGACGTTGTCGTTGTATTTTTATTTGTGTGTAAATAATGCACCCCATAATAATAAAATGAAGATAATTCAGGAAAATACTTTGCAACAACTAAAAATGTCATCATGGTAATATTTTGAGACCAAAACCATAAAAATTACTAAATGGCACTATGATGTGAAAATTTATGGAGCAATTTCGTACAAAATAAATGGCATGAATGGCATGGTTTGTCGTTGTTATTTTCTGTATTTCGTTTTTTGGCGAGACACAAGAGTTAAATAAAATATTTGCTGTGGATACTCTGACGTTCACAGAGTCGTACTGTTTGGCAAGGAGGTAAAAAACGTTTCGCAATTTCTTAGCTCACAGTTCACTTCAATAAAAGAAAGCATAACGTCCCCCTCAATAAAAGAGGCAAAACAAAATAGTTGAACCCGCCAGGCAAAAAGCAAAATAATGTTCAATTATAAAGACTTCTTGGTCTGCATAGTACACTTTTGTTTGGGAAGGTTACATAAATTTCTTATTTTAGTTAAAATTTATTGCCGAGAAGTGGTAGAAAAAACCCTACAAAAATAATATTTTTTAGGCTTTACTTCTGCTACTCCTGTACACCAACAATAAGACACACTTTAACATTTATATATTTTTGGCCACTTTATCAACCATACTAAAACTATAACATAAATCTAATTTTATTCAGGCAGCCAGTATCTGTGTGTAAGTGCAGTTGTGCTGGCAAATAATTTCATTTAGTGGCATTTAGTAAAGCCTTCTAAGTAGAATGTAAGCACCATTTGCTCAAATCAACAGTATTTTATAGTAGAAAATATTTTCTATCATAAAGTCATAATTTATTTAGTTTTATGTGAACTTTCGGGCCAAGAGTTTAAGGGTAGCTAAGGAACAATTTTATCTAGTTGAATTTAATGAAATATGGTTTTAGAAGAAGTTTTGGACAATTTTGTTGTGGTTAAAATAACTATGTAAATTAGATATATTTAGAAATTTTTCGTTTTGTTAAGCTATTGCTAGTTATGAAGTGAAAAGATATAAGTCGTCTCATATTCCAAATGTGTCTTGGAAGTTATTATTAATATTCATGCAAAGGAAAGTACATTTAAAGACCCTAATAGACGACATGTTATTTACATCTGACTTGTCAAATTTTTCTTTGCAAAATACGTACGTGCCGTGGGTTACTTTTAAAACATTGCTTCTGTAAAACTCATGTACAAAGTCATCTGAAGAAATTTCATTTAGAACATTTTTTTTTTAATGCGACAAATCAGCTGACTCTTATCAGCTGTTTTTATCTTGAATCTAATATACCCTTCACAAAAGTATAAATTGCAAAAAAATGGAATATTAATTTTTCCCGCTGTAAACGATTGTTTGCGGTCTTAAATTTTGGCCTCCAGTTTTAGTTGTCTTATTTTACATTGAAACCCTTTTTTCGATTTATCATAAGCTATTTCCATCGGTTTATATATGAGGTGTTTTTTTCTTAACTACCTACGGCTTTTCTCTTTTGAAAGCTGAATAATTTTTGTTAAATTTTCGATATTTTGGTGAATTCTAGATAATAGGCGAATTGGATTGTTTGTAAAGTTTCAAAGTTTTGAAAAAATTTAGAATTTTCTGTTACACTTCAGCCTTTAAATAAATTTTGTCGTTAAGACTAAAAATATGGTGAAGCTTGTTTTTAAGTCCTTGCTTGTTAAGATTATGGTTTTTGGACTTTGTGTAATATCTACATTGTTAAATATCCGACGTTTTTTATAAACTACAGAGTTTTTGAAAATTTGTCGCAAAACTGCAAAATTTTGGTGAAATTAAAAATTTAGTTTTGAAATGTTGAAGTTTTTTAAAATTTATCCCAATTTTGGATATTTCATAACTTTTAGGTTATGGATTGGTTTTGTGAATAAATTAAAAATTTTGGTTAATTTCCAAATTGTGTCGAAATTTTGTTTATATTTCGTTTAATTCAGATTTTTGGTAAAATAATCAATTTTTATAATTTTAAAATTTTTTGGTAAATTTGTAATTATTTGCTGGATTTTTAATTTTTTTTAGTGAATTCCCGACTTGAGGGGAAATTAGATTTTTGTATATATGTATGTAATTGTCTAACATATATTCTATTTTAACGATTTCATAAAATATTTTTATCTAACTTTAGGCGTTTTGATGAAACTTCAAAATTTTTGTGCAACTAGAGTTTTTTCGGCGAAATTCCAATAATTTATGAATTTTGGTTTTTGTGATATTTTTTGATAAAATTTCGGTTTTTTATTATATATTGATTTTATAGCAATTTATTTCTTTTTATATTCCGGTTTTTCGATTGTGGTTATACTTTCGCATTTTTTGTGAATTTCAAATTTTTGGAAAATCTGTGCCAAGTTTTGTATTTTTCGTAACTTTTGGTGAATTCCCAAATTAGGCTTATATTTTGCGTTTTCTTTTATTTTCAGATTAATTTAGCTTTCCGGTAAAATTTTTAATTTTTATGACTTAAATTTTTAATATTTTGATAAATTTTTTAATATTTTGGTGAACTCCCCATTTGTGCTGAAATTTTTTATAAATTTTCAGCTTTTTGGTGAAATAACAAAATTTGGTGACATTTAAATTTTTTTGTGGAGAAATTTGAAAATTCTGTAAATTTGGTGTTCATGGTATTTTTTGGTAAAATTTTAGTTGTTTATTATATATTGATCCTTTAGCACCAATTTTTTTTTTGGTTCCAGTTCTTCGATTTTAAGCAAAATTTTATAATCTTCGAATTTTTTTGTGAAATTTAGGTTTTTACAGGAATACGGAATACTTTGTTAGTTTTCAATTTTGGATTTTTATTTTAATTTTTAATTCTTTCCAATATTTAGATCTGTAAGTTATCTGGTGGCTGCGGGTTGACAATTTCTGTAAGGCAACTTTATAGAAAATTTGAGAAGTGTTCAGAATATTAAAATTTTATTGGATTGTGGATAAGCGTAACAGTGAAAATACCTACAAAAACCCAGAAAATTAGTTTTTTGCATATATCTCGGGAACTCGTGGATTTCAAATAGGCATCAACGCTAACTCCTCACATGAAGTTGAGTTTTCAAATCCCTAAGAAAGATTAAGACCAAATCATTGACAGCAATGACACTGTAATTTTGTGCGCGACAAACATTGGTAATAAGAACTTCGCCAGGTATGTATATGCATAGAAAAACATGGTTGCGGTAACCATAATCGAAGTGCACGAGATTGATTGAATTAAATGTTTGTAAACAAATCATAATATAATTGTAGATAAAAATAATATATTTCTCTTAAGCCGCTAGAAAATTAAAAACTATATGATAACTATAAGTTAATGTTACCAGTGGCTACGGTGCGAACACAGGCGAATAAATTCATAATTAAATACCAAAAAAATTATACATATTATGTCTACTAAGAATAGTGTCAGAGAACATAATTATTTTTATATAAATCAAATACGTTTGCTGTGGTTAGAATTTTAGTAATTATTGTATTGTTCAGCTCAATCATGTTGCAGTTTTTAGGTGTGAAATACAAACAATAACTTCTTTACCGCAACTAAAGTAATGATTAAAATGTTTTCAAAGAATGATCTTATAATTGCCACAACAATATATTATTGTAAAGAACATAACATGGTCATTTTCTTGCATGTGCCTCCAGACAAGATTTGCAACAACCCAATTCGCTATAAAACTAATTTGTAAAACTCTCACAATTGCTTTAAAATCTCATACTTCTTATCGTTCTGAAAGAAATCTATTTTTTAAATTAAAACATGCATAAAAATGACTTAAGAAGTCCCTAATATACAACTAAATCTTTGGACGCCAATATTTCACCACGATTCGGTGGTTCTCTAAAAAAAACAGAAAAACACTTAGGAAAAGCTCAAACATAAAACATTTCCCCCATCCCAAATGAAAGAAGTTCTTGACAAATTGAGTGATTTTTATTTAACAAAACACAAATACTACCACTTAAGTATTCAAGTAAGTGTCTGTCTACATGCATGCACACACACACACATCCAAATAAGTGACTGTACTCGTTTAGTGTATTTATAAAAGTCCTCCTCAGCAATTAAATTCATATCCATTAACATAAACTACAATACAATGAGTATATTAAACCTGTCGTCGACTTCAAGTGTTTAGTTGTCGTTATGTCTTCGTGAGTGTGTGTGTGTATGTATGTACATATATTTTTTCGAATGTAATGTTGGCGGTTTTTGATTCTAATTTGTGTTTATACTTTTGAAGTTCCTCCACTTATTTCCCGTCTATTTTTAATAGTTCATTTTTAATATGGATTGGCATCTCTACCTTACACTACTCCATTGTCTACAAATATAAAATAAACATTGTGGTATAATACGAGGGATGTGTGAGATCAGTTTTATTTGCGAAACATAATTTTGAGACCATTTTGGTTTAGATTCTAATGTCCATAATATAGATAAGATTCAGAGCAACAGTGTTTTTATGAACCTAAGGCGAGGGAGGCTTATGTCATGTAAAAGCAGGGAAGATGGATGATATTTCTTCCTGATCTTTTTTACAACAATCTTTGAAATAGTTAGCCTGCGTGAAATAGCGACAAATTGGTTACATTTAAATCAAACGAATAACTAACCGAAAACAAAGATCTAATCTAATAGATCCAGGGTGATCCGAGAATGCAAAACGCCGAAAAACGATTATTCAACGTATAGTAGACTGCGCACCATATGGTTGTCCGATAACTACGGAGTGGTCGAATACGAACGACCCAACAGTCTGGCAATTAAGGACAAAGAGCTCCAAGATATTGGCTTAACTGGCGTGAAGCCTTCTGAGGCCACGAAGGCCATCTGAAAGATTGGGTTGGGCACATACAGCACAAAGAATCTATGGGTAAACTCAAATTAAGATAAACCAAGGAATACGGTAAACGACTGACGTGTAACTCTAGCTTATAGGCGCATCTACTGCAGCGCATGTAGGAAGGAAGATGCCAGTGGTCTTCTTTTGAATAGCTAGGTACCCGTTATTTCACGGTTGACACCCTACTTGGCGTAACTCATTTAAGTGGCCTCATCTGGCAAATACTGCTGCGGCTTCCTAGGAATGTTGGAAGCTTTTTCTTAAGGGGAGAGCGCATATCGGGCCGAAGTACTGATATGCTTCTCCAGATATGAGACGGACTGACTTTTTGACTTGTATTGGACTTTTGATTGCTGTGTAGACGGGACTCAAATAAGTTTCCCTTGCCTGGGTAAGGATGAAACAACATCACACATACACTGTGAATGCGCTACTTCAATTGGTGATTAAATAAGTGCTTTTATTGCTGGGCTTTTGTGTTGGGATACTATTAGGCGGGCTTCTCTAATTTCATTTATGATCGTAGTAAAGAGAGTGACTCTCACATGATCTACATAATTTCGGCATGGCGGATCAGACGGAGCCCTCTTTATTTATTATGTCCATTAAATTTCCAGTCCCAGTCTTGTATGTACTGTGTTGGAAAAATCAAAATCTAACGCTTTTTTGTCCAGATGACCATTTAAGCCATTAGTCAATGTGGTCAGAGATATGTGAAAGAAAGTGTCCTGCCATCAGAGTTGATTCCGTATCCACGCGTTTCACAGATACAGGTACATAATATTTATTTTATTGGAAACAATATTTTACCTTGATCAACATCCCTCGTATCACCAATAATAGAATCATGGTGAAAAGGCAATTATGTATAAAAATTCCTGCCATAAAAAATAAAAATGTTGGAAAAAGAAACCAAACCATCACTAAATAAAACAACAACAAAAAACTCAGAACACCTTCAAGTAGGCGCTACTACAAACAACCAGGAAAGCGTAAGTTTTACTTGTTTATGGGCTCACAAAACTCTTATCATCAACAAACATCATAATCATTATCATTATTTTCAGCGAGACGGTAAGCGGAAGAAAGGAACTGGCACATGAAATCATTTCGACATGTTGAAGTAATTTTATATGTCATTTCTAAAGACTTCGCTGTCATAAACACTTAAACATGTCAGAGCGCAAACTTCTTCTTTTTCTGAAATATTACATAAAGGGAAGGAAATTTCAACGAAAAAATAATTTAATGAATATAAAGATGAAACCTTTAGCTTAGCCTGTCATGTAACATCATCATTTCATTTCTTATTCTCTTCTTTGTGGTTCCTTTATTTGTCTGGCTGGTTTTATTTAAAAACAATCGCAAAAAGCCTAGAAAAACAAAAGCTAATGCGATCTGTTGGTATGGTTTTATTATAATTAAAAGCGTGTCACATTATACCACGTTTCACTTACCATCACCTTTCTCATAATGTTGAGTTCATGCAAGTTCCAAACGTTCTTTTTTTATGAGTTTTCTGATACAGTCACTCAGTGATTTTTAGATGACACTAGAAATGTGTCACTAAATAAGCGTTAAATGATTTCGAACTTATGGTTTCTTAAATAATTTATTTCGTAGGCCGTTCTCTCTTTTTTATAATTAGCACATTCAGTGTTATTATCAGTTGACCTTAGTGCGATGATTTGCGCAAATAGGTTTTTTTTCGTACGGACCAGTTTGACCTGACAGGAATCCGTCTAGCTCCTTAGTTTTTAGCAGTTGATTCCAACCCTTCTTGCCAGCCACGTATTCAAACATAGAAAAGCATACGAAGGAACAAAATCTTACTGACACTGTGCTAAATCTTACTGCTACGTGCTAATAAAATGTATATACGTTCACCAGCTTTTCTTTGAACTGATTGGGGTTTTAAATATTTTTGATAAAAAGAAAAGAGTTTTTACTGCCGCATTAAATTAGTAAGAAGCACATAATTCTTACAAATAACAATTAATAATGGCCAAGGCTGCCACGATTCATGTGGCATGAAGTAATGCAATCGTCATGATTTCCAATGATATTTTGCAAAGCGGCGGCTCGATATCAGTTTCTTAGCGTTATATCTGCTGTTTCAGTTCTACAATCGTGTTCAGTTTGCCCTCGTATGCTGTAGTTTTCAAATATACCCAAAACAAGAAATGGGGAGGTATGAAATCACAGAATTTCGTAGGCCAATTAATGTCGCCGTGTGCAGACTGGAAGTTTGGTACAGAATAGCATGATTATTGCTACTTATGTGTGACAGGTAGCCAGAGCTGGCAAACAATCTAAAGTAATATTGATACTATCGATAGTTCTGTTTCCATTGAATTATCGAAAGTTTTTATTCGATAGCGGTACTATTGTTTATACTTTTTTTTGCAAATTTCCAATAATCTCAATAAAAAGTATAAAAAGGTAAAAGTAGAAATTCAAATTAAAGTTTTTATATTGCAACGACCACTAAGCTGCGGCTGCTAGCCAAATGTTTTAGTTTTCTGCTGGCAAAAGACCGGTGGCACTGGAATTTGTTGTAAGCATACATGAAGTAATGAAAAATTATATTATATAAATATTTTTAGAATAATATGCTATTTCTATATTTGAACACATTAACAATTTGTATAAGAATTCGATAGTATCGATAGTTAACCAACAAACTATCGGAAATATTGAATGTGGAGACTGTCGATAGTTTGCTAATATACAGGTAACACCATCTTGTTAAAGCCAGGGTCCATATTTTCCAATTAGTCCTTTAAAAACATCTTTATCATGTTTACGTATCATTGTCTTTAATAGCATTTTCCGTATAATCTAAAAAAGAGGTTCAGCAAATCCTTTAGACCCCTCAACGAATGTAGTGCTCTTCAGGTTGAAATACAAGCGATATTAAAGATGGAAAACTGTTTGTGGTAGTATAAGAATTTTATAGAAATATTCAAATCTTCGACGACAGCCACGTTGAAGTTGGGTTTTTGGTAGGTGTCTATTCGACATCGAAACTGGTCCAGGAATGCCAGGGGTCCTTAAACCCAATGACAAGACATTCAAAAACCACCATAAAATAGAGTCGCGAACATGGAACCGAAATGGGCAATTACATGACCGATAATCTGGCAAAGAGATAAGCACGGTTACTGGATTCGCGCCTCAAAAAATTTTGTGGTATACCCCCAGCTCAGGTCAGATTGTGGAAAGAAACCACATACAGGAACCTGGCTAATTATTGCGTTTGCACAGCAAATTATGGGCTGTGGTCATTATTCTTAGAAAATCAGGGGGGTCAAGCAGTGGTTGCTACGTAAGTTCAACATCCCGGATTTCTTTCTGTTTGATAATGATGTGGACCAAAACTACTTCCAACAAAATGATGCGGCAAGCCATACATTTTCTGGCGTTATGCTCTATCGGTGATCGGTAATTGGAATTAGTTGAGTAATTTTAGATCTTTTACAAAGCAACCATTTCAAGTCAAAGCCCTAGAAACCTACATTTAGCATTCTTACCCATGTAAGCTATGTTACCATCGCATGTTTCATAAAGTAAATGAGGCTGTGACATTACTAACAACAGAAATATAATATTGTGTTATAATACACTAATACAACCATACTAGGCATTTGTGAATTGAACAATTGTTTTTTTTTTAGTAAATTATTATATTAATAAATTCTATAATGAAGACGTTTTCGGCTTTGTTGCAAAATAAGAGCGCAAGTAAAATACAATTAAGTGTTTAATTTGCTATTATTGCGATAAGTCATTCACAGCAAACCGCTACAACAAGAAACCGTTATAAATAATAAGCTTCTGAAATCTTAGCCCTCAAAATTATTACAGCAGTCATATGGAACCAGTTTCATTCAGATTTCGAGTTATTTTGAACATTAAATTTCAGCTCTGAAATCTACAATGATATTATTCTCCCTACACAAACAACGTCAAAAAAAAAACCGGGGGAATTTCAAGTAACGAAAATAAGTTTAAACTACTCAACTAAAATATGACATCAGTAAAATTGGTTGAGCAAAAAGGGTTGTTGTTGTCTTTTCACAAATAAATCCTTAAACAAACAACTACATAACAGGATAATGAATTATGTACCTTTACTATGCAAATTGATACCCAAACATCGACAACCTTTAAAACTAAGGACAAGAAAAAGAGCTAGAACTAAACCTTATTAGCATATTTTTGAAACATAAATGCAAATGCACATCATAAAGTTCTAAGTAAAATTTGTTTTCCAGTTTTATTTTTGTGTGAGAATCTGTGAAATTTGTAACCCAAAACCAGCTCATTATGTTAGAATTATGAACAATAGTGTCCTTTTCTTGCCCAATGTTGTCCTTTTTGATGTTTTTGAGATTGTTTGCCTAAACAAATATTCACAAATAAAATATGAAATGTTAATTAATTGTCAGTAAATCCCCAGCAATAATGTTGGCGAGTTCTTGCCTCAGGTTTACAAAATTTTTTTAGGAATATTTATGTATATTTCTTCCTAAATGAAAACATATGTTTGTGAGAATTTGCTGCAGCTTAAAATATGTGTTTTGTTCTCCTAATTTCTTTATGAATATATTTATTTACTTGTTTAATATGGAGATTTGCTGCTGTTCCGCTTGTTAATTTGCTATGAATTATTTAGGCTGTAGGGTTGGGTATTAGAGTTTGTATTTTTTGGAATTTCTTTATGCTTAATACCCTTTAATGGCTGAAATTATAATTAATTACTAGCAAGCGTGTTAAATGGTTAAAAAACTGCTTTCATTTTGCTTTAATATTTCTAATTTATGAGATCATTATTTAGAATTATGAAAGTTTAATGTTTCCGGTTTTTAACAAAATCGGTAACCTGCGTGTTTTTGTCGCATATTATTTTCCATTTATTTCATATTTCAGTAACATTCATAGAGTTTTTTTCGGTGTCTTGTCCAGGTTGACCTAAAAACACCCATTTGATGTTAAACAACATAATTTCATAATTTTTAGAAAGTGATTATTGACACTTGTACATAAGTTTTTTCCTTGCATCAGGAGCGCCCCACCTGTGCTAATGTACGCAAAGAAAAAACATGGTAGAGGCAACTATAATATAAGAGAAAATATTGTAATTAATAATATATGTTTAGCAACACCTCATATTGTCATAGTACACAATCATATTATAATTGAAGATAAATTTAATATAATGGGTCTTCTTCGAATAATAGAAGAGCAAAATATTGATGTTTCGAATTGGCAGTGGGTGAGTTATGAACAATTACAACAAAAACCAACGAATGCTTAATAGTCAACGCGGTGACCACCTAAGAAAGAGCACTCTCATATTCTTGATTTAATATTCCGACAGGATGTTTTGATATAGATTTTTGCAACGAATTTCCGTCATCCCTTGTAAAGTTTGGTTTGCAGACAAACCGGTTTCGTCTACGTGCCATCGTCAGTGTCGTGTTTCGTTCTCGAGACATAGCACATAGCCGAAACCGGTTTGTCTCCAATACGGAAATCCGTTCGAAAAATCTACAGCACTCTCATACTTTGATTAAACATACTAAGAAGTTTACATGTCTGTTCTGAACATTTTGTGGTTAGAGTGATCATATTATATTTGTATAGTTAAAATTCCTTGATTCATGATTTAATATTCCGACAGTATGATTTGATGTAGATTTATAGAACGAATTTCCGTCAGCCCTTGTGAAGTTTAGTTAGAGAAAAATCTGTTTCGGCTTTGTGTCGTCTTCAGTGCGACTTTGGAAAAAATTGACACGAAATGTCGGATATTCGTTCCAAAAATCTTCTTAAAAAAACTTTACTTGCGGTTAAAATTTTAGTAATAATTGTTTTGTTCTCAACTCAGCAATGTTACAATTTTTATATATGAAAATAGTTAAATGATTAAATTTTAACAATAACTTGTTTTTCAC
The DNA here is from genome assembly GCA_963932375.1 of Phania funesta. Lineage (NCBI taxonomy): Eukaryota > Metazoa > Arthropoda > Insecta > Diptera > Tachinidae > Phania > Phania funesta. The sequence goes on along the minus strand of OZ010653.1, from coordinate 96,215,368 downwards.
AACTAAAATAATATTTCAATTTTTTTCAAATAACCATCAAGTGCTTGCACGAACAATATATTGGTGTAGAGAACATAATGTGGTTGTCGCGAGCAAGCCGCTAAAATGTATTTTCTTTGCGTGTGACGATTTGTTCCTTTAACTACATTTCCAAACATTTCCGACAGTATCTTATCGCCCTCTTTTCATGTATTCTCCTGGAGCATTATTCTTATCATAACGATACCTGCGACGCCTTTCACCCGCTTCAGTGTTTGATCAGTACGACCGCAAAGAAATTTCTGAAAATGTTCATCACACCGAAACCACTGTTGAATAATACCACCAGTAAGGTTGGCGCGGAAAGTCAAACAATACGATATATATCGCGACTGGTTTACATATAACAGAAAAGCTCTGACTATTTATGAGAAAGCTACCTGTAAAACGTGATTCGTGGCATAGAAGTGTTTAAAACCAGCAGCGGCTACTGAAGAAGCGATACTCAATGGCGTCGTTGAATATTTATTTTACAACAGCAAACGGCAGCCTGGGGTATAAAGTTTCTAAATCGGGGTTGTTAGTGAAAACAACTTATGTGTGCTTATACCGCTTACACTTCTCATTAAGTTAATAGTTTTTCATGTGTAAGTATTTCGAGAATTCTGTTAGTAAGCCTCAAAAAATTACATTTGTGTAGTCCCGACTAAATTTCTTTTAACAATACTTAAACCATAGTTGATACACTTTTGCCGGACGGTTTCAAATGACTGTTTTGGCACAGTAGCTCCGTCTTACTGTTTTGTCAGATAAGTTAGCTTAGGTATACGAATAAGACTAGATTAAGGAAATAATTGTTAATTAAAATAAAACCTACCGGGGCCCCGAGAGTTCCCGAGTAACCGAATACTGCACTTATCCACGCTCCGAAGGAAGTCAATTCACATATCTCTGGGAATATTCGCCGAAGACTACCGATTGAATCCATATATTGTGAATAATTAAAAACGCAAATGTAGATACACATGTTTTGGCCCCAAGACGAGTAAATCATTTGAGTTTAGCTTAAGGTTTGTGGACCCGTAATTCGAATCCAAGTACAACTGGGCTACCGTAGCCTTAGACAAAACTAGAACTTAATAATAGTTTAGTTGAGAATAAAATTATCCTAAATCATCTTGATATTGCAGTCGCTTGTTGTCACTGGAGTTTCGTGTTGCGTTTACTATTTTCCTTTCCCTTAATGGAAATAATTTGATAATCCTTAACCTGCAACGGATAAACCAGCGATAGTGTCTTAACATATAACGGTGTTGTAGTGTATTAAAGGTCCGCACATCTAGCGTCATTCATGCCAGACTCTTTCGATAATTTCACATCGCTAAATAACACAAAAACTGACAATTAAATTTTTGTGTGAACTTTTATGAGTCATTTCAGCAGTATGTCAATTGTGTTTACCTTTCGGATCTTCAATGTTTTTTATACCTTAATGGGAGCCAAATATAATAAAAGCTTCATTCACCTTCTTCTAATTTCATAAAACACATGTCAAAGTTCAACATTACTCAAGTTTATTTGCAAATAAAGAGTCTGAAATAAAATTGTAACAAACAAGCAAATAAGCGTTATAGCAACATAACTTTGAAAACATTTGCAACAATTTTATATGACAGTTCATGAACGAACTGAATGAAAGGAGTTGAAAAAAATAGAAAGGGTTTATTTAGCTGGGCAATAAAATAAAAAGGGTTTTCAAGCAGTCATATTTAATGTTTGTGCCTCTATAAAAAGTGTGTGAATAGTTTGCTACATAAAAATTATTGCTGCAGCACAATTGTCGGGGCATGAACACACATACATACACATATTAAACTATGAATTGGAGATTGGCATTTGTTACCACTACAATACAAAGTAAGTTTCCGTGTTATACTTATTTGGCTTTTATGTACTAATTTTAATAGAAATTTTTTTTTCGTTTTGATAAATTTACTCAGGCATAAAACCTGACAATTCCTAAAGTCATAAATATAGAAAAACAAAGAAACAAAATTCTCATAAAAAATGAAAGGAAAAATAACAGGAAATATTTGTTGAAATTTATGAACAAAATTTGTTGTAACAATAAATAAATTTACCATTTTTGTTGTTGTTGCCAAATGAAAAAATAAATGAGGGTAGAGACAAAAACTTGACAAAAGAAAATGAAATGTAAGTTTAACCCTTTTTCAATTGTTTGGGTAAATTGTGTAAAGGGTGTTCTGCTGGAAAAATGTGTGTGTTATTCAAGGCTTTGTGGACATAAATTGATTGATTACCACACAATTGTCGTTTAATTATATGCAATTTGATACAATTTCGGTTAGAAATACACTAAAACTTTATATGAAAACCGAGAAGAGCATTTTGGAAAATCAGAGTAAGAGACATAAGGAGTCCTTATTAAACCTTAGTAACAAAGTACAACCTTTTCGTGCATTACAGAAGTCAGAAACCTTACAACCAACGGAATCTTGAGAGACTATAATTGTGAAGCTTTCTAACTACATTTCACGCGATTTTTTCTTAATGTATTGGAGCAGACCTCTAACTTTATGGATCCATTTTAGACCCCCCTTCTTTCTACGAATTGATTTTAGGCAACCGCTCTCGTGCTACTACTGGTATTACTTTACTATCGACTATAATGATTTGAGACTGCCGACTGGTGACTGTCGACCTTCTTCCTCATGACGAAGTCTTGTAATTGCTAGCATTTGTTTAAGGCTTAGGTCCACCATGGCATTTACACTAACAAATGTCAGTCCGTGGTCCTAAGTCTTATGCTAGCCAGTGCTGGACATTCGCACGCAATGTGTTTCAGCCTCTTCCTCAGGAGAATCTTTCGAAGTTGTACCGTCAACCCCTAGGGAAGACCATACTAGAAACATATTCACAATGGGTGCCCTAAAATCATAATATAGCAACATTGCGACATCACAATTTTTTCGTTGTAAGAAACGATATAATAAAATATCGGCTGTTGGTTTTTCTCTTGAACGACTGACTCTCTTTCAAAAATGAAATCTTTTAAATTTAATTGACAAGGTTTTCGCCTTTCATTTCCTTATTTTTTTTTAATTTAATTTTTGTGCAGCTATTTTCATCAGGTGCATTATTGCTGCATTGATTAATTTTTAAATTTCATTTCATTCCGATATTATTCAAAACTGAGAAAGTATTCCCAGAGATATACAACTGTTACGAGTATAATTATTGATATATCCTTATGTGGCATGTAGCGCCATTTAACTAAACCCAAATGATAAGTGGGTTCCGCTTTTTCTCTTGTGGCAGGTTAAACTTCTAAATCAGCTACCAATATCGCGCTTCAATTATTGTACTGTTTAACGTAGTTAGTTGAGCGTGAGTACAATCCTATGGAGCTTAAAGTATAAACCTACATAGTCTTCAACTGGCTACAGACCGCAATCTGGCAAAACTATAACGCTTATATGCTACATGACCAACGTTGCCGTTGTCGCCAGCTTAAGCCAATTTCTATTTTCGTAACCAGCAATAAACAGATCTAGTGCTGCCAGTATAACACGAAGCTTCAAAATATTTTATTTAACCGAAAAGAACATCACAAAATTAATATACTACAAAGAACGTCAGTGGTTTGTACAAAACAGAAATTCGGAAATATTATAAAAATAGGTTGAAAAAATTTCGAAAAATTCGATTTATTAATTTTATATTTTAAGAGTAATTCTCTGTACCGGTCAAAAAATTATAAATCTTTGGCAATTTCGGCTCTATATCTGTTACGGTTTACAAGATATCTCATATAAGTGTATTATGAAAAAATAATTTTAATTTTATAAGAGTGAAATATTTGAAAGTGGCACCACTGAAAGATGTGTTTCTACAACAAACCACTGTTTATATTTTTAAATTGTTATTTTATGTTTTCGTCTGTGTTTACATGGTTGGTAAGAATTTTATTGATCGATATATTTCAGGTAAAAATACATTATATTCACCGGACGAAAGCATTATTATATGATATATTTGGACTTAATACTAAAACTATAATACGTGCTTTCTTAGCAAAGGGTGTAACAAAAAATGCACTAAAATTTACTCCGCTATTATGTTAGCAATACAAACATTACAATTTTTGATATGTGTCGAAACGTCAAACTTTTTTGCTGTCGTTTTCAATATAATTAAGTAGTTCACTACACGGTGACGATCGAAGCCAACGGCATTTCAATCAGATTTGGGGCGAAGTGGAGAAAATATAGCCGCCATATCGGCATCTATGGAAGAACCCATACAAATGTTGATTGACTTATTGGATTTAGGCCCACATCTGTATATGATTGTGCTGCCGTAAGGTTGAAGTCTAACGACCATCGATACCGCTGTGACTTCGCTAACTAGGTGCTGAAAATTTTGTCCGAAAGTCCAGATTAGGATTTCAGTTGGAGTCATTGCTTCTTGCTTCTTGAAAAAACTATATAATCAGAAAATTAATAAATACCTATTTATAGATTCGACTATCCGGATAAGTTAAAATTCAGTTTTGAATATGTTTTCTTGCGAAAGGTTTGATAAGCCTAAAGTGTTTATTAACTGATGCGTACTTTAAACCAATAATAAAATATTCAAGATTCGACATTCAAGATTCGACATAGCTAAATACCGACAACTAATTTTAAATATATTTTTGTTGTTGTCTCATGAACAAAGAAAATGTCTAACTTCACATAACAGAATTTAACCCTTTTTTATTGTTTATTCACATGTTCGTTAAGTGTTTCTTTGTGAGCTTTTCCCCTTCGCGGCCAACGAGGGTAAATATATCATTTTTATTTGTGTCATTTTTCAAATGTCTAGAAATTTAAAAACTACTTCATTTTTAAAACAAATGGCTGATAAGTTTATGTTGTAAACATATTCGTGTAAGCAAAGACATGTTTTGTTATAATTAACAATTAAAATTTAAATGGCCTTTTAATAATTAATGTCAGTTTTATAGAAACAATTAAAATTAAAAAATTAATTAATTAAAAACTAAAAACACAAAAAGCTGGGAATTTTTGTTCAAATTTACGTCTAAAAATTTCTAAAAAGACGAAAAATTGTAATTATTTAAGTTGTCTAAAATATTCATTACTGATAGGTTATGTTCAGTCGAGAAGAGGAGCCAGTAATTGGATTCATGCCCGTAGATATACACTTAGATTTGGTGCTGCGAGCGAAGTTCCTCATAAGTCTTTTCTCATTCTCCTCTCCGTTGATCCTGGTAAGGTGTAAGCTGTTAAAAAAGGGGTACGTATTTGGGCGAAAGTTAGGCAGCGGCACAACAAATTACCCATCGGTTCAACCTCGTAATTGCATGACCTGCAGACGATATTGTCTACTCGAGCTATTCGAACCATAGGCGCTTGTAAACTTGAGTGTATTGTTAGAATACTTTTAATCTTACTAACTTCGGCTTTGTATAGCTTTAGCAGGCTCTTCGTTCTATCTTGTCATAAGTCACCAGTCACCAAATTCTAGTAATGTTTCCCCCCTTTTAATTGTTTCACAGTGCGCAATGAGTTATCTCTCGCCAATTTTTTTACTTAGTGCTGGTAGCATCAATAGATTTTATTGCCACACTATTTTCTTCTTCATTGCCTAATAACTAGGTGATGCGCAGTCTCCCACTTATCGAGTGGTCGTTGATTGCTCTTATGCGTACCAATAACATCCTTGTTCTCTCTCTCTCTCTCTTTCGTACTCAATTGCCTTGATAATAAATAAGCTATAAGTGAAGATGTTTACTTCTGTTGTCCTTGTGTTCTCGCTGATCCATTTTATACACTCCGTGATTGCCGTATTTCTGCCAGAAGGACCGTGTGTGTTATGGTCAGGAAGTCGGGAGTACATTTGGGTCCCTGGTTGCTGTTTAAAGATTCCCAGTCCTATTTTGCCCCTAGCATAGAGTCGTGCCTATAGCAGCTGGTCTTCGCGGGTATGTGCGCTACGCTTTGACCTGGAGTCCCTGGCTGTTGGTAACAAAAACAAACATTAAGAATTCAATAAAACTAAATATGTATATTAAAATATTTCTCGCTCCTTCCAAATTTAAGAATGTAAATATTGAGTATAAGATTAACTCCTTTAATAACCTATTAACAATAATAATTTTTCGAAAATCACCTGTTTATACCGGGAAAGGTGTGGAGAAATATTTGCGTAATATTAAAAAAGTGAATGTTTTCTTTTCAAGCAGTCAAAATAAACAAACAAATTAATTGATTATTATTTCTTAAGCGGATAAATTGTAGTAGCAAAATTTTTAATTTCTATTTGACAAATATTATTTTAAGTGCAACTTTATTTTGGAGACTAGAGTTATAGTAATCACGAACTAGTTCCTTCAATTGTGAGATTATTTCGGAAAGGTGTTGCTACCACCTTAAAATAAATTATGTGCAGTTTTTGTAATTGTTGTAATGTTGAGATCATCTTTCTGAAATAATCTCCCAACGTTTTCCGTGGTTAAAGGGAACATTAAAAAGAGTTTTTCATTGCATCCTTAATCTAACGATATATAATGGAAGCAGAAATACATTTATGTATTTGAAAACATAAATCAGTGAACAAAATTCCCATTTCACAGTCATACAAAATTTACTATTTGTGCACAAATATTGCACATTTTTCATTCCATAATTAATTGTTTATTTAAAAACTACAATTAGTTACTGTCAATATCATGGTATTCTCCTAAATTCGTAAGCTTATAGCAAATAAAATAAAATGCAGAAAAATGGCGCGTGACTGGACATATACTCATAAATAAACGGATGTTCTTTCTTACCTTCAACAGGAATAGAGATGATAAAATAAATTGACATTAACAGTTGATTTTCACGCAGTCATACACTTTGATTTCTCAACATACATCAAGCATCTGGCATATACATACATAGTTCTATGCCGATATAACAACGTCAAGGGCAAAATAATAAATGGACAATTACATGCACACACAGGCAAAGACAAGCAACCAAAAAGGATATGGCTGAATGACGAGCTCAGCGATTGTGATGACGATGATGACAATGACTATGAGTGATAACATAAATAAAATTCACCACGTTACAAACTGCTTCACACATAATTAAAAACCAAATAGCAAGTACAGAAAAGGAGGACATAGAATTTCGACAAAGCCATAGCGTATTTGTCAATATGTCACAAAATAGATACAAAAAATTAAGGACCGACAAACAGCCATAAGAGAGCGATGGGATATTGTAGGAAGGCGCGGAAGAGGACATGTAATAAAACTTAAACAATAAAATGCAGAAGATAGGGCACAGGAACAATAGACGGCATTATACTGGTAATGAATGATGGCAAATGCTCATAAATCAAGAACTAAGCAACATCTTAGGACCGTAATAAAATCAATCGTAAGCAAATGCTTCAAGGTTTAAATGAGCCCTTAATAAATTTGTGTATGAAACAATGGACCCATAATGCGAAAAAAAACAAAACAGAAAATAAGCAAAAGAATCAACCTTGATTGACCACATTTTATATTGATGTTTAGCACGTTTTTTGGTTCAGGCCATTACAGATATTAAAGTGACAAAAGGAGGGTTGATTTCTGTAAACTTTGTTGTTCTTCCAAATATCCTTGTTTAACAACAAGCTGTTTTTCCAGCTTATAAATAAGGAACTGTGGCACATTTTCATGCATCATAATTTTGTATTTAGTACTTGACAGCCGAAACGAAGGGATGCCTACTAGGAAGTCCTGAGAGTTTGTGAAAAAAAATTGTTCAACTACCCATAAATGCAGATGAGTGTTAAAGAGAAAAGAAGTCAAAATTGCATTATATAAAATTAGCTTGTACAAGGAGCTGAGGGATAAACAAACTCATATTGGCATAAAAGCACTTCAAGTTATAAACGAAATTTTTTGTAAGACTCTTTTTTTTTTGGCAATTTGTGTTTAAAAAAAGTTGTTAATAAAACAACATGCATTTATTCAAGTCGTAAAAAAGTATTTTTTACACAACAAAAGGAAATATCCTTACAATGTGGTACAGGGTTGCCAAATAGGATTAACCTGTAATAAGAAATAGGATAAACCTGTAATAGGATAAACCTGTAATAAGATTTGATTTTATCACGATGCACCTGCAGCTGTCCAACAATGAACAAAATATATATTGTAACCCTAGATCGAAAACAAAAACGGCGATAATCTTCAGTGAAGATGGCACATAGCCGAAACTGCTTTGTCTCCAAACCAAACTTGACATAGGATGACGGAAATTCGTTCCAAAATTCTACATCAAAACACCCAGTCGGAGTATCAAATCAAGAATCAATCTAAGTTTTTTCCTTTCGAATTTTTAAAATAAAAAATGAAGTGGTTGGAAATTTTTATAAAAACTTAATATGAGAAAAGCTTTTACAATTTTGATTTTTAACACAAAATAACTTAAGACATGTCTACGTTTAATGTTGGTAAAATAGAAATATGTGCGACTATTCAACTCATAGCTCGCATAGCTCTTACTTGCCTTTTGTCTCTGCCGAATGCAATATTTTTGGAAACTCTGTGTGGATTACAACAGTGTTTTTGCACTCTATACTATAGCAATAATCATAAAGATGTTAATAAAAATTGCGTTACACCAACGACTACACTTAGTAAAATTTTAATGTAATATTTTGTATACGCTTCTATTGGATTAAGAATATCAAAAGGGTTTCCAACAAGGGTGTAAGGTAGTTGTACTTTCCAGCTAGGGTAAACTTCAGTATTTCCAGGGTTTCACTAAAGGTCTGCGTCCTTTCCTTTATATTCTTGTTCTAGGTTATAGCAAATACAAGGTAATTGCGTAGGATATAAAAAAAAACGAATGAATATAAGTTAATTTCGGGAGACCTTATATTCCGCCATGGAACTGAATTACAAATAATACTACGGTCGGAAAAGAGTCGGCAAAGATATCTGACTACAGATCAATTGGCAACTTGTAAGTATAATTTGTATGGCAGCGATAACTGAATCGCTTTGCATGCCAAGCCTCCGCACTATATCCAATATTTATTATAAACTAAAAGAGAATTATAACGTATAAATAACGAGTATTTTACATTTCTAAATACAGGGTGTCCGCAGGGAAGATATACTACTTTGTTTGTTTATAATTTTTGATTAAATGAAAGTTAATTGATAAATGTTTTTTTTTTTAATGTTGGCAATTATGTATGGTATACAATATCAGATAAATGTCCGCCTCTGTTAGCCTGACAAATGCGAGCGCTTTTGAACAGATTTTTGATTACATTCTCACACATTTCACGCGGTATTTCATTAATTTCATCACGAATATTTTGTTTAAGTTGCTCCAGCGTTTCTAGTTATTTTGCATAAACCTTGCTATTCAGATATCCCCACAAAAAGGAGAGGAGCAGTCAAATCAGGCGGCCGTGGAGGGCAATCAACATCACCATTCCTTGAAATAACTTTTTGTGGAAAGAGGTCTCACAGTAATTCCATTGTAATTCAGGCTGTATGCGATGTGGCACCGTCCTGTTGAGACCACATGTTAGTCAAGCCCAAAACATGCAGTTGTGGCGTTAAAAAGTTTTCAATCATATCACGATAGCGCTCCCCATTGACGGTTACCGTTACGCCGTTTTCAGTTTCAAAGATGTAAATGGTCTTCTGGAAGAAACTCTTGTATCAACTGAATCTTAAATGGAAACAAATGCAAATTTTTGTGTAAAATTGTGACCAAAGTTGTTCTTTGAAGACCAAGCTCCTGAGCACGGTGTCGAAATGAGGTTGATGGATTGTTTTGAATACTTTCTTGAACAGCAGCGTTGTTTTCAGCCGATCTTGCAGTACGTTGTGATCCATGCTTGGGCTTATCAGCTACAGTCCCTCTTTCTTCAAAATCATTCACTAGACGATAAATAGTGCGTCTTGTTGGCACGTTGTTTCTCCAAAAATTTCACGAAACTTTCTCATGGTCACAGTAATCGATGATGGATTTTGATAAAATGTTTTAACGATTAAAACACGTTGGTTTACCGAATATTTTTCCATAATAAATTTGCCACATCTCTACTTCACGACTGCCAAATATGACCTGTCAAGACTAATGTCTACCAAAATGGAGGCAAAACAAAGTAGTATACTTCCCGGCGGACACCCTGTACATTGGCATACCGGGTGTGTTTATATTTGTAAATGTATGTAGCGCGTTACAAAATCAAGATGATGTTTAAATGGAATAAACCGGGTTGTAATAGAGTTATTACAATATTAACTTTGTTGCTGATCTTTGTTTATGTAGAATATCCATTATGGCATTAATTTCAAGCTAAGATCAATTGGTTATAAATAGTGTGTAGCACTCGCCGTTTTCGGCAGTGCTGACCTTACCAATCAAATACTACTACTAGCCTAAAATGCACATAAAACAGTAATTTTTTAAGAATGCATTGCCACGTGGCAAGCCTCAATTGAGTTGACATTGTGTCACATACGCTAATTTTGCTTCCTAATATTGATATTTATCCAAAGCCGCGACTTATCGCTAAATATAATTTTTTGGCCGGAATTGGAATCCTACTCCCAACGATTATTTCGACATGCTGCTCCATGGAGTAACTCGCTATAGAAATTCATAATTATTGACAGAATAAATAAAAGTGTATTTGACGGATTCTTCCAATGTAATATAACCGCCATAGACAGTCAGCTTTTACCCACCCTTATTGTAAACTCCTTTATGTACATTCTTGTGCCAACATTACAAGCAATAATTTTCTTAATTTATGAGCTCATCAAACAGGATACCGTCATTTTTATGTTTCAGTGCTTAAAAGATTAACACATACTCACGTACAATCACGAGGATTTTCTACGGCAGAAGATACAACTTCTAAAGGACGCGGAAATAAGTGCTGTTTGCTGTTTATTCGCATTTTATGTTGATTCCTTCTCAAACTAATATTAGCGTGTTGGAAAAACAGAGCAGTTAACAAATAAGTGGCAATTTTTTATGGCTCTACTCTCAAATGGCAAATGAAAAGAACTGAAATTTCAAACTTACATACACAACAACAATTCAAAGAAAATTTTACTGTTTGTTCGGCTCAATTTTATAATGTCATTATCATTTTATGTTGTTTCCTCTTCAACCGTGTTTTTGTTAAAATTGAATAGATTTTTTTGTTTTCAGCTTGTGCAAGTAAATACAGCATTTTATTTTATGACCATTTTCAGATTTATATCTTTTCTACTTTTGTTTGCTGCGCGTAATTTATATGAAGGCGACATTTTTATGGCCACTCATAAATGGTCTTTATTGGTTCTATTGTTTAAAGTAATTTTATATCATATAAATATTTTGGTTGTATGGTTTTTGTTCACGATTTTAAAGCCATAAATACTTCTGTGGCAAATACATATATTATGTATTTCTGTGAAAATAACATGAATTTCTAGAGAAATTTTATAAAAAATTAAATATTGATCATGAAGTATTTAAATATTTTAATTTATCGTTTACAGGAAATTTAGTAAAATTTTATTGTTGCTGAGAGATAACTTTAACATCACAATTTATTACTATCGTTTACCGTGGAAGTAGTGATGTAGGGATTTGCTTGTTGAAATGGAAAATCAATTTATAGACTTTTCGTTTTATAAAATGTTTATTACACACTCAGAAAAAAAACTATGGTTTTAGCATGCTATCGACAATTATATTATTTTCGCCACAACAATACATTGGTGTGACAAGCATATTATTGTTATTTCAAAATATTAATGTTATTAAAATATCATTGCTTACATGTAATAATTAAAAGCCCTCCTACAAAAATTGCAACATGGCCGCACATTAGACGCACATTCATGAGCTAGAGGGCTGGTTGGTAAGGTGGAGAAGAAAGAAATGTCTTCACGTAACGTTTTCTCTCAGAAGGCCAAATTGCTCGCTAATAACAAGTGCCACGGTTCCACCGGAAATGCACGTTAAATATTTGGGTATCCACTCAGATTTACTGAGGCAAAAATAACGGCCATAAAGCTTCGAACAAATCAGCTACACTGGCTAATAAGTTCTAATTTAACCGTGGCATTTACATACGAAGCGCTTTTATACAAATCCATAATAACCTCAATACGGTCATATGGCATTCAGTTGTGGGGTTCAGATATTACAAGGAAAACGGTCTAGGATTTTACGTCTTATCGTATGCGCCCCTGGTGTATAAGAAATGAAAATATAAACAGAGATCTAGAAGTTCCCACTATCCAGGAAAAAACAAAAGCATACTTCTCCAAATATATAAGTAAACAAGTGGACCATGCCACTGTAGCGATTTACTGCGATTTCGTGGCCACCAGAGACACAAAGAAACTCACACATTAAGCTTGGTGAGATGGCTCTGCCTACCACTAGCCTCAATAGTAGATAGTCTTTTTTGTTAAGATTTGAATACAATATTGTGTCCGTAATACTGAATAACTAATATTTTGGAGATGAGATTTAAATTCCTATTGTAAATTTCTTTTAATACAAAGGTTCATTAAAATAAAATTAAAGTTAAAAAAAATGAAGAATCAAATTAAAAAAAAAATCTAAACGAAACCAAAATATTTTAACTATAAACAAATAATATTATAATTCTTATCACAAAATCTTGTTAATACACATAGTACTACTGTGGGCAAAAGACTTCGTTCATAATTTTAAATTTCTTTATTTATTCTGCCAAATCTATTTCGTCCCCTCAATTTCCGGAATAGCCTTCAATACGCGTATCGATTCACATTTAATGTATTCAATTGACTTAAAACGGTTTCCCCGGAGCGGTCGTTTGAGTTTGCTCTTTTAAAATGGTTGTCACTGATCCCTCTGATATTCCACCGAAATCAGTAAGGTCTCTGACTGTTAATTGTCGATTCTCGAACACCAATTCCTTGATTTTATTTACGTGTTGATCATCAGTTGATGTTGATGGCCGTCCTGGACGTGGTTCGCCGTCAACGCGTTCTGGACCCTCTTTGTTTAATTTGTACCAAGCAAAAACACTTGCTCGCGACATACAATTATCACCGAAGGCCTCTTTTGAAACATTCCGAACGTTTCAGCACCACAAATTTCATTCCGCACACAAAATTTAATGGAACTTCTTTGTTGAATAATTTCACTCATAGTAAAAATCGCCGAATGCACTTGTTGTACTTCAGAAAGACAAGCGTATTATAACACTAATGATTACTTTGATATGATATTTGGCACAGATGTCACTTACAGTCGAACCAACGTAGAAAAAAATTTCGACGAATGGATTTCCGCGCAAAATTTAAATTAAAAGGTTTTACTATTTTTTGCCCACAGTAGTATCTTTAACTTGTTTGTGCCTAATTAGAAGCAGCAAGCAATCATACAAAGCTTGTTTTCGGAAAATTTTGTTCTCTGTTCTTCGGTTAATTCCTTTTCTATCATTCAGTCTACAATAAAATGAAGTAATTACCACCATAAAATTCATATTATGTGGCTTGCGTGTATATTCAAAGTTTTCACTCTTGCTGGAACATATCCGTGCCTCATTTGTAGAATAATAAATTTTCACACGATTTTTCAATATTTTTTAAGAATATCTGTTTTCTCTGCTGTTACTAGGACGTCATTTGAGTTGACTCATAGTGCCTTCTAGCTCCCTAAATGATCTAAATAATAGCAACTAGGATACATAATAATAAAATCTCCTTAAAAATGCAGCTTTTTTATTATTTGCATTTTAATTTATACCACAAGATTTGCGCGACTAAAAGAAAAACCACCCCAAATTATTAGACATAAACCCCCGCTACACCAACTCAATCACACTAAAAAGAAGTCGTAAAGAAATAAATGCAATAAATTTGGCATTATCTTGGTTTTTTTTGGAAACTGTCGTAATAATAACAAAATTACTAGAACTGCTAACCAGGTTTATTATGCCAAATAAAATATTTTCAATGAAACGTCCTGGAGACACTAATAAAATTCGCATCTATTCAAGTCATAAAAACTACACATACTTTAAAGTAAATAAATTGCTAAATAGTTAAAAACAAATCGTAAAAACCAATAATAAAAGTTGGATAAAGAATGAAAAACAAATTTCAATGCGACACATAATTTTGTTCAATCTGAATTAAGCTTTACAAGATATCGTGTATGACAAATGTTATCAAATACAAATTAATATTGATGATTGAACACTTTTGTGTGTTTTGTTTTTTTAAGGCTAAAGACAGACCAACAGAAGTGGAAACCCCTTCTGTTTAGTGACAAATCCAAATTCAACTTGATAACTGTGGATGGTGTGTCTACCATTCGACGCTGGTATGGCAGAAGTCTATGAGCCGCACAATTCCTGAAATGAAATGAATCTTCAACATGATACTGACCGGAAACACCCATCAAGGGAGTTCAAGTCCTTGAATAGCCAACATATTCATCCCACCTGAATTCCATTGAATACAACTCGAATTGAAGAGAAATATGTCGGGAAAACGATTTCATTGCAAAGAACTCTTTCAAAATCTGGAAGCCGAGTGGAAACGTATATCTGAAACCTTATTGAATCTATACGCGCATTTGTGCAAAAATACTAAATATAAGTAATCATATGCGAAATATTCAATTCTGCCTTTTGTTTTATATGGAAATCTGAATTGTTCAAATTTGTTTTTGAAGATAAAAATTAGATTCCAGTAAAACGAGACTAATGGAGGGAAATAATTCCTGAAGTTATGAAAATTGGCTAAACAGGGCGAGTTAGAGCGAAATATATCTTATAAAAAGTCTGAAACTATAACTTCTAGCTTAAATTGCTTCACAAATAATTAAAGCCGTCTTAACTTTCTACAAACATGTTCTTAATAATTTTGTACGTAGGCCCAACCGTTTCGGAGGTATAAGGCCAAGAAAAAACAAAGCAAAAAACATTCCTTTATTTACATTTAAGCTCGCCAGGACTCTTTACTGTCTTTAAATATATATACCAAAGACCACCGATATATTTTCAAAATTTTGGGAATTGTTTGACTCGGCTATTGAATTGCTTTTTTTATAAATGACATATAGTGCGATGTGCTAGGAACGGCTCGAAGCTGGATGAAATTCTATATTGCTACTAGTTGGCACCATAACAGGGCACTGTATGATGGGAAGAAAGTCGCAGCGTATGGGAATTTTTCGCGGCGAGAGCTGTGAAAGCTGACTGGATGAGGAGAGTCAGTTCAACACCTTCTCTGAGACTGTCCGGCTCTGTAAGAAGGCTTAAATATTTGGGCCAAAAATTCTTTCAGGACCTGGGCTGCCTTAGGAATGCGACACTGATGAGCCTGACAAGTTTAGCGGGAAGGTCCAGGTTGTTCTTACGGACTGGAAATCCTGTAGGTTTATAGCGAATTATGGGGTAAATAAATGGTCACCGGGGCGGAATGACATCCAAGTGTACTCGCTGTTTCCGAGCTGCCCACTTCTTTTTATGGGGTTTTTTTGTTTTTATTTCGCAGTTCACTGTAGGTGTTTAAGCGACAGCAGACATATTTAACCACCTAGACAATATCTGTTATTGTTTTTCTATTAAATTAATAAAATTATTTAGTTCGATTGCATATTTTGAAAATGAGAAAGGCAACCAAATGATGTATGCAGAAAAATCAGCTTAAGGCTGCCAAAGAAGCCAAAGTATATTTCGTATTTAGACCCATTAAGAATGGAATACTTTTAATACCTACAAACGATGTGAACCTTATTGCACCAGCAATAATGCTGTAGGGTATAAATTATAAGATTTTGTTCGAAATGCCATTATTTAAGATAAATACAAAGCAGAAGAAAATAATGCAATAAAATAATAAATTAAAAATATAAATGTGTTGATATAAAATCCAGTCATTAATAGAAGTAAATGAAATTTTAGCAGCAAAGGCACTCAAGTGGGGACTAATGTTAGTTAAGTTAAGCAACAACCGCTTAAAGAAAGAAAATTGTAGGGACTATCACGCTCAGACCAGTAAAACTTACAATTAATATAAATTATTTGGTACGAAAAATTATATTTTATGAGCTGCCAAAAGGCAAAAGACAAGCTCGTTAATATTCCAGAAATCAAAGAACAGATAAAACAACTCACCTTTTTGAACAAACTATTTCAACTCAAACATATTTGCCTGCTTACAGAAAGAAATAGTAAAATTTTTTATAGGTGTGTACTTGAAATTAATTACTCTCAATGTATGGCAAACAGCGTTGGACAATAAACAAAATTGACTAACCGTTAAGGCAAATAAATTTACAAAAAGACCCCACATTAAGACCATAAAATGATTTTAAAAGAAATAATAGTAATAAAGAAAAAAAAGTTCCTAGTAAAAATACTGGCAGAGTATTGCATTCTAGCAAAATAGAAATAATTTACTTCCAAATAATGTTTATGTTTCCACTGAAGGTAGCAGCTGTAATATATTTTATTATGCCCTCTTGCCACACAAAAACCCTGCAATAAATTTTTACACTCTCTGTGTGGAAATGTCAATTTTTTTTCTTTTTCAATTCAAATGCATTTTTCATTTTTACTCTCCTCATGTCTGTAGATTTTAACAAATTGTTATCATTGACAGTTTTTTAGGTTTGTATGTTTTATTAGTTTTTCATCTCACACATACATATATATGTATGTATGTATGTACATACATAGGTATCGATGTGTGATTTATGGCATAAGCGTGCTAATTTTTCAACAGATTTCATTTTTTCACAAGAAGTGTTAAACAGAAATAATCACGAATAACTAATCCCTACGATGAAATTTAAATGCACTAATTTGCAAACGAGAAAATTATAATAACATCTGAAAAACTTTAACTGTAGTTTGATTTGAAATCAAGTAAAGCAAATTTTTGTTTAAATAGCAATTATTAAAAAACTAAATTTGTCGCATAGATCCGGCTGAGTTGAAGCGACCACCTGTTCTATATTGACTTTGAGAGCGTTGCTAACTTGTAGCTTATTTTAAACGTTGCGACTTCAGGAAAACCTCCCATGAATAAGATCTCGTAAGTTAATTCAGAGAACAAGAATTCCACTCGCCTAAAATCTGTACCTGGTGAACCTCATGTGGTGTAGCTCGTCTATTAAGAGCAACTTTGTTTTTAAACTTAGTTGGTAAACATGTTTTTTGACCGCCTATCTTACAATGCACGCATATATTCTAATGTAAACTCACCAAAGTAAAGTTTTTATGCACCAGTCTTGCAAAACAATCCGACGGTAAGATGTGTTCACAAGCTCATGTATATGCACTTCTATATGTAGCAATTGAAGACCACGGCAGCCTGGACTTCGGTTCCCATCTCTTGATTAGGCATTTGGAACTACCCATACTCCTGCTGTCAATACCTATTCCATTGAGTGCCTGCCTTGCAATGCAACGCCAGATTGATTCTGCACCAAGATCTTTCCGCGATTTGGGTGTAATCCACAGCCAGTAGGTGCACTTCCGAAGGAATCTCACCATAACCAGTCTAGGACTTGGGTCTAAGGGCTACTGCTTCCCTTGATAGCAGCGATTATATCGTTACTGATCGAACTGAGAAAGTCCTAGTCAAGCACAGACAAGCCGCGGGGACTGGTTCACCAATGCTAGTAACAATACATCAAGGTGGTGATGGATTACCAAGAAGACATGCCTCCGGTGGCAATGGTAAACAGACAATTCTTTGGCTCGTTTGGCGTTCGCTTCATTTTCTTCTGTTAGCTGATTGTACACCATATCAACCGACTCGAATTCGGCAACATAGCGTTGCAGAGTTGAC
Organism: Phania funesta; assembly: GCA_963932375.1. Lineage (NCBI taxonomy): Eukaryota > Metazoa > Arthropoda > Insecta > Diptera > Tachinidae > Phania > Phania funesta. The sequence goes on along the minus strand of OZ010653.1, from coordinate 96,197,484 downwards.
TTTGTATGATTACAGCGTCAGCTGTTCAAAATCTGAAAGAGGCGCAAAACTTTTATTTGCATAATTTTGGGCGGAGGAGGAATATACTTATTAGTTCTCGATGCATCCCTGGCTGTGGAAAAGAACCATAGAACCATCAGACCAAGTAGGCTAAGAGAAGTCAGTTCATTATATGAGATAAGGAAGATGTACACTCTGGAAATATATTTAAGGTAACCGCTCGGGATCGGCAAAAAATTTAATGGCGACTGGTCTGAATATTTGAACGCAGCCCAACCGGGGAAAGGAAAAATCTCACCTATAGCATCGAATAAACCAAAATTAAAAATTACATTGAAGATGGAACATAGCCAAAACTGGAAACTTGACAAGGGATGATGAGAATTTGTTTTTAAATTCTATAACAATTCACCTTTTTTGAGAATAAAATGAGGAGTCGAATAAGCATTTATTCTGCATACCTCTCCACGGAACGACAACTGGCTATTAGTACGGAGCAGCCAAGACCTAAAAATGGTTGGACTATGTAAACTTAAACAGGTGGATGTGGCTTGAAATGGGAGTAAAGAAGCCAATTGGCAGGAAGCGAAATAAAAAAGCAGCATCTAACCAAATTGCAAATTGACTTTTAAGATGCTTGTAAGATGTAACTTTAAGTGAGGTTCGAATATAGACTTGCATTTCACAGAGAACCGAAGGGTGAATAGGGTCCTAAAACTTGTCATATCTTATTTTTTATTTGTTATAAAAAAAATTCGTCCTTTCGCTTTCTAAAAAAAGAAGATAACAGAATTTTTTATTAAAGAGAATACCAGGATTAGTCGGAACGAGGACGCAAGTTGTAAGCAAATAAATACTCTTTCAAATATCAGACGAGTATTCAAAGTTATAGAAAGCTGTATGCCTCCGGACCTCAAACGGTCACCTTTTTAGTTCAAAAATCAATTAAAATTTTCCTTTTAAGGCAAATTAATTAATGCTACTTTATAACTAGTTGTTAATAATCAGGTCACTGTAATTAAATATTCTCATCACACTTTTAAAACTTAAACATATTTCACAAGTAGCTAATTGCTAGGATTAAGTTTTTTTCTCTTTCGAAAGCTTGTAAATATATTGAATTGAACAAACTGAAAATTTTAATAAAATGTTAAATAAATAATTCGCTAATACGGCTTAACACCATTTTAATATTGCTTTCAACTAAATACGTAACGCTTATGTCCGTATGGGTTTTAATATTTTTTTATCACCATTTTAAAATCATAAAGTCATTAGTTTAGTTTCATTATTATTTTTTTATTTCTTTTAATACCCTCACAAATCTATAATTTATTAATACCTTTTAATTCCATTGTTGTATGTCAAAATTATTAATTGGTCTTTATTACGAGTGTAACGCAAACAAAAAACCCAAACAAATGTAGAATCGAAATTTTCTATTACCCTCACGTTTTGGCAACACCCTTCCGCAGCATGCTACTCGTATCGCAATACACAGCACGACTTTTCGACAGAAACAATACATGATCATTTAGATATGGTCACATTTTCACAAAATGTAGAAAACTAAATAGGGAAAATCAAACTCTGTGTGTTTAGAGTATCCTGCAGTGTCATATTGCAAAAAATACATGAGCGGGCACAAAAAACAAAATAAATTTTTCTTAATTTAACTGTAAAATTCTCAATGTCACATTATTTATTTCGGTACCAGGATAAATTTAATAGAAATAATCTCTATTGTTGGCTGGCATTTACTAAAAAAATTTTCTGGATTTATTTATGTTTTTTTCTTGCATTCTTTCCATTCTATTAGATAAATGGTTGTCAATAAATTACAGGACATTTTCAAAAACAGCAGTGGCAGCATTACTAATAACAGCAGGCTGTACACAGTAACTCAGCAGGATGTAATTTTATGTAGTGACTTCTTTTTTGCTTTATAAAGAAAATTAATAAATAATGTCACTCAAGGCCGACTTGGGAAAGCTGGTATAGGCTGGCAACAGAGAGTAGTAATTAGTAAACGAAGAGAGGGATATAAATAAGTTTGAAGTAATTGTCCAATAAAAATAAGTCGGCTTAACTAATTTTTAATTTTTAAAGGCAATTAGATTTTGAAACTAAATAAAGCACATTCGAATTTAGTGATTAACATAAATATTAAATGAAGTTAGAAACTTTAAAATTAACTTCCTTTGGGTCATCTTTTTGAATTTAAGAGCGGTATTCAGGAATTGGTGCAAATCCTTTCGAAAAAGTGCAAGTGTAAAATATAGTAGACTTTTTAAGAAATTCAACAGAAGTTTTGTGTATTTTGTTGTTTGATTTCGTTAAAAAAAAATACTCAAATTTTCATTCGCACTTTTGCAAGACCATTTGTGACAACCACTGAATACCCCTAATAAAAATTTTGCAACGGACAAACTTCCAAACAAAGTATGTTAGTTTTAGTGTTAGCTAGCCCCGTAAAACCCCAGTTGTATTTTCAAAAAGGCAAGAAAATATTAAATCGCATGAAAATTTACACAGAGTCGACCTGATTACGAAGCTAGACATGCTAAGAAAAAGCAAACTATATATTAACTGGCGAACGATATATTTAACTAAATTTTTGTTCCGAAAAGCAACAACTAGATTAATAAATAATCAGGACTTTTAATAATTATTGTATAAATTAAAAAAATGCAGTGACGCATCTATGGCAAAGGTGCCAGCAAATATATGCACGTTGACGTATTAGTGCTCATTTTATAAAAAAAAAAAATAACTTGTTAAGGATATTTTTACCACGGTGGGGACATCAACACTGGAGATCATTATTCCGTTTCTCTATTAATTTTCATACGAAAAAGGATTAAAGTTCTATTTATTATACGTCATTATACAGACTTAAATAGGATAACTGGTAACGCGGTTTCCTTAATAAATCTTGGATACGCAGAAAGTACACTTCTTCTGCAGTCGCACGCGTTTATCCCTTTCCACATAGGATTTTTTATTCTGCGAAATCTTTAAAACAGATTTTGTTTATTAAATCTTCATGGCATTGATGACAATCGCAGATTAGAATCTTTCATACCTTTCATTTACACTGCCGAGAACTCATATCAAGAGCGCGCATATTGAGCGATTTAATAAATATGCGATTAGTTGACAACACTGAACGACATTTTTAAACCCATAACAAACGTGAAATAAGTTTGCGCAACATTGCAAGCTCAGGTTTCACCGCAATTCATTCAATATAAATTCAAAAGCGTAAAGGTGCTGAGAAAGAATCGGTATAAAGTCCACGATCATCACGGCAAGGGATGTCTTTGAAATGTCTTCAGCTATTGCGGCGTATTCTCAGAAATATCTAAAAAGTGTCGAAATATCTCCAGTATTTGTGACCATCGAAGCTTGACGAACTAAAAATGGCTTTTGTAAATTCCATGCCAGTAAAGAACGTCTTGTCAAATAAAAATAAAAAGTAACTATTTGGCAGTTAATAGCGCAATTTTACGGCGTCGCTAAATGTTTGACGCACTGTGTAGCATTTACAAAATCGTGAAGTAAAATATGCCAAAAACTAGTTTCCGTAAACTCGTTGGGAGATTCGAAACAAGAAGACACTACTTTTTTACAGCGAACGCAAATAAAAAACTTGGTTGAGTCAACTATAATCTAAGAGCACCGAATTATGATAAAAATATTTGGTTTTAGCGCATCATATTATTATTGTAGATAGTAACAATATGGTCCTCTTAGAACGACAGGTAAGAAAAAAATTCATGTTACTGGTCGGCAGCGGTTGAGGTACGATCAGAGCCCACTAAAGCCAAGGAACATATTAAATATTCCTTGGCTTTAGTCAACAATATAACCACTTAAACCACATCGCCTTCATACTTGTATTAAACACCAAAAAGATTTTTCATTTTATGGTTAGAGTTGTTATATTTTTTTTGTATAGTTAAAGTACTTTACGTTTGGAATGTATGTATTGTAAAACTCAACCATATTGGTATTTTTATAGTTGGAAATCATTTAATGTTTAAATGTAAACAATAACTCAGTTACCGTAACGAAAGTAATGTGCAAATAACTACTATTCTTTGCCATATATTGTTGTAGTGCACATAATATGGTTGCCATGATCATGCCACAATCTTGTTTTTTTGCGTTCGCTAGAAGCTGCCTAAGTCATTCGGGTAAAAAAACAGAAGAATATGATTACGCTTTTTGCAATGGAAGAATTGCGTGCTTCGCCATATTACGCTGACCTAGAACCACGCAAATTGATAATCTACCGGTGATTTTTTGCGTTATAAGTCAAATTTTTAAATGATTGAATTTTTGGTTATGAAATGGTGAAAATGGAGTTTATCTTCTTTCTGGCAATCAACTAAGCAAATTTTAATTCATGATTTGATATTCCGGCAGGGTGATTTGATTTTGATATTTGGAACGAATTTCCGTAGACTCTTGTCAAATTTGGTTTAGAGGCAAACCTCTTTTTGTTAGTCCCTTCCTATACGAGATTTGTTGTAACACAAATTAATAGTACAAAATTATTTCACTTTCCTCTTTTTATTTTCAATATGAAGGCTACCAAATCAATAAATTTTTCCTCTACCGCAGCCGTTTCAATCATTCTGTGTAAACATTTGCTAATGTATCAATCATCATTTAAGTCTCTAAGTGCCTTAAGGAGAGGGATCAATATTCAACTATTATCTTATTTGTTGTTTGGTTTTACTTAAATTATTTCAAAGCATTGAATTTGGATTAGGATTACCTAAAAATGCCAGATTACATTTGTAGAACATCAATTTATTACCTGCAAATGTTGGAAATCACTAAATCCGATTTGTAAAATTTGGCAAATGATAATGAAATCTGAGAGTTTACAGTCGGTTTTCTTTGTATGTTGTGTCAAAATTACCCAAAATATTTTCTTTAGGCACATAAATATTTTCTTTTCTTGAGTTTTGTGGCTTTAAGCTGGTGATTATTATTGTGGCGGATTTTTAATTTTGAAATAAAATATCTTCTAATTTAAGATGGAATTAGTGTTTTAAGATTTTCTTTAGTTTGCGGCTGGTTTAATCCTTGGAAGTTTAAAAGAGTTTCTGGGAAAAGATTTGGGAAATTCATCTGCCGTATGTTAGCATTGAAGTTAGTTGTAAGATTAGATCTAATACATTCACATACATATGATGTAATCACAAGCAGTAATTGCTGCATTTATTTTATGGCTGCTTTTATAGAATAAAGATATTTTCGATAGCTATTCATAGTTTGTTTCATGGGAAACACAAATCCTGGCCAAAAATATATTTGAAATGTAGTAACTTACATTTTGTTTTCTAATATTTTATTAGCTGAATATATATATTTCAACTTCTAAAAACTAGATAATCATTTTGTCGGCCGTCAGCTGGCAGGCACAAATATTTGGCTTGCTGTGATGGTGCTGTGATAACAGGTTCCTGTCTCTGCAATGAGCGGAAAGAAGTAAATACTCTCGTCTAAAAAATCCCTAATTCGCGTTGGAACAGCATACACCAGCGATACGTAGCCAAGAGGGTGCTTGATTTCTAGTATGCGCACTCTTGATATCTTTCGAACTCTAGTTTTAAAACAGCCTTACCCGTTCTCTGGAGCTCTGTGTGGGTGGACAGATATAATTTTCTCCATTATAGGGCAATAAGCGGAGAGGTTAATCTCCGAAGAAACTACGGTTTTAATTGGCCAAAGGTGGAATCTGAAAGAGTCCCGTGAAGGGTGGACGTCAACTTTTAAAAGTACTTCTAAGGCGATGGACCATGAGATTCCGATAGGGATGGACAAGAGGTGGAAAGGTAGGGGAATAGAGGAATTCTGAAGAAATGGACAAGAAAACTTCGCAAAGGGTGGACGGGTCAATCGCCAAAGATACTCCTGCGGAAGAGGCTTAGACGGTAGCGTACATTGTGTGGGAATATCCAGCACTGACTACCATAAGCCTTAGGTCCACAGGTAGACACTTGTTAAATGCTAGCAAGTAGCGGTCTGCTTTGATATCCTTCCTACTTTGTAGTATAAAATAATATAATAATTTTGTCTAACTAGACAAAACTTATATAAAGTTTAGTGGGCTTAATATGTATCAGCATAATTTTTTTGCTTAAACTACAGAATTTGTATAATAAAATCCTTCCCGGTTGAATTTAATAAGAACTTTAAGAAACAAAATTGCTAGGTTTGGAATGATAAAAGTGGCAGAAATGTACAGATTTATTTCCATTGCGAGCCGACGGCAAATGGTGATCACAATGCTACTACCCCCAAGCGAGAAAGACGTCAATTTTCACACAACTGATTCTACGATGGACATTAGGTTATGCCTATTACAAGCAAAGCGAGAAGAACTGGCCGCTTAAATCATACAATATGACACCATGGGAATTTTTTCTCGTGGAGTTTCCTTTATAATTTTCAAACCGCTACAGCTTTTGGTCAACTTCGAAGCCATCTTCGTTACTCAGTAATTTTCAGAAATTCATCAAGCTTTTACTCTTAGCCTTATTGAGTTATGAATGTAAACTTCAGGCTAAGATGCTCATGGAATTCATATGTTATGTTATATGCTGGTTACACACATCGTGAGATGCCGTCTTCAGCATTTTAGTAGCAAATCCCACAAATATTCTCACTTTCTATTTTCATTTAAGTTCATACAAATGCCGAAGTCATATACATTTTTAGATAAGCATTAAATAACGCAGTCGTGACAATTGTCTGCATCATGATCTGCTCCTCATCTAATACCTTTAACAGGCCTTTTTAAAAATCAATCACACATAATGTTAGAGAACTTTTTAACATTCATTTACTCAAAAGTATCCAAATTAGTTGCTGGCATCAAACAAGCATTTTGGAAAACATTTGCTGTAATAAAAAGTTTCGAAAGTTTACTATCATCTCTCTACATACAGATAACCAAATAAAGAATGAAGAAATTTTAAAGAAATTTTATAAATGTTTTTCCGATGTCATCTACAGTGGAAAATCCGGCTTAGTTCATAAGCTTTTTATTCATTATTGTTCAATAAAATGCGTGCATGTAAAAACGATTTGCGTTACCATATTTAAGGAAGATCAAAATACATCATGAACCTTAATTACGCAATTACGAAGTTCTTTTCTTTATTTATTTATTAAATCTTTATTTATTTAATCTTTAATTTAGTCTTAATTAAGCTTATTTACCATACAAAAACAGTTCTATACAATGCATCTTTAAAAGCCGAATTTCTCTCCATTTTTCTAATTAATAAATACTAGTTTTCACTAACAAAATGAATAAATTTTAAGCTGACAAATGCTAATTGACTAAGCTAAATTGCACATGTATGAACACCAAAGTCTATAACTCAATATAAATTAATTAAGGTGCATGTCTGAACAAAGTTAAAGACTATTTCCGTTAAGAACTAGATGTAGCAATTGCTTTATTAAGCACAAAGTTCGGTAGCCTTAAAATCCTGAGAACGGACAGCCACTTCGCTCAAACTCCGTAACTACTTAAGATTTATTTATGTGTGGATACTTTAAAATGTTAGTTTTTGCCAAGGAGCCAAGTGCAGTAAAATAAATTGTATGTGCTTATTTTATAAAACGAAACACAAGGCAACGCTAAAATTTCTATTAGCGGAATTCAGTGATTAATGCAAATGATCTTGCCAAAGTGTAACTTTTTCTTTGAAATTCTACAACAAAATACAGAAAATATTTGTTAAATTTAAAAGGAAGCTGAGATAATTTGCATACTGCAAGACAAATTGCACCAATCACTGAATAGCGTTATTTAAAACAAAAACAAAATTTAATAAATTTTAAGTTTCATGCCTCAAAATTACTTCTAATTTTTAACACGCTAATTTATTTAAAAATATTCTATTTTTTAAAAACAATAAACTCTTTATTTTGCAGATAAATATTTGACATGAATAATTCATACAATTTACACTCAAATTTTTTTTACATTTATCATGAGATGTGGTAATAAAAATTGAAACTTTTCCGACGGCAAAAACGAACAAACACTTCAAACAACTTAATGCACATAAAAGAAAAAAAAAATGTTAACCACAAGAGCAAAGCCACAGAAACGCGAAGTTATTAAAAATATATAAAATAACTTTAAGTGTTTTTGTAGGTACGAAGATTAAAGAAATTAAAACTAAATTTCATTAAAAAAGTTTGACGTTAGAACAACATTTTTCACTTAAAATTCGCAACACTAAACATACAAATCATTTTCAAACGAAACGCATATAAAGGAAAATTTAATGAGATAAAACTAATTGTTGAAAACTTTCAATAAAAAAAAACGAAATATTTATTAACTGAAATAAAAAAAATTCTCCTGCTTACTTTGAAGCAGCGTAAGCAGGAAGAACCAACCATTAAAGTTCTCGTACAACTAATGATTATAACAATTTTCAAACTATTTTATTTTTTAAAAGGCGTGATAAACGTGACAGTTTTATTACACTCAACAACATTTCGAGGCATATGTTTGAAAACTAACATTAATTTTACACATAAATTCAGTCAACAATACAATAAAAAAATAAATGACCTAACTCGGGAGAAAATCAAAAAGGAGAGAGAGTTTGTCACAGAGTAAATTACTCTTTTTGTTTTCACATGCTACCAGTTGCTCTTGCAGTTTAAACTTGCAAAGGTAACCCGAATTTCAAGTGTTGCCATTAAAGAAACCAGCAAATTCTAAATTTTGATTGGTGCTTTGAAAAAGAGCAATTCTTTAATTTATTTGCTCTACGAAGAGCAAGTGCCATTACTTTAATCCAGAGCCAAGAGAAATTTACTCTTGACATCACATTTAGCTGAATCTTTTCAGGTAAAAACCTGTTTGCTTTACTTGCAAGTGTTGAATGACGAGACGTGCCTTTTCCTTAAGACGTTCAAACATCAAAGATTTTCCTGATGGCGCATGCTTAATGATTGGTTAATAAAGACGCCATATTTGAAAATTACTCTACTATTGTTTATGTCAGCCATTATTTCTTCTCTCTGTCTAGCACTAGTGATATAACTGCATTTAAATATGAAACAATTCAATTATTTGAGTATGCATAACTAGTTTCCAGAGTAGCAGAGAGTTGTGCCCACAGCTAGCGAGTAAATTGAGCGTAAGCTAAAAACACACCACTTTGTGTACATGAAAATAAAACAAATAAATTCTCCTTGAGGTAAAGTACTCTAGTAGAGGCCAACACAGAATTCAGTTCGAGTTTAGCTTTCGTAGCGTATAGACGTATTCGGAAAATATAAAAATAGAAAAGAAATATTTGAAAAATAAGTGATATATAAAGAAAATATTCATTACAAAAGATTTAAAAAAAATTGTAAAGAAAAGAAATATTAAACAACAAAACAATTGAAGAAAAAAAGAATATCAAGAAACAACTTTTATTTTTCACTCAACTAAGGAAAAGAGTTTTGTAAATTCAATATCACGAAAATTTTATTAGTTTTCTAAAAAATTCAATTGAAATATTAAATTCTGCGTGTTGTCACTCATAAACAATAAAATTTGTGTTAAAAGAATTTGAAGAATTATTATTGTGCTCTTAATATTTTGTGGATTACTTGTCATCACTGGGCCCTCAAATTTTTGTGGATTAGCAGCAGATTTTTGTAAAAAAAGAAATAAAGAAAAAATCATCAACATGGTTGTTTTAGAAGGAGGCGGTGGTGTTGTTACCATCGGCAATAACCAATATCTACAGCCAGATTATTTAGCACCCTTGCAAACAGCGGTTAGTATTTTTAATTAGTTATAATAAATAGTGAAAGGTCTTAATATACAAAAACACTTAAAAGTTAAAATATAATCTAATTTGACAATTAAAATTTTAAAAAAATTTGTTAACACAAAAAAAGACTTCAAAATAAATCATGAAAAAAATCAACAAATTCCAAAAGCGTTCGGATTTAAAAATCTTAAGTTTGAAATTAATAATTTTGTTATCAACCATTTCGTTCAACAGTATTTCAAATTTCCAACTATTTTTTAGGCCTCTAAACCAATTTTTTTAAAAATTGGATATATGTATAACGAACTTACCTCATATTTTGCATCTTTCGAGATTTCGCTTAATTTACAATTTCTAATGCTTGGAAAACCTCAAATTTAAATTTCGTCTTTGAGTCTTTTTTTATTTATGCCGTCTTATTTTGATTTTTTAAGTAAACAATTTTTAATAATTTAAAACTATTAGTAATCAAGAACATTTATTTAAAAACTTGCAGTTTCCTAAAATTTAAAAACAAAATTGATCAAAAGTAAAATTGCCAAAATTTCAATAAGAAACTTAAAAAAATCATTTTAACGTAACAATTAAAAACCTAGTAATGTATGCAAGGAAATGGAGTTTGGATACACACTCTTGATTTCCAGTATTGAAAAAGATTCCAAAAATATTAAACCACAATTAACACTCTTGTTATCCTACGCAAACTCACCAAGTCAGTTTTGAATGATTTCTGAAGGCATCGTATTTAGTTAATTGAAATTGAGTTGACTGGCTTCCAATACTTAATTAATATTTTTAAAGTTAAAAAAAAAATGTTTTGAAACTTTTAATAACTCACCAAAAAACCAAACATTTTTTAATATAGCCCGATAAAAAACAATTATAAATCTTATTTGATGAATGCTTCTTGGAAAGTTTTAAAATTCTTCCTAAAAGTTGTTACAGTGGAAAGATTTTCACATCCAAAAATTAGTGAAATGTTTCATCAATCTTATAAAAAAATTAATTATTATTTCAAATTCGCAAATAAGTTTTTCATAAAAAAAATTTTGCAATGTAAAAGAGAATAAGAAGCTTTCCAAAACAAATTGAAAATGTTCGTATCGAACAAAAATTTTGGAAGACGAAAACAAAAGCAGAAAAATTGCTTCAAAACATATTAAGTTTCATTAAATCAAATAAGCCGTTAATTAGCAGCTATAAATTATGTTAATAATTTCTCCAAAAATTAACTCTATCTTTTCCCTACTTTCATTTAAAACTCAATTTTAAGGCTTCATCTTCTTAGTTTTTTAGAATTCTACATTTCATTTCACTTTATTTTACTTATAAAAATCTTCTTATTTCTATTATTTCAGATGGACACCAAAAAATCGCCATTAGCCTTGTTGGCACAAACCTGTTCACAAATTGGCGCTGATTCGTCGGCAGTCAAACCTATACTCTCTATGGATAAATCTAAAAAATCCGGCTCAACATCATCGGCTTCATCATCATCTTCGAGTGTGACATCGGAAACGGGTTCGGCTAAATCGCCCACTCAAGCTAAATCACCCAAGTCGACAACACCCACAAATACAGAAATTAAATTGGCCTTTAAACCCTACGAAACGAATGTGTTGAGTCAGCAAAATGTCAATTCGTTTAAATCTACAGCCAGTTCGGAAGACTTACAACAGCGTCCCAGCTCCAAGTCATCGTCACATAATGGTGATGCTACTAGAGTGCCTTCGCGCAACAAATCCAATTCCACACCCGATAATGGCCTGAATAAATCACAAGACTTAACAACAGGCTCGGCAACACCACACGACAGCCGCAAAACAGTATCACCGACGGGTTCGCATTCGTCACAAAGAGGTGCCAGCCCCATAGTAAGATCAGGCATGGAAGTTTTAAATAATGCCAATGGTTCTGCCCAACATCCCAAAGAAATGAGTAGTATGGCTCAGGCGGCCGCCGCCGCAGCAGCTGCTTATAAAGCTGCTGGTGGTCCTTATGGCTTTAATCCATTGTCAGCTCTATGCTGCCCACCTGGTATGGAACAACACGCAGCTGCTAATCCTGCCTTCCGCCCTCCCTTCGCTTCAAACGGTTTTGCCCATCATCATGCTGCCATGTTGGCTGCTGCCGCCGCAAATGGTGGATATCCCGGTAATCCCAATGGTCCTGCTAGTGCTCAACCAAATCCATACATTAGTTATCAACGTATCAAGACTCCTTCTGGTGGTGAGGCCATAGTGCCCGTTTGTAAAGATCCCTATTGCCCCGGATGTCCCTATTCTGCCCATACACAACAAATGCTTATGGGTGCTCCGTGTCCGGCCGGTTGTACACAATGCGAACATCAAAAATATGGCATGGCTGCCATGATGAGCGGCGCTGGCTTGCCACCAGGTCATCCCTATTCACAAGCAGCCGCCGCTGCTGCTGCCAGTGCTGCCGCTGCCCGTTCTGCTCCTTATGTGTGTAGTTGGGTGGTGGGCGATGCTTATTGTGGCAAACGCTTCCAAACTTCCGATGAGCTCTTCTCTCACCTCAGAACCCATACTGGAAATCTGTCGGATCCTGCTGCTGCCGCTGCTGCTTTGGCCCAGTCACAAGCTCAGTCTCTCCTGGGTTCTCTATTTCCACCATCTGCTTTAAGAGCCGGTTATCCTACACCACCTTTAAGTCCCATGTCAGCCGCTGCTGCCGCTGCCCGTTATCATCCTTATGCTAAGCCTCCAAGTGCTTTGGCTGCCGGTGGCCCTCCATTCGGTGGGCCTGGAGGTTTTAATCCCGCTGCTGCCGCTGCAGCTGCCGCTCTAGGTCCATATTACTCACCATATGCCATGTATGGCCAGCGTATTGGTTCGGCTGCAGTACATCAATAAGTCCTAAGGATGAAGTAAAATTAAATATGTGATTTTTTAAAGCGAAATATTAAAAAATACAACCATCTCATGAAGAAAATACCAAAAAAAAAAAAAAACCCGAGAGGCCGAGTTAATGAGCGACAAATGACCTTAGAAAAAGAAACCAAGTTTTCAAACTCATTCTTTGCCACAAATAAAGAGGAGAAAGTGAGTCAAATCGGTTGAACGAAAAAAGTCATCATTTCTTCAAAAGCCGATCTGTTATACTGTGATACTAAAATGTAGTTGAGCGCTAGTTTGTTAGTTTTAAATAATAATAATTTCAATTTTTAATCACCTGAAAAAACCACAACAACAAATTCAGCAAAAAAATCTGATTAATTCAAATTTACATTTAACTTTATTTTAAAGCAGCCAAAGCATTAGCAAGATCTTATAATTTGCAACCCAAAAGAAAGAATAAATTATGATTAAAAAATCCTTAAACTTCCACACCTTTGTTGCTTACAAATTGATAAAAAATACGTTTTTAAATAATTATTATTTCATGATTTCAAACTTCATTATTGTCTTGTTTTTGATTTAATAAAAATATATAAAATAGAAACAAAAAACTTTAGTTATTTAGTTCATAAGTTTAATGTGTAATTTTTGTAGTTTGTAATTCCTAGATTTGCTACTTTTAAAACAACTAAATAATTGTGTAAAAATAAAATAAACTTATAAATTATATTTAAAAATATATAAAACAAAAAACTAATTTTTTGAAAAATTAATTTAAACATTCTTCTTATTTCTTCATATCGACCTAAAACCCAGTAAAAGGGGTAACATTTTATTCAGAAAACTAACTAGAGTAATATTGCACGTACCACCCAGTCGCCTTGGGATAATCAATTAATTCATTTGTTGATGACAAATATTAATTTGATTCAACTGTTGTTACAATTCAAAATGGTAAATTGGCATTCTTGGCGTCTTTTTGTCCATAGTTGATACTATAGGCTTCAATTTAAAACAATAACGAATTCTTTCAATCGTAACGAAATGCAGTTCAAGATGTTTTACTATTATACTTCTCCTGATACCAGCTACCACTGTCCCGACTACCCAACTCAACAAAGTTCATAAGTTAAAATTTTAAAATCACGTCCGAGTTATATATATTTTTTTAGAACCAAGCTGGCACAGAGAACAGCAAAGGCTGCAAAAATCACACATTGACGAATCCTGTAAGAAGAAAATTGAAAATTATTTATGTTGCTCTTAGGAATCCTAGACTAATCTGGCCAAGTTTAGTTAGGGTTCGACCTAGCGATATGTCCTGCATTAGAGGACCAACGCTAGACTTATCTGTGTCAGAGGTCCTGCGAGCTATGGGAGTTGGAGTTACAGGAAATATATTTCTTCGTTAGGAGCAGCAACTGGATTAGAAGTGACTCCACATTCGAATAGATATAGTAGCCACTCAACCGTACCTTCTTTAGTCCGCTTCTTTATTTTACATTTCGATACTGCCTTCTTTCAAAATCTTTTCCTAGGTAACACAAAGGGAAAATATTTACGGCCCCCGTGGGCCAGCAATCCTAACCCATAAAAGTGGCACGTCCACTGATCAGCTCCCGACAATGTTTGCCGCAACTACGCTTACTAAAGACACCTACGAAATTTAAGAATATAATTTCTATAGTTCCCTCGCTGTATGACGTTAAAAAGCATTTACTCTATATATCGATTGATATAATACATATATCCATCGATGTATTGCTACTTCAAGATATATAGTAAGGCACTGTGAAAATGTGCAGATCTATTTAAACAACAAAGCCTGAACAAGTAAAATGTCCGTGATTTGCACAGCCATTCGTTGGATCATGATCATTTTTAGTTGGGCTGTGCTACCTAATACAAAGCTTGAAGACAATAAAAAATAGAGAATTTTATATGTAGTGTTGCACGCCTATAATTTTATATTTTTTTTGCTATGGCTAGATATACGGGGTGGTCCACCTAACATCTCGAATTCGCTATCCGAAAAATCTTGTTTTTATATGAAGCCGATGTACCCAAATTTAGGGTCATTTTTTGCATGGTGACATCATGAAGCCAGTTTTCCTAGAAAATCAGCCCATTTTGTCATTTGGCGTCATGAACCTTTGATTTGAGGTCGTTGAAATATTTTTTTCTAGGAAGCCGTTATGAGTAAATGTTACACTAACCATCCACAGTCGATTGAAACCTGGAAACAAAAAATCAAAGTTGCCTTTCGTAAAAATTAAACCCAAACAATCGAAAAGGCGCTTACATACATGGAAAAATAATGCGAAGTTCCTGTCAAAAAATTTCGGCTGTAAAATGTACTGAGATCAAAATAAGAACCAAGTTTTTCATATGTACAATAACATCCCCTTTCTAGACAACTTGCTAGTTTGGTAACATTTTTCCTATTTTTCCTATAATCCTTTCCCATATTAGAAAGTAAAAAAATTAGGCCAAGCCAGCAAGTTGTCTAGAAATAGGATTGTATTATTCTACATATGAAGGAACTTGGTCCTTATTTTGAAATCAGTACTTTTAACGAAATTTAGAATAGGAATTTGGCCGTATTTTCATATTTATTTTTTTGTGCGGATATCAATAACTGGATCTATTTAACAATGGTTTTGTTCTTGTTGAAAAAATTTTTTCTTACATTATTTAGGTTTAAAGAAGCTGGCAAATAATGGGAACAAAGTGTAACTACTTATTACACTATATTAGAGGGTTTCAGTTTCGAAGTAAATAATGGTTATGTATTTTATAAAAAGAAAAAAGTAGCTATCTAGTATTCATTCTATGCATCAGTGTTTACAAACAATATAAATACTTCTCTAATAGTTCAACAAAAAAACCCAAAGTCCACTTGGGCTCGTCCGGGATTTGAACCCGGGACCTCCCGCACCCTAAGCGGAAATCATACCCCTAGACCAACGAGCCGACTTTCTAGGCGATTATGTGACAAACGAACAAAATTGATACTGTATGGAACATGTTCAAGTGACCATGCTCAATCATGTAAAATTGTAAATATATAAAAATGTATGTATGCATGTGTAATCCGTTCATGCATAACAATGTTTAACAACAAAATATGCAGCGAATTTAACAAATCTAAACCAGGTATAGTGGAGCATATCTCTACACATACACATAAGTACATTGTTTTTATAATTCAATACATATGAAAAGCCATAAAACTAAAATAATTAAAAAATAAGTCGCTTAGCAATAAGCCTAACAATAGGCATATTAGCTTATTTCAAACATCAAATCAGACATTCAGAGCATAAGAAAACACTTGACAATTATTAGTAACATATGTAACTATTTAATAATATTTTCAACAATAGCATTAATCAAAAGAAACGCTCTCTAAAAATCTTAGTAATAATGGAAGAATATATTAACTCTAAGAATCTTAAGTTGTTGATAAATTAAGAATAAATAATTGTCTTTATTAATTATAATAGCAAGCAAATATTTTAATTATACTTTACGATTAATGGAACAAGGACAATGAATAATTCATCAATTTTTAGCACTACTCATATTTAGCCGCTTCCTCCGATCGTGAAGACAGTTTTTTTTCAAGCTCGAAGAATTTTTGGAGAGATAAAGCAAATTTTTTAAAAATAATGGGGACCAAGTTTGTTTATTAGTAAGAGGGATATCTCTTAATATCAAAAACATGGGTTCGCTTCCGAACACACCCCGAACCCTGTTTAGCGAACAAAGGATGCTGGCTATCGACATTAAGTTTCATCTGCTGGGTCATTTGTATCTTGTACGGGTAAAGGCCAAAACTATCTTCCCGTGTTAGAAACCCAGTTTCTGCAACATATATTACTATTTTTCAAAGCGGGCTAAATGGAAGGTATCTTAATTCCTGTACCGATAATTTTTAAACATATCCATTTCAAAATATCTCCTTGAAACTGTGGGATAAGTTTTTCTAATATTTTTAAGTAAATCATCACTGTGTGGTGGTATTTTTTTTTTATTTTGCACTTACTTATTATTATACCCCTCACAAGAATGAAAACGGTATATATAGGTCTGACATTCCGTTTTTATTTTCTATAATATTCATTTCCGGAAAATAAAGTGTATATATTTTAAATCCTTATAGGTAGGGAAGTTCAAATAACAATGTCCGTTTATCCGATGTTGTTATCAACGCTCTGACGGCTCTAGACAAACTAGAATTTAAAACTTTTACTACTTGATCGGTGAGTTTTCCGAATTTTCGGTATTTAAAATCCGCCATATATTTTTTTTGGTTTGGTTTTTTTCTGTATTTTCACTCTTGCGAGAAATCGCTTAGACGCAACACCTCCAGATGACCAGCGGACTTAAATGTTTGACCGAAATTAAAATTTGTAAAAAAACCTCTTAATTACAAAAACTAGCAAAATAAAACTGAATTTGTGCAAAAACCGATATTTTGCAAGTTGTGAATTCCACCAAAAAAAAGTTAATAACTTCACAAAATTAATTAACATTTATAAATTTTATAAAAAATTTCACGGAAAATCCCGAAAATTAAAAAAAAACAAAATTTGGTGAAAACTTTAAAATATAATATATCTTACACAACTATATAAAAAATTTCTAATTTCACCACAAATCGGGAAAGTGCTTATATTAAAACGAAAGTAGCGTTTAAAAGGAAAATAAAACGACTAATAATAGACGCCAAAATTAAAGATCTCACACAATCCTTTGGACCGGAAAAAAATTGTTAGTATAGTTTTAGTAGTTCATACTTTTGTGTAGGGTATATAAGATTCGGAGCAGCCTAATATAGCTCTGTTACTTGTTACATAATAAGGTTCAAAATTGCTACTGTTGAAAACAGTGGCATAAGGGCCTGTAAACAGGCCTACTCGTAAAATTATCCAGACATTAACAAATCAGAAGTCAATAGCATTTCACAAAGCAACTTGAATCAATCAACAGCAAAATAATCTATTAGCAGGAATCTGCAACTCTTGAAAATAAAAATATTCCAGAAGTGTTAATTTCAGGTTTCACTGATTGTTTTGTTATTTGTGCCAAAAAAAAAAAATTATCTGTAAATCACAACATGTTGGCTGTTTCAAGTAGCGTAGTGACTGCATGGCTGATAATTTTATACAGTACTCAAATCACAATTAATTTATTTATGAGCACGCTGGAATTATAAAAGGCAAAATGATTGGTTATGATTTGTTCATTCTTCTAATCAGAGAGTGCAAATAAGACATGAAGTTTAAATAAAACTGATCGTTTTGTCATGATTTCTGTTTTAGCATTGTTGAATACTGAGAATAACATGTGTGATTATGGGACTATAAATATTAATTAGAATTCAAGTAATAATAACAATAACAACAACAATAATGGTTGCTAAAATCATATATAAATTAAAAGTTTTTTGTTTGCAATGCGGGTGCTGTTAGTGAGAAATGTTAAGATTTAAGGAGGGACACACACTTTTGTAACACTCAGTTTTAATTTATTTCTAATGATTTTTAATCGCAATGTACGACAGCAGAAAAATCTATTTATTCATTTTTTATTGTTTATGGGGTAGCAATTAATATACATATAAACTATAACAGACTCTAGTCAACAATAAAAGGAATTTAATCACATATACAATATCTCTAAATCGAGTACTCTAGTATGTTTTATATAAAATAAAAATATAATCACATTTTGTAAAAAGCATTTATATGTTTTATATAATTGCTTTTTACAAAATGTGATTACATTTTTATTTATTTCAAACAATAATACATATACAAATCTTAACTACAATAGCTTCGTTCGAGAACCCAATAATTATCAATAATTATGCCTAAATTTTACTAAACTCGGTTCGAGTACACAAAGTTTAGTAGATGAGAACATAGATTGAGATCGTAAAATGACAGTTCGATGACTGAGCAATTGCAAAATCTGCTAAAGAAATTTTTGTTAGTAGAATTTAGTCGGCTGAAAAAAACATATGTTTCAAAATGTAAACAAACAAAAAATTTTACGGAGTTGTTAAAATTTTTGTGAAAATAAGAAAAACTAAAGCAAACACAAGTAAATAGGGATTTGAAAACAGTAAAGTGTACTAATTTACGTTTGCATACAAGAATAAGTGTTTTTTGCTTAAGTTACCCTTTCCACAGCAGTTTAATTAGGATTTAGGAAAAAAAATTATTTTGTTTCATTGTTTATTTACTTCTTTAGTGTTGTAGAAGTGATGAATACTTCGGAATATAGTAATTGGATATGCATACTAATCAATAACAAAAACGAGTAATAATGAACTATTTAACAAATTTAATCAGGAAAAACTTACAATATAAATAAAATTTAAAGAAAAAACTTATAAAGCGACAGAAGTTACGTTTTTTTTGTAAGAATTGTAGACAATAAATTGTGCTGTACCGAGTACGAACAACAAAAAGAGTCGAGTAGTCAAAGGAATACATTTTTTACAACACTGCATTTATTTTCAATCAGCTGTTGGATAAATTTGACTAAATTTCCATTCGCGTACTTTTTGGACAAAATTTATTTTGGGAGAATAAATTGAAAAATTTACTCAGTTACTAAACTCTACTAAAAAAGTACTCGAATGAACCTAATGAAAAAATTCAAAAAACATTACTTTTATACAAAACAAAAAATAAAAAAAATTATCTACAAAAGTGTCAAGGAGTAAAGAAAGAAAAAATCTAATTATTATTTAGTAATCACCAAAACTTTTTGGAATTCGCTTTTTGTACTAAACGCTAATCTTTTCGCGATATACTTGTACTATATCTTATATTTAAATGCTCCAAATTGCAGTTGATTGCTTTAACAGTTGCACGTCTATGATTGTGGTGCAAGACTGGAATGTCATTAATATCTTGAATACTACCTCTCCGATCTAGGTAAGGAGAGGCTTCAGATCTTTTTCTAAGCATTCAACTATATATTTGTCGTTAACATAAAATGGACCCATTATTAGGTGAAATATATGGTTGTTTTTAAGGCTAATTGTATTATAAGTGCTCGAAATTTACGCATAAGTTGCACACAATTTTTGATAAGATAAAAGACCACTGCCTCTTCATATTTAGAAACACAAGCTTACTCAAGCTTACTTATTTGTAAAAAATTTTAGAGTATTTGGTTTCTAAAAATGCCTAACAGATGAAAATACAACAAAACGACTATTTAATATCTAGTTTCACATAGGAAAATATATTTTATTTCTAATTAAATATATTAAGCATAATTTTGTTAACTAGTTATGATTTTTTTAAAGTTTACCCTCTTGCTACCTATTCTTATCGTATACGTTTTTAAACAGAGAGATTAGCGGAAGTATGAAAAATATTAGAATAGTTTTTAAATTAAATTTTCTTCAGTATTTCTATTTACAATAGACACTTATATTACCTTCACACATGCGCCTTAATTGAGGCAGCTTAATTATAAAAAAAAGTTATAAATTTTGGTGTTCAGACATTTGCAATTTAGCTCACTCAATTAACGTTTGATAGATAAACATTTTTTCAAGACCCGGTAATCATGTGTTATGTGTTTTTACCTACAAAATTTCCAATTACCATCAAAATATGAAACAATTAGCTAAATTTGTAACAATAAGATTTTTGTGCGCTTTTTATCACCGCGTTAATGTTATTGTAAGTAGCTGAGTCTAGTTTTTTTGCTCACTAAACACGTTTCACCAAAGTTGCATTGTGAATATATTGTAATTAAGTACTAATTGCTAAATTTATTCATTGAAGTCTTGTATTGTAAATTGAGTATCATTACGCCCTTATTTGCCTAAATCCCCTAATTGCGCAATTAAGGTGTATGTGTGAACATACTATTAATCAGTAGAAAAACACACAGAATTTAAATTAATATAGACGTATAGGCACAGAAAATGCATTTCATTCTGTTGGTGTCTAATAACTTAACGTTTTCAGTATTTTAAAAATGATCGTATTATCAAAAATAAAATTTGATGTCTTAACCGAAAGAATAAAACGAACTTAAACGTGAGCAGAAATTATTCCTTCACTAACAATTAAGTTATTTTGTATTAAATGAATATTTTTTTTGTTTATTTTGTATATTAACTTGTATAATTATTATCATAAATGATTATTTATAAGTTGCTAAAGCTATATGTGTGTTTTTTCCACACACCTTTCGTTTGTACCTTAATCCCACTGTAAATAATTCGCTAAATAATAGCGGCATTCAGTATATTTAAAATTTTTTTCTTTCTATTATTTATTAGCATGTTGAAACAAAAATGGGCATGCAACAACTCAACAACAACGTCATATATTGCTAGATTATTCATAAATTAGCAAATAAAATTAATAACTTATGGCTAATCGTTATTTAAGTTACATATCAAAGTTATTAAATCTTCAATAATGCAAAAAAATATATATCAAAATAATAATTATGATTGTTTGGGCACACCAATTTTGAATAATTGCGATATTGATTTAATGAAACCCTATGTATTGCGACCGTTGGTGCGACTCTGTTAGTTATTGATTTGGACGTTTTGCTCAACGAGAATACAAGTTTGTATACAATTTATTGCAAAACTTAATTTTTAAATGAGTAAAGGTTGCAAATAAAAATCGAACACAATGTTTTTGCGAAAATAAGTACAAAATAGATTGGCGTCTTGCGACATGCTTAGTCATGTTGCGGCTGATGTGCCGAGACAATCAAAACGTTTTGATTTTTCGTACAACCAAAACACAACTTGATACAACGTTCTCATACAGAACGTTCTCAACATGAACGGCCTGCTTTAAATTTGTTCCAGAAACAGCTCAAAGTATATCCTCGATCTGTTTTTGCAATAACATCTGGTCCTGAGAGTTGATTTAAGTCGAAAAAATATTATCCTTTTAATAATTGGGATAATAATATCAAAATAGGTAAACAAATTTTGAAAGGTTTGTCTTGAAACTAATCATAGCGCTTATAAAAGAAACAGTGCGGTGATATATGAGGCCAATTCAACAATTACCCTAAAATTCACATAACTAGGGAAACCTCAATTACTACTCGAAAGTATAAACCGTCAAAGCTGACTTAACAAATCCAGGCAATAGATCCTTCACCTTTTACCGCATAGACGTTTTATAAGTTAGAAATATGAAACTAATCCAAACAGAGGACCTAACGGGGTTAATAGGGATAAGGAGGATAGGAATAGGATCTTATTACTAAAAGTTAAAGATGTGTCATAAAAAAATTTCGAAAGTCTAGGTATTCGAAAATAATTCTAACTATCAGACATAGATTTTAACCATCGCAATAACCAATGTGATCTCTAAAATAAGTTTGCGTATTATTTTTCGTTAATTTTTTTCCCCCGTTTGTAGATTTATAAATTTCAATCCACGGTTTGGTTTTATAAAATTTATTATACACAAGCATTTCCAAGCTCCCGATTTCAACACTGTGTTTACTTTTACTGAGGAAAGTGGAGCTACACCCTGCTGAACAGATTTACCGATTTTAAATATTGAGTTATCTTATGGCTAATACCACATTATGAATTGTCTGCTAACTTTTACGGCTTTTTCCGCCAGTTGTTTCATTCGATTTTGCTTCACCGCTTCAAAAGTAGAGAAATACATAAATTTTTTAGGCATTCACTACAGGCCACACAAAATAACTAAACATTCTAAATTTATATTAAAAGAGCAGTCGCTGTAACAGTTTTCGTCTCTCCGAAGCTTAAGCCAACTTTTCGAGTGTTCTAAATAACTCACATATATATGTATATCCGAAATATCCGTCCACAAATAATTGAGTTATTAACCAACAGTAGAAATGGGCCGTCAGCTGGCAGGCCGTAACTGAGTGCACTTTTAGAAGTTCTGATTTATACCTCCATGTGGTGGCAGGATCCTGTCTCTGCAAGGAGCCGGGCTAAGTAAGTAGAGCGGAGAGAAGTTACACTCTCGCTTAAAAAATCCCTAATCCACAGTGGAACACGTAGCCAAGAGCGTGCTAGATTTCTAGTATGCGAACTCTGGATACCAGTCGATCTCCAGTTTCAATATAAACTTACCCGTGCATATGGAGCTCTGTATGGGTGGATATATTTATCTCCATAAGAGGGATAAATCAGGAAGCCTCGAAAGAGGCGGAGAGGTTAATCTCTGCAGAAACTACCAAAGGAGGAATCTGAAGATGGACTAGAATGCCTCGCAAAAAGTACTTCTAAGGCGTTAGACCGTGAGATTACGACAGGGATGGACACTGAAGCCTCGCAAGAGGTGGAGGAGTTAATTTCTGTAGGAGCTCTAGTGTTTATTGGCCAATAGAGGAGGACGGGACGAAAGGTACTCCTGAGGACGGGGCTGGGACGGTAGCACATATTGTCCAGCACTGGCTATCATAAGACTTAGTCCCACGGGCAGACACTTATGCCGTGGTGGACGTAAGCCTTAAACGAATGCTAGCAATTACAAAAGACTCCGTGATGAGGAAGAAGGTCGACAGCCACTAGTCGTCAGTCTGAAATCACTATAGAAAGGCTAGTGCTGGCACGAGGCTTGATTCAGACTAAGAAAATCGTATATTACAAAACGGGTGTCTGAAATAAATTAGTGGAAAGAACGGGGTCGAAAAGGAATCCATAAAGATAGCGGGATGCTCCGACATTCCCCTACATAAAAAAAGTAGAAATGCTTACTTGTAACTCAGAAATAAGCTTATACATACATTTGGAACCACCACTACTACTTGCTTAACCCTATATGCCAGTTAGGATTGTTATGTAATTATATAATCCCTCGTATTTTCTATAGTCTGGCTTTTTATACAATAATGCGTTCATTGTTATTATCTGTGGAAATGATATATCAAAATCGGCAGTGGACAAAAAGGAAAACGTATTTGGGAATTATTTATACCGACTTTTTGATTTTTATTAAATTTAGAGGAAAGTGTTAAATAGATTTTTTAAATAATTAATTAAGAAACAAATATAAAAAATTTTATACACCTGGGCTCGTCCGGGATTTGAACCCGGGACCTCCCGCACCCTAAGCGGAAATCATACCCCTAGACCAACGAGCCATCTGCAGAAAATATGACAAAACCTAGTAATTTATGGGGCGAAAAACAGTAAAAAAATATAAATTTGAAATAAACTAGAAAGAAATAGAACAATAAATATTAATGCTCTGAAAAAAACACGTAGCAACTTTGAAGTTTAAATCTATAAAGTAGGCAAACCATATTTTTAGATTGTAAATGGTATTAAATAATAATTTAGTAAGTGTATTGCCACAGTTAAACAAATGCATATAATTAAATTAATTTTATACATACAAATATCAACATTTGATATATTTATGCATTTTCAATATTATGTTTGCTTAACAACAATA
Source organism: Phania funesta (assembly GCA_963932375.1). Classification (NCBI taxonomy): domain Eukaryota; kingdom Metazoa; phylum Arthropoda; class Insecta; order Diptera; family Tachinidae; genus Phania; species Phania funesta. Next base: position 96,173,349 of record OZ010653.1, on the reverse strand, counting down.
AGTTACATGTTTTGATTAATGTAATGGCTTGTATAGTAACACCATAAGCTTAAAAGTAAAAAGTATACAAAGCATAATCAATCACTGCCACTAGATTTTTGTAAAATATTTTTGAAATGAGAATGGCAACCAAAAATTTGTTGTTAATTTGAGTGTTTAAACATGAGTTCAAATCATAAATATGTTGAATACAACCATCAATCATGTTAATAAAGCGAAACCATACAAAATTATTAACATAAATGAATTGTTTAAGTTTTTCGACCAACTGGGACAGGAAATGCTACCAATTGCATTGTAATTTTGCGTTAATTTTTTATGAAAATAATGATACTGAATTAATAAGAATGAAGTTAAGAAGTCTCACTAGATAGAACCAGACCGACTTTACGATAGTCTCTACATAATTAGGAAAATGGATTACTGTTCGACAAAAATTCCTAACTGAGAAAATAATCAGTAAATCGCATTCAATCTTATTAAAGTAAGAAATGAGTTGTGACGATGAGAAAGTTACGTAAAATTTTTGGGAGAAACAACGCGCTAACAAGAGGCACTATTTATCGTGTAGTGAATGATTTCGAAGAAACAGGGACTGTAGCTGATAGGCCCAAGCATGAACCACAACGTACTGCAAGATCGGGTGAAAACATTACTGCTGTTCAAGAAAGTGTTCAAAACAATCTATCAACCTCAATTCGACACCGTGCTCAAAGAACAACTTTGCCAACAATTTTGCACAAAGATTTGTATTTGTTTCCATTTAAGATTCAGTTGACACAGCAGCTTCTTCCAAAAGACCATTTACGCCGCCGTACATATGCCAATAGAATACTACAGCTCGCCCATGACAATACCGAATTTCATGAAAAAATCATTCTGAGTGACGAGGCACATTTTCATTTTAATGGATATATAAATAAATAGAATAGTCGGTTCTGGGCAATGGAAAATCCTCAAATTATTCATCAGTCACCTTTGCATCAATTAAAAGTGACAGTCTGGTGTGCAATTTGTTCAGGAGGAATCATTGGACTTTACTTCTTTGAAACTGAAAACGGCGTAATGGTAACTGTCAATGGGGAGCGATGTCGTGATATGATTGAAAACTTTTTAACGCCACAACTGCATGCTTTGGGCTTGACTAACATGTGGTTTCAACAAGACTGCAAAACACGATGAAGAGGAATTTATTCAAACGAGATCGAGAACAAAATCTATCGAAAAAAAATAATTTTTTGATTGCTTTCTTAAAGTACTTTTTTACCATGAAAAACTTTTTACCATGAAAAACTTAACATATTATTTTAATTAATTACTTTTTAAGCTCCAGGTCTTTAATAAAATTACTTTTTATAAAATAATTTTTTGGTTAAATCCGATATTTTGATCCACCTTTGTGTACCATAATCAGAGAATAAATTATATGACAAAAACTTTAAGTAGCAATCTCTAAAATATGCAGAAAAAAATTTTTTATATGTATTATGCTCATTAGTAAGATTTTATGTATAAAAATATATTACGTTTGTGTCGTTAAAAAAACCGTAATAAAATATAAATATAAGCATTAACTTCATATTTGTAACTAAAGTAATGTTCAGACTATTTTAAAATATTATTAATTATTAAAATATCTATAATCTGCTTGCCATAACCATAGTTTAGTTGTCGTGACAATACAAAGAAAATTCTTTAAAAATTCTCAAATAAACGTAGACGACATTTTTACAATATAAAAACCGAATTTACTTATAATGCTATAAGAACAGGTTCAGGAGGAAAAGTATTAGATTTTTATGCTAAAAAATAATCATGACCACAATCAAAACAGCGTATTGAAAACACGAAAACAGTGCCGCCTGCAGGAGTGGTCATGTCAAAAACAACAGACAGTTAGCGAAAAATATAAGGCAAACTGACATCAGCGTTCAATTTAGTCCGAAATTCATATATATTGGCACGTAGGAATTGGCCAAATCAACGTCTTTGCATAAATGCGATTAAATTTTACATTTCATGAGATAGGAACAGATTGCAATAAAACGATAGCAATCATTCCAGAGAATTTCCAAATGCTTGCGAAGCGCTGAAATATACACTTACTTAGAAATGCTCCAAAGTGGTACATCGCGAACATATATTATGTCACACGTGAATAGATCCTTATGCAATGCCAACTTGATATTGCTTTACACAGCTATTGACGGCGAAGCAGTGGTTTTTACTGGGAAATTGGTTGTTATTCTACTTTTTGTCCAGCTCCATTTAGAATGGAAAATATTCCATGCAAAGGAGAAAATGAAAATTAGAACGGGAAATTTCCACAATTTGTTAAAAATTTTTAATCAAAGAGACCGCATTGTTCTTTCGTGAAGTGTTTAATTTTTACCAACGCTAACTCTCAACTGGACAAATTTCTCTTGGTTGGCGACACATTACCACACAAAATTGTAGTTCTTGGGTAAGCTTTGGGACGCCCTTTATTTCTTTAATAAGGTGCTCTAAACTTATAGAACAGTTATCACTTTTAGCAAAGGATATATTAAAAAATCTGGAAGCTATTGAAAATTATATTAAACTAAAATTTATTTTGCTAGGTCACCCAATTCTACTATCGCCCTCGTTTGATTTTTTTTTGCTTATTTACCAAATAATTTACCGCTGCAAAAAAAAAACGATTAAAACAAAACGAAAAATATAAAATCCATCATGATTTGTCTAATGATTAATTACCTAATTTAAGTAGCATTTTTCGGCAAAATTTCAAAATAGGTGAAACTTAGCTTCAATTTAAGTGACAGTATTTGCTTTCATATAATTTATTTTTAAATATCTATCATTCAGTAGCTTGTCCAAACAGTAGACAAGACTAAATGACGGTTGTCTGTTTCCTAAAAGGAACGTATTTTTTTGCACCGAAGATTTTTAAAATAAAAGTGAATGAAAACGACAATGTTTGTATGCCGATAAATTTATTGCTGTCATTAATCATATTGCGTAAATTAATTCAAAGAAATTTAACTGAAATGTGTTTCCATAATTTATTTTACTTAAATACATACATATGTATGTCTTATTAAATTTTTTCTTTTCAAAGAATTCAAGTGGTGAGAAATAGAAACTTGAACAATATTTTAGTATTGAAATATATCTTGTAATGTCAACATCTCATTTGATTAAGCGCTTTGTGTGGGTGTTTGGTTATTGAGAAATATATGTGTGTTTGTTATCTATTTGAAGAGAAAGAAAAATATTTGGAAACAAGGCATTTGAATAAGGCTTAGTGGGCCAAATGGATAGTCAGACAGGTCGACCAGGTCTACCCCCATACAAAAAAGTATATTTCAATGAAGTTTAGAAACCATTAAATTGTTTGCCACGCCGATAAATTTAGCCCATTTTGATTTTTATGTGTTGTGTCGCCATTTCCGGTCCAATCGCAGCATATAGATAGTATATCATCGTTGTTAATGATTTGAAAACGACTTTAATTTTCTTATTGATGGTTTTTCAATCGGTTGTCAAATTCTAGATACGCCCTCGGATATTTCGGATCCTTCTATCCTAATAACTAATTTTTTCCAAACCATCAGATAGCCTTTTAAAATGATGTGACCCTGGCTTTGATCAAATTCGTGTTATCGTGTAGTGCAATTCACTTCTCATTTTTAACGATAATCGTATTCGTTAAAACTTTTAACAACAAAATTAGCGATGTTGCCAATATTCGTTATAGTTAAGTTAGCTGTTGGTGTTGTCGAAACGATTGCCGAGAAAAGCAAACGAAAAGTAAGTATATTTATACCACAAATTAAAATTCACGGCATTTTTTTTACTTATAAACCTTAAATATTTTTTATCAACAACATGTGGAAAAAGCCTTATTTACCGTTTGCAGAAATAGCTAAACGCACGAAATCATATGTTGAGCTAGCATAAATTTATTTATCATTTTCTTTTATTCTTCTTTGAGCTTTTGGTCTATTTGCCATTTAATACCATCGATACTGAAAATTACAAAAATTGTCGAAAAATATTGTCTTAAAATTTAGCAAATCGCGCTACTAACATCTCTGGTCCTTCTCTCCTAATATGAATTTTAATAAAAGACAAAAAGCTTCTCCTAAATCTACATAAATAAAGATTTTGTTTTCTATTTAATTGGAATCTTTTTTCAAATAAGAAAAACACTTTATATATATTTTTTTGGCTTTTGTCCATAGTAAGTCACAGGGGTAAGCGTAAGGTATTGGCATTTCGTCGGCGAATCGATTAGCATAGTGCATCTTTGCAATCTCAGATGTTCTATATTCAGGGGGTTCAATTCAGAAAGGTATATGCTGAACGAAGATGGAATTGATCATTGCTCAATAGCGGTCATAATTAATTGTAAAGTGTTCTTGGAATAGCTTTTAAAGAAGTAGGCAAAAATTATTTTTCCAGCCAAGATGTAGCGTCGTTCGTTTGATTTTATTACATTCAATGCGGGGGTTCCTTAAGTTGTACTTCGTAAACAACGGACTGGTTGTCTTAAAACTAACGTAAAACTCAGCTTTTCGCCGACTCATCTTTCATAAAAAAGGGAATGAAAAAACATGCTTAAAGTAAGAGTATCAGTAACTACTCCTGGTACATTGTTGTGAGCGCGTGAGGGGATCTCAAAATAAATACGTCTCCTCTGGCGGGCAGCATCCCTGCACTGGTCTTGAAACAGTGCCCTTTGACGTTAACACGTCCATTACCTAATCTTTCTAACAGATTATACCATTCCGGTAATCCCTAAAGAAGGAGTGGTCAACATCGCTAAAAATTATCGCCCAACTACAATGTGTTCTGCACTTTCGAACGTTTTAGAAAGTAGAGTTAACTTCCATCTCATGAGATGTTTATAATCTAACAATTTACAGTGCGGTTTCCATAGAGGACGCTCTACGCGAGACACGCTAGGTTTCCTTGCGGAAAGATGGTGTCGTTCTATATATCATTTTTGCAAAAGTAAAGTGTTGGTTCTCGATATCTGTGAGGCTTTTGATAGAGTGTGAAATGGTGCACTATTGTCAAAACTTATTGCTTTGGGTATGTGTAAGGAGTTTTCTCGATTCATATCATGTTTTCTCAGGGATCGTACTATAAGAGTAGTTATATATGAAGTTTCATTTCTTATTTTTCGAAGGAACCGTATATGTCGAGTTTCCATTCCTATAACAGCTGATGGCAGCATATAATACTTCACTCCAATTGCTCCTTATTATTTACAGCATGAATATCCGAGCGAAAATTTAATACAACTCCCATGTATAGGCCGGTGCTACAAAGTCTATATTGAAGCTTCTCAACCGCGTACAAGAGAAGACATATGTAGATGGTTACCGATGACAGTGGGGTATCCAACTCTATTGACTCACTGCAACATTATTGTTCTATCGGTTCTATAACAAGGGAACAACAAGGAACTTGATCCTAATACCCACACATTTGTAACGCAGACCGGCCATTGTATCCCAAAACGAATTAGAGGGAAAACTCGTAATTTAGGCGTACTATTCGTATGTGGAATACACTTCCTACATAAGATTTTCCTGTCACTTTAGAAGTGGGAAGGAAGGTTTAAGTTAAATGCCCAGAAACACTATTACCGCTATCCCCCTTCTTTTAACTTATTTTCCTAGTTCCAGCACAGTGCATGGCACAAGTAGTGTTGATCCTCTGAGTGCTGTTCCAAAAGAAAAAGAATATAAATAATTCTTTTAAAGCGATAGAAAAACAAAAAAATTATATACGACCGTTCGTGACAGACCGGCCATTGTACCCCAAAAGGAATTACAGGGAAAAATCGTAATTTAAGCGTAATGTGAAATAAACTTCCTATATAAGATTTTCTTGCCACTTTAGAAGTAGGGAGGTTTAAGTTGAATGCCCAAAAATACCATTCCCGCTATCCCCCTTCCTTTTTACTTCCTCTGAGTGCTGATCCAAAAGCAAAAAATTATAATTCTTATAAAGCGATAGAAGAAACAAAAAACTCAGCAGGGGCTGAGATACGAACACAGGTGACTGAAGCCATCGAATGTTTAATAGTCAACAATATGATTACACACCGATAGTATTTAACATATGTATTTTTAAACCGCCGTTTCATGGTCAGAGTTATTATATTATTTTTGTGTAGTTAAAATAGTTTGATTATGGATAGAATTTGAGTAAAAAATGTTATATTTTTTCAACTCAAATGGGCTGCAATTTTTACGAATGGAAATGATTTAAGAGTTTAATGTAAACAATAACTTGAATGCTTAAAATGTTTTTATGTAACTATAATATGCTTTCCTGTACAGAACATAATATGGTTGTGGTCCATCGCTTTAAGAAAACCATAAACAAATTTTAAAATGGAAAATACATTTACACTAAATTTTAAATAAAATCAAAATATAGCAGATTCATTTAATTTTTGATATCAGCAGCTTAATGGGAACCGATCGAGTTCTAAACAGTCAAAATGGCGATCGGAAGACAGGATTCAAATAATAAAAAAGGAATTTAGATTGAAAATTATATGGAAATGTATTAAAATAATTTCAAAAATAAATACAAATTGGAAATATTGAGCACATCACGAATGTACCATTTTAAATAGTTTCCTCTGAAAATTGTATATCTTAGTTTTCTATCAAGGAAAACGGCAAACAATTTTATGAAAAATTGTGAATCCGTTTTCGTTTGTTTAACTTTCTTCCGAATTCTTCCGACAGTAACGAGTAGTTAACACAAAAATTGCGCAACTCGAGGAATTGACAAAAAACTACACTTTACTTAAAAATCCTCAAGGGAAATATACAATTTTACTCATTCTTGTAGCAAGCGGACTGTAGTAGATCAAACTAGTATGAAAGTGTTAGCTTAAGCTTTTATTGTTGCGACAAGAATTGAAGCACACGTTAACAGATTTCGTATAAATAAAACAACTAAATGGAGCAATATTAAAATCAACAACAAAGAAAAAAAGCAAACTCGTGTACGCTTTGTCATGTCGTTGATTTTTTAAAATTTGTGTAATTATTCCCGCAAATAACTGAAGTACGATAAAGTTCATACACATTTTGTATTATCGTTGTCGTAAATTTTACACAATAGCGGCACTGAGGCTGGTTGTTTATGGTAACTGTTCTAAGTACATCTACCTCATGGTATTAAGTCTTATTTAGGGTGCAAGTGTTTTAAATTTAATATGTGTAGATACTAAACGTCGTTATCATAAAAAGATATTTTTGATTTATAAAAAAGCTTTGTTAAACAAATTTTAAAACGTGATGTGAAAATTGCACAAGTTGTTATTAAACGCATAAAACAGTCGAAAATGAAGCTTAGGAGAATCTATTTCATTACTGGAAATAACACAGGTAATCTAAAGTATTGAAAAAGAAATACAATTTTTATACTGAATTTTCTGTTTTTTTTTTATTGAAACGAATCTCTTCCGAACATTTTCTTTCTTTTTGTGTCGTAATTAAAATACGAGTATGAAAATGTAATTTATAAAGAATAATTCAAATAATTCATTTTGTAAAAAAAAATCTGACCAACAACAAATTCCTACTTTCTTTAAAACTAGTTACGAACATGCTGCATACAAACAGATATCTCGCACTGTATATGATTCGGCATAGTTGAGCTTAATTTATTTACTTGGCTGTATTTTTTTTTTAAATAGAAAATTTTTAAACTAAAAGTTTAAAGTGACATATAATAAAAGTGAATTGTATTAATTGGTAAGAATTGGTATGAGCTGGTTTTTTACAATATATTTCCCTCGACTTCTATTTTTACAGCTTTATCACACAGGTCGCATAATAAGATAATATAATCATACATGATAATAATACTATCCAAAAATTAGATTAATAAACAAAATGTAGTCTCTATGTTATTAAGTTTTATCATATTATGTCGACAGATGATCATAGCAATTTAGTAACGTAGTTTTTTAAAAACTACGTTAACTAAAAATTGAATACTGCTACATTTACAGCTTCTGGTAGCATTGCCTTTTTTAAAACTACTGCTACATGTAAAAATTGTATAGTAAAAATCATGACAAATTGATAACGAGTAGACTCGCGAGCGAATTCAAGCGGCTTCTTTGCAGGTGTCGAACTTCATATATAAATATTGTATCGCAAATTTTTTATGTGGAATTTGACATCCGATCAGTTAAAAAAAACACAGAGCTGCACTGGTGAGTTTACCTGGAGTGGAATCGCCATATCCTGAAAACGTACAACATGCGTTATCGCATGTCTGAAAGCACTTTTTTTACGAATTATCATCCATCAACAAAACTTAGTTCGATTAAATTGAAAAGTGCTGGAAATTCGGTAAAAAAAAGTAACGCATTTTTTTCGTACGATTATGGATATATCGGTACCACCCCTGTTTAGTCTGCCTTAGTTAAAATGGTGGCAATAAATAATAAAACGTAGTCGGTAATAAAACTGAAGAGTTTCCTATTACTCTATTTGAGGGTTTTGTTTAATAACTGCTGCAGTAGTTGAAGTTTTGTTTTTGTGACTAGAATAACATTGTTGTAGTCATGGACAAACACAGATAGTCATAGAATATCATTGAAGTAGGAGTGAAAGTGGTACAAAAACAAGCAAGAGAGCCATAATCAGCTGTGCCGAATCTTTTATACCCTTCACAAAAGTATGAACTAATAAAGATGTACTACAGATTTTCTCTGGTAATTTGCACCCGGTTGCGTTTCTTAATTTTGGCTTCTGGTTTTACTCGCAATATAAGCATTTTCATTCAGTTAACAGATGAGATTTTTTTTTTAATTCCAATTCCTTTAATTTGAGTTTCTTTGCTTCCTTTACTCTGAGTGCTTATACATTTTTGCTACATTTTTTATCTTTTGGTAAATATAGGACAATAAGGAAACCGGATTTTTAGTAATATTCAAAATTTTTAATAAAACTTACAGTTTTTGGTGAAACGTCAGCCTTGGGAACAATAGAACCATATATTTAAGGACAATATCAAAATATGGTGATATTTTTTTACTTAAACTTAAATTGTTTGTTGTAGGGATTTTCAGTTTTTTTAAATTGATTTTTGAATTTGTTTAAGCTGAACTGCCGATTTTTTGTGAAATTTCCTTTCTTGTATGGTTTTTTTGGTTTAATTTCGAATTTTGGCGGAATTTTTAGATTTTAGTGCTTTTGAAAACTGTATGGTTAGTTTCAAATTTTCTGTGAAATTGAAGAAGTTCTATATAATTTCAACATATTCATAAAGTTTTCATTTTGGTTACAAATTATGATCAAATTTCGTATTTCGGCGTAATTCGATGTAATGGCATTTTACAAGCAATTCGCCCCCAACACTTATTGTGGCTGTTAGTATAATATAGGTGTGGGAACCATGTCTCACCATGTATTTCTATGCGCAGCTTAACAGATTTTTTTTGTAAAATAAATCCATATTAATTTCTTGCATGACCATGTTTGCCGAAATCTCTTTAATAAAATGAAGACAAAAACCTACTTTCAGCAACAATGTCCGAACAGTAGGGCGTCCCGCTAATTTGTTGAGAATATAATTATTATGATCAAGATCAGACTTTCGGAAGAGCTAAATACTTCTGAATTTATCGTGTTAATAATTGTATTAAACCGTCCTTGTTAGATCCTCCTTTAATTATCTAACGATATAATAGAACTTTTCAATTATTTGTCCTCTACTTTTCGATGTCTGTATAATTAAAAATTCTTCAAAAATTTTATTACTCGACCTGATATACTGGTGAAGGTAATCTGGATAAATATATGGACTGAGATAGTAGATGTGAATAATTTTAAACAATGGTTCTGTCTGTTACGAATTTTACATAGTGGCAGTGATTTCAGGGAGTTTATAAAATGGGCCCACAAATGAACGCAAGATTTGAATGAAATAGAAAACACAGTCTTTAGATTGTTATTTTTATATTTAATTACAAAGTACATAGAATATGGTTAGTTATGACATAACAAATCGGGAAAAAGGCATCCACCGGTATGCTATGTGCCAGCAGTGCTTTGTCGAAATTTTTGAGCATTTTGTAGCTGAATTTGTTTGATGAAACGTTTAATTTCCTCATGTTGTGCACGAGTGATTGTAGGCTGGGACAGACAGACACACACACACATCCCGCGATCTACGAGATCCATTCTGAACACCGAAGGGGCGATAATACACGACCAGGAAATGGCTAATGTAGTAATTGAATCGTTTCACGGACTGTACGGCTTATGGAACCTTCGTGTTGAAACCACGCATTGATCACATTACTATCACCTAATTTCGACTGAAACAATTGTGTTATGATGTCGTGATATCGAGCACCAGTAACAGTTGCTGCTTGACCAGCTGCATTCTCATAAAAGTTTTGTGCAATGAGGCCACGTTATTCTAGCGTGTAACGCTACAATTTTAATAACCCTAAACTATCACCTACCAAATTGTTTTTCTTGGTTGCCAGGTCATCATAGTTGACATCTTTTACACCAGTGAATGATATACATTTCATATTGCCGTAAGTTTTTACAAAACACTTATTTTTTCTTGTGCTACAAATTTTGAAACTTTTGTTTTAACTTGAATAAAATTGCAACTGACGCGCATACTCGTATAATGCATGCGAAGGTTTCTAGTGAACATATCTTCAACTAATCAATCTCAGCCATCAACCTCAATCTCATCAACTAAGCCGCATATTCATGGATGGAGGTATTGTTGCCTTTTTGATGAAAACAAACCAGTGTTATATCTATGAGCTCCTAATACCTGGGGATTCCGTTACAGGCGTTATGTACAGACAGATAGTGAAGTAGAGGGAATAAAAAGCTTTAATATTTATCAATTATGCAGTTGGGCGTTAGGCTATTTTTATAACAGTATTGCAACGCCTCTGGTATTATGTTTTCTTAATTTTATTAATTATTTTACTTCCCCGACGATTTAGACGAACAAGGGCGGTATGATATATGTACATATACTTGTTTGAATAGAAGCTAAAACATATCAGAAAAATTTAGACCCAGTCTAAATACTTAAGCCACTGAACCCTCTCACGATACAGAAAGCCAGAACATAAGCAAAGACATAATAAAGTTATTCTCTTCCATAATAACACTCGTCGTAATGTAGCAAAAACGCTATTTGGAAACTCTCAAGTGGGATAATCTATCGCACGCTCCGCATTTTCCTTCCAATTACTGGCTGTTCTGACTATTGCAGCACGTTTTGACATCGCAATGGTTCACTTGTTTCGCAGAAGTCGACAATTTGAAAAGGGAATTGCTAGAGAGTTTGAAAAATGTATTAGCCAACAATTATAGACAATACCATGATTAATGTGCATGTTCTGAAATAAATACATTTTTTACACTTTTTTACATTTAATTTATACTTCCAATATATTTTGATAAAAACTTCTATTATTAATTAATAAAATATTTCACTATATTATGTTAATTCAATCACTGATACTTTTTTGTTACAAAATAACATTTTACGAGTGTTTTGTGTTATATGTTATGCATCTGTATTCTCCTGCACTTTCCACTGTAACAATGTTAACAAATTAAGGCTGCCATTAAAAGTGATGATTAAAAAAAATTATGGTTAATTTTAATGATGCTGTTGACAAAGAGAAGGTGTTGATTAAAGTTTATTCATACCCCTACTGTAAAATGTGTTGATGTCATGTAGCAGTGTCAACTCCTGTACTCTTGTTACAACATTTTGTTGTTTGACACTGTGAGTTGGGGTTTGAGTGAGAGTGATGTTCTTTGATAAATGAGTGTGTGTATGTCAAATATTATGTTGGTTTTTTGTTGACATTGTTGCTGCTGTTGTTGTCAATACTACTACTGTGTATATTGCGCCAGCAATTTTGTTGTTGTTATATTTTTTATTATTTATTTTTATTGTAGTTGTTGGTTTAATATTTATGGCTTCCTTCTGTCATTTTTATAATGCTTACTTTGACACGTTATGTTACATTTACATTTTGAAAAAGAAAACGACTCTACTTGTATCTCTTATACATATATCTTTAATATGCTTACGAACACGTGTACGAAGACGGTCGCAGAATTATTTTGCAGCATAATCAGGGGGAAATACTTATAACTTATAGACATAACAAATACTTTTTTTAATAACGTTGCTTGAGAAATTAGTATTTAAATTGGGTACCCAAATTTTGACAATATTTTCAGTTATCAAAATCCGGTTGCTATCGTAGTCGAAATACTATTCGGGTTGAAATTTACCTCGAGAGTGCACAAATTTCTAATAATGGTATGCGATGCAAAACTATTTAATAGTTCAGTTTTGAAAAAATAAATAAAAACGCATGTAAGAAAAATAAAATAACAATTCGTTTGTTGTTGGAGCTTTTTGTTAAAACTGCAATGTTATGCTTTAAATTTTTTTGGCTTTCTCATTTGGTTTAAAGTAAATGAGTTGGAATAGAATTAGCTAGAAATAATGTTTTTAAATAAATAAAAATATATTGAACACTATGACAGAAAATCTGTGAATTTGCAGGCAGCTTATAATATATAAAATCCGCTTTGCTTAGGTAATGGTTGGGTTCACATGTTACCTGCCGGTAGGCTCACGAGCGTTCGCAAGTCATGGTGCCATTGCGTTATCTGAAAAAGGGAAAGGTTGAAAGCGAAGAAGTCCTGATAGTTGATAGCAGTTTAGTAGACAGGGTGTCGAAAGGAAGAGCTTGGAATTACCACTGAAGCTATTTGGAGGCTATCCCGAACTAGTCACTGCTCTTAATAAATAAATATAATTCCTGTGACTCCGTCTCCTATAGTTCGGATAAGCTGACGAAGAACCTTCTCCCAAATTGGATTCGGTGCTGGTCCTTCAAGGTAAGACAAATGCATAGCAGATGGAATATTGTCTCTTTATCATTGTGACAGATTATATAGTAGACCTTTGTAAACAACTCCACAAAGAAAAAAAATTTGTGAATCATAATTATTTTCGATTCCTTAACAAACGCTTTAGAAAATAATTCATATTTTTTTTAATATAAACCAGTTTAGAATAATTTCTTTTTCGGTAATTGCTCTTGTATTATAGTTATTAGTTAGACTATAATAGCACCGCGTCTTATTGCAACAAATTTTGTGCTGCCTCGTGCTCAACTACCATAATTCTAGAGTTTTTATAAGATTTCTAGCCATTGTGGGATTTATTTTAACTAGGTGTCTGGAACTAGTATCTCACTGCCTAGGTAGTTAAGTTTGCCTCCTACCACCGCAGGGCAATTTCAAAAAACATATTATAATGCTTACTTTCCCTGTTGACAGTCACTCATCTATTTTATTCCTTTACTTAGAACTTCAAAGCATTCTCTGGCAAACTTGGACTGGAACTAGTAAAAAATACCAGACGACGTCCAGTATCTTTGCCAGCCTTCCTTAAGATGAGCTAGATTTGGTAGCCTTAAAATCGCACTGACTGATGTCCTTTGAACTGTGGGATGTAGGGGAGTATGAATATGAATAATCGTTTTCTGCCACAAGGTACCATGATTCACCGTATGGTAATTGTTTTTTTTAACTACTGAGATTAAAGGAGTTAAAGGGAATAAATTAAAGTAAAAAGTGGTTCCATTCTTAATTTTATATAAAAAGAATTTGGGTTGCATTGCTTTGTCTGAACAGACTTTCTATAAATCCCAATTGTTCATGCCTGCTTATACTAGTCAGATAAATATTCATATGTGTGTAGATATATGTTGAAGTGACGCTACAGAAATGTTAGACCGAGTAGTTCTGCAATTACCCTCGTACGTTCTTAACGTTGTTGTTGCTGTTAAATATATATGTATATTTGTTTTTATTTTTTTAATGACAGCTAAACAAAAATAACACCAACAATGCATGAGTAAATTGTATCTACAATTTTGTTTCTTTTTTTTGGTTGCTTGGTTGCTCGCCTGTTCGTTCATTTTCCTAATGACATTTGTAGGTGACATGCTGTCAGCACTCACATGGGAGACATTTATTTTGTGCAAAGTGATGTAAAAATGTGTTAGCAACTCCTTTAAGGTTGACGCCTTATTAGGTCTTAGCTTTTTCTTTTTCTTTTGTTCAATATTTTTTTTCGTACCGTTTCTGTGTTAATTCTGTCTTTCGCCTGCTTCTTGTTGGTTTTCGTTTTTTCGTGTTGGGTGTCTTGTTGTATTGTTTGTAATTCAAGGAAATCCGTTGAAGTAGATGTCTAGTTTTTCAAAAAGTAAATATTGTAATATTTTAAGTACTTGATCTTTAGCTGTAAATTAAGCAACACTTAGTGGAGACATGTGTTTATGCATTGGAAGCATTTATAGTGCCTACACTGTGCAAACAGACGAACAGACCAGCATACGACTTTTGTCAAGAGTTGAGAATTTATAACAGCAAATGATTGGACACAAATGTTGTCAATGTGTCAGGCTAAAAAAATGCTGCATTAACTAGCGGTTTGTTTAGACTAAATGCTTTTAGGGCGTTCAGATTTTGAGAGCAGTGTTTAATGATAATAAAACACAACAATTAAAAAGTCAAGTATGCGACTTGTGTACATATGTTCTATATATGATGAAATTCTTGTGCAATGTTGTTGTAATAAAAATGTAGGCGGTGGAAGTGGACTTTTTGATTTTTGCCCTTTTTTGTCAGCACTTCTTTCAGAAAAACTAGCAACACATGTTCAATGTACGCAATTTACATATATCCATATTTCAAGAAAAATCCATAATTTGTATATTTTTCGATTTTTATTTTATGATTTGACGATATATTCTTGAGGAAATAATCATAAAGCCTTTCATCTATAGAAATCTGTACATGATGAATTTGTATTATGAAACCTAGTTACGCTATCATTGGTGCGCTCCACACACATCAATTAATCGGTTTGAAGTTTCGAGTCGGCCTGACTATTACTTGTTTCGATAAAATCGAAAAAACTAAGCTAAAATACCCTCCACTACAGCCAAAGTTCAGGAAAGCTAAAATGGTTTAAAAATTATCCTATTCACATTATCCGGGGTGGGCTGTACACACAACAATTAATCGGTGTATAATTCTTCACCACGACAGTTGGCGTACCAAAAACACTACTTTAAATGGAGCGGATAGGAAATTATATCATAAAATAAATAATTTATAGAAAAATCACCATTATATTTATATTGTTTTCTTGTTATTATTTAACGTAATTTTGAACTGAAATTTGAGTTAATGGTTCTAAACACAAGTTTAGGCCTGACTACTAACATTATCCGCTGATATTTTTTTATATTCTAAATTTTTACTTTAAGGAATTTCGTAAAAGTAGTTGGATTAATTAAAAAAAACCTTTTGCTAATTTTATACTGGCTCATTTCATTTTAAAATTGCAATTAGCTGCTGGGGGCAAGCTAGTCTCTGCTTACTTCGCTGGGGTTGTTTAAGCGAAGCTCATAAGAAAACCTTTGACGAACTTTGACGAGAGAAATATTTCATTTTCGAAATTCTTTAAAGCATAAAGAAATTTACACAAAAAAAAGTTTTAGTAAAACCCAATAGAATAAGTACTACGAGTACTTCCTTTCTATATTTCGTTTGTTTATGTGCCTGGTAAAGTTTTTGATACTTATTTTTTATTTATTTCAGAGCTATTTATGGAAATTAGGAACATTTTTATAACTTTTAAACAAATTAAATATATATATATATATATATATATATATATATATATATTAAATATATATATATATATATATATATATATATATATATATATATATATACATATATATATATACATTTAATTAACGAAGTCCCATTTTCCGTCTGTCCGATGTTAAAATCGACTTTCTGACAGCGATAGAAAACCTAGGATCGGTGAATTTTCGCTATTTGACATCAGCCATATAGCTGCACAAGTTCCCGAGATATTGGCTATCTGGAATTTTTTGATATTTAAATTTTATGAATCCTTATTAAATTTGCTATGAGTCTTTATACAGAAACTGTCATGTCAGATCTAAATCTTGGACTGAATTAAAATTTGTTAAATAAAACCTCGAAATTTCAAAAACTAACAAGGAAACCCACGTTCCTCTAAAAACCGAAATTTTACAAAAAAAGTTTATAAAAATCCTAAATTTTGCAAAAATTTTAAATTCGCCCTAAATTTGAACATTCTCCACAAAATCAAAAAAAAAAAAAACTGTAATAAAAAAAGTTTGTCGAAAAATCAAAATTCAATTAATAACCCAAACGTTACGAAAAAAAACAAATTCTCCAAATTTTAAATACCATAAAAAATGTCTCCACATTTTAGTAATATTGGCAAAATATCACACTCATCGAAATTTTAACAAAATTTATGTTTAAAAAACATATAAAACAAAAAACCCAAAAAAATTAAAAAATTCGCAAATTCACCACAAAATTTTCCACAATTTTTAATTACAAAAATATTATTATTTTCTAAAAAATCGACATTCTAAAGAAACCGAAATTTCCCAAAAAATTAATAAATTACGAAATTTTATATTCCCCACAAACACCAGAAACTGGAATGAAAAATTTTATTCCAAAAAAATTAAAATTCAATGTTAAACCGAAATTTGGCCAAAAAAACCAAAAAATTTCACTACAATTTTGTAGTATGACGAAAAACAGAATATTTAAAAAAAGTTAATATTTTATATTAAACATAGAAATTCTAACAAAATATGTGCTTAAAAAACACAGAAAGATAAAATTAAAAATGATTCATCACTTGTGAATTCCAAAACAATTTAAAAATCTCCAAAAAATTCAAAATTCATCAAAACATTAAAAATGATACATTTTATCAAAAATCTAAATTAAACTTAAAAAAAAATATAATTTGGGAATTTACCAAAATCTGAAAATTTACCATAAAAACAAACAATAGTTCAAAACCGAATAGAAAAACCGAAATTTTAAAGACACCAAAAGCGTACAAAAAAATTCTCAAAAGTTTTAAAATGTGCCAAAATTTTAAATTCATCACAAATTACTAAATTTACTTTAAGATCATAAAACTGAAATAAAATAAAATTAATTCCTAAAAAAATTGAATACAAAAAAAATTTTTAAGAAGAAATAGCAAAACAAGCCAATATTCGATATTTTATGAAAAACTTAGCAATTTTAACAAAATCGACATTACACAAGGTCCAATAACAAATTTTCACAAACAAGGAACCAAAAACATACTCTACCATATTTAGAAATTTAACCAGAAAAATTATCCAGAGATTTGTACCGAAAACTCTCAATTTAAGCAAATATTGAAAAACAAATCCTTTGCACCGGCAAAAATCTGTGAAGGACATAAAAGATCCGACGCAGCCGAATATAGCTTATTTGTTTTTTAACAAATTTTTGAGGACATTTTTTATTGTAAATTTTTTTAAGTTTTTCCTTAATTTTAAAAAAGTCTTCTTTTACCAAGTTTTCGCTTTTTACTTTAATTTTTCGCATCTCTTTCATTTGTAGCTTAATTGTAACAGCTTTACATATACACCTTCATAAAATCGCTTAGGAAATGCGACAATTATTGCACGAGACATATGCAAACTTAGCTGAATTTGCATAATTAATTGTAACAATTTTAAAGTAGTTATGAGATGTTTTTATTAAAAATGTCAAAACATTTAATTGACTAATTCAAACAAACACTAATTATTAATTAGGTTAATGTTTTTTTTTTTGTATAATTTTTTATTAATAAAATTCTATTTTACTTATTAACTTTCAACTTGCATGTTTAACTGTCCATTACAATTTACGTTTCAGAAATTAAAAAATTAAATAATAATATACCTGTAGAGTTCAGGTACACTTAGGTGTATGTGTGTTTATAAATATTAAGAAAATATTTCATCATAAAGATAAGACAAGCTACCGGTTGCTGGCGAAATACAGCTGCTTATGTTGCGGCAATGTGGCTATTTACAATGTTACTGTCAAAGCAATGATAGTGATACTGAAAATGACGAATAGCTAGTGGTTGTCAGATGATAATGCTAAAATATTAAAACAACTTCAAAAAACCAAGTGTAGGAAATACATTAACGCACCACAGAATCTGGCCAAGAATTCAGCACGTTATGATTCCTAAATAAGCTCATGGTAGTTTTAACTAAGAGCTCTTCTGATGTAGTTTTTCGTCACAGTGGGCCAAAATATTTGTACTCGCATTTCTATTCATAAGGGAAGACTTCCAGTTTATTACTATCCACTATATGCATATGTATATAAGTGCTTTTTGTTGCCATTTTTTTCTTATTTCTAAAGTGGATTTTTACGTTCACTTTTCTACTTTCAATTGAAGCATAATTCTATTTCAGTAGGAATTTTATATTTTTTGCGGTTTGTATTTGCAGGATTTTACGTAATATTTTAGGTTTTTGTCTTTGTATTCATTTTCATATTTTCGTTCCGTTTATTAGGATCAATATCTCCATTATGACTTCATCTAAAAGGCTTTAGCATAAATAATTATGGTCAACTCCACAATAATTTTTTTTCGGCTATAAAAAGAGGACTTTTTGATAAGGGTGGGTCGATATTCAAGTAGATTATAACAAGCTCAGATATTAAAAAAATTCCTCTTTTGTTTGAAAGGCCTACGTAGAACTTCCATTATATTTTAGATATTTGAGTCCAGGCTATGCCCGGTAGCACAGTTACGTGAGGTTAAATTTTCAACTCGCAAATTGTTCATGCAAAATGTTGTTATAGATCTGTAGCACTTGCCATGGATTACGCTGGCATAAAATTAAAATAAAATTTTTGCAACATATATGACAATTTTGCTTGTTGACAGTGCCATTCATGCAAAAAGCGCCTTGTGGCTAAATATAAATATTCGGGCAAAATTTAGCTGCTGCTGCAATCAAAAATTAAAAAATTGAACAAGGAAATTACTGAACATATTTACGGACAGCGTCCATGTCCTCTGCTGATTCCGTAAGGGTTTTCAATGTTTTTTCTCCAAAACAGTCGGCTTGCAATTTTAGACTTAGAGTACCCTCCGCGTCCCGCATTTATTAATATACCCTTTATAACATAAAAAGAGTAAAAAATGTTAACAATGCAGGGCGTTTCACAAGTACAAGAAAATAAATAAATAAAAGTGAAGAAAAAAATAATTTAAATTTTATACGTTTTATAAAATTGTTGTTATTTATGGTTTTATTTTTTTCAACAGTGTCTTTTGCTTACTTTTAAATAAAACAAAAGGTTTAATTTCTATTTTGTTTATTTATTTCCATTTGTGGGTTTACGAATATAAGGTGTGCATTAAAATGATAAGGTAATTTTTGTATACGAAAATAGAATTGAAATTCAGTTGTTGTTAGCAGTGTTTAAAATATTAGCTACGAAATAGCAATAGCAGATAAAAATACGGTACTATGCTGCAACTTCCAGAATCGTCATTAACAATAATTTTGCAGTTATTGTGCTATTGGAAACAAATACAGTTCAGCAATAGCAAAATCCAAAATCAAAAACATTTACTCTCCCAAAGAAGCACATTTTTGTCGTTACGTTTTTAGAACTATTACTATGCGCGCACTGCTAAAAATACGACAGCAATTCAGAAAGCAACAGCACAAATATGACATCAGCCAATTCGACAGCATTGTGAATTAGTACCCGAACCGTGATTTGCAGTAGTAAGGGAATTTTTAATTGCATACACATAATTTGATTTATTAATTTTTAAATACCGCGATCTCCACTTTAATATTTTTGTCGTTTAGTTTTCTTTTAAAAGCATTCATGAAGCCAAAAGAAGTAGGTCTTACCCCATATAAATTTATGACAGGACGAAATGAACAAATAGTAAGAGCAAGAAATATAACAGCAAATATTTTATATTGCTGTGCTGATTTCATTTTAAATAGCAGAATGATAGCAAAAGCAATATCGTTAATAATTGGCCTCTGCTATTTAAATTTTTTTTTTTAATTTGAGTATTGCAGCATACAAGAGTACAGTGCACAAGCGTCATAGTAAATTTAACTTAGTATTGAGCATTTCTAGTTACAAGTAGAATGTTGAGTTTTGTTATCAATATAAACACACGACTTTTAACATAGACTTGAAGCTCACACTGTCTTTATATATTCTCCGTAATATTAAAGACTTACAGCAGTTTCTGACTTGCCAGTCTCTTCTAGTCTAGAGAACACTAAAGCGAGGAGGCAAACTAAGCAATTAAAATCGATTGAAAAATCAGTAGACCTTAAGTCGAAAACGCGATCGATATCTCTGCCGTAATTTCCACCCAAATGTGAAGTTACCGATATTGTTTCTAAGTCCAGTAGAACTTAAATAAGTGTTTTCAAGCCTTGCCGGTAGTATTTTCAACCAATCAAAACAATGTATAACTTTCCCATGTTCACCTTACGATCTTTGTTCAAACCGGAAGCTTGTTTAAATTTAACTGGAGTACAGTATTTTTTCAGCATATTCTCTTGACGCGCACCTTATCTGTGTATCCTTTATTGTTAATATGCTGGCTTTTGGCGGCACACCTTGTAATTAGTTTTACTACTGTATATGTCTGTAGCTTTGTTGATTGGCCTGCTTGTTAGAGAGCTTCGCTACTACTTGTATTACTGTCGACATTGGAAGTATTTTATGCAACACAATATGAACTACCTACCACTATCAACAGCACCAGCAGTCAGTCTCATAAATAAACTCGTCTCTATCATATCTGCTTTAAAAGTGCCATAACCCTATATCATTTATGCCATACATTTGAACATGTTCGCTGCCTGTCCACTTATACTTATGTGTTTAATATAACTACGAAAAAATACATAAATTTTCATTTTATTTCTTTTGTCTTTCGTGTGGTGGCTTGTTTTTGTTTTTAATGTTAGATGCACATAAGAGATTGTAAAGTAAATTGGTAAAAATTATAAATGTATTTATGACTTAAGTGGCTATAAATTATTTTTGTTGCATTTCTTGTTAACAGAAAACCCCAATAAACTACTATTGTTTTATAACTTTTTATGGGATTTTTATTTATAAAATTTCGAAATCGAAAATTTTAATTTATTTATTTAGTCGTATGTGTTTGTGAAATGTGACTACTGTAATCATAAGTTTTGTAGTTAATAAATATTTGAATTATCTTTTTATGTAAAACTATTTAAATGGAAAGCTTTTTCACTTTTTGACAGTCTAAAGAACTGATAGTTTTAATATAAAAAGTTCAACAGGTTCCGTAATGGAAATTATGTTAAACATAATTGGGAATTGATAAAGTTTCTACGAAATATATTACACAAACGGGGCACACATAGGTGTATCGCGTTTGAGAATAAAAATAAACCTTGGTTAGGTAAGGTAGCTCTTGCAGACGTATATTAACTAAAGGAAATATTTTTTGAAAAGTATAATTATATTAATGCAATAATAAGAATGAAACATGTTACTCAAATTGCTGCTATGGCTCGCCCTATAATACGCTAGCCGAAAAACATACTATCAGACGAAACCCATTTCATTTAGGTCACAGAGAATTCCAACGGCGTCGCTTAGAAGCCGATCAACCCAACACGCGGGCGGTTTTCGAACAGTGGCCAATTTATTACGAAAAATACCGCAATTCTGATGGCTCGGACATATGACTTAAGCCTGTTGGATTATTTTTTGTGAGAAGTCGTTAAGGATACCAACCATAGTTGACTGTTGAAAGTCAAAGTTGGCATTCATGAAATTTAAACCCATGAAATACTTGAAAATTGGTCGGATCGGATCGGTTAAGATAAAATTAATTTTTTAATACAAATTTATAACATTAAAATAAAAAAAGGGGTTTTCTAACAAGGAAAACTTGAATACGGAAACCTGTGGCTACTATTGTAATTTGAAGTCGTCTGTCGCATTTCTTTCATATTATTTCGGCAATAATGCCAATTGAGCAGGGCAAGACTGAGCAGTACCTTTCAATGAGCGTGTGGAAGACCACCTAAGTTTTGGCCAAAAATCATTCGACGAGGTGTATTTTTGTGTGAAGGGTTATATTAAAAAACAGAAATGAGACGTGGTTCACCGAAACGAGGTTGATCAAATACATTTAAAAAAGTTATTGCTTGGTGCGAATTTTGGGCAGGTAGCAACACTGGTACACCCGAATCGAACGTTATGGGCGACAACTAATACCAATGTGGATAATCGGCATAAATGACATCGAGGCAAGGCTATCCACTGTGAAAATAATAATTTTGCTACCAAGATCATTCGACTTGGTTTTTTTCTGTGACGGTTTTTTAAATCGATGCCAGTAAGCAGCAATTGATCGAGGCACTAAGCAGCATAGTCATTTCAAGTTGGACCTCACAGTTTCGCGGCAATATGTATTGTTGCACACCTCAGTCCTCCTTCAGTCAAGGTTTTTTTTTCTAGACAAAGCGCTTTGAAACATATGTGCTGTCCTAGGAATGTAGTAATTTTCATAATATATCCCCTGTAGTTTCTTTGAGTGGAAAGTACTAATGTGATGATACGGTGAATTTCACTTTTATACTAAAGATATATTCTGAAATCTGTTGATGTTGTTTTTTTTTTTTTTTTTGCTTTTAAAATAAGCCCTGCACTGTCTCATTCTTAAAAAAAATACACAATGAAATTTATGAAATTTATGACAGAAAAAAGCTCCAGATTTGCTTGAAATAACGTATTTGATATGAAAATGTGTTGCTTTCTAAAATACGAGTAATTTATGTATCAGTTCCGAAATTAAATGCATTCATGTGTCTTACCTCTAAGCTGTCCTCTAATAAGATGACAGCAGAATAAGAGTTATTATATGAAATATACAGACATACATATGTATTTAAATAATATATGAAATAAAAACAATGTAATTAAGGATTTAAAGTCTACCTAGTTTTGAATCTCGTGTATCTGACAGTAAAATTTATAAGCATGTAGATAAAATCATGCCAACTACTTAGCAACTGTCAAAAAAATCAGAAGAAGCTGTTACTTCTGCGATTTGGCTTGCTTTTGTTTTTTCTGATGTACGAGGGCAGTTTGAAAACTCCATGACTTTTTAAATAGCTGATATTTTTTTTTGCAAGAAAGCATTTTAATTCTCATTTAGGCCACATTTCGTCTAACGTTTTTCTAATTTTTGTAATTCCCTACAAAAAATTATCTTCTCTTCAATTCCCCTAAATAGCTTTAATTTACCTTGTGACTTCTTAGTTCGACCTAAATCTCATTCCACTGATTTATTTATTTTGGTTTTGTAGCAGTAATTAGTCAGTGAAGACTAAGTCTAGAGAGCATGCTGATTGGGCTAGCAATCCGTGGCTCAATTTAAATATTTTTGCCATGACGACTACGTCGTTCTTACTACAGAAGCATGTCGAATCTATACAACACCTGCAAATAGTAAACGCCGGTAACGTATTCAAGGGAATTAAAATTATTGGTTGACAGATCTAAGCTGGTCGTTTTGTGGCGCACGTTCACCGAGAGAAGTCTACTTCTTTGGTATCTTGTATATTGTGAGGGAGCCATGTTTCGTTCCTGGTCAGGGATTGACGTGAAAGCTCCATTATATTGCAGTTGAATATGACCAAATACTCCATGAAAATGGTCACACGGTTATGTTTAAGGTTGAGTGTGCATAAAATTCATGAAATATAATGCTCCTGCTGAGTTTCGATATCCTGCTTGATTGTTCAATAGCATTTCTAATATTTTCGACGATTTTTAGGCGATCTGAATGCTCGGCTGTACTTGAGCTGGGTTGACTGCAGTGATATTTAGGAAACCACTTTTTTGCCATTAACATTTATTCTAGCCATATAATACATACGTGTAAAACTGAGAATAATCAAATCATAGATGGGAGTAGTGTTCTAAATATGCAGTTTGCAATTAGACTTAGTGGTGAATGGAGAACTATGTTAACACAATTAAAATATATACGCAATTAAGGCCTTAAGTGAGCTCAATTTACTCTACAAAAACTCCAATAATTAACTGAGCAGTTAATTATAGTACTAATTGCACCATTAATTGAGTCATATTCCCAATGAAACTCTGGTAAAGTATGTTTAGGAAACAACAAAACTGTGTTCGATGACAAAACGGAAGCACTCCAACACTGTTACTGCATCACCAATACAACTACGTTTCAGTTTTCCTGCCAATTGTCAAAAAGAAATGGCAGGTAACAGTTACGGTTAGTAAGTTTCATGAAATTTTTAACGAAAATGCGGTTTAAGTAATACGCGTTTAGCTGCTACCAACTATCGGGTAGCAATGTTGAATTAGATGTTTACAGTGAACTCAAAATTAGTAGAAAAACAAGAATAATGTTCATAACGTACGTAGCGGGATAGAAAATGCATTCCATTTTGCTCTTTGTATTTGCCCTCGTATATCATGAATACTAACATAAGTGAACCAAATAGTGAAAAGGTATAATGTACGACTAAATGTGAATATAAAACATAAATAACACTGAATATATATGAAAATGGAAGAGTTAAAGAGAATGAATACAAGATTATGATAATGTTTTGTAGATAATCCGTGAAATTGATGTAAAATGCACCCCTCCTTAGCCGCACTTGTCATAATATGCAATGAAATTTTCCATGAAACTTAAATTTTTCTTTATTTAAAACTAACACAATTAGTGCTCATGAGAAACCAAGCAAAGTTTATAAATTTGAAATATGTATGTATTATATTTTCCTCAAAGATGTCCAACTGGAGCAGGGAGATAAACGAAACACACGCCTAACTAAGAACAATCAAGATAGGAAACCTTAATCTTAACTAAATAGCTAAAATGACTGTTTTAAATTTAAATAAAAAATACCAAATATTATCAGCGAAATTAAGCAGACTTTTTAAACAAAAGGATTCACGTGCATGAAATAAATTTCTGGTATTTGTGCTAACACGAGAAAATTAATTCATTAAGTCTAGACTGGTTCAGTTTATACCGGAATTTTAAATAAAACTCTCTGGAAAGTTTCTTGTCTTTTGCTTTAAGGTTTGTTTATAACTTTTTAATAAAATGTATTTTATTGTGAATAATAAACTTTCGTTTATCACTTTATTTTGTTATAATTATTTCAATTAAGTTTTAGACAATGTGTGGAACTTTTGAATATATTTGCAAGAGCTATGAAACTTATTAATTTATGAGGACTTAATAGCAAGCTGTAATACCAGACAGATGCTACAACTGATGCCTGACAGTATTAGCAGAAGTTCCACGCTGAGCGATAGGATGGGTTTGCGGACCTTTATTGACGAACCGATGACTGATATATACTTCTGACTTCCAGATCATAATGCGGACCTTCAGGCGAAAATGCGGTTAACTATTAACTTCTCAGAACTTCTCAGAAAATGACACTGAAGATGGGACATAGCCGAACCGGTTTGCAAACCAAACTTGACAAGGGATGATGGAAATTCGTTCCAAAAATCAAGAATTTTTGTTGGCCCTTATATTAAAAAGCTTACGCAAAACGCAAAATTTTACCAAGTGATCTCACCAATTGAGCTGATCGCGTGGAACAGCACTAAAGACGTCATTTACAATGTCCTGGGCAAAATTCGTTCTCTTATTGCTCGAATCAAAAATTAGGTGTTCGTATAACAACGAAAATTTATTTTTTAAGTCTCAGAAGGAGACATGTTTTATTAGACATGTTCGCCTACTAAAGAAGGCTTATTTTATAAATAAATATTATGACTAGAACTTTCTTTTTTATGTTGACGTATAGTGACATTTTACAACTCTTAGCCTCATAAAATCTGGTTTTGGGATATTTCAGCATTTAATGAAATAGTACGAAAATCAAGTTTGGACTTATTTCTGGCGTTCAAGTTGAATTTAGTGATTTGGTATCTTTGAAAACTCATAGTAGAATTTTATATTAAATATTTTGGTAGGACAATCGGTATTTAACTTCTGCAAGAAACAAAAAACACCCACAAAGCAAAATATAAAAATGTCCCCGCAGTTTTTTATATAAATGTGCTTAAAGCAGCTTATACTCAAAATGCCGACTCACTATGTCATTGTGCAAAAGGGGAGGAGGGGGTGTAGAATTTAATCCAATCTATAATAAAAGCCGGACCAAAACTTTTTCAATTCCGCCGGGATCTGTTGTCTGAACCTTCTTATGTTTAAAAGCTTGATTTTCTTGTGCAGTGCTGCAATGACTTTTATATAAACTTTTAAATAAAGCAGCTTCTGTGAAAATTAACCTTAACACTATTATAGCAATTGATATGATCAATCAATCAAATTTAGAATGCCCGCCAACATTGTTGATTCCAACGCTTTTAATATTAATTGTTATGCTTTTTTTTGTACTACAAATTCTTTGCCATTCCACTGAATCTTCGATAATTTCGATATTATATTCGTAACATTCAAAATTGTTTCCTTATGATCAACAATACCAAACTGTTTCTGTAGCAAAATTTAGTGCTGTTGGTATAAACCACGTTTTTATCCCAAACTGTAGTGATCCACACGAAAAGCGGGATATCTTTTTCATGCTTTAAAATGATATTAGCACTCGTATGATTGCGGTTTTTACATTTCACATTTTCAATACTTTCGAACATGATGCCATTTAAGCAACTTACCCATTTCGGACAACACTACGCTCAACTAAATTCGGTTTGTTAGCAAAAAAAAAATATATTTTTAATTTGTTGCGTTTATACTCCTTACCAAAATATGTAAGTATATATTTTTGATCTTTCAAAAAGGGAGGTGATTTAGCTTGATCCTGCGTAAAAAAGTTTAATAAAAGACCCCAGGTTTTTTACGGTCCTGTGTGCTCGGCAAAGCTGATTCTCTGCCTTCTCGAGTTTTAAATTCTCGTCAACAGTTCTATCAAATAATCACCTGCAAATTCATTAACTTCTCTTTCACATCAGTTCTATACCACTTCGAAATATTCCTATTTGACTTAAATTTTTCTTAAGTTTATTTCACTGAAAATAGTGTGAAAGAAAGAATTGTACCCTAAAAATTTTTCTTCCTAGCTACCGTCAAGCGTATCCCGTCAATGATGGAGAGAATTGTTTTTTACAAAATGTAAACAATGTCATTTTTAAAATAAAAACATCCAACTGACAATTGCAATGCAGTGAAAAAAATATACTTGTTATAAAAAAATAAATAAATATAAATTATGATTGCAATTATTTGTGGCGAGTGCATCGTTGTTTTGCTTTTAAGGTTATCTTGAAATATATAAATCATTTAAGTGGGCAACTGACATATCATTTTTATGAGCTGTCATGTTAGACAGATATGAATGACTTTAAAAGTATGTATTAATGTATATGTATATGCAGGCAAAGACATTATTTTGTATTAAGTGGCAGCCATAATAGATCAATGGCTGCATAAATAGACATTACTTTTAGTCCCTTAACTTGCAATGACGCTTGCAAATTTCTTGTAAACTTCCAAAAAGGAATCAGAATTTGGAATTTATTTATAACAAACTGATTTTGAATATAAATATTAATTTACAAAAAACTACTCAATGCGCAATGAAACTCGCGCTAAACAGCTGAAATGAATACTTGGTTTAATTACAACAAATGTTTAATTTCGTAATTGCTTCCGTTAGTTTAATATCGGCTAGAGCACCTAAGGTGGTCAGATTCTTTGTGCAAAATAATCTGGTCTCCGTATTTTTTAAGAGCAAACATTGAAAAAAAGAGTGGGACCGTTATCTTCTTTCATTAGTTCAACACTTGCTAAGGTATCATTTAAAGTTCAGACACATTACATCGTCATGAGTCCCCTAGCATCCAAAACACAAAAGTTCTATTTGACAAAAATAACAAAAAAAAAATAAAAAATTCTAGGAATTCTATGCATGTCGTATTTAGACCTTTTTTGTCTCTTGGTAGGGAGTCGGGGCATCAATATTGAACATCAGAAGTGTAACCATCTTGCTATCCGAAGACGCGTCCCTTTTAAATAATACACCTCAGAAGTTAATTTACGCACACTGTTACTTTATTTTCAACTCTTGAGTACACATTGGCTAAATCTTAATACGATTTGATCACTTTAACGGCTTCTTCTATACTAACTTTCTCACTTTACTACCCATAATCTCCTATATGTAGCTGTTATCTATGTTTCTCGAAAATTGTAGGAAACTTCAAAAATCTTCTCTAGTTATTACGGTATTTCTTGTTATAACAACTAGTTTTTTGTTTATGATGGTTGGTATTTTTGCGTTTCATTCCGTCTTTGTGTATTTAATTCCTGATCGTTAAATCGTTTACGCGTTAAGGTTATTAAGTAGTTCTCGTCTCGGTGTATATTTAATTTCCTGGTAATTTAAATGCACTTACGAGTATTGTGTTTGTTGTTGTTTGAGAACAGCACTGGGACTTTCTGTACAGTTATTGCTACAAAGTATTCGCACTATTCAATTACAGGCAAGATTATTTATCTTATCCTCGTAATAATATCTTTCGATAATATATAAGACCTCAGCCAGTTTAATCTGTGCCAATCGAGATTTTCGCCCACTGAAAAGCACTTCAACCTGGTAGTCATTGAGAAACATTTACGGTGAATTGTAATATGTAAAGCCCTGTGCCGGGTATTTCACTTTATCTCAATCCATCTTTTTTTTACTTAATTACAAATCATTTCAAAATTCCGAATAGTAATATATACCTTCAGAAAGTGAAGATTATTTAAAAGATGCGTTCTTGGCGTTGTCAGCATGGATCCTTATAACTCTCAGTAGTGTCTTAAGCAGAAAGATTAGCAATGCCTAGGTGAACTTATAATAGATTTTTTGGATATAATCAGCCCCAACAACTGCTCTAAGCCAAGAGGTAAAAATATACTTTGAAGGAATTATTTAAAAGAATAAAGACTTGGGAGAACAAATCCTTAGGCTTTCATTTTCCATAAAAGAATATATATTCGGGCCTTGTCTAGGTATATACACGTAAAGTCAACATTTCTTAACGCAAATTTTGCCGCTTTTCTCCATTTTTTTCGACTTTTTGGAACTTATTTGTTTTTTTTACAAGTCTGCAATGTAAAAGAATTTATGTTACATACATATATATTTACACTGTAAATTTAACTATATTTGTATTCTTGTATCACTGACGTTTAATCGGCAACTATTTTAAGCTGTGTATTGGAGTTGCCAAATAAAATTGACTAAAAAGTGCAAGACTTCGCGTAATATCTAAAAACATTTGCGAGGAAACATTCTATACGTCATCGTGTGTAGCTGTGTTTCCTGTTGAAATTCATGTTTCATTTTGAGTGTCGAAAATATACAATGTTCTGTATCGGTGTATCGGCGTTTGCTATTTTTGATGGCTTAATTCGTTAAAAGCAGTCGCGCTGTTATGATTATTTGAACAGATTCTTTAAGAGTATGCCTAACTGATGTTCATTTATCGTTTACTCTGTGGTGGCATGAATTGTGTCAAAACATGAAACTAGGTTTCTAAAACATATTTCCTCTAATCTTCCTTCTTGTGTACCCGACACTAAGGAACGAAGAATTGAAAAATACTAATTAAACTCGTTAGATATATTGTTACACAGACCAAATTATTTATTTTTACTCTTCGTGTTGTTAGAATTATTAATTTATATTTTGTGGATGAGTTTTACTTAAATTAAAAATCATTAAAATATTCTGTGGGACCTTTTTTCAAAAAACGTATTTTTGTGCAACTTTTTATAAATTTCTACCAGTAACCCAGGCCACAGGGACAGACAATCTGCTTTATTCTTATAGTTATTTCAACGGATGTTATATCTGCATATCCTGGCTTTAACACCATAAAATAACATTTCTAATTAATTACAACTCACACAATAACAAATCCCCTCAATTGCTATCAAACTTCAAATATTCTACAATATCTCATTTGAAATTCGATCAGTTTCAATTCTCCAGAAAAAAAATAACACACACACACGCACATCTGTGCAAATTATTTGCTTATCATTAATATTAACTGTATTATGAATATTTTTCCATTATTTCCTTAACAACTTTATATAAATAATCAGTAACATTTCATCTTACTTTCAAGAGTGGTGTAATAAATTAAATTTCATTAAAGCAAATTGTAAAAGTAAAAAAAAAAAACACTCTACTGCTGTTGGTTTGGTTGGATGGTTGGTTGGCTGTTTGTTTGGTCGTTGGATTGTCTCTTGGTGCACAAATCTGCTATTTAACCGAATAACAGTCTTGTTTGATTGGCTGTATCGCTGTGCGTCTGCCTTTATGTCGGGTCTTGCCAGCAAGTATCAGCTGCGTTAAAGTAAACCAAGGAAGCGAGAAGATAAATATGACATGTTTAACAATTAAAAGCTGAAAATAAACAGAAGTTCATGCCAGTAAAAAAAGAAAAATATTATTTATAATTGTAAATATGACATGCTGTATGAAATACTCGTATTTGTTCTTAAATAATTTTATTTCAGTCATATATTATTTTAAATTTATTATTGTTGTTCTGGAGTACTCTACATTAGGTGGAGACATACAGATATGTGATACAAAACGATCGCCTGCAAGTTTGCTAAAAATGGTAAAATGAATTTAAATTTTTTGAGAATTTAGCTATTGTAGTTAAAAGGGGCAGATCAAAAATTAATTGAAAAAGTATTCAAAACTAATTTTCACATACCACGGTTTCAAATCGTTTCGCTTTAAAACTCGATTTCTCTTGTTCACGAATCTACTTTTAGCTTTTGGGGCAGCGAATCTTTCAGGAAACAAATAATTTTTCACTATTTTCAATTGGGAAAATTTTTACCCTTGGCTCTAGTTGATATTCTCGGGAGTTGGTCCCGTTATAAGTTACAACTTCATCTCCTATAGTTCGGAGATGGTGACAGAAGATCGGGATCTAGATAGAAGACCTCCATGGCCAGGCAGAGTTTCATGAAGTGAAACACCATTTCTTCGTCCTCCTCATTATGACAGTCCTATCAGCTGTTTTTAACCGGCAATCCCAATCTTCTTGCACGGTTGATAAATCTGCAATGTTTAGTAACCACTGGCATCTCTGAATTCCGTTTTCTGAAATCTTGGAATATTCCTGGTTCGAACTACATTTAATCCAGATAAGATAAGCTTCGTATTCCTGCATGTGTGTTGGTTTATCTGCCATTTAGCTTGAGCTATATCATATAAGGAATTATTAATTCGCCTCTAGCAGGCCGAGAGCATGTGAGTACTGTAGTAAATCGTCTCGCTTTGCCAGTTGACAATCTTAATGCTGTGTCTGGTGCCATTTTCTACATGTCTCGCCAACCGACTTAAGAATATCCGGTGTTCATGGCATAGTTTACTTGTTGCATACATATTGAATAAGGACCTAACTTGTTTAAGTTATTAGAGGAACTTCTGTTGCTATTAACTTATAGTCAGGTTGAAAATATCAAGCAGTATAATGGCCGTTATAATATGGGTTAAAAATATTTACAATGCAGTGCATATAATTCAAAATATTGACCTAGAGCTAGAAGAAAGGCTACTAAATTTGGTTATTACACCTTTTCATAGAAATGGCTTTAGGGAAGCGGAGAACTGGGAGAAATAACACAATTCCTACGAACACCTAGGTACGAATAGTATCATCTCCATAAAAAGTGGTAGCTGCCTGGAGTTCCTTGCCTTTGTCCCAAAGAATTACTTATTTTAAAAAGCATAGAACACTGTCGAGGTAATTTCAACTTTGGCAAAGATTAGAATTTGGAATCTCTAGTTGACTGTTAGAAGTGCTAAAGGGATATTTTTATGTAGACTGTTTTTATAATCACTGGCATAAGAATTTACAGCTAAAAGCTGAAAAATAAGACATAAGAATTTACTTAAAACGCAGCGTTGATTACACTATTTTAAAAGTGTTAAAGTTTGTTACAATGCAAGTGAGCAGGCTTTAAAACGCTGCGCTGACTACATTATTAAACAGCTGTTCTTTCTCTGTCATTTTAGCTCGAATGGAATAAATAAGAAGAGGAAAAAAAGGTAGTGAATGTTTTTATTGCTTCTTAAGTAAAAGTGTTTTGATTTAATAAGTAAATTTAAAATGAGTGAAAGTAAAGGTGAACAAAGCTTTCTAGCTCCTAAAATAAAAATGCACTATGGCCAAAAGTTACTGAAGTTATGGGAAAAATAAAAAGATTTTGTGTCTACTTCTAAGACAGATTTTGGATTGGCATCAGTGATCATATACGGCTGCCTTTCTATAAATTTTGGAAGTTTTTCCAGATTTATGTAAATCGTATATCGTTCAGTTCCTTTAGCAGTTCAGATTTTATGTCGCCAAAGCTGAAACAACGTCGTCCTTCTAATATTATCTTTATCGTCACGAACAGAATTTGAGCCGATGCTCAACGATCTCCTTTATTTCGAATTAATAACAAACAAATAAGAGGTTGTAAGAGATACACAGATCAAGTCGTCTGAACTTAAGATCGGAATATATGTGCCAACGTAAAAATATATCTTTAAACAGCACGGGAAATCAGAATAAAATTTCCTTTAATTCTTGAGCACAACTTTTAGAATAATCTTTAAGTATTAGGTATATAAAAATATTTTTAGAAGCAGTTTTAAATTTGTTCTTATGTATGCAAAGCATTTCAATATCAACCTGTATTCCACTCAGTTATACTCTAATGTTTTATTATACTGATAGTAATATTTACGATAATAATTGTAAATATTTAATGTAAACATTATTTATACAAGAATTTTATAACACATTTTTATTTGATATTTGTTTTTGTATTAAATAAATAAAACCGCCAACGTGTAAGTTTACACATCTTTTATTGTTTTGTTGAAAATTATTTAAAATTTATTTAAATTTTTTTATTGTTTATCTTTAAATTGTGGAGTATTAACACAACGCGATGACGATGACATTAATAACAGAAATTTAATTGTTTCGTAAAATTAAAACATACTCATTGTAGATATGAACATGCTGTAAATGTTTTGTGATTTATACACAGCAGCGTTGCCATATATTTAAATAAATATTTGCATAAATACAAAAGCTTTTTTTAAGTAGAAAATATTATTTAAAATATATTTACAGTTTAAATAAATGGATCGTCTTTACTTTATTGAAATTATTAAAAACATAGCAAAAGATATTGTGAAAAGTTTGATATTAATGAAGATGTTATTACTTATAAAAGTATTTGCGTTCGTGAGAGCAGAGCACTTGTTTGCATTTTTCCGGAACAAGTTTCCCACGGCAAGAAAAAATGAATTGGTCCCGATTTCGCACAGTTCAAGTTCATGATTTTGAACTCGTTAGCGCCAAGCATCGTACCGAAATCACACACCCGTTTCCAAGAAAGCGTAGCTTTTTGTTGAAGACATTCTAAAAACCATTCGTTTTTGTCGGACAGAATTATAATAGAATTTCTATTGGGAAATTATAAAGGAATTTTTAATATGTGTAAGCGATGCTAATCGGATTTTTGCGCAACCGTCAGAAAATTTTGAGACTAGCGTCATATTTATCGAATATTTTAGAAAATGCCTGATGACAATTATTAAAAAAAAAATTATATTTCTTTCCAACATTGTAAGGAATAGCCTCACAACAACCGCTAGAAGTGCCATTTATTTAGTTCCTGGTTTACTTTTTACAAATATGGATCTTTGAACAACCAAAGAACGCCTAAAAATAGCTAAAATTTAGTACAAAAGTGGTGGTTTAAACGTGGCCACTTTTCGAGCATTACGATGTGGTTAGGGTCGTCATAATCGACTTACCGTGCAAGGAATTGGCAAGATTATAAAGAAATGCGATTCCACGGCATTCCCAACAAGTGGGCCTATCCATATAAAGTCCAAATCATGCAACAATTTCAGCCGTCTGATTGCGTGCTAGAGCAAAATGAGTGCAATGTTGATTTATCGAACAAAATTTTCTCCAGCGATGAAGCTCATTTCTCACTCGGTGGTTACGGCAACAAACAAAATTATCGCATATGGACTTCGACGAATCTAGAAGTGATTGTGGGAAAAGTCATTGGATCCATAAAAAAATGTCTGCTTTGTCTGGAGTTGTCATTGACCGTATTTGTTCGAAAATGACGCTGAACCATTATCGTCAATTCAGAGCACTTTGTCAGTACGATAACCAACTTTCTTTGGCCTGCAATTGAAGATTATACACTGGACGGGATGTGGTTTTAACAAGACAGTGCTAGGAGTAACACAACACGACGGATTTTGGCTTTACTGCATGCCAAGTTTGCAGAACGCGTAATTTCAAATTTTGGCGAAGTCAATTGGATACCAAGATAACACGATTTGGTGCCGTTAGATATTTTTTGTGGGGCTACGTCAACGATCGTGTCTACTCCTCAAGTTATTGCCGGGATACCACACGAAATGTGCGAAAAAGTGGTCGAAAACTACCTTAAAAGGATCGACTACTGCAACCAATCTTAAGGCAGTCATAAGTGGCTTATTATTTCGTACGTAATTTCAAGGTCCAATCATTATAATGAAATAAAAGTTTCGTCGAAAGCATAGCTTTACTTTTCAACCGAAAAACGAATAACCCTGTAGTATTAATCTACACATTTGGCAACACTGGAACGTTTAAATGTTTATGAAGAACAGAAAAAAATGTGAGTTTTTCTCGACAACTTGACTACTGATGAATGTATTCGTTATCTTATAATCACAACTTTGTAGCTATTATTTTAATTACAAGTTGCTGAACACAATTTGTTATGAAAGCAGGACGGAAATATCAGCGATAATTTAATAATGTTTAAAGGGGTACTAAATCAAATTGCTGGTAGCATTGCTACCGTTTACAATATCAGCTGTTGTAGTGTTATAGCTACAAAAGTATCTTCAAGTGTTTTTGTTATTGGGGACCTTGAGGAATTTACCAAAGACGTTTTAAAGTCGAGTTTTATCCTAAAACGCGTTTTCATTTATCAGAGACTTGCAAAATATTTTTTCTATAAAAATTGCCCAAATATTGGGCAATCTATGATTGCTGGTACAAAATTTTACTAAAACCTCTCGTAATAGGCTGTCAATGTTTTATTTCTCTTAATCGAACATGGCTACGATAATTAAAGTTGTTTGTGGTAGCGTTGACAGGCCTGCTAATTATAATTTCTTCTTCTCTGTGATAGTTCTGAGCGTCTGAGACTGTGGCCTAAGGTGGCTCCTTCCTTATAAAACAAAAAAGTTGACCAGGATTAAAGATTAGTTGAAGGCGATTCGAGAAAAACATGTTTTTTTCACAACTCTGTAAACTGCCATATCAGCTTCTGGTTTGAAAACGGCTTCAGTTTCGTTCTTGGTGGGTTTTCAATCGGATGTCAAATTCTAGGTATGAACTTTAATATCTCATATCCTCTTGAAACCATTTATTTTTTGGGAGTTCAGAAATGCCACCAGATATTTTTTCTTCTGAAATGGTCTTTAAGTAATCTTAGTGCTAGAAAATCACTGGTTCAACTGAATCAGATAACATGGTAATGAATTTACCATTGAGATATAAATAAAAGTTGTTATTTCAACAAATTTATCGAACTGCTATTTCTATAATTGACTAAATAATTTTACGCAGGCTTAACACTTAAACAATCTTTGGTCCTGCTTAAAGTGGTTTATTTCAGCATTACATAATTTAGATTCCAGTTGATATGGCCCATAAATTTGAAATAACGACGAACATAAAAGACGCTAGAGAAGTGACATTCATATTCCTCTCGGCGACTTGTCAAATATGGCTATGCTAAGGGAAACGATGCTCGAATAGCCCACGACAAAGTGTAAATTCAGCTAGGGATTTAAGCGGTAGGAGATTTAAAAGAAACATAGAATTTAAAAATTTTTCGTTTGTAAAATTGTTAATTCTGTATAAATTTAGTTGCCCATAATATTTAATAAGAACCATTTAATATTGATTGGGATTAACACTGGACGATGAAAATAAAAGAGGTCTTAGTTCTTTCGGCAGACGGTTTTGTTTTAGCATCCGCATTGTCTAATGGATGTGCGACGGAGGGATCTGATTTTTTAAAAAAAATTTTTCCTTTACGCAAAGAAAAAAGATGGCAACCGCATGGTCACGCCAACCATATTATGTTCTCTACAAAAATTTTTTGTTGTTGCAACCGCATAATGAACACTTTTAAACATTTTAAGCCGTACTTTAGTTGCGATACACAAGTTATTATTTACATAAAATAATTTAAGGATTTTGATCTACAAAAAGATATGTAGAATTTGTACTAGAATTCTAACCACAAAGAAAGTACTTTAACTATCCAAAAATAATATAATTGTAACCATAAAATGCTTCCAATAGACGTAGTATATAAGGCTATTTTGGTGTTTAATCAAATTGTGAGGGTTTAGCTCGTTGACTATCAAGATTTGATAGATATATCGGTCTGTGCTCGCACCTAAGCCAGTGCCAATCAGCAACATCAAGTTTTTTGTTTTCTATAGTTCTAAGACGACCATATTATTATTATCTACAATAATAATATGATTAATTTATATCTATACATTTCAATCTTAATATGCTGCTCTTAATTATGGTTACATCCACAATGTTTTTTCCTTTGCGTGTTCTTAGTAAACTATATTTCCGAAACTTTATAGGTTTTTGGGTTTAATAATGCGCCTTAAAGACGCCCGATGCACTTTCTATTGACGATCTGCTTGTTTAATCCAAACTCATCACAAATATCGGTTTTATTATTCGAAAATTCACTAACGGATGTCCTACGGCCCCGTAGACTTTGTGAAAATTTCCTTTATTTTTAGAGAATAATGTTTTCAGATCTCCACAAGGATGAATCGGGGCCTCTGGGCATCGAAATAGTAGTCCGGCATTTGTTGTTTGGTGGGCTGCTGATATTTTTCAAGCTAAGCTAAGCTATTGGTATAATCAGCCAAGAATTCACCAGTGGCAAATAATAAATACTATTTCTTAAAGAACTTTGCTTTTGGGACATTTTCTGTATGTCCAAGCAAAGATACTTAAATCGGTGAAGGCAAAGTATTTTATGACACGGCAGTTTTTTTCATTACAAATAAATACACTTTCCCCTATTTACGAGGCACTTCATTTTCGTTGTATAGCTTCACATGCCTGCCAAGCGCGGATACGTGGGGGATGAAAAAGGGAAATTTTTCGACTATAATCTTTAACATTTTGCCATACAAAAAGTTTAGAAAAATTTAAGAATTGTTAGTTTTCGTTAATACTTCCGTCCCCCCAAAAGCTTAAGCTGGGTTCATATCTGATGGCAGCATAACATTTATTTGAAATATTAAAGTACAAGTTGTCAGGATTGAAAATAGTTGTTTTTTAATCTATGACACTTAACGATTAAAGAGGTATGAGAATTTAAATAGCCTCTTTATTTTTCTTTTGCTGTCCTAAAACTGGACTTTACCCGTCCTTAAATATAATGACACAATATAAAATATTTATCTAATTTCCGGCACATGTGCATAACCGGGAGTCTTAAATCTACTCTCTTTTCAAAATCAGCAGCAGTAAAAGGCATTTTTGAAAACAAAAAAAAAATTTTTAAAAAAATAAATGCACACGCCTGAACGCACTCTTACTCTCTTTTTCTCTTGCCCAATAGCATTAAATATTGTATATTAACACGCAGATATCAAAGAAACGTCAAAGCACAACACTTAATAACAGTTTAAGCCTTTGAGTAGCTGTCAATCGTTAAAAAAATACTGAATGTGTCTGTTTATTGTCATGACATTTAACTTCCATAAATCTTGGCATCTATAAAAAACATTTTTTTAATATACTCGTATGTATGTCGAAACGTTAATAAAAAAAACAGAAAAATTAACGACAGACATCAAGGGACTTGACGTTCATATAAAACTTTATTGAAGACTACTAAATTTAGAGCGCATATGAGAGAATTATAAACGGCAAAAAAAAAACGATTTAAAGCTGTTTTTGCCATCAAACATAAAATGCCGACAACAAAATGCTTTGAAGCAGAATTTATATGAGTCGTTACGAGTATTTGAAATTGTACTTAACGGCGGCCTGTTAGTGGTGGTTAACTTCGCACTGTCATTGCTAATAGGTATTTGACGTTTTGGTCATTTTGGCACGTTGAGTAAAAAAAGTTAAATGAAACTGAAAAATAAATGACATGATAAAATTTATTCCCTATTGTTGCTGCTGCTTGTGTTTAAAGCTTAAGCTTTTGACAGTTTTATAAGCCGGAAAAATATAATTTTAAATTAAGAAAAAAAGTGCTTAAGAACTTCACGTATAATGATGATATTTACGCTGTCAAAACTTTTTAAAGACAATACGTACAAAGCGTCTCCCTTTTCCTTTTACATTTATGAGTTTTTTGCCTCTTCTATTCTTTAGATTGAAAAATTGTTTATAAATATTGATTGAAAATGACATTTTGCTTGTCAAAATATGATATATGACCAAAAAACATAAATTATGAAAAATATCATATTTAACGAAAGCACATGGAAAAAAAGCAAATAAAGAATTAACGAAAAAAGCGCTCAAGATGACAACACAATGTACAAAAGATGGTGGCGACTTAATGACTTATGAAAAATAACTTAAAAATAAATAATAATCATAAGTAATGTTGGCAAAAAAAAAAGAGAAATATTTATGATATATTTTTTCAAAAGAAGAAAATACAATTTATTAATTTATCATTGCGTTCATTTAGCGCAAATGTTTACTGACAACTCTCTGCAATACAATAAAGTGGGTCCTATACATTACAAATACATACACGAAAAAATCGAAGGAAGTTGTGCAAAGTCAAAAAAATATTTGAAAATATCTTAAAGCGCATATAGCACATCCTCCCCCCTTTAAAAGTGGTACAACTCAATATTTCTTAATTTTGAGTTGCTATATGGAAATTACTTATTATGAATTTGTCTAACCATACGCAAATTTCTAGATTGTTTTTGTTATTGTAAATTGTTGAAAAACACACTAACTGCACTGCACTGCAATCGGCAAGTATTTCATATAAAGCGTATGACAAGCCCATATTAAATTAATTAAATCGTTTAATATTTTTAAATTGTATCTATAATATATGAGAATTAGGTTTTTTTTTAAATTTAATTTGTTGCTTTCTTTTGCGTTTTCAGAAAAATTAAAAATTTTGACTTGTGTCACTTTCAAGTGGGTGGTTGATATGATAGAAAAAATAATGAGAACAACTGGAATTAAACGTGCCGCAAAATTGTTTAGTGCTTGTTCAGGCTCAGCTGAGATCGTCCGTCTACTGTAACCGCAGGCGAAGCTATTGACGACGTTTTAGCTTTGGTAACTATTGTGGATCCAAATTATATTTTGTTCAGATCGATTAGCTTGCTTATGTATTCTTGAAGTGGGCAATTGTTTCTTTGCTCTTTGAACCTTATTGTTATTATTTTTTTTTGCTTCTCTGTAAGAATCTGCAGCCACTTTTCTTAACCTACCTCCTCAACTTCGCTTAGCACTGGCTATAAATTGTTTTTTTTTGAACCTTAATTTCTTTTATTGAACCTTTTTCAAATCTTATCGCGTCCGTGTTATTTATTAATTATTACAATGTAATAAATAATTAATTGTATTCAAGCACAAACCATATACGATTAAGTTGGGAGAGCCATCTCAATGTATCTGGTTTTTAAGTCTCAGGTGCCTATAAAATTGCAATAAATCGCCTACTAGAGTGTTGGGACGGACATCTTAGGTTTACGTATTTGCACGAGTATAACTATACTAATTCCTAGATAGCGGCGCAAACCATAAGTTGTAAAATTCTATACTGTCTTCTATGTTACTTCGGTATGTTTGATGCGCACGCACTTTCCCACAGCTGAGAGACAGATGACCGTATTGGATTTATCATCGAATTTTATAAAAGTATTTTGTATACCAAAGTCGGGCCTGAGTTGGGACTTAGCCCCAATATGGCGCAAAGAAGGTAGGCCTTGTGGGACTCCTGCAAAAATTTGCCTGTTTTTTGAAAGCAGATCCTTTGACCTTACTGTAAACGTGCTGTCTGCCAAATACCCCTAAAGAAGCTTGGGGAAGGACTCGAATTATTTTAGTGAGCAGCCCATCATGCCAGACTTTATCAAACGCCTGCGAAATATACATAAGTAAAGCTGAAATAACGGTAATAAGTCTATTGACTTGCTCAATAGTACCATGCGTTGATGATAATGGGACAATACTTTTCTCAATAGGATAAGGTTTTAAACACAAAACGTTTAGGTTTTCAAACAACTTTGATAAAACTGACAGTAGGATAATGGGCCTGTAGAACGTAATCTGACTTGAATCCTTTCCTATTTTAGTGATCATACAGATTTTACACATATAAATAATGTAGTTCTCGCAGCAGAATTAGGTAAGCTCCTTATCGTTGATGTCAAAGGATTAGTCACATTATCTTTTAATTTGCAAAGCATTAATCACGATGTTGTTGTTTCTGTTTGCCTTCACTATGAAATCGTGTCATGCCACTGGTATTCACGGATCTACTAATACGACATGACTACTGCTATCCGATACGGTTTATTACATTGTGCTTTCCTCGAATGAGAACCATCGCTGTGACTCGAATGAAGCAAAATTTTAGCACAAGCCAATGTTTTTAAACCACTGTAGCCACCATCCTGTACATTGATATATCCAACGGATACTCATTGCAGTCATCAATCACAATTACGAAATATAAAAAGCAGCAATAAATTAACG
The DNA here is from genome assembly GCA_963932375.1 of Phania funesta. Classification (NCBI taxonomy): domain Eukaryota; kingdom Metazoa; phylum Arthropoda; class Insecta; order Diptera; family Tachinidae; genus Phania; species Phania funesta. The sequence goes on along the minus strand of OZ010653.1, from coordinate 96,132,424 downwards.
ATAAAAGCTCCATTCGTTAAGGGGTCTTCTCTTCTTTCCTTTCATAACTTTTTTCTTAATTTATTTTTCGGGCTACAATTTTGTCTAGCTTTTTGTCCATCTAGATGTATTTTATTTATTTCTTACATTTTTGACTGTTTAAATTGATGGCTTTTACCCAACCATATAACCATCCATCTGTCTTTTTACAAGTACTACATACTTACTTCAGCCAGCTGAACAGCCAAGCCAAGAGCCTCAACATTTTAACAATTATCTTTGCTAGTGCTAGCGGTAGTATTTGATTTAAAAGATCCGCCCGACCGCTAAGCGCACATAATTCATACAAAGGCAAAACTTAAAAGTTATAAGCTGCCACCACATTTCGTGCCATATCCTCGTATCATAATTCTTGTATAGTGTATACAATATATACATCAGAAATCTATTTGAGTGAGTTCCATTTATCTATTTTCAAACATGCTCTCATGTGTAGCTGCTATTCATTTGCAAAGGCAAGAAGAAACTTTTTGTTCAGTAATTTGTTTCTCTTTAAGTCAGCTTAAAGTCATGCTGCTGCGTGTGATATATTTCGTTTTCAGTTTTCACCAAATACATTATTTCTTTGTTGAGCATTTGGAAGTGAATGGCTGATGCGGAATCTGATGATTGTTTTGAGGGATTAATATTTAAGACAGCTGTGACAGCTATATATTCGAAATTTGTTGGCGTTAAATATTTATGGATAATTACAATTTAATGCCTTCCACCATGCTGGAACTTAATGAAATTAATGATGATATTTTTGATATTTTGGGGCATGCTGATGCTTGTGGATGTGGTATAATAAAGAATATGACAAATTGCTTTGGGGAAATATATTTCTTTTAACTGTGATTTTAATAGAGACCCATAATCAATATTAAATAAATGTAAAAAAAAACTTCACCCAAACATTTCTTAGTTTTACACACTGCAAGCCACCTGTGAACTTTTATTTATAATTAATACCCTTTTGATTCCAAATGAGACTCAATTTCAGCTTCCAAATTTTAGTCGCCTCAACATTTGTGTCAATACTATTTGATAGTGCGCCATTTTGAAAGCTGTTGCTTAGTAGGCTTGCCATTTCATCATGAATAACCTGATACTCAAACAAGTCTTGAAAGTTTTAGAAAGGAAAATTTTACAAAAAATAAGCTTCAGTTCGAAAAACTCGTTGCGAATTTTACAATAAAGTTTTGTTCAGCGTTGAGGTTAATTTTTTGTTGAATTGATACGCCAGTAAGCAAAACTGCCCCATAGTGCAGTGGAGATAATTCACACGCCGTTACCGAAAAACCAATAACACCGCTAACCAAATTTTTCGGGGCTACGTAAAGTCTCTAGTCGATAAGCCGAAGTCAATTGAAATCTTGGATGACAACATCCGTCATGTTATCACTGACATAAGGCTTCTATTGCTGCAAACAATTGTTGAAAATTGGACTTGTCTTGATTGGATTGTCTCAAAGCCAGCCCAGATGGTTGAATAAAACCAAATTTATGGCCATTAACTGAACTAAAGGAGCACCCAATATATTGGAAAATTCCAGAATTTTTGCCAAACTTTCCATTTTTCAATTTTACGATTATTTTCAATACCAAACAGATATGATACTCATAATGAGAATAATGGTAAACCGCATCTACTAATTAATGAGATACCTTATTGCCTTTGAATTTCATAAAAAGTCCTAATTGTTTGCATTATGGGGTCTTATATCAATTTTTGAATGCATTTGAAACGGGCTGAAAACTTTTTTTTTATAATTATTTTGAAAATGGAAAAATATCGCAAACTTCCCACGTTTAGAAGAACAAAATCACCACTTCCTGTAAATCGAATTTGTATGATTTACTAAACAGCCTTGGATTTAGAAAAATAAAAATTGCTAAATCAAAACATTGCAGTATTCAGGCTTTGGTGCATTTGCAAAAGTGGAAAAGTGCAAATGCAAATTATCGTAGCATTTCTCTGAGTCCAACAATAAAATACAATCAAAATGTCTGTTGAATTTCATAAAAAAGGTATGATAATTTTCATTTGCCCCAATCCCTGAATACCGCTCTTGAAAACATTATATTTTAGTTTTTTGATAAGTTTGAATTTTTTAAATTATCGCACACAAAATTTTGCGTTTAAAATTTCTTTCAAATCTTTCTAAGCAACAAACATGTTTTAATGTGTTTTAAACTTGTGTTTTGTTCTTATCAGCGCCTTCTTAGCATCATTGAAATACCCAAATGCCGAAAAGTTTTCAAAAACCCATAGTATGCGAAAATCGTGGTAATTTTAACAAAATTGACGATAAGCAACTAAGAGTATTTAAAAATTGCCCAAACAAAACATATATTGTTACAGAGAACATAATATGCTTGCCGTGACCATAGCACAGCCACGTTTTTTCTTTGTATGTGTTAAACACTCCGATGCACGCTTTGTTGTGTGTATTAAGTTGTAGACGGCAGTTTGCTTACTCCAGAAGCTTCCAAGATTAACACAAGAAATACAAATTGTTATCTCCACCCCACAACCGCACATGTTTAAAAATGTTTTTTTTTTTAAATTTCCTACAACAAAAAAATGTTATTTGTTTAAATTTAAAATATATTTTAATATTTCTCTTTTGAATGAACACAAGCCTGTCATAATAAATTCTATTTTATGACTTTTTTTATATTCATATTTATTATGGTGAAGATGTTAAAACGCAGAGAAAAAACACTTTTTATTTATTAACAAATTTATAGAAAATTAAATAAATTCACAAAAAATGACAACAAGATTTTATATTTTAAAATTTATATTTCAGTCATAAAAGTCCCATATTTCATAATAAGCTTGTAGTTCATTTGTGTGTGTGCGTATCTATTTACAGTTGGCTGGTTGTGCATTTCGAAGCTGAGAAATAGAAATTAATACCAGAAGAATCAAATGCCAACCTCATTTAAATTATATTTTATGACGGCTAATAAATCTTTTTGTTTTATGTCTTGCTGATTATCATAAAAGTGTTTTTAATTTTAAAGCAAATAGTATAATATAAATAATAATAATAATCACAGTTGTGAAAAGTCTAACTAAGTGAACAACAAAGAAGATCAAAATGTTAATTTCATATCCATTAGCTTTTCAGTGGCAATTTGTAAACAAGGCCGAGTTAATTAGTAGGGCCGCTACTTAATCTCATACAGAAAATTTAAAACTAAGTGAAATAGATGTAAATAGAAAATGTGCAACAGATGTGTTAAATAAAGGGTTTTCCAATGAGGGCGGTCATGTTGTTTTGAAGGCGCATGTCATAGCTATGGTTTAGTCAGCCACTGACTCCAATAATGAGCGAAAACTCATTTATAGCGAGGAGAAACATTTTTTTATGTTAACATGCAAAATTACTGGTATAGCATTACTTGGTATAGCATTTGGGCCGGCGGCATCACTGATCCGTACTTGTTCGAAACTACGCGCACTTGGTCCAATCGTCTTTAAAATGCTGCTTAACTCAAGAACAAATTTTAGGTTTTTTAGTTTTTGAAAAAAAAAGAAATTATACGATCAATAAGGGTGACTTCATATCACACACGTCTCCTACTCTAGTAAGTAAATGATATTAATTTTATTGGAAGACATTTTTTTAAGTAAAACCTTAATTTAAACAACGAAATGTTGTGTATGAAATCAAACATATTGCACTCTTTTATTAGAGAGTTACGAAACAGACAACCTGATTATAAGTGTCGAGGTACACCGTTTATACAGTACTACCTTAACGCCGTGCCGACATTGTACTTTAATGTTTTTGAAACGATTTTCCGTCATACCTTGTTAAGTTTGGTTTGGAATTACGCCGGGTCCGCCTATCTTCGTTTTTGTTCTGAGAAAATTGTATCAATTGCTTATCAAGCAGCTAAACCTAGTTTGTTATATATCTATCTGTCAGCTACGTACAGGATCATAGTTGTTATAAGTCGAGTTTATTTATTTTGATTTCTTTTTTCAACTATTTATGAAGTTTTTTGTAGGGATTGGAAGAGGTCAGTGATTATTGAAATATTAATTTGTTTATTATGTTGGTAATATGTTTTTTGTTTTGCTGCTTTGTGTAACTTGTTGGTTATTTTTGTTGTGCGTTTAGTAGATTAATTTTAGAGGTTCGAATATAACGACTGAGTTGAAGTTGGTTTGTGTTTTGTTTGTATATTTCCACGTTTTCTAGGATATTTTCTAGGATGTTAAGACACACCCCTTTGTGTGTAGAAAAAAATCGTCCGTCCTTTTTCCACTCTCTATATTTCACTAAAATCAATACACAACTTTAGATTTGATTTACAATTGGATGAAGGTATCTTGTTTCGAGAAAAGCTGCCGTATAAAAACAACGGCATAATGCTTTCCCACAAAATTCGCAAGTGTCGCACTGTTATATGCATATGGCACCTAACGAGACACCTTAACTTAATCCTGAATAAAGTGCATTTATTTTAATAAAATATCGCTGACTTTTGAAAGTCATATATCTATATGCCTACAGAATAAAAGTGAGATATTTGTCGTTTTCTTTTTTTAATTTTATTCATCACAAATTCCTCGATATCCCTGAAATTACTGATCAGATATAAAGATAATGTTTATATAGTTTGAAGACAATTTTAGTGCGGAATTTCTTACTGGATCTAACAGAATAAACCGTGCTTCAGTTACATTAATATATGTTCCTTCATTTTGGAGATAACGGTATATCTCGAAAAACAGGATCAATTAAAAAAATGGAGTGCAGATTTTAATTCAGCACTGAAAATTTTAAAAAGAAACAACTCTCAGTCCTTCTAGCGCAAAACCAAATTCAAAATTTTTAACCGTGGCTGAAAGTACCCGAAGTTTGTGATTACATTATAAAATTTTATCATTTTAGCTTTTAAGGAAAAATATATTTGACTTTAATTATATAAAAACCCTTGTTCCATTTTTGGAAACAATATGAAAAGTTTACCAGCTTTGCTCGCATGCTGCAGAAAGAATATGTGGATCTACAACAACGAGTACCGATACCCAGTTTGTAAAGTTAGCTAGGCCTTCACGGTTGATAGCAAGCCCTACAAATCCATCATATACATCTTTCAATTTCAAAGTGTCATAATGAGCAGGAAGATGGTGACACAGTATTCCATATCCTGTCTCTCTATTTAGGGCGGAGATCTTTTGTTAGTTTCTCCGAATTAACGCAGATGTGAGAACGCAAGTGATATACCCTATAAACCCGGAGTAGCACCTGACTAAAGTATAACTGCAGACAAGCACAGTTACTGTGACAAATTTACCTTTCCTTTCCGTTTCTGCATTGACACGTGCTACAACTCTTCCCTATCCTTAAGTTCTGGTACTCTCTCAGCAAACAGCCAGTACAAACTGGCCGGATGTACGGACTTACGTGCACGCAAAGAAAAAACATGGTAGTGGCAATGGTTAAGACCACCATATGTCTACGGACAACAAACTAATGAATTAGCTCCTCTTCCTAACCGATCCCAGCCTGATGTCAAACCTTTGCAATTTTTATGATTGGAATTGAAACTTTCTGTTAGCAAGGATTTGTAAATTAAATAAACACATTTTTTATCTTAGACAAATTGTTGCGAATTTTACATAAGCTGTCGACTCTCATTAACCACAATTGGTTACCTTCATTTAAATTCTTGTTACCATGACTAATCATTTAAAAATCTAAAGAATACAAAAATAAAAATAGTTTATATCTATCGTAAAATGATGCTGACAATCTGTTTACCAGCAAACAAAATTAAATGACAAATACAATAAAATGATGTTGATAATGACAAAGAAGACAGCTACAACAGCTACAACGGCGAATGACTATGCCTGTGACATTTACGTCACAGTGACTACAAGAGTTCAGCATAAATAATGAGAAATGTGAAGCTGTTGTTAACTTGTCAACATCAACGAACAACCTCATCCATATTAACAACCGAAAAAATTCAAAGTCAATGTAATGTAACGCACAGATATTTATGTATGTCCGACTGCATTCAAGCGATATGTAATGTAATGCAACAACAGCATGCAGAAAAAGGAGGATAAGAAATAAATGAAAAATGTATATCTTAACAGGGAGAAATGTCAAAATGCATTAACATTTAATTGAGGCTAATTTAAGGCAAAATATTTCTTATGGGTTCTTATTTTTCGACATTCATTTCATTTCAGCAGTGATGCATGAATATTGTACTCTTTTTCCCCTGCCGTTTTATACATTTATATCTACAGCCATATATTATTTCATTTATCCATTCATATTATTTCTACTTTATATGTATGTAAGCATGTACACACATACATACGTATGTACATTTATTTAACACAGCATTACATACATTGGCAACATTTATTTCTTCATTTTTCTGTATTCATTCATTTATACAATAAATGAAATGTGAGAAATGAGCATTTTGTAAAAATGTCACATTAAATTTAATTTATGCGTTGTTGCGTCCTCACTCAATGTGTTGTAGATTTTTCATCTTCATCAGCAGCGACAGCAATAATAAAAACAACATCACCATGAACACGACTATCGAGATACAAAAATAAAAAGCCAACACAGCAGCCATATTAAACACAGATACACTCTCAGTATCACAGTTGTAGCCGGTCTTATGCTGTTTCATATATCTCTTTACCGCCATAAGGTTTTGGTCACTTCTTCGATGATTGCTGTTGCTTATATTTCAATAAAATATGCACAATGGGTAGGCAGTTGCGGCATTGTCTATCACATTGAACTATGAAACTGAATCTAGATTTCAATGCCATCATGAATACGATAGACTAATCGGATGTTACACACAACGGTCGGAAGATTGGTAATTATCAATAATTGTACAGAGCTCCTTTAATATCAACAATTTAATGCACTTCTCTAAAAAGAAATCCAGTGGTCTTAAATATATTAACACGAGCAGGCTATGTTTCTAGAATAGATAATTATCGAACTTCCTTAGTTGCATATGGCACCATATTGTTGGATTCACATTCCACTGATGACAAACTGCACTATATAACCTAAATTTAGCCACAATTTTGACAACAAAAGCACAATAGAGCAAATACTACATTTTGCTGACTGATAATGCCATTAAGCCAAAGCAGAGGCGAATTGGAAGGATTCGGCCCTTGAAGAAGTCAGGCGTAGATCTATATATAAAACTCATCACAAAGTAGCTCGAGAATTATGTTGCTTCACTTGTAGTTATAGTCACATAGGTGTAAAGGAATCAGAAGCTTTTGATGTTCTTAGCATGAAAATCCAGTGTGATGTTTGCTGGAATAAGTATTCAAGAAGTGTTCAAGTGTCTCGAGTTTTCAAAACGGTGTAAGAGATTTCTCACTACATCCGACTACCTTGTTAATGACATCACCAATATCAGACCGAAAATTGAATATAACTGCCAGGTATGGGCCTGTGAGAAGGCGTTGATGCTTATAGATGGCAGTATGGTATCTAAGTTTTTTGATTCACTGGAGCATCGCTGGGATGTGGGTTGAGTGTAATTGTTCTATCGTTAATTCCACGGAATGTGCTTAATGAAATTAGGGATACCCGAACATACGTAAAACTAGTTCTTTAATCGTACTGTTCGTATGTGGAATAAACTCCCCGCAGAAGACTTTCCGACAACTTTCACGATACAACAATTGCATATAACTCACATTCCATCGATGTTTCAGTGAGTCAATTGAGTTGGAGACCCTATCAAATAAAATTTTACGAAATAATTAAGTACCAGAAATACCATTACGTATACGACGTCTTTCCGCTCGTGCAATATCTCATCGGATGTTTAGGAAAGAACATTGAAGTGTCGGCGAATGTCCTGTTGGGTTGTGGTCAGGGACTCACCATTAGCGAAAAATTCAGATACGTCACATGAGACGGTTGTCTCATACCAATAGCGCGCTGCTCAAGGACCCAAATCTTGAGAGTACTTGAAATTCCAACTCCACTCTACACAATAGGACCCTCTCGACCACCAACCTCCACACTACTTGCCGTGTACTAACCAATGCAAAGCATGCGTTTCGCGGTAAACACTCTGTCTTGACTATTTTCTGTGCGGACATCTAAAACGAGAATTGTATGGCAATACACAAGCCAATCTGACGCATATTCGAAATCGATATCATACACTAATTGCCCCTTTCAGTAAGTTCTTAATAGCTAGACGGAGTCTCTTATAGAGAGCCGTACCTGTCAAGTCCATCCATATACACGTTGCTTTGATGGATCCATTGCCTGTCGATATCCATAAAATTTCATCATAACCAACAATACGAAAAAACAGGCCCATTGTGCAATAAATTTGTACAATAGTTTAAATAAAATGCCGTCACTGCTGCTGTTTTACTCAGTTGTCACTTTTTATAAAGATAAATATCTCGCACATCAGTGCCTTTAATATCAACATCAAATTGCGGGCCATGGTTTTCCTTTGGTATTTTATGATTTTGCCGCATACACACACACACTCACACGCATACAGCAGCGGCATACACTGCGACAAATTAACAATTTTTATTTGCGGTTTTGTTATGTTTACTTTTCGGGAAATATGTTCATTTTCGAAATGCGTAAAATCATTTCATTTTCCCTAAATGCTTTTGATTTTTCTGTTGGTTGTTTGCTTTTGTCATGCTCGTGATTGTCTCTTATATGACATTTGTTGTTTGCCATTAAAATTGTTGATTGTTGATATTTAACGCTTGAAATATGACATACGCAATTTTAAAATTATTCAGTTGTCATTTGTTATTAATGTCTTTTTTTATATCTAACTCTATATGAGCGTGAGTGTGTATGTGTTTGTAAATGTATTTAAAGCGGTCGTCTACATCTTTGCTTCTTCCTGCCTCGACCACCCTTTCGCTTATGTCTCGTCACACTCATACGACTCTGTGCCGTTCCGTTTTCCTTTTATTCACGATAATGATGGCATTGATGGTGATTTGCTTAAGAATGTAGCATTTTTATGTCGTCCACAATATTGAGAATGTCAAAAGATCCAAAATTATTTGTTCGATAGTCCTTTTTTATTTGACTGTCAGTGGTGTTTCTTTGTATGTTGTATTTGTTTATCGTCTGTCGTTTTCAATTTAGACTGTCATCACATTTTTTGTTTCATTTATCACATGGACCACAGGAAAATACAAATACTGTTTCAAAAAAATTTTAGCATACAATCACACACAGACACACACACACGCAAACACACATATCTGTAGCCATGTATGTATGAGTACATTCTACGGCAAAAAAAAAATTATCACTGAAAACGAAAAAAAAAAACGTGGAAAACAGAAATGTGTGTTATTAATGCGTTTTGATTTGCATATTCCATGATCTTTCTGATGCCCTATACCCTTTAAATTAGCATGGGGAGAATGACTGGCCGGTTGGCCAGTGTTTATGGAAAGTAACATCAGGTCGAAAAGCTTGAAATGAGTTCAATAAGAAGATCTTTCTAATCTTTGCATTTAATAATAGTTATGGCGTTTTCGTTTCTTAAATAAAATGTTGACTTCCTAAAGGGTACATGATTAACACACCCCCATTAATTAGTATTTCCTACAGATCATAAGAGGCACTACCTTTGTAAAAAAATCACCACCGTTTGTGGGCGTGTACTTACTACGAGTATGACAAAACGGTTAAAAATGTAAATTGTTTTCTAGAAAAGAAAACACCATTATTGAAAGCTACTATAGGGTACCTGCACTTCGATTTCGATTAACTACTTTTTTTTGTGTGTTATAATTAATACTTTTGGATGCAAAATTTTTGGAAAATAATTTATGCCCGTACGCTGTGAGTTCTTTTGATGTTGTCAGAATAATTATTAACGGTCGATGTATTAATTATGGTCCGTTGCCTAAGAACATTAACGGCAGGCGTACGATGTTTGCACGAAGTTTTGTGTGTGTCTTCATCGAAAACTTTTTTCCGTACAGTTTAATATCCGATAGTCAAACCTGCCAAAGTTAAAATTTTTCAGGTTTTTCAAAATCAATTAAGTTTTTATTTTTAGTTTTTTAAATTTTAAAATTTTTGTGTATGAAGACATCAAAGTTGATATTCAAATGTCTTCAAAAGTCAAATACATATTCATGCCCATCCATCTTAGTGGCATCAATTAGTTTGGGCTTTATAAATATGAATGAAGTCACGTGAAGATGATGAAGTAGTTTCCATTGACATATGTTAAATAAATAAAGAGATGGAGGAGAAGTGATTGGCAAAATCAAAGAATATTGGATGTTGCCATATTACAATAAATTGATTTTAAAGAGTTGTTCAGTAAGGCCAAGTTGTTATAGCGATGTCTGCTTGTCCAGATAAAAAATCATGATTAGACATAAAGCTAACCCGCGCGAGGTTCACCACGCTGCAATGCATCCACAAAAGCTTACTTTTTGGTGCGGATATTGTACCGGCGGTGCCAATAAATTTTCAAAAACAACATTGGCGATTTGTCCTCTTCCCCGCTGAATGAGACGGCCATCATGCGATATGCCACAGCTAAGTTTTGTCTAATAATCCGCACGCTTTTTCTAATAATCCAGAATTGTTGAATGTCATCAGAGGAAATATTTGTAAACCCCTTACACAGAACACAAATTAGAAGTCTTTATTTGACTTTGGCAAATTCGTCGTACCTTTTGCAAAATGTAAGTAAGAACATGCCAAAACTCTTTGGAATCAAATCAACACTGCGTCAAGTGCCGTGGTTGTTGAAGACTTAGAAGAAAAAAATAGGAAATAAAATTTGCTTGGCAACACATTCCGCTATTGCGGCAGATCTGTGTTCTTTCTGTTAATACTAGGTGTAATAACATTAAAAAAAAGTCTTTCGAGCATTTCGTTAAATTCAACTCTGCATCCCGGGGTGATAAACTTTGTAACAACAGACTACGTAGTTACAACCGATGTAGTTGTATTTGTTTCATACAAAGAATAAGTACTCTACGTTCACACGTACTCGTACATATGTTGTGATCAACAGAAGGATCAACAAAAGGACTAACTTTAAGGTGACGATATATAACACGCGTTTTATGTTTTTTATCCGTTCCGCTCCTTAACGCGGCAAGTTATTATCTTTTCTCTTCAAGCTCTTTTATGAAAACGCACAACGAAATAAGTTTGCTTCAAGATTTATATTGACTGTTCAATTAATTTTAAGTGGAGTACATAAAATATTGGACGAAAATTTAATACAAGAAGAGTTCACGCAGAACCACCAGCTTTTATATATACAACGCGCCAAAATTTGAAAGTTGCCAGACGCATAACACTTTAATGTATCTTGTTCTATGAAAGCACTCCACTTACTCTTTTTTGACTGAAGATTATAACGCGTTAGTGTGGTATACCTTTAGCTTAAACGTGGTGTAAACTTGGTTTTAAAAAGTGCAAGAAAGTTTCCAAAGTTCTACCTGCCACTTGCAGTACACTCTAACTAAGCAGAACGACACAAGGAATGCTGGTGCCAAATAACTAAACGTTTTCTGTATTCAATATTATGATATGAATGAATTAAAATTGCCATAGCAGCAGGAACAAACGATATGAAGCCTGAACATATTGAACTTATTAATGTAATTGTAATTTCACTTCGACAAATTTTAGGCCAACTACACGCAAGAAAAAAAGCATAATTTAGGCGTGGCCACGGCAACAATTTTATATTTTTTTATAAAAAAATCAAAATAATATTTCGAAAACCAGAGATAATTCGAGAACGGCACTAACTGGACATATTCAAAGAAGTGTGGCTATAGGACTCAAGTTTATCTCCACATGGGGCTTTTAAAGCGGCAACTTATTTTTGGATTGCACCTGGACTGACTCTTAAGCAAATAATATGTTTAGGCTCAAGTTTAGATTTCGTTATGAAGAAAGAAAAATTTATTATTATTAATTCACTAATTTTTTTAGAATACTTAAAAAGTTAATTTACTAGACACTTGCAGAATGTCTTAAATAGATTTTCTGCGCTACGTAGGTCATGAGCGGTTTCTGTATCTTTCCACTGAGTAGTGTTTATTTCAAACTTCATCAATTTTTTCGCCCAACTAGTTATGAAAATTGAATTCGAGAAAATTGAATTCGAGAATATTTTTGATAATTTTCTGTTGGGGTAGAGGTTTATCTTCTCTGTAACTCGTCGTTTTCTAATCGTACTCATTTCTTTTGATACCAACAAGCCGTAAAGCTGGCAAAAAGAATAAAATTCTTGGAGAGAAATTGTGACCCTAAAAATATATTTTCCCGTTCTCTCAGTGGTCCACAAACTTGCAGTATCTTCGTAACCTGATTAATTTGTGCTGCTGGACTGGCGTATTTTGAGGAGAACACTGTTATTTATTTCATATTGACGCATCTGTTTGCAAGAGCTGTCACGAAGCAAGTGGTGAGATATTCTTTACATCGCTCGCTTTTCTAGACACTCAAGAAAGTTGTGTTATAATATTAATATGATAGATGCATTGGAATGCTGTGTCGTGGCTTAGATCAATCCATTTCTTCTCTACCATTGATAGTTTCTTAGTCACGCAATCCACCTCAGCACGTTACAAGAAGTTCATATATTGTTTCCTGATTTAGAGTTAGAGACATTTTTTTCTTTAAACACACAAGTTAAAAAAATTTGATTGTACTATACCCAGTTCGAAGTCCGATAGCAACGAACAAGCTCTTGTAAGCAGATATTTCAAGTATCTGATAAAAGCTATACATGAAGCAGAGTGGCGCTGTGGAAGCGTGCTGGACCCATAACCCATAGGTCGGAGAATCCAAACCTTACTCTGCTATATCTGATTTTATTCTTTATTTTATTAAATGCTCTGTACAGAACATCGGTATAGAATCAAATGGATTGAGAAGCAAAGATTATTTTAACCATTTTTCTTTAGACAATTTTATAGAGAAAAATTAAAATGCTATGATTTCCGATATGCTAATATTTTTCATGAATGCTAGGGATAACTTAGGAACCTGAGAAATGCCATTGGAACAATTTGAAAATTAAATTCTAGCTAAACAGGTTTAAAAAATGTTTAAATATGGACCAAATATTATTCGAAATTTCAGGCAAAAAGCAGAAATAATACACGAATGCTGGAATTAATTAAAAAATTATATTCTTGCAACAAATTAATTTCCAAGTATTAATTGATTATATTAAAACTAGTATACACAATATATATTTGAGGGCACGGCAAAATTCTCCAAAATACCTCATCATTTCGAGAAATATTCGAACTATAGCAAAGGATGAAAAAGTACTAAATATATTTCAAGAATTTATAATAACTACGTAAGTACATCTACGAAACTATTTTAGTTTATCAATAATCTTCAATTCAGAACTTATTACAATGTTATGATTTCTATTTTCTTTTTGATTGTAGTATCAGAGTAAGTACTACAAACTTCCGTCTACTTTAACCAATTTCTTAGTGTTATGAAAACCGTTTATTGTGCATATGAGAGTTACTGTTCTTAAGTTGTCTGCGTACCAAAGTTATTTTTAGCAACTTCGTTTTTATTAATATATGAGATTTTTGTTTTTTGTTATAACTTTCCATTTAGTCTTGTAACCACCATTTGACTAATTCCTTGATTTTCAATTTGGAAGCTTTAAGCTCTTCGCTATCTTCGTCCGTTACAGAATTAATATCAGGGGTATGGCCAACCACTGAAAGAAATTATAAATCATTCTCTATTGTTATTTCTTTAGTATTAAAAAATTTACTTGGTATTATTGTCGCCTTGTCCTTTTCTTGTATGCCCACTGCACGCCAAGCATCCAGTTGACCACGAGTAAAATATACGTCTTTAACTCCCGGATTAAGGCCTCCGAAGAATTCGTTAGTTTTATTAATTTGCTTCTCAATATACTCTGGGGTAAATTTATCACCATAAGCATCCTTGCAAAGAGTAGTGAATAATTTGAGGGGAATCTTCGTGCCAAATGGTTGGTGATTGGAACTAGTGGTTGCATGCCAACCAAATTCATTACAACACTGATAGAACCATTGACGTACTAAAAAAAAACTTTATTACGGTTTTTATCTAAAGAGTTTATATTGTATTAAATTTAAATAAAAAAATGTCAAAACTTAAAATTGGTTTATATAACCTTTTCTAAGTTTAAAAGCTTTTCGAAATTATAAATTAATTTCAAATTATTATTAGAGTCTTCTAAATTATGCGAATATTTTCTTTAAGGATTTTACAAGTTTTGGTACAAATTTTTCATTCATTTTCATTTTAGTACAAGGTGTCCGCCGGGAAGGAATACTACTTTGTTTGTTTATAATTTTTGATAAATGGGTCGTATATTGCAATTATGTATGGAATTCAATATCAGATAAATGTTCGCCTCTGTTATCCTCACAAATGCGAGCGCTTTTGAACACATTTTTCATTACATTCTCACATATTTCACGAGGTATTTCATTAATTTCATCACGAATATTTTGTTTGAGTTGCTCCAGCGTTTCTGGGTTGTTTGCATAAAACATGCTTTTCAGATATCCCCACAAAAAGAAGCCTGTAGCAGTCAAACCAGGCGACCGTGCAGGGCAATCAACATCACCATTTCTTGAAATAACTTGTTGTGGAAAGAGGTCTCGTAGTAATTCCATTGTAATCCTGGCTGTATGCGATGTGGCACCGTCTTGTTGAAACCACATGTTAGTCAAGCTGAAAGCATGCAATTGTGGAGTTAAAATGTTTTCAATCATATCACGATTTCGCTTCCCATTGACAGTTACCGTTACGCCGTTTTCAGTTTCAAAGATGTTGGGTCCACGCATTCCTCCTGACCAAATTGCACACCAGACTGTCACTTTTAATGGATGCAAAGGTGACTGATGAATAATTTGAGGGTTTTTCATTGCCCGGAACCGACTATTCTGTATATTCACATATCCATTCAAATGAAAATGTGCCTCGTCACTCATTATGATTTTTTCATGAAAATCGGAGTTGCCATGGGCGAGCTGTAGCATCCTATTGGCATATGTACGGCGGCGTAAGTGATCTTCTGGAAGACGCTTGTGTCAACTGAATCTTAAATGGAAACAAATGCAAACCGTTGTGGAAAATTGTGGCCAAAGTTGTTATTTGAAGACCAAGCTCCTGAGCACGGTGGCGAATTGAGGTTGATGGATTGTTGTGAACATTTTCTTGAACAGCAGTAATGTTTTCAGCCGATCTTGTAGTACGTAGTGGTCAATGCTTGGGCCTATCAGCTACAGTCCCTCTTTCTTCGAAATCATTCACTACACGGTAAATAGGGCCTTTTGTTGGCACGTTCTTTCACCCAAAAATTCTACGTAACTTTCTCATCGTTACCGTAATGATTTTGATAAAATGTTTTAACGATTAAAACACGTTGGTTTACCGAATATTTTTCCATAATAAATTTGCCATGTCTCTAATTCACGACTGCCAAATATGAACTGTAAAGACTAGTGTTTATCAAAATAGCGGCAAAACAAAGTAGTTTACCTTCCCCGCGGAAGCGTTTTGAGTCTTTCTGTCGAAGTTTAAGGCAATTTTTTATTTAACATCTCCTTTTATATAATTTTTAACGTTCTTATCTTTCCAACTAATTGGTTTTAACAAACATTATTTTTCTTACCAATTTCGCCTCCAAATTTTGTATCTTTGTAAATATTTAGGGCATCTTTGTACGTGAAATCCAAACAGTCGTCATTGTCCATGATATTAAGAAGATAGCTGATAAAGCCCTTAAACTCATCTGAACCAACCATGATTTTATTGCAAAGATTTTTAATTGCACGACTTCTTCATGTTAAAAGAAACTAATAATA
The DNA here is from genome assembly GCA_963932375.1 of Phania funesta. Lineage (NCBI taxonomy): Eukaryota > Metazoa > Arthropoda > Insecta > Diptera > Tachinidae > Phania > Phania funesta. The sequence goes on along the minus strand of OZ010653.1, from coordinate 96,116,484 downwards.
ATTTTTCTAAATTTTCGACGTGGTTAGTTACATACGGATGATTTTCCACAATCGACAAAAATATGTCAGAGATTTTAGCAAAAAAATTCCAAACATCCAACTCATTTCTTCCATCAAATGTATTGCAAATATTTAAGGAACTTCTTAGTTCATCAGTTCTGTTTTCGGTAAACATTTTCTCAAGTCCTTTCATGCCATTCATTATGCGATTGTAACAAGAATCGCTGCCCAGTAAGCGTATGGATTCACCCATAATTTCTCGGAATTCTAAAATTACATATTTTTTTTAAATTTGTTGCTAAATTTTACATCTATTTGGAGAATTTTATAATTTATAAATTTATAAATATTATTTGAAGTAACCAGTGAATATTGTTAAAATTAAAAACAGCGTGACAAATTTATGGTATAGGTTCCTTCAACATTTGGTAAAAGGCATAATTGTTACTCACCCGCAAAGTCTACTTTAGCTAATAAAGGAGCCGATGAAGCCCAGCAACCTGTCGCCAAGTCGGGATATAATTTTTTAAACCATGTAACCATACTGCCCGCATACGAAGCACCGTGTAGAATAACTTTAGAGCTTTCCATGCCTGGTATGATGGTTTTAATGGTGCGTATCAAATGCGCCAAATCGGCTAAGGCCTGCCTAACATCTAAGTATTTTAAATTTTCATTACTTAAATCCTCAACAGGTCTGCTTTTGCCATAAAATCGATGTTCAGTCAAAACCAAATATGCCTTGTGTTCCTTAGCCATGTCATAAAATAGACCTCTTTTAATGTAATGTGACTTAATAGGTGATTCGCCGTTGACAGTAATAAACAAAGGGCCACCAGGTTTATAGAATTCATCATTGGACATACATCGCTAAATAAAAAAAGAAAGTGGGTATAAAATAAAATCTTAGTTTTGAACACACTCACCATTTGCCAGGTTTTTGTTTCGCTCTTATTAAAATGATCTAGTTTCTGTTCAATCCACAGAGTTAAAACATTAGCTCTTGATGCAGGCAGAGGACTTGGCTTCTCGTAAAATCTATTAAATGATTTATCGTCTACTCCTAATACTGTGGTAGCCCACAGAGCTGTCAAAATTAAGGGCAATTTTGGCATTTTAAGCGCTTTTACTGAAAACTGCTTCAAAACTAATTGTTGAAAACTGTTAACACCCACTTTTAAAGACTTTCGTTGTAATTCATATTAAAAATGATAAAATAATATAACTATACTATGATAAAAACTTACGCATGTCGTAACTCTTATTATTAAAAAATATCAGTAAAAAAAAATAAGGTAAAATAAATTTGACCGATAAAAAGTTCAAGCAAGTTTATGTTTACCGCGCACAAATTATTAGGGGATGAAAAAAATAATTAATTAGAGAATAACAAATGCTAGAGTCTTTGAACTATGTTTAAATTAGTTTGCGATAAACTTAATTGGATATCAATTGAACCATTGGTTCGGTTATTGCCCGTTTCATCGAAAGACATTGACTTGGCTCATTTGTTTTTAAACACTGCCATGGGTAGGCAATAACAGCGCCACTGTTGCCATCATGAACGATTTTTTGTAAATAAAATTAAAAAATTATATAACCAAATAAGAATAAAAATATACAAATTAATAATTTGCCTTCGATTCTTTGATTTTATCCAGGGTGCGAGAAAAAGAGTATAGTATTTTAAACATTGTGAATTAGATTCTCATAAAACTTTTAAATTTGTTATATGTTTTTTTTTCACTGAGGAATCCAAATATAAGTGATGGGAGAGATAAAGTTTGGCAAAAAACAAATACCGCGTTCGATCCTAAGAACTTAGTCAGTACAGTTAAACACGGTAGAGGTAACGTAATGGTTTGGGGTGCTGTCGCTGCCTTTGAAGTGGATTGTATCAATACAAATATATTCTAGAACAAAATCTGACACCCTCGGTTAATAACTTAAGTCTTGGTGCGAGTGGGATATTTCCACAAGGCAGCGATCCAAAGCATTCGGCGCTAATTATCAAAGACTGGTTGCTGTACTATGCCCCAAAACAATCGTACACACCACCACAAAGTCCGGACTTAAACGTTATTGAGCACGTGTGGGAGATACTACAAAGAAAAATCTGAAAACACAATATTACCAGTGCCCCAATGCTGAGACTGAAGCTTCAAGAAGAATGGCAAAATATTACATTTACAGAGTTAGAAAATTTAGTAATTTAGATGCCCAGAAGGTTACAGGTAGTCTTAGATGCCCATGGTGGCCCAACGAAATATTAACTTCAAAAATAATTTGTAGTTTTTAATACTTAAAACAAGCCCTTATGTTCGTATGTAGACTTTTAAGTTTATTTTGGAAAGTAATTTTTTTTTAATTATGTTAGTAAAATATGAAATTTGAAACAAAACTGCATTAATTAGTTTTTTATTTAACGCTCTTGAACTCGTAAAATGTCAAGAATTGTGGCCGCAAGTAGACTTTTGTCGGCCACTGTATATTTTTTAAATCTAAATAATAAATTTTTTGTTAATTTTTTTTACAAAAAAATATGCTATTTTTTAACAGTTTTTAAAAGAAGAAATTATTATTTCGTAGTTAAGTAGTTAACGAAATCTTGGCGGTTATATATTTTGGTAATTTGAAACTCTATTAACTATATAGTGTGATTTTTGTTTGCATTTGTTGTTTAAAACTTATAAAGCTCGTAGCGAAATAGTTAGTTATTATACTTACAATTAATCTGAAAAACCGCGTATAAAACAGATTTTAGTAAAATCTTTTTGGGATTTCCGATAATGTTGTTGCCCAATCGTACCCTAAAATTCGACGGCCTTCTTTTTCTGCGCACTTCTTTATATGTTTGAGAATATAGTTATCTATTATCATTGAGAATGCACTGACAAGATCATCTGCGTAGTATGTTGGCGCTTACACACCCTTGAATATACAAGTAGATTCCAAAAATATCACCTTCGGCAAATTTTATGCACACAGTACCATCGGCAGCTGTTTCGGTCTCCTGAAAGGTGTTTTTAGCTTCTTCGTCAGTTTCTGAACTATTTAGCTCCTGGGCTTATTGATGACACTTTAATTTTCTCCGTTGGTGATCAACTCTCCATCGCTATCTCCCGCATCAGGTGTCCATTTTTAAATATAATCCGATCTATTTTCAGATAATAGTTTCCAATTTGTGGCATCTATATTCTATATCGCAACACGCTTCACCTATGTTCCTTAGCTTTTCCATTAAAAGAAATCAACTGAACAACGTGTTGAGCCAACTGGCACTGCATAGAGCAGGCCGGTGAAAAAACTTGCGCAGTTCGAATAACAAGTCGCGTACATGTGATGGTAGTCAAAAAATATATAAACTGTTATGCGAATTCTGAGCCGATCTGGTCATATTAGAAATTTACGTAATTCAATAATAAAATGCATTTGATTATTTAAAATTTTCCAAGTAGTGAAAATCACTGCTTTTGGGCAATACAAGTATATAACCCCAATTGGAAGAGGGGGAGGCAACTACAATGATTAATAAACGCATTTATATGTTGTACAAAAAGTCACAAAATTTAAGAAGCTGTATCATAATGTTAGCTATTCCATAGCTATACAAACACACCTCAATTGTACAGTCGTTACTCAAGCCACAAGTGAGTGCCATGGACAATTTCGGGAAAATTTATCCAAAATTAGAAGTACAACAAGTGCATTCCGTGATTTTCACAATGAATGAACTTATTTAACAAAGAAGTTTCATTAAATTTTGTGTGCGGAATGAAATTTCTTGTGCCGGTCAAAATGTTGCAAAAGGCCTTTGGTGATAATTGTATGTCGCGAGCAAGTATTTTTGATTGGTACAAATTATTCAAAGAGGGTCGAGAACACGTTGACAACGAACCACGCCCAGGACGGCCATTAACATCAACTGATGATCAACACGTCAAGAAAATCAAGGAGTTGGTGTTCGAGAATCTACGACTAACAGTCAGAGACCTTACTGATATCGTTGTAATATCAGACGGATCAGTGAAAATCATTTTAAAAGATCATTTAGGCCTAAGAAAAGTAAAATCACGATTAGTTCCAAAATCACTAAATTTTCTTGAAAAACAGCGTCGCGTTGACGTCTGTCAAATAATGCTTTCCTACTATCAGGATAACTGGCAACGATTCTTGGATCTACGCTTACGACCCAGAAACAGACGATCAATCGGCCTAATATCGTGCCGAAAAAACCACTTCAAAGCAAGTCAAAAATCAAGGACTTGTTGACAGGTTTCTTTGAACATCGAGGTGTAGTGCACTCCGAATTCCTTCCGACCGGCCAAACTGACAACAAGGAATACTATTTGAGTGTTATGCGTCGTTAGCGCGAAGCTATTCGTAAAAAGAGGCCAGAATTATGGGCCCACAACTCTTGGTTTTTGTACCACGATAATGCACCGTCGCATACCGCATTGATTCTTCATGAGTTTTTCGCCAAAAATTCAATCAATATTGTTCCACAACCACCGCGGCCGTTCCGAGGAAGACGTTTTAAGTCAATTGAAGACATTAAACGTGAATCGCTACGCGCATTGAAGGCCATTCCGGAAATTGACTTTAACAACTGTTACGAGAATTGGAAAAAAACGTTGGTATAAGTGTATTGCAGCTGGGGGGTTACTTTGAGAAGGACGAAATAGATTTGGCAGAATAAATAAAGATATTTAAAATTATGAACAGTCTTACTATTTTTTTCACACAGTAGTAGAACTCTCAACACCCCACATATTCCATTTTAGATTAATAAATCTAAAATAAATTTTAAAACAAACCCATTTGACATCAATAACTCGAAGTCTAGAAAAGTGGGAAAAACAATGGCAATACAGCTTTGCTAAAGCAATTTAAAGAAAAACAAGCAAAATTCTTAAGTTTATAAGAAATAATTTATAAATAAATATTATGGTGTTGATTATTTATTTACAACCTAGAAGGCGTAATATATCTGGCGATAAAAAATTCAGTGCGACCGTGAACCTAAAACGAACTCAAAAACTCATTGTTTTCTTGTGAATTTAAAATATTGACTATTTATTACTTATTAATAGAGCAACAATTACGAGCTGTGGATAGTTTTCTATACCCTTCTGGGCCCAGATAATACTAGTAAAAATATAATAGAGTTTTTTTTTGAAAATTCTATTTTCTAATTTCTAACATTTCTAATTGTAGTTTTGGTGAGTTTTAAACTTTTGATAGATTATAGAATTTTTGTTCAATTAAAAACTTTTAAAACTTTTTATGATCAGCATTTCGAGAATAAATAAGTTATCTGGGACTTTAGCTGGCTTTAACACCGAACAGAAAAAAATTAAACAAACGTAGACCTGAGTGGATGAAAGGGTTTTGAAAAATTTTTTTTTTAATTAAACAAATATTCCTAAACTTCATGTAGTGCAACACATTCATACGACAAAAAAAAAAAGAAAACGTTTTCCTTAATACAACCTTCCTTATCTGCACAAAAAATGTCTGCACCATATCTCAAGCTAAACCGAAACTTTTGCTAATATTTTTTATCCGCTCAGACCTTAAAGCCAATATTTGTATAACTTTAATCGTATTTTCAGATATGACTCTGTTGCTCTATAGGAGCGATAAGTATAACAACTGTAGCTTAACCACAGTGATCGAAAATTCAATACTGCTTAGCTATTCAATATATTTTCATAAAAAAAATACTGCAGTACGCCCACCTATTTCCAATCCCATTTTTTGTGATGCTTTCTTTTTAGTTTAGAACTCTAGTGAGGCTGTTTTAGACAACTCCGTCTGCACAACTACATGACATCAATTGCCGTCGGCTGCAATCGCCGCCGTGTAGTCTGCTACTTTTATTACAATAAAAACCACAGCCAATTAAAAGCAGCTGATATTTAAATTTGAAATTTCGATACATATTAAAATTTATATTTGTATTGCAAATAGAAGACTGAGAAATACTTAGCTAATTTGTTAACAGTCATTGCTAAAGAAGCGCAGCGCGTCTTACAATTTCAGTAGATTAAGTATTTGTTAGAATACGTTTTAAATATAAGTATATTAATACGGCTATATTCATAAAGTAATTAAGTTTAGGTTTAAAGTCATATTTGGTTATAAACACATTTAGGCTATTGAACCTTTAATAAGAAAGCATATTCAACAAACTAATGCTGGATAAAAATTTACCAATTGATTCAGGTATCCAGATAACAAAAGAGAATGTACATGTTGTGACATCCTTCGCTATCATTCTATCAATATGATTAAATTCTTTACTCGATCTTTCAACGATCATTCGTGATCAGGCGTCTTTAAAGCCGATCACATGAGTCGTATTCACGAAATCAACGCACAAAATATTCTGTACACAATAGTAACACAGTGTAACAAAATTCGATTTTTTGCTGCACCGGAAAGGAATTCTGAACGATTACTAAAACAGATCGAACAAATTTTACGTGTCACGCCGATTTCCTGTAGCACGTCAGAATTTCTAGAAACTTGCATTTTTAAGTTTAAAATTTTTAAGAACCATACTATGGAAACCGTAGCCTTAAAATTTTCATAGGACGTATAATTTTGATTTTGAGCAAAATCTCTAAGAAGAATGATAGTGAGCTTTTGGATGCTTTCCCTAATTTTCAAGTCGGTGTCAACGATTTGAATTAATTTAACTTTATGCGCTATAGATATTGATGGTGAGTCGCCCATGAGTGTAAAGTAAGCAATATATGACCATCAATAAAAGAAGAGTACCTGCACCACAAGCTATATATTGCCCCATTGTCGTAGGAAAAATAAGTGGTCTCCAGTCCGATGGAAAATTTTCAATAAATATTTTTTTTTGCTCGGAATGATATTCTCCACAGAAATACTGGATACAATCATCAAAGATCAAGGAAACACCTACCTGTTTTTAATTAAACTGAACTCTTGCTTTTGAGAAAACCTTTTATTTCGCATATGAAAAATATTATCGCTTAAATTGTTTATATTTTAAACTTTTTGTTATAATTTTTCATCTAGTCTTGCAACCACTCTTTCACCAATTCCTTGAGTTTATATTTTGAAGCTTTAAGCTCCTCATTGTCTTCGTCACATATAGAATAAAAATCCGGGCCGTGTCCAACCACTAAAAGAAATTATAAATCAATATCTATTGGTATTTTTTTAGTATTAAACAATTTACTTGGTATTATTGTCGCCTTGTCCTTTTCTTGTATGCCCACAGCACGCCAAGCATCCAGTTGACCATGAGTAAAACAAACGTCTTTAACTCCCGGATTAAGGCCTCCGAAAAATTCGTTCGTTTTATTAATTTGCTTCTCAATATACTCTGGGGTAAATTTATCACCATAAGCATCCTTGCAAAGAGTAGTGAATAATTTGAGAGGAACCTTCGTGCCAAATGGTTGGTGATTGGAACTAGTGGTTGCATGCCAGCCAAATTCATTACAACACTGATAGAACCATTGACGTACTAGAATAAAACTTCAGAGATTTTTATCAAAGAAATAATTTTTTTTTTCAAATCTTCGTAACGAAAAATTTAAGCTTACTATAGATTTTTCTAATTTTGAAAGTTTTTCAAATCTATAAATTTATATAAAACTAATTGGCAGAGCATATTCAAGGATACGAATATTTTCCTTAATTTAAGTCTTTTCAAAATTTAACTTTGTATTACGTTACGTATAAAAATGTTTCTTACGAATTCCTCCTTCAAATTCTGTGTCTACGAAAACCTCCACTGTAGCTTTGTACGTGAAATCCGAACAGTTCTCCTTGTCCATGTTACTATAAAGAAAGTCGGTAAAGGCCTTAAACTCATCCGAACCATTCACGATTTGATTGCAGGCATTATCTCCTGACTCGTTTCTTTAAATTAGAAGCAACTGGTATTAATATGTATTCTTAAATTTCCAAGGTTTTCATTTACTTACTGATAACCTTCCGCAATCGACATCAAAATATCAGATATTTCAGCAAAAAAGACACTAACATCCAGTTCATTGTTACCATTAAATGTATCGCAAATATTTAAGGTACTTCTTAGTTCAGAAGTTCTATTTTCAGCTAACATTTTTTCAAGTCCTTTTATGCCATTCATTATGTGATTGTAACAAGAATCACCACCCAGTAAACGTATGGATTGGCCCATAATTTCTCTGAATTCTAAAATTTTATTTTTGTATAAATTTTAAATTTATCGCTGTGTTTTAGATCTTTTCTGAGAAAATTTGGGTGTTTTAAGGATTCAGAATATAAATGATTTGTAGTTTTCAAAATGTAGATTGTAAAATTTAAAAACGAGATCGCAAACTTCATTACAACACTGCTTCTGAAATTTTTGAAACAAACAATTGTTACTCACCCGCAAAATCTACTTTAGCTAATAAAGGAGCCGATGAAGCCCAACATCCTGCCACCAAATCTGGATATAATTTTTTAAACCATGTCACCATACTGCCTGCATACGAAATACCGTGTAGAATAACTTTAGAGCTTTCTATGCCTGGTACGATGGTTTTAATGGTGCGTATAAAATGCGCCAAATCGGCCAAGGCCTGCCTTACATCTAAGTATTTTAAATTTTCATTACTTAAATCCTCAACAGGTCTGCTTTTGCCATAATATCGATGTTCAGTCAAGACCAAATAACCATTGTGTTCTCGAGCAATGTCATAAAAAAGACCGTTTTCCAAGTAATAAGAACTAATAGATGACTCACCACCGACTTCAATAAACAAGGGGCCACCAGGTTTAGCGAATCCATCATTGAGCATATAGCGCTATATAGAAAATATAAAAACCGAGTTATAAAATAAAATCTAACTTTCATACCACTGACCATTTGCCACGTGTTTGTTTCACTCTTATTAAAATGATCTAGCCTCTGTTCAATATACCAAGTTTTAACATTGGATCTCCATACCGACAGAAGATTTGGCTTCTCGTACAATCTATTAAATGTTTTAATAAATGGCCGCACAACTCCATTATTTTTCGCTTCTAAGGTTGTCGTAGCCCACAGAGCGATCAATATTAAAAACAATTTAGCCATTTTAACTGTGTTTATTGAAAATTCCTCGAAGACTGAAAGTTGAAACTGCTAAAGATCATATTTAAGCACTTTCATTAAAATTTTAATTTATAATGATTAAAATACTTCAAGTACGATGTACATATATACTATGATATCAGCTTGTTGTCGAAAAGTAATATCAGTAAAGTATATAACATCAAATAAGTTGTATCAATAAAATGATATTTTGTAACTACAAAAAGTAGGAATAGAAATCAGAAGTTTATTTTTAAGTATTGAGGCACACATTGACCACAAATGATACCAAACCGAGATTATGCAAAGATTTTTGGCCTCGTTCGATAACGCGGCCCGCTTTTGGTAGCCTCATCTCCGGAATTGTATATCTTCCGCTGAAGATAGCCAGTGCGGTCTTCTCAGGATTTCTTTCATTTTGCTTAGGCCAAGCAAGTAGCTGGTCCAGTGCCGGTCCATGAGTTCACTTATCATGGACAACCTCTCGTCAACATATGGCGCCACATTTACGCCTCTGTTGCACAGCCTGAAGAAAATTTTTTTTATAACAAGGTTTCCACAAAGTAGGGATATGACTTTCCCTGCGGTGTGCTCCTTGTACCATGCTTCGTCATCGTGCTAAAGCCTAAGACATATATTATGCTTCTACCGCGCAACATCGTTTCTTAATTTGTCTGGTCCACGGCCTACTGGATATCTAGTATCGAGGATATATTCACTTTATTAAAAGCGTCCTCTGTATCCAGAAAGGCCGCTAAAACATACTTCCACGCCCAGTGCGTTCTATGTCATGCCAACTACGTCGTGCAGAGCCGCTTTTACTGGTCTCTACTTTTGGTATGCGTGTTGTGCGCCGCCGAAATTATTTGACCAGTGTTTTTCATAAAATTTATTAAAGACTAATTGGTCTGTAGTTCTTTGCAGTTCAGTCGTTTATTCCGCGGCTGCTTTTCTTCATTCTTTGGGAATATACCCAGACTCCAGGCGGTCCCTAAAAGTTGTGATCAGCAATAGTATGATAGCCGTTACCGATTGCTGAAGTAAGGCCGGAACAATGCCATCTGGCCTTGCAAAATTTACGTTACCCACGTTACATTAGCTCCGTCCACAATAAAAACTGTCAATTTATTTCTATGGATTGCTGATGATGGGACAGTCTACAAGCATATGTACCCTTCTTCATTATATCTGGAATCCGGGAAGTCAATTTGGATTAGTAGTTTAGGGATTTCTATACTACTTTAATCAACCCTGGATAGGAACCCTTTTGTTCCGGGTTCCTTGAGATGCGTTAGTGGCATTCTCCAAGCTACCAGAATCGACCTAAATCTAACCCCTTAAAATTCTAATGCCCTTATATTTGTTTGGCAGCCTGTGAAGGCGATATTCTAGACTAGCCTGTCAGGCACTCAGTGGTCGTACGAACTTCCGTTTGGGGGACAGCAGTGTGATGCGGATGCTAGTATATTCGTATATATTTCGGCCACTGGTTCCCCAACAAAAATTTACAAACCCTCGCCTTCAGGTTGTAGCTGTCTGTGAAGTAGCTTATTCCCCCTGGCATCTATTTCATTTGTTGTCAGTGTCTTTTATTACCTCCCATATTTTCTGATGTCGTGATTTATGATATCGGTTAGTCTACACACCCTTCACCTGTAAGTATGCTGCTGTAATAGTTGCCTCATATTTATGTGGATTATGTGGATTGCACCGTTGATTCCAAGGCAGCATATTCATTGATAATGAATAAAAAAATGAACGCTTGTATTATTAAAATTATTATTATTTTTAGTTTATTATCACTGTTAGTAAATTAAATTTTAAAATTTGCTCAAGTTTTATAAAATTGTGCGCAATAGAAATAAAAGCAATTATAATGCCTCAAGGGTCAACCGTAGATCGAAGGATATGAAAAATTTAATGCCGATTAAAAATAAAATTGTGTATTTTTTAAATTCCACATTTTTTCAAACATTCCTGAATTTATGCATTTATATTTTAAAAACAATCCGATTTTACATCAGTAACTCAAGATCAGCGAGAGGGCAATATATTTATTTTTCTTAAAGTAATTTAACGCACACAAACACAACTCATATGTACAACTTAAGAAGGTCTAGCAAATTTTGTGATAATAAAAAATTCAAGTTGACCATGAACCTAAAATAAACTCTAAAAAAACATTTTCTTATTTAAAGACGTAATTAGTTATTAAGAGATAAACAATTACGAGCTCTGTCTAATTTTATGAACCCGTCTTCACACAAATATGAAAAACTAAAAATTTTTTTACAGATTTTTCCCAGTCTACTTTTGGGATCTTCGCTGAGGATCCTAACCTATTAGTCTCAATAACGATACGCGACCGTGTTCCAGGCAAGAAGAATTGGGGTACTTAAACGGAGGCAACGGCTGTGGATATTTTTGGGAATAGTTTAACCGTTATTAAGGTCCTTGATTCGAAAATGATATAGTCGAGATGTGTCCTCCCGTGTATTCGATCGGTGGCCTGCCATACTGTCCAACGCGTTTCAGGAATGTCCGCTCAAGGAAATAGAATAGAAAAATTTTCAATATTCAGTAAATAATGTTAATCCAAATTAATTTTAACTAAGCACTCATATTCACATTATTTGTTATAAATTCTTATATTTGCAACCATTCTTATTTCCAACAAAATATTTTTTCGATTGCAAAAATTTTCACATCTCTCTATTTTATGAACAAATTTTAAAATATATTGTTACGTTTATTACCGCAATAAACGCTAATTTGTAGGGTTCGTTTAATTGTAAATATTAAAATACACACTCCTTTATGATTTTATCAGTACACAACTTTATTCGGCAATTAAGACTCTATTTACAACTGTACTAAGTACTAATTCACTTTTGTACGCACAGATATTAACTCTATGAAATCTCAAAGTCAACTATATCTTCTGCGGTGGACGGCGCCTTTATATACAGATCACGGCCGGTTCTTGAAATGTCCCGAACATACGTGAAATTGCGCATCATTTATTTCAGTTGCTGGCTTAGTAGGGTTGTATATGTGTTTGTGTGTGTGTGTGTATATTTTGTGTACTTTTTCATGCTGTAGAAATTGTTTTTGTTTCTAGGTTGAATCGCGGTTCGGGGAATTTCTGCTACGCAATTTGTGTTTGTTTTTTATGTGTATGATATTGCGTATTTGTGCAATAGGTCGTTTCACACATCTTCCGAAGAATACAGAAGCTCACACCAAAAAAGGTAGATGCTTTTACTGCTTTTCAACGTGATAAATTTAGGCGTTTTTGATTTTTTTGTTAAGTCGCTAAGGAGGGTAAACTAAACAATGCTTACATTGGTATGACTATCAACAGAAGAATATAACATATGGGTGATCAGAGAGATTCTATCTCTTTTACTGAAACAAATTTACTGCTTCTTAATCTTGCCATAAACTTTTTTTCTTCTTGATTATACCAAATAATAGCGGCGCACCGGAGGTATCCAAAACTACTTCATCATATCGATAATATTTAAATCAAACACATTGTGGATTTGCTTTAGGAAAAGAATTGAAAATATTGTAGTAATTTTCAATCTCCATTGGAGTATTTTTAGTTTAATAATGTGTTTCTCTTTTTCTTTTGGGCTTTGAAATATGTCTTCCATTGAGCACTATATAGAATTAACACCAGAGTAAGTAAACATTAACTGTCTTTAATTGAAGTCAAGTCTTGGTTTTGTGAACAAATTTTATTGGGGATATAAAAATTATTAAATTGTTGATTACACTGCAGTCGCTTTTCAGCAACTTCTTCTTTATTAAAATATATTTTAAGCTTTTTATGTTATAATATCCTCTCTAGTCCTGTAACCACTTTTTGACTAATTCCTTTAGTTTCAATTTTGAAGCTTTAAGCTCTTCACTATCGGCGTCCCTTATAGAATGACTATCTGGAGTATGTCCAACCACTGAAAGAAATTATAAATCATTCTCTATTGTTATTTATTTAGTATTAAAAAATTTACTTGGTATTATTGTCGCCTTGTTCTTCTCCTGTATGCCCACTGCACGCCAAGCATCCAGTTGACCATGAGTAAAATAAACGTCTTTAACTCCCGGATTAAGGCCTCCGAAAAATTCGTTAGTTTTATTAATTTGCTTCTCAATATACTCTGGGGTAAATTTATCACCATATGCATCCTTGCAAAGAGTAGTGAATAATTTAAGGGGAATCTTCGTGCCAAAGGGTTGGTGCTTCGAGCTAGTGGTTGCATGCCAACCAAATTCATTACAACACTGATAGAACCACTGGCGTGCTAAAAAAGGCTTTACTCAATTTTTTTATAGAAGATTTAATTTTTTTAATTTAAATAAAGAAATTTTAAAGCAGAAGATGGAATTTTAAAGTTGTTATGCTTTTCAAAGGTATAAAATAATTTCATAAAAGTAACGAAGCATCTTTAAGGATGTGAATATTTTCAGAAAGGCTTAACAAGTATTCATAAGCTTGTTAAACAAGACAACATATTTTTAAGGCCCTGGAGGGTTCATAACCTTTTGTAGAGCGTTTTTGGCTTTAGATCGTTATATGGCAAAATAAAGATCTTAAAGATTATTGTTCAAGCCGCAGCAAGAAATCTAGTAAAAAAAATTTTAATTTTTGCAACTCTTCAAGGCAAACGCTATCCTTAGCGTTTACGAACCCTAAAAGCTCAAGGGACCCCAAAGTGTTATCTCGAGAGGTCTAGATGATTTTTTTAGATTTGCTTCTATAGCTTTTGAGTTAAAGCTTGTTCTAACATTTTCAAATTTCTTATGTTTGCAATTTATTTCTTTAAACTAATTTTTGTTGTCGTTACCCATTCCGCCGTCAAATTTTGAATCATTAAAAAAATTCAGGGCATCTTTGTAAGTTAAATTCAAACAATTCTTACTGCCTATGATGCCGTGAAGATAGTTGGTGAAACCCTTAAACTCATCCGAATCATTAACGATTTTATTGCAGGCATTTTGTATTGAACGATTTCTTCAAGTTGAAAGAAATTGATAATAAGTTTTGAACTTAATGGGTTTTTCTTTTATTTACTTACGTATTTTGCATTACAAGCGATGTAAATATATCAGATATTTGAGTAAAAAGAACTCCAACATCCAACTTATTGCTAAAATCAAATGTATTGCAAATATTTAATGATCGTCTTAGCTCAGATGTTCTATTTTCGGCTAACATTTGTTCAAGTCCATTCGTGCCATTCAATATGCGAGTGTAACAAGAATCGCTGCCCAGTAAACGTATGGATAGGCCCATAATTTCTCTGAATTCTAAAATTTTATTTTTGTATAAGTTTTAAATTTATCGCTGTGTTTTATATCTTTTCTGTGAAATGTTGGGTCTTTTAAGGATTTAGAATATAAATGTAAATTTAAAAAAGAGATCGAAACTTGTTGTACATGTCCCTTCTGCATTTCGTAAAACGAACAATTCTTACTCACCCGCAAAATCGACTTTAGCTAATAAAGGAGCCGATGAAGCCCAACAACCTGCTACCAAATCGGGATATAATTTTTTGAACCAAGCCACCAGAGTTCCCCCATACGAGGAACCATATAAAATAACTTTAGAACTATTCATGCCGGGTATGGTGGTTTTCGTTGTGCTTATAAAATTGGCCAAATCAGCTAAGGCCTGCTTAGCATCCAAGTATTTCAAATTTTCGTTAGTTAAATCTTCAACAGGCCTGCTTTGGCCGTAATATCGATGTTCAGTCAAAATCAAATAACCATTATGTTCTCGAGCAATGTCATAAAAAAGACCGTTTTCCATGTAATAAGACCTAAGAGATGATTCACCACCGACTTCAATAAACAAGGGGCCACCAGGTTTAGCGAATCCATCATTGAGCATATAGCGCTATATAGAAAATATAAAAACCGAGTTATAAAATAAAATCTTACTTTCATACCACTGACCATTTGCCACGTTTTTGTTTCACTCTTATTAAAATGATCTAGCCTCTGTTCAATCCACAAAGTTTTAACATGCGCTCTAGATGCCGGCAGAGGACTTGGCGTCTCATATAATCTATTAGGTGTTTTATTTAATGGCCGCACTGTCCCCTTACCTTTTGCTCCTAAAGCTGTGCTAGCCCATAGTGCGAACACTATTAAAGACAAGTTGGCCATACTAACCGCTTTTACTGAAAATTTCTCCATGACTAAATGTTAAAAAAGGCTAATGCTTGTTTTTAAAGAATTTAATTGCTATTTTGAACAATATAAATTAATTAAAATAGTTAAACTACTTTATGGCAGTAAGATATGCGTGCGGTGAAATTTATTTTCGGAAACTAATATCAGAGAAATATTGTAAGATAAAATAAATTTACGCAATAAAAGTTATTTCATATTTCAAGGTAAATTGATTCAGTTTGTTTACAGGAAGTAATAGATACCAACAGCGCATAGAATATAGTGGGCTGGAAAAAAATCCCTAAAAAAATTGATTCCTCCACTAGGAGAAAAGAAACACGACAATATTCGAAAAGTTTTCACTGCATGTTTTTTAAAATTTTTCTGCTTTCCGCGATAATTATCGTATGATAATCTCCAAAATGAAGGAAATGTAACGACATATATTATTATAACTTGGGAACGGTTTGTTAACATTTTCTTTAAAGCTGCTCAATGGTTCCGGAGATATTAACGAATATAAAAAATTCTAATTTTTAAGAAATTCTAATAAATAGAAAAATAAAAATATCTCAATTTTTTCTGTAGGCATATAGCTCAAAATCGACGCACAACTCTTGATTACATTCACATCTAATATAAGGTATATCGCCTTGAATAACGTTATCATATGCACACAACAATAGTAAATTTTGATAGAGAACATTTTACTCTTGTGTGCATACGGCAGCTTTTGTCAAAACTAGATACCTTCACTTAACTGTGAGTAATATGTGATTAAAATCAAAAATTTTACTAGGATATTAATAAACTGGAACATATTTACCTACAGATAGCGAAAAACAGCATTTTTTATTCATATTTCAGTACCATCAATTAGAAAAATTGTTTTTTTTTCACAAGCTCCACAAGATCTCTGGAAATACTGGACAGATTTCAAAGCATGGCTGAAGAATTATTAAATAAATTAGGGGAATATTGAAGCAGATTGCTGAACTTATGGAACCCTTTTCGAACGCCTTCATTCTACGAATAAATTTCAGGCAACCGATTTGATATATTCGACTAACTTACTTTTATTGAATGTCGTGCTAAAACTAACCAAGATATAGTCAAGAGCAATATAGTGATCTCAACATGTTGACAGAGTAATTGCTAGCATTTTTCTAAGGCTGTAGGTCGTCTACGGTCCGGATCCTAAGGATTATGCTAGCTAGTGATTTCATACATAATGTGAGAGATTGACCGCCCTCTTCGCGCCTAATTAAAACCGGAGCTCCTTCAGATAATTCATAAAATTCCCACGAGTAGTATAGAAAAAGATATCCAGCCACACAGAGCCCCATACGCACTGACAAATATGTATTGAAACGGGATCGACTGGTATCCAGAGATCGCAGGCTAGAGACCAAGTCCCCCATTGGGCACGCATCTTTTGCGTATACTCTTCCACCGTCGATTAGGGATTTTTAAAAGTGAATGTTAACTTTTCTCGACACGACTTATTTTGCCAGACTCCTAGCAGAGACAGGGACCTGTTACCTCCCTCACTTATACCACGAGTAGGTATAAGTGAGGACTTCTGACAGGGCACTCAGTTACAGCAAGCGTTTGGCAGCTGACGGCCTCGGCTTAAGGATATATTTTTGTCTAATTTCTAAGTTTTTATTTAATGGAACATGTTAAAACGTTACCCAGTTATACGTCGTGCAACTACTTTCTTTATCAGATAGCGGCATATCTAGAAAACTAGAAACCAATTAGAAGAAACCGAGTGCATATTAAAATTCACCACCCAAATAACATAACAAACAGATTTCGGTTGCTTCAGTCCAAAGGATGAGTTATAGGCTTGTGTTTTCATCTAATGCTGTCGCATGATTTATGAAGGATATAGAATTGATTTTAAGGAAGTTTTTGTACCTTCTAAATATAAAACACTGCGACAGCCAATATTTCATTGTTCTTATAAGCATCAATTGTCAAATTATTGAAACAGTTTAGCAAGCAGACGGTTTATGGAGAAATAAGTTTTTATTTGATATTTTATTAAAACTTGTCCAATACACAAGTGCGAACACTAAGCAACCACATTGCTAAATGCATGCGACTAAAAATTGCTATAGCATACTGCATTTCACATATTTTAAGACCTTAAATTGTAATCACAAGTTTTATGCGAAACATAAGTTTTACCACATGGCCAGGCCGTAAGTTTATCTCACAATTTCCAAAAAAAAAAAAAATGGGATGAAATATTGCATCCAGAAAATATGGTTTCAAATTGATATATGAATGTAAATAATAACCAAAAATTTGTATAATTACAAAGCGACTGGTCGCAGCAGTAACAAAAGTTTTGAAATACATATTTAGTATTTTTGCTATACATACTGATGTTGCCGTGTAAAAAGTTATAATTCTTTTAACAACTGTTTGTTTGGCTAAAAATATATTAGCACTTTTGACTGAAAAGGGATTTTGCAAGAATTATTTCTTTTAAAAGCAAATGAATTTTGATATAATTCAAACAAATGACACTTCTGGAAACTGGCAAGGATTTCTTTTTGCTATTGACGAAAATCTACTCTAAGGTAGCTACAGGAATTCAGTAGGTAAGGTCAAATATGTGCTGAAATCGCACGCGTACGTCATTAAAAAATATATATTATTTTAGCAACTTACCTTCCCCTACATCGCTCATATTCCTTCGTAAAACTTCAGTAATAGCCTGTTAACATACTTTTTTCATGTCGAATCCGATCTTATTCATTTGACATTAATAACTTAAAGTCGGCAAAAGTTAGCATTATGATGAAAATATTAAAGGGGCAAATCCATGGCAATACACCTTTTTTAAAGCAATTTAAAAGCTATTATAAAAGTTGTTGTCGTATTAAAGTCAAAAAATAACTTGATAAGAAGTAATTAAAAAAATATTATTGATTTGATTATTTATTTCTTTACAAGCTAAGTACGTCTAACATAAATTTTTTGTGAAAATAAAAAAAGTGAATATGTCCATAAACGTTAAACAAAATTTAAAAAAAAAATATTGTTTTCTTGTTATTTTTACATTTTAACTGGTTATTATTTATTATTAGAAAAACAATTACGAGCTGTGCCTAATTTTTTATTCCCCTCTACACTCAAATAATAGGTACTACTATAAATGTGTAATGCAGAAAAAGAAGTTCTCTGTTCATGATAATGAATTAATTTTGACTCAATCAACGCCTGATGGAGAGTTTGGCTATTTTTGGTGTTTTATTATTGCCAATCTTAATTAGTTAATAATTGCTTTTGTTTTTGGAATTTGGCTATTTGATTTTGTTTATAAATTTAAGATTATATAACGCCAAATCAATTGATTCCAAGAATGATAGAAATAAAGATTGCACCATGCGCAAGAAGGCGGATCGATAAGTCCGTGACTTTTCGAACTTCCCTCGTAGTTATATGAAATGCAATACTGTTTCCATCAAGTACCACCTGTTAGTAGACTACTGTCAAATTATGAGCAAGTGTCGTCATTTGCTTTGAGTTTAACAGCTGTTCCAAACATATGTACAACCTAGTGTATTTGTCTAAAAATGGAAAAAAGTGAATTTCGAGTGCTCATTAAAAAAAACCGTCAATCAAACCCAGTAAAAGCTCGATAGATGCTATTGGGACTCTGCACCATCGATTTCAATGGTAAAAATGTGGTTTACTGACTTTCGTTGTGGTCCCACAAGTACAAATGACACTGAACGTTCTGGACGGCAAATTGAGGTCAGTACACCCGAAAATGTCGAAAAAAATCCACGATATGGTGTTGGCCGATCGAAGAGTAAAAGTGCGTGAGATTGTTGATGCCATAGGCATTTCATATGGCAGTGTGGTTTAGATTTTATATGATCAGCTGGGTTTAAGAAAGCTGTCTACAAGATGGGTGCCGCGTTTGCTCTAAATTGACCATAAACGTAAACGTGTGACAACTTCAAAGGATTGTTTGGTGTTGTTTAACCGCAATCCGAATGAGTTTTTGTTGCGTTATGTAACTGTGGATGAGACATGGATTCACTACTGTACTCCGGAGACCAAGCAGCAGTCTAAACAATGGGTTTCTCCAGATGAACCTGCTCTGAAGAAGGCCAAGGTAAGTTTGACGGCCAATAATGTAATGGCAACAGATTTTTGGGATGCACGCGGGATAATCCACATCGATTACCTTCAAAAGGAGAAAACAATAAACGGCGAATATTAAAAAAACGAAAACGAACCCCATATGGCCAAGATAATACCCGGGTGCACACGTCTCAATGGCAAAACTCTATGAATTGAGCTACGAATTAGTACCTCATCCGCCATATTTTCCAGATTTAGCTCCTAGCTACTTCTTCCTCTTTCCAAACCTAAAGAAATGGCTCGGTGGAAAGAGATTTTGCTCCAACGATGAAATTAATGACCAAACAAATGCCTTCTCTAAGGACCTAGAAAAATCCTATTTTTTGGTGAGCATACAAAAACTGGAGAAACGTTGGACTAAGGAGATTATGTTGTAAAATAAACTTTTGATTTGCAAAAAAAAAACTGTGTTTCATTCAAAAAGTCACGGACTTATTAATCCGTCCTCGTATATGGTTGTAGATCGATATTTTAAAACATAATCGGTGAAATTTAATTTTTTTGGTAAATTTTCTTCTCATGAATGATGTTGATATTTTTCGACAACTTGTCAAACATAAATTGGCCAAGCATTTTCGAAATATTTATAATTGTGATTTTAGTGATTTCTTCCAAATTAAATTTTCTTGATAAAATAATTTTTTTCCTTATAAGAAACGCAATAATTTTAGTTCTCATTTTCTAACGTTTTTAGTTAAAATTTTTTAGTGAATTTTAAAATTCTAGTGAATTATATATATGAAAGTAAAATATTTTTATAAACAGTGGAACAGTGAAAAACATCTCAACAATATCACACATATCTCGTAAATTTATGGCACATGCTTCTTAGAAGTTCAAGATTGGTTGCCGTAATTTATACGGGGTTTACAAAAAGCTAACTTATGGGATGTTCGTTCCGTCGTTGTTAAGTAAACTCCCCTACCTTCATATGCTTCATATAGAGTTATAAGCCTATAAAATTCTGTTCTGATAAGAATCTATAAATGTTTTATGTATATGAATATATTTTTCAATATTCATTTAAAACAAAACGGCGTAAAAGGCAAATAATATTGCTTTGAATGGCAGCAAAGATTGTTTTCTAGAACGGCGCAAAGCCAGAAAACATTTACAACTATCCTGTGAAACTGCGCAATTTTTGAGATTTAAATTTAAAATACGCATATGCTTGTTTAAGGATATTTGCACACATACTTATATAACATGTACATATACATACTTGCATACCATACTTTTTATGAAACTTTTTTAGCTTTATGCGTATCAGTAGGGGACCATTATTAGAAGAGTATTGTTTTCACAGATTGCAATTTTTTAAAGTAAAAAAATTAAAAAAAAAAACTTAAAGACTTATAACATTAATAATATTTATATACATTACTCAAGGTATCATATATCATAACAAAGACACAATCAAGCTCAAGTCTTTGGTATTATTAAAATCGCAAATAAATACAAATAATTATCATTAAGTTTTTCAATTGCAATTAAATGTAATCGCCTTTTGTTCAGATTACGCCTACCTGTAAATTGTAATTAAGATAACCACATCTGGATGGTACTGTCAGCCCGAGAATCTAATATATTGAATCCATATTTTAGGGACATACAATCAATTAATAGAGTTTCCTAGATGTTTATTGTTATTTTGTATATTCTCTCTTACTAGCATCTGGATTTTTTTGTTAACCTACGCTCATATTATTATTGCAATATGACAACATTTTTGCCAATGTTATAGATTTAAGGTTTCTTTAATACACAAAAATTATCATCTACCTAACATAAATTTGTAAACACTTTATCAAACAGAATCGATCGGTTTTTATTCATTGAGCAACTGTCGTCATCACGGAATTTCTTGTATTTGCTAGAATTTTTCTACGGCTTAGGTCCCTTATGGGATTTATGCTTAACAAGTGCCTGGTCGTGGTTCTTATTCTCCTGCTAGTCAGTGATGGACATTCAATATGCGCTACCTTCTTAGCCATTGGCTAATAAACACCGCAGTCCATCGCTATCGTAATCGCACGGTCCAACGCCTTAGGACTACCTTTATAGATTGCCGCGTCCACCTCTTGCGAAACATTCTTGCACATCTCTTCCGGATTCCTCTCTAGGTCAATTAAAACCGAAATTCCTTTAGAGAATGGAGAAAAAGACAGACCTCCATATGCACGTCTAAGTACTGGTACCCACAGTTCGTATGCTATATACCAAGTATCCTCTTAATTACGCATCCTTGATGTGTGCTGTTCCACTGTGGATTATACAAGAGAATGTTAATTTCTCTCTGCTCGACATATTTAGCCAGTATACATGTAGGTCGGAACTTCTGACAGTGCGCTCAGTTACGACAAGTCATAACTTTGTGCCTACCAGATGACAGCCGGAAATGCAATTAAGAGGTTATATTAGTCCGCCAACACTCTGGCTTTTAGTGATGGAAAGAAATTTAATTGGACGGTCCAGATGGCTACAATTACAACTTTCTTTTCGCGACGCGAGAAATGAGGAGCTATTTTTAAATCTCGTAGCAGATAGGGTGGGGTTACGGTCAGAGATTCTTTAACGTATTATGGCAGAATCGATTTCGAATTTCGAGATGTGAAAATGACTGGAGAAACTTACGAGACTTTGTTACAAACAGCTCTCCCTAAAGAAAATGATATTTTCTGAACAATTTCATGCATTATGCAATAAGACAACGATCTTGTAAATAATGCCAGAGTTGTAAAAGAATTCATTTCGAAGCAAAATATTCGTCTACCTAATTGGTCATATTCTTCTGACCTCAACATAATTTTATATTTTTATGGTTGACGGAAGGGAATTGTTAAATTAAGCCATTCAAGACTCCAGAAATGAGCTTTCTTTGGATTATTTGAAGTCACTTTATTATTCAATAAAAACCCATTTTATTTGAAGTCATTTAAAACACTATTGAAATGTATAAAATATTTTCAATAAAATTAATATTGTACAATAATTTGTTTTCAACTAAAATTAGTTAAATGGTTCGTAATGAAAGAAAACACATTTAAATGGTTTGTCTCGTTCTGGAAAAGGAATTTTAAGATGCTCTTGGAAAAAATTTTTTTGATGTTGATAGTTTTGTAATCTTAAGAAAGTTCCCTTTCCGGTGCACACTGATTCGGCTAGAACATGCTAGCGGAACAAAATTTATGACACATTTTCCATGACCAACTGCTCACGACTTGTAAACAACACCCCGCAGGTAACATATTTAAAAAATTAATATGTTTATCACTTTATTAAGGTATCTTATCAAGTGGGCAAAGTTGCTTTTATAAGAAGGGTCATTTTCATTTACAAATCAGTTGCATTTTATGCACACTTGCGACAACATATTTTAAAATTGATAGCAAAGTGCAACGAGTTTTTTGTGATGAAATATTCTGATGAAGGTTTATTTTTTTTACATAAAATATGTATAGTTATAGAGTAATATCAATTTGTAAGTGCATAGATAAATCCAGCAAATTTTACATTAAATGTAAACTTTAAAGAGTAGCAACTTTTTTTATCCAGCTAGAGTTTTCTATATATGTATATAATACCTATAACATACAGGCAGAGATTCATATATATTTTAGATCCCGAAATGGTCCGAGAGTAAAATTATTTAATTTTTTTTAGAGCGAGTCGTGACTATGACGAAAATGGAGTTTTTTGAAGAATGGTTAAAATATGACAAAACTGAGCGAAATAGTGGCATTTTTTATTATATAAGTGGCAAATTCAATACGTCTAACATTTCAGACGATTCTTTGGAAAAACTCAAAAAGAAAATATCCAGCCTTTCAGCAAAATTCAATGAAAAGTAGATTTCTTTAAAGTGTAACAAAGAAACGTTTATAACAAAAAATAAAGATTGGTTAGAGGGGAGATAACGACAAAGCTATTGTGAAGCAACGCTCACAAGAGATACAAAAAGTGTTTAAAGATCGAATGGGTACCATTGTAGATAAACTAAAACCTGGGTATGATAACACAAACGATGGAAACACAGCACGTGGATTTTTTGCGAAAGCTGAATTGAGCAGCGAAATTACAGGATTAGATGTAAACCTTATTCGTAGATTTCATGTAATTTTAACAACTTTGTCATCGGGATATGATATAAATTATATAGAATTCGAAAAGTTTTGTGCTGATACTAGAAAACTATACGTTAATATGCATTCGTGGTATTCCATGCATGTTACTGTGCATAAAATTCTTGTGCATAGCGCGGAAGTTATAAAGAACGTTCTTCTTCCCATTGGACAAATCACCGAAGAAGCCCAGGAGGCAAGAAATGAAGACTGTCGTAGATTCCGTGAACGGCACACCAGGAAGCGGTCACGTATTGCCACAAATACAGATCTTTTGAGAATGCTTTTAATTACGTCTGATCCTGTTATCAACAGGATACCGCCAAGAAACTTTACTTCTTTCCCATCGGAAATTCTGCAGTTGATTATCCCACCTTCATTACTAACCGAATACTCTACTGAATGGGAGAGTAGTGATGACGACGCATCTGATGCCGATTAGCAGGTTTAAATATTTTTAGTTCCGTTAACTACCTGTAAGCTAATGCAATCCACCGCGCAGTATGCAAGGGTGGCTGTAATACACAAATTTTATCGATATTGTTTACCTGCGGTAAATTGTGAATAAAACCCATATTTATTATCCGATTTACATGATTCATACCTTATTTTATTTCCTACATATGCAGCTATGTACTTATAATACCTAATGTAAAATATTTCCTTTTTGTTTTTTTTTATTGCAATTTTATACGAACAATTTTACACGAAACAATTTTTTCTCTCCATTGATTTCTAAATAACTCCAAAACGATAAAAGATCGAATAAAATAATATTCAATGAACCTTATTCAAATTTTATTACGCATTCATTAGTGTTTTATTTATAAAAATCTGACAAGTCGCTCCCGAGTTATAGGTAAATATGTCTGTGTAGATGACTAATTTAGAGGACAAATTTTAGCCACGCCCATAAAAAACAACGCGGTGGATTTTTTCTTAAAATAGCGTAATATGCCTGGAATATACATAAGAAATTGAAATAAGTGAAAAAATAATTTTGTCCCGCTAACTTGTACAGGGCGGCCCAAATGAGACCTAGTGACCTAGTGACACAAATAACTTTTAATTTTTAACATAATTTATTTTTTCTTTTTGCAGAGTATAACTGAACTCTTGGAAATTTAAAATGAATATGTCCAGGAAGAGGTGCTCATCGAAATATTCGTACTGAAGACAACATGGAAGCTGTGCAGCAGAGTGTTGCAAATGATCCATCTGTCTCAACTCGTCACCGTTCCGGCCAATTGGGTATACCCAGGACAACATTACATAGAATTTTAAAGTTGGATCTTAAGATGTATCCATACAAAGTTCAAATTGTGTAACAGTTTCTACCGCAAGACCGCCAACAACGACTACAATACGCTATTCGCTTTACACAATTAGCCACACAAAATGATTTTTTAAATTGTCTGATGACGGATGAAGCGCATTTCCATTTAAGTGTTTATGTGAATAAACAAAACTGTAGGTTGTGGGGCACCGAAAAGTCAAAGGCAATACATCAGCATCAGTCACACCGAATCAAATGCACTGTTTGGTGCGGTGTTATGGCCACAAAAATCATCGACCCATATTTCTTTGAGAATGAGGATGAAACGCCAGAAACGGTCTCCGGGGCTTCTTACAGAACAATGATCGACAACTTTTTGCTGCCAATGGTGGAGCAACATCATAATTTGTGGTTTCAACAAGATGGAGCCACTGCGCTTACTGCTAGGCAAACTATGGACATGCTGCGTGAAATTTTTGGTCAACGCATAATTTAAAAAAATTCAGATTTCCCTTGGCCTCCTCGTTTACAAGATTTAACTGCACCCGATTTTTTTTATGAGGTTATTTAAAAGACAAAGTAAATGTTAACAAACGATACACACTTGGACAGCTCAAGTAGAATATTCGCTAAAAAGAGCGAATGTCTTTATCGAGCAAAATGGTGGTCATTTGCTTGAAGTCATATTTCAAACATAGTCACGTTAAATTTCAATAAAATGTATTTAACATATAAAAATAAATCATTTAAAAAAACCGTTATTACAAGAGTTATACGTGTTTAACAGTTATGTGTATGTATGTACATGTAACTTAATAATAGATATGAACACCCTAAATGTAACTTATTAATTAAGTTGTTATTAAATTGTTACTTTGCCCAATCATGCCTTATTGTAAGCTTTTGTTTTTTGTCTTTTATAAGTTACAACAACAACGATCGAACATGCACAATCTTGTCTACGTTTTTATGTACAATGCATGCCCGATCTTGTTTGCTTATATTCATGATTTTGCATTCCCAGACGCAACTTATTATTGTTACTAAGCTTACATATGCATGATTCGTACCTAGGATAAGTAATTGTATTTCTTCATTCCCAGTTGCAATTTTTATTTGTTACTATGTGACAACTACAATTCTTCATGCCCAATTTACTTATTTTGTTTTTGTTAATAAGTACATATGTACATACATACATATGTTTCATTTAACCAGTGTTCTTATAATGAATATAAAAAAGTGTAATTATAGAATAAAGCTGACTAAGAATTTAATAGTGAAGTCGAACGGACAAATATTAAAAAAAGGACTTTTAAGTGTTTGTGAAAGTGTTAACAAGGATAATGTTATCCTTTTTTCAAAAATTATAAATGTTATTTAATTTATTATAACGAACATAATTCCCAGAGGGATTATTAAAATATAAACTTATTAGTAAAATAAAAACTTATTAATAAAAACTAGACGTGTTTTTGGATTTATTTAAATAACACGAAACAAAACTTTTAACATCACTAGGTCTCATTTGGGCCACCCTGTACTAGTTGAAACACTGTGCGGTGGGAGTAAAATTTTAGCTGTTGAAAAAAATACAAATGGATGTGGTCTACTAAAAACACAAGTTCAGTTGGTTCTAATCATCTCGCCGAGTGCGCATAATTTTAAAGCTGACGACATTTTTCATAATTTATCAAATTATTGAAAATTTGGAAACTTTAGTTGTCCAAACCTATTCAGCGCATTCATAAGCTCTAATAGAAAAAAGTGAATTGTGTTTCTTTCTTCAGTTTGCCTAGAATGATGTTCTACATATAGTGGATGGAATCATTATCAAAGTAAGAAAACACTAATTGTCCTTAAAATAAACTTAACTCTTCGTTTTGTTTATATATTTTATTGGGAATATGAAAATGCAAAGCTTTTTACCAACAAATATATAAACATTTTTTTTAAAATATCCCATTTAGTCTTGCAGCCACTCTTTGACCAAATTCTTGAGTTTTATTTTTGAAGCTTTAAGCTCTTCATTGTCGCTGTCACTAATAGAATCATAATCTGGGTTATGTCCAACCACTGAAAGAAATTATAAATCATTCTCTATTGTTATTTCTTTAGTATTAAAAAATTTACTTGGTATTATAGTCGCTTTGTCCTTCTCTTGTATGCCCACTGCACGCCAAGCATCCAGTTGACCATGAGTAAAATAAACGTCTGTAACTCCCGGATTAAGGCCTCCGAAAAATTCGTTCGTTTTATTAATTTGCTTCTCAATATACTCTGGGGTAAATTTATCACCATAAGCATCCTTGCAAAGAGTAGTGAATAATTTAAGAGGTACCTTAGTGCCAAATGGTTGGTGCATCGAACTAGTTGTTGCGTGCCAACCAAATTCATTACAACACTGGTAAAACCACTGACGTGCTGAAAAGAACTTTACTAAATTTTTTTCCAGGGGGTTTACAAAAGAGTAGCTTTTTTATAAAATTCAATAGGATTTTTGCTTATTTTGTTGATGGATTTTTAAAAACAGGCTACATTAGGTCCTTCGCAACACCATTTGCACTAAAAACTGAACCCCACCAATTATTTGGTTCTTAATTTAAATATAGAAATATTAAAGGAGTTTTATCAAAGAAAGATTAGGAGCTTTTCGCAGCTATATTTAAATTTCATTTACGAAGATTTTTTTACTGTTACGAAAAAAATTTTTATTTTAATTAAAGTTTTTTAAGGCTTAGCGTTTCAGTAGTATTAGATCTTTACAATGCAAAAAATTAGCTCAAAATTATAAATTCTAGCTCAAATTTTTAAAATTATTTGTCAAGCCTGAGCAGCTGCTTTTAGGAATCTTCTTACACTTAAGAATGCTTTCCTAAAACGCTTGATTGAAAACATTTGCCGTATTCACAAGGTAAGCTTTCAAGTCATGTTCTAATATATTTTTGTTATTAAGAAATATGGCTTTATAACACTTAAATATATTTTACGTCTTGGTACATCTTTAAAGCAAAAAGATTTTAGTATAAACAGGATATGAGGGATATACACCGCTTTAAAGCTTTCTCGTAGAAACTTTAAATATTTTTTGAAATTTAGTCTCTTTTAACTAATTTTTTAATTTCTTGCTTTTAATGAAAACTTCTGTCTTACCGATTCCGGCTCCGAATTTTGTATTTGTGACAATATTTAGAGCATCTTTGTAAGTGAGTACCGAACATTTCTCATTGTCCAGGTTACTGCGAATAAAGTCGGTAAAACTTGTAAACTCATCCGAACCATTCATGATTTTATTGCATGCATTTTGTATTGACCGATATCTTTAGGTTGTAAGAAACAAAATGTTAAAACTCTTGAATTTACGTTTTAAGATACTTACGGATAATTTTCCACAATCGACAAAAATATGTCAGATATTCTAGCAAAAAAAATCCAAACATCCAACTCACTGCTATCATCAAATGTATTGCAAATGTTTAAGAAACTTCTTAGTTCATCCGTTCTATTTTCGGCAAACATTTTCTCAAGTCCTTTCATGCCATTCATTATGCGAGTGTAACAAGAAACACCGCCCAGTAAACGAATGGATTGACCCATAATTTCTCTGAATTCTAAAATTATATTTTTTTATTGTTGTGTTTTAGATATTCTTTTTTTTTGTGAATTTTAGACTTTATAATATTTTATGGAAAGTCTAATGAAACTTGTAGTTTACCACATGAGGAGTGATTTTACAAAAGGGCTAATTTCTATGCAGCACTATGAAAAAACATTTAAGAGCTGTTTGCAGTAACTTATTTTATTTTTAATGTCCCCACTGTTGAGAGATCCCTAAATCTTTTATTCTAACTTAGTTCTATTTATTGGTAGGAGGCAAAGAACAACATTTGGAATTATGCGTGTTTGGTGTAAAGCATGGGAAAAAAGTCATTTTTTGTCAAAGTCACATTGTGTCAAAAATCAAATTGATTGCTATTATTATATCACTGTTTACCACCACAGAGCAACTTTGTGCTGTTTACATCCTTAAGTCAACACAGTCAAGTTCGTTAAAAGAACAATGATCGCTAGGAGCTCCTCTCTCCGATCCTACAGTAGTCACCAAACTGTTTTAATAAGTTTTCCACGTACTACTTTTAGTTCACTGGAGCAGTATCTAACGATTTAAGTCAGCACTCATACTGGCTACTAAAACTACGTCTTTTTGTATCAAATGCTAAAAAGGTCTACCTATGACACACAAATTAGGTGGACGAAACTTAAACTTGAGTATCCATTGGTAATATACCTTCTATGCAATGGATTTTGAAATACAGTATGTAATCAGTATAACAACGACGATAGCACTCTTAGGTTTGTTCATGGTAGTAAGTGGAAATAAAACCACTTGTAAAATCACTTCTTACGTTTAAGGAAAGGAGTAATTTAAAGTTACCCGCTAAGTCATTTTTAGCTAATAAAGGAGCCGATGAAGCCCAACATCCTGCCGCTAAATCTGGATATAATTTCTTAAACCATGTCACCAGACTGCCCGCATACGAGGCACCATTTAAAATAACTTTAGAACTTCCCATGCCTGGTATGGTGCTCTTCACTGTACGTATAAGATAAAACAAATCAGCCAGTGCCTGCTTAGCATTTAAGTATTTCAAATTTTCATTAGTTAAGTCATTAACAGGTCTGCTTTGGCCGTAATATCGATGTTCAGTCAGCACCAAGTAGCCCTTGTGTTCTTTAGCCATGTCGTAAAAAAGACCTCTTTCAATGTAATAAGACATAATAGGTGATTCACCATTGACATTAAGAAATAAAGGGCCACCAGGTTTATAGAATTCATCATTGAACATATAGCGCTAAATAAACAAATAAACAGATCTGAGCTAAGAAATAAAATCTAGGTTTTCTAACACTTACCATTTGCCAGGTTTTTGTTTCACTGTTATTGAAGTGATCTAGTTTCTGTTCAATCCAAAGAGTTTTAACATTGACTGTCGATGCCGACAGAGGACTTGGCTTCTCGTTTAATCTATTAAATGTTTTAATAAATGACCGCGCTATCCCATTATCTTCTCCTCCTAAAGCTGTGGTAGCCCACAGAACGAACAATATGAAGGACAATTTTGCCATTTTAACCGTTTTTACTGAAAACTTCTCCAAGACTAAAATTGCAAACTGCTAAAACATCTTTTTAAAGGGCTTCTTGTATTTTTAATTAATTTTGATTAAAATAATTCAACTATTCTCTGATAACAACTTACGCGTGCCATAAATTTTATTTTTGTAAAATAGTACCAGTGTAAAATATAAGATTAAATAAATTTAACCGATAAAAAGTTATTTGATATTTCATGTTAGTTAATGTTTAATTATTGAACCCAACATACAAATTGTTAATGTTGTTACGTTTATTACCACAATAAACTCTAATTTGTAGGGTCCGTTTAATTGTAAGAATTTAAAATACACAGTCTTTAATGATTTTATCAGTACACAACTTTATTCGGCAATTAAGACTCTATTTACAGAACTTCAGTACTAATTTACACTGTACACTTAACACTCTTTTGTACACACAGATATTCACTCTATGAAATCTCAAAGTCAACTATATTCTCTTCGATGGATGGCGCTTTTGTATACAGATCACGGCCGCTTCTTGAAATGTCCCGAACATATGCGAAATTGCGCATAATTAATTTCATTTGCTGGCTTAGTAGTCTTGTATATGTTTTCGAGTGTGTGTGTATCTTTTGTTTACCTTTTATTTCTGTAGAAGTTGTTTTTAATTCTACAATGAATCGCGGTTCGGGGAATTTCCGATACCCAATTGTTTTTGCTTTATGTTTATAACATTGTGTATTTGTACATTAGGTCGTTTCACCCAGCTTCGATTACTACTTCGTAACAATATGTTTTGTTTACAGCAAATTATACCAACAGCGCATAAAGTATTGTGGAATGGAAAAAATAATCAACTGGAAATTGGATTCCTATTTTATTAGAATAAAAGTAGATAAAAATTCGAGAATCCGTCACTTTAAGAGCACGCAGTCTTCAAGTAAAGGCAATTTTATTACCATCTATTGTTATCGGATTCTCTATGAAGAAAATATTTTTGAATTTATCATTTTATTTGAAGTGTTTAGATATGTGGAGACTGTTATTTGGCTATTGCTAATATTAGAAAAAAAGGCGTCATATGGGCAGAAAATACATTGTAGCCTTTAAAGCGTTTTTACTACGGGAGAAGTTATCCAAAATCTTCTGGCACAGGCCTGATATTCACTTGTACTATAGTGGTACAATAAATTTTATGCAAAAGAAGCTAAGGGTATTGCGAATAAAAATATAGGTTTTAAATATTAAATGCCAAAGAATGGAAAACAATTGCAAGTTTTATTTCCCGTTCGAATATTGCATTCTTTTCACATTTGTAACTTGCTTACATTGTCATTACAATACATACGAGTATATATTTTTTGTTCTATTTAGTAACAAATTTTTACTTGTCCATTTATTTCCAAAGACTGAACGCCCTTATGGAAAGCATTTAAAACGAATTTCACATTAATAACTTAAAGTCACCAACAAAAACAGAACTCGTAAGTTTATAAGAAGTAATTTCAAGAATATTATGGTGTTGACTATTTATTTACAAGCCATGAAGGTCTAACATATTTAGTGATAATAAAAAATTCGACCGTGAACCTTAAAAAATTATTGTTTTCTTGTTATTTGTAAATTCTAACTTTTTGTTACTTTCTAATAGAGAAACAATGACGAGAATACAAAAAATGAATGATGCGGAAAAATTAATTTTAGATTCCAAAATATAAATTTATTTTGAATTAATGAATTTAAATAGTTGATACCCTATCGGAAATTTTATAATTGGACTCTCAAAATTTATGTTCATTTTTTTTTTAATTACAGTTTTTTGTAAGTGTAAGAAACTACGGGTTATTTTGCTTATTTTTTCGGGAGTTTTCTCTTATTAAATTTTATTTGTTAATAAATCTTTAAATTTCGTTTTATTATTTTGTTTACGAATTTTCTATTTTTTCCAAGTCAATCGATATTTTAAGAGATAATCGGTGAAATTAATTTTTTTTCTTTCTTATAGGAATTTTTATTTTTTGCACAGGTTTCGATTTTTTACTTTTAGTTTCAGTTTTTATTGAAACTTAGTCTTTTCCCAAATTTTCGTAATATTCGAGTTCTTACGATAATTTAGATTTTTTGGAAGACTCATATAATTTAAGTTTTTCGCGACATTTGGATATTTTTTTAACAATATCAACTTGTGTGTTTATTTATCGAATTCTGGTGAAATGGAAAATTTTGTATGAACTTTTTTTATGTGAGATTTAACTATTTTTGTGAGTTTCTATTTTCTTTTTTTGTTAAATTACCTGTTTTTGTGAAATGGCTGCCGTTTGATAAAACTTTTTAAATTTAATTTAACATTTGTGGTGAAATTAAATTTTTTTTATAATATATTGATTTTTTGTGCAAAAAAATTGTTTAATTTTGGCAAATTATAAGTTTTAAAAAATTTCAAATTTCTGGCAACTTTTTGTGCAGTTTCACTTTTTATAAAATATAAATTTGTTGAAAAATTATGCTATGTTTATAAATTAAAATTTTTAAACTATATTTTGTTATTGTAGTCAATTTACAATTTTTTTTATTTTTAAAATTTTTGGCAAAATTTATAATTTTTAAATAATTTGGTAAATTTTTAATTTTTTGCTCAATTTTTAAATCTTGTGATATTTTTTTTTTCTAAATTTCTTAAGCATTGAATTCATTAAGATTTCAAAGATGTTCATAAAATATTGATTTATTATGTTATTTCGGCGTTTTGGTGATATTACAAAATGTTTGGGTTTTTTTTCTTAAAATGTCGTGTTTTCATTGAATTTTGATTGTTTGCAAACAATTTTTTTTCTAGTTGTTCTATGTTATGGTGGAGCTTTGAATTCTGTCAAAACTAAATTTTTTGGCCGAAATATCGGTTTTTGAGGAGTTTGGTTTTCTTTTTTAAAATTTTAAAATTTTCATATTTTTTTTTTAATTTTTTTATTTGGTCTAACATTTGCGCCCATAAGTTTTCTGTGGGTATTGGAATGCTCATTTTTGTAGGAGGCCCTTATAGCAAATTTTATATGGATTCAGAATATGAAAATTTAAAAAAAAAAACAGACAAATATCTCGGGAAGTTGTGGGCCGATATGGCTGATCTCAAGTAGCAAAAATTCGCCGGCTTAGCTGATCAAATGTTTCAAGATCCCAGGTTGTCTAGTGGCGTCAAAAAAGTTGATTTTAACATCGGAGAGACGGAAATGGTTAATTAAACTTCTCTACCTCTAAAGGATCTACAATATACATATCCATATACGTTTCATTTTTGTGAAGCATCTTGTAGTTTCATAAGCAAAATAAGAATTGTTTATGAAACTCAGCACAAGATATTAAGGTATTAACCAAACCCTAATAACAATTTAGTGGTTTTATATTTATTACTTTTCTTCCCTAAAAGTATTTCAATTTAAAAGCAATTTTTTTTTAATTCCTTATAAATTTTTTTTGCCAAATTACTGTTGTAGAAAAAATGTATATGAGTTCAAAATTGATGTATTGTTTGATACTCAAATAATTCCATACACATTATAATTCCGCATTATTTTAGGACCGTACCATGATTATCAAAACGGGTATTGAAACAGGGCTTTTGTGTCAAATCCCCTTCGATATTGTTGTAACATTTATAAACTAGTAACTTTTTTTCAATATTGCCTCACCCGATTGCTGTGTGGCACAAACAAAGCATTCAGTTATTTACCTGCAATATGCAGCGTTTTAATTTGTCACCTTGCCCTATTCCTAACGAGATATCGAGATACTGTGTTGTCTTTGTTATACTCACATGATGATTTTTCAAGAAAATCTTATAACGTTTTTGACATTTTCGTCGGCCGCAGAAATGGATGGACGACTGAAATGCGACAGCCAAAGTTCAATCCGTTTTAAGCTCCTTATAACTCGTGTATGTTTCTGCATGCTACAATGAATGACTGTTTGTTAGGAACGCAGTGATTGTGCAAAATGTTTGCCCAAATAAATGCGACATTGTGAAGTTTTGCTAATCTATCACGCATAAACTCAAGGTATACGATACCCAAACAAAAAATAATGCGATAATAGAAAGAAGATATTCCTGCTGATTTTTGTTCAGAACAAATAATAACATTTGAAGAGAATATTTATTAGTGATCGAAAATTTTGGGGGGGAAATTAGAATTGAAAGATGTAACTACAACTTTTTCACACCGCGCCTAATAATGATTCAACTCGAAAATTTGGTGATGAATTAATTTACAGCAATATTTTCATGCTACCAATTATAAGTTTTGACACCATGTACCAACGTAGCGTAGACATAATAACAACTGTCAGATTAGGAATGAACTCAACTCAACGCACACAATCACACCCATACTCGCTTAAGCATTGAACATAATACCGCCTTCAAATAATTTCAAAAGATGTTTAATGCATCTAATGTCGCTGGGTGGCAATTGAGTATTCAGGGGATAAGTTCACGTTGTTGATTCTAACAAATAATGACATGGCAATTTGCAGATTTCACAGAATTTTTTAACAATTTCTCTTCGTTTAAGGCCGTAACATTCAAGATGAAAAAAAAAAAACTTCATACTACGCACAAAAGGTAAGTGAGCAGAAGAGGGAAAATCATTTCACAGCAAACATTAAATGGACGGACGTACGAAAGAAACTGAGAATGAATCTTGAAAAGGTTTCCTGTCGTGTCAGCAAAGTTAAACTCTAATTCTCTTGTTGCTATTATTTGTGGTATTAAGGTTGTAAAATCAGTCGACAGATTCAAAAAAGTACTGAAAGAGTCTGAAAGCTAACAAAGGCACACAAAAAAGGGAGACCTATCACTGGCAAGGTGGTGCCTTCCTGCTGTTACCCATGTCACTTAAATCAAACCAAATGTATTTGTTTGCTTGAATCGGGTGAACATTTGAGAGGTTTGAAAATTTTTAAAAACAAAGTTCCGTCAGTCGGCAGGTGCAATTTTCGTAAAATTTTTTTCACACGAATTTATCGGTAAAGTTATTAAGCCCATTTGGAATAATATGTACGGTCTTCAAGGGATTATGGTACGTTTCGTTAGTATCATGAAGAGGCTTGACCTGAAGAAACGAAGAAGTTTTTAATTATTTCACTTTAGGGAAATAAAGCTTAAATAAAGCTTTCCGAGAAAACCAGTGATTACACTAACGTATAAATCACACCAGCTTTCCTACGAATGCGGTCGGTCGTCTTGATTATTTTCGTAGCCATATTATATTTTCTTGCGAAAGTTGGATTTTAGTTCTATATCACTTTCCTACACATTCAAATAATTCACCCTTTATTATAATACAAGATTCTATAAGAGAATAAATAGTTTATTTGATACGAAATAAAGCGGCATGATTGTTTTCTGAACTCCTGCTGTCACAAAAAATAATCAGTGTTTATTTCTCCTTCTTGCCATTTATGTTAAGGGCTTTCAACTGGTCTCACTCATTCTATTTTCATTTCATATCTTTATACATGTCTTTCCAGGTTGCACGTCGCGTCTGATGCGTTTTGCAAAAACATATAATTTATCATATTAATTCATTTTTACTACGTTGTTAATAACAAATTCGTTGGGTTTAGCACAACGTTAAACTGTGAAAGAAATAAGAAACCTTAAATAAATAATATATTACTGCAAAATGGTATTTATCTAGTTTCAAGCTGTGATTTTAACAGGATTGCCGGCAAGACATTATAACAGCTGATTGATATTAAAAAGGAATGAAAACACCCGCTGTAAAGTAAGATTTATTTAATTTTCTTCGTTGTTTCCATTGTCCAGATGTCATACTGAGAAAGTTTTGAATTAAAAAAAAAATACCCAAGGGAAATAAAGTATCAAGAGGGAATAGTCCAACGATCGCAGTGTTGTGCTGAAAGCTTACAATAAATGTGAAGATCATAATTTATATTTATAATCACATATGCATTAATAAGTGAAGAATAAATCTTAATACTCCTGGGAAACATTATTTAAGAAAAATTATGAATTGAGTATAAAGTTAAAAAAATATATTTGAATTATGCCCGTCGTGGACGTGTTGTTTTTGAATATTGATTTACGCTCTTTTAATTACGTAAAATTGCGGCTCATTTAAGATTATTTTTGTTAAAAAATAGGGATTCATGGAGGACATAACTTTATACATTATAAAACAAAACGCAGAATAATCAAACCATTGAACTGGAATCTATTCCAGGCACTTAAACATTAAAGCCAATACATATGGCCACTCAAATATTTCAGCCCACTTCGCGCTTAGCTGCAGACACGTTAGATATTTCAGTTCAGTGATGTCCTTTAGCTCCTCTAATGTTCTCGACTAATTGGCGTAGGACGAACAATTAAGACAAGCTCCATAAAAGGAAATCGAATGACGTTAAATTACGTCTTCAATAGATCAATTTATTGTCCAGTTGTGTGACATGTATTTAAAGACGATCCCACTTATATGACACATGAACAATGTTTGAAGCGATCTAGTCGACCTAACGTTGTCAAATGCTGGAGCGAACTTTGCCTGAGTACATCCGTTGCTATCATTTTGCCATAAAAAGGAATCTTGAACTAACCCCATAAAAAATCAATCTTAAGCCCCATGTGTTTCAACACTTTTTGTGGCTGCACGGCTAACGAAAGTAGCTTGTAACTGTAACAAAGTAATTGATCGACCAGCTGTATGATGTGACACATAAAATCACTTCTATCGTGGTGGGATACTGAACTGTATTGACCCTAACATCTGGGCCATTTTAACGGAAGAAAAACAAAATACCAAAATAAAAACTTTGACATATAATGAACACCAATGATCACTTGTTTTATATTGTTTTTAGCTACAAGCGGTCATATTTTCTTCTTGAAGCCAAAACTTAGTCCAAATCCTGAAGAGGCCTAATAGATGAGACTGCGAAACCGGTTTGTCTCCAAACCAAACTTGACAACGGATGACGGAAATTCGTTCCAAAAATCTACATCAAAACACCCTGTCGGAATATCGAATCAAGAAGCGCTTAAAATAACTCACTTCTTAAACTAATTTGATCACGTCTAGATGAAAACTAGGGTTGTTAAAAAAAATCGTCGAGTTTAGTTTTTCGATTCGATAGAGCTGAAAATTGTTAAAACATTGGCTCATTTTAGGGGTTGTTCCGGTCAATAATCGTTAATTTTTTTATTGTGACAATTTGACAAGAATTTATTCACCATAGCAGGCATACTCTCTTTGATTTGACGATTACTGTGAATTGAAAATGTAGGAACCGCCTTTAGGTTGCAAGTACGAAATATCCATCAGATAAATTTTGGGATGACATTCCGTAATCAACTTTAATTTTTTTTCTATGTGACTAGTAAATATTGGCTACTATTCGCGGTGTCGGCCGTTTTCATTTTCTTTATAACGACACAATTTTTATTCAATTCAAGACCATCTCCTTCTGCCTTAATACTCATGCGTTTGCAAGTTCGTGTCTGTCAAAGTAAAATTTGATGACTAAATAACGAACTGGCAAAAAAATTTCAAGAATAAAAAAGTTTTTAGAATTTTATGATTTTTCTGTAGGAATCATGAAGAGGTCTTCTAAATTTAATTGTTTATACCAACTATATAAAATAAATATTTCTGAAAAATTTAACTTTGTCACACTAAATGACCATGGTGCGTTTGATTTAGGATAAAAATATTATCTTTTTTTATACTTTAATTTTTATTTTAATTCAAATATTATTTGTAAAATTACTGCCAATGTAATAATTAATTTAAATTTTAATGCACTATTTATGATTGGATTGAGAAAGTCGTCTCGCCAGGCTCAGGTCTGTTGCTCATGAAATTGCATAAAATAGGCTGCTAGAGTGTTGGGATGGACCACTAGTTTGTTTAGGTGTTTGGGCGAGTATGTTTAAGGTTTGTTCCTGGAGAAAGAAAACTTCTCGATCTCTACAAGTATTTTCATTTCTTATATATCAGGGCGTGCATACGTGAAGTAGTAAAAGCCTAGGCTGTCTACTTTGTAACTTCTGGACTCTCAGCCACGACTGAGTGAGGACCTATTAATCAGTGAAGTTGAATTCTTCTAAGTTTTATGGCCGCAATTCTTGTCTCAATAGGCGGCACCAAGTTAGGCGTCTATCTAGGTGAACACCTAAATATTTAACGTGTGTTTTCGCTGGAACAGTGGTGGTGGTAATTGTTATTGGAGGATAATTTTACCTCCTGAGGAATAAAGTTACCTGAAAACATTTCAAAGGATTTACCTTAATCTTCCACTTACTTAACCAGTCCCCTAGCTAATGAATGTGGGACTGAAGTTTTTCAGGTGCAACCTCTGGACTATTAACACTTATAATTGCAGTGTCGTCTGTATACGTTAATGTTTATGTATATGGGCTTGTTGGTATATCCGCTGTATAGATGATGTATAATAGTGGACCTAGTATGCTGCCTTGAAAGAATTCTACAGAGATTCTGCCATTTTTAGAAAACTGATCTTTTGGCCTTACGTTCTATCAGTCAAATAGGTCTTAAGAAGCTTGTAGGAGTTTTCAGGAATATTTTCAGTTATTTTTTTGAGAATACCATTATGCCAGACTTTATCGTAGGACATGACTTTATTTATTATAAAGAAAAATATAAAGAATGAAAATTTTATTCGGTTTGTGCTGAAAAAAAAATATTTACCAAACATTTTTGCGGAAAATGCCTATTTGAAGAATTAAGGTGCCAAAGTGCCTTGTGGTGAAGATAGTTTAGTTTTATGGTTAAAAGTAGAAAGCGATTAAGCCATTAAATTAGCTAAGGTTGAAAATAATCATAAATAACATTGAAAAATATTTACATTATTGCAAACAACACAAGCAAGTTTATACAAATTCTTGTTTTGTTTCAGAGTTTAAGAGGTTTTTAAATAGATTACTTTACAACTTCGAAAGGCGCTTTTATTAAGAAAAATATTTTGTGGCATATTATGGGCTTTTATTGTTTATGTATTTATTTCAATTATTTGGGAAATAATGAGAAATTTCAACACAAAATAGTCTTGCGATACCATGAACCTATTGAAAAGCGAATCTGGTGAGCAATTAATCTCACGTTTTGGGGCAGTTCTTGGCCGCCAAGATTTTTACTTTGGGATACGTGAAGTCTCTCGTATACAGCGACAAGGCAACCACAAATCTAGTCCAGGAAGGGGTACTCGCCGACATGCTGGAAAAAGTATGCTAAAATTGGAGCTCACGGATGGTCCATCTACGGCGCACACGCGGACGATATTTAAATAACATAATCCTTAAAAAGTAAATGGCAGGCATTCAGTTATCGGCTCAAATAAATATTTCATTCACTTTTGCAAATTTTAATTTAGTTAATTTTATCAGTACTCAGATTTTTCGACCTAAAGCAAGTCATAGCTGCCTTGTTTTTTCCTTTTACCGCTTACACCTTCATTTAGAGTTAGCAAACAATCAACTAAACCTAGTAAGACAAGTAAGAAAAATAAAATAAACATTTGTTTACAAATAAATTGCATTTTAATAATAAAATAAGTTGGGATAAAATTAACTAAAAAAAATATTTGAAATAAAAAGAATAAAATCACAAAATTCATTTATGAGTAATTAACATTTGTTTTCCGACAACAATGTTTCTGAAATTTATCGCATTATCTTTGTTAACAATTTCACTGCCGAAGTAAATTTAGTCGTTGAATGTCTGATCCAGCTATTGATATGATTAATACACACACGTATTAAGTTACATGAGTTTTATAACTAAATATTTATTATCAACAAAACATATCAACACATTTTCAACTACAGTATTTTCTACATTTTCTTAACTCATGCCTGAGAAGTTTTTAAACTGAAATTTGTAGATTACAACAAGCTGCAAAAAGCACATTATTTTTTAAATATCACATAAATAATTTAATGTATTCTGCAAAGCAAAGAAATTTACATAAAAATCTGCTCAAACTTGCAGAGGGTAGTATCACACAGGACTATGGAGATACTGACGCTGTTCTTGATGATGAACAAAACGATGATCGTGACGATGGCGGTGATAGTGGTGGGTAGAATAGTAGTTGTCATTTGAGTGACTTTAATGGTCTGTTGAGATATAATCGCTGCCACTTTAAATGGAATTTCATTGCAACAACAATACTACAATCAGAAAAATATAAAGAAATAAACATACGAGTAACATGTTTAAGGTAACAACAATAAAAAATGTTCATATCTGTCTGTCTGCTTTATTTATTTTTTATATAAGTTTGGTTGGCTGTTGCAAGTTTAATGCTTAGAAAGCTTTAAGGCATGTCCGTACATACTCATACAAGAAATGACGCCTTGTCGTATTGGTAACTCAAACAACAGCCAACAACTTAAGGTGCGACTTATTTCCAACAACTAAAGGATTGCTGTTGTTTATACAAGAAATATTTAGAAACATTAAATAACATTTTACAGTGGTTTGTTAGGAACTAAAATGCAATTGAAAATTCAATTTATAATTTACAGATTTATTTTCAGAAATATCATTACCTTATAATATATCTTTTGAAGTTAGTTGCGCCACGCCATCCTTTGTAAACCATCCCGTGCTTGATAAAAGAATTTATGGGATCTATCTCATGTGGGACGAGATAGTCTGTATGCGCATTTCGCTGATTGCTTAAGTCAGCTTATCCGAAAGCCTTAACCAAAAATGCCTGAAATTCCTTAAACGAAATGAGAAGCTTTAAAAAGTTAAAAAAAAACTAAAGTATTAACAAAACACAACACACAAATTTTCAGTTTACTTTTCTTACTTCCTTTAGTTTGAGCTTCTTCTTGTCGAACATCAGCATTTTGTGTGATATTTCCATTCGAAAGAAAACATTATCGCAACATTATATGTTATAGATACAAATTCGAAGAAATTCCTTTTCGAATAAAGTTACATAGTAACCCACTAGTTACCAAACAAGAGTTATGTTAAAATTTGTCTAGTTCTCTTATTTGCTAAACAGTCAGAATGGCCCTCATGGAACCTCACCGAATGTAGTTTTGGTGTGAATAACGAGTTCAATTAGAGCTGATGTGCAATCCATAACCTCCCTTCATGTGCGATAAAAAGGTCATTAGAAAAGATGGTGTGTCTGGCATCACGTAGATTTCCATACCCATCATTCCTCTCCTTAAATGTTACCCAATAGAAATGACGATGGCGTAAATTTTGGCCTGCGAGATAGTTGAGATTTTTCTCCGGTTGGAATTGAGAGCAGAGAAACGAGCACCAGAGTCGGAATTTTCATGTTTGGATGCATCATAATTCAATCAACCCTGATCAGCATCTGTGTGTCACCCACGTTGACTTGATCATCCCCGCTAGGAAATCGGTTTTAAACGGTCAGGTAGAATGGTGCACGGATTGTTTATTATTTAGAGTCCTAAAAAATACAATAATAAAACAACAAAGTCTACTTTATATAAATATAGTCCTCAACCGTTAAAAACAGCCGTTAAACTTTTTATTGTTGGAAAATCTTTCAAACAAATTTAGATCCCTATTTCGTCTAAATTAATCTAATTGTTATTTTATTTCACACTACTCTTAAATCCCGCAACAAAACCACAGTAAAACATTGCCATTGTCATCATAACATGGGACAGTCTGACAAACAGTGACCAAAGCAGACAGGGAGACAACGAGTCGGACACATATTTACCAACAAATGGACTCCAGCAAGGCAATTTGACTTGTAGCTTATTTAATAACAACAGCAACAACATTAACAATAAAACCAATGCTTAATAAGTCCAGATAACACCAACCAAGACACACCACTGCTGTTGGCTGCCACATATTTACTCGCCCGAACATACAAGACAAAAAATCTCAGAACAACTTGATGCAAGTGTGTATGTGTGATTGTATAGTAAGGTTTTATACTTTAGTTTATTTGACACATTAAATATGGCCCGATAATTAAGTCATAAATTAGATGGTTGCATACTTGGTGGTTTTTTTAGTTATAAACTTTGGTGCGCTAAAAGACACACACACACACAGCTACAAAGATTCACTCAGGCTGTTTAGTAAAATTGAACGATGTTGTAGTATTTTTTATTTTTTGTCTCTTGTTTTTGGTCATCTTGACAAGGGACACATACCTGGACACCAAGCAGCTCACTAAGTAAATAACCAACTAAACAACAGCAGGATATCAAATTAATGTTGTTTTAATCTCTAATATTTTATTCAAACTGAATGGGAAAATTTATTTAGTTTGGTGTTGCGCCAAACACGGACAGCAGCTTTAATGGCTTAAAGACACTACTGTTGTAGAACACCTTCGGTATAAGTCGACGTTTAAGTTACTGACGACTGGTAGAAGCGACCTAAGCTTGAGCAGGGCTCAAGGCCAGCAAAGAGGGAAGACATAATTAATAATTTTAAAATTTTATACAATATTATTATTTAACTCTTTAGCTGATGCCAAATAGTTGAACCAGAATTTATTCGCCACAATTATTTAAATCTAGCTAGTCTTATAAGCTCTCAACTGGTATGAAAACTACTGGTCTTATGGTGTCAGATTAGTATTGTGTTCTCCCTGATAAGAGAAAGCAGCGAATGCGGGGACCCTATCCTACTTGGCTCAGTAGTTTATTTGCCAGAATTAGTTTTGACAAGCAGTTGATAAACATCCCCTACGACGGTAAACGATTGAGCTAGAATCTTATTCGCCGTAACCAGGTTGTGTTGGAGGTGATTCAAAAGAGGTAGTAGACTTCTCCTAGCTTCGGGAAAGAATTTTACTCGTCCCTATATATAGAATAACAGCAAGATGCAGGAAGTCCCACTCTGACAAGGGAAGCCCATGACCCTTCAGGACAGAACTTTTTCTACCCAACCGAGAGGGAAATTCTTCAATGCGCTACTGCTGTAGCCTTGTTCCTTCCTTTGGCATATTATCGGCATGTAATTGCCTATGTTGCTCCCATTTCTACGCATCTATTTGACTACCCGGTTGAAGCCTGTCTGGCAACTCTGGACCAGTATCGATGACCATAATACACCTATCAGTTAAAGATTCCAATATTTCTATCAAATATGTTATATTACGGATCCAGTTCCAGTTGTTCCAAATAGGGTTCCGTTTATTCAGAAGATCCCGGCTTCTCCGAGTACTAGAAGTTTAAACCTATCGAGAGGCAAGGCTTCGTAGTCTATGCGGCCAAAAAGAAAATGTTCCATGCGCATAAAACGATCAGCTCTTGAGCCAGAACATTAATAGCCTTTAGATTGGTGGCGAGTTTGTATACTTATCTTATCTACGGACTAAAATTTTAATCGCCCCAAAGCAAGCGTCAGCTCATGTCCACTGCAAGCCAAAAGTGGCTACATTTCCAGAGCATCGGATGGTGTTAGAGGCTGGTACGAGGGTAAACCAATACATCGTTAGTAAACGGATGCCGAACGTGTAGATCGAGCCGTGCTGTATTTAAAGATTTAAGTTTACTAACAAAAACTGCAACGAAACTGTCTCGCTTTTTTCTTGTAAAACGTAATATAAATCAACTTGTAGGAAACTATGGGAGCCAAGAGCTCTACTACAGCTAAATGTGAAAATACGTTGTTGCAACACCGCCAAGTTCTTTAAAAATATTTCTTAGGACCAACCACCATAGATGCTACCATTCAACTCTGCATTGAGATTTGCAAAGGAAAAGTAATTCAAAATGTTTAGTTTCGAAAATAGGTGGAGGGAGGTGCCACTCAAATTGTGCATTGTTGACTTTAGTGTTTTCAAAAGCTTATGTGTGAAAACGTTCGGTGTTTTGCATTATACCAGTTAATATTTTTCACATACAGAATTTTATTTTAAAATGCTGTGTGTATGCCGAAATAATACTGCCGTAAAGTTGATTGCAGATTAAACATTTTCGCCTAATTTGGGTATTACTCTCTCTCTCTCTCTCTATCTCTCTCTTCAGTCGACTTTTTGATTCTTTCAAGCAGTATACCAGATGTTTATTAGCTGTTGAGAATTGGAATAAAATGTTTGCAATATTAATTTGACAACCTTTCAGACTTTCGATTAATGCACCTTTGGGAAATAGCTTGTGCTGCACAGTGGGCGTACAAGGTACACATCTGACGTCTAGTATTTTTTATATAAATTTTCATTATAACTTCCTGCAGTATCTAGTAGGTACTGTCATACTTTCTTGTGGATATTCAACACCATTTGTGGCTTCACCGCCAATTCTAAATTCTACCAGCCAATTTTGTATTTCTGGAGCAAAACGAAGAAGCAGAAGAGCCTAATAGATGTAGGTAATAGTCATGAGCAATTTATTTGCTTTAAAAAAGTCAGGAGGAATATTCCTACTATCCGTACATTCG
Organism: Phania funesta; assembly: GCA_963932375.1. Lineage (NCBI taxonomy): Eukaryota > Metazoa > Arthropoda > Insecta > Diptera > Tachinidae > Phania > Phania funesta. The sequence continues at coordinate 96,072,090 of OZ010653.1, read as the reverse complement.
ATCAGGAGCTTAAGGACCACCCTTCTATAACACGAATATGTAACTGAAACTCTTCAACTTTCCTGAATTTAATGCTTTATATTAATAAATATTATATTATTAAAATATTCCTTATTAATATTTTTATGCGTAGGTAAAGTCAACATATCAGTCGAACTTGCCGGACTGTTAATCCTTCTTTAGTCTGCCTTTCCTTCTTATTTTCTAAACAAGCGTATATAACAAATAACTTTATGTTTGCCAGTCTGTCTGACAGTCAGTATCTATAAGATTTCTCATTTTCATCTCTTAAGCATTGATGTCTCTTCGCGAGGCATCATATTACATTCATTAATGGCTGATGTCGGGCATGTGTCTCTTTTGCTTTCATTTGTGAAATTGATGTCTAATCGACATGTTTTTAATCGTGTGTGTATGTTTTCTTTCTCCTTCATTTTCCTCTACTTCAACTGAGTTCTTTGCCGATATTGTTGTCTAGCATTTTATGGGTTTTCATTATTTAGAACTATTTTGCCATAAATGTAAAATATACAATTTAAGGAAGCTATAGATTAATGAAATCATTTATTTTAAATGTTTTTTGTAAGAAGTAAAGTTCGATGTCGATTGGTTTAATGGAGAGTCTTTTTTTTCTGTTTTTAAAATTTATTAATTTTAGTGGCTTAAAGAATAAATAACGCTGTGAAGACGGGTATTAAATTTCTTGTTTAATGAGGTAACTTAAGTTTTTAAATGTGAATTGGAAAAGCCACATTCGGATTTCGTATACTGGTTTGGCTTGTCCGTAACCTCTTAAATATAGAATTTAATATAAAGAATATAAAACGTCAATTGAAAACCGCATTTAAGACTTTAAACCGAAAAAAGCAAAATGTTTTCTGCTTCTGCTTATAAGTAAAAATGTATTGGTAAGGAAGAGAAGTGCGATTACAAATTTTTCCGCGAGTAGAAAGCCAAGTTTTAATGTTTTATGAAAATAAGTTTCCTACGAGTTCAGAGCCGGGTTTTATTTCTTTTCGATTATCTTGCTATGTGACCTGCGTGAGGTAACTTTTTCAGTCGCACCGATTAGTAAAGAAAGCGTGAGTCGTCTCAAACTTTTACGATATTTTTGTAAAGTATTTTCATGCATTTTGTTTTGCAGTGACTTAAACTGGCAGAGCGGATAAGAATTATTAAACGGATTTCGAAAATACGTCTTACGAAGAAAATTTTCGGCGCATTTTCCATAGTACTTAGGCAGTTCGACCACATGCAGTACAGATTGAAGAACAAATAACGAAGATAATAAAGTTGTTCAGAAGAACGAAGGGGAATATATTTTGAAGAATGAAGATCAACCTAGACAAAGTAGCTGCCTTAAAGGATTTGTAGATTTCACATTTCCTCAAAAATTAAGACCGCTGTAATGTTTTGTTACATACCGTAAAATTGTGACCTCTCAGTAATTTTATTTTGCATAGCTACCTTGGTTAGCTAAATTCTTGTGTTATAAGCAAAAGAATTATCACGTGGCAACTTTTAACACTTCAAAGAATAGGCTCAGATTTAGTCTTCTTATAATGTAGCAGTTATTGAAACAAATCTTCGGCTAGTGATAATTCAGATACCCAGACAAATTTCTTTTCAGAATTCGCCTTCATATATAAGCGTCTTTTATCATCTGCGCGAGATTTATTCCTCCTTTAGACCTGATCCAAGATTTACATGAGTATCCGCCAACGTTGGCATATCCGCATCGTGGTCTTCGCACCGGATGTACTAAATAGCGACCGCCAAAGATCATGGATACCTGGTCCCTGATCCCTGATGTTACCTTTTGCTGAGGGACTTGGAGCTACCCATTCTCCTGCTGTCAATCCAATTCTTTTGAAAGCTTGCTTTATAATGTACCGCTACATTGATCCTGCAACTATGTGTAAACCCCACCCACCATATGCACTACCAACAACCACTCCGGAATTTGCGTCTCAGAGGTTACTTTTTCCCGTGACACCAGTGTTTATTAGTAATGGTCGAACTAAGAGTCTTTTACCTTCTTCCAGTTTCATTCCCTTGCATGCCACGAGAACTACTACCCCCATCTCCCCCGGTAACAATACATCAAGGCGGCGTGATCACGATGAAGACATGCCTCCAGGGACATCCTCCTTTGGACTATCGGATGTTAATTTTCTCAAATATGTGTCTGAGTACGGAGTACGTTGGCCTACGCTTAGAAGCAAAAGGGGAGAATATGAGACGTTGTCCCAATTTTGATCATCCAGTTTCCTTGAAGCGAATTATAGTTTGACGGAAGCAGAGTTTTTCTTATGGGAGATTCTGAAAGCGTGAAAAACCAGCAATCGGCCAATGCTCTCAAAGTTAAAATGACCTTAAAATCAACTAAATATAAACGGCAGAACTATTTGAAACTTTGACCTTTCCCGTCCGGGCCACCATTGCAAGCTACGGCGGGCATTCAATCATCTTTATATTCCGGAAGAAATTACATACATAGCTCTTTCAAATAAAGTATAGGTTAGGTCCATCTACGAAACATGCTCACGTGGATCCGCTGATCAGTTCCTTAGCATTACCTCAGTAGGAGTAGCTCAAAGATGAAAACAGGAATGCAGAGAAAAGTAATCGTTAGTCGAAAAACTGAAAAAAGGAGTTATAAATTTGGTAGATTAGTGCAGAGGAAAAGAGTGAATCAGTCAGTATAACTGTGACGATGTGCAGTCAACTTTAAACCAGTTGTGGCTTTTTATAGAGGAATATATTACTTTTATGCATACCTCCAATAATTCGGATACGAAGGACCTCCGCCCAAGATGAATCTGGTGTTGTTCCTCTAGGGCACGGCAGTGTAGGCAAACAACTGTATCCTCAACCTAATTTTTGTGACAACTTCTGCAGAAGACACTTGCAAGCAACACCTTTCCTTTCACTTGATTGCCAAAGCTGCTTTATCCCGTAACCGCTGCTACAATCTTTATCAGATTATTATAGTGTTCCTCTATGTGGGTTCTCCCCACCATCTGGCCTGCACAGTATTAAATCTTAAATTGCCTTTTACAGGTCGAGAGGAGAATACGACATTATTGCCAGATTAGTAGCCATACAACTTACCATGTTGGTATTATATCGTTGCACCCATTTGAAGGTGATTTCTGAATGCCTCAGAAACCTAATTGCGATGCGGTTGTCGGTAAAATTGTGAATTTTCGATCCAATATTTTACATTAGCATATTAGTACACATTAACTGAATCGCCGTTTTAGGTCCCAGTTTTCTGCCTAGTAGATCCATCGGTAACCAGTGCAGCATACCAAAAAGTGCTTCTGTTGCTATTGAGGGGTTAATGTCATATGACGTTTTTATAGGTACTCTAGCATCTCAGATAGTTTACTATCCGGTATTACGCCTAGATATTTTATGCTATCTAATAAGTTTAGTTGCAAAAAGAAGAAGATGAATTTCGAGAATATTTCACACACAGCCAGCTGATTTTAGCGGATTTCGACATCGCCCCGCCCTTTTTGAAAAACATTTGAGACATTAAAATTTGTAGAGGGACAAACAAAACTCTTTTGTAACAATTATTCGATGTGGTCTTATGAATATTTTATTTTAAATTGCGAAATATATTTCTTCCTTAAATCGTTTTGCCGTTGAGTGATTAAAATCTTACAAAAACAATTAGGCAAATACTTTCAGTTAAACTTATTTATTAAAATTTCCATACAATTATAATGTCACAGCTAACGTAACTCTTCAGTAAACTGAATGACAGCTTGAAAAACCAAACACGAAAGGCATCTCCACAATAACAACAAGAAATAATAGCAAAAGAATATAAAGGATAATAGGAAAACTGACAATGATATCATAGTCAAACCCCAACAAGGATAAGAGTTGTCAAGTTTTCAAGAGAATATTTTTTTTAAATTTTTCTTTCGTTTTTATTTTTCTCTCAACGGCAGACCCAGACAATACAGCATAACAAAATACACAGCCTTACACACACACACACACACATAGTAGCAGCAACAGCAAAATAATCAGCAGCAGCAATAATATCAGCAACATCTCGTTTAGACATCATTGTGAAAGCAACAAACTGAGTAAAAACTGAAGTTGATTTGGATGGATGATAGTGATGGGTTGTGATGTGTTGTGATGCGGCATTAAGTGACAATGATTTAAATGGAGAGTAGCAGCTGCTGTAAACTGTCAAATCAAATCTTGGCATTATTATATGAATGACTGAATACACATTCTCACAATCATTATTATTATAGTTTATATTTTTTTACATACTCGTATTATTGTTGCTGCTTGTGGTTGGCTGGTTTTGAAATATTTGCTTATTATTATCTTGTGTCATCTTGATGAACAACAATACTGTTCTGTGTGTAATTGCAAAATTGACAAGATACGACAATGACAGTTTTGTAGGTCTGTCGTTGTTTTTTTTTTTTATTTTTTGGTTTTCATTACGTTTTAAAAGGAAATTGAAAACGATTCATCATTTTTGTTGTCATCATTTGGATTTTTTTTTGCTAGAATCTCATTCCTTAAGATGTTTTCGGTTTTTTTCTTTCATTATAAAGTACGAGAGAAATTAAATATGCAAAGAGGTTTTGTAATGGAGTGTCTTTACAACTCGATTTTATGTGGTGTGTGACAACTTGACATGTTTTAAGAAACAAGGACGTACGCTTTCTTGCGGTTTAATTTATCCTTGAAATGAAATTTGAGTTTTCAAATTTAAATCGATTATGAAATGGAATGAGTATATGAAAAAGTAAAAGCCGCAATACCATTGTTTCAGTCTTACCATTTCATAAACAGAAAAGTTACTAACGAGGAACACGTAGCACCTTCCATTCAAACAAGAACTTGCTTAGAGGAAGGTTTTTAACATTTTGGGTGCCTTGGCTTATTTACGCTGGTTTATCTAGAGTAAATAAGTAAATTAAAAAAAATTTTTTTTTCTGGTGTTAACTTAACAAGTTTAAAAGAAGTTGTTAATATTACCTTGAGGGCCTCCTGCAGAGATTTTTCCGATAAAGATTCCACGAACGTGCTTAATAGTACGATGTCGGAGTCCTCTGACGAAAATGCTCTTGGGCAGCATCTGTTAAGCCTGTGCCTTTTATTCAACCACATTTATCCAACTATAACGACAACTTTCTTATTTGAAAAATCATGCCATTAATGCTGTGTGAGCAAAATTATATTGAGGGCGAATAAAATTCTGGCCTGACACGAAAATACCAGTAGTTTCACCACCAATTGGTGGCGCGAGAGACTAGCTTAATTAAATTGAGTAAAACTCTAAAATAATTAAGCTACAAGTAGTTGAGTCGTATAAAATTCTGGTCCAACTATTTGCTGTCTGCCAAAGACTTAAATAACAAAGTTGAATAAAATTCTAAAATTATTAAGTAGGTCTTACCGCCTTGCTAGCCACAGGCTGACTACCTCTTTTACTGTATACGCATTACTAATATGCTTGTTTGGCTGAGTCTCACGTATACGTATACCATTATACGAGCCAGAACAGCTGATCATTTGTCAAGAAGAAAATATTTTCCTGTTTTCAGAGAACATGTCACTGATTCAATTCTTGAACAACTCTTTATTTGTGACTTCTTACATATTCCGACTTTAATCGATTACTGCTGATCATAACACGGCAACCATGTTATGTAATACTGAAGTAAAATCAGTCATCGACTTTAAAGCCTTTTAAGTTTTCACATTCATCAAATCTCACTAAAAGTTTTCATTTTACCTTAATAAAAACAATTATTGCTTTACTTGTGAAGATATTTTAAAAAAGTTTTTAACAGGATGTTAAAGATATTTCAATACAATCATTATTAAGTAAACGTTCACTCTTTTCTCATTTCCAACATTGCTCACCCCACTGATGTGTTTTTATCACCAATTTTGTAAAACCTTATAAATTTATTTAAAAAGCGATTTTAACTAAAAGAATAAAAAGTACTAATGAAGACAGTTTGACAACAGCAGCGGTCGTAAAGATTTCAGTTTAAAATCAATTGAATTTTTAAAAGTATCATAAAGTGATGAAACATTAAGTTTTATGTAAAAAAAATTTCATAAATAAAAATCATCCTTAACACCATCATCGTCATCATCATCATGAAGATCATTGTCATCACTATTTATAATAACTACTTATAGGCGGTGGTTGTTTAGCAGCACTGAAGACTTAAATTACTAGCGATTATTTTAATACTTTATATTGCAAGTAAAATCATTGCTGTCAATATATTGAAAGCGTGTGTATGGGCATGTGTTTGTTATTAAATCGTAAAGAGATTTGAGACAGAGCAGTGTTTGCTCATACATTTCAAGCAGCTCTATGGAGTTTTTTTTTTTGACTTTAATAAAGTTTAAGTGCCGCCTCTCTTCGATTGGAGTATCTGTTCTTCATTATGTGCATATTAAAACTAGATTTTTATTGGGTTATTCTTAGTGTGGTTGCAGTTGGTGTCTTAATCTTGTGTTACACCCTGGGTAATAATTAAATGGTTTTAAGTAGGAAAAGTGCTGAAAACAAGGAAGAAGTACCAATATATTTTAAGGTTTGCATTTTTATTAATATAAACTACTCATTTTCTTATACTTTCGGTTTTTGCCGGTTTAGGCAGGTTTTAACCTTGAATATAATCTTAACACCAGCGTTAGTGAGCCTTGAGAAAAATTTAATTTGCAAACACTTTTCGTACACAGCATCTGGTTATTTGTTAACTATTTCTGAAAGATTGTAGTAGACGGCAGTTTTCCCTCAAAGTTATTCCATAATTATTAAGTCATTCAGTACCCTCTGTTCCGCTGAACTTAAGTCAAAGGGCCTATTAAGACCCCTGTGCCATTCGTTATATAAATTCTTTACTTCTAATCCCAAGAATTCCCTCAGCTTATAATTATTATCCTTGATGTATTTTTATGATTTTATTTATGTACTCGCATGCAACTATTTGACAGCATCATTAAATTCTAGTTTTTACTGGGCATATTATTTTAAGAGTTAAGTAGTTGACAGACGCGTTTGCATACAACATTGTCTTAAATGAATTGAATAGTTTATCGAGAAATAAAATGTTGCAGTAATTTAATATGTAAGCTAACTCTTTCAGCAATTATTTTAATCTCTGCTTATAACTTTTAAATTTCCACGGTTGAGGTTGTCTTTCAATCTATAAAAAATGTTATCAGAAACACTCGACAGACAATCTAGTTCATAAGCATGTAGTATAATTGAATTGAAAGTAGTAAAACACGGGCTAAATTTATGATGAAAAATTTGTTTTTCTAACAGACGATTTCAAGCGGATACATTAGGAAATATCATAAAAAAGTCAAAAAAGTCGTCGAATAATTTAATTCACTGGCTTGAATGTACGCCCATTTTTGTAGCGAAGTGTACCCAAGCTTCACATATACATAAGTATGAATCGGCGGAGAAACATTTCCAAAATGCAACTTTCAGATAACACACTATTTGTGCTAGTTACTGTGATAAATTGCTATATACGCCAGCAAGTTTGCTTATTCTCGTTATTTCTTTGCCATTCTATCACTGTGATTATCATCTACACTGGTTTTTGTGCTTCAAAAACTGCTATCTGAAGTTATGTTGTAAACTAAAATAGGCTCCTTTTTTAAACTAACTAACCAAACTAACTGTAAATTTTATAGGGTGGTCCAACCAATACGCACGATGTTAATTGTAAAATACTGATAACAATTGTATGTGAAACAAAATATCGGCCAAATGCTCACCACGGCTTCGATGGCATACCTCTATCCGATATTCGATATTTTCCGTGGCTCTGAGACATAATTGAGGTTCGGTTCAATATCGTTAATGTGCCGAATTAACTCATCCGTTAGCTCTTGAATTAGTCTCGGCTTATTGACTTACACTTTTTCTTTTAAAAATCCCCAAAGAAAGATGTCCCACTGTGTCGAATCACATGATCGTAACGACCAAATAAAATCGCCACGACGTGAGATAGCACGGCTGCTGTGCGGCAAGTGGCACTTACCGTCCAGGTCCATATCCTCAATTTCTGGTTACAAGGGTGTGACTCACAATTAACATCGTGCATTATGGTTTGACCACCCTATACGTCAGCTCGCTTAATTTTAAGGCTGCTCTCGTACAATGAATTATAAATCGATAGAAATATTTCTTATCTTTTTAGAGTTTGTCGTCAATTATGTGTAAATCTGCAAAATGCGTGTAATTCTTTTAGCAAAATGTTTGTGTGGTTAGCATAACCAACTGTATATGTTCATTTTCAGTTATTGATGCAAAATAGTTTATTTTAAAGCTTTAGAAATTAAAGGTTTAGAAATTTTTTCCCATATTAGAAAGTTAAAAAATATTGCCAAGCTAGCAGCTTGCCAAGAAATAAAATGCTTTTGTACATAATAAGAACTTGGTTATATTAAGCCATTTTAACAGCCAACATATTTGGATACGAACTTGGCCTTATTTTCATATTTATGTTTCTGTTCGAATCTGACTCCTTCTTTCAACTTAAAGTTTATAGGGTTGTACCAAATTCAGCTCTCTAGCTATAGAGGAAGTGCACCATAGAAATAAGGGGGAACCCTTGACACCCTATAGAAAAGGTGCTTGATTGTTATGATTGCTTATTCCTGTAGCTGTGTACCAAATTTCAGCTCTCTACCTATAGGTTAAATGACGCATAATAGTGATGGATGAATCAGTAATTCAGTGACTCAGTGAATCGGTACCAAAATACGCACTACAGTGCGCCTGAATAGTAGGTGAATTCACTTAATTGTGAAATAATTTTTTTCCTGTTTTTTTTATGATTTATGCATTATGTATTAGCTTTTTGATGAATTTTTGAAGTTGTAATTATTTTATAAATTTTCGAAAACAAAAAAAATTGATTTTTATGTATGGCTTGCCGTTGTTACGTGCACTGTCAGAAGTTCTGACTTATACTTCCACGTGCTAACATGTTCCTGTCTATGCTAGGAGTCTGGCGAAAATAAATCGAGCGGAATGGATTAAACACAATCTTATAAAAATCTACGGTGGAACAGCATACGCCAGGGATGCGTTATCAAAAGGGTGCTTGGGCTATAGTTTGATCTAGATACTAGTCGATCACCAGTTTTAATACAGACTCTCTACTATTCTACTACTTGTCAGAATTATAAGAATTCTCTGAAGAAACTCCAATTTGAATCGGCCAAGAGAAGAATCTGTGAAGATGGTAAAGAATACCTGGCAAGGTGTGGACAGGTCAGTCACCAAATATACTCCTGAGGAAGAGGCTGCGACGGTAGTGCAGATTGAGTGTAAATGTTCAGCACTGGCTAGTATAAGGCTTAGGACCACGCACAGACACTTGTTAAAGCAATTTTTTTAAGAACAATGCCATGCGGTAGGTTGTCTTATCTGAACACAATTTACGTCTCTGGAACTCTTTGTTTTTTTCTGTTCTTCGTTAGGTTGTCATGCAAACTACAATCGTATATCACTGGAACTAATCCAGTGGGAGGAAATGTGTAGCAGTGCGCCCTCCCTACCTAATGACTAAAAATATAGGCTTTCTCTTATAAATAATTTGAAAATTTCGAAAAATTATATTCATTGTAGTTGTGAAAGAAATTGAAAACGTATTGCTTCTTCATTTACCACAACACTCTGTTTACATTAAGAAAATCTTTTTTTTAAGGTAGAAATGAACACAGAGGATTAGCGGAGGTTATAAACCTGATGTTGCTTACAAATGCCGCATGTTTCCTCATTGAATGAAAAGAAATGAGAGCCTTCAAAAGACACACTATGGAACAGAATTCAGAGCCGCTGAATAGCTTCACCTTAAAAGCAACTCTAAATTTCAAACTTGCTAATTTTCTAAACGTTAAAGTAAAGAGTTGTTTTGAAAAGGTGCAAAAGAAATTAAATTTCTTCCTGCAGACAACATATATCTCTTCTATTTTTCATGAAATTACTTAAAGATTTTAATCCCTGAACGAAACCGCACATTATAAAATATCAATCACATTCAAATTAAAACTCATCACTCTTACGGAGTCAAAAAGAAAATCGTTTATCATTTGTTTAAGTCTTTTATGCACACAAAAGCACACCTTCCTGTGGCAAGGATTTAAATAAAATGTAAAATTGTAAAACTAAGTACATATGTATGTGCATATGTATGTGTGAATGTGTTTGCGATGTTATTGTGTGGAGTAAATTTAATTATATTTCAGCCACGTATAATCAAATTCTACTTTATTCACGCGAAATTTATTTCCTTTTTGCTTCATTTACATCCTGCAGAAATGACTGATGGAGTGAATATTTCAAAATTAATGCATGACTACTGCTAGAACGACGACTACGACTGCTGATAAACGTGTATATTTAACTTGTGATGTCGTTGTCATTGTCACTCTGCAGTTGCCTGCTATGTGCGCTTTATTTTATTGTTGATGCTGTACTGATGTGTTTGCTGTTCATTTGATGTTGATAACACTCGCGTATGTAGATTTCCACTTTTTTCTTCTCCTTCTACTTGTGAATGTGTGTGCGTGTAGGTTTATGTTCTTGTTGATGTTTGATGTGTGATTGCTGGCTGCTACTACTACTGCTGCTGGTTGTTTGTTGGTCGTTTTCTTTTTTTTTTGTCTCTCCTCTACTTGAGCAACTTCTGTGTATGTTGAAATGCACACAAGGGATACGCGTGAAGCAACAATACGCTGCTAAACAATTCCCATCAAGCAACTTCACTGTCACTTGTCACATCTCACATGTCAACATGTTGGCATTGAGGTGACAGACAGGAACAGAGGGAACCAAAAATTGCAAATGTAGGTATGTATGTATGTTTGTATCAGAGCGACGCAGTGTTGAGCAAAGGAATGAATAAATAGATGTTCGAGTTAACACATACATTTGCATTGCATATTTAAAATTTTTAATGTACAAGTTGGCAGAACTTGAAGGAGTTGTTTCTTTATAACAGGCATCATTTTGCTTCGACTAGAGCATCCAAAAATGCACCAGCTGAGATAAATCCATTTATTGTACAAAATAGAATTTCCATAGAATGGTTTCCAACTTTTTTTAATAAACTAAATTTGAAGAATTATGTCGTAATGGCTGCTCCTGCTATATTTGTTCCTCCATATTTTCAAATTCTTCTCTTTGTAAATGGCAGTAGTACATTCCCATCATTTAAATACCTTTTGGATAAGCTGTTGCTAACACGTTGCTTAAGCATCTACCTTCCAGTGGTTAGACGGATCTTAATGACTTCTTCATTGATGAGTAAATGCACGATCATTTTCGACTGAACTATATTTCTGAACGGGAAATCCCTGTTTGTGCTTCTTTATATCTTGAAGAGGAAATAGCGGCGCATATTTTTTTCTCAGACCACAATACTAACGTAGATTTTAGAAAGGAATTTCCAAACCAAACTTGACAAATGATGACGGAAATTAATTCTAAAAATCTACATCAAAACACCCTGCCAGAATATCAAATCAAGAATCACAATATTAATCTTCATTACGAACGTTATACAAAAATTAATTTAATAAATGATATGAGGGTAAAAAATTGTCGCTGTGCCAGTCAGTGGACCCAATCGAACTCTCTTTGCTATTAAAAGACGCAGCTGTTTCACCATTACATTAAGTATTGCAAACCATAAATGGTAGCTATTTAACCTGCGTGTATTTTTTTTTTGCATTTTTGAATTCACTCATTTTAATTTCTTTCTAAAGAAAAGAAAAAATTATACAAGTTTTTTCGAATTTTACGTTTTCGCTTCTTAAATAAATTGTTGTCCTTATTATTTGGGATTTTAAACAGATCATAACGGGCAATACCTTTCGTTATTGATAAATATAATATACACCACCTTTTGTGGGCGTAAATATAAGACGATTTAACAAAAGGGCAATAAATTTTGCATTTTTTCAAGAAACGAAAACACCATAAGAAATCACCTCTGTAATTAATTCTCTGAAAGGCCTGCTGAAGTTTGTTTATTTCGTTACTATGTGTGCTTGTATATTCGTTCGAGGATAAATTTTATGCTTTTGGCATTGTTTGCCTTCACAACTCTGCGTTGATCCTGGTATTGTTGATGTTGCCTGAATGCCGTCTTTTTTTCGCTTATATACACTTTTTTTGTTAGTTTTACTTCACATGACAGAAAATGAATTACTCGCGTGAACAACAAAACTGTCAGGGCGCTGTCAGTTGAAGAGGCGTGTTGCATTCATGTTGCGTGCTTATGTTGAGGTGTCAGCGAGAGCTGTTTGAATATTTCTTTTTTTTTTGCTGCTCCTCAACCCAACAACAGATGACAAGCAACAGCCGTAATACTCATATCAAGTAGTTTATTTTGTTTTAATATACGCATACACTCTCATATATGTACTTGCACACATACAAAAGTGTGTGTAATGTACTCATACTTATCGCTACTAAACAACACCATCACAGTCCTCCACATTAACGTCAACATCATCTTACGAATTTTTGCGATGGCATAACAAAAATGTGGAATTTATAAATGCCCTGACAGAAGCTGTTTAACAGTTTCGTTATTGTCTTCTTTATCTCTTATTTTCCTCCTCACAGGCTTGCAATCAGTTTAAGAATTCTTTTTGACACAAAACATAAGATAAATTATTTTAATTTCTTGCACAATGCTATTGAGGAACTCACATATGAATATAAGTATTTGTCACCGTGCTGAGAGTACAAGAGAAATAGGCAACGCCTCAGGTACTTCGTAGGCTGGTGGAAAATAATTCAAGAAACAACATTATAAAGTATAAAACAAATTGTTTTTGGTCTTTATGTGTTTGTCTGTCTTTCCTTTTTTTTGTTTCCTTATCAGTTTTGCTGTTTGGTTTCTCGGAAACGGAAGGAATACATTGCGATTGTTCATGTGTGGTTTACCAAACTTGCACATAAATACATATTTATGAAGTTGTGTGTTCGCCCATTCTTATTAAGATTTTTGCGTTTCCCGTTTTCCTTCTTACGATTATTCTTAAGGTGGTCTTGTTGTGTTTGAATGATTTTTTCGTTGTTGTACAGGCAAAGAGAAAATAGGGCTGAGGCAAACATAACCTAACAGCAGCAGCATATTATGATCGGATTATGCAGTCGTATAGAAATCATATTGTTATCGTAGATGACAAAGTAGTATTCTCGGAACGATAGAAAATAAGAAAAATTATGATACCGATTAACAGCGTCTGATCTGAGAGGGTGGCGGGGTTTACAGATGACAGATGCAGTTTTTCTTTTGTTATAAAATGCATCATTTTTGCCTTAAACCTGAGATTAACAATGTGGTGACATGAAAATACTAGGAAGCACCTCAAAAAGTGATCCGTTTATGTTCTATTTTAAGCAATACTGCAGACAAGATGTAGACAGAGTTCGAAGATAAAGACATGCTGCAGACATGTCTTTTTAGTGTTCCTTGATGTATTGCTACTTGGGGAACCAGTACGCAGGACTTGTCTGGGGCCTGAAACTGGAAGAAGGACGTTCTAAGTTCGACCAGTAAGACAGTGGTATTACAGGAACCGATAGTCTTTAGGACGTAAGATTCAGACTGGTTGTTGGTCATGCTCCTTTGGGAAACCGGGGGGTCTTGGCACAGGATCAATATGGCATAGTACTGCATTACTGATATGGAGAATGCGATTTAAACTAAATTCAAAGCAGAAAAGTGTGTCTAAATAAAAGACTACAAGTTCTCGAATGCCTATTAAATGATTACATCGTCCTTATGTAAACTTTTAAACTGAGTGTGATCTTAATATCTTGTATCTTGTACAACGAAGTAATTAAATTTTTTTAAAAAAGAAGCATCATTGAATCAGGTGTATGTGATGGTTCTCATATGACATCTAGCTTTATTTTGTTGAAGGCCGAAGTAGTTTGTTCATCCACCTTACGGAAGAATTGGGCTTGCGGACTTACATAAACTAACCTTTACAAGAATTGAAGCTGCACGACCACCGGGCACGTCGTAAGCTGATTTGTGGTTGAATATATACGTTAATAAGCAAAACTGCCAGATATAGAGGTAAAAACCCAAGTCTAAAAACCTGGATGGACAGATCCTGTACAACGATGACGGCCAAAATATTACAGGTAATTGGGACCGCTTCAGAGTCATGACCACTGACCATTTTGAACCACAATTGAATGCGATTAATATGAATGAACTATTGTTTGCCAAGACAAAACATGCCACACAGCGCGTGCAACACTTGATTTATTGAATGAAATGTTCAGTGAACGAATAAATTCATATAAGGGCCCCGTAAATTGGCCTCCAAAATCATGTGATTTAACATTGTTGGACTGCTTTTTGCAGGGCTATGTGAAGTCTCTGATGTACACCGATAGCCACGTTATTACTGAAATACGGCCTCCATTGCTGTAAGAAATGATCAAAAATTTGATTTACTAATTTGATTCCCTTCGTGACAGCCGAAGTGGCAATATGCTGGAAATTATATTTAAAAAAATTAAGTAACGAAGATTTATCACCATTTAGCTCGGGTTTACTTTAATTTAACGTTCTATGCTGCTCTAACATCATATATATATATTGTGGTATTATGCGCGAAGAAAATATGACTCCAAGGGATTTACACTGCACATGCGATATATTTTAAATGTCGTACAACTTTTCAAAAAGTTCTTTGAAATCGAAAACAGATAAGATATTTGTCAAGAATTATATTTTTCAAATTTAGCACCAAGAGATTTCTGTTTGATTATAAGAAATAAATATCAAAAAGTAATAATAAAGGATCCAAAAATGCTAAATTCAAGCGTAGAAAATTTAAATTGAGTTCCTTGTCGTCAACACAGCGAACTTACATTTTTCAGTCCCTTCGTCTTAATGAATATCCCAAATGTTATCTATGTTTAATTGCAAAATTTTAATGAATTGTTTTATTTTATTTATATATCTAGAACCACGGGGATGAAACACATTATGATCCATCCAGTCCGCCCAAGTTTTGCAAACATACAAAACGGATACCATACTTAAAAATAAAATTACTCCTTTAGACTTTAGAACGGAAACAAATAACAATGCAAAATGGTACCTCCATCTCAACGTGCAATGCCTTCAATTAAAAAAAAAATATTTTCCTTTTAAAAATAATAATGGAAATACGAAACAAGTATTAACAATATAATGAAGGCGTTATAGAAGAACAATATAAACAAAGGCAGATAACTCAAAAGGAAAAAAAATTGCAAACACGACAAAGCAAGCAAATATTCCTTACAATGATTCTCGGTAAGAATATCCTTCAAAATAAGGGAAATTGTATTGGCAAAAGAGTAGAAGAATCAAAAAAAAGGAGGCTGTCAAGACAATGAGTGATAGACAAAAGATGGTTGTGTTGCATACGAGATGTCATTCTTCCATTCACACATACATTCACAATATACACACGCAATAGACACATACACCCAATAAAACCCATCATACTCACACATCATATAAAATGATTTAAAGAGATGTTTGTGTTTAAATTTAATAAAAATATTGTGTTATTTTTCCAACAAAGATCCTCATCTTCGGTTTTATTTTCATGTTTTACACGAATTTCATGAATATGTTTGAAATTTATCTTGTTTCTATTTTCAATGCTCGTATCAAATATTAATAAAATTATTTTTTTTTAAGAACTAACTCTCGGATATTGTGATTGACATGGTGTTGATGCTTATTATAATCGTTTTTAACGTGGTTATTACCTTGATGATGACGGTACACAGTGGGCGAAAAGAAAATATCGAAAAATTTTCCAACTTGCATAAATTACACTCTACAGCACAAAAAATAAAAAATTATGACAACGGTTTTCAGCGGCGGAAACCAAAAAAAAAATTTAGTTAACAAAAATGCAATCCTGCTAATTTCCCAAATAGTAAATTAACAATAAATTCCTAAGACTATAAGCTAGTCTTTCTACGTAACGTTCATTCAATAAGTCCATAGGATAAGTAAGAAAAAAAAAAACACAATTTTGATAAAACTCGATTTTAATATTCAACATAGTTGCCTTCTAGGGCGATTCAACGTGTATAGAGATTTTGTAACATTTCGATATCACTTTTATAATAAGATTTCTCTTTCTCGCCAAAATAGGTCTCAGTGACTTAAATTTCTTTCCAGCAAACATTCTCTTGAGATCTGAAAACTAGAAAAAATTATTAGGAACTAAATCTAGAGAATACACACGGTGGGTGGGTAAGAAATTCGAAGCTCAATTTATTCAATTTTGTCATCGTTTTCATCGATTGTGGAACGGTGCATTGCTGTGGTGAAACAATAATTTCTTATTTGTTCAAATGTGGCCGTTTCTTCGCGATTTCAGCCTTCAGTCTATCCAAAAGTGCACAGAAATAGTCGCTAATGATGGTTGTTCCCTTTTGGAGAAAGTCGATGAATATTATTCCATTTGCATCACAAAATACAGACCCCATCTTCTTACCGGCCAGCTGTTACGCTTTGGAGTCGGTTCGTGGATTGCTGTACACTTAGCTGACTGACTTTTGGATTCTGGTGTATAATAGTGAAGCCATGTTACATCCATATCGACGATAGAATTCAAATTGAATGCGGTTTAACAGCGCCAAACACTCCTTTAAAGCCTCAATTCGTTATTGTTTTTGACCGACTGTGAGCTAAGACGGCACCCACTTAGTACAGAGCTTTCGCGTACCCAATATTCGTGTACAATGGTCAAAACACTGCCATCTGATAACTTTACAATGACAGCTAGCTCGTGCACCTTCAATTTGCGACCGTTCATAACCAACTTGTGAATTATATTTGATGTTTTCTGGAATAACCACCACTGCGTTCTGCATAATTTCTGCTGGTAAGAGCACGTTTAAGTTTAGCAATCCACCTCTTTACCATTTGCCTCGATGGAGGAGAGTTCGGATAATTTTTGTCAAGCCATTATTTGGTTTTCAATTTTCCATTTTTTATTTCAATCACAAGAGTTGCTTCACGATTGCTGTCAAATTTATACACGTATCGCTTGAAGGTTAGTACTAAATATAAATCACCTATGCCATCACGCCATCTATGCGTCAGCCTATATTTTTAAGAAACTAAACATATCGTATCTTATGCTTGTAGTTTCATAAGCAAAATGAGAATTTTCTTATGAAATATAATGCAAAATATTATAGTTTTAACGAAAACCTATCAACAATTTCGTGATTTTATTTTTTCTTACCAACAAACGTCGGCTACAAGAGAGTAAATACTCCTGTCTTTATAGCGCCCTTTACTAGATGCAATTGCCTGATGATATTGCTTGCCATTTTGATCGGATTCTCTGGCTAACTGATGCTGAAAGTAATCCATGCGTCGAAGCATGTTCATACGCCCAGTTCAATTATTGAGATCATTTAGTGAAATTCAGCTTTTTGCGTAAGTTTTTTTTTATAACAGGGCCAACAAAAGCCACGGTTTGATTCCAAAGGTTGCACTTAAATAGTTTCATATTTCACAATGAATTCAATTGGTTCACAATATTCAATTACAATTCACAGTTGAAATTCATTATTTCGGCCTCGAAGACCTCCTTGCTAAAGATACAATTTAAATAGTGTTTACAAACTGCAGTTTTATTAACATTTTTTTCATCGACCACCCCACTGTGCGACTTAGATAATATTGTTGAACTAACTGAAGGTGTTGATGTAATATGATATTTTACTTGTTAAACATACATAGAACTACAAACATTAAATATTGAAAGCAATTAGTGTCATATGATATGATTTTTCTATAGAATTTCAATTCAAGTATAATTAGGGTTCATATTTAATTAAACTGAATGGGCATGATAAGAGGGATTCAGAGCAAAAACTTTAACAAGAGGATGTTGTGAAATTAGCTAAGGTTTCAGGTTAATAAACAGAAAAAAAATTTACCTAAAACGAAATAATAATTAAATTTTTTTATGGAATATAAATGTATGTAAGTATAATTCTATTCTAATGGATGCTTTATATAATATGGCTCAGGTGGCAGAAACCTATCTTGAGGAACACTAAGCTAATCTGCCCCAGATGAGACCATGTTTGAACCAGAAGTATGCTAAGATATTGGAAGGCGCATCGCGACACCGGTTACTCTACATTGCAAGTTTTAATAATCACGCCAAAACAATCCGGTAGCTACCAAATCGCTACTGTAAAAACGGTCACAAAGAGGTTGAATAGTAGACACATAAGACCGGATTTGCGGCCCTGTATTCTGACCTAATCTGAAATTCTATTCCAGATTACAGTGAAAAAAGAATTTGCAATATAAAAAGTTTGACTTTCAATTAAGGTCCTAATTTAATAAAACGAACGCCAAAATTTGTATGGAAAACAAAAACGAATTTCAAAAAATTTGTTTTTCTTTTGCATATAATTTTTGTGCTTGAAAAACAAATCATCGCCATAAAACATGAAGCGTTGGTTTCCATTTCAAAAACTCAAAATTTTGTGTGAAGAACAATACAAAAATTTTAAAATGTTTACAATTTTTGTTTACTTTCCATATAAACTCTGGCGTCGCGTTACGTTTTATAAAATTATGGTCAAGATTTTATTTGATATAACTAGTTCTTTAGTTACGATTTACATAATAATAATGTTCTGATTCTATAAATAGTTTTAGCGATAAGGAGCTTAGAAAAAAATTAAAACCATTTTCATTAAATATATAATTGAGCCAATTAAAGCATTAGTTGAACGTACGGTTTAAACCAGACAAAATTACTATCAGTTGTAAATTTTTTTCTGTGTATTTATTGTAATAACAACACGCTGTAATCAACTTCCATATTGATGGTATAAAAGAAATTTATTAAGCGGTGACTCTTATGATTTTTAACGCTAGCTAACAATGGTAAATTTATTTGCTTTTAAATATTATTCACCAATATGTATAAAATTATAACACTATAATTAATAATACTGCTCGTGCTAAGAAAATTACATACACGTAAGTGCTCGCATGGAATCTCATTCGAATAACTTTAGGGACTTTCCTGAAAAGTGGCAGTATACTGTTGACAATATGTCTTAGAATGCTCGCTACTCACAAAATTAATGCATTTTCGGCATTTTGCTACCACATTCCTATTAACTTTCCTTGGCTAAATCGTCGTTTGTCCACTCCCCGTTTTGAATGGTTCTAAGAAGCCATTATTTACGGTGCCCGCTGGTCACCTGAAGTTCGATATCAGCTCTGTGGTGCATAGACGACATCACAATCTTATTTGGTTGTGAAATATATATATTGTAATTTATTTGTTTAAAATTGAAAAGAAAGCTGGATTGAATTCTGGCATTGCTTTTGAAGAAAGGCCTCAGGAATATCTGATTTGTTTTTCTGAAGTATCACAATTAATCTGAGCTTATGATGTTGGTCTAATAATTCATTTACGTGTTTGATGCTTACATACCAATTATCTGTGGTAAAATTTCGGCTACTTCCTCTTATCAGCTGTAAAATACGTTTTACTGAACACCAAGACTGTCCGAGAATGGGTGAGCATTCTCTGCAATAAAATTTAAAAGTAATCAAATAAAAACTTTTTGAATCTACAGGACTTGAGTTGCGGATTGCATTTGATCTGTTTAAACTTGAAACGGTTACGAAACCTCATCTATTGCTTATCTATCGTCACGTATTCGCTAGGGGAATAGGCTTCTAACCCTGCACGCACTTTCTTCGTCGAATCGACGAACATCGTTTATAATTTGTCATTTAGTTGGCACATAACTCACGTTAAACTTTTTCTTTTTTTAATAATAAACTTACAATTTTTGTATTTTTTTAAGTTATATGAACAAAAATAAAATAATATTTTTATCTAAAAATAAACAAAATATATTTTCTTTTATTCTGCTGGGTCTGGAGAGGATTCAAGGATGTATTAAAAATAAGAAAGTCCGTCTAGGGTCAAGAATTGAAAACCTTAATAATTCAATGTCAGGCGAAAGTCTCAACACCAGAGTTATCGTTAGATCTAAGCAATCGAGATGTGAGGCTTTCAACGTTACAGACATGGTTTTATTTCTTAAACGTCTGTGCCTTTTGCGTCTCGTTGGGTTTTGATTTCTTAGGTGTACTTATTTAGTGTTTGTTACAAACGAGTTAACAGAAGAAAATTAACTAAACATTAATGGGGTCTTTGGCGATTAAACTGCCGATTTCCTAATATTTTCTCCACTTTTATAAAAATACAGCTTTCACGATTACACATTTTAGGATCATCTAAATACATATATATTTTTAAATACATACATGGAAATCGTGTAATGATTAAAAGTAAACAATAACTTGTTTATCTAACAATAATAATTTTTACAAAGATTTCGAATACAAATATGAGTTCGCCACAACCATATATTGTTGTAGAGTACATAATATAGTTGTCGTCTTCATGTCATAACCATGTATTTTCTTGGTGACAAAAGAGTATATACAAAAGTATATTCAACAAGAATGCACTATTAAAAATGTGTGGCATTTTTTCATGCAAATGTCAACTCTGATTATCACCACCTCTCAACTATGGTTGTTCCAATCAATAAAACTGGAGCGATACACAAACTAAGACCGCAATATAATTGTATCATTTCGGGTACGGAAAGTGGAACTAATGCGTCTACAATTCGGAGATTGGTCAAACAAAGTTTAAGAAGCTGGGCCGACAACGTTGTCGGACCACAGAAATCAAGGATCCAAAAATCAATTTGGCAGGGATTGTTGTTACAGCTAAAATAGTAGGACGTTGCCACTTCCACAATGAATTGTTATTCTTACAACCTTTAAAATATAAAATCAAAACATTACAAATGATATTTCGACTTCTGCAATTTCGCATGGCAGTGTAACAGTTCACCTTATCTGAACTACAGGGTGTCCGCCGGAAAGGTATACTGGTAAACATTGACAGTTTATATCTGGCAGTCGTTAAGTAGAGATGTGGTAAATTTATTAGAGAAAAATATTCAGTAAACCGTGTTTTTTATCGTTAAAACATTTTATCAAAATCAGTCATTAATTACTGTGACGATGAGAAAGTTACGTGAAATTTTTTGGAGAAACAACGTGCCAACAAGAGGCACTATTTATCGTGTAGTGAATGATTTCGAAGAAAGAGAGACTGTAGCTAATAGGCCCAAGCATGGACCACAACGTACTGCAAGATCGGCTGAAAACATTACTGCTGTTCAAGAAAGTATTCAAAATAATCCATCAACCTCAATTCGACATTGTGCTCAGGAGCTTGGTCTTCAAAGAACAACTTTGGCCACAATTTTGCACAATGATTTGCATTTGTTTCCATTTAAGTTTCATTTGACACAAGAGCTTCTTCCAGAAGACTATTTACGCCGCCGTACATATGCCAATAGGATGCTACAGCTCGCCCATGACAACCACGATTTTCATGAAAAAATCATAATGAGTAAAAAAATCATACATAATTGCCGACATTGAATAAATTATTTATCAATATACGATCCATTCTCTTTCATTTAATCAAAAATTATAAACAAAAAAGTAGTATACCTTCCCGGCGGACACCCTGTATTATCCTTTTCTACAATAGATTATTCTCCTTTTCGATATCCAAAACTGAAGATAAATAAATAATAACTCTCCAAAACACATACTACATGTATGCCAAGATATACTCACTAATACATGGGAATTTTTTCTGATATAACATTTTTAGTAATTGACATTACCAGCACTGTAAGAATCTCTACACACACACACTTTATGATACCAGTGTGACTGACTATGAGTATGAGTTTATGCAATATAGTTGAACTATTAAACCAAACAACGTGTTCCTTGTCTCACCCTGATGACTTTTCATCGTAGAATATGACATAAATGTCAGCACTGCATGTTGTATTTCATGACATTGCATTTTGATTTATTGTCGAGCATTAGAATGCAAATGCACAACGTTGTATCTGTATGCGTGTTTGTGCGTGTGTTCAATGGCATGACTGCCTTGAAACAACGTAACACAGTGGGCGTAATTTATATTGTAGTAGCTGCTCTATCTTTCACTATCAATCATGCAGGAGTTATTGTTTTACAGTTCAAAGCCTAACAACAGAACAAAGTTCAAAAACATTTCAATCGGCCTTACTCAGCAAGGCATTTATGCAGACGTATCAAATATTTGATACCTTTAAGCCAAAGTAAAAAAATGATCCTGAAGAGAAACCACAAAACAAAATCATAATTTAGGTCGTCAGCTGACAGGCATAAAGATGTGGCTTGCCGTAACTGTGTGCACTGTCAGAAGTTCGGACATATACCACCACGTGGTGGCGGCCGGTAACAGGTTTCTTTCTTTGCAAGGAGTCTGACTAAAAAAGTCTAGCGGAAAGAATTTAACACTCTCTTATAAAAAATCGCTAATCCAAAGTGGAGCAGCATACGCAAGGGATGCGTCGCCAAGAGCGCTGATTGGTCTCAAGTTTGCGAACTCTGGATACCATTTGATCTCCAGTGTTAATACAGAAATTCCAGTGCATATGAAGCTCTGTGTGGGTGAACATATTTTTCTCCATTGGGATGAATCGGGAAGCCTCGTAAGAGGCGGAGAGGTTAATCTTTGCAGAAACTACGGTTTTAATTGACCAAAGGATGAATCCGGAAAAGATAGACAAGAATACCTCGCGAGGGGTGGACGGGTCAATCATTAAAGACATTAGTCCTAAGACGTTAGACCATGAGATTCCGACAGAGATGGACCATGTACATTTGCACGAGGTGGAGAGGTTAATCTCTGTAGGAATTCCGGTGTTTAGTGGCCAATGGAGAAATTCTGTAGAATTGGACAAGAAAACCCTGCAAGGGGTGGGCGGGACAGCTTCTAAATATACTCCAGATGAAGAGCCTAAGACCATGCCACACATTGTGTGTGAATGTCCAACACAGGATAGCATACGACTTAGGACCACGGGCAGGCACTTGTTAAGTGTAAATGCCTTAAACAAATGCTAGCAATTACAAGAGACTACGTGATGAGAAAGAAGTGGACAGTCCGAAATAACTATAACCGTATAGAAAAGGCTAATGGCAGCACGAGACCTGATTGACAGTAAAGAATCGTAAATTGCAAATCGGTTGTCTGAAATTGATTCGTGGAGAGCAGGGGGTCAAAAAGGAATCCATAAAGCGGCCTGCGTCGAAATCCCCCTACATAAAATAATCATAATTTAAAAAAATTACTTATAGCTACTTTTTTTTTAATCCCAACTAATTTTATTATAAAATAGTGCAATTTATTTTTGATGGTTTCTATGCGCATTTCGCTGGTTCCTTAGGCCAGCTCATCAGGAAACTATTTTTACCCAACTTTTTAGAAACCCTTAAATATATTATGCTTGACATTCTTTATAGCAAATAGGAAAACAAAAAAAAAATCAAGATAAAAACATTAAAGTTTTAACAAAAAGCCCCATAGCAACAAAATTTGTAATTATTTTTTTCTTACTTGCCTAACTGCGACGTTTGATTGGTTGTTTCCCAACTCAAAATGTAGCTGTAAGCCGTTCCAAAATAAAAATAACACTAGCCCAAAAACTCTTCTAATAAATCACGATTTGTTTGTTGGTCCCTTTTTATCGATGATAAATTTTGTTCGAGGGTCTTAATAACTCTCATTATGTTTACTAATATTTTAAATTTTCTAAATTTATTAGCTGCCATCAGCAAATAGTAAAGCAAGCTTAAAGACTAATTAACTCACATGAATGAGTTTTCTTCAAATTTTCATAAAGTACTAATTGAGAAAGTAGCAAGAGTTGAAATCTATCTTCCCACTGTGTGCTATTGCTATGGACATACTACTAATTCTAGTATCATCAACAACATAGAACGCACTGCAAAGTACAAACATGTATATCTACATTCATACAAAGTTGGCTGCTTGAGTGACTGGCTGTCACAGGACATAATTTATATTCGCATGCCTGAACTCAAAAAGTCCTCTTTAGACATTTGCGTCTAGTACAAGTATAACGCAGTTGCTGTTGTTATTGTTGCTATAGCAGCAGTAAAAGACATTTATTTAGTGAGAAGAGAGTGGAGAAAAAGCTTGAGAAAATTGGGTGGACATTTTGACATTTGTTGCTATTATTTTTCCTCACTTTTCTGTTGAAGTTTATTCCCATGCATTTATTATTTTTTTGCTGCAGTACTTTTAGTTGTTGTTATTGTAGATATCCCTTAGATTTTGTATGAGTTGCTGTTCATGTTTAGTTTTTCATTTTCTTGCTTTCCTTATTTTGCTGTTACGTATTATTTTTCTTACTCCGTATCAGGACAAGTTTTTTGTGCTTGTGATAGCTGACTGTTTTATGTTTTTTTGTTGCTGTCACGGTACATGACTGATGATGCCCACTGTGTCATGTTATATGCACTATGATGGTCACTTAACTGCACAAGTCATCGCTTGACATTTTGTTCGTTGTTTTGTGTATGTTGGAAGATGGGAGAGGAACCGTATGGTGTTTGTGTTGTAAATGATAATGGAATGTATTTGAGGTTTTTGAAAACAAAAATTATGATTTTTGGAAATGTATAGAGCACCGAAGTGTTTTTTTTTCTTAAGGAATATCGTTATATAAATCAGGATAGGGTTACCCTGAATTTACTTATGTAAGTAAATGTCTAATATAGTATATCAGAGAAATAGCCAAAAGAGTTACTACTTTCACTATTAAAAAAATTTGTTCAAAATGTCATTGAAGTCAAAATCAATAATAAAATTGCTCTGCTCTAAAAATATAACGCAAATTTTCTGATCGCAATTATTTGTTACACTGACAAATTGTAAATAAATATAATTTATTATTGGATTGGAACAGAGTTTTTATTTTTACTTACAATCAAGTGAAACAAGTCACAGCCTTCTAAATGCTCTTCACAGGAAGCTACTTATATGTTGCACAAGTGTTATTAAGCATGTAAAACGATTTATTTCTGCCCACTCTTATTTGCATGTGTAAACGCTAGGTTAATTATAAAGAAAACACTAGCCGTAACATTGAAAATAAGTTGATAACCAATGCTTATTTTGAAAGTGGGATTCATAAATGTAAGAGGATATCGGGAAATACCTTTTCTATGGAAAGAGTTATATTTCATTGATTAATTAATGGAAAAGCAAAGAATCCACATTGTCGCAAGCCCAATTAACAACGATTCAGAGGTTTTTGTTATGGTAAACTACATTAACCATTCCCAATAAGTCATCGGCACAGTCAACATTTTAAACACTACGAAAGGGTTCAATTACCTCCTCCACAATTTTAAAAAGCTGAACTCTTCTGCGCTCACTTTGACTATTAAAAATACTAATTTTTGAACACTATCTCATTTAATGCTTATTAATCAAATTCGAGCCACATTGCCTATATCCAAAACCATTGCTACACAGTGCAAGTAGCTGACCTAACGGTGGATAGCAATTATGCCTGTGTAATCGCGTTACAGTCGAAACATAAAATGTAGTGATAACGCAGCCAAACGGTACAACTGCACTGCAGTAAGACGGATGCTAGGTCGTTCTGTGTAACTAGGCCTTATTGCAGTGTAGGGATCTTTAGAATCCCACAGTCACTCAAGGCATCATGAATGAAATCAGGCGGAAAAACACCGAGTTGTCCTTTATTATATTAGTACGTTGTCAAAGGATTTCCTTCGGATCCAGAATCAGTAAAGAATTTTTATTGTACCGTCAATATCGTTAAAAAAAAAAATTACACAACTGCCGCTATTATATTCTTGTTGTTAATTTTGTGTCTGATTTTGATTGGCTTGGCTAAAGTTTTCTTGATTAGAACTATTCATCTCATTTAGTTTATAAGGTTTCAAAATTGTTTTTAACGCCGACCGTAGCTGTGCCTTAAATGTTCCACTCAGAAGTTCTAACTTTCCACTAGCAAATGGTAAGTATGTCGAGTTAAGTTAGTTGGCAATACATTTACGCGTCAATTTAAGTTTTACAAAAAACAAGCAGTTTTAATATTGTTCAGAATTTTTTTATTTTACTCCCCTTGAAGCTGTGTCTACTGCTAGGATTGCATTTAAATTTTCACGCTAAAAAATATATTGAATAAACTATTAAGAAATCATATTATTATTGCAGATAGTAATAATATGATCTATATACTTGGAGCGATTGGTTTGGAAAAAAACGGTTTCGGCAACAAAATGAAAAGGGCTTAACAAAGTATATATATTCTGGATTCTTATATGTAGGAAAGTTCAAGAAATTATGCACGTCTGTTCGACGTTGAAATCAACTAAATCAACTAAATCAACTAAATCAACCTAATAATAAAAAACAAAAAACTCACCAAATATAGAATTTTCACCACAAGTTTGTAAATTCACTAAAAATCCGAATAGTGACAATAAATGAATATTTTATAAAAAAGGTCGAAGTTTTAACAAAATCCATGATAAACGAATATATAAAAAATCTAATATTCGCCTCAATTTGAGATTTTAATTGTCAAAAAAAATTAAAATTCTATAAAACATGGAAATTTCACCAAAAAAAGAAAACTGAATGTCCAAATTTCCAATTTCACCACAAAACTTTAATTAACTCCAACAAAATTTTGCAAATTCACCAACAAGCCGAAAAGTAAAAAAAAAAACAAATATTTTATAAAAAAAACGCGTCAACATTTTTACAAGTGTTTGCTGAACCAATAAATTAAAAAAGCCAATTTCAACACGAATTTGAAATTTACCAAAATATAAAAAAACTGGCTAAGATATCGAAAATTCGACCACAATTTTAAAATTATAAGTTTAACTAAATTCCAAATTAGTCTCAAAACATTAAAAAAAAATTACCATAACTATTGAATTCACTAAGATACGAAAATTTATCACAAAATCTTATATTACAGAAATAACATAATTTCCCAAAAAATCGAATATAAAAAACCGAAATTGCACGGAAAAATTACTAAATATACAAAACTTTCCTCAGTTATATAAAAAACCTCATATTTCACCACAACTCACGACATTCACCAAGAAATTTAAAAATCGTAAAAATAAATATTTTACTAAAAATTTAAATTAAAAAAAAAATTAAAATTTCGCCACAATTTCCGTATTCACAAATATTTTAAAATTTTTCAAGAGATTCTAAAAATGTTAAATTACCAAAATAACAATATTATCCCAAAAAAACAACGTTTTAAGAATACCGAAATTACACTTAAATTTCACTAAAAATCCAAAATTTGGTCCAATTGACCAAAAGAACGTAAATTCAATACAAAATCAAAAAACTAGACTAAAACAAAACAATAATTAAAACGAAAGGAGAGTTTTATTGTAAAATAAGACCATTAAAACCGAAGGCCAAAATTAAATATTGCAAACAATTCCTTGCACCGGAAAAACTTTTTTGTATATTTTAGATATTTCATACTTTTATGAAGGGTATAATAGATTTGCAACGGCCGCATATAGCTCTCTTATAGTCCTCTTAGAATAATATTGAGAATACTGACACAAGCGACTAAAGCCCTCGAATGCCGAATAGTCAAAGTGTAAACTAACCACTTAAGGCACAGACCCGTCATACTTTGATTAAATACCAAAAAAATTTTCCATATTATGTCTATAAGGAACATTATATGCTTAGAGTTATTATAGAGATTTGGTTTAGTAAAAATGTTATTTTTCAGCGCAGTATGTAGCAATTTTTATGGATCAACGCTATTTTATGATTAAATGTAAAGTTTAATTTGTTTATAGCCGGTAAAGTAATGTTTATAATGTTTTCAAATAACCATTTAATATTTTTGGCAAAACAATATATTGTTGTAGAGAACACAATATGGTTGTGGTGATCATACTGCAACCATGTCGTTCTTTGCCTGTAGCTTAGATTATTACACAAGTGATATTTTCAAAGGAATTAGTAAACAAATTTTTCAAGCGTTCATTTTTGGAACTGCATTTCACTTCTGGCAGCTCAGGCACCTTCATACCAATACACAAAATCAATTAAAATCAGAAGGTACTTTTATAATAAGTTACACAAAATTATAATTTTTCTTCAAAGAATTCAATTAAATTTTTTAATTGACACTGACGAAGTTCACTTAAACATTTAGTTTTATATTATGCTGTTTATATTATGCATTCAGATCAAAGATCAACATTTTTCATTAAAAAAAACCCCAATGATGCATGACTGGTAGAGAGATTGATGGAATAAATGTACATAAACACATTTAACTTGTCAGGAACGATACTAACAACTACAAGTTCTACAAAATGCAGCATATCTACATAAATATATTATTTTGTGTAAACATGCTGCATATTCATTCACTTACTAGTAAGAAACTGTAAATATACACAACAACAATAACAAACGAGATGCAATTTTCGAAAATGTAGAAAATGTCATTGAGCTGTCACAGTGCATAGTGAGGCGAAATTGTTCATATTCCCCCCAATGGAACAATGGATGACACTCTGAATGTGACAGCGGCAACAGTAGCATGTAGTTCAGTGTTCAGAAAGAGTGATTTGTTATGAAATTCTTCGCTATCCTGGTCTTAAAAAATACCCGGAATATTGATGTTGAGCTAATTCCTTTACAATTTTCTGCTCCATGACTTAGCTCGACCAGGCATAGATGCGGGTTGTCATCAAATAAAACACATACAATATGAAATGATGCAACGTAACAAACAACAGTAAAACGGCAGGCAAATATGCATATTTACCGTACGTGAATAGAGTGCACAAATAAAACACACACGCACACAAGCAATAAGATATAACATGCTGCTGCCTGTTGTGCTTCTAAGCAAAACAAACAATAGATTTTTGGAATAGTAGTGGTAGCAGCAGTTCCTGTAGTAGAACTCAAAGTGTGTCGAGTTGCAACCAAAATTAATGGTAAATGTCAGAACGATATGTTTACTGGTTTATTTGTGTTTACACTGCAAAGGTGGAGTTGAAGCATTTGAAGACGAACTGACAAAACTTGATCTCAACTCTAAAAATTTATAAACAAAAAGGAAGTTTTTCACTTTATTTAGCAAAAGCATGAACAATTCAAGGAACATGATGTACGGGTATGATGTCCTCTGTTGAATGTTTATTTCTTCTTGACAGCATTACAGGGTTTGTGAGTACGAGCGCTTATTTTCAGTGGGTCTTAAGTTAAAGAGGCATACATTCAAATTTGTATCTAATTGCGTTTGTGTTTGTTTTTATCTGTTTGTTTGTAAGCTATATAAGCCTAATCAAGTGGAACAAGTTGCCTGAAACTTTTACAGTGTCTTGCTAGTTATGTGAAAGCATATTTCTTGTCATACAATCACTTAACCTACAAAGTATTTACTTATCATCACAGCTATAAAAGTAAGGAATTTTCCAATAGGGAGACGTCGAAGTATGGGAAGTAGTATCATTGTATATTTTCTCGAAATCTAGTCCAAGTATACCGGACTTCCTTAAATCGTGCGGCATGATATTTAAAAAGTTGCACCAATCCCCCGTAATTTTTTTGCCAGGTCCATTGAATTTTTTTATTATTGTGTCGCCATCTTAAGTCCCATTTTAAAATTCTAGATACACCTCTAATATCTCAGATATTTTCCACAATTAAATCTATGTAATCTCAGTCTTTAAAATATTATCTTTTACCAAACCCCTAATTAGACCCCATTTCGCCTTTTATTTATTGTGTCGCTACTTTTTGTTCGATCACAACAAAATCAACGTCTCGGATCCTTAGCAATTATCGGATAGGCCTCTTAAAACTATGTAAACCTGGCTTTTAATATATGTGTTTCTTAATTTTCCCAAATGCCACCCCTTTTGCTTTATTATGAAACTCTTGATAATTTTTTTTATGGCTACATTATAGATGAAATTGCAACGGATTTATTCCTTCTTCAGATGCAGCATGTAGTTTAGCTGCAACTACACATCTGCACGCATAACCGAAACAACTCCCTTGTCGTCCCCAGTACTACAACTATTTCGTCTTTTTTCAACTCCTCTTTTTCTCCCCCCATTTTCCAATTTTACCTACTTATAAATATATTTATAGATTTGTGAGTGCATACGTTATATGCGCTTTAAAATTTCTTTGCAAACGGTTTTAATAGGGCGTGCCGCATTCATTTTGTTTTAAAAAAAGGACCTTAGATTCCACCGTGAAATTCAGACTACATGATGAAATATAAAATTGTTTATTTAAATCAAAATATACATATGTATGTGCGTATGGTATGTTTTAAATATTTCTAGTTCTGGCACAGCCTACTACTTTATTTCTTCTATTTCTTTAAGAGGAATTTCAGTGTCTGTGGGACTTTTATGTTTCAAAAATATCATGTTACTGACACAACTGGACACTGGACAGATGAACACAATTTATTTGTTAAAAAGAAAAAATAAAAGATAAAAAGTAAAGAAAAAATATATATTAATGGCATCATAAGAATGACAAATTTAGGCAACTCATACACTTGGTTGTCTTCATTCATACAACTTGATATGTTTTGACTTGCAGTTGCTTTCTTTTCTTCTTTTTGCAAAACGATTGTAAGTCATTAAAATGTCTTGTTTTTTTAATGAAATGTGTTGCAATTCTATGAGTTCTTTTAATAATTCATCACTTGCTACACCTTCCAATGGTATAACGACATTCTTAGCAGCTGTGCTGCATTAAATTTAATTTGGAATTATTCGTCTTGTTATTGCATTCATAAAGACGAGATTATCCTCAAACAAAAATGTATGAAAACATATTTACGACAAAGTGAACAAAGTTTTTATCGTTAATAGATGCCCTCGCACAGGGTTACCTTTGGGAATTTTCGAAAAATTTTGATTAAGAAACGTTGCACAAAAAAATAATTTTTCTTCTAAAAATCGCATACATTTTTAGAATTGTTTTTAATTTAAATAAAACTCATCTGAGAATAACAAATTATAAATTAATAATTCAATGAAAAAACTTTAGATTGATTGTAACCCTATTTATCTGTCCATGCCATGCGGAAAATATGTGTCAAATATCACATTATCATATAACTTGAATAAATTAGATAATAAAATTTGTTTATGTATTTACACACATATTTAATACACCAATTAAAACTGAGACCACTTCTGGTGTAACCAATCAGAGACAAAGTGTTTAAAATGTATAAATTTGTTCTTGCTCTGACAACGCTATGTAAAAGCGAGAGGTGGATTTCATGCTAAGTGTTTCTCTAGGGCTACACACGAGGGAACATTAGAGCAAACATGTTAAAGAGACCTAGGTTAATTTTTGGAAACAGACGATGCAACCACAGAGACCCCCGTGGACGAAACATAAGTTCTATGTAAATATCACACATACTAGTAAACGAGGAAGAAAAGCTAGGGATGCTAATGTATCATCAAGGCACGACTGCTTTGAAAGAACTAAGCCACCAGAAACAGTACACATTCATACAAAAAATGCAAAATTGTATTAAGAAACACAAATATGTAAACAAAAAAATTATATGTTGGGCACCAATTATTAACCATCTTTTTTAACAGTAATCATAGCTACAGACGATGAGACATGAAATGGGACATACCCATTTGACTATAATTAATTAGAAGATTTTCTTCGCGAAATGTGGTAGTTTTTAGTCAATTTCAAATGGCAACACCAATACATAGTGCAAAGCAATAACCGATAAAACGTCTGCAGTTACAACAAGTTACTTTTAGTAACAAATGAATACAAATATGGTTAAATTTGGAACTTACATTTTTGAAATAATTTTTATTTACATTACTAAACAACGCTGAAAGTGAGAAAAGGTTCCAATATTAGATAATTTAAAAAAAGTTACACATGAAGTCAAAAGCCATAAGAAAAGGTCCAAATTGCAACTTTAGTCCTTTAGCAAATAACGGCAAGGCTGCCCTTACGTACTTGAAAAATGTTCGTCCAGAAAATTTTTCCAAGTAAAATACGAGTATGCTATACTTTGTCTTTGTTTATAATGAGAACAATATAGGACGACAAAATCTTTATAAACTTAAAGACTTTATAAATTTTGGATAATCTTTATGAAGATGTAAAAGGCAGAGTAATTTATACATTAAGTTTTTTTTATAAATATTTTCAGTTATAATCAATCCCACTATAAAATAAATAAAATGAACAATATTTTTTTTTCAAAATTAAAAAATTTGAAAAAAATCGAAAACGGCAATAGAAATTATAAGGCTTGTGATGTAAATCACTTTCGACTTAAAATCGAATGGAAGACGTAAAAAGTTGTGATGGGCACATATTTTTCGATTTAATTTTGGTCTTGTATGAAACTCGAATTTGCTTTTTAAGTCTGGCTATTACATATATACGAGTGGGAAAAACATAGATTTTAAAAATAAACTTATATAGTCGTAAGTTTTTATTCCTATTGAAATTGTAAGTTACTGTTACTATTTCAAATGAAAAGCATAACCAAGAATCTATATTTTTATTACTGAATTAAGAAAATCGATGCACAAATGTTGATTTTATTCAAAATATGTTAAAGTGAAGTTACAAAAATTGAACATTTTTATTTACTTTAGTTGCTTTTATTAAATATTGATGATTTCGGCTTTTGTTTTATCTATTATGATGATGTGAATATCAGGCACCAATTTTAATCTCTCATCATATAGAATATTCATTATATTATCCCCCCTAATAGCGTTGCGCCATGCACTGAAGCTGTTAGTGAAATTTTTTTAAAAATAAAATTAATAAAAAATATTTTTTCGTTCTGAAAGGTACAAAAAATAATGTAAGCATGATTTAAAGGCAATTTCAATTCAATTGATTTTGTAACAAATTTGGATAAGTCCTTCTGAAGTTATGATAAAATCGGTAGAACAGCCATCGAAAATTATAGAAAAGAATTTAGAATTGAAAATTTCAAAGTAATTTAGAGGTTATTGTTGTTATTTTTCTTGTTTATTTTAATAAGAAAAAAAATGTCAGTTATAAATAATTATTCTTTTTATTTTCTAAAATGACAATAAATAGACTTTAAGCTAAAAGTCATCCCCTTCGGGTAAAAATATTCTTTTCGCTACTTTGAAGATTCCTTTTATTAAATTATTAATGAAATATGAAAACTTTCTGTAAAATAACCCCCTTTAGAAACATAATCACACGTCAACATAAACATATCAAGAGCAATATAAGTATCTGCAAAACACTTATCCTTTGTAGACAAAAAAGTAAACAAAAAAACAAAAACTGATAACTTTAGACAAGATGAAAATGTTCATATTAATGCCATCAAAAGGATATGGATAAATTTAGTATCACTTAGAAGTTTTTTTACGTTATGTAAAGTAAGTGTTTATATGTATCAAATATGAATACTTACGGATGTATGAACATGTATTTTTTATCTTGTTATGGCGGCAAAGGAAGTTTTAAGGATTTGTTAACTTCCTTCATTACATAAATACAAACACACACACACTCTCATCCACACAAACAAGCGCAGATAACTATCACATTTACAAGAGTTTTTTATATCTTCTGAGAAGAAAATCCAATTTTCTTTTGAAACAATTGTTACAACAAAGTTTTCGTCACAACAAGACTTATCATATACATTTATACACCGAAACAAGTCATAAATGTTGTATGATCTGTACGTATTTAAGAATAATGCAGGTTTATAAATTCTAACTATGAAAAGAATTTGTGAAAATATTTTCTGCATTTTCAAATATGCAGAAAACCACAGTAAGAAATTGAATTTGATCAAGATCCACTGCTTGCTTCTTTATTCTAGCGAGGAGCTACCTCGTGACCCCATGTAATGCATTCATTGACTACTTTATTTGAAGTTTTAGTTACACGAGAAGTCTTCGTACGTATGCTTATGACAATTTATCGTTATGGCAAATATATAATGGTTATTTGTAAGCATTTTAAACGTTACCTTAGATGCGATAAACAAGTCATTTTTTACATTTATTCATAAAATAATTTCCATCCATAACATGGTTGAGTTAAAGAATATAATTCTAAGTAATATTCTTACCACACACATAGTATTTTAAATTTATAAAAATAATATAATAACTATAACCATAAAATGTTCTTAATAGACGTAATATGCAAAATTCACTTGGTGTTTAATCAAAGCCGCTGCCAATACTTAATTTGTATACCCTTCATATTCTACATTTTTGTATATCTTTCTACAATATTCATTTCCGATCAAACAAAGTATATATATTCTGGATCCTTATAGGTAGGAAGTTCAATTAACGATTTGCATCTATCAGTCCGTCCGTCTCTTCATGTTTCTGACGGCACTAATAAAGGTAATATCTTGACGTTTTCACTAGAAAATTACTCTTAGGTTAATTTAATAACATATGTAGGTTTTAGGGTACGTGTTTGTATGGTGCGAATCACTTAATTAACCTGAAAAGCAACTAAGAGTAGGAAAATTATTTATATATGTACACGGTGTCCGCCGGGAAGGTATACTAATTTGTTTATATTTTTTGATTAAATGAAAGAGAAATGAATTGTATATTGATAAATGATTTATTTAATGTCGGCAATTACGTATGGAATACAATATCAGATAAATGTCCGCCTCTGTTAGCCTCACAAATGCGAGCCCTTTTAAACACATTTTCCATTACATCCTCATACATTTTGCGCGGTATTTCATTAATTTCATCACGAATATGTTGTTGCTCCAGAGTTTCTGGTTTGTTTGCACATATCCCTACAGAAAGAAGTCCGGAGCAGTCAAATCAAGCGACCGTGGAGGCCAACTAACATCACCTTTCCTTGAAATAACTTGCTGTGGAAAGAGCTCTCGCAGTAATTCCATTGTAATCCTGGCTGTATGCGATGTGGAACCGTCTTGTTGAAACCACATGTAACTCAAGCCCAAAGCATGCAGTTGTGTAGTTAAAAAGTTTTCAATCATATTACGATATCGCTTTCAGTTTCAAAGAAGTAAGGTCCAATGATTCCTCCTGACTAAATTTCACACCAGACTGTCACTTTTAATGGATGCAAAGGTGACTGATGAATAATTTGAGGATTTTCCATTGCCTGGAACCGACGGTTCTGTTTATTCACATATCCATTCAAATGAAAATATGCTTCGTCACTCATTATGATTTTTTCATGAAAATCGGGGTTGTCATGAACGAGCTGTAGCATATGAGCTATTAGCATATGTACGGCGGCGTAAATGGTCTTCTGGAAGAATCTTTTGTGTCAACTGAATTTTAAATGGAAACAAATGAAAATCTTTGTGCAAAATTGTGGACAAAGTTGTTCTTTGAAGACCAAGCTTCTGAGCACGGTGTCGAATTGAACACTTTTTTGAACAGCAGTAATATTTTCAGCCGATCTTGCAGTAATTTGTGGTCCATGATTGGACCTATCAGCTACAGTCCCTCCTTTTTCGAAATCATTTACTACACGAAAAATAGTGCGTCTTGTTGGCATGTTGTTTCTCCCAAAAATTTCACGTAACTTTCTCATCGTCACAGCAATCGATGATTGATTTTGATAAAATGTTTTAAAGATTAAAACACGTTGGTTTACCGAATAATTTTCCATAATAAATTTGCCACGTCTCTACTTCACGACTGCTAAATATGAACTGTCAAGACTAATGTTTACCAAAATGGCGGCAAAACAAAGTAATATATCTTCCGGGCGAACACCCTGCATATTAAATTTGGCTAATAAAGTTGGTCTTACAGAGGTGACATATGCGTTTTTGCTTAATTTCTGGTCAGGGCATTAGGCGAAAAGAAAAATGTAGTTAACGAATATCAGATGATATAACTGTAAAGGATATGTATTTTTGATCGTGCAGAGTCAGGTGCGAGACAGCAGGTGCTACAAGAAATCACATTGCTGTGAATTTCAGGACAAGATTTTTTTTACAAAATTAAACCGTAACATTTTTTTTTATTATTTGGGCTGAGCTACATGTCCAAGGAAGTATTTGCTTGAGAGTCTTTTTTAAATGTCATGGGTGGGTTCAAACAAATTTTCAATAGATTATTAGTATAAAGTTTAAAAAAAAAAAAAATGTGATTCTCCATGTCTTTACGTTTTAAGGACAGACAACAAATAACAAGACGACTCTGAAACCTGTTAGAAGCGTCTTTTAATACTAATGATTTTTACTACAAAAAATTTAGTAACAAATTCTGGTAAAGTATTCAAGCATATTCGTGTTTTGGATGATTTAAAAGCAAATAAATTTCAATTAAAAAAAATAATAAAAACTTTTGTTAAACAACGTAAACACATGCAAGACTTCATACATTGTAAGAATGAAAAGAGAGCAAAGTTTTTGTTGAATAAACAAAATAAATTAAAATGATTTTTTTCCTTCTTTATTTCTAAAATTGTTTTTATTGTTTGTCTGACAAGAACATCACACAACACAACAGTAAAAAATACATATTTTCTCATGGTGGTAGTTGGTTTATACATTTTTTTGTCATTTCTTTGTTCGTACATTTGACAGTTTTTATTTAGCTTGTCACAGATTTTGATATGTTATTTGTCAAATGCACTTGTATATTACGTACGAATACCTACATACCACTACTAACCAATACACCAGTAAATTGCAGACAAAATAAACACTTTCATACAAATATTGACTAATGTGTGAGGTAGAATTGTTTTGGAAAGTAAAATCTATGCGGGTGTATTTTGCAACACATTCTACGTACGTACTTACTCAGGCATATCGTTACTCCCAAGGATGTTGTTGAGTTGTTTGTGAGTTTGTTATTTCTGAAGAAATTTTTTGTAAGACATTTTATTAAGAAACGTATGCATGTTTGGAAATCGTAATCCAATATTACAGCGATTGGTAAAAATTCGTCTTTTGTTGCTTTCGTCCACAGGCACGATATATAGACAGGAAGACAAGTATAGTTCAACTAAATTAGCTTTGGATTTTGTCTCTCTTTTGTGGTAAAAAATTTGTGTTTTTAGAAAATATGGGCCAGTTAGGAGGTAAATTGTGCTCGTTGCAACGCATAAAAGAGAATATAGTACCCGGTGAATAAGACGAGATTGAGAATCACTCGCACCTAAGTGATTTCTAACATTTTTTTGTATTTCCTTATACAGCATCCGGAGTGTGAACTTGTCATAAACCAATGGAAGTTGCTGGATTTTAATGTCTCCGCTATACGCAGCGCGGCCTTTAAACAATAAATATGGGACGGTTGTATTGATAATGTTTTTAATTTTTTTAATGGATAGATAAAATTTGTAGTTTAAATTTTAAATATCGAGTTCTAGCAGAGGCCGATTATCAGGGATGGTGTTTTGATTTTTGAGAAATTTTTAGACGTTGCTGGGAACGATAAATGCGATAAAATTTGTATTAATTAAGTCAATTCACCTACCCAGCACGTTTCAGTTCGTCCGTTTGTAGAAATTTTATATTACCCGTTGAAACTAATCTAGAGACTACAATGTTTAAAATAATGTAATAAAATTTACAGAGATTGTTGCTTTTTAGCTATGAGCCATGCATGCTAAAACTGATCGGTTAACGATCGGTACTAATCCCGGTGCAAACATCCTACAGGAATAGGGCTTTGAAACTCATAAATGTTCTAAATATATTGTTACGAAGATGTGTGAAACGACATATTGTACAAATACACAATGTTATAAATATTGTTGCTTTATATTTTTTGCGTAGCGGAAATTTCCCGAACCGCGATTCAAAGTAGAAACAAAAACAACTTCTACAGAAAGAAAAAGTAAACAAAAGATACACACATACACGAACCCATAAACAAAGCTACTAAGCCAGCAAATGAAGTAAATGATGCGCAATTCCGCAGCGGCCGTGATCTGTATATAAATGCGCCGTCCACCGCTGATAGTATAGTTGAGTGAATATCTGTGTGTACAAAAGAATGTTAAGTATAGAGTGTAAATTAGTACCGAAGGGTTGTAAATAGAGTCTTAATTGGAAATTAAACGAACCCTACAAATTAACGTTTATTGTGGTAATAAACGTAAAAGTATTGATATTATTTTATTCACAGCTGAATCATTAATTTCACAACTAATTTTGCTACATTAAACTCCTCCAAATAAATAATATGTACCGCCAGTCTTTCGTCTATCTTCGCTATTAAATTTTACTCACACATATCTACAATCTACTTAGAATCAAACTAATCTTCCCAAATTTTTGTCCACGTCTCAAAACTAACGTCATAAAAATGTTTAAAATTGAATACAGTAAATTTTTTCGCAATCACCTGTTAGCGAAAGAATCTGCTCCCCCATGTTCAACTTCTAACACTCAGCTAAACATTCTAGACATTTTAGACGAATGCACCTTTTCCAACTACTGCAGAAACAAAATTGTTGGACCGAAACTTCCTTCTGAATTACTGGCAAGTGCCAATATAAATTCTTAATCGAGAATAATTTAACTAAAATATATTTTCAAAGTTTAATTATAAGAACTGTGTGTTGTAATCAAATGCAAAGAAATAAATAAAAGTATTTACAAAAGTAGCAGATTTAAACACAAATTGCAAATTGAAATTTTAACGCAATCAGTCCATATTTAGTCATAGATCCCATAAATGTCACACATAAACATACGAATGTAGCTTTAGTGGTCATAATTCGCTGAAAATTTTTGAATAAATAGAAAATTCAAAACAATAATCTATTCGTTAAAATTGCTTAACATAATGTTTTGGACATGCTCTATACCTAGGTATATTCAAAATTATACTAAAAACCCTGAAAATCTTTTATATACAAATTTCAAATCATATGGTTTTACGAACTAGTGACTCGGGTAGTCTTGTGTTTCCGCAGACTGTCTTTCATATAGACTGGCAGTTTTCGCTGTTTTAAGATATTTGCATTGACATTTGATGTACAAAGAAAAAAGTATAAAAACGTTTTAGAATCCAGTCATTTCGAATCTCGAGTCCAGCCGTTAATGTAAATTTACCAGGCACCCGGTCAAACAACCACACACATTTTTCTCACAATCGATTTAGCCTGTAAGAATGTTTTCCTAGAACCCGATCACGCGCTAATGTTTAGTTTTCTTGTTTTTCTTGGATTGTAACTCCGAAATGATTGATCTTATAAAAAAAAAATGTTTAGGAATACTTTTGTAGTAAATCTTGCCAGCTTTACCTTTCGCCTGAATTAACTTTTGTTAAAAGTTATACTTTCCGAACTATTAGCAAAAAACTAAAAATATAACCTTAGGAGGGCCCCTGGTCACTAGTTCGAATCCAAATATGAAATTTCAATAGTGGCAAAAATTAAAAGTATAGATGCATCCGACCCCGATATCGGTGATATTTTTGTTGCCGATACAACGATATATTAGCAATCGTACCGTACGCTAAATCAAAAACAGTTACAAGTCAATTTGCTCACTACACAATGGAAAGACTCAGGCGTATGTAGTGGCGTAAGTGTAGTGACGTATGTAGTGGCTCAGAAAAAGTCTGCAT
Organism: Phania funesta; assembly: GCA_963932375.1. Lineage (NCBI taxonomy): Eukaryota > Metazoa > Arthropoda > Insecta > Diptera > Tachinidae > Phania > Phania funesta. The sequence goes on along the minus strand of OZ010653.1, from coordinate 96,032,365 downwards.
TCCATTCTGATAATACTCAAAACATATGTACCTTTTTCAGTATTCTATAAAAATTATCGTATTAATAAAATAAAATTTTTCTTTTTTCATTGAAAGCATAAAAAGCATCACAAGCCCGAATGAATTATTCGCTTAATGAAAAATCGCATTTTCTAAAGAAAAATCGAATTTTGTAGCACCATGTTTGCCGAGAAGAAATTAAAACAGGGACTTACATTTTTGGCTTTCAAAGTCCTCAAATCAAAAATTTAAATCAGTGGCTTAAAAAATTATCTTTCAAAACATTAGGCCGCCTTCTCGAAAAATGCCACACAGCGTGCGTAGCTTAGTATTGTTTAATCTTGTGGCTGTTTTAAAAAGTTCACTTTTCATTTCTAGTCATAAGCCGATACAAGAATCCTTTGTTCCTTTGTCTCAGATATTTTCACAGCGAGAATTGCCTTCAAAGATCTGTGTTGATCAACATTTAAGTATCTAAAATATTCCTTACTGCCTTCATAAATTGTTTCCGAACAAATATGCAATTACTTCTTAATTTTAATGACTCCATAGACGGACTTCTTATGTTGTTAAGTTGTCACCGTCTACCTTAGTATCTCCAATTGAGGGCGAAGAAATCGGTGTGAAATCGCAATGGCAAGCACTAGTAAACTTCAATGCTTTCCCAGCAGCATTTTTAAAGAAGTGTAGATTAATATTTATGTTCTGTAAACACCGAAGAATAGAATATTCAGTCAGTTCTGATCGTGCATGGACTTTGAAACATCCTTTACAAGCACTCGATGTACTTCAGGTAAAGTTTTCTTCTAAAATAGGCCGGAAACATTGCTTGAACTCCTTCCACATTTCGTTGGAAATCTAATTCTAACCGTTCTGGCCGTCAAAAAATTCAGAAGTAAAATATTCTCATTACATGTTTTGTCAACATGATCGCTCCTCAGTAAAAATGCAACCCTGATAAAATGAAGTCTAAACTTTTATATGCCTTTTAAATAATAGTAAAACCCATATGACGGTCATATTTTTACACTATGGTATACTGTCATTTGATTAAAAAAAAAGTGCTTAACTTCATCAAACTTGCAACGATAAACCAAAATTGTATTGACAGTTGTCTAAACGAAATCAGCTGTCAGTGAAAACTAACGTTTCGAAGATACAATTATGGTGTCATTGATCATTTGCTGATTATGACACCCATATTCAATGCATTATGGGAAAAACGGTTTATTTTGAATAGCCGAGCAACGCCGGGTACCTACAACTTTTGTAAGTATTCAACGTGCATGTGAATTGTTATAATTTGGTGAATAATTGTAATGCACAATGGTACGAGTCTGCTAGTTGAGCGTGTGTTCAATTGTAACATATGCCAAGTGGTGTGACAATATACTCTTAAGATGTCTACTTGTGAACACATGTCATTTTGACATACAGTCATTTAGTGGATGATCAATTTGGCTTTTGCTATCATTGTCGTTATTAATGTTGTTCTTGTTGTTGTTATTTTTATCTTCTAATCTGTAAATGTTTATCTGACAATTAGTCACCCGCTGACCACATACGTTCAAATAGGCAGCAAGATAATACAGACATCCATTGTCGTATATAATAATTAGACTAAATATATTATTGTATTATTTTCTATTATTTATTATTGCTTTTGTGGCGTAAAACGAAAAAAACAACAAAATAAAAACAAAGACAAACAGGAAATGTTAAAATGCCTAATATTTCATGTTCATGGGGGGTGCAAATAAAGATGTCTAGAAAAATTCATACTTGTTTTGAAGAAATTACAAAGTAGTTTTTATGAATACGTTTTGTAAATGTAGATTATATTTAAGCACGCATTACTCTCTCTCTCTCTCTCTCTCTCTCTCTCTCTCTCTCTCTCTCTCTCTCTGACGTAACAAAATTAATATGTTTATTTGATTTTGTGTTACGGGCAGTCTAGCAAAACTAAAATATTTAATTGGACAGAAAGTAGATATAAAATTTTTTGGGTTAATTTACGTCACGGTAATGTCTATAAGAATAAGAAAAATTAAAATTAATTTATTCTCAAGGGTGCCCCTAAATTCAAGAAAGATTTCGTGTTGACACTGAAGGGTGACAGCGGACAGTTTTGGTTTTGTAATGATGAAGCTCAATGTAAAACTACGAAGCCTTTTCTTTGGCAAACAGTCATAACTATTCTGGAATACGCCTGGACAAAATGAAACGTTACATAGAAAACAAACCCCACACTTTACAAATCTTGAACATTTTACAAATCTTAAAAATTTGTGTTTGTTTTTCAAACAAAATATAATTTTATAAAAAAATGTGTTCGAAAACACTTTGACTTTGATGGTTTTCGATAATTGTCAAAATGCAAACGTTTGGGGTCGAAAAAGAAATGTCCCTATAAGGTGTCACTGTGGTTATATTATTTTGAAAATAAGGCGGGTCAAGCCTTATACCGCGACATAATACCCTCATGTTTTTTTGCCTAAATTGGATAATATGAAAGTCTATTTGCTGTCTTTAACAGCACAGTGCTCGTAGCACAGCTCATATAATCTCGTTTGGAGTAATCAGAGTTGTTTTTCTGGGAGAGCATTAGATTTTTTCTATGGGATTACTTGAAGTCAACGGTCTGTTTACTGGAAAATTTCATTAAAAGGGTGTTTATGTCCCAGGAAAATTGTGAAGATTGATTTTTTCGTGTGTACCGTGTACATGATCCGCCGTTTGGTCGAGAAGGTTCAGCTCTGGCAAAAAAATGCTCAAACAGTCTCCTTTATTGAAAATAGTATCAAGTCTTATATTGCAACTATGACAGCAGTCTTTTTCTCTGCATTGCCTCTCTAATCCAATAGCATTAAATTGCTAAGAACTGATCGAAGTTCGCGCAAGGAATGTTCGAAATAATAAAGTAACATTGGTGGAAAGATATTGCCTAATTCAGCCAACTCCAAATACGCATACTTTATTTTAAAAAATTTTAATATGTCAAAGGATTTTCAGCCTAATAAAATTTATTCAATTAATCGAATAATCAATTGAATGTCGTAGAGTTTACTTTCGGAAAAAAGATAACCGATTAGGTGAATAATCAATAAAAACCTAATAGTATCTATCAAATGTTTTAACTTTTTCACCTTGTAATAAAACTTATTCAAAAATATTAGTTGAATAATCGATTACAATATAATTAAGTAAATTAAAAAATATATAAATATATAAAAATGTAAATAAAAAAGTATTTGTACTTGTAGTTCACTTTATACAGGGTGTCCGCCGGGAAGGTATACTACTTTTTGGTAAAAATTAGTCTTGACACTTCATATTTGGCAGTCGTGAAATAGAGACGTGGCAAATGATTATGGAAAAATATTCGGTAAACCAACGTGTTTTAATCGTTAAATCATTTTATCAAAATCATTCATCAATTACTGTTACGATGAGAAAGTTACGTGAAATGATTGCTCCCAATCAACAACGTGCCAACCAGACGTGTAGTAAATGATTTTGAAGAAATAGGGACTGTAGATGATAGGCCCAGGCATGGACCATAACGTACTGTAAGATCGGCTGAAAACATTACTGCTCTTCAAGAAAGTGTTCAAAACAATCCACCAAACTCAATTCGACACCATGCTCAGGAGCTTGGTCTTCAAAGAATAACTTTGGCCACAATTTTCCACAAAGATTTGCATTTGTTCCCATTTAAGATTCAGATGACACAAGAGCTTCTTTCAGAAGACCATTTACGTCGCCGTACATATGCCAATAGGATGATACAGCTCGCCAATGACAACCCCAATTTTCATGAAAAAATCTTAATGATAAACGCAAATCAAATATTTCATGATGTTCCATACCGATTATTCCTCCTTTTAAATATCTTTAACAAACCATTCCTTTGAATTTCTGTCACATTTGATTTTGTGGTAGTTTACATATTTTTACATTGCCAAAATAATTTTTTTAAATAAATGTTTAAATTGGTCGCTAAGCCGTATTAAAGTAATTTATGTGTTTTTTGTATGAAACATTGGCATATTTTAATTAGATTTTCATTTATCTGTCAACTTAGACGTAGTAGATAGCCTGTGTCTTTAATTTTTGCTAGCAACATTGTATGAGAAAATAATTATTTATTTTGCTACAAAGTATTAATTAAGATATAAAAAATTAAGTGACAGAATACATTAGTGTTAAAAGTAAAGAAAAGCAAAGCGATATTTTTATTTTATTTTATACTTTCGCTTATTCAGAATTGATGAACGACGAAAAAGTTTTTCTTCTGGCAAAAATACAGAAAGTCAAATTTACCATATCAATTACCGAATTGCTTTCAAGCAGTCTGAATATTTGGTAAGATCACAAAGCGGAGAACAGTATTTGTTTTACACAACAAAAATTAAGTTTAAACAATTTCATGTAATTACACGCTGTGAAAAAATCAATATTACGACAACTATATTAAGTTCTCTTCAACAATATGTGGTAGTGGTATATATATTCAGGTTGTTTCAAAATAATTTTAACATGACTTTAGTTACGATATACCTCGTTTATATGCAAACCTTAATTGCAAATACTGAACTTACTGCTTATACAGCAGTTAATAAAAATAAATTAACAACAAATTAAATACGGCAACAGGTGGCAACGTTTTACCCCTTATTTTAAAATATTTTGTGTCGCTTATTAGTAACAGTGTTCTTGAGTTAGTTAGAAAGGTCGTGGGGGTCACTCTTAATAGCTTTTTAGCTATTAGGTCTAAAACCATTATTTTTTTACTAAAAAGTGCTTCTCATATAAAAATTAAAAGTAGAAAGTCTTCCTAACTATTTTTTACGTAACAAGAAAGTTAAGAAAATAAAAGAAATACAAAAGAGAATAATAATAATAATTCTTATTACTCTTTTACTGTAACAGAAACTAATAACGAAATGAACAATTTAAACAATAAAAAAAATGTTACTGCTTTTTTAACTGCTATTGACCGAAGGTGCTCATTATCAGCAAACATAAATATGTCTTCACAGGTCACAACACAACAGAATTAAATAAAATTCAACAAGAAAACATTACGGGTTCTATACCAAAAATAATACAATAAACCAAAGAAGCAGGTAATACAAGAAATCTCATAACCATAAGCGAAAGGAAGGCCAGTCATAGGTGTTTCCAGCAAGAACGCACTGCTAAACAAGACTAAAGTTCTCAAGATGCTGCAATGCTGGTAACTAATAACAGATTTTCCGTACTTGCTACAGTGAATAATGAAGCTGAACCCGCTGTCAAGGAACAAAAACCTACCACGAATTACTTGCGCGAGCAAACATCTAATGCCATTATAAACACGTTTTTCCAGCTTGTAGGGAAGAACGTTTATGTTACGTTTATACGAATGGGACAAATACAAGCTTCCCGCAAGTCGGCCTGAATCCGAAAAGAAGAGCTACAATACCTTTCAGTTAAAAAATGCTAAACGTTTAACAATTGTCTCAAAGGACATTGACAGTTCTGTTCGCATTGAGGAAGTAAAAAGTGCCAAAGAAACGGAAATTACGTCGTAAGTTCAGTGCACAATATCCTACTAAAGAATAAAGTTCCCCTACCAGTGAATCGTGTTGAGATTGTATTTTACAACCAAGCACTGAAAAATTAACCAATGCTAATCTTGATTCAAAAAGTCAGTTCGCGGTAAAACAAATTTTAAAACAGACTCCCCAGATACAGTTTACAAACAATTCTTGTTCAATCAAAAACAAAAAAGAACTTCATGGCAAAATTGCAGGGTTTGTTCCAAGATGCGATGGCATCCAAAATATGCTTCTGTAAGTTTTGCTTAGCAAAAAATTAACCAGTTGAAAATATGATTCTAGAACGCCAATATAAATATGAAGTTGAATATTTTCTGCTAGCATATACTTCTAGTCTCTGAAACACATTTCCCATTTGCTTTAGGGACACTGGATTTTTCACATATGATACTAAACAACCGAGTAGAAAGGCATGTGGTGGTTCCACCGTCATAGTACGCAAAATAGTGCGCAATGCCACAAATTAGCGACGATTTTATAAAAGCTACGTATATAAATCTTACTGAATTCGAAATTACTGTCTAATCCGTGTACTGTCAGCCCAGGCACAAAATCGAAAACCATCAATTTGCCACGTTGTTTGCTACACTAGGAAAAAAGACCATTGCAGCTGGCGCTTCAAACTTCCTAGCCTAGCGGATAAACTGGACATCGTCTGCGGAGGTAAAACCATCTACTGGCCAACAATTATTGATTTGGCAATTGTAAAAAATATTAGACGTGATCAATTATTAGCCATTTCGTGCTATGCCCTATTTTTCGACCATTCACCAACAATCGTTATTTTACTGCCTTATTTCTTATCGAAATAACAACACGAATTGGTTAAATTATAAAATGTGTGTAAGCTCTCACTTAGCTCCCGCTAAGATCACTTTACGGACGTACTGACGGCCGCAGTCAGATATGCAACACTAAACAAACGTTCAGTTAAAATAAATTAATACCAATCATCGGCTGATCTACAGACTCTCGTCAGGGAAAAGAGAAGACTCAGAAGGCAATGGTAACATAGTCGTTCCCCACTAAGACTTGAAAACCGCGCATGGGTTAAATCATTTAAAAAAGCTTCTCACACCACACGACATAAATAGTTTCACATAATTTCTAAATTTCGTTGAAACCGTGATTAATTATATAAAATTTCCTGTTTACGTGATCAATGATATCTTACTTACCTAAGATTTGAATACAATAAATTAGTTACTACATTGATAATGTAAATTCTTTTAATAGAAAGATTCAATAAAATAAAAACAAGAGTTTAAAAAAATGAAGCTCTGGCTACCTCCCCATATTTTTTCTTTACACATCAGAGGACGGTGGGTAAAATCAATGGATTAATTAAAAATATTGCTTCGGTCTTCGAACTCCAACTTAGTTAGTTATACTTTTGAAATTACTAAGTTATATTTGTATTTTTGTATTTGAAGATGCACAATAACTGGAATAGGAAACAACTAGAAATAATTGCTGGTGTCAAAGTTTGAACAATCACCAATAACTTAATGTCATCAATGAACATCAAAACAATCTTAAATCATTAGCAACCTTTTTTATTACATTTCATTCCTTCCACTCCTAACTTACTTTCTTTATGTTTTTGTTTCCAGTAGATGATTAATAAAATATCAAACACGAAATTAAATATAATTTTTAACTTCTCAGTTATAATTAAAAAGGGCTCTAAATGAGGGAAACAAATAGTAGTCGGCTGTGAGTTTTTGGTTTAAAGCCGGTAGTTAATTACAAATATTTTATTGTCACCGTTTGAAGTTTTCCATCTTTCTACGATTGTTATCATTATGTTCGATCTTAGTGTTTTAATTACACATTTGTTTATGTTTGCATTTGTAAAAAAAAAACGGAGTGGTAAAAGAAAATTTAACTAGCCTTTCTCGAGAATAAACTGCACTCGTATATTATAAAGTAAGCTTTGTTCCTAATAAGCATGGAACGGCCTGCCTTTGGGCACATCTAATTCTACGAGTAATCGTTTTTTAGATAATCGTATATACCAAGACAACAAGCAGAGGTATGGTCCCTAAGCAACACAAACGAAGAGGTGTTATCGCAAACAGTTTCTATGCCACTGAAACTATTTGCGCTTCTCAGATTAGTCTTAATATATTTCTTCTTCCAAGCCTGTGGTTTCCACCGATATTGGGGTTAACACTGTTTACAACAATTTGCAAATTCATGCAAAATAGAAGAGACGGCACATTATTATTTCTGTTACACTGCAATAAACTTTTTTGATTGGTTCTTGATTCACTTAAAAAAAAAACTAGGAAACATTTTCCTGCCACAGACCGCTTTTTATGTGGACTCCATTTTATATGAACTACCGTTTTTCTGGTGGTTTTGAATTCTTCTCAACAAACCTTTTCATTTTATACCCATATCATATGGTTGCATAAAAAATTATTGGGCAGGCATTTTAATGTTACCGCCATTTCGCATTCTGCTCACCAAACCCGCTCATTTGATACTCATTTTTGGACATCCGTCATACTGGGATCAGTATTGTATCAATTTATTCTTCGTACTCTACACAACAGACTGTTTCATTTGATTTTCATACTCGTATCATGGAGTTGCATAGAGAAATAATTGGTCCCCTAACTTTGAGCTGCAATACGCCACATAGCGGAAAGTAGAAAAGATATTAAAATGAAATTTATACACAATATAAAGCTTGACATAACAAACAATTCTGTACCATTAACTTCAAAAATTCATATACATATATGTATATATAACGATATGTAATAGGAAAATTTGCATATCTAGAGCCACACTGAGTAGTATTCCCGGTCCATTGTATTCTACAGGCAAAATATATTGGCATCTATTAAAGTTTTGTTTGGTCTCGGATAGGAATTTAGTTAATATTTTATTTAATACAATTAATTATTTAATTAAACTTTGTAAAGATTTTTTGAATCAAATAGACATGCTAAAAGAATCAAGACAATTTTTTATTAAATAATTGCATTAATTAATAACTTGATGTTTTGTGCGTGTCATAAAAAGTAAATTTCTAAAAATTTTTAAATAAATTTGACTCCAACCGTTATTCTACAAACACTGCTGTTTTTGATGTATTTTACTAGTAAACTTGTAACTGGTACTTTTGAGAAACGGGTCCTATTAAAGCCAATTACGGTCCTATTAAAGTTTTAAACACTGTTTGTAGTAAAGGCTCTAGAGCCTGATTAATGATACATCGGAATACAAATAAATAATTAAGAATCGCAGTGAATTTTTCGTAAAATGCAGCTTATGTAATGCTGCTGTTTTTCTCGATCCTTTCAACAATTTTAGGGGTATGTTTTAAGAAGATCGAATGAAATTATAAAGTTGAAATCGAAGTTTAATTTTTTTTCTTTAAAAATTCACTAAAGCTATTCTTGACATAGACTTTTCAAAACTGTCAATGCGTTAAAATGCGACTAAATATACATTTGGTCAGCTAGTTCTCCACCTACGGCTAGCAGTAGTTTAAAAAAGTAAAGCTCTCAAATCCTAGAGTCTGAAAAACAATCTTACGATACGAAGTTATATATTTATTTCTGTAGAAATATTGTCAATTAACAGTCACATCAATGCGCTGACATGTCCAAATGTTTTTGATATAACAACTGCATTTAATTCATGCTTCTCAAAAAACTTATCTTTCATCTCGAAAAGTTTGCCTATTTTTTTTTTGTTTGCTTTTGATTTTACATTTGCCCCAAAAGAGAAAATATCTCAATTTCCACTTCAATTTGTCGGCTGTCATTTGTAATTGAGTTCAGTTTATTATAATGACAGGCGTAAAGATTTTTTTATACACAACAACAGCAATGGGGTGTTTTGATGTTGAAGAAATATTTGTTCTTGAAGCTGAATGCCTGAAGATAATTTGTAAAAATTTTAAATAAATTTTATGAACCCAATATAATTTTTTTTTTTAAAGTTGGGAAACAGCAACTTGAATGTGTTAAAGTGTTAAAGCAAATTTATGCCAATTAAAGCCGTTTTAAACATTAAGTAATGAATTAAAACAGAGAAATCTTAACTACACAAAATATGCAATGTGCCTCCTTGACAATTTGTCACATTGAATTTAAAACAAAAAAATGGAAGAGACCGAAGTAAAAATTATATTTAAAAATATTTTACGTGTCATACAAAGCCCAATTTTATAATTTATTGTATAAAATACCCACACAAATATTATGCTTTAAATCTGTAAAACATTAATGAATTTCAAGTTCTGTGTAATAAATTAGATGTTTTGAATTTTGTCAGTGCGTGTCTATGCATGTCGCTGTGCTCTTAATGTTCGAAACGAACAGCTGATGATTAAAGTAAATAAAAATTGTGTCAATACAGAGCAACGTAGTAAAAAATAGCGACAAACAACAGTATGTAATTTTACAAAATTTTTTATATAAACCTATATTTTTATTGAACCAACATTCACAGCATTGGACGAGTAGCCCAAAGAATTAGGAAAGAGGAATAAAAGCTGCAGGACAATCGGCTTAAATATGGCTACATTGATAACACACTTTCGATATTACCGATGTTCTCTAAGCGACTTAAAGTAGTCCTCATAAAAAGAAATCATTCGATTGAACAATCTGTGTTCACAAGATCAATTGCTTTAGGAATTTTGAGGCATGCGATACGAAAGACATGCAACTAATGTCTTGCTTATTCAATTCGTACCAAAATACTTACAAAACTTTTAACATGGCATGATACCGAACTTCTATGGCCGTAACATATCGATCACAAATCATAATTGCGGCATGAAATTCACAGCACGTGGTCGTTTTGTTGCTTGAAATCAGTATTAAAAAAACAGTGGTTTCTCGCTAGATCTAGGGGGTTTTCGTTATCAAAAATGGGTGGTTATGAACAAATCCTCTGAGTGTAGTTGTAGGTTAGTTGTAAAAATTGTTTTAATTGACGGTGTTTAGCAAATAAAAAGTAGCAGTGTTAAAATGAAAAAAATACTAAAATAAAAAATCTTGAGCGTGTTTTCAGTCAGCTAAACATAACCATAAGAATAAGTAGTTTATATCTATAATTCTCTCATTACTTTATATTTTGTTGTTAGAATATTTAAACCAGAGTTCGTATTTGGATATTATTACATTTTCTTTGTTCACAATATGATATAATTATTTGATTTAAATTTTCTTTACCGCTCACGAAAAAAATTTCGTTTATTTTTCACCGCACACAAATGAATGTTTCGGGCTTTTTCATTTTCGAGAATGTTTCTATTTTTCACTCTTCTCACCGAACGTGTACTTTTTTCATTTTACATAAATTTTGTTTTTCATTTCACAAAATGATCACGAAAGAACAACAATTTGTTAATTGTTTCCTGGTAGATCCGAACTGATTAACATGTTCTGATTTTTTACAAATACAATGTAAAAGAATAATTTTAAACATTTAATTGCGCATACTACGTACGTATGTATTGGTAAGAAGAAAAATACTAAAAGAGCTAACAAATTTCTATTCTTTCGGGAAATGGAAGAAAATCGCACAAATTCGTTCATTCATGTGCAAAAGCATTTTTGACAATCTGATGTGGTATTTTGTGTCTATTCGAATTGAAAAAAAAAAATAATTTTAAATTTAAGCAGCTTGAAAACTATTATACGAGAAAGTAATGTTAAAAAATATGTTTCCAGCAGGTCTATTCAAATTAAAAAAAAGTTAACATATTTTTAAGGATACAGTGCAATATATGCACAAATATGTACAAGCGAGTATTGTGAGAAATTTGCTGGCCGCTTTTAAAATTGTTTTTTATATTCCTTACGTTTTCCATTTTTTATTTTATTTCATATTATTTTGAAAATACGCATATATACATACATTAACCCGTTGCTGTAAACAGCCGTAATAATAAATTACGACCGCCATCAACAACAACCCCATGTCAAACTCCCTCAAGAAAACTGCAAACAAATGATGGATGATGTGCCAGACAGACTAAAAATTACGGAGAAAGAGAAAAGTCATAAATCGTAAGAAGGCTAAATCGAAAAGGGTTGCCCATTTAACAAAAAATTAAACACAAAAAAATATTAAGGCCTCTACATACAATTTTAAATTTCTCATTAAAATACGTAATAACACAAGAAGGAAAGACTATAAAATTAATTAGAAACATTAACTTTATCAGCGCGTCTGTTAAAAGTAATAAATTTCTTGATGAAAATTCATTAATTTCTAATCATTAAGACTTCTTGCTCGTTATCATTTTCAATGATCTCAAACACTATTTTTGGTCCTATCCCCCTTTCTCCCTCACTCACTCTCTCACAGCCCTTTTCGGCCGTTATCACCTTCTCAGTTATTCTTTGAGGTTTTATCAGTCATTTGTAAAACATTGCTTGTAATCATCATTAGTTTCAGGCTTTTAAATGTGTCTTTATTGTTGTTATTGTTGAACAAATTTAAATAAAGTTATTTATGAGCATTTAATTTTTTGTTACATTAATTTGAACATAACTGACAAAACATAAATTAGCTTCCGTTTTAAATAATTACACACAGTGAACAATCAGTCAACCATAAATTTTAAGTTGAAACAAACTTTAACACATTTTCATTCTGGAACAAAATTATACTCATTCCGTCTGAAACAACAAGACCGTTCGTTGTCATTGTCAATCTCACCCTCATCTTAATGAAGTCTAAGGGGCACTTTTCAGACACACAATTCTTACGAGTATATGAGTGTGTGTTGGAATATGCTGGCCATAAAATATTCCAGAATTTATTTCTTTATTATGCCTAAGGAAAATTCAAAAACGTTGTTTAGAATAAAAGCAGAGATGGCAAGGCGCTTTGTTTAGGGTAGGATAAAATAAATTTTTAGTTTAAAAAGCGATTAAAACTTTTTGGCCATCCGCAATTCAAACATCCTATGCTCGGCATGTCGAAATAATCAAAAAGAATCAAATCTTATATTTGAAAGAAGCCGAATTATTTCAAGTAATTTCAAATAATCTTGATTAGTTTTAGACTACTTGTGATCGTAATCAATTAGTATTCTTGCGAAACTGGAAATATTTGTAATCTACTTAACATTTCTTAACAGCAAAAATTTTACCGCCATCGGTCTCTTAATTGGTTTGGTAAACAAGTTACTGTATGCGATTAATTACCTAACTGTTTTGGAAGTAACAAAATATAATGAGCGGAAACTGTACGAATTTTCACATATACGTTAGAAATGACGTTTAATGAGGGCTGAATATATACCTGTGGTCGATAAGAAGTTGAGAAAATTAATCTCGCTGATCGTCGTTTAAGCACCAGAAAATCAGCAGACAATATTATTGCATCATTCCGATTGGGGGAAGACATTTTGTCGGATACTCCGTTACATTATAACACCTATAGTACTTTAAGGGAAATAATCAAAATTTCTTTATTTGAACCTAACTTAAGTAGAATAAAAGCTGCAAAGCAATCGGATTCATTTTTGTTGCTGATTTCCAATTTCTTGAAGTCACCATAAATTAGTGAAATTCTATCTATCAAACGTCGAAGTTTCATTGGTTTTTCGCATTCAAACAAGTCGTAAATAGATTGTAAAGAGACGAGCTATACAAGGAAGTTCAGTCCGATATAGAGAGTAATAATCATAAAACTGTTCCCATTCCGATATTGTTGCAAAGGCACTGGTCATTCTTGGTTGCAAAGTTCTAAATATGTGAAAATCTGATTTGATACAATTGGACGAATATGTATTTTTTGCAGTTCTAAAACGGAACTGCGCTTACAAAGTTGTACGTTGGCGGAGCCGTCAAAACTTCATGTGGAGGCTTTAGGTTAAAGAAAAGAGTGCTCCAAGAAATATTCTTGAATTAGTAAAAGTTAAAGTAGCAAAAAAAACTCCATTAATTAATACATGTGTCCAGAACATTTTTTATAAAAACCGGATGCTGGCTTCGGGTATATATTTAACCGGTGGCGTTGGCATTTAAATATTATCTGCCGCTTATCTTATTGCATGCGGCAATCTTGCTTTATGCAGCTCGGTAAATAAATAAATGATAAACTTGCAAAAAGTAATAGAAAAATTTTAGTGAAGATATTCATAAGAAAACTTAATTAATAAAAAAAATGTAAAAAAAAAATATTGTTTGTTTTATTTATTATCTCAAAAATTAGCTTTTATAATAAATTTGCTGAACAAAGAATAAAATACACTCACGCAGGAAATCATGCGATGTGTATACTAGAATTGCAGATATGCCACGGAGAGTTATTTCCGTTAATATCAGAAAGAAAACTATTGCTCCCCTTACTTTATACAATACCTAATGATGCAGTTACCACATTGGGGATGACTTTTCACTAGTTGTTTTACCAATTAAATTTTCTTAAATGATATAAAATAATACTAAGAAGTTGTTGAAGAAGGTCAATACGAAATCGGCTTCAAGGAATTGATTTAAAAATTACCCTGGAGCCCATTCGTAGAAGCTTTTCATAGTATATACGATTTTCCACCACTATTTATAATGTTATGTAAAACGAAAGAAGTATTACCTTACTAGCCCGTTCTTGCTAAGCATTGTCCATCTCTGTTCGTTATGTTTAGTCATACTAATTATTACGCACACGCACACGCACTTTTATTTATTTTGAAGAATTTTGAACTTAGGCATTAAGCAAACACCTAGCAACAGATAAAACATAAATATTTAAAAGGAAAACATCAGCGAAGTTATAACGTAAATGTGTGAGAATGGCACTAAAACAAACGCACATATTGATAAATACAAAGGGTGTATTTTTAATCGTTTTAAAATTGGCTTTACATTGAGGATTACTTCCTTCTATTTTCATTTGGGTATAATTTTTTGTAATACGGCTTCACCAATTGAGTCATAAACAGAATTGCTAATGCTTTTTTTATTATAAAGCCGAGACCACTCAGGAGCATTGAACAAGTTTTTGAGGAATGCATAATTGCGGGGGGTTGACAACCTCGTAACGATATTCCGCAACAGATCGTTTGCCGACTGGAAAAACAATATTTCTTATTGCCCGTAAGTATCCACACAAATCTTACAAACAAAATAACAGTAAATTAGCTCTAAACTCTAAACAGTGTACATAATTAATAAATTTATCTTTATTTTTAAGTTTTATGCCTCTTAAAAATACACGCTCTTTTTTACATAAAATTAAATTATAAAATTATTTAGAACAAAATAAAATAACCACAAAAGTGACACAAATCGTTAAACATTAAAACTTATTTTATTTCCATTGAACTCGTAAAAAAAATCAACCAAAGTATTTTTTTTTTAATTTAAAGGCCCAAAGTGTTTTAAAGTAATTAAAAGGGATACCCTGTAAATATGTTTTGTGTGGGATTAAATCTTTTAAACGTTTATAAATACTCTCAAATCCCTTCAATCTGGGTTAAAAAGATCTTCAAGATGGTGGGAACAGTAATAAACATTCATTAATGATTCTTATCCCCAAAAGGAGTTGGTTGGTTGGTTGGTTAACATGGTAGCCTGCCGCACGCAGGCTGTCAAGTAAGGTCTGAATGACCCCGTTTTGACAAGACCATACCACTCGCCAGGTAAATGGTGTCTTAGAGCCTATGCTCGCGCTAAGACTAGGGAGCTAGATCCATCCCGTAGCCGTGAGATATCTTAAAATATCGTTGAAACGGCACCTAGATATCTCACTGAGATCCTCCAGTATGTAGTCTCCAAGAAATTTGTGTCTCCTGACAGCCAGCGCAGGGCATTCGCAGAGAAGGTGAAAAACCGTCTCCCCTTTCTCTATGTCATTACAACTGCGACAGTGGTCATTATAGGGGAGTCCAAGTCGCCTGGCATGTTCTCCTAACACCCAGTGACCTGTTAATATTGCTAGCAACCTCGATAAGTTCCTCCGATCACAACCTATCAGTTGTATAGTGCGCCTAAAATCAAAATAGGGCCACTTCAATTTAGAGACCCTACATGTGATCAGCTTCCTTAAGAAAGTGACTGAAGATGCCGCTCTTAATACTCCCCAAGGGGATTGCGACTGATTCCACATTGGGAGTATTTAGAGCGGTTCCTTCTTTGGCTAGTTTGTCTGCTTGTTCATTACCAAAGTGGTCCCTATGCGCAGGGACCCAAACCAAGGTAACATCCGCTAGGCTCCCTAGCCTTGACAACTCTCTCTTACATCGACTGACTAACAGAGACGTAGTTTTGTATGATCTGAGTGACAGAAGCGCCGCCTGACTGTCGACGAAAATACCGCTATTCCCACGTATATTTCTGTCGTATAAAATCCCTCATGCCTTCATAATAGCAAGTATTTCCGCTTGAAATACGCTGCAATTATCCGGAAGACGATATGAGATGCCTATCTCAAGATCACTAGAAAAGACGCCAGAGCCTACACCGCTGTACAGGAGTAGTTCAAATGAAATGTTTTCCAATTTCCTAAAGATTAACTTGCACGTTGCAGCCATCGGATAATGCAACATTTCGCCAATCTGGCATAACAAAAATCCAATTTTAGGGATATTTTCTTCATAAAGAAAGGAAAGAAATACCACGGACAACAACAAAAAATTCAGTTTAAAGATGTTACTTAGAAAACGAGTAGTACGTCAAATGTCATGCCCACTTCTAATATTAATTAATTATATCGAAGAAAATTGTATGTTTGTTCTTAAACTATATTTCTTCTGGCTACTTTCTGGCCCATTTTAATAATAACACTATGCAACAAATTGAAAAAAATTTTCTGCCAATGACGAGCCACTCTATTTTTTTTATATATTGTGGTTGCCTAACTACAAAAATCACCTTTATTTTAAATTCTAGGGATAGGTTTTTTTTTTTAATTTTGTTCAAACGCCTTGTTCAATTTCGTTGTGTTATATGTCTACAAACAGCCATAAGTCATTCTAATACCATTTTTTACTATACCCATTAGTTTTGGAGTTATTTCGAAGAAACTGAATTTTTTTTCGAAAAATTTTGAAATTTTACATTTTCAAAAGTTTATAAAAAATATAAAACCGAAAATTTTTACCAGTTTTATTATTTTGTAATGAAGCTACATATAATAAAAATAAAATGAGCCATAACTTGTGAAAATCAGTGGATAAATACTTATTTTATTCCCGAAACACCAAAAGTACCCAATTTGGCCCAAAAATCGTTTTCTTGTGTAATTGATAACACTATGCAACAAATTGAAAAAAAAAAATCAGACTTTGAACAACCACTATATTTTTTTTTTAAATCTTGCGGTTGCCTAACTACAAAAATCATCTTTATTTCAAATTCTATGGATTGGTGTATTTTTTTTTTTTGAATTTTTTTTTCTTTTAAAATATGGGACTTTTTAAGAGGTTGCTTCACACATCTTATCATAACTTTCAAACGGAATGTTATATTTCGTTATGTTATACGTTCGAAAATTTTTAATTACGTATGCTTTAAGTCATTTTAATATTCTTCTTTTCTATACTCATCAGTTTTGGAGTTATTGTGGAAAAACTGAAAAATGTTGTTATTTTTTTCCAAAAACTGCTAAATTTTTCATTTTAAAAAATTTATAAAAAATATAAAAACGCTAGTATTTATCAGTTTTCTTGCTTTATGATATAGCTACATATAATAGAAATAAAATGAGCCATCATTTATAAAAATCAATTTGTACATACTTATTTTATTACTAAAAAAACCATAACTCATCAAAAAAATATAGTGGTTCTCTAATGTTTTTTTGGTTGTTGCATAGTGTAATTAATATTTAATATTTCTGTAACAGCAGATTTGATAGTTTTCGAATGTTTTCCAGTTAGCTTCGTTCAGCAGTTCATGTTTTGTACACCCAAGCTGAAATCAGGCTTTTTTATTGCTAAAGTTTACTTTGAAAAATATGACTCAATGGGCAAAACTCATCGGGCATTATGGTGCTACACAAAAATATGCAATCCTGTTTTATTGAAGTTCATAAAATAAGGACAACTTATGAATATTTTCGATCACTTCGTTTAGTATATTTTTTTACTTCTAAATATCGTAATTTTATTATTTGAAAATTGATTTTAATTTGTTCTGTTTAAATGTTTGAAAGGTCGGAAATTGACTGAGTTATGATCGCTTAAATTGAACATTTTGTTGAAATGAGGCATAGTGTTTATTATGATTCAAATGATATTGTGCTTACTTTTCATAGGGGTTATGTGTAGTCCCATGCTCATGTCGATAATTCAGTCTGACTTACTGCGAAGAGTTTTTGAAAATTTTACCTTATACTACATTTACATATACGCAAAATCTAGTAGATTTCAGCTCAAATCTCGAAGGAAATCTCTGCCGTTTACACCAATGCTTTTTGACGTATTATTGGATTTCATTTTCATAACAAAAACAGCTGACTGAAGAAAGCATAAAAAATTGGCTCTAAACTTAATTAAATTCGTGCTACAATTGTCTTTATACACATAATTACATATAAAATATTACTTACACTTTATTCATTATTGTTTTATCCATATTGAAAACACTTATTTTAAACTTTTATTATTTTTTATGTTGCTGTAAATATTTTGTTTCTACCGCGCTTTTTTTTTTGTTGCAAATGTCAAAATCTTCTTGTTCAGCGCTGTATATTTCAGTACATTAGCAAAAAATACATAGTTGCATCATTTAGTATTGCAAGATTTTGAGAGATTTTGCTAAAATCTAGTTCGAAAGTAGATTTTGTTTTGTATGGGAAATCTGGTGGAAATGAACTAGATTTCGCTCAAAATCTCATAAGTACCAGATTTTGCGTAGATGTAAATGTAGTATTAGATTTGTATGCAAAATCATGTTTTGGCTATGAATATATCCCCGATACTCTGCGAAAACTTGCAACGATCTTCGATAGATCGAACAACCTCAATTGGTGAAATTAATTTCTTGAAGAAAACATCAAACGGACCGGACCCATGGAAATAATAAGTTCTTTTGATATTTTGTAAAAATCGTTTGTGTCTATCCTCTTATTTAAGGAAGAGGATTTGAAATCAATATTTTTATATAAAATGTTTTTGGAATGAATAGTGGGTTAAAGGTAAAATATTATGAATCATTTACATGTGAGTGAGTTTGTATGTGTGTGTAGATATATAAGCAGAAAGTATTACACAAGGCACATAAATTATGATTATGTCTTTTTGAACAAAGCTTAGTAATTCTCGTAGCAAATTAAACTAAATTAACATCAAAGAAATCAAAAATTTGATTAAAAAAAGTTTTACAAGCAACCTTGCGGTGAATGGGAATTTATCAACATGAATAAAAAATGAATAGAAAATGTTATTATTATTAAATCAAAGGAATCGACCAAACAATTGTTAAAATGTTATTTTAACCAAGGCATGAATTTTTACAATCATTACAAATGTGTATTAAAGCTATTAAGTCTAAAAAAATACGTATTAAATTTAAGAGGCAACATGTGGTTTGGAGCAGCTTTAGCAAAAAATAAATTCAATCATATGGAGATTCAGTTGCTGGCGTATAACTCGCCCTTAATTACACCAATTTGCATAGCCCCTAAGACTAATGGTTGTATTAATGATTGAAGTGGTTTTTCATTCAGATGACCTGGCTCTGAAACCGTGTTTTAGATAGGCTCTGCCCTTTTACCAACGGAAGGTCATAGTCAGTTATATGCCTTTCAATAGGCACGGATTGATGATTACCAGTAGTTTAGGAAGTGATGTTGACTGCCAAGACACTCACGGAAATCTAAATAAAGTCAAATCAATGAGCACAGTCTTTCTGCTATGTTGCTTTGTCAGTGTTTGTCAAATATCTTATTTATTAGTCGCTGATGACAAAATGCCTTAAAAAATTACATAATTGAGCAGCACGTCAAACTGATACAAGTTTGTTTCTACCAGGGACATAACTTTTTTAATGCCGCAATCATGACATATTGCTGTCTGGGGGATATAGAAGAACGATTCCCCAAGGTCTACCGCCTGAAATTGACAGACTGGTTCCTTCGAAGCTTTACCAGTAACTAAATGACTGTGACTACGGGCACTAGTAGCTCCCGTGGCTGTAAATTTCCGACTGGCTGTTAGTCGTGGCTGGGGTTAAGGCCCAAATAGTATAGAATTCTATGTTAATCTAATGGTTAAGAATTCATGAAAAGGTACTGTAGAAGAAAATGTAGTGAAGATTTTGAGGCGGTAGCGTCACTGCTCTGTACGTTCCGTTATTTAACCCCATTGTTTGACCTGGCTAACTTAAAACAACCAAACGGCTAGGCCGTTTAAACTGATTTGTTTAGAAAACTACGAGTATTTCTTAAAAGTCTCAAAATGTGTGGTCCAATAAAATGTTCACCTTGGATTTTATTAACTTCCCATCTCTTTTCTTATTCATATTTCATTTTACTGATCATTTGGTTTTCAATTTCTTTAAAACACTTTCAAACAACTGTGTTGAATACGTTGTTGATAAAATGTCAAACTCTTTAAAGCAATTTTGACATTCTGCTACATCTTTCATATATGTACTAGTTTCTATTCCTGCTAGTATTGTCGTCGATGTGAGCTAATTACTAAAGTAGCTATACCAGCTTTAAAATAAACATAATGCTCAATAGAAGTATTTTAACATCGACCAGCCCCTAATTGGGAAATCCTATAACATATTTGAAAAATATTGTGAAAATTGTAAAATTTTAAAATTGAAACGTGCCTTAATTTTAGGAAGAGATAATTCTAATTATAACTTTGTTCCGCCCGCCTCCTCTCTAATGAATCTTAATAATTTGTTGCTGGCATTATGCACAATAATGCCCTGCCCGGGTACTATTTCCTACTCAGGCTGTTTGCAAATAACTCTATACCAATTTATAGTTTGACAATAACTTTCAACATCATTATATCAATAGTCATGACTTTTTTTAATTTTTATAGCCACATCCACCAATGACAGACAGACTAAAAACACTCCCATATTTTTCATCTGAACAGCGTAAAACTAAAAATTAACTGTTAAAGTTTTTTTTTTTCATTTTTGTTTCGTTCAATTCAGTTCAATTTAGTTTGCAGAACTGAATTTAGTACGAGTATCACTGCATGAACAAACTCGTACATATTTCCAAGTTAAATAAAATTTATGACTAGACATTCGAATGTATGGCGGACACAACAATATATTCAAGTTATTGTAAAACTTACAACAATTTGTGTTGCATGAACGACAGAATTAAATTTTAACAAATGGTCAGCTGAAATTGATATTTATTTCTTAATTTATCGTCATGACAGTTTTGCGACATATTGAAATTTATGTCATATACAAACGGTATCGTTTAAGTTGTTTTTTTTAACTTTTTGTTTTTTATTCTCTTTGCTTTTCATCTTTGCCTTCCATTTGAGGAAACATAGCTTTTGATCTCAGTATGATGTTGTTTATAGTAGCAATAAATTGTGGCTTAAGTGTACCCTACTTTAGTTTAACATGAAATAACTACTATTAATATCAATTTTAAATATTTAAATTTAATTATGTTGCAATATTGAAATTCAAAGGTTGGGTCTTTGGCAGTCACCTACAATTTCTGACATTAAAGGACTCCGGCAACTTTTAAAGCTCTTGCGACCCCTAATTAGCATTGAAAGTAAGAAAGACCAATAATGTCTAGACCATACTCCTGATGGAGCTAAAATTTTCATATCTAAGCTTTCAAAAATTTACGACGAACCGTTGTGATGCAAACAAATTAACATTCACCCAAGAATTTGGGAATAATCGCTCAATTATATTTAAAAAAATTGTTGGGCGTTTTTTCATATTCATAGCTGTATCGTTTTCATGAACAATCGCGTAAGTGTAAAATCACACTCTCGAAGCAGCCTAAAATATATTTGGTCAAAAATTCTGGGATTAGCCGGAGTTTCCCCGACTTTGGTTCATTACGCTGTCTAGGGGAAAAAGAGTTTAAGGCTAGATTATCGGAGAATAGTTTACCGCACATTGCAGGCTAATATACTATCAATTTAAAATAGGAAAGTCAGAAACAATGAAATTCGGATTGAGTAATGGGTCATCAGAGCATGTGCTATGCGATTGTCTAGCTCTCGACACTCGTATAATAAAAGTATTTGGTATGAGCCCAAGAGGTCCATATGGTCTTTCACTTAACAATCTTAGTCGTAGACTAAATCATTTCCAATGAAAGGCGGCACGAAAGATCCAATGGATCGTAATGCATAGGGCCTGGATAATAATAATAATGTTTTGGGCACTAATTTTTCTGGATGTAAAGAAAATCTCTTATAAACCACCATCAAACAAAAATTTTATGGTGGTTTAAAATAATCCCGGGAATAGAATCTTTTATCGGAAAATCGAGAAGATAAACATACATTGTAGGTTTCCCTGGAAACCAGGTAATTAATTTTCAGTTCCTACAAGCTGAATATTCAATAAAAAGTAATGGCCAAATATGTTTTGAAATAAAAACGTATGTCGTGCTTTTATGCAAACATATTTTGCCATAATCTGCCAAATATGTCAGAATACTTCACTAGTGGTTAAAATAAGTTGAATAAATAAAGAAGTAACATTCAAAAATGGACACAGGCGGTTATGAACAAAAATGAAATCATATTAAACCTGAAAACTAAGTATTAAAACACAAGTTGACTTATGTTGTTTTTACCTCTAGGGCCGATTACAGATAAATGGCAAACTGCTAAATATTTAGCAGGAATGCGAAAAATTTTTTAACAATTTTTTTTACCTTTTTATCTATTTACTTTATGGTTGTAAATTACTTTTTGGTATTTGAATTTGTCCCATTAGAATCATCTACGGAAAGCTAATTTTGGAACTAAATATAACCGACATAAAAACTACGCAATCACACCTCATTATAATATAACACCTCTTATAATTTGTTTATATTGTCCAGACAATAGCTATGGCCTCGGGAGAAGACGATAAAGGAAAATATCAAAAAACAGCTAATAGTGAAGTCAAAACCGAACAATAAAAGTTCTTTCAAAATTGTAGGTAGCTTTAATAATATGTCTGTTCCTTGCAGCAGAGGAAGAACATAAATCCAAAAATAATAAGGCCATGTTCCTCTCCAAACATTTTGGCCGATAAAAGTACTGAGATCAAAATGTGGACCAAGTTCTTGATGTATACAATGCCATCCTGTTTCTAAATTTCTAGTTTGGAAAAATTTTCCCCACAGGTCTTTATCATGATAGAAAGATAAAATCATATTGCCAAGCTAGCAAGTTACCTAGAAAGGGAATGGTATTGTACATATCAAGAACTTGATCATCATTTTGAATTCAGTACTTTTAACGACTGAAATTTCTGAATAGCAACTGGGTCTTCTTTTCGCATTTATGCTTTTGCGTGGATCTGAATCCTTTTTTTCAAATTATTTTTTTGAAATTATGTATGTATAAAACTTCTTTTAACTTAGCATACAGACGGTTGGGTCATATGAAATTTTAGCTCTCTACCAATAGTGCAAAGAAGGCGGAATTCAATCCCCCTAGATGAAAAGTACTCGCTTTCAGATATTTCGGTTTATTTATTCTTCCAGATCTACCTATATAGGAAATTTCAGCTCTCTAGCTATACTCGAAGTTCCCTATAATATTGATGAGTGAGTCAACACTCTTTACACCTTCATATCTCGGGAAGCTCGTATGGTAAAACTCAAACTAGGCCTATGAGGTTACCTGTATGTAGAGTCCTTATGTTTCCAGTTTCCTTATTTTATGATTAAGGCAAGCAAAGTTATGAGGGGTAAAAATAATACAAACGCTTTCGTGTAATATACACACTGTGTGCATAGTTCTGAACTTGGCCTTAATTTGCCATATAAAATGTAGAAGTACAAAAAATCATCAAATTTGAAAACAAAATAAATTTTTCCCTCTGTCAAAATTGCAATTTGTTGTAAAGCAGCGCTTAATATCTGATAACTTGTATAGAGTGCAGAACAAGCGGCACAACCTCATAGAGAAATTGATCTAAAATTATTTCTGTTCTATTTTTCATTTTCCTATTTGCGTTATTGATTTATTCGATCACATCAAAATCACAGTCAACTATTAGAACATTTATCAATAAAAAGATTGAGTACAAAAAAATATTAATAAAAGCAAGTTATTAAAACCACTTAAGGCAGAAGCAAAAAGCAAAAAAAAAGAAACAAAATTTCAAAATACGCAAAAACACATACAAATCTCAATTATAGCTGTCACTTTTTGAGACGACAAATGTCGTTTTTATTATTAATTAAATGTCAGATTATACTTAAAACTGCCAACATGCCAACGTTTTGTGGATGTGTACTCATAATATGAGTCTCAAATCAGTTGAACATTTTTTTAAAGAATATTTTTCTTTATAGAAAACAATTTTAAATATTTTGGCTGATGATAATGTCTCGTTTCGGTTTTTATTCTTAACTTGCCTTTGAAGGGGGGGAAGTATAACAACACAATTTTATGATAATTTTAAAAAAGAAAAATTTGATGTGGTTTTGTAAGAAACTTTATTTACGATAACAATTTTAATGTTGTCAAGTTGTCATTCATTGAGTAAATTATTTTTTATTTAAAATTAATTTTGATTGGTGTTTTCTTGACATGTGTTTTCTGGTTTTCGACTAAAGATTTGCTTTTTTTAAATATTTGATTGAAGAAAAAATAAGACATGAAAGAACATGTTTATTAATTTAGAGTGACATATTTTTAATGTAATCGTGTGTGTGTGTCTGGTTTTGATAAAATATTTTTCTAATAAATACAAACCTAAACAGTATTGTGGCATTGGGGCTACTGCTTGTCAATTTTCATTGAAATGCAACATTTTAAATCAATTAATAGGCACCAGATTTGAAGATGTTGAGCAACTCATTTTATGCAATATTTTTAAGAGAATTTGCATTACTTGTTTCTTTATAGGAACTTCGACTTGATTTTTTGATCTTCACTTTCCAAGACTACAAATACATTTGCAAAATGTAATAATATGTATGTGGTGTAATTGTCCTATTACATCTTTAGAATATTATGGCCATTGTAAAATATTTGGAAAAAAAATTATTCAATTAATTCTTTTTACTGGAAAATATTTTTTTTATTTACCTGCAATATTTTCTAATGTTTAAAACACAAATCCAGCGAAAAGTTTTCGTCAATTTGCTTGGTGCAATCGCCCGCGAATCAGAATATGTATTTTAATCGGCATTGACAGCCACTTCATTTAATATCACAATTGAGATCACGTGAATATCGCGAAATTCGGCAACTCATCAGTTTATCTTATTAATAAGTCCCATATCTTTCTATTCAAAAAATTCATCTTCTCAAATAATCAAGCGAAGTCTTACCTGTACTAATCTAATTCAGGTCTTTGCTTTTTTTATGAGATTTCAATTTTGGGCAACATCTATCCTAGGGTCCATTTTGTAATACAGGAGTGTAAAATTATATTCATGTTATACATTTCTAGTGTTGCTGTCCTAATGGAGAATGAATACGAAAAACTCCAATATGCCAGAAGTGCACAATGCGTTTCTTTATCAGACTCTGGAATTATAAAACTTTCTTTATTCCTACTAAGATTTTCTTACTTAATTTTTTGGAGAACAGCAATGAGA
The DNA here is from genome assembly GCA_963932375.1 of Phania funesta. Lineage (NCBI taxonomy): Eukaryota > Metazoa > Arthropoda > Insecta > Diptera > Tachinidae > Phania > Phania funesta. Next base: position 96,007,049 of record OZ010653.1, on the reverse strand, counting down.
GATGGCTCTAAGATAAGCGTTTGTTTGGTGGTATAGTTTTTTTAAATTGGCAATAATGGTTGATATGTGAGACGTTTGACAGCTGTTACTTCTTTTGTTTTTAGTTTGGTTTACCATTCCACAATCTCTTCTGGGTTATTAGAGCCCCATATGCGGAAATTTGGTTTAATTATTTGGCGTATTCTTCATTTATTAAAACCCTTCACTAGATAAATGCCACTTCAGATGACAGATATTTAACAGCTGATAGCCTTGCCAGACCGGCGGTTTTGAAACTATAAAATTGATAACCCGTTACATACATATACTGCTAATACCGTTTAGAAAATAGAGCACCTAATCAATGCTTAATTAACAACACATTTGTTATTCAGTGTCAAAATTGTATTTTAAGCCTTGAAAGGTTTGACAATGTGCACTAAAACTTGACTAGATAACAATTACTCATTGGGGTCCCTCTGAAATATATAAAATGAATACAAAACCTAATCACGATATCGCTATTAAAAATGTCATATAAATAAATAAAAAAAAAAGGAAATCGGAAAACACACATTTGCCTAAATATTTGTATAAGTATAAATGGATGTGTGTGAGTAAATTGTAAGCTCAACGTAAATGTTTAAAATTATAACAAATCTAATAAATTACAATAAACAAAATGCAACACAACAAAAACACATAAAATCAAACGCCAACAAACAATTGAGATACAATAAACAATTTAATAAAGGCGGTATCTGTTGGCTTTTTACAACCCAACTCGAGCACAATACAACAGATAATAACCCAATATACTCTTCCGCCAACAACAACAACATCAACACCAGCAAACACAACAACTGCGACTATAAATGGAAATACAATAAAGCAAATTTTCGTTCATAAATAAACGATTTTTTGAACATTAAACTGAATTTGAATTTATAGACATTTTCGTTAAATATGTATTCATGAGTATATTTCTTCGACAACAACCAATATTTCTAAACGATTTATGTGTGTTATTCCATGTGTGTATGTGTGTGTGTGTGTAAATTTGTCTGAGTTTCTTTATGTTTATGTTTTTTGAATTTTTCTTTTTGCTAAACTCTCGTAAAAAGTGTAATAAAAAGGTGCACGAAACTTTTAATAGCTTTAGTCATAATCGTAAATTTTAAAAGCGCATTCATAGAACATTCAAAATATTGGCTTTTCACAACTTCATTTTTCCCCCGCTAGTTTATAATATTTTTTTTATAGTTTTCTGTCTGTCTTATTTTATGATTATAGTAGTTATTGGTGTATTTTATTTCATTGTACTCTACGACAAGTTTATGGCAGCTGTAAGAGGGATGTATGTTTGTGACATTAATTAGTGACTGTCAGTGGCGTAGCGTGTAGGATGCAAGAGGAGCATTATGCATCGGGTGCCATTTGTTTATGGGCACCGAGTTTTAGTTTCAGGGAAGTATTTGTCACTACATATTTTTTAATTTTCATCAGCAGATAGCTTTAAACCCATTTACATATACACATGTATGTATAAGTATGTATATGTGTAACTCTTTTCTATTATGAGAACTTCACTTAATGCACCTTCTTTTGACTCTTGCAATCACATTATCCAGATTAAATTTGTATGAATTTCTGGTTTACGGTGATTTATTGGCGAATTTAAGATTTTTTTTTAATTTTTTGTCATATTACCTCTTTTCTGATAAATTTGTCTGTGACATTTCGTCAATTTGTTGAAATTTTATATGTTTGGTAAAATTTCAAAGTTTAGTGAAATTCGGTTTCAAGTGAATTTAGTTGATTTTGGAAAAAGTAGTTCTTCTAGTAATAATTTTGTTTTGATTTTCTAATTTCAGATATTTGATTTTTAGCTTATTTTCGCTTGAAAAAATTTATGTTCTTTAATACATTTTTTTTAATATACGTGTATATTATTTTTTGTTTTTAATATTTTTGTTTTTCAATTTTAAAATTTTTGTGCATTTCTGATTTGGTGCAAAAAAAATATTCTTATGATTTTTTTATTTCTTCATATTCTGGTAGAATTGCGAGAACTTTCATAAAATATTTTTTTTGCTGTTGTAAAATTTCGACTTTTTGGTGAAATTAAATTTTTTGGTAAGAATTTCCAAATGCGAATTTTTGGCGATATTTGAGGTTTTTAATTTAGAGTTTTCGTTAGTTAAAATTTTTATAGAGATGATCTAAGTTTTGGAATATCTATTTAATATATTTTTGTATTTTGGTAAAGTAGTAGTATGCTTCGTATATGTCTGCAATAGAAACTCTCAATCAGGAGGTTAGATGGTCCACAAATCTCCAGGTTGCGGTAAGTTCACAGCAGAATCAGTCCACCACTAGTAAGTCAAGCTACATAGAAGGATGAAAGACATATGAGCGATTAAACATGTTAATTTAATTTCAAAACACTGACACAAATGTGATGATTTACAACATGAGTGCAACTATTTTCAGCTTCTTTCAACCGTAGTTGTCTTTTTTGATTTACTGATTTTCTTATGTTGTATAAGAAAGTGTTCCTGTGTTTCATAAACCGTTTTTTAACGGTACAAATACTTCCCTAGGACATTTTCACAATGGCGTTTTTGCATTACCGCAAGCAAATGGCAGCTCTCAGTTTGTGCATGGCTCTTTTTTACTCAAATACTTATCTAATACTTAGCCACTTTATAAACCCATCTTCGTGGAACTACACGTCGTCCAGATCCATGTTGTCCAATCTCAGATATTCTGTTCTGATGTTCCTGTAGGGCATGTCGTTCATACACACTGCTAAATTGATGTTTTTGGCGACAGTATTGCTTTTATGAGTCCGACCGCTATGTCGATGAAAACTATCGATAAAACCAGTTTCTGCAAATCTCATACACCTCTTCGACTTGTTGACACATTAGACGCACTTTTCCGACAGACGCGTTCGTCTTTATTTGGGTAGCATTCCTTTTGATGTAATCGGAATAATCATGGGCGACGATTGTTATATAACAGGGTTGCCATTATCACTAACAAAAAACTCCACAAAATTTAAATTATGGATTTTTTTTTGGGACACGATTAGATCGTGCAATTTTAGTGTCATCAGATAGTTTTTTGTAGACTTCTTTACATTTATCGACCTGGCAGCCTACATTTGACTGTAGTAAAGGAGTGAGAATAGAAACTTGTGTTGATTTTATTATAAATGTCCTAACTTCTTTTGAATAAATGTGTTATAACACTTAACGGCGAACTCTGGTTCCTGAAATTCCCTTAAATCAGATGATGGAATTCTGATACTTCTAAATAATATTTTCAAAAATACTGTTTTTTTGAAGATCCCCTTTATTGATTGTGTAGATCCCCTTTATATGTAGAATTTGAATAGTTGTTTTTTTAAGAATTCTTGTGACATCAATACTGTTAAAATAATTTTTATGTTGTAGTTTTATTTCTATTCTCATATCTAAATACTCTAAGATTGATGTCTACTTTTTTAATTTTCTTTATTATTTTCTGTGTTATTTATTGCTTCTTATGGGCCACGCAAGTAATATAATTATGCAATAAGTCCTCTTGAAATGATTTATTGACAACGTCAACACTTATACAGTAAATCATTAACACAATATTGTTTATTTATCAAGATGTAGATAAATTGCGACCCCCACTTGCAAAGAACTCAAGAAGCGTTTTCATTTTCTTCACTCTTATCGTACTTAGATTATCGTGCAAAAATTTATGTTGAAAAAGCTTTAGTTTTAGTTGCATGCCATTCGGAAATGTAACCATATAATAAGTTACCATAATTAACGCTCTTAGAACCACTAATTGCGATTATCAGTTATCGGTTGTAACACAAAGTGAAATGTTTGGCTAACGGTTCAATAAAAAAATTGATTTGTTCTTTTACTCGTCTAAAAAATTTGAATCAGCAACAAATAAATAAATATTTTCTGCAAAATTTACATACAAATTAAAAACCAAATTTCAAAATAAGTTTGGAAGAAAAGGTCGTTGTTGACCGCAAAAGCAATTGGTGCTGTAGAACGTATTATCAAGAAATACTAAAATGAGTTAACTTGCCATGAAGCGCAGCAATTAGAGCTGAGTTCCTCTAAATTGTATATACTGAGGACATGGTTTTCCAGTAAGATGAAGCCGCATGCTATAAAGCTCGTCAACAATCGACCTGCTAAAGGAAAATTTTAACCTTTTGAGATTATTTTGCGAAAAAACCATTCACTTAAAGGAAAACAAACATTAAGTTGACCGCTGCTAAGCTACGACCCATAATGCTGGTATAAGTAACCGAAAACCGGACTTACATATTTCGCTACATTCGAGATAACCGTGGCAACTTTAATAAAGCCAAATTTTTGTTTGCAATTTTGTAACCGCCTGTGCTTCAAAATCAAATATTCCATGTCAACGAACGCCTCTTTAAAATCGAATAAAGAGTTTTAGATATTTCTTTCTTTTTGTATACAACCGATTATTTGAGAAATTAATTAATATTTTGTACAGTCAACGTAATAAATTCATAAACAGCGTAGACTTTCGAACACAGGAGGTGAAACGAATTTGAGAATCAATACTAAGGTGGATATAAATATCAATGAAAAATTTTTGCACAGTAGTACAAATTATATAAAGCAAATCCTCTTCTGTTACGTTATGAAGTTAAGCGCATATTTAATTTAACAGTTCGCAGTTGAGTTAGTAAAAGACATTTCACATCAGAAAGGAAATAATCGATTAAATAGATATATTTTACAATTATTAATTGCTGCACTGCAGTAATCGTACTAGTCACAAATGGGTTAATAATTATTTTAAAATCAATAAAAAGGAGTATGTAATAACTCCTCAATGTAGGTAATATATTAGAATATGATAACCACCTGAAACGTATGATTAATTTTTAAATTCTTATATGTTTGTGCGTATGTAGCATGTGGGAGAAAAAATATACATATTAATATTATTCATACGCACGAACATGTTAAATTTAAATTTACTTCGAAAAATCTAAAGAATTTTGTACGCACATTTAATATAAAAGTTTAAATTTTAAAATTCAGTAACTAATTTGTGAAGCTTAAGTTCGTTTTTTCTCTTTCCGTCCAGAAAGTAAATTTGTTCGATATGATATCTTCGAGTACAGTAAAAGTCCAAATTAGATTAGGCAACTAGCAGAAAGGAATGCATTTTCTATCCCGCTGCGCACGTTATCAACAGTCTTACTACTAATTTTGTATCCTTTACTGTGGATTCAATTAACTCAATACTCAAGAGATATATAATATGGGAATGAATATTGTTCAAATTTCGTGTTCTTGCATCTTCTTTATAATTATTAAAATTTTTAGATTTAAGTTAGTTTTCTTTTCGTTTTATATTCCATTTGTTTTCAATTTTGGGTTAAATATCAGTTCAACAAAATTTTTATTATCGCGAAAACCTTCTGATTTCTTGTTACCAAGGAATTTTTTATGACTTCAATAAAAGCGTTTTATGCTTGTTTTGCAACATCGTTGTGAGCAGATTTTGTATATCTGGACCTACAAAAATGGACTCTTGAATTTTTGCGCCATTAAGTTTTGCTTGAACAGAGCCTTTTTTGCAACTTTTTTTTCAAAATTTCTTAAGCCTCCTAATTTTATATGCAATATCTATAAAACACTTTTTTTGTTCAAGCGATGGCTTAAATCCAGCGTTTTTTGTCCCAATTGTAGGCACTTCTTTCATAATATGTTGTAGTCATACTGGGCTTTCATATATTCAATTTACTTTATTCTAATGCAAAGTTCTTAACAACATAAATTAGCACCATACGCGAGGGATAAAACGGTAGCATATTATTATTATGCAATAAAATTGATTTCAAGCTTATTTATGCGGCATCAATAAATAAACGCTATTCAAGCTGTGACATAATCATATTCCCTTCATTGCAAAAAACTAAGCAATCTTCTTTAGAATAGAACGAAGCCAGTGAACTATGCCTTTTCCGATTAAAAGTTACCTTCACTTCCTAGAAACATATTTACGTTCCATTGCGGACGGCAAAATTCTGCTTTAGTCTTGCTGCTTGGTTCGCTGAATGTGGTTCGAAGTATCTTTTGGTATATAATTTGGATCCTCACAATTATCACAATCCGTCGAACTTGAGTTCTTCTCTCAACTAAACATTGATTTGGGCAATTAGGAACAGGTAATTCATCGGAATATCGCTGGGGCTTTAGAAGTGATGATTTTTTGGCATATCATTTAATTTTTTTTTAAAACCCCTTTAATTGCGTTAAAGAAAAATAACAATCCACATTATGATTTGATGTCTCCGTCTGTTGCATTGCTATACCAAATGACATTTTTTTAATTGTTCTATTATACCAATCACTCAGATTTGTATAACAATTCTAGCAGCATACTACTAGTAATGTTATACGGTAATAACTTGGAATTCTCTAGCGAATGTAGACTAAGGAACTTCGCTTGGAACACCAAGTTCTTACAATATGCAACGCTATATTCTCTAGCTGTCACAACGACCACAGTTCCTATTTTCAACCTATCCTCACCTAACCAAACCAAAGTTTATAAATTTAAAAGTTAAAAATTTATTTAGTTAAAGTTATAAAGTTAAAAATTTATTTATTTTAACTTAATTTTTTTTATTTTAGATAAAATCAAAATGGATTTAGTTTAATATATTTATATTATTTATATCAAATTAGGTAAAAGGCTTTCAGTGCCATTTGTTTAAGTTCAAACTGATTTTCTACTTTGAAGCACACAAATCTTAGTAAATTAACACCAAATATATTTCCGATTCCTTTTTAGCTACAATAAATATCAACTGAATTTTGGTTTTTTACCATAAATTCAATAAAGGAGGGTAAAAGTATGAGTAGAGTAGAGAAATACATTTTTTTGAAGTTTCTATTTGCTAACTCGAAGTAACCGCAAAAGACGGAATTTTATACATGGAATAAAAAGGTTGTATATGCTAGTGCATGCGAGAATCACTTCAAAAGTACTACTTCTAAAATTTTTTTTTTAATCTGAAAATATTGTAATTAAAAACGCATATCGGAAGATAAAATTAACTTAATTGTTCGCAATTAAGTGGCCGTCGTTAAGATAAAAGTTCTTTAAAGAAAAATATTTTACAAGGATCGTTTTTAATAACATATACAAAAATATGTGTCAAAATGTGATACCATCATTAGCTTGCTAATATAGTCGAAACTCCTGCACTTTAGTTATCTACTGACTTTAGTTATCTCCGAACATCCCACTGAGATCATTTTGCAGGCTTCCTGATAGCCGCAGAAAAATGCTACACCAACCAAACGATCAGGTTTATGAAATCTATACCAATCATCGGCTGATATACAGGCTCCCGTCAAGGAAAATAGAGGGTTTAGAAGGCGATAGCGACATAGTCCTTCTCCTGACGGCAAGACCAAAATGAACTTATGTCAAAGAATTTTAAGTAATAAACTTATATTTTATATTAGAGTCGTGCCGACCACGAACTAGTTCGTTCAATCGAAAGAATCTATTCTATTCTATATGAAGCTGCAGTGGTTATTCATTTCGTAAAAATTGTTTATTCAAGGCCAGCTCATTTTGCTATTATTAATCCTTGCAAGCATTGTTGAATAATTTGATGCTACTCCAGAAATCATAATTGAGTGAATCGGTCTTCCTTAGAAAGCTTAAAATGACGATATTTATCCATGTAGTAAATAATTAGCCATTGGTACCATCATCTAGACTGAGCATTTGCCTTTTTAAAAACAAAGAAAAAATCGGCTCCAATGGAAGCCCTTGGTATTAATTTTTTCGGCCTGCCAATTTAGCAAGATTGCGGGTAAAATTAAGTCTATTAGTTATTCGCCTTCATTTCACATAACTAATTGCTCTATTTTTTGCGATAATCTAAGGAGTGTTGAATGTCACCGCTTTGCTCTTTGTAAAGAAGTGTTATAATGGAATAAGCTAAATTGATAAGTTCACTTATAAGGTGAAGCTTAAATTTATAATTTTTTTTATATTTTTAATTTTCTCTTTCATTTCACATAACTAACATTTATCTTAAATGCAAAATAGTGGGATATGATACAAAGAACCGCCGTGATGACATCAATGAAAATTTTGTAATACAAAAATATTTTAATGGAAACCGTTCAAATTGAACATCTTCAGTTAACCCAAATCTATGAAAATTGCGGAACGAAATGACTAGAATGAACAAAACAGTAATTTTCTCCTCCCTCGTTCTCAAAGGGCTTTTTTAGACCACCTTTGTAACATGTACCCAAATACATGCTTGGCTTTAATTTCACATTTCTAAATACCTTCTCCATTCCTAAATGGATGTTTTTGTTGTTGTTTTTCTTTTCTCGCTTACGTTTCCTTTTATTTATTTGTTCCCCATTTTACCAAAAAGAAAAACTTAAAAACCGGAAGTAATTTGTAGCCAACAGTAATTTACTTGTGTTAAGTCAATACAGCTAAACATGAAATAATTTTTCAAACAGCACAATGAGTTGTAAGTCGAAAGAACTATGTCAGTGTTTGCTTGAAATTGTATGTGTTTTATAAATACAGACGTTTGTTGTAAATCCATTTTATAACGTTTAATAATAAAGTACATTTCTAATGAATTCCATTTGTTGTTGTTTACGTGTTCATTCATTTGGCAAACACATTTTAACTCTTTTTAGAACCTTGTTCTCCTAATGGCAAAAACATATACATACAAATATATTTTAGTAAGAATTTTGTATATTTTCCAAAACATGCAAGAAAAAAGTCTTTTCAAGTATCGTGTAATTTCCTTTTGAAAGAAATGGAGTGATTAATTTTTTTTTGTTATTTAGATTTATTTTGTAGTTCTTTATTAAATAACATATGTTATCCACAACACATGTATACAATTTTATTAAAATAAATCCGGTGATTAGATCGCTTACTAATTGCTCTATTTTTTGCGATAATCTAAACAGTGTTGAATGGCACCGCTTCTTTTTTAGTCATTTATTCACAATGTGCTCTAAGTAAAAAAGTTTTATAATGGAATAAGCTAAAATTCAATTATAAGGTGTAGAAATTTAGAATTTTTTTTTTTTATATTTTTAATTTTCTCTTTCAGCTATTAATGAAAATTCATTAAGTTTATCTAGTCTATACCTTTTTGAGATCACGCGTTAGTAGCCTAAAAACACAATTCTTGTTAAGAAAAAAGTGGCATTGCGAAAGCGCAAAAAAATTATTCTTGAACGTATAAATGGGTTTTTCCTAATCCAGCTCTAAGAGTTCTCGAGAATAATGCTGAACCATTAGGTCATTCCTATATTATTGGAACATACAACAGAACGGTAGTGTAGTCTGTCCACCTGTCCTAGTAGTCCGACATCGATAGCTCTCAAAATGAAAGCGGGGGCGTACATGCAGATATTTGAATTGTAAAACGAGGAGTCAAATAAAATCCTAAACCTCTGTAGCCCTCTCAAAGTACAAAAATAGACTATGTTAATTAAGATCGTAAAATAGGCTGCGGTATAAAAGTTCCAAGAAAGTCGAGAGGAAGAACTATGTATCAAGCCACCGACAGGACAATGTAACTGATGAGGTATCACACTGAATAGCACGATTAATATAATGATTAACTCTGTGGCAACCATTCATCGAAAAATGGCAAAATGCAGGACTTTTCCTTATCAAGCTTGCTGCAAACCGCATTGTGAACTTGATTGCTAGACAACGGATAAATGCTGCAGAAGCTTCACTGGCTGTTATGAAAAAACAACTCCTTATCAACCTCGGACAACGATTCCTTGTTAGCTTCCCAAAACTATTAATGATGCGAATCTACAGAATACATTCTTCCAAAGAGAATAGTAAATTATTTCGTACTTTAACGCTATTTCTCCATTAAAATTTGGTTCCAAACTTAGTCTGAATGTTCGAATTTTTGTTTAAATCATTGATTCTCTGTACTTTTTGATCACTCTAATTTTTGCTGATAATATAAAATGACCATCTACTTAGCCGCAAGCGAAGTTGACTTATTGGATCCAGCCTGTGAAACTAATGGAACAAGATCTAATTGTGTTCTAAGCGGCCACTGCTAAACTCCGAAAAAAAAAATTATTATCACAAATATTAACAAGAATTTTCTATATAATATTAATATTATTTTCAAATGTAATAATAATAATTATGTTAATAACCATAATATTGTTTAAACTATAATCAGATATTCATATTAAAATAAATGAGAATATTGTTATTGTTCATCATATCATGTTTACTGGTGATCATCATATGATATTTTTTAACTTTTTCCCAATGAAACTTCCTCAATTTCTTTTTTAAAAACACTTTTAAAGCGGAAATGTATAAACGAAGCGATAGATTAGCAGACTCCGAGAAATAATATCGAGCCCTAACTTCGAAAATCATGCAATCAGGACAAATTAATAAAAAGTTGTCTCACGGTCTGATTCAAAGCATTTCTGGCTTCAACAAAAAAAAATTAGAAAAATTACAAAAAATAATATAACAATTAGAATTGAAACAAAATCATAATAATTTTTTAGAGGTGGAAAATAAGATGTAGTAAAAAAGCTAAAAGATTTAAAAAAATTTAAATGTAATTTGTTAAAGCATTACAAAGACTTATTTGTGATACAGACAAAGAACTGTCGTTGTAATTAAAGACTTTTGTATAACTGACATAATTTTCGATTTGACTTCTTGATGCCGAATTGTTCCATAGTCACCAACACGTTGTCGTGTATAAACATTAAATCTGAAATACCATCCTTCAAATGTTAACGTAAGCAGCATCCATATTTTTCTATAACAGCAAAAGTAGCCTAACTGATATAAAAAAAATTTGAGAGTCACCGAAGAATCAGCGAAATAAACTAATTAATTAATTATAAAGGCAACCAATAGTTACATATACATTTGTGTATGTGGCAGTTGTCTATCAGTTATTTCGATACAGAAATAGAACTGTGAATAACTTTTCACTTACTATCATACATACTCATGATAAAAATATTACTAATACATGGCCAGATTAACAAAATAATTTCAGTATTTTACAATCAAAACTTATCTAAATATATCTTTATTTCATTGACTTTCGGAAATTTCCAATGTAAATCGAAACATTCCATTCCCAAAACAATTAGCGAAAAAGTCGACCCATGCGTGCTGACGTATGTGGAGTTTTGATACTCGCGTCCCTGCACTATAGCGTGATGGAAGTGAGAAATTACTCACGATTATTCACGATTCATTTTTACTTTGATTTCTTTTATGTTCTTTGATCAATTTAAAATTTACAATTAAATTTTCTATTGTAAAATTAGTTTTCTGTTGCTTACGTTTTTTTCGTTTTCATATTTCAGCCTCTTCTGTTAAAAATGTAGGCGGCGGCACAATTAACATAACTGAGAAAAAAATTATACATGGGGAATTAACGTAAAACTGATCTATAACTTCCATGAAATAATAAGTAGGATACATCTTTATTTTCATTATAAAATCCTGAAGAAATTATTAAAAAAAAAAATGAAAATACCTCCTCTAAATGTTATTATATTTAATAATTTTTCAGGGTAAAAAATTCAATATCGCTTTGGTAAAGTTATAAAAATGTAGTATCTAATTAAAAATAACAACACAATTTTTATACGTTATTGATTTGATATTCCGACTGGGTGTTTTGATGTTGGTTTTTCGAACTAATTTCCGGCATCCCTCTTCAAGTTTGGTTTGGTTGGTCTCCAAACCAAACTTAACAAGATAGAGATATTAACGTAGAAAAGAGAAGTCACTAAAATAGACTTGCAATATCATTACGATATGCGAAGAACAACCCCATGTTCTTATGCTGTCTTCAATTTTGTTTTTTAATATTTAGAAACATGTTTCTGTTTCTGAACTAAAACTCAAGTGTTCAAAAAACTACTCAATATTTTTATTTGGTTCAGTCTAACTACTTCATCCCAAATATTTGGACTGAATTACAAATATCAGATAATTTCAGTTAAACAAAATCCAACAAAAATTACTTTATTTTTTAAAGATTTATCTTATGAAAGAGCAACACATTAACACTGCTGTCATTCAACACCAAGCCAGTAGTTTAAGCCGACAAATGACTATTATAATGACTCACATTATAAAGAAACCTCCAAACAACATACGCAACAACAACAAAGCAACAACAAAAACGTCAGTTCGAAATGTTGTTGTTGTTTTTCCTTTGTATTGTGCAGTGTTTATTTATCTTATTTCATTTTTAAAGCTCTTAAGATTTAAACAAAAACTTTAAACAACTGACATGACATGCCATCAAAATACAACAGCCTCAATTTAAAACTGTCAGTTTATATGTCAGTATTAACTGTCAAAGTAAGCGTCATCTCTTTAAGCTTTCAAGCACAAACAAAGCATGATGAGGAGAAAAAAAATCAAAAACCAGCAAATGAAAGAAACACAAATGAAGTGAGTTTTTTAAAGTGTGAGTTAAAGCTGACTATAAAAGAAACCCCCATATAAAATCTTTTAACGCCGTGTGTCTTTCGTTTCCTTTTTCTTGTGCGTATTTCTTGACAGTTAACGAACAAAAAGTGTTGCGTGTAGATTTTAAGCTTAATTTATAATGATAAATGGCGAGAAAGAAGTGTTGCCGCATCAGGAAGTTTTTTGGATTAAGGAGGGATTTGAACTTTAATATATATGTTCGAAAGAATATCAGGACATTCCTGCTTAAATACAAATTTTCGAAAAGGCACAGAAAAATATGTGTTACGGACACTAAATTTTGTGGATACTAAACTTACCTCAACGTATGTAATTTTCATTGAATACATATTTTACGCTTGCTGGTTGAAACACACATAAAAGTGATGAATTTAGGTTCTTACGAACTGGAAGATAAGGACAAACTTCTTTTTTTAGGCTTTAGTTTTTTTATTGAATGTTTCCAAAAGAAATTCAAATATTATCTCTAAAATATTATAAATTAAATATCAACAATGTAGTAACTAATTTATTAAATTCAAATCTATCAATCAAACTATTTGCTATTGTGTAGGGAGAGCCGTCTCGCCAGGCTAAATGTGTCAGTTTTTTTTAGCCTCTGGTGACCAACAAATTGCTGTAAATTGTATGCAAGCGTGTTGGAATAGATCACTAATTTCTTTACGTATTTCTACAAGTATGTTTTTACTTCTTGCTGGATAGTTTGAACTTCTAGATCTATATGAATATTTTCATTTCGTATATATCAAGGGGCGCAAACGATAAGTCGAAAAATCCTAGACTGTCTTCTTTGTAACTTCCGGATGTTTGAAGCGCAAGCAACTTATGAGCCGATATGTTAGACAGATTGGTCACCAACCATTTACAACATAAGTGCGGGCGATTGTAATATCCATAACAAGATGTTATGCGAATAGCCTTATTACTTTGCTGCACATAAACAACCATTATCTTATTCTTTGCCTCTATAATTCTCATTTAGTTAAACATTCCTTAAAAATAAAATACTAGATTGTAGATTCTGCTTTATGGTGCAATTAAGTACTAATTGCTCAGTGTATTAAATAAGTTCTTCTATGGTAAATTGAAATCAATTAAGGACTTAATTGTAATTAATTAATTATTTGCTTGATAAACTACGATAATGCTCAAGGTCAGGAACATTTTTGATCGTAACATATGCCACAATTTAGAAAGAATCTCTAAAATATTACACAGCAAAAAAGAAATACCACCCATTATAAAAACAGCGAAGGCAACACTGGTCTGGAAAAAATTTACTTCTCATCAATGACGAGTGTTTTTCACTTAACAAATTATTATATGCGAAATAAAACTGCAGACAGACGGACTCTAAAACAATTTTATTCAATTATCTGGAAGTGTAAAACAGAAATTATAATTATCTTATCACAATTATCTTCAGTCAGTGTTTGTCTGTTGTTTTACTGATCCCTTTCATTAATTTATATGTGATGATGACCTTTTAATAGTCGCTATCAATTGAGTGTCAAAATACATTTCATTAAAATCAGAAAAAAAAATTTCTATTATTTCTTTTTATCTCAACAGATTAATTAATTATTCTGGCTAAAAGTTTTCATGAATTATCAATGTTTGGCCCTCTCCTACCCGTGTTTTCTGTTTACTTTAGTTGTGTGCTATTGAAAAAAGATACTTCAAACTCCAGTAGTTTTTCATTTATCATTTTAAACAAATTTCTATGTTTTTTTCTTTTTAATTTATTGCTATCAATTTCAAACGAATGCATTTTCCCCTTTCTCAAAATATTTTCAAATAAAGTGAGACAGGCCTTGTGCCTTTTCCATAAGTTTTCCATTGTTTGTTTTGTAGAAAAACCTCCATTAATTTTTTATGATAGCTGATGATAGATGACGACTTGTCAGTGATTTGAATAAAACTGGAAATCAATTTAGAAACAACAGGAGAAACACATGAGTTTGTTCAATAAATACTTTTATATTGAAGTAAAAAAAATAATTTTGCTGACAGCTTAAGAGAAATTGAAAGTAAATGAGTTTGATATTTGAAAACTATAGAAAATTTAACAATCATTTTGATCTAATGCATGCCGAAAAGCCTTAGTGATTGTATTATAGAAAGGAAAAACTTTAAATGGACTGGAAGCAAAAACATATGTAAGTATATGTAACTGTTTCAATTTTGGAAGTATCTTCCCTACCACGGTGACATTCTGACGTATCATATAATTAATTTTTTGTGAACATGGACCAGCACTTAGTTAATGATAACTATTCATGCGATACATTGTGCTGAGGCAGGAGAACAGTTTTTTAGGAAGACGGATAGGCGAGTTTGTGAGATTTAAATTTTTTTGAAGTGGAAGTACAGCTAAAGAATGTCGTCAAGTTCCATGATATTGTAGGCCTATTTACGGGTAATTTACGCAAAATTATCCGTTTTATTGAAACCAGAGGTCATCCACACTAAGGGCATTCACAAAATAGTAAGTCATCATGGCCTTGAAGCGGTCACTATTAACTTTATCGTTCGTTTTGAAGAAATACGGACCCCCGAACTTTTGTGGATGTAATGTTTGTTCGCATGAGAATTATCCATGATGAGTTTCTCGAACTAACCTATGGTTTTCATAAAAAAATCTGTACAATTTGCAGGGCGTTGTCCAGCTGCCAGTATATTCATCTTGAAATAACAAATCAAACTAAGCATAAAACAAGTAACTGCCAATAAGACGCACATATCAAGCAAGTAGTATTGCTGACTAAAAAATCTATACCTCTTAAAAAAATACACGATATTTTTAAAATTAAAGCGCTACAAAATGTGAATTTCCTTCGAACCATAGTAGAATTCCTTTCTTCCCATTGAAAATTTCCGTGGACTTTTTCTTGGTATGATCACGGCATCCATGGTATGTTTTTACAACAAAATATTGTTGTGGCAAAGAAATATTTATAAAATTACTTTAAACGAACATGCAATAATTCAAACAATATCATTCATAATAGTTGCAATATGGTAAAGTTGACTAATATTTTTTTGCTATAGTTCCAACCACAACCATGAAAATAATAAAACTTTTAGCAAATAAGTATTTTATACAACACATAATATGTAAAATTTTGTCGTAATAAATCGAAGTATGATAACAAATTATTACCTGAATGGTTGTATTAAAGAAAAAACTGTGTTCTTAAACTCGGTTGAATGATTTCTAGCAGTTCAGCATTCCATCTCTAAGCAATTGATAGGTTCAGTTATGTACGTTTAATGCTAAAAGTTTTCCAATAGAAGTTTCTTTTAAATAAATGTTAATAGCTTTGAAATGAATATGGGCGTAATATTTACAGATGTGTAAATGATCATCGTGAAACCATGAAAATAAGGTAACTGCTATATTTTTTGAAATTGCCTTTTTAATGCAGAGTTGTTAACCAGCCACCACACCAACACATCGTGAGGTAAAAACTTCAATTAATATTTCATTAATTTATTAACACTAAGGCCTTTAATAAAATTCTCCAACATAATTTTATTATTTACAGTGGGATATATCGCTACGCCTTTGTGTAGCATCATCAGGAAGTAAATTATACTACATTGACAGTAAATAATAAAATTATGTTGGCGACTTCTATTAAAGTTCAAAAAACTATAATAATTTATATTAAATTAATAATAATACAGGGTGTCCGCCGGGAAGATATACTACTTTGTTTGCCGCCATTTTAGTGAACATTAGTCTTGACAGTTCATCTTTGGCAGTCGTGAAGTAGAGATGTGGCAAATTTATTATGGAAAAATATTCGGTAAACCAACGTGTTTCAATCGTTAACACATTTTATTAAAATCAATCTTCGATTACTGTGACGATGAGAAATTTACGTGAAATTTTCGGGAGAAACAACGTGCCACCAAGACGCACTATTTATCGTGTAGTGAATGATTTTGATTAAAGAGAGACCGTAGCACAACGTACTGCAAGATCGGCTGAAAACATTACTGCTGTTCAAGAAAGTGTTCAAAACAATCCATCAACCTAAATTCGACACCGTGCTCAGGAGCTTGGTCTTCAAAAAACAACTTTGTCCACAATTTTGGACAAAGGTTTTCATTAGTTTCCATTTAAGATTCAGTTGACACAAGAGCTCCTTCCAGAAGACCATTTACGCCGCCGTACATATGCCAATAGGATGCTACAGCTCGCCCATGACAACCCCGATTTGCATGAAAAAATCAATGAGTGATGAGGCACATTTTCATTTGACTGGATATGTGAATAAACAAAATAGTCGGTTCCGGGCAATGAAAACCCCTCAAATTATTCAGTAGTCGCCTTTGCATCCATTTAAAGTGAGTCTGGTGAGCAAGTTGGTCAGGAGGAATCATTGGACCTTACTTCTTTGAAACTGAAAACGGCGTAACGGTAACTGTCATTGGGGAGCGATATCGTGATATGATTGAAAACAGCCAGGATTATAATGGAATTATTGCAAGACCTCTTTCCACAACAAGTTATTTCAAGGAATGGTGATATTGATTGACCTCCACGGTCGCCTGATTTGACTGCTCCGGACTTCTTTTTGTGGGGATATCTGAAAAGCAAGGTTTATGCAAACAAACCAGAAACGCTGGAGCAACTCAAACAAAATATTCGTGATGAAATTAATGAAATACCGCGTGAAATGTGTGAGAATATAATGAAAAATGTGTTCAAAAGGGCTCGCATTTGTGAGGCTAACAGAGGCGGACATTTTTCTGATATTGTATTCCATACATAATTGCCGACATTAAATAAACATTTTTCAATATACAATCCATTCTGTTTCATTTAATCAAAAATTATAAACAAACAAAGTAGTATACCTTCCCGGCAAACACCCTGTACTAGTAGTTGCAGAACTACCATCCTTGCAATTGTAACTGTGTGACTGCAAAAAATACAAATTTGACGTATAAATATAAGAATTGCCGAAAAACAGCGGAATAAACAAATGAATAAAGGATAATCAATGTTTACATTTGTAAGAATAGTCAATTAGTTATTTAGATCTAGGGACCGAACCGTGAATAGCTACTCACTCACGATAATGTACGCTCACGACATAATATAGCTAATGCGCAGTCTTGTTTTTTGGTCACACGCTCAGCTTAATATTGAAAAGCTAACTTCGATCACAAAAATTAGTGGTAACGTTATACTCACGGAAAGGATCAAATTAATCAAATCATTTCGTACATTTTTTTAAACTTTCTTCTTGTTTTATTGAATATTTCTATTTAAAGAAATTTACAATAAGTATTAAAATCTTGTGTCTAAATTAATATTTATTAGGTATTACCAATGTAATGAGTAGCTTATTGTATTCAAATCTTAATAATAAAATACTATCTACTATTGCGAGAGCCGTCTCGATTTCGTTAATGGAATAAAAAAAAAACTCTTGTTCCACTTTTATACTCTTTGTTAGTTACAAAATCTAAGCTTGTTAAGACGTGTAAATTGGAGAGTAAAGCCCGTGACATTGAAATTTCGGACTTTAAATTATTTTTATTTTTATGTAAAATATTGGTTGCCTAAGATGATTTGTAAGCTACAATTAATTTTTTATTAAAAATATTGTGAACAATTAGAATAGAATTGAAAAACTTCTGTTGTGAAATTTGTTTCCTGTGAGTTAGGTGTTTTTAGAGGTTAGCATATGCATAAATGTAAGGTACGAGTATGAACATGTGTATGTTCCCTACGTTTGATATCTAAAATTATAACACATATAATTTGATTATGATTATCTCAGGCATGTCTTTATCCTTAGCGTGTGTTAATGAATTGTTTTCCAGCCCTTCGTGTGCTATTTTAAACGATCCCATAACAAACTACTTAACTATATTTGTTACTTTACATTAAATGGTATGGCCTCTAAATATAGCATTATGTATAAGCAGCCAATTTTTCCCTTACTTGTAAGTTTTTGTATGTTAATTACATAGTAGCCCCTACAGTGCGAGGAAAATAAAAACAAACAAATATTTAAGGCATTGCTAACATAGTAAATCACAATTTGCCATAAAAATATTTATCACTGTATGAAATATTTCAACTTTTTATTTTGCTGCCATAAAATATCTAAATAACTTAAGTTCTGTTTTTTGCCATTTCTCGCTTGCCACAATAAGAAAGAAGCAAATAAATAAACATTCAACACTTTTTTTTTCAATTTGACATGATTTTGTGTGAATGTTTATGGATTGCACAAGTATGTGCGTATATACATATACTCGTACATACATATATACTGCACACACATGCCACATGCATGTACTTGCAGATGCTGAGTATCTGCAAGTCGTAATTTTTTAAAATAACCCCATATGCGGTAAAGTAATTTGTTAAGTGGAGTTTAAATAATTGCTCGTATTTATAATTTACACATTTTTTTTTCTGAAATTTATTGCAACGTTGTTAAAAACGAAATATAACTAGTTAAATGTTCGAGATACATACGGACATACATATGTATATAAATACTTCCACATAACATACTTACCATATTTGCCTTAAATCTTGTTGTTGCTGCTCGTATAAGTGTTTTTTTTTTACAAGTACTCACATATATTAAAGCTGCCATATTTTTTGCACTGTATTTTGCTAAATGCCAAAAAGATATTGTACAAAAAAGAGGGTTGATTGTCTCCGTCGTCATTATCGTTATATATGGTAAAATAGTAAGTAGTAGTACTTCATAGTGTGTTTTACTTTAGTATTTACGACGTATGTACAATTTTTTCTCAGTCTTTTGGCTGTTTGGTAAAATTTATGAGTTGAATAAAAGTGTGAATGGTTTTTATGTCATGTGTCGCAACAGAAGTACTGGAGCGCACATACACTAAAAAAATGTAAACGATTGAATTGAATTTCGGAAGAACAAAAATTTAAATTTGTGTTGAGTAAAAATCAAAATTTTTTTGATAATTTTGATATATTACAAAATCTGTAATTACGAGTACACAAATTTATAACAAAGAACTTAAACTTCATTCCAAAAAGGTTAGAAGTCAAAAAAATTCAAATATTACTATACTTCCTAAATTAAACTAAAAATTCAAAACAAAATTTAATTTTACTAAATTTGGGAATTCGCTAAAAATTTAAAATACTTTGAAATTTTACTAGAAATAAAAAAAAACAAAAATTATCAAACCCACTAACAACTACAAATTTCGTCAAAATATGAAAAAAAGGCCAAAAGTTTGAATAAAAAACCTAAGCGAGTAACCAAAAACAAACTTTACCACATTTTGAAATATAACGACAAATTTTACTCTTAGGCTGAAATTGTGCCATAAACTCTAAACTTGTAACAACTCTAAACTTGTACTAGGGCCGCTATTATATATACAGCGGATATACCGACAAGCCCACATACATACACGTCAATGTTTGCAGACGACATTGCAATTATAAGTGTTAATAAAGATCCGACGGTAGCATCTACAGAACTTCAGTCCCATATTCATGGGCTAGAAGACTGGCTAAAACAGTGGAGAATAAAGGTAAATCCATAGAAATGCGCTCATGTAACGTTTTCCCTAGGAAGTCAAAATTATCCAGCAATCACAATAACAAATATCACGGTTCCAGCAAAAACGCACGTTAAATATTTAGGTATCCACCTACCTCGACGTCTTACTTAGTCCTGTCACATTGAGGCAAAAATAAGTCCGTACTCAACCTTGGCTTTAGAATAAAAAGTCCTCTAGCACAAATCCGTTATAAAGCCAATATGGAAATATGGCATTCAGCTGTGGGGTACTGCCTGTGCATCAAACATCTAGAAGTTAATGATAAGACAGTTTAGGATTTTACGTCTTATCGTATGCGCCCCTTGTTATAAAAGAAATGAAAACATCCATAGGGATCTAAAAGTTCCCTATATCCAGGAGGAAGTTAAAACATATAGTGCACGTCCAAATACGTAAACAAAATAGTCGTACATATAAGAAATAAGATTTGAATACTTATTGTAAATTTCTTTTCAAAAAATTGAAATTAAGTACAAAAAAAAAAAGAAAAGGAAATCTAAACTTTATCAAAAATTCTTAATTTTAATAAAAATTAAATTCAGTTATTTTCTCCAACACACCAACAAAAAGAGCATTTATACAAATTTATACGCATTCAAGGAAAAGAGAGAAGAGAAAAACAAAAAATCTCATCTGTTAAATGATCGTAAATGTTAAAACGAAAGGAGAGCTTGAATGTTAAATAGGACAAGTAAAAGTGGAGCCAAAAAATAAAGATCGCAAACAATCCTTCGCAGTGAGATAAATCCATTATAGAACATTTTTCGACACCGTCGAATAAAGTCTCTTATTTGTAGGTCTGGCTTATGAAAAAGATATTTTGTTAATTACGGTAGTATGTTTCGAAAAATAACTATCTGCGTTTATAATTTAAAATATATAGAAGACTTCTTTTTACCTTTATTTATTTTCGAGCTTGTGATGCTTTAGTCGCTACCATTAACTTGCACTATTTCACTATTACTGCACTTAATTTATGGCTGTGCTATTTTATGATTTCACTGCAAAAAAGAAAATATATGCTATATTTATTACATTATGAATATGTTAAAGAAAATATATTTAAAGTATTTTAAATGAGTGCAAAAGGTATGGATATGATAAGTTCTTTGCATTCACTTAGTAACGTAGCTGA
The DNA here is from genome assembly GCA_963932375.1 of Phania funesta. Classification (NCBI taxonomy): domain Eukaryota; kingdom Metazoa; phylum Arthropoda; class Insecta; order Diptera; family Tachinidae; genus Phania; species Phania funesta. Next base: position 95,985,754 of record OZ010653.1, on the reverse strand, counting down.
GACATGAACAGTACTTAATTACATATTTTAAAATTGCCAAAGCGAACATAATTTCTATGTTTACTACTAATACTAATGGGAGAAGAAGTCTTCCATTAAGTTATTTTTTTAAGAATTAATCCAAGTCATTATAAAATATCTAGTTTATTATTTCAATTCAACTTGGTTCTACATGCAACATTTTACAAGTTATAAATAATAATTCAGCTGTTTTTACTTCAGCATTAAATTTTGATGGCGTTACAAAAAGAGTAAGCCAATGAGGGATACAACTACTTTTTAATATTCTACATCATCATTTCTGTGGACGCTAATAAGAGGTTGTCCAATAAAGGCAAGTCGATGTAGAAAGTGTGTAACGCACATAGTATTTTGAAGGCGTTTGATTCAGTCCCTGGTAAATTACAATTGAGCAACACATTCGAATTAAAAAACTTTATTATCAGAATAGGAAAAACCGCTGCCCTTATAATCGGCCGGATGCAGCGACGTTTCAAGTTCAACTCACCATCGCTTGATGCCCAATTTTAAAAAGACACGTTTGCTAAACAATTAGTCAACATTCGTAAACCCAAAGAAAATCAGATGGCTCGACAATACTATCGCTGTCCACTAAAATAAATAACAGAACCACGTTGCCTATTTATCGTCACGAACATTAACTCGAAGTTTTTAATATTTCAACTTGACGATACTCTCGTTGGAATTTTCGCCAGCAATATATTTGATTGGCACAGAAACTCAAAGTAAATATTCTTCGCTCATTCGGCTCCGAAGTCGTTGAAAAATAACTCCAGTTTTGGCTGAATATTCTTCTTACCCAAAAATGCATTGCCTGGTTCGTACTTTCAGCCGGAAAAATCATTGGTCTATACTATTTCCCATGTTGATGAATCTCTTTTGTCCAGTATTGAATGATAGCGATGTGAAAGAATCGTTCCAGAAGCTAGTATTGCCATCCCTTAAAGAGACACTCGCACTTTCAACACATCAGCACGGTTTTAGAGAATCTGGTAACAACACAGATCGACCTCCAGTAGCAGCGGCGTCAACGCAGTATTATTGCTGCTTTGGAGTTATTTAAAGCATTTGATACGGTTGATCAGTCCCAGCTGATTAATGATGTAACGAACTGCACTCTTCTCGACGATTGTAAAACGCTGAATTGCAAATTATCTTAGTGGTTGTTCAGTGGCCAGAAATAAAGCTTTTGTAAGTTCAAATAGACGTGGCACTAGTAGGAGTATTATCACCAATACCTTTCATCATTCATCTTGCTAAGCTTTCTGAACCCCATAAGGTATCAAGTTGGTGTCAAATGCAGATAACTGCACCCTTTTCTCATTAGGTGTAAGCATCAAAGCCACAAGTGCCAAAATCTCTTAATGTCCATCGCAGAGTCCTTGCACAACCGTAAGCTGGAGTCATCTTATTCTTTGTCATCGGTGTCTCTCATCAGTTTTGGAAAAAGAAAGTAAGGATAGAATTAAATATCTCAGTGGAAGGCAGGTACATCCCTACGGTGCAAAACGCGAGAATGCTCATTTACTTATCCTTGAACGTCAAGTACATAAACTAAAAAGTAATACCAAGGAATAATGTCCTAAGAGCTCTCGCTGGCACCTGCTGGAGAATACACAATGAGACGACCGTAGAGTTATTTAAGGCTATATGTCGACCTGTAATAAACTATGCCACCCCAATATGAACACTTTTCCTAACCGACATTCAATGGCGGACATTACTCACTGCAATGCACTCAGAATCGCAAGGATGTGTCAAAATGGATGGTATTAATCATCCTATTGAGCAGGCAAATGTACTGCCGGTACGAAAACATAACGTGCTGATATACATGCAGTACCAGTTGAACTGACACCATCAAATAATAAAGGAGGATACTTCCCCACGACATATCCGGCATGTCTTTAGACGCTAACGCGAAAACATGAGAGACATTATCCTAACCGACATCGAGAAGACGCAATAAGAACAGGCAGTGACGGAAGCTGTCAATGGGTTCAAATGCAGATAAGTCAATAGTTCCTTACCCCAGCGAAGTACCAAGTCAGGCTCGGCAAAAACTATAACAATTAAAATCCGGCTGGTACAGTATGTTCAACTGCTACCAAGAGCATATTACTTCTGCTACCTCTATTCGCTGCCCCGCCTGTTCCCGGACAGAGGCGGCAGGATTTTTCCACCTCCAACTTACAGCTAATAACACTAACTTAAAGAATTAACGTCTAAACTCACTTTTCGACAACAGCGGAGATGTACAACAGCAATAACACACCAAAGACAGTTTGTTGGTATTATTTTTGTTTTATTGTTGCAAGGACGTGGTGCGAAGGCGCGTGGTAAAGTGTCGCACACTAGCAATAGGGTCGAAAAGCTAATTCCATAGTATTTATACGTTAGTTTTACTTTAAAATTACCTAAAGGACAATTTTTTAATATTGACTTTGTTTTCAAATGGATATTAATCGATTTTAGCGATTCAGAGGCCTTGCTTCTTAAGCGTTTCTATTCCTCTAGCAGATCGCTTATGTAAATATTCAAAACATATTTCTCCAGTTTCTATTTGAAACATTTGTAGTAAAACCATTAATTTCTTTCAAATATTAACCATTCCATCAATGTCCATTGAATACACAGATTAATATTGATTACAATTTTTAGAGCAGTTTTTATTACAAAAGTCATTAATAAAATAACTCAAATGAAATTCTTGCTCAAGTGTTTCAAACAGTTTCCATTAATGTCTCATATGCCTCTCTCCACGCCACAGCATGGTGCAAAAGTACAAAGAAATCTAAATGAAAATATTTTCATTTATTTAAAATTAATTATTTGCTTTTAAAAAAGCAACATCAACAAATTTTTTTTATCATCAAAACATAAAGAGAAACAAAAAAATTCAAACAGATACAACAAAATAAATCCCCAACCACAAAGTCAAAAGTCACTTTAGACTTGTTTACAAATTAATTTAATTGATCAATCAAAGAGATGAAAAACATACAACATTAAGATCAAAGCAGTTGTTCGTTGTTGTTGTTGTAAAATGTTTCGCTTGTGGTTTAAATGTTGTGCTGTTGTGTTGGCAAATAACATCGTTAGCAAGCGGTGCATGCTGCAGATAGTGGCAGTAAACGAGTGAGCACCCATGTTGAGTGAATGAAATGTTGAAACATTAATAACATCATGCAACTAACAATTTAAAGTAATTGTAACAATCAAAGCAATGCACAGTTAACAAGAATAGAATCAGCTGAGATGTAACATTAGTAACAAGTTTCAACATTAGTAACAAAGTGCAACAACATCTGCAGCATATCGACAGTAGGTTTTTCTAAAAAGAACATATGTCTGAAATTTTGGGGATTGCCAACATTTTTTCTACCACGCCACAGGTCTTTAATTGATGTGTCAATTTTCTTGCAGTTAAAGATAAAAGTCGCACAAAAGATCCTATGAGTTGTGTTGTATAGGGCCTCGATAGTGAGAGTATAAACCCTCTTACAAAGTAGTAGACCATCTCCACCCTTTCCTTCAGCAACGTATGACATCTTTCGAAAACATCTTCTATTTGGGAGGAGATGACAATATATTTAGACGTAACCACGTTTTTTTAAGGGAAGGAGGAATTATTGGTTGAATTAAGGACTACAAAGACGGCACCACACAGCCTATAAAAACATGGCTTTATTAAGATCAGAATTTAAGGAATATCTAATGGTCTGCTGGCACGACATGGTTGCCGAAGGTAGAACAAATACCGGCTCAGATGATCCACAACAAGGTACATCAGCTAACCTTAGGAATGATCATAAAAGGACAGCAGCCTGTGCGGCCTAGCCCATCTTAAAGAGTTTTGGTACATGAATAAGTGGTAGACTAAAGATGGCAGTGCTGGGGCGGGAATTGTAAAGCTACATTTCCCAAAAGTAATTACCAAGGAAAAAAGAATTTTATTAAACGCAGGTCCACACCTGTACTGGGCAATGTTTACGTAGGTGCTCCCGTGGTACCAAAATATACATTATTTCTGATAGACAGGTACCCTTAAAACCATTAGCAAACTACTCGTTCCAATCAAAGTTTTTCTGGGATGGCTTTAAGTTACTAGATACCTTAACAGCGAGAAATTTAGTTACTTTTATGGTGGTGATGGGCCGGAAAGGGTATGAAGGCAATGAAATGTCAGCTTATTTGGCTAAAAAAGGCGTAGACACTTCTTCCAGAACTTTTCTCTATGATAAGCAGTAACTTCACAAATAACCTAATGCGCGAAGAGTAAAAACAGGATCTGCTATAGAGTCCAAACGGACTGCGGAAGTCGAAGAAACTTATTGACCCCGAAGTATAAGGGTAAGGGCAATACCAAATCTTAACAGAAATGATATTAAATTTCTCACTTAATTATTAGCTGTGGTAGCAGCTGATTCTTGCAGACTCTGCTAGGAAGAGGTAACCACAGTACATGTTCTATGCCATACCCACGCGGTGGCAAGAAGCAGGCTTAACCACCTAGGCAGTACGATATTACTTGAAGGCAGCCAAGTTTAAGTAAAGCCCACAATAATTACGAAGTTTAAAATAATAGTAAATACCTTCATTATTTATTTGCTAACTATTACCTGGGCATAAGACAGTAGAGAAGCCTTATTAAGTCCTAGGCTTTGCCTTGGTTGGACACTCTGGGAAATTAATTGAATTTTAGCCCAAGAGTAAAAACAAAATCAGGGACGAGAACCCTAAATATTGGCTATGCCATTGCCCTGGCCTGCTAACGAAATAAACACGTTGCATAATGAGGTGCATTATATTTCCGATATCGCGTTTGAGTATGCCCGAAAATCTGTTTTTTGCATTGGCAACCCTATAATGGATTGAACAGTTTTTTTCAAACTCATAATATTATCATCGCTAAAACGTGCAACATTATTCTGTTGCTCTTTAAGTTTTTCCTTCTTGCATCAACATGATCTTCTATTTGTTCTTCTTTGCTGGGATCAATTGAACACAATTAGAGGTTAATTGTTCAATATTTTCGTCTTCTTGCTCTTCAACAAGAAATAAATAAATATTTTGATTGGTATCACTCAATAATTTAGACATTATTGTTCACAGCACGGGTACGTCTACTAATACAACATTCGTAATTAATCAAAATACTCTTGAGTCTTGTAAACGTGCACTTAAGTTCATGAGATGAATGATGGTAGAATTAATGATTGAAAAATGTGGGATCATTGCGAACGATTGTATCTGAAACATTTGACTTGACTGCCTTCATCATACCGCAGACATCAATGTAATTCAAGTGCACTTCATGATCATATTAATGTATTTTTCTCTTTCTAAATGTCTACACCCTACACCAATATGGAGCGGTATAATGCGTTTGTGGTAATGGTTGTTATTATTTAAATATTTTTGCTTTGTTATATTTTTATCGTGTTACATATTGGTATGATATTTGAGTCGATGTTATAACCTCCTTGTGTGATGTCACTTGATTTATGACTCTCCACAAAATACAACAAGTTGCCTTTACAAACCTTTATTTTTGGAAAATTCCAGTATCATATGAATGCGCTACAATCAACAACTAAATGGTGTAAGGTATCATGTGGTCATGTATGTGCGATTATTATTCCTCATCTGTAGTTTCCCTTTCAACATCTTAATAAATGATGTGTTTAAAGCGTTGAAAGTTTGGATTTTGATTTTAATAAAGTGTTGCTTGATACAATCACAATGTTTTGAAATTCTATTCTTATTCCTACAAATGAAGTGCTGACACATTATGTTAGAGGCTAAAGATGTGGTTCCATTTACATGATGTTTCAAGTAGATATTTTCAAGTTTCTAAAGAGATGTGTTATGTTAAAAGTTTATATGCCTCCTAATAAATTTACAATTCGAACTCATAACCATTAAGATCAAATAAAATTGTATTAACTTATAATTTTTAGTTTCAAGTGCTTTTAGGTTTTGTATGGAATTGTGGTTTCCCAAGAAATATAGATATCTTTCAGCACTAAAGATATTTAAGCTGTCTCGGTACGAAAATAACCAAGCTTGGAGGCAAAAAAAAAAAGACAGAAATGCATGGCTGCAGAGCGAGACTACCCGAGTATGGTCTATAGTATTTCTATTAGTTTTAAATATTTCAGCAACCTCAAGATCAGTTTTATACGAAATGCGCTGCTTACAGTATTCGACTGTTTCAAGCTGGGGGAAAAGTAATTTCGTAATGGGAATTGGATGCCATTTTTCCCAGATGGCAGATATAGATATAGAGAATTAGTTATCAACAAGCCACACCTCAAGATTATGAAATTATTGCTACGATTTTTATGCATATATAATACAATTACAACAAGTTATATTTATGACATTACTCCTGCGCCACCTTGTGGAATATTATGTGAAAATTTAATTTTTAGTTATCCAAATTTCAAGAACAATAAATACTCATTCCATGCACATACAGTGGTGAGCAAAACTATCCACATGTTAGCTGCAGGAAATATAATACTATTATAATATTTCCCTTGCCTAGACCATTTGTAACTTGCTACGTTTTTCAAATCTACACTAAAAATGTTAAAGAGATCGCGTTTATTTTATATAAAGAAGCTAGAAAATTTTGAAAATAAAAATATAGTAATAGTTTTTTGCCAGTCATCAAATAAATAAAACTATGTCATTGCCACTATGTATTCTTATAAGCCAATTTCATTTGTCAAAAGTGGTCGGATTTCGCTCTAGTACTGTCATATTTTTAAAAAGATAAATTTTGTTTTACAAAGCAGTTGTGATAACGAATAATAGTTAAAGGTCAATTTATTCCTCACTTTCGCTAAAGTTATGTTTTACTAACACGAACTTGAAAGGCTCTTATTATTAAATAAATTTTTATCATAATGAATTTGAAGCAAGTATTTTGTTCTAAATTAACGGATAATAATCTGGGGATTACCCTTATACAAAATAAAAAAAAATTAAATAAATTCAGTATGTGCAAAAAATCATAAACAAAATAAGAGTTATTATAAAATATGTCACAACACTACTGAGTACCTTATGTGCGATGACGTCTGCTATTTTTAAAAAGGCAAACTTTTTCTCCGACTTTACTTACTTATGAATTTTAGATCAACGATGATAAGTAGTTATAGATATTTGAAAGGAATTTCCTTGTCAAGTTTGGGACATCAAATCAAGAACTAATAAGTATTTACTGTATAGTGGAACAGCTTTCTAAAAAACAGTGCAACAAGAAAACACATACATTTTCTAACATCCTACCGACTTTTTAATAAATTTTCGCAACATCTCACTGATCATCTAGAAATAAAAATAATGTAGTTGTCGTATAAAGGCAATATATTCAAATAAATACATGCAACTCAATAGAAAAGAGAATTGGAAGCTACTAGTGGTGTAGTAATACATCAGCAGGGGCTTGTGGGCTTAATTTTCTCTAAAGATGGTCTGTTTCACTAGAACGGGTAAAGTTCTTAGGTCATGTGGCGGATAATGTCATAATATGTACTGTAACCTGTTTTAAATAAAAACCAAAGCAATGACATAAACAAAAATTAAACAATATATAAATAGCAACATTTTATATTGATTATGAAGAGAAACTCTTTTTAGATGAACTGTGAACAATACAACTGAACTGTGAACAAATACAATTTGTCTTTTTCACATTAACATCCCTGCAATACTAGCGTGTACGTAGTCCATACACGCTTGGAAACTACAAGGAGTAAATTAGCTCCATTCAATATTACGATGTCCAAGGGCAAGACTATATAATACAGCTATGCCAACCAATTCATTATTACTTTATAGAGCGCTCATATATAACTTCGCTCGTTTGAGTATGAAGACTTGTAGTGTAACAAAATTTGTTTTGTTTTTGCAGATAAGACGCTTCCAAGGATCATGTTGCAATGCAGTTTCGTAGGGATTATTTTGTATGGCATTGTAAATAGAAAATCACCATATTTGTTGTAGGGATTGCTTTCTATGGTTAAAAGGTGGTGAGTTTGATGTTAAGGAAAAAGAGAGTTCGGAATAGCCACAGAAGTTTCAGAAGGCGGTACCAGAGGTGAACCTAGTTTTTCCAAGAAGACAATGTTAGTTCTCTTGTATTGCTGTAGCCATAGAAATTGTAACGACGTGTTTTTACAATTAGCTGGAGTAGAGCTCGCGGCTCCCAGGGTTCGTTACAAAAAATATTTATTCATTTCCAAGAGAGAGGCAAGACAGTTAATATAAATGTTTTCAACAACGTTATAAACTTTATTCATCAACTTAAATTAATGAGTACAGCAAAAGACGAAATGCGATGGATCTTCGGTGGCCATTGACACATTCGCTGGTACCCTCATCAGCTTCTCACACCAACCGACGCTTACAGAAGATATCGCCACTATTTGTTGCGAGTTCACATAAGCCGATTCTGTCTTCGGGGCGAATAAAGTTCTGGCCCGATGCTAAGAGAGTACTTCTTTTTCTGGCCTCTCTTTTCAGGCCGAATAATATTCTGGCATGACTCGACAATACCGGAAACTCTGCGGCTCTCACTCAGATGGACTCTCTTCGTCTGGCTACTGCTCTAGGTGGCGGGACATGGATTGACTCTCTTGTCGGGGCGAATATAATTCTGTCTCCTCTGCGCACTCAACTCTGACCGCACTCGGTTGGGGCGAATAAAATTCTAACCCAACCGTTTACCGCCTGGGGAATGGCTATCCACTACTCGCATATACCAATTGGGGCGAATAATATTCTGGCCCAGTTGGTATAGCGTCACCTTACTCACTGGTTTCTCTTGTCAGGGCGAATAAAATTATGGCCTGACACGAAAACACCAGTAGTTTTGCTACCAGTTGTTGGCGCGAGAGACTAGCTTAATTAAATTGAGTAAAACTCTAAAGTAATTAAGCTGCAAGTAGTTGAGTCGAATAAAATTCTAGCCTAACTATTTTCTGTCTGCCAAAGACTTAAATAATAAAGTTGAATAAAATTCTTAAATTATTAAGTAGGTCTTACCGCCTTGCTAGCCACAGGCTGGCTGATTTTTCTACTGTATACGCATTACTATTCTGCTTGTTTGGCTGAGTCTCACGTATACGCACACCTTTGTACGATCCATACCAGCTGATCATTTGTCAGTCATGTTAGAGTTGTATTAAAACAGTACTACCATTATGTGGCGGTGTTACCTAAATATTTCCGTTAATCTTAAAACTAAGTTGTTATTAATAAAGACTATGAATTTAGTTAGAAAAGCAAAAGACATAATTATATGTGACCCAAAAATGAGTGGAAGGACTTTTGGTCGTCACAAAATTTATTTTCAAACCAGCGGATGGAAAGTTTTACCTCACTTGTATTATAGTCCCTAGATCTTTCTCTGTCAACCTGCCCCTTGTTTCGTTTGCAACAGAAAAATCTAGCTGGAACACGGATCACTTCATTCGAAAATATCAATAATCGGCTTCATTCTTATCTGGCCCCAACAGATGTGCAGTACTTGGAATTTGCTACTGCCAGACAGATAAGAAAAAGTCCCAATTGACGAAGGCCACTACTTTGAATGACACGGTAATTGAAATCTTTAATTAAAGCAAATATTTTGGGCAAAAAACAAACAGCCAGAATGTTTTTGTAATGTTAATATATAAAGTTTTTACCAAAACTAATACACTAACAAATATTATGGAGTTAGTTTAGACGTGCAATATATAAACCATAAATCATGCACAATTTGTTCGTGCAATACTCCTAAATTATAATGTATTATGCACTCCACTATTCAAGGAAAATTTGTTGTGTGTAAAAAACAATTTAGTTTACATTCCGAGATTAGCCTTTACCACCTTGCACTTCGTACTTTGTGCTGCTTTTTCTATTTTAAATGAAATTAAAACATAAATCAAAATATTAGTTGTTATTTAGCATGTAATATTTTATGCAGATAATATGGGGAATGTTCAAATTTACAACATGTACATAAATTAACTTTATGATAAACATGTTTTTGTATTAAAATATTTATGGGTTATAGATGTATGATTGCACACATTTATTTATTCACATGCTTGTGTGGATATATTCAAAACTAGTAGCATAATATCCTGTTGTGAGAGTTGATTATTATTAAGATAATAGAGTTTAAATAAATATACTAAACAACAAGCAGCTAAACAAACTGTCAGTGTAACTATAACCAACTAACTGTGTTACTTTGAGCAAATATTTTTACAACCATTAATGGGCTGCCGTGTAACCTTTTTATAAAAAATAATCAAATAACGTTTGGAAGTTGAAATAATTTTGCAGTAAAAATCAGGAGACTTGAAATATACATGTGGGCCTCACGTCAGTGAGAAGCCTACAACAACAAAATCGTATAAATCAGTTTACAACGAATAACTCCCATACAAAGCCGCTAAACGGGCTTTTTGAAAGCTATTTTTATAAAGCAACGAAGGAAGAGATGATCAATATAAAAGGAGTTTTTAGTAAAATTTCCATTTTCCCACAAGAATTAAACGGCCATAAGGTTGTCACATTTGGCAAATTTGTTACCATGTTTCCAGTAAACTCACGCCTTAAAAATAGTAATTCTGTTCAAACCGTTTTAACGAAATATTCTGTCAGTGGTTAAGTTAATTTTTGACACAGATGCGTTAGATTTGCGTGAGTACCTGCCATCTAACCACGGATGTGACATTAAGCAGCCAGACCATCGCCCCTATACAATCTGCATAAGCACCACCGGATTATCACTCATGCACATCCCATAGGTAGCAAATTAGGACAGGCCCCCGGTCCCACCTCTTGCTGAGGGGATCGGAGATATCTAATCTCCTGCTGCCAACGAATGACAATTGACAGCTTGCGTTGCAATGCACGCCGCATTGGTCCTGTAGTGAACCTCCCCACTTTGGGTATAACCACAGCCACCATGTGCACCCCCAAAGTAGCCTCAGCACTGGTACCAGTTGTTTTCGCTACTAGTCAAACTTAGAAGTCATAAAATCCATTCGAGACACTCCAGGCACCGTGACATCCACAGAAATATTTCTGGTGCGTTCTATAGGGCCGGTCTTTTCTTCTTTAAATATGAGGCTACTGTCAACGGCAAGCGGTGTAAATGATTACCGATTATTCTGGGCATGGGGTGATCGGCGAATAGATCCTTTTACTGCTTTAAAAAAAACAGCTTATAGTTTTTTGCAATTAATTCGCGCAAGTGGCAAAGTTGATATGTAACAGCTGTTTTTCGGTCGAGAAATTATGACACAACAAACAACTTTAAGAATCTGTGTGAGAGAGTAAATCTCTTTGCATCGACGTACCCGCCAGTCTCTTGAAGCGTTGTTACTGTAAGCGTGTGAATCGCGAAAATAGCGAAAGCATCAAATCGACAGAGACTGCATTCGTTACAGGAACATGATAATGAAATGTCTAACGCCTCAGCTGGACGGCATTGCTCTGAATGACATGTGGGTTTAGAACGACAACATGACCTACCATGTCACGATTTCCTTAGCTATTATATTAGTATGGCAGCAAATACATTAGCATTTATGATTTAGGAAATGGTTAATCGGAGTTTTTCTGATTTTAAAAACTAAAATTGCGTCGTCTTTAACATGTTAAAGAAAAAGTTTTGCGGCTTGGCTTTTATTGCTTTATAAATAAAGCCTGTACATATTTGCATCATGTGCAGCACGGCTATGAGAAGGCCCATTTTCACTCGGCATATTTCATACAATTTCTCCAGTCATACGAGTACACATCACAACTGCATTTATTAAAAACCTAATTTATGCAAGTGTATTTATTATGTTGTAAATCCTTTTTGTTTGTGTATGTGAGTGTTTCATTATTCATGTGGTCAGAGACTAAAAATTATGCCATGTATTATAAATTTACCATCTTATATTGTATTTAATACATGTTATCTGGTGATTTACCTAACAAGGAAATTTATAAATAAAAAGAAAATAATAATCGCCGCAATTATATGGCCACATAAATACAAGTAACTAATTTATAGTTTTAAACATCCGGTGGTAGTGAATAAATTATGTTTGTGTGCTAAATGCTGAAAATATAAAAATAAAAAATATTGAAAGATAAATAATATAGTTAACTCTAATCTAATTATAATCGTTCTGGTTGTCAAAAAAATAAAATTATTGTTGCCATGTATAATGCTTTTACACATGGCAACCTTTTCGAAATGTTGACGATGTATTTTGCTTCCAAATGCATCAACATTATTTTCGAAATTCAAAAATTTCGTTGCACTATAAAAGTAACAGTAATAATGTATTAGTACCTTGTAAACATACGTTTCGGAAGTCAGTCTGTGTGCCTACACGATCACACTTGAAATAAATTAAAAAACTATTGTCTGTATACTTCGAGCAAGTAACAGAGAAAGAAGCCGACTGCCAATTATTATGTAGTTTAGATATCAGTAACGTTTGCCTCGAAAATTTTCAGTGCTTCAAGTTGTTGATAGATTTCTTTCTGCAAAAAAGTAGCAAAATCAAGTGGTAAAAACGTACAACAATTTTCAGCACCAGAATTTGATTCTACATTAGCCTTTTCTGTTTTTTGTTTTGTTTTTTTTTGCTTCTGTATATACGCCTATGTAACGCCGATAAAATAAGAAGTATCTGCCTGTAGACATTTATTGATGGTCTCATTACATATTGCTTTTAAACAATTGTACGTCGCATTTCCCTCTATTTTTTGACACGTCGTTTTACTCCATCCAATAGTGTCAAAAGCGCTTTAGCAATACATTTTTATAACGAAAAGCACCTGTACACAAATTTTTTTATTTGAACAGTTGTTTTTTTCAAGCTAGGGGGAATATCGAAGCAGACCACCAAATTCGTGGGTCTCGTTTCGAACCCCTTCTTTACTTGAATTGATTTTAAGCAAGCGATTTCTGACAGTTACGACAAGCCATATCTTTGTGCCTGCCAGCTGACGGCTTTGGACAGATGTTGGTTTTTTCCTTTACGACATATGTGTCCCAAAAATAGTAAATGATGTTTACATTTGGAATTCCGCATTAAATATATAAAAAAATGAAGTTTGTACAAAAAATATAAAAAATTTTCTTTTAACTTTGTATGGAAGAGTAAACCGGATAAAAAGCCATTCCAAATCTGATATAATTTCTGCGTTAAATCTCCTGACGTAGTCTTTACTAATTAAATATCCCCAAAATCGGTACACACAATCTGTTTAAAACAAGAGGCCAGCCATCTGCATAGCTTCGAGTTGTCATATTCCAAAATTAAATTTTTTACTAGTAAGATTCAATAAATTAAAATTAACGTTTAAAGAAAATTTCCAAAGTATGCGGCAATTACGACGTCAGTTTATAAGGCATACCAAAACACTGCTCTTCTATAATGCAGTTTCTTTTGCTAAATCTACATGCATTCCCCCAATGCGTAAATTTTGCATGTTTACAAATCCGATAACCAAAACATATTCCCCACCACTGAACAAAAGTTTTTTGTTCATGCATCCATTCTGCAACGACGCGAAGCTGTTAATGGTCTCTGGGCTTCAGGGAGAGTAATATGATGATATAATAGGAAAGCCCCAGTAGCCGCTATCGATCACGAAGAGCTGATTCATCGGCCTCACTTTCACAATCGGCTTGTCCATATGTCCTGGCGGGGTATGCTGAGGTTTCTGTTATTAATTGACCTACATTGAGCGGTCACAAGGTGGATTATAGGTAAAAAATATTCATATAAAGTAGGATGTGCATTGCCACCATTTTCGTAATACCCTTCGTTAATTCAAACACGTTCTTTAGTTTTTGTTACCTTATGACTAATTTAGAATATGTATCCAGAATATTAATTTTATTTTGAAAGTGATAAATACTTTAAAATTCTTGATTTGATTTTTTGACAGACTGATTTGATATAGATATTGTGGACGAATTTCTATCATCCCTTGTAAACTCATCCTAAATCACCATTTATCTAAAGTTTATGTTACAAAAAAAGAACGGGAAATTTTATACCGATCCCTCATTTTTAAATAAAATGTTATTGATACCTTTGAAAAATTCGAGCTTTAAGACATACGAAGGTTAATAAAAATAACAAAACCAAACTTTTCCGGTAAGGCGAAAGGTGTCACGAATAATAATTGAAAATAGAAATTTGCAGCGCATGTAGCACACATGAGGTCAGGCTAATTGTATTCCTCTTGACTTGTAATTTCCAGCAGTCAAAGTGATTTTAAAGGCAGCGTTACCAACTCTGATATAATCCATACATTGTTTTGCACGAAATTCTGATTCCAATTGCTTAGGGATATATAGACTTGACTGCCCTTACAAGGGACAAACTATCTAACCAGAAGTCGTACACATGGCGTAATTTTGTGTTTCTATCTCTCAAGCGCAATTGCTCTCTGGCTTGACATTAGCCTCACTATTAATTTATTAATCATAACCACTCAAGTATCCCACTAAAAATTAGAACGTTTACTAAAATATGTTATACCTATTTCTACTATTCCTTCTTTGTTCACTATGACCTTAATTGGATAGAGACTTGAAAAAATAATTCAGACTTTATGTCCAACACTAAAATATTGCATGTTTGCAGCAATATTGTTGTGCATATTTTTAAAGGTAGAGAGAGGTATACGCTTGTTAATAATAAATGCTTCTAGGAAACTTATGTGCAAATTTTCGTGAATTCTTTAAAACAAAAGAACAAAAGTAAAATAAAAAAACTTAACAAGTTTCTTTAACATGTAATCGGCTAATAAATCATAACGAGCCCTACAAATAACACAAATATGGTCTCACACATACTGCATTCAGAACGAAAACTTTTCTCTGTTATATGGTGGGTGTCTTTAAATTTTTTAATGAAACATAGGAGTATATTTTGAAAACAGCAATGCCAACAACAATACCTATAAGCCAACAAATGTAAATTATGGCTTTTTATTTATTTTTTAACAACACGCTAAAAATTTACAACAAACAGTAACGATTACTTTATAGTCTATAACCTTTGAAGTCGTACCGACAAACTGAAGCAGCAGGATTTGCAATGATTTCGTTTTAATTTTTTTTTTTTTTTATATACATACTAGTAGTCGAAGTATATGAGGACTTGTGCAAGCATTTATGAGTGATAAGGACTGATATTAGGGAAATTGTTTTAAAAATATTTTCATAATGTAGAGGGGATATCGAAGTAGACCGCTAAATTTATGGGCCTCTCTTCGACCCCCTTGTTATCTCGAATTGATTTTAGGAAACCGATTTGTTATTTACGACTACCTTACCCTCATTCAAGTTTTGTGCTATCAGACTGTCGACTGGTGACTGTCGACTTTCTTCCTCATCACGGAGTTTCTTATTAATTTTTAACAATTGTCTAACGCTTAGGTCTACCATGGCATTCACATTTAACAAGTGTCTGCCCGTGACCCTTAGCTGAAAATTCAGACACAGTGTGCGCTAATGTCGAAGCCTCCTCCGCCGGAGTATTATTGGAGACAGACCCGTCTTCCTCATGCGAGGTTTTCTTGTCCTTCTCAGAAGTCCTCCATTGGCCAATAAACACCGGAGTTCCTACAGGGATTAACCTATCCACCTCTTGCGAGGCTTCATTCTGCCTCCCTTTCGGAATCTCTTCGCCCCTTGCGAGGTTTCCTGATTCTTCCGTCTATCGGAGAAAAATATGTCGACCTACACGGAGCTCCATATACACGGTTAAATCCATAGTAAAACTGGAGATCGACTGGTATCCGGACTTCGCATTTTAGAAACTAAGCCAAGAGGATGGCCACGCTTCCCTGTGGTATGCTCTACCACCGCGGATTAAGGAATTTTTTTGCCAGGGTTTTAACTTTTTTCCGAGACTCCTTGCAGAAACAGGAACCTGTTACCGGCCGCCATTAAGTGCAGGAAAAGCCAGAACTTCTGACACTGTACTCAGTTACGGCCAGCACATCTTACTCAGTCGCGGGGTTGTATAATAAATGTTATTATTCTTTGTTATTTATTTATACACATTAGCCAAATTACAATTAACGGCTCAACCACGATCGACAATGACATTCTATACATTTTGTATACAATGCAAAATACGAATTTTTAACTTTTTCTGGCGGTCCTCTCATTTTGGACATATGTTCATATATCCAAGAACTAGCGATAACAAATACTGTGAAGCCAATCCTAAACCTATCTTAGAAGAAGACTCGGAAAAGCATTTGTTACCAACAAATCCTACCTTACTTTATTTTTCGGATATTTTAGGCATCATAGAAAAAATACATGTATATTATACCCTTCTAAGTGAGAAACATTTTGAACGGGATCCTATAAGAAACCTGAGAATTCCATAATATTTCCATACAACTTTAAATATTTTTGTTTGTTTTATGAGATGGAGAACTTTTGTCACTCTTACTTCTGCGCATGATTGATTGACTCAACCAAAATAAAAATATATTTTGTCGGTTACATTTGCAAACTTTGTTCACCCACTTTTTTTATTATTTTTCTTTTTTATGTCAATCAAGCTAGAGTGACAAAAAAAAACATCTGTTTAATTATGTCATCAATGCAGCGTTTATAACGTTGTTTAAACGCATTGTAAAAAAAATATTTAAGTTGAACTTCTAGGTTAGATTAGTTTAAAAAATTTCAGGTAACAATACTTTAGCATTGTTTTTGAATAACTAAAAATGTAGTAGATTTTTCCCGGAAGGTAGTAAAGTTGAGTAAGGTACTCATAAAAGCGGTAGAGTTGGCATCACTAGACAAATGTTCAAAATAGTTGCAAAATACTTTCGGCAGTCGTTTAATTATAACTCTTTGTTCTATTTTTTGATGTGATTGTCGATAGTGGTTTTAAATGTAAATATGCTATACACTTCTTCAAAATATCCTTTCAACAGCACAATTATAACTAGATGACACTGACGACAAAGAAGGAGAATATGACAAGTATTAATAACGCGAAAGCCACCTGTTGGAAAAAAGGGGATCTGCAATGAAAGCAAGAAAACTAGAAAACATTGTATACTGACAGTATTAGACATCTGGCGATATTTTACGCTACATACACGATAAGTACAAACTGGTAGTTAAAAGTCGTTGTGGTGCCAATTGTATTTTCATAAAAATGTGCACTCTAATCTGACTGATTTCACACTGCGTTAAAAAAAGAAAACAATTAAATAAAATTTATAATATGATATTAGCGGATAACCAGTACACAGTTCTCTGTCTACAATTACTAGTACTTGTTCCTGTTTTTCATCTTTTTTCTATTTAAACGTTGAATGACTATAAAAATACAAGCACATACAAATTTATATAGAATGTCGGTATTATTTCTTTTGGTCTAAACTAATTATCACATTATTTCAAGCGTCATAAAAACTAAAATATAAACAAATAAAAACTAGATTACTTATGAAAATATAGCGAGGAAAATCCATTATTAAGTAGGTTTTCTCAAATGTTAAGTCATAAATACCTGCTTGAAATGTGCAATGAAAAAACATGCATCACACACTCTAAGACTCACGTAGAGATCGGCTATATTTAATTTGATTCTATAAGTAACACACTGTTAGATTTCTTGACGTAACATTAAAATAAACTAAATTATAATCAACCATAAAAATAAAACTCTACCAGCAGAAAATCGTCTTAACCAATTTTGTAAACACAACAGATGAGTACTCCTCGTATCACCACAGTAATGCCAGCTGAGTGTAATTTTGCCAGAAATTCCCAGCAATGTATTGAGTATGACCCCGATATCTGTGCAACAGTTATTTATATCCCTAAACTATTTGTAGCCTTTGGATTATACATTTTAAATTCAGGCAGACATTATTATATTATGCCTTTCCTGCAAGCATTCAGAATACACTCGTATATCGTTAGGGGCTCTGTTGTTAATTAGTTAGTCACCGAGGCAAGCTAAATGTTGGTGTTCCATGTCCCAATGATGAAGGTTTATTATCAAAATGATCACTAGTTAGTACAAACTTTGCGGTCTATGTGGCCTTATTCAAAATAACTGTTCAGCTACACGCGGTACCCAAAAAACACCAAATCAGCCCAGAATGACGTAACTACGTATGCCTGAAAATTGAATTGTAGGGCAACATTTGCGAAAAGCAATAGTGCTTTCTTTCACGTGGAGGTCCACACTTTAGAGATCTGTGCCAGAAAATGTTTACGTAGCTTACAAAATATGCATTCTCTTGGACAGCCAGGCAACTTTAAAATCATTAAAATCGTTCCAATCAAAGTTTGTCTGGGATTACTTTAAACCCTAGACTTAAGAAATTCAGTTACTCTTATGTAGGTACCGGGGCATGAGGGGCAATGTAGCCAATGAATACCATTTCTGGCTCTAAAGGGCACAGATATTCCCTTTATATGTCCAGAACACTTTTTGGGGTTCTGTGGGAAGAGGAAAAAGGAGGTATACTCAATTATTGGGGGGCCCAAACAAGCATACGGCTATCGAAATAACTCATTGACCCCGAAAGTCTTATGTAGGGGCTATTCTAAATCTCAGCAGAAGCCGTCAGCTGCCAGGCACAAGGTTTGACGTAACTGAGTGCACCCTCAGAAGTTCTTACTTATATCTTCGTGGTGGACGGCTGCTAACAGATTCCCATTTCTGGTGGGAGTTTGGCTGAATAAGTCGGGCATAGAGAAGTTAACACTTTCCTATAAAAATCCATTATGTACGATGGAACAGCATACGTCAGGTATGCGTGGCCAAGAGGGTGCTTGGTCTCTACTATATGAACTATGGATACCAGTCGATCTATAGTTTTAAAACAAACCTTCTATATGGAGCTCTGTGTGGGTAAACTTAGGTTTTAATTAACCAAGGGAGGAATCCAAAAGAGATCGATAAGAATGTCTCGCGAGGGGTGGACGGATCAATCTTTAAAGTTACTACTATGGTTTTGGCCTTTGAGAATTCGATAGGAATGGACAATGAAGCTTCGCCAGGGATAAAGGGTTAATCTTTGTGGGAACTCCGGTGTTTATTGGCCAATGGAGGAATTCGGACGAGATGGAGAAAAAAATCTCGACATGGGTGGACCCGTACAAAGAAACTCCAGGGTAAGAGGCTGAGACGGAATTTGTGTGAATATACAGCACTGGTTAGCATTAGAGCTTAGAACTACGGGCAGACACTTGTTAAGTTTGATTGCCATGGTGCTCCTAAGGCTTAGAAATATGCTAACAATCAGAAGAGACTTTGTGATGAGAAAGAAGGCTGATAGTCGTCAATCGACAGTCTGAAATCACTATAGTCAAGAGTAAAGACTAGTGATACCACGAAATAAATTCGTAGAAAGAAAGGGGTCGGAAGGGAACCCGATTTGGTTCGATATCCTTTTTGCAGAAATAAAAAAATCCCAGCAGAAATTATATTAAACTTCACACTTAACTGTTAATAGGCCACCGCAGACTTAACAATCACATGAAAAAGAGGTGTGGCAGAAAGTGACTCCTTTAGACGCTGTCAATAGGAACAGAAAACATCAGAATATGTTCTATGCCATTGCCCGTGGTGGCAAGACGCAGACTTAGCTACCTAGGGAGAAGAATACCAGTTTCGGTTAATGTAGTTCAAATAAAGCCCACAACGATCAGTAGATATATAAGAAGTTTTGAATTGTTTTAGTTGGGCACGATGCTGAATAATAAATCAATCAGGTCGCAGTGCTGTTATATCCTATAACTAATAATATAATATAACAATAATAAACGTATAAAAATGTACAGGAGAATATAAGTCAACTTATTTCTGGTCCAGGAGTCAAAGTTAGCGACCATAGACAGCGACGTTTGTTCTCTGTATGGTCCTCGATGCGATTTAAATAGTACCTAAATTTGCGAAAAACCGTTGCGGATATTTAACCCATCTTGTATCATAAAATCACATGTCACTGAGCTTAATGGTTTTTCTTCAAATACCTACAGCCATACGAACGTCATTTCCTTTGCTTCTGAAGACCAAGGGAACCAGTAGCCCCTGTGATAATTAGTTCCAGGCTGATTATTGGTGTTGCTTCTCCGGAAGGGTACCTGGTGGCGGAAAGACCTTGGCTTCGATCAATTTGGCGTTGCCATTCGTATAGCTATTTACATTAGTAGACCAGGTATCTTCACATACCTCATCAAGAGGTGGTTCCATGTTCCAGTATGCCATGGTACTCAATTTCTATCTATAGAGACGATGGTGCTCGCATTTTAATCCTTAGAGTGCTAAGACCCCTCTCGGATTGTATCGCAACACTGGTGCTACCGACGTCAATCATGGTAATCTGTCGAATTTCAATCCGTATTCTTTGACAGTCTGGTACATAATATTTCTTCATTATAATACGTTAACATTTTATATGCATTTTTGACAAGTATTTCACTCAATCTAATAGTGTGAAAGGTCGTATCCTTAGCACATCTTACTTTATCGGTTTAGGAATTGAAACCTTACAAATCTGGCAGCTTCTTTTAATAATAATTTAATGCTACAACACCGAGTGTAGAACAAAAATAATACAGCATAAAATATGTTGATATGGTTGACTATTACTGCTGTCATGTTTACTACAACTACAAACTCATAAATGTTTAAAATGTGCCGCAAGATCAAAAGAAATTCAAACCCATAAAAATTATTTACATTAAAATGCGAACAAAAAAAAGTTGTAAAAAGAAAGGAATAACTCGAAAAAAGATTATAAAAATTGTGTTTGTTGCAGGTGTTGATAAGGAACGCCCTTTAGGGAGATTTTTTTTCTTTTATGTAACAACTACTTCACAACAAAATAAAAATATCTTTAGTCAGCCATTCGCTTGTCTATAATACTTTTAACATGCTCCTCTCTAACAAGTGACAATAAGTGTGCATGTAAGTAGTTTTGTTGTAGCTCTATGAGTTCATTGAAAAGCGTAAAGGCATGAGTGATGTGTGCACAATGGTGCTGCTACAATTTTTGAGATAATTCTCTTGTGTTGTTTCAATTATTTTTTCTGCTGCGTGTGATGCTATTTTCTAAAAAAAAATGATTTACTTTATGACAACATGAAAGCAAGTTTTTAGTCTGCATTAAATTATTATAACTTAAAACATAAGATTAAGAGAGCAAGTAAATTTCAGGGAAAAAGAGAAGAGAAAAACGGCATATTTATATAAAACGTGTTAAAATTCTCATAAATCTCTTTGAAAAGCCAGACTGAATAACAACTTGATTTGTTGTTACTCGCATTTAAGTAATTTCTTGAAAATTCAGCACTATTTACTTTCAAAATGTTTGCCTCTGCACTCTTATCTCTGCTAAATAGTTAAAAACAACTTGTTTAGGAAGTTTAAAATAAGAATGATTTATAATGCTGAGTGGAAAAGTGGAAAGTGTGTGGAGTCATAAAATTGTTACAGTTATAAAATTTCTGAATAAGACTGAACTGTTGGGAATAGAATAATAAATTTTTTATGCCATGCCAATAGGCGAATTCATAATTTGGAAGAGTATTTAATGCAGAAGTTCCAGCAACTGATGGATTATTTTGTCGTTAGGAATGTCCATTTTTAAGTGGATGAAACAGATATAGGGTAATGATCAAAACTAGCTGACGAATTAAGCCGGTGGTTTGGAAGAATTTTCCCACTACACGGCTGCATAACAAGCTCAAAAATATGCGAGATCTGTATTGAAGTCTTCTTTAATCTTAATACAGCCAAAAGCGTATAATAGTGCTTTCGAAGGGGCGGAAAATGGTCTCTATGAAAAGTAGAAAATGGTATCTGTTACCGAAATCGAAAGATCTGATAGAGAAGCTGCTTAGAGGTCCACTCCTGCAACATAAACTCGAAATGTTACCAAATCAGAATCCGGTTATAGAAGTATACCAAAAGAGGTTTAGTGCGACACAGAAAAGGAAAAACTCCTCGAAAAATTACAACATCTGTTTTGGCTTTCTGGGGTTTGAACCGAAGACCAGCACTGGGTATTGGTATGGTAAAAGTGATGGTCTTGCAATGATTTGATGGCTGGATTTGATAGCTTCAGCGAAAGTTGACAGCAGGGAGAGTCTTACGGCGAGTTTGAGTGACGCTTTAGCCAGTTTCAGGGGGGGATAAATATTAAATCCGAGCATGGCAACTCCAAATACCTGATGAATTATCAACATCTGGCAGAAAGGTGTTATAAATAGGCTAATGAGGGTGGATTGACAGCGAATTTTATTTTTATAAATGACCAGCACTAGCGGTCGTTTGGTTGAGAGTTACGGGCAAATACATTTGACTGTGAATGTATAAAGTACCTAAGGGCTTAAGAATAGCCATAAATGAATCAGTGGAACCAGGGACGAGTATCGAATAACAGACGACAGCTAATAGGCATCAGAGCCAAAATTAAATGTTAACAGTTACGCAAATAATATGGTTGAATTAGTAAGTAAGTAAGTTTGTAGTAATCAAATCATTTTACTATTTTTAGAAAATAATAAAATGATATTCTTAGCATGATAGAAAAGCTAAAGATATATCCACTATTCTAGATTTTAATTGATTTTTTGCAAGCCGTTTTACTCGACCTAATAGTGGAAAAGGCACTTCAATGGTAAATGGTGAAATACAACCCAGTCAACTAAAGCCATCGCGTGCAGAATAGCCAACGCGCTAACCGCTTAGACCACATACTATGATTAAACACCAAAAGAATTTGACATATTCTGTCTGTTAAGAACATTTTGTGGTAATTATATTTTTTTGTATAATTTTGGTAAAATTGAATTGTTCAACTCAACTTTGACCAAATGTAAACAATAGCTTGCTTATTGTAAATAAAATAATGTTTATATTGTTTGCAAATACCCACATTAATTAGATATTGATGTAGACAACATAGTATGGTTGTTGTGTCCATGCTAACAATCATGTTTTTGCATGTTTTGCGTGTATGTTTCATTACATCCCTTTTAATTTCAGCCCTGGGAACAAACAAATTCCCGGACGGAATAAGAAAATAATGAGTACCGAAGACGCAAAAAGTTTATGCCATAAGTACTTTTGAATATATGAGATTACCAGAGGATAATCGTTAAAGTAGTAGAAGCAGTTGGTAAGCTATTTTATAACAAATAAATATTAGAACCATCTGCCAGGGTGCCAACTATTCAAACAGAAAAGGTATTATTTTTATTTTAATAATAGAAGAACTTAACGGAGCCAACAACAGTCTGTGCTGTAAAATAAAATGAATTATGTTTTTATTGATAATTTGAAAACGCCCTCTTTTAAGTAGAATTTCAAATCATTAAAAGAGTATTTAATTCAGTAAACAACGCCTTCCAATCATTGATTGAGAGAAACATTTTTTAAGTCACGCAACACTAAAAATCTATCACAACAATATCATAAATAATAAAAATATATATTCCTAAATATTCTGTATTATCAGAAATAAATTGATAAATATTTTAATTGTTTTCCATAGACAGAAAATACACTTGTTTCTTGATACATATTTCAATACCCTTTAAGTTAATTAATGGTTTTTATTTTAAAAATTAGTATAAAAACAAGTCAGAGATGTTAAAATGACAAAATGACAGGCAAAGTAACATATTTCCTCTTAAACGCAAAATGAAGAAAAAAAGGAAAAGAAAACAACAGGCACAAATTAAACACAACCTAAAAGACAGCTAAGAAATTAAAAAAGACACACACACACTCACACACAAAGGCAAAGGCATTAATTTAAATGTCAAGGGATATATATTGAGGGTATATATTGTTAAAAGACAACAGCAACAGACATAACAACAACTAAAAAGAGGAAAAGCGGCAGCCAATTTGAACAACATTAAACACAATATTTTGAAGAGGGCCACAACACTTATTAAGGCGCAGAGACTTAGAGAGAAAAAAAAAACACAGATGATCAATGCTGTGGTGCTCCACACACAAAGTGTGTTCAACAAAACGACTTCTTTAAGATGCCAACAGCCAAAGGAGACAAAAACTTGAAAGAGAAGAAATGGAAACAGCAAAGTGATTTTTCAAAGTGGGAGACCACCGTCGAGGCAACTGTTGATAATTATTAATCGCCAAAGCATAAAAAACAACCCAAAACAGGGGAGTCTTAAGAGAAAAAAAAGAATTCAAAATAAATTATTTCCAGCAGGAGAAAAAAGTGTATGATTAAGTGCAAGTTATTGGAATATACCAAAGTGCTGCTTGTATTATCAGAGGCCTGGGCATAAAACATCATGGCACCAACTAAGTATGACATGGACTCAAGTATGTATTATACAGTGGAATTATCCGACTCGCAGTATTGCACAAGCGACCGGATCGACCCCCGTACAAAAAAGAATTGCACTAGTCACTTCCTAGGATGAAAGATATAATTTTAAATACGAGCGCAAGGCATAGCATAACGTTAGTAATCATTTACACACGCCTTCAATTTCGTCCTTGGTAGATTTTTAATAAGACGATAACAACAAATTTTTTTCAAACCACTTAGAAATATGTAAACTTGTAATTTCTCCCCACTCAAAAAATGCTGCCCCTGAAAGTACCAAATAATTCGGAAGAATGTTGCAGACTAACTTTTGTTCCTTTTCTAATAATGCATGACTTAAGGGAAGCAATTGCAGACTTTAATGTTGCATAAAATTATTCACTGCTTCAGCCAATTGTTATTTCGGGCTACGAATAGGATGTTCCTTCTAATTATTTGTCTGAGAATTCTAAGTTTATGAATTCAGCCATTAATTGATTATTGCGTGTAAAAACACTGGCTTTAATTCACACGAGTATTTAATGTTGACATTGCAACGCCTTATTCTATGTTCAGAAATGCACCTTAAGATATTATTTACACACATCAGGGCCGTATCAGTCCCATGTCAGTTCAGTATCTGTGTCAGGTAATGTAAAATATCGTAGCATCAGTCCAAAATGGACGTGTGTAGACATGTCCGGAAAGTGCCGTTATATACCATCAGTGGTACTTGAGTGTCCGTTTCGTAATTTGTAAATAAGTCAGGAATGCTGTATAGATTTATGTATTGCACTGACGAGCTCACGTTATTATATTACAAGTTATGTTTAATATATAAGAAAGCGCCGGACATACTACGGAATTATGTTAACTTATCGAAGTTGGTTGGCACCGATACTGAACTGACACGGCACTGGTATGTGTATAACTTAATTGAGGCAATTAAATTTTAATTTAAGTTATTGTCTTTGTGTTCACAAACATATTCAGTTTAGCTTTATTCAATTATCATTGTCTTTTGTCTGGTCTTTTTACAGAATTTTCTATACTCACTGAATAGACTTCACAATGATCACATGCAGAATTTGACTTAATTGATGGTGCAGTTAAGTATTAATTGCTCAATTTGTTAATTGAGTTCCAATAACCTGACTAAGAAAACAATACCCGGAAATGTCGAACGAGTGCTAGTTTTTCAGGTTGTTTAATATTTTAAATCTTTCTTAGTAATAGCGCACAGCCTTTTTAATATTTAATTTAATTTTGACGAATCACGCACGAATTGTAAACGCAAACCCTGTTCTGGACATATCAGAGTGCAGTAGAAGATAGTAGTCAGCGTATGTCTGGCATTGCGAAGTAACTTTAGTAAGCAATGGCAGAATTGCACTTGCTTCAGAGCAAAAGATTCCTTCCATAGTCCAAAAATGGCAGCACAGAGAAGCCTAGTTCAGCTAAGGCTGTTTCAACATACATCAGGGACCGTAAATCGCATCAAAGCTTTATTAGGCAAAGCTCATTTTTGGCATATCTCACAGGAGAAAATCTTAATGCCCAAAATTTTTAGTCATTGCCAATTTTTCAGTTTAAAGAATATATTACTTTTTTGCGTAATATTTTATTTTGGCGATTATGCATCCATCCAGCCACAAATTATGTTCCAACTAAAGTTAAAATTAAGAGGCTACCTTTGTTGGTTTACAGCCACTTGTTCATTTTATTACAAACGTCTGGCAAGGCTACTTCTTGGAGAAAAATCAAGAAAACTAATACAGAATCTATTCTGGAGGCATTGTGAACAGATGGACGAACGTAGAAGTTTTTATTTTCTGTGCAATACCTTCTTCTAAAAAAGTGTCAAGGCTTTCTAAGTCATGAGTTTCTGGCTAGTTTTTTTTTTTTTGTAAGTCTCTTCAAAGAAAAATGCAATTGTTTTCATGCGAGCACTCCAAATTTTAAATTTATTTTCCACCTTTCAAAGACTTGGTTCCTATTTAACTTTAGCGAAACTTAAGAAGTTCTCTTATATTGTTGGTTATTATTTTTTTTAATCAGGCGCGGAATGATCTTAAGCTTTTGGTTAAGAAATTCTTACGAAACAGAATATTTCGCGTGTTTTTTTTCAATCGCTTACGATGGAAATATCCTATTTCCTCTCCCTCTGGATTTTATCATCTTTATTCAAAAAAATCAGTTCATGCTCACAAAATTTCAAAACAAGAAATGTTTCAAATTAAGTGCATCGTTTCAATTTAGTTGGTCACATTTATTACTGGAACCTGGAAAGCATTATAAATTGGACACATAAAAGTATACGTATGTATGTACGAATGCATTAAGTTAAAGTAAAAAGTATAAACATTAATGTCACATAACACGCAGTGTCAAATTGGCTTGTCAAGCTTATGGCTTCAACAAAATCATGAGATATGCAGCCGAATAGACAGACAAGCTGTTTGATGCAGCAACAATCGAATATTATAAGTATAAAGATATTCAAGAGGCAATTAAGCAAAGTGCTCCCGCTGAGTTTAAAATTACAGCGTTGAACTCCCAAGACTCTGTATGGAAAATTTATTCAGCAGCAAACCTGTTTATGTCATCAAATTATTTAAGTCTTCCGATGAGTTTAAAAAAAAAACACAACAATTTCGAAAAAACTTAAATTGTATACAACTTTTTATCTTTCATATCTTTTCATTTTTGATCGTCATGATTTACGGCCTGTGGTATGCGGCGATCGGATGGAAAGAGAAAAAGTTTTCGTTTGCTGATCAACTCAAGTGATATGCAAAAATTATATACAATATTTTTCTTCTGCTGATTGTATTATATCTCATCTAAACTGATAATGTTACTGTCGTTTTTTAGTCACTTGTTTTATTTGTTGTTTTTACTGTCTGCAGTGTTTGGGATAGAACATCATTTTAATACACAGTCACGATATTGGTAGTTTCTTCTTGTTGGCTTTCCGTTTTTGTTTTATGGCCTGTCTTGCAGTTTTTTGGTGTCTTTAATTTAACGTTGCATGCCAAAATAACTGACCACATTAATCGACCTAAAAAGATATACATCTTCGTCGTTGCAGTTTAACATGTTCATAAGCAGGCAGGTGAAAATTTCATGTTTGTATTGTGCATGTATCATTTACACTTGTTGTGGCATGACTGAATGTCAACTATTAAAAAAAAAAATCGTGTTTGTTGGTGTATGTGGTTTTAAACTTTGTTGCAAGATGGGGAAACATCTGCATCCAGTTGTGTGTGTGTGTTTGTTTAAACATGATCTTGTTGATGAAATGATTATCTTAACACTTTAGTTTGAACTGAATATGAACTTGTAGCGAAATAAAACCTTATTTAACTTCAACTTGTATTTTTTGTAGTTAACCTATATTTTCTTTTATAAATCTTAATTGAAAAATTATAAAAAGCATCTGCCGTATGAGGAAGTGCAAAAGATACAAAGTTGAAAACAAGAAAAAACATGGTTAAGATAACCATAATTTTATATTGTGATAAAATTATATGGGTGTAAACAGATCATATTATTATTGTAGAGAATACTTTTTTAGTCCTCTTAAAAGGCTAGAAGCGTCGTAAATTGATCTTGCTGATTTCCAGCCAATAAATACTTTAATGAATTATAAATTTGTTTTGAAATTTAAATTTTTGTGATGAATATTCGAAATTTGGTTTTTTTTTTCGTAAAATTTCGGCTCTTAATTGAATTTCGATGTTTTGACAAACAAAATTTTATTATTGCAATTTTTCGACTTTGTGGTAAATTTGATAATTTGTGGTTAATTTAAAACTTTGCCAAAATATCGTTTTTTTTTTAATTTTTTGTGAAATTTCGATTTTGATTTTGAATATTTGAATTTTTTTTAATTTTTTAATTCTGCCCCACATTTAGGTCAGTAAGGCATCTGAAGACTTCGGTATAATAATAAAATCTATAGGGGACTTTATATGCAATTTACTAAGTGTTCAGAATATGCAACTTTTGTGGGCTCGCAAAAATTACAATACCGAAAAACTCCAGAAATATAGGGTGTTGCCCATATCTCGGGAACGTATGGACCAACATTGCTAAATTCAAATTTCTTTCATAAGAAAAGTGTTTTGCCGACGGTCTTGTTTATTGAAAGTCATATAAAAAGAAATATTGATGAGTTACATTGACATAGTCTGTCACAAGCTAAAATATTTTCATCAACACAAACGCAAATATTTAAACTCATTATTGTTGTGTCTAGCAGCCCCTGAAACTACACAAGCCCAACCGTGTGCTCTAGAATATAATGAACATTAATTATAAAACACTTTCAAACAACTCTATAGATAATAACAAATTGCATTTCAGATAAACTGCCTCCATTGTCAATGAAAATAATTCATTTAATAATATCCTGTGTAGATCATTAATAAAACTAGTCAAACAATGAGAATCAACTATCCATGCCAGCCAAACTGACCATTTTTCAATAATGCCACATAATGATATATGACTATTAAAATTTACAACAAATCTATTAAAACAAAACTCTCCAAACGCTCAACAAAATAGCATGCTGAATATTAATACGTGAATGTGAACACAGTACGTAGTTCTCGTACCAAGTAATACATTGTATATCACTCTGGAGTCGATATTAAAAAAAATAATTCATATAGAATTCAAACAGACATAAATATTTTAATGCACACAAGTGCTGTGTAGTGGAATAGATACTCATACTCCTTATGCAAGTATGCAAACATAATAAATTATCACACAAATGACTATAATGTTGTTATAGACATAAATATTGTAAAATTTATAGTTAAATATTATTTATGAATTTGTTAAGCCATTATTTATTGTGTGTGCTTGTGTTGGAACTACACACGTACGTATATTAACTTATATATGTAGGTACATATATGTGAAAGCATCATTTGTGTGCAATTTAAATTTGCCTTAGTAGTTGTGTACTTGGATTTTATGGCAGAGAGATAATTGAATGCTATAGTTTATATCCTTTGGTAGACAAATAACAAATTGCATTAACCATAAGAATATTAACAGCATGAAATAAACTTCTGTGCAAGCTTACAACAAAAGCTTAAATAGCACAGTGCTACTAAGAAATTTGCAGTAATTTTTTGTTAAACGTACCTCTCTAGACGTATAGAATAAACGCAATAGTTTTATAGCCGGGTTCTTGATTACTGGCTGGTTAATTAGCAAAGCTAATGTGGGTGGGGCCTCCTTCCGCCACCTTTATGTACCGCTATCCGAGATTTGACTACAGCCTAAAAATGGAAAATAAAAAGCTTGAATGACTTTTACCACGAGAACTAGTAGCGTCAGAGCGATAAGTTTCAAACTGGTGATTAATGTGACCTACTTTTGGGAGCAACGTAATTGCTGTAGTTTCAGACCATGTCGGTGATAGTTCATGATCGGTGGGTCGCCGCATTGCAAGCCGTCAGAAGTTCTCAGGAGAATAAGTAACTACATGACGCTTCTCAGGTAAGTTCATGATTCTGGCAGCCACGTGCTAAAATTGCCACCTTCCTGTTGAAGACAGAGAGGAATGTCGCCATCCTCGAATTAATAATTTCTAAGAGAATAGCTTATAATATGGTGGCTCCAAATATTTCTAAAACCTTTATTATATTGTGGCATAATGCAATCTCTCGCAAAATTATTGCTTTTTGTGCTGACAATGCTTTTCAGATCATATTGCGTTAGATTAGTTCGATATAAGGGGACAATCTTCTCTTGCCCTTGGGCATCCACCTAGGCCAGAATTTCGGCCTATTGTACGCTATCCATACACAAAAGTCACCTACCTGCATGAAAACTCTGTTCGTTGAGCAGTTGCTGTCTATGCCTCTTAAATTAGACACGTCCGCTAAAGCCTCGGTCGCCATATATCGAGGTACTAGCTGTGCGAAAGCTAAATTCCCCCTTTCTGCCCTGCAATCGTTAATATCCGCACATCCCATACGAAGTTAACTAGAGCGACAGTAAATCTACCATCTCAATGATTTTTAAGTTGGTCGGTTTCACTAGCCTCCTTGTTTTATTTTCATTTTGGTCTTTTCATAGGACCCTTATCTTCGTTTTATTTCACACAGTGTATGAGCCTGTTTTGCCAATATTTCAGCTCACCTTTTGTAGCCCCAAGCCGCTTCGCACCACTCAAGCGCACATTTTGGAGCTCTCTGGAGAGCTCCGAAATTTCGGGCATTCTGCCATATGTCGAGTTGTCGCTTATCGCTTTTTCACATAACATTATTAGATTGTAATACCATTAGTGTTGTTTGGCTGTCAGCGTAGATGTTAACCTCCGTACGACCACTAGTTTCACTTAACCTAATTAGGAATCCTATAATCACACACACTTGCGCTTGGAACACCATATTATGATCCGGAGGTAGGAAGTATATCTCAATACACTAAACCATGGTATGCAGGCGTGCTGCGTGTTATTTTATTTGACCTTCTAGCGGGTCTAATATAGTCTCCAATGACCTTGTTGATGTGGTGCCGATTCCAAGACAGTACATTCTTTTAATTCTCTGCCAGTTTGCTATTTCACGCGTTTTCTCCACTGCCGTCCACCATACTACAAAAGCATTTGTCTGAATCGGCTGATTCACGCTTCTGTAGAGCTTGTGTGATATGCTCGAATTGAAATCCCATTGCTTTCCATCACAGCGGTCGACAAATTTGAACCCTTAAATCATCCTATATGTAGTGCTTCTCTCTCAGTTTCCATTCTAAGGTTACTCCCAATTTTTTAATCTTGTCGGTTAGGTGGATTGTCTTATCTAGAAAATGTGAATCCTTGAACTACGCAAGCTTCGTCTTCCTAGTGAAAACACATTTCAGTCTTGTTTGTGTTTAGATCCAATCCCTTGGGTTGTACACATAGTGAGCCCTTCTGCATACCAATTTGCGCTCTCTCCTCTTACAAGTATTATAGTAGATATCAATAGCGGCAGTAAAGTGCCCCTTTGTGAAGTTCCTCGGTCATCCCTGGCTCTGATATTTATATCGTAGGAACCGTTACTTTTTAACCTATGCTTTAGCATATAACTAATCAAGTCATGTTACTGCGTTTACAGTACGAGATGATATATATTGTAGGGAATCAGAAAATGTTCTTCAAGCGAACATTTGCATCAATTTTTTATAAACTTAAGTCTCAAAAAAGCTTCAATTTTCGGAAACAGTGCAAACGATTCTTCACTCCTTCTGTTCTGCTAGCAGTAGGACATGCCGCGAGAAAAAAATCTATACGTTTTTAGGGATACAATTTTTAATTTTTTATTGAATCAAACATTTCTGAGCCCATCTAGGACGGTTTTTATGCAATGAAATGGGATGTAAGCGTCTTCTTTGCTCAAATTTGATTTTAATAAATGCAGTACAAATATCCTCCCGGAACAGGCCTTTCAAACCTCAAAATATTCTGAATATATACACGAAGCTATCGTCATTGAGATCAATTAATATGGACTTTCAATTTTGACGAAAGGTAAAAAACATGGATTCAAAGGAAACTAGATATGTTTTCTTTTCTAGAAAAAGTGTAACATTTGTTGCCCGTTTTATATATACGAAATTTGTTTTCGCCTACAAAAGATGGCGTTTTTTATATAGATTTTAGTTGTAAATTAAAGGTGTGTTAATATGTACAATTTAACAACGCCACATTTTCTTTAAAAAATGAAACCGCCACAATTGACAAGGTCTTCATTGCTACCATATCTTGATATTTTGCGCCTGTTATATGCAGGGAAATGTGTCTAGCATATGAGTAGAGCGTTCGGAGCGAAGATTACACACCCGGTACTGCAGGGAAATAATTACAACTGGTGTTTTTATGTCGCCTATTGAGGTGCCTTAGCAGTTACATTTACTACCTACAGCCGATTTCTCGCAAAATGTGCTACAGATAAAATCTTTACTGAAAAGAGTACATTATAAAATTAGTTTAAAACAAATGCTGTGTAACATATTTCAAAATCTAAAAGTTAAATGTTCCCTACCGAATAAAGCAGAGAAGATTATTGTGGCCTACACGAAGCACAAGAAAATAGAAATGTATTCACTTAATACGACACTAACACAAATATGCAAATATGCCACATTAATAAAGTGCAAAGCTTACAAGCTATAAACGAAAGCTTTCACATCCCCATTCATAAACGTATAAACAGAAACAAGATTCATTGTTGAATTATCATTACTGCATCCTAACACCGGCCTCGTATGTTATGAACAAAAAGCATGCGTTAAATACTGCATGCAATGAGAAATCTTTCCAATTTTCTTTATGGCACAGAACGTGAGGTCATAAACAATTTTGCCAAAACGGCAAAGCCCAACAACAACTGCTAGATAAAAATTGCTACTGAAACGTTGAATTATTGCTGAGAATATACTCGTATAACATAAGCAATATGTGAAAGTATGCGTATCCATGAGTATCAGTGCGAGTGTATGTGTGAGCTTGATTATAAAGTATGTGTGCATTTTTATATAAAATATTATTTTACCAACAAAATGACTATAAATCTATTTAGAAAATATATAATCGTGTATGAGAAATTTGTTGTATTTTTTGCAATATGCAAAATACATACATACAATGAACGTTCTTAATGTGTGTGTGTGTGTGTGTGTGTGTATGCCAGCGTTTGTTTAAATATATGGCATTAATAAATATTATTTTAAGGTCTCATATGGTCTTCAGGCCATAACAAACGGTTAGAATAAGTCGAATGACAACAACAAAAACGGAAAAACCAAACCTAACCACAGTCAAAGCGTGCACAGCATCCATAAACACATAATTTTGTTGTATGGCCAGGTTGGGTGCAAAAATTATTTTGATAACAAATTGTTCGTACGGGGTTTTGTCAAATCAGTTGGATGTCAACAGAAGTTCTAAAGCTGCCTCGAGGTGTAGAAGCAGGTAAAGATGATTTACTTAAATTATTATTTATTGGTTTTAGGGAATAAATTTTAATATTCATAAGGACTGGACTAGTGGTCATCGTAAGAAATTTTAAACACTGGAAAAAATCAAATCTGGCTTAATATCCCAAATTAAAGTATTCTATTAATTTTTATTTAGTACATTCTGGCCGAAATGGCGTTTTTTTTTTATTTATTTGTGAACATTTGCACAGCTTTTCTCTGGCTTTCCAAATTTCTTTATTAAAATTTTGTTTATCAATAGCGCTTTGGCTTAGTTTTTGTAATTTATAGCATAAAAACAAATTCTGGGTCTTTATTCTTATTCTAGGAGTTTTTCGATTAAAGAAGTCCTTTAGATTTTGCTCGGGTGATGTTTACAGTTTTAGCGATTTTTCTTAATTTCTAAACATTTTTCTTATTAATTTAATTTATCGTCGCTTTTTAATATGTATCAAGATTCGCGGTTTTTTCAATTTCCAAATTTTTTTTGCAATAATTAAAAATTTGCGGACTTTTTTATTTTCATTGATTCTGGTACCACAAAGTGCTATAATATATTCTCAAATTACCAACAAAATTACATCGTTAATTTGCAATTTCTAGTAGCACACGCTATTAGTAATCAATTGTCTATTTATACCATTTACGAAAATGAAATGGGTATATATGTATAAGTTTGTCATTTCGTTTGTAATTTGTACAATATTCATTTTCGACCCAACAAAGTATATATATTCTAGATGTTTATAGGTGGAGAAATTCAATTAACAATGTCCGTCCGTCCGATGGTGAAATCAAATTTCGGACGGCACTCGACAATGTAGAATCTTGCAATCAAGTGGTCAATCAGTGAGTTTGGCTCTTCTGTTTTTTTTTTTTTTTTGTATTTTCACTATTGCGGGGAAACGCTTATACACAGCCCTTACAATTTGCTTGTTTTATAATCCTTATCAAATTTGGAATCAAGACCCAAGATAACCTAAGAACCTAAATGATGGACCAAATCTTTTAAATCCGCCGAACAATTACAAAAGATCAATATTTTGTGAAAATAATGAAAATTATATATTTTATCAAAAATCTTAATTAATCTGAAAAACGAAAACGAAACAAAATTTTAGCATGATTTGGGAATTCACTCAAGCCCGAAAAATCACCACAAAACCAAACTACAGTTCAAAAATTTTAAATTACAAAACTATCA
Source organism: Phania funesta (assembly GCA_963932375.1). Classification (NCBI taxonomy): domain Eukaryota; kingdom Metazoa; phylum Arthropoda; class Insecta; order Diptera; family Tachinidae; genus Phania; species Phania funesta. Next base: position 95,951,166 of record OZ010653.1, on the reverse strand, counting down.
TAAATTTGCTAAAAAATCTAAATTAAAAAAAACCGAAACTGCTTAGTAAAATTGCTAAGAATTATCTTTTATTTTAATTTTAAAATTAATCACAAGCTCGGATATTCACAATAAAACCGAAAAACTGGAATAAAAGAATTGTTTATGCCAATAAAACTGATTTCAGTACAAAACCGAAATGTTTCAACTGTCGAACATTCATCACAAAAATTTAAATTTCTCCACGATTTTGTAATTTGTAATTTTAATTACAATATTAATATTATATACAAAATATTATATACAAAAAAGTCGAAAATTTTACAAAATCAGTGTTTTACACACATAAAAACGGAAAAAACAAGAGGTAAATTGCTAAATAAAAAAAACACCATAAATTTCACAAAATATTTTTTATTTTATTATATTATTCATAAAAATTATAAATTTTATCAAAAATCTTAATTGATTGGAACTAAAACAACAAATGAAGTGTTTGGGAATTCACCAAAATCCGAAAATTCACAACATCGATATTTTTATATTACAAAAATATTATATTTTAAAAAGTTCAAATTTAAAAAAAAAAACCAAAACTACACAAAAACTTGCCGACAATTTAAAATTTTCCCAAAATTTTATTCTCCCCAGGAACTCAAAAAATTCACCAATAATAAAATTTCATCACAAAAATTTTAATTTCACAAATATCGGAAAATTCACAAAACAAAGTATTTTACATAATTTTAAGAAAATCAAAAATATATCAAACAAAAAAATTTAATTTCTTCTTAAATGGGGTGTTAATTAAAAAATTCACCGAAAAATTTAAATAAAGAAATACTTACAAAAATTATAAATTTTACCAAAAATCTAAATTAATCTTAAAATTCACCACGAATCCAATTTATAGAACAGAATCCATGCTGTAGAAGTAACCAAAAATTTACCCAAAGGCTGTATTTGCACCGAAAACACTACTATTGAAAATTTTGTAATAAACGCAATTCCGCTATAATCTACAACTCACCAAAATCGAGAATTTATAAAAACTTGATAAGAATTTAGAGAAAATAAAAACAAACCAATCGAAAATCCTTATATTAGGATGAAAGGAGAGTTTAAACTTAAAATAATACGAGTAAAACCGGAGCCTAATTAAATTTATCAAACAACCTCTTGCCCCGGAAAAAATCTGTTGTACAGTTTTAGTAATTCGTACTTTTGTGAAGGGTATATATGATACGGCACAGTCAAATATTGCTCTCTTACTTGAAAATTAGTCTACAGCTACTGGCTGTTGTGGAATGAAGAATTTGTATGCTGCGTTTCTTGCAGCACAAAGCAAAATAGAAATAATTACTGGCGACATTAATTCAAATAACTTCGTGTGCGCTGCTGTAACGTTACAAGAATATTTTGATGGTTTTCTAAATTAAATCTAAAACCCCACTAATACCAATCACAAATAAGAGTGAATATTTTTGTATTAATATGAACATGTAGAACAAATTTTTCTCATAGGAGAATGCAGATAAATTCGAAAATTTCATACTTTTTGTATATTCATAAAAAGCGGAGATGTTAATAAAACTCTGATTAAAACTCCTTTGGAAATTATTTTGCCAATTTTCCGAATTGATTTTTTCGCCCAACTCGAAATCAGATAATTATATTTATACATTACATGCCGATTACAATTAGTACCACAACTACTACCGATAATGAGTTTATATTGTATGCAACGAAAAATATCGCCAGATTGCTGATCACAATGCCATCTTATTATCATTAGGTTGTTTGGCCGGCCTATATTGACTGTGACGTTAACTTTAAGATATGTTGAAATTAAAAACTTTGCTGTTCTATATAGTTTATATTTTATATTTAAAATTAAATATTAAATGTATTTGTAAATTTACAAATTGGTGTGTTAAGATCCCTTGAAAAAGTAAGTAACGCCGGGAAATACTTCTAACTAAAAATGAGATTTACCTTGCATTCACACAACTCAATCACAAATTAATGATAAGAAGGTACTTAAAAACCTGTTATGATTTTCCTGTTTTTCTCTGGCGGTCCTCTCGTTTGTAGCAAATTTCCAAGCAGTAGCTATGACATTTATTTAAAACGGTTGAAATACTAGTGTGGGCAAAATATAATAAGACTTTGTTCATAATTTTAAATTTCTTTATTTATTCTGCCAAATCCTCGTAACAGTTGTTAAGTCAATTTCCGGAATGGCCTTCAATTCGCGTAGCGATTTACGTTTAATGTCTTCAATTGACTCAATACGGTATCCCCGGAGCGGTCGCTTGAGTTTGCTGAACAGCCAGAAAACACAAACAGGCGAATACGGTGGTTGTGTTACGATATTGATTGAATTTTTGGCGAAAAACTCTCGAATAATCAATGCGATATGCGAGGGTGCATTATCGTTGTGCAAAAACCAAGAGTTGTCGGCCCATAATTCTGGCCTCTTTTTACGAATAGCTTCGCGCAAACGATGCATAACACTCAAATAGTATTCCTTGTTGACAGTTAGGCCAGTCGGGAGGAATTCGGAGTGCACCACACTTCGATGATCGAAGAAAACTTTCAACAAGACCTTGATTTTTGACTGCTTTGACGTGGTTTTTTTTGGCTTCGGCTCACATTTGGCACGATATTCGGCCGATTGATCGTACGTTTCCGGGTCGCAAGCGTAGATCTAAGACTCGTCGCCAGTTATAATATGCTTCCTGGTAGTCGGAAAGCAATGTTTTACAGAAGTCAACGCGACGCTGTTTTTCAAGAAAATTTAGTGATTTCGGAACCAATCGTGATTTCACTTTTCTTAGGCCCAATGATCTTTTAAAATGGTTTTCACTGATCCCTCTGGTATTCCAACGATATCAATAAGGTCTCTGACTGTTAATCGTCGATTCTCGAACACTAATTCCTTGACGTGTTGATCAACTGTAGATGGTAATGGCCGTCCTGGACGTGGTTCGTTGTCAACGCGTTCTCGACCCTCTTTGAATAATTTGTACCAATCAAAAACACTTGCTCGCGACATACAATTATTACCGAAGGCCTTTTGCAACATTCTGAACGTTTCGGAACCAGAAATTTCATTCCGCACACAAAATTGAATGGATCTTCTTTGTTGAATAATTTGAGTCATTCTAAAATTCGCCGAATGCAGTTGTTGTACTTCAGAAAGACAAGTGTATACTAAACACTAATGACTACTTTGACTGACAGTCATACCAACGTAGAAAAAAAAATTCGACGAATGAATTTCTGTGCGAAATTTAAATTAAAAAGTCTTACTATTTTTTGCCCACATCAGTATACCGCTGACAAACGCTTAATTATAATTCACCGTTATCTCTTTTGTTGTGGCTATTTATAATAGATCTAATTGTACTTATGCTGGATCATTATATATGATGCTATATAGCGATATTAGAATTTGCTTCAAACTACGTCTTGTGTTTCCATACGTGATCGCTCAACAAATTATGAAGTGACGACGAAGCGAAGGATAGTAAATTGCGAAATGGTCGGTAGCTTAGTATGGGTTCGTTTTTCGCATAGCCTCGTACTTGAGGAGTCGTGTGATACCATCTCCATCAGGCTAATACTGCATGTTTTGTAAAATATAAAGTAAATATTTCATTAATTTTTTTTTTAATTATTTAAAAAAGGTGGGGATATCTTCTTTGTTTTTTTGTACAAATTTGGAATTCGTCTTTATTCAGCTAATTCAGTTTATTTTGTGGACCGATAAAAGACAAAAAATTATAACAAACACAACAGCTTTATCGATACAATTTATTTAACTCTCAGTCAACTTGAATAATTGCTATAGCCCTGATTCTTGTTACATCTCGCTTTCAGCCTTATACGATCTGAGAATAACTAAAGCTATAATTTGTGCTGTTAGATGCCTCCAAGATATTTTATGCACTCTAAGCCAAAGAGTGCTTAGAACTGTATGATGACTTTTGAAAACTATGTATTCTTGGGAGGCACATCAATTTCTTCTAGCCCTTTAAAAATCGAGTAAAAAGCTTAATTCTATAAGTATCACGTGAGGTAACGTAGCAATATCTGAATTTAAAATATTCAAGCGTCTAATGAATTGATTTTATTGCAACTTAACAAATTTTTACGAATTTGGCTTTTCCTATCAAAATAATTTATATTGCACATATCGCTTGGCAATTTGTATTCCTAGGATAACGTTTCATCATGCTGGTGTGCTTATGACTAAACTTGCTAAAGTCGAAGAATTTTTGTTATTATTGTATGACCTTATGCATCGCGACACATAGGAGCTTTTGTGCAGCCTCTTAGTTCAGTTGTCGCTGTCGAGGATAGGGATGAAGACACTTAATTTGTTCAGTGAAGGACTGTATTCCTACATGGGAGTCATAGGAACTACACCGGTTTATCCCGAAAGCTTGTCAGTTGCGTAGAAAGTGCTCTGATATTTCATTGGGTATACCGCATTTGCAGTCTTTGGTCTCAGCATTGCACAGTGTGAACTTAATAACACAGGTTGTACTTAATTTCACAATGCATGTAATGTGGAAGATTCTGCAGCTTCAAGCTCTTCATAAGTGAAAGTTTACTAAACCGTTATTCGTTAACCTCCTTCGTTAACAAATTTTGCAGTTTGCATGGCCAGAAATACGGGCATAAAATATTTCAATTAATACATAAATTAAGCACTAATGACAAAATGGGAATAATAAAATTTATAGATTTATTAAACCCACAGAGTTGATGTAAATACCAAGACTAAAGACAGAGAAATTTTAAACCAAAAGCATTTTGAACCAAAGACTCAATGAATTAAGTCATCAATATTACAAAAGCAACATGATCAATAAAATACGAAAGCCCTTTAATTTAATAACTATAAATAATACAAATTTTGTATTTCGAATGAAAATATTTGACAGCCAAAATAAATTTTTAATAACAAATCGTGACCATTTTTATCAGACAATAAATATCTAATTAGGAATAATAATTTAAAATTTAATCATAATACAAAACAACAGACTAACCTAAACACGTTTTTGTTTGTCATAGTTGCAGTGCTCTACTGCTGACAATGTTAACTATAGCAAATATTTTTGCTATTGTCTTTGCTGAGTATATATTTTTCCACTCATTGCCAAATTAACAAATTGCAGCAGTTAATTTATTGAAAACCTCTATTGTGTCTCTGCTAGTTGTTTTGCTTTCTGCTTCACTTTTTCTAACTTTTGCTGAAAACAAATGTAATAACTGAAATAATGAAATATTAATAATAAATTTATTGATAACCTTATGACCACAAATTATTGCAAATACTTTTGGCTAATAGACAATTTGAACATTTATTTGTTGTTGTTCATTGTTATTTCTTTGTCAGTTGCAATTGAGTTGAGTTCAGCTGAATTGAATTTTGAAGTGGAATTGTTTGCAGTTGGTAACAAAGTTTACTTCGCCTAAAATGTTAAGTGTCAATAAATACATTGTGTCTGTTGCATGTGGCTTTGTTTGTTTGGCAGGGTGCTGGCATCAAGCAAACGTTTGCCTTGGGTTATAGGAAATGAAGTTTGGTCAAATGTTCAAGTTAGACAATGAAATAAATATAAAATCTGATTTTCATACATAACAAGCTTTTGAGATCTTAATTATGAATACTGAACAGAGAGCTGCCACTCAAGAGTTGTAAAGGTAAAAAATATGGGAAAAAGATCAAGAGCTATCAGTAGGGAGAACTGAAGAAATTTTTTTTATATTTGTCAGACAATAACGACAACACAGTATGGCAAGTTGTCGGGTGAAGAAACGCATGAATATAACAGTACTTTAATAGCAACATAGTTGTTATTTTATGATTACAATCTATATGCCTCAACGAACCTCCAGATCTGTACAACTCATATCTACTATTTGGAAGAGAGTTTGGAAGAACGCAATTAGTCAAATCCGCATTGCACGAAATTGACTTTTTTTGGATTTCGACTTTTGTCCGGAACTAGAGTCTTGTTCGGTACTTACTTCAAATTTCTTATATTTAAATGTTGAAAGCGGTCGGCTAGTACATCAAAAATGTAATTATACTTAGTAGCACAGTCCATTTGTGAATACATGATTACGGAGAACATGTAGTTCCATATTAGGTCAGCGGCATTACTGGTCTATAAATCTTCGAAAACAATTAATAGTGTTACCGAGTGCTGATATCCGATTTTTATTGGGAAGAATTGGTTTATAAAACACCGTCCTAGTGTGTACTAAATAACGAAATTGTGGATTGGACTCAGCCAAGCTTATTATTGTGGGGTATTCCGAGCTCGCAGGACTATGTATATTATAAAAAAAAAATAACCCCGGATATTATTTCTATTCAATACTCCAGACGTTATTAAGAACCAAAACTTGCACGCAATGACAAAAATATGGTTGAGGTAACTATAAACTAAGAGCAACATATTATGATTGGATGATGGTAAAGAAGATAAAGATAAAAAATAAAAAAAATATGTTTCTGATTGGCAGCTGCTAATGTACCACCACAGGCGCCTAAAACCATCGAATGCGCCAACCACTTAAGCCACAGCTCCATTATTATTTGTTAACAACTCCTAAAGAATTTTATGTTATATTTATTAAGAGCATTTTATGGTTAGATTTACTATATTAATTTTGAATAGTTAAAATACTTTGTTCGTGGTTAGAAATTTCGTAAAAGTTGGAATGGAAACTATTTAGCAATTAAATTTAAACAATAACTTGTTTGCCAAAACTAATGTTATGTTTAAAATATTTTCAAAGAACCATTATATGTTTAAAGCGATCATAATATGGTTGACGTGACCATACCACAAGCACATTTTTTCTTTGCGTGCGTTCAGCTTGAACAACAAAGCCGCCTGTATTGTCTGCGAACAATGTTTCGAGGAACGTTGATCAAACCAAAGCTTCTTATCGATCGATAGGATAAAACAAACAAGGATGGAAATGATCAAATAGCAGGGGGGAGAGGAAAGGAAGGACCGACCAAATACGCAAAGGCAAGATGGAAGAGAAACCAAACATGAAATATATTGTAGAAAATAAAAGTGTGTAATATATTACGATAAGAAAAGAGAAAAGCACAAATAATGGCTACGTTGTTAGAAAGGTACAACTTATAGAAGGTCAACCAAGTTTGCAATAGTCTTATTTTTGGGCAGGACTTCTTCTTGAGAGTACCGTGAAGTATTCTTTTTGAGTAAATAAAAGTACAAGAAAAACCTTTTTTATGTGGACACCCTGTAATCAAACCCAACCTCAAAGTTATTGTAAAAAAAAACTTAAGTATTTTATTTTCAGGCATACATTTTCTAAAGCACGGAATTTCTAAAAAGAAAAAATAGTAAGAAATCCCTCTAGCAACATCTTAAGCTGCCACTGATATTTAGAAAAAGCTTTTCTCAACTAACTGCTGTTACAAATAATTATTAATTGACGGTTATCATAAATTTATTTTTAGCCAAAATTGTGCACGATATCAAGCTGCAGTATTTTATTATAATTTTTATTGTCTTTTTATTTTCCTTTAATAATTTTTTGCTGTAAGTTTTTCGTATAGATCAAAAGGTTGTTCAAGCAAAGCTTTTGAAAAACAAGCTAAATTGAGATATCTCCCTCATAGTTTGTAAATATTTCGTCTGGCTGGCAATCTAAATGATTTTCTGTCCGTTGTTAAGCTGTTTGCTTTTTTATGTCTCAAAAGTAATTTTAGCGAATAAGTTGTAAGACAAGCAAACAATAGTGAAGTCTGTTGTATATTTTTTTCCTTCGTATATTTTTGTTGTTGTTGTTTTGTCGGGATACACCTATTTTTAGTGAGATGTTAAACATTTTTACAAGGAAACGTGCGCGCCTGTGCACTGCATAATACACCATAACAAAACACTCATAATTTTATATGCTGTTACTAAAAAATGCAGCCCAAAAGCTAAAATCGACAAAAGAAAACAAAACAAAAATTAAAGAAAAACCTCAACTTAACAATAAAGCCCTGACTTCGATGTACGAGTATGTCTTGACTTTTCAAAGCAGTAACAATTTGTGGGTTGCTTGTGGTTATGCCCCCTGAGTTAAGAGTGTTGTTAAAATTTACGAAGAGGCGTCGACCGACACGATTTGCTATCAGATAAGCTGTTATATTATTGTAATGAAGGGCTTAAAGCAATGTGGCATTAAGCTAAAATAAAATTGCAAAAACAAAAACCGGCATAATGTTTATAACACAAAAAAATTGTTTCTGCGGGAAAATTGCTGATGCAGAAATGAATTGATGAAAAACAAAGTACAATAAATAAATATAATTGTAGACGATAAGTGTTCTAATATCACTTAGACAAGATCAAAAAGCCAGACTAATTAGAATTCTTTCAGATTTTAAATAGGGTTACATTTTTTTAAAATTTCCAATATAACAAATGAACAAAAAACGGCAAATATGTGAAAAGTATTGACCATTTGCTTGATAAATACAATATAATTTGTCATGCTCTCTATACGTCTGTGCGTATGCTGTCGGTCTGGAAATAGCTGTTATGTGAGCTGGTTTTGTTGAAAGTGGTATAAGTCCACTTAAAAAAAACGAAGTTACCGATCATTTTAATGAGCTACAGACACGTTCTCTCCATAGTTGCAATCACAATTTCAATTGTGATTCTATCTTGACATAAAATAAACAAAAACAGTTTTGCTGTACAATTCTATCCCACAAATATTTGTTTTGAAAGTGGAATAAGTCCATTACAAATAAATGTAAATAAAACAACTTTCTTATTATTTTTGATTATTGCTACTTCAGTGCACGCTGCTCGTTAGAAGATATTACTTATCCAGTGCTAGTATTTATTAATTTTCCGATGAATTGATGAGAAGTAGCTAAAAACTGGTTTTGTTTAGTTCTCCTTCGCAAATCCTATTATTTGGTTCTCATACTAATAATTTGAAGTGGGAGTATTATTTAAATATAACTGCTTTTAAGGCAGAAAACTAAAGGTTTAAATAAGTTCTTGAGTTGATATTTCGACAGGGTATTTTGACGCAGTATCATTTTTCGTTCTGCAGAACGTGTAATATCAAGCAGAAAAAAAATACGGACGGGAAAAGAGGAAGACCAAAAAACCTCAGCAAAGTTAATGTGTTACCACTTTATAAAACTTCAAGGAGCATAACAAGAGAGAAATATTTAAGAGAGAAATATGTACTTTATACACCGCCTATTCATCATAAATACTTCAAAATGCTAACTGTAAAAGAAAACTAAGTTTAAAATGTCTTTTTTTTATTTAAAGATCTTAACGAAGTAATTTTCATTTCTATATTTTTAATATAACTGAAATATAACTTAATAAACTTGGTTATTCACGACCGCACGTCTTCATTTTAACTATTACTTTTTACATTTAAAATTAATTTCAGTTAAGCTTATGTCTATAAAAATATGGACTTAAATTTGCTGCTGCTTTTATTTCTTCTAATATGTTATTTTTGAGAGTGGTATATGTCTTTTAGTAATTATTATATCATAACAAAATTTAAAAGGTGCATAGTGTAAAAAACATTACTCGAATTGATTAAAATTGGCCGATATTTTTAAATTGATTCAAACGCAAGCCCTAAAATGTATCAATTATGAAAAAATGGACTTATACTTTCAAAAAAAACCAGCTCATATGTCTAAAGTGAAATTGGTAATGCGATTAACGAGTTGATTGTATAGATAATTTCTCTTTCGATAAATCGATGAATATATAATTATTTCCAAATTAATAAAAAAATATACAATTAGGAATATGGAATAACCATTTTTGTTGGCACGATCAAATCTACCAGATCCCAAGTTAAAAAAAAATCATATTTAAGATTCATTAGCGCTATCTACGATTAAGGCGATGTAAGAACCGTAATGACTGAATATTTTCGTTTAGATGACAGTATTAGAAGTGAAAGCAAAACAAGCGTCTTTTATTGGCGATTAATCTTAAATAATCTTCTCTCCAAGCATATAGAAACGCAATAGCTTTAACTGCTCATGGGTAATTATTTGAAAAATTTGAAGCCGTCTAGTTAATAATATTAGACAAAGCTATCCACTGTTTGAAGCCACAAAGCAGACTACCTTTATTTATTCCTACAATTGCCGCCTCTTATATGTTTAATTCCATTTACAAATTTATTATAGAAACATTGCCATTCTAAATTAAAACAAAACAAACAAAGTAAAATAAATTAAAATAATAACATACTCCGGTACAACAAAATAACTAACTTAAATAATAGTACGATCCAAATTCGCTAAAAACGCAACAGTGTAGAAAGCGCCACCATAAACTCTTAATTTTAAATTCCGTTTTAAACAAATTAGTTTAAAAAAACCTCTTTAATTTTTAACCAAACAAAGAATTTCAAACAATTTATTTATATTTTTATTAAAATTGATATTAGTCTTGCTATGAAGATTGTATTAATAATACAATATCTGTTCTATGCTGCATTTACTTCATTACAGCACGATAAAAGCAAGTTTAAAAATTTATTTTTTTTTAACAGCTGCAAAAAGAAAACAGCATAGCAAAACCAAATATTTGCTGTCACCTTTCTTGATCTATATGTGTTAATGGCCATAATGGAAAATCTTAAATAAAATTAGTAAATTTAAATTTGTTTACCTACTTTCTTAAATACTTTGCAGCGAAAATTAAGGGATAAACGAAAATTACAATAAATTTCCCGGTACTAAAAATTAATATATGAAATTATGCGTTTCAAAATTCGACATTAGTGCAAAGGACAATATCATAATGGTGTCAATGTGATTTCAATCATATTTATTCAGGTGAACTGACGTTCTTAACGTGCGTTTACAATGCATCAAAACAACCCAATACCAGATTGGTGTGTTGTGTAATTACAATGTTATTATAATACTTTGTGTGTTTGCCTTGCATGAAAATTTTCATATATGCGCAGTTTGCTTTCCTTTGCGTAGTTACAACCACAGTGATTTATTTAGGAACAAAATATATTGTCAACATTTTAAGCGGTGCATTTATAAATAGGTTGCACAGTACTACTGCAAAGCAATATGCGGTTATAGGATCAGCCGCGCTGTTTTCGTTGCTGTCGTGTTTTCCACAGTACGAGCATTAAGGAGACACATTTTCTATATACCAGGATCTGAATATGAGAGATATATTATATATATAAATATGGATTCATTGTGTGCCATTACCAAAAGTTATGGCCTTAGTTTTTAAGGAATCTTAAAAGGTCTAGGAGTTTGTAGAAGCAATCCAATGTTTACTGCTTCATAGGATTGATGCTTCAAATAAGTCAGAGTCAGTTTTTTACAAAAATATTACATATATGTGGCCATTTCTGCATACTTGTGTTCCTTTTTAAAAATTGTGCAACATTCATTAAAACCAGAACGTGCTTTTATAAATATGTTGCAAAAAAAAAACTGGCGAATATGAAACATTTTTTGCTCTCAACTTAAACACTACGCTCTTTCTACAACTGTCTTAACAACATTGTATATATTTTAAGGGTTTAAAAATGTGATTCGTGACATGTGGCAATGCCAAAAATGCTTAGGAAGGTTTAAAATTTCACCATAAGGAGACTAACATACGAAGAAGGCTTTCAAATCTTTGAATTTTATTTGATCATCATAATCGACTTAAGCGGTTGTGACCGAATTTCACACCATTTGCACTTTATTGGACATTAATTCACAAAACCGTTTGCGAAGTGTGAGTATCAAAGAAAATATTGCTACTACATCGGCCAGTGTTAATGAAGATCGCGATATACCAATTCTTAGCCGTTACAGGCAATGGAGTGAGGCACCGGGGGATGATTATCGACTTTTTCGCTGAAATGTAAGAATTTGACTTGGTTGACATGTGATTTCAACAAGATGGTGCTCTGTCATGATGGTATCGGCCGAAATGCTGGAAACGTTATTCTAAAATTGGAGTTCGCGGATAAATCACCTATGACGTAGCCGCGGGCAATATTTACGTGAACTGATTAAAAAAAAGTAAATATCACGCATTTATTTATTAGCCCCAATAAATATTTAATTCACTTATTGCAAATTTTCTGTGTTTTTTTTTAGTTTTCAAAACCCAAAGGCTTAAAAAATCTCCCTTTAAAAACAGCCCGAAAATAGCAGTCTCACACAAGTATTCAGAAAATTAGTGTTTGCAGAAGATGAAAATATGGCTGCCGTGAACTCACATTCTAAATAACGAATAATTTAATGACAAATAATTGCATAACGTCTACTTAACATTAAATCTTACCTATCAAGCGGTGATAGGCTTTTCTAAATTAAATACTGCCTTAAAATCACAATTCCAGGCCTCAAATTTAAACCATTCATTCATTTTTGTTTTTCCTTTCCTGATAGCATTTCACTACAAGACAACAAGTAAGCAGCTGCCCACAAATATGTGACCTTATTGCTCTCTCGATAGCAGATGCTGTCTCAGTTTTTGTTTTATAAAAGCCAAAAGCATTTATTTTACTCAATAATGCAACTAACTACTGAGAAACTTTTCAAAACGCCCCTTCAAAAAAAGAAAACAAATTAACCGCCAAAAATGTTAGAGATTTACTAAATATATTGACACCCTTCCATACCCAGACAATCCATGGCATATCACTGTGCTAACAACATATTCGCACAGAAGAAACGTTAAGTGGTGCACGTATCGATAAAAAATTATGTGGCAAAGTTTCGCCTTTTCTACTTCACTGTTATGATTATGATTGCATGGCTGTTGCAATACGAGTACGTTGCTGATATAGATTTTTATTGTTGGTGTTGCGGTTGTTTATTTTGGTTTTTTTTTTTTTTTTTTTGGTCGAAGCGTTATCCCCCACAGGATGAGATGAAATAACAAATTTATTATTTATTTCACCTGACATCATAAACAACAAACTCTATAAATTTCATCAGTCTGCCAAACTGAAAACCATAGAAATTGTTAAAAATCATTTTATACAAAAATTTCATACACATACTCTGGTCACTGGCTCTTTACTCCTAACTCTGTGACTGCTAAATAAAACCCCTGTTGATAGGGGATCCAACATCCAATATTCTTCTACACAAAAAAAATTTTTTTTTTCTTTTTTTACAACATGAACTCGAAATGTATGAAGAAAAAAAAATAAGTAAAACTAACGACTTAGCCGACGACCATTGCAAAGTAATAAACTATCATCATATTTTTTATGTTCATGTGTTTTATAATTTATATCATTCCTATGCGCATGAATCGTTTTTTAAATTGATCCGTCCATGTTGCCGCAACAAACTACTTACCATAGAGCTAAACGAAAAAAAGAAGATATTTATGATACTGAAAGGAATAACAAGAGTAAAGCTAAATTATTTCAGTTGAACTTAAATTTTTGAATTTATATTGCGCAGTGGAGGAAGAGGCATATATTTAGTTTCTTTAATCTTTAATATCAATATGATTAACTTATTGAATACGAATGGCATTTCAAGCAGTGGGGTAGTAAAAAGTAAAGGAGACATTTTTTCTTCCAAACATTCAACTTGGAGTTTTATAATGGAATACAAGTTTTTAATTTCCATCACATCCCAAAACCTGCTGTGTATTTTTAAAGAAAAATTATATTTCTTAACTACTTTGGGAAAATAACCTGGTTATATAGTAAGCAACTAAAGGCAGCGGCGCTATTGTATGCCACCAAAGCAGAAATTGAATTATTTTTTAATTTCACTGACTTCACTGGAGATGAAGGGTTCCAGTGGATTTAACGTCTTGTATGCAGAAAACCCGGTAGTGATGGAGAGACTAGCGCAGTTGTTTACATTAGAGAACTGGACTTAACTATGACCTTTAGAATAACGTATAAAAATAATGTTTTCAATCCCAAAATATCGGCGAATGATACTACAGAAAATTTGTATAGGCTATCAGGTTATTTAGTAGTAGTCGAACCACAGCTAAGTTCTTCACAAGAGTTTTCGCGGTTTTACCCTAGTACAAGATAGTATATTCCGGCATCAAACGACGCATTATTTGAGTTGGTTGCTTGACCAGTGAAGTAATTTAAGTAACTATGCAGTTATTGACTTAGAGAAGAGCGTGGCTACAGATCTAAGGGCAAAAATTTGCCGCAAATCATGCCAGCTTTGCATGCAACAAGTTACGGATATCTTCCATGGTCTGCATCAGCCACTGATTTTTAATGATTCTTACAACTTCAGAAAGTGACATTTTTTTAATATTTAGGTCTTCTGGAATTTTCAATTATTATCTTCAATCACTTTGATCTACCGATTTTTTGTGAAATTATTTTTTATGTTAATATGCAACTTTTTCGTGAAATTTAAAATTTTCGAAGATTTTTTTTATCGAATTTCAAATCTCTTGGTAATCCGTTCAAGATTTTAAATTATTTGCTGAATTTCGAAATGCGCATTTCGATTTTTTGGTGATAAGTAGACTTTTAGGTGAATTAAAAACTTCATGTGAAATCTGTTGGATAAACATTCGGGTTTCGCAAGAATTTGGATTCATTTTAGGTTGTGTTAAAGTTTATGATATTTTTATATCATATTAGGAACTAAATTATCCGGGGCCTTCATGATAGTCATACCGATAAGAATTTCATGGGGTGTATAAGCGTTTCCTCGTAAGAGTGTACAATTTGTCGAACAGGATAATCAACTTATCCAACTTTCAAGTTCATCGGCTAGGGTCTTCAGAAAGCTCATTTCGACTTCGAACATCCATATGGGCATTGTAAAATGCACCGTCTTACATATAACGATCCAGGAAATATATATATACTTTATAAGTCGTAATTAAATGATGTTTAGATGCTAAATTTTGAAAAATATTGTCTATGATTTACACAATTCGATATGTGGAATCTGTGGCGTTTGTAATTTTTAGTAATCGACCTAAACGACCACCTCTTCTTTTTTATACCGCAAAAAATGTTCATTATTACTGTACTTATCAATGAATGTCACTTACATTTACAAGAAGTCAATTAAATTCACAGAAATATTCGCCTTGCCCACTGTCACATAAAAGGCCATCAACTAAAATTAGCGGTACAAAACAACACTCTGTCAAATTGTCTCGTTTACCAATTGTTTATAATCAACGTATTATTCACGAATATCATTACAATAATAATAATAGCAACATAAAATATGTAATCATAAATAATGCCCCACCATATTTTCCTCTCCTTTATGAAAATCTTTTATTTTTTTCTTCGCTGCAATTTCTGGCTGCTAAAGGCAAGACCAACAACTTTATTATTATTTGTGTGTTGCAAAAAGTTGGTGTGCGGTAACCGACACGGCAAGCAGGCAACATATATAACAATTTAATATTGTAAATATATGGATGGCTTAGGAATAAATAATACGAAAAAGTGAAAAAAATTGCGCTAATATAATATAAGCGCTTAGCTGCTTTACCGCAACAAAGTGAAGAGTGAGGCTAAGAAAATAAATGTGAAATTTGGAAGAAAAAAATGGACGGAAAATGCAGAGGTTCATTGGAGGGAAAATAATAAAAATTTTAACGTGGAAGTAGGAATTTTAAGTTATGGGCTGTGGTCGACCACATTGCTGTAAAAATCTTTAATCATATTTGGTTTGCTAATTCTGGGTATAGTAAAGAAATTTGAACTGTTTGATAATTTTTAACGCATGAAGTTATGGAAATATTCAGAAAGTGAAGAATTGAACATAATTATAAGAATTGGACAAAATTTTTTGGAGTATTACGATTCATTTGATTTAGTAGACCAGCATCCTGGTAAAAGAAATTGCACTCAGCTTCGATCAAACGAAAAGTATTGATGGGTTTTTATAAATATATTACAGTGAAGCTTTGGTAATACCAAAAGAAAAAAATAATTCCAGAAAAAATGTCGGTTAAAAAATGCTGTTAAGACTCAGCAGAAAGTTCAAAAGGGAGAACAATGTATCGGGAATTAAATAAAGAATGATACTTTTATAGTAACATTTAAAGAAAATTACTTCTCATGTTATATAATTAAGAATAATACTTCATAACAAAAGTGATACATGACCAAGACTAGAATCGTCACATACGTAAACGTATCGGCAACCGTTCGAAAAAAATACGTGATACGTCATTCATATGAACTAAGCGGCATGCGATAACAATCGGATCGGTTTGCTTTTTCATTCAGAAGAGTTTTTATCTTCGGCAATACTTTGTTGTATACTCGTATACTCTAACTAAATTTTTTAAAGCAATGGCATATCGTTAAACTTTTGCGGTGTTACGAACCCAGATGCTATGATACCAAATTTAACGACCTGCAGCACGTTCATGTATGTAGTAATACGAAAGAGATATATTCATGCATAGAGTTGTACCTTCGCGCATGTGACGATTCGAGCCCAGTTCACCTCTTAACGATGCATAGAGTTTATTCGAATTTCTATAATGTAAGGAGAAACTAATTAAAAAAATTGTTGTAGTCCAACTCATACTATAAAGATTATTTTTATACGGGAGACCGTTGTCCATTGAATTTAATAAAATAAACTGTGAGTGCCATATTGATGAATATGTCATTGTTTAAATGCCCAGAGCACGGAAGAGAGGTGTAATTTAGGATGGATCTGCCGGCTACATCAGGCTGAAATGAAACGATAACCTGGGTTATGTTGATGTTGAGCTCATTGACCAACTAACGTTATCTCCGCAGGTGCTAGTTTTAGTCTCAAATCCTTCTTATAGAATATCAAATGCTCATATCGTGCAATTGGGACCAGAAGATTGGCTGTACCATTGATATGTAGCACTCTCCATTGACGGTCATGGGCACACCAATAATATTTCCGAAGAATTACGGACCAAAGACTTTGCTAACCCATAATCCGTAATTTGCATGCTTTGCTACTAGGCAAACCGCATGTGGGTTGGCGTTAAAACAATGTTAATATAAGGCCATTTCCCTCATCCATAAATATATGTATATTTATTGTTCAAAGTTATGGTACATACTAAGCGAACAAACAGCGCCACCCTCTTGGCGTAATCGGCAGGTGTCCCTTTCTAACACAACTATTTTTTTATAGGATAATTGAGTCTACAGTGTCCTGTTAAGAGTTCACTGAAGTGTTTAATTTCCTTATATAGAAAAGTCTCTACATTATTACTTTAGTGTTAGTAAGTCTTTTCGCCTGCCGCATGCCTGTTGTGGCTCTCCATTTCCTATTTACCTGGTACCTAGATTAGAGTAACTGAAATCCTTGCTGCTAAGGTATCTCGAGCTTAAAGCAATCAATAAAGCAATTTTGATTGGAACAAGTAGTTTGCTAATGATTTTGAAGCTATCTGGTTCTCCGAATGAATGTAGATTTTGGTACCATGAGTAATCATATCTAACCAGTCTCTAGCACCTCTAAAGCGTGTATCTTCGCCAAAAAATTAAGGCCTTGTGTTCCATTACAATCGCTTTCTGGAATTTTAAACAATTCCCTTCTCAGACCAACCACCTTTAACGTTAGACGCATCAGGGTACTATACCTGTGACTCCGAGATTACGGATACTGGGTCAAGTGATGCTATGGCTGGTTGGTACATTTCATTTAAACCCATGCTAGCCAGATTTCGGTGAGATTGTTACTATTAAAGTTTTGTAGGCTGTTGTGTTGCTGAAGTTCCAACCCCAACGCAAAATTTGCGAAGATAACGTCAAAAAAGTCCTAGTTCTTGTTCAAGGCATGGAGTTGACAAGCTCTAGTTTTGCTAAGCAATTTCACGGTCAGAGCAGATTTTTCTGCACATTCGGGCACTCCTTACACGTTCGAGTATTATTAAATTGTTTCCATTACCATGAATTTTGCCACCAGTCGCTGCAGAATCGAGTTTTTTGTTTTTTTTTTTTTTGGAAAAATCGGAACGCGTGTACACCACACAATTTCTGCTTGATTTGTTTCTGTTTCAAAGGCTATAGGCAACCTATTAAACAATACGTTTCAATATTATTAACGAGCATCTTATATCTGAGGGATATGACATTGATATGAATCTTTAAGCCAGTAACGTAAGTAATTACACGAACATAGTGCCTGAAAAATATATAAGAGACTTAACATTTCTGTAATTTTCTTCATAAGCAGCTACATTTTTTACCACAACATCCTACTTGCGATAATAATTTTAATATTTTTAAGTCTACTAAATCAAATAATAAAAAACTCGCTTATAAAGTGCAACATTTAATAGAATCTGCAGCACCAGAAAAAGGTTTACTTGGACTTATTCTTCTCTCAACATTTTTCTTTCCTCACCACAATTTCCAGTAAGACATATCACAACATTGTACGTTGGGGTTTAGTGGCACTATTACCACTACGAATGTGTTTATATATTTAAGTATGTACAAATGTATGTATGTACGTACGTATGCCTCTTAGACTCATATTTTATTATGAATTGCCCTTAACGATGTTCCATATTTCATGTGAGCATTCATAAAATTTCCTGTGTTCACCGACAACATAAATTTTAATACAAGAAGAAGGACGGACATACATACGACGTACGTGCAAAAGGACTAAAATTTATTTATTTACGAGCGTAAAGATAATTCTACACAGACAGAATTGATATGTAACCTTTTTGTTTAATATGTTCAAAGATTTTCCTGGAACCAAATTAAGCTGGAATTGGATGCATTTATTTTGTGCAGTGTACTTTTGTGGAGGTTTACAAAATGTTGTTATAATGAAGCCGCCACCATGAAAGGATTTTCTTCCGTTGTGTAATTTATTTTGTTAAGAAATATAACGCAGAAACGTAGAATAAAGAAATTGATTTACTTCAAATTTATGCTTATAATTAAATGCTAAAATTAAAGGGAAGGCATTTTTCAAATGTTGCACCGCGAGCAGGTCTCCTAGCATTTTTTTTTTTTTAAAGATCTAAAAAGTTTTCAACTTTTATTACTGAGCATATTTTAATGTTGGCTAGCGCTTGTAATTAGAACTATCTGTTATGTTATTAATAAATAATTGTATGATTCTTTGTTTTGGTCAAGAGTAAGACGTAGTTTTAAACTTTTTTTAATTACGGCAGCTTATATTTTAGTACATTAAACAAAACTGCAAACATGTGCGAGAGGCTATAGTGCTACTTAAGGTTTCAGCTAGTTTAGTTTGTTACTATAAACGAGTTGTTTTACGTAGCCCTAGTGTCCTCAATTCGCAATCAAAATATGACCATACCACTGTTCCTAAACATGTTCCAAAATCCTCGCCGAGCACAACTTGCAATAGATCCATAACTTCACATCATGGCTAAAGTTTTTTACCAATTTTTTCCCTTATGGTTGAGAAACCTCTAGCTATTGCTCCTCCATTCTGCCCTCTGGGAGAAATACATTTTCGCAATCGCTTTACTATGTTCTCACAATACTTCTCTTTTTGCGTTCCACACAACTTTGGCTTTGGTTCGATTTGTAATGGGGTTTGATTTTTCAGAGAAGATTGATTTCAATAAGGGTTATTTTGTTTTGATGGCATATTCATGGATTCAAGTCTCATAACCGGTAATGACGATAATAATTTGGCTCCAAGTCTAGGCCATTTTAGAACAATGTGATACAATTTCTGAAAACAATTCAGCACAAGCCAATTTTCTTCTAATCTCATGCCCAAAACATGGTACATTACGATCTGATCCAACACTTATATCATTCTGATACTTACGCAATGAGTTTAAAGCATAATTTTATTAACTCCCTTCATATTTGGCTGGTAAAGAAATACTTTACTCCATCTGATTTTCTTAGGGCTCATACCACCTACGAATATTTGACCGAAATTGGAATATAACTCCTATGTACTTCGAAGTCCAATATGGAGCCTTTCGACTGCGTAAAAAGAGGTCAGAGCTGATTATCGATGACAGTCTGGTAGCCAACTCTTTTAATTCACTTATACACTGAACCTAAAATGGGTTGTGTTTCACGTGGGTACTACAAGGGAATATGCCCCATTAAAATCAGGGAAGTAGTTCCTGATACGAGAACATATGTATATATGTAAGTATGACACTTGTCCGTTTTTGGTAGATTCATTCTTTAGCCGTACTGTCATCTTTCCTGACATTTTCAATATAGGAAGGTTTGAATCGATTGTAGATCAACACTACTTTCGCTATCACCCATTCCAAAATATTTTTGAGTAGGCTTCCTTTCGTGAGTGCTGGTCCAATTAATAATAATGCAGTCTTTCCTTAAAAACTTGTGTAAATAATAACCCTTGAAAGAATTTGAACTTATAGCAACGAATCTTTTACCTGACTAAATAAAAACCCGCTTCTCAGTGTCTTGTGAACCATTAACTTTGATGCTGCCTTACCCAAACATTTTCACACCTACACCACTGTCCAAAGCATTAATTCATAACAAGAATAAAATACGTACAATGCCAATTGTTCACTTCTCTATAGACAATGTACCAACACTTATGCTCACAAATCATAAATTGCCGCCTTAAAATTTATCTTCAATTTCGAAGACCCCATGTGGTGCTTAGCGAATGGTGTTTTGAAATTTATTGCTGTATTTGCAATAAATATTGTCAGTATGAATTCCTTACTTCTCTCTCCCTCTCTCTCTCTCTCTCCCCGCACTGTACAGCCTTTACAACAATATGGGAACTTCATACACATGTACAAATACAAATAATATGTTTTTGGTATTTGTGTTAAAACGAGGATTGTTTGGTGAGTTAATTCATAGTTTAACAAGTAAAAGTGTATTCAATTATAGCGCGTCTAGAGTACAAACCCTTCACCTTAGTAAAAAAAATTGATTTTTTTTTTAAGAAGATTTATAGCTGTAAATAAAATGAATGAGTTTTTCTAAATTTAATGTTTTTCTTATTAGAAATTAATTATGTGAAGCAATTCTTGAAAATAATGGTTTCCTTCGTTGAGGTTTCATGTTGCATTTAAAATTTGTTATGATTTCAAAATGTGCTGTGGATTTTCTCTTTTTGATTTATTGGAATTTATAGGCAATTTTATCATAATTCCTTGAAATAACATAAAATTACATAATTTTAATTTACAATTCTTTCTATTATCAATTATTTCTATCATTTAAGAAAAGACATTTCAAGTCCTTATATTCTTTACGTCACAGTTTTTCTCTAATAGTGTAGCTACGAGTACTTTCTAATTATTTAAATTTTTTATATTTCGTGAAATGTTTTTGATACATGACTGTTTTGAACTTTTCGCTTTATTCGCGTTTCGTCCACAGCGGGTTATTCTCAGCATGTAAAAAATAAACTTTGCACAATTATGTGGGATAAGGACTCAGTATCAAAAACGAGAAAGAGCCCCAATGCATTCGCTAGTAATATGAAATTATTATTTTTTTAATTTGAATCTATAGTTAACAAAACTTTTAAACAGACGGCACATTATAATTCAAAACCATCTCAATGTTTTTTCCCGTATAAATATTTTATTCGTAATATATGCACGGGAAAAAATATGGTTATGGTAACCATAATCCAAGAGCAACATATTACAATGGAATATTATGGTAGTAAAGAAAATATAATATTATTGTAGAAAATATAAATGTAGTCCTTCTTAGATCGATAGAAAAGCAAAAAAAAAATGTTTTTACTGATTGGCTGCGACTATGGTAGGAATATAGGCGACAACACCACAGCCGCTCATAATTGTATTAAACGCCAAAAGAATTTTACATACTCACCCGCATCATCAATATTTTTTTCTTTCGTATTAGCGGAATGTGGGATTATTTTTGGCAGATGGCTAAGAATTCTGAAGCACAACCAAAATAGATACGCAGATTTATTTACCCTGTACTGACGGAAAAATATAATACAAAAAATTAATTCAAAGAAAAACATTTCTGATTGGATTGGGTCACTTACAATGTACCAAATTCCAAATCTGTTAAAAAAATTTTACGGAGTTTGTTCTTCATATTTACATTCAATGGTCACTGATATATTACTTTATTTTGAACAGCTGTTCAATGAAGGGAACAAAACCTCCACGGCAAATTTATGATACATGTTTTCACTTGGAGGAGAATGAAAATTAAATGGGAATATAAGGTTTAATTATTATTAAACGGGTGGGTGATTATGTCTACTAGAACATTTTATGGTCAGAGTTACTATAATATTTTTGTATGGTTAGAAATTTAGTAAAACAAAGTGTTGTTCTCAACTCATCCACGCTGAAATTTTTTTTGGCTTTTAATCATTTAATAATTGAATTTAAGTAATAACAGCAAGAACTTTATTATTGCAACTAAATATGTGCACATTAATTGTTTCCCACAGCAATATATTTTTGTAGAGACCATAATATGGTTGTCGAGACTATGCCACAATAATGTTGAGCTTTGGGTGCAGTTACTATTTTATAATATAAGCCCTTTTTAATTTAAAACTAACATGGCTGTCATAAAATTGTCCTAGGTAATGAAATACTCGCTACATCTTCTTTTTCCTAAGCAGAACTGGCGTCTACTATATACGTAAACACTTTGCCAACTCGTTACTTCCCGAAATAGTTTAGTCAATTAGTCCAATAATCGGCAATTTAACATCTTTGATTTATCTGTCAGGCTAACAAACCGGACCTCTAGACATATTGGAAAGCATAATTGTAAAAGCACCCTACATAAAGCGAAGCTATGTTTGCATGTTTCGCGATCCTACTGATTTGCAAAGAATGTTCTTTTTTATAAAAATGTTATTATTGCTTACACAAGACAACACTTATTCTGCTTATTTTTAATTCTGAAACTACTGAGCAGATTCGATAAAAAAAACTACTTTATAGGCACTGAAGCTCATTACCACATGCATCCAAGGTAAATAAGAAACCCCATGTTGCACAAACAAATTTGTGTTGTCTCCGGAACTGCTGCGATAAGAGTTTTCAAACTTAATACCAAGTTAGTACTGTCAGGTAGAAATCGTAAGCAGTAATGCTCCGTTTGTATCAAAATGCCACGTCCCCTACTATGTAAACAAATAAATATTTTGTTATTTCGAAAGAACTGTAATCTTTCACATCTTATGCTTTATTATATAAGCATTTTGGAGAACTATATTTACACAGGGGACAATAGATTTAGTTAGTTAATGTTAAAGTTTGTACAGTAAACAACTGCTGCTTAAGAATATGGAATTCTGTAATAATTTTTTACGGGAATGTTTCGTCAGGAACCTTTTATTAATTCCCGAAGAGGTCGATCTGAAAAGATAAAATATTTTTTTGGGCACCCGTGTGCTTAGCTATTTTGTGGTCCTATGTGACACTGGCTAAGCCATAATTAACAAGATTGTATTGCTGCACAAGACACGAGTTGGCCAGAAAGTTGGCCCGAATAAAACTTTCCATACTTCTTTCATCGATATATTTTTGAAAGTCACCGGTCTACGCAAACAACCTACAGATTAGCGAGCGAGAAGTTAAATTTACAAAAGCACGAGTTTAAATTTTCGACAAGTTTAAGAATAGTTAATGCTCTTTACAAATTTTTAACGATTAATTAAATTTGTATCAACCCTCGTTTTTCTTTATATAACTTTGCCAATTTCCATACTTCTATTACTGTGACCATTCATATGCCAATGCTAGAGCCGCCAACACTATCAAAAACATTCATGCCTACAAAGTCATGGATATTAAAACTTATGAGGCTCTTATTGTTAAATTGGTTGTTTATTATTTTGAATATTTTTTTTTTTTTTTTGTAATAATTCTTCTTCACCTTCTTCTCGCTGAATATTAATGACCGTTGATTGGTTTGGCAGGAGAAGCAGGAGTGTATAATGAAGGTGGAGAAAATGTCTAAATATGTTATATCCCCTTTTAAATGAAAACAAGAGGCATCAACAACAACAAGCTTTACAATGTTGTTGTCCGTATTAAATAAAACTTTTACTTACTTCATGACTTAGTAATAAGAAAAGTGATAGTCATTTTATTAATATGGAATTCATTCAGTATCTTTAGTTTTAAGTGTTGTTGCGCTGTGTACCATTTACTTATCATAAACGTTTATTGGGTGACTTGAAAAAAGGTATTCCACGATAATGATTTACAGTGAGTTTACATGGCCACGACAACTCTGTTATATCTCGGCAATAATACTCGTACATGATTACAGGAACCACATTATAGTTCTTACTAGTTGCTCTCTAGTTACGACAAATAATTTCTTGTTAGCATTTAATCACAGAAAGTTTGCTTTAACAAGATAATTTCTAAACTTGACCAAATTTATTTTTTTAATATAAACAAATAATAACATATGTATTTCTAACTATAAAACATTACCAGTAAACGTACGAGTAGTATGTAAAATTATTTCGGATTCAATCAAAGCATGACAAAGGAACTATTAAATAATAATCGTTTTAAAAAATGTTATACTCGATGTGGACTGAATGTAATTTGACCAATTACACTTTCTTTCGCAACCGGTGTAGCCTAAATTCTTTCTTCACACATACACTAGCTTTACATGGATGTGTATAAGTTTATGACATTTCGATATCATATTAAATTTCTTTAGACAATGTAATTACAAAATGTGTTAAAATATACTTTAAATGCTGTTGAAAGCTGTTAAGGTGACCTTCGTAAAATCGGTTGTTGCGTCGGCATAATTATATGGCGAAAATGAAAGCAAGATGTAAAAATATTATCATATTTTATAACTTGATAATGAAATCGTTTGATATAGTATAGACATACATACATATATCATAGCTTTAAAATGGACTCTAGTGATAAAAATCATGCAATTAATAAATTAGATTTCTTTATAGCAGCGTTAAAATTGTAAATGATTTATTTGTCCGAAATGAGTGTTAAGTCGCTGGTTGTAAGTTTTGTGTGTTTGTTTTAGAAAATCAAATAATAAATTATTTTGGACAACATAAGTATGTTGGATTGGTCTTAAACTTGAATTCAGGGTTGACCTAAATGTCTTTATCTCACACATATTCGTAGTAATGTAATCAAGACATTTTCATGTGACGAGACGTAATTTGTACACCAGCTCTTTCTTCTTCAAGCTTTTTGGGGAGTAAAATCTGAAACGGTGACGATTCGAAATATAGGTTGTCTTCAATTCTTGGACTACTTGACGTTTATATGCTTCCACCTTGTAGCACACTGAAAGCCATGCTGTAGTGATCTGCGCAAATCGGTATATATATACATCTCCAATTTCTGCAATTCAAGAAGGGCATGAGGCATACTGCATGAACAGTGGTGATAAAAAAAAGTTTAATAACAAATAAGAGAGCTACACAAAAGTATGAACTATTAAAGATTTTTGCCGCTGCAAAAGATTTGTTGTTTAATATTTGATACAATTTCGAATTTTCGCTGCAATATCAGACTTAAATTATGAAAATTATAATAATTAATGTTTGTGAAAATTAGGTGTAACATCGATTTTGTTAAAATTGCTACGTTTTTCATAAAATAGTTAATATTTTGATATATTTTAAAGAAAATTTCGTTTTTGTATTAAATTTTGATTTTTTTATGAATCAAGTTTCTTTTATTCCTACTTGATTTGATATTCTGACAGGGTGTTTTGGTGTAGATTTTTTGAAGTTTTTCGATTTTATAGGAAATTTTAAAATTTTTAATAAATTTAAAGTTTTTGTAAAATTTAGAACGTTTGGCAATCGTCTTGTCCAGCTTTGGTGTATTTAAAACTTCGATTTGTAAAAAATTATAATAGTCTTATACTTTAAAATTTGTTAACTATCAGATTTTGGTGAATTCCCAAATTATGGTAAATTTTATTTGAAGATTATTCGAGATTCTTGCTTTAAAATATATTTGTTTGAGTTTTTTAGAGATATTTTAATTTGTTTGGGTACTCACCACTTGCGGTGAATTTCGGAATTGGGTTTATATGTTTTTGAAAAATCGATGTTGTTAAAATTTAAATTTTTTTATAAAATATTGATATCGTACGATAAGTCGGCTTTTCGGCCAAATTGTGGTGAATATTTAAAATTGAGTGAATTTGGTTTTTTTTCCCGTAAAATTTCGGTTTTTGGTTTTTGACAAGAAAAAAATTTGTATTCCAGTTTTCAATTTTGTTGTGAATATTCAGATTTGTGGTTCGAGTTCTTCTAACAAATTTAGAAATTTTGGTTTTTGTTTTTTTTTAATGTTTGATTCGGTCTATCATTTATGTAGGTCCGTAGGTTATCTGCGGTCCTCGGGATGATAATTTCTGAAGGGGAACTTTATCGCCAATTTGGTAAGGCCTGAATATAAGCGATTACCCGCAAGAGTGAGAAATCAAAAAAACTCCTTACTTGTCAGCTTAGTAACATTTTTGTCATACCCCTTCTCATATTAGAAAGTTACAAAAACTTTGTCGAAGCAAACAAGATGGTATTGTACATATGATGAACTTTTGAAATACATGTAGTTCTCTTATATGTTTTTTGCATAACAAAACATTCCATCACTAAGCGGAATATTGGAATTGTAGATATGGAAGGAAGGCTTTTACTAGCGTTTAAAATTTGGAGGCAAAATGTTAAACCCTTTTTAAGCCATTTAAGATCTTAAATTTGAAACTTTTCAATATTACGCTATCCTTTCTACAATTTGTTTTCTCTAAGTGTACTGGTATATCATCAGCTATTAAGAAAAGTAAAGTACATAATTATGAAGCGGTTAAAAATGAGCGACGGATAATATAAAGTGGCTCTGGGAAATCAGATATATATAATATGGCACTTGACGCAGCTTATTATACATATCTCTGAAACAATAAAAATAGTTTGTTGTGTATTTCTTAAATTTTCAAAATTCATTTTATTGACATATTGCTTTACAAGACTTTCAAATCTTGTACAATTTCGATGAGTTTTATGATGCAACAAAAATAATTTCTATTTTACCAGATGAGCTTACTGTAAAACCTTAGAAAAGTACATTGGCCCTATGTGCCCAACAAAGGTTAAGAACATAGAATCATATTCAGAACGTCTTTGTTGCTAGTAAAATATTATTTATGTAATTCAATAAATGTTCATGAATTATTAGTGCAGAGCATTACTCTGCCTGCTTCTTCTTAGGACTTTTAGCCAAAACGTTATAAATTTTCCAAATTTATTTTTATAAACTCATTTACATGATTGCTTTCATCAATTTAACGAAAGCCAACCAGCAATTCAACTAAACATTTGAGTTTTAAAACCACAAACTGATGGAAGGAAGAAGTACTGAGGTCTCAACTCATAAGACAGATGACTTCAATCAACATGTGCGTGAGTTGCCAAGAGAGTTGAAGATACGATATGGAAACATGCATCAAAGACAGGCCAAAAGAAACAATATTATTTATTAAACACATCAATCAGCAGGTCTGTTGTGGAGATAGTCAAAATAAATGGTTTATATGGATACGTGCCTGCTTATTTTGTTTGGTTGGCGGCAGTTGAAGAAGGCTTGTATAGCAAGATTTTAATGATGGTTGAACATTAAACAACTGTGATTGTAATATTGCATGTCGTTGTTATATTGTTGTATTTCTTTCTTAAAAGAAGGGTGTGGAAA
The DNA here is from genome assembly GCA_963932375.1 of Phania funesta. NCBI lineage: Eukaryota > Metazoa > Arthropoda > Insecta > Diptera > Tachinidae > Phania > Phania funesta. Next base: position 95,923,462 of record OZ010653.1, on the reverse strand, counting down.
AGTTTGCTTATTTTAGACGTCAGACCGCAACAAGCATCATCAATTATTAAATGTTCGTATGTTGCATTAATTTTACATGCATGGTGGCCACCATCATGGTTTACTTTACAATTGAGAGTTGCAGATAAAAGTTAAGAAAGGGGTTTCTTACAAATTCAAATATGGACTACTATCTCTTCAAGTTTCCAAACAAATTTAAAAAAATCGTATAAAAACATTAACACCCGAAACCCTAAAAATAACATCAAATAACAACAGCATCCATTTAAAACTCGACTCAGCACTAAACTTCAATTAAAATGCCGTAGGCCAAGTGAATGGTTACGATATTGTAAAACCAGGGGATGGATGGAAACAGAAACAAAATCTATAAAAAAAAATGGAAAAAAGGTGCAATCGATCATGGTCATTAAGCAGCTTTATTGATGAGTGTAGGCCTCCAGTAAAGTGATGCATTCATGCATGTATGTTGCATAAAGATAATAACTTATCAAACAACAAAATTTTGACAGCTAAGTAGAAAACTTTAACAGCAAAGAAAAGCTTAAAGCAACCTCAACAATATAGCAGCACTACCGCTTAGTTAAAACTGCTCGTTACCTTTTTTGGATGAAGACAGCAGCAACAACAACAATAATAGTATCCAGTGCGCAAAAAAGAAACAACACCACTGTCCAGCTTATGCGTTATAACTCGCAGAGAGGAGGTGGTGGTACGTTGCAAGTAGTTTACCGCGAAACATAAGGAGTAGAGGAATACGTATGTGCTGAAATTGTTGCTGTCACATTAATCAAAAATTCAATGAATACTAATTTTGCTCTGCGTGACGTGCTAAATTTATCTGATTGAAACTGAGGCATGATGGCCGGACATATTGTGTATATGATTTCATTCACAACATGTTGTTCTTTAATATTCGAATCATTTTATTGAATGCACAATTGCTCTTAAGATAACGCTGGGCAAGAGAATAAATGAATATTAAAAATCTAAGATATATTTTTCATAAAGTATCATCTTAGTTATTGTGTGAATGCACAGACTTAGGACATGTAATGTTGGTCCGGATTCACCTGTGGGAGTAATATGTTGCCAGATATCAATGATACTCGCTTACTTACTTACTTACATACTTACTTACTTATCCTTACCTCTACTAACTGACAGTGTAGAGTATTGCCAATGGTTTCGTTTCTGGCCTACGGTTTTTGGACTATGAGTGTTAATATTATATTCCGCCAACATGGTACTTGTTTACGTACTCTTTGTTGCAATCCTCTCGGTTGTGTCTGTAATACAAGCTTAGGTATCCTAGAGTATTTCTTCTTCATTACATGCCCATACGAACTGCGTTAACTAGTTCTTACGGATGCTCTACGTGGATATTTCATTTATGTAGACTGCATTCGACTTTGCCTTGACGAAGTATGGACCCATGTGCCAACTGCAAGTTAGAGTAAGGATATACGTGGACTTGTATACCGCTAATTTAGTTTTTTTAATTCTTGTTTAAAGCGTGATGGAATTTACTTATTGCGGACATTTCTTATCTAGTATTCTGTCTTCACTGGTTATAGCCCCGAGATATTTAAAATTTGGAGTTTGTGTCAGGGGTTCCGTTTTAATATATATTTGATTCGTGCGTTATTCTTCTAATCATTGCCTCAGATTTAAAAATTTTGTTCCCAGTCTTCTATTCGATATTTTCATAAGTATAATTTTTAGGTTGTGTTGTAGATTTTCCCCTGAATCTGTTAGAAGCAAAATGCCGTGTACGTGGTCGGTTTTTTGAAGCGTCAAATTTATTCTTCACTCCTGTTTATTTATTTTAAAAACGACACTTTATGTCAAAGGTAGCATAGCTGCGTAGGATTTGAAGAGTTTCCGAAATTTTGACGCATAGGACAAATATGAACAATACATTTATCGAGCCCTTGTGACAAACGGTTTTTGATCGGAGGTAATTATATTGGCCGTACTATACGCTTACAAACATACATACTGCAGAGCAGTTTAGTCAATCTGTAGTTAGGGAGGAAGCGACTAGAGAGAGAGAGAGAGGAAGTTTTAAAGAAAATATTTTTTGTTTTAATGTGTCATTAGGAAGACGTTTACTTCTCATCCCTTTGCGTAGAATCGATGCTTAATGCGCCTGGTTTAATTTTTAATGGTTTAAAAGACACTTGACTCCATCTGATCTTATTGTTTTTCCATCTATAATCGACTGAAAATGTATACAATGCTTATGTAGTTCTTCCGAGTCTTTTGTGGATCCACTGAAGCATGTACATGCATGAGTTGCATATGTAGATTATCTAACATGATTGGCTTAATGGAACATCGACACAATGTGGGTTGTGTTTCAATGTTTACGTCTTATGTCATACCGTTTTTAGGCGCTATTGTGGCATTCGATTCGAAATATATGAAATAAGTTTTCTGCAGCAGTTTCTAGTTATAGTTTTAATCATTTTCTCTTTTCATAATCTCTCTTTATAATTCAAATTCATGGAATGCAGAATTGAGGTAATTGCCTGATTGCTGCTCGACAAAATCAGAATAATGCTGAAATCTTAGATATTCGACACGATCTATTTATATGCATATTAATGCCATGGATAGAGCGATTCTTCCAAAACTATGCTGCAGATGCTTCAGGGTTTCCAAAAAAGGACAAAATGATAACATTACGATATCAAAATCTATCGAGAGACATTTTGGTACTTTTTTCAAGCACAATCCCCTAAAGCTTGGGTTACACTAAGTGCCGGGCGAGTTCAGATTGATCTCCAAAGAGAATTTGTCTACACTATACGATCTACTTGTATAAAGTGTTCAAAAGCGCATTATGGAAATAATCGGTGCAGTAAATCAATTGTTTATTACGCGGCAGATCCTGCTGAAACCACAGGTCATCCAGATACAGGCCGTCCAGGCATACCATTATTTAATTCGTCATTAGTCCTGCAACACATTCCAACGGTGGTCTTACCACCGGGTGTGTAGGTAGCAATTGAAGACCAAGGTAGCCTGGACCCTGATTCCAACTCTTGCTATTCTACTGCTATTCTACTCCTATTCTACTGACTGTCTGCGTTGCAATGCAACGCCACATTGATTTTAAATCGAGATCTTTCCACGATTTGGATAAAAACACGGCGACCCCATACACTCCTAAAGGAGCTTTACCAACAACCAATGAGAGCTGCTGGTTTCCGCGTTACCAGTGTTTATATCGTTTCTGAATTAACTTAGAAATTCCTTCCTTCTTCCAGTGTCATGCCCCATACGTGCCTTAGGGAGTGGTTCCCCCATATCCACCGCTAACTTTACATCCAGGTATCCTGGTGCCGGGATCATACGGGGGTACCATGGCGTCTAGTTGGGGCCACAATAATTCCCACTGCCGAATTAATTTTTGCGGGTTTTCGCCGACAATCTCGTTTAGAACGAAAATGTTTTCGATAGACCGAATTCGAATATGTTTGTCATCGATACTACCACAAAATTACTTTTTTTTTTTTCACTTTTTGTTTAGTTTAAGTAACCGATTAATCGCCAAAAAGTCCATACATATTCATTGCCCTGAAGAGCATAAAATTCTTTGCCAAATGAAACCGTGAATGATGATGAGTATGATTATTTTATATTCGCAACAAGTCGTTCATTTACCAAGGGGAGGTATTTTTGATGAAAATGATGATGGGGCTTCTTATTGTTGATGAGGTAGAAGATGACGACAACTAAACCAATGATAGAGTGCAACAAAAGTGCTTAAATATTAATTACGAATTGTCGAGACTTGCAGATACAATATGTACCACAAACATGGTTATTCTGCGACTAATAAATTGTCGAAGCGATAACATACGGTGAGTTCCTTTGCTCTACCGATTTTCTTATATTTTCAAAATATTTTTTCTATTAAATTTTTATATTGTTTTCATTAAATAAATAACACCAGTAAACACTTAACGTTTTGCTGTTTAATTAAGTATGCGGCCACAACCAAAAGCCGGTAGTAGTGAAGTAGACGTTTACAAAATTGCTGCCTTTTGGCAGGAATATTGATCAACACGATTAATGACAGCTAATTAAGGTTGTGGTGCGAAATGTCGCCATTGAAGTTTATTTTTTTTACATGAAACTTTGAAACTTGTTTCGGTCGTTACTGAATCTTAACAGTTGATGGTTTGTAATTATTAATGACTACATGTATTTATGACTACATTAAGATATTCTATCTCTACTAAACTAAACTGGTGGAAAATTATTTTTAATGAAGCTTTTGAAATACTGGTTATAAACAGCATAAATATTTTAAATTGTTTTTTGAAAGTAATTTGTAATTATTCCTTTTATTTTAATATTGTAAAAAAATGTTTAAAGTAGCCATTAAATGGGTCAAGTGAAAAATTAATTTATTTCACAAGGAACTAAAGAAACAATGGTCTACAAAAAATATTTATTCTCCTTAAAAAAATGTTTAATGAACATGAAAAGTTTAACTTCTTTAGTGAAAATGTGGTTTAATTTTTCTTCTATCATGTAGTGATATTTTTAATGGGCGTGGTTATTATGACCTCTTTAATAGGACGGCTACTCTTCGGGTGTCGCAATAAAACTCCTACCAGTTAACACCATTTTTTATATGCTTAGCTCTTTCGGAAATATCCCGACATTAGTGGCAAAATTACACAAATTCTGATCTTTAAAAATGTACAAAAAATTTAATACGGCAAACATTTTAGTTTTTATCATGTTCCGACCTGTCATATCTTGTTTGCAGCAAGTGATAGTCAACGAAAGTAGGGTTTGGCAAGTACGGCCAGTTAGTTATGGGAACAGTTTGTATGTGGTATACAATCATTTGGTACTGTTCATCTTATTTTGTAACAGTGGAGCTTAGCAGCTTCTACGTAAAACGCCGAGTTGGCAACACCACTTATCAAGCATAGCTTTAGAGCCGTGATTGCTTAGTTATCCTGTCGAAGAGGAGATATGGCAAACCATTCCTAAGAGTTTTGCGATTCAAGTTATTGTTCTGAAGACATTTTTATGCCGTTTACAATGCAATGTACAAATTGCAACTTTTTTCGATTTTCAATCCTGTTGAAAAAGATAATTTTATGGAAAAAAATGTTCTTTAGGTTCACGCGATAGTTACACACTCATTCTATAATCTTGGAAAGTTAAGATCTTTATATCACCGTTACTTTACCATGTTTGCAAATGAAAATAAATACTAAACAGAAATTCTACTAAATGAGAACCACACCAGCGTCATTGATTATTAATTCATGTTCCTTCATTCCGAATTATTCTTATGTAGATTTTTGGTACGAACTTCCGACATTCCTTGTAAAGTGTGGTTTGGTTTTCGTTCTCACAATGAAAAATGATACTGAGGATGGCACATAGCTGAAACCGATTTGTCTCCAAACCAAACTTGACAAGGGATGACCCTGTTGCAATATCAAATCAAGAATATTCTTATGTACTTTAGTAATTTTTTATTCAATTCTTTGCGAATATGATTCGAGTCTTTAATAAATTAAATATATGAATTTTACATCTCCGAAACCATTTATTTTGTTTACTGCAGTGGTTTTACTAAAAATTGTATCTCCTGTTTTCCAAGTTGAATTTTGTTACTATCTAATTTTTATTAAAATTTTACCATTATTTTGTCATACTGTCAAAAAGTTTGTACGTTTTTTAACTTTTGCTTATTTAGACAACAACTGCTTACACATTTTCATATTTCTTGACAGCTGTCAATGTGGACGACAATATAATGACATCATTTGTATTATTATTATATTATAATTATATTAATTTAGTTGCAATAATGATTCATACATATATAAATTAATTGTAGATATATTTGCCACTAATTGTCATATATTCTACATATACCTATTTACTTTCAAGTAAATTGAACTTAAGATAATGCCAGTGAATTAAAACTCAAAGTAAATCAAACCGCATAAATACATAAATGTGAAAATAAGGCCCAAATTACTATTCAAAAAAGTTTGGACGTAAAAAGAACTGGGATCAAAATGAGGACCAAGTTCTTCATATGTACAGTACCACGCCATTTCTAGGCAACTCGTTAGCTGGGTAACATTTTGCACATATTCAAAAACGCGACTGCCAGCGACAGAGGCACATTCGTACCAACACTATTACCCCGTTTATACGTATGTACGTTTTATTTTTTCAGGAAATTTCACTGCATAAATGCCGAGTTAATATTTTATTTCTAAATAACTAGTTACCGCTAGAATTAATGATAATCAGGAAGACCTGTTAATATGTCGTTACATAAAAAAATATCTATGTCAAACACATCCTCCCGTTAACTACATTGTAAGAATAATAACGTTTTTTATTATTCATAAATTTTCATGTAAACATTACTGTTAGCAAATGATAATATTTTTGCGATCTGTCTCTTTAAAATTTAACATATTTCTGTGTGAAACGATGACTAAACTATTTGCAAATTACTTTAATTTTTTTGTTCTGACATTCTTATAACTTTCTCATTTGGTTCGAAGTTTTTTCTAAAAAGTTTGCTATCGGTTTCCCCATAGCTGGTTGAAGCAACTAGCGAAATAAGCATAGAGACTATATTAGTAGCAACTGAAATTATATTTGCAATATATGAGTAGCCCAATTAAGTTTTAAAATTGTGAAATATACACAAATGTAACGTTAATAGGATGTGTGTTCTCTTAACTGAATTAACTCCAAACTATTGCAGGTAAAAACTGATGAAGATTATTTAAAGTCCAGCATTGCTGAATATAGAATTTGTTATAATAAATTTTTTCTCTTTATACTTCTAGTTTTGCAACAAAATTTAGGTTACAAAAACCCAAACATTTTTTTGCTTCTTGTAAGAGTTTTTACAATAAACAAGTTTTCACATATTGAAATATTATATGAGAATATTCCCGGCATGTCAACAACTTCATTTACTGCAAAATGTGTCATAAAATATTTATAACTTTTGATTGATAGCTTTGCAATATCATGGTATCCTTCAAGAGATAATTTATTACTATACAATAGCTACTGTGTACGTTTGTGTAGGCATTATCTACTTTTCTATTAAACAAAATAATTTTCTATATTTTTCTAGTCACACAACCCCGACTCAGACTATTAGTGTCGCTGGTATAACCCTGTACATATTTAAGAAGAAATTACATTGTCTCTTGCCATTCAGTAGGTTAAGATATGGTTGTCGTATATTAAACGTAGAAGGTAAATAAACTTCGCCTGCTTTTCCATATCTCAAGTGCAAACAAGAAAATATTGATATTTGATCGACTACTTGAGTGTTTGACTTTAATGTTAAGAACAAGTGTAATACCAGAAGGCGCCAAAATATGTGTATATTATAAGTGTAATTTATGATCTTATAATAAAATAATAAAATTGTTATTGAAGACTATGATGTTAATATTTACTGAAAACTACGATAAATACACATGTGTGTTTTAAAGGGTTTAGTTGCCTTCAACAATAAATTAAATATTTGAACGGAAATGTAATTATTGTGTTATCGATTTTATCACATATCAGGGAATGTCTAAAATTTATTATTGATAATGTGACAATGAACAATTCAAATATGAAGTGGTGAAATATGGTATTGTATGTATTGTTCCTTATTTCAATTGTTTCCCTTCAATAGGATACTTGAATTCAAGCGGAACCCTACAGCGTTAATATAGGAACATCGTTCAATTAAAGCCTCTTATGAAAACTAAATTTAAGTTAAAATCTTTGAGACATTATGGCTTTGATGGGGACATAGTTTTAATTGGCAAAAATCATCTTCGCATCTGACTTATATTTTGCGTTAAATTTTTAATTCATTTATTCACTTTTTCTTAGAAGTTATCTGATTTTCAGTTTTAATTTTCATAAAATCTTACAGTTTTTATTAATTAATTGACATTTAATTGTTCTTTTTTAATATCTGCAAATAATTTGAGAGATAGGTCAGAAATCCATTTTACTTCCAGTTAAATTGAAAGTACTTGAATTAATTTCAAAATTAAATTCTTTCCTTTTGTTAAAAGGGTTTAAAAATAACATTAATAAAAATTTTTATTGTAAACAGTTTATAAATTATTAATATATATAGTCCCCTATTCACTGGACTGTGTAGGGTGGGAATAATTTATATTTTTTAATTTGCTTTGCCACATATCATACACATTTTTGGAACCACAAAGCTCTTCCAGGAAACTTACCCCAGAAACTACATATTCAGAGCCTCTTTTTAATCTCGGCCGCATTCTAATAAACAAATTTGCTTGTCTAATCTTACACAAAGCTGTCCAATGCTGATGCTGCAGTCTCTCTACACGGTGATTCAAAAATGTAACACATTTTATCCTGACCTCGCTATATCACTGACAATAACGAATAAGTGGTGAAATCGACTTAAGCTGAAAATGAGCTAATAGCCAAAGTAAAAGCATGATCATTTAAAGTGTTCATGTACCCCGACAAGCTTTTATTCCTACAAAACCTCCAAATCAAATGAGATACATTCTCAAAACATTACGGAGTCACCACTGAAACGATTAGGAAGTTGTACTGCTTTATGGTTTGATCCTTTGGACACATGCATATAAGGTTTTCCAAATGACCCTTAAAACTGAAATGAGGATTCATCCCGTCCATAATATATTGAGACAAAATCCCACTGGATTAGCAAACTGTAGCCGTTTTCTTTTGATTTTTTCAGGCATAACAATTATTTTTTCTAAAATTATAGCTGTTCTTGACCTTTTTTTAAATTTAATTTATTTAAAATTGTCCAAGCTTGAAGGTCAAGACTTTCTTATTTAGATACTTGGATAATAAGGCGAGGTAATGAATTGATAATGGATTGGTACCAGAAGCCAACAGCTTCGGGAAGAATTATTAACTATTATTCAAAGCACAATAAAGCTATTATTATAAACACAGCTAAGAATTTTATAAATAGAGTGCTTACTATAAGTGAGAGAGAATTTCATAAAAAGAATAAAGATAAGATTAAGAATATATTAGACGAGAATAGTTTTCCAAAGGAGCTGATTTATAAATTAATTAATCAGTATAATGTTAGGAGAGAACGTAATATAAGCAACGTATTGGAGCCAAAGATATACAAGACATTTACATATCAGAGCGGTTAAATAAGGCTGAATTTTTTGATAAGGAGAAATACAAAATTACTTTAAAAGTTTATAATACTTTGAATAGATTGTTTGGTAAAACCAAAGATAGGATTCATAAATTGGATAAGACAAATATAGTTTATAAAATTCCTTGTAAGGGAAATGATCAGGAGACTTGTGATAAGGTTTATGTAGGGACAACAAAAAATAAACTGAAGACTAGGATAGCTGGACATAAAGCAAATCCTAATTGCAGACATTCCCTTAATACAGCATTATCTTCTCATTGTTTTGAATCAAATCATTATCCTAACTTTGAAAACGCATCGGTTTTAAATACAGAAATTAATTATAAGCGTCGTTTTATATTAGAAATGTTGTACACCTAGTACACAAAGAATTAATTTTAGGGCGGACACGGATAATGTTGCACAGATTTATAGACACATAGTTCATAGAATAAGATAGTTAATATAAGAATGTTTTTAGGGGTTTTTGAATTAATGTTAAGTTTCGTTAACTGTATTTACATTTTTTAAAATATTTAAAAAACCTCATGTTATTTTTGTTTTATGTTAACTTTGGAAAATTTTTGAATTTTTGTGACAATATTTTTTTCATTAATATATAATTGGTTCGTTATTTTTATTTCCTGATGATGCTACACAATGGAGTAGCGAAATATAGAAGAATAAAAATATAATTTAAAAAAAAAAGACCTTCAAGCTTGGACAATTTTAAATAAATTAAATTATTTTTTCTATGGCGTAGAGTTTTATATTATGTGTACAAATTTATTCTTCGCCGAATAGTGGACTCAGCTGCATATTTTCCAATGATATTTACTGTCTTTGCAGCCACTTTAAATGGAATTGCAACTGAGTTTTCTACCAATATTTTAACAATTGAGCCCTCTTTTTCTTTGTTACATGTCACATGTTTTCGAGCAATAGATTGTTTTTCGCCATCCTGCAGTCTCTTTTTCAATTTCAATGGCGATTTAACCATTCTAAATTTGTTCACGATTTACGCTGGTGACTTGACTGGCATTTTCGACTTTTTCACCATTTTATCAGATTTCTAGTGCATCGTTTTATTGATATTTGCACCTAAGTAGGAAAATTTGATAAATAGCATAAGATTGTAGCATTTTCAGCAACGTGTTGAAAGTGTGTAAATACTTTCGAAAGATAAAATATTTTTGTAAATAGTTTGAAAGCTGAGATATATTTTGTAATTTTAATCAATAACCACCAGGATACATTATAAAAGCTTTTAAGTAACTTAGGACTATTATTACAACTTGTCTTTAAATTTGATGTTAGTAAAAGGTAACTGTAGCTAATGTGAGGAATAAAGTGACCTGTAACTTCGAAAAATATGGCAGCACCAGAGCAAAAACCGACTATTTTTTAGAAATTTATTTGGTTCTTAATTATGCATAATGGAAAGACCTAATATTTTTTATGTGTTTACTAACAAAAATCTAACTATTGGTGATATTTTGTGTACGGATATTCATTTTGTGTATATAGTTATGTGTGCCATATGTCTATATACAGAGTGTCCACCGGGAAGGTATACTTCTTGGTTTTGCCCGTTCATATTTGGCAGTCGTGAAGTAGAGACGCGACAAATTTATTATGGAAAAATATTCGGTAAACGAACGTGTTTTTATCGTTAAAACATTTTATCAAAATCAATCATCGATTACTGAGACAATGAGAAAGTTACGTGAAATTTTTGGGAGAAACAACGTGCCAACAAGACGCACTATTTATCGTGTAGTGAATGATTTCGGAGAAAGAGGGACTGTAGCTGATAGGCTCAAGCATGGACCACAACGTACTGCTAGATCGGCTGACAACATTACTGCTGTTCAAGGAAATGTTCAAAACAATCCATCAACCTCAATTCGACACCGTGCTCAGGAGCTTGGTCTTCAAAGAACAACTTTGGCCACAATTTTGCACAAAGATTTGCATTTGTTTCCATTTAAGATTCAGTTGACACAAAAGCTTCTTCCAGAAGACGCCTCGGTACATATGCCAATAGAAGGCTACAGCTCGCCCATGACAACCCCGATTTTCATGAAAAAATCATAACGAGTGACGAGGCACATTTTAATTTGAATGGATATGTGAATAAACAGAATAGTCGGTTCTGGGCAATGGAAAACCCTCAAATTATTCAGTAGTCGCCTTTGCATCCATTTAAAGTGACAGGCTGGTGTGCAATTTAGTTAGGAGGAATCATTGGATCTTAATTCTTTGAAACTGAAAACGGCGTAACGGTAACTGTCAATGGGAATTGATATCGTGCTATGATTTAAAACTTTTTAACGCCACAACTGCATGCTTTAAGCTTGACTAATATGTGGTTCACAACGGTTCCACATCGCATACAGCCAGGATTATAGTGGAATTAATGCGAGACCTCTTTCCACAACAAGTTATTTCAAGGAATGGTGATGTTAATTGGCCTCCAAGGTCGCCTTATATGACTGCTCCGGACTTCTTTTTGTGGGGATATCTGCAAACAAACCAGAAACGCTGGAGCAACGCAAACAAAATATTCGTGATAAAATTAATGAAATGTGGGAGAATGTAATGAAAAATGTGTTTAAAAATATGTGTTTCAAACATAATTGCCGACATTAAATAAAACATTTATCAATATCAAAAACATTTATCATAATCAAAAACTATAAACAAGCAAAGTAGTACCTTCCCGGCGGACACCGAGTGTTTTATTTATTTGTTAGCATAAATTACAAATCTAATTAGTTAATTGTATATTTTTTGTTCTTCTTCAAAGTATGGCAACTTCAAATGTATAAACCTTACGTTAAAAGTTAAAGGTAAGGAAATCTTTGCTTTAGCTTATCGGTCAGTTTTATCTCAAATTGCACTCATGACAACGTAAACCGAATAACCTGTTACTGTGTATAATTTAAAGATTACAAAACTTTTTTTTGGTTGCAAGTTAATTCGTAAATTATCAAAATTTTGTATTATTCCAAAGCATAGTAAAGTTTTTAGTTTGTGTAAATATGTATGACTATGATTGTACACGTATGAACGATATATATTATATATATATGTTTGTGGTTTTCGTTCATGCAATTTTGTCTAGGGTTGACAGTTGTTATCAGTCAAAACCGCTGACAGAGCGAAATGTTTGACATTTCAAATCAATAAAATACAATAGACTGTTTACACTCACACTGAGAAAAACGTTCTAAAATAGTTTTAGCGATAATTAGATCTTTTCTAAAAAGGCGATAGTGCACAGGATAATTTCACCTGGGCCATACTATTTTTACAAATTATTTTTTAAATATTGTAATGTTTATAGACAAAAATGTGGAGGAGCCGCTGGCGGATGTTAAGCTCTAAAGCCTGAGTCGAAAGGCATGACACATGTGCTAGTGTGTCATTAATACGACATTTCACAAGTGATATTCGAAACTAATTTCTGTTTAATATTAAGTGAACTTTACCTTTACGTTACAACTCAAATCGAAATTCTAAAAAAACAAACAACATTTCGACGAAATAAGAAATTATTTACATATCTCACGAACTGGAGAGGATTAGAAATATTATTTACTGGCACAACTATATACTGCTATTACCATCCCTCTCTACGAGGTAGACATCACATAATAAAAATACTGACAGACTGCTTCTTTATAAAATTTTTTCGTTTGTTTCTTTGACAACCAGCTAGACACGGCACATGTCAATCAGTAGCTTCAATAGAAATCAATTTAAAGTGTAGATGTGTTCATAGTGAAAAGGGGATTGATAGCAATTTCAACTCAGCCTTGTAATCAAACAATACTCTTTTATGTCACTAGCGATATGTAGCGATTGATAAGAAATGATTTACTGTCGCTAACAAATACGGGCACGAAGGAGCAGTAAGCAAACATAAATAAATGAAAGTGTAAATAAATTGTAAATTTGAGAACATTTTTTCTACTACTACCTGGCAACTGAATTTGATTTTTAACAAATTCTTTAAACATTTGAATTTTGGCACACCTTTCTCAAAGAAAATCTTAGGAATTCGTTTGCTTTATAATAGATAGTTTGTCTATTTGTTCAAATAGGAAATAACACAATGTTTTTCTATTAATTGTTGAAATTGTTAAAAGATTTGTTAAATGTCATTGATCTTAAAATCAAATAAAATTTAAAATATTTATTACACAACTTATTTTATTTTCTAATTGTTTAAAAAAGAATGTCAGGTTTTGGCAAGAACGTTTTTAAAAAGAGAAAACTAAATTTTAAACCTCAGGTGAACTATTACAACTTGCTGCGACTTGAGGAAACTTTAACCTGGCTTAAGCTTAAACGAGCCACATTAATTTTCCTGTTGATATTTTTAAAAAATAAATGAGTTGAAAAAACAACATATGTACGAAACTGCTAGCCAAGATGACCTCACTGGCGTTTCTTTTATCACCGAGTGAATATAAAGCGCCTACGAGGTTTCTAACTTTAGCAATACACCTCCTTGTAAGAGCGTTATATTTCTAGCGGGGTCAACGGATAAAACAGAAATTCAAATTGCTTTAATTGTAGTGAAGAGCGACATGAATAGCTGACATGACGTCTGAACCAAACTCCATCATAACGGATTATTTTTTGGCCGTCTCTTTAATCTTATTTGCTTTTAAAAAGACGTCGCGATTTACCACGCAGCCGGCGAAAGCATGACTTTATTACAAGAAAAACTTGATTTCAGCTAATGAACATGATCAACTTTTGGACCCTTGAGGGAAAGAGCTGGCGTTCCCACTTTGTCCAAATTTGTGCGCCCACAATTAAACATCTGTGCTCTTCAACTTTCCTCCAGACGCTATTCGAATCCAAGGTACTTATAAGCTGGAGGATAAAGCATGAATTCTTGCTATCTTATTAACTGCGGACTTCTTAAGTTTCAGCAGGCCTTTTTTATCCGAGTTTGGCTAACCCCATAAGTTACTTGTAAATGTTCCCACCTATTCGTTGGGCATCGATATTGCTCGGTTGTTGTTGTAACAGCTCTTCTGTTATCGAAAGTTCTTCCCTGAAAGAAATTTATATGATTAATTATTTTTCCTTTGAAGAAAGGTCTATGGGATGGAAATAATTTGGCCTATTGTGGCAGTATCGTGTGGACTTTTAGGACAGGCGGGGATACTATTTACATTGCCGGGAATAATACCTTTTGGATTGTAATTAAGCATTTTGCATCAGCAGGATGGACGTAAAAGTTTTTGACCGCTTCCGTTTGTTGGCTAAAGTATTTAATTGCGTTCCATACAAGTTTTTTACTGCATTTGCTGCAGACATCTCTTAAGCACTGGACGAGGATCCTGTCTCACTATTTAATGGTTGCCGTGGTTAGGCAGACGACAAGCCCGCAGGTATGGTTTGGGTAACAGCACGTTATATTGCCGCACTTGCAGCACATTAGTGTACTGATTGAAGGTGGCCAATATTTGTCATTTTGATACATCAGGCTGTGATTCGAAATACCTTGTTTTCAGTCGTTTCCAATGATTGTCATTGAGTGTCGCTGAAGATCGGATCCTATGGGTTGAAAACGAGAAATTGCCCCTTCCAAAATTATTAAAATTTAAGATTTTCCCATACAAAAAGTAAAGAAAATTTAGGAATTACTTGTTTTTTGTTTCGGATTTTTCACCGCCTGCCTTCGACTGAGATGTTCAAGCCAGACATGTGAAAAGAGACACCGACGCCTTTGAGGTTGATAACTTAGGCTTCAAGGAACTCTTCGATTGTGTCCAAGTATTGAGAGATTTTCCATATGTCAACATGGCCATTCCATAGTAAATTTTTATATTTTTGAATAAAAAATGTGTTCCAACTCAATAAATTGATATGTTTAATAGAGTGATATTTATGTTTGCATATTCTTCAATGGTGCTTATTAATTAATTTTTAATTTCTCTATTAAATACTTTTATAATTTTTAGCGTGTTGGCAAAATAATCCTCTATTACGACTTTTATTTTGCAGGCAAAATATTACATGTTCAATTGATGATTTACTTATTCTTTCATTCCTGTTTTCTTTTCGCATTCTTTATCAAATTATTTATCTCATTAAATTGACATTTCTCATTATTCCCTTAAATACACTCGCTGCAGAAGCAAAAAATTATTTTACTAAATTATTTGAAAAATGTTGTACACAAAAATGTTGAAAGGTTGTCTTAATTGTAGGGGATTTCAAAATTGATGAGTGTCTTTTCAATAGAGTCAGACAGTCAACCCAGCCAGACCAGCAGCAGCATTCAAACCAATATGTTGTATATCATTTCTTTAAGTTACAGATGCTGCCGCTGTTGTATGTTGCCGCATTGTTGTTGCTGTTGTTTGTTTGCCTTTTTCTTATTAAACGTTTGGACGTTTCACTTGTTAGCTGTGTTTATTTTTTTTTTGCAACTAAAAGACAAGTGACTGACAGTGTTGAGTGTTAAAAATGCCTTTGAGCTTGTGTGCCAATGTTTTCTTTAACAAATATTTATGTATATCACTCGCTCGTTCTTTTCATTTCACTTAAAAAAACAAGAGAAAAAACTTTAGTCATGAACTTTTTACACTTTCTACAATTTTTTTCTTTTTATTTTCATTGCTGTCGTTGGTCATAGTACGAGTATTTTCTTTCCTGAAATAGTTTGCATGACTACATGTCAATGTTGACAATGAAATAGAAGATGAAAAACAAACGGGCCACATTCCTGGTGACTGACTGACATTTTGAGTGCACAATGTGTGTGAGTGTTTAGGTTTCTGTGTTTCCCTGTTAATTTTCGAAAGTGAATTTTTTTGTGTGAATAATGTTTATTGGAATGTAATAATGTATTACAACCGTTGACGAAAATACTGCAAGGACATTTCTTATTATTAGAATGAACTCTGAAACTGATATTTGTATAATTCAGTGAGTACTTTTTAGGCAGGCTCGATCCAGTTGGATTTAATCTTTCGGTTAAGAAAGGATTTTTTTAGACGCATTGGGGCAATTGCTTTCATTTCAAAAATAAAAAAAGAGTACAATGAGAACGAATATATAAACAGTTACAGTTCAGAAGTTTATCCAACAGAAACATGATCGAAATTATGAAAAATATTGCGAATACTTCCCGAATTAAATTTTCATCATTAGTTGGGCTAAAAAATTTCTTATTTTGAAACATTTTATTTCTAGTCATATTCAATGCCATTAGGATTGTTTGCAACGCAAAGTTTGTATAATCCGGGTCCTAATGAATTTCTTTCTGTACACTTTGTATGTATTTCAGTCTTATCATTTTGCCAAAGATGCGATATAATATACAACCTATGGATTAGTCTGTACAAAAACATCCGCTCTTAGGCCCTAAGTCATTGATACTAGAACGTGAAATTCGTACTGAGTCGTCGGGTTATACTTGAGTTATGTTTTATTGTTTCATTGCAACTCGCAAAGGGAACTTGGGACAGCTCATTTTTATGCTCATTATTTATGAAATATCCCTGCTCGTTTGAGCTCACTCGAATACCCTTCACATATATATAAATTACCTTCTCCCAATATCAGACGTGTTTTATTGTACCCTTAGCTTACTTATTCGGATAAGTAAAATTTATTTCTGTAGCAAATTCAGACTTGGTTTCTTCATATCAATCCTACGGGCCTAATAACTTGTCCGACTCATCCCTACAGGACATTTATCTCTATATACCGGGGACAGGAGGTAACTAGTCTTGAGGCTTGTTTGAGCCCTAAAACTAGGAGAGAAGAATTTTGTGTGCGATTAGTAACAAAAGAAACTGGAACCATGGAAACTCTTAGCACTAGGGGAAAATGTCGGAAGAAATTGTAACTTAGGGTGATGATCCTTCAGAAGAGTGGCAGGATGACTGTGGTTTAAAAGTAAGAAAAAAGATAATGTGTGATAGATGTGGCGTTCGCATGCAATATTAAGATATACTTTTAGGTAGTGTCCGAATTCTCAACAAGGGCAGCCATAGCACTTCATTGTTTACCTATATACAGCTGCGTTGGTGGACTCATAATATCAACCGGGTGTTAAAAACATCAACATCCTTCTTAATCACATTTTCCCTTTTAAGGGAAGTGACTACAAATTATAATATTACTTATAAAATTGCTGCCGTAAGTTCGTGATCACAAGAGTTATTTCCCCAACCGCTGTTAGCATTAGCAGTTAAAGCCATGTGTAAATTGCTTTCCAATAACCATTATATATGCTTGCCACCACAATATATTGCTGTGGAGAACCTAGTATGGTCGTTGTGACCATGGCACAACTATGTTTTTTTGTGTTTACCTCTAAGCTCTTGAGACACAAACTTTGTTGAGAAGTAAGTGCGGCAAGCAATTCTCAAATTAAGGACTAATGGGATTATTTACCCGATATGATTAATCTAGCGCAAATGGCACACTCGGAAACTGATAAGAAATTATTTAATAAAAAATATTTTTTATTGAGTTTTTTACACAACTAGATTAAATATTATCTCATAAAGTGCAGCAATCTTAGCCTTATTTATTTGAGACATTGTTCCAGTTGGTCCTAAAAGGCGTACACATAAGAAGTTTTACGAATGTGCTCCTTATAATAATGCTAGACCTGTCTAAACTGCTTTAAATATGTAAATCATAACTTAAATTTAATTTTCGCCTATCCAAACTCTAGTTTACCCTACTGTCGAACAATTAAATACTCACGAGATATAAATATGTAAACCTTTTTGCTTAATTCCAATAGAAATATCACTTTGTGTTGACACCCGTATTATATGGACCATTTTAATATTTATTAATTGAATAAATCATCAATTTGCTGTTAAATCTCCCTAGTCGAATTTGTCTAAAAGCGTATCATAGAAAATTACCAAATAACAACTTTATTAAGAGCTGCAATAAAAATTATATGCATTAAAAACACAATAATCATTAAAGATAATGCCAGTAAATTTTTGAGAATTATTAAAATTGTATAACGTGAAACTAGACATCACACAGCAGGCATCGCTGAAATAGAAAAAAATTTGAGATAAGAAAACAAACGTATTAACTGCAACCAATGGTCGGTCAATCAATTTTCAAACAGCTATTAAGGCTTGATTAAACAAGGTATTGGTTACAAACATGCTGCCACTAAAACACAAAAGGTAGACACAACAACTAACACTAGAGAGACAACCGATGTTGAGGACAGCCACAACGATGGCGTCGTCGGCAAGTTTGACAACTTAAATCCCCTGTATCTTACTTACTCTCTTTTGCTAGACAAGCACACCTTTAATGTAGAGTTTGGTCATTTTTAGCAAACAGCAACAGAGACCAAAAGTAATAACAATCTTTTTTTTCATATGTATTGAAATACTTGCATTTGAAGTTTATCTGAATACCAGAGAGGAACAAATAAAACAAAACATTCCAACCAACATATGTCTTTAATTTTCTTTGTACCGTTCTGCCGTGCTTGAATGTTTTTTGGTGGAATTTTGAATGGATTTTTAGGTGGTTTTTCTTACTTTATCTTGCGACATAAATCGTTAATGTCAATTGTGGCGCGACACAGCAAGGCGTCTGTCGTAAAAAAAAATCCAAAAACTTTCACTATTGTCTTTTGCTGGCCACCAATCATGACCATAAAACTGGCCCCTGCTTTTTAATACTTTATTCGTTATGAAACAAAAAATTCAAATGATTGAAAACCTTTTAAATAAACAACGATTTCATTTCAAGTAGCCAATTACTTAGTCAGGCGACCCTTTTGTTAAGCTGTGTGTATGTTTTGTGTGTTAATGACACCTTAAGTCGTCAATCATTTAACAAATCTTATATAAGTCGGCAAAAAGTTTAACCCAAACGTTCTTTGGTCAGGCGCTGCTTGACGCAGTGCCACAGTGATGTTAATTGAAAATATTAGAGATTTTTATAACTTCACTTAATGTTAACATTTGTATTTTGGTGAAATAAGAAACATTTTTAGCAGGTTCGTTTAGTTTAATATTTGGCCATAAAACAATTAGGGCGTGCTCTGGCAGATAAATTCAATTCGAAATATTCACTATGTTCTTATTCTAGTGGGCGAATTTGCTGGTTATAATATTAAGAATATCATACCCGTTCACTGTTATTCCACTGGGTTTTACATCCTCAAAATATCAAACAAATTCCGGAACTTAAGCCAGAAGTTCTTGGCATTGGCCTTTGCTAATGATTGCAGCAAAACCTGTATTTCATAAAAAAGTAATATTAAGTCTAACTAAATTTAGATTTCATGACTTGGTCCATAAGAACAATATACATCCTCCAGTTTTACGGAGTTAAATTACTGGTGTATGCTTAAAAATCAACCGTGTTAAAAACCAACCCTTATGCCATATGTGAAGAAAGTGAAGCCAAATTAATACAAAATGCAAAATCAGCTCCCATAGTTGAGTATAGGATGGAGTAAATACGCGGCTAAATTTAAGCGGCGTGCTGGGTTAAAGTCAAACTAACCCAGCACGTCGCTTAAATTGCATCGCTTTATTGGCATAGGCCTACGTAATGCCATTAATATTTGTATTAATCAATATATTATTATTTGGACGTGCTGACCATTCATGTAATAAGCAAGTTGAAATAATATTTACATCTTATAAAGGTTTTATTTGGTTTCAGCATGGAATTAAATTAAGATTTTAATTGGTTCAATTAAATATTTCATTATATTTTATTTTATTTACATCTTGGTCATTTGATTCTGTTTTTAGCAGGCCATATCTTATTGCATTTTTGTCGACAGCTAAAATTGTACTATCCTCGGAAAGAGTACTTTGTTAAGATAGAAGAACCACAATATTACAGATAAATGCTACTGGAAAAAATTAGAACCATTTTGCATTTTTATTTATTACTTTCTAATAAACAGTTCCCGAAGGAAGACAGGAACAGTTTTAAATACAGCGGCAAGGGCCAAAACCGATGTTTATCGTTCCCAAGGATATTCATATCTGCCCATTTCGCGGGAAGTTAGGCGAAGTCACAAAACTGTGCACGAATACTTAAAAGTTACTGAAAACGATGGAAAGAATTACAATAGAATGATTCCAACCGCTTTAACTCCAGCCAAATATTTTTGATAATTGGCTTCCAGAGAAGCTACCTCAACAGTGAAAAAAGCTATTCCAACCTGTGTATACCTGGACTTAAAAAATACTGAAAAACAATTTAATGTGGGATACAATTATTATGTTCTCGATATGAGAAAAGAGGAGCTAATTTTTTATAGATTTGAATGCTAAAACATATTACCTCAAATAATTGAGTCAATGAAAACTTTAATTAAATTCCACACTGAAAGCAAACATGCCCCTTAGTATCATTGATAAATTTTGTTATGTTATAATATTAGATTTGTAACTTATAAATTACGACTGCCTTTTTACTGTCAAACCCACTCCCGCTTTGTCTCTATCTCCCTCTAGCTGTCTGTCTCAATCTGTCACTTAGCTGTCTTGTTTTCTGATCAAAATTTTTTAAATTCACTTTTTTCAAATCAAACCACTGTGCTCTGATAGAGTGGAAGACATGAGTCAACAGTTTATGTGTGCATTTTTATGGCATTCAATCTATCAGTAGCAGTAGTAAAATTTGACAGTTTTTTGACATTTTCAAATAATTTGATTTACGACTTTTTATTCTTTCCCTTGTGATATAAAAACCTTCGGACATAATCATGCACATGCTGCTACCGAAGTTAAAATTTATTATTTTTGTTCTTTTTATACTATTTTCTAATTAAAAGTTTTGTTGTTCCTCTTCTTTTTCTTTAACAGCAGTAAAAGATGGCGCTATAGTAAGGGGTTAAAGTAAACGTACATAAGTGTGTATGTATGCGTGTGCAAGACATTCGATATCTTCGTGCAAGTGTTTGTATTTAATTAAGAATTTATGTGTATCATCATGTGACTGTGTGAGTATTGTTAGCTTTTATAAGCCGTTAATATTTTTACCGCTAACTTTATTTTATAAATGATTTATGGTTCTTTTTTTTTTGTTTTTTTTTATTACTCAAACTCAAAAGGATTAATAGTGAACAAAAAAATAAAAATCATAATCATAAATTAACATATTTTTTTGTTTGTATGCGCACAATTTTTTTCTGATTTATTCATCATAATTATTTAATGGCGTCTCTATGAATTAATCTTTCAATGAGATCATTAATCATTTTGTTATTGTCATACAATTCTCTTTCACTCATAAAAACATACATTAATTTTGATTTTAAATTATTGTTAGGTTAAACGTTTGTTCATTATGCGTCTATTCAATTTTTCTTATTGCATTTATTTAGCGTTAAACTGGACTTCACTGTTCACTTTTGGACTACTGTAATGGCGTGTCTCTATGTACATGGTTTGTTGAAATGAAAAGGTGAATTTTGAATTTTCGCGGGCTGTGTACATTCGATTATTGAATTTTTTGTTATATTGTCATATGTTGGCATTATCAACCAATTTGGACGTGAAGTTTGTTGGTGACAACTCAAAAGGTTAGTCACGTTGGTGTGTGTTCTTAGATTTTTGACTTTTAAAAAAAATTGCCCAAAAAATATGATTTTTTGGCCAAAAACAACACCCTAATCATGCCTCAACCACCTCATTCACCAAATTTGGCTCCCTGCGATTTTTTCCTATTTCCAAAACTGAAGAGACAAATTAAAGGAAAGCGATTTGCCACAATCGATGAGATAAAGTCAGAAGAACGAAGAACGAGCTGATGGCCGTACCGAAAAGCGCATTCAGAAGTGCTTCGAGGACTGGAAGAAACGCTGGCATAAGCGCAGTGTATTTGAGGGGGACAAAATGGATATTGATGAATAAATAAATACTTTTTAAATAAACTTCACCTTTTCTTTCGAACAACCCACGTATGTCTCTTCTCACAACGTTTTGGACACTGGAGAAAATTTTTTTCTGAGGACGAGAACGAGATCAATTTAAAACATGTAGATGATGCAGAGCTAGAAGAAGTAGCCTTTGAAGACTCTGAATCGGACTGCGAAGATAAAGAAGAAGGCGGTACACTAATCAATGTGAGACATGTAACGTTACTGAATGCCAAACCAAACGTAGTTCGCCATACACTGAAGTTTATCGAGATACACAGAAATGGTGCCACGGAACAACCGTATGAATATATTATGAGTTTAGGGATGGTGGATATTATTATGTGTCACACCAATAAAAAGGCAAGAAATATTTATAACGCATTGAGAGAAAATCATCCCAATGTATACTCCGGCAAAAATGAAAGCACAGTAAGATAGACCCATTGGTTTAAAGACGTTTGGCTTCCCGAAAAATTTGTCGGTCAGATCGTATGATCCCGCGAAGACGACGCTTTTTCGTCGTTGCATTATAATGAGATAGCAGTAGCAGTCCTGAAGTGATCAAATTTTGCCTCAAACATTGTCTGCATTCATTGTGATTTAAAAACAACTCCGGGCCACCGAAAATCCAAGCCAATACATCAGCATCAGTCACACCCAATCAGATACACTATTTGGTGCGGTATTATGGCCACAAAAATCATCGGCACATATTTTTTTGAGAATGAGGATGAAACGCCAGAAACGGTCTGCGAGGCTTCTTACAGAACAATGATCGACAACTTTTTGCAGCCAATGGTGGAGCAACATCCTAATTTGTGGTTTCAACAAGATGGAGCCACTGCGCTTACTGCTAGGCAAACTATTTTTGGTGAACGCATAATTTCAAAAAATTCAGATTTCCCTTGGCCTCCTCGTTCACCAGATTTAACTGCGCCCGATTTTTTTTATGGGGTTATTTAAAAGACAAAGTATATGTTAACAAACCACAGACACTTGGACAGCTCAACCAGAATATTCGAGACGAAATTCGGCGCCTGCAACCAGAAACATTACGCCGTGTAATGCAAAATGCGCTAAAAATGCCTGTATCGAGCAAAATGGATGTCATTTGCCTGATGTCATATTTCACACATAACCACGTTAAATTTCCATAAAATGTATTTAAGAGTTATACGTGTTTAACATCACTAGGTCTCATTTGGGCCACCCTGTATAAACAATCTGTATGCACATTAGTCTCTATAAAATGTAAAGGGTACATCGGTAGCCCAAATATATACTTGCGTAAATGTCAACTTTGGAAGCTTATAGCTGCGGATTTATTAGTGATCAACTGAATTCCTAAAACCTAAGTGTTAATGCTATTTTAGCAGAGTTTTTTTAGCTACAGAAATTGAAAGTCTCTTAAACAAAATTCGATTTTGCTAGAATCAGGCACCATTTCTTATCTATTAATGGGTTATCCAGTGGTATCAATCGCAAACGCACCTACAGCTATTAGAGCCCCAATTTTAAGGGTAGTAGGATACTTCCCCTGGATATGGTTATTGTGACTTTTTCGATCTTATATACTTATATTAGTTCCTTAATACCTGAAAATAATACATAAAAGAAGATGCAATTGGTTAGTTCTTCATTAGCAAGGACTCAACATTTAAATATATATAAAAAACCCTAGACTAAATAAAATATTTCGCTGAGGAATATTCCCCAGCGCTTATACACTTATGGTTTGGAACATTGAAAAGGTGGCATTTAATATGAACCCTGAAGTACTCTAATGTTCTTAGCTTGTTGGCTTAAATTACCGATTATAATTAAACAGAAAGGAAGGTTCATCGCATCAGAAACGTAGGCAATTGAAGAAAATCTTTGTGAAGACTAAACGGTTAGCGAATTGGTCTTCAATATATCACACTTATGCAACAACAGTGCGTTAACCCAGAACGTAAAATATTTTCAGTAGAAGCAAACAACTTTTTGATTTTACTTTGAACGTACATACATACATACATATTTGGAAATAGAAATTTTAAATAAAAAATTTAAAAAAGAGAGGGAAAAACTACAGTAACTTTTTACAGTGGGTAGATATGAATACTAGATGTTAATTATTCCTAAAAACGTAAATAAAAAAAATGTTGAGTTAATATGCTATTGCTGTACAAGTGCGATATAAATGTTTTAGGCATCTGGAACTATGACACGATGCCTATTTTCAATGCCGTTAACATGGCGATCAGTTTCGCTGGCATTGGCTATATCCTAGTCCCATCGTATGGTATTTTTTTTTTGGTTCCCCAGGTACCTTTTAAAATTAAATTCGCTTTGTTGCTATTCCGTAACGCATACTGTGTCATATACGAAGTCATTTAACCGGAAAAGAGCTGTTTTTGCTTAAGATAACTTTTCGAGGAAGCTTCTGTATACCTTAGCAAAGCCCATTTGGAGAAATTTCTGAGGTTGATATCATCAAGAGGTTACAATTCTACAATTAGTTTTATAATTTATTACGATAATTATTATTGATATTCACAATATTTCAATTTTGTGCTTGCATTTGTGTACTTTTCTGTAAGAAAAATTATAACATCATTAGTCATTGTTGCTAAAATTTCAACTAAATGAAATTTGTTCTTCATTCTTTTTTAAGAAAATTTCATTTGACACACACCAAGAAATAATATACTAATTCATTCAAAAATGTTTCGTTAGACATTCTTTATTTCTTTAATTATATGAATTGTTGGCAACACTTGTTGCCCATTTGTCAAATCTTTAACCCAACAAAATAAACATTTGACAGACAGACCCTGGCTGTTGTTGTGCATAATTTAAATCTTCTAATTCAATTTTTTTCGCTACAATTATATTTTCATTCTTATAAAATCATTAAACCTTAAGAAATGTTTATTATTCAAGTGTGCACAGAAATGCACATTTCTATGAAATTTTAATTAAAAAGAAAATAGAAAAACGAAAATGCACATGAATCTGTTTCCCAAATTATTAAAAATTGTAAATATTTTATAATTTTTATGAAGCGAAAAATTAAAAACAATTGGTTACATTATTATTTTGTTAATGCAAATGCAATGATAAATTTAATTTGAATTAAATGCTTATGAGCAATGAAACGTACGTGAGCACAGATATATTAATGTGTTCATATTCACAAATTGATGTCGAATAGTGCACAGTCGTGCTTTTAGATATTTAGACACTCAAAATTGTCTGGTATTTAAGTGCCATAATGCAAATGGGAAAATTCGTTGGTTACACACATAGATGTTGACACTTTATTAGACATCAAAATATAAATTAATGTTGACAACTGTTTAATCCAACATGTTGTTTTTCAGAGGGGCAAGCAATGGAGATCGCGATGAGAAAGATGATGATCATGTGGTAAGATGAAAATTATATTAAGATCTACAGAAGTGTTTCATTTGCTTATTCAACTGGTAGCATTTTTAGACGCAAGGCATTTATGTAATGAGTTTTCCAATAAGAACGAGTCGATGTTGAATTGGTATAAATAAAATTTAGTAGGAGGTATGGAAGAATTTCTAGCTTTATTTGAAAGGCCCTTATATTCAATTATTTATGAAGTATGACAAATACCTGCTGCGGCTTAGCATTATGGCTCGTATCCACCAGGCATATTATCATTCTGCTACAACTAACTGCCGTCCTAGTGCACATATTTAAAGCCGGGTCATAAGAAACCGGTTGTCATTGGTCTCACCAACATTGTTTTTGAAGAAGTACGGACCAAGTTCTACACGTCTAAAATGTGTTTTAAAAAGAGATCTTTCGTGGATGTCTTGCTACCTGGTATATTTACGTGTCTACAGAAAGAGCTTGTAGTGCAAGCATACATGTAAAGGGACTCCAAAGTTCACCCAATTGAATGAGGTAAACGTCTTGCATTTAACATTATGATATCCTGGGGCAATACCATATAATCCAGACTTGCATAACATCGGAATATCTTAGCTACTCTGTGCCATTACTTCACAAAGTACCCATATGTAGTTACTATCGTTTGCCGTGTAAAAAGAAATACTTCTTTGCAAGATGAGACGGATCTGATTGTAAATATTCCATTGGAGCTTAAATAGACCAAGTATTCCATTAATTTTTACAGGGGTAGTAGTGGTTGGTGTGGTCCCACATACAAGGATTTTGCTTGTTAACAAAGTAATTCAAAAATTCGACTCGTCATTTTTCGTTCAAAGTTGCGTTCGACTTCCAAATGCTGATTTGGCCTCAGTGACTAAATATGCAATAAGAAGCTACATTAATCCAACATTGTTTCCACAACTGTTGCCATAGATCCACCTTATTGAGAACCCCTTTACCATCATAATACAGATATGCTGGCACATATCAGATGCGTTATTGTTAATAATGCTTTCACAAATGTTTTTCAAGCTTAAATGTCATTTGCAATTAGTGGAGCGTATTACAGCGCCACATTCCTCTTAAGTAGACATAATAATAAATTTGTAGAAAAATTTTCATCTAACTGAAATTGTCCTTAGGTTTCCATTTTGCAATTAATAACTAAATCATCAGCAGGTTTCGATTTTTTTATTTAAAAATTTACGAATTTTATTAACTGATAGTTATAAATTTATCTAAGTATCTCGAACCTGGTTCCGAAACAGCGTCCATCTAGAAGTCGCTGCAACTGATTTGTTTTATCTTATTAAAGGAGCAGGAAGTTTACAAGAAGTATAGTATTGTTTATTGAAGCCTCAAACTAAATATCGGCATCAACATTTTACTCGCTGTGGATGAGTATCTCTCTCGAAAACAAAATGCTGTATAATTTAGGCGATTAACGAACTTATCTAGGTGAATGAGCTTTGCCTGTTCAGGCTAAGCGAACATCAGCTCTCACTTATTGTTCTTCAGTAATCGGTTCAACGAACTCATTTCACTTATCTACAGCTGTTCCGAGAGTTGAACTTTGCTGCAGATAATATCATTTGAACGTTATATTATTGAAAGTCAGTGTCTGTCATCGCTAACAGACCCAGTTTCATTAATTTTTCAGTTACTCTCTTTGCAGGTTTCAAACTGAAATTAATATTTTTCAATATTCTTCAACCAATGTGACTGTATATGTAGCAGTTAAAACCGCGAGTAACCTCAGTCCTAGAGTGTATGATGCATGCTGGCCAACACGATGCTTAGTTTTGTTGAAATAATAGTTAATCTGTATCTAAAAGATTCAATTCTAAAATTGTAGATTCTAATGTCCTGAATGAATCAATGACATTACCATCTCATAAAGCACACCAAATAGTTCTTTTTAGATATAGCATGGTTTAGCCACAGGTCTTGTTGTCATATAAAAATGCAACATGTTGCCGAAACTCTTTTTATTGCAATTTACTAACACACGAAAACCATTACTGAACAACAACACTATTTGCAAATAAAGTCTATGATGTTGCCACATGGCTTAGCGATGAAATCGTTGCATAAAAAATACATAATACAATAATATTCTCTTAATTGTCCAATATATTCATGTAAAAATTTTAGTTTTTACTATAGCTTTTATATAGGTAACATTTACCAGAGAATTTCATTTATACCATTTGTTCATTAAAGAGCAAACTTTTTTCTCAATGCAAATTGCTGTATAAACGGCGAGTTTATTACATTTGCAAATTATTTTTATTTGCAAACAGCTGACGTATGAGCATAGTGACAGTATCTCAACAAGGGTTTGCGGAAATTCGTTTGCAACGTTGTGCCTCAAATAAAAATTCATAGTAGAGCCGGATAAAGTTTTCCTGTGGATATCTGACCCAACAGTAATATTGATACAGTGCTCAATTAGATTAATTATATTAAAATCCCTAAGCCCACTCTTGCACTAATAGCCACTATCGGATAGTGCGCATTTCTGTTTATAATAAGTGTTTATTGATTTTTTTTATTAAGAGCGTTTTTTGAAGGAAAAATTCCCACAGTCCCATTGGTATCTCGCAATACTTGGCAACTGGTTCTGTTCAACTACAAATTATAGTTTCCACATTTTTTTCTCGAAGTGTTTTATTTAAGCTACTATTTTACGACATTGTGCAGCAAACATCCAGAAATTACAGAGAAGACAGTCTAGGATATTACGTCATATCGTATGCGCCCCCTTGGTACATAAGAAATGAAAACAAACATAGGGATCTCAAAGTTCCCACCATCCACGAAGAAGTTAAAACGCACACGTCCAATTACGTGAACAAACTAGTCGCACATCCCAACACTCGAGCACGCAATTTATTGCAATTTGACGGCCACCAGAGACTAAAAAGAACTGACACATTGAGCCTGGCTCTCTCTACACAATAGAAGATAATTTAATAAGATTTGAATACGAAAAATTAGTTATTATATTGGATACTTATTGTAAATTTCTTTTAGTAGAAAGATTCAATAAAATGAAATATAAGTATAAAAAAACAAAAATTTTTCAGTTATGGTACTGTTGCATTGAGACAGTGCTATCGTTGGCTGATGATGCTGCCATTATTTTTCCGTTAAATTTAAATCTAAGTTCTGACTAATAATACAAACAATGATTTTTAAATGAGAAAACAAAAGGTATAATTTTCATATAAAAAGTAATGGGCGAATTCAATTGCCTTATATACATAACTTAACTATATTTGATGCGGGCAAAATCGATTGTAATGACTTTTGGTCGTCACAATTTTTAGTGGTTAAATAAAAGTTAGCAATCTTACTAAATATTATTAATAGTGACCTTAAAAAATGTAACACTAAGACTAAATTATTTTAAAAACAACTTTTGTTTCTTTGCTAATTTTAGTGCAACGTAGAAATTTTAAGCTCTAATCTTTTTGAAAGGGTGTGATGAATTTCGTCCAAAAAATCGTGTTCAAGATTTTTAAGCATTTTAAAAGAATTGTAATTAAAAATTCTGACCAAGAGATAAACTTTACATTATATAACTGAATTAAAGCAAATAAGAAATTCATGAAAATCATTAAAAAATTAGTTTTGAAATAAATAAAAACGGAAAAATTATCACACCACAACTTTTTTCTATTTTAAATCGTTTCGTTTTCAAAATCGATTGCCATCATTAGAAAAAATCAAAACCCAATTTATTTTTGCAGAAGAAAGCAAAACTTAGTAAAAGAGTTTAGGAATTTCAAGTAATTCTTGTTCAGACTATTAGTTTTCAGTAATACAAATTTTAATATTCTATAAAAAAAACTAATTTTTAATTTCCTGCAGTTACATGGTTTTTGATTTAGTCAATAATATCTATGTATATACATATGTTTGCTGTGGTGCTTGTTATGTTTCGTGTTTGTCCGTCTGTATTGGTATTCCTATTCTGTTTTTTGAATTCTTATGTATTTATAGTAATTGTACAAACATAGGTCGGTAATTAAATTTGTATTATTCGAATTTGGGATCAATAATATCATGACCACTAATTTTTGAAAGTTTAGCGAAAGTGTGTTTAAATATAGCTTGTTTTAATACTGGTTCAGGTTTTGCACTAATTTTATTTAATTGTTAGTAAAGGAATTGTTTTTATCACTAAGCTGTTAAAAAAAGTGCAAAATTGGTTTTTGCTTACGTAATACTTATTTTAATCAATATTATGTGATGGCAATCAGTTGTTTTCTGCTGTCACTTAGTTACAATTTTTTTGTTTTTAACAGGTTCACTTGCAACAGAATGAAAAGAAACATAACAACTAACGACTTATACGCGTAACGCAACAGAAAGTTAAGACTAATTCGGCCTTTGTTGTTTACTCAAAATTAAAATTCTTCGCTTTGTCCCCCAAGAAATTTGTTCATAATTTTATCCACAATTTTTTCAATTCCACAATTATGTGCATACTTTTAAATATAAGAAAGAGCTTTTAAAATAAAGCAATTTGAAATCAATACCTTAAAATCGTGAAAAGTGTTGTTGCTGTAAACTAACAAAATCAAAACACACGTTGTTTAACAGTAACCATATTATTATCATTTTCGTTCTCTTGTTAGTTGAAAAACTACTTTAAAAAATTATTTCCTTTAATCAAATTTCAAATTACCATAAACTCTTGTTTCTTAAACCTAAAAAAATTTTTATAATTATGATTGATGCACCATGATGGATGAGAGTGACAACAAACAAAAATATATCACCGGTAGTAATGTTACTTTCTGGATACAAACAGTTGTTGCTGTTTGTTTTCGGTAATGGCTACAGCTGTAGGTTGGTAGCATTAATCATGCCACTTCTTAAGTGTATTTTTAAACACCGTAATGGTGTTTTGTGGTTATTTTTCACGTACGTTTTTTTTTAGGTTTTTGCAATACAGGTTTCTTTGGTTTTCACCAGGGACGATAAATGAGAAAACTATTTTCGTATCAATCTAATTTTTAAAACTGTACTTTTTCGACCCCAATAATATTAAAATCTTTTATTTTTGTTTTTTAAACAAACATTATGTTTGTTTGCGAAGCAAAATGACTGTTGATATGAAAATATGTTTTCCACATTTCGGAATAAGTGTGTGATTAATAATACTTTTCTTACAACTCTGCACAACTCTTTGGCCCAAAAAATACTTTGATTTTCAGGTATCCGTAATACATTCATATCAGCAGTATTTGTACTTATATCGTTAAAAAGAAAATGATTTTCATTGAAGTCTGACATTGTTAATTTGCATTTGTGTGAAAATTCTTTTAAATTTGTCAATAGTACCAAATAAGTCACAGTAGTGTGACGACACGTACTCGCTGGTAGCTGGGGTAGTCTCAGCCGAGTCCAGGGTCGTTTTCCACAGAATAAAAAACACGGAGAATTTCCACTTAACGTTATAATTCTCCTTTATTGGTCTTCTCTTTACACAAAATCTACACAGAACTCTTGTGTGATGTTTACTCGCGTGGTGACTTCTCTCGCGGCCAGGTTTCTCTGAGAGTGTGGAATTTGCCTTGTCTCGCACCAAAACCGATAGATTTGTAGCGGAAGAATGTCCCACTCTCCGCTAGGATCTCCGGCACGTGGTCAGGAATCAACTATTAGTAGGGTATCCCCCCCACCAATAGTAGTTTCCGGATGCTGTGAAATGTGACCAACTCTTCGGTAGCGATGAGTTTGCGACCGTACACCACTACCCGGAGAATCTATCGAAGGGTACCCCACAACGATATAACCTCCGGCGTATACAGGCTTCTACATTGGCCCCACCAATAAGAGGCCTGGGTGCGACGCTGATGCAGCGAGCTCTTGGGTGCAGTTAACCTTGGCTCAACAAGAAGATCCTCCACTGAAGCGGTAGCCCACTCTCCAGTATTGGTTGCTTCCAACAAACACTACTTTAGTACTTATATTAGAGCAGGTACCCCGCACTCTAATAGCAGTTCTTACCGTAGCGCGAGCTGCTAGCTAACTAACTTTTTGTTTAACGATCACTCGTCTTTTATACTTGTTTGTTTGTACACACATGAGTACACATACGCACGTACTAACACACAACATGAATACACACTGCGTGTGGGCGTTCATACACAATTGACCACATATGTTTGTCCGACGCAGTGCTGTATTAATGCGTGCAAATCCGTTAAATTTAAATTCAAAAACTAACGAAAAATGATAGTATAATGATAATTCTTTCAGGTAAGTAAGTTATGATAAATACAAAATAGAAATAATTCATGGTAATAAGTAAATAATAATAATTCATCTAATTAATACAATGACAATAATAATATGAAATAATAATAAAATAATACTTCATTGTAATACAAAAAAAATAATAATAATTCATAGTAGTTGTTGCTGGTACGTTTAAAACGAGCCCGCGACTTTAATCGTTACAGTAGTACCGTCGTATTTTTTCGGTTTGAATTGTACCAACTTTGCCTTTAGATTGATTTCTTCAAATGCAATTTTTAAAGTGATTTTTGAACATTGGATAATATTCCTTCTGTTACAATTATTCAACCACGTTCCTATTAGCTTAGGCTTAATATATCAAAAATCATAGTTCACTGAGGTGTGGTTACAGTTTTTAGCAAAACGTATCACAAAAACAATTCTCATGTTTTCTGCTTAATATTAACATGTGACATACTTACGTGCCAGGCATTTGATAACCAATATTCAATAATAGTCATATACTGCTAAGTGCGCATCCGTTCCCTGACGGAAACGCTTAAACAGCGTAGCACTGGCCAGTGCCACTGTCATCAAACCTTGACAATCTAAAACGTTAAGATAACTTCTTTGAGTACAAAAGTAAATAGAATTTTCTATGGAATATATATATATATATATGTGTTCGTTTTTCCTTATGTCTCAAATCAAAACAATTTGTTCTCTAGTTTAACTCGGTGATTGTGACACTAATATATTAATGACTCTCAAAACAGTTTTCATTCAGATAACGACTCAGAAAGGGCTCTTTTTGTTCGTAGTCTTAAATTCTCTATTAATTTTCACCATATTTTTACTCAAACTGGCAGCGAGAAAAATGCGGCATCTGAGCAGTGACTAACTAAAATTTTCACAAGAAGAATTTTGTGTTAACGAATGTAAATTTATTTCACAGTAAATGTTTTCAATAAAAGTGTAATATTAGCTTATTAACTTAAATGAATTATCCTTATTGGAGGAATAAGTTTCTGCAATTTCTATTTCAATACTAGTGGCCTAGGCAGGCTTTGTACTGTATATATAATATAAAAATAAAATATTGATTTCTAGAATCCGATCGCAGCACCATCTTCAATCTTATTGTGATCTAAGCCATCCAGGTATCCTTTTAAATACACAAACAAAATTTCCTAAAAATCAGTAGAGCCGTATACAGCCCTTTCACACTATTATATTAAGTAAAACGACTAGCCAAAATTCAAATAAAATGCGAAAATATTATAGTGTGCAAACAATATATTATGATACAAATAGAGATTCAAATTTTAAAAACAGACTTATTACACAAGTACTATAGATAGCACAAACAATGTAGTTGAAATTATTTACTTTATGTCGTTTTGTCAGTCATAAGGGTTATTATTATATATATTCCTCTTTGCTTAAATCCAATGAAAAAGCGCCACTCACCGGGTCCAGTTAAGATTTTAAATTACCCAGGGACTATTCCAAAATCTTTAGCAAAAGTTCAATTATATATACACGCTCAGAATAATTATATAAATTCGAAAAATCGTATAGCAGAAACATTATCAACGTAGGCGGAAAATAAATTCCTAGTAACCGAAACTCGACTTACTGTCGATTTGCTGGAGCTATGGTATATTGGCAAAAATTTGTCCTATCTGGTTTTGTCGTTTTTATTGAGCCATACAAATTGACCCGCTCTAATATACACATATGTGGATAATATCGCCAGTAGTTGGGTCGCAAAACAAAATTGCTGTTAATATGGATCAACAGTTTTTGAATCGCCAAAGATAACTTTTGATCAAAGGGCTTAAATAGTGAACAACACGGTGTTACATCCACAAGTCAACATTTGGTATGTGGAATATTTCCTTCAAAATTTTAACAATAAGGTGTTATCGGTCAAACAGCAGGCTATTAGCAAATCTATTGAAGGATAGGTCTGGGGAGCGCGCAATTTTGCTTTCTAGGTCAGTCAGTTACCCTCTAATTTCGGCCGGTTAAACGCGGTTGTAGTAGTTGTGTTTGTGATGCTAAATGAAACCAATTGAGTGTGCCGATAACCCAATTGGATGAGCTACACATCCGAAGTTGCTAACTGCAATAAGGTAGAAGAAAAATTGGAATCCAAATACGGCACTTGCATTAACAAATTGATCTGCCATCTTCCACAATTTCAAAAAACATCTTTTACAAATATTTTGAGCTGGCATACATATTTAATTTGTTCGCGTGATTTCCTCGTGCTTCATATAAATGGCGTAGTTCGCGAGCAAGTTTTAAATTTATTGTAATTTCCTCGACGTTGTTTATCATGTGTATGGCGAAGTACGCGAACACTTCCACGTTTTATCATATAAATTTTAGTTTCTGACGAACAAATATTACATGACATATGTTCGGTGTGTTTGCAGAAAAGCTATACCAGTCAATCACACGAACAAAGCACACGTGAACGGCCAGATTATGGCTGTTACATATTCTTTGTATAAATACTAATAAAAAAGTAAGTGGCCTTTTAAGTCTGAAGATCCAAAGCTATTGCATTTTATAAGAATGAGATTATTTGAACACCCTTAATTACATATACAAATACCTGCGCATTATTGTACAAATTTATTTCAATCTCCGAATGCTTTATTTAAATCCCTTCTTCTTTTAAATTTATTAACACTTTCGTGCACTCCAAAAATTTTAAGCATTCATTCATCTAACAACAACAGATGACTACAGTAAATAGCGTCTAAATGCCATATTACTCCAAGACAACAAACTTCAGACATTCATCATCGTTTCAAAATCCCTCAGACGACATTTCGCTTACTTAATCAAGCAAGACATCAAAGTTTGTTCCTTCGGGTTTATAATCCCACGCGTAAAGGGTTTGTCACATACAAAATTCATTTGTCATTTCTTTATATTTTCTCTTTGTGCTTGGTTGTGTGTTGTTTTTGTTTTAGGCAAACAAATTTCTCAAAATCTCCAAATTATCAAGAAAACACATCAACAGGCTTCTTCAAAATGAAGCTTAAAAAAATAATTTTTCATATCATAAATTTGCCACAGTTAATCCCACACACGCCGCATGCTCTCTAAAGGCTGGTACGTACTGTACTCTTAGTGACTTCAACAGTGACAAACTGACTGTGTATTTTCCGACAGCCACCACGGCTGTTTTAATTTATCATCATGATTCTGTTTATTCATTTGCTTGCTCTGCGTCTTTGATTTCAAAGTGAAGCAAACGTTTTATTTTTACTGACATTTCAGTGATAATTCATACTTTCGCATGTCATTCTTAATTATGTTGTCGCCCATAATTATGTCATTCATTCCCATTCCTTTGAGTTGCTAATTCTCCAAGCAATCGAGCACAATCATCAACGGCGACAGCATCAGCAGCTGTCTTAAGTACCGTAATTTAAAAATATGTGAGAATGAGTGTCTGTCCAATTTCGATAATAACGAATTGTGAAAGCTCTATATAAAGTTTAAAGGGTATACAAATATTGATTGTTGATTTTGAAACAAAATTATCAAATTTGGTTTCTGCTCAGTTGATCGGTTATATGATGTTTCTAGTTTTTACCAAAATCTCTATATTCTTAGGGGCATATTTTAAAAACATAATCTAATCCATGGTATAGTCACATATGCGAAAGGGAGGGAGCTTGATCGCTAGTATGACCTTTAGTTTTAATACAGATTAACATGCCTGAAATTATGCATCGATCAAGAATGTTACCCAAATATTTCACGTGGGTTTCCCCCGGAACAGTGGCATTTGTCATTATTATAGAGGAAAAATTTTTCCTTGTGAAGGAAAACGTTACATGAGCATATTTCGATGGATTTACCTGAGTCCTCCACGTTTTTAACCCATGTTCTAGCTCATTAACGTGAGACTGAAGTTGTTCGGCTGCCAATTTCGAGTCTTTGTTATCACTTATAAATGCAGTGTCATCTGCAATCATTGACGTATACGTATTTGGGTGTGTTGGCATATCCGCTACACTACATTGATGTACTCCTACAGAGATATTCCCTTTTTTTGAAAATTGATCTTTTGACCTTACTTTAAATGGTCTACCCGCCAGTTAGCTCTTCGGAAGCTTGTGAGAGTTTCCAACGCCTAGGAAATGCAGATCTAATAACGGTGACAATTCTGTAGACTTGCTCAATTTTGCTATGGTTTGCTCGAAAGCTAAACTGATGGTCCGGGATGATATTTTGTTCATTAAGGTAGGGTCTTAAAGATGAAACCAATAATTTTCCAAACAACTTTTGTGCACTTGAATTTTATATATCCTATATTGTAAACTGAAGATATCCCAACGAGATATATAACTTAGGTACGGAAGGGTTGAAGGTGTTTATTTTAAAACTGTTAGCGGATTAGGTGAAAAATCTGTAGTGAACTCAGTTTTACCACAAATATCCAAACTAACATTACATGCGCGGCAACACAACAACGGAACTGGGGAGAGTTAAGGTTACGTTTACAGCCCATCTACACCGCAGGCTTTTAATTAACAAAAAGCCAGAAAATGTTTGTATGTAGAGTGGCTGCAGCTAATGATTAGCTGTGGCTTTTTAAAAACTTGAACCCCAAAAATTGTTAATTCATATTGGTAAGGTAGGGGGTATGACTTCTACATCTTTATGTGGAAAGTAGTTACAGGACAGCTGCTTTTTAGCATGCTCTTATGGGGCTCAAGAAGCTTTCAGGTAGGGAAGCCCAAGGTAAAATCAGAATACTTAGATGACAGGAATAGTAATTCAACACGAAAAGTGGTCTTAGGTTGATAAACGCAAGATGTAGTACATCAGCTTCTAGGACAGCAAACGTTCGATTATAGACCCCTTCCTGGTTCTGACTGTCTTACATCCCATGATAAGTAATATAGGTTTTTTATTGACTGAAAAATACTGAACTTTTAAAATCTTAAGATCAACGAATGTTACTGGATATAGATTGTTGGAACGAATTTCCGTCATCCCTTGTCAAGTTTGGTTTGGAAACCGGAGACAAGCCGGTTAATGGATATATTTGAAAACTATGTAAGAAATTGAAGTTATTAAAAGCCAGCTACAACAGTTTCATACATGAACTGACTTTTAATATAATTTATGTTAGGATAGATCGTGGGAAGTAGACCAGTACTTCTGCTCGTTGCGCGCTCGTCGTTTAGAATACAGCATTCATAGGTCATAGGAACTCTGTTCCTTGAACAAACGAGCTCAGTTGTCGCAAGTCGATGGCACTTCAATGGGTTACGGTATGAAAAGCGTTGAGCGCGAAATATCGGGTTCTTATCTAGGTGACAGACGATCGGTTTGATAGGAATTGCTCCATCCTATCACGGAGCATCCCATATGGTGTAGTTATATCTCCGTCCCGTCAATACACTCACCATCTTACTATTTTAAGTTTGCTAAGCCTCAACAACATTCTTCTTTTGACCCCATTTGGATATTCCATAGAATTTTCGTTATTTCCCACGTGTTCTCATTCTGCAGTGCTGTATGAGCTATCTTTGCGAAACCTTTCATTTTGACTTTCGTGGTCTTAAAAGACTTAGTGCTACGTAAGCCCACATCTGTGATCTCTCTGGCCCTAATTGCCAGACTGTTGGCTTGTTCGATCCGACCACTCGGTGGTAACCTGGTACTCGCATGATTCGCAGTCTACCGCGCGTTTTGTAGTCATTTTTGGCATTTTGCATTCCACAATCGATCTATAATATTAACCGGCATCAACCCCGTCAGTTCCACGGAGCTCGTTCAGACACTACATGATCGCATGCACTTCCGCTAATAGGACAGTATTATGTTCCGGAAGTCGGAAGCATATTTCGGTGAATAGTTCCTCAATAAAAACTCCCAAGCTGTCTGTAAAACAGCAAATAACCTAGGGCACCTGTGCTGGGGTTCCATTTGTCTTGTATCAGTGTCATAACCTTTGTGTTAGGTATCCAGTCCGATAGTTCCGCGCCCATCGTATAATCGACCATTACCTCTCATATTTTCTGATTTGTAATCCCAATTGATGCACTAACTCTTCGCAGGCGTACTTTTCGATTAAGATAATTGTTTGCCATACCGAAAGGCAGGTTTTCTTTTGAGCATCCAGTCTATTGGATGATTTATAGCAAATTGTTCATTCATATTCGTTTATTTAAGAAGAGTTATTTGAAAGGAGTTTTTATTATATGAACTTTTATTCCAGTTACAAATCCCCTACATCGGTTATGATATTTTTATTTAAAAGTAGTGCATCGAAACCAACATTAATGAAAAAAGGCTTTAATTTGTATGTCTTCATTTATAAGTTTTCTTAAGCCTTCCAATGCTGCTACAGTTTTATAAACTTTACGAACATTCGTTTATTTCTCACAACTGCATTCCACTTTGTCTCTTTCATGTTTCGCTTAATCTGCCACAGGAACAATTTGTCTTTTAATACGATTTGGCCGCATATGGATTAAAAGTGTTCATAAAGCTTTGACAGCTTTTATTTCTAAAATGAATTGTTTAGTGTTGTGATGGGTTTAGAGGCTTAAGAATTTCTGTTTATGTGTCTTTAAAAGGATTATTTAGTTAAAGTTTTGACAATAAATGACTGTTGGAAATTGTGTGCTTTTATTTTTTTTCCTTGATTAAGAGTGAAGGAGTCATACTGTGAATGGAAATTACCTATAATGGATGGATTTAATGATGTGATTTGATTTTTTTAAAGTGGTTTTAAGTACTTTGATAAATTGTTATAGCGAATGAGTTGGTTCGTTTTACATGTTAATATAGGGTGATTTTTTGTTGGAGAAGTTTTTCTCTGTGTTGAAGTTGTAATTATTGGTGACATGTGTTTAAAACAACTGCGCTCACCTTATATTAGGATGTCACTTTACACAAAAATGAATGAATTTTAAAGCAGAAATAAACCTCACTATACCGAAGCAGCAGATATTTTTGGCGATTATAATTTATTTACTCATATATAAGTTTATTCATACGGAATCGGGCAAGAACGACAACCTGAAAGAACATTGGTCTCTCCACTGGCTAGCATAAGGCTTAGGACCGCAGGCAGACACTTTTATAAGTGAATGCCTTACACAAATGCTAGCAATTACGAAAGACTCCGTGATGAGGAAGAAAGTCAATAGTTGCCAGCCGACAGTCTGAAAGTAAACGCTAGTGTTAACACGAAACTCTATGAAAGTAAGGCAGTAGAGAATTATGAATAGATACCTGAAATAAATTCGAACGACGTAGTGAGTCGAAAGGGGATCTATAAATTAAGTGGTATGATTCAATACCCCCTTTATAAAAACCAAAATATATATCAGCACTTTTGGTTGTATGAATGTTTTATAAATTTTTCCCTCATATAACTACTAGAACTGGATCTAGTCAACATTTTGTTGAACTAAAACAGTAGTTGTACTATTTTACGGTGTAGCCTCTGCTGAATTGAACAAATTAAATTGAATTTTTTAATTTTCTTTCGTTTATTCAAACGGTAAAAAATCAATCTTTATGCAATGAAAGTTGAGAAATAAAATGTTGTAAACAGATTGTAAAACTGAAAAATAATCGTGCATTGCCTTAATACATTTTACAGCGTTTTTAAATAGGGACGGCTAAATTTTAGCGGTTTATTAATAGTTATGTTGTTTTATACTACGAAAGTTAAAAAATGTAGAAGCAAAAAGTGCACATTGATTTTTTAAAAATGGTCCAAAAAGGATTTACCAAACACTGCTGAAAATATTTTATAACGTTTCATATTGGAAATCCCTTGTTGAACCATGTTATAGTTAGCAAACACTTCCTAATCAAATGTATATTTTTTATTGCTAAAACTATACAAGAAGAAGTTTTACCATTAAAAGAAAACGACAAAGTTATTTGCACATACAATGTAGTATTTAACACAAGAAAGGACCTCACCATAATCTGTTTAAACATTCAAACAATGATTGCAATCTCAATTTGCAACATTCCACATGAGTAAATTTTCTACATTTTTACATACTTCAATAAACACACATTGTGGTTTAAAAGGCAGGCACACACATACACACACACACACATTTGATATACAAAGTTCATATTATCATTTGCAGCTACAAATACAATAACATCTTGACTATGAACAGGACAATAAAAAGTACATTTTTTTTTTTTACCCAATACAAAGAACTAAAATGTTGCAAATAGCAATGAAAACAAATAAGATTCGTAACAGAAGCAGCAGCAGAGGAGGAAGTCAGGAAATTTTTGCGTGTGTATTAAAGTTTGCATGCAAATGTGTGCGTGCTAGAGTTTCTATAGTAAATAGTTCAATAAAATATATCTGTTGGAATGTCTATGCAAACTAGTGTATACTGCTTAAAAACGAATATAACGGAGACCACAATACGACAAATCTGCACAAACAAAAGGATTTTAATATGGTACTTAAAGTAGTGGGCAATGAAATAGCAGCGGAATTACGAAAATCGCCAGTTTGCCCCCTTGCAATATAAGAAAAACTACGTCACTTAATGAAAACTTGTTGTTCTTTTTATTTAATTTTTTTGTTTTGGTAAGGTTGTTGACAGTGGTTTACATTGGCAATGGGTTAGTTAGGTTTTTTTTTGTAGCTTGACCGAACTTGATAACTACTGTGCTGTGTTCGACAAATTTATAACTCAATTCGCGATTGTTACGGCGGACATAATCGTCCTTCTCAGCGTGCTATTCAACGAATTATAGAAACATTTCGCAGCACTTACTCAAGACAGCAGCGAGACTGCTATCGCAGCTCTAAGTCAATTCGCCGCCTTTCTCAACAAATTGAGCTTCGTTCGTCCACCACATGAAAAAATTTGCTTCGAGATCTTGATTACATCTATATTGGGGTAAGCTTGCTTGTAACCTATAGAACATTGGTTGCGTCGTCTTATTGTTCAATAACATGCTGACATTCTATTTAAACGGAACAAAAATTTAATTTCATTCATTAACTTTTTGTTTCTTTATTTTAAGTTATGAACCTGCCGCTCTTATAAAAACACTTTATAAAATACATGTGTATAAGTTTCTGTTATTCCTATAAGGGTCATAAAGCCTCAACGCTTGCGTTGAATTATCATCTGCCTGTTAGTTCAGGTTTCAACTCATATCAGGATTTGTTGACATTTGCTGCCTCTATATCAAGATTACGATGGCAAGTATGAGCAAGCGGTCCTTGCTGCGGGTGCCCCGGGGAATACTAGCGATCCTACTGATATCTGTCTGGTGTATTCGGAGAGCACGCTCCGCATCGCCTAGTACCAGTCAGTTTTCAGCCCATAAGCTTTTATGACTAGGAGTTTTTGGCTAAATATTGTTCCGTTCTGTTTAGTGAAACTTCGTGTATATGTTGTGCAGAAAGTTAAATGTATCTGAATTTGAATTTCGACGTCTAACTATGTTCCAGAATGTATGATGTTTTTAAATCTTATGCCGACTCATTCATAGAGAACTCTTTTTTGGTAGCGAGGATACGAAAACCTCACAGGTAGCATTATGGGCTATGATCTTGTAAAGAAAGTAGAACAGGTGCAGAATTTATACATTGATCAAATGAAATAGCAGAACGATCTGTCATCTACATGCAGACGTGCGCGAAGTTCTATTTATACCCTTCAGAAAAAATTAAAAGGGTGTATATAGGTTTGTCATTGCGCTTGTGATCTCTACTATATTCACTTCCGGGCACAAAAAATACTTATTCTGGATCTAAAATTAAAATACCCAAAAACACAAAATTCACAAAATTTCGGAACAGGACATATAGTGAGATACTAGTTTCATGCAATATAGTTAAAAGAAATCCATCACGAGATTTATTAAAAGTCTAGAATTGTTTTCGATGACCTGTTCATTACATCTATCACCTTGCGGTGCTATTATAGTCTACAGTTAATCTTACCTGATAATTTATATGATATGATTGCAAATGTTCGTCCATTTCATAAATAAAACACAAAGCGTTGCAGGATTGGAAATAATTTCCTGAATGCTGGCTCTACCTATAATATTAAACAAAAAAATTGATTGGAAAACTCAGCGTAAATAAGTTATTATTATGACGGATGGATTGAAGAAGCTTTGCAAAACTTAACTCCCTGTTGAATTGTTGAAAATATATGTATGATTCCTAGTTATAAATTCGCGCTTATAAATCTTTAAATGCCGTCAGCAGGTAGGTACAAAGGTATGGCATGCATGTATGCACTGAATCAAGTTCTAACTTATAGTTCCTTGTGGTGGCGGTCGGTAACAGGTTCATGTCTCCGCTAAGAGTCTTGCGAAATAAGTCGAGCGGATAGAAGTTACCACTCTCTTATTAAAATCCTCAATGGAACAGCATTTGCCGGGGATGCGTGGCGTAGAAGGTGCTTGGTTTATAGTATGCGAACTCTAGATTTTAATACATATCCAGTTTTAATACTGACTTACCCGTGCATATGGAAATCTGTGTCGGTGGATATCTTTTTATCCATTACTCGTGGGAATTATAGGAATTCTCTCAGGGACATCGGTTTTAATTGGCCAAGTTAAGAATCCGGAAGAGATTGACAAGAATGCTTTGCAAAGGGTGGACGGGTCAATCTCTAAAGGTGGGTACCATGGGCGTTGGTAGTTCCAGATGGAGAGGTTAATGTACGTAGAAACTCTGTTTTTTTTGGCCCATGGTGGAATACCGAAGAAATGGTAAAGAAAGCCTCACAAAAGCCTGAGACGGTAGCTCACATTGTGTGAAACTGCCCAGCACTGGCTAGAATAAGCCTTAGGACCATGCCATGGTCAACCTAAAGCTTAAACAAATGTTAGCAATTATAAGACACTCCGTGATGAAAACTTCCAGTCGACAGTTTGAAATCACTACAGTTAAGAGTAAGGATTAGTCTAAGCACGAGATTAAATAAAAGTAATGTAGTCGTGAATTACAAATTGGTTGCCTGAAATCAAGAAGGACGTCTGAAAGGGACCAATAATAACCGGTCTGCTTCGCTGCCCCCTACATAAAATAAAAATGCTACATTTTTCCTCGTCACTACTATCGAACAACATTAATAATGTTGTAGTATGTGCTATAGCAGCTCAAATACATTGTTGTTAACCTTGCGGCTAAATGGAGTTATCCCAGACAATCATATTGTTTTTATCTCTTTTCTATCCTTTGTTTGTTTTGTTTTTTTTTTCTTTTATATAAAAAAGAATGTGTTAAAATGTTTGTGTTCGAGTAATTCGGCCGTAAATGCCAAAGAAATCAAAGTTTAAATGCCAGTGACTGTGGAAATTGCTAAGTACACGAGTAGTTGTTTAACATACGAGTATGAATACATTTCAGAAGTATATAAAACTATGCTCTATTCATTGAACCAATAAAAACTCAAATAACTATGACTATTGCTTCACAGCAAATATACTTGAACTTGTTCAAGTGAGAATGTAACTACCGCCAGCCAGGGAATATATGACATCTATATTCTGGACGACAAGTTGTTATACAAAAACTTATTTACATTTTTCTACACATGTAAACTGACTTAACAAATATTGTTTGCAACAAACGCAAAGGGGAAAAAAAATAACAAACACAAAGTTTTACTTGCAAACCAAATCCGTTTTGGTGCCGTCTGATGTGGTTGCTATTTTCGTAATAGAGTTATAAGAATTGGTATAGTTTTTCATGGTTAAGTGGCATTTAAGATATTTTTAAATGAAATTCCTTAAGATGTGGTAGTGATTTTAGGAAAACACCTTAATTAGGCAGTTGTCATTGGAAAATACGAGGTGGTTTTAAGAAAAATTCAAGTTTTTTTTACCAAGCAATCAAGGAACTAACTTGATACTACAAAGACATATTATTCCAATATTCCAATGGAATAAAGGAAGGAAGATGGAATGACTTTATATGTAAGAGATCATATGGCCACTACGTGAGAAAATCATGCCCACCTGTGGATTACGTTCCTTGGATTATTGTTGTCCACATCCATATTGCCCTGTGTTTTTCAATAGAAATTTATTATCGTCAATTAGCTTAGCGTAGATAGTTGTAACCATAACTTTGTCGTTACTTCAGTTCAAAGTGCACAATGAACATATTACTAATGCCTTGACACTTGATGGACCTCCCGCAGATTTGTAGTCTGATCTCCATTTGCTTCAGAAACTAATGTGTAAACGTAACAGACGTACTGTTCGAAATTTACTTTTTTAAACAGAAATAAAAATTGTTACAGACAGGCCTTCAATTTTAACGTAAACGACATCCACATTTTTATGTGACTGCAAATATAACTTAATTGACTTAACAAATGTGAGAGTCGCCGAACAAGTAGCGAAATAAACAAATTAAAATAAATGATAAAGAGCTTTAAATCTTTCCACATGTAACAGTTCTCTGTCAGTTATTTTCATCAAAAGAAAGAATCATATTTTCCA
This sequence comes from Phania funesta, assembly GCA_963932375.1. Classification (NCBI taxonomy): domain Eukaryota; kingdom Metazoa; phylum Arthropoda; class Insecta; order Diptera; family Tachinidae; genus Phania; species Phania funesta. The sequence continues at coordinate 95,879,165 of OZ010653.1, read as the reverse complement.
ATAGTTAGTTAACAACTTGACTTTTAAAATTAGACCATTCAAATCACGCAAATATTCTACCCATGCACGCTCACGCATTCGAATTATTTAATATTCAAAGTTGATGCACGATAACCTGATTGTTATAACATCCACTTATATTCCGATGTGTATGTTAAAGTTTAGCGTTAGCGATATTAAAAATTGGGACTTTAAATTATATTAACTCTTGATAATTTGTTTTTATTTAAACATTTACGCAGAATATTGGATACGTGAGCGCATTTGAAGGCCTTCTATGTTATTGAACTTTTTCAGGGAAAAACATCCTAGGCACGATGGGTTCTAATTCGCGTCGAATGGCCTGCCAATGCCAGTTTTGCTTAGCAAAAAATTAGCCAGTTGTAAATATCCTAAGATCTCCTAACCTACATACAAATTAGAACATTTGTCCCTGAAACGCGCTTCGCTCTAAAAAAACTGCTTTAGGGTTAATGGATAATTCACGATACTATACACCCAAGAGGAAGGGCATGTGGTGGTCTAAATAGTGCGGAAACCCCTAAGCCAAAATTTATTGAAGACTTTTTACAAGCGAACACTATAAATCTTACCGATTTAAAAATTGCTGTCTCATGTGAGAATTGCCCGCCTGGACATGAGATTCAACACGATTAATTTGCCAGGTTCTTTGCTACTAGGATTAAAGATGGATATTACAATGCCATTGGAGACCTAGACGTATTGGCACTGGAGGGACGTAGCTGCATAACACCGTTCAAGCTAATAAGCTACATGTATATGGGGGTAAGTCCACCTATTGGCCAATAGATTTAATATATTGCCAACATCAGACGTGGAAAATTTTTAGTCAGGTCATCCTGCTCCTACTTATCAGAGAACATTCCTGTGAAAATAGCGTCTGACATTCACGCATCTGTGGGGCCCCCTTAACGAAAACTGTTACTGTATCAGCTAGAGCTCGAACTAGTTAACAACTGATATTCGGATTCTTGTCAGAAAGAAAAGGTGTCAATGGCAGAATAGTCGATCTACAGACATTAAGATCCAAATGAACTTATTCCAGAAAACGTTACGTAATACGCTGAGGCAAAAAATGGGTCCCTTACCGAGAGTTATTTGACAACTTTGGATCCAAAGAAAAAGTGTGTGAAGAGCTTTAAGACACTTACAATTTCCTGTTGCTTACGATTGCCTACTAACTTTTGAAAATCGCGCAGCGACTAAGAAACGATTTTCAAAGCACATGGCATAAATACTTTCACTATTGTAAATACCAATAAAACCTGTGAATGATCCTATAAAACTTCGGCTCTTCATTCTTCTTTATTCAAATAGATAATTAAAAATATAGATACGAAATCACACGGATCTGATCATATTACAGGATCAATGATAAAGAAACTTACCTAATTCTACTGTGATAATTTTACTATTCATATTTAATGCCCTGTTGCGGGTGGGCTTTTTCCTATGCTTTCGGAAGATAAGGAAACGAGTCATGACAGATTACGTCATACAGGCCCAATAACCTATTCATAATTTCAAACTTGATTTGTCTCGAGTTTAACTCCTTATCTTGTTGAACAAAGCATTATTTCGGACCATCAGTTTGGTTTTGTGCGAGGCGTAGTACTATTGAGCAAGTTCATTAAACTGTCAGAGTTATTAGATTAATCAGCTTTATAAATTGCTATTTCCGAGACGTTTGATAAAGTCTGGCATTATGGGATACTCACAAACATAATTCGAGTTCTTATACAAGTTATTTGATAGATAAAACAATTAAAGTAAAGTCCAACGAACATTCATTCAGTTTTCTAAAAATGGCAAAATCTCCGCAGGAGTCCCTCAAGGTATTATTAGGGCCGCTATTATATCTTATTTATACAGCGCATATGCTAATTGTTAATAATTATCCAAAGGTTATATCTGAACAACCTCAGTCCCACATTCGTGAGGAGAAGCGTAAATCATTCGAAATGTGTTGACCTAAAGTTTTCCCTCAGGAAGCAAAATTGTCTACTAATATTAATAACAAGTACTACTGTTCCAGGGGAAACACGCGTTAAATATTTAGGTAGCCGCTTAGATAGACGCCTAACGTCGTCCCGCCATATTGAGCGAAAAATTGCGGCCATAAAAGCTAGAACAATTCAAGTACACTGGTTCATAGGTCCTAAATCAACCACGGCTTGGGTTTAGAAAATACTTTTATACAAATCCATTAAGAAGCCAATATGGACATGTGTCATTCATATATGGGGTTCTAGAAAGAAGACAGTCTAGGATTTTACGACTAATCGTCTGCGCCTCTTTGTATATAAGAAATAAAAATATCCATAGAGATCTAAAAGATCCCACTATAGAGGAAGAAGTTAAAACATACTCGTGCACATTCGTAAAGGAACTGTTGTTCCAACCTAACAATCGAGCGTGCGATGTACTGCGATTTTATGGGCACTAGCGCCTGAAACAGGCATACAGCCATACCTAAATAAGAGCGTTGAGCGTTGCGTTAGCAGCAGGGCACGTAGCCATAGTACATTTGATCTAAAATTTATGTCTCTTGAGTCTGCCGACACTGCTCTCCCTAACCAATACTCGAAATTAATTAAGATTTCAATGCAATAAATTAGGTACTACATTGGTAATAATTAATAAATAATATTTTAGAGACAGGATGTGAATACGTATTGTAAATTTCTTTTAGCATAACGATTTAATAAAAAAAAATATAAGTTAACAAAAAAATTCCTGCGACAGACGTTGTTAGCCAATGGGTCACTAAACCAGTCAAATTTGTACAAATATTAAAGAAGCACGAAGATGAAAACATCAATTAATCATTAAATGTATTAAGTTTCATAACAACTTAGAATCATAAAACATCATATTTTATAATTGTAAATAATACAAGAAACCCTTAAATAATTATGACAATAAGTTATAATTTCGATTTTTCTCCAAAGGCACAAACACACACACACAAACACACACACACACAAATATATACATATATACATACACAAACAAATTTGTCTGGTAATTCTACAGCCATTAGTCACTTCAATTTCCTTTTATTTATTTTTTTTTTCTCCTTTTTTGCCAAAATGTTGCATTTGTTTTTGACAAACATTAATCATATGACACGATGACAGCTGTCAACACGTAGCTGTCATGAAAAATGCACACAATCAACAAGGAAAAATATTTTTTCTTTGCCTTTGTTTTCTTTGGTTTTTTTTTTACAGATGGAGAGAAGCAACATATAACCCAACAATGATGAAAATCACAAAAGCGAATGGCATTAAGTTAAAAGAGGGTTATAACAAATGAACTCAACTTAATCTTGAGAAATGTGTATTTGAAAAACAGCAAACAAAGTTAAGCATGAAAGCGTTAAAATGTATAACGCAAATAATGAAAAACGTGCCGAATGCAAACAAAACGGAAAAGGTTTTGAGTTGTTGCAGAAACAGTAAATCTACTAGTGAACCTGAAACAAAATAAATTGCAATTGTCATGCATTTCGTTAGGAAAATTCACAAACAAACCAACACAACATCATGTTTATCGTGTTCAAATATTTTTTGTTTGCAACAAAAAAAATGAAGAGAAATAGAGAAAAAAACTGAAAATAAAAGAAATAAAATGTAATTTCTTTCAACATAAGGTGGCCAACCTTTTACATTAATTTTACAAGAAAACCCAAAAAAAAGTGATGAAAATTTTTAAAATTCTTCTAGCAAAAATGCAGGTAAATATAATTTATGAAACAATTTAAAATCACAAATTAATGAAGAACAATGTGTTATGAAAAGACATTAAATAGGATGCAATTACTCAGCTGAAAAATACCAGCAAACCAGCAATTGTTTCTTATAAATTAAGAAAATCATCAAACACTAATATTTGTGCATTTGTTTGTTTCTGCACAAAAAAAGAAGAAAATTTTTGTGATATGATTTGATAGTTTAGTATAAAAGTAAGCTTAATTTTCCATCAGTAACTCAAAATTATTTTATAAAAACTGCAGATCGAATAGCTTCGAATTACGCCCAAATTCATTTCCAAATTTGATTTTATTTTTCTTAAGAATTTTAGTGTATTTTTTTAACTAATGAAAAATAATTTCTAAGGAGCAGAAAATATGCAAGGCAGAAGTGAGCTCAGGGCAACTACATTGCCTTCTTTAAGTTTTAAAAATTTAGGTATAAACACAGAAAAAGTGTTTGCACCCATTAAAATCATTGTTTATTTTCCATTTAAAGTTTAATTACGTTTTTAATTGACGTAATTAATTACACAAGTCTACAAATTCAGGTCATCTTTTGGACAACTGAAATTGTTTTCTTCTGTAATTCTGATTCTGCACTCGAGATCTTTATAGTGGTTCTAGTTTTCGAGATATACCGTTAGGTCAAAAAGCAAGCAGTTTCACGACAAATGTTAATATAACTGGCGAAGGGTTTGCCCTATTCCGAAATTCGACAATCTTATTATCTGTAGGCTTTGGAACGTGGAATTTTAATCTGCTCAATAGTTTGAGAGATATTCCACAATGTAATTGTCATTCATTTAAAGTGTTATATATGGAGCTTTGCTCCAGGTCACCAAATTCCGCTTCACATTAGAAAAAAGAATTTACATAGAAGTTGAACGAATTTACAAAAACGAATTTACAAATCTGCAAGCAATATTATTTCTCAGGTATTTCTTTGTTAAAAATTCGGCCCTCACAAATTACCGCTAAACCATTTCAGAATTCTTCTTGAATAATGCTTGAAATACAAGTTGTGCTAATAAAATATAAAAAATTATAAAACATTTATTTTATTTGGCTAAAAAAAGGAAGCCATAGCAAGAAAGAAGCAAACAAAATGTACATACAACAACTGTATTTATTATAATAATTAATCTTGTTAAACTCTTAACATAAGTTTAATAGTATAAATTAATTTTTCTTTGAAATTTTGTTCTCCTGATAAATTGTTTTAGCTATTAGTTTTTCTATTTGTTTACCTTTTTAGAGACTTTTTATTTGTAAAATGTCGCATGCATTTCCTTTAACTGGAAGTTAGTTACTGGCACTGTATGTGTTCTGCTGCACAGTAGGCCAAAATGAACTATATTTTTAGTTGGTGTGAAAATTCACATTGTATGTTAAATACAAAATAGTCGGGAAGGTTGTATACGGTTGCATTAATGGGTTTCGGACAAAATATAACAAAACCCATTACACTCTCGTTCTTCATAAATCCATCAAATTAGCGTAAAATTTTAACAACTTATGTCATACCTGAACTTCCTCGCTCATTTGCTTTTTACAGTTTACTTTTAGTCTGCTTTGCCAAATACCATTCCTGGAGGATCTCAATTACACTTCAATTACAATTAATGTCTAATTGTAATTTGAAGTAACAACTATAAGTTATTGTAATAGAAATAAAGGACAGAACTCAGCTAGAATTACATTTAGTTCTAATTGTAAATATTGCAACTACTTACGAGTACTCTTTACAGTTGCATGTAATTTGTAATTAAATCTTTTCAAATAAAATTACTTGTAATTTTTAATTGAATAGTTCCTTATTATAGTTACGCATAATTTTGTTATTGCATCAGTAAAAAGACCACCAATCACGGTCAAACACAGTTGCTTGGGAAATATTTTGGCAAAAAAAAAACATAAAAATAAATTTAGTTGTTCAAATAGGACACATCTCTTTAATTTGTTAGCAAAAATTTTATAGTTCAACTCAACCATGTTTCAAATATAAGTAAAGGGGCACTTAACAAAAATATAAAAAAAAAATGTTTTCAAATAACCATTACATATTTGCCACAATAATATATTGTCGTATAGAATCTAATATTGTTTTGGTCTGTATGTCACAACCATGTTTTTTTATTGCGTGTATGATTTCAATGACATAAATGGGGCTTAATTTATTAGCTGAGTTATCACTTGGCTGAAGATCACTGCTTATTTTAATACCAGAAATTAAGGGATTTAAAAACTAATATAAATTTGGTTTTCATTTACTATTAAGATTAACATATATTGGGAAACTAGCCTTGTGGAAATATCCATTACAGGCTTCCGTATTTGTAATAATTACATCTTCTTTAGGTAACATTTTACATTTACAGAAAACGACTGAAAGAAATTCCAAGTTAATGTTGCACAAAAGATAAATAAAGCGTTCTTCACATTGGTTTTAAGATTGAAATTTAAAATTCAATCTTCAGGCAGCTCTAATTTTCTTAAAAAAACATTTTACATAATATAAAATTTTTTACCACAAAGAACTGCACTTGTGAGTGTTGCTTCTGTAGTCATTGAAATGCAACCCAAGGGTATTCTCTTTCTTCAGATACAAATAATAAACGTTAACCTCATTTCACCTTCGACTTGTAGTGTTCCGAAGTGTTTCTTCTCAATCCTTCAGACCAGATTCTGTAGAGAGCCACCATGATGGTAGTCAACAACCCAGCTGCGCAAGCACATAATTTCTCTGACTTAGGGCTTAGCAATGTTTGAAAATGTTTTGATAATACAGCTGATGCCTCCAACTGGCTGACACAAAAGTTCACAGTGGTACAGCACATTTCGGTATTTGTTTGAGGGTTTTAAAGTTGATCTTAACATCTTAATTTATTGTCTGCTTAAGAATATTGTTCCTTATGCATCCTGAGCACGATACAAGTGAGTGATAAAAAAACTCTCGGTTTTATCCCAAGACAGCCTAGTACGCCCCTTATTGGACCCAAACAGCATTCCAAACACATGAAATGTCAATGGAGGATTCCAATTCTATGAACCAATTCATAATTTTGCAAAATGAGCATCCAGCTCAGGCTGGGATTCAGAGGCAAGTTATATATGATATATTTCTCTCCCCAAATGATTAAAAATACACGTTTAATAACTTCGAAGAATCTTTGTTTTTTTTAATAATTTCCCCCCTATTACAGTATATTAGCCCACAGTACCCCGTTCATACTCACCCAATACAGATACAATTCTGCATTTTATTTACTTTGAAAATAAATGTATTCCTGCAAATGTATCTGTCTGACGAAAGAAAAAAATATTATAAGTGGTTGTTGTTGTCTTTATAAAACAAATTTGCATAAACACACACACATACACTTTGTGAACAACAATATGAATACATGCATACATGCATGTCAAAAAACAAAAAAAATGTCAAGTTAAATTTCAGTCACGCACAGTTGTCAGCTTTATGCCAGTGTTTAAGTTATGATTATTATTTTTGAATTGTTATAGTTGTTGCTGCTATTGTTGTCATTGTATTTCTTTACGTATTTAAAATAGATTAATGTCAAAATTTTTGACAGATTTCATAGCATGGCACATTGTAATATCAACATAACTATAATTAATTGTAACTGTTGCAATAATAACAAATGATCTTAGTGAGTTGTCGTACTTGCACATTTATCTATACCCACAGCTTTTGTTTCATACTTTTATATTTTTATTTAAAAATGACATGAATAATGACAACTGTCAAATGAAATTAAAATTTACATTTGCTTCTTAAGACGAGAGTAGACTGCAGGCATAAATACGCACATTATAAAATGCTCTCAAAGCAACAAATGTCATGTGAATATTATAATACGAGTATGTTTGGTAAATCCATTAGATAAATCGAGGAGATATGTTTGTAAGTTGAATTTAATTTTAAAATAAATTGCTGCGATTACATCAATCATTTTCAAGGAAAGTGACCGAGCATAAGTTAATTTATTATAATTTCATAATAATATGATTTTCTGTTATTAATTGCATCGTTACGTAAATAATATTTGATCTTATTAAGATAAGTGATCTTGCATCTGGTAGAGACTATTTTTATTTCTTATAATAATACACATTTAAACGCGCCGAAATTATGGCGGTTCCCTTAAAACAATAAACACACCCTGCTTTGTCAGATTAAGCGTGAATAGTGGCGATATTTCTACGGCAAATATGATTCATTGTTTAGGGTTCCTCACAACGTACGTCGCCGGCATAGTTCACAATTCGCTATACAGTGGAAAAATGTTATACACAATTTTATACATTGTAAGCAAAGACAAAATATAGTTGTGGTGTGATCACGACAACTATATTATATTATTGGCAACAATATATTGTTGTCGCAAACATACTATGGTTATTTGAAAACAGAACTTATTGTTTACATTTCATCATTTACTGATTACAATCCGTAAAATTGCTAAATAGGTGGGTCTAACAATATAATTTTTAGTAACATTCTAACAAGTACTTAATATATATTTAAAAATAATTGTGTGATTTTTTTTTCGTTTGGGTTTTAGGAACTTAAAAACAAGACAGGAAATTGGCAAAAGTGAATGAACTATTCATTTGTGCCGATAAACGAATGCCTGCCATTTACTTTTTGAAGTATATTTCATGTAAATGTTGCTGGGGCTGCGTCGTAGCTGGTAAATTCGTAAGCTTCAACAATGTCATAATTTTTCTAGCATTTTAGCCGATATTTCGCCAATGGGAGCTGTAATATTGCCTTCCAAGGCTGGAATTGTGGCAGCCTAACGCGAGAGACTTCACATATCCGCACAAAAAATAGTCTAGTTGGGTCGAATTGCATGATCTTGAACCAATTGTAAACCAAGTCCAATTGTTTCATTTTGGGGAAAAATAGTCGGTAATCATCGCACGGTACCTAGCTGCATTAAATGCAATGTTGCGATTTTCATCGTTCTTGAACAAGACCAAGACAATGATGTGGCGACCTACTAACCGTATCAAATAGTGCATTTTCAGGGTACATGCAGGGTGCAGCTCTTGTATTGCCTCTAGTTGCTCTTCACACCAAATTCGGCAATTCCGTTTGTTGACGTGCCCATCGATTCAAAATGCGCTTCGTCGCTAAAGACAGATCTACACCCAATTTTCCTAAGGCCCGTTCACCAAACAAACGACATTGTGGTAGGTCAGCTGGCTGCAGTTCTTATAGCAGCCATATTTTGTATGGTTTCAAACCGAGGTCATTACATAAAATCTTCCAGGTGGTGGAATAAGACAAGCCCAATTGTTGACAACGGCCGCTAGCGCAGTAATATTTTCTAGCACTCTTCACATACAGCTTGGTGAATTAAAGTCCAATTAAGTGAAACTGGTGCAAATTTTGGTCATAACAGATTGCATAGCCCGTTCGGTAGATCGATTATGACGGCCATGAAATGGACATAATTTAGGAAACACCTTTCTCACACAGCACGAATTTTGATAATAAAAATCAATGATTTTTAAGCGTTGTTCGTTTGTTAGTCAATTTATGGTGAAATGGCAAACCTTCCTGAGCATTTTCGTCATTGCCATATGTCATGAATCAGAATTAGATTCCAAGAATGCTTTTTACTAACCTAAGGCTTCCATTCTACCGCATTTAAATAAACTTCTACATCCACATAAGTGGAAACCTTTAAAGTCTAGAATTTGATTGAAGAACAAACTTTCTCTAAAAACTAAAAAAATTGCTTTCAATTACCCTTTACTTGGGTAAAATCCGCATAGCCGAATATATCTCTTTTACTTTCTTTTACATTAATAACTCTCATGTCCTTGTAGCGTAATTAAAAAAAAATATTGTTTCTCACAATATTTCTTAAGAAGTACTTACGGATGTTTAATATATAAATTAAATGTCTGTTACCTCTTTAGAAAAATAATTTAAACCAACACTTTTCTTACAGTAATCGCCAATAAAAATAAACGAAGATCCAAAAGATTTCTTTTTACAGAAATCGTAACTGAAATTCTCGTCTCTTCTTATGGCAAACCACATGTTTTAGCTAGTTTTACCTTTTTTACTTGCAACAGGAAAAACAACAACAAACGAAGCATTTTACATCAACATAACAGATTGTCTGATTTGGCAGAGTGTTACTGATTGATGAGTGGCCTGCCTGTCAGTTTTCTTGCTTGATACCATGTTAAGATGATTAAAACGTTGGCTTGTTACAGCAGTTTAAGTTTTAATTGAAAACTACTTAAATATTGGGTGGTGCTTTTGATTTGTTGGGGAATTGGTAACGTTGACTGGTAGAATTTGGAAACATGACATTAAGCAGAGAAATATATTCGCTAATACTTTTGATCCTGGCAAATTTATTGTCGACTTATTCAGATTTCATGTTGCAGTATCTGCCGTGTGTGGCTACCACTCCTGGAATATTTTGGAATCCAACATGTAAATTTGTTTACGTATCTGAGCAGACTTAATTCTAATAGACTGACTGTTGGTGTAGCCATTCGGTTAGCTTCGTGGTCGTATGTTTAGGAAAGTGTGTGAGCTCGAAGAGAAGTTGACTTGAAATCCGATCGCGTGGCACACAGATTAGTAGGAGTTTCAGAGTCTCTCTGCTCTCCTGCCAAGGTGTAAGGCATGTCTGAACGGAAGAGTTCAAATTGTTACTCAGACATAGCAGTTTTTTGGAAGTCCTTGGTTTTTTCAACCGCCCTTAAATATTGCCTTTAAAGAACTAAAATTTTAAAATCATTCACTGATTGAGATGTAAATGAAAATGAAAAACAATCATGAAAGCTAGGCGTACATGATTGTAAGAGGCCTTTCTGATGGCTTGCATTAGTGGGGAAGGATATGAAACATCAAAGGCGGTATCTAGAATTTGGTATCTGGTTGAAGAACCACCAAATTGAAATTGTATCCGGTTTCACACAATTAACAAGACATACGACATACTATGATGGGACTAGAAATGGCGACACAGGCTACAAAAGGCTAAAAGGGCAGTATCCATAGGCCTGGCCACGAATATGAAAAAATTCTGGAAGTGTTTTTAATCCTAGCTGGTGACTAGATCAACTTTTTTTCCAATCTCGCATTAAGGGCAAATTAAAATTAGCAAACTTTTCTGAAGAACACTGTCGACCAAAAGGCCAACTTTCTCTTTAGGGCTGATTGCTTTCCATTCAATTGATGTGATGTACGACTTTTGCTAGTCGTATTTAACCATTATTTAAATTATCATAATTGTATGTTCGCCTCTGCAACTAGCTTGAAACCGTAAAACACTTTTAGTAGAGCGTGCTGGTGATGCAGGCAAATTTTTAAACTATATTTTTATTTGAATATTTTTGCTTTTGGTTACCTGTAACATTTCGATAAAGCTCGAGTAGTCTAACGATCATTTGCACTCTTATAAGAATCGGTAAGCTCCACTACTTCAGCTAAAAGAGTTTTATTTGTTTTGATTTATCTGCTTGTCAAAGAAAACTCATCTTTAGATGGCATCAAAACATAAAGGCAAACACAAACATAACTTAAGTGTCATTTTCATATATGTAACCAAACCATAGATGAAATACTTGATATGTACATCGAGACACAATCTTAATCTCTGATTCGTTAAGCAATTACAATTTGAAATCTCTGTTATTAGACACTATAAAGGAAATTGCTATGAAGACAAATTGTTATAAGATTTGTATTGAATAGAGAAACATTAAATTGAAATTAGTTTGTGCAAGTTGATGTGTTGGAATGTTGTATTTAATTAGGTGATGTACTGCGGCATCAAAGCTATTAATTATTGCATGAAGACCAGTCAGTTGAAGTGATGTTAACACACTTTTGGTTTAATAGAAATTGAGTTTTTAGATGTTAAAATTAATAAAAGGCTGTGCTAAGCAGATTCCAAAGAGCTGAGAAATTTATTTCTTATACACAAATTATTACGAAAAAGAAAGAACTTTTCTCTGTCAAAATCGTGGTAAAAGTTTGATCCTGATTGATCCTAATAAACTGAAATGAATGTCAAACTGCATATAAATTAACACATAAATATTTTAATAGGGAATTCGACATTCGCCAGCTGTGGGAAGTAGATAGTCAGGGAGTAGATTCTTTAAATCGCAAAGTTAAAAATATGTAACTTGTAAAAGGTACTAAGAGTGTTTTATTCAAAATTTCAACATTTTTCTTTAATAACAAAAAATAATAAATAAAATAAATCCTAGTCGGAAATTGATCATATTTGAATAAAAATGCCTGGACCTTTTTAATCCATTTGGTGGTTTTTAGTAGTAGAGAACCCAAAATTGGGATAAAACTTATGTCGTTTTCCTTTTTCATAAAAACGTTGCATACGAGTATGTGTTGTCATATCTGCATGCTTGTGTACCTTGCAAAAAATAATGCTACATTTAGACACAGCACATTTGTTTTTAAATATGCTGCACACAATATTGGAATATTCTTTGCACTTTGCTTAGGGTGAAATACTACTCTTTTTTACAACTGTATTAACTACTTTGTTTGTAAGAACAAGAGTTTTATTTCATGAGTTGAAAATAATTTTGGATAATCAGCGAGTCGACGTTCGCAAAAATTGGGCATTACCAGAGGCACTTTACGCTACATATTCATCTTTATGCATAGAAAGGTCAAGGTGTTCAATAAATAAATGCGACCAAGAATTGTATGTGGCAAAATCTTGTGAATTAACTTTTTGGAAAACGGAACGACACATTTTCCAGAAAAATCACCTCCATTGATTAGTGTCATTTTTAATTATGATTTATATATACGATTTCAAAAACCGGGTTTAGGGGAAGAAACCACAAACATTAATAATATACTACATAACCTCAAATTTGCCCACTATATGCATGGCAGGACCATTAAACTAGTTTATCATAAAATTGTTTGTACAATAACGAAGTCTGTCTCCAAGGATCCAATTTCTGATGGCGCGATAATAGATGCCATTCGTTTAAAGAAATAATGTGTAATGATTTCTCTCGATGTAATTGCAGCTACTGAACCCCTTCGGGTAAAATTTGACTCCCAAATGTTACCCGAACCCGTAGGAAATATGTAGAGCTCCAATTATTGAAATATACAGCCCTGTCACACGTTCTGATCGGAATTTCTAAAAGTTCGAAAAATCCTTTTATATAATTTCATATGGCAATATTACTCAAATGTATTAAGTCAACAAATACGAGTATTCGTTTATATATTAATTATTACAAAGTGGTTATAAATTTTTTTTCAGTTTCAATCATTAGAAATCAATTCCGAGAACGATTTTCGTTTTCTTAAGTAACAATTTACAGAATCAAAAATAGTTCCAATAGGAATTTATTTCTGTGATAGGTCTTATACCTTCACAGATACTCAAAAAGATATGCCGAGGTATATATATATTTGCAACAGATAATTTTTAATGTTTGATAAAAACTTAAAAACGCCAGAACTTCTATGGGATTAATTGCATAATTCGATATCGATGAAAATGTTGGGTCCTATCCGAATTGCGAGCGATATCGTTTGCTGCACTCTGGATTAGAATGTGTAGCAAATGAATTATAAAAAGCTTTAAAGGAAAGTTGTACCTCAAGTTGGATGTGTCTGATGTGACTTATAGTCACTACTCTAGGCCAACCACTTTTTAACCATGAATAAAATGTATTTGGCGTATCATAGCTGTAAGTTTAACAACAGGATACCACATGCCATCCAGCTTATACTACAATGAATGTGGCCGAGCAATCTACAAGCTGTTCTACTGTTCTACAAGCGAGCCAGCTGCAGAACTTATATACTTTAAAAAAGCATAAGAACTTTTCCGCTTCGGTCACTGAAAGTGTTATAACGAAATATTTTTAAAAACCACTCAATAAATACTTATCCCTTTTTCAAATACCCTTGTAAAGTGTCGCATTAATATTTGCTATTATTTGCTATTTCGTCACAATAAATTAGCCTTCCCTTCTTCTGTCACTTACCATTCTTGTACTCGTACCTTCAATCACAATTTATTTTTTTATTTTTATGTCTCCTCACATAATTGTACATTCCAAGCGCGTGTTAATGGCTACAAGCAAACAAAAAACTTCAACTTGCAAGCGGCCATGCACTATCAAACTGAACAGCAACTAAAAGGGCACAACGATAAAGTGTCATAGCAAAGTAACTAGATACTTTTGCCAGTAAGTGCGACGTGTATGTATAGAAAGAACATTTAAAAGCTTTTTTCTTTGTTCCGTGTAAATAATTTTTGTAATTGTTGTTCAAGTAGTTATTTTTGTTCTTAAGAAATTAAAGTGTCTATGTTTCAGGGAGACACCTTGAGACATGAACACGTTCAGACACTTCTTGTTGATTTAACACTCGATTCCAATGAAACGTGTTTATTAGCGCAATCGCACAGTGTCAGTCAGTGGACAAGTGCATAAATATATGGACGGCTGTCATTGCAGATGCCGGTGTATGCGGTAATAGAGTTTATGATATTTTCATTCCCGAGTGTTTATATTACTAGTAAAAATTAATTCAAGAGTGGAACGTTTTGTGTAAATTAATGTAAGGGAAGGCGCGGACTTAAGATAAGCCTTTGGAAGGTACATTTTTTAATGATACCAACAAATTTCTAATTTTTCGTATGAGAAAACGTTTATTTTTAATTATTTTAGGTACAGGGGAGAGACCTATGCTATTTCCGCTCCACCCCTGGTAATTATTAATATTGTTTTAGGTTGCTGCATTGCCCTGCAGGTGAAGATGTCATTGAATTGCTTATGGCAATATCAGATATTTAACGTAGTTTTATCCAAGGCTGGGGTAGCTGAGTTACGGGGCTACAGCTCTTATGTAAAACACTAATGGTTACCCACTCTGGGGTCATTTTTTCACATTTGGCAGCAACGTGGAATCAATCGAGTGGTATATGGACTCTGCGCACTGACTTCCTTCGCACTGTGTATAAATGCAGGATTCGAGTACTCGGAAGCTATCATAGTATATGAGGGTATCTTGTACTTCTTAATTTATTTAATATAGTCGTATTCCTATACTTGAAATAACTTAACCAACCAAAGCAGTTAGTTAAAGCCACTGTGTCAAACAGTCAGCCGAAGCCGCCTAGCAAAAATTTATTGACAACACTTGGGCCAAAGTATTGCTATAAAATGATTCAGCTAGTTTATTTCTGAAATTAGTCGGCTTGAGAAAATACAGGTATACACTATCGGAGTCTTATAAATAAAGTTCTTCTCGGGTACGAAATGCCTCGACTGGAATGAAAATTATATTACGTATTAAGGCAAAACTATAAACCATTTGAGAATTATGAGTAGTACTATATTTGTGATTTTACGATAAGTATACTTGCTAGTAGTGTAAAAGAAATAAAAAAATTCCCTTTATTATAGTTCACACGTTACAGTTTATAAGCGTGAATCTGAAGATCTTTATGCTAACGCCAAATTTATCTACTCGTTGATATTAAAGGCAGATTTTCAAAATTTGCTTATGTTTGTATTACGACCACTGCTAGCGTATTGTAATGAATTATCAGCTACAGTAATGTGAGATCTGAAAGAGCCTGATTACGAACAAAATTTTCTCGATTTCTATGGTAAGTTATTACAAATAAAATAAGTTTTTCAGGAGTGTAGCGTTTTAGGTTGATGCTTAATAAATGCCAAAGGATTACAGCTGCGTTATCGACATTTTATCTTGTACAAACCAACTTGCTTTATAACTTCAAATCAGCCCATAACTATTTTCGAAATGCAAAAAAAAACTTTAAAAATTCTCCAGCTGGCAAGTGGTACGTAATTATTTCAAATGTGTGTTTCGTATATTATATATGAGCGATTGTGCAAGAGTAAATGAAATATTTATTTGGGGCAGATAAATAAATGCCTGCCATTTATTTTATAAAGATTATTTCATGTAATTGTTGCCCAAGGCTACGGCTTAGATGGTCTACCCGTGAACTGTATTTTTTCATATTCCAGCAGGTATCTCACCATTAGCAAGTATAATGTTTTCTTTGAGGCGTGGAATTGTAGAATTGTGTGTATCCCCATAAAAAATGGTTTAGCGAGGTCAAATCGCATGAACATGACGACCAATAGACTACCTTTTGCCGTGTGGCATGTGGCATCGTCTTGTTGAAACAATATGTTAACCAAATCTAATTATTCTGTTTTGAGCAAAAAAATGTCGGCAATCATAGCACGGTTAAAATTCGATGATTTATAAGCTTTATTCGTTTGTTAGTCTACGCATGGTGACATCGAGCATTTTCAGCCTTGCCACAAATCTTTTTTTTACACTGAAACCCCAGCGGTATTTCATTAATTTCATCACGAATATTTGGTTTGAGTTGCTCCAGCGTTTCTGGTTTGTTTGCATAAACCTTGCTTATCAGATATTCCCACAAAAAGAAGTCAGGAGCAGTCAAATCAGGCGACCGTGGAGGCCAATCAACATCACCATTCCTTGAAATAACTTGTTGTAGAAAGAGGTCTCGCAATAATTCCATTGTAATCCTGCGACGTGGCACCGTCTCGTTGAAACCACATGTTAGTCACGCCCATGCAGTTGTGGCGTTAAAAAGTTTTCAATCATATCACGATATCGCTCCCCATTGACAGTTACCGTTACGCCGTTTTCAGTTTCATCAGTTTCAAATGTGCTTCGTCACTCATTATGATTTTTTCATGAAAATCGGGGTTGTCATGGGCGATCTGTAGCATCCTATTGGCATATGTACGGCGGCGTAACTGGTCTTCTGGAAGAAGCTGTGGTGTCAACTGAATCTTAAATGGAAACAAATGCAAAATTGTGATTAATGGATTGCTTTGAACACTTTCTTGAACAGCAGTAATGTTTTCAGCCGACCTTGCAGTACGTTGTGGTCTATGATTGGGCCTATCAGCTACATTCTCTCTTTCTTCGAAATCATTCACTACACGATAAATAGTGCGTCTTGTTGGCACGTTGTTTCTCCCAAAAATTTCACGTAACTTTCTCATCGTCACAGCAATCGATGATCGATTTTGATAAAATGTTTTAACGATTGGTTGGTTAACGGCGTTGGTTTACCAAATATTTTTCCATAATAAATTTGCCACGTCTCTACTTCACGACTGTCTCTACTTCTTGATGTAATCAAGGCAATTTAATAACAGGTAGATTCACGGGTAAATTCAAACTATTTCCGGATTTTTTGCGGATGTCAAACTCCATACATACATCCAATCATAACCGAAATGGCGCAATATTTTTTTATATGGAATTTTTCATCCAATCATTTTATAAAAGTACTCAGCTGAGCTGATGAGTTTACCTGTTTAGTCTACAATGGATGTAAAAATAGGCACCTATCACAGTTACGTTGTAGTCTGAATATTTTAAGAAATATCGACTGATAATTCTGCCAATCCATGTTTTTTCGGTTCTATTCCGTCAATTATAACAATTTTGATCACTAATTCGGTCGGAAATCGCTAAAGAAAATACGGTCGAAAACTCAAAACCAACTATTTTTCCAATCTGACAATACGAAATCCATTTAAAGACCTTGACATAAAAGCATCCAAATCTTTTATCTCAAGATCTTTAAATAAACAACGTAATGGATTTTTTCTGATCATACACTCAGTTGACGTCGCCAATTTCTTCCATCACGCGCTAGAAATAAATTTAAAGCAATGAAACACATATCTCGTAGAACATAAATTTTCGTTATACTACTGATGGATCTACAGACACTAGGCCAGGCTAAAGCTTTCCCTGAAAAAGTTTTATACAACACTTAGCTAGAACAGCGGAACAGTTTGTCCGAAATTTCTTATTGCCAAAAATACTGCATATCGGATGGAAAAAACTACATCATATTCAATTACAGCGTTTTAACATATACCATATCAAGGTTGCTTAAAGGAAGCTGAGGTTTTACCCAATGAAACATAACCGGTGATCCTCTAACACAATATAAGCTTCTAAGTTATCAAGTATCTCTCAAATTTATTTAGTATATCCCTCAAATGCATAGAAGAATGTCATTAATGTTAACTACAATGGTAGTGACTACTGTAGGAGTAATTGTAATGCCTCTATTTTATTACAGCCTTTCGAATACGAATGCGAAAGCATGTTCCTTCTGACATTAAAGGATGGTCGGCCACCTGCAGTAGCACTCTAGTATCGTTTCAGTGGTCCATAAAGTAAAACATGTGACGGAAGTACCGAACATTATAACATGTTATTGAATGAAGTTATGAAATATTAAACTATGTATTATATTTTAGCTGTTACATTACCAATTGTCTTTGCTCTCATTATAACCACTACTATTTGCAATAATTTAACATGTAATCTCGCAAATATTTTTTGTAGCCATAAACGAAAAAGAAAACAATTTGTTAAATATACAAAGATAATTATTCAAAATATTTTAATTGCTACAAAAAAAAAGAACAAAATATATGGCCAAACATTCATAACGCCCGTACTTAGATTATTTTCTAACCAGTGATTTTTAAATAATTACCGATGATTTATCATATTCTCCTAACCACTGTACCCAAAAAAATCACCAAGAACCAAAATGCCTTCAAAAAACAAAATACCTCTAAATACAACCGCAATTTTGTAAATATGAATGTTCTAGTTACAAATTTCCAACCATCCATCAATTATAATTGTGCATGTGTAAATACGCTTTTGTATGTGACTGTATTCCATATGAATCTCTACACACAAAAAAGTCATGTGCCAGAGGAAATGGCAATTTATAAAATGCTAAAAGAAAAATGATTACTTACATAGACTGATGGATGGATGGATGGATGACTGAATGACTGGTTGTTTGTGTTTCTTTTTGCTAAAGATGGGTGAGAGAATGATTGCTAGCTGGCTAAGCCAAGACCATGTATGAACAAGAACGAAATTGTTCAAACAAACAAGCAACCACTATCACAATAACTGAAGAAATGACTGGCTGACAGGCAGACATCAATCAAGTAAGCAGCAAAAATAAAACAACTAAAAATATCTCGTATTTGGTTGTACGTATTTGCAAAAGACATAACGAGAGTTTTTTGCTTTTCATCATATTTTCCTTTGCTAATGTTTTCAAAAAAATATTTTTTTTATGAAAAAGTTAAGTACTTTAAGGAAAAGATTTGTGACCACTCATTTTTAATAAATATGCACATAGCGCTAATTTGCTTCAACGTCGTAATAACTCAAAGTTCTTAGTTTTTCAGCGGTCAAATTTGGGTTTTGAAATTTGTGGAACCAATCAATAAAGGTATGATCCGATTTTCTGAACTAATATTTGCTTAAGACGTCGATGTTCACTAAAGCTTGAAGTAAGTACTGAGTTTATTTCTATAGCTTCAAATAAAATACGAGTTTTACTTATAACATTCCTGTTGTAAAATCTATTTTATAGTCTTCAAATGAAAAAGTCAATTGTAAAAGTTTGAAAATTTTACCATAAAAGCTTCCCGAGATAGGTGTAAAAAGTGCCTATTTTTATATCTATGCACTCACTCATTTGTCTATATAATGGAGCACTTCTACTAAATTTAGAGAGCTTAAACTTTGTCTACAAGTAAGTCTTGGCGAATAAGTAATCAGAAAAATCTGAAGACGGGCACTTTTCATCTATGCGGACTAAGTCGCCGTAACCCTTTACATGTGTGCGACACTTACACTTAAGCTATAGAGCTGAAATTTGATATAACCGTCTGTAAACTAATATAATTTCGTCCATTTCGATCTATCGAACAGGCTATCCAATGTGTTGTGACCAAATTTCGCACCAGTCTCAATTTACTGGACTTTAATCCAACAACTCGTATGCAAAGTGTGAGTAATTGGGCTTGTGTCATTCGACTACCTGGAAGATTTTACGCAAGGGCGTCGGCATGAAACCATTCGAAATACAGCTGCTGCAAGAACTGAAGCCAGGGGACGCACCACAACGTCGCAACGTTTGTTTGGTTGGATGATGATCATTTTTTTTTACCTAACAATTGGCTAAGCCCAACAAACAACCTGCGGGTACTCAAGCTCAAGAGCTGCCAATACATCCTGACCTACACTGTTTAGTGCGGCATCTAAGCCGACGGCATCACTGACCATTCATCTTCAAGAACTATGGAAATCGGAGCGGTGGAGTCAATGGAGCAAGGTACCGTGCGATGGTTGTTGATTTTTTTTCCAAAATGGAAGTATAGGACTAGGTTGACATGTGGTTTCAACAAGACGCTGCCACATGGCAAGCGATACCATGAACCTCTTGAAAGGCGAGTTTGGAGAACAGTTAATCTCACGTTTTGGAGTAGTCTATTGGCCATCAAATGCATGTGATTTGACACCACTAGACTATTTTCCTCTTGTGTACAGGGACAAGCCAGCCCTGGAAGACAACATTACAGTTGCCATTAGAGGGAAACTAGCCAAAATGAGAGATAATGGAGGGACCACATAGGGCGTAGCCTCGTGTATTAGTTACTTGAAATGACAGGCGTTCACTTATCGGCCTTAATAACTTTTGCAAATTTTGTTTTTTTCAATTGTGAAAACCCAAACGGTTAAAATATCACCCACTTGTAGATTTAAATAAGTAAGTTAATTTAACATATACACAAACATGTCTTCCTCTTCAAAAACAAATGATTTAAAAGGTTGCTTCACTGCTTTATTGATGATCAAAGTAAAACGTAATGCCAAGACAACTGAAGAATACTTCACTTACATTCACGATCTGTGTACGTGTTTATCAATTAAATTTCAACATAAAATACTTATATATTAGCCTAGAACAAATCCTGAATAAACCTGAATTAACAGCCACTTGAAAGGAATCAATAGTTAAAACGAAAATCGAGTGCAGCAGCAAAAGAATATAATTTACAATTCGAAAAACAAGACAATAAAATGCAACAGCAGGTTTACAGGCGCACTTGAGTGCACAATGGCACCATCATGCTACTCTTAGGAACTCAAACAATAACATAAAATACAATAATGGTGCAAAGTGCAGTCGCAATCAATCAAAGTGGAGAATGGTTAAATGCAACATCAAGCACACAAACAAACAAAAAAAAAATGAGCCAACAAAATGAATGCAAATAAACTATGGACATAGAAACTGGGCAAAACAAAACACTTCGTTGTTTTATTGACTACTTGTACAACTTAAAAGACATATAGCTGCGCGATGGTGACGACAAATGCTTGCACATTCTATGAATGAATAGATGAATGAATTAATAATGTATGTACGAATATGCAAATCGAAATTGATGTTTATATGCGCACATGTTGACAGTGGCAATTTACAGATACACAAATACAGTGATGATTGAAGTGTGTTTCAAATTATAATTAGGAATAAATAATTTAAAGCCTAAAAACTTTTGAAAAACTCTAATGTTTTGTGGTGCATACGAAGCTACTCAAATGAGTTACAAGTTTTATGATTGAGAGCATTTATTTCTTTTGCTCCTTACTGTAACTGCATGTTTATGTGTGAGTGGGCAGTGTGTATCGCAAGTAGGTTGCTTATGAGTTGTTTGGTTTTATTAACCAGTATTATGCCCATCTAGACACTGGAGTTGCAGTAAAATATATTGCGTACCCTTACATTTACTTACCTTTCATACAATAATTAATTGATTCATGCCTGTATACATACTCGTACATTCATACCTACATGCATCATACACATATGATTTGTTTAACAATGCATAACGTATGATGTATTGTACATAAGTTGGCATTTGATTGCGCCACACTTACAACACATCTGATACCGGCTATTCGGCAGTGGTTTGGTGTGTTACCTGAAAGGATAATTTGCGAATTCTCAAAACAAGAATCAACTTAATTAACAACTGACTATATTAATGTTGTGTTGGCAGGGCTGTTCTTTTGTATATTTTAGACAGCGCCTATTCGAAGACATTGATTTGTCTAAAACAAGCTGAAAATTTGTAAAAAGGAAAAGAAACTGAGTCGGATAGTAAGTCTCCTTTGTGTCGACGTGCCGGTTGGTGTCATGAAACCTTTTTTGCTGTATACTGTCGATTCCGCTGGCTGGACGGCTTAAGGTCTCAGTAGTAAGGCCTCAAAAAACAATCCATTATTCACCGATTTTCAAACTAAATCATCGCAAGAAATTCTGATAAACTGTCCACCAAAATTGCGAATGGGGATCTCGCTACTTTGATGTATTATTATAACTGGGGGATATGGTGGAACCAGCACCCGAGGCCTGCCTGGAATCTGACAATCAAAGAAGGTAGGACTTCCTGACTACGACCATTTACGACGTAAACAGTGGCGCCAAGGGAACCAGTAGCTTCTTGTTCTTGGTAAGGCTCCTGCAGAAGTTCACGTGGTGACTGTGGTTTATACACAGATTACAAAAAAGTTTCGGTGCAGGATTAATAGAGGGCGTAGGTCCAAACCTCTTAGCAATTTGTGGGTACCAAGGTCTAGGCAGCTAAGAGTCTGTATGGTCGTGGTAAGTGGTCGAATTTGAACACACTAGCAGCTAAGTCCACTGTCGAACTGTGTCAATCATTGTCGTCATTTATCTCCTTGTCGTTCGTTTTGTCTCTTGCTGGTGTTACTCATTGTGATCAATGAGTAGCCGTGTCCATTTATATTGACGTATTTTTTTGTGGCTGGACACCAGTCCCGGGCCATTTTACGGTCCAACTGGAAGTAGGTACGAAGCCTGACCAGAGATTTAATTCTGGTATCAGGAATGTCAGAAGTCCTTATCTGCAGCATATCTGTCGGATTATGTCGTAACACTGGTGCCGATGTAAATCTTGGCATATCTGATCGGCAAGATCTGGATATTCCGGGCTTTGAGATATCTTGAATCTATGAGAAAAAAGTAAAAATAATCCCAGAGCGAAGGACGGAGGCACAACGAGCCATAGGTAAGGTATACCCACATATTTTTTCAAAAAGTTATCAAAAACTTAAGGAGTCAGAGTAGCGTTAGTCATTTCCGGAGAACATGTCTACTTTGCAAGGCAATAAAGGTATCGAATTAGTTATATTTTAAAATTGAATAATCCACTCTGAGAAATTAGAAATTAGATACAACAGTTTAAATTTTAGCACAATTTGAATTCCACGTATATAAAGTAGGTCAGAGAAAATTAAAAAAAACATAAACTAAACTAGTCGATTAATTAACTTTTCTACTTGGTCGTCAGTACACACGTAGACTCCTAGTCATACCACTGCAGTCTGACGTAAATGGCTTGTTTGCTAGTAAATGGACTCTGAACATCAGTTGACCTTTAATTTTAAAACATTTCCTCGTGAGCAAAGAAAAGGTGAACTTCAGGTGTCCTGGCTACTGGTCTGTAGGTAAAGAAATCACTCCCTGAACCATATAACGGATATTACAACAAAGCATCAGATAAGCAAAGATTTCGAAATTGGGACAATCAGCAAAGAGGCTTAAGGGCGACAATTTTGAAAATTATATTATTCGGCGGGAAAATATCTAGTTGAGGTTTCATAATAAAAAAAGGTTTTGATCTGGTCCAACGACCGGCACTGCAAGGCTTTGTAGATATTTTCTACCTGAGAACATTTATTCCTAATAAAGATCAGTGTACTGCGGCCGGATAAGGCCGCCTGATATAAGTCGAACAGAAAAGCTAAAAGCTAATAAAAAGTCTTCTTTCAGAAGAAATAACGCTTTGGCCTTAAGCCCGCAATCTAATGTTTGAGTGATAAAAGTGGGTCAGAACCATAGTTCGCTAAAACCAAAAGTGAAAGAGTCACACAGCTTTAATATTTCTATATGTTGAGTTAAAGTGTAAAAATAAATTGAAAAATGTTTAAAAGTAGAAATTATGGAAAAAACTGTATAAAACTCTATATTTATATTTAGCAGAGACCCATATATTTCCTTTTTCCATACATTTTTTTAGTTGATTTTTTTGTAATGCTTAGTTTAAAACCACTGTGCCACATTTTTATTCAGCCCGTAGCCCACATAAAATTCAATCACTTTTTCTATTAGTCGTACGCCAGTCAGTCAGTCATCTAGTCATTCACTTCACAACGATTGTGTACGCCTAAAACATAAACTTTAATATTTTTCGTACATTTAGACACTTGCTCACACAGTATGATGCCTTTCAGCTAAATAACACATACTAAAACGGAAATTGCATACAATACGTTGACGTGCCACATTACCGTGCCACATCAAATATGCCTCAAGTTAATATTCTTTGTTTAGTACAATACGTCGAAAACGTATGGCAATGGGGAGGAGGTTGCCTACGATGAGGACGTTGTTGATGTGCAAGTGTTTTCACGTCTTGTTTTTTGAAAGCTGGCCAAACATGTGAGTGAGTGCAAATGTGCACATGCGGCGAGTGAGAAGAGTAAATATTATTAGCATTGCGTTGTTGTAAATGTGAGAGTTTATGTCATGCATGGGGCATTATTATAAAGCCTTTGTATTTAACCGTGCTTTTTGAAAGTTGGGCATAAAGTAATGCAGCAAATGCTTTGTCTCATAAAACAAAGCATAATTTGTTCTATTCTACACCTTTGCGTTGCCATAAACAAACCTCTTTAAGTAGATTTTACTGTGAAAAAACCACTTGCAAAAGATCCTTGTGATGCACTTTTGTTTTATGTGTTTCTAGAAACATCACTTTGTCAAATATATGCTGTACTTCAAGTACTTTGCAGGCATTGTGTGTACAATATTTTAGTATGCAGTAACTTGTACTTACACAAAGTCCTCCAGTCCTCCTGCTATTGTACTTTCCTTTGCCACTCATTTCTGTTTGCAGTCAGTGAGTTAGTTACTGCATGCATAATTTATATGCATGCACATGTGCAGTTTTGCATATTAATCATAATATTTTCTGACCCTAATTGCAGTTAATTTCATTTTCGTTTCCTTTACTCTTTGAATGAGTTTATTTTATGTACAAGTATGAACTCTCGGTACAAGTATAAAATATTCAATTATCTTTCCTTATTTTGCATATTTACTATGTACTAGTTCGCACCTTGGAGGCAAGTGAGGGTTCATAATTTATATTGTTAAGTCAGCGTTGTTGTTTTGGGTTCCGCTGTTAAAGCTTTCAGGAAGAAGGTATTCCTACCAATATATGAAAAAGTTTAAGAAAATTGAATTTTGAATTATACTTTTTGAAAGTTTGATTTATAAGCACTAAAGGCTTTCAAGGAGCTGCTTTTATTAATTGTTCATCTGGTTTAGTGAACTAAAATAAAAAGTAATTAAAATTTATTAACTACGTATGATAAAAAAAATATCCTCGAGTCTGCCGAAATACCTTGCTGGCCAAGAAACTATTTGGTGGCGTGCGTGTAGGTTCAGTTCCCACCTTAGAATCTGATTTGTTTCATTACAACAACCGGTGATTTTAGTTGGAATTGAATTTATAATTCTATTCTAACATTTTTCACTTGACTTGGTATTCGAAAATAACGAAAGTTCTTTAAAGTGAAGTATTTATTAACTACGAAATTTCGAAATGGCGATATTATCTCAATACGAGTATTATCTCGAAATATGATTGTTATACTATTTGTATTTTTTTTTAAATTGTCTTGGCTAAATTCTTTAAAATATTTCGTAAAAAATATTGGTGCAAGCACACGAGATTTCAAAAAAGTTACGGGGCTTCTTATTTGTATCAGCAAACGAAAAAGAAGCAGTGAGCTAGAATTTATAGATGGCATAACGTAGAGTTGTGCCAGTCGCGAACTAATTCGCTCAAATGAAATATTAACAAACAAAACAAGCAATGTTCAATTCTTCTGTATGCCACACCAAAATAAGGTATGTGTTGTTTTTGCAATTGTTGTAAAATTGATACAACCTTTCCGAAAAAATCTCTTAATTAAACGAACTAATTCGCGTCTGGTATAATTCTAGTATAGAGTGCAAAAAAATATGAGAAATTTAATGTGAAAAGTTTGAAGTGAAAACATGAAAGAGCTGTCTTTCTTGGCGGAAAAATCTTTAAACAAATTCAGTTATAAGCGCCGCAGTTCTCAAAAAGAAAGACCAAAGAATGTATGTGAAGATCGAAGATCCACAATTACACTGGCTATTCGATGTAAGCATGTTAAGAAAAATTAATGATATATTAATCTTCATGTATACAGATTTATTCAACAATAAATGTCCACTTTCGGACGAAGGCCATAATGAGCCAAAACAAATTACAATACGCACATGACAGGCTGTCAAAACCAACGAGGTCTCAATTTAAAAAGCTAAAGCTGCATGAGAAAACAAATTGTATCCTTTAATTAAATTGAAATAAAATATATAACCTTCGTTCTCCAGGTATTACTAGTGCAATCAAAGAGAAACATTTAGCGATATCCAAATCATATTTCTCGATATTTTTAAATTTGTCTTTCGTAAAAGTTTAGTGATATTGTGAAATAACTATTTGCATAATCTTGTCGAAACCAAAGTAGAACCACTAAAGAAGTTTTTAATAAAGATAAATTTTCCATATACCTGTGAGACAATATCATAAATGAAGGTCTTGGTCAATTGTTTTTTTTTTTTAACAATGTAGGGGCATATCGAAGCAGATTGCTAACTTTATGGGTCCCTTTTCACACCCCTTCTTTCATCAAATTGATTTTAGGAAACCGATTTGTGATTTAACGACTACCTTTCCCTCATTCAAGTCTCGTGCTACCACTAGCCTTTACTCTCGACTGTAGCGATTTCAAACTTTCGATCTTCTTCTCATTACGAAGTCTCTTGTTTGTTGCTAGCATTTCTCCTAGGCTTAGGTCAGCAATGGCATTCACATTTAACAAGTACCATGGTCCTAAGCCTTATGCCAGCCAGTGCTGGATATTCACACACCTATTTTCGCACTAGTATCTTTCAAGACTGAACCGTCTACCCCTTGCGAGGTTTCATTGTCCATCTATTCAGAATTCCTCCATTGGCCAATAAACAGCAGAGTTCCTGCAGAGATTTGCCTCTCCACCAGGATTCGTTGTCCATCCCTATAAGAATCTAACGGTCCAACGCCTTAGAAGTACCTTTACAGATTGACGCTTGAAGGTATAAGTCAGATCTTTTGACTACACTCAGTTACGGCAAGTCGGCTAATTGGGTTATTAAAACAAATATTGCTAGTAATGTGACTGGCTGCTATGACTTATTTTCACTAAAAGAATGACAAATCGTTTTGCAAATATAAAAGTTGTAGTCAATGAGTGGTCTGACAGGGGAAAAATATCGTAGAAGAAATTTTATTAATTATGAACAAATTCTGTTTTTTTTTTACCCCCTCAATTCTTAATATACATTACAAACTAATCCGGTCCACACCCTAGGATGAAGGTCAGCTTCCATGGAATTATTTCTATTAGTTAAAAAAAATAAATCAAAATCTCGTAAATAACGTAAATGGAGTCCTAATACCAACCCTTAGTCCTCTGCTTTGTTTAGTTTTAATTTTATCCTGGTAAAATATTGGAACAGCACACAAAGCAGAAACATGGTTCAGTTTAACATAATTTAATCAAATTCTGACCTGATAAAGAGGAATTCAACCCAGTTGAAGAATTTGTTTTCGAGTAATAATGCAGTAGTAAAAATTAGAATGCTCAACCCGACCATATTTCAGTTTTTAGGGAGAGTTTGTTACAAAAATATTCGTTGTCTGATCAACAAAAAATGTCTTTACTTCCACCTATTTTTGTTAGCTTACCATCCCATTGGATTTAGCTAGTTAAATTTATGCGTCTGTGTGAGTGTGTATGTTATATGAGGCTTTATAAATTTATTTAATTTATCAATTTTCTAAAATCCCCTTAAGATATTTTACAACTGAGGCTAATTGGTTTATTTTACTTATTTATATTTGAATTTATGCATTTTAATAATTCATCCTATTAAGACAGTTTGATATAAATAAAATGAAATTGGATTTTGCATGAGATTGAAAATGTGAATATGTGGAAGGAGGCTTAGGAAAATTATTTTAGCTGGGCGTAATTTTCAAGACTCATTCATTATGTAAAATATTCTATTATTATTTCCATAACAATTTATAGCCAAAAGGCAACACAAAACTGCCGACTACCCTTAAGGAGTTTAGTAAATTTGTTAAGCCGTTAATACAAACTGGGGAGGGTATTAGAGATTAAAATGATGTAGTTGAGCTTCAAAGAAATTGTAATAAAATCAGCAACCCAACATTCAAAAGATCGGACCCAGTAGCGACACTTGAAAAATATTCAGCACCTAAAAAAGTGCAGTGCAATTATTTAGGAAATCTTACTCTACTCTAGACAATTTTGAACCGTCGTTAAAATCCATAAAATAGTCGGCAATAGAATTTAGACCAGACGATACCTATCAGTGTAGGATCAATAAAGCTGATCTAGTTCAGAATAGTGACATAAATCCACAATATTTTATAGAATGACAGGCAGCCAAACATGATATTCATAAAGTCAAAATCGCAATACCTAAATTTCTATTACTTACTTTAAGTCTCTCCTTATGTATCAAACTTTTGGGAGGAAGTTGTTCATTAGTATAGTTAAGAGTTTAACAGCTTCTTACAGCGTCTTATAACCTGCCGCAAGATTCTGTTACATAAGCATTCTGTGAGTGCATTATCGTGACATTGCAACTGCCCACTGCAGGAACACATCAATTTAAAATAATATCCATCAGAAACCTGTTGGCAAATCACAAAAGGCCTTCAAAGTTATCATAGTAATTATGTTATTTATCAAACATATAACTGCGAGAAAAAAATATTACAGATGATAAATGATGCTGCTGGGTAACAGAAAATTTATTATTTTTATGAAAAATGGTTAAAGAAAAAAAATTTACTTTTGAAAATTAAACTGGCATAAAGAAACAACAGCAACTCAACTAACTCATCGATGTCATTAATCAAAAAATAAAATATCATTTATATTCATAATGTTTTTGTTTTATATCTTTTGCGTCTACTTCTTTTCTCCTTTTCTTATATTTTTAAAATAACACGATAGAAATTGCAATATCAAAAATCAGAAGGCAGCAAAAACATCAGAACAACAGCAAAAATTAACAATATCTAGACATATCAAACACGAACACGAACAGCTGGAACAAATACATTAGATGTCAGCTTTAACAACAAAAGCAAGCATATTAGACTTGAGGTTACTCTACGCTAATTCTTTAAAATTCATTTGCAATCCCATATCGCATATATTCTAAATCTCTACAGAAAAGTGAATCATCTGAACCAAGTGCCCGGTTGTCCGAAGTTACATAATTATCTGCTCCATAGGTAAAGTCGAGCTCTCAGACACTATTAGAATTTCAGTATCAGTCATTCCCGTCAGGTAGGCATACACTTAAGCCGGTACTTCGGGCAATTTTGCGTCCTATATTTCGTAGGTGAAATCTCCACTCTGATAGGCACTCTGTTCCTTCTGATCAGGCGCCATAATATGCATCTCAAATGAAACATGCCCGGTATAGTGTCGGCCGCAAAATTTGTTGTATCAAAGCTGGGCTGTGGCAGAGGAAGAGTTCCATCGTGCCGGCAACCGTTTTGCGTGCCCTGCATTTATCATTATCAACACACCATATACGGCGTAGATGTGCCTGCAAGCCTAATTGGCCCATCAGTATACTCAACCCTAAAAATTTTAGATTTATTTAGTTTTATTTTACCCCCATTCGGGTCTCTCTATAGATTCTTTATTATGCTCTCCAACATATGTTCAAGAACTCTCCATGCTCAGCCATGCTCTTAGTAATAGCGCGAACTTCAGCTTGATGGACCGTATGATGATCCGGAAGTCCGAAGTATATTTCAGTTTATAACTTCCGGAGATTTTTATTTGTTTTATTCAAAATCTATATCACAGATCTGAAAGTGATATTCGGTATACGCCGCGCGCACACCGAGTTTTGAAATACTACTGAATGTCTTTAAAACTAAAATTTTTTTGATAAAACCGTTTGGAACACTATATGCCAGGTAAATAGGTTTCATATAACGCTCTTTACAATTTGAAAGGTAAGATAAACAGTGATTCAATTAGGTCTTCTACATTAAATTTTTCAGAAAAACATAATAAAGGAACCGTTAATCATTTATTAAAATTTTTTTTGGTGGATTCACTACAAATATATTGAAGCGGCGCCTTGACCCATATGGGCCATCAAGTTCTAAGTCAGTTATTTTATATCTCCTGTTTCAGTTTTGGAATAGTGCTCGATTGGGCTTCGAAGAATATAATCTTTAAATAACCCTAACGAATGAAATCGCGATGTGTCAAATCAAATGATGTCGGCGGCTACTTAGCAGCCTCATGTCGTGAAATGATGTGGTCTGGAAATTTGGTAGCGAGTAGCACTTTTTGTGCGCTGATCTGCGGCAAGTGGCACTATCTGTTTGAAACCAGAGGTCACCTATGTTGTATCGGTTACAAACAAGTTCGTTCAATTGAGAGATTATTTCAGAAAGGTGGTAACGACTTTACAACAATTCCAAAGTCAACAAGGCATTTTAAGAAATAAATAAAGGATGTACAACTGCTACTACCTTTCTGAATCAATGTCTCCATTGATAAATTTTGTTTGTGACCAACACAACTCTACTATCAAGGATATTGGTTGCTATGTGTACGAGTACTGAGCCAAATATTGAAAGGTATCAAAAAGAGAGTGTTATGATTGAGGGTAAGGAACGAATGTTTCAGGACACTATAAAAAATACTACACTTATATGAAAAATATTGTGGCGACTTGGAGAGTTTTAAAAAATTGTGGCAGTGCTAATAAAACAGAATATTTAATTCATTTCCTATTTATTGTAAAAAAAACAGAACATTTTTTGAAAAATATTAAGGGACTCACGATAGGCATTGCAGCCAGTGGAAACGAGGCAAATTTGTGCAAAATGCTTCGCTTTCCTGCAGCAAATAAATGTAACACATTTATATTTGACATATCGGCCACCACAATAATATTTGTGAAAAAGAATCGGCTTTTTAGTTAAATTTGAAACCATTGCTTTAGTTTTTGAACTATCTGAAGAAATTAAAATTTTGTTCAAAGTTGTGTGTCTCTCAAATATCATTAATATTTTATCGAAGTAATTAAATGGTTTATGTTCTAACAAAATTGTGAAAATTTAACAAAAATTTAAACGAATGATTTAAACGCTAGACATAAACTAAAGTTTTTTTACAAACTTGAAAAAGTATCCCGCTTTAGTTTATTTGTCCACAAAAGTTTGGCTACATAAATGCATTACTCGAGTAGAGAATTATCCACAAAGCCCCACTAATGTAAACAACTTTCGTATGTTGAACAATTAAATCGTATACAATAAATTTAATCATATGATCTTACAAATTTTTAAATGGAAAATTTAAATATTAGATTCGTTAAAATTTTGCTCCAAACTTTGTACATAAAATGTACAGCCTAAATAGACATCATCAAAGCGTCATAATAAGAGAATTTTTTTTTTGTGTTACAAACATCAACGCAAACGTATTATTGCCTTTCCATTTACTGTAGCGTAGTGTAGAAAGACATATGAGTGATGGACTAGATGCCACAATAAATAAGCAAGAAATTCTTGCTATATTTTTTATTATTTATTGTTACGAGTATTATTTTAAATAAGACTTATTATATAATCTATGCAGAAATTACAGCTTAAGATATATTTTTTTGTAGTTCTTGAAAGCCAATTAGTTTGATGTTCCTCGTTGTTCTCCACGTAAAAGCTAAAGCAATTTATTTACATATGTACATACATTTGGAACAAACTCTACTGCAGCCATTGAAAGTTTGGTATAGGTTTTGTAAAGGCAAAGCAAAAACATGCCTCATGAACTCACAATTTAAAAGCAACATATTATAATTGAATTATCTGGTTTTAAACAAACCATATTATTATTTTCTACAAAAATAATATGGATCTCTTAAAAAGACAAAATAAAATTATATTACTGATTTTCAGCGGCTGAGCTACGAACACAGGCGACTAAAGCCTTCACTCGGAGGCTTAATAGTCAACGCTATAACCACACATCATTCAAACGAGCTTTAGATATTCTGTCTTTTAAATTCATTTTATGGTTAGAGTTATTATATTATTTTTGTATAATTCAATTACTTTCTTTTTGGGTAGAATTGTATTAAACATTTTATTATTTAACTCAACCTTGTAGCAATTTTTATGGATAATGATTAAGTGTGAACGATAACTTGTTTTTATCATCTGAAGTAATGCTTAAAATATTTTAAAATAAACATTTTATGGTTGCCGTAACAATATCTCGTTGTAGATAACATAATATAATTGTCGTGCTCTTACTGTATTAAGACAGCTTCTTTTGTACTTCTTCTAAAAGAGATTAATGATAACTAATCTTTTTTTGGCCTGAATTTATTGGTGTGGACGAGGACGGCGGTACGTGCTTCACACCAAATGCCACAGAGGGTGGACATTGTGCATGAATAATCTGCTAATAGAGCGTATGGTTATATCATGCAGAGGTTATATGAGTTGGTCATCTAGATCGTGCAATATGACCCCATTATACTTTTTGTATCAAGTTGTAGGTTTAAGCCCCTATTCAACGGATGCCTTCACAGTCTAGATTTATAAAGCAGTGTCTTGAAAAATTTTATTTTGGCTACATGTCATCGTATGAAGGCGAAACGGACATTTAATTAACAACTTGTTGCATATAAAGATAACGGAATACATTAGTTTATCAGGTAAAAAAAGATTATGTTAATACTCCCCGCACACAGCTTCGGCATCCGATTATCGGTAAATGGCCTTTTGCAGAGAAAATTTTTGGGTATACAAAGTAATCGAACAGCTTAGAAACAAACACCGGACTTTGTTTTAGGAAGTTGTTTTAGACATTCGAGATATTCTTAAAACTTATGGAGATGGTATGGTTATTGTTTATAACTTAAGCCGATCGCATTACGGAAAGTATATCGCCGCACATCTTACACCAACATACCGCTGTCGATATCAATCAAGAGGATTTAAAATCAAAATTTCGTTCGATGAGAAATACCGTACTCAAGAATTCAATCATGTGTACCTCGATCTTACTTATCCAGTAAACTTTTCTGCCCTAATTTTATTTATAGCCTACCATTATCATGATTTTAAGCTAAAAAATGTTAAATGACTCGACAATTCAGTTTTATTTGTTATTAAAAGAAGCAATAGAACCAGTGAAGTTTTCTGAAAGACATGAAACATAGAAAGAGTGAAATACTATCATTTGTTCAAATCATGCCACATGATGGCTGCTCATTAATCAGTCATAATGCTTTTTAAGATGCTCTTTTGATATCAGTGAACAGTTTATAAGGAACATCAAAAGAAAATTGCATGTTGTTGGCGAGCGACCAAAGAAGTGAGTGAGTGTTGTTTGTCTTGTTCATGTTGTTGCTGATCATTAGTTTTGTTTGCCCACAGGTAATTAATTATGCACTTTGTAGCCATTTGTGCCGACAATTTTGAAAAATTATTTTAAACGAAAAAATTAACAATAACAAGTTGGTAATCATTATATACCTTTTTTGTACATTTTAATTAAGATTACTACCAGCAAAAGCAATACAGCTTAAGAATAATAAATGATTATCATTTTACAATTAATGTATGAGTGTCTTCTCTGGCATGTTTGTTTGCAGCGTTAATAAAGCTGTATCTTCTTTTTTTCCAGGAGTTTCTCTGTTTACAATTCGTTTTTATTATAAATTGCATTTGATTACGTTTTAATAATTCAAATATTTATGCATGAGTTTATCTTATCATTTCAAACTCTAGCAGCTGCTGTATGTTAAATCTCTTTATGCAAAATAATTTATTATTATTCAAATGTAACAAAGTTTGTGTAGCAGACGTGCGTGGCATGCATTGCTGTGGGGGTCATCTATCATCACTTACATGTATTGTATTTGTACATGTATGCTTGAGAATGTTGCTTTTTTTAAGTTTATATTGGGGATCTATCCATTCGTGGTGAATAGATATGCGCAGGGGTAATGCTTAGACTTATTTTTTTTATACTGTATTTTATTTTCTTGAATCTTTCTATTAAAAGAAATTCACAATAAGTATTCAAATCTTATTTCTAAATTATTATTTACTAGTTATTACCAATGTAGTAACTAATTTTTTGTATTCAAATCTTAAAAATCTATCTTCTATTGTGTAGAGAGAGCCGCCTCGCCAGGCTCAAGTATCAGTTCTTTTTAGTCTCTGGTGGCCGTCAAATTGCAATAAATTGCGTGCTAGAGTGTTGAGATGTGCGACTAGTTTGTTCACGTATTTGGACGTGTACGTTTTAACTTCTTCGTGAATAGTGGGAAATTTTAGATCCCTATGTATGATTTCATTTCTTATGTACCAGGGGGCACATACGATATGACGTAAAATCCTAGACTGTCTTCTCTGTAACTTCTGGATGTTTGAGGCACAGGCAGTACCCCACAGCTGAATACCATATGACCATATTGGCTCTATAACGGATTTGTATAAAAGGACTTTATATTCCAAAGCCAAAGTTGAGTTAGGACTCATTAGCCAATGCAGTTGATTTTTGCCTCAATGTGACGGGACCAAGTTAGGCGCCGATGTAGGTGGATACCTAAATATTTAACGTACGTTTCCGCTGGAACGGTGGTATTAGTTATTGTAAGTGGTGGGCAGACTATATCAAATGCTTGGGAAATGTCTATAAATAAAGCTGAACAGCATTGCTTTCTTTCAAAAGCCGATCTAATAATGGTAACGATTCTATGGGCTTGTTCAATCGTACTATGCCTTGCTCGAACACCAAACTGATGATCTGGGATAACATTTTGTTGATGTACAAAAGGAGTTACACTCGAGACGCATAATTTTTCAAATATCTTTGACAAAACTGAGAGTAGGCTAATAGGCCTGTAGGATGTAATCTGGCTTGAGTCCTTTCCAGGTTTCGGGATCATAACAATTTCAGACATCTTCCAAGAGCATGGGAAGAAGCCGACGCGCAACATGGCATTAAATATGTAAAGTAAAATTCTTACAGCTGGATTAGGTAAGTTTCTTATCATTGATCCTGTTATACGATCAGGTCCAGGTGATTTCTTCATATCCGTATTTTTAATTGTCGATTTTAAAGAAGACAGCCGAAATTTCATAGGATCATTCACGATGTCGCTAATAATTGGAATAGTGGAATTACTTATATCATGTGGTGTGAAAACCTTCTCTAAGTGCTTTGCGAACGCATTTGCCTTTTCACTTGAGTTTTTAGCCCAAGTACGGTCTTCAAGTCTTAGTGGGGATTCGTAAGCAATAGGACATTGTAAGTGCTTTACAGCTTTCCACGGACCATAATTCGTGTTTTTCATTGGATCCAAGTTTTTTAAAAAGTTGTCGATAGCGAGTTGGTGTTTCTATCTCAATTTACTGCGTAAGTTTTTTTGGCATAAGTTCATTTGCATTTTTATGTGTGGAGAACGACTATTTTGCCATCGTCTTCTTTTCTCAATGACGAGCATCTGAATATCTGCTGTTGCCTGGTACTATATTATTTTAGCTGATGGCTTTGTTGGCGTTGCAGCTATGGCTGCGGCAATTAATTAAAAAAAAAAAATATGTAAAAAAAAAGTAATCGCTTGGTCCATTTACCCTAAAGTGATATAAAGTCATGACTACTAATCTTTTAGTATTTTAATTAGAAAGCCTTAATGTTGCAGTAGAAACGCACCGTACGCCGCTCAGCGCTCGATACAATAATTTTTTAAAAAGTGTATTTGGTAAACGATTATCTTCTTGAAATTGTTCTATTATATGGCCAACTTGTTTGCGCGACTTAACTTTAATATATTGTTTTTCTACGAGTATGCGAAGTGGCAGCTATTGTATAGTAACGTTGACCTGTTTTTTCAAATCCAACCAGTTATGCAAAGTAATACACCAAAAGTATCTCACCATAGTTAGAAAGTAACACATGAACATATATGTTTGGAACGATTTTCCGTCATCCCTTATCGTTCGATAAAAATGGCACTGAAGATGGCAACTAGCCGAAACCGGTTTGTCTCCAAACCAAAATTGCCACGTGATGACAGAAAATCGTTCCAAACATATATATCAGAGCACCCTGACAGAAAAACAAATCTACAATAACACATGAACACCAATATGTATATGGGCCCGACTATAAGAGGCACGAAAATATCAAATACATGATAAGTCAGTTGGCATCCGCAAATCTGTAAGACAAACAATGATGCGGAGGTTAAATCTCTCCAAGTACATATCTCATCAGCAAGGTTCGACTGCTCTGAGACTAGTTGGGTCAAATAGAGGTTACTCTTTTACCTGGCGCCCGTATATCTTTAACTTCTACTTTCGAGGTTAGACTTCTTGAGTACGTTCCACTCCCGAGTGCATCTTCCGAAGGCAGAGAGAGAGAGAGATAGTGATAGTAAGATCAGAAGTTAGATGTCTACTTGGTTCTGCTATCTCTCCAACCACCCAAGTTACACTTTGTGAGTTGCGCTATCTCCGAAGCGGTGATCGTGATAGCTATAGAAGGTTTTGAGATAGAAGATAATTTTGCCTCACTGCATCGGCAGTACCGCTATACCGCGAACTGACGGCGCTACGCAATGCCCGTATATTGTAACCAACAACTCGTCTAAATAGAGTTGTACTGTTTTATAACTGTGTATCGAATCTTTTATTTGAGAGAGAGAGAGAAAGAGAGAGTGAGGCTTGAATACCTTAATTATTAACGACCCTGGACTCCGCTGAGACGACCACAATAACCAGCGGAAATGTGTCGTTACAAAGTGAGTGAAAATTGAGCCTCTAGATTACATCATGTATTCACATCAACCTAAAATCTTTTTTGAGGCCATAAAGTATGTTATATAAACATTAATATGTCATTTAATTATGGCCCTTTTACACTATAAGATTGAGTTAAGCAACTTGTGAAAATTACAAATAAAATGAGAAAGAAATATAGATCAAAATTTGACAGTGATATGGTTCTTAGCATTTTTTTTAAATTTTGTAAAAGGTTTGACTTTTGCTTTCATTTGATTTTTTTTTTTTTTTTGACAATCAGAAAGATTAGCATTAGATTTCTGCCAAAAAAACAAAACGAAAATCTAAACAGTTGTATAATAGTGTGAAAGGAAATTTAACAACCGGACTGTTAAGAGTAGAATAAGTTAAAAGAGCACTGCAGCAAACTGTCAGATTTGTTAACATTATAACAATATGTTTATACTCTTCATATTTTTGACAATCGACCCCAAAACTTCTTAGTTCTCCTGTCAGCCAGTATTGTGTTTATTTGCCATGCGATTTAACATCTTTCCGATATTTTTAAGACACATCCCGTAAGTCTAATTTTTCCTTTAAGCTGGTGTTCCTGGTTTTGATATCTGTTAAGACTGCTTTCTGCTCATTCATAAATCCTGTGGGGCTTACAAGTCGGCAACTGTTTTCGCGGCTAAAGAAATTGCTAATCTTGCCTGCGCTTGCACATAGAAAAGTGTACCTATCCTGTTGTCACCACATGTTCTATAGACTAAAAGAGGAATACATAATTTTTATATATTTCTCTACAGATAAGTCCCTATCTTTTGCTACACTTTTCTAATCAGCTTGCTGTTTTTCTCTTTGGTTTCGAATATAATCCTTTTTCGCCAGAGTCAGCAGATGCTTCTGTCAAATCTAGTATTCCCGATAATTGGTTCTAATATCTAGATTGAACCTTTGCTTAGTGGTGGGAGCGACCCCGAATATTGAAGGAAGAAGCTTAAACATCATAAAAGGAAATAAAAAGAAATAAAGTCGATCACATACCGGCCATTTACTAATGGATTTAATATGCTAGTAGCAAGCAAGATATAGGGGAAATATATTGCCATTTTTGTACCACAATTTCCAATTTTTAGTGACACTGTTAATGATGATAAGCAATTTCCATTTACCATTATGGAAATCGACAAATAAAAATCTAGATGTGAAAAAATCACCCGGAACTGATAGAATTAGATGATCAATGGTAAGAAATTTTTTCTCATTATGCTGTGAGAATTTTACTATTCATGTTGATTACCATGTTACGAGTTGGCTTTTTCCCATACTCTCGGAAGACGTGTGAAATTTTTATGTAGAAAAAACTCAAGTCAAGTAAATCATACAGGCCAATAAGCCTACTATCAATTTCATCAAAGTTGTTTATTCAACTGACTAAAACATTATCCCAGACCATCAATTTGATTTTCGTTCAAGGCATAGTATTGTTATCACTATATTTGTAACCATTTCCCAGGCGATTGATAAAGGCTGCCATGATAGGCTTTTCAGTAAAGAAACACGTAATCTTCCTGAAAACTCCACAATCATCTTAAAAGGTATTTGACAGATAATGTTTAAATTAAGGTCAAAAGATGAATTTTCTAAAAATGGGAAAATATGTGCAGTAGTTCGTCGAAGTAAAATACTAGGGACGCTCTTATATATAATCTATACAGCGTTATGCCAACAAGCCTAAATACATATACATCAACGCTTGCAGATAAAACTAGTAAAGTCCAAACTACTTTAGTCTTAAATATATGCGCTAGAGTGCTGGTTAAATGAAATGTTTTCATGTAACGTTTTCCCTCAGAATCCAAAATTATCCACCCATAACTATAACAATGACCACTGTTTCAATGGTCGCCTAAATCGGCGCTTAATTTTATCCCGCCATATTGAAGCAAATGTAACAGTCATAACAAGAAATTAGCTAAACTGGTTAAGAGGTGCTAACTCCACCATGGCTTTAAAATACTAAGTTTTCGTATAAAAATCTATTACAAAACCAATACGGACAAATGACGTTCAGCTACAGTGGCCTGAAAGTTCCACTATCCAAGAAGAAATAAAAAATAACCTTGAATATGTAACCTTGAATATGTAAGCATATAAGAGTTCCTTCTTTATTCTCTTGCAGGGGATTCATTTCAATTAGGACGGCATCAAACACCAAGAAAAACCAATCAAGATCTCAGATTTGAACACTTATTGTCGATTACTTAAAGATAGATAAAAAAAACTCTGGTATCTTCCTAACCATAACTGTTAATGAGAGATCAAGCGAAATCATAGAAAGTTACGAGGTAAAACTTTTGCTTGCAAAAAAGATCTTTCTTGGAAGTGGTCGTCGATGTCTATAGTATAGATCGATTCTGAGTACGTAAACAAAAAACACAGTATCAAAATGTGGTAGAGAGATGGACGGAGAGGGAGTGAAGAAGAGATAAATAATGGGTTATAAAAACAGATACTTGCAGAAAGAGAAACAAATTTAGAGATAAAAAGAGAGTGCTAAGGATAAAGAGGTAAACTTAATAACAGAAATCAGCTTTTTGTAATATTTCTCTATAAGCCGTTAGCTGGCAGGCACAATGGTTTGCCGTAAC
The DNA here is from genome assembly GCA_963932375.1 of Phania funesta. Lineage (NCBI taxonomy): Eukaryota > Metazoa > Arthropoda > Insecta > Diptera > Tachinidae > Phania > Phania funesta. Next base: position 95,839,766 of record OZ010653.1, on the reverse strand, counting down.
TGAGTGCACTGTCGGAGGTTCTGATCTGAGAAACTACGGTTTTACTATAATTGGCCAAGGGAGGAATCCGGAAAAGAGTGACATAAATGCTTCGCGAGGGGTGAACGGTTCAAACTCTAAAGGTACTTCTAAGGCGTTAGACCGTGATATTCCCACAGGGATGTACAATGAAGCCTCGCATGGGGTGGAGGGGTTAATCTATGTATAAACACAAGAAAACCCCTCCAAGGGTTGGACGGGACAGCTTCGAAAGCAGTCCTGAGGAAGAGGCTGAGACGGTAGCACACATTATGTGTGAATGTCCACTACTGGCCAGTATAGACTTAGGACTACGGGCAGATACTTGTGAAGTGTAAATGCCAGCAATTACAAGAGACTCCGTGATGAGAACGAAGGTCGACAGTCAACAGTCGACAGTTTGAAATCACTATAATCCATAGTAAAGGGTAGTGTAGCACGAGACTTAATTGAGACTAAGGTAATTTTCGAATCGGTTGCCTCAAATCAATACGAGGAAAGAAGTGGGTCGAAAAGGGATCCAAAAAGTAAGCGGTCTGCTTCGATATCCGCCCTACATTAAAAAAAATATATAATCTCTATTAATTTAGAAACCTGTCTCACATTTTTGACAGGATATATTTCATACATTCGTATATGTTGAAGTAAATTTGTCAGCGTATATGTTACCTAAATGTTTTTATATGATTGTATAGGTGTACGCTTCGTTGAAGTTAAAAAAGCAAGTTGAATTTTTTAACTGGTGCATAAATTTTCACGAAACAACACTGAACAAGGCAAAAAAAAACGACAACATGTAATAATTCATTCAAGTCTCATAATGTTAATACATTTATTTTTATTTTCTTGTAACATTTTAACATGTATGGTAGTTGTTGTTGCTGTTGTTGCCTTCGCCGTTACTGTTGCTACTTTTTTGTATGATTTATATGCAGCAGACACGACAGTTAATTTGATATTTTGATTAACTGCAGAAAAGGCCGAAAACACGATTAATATATTTAAACTTTAAATGGGAGTGAAACAATTGTAAAAAATTTACTTGTTATAGTAGAAATGCGATGCATGTGTGCGTACTCATAATTACTTTAGGGCGCCTTTGTAGTAAAATTGTCAGAGTTGACGAGGATAAATATTTTAGGGCAATCAACATGCAAGTTCACTCATTAATTTTACTAAATTAATGATAACATTTTAATTTTTATTTTTAAAATACTAAGAGGAATACAAATTTATAATTAAAGCAATTCTTTCTTAATATTAAATCTCAAACTCGTACTTTATGAAGGATTTTCGAAAACAAATTATGCAAAAAGAAATATAATTTTTCACACAACCCTTGTTGTCTGATTTGAACCTAGCATAACACTAATTTGTTTCCACGAAACCCATTACCGAGATACATCTTATGAATTGAACCACATCATGCTTGAAAGCGTATATGCATCATGTGATTATTCAACAAGCAGTTTAACTTTATCGTTGAAAAACTCGATGATATCCTTAAAATAAAATTAACAAAAATAAAAACCAACACACGAAATTGATTTATTATCATATTTCCCAAACTTGCATGTATAGTACGGCTTATCGACAAAAACATTATTGTGATCGTGAAAAAAAGAAGCGGGAGAAATACAGTTTTGCAACCAGAAGGAGTGAGTAGCTGTAGTTGCGATAAGACTTATGTATGTCGCATCCAAAATACACCCTTGCATCTTTTAGTTATGCAGATTGAGCCAACACATTTGCATCGAGATGTAATCATTGCGGCATTTGTATGCATGCAAACAATTTTACTTTCTTTAATGGCTCCTGCTGCCAATGGCAGTGGTAAAAATTGTATGTATTTCACCCCACCACTCAAACATAAATAAAATTTTGTCCGTTGGGCATAATAATTGCTATACACAAGTCCCCATGAGTGTTGCGTGGTAATGAAAATTTAACGAATTGCTGATGAAAATGTCGCATCATAAATTATAATAAAAAAGCTGTATCCATTCAATGTCTGTCTGCCTGTAACTGCAGCCAACGAGTGCAAGAGTGCAATATATTGCATTTATCATAGGCTGCATTTACTTGTGTACACGCTAAAATGTTGCTGCTTAACTTATTCATAGAGATGTTTGTTTGCATGTAAATGAATGTTATGTGTATGTATGTATGTATATGATAAAATTTGGCGTGATTTCGATTTTAACCATCATCAAACTTGTCTACATGATATCATGCCATTATTTACGAGACTAGACACGTTATATTGCATGCTTTTGGCAATTGATTAAGTTATGAAATGTAATTAATTTATATCGATTATGATGGTTATCATAGAGATAAATTCTTTTATACTTGTCTATGAGTAATTGATTTATAAGTGAGGAAATCTTTTCTTGCCATGCAGTCATGTTAAAGGATGTGTTCATAATATTATTCTGAAAAATTCTACAAAAAAAGTAAACTTAATTTAAAATGACTATGATACAACAAATGACTATTCACTACATCATCTACATCGTAACTATGCTCGGTAACTTTCGTAACATTGAATAAAAATAATAAAACAAAAATTCTGGTTTCCAAAAGTTCTAACTTTAGCCTTGTGGCTATTTCGGAATCTGCTGCTCCAATTTTGACACTTGGTTTGCAGTAAGTCATGCTGTATTTCGGCAAAACGTTCAATTGTGTGTGCTATATCGACATAAGCATACGATTAAATATGTATATCCATAAAAAGATATCCAAAAGCAGCACCTAAAGTACTAGTAAGTTGGTATATTTCTTAAAACTAATCCTTTGGGAAAATATGAGCTTAGCCCTTTATGTGGTGTGTGTCTTAAATCATAACTCTTCAATATAAATTGCTTCCAATTGAGGTGCGAATAGGTAGGAATCATTTTTCTGCAACTTTTTCCTGTGATATCCCCATCATGATTGAAGGTACTTGGCGCTACAATTCATAAATTTTTTAATGGCTTGACACTGACTGCAAATGCTGCAATTCCAATTATTCAAATAGCCAACTTATCAAAAGTACTTGCAAAAATTAATTTTATTTGCCAAAACAAACTTATCCTAAAATAATTGAGAACTGTCAAATCGATACACATAAGACAGTGTTGTCAATTTTAATAAACCCTTTCACCACCAGATAAATATGTCCTTTTTTAATATTTTATTTACTTTTGTTGATTTAATGTTTTTGATAATGTTTTGTTGATTTATTGTAATCACGTTCTACAACCCTATTATATATGAAATAAAAAAGCTATAAGACAATAACCATAGCATTCGTTCTGAAACATATGTATTTCTTAAATAATATTTCATGCAAGCCGTAGAGGTTACGACCGTTAGTACAATTCGATTGGTACTAAAGTTAAGTTTGCACACAAATAATTCAACTTTTTGTACACTTCCTTTGGACACTTCCTTTGTACAACTTCATTTTGCAAACAAGTTATCTTAAGTAACCCTGGAAAATAGAACACGCACAACAAATGTAGCAGTGATGGAAAATTCAGTACTATTGCACTATTTTCAGTACGTTTTGATTTGAGAAGTACCGTAGCACTACCTCGACATGGAACCTTAAATAATGTACCGCACAAAATTTTAGTAAAATAATATAAATATCCGAAAACGGTTTAAATTATCTACTGCCTATAATAAAAAAATTTCAAAAAGCATTTTATGCCTTCAGGATATGTTGTATCTCTGAGTTTTTAAAATATTAATTTGAATGTGGGAAAAGTGCATTTTAAGTTGAAGTTTAATGTCTGCTATGTGGTCAGTTCGAAAATAATCACAAAATAGATTGAGGTTGTGTCACATGCCGATTTGCGTTCGATCAATTCGTACGTACAACTTGCCAAACATTTTTTTTTTATACATTTTATTTACATATATGCATTACTTTCTTTAATACTAATTATTGCAAATGTTTATCTCAGAATGAGACAGAATTAGGAAAAACTGCGAACAATGAATATTTTCATAACCACCTGAATGAATATTGTATATGTTAGGAACACACTTGACCGCAGCAGAGTTCTAAATATAATTTTTTGATTTGAAAATCCGACAGGGTGATTTAATGTAGAATTTCCGTCAACCTTTGTCAAGCTTTATCGTTCTCATTTCTTTACACAATATGCTTACGGAACTAAAAAAAAATTTCTAAAAATTTTAATTTTTTTGGGGAATTAAAGAACTTACAATTACACTTTACCATAGTTTAGTTAGTAAGACAGGAATATACAGGGTGTCTGCCGGGAAGGTGTACTACTTTGTTTTGCCTCCATTTTGGTGAACACTAGTCTTGACAGTTCATATTTGGAAGTCGTGAAGTAGCGATGTGGCAAATTTATTATGGAAAAATATTCGTAAACCAACGTGTTTTAATCGTTAAAATATTTTATCAAACTCAATCATCGATTACTGTGACGCTGAGAAAGTTACGTGAAATTTTTGGGAGAAACAACATGCCAACAAGACGCAAATTTTATCCTATAGTGAATGATTTCGAAGAAAGAGGGACTGTAGCTGATAGGCCCAAGCATGGACCACAACGTACTATAAGATCGGCTGAAAACATTACTGCTGTTCAAGAAATTGTTCAAAACAATCCACCAATCTAAATTAGACACCGTGCTCAGGAGCTTGGCGTTCAAAGAACAACTTTGGCCACAATTTAGCACAAAGATTTCCATTTGTTTCCATTTAAGATTCAGTTGATACACGAGTTTCTTCCGGAAGACCATTTACGCCGCCGTACATATGACAATAGGATGCTACAGCTCGTCCATGACAACCCCGATTTTCACGAAAAAATCATAATGAGTTTCGAGGCACATTTTCATTTGAATGGATATGTGAATAAACATAACAGTCAGTTCGGGGCAATGGAAAACCCTTAAATTATTTATCAGTCACCTTTGCATCCATTAAAAGAGACAGTCTGGTATGCAATTTGGTCAGGGAGCGATATCGTGATATGGTTGAAAACTTTTTAACGCCACAACTGCATGCGTTGACTAACATGAGGTGTCAAAAAGACGGTGCCAACAATGGAGTTACTGCGAGCCATTTTTCCAAAACAAGTGATTTCAAGGAATGGTGATGTTGATTGGCATCGACGGTCGCCTGATTTAACTACTCCGGACTTCTTTTTGTGGGGATATCCGAAAAGCGAGGTTTATGCGACATTTAGCAATATACGATCCATTCTCTTTCATTTAATCAAAAATTATAAACAAACAAACACCTTCCCAGCGGATACCCTGTATAACGATTCTCGAAAAATTTTCGTAGAGTTCTATAACTATGCAAAAACCCTGTTTTAAAAAAGAATGATAATAACAATAACATCCCATGAATTCTTGTCATTATTAATTAATAATAAATTCCCTGGCAAACTATGGTAACACTTTCTATGGCTTGCTTTCCTATTGTTTTGATATATGTTGCCTTCTGCTGCCCCACTTGGTGATCAGCAAAAAACCAACAAAGCCCTGAAAGAAAATAATACGAGTTCCTTTGTTATTCGCCAACAAATAAAGTGCCAACGAATTAATGAAAACTTCTCAGAATGAAAAATTGACACTGTCGACGATACATAGCCGAAACGGGTTTGTCTCCAAACCTGTCGAATTAAATGAAGAATCAAGAACAAAGAGCTATTTTAATAGAGTTGAAAACTCGTAGCTTTTGGTCTGTTCGTTTGGCAAAACGGTTATATTTAATCCTATTTATCTCTTTCTCTCTCCTGGCTCCGAACAAATATCACGTCTTCAGTATAAGAATAAATTATGCAGACGCTGCTAATCTCACCATGTTTCAGGATAACGGTTAACACTAAAGTTTATTAAAGATTCATTTATTAAGCATCTTTTAAATTTCTTACAAATACATAAATCCCTGACAGCACACTATTATATGAGATACGTGTTAATTTCCCAAGCACATACGTATCAAATCGCCCAAATAAATTTGTTGTCGAAATACAAATTTCAAGTGTAGTATCTTATAAATCTTACCAATTGCATATTGCATTTTAAGGGTAATATTTCAAACTTGCACAAGTCTCATATTTCACACAAAAATTGTGTTTAAAAAGTGACCTCGTAATAGTCAAAATTAATGGTCATTGCAGAAAATTAAACAAGAACTTATAAACGTAACAGCTAAATAAATTTTTATTTTATGTTCATTGTTCTCATATTTGGCCAGCTAAAGCTTAATACTTAGCACAAGAACGAAAGGAAAACCAAAGCCAGCAAGCAATTGAAGGCAATGTAGTTTAGTGTTGGTGTTTGAGAGTAAAATATTCGTTGTGGTGGTTGTTGTTGTTGCTGCTGAATAAAACTCATATATTACAGTACCGGCATATCAAGGACATAATTCATTTAATGTTTTCATTGGCTGCTTGGATAGTTGGTTGTTTGGAGGGTACGGCTGGTCAGTCGAGTGTTTGGCTTCTGGCTGTTTATATAACTTTAATCGAAAACTGTATAGTAGTCGTACTTTCTTGTAAGGAATAAGACCAGAAAGAATACTTGAACAGCGGGAAAGTGTCGTATTATATGACTCAGGCAAGCATTAGTGTAGTGTGGCCAAAAGTAAAGTTCATACTTACTAGCAAAATAAATTAAATGCCAAAATAATACTACAGAAGCAGCAGCAGCGTGTACAGAAAGAAGACTTATGAACTTGTAAGAAACCATAAAACAAGCCGGAAAAGTGTGTAACATACAAGGTTATAAATCTCTTCGAGAGCACTTAAAATAGTTTTTGCTAAATAAAATTGCCGAAAAATTAAATGAGTTTCTATACTGCAACTGGGCGCATTATTGCGTGTGTAATCACCGGCACATTAAATTGAAAATGAACGAGAAATAAAAAGTTCCCAAATGCTGAGGAAAACGGAATTGAAATCTTTTAGAAATGGAATACGATAAAATGGAGTATTAAACCTAAGTATAATGGCCTGATTCTGCAAGGGCATTAATTGGAATACAACTTAAATATATTATAGTTGGTGTATTAAAAATTATATTTGCTAAAACTTGAAAATGCATGTTTCACTTAAATTCGAAATTGGCCGTTATTGGCTGGCAGGTGCAAAGATATGGCTTGCCGAACCTCCTCGTGGTGGCGGCCGGTAACAGGTTCCTGTCTCTAAATAAAGCGAGGGGAGAGAAGTTAACGCTCTCTTATAAAAATTCTTAATCCATGCTGGAACATCATACGCCAGGGATGCGTGACCAAGAGTGTGGTTGGTCGTTAGTATGAGATACCAGTCTGGATACCACTCGATATCCAGTTTTAATACAAACTTACCTGTGCATATGGAGCTCTGTGTGGGTGGACCTTTTTCTCACTATTACTCGACGAGAAAGATGTTCGACAGTCACGAGTCGACAGTCTGAAATGAATTGGGTCGAAAAGTGACCCATAAATATAGCTGTCTGCTTCGATACATTCATAATAAATAAATTCGAAATGACACATCTAGATTTTTTGCGAGTTCTTGCAGGAATCGTACCTTGCGTTTTGTTATAATAGTAATTTAATTAAACGAGTTTAGGATTATTTCAGGAATAACTCAAGCCACCTTCACAATCTCATGTGAAAAGATTAAGAGTAATTCGGGAATTGTTTTCTTGCGTTTAGTTTTTGTGATCTTCTTTATTATTTCCGACGCCATCATCCCAATTAGCTGACATCGACAATCATAAAGTAATTATTCTAACCCTCTAGCAAGAGACATCTCTCCTTGGTGACCCCGTATATATGGTGGAATTAGTCCCCAATGTATTTCTTGGCGGTGGTAAATGCATTGTGTTCACTCGGTGATAATATTACCGTTGGATAACCGGTAACAGTGGTGCCAACTTAAACTTGGACATAGGGTTTATTCATCCGGCTTTCCAAAGCGAATGTAGTATTAATTATTAATGAATATCGCCACCGATATTATTATTAATTATCAGGGAGAAATAGAAGAACAATTACCAGAGGCTTAGCTATAGCTCAAAATGGGGAGATTAAAGAATTTGAGGTACGACAAGTACTTCTCGGATTTATACCACGGAATCCGCTAAAATCTAACCTTGATCTGCATTAAACTCAAGCCTTTTAAATAAGGATACAAAATGGTCATTAAAAGCTCCCGTGTTTTGCTAAATCTCGTTACAATAATTATTTCCCGCTTTAAAAAAATTTGAAAAATTTACTGGAAGGGCTTTCATTCAATCGCATTAAAACTAAATGCTAAATGACTTCTGTCATTAACAACTTAAATGATTAACGTTGTGCACTGTTCTGCTTTATTTCACTCTTTAAATTAACTCTTTTTTTATAGATTGCAGTATAATAATTTTGCTAAAATGCATTTTAGCCTTCATGATTCGTGAGAATTATATATCCGTTTTTATACGTGTAAGTTTAACTCAGCCTTGAGCACACAAACAAATTCTTTTTAGGATAAATGAACAACCCAAATAAAGGGTTTACCAACTGGGACAGTTAGATTTTGATGGATGGGTTTTGTTAAATATCCTCTTGTATTTTTATATGGCAAACTACAAAGCGTCGGGAAGTTAGAACGCTCGACACAGCAGTATGGGCGAATGGTAAAACTCTTATGCTCGCGATGATCTAATATTACGGTGTGCAAATTCGAAACAAATTCTGTATGCCAACAACACGCACGATCTGTTGAAAACATTGTCACTATCCATGAGCATGTCCAAGCGCACCTGAAACAGTCGACAGAGCACATGAACTCCTCCTTTCAAAGGAAACTGAATTGTACTTAATTTTAGCAAAAATTTTCCTTACCGATGAATCCAATTTGTTCGATTAAAGGGCACGTCAAATATCAGTACACGAGAGGTCCACCAAGCGCTTACGTAACCGCGAAATGTATTTGTATTAGTGTTGTTGGGCAACGATGTAGTCGGACGGTAGAATGATTGCGTGTTCACCACTGTGCATGTAGAACGCTACCGAATGATAATAACTAACTTTATGTAACCAAAATAAGATGCAGTAAATGTGAATGACATGTGATACACAGAAAAATTAAAAATATGTGATACTTAGATCCTCAAGCGCTATGTACCGTACAGGCAAAGGTACAATGGATATTCATCACCAGCTACGCGAACTGGGTGCCAATAACTGGCAATTTGACGCAACTAGTATATTTCTTGAAAAGTTTCCGGAAATTTGAGGTCTGTGAGTCAAAGGCCTTTTTAAATTCAACGCAACTCGCGTTCAAGCACTATTGCTTTACCCTGCAGTTAAACAACGCATAGTATCCTTAATGACCATTTAACAGTGTGGATAACAAAAATACAACAGAAACAAATTACGACTCTGCTCAAATGAAAATCAAAAACATATAATCATCGTCATCATCATCAACGTCATCCATGTAAGCATTCATAAGTGAAATAAAACCAAAATCTACATTTAGGTGAATTACGTTCAAATACATGTTTACGTGTGTATGTATGTATATACATACATACATTGTTTGTATGTTTAAAGTGTATGTAGGTTTAGAAGAATAAGAATAATGACCACTTTGGCATCTCGTGGCAAATAACCATTCATCAATTTGTCCAAATTACAGACATTTCACAGCGCTTGTTTTTTTTTAATTTTTTTGCTTTATATTTTCGTTTTCTTCAAATTCGTTTACACCAATTTTACGGATGGGGATATAACAAGCTTCTGCTATAAAAATGAACTGTATTTTGTGAATACTGATTCTTGGTATTAAGATTATACAATACTTGTACACTTAAATGGCACCATAAACTTTAAAAAGAAAAAACAAATGTATCTCAATTAGATCAGATGTGCCCAATAAACAAAACAAGGGGAGCATGTTTGTTCATTAAAGGTGTTTTCTTTTCTAGAAAAAATGTAAAATTGTTTGCCCTCTTGTACTAATCGAAATATGATTACGTTCACAGGTGGTGTTATTTTTTAGAATCTGTATGGCATGTTCTCTAACGGGCCAACAATTTATTTAAGAAACAAAAACACCGATAAGTAAACTTTGGAAAAGGATTTCTCCTTTTATGAAAGTTATGACTTACAACACAACTCTGCATGATTTTCAATATTTGAAAAAGGTGATTCCGTTTGCAAAGGCGATTTTGAATCCGATGGAATGTGTGATTTATCACACTCTACAATTTTCCATGTCCATGTTTAACCTTTGACGGTACATTTTTTTCCTGTCTACATTTCTTTCAATAAGTATCTTCCATATTGCGAGTCATTTCTGTTAGTGCCATCTCCTACGGTTTTTGGAGTCGTGCAGAAATGACATCATCCGTATAATATTTGTATAAAGTTGTATATCGAAATTTTCGCTTTGAAGCGTGAATGCTCAAATATGCATAAAAGATACTGATTGCAGTGAATCCGATAGAAATGATGAAGAAATAGCTGACATTGAAGATAATGTATATGACCGGGATCCAAAATATCAGTTTAGAAACAATACGCCTCCTAAAAGCATCTCTGTACACCATGGTGCGGTTAACAGTACATTGCTTCATTAAAAAAAAACGGAAAAGAGTTAAGTGAAGACATGATTTTACACGAAACACAAAATTTAAAAACAACTTTAATATGTCGAGATAAACTGAAGCGAAATATCGTGATGAAATTGAGTTGTAAATATTTTTCAGTATCCAAATTTTTATATTCCAGTCGAATCACTAGAAAACATATTTTGTATTTGCAAACTGATGTAACGCGAATTCATGTTTTTAATAAACATTTTGTGACAGAAACAAAGATCATATCAAATTAAAAGTAGGAGTACACTAGTTTAATAAAAAATGAAAGATTAATCCTATATTGTACAATTTTACTGTCTCTTATGTAAATTTTGGTGCTAAATTTTCAAAACGAAGGAAGTGGCTCGACATATTTATATTAGTAATAAAATTCGAAATTCCACTTTAGAATTGCTTTGAAGTTGTACTAATATTGTTACTAAATCTGCTCAGTGGCTTCAGTGATATCGAGGAAGTTGTGGTGCATCAAAACCTTTTTTATGTAAAATTTAAACGTTTTTGATTTAAAAAAAAACATAAAAAATATAAAAAGGAAAAAATGTCTCTTTTTATTTAGGCATATAGCTTTATAATTCTCAAACAAAATGATTCATATTTTATTAAAATCGATGTACAACTTTTGATTTTATTTACAACTAAGTTAAGATATCTCATTTTGAAGAAAGTTACCATATGCATACAACAGTATCACACTGACAAATTTAGTTAGATGGAATGTTACTGTTGTGTGCAAACGGCAACTTTGGTCGGATTGAGGTACTGTTACTTAATTGTGAATAAAATTAAAAGTTGCGTATCGATTTTAATGAATGAGCTATATAGCTCGTTTCGTTCTGAACATATTTACAATAATTTTTATTTTTTGTTTAGTTTATGAATTTTTCCCACGATATCGGCTTAAAAAAATATTGTTGTCGAATTTCGGATTATTTACCTAACTGAATAAACCGCGCTTCAGTTATGTCAATATTTGTCGAACAACTGCTTTCTTTTTGACGTAACTGTATGTCTCATAACATAGAATCAATTTTAAGAAACCCCAAATAACACAAGATACGGCGTTCCATTGCTCTTGTCCAAGAATTGTTCTAGAATACTTGTGTTATTTTGAATATGGTCTATTAATAGTTAACCACATGAAATTCAAATAGTAAAATGACCCAAAGACCAAACATTTTTGGTAGAAAAATTGGGTGACTAATTTTCAATAGAAATTTAAAGGTATATTTTTTTTAAATTTTTATTAATTCTGAAGTGGTACAGCAAATCACCGGATGCTTAGAATTTTTTTACTTAATTTGTATGATTTTTCTGAATTTCTCTTTAGTGCAATAGTAGATCTGATTTCGTGGCTATGGCTATGAACTAAAAATTAGTAATCAAATCTTCACATTAAATATATTTAATTAATTCCAACCAGCCAGAGCTATACTGAGCCCAACAATGTTCCGCCTTTTCAATCGACTAATACTATAGTGATTGTGGATGGTACTTAAGGTTCTTTAAATATGTTGCCACATATTTGCGAAGTCGAATCGTATAAATAGCACAGTTCAATTTTGGTGTACATTTGAATTTTTGATAAACCAGGGGTAGGTACACTGTCGTATGATTTATTTTGGTGCTTTTTAAATTTTTTCAACATTGGAATCTGTGGCGGTGTCCCATTACCGAAGTCTATAGCCACACTTATGGTAGGAGTTTTCAGGTGAATCTTTTTATTTGTATATATGGCATTTCGATGTTCGCATGCGTTCAAAATGTATGGCGAGAAGACATTTAAACTCCGACGGTTGGGGTATTCCGGTTATAGTTAAAAAGTTGTCTTATCAGCAAGCGTTGACATGTTAGCGTCACATGGCATTTCAGTGGCATATAAACAATGCATGCTACTTTGGTGAACTCCGGCTTCAATGGGTTAAGGGGAATTTCCAAAATTAACTTTTTTGGGTAAATATTGCGTTCATGGTATACTTTATGAAATCCTTAAAAAATGTTGATAAAGAACGCAAAACATAATTTTGATTCCTCAAAGGCTTTATTACTACATTCACCAGTCAATATATTTGTTTTGTTGTGCTACGTGTTCTTCTGAATCAGCGATCAAGTTAATCGTTAAAAATTTCTTTAAATAGTGACAAGTTAGAGGAAACTGAAACGGGATGTAATATTTAATAAGTGGCCTCATATTGCACAACTCAGCTCTCAATTTCCACACTATGCCGCCAAAAACTACACACCAGACCGTATTGGTGGCAGAAATTGCTTTTTGTGTAAATCATTTTGAATTTATGGTTGAGCCAAACTAATCATTGTGCTAAAGACAACAACTGTATTTTAAATGCACTGCGCTATACTGCGTGCAAATAATAAATAAAATTTATTTTAAATAATAATATTGTTGTTGCTTTCTTTCTTAGTTTTCATAAAATCGATTATAATTTGATAGGTATTTTGAAATTAATTAATATCAACTCCAAAGAGAAGATAATTATTTATGAAACCTTTAGGGATTCTTTTTAAGTTTATTTTAATGGTTTTCTTTTGCAGCTTTAAAATGAGTGATATGATTTGTTGGAAATCAGTAGACGTCATTAAAAATTAAAGCATGATTTCTTTGTGCCTTCAGACACTTAATAATTGATCATTTGTATATCTAATTGGATTTGTTTTACCTTTGCTAACACAACAACATCAGCTGGGGTATTTGTTTTCAAAAAATCTTTTCTTTTTTCTTGGGTTTCCGTTTTTTTCTTGCTTTTCAGTTGAGAATCGTTTAAACGTATTAGTCACACCATCATTATTTTGTACTTCTTTTTTTCTACCATAACCGCATGACAGGCTGTCATGACAAGTCATTATTTTGATCTGGGTCGTTATAAATGCTGCCTTTAGCGTTGATGTGTTTAACAAATTGTTGTAGTCTTTATTCGCTACGCTTTTGTGAACAATCGAATGAATGAATGTATTTGACCAAAACGGACGGCAGGCAACAGATAAGTTGTTAATGTTTCGTATCGGCATTGTGAACAGTTTCCGTATCTAACTCACATCAACCGTCCTCTGTCTGCCATTCAATTTGCCACTTGTCTTACGCAATTGTGTATTTCATTGTTTTTGTTTTATTTTTCAAAATTGTACTGAAATCAATTTGATTGTAATTGTCAGTGATTTTTACGCATATTTGGTCTTTGTTTGTTTGAGATAGGTTCCTGTTTAAGGCAAAAATAAATTAGTAAGTAAATTTTTGCGGAAGATTTCTTAACTGAAGCCAGGCAACACCTCACTTTTCTATAGCAAGACTTATTATTGGAATGTTAAAAATTTTAAATAGCGAGATTCATAATGTTCATGATAAAAGTAATTTTCTTAACAAATTGTAGACTAAAATTTACAAATGTTATGCCATTCAAATGGTTTAAAAGCCCTAAAAGGAAAAAGTTAACAATTTATACTTCAACATGGCTTAAGCCATCGAGTTTCATTATAAATAAATATGTTTGTATGTGTTAAGGCTTTAATTGTCTGAGGGTTACTTATTTAACCCATTTTCTACAAATACGCAAACCCCTTAAGATAACTTAATAGAAATTGGAAAGCTGGATACTGAGATTACTCTGATAAATAATTTTAGTCGCTAGCTGTTTGCGTTTCTGAGACATCGGTTAGTTGTCATGACATTGAACTGATAATATTTTGTATATTAAGGCCTATGGTAGTGCGCCAGACTAAGTTCAGGCATAATGCACAAAGTGTGTATATTTACACGAAATCATTCGCGCTGTTTTTCCCCGCTTATAACTTTGATTCCTTTAACTAATAAATAATGAAACTTGAAACATATGGTTTCTACAGCTTAGCTCATATGCCGAGTTTAAAAGTTTTACCATGAAAGCTTCTCGATTTATGAAGGAGTAAAAAGTGCATATATTGGTACATATTCACTGACTCACTAGCTCCTCAATATTATGGGGCACTTCCACTGCAGCTAGAGAGTTGAAATTTAGTATACAGGTAGGCCTTAGGGCACAAGTAAACAGTAGTGCGATTCACCATTATTTTTTAACGAAAATCGCATCGATAAAAAATTTTAACAACAAAATTAACGATGTTGCTATTCAGTAACTTTTTTTAAACAACATTCGAAATCGTTTAGTCAGCTGTTGTTGTTAGCTCAACGATTGTAGACAAAAATAAACGACGTATATTTTTGTGTTCGACAAACTAAAATTCATGGCATCTTTTAAGGGCATTTTTAATTTGTTTAAAAATCATTTATACACAATATTTTTAATAAACAAGGCACAGAAAAAGTCTCAAATGTTTTTTACTTACGTTTTGGAAAAATAGTTAAACGCACAAACAATTTTTTCCAAAAAGTCTTTGTTTTTTTCCATTCTTCTTTGTGCTTTTCGTTTATTTGATATTTTTTTGACAGTGATGCCACTTGATATCAATTAGAATAAACAAAAAATTAACGATGTCTACTGTCGTTTATGAGTAGTTAGTGAATCACACAATCGTTAATGCAAACAACAAAAATTGTCGACAAATTTTGCGACTGTCGAATCGTTAAAAGCTAGTGAATCTCACTACAGGTAAGCCTTGGAGAATAAGTAATGAGTAAAATGTTCACTTTTCACCTAGGATAATAGGTTTCCCTCTTGTTTGTATGGAGCATTTCCACTATAGGTAAAGAGCTGAAATTTGATATGACAAAAATAAACCCGAAAAAAGGATTCAGATCTGCGCAAAAACATAAATGTGAAATAAGGTCAATAAGTATTCAAACATTTGTTCAAGATAATTATTTATTGATTGTAGCCAATGTTATAATTAATTTATTGTATTAAAATCTTAATATAATATCTCTGATAGAGTTGGGAGAGCCGTACCGCCGGGCTCAATGCATCTGTCTTTTAATCTAAGGTGGCCATAAAATTGTAATAAATGCCGTGCCAGATAATTGGGATGGAACTGTAGTTGGCTAACATTTTTTCTCGAGTATTTTTTTTTAATAGTAGGAACTTCTAGATCTTTATGGATGTTTTCATTTCTTGCATACCAAGGGGCGCAGACGTAAAGTCTGCTAGACTGTCTTCTTTGTAACTTCTGTATGTTTGATGCTCATTTAGTACCCCTGAAGTCCAGATGACCACATTGGTCTTATATGGCGGGCCAAAGTTAGGCGCCGTTCGGGGTGGGTACCCAAATACTTAACGTGAGTTTCCGGTGGAACAGCAGTATTTGTTATTGATACTGGTGGACAGTTTTGTCTTATCAGGAATAACGTTATATGAGCACATTCTCAGCTCGTGAGTATGAGACTAAAATTGTGCAGATTCTGCCGTCGGATTTTTATTAACACTTATAAATGATATATAATAGCAGACATAGTACACTCCCTTGAGATACTCCCGCTCAGATTTTCTTATTTGTCTTGCAATAAAGCCATATTCGCTCGAGTTGTGTGGCATATGGCACCGTCTTGTTGAAACCACATATTTTCCAAGTCTTCAATAGCAGGCAAAAAAAGTCGGTTATCATATGACCATATCGCTCCGAATTGACGGTGACAGTCGTTCCATCGTTGTTTTCGAAGAAGTACGGTCCAATCACACCTTCGGACCAACGAGCGCACCAAACAGTGACTTTTTGTAGATGTAATGGCCTATCTTCAAATACTTTAGGGTTCTCAGAACCCCAACTACGACAATTTTGTTTATTAACATACCCACCGTGTGAGAAATCTGCTTCATCGTTGAAGAAAATTTTGCTTGAAAAATCGCCGTCCACCGCCTGTTGTTCAAGCACCCACCCCAAGTATCTACGACGTTGTGAATGGTCCGCTGGCCTCAGTTGTTGTGTGAGCTGGACTTTATATGGATATAGGTGTAGATCCAAATGCAAAATATGCCATAATGTTCCGTAAGATAGTCTTAATTCCTGAGAAGGACGAGGAATCAACACATTCGGGTCTTCGGCAACACTTTCAATTACAGCAGCGA
This sequence comes from Phania funesta, assembly GCA_963932375.1. Lineage (NCBI taxonomy): Eukaryota > Metazoa > Arthropoda > Insecta > Diptera > Tachinidae > Phania > Phania funesta. Next base: position 95,823,133 of record OZ010653.1, on the reverse strand, counting down.
TATTTTCAGCAGAACGAGCGAAACGATGATGCACAGCCCATAAAATATCTGTAACCGCTCCAGTCTCTTCAAGTTTCTTCACAATTTCCTCTTAAAAAATCTCCTCTTAAAGCACGATATGTGGCTGTGCAAGAATCACCATTTCTGTGTTAGGTTTTGATAATTTGTATGCGTTGTGTGACAGTTAAGCGATCCATTTTCGTCAATGTCAAACTTTTAACTGAAAAGAAAAAAATTGGTTAAACAACTTAAATTGACAGATGTCGAATTCCAGTCCTATACTTTTGAAACCACGAAATGGATAACCCTATATTATATAATATTTATTAAAGTTATATTTATTTTTTAAATTAAGGATTGTAATGAATAAAGAAATTTGTAATATATGGATTAGCAAAATCTATTATATTTCTTTATGTAAACGCTATTAGCTTATCAAAAGGAGACTTAAAAGTAAATTTTGAATTAAACATTGCTAAATTATTTGCCTAATGAAAGGAATTGTCTACTTTGTAGACCATATTTAAACGTACCGAAGAACAATTCGAAGATTGGCCAAATAAAAAAAAAAAACTCGATCGATTATGAATGGTAAATCTTCATTGCGTCGCCATACCGGTAGATCACATTAACACATTGTTGCTCTAAGCGATCGTATCACCAACTACACATTATATATTGATTCTTGATTTGATATTCCGACAGGGTGTTTTGATGTAGATTTTTGGAACGAATTTCTGTCATCCCTTGTCAAGTTTGGTTTGGAGACAAACCGGTTTCGGCTATATGCCATCTTCGGTGTATTTTTTCGTTCAAACCAAACTTGACAAGGGATGCCGGAAATTTGTTCCAAAAATCTACATTATATATTGACTTTTAATGTAATTCTCCTTACAATATTTTGCATGTTTTTATATTAGCTGATGTTTAATATTCGAAATTACTAAACTTTTTATACCAAGAAATTGTGGAACACACACAAAGTATGTGGGGCAGTCAATCAAACTCAAATTCATGTTAAATACTCCAATCACAGTTGGAATATCATATTTACTTCACAACACAAATCAAAGCAGGGGAAAAAGGAAAATTTTAAATGAAGGCCAAAATCAAGAGAATGTTGTGGTCAGTTAACAGCCAAAGGCCTAAATACAAATTAAAAACTATGAACAAATTACTTAAACATAAATTGAAATAAGCCAGCCTGCCACCCAAAGCTAAAAACAGATACTTCGCAAAATCATTTCAAGAAATTTGAATTTCAAATTGAGGATGATTTACACAGATTTTTTTTTTCTAGGAGTGAATAAATGAGTTTTGCTGTGATGTACAACAGTTTCTGATATGTGTTGTGTGTCAGTTTGTTGTAACAACTAACTGACAGACTTGACTGTTGGCCTCCTCCTTAAGCCTCATTTCCTATGCATTCAGAATTCATTTTTTTTCACTCTACTATCCATCTGTGGATAGCTAAACTATTTGCCTGTCTACTTGTCTGTCATGCAGTCAAAACAGTATATGTTGGTATATTTAGCTGTGTTAGTGTTCACCTATCATCTAGCAGTCCATTTCTCTCTTCTCTTTGTAGGACATGCGTTTATACAGACTCTCCTCCTTCTCAGGGACTAAATTTGATTACTGTGTGTGTAAGTGTGTGTGTTTTCAGCTTGGAGTCCAAACAAATACAAACATGCTTCAAGCAAATGACTCCATATAGTTGACCGCACAAATTCATGATTTCCTTTCAACATCACATCATTCTGTATGTATGTGGTTTTATTTTCTAGTAAACTCTTGGCAGTGTTTGTTGGATTGATGGACACATGAGTTTGCATACGAGTATGTTTGCTGTCATGACGTAAATCGTATTTACTCAAAATAGACAGGAACAAAATTATGAGCAAATTTTAAATTTCACTGAGCAAAAAGTTGTATTTTTAAAATTTGAATAAATTTAAAAAACATTTTATCAAGAACAAAAATTTATTTCGTGAATCAAAATATCGCATGGGTTAAATTGAGTTTTTCAACTAAGTATACCTTGCACAAATACTTTTCTCTTAGTGCCTCAACTATCTCACAAGTATTTATAATAGCATTGCTTTTAAAGAGGTTTCTAAGAAGAGCGGGTCAACGTTGAGAGTCTGTAAAGCCACCTATCAAATTTATTGTTTATTAATCAGCCACCACATTTTTTGTGCGGATGCTGGGCGACGGCAGTCATCAGTAATCGTTAATAAAAACATTGTAAAAGCCATCACCGGCAATGGCGACGGCTATAATTTAAAGATATCCAATCTGGTCATAATTGAACGATATGAATGTGGACGACATGTTGTTACAATATATCAGCGGTACGTGTAACCGCAATAGCAATTCAGCATAACCTATTTGGAGGTATGGTTATCTCTCGCGGAGACGACGTGAATTTGCCAAAACGATCCCACGACTCCTGCCCGTTAGACTTTTGATTTTGTACTTCTGACGGTTCTGTTCATCAGAGTCATCAAAAAATTAGGTTTGCTGAATTCAAACCATTGTGGGAAAAAGATTTTCGTTCATACCTTATTTTATTTCAATATCAACCCCCCCTTATAGGAACACCCTTATTACCTACTCACATTATAGTTGTTTTTATAGTTCGGGTACACGTTTCTAGTCGTTTCCCATAATATTCTATTCTGGTTCTGTTGGAAATAATGAACATGAATAAATGAAATTCTTTTATCAAAAGGTTTGACTTTGTTAAACTCATGATGAGTGATTGTTTTTATTCTCATTTGGGAAACGTCTGAAGTTTATATTTTCAAGTCATGTCAAAAACATAATTTAGCTGTAACAGTAACATTCTAGAGATTAACTTCTCAGTTTTAGTGAGGGGGCAATACATGTATTAAATTTACAAATTACGACAGTGAAGATTTGAATGCATATTGGGAAAATACCAAAAATTAAACAACAATTTCATGTGATTTGAAATCAGTAATTGTAAGTTTAACTTTACATTGAACTAATTATAATACAAAATTGTCAGAACTCATTACTAAAAAGGAGAGGAGTCAATGATATTCGGTTCGTTTTCGATTCCGTAATTTTAGACAAAAACGAGTTCTTTGCAAACAATCGGGTAGTGGAGTTAAATAATTTTTATGTGATAAAGTAAAGGCAAGACCTTTTTTAACCACCTCTGCCTTTTTCAGTTAGAGCTTCTGCTAGCCTCCCCGGCGAAAAAAGTAAGATATATCGAGTAACCCCCCAACAATTATTTAATGAATTATTTAATGATAATTAATTTGAAACCTGCAAATCCCCTTATGCGTCCAAAATTCTTTGTAAATTTATAAATCAAAACTAATAACAAATGCAATTATAATTTTAACTTTAATTTACACGGCTAACAAAGCATAGATTTTATAACGATCAAATAACATAAAAGTAGATCAAAGTAGCGATCATGATCACGCGTAATGGCGTTTGCTAGTGGGTATTTTTTTGCTCCAATCACGCTGTCGTGCATAAACTTGAGTATAAAAATCAGCATGTGCTTGTACATGGTTAGATTTAAGCGTAACTGTTTCGTCCTGATTTTGCAAACCGAAATTTCTGAAATACAATCAGAAAGTTGTGAAACGGAAATAGAGTTGACATATGCAACAAGATTGCGTAAAATATTTAGATACGTTTGGACAGTAAGAATATATAAGTTATTTCGTTAGTTTGTTTTCTTCTCGTGACTGAGTTTTTGTGATCGTAGTTTATTTCTTTATTTAAGTCATGCGACCATATTATGCGTGTGAGCAAAAAAGCCAGCCCGACCATTAGTAATATTTTTATCGTGAGCTTGCATGATCGTGAGTGAAAAGTTGCGAAAATATTTGATTTACAACTGCTACAATGTTAATATTGATTAATTTATTTAGTTCGGTATTTCTTCGATAACTTTCACATTTTTTAAGACAGTTACATAATGTTTGGGATTACACAAAAAGGAGGTCGCCCTTTACTTTACAAATGCCATTTCTTCAACTATTATTATTTTCTATTCAATATTTTACCAGGCGACGTGTTGAAAGCTGTAAAATAATTCTGCATAAAAAAGTTAATTTCAAGAAAATATATCAGTTACGTTATTTTTACGACTGGGCAACTAACGTGCAATAAGTTTTCAGATTCTAACTGCAATTGTTCTTAATTCCTATCAATTACATTAACTGACAATAAGAATATAGCTATCAAGTTTCATTAACTTTGATCTTGCCGAAAGTCTCAAATATCTTTTGACATCTTTCTAGATTTCTTTCGGGATGTATACTTTTAATGCTACCAATACTTTTAATCCATTCACATATTTTAATTCGAATTTTCTTTCCTAGAATTCTGTTTAAATCAATATCGGAACGCAAAACATTCACTTTATTTTTGTATCGACAAAATCTCCGCCGTGGGCTGGATTTGAAAGGTTCAACTTTCAAAACTAAATTATAATGTCTTTGAAGGCATCGCACGATTCCGTCTTAGAAAAAAACGGTGTAGGGCAATCAGTTTACGTTACCTCCACGAGTTAAAACCACAAGTCGTGTACATCCACAATGTTCAACATAAGTTCGATATCATTTATCTATAGTAGTCGTAGTATACGGTGATTGTGGCACTATAGATAAATTTTTGCCCAATATTTTGGTAAAAAAATGTTATCATTTGGACGCTCTGATCAATTAGGTAATTGGTCATCGGCCCAAAGAAAATTTCTTCAAACTGAAGTCTGCAAAAGTCCGAGTTCTTTTGAATGGCGAGAACAGACTGCATCGGGTTACCGTGCACTTTCAGGGAAAGCCTGTCCTAACAATTTGGACACCAGTGCCCCTTTTAAAGGCATTATATTTGAAAGGCTTTATTTTAGGCTTTTCCATTAAAAAAAAACTCTATCAGTTGCAGAATTTGTCCAGAGTTTTATTTCTTTAGCTGCAGCTTAACATTCTACATGTACGTTCTATCGTTGTGTTGTTTTGAAGCCTTAATTTTGCATCTTTTATAAAATTCTATTAAAAGTACTTTTTACATGTTTTTCTCTCACTTTTCTAAAAGAAAAGCTTGTGCACAGCACAGTATGTCTAGATCTAAAACATAAAAGTACGTATAAAAATATTTGCACAAGACAGCAAGACGTTAATCACGTTGAGTTATGTGACAGTCTTATGTGTGGAATGAGTATCTTTCCTTAACACCTCCACAACTCTCATCCTGTATAGAAATACAAAATATATTGCCTTGATTTCATTTGCAATGTTATTCTTTTCTGTTGGCGATAGCCACCATTTACCATTTCTCTCTGTCAGCTGGAGACAACAACAATGAATACATGCTTCTTTAATATTGCTGCTGGTGTTGCTTTTGTTGTATGTTGCCTTGCTTTTCTTTTATGTGTCGCATGCATTTGTTTCACATGTACATACGATTTGTAGTGTATGGTTTTGCTTGCTGTTATCCCTATTTTTTTCCTGAAAATTTTGTTAAATCCTATTGCTGCTGTCTATGATGTGTGTGTGTGTTGGTTTGGATGTGTGAGTGCGTGTTTTTATTTGCTAAATGTGCCCGGGTATGTTGTTGACATTTGAATGAATTACTTTAAATTTCTCTTTTATTGTTTCTGTATTGCTGCAAAGTGTGTTGCAATTCTGGTTCTGGTTGAAATCTATTGTGGTCATTATTTTATGCTATTTATTTAAGCCGATCAAAGTATTAACAACATATTTTGGAAAAATGTTTAATTAATTGGTTTGTAAATTAATTTGTAATAAATTAGGATCATAAATACGATTAAAATTAGGAAACGTTGAGGAACTTCTGTTGTTTTCAAAATTTTATATAAAATTTAAGACGTTACTCGTTACAGAAATTCGTTGTTTTGATGCCTAATAATTTTTCTTTTACAACTTTGTTCATTCATTTCCGACCCAACAATGTATATATATTCATGATCCTTATCAATAGGGAAGTTTAATTTAGGATATCCGTCCGTCTGGTCGGTGTTGAATTCAACTTTCTAAGGGCAATAGACAAACTAGGATCTTAAAACCTGGATCATTTATATCAATACTTAATGTAATGTACATAATATACTAGGTCTCGAAGGTGCTGCCCTCTTAAATGGCACTAGGGATTCATCTTGAACTTGTAATACATTTGTTTTTAAAGTCGTTTGCGTATCTATAATTTTTCTTACTGTAAAGAGGGAATAAATCTGGGTGATGGTCTAGAAATTGCATACAAAGTCCACTTACAGGGGTGCATATATATAAGCACTCTATAAGGGGTACATTCTGAAGACCGGAAAGACTAAAAAATGGTTTATAATTAAGTACATTAAGACTTGCCCATATACGAAATATCAACTTTCCAGCCATATTTGAAGTTTGCCATACCAATTGCGATCCCCCTAGGTTTCTGATCACTTATTCCACAAGACCTATCAATATACCAAATTTCATACATTGTGTGCATTGATCTGAACTTTGCCTGGCGCTCCACCATGCGCCTTAATTCATAAACTTGAACGAAATAATTTTTATTTCGTCGAATATTAACTTGGTCTGATTATACCTTAAGAAATAATCACCACTTTCATGAATATTTGTTTCCCTTTCCCAAAAGTTTTAATTGCGAATAAAACCCCTGACAAATATTTACATAAACGAAATCTCCTTACCGGGAATGGTTGTCCACCTAGAATTTTTTTTCAATTTTCCCGTTACTAAAGTGCAGAGTGAAATTATGTTTAATAGCATGCAAAACTACAGATTTATTACCACTGGGATTGTGACGACTTCTAAAGACGTGACCTCAACAGTCGCAAATTTATGCTCCATAATTGCAGAAATAGCTGATACTATACAATATCATAATATAGAAGTGGAGAAGACGATAAAAAGAGTAATAATATAAAATATTGAAAAATTAATATTTAAGCGGTACCATGCAATAGTCGAACAATTGCAACTAAAAAAAGATTAGAAATTGAGGAAATAAAGCTCAAAATATTATATCACTATACAGGGTGTCCACCTGGAAGGTATACTAATTTGTTTGTTTATAATTTTTGATTAAATGAAAGAGAATGGATCGTAGATTGATAAATATTTTATTTAATGTCGGCAATTATGTATGGAATACAATATCAGACAAATGTCCGCCTCTGTTATCCTCACAAATGCGAGCCCTTTTGAACACATTTTTCATAACTTTTTCCCACATTTCACGCGGTATTTCATTAATTTCTTCGCGAATATTTTGTTTGAGTTGCTCCAGCGTTTCTGGTGTGTTTTCATAAACCTTGCTTTTCAGATATCCCCACAAAAAGAAGTCCGGAGCGTTCAAATCAGGCGACCGTGGAGGCCAATCAACATCACTATTCCTTGAAATAACTTGTTGTGGACTGTATGCGATGTGGCACCGTCTTGTTGAAACCACATGTTAGTCCAGCCCAGAGCATGCAGTTGTGACAATAAAAAGTTATCACGATATCGCTCTCCATTGACAGTTAACGCTATGCCGTTTTCAGTTTCAAAGGAGTAAGGTCCAATGATTCCTCCTGACCCAATTGCACACCAGACTCTCTTTTAATGGATTCAAGGGTTTTGCAATGCCCAGAACCGACTATTCTGCTTATTCGCATATCCATTCAAATGAAAATGTGCCTCGTCACTCATTATGATATTGTCATGAAAATCGGGGTTGTCATGGGCGATCTGTAGCATTCTATTGGCATATGTACGGCGGCGTAAATGGTCTTCTGGAAGAAGCTGTTGTGTCAACTGAATCTTAAATGGAAACAAATGCAAATCTTTGTGCAAAATTGTGGCCAAAGTTGTTCTTTGAAGGCCAAGCTCCTGAGCACGGTGTCGAATTGAGGTTGGTGGATTATTTTGAACAATTTCTTGAACAGCAGTAATGTTTTCAACCGATCTTGCAGTACGTTGTGGTCCATGCTTGGGCCTATCAGCTACAGTCCCTCTTACTTCGAAATCATTCACTAGACGATAAATATTGCGTCTTGTTGGCACGTTGTTTCTCCCAAAAATTTCACGTAACTTTCTCATCGTCACAGTAATTGATGATTGATTTTGATAAAATGTTTTAACGATAAAAAAACACGTTGGTTTACTGAATATTTTTCCATAATAAATTTGCCACATCTCTACTTCACGACTGCCAAATATGAACTGTCAAGACTAATGTTCACCAAAATGGCGGCAAAACAAAGTAGTACCTTCCCGGCGGACACCCTGTACTTACATTCTATGTGCACTGATAGTTCACTTTATTGTGAACAGATGTTCAATGAAGGAAACACAAAACTCCATGGGAAATTTATTAAACATAACATCAATTCTACCTCTCCTCATTCACGATCGAGGTGAATATAATTTTGTTTCCATTTGATGGGTGAAATTCTTCAAAGAGATAGTGTGTATCACACACACAATATTGGTTTTTGTGCAGTTTAAGGGATTAACATTTTTAATACAAAAGTATTTAATTATAAAAAATATTTAAAAGACAATTTTTTTCGCGCATGGTTTTATGTTGAATATAATATAATTTTAAAATAAACGCTTAAAAGAAAAAATATTATTTTTAAACCTCGGTATAATTGGATTTTTACAGTTGTGGTCCCACTTTAAACTCAAACCTCCTTCAGCTACAGTGGTAGCTGTGCTATAAACAGTCTAAATTGCGGTGAACTATATAACTGTATTCAAATTAAAATTTGACAGGATTTAAGAGGAAAGGCAACCAACTTTACTTGTAATTCATGCATTTTTGTACATGAGTTCAATAACTTTCTGGATTCTCCCACTGAAGTGCGATAGAGAAATATTTGCGCATATTTGCGCATATTCACTCTGCATATACATTCAGTCATCATTTAAGCATTTAATCGTTCTTTCTTTAAATCTATAATCCAGCAGGTAGATCGTGCTATTATCCAGCCCTGTTCCTGACATATCTACCTATCCGTATAGGCATTAATTACTTGCCCCTCCAAACTTAATTTCTAATTATAGCTTATTTGTGCTGTTTACACATCTGTATTTATAATCCACTAACATGATATTTCTAATCGGTTTGGTGAGGTTCAAAAGCAACCATTCGGAGCTCGGGGGCTCTTCATACTTCTAGAAAATAGGAACTTTAATAATATCTAATTCAGTTAAGTAAAATAAAGTGTAAAGTGTATTGTTTCATGTCTTTGCTGAAGAAAAAGGTCAAAAGCAGGACTATACCAACAGACCTGCCCTGTATTCATTGCACTCTATAATATATTTTTAAATCTATATATCTTCCCCTTATTAGAATCTAATATTCCATTTTACCCACACGAAACAATATTTCAGCCTTTTTAGTAAAAACTTTTTTGTATTAAATTGACCGCTTTAGCGTCCTTTTCCCCAAACTCATAAACGTGGTAATTTATTTTCAAAGTAAAAGAGAACGAAACAAACTAAAACAGTAAAATCTACTTAGTGGAAACCCATTTAGTAGATTTCACAATTTAACAAACTAATAAATATTACTTACCTTCCGGCAAAAGGATATTATCGGATGCATACAAACATACCCATAATACCTGTATTTAATACACAACTATCCAACTTCGGCTCCCACACACAAGCACTCTCGCAGCGATATACTCAACCACATAAACATTCGACCAAGACAAACAACGCAGAAAAGGTGTTGCAGGTTTAACATTTAACTTTCTTTTAACATTTGATATTGTTGACGATGATGAGAATGTTGTTGTTTGTTGTTTATTCCTTCGTTGCTACTCCAATAGTTTGCTACATGTTTTTTAGTATTGGTATATAATATTTCTTGTTGTTTATTTATATTTATACGGCAGCAGCCAAAGCAAATAATGAAATTTTGCAACATTTTTAATTTTTAACAACGCAACATAACATTTATATGTTTGCTTCTTTCGAGTCGAAAGAAGGCAATGGAAATAAAGGACGATTCCTTTTAGCTGGCAAAACAAATGAAATGTCCTACCAACTTTGCTTCGCACAGATGTATTTTGCTATTCACTACGTTGTAACTATGTTGATACCAATGTGAGCTTAATTTAGTCTTGTTTACAGTCTTGACTACAGGACAATATATGTCTATATGTATGTTTCTGTGAACAGAGACGTTGAGTGTGTAAAATTCGATGGGAATTTCAAGTTCTTGAATAGCAAATCTCATCCAAACTTATCATTGTGGCTGCAGGCTGAATAATTCAACAATCGATCAAATCTGTGACCTGCGACAATTCCTGGGAAAACCCACAAGAATAAGAGCGATAAGTGCCGCCTTTTCGTCGATTATCCACTCCAGTAAGAAGAAAACTATTCTAGAAGAGGTCTCAGACAAGGAAACAGCGTATGTTGCAACTTCTGCAGAATCTCTATGGAGAACATTTTGGAAAACGGAAAATAAAGCGGGCACCATTAACACCAAGAGCTACACACTCTTTGTGTATGCGGACTACATAGAGTCGCGAGGGAGGCACCGCGATGAAAGAAAGGCGAGATAGTTCCGGCCGGCAGTTGTAACATCGCGGTAGTAAAGGAATTTACATAACTCGGATCCGAGCTTTGTGCTCAGAAAACAGCTTGAGAAGAGAGCCTTATCTCAAAGGCAAAAATTAACCACTTCAAGACACTTATTATAATTGTGCCTCTATATGGCGCTGAAACATGGGTGCTTGAGGAAGCGGACGACGTACTTCTGAATGTATTTGAGGTTAAGGTTTTTAGGCCCAGCTGCGCAAACGGATAGTACAGGCACCAAATGAATGCAGTTAGTGCACATCGGTCGAATGGAAAGATATCAACTATGAAGGAAGGCGCAGACTGAGACTAAGTGGAAGATGATATGAAAATTCTTGGTATTACAAACTGGCGACAGCACACATAAGACTGAAGGGTCAAGTCCGAATTCAGGTTGTTGACAATTCTAAGAGCTTTCTCAATAGTACTACGATTTGCTCGATAACAAAACTGATGGAACGGAAGAATCTTTTGATCAGTTAGATAAGGATTTAAGTTTGAATCGCATTACTTTTGAAATAACTTGTATCTGACTTGAGTCCTTTTCTGGTTTAGGGATCACGACAATTTCAGATATCTACCAAGAGCATGAGAAAACCCCAACTCCTAACATGGCTTTAAATATATATAATACAATTCTCACAGCAGAATCAGGTAAGTTTCTTACACTGATCCTGTAATATGATCAGATTGGCGTGATTTTCCCATATCTATATGTTTAATTGCGTTTTTACTAATCATAACCGAAATTTTATTGGATCATCCACAGTGTCACTGATAAATTGGTGTGGTGCAACTATTTATGTCATGTGGTGTGAAAACCTTTTCTAAGTGAAGAGCGAAAGCATTTGTCTTTCAATGAATGGACTAAAGCCCATGTGCGGTTTTCAAGTTTTAGTGGAGATTCGTATGCGCTAGGACATATTAAGTGGCTTACAACTTTCCATAGGCTATAGAACGTGCTTTTGTTCGATTCACGTTTTTTAAATAGATTTCTATAGATCTCTATAGTATTTCTGTCTCTCTTTGTCCTAAGTTCACTTGGGTGGTGATGTAAGAAGAATGTATAAGTTGCACTTGCCTACTTTGCTTTCTCTTTTCCCTGACGATAGTCTGTTCTTCAACTCATGTTTGGTATAAATTTCTTTTAAGTGATCGTTGGTTTGGTGTTCTAATGCTATTGATTGAAAACAAGGCAGATACGTAAAAGGTAAGAAATCCCAACCCCTCTGGCAAAAGTTTCCACAACGCTGGTTGTCATCTCCTTCCCTTTGCAGCTATCAGCAATACTTGAAGAATGCCTTAATCTTTTAACCCAGCTCAGATTTAGTAAGTTTTATTTGGAAATAGCACTAAAACTCGACATGCGGATCATGGCCTGATAACATTATAGCTGATTTTTATTTTTTTCATTCTAAGCAATAGATTTCTTTATATTCTCATTCTTTCATAAATAAGTATTTCCAAGATACCTCCTGTATCCAATACGGATATCTTCATGTTGTTGTTAGTTACTTAACAACTTTAAAAGCTTTGTTCGATACTTTGTTCTACAGTAACGATGTAAGCACAACACTGAAAAATAATTTTGGGAAAAAAGGTTTGTTAAAGAACATGCTAACGCTACGAATTTGGGCCATACAATGCCCAAATTCGTATACTTTATTTTTCTAAGTGCAAAAAATATTTGTTTGTATCTGCTATTCATTTTGCTTTCGATGCTACAACTACTTCTCACACTATTACTACAACTACTACGGCCATCTGTCGGATGGCTCTGACATAAATTGCTATAGCTGACAGTACCACCACCACCAACGCCAACACATACCATCAAATATTACAACTGCAACTACATGAAAACAAACTGCAGCATACATTCATAGAACCATTACAGTATTCTCTACAATTCTCTTCTTGTCTTCCTTTGGGGATTTTCAAATAATATGTTGTTGTAAGGAACAACACCAGCTACAGAAGAAAAGCAAGAAATTGTTATTACACTACGAATTGTAGTAGCAAATAGAGGATTTATGTTGCTGGTATGTAGATGCGCTGGAATAAGGTTATATTTTGTCGACGTCGCAGTGACTGTGAATGTCTGATAGAAAAAATTAATATTAAAATGGAAAAGCATGCCAGGGCAAAGGACAGTTCCAATTTATTTACGCTTAAAGGCATTTTATTTTTTCACATTTTTCTTACTCTTTTTTCATAAATACTTTTATGCACCACACACAGTCACGAAAAAATGTTATTTATTTTATATTAATCATACGTACAAGAGGATCATTGAAGAGACCTTTTTTGGGCCTAATATCGTAATCCAGAATGGTGCTAAAATTACCCGATATAACAAAGAAACAGTTATTCATTGGCTTTAATACGACCTTTAAAGTAAAGCCATCACACTTCTTAAAAACTTTATAGACTGCAGATTCTAACTATTGATTGCGATAAAACCTTTCACTACCGACTCGTTTCAGAGTCACATTTGTGTAATGGTGCATTGTTGAATACTCGATATTTGGCTATACATATTTAGTAACTAAATAATTTTTCTTGTAAATGGCAAGGCCTTCGGTATTTTTTCGGGCTATTCTCTAGTTTCAGTGCACTGATAGTCTGAGGTAATTTCAAATTTCGGCCTAAAAAGGCGGCTTTAGTGGTGGAAAATAGTATTTAAAAACCAAGCTTAACTACTGCTAAAACTACGACTTTTAACAATAGCAAGTAGCGGCAGCAAAAGCATCTACCATGTTTTCTAGCACTGCCTTTTTTAAAACTATTGCTACATGCAAAAATTGTATAGTTAAAATGAAACAGCAACAGCAACAATAAAATTAAGAAGAAGTAGCTTATAGAGTTTTCTATTGCTCCGTTTGAAGTGTTTGATGTAAAAATGCTGCTGTAGTTTGAGTTTTATTTTTATGACTAGAATATTAATGTGGTAGTCGAGCAAACATATTTTTTGCTGCATACACAATTCCATTGAAATATCAGTTGTCAAAAAATTATATATTCAGCATAAAATCGATTAAAAAATCACGTATGCATGACCAGTGCTGCCGTTTTTGTTAGTTTTATAAAAAGTAACGTAAATAAATAGTAAGTGTCGAAAGAAGCATTCAAGTGCCTAAGCTTCCTCAAACGGTGTAAGAAGTACTTCACCCCATCCGATCTCCTAACTATCTATACTACTTATATTCGACCAAAAACGGAATACAACTCTCATGTAAGGGCCGGTGCTTCAATTCTATTTTGGAGTTATTCGACCGCGTACAGGAGAGGGCGAAGGTGCTCATCGGTGACAGTAGGGTATCCAACTCTATTGACTCGCTCGAGCATCGACGCAATGTGGGGTGTGTTTCGCTGTTCTATCGCTACTACACTGGATTGTGCTCTGACGAAATTAGGGATATTATTCCCGAAACCCGTTCATTCATACGCACCACACGTACTTCATCAAGAGCATATCCATTTGTGGTCGAATGGCCAGTGGATCGTAAAACGCACTACAGACAGAGATCTTTCCTCCCACTTTCTCTGTGGAAAAGTAAAAATATTAATTAAACTTGAGCAAAAATACTCTTGGTAATGTATTTTATTTTGACAGCGCGTTAAAATCTCCTGACCTTGGTAGATGTTTTACCAACACATTTTCTATGACTGTCTATTTAAACGGCGTGTATTCTACTTCATTTTAAATTACCAACTCTAACATTGAACTCTACTGTTAGTTAAAATGGGAGCATGTGTATGACTTTGTGTAGTTACTGTCATGCTGGTGTAACATTTTGACAATGAAATATTCTAACTGCTGTCATTCCAAATTTTTCCTTAGTCTTTTCAATATACAGTAAATTCTCGTCTGTAAAAATGAAACAAAAATATTGGAGTATAGTCACAAAGTGTGAAATGTGTTGAAAGGTGTAAAAATTAAAATTTACTCGATTGCATTCATAATTCCTTGTAGTTAACAGAGATTTATGTAGAACCATTTACATGTTTATAGTATAGAATTTATTAAAGAAAGTTAAACGAACACAGTGTGATGAAAGGCAGCACAGCGAAACCAACTTCTTGCTTTCATTAAGGCCTTATTAAAATTTTAACAGTTTCAATTTTCCTAATAGATTAAATTACGTTTCAAAGCAAAATATTTTTATGAGGATCAGTTCTTTCTCTGGTGGAGATTTATTATATAACATTGAACCTTCCATAAATCAATAGAATTTGTTCACATTTTCCAGAATGGGAAAAATAATGTGTTTATATCTTTTAAAATGAAGTTATCTTTGTATCACTTATATGGAGAAAAAGGGAATGTGGCTTCATAATGAGGGCAGGCATTTGCCTATATGGTTTTGGTTAGTTTTGCTAGACACGGGATCCTAGCACATTTTTTACAGAAAATAACTTAATTGTATTTATTAACACATTAAGATAAGAAGTCCATCCCTCGTCAGCAAAAAAAAATAACACTTTTTTTCGCTGAATTTGTAGAAATTTTCGTCGACTCTCCAAAATATTTTACTTGGATGTTGCTCTGTCAAACTTGTTTAAGATTTGAAGGTTTGTGTCATACAAACGGTTGCGGCTTTTCAAATCTAATATTTGATTTTTAATTTTAAAATTGATTTTTAATTTTTAAATTAAAAATTGCATAGAGAATTTCTGAATTAAATAAAATTTGAAAGAAAACAGAAAACTTAAATCGAAATTGCACCAGAAAATCGAAAAATGAATTAAAGATTAACAATTAAACAATATTTTACCAAACACAAATTTGCAAAAGTTGGAATTGCAAATTTATTAATGAAATCAAAATTTGAGAACAAATTCAACAAGTACGGCTGAGCCGAATCTTATATACCACTCGGCCAAGCGTGAACTAGTAAACATTGTAAGGACTACAAATTGTTAACGATCATTATTCTAAACCTTTTCAATATTTTTTTTCTTGGAAATTCGGTTTCTTGGTTTCACTTTGCTCATAAATTTTCGTTAATTTCCAATTTTTTTGTGAAATTTAGATAATAACAGTATTTGGTTTTATCTTGAGAAATTTAAATTTTTTATCTTAAAATCTGAAATGTTTTGAATTTTTGGTAAATTGTTTCTTTTTTTCAATGCTTTTTTTTAGTTGTTATTAAACAGTTATTTCAAATTTGCTGAAGTTTTTGATCAAACTATATATATATATATATGTAAGTTATTTCTAAATCTGGCGAGTTTTCGAATTTCTGAAGAAATCCTAATATCGATTTTTTATTTATATTTCGGTAGTACTTCTTAAATAAAATTTATGAAATAAACTTTTGATGATTTTTAGCTTGTTAAAAAATTTTTAAATTTTTTTGTGAATTTTCAGTTTGCCATGATGTATTCTTCACGTAAAACTCAGAATTGTATTTAAAATTCTGAAGTCGATCTTTGATTATTTCTTTGTTCGTGAAAATTCGATTTCCTATTAAATGCAGAATTCTTGATAATATAAGAGCATTTTAGATTTTAGAAAGAAATCTAGTGGTTTTCGCTTTAAGATATTTGCAGGTTTACCAATTTTAAAGTTTTATGTGGCAAGTTTTGATAAATAAAACCTACAATCAGCAATTGGTAACTGGTAACTTTCTGGGGATTGAAAATTCTTACGGGAAGGAAATCTAATCGTAATCAAACAATATACAAAAATGTTTATATTAACAACCTTTTAAGAAGTTAATTTAAATAATGTATTCGTTTAGTTGATTAAATTTTGTTAAATTGGAATAAGAATAATAACAAAGAGTAAGAAGGTTTGTTTTTAATACAAGTTTCATAAAATTTGATTGAAGTAAAAAAAAAATTGTTAGAAAAATTAAAAAAAAAATAAAAATTTGAAGCGTTTTCGTTAAACCGAAAACTGTTTTTGAAAATATATTCTAACTTAACTAGCTGCGTGTAGAATTGAAGAAATGTCCATAGTTTTTACTCATAACAACCGTTTATGGTTTAAGCAAGTTTAAAAGTTTTCATGCGGAAAACCATACGACAACAGCTGTTTTCAGTGATGTAAACTTTTGCTTTCAAATATCTGCACAGCGTTTTTATAAAATTAAATTAAAATTATATTTTGTATATAACTCCTGTTAATAAATGATCGCAGACTTACATATATCTTACATGTTAAAAAATAATAAATATTAATTCACTCTACTTTTTGTTTATTAAGAATGCAAGTAAATAAGGGAATATTTATAACACACAACTATCTTCCGCTAAACACTAGGAAAGCTTTTGATGCCTAAAAGGTTCTGAATATGGTGTAATAAAATTTATTAACAAGAAACTCATTTTAATCTTAAAGTAAAATTTTGTTCAAGAGTGTATTTCTCAGTGTGCCGTTGACATTACTTGTTGTCTACCAACTTTTCCAAGCGGTATAATTATTATTTCTCTACATATTTCATAAATTGGAACTTAATATTAAACAGAAAAAAATTTACGGACTTGACCTTAAACAAAATTATACCTTTAATTATTATCATTTTATTTAAATAATAAAACTAATATCACTTTTATGAAGGGGTCTGATGAATTTCGAGAGTCATTCCAATACCAAATTATTGGAACTCAAATGGGGGAAAAATATCAGAAATTTATAAAAGTATATTAAAACAAACTTTAAGACAAATGCGCTTCACTTTTAATATCGTTTTGCATCATTTAGTTTCCAGATTAATTTCTTTTCAATTTAAAGTATATTATTTTCTGTATTGTCGCACTACTGGATACGTAGACTTATTAACTATTCGCTTATAGTATTTAATTTATTCTTTAAATTTCTCTTTCTATAAACTTTTCAAATGTTACAACATAATTTAACTTTTTACCAAGATTTTTAAATTTATAAATATTTTTATACCCTACAAAAAAAATTAAAAGGGCATATGTATATGTTATAAGTTTGTCATTCCGTTTGTAATATCTACACACAGTACATATATTCTGCATCCCTCTAGGTAGAGAAAATTAACTAACGATGTCTGTCTACCGGTTGTTGAAGGCAACTTTCTAACGGCACAACACAACCTAAGATCTTAAAACTTGGGCCACTGGATCTGTTAGTGGTGCAAATTTTCGCTATTTTAGATCGGCTATATAGGTCCACGTTCCACTATGTTTTTTTTTTTTTTTTTGTTGGTATTCTCACTCTTGCGGGGAAACACTTTTAAACAAGCCAATAAAATTAGAATATTCTCAGCCCTTCTCAAATTTCCTAGAAAGGCCTAATACAGAAATCATTATTCCGAAGCCCTCAAATAACATACGGACCTAAATATTTAGAAAAAATCTCAATAATTTCAAAACCCAACAAAGAAATCAAAATTCCCCCAAATGCCGAAATTTAATAAAACAGTTTCCGAAAATTCGAAATTTCGCCAAAATTTTAAGTTCACCAGAAGTTTGAAAATTCCACACAAAATCAAAAAACGGATTTTTTTTTTTATTTCAACAAATCAAAATTTAATTAAAAACCAAAATTTTACTAAAAAAACCAAAATCTTAAAAATGTTTAATATTTACCGCAAAATTTTAATTTCACCACAATTTTGTAATTTCACCGAAAAGAAAAACCACAAAAATCAATGTTTCATGAAAACGACGAAATTTAAAAAAAATCGATGTTTAACATATAAAAACAAAAATCAAAATCTTACCACAATTGGGGGATTTGAAAATGAATTAAAAAATTAAAAATTCTCCAAAATATTTAGAAATTTTTAAAAATGAGAAATTTTATCAAATTAAAAAAAAACAATCTACTATAATTTGGGAATTCATAAATATATTTAAAAATTTAAATAAAAAAAATCGATATTTAAAAAACAAAACTCAACTAAAAATTTCAAAAAATTTCAAATTTTACAAAATTTCCAATTCATCACAAATTCTAAGTTCTAAGTTCGCAAAACTGGAATAAAAAAATATGATTGCTATATAATCAATATTAAATAAAAAAAAAAAAACAAAAAATTTACCAAAAAGCCAAAACTTAGTATTTTACATAGTTTTTACAAAATCCATGTTAAACAAATATATCAAACACAAAAATCAAATTTCATCAATAATTGAGTAAAATTGAGCACAAATTCAAAAAAAAAACACCAAAAACTTTCAAAAAAAAATTCATCAATTAATCTGAAACTAAACAGAAATTAACAATCATTTGAAAATTCACAAAAAATTTTTAATTTCAACTATAGTCCAAAAATTTTAAATTACAACATTTTCCAAACAACCTAAATATATAAAAATACGAAATTACTAAAATTTTGAATTCACGAAAATTTCTAAAATATACTATAAATCGAAAAACTGGAATAAAAGACTTTAATTGCTACAACGTCAATATTTAATACAAAATCGAAATTTTACTAAAAATACCAAAAAAAACCTCCAATTTCCCAAATTTTAGAATTTTACCGGAAAAACCTTAACATAACCAAAATTTGCAAATTCACCAAAAATCCAAAAATAAAAAAATAAACAAAATTTTATGAAAACAGAATATATTTAACAAAATTATATAAACAACTCTAATTTCACCACAAATCGGAAGTTCACAAAAAAGTTTAAAAAATCACCATAAAATACAAAATCGAAATTTCAATACAATTTAGGAGTTCGTTAAAATTTAAGAACTGTTCACAAAATAACATGTTTAGATTACCAAAATAACAACATTGTGCAAAAAAGCAAAGTTTAAAGAAAAATTAGGAATAGTTTCAAATTTGGCAAAATGTTATTTTCACCAAAACTTTGAAAATTCACCACAAAGTCGAAAAATCGGAATATAACATATAAATTCCAAAAATACCACAAAAACTTAAATTCACCAAATTTTAAAAATTTCAAAACTAAATATAAATTTCACTAAAATTTTCAAAAAACGAATATTTAATGAAAATGTCGCAATTTTAACGAAACAGATGTTACAAGTTCCAAAAGATTTATATGTTAAAAAAAGTACCTTTAACAAACAAGTAACCAAAAATAAAGGCTGAATTTGCAACAAAAACTCAGAATTTGATTAAACATTAGAAAATTTTCTAAAAACTCAATTTCGCTATTGTCTACAATTCACCAAAAATTCGAGAATTTGTTAAAAGTTGATAAGTATTCAGAGAGAAGAAAAAACAAATGCTTTTATTAAGGCGAAAAGAGTCTTTAAATGTAAAATAATACAACTAAAAGTTTAAATGTAAAATAATACGACTATATTAAATACCTTAAAAATCCTTTGAACCGTGAAAAATCTTTAGTATATTTTTAGTAGTTCATATTTTTGTAAAGGGTATAAAAGATTCGGCGCGGAGGAATATAGCTCTCTTACTTGTTTTCATATTTTATTGTAAACGGAAGCAAACAATAAACTACATTTTCCGGTTACTTGTCATTTTGTGTACAGTACAACGTTTAGTTAAAGCTTGGAAAATGGAAATGCCTGTCAAAATGCACACGCACATTTAATAGTTAGTATTGTTTAGATCTCTACCAGAGTGTCGGAAGTAAAATTTCCTAGATGACATGATGGGTTGTAACCCCATAATATTTTGTTAAATTCTTGCTTTCAAAAGTTCATGTGATGAAGGCAACAAAACGTCTTAGCAATTGTCAACAATAAAAGGCAAAAATAATACATTATTGTTCTTATGTTGCTGTGTGTTGGCTTAAGTCATGTTGACAATAGCTTTGGCTTTGCTTCTGACACTTACTAAATGGTACCGCCCGCTGTGTATTTTCACTCACTGACTTGGCATCAACATCAATATCAACACAAACAAGCAACTGCAATGGCAACAGCAGTAGTAAAAAGGCAGCAGGAGCAATACAAACAGCAGGAACTTCAACAACAGTATCAGCAATAATGGCAGTAACAGAAACACCACTAACACTGGCATTAGTATGAATGGTAGTTACATACATACGTACTTGGCAGCAAATACAAGAATTGTTAGCTGTTCTTTAAACTGTACAAATACATATATGCACATGCACAATTCAGAAGCAATATTTTGCTATCTGTAGCTGTAAATACGAACTGCATTTTTATGCTGGCAATGACTTGTGCATTTTTCCATAGAAAAATAGAAATGTTAATGTTGTATTCAACACCCTAAGAAGAAATTTCAAACTGTTTAACAATACGGATGTTAAGTGTCATCGGTGTTATACTACAGCCGTTATAAGATATGAAGGTTTGTTTGTGCGTCTACTTGTTTGTACTGCTGACTGCTGGCGTTTCAGTCTTGTGGTTGTCTGTTTGCTTATCAAACTTCTGTATTGCAGTGCTATCGATTTGTTGTAGTACAAATAACAAGAATTTAAGATTACATTGCTAACAGTAAGTGTCCAAGTATATGTATGTTTGTACTTGCAAATGGGGGAGGAATGAACATTCTTTCTTTCTTTTTCAGAAGTTCTGCAATTAAAAGACGGGGCTGTTTTGTTCAAAACACTTAGGTGAAGCGCAAGTTTCACAAGTTTTAAAAACACTTTTCGAATTTATCCCATATAGGGTGAACTAAATTGTAAAAATGCGTTAGTAAGAACGCATCCATGAGAAGCGAAAAATATAATACTAACCAGTGTTGCAACAACAACAACTCTCTCATTTCCTTCATACACTCGTTTTGTACACAAGTACTTTATGTGCGTATAGCTTGCATTTCCGGTTTGTTGGCTTGTCTCCTGAAATTTATTAGATGTTTTTGTGTATGAGTGCATTACTGGCAAAAGTATAAGGTTAAATTTATGTCAGTATAAGCTATACGGGATGTGTGTATGTGTAGGTTCTCTAGCACTGTCATTTAAAATCTGTTGTTGTGCCAGTTGCAATAATGACAGCACTCGTAGTCATTTCTATTTAAAATGTGCCAAAGTGCATAGTCCAAAGATGTCACAGGATGCATCCTTTTTACTGTATCCTTGAGTATTGTTTGGTGTCACTTCAGTTAAAGATAAATTAGTGTTGAATTTTACGATATGAAGCGAACTAAGTTTATGATTAAACAAAAATCGTGATGCCCCAAACGATTTTTATTTAGCAAAACTTTAATTAAGTTAGGAATTGAAGATAACTTTCGTAAATAATTCGAATTCGCGAAATGACAAATAAGTTTAACTTAGTATGGCCAGTTAAAAAGAGAATGAGTTCACTTTCTAAACCACTAAAAGTCATAGAAATATATTTAGCATATTCAAGCAGAAAGCAGTTCCGTGCATCTTTAAAAGTTGAGTTAGTAGTATCAAAGTGCTTTAAGCATATTTCAAAAGGAGAATTATTTTCCTATCAATATTCTGATAATTACTTATTATTATTCTTTTCTTTTGTTTGCTGTAACTAAGAAATATTTCTAAAGGTTTAGGATTTCAGCTGAGGTGCATCGAATGTTCCATGAAATTTTAGCAGACATAGCTCTAACTGATACATCATGCAAGGCATAACTTCCATGTTTCCAGAATGAGGATCTTAACGTCGAAGGTAATCCTCGTTCTAGATAGTTCAACTGCTTTAAAAAAAAGTACTAAAGCCTCTTCCCGATAGTGATCTGAGGCGAAGGCAAGAACAGCTTGCAGAATCATTAGAAACAATCATGTTCCTTACCATCGAAATTCTACCCAATTGAAAGTTGTTAGAAAACAAGAAAACAAGCCAGTGATCAAATAAAGAGAAATGGATTTTCTATATCAGTACAAAAGTCATATAAATAATTAACTGATCCAAACAAATGCAGAAAAAGAAAAACCTTGGTTTTAGCATGGTTACGACAACCAAATTATGTTCTCTATTTGCAAACATTTCAAACATTACTTTGCTTGCCATGAACAAGTAATTCTTTACATTTAATCAATAAGTGATTGCCTCCTATAAAAATTGCAATATGATTTAGTTGAACAATACAATTTTTAATAAAATTATAACACAATGTATTTTTACTTGGCAAAAATAATATAACAAGTATAACCATTAGAATGTACTTAGTAGACAAATTTTGTAAATTTTGTTTTGCTGTTTAATCAATGTATGCGGTTATCGTTTTCACTATTAAGATTGCTTTCGTCACCTATGTTCGTACCTAAGCCACTGCCAATCAGTAACATAATTTGTTGGCTTTCTATCATTCTAAAAGAACCATATTATTATTAACTAGCATAATAATATGATTAGTTAACAACCATATAATAAATCACAATATGTTGCTCTTAGATTATGGTTATCTCAACCATGTTTTTTCTATGCGTGTGATTGTTTAAATTTAAGCTGGGATAGATCCAACTAACAAATTATGTAAGGAACTCCCAAGTTTCCAAGTCTGAAGGGTCATCTCAACGTTGAAAGCCGACCCTTCTACATAGTAAAAAATTTTGAAGACATTGTATTAAAGGTACATCAACGCTCATGAGGAGTCGATTTTCTATTGCAACTGCAATATAATTTTTCACACCAAAACCGAATAAATAATCATAGTTGCAGCGTTGATTGAAGCAAAAGTATATTTTAAACTCTAATCTTTACAAACTTGGTGATTTTGTTGCAGCTGATCGCTGTAGTAAAAAAACAAAAGTTATAGAAAATTACCAGTCCTTGTGATTACCACTTTTTCCAATAGATTCACCTAAATTTGGCATGTTCTTGGTTTACGTCTAATAAAGAATTGAAAATTGGCTGATGGCCAAAAAACACAAATCAAATCAAAAGTCCCTGGTACTAGTCAAATTTTAACTTTTCAGTATGGAAGTGAGATTTGGACTTCAACAGAGATGTTGTCACTCTTACTATTATTAAAACAGTCAGAGGCTGCTTATTCTAAGATATGAATATTTGGAGTCAAGACGTACAGTGAGGCCACATTATCTTTCGGCTAACTTGGAGGAATTTCAATTGGGAAGTCTCATTTTTCGATCACTTTTTGCAGCAAATATTAGTGTTGGCGTGACGGAAGTTGTTTTCTATGGCGTAGACCAGAGACTTTACATAGCTTCACAAAAAATATCCCAAGTCCTTGAAAATCAATTCACGAGCATATTACGCGAAATTATTCTTTTCACCAATTACTCTTCCACATAAAGGGCATTCAATTGTGGTACAAAAGAGTCAGCGACCATCACCTGTAGCGGTCACCATTAACTGGTCAACATCGTTTTTGAAGAAATACGAACCAATATGTCAACCGGCTCATAAAGTACTCCGAGCCGTGGCTTCTCTGGATGGAATGGTTTTTCGATAACGGCTTGTGGATTATCATCACTCCAAATGCGACACTTTTATTCATTGACGTAGCTATGTACTTAAAAATGAGGTTTATCGCTACACAACATTTTTTTATGACATTTCCGACGAGTTTCTCGAATTGAACCATGTCTTTTATTCAATAACTGCACCATTTATTGGTGATGTTCAGGTGTCAGTCTATTCATGATAAAATGGTTCACCAAACATTAAACAAGTAACAACTATCAAAATGGCGCATAGGTCAAGTAGTATTGCAAACACTAAGTTCTGTACTTATAAAAAAATCACGCGATACTCTCACTTTGCTGATTCGATATTTTGCTGATTCTTCGATATGCAGCGATCAAAATAACTGACATTTCAATTACTGCTATTTCTCAAAATATTCCCAAAATAATGGAAACTCTGAACTACTTATGGAGAGGCAATTTACATAAGTGAAATATGTGGCCATATGAATCATAAATCATTTTCTGCAGCTACAAATCTCAACAACTGACCGCTATGAACTTTTAGTCTTACAATCAATTATTACCCATTTCTTCAGATACAATTGTATCATCAATTTTAGCTGATTAATTCACAAACACGTACATAAAACTTTCACTGAAAGAAACTTTTTACATAAATAACAAAATCTATTCGAAATAAGAAAAACATTAATATCCAAATGAATAACAAGGACACTCATGGGGAATTTAGCTGAGACTGGCGAACAATATCAACCAAGCTGCATGATATATGAGGTAAAGTGGTTGTACAAAGAACTTGACACACAGGCCGAATAAAAGGAACACACAATTTTCTATCGGCAGTAACGAATCATATATACCCAAATTCGAAGGCATATTTTTTTGGATTTATACTTTAAAATTACATTCCAGTCTGCTTTTTTAAGGCAATCTTAAATAATTTTTTATATACGTAATTGTTGGCCTTGGGCTAACAGTCGCTAGACTATGCTAATGACCGCCGATAAATCAGAAATGATAGATAAAGAACAAGGAAAACCACGTTCATACTTATCTTCGATATACGGAACAAATTCTGCAAATTCAACCCTGCGATAGATCTCAGTCCGATGCAGCCAGAAAATAAAGTACATTATAAAGTACAGTATCCCGAGTAGCCAGACTAACTTGGTACCCTTCACCAGGAGAAGGAAGCTAAGTTTGGGTATCCTGAGATTAGGGGAGACAGACTATCGAAAGATGTGAAATATCTGGAAGTAGTTACTCTTACTTGGAAAAATCATTTACCATACACAAACGAAAAAGCTTTAAGAGCAACATGTATTTTAAAGAATGTGTATTAAAACATAGGTTTAAGACGGAAAATGATGGTGTGGTTCATAATAGCACCAATAATCAGTTGTGCCTTGCATAGTGCCCTAAGGTAGATCAATTCCGGCCTCAGCTGGTCCTCAACAAGGTACATGAGATAGCTTATTTGAGAATAATTAATGTGCTAAGTCCCCTGCAACTTCAAGGCTACCAAGGGCAATTTTACGGGGCAAGTAAAGACTATGGGCGCTGTCTGTTACTTTCCATATCTCACTGTCTCTGATGAGATTAATAGAACTTCAAACATTTCCAAGCGCTTGAAAATTATCATCAGTGAATGCTCAGCATGAGGTAGAACAGGACGCACAGTTCAGGATAAAAGATGGCATTGCTTGGCAATCAACTCCTCTATGCTAGCTAATGATTACGCAGGACATAAGGGCATGATCACAATGAAATCTGGCTAGAAAGGACCAGAACTATCCTGTGGGGTACATAATATATTAACAAATAAAATAATATGGGAAAAGAGAAACGGGGTCTACTCAATTACTGGAGCACCCAAACAGGCATGCGGCTGTCAAAAGCTCAACACCGAAAGTTGTTAACAGGACGGACTTAATTATCACTCCAATAAAATAGGTGAGGAGGAACAGAAAACATGAAAACATGTTCCATTGAACCAGTTAAAATAAATCCCCCAATGATTACGAGATTCATATAAAGTCTGGAAGTATTTCAGCTGTCCTCTAGGCTGCACAACACATCTATCAGGTCGCGGTGCTGTTATAGCCTGTAACTAACATTAATCTTGAGTAGCGAGGGATAGCCTAAATTTCATTGAGGGAATTTAAATGAAGTTGTAGGTACATTTTTAACTCTTTACCGCAGATGTACGATCCAAAACTTTTCAAATTCTATTGTTTCCTAAAAAAGAAAAAAATATATAATATTAATAATTTAGACGTGCAACAAATGGAATAACAAAATCAGCAAACTCTCAATCTTCCTGCTTTTGGATACGAAAACAACCAAATAAATAAAAGAAAGTTTTCTTAGCTGATGTGAAAGGGCCAAAGCAAAGAACAAAAGAAAGAAACAATACAAAATGATTAATGACTTTTCAAGTGACTTGCCAGAAAAACAATTCAACATTACAATCACACACACTCAAACACATACACACACATACATTCTTCCACACAAGCAAAGCCACTCTTACACTATTATCTCCAACTAAAGCGCCATATCACAAAGGGAAAGAAGCGACCAGGCAACAACAACACCAAGAAAATCCCATAAAAAAGTGAAGATAAATTGAAGCAGAGTAAAGTTTATACACATAAGAAGTGAAATTAGGAATAACATACGACCTCAAGTCACTTAAACATGCTTGGTATGTCGAAAAAGAGCTCAGATTAAGAAAAATGAAGAATAGAAGGAAAAAAAAAAACATTAAGAACTCGACACAAACAAGCAAAACAATTGTAGTATAAAGAACAACAAAAACGTGTGGGGTCACGAAAATTAATGACTCGAATGACTTGCGAATGAAATGATGAAGCACATGCAGAGCAACAACTGCAAAAAATAACACCCATCATCATCACCATCAGTCTGCAGTACGGCAAACTACAAAAAATGACAGCTAAGACGGGAACAAAAAAAAAAAAAAAACTAAGGATAATTTTTGCAGGGTTTTTTTAGAGCAGGTACTTAAAAGAATGGATTTTATATATTAACAAATTAACCCTTTCTCAAATGTATGATTTCATCCGTGTTATGGAACTATTCAATACTGCAGTGAATCTAACTAAATCAGACGCCGAGTTTATGATTCTGGCGAGAAAATTGTAAAGACAACAAACAATTTTCAAATGTTTCGTTTTGCTTGTAGATATTCACCCCTATCGTGAATATTTTTTCCCTTGAAATTTATCAGATCCATTGCCTGTGGATTTGTAAAGCTTTCGAAAGAGGTGGTGGCAGAATTTTGGAAATCCTTGACAGAGGAGCTAAATAGTGCTGGTCCACCTATAAAACAAAAATTAACAAATACAAAAATTAACAAATGCATGTATGTATGTAAAAATATATAAAAATAACTTACGAGTGTGACATTCAAGCTTGAATTCCCTTTCCGATTATAGTACAGGTGATTATTTTCCTTCGAAGTTATAATATTGCCATGCGCCCCGTCAATACAACCCACAACACCAGGTATTAAATATTTGTGGTAAAATTCTTGGACTATACGTTTAGCCTCTTCTTCCGACGGATGAGTTATCCACTGGGAACATGTTTTAAAGAATATGGATCACCAATCTCTTATATTGTTGCAAAGCAATATGAGGCACTGCTTGATTCGATGAACAAGATGGTGCAACTGCTCCGGCGCGCGTGACGATGAAGATCGCCTAAGGTTTCCTTTTGATGACTCAAATTTAAACTTCGTACTTTAGAGTTTTCTACAGCCACGAAACTACTTCAGCAACGCATAGATTCTGGAACCTCTTATAACGGTTGTCCCGAAGTGCGGACCGCAATGGTCGGATTTGTCGCCCATTTGACTTATATCTTTAACACGAAGTGAAAAAAAAACTGGGAAGTAAATGGTAAAAATCCAAGTAAATTTCCAGCACACTGTTGCCTATTTGTTCATTCGGGTAGCACATAGTGCTGGCAGATCCTGTTAAATAATAGTTTTTCAAAAACAAAGCCTTCCTACCCCTCACTACTAATTCATTTCCATTTCCAAAGAAATAACACAAATATTTGGCAGTAATTGAAGTTACCGCTTTAGGTGTTATATACATAAGTTTCAAGCAAAATCGATTTTTCCCCACGTAACGTAATGCAAGTCCGTCCTATGGATCTGTGTTCTTATACAAATTTGTTGGTAACAAACTGCTCGTGAATGCCATTAAAATTAGAACAACATTTTTGTTGCACTTTCGATCTAAGCACCGACGACTTAAACTTTGCGATGTTGATTTAACTGCATAGTGCGAAGAGAGTACTATAATCTCCAGAATGCCACTTACTCTATTTTCGTCAACAATGAAATGGTTTCGTTCTTGCCTGATATCCAATCTTCAAACATGGTGTGACCTATGTATCATCCAAAGAATGAAATGTTGCTATCTTCTTTCAGAACTTTTAGTGTTTTTACCCTCATAATGATTACAACTTCTCTATTTTGCTGTTAGCAAGCTTATTATAATCCCATCCCCAGGAGATATTGAGATGTGCACTGATAACTCTTCACATGCCACCGGAGGCATATCTTCTTGGTGATCCTGCCGCCTTGATTTATTGTTACAACACTGGATGAAAGTATAACTTTATAACTTCGACGAGTAGAGATAAAAGCACTGGTACCACGGGAACCAATAGTCCCTGGGGCGCAAGTCCCATATTGGTAGATGGTGAGGCTTCTTCTACGGGAGTGTACTATTGCTGGCTGTGGCAAATCGAGGGAAAACCTTGGTGCAGGATCAATGTGGCATTGCATTTTAACGCATGGTGTAAGTAGAATAGACTAACACCAGGAGAATTGGTAGCTCTTAGCCTATCAGCAAAAGTTGGGATAATGGTCGAGGCAGCCACAGTCTTCAACAGATACCTAGAAATATGGGCGTTGGTGATCGCATTTCAACACAATCCCATCGGATTGTGTCGTGAGATTGGTGCGAGTGTAAATCATGGTGTATACTCGTATGTACCCTTGCCAGGATTTTTTGGGAAATCAAGCGATTACTTTCTTGCGACTTAAATAAGCGCTTTTCGTATCAACCTCCAATTATTTCCAATGATTCCCTTGCATGAGTATAGAGTAAAAATAGCTTTCATCAGCCCTTCCTTATTTTAAATTTGTAGGCAGCGCTAAAGAGGTGTAAAAATCTAAATCGGGTCAGCTATATTCGCTGGCTAACTGGAATTCTGAAATGATCGTTGAACACTAAAATCGTTCGATTTGTAAATGTAACGAATTCACTTTGTTATGTTCTGCATTTGATTTTCAATTTTTCGGAGTGTGCGTATATTATGTGTTGGTGTTTGTGTGTCTATGTTGAATGTGTGTGATTTGTTATCCTTAACTTGCGTGTTAATTGCAGCAAACGTCAAAAGTCGACAGTGTAGAATGGCTGACTGACATGATGTTGATGGTTCTGTTGATGACGTTGATAATGATGGCAATGATGGCAGTGACGAACGAAGATATGTTTTAACTACATTACCGCATAGAGGAAAAACCAAACTCAACCAACAAACACAAATAACAAACAACAACAAGAGAAAAAAAGAAAAAATCGACCACTTTAGTGATATAAAGCACACGATTATCATGACTTTAATACTATTGCTGCTGCCGATGATGAGGATAATGATGTAGATGTTAATGATGATGTTGCTGATGCCATCAACTGCCAGAATCTTGTATATAAAATATATAGAAATGGAGAAACACAACAAAACGCCAGCATCAGTCAAGATTTACAAAATGCGTTTGTAAACTGACAGTTTTGCTGCCAACTGTTGGTTGTGTAGTCAACATTTTGAAATCAAACAAGTAAATAACAACAGCAGCAGCAACATAACCATCAACCAACAAGAAAACACACAATGCTTTACAATATTCCTGAGATACACATCATTCAAGCAGCAGCAATGAAGCAAACAACCAACTAAGATTGATGCTTTAATGTAAAATAAATGATGATGGTGATTATTTTTCATTGAATGTTACTAAAAGTTACTAAACATTCATCTACAACTGACATTAAGATAAATACACAACAAACATTGCTTTCAAACTTACTTTCAATACAAAGGCAAACGTAAAAATCATTTAAATATTACAGGAGGGGAATATGGGCTCTTGAGTATTTAAGCAGACATTGGCATAACTTAAGGTTCGTAAGAGAAAATTTTTTGGTTGTTATTTTTCAAAGCCCTTTTAGTTTACCTTCGTAGAATGGAAAGCTATTTTTAATGCTGCTACAGTCATGCTTCTCCATTTTTATTAATCTATCCCAGCCAAAAGTAATCACCCAATCATCAATCTACCCAGTCTAAATTTCTAGTCACTCATCTACCAATCAGTCTTAAACATTTTAAGGAACAAATGTAGTTGTGTCTAAGAGTAAATACGCCAGTTTAACTATGTCCAATATGATGTTGTTGTAATGGCAATAATAACTCTTACCATTGTTGTGGTCTTATAAATTCAAAGAGTCATATATTGTTTGCTAAATTTCAATTGTCATTTTTTGCTTTCATAATGCAAGTAAAAGATTCATTCATCAATCACTAAGATGGAGTGGAGATGAAAGGATTAGAAATATTATGGAATAGTACTTAAGCTAATTAAACATAATCTCTGCAAAAACTTCCATTGCCGAATAAACAGTTTAGATGCGAAAAAGCTATGTTCTCACTTTTATCTTGCGATTTTATTGCCAAACACATTAAGAAGATGGGCCTGCAACAGAACAAGATTCAAATGTCCCAGTAGCTCAATGTTATTGACGATCAGTAGGATTCGAAATTTTCGAAATTATACTTTTCTTTGGTAGAAAAATGTTTTTTAGCGACGTGGCGGTTTCTTTTCTGTTATGGAACAACGCCCTGCGTCCTTTACAAGGTGGCAATGCAACAAAACATAACTCTTGGAAGAATATATTCTACTGGCGGTATACTTGATCCCAACTGCTTCAACAACAACTTTGCTGAGGTTCTTACCATCATTACCGAGTGCTACAGATTAATGATAACCAATTTATCTTCACCCGAGTCGAAGGATGTAGACGAAAACAACATACATGAAGTTCGCACCAAAGTCGCACAATTTGACCTTTCTAGCCTTTTTGTTGTGAGCCTCTGCAATTTACCCGTAACCGATGCGCTTAGGGGCAACATAACCCTAGCTATTATTGGAATTCGGTCAGATCTATGCAGCAGAGTCAGTGAAATTGGACATCTAGTATCTGTACTGCCATAAACTATATAATGGTATATATGACACTTTAAAATTCAAAATGAATTTCCTTATTAATTTTAATTAATTTTAATGGGGCCAATAGAAACCCCTCTTATTTAGTTTATTTGTTTTTTATTTTTATAATAATATATAAAAAATACCCCAAAAGAGAATACTCATCTACTCTCTAACTCGCCAAGCCAATTACCAAATTTATACTCTTCCTCAAAGTCTAAGCTGCATGACGGCTGGGGCGTCCACAGATCACAAGTAATATTTAATGTATTCTATTACACATGTCTGTATATATTTATTCTATTACACATTTAAAAGCTTATACCCCCAACAGACATGTGGGTTCTATACCATGGTTAGTATATTATGGGTTTGATGCTATGTTAAGGTGACAGACATTTAATGGCTGTACTAATGGTTTGTGTTTTTGATAATTAAATTAAAAAGTTCATACTGAAAAAGATAATGTGCCTTGGATAGACTCTATGAAACAAAAATCACAAAAATTGACGTTTTAAGGCTAATAAAATACAAAGCCCTAAATTATGCTACAGAAGCTGTATTTAATGATGGGTTGTCCCCAAAGAAAGAGACCAATATAACATGTAAAAATAATGCGAAAAATTATCAAGACAAAGCAAAAAACCATATAAAAAGTAAATAATGAATATTGAACTTATCTTTTAATATTTACAGCAGAAGTTATTCTCTATATTTATTTAAAATAAATATAAACCGTCCAAACCTTATTTCTATCCAAAATAAAAAAGAAATATTTAACAAAGAGAATAAGAGCGGTCAAACATTTACTCGTGTTATCTCTATTGACTTTGTGCCGCTGTGCTGGCTATTTATTATTTAAGCACAGTAATTCAACTATTCCAAAAGTATACACTTGATAAAACCACAAACAATTGAAAGCCTGCCCCGACGTTAAAGTTACACCTTTGCACAAGCTTTTTTTAAGCTTTTATAAATCAAAGCTTTTACACAATAAAGATATATACTATAACGCATTCTATAAAAATAAACAGCATAGTTTTAGGCTTCATAAGCAATTGCTCTCAGACTCCTTAGTTTAGATTATTGGTGTTTTTTGTTTAAGATGCGATAAGTACTTTACGTAGCAAAGGCGTAAACCATACATGAGTTCTCTACGAAACAGTAGATGGTACAGACTAAACACTGTATATAGGTATTGCCTATAAATCAAACGATTATGGTTTTTGTTTTGTATTAAAATCTCTTTATTTTGTTTTCTTGTATTTTCAATTTCTAGAAGGCTTGTTACTTATTTCGGTAGTTTTAAACAACTGTCAATAACATATGTATGTATGTGCTAATAGAAAAGGTTGATTATATTTTGCCGTGTTGTATTTTTAAGTCATGAGTAGACAAGGTTGCCACACACTCTATAATATTGCTTACAGAATAATTTCTTTTTTACGACTCGGTTATTTAAATGTTTTTTTTACAATTATAACCACCATTTGTTTTGCAAAATTTTCATCCTTCCGCAATAACTTTGCAGTGCTAGGAATTATGGTTTTCATATGCTTACATAAAATATCCGAAATCTGTATATTTTATTACAATTTTTGAGTGTTATTCTAGTTGTGTTTTCCAAGACATACATAAATGACATTTTTGGCTACTTGACAGCAATATTTATAAAAATTTTCCTCATAAGCAGTTATTTCTGAGAGCGGATTTAAAATACTTTTCTTGTGGTTCCAAAACGTACAACTTTAGTTTTCCACTTTACCTCTTGAAAAAATGTATCACAGGCAGAATAGAGAAAGCTCTCTGCAATAGACAACAAATGACTTATAACATTTTCAGGTGATAATATTATAATAAAATAAAACATTGCTACAAGTGAAATCACTTT
Organism: Phania funesta; assembly: GCA_963932375.1. Lineage (NCBI taxonomy): Eukaryota > Metazoa > Arthropoda > Insecta > Diptera > Tachinidae > Phania > Phania funesta. Next base: position 95,790,084 of record OZ010653.1, on the reverse strand, counting down.
GAAAATAATTTCACTTCGGTCATAAAATTTATATATGCATGTCAAATTTTGCAAACTACGAGTACAACACTACGACTCAAACAGAGTACAAGAACATGTGCGTAAAAAATGTGTAAAAATGAATTAACAAATTTATTAATAACATGAACTGAAAAATGTTACCTTCACACACTTACATACATGCGAAATGCTGTCGATCAATAGCGATTGAAAAGAAGCTCTACAGTTAAAAAACAAGTGCAATGTCGATAATATTTGGAACTAAACAGAGTTTTCCAAATTATAATTTTTGTATAATATTCAAGGACAACAAACATCAGCAAAGATGAATAAAAATTATTTTCGATTATGTGAGCTACTTTCTTTGGAAAGGGATGTACTAGAGAAGACAGTTAGTGAATTATAGAGAATATTTAACAAATTTGCAGTTGAATGTTATGTTTCTTTTCACAACAGTGTTGCGAAGATCCTCTGGTGTTATAAAGGCGCATTACCTAAAGCTAGTAAAGCCATTTTAAAGTATATTTTGCTTCACCGACGATAAAGGATTCATGAAAGTGTTAATTGTTGACACCATAAAGTGAAAATTTTACTGCCTCATAGGAAGGTAAGTCGGTTTAGTTATGTTCATCTGTTCATCTCCCCGCTGTTGAAAAGTACTTTCCGAATATCCTATAGAACTTATGGCTCTATTTGTGCGATATTCTTAGGCGTATTGGTCCACAAAATCACAAGATAGGAGAAAAAATTCCGTTATTTAATATTTCCCATAAGAATTAACGAGGCTAAAACTCGACTTCTTTCTACATCATAAAAAGATATTCCTAACTTATTCTGTTTCATTCGATAGGTTTAGTGTCATCACTAGAACAATGATCGATTATTTTTCTGTCATCACTAATAACATGAATGAAATGAGTTTTGTTTGTCTGTATTTACTTGTTTATTTTTATAAAATTCCTTATTCGATGTAAATTTTTCGAACTAGAATTGAAGCGACACCGCGAATAACGTTGTAAAAGCCACATTTTGCAAAACCTGTTTTTAGCAGATTACCGCTAAAATTACTCTCTTACAATTGTTCAAACACCAAAACATCAAAATTATGCATTTTATAACCGTCAAAACGCATTTACAATGAGTCAGTCAGTGGAAGAACGTTGTAAGTTATAAATAAAATACTACGAACGGAATTTATTTTATTTTTATTATTTTTGATAAACTAAACAAAAAATAAAGAAAGAGATAATTAAACCGTTTAAATACGTTTTTTTGCTCTCCTTAAAAATTATTATTTTGTCATTTGCAATAATTAAATTAATTTGTTAGGCTTAAGTTCGATTGTTTGCTATTTCGGTTAAAAAAGAAATATTAGACAACTATCAACTTAAACATCATCTATTTAATCCGAATAATGAAGACAAATGGAATATGAGAAAGAAAATTTTTCTAAATTCATGTATTTGCCTTTTAAAAAATATTATTTCTAACATTTCACTTGTTTTGTCTAATAAAATTTTAACTTTTACTGTGTTCAAAAAGAGTAAAAAACGACTTCAGACTAACAAATTAAATTTTTTTTAATAAAATAGAACATGAATGATTTAATGTCTAAATTTTAATGTTTTATTGTTAAAACGGTTTTAAATACATTTTTTAAATTTTTTTTTTTTTTTTTGTTAGTGAGTTGTGTTGGTGGATGTAAGATATTGCAAATGTTAGTCACTGTAAAAAGTCTATAAAAGAAAGCTCGCTATATTTATTTCTATACCCATTAAGTTCTGGTGTTCCTGGTCTCTACGAGAAGCGTAGTGGATTTAATGTTATGGTGCTTTGCAATCAAGCTCCTGAGGTCTGGAGATCACTTGAAGCCAGGATAACAAATTGATTGAGATTTTCATTACCAAGCATTAAGAGCCTTGAAGTATATATCGAAGGGTTAGAATTGTGAAGCATAAACAAGTGGAATTTCACGTAAGTATTTGGAAACATAACTGAAGGTAGAAAATCTCTATTAAAACCTAATAGCCTCCTCGAAGGTTAAATTATTACATGTTTGAGGTAGACATTTCCTTGATTAAAAATTACCAAAAATAACTTGACCGATATTAAATATCGAATGGGATTAAAAACATCCCATACTGTCATACATATGTCAAACGCAGGCTTCTGAAAGGGTCTTTCCCATGGTTTTACTAGAGACAGTTTATTCTTGTATTGTAGTATCTCAATGAAGTATTGCTTTCATGAACTGCCAAGATTATAGGTTACAAAATGGGCGCTATTTTATTTTTAAAGAAAAGACCCCATTATGAAACCTCGGCTTCCTTAAACCACAGCAAACCATTTTTTTGCATCTAGTGGCAGCCTAATGTTAAACATGGGGGTTCCAGTGTGATGACGCAGGGATGCTACAGTTGGTGGCAAACTGGCTTACTCGTAAAATTATGAAGAAAGAAGACTACCTAAATATTTTACAGTCCAGTTTACCAGAATTCCTAGACATAAGCGCTTACCCAAAAAGAAAGTTATTTTCCAGCAGGTCCACGATCCGAAACACACTGCAAAAATTGGTTAACAATGACAGTCGCAACCATAATTTGCAGTTAATGTATTAGCCTGCAAAACGCCCTGGTCTCAATAGCCCTTCTGAAAACATAGAGGAACATGAGTGGAAACAAATTCTTTTTACAATTATTGAAAATCTTGTTGAGAATACTATTAATATACACCCAAAGGCAATAACACCGGCATAAAATATTAAGGGCTATGGACAAAATATTAAAAGTAGTTAGTATTCATTTTTGATTTGAAATTCCGACCAGTTTTTTTGATGTAGATCTTTGGAACGAATGTCTGTCATCCCTTGTCGTTCGAAAAATGTAAAGCGTTTTCTTTTTATAGCTGAGCAATGAATAAAGTTTTGTTTAATTTGGGTGCGTATGTCTGCAGAGATATTTCTGTCGAATTATTAAACATTTGCTCAGCTTAGTTCGCTTCTGTATTAATTTGCTCACAACGCTCAAAATGCACATCTTATGGATTGAAGACTTACGCAAACTCGGAGAATAATTGCTAGAGGTTATACCAGGCTGAGACTTTCACTAATAAAATGTGCTATGCAATATTTAGTTAAAGTAACGGGAATATTTGCTCGAATTCACTTTTTTCTCTCAAAAGTCACTTTTGGAAAAGCGCCTCATAAGCAAGCAACCGTTAGAGGTTAAATGTGTTTTAAAGAATGTAAAAATTAAATTCTTTTGAATTGTCTCTCCGACATCAGGGCAATTAAAAGACTTTTTGTAGGGTACTAAAAATTAAAGAAAATCGCTACATGTAGAATGAAACATCTACTCACATGTACGAGTATAAAGATGTCAGACAATCTAAAGAAGAAGTTGTAAGTGTTAAATGAAAATGCATTTAACAAACGTACAAAATATTGAAACGATGAAGTACTTACTTGTACAAAATAGTGATGGCCGCTATAAATTGAGTCAAGGATGACTAACTAAAAACAACAAAAAAATATTTGGCCACAAACTACAACTGCGTTCTTTTATAAATGGTGTGAAAATTATACTACTTGCTAGTTTTTCTTTTGAATATCTTTAATTCAAGTACTTGTACTTTACGAACGCAGTTTGTTGCATACAACATCCGCCAAGTGTATTAAATGTATAGATAAATTACCAGAGCAACCAATGGATAGATAGAGTTTCTTTACATGTTCCAGACGCACCGTTTTAAATGCTTGTGTCTCATAAGTCTCTCTACTTAATATTCGTTTTACTTTTGGCTACAGAATATTCATTGTCATTGGAATTTGAACGTTGTAGTTTTTGGACTTTATTTGAGAAGTTCTTCTACTGGCCAGTGTAATGGTAGCGTATAGCAGCACATGGATGGCGTTTCTTATCAACTGAAATTATCTTTTCAACGCATTGTAGGAAATGCGTCCGATTCCTGAAGTCATTATAAACAAGTCTTTTTGTCAGGCGTATTTTTTAACGGCATTTTAAGCGCCTTTTTCACGTGGTGAATTTTGTTTTGTGCATGCAAAGTGTTTAGTTTTGTAGAACGGAATGGGGAGAACATTCCGCTGCATTATGGGAACATACATATGAAAGGAATTGGACAATTCATTAAGCAATAAATGATTAATTTCAATATTTGAAAGATAATATTTGAAAAATTCAACTTTTGGTAATATTATTATATTGAATTTGAATTTCGCACAATTAGACTTCCAAATCATTTAGATAAATATTAGAATATATTTTCCGTGTTTTTTAGGGGCATCGAATTTTAAGTTGGCAATACTGCTTGATATGTTTACAGTATGTTTGGAGGTTAACGCTATTAAGGCCTTAATTGAGCCAAATTTACCATAAAAATGTCAAGTAATAAATTAACCAATTAGTACTAAGCTGCACCATGAATTGAATCAAATTCGCAATACAACTCTTGTAAAGTATGTTTAGTGAGCAGAAAATTCTGTATAAAGAACACATTAAAAGTAATGGACCACTAACTAGACCCGACAAATTACAACAACATTACTACAATTATGCGAAAGAGACAACAAATTTTATTATTATCAACTTAGCAATTTTGTACTTAAAAATGTATAACGCATGATGCCACGACTTTTCAAACATCATTGCTGGCTCATGAAAATTTTTCAAGCCATCAAATAACAATTGAGTAAGATAAATGGCATATGTGGAAACACCGAACTTTATAACTCAATTTAGAACTAAACACACTTTTAGTTTGAACAACGCCTGAACATTTTTTACGAAAAGCAAAAAATTGATCTGTGTATGTCCAAAACTTTTTCAATTGGAAACTGAAAAGGAAATGTAGATTAAATGGAAAATGTTTAATTAAAAAAGGGGTTTGTGGGAAATTTCGCTTTAACTACAAGTTCAAAAGTTGCTAGTTTGCGTGGTCCACTAACTTGAACGTCTATTCCTCTCCGTTGTATACACAGGTTCCATCGATTTTATAACATCACATCAAAGTTTGATATTGAAATTGTAATTTAACATGCATAATTTGACACATGCCATCTGCCGAAAACTCTAAACAGAAAAATCCAATAGAAATCAGTGATTGATGGACCGAAGGGTTCTAAAATAGATATTACCGCACTCGAGGTCATTATTTACACACCGAGCATAGAGTCGCAATAAAATTAGTCCAGTATACTTGATATATATAAAGCTGGACGTTTAATTTCTTTCCAGTTTAGATCTAGGCTAGATAACTCGGAATGTATTTGTACTTTGCACCTTTGATCTGGTCTTTTCCTTCTGCGGCTACCTTGCAGATTCTAGTCTTTCGCTTGCTTCGCACTGTTAGTCAGATGTTTGCGTAACGTCTGACCGATCCAATTCCATTTCGCTTTCGGGTCTTATTTTGAATCGGTTGTTGTTTTGTTTCAGACCAAAGCTAGTATATCGAGAATCTTTTTAAGGGTCTGTTTAAAAACTCTTGTAGAGCTTGTAAGTGACTTTGTGTTAAATTTCCCGACTCGCACACATACAAAAGTGTGGATTTCATGTTAGTGTTAAATATGTTTCGCTTTGTTCGACTTTATAAATATACCGAGTTCCACACCAGATTAAGCCTTCCGTATTCTCGTCGGGACTTATTCATTCGATATAACTTTAGGTCCGCCGCTTTTATTTAATATGCTTCCATGGTAACAAAGAAGTTTTGCTTCGTACATACAAAGTTTGTTTGATATTTGTGTTTATTCGAATTTCGTTTGTTTAGCCAACAATTAGGCAATTCAGACCGACCTGTGTTCTACGATCACAAGATTTGTATGCGCGGAAACCGGCTTGTTCATTTTTGATATTAGAAGAAAAAGTTTTATTTCGAATCTGGGTTATGGCCTGGTAAGGAGAATAATTCTTCTCTAGATTTTACGATACGTTAAATCAACTTTTTTGAAGGTTCACAGTCACACTCTCAGCGATATCCTCTGGTAACATTTCTGAGGCACATAAATGGTGCCAGTATTTTGGCACTCGTTATAGCCTTGACTTTTAGTAGCTCTGCCGATTTGTACGTTATCTATACCAGGGGATTTGATGTTTTTGATCGATTTTCGCTAATCTTCGGGCCGCTGGTGATTATATTCGGGTTTGCTGTGTGTGAATTGCTGTTGGAAATTCTTTAGGTTCCGATTGGTGGTGATGGAATAGTTTTATATAATGCCGAATTGGTTATAGGCAAAATTATACCTCTAATAGTATCCTTTTTGTAAAGATTTTTATTTCGTTGCTCAACAGTAACAAAAGCACGAAATACTACAGGAATCCCCGTAGTACATTAGAAAGTTTAGTGCATTATGATCAAAGTTAACACAGCTTTGAATCTATTCGATTGTCTACGATAAATAGTGAAGAAGAAAATTCTAAATTAATTCTTCTCGAACTCACAAAGCCTTAAAAGATTACACCTGTGTTATTTTTTATAATATAGAAGCAATATCAAAGCAGACCGCTAACTTTATGAGTTCTTTTTAGGCCCCGTTTTGTAATTTACGACTACCTTACTTTCATTCAAAGCTCGTGATACCACTAGTAGACTATAGTGATTTCAGACTGTCAACTGGTGACTGTCGACCTTCTTCCTCATCACGGTGTCTCTTGTCAGTTGCCATAATTTATATAAGGCTTAGGTCTTCCATGGCATTCACATTTAACAAGTGTCTGCCCGTAAATCTCAGCATTATGCAAGCCAGTGCTGGACTCTACCGTCTAAGCCTCTTCCGCAGCAGTATCTTTGGAGACAGATCCTTTCACCACTTACTAGGTTTTCATGTCCGTGGATTAGGAATTTTTTTATAGGAGAGTGTTAACTTCTTTACACTCAACCTTTTTAGCCAGACTCCTTCCAGAGACAGGAACCTGTTACCGGTCGTCACCACCTGGAGGTATAAACCAGAACTTTGGGCAGTGCACCTAGTTTACGGCAAGCCATGTGTTTTTGCCTGCCAGCCATCAGCCACACCTGTGTATTAATGATCCTAGTGAAACAAATTGTTTCCCTTTTTTAGAAAATTTTAAAGCGAAGTGAGATACTACTAAATACTTGAGCGTTTGCAGCTCAAACACAATTCCAACCAAACATTTATGACGTTTAGCGTACGAATATCTCATAGTCGTCTATTATCAAACAACCTAAAGTGTTTAACATTTTTATATTCACAATTAGGTTTAACAAAATGCAGCAAATTCCCAAGAAAAACGTATTTTAGCATTAAAAATGCTTATCTAAGCCTGACTTCATAAAACATAAAAAGATAATAAACTTTCATTTCCTTAAAGAAACATGACAAATACCCGCAATTCTTTCACTTCAAATTTAACGTACAAGTGTAAATGATATCCTGGGGTTAAATTTTAGCCACTAACAACAAGTGATAATTGTATATTTCGCGTTAAATCTAGGAAAATCCTACATGAGAAAAAACTCTTTTTACAAGTCACAATTATAAGCTGTAATTAAAGTAAAATATTTTATTTCCATAATAGTTATGCTGTTTTTTTCTACTTTTTTTTATATGTATGTACATACTTCTTAGTCTCTTGCTAACGAACGCTCCTAGTCGAAAAGTCAAGTGTCTTCTAACGTTAAAAGCGGCACTTGCCGCACGAAGAAAAGGCATAAAATAATAAAAGTTTCATGAAATACATCGTTGTAAGTTTCAAAAGTTGTTATTAACCTGATAATGGAAATCAAATCAAGGAGTTGACCAACTACATCGACACACACACAAATCTAAGCGACCACTATGCAGCTTCAAAATCAAAACTGGGTCAATTTGTGGCATTATTAGTTTAGTAGAACGAATAGAAAAAATTATTCGTTTTTGTTTGGCAATAATATGACGATTTTCCATAAGTATGTCAAAAAATAATGAAACATTTCTTGAGCAATAGCAAAGGCAAAAACAAAAACATGATGAAAACCTAAAATTATGGCTGCTAGATCAAATATTTTAAATAGACAAACTAGGAAAAACTTCAATATAATTTGTTTTTTTTTTTTGGTTTTTTGTTTTAGTTTTGCACAATTCAATTGAATCAAGTTTATGGATTGAATGCAGACATTTATATTGTTAACTTAAAGATAATTGAAAATTCAATAAAGAACGCAATGAAGAAGCTAAATAAAAAAAATATAAATAAATAACAATATAAAATAATTACCTACCAATAACTTGCAACATAGTTATCTAAAACTATAATCATCATTATACACTTACCAAAAAGTTTGGTGAACATTTCGTAACCATAACAGAGAAATCTTCATTAAAAGTTCATTATTCAAAATTTCATCTTTAAACTATACGAGAGTTGTAATACTCTCTCCCCTGCATAGACAGTAGCAAGGGGGAAAAAATAGTACAGTATATTTATTTCAGGATTCTGAGAAGCCTTCTCCCTCCTTAAGAGAATTTTGATTTCTGAAGCACTTTTCTTGGGACAGAAATTAATTAAAAACGATGGCATCTCAGTCGTGGCTAAGACGGCATCGTGAAGATGTTGCAATCGAGCGCTTCCAGCAATAATTGACGGTAACTGCCCGACTAGTTGTTCGTGCTACTGCGGAGAGTAAAAATTTGTTGGCCATAGTTAAATCTCTTATACCTCTTCTCCGAGGAATGGATGTGGTATCCGCCTCTGCCATAAGAGATAAGTTCAAAGTTGAGCCATAGTGCTAAAATAACCAACCATGGTAAGGAAATCACATATGAGCACATATAAAAATACATTGAGGTACCTCGGTCGTAAAATCACAAGAAGGACCTATTTATTCGCCAAATTTATTTAACGGATTTAGCACTCTAGGATTCGCAACCTTTACTAAACATCTTCTGTGGTTATTTTGCGAAGCTACACGCATTTTAGTTAATTAAAGTAAATCGCATAAAAAAATGACGGCGCAAAAATAAAGATTTTTTATCAAATTTGATTGAGTTTTGTTCCTAATTGGATAGCTTGGTGGCAGCCCTCGAGCGTATTTAACCGGCTTTTGGCTGGTATAATGCGTAATTTGTGGCATCTAGTAAACTGATGTTGGCTGAAAGTTACACTTATTTCACCAATCTGTAATTTGTTATTTTATAAACACCATAAAAAAAATATTTTCGAGCCTCCCCAAGGGGCAAGGTTTAAAAGTCTACGATTAGCCGTTCGTTGGCGGGAGGACCATGAAAAATGTTACGCTTCTGTTTGATAGAAAATAAAATGTAAAAGCGCAGTGAAATAAAAATGTCGTAATTCGGAATTTGCGACCGTTTCAGCATTTTTATAGACTTAATGTTTACCTTATTTCAATATTATTTATTTTAGTAAAAATTTTATTTTAACTGTTTAGGCATATTTATGTTGATACTAACTTTTTAAATTTTAGGAAAGTAGCTATTTTTTTTAGCTTCGGTTATGACAATATTAACAAGGTGTCACATACTTTACTAGTTACAGATTTTAGAAGATTTATATAACCTAGTGATATCTCCCACTCTTTAAGCCGGATTATAGGTAGCGACTCTTATCAAAATGCTTTTAAAATAACGCCAAAAACTTTGGTTTTTTAAGTTGTGGCACTAAGGTTGAAGCAAAATATAATATTTGTAGAACTCAATAAAAACAGGTAAAATGTGTAAATGTCTTTGTAAACAAAAAGTTTCAGAAAATTCTGGGGTTTAACTTTTCCTATCCCGGTAATTCGTGATTTCCCGTTCGGCATCCCTTTATGATACAGAAAATTTAATCTCATATCTTCGCTGAAATCATTAAACACACTAAAATTGGTTTATAAATGAAGAAAAAATTTTCAAAATTTTTCAAAAATTCGCCAAATTTTCGGAATGCAAAAGCCACCAAATGAGCGCATATGGCCCATTCACATTTTCAGTACTAAAATAGGTAAAATAAGATTTTTTTAAATGACCAAAATGTGACAATTTAATAATAATTAATAAACGCTAAAATTAGAGTAAATTGTCGAAAGCATAAAAATCGACAAAAGCCAGTTCATAAGCAGTGAATTATTCTAATTTTCATATTTTTCGAAGGGCAGATTACTACTTTTTTATTTAAATCCAATAATGTAATGCAACGAAAGTATATATTCCTAAATATTTTTGTATAAAGGATTTCAGCCACAAGCCTTTTTTAAAGTATGCAAGACAAATTCCAATCTCAAATTGAACCACATTAATTTTTTTCATAAGATCTTATAACTATTTAAGAGCTTCAACATCATTTTGTCTAAATGTATAAAACAAAACAAAGGAAAAAAAAGGACCAAGTCATCAAAACTTACAAGAACTTGTAATAATTCAACGTTATTTGTTGAAGCTGTAACAACGATAGTTGTTGCAACAATCATATAACTCCACTGTATAATACACAACGAACGCTAGCAACGGCAAAAACAATAATAATCTATAAACAAAACCACAACCTACCACTTACAAATAATATCTAATACAACAAGAATATTTGTTATTTTTCCGCTGCCTACTCAATAAACCAACGAACAGCAAGAAAAAAACACTAAATAAAACAGCAACTATAACAAAAACAATATATCAAAATAATAACAAAACGCCCAACTGTGGACCAACACGGTAGTCAATTTTCCTATGCAGAACTGTGCAATAATATTTGAGAGAGTAACGAAGCGCATTTACACCGCCACCTGTGTATGAAGTCATTTTATATACAACGTATACATATGTATGATGTAACTTACCTTATAATGTTGAGACTATAATGTACTCGTATACTGAATTATTAAACTGTTTTAAACTGTTCTATTGAATACCTCCTTCCAAGTCTATTCTCTTTCGACTCAATAAGGCTGGGATCATAAAGAGCAAGTTTTCTCGAATTCAGAAACAAAACCAATTCTGGAATTCCGCTCTTTTTTGCTTACAATTTGTTTTTGTTTAAAATTGGGAATGAATGAACTACAAAAGAGACTGTGGGTATCAGCAAATCTGTACTCGTTTCTAATTTTGCTACTTCTCTCGTCGACAAACTCAGAATTTGAGCAATTAAAATAACTCTGTTTGATCCTGGTCTTGCAATGGAAAAATTTAATGATCGTCTTATTTTATATTAATCGTATACGTTGTCTGTCTTTCTGCTTGCCAGTTCATATGAACGGTAAATTCCAAGGGGTCACCATAACGGACCTCTATTTTACCATGACAAGTTAGACAAATTATCTGAACAAAATTTACCTAGAGAAGTTTTTATCTACTAGCTTTTAGAACGTATTTGGATGTCCTTTAGTTAGAATCAGAATAATAAGCAAATTTATAGTTTTTAAAACCAAAATATTCATACCCTGTTCTAAAACTAATGGTTACTCAGTAGAGAAAATTGGGGTGATCAGCACCAGCCCTTCAAATCGCATATCACTGACATGTGTCTATTTTGAACCTAGGCTGACCCAAGAATACTTGTATCAGATGATGAAGCATTCAATAGTATCCCTGATATAAGTGGGTTATTATCGAAATGTGTCCACGCCAATATTGCCATCTTGATTGCCCTTTCTCGGCTTGCAGTCAGCCTGATGACTGTGAGTACCCACTTGTGGAACAAATAGGCTAATCTGCGGGTAAATTACAGTAGTCGATATCGAGCGAAGTTTCCATTTATTTTTATCATAGCTTTTTTATGATACTTGACAAAAATGTTGCGTACAATATTTTGCTCCAACACATTTGCCTCCAACACTGAATACCGCAATTTCAATTAAAATTTCCATTTAATTTCTATTGAAATTTCGATCTAGACCTCCTGGTCTAGACAAAGTCGAGAATTCGAGAATGTGCTATTTAAGAACATCGTTTACTGGAAGGTAACCATGTTTTATCTCCCTAGTCTTGGCCCTGCTTTGCACGATTCGGACCAAGTTTATCTGGAACAACGTTCCCCAATTCAAGTCGTGCAATATTTTATTTAATTATTCCAATGTAATTTAGTTCGCACTTTTAATAATTTCGGGTACCCTTTGGTTGCCACATCAGCTCCAAACTAGACACAATGTTAAACGTAACGTTTTTTTTTCTAGATTCGCTTGTGCATGTTTCTTAGATGTTGTTGTCTTATATTGTATTCGTTGTAATTTTCAAATAATCAAACTTCCTATTAAAGATGTACAATAAAATCACAGTGTTTCCTTGCAAAACAGAAAATGATAACAATTATGAAAACCAAAAACTATAACGGGGACTTTCATGCAAAATTGCCCCAGATTGAGAAAGATATAATAACTTAAACATTTCTCTTTCAACATTTAAATTAAGAAACTAACTATAAAATACAATTAACAGGCAAACTGCAAAATGCAATTAAATATATTTGTATAAAAATGTTGCTTTAGTATCCTGTTTTAAACACTGTGCTACTGCAATCTTAAGCAAGAAAAACAAATAGACAATTTAGTTTAATAAAAAAAATTTCTGATTAATCAATTCTAGAGTATGAAAATTATGTTCACAAATAGACAGCAACACAGTGGATGAAGAAATTTCACAACTTTGCATTGAATTCACAAAATTGAAAAAGAAAAACCTGAAAAAAAAACAAAATTTGTATTACAAAATGATTTCTATCTTAGGCAAATTTCCTAGTCGTTGTTATACGAGTACGAGCATATTCTATTTTTTGGTGCTTTTATAATTGACTGCCATAAATATTATATGAGTAAGTGTCTTTAGGCGAACCAGAGGTGAAATTTTCTCTAAACACCTGTTGATGCTGCTTGCGTTGATCTCAAAGACTTGAATTATTTGTAAACTCCTTTTGCCGGTTAAGTTGTAAAAGAAATTAATTAAAAATCTTCAATACTTTGTAAATTTTTGTGTAACATATTTTTTATTTATTTTTTTATATTTTGCTTTTAGATCAAAGCAATAAGAGAAGTGCGGCAACTGCAAAAATTAATTAAAAAGCCATTAATATTGCGCTGGTTTTTCTTATATTGATAGGATTATTTTAATGATTTATTAGGAGGAATAATCTTTACGAACCTGCAAAGTTGGATTTGGAAGGAAATTTCTGAATTTTTTAATCGTGCTTTATTATTTGTGAGTCACATCCGCGAGATAATAACGGACTTCTTGTGGCTAGAAATTGAGGATATGCACCAGGACGATATGTGGTACCAACAGAATGGTGCCAATTACCACACAGCCTACGAAACAATAGCTCTTTTGCGTGAGAAATTCAATGGCCGGGTAATCTCACGCCGAAGCGATGTTAATTGGCCGTCACGGTCAAGCGACTTGATACCGTTGGACTTCTTTCTTTTGGGATATTTAAAAGAAAAAATATACGTCAACAAGCCAAGAACAATTGAAGAGCTAAAGGATGAGATGATTCGGCACATTAACGACATTGAACCGCAATTATGTCTCAGAGTTATTGAAAATATCGAGAAGCGGATAAAGGTATACCACCAAAGCCGTGGCGAACATTTGGCCGATGTTTTTTTTTATACATAATTGTCATAGATCCTTCTATCATAACAAAAAAATATTAAGATAATTCTCTGAAATTTTTGTTGTTTTATTTACAATAAACATCGTGTGTTTTGGTTGGATCACCCAATATTAACCCTAATCATGTATATTTCATTTCTCGAAATAAAACTTTAGTTGTGTAAAATTTTCTTTATAATAATTTCTAACGAAAGTCAAGGCAACGGAACCATTGCCTATGACCTTGTGAAGCTATCCCAAGGTGCCCCGTAGGTTCAACCTGAATTCAAGGGTACTGCAAGGCTCCGTAGTTTCTCCTATGCTATTTCTTATTTTTCTTAATGCTCCTCTATGTCGCACTTCTAATCGTATTTATGCTTTTGCAGATGATAGCACTACCTATTTCTGACGGAAAATAGAGTACAACATCCATGCGAGTGTCAAGAGAGTGTCAAAATGCTTATCGGTGACAGTAGGATATCCAAATCTATTGAGTCTCTGGAACATCGAAGCAGCGTAAGTTGTGTGTTGTTGTTTTAGCTTTACCACAACGCTATGTTAATGAACGTTAATGAACTTGTTTCTGATATGCGAATACATGCACGTATCACATGCTCCTCATTAAGGACTTATCCGTTTGTGGTAGATTGACCAGTGGACCGCACAGCACGCTATAGGAAAATCTTTTTCTTTAGCCATAAGGTTCGGATTAACTCCCAGCAGATATTTTTACGTCGAATCTTCATAATTACTACTCCATAAACATAGCTGTTTTTGCTAGTTCCAGCGCAATGTGTTGAAAGAGTAGAGGTCATCCCTGATTATTGGCGCAAAAAAAAAATAAGGCAAATGACTTACCAACGCATAAAAGAAAACTTTTTGCCAAAGATCGCGCGTGATGTTTGTACGAGACTAATTGGCACGTATAGGAAACACTGATGTATCTTCTTATCCACCATAGGAATGATTATCATTTTGTAGATCGTTTCATTATTCGGATCAGCACTTTTCAAATCTGGCAAAAGCACTCCATTTTCAGAAAGAACGACAAGAACTAAGCGTAAGTATTCCAGTATCTATCCGTCATAGTTTCGTACTCTAGCATAGAGTTGGTACATACCTAAAACAAGTGGCAAATGGGCGATCCCTTGCTTGAGACTGTTGCTGTGCATGGGATGTCTCAATAAAACTGCAATTGCTGCAATAAATCACTGACGTCCTGCTAAAAACAGATGTCGTCCAGTTAAGGCTTTAAAAACTGAGTTATCACGTTCCTCAGTTGTCATGTTGTCCGTTCACAGTCGCAGCTGGATTTACATTTTTAGGTTGGGGGACACTCTCGTTTATGGCAACTATATTTTCAAGAGGCTGACAGATAAGTCGATGCAAAGAAGACCCCATTTCTACCAATTATTTGACCACTCTTCGAATTGTTGATACATTACATGCATTTAGGTTAGGTCAGTTATTTATGGATCCGCTAATGTAGACTCTGAATAAGAATTAAAGTTAAAAACTTGAGAGGGTTTATTGGAAAATTAGTGATTAGCGTAGAGATTAGGAGCTACTTTTTTTCCAACGGATTAGGAGCTACTATGTTCGTACTAAGCCTTATTCCTAACAGAGTTCCTGCGCCCGAGATTAATCTGACGCACGTCTTCTAGAATAGGACCTCTAGTCTCTTCTTTTCTTCCTAGTTGTAATATCTTCTACAGTTGTCAGTTACAGGCAACCTTATCCTTTTGACATAATGGGGCCACATCTGCAAAGTCCGGTGATAGTTGCCACGATATCTCTTCACGGTAATATGCAGCCTTCTATTTTATTCTTTACGGTAAGAATGGATATTATCTTACTGCAATAAACCTCCGACTTCAAACAACCGAATAGATCTAGCGTGCCAATTTTTAATACCGTAAGGAGGGAGAGCAGGACCAGGAAATGCATAATAAATTAGTTGAGTTATCGTTCATCATTATCATCCAATTTAGACTTATAACATGACCTGCGGGACATATCTTTCATGATCCCACAACATTTATATATTGCTGCCAGGGTAATATGGAGGAACCAATTCCCAGGGCTAGGATCTGAAACTGGAAGAAGAGGGCTTTCGTTGGTACTAAACCGGTACTAAACGAGTCGTACAACAGAAGCCAGAAACTACTGTATTGATAAGTCCTGGAGTAGTTGTAGGTAAGGCTTCTTCGGAAGTGCACGAGATGGATGTGGCTAAGACCCAAAGTGGAAAGTTTGTGGTTCGTTATTGGTGTGGCGTTACATGGCATGGCAAGTCGTTAATGACGGCAGAAGAATAAATAGCTACAAGCTCCTAAGTGAAGACTGCCATCGGATATGACCGAAAGACCGATGCCGAACCAAAACACTACGAGATATACTTACAACATTCCACGCGTCTGATACACTCTCTGCTTAAAAAATAAATAAATTTTACATTTTGCTTGAAAAAAAGTCCACTTAATTATATAGTCGCAACTTTTCACTTGTAGTTTATACAAATTCACCAAATTGTAAAGGCACTTAGGTGAGAAATAATATTGTGAATCCCTTCCTTGTTACTAATTTCTATTTTTTACCAGAATCAAAAATAAGCCAACAAATGTAAAAGCAACATTTCAGTTCAACGTTTTCTAACTTTAATTACATTTTAAAAGCCTTTTTAAAAAAACCGTTTGTAAACATAAACAAATTACTTAAAGGTGTAAGAATAATACTCGCATTAATTTACATACAACCCACATCGAGCAGCGCTAAAGCACCACAATCACTAGAATTTATAGTACAAATTACCTTTAAGAAACTTAAGTGCATTTAATATGCAGTTTAAATAACATGCAGGTAAACAAAAATCCACACAGTACAATGGGTCGAAAATTTCACTTGGGATTAAGTCGAAGTGTTCCAATGTTTTTTTCTGGCAACAAACCTATAGATGCAGCACACCTGTACTCTTGGAATAAAGTTTTTGGTCTGTGTATTTGAGCATAATATTTCCAATGTGTTGTTTGCAGATGTTCTTCAAAATAATGTGATTAGTAACGGGAAAGTCTGTCTAAAATATACAACTTTTTCCCCATAGTGACTTAGTTAGTTTAAGTATGCAAATAGATACTACTCAGTATAAATTTACCGCCTTGTCTTCGTACATTCTTCTAGAAGAAGGAAGCTTTTTAAACTTAAATGCTTTTAAGCAAATATTTTTTACATACTCTAATGTGCGAGTAAATTGAGGTAAATGGTTTTCTGCGCATTCATACGTGTATAAGTTATTTATACCTGTATGACATAAGTACTTGAGGTGGACAAATGATCAATGAGAAGTCATAAAACGTACAGGTACTGAAACGATAGAAGATCATTATGAGAAAAATAACACCATTTGCTTCGAATTCTCTCTGCTTAAGTTAATATTTTCTACACTTTTAAAAAATACTACCAAGTATTGAAAATACTGGGAAATTACTTAATGTAAAATTAAGAAAACTCTAATCTCTCCTATACATCTAACACCTTTATTGGTAGCGCAACTAAAGAGGCTGTCTTTTCAACTTTAGCAGGGTTAAAGAAACTTTTAGTTTGGCGACAATATAAGACCAGACATGAACACATCGGTAATTAGATACGTACCTGATTACTTACGTAGCAATGTTTCCCTTGTGTTTCGTGCTTCAAAACTACAAGGAAGTAAAAAACCAGTATTACCATCCAGCGCATGGTGAAGCTGTTGTTTATTGAGCCGTTAAAATTATTAAACTTGATTGCTGCTTCTATTTTATGTCAGATACAATATCCCTCCAGTCGATTCTCAAACGCTTGGTGATCAAATTTTACAGGACCTGTTCGATAAACAATTAGTCACTACCACTCCTGGAAGGAACGCCGGGTCAAAGTTTCCTTCACACAGTCGAGACGTAGGCCTGCGCGTATACAATATCCAACTAAACCAGAGCGAAGCACTGGGCTTCGGAACATTTTGGTTCGATAAATCTTACCGAGCATATTTCAATGATGTTAACAAGCAAACTAGCAAAGTACCCACAAAATATTATAATTTGGTGTGGATTTTCATCCGGCAGGATCGCCTTGAATTCTACGAAAACTGCATTGGTTAGGCCGCAACTCATTCCGGCCGGCAACTGATTCCAGCGGGACAGCACCACGTTCTACACTGCGAGAACACAATGCCTATTTTGCATGAGAGGTTGGATGGTATGGCTTTCCCTTGTGAAGATATCATGAATTCGCATGTCTGCGTTAATAAGCTGAAATCACTTGATGCCCTTAAATTCCAGGCATTTTGTCAGATTCCTGGAATTTGGTGAGATTTATGTATGTGATGAATAGAATACTAAACTTTGCCAAGCTCTTCAAAGTGCTCATCAGTGAACGCTCAGCTTAGAGGAAAATGAGAGTGTACTAGAACAGGACGCACAGTTATGGTACACGGATCTATCCAAGATAGAAAATAGCAGTGCTGAGGTGGGAATCGTATAACCACCTTTCCGAAAAGCAGTTGCAATGGGAAAGATAGCTTCAATCTTTCAGGCGCAGGTCTACGCCTCAGAGCTCTGTGGTACATAATGTCCACGTAGGGAACTCGGAGTACCAAACTATGCATGCGAAATGGCAGACTATCTGGCCAATTACGGCGCAAACACTCTTTGTAAATGTTAATAAAATATGTGGGGTAGAAAGTAATTCTTGTAGACTCTGCCCAAGTGGTAGAAAACATCAGAACATGTTCTATAGGAGTTCCCTACGGTAACAGGATGCAGACTTATTTATTTAAACAGTATAATATTAGTTCAAGATAATCTAGTTAAAGTAAATCCAACATTATTACGAGATTCATAAAATGTCTAGAATTGTTTTAGCTAGGCATGAGGCTGCATAATAGATTTACGATCTACCAGGTCGCGGTGCTATTATGGCCTATAACTAATATGAATAATAAAATTGTATGTTACAGTCAGTGAAATTTGAGCCTCACAAATCCGTGCCACCATTGCAAAAAGGAGGCGAACATTTGAGCAAATCATATTTAAAACGTAGTTGCCTAAATTAGAAAAGCCTTCAAAAGCCGAATAATTTTTACAAATTTCCTATTAAGTATTAAAATAGAAACAGTGTTAAAATAACGCTCTTCCCAAAACGAGCGATAAGAAAACAAATTGTGACAGGGGACTGCGGAACTAAACTTGAACATCATTTGGTCGAAGGTGTTGCCAACATTAGAACATAGTCTATGTAAACGGAGTAGCTTAAGTATCCCCATTAAAGTGGCGTTGAAAGTAAAAGATACCAATATATGTCTACTACCAGTTTATAATATGTAATAATGGTCATTTGCATTAAGCCACAGTTTAGCAAAGCAATATTATGATGGCTTAGTGGAAATTGCAGAAGATGTGAGCCAAACAAAATTTAGAGCTTCTTTATTTCCTGCTTACAATAACTGAGACAACAATTACATTTTTTTGCGAGCAGCAATCTTTTTCTTTTTTAATTTTTCAATATTCTACCATTAATTCGTTTGTCCCAGTTTTGAAAAATAGGTTAATTCTTGTTTATTTATTGCCCTAATTTCATTTGAAATTTATCAAACACCTTAAGGGTTCTTACAGATTAAACCGATTTATTTAAAAAATTTTTTTTGTCCCTAAAAGTATTTTCGATTTATACTTGAATTATATTTATATTTAAAATTTAACGATCATGTAAATAGAATAAGAAATCTTTCGCCTCCAAGCTAGAAAATGAGTACAATGTCAATATAAAAATTTGTTTTATTATTCGCTTGTAAGTAACAACATGCCGCAACCATTAAATGAATTTTTAGCCTTTAATAGTTTTCGTTTGGAGAATTGTATGGCAACTGACCAACAAAAAAAAGCGAACTCAACCACGCTCACAAGCTGTGGCTTTGTCCAGTTTTCAAAATCCTGGGGCACACTTGTGTTCCAACGAAAATTAATTGCTTATACGCAATTTGATTCAGGCTAACAACTGGTTGTTTTTTTTTTACCCAAATATTTTACAACTAATGGGCTGTTGCAGGTATATTGCGAAAAATTTAAAGTTGCAATATGTCTTACGAAAACGTATTGAAGAAAAATTCAAAAAATACTTATGATGTATAAAAATGTGTTAAATATAATTTAATATTTCAAATCAAACTTATAACTTGCGACTTTGAATTGGAAGTAGGAATAAAATATTTTCAAATTTTGAAATACAAATTTTCAAAATAATTAATAATGAAATATCATTTAAGCTTACGGTTTTACTTATTATTAATAAGAGATCAACATAAAAACCTTATTTGAGAACAACAAAAAAAATCCATCCCTCTTATTGCGTCCTAAATGAATCTTTGTAAATGGCCGATGTATTCTTTGCGTTTCACAATTGTAATCATGGAAAATTGAAAGATTACTTACTATAATTCAAAAGAGTATTTTACTCAATATTTTGGTACCTTTATCTTTGTATCTCGTATATTTATAGAAGTCTTAATTAAACTCAGGTGTTATAATATATTAATTTATAGTTTCAATATAGCATATCAAAAATACTCTCTTTTATATTTAGTCCACCTATTTTGTCGCCATAATAGCTAATTCGTATTTTCGTAAGCGACAATTAACAAATATAGAGGTGCGAATACAATAAGAAATGTGAATTAAATAAGCTTAAAGATATTTTATATTACAAAAAAAATGCAACACTGTTCCCATCAATTACCACCTGTTAATAGACTACTGTAATTTACTTTGCGTTTAACAGCTGTTCAAAACATACAACCTCGTGTATTTGTCTAAAAATGGAAAAAAGTGAATTTCGAGTGCTCATTAAACATTATTTTTTGCGAAAAAAAACCGTCAATCAAACCAAGGAAAAGCTCGATCAATACTCTGCACCATCGATTTCAATGGTACAAAAGTGGTTTACTGACTTTCGTTGTGGCCACACAAGTACAAAAGACGCTGAACGTTCTGGTCGGCCAATTGAGGTCAGCACACGCTAAAAAGTCGAAAAAATCCACGGTTCAAAACCGTCAATCAAACCAAGGAAAAGCTCGATCAATACTCTGCACCATCGATTTCAATGGTACAAAAGTGGTTTACTGACTTTCGTTGTGGCCACACAAGTACAAAAGACGCTGAACGTTCTGGTCGGCCAATTGAGGTCAGTACACGCTAAAAAGTCGAAAAAATCCACGGTGTTGGCCGATCGAAGAGTAAAAGTGCGTGAAATTGTTGATGCCATACGTACTTCATATGGAAATGTTTTTTTTCGATTTTAAATGATCAGTTGTCTTGGGTGCCGCGTTTGCTCTCAATTGACCATAAACGTAAACGTGTGACAACTTCAAAGGATTGTTTGGAGTTGTTTTACCGCAATCCGAATGAGTTTTGCACCGCGAAAAAATAATTTTAAAAATATATTTACAATCAAGGGGTTTTTAAATAGAGAATTTCCGTTATCTTTTGTCAAGTTTGGTTTAGAAACAATTTGGTTTCGGCTATGTACCATCTTCATTGTCATTTTTCGTTCTGAGAGAACGAAAAATTTTGCCAAATTTTAAATTAGTTGTAATTTTTTGCTGCAATTTCGGTTTTCTTTAATGTCAGCTTTTCGGAAAAATTTTTATTTTGGTAATTCAAACATTTTTGGAGAGAATTTTTAAATTAGACGGAATTAAAACTTTTTGGTGAATATTTAAATTTTTTGTGAAATCCAGATTTCTGGTGAAATTAAAGATTTTTTATGTAATTGTGTAAGATATATTCTATTTTGGTTTCGGTTTTTGGTGAATTTGTAAAATTGAGTTAAATTAAATTTTATGTGGTGAAATTCCAAAATTTGGGTAATTTGTTTTTTGTGGTATTTTTGGTAAAATTTCGGTTTTTTAATTAAATATTTCTTTTGTAGCGATTAAATTTTGTATGCCAGTTTTTCGATTTATATTATTGAATTTTTGGTGAATTTTAAATTCTTAAGTTTTGTCCAAATTACGTATTTTTTTGGTGCAACTGTTAAAATTTTCTAAACTAATCATTTTTGTAAATTTTCGGCTTTTTTGATTAAATTAAAAAAATTGGTTGAAATTAAAATTTTGGTATCGAAATTTTAATAATTTGTGAATCTCCTTTTCAAATCATTTTTTTTTATTTCTGATTGTAGAGTGAATTTCCGAAATTGTGGTGAATTTAAAATTAATAAAAATGTGCAGGAGTAGTAATTTGTCTGGCCCATGTCTCGGTAACGTGGGCACTTATATGGCTGGTTTCAAATACCGAAAATTTGCTAAATTCACTGATCAAGTGTTCCGAGTTGAAAGATCGTAGGTTGTCTAGTGCCGTCAGAAAGTTGATTTCGACATCGGACAGACGGACAGACATCGGTAATTGAAATTTCCTACCTAGAAGAATCCAGAATATATGAACTTTATAAACCATATCAGGCAACTTTGCAAAAAAAATCGGTGGGAATATTACGACGCTTTCCATCATCACAACGATTAAAAATTAACTGCTTTTCTTACAATTAAAAAAAAATATTTTTTAAACTCGAGCTGGATCCGCGCCTACGTATGTTTAGGAAACAAACAAAATATAATTGTACGGCTTCTTATAAATGTCTGTTTAAATTTTAAATAATACTTGCAATTTCAAAACTATTACAAATCGTATTATCACTTTAGAATGTATGTCAGTCAGATGGTAGGTAAAAAGCAGCAAAAAAAGACTCTTAATCCAAAACACTTCTCTATTGGTTTGTACTATTTCAAATTCATTGCCGATAAAAACAATTACAATTGTTTATTGTTGTCACTACTGCACGATCTGAAGACTAAAATGTTTAGTCTCGTTACTGCTGATGCTGCTGTTTGCAGTTCTACAATAGTTGTCTGGGTAGTGTTTTGTGTTGTCTAACAATTTTTTGTAGTAACCAGTGAATGTAATTTATTAGAAACAACAATATTCAAACACATTTAAATAAAATAGATAATACACGGTGAAAATATGTAAGAATTTATTTGCAATGTGATAGGATAGATAAGATACAAAGAAATTAGATGTTAATGAAGGCAGTCAAATAAAACAAAGAAAATGATTTTCGTAAAACAAATAAGGTGTATTTCCTTTAATTCCCATAATCATAATTAAAAAATAATGAGTTTGGGCTTTAAGAGGACCCTGGTTTTAGAGTCATGTTTGGTCATAATATTTTTGTGTGTTACAGGAGTCACTACTCAGTATGTATATGTTTATGACATTACTCAGCCACCTGCAAATGATCATTTACTTATATACTCTGATGTTATGCTTCAAACGATCCGAAGGCATTACATTTATTTCAAAGGATGCCCTCTTATTTCATGCAATCTGTGTGACTACTTGCAGTGGATTTTGTGAATATTCTCTTTCAGTCTGAATTTAGATAATTCCGTAATATAAGGTTTTCTATTTAGTGTAAAGAGAATATGGAGAAGCAACTCCGTCGCTCTTTTAGCTGGCGCAACAATTGCCAACGTTTGGGTTACGCGACCTTAACCGCAATATGAACCAGGAAAATATAAGGTGCCTTTTATGAAAGAGAAAACTGCTAAATTAGTAGCTTTAATTTAATTATGGAAATGCTGTTCACGTAGCCAATGCTTAAGATATTCAAAAGAGTTTGCATTCGTAATTGCGTAATGTCGTCACGGTGGTGTGTCCAGAACCATTTTGGGTCGTTCGTATTTGTATCGCAGATTTGTAAAAATATTTTTGTTACAGAAGAAACCATAGAAGTTTTACTAGGCTCATGGTTGTAAATAACGTTTTTTAAAATTAGCCAAATGTAAAATTATAATAGTGTTTCGTTCAGTGTGGCAAGTAGTTAACCCCCAGTATGTATATAAAGGGTGTTTGTTTTAGTCCTATGAACTTTAAATGGTTGGTAATTTTTATCAGCTAGCTTCAATATTATCCAAGAGACTCACGTGGGTCCGCTGTTCTGGTGGATTGGATTAGTAGAGATAAGCAGGGTTGAATGGTCACTGTAACTGTGCCGATCTGGAGACTATCTTAAATCATTTTCAGTTTCTTTGGAAAGAATATATTCACCTTATTTCCACCCCCGAAGGTTCAGAGAGGCTGACGAAGCACAGAGACACAGAAGATTAAAACCCATCTCCTATTTAGTTTCATTGTGATAACTTCCACAGAAGTCATTGCTAAAAAAAAGAATTTTCAGACAAAGCAATCAAGGAGTGTGTGGGGTGATACTGGAAGATAAGGATATTCTAGGTATAAGCAGCAAGAAACCGAATGGCTCCCGGAACGATAAGTCCCAGACTAGTAATTGATGAAGACCCTTCGGGGAAATAACATGGTAGCTGTGGTGCTGACTGATGTGGGGCAGCATTGCAACGCAGGCTGTCAATGTTGTGCCAGAAGATTAAGCAACTTCAAAATACCCATTTGGGAACAATTTCATTCTCCAGACGCATTGTGTTCACTCGGTCAAGCAGTAAGGCAGATGCCAAACTTAAACTCAAACATTTTATATTTTTCTATTTAAAATCTATACGTTTTAAAGAGCACCCTTTAACTCCTGAAACAACATTGTGTGGTCTTTAACATATGTTTCTGATCACATTGGTAAGCAGTTTGTATTGTACTCCTATTATATTGGTTTCCCCCATTTTTGCATCGTGTTGAATAGTTTTGTTTTTTTATTTGCTTCTCAAAGTCATTGTATCGTCTCAGTCGTTTTCTCCATCATCATCGCACACTCATACATATGTGCAAATTCATCAATTTCCTTTATCTTGATGGTACGCCAAAAGAACAAATTGTTAAGAAGTCAAATTTGCCAATAACATCTATTGCGATAGCGGAGAAAAATTTACAATTGTTCACGTGTTTTTTTTTAGTTAAATACAGCTTTTTCAGCATGAACTACAATAGAAAGTTTTTTATTGTAGTTTTCGAAAAAAATACAATGTTGTTGTTTTCTGTGGTAAATAATGAGATTTATTTTAAGTATAATTTCGCTAATGACAATTTATTGTGGTACATGTTTATGAAAATGGAAATTTTCAATATCAATTTAATACTTGTGTACGAGATGTATTTGAAATGAAAGTACTTTTCTAGCTGTTTACATTCGAAATTTAAGACAATAGATAAGATTGTGTACTATTGGTTCAAAGGCAACACATGGAGAATAATCTGGGTCAGTAGTTTTCCTTTCATTTTGATTGTTATGGGTTCTTGCAGTTGAAATGTACTTAATAAACCCTTTTCAAATTTTTTATTATCATTAAAAAATGTGTTAAACTTTCAGTTACAGATATCTATGCTATTTGTACCAACTACACGGTGAGAAAAATCATGGCATTGGCATGGTCAGGACACCTATAATATATTATTTACAACAATGTATGTTTGTCACAAATATCTAAAGGTTAAGTTGAAATATTTTAAACATAACGTTAGTTATAATAAACAAGTTCTTGTTACCGTTTAATAATTAAATGAAAATTACACCATGGTTATGTTGAACAATATGATTTTGACTACACACTAGAATTGCTAAAATGTTAGGGTATTTTAAAACCTCTTATTGGAGATTTGAGAAATTGTCTTGCCTTTGGCAGAAGTCTTCTACATCTCCAAGAAACTTTTTATGATACGTTCCTTTATGATACCTTCCTTCAGTTTCACCATAATTCTTTTCAGAAACTCAACGGGTCTCGTCAACAGACAGATCCTGCACTTGAAAGGAAAAGTTTAGAATATACGTCAACAAGTCAACGAATGTTTTCATATTTTTTAGGTTCCCACAACTCATTCACTCAGCAGGAATACGAAGCCACAAATTAGATGTGGCAAATCTTATTAATATGTGCGCCATACTGATTTGAGTTTAGTTTGGCTTGCCATTTTATAATAAATAGAATCACGCTAGAGCCACTCATCAAAATTACTCTAATTTACTTCGAATATCGTGGTCCAGTTCTGAAACTGTTTTATTACAATATGCTGTTCATTGGTAAGGTACGTGGATTCTCTGTTTGATCTACTTTATGTGCCGGGAGAATTATTGATTCGACTTTTTTTCAAAAAGCGCTTTAGGGACATTATGACTAACATTTTCGTACCATAATTGAATGTCCTAAATGTGAAAGAACTTTGGCTTTACCAAGCCAATGAAAGAAACATACGGAATAATTTCGCGTATTGGCTCCGTCAATGCGCCGCCAAGATCAAACGATTTAACACAGCTGTATTATTTTTTGTGAGCCTAAGTGACTTTGGTCTACGCGGAACATTAGTCTTTCCGATTGATATTCCTCTGAGAGAGCCAAGCTGTCCATATACCTTAAATCATATTCAATTAAAAATGGCAAAGAATTGTCTTTCGATAAAAGCCAAATTCATGACAATTAACACCATTTATTTGCGATTTACTACAATTTACAGTTTTTAAAATTTGTTCAATAGCTATCGAAGGTCAACACTTTTTAAGCGATTTTGATCACACCGTTGATTCTTTAGAATTCTTTAGAATAATAATCAGTTGTTATATATGAAATGCCATAATATAAATTTTGAACCACAATTACAGTTGTAGAAGGGGATCGTATACTCACCCCTTAAAAAAATTTAGGGTAAACATGTTACATATTCCCACCGTTTTGTGTGACAAATTTAAAAAAGAACCTGGGAAAAATGAGCACTCAAATATACAATGTGTATAATATACGTCATAAGTAGTTAGCACGTTGATTAGTAATCATGATGGCTTATTCGTCCTCTAGCTACCGACAATCCTTTATTTTGCTGATATGCATTAGATTCTACTCATACATACTCGAATACGAGTATATTACCATGACCTGCTTCGCCAAGCAAACAAAAAAGAATTGACAGAAAAGAGCTTTGCAAATTCAAAAGAGAAAACTTATACAAGAACGGGGACAAAGCAAGATTTAGTTTTAGGCCACTAAGTCAAAATATAGCAGTGTCTGCTCTAAAAATATATAATGACGTCATACTTGCCATCTGTTTCACGATCTACCTGTCATACATATCTTCATACTCTACTCTTCAAAAGGATATGGTTTGTCTGGGCCTTACTTTTCCTCAAATGAAAATATTTAATTTAGTAATGAAGTAACTAAAACTTAGTTGAGTTATTTTTAATATCCCTTGTAGCAGACATTTAGAGATTGGCTAAACACCAAAGTAGAAAGGAAAGTAAGAAACGATCCATGATGAGTTGGCAACCGGCCAAATGAGCATAGCTTATTCCCCAGCAATTAAGTGGCAATTTTATAATATAATTTTATAAATAAAGCGCTGTTAGCTTTCAAATTTCAGAAAGCACTAAAATCGAAAAACCGCACCTTCCAAATATCAGCTCAAACTTTTTTATTTTATATCTTTTAATTTCTTTATTAAATTAATAAAATAATAGTGCTTGTCTACTAGTCGAAATTCGAACATTACAAATTCGTCTAACTGCGAAAACATTTCAACTGCTTGTGCCAGACTTAGCTACGCCAACAACCATTAGTGAAAGATACGCATACATGCATCTTTTCTCTATTTTCCACTTAAGGTTACGCATACATTGTGTATTATTTGTGCAAGGATTAGAAAAAACTTTAAACCCTTATAGCTCTTAAAATACTAAAGCGATTTTTATAAATCATAGACATCTTCAAATAAATACCTTTTAAATGTAGAATTTTGGAACGAATTTCCGTCATCCCTTGTCAAGTTTGGCTTGGAGACAAACCGGTTTCGGCTATGTGCCATCTTCAGTGTCATTTTTCGTTCTCTCTCGTTTCAGAACGAAAAATGACACTGAAGATGGCACATAGCCGAAACCGGTTTGTCTCCAAACCAAACTTGACAAGGGATGACGGAAATTCGTTCCAAAATTCTACATCAAAACACCCTGTCGGAATATCAAATCAAGAATCACCTTTTAAATGGTATAATTTTTGTTAAAATCGGCTATAAATACAGGCAACTTATGTAATCTTTCAGTCAAATACCGAAAATCGGAAAATGGTTCTCTACGATTCTCTAAATTGAGTTTAAGCAATGCATTTTATATTTCTAAAACGTTTTTCTATAATATGAAATATAAAATAAACTTTAAGCACTTAAATGTAGATAACCGAATTTTTCTGAAAGTTGCCAATTAATACAAAGAATTTAGTATTTCAAATACATTTTCTATACTTACATATATTTATGTACATATGTATAAATTGTATTTGAAATCAATACAATAACTAGATTTCTTAATTAGAATCTAAATAACACAATTTTATCTTCTACGACTACCTATAAAATTTACTTTTATTATTCACTTCTTTAATGCTGCACCTTTTTATTATCCTGCCTGGACCACTGTGACCTGATTTTCTTTTGTAGACTGGTGTGTGCAGAATATATTTTGTAAATGTAATACTTGAACATGATCTTTACTTGTTAAACTAAGTAACCTTTACATAACAAAGACCTATTTTTTGTTATTCAGTTGTTATTTGAAGGTTTCATTAAATTCTCTTAAATGTCACATAAAATCAGTGAACAAACAAAACAATGGTAACAATAGTATGCGTGGTAAATACCCCTGTCAACTTATTTAAGTTTATTAAAGTGAAAACTTTGCCAATTCTTATGTGTTTTGGGGCTTTATTTGGAAATAAAAAAAAACTCTTAAATATTATCCTACGAGGGTAACTAAGTTTTTTATAACTTTTAGAGCGCCTGCTAATAGTCGTATTCCCCTTAGAAACATTTTTTTTTTGCCCTAATCTTGCTTGAACATTTTTATAACTTAAGTGTTTCTTGTGTTGCTTTTTCCTAAAAAGTTAAAAAGAAAACAGAAATAGCTTAGAAAATTTAATTTAGACAACAAGACTATATAAATATGTATAAAGGCTTTTGTTTAATCTGAATGTTTTTGTCTCACACATCTTTAAACCTCTCATTTGGTTAGATTTATTTTGGGGGAAAAAAATTAAGCCACAGGACAGCAACAGAAAATAGTTTCATGGGTTTGACGACTTTTAGCGTTTTCAAAATATTTGCGTTTTTTTTTAACGAGTATATTGAGTATAATTGAATGTGTAATTTTAATCGGAACTAAGTTTGCTTAATTCTTTCTGGTTAAGAAACAACTATTTATTTTTATTAATACGATAATTTTTAGAATACTGAGAAAGTTAAGTTATGAAGCACTAGCAGATTTGTGGATTTTTCGGATCTCAGTTTTACTTTAATTCTTGGTGTTTTTTACGCTTTTATCAAAAGTAATTTTCTTACAGCCTTTTCGGTAAATTTAAAGCCTTTTTGCGACTCACGCCGCACAGTTGCTGAAAACCGTTTTTCATTGGCCAAAAGCCGAATTTTTTTTTGTCACCGATTTTTTCAAATTTGTAAGCCTTTTTGGAGATAATATATCCATATTAAGGTAGCAAAAAAATTAGGTTACACTATTGATAATTATGGGCGTGGCATGCTGTTAAACCCAACTGTTTTTTTAATTTCAGAAAAAGGTGTTTTTTATTTGTTTTTTGTCAAAAATAAACGGTTACTACTCGCAAGCTATCATCGATAATGGCCTGCGGTCTTTTTTATAATGTTGGGAGGCAAAGAAGTTACAACTGTAAACTGAAAATCTAAGAAAACCCGTTTTACACTACATTTATCGTTATAAAATCAGTTTATGAAATGACAAAAAAAAACCAACGGTATTTTCGTTATCCATGGACTCCAACAAAATAGAATTGGTACATTAGAATCCCTTAATAATTTTTGTGTATCACAGTGTTATAGATCAGCCAAAACAAGGCTCAGGCAATACAAATTATGGCAATACCGCACGTAGATTCTTTTCTGATCCAGAAACAGCATCTGAAATAACAGGAGTGGATTTAAACCTTATTTTCAGATATAAAATAATCCTAGAAGTACCTGCGTGTATTGAAGAAATTGACTCTAGGCAATTTGGAGATTATGCTAAGGAAACTGCAAAAATATATACAACCAACTACCAATGGAGAAATATGTCTGCAACAAAAGCCTTTATCATGCAGAATATATCATTAAATATCATTTGATGCCACTTGGTGATCTATCAGAGAGGGCTCAGGAAAAAATGAACAAAGATTACAGATTTTATAGAGAGCACAATACTAGAAAAATTTCACGAAATGCCACAAATGAAGATCTATTTAATATATTATTGGCAACGTCAGATCCGATCATCTCCAATATTCGAAATCAATGGAAATTGGAACATCGAGATTTAGATGAAGAAGCCAAAAAACTACTTAAGAACAGAAATAGCACAGAACAAAATATAGAATATTTGCAATCAATATTTGTGTCAAATGAATAATAATTATAATTGCCTTTCATTGTTATTTAAGTACGAAAAACATAGTATTACGTAGTAAAAAATAATAATAAATAGAACCTACCATTGTTACAAATGCTATTAAAATCTATTGCAGTTTTTATTTTTAAAATGTATTTTAAAATTATCAAATTTGACAGCAAAAAATAATAAATTTTTCTGTAGTAACAGTGAAATCTCCAGTTAATTTTACTATTTTTTCGAAAGTTAGAGGTCTGTTACGATATCGCCCCTACATTAAAAAAAAAATATATCTAGAAAAGTTATTGTAATTTTCGTAACATTTGATCTCCTCGCTTCCGTTGAATACCACACTGTTATTTGATTTAATTTTCACAAATCACATCAATGAGAGCAACTGCAACACCACGCAGTGAAAATTATTACTAACATGAATTCTTAAGTTACTCACAAAAACATATTTTAATTTAAGATATTTAAAAAATAACTATTCGTTCTGAATAAAATTTAAACACCAAATCTCTGCGGTATTAATTGGTATGTTATGTTTGCTACAAAGTATTTTAATATTTGAAAAAAACCCAACCATATTCATTATTCCAAGTCAGGATTTTATGAAATATTTTGCTGCTTTTCTTTAGCATTTCATATAAAGTTGTTGCCATAATTGTTACAAATCTTGGGACGTTGTCTGAATTAATAATGTGTCTGTTGAAAGCTTTAATTAAACAAGGGTTTTTCCTGCAGATTTAATTGTTGTCATTGTTGATTGTGTATAATTTCCTTTTCTTTTTTTTTTAATGTTGTGTGCACATACAAGGCGATACTTTTACAGATTTCCTAGTTTAGTTTACTAGAAAAATACAAGATGATGTTGATTGAAAAAGCGAACCAATGGCAGAAAAAAACTTTCTCTAGCTGGTATAGCTAGCCAGCATACAGTTGTGTAGAAAAACTACTTCCCATCATTAAACGACATTTAAACATGAAATTAATGTTAAACATTTTGGTTACGCATAACTTTTGCTACAGATGTCCGACTACTCGTACCATTTTAGTATGATAAACATTCTACTTGTTGAAGACCATATATAAAAATTGTTCTTTTCTTTGCTTAGGAGAGAAGCATGATTTAGATAAAAAAAAACTAATGCATTTGAAAGAAGTAAAAAGTTATAATTAAGGTTGTATAGAGAGGCCATATATATTTTAGTAAAAGTGTCTCCTACGCAAAGTTACAAAATTTTGTAATTTTATTATGGGGAACCTAAAGCTTTTAATTAAAGTATTTAAATGAAATAAAACTACTAACATGAAAATATTCGCCCCTGCAATTTCTTTAAATAATTTTTTATTTTTTTTGCATATTGTTACTATGTACTTATATATTTCAGTTTAAAGATATAGAATTGAGAGAATTTTAATTTAGTTTTTTTTAAAGAACAAATGTAGACAGTTTACAGGGTATTAAACATTTCAGAAGATCCTTAATACTGTTTTGAAAATCACACATGATCTCAAATCATGTGTTGTCTTGAAATCACACATAATGATTTTTCCTTTTCTTTAAATCACACGGTGTTTGTGTTTTTCGGTGCGGTTTTAACTTTCAGAAATCACTAGACAACAGCTGATTAATTTATCTGGAAACCAAAAACCCCAAGAACAAATCTATCCATCAATTTCACAGACGAAAAAGTGTCTTAAAAACTATTTATTTTTAAGTGCCTTTTTATACGAAAAACTTTCTTTTCATCGACCGCACTGTTTGTCTCAACAATGGAGAAAATCTGGTTGGAAATAATAATGAATAATTCTCTAAGACCATCGATTATATAAAATAAATAAAAATATTTTGTTTGCTCAGAAATCGCAAAACCCCAGTAGGAAATAGGAAACCAAGGAAAATAAGAAATAAAACCAATGAATTAGAGTTTTGGATAAAAGAATTTATTGGTTTAAGTTGCGGTTACCTTTCAAGTCGGCTGCGAAACGAATAAGAAGCAAATTTTATTGTTTTAACAAAATGGAAACAGCATTTTTGACATGTTGACTGTTATGGCGGGCGAACTTTGCCATTAATAGTAGGTATAACAGACTGAATATGCAACATTCAGCTTACATGTATCTATCTGTTACAAAGTGAAAAACTTCGTACTTAACACTGCGATTAGTCTTTTGGCATTAACACGCACTGATTGAATGGTCCAAGTTTCAACGTCCTATGTCGTATAGTGCCGTCAGAAAGTTATTTCAACTTTGGACAGACGGACATCGTTATTCCTACCTATATATATACAAATCTATCTATACCCTTATAAGTTTTGTGAAGGCTTTGTTATATAAATGCCAAAATCGCTAACAAATACTTCCCACAAATGGAAAATCCGCTTAAAAAAATCTGCGTTTTATGCAGTAGGTTGACGAAGCGTAGTAGTTCGAATTGCGAGATTTTTGCTTATAAATCTGGTCACCTTTTGTAAACATTTATTACATTAGTGCAATGTGGCTTTAAATCATCGCTTGACTTGTAGGTATCAAACGCATTAAACATACAATAGTGTTTTAAGAAAATAAAATTGATATTATAGCGAAATATAAAAAAAGCAAAACATGTTCGTTTTCTTAGCCATTCTTAGAAAGACTCTATCAATAGGAACTCGTACTTCCAACAAATGATGGCCAAGAAACAATAAGTTGCTGGATGTTCTTCTAGATACAACTAAAACAAACAAAAAAGTTTTGAATAGAGTACAAATTATTATTGTGACTAATGTGTATGTAGGTTGTTGAAAGAGTATGTGACTCAAAACGTAAAGTCATGACAGACATTATGGAGACTGAAGAACTGTAAAGATGAACGAACGAAAAACATTTATGTATGTGGGATATGAAGAAATCTTAAATGAAATAAGGAAAAATGACATGAAAAGGAAAGCGAACAAAATATATTAGATGGATTGCAATTGTCTTGTATGTTGCTGCGTATGTTCTTTTATTTAATAAACATACTTTCATATAAAAGACGCAGGAAATATTAAAACATGGACGTATAAATAGTCGTTGTATTAAAAATCGTCTAAGAGAGGAAAATAAACAAACACCCGAAAATTGTTGCACAAATAATTTTTGCGATTTATTTAAAATGTTTGATGTACGATTATGTAGGCATTTGTTGACAATTATTGCCGAAATTTTGAAAATTTGAAATTATCGACAAAAATTAGTTTACGTGAATTTTGGGTACTTTGACGTAGAGAACAATTGCCCAAATCTCTAGGCGATAGGTCTTTTCTAGTTTCGGTTAAACCTCACAATTTTTTTGAGCGATTTTTGGTGATTGGATTAATTTTTTTAGTGTTTTATCGTTCTTGAAATATCGTTATCAGTTTGATGAGGCGTTACAACAGTGAATGTCCTGACATAAATGAACGAAATGAGTAATGTAATATCCGTATCTGAAATTGTATAGGCTTAATGTGTTAATGGTAAAGTACTTAAATTAAAAATACAATAACGAGCGGAAAATATGACATACTGCGAATACTCTACTTGGCAAACATAGGAAGCGAAAATCTCTGCGCAAAAGCTTTTCAAGATTTCGCCTATTCAAAATCTCATATTGTCATAACATATTTTAAAATGTATGTTATAACATCCATAGACATTATGACGGTAGAAGATATGACATTTTAATGCTGCCCCCTAACCTTGAAAAGTCACAAATCTCTGGAATCGTTATGCTGAAATTACAATTTTTGTAATATGTTTTAAGCTGGTAAAAAATGGAAAATTGGGCTTGTAAAAAAATACATATGTATAAATATTTATGTATTTTTTATCAAATTAGTTTTTTTATGTTTGTTTATAGTTTATTTGTTAAACCTTGTTAACATAGTATGTAATATTACTTAACAGCACCGAGTTGTTTCATAAGTAAAAGAGGCGAAAGCTCTTTTAAAAAATGTACAAACATTTTTTATAAAAATTAAAAGGCTCGATGTCAAGTATATTATCTGTCAAAATACCTTCAACTGGCTCGTTGGTCTAGGGGTATGATTTCCGCTTAGGGTGCGGGAGGTCCCGGGTTCAAATCCCGGACGAGCCCAAGGTGCAGTTGAGTTTTTTTTTATTAAATAAATATTTTATTTCATAATGGCCCAAAAACCACCCCAAGCACTAAGTAGTTTGACAAACTTTGTCGATATCTCCAAAACGGCGCGCAACAGATGTAATGCGCAGTAGAAAATATTAATTTTCAGTTTCATGGTTTTTTTTAAACAGGAACGAAGAAATTTTTGTAGTTGATTTTTTCATGCATTTAACTCTTATTTGCAATTTATACTAATAAAATAAATTCATGTTAATTATATTTGAGTTTTATATTTTTTATCGTAATATTCGTATAATTCTTATTTTTTAGTGTTATTCTTTTTAAGTCAATATAACTTTTTGTTGTTAATTTAAAGACTATTTTCAAGTTTAATTTTTTGCTTAAAATGATTCAATATAATTATACATATCGAAAAAGTATGAGATAGTGTAGATTAAAAGTGAATTTGTGTGAGAGATTTATATAAATAACACGTCAATACGATTTGCCAATGTTATGAAAAATTTCACAAACTAATACTTGCTATACGATCAAAACTTCCTTTATTTTGTGGCATCAAAAGTTTTTAATAAAATATTTTTTTAATGGAATTGAATTATGTCATATATTTTCTGATTGAATCTTACTTCTGTGTAGGGATATAGTGAATCACGACTTTTAATGATTATCCAACTTTTAAAAGAACAAACCAACTCTTGGCCATTTATTTGAAATCATTCGTTACCAAATGAAGGAGCTATTAAAGCACCCAAAAAGGTACTAAAATTAATTATATAGTAAGTGGTAAATAAGCGTATGAAGCTCTTGTTAAAAACCGATCAAATGCTGGCAACAAAGCGACTTAATTGCATAACGTTTTTGTTGCTATGACGAAAATTCCAAATATCAGTACTAATGCACTTTAAAACAACAATAATTCGTTACTCAAAAAGGCCTCTATTTATGCCTGCTCCAATCAATAATTATTAACTTCGTGGCTCGTTTTCTCACGGCTGGTTAGTATTTTTTGATAAGAAAGCGATATCATTATGAATGAGTGTAACATTATAATGACAATTGCGAAAGAAAAATCTTTTTAGGGTATATACATAATTAGATGTGTTGTTATGGTTTCACTTACGTAGACTGTACGTATTCCTTTTTTGTATCTAAAAAAGATTTATAGGATATTGTGTTGAAATATCTCAATGATGTTGCTAACTTTTGAAGGAACGAAAGCATTGCTAGTAATTCTCAAACGGATAAAGATAAAAACAAACAGATGTAAAGAAGTTTGAAAGGTTTTCAGTTTGAGTTATGTTTGGAAAGTACATAGTTTAAAGGTAATAAAAAGATAAAAGTTTTATTCTTTATTCGACCTTCTTATTGGTAGATATTCCGATGTATCATTAATCAGGCTCTAGGTCTAGATAGATTTGAAAAACATATGTAAATAAAACTCGTATTTACCTATCTAGACCTAGAGCCTGATTAATGATACATCGGAATATCTAAAAGGATAAATATTAAACAATAACTTTTAAGACCACAAGACCGTTACAGTAGAATATTAAGGGAAATCACTCTTCTTTGCATATGTGCAATTCATCACACTTCGTATGATTTTCCGCCACAAAGCGTGAGTGTCTTTTTTAAGTGATTAGCAAATTTATTACAGAGTTGCATAAAGTTACTTTGCTGTATGCAATAAGCTAAGCCGCAGACAGTATATAAACGCTAACGCCGCCCCTTAAAATGTTTTCGCAAACAAAGTATTTGGTGTGTGCACAAACTTTCTAAAAAATTTTATCAATTAATGAAGTTTTGTTTGATATTTTAATTTTTACTATTTTAGCAAAAACATTTTAACAGTGGGGGTGTGAATATTTATTTTTAACTTTTGTCTGGCTATGTTTTAAATAATTGAATACTATATACAAACCCTTACCCTGTCTTGTAATTATAGTGGGAAGGAAAACTTAGCGACATTGAATAATAATTCCAAAATTAAGAGAAAGTTCTTGCTTTTCACATACGTATTTCGTTTCTCCGATATTGCTGACTATGAAAACGCACAATACAATCTTGCTGCTTACGTTATGTAAGCAAGAAAGAGTTCTGAGCGAAGTCTGTTCCAATAAGCAAGCCTATTAGGTACCTCGTGGGAAATATAAAAAGAATAAAGTTTTAATTGAAGAAACACTGATTCATTCTACCAACCAACCTCTTTTGTTCTAATTAAAACGAAAGGAATTAATCGGAAGTGAAATACCAGAATTGCTAATACATTCGGAAAATTATACTTTCGA
Source organism: Phania funesta (assembly GCA_963932375.1). Taxonomy (NCBI): domain Eukaryota; kingdom Metazoa; phylum Arthropoda; class Insecta; order Diptera; family Tachinidae; genus Phania; species Phania funesta. The sequence goes on along the minus strand of OZ010653.1, from coordinate 95,753,732 downwards.
ATCGCAGATTTGGAATACAGACCGCACTGATAGTTTCAATTGGTAGAGTAAGAAATTAAAGAATCCCATTTTAACATTTCTTTCATGTTAAATTAGCTAAAAATAAGCTTGCGGTACAAAAATTTGTGCCAATTATTAAAACAAAGATCAAGATCCAGAGAATGGCAAACGTATCATTTTGGTAACTTTTTTGTATTAGCCGTCAAATGTGTATGAATGACTATGAGTACAGTTGAGACTATAGCCGTACTCATCATACACGCAACAAGTTCAGTAAAGTATGGGTATGTATGAACAACCAAGAGTATAAGTAAAAAGTGTATTGGATATTTGCAATATCCACTCATGCACAAGTAAGGGGGATACTTTTGAATATATACATGAGTACGTACGCAACTATTCTGCCAGCTTTCAAACATTTTCGCAGGGATGGTAAATGGAATTTAAACATACTCGACTCTAATTGTATAAAAAACATGTTTAAATAAATATTTACGTGTCTAGAGGCGAATGCAATATTTTTAAATTGTTTTTTTTAGGAAATATATAGTGGTTGTACTTTGGCTGCGATGCGAATATTTTTGTTTTCTCTAAAAAAAGTTTTTAATTTTTGGTAGGTGTAAACAAGCGCAAAATTAAGGTTGATAATCAGCAATGAGAAGACATGTTTACAAAATGTCTGCATACTATTTAATTCATCAATTAACAAAAACTGTACAGTAATAGAAAATCTGTAACTTTAACTTTTTCTAGGGAACTTTTCTTTCAATATAAACAACATAATTCTTTCTAAGGCTATTCTTTCCATCTCCACTTGTCTTCTCTTAATTCTTGATTTGATATTCCGACAGGGTGTTCTAATGTAGATTTTTGGAACGAATACCTTGTCAAGTTTGATTTGCAGACAAACCGGTTTCGGCTGTGTGTCATCTTCAGTGTCATTTTTCGTTCCAACGAAATCTACCCTTCCCTTTCTTTTGGATATATAATAACACAATTTATTAGTAGGAAATAATTGTCTAGTATTACTCGTATATAAAAAAAACAGTTTTGTTTTTAGCGCTTGATTTTGGGTTCTTCAAATTTTTTTAATGGGAGGTGAATTCGCAAAATATATTTTTATTCCTTATTGAATTTTTTTTTAAATATTATTAACAAAAAACTCAACCACTAACATGAAGGGAAACCATTTATATTATTATAATAAATTATTTTGACTGGGATATTTGCGTTTCCAATAAATAAAGACATATTTATAAAAAAAAACCATAGTCCCAATCCTGATTCACTATTTAAAGATTGTATAATGCCAAAGCACATTATTGTATAGCCAGTCGCACACGGCATGTATATGGAATAATTACTCTTTAGTACACCCACGGAACCCTTTTGAAATTACTATACGTTTGGGTATTTCTTATGTGTATCACGAGTACGAATGATACACGTAGTCATTTGTAGTCATACTCATGAGTATTTAAGTTTTTTGTGCACGCGGAGTATGTGTGATGTTCGGTTTGGGTATTGAATATACTCATAGTATTTTCAAAGCAAATCTGTACACGTAAGCAAATATTTGTATGCTATGACTATGAGTAAACACAATAACCAAAAAGTGAGAATATATACTCATGTGCTCTTTGTTTATCATCCAAAATTTTTTAGTCATGCAAAGCTTTGTATGAGATTACGATTTTTGAGAAAAGACTAATAATTGTTTTGATGTCTGAAACATTGGGAATTATAAATGGTGGTGGTGGTTTTGCTTCAATACTTTTACATGTATTGTCATATTCAGCAATAGCTTCATCATTCCTATTAACCACCATAATTGAAGACCGGTGCAGACGCTGCGTGCACAACGTTTTGTTTGCGCAGTCACACGAAGTGAAACCGTTTTGTTTGATATCGCCAAGGAGGATGTACTACTCTGGTAAATTTTGGTGTCTTGTTAAAAAAAAAAAGCGGTACTACCGTCTAAATACGCCGCGGTGTCCGCACAGTTCAACGTCATCTCTATGCACTCCAGCTTAGTTATCGCTGCAACTATAACGTCTTCGCACCGGATTAAAAAACTCCACACTTTTACAATCTACACGCAACGTTTTATCTGCATCGTGCTCTGAATTGTGTAAAATGTAGCATCTGGACCGGCCTTTAAGACAAAACTTATTGTTGCTGGTACTTGGAGAAATCATTATTTATAAAGTTTGTAAGATTGGAATTTCTTATAACTTTGTTTTTATGTTTAAGGATTTCTGGATTGTTAATTAATTTTCGCTGTGTTGTGTTAGAAAATGAATAATGAAAAATGTAATTCACTAAATGGGATTCGAACCCAGGCGGCAATGCATGTACGAGTATGTGTATGTTTCAACCAAATACACTTGTAGCGAAAACCATATCAAAGATTATTTCAGGCTTAAGTCCGTTTAACACTCTTCCAATTAAGAAAGAACAATTGTTATTTTATTAATACAATAATTTTTTTATAATACTGAAAAGTTAAGTTTGGAACACTAGCAACATGGAATACATGAGAATTATTATTTATTAATTGTATTTTATTATTATTTCTTATCAATTGAAATAGTTATTCCCTATCTAATGTCGTAGTTATACTTACGTTTAAAATAAAACATATTTCATATAAATGTAGAATGTAAAAGAAAAACAGTTTGTTGAACTTTTTATTAACAATAACTTTATTTGAACCTTAATAAAAATATATTATTGTGTAATTCATAAAATTGTTTAAATAATTTGATATTTTTTGTTTAATATATATAAATAATCAATACATATGCAGATGGATTAATTCAATGGTTAACAAACAAATATATTTTAATTATTTCATAAACTAGAATAGCATAAGAAATAAATATACATATTATTCAGAAAGTAAATAAAAATATACGATATTCATATAAAGCAACTATTTTTTTTATTTTTTTAAATTTGAAATTTTAAGAAAAACATAAAACGTTTTCCTAACTTTTTCTTTTAAACCAATTTATAATTAACAGTATATTTTTTAAATTTTTTTAACCAAAAATTTATGTTTAAAACACAATATTATGGGCACTTTGATAATTTCTAATTGTGTATTAAATTTTTGGTATAAAATACAAGCTTAAAATTTAGTATATAATTTTTCCTCATCTTTCCTAAAAACTAACTTTAACAAAACTTTAACAACAAACAATAATAAAAAATATATGAATTTTATAAATATGTATAGAGCAGTTACTGCTTGTTGAACAACTAAAGCAAAAAATTTGTTTAAAAAAATTAAGAAAAACAATGATGACATGTTAAGAGATAAAGAAATTTTACACTCACAAAAAATGCTGTAATTATTAGATGAATTTAACATAATAATAATAATTTTTTTACATTTTCAATTATTTAATGCTAAGAGTTTTGATTTTACAAGACTAACAAAATGATTTACGTAGAAAAACAAAGATGTTACTGGGGCGTTTTTTAATAATTTAATAATTTAATCCATGTCGGATATATGTTTATTTGTAAATATTTTTATTGAAGATGTATGTGTTTGCCTAACACTGATGTAAATTGACACCACACGTACAAATGAAATAAATTTTCAACACGAGTTATTGTAATTGAAATGTTATTGTAGTGGGGAATTTTGGGAATCCAAATTTTAAATTTTTAGTTATCGTATCTTTCGAATTCCGACTAAATCATACGTCCTGTTTAGAAATATATCCCTGCATCTGAATGCAAATCAAGAGAAGAATAAATTGATATCAATTAACGCAATAATTAAAACTAATAGAATACAAAAGTGAAATTATACAAAAAAATTGTGATCATCTTTTTCGAAATTGTACTCAGAGAGATCGCTGAAAATAGTTTACGATCTTGCCCGGACTTCTTAATAGGGCGAGACGTATTCAAGTCAAACTGGAATTTTGCTCTGTAAACTGGTTGACTCGTAATAGCAGGTATCGATAGAGCTAGCAAAGTAATTGGCGGTAATCGTGGCAACAGCTACAATCAAGTTGAACTTCCCTTTTAGGTGGCCACGCTTGTTCTGTGTGTTTAATCTCAACTTAACCTAAACAATTTGAAATACAAATAACGGATTAGGAAATTAAGCAGTTGTTTTAATTGTTCAGTAAGAATCAAAACTATTAGTTTCAGACTGAGAAGGGTTTTTATCTGAATGGAGGTCACTATTATTATTGAATCAAGCTAAAAAAACACCCGAAAACATCTTTGTTTTTGTTATCAATTGTGTTGACTTTTAACTGATGCTGCTGCTGTTGCTTGTTATATTTCCAACTCAAATCGTTTTAAGTGTGATGATGAAGTTCAGATAGAGTTCGTGGTTTTAAGTGTTGGATTAGTATTATTTGCGTTAGTGCTTGAAGTGCATATAGTTGTAGTGTTTCGTGTCAGCTCTACGTCCCTTCCATCTAAGGGAGGGGGCGAGCTAATGCGTGATCCTTTCGTTTTTAATGTTGTATTGTCCCTATTCTGATTTGAAGTATGTTGTTGTTGTTGCTGCTGTAGTGATTCTTGCTGTTCTTGTTGCTGAGTTAACATATTATAACTGCTGCAATTTTGTATTGCTGTCTCTATAAACATGGTGCTATCATTGTTATTCTGCTGCTGCTGGTGTTTTAAAGGATTTTGATGTGTTCTTTGCTCATGATCCTTAATATCATCATCACCAACATGTTTTGCTGTCGCTGTTATGGCTGTTGTTGTTGCTGTTGTGGTGTTGGTGGCTTTTTGTATGATGTCTGTAAAACTATTTAAATTAATTGCACTGCATCTTTCGGCAATTTGTATAGTTTTCTTATCATTTGTTGTTGTTGTAGTGTTTTTGTTGTTGCTGTTATTGTGTAATGCATTATTTGTATTGTTAATATGATCTAGTTGTTGTTTTTGTTGATTTTTGTTTATTAGTTGCTTGTCCATATTATAAAATCTATTTAATTGTAAATTAATTGTATTATTAGCACTAAAATTCTTTGGTAAATACACTGGGTTTAGTTTAGATTTCATTGTTGTAGTATTTGCGGTTTGTGGGAAGTTTTCATTTACTAATTGTATTGTGGACGTTGTTGTTGGGATTTGTAAATTTTCTTGTACTTGAAATGTTTTTATTGATTTGAAAATTTGTGATTTATGTTGTTCGTTTTTGCTTATTTGGGTTGTTGTTGTTGTTGTATTTGTTGATGATGATGATGTAGTTGTGGTTGTTTCAGGTTTTGTTGTCGGGGAAATTACTGTTGTTGTTATTACTGTTGGTGGGGTTGTTATTAAACTATTTTTAGTGTTGTTTAATTTATATTGATTTTTAAAGGTTTTCAAATTTTTACCAAATGTTGTTCTGGTTGACGTTTTCAAACCTGTTGTTTTAAAAAGGAGTAAACAATGAAATGAAATATTAAAATGTTATTTTTTGGATTTGACATTTTATTATTACATCTAGCAGCTTAAGGAGATTAAAAATATGATTTGTGGATGTGTAACTTATCGTCGCTGGGGCTACAAAAACAGCTGTTTTTAACAACAAATTTTAATGATGGCAAAAAAAGAGCTTAAGAGTTTTAGGCGTTTGAAAAGTTCTGCAACTCATGAACTAGATCGACATCTTAAGTTGTTTTGTGACAGGTGTTGCTTGACCTTTACAATAATGTTTACTTTTAATCCAAAGGAGATATTTGGAAAATATTTTTAAGAAAAATGGTCGGCCATTTTCACAATTATTAAAAAACATGAGTAATATTTCTTGTGGCCCTAACGACGACATATGGAAGAGTATGTGTTTAAATAGTGTTTGACATTAAAGTATAAATATAAAAAGAGTGTAAAACAAGTGTAAATATTTTATAAATATAAATAAACCTTTTACCACACAAACATTTGAAATGACCTTAACTTGATATTTCCGAAATACAGCCGTTTTTAGCAAGTCAAATAAATATAAAAGTAATAAGAGTAATGAAGCTACATCATGTGAATAAAAATATAGTTTGTTTAAAAACATAAAAATTTAAATAAGATAGACTTTTACAGCAATACAGAGCTCATTATACATGATTTGTCAAAAGAAAAAATTTAAAGTGAACACACACGGAAAAAACATGATTGAAGTAACCATAAACTTAGAGCAACATATTAACATATTATGATTGAATTATATGGTCAGAACCGTAGCAAAGCAATAGATTTGCGTGGCAGAGGTGCGGAAACAGGCAGCTAAAGCCGTCGAATGCTAAATATCCAACGCTCCAACCACATTCTCGTAATTTGATTAAATACCAAAAGAATTTTACACTGTTTGCCTCTTAAGGCGATTTTATGGTTAGAGTTATTATACTATTTTTGTATAGTTAAAATACTTTGGTTAGAATTTGAATGAAAATGTTATTGCTGTAGTTTTATTTATTTATTTTAGAGAACATAATATGGTTGTCGTGACTATGCTACTATGTTTTTTGCATGTTTTTCTTTGCGTACAAGACTTCCTATATTTGTAAATTTTCAAGAATATTCTAAGTTCATTCAAGCAAACGAAAGTATCTGCAAACATAGTTTAGATTTTCATAAAAAAATATTAAAATACGATGAATCATTATAAATGTAATGCTGAGCAGACTCTCATCGATTTAATTCTTATTCTACATCAAAACAGGGCTATGGGGGTATTAAGCCAAAGTAAATCATTCGTTTTTTTAAAGAAAATAACTATTAAAGAGGTAAAAAAAACTTTTTAATTTGGGATTCAAATTGTGTATAAATGACTTTAGGAAGTATTAAATTAGCAATAAGTTCATTAAAATCATTGCTAGGGGAAAAAGCTAGTCTTATTCGCATTTCACTGTTTGCTTAAGCCAGCCCATAAGGAAACGTATACCTAAATATTTATAAAAACCTGAAAAATTGTATCTTATGCTTGAAGTTTCATAAACAAAATGAGAATTGTTTGTGGTTGACACATCCCCAGTTCAAGTTAAAAGGGACATTGTTGGTGAATGTTCGATATCTGCTTGAAAAACACAGACTTAATAAAATCCAGATCAATTTCGCAACTGGAAAATTATTTCTAATATAAAGGTCGTTCTTTTTAATATCTGGCATATGGATCCTGCGGTCGGGCTTAAAACATTACTCTTGTGTAATCTAATTAAAAAAATAATAAAAATTGAAAATGGAGCTCTTTTTTGTTTTTCCAATTGTAACGCTGAGATACAAAACTGCTGCTGCTGGAGGGAAGGTATTTCTCAATCCATAGTTGATGCTCCGTAATATCTCAAAATTGGCTTGCAAGCTATTAAAGACCTCGAATACTTAATAGTTAGCGCGGCGGTCACGAAGGATATTACAATGACGTATGACCTTTTGGTTTCTGCATAGAACGGTCTTGCCATTGGAAACCTGCGGTTTCAAAAAGAAGATTGGGCTTGTGATATAGTCTTTAAGCTTGAGTAACCCAACACCTCAGACTTATTTTCTAAGGGGACATGTAAAATTTAATGGTGACTTAGAATACAACATTGATGCAGAGTTAATAATATGCGGCCAGAAACGCTACAAAAAGTGATGTGAAATTAACCGACCAGATTGGAAAACCCCCTAGCTCACAGCTGCAACCATACGTTGGAAATTTTATTCAAATAAAATTGGCAGGAAATTATAAAGCAAAATTTATTGCAATTTTCAAATTATTCTGTACTCTAAAAACCCACAGCTGATCCAAATGCAATTATGAACACTGTGAAATACAGAAAGCTTGACAAATGATGACTACAAATAAAATGTGATTTACCAAAAGACAACAAACAAACACAGTATCATAAAATGAATTGTGCAAGTAGTGAAGTGAATATTTGTATAAAGACCCATAGTGATATTACAAGAAATGATTAAAATATTATTGAACCAAATACACCACCTACATACATACACATACACACATATATAAATATACAGTAAGTAGAGATAATTGCATGCACTTGGAAGCAATCAGCAGGAAAGAGTGCAATTTCAGTACAAGAGAGCAGAGTAGAAAACGAGAGAAAGTGAGTGAGTACAGTTAGTTCATTTAAGTTTTTTGGTATGTGTATATTGGTGACAATACTCTATTTCAGTTGTGATTCAAATTGTTTTACCTTCAAAGTTTAACATCCTATTTTGATAGTTAAACAAATTAGTTTGTTTGTAACATGGCTCATACGAATAACGACAATTGGTTAAATAATCGTCATCAAGATTTCCTCTACTTTTACAAAGATGTGTACTACTGCCACTACCACTACTGCCATTATATCTACTACTAATTTTGTTACAACAACTACTACTAGTACTATTTAGTAAAGTTACAATGGTATCATCATCATCACTATTATCGGCGGCAGCAACAATTTTCTTATTGCTTGTTAAATTAGTATTGCCTTTGTTGTTGTTGTTGCTGATTATGTTGTTAGTGTTGTTTCTGTTGCTGTTAGTATTAGTAGCTTTTTCATTTGCAATCTCCTGAGTGGGACCAATATTTGATATTGCAATTGCAGTATTGGAAATTGTACTATGAGTTCTAGTAGTAGTTTCTGCGGTTGTTGTTGCTGTTTGATTATCACTTGTTGATTTTTTATCAAAACCGGTGGGACGAGATGATAGATTTGCTACCAATGTTGTTGTAATTTTTCTATCACTATTATGATCACTATTGTAAAATTCCTGATCATTAGCTGAACATATTTTCGTTTGAGTATTTAAAGGTGTTGTTAAGTTGGTTAGGTTTTGTTGCGGCTCTTGTTGTTCTTGCTTTTTTTCCTTATTTTCATAATGTTTATGTTGTTCATGATATTGTGTTTGATTTAATAGTTGCTCTTGTGTATATATTTGAGCATCATTATTAATTTGATTATATATTTTAGCACTCACATGCTGTTTTTTTATTTGGTTTTTTTGTAATTTAAAAATGTTTTTGTTGTGTGTTGTTGTTTATAAAAATTAAAAAAAAAGATTATGTATGTAAGTGTTTGTTAAGTGTTTAAATGTGTTGGTATGCATGTTTGGAAGTAAGTTCGAGTTAATGTTTTGATGTTTGTCATAAAATTAGTTGAAGAAATTGATTTTTATATAATCGAAAAAATTTATTTTTAGCAAATGATTAGTTACATATTTAAGTATGCATTTCTATAAATGTTATAATTTTGTTTTTGTACAGATACACGATTATATTAACTAACCTCGCTATCTTGACAAACTGCATCACCATTATCGTCGTCACCATCCTTGGGTCTACTTACAAATTGAATATCTTTAGAGGGATCATCAGATGCTAAATGAGCGCGAAACTGTTTATTTCTGTTAAGAAAAAAATGTTAGCATTATCAGTACACATTATATAAAATATAAAATGTGATACAAGCATAAAAATTTGCCTGTTTTTTAATGCTATTTAAAAATTTAAGAATATACAAAGGTCATCTCTTTTCGTCTCTTTCTGCTCTTTATTTAATAATGTCTTCACTTTTCTTCTCTTCTTATATTTTCATATCTTGTCTTTTCTTTTCGCTTCTTTTCTCCTACCACTTCACTAACGTGAAGAAGAGGTTCCTTCCTCTGCTCTTGTTTTCTACTTTTTACTCTCTTTTACTTCTTCTTTGTCCATTCTTTTTCTTCTGTTTCTTAGCAGTTTTTTTACTACCCTTTTTCTTATTTTCTTATTACTCTACTCTGCTGCACATTTAATCCGTAGAAGCTGATTTTACCGAATTAAGTAGCTTAACTATACATTATTCTACTCTATTTTTGCAAACACTTATATTTTTTAATCGCTTAATTTTTCTTTCTAGTCTGCTATTATCTATCTAATCGAATATCTAATATCTAGCAAAGCCATTATGATTTTCGCTTTCCCTCTTCATCACACTATTCTCAATAGCCGTTCTTCCTTTAATATACTCTCTTGAAAACAAGGATTGCATAAATAATGTTTGTTAGTTTTTCTGAGACGCTCCAACCGAACCTGTCATCCGGTATTATCAATCAGCTCTACTTTTCCAGATATACCGTTATTTTCAAATTAAAAGAGATGCATGACATATATTTCTATAACTCGAAAACGATTTATTCTATTCAATTAAAATAAAAATCCCAAATATTACTTTCTAATCTGCTCAATAGTTAGTTACCATATCAAATTTAAAAATTTATGATAAACAAAATATATATAAATACATTACTTGAGCAAAATCCCATTTCTTTTTTTCAACAGAATACAAAAATGTATTCCCCGAAAATGACCAATATAGAAGTCATAGTGCCACCCTTGGTTTTTGCGCTACGAATTTGGTACTGTGCCCAGAATTTTCGTTAGAGTTTTAAATATGTTTGCGTGTATGTCAGCTTTTGTAAAAAAATTTCATTGTGATATCTTAACTTATTTGAGTATAAAATCAAAAGTTGTGCACCGATTTGATGACATTTGGCTCATTTTGTTTGGGACATAGCTTGCAAACAAAAAATGGGATTGCTTTTGTGTTGTATTTGTTATGTTTTTTCTACTGGCAACGCCATACCAAAATAAAGCTAATGATGCACAAAATGTCTTAAATTATTCGTTTAGTCGAATCTAAAAATAGGTTTTCCGTGTTTTAAAATAAGTTTTAATAAAAAGTCATACAAATTATTGTATGAAGTGAATACACACGACTTACTTTTGTAACGGATGGAAACTGTATATGCACCACTAAAATTACTTTTATTTTGAGGTTAGTGTTTGTATGAACTTTTCGACAAACCAAGGAAAAACTTAAAATGTTGAATGAAAAGAAGAGCGTTAAAATACGCGGATGTAAAAATCGGAACCGAGGAGATAAAGGAAATAAACTGCGCAATGTTAATACTTTCTGAAAAAGTATTGATTTAAAAACAATTCTTTTTCAACAAATTAAAAATATAATTTTAAAATAGGTTTACTGTAGGTTGAAATACAGTGTTGTTTCACAATGATATTTTCGCTTTTATTTAATTTATTTCCGAATTTCGGTTTTTTATTTTAAGCAAACAGAACAAATCGTTCTCGAGTTATAGTGAAGAACATATCGCTCATTTACACAAACAACGTCATAACTCAAATAATGATTTTTTGGATTTAATGATGTAGAATTTATCGTTATGTCATGCTTTATATTGTGTATAAGATTCGTTAATATATCTTGCCTACTTTCCTCGTTTGAAGAGAATATGCCGTTATATTCTGTGTGTAGTTGGATCAAATAGAACACTCCAATCTCGTTTATGGCTTCTTTTGAGTTATGACGCTGTTTGAGTAAACGAGCGCTATATCATGCATCTTCTTCATTTTGAAAATAACGGTAGAGCTCCTTGAAAAGAACCGTTGACGGATATAGATTCTGTATAAAATTGATTTTGTTTATTCAATTGAAAACTTATGGTCGGCTCTATTCTAGTGGAGTATATCTTTTTGCACCACTCTATTCTACACTTATCTATTATAATTATAACATATAAAATAACTAAGATTATATAGCATTTTATGAATTGCATTGTTCTTGCAAGGCAACTTTAAGAGAATAAATTGCATCATTGAATTGCATTTTTATGGCTTATTAGTTGAACCTTCCTTCCACATAAAATAAATAAATAAAATGAGCAGAATAGGATTGGTCTCGTCTTAATGGTGAAATCTAGCAAATATTTTATTACTGATTCTATACTGTCATCTTTCGTAACTCAAAAAAAAAAATAAATAAAACAAAAAAAATTGAGCACGATTTCTGAATAAATATCCGTTTTCATCTGAATTCATTTACAAAAAAAAAAAATAATAATGTAAATATAACTGAGAAGAAAAAAATATTCTACAGCAGAGAAAAAATATGATTTGAATTCAAAACTGATGATTACCTTAATTCCAATTGTTGCATTTGTTGAAAATGTTTCAGTTTTTGATTGGCAACACGTAATTTTTCTTCCAAAGCAGCGTTTTCAACACATTTGATGGAATATTTTTCGGAGAATGATAGAATTTCTTGACGCAATTCTTCCAGTTCTTCTCTGTAATTATATGGAGCAAAACAACAAGGCATAAAGCAAAAAAAAAAAACAGAATTATTTAATGTACGACTTATAAATCATCTTTATTTTTTTCTTAATTTTTACACATAATAAAGGGCAAATAATAGCAGAAGTAATGCACACAACAACTACAAGTACTACAAGGTACATAAATGCAGGTAAGCAACACTGCTTCACAAACTTTTAAGCGAGGGTTATTTAGTAAGTTTAAGCAAAACTTCGAAAAAGCTGACACTTACGGTTTCTTTATTTACAGGCTAGTTCTGAAAATCACTTTTTCTCAAAGTGATTTAAAATCGTGCTGCACACAAAAAATATTGAAATCACGTGATTTCAATCACTTGCGTATTTTCTCGAATTATTTCGTATTGAATATAATAAAAAAATTTTATTGTATATTTGATATGATGTGTTCTCTATTTAGTTTTGTAATCAAATTAGGTTTTATGCACATAAAAACATATATATCACATGTTTTTTTTTTGTGGCAATATTCATGATTTACTTTTCTTCTTTAGCAGTCAGCTGATTTGGTTTTTGAAAGATATTGCTGAGCTTAACAAAGTTACACATTCTTATAAAGTCATGTATGATATATTAAATTATTACCATCATATTATTTTATTTAAGACAACATTAATTTATTGTTGTTAAAATATTTAATAAGAATCAATAGTAGAGCCATTTTTGTGCAAGTTTGTAAATAACTAAGTACAAAATTTCACCAATAAAAACAATGGCGACTTCGTAATTTTTGTACTAATTTTGTTATGCTGACATTTATTTTGATCTACTTTTTATGGTTTGTAAACTTTTATTTGTCGCCAAATTTTAAAATGCTATCTTCTCAAAGCTTCATATATGGCTTGAGCAGGTAACAAAATAACATTTGAAAACCAGCTGTGTTCTCGTACTTTGTGAAAATTAAAACAACGCTGAAAAACTAAAAATCGTCTGATTTGGAGAACAGCATCAAATTTGCCGGGTGATTTCAAAACTGTTCGTGGTTTAAAATCCGATGATTTGAAACTACGAGATTTTCAGAACATGCCTATTATTTTTAGACGGTGATTTGGAACGAATTTTCGTGTACGCTTTTCAAGTTTGGTTTGCAGACACACCGGTATCTGATTAACTCGTGTTAATTCGCTGTCATGAGTGAGCAGGTAGCAGTTAAAGCTCCTAGGCCGACTGACTTTTAGTGGGGGTTGGTAGACGTTAGTGACTACTGGATTACGAGTTTGGTGATTATTTATTTAAACATAGCTTTAATTCGAATAAGAAATAATCTTCTTGTAAAATTCCCTCAATAATATTGAACCTAAGTCACCAAACTTACAGAACAACTCTCGCTTATACTATACGTAAAATGATAAGTAAAATTAAGAAAATGCAAGAAAAGTACACAAAATACATACTCCTTCGCCTTGGTTGTATCTAAAGTACGTTCGCCTCTTTGTTGAAATTGCCTAAGAAATTCTTGTTTAAAGCGTGCAACTTCACGTTGTACTTCACTTTGGTGTGCTTTACGCATCGCATCAAGAGCAGCTAATGTAGCCTAAAGGTGATCGTTAAAAAAAGTAAAAGATGAAAAAAAAATTTTAAAAAGTGCAAACTGCTTAAGAAATATAATAAAACATCAGTGTAAAAGTATCAAGGAATAATCAAGGTTTTTTTATTTATATAATATTTCTTCGTTGTTGGTTCTAGTTTGGTTTATGAGTAGAAAAAAAGCCAAAGAAAAAGGATTCACAAATGAAAACAACAGTGTCTGAGTAGATGATTTCTGGCTCATAATTATATATGACACGGTTGTTATACTTGTGTTACCTTTGTGCATATAAGCACATTCACACATACTCGTACACATGTGTGTATTTTTATTTTCATGCACATACAGACAGAAATGCCTTAAGTCAACTAACCTGGGTTTCTTCAGCCAAGGCTGTTTCCTTTTCGATTAGCAAACGTTCAATTTCTTGCTTATGCTTTTCCTCTAAATCATTTAAAGTGCGTCTATGCGACGATTCCATAGCTGACAAACCCTTTTCACAGAGTGTCTAAAATAAAAGCCAAGGTAGAGACAAATGGATTTTAATAATGTTAATAAAAATATGATAAATGATCTTGAGGGAAAATTTGCATATAAATAAAAATAGATATGTAATTCAAAACTCGTTTTTCCTTTTTGATAATTTATCATTTTGCTCAAGGTTATTCGACGAATTAAAAACTCACCCTCAATTGTTCGATTTCGGACTGATAACGTTGTCGGAATGACTCCTCGTCGACTACATTTGGTAATTCGGAACAATGAGCCAGCATTTGATCACGATATGCCTGCTGCAGGCACTCCATTTGTTTGCCATGTTCCATTTCCAGCAGCTCTAAACGTTTTTCAAAACGTCTACTTCTATCGTGTTCTTTGGCTAACTGTGACTGTATGTAATCACGTTCCTGTAACAGCATTACATACTCATCATCTTGGCGTGCACATTTCATTGTTAAGGCATCACTTTCCTCCTGATACGAACGCACTTTTTCCTCTTCCGTCTCAAGGCGTTTTAATAATTCACGCTGGTCAACTTGGGTGGCTTGTAGTGTTTGTTCCTTTGCATAGAGCCTCTGTGTTATGGCCTGCAGTTCATGTTCACGCTCTTCCATTAGTTCTTCACTTTTATTCAAGTCTTGGTTAATGGCATTCTTCTCAGCCTCCAGACAACGTATGGATGTTCGTTGGTGTTCGACTTGTTGCATTAGAGCTGTTAAATCTTTGGCATGTGACTGTTGTAGACGTAAAATTTCACTTTCATGCTGCTCTTGGAGACTGTGCAACTTTTCGCGCACCTGACAACAATGCTGGCATGAAGCATTCAATTTGCGGTGTACCTCCTGTAATAGCTGATCGGCTCGTTTGCGTAATTCACAACATTTGTGACAGACATCTTGTAGACTTTCAATAGATATTTCGGTTCGTGGAATATGCTCATTAGACGAAGTGGTGGCTTCGCATTGCAATGCTATAAGAGAGTCTTCCAATTGACTGAGGAAGGTCGAAATGTCGCACAATACTTGGCGGTCGCTAAGAAAATCAACAGCATGTTGTTTGTACATAAATTCAAAGTCAGCTTCAAGCAGTATATCATCAGAATTATTTATTTGTAGATCAGTTGATAGTTCTTCAAAGAGATTTTCATATTTCTGTAATGTTGTGATGCCTAATTTGTTCACTTCTTTTTCTGCATCTAATTTCGAAGAAGATTGTGTATCATAATCTCCTCTTAAGACATCAATGCGTGCATCCACCAAGGCTTTGTGGGCTATAATATCTGCAAACTCCGACAGCAATTGGCGTCCTTCGGAAGCTTTATGCTCGTGCTGCAAATGCATGCGCCATTGTCCGCGTTTAATTTGCTGCATAGTTTCTTCATAGCATTGTGTTAGCTGAGTAACGGCTAATTCCATTTCTCTTCGGAGGGCATCGTGAACCGCATCTGCGAATTTTTCAAAAGACAAACGCTCCTCTGAGGTAAGAGTGTAGCCAAAGGAGGGCGTAATGGAAGTCTCCAGCCTTTCAGCATTACGCATCATGATATGGGCAATTTCAGACTGTACTAATTCTGCATTAACAGCCTCCTGAGCCTGACGCCAAGCCTCCTGAACAGCACCTTGCACTAAGTCATTGGTAGACATGTAACTTAAAGTCTCAGCTGCTAAGCTGGTGGCCAAGTTTTCCATGGCTTTGCTTTTATAACGCATGGCAATAACACTAATTTCATTCTGTTGGCGCAAAAGGTCATCTAGCATGTTCTGGTCTACCGGTTCTAAAGTAAATTTGATATCTGGCTGCACCTGAGGTGCATTATTCTTTTGATATGAAGAAAGTAAGAGGCGTCGAGCTAAAACTCCCGCTAATATATCTAGACTACCGCTCGTCTTCACTGTACATTTTCCTTGTAACTTGGCTTTTAGCATGGACATAAGATGTGAAGTTTCGGCCACTTCTGCCCTGGTTTGGCGCCCGCAAAATAGTTCTGGATTTTCGGCTCTCTCTACAGAGTCTCTAAGCTTTCCGAAGCATACACTTTCAAATGCTATTCTTTCGGCTAACAATTCCAGATCTTTGCGTTTGGTCAATTCATTTCGATCTCTAAGCATACGTCTTTGTTTTAACAGGTCTGCCAGTTTCGACCTTAGCTGGGATTCTAATTGAGTCAAAGCTTTCTTAACGGGACTAGAGTCGGGTAACATAAAGACACTGGGCTGTGGTATTTCTTGATGGGTACCTTGCAAGATACACGTTTCTGTTGATTCTCTTATTAACTTTACAACTTCATGTATACATCGCTCCACAAACCGATACGAATCCTTGCGTTCTGTTATTGGAGAGACTGATCGCCTATTGCGGGATGATCTTAGATTTTGTAATTGACTTAGACTTTGCTCTAAACGATCCTTGCTTGTAACTAAAACATTTTCCAAACATCTCAAACGTTCTATTAAATGTTCCGACAGCCTCATATTTCCAGCTGGTGAGGCGCGTGAAGGAGAATCTAAATTTGGTGTAACTGAACTTGAGGTTGGCGTACAGGAAGAACTTCTAGAGCTATTAACGCCCTCACAACGTTTTTCTAAATCATTTACTCTTACCAGAAATTGCAAAGAGTCGGTTACCCCCACAGTTGGTAGACTAGTGTCCAATGATCTTCTTCTTGATGATTTCTTAATGGAGGATCTAGGCGTTTGAGGATTTTCCATAATTGCTTGTTTAACATCCAATTGATGAGCTTTCTCTAGTTCATCAATTTTTATTTCCAATTCTCCCAATTTTACTTCTAATTCTTTAGATACGGTTAGCTGGTCCTTGCCTTTAAGCGACAAGGATCTTCTGCGTTCAGACTTGACTAATTTTTGCTTAAGAGTCCGAACCTGCCTTTCTGATGAACTATATTTAAGAGTGAGATCTTGTATTCTGGCAGCCATCATTTGTAGTTGCGATTGATCTTCTACCTCTTTACGTTCCAAGTCCTGTTTTAAAGAAGCGTAAGAAATTTCCAAAGAATCATATTGGTTTTGTGACTCTTTGAGTTCCCGCTTCATTGCTCTTATTTCATTTACAGCCTTTTCAAATCGACCCTTTAGTTCGCTATATTCTTCAGCCAAGGCATCACGTTCCAAAACATAAGGATCAATGTCATTTATTTGTGTTAGATCGCTTAAAGAATCCATGCGTTTCATTTTACTTTTTTGAAGATTGATAAAACTAGCAGGACTATAGCTCTCCATATCCCTTAGGCGTTTATACAGATTTTCATTTTCCTCTATACCTCTGGCCAGGCGATCTTCTAAGTCTTTGGTTTTTCTTTGGCTTTCCTCTAGTTCATCCGTTATTCTTTCTACAACTACAGAGGCGTTTCTCTTGGCATCTTCTAATTGAGTGCTAAGACTCTCTCTGACTTCCTCCATTTCAACTATGCGACTGTTAAGCTCTTGTTCTGTACGTTCCAAGGTATTTAACAATTCAGACATGCGAGCTTCACGATCTTTGGCTTCATCTCTTAACATGTCGCGTTCCTTTTCCACTACACTTAAACGGAACTGCAGTTCTTTGTCTACATTCAAATTGATTTCCTCATGGACGGTATGAATAATGGGCATATCATCAGAGCCGACACTATCTACTGTACTACGTCTCGAAGAGGGAGGCGATGATCTTGATCTTTTGTGCAGTCGTGGACAGGGAGTAGTGGTGCGAGGACGCATTCTATCTTTGGCTCTCATGGTATTAAGGGGGGCAGGCGGAGAAGGTGACAAAGGAGACCCCCAATCACCTATACTATCACGTCGGCCACCTTCAGAGGCCGTACGATACTCTTCATCCGAAGAAAAATGCATAGCTGTCTTTGGTGTTATGGGGGTCTGGGGACTTACTAAAGAAGATTTGGGTGAACTTGAACTACTGACATTGGTGATTATCACCTGCGGACTAGTTTCAGTTGTTATTTTTTTCACACTCTTGTTAGTGTTACTATTGTTGATCCTTTGTGCCTTTATAAAATCTTTTTCAATTTCACTTTTCATATCATCACTTGTGTTATCTTTAATTATAAGCTCTGTTGTAGGCATAGATTTATTGCTGCTATTATGATTTTCGTTCGTACCTAAAGTAGAATGATTCAACATGCTGCAATTGCTTTGGCCATTATTATTATTATTATTGCTATTTGTGCTGGTGGTGGTGCTGCTGCTTTGTGTTACTACGGCAGGATTTTGTTGCAGGCCTGCCGCGTTTCGAAGAATTGCAATCCAACTATTACGTGAGTTAGGCGATAGACTAGCTAGTGTTAGGCGCCGCTTATCCCATGTTGTTAGTTGAAAAGCATAATTTCTATTCGCATTTACTTCAGCCACATTTGTAAGACTATTAACATCCAATACACCGTCTAAAACTCCACGTTCTTCTGAAACAGGATCACGATAGTAGAACAGAGCAGCACCACTTAAAGTGAACCAATGCTTCGTCCAATCACCAGTACGATTATCTTGCTTCATTAGCCAACCTTTTTTGGCATTGAGTGATTCAACTGTGGCCGATTTTGTTGTGGGTGGTGTTGCAAGATTTGCTGTCGGCGGTGGTGGGTTCACACGCAATTCTACTGTTTTGGCCAAGTAGCTCGAGGAAAGATCATCTAAATTGCAGCCGCCATCGGGATCACCACGCTCGAGAGCTTGTTTTTGGCGTCGGTTTAAATTTTGATTACTTTGTAGTTGGTGCTGTTGTTGCATTTGATAACGTGGACTAGATTTGCTTCTGCCATTGCTGTTGTTTGTGGCATTTGTTTCATTGGCAGACGACACCATAACTGGTGGAATTTTCTTAACAATGGCGGATACTATGGCGGGTGTTGAATTTGAGGCCAATGGCAATGACTTTGGCCGTAAATGACTTTGTGTTTCTAAACTAGACGACGTCGTTGTATGTTTTGTTGTCGTTATTGTTGTTGGCCGATAGAAATCTGTTTCATCTCTAGAACTTTTATCATCTTGTTGCTGTTGCGTTTTATGATGCAAATGTGTGTTAAGCACATTGTTAACAGCCGTCGTTGTCCAACGATTCTTTTGTTGTTGACTTAGATTTGTAATGGTATTGGTCAGATCCTTAATGGTCTTTTCATCTCGCCGTATATCTTCGATTAACAGACAGGGTGGTGAAACTGTAATTAGAACAAAAGAAGTACAAAGTTTAGTAAATTTTTTCATGTAAGATTTTATCTTAGAAAAAGGGCGTGAACTACAAGAAAATGTACGTTCTATTGTTAAATACTAGTTACTCTTCAAAGTGTTTGTCATATCAATAGGGTGCCTAAATTTAACAAACTATATCTAGGGCTTTAGTTGTTAAAATATGGTTTATGTGCATAAGAATCATGATTAAATTTTAATGTTTTTCATTTGAGCAGACACCAATTTCTGCCCCTTGTTTTCATTTCAAAAAAAAGCATTTTATTTTTTGGTATAAATATTTACTATCAAGTTTATTATGAGCATGAGTCAGTTTAAGCCAAAATCAAAATCGATTAATAAGAAAAATAAGCATCACTGTCCAAACAACATATTGATGTAGAGCAAACATTTAGATCGAAGTACTAAGGTGACCAGAACAATATAACGAGATTTGCGAAATATTTTCAAGATGTCGTTACGAAATAGTTACTTGCTGGCTTAAGAATCCTTCAGCGATTCAAGGAATTTATTTGATTACCACGACTTCAGCTCGCTTAACACGTTGCAGGTACAGAGGAGAGAAGACTTTCAAAAATCTAATTATAATTAAAGTTACTTCAAAGTCGTGGGAGTAACTCAACAAGTAAATATTGAAAGGTGTTTATTTGTTTGGAAATAGTTATTCCAATGAGGAGAATAAATTAGTGTGACTTCCGTCGAGAACAAACTTCACTTTTTGAGCTTATAGAATCAATCGGCTGATACGAGAGCATGAGACCAACGATTTAGCGAAAAAGGCAAAGGCAAAATTCTATTAGTAGCAGAAACCACTCTTCTGCAATTTTAGCATACCTAGTATGATTTTCTGCTACAAAGCGTAAGTGTATTTTTAAGGTGTTTAGCAAATTTAGTACAAAAGCTGGTTTTTGAGATGATAAAGGAAAGAACATTTATATATTTTTTTTTTTTTAAATTGCAAAGGTTACAGACAAATTTTTAAAAACTTGTTTAATTAGTTAAAGTCGAGATGATGGAACATTTTCTATGCCCGGATTTTGCACAGCTAAGGTCCCTATATTATCTCGGCCGACACTTTATCGAACGCGTCTCATTTGAGAAGAATTGACTGGCAACTACTCAGGCGGTGCATGTCTACGGCGAACGGTCCAATGTCCCCTTCCCTTGATCCAACCTAACCTTTATCGATTGCTGGAGTTTTGTGTGATATTATATTTTTTACTATTTAAACCGCCGTGAACATTATTAGATCGAGTATAACGACCTGTCGAAAATTCAAATAAAAACAGACAGTATTATAGTGTGAAAGCAATATGTAATCAAACTGTTAAGTAATACGGATGGAAAATTTTAGAAAATTTTAAGAGTGGTAATTTTTGCATAACAAATCGAAAAAAAAAACCAGAAGGTATTAAACAAATTAACAAGTCGACTGATTCGCCGCCTACAGCACACTTCGCAGATATTTGTTCCAGCTTGTACCGACACAAAAACGGCTGCTGTGGTTATAGGTCATCAATTATTTTTTTCGCTGCAAAACATTTATGTACTTTTTTACAACCTAATTTTGCAATTTTTTAATAAAAAAAAAATTGATCAAAAGCTTGAGACTTCGAAAATTCTCGAGAGGCGCCGCCGCCGCTACCCACCGTAAATCGCTCAGTCATCGCCGCCGCTAGTATCAATTCGGCTTCTTTGCTCGAAGTGAACACGTATTTTTAGTTTTACTTAAAGTGTGATAGTGTAGACGCACAATGATTTTTAATGATTTTTAGATTTTTCGACAGACATAACGATTATCATTAGGTTTCTCTCTGCAAAAATCCAACGAATATAAACACTTCACAGGATATTTTTGTGACGGCTTTGACGTAAAACATTGTAAGTGCATACAAGAAAAACAACTGTTTAAGCTGAAATTACCAATCGGCAACGATTTTTGATGTTGCATATTTGTTCAAATGTAACAAACCTCAGTTCCATATATTTTGTTGCTGTGTCCCTGAAAAATGTAGTATATTTGCATAGCAGACTTGCTGCATCTACAAGCTTGGCAAGGGTTGTTTACAACCATGAGTGAGTTCTTCCAGTGTTGTTTTAACTGGGATGCAGCCCCTTTAGTTTTGTAAATTTTTAAGCATATGATGTCTCTAGTTGTTGTTTAAACCAGGGTAGGTCAAATTCTCTAAACAATGGTGACCTACGGCTTGTTTGAAGAAAATTTCAGCTAGCCTAATATCGGAAAATACCTTTACACCTTCAATCTGGTCCCTCTAATAACTCTACAGACTTATATACACCTTTGTTTGACTGGACAAGAACAGCGAACAAAAATTGAGAAGAAAAAAAACTTGTAATCACAAGTGTATCATAACAATAAATAAAATGCAGCTAAATGATCCTTTTTATGTGAATTAAAACAAAAACACACACCGAACAAAAAAACACAACAACTACCTAAACAACTAATAAGTCTGACACTAGAAGAAGCTCTTTAGAGGATACTATTTATTTCATACAGAAGACAATGCACCAACAAAAACAATAATGAATACTTAAGACATTCAGGTATAGTTAACCATTCATACTGTCAGTTAACCATCCAACCAAACAATTCCAGCCATTCAAAACAAGGTTAAGCCATTGACGACGACGACGTCGTCATCATCATTGTTGTCGTAACAGGAGCGCGAATACTGTGTTTATCTTGATTGGGCTTCTTTTTTTCCATTGGTATGTCTGTTGAAGTTATTATGGCAGTTGCTTTTTTGTTTTTGGGGCTTTTTTTCTTGTTGTACCACTTGTAAATATGAAACAACACTTAGGACAAATTTAGTACCAGAAGACATACTATATACAAACTGTTAAGAAAAGGAACAGGATTACTTGGCAGCATATGTTTATATGATTATTATATATATTTTCGTAGATGGGGGTTTTTTCATATATTTCTTTGGCATCTTGGAATATACCCTACTTGTGAAAAGGTGATAGAGTTTTATTGTTTACTGGTTGTCTAGGGGCTATCGTAAGCTTGGCTTAGGCGGTAGTTATTGGAGCATACGTTCTGAGAGCAATTCGGAAAAATGTCCACAAATTTTTTTAACAGGGTATTCATAATGTCGGACAACCAGGCAGCACTCAAGATATAGTGTCGTGTGCAGTTAAGTCAGATGGCCATGCTGGGCATAGAGCCCAACGTGCCTTTATGGGACAGAAATTTTTCTTTGTAGTAAATTTTAGCTGTACTATTGCGAAAATTGGTTCCTGGATGGATTCGGAATTATCTCGGAATTAAGAGTGCCTTTGGAATAAGCATGGGACGGCTTACCGGCCACTGTGGTCAAAGATGGACCAATATTAGATGGGAAATTCGAAGATCATCATATACAGATTCTGCGGTTTGAGTGATGAGACATATGAGTATGAGCTTTGCGATTGTCCAGCTCTCGATTTTCGTAATATGTGGCACGTCCCCACTAATTGCAAGAGTGTATATGGTCTCTCACTGAAAAAGGTAATTGGCTTTATTCGTTGCTTAAATCTCCTCTAGTGAGAGATAATAGTCGCAAAAGGGTCCAATTAGTCCAGAACAATAATACATTATTGCGCATCGACGTAATAACCCATTAGAAAAATTTACAGAGTCCATAAATTATATTAGTACACTGAAAAGGTAGCCTTTTAACAGGGTTAAATGGGTCTAAATTTTTTAACTCTGTTCTACAAGAGTCCGAAAAAGATATCGGGGTTCCGTTTTGTGATAACGTTAAAGAGGCATGGTAGGAGCCGCGAGGTATGTATAGCTCCTTACATTGCTATGTCGAAATTCAGTAGCGATAGAATTCTGCTCGGTGACACATCGTGCTTTTTGTGTGTGATCCCATTACCGAAAAGGTGATTTTATAGTTAGGTGATTTTAGAGTAGTATTGTACCCTGAACTTTAAGTTGAATGGAATAAATGTTACATGTTCGCTAGTTTTTTGTGCAATATATTTCAAAGAAACGTACAGTTTTTCTTGAGTGTTGCCTATTTTTTTTAGAAAGGAATGCAGATTTTGCAATATTTTTGTTACAAGGAAAACGCCATTACATGCACACATATCTACGTCCTGTAAAATCCAATTTATTAAAGAACCACGCTGCAAACGCTGAGCGCTAATTATATAATCACCATTTCGGTTAACCATGACACCCCATCATCGTCAAAGTATTGATTGTTCACGAATATTACGTCAATACGTTTTATAATGATCACATTTTTTTAAATTGATGATCCATGTAGTGCCTTTTGAGTTCGTTATCTACTTCAATTTAAAATATTTGACTTGACGCATGATTTTTTCCCGTCTACTCTGGTATCCAATATCTGCTGTTTTAACGATTAATTTAGCAAATATGTTGAACGTTGCAAAAAAGAATTCAAGGTCAAAATATTTTATTAAATCAAGAAAAAAAATTAATAACTAAAAATTGTTTTAAAAACACGAAATTATAGTGCGCAAATAATATAATTTATTGCAAAATTATGTGAAAAAGAAAAAAATTGTTTTTTGCAAACTCAACTGTCTGATACGCAATACGTACAATACGCGACAATAACTACGCAATTGGTAATCAACGAACTGGAAGGAACTATGTGCCTTAAAGATACTTTCTAGGACTGAAGCATAAACACTGGGAAAGACTCTGCGGATATCGGATTTTTTATTTTTATTTGAACACTGTCGATTTATGAGAATCTAAAAATTTCTAAGGAATAATCAAGAAAGCAAAATTTTAAGACGAGCTTAAAAAATATTTTTTAATAAGAAAGAATTATTGGGGGCAGCCAAATGTTTTGGCGGCGTCTGCCAACGCTGTTGATTATTATTCACACGCGGATGATAAAACCCGATTGGTAAGCACAACGAAAATATAAAACTGAATTATAAAAGTAAAACTTTGACAAGCCGGTTAAAAAGATTACCCAACGCATACATCAGGATGGGGTCGATAAGTAAGCTAGAGAGCGTTTGAAGAACTATTTTAAATATGGACGAAAAATCATCTATAGTGAAGAGCGCAAATTTGCAATATATAGGACTACGCCTACACAGACGTTGAAATCAAAAAGTTACTTTTTAAGGAACATTTTGTACCGGCAACATAATTGGTTGGTACTTCTTTCATCCCGAATTGAATGCGATTTGACTTCGTTAGACTTTTTCTAGTTTTCTGAAGTGGTAGCTCTATACAAATAAGGCGCAATTGATTGATGCCCTAAAAGTCAACATAATCCAGTCGTTTCATAACATCATGCAAATAGTACCGCATTTTTGAAAATTAGATTCTTTCACGATCACCGCTGTTATATTGAGGAAAAGACTTACGGTGGTGATGAAGTAATTTGTTTACTTCATACAATATGTTATTTTTATTGTTGTCTTTGTACATTTTATGAAAAGAAAATATGTTTTAATTATTAATTTTGTAACTTTTAAAACAAAATATTAAAACCATTGTTCTCAATTGCAATTAAATTGTGTTAAAAAGAGTTCCCCGTCCCGGTAATACTTGTTTTATTCCATTTTATCAACGATCTGGAAATCCCTTGTTGTTTGACTGCTTTTTCACAACATATATACAAGATTCAATACAATAAAATTAAAGTTAAAAAACCCTTTGAACATGTCATGGATACATGAAAAACAATTTCTGTATTGGAAACAATAATGTACTATTTAAATTTTGTAAATTTGTTTTCCTTGTAACTATGATATTTAATATCTGTAACCTACAACTGTTGCGAATATCACATATGGGGCGCGACGCACAGAAAAAAGAAGAAACCCCCTTAAGGTCACACCGTATTTAAATTTGTGGATATTTTCGGACGAGAAATTCCACCTAATGTGCCAACAATTCGAAGGGTGGTGAACAAATTTTAAGATACAGGAAGGGTTATGCATAGTAATTGTCCTTTACGTCGAGGTACAGGTTAATCTCTTTAAAACATAACAAGATAGCTGCGTTTCTTGTCGCCTCAATTAGACGGCATGGATCTGAGCATGTCGTTTCAGCAGGAAGGCTAGAACAATATTTTATTAATTTTTGTTTGAAAAGTAAATTTTAGCCATTCGTCATTTTTAAACTAGATGGTCTTGAGTAGAAGAAATTAATAGAATCAGAGGTGATCAGGCTCTCAAAATGCATTAGACACAACACACTACCCGGGTTAAAAAAGTTGACTTTATTTATTGCTGTCCTTTGATTGTAGATCATAAATTTGAATTCTATTAGCTCGCAAGAAAATATGAATTTGCTGAGCAATAAATTATTTTTGTACACAATTTTTTGTTGTTGCTAAAAAAATACTACAACCACTTTTAGCTCGGTGTTTTAATTGAATTAATTAAACACAACC
The DNA here is from genome assembly GCA_963932375.1 of Phania funesta. Classification (NCBI taxonomy): domain Eukaryota; kingdom Metazoa; phylum Arthropoda; class Insecta; order Diptera; family Tachinidae; genus Phania; species Phania funesta. The sequence goes on along the minus strand of OZ010653.1, from coordinate 95,727,990 downwards.
CATAAGCTAAAACAAATATCTAGAACACATCTACATTTTTCTTTTACATATTTTGCCATCTCCCCAATCAAAAAAGAGCTTTTATGATCTATGTATGTGCATAACGAAAGTGCAAACAAAGTAAAAATATATGTATGTATGTATATAAAACCGCCACTCCACCAAAACTTGAATTTTTCCTTCACAAATGCTAAGGAAGAAGTGTAGTAGATTAAGAAACAGTTCCGCAATGCATAAAACGTGACAATGAATGTTAACAAAATATAAAACATACAGTCTGCTACAAGACACAATCTTAAAGGAGGAATCAAGAGCCAATGAAAGAAAAAATGTAGATAAACCAGCATTAGGTAAGTACAACAAGTACTTTTACAACCAGGTACCACATACTCACAGGCAACTGCCATTGAACGCTGGACCTGACACTGACTAATTACATTACATCAATAAGCACAAGTAGGGTGAAACATTTTAAATACAACAACATGTACACGGCAATGTTCAAATATTGTTGTCTTCCTTCATTGCGAATGGGTATAAAAGGCGACGACAACAACAAGAACAATAACGACAACAACAAACGATGTCGTTGGACGATAGACGACAAAAAGGAAAGATTCCGCATAGTTTTGCAAAAAGATGAAAAAAATTAAAATAAAAAGCAAAAATAAAGAAAAAAAAAACAACTCCTTGAAAATATTTCCGCCTAATAGCTTTAAGGCATATTAAAAGCAGACTAAATGGAGAATAGTTGGTAAATGTGTATAAGATGGTAACTATGAGGACAGGCTCGAAAGTCGTTTCAAATATAAGAAACAAAACGTCAAGCCCGTTGCGCATAAATGTCTATGTACATGTATATCGAAGTGACTGTGGCTCAAAATAGTTCCAACGTTATCCTTCTATTAAAAACTATTCTCATTTAGTGAATTTTACGGGTTTTAATCACAATTTAGGGTCACAAATTGCTACATAAGCGATTCAATAAATTCGTTAATTAGATTGTTAAGAAAAAGGGTTTGTTATCAGTTCTAGGTGCCCAGATAATAGTGTGCTAGTTAGAGTTGTCAACTACTCAACATAAAAAAAACGTGTTTCGAATACTCGAAAAACAGCACATTTGAAAAAACCGGGTTAATGGTTTTCTATTTAAAACCGGTTCGATTATCCGGTTTTTCGGGGTTTTCCTCATTTATCCAACTCATTTATTTGGTAAAATTTTTCCCATAATTCTTCTAGGTTATTAGAAAGTTACAAAAATATTGTAGAGTTGCCTAGGAGTGGGATGGAATTGTACATATCAAGAACTTGGTCCACATTTTGCTCTCGGTACTTTATCGGCCGAAGCACATTTATGTTTTTGTGCGGATATGAATGCTTTTTTCCAAGTTATTTTTTTTTTTTTTTGGCAATGTGTGTACTCGTATGTATAAAACTTTTTTTTTTTTTTAAATGTCAGCTCTTTACCTAAAGTTGAAATACTTCACACAGTCGCCATAGAAAAAAGTGCCCATTTTCAGATTTTTTTGTTTACATATTCTTCCAAGCCTACCTGTATACCAAGTTTCAGCTCTCTACCTACAGTGAAATATTGATGAATGAGTGAAATAGGTGCCAAAATATGCACTTCTTATGCCTTCATATCTCGGGACGCTTTTATAGCAACTTTGAAACTTAGGCTATGAGATTACCTATATGTAGAGTCCTTATGTTTCAAGTTGCATTATAGTATGATTAAAGGAAGCAACGCTATGAGGCGGATAAAAATATAACAAATGTTTTCGTGTACATAAACACACTGTCTGTATTACGTCGGACCTGGCGCACTACCGTTCACCTTAATGATAGCAATTTTTGGGAAAGATTCGGCTAGAAGGATTTTCTTATAATAACAATTCTGATTTCGAACATATTTCGAATTGTTAATCTAAGAAAGCATGATTAACGCAAGATTTAATTTAAAAAATGCGGATATCATATTTTGTACGAGTTTTAACGATGTTTAACACCGAGTTTGAAAAAGCTCATTAATCAACATGTTAAGCACTGCACTTCGTCTTTCTGATTAACTTTAACTCAATTTTGAAACAGTTGCTATTTATCTGTAAATTTACTACTTGCAAATTTCTCTTACGTTTAAATGTGCAATAAGTATATATTCGAAAATGCCGGTTCTCGAATAATCTGACAACCCCAACTTTTTAATAATCGATTTAAAATATCGGGAAAATAGATGTAAACCGGTTTTAAAATTATTCGAGAACCGGTTTTGATTCTCACAAAAGTTTCTGGTCTGTTTCATTACAAAATATGGCTGTTTAAAGACTCTGAGTCAGGCAGTGAGAACTCCTTAACAGTTCGCTGGCTGCATCAATGGCTGTCGCATGTATCAACGGAACCTTCCAAAATGCGCATATTTTTATTGAGTTTCATAGCGCTAACTTTGCTGTAACATGGTGTGGAGTGTCTAATTTATTAACAGTAACCTCAGTTTCCTGTAATATTTATTATTTTTAAAAGAGAACGCTTAATTCTATAAAAGGACCAGGGCCCTAGAAAATAAAAGGCCAGCCCTTTTTCACAAATTAAAATATAAGTTACTTTCCTGAGGAGTTTTCCACTAGTGTTTTATAGTTCTTACACACTTATTTTTTGCTGCTAAACGATATTGGGACTACCTATTTCTTATATGTGCATATATTCTTTTATTAAACGTGGTGGTAGACAATTGCCTCGGGTATTTTTTATACATACATTTGTTACTGTATCCCTGCGTACGATGGCTTCGATTATGGTTTATGTGTGTGCGCCTGTACATATTTGTTAAGGCTACAAAATAATTCAAATACAGCCACAAAAAAGCTAAAACAACTTAACAACAAAAAGTGTCTCTTATATATGACTGCAAATACTCTCGATACACTGCTTAATAATTACAACAACATGGAACTAGAACAACAAATTCAGTTTAAAATATTTAAAGACCCATGGAAGGTGGGTAACTTCATAAACATACTACAAGTCAAAACTCTTAGTTAAGCTATTGAGATGTAAAAGAATTAATTGAAAATCAAAATATTTCTAAGGTTGTTTCTTCAATATTTGTATTGTTTTTGTACAATTTTGTTTCAGTTATTGTTGGAAATTTGGTTAAACAGAAAAACAAGACAGCCGACTTCGTGTATTTATTTTATTTTATGTAACTTGGCTGCTTTAGCGAAACAAAAGAAGGCAACATAGTAAGTAATAATAGGTTCGTTCGCTAACTTTTGCAGCAAAGTCCAGTGACTCAGTGTTTACTTGGTATTTCGCAAAAATTACACTCATTGAAAATTACACAAACAAAAAACGGACAAAAACCCGTAAAGTAATCCAAACGGCTAATTGCTATTACATTAAAAATAATTTTTAGCAATTAACGTTTTGAAATTCTTAATTTTTCATTCTCCATTGAAAAACACAAATTCTAAAGATCAGTGTAAAAATAAAAGTAAAGATAACAAAAATGTTTTATTTTTATATCTATATGTACAACATACATATATATATAAATGAATCTGTGCTTGTATGTCTGTTGGGAGTTTTTACCTTGTGGAGTGGCAAACGCCTGGACCGAACATATTCAAAATTTGGAACCGAGAAGGGTACCAGTAAATATTAATTTCCCCATATCTAAAGAACTACAACAGTGAGAGTCTTTAAATTTGCTACAGTACAGTCCCCCATACAAAGTAATTATTAATTGCAAATATGAGTCTTCACATTTCATGTGGGTCACATTCAAATCCAAGTGCGTTCCTAAATATACTTCTAGAGGAGTAAGAGCGGGCAGTGGGATACAATAGCAGTTAATACTTTCCCTTCATCTCAGGAACTGATAGTCATGTTAGATCAACAAGTGCGTACTCAGAAAAAATCTTCAAGACATAGGAGCGGGCAGAGGGATACAGCTAGTCATATAAATAATTTTTCAATAATAGAGGAATTGCAAAAGTCAGAGTCTCCAATTCCAAAGAGTTAATACTTTCCCGTTATCTAGAGAAGTGCAGCGGTGAAAGTCCTCAAATTTGATGTGAGGTATTTGGAATACTAAGCGCGTATTTATAAAAAAATCCTATAACATTAAAACGGGTAAAGCGGTACCCGTTATAAATAGAAAATATTAATTCCTCTTTATCTGAAAAGAGGAAAATGCGCTCATGGAAAATATTGGACGAATATGAGCTGGCAGACGGCCCTCGCCATCTCATAATATCTAATAATGCTCTTAAGTCGGACTGTCTACTGTACCATCTTCCAAATGCTCGCTTAGACTGAAACAATTTTAGGAGATTAACTTTCGAATAGTTTCCTGCATGGTCATAAAAGAAAAACCAATTTAACTTCATCTTATTATTTATTTTTTCCCTTTAACTGGTGATAAGGGTAGCGAAGTACGCCAGGCACGACACTATCGGATTTATAATATATTTGTGTGCTTACATAAATTTAAGGCTTTTATCAAATATGGACGATTTACCTTAACCCTCAAAACATGTGATAGCGTTTTTTTTTACTTTTGGAAAGATTTTATAATTTAAATAAACAAAAATTATGATATGGTAACACTAATTTTACCATGTTGCCAATTTGTTTTTTGAACATAACTTTAGTATATGCGACTAAGTTCATAAATGCTTGTATTTTTTGCTTGCATACCTCTCCTTTATATATATTCCAGTCGACTGATTTGGGTTAAGTTAAAGTCTCTGTTACTATATGACCATCCAGAACTTTGTTGTTTTTAAGGTCTCTTTAGATTTGTAGCCTAGAACTGATTTGGCGTTTTTCCTAAAGCCTGCCTTTTTAAGGTTTTCTCAAGGTTTGAACAGCCATACAAGAACAAATGGATGCTAACTGTGACCATTTGTACAATATTTATTTTTATATATTAGTTTAGAGCATTTTTTAACAGTCATCGAATTTTTGTAATAAAAACATTCTTTCAGACTTCTCGCAACTAACAACGAACTTAATTATGAGCATCAAAATGTTTGAATAAAACATAATTGCTACAAATATATAAAGATACTTCAAACTTAAAAAATGACAGCAAAAAAAAAGGAACCTTCAAAGACTGCCCACTGCATTTAAGAGTTATTGCACACAAAATAAATCTTTTGTACAACATTGCGATTTTTTTTATAATCTAAGAAAAACAAAGAACAAGTAAAAAAGTCTAATACACATTAGGCAAGTGTTTGGTGCAGGGTTGCCAACTTCGCCTACACGAATTTGTGCAGTAGAAAAATTTCATGTGCAAAATAAAAATTTTATAAACTCTTTGCTTTGACAACCCTGTAGGCCATTTAGCATTTCTTAAGTTGCCCATGCTTAATCAACAAAAATATCCATCCGACATCAATGGCCATCCATGATACAAATATTTACAAGTTTTCTTTAAGTCTTCCTTAGCCATACAAGTACTAACGTCTTGTTGCAACCATGTACTTAATAAGTACCTTTTAGATTATTCCTACACTCGCAGTCAAGGAAAAGAATAACAAAAATTCAAAGGCCAGCAAAGAAAAAATCGCCTGACAATTTCGATTGGGGCAAATCATATTTCATAGAATTACCGGCTTACAAGAGACAGAAAAGGCTACAGCAAAAAAATTGATTTCGTAATTTAAAAAATATTGCAAGCAACGACGACCCTGACAATTGACTTTAGAAAACTAAAAACAAAACAACTTAACGTTTGTCGGCCGATTGTTGCAAGTTGGTTGTTGTTTGCATTATCTAGTCAAACGAAAGTATGTATGTTTGCATTGCTTGCATGTACGTACATTGTAATGATTAAATAAGAATAATAGTTTACTGCAAATGCCAGGCTAAATTATTTAAATCAACTTGGTGTTAAAAGCAAAATAGTTTGAAAGCAAATATATATGTGTTTCTTCTTCTGCTCCTCGCCAACCATTCACTGTCTTGCGTTGCTCACAAACAAAGGCTGCTGCAGAGGCTGAAACAGAAATAGCGGCGGTTTCGCTTTTGTAACACTTTTAATTTCCATGAAACAATGAAATGGAAATTACAGCCACATTGTTGCACCGCTTAAAAGGACAAACTTTTTGTTTTGTTTTGTTTTTGACAAAATATTTTGGTATTTAAAACGATGCCATTTGCGAGCAGGTATGCACCTATTCGGACATGAAATCTGCGTTTTTAAAATGCTATATTTTGCTACTTTAAATGTGACTGGGAATGTTGGTTTTGGGTTGTAGGATTTTTTTGTACTCCAGTTTAAAAATAAATGAAATTTTTTAAATACTTTGTCATTTGAGTGTGAAACAGGAACATTTATAAAAATGTTTTAAAGGTCGGTAACATAAATCTAAATGGCAAAACTTAGTTAAATAACACAAAGGAAATACCTCTTAAGCTTAACAGGCACTCTTAGGGTAGATTTTTTAACCATATTTATATTAAGTTAAATTTATCATTGGCAAGTCTTAATGCAGCATATTGCTCTAAGTTTGCTATTTCAACAACAAAGGTTCCTATAGCCAATGAAGAGTTATCATTGCTAACTTAAAGGGAGGTGGGCAACTTAGTATATTTTGCTTACGTGGGTCAAAGGTACCGATTGGCTAGTAATTGGTTATTATTGTGAAGTATCCCTTATCCTCAGGATAGCAATATAGCAAGGTGGTGGTGGTATTACCAAAAACAAAAAATGGGGACCGTTGGTGTAACTTGGTAAAAGGTATCGTATCGAAGCAGTCCGCCTACTTTCGTCGGATCAGGTTTTCGATCACCTTCGTTCCTCGAATTGATTTCAGACAGTCGATTTGTAATTTACGACTACTTTACTTTCATAAAATCGCATGTTAAGACTAGCCTTCATTCTTGACTGTAGTGTTTTCAGACTGCCAATTGGTAACTGAAATTGCTTCTTTGAAATTGCTACTATTTGTCTGAGGCTGATGTCATTCAAATTTAATACATGTCTGCCCGTGGTTCTAAGCCTTATGCTAGCCAGTGCTAGATATTTTTAACTGGGTCAGATGATACGTAATGTTTCCATGGCCCGTCACTACCTCAGCAATCCTCTATTATACCCCAGCCTTCCTGCCGAGGGGATCTTTGAGCACCACTCCAGCTGGTCTTCATGCGGTAGCCTCTCTCTACATTTTCAGGTTTAATGAGTCTACCGAATGTAGGACCTTAGCTCGCACTAGACAATGGCCCGGCTGTGAGATCGCAGCACTAATTTTATGTACACGCTCACTTGCTTCTTGCGTTTTATAACCGACTGATTGTTAAGAACAATGGGAACTTTTCTTAAATGCAGCAGGTTATTCAACGTAAGCAGCAATCCAAACAATTCTGCATGGTAAACCAACACGTACTCCCCCAGACGCAGACTACAGGACAAGTTTAGCTTAACTGGGTATACACCTGCTTCTTCCCTGCTGTGCATAAGACAACGATCAGTAAAAATTTTAAAGACGTTCTATATAAATGCAGCCTTTCGATTAGCTTCCTTCTACTCAAGCGTTCCATCATCACCTGACTCTCCCTAATCTCCTTTCTGACTAGGTCCAGAATACTCGTATGCCAGGTGTACAGGTTCAGTTTGGTGTAGACCGTTTTAAATGATGTTCAAGGCAATAGACGCGTAGAAGCACGACTAGTACAGAATTAACAGCGCCTTCTAGTGGCTAAGGGAATGTTTCCTTCGTACCGAATATTTAACAAGGGAAGAATTATCCGTGATGGGACACAAACATAATAGATAAGCTGTAAACATAAGATAGCATCTAAGAAAGTTTTAATAATTGAAATTTATAACAGGTTGGGCTCAGATGTGAAAATAACGTAACCCACAGAAAGCCGACTTTACAGCTACTTCAGAGCTTTCTTGTAAATTGGGTGAAACATGCATGCATCGCCTGTGATAAGATTTTGTCGTGAATTGCTCTAATCACGCTATAGTGCATAAACGTAAGTATACAAAATCGGCGTGAGCATTATTGGCAGCAAGTTTGTATACAATATTCTAATAAGTTTTGATAGTAAAAAAATAAAGAAATGATTTCGTTAAAATATTTCTTTCCACGTGATTATTTCGTGACCATAAGTTTTTTTTGCTTTATATTAATTTGAGAGTATGTACGAGTGCATTACTAGTCGTACGCGTGCATGATCGTGAGTAGAGATTTATTACAAGTTCCACCTCTAGATAAAAATAACTGATTGCAACTGTTACATATTTAAATATTTATTGACCTTTGACAATTAAACTCTTTGTTTATTGCGTGAATTCTTCACCTCTCACATTTCTTTATGTCTGTTACACTATTTCTGCAGTCACACAAAAGGTGGGGTGGATTACGTTAAAGTTGAAAGGCTTGTGTCTTTGTAACTATTATTACTTTCTAGTCAGTATTTTTCTAAACGTCGTGTTGAAAGCTGTAGAACAATTCTGCAACAAAAATCAATTTCGAAAAATATGTTGGTTGCATTATATTCGCAGTTAGGGTTCGAGTAAATTAGACAGAACGCGAGCTTTATAGCGACAAGATGCTTGTCACGGTGATTTTTTCCTATTGAAACTTCTTTAACGCTCTTATGATACTTGTTTTTCTCCGCCTTTTTAAGATATTGAAATAGAAAATTTTACCAAAATCACGTCAAAATTTGTGTGCATGTTATCGATAACAAAGCGTAAGTTGTGACACAAAATCTCAAAGTTTACATTTCGACTTTAAACCGTAATTCATTCCTTTTATACTTAAATGTAAGGATTTTTTATAATAATTTTTTTAGACTCTGCGTTTACTTACAAAACAAAAAAAGTCAACATTTTACGTAAAATGGTTGCAGTAAAGTCGAGTGAATGAGCATTTAGTTGGTATTACGCAAAAATTCCCTTCAGAAAATATGTTTCTACTCAAAATTACGCGAAAGGAAAACTTTTGAATTCTAATAAACTAATCAAAACGGCTGATTGCTCAGTAATGTAATGGTATACCTTTATTGGAACTCAACTCTTTAAAACATTTTTGAATAAGAAAATTACCTTTCTTAGCCAAAAATCTATAATTCTAAACTGCATTCGATATTTTACGTCTGTAAGAACTTGAAGATAGTCAGTCATTGTACTGTCACTTTACTCTCTCAGTTTATACTTTCATTTACCAGACTTAGGATAAACGAACGCAATCTACTTAAATCCAGGAAAGTCCAAAAAAAATTTGTAAACACATGAGTAAACGAACGCAGTGAATATAAAATTTGTTAACAGAAATGTTTTGTTTGTTTTTTTATATTTCTCTCTCTCTCTCTTACATTGCCTATTTCACTCTTTTAATATTAGGTTAAGAAAAGACGAAAAAAAGCATGAGTAATAATAAAACTTTTTTAGAATCTTAAGTCTCGATGGGAACAACTTCTTCGGTTTTTTTTTTTTAACTTTACCTTTCGATAAGAGAACATGGAAACTGCAAAAGTTTTTTCGGAAAAGAATCCGAGATGTCTCACCTTTAAACTTGAATATTTGTTTCACCAGTTGTATCCTACATAGATAGAAATTTTTTATTTCTTATTTGTTGTGGCGTATTTAAACCATGTAAATATTTTTAGCTCTACACAAATGTTATTGCAATAGGAAAAGTCTCTTTTGACTGGTCTATAATTTTTTTAATTTTCATCCCAGTTTAACTGGTTTCATTCACAAACTCGTAATATATAATTTCGTAATACTCTAGTTTCTAGGTGAATTAATTTATGTTTATTGATTAAGATTGATTACTGAAATGCATGTTCATCTCTACTCTACAACAACGATTGCAAGAGCACAAATGATACTTGTTTTTCAATTGAAAACAGAAGAGCGCATGATATCAAAAAAATACAAATAACAATTCAAAGGAAATGCATCATTAAGTTGTCATTTTGTTTAATCTTCAGTCAGTTAATTGTGGCAACGATTAAATAATACTGCATCATACAATCATGCAATAAAATGAAATATTTGCAAATTCAAACTAAAAGAAAATAGTTCAGACGCTACATAATACAAGCTGCATTAAAAACTAGAATGGATAAAGAATTATTTATAAAAGGCAAACTTGTTTTCAAAAAGTGTTGGGCTATTTATGGGTTGAACTTGAAGGTAACCCTTGTTAATAAGTATTATGAACCTAATAAAAACCTTTTAAATATGAACTTTTGTTAAACAACAGGGTATTTTTTTTATACCAACTAAAAATATGTATAAATAAAATTAAGTTACGTTTTGCATTGAATACTGGATTCAATTAAAATTTAAATTCATGCTTAATATCGTGTATGATTTGTTGTATTTTCTGTTTGCAACATTGTAAAGCTTTTAAAAGAATTTAGAATTAATTTAGTTGAACGACGCTGAGATAAATTGACTAAAGATTTTTTTTTTCAAGTCATGATAACTAGAATATTTAAGACATTTTATAGGAACTCTGATAGTCGACCTTGCAATACCCTACATAGTCTGTGCAAATACATAGATTATATCGGCTTGTTTACTAGTTATTTTACGGAAAAAGCACTAAGCCGATTAACCCTATATGTGCCTTGAAATTCCGTGAATTCTTTTAAGATAATTGATGCCAGATAATTGGCGGTTTAATGCACTAGTAGAATTTTTACAAGGCCCACAAATATTTTAAAGTCTGATCCCAGTTGAGCGTCCACTTGACAACGGCAAATGTATGCCAAACATTAAAGTATGCACAACTAATAAAATGAAATTAATATTCTTGGTACGTTCACAAAATTTGGCATCGAGCAAAGCGTAGCAGAATAGAATTATCCCAGCATATTGTAAATATGGGCTTCAGAAAAAATACACATCGTGCATTACGTGAATACTTTAATTTCTGAGCGCACAATTTGGGATTTGTTGTCGAAGTGCGACATATTAGTGTAGCCAGTTTGTGTACAGCCAGTGCAACTGGGGTTAACATATTTCGCTACGCGGTGAATTTTGTCAAACCATTTACATTTACTATTATACTAGATTATTTAACAAGCAAAATTAACGCGGGGCGGGCATTAGGCCCATATGATCTTCCATACATAATTGAAATTTATTACAAATCAAATTTTTAATAAATGACTAAGGGGATTTTCTAGTATAAGTTACGCTTTTCGCAATAATATCATGTGTCACCCTTTAAACGAATCACCCTTTATACAAGTATATTTAATAATAATTTCGAGTTCAATTGTAACGAAATTACGGTGAAACAATGAATTTTAGTGTTGGTGGCAGCGAAGCATAACGGATAAAAACAGCAATTGTGACCAGTCAGGTATGGGCATTTGTCGCCAAACGTAGCGAAATGTATCCTTTTTGGGGCTGAATATTTTAGAACTGCGAATAAAGATACACTTGGCGATATTTCTGTGCCAATTAGGAACAGGTGCTTAAGCTTTTTATGACAGGATATTATATAGGTATTAGGAAAAATTTTTTGGTCTTTGATAAACAACTTATGTTCATTTATGATTCCTAATGAAATTGTGTTTCAAATGAAAAAGATATGCAAAAGTAATTATAATATAACTTTCCGTAAAAGAAGTGAAATTTTTCTGAGGGGTACTTTTGAATTGGGAAATCACTCTGGATTCACTAACTCGTTTTCAGCTTAAGTCGATTTAAGCACTTATTCTTTATTGCCTTGGTGATTACCTTACTTCCATGTAAGTGGATAAAAAGGCTGTATGAGAACATATCTTTTTAGTCTCGAACAGTATAAAATATATATGTTAGAAAAGTAGTGCAGAAAATCCATAAAAATAGTTAGTATCATCGACCAATGGGAACGACGACAAAGCAGATTAAATTTGATTCATTACAATGCAAATAAAATAAAAATATTTGTTATAACGAAAACTGAATACTCCTGTACATAGGCGATGTTTGGGCTATTTTAGCAAAACTCGACAAGCCAGTTGGCAGGGAAGTTACATATACTGACAACAAGATTTGGACGCATTAAGAGAGAGAGAGAGAGAGAGAGAGAGAGATAAAAGAGCGTGTTTTGATAATAATTTTGCATACACCAAGCAGTCTTGCGAAAATATAAATCACAGTCAAACTTCATCTAAAAAGAATTATACAAGATCTTTTTTGTAATGTGTCTAGTTGAAAGTGAACTTATATCGATTCTTTCGTTCTAATAATGCATCAAAGTACTTAGATAATCAAAAACAGTCTTAGCGGAAGCCAGCTATTAAGATAAGATTAAGCAGACTGCAGGTATTTCGAAAAGTACTTGTGATCAAAAATTAACTGAGAGTGTGGACTAGAAAACGCTATTTGCACAATCAGCATCGTAAAATGTTGTAATTAAGTGCTTGAATGTTTCTTAACCATAAAGTCTAAGTGTGCACAAATTTGCCAACATGAGCTAACTACGACAACCTTAGACAAGGGAATATGTAAAGCAATGTACTAAGAGTTGACCATATCCAAGGTTACTTTGGGATTCATGTCGAAAAATACAAGGAGTTTATTGTGTGAAATTATTACAGCGATAATATCATCATTATTAAGACATACGAATGCGGCAAAATGGAAGGTTATCTGTCAGCATTACAATGTAACTGTAAAACTCTCCGCTATTCTGATGCCAATAATAAATTGAAACAAAGCTAAAGATGTTTCCTTCTCTAAGGTCCTTAATAACCAGGCCTAGTCTATCAGACATTTTTTTTTTAGGGAAAGTAACACAGGGGCTACTTTCTTTGAAAAGAGATTGTCTAGTCAAGTAGTAGGAATAGAAAAGCATCAGCGCTTAAAAATTCTATAATGGAGCGTTATATTTAATTTTAGAACAGTGCAGCAGCGCCTCTGGTGTTATGTAGGCGCATTACTTGAATATAGTAAGCGTTTATATTAATTACTTTACGCCGGTGACGATTTAGTGCTACAGAAAATCTTCCATATATTAGAAAAGATTTATGTCTATTGATTGGCAGCGGCTGAGGTACGGACCCAGGCATCCATCGAATGCTGGATAATCAACGCTCTGACTACTTGAGCCTTTAAACTTCAAAAAGAAAAATATTTCACAATCGTGATCAGTTTGAAGACTATTTTAAGTAGTTTGGTCGGTTATAATTTAAAAGAGAGCATCCAAGCTATTTTATAACATCGATAAAACTGCATCGAGGCAAAAATGGATTACATTGATATACGGATTTCTATAATTCTTTGTAATTTAGGCATACTGTCTGTTAATCCCCCGACAGCAGAAGGCGTTTTCTTATATGCCATTTTACTGTAAAACAGTCCTAAATTGTCACAAATACGATATCAAGGGATCACGTTAAATAGAAGAGTGAGTATTTATATTAAAAAGTTATCTGCCCAATATGTTTATTTTACACACCGAGTGAGTTTTATAGATCATAAGTGCTGCATAGCATGGAGTAGAGTAAAGAGTCACTCACTATTCACTACCAAAACTACTATCCGGCAGCTCGTGTTTTATTATTTTATCACACCTCTTTTAAACGCAATGTCTGGCCCTGATATTCATGTAATAAATTCATATTTTATTTACTTTTACACCAGAACCATTATCATCATCCCTATCATCAACGCAGCCATCGTCACCAGCATGATGCACAAGACATACATGCATAAATACATATTCTCTGAAAGCATTTGTGCGAATGTGTTTTTAATCAAAGGTCCACACGCGAAAGGCTTAAAGATTTTTTATTTTCATTTTATTGCATTTGGTGGGTTAATATGCGGTTGGGTTCTGCTAAGACCTTAGAGCAACCAAGTCAAAATTAATTTACTTTAGAGATTTCTTCTTTAAAGAGACGTTGTAATAATTTAAAAATTCTTGATCAGTTTTTACATATTTCTTTTTAATTTTATTCTCAGTGGTTAGCTTTCTTTGCCTTTTCCTTTATTCTTTTGCTGAAAAATAAACTGTCACGGCTAAATGGTTGTTTACATTTTTTCGCTTTCCTTGCTCTTCTGGGTGTTCTGTGCGCCACATTTAATTGCAACATTGTATGGTGAACCTAATTTTTGAATTTAACATCCATACAGTGATACGCTTCAATGATATATTTGACATATGATTGTGTATTTTAGTATAAATTTAATTTTGCTACAGAGTGTGATGAGAGCTTTACAACAATTAGTTGAGAGTATTTCAGATTTTATTCATACAAAAAATAAATTCAGGTTGTAGGGGAGTCGAATATGAATACAGTTTTACACACAAGGCTTCTTTTAGTGAACATATTTCTTTCTGAAAAAAAGGGAACTCTGAAAACTCAACACGACTTGAGGGCGAAAATGTGTGAAGTTCCATTGCATCTATCAAGGTATTTGATGGTCTTTAAATTAAAAAAGAAATATAAAAAGGCTTCTCTTCGTCTTTTTGTTTTCTTTTCTACAATAATGGGTGGTTCATTATGAGGGTGCCCTTTTCTAGGCAAAAGAAAGTACTTTTCATTCACTAATTATCTCGAATGCACAATTCGACGTATGTCGCAACTTGATTGATTCATAAGCATAAGAAATCGTACTCGCACCTGAATTAATGATTTAACAACTTTTTATGTTTAGTTCTACAACAGGTTAAAAATATTTTAATCTCATTTTGGCTTAACGGCTGTGTCAGTAAGCTAAATTTTGAAATCGGTTGCTAAAATATCTTTGCAAATATACGGCGGAAAATACAGGGGTTCATTTCAATACTTCGCCGTTTTTCGCTAAAAATTAACTGCCAACTACTGTGTTAGCTTCTGCATATGGTTGCACTCTGCGCAATTTTGGCCACATAATTATGTTCAAAAATGTTTAGCGGAGATGAATTTTCTTGAAACATATTTTCGGTATCCACTGTCGGTACAACAAGTGCGATTAGCCAAACTGTTTTTTTAGGTTTTGACTAGCATTCAGCAGGATGACTCCTCCAAAAGCAATTTAATGTGTCTGAACCAGAAAAAAGGTTATTGGATGGAGAATCGCAAGAATAGTGTTTGTTAAAATTTGCTTTAAATTTTCCCACACTGAAAGTCGCAAGAAAGAATTCTGCAGGAAGTTTATTCCACAGCTGAGCAGTTTCGTTTAAAAACGATTAAAATATGGCCCACTGGCCAATCTAACGTAAACAGAGAAGCCATCAATATGGAAGTTATTATACGCGGCTATGTTCGCATATCAAGAACTCAACGGAGAAAAATGACTCTTGGATTGGGACGGAATTTTTCCGGTATTTGGGAGCTATAGCCAGACTCAAGCAAAGTGGTTCAATACGCTGTTTTGGGAAAATCTGAGTGGATTATACGGCTAGATTAAAAAGGGCTCAGAATGATGGGATGGGATGGTCTGTCGGACAATGTGGTCTAAGATACCACAGATTCTGCGACTTGTTTACTTTTGTATCTGTGCTTTGCCACGGCCTAGTTCTCGATTTTTTTATTTAGCCCATTACCATTTCCCATGGAACAAGGTAATTGGCTTTAAGTCTGCTTCAGTAAAGGAAAAAGGTTTCACAAAAGATCCAATAGGTCCTGGTGAATAGGGTCTCGACAATAATAACAATAATAATAGTCAGGAATTAGTTCCCTAATTTCATTAGAGTTATAGTACCAGTAAAACAGCGACACACAATCCACGTTTCGTCGATGTTTTAGTAAGTCAGTAGAGTTGGAGAACCTACAGATGCCGATAAGCAGCTTCGCCATCTTGCGTACGGCATTCGGGAAGCTCTAAAATAGATTTTGGAGCACTGGCTCATACATGGCAGTTATATTCTATTTTCTGTCTGGTATGTGTAAGTGGTATAAATAGAAATGAGACCAGATGAAATGAAACATTTCTTACAACGTTTAAAGAAACCGTGGCACTTGAATATTTCTTTCGCGATTTAAATTAGACTTAGAAGTCAAATGTAAACATTAACTGTCCCATTGGATCCATAAAGGTATCAATTATGCGCATCTTCCGTCACTTGCAAATTTTGTTTTGAAAGTGTCTATGACTATTCGCGCCATAGAAAGTTTTGCCAATGTTACCGCAAAATTCAAAACGTGGCTTGAAATCTTGCGACTAAATGAAAATTATGTGAGGCAGTCAAAAATTTACATAATTTTTGTTCATTTCTATAGGGTTAGCTTTACAAGCTGAGAAAACAGATTTTAATTTTCGTAATAATTCAACTTAATTTTTATTATCATGATTAAGTAAACTGTGTTCTACTATTTTTGACAGCAACTGTTTTACTGCATCCCACTTTATGCATGTGTTTGATATTGAACTAAATAGACATATTGAGTTTATCAATTGAAATCATGTTGTCTTTCGAAGAATTCCGAAAAATATCACCAAAATCATTATTAAATTAAACTAAAAACTATTAATTTGTTTTAATTGATAAGTCAGTTAAGAATAATGAAGTACTCGTATATAATACTAAATGATCATTTTAAACAAAACAAATTACTTTGCTAAAAATTTTTTATTTTCAATAAAGACAGGTTTGGGTGGTCTTGGGCTTTAAATAAAAGTGCAAAATGTAATAAAATAATTAAGAAATTAAAAATAAAATTTTGTATAAAAAATGGTACCTATTTTAACACAAAATAGCATCAAAAAACCTGAAAACTCTTGAAAGTTCAAGGTTCTAATTTTCAACATTTTATTTTTTTGAAACGCAAAAAAGCAATTAATTGTTTTTATCGATTTTTCTTATATGTAAAAATCGAAATAATAAAGAACAATAAAATATTACAATGCCATTATTGAAATATCAGCAGTTTTACATTCAGCAGCGCCATTTATAATGAAATTTTTTAATTATTTATATTTGATTTCCTTTTACCTCTTACCTCTTGATTGCCTGTACCTGCTGATCAAGACTTTTGTCAAAGTGATACACTTATGAGTCACACCAGGTTTGAATTTTTTCCAACTAAATCGGCTGGTATCACGCAATATTTACAAAGGCTGAGATTAGATCATAATGTCCTAGGTGAGGCATTTATAAAGCGTCATGAGATAGATTATAATTTATGTTGATGGCGTTTGTTCTTATATACCGTCTTCACTAGCCAAAAACCTATTCGCACATTTACAAAGCGTCGACCTGTCTTCTGTGTGGAGAATACTTCTAGATGTTCGTGTTCAGGCATAATTTTTTTTGTTTGTCATTGAGATTGTTTTCTTGTTTTACAGCCGTGCGCACACACGCACACACACATTTATTATTTGGCTGGTGTGTATTTGGCAGAACAGCGTTGTGCGAACAATTGATCAGACAAATTTGTTTGAACACGAACAGACCCTTAACAGTGACGGTCTTCAGGAGCCGATTTGCTGTGCGAAGAGGAATCTATATGATGGCAGAACAGATTTATGGCTAGTCAAGATGGTATGATATACTCTCATTTTCAGAAAGTCACTCGCTACAATGGTGCCATATGTTCTTAAAATCTAACGTTTTTCTTTGTAACAAAACATAGGTTTCCCAAGTTTTGGCGTAATAAAAAATATGTGAATACATATGAATAAAATGAGTGATATTACTGAAAAATGAATAGAAAAGTTTCATCACTAAGTCGAATTTTTTACGTGCTGGCAGCATACTGCGTCATATTTCTAACACCAAAGTTAGCTATTGCCTATCTCAAGGTAGCGACAACTAGAGATTTTGTCCAAACATTTTGAATTGAAACAGAAATTAAAAAAAAAAATTAGAATAACTCCACTTCATAAGCAAGCTGTATTTAAAACAATTATGTCGTAAACTTCCACAATTCCTACAATTGTAATTGCTGCTAGCTAAAGACTAGCGATGGGTTTCATTTTTTATGAGCCCTACAGCTGCCGTCTGCAAATTGTCTTTAATAATGGTTAACTTCTAAGCAATGAAAATGTAGCCACACGCAAGGAACGAACATGTTTGATTTAAATCACAATCTAAGGCAAACATACTATGATTAAATTATATGGTTGCAAATAAATGAATTCAGTAATGTCTAGGTGTTGTTGACCGTTGGCGGTTTTACATATTTTACACATGGTACAAATCTTCTAGGACTTTAAAAATTTAATCCTAAAAAAGTACCTTCCAAACAGCAAAAATCCCACGATCACCATTTGCCAGATTTTTTGCCTTTAACCAAATAATATTTTTCTATAACTGCAACGTTTTATTTACACAAATAATTTTTGACAGATCGCAATAATTTTATTGTCTCTGAGCTATAAAAGTAATTATTTTATGTTCAAAAATTATACCATATACGTTATTATAATTGAATTTACAATTGAGTTACTTACATATATTGATAGATTAATGCTAAGTTAATGCTCTATTAAATTATCTATTAAATTTTGTAGCTGTATACGTGTGCATTAGAGAACAATTGTCGAAACTAATTGCAACTTGTATGATTTCGTTTCTCAAACTCAATATTCGTAGCTGGCTTTTAACAATAACAAAAAATAAAAAAAATGTTGTTTGTTTGAGTGACAATTTAATGTTGCTTTTTGCTGCTTAAGCAGTTTAATGTTGCCATAGTAAAACAGAACAACTACTTACTTTTTTGCACGACGATATGTCAAAAAACAAGCTTTGGAAAAAACTTTATTTAAATTGGCTTTAATGCTCAATTATTTGTGTGCTCTACATGGATTTAAGTGGCAATTAATGGTTAAAAGTTGATAAGACAGTTTGTTGCAAGTGAAAGGACTTGTTTGGATTTCTGTAGAGACATGTGATCACAATGTGCCTTGTTTTTATCGGAAACAGGTTTCTATTAGAAAGCTTGGAAATATAAAATTTGCTTTAAAAATGGAAATTTAAATTTATCGAATAGAGAAGGCCCATTGGTCCGCCGCTTTTTGTTTCTGCGAGTGCCTAGTGGAAATCGGTTGAGAATAGAATGCTGTGAGCAAGCAGGTAATCGTGCATAGAATACACACAGAAATTTATTCATTTTCCTATTTCGAAAACTTAAAAGGAATTATCTATGTTAAAAATGGTTGTGAATTAATGCCGAAGTAATTTGAAATAAATTCGAGAGCTATGAAGGCATTCTAAATTTCATTTGGAATGTAGAGCAACTCTGATACGATAAATAATTATCTCTAAATTTCAGTCAAATCTGTTTTCACTTTTAGTTTTTCGCGAGTTATGTTTTTACTCTTTCGCGAATTAATGATCTTTTAAGATTTTACCACTGACCAGTTGAAGCGATCTTGAATTACCCTTTCAAAAGAAAAGATTTACTGGAGAGCCAAATTAAAGTCTGTTAGATATTGGTGGAGACCATTAACCTGTAGAAGCTGATTTCAGGAGTTCCTTTTTACTCTAAAAATCTTGGTTTGGAGTTATTAAAGGTGACTCCTATTTACGTGCTACCCTGCTAATATGACCTTAATATGTATTAGGCATTCCAACAAACTCCAACAACAACAACAACAACAACAACAACAACAACAACAACAACAACGACAACAAAAAAACTATTCTGGAAAGAAATAAAATTTAAAGAATAACTTAATTCGTAGCTGCAAATGGGCTCATGAAGTATGAGTTTTTAAAGAAACTAAAGCTAACTAAAGGCAAGGCGGATGGAAGTTTCGGCCCGCTTAAACAATTGCAAAATTTTAAAAGAATAGTCACATGATTTTTTTAATAAGCACTAAATGATTACAATTACTTATAATGGATTTGAAGTTTTTCAACTGCAATCACATGTAACTGTGTAACTGCATGTGAAATGATTGAGACCCCTAAGGTCTGGCGACGATAAAGCAATTATAATTACGTATAAGGTGTAATTGAAATATACCCAATAACAATTATATGTAATTAATGTTGATAATAGTTTTAATTACTAGCTCTTGAGTAATTCTAGCTGAAAAATTTCAATTACATATAATTGTGTAATGGTAATTGTACCTAATTACAAATTTTAATTTCGAAACCACAGATTTGGTAATAATACAGTAAATACCACTTGCGATATGGGAACTCGTAAGCGCGAAATACTAAAATATTTTTCGTTAGGTTAACGACCATATGGTAATTCAAATCCCACTGGTGAAGGAATAATCTAATAGCTCTACTCAGGCTCACTTGAGTTGAAGAAACACATTTTTAGTTCGAACAATACAGCAAATCAATATCATGTTTACCAGGAATGCAAAGAACGTTTGGCGGGCACCGCTAGTATATGGAACTTAAGGCGAAATTATTTCAATGAAATTACTCCTTACGAAATTTTCTAAAACCTTAAAAACAAAAATCCACTTATACTTTAAAAAATGTAAAGGCAAATAAGGACTTTTTATTGACTTCTGATAATTTTCATTCAGTTTAGTAAAAGTTTGCTGATTATTATATGATGAAATACCAATCTATAGTGACTATGAGTAATTGATCGCCTAAAAATGTAACTGTAATTTTATTCTAAGGAAAATTTAGAGCAAGTATTAGGAATGGAGTAGTCAAACATTTAAAAAAATTAGAAGTGAAGCAATATAATATTTTGTGGGCATAAAATCTTGCCACTGGGATTGTTTCAAAATTAACTTTCAGGAAAGATATTAGTTTTAATTAATATTAATTTACAATTCAATTGGTATATGCAACTGGAGGAGATATATGTATTTATAAGGTATATTTAAGGCGATAATAGGAATACTCGTGGCTGTCAAGGTATCTAGTGCTTTAATGTTCATTTTTGGTGTGTAAGTTTAGTTAGTACGCATAAGCTGCTAGTAGATATATTCTAGCCCACTTGAGTCTGTAAAACGACCCCTAGGTCTTCCTTGAAGGGTGTACTTAGGAACTGAAGTATTTTCTTATGAATCTGCTCTAAGTTTAATGTCAAACCATCCCGAAGAAAGGATATGCAAAATTATACTCTTGACATCTCAGATTGATAGGCCTGCTAAGCCTTGCAGCACTGAACTGTACAAATTAGACGTAAACAGTAGAGTTTTCGAACTTAGCCCATAAAACGAAAAAACCCGATTTTTTATTACTTTTAAGACAAGTATTTCAAATAAATTTTTATAACAAAAATTAAAATTTGTATTAAAACTGTTTGGAAATTGCTTATAAGGCATTGCAACGGTCTTTATTGACGTCTCCTGTCGATAGTTTTTTTATTTATAATTTATTATTTTGCTGGTAAATGCTTGTGCTATTAGTGTGACAGTGTTTTTAACAGACCTCAATTTGATTTCTAATTCACGCCAACGAACCATGGCAAAAGCGAAAAACAACATTTTGTTAGCTGTTTTTTTTTTGTCTCAAAATAATTTATTTTTTGGACGCTGAAATAACTTCAAATAAACAATTTTAATTGTATTTTTTTTTTCTTAATTCCGTTTTAAAACTCTGTAGCGAATCAAGTAAAGTGCATTTTTTTTAAGCCAAAAAAAAAAAAAATTCACCTTAAATGACAAAAATTTTGAGTTGCAGACATTCAATATATAATTATCTTTCAATATGACTTTAAAGAGGAGGTTGACTGGTTGGCGTTGTTTGTTTTTTTTTTTTTACTTTTATAGTGACAAAATTTATCTGAACATGTTGTTCGACCATAAATTTGCCAAATGTTTGGAAAAAAGTCTTTAAACTCGATATGAAATTTATTATGCAATCTATATTGGACAAGGTTGTACAACAAAAAAAACAGCTTTAAATTTGTAGCAAATTTTGCTTTAAATTATATTAAATATTTATGTTTTTGTTTTATACTTTTTATATAATTTTTTCTGTAAAATTTCTTTAGAATTCATGTTCTCCTAATATCATTGGCATGCACGTACACATGTTTTTAATCATACGTTGTTTTGTTTATTTGAAAATTATATAAATATAATTATTTATGCGTTATTAAGCTTGAAGTATTTTGCTTAAACATTTGCTTGGGCCAATTTCGCTTATGAATTGCAATGATTCGTTAAATGTGCATTTGATTAAGTCAAAAGATTATCTCATTTTAATATTAGGATGTGTGTGGATATGTAGTATTTGATTTGTATATATTATTTTTTGCACTTGTTTGTTTATACATACTGTGTATACACGCAAAGAAAAACTTGGTGGTGGCGTGGTCACCACCACTATTTCACTATAATAATATATTGTCGCCAGCATATGAGATGTATTTGAACTACTTTAAACCATACTTTAGTTAAAGATCTAGAAGCCCAAAATAAACTCTGTGTGGTTTTTGTAATTGTTGTAAAATTGCTTACATCTTTTGGAAAAAATCCCTCAATTGAGCGAACTAGTTCATTAACGACCCATCTATACTACATTTCGAACAAGTTAGACTTTTTCCCATGATCATGAGTTTTTGCGATCGAGACTAATTTTGCATTATAATCGCCAGAACGTAGATACAAAATAAGAATCAAGTCCACGAATGAGTGACAATGTATTCACGGTTCCACCTCTGGATCAAAATGACTGATACATATAAAAATAATTATTGCCCTTTATAAATAATTAATTTGTTTATTTCGCTAATTCTGAATTAAAAGTCAATTTCCAGTTACGTTATTTTCGCAGATGAGCTTCGGAAAGTACAAATTTGATTGGTTTTTAATAAAAGTGTGACTAAGATGTAATCATATGATATATGTTTTTGAAATTATTATGTTTTTAATTGTATCAAATCATCCAAATAAAACTAAAGGCCATTATTACAACTTGCCTTTAAAGATCGCGTTAGTAAAAGATAACTATAGCTAACGTGAGGAAAGTGACCTTTCACTATTATTCATTATTCCAACATTCTGGTAAATAAAATAAATCTTTTTGGAAATATGGCAGGGCAAGAGCGATAACCGACTACTTTCGAGGAATGAATGAATAATCTGTCCGATAACATCCTAACTTTAACTATCGACAGGTTGCAATAATGAGCCTAAAAAAGCAAAACTCACACGTTAAATATTTTTCTTCATTTAATATAATAGTCGCTAATTTTTAACCGCTTATACACTAAAAAGAAGAAAGATTAATTAGTTGACTTTACAAAAATTATCTAATAGTAGACGCGGTAAAACAAATTTTCAGAAGAGGCTATGAGTATGAGTATGAAATATTCACTCTAGAGAAAGATGTGAGTAACGATCAATAATTCAATCAGTTTGCTTTTCTTTAACCCTGCACCGTCATCCTTCGTCAAAATGACGACGCGAGATTTTATTTTCAAATTAAAACCTGTTTTTTCTTTTTGTTTTGATCTCATTTTCTGTTGAATATTAAACAATAAATAATTGATTTTCTTTAAATAATAGTAAAAAAATTATTAAATATAAATAAAAAAGTTATTTTGGTTCATAATTTTGCTCATGTCGTGTTTTATATTCACTTAAAATAAGTCGTAGTCAAAATGACGAAGGATGACGTTCTAGGGTTAAGGAAACCCAGTTCTTTTCCATCAGAAAACGTAGCTTGTTAAATTTTCTTATGTATGACAAAGTCCCCACATGTATTTCTTACGACTATATCACATAGTTTATTTAGTTTTATTATTCGGTAGCGCAAAAGTTTTATGAGTGTAATAAAATTGTTGTGATCAGAGCTAAAAGCAAAATTAGATAAGCCACAAATTCTGGATTGCAACATACAAATCTGTTGCTGTAGTCTTGTAGTGAAAACTAAACCGAAGTTATTTACTTAGTAGGTAATAAACGTAGAATTGCAATTTTTTATTCACTTTGGTTTAGTTAACTTGTTAAAAAAAACATTTTCGAATTGACAAAAAAAAAAAAATTTGGTAATCAATAGTATCAGGATCATAAAATTCGGGACTAAAAATTATATACTTGACTGCACACTGACAAGTAATTTTGAAAACAAATTTTACTTTAAAAATATATTCTTGAAAGCCTCATCATTATCACCTGCACAATGAGATGCCAAATATATAAAAAAAATAGTTTTTTTTTTCAAACAAACCCATAATCAATTGAAAGCAAAAGCTTTTTGTGTCTGGCCAAAAAGGAATTTTAATAAGATGAATCAATCAATATGATATATGTTTTTTAGAATTGATTTTAATTTGACTAAACAAAGCAAAAATAAAATCAACAAAAACCATTGTCTCAATCGATGTCTTAGTTTAAAGAGAATGCTGCAAACATTTTTTTATGTTATTATATGTGTGTGAAGATTGATTTATCAACATGGCAAAATAAAGGGAGTTACTCATACGTAAAATTGAAAAGATAATATTGTGTTCAGACCTTAGATGCGAAAATGTGACATTTATGCAATTAAAGCCTTAATTAACCTCAATTTACTGTGCAAGAACGAATTAATAATTATTTAATTATTTTATTTATAAAGTTCAGCTTATAATTATAAATAATAAGATCAAATAAAACGAGCAATAGCACTTGAATATATTATACATATATATCTTAACATATATTGGAATCATAACATACATGTGAGATCTTTAGAAATATTATATTTCATTATATAAATTCGATATCTATTTTAAAAATTTTGTTAATAGGGTAATATTTTATTATCCAGGGTTGGGATAGCATATGTCGGGGGTCAAAATAAGGGACATTCGCATAGGATATTTTTTTAGGGGTGTTGGATAATTAATGACGAAATTACAAAATGTATTAAAATGTGAATTGAATAGGATTTAATGTGTTATTTTGTGTGGCCTCGACGAAGTCGCAGACACTTATTCGGATCGGGTCTGCATAGATCTTTACCAAACTCCTTCATATAATCGTAGACAGATTTTTTGTTGTTGTTTATAATTCGGAGTTTTAAATTTATTCCTTGTCCTTTGCAACGTAATGTCTATCAATTTGTTTTTCTAGATCTCAATCATTCCAATGTGTCCAGGGACCTAGATTAACTTAATTTTAGGAGTTTTTTGCTATCAAAATGTTTCGGATGTGTGAAGTATAATATTTCTAATTCGAATTTAATTGATGAAAGTGAGTCCGTACATATTGAAAATTTTCCTCTCATCTTTTTGGCGTACTTTAGGGCCTCATATATTGCATTGATTTCGGGGGAAAAGATTAAGCTGTAGTCATAGAGATGTGAAATTTGTAAGACACTCCTATCGTTTGTAATGCTGTATGAGGTAGAACAATGTATCTTTGTACCATCAGTGAATAAGAACTTGTGATCTGAAACTTCCTCATTTAGGCTTGCAAACATTTGTCTGTACTGGGAAGGTTGAGTGTTACCTTTTGAAAGTTTATGCAGAGAGATGAAGTGTTCAAAGACCAGGCTGGAAGTGTTTTTGACACTTCAGTGAAGCTGTTTATTGGTATGTGAGGACTTTTACAATATTAGGTTCGCCTGAATGAGAAAGAATGTACTTTAGGAATTTTTTTTAGAGTACCATAACTTTTTAGCTATATTTTCTATGGGTTACCATTGTTATATAGAATTATATAGAAGTTTGTTAGTAACTATATCCCTGTGCGTTTTTAGAGATCTGATATTTAAGTAGATCGTAGTGAGCCAAATGCTGCTTTTAAGCATGAGTTTATAATTGCGTTGAATTTACTCATTTGAGATTTGGTAGAGTAAATCATAGTTTATCTTAAAATATATGAGAGCTTTTGTTATAGAAATTGGGTTAATTGGATCACGGTTCAACTTTGGGTTGCTTAAACATTTCGGAATATTTAAACGACGGGAGAGGGAGAAGTGTAGGCATATGATATGGTCTGACCAAGAGTACCGTATATTTATATTCAAACCGAGTAAGCGAAGTTTGTCAACTCTTGTAGTGCATATAAGGCAAGGACTGGTTTCTGAAGCTAACATTTTTCATTCAACATACATACATATATGTATATATTTACATTTTGTAGTAGATAGTTTACCACCGGAATTTTTGCACCAGTTATTAAAAACTTATTAAGAACCTCTTATTTTGATTTGATCTAATAATCAGATATAATGTTATGAGAAATATAATAAAAGACGGAGGTGAACCCTGTGAAATCCCATTGTGTAATGGATATGCTGTTGTCTTCCGTTTAGACAGAAAATTAGCTACATATTTTACAACTTTGTAACCAACTTCCCACTCCATCAGCTGTTCCAGTACTGTATGAGTGGCTATTTTGTGAAATGCTCGTTCAAAGTTCAACGACACAATCGTCGAGTGCTTACGTAACGAGAAGCAATTGGCAATTTGGTAGTCTACATACAGTAGACTACCAATTGCTGAGCCGTATTGCCGATTATGTAGTAGTTTGTTGGTTGCCACCTGTTTGCAATTATTTTATCTACAACTTTATATAAAGACGAATTTAAAGATATGGGTCGATATGATCTAAGAATTGTTTTATATTTTCCGGGTTCCTTACAGATTAGATATTACAACGCTATTTTTGAATTGTTGTGGAATGAAATTGGAGGAAAATAAGTTCAAAATTCGATTCGATTTTTTATACTTTCAGTCAACATTTTTAACATACGAGTATGTTATTCTGACGATTCCGTAAGTCTTGTAATTATTTTTTTTTTTTAGATTTGTAGTTAGTTCAAGAAAAGTAATTTCTGATTCTATTCAAATTGCCTCCTCACATAGGTCGAATATTCAAAGGTCTAACGTGAAATTTTACTTCTTCGTTTTGAAATAGTTAAAAATTTTGAAGCGTCGGAATTTTCTGACCAGAATTTACAAAATTCATTGCCTATTGCAGTTAAATCAGTGACTATTAGACCCTGGAATTAATAAATGTATCAATTAGTATTTAATTGCACAACAAATAGAGTCAAGTTCCCCACTCAACCCTTAAGAAGTCTGTTAAGTGAAAAGAGAAAATGTTGTAAATTATATCATGAAGAGAAAAACCAGCGAAAATAAATGGCAGGTAAAATTAAGGTTAATTGATTTTCATTCAAATTTAAACGAAAATACTTGTAAATATTTAATTTCTTTTAAAAATAAAGCACAAATTTTCACGAAAACAAGAACACATTTTTATGGTGTCAAATGCTATTTGAGTAAGCTATTTTGGATGTGTGTGATATACAAACTCGATAACTAAATTTAAAATTAATTGCCTCAATTACGATATTGCAAAACTTGTAGTTGTACATTAATATTAATATTGCCTCAAAGCTGTTCAAATTTTGGAAGCGCTTATTTCATTCTAGATTTATAAATTTTATTACAGTTTTTATGTCTGCGATATTTTCAAAAAATTCCAAAGTAGGACCGTATCTAAATAGCGTGCAAAAAAATTAATGACTTTGAAAACTGGGCAAAGCAGAAGTTCCGTTTCAATTTTAATGATGTGGACAAAGGATGTCCCACCAAAATTTTAGAATTTTACTCATTAAGGTGTAATAAACGACTTTTACTGGCGAATTATAACGTAAGCATACGACAATCGCCGTATTTAACTTAGTTTATGCGTGCTTCGCGGTCTGCCACACTATTGCATTTTAAACCAAATTATTCCTTCGGATTGTTAAGGAAAAGTTAAAAAACTCTTATCGCGATAAATTTGATGTGTGCTTTCCAAACACAAGTTAAAACATACCAAAAGAATTTTGTATGGCATTCTGTGGTATTTTAACTTCTTGGTGTTCTTGGTAGGGTATAAGAAATATGAGTTCAAGCTTAAAATCGAATTAAATCATTTCTGCTTACGTCAGTTGCGCCCTAAAGACAATCA
Organism: Phania funesta; assembly: GCA_963932375.1. Taxonomy (NCBI): domain Eukaryota; kingdom Metazoa; phylum Arthropoda; class Insecta; order Diptera; family Tachinidae; genus Phania; species Phania funesta. The sequence goes on along the minus strand of OZ010653.1, from coordinate 95,700,266 downwards.
ATATTATCAACAATACAATGTGCGTGTATTTAGTTTATGAATATCATCATTATTAGGGTATCCCGGTCATAAGCGCAATCGCTATATTCCCAATAACAAACATGTGAGGGAAAAACAAACATAAATGCCACATTCGTAACTAACGAAAAATTTCATTTATAAAAAATACTTGTTAAGAGTATAAATTAGTTTGGTTGGTCTTTGGAAAAAACTAATCCTATGTTACACCTTAATTGCATGGAAAGGGCTTAATTCTGAATTTACCACACAAGAACTGAATTATTAAATTGAGCAATTAGTGGTTGAATGCAGCAGTAATTGAGTCAAATTCCGTATGCAACACAATTACAAAAACAAAGACACGTTCACCAAGGTGACTGCATTACCAATTTAAATACATACATATTATTCTTCACGGCAGTTGTCAAACTATATGTTATATACAGGGTGTCCGCCGGGAAGGTATATTACACTATTTTGCCGCCATTTTGGTAAACATTAGTCTTTACAGTTCATATTTGGCTGTCGTGAAGTAGATACGTGGCAAATTTATTACGGAAAAATATTCGGTAAACCAACGTGTTTTAATCGTTAAAACATTTTATCAAAATCAATCATCGATTACTGTGACGATGAGAAAGTTACGTGAAATTGTTGGAAGAAACAACGTGAATCAATTCGACAGCGTGCTCAGGAGCTTGGTCTTCCAAGAACAACTTTGGCCACAATCTTGCACAAATATTTGCATTTGTTTCCATATAAGATTCAGTTGACACAAGAGCTTCTTCCAGAAGACCATTTATGCCGCCGTACATATGCCAATAGGATGCTACAGCTCGCCCATGACAACCCCGATTTTTTCATTTGAATGGATTTGTGAATAAACAGAATAGTCGGTTCTGGGCAATGGAAAACTCTCAAGTTATTCATCAGTCACCTTTGCATCCATTAAAAGTGACGGTCTGGTGTGCAATTTGGTCAGGAGGAATCAATGGAACTTACTTCTTTGAAACTGAAAACGGCGTAACGGTAACTGTCAATGAGGAGCGATGTACTGATATGATTGAAAACTTTTTAACGCCACAACTTCATGCTTTGGGCTTGACAAGACGGTGCCACATCGCATAAAGCCAGGATTACATTGGAATTACTGCGAGACCTCTTTTCACAAGTTATTTTAATGGATGGTGATGTTGATTGGCCTCCACGGTCGCCTGATTTGACTGCTCTGGAGTTCTTTTTGTGGGGATATCTAAAAAGCAAGATTTATGCAAATAAACCAGAAACGCTGGAGCAACTCAAACAAAATATTCGTGATGAAATTAATAGAATACCGCGTGAAATGTGTGAGAATATTATGAAAAATGTGTTCAAACGGGTTTGCATTTGTGAGGCTAACAGAGGCGGACATTTATCTGATATTGTATTCCATACATAATTGCCGACATCAAATAAAACATTTATTAATACACGATCCATTTCTCTTTCATTTAATAAAAAATTATAAACAAAGTAGTATACCTTTCCGGCAGACAAAAATAAAAACCAGTGGCAGTGAAAAGTAAAATAACGTTGCCTCAGTCTCAAATAGAGGTGTTCATATTTATCATCTTTAGTATTCGTTTCATGATTTTTAAATAAGTCAATAACATGTCAGTAACGATAGTTTTGTGTATTTTATTGCAAGTTATGTTTGATAAGTAGGAAAGTACCGGACATACTACGGATGTGTGTGAATTTTTATCACGGCTCCATGCTGACTGGCACTGAACTGTCACGGCTCGGCGGCAATTGAACTAAGGGAGTGCCTAAAATATTCCATTGGCTAGGTTCTTTTTATAATAAAGACATTCTATAGGTCACTGTAATTGTCCAACTCTTTCGAGTTAGCAGTCAATCGTAGATTTCTGCTAAAGAAGTGAAAAGAACCAGAAATCGGAAGCTCAATTTCCTTGTAAAATTAACGGATGCGTTAAAATATTCCACTTGAACGCAATATTTTGTCAGTGTTTTCGCTTTAGCGCATTAAGTGTATTCCATATAGGCAAGGGGTCTCAACTGGTGGAAACAGCACGTTGCAGAAAACATTCTTAGTACCCATGAATTTTCCGCATTGTATAGTATTGCGTCTTCCTGGGCTTGACGTAAAGAAATTATATCTCATCCGAAGTCACAACACAATGTAAAAGCCTTTTTTCATATTGAATTACCTTTAAATATCTCAGTTGAGCGTAAAAAGCGACTACGGCGGTTGGCTCAATGAATCTGAAAATTTGAAACCATTTTTGAGGCCACGTGAGGATTGTTCCTAAATCTACACAAAATGTAATTTTGTGGACAATAATGCCAAATGTGTTAATATTCGAATAAAAAAGGAAAATCACATCTTACAGCTGACAGATTGACGCTAGTAAAAGTAAGTCACTACACACGATTCTCACCTTGGCTTTTCAAATAGTATAATAGCAATCTAGTCTCTCCTGCTTGAATGAGTTATCTCGTGGGCAACTATCATCGTATTTCCGGGAATGCAATGCTATTCAGGGCAGCATTGATTTCTTCTATTGGGGTTAATTAAAATATAATATTTTAGCTAATAAGTAAACAAAAACCTGCATGATTACTTTTATCTTAAATGTGGAATAACAAGACTCAAATATAGACTGCAGAAGATCGTAATTTTTAATGAAAATACATACTCAATCATTTAAGGATTCAAATAAATGGAGAAGGTTGAAAAAGATGTGTTAATATTTGCTCCATTTTTCAATCTGTGGCAGATGTTTCATTGTGAAAATTAAAAAATAAATCGCTCAACTAATGGTAAATAAAGAACAAGAATTTTGATCTTAAAAACGATTACGACAATGTGCCATTAAATGAAAACCCTAATCGTAACAGTCAACACTAAAAAAAGTGCAAATCGGCTGCAGCACAAACATCACCAACAAAGATTTTTTACTACATTTTCATTAAAGTTTGGTCAGCTTATATTAGTGCCCTATTAAAGTGTACACTAGTATGGCACAAGTATGTTCTTAAAATTAACCTTGAATATATTTATATCAGCAACAATGTATTAAGCAGTTCGTTATTCGAATGACCGTCATCATCATTGTATTTAAAACTGCATAAATGGCAGTTTCAACGATACAATGTAACAATCGTTCATTTAGACGAACAATTATGGCAGCCTAATTTTATCTTTAGACAAAATAAGGAAATGTTTAGTTTAGGAAATATTACTGAAATTTATAAACATAGATCTAGACTAGCAACTAGTTGCTAGCTATGCTAGCATGCAGGAATCACTGAAATAGGCGGTAAATGTTAGCACAATGGGCAGATCTCACTAAATCAAGTACGAATCAGGGTGCAGTGGAAAAGAGGATCTTGCGCTTGAATTAAGTAGATTAGGAAATTTAGAAAACAATATCCTAGATGAGCGAGAATCATTAAATTGTTGAAACTATGACCCAGTCAAACCACGAATATTAAAATCCTTGGTAACAACATCTGAGGTAGGGAATACTGGGAAAGAGATTTTCGAGCAAGAAGCAGGCAAAGAAGCCGAAACTATACTTTTGGCAATGGCTAAGCAATATCGAGTGGATAGCGTCGGCGGAGACCCTTGCGACTTTTCGGCGGCTCTAGTTTTTGATAAATTTATTTTATAAAAAATTAGCAAAATGAAGTAGTACAAATTTTTTTTAGCACGAGACTGCATAAAGTACATTGATGAACGATAAGCACAGCAGCCGTTTTTGTGTCGGTGCAAGGTGAAAATTTATCTGCGGTAGTGCGCTATCGAGGCGAACCATCAAAATTGTTTATTTGTTCAACAGCTGCTTTTAGTATTTTCCTCGTTTGTGTCTGTAAAAGTAAAAAATAAAAACTCTCAGCGTTTAGATATATTTTTTTTAAATAACGAGAGTCAACTTTCAATCCGTGTTTTTTGACAGTCTCATTCCATTTTGTTAAAGACGCTTTAGCAGCATAACTTTACTATAAGACTAACGACCAATGAAAGACTGCGAACTAGTAGATGAGCAGTAATTGCTAATGCAGAAATGAACGGTTTCGTATGATGCGGAATATCAGTCGACAACTGATGTGAAAAGAAGCCCAATACAATACTGATTTGTATCAGTTTTAATCCGTTTTCCTTCACTTCATATAAATGTATTTCAGGAACTTTTTGAATAAGACTAGGACGATATCGCACGTCTATCAATGACTTTCTTTTACCAGAAAAATTAATAAATATTTTGTTTAAATCCCAAACGAAGAATGACAACACTCACCAACCGATATAAAGTCACCAATTCATGTTCCTCCCTTCCAGTAAAATTATAATTAAATATATTTTGATAGGATTTATTTTTTTCAAATTTAATTACTTTTAATTCCCAATAATCATTCTTATAGACAACATCTTTCTATACAATTATTAGCATGTGCAACTGTGTGAGAGTTTTTTTTCATCAATGTTCAACATACGAGTACAAGTACTAAATGTTAATAAACTCATAATGATGAATTTGTGCCAATTAAACACATACCCTTAGCTGTCATCTTTGATCAATGTCAATTATTTTCAATGGGTTCGTCTCGTCATTCATGAGAAATTATTTGCTTTTTTCCAATTTATTCTTTGATTGTTAAGTAAAAAAAGTTACAATAAACAATTTGCTTCTATAGAATTAAATTGACATTTAAAATGAAGAATACCACCGTCTGTCTGTATTTATTAAAGTGATGAGATTTTTAGTTCATTTAAATTTTAAAGAACAGACATTCATTACAATAAATATATATATGCATGTGGGAAAACATTGCTTCCCTCGGTACTTCTCAAAACACGTTTTAAGCTTCTATAATTGTTATAAAAAATTCGATTAAGGAAGTTACAATAGGAGAATAAGTAAAAATTGGACTGAAAGTGACAAAGTAATTAATACGTTCAAGGCAGATCCGATTGTAAGAAGTTCTTAAGTCTAAACGAAAATAAACCCATAGCACCCCATGATTTTGAATATATAGTATTTATTTTTAAGAAAATTAATGTGTGGTAAATAAAAATTAAACATAAATACGTTGGACAAATTTATGGCCATTTCAGTTCGTCAAACGTTGAAGAGGCATAGTGACGATGACTTTTGTCCATGTGTGTACTTTAACCAGTAATAAATATAAACTAACAAATATTAGAGATTTGTTTTAACCTGTTTAACTTGATTTTAATGTTTTTTAAAAATCGAAACTAGGTTTGTTTCTTTTAAATGGCAAATGCAATTGCAACTATTCGAAACCCGGTTTTGGGAAAATGTCGAATAATCGATCACTCTAGTGGATACGTATAAGTTTGTTATTCTTACTATATACATTGCCGACCCGATAAAGGGTCTCGATTATTGTAGGTGGAGGGTTTATTTAACTATGTCCCTCTGTTCGCCTGTCTAAAATTCAAAATTACTTTCTGAAGGCTCTTGAAAACTTAAGGACCGAGAAGTTGGACCAGTTAATCAGCAACATCAAAAATTCCGAAATGAAACCCCATTTTCCACAAGCCCATAAAATTACAACAACATTACAAAAATACATATACAATTTTTCAAATCGGTTATTACGTCGACGTTTGAAGTCATAATCGCGATATCCTAAGATAACTTACGGTCCTGTATGTTGAATGGAATATTTAAATGCGAGCAAAAAATTATGAAAAAACCGACATTTCGGAAAAAATATTATATTAAAAATAAAATACGTAATATTATATTAAGTTCGAAATACTACTATACAGCAGAAAAATTGCCAAAACCAATTATAAATTATTAAAAACAAACAAATTTCATAAAAAAACTGACAATTTCGCTAAAACCCGAAATAAAATCGGAAAATCTTAATAATTTAGCGAACAATCTAAAATTAAAAATTATTGAAAGCAAAAAAAAAGAAATTAATCTCTTTAAAAACATTACATTTTGCCAACAAAATTCACTTCGAGGGATTTAAAACGAATCAAATTTCAAAAAAAATTTTCTAGATGATATGAAATATTTACTTTGTATGCCAAGCTTCGAATTTTTGCATGGGTTTTAAGACTCAGATCATAAAACTTGATAACTATTTACGATGTATCAAAGGTCACCATCCCTTCCACCGCTGTTACAACCACGGCAGTTCTAATCTGGACTACTCACACTATTAACAAGCAATTTGAGCAAACTTTCATAATCTTATGCTGGACTATGGGCACTAATAGCGAAGTTATTCGTAAATAAATATTCGCTTAAATAAATATTTACTTCGTACGGGGGTACCTCGCCTACTATTCCGATTATCGGTGGTCTGTATGGAACCACAATAACAATTTATCTAAAATTTAAATACTGTCGTGGTTACAGTTTTCGACCTATATAATAGTAAATATTTACATTGTATAGAAGGTGGGCGCTGCAGTTTAAAACAAAATATTCGGTATTGTTTCCTTTAGATAATCAGTACAACGTTGTAAAAATTTATTATGCAAATGAAGTGCTTTAGTAAAACAAAGCTGACTATTTGAACTAGAAATCTTCATTCATTTTCTCAAACTATGAAACAATTCAGCATTTTTGTATCAATAAGGGTTTCTTATGGTATGTTCTACATTTTTATAAGGTCATGTGGCTTTTTATTGATTTTCAATAATGGCTGGACTTTTTTCGCTTTTTATTTTATTTAGGGATGGGCAAAAATATCGATAAAGTTAATTATTGATAGTTTAGAATAAAATCGATACGTATCATCTTTAATTTAAATACTGACGTATCGATATTTTTTTAGAGACGAAAATAAATTTTATAGCAGGATCGGCGAAAATTAATAGAGACTAAAAGTTTAGAAAAAATATATTAAACACTCTTAAAAAAAGTCTCGAGACAATATATATGGATATATATTGTATCCATTTGCGCATCCCTAACTGTATGAAATTGAGCCACAAACTATAGATTAATTCATGCAAATATGAACGCCGGAGTTACTAAAAACTTTAATTTCCTAGATGCCTGCCACCCAGCAACGTGGCATGGGGCATTTGAAAAGCCATACCTAAATAAGAGCGTTGAGCGTTGCGTTAGCAGCAGGTTACGTAGCTACAGTTCTTTCAAAGACATACATTTTACTTCAAATGTACTGTGACTTCGTACCCTGCTGCTAACGCGACGCTCAACGCTCTTATTTAGGTATGGCTGTAATATTTCACAGCTATTTTATTTATCTTTTCCATTACACTGCCTCACAAAAGATAATTTTAACGTTTTATGTGTTCATCTCAACGCAAGAAAATATTGTAGGGAATTTTTCCTGTTTTAATTTAAGGCTTTAGTGCCGCGAACAATAGGAGACTTTTACAACAATTATACTTGCAGATGCAATTCAAAACTTACCTTAATTCGCTAAAATAAAAACTATGTACCTAAACTTAATTGTTATCGTCTAGATTCTATAAAAAGTAAACTTGGGTTTATATTTCTTTAAGTTCAAGTCATGTGGAGGAAAAGTCAAACTATTTTCTCTCCCAATATTTGTTACAACTGGATAGAATGGAAATTAAATACGCGTCATAACAAATTTACAACAATAAAATGATTGAATTTAATTGTGTTCATAAAAATCTATTATGGCCCGATTAAATATGACTGCGTAAGGATACATTTCCAAGCACTGATTAAATTAAGTTAACATATTTGAAAGCGTTTGTCTAATAAAATCAAAATGGCAGAGTCACAGCAACCCATAAAAATTTATGGGAAAGTTTGTTTAAAGAGTTTTAAATAAATATATGTATTAAATATGCATATTTCTGCAGTCGTATAGATTAAAAAGCATTTGTAAACACTTAACCTATTAAATATTCGTACTGCAAATCAGATAACAATTTTCTAATCGAAACTTACCTCTATTTTTAATTTCATTACCAGCATTGCGATTATTTTCATCATGAACACTTGTTCCAGCCATTGAACTTTTCTTTTTGATATTGCATTCCTCACCCGCTGAGTTACCACTTTCTTCCTCTACATCACACTCATCTTCTTCATCATCTTCGCCCGTTTCAACACCATCATCTTCCTCATCATCCACTTCATCGTTATTGTCATTATTATTGACAGCAGCATTTCGAACATTAGCATTATGATTACTTTTAATGCCTGCAGCAGTTTTGCTATTAGACGTTTTCGTTGTAACGACAACATCATTATGCGACCATAATTTTGTACTACCATTGTAGTTGTTGTTGTTGCTGCTGCAGGTTTTGTTGGCTGATGACTTTTTGTCTTGTTTTGACGCCACTGAAACTGCTGTGGCTGCCAAAGATGATGTTGTGTTTGTGGTTGTTGATGAAACGGTAGCTTTAGCTAAAACACCAGTTGATTGCGTGGACGTTAAAATATCCTTATGATAGGAATTATGACGATTACGTGTTGCTGCACTAACAACGGCAGCTGCATCTGAATTGGTTGATTGTAATATTGTGGTAGCTTGGGCACCCGGAAATGTAGCATTACGTTTGTGACGTCCCTTGGATTTGGGGAATGCCACCAGTATATTTAGCCACCATTTAGACTCTTCCGGGCAGGTACCTTTAACGAACGTAACACGATCTGGCGCCGTTATGGCAATCGAATTTGTATGACCTGTTACATCTTCGGCGGTGGTTACCTCCAACACTTTGGTCATATCAATACAAGCTTGTGGCACAGTCTCGGGCTGCAAATAATAAAGAAAATAATATTAAACATTGGAAAGTAAATTTTGCTTAGGATAATTGGAGTATAAATCTTAGAACAAAGAGTTTTTCTGCTAGCCGTTTCGATGGGAAAATGTCAAAATTTTTTTACACAAATTTTAAATTTAATTGATTTTTAAACTAATGAATTTCTAAACGTTTTCTCTGAATTTCCGGATTCATCAACCTTGGTTGCCGTTAGTAATGGGTTATTGTAGTGTTTTTGAGCCGAAGGAGCAAACATATTTTGGTCGCTTTCTCGTAATACCGGAAGAGTATTAATAAAGGAGATGACATTTTCGAAGTCACAGGGACTACAAAGGAACGAATATACGCTTTGTTAACAAGACCAACATCTTGCTTTAGGCCAATAGTTTTACTTTACTGCTATTGTCGCATTTGTATTATGGAAGAGTATAGGATCGGTTATCTTAAGACCGCTTAGTTATTTTGTTAAGAACTTTGTAGAGTTTATGATACTGAGCTATGCAGCTGAGCCCTTTCTTTAGATTAGCATTTTGTGCAAATCACGGAGTTGGCTTGTAAGATTTAATACTTATCTTAGTCTGATTGCTTCTAAGACTTAAAAATATTAACGGGAGACATTCTGCTTAAAAAATGTAGCTTTGGTAGTTGAGATATAACTTATGGTTTTATGTTGACTAATAGGATAATTTAATTTTTGTTTTCTGACAGACAAAGGCTCTTTCGTTTTTCGAGAAAATGTTGTTGCACCTTTTTTGATAATGTGACGATTAAGATTTCTTTCTTTGATTTGACATTCATCACTATGTCATTTATCATATATCAAGGTATTTGATTCAAAGTAAACTATTAAGGATGATAGCAGTGTAGAAATACCTAACAGCCTAAATTTTGTCGGAATTCTTATCCTGATATTTTATATGTCTTTCCCAATAATGAGACAGTAAGAAGATATTCGCGGCGTCATAGGGACTAGAAAAGAACGATTGAACAAGACCAATTTGCTGCTTTAGGCTATAAGTTCTACCTAACTGTCATGGTTGAATTATGTAGATTTGTAGATTCGCAAATTGTGAGCTTTACAGCTGTGAATCTTCCACGGATTAGCAGCTTTTACAAATCACTAAGCTGGCTCGTGAGACCCAATACTTACCCTGATTGTTTTCTAAGAAGTTATAGTATTTATGGGCTATATTTGGAATACAAACGTAGCTATGTGGTTTGAGGTTAGATGATAAAAAATTTTTATTCTTGTTCCCTGGAAAAAAGTGCCTCTTGTTTTTCAAAAAGTCTTTGCAGTTTGATAGAGAAAGTTTGTTGATCCAGCAGCTATTCAAACAAGTATTTTAATTTATAATTTAATGATTAAGGATTTTGCTGAGTTGACATTGTAAGAATTTATATGCCACTACGTTTTCTACGCATTTGGTTCAAAGGAAACTATTACGGATGACAGCAAAGCAAAGCAATACAAGAGCTTCATTTTCTGTGAGATTTGTCAAACGCATTGAATGAAAGTTTTACCAACTAAATGCCTAACAATTGCTATTTAAAATATTAACGACAACAGAGACACGTATATCTTAATGTTTATCCCGATTTACCATCGAATCCCCCAGAGAATCAGCTCATTTTGGCGTATAAGATATTGAAGCTTCAATGCGCAAAAAAACCGACCTTAAATATTTTTGGAAAGAAAATGGGGCATTTTGAAATGGCAGAATTTCAGTAAAAGGTGACAGCTGTTTAGGCTTTCAATGGTAGCGATGCTTTTTTCCAACATCAAATATATTTAATCGTTCGAAAAAGAAAACACTACTTTTTTTTCGAATTTCGTGATTTCAAAACGAAGTGTTTTTTAGAACACCCACTTTTGGAAGGGCTTTCTTCAAGTATTGTCATCCATTATAACTTATACCAAAAAATTACTTTTAATACTTCCCTCTTTAAATTATTTCATTTCAAAAATAAGAACTTTAGCAGCCAGTGTGCTTCAAAATCACAACTACACGCTTCTACGCAAACAAGTTATGACAGTTACAGTAGGGTGCCAATTAGTATTCCATTTCCAACTCTTTTCACTTAGTTAATACTGCTGTTGTTGCTTTGATTTAGTGTTTATGATTTTGTCTAATCGTTTCACTGTCATGCAAAGAAAAAACTGCCTTAACTGATAGAAGTATCCATGATCAAAATAGCAACAGAAAAGAAGTGAGAGAATAAAATCCCATAATAAGTGTTACTTTCACAGAAGGGAGCACGTACCAATTGTTTATGTTACCTCATTGTCTTTAAGTCATGACTTCGATCTTAAGGAAATGTTCTTGGATGTTTGTATGTTGTTACGTATAAGTGAGTTTATTTAATCGGTAAAGGAAGACCAGCGCAAACAAAAAAAAAAAAATATTTAATTCCTAACAAGCTGGTATAAAACCTGCTGTTCACACGAATTATTTCATGGTCATATCAACGCAAGGTATATTTGTATATAATTTTTCAAAGCCTTCTTGACACCTCTTACTTTATCATAATTTATATTTCGACCATATTCTTGTTTTTCTAACTCAAACAAAAAACGAACAGAACTAAAACAAATCTTGATTTAAGCTTATTTTGCAACTTTTATCGTTATTATTTTTTTTTTTTTTGCTTGTAAATGAAACCTGTTGTAAAACTTAGCTCTCAAGCAAAAAAGTCATAATTCGCAACTGGCTGCTAAACTCCACTTTCATTTACTTACCCAAAACGTCCCTCCAAATAAAACAAAACAGAAAAGAAATGTAAATCGGGCTGGTTAGATAGAACATGTCTTACAACTTAAGTTTTTTTTTTCAAATAGAAATTAAATTTCATTAAAGGCTTCACGTCGAAAAGCTTCGTAAACTTTGTTTATATCGCTAGTGAAAAATATAAACAAAGTAAAGACAAGTTTGAATAAGTAATAATAGAAATTATATCTGCCAATACATGGATATTTAAATAGGGCGAGGCGTTGCTAACAAACTATGCGGCGTCTGTCAAATCGAAGGCTTATTATTCAGTCACTGAAGCCAAACACCAAGAGAAGTTACATGGTTGAGCAGTACATCCAAAGAAGTATTTGCATGAGGACTTAAATTTCGGCGGCGTAAAAGTTATCTTTAGCACCGAGACTTATTTTTGTGTGAATAAGAAAGCACTATTTCCTCTATCCAAACGCGGTGACAATGAACAAACAAGAAGTTATTTTTATATATTATCTTCGAAAACAACCCAAATTAGTTCTAAATTTATGTTTTGTGGACGAACTTGCTCTTCTTCGCAACGGAAACCAGATCACCACGTAGCAGTTCCACTAAATTGCAGCACAACCCATAAATATAACACAGAGTTTCCTTTGGCCCCACTACGATTGCATGAAAACTGCATTTTTTAGGAAGGCAAATAAAAACGTCTGCAGAAGTTGTCACGATGAGAAGGAAGAATAAATTATAGAACTGTGACTGCCCTGCTCTTACGTGGATTGGGGCGGTAATTTAGGCAGCTCAATATTTCTTAGCTCAGCAGACCTATGGAAATGTATCAGTCCATAATAAACTCGTTTATTTGGTCCTCGGAATAGTTAAGTGCTAATCGGGAATTGCATACAAAAAATTTTGAGTGCATCTTCATCACTGTATAAGCAGTGACAGTCTGTACAGCTTGACATTGAAAGAACCTAACGGTGGCTAGCGCTACAGTTCAAAGAAAAAAGTTCTTAAGCCCGAATTGAAAGGTTTGTACATAGATTCTACCAGGAAACCGATGACCGATGGCATATTAAAAAAAAAAAACTTGTTAGAGAACTGACTCGTTCTGATCGTTAAGACTTTCAAAAATAACAAAAAAAAGTCAAGATAATTGATTAAGCGAGGGCATTTTCAGCACCAGTGGAGTGGCGAGAGCGAAGAATTTATTGCAAGAGAAGAAAATATGTGTAATTACGCTTCTCAGAGAAATACGACGGAGTCCATTTAAAACTAAGGTTTTGTTGACATCTCGTTTTGATTTTCGCGGGTTGATCTGCCACTAGGCCAGACAGTAAAATATGTAATGCGTTATTATGACTTTAGGTGAAAATTGTTATCGCAAGGGACCAGAACTGATAAAAAACTAGTAGTATCTTTTCACACATTTCAATTTATAATAAAAATAAAATAACCAAGTTTACACCTTTTCACAGATATAGAGACGTACGAAGTAGCAATTGCAAAGAAAAAATAATGTACTATGCTATAACCTTTTTTAGCAATGATTTTGCAGTGCTGTGCTATGGAAATCAATACAGTCCAGGAATAGCAGAAGTAAAAATCAACATTGGCTGTTGCAAAACAGCACATCTCTCTCGTGATCTTATTTATGCGATTGCTATGCTCGAAGTGTTGAAAATATGACAGGAATGAAAACAGCAGTAGAACAAATTTTACAGCAATCACATTGACAGGATTCTAAAATGGTACAGCAAATTCATTGCAGTTTTTGTTCATGTTTTAGTTTTCTTCTTGACAGCACAGAATGAACAAGCAGCAAGAGCAAACAAAGCAGTTATAGCAAACATTTGCTATTGCTGTGTTGAACAGCACTAAAATACAAGAAGCAATATTGTAAATATTTTCCTTTCCTGTTGCTGATTAAAAATAAATTTTTATTTTTTTTTAATTTTGCTTTTGCTGTTAAAAAAATGATAGAGCAACTTGGACCAGCGCAATCTTCACTGTTATGTTTGAACTGTCGATATTGTTGTTGCTGTAGTGTTTTTAAAACAAGCTTTACAGCAGCAGTAATAGCAATTTTAATCTAGCCTTTTTTGGTCCCGCTTCGATGACCTATCTGGTTACAAAGAAGAATTCTCAAAATTAGCTGACGGCAATGCTGAAGATTACTTTAGAGGGAATAAAACAAATACAGTTGCATAATGGAAGTGTTTGCATTTTGTTGACGAGATGTGGGTAGGTGTTCTCTTATCTGTAGAGCGTTTTATGGTAGGGATCAAAAGTTCAATAGCCCAAGATATCGTTAAATATAGGGTTTAGTCACACCTGCAAGTTTTGAGCCGGCCTACTTTATAAAGACGCCATAGCATAGAAAATTTGTAATAGTAATGCCCATTCTATTTGTCATGTATACAGGTGCAGCTTTTGTATAAATTTGACCAGAGAGAGGGATGGGAAAACCAGTCAATTGATATTATGATCAAGAAATGAGATAAGAGCAGTTTGTCCACCAGCACAATGTGCTCCTTCAGTTTTTAACTATTCTTCTAAGCAACAGCGAACCTTAAAAAAAGGTTTAAAGATTTTTATTGTTTTAGTCACTTAATTTTATCCTTCTTAACTAAATTCCTTAACATGCAATTTATTTGTTACTGCTTTTTTACGATTTCATTTTTTAGTACTGCCAATATTATTTATGATCTTTTCCAAGCATCTTGTCTTCTTTCTGCGCTCATGCGGTGTTTTCAGAGTTTGTTACTCTTTCTATCTCTCTTCGTAAATTTTTATTCAGTTAATGAATTGTGGTCAATAAAGAAAAGAATGACAAGTACTAGTATTTATGGGAAAACATGATTCAAATTAACGATAACAAGAGTTTTTTCTCCTCTTAAGACCTTCGAAGGTTTGAAAATACCTTTTTACCAATCTGTCGGTATCTTTTGCAATAGGCTTTGTTGTCATATAAAACACTAATTTTTGATTTGCAAGCGCATATAAAAAGAGAAAAATATTAAGGAAACTTTAATTGATTTGTTTGTATCGTGCAAATGCATTTGTTTCAGGCAATAAATATAAAGGAAAATTTTTAGCGCTCTTGGTGAAGCAAGTAATTGGAATATGAAAATAATATATTTATTTTGAACTCTTTATACTTCAACTAAAATTAGTTATGATAATTATTTGTGAAATTTAAATTTTATTCAATTAGGGGCTTCGATAAATAAGAACGTATGTGTGTCTATTTATGTAAATTTTAAATTTATTGAAACCAAATTGCTATATTTCAAACGTTCTTTTCATAGGACTTAGAATATTTTGAAGATCAATAATCAATTTAATAAACGTAGAGGTAACTTCAACTTTTATTCAAATTATCTGTAGCAATAAATATGAATGTCGCCATACGTTTGCTTTGTGACATAGTATTTCCGCTCAAAAATACCCATAGCAACATACGTTGTTATGTCTGAACAGCTGTAAAGTTATTGTTTGCTAAGTTTTCAGTTAATAAGAATTAACTAATTTCACATGAGCGGTTGCCGAAGTAGTTAGAGGCTGCATTAGTATCGTACGTGTTCTAGAAAAAGCACCTGTGTTCACATAAGTGGTTTTATTTGCACTATATTTATTTTCTTCTTCATTAGAATATTAATATTATGGTATTTTTGCAGGTATATATGAGTTATATAATATCTCATATCTACCTGTAGGTTACAAAAACTGACCAAATATATAACCGGGCCTGTAGTTTCAAACAAAATACCTATCTGCTTCTACTGGGCAACAAGTCTCCGTGCTCTTATAGTTTGAAGACCACGCAATCATTCTATTTTATGTTGAAAATCGCTGATGGGTTTTCGACCGATATCATGAAACGTTCTTGAGATGAATACACACATACATTTCGACAAAGGAGACTGATTGTGGAAATTAAGTTTGCACTTCTCTTTCTCGTTAATAAAACCTGTTGTTTTTCAAAACGCAACGGACTCTAGGTTCGTCATGCTGCCTCTAGATGCATCAAACTGCACAATACACTTATTTAACTAATTGATCTCAAATGTGAGATAAATTGTTGGAAAAGGTTTGTTGCTGCAGTCGGTGTGTAGCATCCAGCAGTGGTCTACTGCAAGCATTTGAAGGTTAGAGCCAACTTATGCGTTTTCAGAGCCGCACAGTGATGCCTGCTTTACCATCCTCTTTTGGATATTTTGCCGAAAAAAATCTAAAACTTTTTTTAGTTTTTCAATAACGCTAAAGTATATTTAGCCGATTTCTTTTTAAAGAATTCAATCTAGAAGTTCAACTAAAATAATTTTTTTTTTACAATTATTGAAAACAAGTCGCTAAACACTGTGCTCCATACAATATAAAACAGCTGTTCTCTTGCTGTCATTCCAGCTTGAATAAAATGAATAAGAAGCGGAAAATGAGAAGCAAGTGAAAAAATTTTTAAATATAACCTAAAAAATATATTTTAATTCAATTTTTTTTTTGTTTGTATAATATTATTTATTACATGAAATTGACAAACTTTCGCTAAGAGTTTAAAATTTCATCCTCTTCTACTTGCATAACAAAGTTACTTATAAGGGAAATATTTTCAACAAAAACCTCAGTACATTTATTTTCGTTACTCCCAATAAAATAGCTATTTTAGTTTAATAAATAATTTTAAAATCAAGGAAAGTGAGAGACCAAAATTATTCCAAGTTATAGGAAAAGGATAAATATTACACAGGTAGAATTGCACCTAGTTGTAAAGGAAATAACTATTGTTTATGATTATTTTATTAATATTTTTCCTCAGAAAATATTTAAGACTCATTGATTGAATTTATAAATTATTTACTTGAAAAAAAATCTATTTCAAATTTGAGTACCGGCGATTTATTAATAAAATTTGTCATAGGCTCCCTTATAAAATATTTCTTATCAAAGGAAAATTCAATTAATGGTATATAATTCTTATTCTAAAGTGTTTAAATTATTCGAAAAATAAGGATCTACACTTTTCAAAGTAAGATTTGTTAGAAACTGGCATCACTGCATTAGCGGCAATGTTCTGGACTGCATCATCTTATAGAACTAGAGCTTTTCATTTGACCAAACGTTACAATGGTGCAATTTATTACGCAACCCCTTCAACAAAATGTATGCTACTTCATTGAAGACACTTTTTTTTAATAATCGTAAGAGTTATTAATATATGTTGGCATAGCTCAAATACTTATTTGTGGTTAATATTTTATCAAAAATTTTATTGTTCAACACTCAGTGATGTTGCAGTTTTTTGGACAGAAATCACTTACTGATTAATTGTGAACTATAACTTGGTTATCGCAACTAAAGTAATGTTTTAAATGTGTTCAAAGGACCGTTATAGGCTTGCCATATCAATATATTTTTCTATAGAACATAATATGATTGTCGAGACCATACCATGATTTTCCTTTGTGTGTAGAATCCTCCATCTACTTCTGCATTAAGTCTTGCGAACGGAGATGGTTGGAGGGTTCCAATTGCTTGTCTTGTAGTTCGAAAATAAACAAAAACATCTCTCACATAATCTGAATTATACAATCACTATTTCGTACTTAGATTTTGCATGACGAAATGAAAATTATAATTAAAGGTGTTTGGCTTGGTCTGTTTGAAAAATGTTTCTCTGAATAGTGAATCAACAACAAATAACCCCATATATATTCTGCTTTATCCCATTTTTATTTTTTATATATTAATGTAAGTACTTTAGTAATTAAGAACTCTTTGTATGTTGAGGTTAAATAATTTTTCAACCTATTTAAATAAAATTTATTTTGACATTTTAATTAATTTCCTTTCAACCATATCAATTTGGGTCACATTGTAATATTTTAACACATGTTGTCGATTCATGTTTTCATACGCCCAATTTGAACAGCAGTAATTCTGTACAAATTATTTCCATTTAAACGTATTTATTTATTTCGCATTTCATTTGTCTACTTATAAAGACACATATTTTTGTGTATTTCTCACGCTGGGATTTTTGCGATTTAAAGATTAAATTAATAAGCGGTTCTTTGCCTCTTTAAGAATTATTTTTGCTAAATATTTTTACATCCATCCTGCCAATTTTTTTCGACAGGTTTAACAGTACTGACCAGTTGTAGCGTTTACACATTTGTGTGTTTTTATTTTGTTTTAAATGTATTTTTTTATGTGTACAATTTTTAAGAAGGAATTGAATCCACTCACTTGAACGAGATCAAAAAATACTCGTTTTTATATTTTTAATGGCATTTATAAAATAAGAGTTACAGTTTTAAATAGAGTTTCAATGTAAGAACGATGTAAAAGCAAAGGCTTTGCCAATAAAGGCGAATTGTTTGAGGCACGTTGCGGTGGTGTTCGCCATTTCAATGTGTTCTCACAAAAAACTTTAAACAGTGCGAATTTTACTCTGTTCCCTTAAAGTAATTGAAAATCCATAAATTAAACTTTTATATACAAATAAGTATTCAGCTATTCAAATTCGTTTTATTTTTTAAATTTTAATATTATTTTCCTTAATAGATTAAATTGGTTTAAACTGCGTATTGCAATTTAATATGTCTAGACTTATAAAATTTAATTTATGAATAAATAAAATCACAAGTGGCATAAAACTATCAATTTATTGTCTAAAACGCAACACAGAAGTTCCTAAACCATTTGCAATAGTTTATTGCTTTTTTTGTAGACTAATACATGAAGAATGTCAGACTTCGACATTTAAGAACGGCTGGTTTTAAATAAAGTGCGTAAATTTTTATATGACTACAAACATTGTTCAGATAGAAAAAAACTTACATGCTCATCGACTGAATATGTGAGTTCACCATCATCATACAAAACAAACCATCTTCTTTGCCATCTCTGAAACGATAAAAAAATTTTTTTAAATAAAAATTCATTAAAAATAGAAAATTATAAAATAAAAAAAAATTATTTAATATTTTATACAAGTAGCATGTGTAATACCCATTGCGTATGTATATATATTTAATAAGTTTAGCAGTCCAGACTCAAAAAATGAAATATAATAAAAATAAAAAAGTCATAAACTGGGTCATTTGGTGCAAATTTATATGCAGCATTCATTAAATCAACAGTGACGAAGAACACTTTCCTACTACAGCCTTTATTTTTTGTTTTCGTTGCTGTTGTTGTCAACAAAATTATGACAATAACAGCTGTAGTTTATAGGCCAAAAGTATTAAAAGAAATATTTATATGCAAATTCACTTAAATCTTAAACGAAGTCTTATGCACTTAAAGTGCTTTTTTATGAATTTTAATAAATATTTATTTTAAATTCCTCATACATAAATATTTAGCATATAAATGACACTGAGTCATAAAAAGATTAGCACTAATAAAAGTTGGCTGGTTGTTGGTTGGTGTCCGCTCTTGTCTTCTGGCCTTATTCTTTTAAGATAAAAATTGCCAAGACACAGTGCGCGCTATCTTTTCACACACACATTGGTAGTAGATTGTTTGGTAGAAAGTGTTGTGGTAAATAAAAAGGAAATTATAATTTAATATTTTAATATTTCAACAATTACTTAAGGCTTCAAGCATTTCTATAATTCGCATTTGCATACTCATAAAACTGTACTTCTACTGGTAGCTATGATGCCGGATATTTATGTGCGGTTATCATTAATTGTGCTAAATACATACTTGGTTATAATGGCTTCATAAGTAAATGGGGTTCGCAGAAAAAAACAGACAGTTGAAAATATAACCCATGTTTTAAGATATTTCTAATTTGTAAAGATCTTTAAAAGTGGCAACAAAAAATTTTGTACCAAGGAGCATGGTCTGGATCCCACTTGACCTCCACTCTAAATGCTATATATGTTTTGTTAGACCAGTACGAAATGCTTGTAACGGGTAATGATATTATCAAAAACCCATCCGAAGTGGAGCAAGTAGTCTCTTTAGAATTGGAAGGATCGAGAAAGGGGTGTTAGTCCGAACAGGGATAGAAAAAATGTTTCAGACATGGAGCTTTTTACAGAATTAAACTTAGAATTGAGACTGCATAATGGTGGCGTATAGAATAGGTATTGTAAAGTTTAGACACTATAAACGTGAAAAGGTAAATGGGGTGCAAGAACCTCTTATAAAGGAAAACGAAAAGGTACTTTGATAAAAATGGTCTACTAGATGTCTGAACTGGTGATATGTATGAGACGCATCGAGACATAAGACGTTTCTAGGTTGTGGCTGAAATAGAGTGCGCATCTGAAGATCAATGAACGCTATCTGAAGACCTCACACATACAGATACAAAATGTATGTGTGTATTCGCCTTGGGGAATATCAATAAATTAATTATTCTGCGAGACTTATTGACGAGTAAGTAAGTAGGTTCCATATCACTATTTTGCATTATTGCACCACCGAGTTGAAATTTAGACAATGAAACAGATAATTACAAATTTTTATTGTTTTTTTTACACAATTTTTTTTAAATTTAAAATAACACAGGCTTAAAAATTCATCGGGATAATTTACCGTAATAATGATCGATGCGACAACTTCTCATAGAATCTTATATAAAGTATTAAGCACAAGTGTGGACGAGTATTTCTAATACAAACTGAATTACTATCCTGTAGCGAAAATTAAAATTTACATATTGTACCATAACTCAAAAACAGAAGAAAATTAGTTTTTATTTTTCAACCAACAAGAAATATATCTCTAACTGGAATTATAACATTATGAATGTTTATTCTTTCTTGTGTAACATTCTTAGTTGTGGCAGTGTGCACACAAGTAATCCACCTAAACATTGGTTTCCAGTACATCATTTACGCCTGAGTTACACGTTCAATTTTTGGCTTTTAAGTTGACCACACATACTGCTTCTCGAGAATCATAAATATTGACGCTGTGGCGAAGACTACCGTCGTGAAGTCAACAATTTTAAATGCCTGCCCACTGTAAACACAAATTGGCTCAATAATAGCCCCTCATAGCTTCTCTGTAGATCTATGCATCGCAACACATCATTATTTTGATTAAATTTATTCAAACTTGTCGTCATTTACGCCTGAGTTACACGTTCAATTTTTGGCTTTTAAGTTGACCACACATACTGCTTCTCGAGAATCATAAATATTGACGCTGTGGCGAAGACTACCGTCGTGAAGTCAACAATTTTAAATGCCTGCCCACTGTAAACACAAATTGGCTCAATAATAGCCCCTCATAGCTTCTCTGTAGATCTATGCATCGCAACACATCATTATTTTGATTAAATTTATTCAAACTTGTCAAAAATTTCTAAACAGCTGTTTACCTTTTTTCATATAAGAGTTAAAGCTGATGAATTTCCAAGAAAACTATTTTTATTAATTTCGACTTAAACTTCCCACTTCCCTCGAACAGATAGACTAGCCTACTAGAGATTTATTTTCAGATGTGCATAGTCTATATTTAATATATGTATGCTTAAAGTGGAAAAAATAAACAAAACATCCATGAGTGCGTATGTTTCTCTAATGTTTGTTGTCGTAGCTAAGTCTGGCACAAAAATTAATGTAAATATTTTCTTTTTTATTCGTTTACCTAATATTCTTACCTACATTAGACAAATGCAGAGCGGTGGAATTTGGGCCGGTAGGGCATACACTAGTAAATATTATGCAAAAAATTTAAATATTTTTCTTCATGGGAAAATGCAACACGGTATTTCAAGCGGAAAGTTAGAGAATCTGTACGTGTGCTCGCGTCAACTATGATAAGGGGTTATTTTTTCGGAGAACCAAGCTGCTTTGGCACTAAGCTTTCCCTCTTCCTTAATTGGCCAGACGGATATGTGATACTTCGCTTTTTGGTCCAGAGCAATTTTGTGGCATTAATCAGTACAAAGGGAATGTAAGCTTGGGATGGCTCCCCGGCTACGAGAAAGAATAAATTCTTCTTTGTGTCTTTTATGCCTTGAGTAGAAAGAAACAAGCAGGCACATTCATTGTAAGTAAATAAATTTTTTAAGTGATAGCCGACTTGCTTTTAAATTGTGTTCGAATGATACCAGGCGGACTTCTCCAACCTCAGTGCTGATCTTCATGAGGAGAGTTGTACAGTGATTGGTTTGATTAATGATTTGAAACACAAACTATCCAAGAGGCGTCATGGTGCTAGTAAGTGGACTAAATCGAACCCTCTTTATCAATGTTAAAAGAACTTGAAATTTATCAAATTATTGTAACTAAAACAATAAAGACAAATAATGGTGTAAATATGACAAATGTAATGTAACATAAAAAATGCAAGTGCCCTTATTTATATATCGTACTGTGTAAAGACTATTATTACCCCTGATTTTCACTTCACTTTTTCTTTTCGTTCCAACATTTAGCTCAAATCAACGCATATAAGAAGACAAAATGTGGCGTTGGTATGCTTTCAACAAATATCTACCCAAGTCTGCTAAAATAGTTTTTATCATTTATAGTAATTTTATTAAATTACTTCTACTCTAAATTCATAAATATGTATATGTACATGTATAAGGTTTTTATTCTTATTTTCCTTAAAAAGCAAACATAAACGTAAGTTTGCACATGGTGGCGTTGGTGGTGATGGCAGCCAAATTGGAGATATGCATTATTTGCACGAGAAGTACTTTTATAATAAAAAAAAAAGAATTTGCATAATTTGCATAACATTTTTCTTCTTGTAGAAAATTATGCTCATGTTGCTATACTTGTTGCTGGTGCGCCTTTGCGAGTGGGAGATTCCAAAACAAAAAAAAAATAATAACGAATATAATTTGGCTCAATTTAGGAAATGGAAAACAATAATTTTTAAAGAAAATGTAAGTTGTATATGTTTTCAGGCCTCAAACAATAAGAGAAAAGTGCGACAACTAGTGGGGGGAAAATAAGGAAACCCCAATTTATTTCGTTTTTTCAAGCAACGAAATTAAGGCAGTACGAGGGAAACTCGAGAATCAACTTGGGCATAAAGTCTCTTCATTTACGCCCGCTACTCTTTCAGTAATTCAATATTAATATAAAAGTTTCCCTGTTTTGTTGGAAAACCCAGAAATATCGTCTCATTTGTATTTTAAAATTTAGAAAGTGGAAATAATCCAAAGATATAAAGGGTGCAGTTGCCTACAAAGATAGTGTGGCGTCGCCTTAATGAAACAAAAGCATGCTTTAATAAGTTCAGATTTGATTGTTTCTTCTTACTACTTTAAGTTAATCGTGAATAAATAACCTGCGTCACTATTGTGATTATGCATTTGTCTGCAGATTAAATTTACCATTACAGACCAATTACAACTGTAACCGCGGCCGACAACCACATCAAAAGAGAGACCGAAGAAATATAATTTAGCGACTGCAGATGACTGACATTATATAGTACAACAATTTTATTTTAAACATACGAGTATGACAACACTGGTTCTTGAAGATATGTCGATCGCCAGAAAAAGCAAGCAAAGTAACGCTGATTATATTCTGACAGATATGTGTTCAGCAATATGGCGATATTTTGCTTTGCAATATGTATGTAAACACCACATTGTCGACAGTGGTGTGATTCCAATTGAGATTAGAGAGTTGCTGCGTCTACCAACACTACAGCATTATTTAAAATGAGATTGTACGAAATTTGTTTAATTTTTCAAAGTGGGATTTTTAGTAATTTTCCTTATTCATCTATACACAAAATACGGGGGTCACATTCCTTTGACTTTGCACTCTGGCTTGAACGTTAGAAATTTTTAAGTCTTTGACTTGATTAGTAAGAAATGGTTTATCCTGACAAAAAAAATTCGATATTTTACGACAATATTGTAGTTTCAGCAATATCGTCGAAATAGTGGCAACATTTTTTTTTTTTTAATAAATTCAAAAAATAAAAAAAAAACAAAAATAATAAGTTTACATAAAAAAAGTTTTATTTTCCGCCACAACTCCTTGATATATCTCTGAAACTACTGAGCAGATCGAAATACAGTATGTATAATTTAAAGGTGAATTTAATGTAGATTTTCGGATTTTTTCTCACCCAAATAGCACAAACCTTTTTTAAATCCTTCCTTTGGATACAGTCCAAAGCCTTTTATATTCATGTTATTCAGCCACTGCTGCCAAATCACCATTGGCAGTAATACGAGGAAACAGCATATCCGAATGTTCACAAGACGCCACTTGGTAATGTATTCTTAGTCCATATATCGTCGAAAACCACATTGGTGTAGTTCCAAATGCAGAGCGCTCCATGCCACACAGCTTTTGCACAATTGACGCGAATTGTCCTTCAGCATCTTACAATTTCATCACGCTAAAATTTTTGTTGTGGGGATTTTTGAAGTCACAGGTCTATGCAAATAAACCGCAATCGAACGAAGATTTAATAATTAGTTTAATCCAGACCATCGCCCAAATTTTGACGGATCTATGCGGCACTCGCACAATGTTGGACCTCGCGAACCCATTTCATCCACGGTGGGCACTTATTGGAAACTTCTTTTTCATTTTTTTTTTAATTGTTACTAAATTGCTCTGTACAACCTTTTCAATAAGTTATAACCGGCTGTTATAACAACCAACTAGTTGCGGTTAATATAATCAAATTACATTTTGATATTTGTACAGCAAAATCAATAAAATCACCTGTAAAACATGTTTGCATTTACACTTGTATTATTTTCTATTAGTTTTTTAATCTTTTTATAATTGCCATTGAAATGTCAGATGTCAAATGTGAATAACAATCAATCAATTAATCGGCCATTCCAATGCCTGCTTGAGGCAGTTCATTTGCGATAAAACTTGTATTTGGTTTCGTGCTGTTGATTAAATGTTTTAGAAAAAATATTTTTAAAACCCGCAATATTATAATTGATCGATATTTAAAATAAAAAACATTGTTTTGGTGCTCAAGTTACTAGAGCTTTAATCGAAGTGCAATAAAATCGTTTTAGGCAAGTAACGCAATCAATACTTATCAATTTTGGGTATTTCTTTTGAGAATATTTCCATTCTTTTTTCTACAAAGGTCTTTTTATATTCCATCTGTAGCATTTTTTTTTTATTATTTCTACGTGCTGCCATTTGCGATGAGGAGTAATTAATAGCAGACTCAGCTAAAACATGGTCGCCATGGATTTTCAACGAAACAACCAATAATTTTATTGCAACCATAAAAAAGCACCATATTTTTATAGTTTTGCCCAATATGCAACTTTAACAAAGTAGATGAATGAATTTCCGTCGTCCCTTGTCAAGTTTGGTTTGGAGAAAAATTGGTTTCGGCTATGTGCCATCTTCAGTGTCATTTTGTCTTGTATTAAATGCCAATAAGTATTTACTAGAGTGAACGATTATTCGACATTTTCTAAAAACCGGTTATCAAAAAGTTTGAATATTTCTATGTTTCATTCACCTGGCTTTGTTAACCCATTTTTTAAAGCGCTTCAACATTTGTTTACTTATATTTGTTGTTGGCTACAGTACACACATGGACAAAAGTCATCGTCACTTTGCTGCTTCTACGTTTGGAGCACTGCCAAGCCCACAAATTTATCCAAGTACAAAATTAAAAATTGTGAATGATTACTTGATGTATTTGCTTAGTGCTAGTTGTATAAAATCTTACTTCAGATTAAGTTGCTAAAGAATAAATAATTTAAATAGTTCGAATTTCATATGGATATAAGTGTTCGTATATTAGAGTCATGAATGAAAATTATACTTGCTTTAATGGGCTGTTATTAATATTGATTTGTTTTAGTTTGGACTTAAGAACATCTTACATTTCTGTGAAATCTGATTCAATTTTTGCTTATTCTTTCATTGCACTTCTTTTAGTCGAATTTTTAAACTAATCATAAAATATTCTCTTATATTTCTGTTCTTACAAGGCCGCAAACTTCTAATTATATTAAGATCAGGACATTGCAAAGGAGTCATTAATCGATCAATGGCAGCTGCTGTGTTTAATGATCAGAGACCTACTGAAACATACTACGTACACTTGCATACAGATTTTATTTTAATATGTTTAAAAATAAGTTACTGTCTATTATGTTTTATATATCTACGAGTTTGCCGATACTGGCAGTCGACAGAACTCTAGCACGACCGTCGGTACACAAAAAACCTGTGCGGACAAAATGCTATTTTGTGATGAGAAATAATTCAGTGACTACCGCCCGGTTTTATGTGATTTGGTCTGGAGGCAGGAGAGTATTGAACTTCGGAAGACCTACACACTAACCATAGGTCAACATGGTGGTGCTATACTCATGATCTGGGCAATTATGACGACTGATGGGGTCGGCCAACTTGTACTTATGGAAAACGTTAAGTAAGCAAAATGACGAAGACTTTTGTCCGTGTATGTATGTTGTGTCATTTTGTACAATAAAGTTTAAAAACTATAACTTTGGTAAATCAATTTAATATTTCTATTCAAATCGCTAGCACCTTATTGTACCAGGCCATACTGGTGGCAATAACTCTGACAAATAAAATTCTCTAAAATACTGAAAAATATGGAAAGCCTTTACATTGAGAGAAAGGAACTTGTACAATAAGTTTTAGTTGAGTAAAAAAAATAATGAAAAAATATAAAACCGGTTTTTTATAGCAAACAACCGAGTTGTTCAATGTTCAAAAAATTACCATAGGAAAAATTCAACCGCTCTAAGCCCGAAAAACCGGTCGAATAACAAGTCAAATAGCTTCGCCGCTCACCCTAGTATTTAATCACAATCCGTATTTAATTTTTTAATAAGGAAAAGAATTGTTTTTTATTAAAACACTAAAAAACCAATTACAACACAAACAGTAAATTATGCAAAGGTATCGGGTCGGTTTGTACCGGTGCCATTACACGTAATAATGACAGCGTTTTAAATTACAAAAGATATTAGAGCGCGTACAAGTGATGAAAAACAAACATTGAAAATTGTTTTAAAAAGAAAAGCAATAAAAAACTGAACAATAAAAAAGAAATAAATATAAAACCGCAATTGCATTTTATACTCGTAATACTGCAGCATTAAGTAAAGAGGGAATTTATATTTTCTTTATGAATTTTTATTTGTGGAAAGTTTTATGAATTACATTTATTTTATTGTCCGTATTATTATTTTTACAGTTGTGTTGTATTATAGGTGCTACTTATAATATAACGGTGCTATAGTGCAATCGTAGCCTAAGCCAGCAATAATATATAAAATAAATGTTGGCTAATAGTAGCCTCAATTGCATATTATTGAGTGTTTGGTTTTCGATGCAGCAAAATGAAGCACGTAAAATGGATATGGCGGCAAGTTTGTGACAAAAACTTAATTCTTAAAAATAAAATTAGTTGAAACATGTTTCAACATGTTGAAATAAACTTTTCTTTACTCCCCGTAAGATCAGTCCAGGTTATAAATTACAACTATCACTCTACTCCATAGGTCACTACCAAATTTGTGGTTTGATTGTTATGATGAGATTAACAGGAGAACACCCACTTTAAGAGAGAGAGAGAAAGATCGACAACTACGAGTATATTTAAGTGACTGTCGACGCTTTTTTACAATTATTTAAAAAAATTTTTTAAAGAATTTCTTTTTTACTTTTTGGAAATACAGCGAACTTGCGAAAATGTGAACTACGAGAAGCACGAACTTCTCCGAAACGTTAACATAGACTACGTAAAAATGTGAAAAAAGCCCAAACGCTCTCCAAGACAATTTTCGGAGATTTTACTTTAATTCTTGTGTATTTTTAATCTAGAGAAACCCGATATGTTTATGTTAGACTTCTTAGTTGCTGTGTGATATTTTCACTCTAAGCAGTACAGTAAAAATATTTTCTGAAAAAGTAAATTTTGAGCCTGAACGAAAAATCAGATATTGTTGATCTTTTTCAGAAATATTGTAGGCAAAAGATAAAAGATGACGAAGTCATTTATATTAGCAATTAAAAACTACAGTCTGTTAGGGCAATAGCATTGGCAAAATTTGATTCGCCGCCAATTTGGGCTTTCGAATTCCACTACGCAAGGCGAAAGAATATGCATTTACATTCATACAAGCGCGTGTTATACAAAATTATGACAAACCTATTCTTCGACTGTTGTGTCCATTGTATTGAATTCCATTTTTTTGGCGTATCTTAAAACAAGAATATACTTTTTTCCCTTTCCAAAATTGCTTCCAGCAAAGACATCTTAGGAATGGAACTAATTCAAGTTTATTATGCCAAACGTAATAAAAGGTATTTATTGCATTACCAATAATTCGCAAAAGTAGTGGCAAAATCTCAGAAAAGAGGAACGTTTCATTGTTCCTTACACATTATTTTTTGTCTTCTTACGCCTGGAAATATGTGTCAAGCTTGTCCGTATTTGGATCCGCTTTTCTCGAGGGCTTTTTATTTTTTTACGAACGACTTCGCCTGTCAACCTTGGATTGCTTCTTAGCTATTTATCAAAACTTAAAGCAAGCAACTTTCCCCCAAGCAAACACCGCTATTATTTGTAGCTAAAAACTTGGGAAGAATCTTTCGTATTTTCATATTTAATAGAAAGAATCAGTTAAGAATCCCGGTTCATATTATGAAGGGAAGTTTTTAAAGAAATAAATTTTAATATTTTTTGTATCGTTTTGGTGGTATTTGTATGGCATCCTAAATTGCTTCCTTTAAAGCTATTCCTGTGTAGGTCGCAACTCGCTTCTTTCTGTGTATTTCGTTTGTCTAATGAAGTTGTACCACACAATTTATTATAATAAAACTGGTGTTGCGGTATTGGACATTTGTTGTGGTCCCACAAAAACACTTATACGTCATGCACTGAAAGCATTTCTTGTATATGGGCAACAATATGGGGATAAATTAAAAGGGGCACCATGTCAACAAACCACATTATGTGCGCACAATATAGTACGAGTCAAAAAAATGGGTTCAAATGGACAAATACGGCTTGATGACAGAGAACGTTTGGTCATTGTGAAACCACAACTCTATTGGAAAATGTCAAATAAGTTAGTTGTTGAAGTATATAAAACGTCTAATGTAAAAGGGAACTTCATTATGAAGTTGCAAATATAAGAAAAGGGTCGATAAACTTTTTACCTAAGAAAATTATTGTATATATTCCTTGTAGTTGTTGTGTTGCAAGATGTTGTGTCCAACTGCGTTTACATATGTATAAGTTGTTTTTTTTCAGTTCTCTGCTGTCGTTGGACGCTCTCAAATTAATATGAAATTTGTCTAGAATAATGTAAGAACCGCAATTATAGGAAATAAGCTTTTGGCATCCATGCATGCAACACGTTAATTTATTTATTTTTTTTTATGAAGAGATATTTTGGCGCTAGTCGTAATATTTGCTTATGTGTTGCGTTGTACTTATTTATTGAAAGAAGCAATTAATTTAGAAAGGCCGCAAGAAAAATGTTTTCTATTTCCTCAAGTTTTCTATAGGCAAATTAGAAAATTTTTAAGAATACAGCAGCTAAGACTTATGAAGTGAATTTAGTTTTAAAGAGCGACGGATATATTAAAAAATAAAAAAAATAATTAATAATGAAAAAATATGAAAATTTAACGGAGTTTTTACTTAAAGCCAAATATTATTTTAGCTGCTTCACTACAATAAACTAAGACAAAAATCGCTAATTTAACTTAAAAATAAATTAAGTCTTGGATTTTGTAAAAATAAAATTATTTACAGATTATTTAAAAAAAAGCGAATTTTTGTATCAAATTCTAGCAGACCTCGGAATACAAGCTTTATACGAAAAACTCGCGTATTTATTATAAAATCCCTAAAAAGCGACAATTTAGCAATCTTTTCATTATCACTGTGTTAATATTTGACTGTTCCTTTTTTGTTTACGTTGTGTATCTAAGTGACACATTGTACATTATTGTTGACGTTTTACCCATGGCGAACTAGTTCATTCACTTACAAGCGTATTTCAGAAAGGTGGATGCAATTTTAAAACAATTACAAAAACAACAATCATTTTTTTGGTGTGTCACACACAAGAATTGAAAAATGCATATACTACTGTGGGCAAAAAATAGTAAGACTTTTTAATTTAAATTTCGCGCGGTAATCCATTCGACTGTCAGTGACATCTGTGCCAAATATTACATCAAAGTAATGATTAGTGTTTACTATACGTTTGTCTTTCTGAAGTACACCAAGTGCATTCGGCGATTTTTACAATGAGTGAAATTATTCAACAAAGAAGTTTCATTAAATTTTGTGTGCAGAATGAATTTTCTGGTGCCGAAACGTTCAAAATGTTGCAAAAGGCCTTCGGTAATAATTGTATATAGCGAGCAAGTGTTTTTGATTGGTACAAATTATTCAAAGAGGGTCGAGAACGCGTTGACGGCGAACCACGAACAGGACGGCCCTCAACATCAACTGATGATCAACACGTCAATAAAATCAAGGAATTGGTGTTCGAGAATCGACGATTAACAGTCAGAGACCTTACTGATATCGTTGGAATATCGGAGGGATCAGTAAAACCATTTTAAAAGATCATTTGGGCCTAAGAAAAGTGAAATCACGATTAGTTCCGCATACCGCGTTGGGTCTTCGTGAGTTTTTAAGCAAAAATTCAATCAATATCGTTTCATAACCACTGTATTCGCCTGATTTCTGTAACTTAAGGCTGTTGAGCAAACTCAACCGACCACTCCTATAATTAGAAACGTTTCCTTTCTATTTGTGGGGCTGCGTAAAGTCAGCTGTCATTGCTGGATTTGAAAAATTCTCGAATGGATTACTGTCTTGTTAATTAAATGAATTAAACTTCGAATAATCATGAAGCCCAATTATTTCGTTGGAGCAATTGTTACATGCAGAGAACAAACATGCTTATGTCATGGTCACAGCAATCATATCGGTGAATCAAATCGAACCGTCTTTATTATTATAGAAATGCATGACTCCGGAACCATAAGAGATATCAAGCTAAAATTATAGAAAGGTGAAACGTTTGGCGGGCCCAGCCGTTGTTTATAAATTTTGCTGTTCTCTTTACACTCTCTAAGGGACTATAGCTTAATTTTGTAAAGTATGTTGTGCCAGTTAAAACATGTATGGCTTCTTTGAATCCATTTCAAAACATTGCGTAAAATCACGTGCCACAAAACTTATTTAATTGTACCTACATACGCACACATGTGAACAAAATGTAAAGGAAAAATAAATTAAATCTAAAATGCCTAAAAATCGATTAGTCACTGTTACTGAACCGTGCAATTGTCAAAGATTATTTTTCATTTAGAATGTTGTTGCATTCGAAAAAAAAAGAAAACTAAAACCGAAACAAAACTGAAAAATGAGCAAACAACTATCGCTGGCAAACCGCTGCTGTAAAATATTTCTAATTTGATGCATTGCCAATAATATTACAAAAACCAAAAAGTACTAGAGAATTTACAGCGGATGGCCATAATTTTTTATTTGCGAATGTGCAATGAATGAGCAAATACTCGTACTAAACGCTACTGCAGCCGACAAACCGCAGTTCTATTGCGCCAAGTCATTTTTCTTTTAGTGTTTCATGCAAACGAATGTGTGCAAGAACTTTTGATTAATTAAACACACGTCTTATTTTATTAGATGTTTTGCTTCTTTTTATTATTGCTCGCCAGCATTACAGGCCATACAATTGGATGGTTTAGGAATATTTACGTCAAATCAAGCGTAAAAACTCTTGATTTTATTTGAGTTTTACGTTTGGTAATTGCTTAGAAATTCAAAGCGTAGTTCCTTTTTAATTTCTTTTGAAATAAACATGCCTGAGACATGATGCAACATGCATACGTATTGCCGGATTCAAAGAGTATCTTGAAAGATCTATGTACAACAGTATTGAGAATTACTTTTATGCAAAAGATTGATGTCTGTTTCTTACAAATGCTTAATTATATTTCCTGTATTCGATACAAACCGTTAAACTGACTTCGCTCTTGTGAATTTAGACAAATGCAGTAAGAATTATGAATAAATTTTAGACTCCCTGCGAATAATTGTTAAAGACTTTTAAATATTTCTTCTAAATTTATGAGAGTAATGTAACTGAACCCTGTTGAAATTTGGCAACGATGAGATTCTGTGGTGAGTTGCATGATTTTGAAAGCCATACTGCACTCAGCTGTTTTCGCTTGCATGTAGCTGATACAGTGTGAAGCAAACTTGGCAGGCGGAAGCTGATCACTACTGTAGGGGGTTGTTTTTAAGCTCTCATTTGTTCACCACGGGGTTTCTGCTAATAGACTAGAAGATCCGATCTTCGTATCTTTTACTGATGCAGTGTTTACTGGCTGTCGACTGGTATTTGTCGACTTTCCTCCTTCTCAATAAGGCCAGTATAAACGTTAACAGTTTCCTTGGGCAGATGTCTCCAATGCTAAGCATATTCCTTAAGTGGTTGCCAAAGTTTGACAATTGTACACAATACGCGCAACCGAATGTCCGTCAATATCTCTTTACCGAACCAGGCAATTTGACACCTACCAACGGCCTTCCCAGCAATGGACTAGTAAAAACCATATGCTAGGGTTCTCTAAAATTGGGATACTCAGGAGTTTACAAAACGACATTCTCCTAATTGAAAGCAGCGCCCCTCTGCCTCTCTGTCTATCTCTAAGTTTTAACTCCACACAAAATGGTACCGGTCTACAAAAAAGCACTCTTTTCAATACTTCGTGGATAAAAAGTCTCAGTTAAAAAGAACGGTGAGAACTAAAATTTCTTACCCAACTCCTATAAATACCTTCATGTGTGGGTCGCTTTGGACCGTTGATCCAAAGTGAAGCAAAGGAATTAAGAAACACTTTATTGAATACGTAAGGTACAAACAACGTTAACTCAACTTTAATTTTAGAACCAAATGTAGTTTCTGGTTCAAAAACATAGTGCCTACCATACCATACCCACTATGAAGCCATCAATCTTCCAATACTTATTATTCCTAATGACATAATAAACAATTTTCGATACAAGAGGAGGAAAAATAAGAAAAATCTTAAACTTGCAGGCGGCAAAAATTTTCAAGCCTGCTTATTTTCTTAACTTTTTTCACAGCAAAGAACTCATCCTTCTTAAATTATTGAAGATTACTTCAAAATACACGTATAATGAGATTTTTTGTACTCGTATTTACATTTTGCTCAAAATAAACTATGGAGTCTTATTTTGTAGATTTTGATCGTGATAATCAACCTGATGATTGGGTTAAACTAAAAAGGGCATTGCTTTTGGATTGGACTGTATGTGAGATTATTAGGCCTTCATGATAAAGGACTTTAACAATGAACATCTACTACCGTATTTGCTGAACAAAATCAAACAATGATGGGCAAGGCAGAGTTAAAGCAATAATAAAAATTTCATGTACATGATTGCAGTGGTAACCCAGTGAAACATTTTGTAGTTTATAGGCGCTAAGTTAGTTGAAGAATTCTATTATTAACTCCACTCCCGTCAGCATTCGAAATAGAGAGGATCTAATATAAAGGAACGTTATCAATTGTTGCATACAGATGAATTTTAGGACCATTTAGAGTATTTTGAAAAAAGTCGAGTTTAGTTGAGTGCAGTTTGATGAATCTTCACACTTATATTAAACTTTTATTACCAATTACAGCAGATAAATCATCCTCATCTGCATGTCAAATACTGAACTTATTTACAACTTCATTTGGATAAAGCGTAGCATTTACGTTAAGGCTGATGACAGCAACCTTTAGTTTTGTCTATTATTGGAAAAATGCCAGTAGTAAATAATATTTTCGGCTGTGAACATAAAGTATGGCTTCCCGTAACTGAGTTTACTGCGAGAAGTTCTGACTTATACCTCCTCGTGGTAGCGGCCGATATCAGGTTCATGTCTCTACTATGAACCTGGCTAAATAAGTCGAGCTGATATAAGTTAACACTCTTTTATAAAAATCCCTTACTTACGATAGAACAGCATACGCCGTGGATGCGCGGACAAGAGGATGGTCTTTAGTACGTGAACTTTGGAACTTACCGAAGGAACTACGGTTTTGAGCGGTTGGCCAATCGACGATGCAGAAAGAGATTGACAAAAATGCTTTGCGAGGGGTAGAGGGGTAAATTTCTGAGGGGATTCCTAAAGCCGTTGCAAAAAAGCCTCGCAAGAGGTAGAGAGGAACTCCGGTGTTTATTGGGCAATGGGGGAATTGTCAAGATGTGGCCAAGAAAACCTCGCAAGGGGTGGACGGGTCCGTCCCCAAAGATAGTCACTAGGAAGAGGCTAAGACACATTGTGTGTTAATGTCTAGCACTGGTTAGCATAAGGCTTTAACCACGGACAGACACTTGTTAAAGGTGAATGCCACGGGGAACCTAAGCCTTAGAAAATACTAGCAGTTACAAAAGACTTTGTGATGAGAAAGAAGGTGGAGAGTTACCAGTTGACTCTGAAATTACTACAGCCAAGCGCAAAGCTTAGTGTTATCAGGAAACTCAATGAAAGTAAGATAGTCGTAAATTTTTGTTGCCTCAAAGCAATTTGTGGCAAGATAGTGTTTTCATCAGCTGAATAATATATAGAAACATCATTCTTTGGAATGTTCAATGTTACTGGGCTTTGGAATGCCGTGACTATTCCCACAAAATAACGTAGCGTTCAAACAAGCCCGCACCAGGACACGAAATTTAATACAAAGGCGTTGAGTAGGTTCTTTAGGGTCATTAAGGAAAGGTGTAGGAGAAAGAACAGAGCCTTGACATGTCCGTGAACTTATTTTTATTATTTGGTTACAAAATCAGGAAAGCTACTACCAGCACTAAAGTGAGTAGGGAAAAGAACTGAGCCTTGATATGCCTCTGAATTTTTTTTTTTTATGTGTTGTAATAAACAGTCATACCCAATATCGTATCTAGGCGGTCGCTATGAAAACTGGATACAAAACCGGAAAAGCTACTACCAGCTCTAAAATTGGCTCTTAAGAAAGTTAGGGGGCCGTAGGTTTTCTGTAGTTGAGCTGCTTTAGAAATAGTAAAGTCGAAGGTTTTCTGTAGTTGAGCTGCTTTAGAAATAGTAAAGTCGAAGTATATGATGAACCACAGCATCATTTCTGCTACGTTGCTACTTATTTTCAGTTAATCGTGACGAATGCAATGATGAAAATGTATAACTGGGTTTATTGTTGTTAACATAACTTGGAAGTAACAAAAATCAATGCATTTCTTTATGATATTCTTGTGTCTTTTAATGCACTACCACTATGTTTAACCCTACAATTTATAGGATGCGTAAGTTAAAGCAAAAAAAAAACTCAAACATCAAATGGAATGGTTACACAGATACTAAACTTAGATGAGATGTATGCATGTTATACATGTTGTATGTGGTATGATGGTGTAGTACATCATCAAAAATTACTTCCTGATTCTGTGTAGCACGGACAGTCTGTGTGTCTATCTTATATCTATTTCATTTGCTGTTTGTTGTTAATTTTCTTTTGCTACTTTTTACTGTTGGGCTGTCTGAAACTGGAGTTTTGCTTTGTATGACGTTAGAAGTTGCTGTTATGCTTGAACACAAGTAGTAGTTGTTGTTATTTTTGTTGTATTAGAACTAGTAATAGCAGTAGCTGGTAGGTAGTTATGAACTGTTTTAACATGACTTTGCCATGTTTTTATGGTATACTCTACATTGAAATTATAGAAAATGACAGTTCTTAGCTAGAGATGGTTTCCAGAATACATTTTCAGAAAATAAGGAAAATTTTTCAATGAAATGTCTAATATGTTGCTGCTGCCATCTGTTGTATTCAGTGCAGATAAATGGTGGGCTTTTGAAGGAGATCGTACCATCAGATTCAAAGTACTAAGGACGTACGTATTTATACAAAATTGTCACGACAATTATATTATGCTTGCTACAACAATATATGATTGTGGGAAAGACATTATGGTTATCTGCAAATGTTTTAAAGATAACTTTAGTTACGATAAATTACAACCAGGTTGTATCATAAAATGTTATTAATTAGCAATATTTTGTCCACAATGGGGCTATAGAACTAAACAAGCAGTGCAAAGCTTTTTCGGAAAGCATCAGATTAAAACTACTGGGATACTGATAAGTCCGAAAGCTGATGCAACAGCCGTAAGAACTGGAAGTTCTTTCGTAAGTCAGCTAAACATCTTCTTGTGCTGTTCATTTTTGGCGGTAGATCAATTTCCCCAATCTGCAGTAGGGACTAGTAAAGCAAAGCGAAGTATGCCTGAGAAAGAATCATCATCTCATTATTATCTACAATAATATTATGATTCGATTAAAACATTGTAATTCAACCATATATTGATCTTAGCTTATAGTTACCTCAACCACTTTGCATGCGAAAATCATACTGCACAGATTTTTAAGGTTAAATTTTTTCTTTTAATGTTACAAAATTAATTCAATACCTTCACTAACTTTGCGAGCAAACTAAAGATAGAGAGATATATTTTCCCCGTTAGGGTCCTTATTAGCAAACTGTTATACTGTGGAAAAAATTTTTACCTTTGACTTCAATACACACAAGTTAATATTTTAAGACTTCGGAGGATATACAGAAATGATTTTCGAAACATTGCCAGAGATCAAAATTAGCAGACGACGATTTTAGCAGCGTCGGATTGATTGTAGATTGAAGACGTCTTCGAGGATGGTCAGCGTTAGCTGTAACTTTTTCTTATGAGCTCACGAAGAGATGGATACCGCGCCAAAAGAACTACCCGCATTAAGAGGCCACAAACGAACCAAGCCATATTGTTTTACATTGAGCGAAGTAATTGGTTCGTAAGGCAGGTGAGTTAAAACTCTATTATCCATATTTTGCAATTAGTTTTTTGCCCATACAATAACATGAGGATGACTATTTTTATAGTGGGAAAGTATAGCTTCGTATTTGGTAGCATTTTCTGTACGTTCTTCAAGTGGATTATTAGTTGGCTCCTAATATAATTTTTCCAGCAACTCAAATGTTTCTTTTACACAGTTTTGTGGCCTTCCTGGACATTCTTTGTCGTCACCTATTTTAAAGCGTTGAAATAATTTCTACAAAGGTTTCAGAGCGAGCATGCTTGCCATTAACTGTCACAAGAATACGGTTTCTTTCTGCAGGACTCCTCTTTCTAGAAAACAATAAAGCGAAATTTCCCGTAAAAACGTTTTTTGGTTAAAATTTTTCAATTTTAAATGCAATAGAAAACCATGTTGTTAAAATTAAAATTCGCTATCTGCAAAATATTGTAGACAATAAAAAAATTAGTCAAGTTGTTCGAGGCTGTCAATAAAATGTCATCTTAGTTGCAAGTAATTCCTGTGCAAGGTAAATAAATTGGTTTTCTTTTAGGATCATACAATTAAATAATAATAATCATACGTCTATGGTCCTAGTGATTTTATATTAATCATTCGGCTGTGGCACGTGAAATATGTATATTGTAGTGTATTAGCAAGTCGTTAATTATTCACATCTGAACCCCAGCTACTTTTGTTTTGGCTGTTAATCTCTTAAAGATTGATATGATATTTCTAAAGAAATGCATTATATTGTTTTCTCTAAGAATAAATTTAAAGAAAACTATTACAACATGTGCCAAGTTATTTGCTTAAATAAGTAGAGAAGAGGCCAACGATAAACAGAGATAATAAATATGTATTCTGTAAATGTACGTTTCACAGCTTTTATTTACACTAGAGTAAGTTTTGATAAAACTCGAATAAATAACTCGTCATAAACTTTATTAAGATACCTCTTGATAATCATTTGCTTAGATTTTAATATTAATTTAAAACTATCTTTATTACTGGGAAAGATTTTTTTCCAACGAAATTCCGAGACATTTGAAGTCACTAAATTATCATTAAAATGTGCAACATTGTTGCAAAACGTTGATATGTATATAATTTTTTCTTTTATTTTGTGCAAACAACCTGCTTAAGTGACACAAATCATATTTGAGCATGGCGTATCTGTAGAGAAAAAACAATTATTTATTATTTTGTATAACTGGCACAAAAATAAATACCTTAACTGGAGATGCACTCGAAGAAAAGTGTGGTATTTCAAGGAACGAAGACAATGGAATATCTTTCGAAGACAATGGAATTATAATTCGCAATGGCGAGCATTACAGAGTAATAATAATCATATACCTTTTCCAGAAGTTTAAAATATGAAAGTGGATAATTTCTCAGGGGAATGCCACAATAGACAGTCTGTATGAACAATTTGAGGTTGCGATATGTCCCTGCTGGCCTTTTTTATAAGATTCTATGGAGTCTTAAGTCATTCATACTAAATCATAATCTCGGCCATCGCTCAATTTGAGCTGCATTTGCCACGGAGTCATTCCAAATGGGAGCCCTTTAATAATGCTTGACACCACATGAAGCCGCAGTTATACGTTGCTTAAAACACGGGACGATTAAACAGATACGAATCCAAATGACAAATTGTGGATTATGCAGCTACAGTAGCTCCACGTGCTTTAACTACATTCATGTGTAATGCTCTTCCTTGCCTCGAATAAATTAATTTAGAATTTTGTTAACCAACTTTGAGAATTTTTTTCAGTGCCTGAGTGTGGTCACTTTGGCATTCAGGTTTTTCACTTTGGATGTATTTTTTCATCATTTGATTTTTGGTGAATGACTGACTGGTAAGGCAATGACTATTTCTTTCTCTAAAGCCATCGTTGTTGTTTCTTGAGTTAGATGCCATAACCATAAAGTTGTTTGTTAGTAAATCTGCCTGAGTGTTTTCTACGCTGCATGTTTTGCAGTTGTCTAGATGCTATTTGTTTGTTTGTCGGTTTTTGGTTCAAGTTGTTCCTGCTGCTTCAATTTCTGCTGTTGTTGTTGTACCAACATGGACATCTACAACAACATAGAGTTCTATTTTTTGCACCCAAAAGTTTTTTCTTTTCTTTCAAACAACAAACCCAAGAGAACAACAACAAGTATAGCTAAGCCACCACATAATGGAACTAAACGACCTTAAAGCTTGAACATTTTCGAGGTTTTGCAGCTTGTATTAACAACATTTTTGTTCTTGTTGCTGTTTTTGTACATAATTCCTTACAACAATAACAAAAAATACAGTTAGTACGACAAGTCTTTTATGTTTGTATGAGAGTAGAGTTCGACACCAAGTGCGATTTAACAGCAAAAGTTTTAACACAAATTGTGATGGTTGTTGTTGTTTTTGCAAGATTTCCGTTTCTAGATATTTGCGGTTTTTGGGTTTTCTCAACGTAGTGGAAGTCCAAGAAGGAAAACAAAACGTTGACTTAAACTCTGGAAGTTTTGTTGTTGTTGTAAGTGGAATATTTTAACTATGAGTTGGCCTTTTTTACAGTGTGTCGAACGCATTGCAATTGTTGTGAGATATTGTAAGTTTTATTGATATTCAATAGAATTAATAGGAAACAGTGGGCCAATGTGTTAAAAAAAATAAATAAAAAATTTGTTTCATATTACGTCGATGAGTTCAAAATTCTTACATCTCCCTCTGGGCAAATAGTACCCGGGTTCTTTAGAAATGCTAGAATCTTAGCTTCTGTACTTTTACAGTATAAATCTGTCTATTGACAATCTTCGTAGTCTTCGAGGAAGTAAAAGAAACTGATAGGTCTCCACCAAAATAGTTATATATCATTTGAAACGCCTGATTATCTTAAAAGTGAGTC
The DNA here is from genome assembly GCA_963932375.1 of Phania funesta. Classification (NCBI taxonomy): domain Eukaryota; kingdom Metazoa; phylum Arthropoda; class Insecta; order Diptera; family Tachinidae; genus Phania; species Phania funesta. Next base: position 95,661,026 of record OZ010653.1, on the reverse strand, counting down.
CCAAAGAAGCAAGTGGCTTAATCAGAGTGGGAAATAATTGAAAACTGATTTTAATGAAAACTTGTCTGTAATATATTAATTGCTTTTTTAAATAATCTTAATTATAATTAACCCACTTTTGGCATTAATTTCAACCAGTTTTGTTTGCTGCCATTACGCTCGGGACATCTTCAAAACACGCCTTCCCTTCCTGATGAAAATGGGTTTTCACGCAGTTATCTTTAAAGAAGTCAGGGCTATATGGGGGATCACTGTTTTCAGTACTTGGACCAGATATATGAACATTTAGACGTAGTGGTCTTTCAATTTCTCAGGTCGCTTCTAACAAATTTATTACGTTGTACCTTCAAGAAGTACCTCTTCTAAGGATACGACGGACCGTAGATGAACTTTCCGAAATTGATACTTCAGAAAAGGGCTTAATCATAAGGATTCAAAAATCTGAATACCTACAATAAGAGGGCAGGACTGAAAGGGCCCTAAACAACATGAAAAAATATCGGAGCTAAGGTGTTCGCGTAAACGTGAAATCAAGTATATTTGGAAACTTTCTCTTATATCGACAACGCAAGTTGTGCGGCTAACAAACAGTTCCTCTTATTTCTAAAACATATATTTCTTTTTTGATTTCCTACTTAAATTAAGATTTAAATTCAATTGAACGAAAAATTAAATTAAATTCAACGAAAAGTTTTCCAAGCTTCTGTAAGCTTTTCCATTGCTTTTACTCAGCACTGTACTTCCCTAATACATTTGCAATGCCGATGTTCTTTTTTCTTTAACATTTTTCTTTTATTCTTTTTTTGTTTGTTTTGTTTTTCGCCGATTTTGTTGCTGTTGCAATTTGCTGTTCGGTTTTCATACAAACTATAGCGTAATATCCACAAACACAATGTTCTAAATGTTAAATATATTACGTTATAGTATTTTTTGCGACTACTATTGGCTACCAATCGGTAAAAATTATTTTCCATTACAATTGTTGTGTTTAGTTTGGTCTGCAACGTTTTTTATTGCTTCTTTTACATTTTTTTCATTATTTTTGTTTTAAGTTTTTCTAGCGCCAAAACAGCTCTTTGCAAAGTTGTTGTGTGAAATTAGGTCTCAAGAGCTAAACTATGCTAGTGGTTCTGTAGCTTTTTATTGAACCGTAAAACAGGGATGGGAAAATAAGATACACATTTCCAAAGGGCATTGAAGATTAGATTGAGTAACACAGGCCAACCATTACAAAAACTGCAGTATAAATATTCGACTCTAGGAAAGGATAATGAAACATTTGGTATGTGTTAGTCATCAAAACAAATTCTATTAGAAACGCCAAAACGGTGCTACAATTTCCGAATTGTTCCAATATTCTAGTGACTCAAGAGAGTTGCATACTGTAGGATTTTGAGAGTAGAGATCCAGGGGAGAGAGTTGTATTGCCTTTTTGCTTGGATATAGGTGCCACAAAGTTTAGAAGGATCTAAGGGAGAGAACTGGAGAGATTCGAACGTAAGAAAAAGTATAGTATCTCATTTCTGCTATTGTATCGGGGGCCCCAATAAGGAAACACTATTTAAATGTTGTGGAATTTTTTATTGTTACAACTTTGATATTTAATAACTATCAACTACGATTGTTATCATTGTAAAAACATATTGTGCTGAGATGTCTCGCAAGCTTTTCGGAAATCTCGACTAAGAAAGTAAACATAATGTGTAAACAATTCAAGGAGGTCGTCAAGAAGTTGAAGTTCTGGGACAATATCCCCTTTACATCGACGTAGCGGTGGATCACTTAAAACCATTGTGCAAATGACAGTGTTGCCCGAAAACATCAGCTCGGTAGTAACTGTGCACGGCATTTGTTACAGGAGTACGATAACGAAATTCGTGTGGCTTCTATTAGACGGCATGGATCTAGATGAGATGTGGTTTAAATAGAAATGCGTTACCTGCCTGCCTGGGTTAAGAAAACAACTTCTGGTACAGGGTCGCAGCAGCATATGGGCTGTTGTATCTTCTGCTGACCTTAATTGTTATCCATAAATGGAGGAGAACAACTACTGGAGAACATGCTCGTAGTAGACCTCAAAAAGCCATTATAAAGAAAATGAAAAAGTTACTTCGATACAATCACAGTACCTTAAGACGTACAACTGGCAGTATATGAGAACTTCAAATTTTATCAAACACGCGGACTAAGAAATACAATCAGCACCTGCCAGCCAGCAGGCATAGAATTACTAAATATATAAATATTAATGCAGAACAATCCAAGTATACAGTGGCAAATTTTCCATCTCTGCGTTTTTGTTGCTGCATGTACGTACGTACGTAGTGTTTTTATTGTGTAATAAGTAGATAACGGCATTTAATGGCTGAATGACTATAGAATGCTGTAATGCAGTAAAAACAAAAGAGCCAACAACAACAACAACAACAAAAGCAACAAAAACCATAAAAAAATAATAAAAATAAATAAATAAATTCAATTCGTAAAGTTGCGCATGGGCAAAACAACATCAACTACACGTTAAGAGTATTACAGTATGAACGTTACGCCAGGCTACTCAAACACCACTTGCACACAGTTTCTTTGCCATTATGAAGTCAATAGAATTCTTCGTGGTCTCTTTCTTTGTTTGGCACACATTGTAAGCAAGCAGCAAAAACAACTAAAGTAAAAAAATTAAAATTGATTATAGATCTTTGTTAAAATTCCTCTACTACTTGAGGTTATGCAAGTTTTTGGTGGTTGTGCTTGAATTTTTTTTCTAGAAGAAATAAGTTTTAATGAAATTTTAAAGTTGTCAATATTTTTTAATGAATTTTCTTTTTATGAGCATTTTGTGGTAATTGGTCTTTTAGTGTATCTAATAATACAGCCAAACTAATGAAGAAAATATGTTTTGTTATGAAAATTAATTAGAATATTTGGTACAAAAGCAAAAGGCCCGGTATGCCGCCTTAACGGAACATGTCTTTTGATTGGATTCTGCTTAACTTGGAGAGCAGTTTAAATTTTTAAATATTGGAGACATTGGCGAATAAAAATTTTCTTATTGCGATTATTTGCCTTTTTGAGTTTTATTATTTTTAAGTTCAATACTTACAGGTGCCTGTCAAGTCACTACGAATCAGTGGAAATGAATCAAACCTTACCTGAAATGAAAAAATACCATCGTTAGAAAGAAAGATTTTTGCTTCATCAAAATAAAATGAAACAAAATGCATTAAGTGGAAAATAATTTATAAGTTAAGAGTGATTCTATTTAAGCCTTCATAATCAATTGTTAAGAAAATAAATAATCTTTTCTTTATTTTCTCCATTTATTACAAGATTTTATTGCCCAAATAACTGCCCAAAAGAATACGACATGAAGTTTGCGATTGTCCTAATTTTCGCTGACATTTAGGCAAAACGAGGGATTGATATTGGTTGACTTGCGTTGTATTTGCTAAGTCAGTTCTATAATTGTGTTCCATTTGGACTCGTGGAGCCCACTCTTCAAAGCGACCTAAACGAAAATATTGGCAATTACTAAAACAGACGATCTCGGAGACCAATAAATATCGCTATAACCTGAAATGATGCGGCCTGGAAATTTCGTGCGCAGTAGCGCGATTGGCTTCGCAGATGCATGCAATGTCTTTTTAAAGCCAACGATCGTAGGTATCAACAGATTTCAGTAGGTTCAACAGCGGCTACCATACACTGCAACAGCCTTTTTTGCATTATCTTCCAAAAAGTATGGGCCAATTACGACTTCCTCCTTTTACAAAATTTGTTATGGAATTTGGGAAGTTACAAATGCGGCAATTTCGGATGTTTATAAATCGGCCGGGGCAAAAATCTTATTGATTAAAAGTGTGTAAACTGTTGACCACTTAGGAAGCTTGGATTACTTCTCCGTGTGTAAAACAGGTTAAATAATGCGACTTCTGAAGGGTTTTCTGTGCGGTTATATTCGACTGAACTATTCTCCCTAAAGGGTATATCAGATTAGTTCGCCAATATATCATTTATGAATGGAGGCTGTGACACATTCTATGTAAATGCATTGTTTTAATACGTAGTAGAATTCGTGTGTTTAACTCTAAGCACCTGCGTTGGGGTGATATCAGGGGGGTTTCTCCGACCTTTGTACTGTATGATATCCACTATATATCGCAGTGCTGGTGGACAAAGTATGCCGTACACTACCATTGAAATTGATAGTACAGATAGTACGAATTATCACACACTGAAGTTTATACAAGGTGTTTAAAATGGGTATTGGGTTTCGTTTTCATTGGTGTTAACAACAGTTGATTCTATAGTTAGAACTCAGTGTTTGCATCGTGCGGAATACAATTTCCTCAATGCACCAAGATCATGGCTCCGGCAAAACGCGTCCAGACCCACTTGCTTTACTTTAGGGGCATCATTAACTAGCCTGGGTCGTCAGTTTGATAGTACTCTGTTATAAAAATCGCTAACCTACGATGGCGCAACATGCGCCAGGGATGCGTGACCAAGAGGTTGTTTGGGCTCTATCAAGTGATTTCCAGTTTTAATACAGACTTACCCTGGCATATATGGGTGGAAATCTTTTTCTCCATGACTCGGGGGAATTATATAAACTCTCTAAACACACTGCGGTTTTAATTAACAAGGGAAGAATCTGGAAGAGATAGACAAGAATGTCTCTCGTCGGTAAATCTTTGAAGCTACTCCGAAGGCGTTGGATCATAAGATTTCGGGGTGGAGAGGATGACCTCTGTAGGAAAGTCGGTGTTTACTGTCCATTAGAATAATTCTGAAGAGATGGACAAGCAAAATTCGCAAGTGATAAACGGGTCAGCCTCTAAATATACTCCTGCAGAGGCAGCTGAGATAGTGGGGACATTGCGTGTGAGTGCCCAGCACTGGTCAGCATATGGCATAGGGCAGACATTTAAATATGAATTCCACTTAAGTCTTGGACAAATGCTAACAATTATACGAGACTTCACAATGAGCAAGAAGGCCGACCAGCCGACAGTCTCAAATCACTACAATGAAGATCAAGACTGGTATTACCACGAGACTCAATGAAAGTAAGGTAGCCCTAAATTACATATTGGTTGCTTGAAATCAATCCGAGGGCAGAATGAGGTCGAAAATGAACCCATAAAATAACCAGTATACTTCGATATCCCCCTACATAAATATTTATACTGGCCTACCGGTAGCCGGGATCAGAGGCGTCTTGAGTATTTTTTCTAAGGATATCTGAAAGGTTAGGCATATGAAAGCAAACCGGCGAAATTGACGTAACTGAAGCAAAATAGCACATCAAAAATGGCGACTATCTCGCGAGCCAAACTGCGTTCAAGATTAGAGATGTAGCAGCAGCATCAAGAAAGATTATTTTGTTCTAAACAATGCTGCATTTCAGAGTCTGTAAGTAAAACTCAAACAATCTCTTTGAATATTTACACTTTCATTATATCCTACTATTAAGCAACCGATACCATTTTTGGACACCTTGTATGTTATCAAGCCTTTTCTTGGTTTCCATGACGATGAGTGGGCAAACAACTACGTTATATAGGACCAAATTTTTATTGTTCTGCTTACAACACTCGCCAGGAAAAGGCAGTGTGAATTTTTAATTAACTACAAGAGCAGTTCTAAAACAGAGTTATTCAACTGCTCTCGTATATGTTTCAATAGTTCTTACTAATATATTTGTAATTAAATTTAATTTTGTTTTGCTGGGAAGCCCGATTAACAACGTTCTTTTTAAATTTTAAAAACGGCAACCAGTCTTTTTTAAATTTCAAATACGCTACATAACACACATATGGGTATATTTATTGAAAAGTTTCGAAAATATTATAATTGAAATCTTTCTCTTATCCAATTTTATTTACTATTAGAAAAATGCTATTAATTCAATAATAAAAATTTTTAAAGTTACAATTACCCAAATAAACGCGTGAGCCAAGAACTCGAACCCCCACGTATACAAAATTAAATTGAATACGACAACTTTTATGGTTTAAAAACATAAAAATAATTGGCAATTTGTGAATATTAAAAATAATTATTTTCGTTTAACCAGACCGGCAATTTTTGTTTAAACTACATTCTCATACGTACCCATACACAAGTTTCACGCACACATACAAATATAGGTAAATTGTTGTGTTGAAAGGCGAACTACTTAAATATTTTTTATTTGTACATATGAACATTTTTCAATTTCCGTTGGTTGACAGATTGTATTGGTTGCTCAATACGAGTACTCACACTAACAAACATATGGGAGGTATTTGCCCGGTGTTTTGTATTTTTGTTTCATACTGTGTTTTCATACGAAGCTAAATGTATTTTAAAATTATTATAATTATTAACCTCTTGGATTTTTTTTATTAAATCGACATATATTTCCTGACAACAACGTCACTTCAACACATTTAAAAGTATGTGTTGTAGATATTTTTATTTTAATATGGAACAAAATACAGCAACAATAATTATTATTTTAGATCGTAACAACAATTATCGATAATTATAGTTGTCGTCTATTTAACTGATATATCTAAAACTAAGTGGCAAAAAATAAAAAACAAAATAGAAAAAAATTGATTGATGACTTTACAATTAAATAATGCGAAAGGAAATTGATTTCAAATTAATATGCTTTAACACTTAAAAGTTTCTCTTTGAATACATGAATATGTATTCTTGGCATCAATTCATATAAGAAACCTGTCACAAAACTTATGTGTAGTAGGTCAAGCTAATTTATATTCATCCCCCATACATGTGGGCAACTGATTGAAAATCTTTTTTAATATAACAACTATACGTTCAATGGAAATTTAGTAGCAAACTATATTTAGTAAAATAAGTGCGTGTTTGTGCGGCTCCTTGAAACGTATTTTCTATTCAATAAATCTAACAGAACATCAATTAATCATTAATCAATTAAGCAAATACAATATAACCCATTATTCGCTCAGGAGTAGAACACATTTACTTTATAATAAATCTAGTATTTCTATGACAGTCTCAACGCCGATTCAGCTTCACGCAAAGGTGTAGTCCATACGAAAGGCCCTGGGAATAGTTCTCACTCGTTCTGCAATTTATTGAATTCAGAGCTACTAGCTTATGGTCAATGGAAAACGAATGCTACTTCAGTATTTTGAAAATTTATTTGCCGTTTTAAACTACAGATATCATCTTTGAATTAGCGTCGTGAGGAAGTCTGAATGAGTTGCAATATCTTCATCATTTTCGCATGTGGAAGTTGATAAAGAAATTTCCAAAAAAAGACCCATATAAATACTTTGTCAGTTTGTAGCTGCATAACTCTTGTCGCTTTATATATGGTAAAATGTACTGTTCTTCAAATAAAGACAATTGCCATGGGGGTTTCGTAATTGATCATTTGTCGTTTAGTTGCAAAATTCGAGTCAAACAAAAAAACAAAAAAAAATATCTGCACCTTCGATGGGTTTAAGCTTTAAACTTCAAATTTATGCAATTAATTATTTAAATAAAACTTGAATTCGCATATTCTTTGTATTAGGTAACTAACTGAATCATCAATTAAAAACTTAAATTTGTTTGTATTAATTAAATAATTCAATCAATTAAACACTTTAATTAGTTTCAAGATAAATCCAAGCAAAACCTTTAATAGGAGTAAATATTTTTTCTATACAAGAATAAACAGCCAATAATTACTCGGCTATTCCCAGACAAATCGGCAACGGGAAAGCGATATGATCGCAACAACAGTTCTAGCAAAAATTATATTTAGAGACGAGACTCATATCTTGGTGAAATGACTGCTACAACAGCAACCGAAATTCATGGAATTGTGAGTTCGTAACTTCGAAAACATTGACGGCGAACGATGTTGATCGAATAAGATTGTATTTTTTTTTTAGCTAAAACCGGGTCAACAATGTAGGCATTAAACAAATAGAACACAGCAGGCTGCCGACTACAATTTCTTAAAATTAATACACACACATTCTTATGAAGACGTTTATATTGACGCCATCACAGTCACACGACTAACAGATCTAGTGCTGCCAACTTAAGAAATGTGAAAAAATTTAAATAAAAATATCTTGTTTTAACAGAAAGAAACATCACATAATTATATTAAAAAAAAATATTAATCAGGTGGTTTTTAACAAATAAATTGTTTATTTTTATTTTTAAGTGAAAATCACGTGGACTTGTTTAGAAGCGATTTGATGCTGTTCTGCAAATCACTCCATTTTACGTTTTCCAGCGTCTATTGAATTTTTTACAAACACGAGAAGACAGCTGACTTTTAAATGTTCTGTTTTGTTTATTTTGTTACATCCTTAATGAAAATATTAAATAAAAATTATGTAAGTAAAAACGCAGGCATCTTGTTTATTGGCAGCAATTGCCTTGAAAAAGAAGGAGTTAAATTTTTCCCACACACAAAGCTTCACAAAGCACAAAAAGAAGATACAAATAAATTTTAATAAAATAAAATGTGGACACAAAACTTACGCAGTTGCCATTGATGAAATTGCTTCCATGTGGCGATTCCTTATTTCCAAACTTGCGGAAAATGACTAGTATTAAATTGTTTGGCACCAGTAAATATATTTTGTCTTTAACAATGAACATGATGGTATATAAATGAGATATATATTACATGCCTTAAGAAGACTGTATCACTTAGGCAATATCAGAATAAATGACTTGAAAAATGAAATAGACCAGCTGATTACTAAAGAGAAAGAGTCGCGAATTAAATCAATTTGTCTTGAAAAGAAGTTTTAATATTCATAAAACTCATTTTTATTACAAAAATAAATAAAAAACAAATCATATCAAATATATATATATATATATATATATATATATTTATATTTGCAATCTGTTTACTATAAAACAATAAGCAAATCTATTAACTACAATTATAATAATATAACAGTAGCGTTAAATTCCATTAAATTTAACAATCCTAAATATTCTTTTTACAGTTTTTCAAAAATAATACCATAGAGTTTTTACGAAAAAAAAATTACAACTTTTGAACTAAATGGGAGATCAAGTATGTGCAGTCTTTTTAATCGTCTTACTTCATCACCGTCATCTAGAAGAGTTATGGCAAGAACGTCTTCAACTTCGCTAAGTATTTTTAAATAATTACAGCTATACTTTCTGATATCATCCTTAATGCTTGGAATATCGAGGTCGTTATGAATCGTTGTGTGTCTTATATACCATGGTGCACCTATTATCAGTCCAAGAGTTTTGGTCTGATACGTCTAAATAATATCAACATTAGAATAAGAAGCTGTTCCCTATAATTGAATATCATAAGTTCATACAGGTTTTAATGCTGTTTTGTGTTGCAAATTGTTACTTAAACTTTGTTACTTAAACTTAATTTCAACCTTGGCCCGAGAAGTCAATGCATTTTTCTTCTTTTAGTGTTATGTTGTTGTCTCTAAATTTTTAAATGCGTTTTCCAGGTTAAGCGCCGGTCTATATTGAAGCCTAGGTACTTAACTTCATTTGAATGAGGTATAACAACTCGGTTTATGTATACAGGCGGACAATTACTATCATTGAGTGTAAATGTGACGTGGGTAGATTTTTCAGCATTCACTTTAACGTTCCATTTATTTAGCCAATTCCTATTTGAGCTAAGCTGCATTTGAATGATGTTTGGCGCGATAGCAGCAGAATCATTAGCTGAAACTAAAGCTGTATCATCAGCGTATGTTACGACTTTTGCGTTGGACCCAGTATGCTTCCCTGTGGCACATTAATATTGCCAATTTTTAATTTTAATAAAAGGCCATTATGCCACACTCTGTCAAATGCTTGTTTAACATCTAAAAATTCTGATGAACAATATTGTTTCTTTTCAAAAGATTCTCTAATTTTTTTTAACAACTCTATGGCATTGTTCAGGAGTTCCATGTTTGTTTCGAAAGCCGAATTGATGGTCAGGTATAATTTAAGGGTTTCTAGCACCAGCATCAATCTTTTTTGAAATAGTCGTTCAAATACTTTTGGCAATATATCAAATATATAATAACACTTTTATTAACGTATATACAAAATACTCAGAATTTCAAATTGGCATCTTTAAATCACGTGATTTCAATATTTTTTGTGTGCAGAACACCTTTTGCGTGATCTGAAATCAGTTTCAGAACAGTCCTGATAAATATATTTTAAATAAGCAATTTTATTTTTTATAAAAATTAATTATTTGACAGTTTGTCAAGAATTGTTTAGGCCTGGGTAGATCAGATGGTCTACTGACAGTTCTTGTTTACTCTCGAGGCCTTTTAATCGGAGTACGGTTTCCTAATACGGTGGGCATTGTGTATTAGGAAAAAAGCCACGGACCTTAAAGAAATCCTTTAGTAAGTTTGAGGTAATTTGTGAAATTTAGCGGACTGATTTGACTGTTGTATTTAGCAAATGATTTAATTTTTAATATTTAGGGACTTAAAAATCTCAGTTTGAATTAAAGAAAGAACAGATTATATTGCCGCTAAATAAATTTTACTAACTTTCAAATGCTACAAACTAAAACTCCACCTTTCGGTATCATTTAAAACTTTTACTCAAAACTCTACATAGAAAGCATATTTCCTCAGTATGGCCAAACATTTTTGAAATACTTGCCTAACCCATAAATCACCAGCGGTTATAAAAATAACTCGCATAAAATCTACAATTTCTATTTTTATATTTCGTAGTCCTCATGTTTGAACATAAAAATTAATTTGGTTTTAATAGCCTCTTAATTTACTGAAAGCTGCAATTTAACAAATAAAGACTATAAAATTAACAAGTGAGTATCTTCCGAAAGCTGATAGTGGTAATCAAATTTTATTAGTTTATTTTCTAGAAAACTACACACAAAAAATTGGCAGGTGTAGTTTCAAGCAACAAAGGAACAATTTTAAAATGGTATTTAAGTCGTAATATTTTATGCACAAGTTACTCTTTAATTTGGGAGAAATGAAGCTTAAATTAGGAAAAGTTTAAAATCGAAACAACCCAATAGCGGTTGTAAAACTTGATGGAATTTCTTTAGATATATTTATACTGGCTCGCTTAATGCAAAGTGTGCATTATGGGATTGTAAGACCAGAGTCATGAACTTGCGAAAGAAATTTAACCCAACGTAGTTAGGTTGTGATTTTAATAGAGAATGAGAAAATGTGTGGATTTTTGGAGGCCGAGTTGTTTAGTACGAGTTGTTTAGTACGAGAGGAATGGGACTTTGTTTGAAGAATTTATCTCCTTACAACCACTTGTGTTTGATATTTTAATAGAAAAGTTTGGTGATCCCTATTTGTACTTGAACTTTTCGGAAGCAGGGACTTGGTTGTTTTACACCAAATCGCGAGGAGACCTAAAGCCCGGCGATGAGTTAACAGCCGAAGTTAGGAACCGGCTGTCTGGCCCAGTGTTATATATCAGGCCCTAACGAAGGTTTCCAGCTCTGCCCCGTATATGTATGTGGGATTATTGGCATATCCGCTGTATAGATGATATATAATAGCGGACCCAGTGTTTTACTTTAAAGTACTCCTGCGCAGATTTTCTCGTTTTGTTAAAGGTGATCCTTTGACCTTACCTTAAACGTTCTCTCTGCGTAATAGGTCTTTATAAGTTTGGGGGAGTTTTCATAAGAAAACTGCCCATCACGGCTGGATAATGTCTATAAAGAGACCTGCACAGTATTGATTTTTTTAAAGCCGATCTGATAATAGTAACGATTCTATGGACTTGTTTAATAGTACTAAACTGATGGTTTGAGATCTTTTGGTCAGTAATATATACTTTTAACGATGAAACCGATAATTTTTGAAACAACAATAAACAGTGACAAAATTTCGTCTTTGGAATTAATTTTAATAATAGTCTTACTTGGCCCATGAGGTCGACGAGTTACTTCTATATGCCATTAAACATTAGAATCCTATTGGAAAAAATATATTTCATCCCAAGGTTGATTGTGAGTTGTTTGGGAAATGTGATTCGGTAAGCAAAAGAAAACTCACGATATATTATTTTCTCAAATAGGTTCACAGATCAAAACAACATGATCATTTCTCAACTTTTTCAAAACTACTGCTCGGAGCATCCTTTGAAGAGTATCTGATAATTAGAGTACTTATATGCTTCCTCAACACTCAACTCAATATCTTGACCGTCTACGTCAGTTTGGGAATATGCTCTAACGGAAAGAATATTATTATACCAAAGCATCATCACCTGGTGTCCGAATAGCAGTTCCTTATTCAAGCTTCTCACTTTTAGAATACAATGCCACACGCTCAAAACTAACTAACAGTGCTATGCATTCAGGATATTAGTGTTTAATTGTTCTTGCAAATTATTAAATACACAATAATATTTACCTGTTCTAAGCATCGTGCTTCTTATCATGCATTTGTCAATGTCAATACTCAATTAACTTTTTTCAAGTGTTTTACCATAATTAAACAGCAGTCCTTAGCAGTAGCAGACTCATACGGGCGACTGGATATCTTGAGTTTGTATGTGAGAAACTCGTTTCATATAAACATTCCTTACTAATTGTTCTGCAGTTTGAGTTTCAAGAGCGCTTGTAAGGAGGAAATAACCAGGTTCTATAGGTTGTGGCGTGCGGAATATCTTTCGCGCGATGCGCTAAGTAACGATTACATTACATCGCCAAAATGCATCATTATCGGTAGTGAACGTTACTGCCCCAGAGTTGTTACAGTTCCAAGGAGTTGTACTCTATCAAAACTGCTCCTCTAGCACATTTCTCATATATATAATACTGCTTAAATGAATTTCAGCCGAACAAAGTGACGTCTCGTAGAAGCATTATTACCTGGTCTTACAAAAGCCCCGATATCGGTCTTATTTTGACGATTTTCTGTGCAAATACTTGAGACGTAAGGGTTAGGAGAAGGAACTAACGAAACTGACGCAACTGAAGCACAATATCACTATATTTACGCTTTGATGCAAGACTTCGTTTGAGGTTAGAAGAGTTCCAAAAGTGTGACGGTCAACACTAAAACATAATTTTTTGTAAATATAAAACAAAAGCAACCTATTTGATTATTTATATTTTATTCTGCTATTAAATAGCCGATATACTTTTTGGATACATTGTGTAACTGCCAGCAAAAAATAGGTGAATTCAAAACCAACGTAACATAACTTTTTGTTTTTAATTTATTGATTGATATCAAATTTCCTTCTCTTTACAATGCTTCTATTCCAATCTATCCAGCCCTACAAGAATTATGTAAGAAAAAATAAGTCCACCTTATACAGAGCTCTATTTTTTAGCTGGTGCAACGGCACCCTTTTAAGAAGCTTTTCAGTACTGAGCTCTGATAGAGCTCTGTCTCACTATCAAGTTGGGTTGGGATTAATTGCGAACTAGTGATGACGGGTGAGCTAATGAAAAATCCGCCAAACGTTCCCAATCACCTTTTTGACTGGCAAATTTAAACTGAATATTTCAGTCATTTCAGACCTTAATTAAATCTAGGAATATTCTAAATTCATGCAAGGGGCTTCAACTTAATTAAACAGACATAAATTATGATTTCTAAATTAAAAATTTGTATTTTGTTTTTTAAAGCAAACTTTCATTCAATTAACAATCCAAGCAATAATTTAAAACTACTCGTACCAACAAATAATATTTCTTATTTTCCAACAAAATACTTTTTAAAGGCAGGGTGTAATTATAAACGCCAACAAGTAGAAAGCAACATTTAAATACTTCCTAGTTTATATAAAAAAAGAAAAAACAATTTATCGATAATAAAAATGATGATGGGGATGATCATCATCACCATTATGATGTTGCCTGATGAGGAAGGTGATGATGACGAGACGATGACAACGACTACAGGAATTGATAATAAACTTGACAACTAATGGTATGACTTCAAAGTGTCTCTGCGCGCGTGTGAGTTTGCCTGTTTCTGTGTGTGTGTGTGTGTGTGTGTACATGAGCCAGCGAGTGAAGTTTTGAATATGTAAATGCCTGACTATGTCCATCTAAACAGGTCTCAAAACTATAACTGTCATTTTTTCCTAAACATAAAATACTGACTTTCTTGCCATTAAATGAAATTTCAGGTAAAGTTGTTATTAGAAGAAAAATAAACACAAGTAAATGGGTTTGTATATGTGTTGCATTTGATTGCACATGTGTATGCAAAATTGAGTGTACAGAGTTTTCTTGTCAATCAACACTTGTTATTATGGCTTTTCTCAACTGATTATCATTTTCATTATCAGCGTATAAATCGGTTAAGGAGTTTTATTTTCCGCAAAAATTTATAATTGAATACTGACTTGACAGACTGACTGTTTAAGTGAGTGAGTGAGTGAACGAGTAAGTGGCGGCGGGCATAAAACTCTTCAGTTGCATTGGAACTGGGATAATAATTAGAAATTTTAGCTTTTGACTGTATGGCAGTAAATAATTGAGTGGAAAACTACTGTTTGATAATTGCAAGATTGCATAAAAATGTTGTAAATGGTTTGCATATAAAATAGGAAAATGTATTGATTTCTGATTTGACAATGAAATTATTACTAGTGGCTTGTAATGCGCTAATGCACTTTATGGCAAATATTCATACAAGTTTTTCTAGTTGGTTTTCTTAATTTTCTGGAATGCCATTAATAATTTTTCTATAAAATATATGATTGATCAGATATCTTAATTAAAAGTAGAATGTATGCAAAGCTTCAGCAATATTGAAATCTTAAACACATCAAAACCAAAATATTCTTTGTAAAGCTTAAATGCTTGATTCCTTTTACTTTACTCCTTGTACAAGTGAAATGTGCATTGGTAGAATTAAGTACTCATGGTACCCCGAAATATAGGGTGTCCGCCGGGAAGGTATACTACTTTGTTAGTTTATAATTTTTGATTAAATGAAAGAGAATGGATCGTATTTTGATAAATGTTTTTTGAATACATTTTCCATTACATTCTCCCACATTTCGTGTGAAATAACTTGTTGTGGAAATAGGTCTCGCAGAAATTCCATTGTAATCCTGGCTGTATGCGATATGGCACAGTCTTGTTGAAACCGCATGTTAGTGAAGCCCAAAGCATGCAGTTGTGGCGTTAAAAAGTTTTCAATCATATCACGATGCCAAGGTGACTGATGAATAATTTGAGGGTTTTCCATTGCCCAGAACCGACTATGCCTCGTCAATCATTATAATATTTGATTAAAATCGGGGTTGTCATGAGCGAGCTGTAGCATCCTATTGGCATATGTACGGCGGCGGTGGAAACAAATGCAAATCTTTGTGCAAAATTGTGGCCAAAGTTGTTCTTTGAAGGCCAAGCTCCTGAGCACAGTGTCGAATTAAGGTTGGTGGATTGTTTTGAACACTTTCTTGAACGGCAGTAATGTTTTCAGCCGATCTTGCAGTACGTTGTGGTCCATGGCCTATCAGCTACAGTCCCTCTTACTTCGATATCATTCACTACACGATAAATAGTGCGTCTAGTTGGCACGTTGTTTCTCCCAAAAATTTCACGTAACTTTCTCATCGTCACAGTAATCGATAAAATTTGATAAAATGTTTTAAAGCACGTTGGCTTACCGGATATTTTTCCATAATCAATTTGCCACGTCTCTACTTCACGACTGCCAAATATGAACTGTCAAGACTCATGTTTACCAATATGGCGGCAAAACAAAGCAGTATACCTTCCCGGCGGACATCCTGTATATTATATAAACCGTATTTCAAGCAAATTTAAATTAATCACTATCTTTCCAAAAAAAAAAAATAATAATAAAACTTTTTATAAAATAATGCGATAAATAAAATTATTAAAAAAAAACAAATTTTATTAAACACCTTGAGCTTAAAAGTTAAAATTGTAATAAAAGGTTATAGAACTATAATAAAATTTTTAAATTAAAAATGTTCTTTTTTTAATTTTATATATTGTATAGATTTCTTCAGATTTTGATCATCCCTTGCCATGTTTGGTGACAAACCGGTACCGGCAGTGTACCATCTGGAGTGTCGTTTTTCATTCTCGTAAACCTGAAGATGGCACATAGCCGAAACCGTTCCAAAAATCAACTTCAAATCACTCTGTCGGAATACCAAATCAAGAATTTATATATGGTTTTCACATTCTGTACAATTTTGTAACTCAGCAAAAAAGTTATAATATTTTATACGCTCAAAAGTAAGTTTATCATTTTCTAAAAAAAATGACAAGTTTTGAGATGTGCCACTATTGAAGTAGGTGTTCGATGGGTATTAAAATGTATATATTTTATGCAAAAGAGTTTAAAAAAGGTTCTTGTGATAGGCAATTTTCGATTCTATATTAATTAAATGATTAAATAAGCTCCTTATTTAGCAGAAACAAACTTCAATTTTAGTTTTCGTGTAAATAAAGAAGGCAAGAAAGTTAAACTTTTTTTATTATGGTGAAAATAGAATTTCTCTGAAGGATGTTTTAGGAGAAAATAACTTTTATATTGTGAAGAAGCGTTTATTTTTTCTAATATCGTTTTTTATCAAATAAATTTGTATATTATAAAAATCTTACAGGAAGGTGTTTTTAAGCAAATAATATTTTACGAAAAACGTGATGATAAATTTTATAAAAAAAAAATTTAAAACATTTTTGATATGAAAAAGTTTTTCAATTTTGCAAAAAAGGTTGTTTCATTAAACTCTCAATGAAACAACTTTTTTAAAAAAAAGTTATGTTAGAAAAAATAATTTTTGGCAAAAATTTTATTAAATTCACTTGTTTGCTTAGGAAAACTTTCATATTATTCAGATTTCATGCAAATTTTTAATTTTACCACAATCTGAGATACAATTTTGATTGGATTGGAAAGCTTATTAGTATAATAACTTTTAAAGAAAGTCCTATAAATTACTACTATTTTCAATAATCACGATATCTTCTTAAACACTCAGGCAGTTGTAACATTGCTTTAGCTCCACAACATCTGGGCTTATGAATCTGCTGCAGTTTCTTGAAAAATTTAACGCCAGCATTTTAACGCTGCTATTATCCACATACTGTTCCCTCCCAAAACTTCGAATAATATCAACAAATATATGCACGAAAATACCCTTAAACAAAAAACTTTTTAGCATAATTTCTGTTAATTTTCTTTGACAAGTTAATTGTAGCAATTTGCATCAAAAATATATCATAATTCATTTACGGGACCATCATCATCGTCGACAGCATCAACCGCCAATCTCACTATTAACCAACCGTATCGGCTCAAGGTGCTGGTACATAAATGTAAATGCAGACTTCTTTTCTGGTGACATCAACTTGCTGGTTGGTGGTGGTGCTGATTGTGGCGGCGGTCTCGCTATTTACCCGTAAAACGGCGTATGTGCTAAAGTCAAAACGATCAACAAAACTTGCAAAAAAAAATTTCTTTAGCAATAAAGTTAAAAACCTTCAAAAAAAAATTATGCAGATTTTTATCAACTTTTTTGTTTTACTATAGTTCGCAAGCAAAAAAAAAGTAGAAATGACAGACACTGTAGTATTAATTTTTGTTCGTTGACGTTCTTTGCTTTTCAATATTGAGTAAACTGTAAGAAAATATTTATACGTTTGCACATACATATGTATAGTATGTATATTTTAAAAAACTATCTATATAAATAAGAAGATTGGTTGGTTAGAGGAAAACCTCTTGCAAAAACAATATGATCGGCATCATCATCGTCATCCGTGTGGCTTGTCATGAATTACGTCGCCTTTTAAGATAAAATATGTACATACATACTTTGAAATATTATGGATATGAGCAAACAGCACAGATAAACGTTGAAAAAGACATTTACATGACTTGAAAAGTACCCTAAACTAATTTTATCAAATTCGTTTCAGTAAGTAAGAACTTTTCAGCGGAAAAACATTTAATCGGCAATTATTGATTATTTTTGAAGGTCCTATAAAGAATATAAGTCAATTCGTTAAGAAAATATTCCGTCGTACAATTTAAAGCATTATAACGAAACTGTGCAAATGACCCGTGAGATACAGTTAAGAGCGTCATATATGCATGTTGGTGTTAATTTGCAGGTTATGTCCAGCTTCGCACTTGATTGTGTAGATGGGAAATATTCCAACATGGCACATCCTAAACAACTGTCAATTATTGGAGTAGATTTATCGAATAACTAGATAGCTGATAACTCGTTCTTCTTAGGTAACGAATAACTTACTTCTGTCTTAGTATTTCTGAGAGCTTTGGGATAATTTTAGTTAAAAGCGTTAGAATTTTTTTTATTGCATGAATTTTGTCAAACGAGGAGGACCTTTCAAAGAGAATCAATATAAAAAGATTTGGTGGCTGGTAGCAACTGTAAATGCAAGGTTAGATCCAGTTCGTAAAAAACCCAAGCAAGTGGGAATTTCTGCTTTTAAAAAGGTTTCCGTTGTTTTTAACAACAATAAGTTCAGTCCTATAAACAGGTCATCCTGCTGGCACTATAAGTAGTATGTTAAGATCTCGGCTGCATCTGGTATATCATGGAAGGGAGCGGCAGTAGAGCTTTACCATTAGGCTGAGTATGAACATTTGGCAGCTGCCCTTACAGACAGTCCCTGGATTTAAGTTCCTGTTGTCAGCCAGTTTTTCTGGAATGGTGTTCCAATTGTGTAAACTTCTCTGCTGCTATTTTAAAGCTTTGCATAGCTTACGAGCAGTAGTCTACCTACATCGAGACGACTTCCAGATAATTGCGGTATCTTTCAGATAGAGCTTATGTTCTTCACCTCTGAATGACTTAACTAAGCAGCCTTTACTCAGTCTTGCAACACAAGCAGATGGTAGTCGTACCAACAATGAAGCTTTACGTACCTGTATAGGAAGCAAGATCATGGCTTCTCTTGCTGAGAGGTTTGGCGTTACCCATTTTCCTGCTGTCAATCTAGCGTTACAATGCAACGCCACATTAATCCTGACCAACGCGAATTGTTTATTAACCACGAACACTCCCGGAAGAGCCTTGGCACCAATCAGTCTGTAACTTGCGGCCCAGATGCTACTGCTCGAACTTCGAAAGAATTAACTTTTTTGCAATTTCATTCCCCAGACAAGCCTCAGGGACTGATTCCCCCATATCTCTCGGTAACAATGAGTCAATGTGGCGAGATCAACTAGAAGACGTAACTTCCGGGCACAAGAAGTGCTAAAACAAGTAAATTTGCTAGGATGTAGATGTACTACTGCTACATTGAAATGTCTGATTTCAGGATAGAAATCCCTCTTGTATCTAAATGAAGAGCAAACAGGTACCTACATAAATTGAAAAACTTCTCATATGTAACGTGTGTTTAGAAAGATGCGAATTGAAATGAGAGTGTAGTACACTTGTAGCATGCGTCTCCGGACGTGGTAAAAAGAAAGTATACAACTGTGGGTTCCCCTGACTCCGACGAGTTTAAAAAGTACCAGGAATTCTGGAAACTGATTCACGTATTAGAGGAAGCTAGTTTTATAGTAAACTACATTACATTGTTTTCACTAAAAATACGCTTCTCCAGTATTAAAATGTTATGAAAGGCATCATTAGCGGTAAAGGGGCATGTCTACAAAAATTATAAAAACTAAAGAGCAATAATGGATCTGACGCATCTTAGATACGCTACGCTGATATACGCTAACTAAATCGATCATGCGTGATCAGCTGCTAGTACCACAACTTTTTGAATTTGAGAGTATGCAGCTTTTATGGTGAGGACGCGATAATCAGTATGTATTTTTCATTTAGCAATGCGATGCTGAGGCATATAACCAGCATTACCGAGACCTTCGTGAGCAAAACTTGATTAATTTTTGTTTCATTTAATTGTGTTTAAAATTAGTCCTCAAGCTTGACACGCACCTGTTAGTGACAGATTTTAATCTAGATATGTCGAATAACACTCTTATCCCTAAACTTAAAATGAATCTCTGTAAAAATTGCAAAAACCTCCTGTAACGCTTACGACTAATATAAATAAGACGCTTTAAGATAACGATACCCTTACAAGGTGTAAAAAACCTAACTCATCTTTTCTAAGAATGAACTATAAATACTTGCGCACAAAAATTAGAATATGAATATAAAAGTGGAATTGGTATCAACTAGTCCGCTTGTAGGGTGCCGCAAAAAAGTAATTTCTTTAAATATTTCTCCATTACGAATACCAATATCTCCCCAACCCCAATATGCAAACTTACAATAAGTAATTGCCAATGATGCTTGCATATGTTAAACAAAAGGAGTTATAGTGTTTTTTTTCTTCTTCTTGAGCATGAAGGAGTGATAGATGGATTTGAAAAAATAAAAACACATTGCCACAATGCGGACATTGGAACGTGTTTGCTTTGATACAATAATGACTCTGCTCTTTTGCTCATTTTCTTTAACAATTTTTGTTGCGCATTCGGTGCTATTCTTATGAATCTATAGTTTGTAAAGAAACAAATGGAAAACATTAGTATGCCATAAGTATGATGATAATGATGATGATGAACAAAACAATACCAAAATCAGCTTTGATCTTATATTTAGTCAGTTACAGTACTTAAACCATTGAAAGGTGCAAAGATTAGATGTTGTCGCCTTTAAAATGAAACTGAAAGACGAACCAACTAGAAGGAACCAATTCTTTTTCTACGGTCTTATGAATAATGAAGTCTTTAGAAGAAAGAATTAAGAAAAAAAAAAACTATTTCGCTAAACAAGTAGACATAGAAGGCTCTTCAATTAAAAGGCATAGACTTTGTATAACATTTTAATACTTTGATCATGCACTAAGCGATCTTGAAAATGTAAGTATATAAGGAAAAGAAAAAATTCAAATTCATAACAAACTTTAAGTTTTATGCCGTCAATACGGGCGGCGCAAAATGAAAGTTGCAAAGAACTTGAAATGTTGTTGAACAAAACGGAAGTGTTTGAATTAGATATTTTTCCTTGATAAAATCTGCTTGATCATTAATAAATTGATGTTTTTTTGTCTATGATTTTTCTGTTAGAACAAAATTGCTTAAGAGTTTCAATGTTACAGAATGAAGTAATGAAAAACTATAGTTGAGTGTTTGTTACATTGAAGCTTAGGGAAATAGGCACCTTTAAAAGGTAGGAGATAAAAAGATTCGCTATCGAAATGTGAATATAATTGATAACTAAAAAGCGGTTGAACGCAGAGGAAAATTATAGTAGGAATTATCAGTTTACTTTATATTGAAAAGATAAAATCAATAAAATAAAGTAGTGAGTAAACAATGAAACTGGATTTACAACTTGATTAGTTAAGAATTTGTAGAAGAGTTTATGCAGAGAGATGGTAAAATATTCAAGATTTTTATTAAAATTGCTTCTTAAAATGTAAAGTTCTATATGTTAACAAGTCGTTGGGAAGTATCCCAATGTTTTTTGGAACTTGGCAGTTAATTAATTAATTGTGTTACTTTCTTGGGAAAGGGATATAACATAGCGATTATTGGAGGTTAGGTACAGGAATATAAAGACTCTTGATTTGATATTCCGACAGGATATTTTCGTGTACATTTTTGGAACGAATTTCCGTCATCCCGTGTCCTTCCAAGAATAAAAAGTCATTAATTTTAAAGTACTCTGCTCATAATATTGATTCTTAGAAGATTGTTTCAACATCACTAATGCTTCCTAAACGTGTTGAAAACTGGAGAAATATCGGCAATTACATAAAATACTAAGGTTGATAGTATCTATAAAACACCTTCTCGACAATTGAGCAGGTTGATTGCTCGGAAAAAAAGAACATGGTTGCAGCAGCAT
The DNA here is from genome assembly GCA_963932375.1 of Phania funesta. Lineage (NCBI taxonomy): Eukaryota > Metazoa > Arthropoda > Insecta > Diptera > Tachinidae > Phania > Phania funesta. The sequence goes on along the minus strand of OZ010653.1, from coordinate 95,639,171 downwards.
GATTACGCTAACCAAAATATATTCTCTACAACAATATAATATTGTGGCAAAGATATAATGGTTATATGGAAACATTTACCCCATTGCTTTAGTGGCAAGTTAATGTTAACAAATAATTAAAAAATTATACCCATCCATAACAATTGCAACATGGTTGAGTAGAACAGTAAAATGTTTAACAAAATGTTAAGCACAAAGTGGTTAGCGCGTCGGGTATCAAGCATTCGATGCCTTTATTCGCTTGTCTTTGTACCTCAGCCCCTACCAATCACCAAACACCAATTTTTTTAATTTCTGCCGTTCTAAGAGGACCATATTATTATTACTTACAATATGAATTGTTTACAACTATATAAATTTGGCTCTTTTTGTTTAGCACATATTTTACTATGCTCTTGAAAAAATCAAATGCCTTTCCTTAAATTTTGTATTTTTATTTAAAATTTTTGAAATTGTCGAATTTCTCTATATTTCCGGAACTTTTAATCGGATTTGCAAACGATATTAGCATGTCCTAAATGCCATTTTATTGCCGAATTTCGGTTCTGAATTTAAATTGAACAGAGCGAATCGTGTATTGAACAGAGCAACTCCGTCATTTTGAAAATAACGGTATATATCGAAAGCAAGATCTTATTGAAAAAACGCTTATTCCACATAGAATGAATGACATGACAGTAAACGACATTTGAAGTCTACAGCCAATAGTACCATGAATATTCAAGACGCGCAATTTTAAGACATGGTTATCTCATGCTGATGCGACATAATCTGTTCACTTAGGTCGACCTTATCTACTTTTAGGACCACAGTAAGTGGCAGATCTATGCTAACATATCACAAATAGTCGTCAAAACTTTCTGCGTATGTTATTTTGGCCGCAGTTTTTATGACGTCACATCTTACAGCAGCGTTGTCAGCTCAGCAATTTCGAGCTAAAATTTTGCTGCTTGCTACTCAACCTTAAATATAATTATGTCTCAGCGTCATGGCTTTTGCTAACGTTGTGCTAATTTTTTAAAAAAGCTTATAAGTCCAATAACTTTGACATGGTGAGAGTGACTTTATTGAATTTTAAGTTACTTATTTTTCAAGGATCGCCGTAGTCACTGTTGCTAGAAGTTCAGATTTATCTTCATTTTGCCGATATTTATATTTGAGAAATACATAATTTTTAAACTCTAAACATATGATAACTTACATGGGCGTAGCCAGGTATGGGCCTAGGGGGCCGTGGCACCCACCTAATTCTATAATAATTTTTTTTTACATACATACAATATAAAATTATTAAAAATGTTTAATTCGAGAAAAATTTCTTGGGTTTGTGGAATTAAATGCAATGAATGCAAAATGTATTGCCGAAGAAATTCAAAATTTTATATCGACATTGCAACTGGATGAATCTAAATGTGTTGGGCAGGGCTATGATGGTTATAGTACTATGACTGGAAAAGAAGGAGGTGTACAAAATATTTTGAGGCAAAAATTTAAAAAAGCCCTTTTTTTCATTGTGCTAGCCACAAACTGAACCTCGTTGTAAACGATCTAAACGTTCTCCCAGAAATTCGAAACAAGATAGGTATGTATTTAACTGTTTACGGATTTACAATGAATTCATCTTCAATCTTCTTATTTACAGGTACAATAAAAGATATTATAAATTTTTTTCGGGAATCACCTTTGCATTCCAAGTATCCCAATGCTCTGCGAGACACGTTGGTCACACAAATATAAAAGTATCTCGCGTTTCAAAGAAAAGTTTGTTGATATTGTGGAAACATTGGAAAGGTTAACAGGTGAAGGAAATCAGAACACGCGGAAACATGCCTTTCAACTCCATTGCGCAGCCACTCAACCAGTTTTCGTTTGCAGTGTTTTTTTAATTGCACAGTATTCCCTTCTGTTGGAACCAACTGCAAATATTTTGCAGTCTAAAACTATGGATTTATTGCAATGTGCCAAGCAAACAAAATTAATAATGGCCGTTCTACAGGAACACCGAACTAATGCACAGGGTATTGTGGACAGATTGCTTTTTTATATTCAAGAAAACACAGCCAATTTAGGAATAGAGATGTGTGTTCCAAGGATAGTCTCTCGTCAAACGCACCGTTCAAATCCCCCATTTTCATCACCTGCTTATATAGATTCTTTAATTTCTTCAGTGGGCAGAAGATTTAATGAAGAGAATAGGACAGCGTTTGCAATTCATTGTTTGCACCCGTCAAACATGCTTTCTTTGAAGCTGGAATAGCAAAAAAACGTTTGAGCATTTTTATGAGTTGGATGATTTGGAAGGAGAACTTAAGCTTTGGTATAATTCTTGGCAACAAAAAAAATGGGTAAAGACGAATTAGCCGACTTAGAGCTGGCGAGTATTTTGAAAGACGCTGGATTATTTTAACCAAATATAAGGAAGGCGTTATTAATTTCATTGTCACAGCCGTGCACTACTGCAACTGTTGAACGGTTATTTAGCACTTTAAGGCGAGTAAAAACATGATTGCGCTCCACAATGACTGAAGCTCGTTTAAACGGTAAAATAATATGCAATTTTACTTATTATCAAAAAATAAGTATATTGTATATTGCAGGAATATGTATGCTAAGCGTCCACCGAAAATTGGTAACCGAAAAAGACGAATTTTTGGAAAAAATTCTAGCAAAATTTTCAGAAGATCCACGCAGATTACTCCTCAAATAGATCGAAATTAAAAATCGTAATCATAAAAATCATAATTTTCGTGGCACCACCCTATTTCATATCCTGGCTACGCCCTTGATAACTTATTTGTCTTCAAAACTTATTCTAGTACTTAATTATTCTCTGTTAGTTTTTAGGTACTTTTTTATCAGGTGTTGATATTTTCTATACTTAATGGGCTTTTGCTATGTAAGTATAGTACAAAAGAAAAAATCAATAAATTTTTGGAATGAAATATCTGAATCCAAATGCGCTGGTTCTGATTATGGTTTTCGAGAGTATATTTTGCCAGGTAAACATAAATAAAACAAGAATTGGAAAGCGTTTGAATAATAAATCATTAAAAGGGATTTTTTCATAAGATAATTTGAAAACTAAAAATTAACCCTGCTGCACAATAAATATTACTACTACACCTTCAGATTGGATTGAAATTATGCCATAGGATATTTATGAATATTGTAAATGTTTTGTGATTTTTCAATTTCGATCTCATCATGATTTCTATTTCACTAAATTTTAATGGAATTAATTTTATTTTTATTTAATCCTGTATGTTTTCGCTGAATATGAATCTGAAGTCAGTTTTTTCGGGTCTCGTCAGGTTTTGGTGCAACAGGGGTGCCAGGTATAAAAACGAATTTCGCTTACAAATTAACATTCATTTGAGTCATTTTGTTTGTACAAAAAGTTATTTTGTATTTTTTTTATAACATACCAGAATAAAAAAAAAAAAAACAATGTATACCTTAAATTAAATTTAATTAAATTAAACAAAATTTCAGGAAAGCCTGCTAAATCTTCAATATTATAAAACATTATTCATATTTATAAGATTTTTTAAAACAACTTTCGAAATTTAAAATATAAAAGAGAAATTAAAACAAGATTTTTAAAAATCGAAACAACAACCTCTAATATGCAAAAAAAAACTTTAAATTTTAAATTAAAATATTTTTCGCGTTAAAATAAATTTAGCGTTCTTCGAATTTTTTAGACCTTTATCTTTTTCTTGCATTTTTTAAAAACAATTTAGCATTTTTTTCTTCTGGTGCCTGGCCACATTGTTCCATACAATAAATTTTAATACCCTTCTGTTCTTGGGGGAAAATCCATTTACATAAATTTTCACAACCCTGATTATGCCCTTGTTTAAAGCATATTTCACAACACTTTTAATTATAGATCATTTGGTAATAGACATTCCCTTTCAAAATATAAAAAAACTTATTCAATTAAAATACATTTAATTGATTTAACCTTAACACAAATAGGTACTTGCATAAATATTCCATTTAACCTCATAAAATTTACGGTTATCGTTCTACTAAAGTGACAACAACAAATTTAACATACAACAACAACACAAACAACAAATCTTAATCTTTCAATAAAATTAATTCAAGTGTGCCAGACAATCAATGTTCGTTGGAGAATATTTATATGAAAAAAAGATAAATATTAAAAAGTATTTAAGTATCCAAGAGTTTGTAGTACTTGTATTAGAGTATGATATCATTGAAAATCATTAAAGCATAAATTTCATGTTGATAAACATTTAGTGGTTTGAACTGTCAATACGTAAATCCTTCAAAGCAAAACACTGTGCTAAGAGAGAGTAAGAGCCAAGAAACCAACCAACACAAACGAAAACATAACCGTCATCTAACGGTAAAACATCATAATACCTGTCAATGTTTGAACGTTGTTGGTTTTTGTGTTCGGTTTTGCATATTTTTCATGAAAAATAATGAAAAAATTCACGTAGAAAATTTTAAATTTAATAGCGTTGACATGACAAGAAAATAAGAAAAAAAACATTAAACAATTGTTTCGATGTGTATGTTGCGATAACAAATTTTTATTTTATATATTTTTTTTCTATTACCTCTAATGCTAAATATCTAATATTGCAAAGGAAAATGTCAGTTTTTATTTAAAATTTAACATGTATCGACAGTACAACAGAATATCAATAATACCGCGACAAACATGACATCCATATAGCACGCATTATTCTCTTTTTTCTTTTCGCATCGTATATCGATTTAACTAACAATATCGTATCCAATGACGACGACTACGTAAGCGATGACAATTGGTATTGAGAACAGGCGATGTGATGTGTGCTCTGCATATTATGTTGAAGTAAATAAATGGGAAGGATGAGAAGAGGCCCAAGTGTTATGCTATAAAAACTAGTGCTAGCAGTACAACCCGGAATTTTTAACATGACATTTAGAGCATCATCTTTGCTGAAACAAAATTGGGTGTATTCAATATTCAATATACGGAAAAACTCATAAAATTGATTTTTAAAATTTTCAGCAGTCTGTGTTGATGGGCCATAGCTAACATGATAATTTTGCTTTGACCAGATACGGATTGGGATCAAAATCATGCCTGATACGAACGCAAATTGGATTGTGCAACTGAATTTTATAGAAATCTCTTCTTGCTTGAATGTAAACAATAACGTGTTTATCGAAATATTTTCAAATATTCATTATATGTTTGCACCACAACAATGTACTATTGTAGAGAACATAATATGGGTGTCGTGACCATGTCATGACCATGCTTTTGTTTTTTGCGTATGTTTAAAACAGGCAAAGATCTTTTCGTTGTCCGCTTTAAGCTGGCCTTAAGGGTTCTCTGCTATAGAGTTTTCTACGCGATTATTATTTTTTCTTTTTATTTTTTTGCGAAAGAAAACTAATTAAACACAATTTTTCTGAAAATCAACTTGTGATATTGAAATCTATAATGAACTTTTGAGAGAATGTTTTATCACCAGAGTGTAGCTGATAGAATAAAATTTAATTCATGTGTAGATTTTTAGAACGAATTTCCATCATCACTTCAAGACATTGCAACCACAATACTAAGGAAAGAAAAAGATGTTCCTGACAAGTGGGATTAATTACACGATGGGACAGCGAAAGTGTACCTATGAAATGACCTAGTGTACACACTCATACTCAAGAGTTATTCAATAAGTAAATTTTAAACTAAATAATTTTTGCACCGACTTTGAAATTTTAAATAGTGTTAAATAGAGAAGAAGTGACTGCATTTTAACAATTTTGAAACGACCAATCTTTTGAAGAAAAATTATCGAAACAAATTTTCAAGTTTAGCTGCAATTTTTGCAACACTTCTCAGACCATTTTTGATCAAAAGATTGGTCGATTGAAAATTATTTACCCGTACTAAGGAAGCCTCAGTTCCCCACTCTTAAAGACCATTTAAACTTTCCATGCCGGTTATAAAAAATGCGTCCCAAGAAATGTTATTTAATAAAAGGGTGTAATCGAGTTTCTAGAAGGGTAAAACTCAAGCAGAAGAGGCCCATCACATCCAATTTTTTCGATTTTGTCACACGGTGGTGTTTGCTGTTTTATTATTATTTATTAGGATTTTTAATGATTCCACAAAAGTCTTATAAAAAGCCTCGTTAAAGAACCTTTTGATTTTAAATAGATTTACTTTAATTATAGCACCTTCCCTCGACTAATCAACTTATACAGCTACAAATTTGATTTTCTTTCTAACTTATATAATGTTCATATAACTATTTGCCTCTCAAGAGTGACTTTAGCAAGAAAAAAGCTAAAACTTAAAACTACGAGTAGGTATTAAATTACTTTTTATTTGTATAGCTGAAAGTTAAACAATAATAGCAAAAACAACAACGCCAGCAAATTGTTTATGACAATAATATAAGCATTTGCGTCAAAAGTAAACCAAAATATTTCAACATGAGTGATTTATAAATCGTTGTATCGTTCAGATGCTCTTATAAGCCATAAACTACAGCGAGATAACGAATAAGAAAAGTTAAAGTGGAAGACGAAGAAAAATTGTATTAAAGTTAATATGAAAATCAAAACTTTATTTCAGTAACGGAAATTTTTAACTCAATATTTTTTGTTATTGTTACAATTAAAGTTACGAGTGTGTAGTATGCAGATATGATTTCATAAGGAAATTAAATACATTTATGACACATGAAAGGTTGTAAATTATATGGAGAATGTGAGAAAAAGCAACACTTACGAGTATTTATGTAATTCACTTTAAAAAAATAAAACACAAAACCTCCATAGAGTAGTGAGTAGGTTTGTTTTGGTTGGGGTTTTTTTTTTTTGAGGAAGTGTCTATGGGATATGATTTTATGTTAAATAGTCAGTTGTTATATGATCACGTGTATCATTTCTTGTCAGTTTCTATGACTTTAAATTAATAGTGTGCATAATTGTTTGTATACATGAGAGCAACCATTTATTGCTACATTGTTGTTGTTAACACCTACATTTGTTGCTTTGTTGATTAAGTTTTTGCTAAAACCTCCTTTACACAAATGTTAAAATTGTACACCTCAGATATTAAAGTATTCAATAGACAACATTGTTATGACCTTATAAAGGGTGTTTTGTATAAATTAGAAATTTTGTAAATAAATTGTTTACAATTTGTTGTTTGTTTAGCTACCAGCGATTAAAATATGTTCCATAAACTTTTGGTAGGTTTTAACATTTTATGATTGATTTTAACAGTAAAAATAAGTCGACTGGAATATGGGCGCTAAATTTATATACATATATATAAAAATGCTGTCTAAAAGCTTGAATCTTGTTTACATAAAATTTTCTAAATGGGTTTGCGCAAGCATAGACGATCCGAAAGTCCCTTCTTGAATATTACCACACAATCAAGTGCCATATCATATTGTTTCGTATGTAATTCTCGATGATATGGAGTAGTAAGCAATGACTTAATTTGGACGTACTTAAAGGTGACTGTTTGAATAATATCCTGAGCAAAAATTAACCAAAATAACAAAAAGTATAATCGCTCAATAACTTTTTCTTAAATTGGTTGTTTTCTCTACTTTAGGCGATTTAAAATTATTGAAGTTCGTGGCGTATGTTTACAAAGATTTATTGTCGAAATTTTGAAAAATGTTAAGTCACCTAAAATATCTTCTAAGTAATGAAAAATATCTGGAAATTCCATTGTAGTTTTACAAGTTTTTCATATCTTTTTTTTTGTGGTGTAGTGCATTTTTAACTGTTTTCTTATTATGACGTATCACCCGCAATTCTGCAGTTGATTTTTTGCTTTAGGCTATTTTTTCTTCGGCCATTATTCAGACAGACCTAAGTTTTTGACCCAAGTACTATGCATACAGGAAGAGTGCCAACCAAGATGCTTTACTTTATCCGTATTATATTATTACGAAAAATTAGGGAATTCAGTTCCAACATTCGTACAAACACTATTTCAGCAATTCTTTCCAGCATTTTCTTCCTTCTTCAACACGCCATACGTTGTATGAGTAGAAGGCCCCGATGCCATGTCGTCTGCAAACTATTTATCATACAAGGTTTAAAACCTGAAAAACGTGTGAAAATTAATACATATATGCTCGAAATATCGACTTAGGAGTAGATACGCAACGTGAATTTCGGTCAAAGGTCACCCATTACCATGGCTTCCAGAAATTCGTCGGAAAACCCATTTATCGATTACAATTTTTCCAGTTTAATTTTTATGAGAAACATTTTACTATGTTTTACCTTATACTAATGGCATAAACGCAAAAAAATCGGTTGTATGATTTTGCTGTCATTTCTAAGACACGGCTCAATTTTAATATTAATTTCCCTTGCATTTTACATTTGCCAAGACATGTCGTCTAAACCACTCTTTAATGGTTCAATAGATATGACCGAATGAAAATGATTTCACAAAGTCTGGAGTTTGCCATTTTTTTGATAAAGGTAGCTCGTCTTACCTCTGCCGTCTTACTACAAAATAATTCCAGCTGATAGGCGATTTTTTTCATATAAAAGATATCAGAAACTTTTACCGATCGTTGCACAAAATTACAAATTTTGTAACAAAGACCATGAAAATTGCAAGGCCTTTCTACAATTAAAATATGTTGCATACTTATAGGAATAAGCTTTGTAATATTACTGTCCATTTTGATTAAAAGATTGGAGCTTAAAATTAATATTTCAGTCATAATACCCAACGCTGCAAAAATGGAGTCTTTCGTATTATCTTAGACTTCCTAGAGCACCAAAACACTCGTGTAGTACCCTTAACTGTGAAGATATTTCATTAAAGCGAAAGCATTTCAGTGGAAATTATTTAAAACTTAGTTGCCCCTAAAATAAAAATTGTCATACAGTACCCACTCCGCATACAAGTTGCAGGGTGTCTGTCTGACCGACCTTGACCAAACAAGAACAAAACCACTTTATGTTTCACATTTAAGTTTCCTTTGATACAATTTTTACTTTAAATTGCCTTCGCCAATTAGAACTTAACAAATAATTTAAATACTACTTGTCTTCATTTCTAACCAGTCATAGTTTAGGACGGGGTTTTCATTCACTATTCCACATTTCAGCACACGTTTTGATAAAAATTAATCGTGTTTATAAAAATTAACTAGAATGATTTAAAAGTTGTGGCAAAATGCTTGTAAATCATTTAGTCGACACCTACACTTTCTCAATATACAAATTGAATGGTGTGAATGAATAAACGAACATTTTGTTAATTAACATATTGGGCTGTTATGCTAAATTATTTAATTGATTTCAAAATAAATGGTAAAAACTAAAACTATAACAACAAAAACAGATTGCAAAACAGTCGTTGAATGATACGTTTCGATCTTGTATTGGAAATTCCCTGGCATGGAGTGTAAAATTTTAAGTGCTAAAGTGACTGGTGTAGAGGCTCGCCTAAGTCAGTGCATACCTCCTTCACTGTGTTTTTTTTTTTAAATTCAGTTTTAAGGTGTGTTTTGTATTTGTTTAACAAAATGTAACTATTATTACATTTGTTGTTAGACATTTATAACAAACACTTTAAATAGATGAATGAATAAAAGTTTACAAACAAAACTGTTTTAAAGGAATTATATTTTTACAAAATTAGTGATTTGACAGTTTGAACACTGACTATAAATTAAAATAAAACCACAAGTCATTTAAAGAACAATATATAGTAGGTGGTGATGGGTGTGTTGCATTTCAAAGTCAAGTAAATCATTTAATTCGAAGCAAAAAATAAAATTAACATAAAGGTATAGTCACAGCTCAAAGAAGTTAACAAAAGTATCAAGGCTTGAAAATAAAATCAGTTTTGGGTGCATGAAAAGGGCTTCACAATAAGGGCTACTGATTGCTGATATAGAGCAAAAAAAACCGTGCGTGAATTATTAATGTAATTCACCTTTACTCAAAAGCATCATGAGTGCCATTTTCTGTGAATATCGTATGGTGACATGGATGCGTGAAGTTTGGAATACGTTGACTTTTAGGGCCTACGCCGCACTTATCTAGAGAGGCCTCTTCGACATATTGCAGGTGGGAATACACGGAATATAGTCCTTCATAAGCAGCTGGCATGTTATTATTTCCACTCAACTGCTGCGCTCTATCCTAATTTAATCCAATCTTCACTGTACTACTTTTGACTTTTTTTATAATCCTTTCTTCTTTTCACTCTCTTACACAGGTAACACTTAGCAGATTTACGTGAACCTGTGTAGTATAGGACCTGGTAATTTGTTAACTTAGGGCATTGTACGATTGTGGCCTATTTGCATAGATTTGTGACTTCAGCAAACCCCATAGACTTAATAATAAAATATAGATTTGACAGACGCTGCCAAAACAATGTCGCCACCATAAACTGCCAAAATCGTACTGCACTTATTCGACACCCTTTTATAATCATCTGTTCAATATTGGTATCAAAACAATATTCAGCAAAAAAACTTTTAGTACTTTTCAACTAATCACTGTTTGCGACTTTCTGAAATCGAGATTGCTTTTTGCTGTTAAGGTCTTTTGGCGGCAATAATACGTCAAATATTTTGCTTCAAGTCGATTGTCTCTGGCTAGTGGTTGGCACAGGATTATATATACCTTCACGATAGTGAACCGTGCAAAATGCGATATTCGGCGATCAGCAAATGTTTTCTTTCAGGTTCTCGTTGTGAATACATATATGTGTGTATGGATCGCGTGCAGCATTTAAATAGGATTCATTGGTGAAGATAATTCATAGCGGAATCAACAAGACGTGTTTCTTTTTACAATTGGCTTAACTTCTAGAAATAGATTTGTCCATCATTTTTACTGTTGTTTTTTCAAAAAACATTATTACAGTCTTAAAAACTATTAAGGCTTTACATTTTGGTAATTTTGATAATTTTTTTAAAAATCGGCATTCACTTTACTCTGCTCCATTAACTATAGAAGGAATTTCAGACACCTGGCACGGTCCGCTGCTTTGAGCTCCTGAGTAAGGCGAATATTGTATGAGTGAGGGTAAAGGTCCTTTGTCCAGATACGTTGCATAGGTCTTCCTGAAATTTTAAGTTGTGTGGAACGATGCCAATTTGGTGTTTTCGGAGACGTTCTCTTTACAGTAACAATGTTCTCAAGAAATCGACCGGAACGTCGACGCAAGGAACACTTACTTTAAATTCAATCAGTTTCTTAAAATTTGTTGATGCAACAAAATTTAAATAGCGCATTTTCATTCAAACACCCGGTATAAATACATATGTTTTGTTGGAAGTGCAAACGCGTAAGTAGTGATGCTCTCGCTTTTCGAAACCACAAAATATTATAGTTTTTCTCATATTTATCAACAATATATCATGTAATGATATGACCACGAAACACATATTCCAAACCTTAAACTAAAATGCATTTCCGCATAGCAATATAATTTCAAGATAAATAAAGTCCATGTATCTAGTTTTATTGCAACAAAAAATTTAAAAATTTCTTTTTCTCCAAAAGTAATAAACAACCCAATAAATGGACTGCCTTCTACTATGGGACAATTATCGACTGCATATGCAAACATACGAGTAATTGATTTTTATCTTAAAGTCAGTAACCAACAAGCTGCTAGAAATAGTAAATAATATTTACGAAAATTGTTGGTTCACCAAATGAAATTAAACAGCAAGAACAAATGTGTGCAATAAAAGAACAACAATTTAACAGTCACTTCTGCGTTAACAAAATGCAATGAACTGAAAACCGACTTAAAAACCACGTTCAAATAGATTTTTACATATTTATCGTTTTGCTATTAGAGCATGGACGTGAGCTAAGAAATCGGTTATTGTACTAATTAACCACGATAAGTGTACACAAACTTGAAAAGGCATTAAACTACAAATAAACATTTAATGCTGGTCATAAAAAAAGTCGCTGATAATTTAAGAGAGAAAAAATATGACCAAATTAATTTGTTTGCTACTGGATTTCGAAATAATTATAAAATTAAGTTGTTTATAAGTCGTTAAAAGTTTTCTTAAGAAAATTTATTATACTAGATCTTAAATCCAAATGTTTCCAGAAGATAGAGTATTTTCAATAGTGAATGTGTAGTGTAATTTCCAATGTGGAGAAGAACACTTTGCTTTAAGTAAAAGCTTGGTAATAGCAAACATAGATAAGCAACAACATATAAAATATTGTTGCATTTATGAAATATTTCGTTAGCTGCAAATGGAAGGTGGCCCAAAATGAATGGGCCAATGTTTTTGCTATAAATGAATGAAAGGAAAATTGTGAGTTCTTTTCTGAATACTTTAGACTGCATTACATTACGGTTAGAGGAAATTAGTTAGGTCATTACTAAATACCATTTGTGCTCATTTCCCATTTCATAGAGAAGAGTTCTGGATTTCTTGATGCATGCTCTTTTAGAGGGCCCTACGCGTCTAGGACATGTTCGAGATGGAGGGAAAACCGCTAGTACAACTCCTAATTTATAAAATCTTTTTTAACAATAATAAAGGCATCTATTTCATACACATCAACTGCTCTACACTCATCAAAAGAATTTAAAGGGTTTTTTTCTCAATAACAAATTTAAAGCACACAAATTTTTACTAACTCCTTTTAAATGCATATTTTCAATAGGCATCACCATCTCTAACTCACACATAAATGTCAAAAAATAAAACATATGACCAATAAATATTAAAGTCAAAAATGCATAAAAATCAAATTTATAATTTATGTGTTTTGTTTAATAATTTTCCTTTTGGCAAACGCCAACTTGGTCTAGAACAGCAAACACCTCAACGATTTTCAGCAAACATACGAGTAGACATATGACCATAAGCTTTAGACAAGATGACAACAAATTTAGAAAATATTGGAGGAATACATAGTGGTGTTAATAAAGTTATTGTAAGTATGTAAAGAACTCATTAAATGAGATATTTTTTTTTTTTTTAATTCAAGATGGGTAGTTGAAATCGTAACTAACATTTTCTTAAAGAAGTCTTGAAAAGTAGCAAATAATTATGTATAGCTCGAAATTCTAATGGAATTTAAGTAGAAATTTTAATCGTAAGCCATCAGAAAAATGTATTACTCGTATATGCAATAGAACTGGTTTAATTGGAAAAATAATTCTCCGCCAGTTTTATTTTAATTAATTATCGACACAAAGCCCTCGCAGGTGGATTGGATTTAAGACCCACTTTTTATATTTTTTGTACCATTTCGATCCTTTTATGGATAATATTTCACATGCTCAGACTAAAAATTGAACGGTATAGGAAACCAATTGAAAGAACCTAAGAACGCAATTATGCTCTTAACAGACGTTTTGTTCAAAACATAATTCGAGTTCACCGTTCTACTGAAACCACAGTTCTATAATATGAAGTTGATCCCCCTTAGAGTCGCTAGCGCAGAAAAAGTCGTTGACTGTAGTAGCCCAGTGTACAGTGGTGTAATAAACTGGTAATGAAAATGGAAGTTCGACCGTCAATCGTCACATTTGAAGGCCCCCTGTTTAAGCCAGAGACAGTTCTACAGGCCGCCAATTTTGCCAACCTTGTGTAAAATAATCTTTATACAAGTAAATTAATTACAGTGATTTGACATGCTTTTAAAATGAAAAGAAGAGGAGAAATAAACTCAAGTATCAATAAAAATTAAAGTAAAGAAAAAACAAATATTTTTTTTTTGTTAAATGTGTGTGTTAAATGAGTGTATGGGATTTTAAAAACCAAAAAGATGTTGCTGTTTTGTTGTTTATTCCCTTTCTTTCGCAAGCCTTCCGTGCTACTTTTATACCCTATTCTGTGTTGAGCAAAGATGTAGGAACAAAAAAAAAATATTGTATGAAAAAAAAATTTATTATAATCGACAATAAAAATGGAGATGGCAAAAAGCTGCTTGAAATTGAAGAATGAACAAATTCATTTAAGAAATAAACACTTGTCATTTATATAGTAGTATAAAAAAAACCTCTGCAAAAAAAAAAGAATATGCAGCTACAATTGAATCTGCATCTTAAGAAAAATAAACAGGCTTTTTCTCCACAATTCTTAAGAAATCAAAGGCTAAAATATAAAACGACAAAAAATTTTTGTTTACCATCGTAATAATCATCTTAATAACAATAAAACTGAACTGATGTTTATCTCGGGTATAAGCAAGGAAGCGGACAAACAGAAAAGTTTTAATAAAAAATAAACATAATTTCTGTTTTAAATAAGTTTGCAGTTAAACAACGAATACACAAAAAACTTTCTTTAAAAATAATAAATTTCGAGAAAAAATTATATGGGTTGACAGCTTATGTCAACACGCCTTTCGTGTAGAAAAAAGAATATACATAATTGTTGTCAGACAAATGTATATAAAAACAATTAAAATTTCAAATAAATAAAAATAATACTCAACATCATACCACATAAATATTAATAAAAAGCTTTAAATTTAAACATGATCCAAACGAAGAACATGTGTTACGATTAAAATCTATAATACGTGCAGCACATACTCGTACATACATAATTTATGGAAAATAGTGTAAGGCGTTAAACAGTTTTGATAGTTTTTATTTGGGAGGTAAATGGACATGTTGCATGGTACGTACATATATTTGAGTTTATAAACTTATTTTGAAAAGTAGCTAAGAGCCAGCAGATGCCAAAAAAATAATACGTCAAATTAAAAACTGTAGTCCGATTTCTTGTGGCATATTTACTCCCAAGCCATTTTTCCGAGTGTGCTGATGTTTAACGAGTTAAGCTGCATACGCATTATTGAAAAAAAGTCTCTTGGACATCGCTAAAAATCAATTAAGATTTTAATTAAATTAGAAGCTTTAATAAAATGCATTTAAAACAATTATTTGATTCGCTTGAATTCAAATTAAGAATAACGATTTGAGATTTTCTATTCATTTCTTTTAATATTATGGGAGGATGGAACCGCTCTAAATACTCCCAATGTGGAATCAGTCGCAATCCCCTTGGGGAATATTAAGAGCGGCATCTTCAGTCACTTCCTTAAGGAGGCTGATAATAGGTGGCGGAGACTGAGCACATGTAGGGTCTCTAAATTGATGTGGCCCTCTTCTGATATTAGGCGCACTATGCAACTGATAGGTCGTGATCGGAGGAACTTATCGAGGTTGCTGGCAATATTAACAGGTCACTGGGTGTTAGGAGAACATGCCAGGCGACTTGGACACCCCTATAATGACCACTGTCGCAGTTGTAAGGACATAGAGAAAGAGGAGACGGTTTTTCACCTTCTCTTCGAATGCCGTGGCTATCAGGAGACACAAATTTCTTGGAGACTACATACTGGAGGATCTCAGTGAGATATCTAGGTGCCGTTTCAACGATATTTTAAGATATCTCACGGCTACGGCCAGCAAGACGAATATGAGCTTTAGCGCTTAGCATGAGTTTGCTTCAAGACCTTTTATTACTATAAAAATTTTTCTAAAAATGTATAATTCTTTATTATTTTGCCTACACGCAAAGAAAGAACATGGTAAAAGTAACCTAACCGTAATATAATAGCAACATATTATGATTGATTTAAGCAAATCATATTATTCCTGCAGTTAATCATAATAGTCGTTCTCTTAAAACGATAGAAAAGCAGAAAGTTAATGTTACTGAGTGGCAGCTGCAGAGGAAGGAAGACTGGCAACTAAAGCCATTGAATGCTTAGTCACCATTTTAGACACAGCACACTCGTACGTTGATTAAACACTGAATGAATTTAACACACTATGTAAATTAATGGTTATTATATTTATGGTTAGAGTTATTATATTACTTTTGTAAAAATACTTTGTCTGAGGTTAGAATTTTATTAATAAATGTATTGTACAAGTGAACTTCGTTGCGATTATTTCTCGCAACTAAAGTATTATTAAAAATATTTTCAAATAACTATTATATGCTTGCCACAAAAATATATTGTTGTTGTTGTTTTTATTAATCCTAAACTGTCAGGGGGAACCTTTTTTATTCTTTTAGTGGCAGCAATAGTTTAACACACAAATGAACTTACTACAAACACTGAGGCAAGTTCTAACCTCGGATAAATTTGAGAGATTAGTTAACGACATGATATTTTAGGATTAAGGATCCGGGCTCTAGAAAAATAAATTTGTCAAAATTTCGACTAGATTTATAAAATTTTTGGTAAATGTAGTCAAAACCTGTAAGACCCAGTATTTAGAGTCGTAAGAGACCAAAATTTTGGTTTGGTCATGTGTTTAGGTATATTTTGACTTTTTGAATAACGAAATTACATACATGAACACGAGAACTTTTCGACTTAAAAAATATATAGATGCATGATAAAATATCCCTTATCTAATGGTGGAACTGTAGATCGTTAAATGGCATTTGTTAAATTGTGACTGGGATGAGGCTACTGATTCCTCTTGAATTTTGCTTTCTTCAGTCAAACATTTAATCGATATGTTTATATTAAAGCGAAAGGAATATAGTGCCACCGGGCAGTTAATAAATGTACAAAATAATTTTTAGTTAATTAAAATATCACCGCTTAATACCCCATTTCCTGAAATCGAAATAGCGAATTGTAAAAATTTTAATGTAAATTTTATACAATAAACAAATAACCAATTATCTAAAGAAATCATTAGAAACTAAAAAAATTTATATTTCTTTAAAAAAACATTTGATAAGTTTCCTATATAGACCAGTTATCGGCATCATATTTTGCCGAATATACGTTTATGATCGGTTCCGCCTACAAAAGCCTTTTACCCACTTATCTTTTAATACACCGTCAAGAATTTTTATTATAAAATTAGTAGTTTGATTTAAAACATACCTTCGTTCTGTAGAGAGGATTACTGAAGTCCCAATCTGGTGCAACAAATAAATAACCACATTTTGAAACCTTACGGGAAGCCTGAAATATAAAAATATATTAAAAATTAAAATAAATATAATTATGGAAAGTTTTCTTTAGATTAAAACTCACTACCACAGTACTCCGTCGTATTATATTATTTAACTAAAAATTGTCACAGCATATTTACATATAAAATTTCATATTTTGTCTCAAACTCACTGCAATCTTAACAATCACTCCAACTTGTTAACTTTCCCATGAGTTTTATAAATTGTGTTAAAATAATTAACTTAAATATAATTTTTTTTTTCCTACAACAAATTCTCTTCAACTAATAAATCACTTTAAGAAAACTGCAGCAGCTGTTGCTACTCAAAACCCCCAGTAGCAGTTTCTTATTGTTTGTGTTTTTTCACTAGCTTCTGTTTTATATTTCTCTTTTTTTCATAAATTAATTTGAAATTCAAATAGTATGTTAAATTACATTTAATAGACCATTTTAAATGATTTTCACATCGTTCAGCTTGTAACTTGTAAGCAGGGCAAAAGGAAAAAAAAAATAACAACGAAACTATGATTGAAAAGGTTTGAAACAACAAGATTTTAACTTTCAAATACAAGTGAAACAACGTAATAATGGGAGAAGTTTGAGTAATAATTGTATAATAATTATTAGTGATTATATTGTTAAAAAGTATACATCATCAGTAACAAACACTTTGTTTCACTTCACACCCTTGAAGAAATCAATGGATACACATAATATGTACCATAGGGCCATATGAGAGTTTGTAGCTGTCAGGGAATAAACATTTGATGATTTTTTAAGAATAAATAATTTAATCAACTTTATTCTAGTTTTTTGACCTTTATTATTATTATGATGTCTAATTTTTCCGAGCTCCAGGTCATCAATAAAATCTTCCTCGTCCTGACGATGCTACACAAAGGCGTAGCGAAATATTGAAAAAAATAAAATTAATATTTATTATAATTTATAATAAGGAAGATTTTATTGATGACCTGGAGCTCGGAAAAATTAGACATCATAATAAATAATTTAACTCGAATGAGTATAAATATCTGTGTAAATTAACACTTATTTAAATATATACGGAAATAAATTGAATATATAACTAATCGTTAAATGGCAAGTCCAAAGCATGGTGTCTTTAGTATCTTCTGATTTTTTCAGAATCATCTACGAGCGAAATAATTTAACCTTTCCACATAGTCTTTGTTAAATATTCGAATTTTTTCTTCAACTACAGATATAGAATATACAGATGATTGTATATTTTGTTATTTAATACAAACCATGGTGAATTGTCCGGAAAATGTGTCACTGGTACCATTGTAATATTTTAATATAGGCCGTCTCAATAAGAATAGACCCTGATATTTAACGGCTCTCATGTATGATTGTTCCGATTATTAAAAAGGGATCGCTGCACAAAAGAAAACGCGATATCATGGTGAAATCAAATTACGCTGAGATCGCTGGCAGACTTCACAAGATTTCCGGCCGAGAAAGTGCTAATATGTCATTAATTCGATGAGTGGTCAAAAATGGGTCAATTGTAAATAGTAAAAGTCTTCGTTTCTTCGACGTGCCGGTTGGTTTCTTGAAACAAAAACAAAAAGTATCATAATCCCTTACGCTTTCGTTTGCGATACGATGGCATTGCTCTTGAGTAATACTTCTGTTCTAAACCGTAGGCTGCGATTTCATAGCACAACTGTCTAGATACAACTTCACAAATATTTTTATGCTCTTTCATCGATGAGACAGGAATACTTATCCAACCGGTTGCATTTCAAATTCATGATCACTTGCAATTTCGTCTTGATATTAATTATTTTCCACCTAATCTGTTTCTAAAAATTTCCACACTCTTATTGTTCAGTGAACACATTTAGGTAATTATAAATATTTAAAAAATATTTGTTTAATTCGAAATATTTTCTAAGGAAATATAATTCAGAATCACATTTCAAACCTCTAACTAGGTGTTTGCTGGGTGGCTTGCTCACCCACACCACCGCAGTTTAAGCCCAGTCGTGGTCTTAATATTTTCTAACAAACAAATATGGTTTTTATTCGTAAATGTCGAGCTATTGACTCCAACTGGCTTTATTCAAGACGCTTTTGGTACGGGTGCATAACTGCATAAAAAAAAATACGGACACATTTTTTAACACTTTCTGGCTACAAATTAAATCAAAAAAGGTATCAACATACTCAGTATATTTATAATTATTGAAAAGGATTAAAAAATCACATAAAACGTTTTCAAAGAAAAGCTTAACATACGAGGGCTGTGTTAAAAATTTTAAAGATTATTTTTTAAAAAAATAATTTCACAGAAGTCTTCATATAAAAAATAAAAATTGTAAAAACCAGTTAACAAAAATTTAATTAAAATATTGCATTGGCAATATGACTTTATTAGTAAAAGCTGCCTAACCAATCAACTATTTCACATTTTTTTTTGTAAGCAGCAGTTTCTGAAACTCACTTTCTAAAACAAAAAAAGGTTTTACAAAAAAAGTTTTTTTTGTTTTCTTTCAGAAACTAATGTTTATTTAAAAGGTTTTTTACAAAATATATTCCGTGATAAAATGCAAGTTTACATAGTTTTTTGGTCTTTTAATCTTATTTAATAAATATATTATAAATTCTGTTATAATTAAGTTCTTGATGATGCTACACAAAGGCGTGTCGAAAAATCGAGTATAAATAAAAAGATTGTGTTACAGAAATTTGTATTAAAGGCCTCGAGCTTGAGAACTAATTTGTTAAATAAGGTAATAAAATACTTTCACGATTAACACGAATTTTTAATTTTCATTAAGTCTCTCATAGCTATGTATCTGTTTACATAATACCACACATATTTAAATATAACGCCAAAGCGTTTCAAATCTTGCTGGGAACTTTAATTTATTTTAAGTGGACAATCGAAAAAAAATTACCGTCATTATCTAAATCAATTTATCAATAATGAGTCATGTACCATAAATCATGCACAGACTTACAAAAAAAAAAAAAAACATTGTTGGTAAACTGTTAAGTTTATGAGTATTTTGAAGTTCGTGTTTGAAATCTTTTTTGACATTTAATGGAGTTTTAAAAAGCTTTAAAAGAGGTTTAACATAACACTTTAGTGGCAGTTATGTGAGACACCAGTTGTACGTTAATGTCATAAATGTACCCCGTATAAAAATACAAAATAATTACGTGATTTTTTTATTATTACTTTATTTTTTGGCAAACAGCCGAAGAGAAGAACTAATTAAATTTTGACTTCCATTTTTGGTAAATTATTTTATTATATCTTTATTATCTCAATTATAACATGAAGTTTATTAATTACTTAAGTTGCACCATTCTCTCAGTAGGGCAACAAAATAATCATATAGTTCCTATTTATTATGTATTTGAATTTTTTTTACAGGTTTGAAAATTATTCTCCATATCGTTGGAATTTCATCACAGAAATTTGAAACGATCGTATTGAATGTAAGTAGTTTTCGTTAAACACCTGAACGCCAAATATATCAAATAAATATTGCTGGGTGGAATTTCAATAGTTCAGAATTTTGAAATGATGAGCGTTGTTATTGTGATTTCAATATATTTTAGCAAAGGATCTTCACGAAAGGCCCGATTCTCTATGCCCTTTTAAATCTTTGAATATATGTGTAGCTACAACATACCATTTTACTAATAGTTTATCATCTCTTGCCTAACGGTGGCAACTATCATGTGATATTAAATCGCTCAAACGCCCGTAATAGGAAGTTATGGGCTGTCTAAAAAATATCTTCATATAAGTGGATTTCAGTGTTTGGTTCAAATGGTCTTGTAAGATCGCAAATACAAATATCGTAACTTTTTTTTATAAAATCAATCAACAAAATTCGTAAAATTTCTGCTGAATTTCATAAAAAGCTACTATATTTTACATTTGCACTTTTGCAAGACCATTTGTTCCGTAATGGTTTTTCGAAACACTTGATGAACAACAATCGTTTTTGGATCCGTCAAACAACCGAGTTTAAATTTTAACAAATTCATAGGGTTAGGTACACATTTGCTTGATTGCTCTAAACATATTAATATTGATCAGATTTGTAAAATAGTAACTCTATTGTAAAGGGGTCGGCCAATGTAAAAGACAATCCATATCCTTTTTATGGAATGTTGGCTAATAAACGGTTAACTGAGCTGGTCACACCAGATATGCTGAAGAGCACCCGAAACAGTGTAGAACATTTCCAAATGTGCTTCAAGCTTCCTAGAGAATATTAACATAAGATAAGCATCGACCTTGGTCCCAATGTAAAAAAATTGCTTCGAGAAAATATTTCAGCCAATTAGGAGGATTTTCGTAACGCGCCACAAAGGATCATATAATGACTTTAATAAAAATAGAGAACTTTTATTTTGTACAAAATCCGTAATATGTATATTTTAAGAAAAAACATGGTTCTCGGATTTCATTCTTTCTATTTCCATTTGTTAAAACTTTAATGTTTTTTTTCATTTGGTCTAAGGAATTTCAAACATAAGACGTTTAAGTTTTTCTAAAAAGTTGGGTACACGTTTCCTGAACCTGGCTTAAGCCACCAGAAAAATGCATTTTTATAATAAAATAAGTTGGGATAAAATTAGCTAAAACTAAATTTTGTAATAGTAATCATATTATTATTGCCGCCTTAGAATTATAGAAATGCAAAATATTTATGTTACTGATTGGCAGCAGCTGAGGTGCGAACTATATAACGAACTATATAACTATATAATTAACCTGCTAACCACTTCAGCCACATCATCCTTATACTTTGATTTAACACCAAAAGAATTTTACGCATGTATTCAGCCAAAATACGATTTTTCCGGGGGGTTTTGACTTCGCTATCATCTGTTCGCGGGAAAACTCCGTCCATTCTAATAATCCAGGGAATATGTAGAGTAATTTTTCCTTTTTCCATAAACAGTGTTGAATATAGAACAGAAGCGACAAGTGGAAAAAAGTCCTAGGGAAATTTTAATTAAATAATGAAAGAAATTGGAAAATTATTGTGGATGATTGGTCTGAATATGAACATTGTATAGTTAGATTTATTATAATGCTTTTATATAGTTAAAATACATAGAAAACAATTAAAACTTTAATAAAAATTGTGTTGTTCAACCCAACCATGTTGCAATTTTAATTATTAAATACCATTCAGTTAAATGTATATCGCAACTGAAGAAATGTTTAGAGGTTTTTAAAATATCTATTACAAATTTGCAACAATAATATATTGTTGTGGAGAACATAACATGGTTAACGTAATCATACCAAAATCATGTTTTTTCTTTGCGCGTAATTGAGATGCTGACATGATATTTAGTTCAGATATATTCAACTATAAAATATGACTTATTTCGTATGACTACATTTACAGCAATCGAGTTTTTAAGACGAATTTTCCAACACTTTTAAAAAATTTTTTGCGTAACAATTCCAATTGCTCAGTCAAAAATATGTAACAATGAACAAGTAGAGTCTGGAATGTGAATGAACATACACTTTTTACAACAAGCTAATAAAGTACTGAATTATAAAATATCGGGAAAAATCAATAAATTCTAAGAATTTCTTATGTATGAAATTTTAAGTATTTTTACTTAAACGCCTTTTCAAAACAGTAGCTGGGCAACCGTTATGCTTAAGAAGGTGCCATTAAAAGCTTTTTGTCTTTTTGTAAATCCAATCACTCAATCCACTAGCTAGCAAATACACTTTTACGTGATTTGGTTTTTTAATAATTTAAAAATTACCAAAAAGAAATAAATTGCTACAAACAATAAAAATGTGTCCGACTCATTGTTGTGGTTCATTTTTACCACAAATATTTTAAACATTTTGCCAAATAAAAAATTAATAAATGGGCGCCAGAAAAATTCACAAATGTGTTGGTTTTATGGGTCATGAACAGTAGCAATTGGTTGTATTTTATTATTTTTGAGCGGCTTTCGTAGAAATTAAGCAAATATGGTCATACGAGTACAAGTGTTGAACAAGCCTTTAAAGAACATAAGAGATACATATTTTTCTTCTAATAATATATAACATGTGGTGGGAGAATTTTTTCGTATTAAAGTGCTTTTGCTACGAAAGCATTAAAAGGGTTTTCGATACCTTTTTTTTAAGTTTTTTTCCCAAAACAATTAAATAGAACAAGAAAGAAAAAAAAGCCAGCACTGCAGCTTACGAGTCCTTACTTCTTTTTCTCTTTTCCCAAGTAGCATCTTTATTCAAAGTGGAAATTCTATATCTAAGTTTTGTGTGTAGGCGGATTTTTTTCAATTACAAATAATATAAATTACCCTAACATAATTATTTTGATGCAAATTGCTTAAAACTTGCAGGGATGATACTTAGAATTGAAAGTTCCTGTTTAATTAACATTAATTTAAATAATAGAGTTGAACTCAGAAATCTTTATTTTACCCCCACATAACAAAGTTTTAATCATTCTAATTCATTTTAATATCCTTAAGATGTAAAATTCCAGAAAAATTTAATTAAGGCGTATTGCGTAATAAACGTTTTGAGGTGATCTACCTTTAATAGTTCCTCCGGTGAGGGTGAATGAAAAACTAATAAGCTTCCCGTCCGCATTTCTATTATATTGTTAAATCTTATAGTTAGTTCCTACCGCAGAACATTCCCCTAAAACTTAATAAGCTGCTGATAATCTGACAGAATATAACTGACATTCAACGGAACTTCAACTCATTACCAAAGGCTCAACTGGACTTATATCAAACAACATTACCAATCAAAACTGGGACAGAAACATGAGTCCGCTTTTCAAAATCACTTAACAAACTTGGATTCAACAAAGAAGAAAGCAGTAAAAAATATAAAAAGCCCTATCGCTCTTGAACATCTACTAAGACTTGGGAACCACACCTGGGCAAAGAACCATTAAAAAAAAACGAACGCCTAAAGAAAGGGTTGACAGCAGGCATGTAAATGGCCCTATCAAATTCCGATTACCCTCGATCAAAATAGCTATCAGGAATATGGATATGAAAAAATCGACTGAACCAGACCGCATTCCAGGTTCGATGATAAAAAAAAGTTTACCTATAACCTATAATGTTCGTATGCAACGCGGTGCTAAGATTTGGCTGATACCCTTCCTTTCTGGAAAAAGTCCACAATCGTTATGATTGAAGACCAGTAGCTTGCTATTCATTTTATCACAGTTTTTTGAGAGATTACTCCTGCAGTCATTAACTCTATATCTAAACAACTAGACAACCAGTCCCATCAGATCAGTTTTTAAGGAAAAGTATTATTGTTCAGCCTTGTTTATATACGCTCCTCGAGCGTTTGTCAAACTTTAGCATGAGGGGTTACTTAGCAAAATAAGAAAAAACTGGGCACTCAACAGTCACAAAATTCTTCAAACACACAACGGGAATGGTAAGGTCAAAAGATTAAATATCTGCTGATGTCCCTCAAAGCAGCATACATGTCCACAAGGTCAACGACTCATACGACAACTTCTGCAGATGACACTCCATATATAAGTCGTAATAGACATCCATCGTTATTTCCGAACAACAGTAGTGCGATTCACCAACTTTTAACGATTCGACAGTCGCAAAATTTGTCGACAATTTTTGTTGGTTGCATTTACGATTGTGTGATTCACTAACTACTCGTAAACGACAGTAGATATCGTTAATTTTTTGTTTATTCAAATTGATATCAAGTGGCATCACTGTCAAAAAAAATATCAAATTAACGAAAAGCACAAAGAAGAATGGTAAAAAAACAACGACTTTTTGGAAAAAATTCTTTGTGCGTTTAGCTATTTTTGCAAAAGCTTAGTAAAAAACAATTGAGGCTTTTTCTCCATGAAGTATAAACATATTATTTATGTACCTAGTGCATTGTTCGTTAAAAAGATTATTTATAAATAATTTTTAAACAAATAAAAAGTGCCCCTAAAAGATGCCATGAATTTTATACGAAATATACGGCGTTTATTTTTGTCTACAATCGTTAAGCTAACAATAACAGCTGACTAAACGATTGTTGTTTAAGAAAAGTTACTGAATAGCAACATCGTTAATTTTGTTGTTAAAATTTGTTATCGATGCGATTGTCGTTAAAAAATAATAGTGACTCGCACTGCAGGATTGGCTAAGCAAATGGAAAAAATTTTAACCAGTCGAAATGTACTCATGTAACCTTTCATATCACTGCTCCAATAAAAAATCACATGAAATATTAGGAATCGCGACTTTACTAGATCGTGGGACATGCTCAAACTAGAATAAAATGTTCCTTTATACAAGTCTATGACTTATATGGATATACGGCTTTTGGTTAATGGGTTCTGCATGCGCTGCAAACATCCAGAAATTAAAAGGGTATCGACTACGTTACGAGCCAGCATGCCTTGGTATTAACATAATGCAAATATCCACAGATACCTAAATGTCACTAATGTCCAGGGAGAAATCAAAAACTAAATTAAAAAAAAAATGCAGTTGTATTCCTGCCAGTCGCTGATCTTCTAGGAGGGAAAATAAAATAGTTTCTGCCATCAATAATTAACGTGTTTCTAAACAAAGATTTCATATCTTGTCTGCTTAAATAAAAATTGTCCACAGCCCAGAGTCTGAGCTGAGTTAGTACTTGATG
Organism: Phania funesta; assembly: GCA_963932375.1. Taxonomy (NCBI): domain Eukaryota; kingdom Metazoa; phylum Arthropoda; class Insecta; order Diptera; family Tachinidae; genus Phania; species Phania funesta. The sequence goes on along the minus strand of OZ010653.1, from coordinate 95,613,531 downwards.
TCAATAAACCGTAATCAAGCGATGAACCCACAGTTAACATAATCCCAGATCAGCATCCAAATCCATCAGGGTCTTTGAGCTAGTTAGTGAAAATGTTTTCCTCTTGGACAAGTACAAACATACAAAGCTGCGAGTTTAGGATCGACCCGTCCATATTGGAACACCCCTTATTTGAAATTTTAACATAATTTGAAATTATATTGCTTCTTAATAGTTTTGTCAACACTTTTTATTGTTTTCATTTGACTATTTATGCCAAATATATTCAGATTTGTGCCACATTTCCATTAGGTATTTGCCAATTAAGTTTTGAATTTAATAGTTTTTTATTACTATTTTTGACTAAGAAATAAAATACCATTGATGTAGCTCAATATCTGTCTCTTTATCTACAAAAGAAGAAAATCACATAAAATTAAAAAAACAACACAAATTTTACTTACGGGTTTAAAAATCACCGGCTGTTTTAAAGTGTTTGATTTTATTTTATTAGTGAAAGCATGTAAAAAGTTTACAAAAGAAAATAAATTGTTAATTTTAAACTTAATAAGAAATATGTTAAAAAATAGTCAGCATCAATTGAACTATATAACCACCTCCATTAAATTTTATGACACGCAAATGTTACATTTTAATTAAAAATACTTGGCGGTATTTGGCTAAAAAACTACAACAACAAGTACAAGGACTAGTTTGATTTTAAGATGACATTTAGCTGACATTAATGCGATGAGTGAAAAAATAACCAGCTCAACCCCAATAAAATAACAGCGTTAAATACAAGTTTTGGAAAATAAATAATTTTATTGTTTCGATGTACAAGTTTAGTTTGTGGTTAAAAATAAGATGAAATTACGAGTAAAGGAAAATGGCAAATATTTAATGAAAGCGAGGGTGATCCCAAAAGTAGCCAAATTGACACATCATTGGCGCAACTTTCATTTTTATTCAAACATGTAAATTGCTAACGAATTGTTTTTATATAAGAAAACATAAGTTGTTATTTGAAACACATATTGTTCAGTTTCTAGGAACTGTAGGAATCAGTTGAAAATATGCTTCTCGAACGCTAACGAACTCTTCCAACATAAATATGAAATTGATCATTTTCTGCTTACACAGAAAATATACATACGAGTACATACTTTTAGACTCTAAGACACTCACTTTAAAAAACTGCTTGAGAGTCAAAGGGTCTTTTACATACGATACTAAACATCCGAGTGGAAGCGCATGTGGTGGCACTCCGTCATTGTGCGCGAAAACTCAGGCACTTTCCAATGCCGCGATTCAGCGAAGATTTTGTACAAGCTACATTTATAAATCTTACCATCAAATTGCCACGTTCTTTGCTACACTAGGAAAAAAATCTCATTGCAGCTGGCGACTACAATGCAAAGTTAACTTTTTTCGGCTCCAGATTTCTAAGCGCAAAAGGGACACAGCTATATAATACAGGTTAAGCACATAAGCTAGACGTCTTATCTGGAGGTATTCCCACCTATTGGCAAACAGACAAGCTGCCAGTTTTTATTGATTTTTTCCATTGTAAGAAATATTCGACGTGATTAATTATTAGTCAGTTTGTCTTATGATCAATATTCCGACCATTCACTTTGAATCGTTATTTTACATGAGAATATTGTCACTGCACAAAATATTCTTATTTCCCAATCGAATAAAAACACGAATTGTTGAAAGAAATCTACACACATCATCGGCTAATTCAGACTCTTGTTATGCAGAAGAGAGGGCTCCGAAAGCGATGGCAACATTGTCGTTCTCCTAACATTTAGAGCGAAATGAACTTATATCAAAGAACTTTACGTAATAAACTGAGAGAGAAACACGACTCTGCTGTAGAGATACGCATAATAAGTTTGGATCCAAATAAAAGCCACAGACTATAGCTGTACGGCATTTAGAAATGTCCTAATGCCTACTAGTAAACACCAAGACTTGAAAACCGCATTTGGGCTAAAAACTCAATTGAAAAGGAAAAAATGCTTCCGCAAATTACTTAGAAAAGCGTTTCACAACACATGACATAAATAGTTTTGGCTATTATTATTCGTTTCGTGATCAGAACTTTATCCCGGTCCACCAGTTTGGTTTTTGAGCAAGCCATAGTACAATTGTGCAAGTTCACAGAATTATCCCCGTTATTAGATCTGCGTTTGAAAATAAGCAATATTGTACAGTCCTGTTTATTAATAACTCGAGTTCTACCTGAACACCGCTAAGAACTTCTAAACTGCTACTTAACAGACAGAACATTCAAAGTAATCTCAAAGGATCAGTTTTCTAAAGAAGGTACTCTAGGACCTGTAATTATTCGGCAACTTTTGGTTTAACGACGTCATGCGATTTCATAATTTTCGGTATGTCGGTTATTTTAAGTCGTATTTCCTTCTTCAGTTCTGAAATAATAGCGTTCGCTTTGGCGGAGTAGCGCAATTGGTTTTTGGTGGCAGGTGGCAAAGGCTTATAGAAACCAAAGCTCTCTGATGTTAACAGATTTGGTCCCACAAAAGGGCCGTTATCATATCCCAACAACCCACACCATTCATTGTTACATTTTCCGCAAAAAAGTATGGACCAATTATGCCTTCAGAAAACAAGGTACACCAACCAATTACATCTTGAGCATGCATTTCTTTTTCAGTAAATGTCTCTTAGATGCAGATTGAATCACCCTTAAATTTCGATAGCCTGTTGGCGTTTAAAGAGTGTAAAACCAAAACACTCATTTGCTGTCAATCAAAAATACGACTATGAATTTCATATAATGTTTAAAGCTATTCGAAACTTAGAAAACCGGTAGTAAAATATTTTCTAATATGAAGAGTTACTATCTATTGCTGAGCGCTTTTTTGAATTTCCTAACGTGTCTTTCTGAAAAAAGATTTTTAAAGCTGAAAACGTTGTATGGAATAAAAAAAAAATAGAGGCATCCTCGTAGTAAAAATTTAAAGATGTTACACGAAGGGAAATTATTGAAGCCACTTGCATAAAACTAAGATGAAAAACAAACACAAAAGAAGAAAACCAAAACAACAGAAAAAATATATAAATTGGAAAATGTCATAAAAGTCACGATTTGTTTTAGGTTGAAGCAAAATAGAGAAAAAAGGTCTAAATACAAGAATTAAATAATACTGTATAGATGACTTAACTACTGGTTTATGGTGAAGCTTTTGTTATCTAATAGTTGCATTATTACAGCAGGTAATTTTGCAAGGCAGAGCTACACGAAAGCCTTAAGGCTTTCCATATTTCATAATGTTGAAGAGAAGTAAAATTGTTTAAAAATTACGAACTTGTAGGGAATTTTATTCTTAAACTAATAGTGCTCATTAAGAGGTTAATTTGAAAAACTAAAGTAATTTCAATTCAGATTTGAATGTCAATAAGTCAAGCAATAAGGAAAATATTATTTGAAGTAATTTTATGCGGCAGATTTTAATGTTTCTTTTTTTCTTATTTAGAAATGTGCATTTGGTTGGATGTGGAAACTCTTCATGGCAGGAAAGCTTTTCATGATTACATTTACCTTTTCAATTTCAAAAAGAATAAGAGAATGTTTTAGGGAATATTTACAATCATGAGTTAATATCCAGTTATATACGCAATACGATCTAATAGAACAATATGAGCTATTTTTTGGTCTTTGTTTAAAAAGCTTTTCTTGTATTTAGATTACTTTTCTTGTAATTGTCGAGCTCTTCGCTACACGCCAAATTTATAGCAGTTAGACTCATGGGCGAAGTCATGAATTTTTCCATCAGTGACGTATGCCAATCTTTATATAAGAAATTTTTTCCCCATTTTCGCTCATGACAATATCAAGAAAAAGAATATAAATACAAGAAAAGCTTTTTCTTACCAAAATTCCCATTTCGAAAAGTCAGGTCTTTATTAAATACCAAAATAGATTAGGCCGTCTATCGCATATATGATTTATATATTCATGGTTTTGCCAATGAGTCTCCCTGTTATCATTCTGTCATGCTTCGTAAGAAAATGTTTGTAAAGGAGTTTTCAGCAAAAAGTACTTTTTTTAGGACATTTAGAAGAAAAATTTTTTTGCCAAGCTTTTGTGGCTAAAAGCTTTTTACTATCACTTGGAACAAAGGCTTTAAAAGAAGACTTTTTAACTAAAGGATTTGTAAGGTTTTTATTTAAAAATTTTAATAAGAACAAGAAAAGTAATCTGTATAAATATCTGATTTTTATCGGAAATAATTTATTTTTATAACACAGCTGTTATAGAACCCTTTTATCAGGGTTTTCAAATTTTTTTTTAAATTCTTTTGTGATAAAAATTGCAATACCTGTAGTAAATTATAATATTTTTTCCAAATTTATATTTAAAAACCTTTTTATAAATATTTTCTGGGTGCACATGTAATCGAGTACTGGTGGAAAAGGGTTCAATTCCCATTAAACACTACAACGAGTCAAAGTATATATTACTATGCTTAGTAATTTAAATTACAATATAATTTGTAATTGTATTGCAGCAAATTTTAAAGAATAAAAATACTTCAACACATTTTTATCGCCAAACTTATTTCTGCGTGTTCTACAACTCACGCGTTTTACTTGCGATTTGCTTTTTTCTTAACTTGTGTTCGAAAACTAAAAACATATGTTTTACCAATACCTGAACCTAGAATATTACAAAAATTACCCGGGAATTTCATTTGAATTAATTACAGCACTAGTTGCGTATATTTTTCGAAGATGATTCGTATCAGCTGTTTATTGAAATCGCCAGTGCAAAAGAAGAAATACAGAGGCAAAATTTGCAGAAGCAAAGAACGTTTTTAAATTTCATGTTTTTAGAAAAAATTTGTTACAAAATGTCATTAGTTTTGACTAAAACAAAAAGAAAACACTATTAATTTTATTTATTCATAACTTTGTAGTTTCTTTAAAAACTAGTTTAATTTAAATACAGCAGTTCACTTCAGTATACTCTTGTGACTTGAACTCGCCAAAACTCTTGCGAATGTGAGTTACAGAGTACCTTACATGCGAGTTGAAATCAAAATCGCAAATTTTGTGCAAGATGCGAGTGTCGGAATATGGCCGAATATTTGTTAAATTTTACGTTAAATATGTAGGAAAAGCTTCTGAAAAAGCTTGTGGAAAAGCTTTTGATTTCTTATTAACTGATTTGTCATGCTTTCCAAAACTACAATTTACATGAAATATATAAAGCAAACAAGAAACTAAGGAATTGTTAAACTATAATCCAGTTATTGGTGCAGAGCCATTTTGAGGCGTTATCTGGCCAACGGTTATGTTACTGATTAGCTTCAAATACTTCTTGTGCGTACGAGGCAGGCTAAGTTCATGCTTAAATTCTTCTCATATGGTAAAATTATATGATTAAATAGTTTTGGTGTACGACATCTGAATGGAGTTGTGTGCATTCTGCGCATTTTTAAATGAACTACCCTCTGTTGTGGGGTAATCAAAATAGTTCTCCTTTGTGTCGTTTATGCTAGCAGGATGCAGCATCAACGCTACACATTCTTTGTAAAAGTATTAATTGGATAAGTAGTAGAAGGCATGTATTTAATTCTAAACTTTTTTCTCGGGACGATATTAAGCGCGCTTTAACAATCAGTGGACAAGTTCCGATATTTTTATCTAATAAACTCCAAGTGAAAGATGTTCAAATATTTAAAGCGTCATATAAAAAGGTATTATAACTTGCTAGAGTAGATCCAAAACTATATATAAATCAAAGCTTAAAAAAGCACTAAGAGAAAGCCTAACTTATCTTCTCTGTCTGTTTCATTTTATCAGTCCTTACCTTTCCTTCAGGGTGATGCCAAAGCTTAAATTTTTATTACAAATTTATCAAATTTATTGCAATGTTTTGTTTTATATTAAAATTATAAATTTAAAATTTTATGAAATAAGCCCTCAAATTATAAGTGATTATTGGTAATTTTATCAATATCTTTCTTTATGATATTTTGTGTTTCGCTGTTGTTATTTAATAATTGAATCATCAATATATTGAAAAAATACAACCTTTCAGTTTCACTTAAATGGGTGTTTGGCAGCTTTAATGTAGAATAAGGTACATAAATATAACTTAACTGTCAATATTGGTGGTTGCCACAAGCACGAATATTTTTTATTTTCGTACAACAGCTAATAAATCGTTAAAAAATGATTTGTTTAAGTTTCATTTTTAGGTCTTACATGTCAATATAACGAATCATAAAAATTGGTAACAAAATACTTGAAAGAGTTTAAAGGAAATTTGGTTTGTCTGAGATTTTTGGTAGGAATAAAAAGCAAGTAATCTTAATTGTTTACGTATTTAAGTAAAATATCGTGCACGATTTTTTTTTTATATTAAACAAAACCAAAAAAGAGTTAAGTATCTTTCAAGAAAAAAAACAAATACTTTGAAAATTGAGACTGACAGGTAGAGTTCATTTTTGTATGTTTAAAGAGGAATTTGAAAGGTGTGTTTTTGTAGATTGATCACGCAATAACGACTATTTTTGGAAATATGCGAAGTTTAATTTCGATACATGATTAAGCAGTTAAAACAAGAGTGACGTAAGAATTTGTTAGTTAGTGAAATCGGTATAAAATTGTAAAAATGTAAGTTGCACTTTTTTAATATAAAAGTCAATTTTAAAAAAGACCTACTATAAAAACTTCACAAATTAATTTACACTGAATTCATTAATCTATTCACATTATTAAATTGTTAATTATAATTATTATAGTTGTCTAAATAGGAATGTACTATTTAATTTGGTGGAGCTGTCACCTATGATGGTTCTGAATATTAATAGAAAATTGGAGCACTACACAAGATAATGGTGAAAACTCATTACTTTGAGACTGCTTACGCGATATTATCGGTCGAGAATATGCATCTAATATGGCAACAATTAGAAGAGAATTTAAAAAAAAGTTTAAAAACTAAGACGATTATAGATAGCATGTATTCTTTACGTCGACTTACCGGCCCGGACGTTAAAAACCTCAAAACATTCATTGCAATTTATGTGCTCTTAACGCGCATGAAGCCATTAATTTACTGCAGTAACAATTTTCATAGAGCAACCTATATATGTTAATTTTTAAATCTGCGGCACTGGATCCAGAGAGTTTAAATATTAGTGAGATAATTTACCAGACCTCCGCAGCTTGGTAATCAAAGGATGCGCTGTACCTCCTAACAGCTGATCTTATAGCCCAACGCGAGATGGACAAGTGACTATTTTGAGTTTGGTCTCCCCTGCGCTTTCGATCAGGGATTTTTTATCAGCGACGACAGATGTATAGCATTGCTAGGATGTAGTCGAGATTTTTCTTGTTTCACAATATGCTATTGTTTAGTTATATGATGAAGTTTTCTATTATTGTGCCTGCTGGAATAACACGCATTAGAAGTGTTTACATACGAATATGTTTTGGCAGCATCGTAAATATCAAATTTCGAAATTCTTTTCTCGAAATAGTCTGGGCGCACGTTGATGTGTTCGAGAATTTCAGTGCGAATGAGGGTATAGAATTCGCGTTTATAATGGAACACGAACGACCTTGTTAAAGTCCTCTTCACACGTTCGAGTTCGAGGCTACTTTGGCACTAGTATGACTGCATGGAAATGTAAACTCTGACGGGAATCCCTTGAAATTATATGCGTGCGGGGGGTAACGTAGCTGTGCATCACTGCTGCGGATCATAACTGAAATAAATTCATATATGAGCGACTACAATCACGACTAAAGTCAGGCAGATGAAATTCAAAGGAGACTGGTTTATCAATTAGCCGTTTTTATATTTTAGAAATAGTTTTTAAAGGCGATGTCCATGCTGCTTTAGTGGCGTCTGTTGAAACATATGATACGTGCCTCGCGCTAAAAGTTAAGCCAGAAGCGGCGGCACTTCAAATTGGACCCTCCAGTATGAGGTAGCAAAATTTAAGATAACGGCTTCGGTAAACGAAAAGACAACACCCGCTCATGAAGCGCATGCCAGTCGACCCAGAACTATGCTCTTAAAAAAGTTCAGAATAACCAAAGAGTTGGAGAATTTTACATCGGAACTAACGTCTATTTTTGTACATGAGCCGACTCATATAGGAGTTAAGTGGACTGTAGAGAGCTTGAATTATATCAGAAAAATCATATTTAAGCTACATTAACAAGCCAAATTGTCTGATATGGTATGACAGCAACACAAACGAAGTTCACGAGGAGGCAATGCATCTACAAAATGTACAAAATGTATTTTGAGCCATTTGTCCGTACTTCTTTAAAATCAGCATTCCCGAGGCCATCATCATCAACGGCGAGCGTTAAAGATCAATTATAATTAATTCCTTTTGTACCTAGTTGAACGATATAAAATTAGACTACAGACAATCTGTATGAAAGACTTCAGGGTATGGTTAGTTCTTGCGGCGAGGACTTCAACTTAAGCAGATAGTTAAACAATTTCATATTCTCTACATATTCCAATTCAATGCCGAAACGCCCTTATTAGAAAACCCTTTTGGAAATAACAAATTTTTGGTGGTTGTTGGACAACAAGGGGGCTATTCTAAAGCACTTGTTGTTCATATTGCTTCGACACATGATATTTTCTTAGAAGTAAAATCTTTGCTGAACTAAATAAGATTGCGAAACTCGCAGAACATAAACCATTTTCACAGGCGAAGTTTTGCCAAAAAGCGGAAATATTTCATATGGTGTGTACGGCAAAATTTCGTTGATTGAAAAATGAACGTCTTTCAATTTGTTGGCAAGATAGCAACAATGATACTAAAAATGGGAAACAATATTATACACTTGACGTTAAATGGTTTCTCCGGCACATTAGTAAAACGTTTACAACGAAACCTACAAAAAAGAATACGACACCCCATTATGCCCAAAAATTTTTAGCAATAAATGGAAAAGAAACAAATTTGTGTATATTAAAATTCAAAAGAATTGCCATAAAAAGACTATTTTGCCTCAAAAAATTTTCCAACGAAAATCAGGCGTCTAATAAGGCATTTTTGCTTTAATGTTTTTTTCTTTCTTTCTGCAATTTCATATGGAGTACCTGGATCATTTGATGTCGCGTATATTTTTATTTTTCTCTTTTTTAAGATGATCATTATGATTTTGTGTCCGGTATGGGAGTTTTTTAAAGTTGTCGACTTTTTATTGTTGTTGCCGTTTTCTTTTTTTTGTCGGTTTTAATGAAAAATGAAAGTGGATGTACCACTTGTTGCGGTGACCACCTTAAAGACGACACACATCATTTATATTTTCTTTTGTATGTCGTTTGTTTTTAAGTTTACAAAGGAATTTTTATGATACAATTAAGATTTGTATATATCATTTAAAGATTAATCAGGGTGGGAATTAAAACTGGATATAAAGAAATTTTTGTAGTAATTTTTAGCGTCGTTTTGTTTTAACCGAAAATGAAATTGTGCGCCTTTAATTGGAAAGAAAAGAAATATGCAAGTTAATAAGGACATATAGAGAAATGTTCAAATAGTTAATAAAGTTGTCATGAAAAGTAGCAGAGTTAGTTATGGTTGATTAAAGTTTCACTCGGTGTATAGGCCGGTGTCGCCTTTTTCTTTTTGCGGTCGCGCATGCCCTTGAGTAGGTAATTAAAAATAACAACTCAAATAAAAGCCACCCAGATAATAAGAAACATAATTAGTCTAATTTAGTCGCAACTTACTTTATATTAGAAGAAGATAATCACAACAGGGGAAAATAAACAATAAAAATTCGAGTTGCCCGAAACATTGTAGCTCACCTTTGTTTGTTTTTTAATCGACTTTTGTACTAGATTTGTTAAACATTACAGGCTTAAGAAATCAGCGTTTATATTCGGGTTGTAGACCATGCTTCTCCGCCACCTTTAAAGAAATCGTTAGCCATTCCGCTAAGCGAAATTAGCACGTGCGTAGCCATGAATCAAGCAAAAATGTTTAAAGATGAAAAGGGAAAATTATACAAAAAAATTATCATTTAGAATAAGGGAGCATTTGTTCAAATCTTGAAAAATATTCATAAACGATATGAATGGGAGAGAATGGGCTCATTATTGTTTCGAGTTCCAAAATATTGCCCACCAAGAGACTAAATGCAACTTTTTGTTGAGTAAAAAAACACATACATTGTAAAAATATTGACGAAAACTTCAGTCATGAATTTCAATGGCAAAAAATGTTTTACGGAGTTTCAGTGTAGTAGAATTGTGAGTCCAACCGTTTTGGAGATCATCCGCAGATTGAAATTTCGAAAAAGATTCAATCTATGGCGTTTTGATTAATGAAATGACATAAGAATGTCAATGCCTGTGATTTCGGGCTTCACAAAGTTCTCCGCAGTTGAGAATAAACGCAATCGTAAGACAGTTTTAAGTGCGTGTTTGGCATTGGTGCACCCCAACACAGTAGAAGTTTCGCATGAATTTTGACTCAACGCAACACACTGAAGGCCAAGCAGTACTACTGCCATCAAAAAGGTATCAAGCAAATTGGTAAATACTAAGGAACTTCACTGGGACAATTCAACATTGACATAAATAAATATTCAGAATTGCGAAACTCGTCATACATGGGTTTGGCTGATATGACAAAAAATACAACAATTGAGCTACAAACTACTACCTCAGAAAAACCATATTATTTGACAGTATTAAAACGAGTTAGAAGGGCATTACATTTAAATAAAAAATCATAAGACTTGTGGATCCCCCTCCTATGCTGGTGAAATGTTTGTATAAAGACTAATTACTAAGTGACTTGGACTAAGTTTTCATATTTAACTTATTTATTTAATGTTTCTTAAGTTTGGCCTACACAAAGCACATTTTATATAGAACTCACAATAGGTATAGAAGTCTGGTTTTAAGGCAGCTTAAGTTTATGTTTTAAACCAAACCAATTAAAACTTTATATACCTAGATCCTAATTGAAACTACATTCCAGCATCATAAACTAATACAGCCTTTTTATTAACTAAGATAATTGTTTACAACAACACAAGTTCTATAACTCATATTATTGTGTAATAAAAAATACTCAGACACAATAAAATTTATCACCGCCAAACGACAATAACAATTTATGATACTCGTACTTATTGTTTAACTAACAGCCGTTAATAATAATAAAAAACACAACTTAAGAAAACTTAATTTTGCAAATTAAAAAATTTAATTTAAAAAAGAAAAATTTGAACATTACTCAACTTAAAACAAACAACCAAGGCAGATAACCAACGTTAAAAATGTCACAAGAAAACCCCAGCCCCACTCAACCATCACAACAACAAAAGCAAAGACAATAAACTGAAGATTCTTGTTATGAAAAAAAAAACAGACAAAAATTTCGTTTTCAATGGTTGTGTGGCAGCAACAACAACAACAAAAAACATGAAAAGCTTATAATAAGCTGAAGTTAAAAAAAGCATAAAACCGTGAAAACCATGACCTACATTTGGGTGGATGCATAAATTGCTATAAAAAAATAACAAAAACATTTTTAATATATTGTTGTTGGTATTACGAAGTTTAACAAACAACATTTTTTTAACACACCAAATAAACAATGTATTATGGAACAATAAAAGCAACAACAAGAGAAAAAATCACCTACAAATTCTATAAAAAAAAAAATTATAAACAATATAAAATCAACAATAACAACAAAAACATATCTAGATATTCGTCGTGCTTTGTTGAGGTTGCAACAACATGCAACAGCTATGACAAATATTCACACGACTATTATGAAGAAAGTTAAATTTGAACTATAGATTTTACAGAAGATGAACCCAGATTTTTATATATAACATCATTAAATTTATATCAGAGCTTTTAGGCCTGAAATGTCACACCTGTTTTTTAAAAAACGACTTTTTTTAAAGGTTAGCGAAAAAGTTTAACCACCTAACAAATCGCGTTATTGTCAAACAAAAATCGTTGTAATCATAAGAGATCGATTAGATATACGAGAAAGTAAGCAAACCAGAGCAACTCAGACAATAACTACAAAATAGAGGAAATTGTAAAATGGAAAGAAAATCGGCAACTCTTCGGTGTTTATGAAAAACCGAGTATGTACATTTTTATCAATTTTTAATTTGTTCGAAGCCAGCAATTTTACTACTAATTTTTTTTACTAAAACGAAGCAACTTCTAAATACATATATTTAAAAATAGAGTGACAAGTTAAGAGCGCTAGGAAAAGAAATCAACACCACAACGCAAACTAAGCCGGCTTAAGCCACTGGAGATGCCCAATTAAGCTGTTTCGACATTTTTAGGTCTTCTTCGACACTGAACTCTACGCCATCGATATACCGAATTCGCACCAATCCATGCTTGGTTGACTTCTCAAGGTCGAAAAGAGTGTAATAACGCTTACTATGATGCGGCGAATTGCCGCCAATAATAATGATCGACATCGCGACGAAATATATGTATGTTGCATATTTACAACTAAGCCGGGACTTCGATAATATTTTTAAATGAACTTTTAATTCTTTTTAACAAAAATGAAAGAATAAGTAAAATAAAAAACGGGTTGCGATATATTAAAAATAATTTAAAAAAACTACAAAAGTTTGGAAAAAATCACTGAAATTGCTGCCACAAAAAACGGATTTTATTAGAGAATTGGCCATTATATATTAAGGCTGGTAGAAAAAAACGAAGTGTTAACCAAGAATTTATAAAAACAAGGCAATTAACTGAAATCGGACAAAAATCAACTAAAGAAAAAATCGCTTTTATTAAAAAAAGTACACTGACACATTGACAAAACACGCTTGTATTACGAAAAAAACGCCTTAAGTCGTTAACAGAAAAAATGATTTTGTCAACGAAACGCCAAAACCACAAATCCTTGAATTGTACAGATTTATATAAAAATAATGTCATGATAATAAAAAAGAATTATTAGGAATAAAAAAACATTGAACAAAAGAAAACGTTAATCTAAACCTCCAGACGTGCAAAGGTCTCTAAAATTTACCAAAATCAGAAAAGTTTTAATTTGTTCAATTTTAAAAAATTCAGTTGTTTGAAACTTCCAAAGCATCACTAAAAAACAGCAACTATCAAAAATTAAACTTTAAATTACATTAATTTGTAAAAATATTATTAGATATTTACAGTTTTTTTTTTGCAAAACATTACTTAAGCGGAACAAACCGTTCAAAGCGAAATAATCACATGTTTTCGTTAAAAAAAAGTAACCTAAAAATTTCGTAAATATAATTAATCATCAATGAGAATCATAAAGTCTATAAATTAATTTAAAATAAATTAATCAAAACTAAGATTAAACAAAAATAAGCAAGCAAAAACCGCTAATACTGCTGGATACCAGTCGATCTCCAGTTTTAATACAGACTGGACAAATTTTCTCCATTAGAGAGATGAATCTGGAAGCAAGGTGCGCAGAGTTCAATCTCTGGAGAAACTACGTTTTACGTTAGCCAAAGAAGGAAGCCCGAAGAGTTGGACAAGACAAACCCACGTGGTGTGGACGGCTTAATCTTTAAAGATACTTCTAAGGCGTTGGCTCCGAAAGGGATGGACAATGAAGCCTCGCAAGAAGTGGAGAAGTTAAGCTCTATAGAAACTCCGGTATTTATTGGACAATAGAGGAAATCGGAGGAGAAGGACGAGAAAACCTCGCAAGAGGAATACAGGTGAGTCTCCAAAGATACTCTCGCGGAAGAGGCTTAGACGGTAGCGCACAATGTGTGTGAATGTCCAACACTGGCTACCAGAAGGCTTAAGCCAACGGACAGACACTTGTTGAATGTGAATGCCATCGAGAACCTAAGCGTTATACTATTGCTACCAAATTACAAGAGGCTCCGTGATGAGGAAGAAATTCTACAGTCACCAGTCTGAAATCACTACATTAGAGAGTAAAGGCTAGTGGTAGCACGAAACTGGAATGAGATTAAGGTAGTCGTAAATTACAAATCAGTTGCCTAAAATCATTTCGAGTAAAGGGGGTCGAAAAGGGACCTATAAATTTATTGGTCTGCTTCGATATCCTCCCTACTTTAGAAATTAAGCTTTATATGTTCTTAATTTTCAAGAAGAAAGTGTGTAGCTAAATACATTTCCTTAATTTGTCTTTAGGTACTTTTTGCAATAAATTCGCTAAACAAGCTTTAGAAAGAAACCCTACGTGCTTAAGGTCATATCCCATGACTTTATATTAAACGGTTGTTAATTATAACTAATTTGTAATTCGTTTCTGGGTAAAAAACACAAAACATTAAAAAATGCAGTGAATTTTTGTTGAAATTTATGAAAGCAAAAACGCTAATTAATCAGTTTTATTGTAAAATGCATGACAGGCAAGAAATGCCAAATAAGGAAATAAATCGAAAATACATTGTTTCAGTGGGAACCCTGAAAAGAAAACGAAAGTGAATATCAAGTGCAACTTGCAACAAAGTTATACTCATACAAAGGAAACAAGTGCAACTTTTTTTATTTTCAATTCACAAAGTTGTTAGTGTTGCTGTCGCAGTTTCGTTGTATATGATTTAAGAGCAAAACTACGAACAAGTCTTATTAAAGCAGATGTAGTAAACTTTAGCACAATAACCTTTTAGCAAACAACGGCACAACAGTCAGAGACAATCCGGCTCAGGAAACTGTAAACACTGTAACATAATAACAAGTGAGTGACCAACATTCAACAACCGTAACCACAGACAACTGCAGCGGCCATATAAAACAGACGCCACAAATGAAAGCGAATGTTACAACAAATGTAGGTATGTCGTACTCTACAATTGTAAAAGCATTCAGTACATTTTCGGGCGGCCGTTTTAACCAAAAGCCCAGCATGATTTTAATACTTAACAAAAGTGGTGAACAAAAAAAAAACAAAAGAAACCAAAAATAACTTCGTTTAAAACAAAACACTGCGCGCTAATCATGCAACAACTGCAGTCATAATGTGTTGTCTACCCCAAATACGGGGTTAACAACGATCAACCTGACAAAGCAAGTGCACACACATTAATATGTGAGCAGCTTGTAAAGGTATTAAATCGTATTACATTTAAAACATTACTCTATACCTAAACCTTGCTGAATTGCACAAAGGTATGATTTGTTTGCAAATAAAAATATTACAATAAAAACTTTATATGAGCCATTCCCTGCACAATTCGATTAACTCCACTTTTTGAAAGTCTTAATTTTATATATTTATAACAACTTTCCTGAGTAATAAATTTTAATACCAGTGGATACAAATTTCTTGGCCATTTGAATCAAATTCATACGCTAATGTAGATAGCTTAGTGCCACGATTCTGTGTTTATAATGCCAGCTGCGAAAGAGACATAGTACAGAAAAAAGACTGAACATACTGCAAATTATTTTAGTTCAAAATAAACGCAGTTTAGCACAAGCAATTTAGCTTATTTATGCTAGTACTATTAAAAATATGATAGCAACGAAAACATCACCAAAGCAAATACGACAGCAATCACATTGACAGCATTGTGGAATGTTACAACACCAATGTGTTTCAATTTGTAAATATACAGAATTTGATTCATTTAGGTACCAGAAATTCCATTGTCATTTCTTTTTATCCTTTAGTTTTCTTTAATAAGTATTCAAGTAGGTAAAAAAAACTAAGAACTTATGACAAGAAAAATGTAAACTGTTTTTACGACTTATGACCTTTACAAGTTAATAAATACCAAGAAAAAGAAAGGAGATAGCAAATATCTTTTATTTCTTTGCTGTTCTCTATTTTCAATAGCACAAAAGCACCAGAAGCACTTTTTATTGCTGTTGAAAAAAAATTGTAGCATAGAACACCGGCAGGTTTTCTGTTATATTTGGACTGTTGCTATTTCTGTTGTATTTTCGTAGCAATTTTAATAGACCATATTTTTTACACCCTGCAATGAATGGCTATTTAAGAAACTTTTTATTTTATTGAGCGACGCCCTGCTCGGTCATTTAAGCCATACGATAGTCTTGCTAGACAATGACTTTACTGTTTTTAAATAGCAAGATGAATACAATTACAACTAAATGGTTAAACAAATAATTTTTAAGGAATACATTCGTTTAAATTTATGTTAAGCAAGTTTGTGTATTTAACATTTTACCGTAGCTGTGCATGATCAATTTTTTTTATCGATTGTTTCGTTTTTCTTCATTAAGTAACCAAAAAAGAAAAAGAAAAGTAAACATGCATGGCAATTCCCAATAAGAAAATTGTATATTTTCAGGGAATAAGCTAAAGTTGAATGAATGCAGGCATGCATGCTTGCATGAATTAAATAAGTGAGAGAGTCAATGAAATGAACTAATACTGGCTGCTTACTCACCACTTGTAAATGTAGCTCGAGCAACAGCTAGCAGCAATATCGTTATTATTTTGCTATTAATGTTAAGCAGCAATGAATTGCACTGCTTTTTTTTCATTTTCAATGTAATTTTGAACCCTTTGTAGTCCCCTTGAATAGTACAAAGTACGTGGCTAAAGCTGAAACTTGTTGTAATTTTTATGAAATGGAAAGTTGTTCCGTAAATTCTGTTTATTGTTGTCTTAGGTCTTTATTGAAATTTGAAGGTATTTTTTCTGGGGTTTAATTCATTTCTTTTTTTTAATTTTGTGTGCAAGTTTTTATATAGTTTCTTTATTTTTTTCATTTTTGTCTTTGAAGTTTTTATAGGCAGTTTAGTTGCATGTAAATGCAGATGACCACCATATGTATGTTGTAAGTTGTGACTGTAACGCGTTCCGCTTAACAGTCGGTTTGGGTTTGATTTGGCTTTTGGTGAACGACTGTTGATAATTTTCGGGTGTAGTTTTTTTTTTTAGCAGGCAGTGTGGGTATTTTAAATTTATGCATTTATTCAATTTTGAAGCGAGCGGCATTCTTTCGCGATTTTTTATGATGTGTCATGCAACATTACACAGTTTTCCCTTTCATTAAAGGTGGTACTAGTTTTAATGTAGCCTGTTTGGGTTGGTGTATGATTAAAGTGTTGTCCGATTGTCAACTTGTTTTGCAGTTGGTGATACGTTTACAATAATTTATAAATCACGAGTAAGAAATATGTTTAATTACTGTGTTTTATGCGTTTTTTCGAAACTGCTTTGACTGCAAATAAAATTTAATTTCCGGTCTCCTATTAAAAATCATCACAGTGATTTAAATAAAAGTAAGCTTTTTAAGTGGAAGAATGCCGCAATATGTGTAGTCATGGAGAGAATAGAATATTCAAATTGCATGTATATTTTTAAAAGTGCACATAGCAGGGGTTATTATTTTCAGAGGTTTTATACTGGAAAGTATTAATTATAAATGCGTTAAAATACTTGTGCTTTACTCGCGTTGAAAACGAAATCTTAATAATTGATTTAAAATTGTAAATTCTAGCAACATTGCCATTATCGTGTGGAAGAATTATCAATGATATTAAGTTGTTAAAAGTTTAGTATACTTGAAAATTTGCAGGAAAATAAACAAGGCAAGAACCCCTTAAAGACCGTAAAATATTTCTAGCAAAATCAAAACCATGATGTTTTTCAAAGCGGGAAAAATGGCAAGGTAAAAACCAAAGCCTGCATTCGCTCCGCATGTGATTTGCCAAAAGCCTTCTCGAAAAGGCTCAAAGGAGTCGTGAGTAAAATAGTGCAGCGAAGTTTTCCTTGTTTCAGTTGGTTTTTAGTTCAACCGTTGAAAAAATAACTAGCGAAATGCACAAAAACCTCGTGTAGAATACATGAAGAGCATATGTGCCATGACGATTCAAGGTCATTTGCCTTAAGATCATATGTAAATGAGATTGGATACAAAAAAAAACGATCTAAATTATTAGTATCAAGTCCAAGGACATACTAGATTTGTTCAACATCATGATTTGGGTATGGTATTATTCTTCAATAATGGTATATTATTCTTCAATATTTATGTTGAAACTTTTCATAGGCGGTTTTTGGTAGAGTCTTCAATATCTTCAATGGTTTTCATCTGTGAGAAATCTGTGCCTATTAAGAATGTATTTCAGTTTTGGAAATAAAAAAGTTACACGGTGTTAGATCTGGTGAATATGAAGATTTTTGAGGAAGGCTGGATATGCGACTGCTTTTGGATCGATGTCAAGCAATTACGAAACGTCCAAAACATACGAAAAAATAGCGTGCCACGTGCTAATAGTTATGCGACGATTCTCAAGAAAAATTTTCTTTACTGCTACCACGTTTTCATCTATAGTTGATACGCCCAGGACGGTGGTATAATTGGCATCTTCGCAATCTTCTTCAAATTGCATGTACCACTTGTAAATATTTCTTTTACTTAGAATAAATTCTCTAAAGGCCACAGTTATCATTTTCGCGACTTAATTTTGTTTTCTATTGAAAATTTAATGCAACGCCTTTGTTTCAGGCCTTAAAGCCAGGAAAATTCGTAATGCATGTGTGTAGATAGTTACTGTTTGTTTCTGCTGTAAACACCACGAACACGTGATTTAGTTGATATTGCCAACATGTGTTAGGGACTTGTGTACCAACATTTTAAAAGAAACTAAAATCCTATGTCTACAGCCCGCGTGTTTTCAAACCCTATCCAGTAGTTAGGATTTATGTGTGCTCTGAACTAAGATTTAAATGCCTTTTAGAGCTACTAGAACTCGGTACTCTGAGCTGCAGACTGATAGCAGATTTGTTTGTACGCTTAAGTATGCAGTCGGAATAGTTGTCGTCTGACTAACTACGGTCTTGTTCAGCTTTAAGAAGTTATTTATTTTATATAAGTTTTGTTCAATCCCTAAGATTCTTGTAATTTGTCCTCCGTTTTGTTTTTCCACCTTCTTTGACTAATATTTCAACTTAGTTCTCGTACCTTTAAAAGGTCTCGCATTTTATAAGTTTATGGCTTGTAATTGTCTGACGTTGCTGCTGGCCTAGATTATAGATGATGCGCAGTATACCATCGTTGGTCCTTTGCAGTGCAGCATCGTCCTTTTTCTGACTACATTGCCTTGATAACCGCTTGGTTTCAGTTAGTCTTGTGGTTCCACGGAGCCATGTTATAATATCCGTGATTTCTCGACTTTTCGTCCGAAGGAAGGAGGAAAAAAGTTTTTGTCTGTAGTTGCTTTACATAGATTTAAGGTAGTAATTTACCGCTTGTTTAGTGCTATTTGTGTAGCAACTAGTCCCCTCGGAAATATGCGCTAAGGCTGCAATTGACCAGGAGTGTCCGGCTCAGTGTTTCACTGTTAGCCGTCGTCTTTACTTTAGACATATGCGATGTTTGGGTATTGCACTACATTGCTTCAATTAACTTTTGATCAAATGATTTTGACTTTATTCTATTCATCACTTCTAGGCATTTTGACGTAAGTGTCGCGTCACACCTTATTTGGATATCTATAGTTAGAATGTACATATTTATACTGTCTGAATCCCCTTTGTTGGTGATACGGATTGTCTTGCTTATTCTAAGACAACATAATTTATTTAATTTTTTTGTGTTCAAAATTATCAGACTAAACCGCATTTTAACCACTGACGTTTATTTTAGACATACTGATTATTTTGGTTTTATTAAAGCTATGATCAACCTTGCTACATAATCGTATGATTCTTCCACTCAACGAGCTTCGCACCCAAATTTATTCCAACCACACTAATACATAAAATATTTAAATGCGAAACAAAATGCAACTCTTATCGATATTTTATGAAATTTTTCAAAATTTTAGCTAAATAATTTACACGATCATAGTTTTTGAGCACATAAACGCTTTCTGACAGATCTAATGAATAAATATAACCCTGAATCATGGCCTTCCGTAATACTTGCCCTAATATCAGTCTTCAAGCTTAATTAGTTTTCGTGGAACTCACACAGTATAATGCAATTAGTTTGAAATAAAATATTTTGCCCAAAAGCTCTTTTAAGCTGGGGTTAAAAAAGAAGAGGTTTATTAATACGTAATAGTATTAGCCAATTTGCGTTTCAATAAAAAATATATTTTAGCTGCAAATTAAAGGCTGTAGAGCCATTAAAAACCTGCTTAATAATGTAGTCATTAATTTACATAAGTACTAACAAACTAAAACTATAATCCATTATATTCAATCAATGTAAAATCTAACAAATATTCCATAATAAATGAAAAGAAAACCTTTCGCGATTAAAAAAAAATAAAAACCTCACGAAAAGGTTGAAGTCAAACTTCAAATTTGGGCATTGTAAACATGACCCAAAGTCATATTAAAAATCAATGTAAATACTTCAGAAATAAATAGCGAATATAAATATTTTCTGCTAAAAAGGTAAACAATTAAAAAAATTTTAAAGTACAACAATAATTTTCACCATGAAACTCTTAAATTGTTTTAAAAAATATATAAAAATTTCATATCCTATTAAACTCTCGAATACTCCTCATAACAAGATGCTGGCAGTTTGATTGTTGCCATAACTGACTTAAAATATTGATGCAGTTGTTGTTGTAACTTTTTTCGTTGTTACTGTTGTTGTCATGATGCCCTTGTGTGTCAAATCAATCATTAAATGTCAACGCTTTGGGACATAACTTTTAAACGGTAATTCATCATAAAACCCACAATAGTTATAAAATATTGTTGCCGTATATCTTAATCTCTGTGAGATTACTTGTTTTGTTTCGTTGGAAATATTGTTAAGGAAACAATGTTTTTTTCTCAATTATGTTGTTAAACAAAACAAGAAGATAATTGCACGACTGGCAAGGAAAAACGTTTATAAATCATTTAAAATACACTTTCATTTTTAATGCTGAAGACTTCAATCAAAAGGAATTTTAGAAGAAAAATGAGAGTTGGAAGTAAGTATGTAAGTAAAAGAAAATGCAACAAAATACTAGTAAATATCTAACAAATTTTGGTTTACACGCTAAAAAATTAGTTAAATTAAAATAATGCTAAATGTGTTTAAAATGGTACTATTACGTTTCTTTACGCAAATTACTATTATTTTTAAAACGGTCTTTTGTATGGAAAAAGTTTTTTTTTAATAAAGAAGTACTTTTTTAAAACAAGGTACTTTTAAAAAAAGTATTTTGTTCAATCAATTACTTTAACAAAAAGATATAACTTACCAAATGATATACATATATATGTAACTTTTTTATAAAATGCAAATTTTCGATTAAGTGGGTAAATATAATTTAAAAAAGTCCCTTTTTTAAGAAACAACACAGTTTAAGTGACCAATTAAACTGTATTTTAAAAAAAGGTACTTTTAATACACTTATTTTTTTTTATAATGTAGCTTGTTAATGGAGTTGTACTTTTTATAAAAAAGTACCTTTTGTAATTTATAATTCGTACATAAAAAAAAATTAGATGTCGGTTTTTTCGAAAAGGTACTTTTTATATAAAGGATCTATTTATAAAAAGCTATTTTTTATAAACTAGAAATTCTTAAAAAACACCAAAATTTAATTTGAAAATGTTAATTTTCTAAAAAAAAGCCCGTTCAATAAATTGATCATTACTAAAAAATGCGTTTTTAACAAAATAAAAAAAAAAGAGTAACAACACTCCTTTTTATATTAAAGGCGTTGTTAATAAGGAGGTACTTTTTTTTATTAAAAGTTTTGATGAAAAAAATACTATTTTATAAGTTAGTTTTCCTCAAAGAATAATTTAAAAAAAAATATTTTTTAGAAAAGCTACTTTGTGAAAAATGTTTAGTTTGAATCAAAAAGTACTGTGTTGCAAATTGTGTTTTTTGATCTTTGAAGAACACCAAATATATAAAAAAAATTTGAATTCCTAAAAAGATTTTTTTTATGAAAAAAAAATTTAATAAAATGGTACTTTTTTTCAGAAATACACTCATTCCAAAAACTTTAATTTAAAAAAGGGTACTTATGAAAAAATTAATTTTTTACAAAATAGATTGTTTTATATAAAAGTACTTTTAACTATAGATGCTCTTCTTTTTTATAGGAAGCTTTTATTGAAAAAAATTTTTTTTTTCAAAAAAGATAGTTTTTCATAAACGGTACCTTTTATACAGCTGTGATTTTTGTAATTATTTCCAAAATTAATAAATTTATTAGACTTTTGGGAAAAAGTAAAATTTGTTATAAAAAAGGATACTCAGAAGAATTAATATTATAATTAAACTCTCTGTGTAAGACATAATAACTCAAAAAAAAAAGCACGAAACAATTTCTATAATAGTTATAATGCCAATGAACCTCGAATGTCACAGAGATACCACAACGTAGCAGTTATAAAGTGGTTATTGATTTTTAAATTGAAGTTTTGGTTTTTTTTTTTTTGGGAAATCAAACAGCAAATCAGGCAAACAAAACAACCGCCAAAAACTGAATGGTTTAAATGAAAAAGAAAACAATGTTTCGCCAAAATCATAAGATAAGTAGACATGTTGGCACTGACAACAATTTAAGATGACGATCGATGATTGTCATAAAAAACAACAACTAACAGTTCAACAAAGTAGCATTTAAATACCAACAACAAAGACAGTAGAAAAAAATCAAGTTTTTTCCTTCAAAACATTCAACACGAAATGATGAAAAGCTTTTAAAGCTGTCAATGTGACATTTTAGTGAAAGTAAAAACTTGAATTAGATTTATTATGCTTAAAAAGCATTACTGCCAGCTACAAAACAACAACTATCTACCATAAGACAAAAATTACAAAAGTTATAAACACATACAATATGATGTTGATGACGTTTATGATAATAATGACGTTTATCTACTGCAATGTGCCTTGTATGTGTGTTTACAAAACAATGTTGTCAGGCTATTAATTTTTGGTATACGAATGTTTTTTTAAGGAAACTAAATGACAATAACAAATTGTAAAATTAAGTATTTTTGTCGTTTACAAACGAAATTCAAATATATAATGAGTTCAAAAGCTTACCACAAGTGTCGTATACATAAAAAAAGTCTTCGAAAAGTAAAGCTTACCTGAAAATAAAAAGAAAAGTGAAATTTAAGTATAAACATCAATATTAATATAATTTTAAAATATCACAAAACTTCCTATTAAACAATATTCTGCATTGCGAAAAATAATTAAAAAAAATTTCTTGTTGGTTTAAGCAAAAAAAAAACTCATCAACATTTCTTCTACTTGAAAGGAGTTTTACAAATGTAGTTGAACTTTAGGACTGAGCCAATGGGTGGAGCGGGTTTTTAATTGGTTCCAATTTTTTAGATATACCGTTATATCTAAAAATGAAGAAAATTCCACGACATAACTCGCGAACAAATCAGCAAAAATGTTGTACTTCTGGTTACTTAAGCGCGGAACCAAATTGAGATATCATTCTCACTGGTTTTCCTATTTTTCGAAAACACCCTCCCCTCCCTGGATCCGACAAGCAGCATTAAAAAGCGAGGTATAAAATCAAGTTTCAATAACGGAAACTTGAGTTATCTGACGTATTTTTTACAGTATTTTGACTAGTATTTTGACGGTACTTAGTCGCACTGAAGTCGTCAACTCGCCTGGGTATCCACAATACTTCAGGTAGGACATTCTCCTTATCTTATTTGCAGATTTCCGGCATTACCGAACCAACTTTACAGGCAGTGCTGATTCTGATTAACTCTTAGCGTATCTGATGTTATTTCAAGCAGCTAACTGCGAATTCATCCCACTAATATCTTGGAACCGTATACACATGTGTCGTCGAGAATAGAGCAAAACATTTGACACGTAGAAGGGTGGCAGTATTTTCTCGGCATCTACAGGGCCTTCTATCGAGCTCTGGAATAACTGGTGCTACAGAAGTTAAGATGGCAGTTAGTCCTATAAATTCTTTGTTTGCTCCAACCAAGCACATCCATCAGTGAGTTTTAAAACTTTTAACTATAATTTGGTCAATATACGTTTTGCGAAGCGAACTGAAGAAGCAGATGGTGCTGTATGTGCAGTAACGATTACCAATTATTTTGCACCATAATTAAGTGGAACAGTTATTAATAATATGTTTTTCTAGGAGTACGGCGCCAGGGAAACATTTTGGGGAAGCGATTTTTCTCTAAACGTTCCAGTCATTTGCCCACCTAGATTGTGCGTTTAAATGCCTCTGTATTATTTTCTTTGCGATTACTTAAAATCATAAATTTTTGTAAACGAACCAGCAGCTTCAATTTGGAAGACAATATTATGCAAACAAATCTGCAGGTTTGGACTGCATGACAACATGGTTCGGACCAATGCCGAATGCTTAAAACATTGGCCGCAACTTGGACTTCGAGAATCGGTAAATCTTAGCCGCCCACCCGTCCGAAATCATATTTAAAAACGAATGACATGAAGTTATCCTTCTAATAAGGCAATTGTTTTGCTTGAAATTTTGTAATCGCTGCAGATTATTTCAATTAAATTTTTAAACCTTTAAGAAAAATACCCTTTATAATGCTTATGGAATATTGCTTGTATAACTTATAAAATATTTGCTGAGGGATCAGGAAATATTGATTGAATTCTTATATTGTTTTAAAATAAAATATAAAAATGCTTCTCACATTTTAAACTTGCAAAGACATTTAAAAGAAAACTCTTAAGCTGTGTTTACATTATGAGTACAAGTCAAAATTGCTATACGTATGGAATTTCATGTGTATGTCAAAACATACGGTTTATAAGTTTTATATTCAGACGCACATATGTTAAGTACTTATAACATAACCTCTCGTTGTTGAAAATAATAATAAAAGTCCGATGTGTTTAAATTTATTATTTTAAATAAGAAATGGATTCCAAAACAGTCAAAATTATGCAGCATAATTATAATAGCAATTGCAAAAAACAGCCAGTGATGTCAACCACACAGTAATTACAAGATTGTGCGGTAAATCACATGTACGACAGTACAGAAAATAGTATAGAATATTAAATTAAAAAGAAATTAAGCAGGAAAATGAATGATGGAAATTTATATTGAAAGTGAATTGAAGTGTTTTTATTTATTTATTTATTTTCTAGGTATGCCTCAACACTCCAATTTGCGGATACGGTACCGATGCTTAAACAAAAATATCGGCTAAACCAATATGCTTGTGAATTGAACAGTGTACACATTGCACACTAAATCAAAAGCAGTAATCAATATGCATGATTTTATGTTACTCCCTTCGATTACCTCGTCAACTAAATCACATTTATGTAAATATATCGCTATCGGTATTAGGGATATCGCCGATACCGATATATCGGAAAACCTAAAATATCCCTAATATTTTCATAAATTTTTGATAATTTATATTACCCAAATTCTTTTATATTATTTGAATCTTATCTTATGGTCTGAATTTTTTGTTCAAATAATTTAATGTTAATTAATAAATGACTCCCAAAATGAATGGAGATTCATCAAACCTTTTTATTTGATTTTTTCTTTCGAACTATATTGGTAATAATTTAATGAATTTGTCTGTTTATTTTTCACTATATTAGATTAAGCCTTGTACTCTGTTCCAATAATGAAATATTTAGAGAAACATTGATTACATCGCTTGAAAAAACGTTTACAGTCAACAAGTAATGTACACCTCACATTGCAAAATACACCCTCGAACAGCTGTTTCTTTTTTTTGTATTTTCACGCAAATATAATTGTCCTACATATTATTTTTGCTTGCATGTTGCTGTACTAGGTTTTAAGTATGAAATTCTTAATTTTTATTACAATACATAAAGATTCAATTCTTCGACTAGTTGAATGGTTGGTATGCAGCATATTCAGCACCCGAAATAGCTCAATAGCTTCCTTTGTGTCCAACGGAAAATAGTTATATGTTGTTAATATCACCTAATTAAAATGCGTTCTTAATAAACATATTTTAAATGAACGGGCTTAATTATAAATAAAATAAAATTATTTATTTATTTAAAATAAATAATATTAATTTTTTATCTATATGATATACTCCATTACATTACAAACAGGAATTAGAAATATATTGATTTTATTTGCTTACAGTAAACTTAACTTAAAAAAGCGGTGTGTAGACATTTTAAACCAAAAGTTAACAGCAGTGAAAACAGCTGTTGTCACATAGTTAACAGCACGAAAATAGAACATGTTCTAAGTAAAAAATTAACACATATTTGTGCATATATGACAAACACACATGTTCAGAGGGCTCCCACTATGTGTATACGCTTTACATATGTAATTTTTACATTCCAAATAACTTGTACAGCTGACGTAAACACAGCTTTAATACAGACCACCTAAAAAGGCAAAACATAATTGGGCCATAGAGTGCTACACTTAAAGCTACAAACTATCAATGCCTTGTACGCTTTAATAAACCATATCCTTATGCAATGCTTTTTTCATATTTTACAGCTTTCCGTTTCTGTGATACATCATGTGTGCATGGTTTCTACTAACAATTATGGCAAATAAATCCATAAAAAATCCACAATATTTTTCCAACTAATTTTCCAGCTGTAGTCGTTTCTTATTTTTTTTTTTTAATTCTACGTTTTTTAAAATGGCAACGAAACCGGTACTAGTAAAGCCCATTCATAAATTTCTACTTCTCTATTGAGACTCTATGATGTATTTTCAATTCATTCATTCATTTATTTGTTTTGTTTCATTCAGTGATACAACGTCTTTTCAATAGACATTTGCGTTTGACCATAATAAAATCCAAGTTTGTAAATACACATATATTTCTTTTATTTTTTTTTCATTTTTATATTTTTAATGCGAAATGGGTAGAAAAATACAGCAATAATACGTTGGTTAATAACAAACCTAATTTATCTTAAGATGTTGGTCCAATTGTATTTTAGTTTTCTGTCGTTGGCACGACTGCATAAAATGCCACAATTTGAACGAAAAACCTTAAATTAAATGTTCTATTTTGTTTAAAACAAAAATAGCAACAAAAAAAAAAACTATTTATTCAGTAAAAAAAAATTGGTTGTAATTTTAGCCTACTACACCCATTTCCTATTTTTAGAGTAAAAATGTGTTCGGCTCTTTTTTATGCTAAAAACCCCAAAGAAATACCTTTCGCTGCAAAATTTTTGCAGTTCTTTACTACTCTCTGGAAAAACTCGAATATTTGCTTTTTTAAATAAGCTCACTTAGAAGCCACGTAATTGGGTTGTTGATGGATAAAAGAGGTGTTCCTGTAATTATTAAGAAGTTGACAATGAAGATGGTGCTATCAAGATTTGTCGAGTATGGACTCTGCGACTCAATGATGGCCACCAACACAATGTGGCGTAGTAATACCTTTTCTGTGGATATGGTCGTTGAACTAGTAGAAACATTCAACAGCTTTGGTTTCCATTCATATGGTTATGCCGATGACCTATTCATTTCTGTGATAGTTTGGGAACACGGAATCATCTCGGTAGAGGATGCAGCAAGCTCTTGTGCAACCCGGAGAAAAATATCACTGTACCGTTTGCGAAAAGAAGTTACAGATTTAAGGACGTTGATTTAAAACTCAACCATTAAGTTCCGAAATGAAACAAAACACTTGAGGGTTATTTCTAATAAGATAATTGCATGGAATCAATATATTTCATATACGAGCAAAAAAGCCACGTGTGCGGTCTACACCTGCCAAAGGCTTTTTTGTATAACGTGGGACTAGACACATTTATGATCTATTGAGTTTTATCACGGTAATAAGACTAATACTGACCTACGCTGCTTTAGTAGAACAGGTCACAACAAGATTAGTGCTTGACAAGGTCTATCGCCTCGTCTGTGCGTCATACACTGTGGCAATGATTACATGCCCGACTTATGCCTTGGGTGCTATTTTTCATATACCCCCTTACATGTCTAGATCATATGTGGGTACTCGAACTTTTTGTGAATACCTCATGCCTTATGTCGTATAACTGTTTAAAATCGTATCTATTTTGACAAAGGAACTCTAAAACCTCATTCCTATCAGGGACCAATCTAGGGGCACGCTCCAAATAGGGTAAGCGCCACTTAGGCAGGAATAACTGCAGCAAAGCTCCAGAGCGCAATTCTAACCCGTAAGTAAATACCCAAAAATTTTACAAACTGATACTTGCGCTATCCTCGTCTGTATTATGTAGTGCTTGAGTTAAGGAATAAGAGGTATTACAAATTTAGTATCGTGTGAATTGCTGTTGGGAGTTATTATAAGCTGTATAAAGTCTCTAAATGAACTTCGTAATGAAGTGAAATAATGCTATGCTGAGTACCCGGAGGAACATGCTGGGAAAGAGAGAAACCCCACATCGTAGCTATACTATGAACAAAACTTGTGCCTAAGCTAATGCGGAATTTGCTTGCTATTGGAGAGTTATAGTTGTACTAAGCCAATCAAAGCAGTTTACTATGATGTCTCGAGAAAAAGAACAAAAGATTCTAAGGCTCGATCACAGTGACCTCAGGATAATCACGAGATTGTTGACCGGACATCGTGCACTTATACCAGCATTTTAAGATATGAAACTCAGAGACTATTAATTCCAGGTTCTGCAGTCTGAGTAATGAGAGATCTGAGCATGTGCTATGCGAATGTCCAGTTCTTGTATTTGACATGGCTAATTTTATCTAATTTTTACGTTCAAAACCGAGCTTTATTTTGAAAAGAAAAATATTGTTGCCATGATTTTGTTCCTAATCCGACCGTGTTTCTTATAAGCAAAAAGGGAAGGATTGCAGAAAAATGAAGTAGGTTACATTCTCGTGTCATTGTGGTTCGGAATTTGGGGATGTTTTGCTTTGATAGAGGTTTGTTAGAGGTCACGTTGCTGTTATATAGAGTTTCTTAGGGACCACTTAAAAATGTTCGAAAATAAATTTAAAATTAATTTTTAATTATGGCAGATTTAATGTGCCTAAATTTTATGTTATAAGTTCTTTGTTAGCTTTTGAGCTATAAAAGGTCCTGTGTTATTCTTTCTCTTTTTTTTGCCACCAGAAAACCATTTCTCCATCATAAATTGACTCAAGGACTGCATATGCAACATTTTAAACAGCAACCTTTTAAGTTCGGCCATTTATTTAATCACTTAAACCTTAATGTTTAACAAATCACACTCATTTCATAAGAACTACAGCTTAAACCACAAAAATAACACTCGCATAACCAAGTCTTTCTTTCAATAGCTGTCAACCTTAAGAAAAGTATGTATGCATTTGTTTGGGACATCCTTTTGTTTTTGCTGGGCTTAAGAAAAATCTTTAAACACGCTTGTATGTTTGATCTAATTTACGATCGTTTTTGTTACCATAATGACACTTTGAGTTTTTTTTTTGTGATCCGTTTGCAAGCCATTTCTTAAGCCGCATTGTGTACTTAACCTGATTCATATCAGGCTTAAATATGTGTACAAGTTTTGTTTATTTTTTACTTGTTTTTTGAAAGACTTTGGTTTTGCCTGTTTGTGCCTGCAAAAAAAAATGCTTTTTAGCCAAACGTGTAACAAAAGACCATAATGATTAACCTTAACATTTATCACCCAACAATAATCAGCTGGTTTATAATAAACTATACAACCCTGGAACATAATTTTTAAAATACACATTCTTTTGTAACAGATAAGCTGCAGCTTATACTCATACACAAGCGTTCGGTCTGGAAAATAAAGTGCTGTTTTTGGGATAATTCGTTAAAATCGTAAACAAAGCCATACATACTTACAAGGAGAAGCAAAAAAGAGAAAAAAAAGCTACACATTGTACACACAAATTGTCCAGAAATGCTTCCGTCATTGACATATAACATGACAATTGATTTTTGTTTTTGATACGCGCCAAAATTTACTACTGTCATCGTTTGCTGTTTGAACGAGTATTCGTTCCGTTTGTATTTGTATGCAATAAATGCTTAAACTAAGTTTACCTAAACTTAGTTTATAGGACAAACGCGTCAAGCTGTGCTTTTTTGTGATGTTTCGGTTTTAGTATCTTTTTTAAGAAACGTTACAAACCAACAGCTGATACCGTAGAATCTAGAAACTGAAGTATTTTATGCAGTTAGAAGTTGAAATTCCATTTGGTTTTGTTTTCTGTATAACACATGTGAGTCACAGTTATGCGCCTTTGAATACAAATACAAAAGTATGTCTTTGGCTAAGAATAAGCATAACTCTGGGGACTAGAAGGTAACAACAGTTAGGCAGAAGAAATCAAACTGCTACCAAATTATATATTACTTATCAACAGAAGCTACAAAAACTAAGGAAATTACACAATAAATTAAAAAAAAAAACTCCAGTATTGCCAGAGTTTACTTTGCCCAGTGATTTATTACCCTACAAAATCCTACAATACAAAAGGGTAAAAAGTCTTACAGAATTCTGTACCTCACCAAAAAATCGCAAACAAATATTATTTTGTGATATCACGCTACCAACCAAATATCTAATTTATGGCTTTTGCGCACTATGTTCGATAATAGTCTTACCAGCTGTCTTGGCGAAGTCAGTTGGCCGCATCGGAGCTGCGAATTCACACCTTCAAAGTTTTTCTTAGAGGATGCTGTTAAAGCCCGACGCAATACCTAATATGTTAGAGATATTAATGAGATAGAAACAGAAACAGTCAACAAATTCTTGGGAAATTGGACTGACAAGTTAGGCTACTGCGAAGCTTTTATCGAGTCTTTCTAATAAAATAAATTTACAATTAGTATTCGAGTCCTAACTCAAAAGTGTTATTTCTGCATTATTACCAATGTAATAACTAATTTACTGTATTTAAATTTTAATAAACTATTTACTATTGGGTAGGGAAAGCCGTCTCACCAGGCTCAATAAGTCTGATTTTCTGGTGCCCATGAAACTACAACAAATCGCGCGCTAGAGAGTTGGACGTGTATGTTTTTGTTTGTTCCTATAGTGGAAACTTCTCTCTGTGGATATTTTCAATTCTTATATACCAAGAGCGCAGACGATAAGACGTAAAATACTAGACGTAAAATCTAGACAAGCAGTACCCCACAGCTGAATTGCCGTATGTCCATATTGGTTTTATAACTGATTTGTATAACCATGGCTTTGTAATTCAAAGCCATGGTTGAGTTAGTTTTAACGCCAAAAAAATTAAATGCAGCTCTGATCGCAAAGAAAATATGTATTAATTTATTGAATTTTTAGACCAACCTGCAAAAGATAATAACCTCCTACACACATGTACACACACACACAAGATTTCAAAGATCTATTGACTCTGTTAGTATATCAAGACCTTTAATGACAGAAAATAATAGAAACGTGTGTGTGGTGCTGAAATTGTACTACAACGGCTGGCCAGTGGAGATTCAATTTTTTATAAACTTCTCAAACTTTTATTTAAAATGATTTATTTTATTTACCTGGCAACTCTGCTTAATGATATGTCATACGCATCAAATTGCTAAGGTAACATAATTTTGGTACGTTTTATGCAACAACAATACAAGAAATAAAAATTAATAACGTTAGTCTTGCCTATTTCACAGTTATCGATAAGTTATCGATAAGTTTGCTCAAAGATGTTGCAAGGTGTACACTATTTCACCTTCATTGACAGATAGAAAACTTACGCAATTACGGCCTTAATTGTGCTAAATTTATCAAACATTAGCTCAATGCCCCATGCAACCCATGTAAAGTCTGTTCAGCGAGATATTACAATTCTGTATGTAAAAAATTTGAAAAGGAAATGGGAGGTGAAATTTATAGTTAGTAAATTTCGTGAAATTTTTAACGCAACTACGTTTAAAATATATTTTTCTCTCCATTTTTCGTAATTTACATTTTATTGCGAACGCTAGATTAGATTTGTACGTTATCACCAAAGTCGAGAACTGAATTTAAATTTTAATTCAATTCATGACTGTACATGTCTGTATATTATAAGGAGAAGTTTTCCAGTTCGAAAGAGCTTTCAATATTAAATATTTAATGTTACTAAGGAGAAACTCCGAGTGTTAACAAAGATTTTTGCCAAAGGTTTACCCGCTCTGATTAATGTCAAAACTTTAAGTACTATTAATTTATAAACCAAACCATTCCAAATGAACTGTTCAAAAA
Source organism: Phania funesta (assembly GCA_963932375.1). Taxonomy (NCBI): domain Eukaryota; kingdom Metazoa; phylum Arthropoda; class Insecta; order Diptera; family Tachinidae; genus Phania; species Phania funesta. The sequence goes on along the minus strand of OZ010653.1, from coordinate 95,581,428 downwards.
GCTGAACTGTTTTAAAATTGCTTTGTGCGGTGCAAAGTTATTAAAAAAAATTATACAATTTCTCTTTCTGTATTAAAATTTGGCAAGTTTCCAGAATGGGTCGTTCTAATTTACAAAGCATTAATATGTATAATGATTTAAACGGAATTGCGTAGCACTAATCAAATGAGTTTTTCGAGAAGATAATTTCGGCGGAATTCCGTATTTTTTTAAATTATAACGGATACTCCAAAGTACCACCTTATGTAATAAGAACAATCTAGTCCCTGTGGATTGTCTACGGCTTGAAAGGTGAAGACTAAACTATTGAGCAAGTAAACCTTGGGACACAAGTGCTAGACTGGTCGTGATAGTGTTCTAAAAGCAAATGGCGGGAGTGTGGTGCTGATTATGTAGTGTGGCGTTGCATTTAGATAGAACACTAGAAAATTCAGAATGATAAATAATTTAAAAACCCAAAAATTTTAATTTGAATAATACGAGTTGACGTTTCCCCGTGAGCTAAATATTATTTTGGTGTTTGGTTTAAACAAGTATACGCATAGGGTTTAAAACTGGACAAAATTTGAGCAGAAAATATTTTTGCAGAAGCATCTTGCAATATTCTTTATGCTTCTGAATATACACGGCTAAAGTAAGTAACTTTATCATTTCGACGTGCACCTTACAACAAATTCTTCTTTGCACACACTCACACATTTTATTTTTGAATTTTTTGCGTTTACAAAAGAAAACAAATTGACAACTTTTGTATAGCATTGCTGCAAGTTTTTGTGCATTTCATGTTTAGTTGATTCCTTCCCAGCATATGTTTTTAGCTGTTCAATTCTTTGTTTTATAGTTTATGTGTGCGTGTGTGTGTATCTTACCGCACATTTGAAGCAACAGAGAATAAAATTCTATCTTTAGAACTTTTAAAGGAAAAATAAAAAACGTACATATGTACGTACTTTTTACACAAAAATAAGCAAGAAATTTTACTTCATTCCCGGTTGAGTGAGTTTATATTTAAACTGAAAAAGGCAGGCTAAAGTTGTAATAGTGTTAAAGCTTTTTTAAAAATGTAATCGATTTCTCAGAAATCTTTTTAAAAATTTTCTGATTGTACAAAAAGGCGGTACTCTAATTTTGATTAAAGTTTGAAAATATATATTTTTTGTGGACTAAAAATTTTAAATGAAAATATTAAATTAAGCTTTTGAAAGCTATCTAAAAGTATAAAACAAACATATTAATCAAGCCTTATTATTTAAGCAAGGTTTAAAGCTAAATTTTTTAAAGAAAAATTTCTTGATCAAAAAGCACAAATATTTCAACTGCAATTTTTAGTTTTTAATTCAAGAGCTTTTAAGTTATAAAATTAAAAGGGAACACCCAAATTATATTGCAATATTATATTAGGATGGAGAGTTTTATCGACTCCAATAGACGTTAAATATTTGATATTTTGTATTAATAGATTTTATATGAAAGTTATTGAAAAGCTCTAGAACAATTCTGTTAGAGAAAATGGTGAAAGCTTTTGAAGTTCTTAATTATAACTACAAATTGCCTGTCCTATACAATTTCTTTCAAATTTTCGATTACAATTCAAACCAAACATATTTCAAAGTTTTAAACGCTACATATGTGAAGTGTAAAGATCACAAGTAAGAAGAGCTGAACTTTTTTTAATAATTTTATTTTTAAAATTTAAACTTGAGATTAAAAAATAATTTTCTTCATCTATAAGACAACCGTGAACAAAATTAAGGGGTGCTTACAAAGCTGGCATAGACCAAATAAGCTTGAATGGTGCAATATTTGCACCATTCTTTTTTAAAATAAGTCGCTAGTAGCAATCGTGACCAGAGTTACACAAATTCGAATAAGAACTTTTTAGAAAAGCTTCTCAACAAATTTACAAGACTTTTTACTAATCGACAAAAATCTTAAATTCCAACCGATTATTAAAAGACTAATCAAGTTCTACATCTCTAAACTTCATGCTCTTTTTGTCATGGTTGCATGTGTGGCGTGTATGTGTTGTTGTTTGTTGCTTTTAAAACAAAACAAAAAATATATTTTTGGCTTAATGCCGAATAGAAACTGTTACGTGCAACAACGGCAAATAGCGCAAGCAGCAAGCAATGTTGCGAATAAGACCGCAGCAACTACAGCAAATAACATCACCGTTAAATGGTACAATATTGAAATTTATTTTTATGTTGATGATCATTTGATGAAAATTTTACGATGTCGTATACAATGGCCAAAGCAAATAAAAAAACTTTCTATAGCACAACTTTTGGAAATTAAACAAAAAATAGCCAGAAAGAATTTGAACTTTATTTTTTTTTTCTTGTTTAAAACGCATTTAGTTTTGAACTTTTTTTTTGTGTTTTTGTTCTACAAAGTTTCTAAAGTAATTTTAGTTTTTGAGATTTTAATACTTTTAAAAGTTTGTATGTACAATGTACATACCAACATGCATACTTACATTGTACGTAGTAAGAGTATAGGCGTGTGTGTTTTGATTCTTGAATTTGGAGATAAATTTTCTTTTTTATTTTATTTACTTTAAAACCAGAAATACATTTGTGGGTAAATTCAGTGGAGTTCGAATTTATTGTGCAATATATTGTACTATTTCGGGTAAACTGATTTCCGAAAGCTTGTTTATGACGCTAGATTTTCAATTTAACGTAAGTAGCTAAGTGGTAGTTTCATATCTCTGATAAAACAATATCTAGCTTACCAAGATATATTTACATTTCTTATTTTGTTAGCTTTCTATAATGGAAAAGAGCTTTAAGCTGTTGTATCAAACATTTTATGAGAGTACAGATGAGGAATCATTTATATTTATTAGCTTATTTAAAGAGATTCATAGCTGTCTTTTGAAAAGATCTTACGAGCTATAGTTTGTAAAATAGCAAAGATTCAAGGACATTAAGGTGTTGCTTAAGAATAATTATGGTAAATTATGTTACGCTTTTATGCTTCGCTAAACCCAGAAGCCAATTAGAAAGCTTTTTACAGCGTTCTTGTAGAAATTGTTGTTTTTATGTTACATTTGGAAAGGAACAAGAAACAGTGTGTACAAATCTAATTTATTAAAGATATTACAATGATCTCAACTTTTCTTGGAAATTATTATTTAGGATAAAATGTAGAAATGTAAAAATATATTTTTCCCTGTAAAATAAAATTTTAATTGAAAATCATATACATAAAAAAATTATTGGGAATATATACTTACTAAAATACGCAAGTTGCTATGAACAGCATTTTAGAGAACCCCTCAGTTCTCTCTACTAGAGACTTGATAATATATGAATTAAAGAAGAAAGCGACGGTTATAGCGGCTTTGTACCATCTTTTGATCGAAAAGTCACACTGCAGATAGCACATAGCCGAAACCGGTTTGTCTTCAAACCAAACTCGTCAAGGGATGACGGAAATGTGTTTCAAAAATCTACATTAAATCACCCTCGCGGAATATCAAATCAAGAACCAAATGTAAAAAAGCTTTTATATGTGACAGTTTAGGGTTAAATGTAACAATATTATATCCAATGGTGGCGTTAGAACCGGTTGAAAATTATGCACTTATATAGCTGGCTGCATGGGCCATGAATGTTATTCTTGCTAAGGAGCAGTATTTTTATTCAATCTACATTGATAATTCACCACAACCCTTTCATGAATTGGTTGTGGTCGACCATCGTAAGAACTTTTAGTTTTAGACCCATATAGGCCTCGAGGACTGCTTTCTTTATGTCCGGGGGATAAAAATACATATGATATGTCACCAAAAAGTCTTGCCACGTGAGCTATTGTATTATATAAACTTCGTTAATCGTTTGGCAATTAGAGAGTGTGTTCAAGTGTCCACAACATGTTTTAGATCATCGAGTTTTTTGACATAAATTAGGGCGATATTGATGAAATTGGCATGACAGTCGGCACAATCAGCTCCGTATATCATGTAATTAAGCATTATTAGATTTCCTGTTATGGAGTTATTTAAAATGCAACATATACGGCAAGAAACCTACGTCCAGCCGTGCATTGAAAATGAAGCCACTGCTGCATCATCGAGGTTAGACCATATATAAGAAAATTGTTCACGGAAAATATTGCAAAAATTCTAGCAAATTCCCATGTTTAACTTAAATCTTACATTATATTTGGGGTCATCTTTTTCTGAGAAATCTTTAAGTTTTTTAACTAAAAAATTATAAAGAAGCTTTTTGTAAAACCTAAAAAGGCTTAACTTCTTCTATTATTCTTCTCAGACGGAAAAACAATAAACTATTTATATTATTTATTAAAACTTTTATTTCGATAACATTTTAAACGAATAATTTTAAATATTGGACTCATATGTATATACATATGTATACAATATCGAGGCTGGTAGCAGATTTATATTTTCAAACTTAAAAACGTAATAATTGACACGAAGTTTTATTTACAGCATTGAACGATAGAATGGAAACGCGGATTTTATTTTTTAAAAAGTATGTCATCCAGATGTCTGCCGTCGAGTTGAAAATACTGTTTAAAATGGAGCCTTGTATTCTACAACACACGCTGCAGTGAAATTGAGCAGATTTCTCGTCGAATGAAAAAAATCCATGGGAGTTAGATCGGGCGACCGAGGTGGCCATGGGATGTCCCCAAAGCGACTGATCAGTTTTTGGGGGGAAATTTTCCCGAAGCAAATCCATCGAAGCTCTGGCTGTCGCCCCATCCTGTTGAAACCACGTGTGTGAAGAGTACAGGTTTGGCGAAAAGAATGCCGTAATTATACGTCGATAATTTTCATCGTTGACAATATTCGCCTGGCCTCGAGAATATGCGAAAAAAGTGGTCCAATTATCTCATGCGTGGATAAGGCACACCAAACAGTTACCCTGGGGCAATGCATTGGATTTTAATGTTTCAATCCAGCGTTGCGGAGACCAGTAACGGCAGTTTTGCATGTTGACGTGGCCGTTTAAGTGAAAATGAGATTTACAGTGTGAAACGGTTCACTCAAATTTTTGCTTAAATCAAAGTCACTTGCTTTCAGTTCTGGAACGATTTGAATTTTAAAAGTATAAAACTTCAGATTCGTTTTTAAAATTTCATGAATAATCGCTCTTGGAAAAGGCGCTGATTTACACGTAAACCTCTTTCAACCACTTCAATGTTTTCGAGAGTCCTTGAAAATGATCGACTGGGCCCTGGCTGTGGGACATTCATAGCCGAATCTTTGCACCCACGAACGAATTAAATTTACAATCGGTCAATCACGTATTCACCGAACTTAGAACAAAATTGTCGACGAGCAATTACGTAAGAATCATTACTCTTAAAAAATATCTTCACAGCGAATGCGCGATGCTCACTCGACCATTGCGATATCGTGACTGACAAATTCTCATAATTGATAATTCCAACGGAACCACTCTTCCTTCCTTCGCACAGTTTAATACTTTTTGAAATAATCGTATTTAAAAATATAAATTTGCCACACTTGTCTTAATTATCATAAAAAATATCGATTTTAATTTTCCTGAAACGCACTAATTATGTTGAAAATGTTGTTGGAAAAAACAATAAACTAATAAAATCTTCTCTGGCGCCTGTAATTTTTAATCATTATATTTTACTAAATGTAGCAATTTTCGCATTTATTTATTATCAATTAATTTTTAAAAAATTACATAGTACCTGCAAACATGACAGTTTGCTTTCTACTCTCAAACATTTCCTTAGAACAAAATGTAGACAAGTCAATAATACTACAACAGCCCGCAGGCTAACAACTCCACATATAAATTGATTATTTAAGCATCATTGATCAAATAAAAGTAAAAGTCAGTAGTCAGCAAAGCATTTATTTATTTCTTGGCCAAAAATTTAAAGGAAACATTCGAACTTAAAGATAAAAAAATAAATCAACTACATAATAGGTGTGGTAACCACAGCAACAACATGAATGTCTTACCAACAATAAGGGCAATAAATGATTAAGATGGGTATAAATTAAAGTCCATTTGAACTCTTGAACCGCCCATGCAATGTTAACGCATAATCATTTTTACGTAGCACCAATCCAAATATAAAAAACACCGAATGCCCAAAAAGCCATCACTGTGGCGAATAAGTAAAAATTGCAATAATGAAAAGATCTGTGGTATTTCTTATTTCTCTTAAATTGTTTAAGCATTTTTAAGAGCCTGTTTACTTTTTACGGCAACGTATAGAAAAGGGTCAAATGTATAAAACTGTTTTTTTTTGGATTCGGAAAAGGAGACAAATACAATGGTTTTATTATTTTGTTTTGTGTTGCATTAAGACGGGAGTAGCGAGTTGCCAAATAAAAATTTTTATGATATTGGGGCCTAGAGTTTTGGGCAGTGTGGCTTTTAATTTGCACGCTACGCTACAATTCTGGTAAATGTGGTCAATGTTGAGCATTTATCGGAATACTTGTCTACTTTACGCTTCAGTATCCGTTTCTAAGTACCATACAATATGACACTGCATCAGTTTGCAGTATATAAAATACTAGCTATGATTCGGCGACTTTTTACTTGCGGTTGAACCGAAGGAGGTAAGAAGTTATTTTTGTGAAGTCAAACCGTCAATATATTAAATAAATATAACCTAACAACTGGGTGAAAAGTTAAGCTAAATTGATGGGCGTTCCTTAACTTGTAAGTAAATGTTATTTTTTTAGACGTGTTGAATTTTAAAGTTTAATAAAACACAGAAGAATTTATCAAATGACTTTCTCCCAAATGGTTAACTCCCAGCTTTAAACATCAAAACAATACCTTAAGTCCCCCCGATTTTCAGAAGAAAATTGTATTGAGGGACGAAGATCATCTCTGTATAGCCGGTCACCCGAAGACCAGAAATGTAAACTTTGACGTATGAAAATTGCTAGAAGCAGCTTTTTTGCCTTGGTCAGTCTCTAAAGGAAGAGACAAATATAACATGTAAAAAATATGAATAACATAAACAAAAGCAAAAAATCAGAAAAATTAAATAATGAAAATTAAACTTATCTTTTAATATTTACAGCATAAGTTATCCTCTAAATATTAAAAAAAGTTATCCAAAATAAAGAAGAAAAATTTAACAAACAGAATAGGAGCGGTAAATCCTTTAAGAAAGAGACAGATAGAGAATGAGATCACTTTATTTTCGTGTCACCTCTGCTTACTTTGTGTAATCGGTGACGATAGTTAACAAATTTTGTGCATTTGGTGGCAAGATACCGCCAAAAGTTTTAACCCTCATTTTATATACACTGGCGCACACAGGAAAAATGCACTGTTAGGTTTTTTATTATCACTACTGATCGCTAGAGGCCAATGAATTCATGGAAGTAAGCGTTTGGCCTACAAGACTCTAACACAATCACCCCTATCGTGAATAAAATGTGAAATTTTTGTTCCCATAAAATTTTCATTTCCCAAGTAGGGAAATTTGCTATCATGAATATCATGGGAACGTTTGTTTTGCTATCAATATGTAGTGAGTGTACAAGAGGGAAGAAGAAAATATAAATAGTAAAAATTATTAAAAATTTGTGGGTAAGTGATGTAAAAAGTAATTAAATTCACTACAAGAGGAGGAGATTCAGCAACAGCGGATAGCTCGTCGTGCTTTGCGAGATGCATCTAATCCATGCACCTAATCCATTAGAGTTGCCCGATGCATTGTAAGTGGGTTAAGTTTATTTAAAGAATATAAATCAATTTATTTCCATTTCAGATTTATTCAACATTACGTGGTCAATAAACCGGCGTTTTCATACCTGTTGAATATTTTGACAGATTATCTTCCGGAAACAAAAAATCATTTGGTATTCCGCCAATCGTAAAACTAAGCGCATACTAACGTTTTTTGCAGAGGGTGGATACCAAAAAGGTGTTGGAAGAGATTATGAAGTAGGAATGGCGCAATCCACTTTTTGCTAGAAGAAACCAGAGCTAATTGTCAGGAGTTCTACAGAAAATTTGGCATACCCGGCGTCATCGGATGTATTGATCCATCAATCTTGTAAGTCCAAATAAAAACAACCACCATTATTACAACAGAAAAGGAAATTACAGTTTGAATACCACTCTCGTAAGTATACATTACGCATTCATAAAGCTTGTAATTAGATATACAATTTACGATTTTTTAGTTATGCGATAGTAATATGAGAATTACGTTCGTTGATGCCAGACATCCCGGATCCTATTGAGAAGCATGTCATGTTGCACATTATTTATTTATTTAGACCTAAAAATAGTTTTAGTTAATTTATATATTCATTAAAATGTAACAACTACTTACATTTTTTTCTAGATCCCCAAAGAAAATAAAATGAACAAATTGACACAAAAAATGGGAAAAATGTCTTTGAAAAATCCCTTCATGATAAGGCGAAATTTTGAATGGGAATATTTTTTGTGCATGTCATTCACCGCTGAATTACATATCAGAAAATGGGAACACATTTTATGGGACAAATTATTCATGATCGCACTTTTGGTAAATGGGAAAAATTATTCATGATAGGGGTGAATATGTATTTTTATTGGTGGAGTCGCTTGAAATACCTAGTCTGAACCGATAAACAAAGGACAATTGATAGCCATACAAGCTGTAAATCGGATGGAATTTTGGGACTAAAACCAGATTCGGACCAGCTTCGGGGCCATATCGAGGTTAAAAAATTTTTCAGCAATGAACGCACTCAACAAACTCCACAATGGACATTCCTCGTGCCCGATTGAGGGCATGGTTATCTCACGCAGAGGTAGTATTAAAATGCACACAATTTCGTGTATGAAGTCGCAGGTTTATGCCAATAAGCCAAAACTTGTCAATGCCCTTATCGTCAACAAAAACCAACCCAACGCAGGATCTATACGGCACAGTCATTGATAATTGGAGCTCTGGCATTAATGTAATTTATAGGCCTTTCATATCTATAAAGGAATTTGCGCAATACCACACACGCAGTCTGTTCTACTAGTATTATATATTGACTAGAAACCCGTTTATAAAAACTCATATTCAAATAAAACTTTTATGAAATCGTTTTTAAAATAACGCCAATTTCATCTACGTATGTCCTAATTCGCTTCTGTACTTAGAAACAGGAAGATGTTTTATTAATAATTTTATTATTTATTTCATAGTGTGTTTCTAAGTTTCTATAAATCATGCCTTCTGGGTATCGAACTTAGTGTTTTTATAAAGTGTCGGTCGATCACCAATGGTGATGGTGGCTCTTAAAGTTATGGGTTGTCTCTTTTGGGTTTGATTTTTTTTCCTTGAGCCAGGTCATAAGGGTATCAGACATGTGTGTAAGAATAATAAAATCTTATTGTATTTATGATGATGACGATGATCAACATCATCATCATTTTTCTTTTCTCTCTGGTAGTAATGAACTTTAACTTTTTTCTTTAGGTTATGTTTTAAAAATTATGGTGAAAAGTGAATTTTTTTTTAAGATTTATAAATTTTGATAATCGTCATACAGAAATACATAAATATACGACTTTTTCTTTGCCTTTAAAGTTCCATACTCATATGTCAATATACAATTAAACCCAACTTTTCATATCAACTATTAACGTATTTATTTATGTTTAATACACAAACTCATTCACATCTTTTTGCCAATGTTAGAAACTTGACTTACCAGTTTTGGTAAGAATTCACAAGCATGTTGATCATACCAAATACCACCAACTTGTCAATCAAAAAAAAAAAAAGGTATAATACAAGCAAGTGGAAAAAATACAGAACTTAACAAATGCAAAATCTTGCCTAATACTGATTTTCCCGCGGCTGACAACAACAGCTAATATTTTTACAGCAGTTTTTATTATGCTTCTCTCTTGATGATATACTCCATAAGCGTAAGTGGCAGTGCTATGACATCAACAATTGGAGCATTAAAAAGAATACAAACCAACTCCTTGTTTTATATTTCATCGACCCTAAAATTTATTGGAAGATGGAAAAACGGATTAAAAATCTGGAATAGCATGTTAAGATATACTAAGAGTACACAGCTTGCCATTAACAACTTTAATTTGGTTTCAAATAATTTAATGTTCTCAAAATACTTCTTGTCTCAACCAATTTTCTATATAGAAAATATTGTTTGTGACAAGAAATCTTTTATGTAGAAAGTATCGTTTGTGACAAAAAATTGTCTATATAGAAAATCTTGTTTGTGACGAAAAATTTTCTATATAGAAAATCTTGTTTGTGACAAAAAATTGTCTATATAGAAAATCTTGTTTGTGACGAAAAATTTTCTATATAGAAAATCTTGTTTGTGACAAAAAATTGTCTATATAGAAAATCTTGTTTGTGACAAAAAATTTTCTATATAGAAAATCTTGTTTGTGACAAAAAAAATTTCTATATAGAAAATTTTATATTTGAAATTCAGTGATTCAGCTTAAAATAAAATACATTTTCAATAAAAAAAATCGTCATTCAAAGGGTATTTTCAGAGTTCAGAGCATTTTATTAAGAATCCAAATTCCACTTCGTTATGAATTCCATTGTTTGTTTGCTGGGATATTATGGATACTAACTCCTCCTACCTTATCTACACAACTCAACAAAAAAATATCAATTGGAATTTTGTAGTGCATTCGTTTACAGAATCCTGGCTGTGGAGCCGTAAGAGAGTGCCTTAGGCAACATTAAACATGATTACGATGGTGATGATGATGCTGCTGATAGCAAACAACAGCAACGAAATAAAAATGAACAGTTTTCTAGCCAAATTTGGTAAACATGGAAATTCCGATTTTCAATATAAGTTAAGATATGACATTACAAATATAGAATATGCGTTTTTTCCTTTCTTCTGTGCCAAGATCTATATGTTTTAAGATGAAAATAAAATTAAAAAAAGACATTGTTTAAATTTTAGTAAAATGTGGTTGTGAAGCTCAAACGTTCAGGCCTACAGTTGCTTAAAATTAATGAAACTTTTAATGCTGTATGTAGTCACTTATTGGAACTACAAAAAATATTTTAGAAAAAAGACATGAGACGGTTTTTGCATTGGAATAAAACAACTTATGTTATGACTTCTTCCCCCAAATTGTCGTCCATTCTGTCAAATTGATGACAATAACAAATTTCTTAAATGTAAATGTTTTTTATTTAACTTTTCTCTTTTAATTAATTCCTGAGCCTTTAATACATTATATACTTATTTATAAATAATATTTGTGTTTATAAAGAATATTTTTCTTTTATTCTCTTGCAGGGCTGTCTGTTGATTGTTGTTTAAGAACTTCTAAAAATAAATTTTGTTTTCAACTTAACAGTGTCAAATTACGAGACAGAAGGAAAGAACAGAGTTACCATAACCCTAAGGGCACTGCTACATGTTCATATATATTGAACGCGATATTTATTAAACGTGTAGCATACAGATCGCGGATCGCGGGATTTTGTTTTTGTTTTCTCGCGACATTTTTTTAATAACCGATCTGCACTGCACAAAAATAACGTAAATACTGACGCGATAAATATTGAATATGCAGCATACGCTCGTGATCCATCAATCCATTAAAATGGACGGCGATCCAAATATCACAATATATATTGAACGTGTAGCAGTGTCCTATGATTAGAAATAGAAATCGTAAAATTGAATTTTGGTCTCAGCAGGAATGATCAAAAAAGTCTTGGAATTTATAATCTTTAATAATTAACGATTTTTTATTATTATTTGGTATCTTTTCATTAAGAAAGGAAGTAACTCTGAGAACAAAATTAGTTCTCTTCTTCTGATTCCCAATTAAAGCCTGGCAGCTTTTACGACCTAATGGAAGTTGCTGCTATACTAGTTTTGAAACTTTTCTTTGTCTCTTGAGTAATTATTTATTTTAATTAGTCTTTTGTGGTCAGTTTTATGGGTATTGTTTACTTTGAAAAGTAAATTCTTGTCTTTATATAAAAAGAATCAATTAGTTATCTTGCTTAACATCCAGCACATACGTCTAGTGAGATTTTATTCACATCTTCTTTTATGAAAGTTTCAATATTATTTAATTAATAGTTATTTAAAACAAACTGCTTAAATTCCTAATTAGCGTGTAGTTGAAGAAGAAGCTAATAATTTGAAAGAAATTTAAATAAATTCATAAAGAATAAATATAAAAGAATTCTGTAAGTTCTTTTTGTTGTAACACATAATAAAGAAGAGACTAATAAGTTGAAAGATATTTTATAAATAAATTGATAAACAATTTTTTACAAGAGAATTCTGTACAGACTTTTTGTTGTAACAAATATGCAAATATCCAAATATTTGGAATCCAAATAAATCGGAGTCACTGTTAGAAAACAAACAACAAAAAATATTATTTGCCTGTAACCATAGAAATTTTCAACAAATATGACAAAAAACAAATTTTTTGGAATAATATTTTTGGTATTTTAGACTGCGAAGTCTAAGTGGACCCCAAGCAGATCTGGAAGATTTCAAAAACATTGTAATTTAATTGTTGTTATTTAGACCACGAAATGACTTCAATTACAATTGCATGGAATTGTAATAAAAAATAAAAATTTTTATTTTTCCTATTAAATTTATTTGCAATTAGTATTTTGCAAATTCAATGATATGTAATTTGCGATTTGAATTACAATTACTTGTAATGCAATATTGCTATATTTCTAATTACAATTCTACGTCACTTTTTTAAATTAATTTTTACTTCGGTTTTACCTACAATAGCTCGAAATGGGAATTGAAAAATTCCAATAGCAATTACGTGTAATTGAGTAAACGCATCTGTAATTAATTACTAACTATAGTTAAGATCACCTGCAATATGGTCTCTATTTGACATATTTCGGCTCAAGTCAGCCATTCGATGGACTTTACCAAATAACGGTTCTGGAGAGTGGACGTCATTTCAAGTTTAAAACATTGTCTGAAAGATGTAAGTTAGGTCTTATATGGACCAATACCTTGCAAAATATTTCAGATATCTCGCGATATCTTGTTGAATGTAAAAGACGACAATTTTATTGGTTGGGAAATGGCCTTTTCGCTTCATTTGATATTAAAGTTCTATAGTTCTAATTCATTACCTAATGCATTACGGATGGTTATAGCAAATATATAACCTTCTGCATATAATACCGAAGAGATCTTCTAATGCAAATAGTGCAAGAAGGAAATGAAAGTTATCATGGTACCAATAAATTAATCATAGTTGAAGTATCCATAGTCTAAGAGCATATTATGATAGAATAACATGCTTTTCAACAAATCAATTTATTATTGTAGATAAAAATAACATGGTCGTCTTAGAACAATAAAAAAGCAAAAAATCCGATGTTACTAATTGCCGGCGGCTGAGATATGAACAAATTCATACTTTGATTAAACACCAAAGAAATTTTACGTACTATGTCTATTGAGATTATTTTATAGTTAGTGCTATTAAGTTTATTTTAATTAAAATACTTTTTTTGTGAGAGTTTTAGTAAAAATTTATTAACTCAAGCATGTTGCAATTTGTATATATGGAAATCTTTTAATAATTAAATGTAAACAATAATTTGATTAACGCAACTAAGGTAATATTTAAAATAACCATTTTATGATTGCCATAAAAAAATATATCTATAATATATATAATTATGTTTTCTTCTGACTATAATAAAATATTAAATATTCTTTCGGAAGCTATACGTAACATGTCACATTTAGTAAAATTTAATTTTTAGTGTGACATGTTGGCTATACTAATGAATCTGCCAGTTAGCAATGACTTGTGTTCCGTCGTTCTTTTTTAAAAGACCTTAACGTTCCTGCTAAAATGCATCCTAAAATTTCTAAAGTTTACCTGTAATGAACTTTCATTAAAAATGAGTCTCTCAAACCGGCTGATTAATGTCGGTAAAGAAATCCAACTTTCAAAAGTTTTTCCGCTTAGAGTCGGCTAAATTGGAGTGATATCCTGGATTAATTTGACTTTAAGGGCTTCAATCGGTGTTACTCCAAACAACAGGAAAAGGGCTAGCAGGGTCATATAGCACGATATTGTTGCTCAATTCATGTCTCGTCAGGGAGGGGTAACTAAGTAGCTTATGCATATGACTTTATTCAGGTTTAAGAATTTGGATATCATAGATCTGTAGTGCTTGCTTTTGAGGGTGATAATCTTAACATCGTTGAATTCCAAGAACAGTAGGCTAATGAAGACATCGGTACAAAAGCTGTACAAAGCAATGTGGCAGTATGGTAAATATCATAATCAAGCGCCGATTCTATACAGGCGTTTATTAAAAGACCCTTTAGGACTCTTCTTTAAACAACATAGTTTTTCCCCTTAAAAAACGTTACATCCAAATAACAAACCAAAGTCTCATAATTTACAATTAAATCCAAATTTATTTCCTTTACACATTAGCTGAAAAAATGGAAAGTGTTGTTGACAATTTGTTAACAACTCCAATAATGTTTCCCTATAAATAAAAATGAAAATTACATTCAACCAGAAAAAGTGTATGCTTTGAAAACAATAATATGAGAAAGTTTTGAAAGTTTCATTCATTCATATCTACAAAGCAAACTAATTTTCTTACTAATGCTATTTCACTGGTTTTTATAGTTTCATAGAAAAAATGAGACAATAGAGCTAATTGTTGCTATATAAAAAAAAACAAAAAAGCAGCAACCAAAAACATGTTTTCATAAAGTTTAAATTGTTCATTCAACCAGATATGGTAACAAATTGTTATGGTTTTTATTTGTTTTAATTAGATTAGATAAACGTAAGAGACCAAATGCAAGTTACCAAATTCGATGGTTGTTGTTGTTCCTGTCTTGTGTACCTCGACAGTATTTAGAAAATGTTTTCAGTTCGGAAATTGTTGCTAGAAATAAATACATTTTTAATATTTTGGTCTTATAATTTTCAATTAAAAATTTTGTGGGAGAAGTTTTGGAAGAAATGTTAGTGTGATAAAAAAAAATTTTTAGATAAAGTGACAAAGTGTAGCCTGCCATTTGACAATAAAAGATGATATCTTGTTTTAATGCGGACTTTCCAGAGCTATCCTTTCCTCCTCCTGAAGCGAACCCAACGACCTGAAAATTGGGGCAGAGATGTAAACCTCATTGATAAGTCCAGTGGAATAGGCAACACAACGAAGAGACTAAAAACGGAAATCTTTAAGTTAAATACTCGCAGTGATTAATTGATTGCGAATGTCTCAGGAACACAAGAATATATATTCTCAATGTGATTGCTGTGAGAGGTATTAGCTTTAAAGCTAACGATTATGCAGATTCAATGATGCGAAAGGAGGTGGAAAACAATCAGTCCATGTTAAGTAATCTCTTAAGCCAAAAGCACTTGCTAATATCCCGATGAGTATGATATAATTTTCAGGCAAGCAGATATCACACAGTGGTTTGAAAACGTTTTCTTATCAATCCAGCAGCTGGTGAACCTTTCAAGATATCTTATCACACTGATGGAATAGAGATGCTTTAAAATCTTCTGGCTCCATAAAGTTTGTTAACTCGTCTATATTAATTTAAAAAAACGCATAAAAATATTACAGTAGCTCTGGAAAATATCGAAAAATGCATACATCCGCTAAAGCGGATGATAAAGAGATATAAAAATACGCAAATTTCTTGTTCCTTGTTTGGCCAGCGCTAAGTCGTTTTCATCGATGTTGTGGACCCAATTAGGACTTTTCTATAATAAAGGCCATATTTTTTTATAAAATTTAGAATAAAGGCCAAAATGGTGATTTTTAGCGAATTTAATCTATTGGTGGGATGTTGATTTATTTTGGTGAACAGTCGGTTTTTTTACGAATAAGGGATTTTGATGAATTTTTTAAATACAGGAAACATCATCAGCCTCTCCAGTAGAACTATTACGAAAATTAATTCAGAGAAATGTATAATTGAATTCCTTAGTTATGAAATATCATCACAACAGCAAAGACAGAAATCACAAAATTAACTCACCTACCAATTACAAAGGCACCTGCTTACAAAGAGTCTGGTAAGAAAGCATAAATAAAGTTATCAATAAATATAAAAATACGCTTCACAGGTAGATAGATAAGCAGATCCCACTTACAATAATAACAACAATTAAAATCACATAGAAATATGTGGCGGAAAGACAACAAATATAATCTTCGAAATACACGCGAGACTGTCAAAGAAGACTCGACACACACGAAATGTTATGAGGAATACAACCAACTAAACAAATATATAATTTGAAAGTTGAATAAACTCATTATATTTAAATAAAAACTCCAAATGCGATCCTAAAACTTCAAAAGAGCTAAACAATATTGCTCTTAGTGGAAGTTTTAAAATAGTGAATGCGTTTTGCGCTGTTTCTCCTATCTACTTTGAAATGTGAATATATCCCTCCTTGGAATTTATAAATAGTTTATAATTTTGAATAATAAATAATAAAAAAAAAAATATCAAAGAAAGGTTTGTATTTAAAAATGCATGTATCGACAAGTGTGTAAAAGAATTAATTAGATACAGAGACAAATTTAAAATTTTAATTTTATTCATGCTATTCAACCTGTTAATCAATGACATTAATTAGGGATTTTATGGGATTTTTTTTCCTGTCCCAAATTTTGATGGACACTGGTTTTTTTTTAAGCGGCCCATGTTCTCATGATTATTAGTTTTATCTACTTTGAAGTAGTCGCCAACAAAAGTAGCATTACTATAAGCTCAAAATAATATTCTTACTTGTTAAATTTGCACATGAATTTTCAGTCATACATGGAACGGTACATACCTAAAAATAGAAAGAAATTTTAAGGTAATTATTGAATTTTAAATGAAACAAATATTTAATATAACTTTCAGTCAAACTCAGCATGTTATGACTGGAGACTTGAATAGTATATATAATTTTACAAATATAAAATAGGGTGATTTTTCTATTACACACTTTAGAAATTAAAAACAAAAGCAGTTTATAACATTAAGATTCAAGATCCAAACTTTAACCTATTTTCGAACTAATTGGCTAGTTTCTCACTAATAGCCACTAATGTGGTTCAGCACCATATAACTCCAAGCGATTTATATGGTTTCTTACTAAATAAGTTAATAGGATTTCTATTCGTATCTTGCGAATGCTTCCGTGAAAACCAGCGCTGCACTTGACATCAATCACTTTGGAAAACGCAATTTAAGGAGTGTTTTACACCGTAGGGTTATTAAAGATGTCATAAGATGGAGAAAAATATTAATGAGGAGTTCAAATTGCATAAAATTGTAAAAACAATTGTCATAAGAAATATGAAGAAAATAATTTACATGTTATTTTTTCGAACAAAAAAAAAAAACGTGAAAATCCAATATGCAAAGCAATGTTTGGCGGGTGTAGGTATTAGCAGACGCCGATTTCGCTCACGATATTGGAGACGGATTCAATTAATATAAACATTTTTTAAGCTTGTAACTATTTTGTATGCGAAAACGGTAATTTTTAATAGCTTTGGGAGGGGCTTTTAATCTTATTTTCCTTCACCTGAAACTGCGCCTAGGTATGGAATTTGACATCAGTCAAATGTCCGCTAAGGCAAGGTTCGGATGATAGGATCCGAGAGGTTGGACTTTCGATAATGCTGCTGCTAATTGTGATTGATTGTTATGCCGGCTTTAGATTACTACCTGATTGTGATTTCAGAAAACTCCACAAAAATAGCGTAGCGGGATGAAACCTCACGACGTAAGAGCCACGTAGTGCAGGCCTGCTGGAACCCGGGAGCGAATTACGCGAAGGGAAAAATATTATTTTACCCCCTAAATGGATACAAATATAAATTTCGCTATGACAAATATATCGGTTTTACCCCAAAGCTTAAACTGCATCTGCGGATACTGGTCGTAATTTGATCAACCAGTCTTCTACACTCGTATCAATAGTGGAAACATGCTGATGTTTCGGCAAAAATGTTCGATTTGGTGTAATTAAAAAAAAGACCATAAAGTCCTCTAGCTGCACGATCATATAGATGACCGACCAGCTGTTGCTAAACTAAAATACGGACCAATGATAACGCCCCAAAAAACTGTCAACAGTGCTAGATGCATCGACATCTCTCTGGCTGTCGCTCACAACAAACTCAACAGATTAGTGTTTTTGAAGTGTTCGAGATACACAAAGCTCTAAGAACTTGTTCTTCCTCTTTTAGCATTTGTCCTAAGATTGGCAAGCAATTTTTTTAACACGTCTCGCTCAGTAGCACTGTGCTGACAATAATAGATCGCAAGTTTTAACAATATTGGAATTTTGAAATTTGCATAAAATAGAGTTTGTCAAAAGTTAATTTTTGAATCAACGATAGTGTCAAAAATAAAACAATTTGATACGATTCAGGCGATCATTTTATCAAAAACAAAATCACATTCATTGGTTTCAGCTTGAAATTTTATTAAGTTTTTTTTTGCTTTTTAGTTCTTTTTGATTAAATTACTAACTCATTTAACTATTTATTAATTCATTTAACTATTTATTAAACCAAAACATTGATCAATTAAGTTTACATTTAATAATTATTTATAGCAATTAAAAATTTAATTGAATCTCAAGCTGAAGCCAACCAAAACCTGCAGCAGCGTAAACTTCCCAGTAGTTCTGATTAGAACAGATGAGTATCTTGTTAATATCTTGATGTAGGATTCATTAACAACATGATAATATAAAAATTAACTCATTTATTATGAATGATAAACCTTTTTTATCGCCCACTTTTATGGATATTTCTCTGTACTCCTATTTAAAACTTTATATGCAAAATCCCTATTTACAAACTCAAACATAAACAATTTATAAACTTTAAAGAAATTAAATTTTATGGTGAATTAAATGTGAAACTTTTAATTACTTTATACACATAAATTTTTGGTTATCATCTATCTTTGCATGCAGGCAAACAAGCAATCGTCAAGAATTATGTTCCATTAAGTCATTAAAATGCAGTTTTTGTTATGTTTTATTCATTAATTAAAAGTAAAGTAGAAAAGCAATAATAATTTTAGTCCATTTTAAATTCCTCAGTTAAATGGGTTACTAATCAGTTTAGAGGAAAAACCCTTTTTAATTACTTTTTAATTCTCTCAGTGTGAGATTCGTTAACTTGTATTCCCACTGTATGTATGTCTGTCTTTGTTGGTTGAAAAAGAGTTTTGAACTGTTATTATCAAGTAGTCGATCATAGACAAAGACAGCAACAACTACGATTATCATTTACAGAAATAAAATTTTATTGTCGTTCCATCGTTTGTTCAATACGATCGATTGTTGTTGTTTGGTAGGCCTTCTTCATTCACCTGCAAAACCTTCGGTGTATTGCTTTGAATTGTTAATTTCTTTTTAAGCTTTTTTTATTTTTACGGGTTTTTTATTTAAGAGTTTTTAATTTGAAATTCCAACCAGTTTCCAATGTTCTGTTCAATGGCGCTATTTCTATTTAAAGAAAATATACGTGACCTACAACCACTAACCAACAGGGTTGGTTGAAGGGGAATTTTGAGACATGTACGCATGTATCAGGTTTCTTGAAATCGCTCTTAAACTCAAGGAGGCATAAAAACTGGCTATGGCCAAATGTTAGTATGAGCGATTATTGTGACTTGCTCAGTGGCCAGCATTCATATTAAAAAATTAATAAAACTAGGTTATCTTAATCAAAATCTCTTTAAAAATTTTACATTTTTTATTATCTTTGATTCTCAGAATACGCAAAGAAAAACATGTTTGTAGCATCGTCACGAGAACCATATTAATTATATTTTTTATAATATAATATTGTGGTAATCATATAACAGTGGTATGGAAAACATTTTAAACATTACATTAGTTGCGATAAAGAAGTTATTGTTTTTTTTTATTCATTAGGTTATTTCCGTTCATAAAAATTACAACTCAAACCACATCCATAATATTTTAACTATACAAAAATAATACCAGATAGCCCATATAGCTAGTGCTCTATCTACTAGTATTATACTGTAACTTCTACAAGTTTTTGCTATTGGAAATAAATACAGTCCAACAATAGCAAATGCAAAAATCAAAATTATTTGCAATCGGAAAACAGAACTACTATATCGTTAATTTATTTATGCAATTAGCATAGCAATGCTCAAAATACGACAGCAGCGAAAACACCACCAGCAAAAAGATGACAACATTGAAGAACGGTGCTTTGGACTAATACAGAATTTTATTTGTTAATTTTGAAGTACAGGAAAAATAGACATAGACCGTCTTTAATAAAAACCATAGCAGTTTTGGTTACTGAAGCCGTAATGCATCAATCAAATGTAGATGCGTTTAAATTGCACAAATATTTAAAAAGATAAAAAAAACAAAAAAAATTTTTTCAACGCACACCTTTGTTATCGACAAAATTTTCCAAACAAATATTTTCGTTATTGATAAAATTTATCCATAGATGTTTAAAAATACAAAAAAAAATACTAATACGAAAAAAATTTTTAAATAAATTTAAAACCACAATATTAAATTGATATTGATTTCGCGCATAAAAGTCGAGCAATGCTGGCCGTATGCCACGAATAAAATGAAGAATATTAGCATTCAAGGCGTCAATTCTTGTTGGTTTATCAGCAAAAACCAGTGGTAGGAAATAATCGAGAGGTGTCAAATCGTACAACTTTGGAGGTCACTTAATAGGCCCATTTCTCGAAATCAGCTTATCGCCAACTTTTGATTTAAATAAGTCGATGGTTGCGATCGCCGTATGCCAGGTAGTGCCATCCTCTTGAAACCACATCTGGCCCGGATCAATGTCATCCATATTTGCATACAAAAATTCATTGATCATGGTGCGGTGTTGATCTCCATTGACTGTAGCGCGGGCTCCGGCCTACATTTTTGAAGAACTAAGGTCCAATGACTGCTTTAGACTGGTTTGGCAATTTTTTGTTTACTAACAAATCCATTAAAGCAAATATGAGCTTCTTTTTGCTATAAAACTTCGGATAAGGTAATGACGATTTTTAAAATATATCTGAATAATTTGGTAGAATTGTTCAATATATTTGCATAAAATTAAAAAAAAAAACAGCGCAGTAAATACTATAGGGGAAAAAACAAATACCCTATACAGAAATGCTAAAATCGAAAAATCATCGAAATCAACTGTTTATTAGGCTTAATTATTTTTTTTTTCATTCTTTTAGTAACAAATAAGTTGAGAATACACAAGTTCAAAGTACCCACCAGATACACATCAGATACAAATGTATTATCTGGTTCTCCACAATGCTTTGCTTTGCATGCTTTGTTTCATACTACAGATTTAGTGTCATAACTTTCAATCATCTTATTCCAGCCAGTTAGTATAATGAAATATAAGTATTTCGGTAGGTTAAATAATATTTAGGACTCAGGTTAAGTTGTTGGTAAATCCACAATATCGTGTGCCAGGTTTCCCAAACAATTCTCATTTAGTTCATGAAATTGCAAGCATAAGATACGATATTTCTAGTTTTTTGTGTATTATTTAATTTTTTTTTTAATTTTCTTTAATTAGCGCAATTTTCTATTTAGCAGAGGTCACACTTATTTTTCCATTATTTAAAAAATCAAAACGAACATTTCATATTTTTTTTTTACTTTTACGCTTGAATTATTGCAAACAAAACGAAAATGGAATAACACTTTGTTGCTTTTTGTTAAGTAAAGTAATTTTTTTTTTTTTGCATAAAGTGTTGTTGTACTTTTGACTATGACTATCTACTGCTTTCCGTCACCTCTGTTAGTATGGTGGGGTTTAAAATCTATAGACAATAACAACTAAAATGCCAAAGTAGCTACAAAAAATCTCATGTTATGCATACGTAATTAATTAATTCGTGTCAATTTAAATTTCCATCGAATCCAATCTAATGGTAGCAGCAGTGAACAAAGTAAAAGTACGTGGGTCGTTGATGTAAGAGAAAGGCTTACGAAGTAAAATTTACGGATTTAAGTGGCTAAGTCTATTAATGTTATATCGTAAATATGAAAACAAGAACAACAAAATTGAGTTTTTAAATTACGAACAGATGTAATTTTTTTTTTAGTAAATTTCGCATCCGCAATAATTACTCTGTTGGTCTCACTAAGATCTTATTTATTTAGGAATTGTTGCTCAAAGTTTTATATTCAGACCATTTTTATTTATCTTAATTTTTGAAACGACCCTCCTTTTAATGCCATAGAGATAGATAAAGAGAGAGATCTTACAACTTTCTCTCTCTCTCTCTCTCTAAGGCTCTGCCAGTCTTGCGTTTGTCGATGTATGGACCGTTTATAATGTGAATTTCTTACTTGTAGAGTTTTTATCTGTGAGCTTCTTTCAATGCTTCATTACAAATCTTACGAACATTTTTTCATCCATAGCGAAAGAGTTTTTAAGTGTAAAACATTAACTAAACATGATCATTTAATTTACTTTCTACTTACCCATATTACCATTTTTGGAAAGTCATTATGAATTTTCCTTTCATTTGGTTTTAATTAAAAGAACTCGATTGTTTAATTTTTATGACTTTTATGCTGCACGACTACAACGGTCTAATGCCAAGTAACTAACATTATCAATTTTGTCGTTATCATTAAAGAAAATTATAAAAGAAAATCAACTCTGTGGCGGTATGTAGAGAAAAAGGAAACATGCGTATACATTTACATTAAAACATTCAGTTGAAATCGTGTATTCAGTTTGAACTTAAGCGATCGATTCTTGTATTATTTTGTAGATGTGTTCTTTGATTATGCAGTTGCGGGTTGAAATGACAAAAACACACACAACTCCAGTCAAATTTTTGAGATGTACTGGGTGAAAAAATTATATTGCTTGAAAAACTTTTATTATTTGACGCAGGTATAACTTACGGCTCCCAATGGTAGATTCATCTATCAAATAATGTTTCTAAAATTCTGCTTTTAAAAATACGCTGTTTATGAGCCCAAATTATTGCCCCAATTTTTTCTCACATATTTACAGTTGGCTTTTATATGTAATTAAATAAAAAAATTTTCTATAAAAATTCCTTAAAATCGCGTAAGTTGCACTTAACTATTTGCGACTTAAAAAAACGCAAAATTAAAAACTTTCCAAAAACATACCAGCACGAAAAACCAGTATAAAGTATAAATTTAGCAAGTTCGTTTTTCATTCTTTCAATTAAAGCGGATTTATTTTTATCAATATGATAGTTTTTAAAAAACCGTAAAACTTGCTATATGCCAATAGAAATCTGTATCATCCTACTGAGTCGTGAGTGCCTTTCGTAAATATCATCTATTTAACCCATCTGATGAGGAAAATTGAATACGAGAGTTTCACATATTTTTTCTATCATTTTTCTGTGGGGTTAGAACGAAGTTTACTCAGCTATCAGCTAGCACTGAAAGCAATTTTATTTATTATTAATGTTACTTCTTTAATTGATGCTGTTTCAGTATCAGACTAAGTGCGATGAAAAATTATAAAAAAATATGAGCAGATTCTCGAATTTAATTTCCGTCATTAGTTGGGTTAAATAGATGGTGTCTTCAATAATCACTAACTCAATGTGCAGACAAGCAGAACGCTAATGAATAGCGGCATAGACTCGCCCAATATCAAAATCTTCAACATTTTTTAAAAATTAAATTATAATTTAAACAAAATTAAATTCTTTCCCGGAAAAGAAACTAATTCTTGTGCATATCAGCAAAATTTCTCCCCCAAAATTCGACATTCACAAAATTATTTTAAACGAAATTGCTACAAAAAACTGGTAAGTGACCTTAGCTACACAACCATGGCTTTTAAACTTAAATACTTTTGACGAAGTATGAATTCTTTTTAGCTATTTTTCTTTTGCTACATTTTAATTTTTTTTCGCCCAAAGAATAAAATTTTTAATTTCCCTCCAAATAACTCTCATTTTAAAGCTTGTAGTAGATTGTTTTAAACTAAATTGCCTAGAATTTTTGTAACTAGTTGCACTTAAAAATATTTACCGTTAGAGAAAACTTATGTATATGAAATTAGACACAAATTCGTGAGTACCTTAAAGCCATAGTAAAAATATTTTTTGAAGGTATCTGTGTAAATTGTTTAAAGTGTGTGTGGATTTATTTCTGCCATTTCGCAATAGAAACCATCTAATATTCATTTAAGTACACAGGTGAACTGAAGCATTTCAGACTTGTATCGAATTATAATTGCATGTTGTGATTGCTGCTGGATGGCGATAAAATAATTTGTTGGTGCAATTTCTTAATAAAAATGAAGGCTTATGAACGCTTATTTTCATTTTTTTATTGTTTTATTTTTGATGGCAATTCAATGAATTTTGTACTCATTTCAGTGTGAATATGAAAGGCGAAAGCATTTTTTTATGATTACGATCGACTTTTTTTGTTTCTACTTACTTTTTCTTCGTTTAAATGTAACCAAAAATCTTACCTTCACTTTGGTTTAAGTACAATTTGGTGTGTATTTTAATTGCTTTTATACGAGGGTGATTATGCAGGTACTCAAACTAACTTAAAGAAATAAATAGCGACAGTTTAGTAAACCCTAAACCTGAAAAAATTATACTTCAGCAAGATGCCAGCTTTCTGCTCTTTTGTTTCTAGACAACTTGCTAGCTTCGCAAAATTTTTTTTAACTTTCTTATATGGGAAAGCATTATGGGAAAAATGTTACCAAACTACCAAGTATCTTAGAAATGGGATGATATTGTACATATGAAGTACTTGGCCCCCATTTTGATCTCAGTACCTTTTACGCCCGAACTTGGCCCTGTTTTCACATATATGTTTTTATGCGGATTAAATGTTACTAACGGCCATATTCTGACACTTGCATCTCACACAAAATTTGTGATTGCGATTTCAACTCGCATGTTAAGTGTTCTGTAACTCGCATTCGCAAGAGTTTTGGCGAGTTCAAGTCGCAAGAGTATACTGAAGTGAACTGCTGTATTTAAACTAAACTAGTTTTTAAAGAAACTACAAAGTTATCAATAAATTAAATTAATAGTGATTTCTTTTTTTTTATTCAAAACTAAAGACATTTTGTAACAAATTTTTTCTAAAAACATGAAATTTAAAAACGTTCTTTGCTTCTGCAATTTTTGCCTCTGTATTTCTTCTTTTGCACTGGCGATTTCAATAAACAGCTAATACGAGTCATCTTCGAAAAATATACGCAGCTAGTGCTGTAATTAATTCAAATGGGTATTTTTTGTAATATTCTAGGTTCAGGTATTAGAAATATTAAAAAAACAGAGTTTTCCTTAAAAACTTTTCAAAAGCAAATCGCAAGTAAAACGCGTGAGTTGCAGACCATGCAGCAATAAGTTTGGCGATTTGCTACTCGCATGCGATTTGACACTCTTGCGAGTGTCAGAATATGCCCGTAAATAACCATTACATGTTAAAGAATCTTCCAATACTACAAAAGTGAAATTTGAGTTTCAATTTCATGATGGTGAAGGGAGACTGTGTTTATAAAAATTCGTTTACTAATTGCTTATATATTTTTTGCTGAACACAGTAATTCTGAGTTCGCCCTCGCAAGTACTACAAATACAAAATTTGATTACTGACTTGATTTAAATTTTTGTAGGCTTTTCTGTAGCCTAATTTTGTTTGTTGTAAGTAGATTTGTAGGTTGTTAAACTCACGTTCAATTTAAAACACGTCCCGACGTTTTATTTAATTTTATTTTTGTTTCGCTCTAAAATCTGTTTTGCCGTTTCAATTATAGGGTGTAGTTCGTTTTCTTTTTTTATTATTTATTTTTGTTTTCAGCTTCTTTTAGTTAAAATTGTAACATTCCCCGTTTGGTTGTTGAATTTCCATGGAAAGTATAAATATATATAAAAAAAAACGTAGCAATTGTAATGAAACAATGTTGGCCAGAAACTTGTAGTAACAAATGGTAAATCAACCATTAAATTAACGCCTATTTACATCATAATAATACAAAGTCTACCTGATGTGGCCGGGCTACAATAAGAAAAACAATAAGGAAGAGGGCACTGTAAGATAAATATACAGGTCGATTTTTATGGACTAATGATCCGTTGGCCGGTGATTTGCTTTATGGAAATTAAAGCAAATTGTATGGGAAATAAAATCGTGTAGACCACATTTCCTCTTAGAATTGAACAGCGACTACTAAAAAAGTAAATTGTAGGAACCATATTTCCTAGTAATTCAACAGCTACGATATTAGGATTTTATGGATATTAGTTACTTAAATGTGTTTAGTTTCAACAAACTTAAACATATATGAAGTGCAAGAGGGATAACAACAATTTGCTTTGTTTCTATAAAGAAAGGTGCGAATGTAAATTTAATTTTATAAATTTAACTTCATAGTTCTCGAAATCGACTTCTTTAGGTGTGCCATGTTAACATTACCTGCATTAATTATCCTTTAATTAACGATTAGAAATAATTTATGTTGCGACAAGCCGCCTGCGCTCTACACCCCTGACGACTCCCGACCTTGAGACGAAACTCAAGTTGCGTAATAAAAATTTAGCCGTAATTTCGATAATAGGCTTTAAAAATTCCCACATATTCGGCAGGTTTGACACGATGCATTAAGAAATAATAAAACTTATTATATACATCATTTAAAAAAATAACTCCCGTCTCTGCCTCTCTGATCACCTTGTATTATAATTTTGGGCGCCGTATTAGCAAGTGCTGTTTATTGTACTTAAAGAATCAATTTTTAGTGTCTATTATCACTGTTTGTTAGGTTTTCTGACAAAGAAAAATTCGGTCGCGCTTGCAACTCATTAATATTCGAAGATTATTGCCGACCTTTACGAAACTTGTCTTAGGTATCCGGTTATAAATTTCATATATTATTCCGATATAATAATTTACTATTTGTCGCTTAATAAATCTTTGCACAGGTCTGAAAGAATGGCAAAATAGTTCTTGGAATTTTGCGAGTATGCAATCACAGACACTCTTTCTACGTTGGTTTCTCCTATGCACTTTAACTTTTTGCAGTGAAACTAATAAATAATTGGCTCGACCAAAAAGAACAAACCATCTCCGGTATGGCGCTTCGCAGACATGCCCAAACCTAAAATTAACAACTGGAAAGTCAATCAAAGTTTTGTTAACCATGTATGGTTCACGAGGATCTTCTTACGATCACACTTGATATAAAATTAAATGGAATGACAAAACGAATCTATTGCTTTTGCTCTATTTTATCACCCTGGTGACTATTTGAAGTAAAACTCCTTCATCATTGATTACCCGTGACCTAACATTAGTCTACAGATATAAAAGGAAAATTAGGCAACAATCAATGAAATAAATTTCTTAATGAAAAATTAATATTTTGTTGGCTGTGTTCTGGACCACTTCAAATTTGTTCCGTCCAAGCTTGAAATTTATACAGAATGACAAAACTAATCCTCTGATTTTGTAGCTATAGACTAGCAGCATACTAACACTTTGTTACTTTGGGCTTTGTTATCTTCAGGATGATGGTTTGGGAGTAAAACTTAAAAAGTGATGATATTCAGATGATATTTTTTGAGTTTTTATTGATTATCTGAGACGAGGTGTTGGTATATAAATACAAAATTGAAAGTAAACAACAATCATCAAAATAGAGCATCGATCAACTCAAACTAAATTCGATAGCCCGACCATGTTGAACACGGTGACTCAGAATCTCATACGCTCATCTTCATACACTTTTCGAGTTCTGCTCCTTCGGTTCAAGTTGCCACATCGATTGAAGCGATTTATGATGTTTTAGATAAATATTTTAAATTAATATTTTAAATGAAAGATTTAATTTTAATTTAAAATTCAATCTTTATGCAAAATGGTTGGTCCTGCTTATAAAAGTTTAATATAAAACTATGGAAATATGGCTTTGAAATGATACCACTATTATTGCTTTCAGTTCAAACCCTGTCTACTGGGACTTCGGATTCATCAACTTGTGTTTTCTTCTCTATTTAATTTAATGTTACAAAATTAATTTATTTCAACTTCTTATAAATTTATAGCTGATTTATTGATATTTATTTCAAGATAATGTGTTGTTTTTCCCATAGATTTTTTTTCAATACAAAGCTGCAAGAATTAAAAAAACAATTTTACAGTTTTTTTTTTTGGTTTACTTGCATTGCTTAACTTGACTTGAGTACAACAACTATTTAACGTGGTTGCAAATGCAACAAGTTGTCTGGTACAATACTGTAAATATTTTTTGTAAGAATTATGCAATCGAACTCTCTCCCCCCTTTTTTTGTTGTATATTTTTGTTGCACAAAATATAAACTGTAAATAATAAATATCCATGTTTAAAATAATAAGAAAAAAATATGTGGCATTATGTGGAACATTAAATTTTTTGTTATTAAAATTTTTCTCTTATTATTTTTTTCCTTCAGTCAATGAAGCCTGCATGAACTGCAGCCACATCAGTAAAGTCGTTTAGTAGGTAATGGTTATAAGACCTATATTTTCCTTCAACAATTCTTTTTTTTTCTGTTGTTGAATCTATTTTGTTTTAATACTATTTTATAGTTTCTGTTGCATTGTTTAAGAAGTTAACAATACGGTAAAAAAAGAAAATCTATTGTTATTTTTTATATTTGTTAGGTTTTTATTACTGCTCTCTAAGGCTGCTTTTTTATTAGGCAGATTTAGTTAGGTGATGGTGATGGTACACAGGATGCAAATGTAATAAGAAAAAATAACATTCGTTCGACAGTATTGTAAGTGATCTTACTTTCGGTTGCAGGTGCTATTTCTCTTCTTTTTCTAAATGAAAAAAAAATTAAAAGATAAGAAAATATTAAGGGTACTCGAAAATGCTTAAAAGCTTTACAAACTGTGTATTTTTATACTCTAAATTAAATGCAAATTCAGTTACACAAATTTAGCTTGCCCAACAATCTAGACTCGTATAAGGTGGATTCTCACATATTCCCACTGTCTGGTTAGTCCCTTCACTAGAATATTTATCTCATAAAATCTTCATACTCCAAACATCCAAATGCAATACTGTCGTGAATCGCATTGTCTTCTATTGTAACAGCAATCTCGAACATAATTTTGCAGCAGCTTTTCGATCAGCTGTCGGAAAAAAGTGAGATAATTGAAATATCTTTACTGTCAGTTAGCTCGATTAGCTTCATCGCGAAATCAGGTATGGCTTCCATATTTCTCCCTTTCCTGAAGTTATCACGATCTCTTTTCAGCTCTATTATGCGATATTTATTTAAGGACGTTAGGTTTGCACTGGCAGGAGTGAAAGTTTAATAAAATTTCTAGCAGACAACACCATATGCCCAACATCAGACGAACCGGCGTCAATGAACGTGAACAGTTTGCTGGAATGCACGCGGCAGAATCGACATTGATTATCTTAAAAAATGTATAATAATTAATTCTGAATATCCCAACTTATTAAACCGATTCAGCGACGATTCGAAACCAAACTTTATGCCTCTAATTAAGAAACAAGTCCTCAGGACAATCCAAAGAAGCATGTAAAAATCCATGCTTAAAGGTACGATTTACCTCTTGTATCACGTTGGCGGAGCTAGCATCCAGAGACTATTTTGCCTTTAAGCACCTTACCTAAGAGATATTAAGATCCAACGGTGACAACATTAAATAAACAAATGTCTACCTTAAGCCACTCAAGAAGTCATATTTTTTGGAAAGGAAAAAAATTGGAGAACATGTATTCAAGTTAAAAGAAGACTTTGTCAAACCTTTGTATGTCTATCTCCGGGATTTATGGACTCGCCCATATTATTCTGTTGAAATTTTGCATATATTATAAATTGCCATAGGCGGGAGAGTCATTTAATTAGTCGGTTTTTTAAAATAGATTTAATGAAAACCTCAGCTAACTCACGCATCTAAAACAACGTCAATATCAGTCGTAATGCTGATTTTAAATCAAACGAATTGTCCAATCTTAATTTAATATTAAGTTGAAGGGTTTGTAGTATTCGGCCCAGCCGACCCTAGCCCTCTGGCCTGTATTTTCTAGATGTGTCTTCCATTGTTATCATTAGTATTTCACTAAAAGTAACTACTATAATTTTAATGTTGTTGTAGGTTCAAGCTATTAACCTATTGATCTAATGAAATTTACTCTCTGTTTTTGTGTTTTCTTTTTCATTGTCTTATACAGGCGGGGAGAATAAATCGTGTTGTTATGGTGTCACACTTACATACCAGTTTAGAAAAAAAACCCCCATCCATATGTAAGCATGTATATATGTATGTGAATACTAAAAACGTAAAACAATCCGCATTCATAATAATGAAAAAAATAAAAATACAAAACGAACTGAAATGACCTCTCATGTAATATTGCATGAGAGTACGACGTACTTGCGAGTATAAAAAAATCAATTTTTAAATTACATAAAAATTTTGAAATACTACAATTGTAAAATACTTTGGGTAATTACGTATTTGGTTTTATACATATAGATAAATCATTGGTTAGAAATCAAATTTTTAACATCTTACGGAATCATCTTTTCAGGCCACCATCTTTTCAGGCCAGACATGAATTGCGATAATTTTCGATACCATCGACAGAAGGGAAACGTATTCCAGCTAGGCTGGTCTGTATTGATCAAAACAAATGCGAACAACACAATTCAACATATATTTGAAAATAAGGCCGAGTTGTTGCTCAAAATGAGGACCAAGTTCTTGATGTGCGCAATACCATCTAGGCGATCTGATAGCTTGGTAAGATGTTTTCCATAACTCTTTTCTATATTTGAAAATTAAAAAAAATACGCCGTAGATAACTTTTTCATATACTTCGGCAAACGATACTAATTTAATATTTAAACATGGCTCTGAACTTTACAGTGGGTGGGTGGGTACATGAGTGCTTTACATTTTAGCTTCAATTTGCAGAGTGACACTAACAACTTCATTCATTGATATTCCATTCATAATTGCTCGCTTCTTATTGGAATTTATATTTTTTAAATATGATTATTTCAAAAGTATTAAGCGGTGCGGAGGGAGGATGGTGCCATTGGAATTATCGATTGTGCGTTGACGGAATGGTCGAGTGAGCATCGCGCGTTCGCTGTGGAGACATTTTTTAAGAGTAATGATTCTTACGTAATTGCTTTTCGACAATTTTGTTCGGTATTCGGCGAATAGGTAATGAATCGAGTGCAAATTTAATATGTTCGTGGATGCAGAGATTTCGCACAAATGCTTCGGCTATGAATGTCCCACGGCGAGGGCCCAGTCGGTCTTCAAGGACTCCCGAAAACATGGAACTGGTTGAAAGCAGTTTACGTGAAAATCCACGACTTTCAATACGAAAAAAAGCAGCCTCACTGGGACTTGGAAGAGCTATTATTCATGAAATTTTAAAAAAGGATATTATGTTCCATCCTTTCAAAATTCGAATCGTTCAAGATCTGAAAAAAATTACTTTGATTTACGCAAATGTTGGAGCGTTTTTGCACTGTAAATACCATTTTTTTTTGGAGCGAAGAGGCTCATTTTAACTTAAACGGCCACGTTAACAAGCCCATACTGGTTTCCAAGGACCCGCAACCCTCGACTGAAACCCAAACCCATTCCATTGCATTGTATGGTGTGCCTTATCCACGCATGAGATAATTGCATTATTTTTTTCGAAAATTCTCGAGGCTAGGCGACGAATGTCAACGTTGAAAATTATCGTATCCCATGGATATTTTTTATCGGGCTACCTCAAAGGGGGGTTTATAATGACAATCCCCAATCTCCTGTTGCTTTAAAGGCAAATATTCGTCGAGAAATCAGCTCAATTGAACCAAGTTTACTGCAGCTGTGGCACAGAACTCAAGGCTCCGTTTTGAACATAGTGTTCAACCCAACGGAAGATATTTCGATGACATACTCTTTAAAAAATTAAATTCGCATTTGCATTGTATCGTTCAAGGCTCTTAATAAAACTTTTGTCAATTTACATTTTTATTTAAGTTTAAAAATATAAATCTGCTACCAGACACACTGCATATATTGTTACTATTGGAATCTCGAATGAAGCGTGTATTTTAGACAATTCCCGCTAGCTTGATATATTTTTATCCAGCAGATAAAGGGATCAATCACTTCTCGAGGTTTGTTTAAAGTCTGAAACTACGAGAAAAGGACTTTCAAGATCCGATTACGTACTAATCATATTATGTAACTAATAGTCCACGGGCACCAATTTTTTGGACTGGTTGTAGGTAGGAATGTGACTGAAGGGATCTGTGATGCCTGTCATTAATTAAGCCTCTTGAAGCTGAAGAGATGGAAGAATGCCTACTCTATAGCGGGAAGGCATCAGACTTTTCAGAGTTTATCTCTTCGGTCAACATAACAATATTACAAAATTGCAAATATGGATCTTCTTACCACAAAGATGGAACTTGCTCATTTGTCTGCAACTATTACTGATATTTCCATATCTTGAAGCCCCCAGCACTTATTAAAATTTCTAATTGGAATATAATTTTATTTCATTAACTAAAGGTGCTCAAGTTTTATTTATATCAATCTTTAATTTAACCATTCATAATTTTTAAGTTTTCTTAAATAAAGTTTATAAATAATGTTATTATTCATTTAATATATAAGAAAAAATAATTTAAACAATTACAAATTATTAACCTCAGCCTGAACGTAAACAACACCCTTAATTCTCTGCAGAAAATTAATTCCAGTCTGACTGTGTTTACACATTTCCTATACTTTTTAATCAATAATTTAAATTCAGCTACAATTTAATTATATATCTCAGCAATAAAATCATAAAGCTGTTTCTTAGAAATTTTATTTTTGCATTTATCAAAAACACACAGACACTCGTTCGAATTCCACTTTTTCCTTATAATTTAATTTATGAGTTTTTATTAATTTCTTTGTGCATTTTTCATACATTCAAAATTACAAATTATGTAGGAGTTGCAGTAGAGTTGAGCAATTACGACAGTGCATTAAACCCTTTTGGATTTTTTTATTTTCTTCTCCAAGCACCTTTAACTCATTCATGCTAAAGCAATCAACATACCGGTGTATGTATCATGTACAATACTTGCATGCATGAATGAAGTAAATAGGGAATGAATGTTTATAAATACCAATAGATTTTGTAGAGAGAAAACAGAAATATTAAATGGAAAAACTAAAAGCTTACACTTGGTTATAAAGTTAATACGTGAAAAAAATATCATGCATGCAAAAACTGAATGATAGACAACTGAATTTAAGCACTCCGTTCATATAAATTCAAGTAGAGGTGCTGGTGTGGGAAAATGGGAGGACATTGGTTTTAGAAATTAGGAAAAGATATATGTAAGTAATGACATTTTATACAACAAACCATTTTTGCTACCACAAAGATAAAGATTTTCCTTTAAACTGTGGAGTCTTCAAGGTAGCAATAAAAAATGTCTCTGGGTTTGCATGACACTGGTATTTGTTATTGCAATTGTGCCGCCTCAGGGAAAAAGTTATGTGAGCTCATTTTGATAGTTTCACCTTTATTCTCCACCTTTTTAGACAGTCCTCTAGCTTATTGATATGAGTCACGAGTTGCTCGGATGCAACGCAGTGCCATCTGCGAAAGATGTTGTCTATGTATTCGGGCTTATTGGCATATCCGCCGTATGGATGATATATGATAGCGGCCCTAACATGCAACATTAAGGGACTTCTGCAGAAATTTTCCATTGTTTAGAAAATTAATCTCTTGACATTACTTTTAAAAGTCTATATATCAATAATAATATGTTCTTCAGAAGCCTGTGAGAGTTTTCCAGTACATCTCGAGTTGCTTTCGAGAATAGCCCATCATGCCAGACTTTATCAAATTAGCAATGTCAATAACTAAAGCTGAACTGTATTGCATTTTTTCAAATGTTGATCTAATAACGGTGGCAATTCTATGAACTTGCTCAATAGTATGTCTTGCTAGAAAACCAAACTATGATTAGGGATGATGCCTTGTTCAAGCCGGATGCGATCGATGTTTCAAATACCTTGGCTTAAACTGATAAATCTCATATGTGCAAAAAAACCCTTTCAAAGAATAATAACAAATAATAAATTAAATAAATTTAGAATATAATTTGTACAGCCGAAATTTGAGTCACAAAAAAGCACCAAAATTAAGGTGGGAAAAAAGTGAAAAAAATGAAGCTAAATTTGGAACTATATATCAAATTTTAGAAGACTTTAAATTCGGCATATATTTCAAATAACAAAAAGCTGAGCAACTGATGAATGAAAATGAAAAAAGGCGCATTACTTAACAGCCCAAATCAGGAGTAATGCTACTTAAGTCGAGAAAGGTTCATAGTTCGAGACATAAACGCCAAGAAGTGGCAAAAACGCTAAAAATATTTGCAACTAAAAAATCAAAATGTAAAAGTGTTATTGATATCAAACAGGGATAAAATTGGAAAACACAAATATTAAACGAAAAAATCTAAAGTAAATTAAAAAAAAACAAATTTGGTAATTAAGGGGAAAGTTATAAAAAATTAAAAAAAATACTCCGAGCCAACGTCAGATTTAAATACAACAGTGGCATCGCCAAAAAACCTAAAAAATAAAATCGAAAAAAGCTAACTTCGTAAAAAGTGCCATACTGGCAAAAAAACCCGTACAAGGCCGAATTTAAGAGAGAAAAAATATTGAAAAGCAAATTAACTATAAAACCGCCTCAATGGGAAAAAATTGACAAATTTATAAAAAAAAAGAAACAAAGTGCAAGTCTTAAAGAAATCCACGATAAAATCAAAAGCATACAAAATCTCAAAGAGAAGAACAACATTTTGCATTGGCTAAAAGGCCTGAAATGAAACAATTTTAACAAATTTAAGCAGGGTTAAACTCCTACAAGCGAGCCTATAAATTGAGTACAACAAAAACCGAAATTGTTATAAATTTCTTTCCGCAAAATTAACTTAGAAGTTATTAAAATATAAATTCTCAACTGAAAATCCAAAATTAAACTTTTTCCAATCTGCTCATGGTTCTTAACAAAAGATCTTGCATTTTTATATACCACATCTCTCCTCTATATTCACCAATACCTTTTTTAATTTTTTTTATTTAGTTTTAAGTAAAAAATCTATGAAATGTGGAATTATAAAATTAATATTATGCAAAGCGAAGTTAACTAACCAAGTTAGTATTTATAAGCACACATGCAGCCATGACTTGAGCAATAACAAAAACAAAAAAATATAACTACCAAATCATATAAACAGCAAAAACACTTACAGGAAAAAATAGTTACAAGAAATGCAATCTTATGGAAAAAACAAAATCTCGATTACAACATAATTGATTTCCTAGGTTTATGTTAGGGCAATTGACCACGTTAAGTCATCTTAAAAACATGAAAGCAAATATTACAGAAAAAATCCTAATAAACGACACAAATTACTTGGTTTATAAAGCCACATAATTAAACTGTTTAGCAACATTTGTGGCTACAATTGATGCGTTTAAGTGCTTAAAAACGTTTTTCATCCCATACCTTTAAGCACATTTACATTTATTGTGGAAAGATGCGGAAAATGATGTTCAAAGTCTTATGAATGAGTCTAGACACATTTCAATGTACCAGCTGGGGTCATCAAAAACTCCTATAAAAACACTATAAAAAGTTATAGGTCCATATTTTAGTGTTTCTATGTTTTTCAGTTGCTTGTATAACCTGCGAGTGTGCGATATCTACATATGTATGTAAACAATCAAGTAAATATATTATTATGTACCTAATTGTAAACTACTCAAGTTGCTAACTTTGTCTTACGTTTTCTGGATCGTTTGAAAACACCTGAAAACCAGAAGCTGTCAATGGAAAAAAAACTGTTTATTGAAACTTTTAAAAGTAAGCGAAGCAACCCCAGGTAAGAAGGTAGATTAAGAAATATGAGTGGAATTTTTAACAACCATAGAAACTATGGAAGGAGTAGTGTATGAGTGAAAGAATCCGACTCAGCTACGGACAAAGAAAGAATATGGACTTTAATAAAGGGTGGTTTCAAAGGTGTACAACTTTGAATTGAAATAATACACTTAGCTTACATAATTTCAAACCAAACTTACTTTCTTTGAAGAATAAATTTATGCCAATAGTATTTGAGTATGAATTCAGGCATGTAAGCGCCACGACTGGCTCGGAGCCAGCACAATATGGAAATCTAATTTTTGACCGCTTTTTCAACCATTTGTCTTTCAATTCGTCCAAAGTTGCTGGCATAAACTAATGACTTTACGTGTCCACAGAGAAATAATCCAAGTCGCACGATCTTGGTGGCCAAATAACTCGACCATAACTCGAGAAATAACGCGTTCGGATGATGCTTCCCTTAGTAAGTCGATTGTTTGACGCGCACTATGGCATGTGACATGTGACATCCCATTCAATTGGTTCCCTAACTGCTCGGTATCATTCGCCGATGACAATAACGTTCTTGCCGACCTCATTTTTAAAGAAGTAAGGACCAATTATTGCACGGGCTTATAAAGCGCACCATCTCCAGTGAATTTTCGTCTTCAAAAGCGGAGATCAGTGTTACTGACATGCTCTTTGCGCCAAAAATAAGCCTATTCATTGAGTAAGATATTGCTATAAAACTCTCGCGAATTGAGCCGCGATTTTTTAAGTAAAATTGCACAGCAAGCATTGGTTTAGCGCTAGCCTATGCATGATAAAATGGGAAACCACACTTACAACAAAGTAGCCAGATCTGACAAAGGTTTGATTAATCCCTTTCTCAAAATGAAACGTTTAAAAAACCACCCCTCGGTCTCACTGGAAATGAATAGATACTGCATTGACATGTTGTATTGAAACCTGTTCAGAAGTTGGGAATAACTTTCCTAATTTCACGCAATCTTCCCAACATTGTTGTTCTTGTCAGTCTGGGAAGCTGCGATGGCCCTCAGCTGTACATCGTTGAGTAGCTTCAAAATAGTCTTTCAGGCTACAACCCAGGCACAAAAGATCATAAGGTCTATAGTATCAAAGAAAAAACGTGGTTGTGGCACAGTTACGACAACCAATTTATGTTCTCTAGAAATATATATTATTGTGGCAAACATATAATGGCTATTTAAAAACATTTTAAACATAACTTGAGATGAATTAAACAAGTTATTGTTTTCATATAATCATTCAATGATTCCTATCTGTAAAAATTACAACATCGTTGAACTCAATCATTTAATTTTTTTTTTAAATTCTGACAACAATTAAAGTATTTTAACTATACTAAAAATAATAACTCTAAACATAAAATGATGGCTGTATAAACAGACGGTATAAATAAAAAAAATTACTTGGTGTTTAATCAAACTATGAGGATGCTGATGACTTAAAAGGTTAGTGCGTTGATATTAAACATTCGATATAATTCGACATAATTGTTTTGCTCTTCTCTCGTTCTTAGAACACTATATTATTATAATATACAATATTGATATGATTCGTTTGCAACCATATAATTCAATCAGAATATGTTGCTCTTAGATTATAGTTATCTCAACCATGTGTTCTCAACCATGCGTTTACGTTCATACAACTTTGGATTCTGAGAGCTTTAAAATCCATACTGTTCGCACGATCTCCTTCGGAGATTATTAGAGAACCATCACTAAATGAGATTTATTTGCCTCGTGACCCTAACATTTGGAATACAAAAAAATATGTTAGGAAAAATAAAGGAGTCTCGCAATACCCTTGAATTAAGCTAGAAATTACTGTGATGATATAATATATATATTATATTTGATGGACCGATATCGAGAGTAATGCCTGGCAATGTCTAGTTCATTTTAACATAAAAAGTCACAATAATTTTCTGAAAATTTTTAGATATAACAATTACGTTTAATATAGTGCAAATAACATTTGATCATACTCTTTAGCATACTTCCCACTTTTTATTACTGACTGACTGTTCCATTTCCAAATATATATTATAAAATATATATAGACCAACATACATTTAATTTATTGGATTTTAATTTCGTCGTATATGGCTCTAAACTTACTTGCTTAGCCTGAAACACAAGTAAAGATTCTTAAATATTGTTTTTATTTTATTTTCCTTCAGCTTATGGCAGCTCAGCTTATATTAAATTAATCTTTTTTATTTTATTTTAATACACGTTTTTCATCTCTCTTTCTATACCTTTCAGTCGATTTTACTAGACACACAAAACAACCACAATAATTTAAATAATTTTTGACAACTGTGCGTTGTTGCAGCATAAACTTGAAAATTGACTAGATTCAGCATTTTTCAAGCCACTTAATTTGTGTGAATTATAAATTACGTATACGTTTTTTAAAGCTGTGTTTACAATTTGAAAATGTTTTAAATCGAGTCTGCATTTGGTTTTTTATGTATGTAAATTTAAACTGGCTGTCATGCATTTTAACTGTTAAGATGCGTGATCAAGGTTAATAATTTGAGAAATAAATTTTAAATACTCATCATTATGAGTTGATTTATTAAAAGAATTAGCTCTTAAACAAGTGTACAAGTGCGTTACTTGCAACACATCTACATCTGCTTTATTTTTTTATTTGCTTTAGAAATTAAAAAAAAAAATTAACACTAATATAACTGCACTATGGAAATTATTACTACAAATAATCGATTATTTCAGGCTTGCTTAAGCCATGTCGTCACAAGAATTCGTTTATCATGTTACTATATCGAATACAGTTCAGTCACTGCCGATTCTATGTTTTCGGGGTTTCGACGACACTATCGTTTACAGCAACACTTATATCAAGAGACTGCCGGGTACATCGACGTTAACGAGGCTTACTATCTATAACTGACCCAGTTCCTTAAAATTTGTTCACCACTCTTTGAAGTGTTGACACATTAGATTCACTTTTTCGACCAACAATTCACAATGATAATGTATCTTTTTGGGTAGCGCTCTATTTTTTTAACAATTGGAGCAATCATAGATGACACACACCAAAAAAAAAAAAAAAAAATATAATTGAAGGTAGCCTAGAGCGACATATGAAAAATAATACTAATATCTTTGATAATAACAATGTGGATCCTCTAATGATTGTAGAAAAGCCAAAAATGCCAAAAGCTGATGTACGAACACAGACGAGTTAAGCTATCGAATGTCTAAAAAAACCGACGCTCTACTGACTTCAGTCACCGCACCCTCACGCTTTTATTAAACACCCAACGTTTTTTACTAGAACCTTTAATAGTTAGAGTTAATAGATTGCTTTTGTGCAGTTGAAAGCCTTTTTTTGTGGATAGAATTTTAGTAAAAATGATTTGGCTGAACTGAAACGTTATTGCTAAATGTAAACAATAACTCGTTTACCACAACTACAGCAATGTTTACAATATTTGTGAATGTTTTGCAGAGAATATAAAATGGTTGTAGCGACAATGTCACAACCATGGTTTTACTTTGCGTTCAGCTGTTAAATATCAGAGTGTTCAGTTTCGTGAACACATGAGATACCGTTTATATCGCAGAATATTCTAGGTTTAATATTGGTTTGTTTAAATTAACTGCTTTTAAAGGGTGTTGCTTTTTTTGTAGCAGAGAAATTCAAAATGGCAACAGTGCACTCTGTTGCAGCCACTACCGAACCGGCTTTGGAATTTATGTTTGTAAAAATGATGATCAGTCAGCTCTGAGCGGTGCAGGGAAATTATTGTCAACTTTTTTACGTCCCTGCCGGAAGACATTAGTTTTGAAGACATATTGTTTCAGGAAGAAGGCGCAATCACTTTACTACAGCTCTCAAGATTTTATATTTAACGCGGAATTCTCAGGATCAAAGTCACATTTGTTCTTTAGTTGAAATTTTTCGCTATTTCTTGCTTTATTAGGTTAATGTATTTACCAGCCAAAATTATTATATTTGCTTTCGTAGACAAAACTAATATTCTTCATCCTGCACTTTGCAGGCTCAATTGCATGCTTTCTGTTACGACATTCTTGATAATGCCACTTCAAATGTATGAAGGCATCACCGCCAAATACAACTTCGGAATGGATTATTCCAGCTGTAGCAATGCCTAACATCTGAATAACTTAAATATCAGAAGTTTATCAGATAGAACATATGTTATTTTTTACAGTTAGTATCGAGGCGTCACGTCAGAGGTTTGGCCGCCGAAACACTACATCCACTATATCGATTTGGGCTATTCAATAGACTATTAGATAGAGATAGCTTGGTAGGGAGGGTAATATGTCGAAGAAATACCAACAGCTTCTTCGTTAATTAACTCTTGTCTTGCTAACGTTAAATCTAAATTATTCCTTCAAACTTACTAAAAAAGTCATTTGTCATAAAACTTTTTGAAAAAGAAGATGCATATAAGCCACGAACATAGCAACTCTGTTCTTATACATAAAGAGTGCTACGCAATCATAATATGGTTGCATTGATCTTGTAAAAAATTTCATAAACTATAATATGATAAATAGGAAACATTTTTCATTTTTAGAGTTTTTTGGTGAGATTTTTGGTAAGACAGCACAACATTTATATCTCGTTAAGGATTGCTTGCTAAATCATCTTAGTAAATGGTTTCCAAATAAAATCATCTCTCACCTATTACTTTTAATCAATAAAAAGTGAGCTTAAGGATAATGAAAACGGGTTATTTTTTAATACAATAAATGTCTAAAAAATTAAAGGTTTAATTTTTTGAACTCATTCTTGAGAAACAATTTTAATAAACCGATCTCATATTGAACTTCACAAAACATGTTACTGGCTCTATGAAATCTTTATATCTAAAAACTGGTAACAAGAATAAATGTATGTATTTTATTTTGATTAATCGCTGTTCAAAATAACGTTCCATGTTCATAATCTTTTTTTCCAAGGGCAACTTGTACAAAAAAAAACATGTTTATAATAAAACTTTTGGATTTTTACAGATTTTTTATTTATTTTTTTTTTTTTTGCAGAAATTATTCTAGTTCTAGCCAAACAACAAATGCCATTTAAATTTGAAATACCATTTATAAATACAAAATGCAATCAAACGAACATATGACACTTTCCATTCCATTCATGGAAATTATTTATTATTAATTAAGTTTGACATACTTTGATTTATGCTTTGTATGAACAGAAAATCGATATGAATAAAAAGTAAGAAAAAAATATTTGCAGTCTATAGAAAATATTCAATAAATTTACACGTTTATCAACTCATATAAATGTTAACGATTTCTTTTTTACTGTCTACGACTGTGACTATGTGTCTCTCTATGAGCTGCTTTTTTTTTAAATTTTTGCTCCAAAAGGTTTGGATGTCAAAATGACAGTGCATAAAAAAATTTAAATGAAATTGAAAATATTTATTATAAAAATAAACTTTTTATTTGCTACACTGACTTTTTTTATTGTTAATAAAAATATGTGTGTGAAGATCAATTCGAATTTCACTAGCAGAGACACAAGACGAATGTTTTAACATTCGGCTTTTGCACTCAACAAAGCTCTGTTAGCCATTTAGGAACTTATTTGCAGTTATCATTATGGAACAAAGCTGACGGGCTGGCATAAGCCAGTATATAGGAATAGTGGTCCAGGAATGGAGCCATAAAGGTGGGATATATAAAATTATTTGAAATTTGAGTAAAAAAAACTTTAAAGAC
This sequence comes from Phania funesta, assembly GCA_963932375.1. Lineage (NCBI taxonomy): Eukaryota > Metazoa > Arthropoda > Insecta > Diptera > Tachinidae > Phania > Phania funesta. Next base: position 95,539,645 of record OZ010653.1, on the reverse strand, counting down.
AAATTTTTGAAAATATCTTGAGAAGATGAGTATTCATTATGGAAAAATGGTGATGGGCATAAGCCACTTTATAGGAATAGTGATCCAGGTAATATTTAATAGAGCCATAAAGGGGGAATATCTGGAATTATTTTTGAATATCGGTAAAAATAAATTTAATTAAGGAAAAATGGTGATGGGCTGGTCCAAGCCAATGTATAAGAATCAAGAAATTTTCAAAAACTAGTTCTTTTTAAATTTTTTTGTACTCAGATTCTGAAATTATTTCAGATATCGACCTTTATTTATTATAAGTACGATAAAGATTCTACATTATTATTAAGCAATATTTAAGAAAATCATTGCTACACGAAAGATGTATCATATGCTGCACGTACTGAAGACTATTTGGCGCTGGTAGCTGAGCGTGTACGCTATGGTGCTGGCACCTGCTTCGAGTAGGACGGCACTATTTGTAAAACCGTCTACAAAAGCATGCCTTCATCCCAATAACAATTTGGTGAACAGAACATTTTACTGGACATACACCTGCACCGGTCATTAACATTAAAGAGGATTCGATCTGGTTTACCGACCGGCACAGCGAGATGTTATAAAACTTTTAATAAAGCTAATTACTCTATAACACTACTAATGATGGTCAGTGCTGAGGTTGGTGATTTATGTTAACCTAACACAAGAGGTAAGATTAAAAAATATATCTTTTATCACTTATCAAAAAAATATGTTTACAAATAATGTGAGTCTGCTCAATGACATAAGGGAGAAAAAATCTTATTTCCCCTCAATAAAAGCTAGTTCAACCGAAAATGACCAGGCAGAAAACCCACCAAAAGTCAAAGGACATTTTTTAAATTCAAGAATGTTTATGTATGAAATGGATTTAATCAAAGATTTAGACTGTTTCACACCAAGTTTTTTTGCGGTCAAGAGTTTCTCACTTCTGGTCAGTGATGTAACCGTTGACCAATTAACGCCGCAAAATGGCTCTGAACCAAAAACGTGTAGAATAAGGGACCGCTTGGATAATTAATCCAGTAACTCGTTGCCTATATATCCACTGGTACAAGGAGACCCTACTACCACGGACCAATTTCTAAAGTACTTCAAACCACTTCAACGTCACTTTGGACCACAATTTTCAGGAAAGGAGGGATTTTAAGACAGCTGAGCTAACAAAAAAAAAAAAAAAAGAATAATCGTCTTCTTAAAAAAATTTCAATTTATAAATCCAAATAGCCCTATTGGCTTTTTGTGTAACATGCTCCACGTGGTGATTCCAAGGTAACTTCTTATCAAGATAAACTCCCATATCCAGTTTTGTCTTAAGAAAGAAAATCACAAGAATAGTCATACTCGGGTTCACCGAGAGAGCATACGTGCTACACCATGACGAAATAATGTCTAAGGCACAATTTCTGAAGTTCGGCAGAACGTTGCTGAATATTCCAGTTGTTAAATCAAGGCATTCAACTGCGTAATTAATAACTACATGCCGCCCTTTCACCAAGAAGGTATAGAAGTTATTCGTGGACTAACAGAGGGAGTATGATAGAGGAGTTGAAATAAAATATTATTCTGAGGGCATCACTTTAACGATGCACTTATGTGCTGACTTATGGCATTGGTCTGATCCATTTAACAGAAAAGTGGTCAAGATTCTTTGTGTAAGAGATCAGCCAATTGAATTATACTCAGTATTACAATGCACACTATGTCCAAGGAAACATTGGTGTAGTTTCCTCTAACCGGTGAGCAAGCAGATTATAAAGAGTATGTATGTTTAATATATTTTCACTCTACACCTGCATACTCATTTTCGCGCGAGAAGAAGTATACAAAACCGTGGGTCTGATACGCAAGTTGATTAACCTCTCCATTTAGTAATTGGGAAGATATGCCGACCTGTTTCCAGCAGGTGGAATGTGTCCAATGACAAAACTGGCTCCAAACATAAAGGCCACATACATTGGTACATAGCAGGGTTCAAATGCACTTTAGGAGTAGTGCAGCAAAGATATCATCTTCGCCGAGAACCTAGATAAACCGAAATCAACTAACTCCGGATCAACACGCCCATTTAAATTATATGATATCAAAACTTTGGAGTTTTCCATTTCAGGCTTCGTAAATTGCAAAGTCTAATTGTAAAACCCAGTTACGTTTGAGAAATAGGAATCCGATGTTATTTTCGGTATGTTACTAATGAACCACGACAAGCCTAAGGTCTGAAAATCAAGTAACAATATATGACATGTGTGGTCATAGCCAGAACTAGGCATTAGACTGGCAAGCATGTGTGACCAAAACGGCACCAGCAAAGTAGTTAGTAATTAAAAAAGTAAAAAGTATTTTGTATTCTTCAAATTTGAATGATCTACAGACAGTATGTTTTGTTATTGATCGCATTTGTTTATTTAATTTTAATTATTCAAACTATTTGTATGTTTTGTATTCTAATTAGGTAACATTTTTATAAAAACGTCAAAGCTTTGGCAGAAATGTTTTTTGCAATTAGCCACCACTGGCTACACTTTTGGTGGGAAATAACTCATTAAAGAATTGTTTAAAATTAATTTAATTTTTAAAAGATAATAAAAATTATTTTAATCGTAAGCGAGCCAGATTAAAAGAATTATTCCGTAAGCAGAACTAAACAATCTTTATGTTCATATTTGTTTTAGCCCCTTGACTGTTAGGACTTGATGCTGCTGTCTGAGGCCCTAATCCCATGGCTATTTGAACATTTCCTTTGCAGTTGTATTTATAAAAAAAAATCTTTATTTGTAATGCTTGTGAGTTTTACTAAAATTTGCAAATAAATACATACTTATATCTTAATTAGATAAGCAGCTTAGAGTATTTTACCCACCATATGTTTCCTCTGTTTTGAAATTAACTGAACATAAAGTAATAAATATTTGCTTGAAAATGCAACATCAATTACCGTGCAAATTCTATTGATGAAACGTATTTAACCCCCACGATTTGGTTGCATTTTTTTTATTTATATTCGAGAAACAGAATAAAAGCTTGAGTCATAAAACACAAAACGTGCAAACAGTCTAGACCAATTAAAATTTTAAATTAATAAAATTTATTTGCGAATTTGACAGTTTTCCAGCTACCGCCGATGACCCAAAATCAAAAACAAATACAATTTACACAAAAAATATATGTACGAGATATTGGCAATTACGTTTGCATAAAAACTTATTTAACACATGTGCGAATTTATCAATATATAAATGTAGAAAAAATACACTGAAAAAAAACTTATATGAGCAGTACATTCAGAAGAATTTTGCTTACCTAGTTGAGCTTTTATGTTAAGCTTCGTGACCATAATTTTTAAAAACCGGAATAAATAAAGGATCTATGGGTGTAAATAAGTCGAAAATAAATAGTTTAACTCCTTTTTTAAGAGAATAAAAACATATTTGTATAAACGTAATTTGGCAACAAGATGTATGTCTGAAAGCCGGCAGTGTTAGGACTCTGGCGTTATAATTCCATCTTGGCATGCTAAGAAGTATTTGATACAACGACAACAATCTTAATAAAAATGTGGGCAGATAATTAAATGAAATGGGTATATTTTAAGCCGACAACAGATACTTTTTAATTTTGTTTTTTTAATCTTTCTCTACATAAGAAAATACTCTGATCCTGGTGATAAGTATTTTAGCTTATGATGCAAAATATAATAGCAGGTATATGTGGATATGCCGAATTATATATACTCGTATTAGGTGACTGTTTAGATATCAAATGGATTGCAGTTTTATTTTAAAACTCCATTTATGCCACAATTCAAATAGTCCCCTTAGGTTCGCCGGTAGTGCGTCAAGCTGAATTTTGGCCATCCGCATTTGTGGCCAATATTTTCCGGATTTTCCGGCAAACTTTTTCTATGAACATCTAGCATTAATTCTTATAACAACACAGTCGTATGCGGATGAATACACAAATCCAACCGCAAAATAATTTGGGGTATCTCACTGGCGGTGCCGAGTTCAGCTGACCGGCGCCGAATCTGCATTTCTGTGTCTTCCTCGATTCTGGCAGCCACGGCGGCTACGTATTAATCTTACACAATCTTTATCAATATTGAGAAACAAGTGAGCCAAGTATACTTCGAAATGCTGGATCATTAAACAGTCCTCTAAGTGAAAGTTCGTGCGATCACGGACAGTCTGACAGTCGTACGGAAGTTAAGATCTTAACGGAGAGTCAACCTAATATAAGGGCATCATGATCCGATAGGGTTAGATCCAGGATGATTCTGGAATGAAAAGAGCGATATAGAACTGCTCAACGCATTGCAGACTGCGCATCATTTGTGTACCGGGTCACCTGGGAAAGGACGGAGGAGAGTGGGTTACCGGTCTTTTTTACGCCAAGATGTATCGTTACATTTAAGAGCTTTAAGAACTGTTGGAGTAAAAAATACTAGAATCTGTGGTGGTAATCGAACTCACAACTATCAGGCTAACTTACACATTATTAATTGCGAAATCATATTCAAGCCTGTCTTGTGGGAGGCGGCGTCACTGGTACATACTTACTTGACAACAAATTCTGTCGAGGTTATCGCAATAACTTACTAATTTCTTCGGAGACGAATTGAACAACATGTGGTTTCAACAGGCACATAGGGTCAACTCTCACGTAATAGAAACTAATTTCCTACCAAGACAAAACGTTTGACAACACCACATCTTTTCTTGTAGAGTTGTCTGAAGTCGCAGTCTATGCATTCAAAGTCAACATAACCGAGACCATTCCACAAACTCTATCGGGTATATCAATGCAGGTGAGTTATAACAAATCGAACCTTCCGCATCTGAGCCATCATGGGGTCTTAAATTCGATCTTGAACCAACTTTATTCGTAAACGTTTTACATACAGTAGATCACTTGGAACTGCATAGGTTTTTGCGCTTAAGGCTCAGTAAAGTTTTAAAACTACTGAATTTTTTAAAGATTTATTTTTATATTTTTCATTCTGATTACTATTATTTTCTCAACATCCCTTTCTAAAGATTAATAAGAAATTGGCTAATTCTTAGAATTAAAAATTTAGCTCAAATCGTTCATATATTAAAGTTTTCCTAGTGTATTGCGCCTGCATTCGTATTCACATAACTTATTTTATTTACTGCTGCTGTTGTTGGTTTTTGCTGTTAACTTGGCGTAACTGTGTCAAAAATGTTTATTCGTTTATAACGAATTCATCAACTTGTTGGTTTTGTTGATTTTTTATATCTTTTTTCACAAAGCATACAACGGTTTTGCTGCTTATTTTCCTTTTTTTTTTTGCAACGATATACAGATTTTTTAATTAAACAATTGTTTATTGTTCATATTCTCTTATCTTAAATTCTATAAAATTTAAGCAAAAATGTTAGCGGTTTCTTAGTGTTGTTAACTTAAAATGTGATAAATGTTTTTAAACGGAAAGAGAGATATTAACCTATTTTAAGATTTATTTTTAAAATTAATCCATAAAAACTTTATAATCGCTTTTTTTTAGGTGTAAAAAATATTTCAAAACAAACTAAGGGAAATATATCAAAAACTTTTTAAAATGTTTTTTCTTCTATTATTTCTTTTTTTTTTGTTTGTGGAAGAAATATTTAGTTTCTCTTATCTTAAATAACTTTAAATAGTTTCTTTTTAACTCACATATTGACCACAGAGCAGAGCAAAAATGTTTATTCATAAATTATAAGAAAAATGATTTGAATATCATTGATTGACATTCAACGTCAATCAATATTCATTATTATTTTATTTTAAGTTGTTTTTTTCCACATGTCAGTTTATTGATCACTGATAAATATTTATTATTTTTTAGAAATGTTTTATTTTGATCGTTTGAATTTTGCTTTTAAACTTTATTTGAATTTTTTTTAAGTTATTCCACATGACAATATTTAATTTAATGACATTTTTTTTTATTATTAATATTTATTTACGATAAAAGGCCCTTGTTATTTCTCATTTTTGTCTATTAAATGTTCATACCTATTTTATATGTGCAGGCGTTTATGTTCACTGCATTTTAATAGAAAATTTACAAAGTGTTTTACTTTTACATACCTGCAAAGAAAAAGAAATAATAAAAATTATTAATTTTTACAATTTATTAAAGAATCGAGAACAACGAAGTGGGAACTTTGGAGATTTTATGAAACATTTGAAATTCTTTTTAAAATATATAATTTTTCACAAAAAAAAATCGACTAAAAACCAGATCCTCGCCAAGGCACACTTAAAGTATGTGCAGGTAAAACATCTTATGTCAAAAAAAATTTATTAAAAATATTAATTTTTAAAAATATAATCAAAGAAACTAAAAACTTAAATAAAAATTAGTTTTTAAATGCGTTTAGCAACAACAACGTATGTGCTGCTGCGCTGTTTGTATGCAAATAATTCCTTAACATCTGCTTGTTTGTCCAAACTATTTTATATAAAGAACGAAAAATTACACTGAAGATGGCACGTAGCCGAAACCGGTTGGCCTCCAAACCAAACTTGACGAGATATGAAGGAAATATGTTCTAAAAATCTAAAAAATCAACACTTGATCCAACTTTATTCCATAAATCCCTTTAGCCCTCGTAATGATCACTTAAAAAAATACGATTTGGCATCATTTAACAAAAATGACATTCGCGTTTATACATAAACACCACAGAGTATTTATTAAAAAAATCTATTCTAATTTATTAAGTCTCGCACTATGGGATTATTGGCAATTTGTGTATTTATAAACACAAGAATGAGTAGCAAATCATACTGTTTTTTAAATGCTTCTCTTTCCGGCAGAGATTAAATTGTCATTCGGTTATAAGATCTAGCAACTTTCCTATTATATGTTTTCAATTTGCTTTGCTATTTTATCATGAGTTGTCGAACGCCGAAACAAAGCTTGCTAATTGCACAAATTTGTATCAAACATCGTGCTTCAGATCGACAATGTTTTTTACAGTGTTTCACTTTATTGCAGCGTAGAACAGCGCTGTGTTTGGTGGCGTATTTGTACTGTTGCTCTATTATAGCATTTATTTTAAACCCTGGCTTTGTGTTCTATTCAGGACAAATTCGAAAATTTACAAAAAATCAATATACTGAAAATGTAATTAATTGAAAAATTTCGAAAATTGGATTTTCAGAAAAAACACCCTTCTACAAAATACATAGATCGGTTTATTAATTGTACAAAAAGATAAATGTTTGCTATTTTTATTTCAATCCAATCTTTGGCATATGGCCACAGGACTGTAGTGTAGTCGGTATGAGAATTTCGAATTAATGTTTGTCGTCAAGTGCGTTTTATATAAATAATTAAATCGCATTATCATTAAGATTGCTTCTAATATCCTATAATAAATCTGTTGTCACGCATGTTTAGTACATGTTGGCACATGTTGCTTAAACCACAGGTTTCTCACATCGAGGTGATCCACTCCTGATATTAGGAAGTTTTTAGTTTTTACTCTACAGCGGGTTTGAAATAATTCGTAGGCTTATAAAATACACCAATCAGTATATTTCTCGTCGATTTTAATTACTGTCATGACATTAGGATAACTCTGAACTTCATAACTAAGTGAAATGATAATCAAATAAGAGTGTCAAAAGTTTATTTTCAAACAACCGTTCAACTGTTTCCTATATTATTATAAATTCTCCACATTTAAAAACACTCTTTTTGTACTTGGCACAGTCAAATGCTTAAATGCCGTTTAAAATTAAAATAATGGAATATAACATTCTTTTGTTTTTATTTCCTAAAAAAAATATATTTTTGTTCTCCCTCCCCTGTTCTAAAATTCCACTATTTACTTGCACGCTGTTTTATGTCTGTCACACTTCTTCTCTGAAAAATGAAACGAAAACCATTTCAATTTTTCAGCTGCTAATATTCATTATCTTCACGCAGAGGTATAGTATTTTTCTTTTTTGTCAAAATAATTCTTTTTCAATTAAAATTTTAATTGAATCTTCAGTTTGACACACAGTTGCTCCTCTTTTATGCAAATGAAATTTTTTGTACAACCAAATTTTGAACAGCAACCTAAAATTTAGCAATAAACCAAGAGACTTTTGTAGCGATATAAAAAATGTTAAAGAAAATAAACTTTAAGTGGGTGGATATGAATGAATGGATAATTTGCTTGTTGTATTCAATATTTTTTAGTTTTTTTTTTTTGCAGTGGTATTTTGTGGCTGTGTATTCGAAAAAGCGTGCATTAATGTTATGTGCACACCTCGAAATGCTCAAACAATTTTGCAGGGTTACTGCTTGGTTTTATTAAACTTTAAAGATATTTTAAAGGCAGTTTAAAAGTAACATTAAGATAAACATGAAAATTATATAGAAATCATAAGCGAAATTGGGAAGTTTCCTACTTTGTTTAACACAATAAAGTATTGGGTGATGTAATTAAAAAAAACTCGTAGAATAGTTAAGGTGATCAGTCCAGAAATGGCGATGAGCAAAATTGTAACTTGTACAGATAATATGTTTCGGCCATGAAACGGCTGTGCGCCAGATATTTGCGGCGTTTAAAAAACCATCAAAACTATCGTCAAAAAATGTGTGGAGAGAGCAATATTAGGTCTAAAGAGGTAGAACACGAGTCTGTAGGAACATGCCGTAAGTAATTTAACAAGTGCATGATTTAATTTTAATTATCATAAAACAAAAAGGGCAAAGAGCGGGGCAAGTTAGACGACCTCATTAAAAATTTTAAATGCGATCAAGATACTTAATTGGTCGCATTTATCGAAAACCTAGATTTCGTTCAAGACAGTACCTTAGTTCACATATTCGCTATGGCTGTGGTCAATATATATTATATAAAGTTTTATTCTGTTCCCTATAAGAACAAGTGGCTATTTGGAGACGCTACAAGGTAAATTGAATTAATATACATAAGTGATGTCAAAACCTCGAACTCGTATATAGAGCCATACTTTCAAAAATATTTTTTTAATTCTCCTCAGGGTTATTCAGGGGACATTCTCAAGGGCCAAAATTTCAATTAAATCCAACATTTTTCTGTACTTAGCTACAATATTGAACTCTGGAAGCGTTTGAATTTTGTTAATTTGTTTGTTAGCCAAATTCCAATTCGTCTTACTGTCTGTTTTGGTTTTTCAATTCAAATTTGTAGCTAATCAGCCCGGGGTATAATAAACAAGAATGAATTGCCTAACAGTTTCATTCGTATGTTATGACCGCTGTGGTCTGAGGCATACATACGTGCCTTTTTGAACAATATAAAATATTGACAACAAAATATAAACATGTGTTATTTAAGTTGGCCAAAACGAAAATTCAAATAAAATAAACAAGCATAACAAAAAACTTAAATTGAATTTATTTGAATTTAACTTAAATTTTGATATCTTAAATTTATATATTTATAAAAACCCGTACATTGCTTTTGAACAATTGTTATGATTTCAATGATTCGCATTGTTTATTTAGAAGCGAAACTGCAAATAACAAGAACGAATTGTAAACAATAAACATTAAACATGCGAGTACGAAATACAAACATTATTGGCAACTGTTTAATTTGCATTTAACAAAATCAAATGTGAAAATTGATAAATTAAAATAAACATTGAAATAATGGGGCACATGTGGCTTTTAAGGAATGACTAAACGGTACAAAGTAGGGTCAATTTGAAAATAAACTTTAATAAATTTGAATTTTATACACCGCACGTTGAAGCAATTGTAAGCAGAGGTAAATACTTTTAACAAAGTTACAATTCTGTGAAGCTTTAACCTAGTTAGAGACTGTAAAAAGTAAGTCGAGGAGTTAAGGCTCAAGCTCATAAACGTGGAAAAAACGTGAGGAATTATAACATCACCCAGAATCACTTAAATTTACTAAGGTTAAGTAAAAAAAAGTTTTTATTCTTTAATTCTTTTTTATAAAATAGTACTTTCTATAAAATAGTACTTTTTAGGGAATGTTAATATTTGGATGAAATACTTAAATATTTAAATTTTCTTTTAACAAAAAAAATGTCCCTTTTAATGCCAAGGTTTTTTTGAGCCAAATTACATTTTGATTACAAAAAGTACTTTACGTATAACAGACTAAAAAAGTTAAAGGAAAAACTTTAAATTTAAATCGTTTAGAAAAAAACATTTTTTGGCTAAAAGTGCTTTTTGATAAAAAATATCGATTTTTTTAATGGCATATATGTCTTGGTCAACATAAATGGTTACTTTTTTTTACTATTTGGCAACTGTTTAACTTCGGAAAATTTTTTCTGTGAAAAAAGGTATTTTTGTTAAAAAAGAGTTTTACACTTTTTTAAAAGTTTTTGTCTACTAAAATAAATAAACAAAAGATTATTGGTAAAATTTTGTTAAAGTACCTTTTCATAAAGAAGTTAATTTAATACTATAATAAATATATGTAAAATACATTGCTGTTTTTCTTTGATCTTTTGGGAGTAATATTAGGTATCTCCCTAGATATATTTATATTTAAAAATTGTTGTGTTATAAAGAAGTTTCTAATTTGTATCCAAGTATTTTTTTTTTAGTAAATATACTGAGTTTTATTTAAATGAATTATTTCTTGGTCTAAAGTACTTCTCTCATTCAATAGTAAAAGTATTTAGTAGTTATAATTGCTTTTAAAAATAATAAATTTTTCGGAATTATTTAAAATTTGTACAATTTTTCAAAGAAACATATCGGTATCAACCTTTTCTTATAGCAATAAAGTACTTTTGTATAAAAACATACTAAGCATATAAATTTTGAAAAAAGATTAGCATATACATTTATAGTACATACAGAATATTTTTTAGTACTGTTTTTGGAGCAAAAGTACTATTTTAGTAGTTCTATATTTTAAATGAAACAACCAATATATGGCATAGTAATAAGTTTTTTTCTCTTTACTTATTAAGCACAGGTGTTATTAGTAACGTAACTACAAGGTCTTACTGTCACTAAGTACTAATTTAAAAGGATATTATTTCTTATTGAAGTACGCTTTAAGCTCTTTGGAAAATAATATTATTTTAAAGCAAAATAAGGAAAAAATTAAACTACTTTTTTCACCACAAGGACCAATAATAAAAAATACTTCACATACAAATATTTTTTAGACATTTGTACGCTTCTATGGGCTTTAAAGATATATGAAGATTTGAGGCAATTCTTAACACCTGAGTATTTTATATTAAAACCTCGTCAGAAAAAAACTATTAATAATACATAGCATTATTTGTAATTAATCGCACAAAACTGCCTCTTATATTACGAATTCTCAATTTTCTCTGCCAATTCAATTTATAAATTGCCGTCAAAAATTAAATTTATGTAAAATTATTCATAAGATTGTAACAACTTTTTTTCAAAACACTATTTATTAATTCTATAATTCTGAACAAGTTATAAATTAATCAAAATAAATTAAATTAATAACAATTAAATAAACAATATTTTTGAATAAACCTTGATTAAGAGGAAAACATTTAGGTTACTTGCATTATCAGCCTAAAGTGAAACGAGGTTAAAGGAAAAATCATAAGTACTAATAAATAGCATGACATTAATTGCGTTCAGTTGAAAATTAAATTGTCTAATAAAACACAAAAGAGAATTAACGAAATAAATTAAAGATATTTTTAAGATCTAATTAAATGAGTTAGACTTTTATCAGCCGATTAGTAACATGCCATTAAATTTTATTTGTCTAAATGGCATAAGACGATTACAATCATAGTGATTAATATTTACAAATCATTTTACATATAACTAAGCAAAATCTTTGGAATATCTTTTTAACAGCAACCACATCACTTTAAGTCATTCAAAGTGTTGCCGTAATCTTAAGACCATTCTAACGTCTTGTTCTCTTAAAGCAAAGATACGAGGAGTATTAAATGAGGTTGAGAGAAAAGCTTTATATAAAATTTCAGTGCAGAATTAAATCTACTTGCAGATCAAGTAAACAAATTTTTAACTATTACTGGCCCTATACGATGACTATATTATGTTCTCTATAACGATATGTGGTTGTAGCAAACATATTATAATAATTTTTTCTAATATATTGAGCTTTAGTTTAACTGCGATGAATACGTTTTAGCTTATTATTAAGTAATTTTCAATCATAAAAATTGCAACATGATTGGTTTGTACAATTACATTTTCACTACTTATAGTAATAAAATGTTAATAACCATAAAATATTAATTGCACACATAATATGTAATTTTCTTTTTTTTATTAAAGTATAACTCAACAACAATCACACAATATTTGTTTTTGAAAATATTTTGTTCTCTAACTGGGTTGAAGGCATTTCTGTCTGCATGACTGAGGTAACCATAACCTAAGAGCGACATATTATGATTGAATTACATGTTAGTAATCGAATCAAATTTTTATTGTAGACAATCATAAAATCGTCCTTCGAGATTAAAATTTTTTCCAAAACAAACGCTGTATAATTGCATCTTAATATTATAATATTAATTTTGAATAGTTAGAATCTTTAGTTGTGGTTTTTTATTGAAAATTATGTTGCTCAATCATGTTGAAATTTTTATGGATGGTTTCCGTTTAATGATTAAATTATAATATTCTTATAGCAAATAAAGTAAAAAACGTGAAAGATATTTTCAGCTAACCATAATATGTTTTTTCCACCAATATATTGTTCTTAAGAAAATGTTTTTTGTGCGCAGTCGCTTTATGGCGACCAAACAATTACAATGGAATTCGATTTTAACAATAATCAGGAAGTAGACTTCAAGACCATTGGAAAAAACTATGCTATCGCATTAAATTAAGGAAAGCACTGTGCTTGAATTTTATTCTATTTTTTTGACATACAAAATTAACTTAATCTTCATGGCACATACTATTTGGGTGCTGCAATCCATGCCATCCGATCCAGATCAAATCAATATAAACATTCTGGAGCGTAAAGCTCTTTGAAGAGGATATGCTTATGCTAAATCCCTTTAGTAATATTTGGAAGAAGACCGAATAGGACGAGTAAAAAAATGGAACAAAATCCGAGTAACCTTATTAGTTTGGCGTGCAGTTTCGTTATATATATATATATATATATATATATATATATATATATTTTAAGTTTCTTATATTCATTGACATTTTTTACTAGCCTTGGCTGTTTTGTAAATAATGGTAAACCACACACACGCTTATTAGCTACAAAGACAAGAATGTAAATTTTAAAATGCCTACACCTAAAATACTGGAGCACCCACTAGTTCAAACCAAGAAAATATGCAATCAAAAGCAATACATTGTACAGCCATATTAAAAACCTGCAGTTTGTTTAACTTTAAGTTTTTTAATGACAATTAAATATAATAAACGAGCTTTAAAATTCATTAAATTTACCATTTTTTGTTCTTAATTACATTTTATATTTACGTCATTTGATGTTGTTAATTACATTTTATCTTTATGATGTAAAAAAACATTTGGTTCTCTTGAAAATGATTATTTTCCTAAAGTAAAAAAGTCCCTGAACGCTGAAGAAGTATTTTAATAATAAAAGCTGCCTACAAAAAGCTGCAAAAAAGATATTTCTTTTATTCGCAGCTGTATAAAATGATAAAATGATTTAGTTTAGAAAACCACTTCGTTTTATTTATTAACAAGGTACTTTTAAGTGATATACTACATATTTCGCAGTAAAAAGGTATTTACTGGTGGAATAGTATGAAAATGTACAAAAGGCATTAAAACAAGTACTTACAAATTCTAAAAAAGTACAAAAATATAGTTTGTGGTAAAAAAGAACTTTTTCTGTTAAAGATACTTCTGGGTTAAATTAGATACTTTTGGTATAAAAGTACTTCAAAAAGCAATTTATGCTAAAAAAGTATTTCAAACATTTTTGCTTAAAATTTGTTTCTACTTTTTGGTGTTAGTTTCTATAACAGGAAAGAAGACAAACGAATGTACGGTACCTTAGAAAATAAATATCTCTCTGAATCACTAATCTTTAAAAAAACAATTAGAAATTTAGAAATACAGTGCAACCTCGATTTAGGAAACTAATAGAAATTTGAGTAGTAGCAAAAATCGAGTGTTGAGAAATATTCTTGCGGCCACTGTGGTATTGAGTGTTTTTTTTTTATATGTGCATTAACCATAATTAAGGATAAGTATGCCTCTCTCAATTTATTAAAAATATCACTCTTTTGGTTCTCATAGGAATTTTTGCAATGTTAATAAAAAAAACATTTCATGAAAGTAGTTTTTTTTAACACTTTGTGAGTGGCAATAATCCAGGTGTTGCGTTGATCAAGGTGTTGCGTCCAGCAAGGTTGTACTGGAATTAGTTTTTCTGCACAAAAGTTTGTTTTTCAAGTACTTTTGATAAGTACAGAACATAACAAGTAGCTTAAGAAAATAACTTGTTACTGAAAAAACTCATTATTATACAAATTATTTTTAGCTAATTTTTAATGCTAAGTCATTTTATTATAAAATAATGTAATTTATTGCTTAGGGTGGATAAGCAACGTATTTCGCTGGTTGCTTAGGCCAGCTTATCAGGACATCTTTACCTAACATTTTGGAATAACTTAAACGTCTTATGCTCAAAATTCCATAAAACAAATGAGATGAGTTTTTAATCTAAGGACTTTTTAAGCTTTAATGCTTTTGTCTTGATTTTCCTGCACTTCTAATTTGGCCGGATTTCGAGAATAAGACATTTAAGTTTTTGTAAAAAGTTAGGTAAAGGTTTCCTGACGAGCTGGCCTAAGCAATCAGCGATATGCACATAGAGACTAGCTTATCCACCCTCAACAATAATTTGCCTTATTTTATAATAAAATGAGTTGGGATTAAAAAAAGTACTCCTTCTCTAGGTACTTCTTGTTGAAAATTATTTCTTTTAAATAAGTTACCACAGATGGCTATGTTCGCTAAGCGACTAAAAGCTGGGTCATGTGTTTTAAGTAATTTTTTATGAAAAAGGACGCACTTGTATATAACTGCTCTTCGGTGAAGAAGTTATTTGTAAAATGTAAATTTGAAGAAAAAAATTTATAAGTTAAAATTTAAATTTTTGTTAAAAAGAGTACATTTGTGTTGAAATAGTACTTTTTGTTAAAATAGTACTGTTGTGTAGAAAAAATGTTAGCATTAGTTTTCATTAGTTCTTTTCTAAAAACAATTTCTATAAAAAAAGTATCTTTTAAGGAAGAGATCCCTCTCCTACTACTTTAAAGCGATAACTTCATTTATTAATAAAAAAAAAGAGCATAAGTTTATTCCGGCTTGCAACGTATTTTGAAAATTCATTTGGTGAAATGTAATTATAGTTATGCACTGTGATAGTTCATTTAGAAACGTCTCAGGCTATTGTTGAGTGTTAAAAGAGATTACTTAGATTCAGTGCTGAAACAAGAAATATTTCATAAAATTATATGCGATAGATTAAAAAATCACTTAACTTAATTGCATATATTGTATTGCAACTGGTATTAAAAGATTTCTGTTTATATAAATAATTGTTATAAAACTAAATGATGTAATAAATTTTTATCAATTAAGGTCTCCATTCTCTTGATGTCTCTTGCACTGTTGCATTAACCTCAAGAATATTTATAAAAAAAAAAGAATCTTAACACAATTCTCTTACATACAGACAAACATATGCTTTTCAAACAAATCTGTGACAAAGCAAGTACAATCAGACGTTCCTCAACACTTGTGCTAATCTATATATAGAATATACATATTTATACAAGAATATTTTATACTATAGATTAAGGTTTGTTGTTCAACTATACACACAAACATATGTATTTATATAAAGAGCAGTACCTATGCAACAGCTAATGTTCGCCCGTGTAGTGTACAAGTGTGTGTGTGTATTAAGGTTGGACAATTTATGAAAAAAGCAGATGTGTAATGAAATGAATTCATGAGAATTATGCATATTATTGTTCTGTTTAAGCCCTTTTACACTAATCTACTTGTCGTTTGATTTTCGTTGGATTTTGGAAGTGTTAAATGAAATGATAATTGTTTTTTGGCCAATAGTTTTGGAAAAACTATTTTTTAATTATGATCAATTCTATTTGTTTTAGAGCAGCAAATAATTTAATAGAAATACGAAACAAGCCGAGGCAAAACATCCGGCGTTGGTTTAAATTCAGGATGGCTGCTCTTGCGAAATTTCGGCATCTCAAGTTGTGCATAGATTCTTTGTTAAAATATTTTTAAAAACAGTACAAAAATACTTACCCTTGACGTGAAAAAAATACATTCGTAATCGATAAATACAGCGGTTATTTTCGAGCCGCTAAAAGTCGAAAAAAATCATCGGCTGCAATGCACTCAGCCGTAACTCCGATAAAATGAAGTTTATGACTGTCGAACTTATATTCATATTATTTACCAGTATCAATACAGATTTTATTCACACTATAATAATTTCTTAGTTTTTTACAGGTCGTTTTACTCAGTGATAAAAATCCGCGTCTGCAGAAATGCCTGAGATTTTCTTTATAAAATTTTACTAAGCTAAGTTAAATTTACAATCATTATCATTTTGGTATGCTCATTGTGATGCCCTAGGGTGAATGAGTAGTACCAGTCAGACGCTGAAGTTCATACAACTTTTTTGGATTATGCAATCTTCTTTATCAAAAATATGCATAACATTCGTGATAGAGTCTTTTAACCGTAAAATCGTGTCTTTGTATTCACTATCTAAGAGCGTTGACTTAGAAAGAGTGGGCCAATCCGCTTTTCCTCTGGACTAAGCAAATTCTTGCATTAGTCATTAAATCTTATTAATTAAATGTTAAAATGTGAATTTCTACATTCTAGTGACGCTACTTAGTGTGCTTCATGGCTTTATTTTCTGCTTGTGTAGGCTTTGTCGAATGCTAAACGCAGATTTGACAAAGTAGAGCGATTCCATATAGTTCCGTTTTACATTAAGCGAGACGAACAGAACAGGAAATAGTAACTGGTTTACTCCGCATCCCAGACGTTTTTTTAACAAGGAATTAATTCTTTTAAACTTCTTTCCAACATTATAAGTAAATTTATACATTCAATTTACAAACGAACAGAGACCAACAACTGCATCCAGGTCTCTGTATTTTTATTTATTTAATTTTGTTGTTGTAATATTTATTTTGGTCCCAACATATCTACTCCTGAGGATTCATTTTAGAGAATGCTTCTTTCTATATTCTGGTTTTCTTGTTATTTTTATACACTTTTACTTTATTTAGTTTCATATTTTTTTAATGCCATATATGTATGTTAATTTTTTTTATATTTTACTTTTAATTTCTTGTATCACTCTTGGATTTTAAGGGTTTATGGCAGAAATATACTACCAGGCTGGCAGACAGACAAAATTATCAAGAACATTTGAAGGCATTATACGCGTACTTTATTTATTTCAATAAATTGTATATGTAAAAATTCTTGTGGCAAATGGAAGATGTGAGGGAAACAAAATGCAAAATACAACAACAAAAATCTGCGTGTGCGGTAAATGTCTTGTGATCGTGTAGAAAATATGAAATATGAGTGCAATGATATAAAAATATATGATACACTTTTATTAACATCAGAGTGTTCATAGAGATTTAAGAACCAGAAAAGGAACAAAGCTCAGAAAATTCAATGTTAAAAGTAAGAGAAGAGTAATACAATGGCTATATAAACATTTTATTAGATTTATATTGATTAATTTTCATTATATGCTAAAACGTATAACAGCTATAACCTTCATAATAATAGTTCGAGAATAAGGCCGTAATATTGGTATAATCCGAGTAATACGACTATTCCCAGAACTAACCGGGCTGGTTTATGAATATATTACAGTTGCACAAAGTGACAGCACAATCAAATTGTGAACTCTATATAGCACTCTATTCTACAGGTCCAAGTCCAACCGGACGAAGTTCTCCTACTTCGTTTATAATACAATTCGTAAGAGCTGTAAGAGTGAATCTCAGTCTGAAGAAAACCTCCAAAAACTTACTGGATAACCATCATGATCAAAGTGATAATTTTCATTGTTTTTTATTTATGCAAGGAAGCACTGTGGATCGATTAAAAATGCTAACAGAAGTTCGTAGTAGGCATTTCATTGCTGTGCTTTCAAGACAATTTATACCTCACAGTAGTAGCAATATGACTCAGGCTTCAAAGTAGAGAAGAAGAGAAGATGTTTAAGATGGACAGCCCTGAAAACTAGACGTCATCAACCATGGAAACTAACTTGGGGAATTGAGTCATTTAACATTATGTGTACGTAGCATTATTTACGGCGATTTTCTTCCTGAAAAAGGAATGTTGCTTTAAAAATACACTTTTTATGATTACAATCGAGCAATGAAATTAAATAATTATAAATAATGTAACCAAATTTCCACACAAAAATTACCATATGAAATAGAACTTTTGTTAGTAAAAGCAATTTAGGTAGAAAGAAATGGGCTGCGTTTGTAAATGTTGTATTCTTTGGAAAGGAACACAATCATGCAGAAATGGCAACATAATACTTATACGTTTGGGTCAGAAAAGAAAACACCATTACCTGAATACGTGATCAAAAGCCGACACATGTTAAATGTGGAAGTCAGCCTAAAGCAAATTGCAGTGAAAACGGAGAGCTCTGTGGTGGAAAACGATCTCAGCAGCTATCAATCGAATGCGAGAAATCATTAAAGGCGCAAGCAACTTTTCTTCAATTCAAACTGTTAGTTAAGTACTTAAGTATCCATGAGCTGATAACCGAAAGTTTATTGGCGGGTTTAAAAAGGTTGTTTTAAAACAACACGGAACCATGGGTCTGCCGCATAAGACTTGAGATAAAATAATAATCTAAACTTTGTAATAAGGAAGAGGTAGCTGGCAACATGGAACAATATGTTATAATGATTTTGTCAACACCAAAAATCTTAAAGTTCTCGCGTTTCGCTATGCTAAGTACATATATTGAGTTTTGAGGACACTATATTTGTTACCCTGTCAAAAGAAAAATCAGGACACTATATTTCTTGCCCGTTCTAGTAAACCCTTAAGGGTTAAGAGGGAAAATTACAACAAAATGGAAACTTCAAAAGTTTACTTGTTTTCGTTGTAATATTGTTGGTATTTAAAAGCAGTACAATAATTTTCAGTTATTCATAAATCTTAAAACTATAACCTGTTACAAAAAATTCCTATACTTTTTCATTAAAAAAAATGTTTGTAATAAAATCTACCAAAACAACCAAATTTAGTATTGAATTCTAATGATTGTATATTGTTGATAACCTTTATAGATCAAAGTTGGTTTCGGTATAAACTAACGATCTTAAAAACACCATGTATAAAAGTAGACAGACACACATAAACTTTACATACTGTGGCATAATAATAAGAGAGAAGAAAAATCTTAAATCTGGCCAAAATACCACAAATAACAAAAGAACACTATAACCCAAAAAAGTCAAAACAAAAAATATAGAAAGACTTAATAAACAACAAAAAGGAAAAAATAAGTTGCATTGTTTAAATTTATAAAAAAAACAACGTTCTTCTACCATTTGCTGTTTATGAATGTCTGTTATGGGTAGACAACCAGTCTATCTAACTTTGGCTAAGAGTTTTTTGTTTTGTTTTCCGTAAATATGACTTAAAAAAGAGGAAAAACTAGAAACAAGTATTAGGTAATTTTATTTCGAATAAGGTAAGAGCGTAATGTGGAATCAATGCGACTTTAAGGAACTATAACATCTAAAGTCAAATTAAAATATTGCTTCTCCATAATAAAAACTATAAAGAACTTCCTACTTAGAAGCAGTAAATTAAATGATTAAAACATGAGAAAATATATAGAAGGTAATGACATGTATGCTTAGGTTAAAGAACTGCATTTCGAAAGGGTAAGGAGAGTGTTATCAGGTATGACGATAAGTTGTCAAATGGCGTTCAAAATTGGTTCACTAGATCTTGGTAGAGATCACACAATCAGTACTGCAAAAATATAAAAAACACAGCTTCTCCCCGAATCCCCAAATCCAGTTAATAAATTTTGTAATTACTTTTCGCTACCTATTTACCGAACTATTGATTTGTTATTCTCAAAATTCTTGGACAAGGCTTATTAAATGCTTTTTATTTCTCATGGTGGGAGTGTTATACAGGAACAGTCCACGATTCAAAACAAAATCTTGTGTCAATAGGAACTTGTATTATTATTTGGTTTACATCAATAATCAATTGAAAATGATCCAATGCTTCCAGAATGATTGTGATAAAAAAATATGGAATCTTTACAAATAAAAGCCCACAGTAGGAGTGTGAAAGTTTTTTGAAAAATAACAGTATTTTCTACATTGTATTGGGATAAGGACGAAAGGAACAGGTATTTCAATCATACTATTACGTTAATTGAAAATCTTAAAAACGCGGAACAACGATTATGGTCATTTTCTTCGGGTCTTTGGGTATTATCAGCTACTAAAACCAAAAAGAGGGAGAAGCGCTACAAAACTTGCGAATCATGATGAAGCATGATCTAATTTTATGAGTGCTAAAAAAGACTTTAGGAGATCATTTGCTCATATCCAAATTCTTTTGTGTGTGTTTTTTTAAAGGAGAACATTTTTTAAAGAGGATATTTAAGCTACGCTTTCCAAAGAAGCTAAAGCAAAGAAACACATAGCTCTAAAAATTAATTTTATATGATATAAAGTAGGAAAAGTGTATTTCAATTGTTTCCATTATTAGCCTAAAAGAAATTGAATTCATGGAAAATCTGTGCTTAGAATGTTGCCTGAATAATCAGACAACTTTTGCGTTTGTAATAGAGTAATAAATTAGAAGTAAATAATTTATTACTCTTTACGATTAAAATTTTCATTAAAATTTCCATAAGATATTCTATGTATGTTAATTTCAGCACTCCTTTACCACCATAAACTAAAGTAACACCTCTCTCTAGTAGGGTATCTTAAGCTTAAATCCCATAAATATTTAAATAAACTTTAAATAAATAATGAAAAATCAAAAAGAAAAATGGCAAATATACAAAACGTTGATTTGCTCATATTGTCAATTGTTATTTACTCATATAATAATTTTATTAATTTTGTTTTGTTGTATTTTTGGTGTTCAGCATTTTGTTTTGCTTTGAATGTTTTCTTTAATTTTTGTTTTCATATGGCGAGTGTTATGGAAGTTCACGACATGCCAGCTGGGGCTAGAAAATCAACCACCTCTAGGACTTTGTTGTTGATAGTGATTTTGAATAATTTTTGATATTTCTCTGTGTAGTTGGTTTTGTTGCATATTGTGAGCTCTTTCTGTGATTTTTTCGTTTGCATTGTTTTGATTTTTGGTTAACTGCAAACTTTAGTAAATGCAAATCTAATATGATTCAAATGGTGAATATGAGATAATTTTATGAAGGTCAATTTGTGGTGGCTGGTTAAAAAAAATAGCATTTTTCTTAAGCAGAAATATTTGCGGAATTGTGATTTATTACAAATTAAAATAATAATGTAATAAACGTTTTTAAAAACCTGTATTTATTAAATCACTACACTAAATGAACAATGTAAGAACCGAACTACTAAAGAAGATTCAGGACCCTCTGGCCTTGGAAATCAACTCCACGATGATTGGTGGCCGAATTCAAGACGACCGGGTCGATAAACTATCAGCCAACAACTCTGCTTTAACACTAAACGTATCGAGACTTAATATACACCTATTTGTACCGCAACCGGTGAAATGACCTGTTTTTAGAAAAGGACTTAATTTTTCCTGATTGAATGAAGAAATATTGATTTTAGTAAGGAAATAAAACAAAGTAACTTTAAGGAAATAATTAAACAAAAATATATTTTTCCCACCATTATAAAAACAAAAACTTAATAATAAGTACTTCATTCAGCTCCGCATTTTTTACAGATGCAGAGAGGTTCTAATGTACATTTTCCGCAAACGTATTTCTTACATTTGGAACAGATTTTTGTGTTTTTATTGTCTTTACAATACTTTATTTGACATGTTTTACGTTTATTGGAATCGGTCGTGAAATTAGTGGATGTTCTTACCGTATTTGTTATTTGTATTATCTGTTTTTCTCTGGCTTCCCGATAATCAGCGGCAAGTTCTGCTGCTAGCTGTAGTAAAAAATCTTGTCGAGATATATTTTCTCCTGTCGTTTCCTTATACAATATCCAAGCATTTATGCTTGCTAAATCAAGGATATTAAAAAATATATGGATAGGCCATCTGCGAGACTTCGATTTTGTACTATATTTCCTCGCCATTTGATCGGCCATGTCCACACCGAATTTAGTTTGGTTATAATATGAAATGGTCTCAGGTAAACTTTTATCATTTTTTTCAATTTTCACAGATCTATGTTTGGAGCTAAGTAAAAGTACTTATTTCTTTGGCTTACTTTTATAAATTGTAAGAGTACAATTATCTGACGTGAAAACTTTCGTTGAAAACCTTTTCATATCATCTTTCTTCTGCTTCGCAATTGTGGGCAATTCCCTTTTATTAGAGCGGATAGTTCCAACTAATGTAGTCCTTTTTGCTAGGAGTTTTGTAGCTAGAGATATGCTTGTAAAAAAGTTGTCTGTAGTTACAGATCTTCCACAACCCGTAAATGGTTCCATGAGTTTCAGTACAACATTTTCGGCTAATGGTACTGACGGGAGCCTATCTTCATCTTTTCCCAAATATGGAAGTGCATTGATGATGTATTTACTGTAGACGTCTGATGCTAACCAGGATTTAATGCCAAATTTGTCTGGCTTATTGGGCATATATTGCGTAAATCTGCATCTTGCTTTCGTCCGAAATAGTTGTTCGTCCACAGTAACTTTTGCCCCTGGTTTATAACAGTTTTGACTGTTCTCAATGAATTTATTCCATACCTCAGATATCAAGGCGAATTTATCTGTTTTCAAGCGTTGGCTACGGACACTTTTTTTATCAAAACGAATAAATCTGAGAATTTCTATAAAAGAATTCCTGCTAATGGTTTTTGAAAAGAATTTAGGGCCCCATGTTCTATTCCACAAAAAAGAGACTTTCAAATGGTTTGCTTCATATGCACCTCGTGCATATAAAATTGCCACAAATGCATCTAATTTCGCTTGAGATAGACTCCATTCAGTTTCTAAAACTTTATTTGCTTCTTCTATTGTGCATATTCTTATATGTTTCATAATGTGGTGGTCAATAATCAACGAAAATGCAGTTTTCATCTTACCCTTGATAATGTTACGTTTTGCATATCCCGTTGGACCTGGTTCTTCATTGAAAATGTTATGAAGTGGTGCAGTTCCATCAATTGAAATATGCTGATCATTTTTTTCACTCTCTTCTTCAAAACTTGAGAGCAATCTCATTCTTTTTCGTCTTTCACGTTTATTCATAATATTTTCTTCCTCATCGCCGGAATCTGCAGACTCAGACTCACTGTCTAGCAGATCGTTATCATTTCCAAATAGTATATCTTCATTTTCAGAGAGTCCATTTTCATCAGTTCCCGAAAACTTTTCGCCTATGTTATTTATTTCTTCTAAGTACTTGGACTGCCTTGACGCTCTAAAAAGCAAAATATAAACTAGCTACCAACAATATTTCGTTTGTTTTTACCTTTCTTTCCACTAAAACGATATTTGCAACTTGAAATTTTAGGCACGTTATTGCAATTTCAATTCACAACTATTTTCGACAGAGCTTACCCAGCAAAAGTCTTTGCAGAAGTGTACCACAAAGTCAAATAATACTACAATACAAATATAAAAACTCTTATAAAAGGCTCCCGGTCAAATGACCTGTCGTGGTAAATAACGGCTAGGTTACACGTGTTTATCAGATTTAACAAATAATAATATAAACAAATGATGTAAAATTAATTGTGTATATTTAAAAGAAAAAGTCACGAAGTCAAATGAGGAAAAGCAATAACATTTTGTGCGAATTTTCTAATAAAAAGTTTACAACCGGTCATTTGATCGGTCATGGTACGTTTAATGTTAAAGAAAAGTTCACATCTATCGTGAACTTAGCCGTTGCCATGAAACTATGCTGGATAACCTGAAGCACACGGGTCAAACTTACCCAGAAGTTCTAAGTAAGGGACCGCAAACAAGGTTCTTTGTTCGTTGAGTGGGCTTCGATGCGACTGCACAGAAAACCCCAATTTTGGCCGAAAAATCATCTTTAGTGTTTCTTTTGATTTTGTTAATATGCTGAATTTCCGCATATTGGACGACGCCATCCTACAGAGGGTATTTTATGTCAGTCCCTTATCTATTCCCTACTTCTTAGAAAACAAGAGCGATTTGACGCTTTTAGACTTTTCTGTGCCAAAATGCTGCTAAGGACACTTAAAGAGAAATAATAATACGTCTGTTCTCTAGATCAAGTCATTTTGTTGATAATTCGTATACAGCCCCTCTGTGAACGACTCATAAATGCGTTCTTTCATTAAATTGTGAAGCCTAGACCAAACTAGTCGCACAAAATATTGGAAGTGGCAGAGCAGCTGCCCTATTAATTGGTGTTCCCCATGGAAACTTGTATGGAATTATTTTTAATAAGAACTCTATTTTCTAGCTGAAGCTACTATGACGAAATTCCGTCCGCACCACAAATTATCTTGGTGGTTCAAAGAAAATACCATGCCTGATAATTAGGATTCATTACAAAGATACAAAATAGAGAACTTGTCGCTTTGTAGGGCATTTTTAAAATACCATGACTTTTCGGTTAAAAGTTTTTTTTTTTGTTGACAATAATAATGCCTCAAAATGTGCATGTTGACCTCTTCGTTTGTCTCAAATCTTTGTAAACACGAAGTAGTCGGCAGAGGGTAAATTTGGAGAGTATACTGGTTGGAAGAGCAGAGCGTAGCCCTATTCATGGAATTATTACATAGTGAATACACAAGTGTGCGCCCCTGCACTGTCCTTATGGAACGGCATTTTTTCTTCGGTATATAAAGTCGTTTTTGGTTGAAATCAATACTGAATCTATTCAGAAGCTTTGAATATTTGTCGGTAATCGTTTTACGCTTTTCAAGGTAATCAATGTGACTAACACCACATCCATCCCAAAAATCGTGGTCATTACTTTGCTGGGCAATAGACCCACTTAAGACTTCCTTGATGCACGGTCATCAAAAGAAACTTAGTCTTTTTATTGTTCTTTTGTCCCTGGTGTGTTGTGATGGAGGCATGATGCGTTTACAGTTACAAAACGGGGCGAAAACTTGTTCGGATTGCAGGTGGACATCGCCAAATACTCCTTTCAAGTGATCACATGATTGTGTTTGTGGCCGTGTGTGTGCAATCGAGGCACCAATCGCGCGTATAGCTTTTTCATATTCAAATGCTCATGCAATATGTGAATAGTGGTAGCTTGCATTTAAAAATACTGCACTGGTAATACAAAAAGTCACTAAATTATTTAACTGCCCTTGTAAGATTACGATTTTTAGCATTGCATTTTATAACATTTCTTGGCCTAGGAACAAAGCTTTCTACTGATGGAGTGAATCTGTGAATCATTTTATTTTGTACCCATACAAATGTGTTCCGGTGAATCGACTTCAATCTATTGATCATTTATCATAAACAAAATTGAGTACTGAAAAGTACTCAATTTTGTTTATGATAAATGGAAATCGAATTATATCAGTTCGTTATTTATAGGCAAAACTGTGCTAAGCCCTACTGGCAAATAATTAAATGAGGCCCTATAGGAGGAATTCGTGGGAATACTGAGTTCCTGAGTTCGAGTACAACGAAATATGTATACGGTTCGAATTCCGTAAACTCTTGAGTTTGAATAGAGTATGAAATATAGACGTTGTGCTTATACTGGCAACAGTAACGTTATTAGATAACTATTTGCACAGTTATGGAAATCAGAAACCACCTCGATAATAGATTGAAGCAGACTTTGTTAGAATCTGAATATTTAATGCAATAAAAACTTTCAGTTTACAAACAGGAAGGTTTGTAGGAGAAGCAAATGTCATACTATGGATCTTAATTAAGCCCTTACCCATCACTTTAAATCGTTAAATCTAAAAAGCATTTGAAAGTTATTTAACCAAATAATTTAAAATTAGATACTGATATTTAGAAATTAATTTCTTTAATCTATTTATTAAATTTATTATGTGTTGAACTGATAGTTCAGCACAAACTGTAGTGCATTGTTGAAATTCTCAGAACAATTTACAATGAAATTAGACCTGAAGAAAAGCATAAGATAACGACTGAGCAGAAAACGAGATTTAATTGCTAAGATGAAAGGGTATCCGTTTTCAAACGCTGCCAACAATTTATCTTTCGTTAAGATTTCTTATTCATTTGTAAGTTCGTTTTTATTATTTTTTGTTTTGCCTTTAAGATTCTAAGTACTCACGTTGATAATTAATGCTGAAGAGTACAAAAAAGCAAGAAATACCTTTTGATGGATGGCATAGTTAGTGTTAGAAATAGTTTTGAGGGTTAACTAAGTTATGGCATCTTTGCACCTGCACATACAAACAGCTTTTTAATTCCTTTTCTTTTAGCTTCACATGGTGAGATATTTCTTTCTTTATTGCATTATTAAGAACACCGCTGATGTTGTTGTAGTTTTACACTGTTTTGGTCTTAGAAAAGCAAGTACTTAATAGCATTAGCTCGTCTGTCTTTATGTCTGTCCATCCTTTCATTCCGTCGGTTTATTTACTAAGTATAAGAAATTCTTTAACTTGATGCGCTTTCCATGATTATTACTATAAATTGTTAGGGATTATTTTTTTTCATTATACTTCTCATAATAATCTATCTGATCTTGAGTAATACGAAAATATAGTCTGTTTAGAATTTTTTAATTTTTAGCATAGTTTAATAATGACGCATGTGAGTCAGTCTCAATGTGAGTGATCGAGTTAGTGAAGTATTTCTGATAAAGTATGAATATCATCTTTATCATGCCAAACATATTTTCATTAGGAAAGTTTGTACAGATGTATTGTTTTTTAGAAATATTAGTTCATAAATAATAACTTTATAACTGGTTCTCAAGCAATAAAAATCAATAAAAAGAATAGTCGTAAAGGTTATCTTAGGCAGAGAATATCGATTAAATTTTACTATCTTAAACCCAACGAAGCAATAACAAAGTCAATCGAACAATCCTGCCTGCTTGTGGAAGTATAGCGCGACCTCATGTTCGAATAATATGCAGTTTATTCGTCTTTGTTATTGCGACAATTTTAAACCCCTTCTTACTGAATAAGCCCACACAGGAACTGTTTACCGGAGATCCGGAATTTGGCATAAAACTCATCTTATAGCACTGACAGCGAAGATGAGGCAGCCGATGTGAAATGTGAAAATAACGCCAAGTTCGTTTCCAAAAATTTCGTCCGTTAAAAGTACTGAGATCCAAATAAGGACCAAGTTCTTGATATATACAATACCATCCCATTTGGGGGCAACTTGCTAACTTGGTAACATTTTTCCCATATTAGAAAAAAAAATTAATAAAACTTCTCTTAACTTAAAGCTTACAGACGATTGGGTTATATCAGCTCTCTACCTGTAGTGGAAATTCTCAACACAATACTATACTATACGAGGACTTTTCATCTAATCGCCCTATATGAAAAGTCCCCGTTTTCAAATTAGCTTGATTTCTTATTACCCAAGGCCTACCTGAATACAAAATTTCAGCTTTGCTGTTCTAATTGAAGTGTCCCATACAAATAAGGGGCCCCCTTTCACCTAGATAAAAAGATCACGTTTTCATATTTTCGTGTGCCAAATTTCTCTAACTGCAGTGGAAGTGTCCCATAATATTGATGATATGCACTTTTTACACCTCCATATCTCGGAAAGCTTTTATGATAAAATTTTAAAACTTGGCCCATGAGGTTATGTAGAGTCCGTATGTCTTATTATTTTACGACTACAGGAAGCAGAGGTATGAGGTGGTAAAAACGGAGCGATTGATTTCGTGTATTATACACCCTGTGTGTAATAGGCCTGAACTTAGCCTGGCGTGCTGCCGTGCGCTCTAATTTTAAAATTGACTGACGGTTCGCGGTTACTAGATCATAAAATAAGTCTAAAATGTGTTCGAATATTACAGCAGTTCATATTATTTTTACAAACAGTTATTTTCTACGTATTTTTTTCTATAAACTTTTTTTAAATGGATAGCCCTAACATAACAGATAATTGGTCATACTTCGCTATTAACACTCACATCAAAACTTGAAAACATAGTAACGTTGTTAGCTCAAAAAATTTAAAAAACTCCAATCTTCATTTCATTAACGGAAAATAAAATTTATTCTGCGTACATCTCAATGAACTGTAACCAAAAGAGTTTTTAATACATGATTTACGGCAACATTTTATCGTTTTAATTAAATCATTTTTCAAATATCTACAAGGAGCATCGTTTGTATTTCCTCATTAACATTAAAAATTCATGTTGAAAAATGTGCCTCGCCTTCACCTTTTTCAAATTTTATAAACTTATTAACACACAAATTTACAGACTTAAAACTAACAAATAATAATTATGTAAAACTAACAATGACTGTGTAAAGTAGTTGACCGGTTGAAGTCCGTCTTTATGTTTGTCGTTTCGTTGTCTGGGCATAATTGATGGCTACAATAAAATAAATAATAGAGTGTGTTCGGGCCAACCCGACCATAAATACATACTACGCCAGTATTTTCAAGCACATAAGTTGTTATTACACAACGTATTTTTAAATAAATTTCTGGTAATTTTTCAGTTTACAAGAACTTCTAATTACTTGTGTGTTGATCATTTAATTATAATCTGTATTTAAATATAATTTTTCAATGAAAGCTACTTACATACGTTCTCTTATCTGCACACACTTTAAATTTACATACACTGACCGTTATTAATTTTCCCCAAGAACCTCATTAATGATGCGGCTCTAATCTTGAACATTTCAAACCGAGCGGGTACTATTAAAAATAATTATTTTATAGTGTGTTGTAGAGTACAAACATAAAGTACAATTTACAGTTTGTAAATTTAATAAGAAAAAATTCACAGGTGTTTTTTTTTTTTTTTTGGTAGTGAATATTTTGTTGCTCAACAAAGCAACTTGTTTTTACTTCTATTTAAAAAATTTAAATACAATAGGTTGTTAATTAGATAAACTAATATTTTCGCTAACAAGAATCTGACATAAATAGTAAATATGATGTGAAAAATGTAGCAAACAATAAAATAAAATTTAATAGTAAATTTTAAAATTACAAACACGTATTGTTAATTTGTTTAATTAAATATTTTATTGGAAATTTTAGAATTCTGTTATTGAGGCGCACTGTAGTGACCCAGTCCTCGTTTAATCCTAATGCACACAGTGTATATATTACACGATGCCATTTGAAGTGTTTAACAGAACATAAGGATTATACACACAGGTAACCTTATACGTTAAGTTTAAGATTCCCGACATATGAAGGTACAAAAAGTGCATATTTTAGTACCTACTCACTGACTCACTAATCAATATTATGAGGCACTTCCACTATAGCTAGAGAGCACTTTTTGTGTAGCGGGACAAGGGTGCCCCATTTTTTGAAGAGGGCACTTTCACTATAAATAGAGAGCTGAAATTTGGTATAAAGGTAAGCCTTCGGGAATAAGTAAACAAAAATAATCTGAAGACGGGCATTTTTTATCTGAGGGGGCTAGAGTTCCCTCTTATTTGTATTTGACACTTCCACTAGTAAAAGAGCTGAAATTTGGTATACAGGTATCTTTTTTGAAATTTTGAACCAAAAAATATTTTTGCGGTGAAGTTCGCTTCACTATTTTTGTATGAATAACGTGCTGCGGTTGTGGAAGTTGCCAATATTAAATATCACCACTTACAGTGCGATCCACTGTTCTATTTTTAAAGACAATCTTACCGTTAAAAAGTTAGAACGCCAAAGTTAAAGGTGTTGCCAATCAGCGACCTTTTTTAAACTATATAGGCTATCCTTAAGTCTGTTCTACTTGTTATCTAAACGATTACGCCAGTTTACAAATTCAGGCCAGATTTTTGACTGATCGTTTTGTCAATATTATTTACTGAATTCAAATCTGCCTTCGGTTTCTATTGAATGTGTTTTCGAAAAATACCGCTACCTATTGGTTTAGCAAGTGTCGTGCTGTCTCTTCAAAATGAGATATCTTACTTTATTGTAAATAATATCAAAAGTTGTGCATCGATTTTAATAAAATTGGACTCCTTTGTTTGAAACTTTTAAAGCTACAGAAAATATGTTTTATTTTGGTGTTTTTATATTTTTATGATATATCTGAAAGTTCTGAGAAGATGTAAAGATAATATAAGCATAGCTTAAAGACAATTTTTAATGCGGATTTTCATATTTTCTACTCAGCCAAAATGAGCGAACTATTCTCAAGTTATACTATTATATGTCGTGTCACTTCCTTCATTTTCAAGACAACGGTACGTCTCGGAAACTAGAGGAAATTAAAAAGTGAATGCAGATTTAAATTCTGCATCCTAAATAAGAGAAGAAACAACTTTCAGTTGCTCCAGTCCTAAACCTGTTTAATTGTGTTATAGAGAAAACTAAACGATAACTGTCGTTTTTTGTTGTTTACACAATAGACAACTATTGGCACTCATGGCATCTCTTAGGGGCAGTCTTTGTTCTTCTATACATCTTTAGTAAACCCAAAATAATTAGTATGACCAAGGTAGTATAAGTTATATTACATATGGAAAAAGCTTCACATGTTGTTTGATTAACATTTGCAAAAATAACTAAAGGCACGAAGAATTTTACCCGGTATAGTTGGTACGTTTTCAGTTGTTCTTTGTGTTTTTCCCTTATTTACAATATTGTTTAGCATTCATATCAATTTGAATAAACAGAATATTAACGATGTCTACTATCGTTTACGATTAGTCAGCGAATTTGATAATCCTTACTGCAAAAATTTAAAATTTTAGACAAAATGTGTGGCTGTCGAATCGAAAAAAGTTGGTGATGTAAGAATATTGTACACAACATGACCAGTAGCGCGATCTACAAAATTTGAAAGATTCGCAAAATATTTTCACGAATTTTGTGTTTTAAATAATGATTAATTGATTCAATAACTTTCCCTATCATGTGGCACCTCTCTCTAATATTTCATGGTATACAATTCGTAACTTTTTTGCTAACATTTGGCAACAATATCGTCAAAGAAGTACACCAAGCTATAGGATTCAATTTTTAAAATCATATTTGTAACAAAAACAACACGTGGAAATTTCCAAATACCTATTTTCTAAACAAACTGCTGAGCTTCGTAAGGCCTCGGCACGAATTATTAGTTTATATTTAACTTTTTTTCACGCAATCTAAAACTCGAAGGTATTGAATGTAGAATCTCATGTCTAGAGTTAGAACAACTCACCAATAAACAGCTACAAGATAACAAAAGATGAATTATCATTAAGTAATCGTTACTGACCCACTTTCTGGTCAGCAAACAAAGTTCAAACAAAGTTGCATACAACAAAACCTGTCAGCAAACAAATTGTTTAAACTGAAAATTTAGCAAAACACATACATATTTCAACAGTAGTAAAGCTGTTTTTTTATTTACAATTTTTATTTCCTACAATTTGCACTCGTACTTGTACTAAAAGCAACCTACATTCTTCATGTAAACAACTCTCAATGCAAAAAAATAAAAATTAAAAATAAAGCAAGAAATGTATTAAAATTATCTTATTGCTTATTTTTTTATAAATGACAGATACAAGGCTAACTCATGGAAACTAAATTGTCCGGACGTGCTGCTGATAATTAACATATGTTAGTAGTATATACTAATTAAGTTAAGATTACAAATAAGTAATATCTACATACGTACATAAATATATACGTAGACACTCATATAGTCGTAACAGATAGACATTTTTTAATGGGCAGACTTAAGAAAACAAAAGTACGAGTACATTAGATGATGTGAACATTAAACAGTTATGCAAAATAATTTTGTAAAATTTTGTTTGTAAGAATAATCCAAATAATATAATATACAATACCAGTTTACAATATATATAATATAGTTTACTACAGGTGAACATACATTTGTCATTCCGTTTACAGCTTGAAAAATATCCATTTGCAATCCGGTAGGGCATATGAGGGGCCTAAAAATGTATATATATAATATACGAGGTAGGAAATTTTCATAGTCCGTTAAAGCCGTTTCGGTTAAGAAGTATTTACTTACATAGCTACGTTATAGGCAAACCTCCATGAGCGGTTCTATTTCTTTTTACACTTTCTCCTGGTAGTGATTTATTAGTGTTGCGGATTTTTAAATTTCGTTTTCTTAAATAGATCTAAAATTCGCACAAAATGAAAAATTCCGAATTTCATAAAATACCATAAAATCACCTGCAAACGAATGCTACTTCCAAAATGTCCATCATTTAGCCAAGAGATTGACACCCTTAAATTTAGTCCTAAATATGAACGATGCTTTTATCGCTAAAAACTGTCTGGTGATTTGGATTACGAGCAATGCTCTTGACAATTTAAACTCACATAAAAATATAGTGATTTTCATACATATTTCAACATAAATACTATCAATAAATTAAATCTCGTGGAAGCCCCTACTCTGCCTAGCACAAAAAAAATCGAAAATTGCTAAAAATCCAAAAGTATAATGTCACCTAAAGATCTACAAAAAATAAGAAGGAAAGTTTAAATAATTACTAAAGCGTCGAAAATACTTTATTATGCTATAAATTCTTTAAGTTTCTTTAACAAAGATTTTTCTGTTACTGAGGTATTGAAAATATTATTCATGATATTGCTATGCTCTTGCTTTTAAAGATACTATACGCCAGAATAGTATTCAAGTAGGTAAACAAGTCAACTCACGTATCTTATAAGAATTAAAGACAAGACAAAAGGCACATCTAGGTATACTGAATTTTCCAATATATATAGCCTTTAAAAATTAGCAAATAGCAAGTGCAAGATTTTTGACAGCTAACATTCGGTATTGCTGTACTCTTTTCTTTTTTAAACAGCACAACAAGAGCAACATCGCAAGTATTTGGCTTTTGCTATTTTTATATTATTTAATTTACTTTTAGCGTGTTGTTAAAAAGATGTGCAGTGTTTGCCGTCATATTTGAAAACACGCTTTTGTAAGCGCAACAGTAATTGCATATCAATCAACAATTTGTTTAGCCTTCCGAAAATTCACTTAATAAACGAAAATATTTCAGAATATTAAATGTAACGAAACCACTAAAAGTTGACTTAAAAACTGTATAAGACTTTACCAAGGGTACTAAAATAAATTAACAACCATAACCAGCAAAGAGCTAAAAATGTGTTTACAAAAAACGGTTTCGTTTCATAATCTGCCGTTCTTATAAAAAACAGGGTTTAGTGCAAAAGATCCGGTACCCTTTTAAAACATGGCGGTATTCAGTGTTTTGGGGACAGACATTTTTTGTTATTGGTTTTCATAAAAAAGCTACGATATTATGGATTTGCAATTTTGCACGACAATTTGTATCAAACACTGATTACCGCTATTTTTTAAAAAAGTACAGTATGATTTGCGCTAAATACTGCTTTCTAAAAGAACGCCAGATTATGGAACAAAACTAAACTATAGTCCAAAAAAATTTAAATTACAAAAATATCATAATTATTAAAAAAAATCTAAATTAAAAAAAAACATAGTTGCACAAAAATATTTATCAAAATTCCAAATTTTTAAAAAATTTAAAATTCACCACAAATTCAACATCATTTTCAATTTTAAGGAAACAAAAAATATTTTTTTACAAAAAAAAATTAATTTAATAAAAAACCGAAAAGCCAAAAAATTACAAAATATGAACATTTTATGAAAAACGTCGAAATCTTTACAATATTTACAACTATATAAAAAGAAAAATAAAAAATTCACCACAAGTGGATGAAAAATTAAAAAAAAAACATGTTATATTAAAAATCCCAATAATCTGTGAAATGAAAATAACACAAAATTTTACCATAATTTAGGGAATTCACCACAAAATCAAACTATAATTCACAAGTCTTAAATTACAAAATTTTCCAAAAACACAAAATTTACAAAAAAAAAAAAATTGCACCAAAATATTCGAGGATTCACAACAAAATCGAAAATCTGAAACAAAACAAAAAAATTCAAAAACACCACAAAAATTTTAAAGTGTCGAAACTAAATTACAATTTTATCAAAATTTTGTAGTTTCACCAAAAATTAGCAAAAAATCAATATTTCATGATAAACGTCGCAATTGGAACAAAACGGATTTTACACAAGTTCCTTACCAAACATCCTACAAAAAACCGAATCCTCACAAACAAATAACCAAAAACAAACTTCACCAAATTTGGAAACTAAACGAAAAAAATTTACCCAAAGCCTCACGAAATTGCACTGAAAACTCTAAATTGTATCATATACTAAAAATGCATCGAAAATTGAGACGCTTTGAGAAAACAGAAAAACATATCGAAATTTCTTATATTAAGTTTAAAAGTAAAATAATCCGACTAAAACCGGAGGTCAAAATAAAATATCTCAAACAATCCGGTAAAAATCGGTAGTACATTTTTAGTTTTTCATACTTTTGTGAAGGGTATATAAGATTCGGTACAGCCAAATATAGCTCTCTTACTTGTTTTATTTTTTTTTTTTTTCTTAAAAACTTACATGTGATTTATCATGACGATGAGCTTTACTATAAAACTTTTTTTACTGCATTATTACACATACGTGTTTTTGAATAATAGAATTTTTGCAAGTATGATTATGCAAATATGTATGTATAATGATGAATGAAGCGAAAGGAAAAATTAACAACAAAAATATGCTGAAAACTTTCAGTTATAAAAAAATTTTAATAGCTTATTTGCTACAATAAAATTGCTTAGTATTTTTATCAACAAGAAGTATTGAAAAAATGGATAAGGATTATAAAAGTAGACTTATTGAACAACGGCTTACAAATACCGTTAACATTAAAAAGAGTTACAACGAAGATATTTCGACCCATATTACTCCAAACAAATCATTCGACATTTTAGCTGCATAGGTCTTGCAAAGGTATTCATTTTATTGACTTTTTATTTGTAAGAAATAAAATAAATTGAGTAAACTAGTTTCAGACCTATTAGCAAACTACTAATACAAGGAACTCTTAAAAGGGTCCCTCTTCTTCTTACTTAGATCCCCATACCACGAGCTTCTTCAATTATATGTACCAAGACCCAACTGTGTATGGTTTCAAAACTCCGGCTATAGCTCACGTATGCCTGCATAAGCTATACCGAGAGTGTTCTCGATATAAAACAGAGATTCGAAATAAAAAGGTAAAAAAGGTTGGTCCTTAATTTAGGCTACAAAGAAGTATGCAATTCACTGCATTACTACACGCCGACTAAAGTCCAAAATTTTATCAAGATTTTTATCTTGCGATTATTTGACACCTATGTAAGTGGTATTTAAGTAGTCATTATCTGAGCTTATATCACATTGAAAAATAGTTGGCTATAGTAAAATTAGGATAAAAACAATTTTACTTTTTATAAGAATACATATTGTAAGTGCAAGTGAAATTGCAGGGAAGTATCCATTCTTACTTCGTTGCAATAGCTACGAAAACACTTGCACACAATAAAACATCTAGTAATATAGAATACAACAGAAATGATTATGAAGGGTATCTAAAACAATGATTTGTAAGGAATCCGTCTACATTGAAGCGCTGAATAAAAAGTACTAAAATCGCCTTTAAATTCTTAATGTATTTAAAATGTAGTTTACAAACATTTGCTTGGTTTATAGAGAACGCAGTTATGGGTGTTGCAACCAAATTGGTTGCTTGCCTTACCGTAGAGCTATGCTTTTTTCAATATTTCCCTCGTACAGCAACGTTTTTGCTGAAGTTCTTCTCACATCTTACGGAATGTGTTTAGGGCTTTCTACACGCCAAAAAAATTAAGTGTGGCATGGTAACGACAACCATATTATGTTCTCTACAATACGTTGTTGTGGCAAACATATAATGATTATTTGAAAACATTTTAAACAATACTTTAGTTGAGAAAAACAATATATTTTTTACATTTAATCATTAAATGATATATTAAAACAAATAAAAATTGCAACATGGTGGAGTTGAACAGTAGAATTTTTACTAAAACTCTAACCACAAACATAGCATTTTAACTAGACAAAAATAATATAATAAGTCTAACTATAAAATGTTCTTTATACACATAATAAGTTATGGTGTTTTCGTTTCTAGAAAATTTTATCTTTTTTTCTTTTTTGATATACTCGAAATATGTTCTTTTTAGATTTCACCCTTAATAATGGCGAAAGGCATTGCCCTTTATAAATTCCCGAATAATAAGCGCGTGTTATGCATGTAATGAAATATTTATTCTCTATTCGCCATTCAAAGATACCACTATATTTTCAACTAGCATCTTAAAACTCCTGTGTAGGGTATCTACAGAACATGCATGATCATAAATATTAATATAACATCTACAATAGCAACAATGTCAGTACAATCCTATAAAGACGTTTTGTAAATTTTTTCAATTACTCTTAAGTTTAGTACTCGTTAATGTTTATGGAAAATAAATAAAAAATTATAACTAAAGTTGTATGCCTCCACAAGTATTCATTATTATAATACTGGCAGTATTTTAAAAACGTAAGCAATTTGTTTGCTTTTTATTTTTTGCAAAGTTTTTTAGCATATAAATTGCTATTCTTTTTTTCCCCCGTTGTATTCTTAATTTTTTGCAGCGATTGCTTGAATGCTGAAAAGCAAATTGTTTGCATTTCAAAACGTTTTCATTCGTCTATTTATCTTCTGTTTACTGTACTTGTCGTCTTAGAAAGATAATTCTGTATTGTTGTCGTTTTAGTTTACCTTATAATGACTCTATTTTTTCTTCTTGCCGCTAATGAATAATGAAGTACTTAATAGGAGGTACGTTTTAGAAAAGTTAGCGTTACATGTCCTATAGGTATTTACAATCATGAGCTTAGATACTAATCTAATGGTAATTATTTAATGGCTGAATAAACATTTCTAAGGATATATAAAAAGATTATCTTTATTGCCATATTTGGACGCGGCTTAGCATAATCATCGAAATCTTATACCTGCGATTTTTCACCCTGGGCAGGTAACCTTAGTGACATAAGAGGTAATCAGTGCCGGTACAACAGACTGGTACCATGGGAACCAGATATTCTGCGACAATAAATTCCTCATAATCTTAGGAATAGGGATGTGGCGTTGCAATTGAACAAAACTATTTAATAGTTTATTCCACAAAAGGCTATATTCTTGGTCCAGGTAGCCATAATACAATGTACGCAGATATAGACAGGAACATCGTGGCATTATAAAATGCATTGTACCAGTAACTACAAAGCAGTTACTGGCGCAAATCTGTAATTCATATTAATATATGGTATTTTTATTTAATTTTCTTTAAAACTAAAACCTGTTTGGAAATTTTATTTTGGCTTTTAAAATTCCTCTAGTTTTTCTTTTATTTAACCATTTTTTCATTGGTCGTTGATATTATAGGTTAAGAAGACAACTTTGGGATTATGTATTCTATTGTTTACTTAGCTCAATTACAAAGAAATGCTGAAGTTTACTATGTATAATGTCGTTAGAATAAATTAAATAAAAATATTTTTCTCATGTTAATAAAAATTCATGAATTCTTGTGGGTTAAAAAGTTATGTTTTGAACTAGTTTTAATCATTGCAGCAATTGTTGTTGTAATTTATCTAGTTAATCTAAAGTGAGAAATAAATAAAATTAAATGTCTTAAAATTGAAGTTAGACGTTGTCAAATTATAAGTTTCTACGTAAAATCCAAAAAAAAAACTCCAAACTATTAGTGCTGCGAACGAAAAATATGTAAATACTTCCTAATTGTTGCACTTCAAATATAAGTATGTATGTAGTGTGTCAGCATTTCGAAACAATACATAATATGAAGTATCAAGTAATGAACGGGTTACAAGAAAAAAATATATTTGATACAAATTTTTGAATATTTAGAAAGTTAAGTTAAAAAAAAAAATATCGTAATATTAATAAGTGAAATACAATTTGAATCATTATTACGGCAATTAGTTAAAAAAATCAAAATGATGAAAAATATGTCTGTTCTAGATAACACCATCGGAAGGTACCACTCACCAGCATGTCTCTAAAACAACTGGCTATTCAAAGGGCTTCTACTCAAAACTTTCTGAAAGATTTCTCTGAATCAATCCACTTAGGCCAGATTGCATCTAGCAGAGAATATGTTTCAAAACCAATAGATCTATTCTGACGACGCCACGACCTACAGGTTGCTGTTCGCACAATTCTTTTCATTATTCTGCCTACGCTCTCTCCATGTCCAAACATATTTGTGGCTAGTCAAGACGTAGTGTAAAGTAATTGTAGAAATTTATATAGTTTTCTAATTAAGGCCTTAATTGAGCTCAATTTGTCATACAAGACCTCATTTTATCAACTGGAACAGTTAGTACTATGATTTGAGTGAGGTTTCCAATATAACTTTCATGAAGCGTGTCTTGTGAGCATAATAAACTCTGTACAATTATAAAGCCAAGGCACGTTCAACAAGGTGACTGCATCACCAATACATCTGCATTTTATTTTTCATGGCAATTGTCAAACTTTATATGTATATAAAAATAAAGAGATGTGGCAGGTGAAATTTTAATGTAAATGCGTTTTAAACTCATAATATTTCATAAAATTTATAAAATTCATTGCATCATTTGTTGAACTGAAATTATTAAAATTAATTAATTTAATTCTTAGGCTTAACGTCGTTTTTTACTCTTTCTGTTAAGACATTAAATTTTGTTTTATATGAAAACAGTAAAACTTAATATTTCTTTAGAATTATTCTATGCCGCTAAGCACGTTATCAATATTTATTGTATCTTCTACTAACTTGGTGTCTATTGTAAACATTATCTATTTAACCCAATAATCAAGACTTTTACTGTACTTAAAGTTACCGTATATAAAAAAAATATATTTTCTTAAGAGAAAGAGTAAAGAACGAACTTAAGCCTAACAACTAAACTAATAAATATTGAGAAAATACTAAGAAAAATTTCTTTTAAATTCGAATTTCTCAAACGCCGAAATTCCCAAACACAAGTATTCACGAGCAAAATGAACACATTTTCAGCTCTCAAATGCTCACTGATTTGTAAATACCAAAGTCTACAACTCAATTTATAATTGAATTGCCTCAATTAAGACGCCTGCCTGAAAATGTTATTAATGGGACATGTTCCAGAAGCCAATTCACCTGACCGAATAGTTAGAAGAGTTCCAGTCATGCGTAAAAAACTTCAACTATGATCCTGAAATTGACATAATTTTTCCATAATTAAATTTTTCATTTTCAAAAGTGTGATAACGTGCTTGTGTACACTACGGCTCTTTAATCTGGTAATTTACAGGCTGTAAAAATGTTAGAGTCAATCTTATCTCATAATCTTATCTCATATTTTTCAGTCGGATCTAATAGTGCTAACGACTTGTTTAAAATTTGACCTAAATTTTTCAAATTTGTTAATCATACTTTAAAAATGTGTTACAAATAAACTGACAAAATAAAATTAAACTCCAAACGAACAACTACAAGGAATTTCTAATAAAAATGAACAAAAAACTGATTAAGAACAAATAGCTTCAGCTGCACAGAATATTAAAGACATATAACAGATATAAATTACATATGTAAATCCAAATTCCAAAATTAACAATAAAAAAACAATTAAAACAAAAACAACAAACACTAATAAGAAGGATAGGCAACAAAAATATCACTTACCCTATTGCATTCCAAGGCAGCAGCACTGTGTTCTTCACGTTGGCGAAAACAATGGCTGCATTTGCTTTTGTTGAATATATTTGGTGAAAATTTACGACAATCCGAAGTGCGTGTTGTAGTAGTTGATGTTGTTGTTATTGGAGGTGAGATTGCGTTAGCAGCTGACGACATGTTGGTGGAGAAACGTACAGCGAAATTACGACAATAACAAGATAAAGAAAATAACGGCAACAGCCAAATGAAGCAACAACAATAAATTTATAGTGTCTGTTGGGGGAGAACGTAAATTAAGGCACTCACACACACGCACAACGACGTATTCTCTTTAAAAATGCGTACTTGTTATTTTTTCTGCGTTTTAAATTAATTTTTGGGTAATCAATCAAATATTGTTAATATAATTTTCAAATATTCTTGCTGTTTGGCGTGTTTTTTTTCTCTGTTTTGTTTACTTAAACTTGTTTTGATGTGTAAACAAAAATTGTTTCACTGCTGCTTTTGTGTTTATGTGCGTTTTATAATATTTACTGTCATGTTGTTGTAGGTATTAAAATTTTTATTGTTTTGCGTTTTGTTTTATTTATTTATTTTGTTTGCTAGTGTTTTAATTTTTTGCTTTTCTTGTTATTTTTTTACGGCGTCTGCTTGTTGTTGGTGTTGTCCGCTGTTTTCTCATGATTTTGCAAATCTCAAGAATTTTTTCATTTTTCTGCTTTTTTATGTTATAAAAAAAAACTACACTTTGAACTGGCTCTCGTTGTGGATTAATACTAGAGCCGGCCACTATGGCGAAGGTGACGTTGTTTGCTTTAAAAAACTGAACACATTTTATTTTTCAGCCCCATTTTTTTTTTAAGTTACAAACACTTGTGTAAGCAAAACTTTAGAACAAATAATATTTTTTATTGTTCTCTTTTCCTTTTACTAATAAAAGTTTTGTAATTGCTTTAAAGATATGAGAAGTATCTACAAGTACTAGTAAATTATTGGACTGGAGTTTTGTTAGCGGCGTTTTTATATATTTTTTTTTTTTTGTTGGTTTAAATAGTATTTATTTTGTTCATAGATAAAGGGTGTGGTTCAGATTTGTATAATTTAAAAGTTCTGTTTTCTTGACACCGACAGTTTTATTGGTAAACTCTCCTACATGTATGGAGGTAACTGTATAGGTTTATGGTTTTAAACTTTTATGATTGATTTTAAGTGAGTCGTAAAACAATCAAACTAGAGAATAAAAGAAAAATAAATAAAAGCTAGTCAAGTGTTAAAATAAATAAAGATTTCTGAGCTGAAGTTATTGGAATTTGATGAACTTTTTCGTACTCTATAATACTTTAAATTTTATTTCGAAGTCCAGAAGCTTAAATTAAAAGGTGGTCATGATAGAGCCTGAATAATAATTTAAGATTACTGTCAGTTTTCCCCATTAAATTTGTTCTAATTTGGTAGCGTATTTTAAAATAAAAAATATACAGGGTCTACACTTTGCAATCAAACACTTCGTGTGCTGCAAGTATAAACTTTGATAAACTAAGGCTACTATTGTGAAAATATGTGAAATACATATGTGTGTACATATGTATACTTTTAATGATTAAGGACTTAAATTTGTTAAATTACACTGAAAGTTTTGTCGACAGCTCAACTACAACCACTGTCGACTATTAGCTTAGATACACTTTGTATGCAACGCCAAATATTATAGAGAGGAGGAAATGTGGTTGTATTTTTCAGCATTCTTGTATGGAGTTAGACAGCCAAAAGAAAAAAAAAAAGAAAAAACTATCAGAGTTCAATTTTCCCTAACACAAATATCTTCCTAAGATTGGCCTAGTTTGACAGTTGACAGTGGCGTAAGTACTGCTCTTGCGGTATGCTAGCAATGTTCATATCTATAGTTTATGTCGTAACAATACATTACGATTTTCAAGAAGTTCATTATAACACATTTTTTACCAGTTTTGTGACGTCCACTTACATATATTTGAACCATGGAATTTACAAGTAAATAAAAAATCCTAAGATAGTAGATAAAACTATATATTTTGGCTCTAGCGGCAGAAGTTGTACAAGTTGGCTGAACATTTTTACAAATTGAGGAAGAAATATTTTTCAGACTTGTTCAGGAATTACAACGAAAGTCCAAACGGTTGCTTTTGTGGGCACATAATATTATTTATATCATCACACTTGTCTATATAATTCGTTAATGCTAAACTTGTTAAATGAAAGCAGAAGCTACGTAGTTTTGTATTAGAAAAGATCGCCTCATGTTTTTCGAAGCAACTTTAGCCGGATGTATCTTAATCGAGGCAATTTAATTATAAAATTTTGGAGTTCACACATATGCAATGTATCTTACTTAATTTTATAGCTGCAAATGTTTGCAGGACCCGAAAATGATGTTTCAAGAAACGTGTTAACATGCTTTAAGCGCTTTTACTTGCAAAGTGTTCAATTACCACCATAATAAAAGAAATACCTATATCGGTTACGATAAGATTTGTTCTTCCTTTTATATAATCGTGGTAATTTTGCTGTAAGTTGACGCGCTTAGTTAGTGTTTATTTTATATAATTTTCTACTCACTAAACACACTTCACCAGAGTTGTATTCTCAATTTGATTCAATTGATCGTGTAATCATGTATTAATTGCTCAATTTATTAATTGAGTTATTGTATGGGGAATTGGGATCAATTATTGCCTTAATTTCGCAAATCTACTAATTGAGCAATTACGGCGCATGTATGTTCACATGCGCTTTAAAATCCTATCCATTCTTATAGATTTTGAATTATCATAAATAGCCGTAACAAAAATTTGTCTTTTTCAAAACGCATTAAATATCTTGGGTCCGTTTTTGTCCTTTAAGCTGAGACTGATATTTCGATAATTTACTAGTTTCTAAATTTATCTAACAGACAATTTTTGCAAAATGCTAAAATTCGTGGACTCTTCTGAATAAAGAGAATATAATAAATAGTTTCCGGAACGACTATAGACTTACTAACTTATTTCATTGAATTAGTGACATTTACGTTCAGCAGCTTTTGGAATAGTGGTTTTCAAGAATGTAAAAAGTTTATAGGGCATGATAAACAAACTCTTGAATACGCTTTTTTGTAGTTTAGGTACATGCGAATTTGTAAGATTTGAATAACTATAAATTTTGATCTCTTGAATTTAATTTAATAAGAAGACAGCCAGCCGGTAATCGGTGAACATTTTTAAATTGACTCTTGCACAGTCGCCTATAAATTAAGAAATTCATTGGAAAGTACAAGTATTTAACACGGTAAACTTATATATTAGTACGTAACAAGAACAAAAAAATTGAACTTTATACAAAGTAATACATATGTCCCATAGTGAAAAATCTACATATTTCACATGTTGGTGTGGGGTATTGAAGAACTAAATGCTTTTTTAACTGGAAGATAATACATTTTTTGAATCTCTCAGTTTTTTTTAATAAAAAAATTGTGTCAAAATTGAAAATGTATTCACTTTTTATGCAACACTTTTTTTCAGTAAGAATATTGTCATCAATTTAAATACACATCTATTATTTTTAATTTATTAACTCTATTTACAAAGTTTAATAAATATATATGAGCATTCTGATTCCAAAACATTAATTTCTTAAACAAAACATAAAAACAAATTACTAAAGGTGGCATATATTAAATTGTTAAAACAATTTTTGTTACATAAACAATGACTTGTTAAATTTCTTCATAATAAACTTAATTATTTTCTTCACTTAATTTCACACCTTCACATTTTACAATTTTTTCTTTATATATTATTCTTCTTTCTTTGCCTTATTTCTGTTTTCTATTTGAAAAAAAATATGTTTTATTTGAATAATTCTTCAAAAACACTCATACACACACCGTTTGTTTTGTTGTTTTGATTGGTTTTCTTCTGTGTTGTTTTTTCTTTTAATAGAAAAAAACCCCACGTTATTTTGTTTTGCTTTAAGTTTGAAATTTCCTTCAAAAAAATTTTATTCGCTGACACAACAACTCGTTTCGATTGCATTCACGTTACTGATTAACTGTGTTCGTCAATTGCTCCAAAGTCCCCAACACGTTTGTTTGTTGGGGTCTGTTGTAATTGTTGCTGCCAATACG
Organism: Phania funesta; assembly: GCA_963932375.1. Classification (NCBI taxonomy): domain Eukaryota; kingdom Metazoa; phylum Arthropoda; class Insecta; order Diptera; family Tachinidae; genus Phania; species Phania funesta. Next base: position 95,495,469 of record OZ010653.1, on the reverse strand, counting down.
GCCAGATTTGACTGGTCGTTATTTTGACGATTTTAGGAGGTAAATCTCCAATTTGGTCATTTTACCAATTTTTGCTTCTAATTTAAACCTTTAATTTTTTATCAACAAAAAAAAATAAATTTATTAAATATGTATAAATATATTAACATTAAGTCAATGTTTCTGAAAGTAAAATTGATAATGTTTTGGAATCACTAAGTTCTTCCTTATTTAGATATATTAATAATAAGTCGGGGTAACAATTCTTCTAGGAGAACTCTTTTTCCAAGCACAGAAAAGGAATAATTATAAATTCACCTAAATGGAAAGTAGAAAGTATTTCACAAGGAGAATAAAGAAAAGATTCGAAGCATAATACTTGATAAAAGTTTTCAAAAACAACTTTCTTGTAGATTGATTAGCGTTATAAAAATAGAAGAAATCAGAAGACAAGAAAATAGAATTAATTACAAAATATGATCAGGAGGCGTGTATTAAAGTATATGTTGTTAAAACGAAAATTATGCTAAAAAGTAGAATAAATGAACATAGGTCTGAACAAAGATATAAAAATTCACACAAAACGGATCTATCTTCTCATTGTTCTGAATTAAGTCACTATCCTATCTTTTAAAATGCTTCAGTTTAAAATATTGGCAAATTTTGAAAATACCTACATTATAAAGAATTCATTATAAAGCCAATACAGGGAATGTCGTATATAGACATTTAATATATAAAATAACATAATATAGAATATTTTACGTAACGTTTTTACAAATAAGTTTAGTTTAAACATATACATAAAACTATTTTCAGTTTTTATGTATTTGTCTATAAAATTTTGAAACTATTTTCAATTGTTTTCAGTTTTTTTGAAATTTTTTTCAAATGTAAAACCACTTGCAGTTTGTGTGTGAATACCGAGAATTTTTTTAAATATTTTATTGATTCTTAATTGAAGTTTTTGTAATATAATTTATTTCCTGATGATGTTACACAAAAGCGTAGTGGAATACCGAATTTTACAAATTAAATTGTTTTGTTAAAAGGTTTTATAAAAGACCTGTTGCTATAATGAATAAACCGAAAATACGAATAAATTTTCATTAGTTATTGGGATTGCAAAAGGTAGGCATGTACAATACGATATTATTATCAACAAACGTTAGTACATTTTATTGTTATAAAATGTATGATCTAAAAACAAATCAAAAGAGAGTGTAAAATTTTTACCATAAAAATTTTATACAAACAATTTAGATGGATTGCAAAAGTGATAAAATTAAAATATTTCTAATGATTTTTTGCTGCTGTTGCTTCAGCGACTCACCTTTATATATTAGTTCTTTTGTTTATCACAATACAAAATAAATTTTTTTGAACGTGTTTGAAATAAAAAAAAGACCAATTAAAATTCTAATATACCAAAATTATATAAATTATTTTTTTCGAAAAAGTATTTTTGGCGATTTGGAATTTGACGATTTTATATAAAACTTATCTGGCAACTATACTTGCTGCTTCTATTGCTGTTGTTTTCTTTTTAGCTCAACATTTTTCGTTTTGTTTATGTTTTGCTATCAAACATGTGTGAAATGCAACATGTCTGTAGCATGCTTAATAATTTTTTGTATTTATACAGTACTTGTTGATATGTTTTTTTATGATGACCAGGTTGCCGTATATACAAATTTGATTCGCAATTTATATAGATACTATTTTAATACTGTAAATTTTTTTCTAATTTTTTTTTTCGAAAAAAACTCCCAACTTTTTTACATACCATTTACTATTTTAGGTTATTGATTTAATTTTTCGACAGGGTGATTTGATATATACACATAAATATTGCGAACGAATTTCTGTCATCCCTTTCCAAGTTTGGTTTCGAGACGATTGTAGACAGTGAAATAATTTGATAAAAGACAAAACATTTATGTAACGTTACATCCATACCGGCAAAAAATCTGTTATTAAACAAAAAACTATCTATACAGAAATCTGAACAAATCGCAAAAATATCGAAATTGCGTACAATTTAATAAAAATACACAAGTCGGAAAAGCCACTAACAATGATCAAAACGGTCGAAAGATCTCTACAATTAGTAAATATTGTGTACAGAACTAATAATCTATATTAGAGTCATATTAGAGTCATTGAGGAAACTCAGCTTATCCAAATTCAGACAAAATCAAATATATGAGGAAAAAAGAACCATGAAATGTGTCAATCCTCCAAAACTAGAAAAAAAAAACACAAAACGCAAAGATAAACTAACCCAAATCGGAAGATTAAGTATTCTACATTGAAATAAAAGTTTATGAAATAAATATTCAATTTTGGAAAAGTTCTATACATAACGTAGAAAAACTATGCTTTAGCTTGAAATCATTTAAAAGAACTATAATTAAACAATATTTTCTCAAATCACTTGATTAATTTGGGCGAAATGTTGTCATTGTAAAGAGATCTAATTTTGTTGCAAATTAGATGCAGAAAAACTAGTTTTTTGAAGAAAAAACATTAACAGGTTTTGAGATCAAGTGTTAAGTAAGGTGGAAAGTCCACACGACGCGTTATTCGCATTTAATATCTTCTACACATTCTACTCATTTAAGCGTTTTAAGTTACATGTCACGCTTTTTACGCATCGAAAATAAAATATAACTTGCCATCCCTGGCTTTAAATAGTATATTTAAAAAGTATATTAATTTTTAAAGCCCTCTAGGTTGCTTAACCACAATAAAAGTTGATACGATATTTAGCCCCAAAAAGAAGAATTATAAACGAAGGAACAGTTTTTACATTTTCAATGTCTTGTATGTACCTACGAGTATGTACATACATATATAAATTTAAATGATTATTATTATCCATTTAAATTTTTTCTAAATTTAAATGTTAGACTTTTTCGAAAGAAACTTTCTGCGTCGTTATATTTAGGAAATAAAATTTATAACATTATTTGTAATTAATTTTAATTTACGATTTTCCATAAATGCAAAATTTTTTGACAAACATCACACCAGCACCCAAGGCTTGCCAGCGCTTACGAGTATTAAAATCAACCCTGTCGGCCCCATTTTTATCCCATATACATTTGTAAAGGTCTTCTGACAAGGATTAAATGGCACAATTTATATTTTTGGTCGGTTTAAATTTCTATTTTACCATATAAAGACTAACACTAGATCAGCGCTTGCAGTTCCGCACCACATGTGCTATAAATGATAATACGAATCAGCAAAGAGATCGTACAGTGAGCACGGAAAATACAATTGCTCTAGAGAACTCTGATGAGTCGATTATAGAGTAATGATTACCAATTAATGTCGTTCCTAATCGAGGGCAGCTCCATATACCATTCAGGGGTCTTCTTATTTAACGCCTTTGGTTTATTTTCCCTGGGGTTAAGTGAAGCCGTTAGTTTACGCGAACAGATCAGCAACTTTGGGATAATTTTAATAAAATATTGTGTTGCCGTAAATGCTTGAAAAATTGGTCGGAATTTTAACTTTCAAGGTCAGCTCTATTTATGCCATCTGCTGCGTCCACTTGCCCAAAAGTATATTCAAACATTAATGTTTTTCTTATAAAGCCAGTTTTTTGTAAACAATTTTTTAATCGTAGGATATTATTTTAATTGAACGTGCTATGCGTTTAAAAAACCACCCTTTACAACGAAATGTCGTATGCGTAAGTATGTATTCATGATGTACAATACAGGAATATATTAGGAAAACCGCTAACTATAAGAGGAAGTGAAACAGATACTGAAAAAAGAATAGTAGGTATTTTCCCCATTTTGGTATTTTGTTACCAACAATAATTATTTGTACATGACCCAAGATTTAAGGCATTCTCCCTAATGATTAATACCTATTTGCCTTTTGCCAAAATTTATTCCATTAGTATAATAAATTAATTAAAAATGTGATGGGACTCAACATTTAATATACAACAATAAACAAATCTTTAAATCAGACACCTGCAATGTCATTCGCCTTAAATAAGTTACAGCAACTTCAAAATCCTAAGGCGTTTTAAATGTTGTAAAATAAAATCTTCAATTACGCTCAGCTTCAAAACATGTAATACATTTTTTTATCTTTATAGTATCAAAGCCTTTATTTTTCGGCAACAATGTTGTTGTCGTTACTACCGCAAAACAGTATTGGCACATCATTGTGTGCAACCATAACTTTCAAACTTAGAAAACAATAATAAACACATACTAACGGGTAATAAAAGTGAAAGTGTTATTTTATAGTTTAATTTGATAATAGTGATACACATAAGAATTTTATTGAATTGGAAATACGAACTCCATTTACAACATCAGTTGGATACTAGGCGTATTTTTTTAGTATATCATATTATTTTACAACTGCATAAAAATGTTTTTGGATATTTGCATGCAAATATGTTTAGGTGAATAAAATGGAATTTTTGTGCTTATTTATTTGTGTCTATGTTTGTAGCTTATGGAAACATACATACAATGTGGACCAGTTTTTGTTGGAAATTGTAGAGATCTATTGATAACCTAGAAGGAATAAAAGGCCACTACATTTTTGATAACTTCAAGCTTCACATCCATTTCCCATATGATATGACCCGGCTTCGCACGGTCTCAAGAATCCGACAAATGGTTCCATTATAATTTTGCTGGATAGTTATATTGCTTAGTTGGCAGACATATGCGCGTCCAAATCGCACGACCTTTAAGCCTATTCACATCGTCTTTGCCAGAGATTAATCATAAAGTATTACCACGGTGGCGTTTGCTTTCTGGCAGTAACACGCAAAGAAAACAACTTGGCTCAGGTACCCAAAATCTAAAAGCAACACATTATGATTGAATTATATGGTTCTATACAAATCATATTATCATTGTAGATAATAATGCTATTAAATAAAAAAAAAATTATGTTACTAATTGGCAGAGGCTGAGGTACGAACACAGCCGACTAAAGCCATCGAATGGTCAATAGTTAACGCACTGCCCTCATTAACAAAAATTTGTTCTTAAAGTTATTATAATTATTACATATGCATAGTTAAAAAACTTTGCTGTCAAAATTTTATTAAAAGTTTTATTATAATGAAGCAATATACGAGTATATGGATGGAAAACATTTAATCATTAAATGTAAACAGCAACTTGTTTATCGCAACTTAAGTAATTTTTAAAAATTTTGCAAATAAGCCTTATATATTTGCCACAACAATATATTGTTGTAGAGAACATGAATTGGATGTCGTGACTGTGCCATGGGCAACTATGTTTTTTTCTTTGCGTATACATTATAAAATTACAATGCATTTACTGAGGCCTACGTTAGTCTCTATGCGCATTTCATTGGTTGCTTTTGCCAGCTTATCAGCTAATCTATTTCGAAAATTAAGAAAAAATGAAAATATCGTATGCTTAAATTTCTTCAAACCAAATGAGAGGTTTAAAGAAGCTTAAAACAAAGACATAAACGTTTTAATAAAGCACGACACATATATTTTTATTTTATTTTTCTTGCAGTTGTTTTCGTTAACGTTGTTGGATGCCAGTCGGTGAACCTCGTAGCGGTTAGCATTACCCCTATATAAGGCAATTTTACCATTCATTAGCAAATGAGTTTTATAGCTAAAGATGATTTTCGACCGAAATAGGGCTACTTTTCCAAACACTCTGAAGCCCACTAAGCGAATGATGTAACTTGCAATGGTGATTTGGTATAAGGGACGGAATAATAAGCAGTAGATTAACAGACGTGGCCATAACATCATTCCAGATGTAGGTGAAAATATTTTCCCCTCCGAAAGAAACCAAAATTAAAATTTTTTAATACAACAAATTTGTAAAATTGTAAAAAAAATCGTAGAAGATACTCCCCAAAACCTCTACGTGGCGGCGGCCGGTAACAGGTTCCTGTCTCTGCAAGGAGACGTTACCATTCTCTTCAAAAATCCCTAATCCACGGTTGAACAGCATACACCAGGGATGGGTGGCCAAGAACTTGCTTATTTTCTAGTATGCGAACTCTGGATAGGGATGAGCAATGAAATCTCGCAAGAAGTTTAGAGTTAATCTCTGTAGAAGCTCCGGTGCTTATTGACCAATGGAGGAATTCTGAAAAGATGTACAGAAAAACCTCGCAAGGGTTTGACAGGTCAGTCTCCAAAAATACTCCAAGCGACTCCGTGATGAGTAAGAAGGTCAACAGTCACCAGTCGAAAGTCTGAAATCACTACAGTCGAGAGTAAAGGCTAGTCATTGTACGAGGCTTGAATGAGAGTAAGGCAGTCATAAATTACAAATCGGTTGCCTAAAATCAATTCGAGGAAAGAAGGAGGCCGAAAAGGGACCCATGAAGTTGGCAGTCTGCTTCGATATCCCCCTAGATTATAACAAAGTCCTTTCGAGATGCAGTCCTGATGTATTTGTATTATTCAGTACTTTTCATTTCTCCTCCCCCTTTATTCTTTGTAGGTACACAATGAAGCTGTGTTCTCGGATCTAACTGGACTCACCTACATGTTCATTCTTCGAACAAAGTTTATTATATATTCAATTTACCCCAATTAGTATTTCATGCACAATATAACCTTTTTTTGGGCTGACACATTTCTTTATTATTATTAACCTTATCGGTTTATTTTATGAATACATTTTTTATTACATAAAAATATATTTTACACAACCTTTAAAAATAACCTATTTATTAACCACTGTATCAGCTTACAAGTACCATATGGAAAATGTTTTGTTTCCTTTATTTTTCTACTACAAACATGCGCAAATTTTTGGTTTTCATATTTTTTTCTTTTCAATTTAACCCAGCTAATATTCGTCTTGGGTGCTATGGTGTGGCTAAATGTTATAGACAATAACCGATATCACCGACACCGTCAACTACTGCCATCACTAGCATCTCTGCCGCCACCGCCAATATCAAACATAACAACGTTACATTAGACCAGACTCAAATGTTATCTCGTTTAAGAGATATCGTTGGTGTTGTTGTTGTTGCAATTTCAGTTAGTATCGACAATAACAACGATGCCGATGCTGATGACGATGGATGTATGTATAAAGACGGCTGTTTAGTGTCGGTGCATTTATCGAACTTGTTTAAGTTTAGTGGGGCTGCTTGGGCATAGAAGCCAATACGAAACAGAAAATCAACAAAAAAAAACTAAATTTTACTCAAAACGTCTTAGAAATGTAGACAGACAACTACTTAGTTAGCCAACCAACTAACCAGCCAGCCAGCTAAACAATCATCCATCCAGCCACCTGCATAGCCTTTAGGGAGCCCATGACAATACTTATTACACCACCACCACCACCACCACCATGAATATTCCAGCCAAGGCAATTGCATAAATACACACACACAGGCTTATATACACGAGTTCATTTGCAAACTTAATTTAAGGCAGTCGCAGTCGTTGGCTTCGACAGGCTGGCTGGTTGGCTAACTGACTGGCTGGTACCAATTTGGTACTTTGCAACTACCGCGCACAATTGTAGCGTGTTGCATGTTACATACGGAATGTATGCAATAACAATACTATATAACAGCTACTCGCAATTTTCATTGCTTGTTGCTGCTGACTATGTTGCTGTTGCTGTTGCCGTTGCAAATAAGTACGTAGACCTTTTGTGAAAGTGAAACTTTTTAACGGTTTCGTTTTGGTTTATTGTTGCCAATGTTTCGAATTTTTTGCCGTCATCGCTTTTGTCGCTGCTCGTTTTCTTTTTGCATTTAACTTAATCCTCGTAGAGAATAATAGCCGAGAAATAGTTTAAGTTAGCGACAAAAAACAGAAAGCGTAAAATCAAAATTTTACCATTAATTTCGATAATACCCTACACTATGATTTCTAAATAATAATTTTGATAAGGTTATTTCTTTTTGCATTACGCAAAGAATAGTTAGTGATACCATTAGCTAACCACTGTTGTTGAAATATTTTTCTTCTCGGACTTCTAAAAGTTCCTTTATGATTTGTGTTGGATACCTGGCCAAAATGGCCATAAAGGTAACGATTTAGTGGATGAATTCTCCAGGCTGGCAATTGATACTCCCCATATTGGTCCGAAGAAATTCTGTAGCGGTAATTGGTGAATGTAGACCGTAAAGGACGCATCAAATGCGTTTTCGGGTATGAGGGAGGCTAATCCTTGATAAAACCCTTTTCATAATGTAATAGCAGTTCTGAAATTAAGTAAGTTTGCAATTATATTTGAAAAGTTTCTTACATGGAATCAAAATTCACCAAGACACCTTACGCTTTCAATCTTAACACCCCAAGGCTTTTTGGCAAAACGTGGGAACTCAAACAAAGAATGATCTATTGGGCGTTTATCACGATAATAAGATCAATACTGAGTTATGATGCCGAAAAGAGGAGAGATTGCAACAAGAGCAGTGCTTTACAAAGTTTATCGACACATTTGTGTCCATCCCGGTGGCAAAGAGAACATGTACCATTTATGCCCTGAGTAGAATTCTGCACATACTCACCTTGCGTTTCTACTTTGCAGTCCTCAAAAGTGCACTTCGGCTACAGAAAGTATCCAGCTTGAAAGCTGTGGTTATGATAGCAAATATGGATAGTGTTTGTGAAGAACCTGCCATTTTTTGGACTAAATTTTCGTAGGGCAATTAGGAAAATACCCAACAGTATTTCAAACAGAAACTTAGGCTTTCCTAATATGTACTGTGGAACGCCTGAGGAGAAGATTAGGAGGCACAAAATTCTTCATAATGTCGGCTTTATTCGTAGCTACGGATCGTATTACATATGGTCTGGGTAATAATATTTGGTGTTGTCGAATTTATTTCGGTGGAGTGAAAATTAGATAAGGTCTCCTTTGTTTCGGATGTCTTGCAAAGGTTAAAGCAACGACACACATTCCCGGTAAATGAGTTGTTTTAATTAGTAATGGAGGACGTGTTTATAAATTTGAACCCTTACCTTGGGGTGATATCAGTCGAGTTTCTCCGACTTTAGCACTGACCCTCAATAGGAGCGTTAGAATGAGTTTTTTTTTTAAATTATCTGTGTGGCAGGGCCCGATGGAGCATCAGATCGAATCCTTATTATTAATACTCTTAAAATTTATGCACTTTTAGCAAATATGATTTACGCACTAAACAGCGGCTACAAAATTTTTTGCGTTTCCCACCTTTATTACTTGTATTTGCCATGGCACTAATTACCACGTCTTTAGACCGTTCATTTCTAATCATTCCATGGTAGCCAAGGGAATGAGGAGTCAGTTTGCTCTTCGTATAAATTGTATTTTAGTAGCTTTATGTTCTGACTGACTCAGTTTACGCCATCCGGGATCGACCGCATTGTAGCATTGTGTTTGGTTAAAGAAATCAGAAATAATTTCGATCTCTCGTTCTTGTACAAAGACTTTCGGCTACGGTATATCCCTTAGTTTAAAGCCATTCGTATAGCAAAGAGATCAAATGTTTGCCAGGGTTTCAATTAAGAAGGAGTGTTTGTCTGTAGCGAGAATCCATCTTCAGATTTTGGTAGAAAATTTCAATAAAAACAAAAAAACTTAAACATTTAGGCAGGTGAGCATATAATAACACTATTTGTGTGTATCCTGATTGCATCCAGTAAATTCTAAAGTATGATTTTTATTGCTAACGACTCATAGCATTTCACTGGTAGGTGTTCGTTGTCATATTTTATTTGAATATCTATAAATTAGGGCCATAATATTTCATCTCAAGTCCTTGCTGGTATTAATCTGAGTGTCCTATTATTTAGCAACATAGTAATCTTGATAACCTGATTTAAGAGACTACGAATACTGTATTAACTAAGAAGCTTGCATATAAGACTATCGTCAGACAGAAGGCGCTAGTCACTATTCTTGTAAAATTAAAAGGGATTAATTTCTTATTATGAAGCAGTGGCATAGCTCTGACTCGATCGTCCTACTCATTCACTGTAATTTCGGCATTCCTTTACTTCATTTTGAAACAATTACATTCCTTTTTTTTCTTTCCTCTTTTCATCAAAATATTTAATATCCTCCAATCCAAAACCCTCTGAACTCCAATGTCCTATTACTTGTTGACTGAGGGGAACATAACATAATACACTGCCTCCAAATACTTCAAATAATAATATTGGAAACCAGATTACTGCCAAGAGACTTAAAAGATAATTTGAAATTTATCGAAAACTTGTCTAGGAAACAAATCGCAAGTCATTGCCACTTCGCTGTCTGTTTAAACGGCAAATACATCGTTACATGTTCGGTGTTAACCGGTGAATAAGCTTCTTGCTTTTCTTTTATTTTCATTTTGCTTCAAATTAAACCACCGGCCTTTACCAATTTGGTAAAGTTTGTGTGTCTGCACGTCTGCATTGGTTGTAACTGTTAGGAAGTTTACGAAACAAACCGCAAGTTCCGTAATGTTTGTACATACCTATATTCGTTTTTTGAATTGTTTGGCTGCATTTAAGATTTTTTGGATACTTTTATATTTATTTGGTTGCTGTGGTTTTTTTTCCTCCTTCCTTTTCTTGTTAATGAAAGTGAATGTTGGTAAATGATTTTTGGTCTATTTGTTTAGGCATGGAAGAAAGGTATTGAAACGCTAAGACAACTTTTTCTAATTTTTCCCATTTGCTTTCATGGGTAATTAAAATCAATTAAACTAATATCGAAAGAAATTTAATTGGTACGTACGAATAAAAGGTACTCTACAAAAAAAATATTTTCTTGGACTTTTGTATTTTAGTATGAAATGATAAAGAGTTTTAAAACGTTTAATTCAATTCAAGTACTTGGGAAACATGGGAATGCCACAGACGAAATTCAAGGCCATAATCCATAACTGTCCATAAGATCGCATATTAAAGCTTATTATATAACGTTGGTGTGAAGAGAGTAGTTGAGTTAGGTTAGTCGCAGCAGATACGAGATAAGGGTCAACATGTTACAAGAAAACTTGGGTTAACGGTAGTCGGCGCCAATGAAGCAATTCTAGGACGTCGAAAACCCTTCGAGTCGATTCTATACCTGCTACACCACATGAGAAGATCTTCATGTTCCTTGTTAGCTTGTTACACAAATCTTTGTATTAAGCTCTTATTCGCTATAATTGGTAACGAAAAGTAGGAAGTTCGGTCATTAAATAGAAGACATTACTTGTTACGAGAAGGTTTACAAAACCATAACGCACACTTGTCTACCCAGCATGTTGTTTCTCTATGAATCACCAGCTGTTAAACGTGTTCTTAGTTAAGTCCACATGCAATCGATCCTTGCCTTAACAAGTTTCACGATTTGCGACGCATCCTCGTTTAATATAAGAAAAGCCTGCCTTTTTTGCAGAGTTTCCGTGAACATATCTTTGTTTAACTGCTTTCCTTGGTGCCTAATCTGGATAGTGGAGCATTAAATGGAAGGTAAAGTTTCTACTAAAAATATTCAAAGTCAACTGCAAGACCCCGAACTTAGGTAGACGAAGTTATTAGTAATTGTAACAAAAACTATTCATAAAGAATGAAATTAAATTGACTCGAAGTCATTTTATGACAAAGACAAAACTGCGACCCATCTACGGAATGGCGTCAATTCGAACGTTGCCAAATAAAGAAATTTACAGAAAAAAAACAAAAAAAAAAACATCGGCTTTGAGTTTAGGCAGTGAACGTAACCTAACTTCTAGAGAACATGATTTTCGCTATTCGGTATTCTGCAGGAACGCAACCATATTAAACCACGTGTAACAATTTTCGTGGAAATTTTCACTAAATTGCATAATAATACTGATATTTATTCTGCAACTTAATGCTCTCTCCTTCCCTAACAAGTTGGGAAGTTGTAGATATCTAGCGACATTTAACGAACTAAATTGTTTAGAAAGTGAATTGAGCGATCGAGCACAGACAATTTCATCTATGCCGTTTACCTTTCAGCCTTATGGAAAACTTCACATAAAAGCAAACTCTTTTCTCTCTCTCTCTCTCTCTCTTTCCTATTGAATTCCATTGTTAAAAATATTAATTTCACTTCGAATTAATATAATGATAGATTGCGATTGAAGTAGGTGTAAAAAAGTAGATTCTCTAATGTTTATATTCTTTAGATGTCCCGGTGGGATTTACTATTCCAACATGTTTCACTTCGTATTAATTTAAAATAGCGTACCCCGCTGTAAAATAACTTATCGGTTGCAATTTGTGATATCTCTGTTTCGTCCAATTATTCTTTCATTTTATATAAAACAAATTTATAAATTGTAACATTTATAGTTCAATTCAATTCATTTTTAAGGTGTTGCCCTCTCTTACGATAATGATCATAATTAACAACTAATTTCGTTTCACCAATTTTCGTTGTTTCTTTTTTGCCCCTCCTACAGTCGATCATGTTATTTCTGCTACTGCTGCAATTAAATGTTCAACATTAAATGAATGTTACAAAAACTACAACTCAAAGATCATGTTTATTGCAATTAAATGTTGTTGAAGTAGGAAAAAAAAATTGAATGACTTCTTTGACATGATAAAAAATTATTTGAAAAATGCTTCAAATTGTCAGCTAAACTAAAAGTCGTCTAATTCAAATTTAGAAAAGGTTAAATAAACCGTAAGGAAAAGGTTGTTAAATGAATGAGATTGAGTCTGCTGAATATTACAAAGCGACTGATAATTATATCGAGGGAGAAAATGAAAGTTGCTCATATGATTTGGGAATTAAATAAATATTAATTTTCGAAAGAGGTGCACAATGTAACGATGAGAACGTGTAAGAGCGGAGCTTTCTTAAAGTCCTCTCGCCAATATTATGCGAAAGTCTGAGTTCGCAAGAATGAATATGGAAAGTTAAAAAAAAACAACCGTAAGTAAAGATTTGTAAATTGAACGGAATTTATGTCGTTGCAAAAAATCAAATTTTCTTGGAAGGTCTCGAAAATACATATATTTTTCGAAGAGAGACAGAATGCGAAGATTGAGGATGTAGCTTTGTTAAAGTCTTCTCTGAGAAACCCTTTTAAATCCTATGGAAACCGCAAGGTGGACCAAAGTTGTTGTCTTATTCACGTTTAATTTTTACTCTGAATGACCGTCAAGGAAAATACTCCATAATATATTTCCAAGACTCTTCTCTCCTTTCGTCTTTCTGCAACATATTTTATCATAAATTCCAACAAAAAAATCTCATTAAAACTTTAATTAAAACTCAACAACTAATACCGCCATTACATTTCAATAAAACTGCATTAAATTTGGAATTTCCGCAAATTATTTATTAATATCCGCCAAATTTCAGCAATTTTCCAAAGCAAATACAAACACATAGACACGGACTTGCACCAAAAATCATATCAAAACCAATTAATTTAAAAACATAAAATAAAGAGAAAAAACAAACACCGCAAAACACCACTTGTCTTGCCGAAAAAAAAAACTATTAATAATCAATTTAAGCAAAAACTTAATCAAAATTATTTAAATTTTTATGTTATGAGTGTTATTTTGAACACAATTAGTTGTTATGATTTCACATTTTCTTCACAACACGTTTAGACTGGTACAAGTCTGGCTGAACATCGTACATGTTTTGCTTTGGCCTTTAGTAATTTTCATACATATTTTTCATCTCATTTTAATATTTTCTTACGACAATTTTCTTCCTAACTAAACAACATGATGTTTCTTTCGTAATTTTTTTTTTGCAAATAGCTCTGGCGGTAATTTAATATTGAAATTGTACTTGATAAACTTGAGATGAAGACCAAACGGCTGCAAAAAGGAACAGAAGAAAAATATAGCAAAAGCCGCTGTATGCTGCAGCACCACCTATGGCAGATGCTAAAGGAATGTAATCATTGAAAACTTAAGAGCTTTGAGATGTGCAGATGGTGTTACCGAAGTGAATGGGCAATGAAACGACTACAGTTCAATTATATTTCTACGCTGACTTCAACTCTCAAACCGCTTTTCAAAGTCAGATTTATTGTCCTCCATCAGGTCTTTCGGCAAATTACCTTTCATTAGCTTAATCATTTCTAGGTTTACTTATTTTATTTCGAAGTAGTAACTTGGGTTTTGGAGGTACCAAAATACCGCGTGGGGCCATGCCAGTTCATTACGTAGCTAACGATTTATAACGACGTTATGTTTGTGGTAAAATAGTTGTGGTATATGTGTCTCGCTATCCTTTCTCGATCAGCGTTAGTATGCATAATAACTTGCATATGTGGTAAATTGTAAAGCAAATTTTAAAAGCAAAATCGTTAAATGATAGGATTATAATTTGTAATCGGTATTATATATTTTATCGGTCCCTTTCGAGTCCCTTTATTCCTCGAATTGATTTCATACTGTCGATTGGTAATGCAGTTCGTCCATTGTAGGACCTTTGCTCCCAATAGGCAATTTCGTAGTAAAACTCTGGGCTCTGGTTCACAGAAAGTCACAACATCTTCATTCCCAACTGGGCCTATGTGTCCTTTAACCAACATCAACATTACCTAATTCAAAGGCTTAGTTATAGAACACATTCCAGCACTAGTTGTATTCACAAGTCCAACATCCGAAAATGGCTTTAATGATCATAATTCACTAATCAACACTGCTCAACATAATATCTTGAACACGTCCCATAATAGGATATAAACCAATAGCCAAAAATATACTAAAAGACCCGAAAATCCCTTGAATACGAATGATAGGTTATTTATAAGGTTATTTATAAGATTTGACCTTTAAACCCTTTTCAAATCCTTTATATATTTTATAACCAATCGCGGTTTAGTTTTTTAAATAAAATGTTGCTCTGTTAAAGCGAACACACCCTTATTATATGGGATTTGATACAGAAAATAAAGGGAAATACCTTTCGCTATTGTTAGGAAACAAAAGGGCAAAAATTTTAACATTTTTTCTAGAAAAGAAAACACCAGAAGGTAGTAAATATTTTACACTACTTTTTAATAAATAGTTACTTATACGAAGCCGGATCAACAAACCCGTGAATTTTTGAATGAAACACAATTTTTTTTTTGTAAAACAAAAATTTATTTTTCAATCTCCTTTTAACTCAAGACACTTAGTCCAACGCTTCTCCAGTTTTTGTATCTCTTCAAAAAAAATAGGATGTTTCGAGGTCCTTAAAATAGGCATTGGTTTGGTAAATAATTTCATCGTTGGAGCTAAATTTCTTTTTACCGAGACATTTTTTTAGGTTTAGAAACAGAAAGTAGTTAATAGGGGTTAAATCCGGAGAATATGCCGGATGAGGTACCAATTCGTAGCCTAATTCATAGAGTTTTGCCATTGACACTGCCCACGTGTGCACCCGTGCATTATCATAATGAAAAAGAAATTTTTTCTTGGCCATATGTGGTCGTTTTCTTTTTAAATCCTCATTAAATCGGTCTAATAAGTTGACATAAAATTGGCCGTTTATTGTGTTTCCCTTTCGAAGGTAATCGATGTGAATTATACCGCTTGCATCCCAAACAACTGTTGCCTTATTGGTCAACAAACTTACCTTGGCTTTCTTCGGAGCAGGTTCACCCGGAGAAACCTATTGCTTAGACTGCTGCTTGGTCTACGGAGTGCAGTAATGGATCCATGTTTCAACCACAGTTAGAAAACGCCGCAATCCTTTGAAGTTATCACACGTTTACGTTTATGTTCAATTGAGAGCAAACGCGGCACACATCTTGCAGACAACTTTCTTAAACCCAGCTGATCATTTAAAATCGAAACAACACTGACATATGAAATGCATATGGCATCAACTATCTCACGCACTTTTACTCTTCAATCTGTCAACACCATATCGTGGGTTTTTTCGACATTTTCGGGTGTACTGATCTCAATTAGCCGTCCAGAACGTTAAGCGTCATTTGTACTTGTGCGACCACAACGAAAGTCAAGAAACCACTTTTTTACCATTGAAATCGATAGTGCAGAGTCCCCATAGTATTTATCGACCATTTCCTTGGTTTCATTGACGATTTTTTCGCAAAAAATAATGTTTAATGAGCACTCGCAATTCACTTTTTTCCATTTTTAGACAAGTACACGAGGTTGTATGTTTTGAATAGTTAACGCAAAGTAAATGACGATACTTGCTCAAAATTAGATTTAATAGGTGGTACTTGATGGGAACAGTGTTGCATTTCTTATAACTACGAGGGAAGTTCGAAAAGTCACGGACTTATTGATCCGCCCTCCTACATACCTATATAAACAAATTTTATATGAATAGGATAATTTGTACACATATTCATTGAACTATTTGATTAAATTATTTCTGTTAACGTTTTATTGAACCCGCTTGCCGCTCATTTTCCTGACTTTGTTTGGTTTCTTTATGCAATTCAATTGGAGTGAAATTCAAATTGTAGGCAAGTAAAAAAATATATGGATTTGAAGTACATAGTAAGATAGTAGAAAGGTCACCAGTAACTTAATTTAGCTTACAATTTTGTTGGAAACAATGTCTTAAAAGAACATTAGTTGTTTTTTTTAAATCAAAACTTTTTTCCAAACGCGTAATATTTTTTTTAAAATCGGCTTTCTGTAAAATGACAAAATCATACCCAAGCACTTTTTCCTTATTGACACAGATATAGTTTGGAGCAAAGCTTCTGCGGCTACCTTTCTAATGTATGTTATAACTTGCAATATTTTATTTAGTTTTAATTATAAACAATTACATTTAAACTCTCCTTTCGTCGTAATATAAGTAATTTCGATCTGATTTTTTTCTTTCTTCTAAATGCTTATCAATTTTTCATAAATTCTCGATATTGTGCTGAATTGTAGTTAAGAGTGGAATTGAGTTAATAGTCAATTTTTTATTATTTGATAAAATTCAGAGTTTTCGGTGCAATTTTTACGTAAAATATGAAAATTATGTGAAGTTTATTTTTGATTCCTTATTTGTGAAAATTGCGTTTGTTGTAAGATATAGTTCTTTTGGAACTTGTGTAACATCTGTTTTGTTAAAATTGCAACGTTTTTCATAAAATATTGGTTTTCTGCTAATTTTTGGTGAAACTGCAAAATTTTAGTGGAATCGAAGTAGTATTTTTGGAATTGATTTTGACGTAAAATTTCGAAGCTTTGGTGAATATAACAATTTCGATTTTCTTTAAGTTTACCTTTTTTTAAAAATTTTTATATTTTGGCAATTTAAATTTTCAGTTTTCATAATTACGATATAAATTTTAATTTCGAAATTTCTTCAAGCCAGTAATTGAATTGATACCGTTAAAGATCTGACATTTAACTGCTGCTGAAAACACATCAATGTTGATTTTCTTATGATCATATAACATGAATGTATGAATGTTTTTGCATTATATTTATGCATATAAATTGCAACGTATGTATGGATACATGTTCGGGCAGGCATGAACATGTACTGAACATTAAGCTTTTCAAACATATGAAATTGTTATTTATTTTTTGTAGTTATTGCTGTTTTTTTTTATTAACAAATTTTCAATTTTATTTTGCTTTATAATGTAAGTAGCAAATTTACAGAAAACCACAGTTGTTTGGCTCGATGTACTTAAAAAGAAATTGAAAATTGAGTTTTTGTTATGGTAGTTGGCTTTTAGCAACAGCCGCGCCGCGCCAGCAACAAATGTGTTTTCACCACCGAAAAAAGTGAAAAAAACTAAAGAAAAATATAAAATCATAAGAAATGTGTAAAAAAATTATATGTATATTTTTTAATTGAAATTTGTATCTTAAATGAGTTTGTTGTATTTTTTATGTATCCTTCTTTTAACTTCCAGTCATACAATTGGTTTTAGTATAATTGTCTAATCCAGTGTATTAAATGGCTAAAATAACTCGGTGCGATCGTGTGTAGTTGTGAGCTTTTAAACAGTTGATTTTAAACTGTTTTTTTGTTTGTTTGTTTTAACGTTCCATTTGAAAGCTTAACACCATTTCAGAGGCTGTCCGTCGTTTTGTCGCCTTTGTGAATATGATTTCGTTTTGTCGCAGTTGACTAAACATGTTGTTTGTTATGTTTTCTGTCAGTGTACTAGTAACTAGTGTACATACAATCGCATACAAACTATAAGCAGCAATCTTGGCGAGTAGCTACTCATTCGCATGTGCATTGAACACTTGCACTTTTTCTTTCATTGGCCAGGAATCTCTCTTGCGCTATGTACCAGTGATCATATGTAAATGTATATGTGTGTTCGTTTGTAAAATAGTATGTTAGACAGACATGCCTTGTAAAATACTTTCATGGGGATATTGGATTTAAGTTTGTTTTATTTTTCTTTTAGATTTTCATGTATGAAGTTTTATTTAGAAAAAACTGGCAAGGTGGATTATTTGACTTTCACTTGACTAGTTAAAAAGGTTTTTTCATGATTTGTATTGGCACAGAGACAGAAAAAAACTGTGAAAATATAAGTAATAATAATAATAATATTGAAAACAATGAAATAAATTTCCGATTTTAAACGTAAACGGTAAGAGGAAAATGTTTTTGGCTACAAGCAAATTCATGAATCATAGCAACTTGAAAGCAGTGATCAATTTCTGTTAAGGGTTAAGGACTTGTCGCTTTCTTTAAGGAAATCGAAATTATGATCATAAATTGTGATAGTATAACCCAGCAGACAATAATATTATAATAAATCCTCTAAACTGTAAAAAAAAACCTTTATAAGTAGAGACTGGCACCATAAAAGGAGTTATCAGGCAAACAAAATATCATTTTTATTATCTTTCATTATAGCTTACTAACAATGAACAACAATAAAAGCGGAATCACAGTTTCAGTACAGCAAATAAATATTTTCAACAGAGCTGAAAATGTTATAAATCATATTAATAGCCAAAATAATCATTTATATGAAGATGATCGTGGTAAGGCTAAATATCAACCAAGTTTGTATCTCTGATATCAGCCCAAAAAACGACAAACAATCATAATTCTTCAAAGTCTTTAACCGAACGCGTTGATGTCTTCTAGCATCCACATTGTCTTTATTACACGTGGTGATATGTCCGGTAGGATCTTCATATAGCGTGGTCCATCCATAATGTTAGTAGCAGGTGAATCTCGTAGGCATCTGTAAGGTATGGACAGGTAAGTGATTACTGTTTTATTGCTTTGTATTGCGTAAGAATTTGTGTTTGCGGCACCTTTTTTTTTTGTCACGTAGCCATCTGAAATTGGGCCCAGGTATTAGGCCGGATGTTTTTGTATAGATTGGTATAAAATTGTAATTACAATTTTATTCCATCAGAATCGGTGTTTGCGGCAGGTGAACATTGTTTTTTATTGTTTATAGTGTTTTTGTTGGGCTTGAAAGAAGGCAGTGATTATTGGATTATAAATTTGTTTAATATTTTCGCAATGTGTTTTTATTGTGTTTGTATCTTTTTTATACTGTTTGTATCTTGTTCGTTATTTTTGTTGTGTGTTTTGTAGATTAATTTTAGAAATTCGAATAAAACGTCTGACTCAGGGTTTGATTGTTCGTTTATAAAGCGTCCGTTAAATGTTTTATGTTGGTATAAATTGGCCGCCGTAATAATGCGACTTGACACCACTCGAGGTTTTTTTTTTGGAGCTTCGTAAAGCTAACAACTTTGGACGAACTCGAGCCCAACATTCAATATGCTATTGCTAAATCAACGCCGCATATATTGAACACAGTCGTCAAAAATTGGATTGATCGCTTCAAGCACTGCGAGTAAAGCCAAGGCCGGCATTGGAGTGATGTGCTAAACCATACACAATGTCATAATAGTAGGTTTTAAAGAAAGCCAGAATCAATTTGATATCTCACACCGTTGTTATTTTATTTATATCTTGCTATATCGTTCTTATCTGGTCACCCTATAGCAGCTTCTCGATAAACAAAGTCCATATTTGATTAATTTACTTAACGTATTCTTTATTATATCTATTATGGAAATTCTATCTAGAATATATTTTCTAATTAACTCGCAGTTCTCTTCTTCGTTATCTTTTAACTCTCTTAACAAGTTTTTTAAAAACTACAAAAGTGTCCGACTGATGTGGTTGCTTGTTTCTTCTGCTGGTCGACTGAATTTCCACGTGCTCTTCATTTGAGTGTATTTAACCTTCTCTAATTAGTTTGTTTCTTCACTTTTGCTACAAAAATATGTTTTGTTTTATATTTAATTTTTTCAAGTCAAACAAGCGCCATTGTGTTCTTTTTTTCTTTTGTATGTAATTAACACCTATTAACTAGGCTTTGCACCGAATACAATAATGGTGATTGTTGTGAATATTTTTATAGGCACCTTAGGTTGATTTGAAATAAACAAGTTATATTTTTTAACTTAATTTGGTTAAAGTTTTCTTGACCTTGTATTTTGAGCTGGAAATATACTTGCTCTTGGACAGTTGTCAGTTAATGTAACTACAACAAAAACGTAGACACTGTTAGACACTGGTATAAGCTTTCAAAGCCGAAAACAACGACACTAAATTCTCATACTGGTGTTAATTGGAGTTGTAGAGTTTTGTGCTAATGGTTTGTTATTGTTGTCGTTATTTGTTAACTTTTGGTTTGTCTCCCATAAGTCACGACCTAAGAACGCATTAGTATTTCTTAAATGTCGTCTTTGTGGTTAAATATGATTTATTTTCCAAATATTTGTGAATCTTTTTTGTAGCAGCTTCCTAATTGTTTAACAATTGGCATTGTTACGATAACCTTGTTCAGCTTGCGATTGAAGAACGTTTGCTTATAATTGTTGGTCATAATTTATTTACCGAAAACCTTAATTAAAAATTAATTTTGGAAGCTATAATGTGTCATATTTCTTCTGTACACTATCAGTTGGTTTAAGATAAGGTGTGCCGATATAAATGATTTTCATTTTAGGCGGTTTTTTCGATTTTGGCGATTACAATTTTTACATTTTGTTTAAATTTTCGTCGATTCAATTTTCCACGATTTCAGCAATTTTTGATATTTTTCGAATTCTATTAATTTTTTTTAAGTGTTAACTTGTAACATTGCATTGATTCCCACTGCAGAATTAGGTAAGTTTCATTGATCCTGTAATACGATCAGTTATGGTTAATTATCTGAGAACAACACTTTAATTTTTAAGATCACTGACATTTTATAAGATCATTCAGTGCCGTGGTACTTGGAATGGCACACGTATGTATGCCATGTGCCAAAGATTTAACTAAGTCCTACAGAATGTGGTGAAAATTGAAGAAAAGTAGGTTATTAAAAAATTTTCAAATTCCTTATTCTAATCTACGAAAAGTTTTCGTGAAAAAAATAATTTTCGTAAATAGTTATGTAGAAGAAATTTCTTCTATTTAACAGTTACTATTTCGTTATTTATGTAACAAAATTCTAGGTAAATTGAATACGAACTTAATCAAATTAAATAATAATTTTAATAAGTTCAACTTTGTACATTTCGCTCCAATATTAAGTATGTTTGAATTTATATATGTGTTAATTTATGTTAACTGCAAAATAAATATTTAATGATGTAATGGAAGTAAACTTCGGATCTAATTTTTTCACACATTCTCATCGAAAATATTGCAAAAAAAATTTCATTTTTATTTTTTCCAAAAAAACTTAAAAAATTTTCAAATTGTATTGAAGCATAATTCTACTTTTTTACTTAAAAAAATTTTAAGGAATTCTATTCAAAACTACACATTGCTACTCTTCATTATTCGTCCTTTTCCAATTTAACAAAATTTAATATAATAAGCGAATACTTTAATTAAATTAACTTCTTTTACAGCTGCTGTTTACCTTATGATGCATTACTAGTTTTTTAACTTAATTTTTGTTGTATCAACAGATTCTACAAATTTATTAAATTCCTTTATGTGGATTTGAAGTAATTTTGTTTATTGGAATAAGTTTTATGTAGACATTTGAAAAGGAAATTAGTTGATTTAACCAAATTCTTTGTTAAGGGTTTATTACAATTAATTTATTTTTATTCTGTAGACATTTACCTTTTTAATTTAATTTTTAGGCCAAGTGCTAGATTTGCGCGTAATAGGACTTTGTAAGTGCCTTACAGCTTTTTCCAGTCATAAATGGTTTTAAAACTATCCTTATTAGATTTGGAGACAAGATATGGTATTTAGCAAAAAGGTGTCATTTTATATAATGACTGGCGACTGGTAATTATCGGCATTCCTTCTAACCGCTAAGTTTACTAAATCATAAGCGTTAAGTTCAAGATTCCGCGTAGCGGCCTTATTTGAAATGCATCTATCTGCGATTCTCAGATTAATGCTAGCCAGTGCTGAACATTCCTACAGAACCTGACATGCAGTCGATTTTCATCTTACTCAGAGAATTTATAAGACCGATGCACTGTATCCTGTCACGAGCTTCGACTTTATCTAAGGACACTTGGATTTCCGGCCATGGACCTTATTCGAAAGTGCCTACAAGTAGCTCTTTCTTGCTCTACCTTCTGGGTTATAGAGTACATTGTGAGAACTTGACTCTTACAATATCATTAGTTTACTCTTGGTTACCCTCAGCACCAAGTCACGCCAGTTCACCCTGCATGTGCTGTTTCCGCTCAATACCCTAGGAGTGTCGCTTGGACTTTGTAGTTCCTAGAGCTGTTGTTTTTATTAAAATAAGCAATGCTCTTCAGCTTGAATAGTTATTTTCCAGTCCTTAATAATTATTTCTCATTACTTCCTAAACTGAACCCATAACTTTGTAACTTTCTAATATTAGAAAGAATTATGGAAAAAATGATAACAATCTAGCAAGTTGCCCAGAAATGGGATGGTATTGTACATATGATAATTTAGTCCTTACTTTGATCTTAATACTTTTTGCGGCCGAAATTTTGGATAGGAACTTGGCCTCTGGTTTTGGAATGAATTTATCTGCGGGGGTATTGCTTGCGCATCAATCATTCAGAAGTTGCAAAGAAGAAAATTCAGAATTTTACGATATCGTCGGCGCCCCCTGGAATGTCGGGATTGAAAATATCTACAGACAGATATTTCCATAGATATCAAAACGTTCGCACTATGCAGAAGGAAATAAAAGAATCATCCTGCAAATATGTTAGAAGACTTTTGGTCCACGTTAACTCTCTTTTAAGTGACTTATTGCGATTTGATGGGCACTAAAGACTAAGAAAATCAGACATATTGAACATGGCGAGATGGCTCACTTAGTTCAATCGTAGATAGTAAACTAAGTCTTGAATATAATTAATTACTTGTAGTATTTATAATTAATTAATAAAATATAATGTAGAGTTAAGATTTGAATACTTATTTGAAATTTCGTTTAGAAATAATTAATGAAACAAAATCAAAAAGAAAACTTGAGATGAACGCTTCTTTATTTCGGGTTGTCTTCTTTAAAATTATAGTTATGTCTATTACCAAATGTTATTACATCGATAATAAAAAGGTTTAAACTTTTCCGCCCAACTTATATAGTTATCACACTAAGTATGAACATGCGTCCGCATAGCAGCACTAGGGGGTATAGGGGGTCGCACCTCCCTGAGTATCAAACTCCTCTCTGCACCGGACAGCTAAAGACAATATATTATTTACATCCAAAACTCTATTCGGATGATAATCAGGCGAGCTATTCCGAACTCTACACCTACATTCAGTACGAGCTATATAAAGAGATTGGACTAATAGACGATCTGATGTACAAAGGATCCATCAGCTGTTGCAGAGCCGGCCAGTGAAATATTGTGGGAGTCATACATTGCAAATCATTTTTCAGTTTAAAAAGTATTTAGACATACATACATACGGGTATATTTGGGACAACTTTTAAAATCGTGCTTCTTTGAGCTTTTGTAAATTAGTTTTATAAAAACTTCACTGGTCACAGGGCTCGATATGTAACATATTTGATTAATAAACGTTTAACGTGTCTGAATAAAATTTTTCAAAATTAAATTATCAATAAATTCTCCTCTTAGGTATTTTATATAATGTATATAAAATTTTTTGACACAACTTTAACCCAAATTAATAGAAATTTGCACAAATCAATGCAAACAGTTTGCAAACAGTAGAAGTAGGTATGTCTTTATAACTTTCTCCAATTAAAACATTATAATTTTTGTTAGTCGCTAGTAATTTAATCATCGGTGAAATAATACGTCAGCTTAGAACATTTCACCTTTTAACACTCCAGTAATAGAAAACTTCTTAAAAAATGCATTGCCAAATCATATGCAATGCTTACAGCCAAATAAACCTACCTCTCCTTTTCACAGCCAAAGCTGTTGCTCGTAAATTCTTCAATTCAATACTAAAATTTTCGAATTCGGCAGTGGTAACATTTAAATGCTTGCAAAATTAAGTATTTTTAATACTTTTATTGACTCTTAAACGCTGCACTAATAAAATACTCATAAAACTTGGTCAGAAACCGAATTTAACACCTTTCATTTTATTGTGGCGTGCTTTGAACAGGAAAAACTCAATTCATACTAAAAAAATAAATATTTGTGATTTTAGCACGTAATAAATATACCGAAAAAAAGTAGACAAAAACAAGCAACCAACGGCGTAGTTATTGGTGGAAATAAATTAAAAATCAGCAGGAATACCAAAATTGGTAAGTAAAGCGTTAATAGCTTTTACACAGCAGAAAGTCCAATAAATTTCTTTACAAATACCCACAGACATGTATCAATGAATGAATGAACAAACAAATGAATGAACCATTCAAACAAATGTGGCATTTCAAATATGAATATGCGAAAAATAAAAATCCAAAAATAAACGTAAATTGTAAGCAGTAAACATTTTTTAACGGAATTCATATAATATATGTATGTATGTTATGGCCATATGAAAGCAGCATAATTTTTTAAAGCAGGAAATACAATAACAACTTCACTTCACTGTTACCGTACACGGCAGTGCTTAAACGTGGTAATCGCTTTCCTATAGAAATGAAAGTGGACTAAGTAGGTGAACAAAACCCATAGATGCGCACTGGAGGGGAAGGTGGAGAAAAAACAATTCCAACAAAGAATTATATTCTTTTAAGTCTTAGATTTCTTTTGAAACAATAACAAATTTCAATTGCGTAAAACAATTTTGAAAAAAGAATGTACGTTTTTAATTAACAATCTTCACTTGCCACTGCTATTGTATAAGTGACGTAACATGGAAACAATCAATAGCAATTTTGTTTGCAATAGCCAACTTACAAATAAGCCCAATGATGGACTTTTTCAGCATTAAGCCTAGGAAAAATGAATAAGTAAATATTCGCGAAATTACGCTTCAAGAGTTTTTTAGGCTACCGAAAGGCATTGAGGAGAAAACTAGAAATGAAAATAAATATAAGATGCATAAATTTGTATGTTTGCTAAAACCAGTAGTAGTGGTAATGTTCTAAAAAGTTTCGCTAATAGCTCCTCATAATAATAAGGTGCGTAAACTATCTGGGGCCTAAGAAAAGATAAAAGATAAGACCGATAGGAAAAGAAATTTGAAAAATACAATAACGATGTTTGATGTATGTATGGCTTCGAGTGGCAGTTCTTTAAGATGAGAACTGACGGCATTCAGAGAAATTTTATATGAATGTAGACCCGAATTCAACCGCAAAATAAGCCGGTGATACCCAACTCAGCAGCGATGCCCAACTCAGCTGCGATGCCCAACTCAGCAGATCGATATTCCTACGTCTTTTACGATACTGAATTCTACGGCGGCTTGGTACAAATCACGCACCAAACTCTGTCTTGTTGGTGGCTTTAAGTTCGAAAAGCGTGCATTCACGCGTGCGACGATGTGCCTACGCAATCAAAATCACGGTGCGTGTTTACAATTAACTTGAAATTTGTTTGATATTTTTAACTAATTCTTCACGTTTGGCAGGTGCGAAACAGAGCTGGACAAAATGGCAAAATTTACTGAGCATTTTCGCTCTTGGATGACATTGATGATGTAGATATATAAATTTCACTTACACTTTACATTTTGAAATACACTTTTTATGAAAACATACCTTCAATATTTTTTAACAAAATTGCAGTCAGTTCAAATTACATTTACCCTATGAATCTCGCGTGTTTTTGGAGGTATAGAGGTTTAAGCTGGCAATACTGCTTGAAATGTGTGTTAAGCTTGGTTTGACATTTCGTCATGAATAGACTGATGTCTGAACAATACCTGCAATCCACAAGCCATTACTGAAAGTTCCTTACATACAGAGAAATTCACTGCTTGGTGTGCTTCACGGGCCGGTGGATTCTTTAAAGCCGGTGCCGGCCAAAGCCGTAAAATTAACTGTGGCCGCTACAGGGCCATAATCACTGAGTTTTTTGTGTAACATGCCACACAGCTCGTGGCACACATGAACTATTGAAAAAATCGATCGGCTAATTGCCACCACTGAACTACTTTTTGTGGGGCCATGTGAAGTCACAGATGATTACCCCTATCAAAGACAAAATTGATCACTGACTTCGTTACTGCAAAAAGTGGACCTGCCAACTGGACTGCTTCTGATGTCCCTGGTGGTATGTCTCCTTAGTGATCCCGCCAATGTGATGTATTGTTACCGGTGTTGAAACTGAAACCTAGTGTACGTCGGGTATTGTGGCCTAAAACTGGAAGTAAGTAAAACTTTCTAAGTGTGAACAACAATGATGTAGAGAATGGTATCATGGGAACCAGTAGCCTCTTGGACGCAGTGCACATACTGGATGTTGGGGAGGATCATTCGGCCTGAAACTGAAAGAAAATAGGACTTTAAAAGTGTGAGCTTTTATGTGAGCCTATGCGGCTTATATTGAAATCCTCCAATCCAGCCAAGGTGGTCATATGCGGGAAACCATATTCAAATAAAAATGGAAAAAACTAGCTTTCAAATAAAGCCAAATTTATGACCACGATTTGTCTGTATTTTATTTCAATAACTTGTACAAAAATAATTTTATATATTTTTTTTCTTTTCAGTCTATATTACTTTAGGGGTGTCCAGTTTGGAGCAGCTGTGCTAAAACTCACATTAAACGCCTTCAAATAGCCCAGAATAAAATCTTAAAGATGGTTCTTATCGATGGTTCTATTCGTATCAGAGCGTATAGAAATTTTAAACACGCGTTTTAGAGCAAGATGTGGCTACTCTGAAAATCCTCTTATCGGAGCACTGTACTAACCTCTCTTGGGATTAATCTTATTGTATTAGTATTATGGTTGTTATATAATATTGTTTTGGTTTTGTATATTCTGTATTGGAGGTTTTTGTTAATAGTTTTCCTTCAAATCGTTAATATTGTATTCATAATTTCTCTTTTTTGTAAATTTTGTTTTAATATTTAAGATATAAGGCAAAGCCAAGTCTGTGCAATACCTCTCTTTCTAGCAAGTAAGTAATTTTATAACTTTCCATTAAATAAATAATATAAATAAATAAAATAATATTTTTTCTGTCTTTTGTTGAAAGCGAAAACTCTACAGTAACAACACTGGTTTCGCGGACAATGCTCGATTATTTCGCGGTTAGTTTGGTTTGACAGGTCACGCCTCACGCCTAAACAATGACTGCAAATTGTTAAAACTGGTTTTGGAAAACATTCAAGAATTTCGTTATGTAGCACACTTGTAAATAAGTCGCTGTATTAATAAACTGAATTGCCATCATTGGAGCGTGCCTGTGGAATCAGTGCCTGTATATGCCTTCAAAAATTAATATTGTAAAAAAGGTTATAGAGGGATTAATGTTCAGGTTATCGTGGATTGTTTGGAAGGCGCAAACGACATACAAATAAATTGCCGAAGAAACACTAGACGAGCGATTATTTTCACTAAATATTGGCGTTAGAAGGCCACTTTATTTCATTGCAATTAAAAATTTTTGCTATATACTTTTTTAAGTTAAACTTCTACACCTCCAAAAAATATTGATTTAAGGCCTAAGACTCGTAGCCCTGCCTACTTGCAGCCGTATGAACTCTTTATAATATAATTTGACACAGATATTCCTCCGTAGCACATAGAAAATCATAGAAAAGTATTAAAAGCTAAATACGTTGCCATAATAAATTATAAATAAATACAATTTTTGTGTCGTTCGATTTTAGTTTTGTTATGCATTAAACAATTAGAAATTTTTTAGAAATTCACCCAGAAACTCGAAAAGATTCTGCTATAAAGACAAACCTTAAAAGACAAAATAGAAGACAGTTTTAAAATACAACTAAAAAGCCACCAAACCAAACGTGATTTAAATCATAATTGATTTGTTGTACTCGTTAAAGTAGTAGGAAAAAACGTGTTCCAGGGAAAAACAAAACTTTTTTTGTTGTAATTTTCGATTATATATTTTTTTTTTTTTTTGGTAAGAAAAACGCATGAAACAAACGCTGTCAGCAGTAGCCAAGCAAGTGCCTGGAAAGTTTGTTGTAGTCGATTTTGTTTTTAGTTGCCTGGCTGTAGTCGTGCTTCTTGGCTTTGATGGTTGGTTGTGTTTTGAGGCATTAAACGCACTGAGTACAACGATTTCACCTACGTCTATGTTTAAATAATTTTTTGACGTTGTCGTTTCATGTTAAAGACAAAACGCACCCAGTTTTAATTTTAAAGCTATTTGTTTTATAGTCGCTGTGTTGTTGTTGTTGCTGCTGATATTTTAGTAGTTTTTTTCCTTGTTGTTGCAATTTTCTCCCATTTCTTCCTAGGTGCGTGTAACTCGTAATATTTACCTAGATTGATTTACAATTATAGCAGAGTTTGTCAAACAATTTACTTGCTGCAATAAAAGTTCAACCAGCTAAAACGTGCCAAACGAAGAGTTTTGGGGCCGCTGATTAGGAAGCTAAAAGAAAATTTTTAAAACGAAAAGTCGCGAATTAAATTTGTTTTATTTCCAATATTTCGTAGTTCTAATAAAGAATACGAAAACTGCCATAAGATAGATTATAAACAATTGGTGTCAACGCACCCGTAAACTTTGTTTAAAAATCTCGTAACGTCGTAAGGTCAGCCAATAATGAAATTTTTATCATACTATAATATTCGGTCGGCAATCACAGGCCGAGAGAGTTGGGAGGTTGAGTATATGTGAGTAGGTGTTTAAACGTATTTTGCCAGGTGTCGATTGAACTTAATTTTGTTAATTGAATGTTGAAATAAGTCACAGTATACAACATTTTAAAAGCAGTTAACCGGTTTTTACCGCTCATAAAAATTAGAACGGATTGTGGCTGCCAAATGCCACTTGTGATAGAATTTGATGGCCACCAGAGACTAAAAAGAACTGACACATTGAGCCTGGCAAGGCGGCTCTCTCTACACAATAGAAGATAGATTTTTAAGATTTGAATACAAAAAATTAGTTATTACGTTGGTACTAACTAGTAAATAATAATTTAGAAATAAGATTTGAATACTTATTGTGAATTTCTTTTAATAGGAAGATTCAATAAAATAAAATACAGTATAAAAGAAAACAAACTTGTGATGGACAAGTGTAACAGAGTTACGTGGAAGTAGTTCTCTCTCAATAAAATACTCTGTCACTGACTCAGTCAACACCTCGCTTTATTGTTTAGATGAAACGGGCAGACTCATTAAACCTGTAAACGTGGAGGGAGCCAGGAAGAAAGTAAGATGCTTAGAAATAATCTGGTAAAAACGAAAATCGATAAAAATAATACTTACAAACTATGCCTGAAAGAGGTTGAGAAGTTTGTGCACATTGTGTGTGAATGTCTAGCAGTGGCTAGTATAAAGCTTAGGAATACGAGCAGACACTTCTAAAATGTGAATGCCATGGAGAACTTAAGCTTTAGACAAATGCTAGCAATTTAAATACTCTTCGCGATTAGGCAGTCGAAAGTCTGAAATCACTACAATGAAGATTAAAGTTTGAGATTCAATGAAAGTCAGGTAGTCCTAAATTAAAAATCGGTTGCATGAAATCAAATCGAGAAATGAAGAGGTCGAAATGAGACCCGTAAAGTTAGCAGGCTGCTGCGGTATTCCCCAACATTAATAACGTTTAGCTGAAACGAGCACTCCACCGAGTTGCTGACTCGCCACCCCACTTGTTACGTTTAATTAAGGCATTACTCCAATTTCCGATAGCATTTATCTTCCCACCAGACAAGCTGCGCGTGCAACACCCGATGAATTCGAGTCAACTATTCAGTATTTAATATTCCTGAAATAGCAAAATAACGCACCGTTCTTCAAACCGAATAAGGTCGTTAGCTGCAAATTATGCAGATCTTTTAATCCACATTAGAGTGAAGGGGAGGTCGTGGCGAATTTTGGATAATGATCTAATCACGCTCCTTTACATATTACAAATTAATTTAATAAATACTTTAAGTGTAGAAACTTCATCAGTCTTGTTCTGCTAGCGATCGTGAAATTATCTTTAATTCTATTTTTATTAATTGGCTTTGGATGTCAGTAAAAAGCATTTTTGTGCACTAAAAAATCCACATGTGCTACGAGACCCTATTAGAACCATGAAAAGTGACCATGTGGTGTGAGTTTCACAACGGAAATTTGATTGGTGAATAATTTTAGTGGCAAAAGCGATAGACATGTTACAGTGAATAGACCTATTGAACGCCACGCAGCATAAACTCCCAATCGACCTGGACATCCTTATAAGGAATAAAAACTCCTTCATTCTTAGGGTTTTCTCGGCAATTAAGCTTCCATTCCTGTCTACTCTTTGCAAATGCCAGCAGGATTTGCTATTCAATCAGAAAGAGTACAAGAGAGCATACAGCCGTCAGGCAAAAATTAATGACACACTTAATCAAGACCTGGTGATAATCTCTTAAGGGGGTCGTGCGAAGGCCCAATCTTGTATGTTTACTCCTAGTCATACCACAGATTATAGTACCACACCTGTAGATATGGGTGGCATACAAGTAAGTAGAGTAAGTGTTAAGGAATTAGAAACACTAGATATTCTTGGCATGAAAATGTTCATGCATGTGTCATGTTCGATGAAATTAACATATTAATCTGATAGGGAAAAAACATTCAAGTGTCTCGGTTTTTTAAAACCGTGCAAGAAATATTATACCATTTATTATACGGCCGGAAATGTTATAAAACTCCCATGCATGGGGCAGTTAAGCTTAACGATCGCATACAAGAGTAGGTTCTACTTATCGATGGCAGTAGGGTATCCAACTCATTGACTCAATGGAACATCGAGACAAAATAGTATTTCATTGCGTTATCGTTGCTACAACGAAATATGTTCCAAATTGGGAATTAGACTACCAGTTCCAGATACCAGAACATATCTAAGTATAAGACGTTCCACACTGAGTGCAGATTGGCTTGTGTAGATTATGGTAGATTGGCCAGTGCACCGCACAACACCTCACAGAGAAAACTCGTTCATTAGCCGAATTATTCGTATGTTGTATAAACTCTCCAATAAAACAAATTGCATGAGTAAAGTCCAACGCCTAAGCGCTGGTGCAAATCAAAATTAAATTTGTATTACACAATTCTTTTATTATTCATACAACGAGGCGTTCAGTCATTCGAAAACACACAAAAACCCCTTAGTTCGGTACAATTACACTAAAACAGGCCTTATTGCCCTTAAAAAATTACAATGACGCATGATTTATCTAGTGCCGATTTACGACTACAATACCCCTGTGCGCATAGTATTTAGCGGAGTAGGATTTCTTTTCAATTTCAGACTTCGATTATTTGAAACTTGCAGAAATATTTGTGAGGAGAAAAAATTTATTTAAAATGTATATTTCTTTTCTCCGACCCATTTCTCAAAACAAGAATAATTCGCACTTACTTGTAAAGTTTGGGCATCACATTCACTATGCGTTTTTGCAATCTAACCAACTAACAACAATTTTGCATTGCAACACCTACTTACCGCTTAATGGCCGTTAAGCCGAAAATGCAATCCATGGCTTATGACTTCAATACTCTTTTTAACATGTGTCTTGACTAAAATTGTAGATACACTACTTGGCTTTATGTTTTTCCTTGATATTTTCTTAACTTTTCACAATATTCATGCACCCTCTGTTCTATTTTTAAACACACAACAAATGTATTGGAAACTTAAGAAAAAACTTGTATAAAAGTTGATGACATGGACGAGGAAAAGGAAAAATAAACTAGTAAGAGAGATACGTTCGGCAATGCCAAATCTTATATACCCTTCAGGTAAGTATGAAGAAATTTAAAATTTTTGTAAATTCGTAAATTGTGTTGCAATTTTGATTTTTTAGTTTAATGTAGAGTTTTTGTAAAATTTTTAGGGACTTAAATTTAATGGTGAATTTTTGATCTGTGGTGAAATGAGATTATTCTATATAATTGTGTAAAATTTTGCCAAATTATGTATTTTTAGAGGCAATATGGGTTTTCTAATTTCGATTTTTTTGTAAAATGTTATTTTTTTTATATTTAAAATTTTTGGATTATAGTTTGAATATAATTTTGTGAAATATAAATTTTTGTGGTGAAATTTCTTGAATATTTATGTGTTCTTTTTTTGTAAAATTTTGCTTTTTTTTAAGTATTTGTTTTTTAGCAGTTAAATTTTTTTATTCCAGTTTTTCAATCTTATTGTGAATTTTAAATTATGACAAAATTACGAATTTTTGGGTGCAGTTTTGGTTTTTTATAATTCGATTAAATAATAATTATATAATATTAGTAATTAAAGAATATTATTGTGTAATTTTTTTAATTTAAAATTTTTCAACTATAGTGGCAAAGTTCATAATTTCCTATTAGTGGTGAAATTTGATTTCTTAATGTATTTGCTTAACATCATAAAAAAGTGATGGTTTGTAAATATTCGCCTTTTTGGTGGATTTCAAAAAGTTTGGTAAAATTAAAACTTTTTTGGTGAAATTCCGAAATTTGGTGAATTTTGATTTGTATTGATATTTTTTGGCAAACTTTTAGTTTTGTATTGAATTTGGATTTTTTAGCAAGAGAAAAGCTTTTTATTCTTTTCTTTTGGATTTTATGGAAAATTTTGGATTTTGCGGTGCATTTGAAATTAATTTTTTTTTAAATTTAGCTTTTCGAGAAAATTATGATCTGTTTGTAGTTTAATATTGTTTAACTGTAGTTTAGTTCTGTGGTGAATTTTTGAATTTTGGTGAATTCTTAAATTATGATCAAATTAGGTTTTCTTTTTATTTTTCAGATGAATTGAGATTTTCGGTAAAATTTATAATTTTTAAAGTTTTTAAATATTTGGGGGAATTTTAAAAATTTTTTGTGAATTTGCCATTTGTAGTGAATTTTAATCTTTTGAATCGATTTTGACATTTGCATTTTTCATAAAATAATAATTTGTGATTTTTCGGTCTTTAGATGAAATTAAAATTTCGGTAAAATTTAAAATTAAAAATTTTGGTTTTTCACTGAATTTTGATTTTTTTGAATAAAAATTTGTATTCCAGTTTTTAGATTTATGGTGATTTTAAAATTATGGCCAGGTGTCGGTTGTTTTTGCAATTTTCCTGTGAAATTTCGATCTTTGGAGGGTTTCGGGTTTCTTTGTTTATTTCATCCATAAGTTATCTGGGGACTCAAGTTGATAATTGCGGTATGGGCACTTGATAGCGACTAAATTAAGGATTCAGAATATGCTAATTTTATGGCCTATGCAAAGCGTTTACGCGTAAGACTAAAAATAAAATAAAAAAACCCAAAAATATGGATTGGAAACTTGTGGACCGATATGGGTGATTTTTTTATATTCATCAAGCAAATGATCCAAGTTTCTAGATCTTAGGTTATTTAACGTTGTCAGAAAGTTAATTTCAATATCGGACAGGCAGACAGACGGATACCGTTAATTGAACTTCCCTATCTATAAGGATCCAGAATATAAGAATATATGTAATTTGTTGAGTCGGAAATAAATATTGTACAAATTACAAATGGAATGACAAATCTATATATACCATTTTCATTTTTATGGAGGCTTTAAAAAGGAAAAAATATGCTAAAAGTGCGTGCAATTTGTTTTGAAGACATTATGGCTAAAGTATGTGCCGTGCCGTGCAGGTTACTTAAATGGTTTGGTTGTTTTGGTGTAAAGGTGTCAAACAACTTAAACGTTTTTATTTATCAGAAAAAACGCAGTCTTTAGGAAATCGTAAAAAAATTATTTATTGTATTGTTATGCATATTAGACATGTGTGCAAAGTACTTTATGCAGAGTATATTTGCAATTAATGTCGTAAGTTTGCGCTTTCCCAATACACATGAACTGTAAAGAGAGTAACTAAGGCGTTTCCCCATAAATGGCTGTGGAGGCCGTTTTATTCATAATTTACTGACAAATGCCAAATCACCATGGTAAGCTACACGTTCGAACGGCACTTGCAAATAATAAAAATAATGGCCCGTTAGTGCAATAACTGCGCCGATTACGAGGCCAGACGAGGTGACCATCGATAATCCACTCTTTAACAACCAACCATAACCGCAGTTCAAAGGAGCGCCAGGTGAGTCGAGAATTTCGCCGCTGTATGTAAAAGTATGCATGCGAACCCAAGGCGGTCGACTTCTCGCCGTGCATAAGAACATAAACTTTCGCATAATTTAACTTGGCGTTCAATCGTGCAAGATACAACTGACCCAGAAGCTCAAACTCAACAACCATAGACAACGCTCCTGGCTCACTTTTGGTTGAAAATAACAACTCTGAAGGAATGGATTTTTGCATATTTTAATGTGGCTAAATTTGTGTTAAGATTTGGGCCTTCATCAGGATAAGCTCCAACTTACCCCGAAGCTTAAAGTTAATCACAATACACAGGAAAGAAAACCCAAAACCCGGGGCAAAACTACGCCATCTAAAGTCAGCTTCACCAAGTGGCAATGCGTTAATAACATAATACTAGTGCAAATAATGATAATCATTTACCTTTGGGCCGAATCGAATGATATGTACATATATAGACGACATATGGTTCCAATAGAACGGCGTTACGTGACTTACAGCGAAGGGTACAATACACAATCTGCATGCACGATTTGGAAGCGGGATTACCTGTCGAGGACATAACGTATCCTGCGACTTTATCTTGTAGGGATGTTTTAAGTCACTTTTCTATGCCAACATGCCATAAGGTAATGTTGTTATAGTGAAGTGGATCATGCACTCGAAAAGTCTGCTTTCGAGCTCTCTTGTTAGTTTATTGTAGCAGACTAGCGATTTTGCAGATCCTTACAGAATATAATTTTACCTAACGAATTTCTACGATGCTAGGGCACAATTCATAGGACTATTAAGGGCAACTGTGAATTGACCAGACTTTCAATCGTATGACATAACAAGGCGAAGAAATTATGATTTGGACCTACTATCGTTATGCGCTTTCATTTCTTAATTTGGAGGCCTTATTTGACTTCCAAGTACTGAATCGTTTCTCTTTTATTGACATGAGACTTTACATACCCACTAAGGAGACGCCCAGCTAACATGTCCATTCCTTTGTGTGCTGTGTGGCGGTTCTGCTAGAAGCAAAGGTCTGCGACATTAATCCCCTTCAATTATGGTACACATATTTTGAACACTTCAAATGCAAGCATTAACATTCTTTTTTGTTGTGGTCATCTCAGTTCTAACTGTTTCAACCTCCACTGTAGCTATAGCTGTTATCAACCAGACACGTACTTGTTGTCATTTGAGACAAAGTATTTGTATTCAAATATGAATGATGTGTTTGGAATATTTTAACTAAAAATACACAACATTAAAAATAACCATCATATATCCATACTCTAAACTATTTGCTACTTGTAATGGTCAAACATTTAAAAAGAAATACAGCCAAACACATTAATATGGCATAAGAAATTGTACTGCTCTACAGAAAAAAATCATAACGATGTCATTCACCCAGTAGCAGAGGAGCAATCAGCTGTCGTGTTGGAATTTAAGCAGGTGAATATCACCAAATACTTAATTCTTCGTATTAAGGATACAACAATAGTGAAATTAATAATTGAAAATGAAGACAATTTAAAAGAATATAACTTTCACTTTATCAAATTCTACTCTCTGGCATGATTCATTTTAATAATATTCTAAAAATTAACCAGAAACTACAATCCAAATCGTAAGTTCCATCATCACTTAATTTATCATTCATTAAATAATTAATTTCGACATTATGATTGCATTGAGACAAATCTCTAAAAACATCTCTAAACTTCTTCATTGGATTTATTTTCAACGTTAAAATGCCCAATTATTCATTTTTTAGTGTTTGTTTTATTAACAATAATGCTGCAATTAATATATGACATATGATAAGGTTGGTATTATTAACGATAGTTTTAAAGGGAGATTTTTTGAAGGGGAAAATTCGGGAGCAAGGTCCATAAATTAATAAGAACACATTCAATTGTACAATGAAAAAACACAGCTTCACCGTACATGGTAGAGTAGCTCGAAGATATTTATTCTAGCAACTGCCGTTTTATGTCATTTTCGGGTGTATAAAAGTGACACAAATCTTAAGAAGATTTGATACATTCAAGTATCGCTTACAATGCACAGTACTCAGTTCAACCCAAAAATCCGTATTTTAATTATTTTTTTTTAGCGTAAATAGGTGAAATTTTGTATACAGGTGGATTATACATATGTAGCATATTGGATGTCTTCCAAAAATTTGGACACAAACCTACAGGCGTTGACCAAAAAATAGAGGACGTCCTAAATGTAGTGAACAATGTTGCAATTTTTTTTTAGTTTTTTGTATAACTTTGTTATTAATGCTGGTTAATGTTTTCCATTCTTTCTTAAGTTACCACTTAATTCAATTTCTGATTCTGATGGGAATTAAATTTGAATTTGTTCACATATATTTCAGAACAATTTTTTCACTTTTTATTTATTTTCAAACTTCACTAGACGACAGAAACGGTTTAAGGTGTTTAAGGTGTTTTTGCAAATAATTTGTTTTTGAATTCGTTGCCTGCTGATCCGTCCATTTCCTATTTTCTAGTTGGTTCAAAATTAGTTTCATTGATTTTCTTTTTTTTTTTCTTGGATTCAATAGAAATGTAATTTAGAATTCTCTTTAGTTTAATAGATGCCCCCTTTACAACTCTAATAATATTTATAGAATCTTCTTTGCGCTCAAGCATGTATGACGGATAAGACTTTGCTCATTGTAAGATCTTTAATTTGGCCACACTAATTCACGCTATTTAAACAAACTCCGCTTTCTTTGCCATAACTCATATTTTTTTCGTCTGGCACTAATTAAACCCGTAATTTTTTCTAAGTCCCACCTTAAAAAAAATTATTTAACCTTCTCTGTATTTTAATATTAATGATAATAATTCACTTAGTTTTCTATTTTGGTTGAGTTGAAATATTTCAAAAAGTTTACCATTATTGATACCTGAAGTCACTACAAATGATAGTATTATTGGGATAAGAGGAAGTAACAGCATAAATTTAAAAAAACTTACTTAAGCCACCTAAGAGTAGGCTATGTAATTCTCACTTGAGCTCTTAAATCCCCTTAAAGATTGATACAGCGTTCGAACTTTTTTGTTTTGTAAAGCTTGTTAATGGCTTATAACTTGATATCGAATCACTTCACATTTCGCGAAAAATACAAACATAAAATTGGCAAAAATAGCGCCGGATAATAATTTATTAATAATATTTTACAAGTAATATAGTTAACCCAGAACCAGCAATAAGTTTAAGGTTTTGAAATGTTAGCTATACTCTGCGATGAAAATTTCATCAATATTATCAGGCACCATATGTATGGCAGACCAATATTCTAAACATCATTCTTTTGAATAGGTAAAATAATTGTCAATTATTTGTGATTTACTTCAGCTTACAGTTTTGTACCTTAAAAAAACACCCATTATATGATATTGTCATTCCTATAAACATTGTTGTTGAGTTAAACGAACTTATGATATTTTCATGAGTTTAGTACTTTTACAACTGCTTACATTGTCTGTTTTGTGAGGTGTGTCTGGTATTTGTAGTTTAGCTTTGAAATATTAAAAATAAATAATAATTTAAAGATGTGCATTTTAGACAATTGTTGTCTGTAAATACAATTTAAATGCTTACACTGAAAGAAATTTATTAAAATTATAAAGGAAACTACACATAATTTTAATATTTTCATAACTACTGATGAGTAAACCTTTATGTTCGTACAATCCTCTTTACATAATGTGTTCACATCATCTTATTAAAAGTTGTCACTTTTATTAAAAGAGAATTTGCAAAATATTGTGATCGTGTTCCACTGTGCACTAATTTTCTAAATACTTATCTGGGTCTTATCTTCAAAGTATATTTAAAAAGTAAGTTGTGGCACAATAAGGCAATGCGTAAGTTATTTAAATTATGTTTTTTTTGAGCGAGTTGTAATAATGTTACTGCCTGGTAAAGTAGACATGTTAGGATCAAATGCACATAGAGGCTTGCATACTTATCCGTTAATGAAAAAATTTAAGTTTTATAATAAAATGAATTGAGACAAAATAAGCAAGATAATGTTTTAAATAACAATAAGATCCCAAGAATTCTTAAATAATGAAGATGAGTTCATTACTTTAAGAAAAAGATTGTGAAGTTTTTACGAGTGCTATTAAAATTCGTTAAAATCACTTATCTGCTCGATCAGCCAGCAGCGGATAGCGACTTGCAAAAATGGAACCCTTCCTTAGGATTACAATTGAGCCATCCCCACAGTATGGCAGAATTTATATTGAAATCCAATTACGTAAAATTATTTTTTAACTAAAATCAGTGTCATTGCAGTCGATAAATTTTTTTCTTAAAAAATTACTTTCTGAAATACTACTGCCAGTTTTCATGTAACACATAAAGATGAATTTTTGTTATTCCTAAAACGGGGCAAAGTAATTTAACAAGGAGCACATTTTTATCTCGGTTTTTTTTCAGTGTACGTATTTGTCGTATGCACACACCTTAATATTTCTGCTAATTGATATCCATAAAATTAGAGAGGCCTATTTTTTTATTTAAACAGTTTTCATAGCAAAATTCAAACAAAACATGCGTTACAAAAGTAAATTTTTATTTTGTCATCTGAAACTTAAATTATTTATACAGTTGTTTTAAGCATAAATTTAAAACGCTTAGGGCATTGTATACATTGAAGCGCAACTCTTGATTGTGAATAGTAAAAAAGATACTCTCTTCACGTGTACTTACACATGAATGCTGCGTGAATGAGAAAGAATAACATATTTTTATATATTTCAATGTTATTTAAATGTGTTTAATAATTTTATTACACCTTTTTTTAATTTATAATTTTAACAAAGAAATAATATATATAATAACTTCAGCTAATATTTGTTAAATAAAATTGATCACATATTTGTAAAGATTAAAGTTTTTAATAAAAAAAAATATTTTAAATACAGAATTATAATTTAATAATTATAAGAAACGAAAAGACATTTGTTACTTCTATATGTGAATTTGCATAATACATTTACATCTACATTTACACCTACGCAAAATCTGGTACTTATGAGATTTTGAGCGAAATCTAGTTCATTTCTACCAGATTACCCATACAAAACAAAATCTACTTACGAACTAGATTTTGCCAAAATCTCTCAAAATCTTGCAATACTAAATGATGCAACTATGTATTTTTTGCGAATGTACTGAAATATACAGCGCTGAACAAGAAAATTTTGACATTTGTAACAAAAATAAGCGCGGTAGAAACAAAATATTTGCAGCAACATTAAAAAATAATAAAAGTTTAAAATAAGTGCTTTCAATATGGATAAAACAATAATGAATAAAGTGTAAGTAATATTACATATGTAATTATGTGTATAAAAACAATTGTAGCATGAATTTAATTAAGTTTAGAGCCAATTTTTTATTCTTTCTTCGGTCAGCTGTTTTTGTTATGAAAATGAAATCCAATAATACGTCAAAAAGCATTGCTGTAAACGGCAGAGATTTTCTTCGAGATTTGAGCTGAAATCTACTAGATTTTGCGTAGATGTAAATGCAGTATAAAAGTAATTATTTATGCTACTTTTTATACAACCTAGTTTAATTAAATGCTGTGGAGAATATTTCGGGTAACCAATACTAATAAACAAATTAGCTATTTGCCTTTTTTACTATTTTTATAGATTTTGGCTTTTTTCTGCTATTTCTATGATTATAATTCACATTTCCTTTCTATAGGAAAATTAGCCTTTTTTAGTACGACTAATTAATCATTTGTGGGTGAAAGAATTAAACCGTTTGAGGCTATAAAGTGGTAAAAGAAAGTAAGAAAAGAGTTTAATTGGTAAAATATAAATTCTTATTCTGAAGTTTTTCAAATTGAAAAGAATTGGTTTTTTCGTAATATGTGTCCGTAAAATAAATAACCAGAAAAGTTTTAGTATAAAACTAATGGACATCAAAAGTCCATTACGGCGTTTAACAATGAGTTTGCGGTTACTGTGCTGTCGAAAATAAATATTTTTCAGCAATAGCTATAGCAAAAGTTAAAACGAAAACAATTGCTGTCACAAAATACCACTTTTTGCTTGTTAATTTATTTATGCTATCGCTATGCTCGTGCTCCTGAAAATGTGATAGAAACGAAAATAGCACCGCAATCATATTGACAGCATTAGCAAATGGTACAGAATGCGAGCTTTGTAATTGTTGTTTTTCTATGGCTTTTTTTTTCGAAGTAGTCCAATAGGTAAATTAACCCTTCGCTGTACTGGATTTGCTTAAAATTTTCAATAACAACCTTTAAAAGTGAACAAATAGCAAGAGCCAGAAAGGTGGTATGTATATTTATTATTTGTTATTGCTATGCTGATTTTCTTCTTCAACAGTACAAAACCAGCAAAAGCAATAACGTAAACAATTTGCCTATGCTGTAGCTGTTTACAAAAATATATTGGTATTTTGTTTTCGTGTTTTAGCAAATTGCTAAAAATTATTATAGCATAGAACAGCGCAGAATTTGCTGTTATTTAAAACTAATGTTACTGATGTTGTAAATTTTTTACAAGTTTCATAGCAACGATAAGGTTATTTTAATCCCGGATAAAATGCATGAAACAGCGGTAGGTAAACAATTGTACATATGTATTTAAATTTCTGTTGACGAGTTAGCGAACTAAGATATGTAGCCGATTTTATTTATTGCATTTTGGATAAAATCTGTTGAAAAAAATCCGATTACTAAACATGGTTCTTCTCGAAAATATAAATGAAGCTTTTGTTGCTTCATATTGTATATTCCTTCAAAATTGTATGACCGGATTGCAATACAATAAATAGTTGTTTTATTTTATTTTTAAAGGCATATAGTATAAAAAAGTACTACTTATGGAAACAGACTCGGCTGGCTATATGTATGTCTTATAATATCATATTTGGATTGGTTCGTCTATGGACTTCTTCGTGTTGCGAACTTTATATAATTATAATTTTAGCATATAAATAATTTTAAGCAAATAAAGCAGCTGTTAGAAACCATGAAACCAAATTTGTTCCAAACACCTTTTCCATGTCCAACTCGTAGCGGTTCTTGACTTGATGCGGCAATGTGTCACCCGCAATATTAATACTGTAATTTGGAATATAAATAGTGAAGATTCTGAGTCAATAGCAATTGTAAATAAAATCCGCACAAAAAAATAAAGGATGAGGTGAACATAAGGGCCAGATTGATATATTCAATACCATCTGATTTCTAGGTAAACTGCAAGTTTGGAAAAAAATTTTCCCATATTAGAAAGTTAAAAAAAATATAACAAAGCTATCAGGTTGCCCCCTGGATGAAAAAGTGGACGGTTCGGATTTTTTTCTGATTACTAATTTCCCAAAACCTATCTATATGCTCAATTTTAGCCTCCTAGCCATATTGGAAGTGTCTTATGCCAATAAGTGGTCACCCTAGGACCCAAAGATAAAAAGTGCCCATAATTAGGCTTTTCTGATTCGTTACTCCCCAACACCTACCTGTATAGCACATATCAGCTCTCTAGGTATAGTGGAAGCGTCCCATAATATTAATGAGTGAGTCAGTGAGTCATCATATCTTCGAAAGATTTTGTGGTAAGACGTCCAAACTTGAGCTATGACGTTGCCCATACGTGGAGTCCTTATGTTTCATTATTTCATGATTAAAAGAAGCAAAGTTATGATTGCATTTTTTAAATGAATCCATTGATGTTGATTGATAGGCGAAGAAAATTTGCATTTGAATCTACAAAAGCCCTTATGGTCGTACATATATTGTAACACTTTCCATAATAATTTGGATATTTTCAAAAAAGTATGAAATTAATACATGTTGTTTTTTGTTTCTTTTGTTTTTCTGACTTAATATAATTTAATTTGTTTTGAGATTTAAGGTGCTCTATTGCCCAGAGCACATCTAGTCCGTCAAGTTGTGTTAAGATAATTGTAGGTGTTATTTTGAAATGATTTTATACTAATTACAAAATAAATATATTAGCCAGCATTCACGTCTTTGCTCCAACAAAGTTGTAGGAAATAAAAGTTAAATTAAATGTTTTAACTCACTGCATCATAGTGTTATTGGATCAAGGATTCAATGTGCATTTGCTGACATTGTAAGTCAATTTTGCGGCTTTCCAAAACATTTCGATTCATGAAAGAAAATATTGACAAGGAAATGTCGTCTTATCTTATCAAAATACTTCAAGTAAATTTTAAAACTTAATCCAATCAATAGAGATCTTTCGGTTTTACAGATAAAAACGTTAAAAACATGTTGAAATCTTCCTGTTTGAACTATTTTCCAGCAGGAGATTAAGTAAAGCTTTTTTCTAGTGCATTATGTCTTCACGATTCTTAATAACAATGTTTTAATACTCCAGTTGATGTAAGAGTAGCTGTAAACAAAATTTCTAAACGCATTAATAAGGCGCCTTTAAATACGTGGTCATATGCTCTCTCATTAACGTTGCGATATTAAATAGTCTTTTAGGAAAAGTAGTAGAGAAACGAAACTCAAACAGCATAAAATCAATATTCTCACACTGATATGAACTGAAATGTAACACGTTAAATTTGCAAACCTCACACAGTGGAGCTGAGTGTGAAATAATATATAAAATAATTACGTTTGGTTAAAAGTTATTGTTTGCTTTAGTTAAAGGTATAATTTCTTTACACAAGTTAAAGTGACTTTTTAGATTGAAGTACAACCAACATACGTTGTTATTTCCAAACAAACTTTTTTAATTATATTTTAAAAAAATTTCTTGAGTTTTAAATATGAGAACCATATACTTATGTGACTAACGTCATTACTTTCACAATGATTAAACACTTAAGCCCGATTTCCGAAGGACCTACTTACGGTGCTAGTTACAAATTTAG
This sequence comes from Phania funesta, assembly GCA_963932375.1. Taxonomy (NCBI): domain Eukaryota; kingdom Metazoa; phylum Arthropoda; class Insecta; order Diptera; family Tachinidae; genus Phania; species Phania funesta. Next base: position 95,452,053 of record OZ010653.1, on the reverse strand, counting down.
GGGCGTAAAAAATTATATCCGAAAATACCTCGAAAATTTTGTACCACTAAAGTTTGATTTCTGAAGGATCTATTTACAGTGTTAGCTAAAAATTTAACAATGTAGATTTTTTTTGAACATTATTTTGAACACAAGATCACATGCACGAAAGGAGAAAGTTTTTTTTGATGCGGTCACAACGCGGTTCCACCATATTACTAAAATGTAAAAAGGTCAGATGTAAAAATGTGGCACTTCACGTAGTTGCAAATAAACTACGCTTAAGGCATTATAGCAAACATTATATACATCTACATTTGTGATAACTGTAGGCTCTGGGAAAAGAACAACAATAAAAGGTTTTATAGTATAAAACGGCCTGTATTGTTCAATGCATTGCCTCGTCTTCCAGTGAACACTGGATGTTTTGGTCATAAGACGAGGTGAAGCGTGACTAAATTTGTGGCATTAAAATCATCCCAGATCTCCATTGAACTAAAAAAACTAAAAGCGCAAAATTTTCTGGATTTTTCCAGTTAATAAAATTTTTACTTTAGTTACGTGTTGCGAATCTTTCCCACCATATAAATATATTAAAGCGACGGAGACAAAGAAAATATTGGCCACAAAAGGAAGAAATTCTTCTACTCGTGCTTTCTTCACTATAAACAACACAATTGCCACATTAATATAACATTTTGTATTCCCAAAACACAGGCTACCATTTCTGGAGAGTTTTAGACTTTGAAGTTAAAAGGCAGAGCTGATGCAGTTGTCCTATTAACAGTTTTTCGAATTACGGTGGAGGAGGATATTCAGATAAGAACGATAGAAAAGGAAATTTGAATAAAAAACAACAGTGTGAGATATCGTTTTGATTCTAACTTTATTTTGAAGCTGTGTTTATGCCATTATGTATGAAGAAACACATCATTCAAATGGCCGCCTCAGTGCCTCAAAATGTTTAATAGGCGGATCTCTGGCCAACATTTTTAGCTCACAATTAGCGAGAGCGCGGCGTTGAATTTGGTCATCTGGATCCAAATCTTGCTTCATCATAATCTTATATAGATGTATGTCGAAGTCCAACCACAAAATAAGCCACTGTCTTCCAGGTTTTGCACAATTCAACTGATCGGCAGCTATTGGACATTTTTGGGTCTTTTTGATACTGGCCGCTATTGCTGCTATATGTTCTTCACTTCGCGCCAATATCTGAATGGTTTATCGATAAAGGTCCAAAAGAGTAAACTCACGCTTATACTTGTTCACGGAGCGACGAAATGCCTGGACAGTGAAATCGTAGCCCGCACAAAACATAAATGTGAAAATAAAGCCAAATTCCTTTCCAAAAATTTCGGCCGTAAAAAGTACTGAGAATAAAATGAGGACCAAGAGATCAAAATGAGCCTGGACATCTCCGTGCCGAGGTCTATGTCCCTGGTTATGTCCATGTCTCTGGCCATGCCCATGCCCCTGGCCATGTCCTTGTACCTGGCCATGTCCATCTACCTGACCATGTCCATGTCCCTGATCATGTCCATGTCACTGGCCATGCCATGTCCCTCTCGATGTCCATGTCTCTGGCCATGTCCCTCTCGATGTCCATGTCTCTGGCCATGTCCCTGGTCATGTTCATGTCCCTGGCCATGTCCATATCCCTGGCCATGTCCATCTCCCTGGCCACGTCCATGGCCCTGACCATGTCTATATCCCTAGCCATGTCCGTGGTCATGTCCATGTCCTTGGCCGTGTCCATATCCCTGGCCATGTCCATTAAAGTACCCGCTTTCAAAAATTTTTTTTTACTCGTGCCCTAAGGCCTACCCATATACCAAATTTCAGCTCTCTAGCTTTAGTGGAAGTGCCCCATAATATTGATGAGTAAGTTAGTCAGTGAATATGTTCTAAAATCTGCAGTTTTTAGACTTTCATATCTCGGCAAACTTTTATGGTAAAACTTTCAATGAGTTTACCTATACTTAGAGTCCTTATGTTATGAGAAGGGTAAAAATAGCGCGAATGGTTTCGTGCAATATACACACTGTGTGCTTTAGCTCTGAACTTAGCATTCATGGCGACCGATCTCAGGACGAAATTTACGTTGCGTATTTACAACTGAACCAGAAATTTGATAATATTTGTAATAATTTCCACACATTCTCCAGGCGTGAAATGGTAAACTCTACTGAATATTTTTTTCAACATAACCGACAAAACTTTAGAGATCAAAATGTTTGAAACCCTCTAAAACCAACCAAAAGTTATTGAAGTCTAAAAAAAGGTACAAATTCGCAAAAGTGGGTTGAGGGCAAAATATTCTGAATTATAATATGGGCCAAATCTGACAAATAAAATATAAAATTTTAAAAATTAGAATTAAGTAAAAATGAAGTTAAGCTCAGCAAAAAGGCAAATATCCTCAAGCCGCAAAAAATTGTGCCATTTTAAATCGAAAACAAAAATAGGGCAACAGAAACTTTTCCAAAAATGTATGAAATGGCAAAACTTAAATAAGCACCTAATAAAATATGGTAAAATGGCTAAAACTGATCTACAATAGAGATAAAATTCTTGCCGTTATTACACTATTCTATACCATGATAAGTAGCAAATAAATTAAATTTGTTGAATATAAATTCCTTTCTAACCAGCCCACTGTATACGAGTATTTATAACAACAACAGAACATTGCAACAAGTGCAATCAACATATGTTAATCATCATGATATGAAAATGCTCATGCATCCACATGTCACATATTTACATACACCACATACATAAATATGTGTTTGTTAAAAATATATACTATGTACTCGTATATGAATATTTGTTAACATGCAATAGTTATTTTATTTAGTTTGTATTTAACGTTAGAAAGAAACTCAATTTTCATACACAATTTACAACATAGTCTTATATATAGATCATCCTTCTTTTGACTTGATTACAAATAATTACAACAAAATATGAAAATAACAAGAACAACAACAGCAACAATTACTGCTAACTACAAGATACAACTATAGTTGTATATATGCTGACAATACGACTATTAAAGTTTTTTTAAAATACACTTTGTAATGGTTGAGAGGCATTTCAGTTTGCACTAGATATTAACTATCCGTAGGAAAAACTACACACCAGTAGTCATTAACTAGAATTGTTGAGCAGAGATGTACTAGTTATTGGTACTTAAAAGAACTTTTGGAGAAATTTATATATTATATACTATATATATTAATTATATTTATCGCCTCTATTAAAATCGCTTGCATGGCAGGAATATCGGATATTAACTTGATAATGTGAGGAATATATGAAAAAATTCTTTTCCTTTTCCTCTAATGTTAAATTATGTACATAGGAAATTATAAAAGAGAAAACGTTTCTTTGCAAAAGATTAATTAAATTCATTAAATTTTAAGGATAAAGTTTAAGTATTATGAAATTTCGGACAAGTATTTTGGCGTTTATATAAATCCGTATTTGTTTCGCAACAAAGCAACCAACAGTACTCTGACAACATGTGTGTTATTTGTTTTCCTTTATTTCCATATCTGTTAATTCTTGGTGGAATCGTTCTCCATGTTCGTCACTAAAGCTTCCTAGGTTCGATTGGAAAAATCTAAACGGTTGTATATGAAATAATATTTTGTAAATGGATTTGTCTTCGCACGTTTTTTAAAATCTAGAGTTTTTTGAAACGCTAGTGTCTCGTATTAAATCATTAAAATCAACTTCACTAGATGAAGGTAAGAATTCCGTTGGAGATGGTTCTATGATCGATACAACGATAGTTGTGTACGGAAATATCTTCGAAAGCGCCAGCACTAGAACTTTCTTGTGCTTTAATAATGGACTCAACATCAGTATATTCAATTTGATTACGAGTGCAATATCGAAATACAACAGTTGTGTAACGCAGAACTCACGTTGCCGTGAAAGGCTTCATTGCGACTAATTTTCTCCTTTTCTCTTGCCGTTCCGAAATCGAAGGAATTAAATTTCTACCCAAACACTAGAACTCGGCATTTAGCTGGCATAAAATTAATGGTTTTTTCATTAGAATTTTGGCTTACGTCCGTATAATATCCAGCTGGTCCAGTAAACCGTCAACGTCTATATGCGCGATTTCTGGAGCATTTTGCTGATTTCAGAAAAAAATAATATTCACTACTAATATTCCCGGATTAGAGAGGATTTCAATAATTTATAAGCAGAGCGGGCTTAATTTTATCCTTTTGGAATTTTTCTTTTTAGAGTTTCCTTAAGTAGCAAATCTATATTGAGGCAAAAATAGCTGGCGCCCTTACAATTAACAATTAAAATTCAGACTGATTTATGCCGCAGAGTCACAAAAAATACAACTTTCGGATATGTGTCAGCAATCTCAACCCTCTACTTTGAAACCTTTATCTTTCTTTTCTCATACACTAATTAATTTTTATATCAAGGGCAAGGTCCCGAATTTTCGATCGGAAATTTAATCTGAGTAAATAATCGCCCAAGTAAAAATCGCTTAAAATGAAAAGTAACAACTACGCAAAACTTTTGGCGATTGGGTCGTAATGAGAAGATCCCAAAACAAATTAACCTAATCAACCCAAAAAATATGAAAAATTATACCAAAATTCGAATGAACGATTAAAGATTTTTCGAAATGGCCCAAACTTTGCAAAATATTAAATCGCAATGCTTCATGTAATTTTTGGGAAATTCGACGTAAAACGAAAATAACGAATATTAGTTCTTTGGGCAATTTTTCCCTTTTTTTGTGGGTGATAGGGTACAATTTTGTTTGTTTTATCATTATGACGAATCACACACAGTTCGTGGGTGATTGTTGGTTTTAGGTGTTGGGCGATATATAAGTAGGTAGTTATTTACACTGCTTTATTGAAGCATATTTCTAAAACTGACTTTGCTTACCCAAGCTTTTTTATATTGCCTGTCTTTGGCCAGATTTCGCTTTTTGGGGAATGCCAGCAGTAGAATTATGGAGATCATGGAGAAAGTCTTTCGTAAGCGAACATACACAAGAGTTAAAAATTCTTACGTCTGGCAGAAGGCCGGCAATGAAGAGTTTTTGTAAGCAAAACTCGTGGGTGCTTGATCTTTTCTGAATTTGGCCAATTTTAACATGGGCAATTATTCATACAGCTTCAACATTTATATTCGACTTATGTTCGATATAAGAGATCATTTAGACTCCAAACGTGTAAATAGTAAAGCGCATGTCGTCCCCTCAAATCATATTGAAAAAAATTAAACAAATATGTCCGAGGTACCGAGTACATTTTGCCTATAAATATATACTATGTTTTAAAAATATTTCCCTACTCTGTCAATGATTCCGCATATTCAATATACAAAAGTTTAAATTAAGAAGAAAATGTGTTACGTTGTAATGGCTACAAGTAATGGCCACTAGTGGTATTAGATAGATATAAATTGTATGTAGTTAAGTCTTAAATATGTTCAATACAAAAAACAATTTCAAAAGAACAACAACAGCAACAATAACCACTACTGCTCATAAGTATGGCATGGGGTATGACCAACGAAAACTGAACAAAAATCATGCAAAGTAAAGGCGTTGTCCCGCAATAACTAAACATGAGCGATGGCATAGTAATCCACTTGACCATTTGACCATAAAATCAACTTTATATAAAAAGTTCTATATTTCGTTATACATAAAATTCTTTAGAAATTGGACTCTAATAAAGTCCAACATCTCAGCAACATCTAACAACAGCATAAATGCATATGATGTCTATGCAAGTATTTGTGTAGTTACGTAGAAAGATGAAAAAAATTGCAGAAAAATTATATGAAAATGAATTTTTATTATTATTTTCTACTTGTTTTTGTTTTTTTGTTCGTGTTCCTGTGGCTGCAGTTCTCTTTGAGCAGAAGCCAAAACTCATCAACAAGTGTAACGAATGTGAACGATAGGACAGCATGAGGTGACCAGAAGTATTCTTGTTGGTATAATTATACGAACATTTATAATTTACAATTAATATTTAATTTAATTCGTTAATAATTATTCCCCATCAATCAGTGCTAGAAGGCCATTGAAAGATATAGGGCATCTCAATACGAATGCACTATTTACATTTTATGAAACTGTGATTGTTCCGTTTTTTAAAAATGGGGCGCTACACCAAATGAAAGGCGCTTATCAATGTGACAATTTAGTGGAATTTACGGTCAATAATTCCGGGAGTGGCAAACAAATTGGGTTGATTATGATTTAGTACGCGTTGTTACTGCCAACGACGGTACCGCCCAAAACCGGAAAACGACAATTCAGCAGTGACTGTAATGGTTACAGGAGAATGATAACGAAATGTTTGTGGCCTCAACTAGATGGAATACATCTGAGCAATACGCGGTTTGAGCAGGTTGGCATCACCATATTGCACTTTTATGGAAAAATCCTATATTTTTTCTATTTCGCAGCAATTTAATGTTATAATCTTCAATCATTAAATGAGAAACAACCTGCCCAAGGTTTGGTTAACTCACTAAGCTATATCATATGGCATAGCTTTATGCCAAACATCGGTCATATGAGTATTCTGGACCTCGTATGAAAAGAGGTTAGGGACACTCAGAGGCCGATGGAACGCATGAGTAGAAGGAAAGTAGTCGAAAGGCTGCATCGGAACGACGTCAGCATTTTTACTGGTGGTTCTCTTATGAATGGCAGGGCAGAAGCATAACTTGTCCTGTAGTCCGTGTCTGGAGAAATTGATTAGGTGGCTACATGCATTAGATCACCTGCTCGAAAGTCGGGTGCGTGGGAAAAAACGTCTCATTCCACTTGACAATCAGTCGGTTATAAAACGCATGAGGCAAGTGTACGTGTATTTCAAACTAGTTCTGGAATGTGTTCTGAAACTAAACAGATTTGTGAGATGATATTGATGTGGATTAAGGGACACATAGCTACTGCTTGGAATGAAGCAGCAGAATAACTAGCAAAAAGGAGACCTGATAGGGATTTCTGTAAACCGGAATCGAGAGTTCCACTTAGCAATGGCCGAGTGCGAGCTAAAGTCCTACAAAGTAAGGCTACCACATATAGAATTTATATTATAGATAGGCTCAAAGTCCAGTAAGAAGCTTAGATACAATAGGGCTAGCTTAAGCTAGATCGCAGCATTGGTGACAGGACATGGAAACTTCAAGTATCATTTGGCCAAGCTGAGAATCGTATAATATTATACTTGCAGACTATATATGGAAGAGGCTGAGACAGTGGCGGATATTGTGTACAAATATCCAGCCTGGCGAGCATATAGCTAAGAACCACCGGCAGACAGTTGTTAAATATGAATGCCACGGGGGAGCTAAGCCTAAGACAAATGCTAGCAAATGTAAGAGACCCCTTCATCAGGAGTGTCGACAATTACCAGTCGACAGTGTGAAATTACTAAAGACAAAAGTAAAGGCTAGGTTTAGCACGAGACTAAATGACAAATATGTTGCATTAAATCAATTTGAGGGGCGAATGGTTTCGAAAAGGGAATCCAAAAGTAAGAGGTCTGATTCGAGATCACCCCTATAATTCAAGCGATCTTTTCTCAATAATTCGTTTCTTTACACTAATTTCTATTTGATTTCCAGAAATATTAAGCGAATATTTTTCCAGCTTAAAAGAGATTTTTTTGTTTAAAAACAAATTTATTTTTAATCATTAAGTAATTTTATGTTTTGGGCATGAGCTCGTTTTTCTTTCCATTCAGAAAGAGAATTATTGAATAAAAATTAAAATTACTTAATAATTAATAATATTTGCAGTTCGAAAAAAACAATAGAACTTAAAATTTATTTTTGTTTCGTTTAATCGTACGTAATATCTTCGAAAGGCAACCGCAGTTACAAGGTCAATTGAAATTTTGTAAATACATAATCTTAAGTATTTGCAAAGAGTGCCTACATTAATTTCAATCCTTGTAGGCCTATTACTACAGTTAATTTCAGAACCTCTGGTCACCCATTTTACTCTGATGGTAGTTTAGTATCATCAAGATTTTTTAGAGTTAATATTAGCCGTTGTATACAAGTTTTGGCAGAAATAGAAAACTGTATTAGCCAAATGCCAAACCCAATTATAATTGTAGCGCCAAAATATTACCAACATTAACAATTTGCTGCACCTGCTTGTAAAACACAGCATGTTGTACGAATACGAAGCCATGCAGAATCGAACAAAATGAGAAAAAGATGCCAGCAAAACCTACTGAACAAGAGCTGTCAAAGTGCTAAACGGGGTACGAGGTATTTTAGAAAAATTAGAAAAAAGTTTTTAAAGTGCAAAAACAAAATAAAGTTTTCTTAAATTTTTGTTTTCCATTTTCCACTTCTTTATTAAAGAATGCAGGTAAGTTAAGAGTGTTAACTGGAGCATATTTAGTGTTTGTGTTATGTAGTAGTTTGGATGGAGCTGGTGCTAGTGCTGCACCAGCATTTCAAGAAGTTGGAAAACTTACCAATCAACTGATATAAACGAATATGAATACACACCCATATAGAAATACTTTCATGCAGCATGTGTTGTAGATACAAGTATTTGAAATTAATTTCCATTTTTTATTATAATTGCTCGAGAAATCATAAACATTTTCATAAAAACACACAAAAAAGAAGAATGTGAAATTTTCATTTTATTATGTTGCCTATTTCCTTCATTTAATAAAACGATAAAAATAAGAAAAATTAAACGTATGCAATATTGGCAATGAGTGTTGAAATTTACAAATTTATGTTCATAGAGATCGTGTGAGAGTTTTTGGGATTCAAATAAAAATAAGAAAAAAAATTAAAACACAGTTTTCGATAAAGGAAAAGGAAAAAACTGAGTAAAGAGCATAAAATAAATTGCTTTGCAAATTAAACCTAAAACAAATTTGTCAAAAATAGCAACGTTTCCCTAAAAAGTATTCAAAGCTCTGGGTAATGAAAAAGTATTTTGCTGATTTTTATTATACAATGTTGAAAATGTTTGGGCGTAAATTGTTCAAGTTTATTGATGTTTACATATGGAATTTATTGAAACTGTTAAAATAATTTGCTTAATCTTAATTAATAATCATTTTAGTGACAAATTCTATTTTAAATTAGTGTATCTTGAATTTCGAATTTTCGCAATTAGAAGTAAAATTGTTTTGAAGTCCAAACGACTTAAAAATACTTAAGTTTTATGCATAAATGTAAAAATTACTCTCCTGGAGCCATGTTCGAATTTTCGAACTCAATTTCGAATTTTCGAAATTAACCACAACGGATATTTTTAAGCCTAATATGCATGAAATAAAATTTTTTGTTTAAAAATACAAGATTTGTAGGTTCTACTACATTCGAAAATTCTAATCCGATTTCGAAGTTGGGCAAAAAGTTAATTCTATGGTCTAAATGTAACGTTATAATTTCAATATTGATAAAAATATTGAGTATGTTCGAAAATTCTAATATAATTTCGATTTCGAAAGTTCTAGAATTAAACGAATTGCCATAGCTTATCCTTATTATGCTTTAAAACCACAGTTGCTGCATAGTTTTAGAATTTTTTAAAGATAAATATGTCAAAATAAAGCTTTTTGGAATTTATTGGAGGTTTTTAGCAAGCTTTGAATTTTTTTTAGATTATTTTTTCATATATCAAAAATGTAAACATATTGAAATTAAACAAAAATATTTCATCCATATCAACATCCAGTATGAAAAATTGTCAGCTATTGACAGCATTGACACAATTAAGAACTATATCAATGACTTGCTTCTTAGTTTTTATTTTTTTTTTTTTCTACAAAGCGAAAATTTTACACCTTAAAAAAAATGACCTCCAAGTGTAGATTAGAAATTACTATTGACCTTAATCGATGTATATTTGCTATTCTGTTCAAAAGCGATTGTTTGGCTGACACAACATAAATAATATTTTCGATTGAAATGAATTCTAAGTACCCTGTCGTAAAAAATAAGTACCACAAGAATGGTGCTGACTGCACATACGACTAAAATGTGGTGGGGAAATCAGCATTAAGTTTGCACCTGAAGTAGAAGCAAGAAAATGGAAAACGCATGTCAGTCAATAAGATTAGTGGGAAAATAAGCTGGTATTAGCCGACTATGTCTATTTTGCTATAGTAGTTAATATTTTTTTGCATGTATGATTAAATGATAAAGGCCTGGTGGATACGCTCATGATATCAGATATTATAGATTTATTCATTATTTATCAAAGTGTTCCACTAAGCGATGCTAACCTGTAACAGCAAAAATACCGCAAAAACGGAAACTTTTTGATCATAAGTTGATATGTTATTACATGGTAGTTGTAAACGTTGCCAGTGTCGCTGTACAAGTATAGTGGGGATTAGTGAGCTCTATAAAAGTCAGTCCACGATGGAACAGCATAAGGTCAATGATGCGCGACTAACAGAAGGTTGGTTTCTGGTATAGGTTGTTCAGATAAAAACAACAAATGTGGGAGATATCAAACTGATTCTAGCTTTATTTTCAGGCTACAATTATGTAATTAGATATAGAACAGCAATCGCTCGCAGTAGTTCAAGACGATTTTTTTAATTCGGTTTTCTGGCCAGTATTGTTAGCGCGCGAATAGCAAACGTACGGCGTTGGTTATCCGGCTACAATTACAGCAAAATCACAATTTTATATGGATGTAAGCCCAAATCGAACCGCATAGCCCGATTCAGCTGAATGTCGAATCGACATTTCTGGGTTGTCTTCGACTTTATGATTTCTTCTTTTCACACAAATCTCTATAATGTTTATGACCTTAGGTGCAGACAATTACTATCACGCTCAATCTTTTCCACGGTGCGATGAATCTCTTGCGTACTGAAGCCATGATTACCGATCTCACAGAGAAATTCAGGTTGCGTGTTTACAACTAAGATGGAATATCGATAATATTTTTTGGTGTATTGAATATTCTGACAACTGGATGATAACTCTGACAGCTTCTGAAATATAAGAATTGGAAAAATTATCTCTATTTTCTGGTCATTTTAAATGTGAACTCTGGGTGCCAGTCGATAACGACTTTTTTATTTCTCCTGCACTGTGGGCTGTAGACAATCATACCTTTCCGAATCCAAGGCAAAAGTAGTGATGTCAGCGAATGTTAACAAGTTCGATTTTTCAGTCTATGGGCAAATCAACATACATCAGCTGGGCGAGGAGATGACACCAAAAGTGGGCACCTAAGAGAAGAGGTTTAAGGTCAACAACCCTACTCTCTTAGTTAAGGCACGAAAAGCTCCTAGTATATATAGAGCCGCTTCATTCGGGTCTGAATAAAAAGCTGGTACTGAGTAAAAATATAATAGAAGTTAAGGCGTTGCAAAAATGTAAGTCTAAGTCCGTAGGAGGTGGCGATAGAGGGGGAAACTACTTGTGGGCATGTTTGAATGGGAATCAAGAAACTCTAAGGCAGGAAACAAAATGGTATTTACTTTGAAGCACGCTTGTTGTGGTTCCAAAAAATATATATAAAATGTTTTCAAAACACAAACTAATATATAACTAGTTGAAGGGTATATAAGATCCGGCGTAGCTAAATACTGCATCTTTGCAACATAACAAATAAAACACAAAAACATTTACAACATTATTTGAAAGACAAAATTTTAAATGCCAAACATAAGGGCCTAAATACAGTTTTTTAACGACTTTGTAAAATTCATTTCTATTACTATTTGTGTCTTTAAGTACACAAATTTCTTAGAACATAGAACAATAAAGTGTTATACTCGTACTGTAGCAAGAAACCTTAAATAGTTTTTAACTTTTACTTAAAATTTGTCTAGTCACTGCGTTTGTGAGTAACCCATATTCAGATGGTTTATAACTGTATCTGGCTTTCGTTAGCGGACAGAAAAAAAATCTATTCGTCTGTCTGCCTAAATGCTTTATGATGCATTAAGTATTTATAAGTTCGTACAAATATTCTGCTGTATTCGATTTCAAAAGTTTTCTTCTGCCAATGATTGATGGCTGTGTGTGTGTGTGTGTGTCATATGGACTCATTTGTAAAAGTTTTTACCTTTGTGTCTGCTTCTTTTTGTTAGTAGTTTGTCTTGAGAAAAATTAGAAAAAAATAAATACTTTTTTAATGCAACTGTGACATGTAAATGAGAACATGTTTTAATTTCAAATACCTACGTGTTGTGTAAACGCTGAAGGGGGGCAATTGAAAGTAGAACGATGTTATTTATTTCAAATTGATGGCAGACAATTTAAATTAATTTTAAATAAAAAAAGAAAAAAAATATGACCAGATCAAAACACTTTACCTTTCATTACTCAATTCAAAGCTTTCCTTATATAAAAGAACACATTTGCCAGCTAATAACATGTGTCATAAATATTCCAACCCATTTTAGTTTAATAACACAATTGTTATAGATTTCGTTAAAAAAAAAAAACACCTGTAATTTTCAACTGATTAAGAAAACAGAACTAACGGTCTTATTACAAGCCAACAAAATATAATTCACTTCACTTTCGCTCATTAGAAACTTGAAGCAGCAGAGAAAACGAACAAGCATTTCATGTCAGAACTGTAGCAATAACATGATTTGTAACACATTTGGAAATCGCAGTCAACATGTTGTTCTTTTTGCAAAAAAAAACAAATAAAAAATAATTATTATTTATTTCAAAAGCATGCTCTTATAATAAATATTGAATTGTAGCAATTTTCAAGTACTTTTTGAATTACAGGGTGTCCGCAGGGAAGGTATACTACTTTGTTTGTTTATAATTTTTGATTAAATGCAAGGGAATGGATCGTATATCGATAAATGTTTTATTTAATGTCGGCAATTATGTATGGAATACAATATCAGATAATTGTCCGCCTCTGTTAGCCTAAAAAATGCGGGACCTTTTGAACACATTTCTCATTACATTCTCACACATTTCACGCGGTATTTCATTAATTTCATCACGAATATTTTGTTTGAGTTGCTCCAGCGTTTCTGGTTTGTTTGCATAAAACTTGATTTTCAGATATCCCCACAAAAAGAAGCCCGGAGGTCAAATCAGGCAGACAAATTGGTCTTCACATCAAGATCACCATCCCTTGAAATAACTTGTGGTAAGAGGTCTCGCAGTAATTCCATTGTAATCCTGGTTGTATGCGATGTGGCACCGTCTTGTAAAAACCACATGTTATACAAGCCCAAAGCATGCAGTTGGGGCGTTAAAAAGTTTTCAATCATATCACGATATCGCTACCCATTGACAGTTACCGTTACGCCGTTTTCAGTTTCAAAGACGTAAGATCCAATGATTCCTCCTGACCAAATTGCACACCAGACTGTAATTTTTAATGAATGCCAAGGTGACTGATGAATAATTTGAGGGGTTTACATTGCCCAGAGCCGACTATTCTGTTTATTCACATATCCATTCAAATAAAAATGTGCCTCGTCACTCATTGATTTTTTCATGAAAATCGGGGTCGTTATAGGCGAGCTGTAGCATCCGATTGGCATATGTACGGCGTAAATAGCCTTCTGGAAGAAGCTCTTGTGTCAAATCAATCTTAAATGGAAACAAATGCAAATATTTGTGCAAAACTGTGGCCAAAGTTAATCTTTGAAGACCAAGCTCCTGGATTGTTTTGAACACCTTCTTGAACAGCAGTAATGTTTTCAGCCGATCTTGCAGTACGTTGTGGTCCATGCTTGGGCCTATCAGCTACAGTCCCTCTTTCTGCGAAATCATTCACTACACGAGAAATAGTGCGTTTTGTTGGCACTTTGTTTTTCCCAAAAATTTCACATAACTTTCTCATCGTCACAGTAATCGATGATTGATTTTGATCAAATGATTTTACGATTAAAACACGTTGGTTTACCGAATATTTTTCCATAATACATTTGCCACGTCTCTACTTCATGACTACCACATATGAAGTGTCAAGACTAATGTTTACCAAAATGGCGACAAAACAAAGTAGTATACCTTCCCGGCGGACACCCTGTATTTGATCTAGAATTTCATGAAAGACAACTTCGCTTTCGTATTTTAAAGCCTCAAGCGTATCTGTATGTTAGAGGAACATTTATCACTAACAGCTTGCCACAAAAATAGTAAAAAAGGCTTAAACCACAGCTCCAAGACGGCTAAAGGATATCAAAATTTCTGATGAATTTCGAAGAAAAATTGTACGATGATGCCACCGTGTTAAAATCCGCACCGAAAGTTTCTCTTTTGTTTTTGCACCGGAGTTTTGAATTTCTGAGTCCCAAATGCGACAAATTATGATTATAACATTCGCTTCTGATGTGAAAATGGGCTTTATTCGAAAAGATGTTTTTTCGGCTGGCGTTCTGTAGGGCGGTGATTCGGTAATCTTGGTTCATCAGTTTCTCATGATTCCCTTACTAGACCCGCAGAAAAAGTATCAGATTCAAAAGAATGTAAGAAAATATCTGCATGTTTTGGAATTTATTTCTCTGTAGCACTATAATAGCGCTTGGAGAAGGAGGTTGCAAATTCTGTGCACGAGAATAATTCAAACTTAGGTTATTAGACTGCAGAACCTTAAGAAGTGTCCACTTGATGATACGTATCTATCAGAAATTCAGTAAAGGTTAATCGGCAAGAAATGCTAAACTAGCCAACAGAGTTTTGAATAAGTATTCTAAAATTAGAAACAACCAAATCCTAGAACCTAAATGGGGATTTGACGGCCTTTGTGCCCATTCAAGAACCAAATTGAAAGCCCAAAAGTGCTGAGTTCCCATTTATTGTCTTCTCTGTTATATTGTATTTGTTCAGCTGGAGTGATAGGAAATCCCGTTAGGGTATGCAGGCAAAGTAGTTTCAAAACCATCTAGTCTCATTTATAGTGAGAAAAACCTTTTAGTGTCTCATACAAAAATAATAATCCAAAAGAGCCTGTTAAATTGTGATGAAAGTTGTATTTTTCTCTAAGTCAAATTAATTTTAAGCCCTGTTTGCATTTAACTCTTTATAGCGTCACCATTTGATACTGTCACAGAATTTCAAGCAAAATTAAAAAAAATAATAATAACTTGCTTTTTTATTTCAACCGAAAATTATCAGAAATCAATTTTTGTCTTAAAGGTTTTATTTAATTTATTAAAATTTAATTTTGTTTGATAGGTCAATGTATTTGCAATTAAATAACAATGTGGTTGTTAGTAAACGTGTTTTCAAAATAATTGTTTATTGCTCTTAGGAGTTTAGTTACCCTCCAAATTATTTTTTAATTTAATGGACCTAATATTTGTTTGAAAGTTACAATAGTTCTTTCGCTTTTTTTATATCTCATTTTCTAAATTTATCTCGATTTTCTAATCACTTACTGAAGTTTAATTATTATTAATTTGCAAGGGTTTATTATAAAAGTCTTCTAGTATTTCAAATTTGTTATGATGTTTGTTAAAATGTATGTTATCTTCTCGCTTAATAACTCTGAACAACATAAAAATAAATAACAAGGGTCTGAAAGCAGATTCCGGCAGAGGAAAAGGACCAAAAAAAGTTTACGCCTGGCTTTTATTCCAGGCGAGTTAAATTCCCTGCCTTTTGCGCATCGTTATGGTGTATAGGCATAGGAAATCTTGTAATCCTTACATTTGATGTAAACTTTCTGTTTAGAACTTTTATGTAAAACACTGTGGGTAATATTTGTTTGCACATTTTAACCCTTTAACTTTTTTTGTACGGGTCTTTTTTGTGCCTTTATCGAAAACGGCAATAAACTTTCCTTAAACAACAACATAGCTGGCTTTAATGTCCTACACAAATATTTGCCATAAAATTTTACTATAAGACTTCAAAGACGTTAAACTGCATAATACAACTTGAACTCCAGAAATAAGTCAAAACTTAAAATGTGTTTAAGGGTTAATTTCGTACTTGCACAACTATTGCTAAAATATGTCACAAAACAGCACTTTATGAAACTAGGAAGTATTGAAAATATGTGTTTTTCTCAGTAATGTGGTCTGAGATACCTATGACATTTCGCAGGACCTATATATCACTCACGTCTATTTGCTTCAATTGGTACTAAAAGAAATTGATTTTTATTGCTCTGTAGCGTTCGCCGTTGTCATTGATGGCCTGACTAATTTTGTTTCAAAGAATTGGGGGCTAATGATGCCACCGACTCATACTATTTGTAGGTGAATTGTAACTTGTTGAACCTCGTATGTGTTGGTGTCGAAAGGGCAATTTTGTCTGGCAATGTCATGCAACCGAACATTTTAAAGCTTGTGCTCTTCAATCGTGAACTGGCCATGGTGATTTGACATCAGACACTAAGTAATGCTTTTATGGTACATAGATTCATAGAGTTCGTACGCAAGAACATTAACATACATATCATAAATTAATTTTTGGCTGAATCATGATTACTTTATCACAAATATAGGCTTCTACAATATAGAGGCGAAAGTTGCGCCTGCAACTAATTAGTGGACTAGTTATTCTTCTTTGGCATCTAAGATCATAATTGGAAACTTCTTAGTGCATGAAGAGCATTAAGATACTTAACCAGGCATTTTACTAAGCGCACTATGTCACACATCGCAATCGATATATATTTTCGTCTAAAATTAGCTGGATTTTTTCTTCTGTTGAGGTTAGCTAAATCGCTAGAGTCTGAGTTTTTAGGCTGAATACAATTGCCCCGCGTTATAATCCATATGCCTCTTTATTTACCATTCAGGTGTCTGAAATCCCTACAATTAACATTTTCGTTTTGTTCCCCTAAAACAACACGATTTTGAAATTTATTACAACAATTTCAGATGCTCATTACGTACTTGCAAACTTGATGTATTTATTTCTTACAAATATTGGAAAAAGCCACAGCCAAACGACTGTAACAATTGTTCTGCGTTACCAATTAATTGCATTTTTAAAGAGAAATTATTTAATGCGAAAAGAAAAACAGATAAAATTAAAACAAACGCAAAATAAGTAATTTTAAATTAGTAGCGCGTTACTAATTGTTGATGTTGTTTTCTTCTACACTCTATTAATTGCCAATTATAACCCTTTTAATTGTTGGTTTTGGCACAATAACGCATTTACGTGGTACTTTCTACTTGCACTCAGTGAGTAAATTCGTTTAAATGTTTGACAACTGAAAAAGAAACACTTGTCATTGCAGTTTCTATTGTTTACTTTTGTAACGGTTTTATGGCAGATACAAGATTAAAAAGAATAAACCTCTGTACTGAACAAATAAAAAATAATGTCATAAAAGATTTGCCGGCAAGCCCGTTCATTTGGCACTCTATATCGTTTGCAATTGTAAATAAAAAACATATCAATGCCTGATATAAAACGTTATGTGCCGGATTTATTAAAATGACAGTATTTCGAGAATTTACCAAGTGATACGATATAGTGCGGTTAGGGACTTAAAGGTGGTGTCGATGCTGCCCACATTTTTGTAACAAACTACCCTCGAGAAACTTCCGTTAAAAATACATTTCAACTAATGGTAAAGTGTAGATTTTTGGAACGAGAATTGCTTAGATGTTTAGAACGAAAAATGACCCTAGAGTTGACACATAACCGAAACCAGTTTATCGCCAAACCAAACTTGACAAGGGATGACGGAAATTTTTTGTAAAAATCTGCATCAAATCACTCTCTCGGAATATCAAATCAAGAATTATAATAAGGCTTGCTAGTAATATAAAAAGGAAAAACCCTAGAACATCTAGTCAAAAGGATAACCGATCAATAGGCGCTCGGAAATTTTTTTACAGAAGTTAAGTGAAATCTTTCATGGATTTTAAGTAATATTATTTGGATTTTAAAAATATGTCCTTCAGCAGCGAACCATAATTTAACCTTATACTACGGTGGCCTTTTCACTGTCACAGATTTTAGCTCCTACACGTTGTGGCACATGCGGTTTTAAACACACGAATTACATATTTCTGCAGAGTTCACGGTATAAAAAACCTACGAGGGGAAACCAAGAAATACCTTATAAAACAGATCTTTTCAAACTCAATTCTAGACTGATCTACTCTCGGTTTTCAAACAATTTAAGACGCAATACTTCATATACATATCTAAAAGTTGTATCTAAGATGCCGGTTTTCAAGTGCCAAGTAAAATAGAAGTATTTGTTTGTTTAATGATTCCATAATTGGAGAATGTTATAGATAACATTTTTAAGATAAATTATGGATCATCCTGATATAAAGGCAATTTTATCTTGGAAAAATGCGGTAAATTTTTTTCAAAGCGTTGTCTTATTAAAAATGAGTTATAGACTTAAAAGAATAAATTTTTTAAGTTTTAAAATTTATTTTAAAATATTTTGTGAACCATATGATGCGAATATCGTCTGCTCAAACAAGAGTTTAAATTTGCACGTATTGTATAAAACTAGTTTTCTATGAGCACAGGCAAAGGGATACGCTGTAATTGTTATTTGTTTATTTTTTTCATACTTGGGCATACTGCATTATTTAAATAATACAGTAAAATTTTGGATTTTACTGTTTACTAAATTTTTACTGGTTACTGTATTTTTTTCAGTAACCAATAAAAGTTTACTGGTTACTGGAACACGATGCAGTAACCACTAGAATTTTGATGGCAAGCGCAATATTGTTTAGTAACCATTAAAATTTTACTAAAATCCAGTGCTGTGCGTTAAAACTAACCATCATTTTATTATAATGTTCATAAAAGTTTTGATTAATCAGCGTCATTTCTTGAGTGTATCAAAAAAATATTGGCACTCTTAAAAATTACCCAGTTGGCCAAGACATTTCAGGCGTTTATAGAATTTTTTTTATATCTTCAATCTTTATTTTTCTGTTTATTGCAAACGACAATAAAATCATTGATTTTAAATCAATAATGCCGTAAATCAATTGTGCATAAAATAACAGATTTAAATAAACTTTAAAGCGGAACAAAAGTTATAAATATATATATTGAATTTTTTTTAGCTCTATAACGTTTCGATGATGTTTTAATTTTTCTATATTTCTTATTGTGATTCGTTATGTAAATGTGTGAAAAGATTGTAAATTTTATTGTACTTAAATGATTAAAAGTTTTGGTATAGGCGTGTTTTCGAATTAATATACCGTTCGGCCGCATTCCATAGATAAAAAAAATTTTTATATATATTTTGTTTTAATACAATTCACTGAATACTGATTAGTGATGTTACAAATTTCATGTGTGATAATATTCGTTTTTCGAAAATAAAATTTATATATTAATTTTTTTGATATCCGTAACATAGCTAAAATTATTTTTTTCAGAAACCAAATAACATTTTCATGTACAAGTAAATTTTTTCTGGTTACTGCAATTTTTTCCAATAACCAGTATAATGGTTACAGCATTTTTTTTTCAGTAACCAGTAAAATTTTACTGGTTAATGAAATTTTTCTCAGTAACCAGTAAACTTTTACTGCTTACTGCTATACATAATGCATTAAAAATATACTGCATTATGCCCAAGTATGATTTTTTTTTGTTGTTTTTTACACTGATATGTTTCCCTAACTGAAATGTTCTTGATTTGTTTTCTTTATCTTTTTAATTAAGTAGAGGGTTTTAATTTAATTTTAAATCATTTCCTTAAAATTTTTTGCTTCTCTGCTTTAACATTTCAGATAACATTATTTTTTTTCAAAAAGCAGCAGTACAATAAATGGCTATAACGGTTATAACGGAGGTTTAAAAACAAAATAACTTTAGTTAAGACAAGAATCTACGCTGTAAATGTACGGTGATACTACTATAAGGCGGTGGATGGCGCTGAATATCTTAAGTTCAAGGTGAAACTTTTACCATTTTTATTTTTTAGTTTTGCGCAAACACATGTTATACTCCAATGAAAAATTTCTTTTTATTTCACAAGTGTTCATATTTTAAGCAGCGAACTATATACTTGCGGCAGCTCCATTAAGTAATGACAGAGTAGTTTTGATTTACTTCGATGTTAGTGAAGAACTTAATTACACTACGTCTTGACTAGCCATAAATGTGTTCGCACATTGAGAGGGCCTCTCCTAAATAACGAGAGAAAATGTGATCGTAGTCTTCTGTTTAAAAAAAAACGTGAAGATGTTGACGTTCACTTTCAGCATAATTTTTTGCCTACCCTCGAGATTGTATGGATGCTTTTAGCATAGCTTATGACAGGTGTTTACATACGTGTATTTTGTTTGTGTACTGTTGTGACAGAGTTGTACGAACTATTGTTCGGACAACTCTGTTTGAACATGAAGCGACCATGACTAGCCATTTTTCTATGCGAGCAGCAAACTGAACATATTAATGGCTAGTCAAGATGCCATGTTATGTGATCTTTTCCTAGCACGTCGTAATATAAAACGACGTTTGCGTTATTCCCTTGAGTACTTTGGAGTTCTGCTTGTGTCTTATTAAGCATACATTCCATGTGTGGAAAACAGGAAATTTTTGCAAGCTGGTGTAAATTATTGAGAATTTGTTCACTCGATTCATGAAATTTTGGCTTTTTTCAGATTTACTTTTTTTTGCTTTTTTATTGTTACTTTAAGTCTGAATTTTGCATTATTTACTGCGGTTTTGGCAAATAATGACGTATTTTTATGTTTTATATTGATAAAAGTGGAATTTTCCAGAAATTTTGGTTGAAAGTAAATAATAAAAAATTTTTTTATTATTTTCAACAACATTTTGATCCCGTTTCTTTTTGGTTCCCAATTATAGTAGTGTGACGACACGTACTCGCTGGTTGCTGGGGTAGTCTCAGCCGAGTCCAGGGTCGTTTTCCACAGAATAAAAACACGGGGAATTTCTACTTAACGTTATAATCCTCCTTTATTGGTCTTCTCTTTACACAAAATCTACACAGAGCTCTTGTGTGATGTGTACTCGCGTGGTGACTTCTCTCGCGGCCAGGTTTCTCTGAGAGTGTGGAATTTGCCTTCTCTCGCACCAAAACCGAGAGATTTGTAGCGGAAGAATGTCCCACTCTCCGCTAGGATCTCCGGCACGTGGTCAGGAATCAACTATTAGTAGGGTATCCTCCCACCAATAGTAGTTTCCGGATGCTGCGAAGGCTTGACCAACTCTTCGGGAGCGATGAGTTTGCGACCGTACACCACTACCCGGAGAATCTATCGAAGGGTACCCCACTACGATAGAACCTCCGGCGTATACAGGCTTCTGGCCCCACCAATAAGAGGGCTGGGTGCGACGCTGGTGCAGCGAGCTCTTGGGTGCAGTTAACCTTGGCTCAACAAGAAGATCCTCCACTGAAGCGGTAGCCACGCTCCAGTATTGGTTGCTTCCAACAAACACTACTTTAGTACTTATATTAGAGCAGGTACCCCGCACTCTAATAGCAGTTCTTACCGTAGCGCGAGCTGCTAGCTAACTAACTCTTTGTTTAACGATCACTCGTCTTTTATACTTGTTTGCTTGTACACACATGAGTACACATACACACGTACTAACACACAACATGAATACACACTGCATGTGGGCGTTCATACACAATTGACAACATATGTTTGTCAGACGCAGTGCTGTATGAATGCGTGTAAATCCGTTAAATTTAAATTTAAAACTTAACGAGAAATGATAGTATAATAATAATTCTTTCAGGTAAGTAACTTATGATAAATACAAAATACAAATAATTCATGGTAATAAGTAAATAATAATAATTCATCTAATTAATCCAATGACAATAATAATATGAAATAATAATAAAATAATACTTCATTGTAATACAAAAAAAATAATAATAATTCATATTAGTTGTTGCTGGTACGTTTAAAACAAGCCCGCGACTTTAATCGTTACAGTAGACGCTAGCAAATTAGATAAAATTAGAGATTTTGGAATTTTTTTAATTTCTGGACTCTTCTTCTATAAAAGTACAGGGGCCAAATCATCGCAATCGTAAGCTAGTGAGGTTTCATATCGAGTAAAATTAATTTCGTGTCATACTGAATAACCGGATTGAGGCGTTCGAATCGAAATTTGTTTAAAAATGTAAAAGATTTTTTTGCCTTGTAATAGAATAAAAACATATGATTCTTATAAAAAATAATATAATAAATAGAGACTAGTAAACGTGAAACTCTTAATATTTAAATATTTTTTCCATTTTTAATTACTTATATTTTGCGGAAATAGATTCCCTGTTTTTATTTTATTTGTCTTCATCTGATGAAGAAGATGACGGTGTCATGCGCACCCGACACAGCGTATGGAATATTTAAATTATATTAAGTACATAAATTACTAATGTACATACATATACATACATATAAATCTATGTGCATGCTTTTAGGTTTAAAAAACGATTTAGGTTGACAAAGGAAGCTTTTAGCTTTGTATTGTTTCATAAAGTTTGAAGTGGAGAACTCAAATGAAAGTATAAATACATTCATGGAAAAGTATAAGATCGGGAGGTTAGTAAAAATGATTAAATATTAAAATAGTGTTTCATATTTCTTGCTATATATAGTTATAGGATGTGTAGACGGCACACATTTTGGTTTCCAGACCATGATACAAAATTTGGCAATCAATTCCCAATACGGCGGAGCAGCTCATGATTCGTTTGTGTGGAAACATTCCGCTGAAAGAATTTAATTTAATTTAAAAGAGCTACACAACAACAATACAGCCAAGAACGTTTGGGTTTTAGGTAAGATTTATAACTAATACGTCCACTCTTAATTAAAAACTATGATTTTAAATTGCAGGCGACTCCGGGTATCCACTAGAGCCGTGGTGTAGTACACCATATAGAAACCTACCAGAAGGTTCGGCTGAAGCCTATTTTAACGATGTCCATTCCAAAGCCAGATGCGTTATAGAAAGAACAAAAATGGAAAATTCTTATAAATGACAAAAGCAGTCGTTATAGCCCAGAAAAAATGGCGTCTTTTGGCAATGTGTCCGCAGCGCTGCACAACGTATGCATACGTTATAAAGTACCTAGATATACAAATGTGCCAGTTGCTGAACCTCTTCAACAACCTTTTGACTTTTAGAATAATACTAACCTGACCAAAATTGGAAATAAAATTAGGGAGCATATAAAATTAACTTTAAGGGAAAACTAAAAATCATTCATTTTATTATATTTAAGTATGTACACATATACATAGTAAAAAAAAAGTAAATTCATATTAATTAATAAACTAGTATAAAATGGATACTAAAAGCTATTTAAATTATTTGTACTTTTTGGAAAAATAATTCAGTTACATATTATCCTTGCTTTTTTAATCATTTCAAGCCCGGTAATAAAAATATATATTTATGTACGTATAACGCATGATCTTTTTGCTATTATGTTTTTCAGTGTAAAAAAAAAATCGTTACTCAGTAAGGTTTGTCATTTCACCATGCATAGACTAACAAACGAACAACCCTTGAAAATCATTGAACTTTATTATCAAATTTTGTACTGTCTGAGAGATGTGTTTTCTATCGAAAAATTGTCTTCAAGTAAGTCAACAAACAAAATAAGCGAATTTGGTGTGAAGAGCAGCCAGAGGCAGCTTAACAGCAGCTGATGCACCGTGAAAGATGCACTGATTGTTGCGGTTTCTGGGCCGGCGGCATCATTAGACCGCACTTCTTCAAGAACGATGAAAATTGCAACGTTATAGTCAAGGAGCAAGGTAGCGTGCAATAATTACCGGCTGCGTTTGCCAAAATTGGAAGAATTGTACTAGGTTGACATGTGATTTCAACAAGACCATGCCACATGGCATGTGATACATGCACCCATTGAGAGGCGAGTTTGGCGAGCAATTAATTTCACGTTTTCGAGCAGTACATTGGCGGCCAAGGTTATGCGATTTGGCCTCACTAGACTATTTATTGTGGGGATTCGTGAAGTATGTCGTTAACAGGGACAAACCAGCCACAATTGCAGCCCTGGAAGACAACATTACATTGCTTGAAAAGTATATCAAAATTGTAGCTCACGGTTGAACCACCTACGGTGTAGCCGTTTGTGACTCTTTTAGTCTCATCTCTGCGACTTTTGCACGAAGTCTAAATAAAGTGAGTGACAAATTTAATATCACATCATAGAATCTCGTCACGAATTAAAAAAAAATAATTCCGTGCCGTCTTTTAGATTTGGTAAGCCATCAATCGATTCGCAGTCATGCACTCTCATCATTATCGGGACTAAAAATTGTTTTAGCTTCCTCTTTTAATATAGACTTCTTTTCACGTTGATGTTCAGCACTATGAAAACCTTAATAATGATGCGTATTAATAGTTGTTAAAAACAGCGTTCAATATGTGTGCTCTATTTGATTTGATATAACTATTAGCGGAATTAGTCTCATTGAAATCCAGGGCTAAACGATTTCCTTAAACGCCTTTGTTAAGCATTTCCAATATGTTTTTCGATTTTAGTAAACTACATTTGCATTTCAATAGAGGTTATCTCAAACTGCCCATACAAGTTGCAAAAAGCTTAAAAATATATTACAAACAACAACAACAACAAAGAATAAATAACACACATACTAAATAAAGACATAAGAGCTTGGAAATTCAAAATATTATTTTTAAATCCAGAATGTTGAATGTATTGACACTATAGGTTCTAATTTCTGGAAATTTAAAGCACGAGAGTTGGGATAGGAACTTCACCTAAGTCCTTTTTCCAAGTCCTTTTTCCAAACAGTGCGAATGGTGGCGTACTACCGTGCTCTTTGATAAAACTGCAGCATATACAGTGTCAGTACCAAATAGCAATCAAAAGCACTTTGGTTAAAAATTATATTTTTAAATTTCGGTAACAAAAGCATTGTAAATCTTAATAGCTATGGGCAGGGAAAAACATTGTACGGAGGAGAAGAGAGAAAATAAACGATTATAGCAAGCAAAACTTAAGCCAAGATATACTATTGCCTATGTGCTTAAATAAAATAAAACGCATCGCAATAATTTATACCAAAAAATTTAAAAGGCGTGGAAGAAAACCGACCAATTTACGGCCGGCCACATGAATAAAAAAGGTCTTCAGACACAATCATGTGTCGTAGAAGTCCGAAATCAATTGGCAGGTTATTATTATGATGCCTATAGCCCACGAAAAGTCCTACTTTTGATGGCAAGACATGTAAAAAATGCTGTGTGCATAAGAGCATCTAAGATGGGCCGTCAGTAAATTTAGCAATATTTTATGAACGGATTATTGCTGACAAGGTTTTCATTCTAATGTAAAACGAACACAGAAAGCAGAATATAATCCTGAATCTACATCTGAGACCGTAAAACACGGTGGTTTGAGCATCATGGTATAGGTATGTTTCTCCTCTTCAGTGGATAAAAGCAATGATGAATCAACATATTTACGTTGACATATTACAAAATGTAATGCTGGTTTAGGTGGGCGAAGACATGCCTTTGTTGTGGGGTTTGCACAGGATAACGATGCAAATGTTACAAACAGAAAGGCATGTTAATGGTTATCAAACAGTTCAATTAACATCATGAATTGGCTTGCCCAATCGCCAGCCCTAACCCAATCGAGAATTTTGGATTGATGTAAAGAAAACAAGTGTTTGAGTCAAAACCTTCGAATAATGATCATGAGGAGGTAATAGAATGAATTCCTAAGAAGAAAATTGGTAAACATCTTAAAGACGACGCGATGCGCTGCCGCGACAATGCACATTTTGCTCGAAGTATTTCATATTGTACGATTTGACCCGGCCATATGTACATTCGAGTATCTCGATAAAGTTTCCTAATGTCTTTGGAGCACGTTCCGTTATAGTAACGATAAAACAGTGACACATAACTGACATGAAAGAAAAGTTCCAGAGTCAATATCTTACAGTACCCTATAAGCAGCTTCGCCCTCTCTTTTAGAACGACTTTTCCTTCTGTGTATAGAGCAGATGCAAAGCAGCTTATAATTGTTAAGATAATATTCTGACGTATTGCACTTTAATTCTTTAATTACACATCTTTAAATGCTAATTTTGCACTCTGGTAGTGGTTGATTTTATTTAAATTATTGTAAAAAATAAAATCCCAATTAAAACCACTTGCTACAACGGAAAGCACAAAGTACAACCAACCACCTGCGTAAAAGTGCTAAAATACTTCATTTAACCCTTGCAAATACTTGACTACAAACATTTTTAACCCTCACACCTCATTTGTAGCCCTTATTTACGCTTCATACAGATAAAAAAATCAGCATGGAATTGCAAATAATATTAAATTGTGCCATTAACAGTACAATTCATTGTTTTTCTCTTGTTTTTTTCCTCTAATGCAATGATGCCACACGAAAATGAAGCCAAGACAAAAAAAACATTTTTAAGTTAAAGGGCTTTTAAACTAATGCCACAAACACAGATGGCACCGTAAAAGAAGATTCCTTCATACCTTCACCTAGTGCAGGATAATGGGCATTAAAGGTGGTTTGTTAAAGTTGTACAAAAAGTTAAGGCTTAAAGATAAACTTAACAAACTTCTTACAATATATTAGAATTAGAATGAGTAAGCAGCCGCTCAAACAGGGAACGCCGAAATAGGATTTTATAACGCTCCCCTAACCGGCCTTCTCTTTGAAACGATTATAGTTAAAAATTTTCTGAATTTCGTAATTATTTTAAGTCACAAAAGCACAAGCTAGATTCGAGCCTGATGTAAGCAGGCAATACCTTTTGATATTTCTTTATTGGGTTCCCGCACTCAATTTCGTTGTTTAGCGTATCTGCATGTCGGTTTTGCGAAATTCTTAACACTTTCGTTATATGTAAATATTTTTCTAATTTATGCTAAATTCTTTCTGCACTTTTTTTCAAATCTTCCTAAAAATGTAATGCTTTTATGCATTTAAAGTGAAAAAAGGATTTTACATTTTTCACTCAAGTACGAAAAAAAGCAACAAAGACAACTGAAAAATTAAATTACACCATTCGGATTTTTTTATAATACTAAGACAAGCGTTGCCAGTTTGTCCCGGAAAAAAAGTTTACTCTCACAGAATTATGTTCGTAAAATTAGTTGTTTTATAATGAATATTATACTGTTACTTAATGCAATGAATGGCTAAGCAGAAATGAACGTAAATTAAAAAGGAGACAAAAAATAATAAGGCAAAATCAATTTGACCTAAAGAAACCGTTAATCAAAATATACGCAAAGTCGAGTTTCTTTCTACTTTGTGCTTAAAGAGTTAGTATGATTTTTCGAACCTGTAAAACGCCTAAACGGAAGTTTAGCTAGCAAGTTCTGTCAAGACCTCCAAAGGAAACAGTTTTGTTTCTCGTAATATGTGGCAATGCAAAATTGATTCATTTTTAAGATCAACCATAAATTTGGGATTGATCCAAATTAAAACGTTTTGAAATCAATGAAAAAAGGCTCTGTACTTTAGAACTCTGTTTCATGCACGCAGATTCTCAAATGAGTTTAAATTTTTTTTTAATTTCTCAGTAATTTAATTTTAATTTTTCCAATAGACTTGGAAAACTTAGTTTTACTAATTTCGATTCTCTTTCTATTTCTAAATGGAAAAGTCAAGCAAAATCCGTATCAATATTTGAAATTTTCCGACAATTCTCAAGACGTTCATGACAGAGAAGTGCTCCCTAAGTGTAACTTTTCAATATCAAATTCGTTGTGTGTTCATATTGATCTGCCTAGCGAACGCATAATCACAGTCGGGTATATCTTTGTGTGACAATTTATTTATTTAAACTAGTAAAACCGAATTAAATAAATTATAAATTATAGATATTCTTTGTTAATTGTTAAAAATTTGCACGACTTTGCCGAAAGGACTCCCATACTAACTGTAATTAACTCATTAATATTATCATAGTTCTATGGTTTTTTTTTTAATTTAACATCTTAAGATATCTTGAGTGGTATTCTGTCCGCTTCTAAAACATTTCAGCGTAAAGAAAAGAAAGAAAAAATTACACTTCCCTAGTCCTTGAATTGTCATTAGCGAAACTCTACAGGGACTAACAGTACATGAAGGTACAAAGTTGCATAAAATCATTAGTTAATTAATTATTATCGAATAAATTGGCTAAGCAATCGTATACAAAAATATTTGCTATGCCTTATTTATAACGAAAAGCGTAAACAAACTAACAGCATTTTTTGAGTGAACAGAATGGGAATTTCTCGAGTGGAACAACAAAAATTTTTATACAATTAAAGGGAAAGTTTCCTCAATAAAATAAACCTATAAACTTGTTCAATAAAAACTACAAATTCCTAAATACTGCATTGAAAAATTTTGCCCAAAAACTATCCACCCATTTTTTAATTAATTCAATCATTTATTTAATTTAAAAAAATACAAGAAATATTTTTAACAAAATTAAACAATTAAAGAATTAATTAAATAAATAATAGTTGTTGGTAAAACTTTGAATCGATAAAATATTTTCGTAAAATAAATGGAAAATTAATAATTAAATTAATCATTGGATTTATTTAAACTGAATTTAAAGAAGGAAAATTATTCTTATTTCTAATAACATCCAGAGAGCCTTTAGGTAAAAATTTAATTGTTATAAATCCAACTTGATCTCGAGGAAAGAAAATATTTATTTGAAATACTCAACACTCTCACATATTCCTTCGAGAACCCTTTCCCTTTTTTGCCATACATGCCAACATTTATTTCACCTTAAAACACCTTGCATTAAATAGTTGTTATTTTTTTCACTGAGCAAATTAAATTTTAATCCTTGTGGAAGTGTGGCACAAAAAATTTAATTTTATTCTTTATACTTTACGCAGGTCATGAAAACATTAATTTTAATATTCCTTTCTTTTATATTCTTTCTATTTTAATTTCATATTAACTTTTTAAACTGTTGGCTGCATTTTTTTTCTAAACATTTTTCGCTTCTGTTTAATATACGAAAACATTCTGGATAATTTTCTTTATTTTTCTTTTTTGGTAAGTACGAGTACGACAACCATAAATAGTTGTCATGAACCCCATATGTTGAGAATTGATGCTTAAAATATTTTTGTTCATGGCAACAAAAGAAAAATGTTGTTTGAAAAAAAAAGAAAACGAAAAAATGTAACAAAATGCATTCACATTCAGTAGTTTTCAATTTCTATTCAAAAATCTGATACACACTTCCAAGGAAGTCAAACATTAAGTCCTGGTACATTTCAGTGTAATAACGAACAACAGCGATTTGTCTGTGAAAGAAACTTTGCTGTAAATAACTTTGCATAGGAAACAAAGTGTATGAGTGTGAGTTTTTAAGCAGACTTGTGTACAATTTTGAATTTATTTTTATTGTACAAAACTTGAGCGAGGAAAACAGGAAACAAGTCAGTATCAGGCTTGACTTTACAAAAACTTATTATGAAAAAAATGCAATGTTTGTTAATAATATTTGAGGAAATTCTATAGTCAAATATTATAATAATGCTACAAGTGCGAGGGCTGGTGCCATCGGTGGTTGGTAAGTCAGTTGAAAATATTCGTCAGGCCTAAGGACTTGACTAACAGACTAAAATCAAGTTGCAAATGACCACGTAGTGGCTAAGCACAAGCGAGGAAAGGACAAATAGGTTAAATCCCCAGGCAAAGTTTCAAAAAAAAAAAAAAAAACACAGTGATGTCCGTTTCTTAATAACAATTTCAAATACACAGAAAATTAATTTTGAGAATACGTTGCCCACCCATCACCGCAAACGAAGGTATAAAATGTATTTTTTATTGTTGGGTTTTGTAGTGAATTTTAAAATTTTGGTGAATTCCTAAATTATAGTAAAATTTCATTTTTTTCATTTATCGAACGAATTGACATTTTCGATATAATTTTAAATATTAAATATATGTAGTGAACTTTTAATTTTTTTATTTGTTAAACAACGTTTTTGTTAAAATTTAGACGTTTTTCAAGAAATATTTGTTTCTTATTGATTTTCAGCTTTACGGCTTTTATTTTTCGATTTTGAGTTTAAAATTTTAGCAAAGTGTCAGATTTACCGTAATTTTATTTTTGTAAGATTTCAGTTTTGGCAGGCATTCGGTTTTCTCTGTTAGGTTTTTGAAATGTTGAGGTTTTTTTAAGTTTTTATTGCGGTTCAACATTTATATCCGTAAATTATCTGAGGGCTTCGCGAGGATGACTTCTGTAGGGTAACTTTATAGCAAACATGATAAGGATTCAGATTTTATGGGCATTTCCCCTTAAGGCCTAAAATACCAAGAAACCGCAGACAAATGGTATTGGCTCTTATGTCGGGAACTTGTGGACTGATATTGCTGAATTTAAATTCCCTAAACGCACTGATCAAATGGTCAAAGTTTTAAAGTCCTAGCTTTTTAGTGCCGTTAGAAAGTTCAACATTGGACAGGCGGACATTGTTAATTGAACTTCCCTATACTTTGTTTGGTCCGAATTGAATATTGTATATATATCCTTTTCATTTTTGCTAAGGGTATAATAACTATGTACTAGGATTTTGACGATAAAGTTACTAAACTCTGTGCTCCTACCATGTCGCCACAGACATGGAAAACCCCTTATAGTCCTTCAAGAAATTAATTAAGTCATAGAGCCTTAATATGGTACTTAGGGTACCGATTTGCTATTTGTTGGAAACTTAATATAATAATATTTAAACAATTTTATCAAATTATACAGGGTGCCCGCCGGAATAGTATACTACTTTTTTTGATGCCGCTTTGGCAAACATTAGTCTTGACAGTTCATATTTGGCAGTCGTGATGTAGAGATGTGGCAAATTTATTATGGATAAATATTCGGTAAACGAACGTGTTTCAATCATTAAAACATTTTATCAAAATCAATAATCGATTACAGTGACGATGAGAAAGTTACGTGAAATTTTTGGGAGAAACAACGTGCCAACAAGACGCACTATTTATCGCGTAGTGAATGATTTCGAAGAAAGAGGGACTGTAGCTGATAGGCCCAAGCATGCACCACAAGGTACTGAAAGATCGGCTGAAAGCATTACTGCTGTTCAAGAAAGTGGTCAAAACAATCCATCAACCTCAATTCGACACCGTGCTCAGGAGCTTGGTCTTCAAAGAACAACTTTGGCCACAATTTTGCATAAAGATTTGCATTTGTTTCCATTTAAGATTCAGTTGACAATAGAGCTTTTTCCAGAGGACCATTTACGCCGTACATATGCCAATCGGATGCTACAGCTTTTTAACGCCACAACTCCATGCTTTGGGCTTGAATAACATGTGGTTTCAACAAGACGGTGCCACATCGCATACAGCCAGAATTACAACAAGTTATTTCAAGGAATGGTGATGTTGATTGGCCTCTACGGTCGCCTGATTTGACTGCTCCGGACTTCTTTTTGTTGGGATATCTGAAAAGCAAGGTTTATGCAAACAAACCAGAAACGCTGCAGCAACTCAAACAAAATATTCGTGATGAAATTAATGAAATACCGCCTGAAATGTGTGGAAATGTAATGAAAAATTAGTTCAACAGTGTTCGCATTTGCGAGGCTAATGGAGGCGGACATTTATCTGATATTGTATTCCATACATAATTGCCGACATGAAATAAAACATTTATCAATACACGATCCATTCTCTTTCATTTAATCAAAAATTATAAACAAAGTAGTATACCTTTCAGGCGGACACCCTGTATAAACGAACTTATTTACATTTTCTATAATTTCTCCCTCAAAATATCTACATTAAATGAATTTAAGGTAAATAATCTCAGATCATGTAGTAACTGCTTCAATATCTATATTTAGCAACCAAATTTAAAGCATCGTAATTTCAAAAAGCCCCATAAATACAACCATTATTAATCTCTTCAACCATAATTCCATCTTTCATAGTTGTCTTTAAAAATAGTCTTACGAAATGCGCGTTATTAATAAACATAGATTCCTGCTACTAATTTTTTTACCTGAAAGAATAATTAAAAATAGTAAATGAAAAATATGTACACAAATATATTCTTAGCATTTTAATTGTTAATTAGAATAAATTCAGAAGTTGATGTTTTATCCCCTGAGTGGGAAGATGTTTTATTCGTAATTATAAAATAGCGATAGCGAAAATAAGAAAAGTAAAGAGAAGAAAGTAATTTACAATAGCTCTGCTTATGAAAAAGTGAATTATTGTAGTCAATAGCATATTTTAATTGAAGCATTTTACGTCGTAGTAATATGGATTAGATGCCAAAGCGTTGATTAAGAAAAAGAAAAGTGTAGTAGCATTTAAAATGTAATAATTACAAATAAGAACAAAGATCTCTTTGATATAAAGTTTGGCCATCAGTGCACTATTGGCCATAACACTCCTATAAAACCCCTAGGGCCCAAATATAAGTGGCAGTATTTCGAAGTGATAGAACAAACTTTCATTTAGTATTGTGCCGCACTCTCGACGAAAACTAGTGCTGAGACGAAGACTAAATACGATTTGTTTTGAAATTGAGTTAAAAACATGAAGTTATGTCTCGACGATTCGTCAGAGGTGAATAAAAACTTGCAATAAGCTTCCAACTATTTGGAAATGAATTCCACTATGTAAGTGTATTCTTTCAAAGAAGTTTTTATACGTAAAGGACGCCTCGCAAGATTTGAATTAATTAGAAACCCCAATTTTTATCCTGCAGGTTGTTATTTTTATATTGAATCCTAACATACAAAGGATAGGATTATTTATGGGATAACGCATTGGACAAATGTTCTCCACTGCAATGCTGACACATAGACACTCTTTTGAAAAAATTTTCCAAGACCATTTTGCATAAATATCTTTGGTTGTCGACTTGTTGACTTAAACTCATAAACTTAATAGTGCTAAATCATACGATCTAGGGGGCAATTCTGATCACTGAAACGAGGGAGTACACGGGCAAGTATGACCTCATGTTCTAAT
Source organism: Phania funesta (assembly GCA_963932375.1). NCBI lineage: Eukaryota > Metazoa > Arthropoda > Insecta > Diptera > Tachinidae > Phania > Phania funesta. The sequence continues at coordinate 95,419,115 of OZ010653.1, read as the reverse complement.
TGAATTGTTTCACGAGCTGCATGGCGTGTGGCACCATCTTGTTAAAATCAGACATTTTGGCAAATAGACCAAACACTTATCATATAGCGATATTGAGCACTAGCATCAGTCGAACCGCCGCCGCCATACTTTTATTATATTTGAGATATTGTTCTGTAAAGAAAACACGTTGTACTATACTGCAACGCTCCATTTTTACTAACCCCAAACTGTCAGCTGTAAAATAGATTTTTATGGTTGCCAAAATTTTATTGTACTCTCTTTATAATATTCCAAATATTTGTTTATATGTACATTCTTATTTTTCGCGCCTGAACTTTTGTGCAATTTGAGGATTTCGCCCCATTAGTGACGCTAACCTTTCTGGTTCTAGTTTGGTACTCACGATTAGTGTTTAGTTGCCCAAAAGAAAACAAAAACAATCACAAAAGCAAAATACTTACATTTTCAATTCAATTAGCGCACACTACGATACCGTATCGAAAGTAAAATTCTATTCGACAGAAAATTCGGCGAGTAAAGAAAATTTCGTCAGTATCTCTAGCTTATAATATGTGAATTCCACATTCGATGTTCGTTAGCTAGCTAAGATGGAACATAGAACACAGCTTTTCATAAGGGCTTTAAACCAGATATAAAAAGCAAGTCCGCGGCCTTTATTTTTAGCCGACTATCAATAGTCATTTTTGCCAAAATATGGGTTCATATTTGATCACATGGCTCGTACTACTTGAAAAAAAATTCCTTCAAATCTGGCCTTTGTTGCAAAATTCAACTCGCATAAATGCCTTTGACTATGGATGTCGATAAAACCAACTACATACTATCAAACATCTCTTGTAAATGTAGTAAGCAGCATTATATTCAGCACAAATAGCTTTAATTTAAGGAAAACTCGAAACACTATTCTAAGTACGGTAGTTAATGCGATAGAGCTTTCTAATAAAGCGAGTTGGGAGTGAGATAACAACGAATGTTGTTCAAGAAACTTGCGATGATTACATCACCTTAAAGTTTGGCCAGTTTACTTTGCCTGTTTGGGATAACTGTGCCATTAAATCACTCCTGAAAAGAGTTGAAACCACAAAAGACTTCTGCAAGTATTTTGTTCCACGTACGAACAGTGCGGCTAAAGACTGAGATTTCTACGTAGTATGCTGTGCGGTCCACTACCATGAACAGATGAGACCTTAATGTGGAACGTCTATATGTTTTCGTATGAGAAACAAGGTCTCTAACTTCATTGGATCACGATAAAACAACTTACATTGCGTTGTCGGTAGAGTTGGATACCCTGCTGTCACCGATAAGCAACTTTGCCCTCTCTTGTACGTTCTCGAGAAGCTTCTTACATAGGAATTGTAAATATACATGAAGATGTATTCCATTTTCGGTCATATATAGGTGGTGTAGACAATAAGGAGTTCAGATTATAAATTATCTCTTACACCATTTTAAAAAACCGAGGCACCTGAGTGCTTCTTTAGCGATCTGAAAAATCGGCCTGGTCTAACGAACATCACATTGGCTTTTCATGCCAAGAACATCAGGAGCTTCTGATTCCTTAACACCTATAACATCCATAACAACAGCTGAAGCAACATAACCTGTCGTGCGTCTGTGAGTAAGCACACAACATTAGGTCTTATGTGCATTAAATCGACACCGTTCGCACGACCCTATTCAGAGATTATCCCAAGATCATTGCTGAACGAAGCATTTTAGATACTTTTAAGTTTACTTGATGGAATCTAGAAATAAGCGTCCGTAATACACACGTCGCCATCTATAATCATTTACCTTTATTTAGCTCTTCCGTTAGTTGCATGTTGGTTCGACGAAAACTTCGAAGTAATTTCAGAGTTCATCTTAAAATCGCATTTAAGTGGCGCTGTGGGTGGATTAACAACTAACTTAAGTTATGATCAGCTGTACTATAAAAAATGTGGCTTTTGAATTATTTTGAAATTCATTTATGATAAAGATGGCACATTTAAACAAATTACTATTATTTCTTATCAAGAAGCTTCATTTAAATCCTTCAGTGATTTTATATTTTTTCGCTATCCATAAGTTATTACAAACTTTAAATTAATGTTTTAAATTAATAACATCATATCGAAAGCATGGTTAATAAATTCATTCAATGAATGCTATTATTACGATATCAAACGGAGGGCAGTCATGCTAGCAACCCAGCGAACATATGATTTTCACACACATATTTTCGTTTCTTAAAATTTCAAAAGAATTATCGATTAGAAAAAAGGGTTCCTCAGAGATCTTCGCTATAAGCAATATCTGTTGCAAAAAACTAAGCCTGCCATCAGTGTTTATACATTTTTATAATAAATTTATCCAGAATCATCATTTTGTTAATTTCTCATGCCTTGTCACTGTTTTTTTTTCGAAGAATTATTATTAGAATCGGCATTGAAATTTCTCCCATAACAAAAATGATCAGGTTCTTATACACTAGTTTCGGATTCGAAATGTGAACTGTCATTGGCAATAATAAGATCATGTGAATTTGATTTAATTTTAAAGTCCTTAAGTCTACAAATATCTCCTGATGAATGTAAATTGGCAGCGGCTGAAAATCGAACCAAGACAATTGAGACCATCACACGCTTAGACAACAAGAGCTTGCTGATTTTTGGTAATGACAACTAGATATTACATTACTTAGTGATGGATGATGATTATCAGCTCCATTATTATATTACTATATATGATATCGCATATTTTTTGGGGCATACCGCTTTAATTTGGCAACACTATTTTCTTTAACAGCTGATTTTACAGTTTTTAGCTGTATTAAGGTTAGTTTGGCTTGGGAATTTAAACTAAATAGAGCACACGTTGGAGCACGGTTAGCAAATTATTCAAAATTAGTAGCTTTGTAGGGAAACATCGAGTTGACTTTGCATTTGAACTTGCTTACGTATGACATAATCTTTGTTGCTTATGTCCCTCTTTGGAGCACTTCTTTTTACGCGCTTTTTTCAGCGTTTCGTACTGGTTCACTGAATTCTTCCTATCTGTTCATATCTCATCGAGCATGCTTGGTTGCACAACTGCAGTGCCCATATCAAACAGATTGTCAAAATACCTTTACATCAAAAAAAAAGTTGTAGTCTAGTAGTTTTTCACCTGATCTTGCAGATTTGGCAACCACGCCAAAAGAATTGGGTTAAATAAGAGAAGCAGTATTTCATTTCTTATATCTCTGTCCTGCGGAGAGCCTTTGTCAGCCTCTCCTAGATATCGGAAGTGGGACTACAGGGAATGTATTTGTTGGCTTGTGAGTGACTGCACATCGGTACATACGAGTATATAGTGGTCGTACTGACCACTCAACACCTAATCTGTCTGTACTTATTTATTAGTCTTCCAATCTTCACAATCCAGGTTTTGCCTTTCGTTTATTTTTCTTTATTTAATACAAAGAGACCGAGAGGGAGTTTAACCTAACCTTGGTCCTATTTGAAGACCAGTGTAATTATTAGCCTATCAATGGCGCAGATCCACGCCACTTAAAATAGTTGAGCACTTGAAATTCTTTGCCGAAAAACAGCTGGGTTTAATGCGAAGAGTGTGGACGTCTAGATTACGCCATTTATGCCTATCAGATTCCAAGTGCTTTTGAATATCGATCCTTCGCTTACCAAACGAGTAAATTTGTTGTTGGGAAACACTTGTGATATCTAAAACAATAAATTTAATTATACCTGAGAATGCATAAAAATTGTACTTTAAGTTAAATGAACCATAAAAATGTTCACATTCATAAATTTTCCACATATCTATACATGGTATTTATGTACAAAGGGTTTCCATGTGGAGTATTATCTTAAAGTTGAATGGGTGAATGTGTGTAAATAAATTAAATATTTTATGCATGTGCGAATACAAAATGCAATACAACAAAATATAATGAAATCATTATGAATAACAATGTTCTACTTATACATTCAACTGTTAAAATTAATATGAATGCTGGCATAAAATTGAAAGTGTTTTGCTATTGGAATTTTTCGACTACAAATATTTTAGCTGTTTGTAAAGGGCGTTTTAGTGAGGACTAAACAATTTTATATTTTAGTGTTAATCCACGCTTAAACTCTTTTTATTGCTTGAAACCTAGAAATCCCAGTCAGTGTTTAAATATTATGTAACTTACTACCGAAATTTCGAGTAGGTGATCTCAACTTCAGGAGCGGCAGCCTGTACTAATAAATGTTTCTGTATCAGTAAGAGAATGATCCAAAGCGAGCGATTCTACAACTATCCCTGCAGTCCATAATTTCTCAGGCTCAGACACTTTGCCGCCAGTAAAAAATAAAGAAAATCCTGAGTTTCTTTCGAAAATTAATTTTCAAAGTTAAACTGGGCTTACGGCTAAAAAAATTCGGCGATGTGCACAGTTTTAGGCCAGAATTTTATACTGTTGACACTAGTTATTTGTGCTTCTAACGGATTTGTGTAGGATTCTATACACCTAATATATTGAAGGCGAACTTCGATAATCGGTTAATCCCAAGAAATAGTTCAGACGATTGAACAATTTGTATTTATTTTCATGTTTTATGCCAACAACTTCACGAGGAGCTCGGGGACAATATCAAAGGCGAGATTACAAACTTTTCATCCGATATGCATTGAAATATAAATTCTAAGTGTCGGTCGCTGCGAAATTTCTCGAAGCAGACACATGATTAAATATGAATTCATTAGTCAAATGTCAAATGTATTTTGCTCTTCTCGTTATTATATACATATATTGCATTTTATTATTGTAAGAAATGTTTAAAAGTTTCTATATAAAGCACCTTTATAATTACAACGCATTACAGCGGAATGCATTTGCAAAATATTCAACTGATTTTAATAATGTAGACATTTTTTCTTAGCGGTATTTAAATAAATGGTTTAATATTTAAAAATGCAATGAATCGATTATTGCTCCTAATTTTGATCTCAATAATTTTTATCGCCGAAAATTTCGGATAGGAACTTGGCTTATTTTCGCATTTATGTTTATGTGTTGTGCACACGAGCAGAACACGACAAAATTAACAGAAAACATTCAGCGAATCTCCAAATACTTACGAACCGCAGAAATAAACGATTAAAAATTCAAAGTGACACATCGCGTACAAATAACATTTAATACCTAAGCAGGATCGTATGCAATGCCAATTGAATATTCCCCTACAATGCTACTGATGGCGGAGCATGAGAATCGTATTTTCACTTTCTGGGAAAATGCTGCTTTATGTTACGCTTGTTCAAAGTTTAATACGCTTTTAACCTCAATGAAATACTCTGGCCGTTGTTAGTAAAATATTTTCGGATTTTTGCAGAGAGAACTGATTGGCAAGAAAAAAAATCAAAAGTAAACTATTCTCATTACTTTGTTTGTAGTACAGTATACTAACTTATCGATTACAACTAAAAAAAATTTGGTTGTTGGTTTTAACCTCTAATTAAAATATAACTTTACTACAGTTATATAAGTTCATACATACATATATCACTTGAATAATACAGTTGTCACACTCACCACGAGCGAAAGGGGAAATGAACTAATTAAAACGCAAAAGATTGAAAGTTATATATTTTAATAAAAATAAATTATGAGACAAAAAGTAAAGCAGAAAATACAAATTTAGCTTTAGAGGAATTGAGAAAGATTTGCTTCATTAGTTCTAAAAAATATAAAAAATTGCAATTAAAACCATTTTCACCGACAACGGTTACAATTCGTATTCCATATAAGATTTGAAATGTAAAAAAAAAAAGAAATAGAAAATATGTTTATAAAAACCGAAGCAAGAAAGACAATAATATTGACGCAATTATTGCAGCGAATAACATGTAATTGCTATTTGGATCAATGATGCTTAGGTAAGAAAATACAAACCAATTAAATATGAAATGTTAAGAGTAGATAGCGCAGATAGCAAGAATGGATATAAATAACAGAAAATAATATGGTCAAATAAATCTTTAATGCATTAATTAAGTGTTTTTTTTTTGACAATTCTCCCTCATTGCTTAAATAATCCAGAATTTTATCGCACTATTGACTTAGCTACTCTGAAGCACATAAGTGAACGATTGATTAGAGAATTAATAAAACTTTTAATATAAAAAATATATTTTCGACAAAACGCTGCTTTTCACTATAAAATAATTTTTGTTACATTTTATTATAAAAAATTTTCATTGAGAAAATATCAAGTACAAAATAGTTCATAGTTTTGAGGTTTTTCAGCGAAAAAATGTTCTTAAGTGATGAAGACAAGCTTCAAAGTTTTCGAACGCGTTTTCAGTATAGAATCGTAAACTATTCTTGTTCAAAAAACTCAGACGCTAATTAAATTCTTCTTTATTTTAACTCCTGCAATTCTAATGACAAAAACCACCTCTCACGAATTAAACAATGAAGATTGAATAAGTTTCACACATACTTGTTTTAAATTTCATTATATTGTTTTTCATTAAGAGCAAAAAAGAAAAAGAACCCATAAAAATTGCCATTATAACAAAGAGATAAACTAACATCCTGTTCAAACTAGAAATGAGTATAAAGCATGATTTAACTCAAAAGAAGAAAAAAAAAAACAAATAAACTTTTGTAACTTAGAATCCTTAAAGGATTTTAAAGTTGAACTCATATATTCATTTATATTGTCCTCCAATGCAGTCTAGTAGATTCACAGTGTTCGACTATTTATGTTTTTAACACTTACACACACTAACACTTACACCACATACATGAATACACTCATACATAGCGGCACAAACAGGACCGGCAAATGAAAGAAAACTTTATTCTTTGTTATTACATTCACTTCTTTTTTTGCTGAGCTGGGAAAAACAATGTCATTTTATAACCCGAATTAAATAAAAAAAGTATAAATTCTATGTAATTTTCAACATGAAGCACATTGTATGTGGTAAACATACATAAGTAAACGAACTCACACACGCTAATAAAAACATAAACATAAAATATCGTAATGTTCAGGTGCAATGTTGAAAATAGGCTGAGTAAAATTCTAATTTTTGAAGGCAATTGGGTTTAAAAAAAGCTAATACTGCAGTATTTGTTAGTCAATACAAGTACAATTGTGTATGTATGATGAGTTGAAGACAAAGAGCTTTCTAGTACTAACAATTATTATAAGCCCTACACTAAGCGAGGTTTAGGACTATGACATCAGAGGTATTATCCATACTTCTTTCCATATTCGCTTTAGCAACAGCTGAAATAATTATATTCACCTCCCCACAACACTTCCCCTCACCCCAAGTTAGAACTGAAGCAATTACTGAGATGTGTCTTCTGATATTCTGATGATAAAAAGTAAAGGAGCAGTATTTTTTATAGCCCAGACAAGCCTCTGCTGTTTAACGTTAGCACTATTTTAAAGTTATCCGACAGGTGTTCTTGCCACCGAATGAATACAATGTATCCACCCGTGTGTGCACTTACATGAGTGTAAATTTTAGTAACATGGCTGTCTGGGTTATGAGGGTCTTTAAGCTATCGATACTTCTGCCCTATCACTGATGGCTTGCCACGCAAAGCAAGATCTATCATGAACAACAATATTACCATAATTTTTTACAACCACAGTCACTACATAACTCCCTCCCACATAACTTAACCTCCCCTCGGGAGCTGCTGAGTTCCACTGTAGCCGTAGTTTAGTCTTTGATCTAATTTTTGAGGCCTTTTACTACCAGGTTGCAGAACAACTTTGAGGACCTGTGTTCCCAGATCTTCCGAATATCTACGCAAATAGGTGGCCGGATTACCAATATGGCACGCTACCGAATGGCAATCCTGCAGTCAAATTCGTCTTTTTGTAGTCTACAGTTTTACGCCAAAGTCTGAGTAGTGGTAGTCAAGCCTACGAAATCCAATGTAACCCGTTAACTTGTGTCGCTTAAAGTCATTTTAGTTTTCTTATATTCAGGAGTGAAGTAAATGTCAATAGTGGTAGGTAAAACTAGGCATTGCCAACAGAGATAGGCTTCAGTATACGTTAGGTGTATTAAATTCGTTATAGGCGTTCATAATACTTCTTGTTTATCTTCTCATACTCGTATTCTCCTTAACTACGTAGGTATTTCTGTTTAATGGAAACCAAACATCAAATGTCGTCTATACATGCATCCTTGTGAAAGCAAACAAAAAAGAAAAAACAAAAAAGAGCACATAAGTATTAGTGTTTCTTCTTTTTAATGATTTTAAATTTTTAAACAACATATGTTACCAAAACTATAAAGAAACAAATGAAGACTCCATATAATGCAGATCAAATGCTTCTTGTTTTTTTTTTTTTCTTTTGCAGACAGCTTATCTCCCTGAGCAACGTACTGCTCGTGTATACAACAACTTCAACAACTTCATATATAAATAATGAATGTAAATCCTTTTTAGTTTTCGAAATATAAACAAAATAGCAAAAGGATAAAAAACTAAATTTACCATAAGTTGCATTCGTACGTTTTGTATATTTTTAAAGTTTTTACAATATTTTGTTTATCAGACAGACAGACAGACCACTTTAAATTGCAGCCAATCACAAGCTTCATTGAGTTTCTTGTCATCACTGTTTGTAGAATGAAATTGTCATTTATTGTTTGTTGATTATTTTACAAAATTGTTTCAATTGTCAAACATGTCATCAGGTGAATTTCGTTAAGTAGGCCATAAGTAAAATAATGGAAAATAAATTGCAAACGTACCTTGGCAGGAAGAAATTTAAAAAAGAATTATACCCACAGCAAAAGTTTAAAGCCAAAAAATTTTTTACTTCATAGCTTAACTATTTCAAAGTTAAATCTCTGTTTTTGAGGCTGCTGCAAGGCTTTAATTTATCCCTTATTACAGTGAGTGTGAAATTTTAAATGCTCAATAATTTTAAATTGAGTTCACACATATTCAAATTAACATTTCACAGCTGAAAATGTGTTCATTATGTTCGTGAAAGCTTGTAGTAGTGAATTTGAATTAATTATTTTAAAAAGAAATTCGCTCTTTAAAACATATTGTCGCTAAAAATTATATGAAATTTAGCAACGGTCAATTTCACCCGCCATTTATTTTTATTTTTGTTTTAATTTTTTTATATATAGATTTTGAAGTTCCTTGATTTCGTCAATGAAGACAGTTTTTCTGCTCACTAAACACACTTCACCACAGTTGCATTTATAATTTGACTCCACTAATGGTGCAATTAAGTACTAGCTGCTGAATTTATTGAGTTATTGCATCCGTCTGGTTATAAGACAATCAGTGTGTTTACATACCGCTACAATTCTACTTTAGTTCACAGTTTTTCCTGTATAAGTATTTCGAGTTTTGTAACAGTCGGTACGGCTCGTATCCGACAAGATATTTGTACTAAAGAGTTTACAACTAGTGGAGCCCACTAATTTTGTGAGAACTAGTTGAACTGTTTTGTGCCCAAGTATTGTAGAGTGCCCAAGTAGTTCAGTGTTTTGGCTTCGATTGTTTTTTTTTTACAGAACGGCTTCGGCTGCCTATTTTTCTCTCACTGAAGAAATCCGCTAGAGTGAAAACAATGGCAACACAAAAGATCCCATGGGGCGACGAGCTTATGCATGCAGAGAAAAAATATGGTGCTGGATGGTGCTCTCAAACAAAATTTGTTTCTAGTTGTTGTGGTGTCTTTTCAAAATGCGCTTGTTACCTCCCTAAGACCTTGTTGATAAGATTAGCTGAGATCTGCCGCCGCCTGAAATTATAGAGAGTGAAGTCGACGTTATCGATAAATTTTAGGACACCCGCAAAATATTTTAAATATTTTACTTCTCAAGAACTTTTTCACATTTTTATGATTTTCATATAAATTTCCTCTTAACTTAATTGTAATTTCTTTATTCTGAATAAATTTTTATTGGAAAAAAAGCAATACACTGTTCTATTCGATTGCGCCGATTCTCTGTAAAAGCTTAAATAAGTAATTCGCCCTTTAAAGGTAATTTGCCCAGTTTTCTTGGCTAGGTTAATTTTACAGCATTTTTTCTTTTTTATTCGAACTTGGAAAGACTACCTCTTAGGGTCCGCAAAATTTTTCATGTCTCACTCTAACGAGTAGATTTCTTTGAATACACATGCTCACGCTCTGTAACTAATTACAGCTTTAATACATTCCTCTGAAATTTGTAAATTTTCACTAACAAATTTGTGAAATAATTTGTGAACCCAATCGAAATCAAAGTGGTTTAAAATTCAAAAAAAAAAAAAGGTTTTTGTGCACAAAAATTTGTGATTTTGAACCATGTTTCAAACTACATGATTCTTCTTGTGAGTCTCCTTTTGTCGACTTTATAATAAATCGCTTAATAAAGTAGCATAATAGTTCTTTATTTCATGTAAAAGACCACTGGAAAACAAATAATATTTTAGGACACTTCTTCTTCTGTGAATTTGTTGTGTTGCTTTTTCTTTTGATTTTCCGTTTTCATATAATCACCTGTTTTCACGTGGTTTCTAAAAGTGAAAACAACACCGAAAAACACAAAACCCAAGTGATTTGAAATCACATTTAATTATATCTTCTCAAAATCAAACATGCGCCAGTTCGGGATTTTGCAAGCGGAGGCTGCATTCAAAGAAATTCTATTTCTCAGAAAGTGCGCGTCATGTAAATGATAAAATAAACCAAAATTGCTTTACTTTCTATGATTCGGATATTTTCAACGTGACCGAATACGTCCAACACTTTAGAAGCTGCTTATAAATTGATTTTTATTAAAAAATTATTTCTTGAAAACCAAGTTATTTTAAGATCGTCCAACCATAATGCACGATGTTAATTGTAAGTCACACCCGCGAAATGATACCGTACTTCTTGTGGCCAGAAAATGAGAATATGGACCTGGACGATATGTGATTCCAACAGGATGGTGTCGCTTGCGACACAGCCACCGAAGCAATGGCTCTTTTACGCGAGAAAACCAATACCAGCCAGGTATACAAAGATCCAGACTATACATCCATATGTATACCTTTCATGGGGTCGCACACTGTTTTCAGTGACAAAATTCCACTAATGGTGACAATTCATTCCAACAACAAACAAATGAAAAAATAGCTTATTGCACTTATCTAGGGAAATTATGGATCAATTGTTAATCAGTAAAATTCTCGAATAGATATCTAACAGATCATTTAAGAATTAGGTCAGTTAGTTGTCTGTGGCCCTCTAGGGGTTTTTCTGCCCATTAGCAACAGAATAAACTATATATCATATATGATAGGATAAGAAACACAGATCTTTTGTCAGTTGGATTTAAACGAACGAAATTAATTTATTGAACGGAGAGAAAGAGTCTCGATATATAGAGAAGAGTCACTGTATAATAGTCACTGTTGTCTTGCCGTCATTATTTAATCCATGAATTTTGTGTTTATTATAATTTAAATTAAAAGTGTAATAGTATTTTAGTTATGTAAATTGAAAACGTCTCACGATACTTCGGTGACCAACCGAAAATGTTACATATCGCACACCCACTTCAAAGGTGACACAACTCAAAACTTGTAATTTCTCAGAAAACGCAAAAACTATTTTTGAGCGTATAAAATATTATGAATCTTTTGCTGAAAAAAATGTAAAGTAAGTGAAAGGGATGAATAAATTAAAAACAAAAACGATTATTATTTATTCAAGATAAAACTTACAAATATTAAAAGAATTAATGAATTTAATACGCGCTTGTCGAGTGCAGTGTAGTGCAATAAGTGTGTTTTCCAACGACCTACAATAAAAAAATAAGATAAAATTTCGCGTATGGTTAGACAAATTAATAATAAGCAGTTTCCATATATTAACTCAAAATTAGAAATCTCGACTTGTGTCAACTTTGAAGTGGGTGTGCGATATATTTTATCTTATCGCAAAGGAATATTGTAGAAATTCCAAAGGAAGTGACAAACATATGGTAGCATGTACGTAAACCCTTTACGCCTTTAGTGAAAAAGTATAATAAAGACACAACAGAAAAGTGAATGAGATTTTGTCAATTGGAATTTATGCCTCCATTAAAATATTCTCAACAGGAATAAATAAAATAAACTCAAATAAAAATTTAATTGCTAAAATAAATCTCTAGAGTAAATAGAACTGACCTTTTCTTTTATCGAATGCCAAAGGATATAAATAACACTGTTGTAAAGGTGTAATAACGACGAACTCTTCTGAATATACATACTAAACTTACAATCACCAAAAATCATATCGGAGAAATGTGATAAAATTAAGCAGCATTATTTTAAAGCGGGAAATATGTATAAATTTAAGTTTTAGTGAAATAAAGACATTTTTCGTGAAAAGTCAAGACCAGTAGAAAATGACAGTAATCAGACGTTTGAATTTAAACAAAATAGTTTTTAATCAGGCTCTAGTCGAATACCAACAAAGACGTAATGTACATCTTGACGGTAAAAATGTGTTCGTGATCTTCTGTATGGAGAATGCGGGTAGATGTTCCTGTTCAGTTAGAGCATAATTTTGTGTCTCTCATATTTGTTATTTTTCCTGTATATATGTATTTTGTTTGTGTGATGGCAGAACAGTGTTGTGCGAACAACTGTTCGTACAACGTTGTTTGAATGCAAACAGACCCACAAACTGCGGTGATCTTCACGAGCCAAATTCTTGTACAATAAGCTTTATGTTCTTTGGCGGAACACCTATATGTCTAGTCAAGACGCCATGTTAAAAGCAATCATTAAAAGAACAGTGTTTCCAGCAAAATGACTTAAAACACGCTGAATAAAGTTTGAACGTTCCAAACCTCACCTCATACAATTCAAATGTTACTTTAATAGAATTTACTTCCATAATTATTAGAATGTCTGTAGCAGGTAGACCACAAAGTTTGGAAAATATAGATCAGTTTTAATTACCTCCTAAAGGTTATGAGGACCAAAAGTCGGGAGGGACTTCGTTTTTGGCCTGCACAATATTATAATTAGTTTTTATTATATCATAGAAAGGTTCACTATGCACTGCCTCCTTGATTCTTATTTACGTAATCCATTTTGAACTCTATTGCTATATAGAGAATTTGAACAAAATTAATTTTATAATTAATAAAATAAAATTTATAACTCCTTTCCAGTTAAACAACATTTTCCGATAAGTTTTTCTTATATTAAACAAAATATTGCCAAGTTAACAGGATCTTTAGAAAAAAAAAATCATAGTGAGTGACGAGGCACATTTTTCATTTGCATGGATATGTGAATAAACAGAATAGTCGGCTCTGGGCAATGGAAGACCCTCAAATCCATTAAAAGTGACAGTCTGGTGTGCAATTTGGTCAGGAGGAATCATTGGACCTCACTTCTTTGAAACTAATAACGGCGTAACAGTAACTGTCAATGGGGAGCTATATCGTGATATGATTGAAAACTTTTTAACACCACAATGGCATGCTTTGTGTTTGACTAACATGTGGTTTCAAGAAGACGGTGCCAAATCGCATACACCCAGGATTACAATGGAATTATTGCGAGACCTCTTTCCACAACAAGTTATTTCAAGGAATGGTGATGTTGATTGACCTCGACGGTCGCCTGATTTGACCGCTCCGGACTTCTTTTTGTGGGAATATCTGAAAAGTAAGGTTTATGCAAAGAAATCAGAAGCGCTGGAGCAACTCAAACAAAATATTTGTGATGAAATTAATGAAGGACCGCGTGAAATGTGTGAGAATGTAATGAAAGATGTGTTCAAAAGGGCTCGCATTCGTGAGGCTAACGGAGGCGGACATTTATCTGATATTGTATTCCATACATAATTGACGACATTAAATAAAATATTTATCAATATACGATCCATTCCCTTGCATTTAATCAAAAATTATAAACAAAGTAGTATAACTTCTTGGCGGACACCCTGTATAAAAGTGTGTGTATGCCCTGAAACTTTATCGTACAATAAACGAAATTATCTAAACTTCTTTTAAACACTGAACTCAATAGTTAGTATTTTTATGTGCTCAATATTAGACTATTATTATTATAAAAATGTATTGAAAATCAACTTAAAATATATAAGGTACAGTAGTATGAGATGTTACTTAAAAGTACTACAACAATTACAATCTACTTAATTAAATATGAGAGACTTTTAAAAAAAAGACAGAGTTAAGGAAAAGTTTATTCTAAAAAACCGTATATAAACTTAAAAGTTATAATGAAATTTGTTTAACCAATCACCAGCTTAGATTCTTTTTTTTCAAAAAGAATCTTTTTGAATCTTAGTGATTGCTTAGTAAATTTCTTATAGTTTCAAAATTAGACGATCGGCATTTTACATTAAATGACAGCGTCAAGTCCCTCAGTGGGGAATCTACGGGGAAGGTTGTGTATTATTTTTAAGTTTTTATTCTGGATAATTTGAAGCTTTTTTGTGTGAGTTTTAGCAGTTTTGCCATAACAGACTTGGCAACCATAAGTCAAGATCGGTCGGATACACATTATGTATAACAATATTTTGTTTCTTAGGTTAGGCCTTGACCTCCTGTTAAGTAAAGGATATAGTGCGCAACCACACTTGATTGACTTGTCACATATGTACTTAATATGTTGTTTAAACAAAAGTTTTTTGTCTGGGATAATACCTAAATATTTAATATTATCACTAATAGAAATGACATTTCCTTGAGAGTACAAGTATTGTGAAGAAATACGTTTTGGCGATTTATTGTATGGAAATATGATAGCTTGTGTTTTGTTATCGTTAACTTTAATTTTCCACTTATTGAAGTATTTTTGGCTTGAGTTTAGAGCCTGTTGCATTCTCTTGACTATTGCGTTTGATACCTTGCTGCAACATATGAAAGCGCTGTCGTCAGCATAAAAAGCTGCTTCTTGATTTCTGCGAAAATTTATATTCGAGGTATATAATGAATACAGTGTGGGAGAAAGAACATACCCTTGTGGTAGACCTGCTGGTATTAGCCTTTCACTAGAGTAATTCCTATAGACACATACAACAAATGATCTATTATTTAAAAAGCTTTTTACTATTTTTTGTAAATAAAGAGGAAAATGAAAACCATTAAGTTTGAACAACAAACCATCATGCCAGATAGAATCAAATGCCTTTTCAATATCAAGGAAGATAACTCCAGTACTTTTGCGCTGACTTTTATTATCTTCAATTGATTGAAGAGGGTGATTACCCTCTTCAATTGATGAATGGTAGAGTGTTCCTTACGGAATCCAAACTGCTGGTCATTAATGATGTTGTTTGCCAATCAGCTTGATAGTCAAAGGAACAGAAATTGTGTTTAATTGGAAATACCCATTGATAAAACATGAAATTGGAGTATGGTCTGAATTTAATATATTTGGATGTGATTCCAACGCCGAAAAAGGTATACAGGAGTTCGATAGCAAAATGTCTACTGTAGAAGGTTGAACAGGTAAAACATTTTGCCCAAACCTGGTAAATGAGTCTAGGTAATATATAAACTAGTTAGATAAAAGACAATGTTCATAAAGTACTTTACCAGCAGAGTTGTTTGAAGCACAGTTCCAATAAGGGTGATGAATATAAAAAGTCATTTAAGGTATTAGTTAGTAAATTTAAGTCCAACCTAAAGTTTGTGGTGTATATTGGATTATACGCAGGTGTAAAAATAACTGATAGTCTATTAATAAAAACTTGTATAGAGGTATTCTCAATATTATGGGTTTTAATTTTTGGAAGTAACTTATGTTATAGTTTTTACCGCTATAAGTACATTGAGTAAAAGAACATCAACATTTATATCGTGTAGAACTTGTTCGAGCTGTGAAGCTGCTGGATCTGTTATTATGCCTTGAGAATTCCGGTGCATAATATGAACATTTTGAGTACCGGTTGAATTATATGGCATGCTTAAGCATCATACCTAAGACTCTTAGTTTGTCAAACTTGTTTTGACATTTCTCAAGTGCATCAACAGCACCAACAAATATTTCCATTAGCCTTTCGTTGGAAATATCATCGTCGTTGTTAACAATGGGTTTGCTTTTAGAAACTTCAGAGTACAATCTTTTGTTGCGCGAGCTGGAATCGCGGATATTACTTTGATGTTCATAACTTATTAACTCTGGAAAATTTTCATCATCAACGTTGCAATTTGATTAACTAGGTCGCTTAAAAGAAGTTACTGTTTTGGCCGTTAAGCGTTGACGTATTTCTAAATACTCTTTGTGACAAGGGCACTTTGGGTCATCAGTCCTATGGTTAACGTTGCGTATATTCTTTTTAGCGCAATTGTAGCATTTATAAACTACGCTTGCATCTTTAGTGCTTTTGTTTAATGTGCAAACAGAGAAGTCGTGATTACCTGCACACGCCGAACATACGTCGATTCGGTTACAGTTCTTAGCACCGTGACCATACATTGAACATTTGGCCCATTGGGTAGGGCCTTTATTTCCTCTCAATGGTCTTCTCCAATAAACAGATATATTACATAAATACCTTATTTTCATTATTTCACGTATTGACACCTGCTGCCTGCCGCATCATCCTCATTAGATCGTTTGGTTGTAATTTCCTTAACATTTATCGGCTTTATATTGTGCCTCTTAACAAATTCATCTATTCTATTAATTCTATTAATACAGTTGACAATCGAGGTAGACCAAATAAGACCATCTTAAAATTTTTTCCGAACTTTTTGTCTTTAAGAATTTTAATCGCTATGTTGTAGTGAGACAGCGACTTGGAGATTATTTTTGTTCCAATTGACATTCTTTTAAACATGTAATGCTCACCAATTAAACGGTGGAACTTTATCTTTAATTGAAGTTTCTTCTTCTTCATCCTCGGATAACAGATGAAATCTGTTGTTGCTCGTGGTAGGCATATCGGATACTTTAGAAAGTTTATATTTGGGGCTATTGCCCCTGTACATCTTTCTTTTCTGACTAATCATAGCCGATAGAAAATTTAAAAAAAAACAGAGGTTTTTCCGTGAAATAAGTTAAATTAAATTTAATTTTTCTCACTAATAAAAATTCACACGTTGTTTTCTCGTTGAAAACAGTGTTGACAATGGCAATATTAGACAACTCTGCACATTGTGTGGAGAAAAATTTAATTTTTGTAAATATTTATCAGATAAGTCTGAATGTGAACTAAACTGGTTCGTCAGCCGTCTCCATAATTTTTTTGATAATAACTATAATAAATATGCCGCCAACATATCAAAGATTCCTTTAAAATGTTCTCTAAGAAATTCCTCCAGCATTCTGTACGGCAAATTTGATATGATTGCATAATTTCCTCAGACAAAAAATCGGTAAATTGCGCAGACTTTCTGAACGAAGTCGAACAAAATTCGGCCAAAATTTTGCTGGGTAGCTATGTATGTATATACTCGCATGTACATATGTATCAGAACGGGTTGATTTTGTATGTAGAAAATGTTTAGTAAAGTTTATATGTAGATTAATGTAGGTATAAAGAACAGATATACATTTCTATACGAGTAGAATATTGTATAAAAATGATTCTTTTCTATTCTATTGTTATTTACGATACAATTTAGTGAAAACAAAACGTTTTAATACGAGAATGTATTTCTCTTTCCCCTTAGTTCTCGTCAATGATAATCATCCATTTTTTTTATTCCTTTACTATACTATTAGAAATACTTACATACATATGTGTGTATATAGATATGTATACATTTATACATATGTGTACACAAATACATATATGCACGTATTCAAATCGATTTTCACATCAATCAACACAACAATTTCGTTTTTATCTTATTGTATTTGTATTTCTTTTTGCATTTAAAGGAATTCCATTCAATTTTATTTTTCATACATTTTGTGTGATTGAGGATTTTTTAAATGAATTTTTAATTTTTGGCATGCGTGTGTAAGTTTCATACGTGGTAAGACCACGCACAGAGAATTGGCCTTCAAGTGCTTATGCAATAACATAGATACATATGTATGTACGTGTTTTTAAGCTTGGTAGTTAGCGTATTATTGCGTTTACCGATTTTTTTTTTATAGGTGGATTAAGCTATTGGTCGTAAAAACATAAAGGCGCAATCCAATTTGAAGAAGAATCAGCATACCCATGTAAATTAAAATTTGTTTATTTCGTAATTTACGTACCTGTATTTTTCAATAACAAAGGAAAAATGATCAGATATGTACATACATACATATCGCATATGTGCAACAATAGTGTATTAACTCAAAATTTGCGGTAGAAGTAAATAACTTTTTGATTTTGCGGTAAAAGTATATTTTAAGAAAGAGTGAGTCCAACTGGAGGAAAGTTTTACAGTGGATATATATGAATACTAAATGTCGTTATTTTTTACAAAAAGTGAAAATGAAAAATTTTTGATTTAATACCCATTGTTGCACAATCGCGATATGGTCTTTTAAATCTTGACAAACCGGATAGAACACTCATCGTTTCCATAACATTAAAAAAAATTGATATTTTAACCACTTTTAAATTTATTTTTCTAAGTTTCGTAATAAATTTTTTAAGAAGAATATTAATACCTATAACATGGCAAATTTATTATGGATAAATATTCGGTAAACGAACGTGTTTCAATCATTAAAACATTTTATCAAAATCAATAATCGATTACAGTGACGATGAGAAAGTTACGTGAAATTTTTGGGAGAAACAACGTGCCAACAAGACGCACTATTTATCGCGTAGTGAATGATTTCGAAGAAAGAGGGACTGTAGCTGATAGGCCCAAGCATGCACCACAAGGTACTGAAAGATCGGCTGAAAGCATTACTGCTGTTCAAGAAAGTGGTCAAAACAATCCATCAACCTCAATTCGACACCGTGCTCAGGAGCTTGGTCTTCAAAGAACAACTTTGGCCACAATTTTGCATAAAGATTTGCATTTGTTTCCATTTAAGATTCAGTTGACAATAGAGCTTTTTCCAGAGGACCATTTACGCCGTACATATGCCAATCGGATGCTACAGCTTTTTAACGCCACAACTCCATGCTTTGGGCTTGAATAACATGTGGTTTCAACAAGACGGTGCCACATCGCATACAGCCAGAATTACAACAAGTTATTTCAAGGAATGGTGATGTTGATTGGCCTCTACGGTCGCCTGATTTGACTGCTCCGGACTTCTTTTTGTTGGGATATCTGAAAAGCAAGGTTTATGCAAACAAACCAGAAACGCTGCAGCAACTCAAACAAAATATTCGTGATGAAATTAATGAAATACCGCCTGAAATGTGTGGAAATGTAATGAAAAATTAGTTCAACAGTGTTCGCATTTGCGAGGCTAATGGAGGCGGACATTTATCTGATATTGTATTCCATACATAATTGCCGACATGAAATAAAACATTTATCAATACACGATCCATTCTCTTTCATTTAATCAAAAATTATAAACAAAGTAGTATACCTTTCAGGCGGACACCCTGTATAAACGAACTTATTTACATTTTCTATAATTTCTCCCTCAAAATATCTACATTAAATGAATTTAAGGTAAATAATCTCAGATCATGTAGTAACTGCTTCAATATCTATATTTAGCAACCAAATTTAAAGCATCGTAATTTCAAAAAGCCCCATAAATACAACCATTATTAATCTCTTCAACCATAATTCCATCTTTCATAGTTGTCTTTAAAAATAGTCTTACGAAATGCGCGTTATTAATAAACATAGATTCCTGCTACTAATTTTTTTACCTGAAAGAATAATTAAAAATAGTAAATGAAAAATATGTACACAAATATATTCTTAGCATTTTAATTGTTAATTAGAATAAATTCAGAAGTTGATGTTTTATCCCCTGAGTGGGAAGATGTTTTATTCGTAATTATAAAATAGCGATAGCGAAAATAAGAAAAGTAAAGAGAAGAAAGTAATTTACAATAGCTCTGCTTATGAAAAAGTGAATTATTGTAGTCAATAGCATATTTTAATTGAAGCATTTTACGTCGTAGTAATATGGATTAGATGCCAAAGCGTTGATTAAGAAAAAGAAAAGTGTAGTAGCATTTAAAATGTAATAATTACAAATAAGAACAAAGATCTCTTTGATATAAAGTTTGGCCATCAGTGCACTATTGGCCATAACACTCCTATAAAACCCCTAGGGCCCAAATATAAGTGGCAGTATTTCGAAGTGATAGAACAAACTTTCATTTAGTATTGTGCCGCACTCTCGACGAAAACTAGTGCTGAGACGAAGACTAAATACGATTTGTTTTGAAATTGAGTTAAAAACATGAAGTTATGTCTCGACGATTCGTCAGAGGTGAATAAAAACTTGCAATAAGCTTCCAACTATTTGGAAATGAATTCCACTATGTAAGTGTATTCTTTCAAAGAAGTTTTTATACGTAAAGGACGCCTCGCAAGATTTGAATTAATTAGAAACCCCAATTTTTATCCTGCAGGTTGTTATTTTTATATTGAATCCTAACATACAAAGGATAGGATTATTTATGGGATAACGCATTGGACAAATGTTCTCCACTGCAATGCTGACACATAGACACTCTTTTGAAAAAATTTTCCAAGACCATTTTGCATAAATATCTTTGGTTGTCGACTTGTTGACTTAAACTCATAAACTTAATAGTGCTAAATCATACGATCTAGGGGGCAATTCTGATCACTGAAACGAGGGAGTACACGGGCAAGTATGACCTCATGTTCTAATTGAATTGTTTCACGAGCTGCATGGCGTGTGGCACCATCTTGTTAAAATCAGACATTTTGGCAAATAGACCAAACACTTATCATATAGCGATATTGAGCACTAGCATCAGTCGAACCGCCGCCGCCATACTTTTATTATATTTGAGATATTGTTCTGTAAAGAAAACACGTTGTACTATACTGCAACGCTCCATTTTTACTAACCCCAAACTGTCAGCTGTAAAATAGATTTTTATGGTTGCCAAAATTTTATTGTACTCTCTTTATAATATTCCAAATATTTGTTTATATGTACATTCTTATTTTTCGCGCCTGAACTTTTGTGCAATTTGAGGATTTCGCCCCATTAGTGACGCTAACCTTTCTGGTTCTAGTTTGGTACTCACGATTAGTGTTTAGTTGCCCAAAAGAAAACAAAAACAATCACAAAAGCAAAATACTTACATTTTCAATTCAATTAGCGCACACTACGATACCGTATCGAAAGTAAAATTCTATTCGACAGAAAATTCGGCGAGTAAAGAAAATTTCGTCAGTATCTCTAGCTTATAATATGTGAATTCCACATTCGATGTTCGTTAGCTAGCTAAGATGGAACATAGAACACAGCTTTTCATAAGGGCTTTAAACCAGATATAAAAAGCAAGTCCGCGGCCTTTATTTTTAGCCGACTATCAATAGTCATTTTTGCCAAAATATGGGTTCATATTTGATCACATGGCTCGTACTACTTGAAAAAAAATTCCTTCAAATCTGGCCTTTGTTGCAAAATTCAACTCGCATAAATGCCTTTGACTATGGATGTCGATAAAACCAACTACATACTATCAAACATCTCTTGTAAATGTAGTAAGCAGCATTATATTCAGCACAAATAGCTTTAATTTAAGGAAAACTCGAAACACTATTCTAAGTACGGTAGTTAATGCGATAGAGCTTTCTAATAAAGCGAGTTGGGAGTGAGATAACAACGAATGTTGTTCAAGAAACTTGCGATGATTACATCACCTTAAAGTTTGGCCAGTTTACTTTGCCTGTTTGGGATAACTGTGCCATTAAATCACTCCTGAAAAGAGTTGAAACCACAAAAGACTTCTGCAAGTATTTTGTTCCACGTACGAACAGTGCGGCTAAAGACTGAGATTTCTACGTAGTATGCTGTGCGGTCCACTACCATGAACAGATGAGACCTTAATGTGGAACGTCTATATGTTTTCGTATGAGAAACAAGGTCTCTAACTTCATTGGATCACGATAAAACAACTTACATTGCGTTGTCGGTAGAGTTGGATACCCTGCTGTCACCGATAAGCAACTTTGCCCTCTCTTGTACGTTCTCGAGAAGCTTCTTACATAGGAATTGTAAATATACATGAAGATGTATTCCATTTTCGGTCATATATAGGTGGTGTAGACAATAAGGAGTTCAGATTATAAATTATCTCTTACACCATTTTAAAAAACCGAGGCACCTGAGTGCTTCTTTAGCGATCTGAAAAATCGGCCTGGTCTAACGAACATCACATTGGCTTTTCATGCCAAGAACATCAGGAGCTTCTGATTCCTTAACACCTATAACATCCATAACAACAGCTGAAGCAACATAACCTGTCGTGCGTCTGTGAGTAAGCACACAACATTAGGTCTTATGTGCATTAAATCGACACCGTTCGCACGACCCTATTCAGAGATTATCCCAAGATCATTGCTGAACGAAGCATTTTAGATACTTTTAAGTTTACTTGATGGAATCTAGAAATAAGCGTCCGTAATACACACGTCGCCATCTATAATCATTTACCTTTATTTAGCTCTTCCGTTAGTTGCATGTTGGTTCGACGAAAACTTCGAAGTAATTTCAGAGTTCATCTTAAAATCGCATTTAAGTGGCGCTGTGGGTGGATTAACAACTAACTTAAGTTATGATCAGCTGTACTATAAAAAATGTGGCTTTTGAATTATTTTGAAATTCATTTATGATAAAGATGGCACATTTAAACAAATTACTATTATTTCTTATCAAGAAGCTTCATTTAAATCCTTCAGTGATTTTATATTTTTTCGCTATCCATAAGTTATTACAAACTTTAAATTAATGTTTTAAATTAATAACATCATATCGAAAGCATGGTTAATAAATTCATTCAATGAATGCTATTATTACGATATCAAACGGAGGGCAGTCATGCTAGCAACCCAGCGAACATATGATTTTCACACACATATTTTCGTTTCTTAAAATTTCAAAAGAATTATCGATTAGAAAAAAGGGTTCCTCAGAGATCTTCGCTATAAGCAATATCTGTTGCAAAAAACTAAGCCTGCCATCAGTGTTTATACATTTTTATAATAAATTTATCCAGAATCATCATTTTGTTAATTTCTCATGCCTTGTCACTGTTTTTTTTTCGAAGAATTATTATTAGAATCGGCATTGAAATTTCTCCCATAACAAAAATGATCAGGTTCTTATACACTAGTTTCGGATTCGAAATGTGAACTGTCATTGGCAATAATAAGATCATGTGAATTTGATTTAATTTTAAAGTCCTTAAGTCTACAAATATCTCCTGATGAATGTAAATTGGCAGCGGCTGAAAATCGAACCAAGACAATTGAGACCATCACACGCTTAGACAACAAGAGCTTGCTGATTTTTGGTAATGACAACTAGATATTACATTACTTAGTGATGGATGATGATTATCAGCTCCATTATTATATTACTATATATGATATCGCATATTTTTTGGGGCATACCGCTTTAATTTGGCAACACTATTTTCTTTAACAGCTGATTTTACAGTTTTTAGCTGTATTAAGGTTAGTTTGGCTTGGGAATTTAAACTAAATAGAGCACACGTTGGAGCACGGTTAGCAAATTATTCAAAATTAGTAGCTTTGTAGGGAAACATCGAGTTGACTTTGCATTTGAACTTGCTTACGTATGACATAATCTTTGTTGCTTATGTCCCTCTTTGGAGCACTTCTTTTTACGCGCTTTTTTCAGCGTTTCGTACTGGTTCACTGAATTCTTCCTATCTGTTCATATCTCATCGAGCATGCTTGGTTGCACAACTGCAGTGCCCATATCAAACAGATTGTCAAAATACCTTTACATCAAAAAAAAAGTTGTAGTCTAGTAGTTTTTCACCTGATCTTGCAGATTTGGCAACCACGCCAAAAGAATTGGGTTAAATAAGAGAAGCAGTATTTCATTTCTTATATCTCTGTCCTGCGGAGAGCCTTTGTCAGCCTCTCCTAGATATCGGAAGTGGGACTACAGGGAATGTATTTGTTGGCTTGTGAGTGACTGCACATCGGTACATACGAGTATATAGTGGTCGTACTGACCACTCAACACCTAATCTGTCTGTACTTATTTATTAGTCTTCCAATCTTCACAATCCAGGTTTTGCCTTTCGTTTATTTTTCTTTATTTAATACAAAGAGACCGAGAGGGAGTTTAACCTAACCTTGGTCCTATTTGAAGACCAGTGTAATTATTAGCCTATCAATGGCGCAGATCCACGCCACTTAAAATAGTTGAGCACTTGAAATTCTTTGCCGAAAAACAGCTGGGTTTAATGCGAAGAGTGTGGACGTCTAGATTACGCCATTTATGCCTATCAGATTCCAAGTGCTTTTGAATATCGATCCTTCGCTTACCAAACGAGTAAATTTGTTGTTGGGAAACACTTGTGATATCTAAAACAATAAATTTAATTATACCTGAGAATGCATAAAAATTGTACTTTAAGTTAAATGAACCATAAAAATGTTCACATTCATAAATTTTCCACATATCTATACATGGTATTTATGTACAAAGGGTTTCCATGTGGAGTATTATCTTAAAGTTGAATGGGTGAATGTGTGTAAATAAATTAAATATTTTATGCATGTGCGAATACAAAATGCAATACAACAAAATATAATGAAATCATTATGAATAACAATGTTCTACTTATACATTCAACTGTTAAAATTAATATGAATGCTGGCATAAAATTGAAAGTGTTTTGCTATTGGAATTTTTCGACTACAAATATTTTAGCTGTTTGTAAAGGGCGTTTTAGTGAGGACTAAACAATTTTATATTTTAGTGTTAATCCACGCTTAAACTCTTTTTATTGCTTGAAACCTAGAAATCCCAGTCAGTGTTTAAATATTATGTAACTTACTACCGAAATTTCGAGTAGGTGATCTCAACTTCAGGAGCGGCAGCCTGTACTAATAAATGTTTCTGTATCAGTAAGAGAATGATCCAAAGCGAGCGATTCTACAACTATCCCTGCAGTCCATAATTTCTCAGGCTCAGACACTTTGCCGCCAGTAAAAAATAAAGAAAATCCTGAGTTTCTTTCGAAAATTAATTTTCAAAGTTAAACTGGGCTTACGGCTAAAAAAATTCGGCGATGTGCACAGTTTTAGGCCAGAATTTTATACTGTTGACACTAGTTATTTGTGCTTCTAACGGATTTGTGTAGGATTCTATACACCTAATATATTGAAGGCGAACTTCGATAATCGGTTAATCCCAAGAAATAGTTCAGACGATTGAACAATTTGTATTTATTTTCATGTTTTATGCCAACAACTTCACGAGGAGCTCGGGGACAATATCAAAGGCGAGATTACAAACTTTTCATCCGATATGCATTGAAATATAAATTCTAAGTGTCGGTCGCTGCGAAATTTCTCGAAGCAGACACATGATTAAATATGAATTCATTAGTCAAATGTCAAATGTATTTTGCTCTTCTCGTTATTATATACATATATTGCATTTTATTATTGTAAGAAATGTTTAAAAGTTTCTATATAAAGCACCTTTATAATTACAACGCATTACAGCGGAATGCATTTGCAAAATATTCAACTGATTTTAATAATGTAGACATTTTTTCTTAGCGGTATTTAAATAAATGGTTTAATATTTAAAAATGCAATGAATCGATTATTGGTCCTAATTTTGATCTCAATAATTTTTATCGCCGAAAATTTCGGATAGGAACTTGGCTTATTTTCGCATTTATGTTTATGTGTTGTGCACACGAGCAGAACACGACAAAATTAACAGAAAACATTCAGCGAATCTCCAAATACTTACGAACCGCAGAAATAAACGATTAAAAATTCAAAGTGACACATCGCGTACAAATAACATTTAATACCTAAGCAGGATCGTATGCAATGCCAATTGAATATTCCCCTACAATGCTACTGATGGCGGAGCATGAGAATCGTATTTTCACTTTCTGGGAAAATGCTGCTTTATGTTACGCTTGTTCAAAGTTTAATACGCTTTTAACCTCAATGAAATACTCTGGCCGTTGTTAGTAAAATATTTTCGGATTTTTGCAGAGAGAACTGATTGGCAAGAAAAAAAATCAAAAGTAAACTATTCTCATTACTTTGTTTGTAGTACAGTATACTAACTTATCGATTACAACTAAAAAAAATTTGGTTGTTGGTTTTAACCTCTAATTAAAATATAACTTTACTACAGTTATATAAGTTCATACATACATATATCACTTGAATAATACAGTTGTCACACTCACCACGAGCGAAAGGGGAAATGAACTAATTAAAACGCAAAAGATTGAAAGTTATATATTTTAATAAAAATAAATTATGAGACAAAAAGTAAAGCAGAAAATACAAATTTAGCTTTAGAGGAATTGAGAAAGATTTGCTTCATTAGTTCTAAAAAATATAAAAAATTGCAATTAAAACCATTTTCACCGACAACGGTTACAATTCGTATTCCATATAAGATTTGAAATGTAAAAAAAAAAAGAAATAGAAAATATGTTTATAAAAACCGAAGCAAGAAAGACAATAATATTGACGCAATTATTGCAGCGAATAACATGTAATTGCTATTTGGATCAATGATGCTTAGGTAAGAAAATACAAACCAATTAAATATGAAATGTTAAGAGTAGATAGCGCAGATAGCAAGAATGGATATAAATAACAGAAAATAATATGGTCAAATAAATCTTTAATGCATTAATTAAGTGTTTTTTTTTTGACAATTCTCCCTCATTGCTTAAATAATCCAGAATTTTATCGCACTATTGACTTAGCTACACTGAAGCACATAAGTGAACGATTGATTAGAGAATTAATAAAACTTTTAATATAAAAAATATATTTTCGACAAAACGCTGCTTTTCACTATAAAATAATTTTTGTTACATTTTATTATAAAAAATTTTCATTGAGAAAATATCAAGTACAAAATAGTTCATAGTTTTGAGGTTTTTCAGCGAAAAAATGTTCTTAAGTGATGAAGACAAGCTTCAAAGTTTTCGAACGCGTTTTCAGTATAGAATCGTAAACTATTCTTGTTCAAAAAACTCAGACGCTAATTAAATTCTTCTTTATTTTAACTCCTGCAATTCTAATGACAAAAACCACCTCTCACGAATTAAACAATGAAGATTGAATAAGTTTCACACATACTTGTTTTAAATTTCATTATATTGTTTTTCATTAAGAGCAAAAAAGAAAAAGAACCCATAAAAATTGCCATTATAACAAAGAGATAAACTAACATCCTGTTCAAACTAGAAATGAGTATAAAGCATGATTTAACTCAAAAGAAGAAAAAAAAAAACAAATAAACTTTTGTAACTTAGAATCCTTAAAGGATTTTAAAGTTGAACTCATATATTCATTTATATTGTCCTCCAATGCAGTCTAGTAGATTCACAGTGTTCGACTATTTATGTTTTTAACACTTACACACACTAACACTTACACCACATACATGAATACACTCATACATAGCGGCACAAACAGGACCGGCAAATGAAAGAAAACTTTATTCTTTGTTATTACATTCACTTCTTTTTTTGCTGAGCTGGGAAAAACAATGTCATTTTATAACCCGAATTAAATAAAAAAAGTATAAATTCTATGTAATTTTCAACATGAAGCACATTGTATGTGGTAAACATACATAAGTAAACGAACTCACACACGCTAATAAAAACATAAACATAAAATATCGTAATGTTCAGGTGCAATGTTGAAAATAGGCTGAGTAAAATTCTAATTTTTGAAGGCAATTGGGTTTAAAAAAAGCTAATACTGCAGTATTTGTTAGTCAATACAAGTACAATTGTGTATGTATGATGAGTTGAAGACAAAGAGCTTTCTAGTACTAACAATTATTATAAGCCCTACACTAAGCGAGGTTTAGGACTATGACATCAGAGGTATTATCCATACTTCTTTCCATATTCGCTTTAGCAACAGCTGAAATAATTATATTCACCTCCCCACAACACTTCCCCTCACCCCAAGTTAGAACTGAAGCAATTACTGAGATGTGTCTTCTGATATTCTGATGATAAAAAGTAAAGGAGCAGTATTTTTTATAGCCCAGACAAGCCTCTGCTGTTTAACGTTAGCACTATTTTAAAGTTATCCGACAGGTGTTCTTGCCACCGAATGAATACAATGTATCCACCCGTGTGTGCACTTACATGAGTGTAAATTTTAGTAACATGGCTGTCTGGGTTATGAGGGTCTTTAAGCTATCGATACTTCTGCCCTATCACTGATGGCTTGCCACGCAAAGCAAGATCTATCATGAACAACAATATTACCATAATTTTTTACAACCACAGTCACTACATAACTCCCTCCCACATAACTTAACCTCCCCTCGGGAGCTGCTGAGTTCCACTGTAGCCGTAGTTTAGTCTTTGATCTAATTTTTGAGGCCTTTTACTACCAGGTTGCAGAACAACTTTGAGGACCTGTGTTCCCAGATCTTCCGAATATCTACGCAAATAGGTGGCCGGATTACCAATATGGCACGCTACCGAATGGCAATCCTGCAGTCAAATTCGTCTTTTTGTAGTCTACAGTTTTACGCCAAAGTCTGAGTAGTGGTAGTCAAGCCTACGAAATCCAATGTAACCCGTTAACTTGTGTCGCTTAAAGTCATTTTAGTTTTCTTATATTCAGGAGTGAAGTAAATGTCAATAGTGGTAGGTAAAACTAGGCATTGCCAACAGAGATAGGCTTCAGTATACGTTAGGTGTATTAAATTCGTTATAGGCGTTCATAATACTTCTTGTTTATCTTCTCATACTCGTATTCTCCTTAACTACGTAGGTATTTCTGTTTAATGGAAACCAAACATCAAATGTCGTCTATACATGCATCCTTGTGAAAGCAAACAAAAAAGAAAAAACAAAAAAGAGCACATAAGTATTAGTGTTTCTTCTTTTTAATGATTTTAAATTTTTAAACAACATATGTTACCAAAACTATAAAGAAACAAATGAAGACTCCATATAATGCAGATCAAATGCTTCTTGTTTTTTTTTTTTTCTTTTGCAGACAGCTTATCTCCCTGAGCAACGTACTGCTCGTGTATACAACAACTTCAACAACTTCATATATAAATAATGAATGTAAATCCTTTTTAGTTTTCGAAATATAAACAAAATAGCAAAAGGATAAAAAACTAAATTTACCATAAGTTGCATTCGTACGTTTTGTATATTTTTAAAGTTTTTACAATATTTTGTTTATCAGACAGACAGACAGACCACTTTAAATTGCAGCCAATCACAAGCTTCATTGAGTTTCTTGTCATCACTGTTTGTAGAATGAAATTGTCATTTATTGTTTGTTGATTATTTTACAAAATTGTTTCAATTGTCAAACATGTCATCAGGTGAATTTCGTTAAGTAGGCCATAAGTAAAATAATGGAAAATAAATTGCAAACGTACCTTGGCAGGAAGAAATTTAAAAAAGAATTATACCCACAGCAAAAGTTTAAAGCCAAAAAATTTTTTACTTCATAGCTTAACTATTTCAAAGTTAAATCTCTGTTTTTGAGGCTGCTGCAAGGCTTTAATTTATCCCTTATTACAGTGAGTGTGAAATTTTAAATGCTCAATAATTTTAAATTGAGTTCACACATATTCAAATTAACATTTCACAGCTGAAAATGTGTTCATTATGTTCGTGAAAGCTTGTAGTAGTGAATTTGAATTAATTATTTTAAAAAGAAATTCGCTCTTTAAAACATATTGTCGCTAAAAATTATATGAAATTTAGCAACGGTCAATTTCACCCGCCATTTATTTTTATTTTTGTTTTAATTTTTTTATATATAGATTTTGAAGTTCCTTGATTTCGTCAATGAAGACAGTTTTTCTGCTCACTAAACACACTTCACCACAGTTGCATTTATAATTTGACTCCACTAATGGTGCAATTAAGTACTAGCTGCTGAATTTATTGAGTTATTGCATCCGTCTGGTTATAAGACAATCAGTGTGTTTACATACCGCTACAATTCTACTTTAGTTCACAGTTTTTCCTGTATAAGTATTTCGAGTTTTGTAACAGTCGGTACGGCTCGTATCCGACAAGATATTTGTACTAAAGAGTTTACAACTAGTGGAGCCCACTAATTTTGTGAGAACTAGTTGAACTGTTTTGTGCCCAAGTATTGTAGAGTGCCCAAGTAGTTCAGTGTTTTGGCTTCGATTGTTTTTTTTTTACAGAACGGCTTCGGCTGCCTATTTTTCTCTCACTGAAGAAATCCGCTAGAGTGAAAACAATGGCAACACAAAAGATCCCATGGGGCGACGAGCTTATGCATGCAGAGAAAAAATATGGTGCTGGATGGTGCTCTCAAACAAAATTTGTTTCTAGTTGTTGTGGTGTCTTTTCAAAATGCGCTTGTTACCTCCCTAAGACCTTGTTGATAAGATTAGCTGAGATCTGCCGCCGCCTGAAATTATAGAGAGTGAAGTCGACGTTATCGATAAATTTTAGGACACCCGCAAAATATTTTAAATATTTTACTTCTCAAGAACTTTTTCACATTTTTATGATTTTCATATAAATTTCCTCTTAACTTAATTGTAATTTCTTTATTCTGAATAAATTTTTATTGGAAAAAAAGCAATACACTGTTCTATTCGATTGCGCCGATTCTCTGTAAAAGCTTAAATAAGTAATTCGCCCTTTAAAGGTAATTTGCCCAGTTTTCTTGGCTAGGTTAATTTTACAGCATTTTTTCTTTTTTATTCGAACTTGGAAAGACTACCTCTTAGGGTCCGCAAAATTTTTCATGTCTCACTCTAACGAGTAGATTTCTTTGAATACACATGCTCACGCTCTGTAACTAATTACAGCTTTAATACATTCCTCTGAAATTTGTAAATTTTCACTAACAAATTTGTGAAATAATTTGTGAACCCAATCGAAATCAAAGTGGTTTAAAATTCAAAAAAAAAAAAAGGTTTTTGTGCACAAAAATTTGTGATTTTGAACCATGTTTCAAACTACATGATTCTTCTTGTGAGTCTCCTTTTGTCGACTTTATAATAAATCGCTTAATAAAGTAGCATAATAGTTCTTTATTTCATGTAAAAGACCACTGGAAAACAAATAATATTTTAGGACACTTCTTCTTCTGTGAATTTGTTGTGTTGCTTTTTCTTTTGATTTTCCGTTTTCATATAATCACCTGTTTTCACGTGGTTTCTAAAAGTGAAAACAACACCGAAAAACACAAAACCCAAGTGATTTGAAATCACATTTAATTATATCTTCTCAAAATCAAACATGCGCCAGTTCGGGATTTTGCAAGCGGAGGCTGCATTCAAAGAAATTCTATTTCTCAGAAAGTGCGCGTCATGTAAATGATAAAATAAACCAAAATTGCTTTACTTTCTATGATTCGGATATTTTCAACGTGACCGAATACGTCCAACACTTTAGAAGCTGCTTATAAATTGATTTTTATTAAAAAATTATTTCTTGAAAACCAAGTTATTTTAAGATCGTCCAACCATAATGCACGATGTTAATTGTAAGTCACACCCGCGAAATGATACCGTACTTCTTGTGGCCAGAAAATGAGAATATGGACCTGGACGATATGTGATTCCAACAGGATGGTGTCGCTTGCGACACAGCCACCGAAGCAATGGCTCTTTTACGCGAGAAAACCAATACCAGCCAGGTATACAAAGATCCAGACTATACATCCATATGTATACCTTTCATGGGGTCGCACACTGTTTTCAGTGACAAAATTCCACTAATGGTGACAATTCATTCCAACAACAAACAAATGAAAAAATAGCTTATTGCACTTATCTAGGGAAATTATGGATCAATTGTTAATCAGTAAAATTCTCGAATAGATATCTAACAGATCATTTAAGAATTAGGTCAGTTAGTTGTCTGTGGCCCTCTAGGGGTTTTTCTGCCCATTAGCAACAGAATAAACTATATATCATATATGATAGGATAAGAAACACAGATCTTTTGTCAGTTGGATTTAAACGAACGAAATTAATTTATTGAACGGAGAGAAAGAGTCTCGATATATAGAGAAGAGTCACTGTATAATAGTCACTGTTGTCTTGCCGTCATTATTTAATCCATGAATTTTGTGTTTATTATAATTTAAATTAAAAGTGTAATAGTATTTTAGTTATGTAAATTGAAAACGTCTCACGATACTTCGGTGACCAACCGAAAATGTTACATATCGCACACCCACTTCAAAGGTGACACAACTCAAAACTTGTAATTTCTCAGAAAACGCAAAAACTATTTTTGAGCGTATAAAATATTATGAATCTTTTGCTGAAAAAAATGTAAAGTAAGTGAAAGGGATGAATAAATTAAAAACAAAAACGATTATTATTTATTCAAGATAAAACTTACAAATATTAAAAGAATTAATGAATTTAATACGCGCTTGTCGAGTGCAGTGTAGTGCAATAAGTGTGTTTTCCAACGACCTACAATAAAAAAATAAGATAAAATTTCGCGTATGGTTAGACAAATTAATAATAAGCAGTTTCCATATATTAACTCAAAATTAGAAATCTCGACTTGTGTCAACTTTGAAGTGGGTGTGCGATATATTTTATCTTATCGCAAAGGAATATTGTAGAAATTCCAAAGGAAGTGACAAACATATGGTAGCATGTACGTAAACCCTTTACGCCTTTAGTGAAAAAGTATAATAAAGACACAACAGAAAAGTGAATGAGATTTTGTCAATTGGAATTTATGCCTCCATTAAAATATTCTCAACAGGAATAAATAAAATAAACTCAAATAAAAATTTAATTGCTAAAATAAATCTCTAGAGTAAATAGAACTGACCTTTTCTTTTATCGAATGCCAAAGGATATAAATAACACTGTTGTAAAGGTGTAATAACGACGAACTCTTCTGAATATACATACTAAACTTACAATCACCAAAAATCATATCGGAGAAATGTGATAAAATTAAGCAGCATTATTTTAAAGCGGGAAATATGTATAAATTTAAGTTTTAGTGAAATAAAGACATTTTTCGTGAAAAGTCAAGACCAGTAGAAAATGACAGTAATCAGACGTTTGAATTTAAACAAAATAGTTTTTAATCAGGCTCTAGTCGAATACCAACAAAGACGTAATGTACATCTTGACGGTAAAAATGTGTTCGTGATCTTCTGTATGGAGAATGCGGGTAGATGTTCCTGTTCAGTTAGAGCATAATTTTGTGTCTCTCATATTTGTTATTTTTCCTGTATATATGTATTTTGTTTGTGTGATGGCAGAACAGTGTTGTGCGAACAACTGTTCGTACAACGTTGTTTGAATGCAAACAGACCCACAAACTGCGGTGATCTTCACGAGCCAAATTCTTGTACAATAAGCTTTATGTTCTTTGGCGGAACACCTATATGTCTAGTCAAGACGCCATGTTAAAAGCAATCATTAAAAGAACAGTGTTTCCAGCAAAATGACTTAAAACACGCTGAATAAAGTTTGAACGTTCCAAACCTCACCTCATACAATTCAAATGTTACTTTAATAGAATTTACTTCCATAATTATTAGAATGTCTGTAGCAGGTAGACCACAAAGTTTGGAAAATATAGATCAGTTTTAATTACCTCCTAAAGGTTATGAGGACCAAAAGTCGGGAGGGACTTCGTTTTTGGCCTGCACAATATTATAATTAGTTTTTATTATATCATAGAAAGGTTCACTATGCACTGCCTCCTTGATTCTTATTTACGTAATCCATTTTGAACTCTATTGCTATATAGAGAATTTGAACAAAATTAATTTTATAATTAATAAAATAAAATTTATAACTCCTTTCCAGTTAAACAACATTTTCCGATAAGTTTTTCTTATATTAAACAAAATATTGCCAAGTTAACAGGATCTTTAGAAAAAAAAAATCATAGTGAGTGACGAGGCACATTTTTCATTTGCATGGATATGTGAATAAACAGAATAGTCGGCTCTGGGCAATGGAAGACCCTCAAATCCATTAAAAGTGACAGTCTGGTGTGCAATTTGGTCAGGAGGAATCATTGGACCTCACTTCTTTGAAACTAATAACGGCGTAACAGTAACTGTCAATGGGGAGCTATATCGTGATATGATTGAAAACTTTTTAACACCACAATGGCATGCTTTGTGTTTGACTAACATGTGGTTTCAAGAAGACGGTGCCAAATCGCATACACCCAGGATTACAATGGAATTATTGCGAGACCTCTTTCCACAACAAGTTATTTCAAGGAATGGTGATGTTGATTGACCTCGACGGTCGCCTGATTTGACCGCTCCGGACTTCTTTTTGTGGGAATATCTGAAAAGTAAGGTTTATGCAAAGAAATCAGAAGCGCTGGAGCAACTCAAACAAAATATTTGTGATGAAATTAATGAAGGACCGCGTGAAATGTGTGAGAATGTAATGAAAGATGTGTTCAAAAGGGCTCGCATTCGTGAGGCTAACGGAGGCGGACATTTATCTGATATTGTATTCCATACATAATTGACGACATTAAATAAAATATTTATCAATATACGATCCATTCCCTTGCATTTAATCAAAAATTATAAACAAAGTAGTATAACTTCTTGGCGGACACCCTGTATAAAAGTGTGTGTATGCCCTGAAACTTTATCGTACAATAAACGAAATTATCTAAACTTCTTTTAAACACTGAACTCAATAGTTAGTATTTTTATGTGCTCAATATTAGACTATTATTATTATAAAAATGTATTGAAAATCAACTTAAAATATATAAGGTACAGTAGTATGAGATGTTACTTAAAAGTACTACAACAATTACAATCTACTTAATTAAATATGAGAGACTTTTAAAAAAAAGACAGAGTTAAGGAAAAGTTTATTCTAAAAAACCGTATATAAACTTAAAAGTTATAATGAAATTTGTTTAACCAATCACCAGCTTAGATTCTTTTTTTTCAAAAAGAATCTTTTTGAATCTTAGTGATTGCTTAGTAAATTTCTTATAGTTTCAAAATTAGACGATCGGCATTTTACATTAAATGACAGCGTCAAGTCCCTCAGTGGGGAATCTACGGGGAAGGTTGTGTATTATTTTTAAGTTTTTATTCTGGATAATTTGAAGCTTTTTTGTGTGAGTTTTAGCAGTTTTGCCATAACAGACTTGGCAACCATAAGTCAAGATCGGTCGGATACACATTATGTATAACAATATTTTGTTTCTTAGGTTAGGCCTTGACCTCCTGTTAAGTAAAGGATATAGTGCGCAACCACACTTGATTGACTTGTCACATATGTACTTAATATGTTGTTTAAACAAAAGTTTTTTGTCTGGGATAATACCTAAATATTTAATATTTTCACTAATAGAAATGACATTTCCTTGAGAGTACAAGTATTGTGAAGAAATACGTTTTGGCGATTTATTGTATGGAAATATGATAGCTTGTGTTTTGTTATCGTTAACTTTAATTTTCCACTTATTGAAGTATTTTTGGCTTGAGTTTAGAGCCTGTTGCATTCTCTTGACTATTGCGTTTGATACCTTGCTGCAACATATGAAAGCGCTGTCGTCAGCATAAAAAGCTGCTTCTTGATTTCTGCGAAAATTTATATTCGAGGTATATAATGAATACAGTGTGGGAGAAAGAACATACCCTTGTGGTAGACCTGCTGGTATTAGCCTTTCACTAGAGTAATTCCTATAGACACATACAACAAATGATCTATTATTTAAAAAGCTTTTTACTATTTTTTGTAAATAAAGAGGAAAATGAAAACCATTAAGTTTGAACAACAAACCATCATGCCAGATAGAATCAAATGCCTTTTCAATATCAAGGAAGATAACTCCAGTACTTTTGCGCTGACTTTTATTATCTTCAATTGATTGAAGAGGGTGATTACCCTCTTCAATTGATGAATGGTAGAGTGTTCCTTACGGAATCCAAACTGCTGGTCATTAATGATGTTGTTTGCCAATCAGCTTGATAGTCAAAGGAACAGAAATTGTGTTTAATTGGAAATACCCATTGATAAAACATGAAATTGGAGTATGGTCTGAATTTAATATATTTGGATGTGATTCCAACGCCGAAAAAGGTATACAGGAGTTCGATAGCAAAATGTCTACTGTAGAAGGTTGAACAGGTAAAACATTTTGCCCAAACCTGGTAAATGAGTCTAGGTAATATATAAACTAGTTAGATAAAAGACAATGTTCATAAAGTACTTTACCAGCAGAGTTGTTTGAAGCACAGTTCCAATAAGGGTGATGAATATAAAAAGTCATTTAAGGTATTAGTTAGTAAATTTAAGTCCAACCTAAAGTTTGTGGTGTATATTGGATTATACGCAGGTGTAAAAATAACTGATAGTCTATTAATAAAAACTTGTATAGAGGTATTCTCAATATTATGGGTTTTAATTTTTGGAAGTAACTTATGTTATAGTTTTTACCGCTATAAGTACATTGAGTAAAAGAACATCAACATTTATATCGTGTAGAACTTGTTCGAGCTGTGAAGCTGCTGGATCTGTTATTATGCCTTGAGAATTCCGGTGCATAATATGAACATTTTGAGTACCGGTTGAATTATATGGCATGCTTAAGCATCATACCTAAGACTCTTAGTTTGTCAAACTTGTTTTGACATTTCTCAAGTGCATCAACAGCACCAACAAATATTTCCATTAGCCTTTCGTTGGAAATATCATCGTCGTTGTTAACAATGGGTTTGCTTTTAGAAACTTCAGAGTACAATCTTTTGTTGCGCGAGCTGGAATCGCGGATATTACTTTGATGTTCATAACTTATTAACTCTGGAAAATTTTCATCATCAACGTTGCAATTTGATTAACTAGGTCGCTTAAAAGAAGTTACTGTTTTGGCCGTTAAGCGTTGACGTATTTCTAAATACTCTTTGTGACAAGGGCACTTTGGGTCATCAGTCCTATGGTTAACGTTGCGTATATTCTTTTTAGCGCAATTGTAGCATTTATAAACTACGCTTGCATCTTTAGTGCTTTTGTTTAATGTGCAAACAGAGAAGTCGTGATTACCTGCACACGCCGAACATACGTCGATTCGGTTACAGTTCTTAGCACCGTGACCATACATTGAACATTTGGCCCATTGGGTAGGGCCTTTATTTCCTCTCAATGGTCTTCTCCAATAAACAGATATATTACATAAATACCTTATTTTCATTATTTCACGTATTGACACCTGCTGCCTGCCGCATCATCCTCATTAGATCGTTTGGTTGTAATTTCCTTAACATTTATCGGCTTTATATTGTGCCTCTTAACAAATTCATCTATTCTATTAATTCTATTAATACAGTTGACAATCGAGGTAGACCAAATAAGACCATCTTAAAATTTTTTCCGAACTTTTTGTCTTTAAGAATTTTAATCGCTATGTTGTAGTGAGACAGCGACTTGGAGATTATTTTTGTTCCAATTGACATTCTTTTAAACATGTAATGCTCACCAATTAAACGGTGGAACTTTATCTTTAATTGAAGTTTCTTCTTCTTCATCCTCGGATAACAGATGAAATCTGTTGTTGCTCGTGGTAGGCATATCGGATACTTTAGAAAGTTTATATTTGGGGCTATTGCCCCTGTACATCTTTCTTTTCTGACTAATCATAGCCGATAGAAAATTTAAAAAAAAAACAGAGGTTTTTCCGTGAAATAAGTTAAATTAAATTTAATTTTTCTCACTAATAAAAATTCACACGTTGTTTTCTCGTTGAAAACAGTGTTGACAATGGCAATATTAGACAACTCTGCACATTGTGTGGAGAAAAATTTAATTTTTGTAAATATTTATCAGATAAGTCTGAATGTGAACTAAACTGGTTCGTCAGCCGTCTCCATAATTTTTTTGATAATAACTATAATAAATATGCCGCCAACATATCAAAGATTCCTTTAAAATGTTCTCTAAGAAATTCCTCCAGCATTCTGTACGGCAAATTTGATATGATTGCATAATTTCCTCAGACAAAAAATCGGTAAATTGCGCAGACTTTCTGAACGAAGTCGAACAAAATTCGGCCAAAATTTTGCTGGGTAGCTATGTATGTATATACTCGCATGTACATATGTATCAGAACGGGTTGATTTTGTATGTAGAAAATGTTTAGTAAAGTTTATATGTAGATTAATGTAGGTATAAAGAACAGATATACATTTCTATACGAGTAGAATATTGTATAAAAATGATTCTTTTCTATTCTATTGTTATTTACGATACAATTTAGTGAAAACAAAACGTTTTAATACGAGAATGTATTTCTCTTTCCCCTTAGTTCTCGTCAATGATAATCATCCATTTTTTTTATTCCTTTACTATACTATTAGAAATACTTACATACATATGTGTGTATATAGATATGTATACATTTATACATATGTGTACACAAATACATATATGCACGTATTCAAATCGATTTTCACATCAATCAACACAACAATTTCGTTTTTATCTTATTGTATTTGTATTTCTTTTTGCATTTAAAGGAATTCCATTCAATTTTATTTTTCATACATTTTGTGTGATTGAGGATTTTTTAAATGAATTTTTAATTTTTGGCATGCGTGTGTAAGTTTCATACGTGGTAAGACCACGCACAGAGAATTGGCCTTCAAGTGCTTATGCAATAACATAGATACATATGTATGTACGTGTTTTTAAGCTTGGTAGTTAGCGTATTATTGCGTTTACCGATTTTTTTTTTATAGGTGGATTAAGCTATTGGTCGTAAAAACATAAAGGCGCAATCCAATTTGAAGAAGAATCAGCATACCCATGTAAATTAAAATTTGTTTATTTCGTAATTTACGTACCTGTATTTTTCAATAACAAAGGAAAAATGATCAGATATGTACATACATACATATCGCATATGTGCAACAATAGTGTATTAACTCAAAATTTGCGGTAGAAGTAAATAACTTTTTGATTTTGCGGTAAAAGTATATTTTAAGAAAGAGTGAGTCCAACTGGAGGAAAGTTTTACAGTGGATATATATGAATACTAAATGTCGTTATTTTTTACAAAAAGTGAAAATGAAAAATTTTTGATTTAATACCCATTGTTGCACAATCGCGATATGGTCTTTTAAATCTTGACAAACCGGATAGAACACTCATCGTTTCCATAACATTAAAAAAAATTGATATTTTAACCACTTTTAAATTTATTTTTCTAAGTTTCGTAATAAATTTTTTAAGAAGAATATTAATACCTATAACATGATTTTAATGTAAAAATTTTATACCGTATGTGTGAAAAAAATGTAATAATAAATAATAAATTAGCATAAACTACATGATTTTTTTTTTGTTATTGTTCAGGAACAAATTAATTATAGAGGTTGTTTTACAACCACCACAAAACATTTTCTAAATGTGAACAACTTTTAAATGAATGTATATCACTTTAATATGAAATGTTATATCTTTTTGGTGAGAAATTAAAAATGTAAAAAATAAAATAGCAAAAATTATAAGTTAGATACTACAAAAAAAAAATAAACCTAATTTTGTTTGTTATTCCTCAGCAAGAACTTAGTTGTAGAGGACGTCTTATAATCATCCCAAAACATAAAATCTAAAAGGTAATGAAACTTATTGCTTGCACGCATGAAATCTTTTGGCGAAAAGAAAAATTTAGAAACACATATTTATGTATGCACACTTATTTGCTTTCAATGATAACTTTGCGTATATCATTAAAGGCTTGTTCTAAACTGTTTATAAATTCCTGGCCATTACAACCATTTTCATATGATGTAACAATAGCGCCACACTCTTCATTCTGTATAGAGTAACTGTAAATAGAAAGAAAAGACAGAAAATGTTAGTTTTATCCTAATGGAATTAAAATTAAAAAAAATGCAAGTGCAACTTACGCAATACCCAACCCATCACGTACTACAGGACCAAATGAACCACCTAACAAAGCATCTGATGATAAGGTCGAAGTACTTATTATATGATGATTAATACGTTTAAAAACAGCTGTATTGTAAAACTCTGGCAAAGGTTTATTATTAACAACTGCCATATGTTTTAAAGCAAACAAATGGCGATCAAAACCTTGACCCATGGCAGCATCTCTAGTCAGTTGTCCATGATAAGTAGAACATTGATCAATCAATGAACGCAAATATTTAGCATCTCTCCCTGTTTTAGAATCCAATAAACTTTCACAGAATTTTTTAGTGGCATTGGTGCAAGGACGCATAGTTTCAGTGCGTCCATGTTTAAAGGCAGCGGTACTGCATGACTCATAAGTTCCCACATATTTATTAAAAGCTTTTCTATAAGCCAATTGGAATGAGAGTTGCATGATGGAGTCTGGACTAAGACTATCCCTTTTACAAGCAGTTTTGCTAAGATGAGGGTAACGTAGCATGTGCATATTTAAAGGTTTGATATTTCTTTGATTCCTATTATAAGACTGGCCCACTAGTTCTCTTAGTTTGCCATCGATTTCAAAATTAACGGATCGAACTTTTGAACTATCTACAACATAATTAGACACAGAACTTAGATCCTCGGTGCTTAAAAAGGGGCTGTTTAATGTTTCTTTGTAAACCTCATTGAAATAACGTAAAACAGCGACACCATCACCCCAGGCGTGTTCAAAATTGATTGCAGCCGTGCCATCAGCAGTTAGTAAAACGGAAACAGATTTATCAAACCATCTATGTAGGAAGCATCAAACTATGTTTATTTATAATATAAGTTAGTACACATGGAGAAATTTACCTGTTGGTACCCTTTCCTGCCAACATATGTTTTAATACTGGTATCAAATTATCTTCGTTATAAACAGGATCCTCTTTAGTATCCAAACATACACAAAACAGAGCAGCATCCACTTCATTTGTCAATAATGAATTATTATAACTATTCTGTACAATATGCTGTCTAATACAAGCCCACTCGTTACGTTCATCGGCAGTAAGAACACCTAAGGGAACATCATTAGCAGCGTTCGTTTCGTCTAGTTTTATGACAGTATTTAAACGTGCCAATATTTCTTTAGCTGATTCTATATTGCCGTTTGAGTCGAGCACATCAACAGCATAAATATTACCGCGACGCATTACCATGATATG
Source organism: Phania funesta (assembly GCA_963932375.1). Lineage (NCBI taxonomy): Eukaryota > Metazoa > Arthropoda > Insecta > Diptera > Tachinidae > Phania > Phania funesta. The sequence goes on along the minus strand of OZ010653.1, from coordinate 95,377,883 downwards.
CTTCGATTGAGGTGACTGCACTAAACGATCCTTTTCCAATTCTGGTATGCGAGATGTGCCAAACAGACGCTCATATTGGCTCATATCGAGAGGAAAAGCTTTAAATGCATACGACGCATATGTAGCTATAATTTGTGGTGCTATGCGCATCCAGCGCCTGTATTTTTCGTTATCAGTCTTTTTGGGATTTAAATGAAATACCTCAGGTTCAAGGACTCCATCTTGCAGAGAACGCCAAAAGCGCAGAGAAGAAATAATAAGATTTGCTGCCCTCACTGTTTGATGTTGATATTGAGAGCGAGTTTCATTATTCATGACCAATAAGGGGTTGTAGTTCAGCGGTAATGGTACGCGATCTGTTAAATACATATCAAACCTGTTGAAAAATATTATTTCATTAGTGATTAAACTATGTACGATTAGCAATTAAATGTAAATACAAATATATTCAAGATATTTACCAGCGCTAAAACGGTGAAACGCTTTATTGAGCATACTTGCATTAGAGAGAATTTGCTTAACATATAAAAACTTCTACTTTTTCCACCTACAAGTAAGAGATTATATTGCACTCGAATATACTACTCACCATGGTTCAGATATATAACTGGTATGTTTGTTAGCCATATCTTTTATTCTTAACATTGCATTCAATTCTGCCGCTTCATTGACACGAAACTTTTCTACAACTTGTTGCGTTTCTTTATATTCGTCGGGTGTTGTTAATGGCTGCACAGCAGTTAAAAAACGTTCACAGGTCTTATCCAGCAAGGGTATCGGTAAACGTGGTAATGACTTCTGGAAATACCAGGTTGGCAATTTGGAACGTTGTAAATATTGATAAGAATCTGATTGACTAGATGTTTTAATAGCCATAGTTCTTAAAAAAACCGGCATATGAGTTACTTTTTTCTTCGGAATGGACATTTCGATGGCTACATACAATTGACCACGTACCATTGCAATTATTTTTACTGTATGAAATTTTACATTAATTTATTAAATCATAAAAATACTGCATATTTATTTACCCCACTACACTTTTTAGCTTAAAAATAAAATTATTAAGATGTACCTACTGAAAACTAAAGTACAAACTAGCAAAATACAAAGTCCAACTAGTTAAGAATAAAAAACAAAAGCAGGTCATAAAAAACAAATACACATATTACAGCTGTCTAAGCTGTTTGTTAGTGTTTTGTTATTCATTCTCTTTGCTCGCTCATTCGCCAACCAGATGTATGCACGAGTTGCCATATCACACAGATTTTTGCACTAATTTTCAAATTTTTTCAAATATGAAAAATTATTTCCGCAAAAAAAAAATTATAAAAATCGAAAAATATAAATTATTTTCGCAAAAAATCAATAAATAACCAAATATGGTTTGCGTTTTATGAAAAATTGTTATTACGCACCATATTTTGAACTGCTGTTTAAAAATATATGAATGTGGCCGTTATTGTTTTGAGATAAATTAACTAAATTATTTTTATAATAAATTATTTGTTTTAAAAATATCTAAATCACTAAAATCATTTCTATATTTATTCAGATTTGTATGAATTTTATTACAAATCAATACAAAATTTATATAATCGATAAAGAAGTGAACTTTAAGATATAACTATATTAAATCTGTTTTGAAATTCTTTCATAATTATTTTTGAATCAAATTTTATTGAATAGTCAAGATATGTTGTTGTAAAAATTAATTAAAAGTATGGATAAAGTGCCCAGCTTGGAAAAAAATACTAGAATTTGTACAAGCAAAGCCCCTCCAACAAGAAAAATAAAAATCTGCAAAAAATTCATAAGTAACCGAAACATTTCTTTAAATCGGCAACGACCTCAAATTAAGGTAAAATTTCAAAATCATAAAATTATTTTAATATATTTAGGTACACACAGCTTTCTTACTTATTTTTTATACGATTTTTTTTAACACAGAGGATTTAAAGTACTTTAACGCAATGTTTAAAATGCAAACTGCGAAATGGCAACTTCACAGTAAAAATTCCGTACAATGCTACATTTTACAAGTTTTATTAACATTTATTTGGCTGTTGTTTATCAGCAATACAAAAATAGTAAAAGTAAAATCGTAATTTTCTTGCATTTGCTGCTGACTAGAAATTAATTTTTATATATTTTCATTTGTTTTTAGCGAGCTGATGAAAGAGCAGTGCTTAGTGTCATATCTGAACTGTGGATATTGCTGTTGTATTTTTTAGTACAAGCTTCAGAGGCGGGAAATGGAATGACAGACGTTTGTTGAATTCTCTTTTTAACGTGCCCATACTTTGCCCAGATAATTTTTGATTTGATTTTTCAATTATTTTCCCATTTTGTAATAAACATCCAATGATAATAAAATGATAGTGACGTCAGAAAAATTATATGTAGCAACAAAATGGATATTGAGAAAACTAGGAAGAAACACGAAACTTGTGTAGTGCAGAGAGTTGTATACTATAAAATCTACCACTTCAGTCCCTCTTCACAAACTTCAGATGTCTATAATTTAATTTCCATAATGTAAAAGGGCACATAACAACAGTAAGCTATTTTAATCTATGTATGTATGATAGTTATGTGGCAATTTTATTAAACTCAGCTTCAGTTTTTCAGTGTTAAATAATTCTTTGTATTAAATCGCAAAGAAAATATGGTAGCACTATGAAATGTCAAAAAATTTATCGATAGTTTTAAGGAAAACAGCTGTGCACCATAAATAAAAGTTGTAGACTAAAAATTTTTTTTTAAAAATGGAAAAAATACTAAAAAAGAAGCCCAAACTTCACTTCAAATGAAATTGATTATTTATAAACTGCTGTTAAAAAATACAGCAGCATAGTCGAGAATAAAAAACGGATAGAGTGGGCGCTGAAGAAAAGCTCAGTGCTTGGAAATATATAGAGCGTGAATTCAATAGTGAGTTTACGCACACTTTCCTTTCCCAGAAAGTGCTTTTTTAATTAGTACGTGGATTAACCATAAAAAATAAAAATGTATGTAAATAAATAAAACAATGGATTTATAATAAAATTTTAGTTTTTAAAATAATTGTTTATTAAGGATCGCCGTTTGGTATTTTGTGCATTTGACTGCTAGAATTGGCATTGTTGGGAACATTGTTCACAAAGCTCAGATTTTTTATTTATGCAGCATATGTTATGTAAAACAGCAGTTGCCACAATAATACCTTCAACTTTTCTATGATGCAGACGGATGCCTAATGATAAAATAGGGAATCTTCGTTTCCAAACACCGTAACTTCTCTCTATGCAGTTACGAGTTCTTATTTGTGATTCATTATACATATTTTCTTCTGCATTTCGCACGTGTAACAGTGGAGTCGTTATAAAATTTTTGTTCGGATAACCACTGTCAGCCACAATTATAATATTTTCAAACTCATTGTTGCATAATGTCGAATATATTCTGGAATTGACTAATATATTTGAGTCGTGGGAAGATCCTGGCCACCTAGCAACATTATTAAGTATTTTTAAATTTGCGTCACACATTGTTTGTACATTTATAGAGAAAAACCCTTTGCGTTTTCTATGTAGCTCCGCATCTTCGCTACATACAGACAAAAAATTTTTAAAACATGTATTTCTTAAATGAAGCAAGTAATGGTGTTTGAGATATACATACATATGTATATAAGTAAGTACCTGGAGAAATTATTTTAATATGCGTGCAATCAAGTGCTGCAACAACATGAGGAAATTTAGCTATATCGTAAAGTACTATAAAATGGCTCCGCAGTTGCGCTATGTAATGTGTTACATTTCTCGTTGATACCGTTGTTGTTGAAACACCATAAACATCTGCAATGGTTTTTAGCATACCACCGGTTGCGTAGACCCTCAAAGTGATGAGTAACATATTCTCCTCGCTGAATGATTCCTTAATTTTTCTCCTTCGTGAAAATGTTCTGTTTATTGCGTATATTTACTTGTTCAAATTACCAAATGGTTAGGTTTTTTATATGCTGTGCAATAAGCTCCAAAATATCGTAAGCAGACTTTTTCGAGATCCGAAATCTTTGATAAAATTCGGTGTCTCCGAGCATATGGAAATGGTTTGGCCGTAGGCGAATTTTTCGAGGCTTTCGTACTGTTGTCGCTTCCAACTCTTCACAGAAATCAGCATCACTCATGTCATCTTGATCGGAATTCATTTTGTTGCCTTTTTTATTTATAAATATATGTACATACGTATATGTACATATATATGTACTTACATATATATTCAGATATCTATAGTTTTTAATTCAATTTACGTATATATACTTTTTATATTTAACAATTTTTAATTTCTGAAAAATATTTTTAAACCAAGAAATTGAGAGGTAAACAAATGTCAAAGTCATATGTTAACTTTCTGGACTGTAAATAAACCTTAAATTCCCAATGTTGCTCATTTACGTTGCAACTAAATAAGCCTTGCAAAACTGTATTTCGTATTTAAGTAGAATTTAAAGCTAAATGACATTTAAATATAGAGTCAAAAACTGGGCATAAGTGACATTTTTTTATAATTCTTAAATTAGAAAATGTGTATTTAATTTTTTTTTGCATTTGTGTAATTTGTTTAGTTATTATTGTAAGTGAATCAGTAGATTTGAAGTTCATGTTGAACCAGCTCAATCAGTACGCTTCTAGAGATTAAACGGTTCATTTTCATAAGCCGGTATAATTTTAGAAATGAGTTAGAAGGTATAATTTCCTTATTATAATAGAAGTAAAGTTGACCATACATTTTATTGCAAGGAGTACTTAACCGGTTTAGTTTTCATTAAGTTCAATCGGTTTAGATAAGATTGAATCGGTGTGGCTTTCACACGTTTAGCTGGTTTTACATTGCTTGAGTTTTTATCTGATTTTAAAAGCTAACTCTAATATATAACAACTAAAATTCATAAAAAATAAGTGAAATGTGGCAATGCCAAAAGTGCTCAGTAACACTACAGGCCTCGTTACTCATACGTAAATGTGTACGTTGCGAATCAGCTGATCCATTTTGCTTATGGAGCTTGTATGCAAATGCGAACTCTTTCGTAAAGTTTGCGTAACGTTGCTGACGAAGCTGAAAAATTTATAATTTCTATCCGTATTTACGTATTATTTTATACAATGTTGCCAACAGACTTTTCTAAGCTATATTTGTTAACAATTTTTTGTTTGTTTAAATACTTCGATTTGTTGACATAATTTGCAAAGTCCGTCTAGACTGCCAAAAAATTAACTATATTAAGGTCAAAACTGTGAATAAACAAGTAAGAGTGCTATACTCGGCTGGACTAAGTCTTAAATACCCTTTACAATAGTTACGTGCGTATAAAGTATATGCTAAAAATGCTTTATTAATTTTTGACCTTTAAATAACTTTCTTTTATTACTAGAACTGCTTTTTAGCACCAAAAATTGTTTTACTTCGCCTCAAAGGTATATTTATCAAAAAGTTGTACTACATCTCGGCTGTACATTGATATGTATGTATATGCACCAATATCGCAAATTTTGCTTTTTTGGCCTTAATAACTTAATTTTGTTATCAGATCAACATTTTGGTACCAACAATTGTTTTAGTTCGCATAATTGTTAAAAAATTGGTGTATGCTATATCCCGACTATATATACCCCGATATAGCAAATTTCCATTTATTTGACCCCAATATCGATTTTTTATGACAAAAGTTCGCATGTATACGAAAAACTCAGTTTGTGCTATATCCATATATGTACCGATATTGCAAATTTTTACTTTTTTACATCCAATAGCCTTCTTTTGTTACCAGAGCTGCTTATTGGCACCAAAAATTGTTTTATTTCCAATAAGCTAGACTTTTTCATATTATTTTATATTAGCGTTTTTTTTTAGCATTAAATTGTATTTCAAAATTATGAAGTAAGCACTATCGTTTTAACCAGTTGTTTACATTTAGAAGTTAATAATATATTGTTACGTTTATTACCACAATAAACGTGATTTTGAAGGGTTCGTTTAATTGTAAAAAATTAAATTACACAGTCCTTAATGATTTTTACCAGTTCACAACTTTATTCGGCAATTAAGACTCTATTTACAACTATACTAAGTACTTATTTACACTGTACACTTAACACTTTTGTACGCATAGATATTCACTCTATGAAATCTCAGAGTCAACTAACTCTTCTGCGGTAGACGGCGCCTTTATATACAGATCACGGCCGCTTCTTGAAATGTCCCGAACATACGCGAAATCGCGCATTTGTTATTTCAGTTGCTGGCTTAGTAGTCTTGTATATGTGTTTGTGTGTGTATCTTTTGTTTACTTTTTGCATGCTGTAGAAATTGTTTTTTTGAATCGCGCTTCATGGAATTTCTGCTGCGAAATTTGTTTTTGCTTTGTGTTTGTGATATTGCGTATTTGTACATTTGTACAATAGGTCGTTTTACACACTTTTGACTATTACTTTGTAACACTGCCGCCCACTTAAGCCTTTTCGTCCCGAACAGGCTCAACATCACCCTTTCCATATTTGGCTAGTCGTTCAAGGTGAACCACCTTCATTTTGGACCTCGGGCTATGACACTTCTGTATCCGGTAAACTACGTCATTTAGCCTCTTAACCACCTTGTATGGTCCCTCCCAGTGGGTTTGCAATTTAAGGGATAATCCTTTCTTGCGTTGTGGGTTAAACAGTAGAACCATTTTTCCTTCGGTAAATCCCTCCGTGTTTGCTGCTCTATCATATCTGGCTTTCATCTTATCACTGGACATTTTAATGCGGTTACGGACAAACTCATGAAGCTCGTGAAGATCTTCTTGTGCCTGAAGAGTGTTTCCATTGTCTTCGTGCACAGGTTTAGGTTTAACACCGAACTCTAAATCCGCTGGCAGTTTCAGTTCCGTTCCAAACAGGATTTTCGCTGGACTACGTGAGGTGGAATCGTGAACTGCTGACCGGTAAGCCAGTAACAGCTTAGGTATATGCTCATCCCAATACTTTTGGTGTGTACTGACCACTTTTCTGAGGTATTCCTCCAGCGTACGGTTAAATCTTTCTACCATGCCATCAGACTGTGGATGTAGCGGTGTCGTTCTCGTCTTTTCGATGCCATATAAGTCGCACATTTCTTTAAATATGGCGGATTCAAAATTTCGTCCTTGGTCAGAATGCAATTCTATCGGAACACCGTATCGACACACCCAATTTTGACACATGCGTCTACCACCGTTTTATATTCTTGGTTTGGAATGGCATACACCTCGGGCCATTTGCTGAAATAATCTATTACCACTAGTACATACCGGTTACCAGCGTCACTGACAGGGAATGGACCTGCTACATCGATAGCTATCCGCTCAAAAAGGGCACCCACGTTGTATTGCTGAAGCTTGCCGCGACTTCTTCTTGTTGGACCCTTGGCCGCAATACACTGTTCGCAATTAGCTATCCAATCGGCTACAGACTGCTGAAATCCAACCTAGTAAAATCGCTGTTTTATCTTTTCCAGAGTTTTTGTAATGCCCAGGTGGCCGCCACTAGGACCGTTATGGAACTGCTTCATTACCTCCTTTATCTTGGAAGTGGGCACGACAATTAGGTCCGTTGTAAATTTGCCATCTGCACTTTCCCAAGATCTATATAAGCAGCCATCTATTAATTTTAGGCTATTCCACTGGGCCCAGTACGCTTTTACAAATGGACTTTCTGCCGATATTTCATTGCGGGTCGGTCTTTTGTTTTCCTGCTTAGCCAACATAATCTTTGCCAAAATGGGGTCGTCATTCTGTTCCTTAGACCAGTCTTCCCCTGAGCTAATTTGGGTCAGCCGCACGTCAATGACACATTCCTTTTTCTCGACTTTTGTGCAGTGCTTGCACTCTACGCTGCATGTCCGTCTTGAAAGGGCATCAGCATTATTGTGTTTTCCGCTTTTGCAGACGTTCAATCCAGCGTGCGAGCTGCCCTTCGGAGTTCTTAAATTGCAGCAGCCAACGTAATGCAGAGTGGTCTGTCCTTAAGATGAAGTGTTGACCATATAAGTATTTATGGTAATGTTTGACACACTCCAGCACTGCCAAAAGCTCCCTTCGTGTAACACAGTAATTTCGTTCGGGCTTGGACAATACTCTGCTGTAGTAGCCAATGACTTTTTCCACCCCATTAACCACCTGGGAAAGGACTGCCCCTATTTCATAGCCGCTCGCATCCGTGTCCATTATGAATTTCTGCCCAGCGATTGGATAGGCGAGGACTGGTGCTGTACACAAAAGTACCTTAAGCCTCTGGAACGCTTCTTCTGCTGCCTCACTCCGGTGGTTTGGTCGCGATTTTCTGGTCAACTCATGCAAACTAGCAGCAACTTGAGCAAAGTTCGGCACAAATCTCCTGTAGTAAGTGCAAAGTCCCAGAAAACTACGAAGCTCATGAAGATTCCGTGGGCGAGGCCAGTCCTTTACAGCCAGTATTTTGTCCTCATCAGTGAATATACCCTCTGATGTTACACGATGCCCCAAATACTTAACCTCCTTTTGAAACAAAGCGCATTTCTTAACGCTTAGCTTTAATCCTGCAGCTGTTATACGCTTAAACACCTCATCCAGGTTTTTTAGGTGTTCGTCAAAAGTCTTCCCCATTACAATGGTATGTCATCCAGATATACCATGCACGTCTTCCAATTGAGACCTGTAAGCACACGTTCCATTAACCGCTCAAAAGTAGCTGGAGCGTTGCAGAGCCCAAATGGCATCACCTTGAACTGCCATAGACCATCGCTCGCGCTAAAGGCAGTTTTCTCCTTCTCCTTATCGGCTATCTCTACCTGCCAATAGCCGCTCTGCAGGTCCAAGGTAGAGAACCATTTCGTTCCGGCCAACGTGTCTAAGGTATCGTCAATTCTGGGCAGCGGATAACTATCTTTCTTTGTGACGTCATTGAGTTTCCGGTAATCAACGCAAAACGTGGTGCTGCCGTCTTTCTTCTTCACCAAAACTAGTGGCGAGCTCCACGGACTAGAAGATGGCTCAATGACTCCATTCCGCTCCATTTCGTTGACCAGTTCTTTGATCTCGTCTCGCTTTGCTAGGGGAATTCTCCTGGGTGCTTGTTTTATAGGCCTCGCTTCGCCGGTGTTGATTTCGTGTTTCACAACTGAGGTTCTACCTTGGCTTTTATTACTCAGGGCGAAGACAGAGGCATGTTTTCTAAGCAACTGCTTAGCTTTGTTTTTGTCAGGAGATGTCAGGCCTGCTACCCATTTTTCCACCTGTTCTGCCAGTAAATCTCGTTCTTTGACTGTTGGTTTGGTGCATACCGAATTTGCAGCACAATTAATTATAGCTCCTGCCGGCTCACATCGACCGATTTCAAAATTTGTGTCAATGGTCTTTTCGCTGTTGGACAGATTAAGTACTCTTACAGGAACTCGTCCGTTGCCTCAGGCTTTCACAAGGGCTCTAGCTGTTATTTTTTCGGCTTTTATTTCTTTTGGTTCTAAAACCACAACCGGTTATCCACACAATCTTCCTCCACACGTGCCCATACTATACTTTCTGCCTGAGGTGGTAATTTCTGGCGTTCAACGGCAAACAGCTTCCTTACTTTGGTCCTGCTCTCATATCCAACATCCAGGGGTATCTCGACATTGCGCCATACCATTATTTGATGTCCCATGCGTAGATCAATCCCGTGGGCTATCATTAAGTCTGCACCAATAATAACTTCATCCAATATGTCGGCGACAACAAACACATGGTCGACGCTGATGTTTGCGATAGTCAGTCTTGCCCTCGCTCTTCCATAGACAGTAGCTGAATCTCCAGTAGCAGTGCGTAGTCGTATATTATTTAGCGGCTCTATTACTCCTTTTACCAAATCGGGCCTTATTATAGACTGCGATGCTCCTGTGTCTATGGTGAGGACCTGTTTCTTTCCGTTGATAAGACCACAAGCAGTAAGGTTGCTGTTCTTTTGCTGCATGATGGAAATGGAGATTGCGGGGCCATCGGTTGTGGGAGCTAGCTCTTGCCCCTCAGCGCTAGCTCGATCTAGTTTAACGGTGACGAATGCGTTTTGGTGTTATTAGCCCGTTTGTTTTCCCTCGGTGGCGAAGCAGATCTTGATCTTTTCTTTGCTGATCTGCAGTTGCGCTGGAAGTGGCCGACCTTACCGCAATTAAAGCATTTTGCGCGAGATTTGCATTTTTCCTCTAGTATTTGCTTGACCACCTCTTCTATCTCGCTCCTTTTGTCTCCGCAAGTTGGCGTATCAGCCTCAAGTTGCCGCACCTTGTAGACTTGTGGCTTCGATATAACTTTTGCGGTCTCCTGGGCCAGCGCGTACGAAATAGTTTCCGCAAAGGACGACTTCTGCATAGCGCAAACTGCATATCTAACATCTAGATCCCGTATGCCATTTACAAATGCTTCTATCTTGAACTGGTCCAGGAATGGATGGTTCTCGCCTGGGTAAGTCAGCTGCACCAAGCGCTCAATTTCCATCGCGAAATCTTGCAGCGTTTCATTCGGCTTCTGGACTCTGCCCCGTAGTTCCATCCTGTACAGTTCTCTCTTATGTTCGCCACCGTACTTGCGTTGCAAAGCCACCATTATGTCGTCGTAGCTATTTCTGCAGCCAGCTGGTAAGCTTTCAAGGATTTCTGCTGCTGTTCCCTTTAACGCCAGAATTAGTTCTATCGCTTTTTCTTCATTGTCCCATTCATTTCTGCTAGCTACCGTTTCGAACTGGAACTTGAAGACATTAAAAGGTGCGCTACCATCAAAGCTCGGGGCCTTTATCTTGTTGGCGTGCTCAGAGATTATTCTGGCCGGTCCTTCTCGAATTTGTAGATCGCTCATCTTGTTCTTCAACTCATGTAGTTCTGCGTCTACGCCGGAAAATTTTTCCTCAAAATTTCTCGTTATGCCAGAGAATTTTTCATCAAGCTCACTGACTTTCAGTTCTATAGCTTCAACTCGTTTGCCTATAACTTCTGAAATTTCCTGAAGTGTCTCGTTGTTGGCTCTGACCTCAGCTGAAAGTCTTTCCTCTAGTCTCTCGTTGTTGGTTCTGACCTCAGCTAAGATTCTTTCGCTGTTAATATTAGAAGCTCTTTCGCTGTTCTTAGAAGCTTCTTGAAACTTTTCTTCTACCTCAGCTAAGAGTCTTTCGCTGTTAGTCTTAGAAGCTTCTTGAAATTTATCCATTTTCTCCATCATAGCGGCAAACATTACGGTGAAGTCCATATTAGTGGTTGTAGCAGGGGTACATATCTCGAGCTCCTCTTTTTCCTCGAATTCATGTAGATCGATGTCAATACCACGTCGCTTGAATTCCTCTATCAGCCTCCTTTGCAGTTCTGCCTTATTGCCCGCCGTTGGCAGATCAAACTTGCTCAGCTCTTTTTTTTAGCTGATCTACTTTCTGCTCGTCATTCAAGTTCATTTTGTTTACTTACTTTTTATTTTTACAATTCTACTTCTGACACCAGTTGTTACGTTTATTACCACAATAAACGTGATTTTGAAGAGTTCGTTTAATTGTAAAAAATTAAATTACACAGTCCTTAATGATTTTTACAAGTACACAACTTTATTCGGCAATTAACACTCTTTTTACAACTATACTAAGTACTTATTTACACTGTAACACTTTTGTACGCACAGATATTCACTCTATGAAATCTCAGAGTCAACTAACTCTTCTGCGGTAGACGGCGCCTTTATATACAGATCACGGCCGCTTCTTGAAATGTCCCGAACATACGCGAAATCGCGCATTTGTTATTTCAGTTGCTGGCTTAGTAGTCTTGTATATGTGTTTGTGTATGTGTGTATCTTTTGTTTACTTTTTGCATGCTGTAGAAATTGTTTTTGTTGAATCGCGCTTCATGGAATTTCTGCTGCGCAATTTGTTTTTGCTGTGTGTTTGTGATATTGCGTATTTGTACATTTGTACAATAGGTCGTTTCACACACCTTTGACTATTACTTTGTAACAATATGAAACGTAAACAAAAAACATATGATACATTTCCGTTTATGAGTAACTAACAAACGTCGAAGCTGAACGAAAATTTAAGTACCCGCAACATAACGTAATAGTAACGAGGCCTTACGTCTTCACTAGTTATAAATTTGTTCGCACAATGAAAGAGCATAATGGGTGTATACAGATGAGCACGCACACACATACTTTTTATTTTGCTTTGTTTTTTTTTTCTAATGACAACAGAGTTGTGTGAAAAATTGTTCCGATAGCTCTGTTTGAACATGAAGCGACGGTCTTGAGTAGCTAAATTTCCGCGCGAACAGCAAAATGTGCTATGGCTGAACAGATTTATGGCTAGTCAAGACGCCATGTAAGTTTTGCCATTTCATCAGGATTATTCTGACAATCGGACAACGGTTTCAATCATTGAATTTTATTTCGAAATTCGAGCTGTGTGGGACATGTGTTTCTATCGAAAATTTGTCTTCAGCGACGAAGCTTACTTTTTGGTTCAATTAGTAAGTCAATAAACAGAATTGCCGAATTTGGTGTGAAGAGCATCAAGCGACAGTTTAAGAGCTGACAACGCACCCTAATAGATGTACTGATTACTGCGGTTTGTGGGCCGGCGGCATAATTGCACAGTACTTCTTCAAGAACGATGAAAATCGCATTTTAAGGTCAATGGAGCAAAGTAGCGAGCGTTGATTACTCACGTGTTTTTGCCCAAAATGAAACAATTGGATTGGTTGACATGTGGTGACATAAACCTATTGAGAGGCGAGATGGGTGAGCAATTAATCTTACGCTTTGGAGCAGTCCGCCAACATTATGCGATTTGACCCCACTAGACTATTTTTGTGGGGATATGTGAAGTCTCTCGTGTACAGGCACAAGCCAGCGCTGGAAGACAACATTACGGCTGCCATTGGTGCAATACTTGCCGAAAAGCTGGAAAAAGTTTTCTAAAATTATTGCCCACGGATGGACCACCTATAGCACAGACGCGGGAAACATTTACTTGAAATAATCTTTAAAAAGTAAATGGCAGGTAGTCATTTATCGGCTCAAATAAATATTTAATTGACTTTTGCAAATTTTCTGTTTTCTTCAATTTCCGAAGCCAATCGGTTAAGAAGCCAACCTATATATCGAGCTGAGCTCAGGTGTAAAATTAAAAAATGTATATTAGACACAATGTCGACACTTCAGATATTAAAATTAGACGAGAACTCACATAGTGTAAAGGCAGCTTAACGAACTATTTCAAACTATTATTATTTTACAAATGAAGCAGTCTAATCTCAGTACTATTTTACAAAAAAAAAAAAAAAAAAAAATAACAACATGTCTTTATATTGAGATCATGTTACTGAAAAGTTTAGTGTCTAAACGGCAAATCCAGGATGTGGTGCCTTTTAAGTCTTCTTGTTTCTTCTGTGTCATCTAGTAGAGCAATAGCTAACGGGTTCACGTGATGACTCAGTCTTTCTAGGTTTCACTGCATCTCCGAATTTCTTCTTTGACTTTACATGACGCGATTTATTTTTCATGTTATTTCATCAATTCAATAAATCGTAATACTAAACGATTCGATTCATTTTTCGAGATTTTCCGAAGCCCCAAGCTTAGATTTTAATTTAAGTCTTTGTAATGTTAATATTAATTTCTAATCGATTTGTTACAGGTTTCATTCATTTTGTGATGGTTACTCTAAATTAAAGGGTTTGACTTGTCGACTATTTTAAAAGAAGCCGTTGCATTTTAATGCAAGAAGTTAGCATCCATTTATTGAATATTAAATTATACTTTCTTCAAAATTAAATTCCAAAAGTTGGCATTTTTGCTGATTATATTTTGTGCAGTTGCATTTGAATTTCTATAAACCATAAAGGTTTTCGTACTATAGAAATTTATCACCAAATTACATTTCTTTTAAAGTTAAATAAAATCGTTCAAAGTCAATAAAAAAGCAGAACATTAAATTTTACTACAAACGTTACCTTCAAGTTTGTAATGGCTTCTAGCATTATTCGTTATACTCGTACATCAAATTTTTTTGCGTTTCTGCTAATCTTTATTTTAGTTAACCTATAGCAGATATATTCAAAAGGTAATATGTTGGATTTGTGGTGAGCTATGTAGCGTTAGATAAATATGTATCTCTAGCAACGTACATTCATTTAATTTTGGGATACAGTTGTAGTACGTTGCGACTTAAAACAGACCGTTGGCTCAGTAATTTCGTGGTTGGAATAAGATCTTACACGTTTGGTTATATTTTAGTTACGTAAACAGCCAATTTCTTTTATACTAGTAAAGATTTTGCCATGTTAACTTGCGTCATAAGATCGTCACGACGTTATCAAATTTTTAACTTCTACATAAAATCAGTAGTGTTAGGCTGGTAGGGTCTGCACCACTGATCGAGTTACTGGTAGTCGGAGATAGCGGTTATTGCGGCGGTATGAGTGTATCCCTTACCATCCAAACTTACATATGTAGTCACTTGTGAAAATGAACATGAAAGCATGATTTCCATATGCCCATGTAAATGTAATGAATTTATTACCCTTTTTGCATACTCGAAAAACTACTTCCTTATACAGCTTATCCAATATTCCTGGTAGAAAATCAGGTAATTCAAACCTGAACAAATTTTAGGAATTTGGCTTCCATACTAACACTTCGAACCTAAAATAACCGTGTAGACAAATTGGCAGAAGCAAAGTTAGGTTCCTCTTTATCTTTGTATAGAGTGTCTTCGTAAAATCGGTCTTTACCAATTACAACTTTTAACCCGCTACCTTTCAACATTGTTCCATTTCTTATGATCTTAATTTTAAACAAAAATGCCAAATAGTTTTATTGTTATTACAATAATAATGGAGTTTAAATATTTTTTTCTAACCATACCAGCCACTACCTTAACCATTATCCTTCAACGTGAAGTAACTATACAACTGCAAAAGCATTGCTAACATTACGTACTAATGGTTTTCCATCGATTGCAATTGGTTGCCAAATGTAAATTTAATATGTTTCTAAAGCAAAAAAGAAAATAGATATTCAAATACCAAGGATGAACTAACGAAAACGAAATCATTACTGGCTGGAAAAAATTTCAACACACATACTCGTACTGGTACAAAAAACTACGAAACGGAAATCGTCTGATTTTATGATTACAGACCAATAAAAACATTAGCGCTGAAGTAGGAGCTGAAAAAGTTTACAATGCTAAAAAATGCAAATGTCAGTTGAAGCAAATGAGATACGCACTAGTGGAGGAAGCGTTGGAAAAAGGAGTTCATGTGTATGCGAATGGCGTGGCAGCAGTATTAGAAAAACTAAATAGCGTGAACAGCATCTTATGCCATTAAAAATGCAAATTTATCATTTTTCTTACATTAGACGTAAAGAATTAGAACAAAGAACCGTTATATATACAGAAGGACGTCATAGGAGTCATCTTGAATACAGTTCTTTTATCCAAGTAACAAAAGTAGTATCGAGCAACCGTTTGAAAAGAGCAAGTTGAAATTAAATGCACTTCGTCTTAAGTTTCCTTGGAAACAATCTACATGGCGCATAGAAAGTGGAAAGCTACTGAGAAAGTATTGGTAGAGATTTCACCTTCATCAATGCCAGATATACGTTTGCTAGTCTTCACGAATTTCGGTTTAATATCAAACCTGTGGAGATATTTAATAAGTGCCAAACAATAAATGAAGAGATCGTATAAACGCTTACGAACGCACTGAAGTTGTTTCCATAATTTCACTATCTGACATTTGCTATGGATTACGAGTGTTGGAAATGTCCTTCAAAATCTTCGGCTCATGATGAATGTGTAGCTCTAGAGAAATTAATGACTGATACAGAAAATTATTCCTTGGGAGCTGGTATTAAGTACCATTTTGATATTTTAAGTAATGCTTGAATGCTCGGGTGGGTGGATGTGAGCTTCTCGAAAAGACTTTGGTTGTAATGTCGCGACATAGTATACAAGTTATTGTACAATTAATAAATTCACACCGCACTGTTACGGATAAGTTGACAAAATCAATCACATAAATAAAATGTGTTATTGTTTAGCAAATATGTAACGTAATATTTGTAACGTCATATCTACAGGAAACAGATTTTTGCGTTACGAAGGTAAAACTTTCTGATATTAAATAAAAGTTGTATAAAAAGAAGCTGACTGGTTTGTTTGCTGTGCTACTTTTTCACTGGCACCAATAGTTAAGGATTCTGAAGGTTTTGAAGTAAAACGCCACGAATTTGGTATTTCTACGACAAGTGTTGGCCAGCCTCATTTGGAAAGAAGTTTAATAACTCTCTAAACCGTCGTCGACTTGAATTCATATTTCAATCATAAGTTGTGCAATTTGTGCGCAGTAGCCCCCAAAGTTTAAATCAGCTGTTAGCTTTTTCCCATTTTTGGTGGGCAACACTAACCTTATCGGGGACACCATTTACGAGTATACAATAAATTATTTTAACTGATGTCAAATCCACTTGATGTAGGGTATTTTGATTATAAAATGATGACAACGAAATGCACGAGTAGGAGTAGGCAAACAAAAAACAAAAGGAATAAAGGATTTTTAAATAAATGTTTTTTAAAGCTGCTGGAAATTGCAAAAACACACTAAGGCCGAAAATTAATGGTAAACATTTCAGCAGTTAAGGTCAATTGCAAGATACTTTGCAAGATTTTTGTATGTATATGGAATGAAATAAAACGTGCATGTGATTTATGAGAATTAAAGTAGTACGAGATTAATTATAGTAGAAAAATGTATAAAAGATTTATGCAAAATGGAGTGTTCCTTTTGGCTTTGAATAAATTTGGACCTCTTCTAAATATGCTAGTGCTGTGATTTCTGTTTCCTATAAAGATGATTTGTATTTTTGAAGATTTCGATTAGTCCAGCACTGAGACTATTACTTCATCTCAATTTTTAGTAGCGCATCTAGTATATCTTTAATATGAAGTTGATTACCGATCCGAAAAAAATTGACTCATTAATTGTTTGCACATTCACCTCCCATTTAAAAAAAAATAAAATAGCGCTGAGGACAAATTACGTCATTCGATATCGTTCGAAACTTCCTTTTAAATTGTATTGAAATTTCGATCGATATCTAGTACCCCAATTTGCCCCCAGTGATGAATATTTTATAGCGACAGCTCCCTTCAGCTTCTGTCAACAAAATTGTTTTTTTAAGGAAAGTAACGCTCGCACAAAGCACGACATGAACAAATACGGGAGGTAATGGTAGGTTACACGCAAGACGCGGAATTAGCAAGATTATTGCAATTGAGGAAATCAGCTGTTTTACATACGGCTCTAAGCTACGAGATAGGACGGACTCGGCGATCTTTATTGAGGAACCAGTGTGCCAAATAAGCTTTCTACTTCCGGATCATAACACGGTTCTTCAAGCGAAAGTTTGGGCGATCAGGATTGTCCGAACGGCCTCAGGGGTACATTAAAGCCTGACGGGGCTTACAGTTTTACTGATAGCGAAGAAACAATGGGACGCGTGGAACTACATAATCTCAAGCCATAACATTGAAGGTTTGCGTTACGCTGCAAAGTTACATTATTCGAGCATCACAATCTTATAATCGATTTGGGTTTAAATTACAGCAACCACATTATTTCTCTAAAGAGACCTGAACAGACACTAGTCCTCCTTACAGCCACTATTTACAGTTGCTAATGTTATCAGTTGCGGAGTTATTAATTAAACCCATAATATCCTTTTTTCTGTTTGAGGTCCCAGACGAGCCTAACCGCTAAGCAATAACACAAAGTAACAAGGGATTTTGTATGGAACTTGAAGCGAGTCGGTATCAATATATCGTCGGCAATGTAATGCCATTAATAGATCTGCTATAATAGCTTAAAATAATGCACCTACACCAGAGGCGTTGAAGCAATGTTCTAAAATTAATCATAACTCACAATTGCAGATTTGTTAAACAGTGAAGCATTTTTAACCATCTACTCCACTTCTTGTCTTCTAGAGTTCTATCCCTATCTATAATAAGGTGGCACAACTAATTCAATTAACTAGTAGGCATTTATTGGAAGAGCGTTAGGTTAGGTTGAGGGGAGGTGAGAATTCGTACCTTGCCCGTAGGCATTCACCTAGGTCAGTACTTGGGCCCGCTATGCGCTCTCCATTCCGAAAAAGTCCCCACCCTTATAGGAACTCTGATCCCCGAACAAACTTTTTTGTTTTGGCGTTTTTTTAGGCGGTTGTTAACACATAATGTTTTCCCGGTGCCGGTGTTAACCTCGGACATATTGCCTTGAATATGTTACTGCTTTATTTCCGCAGCATATTGGAGAGGTTTTAACTTTTTCTCTTATTGGAAAAAGAATGGGGTTAAAGCGCATATAATAGTTGCAAGAGTTTCGATATGAAAAATTATACTCGTATAATTAATAGTTTCTACATTTCTAGAAACTTGTGAAAGAGAGACATGTTGAGAGGCGATATTTCACCTGCAAGCAGATAATTAAAAAACAACAAAATCAAATGCTTTTATGTCATATAGTGACTAAGGATTAGCAATAGCTATTTGACGAAAATCCCAAGAAGCAAGATACTCCTCTGAGCCCTTCCAATGTGCTCACCAATACCACACAAAGCCAGTAGGCAAGATTTGATTGCGTAGTGGTTTTGCAAGACGATGTCATAAGAAACGCAAATTAATTGTTCAAAACGGCGCGGTCTATGCGAAACTAGAGGGCCATAGGCGTGTTGTTCTACTTGAGACCAAATTGTGCCAGAATGACAGCCAGCAGTATGCTACAGAATGGCTCGTAGTCTTTCGATTAGAGCGGTGTCAAAGCAACAGCATAACATCATCATTTATAGTTTCCAGACTATATTTTGAGATCGCTTTTGTGTAAAATTCTGCAATTTTCATTTGTCTCTTCGTAATACCCTTACAAAAGCAAATGTATCATTTGAAATTTACAATTACTAATGACAAATTATCTGTTCAAATTAGGTCCAGCCATTTGCTGTCGCTACTCTATTTGTTTTTTATACTCTCAAATTTCATTACACTAAGTGAAAATTGAGCTTTTTTTTCAATTTTCATTGTAAGTTTCATTCATTTGGTTTTTTGTATCAACAATTTCATAGAAAAAATACGTCAAAGTGGCACTTAACAAAATTGATACAGTGTATTCTCTTCCAGCGTCGTCATCGCCGTTGCCCCATACTCTCTACGCCACACATCCATTCAACAATGATAATTACTGACAATGAGATAAATTGTTCAGTATAATGACCTGTGATGATGACAGTGTTGCTGGCGACTAGCGCTTGCATTGTATTACACACGTTTTGTTGCTGGTTAACGCAAAAACTATTGTTGCCTTTTCGTTGCTTTATAGATGCGTCAGGAGTAACAAATGATAGTTGAATAGTGAAAATTGTGGCAGACTCTAGAGTTTTGTTTGTTTTTTTCTTGTTTATATAGTGTGATTACTTAATTTTTCGTCTAAAAAGGGCTGGGGTTTTTTCATTTATAGGGTACATAAGTGTAGAGAAATTAAAATTTAACATTACTAAAGAAAAGGTAGTTTCTTAAATCAAACCAAGAAAAAAAACACAACAAGGTTATATTTGAATCGGCCGAATCTTCATCCAAAACACCCTTGTAGTCACTGAATGTGTTTTAATAAAAAATATTAAAGTCTTGTGCTTTTAAAGATTTGTACTTAAGTGAGTTTTAAGCTTATAGATTTTCTCCGAGGTAAACGATTACTGTGAAGTTTAAAATAGAGACCACGATTTTTTTTTTTTAATTTTAGCACTTTTCCTAAACTTGCAATTTATGGGTAAATTTGTGCAATATATTAATTTTTTTTTGGTTACATTAAGTGTTTTCACGAGAGCAAGTTTATTCTCAGTGATTTAGGTGAAATTAGAATTTTCGTATAATTTTTAATGGACAGCGCAGAGCAGAAGGAAGTACTGAGCTAGGTGTATGCCTACAGACAAGTGACGAGTTATTCCCTGTCACAACCTAAACTTACCTTTACCATTTTTTGATAGGATATTATTATTATGAATATTTTGAGCTATGAAACTTCAAATTATTGCCAAAGTTGAATTTATAGTACAAGATGGCGCAAAAGTTGTCACATTATGAATACAAGAAAAACACGGGCAACAGCGCGCGAACTGTGGAACAATTGAACTTCGCGGATAAGCTTTTGAACATGCTGTCAGTAGTAGAGGAGAAAAGAGCTGAAAAGAACTGTACGTCTTTGGAAGCGGAGCTCGTGGAGGGAATTCTGCTCTAATATGATTGATAAATCTAAAGTATGTAAAGTATTAAGATGGAACTAACTCGCAAAAGCGATGGTAACATGACTGAGGCCCTCTGAAGACCTCTTTCGGGAAGGTGAGAAATGCTCGTACTGAGCGTTGGGTTGACCCCATTGTTATAAGATCGATCAACGCCATGTTTCGATCTAGGGCAATAAATCTCAGAAATGAGTATGTCCGAATCCGAGGTATGGTAGTCAGAAATATCTGCAGGGAGGAGTTTTCACCACTTTTATGGAACATTACTTGATGGCCTCATTTTGAAACTGGATTTAATTGGCATACATGGTGTCGCGAAAGGTGAATTATTTAAGCATTATTCAAGATAAGGAAGTTACCCCGAATAAACACACTGAATTGAAGATATGAAAATAAAAAGGATCTTGCAAGAATGTAAAAGTGTGTGTCCCTTTGATGGCCAAAGGCCTCTTAGAGTACAATTAAACGTAAGTTAGATGGGGCTCGAAGGATTGCATGTATAAGTATATGTAGAGCAATACAGCGCAAACAAAGGCAATCAAGGTAATGTTGGGATTGCTCCCGTTGGACTTATTCGTTAGGTCAACGATCGCAATGTCATCTTTGTGTATGAAAAGCGATGATCCAAAAATCAGGCATAAGAGTATTCTAGAGCTAGTTGGGATAGAGGTTGGAGAGATTCAGATGCCGATGGAACACATGAGTCTAAAAACGTAGTCGAGTAGCTGTATGGGACACTTATTGCGGAAAGCGTTGTACACAATGAGTGCATGGAGAACTATATTTTTACTGATGGTTCTCTCATAAACTGCAAAGCAAGAGCAGCTGAGCGAAACTTGTCTACGTGTTGGGAAGTGCGTGTTTGTTTACCAGGCAGAAATTCTTGGCTGTTACAAGCGTTGGATCACGTGCTGGAAATTCGAGTGCATGGCAGAAAGGTTCTCATTACACTTGACAATCATTCGGTTATAAACCGCATGAGGCATGTGAATGTGTACTCCAAGCTAGTGTTGAAATGTGCTCTAAAACTAAACACATGTGCCTCGGTGAACGCGGTAACGTTGAATTAATTTAAAGATACATAGGCACAATTGGGAGTGAAACAGCAATGGACCAAAATAAAGAATTGCACTGGCAAATTTCCTAGTGCGAGCAAAGGTTCTACAATGGGTAGACTCATTAAACCTGAGAAGGTGGAGGGAGGCTACCACATGTAGACAGGAAATGGTGCTTAAAGAGCTCCTCGTCAGGAATGCTAGGAATATGCTTATATAAAATCGTGGTACCTAGTATCTTAGTTAGATTGCTGCGCTAGTAACAGGTCGTGGACAAATCAAGTATCATTTGGTCAAGATAAATATAGAAAAAGACAAAACATACAGATTGTGCGTGGAAGATGCTGAGACGGTAGCGCACATTGTCTGTGACTGTCCAGCAGTGGTTAGCATAAGGCTTAGGACTACAGGCAGATACTTGTTACATGTGAATGCCATGGAGATCTAAGTCGACAGTCTAAAATCACTGCAGCCTATATTAAAGGCAAGTGTTAGCGCGAGACTCGGTTGACAGTAAGTTAGACGAGGATTACAAATCGGTTGCCTAGTGGGATGAAAATAGACTCATAAAGTAAGCAGTCTGCTTTGACGTCACCTGGCTTTGTTTTGTTAATCGGAGCAATCTTAGATGTCGACTCTTAAATGTCAGAATTAATACCACAAAATGTAATTAGTGCGCTCTTATTGATGTATTCTATATGATTATATATTTTAAATGATAAAGAAAAACAGGGCCATATAAAAAACTATAAAATTTCTGATTTCAATAATTTTCGGTACAGTGGTAAAGTTATGAAGCAATAAATAAAAATGTAATATTCGCTTTCACTCTATTGTATTATATTTTTTTC
This sequence comes from Phania funesta, assembly GCA_963932375.1. Taxonomy (NCBI): domain Eukaryota; kingdom Metazoa; phylum Arthropoda; class Insecta; order Diptera; family Tachinidae; genus Phania; species Phania funesta. The sequence continues at coordinate 95,355,633 of OZ010653.1, read as the reverse complement.
AAATATGCAGAAAAAAGGAATGTCAATCAACTACTGATACCACCACAAAACTTTATTTTTTTAAGGAATGCAGTTCCTACAAACTGAAATGGAATACAAACATAGAGAGATAATTCCGACTTAAAAGCACTAAAGATAGAGGAATCATGAATCTAAATATGCCAATGCACTACATATGTGGTGCATATGTAGTTGTTAAAATTTAACATTCCTTTTCTGAAAAAATTTGAAAAAGGCGTGCATACACTATACTTGTATGTGCTTATATCCTGGAAGAAGGTTTTTTACTTTTTGCATTTGCCAAATTTAAAAGTCAATTAGTAAATAATGTTTCAATCAATAGGTGTATGGCGCACAGTGGAAAAAACTGCCTATAACAGCATTTCTGAATTTCGTACGTATCACATGTTCGGGCAAATGTTTTGAGGGTCCGTGAAGCAGTTTTTTTGGCTGCTGCATTCTGTTAGTTTTCGTAAGTCTTTGACATTTCAAGTTACGTGAACATAAAGTTGTTCTAAAAAATCTTCAAAGCATTTGCAAATTATGTTGTGTAACTCATTCAGCTGCTGAGACGATATCTATTCATGATCAGCCTTGACAGGAAAAAAACCAATAGCGTCAATTTTGGGGCAAAAATCTTTACTCAAATCAATGAAATGTATGCTACAATCCATTTGCTATTATGACATCTAGATACCTAAAAAGTCTCTGAGTCTGATTTAACTATCTCCAAACTTTCCGTTACTTTACGAGTGCATCCAAACTTTTAGTTTAGCAGTTGTATTTACTACGGTCATCAGCTCCAAAGCTACCCATCTACCCGTAATTTTCGTCCTTTCTAAAGGATTTAATCCCAAAACACGTTGTACAAATTAAATTATATTTTATTAATCATCTATAGGTAACAGCCCATTTACTTGAGATTACTTACATTTTGTGTGAGGAGCATATATCACCTATCGCTGACCACAATGTCGTCAGCCTACAATATTTTTTTGTACGTCTTGTTTTTTATAGGGATCCTCTTACTTTAGATATTTATTTTTTATCTCTTCTACCTCTATCCTGTCCTGTTGGCCTAAGCCAGATACATCTCGGCGGAAATCCTTTGCCTGTTCCTCCGAACAATAGGAGATGGGACTACATTAACTTGAACCTGTGTTGCTGGCGGCCTGTGAACCTACCGATATATCAAGACTATATTATAAAACTGGCCCGATATGATTTTTAGTGTATAAGAAGCTACTTAAAATGTTATTAACTTGAATTTACCACTTTTGAAAATATTTGTTTATACGGAAGTCCACTGTTTGTCGTTCGAAGTGAAAATCTGAACTACATATATTGGTATGTTTGTCGTTTCTGTTGTTATCGATGTATCGTAGCATATAAAATCTTTTATTCTTCTACAACGTAAGGGAGTATTATTAAGTGTTTTTTGTACTCTATATCTACTCCCATTTGGAGTTTAAAAGTGTAAATTTACATAAACTGTTATGGAAAAAAATACTGAGATTGTGAAAAATGCATTCGAATGTGTGTTCTACACATACAATACAAATGCAATGCATATAATCGTAAAGATGCATAATATGAATAAATTTCTATCAAGCAGTTATGAACTACTAAATGTGTGCATGTAAAATTATATTGCCATTTTTCTTATACTCGTACACCTAAACAAATACTTATAGAATGTAAACACTTGCATAGAAGCTTTAACTCATACAACTTTAACCAAACAGTACTGCTGTATTGGAGGTTGTAAAAAGGTTTGCCCTGTTTAAGAGAAATAAGAAAGATATCTTAAAAATTGTGTAAAATGTTAAAAGTTGAAATTAAATTTGAGGACTGGTTTTAACAAATGTAATTGTTCAGGCTTTCTACAGATACAACGAGTATCTCTACGATGAAACTGGAACGCATGTTGGTCGAAACTGACTTCATATACAGAATCTCCCAGAGTAAATATGCTTTTATACATTTTACACGCGGTGTCATTGCTGATTAAGGCGTTGCACAATCGCTTCTATTTGAATTCCTTTTATAGGGCTAGTTGTGCACCCTTATTGAAGAACTACATTAGAAGGGTTGATTGAAAATCTACTTTAGAATCTTCCAAATATCGCTTTGAGTATGATGCATTTAAAGGCCGTGGTTCACTATACTACAAAGTCGTACGATTCAATTAGAAAACAATCTGACAGAATGTTTTCGACTCAAAAAATATACGAAAATAAACTGCAACTCTGATCCAGTACAAAATTCATATTCTTTTATCAAATTTGTTTAAAACATTAGCAAATCGAACAGACCTGTCCAAAATTCTGATACACTATCACACATTTTGAGCACACCAGCAACAGATCTAACGAACAAATCTGATAGCAAATCATGGCCTTAAATAATTACTACGCACATTACTAGCCTGCTACCATTGATCTTATGAGCAGAACATCTCTAGACTAAGAAGAAAAAATTTGCACCAAAATTCGTGATAATGAAGCGATTCAAATTTGATTTGTTATTGACGATTGATTGTAACTTTTAGAGCAGCATAAAGTTCTTATATACATAAATGGCATCATTAAAGATACACGCATACTGGTTCGAACAGTCCACAATATGAATTCCAAAGTTGTAGGATCATCAGCCGATTGTCGGCTTTTAACTAGAAGCTCTTTTGTTAAAATATTATCATGCCAGTTTCGCTGAACTCCGTATTGTCAAGGTACCATAATATACAGTGATACCTCGATATACGAGTTTAATTCGTTCCGTAGCCTTGCTCGTATGTCAATTTGATCGTATCTGAAAGCAATTTTCCCCATTAAAATTATTTAAAATGCCGTTAATCCGTTCCATTCCCAAAAATGCTACCCCAGCTCTTTTTGTTACGTGTTTTTTGAATAATAAAAATTTATTTATAAATGACAAATATAGTGTAAAAATATATTCTTGATTTGATATTGAAAAATGACACTGAAATTGGCACATAGCCGAAACCGGTTTGTCACCAAACCAAACTTGAGAAGGGATGGCGGAAAATCCTTTCGTTCCAAAATTCTACATGTAAAAATATAATTAAATAAAATATAAATAAAAAAAATGGTTTTCTACAGGTCACTTAAATGCACCTTACAGTCAACTGAAATGCTACTGTATGCTTAATTTTTGGCACTACTTAACTCTTCATATTCTTTGTCTTTTTCGCCCCAATAAAAAAACTGTCCAAGGAGGTTTATCGACTCCTTCTGTTTAAGCATAGTGCATATTGTAGAATTACTACGCCCGTACTGCTTTCCTAAGTCACCTACTGGCACACCTTGCTAATTTTTTTCTATGATTTCTTCTGAGCACTGACCTTTCCACTCACTTTCCTCGGACCCATGGTTATAAAAGGAAATGTGATAAAATCACATACAAGCACAAAAAGCCCAAAGCTCTAGAAAAACTTAGCGAACAGCGAGGTAAACAAGCACACTGGGAGAATAGGCGCAGCAAATTGGTGGGCCGTGTGCAGCTGGCCGTTCCTCGTATCTCAAATATCGCTCGTCAAAAAACTCGTATGTTAGGGCGCTGTATCTCAAGGTACCACTGTACTAAGTAGAAGTAATTCTACAACAATTACAACATTGCAATAAGAACAAGGCTTTTTATTCTAGCATTTATGGTGCGAAATGTCGAAATATAGATAACTAAAACAAAAAAAAGAGAAAGTAGTGAATACAAGCAGAGTTGCCATTTTTGGATATGTTTAACCAAAATAGGTTTTTTTGAACTGCAATCATTAATTTCGTACTCATTAACTTTTGCTATTTAAAAATTTGACTAAAATTTGTTGCAGGTTTTTTCTAATAAGTTAATTGATTAATAAATATTTGTCTAAGAGATTTATACTCAGATCCGCCATATTTTTTTACAAAATATCCGCGTCGCTTTTGATGTAACTTATAAGCATTCCTGTTTTGATATAGCAAAAAATTTGAAAACTTACTCAACAGTGCTTAAAAGTGTAATCGCCACAACTGTTTAAATTTTTGTTAAAAAAACGGATGGTAAAGAAATTAAATTCAAAACAAAGAATAACTATTTCTGTCTAATAAAATAAATATTAAACATTTTGAATACGTGACATGTTATGAAAAGCTGCACACATGATTTCTTATTAACTTTAAAATTAATTACTCTTCTCGTTTCCTGCATAAAATGATTGCATGTATTTATTAATAATAAAATAAATACATTTATTTACTAATTTTAAAGAAAATTGCGTAAATGTATTTAAATTAAAGAAAAATAAATTATTTTTATTTCTCATTTGGTGGGTTTTGAAAAATTTTGGTTCATAAAATGTCTTTGTAATGGCAACACTGTATACGGATTCTCTTTACTTGTTTAAAAATTAGGAGAATATATTTCGCATGAAACACTACCTATTATATTAATGTTCCTTGGTATTCACCTTCATAAAGTGTCGCAGTGCCGGTCAGTGTACCAAATCGACATCTCTTAATAAAAAACGCCTAAATATGTAAAATAATAATAGTTTTTGTTAATTAAATTTTTTTTCTGAAAATACACTTCACTCTGCACCACCCTTTGGTGTCTGAAAATGTTCATTCACATACAGTTGTTGTGGTTGTTGTTGTTATTTGTATTTTACAACAAATGTAAACAATTGGCAAGCGCTTTGAAAAATCTATTTAAGTGCTCTCTTGGGTATTTCTATGTCGGGATTTTTTCATTGTTGTTACTTTTGCTTTACTTATATTTACTTGCTTTGACACAACAACAACAAAGGCAGTTACATGAACATTATACGAATATGCATATTCGTACAATGGAAAATAATAGTGTTGGTGTGAGTGCGAATAGAACTTAAATTACTCTTAATAAAGTTGCATTTAAAATGATTTTTCTGATTAAAATGTAGTGCAAAGTACTTAAACAAATATGTATTTAGAAATTTAATACTTTAAACTTTGTAAGCAAATTGGCCATACTGGCAAATAATTCTTTTTTTAATGTTTGTGAGGTTAATTTTTATTGTTTTAACTTTAGAGCTTATAGTGCATTCCAATTCTGTAGAGAAACTCTTTGGGAAAGCAAAGCTTTTTTAAAGAAATTCGTATATTTTTTTATTTAGGAAAACGCCTCAAAAGGTTAAGCAAAAAATCGACCAGATATTCTCTATGAAAAATACTTTAATATATTTCCAGTGAATGTACTTCATATAGGAAATAGAGACCAGAAACGAATTAAGCTACTGTTTGTTACATTGGAATGGAAGTGAAACTTAATTAAGCCAGGTTGCTCTACATCAATCGATTAAGCCGTTCCTTCCTCTGCTTTCCAAATAGGGTTTTTATTGATACAGTAACACGTGGATGAGCATTCCCATCGTAGAATATTTTTAACATTTTTCGTTGATCGCTCTCTTCAAAGGAAAATTTGTTGTCTCCTGCTCTCCTGTGATGGTCTGACCAGATTGTCAGCGGCACATAATACAAATACTTTATCTTTATACTATCAGCAGCCTTCCCGAATGTAGTTTGTCTTCAATATCAGCATCTTTGAAGCGTCAAGCCCAATCTACAAGTGCTTCAGCGAGTGGATACTCGCCATCAACAAAGCCATTGAAACACTGTTCTGAAAAAGATTGAATATTGCTGACGTATTGTTGTGTCATCACAAGTGGATCTTTCTGTTGTTAAGCACAACAAATTTAATGGAACTTCTTTGTTGAGTAATTGCACTCATTCTAAAAATCGCCGAATGCACTTGTTGTACTTCAGAAAGCCAAGCGTATACTAAACACTAATGATTACTTTGATATGATATTTGGCACAGATATCACTGACAGTCATACCAACGTAGAAAAAACATTCGACGAATGGATTACCACGCAAAATTTAAATTAAAAAGTCTTACTATTTTTTGCCCACAGTAGTATTGTAGACATTTAGGGTTATCCAAGAAACATATTAAGCAATAAGCGCTGCTACTGATCTGATTTTTAAAACAACGGATAATACGCTTTATTTTCATTTCTGTCAGTTTTTCTTCCAAACTAAAATCTTTCAATAAATTGCCGATATATAGAACAATTAAAATACCTGTAAAATTGACAGTTTGTTCACTAGTTTAAGGGAATCAAAACGCAGCAATTTTAGCAGCTTTTACAGACCTAAAAGTACTAATGTCGTATAAAAATATACGTTTTTTAAATAAAAATATAATAGAAATATAAGTCGTATTCAAAATATCGCAGCAGTGAATTCAACCAACAAAATACAAAATATTTTTGTAAAATTTCATAAAATAGGTAAAATCTTTTGCATTTACACTTTTGCAAGACTGTTTGTACCAAACATTGAATATCGCTATTGTTACGATGATAAGTAATCTGGCCTGTATGAATAGAATGGTACGAATACTTTTGGAACTCACTGTACAGAAAGCGCTAGAATTGAAGAATACCAGTACTTTTGGTATCCACTGTACAGGAAGCGCTATGCTTTAAATACAACAAATACAAAAGACGTGAACTCATACTAATTACCAGGAAATTGAATACACACGGAACAACAACAATATAACGTTACCACGTACAAAGGAATTCCAGGAATTGAATACTATTGGGAAACAATAACAACGCAGAGAAACCAACACCATAAGTAACGAAGAAAACAGTAGTTACAAAAACAACTTCTACATCATATAAAAAAGAGCAGAAAATGTGTTCATAGCTAAAAAAGTATCTACTGGTTTCTTGAGTATTCTAGAAATTTCGAGAAAAAAAACTTGGATGGTCAAGCTTAAAAGTTAGTGCTGCATTAATCGTTAAATTGCGAATATTGTGAAAAAGTATTAACCATTTATTTAAGTTAAAATAAATTCGGTTGAGTATTATTAAGAGAAAAGTTAAACACAACAATGTGAACACAATGTTTGAAATGACAAAACTAAAACAATATTTTTTCTACAAACTTATCATAAAATTTTTATGCGATCCGGTGGGGATAGGTCCCAAAGCCCCTCCGAACATCTCTAGTCCCGCAATAGGGGGTTAGGACTAGCCTTCCTGTAGCAAACGTGAATTGAAAAAACTGACTTCAAACTGCTATTCAGCGACGAAAATATTAAAAACCGTTATGAGTCTCCACGGGATGTTTGGACTGTCGTACAGGGCAGTGGAATCAAATTAAAAATATATATAATATGTTCAAAATAAAAAAACCGAACATTTTTTACTGAATTTTTATATTAAAATTAGTTGGGATAAAATTATCTAGAAAAGCAGATTTTTTAGAAAGAATCAAATTCAATAAGCTCTTTTAGAAATAATAATCATGTATAGATACATATAGTTACGCTGCTGGCACTATTCCAATCTCTAACGAAGACTAATAAACACATTTTGACAGATATTGCAGTCCAGACTATAAGCTTTGAGGTATGTATTTTCTTCTGCCCTGTAGCAACGATTCTGCTTGTTAATGTACCCGTTTATATGGCAGTTAGTTAGAAGTCGCCATATGATTTAGTCGTGCTCGACAATACGATATGCTCGATGGACAGATGATACGGAACCAAATTATGCGAAGAATTGGCATGAGTATGGCCGGCCAGCCTATACAGAATACTTTTCAAGTAAGTGTCTTCGCAAACGGTGTCTTCCTTCAGTAGTTAAATCGACTAGTTTTTATAGGCTTATAAATGTAAGTCTTTCTTCAAAATGAACTGCAATGGCGACTTTTCAATATTGAATGTATGATTTCCTTTGCGATTGCATAACGATGGCTAACTATAAATTCACCTTTGATAATAGGACTCACACAAAAGGCGTTATGTGTTCCTTTGTTCGACACTATAGATAATGAATCTTCAAGAAGTATGATTCTTATCCTGCGTTTCCACATGACTTGCTTACAACTTCAACACAAAAACGGAACCCGGATAGCCTTTTTGTCTAAATTCTCGGATGATTTTAGATGAGCTGATTTTACAATCATATAAAGCAAAAATGCCCTTATAACCCAAAGTATAATGGGCATTGAAGTAAATATGAAATCAGGATTGCGTGGTAAAACACCATTGTAATAATTTTTTTTAGTAATATGTGAAGTCAACATTTCGGTACATGCAAATAAAAGGCATGGTCGCGATAACCATTTTATGTTCTCCACATTGGGGTGGGAAATATATAATGTTTATTTGAAAACATTTCAAACATTACTTTAGTTGCTCTACACCAGTTATTGTTTGTGTTTAATCTTGATATGAATTCCATCAATAAACATTGCGACATGGTTCAGTTGAACAATAAAATGTTTACTAAATTCTAATCAAACAAACTGTATTTTAACTTTACAAATATGATACAATAATTTTAACCAATTTTTATAATATAATAATTTTAACCATAATAAACATAATGTGTAAAATTCGTTTGGTATTTATTCAATGTATAACGATGCTGTGGCTGAATGGTTAACGCGTTGATTATTGAACACCATTATGGCTTTAGTTGTCTATGTTCCTACCTCAGTCGCTGCCAATCAGTACCATAAATTTATTACTTTTCTTTCGTTTCAAGGGGATCATATATTAATATTATCTACTATAATTTGATTTGTTTAGTACGATATAATTCAATCATAAATTATTGGTTACTTAAATAACGTTTTTTCTTGTCGTTTAATAGCTAATCGAAAGTGGGAATTAGCAATTAAAAATACCGCTCAATTATTCTTATGGATTTCTTCAATATTATTTCCGTATGTTTTGGTTGCAATTCTCAGGCAAAAATTACTTCAAATATATTTTTAATTTTTCATAAGTCTTATTTTGGTTATGCTTTTTAATGCTGAAGCTATTTTTTGCAAAAGCTAATCCAGTAAGTATTGCTTTTGTCACATCAATTATTACCTTATAACTTGAGTGGTATCAAAAGGAAATTGTTCCTTTTTTTACCCTTTTTACCGATTACTAATTTCACATACTTAGATTTTTAGTATGATGTTTTCTTTGCCACAACTATTTACAAGAGACTACTTAGAGAAGTTTTTCTAAAGAATTTATTGCTTAAGTATTTTCAATTCGATACAATAAACATTTCCTTATTACTGCACTTAACTTCAACTACGATTGTAAATTTTTGTATCCTTGTTGTAAATTTATTTTCTTTATACACATTTCATTCTTTTTTTGTCCTTCTCTTATTATTCTTTATGCCCCAAGTGGTCTTTACTAGCTCATATTTTTATAATAATGCTGTTTCTTTCTTCTACGATTTTGTTGGTTTATTGTTAACAGAAAAATCTTTGAAGTTTATGTGTATGTATTGTTAACGGAATCAAGTATGTTTTTAAGGAAATAAAACTCAGATAAAATCATAAAAAACATTATAAAAGTTTGTGGTTGGTATTTTTGTAGTTGTTGCTGTTTTTATTTTAGATGATACAATAACCCCACAAACTACACTCTTGAGTGGAAATTGAAGCTAAGCACTGTTTTCTGGAAGGGAGTCAAGAATTGGATATTTAATAAGAAAAATGTGAATGACCTTTAGCTGTGAGTATGAGAAAGGTTCCGGAGTGAAAAGAAACAGCGTTTCATTAAACACAGCAAAGATTAGAAAGTGTTGGAAGGCTTTAACTTAGCGGTGGATTATTATAAATCATAATATTAATCTATACTAGAATAAAATCTTTTCAATATCCAACTGGATTTAAGTCTAATACAAGTAATGAAAAAGAAATAATGCTTTTAACAACCAACAAATAATAAGTTGGCAACACGATCTTCCGTTTATTTAATGCAGTTTTCCCAGTTTTTTATTCCTGCAAGAAATGGGATTTCGCTGCATCCTCCAAGTAGGCATTTTATGAGGTAAAAAAAACGTTAACATTTGTCTTAGTAGTTCATTTGTTGGCAATTGTTTTTTCCAACACTTCCTTTAGTACAAGGAGGAGAGTCTTCGAAAGCTTCATCAAAATGTTGCGATAAAATTTCAAAATTTGTAATAGATTAACTTCTGGTGCCTTTATTGAATGTCTGCTACCATAAACTATAACAAAAATTAATCTAATAATATTACAGAATTTACGCCAGACGCTTAGTTACTTGCTTTGATTTCCTTATATGTTGGTCTTATCAAAAACCTCCTTTGAATGGTCGAAAATTGGATTTTTCTCTGTAATTGGTGCCAACACTTGGCTCGATAGAACATACTTTCTTTCCTTCAGAGATAAAATCATTCTCCAAATCCAACTTGCAGTAGATTAAAAGCATGCAGATCTTTCCTTCATACAATTCTCATCTAAAAGTATTTCATCTAGAAATATTTACGAAAGTGTTTTATTTAAGAAGTATTATTTATGATTATTTTATCCACGTAAAAATGTACAAAGGAATATTACTTTTCAAAATTTCTTTACCATGAAATATAAAACATAGTAATGGGATTGAGAAACATATATTTCCAGTACCCCTTTTCAATTATACTAACTACTCGTACAAAAATTAAAATCCAATGACTTAATACTCGTATGTCCGCCAATAGATTTGACGTTCCAAGCCATTTAATTTTGATTAAAGCTGTCTCAAAATTATCTCTAATAAAATATTGTTTTATATCAATATTTCTACCTATTTGGCTCTGAATTTTTTCTCATACATGCGCAGACTCGATTATTTACATAGAGTTTAATAGCTTATTTTTTAAAATATGTAGGTCATGTAGTCATCCTCTTAACAATATGACTTCAGATACCGTTTGAAGTAAAGCCATATATTCCGCTTCACGGGATGATGTTGCAACTGTTTTTTTTTATATTTTACTGGACCAGGACAATGTACATCCACTCACTTTCAAGATTTATCAATCTATATATTTTCGATCCGAGACATCGCTTGCTCAGTCAGCGTCTTAATATATAACGAAAATATTCATGGCATCAGCTTAGTAAATAAGTTTCTTTTTATTTGTACCTTTTAAAAATCTTCAAACTCTCTGGAATTTTCAGGACAGCCTACATGGTAATATTTATGTGGTATTACACAATGCTTAATATACATTAGACTTTCTAAGAGTTCCCGATAAGGCTTGTGAAATGCCTTATTACCGTTATATGTCATCGACAACTTTTCCAAAGCCTTGTGTAAACTTGCTTCTTCTGATATATTTGTAGAATTCTTGTTGATTTCGAAATAACGTAAATTGCCTTCGATTCTTTTATTCCAATATTAACGCTTTTGCTTAAGCCCATAAAAAGATTTGTCTAAACTGCATGACAAACCATTCTCAGCAGGACCCTCTTCTGGAACTGCAATAATGATTTCTTCTTTTAAATCTCAATTAAAAAAACGGTTTTTACATCAAATTGATGAAGATGAAAAAATCTCTAAGCTTGAATCGCAAATATAACATGTACCGTTGTTAGTTTTATGACAGAAACAAGCGTTTTGTTTTAATCAATTCCATATCTTTGCGAAGAACCTTTAACAACTAACCTAGCTTTGCATTAAATGGGCTTTCAGTTCTCACCCTGTTTAATTTTTAAAGCCCATTTGAACTTGAGTAAGTAGGAGATTTTGATATTACCCAGACTTTATTAGTCTTCATAGACCTTATTTCTTCATCAACAGCTTTTAAAAATTTCACAGCATCAGGTTTACGGCATTACGGCGAGGCTCCGCATTCGCTACTAAGACAGCTTGGACTATTACGTCAAATAATAAGTGTCCTATGGTATATTCGTACTGAGAACATTCACATAGGTCTAAATGTTGCTACTGTCCGGGAAGAAATTAAAGTTACTATCACAAATGCGTTGAGAAACTAATGGCGCATCCGAACTCCCTTGCTCGAGATCTTTTCTAGTTCAAAGGACACCAGAGGCTAAAAAGAACCTACACTTTCAGCCCAGCGAGAAGGTTCTACTAATCCAATGAACTCAATAACAATAATATATGTAGTCAGATTAGAGCAAATCAATTCTTACATAAGTAAACAATTAATAAATAATAATTACGATTAAAATTCGAAATTTAGAAAGACTTAATAAAAAGAGAAAAGTAGCCCAAAAGATATGATACATTAATAACCCAAATTTTTGGTTTTATGCTCAGAAAATACAAGCATCATCGCTGGGAAGCCGATGCTCCCAGAACAAGTGACTGTTTGTGCAAATTGTGGCACAGATTTATACGAAAATCAGTCGAAATTCTAATAGCAAGTGGCAGCCTTAAAGCTGTAGCTTAAGCAGTTTGAAACCCTAGAATCAAAAGTATAATAAAAAGAGCTATAATATTTTATGTCAAAGTGGGCTTATCAAACTAATAAATGTATAAGCAAACGAACAAACTATTTAAATATTTTTTTAGTTAATTTTAATAACAGAGTTAAATAAAATACACATCGTCATATTTTACTAAGTTCAAATGTAACAAACAAAGTTTGAAATACTGTGAATTGCTTCTTTTTCCCAGAAATCTACAGTATAATCATCCGGTTTATACAGTATTTTAAGACGTTCGGTAGATTTTGGCAAGCAAAATATCATACTTTTTAAAAAGCTTTTTTTTTGATTTAGTCATAAGGCACGCCTGATATAATGCAGCCATTGAAAAAAAATATATATATATATAACGATGTGATGCCTTTTTTTGTTGTTGTTTGAAGTTTCGTGAAGGATAAAAGAATTTAAAGGTAATTGTATTAACGTTTACAAAATATATACGTATGTATGTGTTATGTTAAGAATAACTAAAGCTAAAGTTCAAATATTTTCTTGGCGGTGTTAAATGGAAGGCTAACTTGGATTCATTCCTGTGTTCTTTTGTGTCACCTTTGGAGGCAAATAACAGCAAGAGGGCCACAATAAAATAGGCAAGAGAGAAAGATTTTAAAAGGAATTGTAAACAAAGTTTATAGGGGATTTGTAGAATGATTCTTTTTGTTGGAATAGCAATAAGTGGTTGTGGGAAGTACGATAGTGGAATAGTATTTAGTGACATACGGCCATGTTCCGACACCCGCATCTCACACAAAATTTGCGATTGTGATTTCAACTCGCATGTGAGGTGTTCTGTAACTCGCAGTCGCAAGATTTTTTGCGAGTTCAAGTCGCAAGAGTATACTGAAGTGAACTGCTGTATTTAAATTAAACTAGTTTTTAAAGAAACTACAAAGTTATGAATAAATTAAATTAATAGTGTTTTCTTTATATTTTAGTAAAAACCAAAGACATTTTTTCTAAAAACATGAAATTTAAAAACGTTCTTTACTTCTGTAACTTTTGCCTCTGTATTTCTTCTTTTGTACTGGCGATTTCAATAAACAGCTAATACGAGTCATCTTAGAAAAATATACGCAGCTAGTGCTGTAATTAATTCAAATGAAATGCCCGGGTATTTTTTGTAATATTCTAGGTTCAGGTATTAGAAATATTAAAAAACCAGAGTTTTCTTTTAAAACTTTTCAAAAGCAAATCGCAAGTAAAACGCGTGAGTTGCAGAACATGCAGAAATAAGTTTGGCGATTTGCTACTCGCATGCGATTTCGCCTGGGTTCGTACCTCAGCTATTGTACTTAATATTTGGCGAAGAAAAGAACTTAATGAATGACCAGACTAGTTTCAACTCATTGTGTCTAGCGGTGCAACACTGTAACGCGTAATTGTAAAGTGGTCCAAAACTCAAGCTTTTATTTAAAAAAAAGTACCACAATTAGTTAGAACGGTTTATTTGGTCAAGTGTTACGTTCCAGGTGTTCTATAGAGTCAGATAATATACGCTACCCGACCATCATATTCGTCCCAAAGTAAATTTTGAAGCACAGTCAATTTATGAAAGTTTTTTTTTTTAACTTTTATTTTATTGAATCTTTCGAAAAGAAATTTACAATAAGTATTCAAATCTTTGCTCCAGGTTAGCTTTAATTTTTTGTATATATGATTGGGCTGGGAGAGCCATCTCGGCAGGCTCTCTGATGCCTATCAAATTGTAATAAATGACGTGCCAGACAATTGGGTTGCACCTCAAATTTGCTTACATATTTGCACGAGTACTTTTTTACTTCTTGGATAGTTTGAACTTCTAGATCTATATGGATATTTTCATTTCTTGCATACCAAAGGGCGCAGACGATAAGTCTTAAAATCCTGGATTGTCTTGTTTGTAGCTTCTAGATATTTGATGCGCAAGATGTACACGACAGCTGATGCCATAATATAATGGATTTATATACAACAACTTTATATGCCAAAGTACTTGATTAGTTCTAAGTTTTATTTTTGTTAACTTTGCATCAATATTGCATTTCTGTGACCATCTAGGTGGATATCCAAATATTTATCGTGGTTTTCCGTTGGAATAGTGTTATTAGTTATTGTTAAAATTGCAGTGCCGTCTGCAAATATTGAGGTATATGTATGTGGGCTTGTCGGTATATCCAGTGCATGGTTGATATATAATAGCAGCCCTTGAGATAGTTCTGCACAGATTTGCCTACTTTTTGAAATCTGATCTTCTGTCGTCATTTTAAACGTTAGGAAGAACTAGGTTATTTAGTGATAATCCCTTAAAGGCAGACTTTATAAAACGCCTGGTAAATATTTTAAATAAAGCTGAACAGTATTGTTTTTTTTCAAAAGCCGATCTAATAATGGTAAAGATTCTATGGACTTGCTCAATAGTACTATGCCTTGCACGAAAACCAAACTGGGATAATGTTTTGTTTATTGAGAAAAGGAGTTACAACGAAGAAAACAAAAATATAAACAGAAAACAACTGAAAAAACGAGATGTCTATTTATACTAAACAAAAAGTATATGTGAAAAGGAATCCACAAGAAATAAACATGAACAACGTACTACTAAAACGTTTATTACTGAACTATGTATAACTAAAGAATAAACCACAGAGTTGAAAATGCTCAGAGCAATGAGCGGGTCGCTTAGTTCAGTTGTGTGAATAGTTCAAGTGAAGTATTACGTTCATTAACTAGACAACTCTAGTTGGCAGGCGTGTGTTAATTCTGTTGCTTTTCCAAAAGACCAAAAGCAACAAATACATCCATACAAACAGAAATAGAATTTTGATATTTAGCGAAGGCTTGAACCACAAATATTTTATACATTTTAAGATCGGTATGGCTGGTCAACAAGTTTGAATGCTGTTTAAACTAGGGGATCGCAATGATGGCCAAAATGCATTAGTATATCGCTGTCTCGTAGCTGCTAGCAATATTTCCCTCTGCACGCATTTTGGGACAAGTAATTCAAGATTTACATGAGTACCCGCCAATGTTAGCACAACTTCATGGTGGTCTTAGTAAAATGCGACGCCCCTATACACATGCATATAGATAACAATTAAAGATCATAGATTCCTGGAGCTACCCATTCTCCTGCTGTCTCGAAACAAGATCTTCCTGCGATTTGTCTGTAAGTCACAGCAAAATCCTTTACCTTCTTCCAGTTTCAGGCCACAGGACGCCCCGAGAACTGATACCACCATCTTCCCCGGTAACAATAAATCAAGATGGCGGGGGATGGGTCTGCATGAAGAAATGTCAATTCCGACTTGGCGAATATCACTAGTTTTCATCAATAGCTGCCATTTTATACGGAGGCTTTTGTGCTTCAATTTAAAAGTTTAAAAGATTTTTATTTAATTTTTTGTTAAATTTTTTCTGTTAAACCGAAACGAAATTCATGACCATCCCAAATATGTCTTTAACACGTGCCAAGATCAATGCAACACTGAAAACCAAACAGCAAGAACAACAACCTATAAATTGTTTTAAAAGTCAAAAATGTCTACTTCTGTACTTTTTTAACATTTTTTTAATACAATTGTGTGCTGTAATCTCTTCTTGTAAGTAGCAAACAGTAACTGAAATTTAATAATTTTTTCTGAAAAAAAAAAACAGGAAAATAACACGACAACAATGTTTGTTAAGATGACCATTAAATGATAATGATATTTGCCTGTGGCTAAATTGGTAAATTTTTTTTATTTGTGGTAGTTGTTGCCATTATTATTATAAGGAAAACAGTTTGTTTCTTGTGTTCGCTTCACATTAATTTTGTAATCTTTAGTTGTATCTTTAATTTACAAAAATATGAATAGAAATTTGAGAATTTTTTCTTATCCAGTGTTGCCGGTTATTCAAATAATAAAAGCACTGTAAGCAATTATGAAAAGGGTAGGAAATAGAAAAATTTAATTTTAATTAAAATTTTTAAAAAGGTGAAAATCACGTAAGTAGATTGTAGATGTTTAGAAATCTTAAAACAGAAAATTAAATACGAAATTGACAAGTATTAACCACGCATTTTTTATTGATGTTGGGTTGCCTTGGTTGATACGAATTGAATTCGTCACCTTTTCATGCGTTTTTATGTCAATATGCCCCAATGAACTGCTATATCAAGCATGGAAAACATGGGCTGGACAATATTTACATAAGTATGCTGCATAATTAAAAAATTATTAGGCAAATTGTTCCTTAGATGATGAATAGATATTATATTAAGATTTGAATACAATAGATTAGTTATTAATAATTGGTAGAAATTAATAAATAATATTTCAGAGATAAGATTTTAATACTTACTGTAAATTTCTTTTAGAATGATTCGTTAAAATAAAATTAGGGCTTAAAAAACGATTTATATTTTTAATTTTTAAAAAAAACACAGAGCTATTTTATACTCAAACTTTTGTCAACCAAAATGGCAAAATATTGGTTAGATTAAACTCTTTAAAGGTGTTTAATTTTTAGCATGTTCTTTTAGTTATAACGTTCTTTTGAATACTACACGATCGAATTTATTTTTCACACTGTTACTTTATTTAATTTATTTAACATGTAAATAAAACACGCCGGCTACTTCCTTATCACGATATTCTCAGCTTAACGTTTTATTTAATATTAACTTTTAGCTTGATCACCCAAATCTTTCTTATAGTAGTCATCTACTTTTCTCAAAACTTGTAAAATACTCAAGAAATTAGTAGATACTTCTTTCACTATACACATTTTCTTTTCTCTTGTTACTCGTATTGTTTCCACACAGTATTTAATTCCTGGAATTCAATTGAACGAGTGGTTGTTATACTTCTTCTTATTGTTCTGGGTTTATTCTTTTTCCTGGCAATTTGTATAAGCTTGTGGGTGTTGCGCTTGAGTTGTTTAACAACAGCGCTTTCTGTTCAGTGTGTTCCACAAGTACTCGTGCGCTTAAAGTCTGGACCTTTCTGTACACCCAGCAATACGACAAGAATAAAACTCAACTTACGTAAAAAGGAACGATTACCCTAAATACTTTTCGGGTGTTACAATAAATACTTTTCTCAAAACTGTACTGCATGATTCCACCTATTTGAAAATATTATTAATGTGCAAATAAAATATCAACTATTTCTCAGAGCAATACCTAATTTGTGACTCTTTACAGTTTATAAAGTGGAATGCCTTCTGCTATTAATAAGCGTGAATTATAAAAAAAACAATACATAACCCTTTAAAGTCGTTATAAAGGCTAAGAAGGCACATCTTACAGAAAAGAATACACCATAAGTTGTTTTTAATCTGTTTTAATTAGAAATATAAAAAAAAAAACAGTCAGGAGAAACATAACCCAAAAAGTCCCTGGTGAAGCACAGTGAAAAGCTGTAAATAGTACCGTAAATAAGCCTCGAGTAAGACGAGTTAAAAACTGCAACGATATATACCTGAAAAGCACTGCAACGGCAGCACTGGTCATGCCAGATGGTGGTACTAAGATAGTTATAGAGAGAAAGAGAGAGGTGCTGCCCATTAGTTTAATAAAGGTAAGTCTATGAAATTGCTAAAGCCACAGGCAAACTTAATTTAAGTTAATGTATATAGTTTTTACATTGTACTACTTGATGTTGGTTTAAAAGTATCATAGAGTACTTTTTAACGTTTATTTGTATTATTCTATGGAGAGGCAGATGAGTATTGTAAAATGGAAATATAATAATCAACTTTTATGTAACTGAAGATTTTGAGAAAGGATAAAAAAGTAAGTACAAGTTGTTTAAATAGTTCTTTATTAAACCAACATTTAATACAAAGTTTTGTATATGAAATTTTTACTTGGCATATTTCCGTTAAAACTAAAAAGGATTCGTACATAAAAATGACATCAGATGATTTTATTAGACGCTGAGGTTGACATGTGTTATTTTTATACTTTTCATTCGAATTTTTTTTTTTTTGAATTGGAACTTTTTGATAAATTTGTTTTCGGTTTTAATGCACAACTCACTTTTTATCCTGCTAAGTTTTTTGCTTTGTTTAAGAGCAAAATTTCTTTTAACCAGATATCGGCAGTTGCTATTTAATGACGTCAAGATGACGTAAAGATTAAAGATTTTAAAGAAAACTCATCAGGTATTAATCAAGGCGATTATGTCCATAAACTTGTTTTGTTAATCGAAAATTCAATAAGAAATCATTGATGAAAGTCGTTTAAAAGAACATATAAAACTAAAACCGATCAACATCAGTTTTGCCTGATACGAAATTAAAATTGAAAATATGTATATGGTACCTTGATGCTATAGAATTGGATAGTTAAAAACCTTATGTCATAGGGAAGTTCTGTTACCAGTTTCGAATTTAGTGGCTTAAGATCTACCAAATATGATTATTCTCTGGACACATATTTCAGTTCGTTCAGTTGGTCCCGTAGTCAAAAGTGCTACCCTGCAGTAGACAATGAGGTGGAAATACGATATACTGGTGTGGGGAAGACATAGAAATGGTCCCGTTTAGCGCATTATTGATGTAATGTTAATTACATGGCATGAATGTTTCATCACTACAAAAACAACATATGTTTTCTGTGTTTTATTTTAGTAATTTCCTTAAAGCCATAAGAGTTAAATTTTTTTTAAATAACATTATTCTTAAGACATTTTTGGGGATTTACTCTTGTGAATTTATATTTAAAATACGAAGTTTTGTAGGTTTTTCGATTTCCTGGAGAATCGCGTATTTTTTTTTTATGAATTTTTGATTTTGTGGAAATCTTTACGCGGCTTTCTGAGTTTCAAATTTAGGTTTTTAGTAAATTTTTGGTTTGTGATGCATCATTTTTTTGACCGGTAAATTAAAATTTTCATAGATTTGGTTAAAATTCAGATATTCTTGATTTAATTTTTTTTGGATTTTACTGAGCAGTTTAACATTTTTTTTGTTAAATTTAAATTGAGATTCCTTAATATTTTCTTTTTTTCATTTAATTTTGTAAAAATTCAATATTATTGTTTACCCAATATTTTTTATTATCACAAATTTGTTTTCTCGGAATTAACATATGGACTATCTCATATTCCATTACGGTTTTTTTTACAAAGAAGACTTTCGTTAATACGGATAATTTTACTTCAAATTAATAAATGAAGTTTAAAAAAATGCAGGTATTTTCTTTTGCTGTATTAAATACCGCAGCAATTTAAGCTATCAGAGCTCGAGGGCCATGCAGGAAGTGAAGGACCTGACGCTTTAGCCCACAGGGTAGCTCAACGAAAACATATCGGCCTGCCACACTTCTTTAGTATCTAATGTGGTTATGTCAGGCAAGAGATCGGTGTTTGAGCGAGCACAGGGAAGGAATGCGTTTCACCGTACTATATCGGTAAAAACTTGAAAAGTGAATGTGATTCAGTGAGCATTGTGAACTTAAATATCAATAATTCACATGACATTTTACATAACGCAGCATCAGTTGTCAAACTATTCTACTTTCATGCTTAGTAGGGCAATGCTTTTTGGTGGTACATTTACAGCTCAGGAGTAGGTATATGATAGAGAGGGACGAACAAATGTCAGGTCTGTGATAAAAGATATTTTATTGATGATTCTAAAATGCCCATTAACAATTATTTGTCCCGCCTCTATTTACATCCATTGCCTTAAATAATGTTTTTGGTTTGAGAGAGCTCATGTTGAGTCGAGCAGGTCCCTCCTATGATAAAAGATATTTCAATATCGTTTCAATAACGCCAATTAGCATATGGATGCTGAATACAGTTCATTTTATTTTTTGTTTATTGTGTTGCAATTTGAAGTCCGATTAAAATGTTATATGTTTAAAAATTTTCCAATTTCGTTCTTGGTGGATTTTAAACCGGACAGAAAATTCTAGTTACGACCTCTAATTTATTGGATTCTTCCTCCCTAAGCTTTTGTAATGCTGGATTTTAAAATATTCTTTATTTCGACTGCCCTAAATAATGTTTTCGTTTATTGTGTGGTCATAGACCGTATCTAGAATTTGAAGTCCGTTTGGAAAACTACCAGGACCCAAACAGAACCAAAAGCATGCATACAGGACTAGAACTATATAAAGCTTTTACAAAATTTAAATGCTTAAAGAAAGTCGGTTTTGCATAAACTCTTTCAGAATTGTTTTGCCGAATAATATGAGTGATTCAAAACCTTCTTGTTTTTGATTTCATTTTCTAATTAAGCTTTGTGTATAAAATCCTAATGGGCTCTTATTTTTTCTAAGATTTTCAAAATTAGTTTCCTTTGTCTGCATTAAAACGGAAAGCTATGCAAATTGGAGCAAAATTCAGTTAAAATAAATTTCGAATACATGCGAATAGCGTATGACAAAAATAAAACTAATTGCTGTAAAATTACTACAGAAACTTCTATTCACAAACTAAATATTCTTTGGCTGACTGTCTAATGAGTTGTAAAAAACAATTTGTATCTATATATAATTATTTGTGTCTGTACCTGAAGATGCTTTAGATAAGCTTAAGGGTTGTTATTTGTGAAAGAAATATGACTAAAACCGGTGAATACTTTTAGTAAAAAACCAACAAAACAAACTGCCTATACTCCATGTTAATTTGCTATAAAATAAAATATATTTTAATTGCTAAAACCTCTTAAAATGAACTTATATACGGAATGTACCTCAGATTGATATAATTACGATTTACATACTTATGTTACTTACGCCACTTTTTATTATGCCTTCAACGAAAATTTGTTTAAAATTTTAATCATTAATATTCCTCGTTTAATAGTTTGCACCCAAATAGCTGGGTTAATTACCCATAATGTACTACATACTTAATTATTTGGGAAAATTTATGAGTAAGGATGCTTTTGACATGGATATACTATGAATAAATTAGTACATTTTATTCTTCGTTGCGCATATTCTCTATGATAATATATATTTACAATTATTCATGTTTAAAAAAAGCAAAGTTTTAAAAAATGTCAGTAGCACTTGTTGGCATTGTGGTGTTCAATTCATTATGATAAATTATCTGCATGTTAAATAAGATGGAAAATAAATATAAATTAATGAAGAACCTTAAATGGTTAATAACAAAATATATAATAAATTATTAAATAAATTCGTTTGCTTCCGCAATAATTTATTGACTCAGAAGCAAGTGAAAATGAATTAGGGCTCATGTAGATTTCTGCTTATTAATTTAATAACTACAAACTACTTTTCCCTTTTAATTGTAAGAGAATAAATATTTAATTAAAAATGAGTAAATAAAGAGATTTCAAATGAGGGTGGCCATGTTGTTTTTTGATGTGTGTTAATGCTGTTCATAATTATTCAGTCACCCGCACGTCAAAAGAATGCCAGATATGCCGAGAACAGCTCCGCTGTCAGTTAAAGTGTGCCGAAGAACTCGATTACTTACTATGTACAAGAATTGTTAACTGGCCCTGAATATCAAACTTAATGACAACCACTTTTTTTAACTAAGTGGTCTTGAAACCGTTTAGAGAAGAATAGCAGTTTTCCCGGAAATTGGTTAAGTAAATTTCTGGGTAAATTATTACGTTGGCGAGCGAATTTGTAATCGAGTTCCTTAAAACGTTTCAGTATATTTCTGATTACACTGTGAAACAAAATCCTTTTTTTTCATAATAAGACAGTTCTGACAACGGATTTCGGCAGAGGTTTAAGGCCGAGGTACATAGAATCTGTCGTACGTTATAGGTAGCCATTTTAATCTGACATTAACATAACGACGGATGTTAAGTTTTTTTATCGCATGTTTTTGCAAAAAAATTTTTTTTATTTATTTTTGTTGCATTTATCATATTGTTAGTGCCATGAAACACAAAACGCAAAATCAAAACAATGAAAAAAACCAACTGATATTTGTCAAACTACTCAACGTACGTTTAAAGTTAAAAGTTGCCCAACTTTGGTAAAAAGACGACGTATAACGTACGATGGATTCTATGTGCCTCAGCCTTAAGGGTTTGGCTCTTATTAAAGCTGCCCCGCTTTAGCAGATTGCTATAACGACTCGGCATATGAAATTTTGTAATTCTTATATTTCAGAAATAAAGTGTGTCAGTGCATGTAATGAAAACAATACAAGGGATATTTTCGTGAAGATTTTAACCCTCTAACTCTTCGCTATATATGGGTCTTTTTTGTTCCTTTCTATAAAAAGGGCAAAAAACACCCTTTAATAGTAGTATAGCGAGCTGAAATGTCCTATAAAATCATTTGTCATAAAATTTTACTATAACTAAGTGTTTAAACACATCAAGACTCAAAATTCCACTTGAACGCCAGAAATAAGTCAAATGTTCTTTAAAGCTCAATATCGTACTTATTAACAATTAGTGCTAATTATTCCACAAAACTGAATTTTACAAGGCTAGTTCGTATTAAAACTATGCCTTACGCGAAATTTTACTACAAACTACCATAAAAACGAAAGCTATATCATAATCTTTATATATAAAACGATGCTTACAATTTTGGGTATTTCTTAAATTTTTGGTTTAGCTCTAGGCAGTTCTATATCGTTATCAAACAATATCCGAGCCTATATGTGAAGAAATTGTGTACCAGGTTCCTCGGCTTCTAACTAATTTGTGAGAATTAAATAATTTCATTGTTGTTGATATATGAACATCTAAGTTTTCAAAAGCAGTTAGCATGACATGGACGTATATTCGAGCAGTAGGAGAACAATTGTTGCCTGGGCTCAATTGGTAAAAGCATTTGGTCAAATTCACCATTTTGCATAAGCTTTTCTATATGAGGGCCAACAAAATCACTTGTTATAACGGAAAGATAAACTGTGAATTTTAGCTGCTGATTGGAGGATTCTTCATTTAGTTGAATCTGGAGTTAAAGTTGTTGATTTTATTAAGCACCAAGAGTTTTTTCGGCTTTTTGTAACAATATTGAAGGCTTAGTGATTGCAATGAATGGCGTATCTTTATATATTCATTTAAAAAAAATTTAAAAGCTGCACTCCTTTATTACAATAATTGAAAGAATCCTATTGCAATTGTCTGTGATATTTATCATTTCGCAATTTTGTGAATAACATTTGAATAGCAGCCAATTGCTCGAATCGGTCAAACAGAAAATCTCAAATTCTAAAATGAACGAACGACAAATGACACTGAAGATGGCACATAGCCGAAACGGGTTTGTCACCAAACCATACTTGACAAGGGATGACGGAAGTTCGTTCCAAAATTCTACATCAAAACACCATGTCGGAATATCAAATCAAGAATTATTTTATTTAAATTACTAAATGCGTTGCAGAAGTGGTGGACATAGGGATAATACTTCCTGTTTTGATTTCTGATTTAAATTAAAAAATTCATAATGGTATTTCTTTTTGTTTAATAAACCGTCTAGTCCATGTTTACAAGTATTTTTGGGACTTAATTTAAATTAGACAACATTTACATGAATGCGATTTTTTCATGCAACTACTGGCACTTGTGCTTGCTTCTCTAAAAATCTTGTAAAAAAAAAGTTAGGCCCCTAATTTCATGCAAAAGTTCCTTATGCAGGATGTCCGCCATGTCCGATTAAATAAAAGGGAATGGATCGTATATTTATAAATGTTTTATTTAATGTCGACAATTATGTATGTAATACAATATCAGATAAATGTCCGCCTCTGTTAGCCTCACAAATGCGAGCCCTTTTGAACACATTTTTCAGATATCCCCACAAAAAGAAGTCCGGAACAGTCAAATCAGGCAACCGTGGAGGCCAATCAACAGCACCATTCCTTGAAATAACTTGTTGTGGAAAGAGGTCTCGCAGTGATTCCATTGTAATCCTGGCTGTATGCGATGTGGCACCGTCTTGTTGAAACCACATGTTAGTCAAGCCCAAAGCATGCAGTTGTGGTGTTAAAAAGTTTTCAATCATATCACGATATAGCTCCCCATTAACAGTTACTGTTACGCCCTTATTAGTTTCAAAGAAGTGAGGTCCAATGATTCCTCCTGACCAAATTGCACACCAGACTGTCACTTTTAATGGATTTGAGGGTCTTCCATTGCCCAGAGCCGACTATTCTGTTTATTCACATATCCATTCAAATGAAAAATGTACCTCGTCACTCATTATGATTTTTTCATGAAAATAGGGGTTGTCATGGGCGAGCTGTAGCATCCTATTGGCATATGTACGGCGGCGTAAATGGTCTTCTGGAAGAAGCTATTGTGTCAACTGAATCTTAAATGGAAACAATTGCAAATCTTTGTGCAAAATTGTGGCCACAGTTGTTCTTTGAAGACCAAACTCCTGAGCACGGTGTCGAATTGAGGTTGGTGGATTAATTTGAACATTTCCGTGAACAGCGGTAATATTTTCAGCCGATCTTGCGTTGGGGTCCATGCTTTGGCATATCAGCTACAGTCCCTCTTTCTTCGAAATCATTCACTACGCGATATATAGTGCCTCTTGTTGGCACGCTGTTTCTCCCAAAAATTTCACGTAACTTTCTCATCGCCACAGTAATCGATGATTGATTTTGATAAAATGTTTTAACAATTAAAACACGTTGGTTTACTGAATATTTTTCCATAATAAATTTGCCACGTTTCTACTTAACGACTGCGAAATATGAACTGTCAAGACCAATGTTTACAAAAATGCCTGCAAAACAAAGTAATATACCTTCTTGCCGGACACCCTGTATAAATATAGTCTTACAAAACAGAACGATAAGTTAGAACTAGCAAGTCTGTGGACGTTTTAATCCACTCTCAGATTTGCACACTACAAACTTACTTAGCGACGACGCCTATTATGTTTGAATGGGTGTATTAAAGTGAATATTTCACATTAGCTCTAACTAATTCACAGAAACCGTTAATAGCAGCTACTAACCGCCGCTGCGCCTTCAACAGGACACCGCTATTTAACTTCATTAATCGAAGAATATAGAGAATACGAGCAGCTAATAGCAATCTAAATACAAGGCAATTGAAATAAACCTCAAACAGATTCTTTGGTGGCTCTTGAATATGTTCATATGTTGCGAAAAAGTAGCCTCAATTTTAGCATAAAATATAAAGTTTATTTTAATGCGAGATGTATCGCTTTATCATACGAGTACATCGAAAGTTTGACTACGCCCTGGTCAATTATTTAATGAAATGAGCTTAAGAAATGAGATACCAAACATTGAATCAATTCCACTAAGGTTTTGTCGTCTTTGATGTCATCCTATAATTGAGCGTATAAAAGGATTGCTGAAAAGAGCTGGTCTAAAGTTAAAATGAAAATTCCTAACTGAAAACTGATGGTTTCGATTTTCGTTGCGTTGCTGATTTTTTGTGGTATTTTCACATAAAACTCTTCGTAAGCTTGGCCGCCAAAATACATCAAATGTACACAACTGCTTATCGCTAGTTGGAATTTGTTCAGATTGGTATAACGAGCAGATAAATGGGGATACTGTACTTAAGTAGAAAGGCTTATTGTGATTAATATTATAATTTCTCAGCATATAATATATGCATTTAAATGAAATGATGCAGCTAATGGAAAATCAAAATTCGGAATGCTCAAAAATGTTTGCAAAATCGTTTGGAACCACCTACCTGAACTTACGCAGAATGGCAGTGTGTACGTGTTACCAGAGTAAGATTATATTGTTACAAAGTAATGAGCGAAGATGTGTGAAACGACCTATTCTACGAATACACAATGTTATAAACATAAAGCAAAAAACAATTGCGTAGCGGAAATTCCCGGAACCGCGATTCAACGTAGAAAAAACAAACAACTATACAGAAAGAAAAAAGTAAACAAAGGATAAACACACACATATACAAGACTACTAAGCCAGCAAAAAAAATAAATGGTGCGCAATTTTACGTATGTTCGGGACATTTCGAAAAGCGGCCATGATCTGTATATAAAGGCGCCGTCCACCGCAGAATATATAGTTGACTTTGAGATTTCATAGAGTGAATATCTGTGTGTACAAAAGAGTGTCAAGTGTACAGTGTAAATTATTACTGAAGAGTTGTAAATAGGGTCTTAATTAATATTTTAATCCTTGAAATTAAACGAACCCTACAAATTAACGTTTATTGTGGTAATAAACGTAACAATACATAGTATATATTTTATTATATAATTTAATTAACATAAGTTTGAAAAGAAAATATGCAAGCGACAGGGGGTGGTCGCAAGAAAATCCATTAAACATTCAAAAACAGAATTGTGTGTCGCAGTTATTATCCTTAAATGATGAAGTGACAATGAGTGACGCTTCCATGGAATGAAGCATACCACAACACATCCAACTGATATACCCTTAATACTCCAACCAGGGGATGAAATCGTAATTTGCCAGTCTCGTCCTACTGAGAAGACACTGAGGTTGGAGTCAGCCCGATTTTTTCGTCTTACACGTAGTACATCTATATTAGTGTGGACGTTACCGTCCTCATAATATAAAACTCTGATGTATCTACTAAAATGATTTTCCTTCTAATAAAACACTTGTACAAATCTCTGCGGTTTGAGAGATAATGAAGCCATTATCATGCAAAATGATTATGTGGGTGTTTGATGGGGTAGTACAGACATCCTGCTGGACGCTACTTTGTTCTGTTTGGACCAAAAAGCATTGTCACACATGCTCCCCCCGGGGATATGTATCATCTTGGTGATTCCTGCCACCTTGATGGATTGTCACTGGGGGAAACTAGGAGCACCAGTTCCTGGGGCTTCTCAGGAGCCTGACACTGGAGAAGTTTTAAGTTCTACCAGTAACGAAAAGGTACACTGGTACCCCTGGAACCAGTAGCCCCTGGAACTTCGCTTCCAGACTGGTTGTTAGCGTGGGTCCTCCGTGGGTGCACGTGGTGGTTATATCCAAAGCGGGGAAGTTCACTGCAGGACCGAAGTGGCGTGCATTGCAACGCAATCTGTCAATTGTCGTTAGTTGACAGCAGGAGATTAGATATCTCCGAACTCCTCAGCAAGAGGTGGGACCGGGGGCCTGGCATCCTCTGTCCTAATTTGCTACCTATGGGATGTGCATGAGTGATAATCCGGTGGTTCTTATGCAGATTGCATGGGGGCTATGGTCTGGCCGCTTAATGTCACACCCATGGTTGGACCACCGTGAGGTTGAGCCGTCGCCGCCAGGTACTCACGCAAAGCTAATCACATGTGTCACACACGCTCATGGCGTGATAACCAACATTTCAAAGAGGTGTTTATAATAGCGGAAATCGAATTCGCAGTTTGATAATAATTTTTTATTTCGACGTGCGGCATAAACGTAAAACTTGCCATGATCGTATTTTGGCATCAGTGACTAAGTAGTAAGGACAGAGTTCGGTATGACTGTCAAACACCTGTCAACAGCTATTTTAGAAAACGCTTTCTTCAGACAGTAGTTACATAAATTGTTTGCTATTTCTCTTTACAAATTTTTGCTAAAAGCATTTCTAATTTTCATAACCTTATTTTTGCATAAATATTTAGATTACATTATTTTTATTAAATCCCCTTTTACATTGAAGCTAGCTGCCATAAGATTTGAACTTTTATGAAACTTTTGTTTTTTATTGTCCTGGAATTTAGTTTTGCAAATTTAAGAAACATAGAAAACTAACCGTACACAAATTGCAAGACAAAAATATATTATGTTGTTTATTGGATAGTTTGTCCTTTAAGGGATACTACGAACAAGAGCAGAACTCTGCAGTTGTATCCTCTTCAGTAAAACATACCAATAAAATCCTAAGACAATACACGAGTACAAGGCAAACGACCAAACAATAAGGGAAAAGAAATATAAATTTATAACAAAAAATAGAAGTTGGAAGTTAAGGGAGGCGGCAACGAATGCATATCGGAGGCTGCTATACAGGAGTTGCATTTAAAAATCTTTAGTATGAAAATAAGGGTCTTATGCTTATTAATCTATACAAGAAATTCGTCTCAACAAAGTTGCATTTTCCAATATTTTTCGAATAATTATTTAATATAAATTCAAAGGAAAACTATACTGTCTACAGCTATAAAATGTAGGGCACTCATAAATCCCTAAAATTATTACAATATTGCATAAGCCGCATTGTTTCTTATACCAGGTGTTCTTTACTACTTTCACAAGTATAATGCCTGCCACTAAGTCCATAATAAAGAAAAAGAGAGCAAAGTGTAGTTTTAAAATGAAAATCCATAAATGCAGTTTTCTTTTGTTCAGTAAGTAACGAAAATTGAAATTTGTTATTAAAAACAGGACAAAACAAATGGCACCATTCACAAAAAGTGGATTGAATTTTTTTTGCCGTTTGCACACAAATAATAGTTTCGTAAAAGAAAATTTGCAAGCATTTATTTAAGGTGCCATTTGTTAAGATGTAAAAGTTTTATAGCTGGTCAATAACGAATTATTTGGCCTTTAGAAATGTTCATGCATAATAAAGGTTTTACAATTTACGATACTTCTGGAATGCACTGTACATTCCAAAGCTTCATCTCTAGTAAATAACCCAAGTAGCTTTACATATTAAAATGGGATGTTGACAGTCTCTAGCGGGCAAGTTTTTTTCCCGCGCTTATTTTTTAGTCACTAAATCCACCTTGATAAATTGCCACTGGGGGAAGCAGAGTTACTGGTTACTGAAGCTTGTCAGGAGCCTGAAACTGGAAGGTGTGACTTGTAGTTGGACCAGTAACGAAAACAACTGGTACCACGGGAACCAGTAGCGGAACTAGTAGCCTCTGGGACTTTGGTTCCAGACTAGTTGTTGGTGAGGCTCTTTCGGGTGTGCACCTGGTTTATACTCAAAGCGGGAAGGTTCACTGCAGGACCGATGTGGCGTTGCATTGAAACGCCAGCTATTGATTGTCATTCGTTGACTGCAGGAGATTAGATAGCTCTGAACCCCTCAGCAAGGGGACTGTGGGCCTGGCATCCTCTGTCCTAATTCGCTACATATGGGATGAGCATGAGTGCTAATCCGGTGGTGCTTATGCGGATTGCATAGGGGCGCTGGTCTGACCGCTTAATATCACAACCGTTGTTAGACCACCGCGAGATTGAGCCATGGCTGGATAGTACTCAAGTGAATCTAAACACATTTGTACTTTGGTTAAGCGTTTAGTTGTGTTGATAGCCTCTACTAGGCAAGTTATTTTGGTGGCGTCTGTTGAATCCATGACATTATAAGCTGCATTTATAAACGTCAGGCAGTTAATACATTACAACTAGAGATGTGTCAGTCAGGAGTTAGTTTGTTCAATCGAGAAGTTATCTCAGAAATGTGATAGCAATTTTACAACAATTACAAAGACTACACACAGTTTATTTTTACAATTGAAAATGATTAGTTATTATTGTAATTGTTGCAACCACATTTCTGAAATAACCACTTAATTTAACTTCTTCGTGACTGAAACAACTCTATTTACAGAAAATGCAAATCAAATGCATTGTAATTTTAAGCTATTGACGTTTAGGTACATTTCTCTGCTTCGCGGTATTAACAACGTAATGACGGCGAGAAAAAAATAAATTGCAAAATTCGTTGGACCCATAGTTTTCCTTTTCTATTTCATGTGCGTTCAAAGGAATGCTAATCCACATGGTGATTTAGTTGCGTTTATTTGCATTGCAGTTGTTAAAAACGATATCTTTAGAAATGACATACTTTACCGAAGTATGCACGATGCGTCTACAAAGGCAGCCTTACTCAAATACGCAGCAGGTCTGAACGAACGCTTGGAAGAGAACCTCAATATTGTTCGAAATTCATTTTAAGCGAGGATGCCCATTTTGAAATCAACCTCTAACTTAACAAACGAAATTGCCGAAGGAGGGTCGTCCCTAATCTTACACAAAAGTTTTACCAGGGGGCAACGCAACACCAAAAAGATACAATTGGGTGCGAAATGAACTGTGACTGTGAACGCTATATATCACCTTATTTTCATCTGAATTGAAGGATATGGTCGTAAACGACACATGGTTTCAGAAGGACAAGGCTACGTGGCGCAGAGTAAACAGCACAAGGGAGCTTTTACGTGAATGATTTGAATATAAGGTTATCTCATGCGAAGGTGACATAAAGAGGCCTGCAATATCGTGTTATTTAACCTCGCTAGACTTTTTCTTGCGCCGATTTCTGAAGGTGCAGGTCAGTAAGACTTAATCGACCGATGACCTCGAATTCAACAAAATCCACACCTCACACAAATTCAGACGGTTTTATGCGGTAGAATGGATGCTTCAATCCATACCACCACTTGTCGGGTGTATGTAAGTAAATAAATAAATTTTATACACCCCATGTTTAATTTCATTGCAACTTCGACCCCATCGTACCGGAAACGCCAATATAATTCACCTAATAAATTCATTCCAAAGTTGCAACGAAAGTAAAATAACTTGTGTTCCAAAAAGTAGGGTGCTATTGTATTTGTGACTGGCAGATGGCCAAAAAGAAAATAATTGGAAAGAAAATAGCCAGGAAAACCTTATAGAAGTTGTATTGACTAATAAATCTTTAATGCTTGAAATTAACCTTATGTTAATGCAAGGAATGGATTAACTTGACGCCTAAGCTTAAAGGATTCAAACCACATTTGCGTATTGTTGTATGAGAAAAGAATTTAGCTACAATTTACAGTTGTACTATCTTGAGGTAATGAGAAAGCAGTACAATTTTAATGTTTCTCTCCGTTGCATTCTAGTCCTCACTTGGCTTCTACATGAGTGCCTTTGAGTAAGTAATTGTCGCCAATATAAGCGAAAGCGGGATAAAGATGAAACAAATTGATATCACAAACCCTGTTAAGAGGAGAACGTAATTTTTATTGTATTAAAAAAAATTCTGGAAGTTTTGGTCTTCATACATCTCGTGTTGCAGTCAAAGCAGCTACCGAGATTTATATCTTTTTGTGTTATACACACTTAAGTATTTAGTAATAAAAATCATTGACAGTGGAGCCATAATTAGAAAAATCTCCTACAAATGTTCGTATTTATTGCAAATTTATTCGATTTTCCACCATCGAACTCGCCCGACCATAGAAAATTATTTTATTTTGCGATAGAGCGTAATAAAAATTGGCTGCCGACAGTACTTCTCGAATAAACATAAATACTGAAGTATTAAATGTCTTTTTTATTTCTAGGCAACTCTTTAAAGTTGCAAATCTATCCATACACCGCGTAATATTATTGAATATTTTATTTTATATTGTCGATGTTTTGATTTTTAAACTGTTCAATTCACATCTCCCTTGTACCTGTATTGTTGTATCATATATTGAAATACAATTTTTGTTTATTTACTTGTTAACACTCAGTACGTTTTGTATCGCTTGTATTTTTGCATTCAAATGTTAACATTTAGTAAATTTAAGTGGGTACTGTAAAGGCCGTGAATATTTTTTTTTATTTTTCATGTTGTTCAAAAATATTCACTCCTATTGAACTAATAGCATGAAATTTGCAAAACATATTAAATGAATGGGTAAAATTATATAAAAATTTTTAACTCAAACTACAAAGAACCAGCTTACACTATTGTAAAATAATAAGATAATACAACAGATACAACCATACAATATGATTAATAATTTATACTGTCATCGAATATGTCATGCACACAGGCTATTGTGTTTCAAAACACGGGAAGTTTTCCAATTAAATTGCATGTGTATGGGGTAAGCTCAAACATTTTTATTTAAAATATTTTGGCGTAAGAGCGGCAAGTACTTGTTTTAGTAATTTTTGAGACGTTCTTTAATTTGAATCGTTCTAAGTTCCTGATCAGTTCTTTTTGCCTTAGAAGTTCTTATTTTTCAACAGCCTCTGACCACACCGAATAATAATGTCTGAAATACATCATCAGTTTATGAATCATTGTTCTGGACATTGCAGTTTTCTAGTAGACAATTATTACACCCTCAACAAGTTCCACTTTAAAATAACGAGTTCTGTTTCAATTTGGCAAAAAGTATAATGTGTTTGTAGCTGGTATTTGTTTAGCTTATGCTACAGGAAAACGGAAGCTTTGTTGAATTTTCAATGTGGCAAATAAAACTGCATACAAACAGACAAATTAGTTTATGAATTTTGACATTTGCTGCTGCTCACATTCGATGCTCTAACAATTGCTGTAGCTCTGTGGCAGTCACAAAATATTTGAGTTGTTTGTTGCTCATGGAAAAATGACATAAATTGGGAATTCATTTCTAATTGAGTGGTGTGTCGGTGGGTGGTGTTACTTTGTAAAATTGCAAAGGTGTTTTGTACTCCACTTCAGTTGAAATACAAATTCTAATTTGACTTGTGCTTGGTTATGAAGTAATGAAAAGGGAATTATTGATGTTGATTAGGTCATTTTCAATTTGTTCATTTAGATTCTTTGTTAGGTGTCAGTTGAATATTATTTGATTAATAAAACGTTTTAACTCCAAAATGAAAATATTAATTAAAAACGGTAACGCCATCAAAAGGTAAAATCGACCGTTAGCAACAGATATTTTAACTTTCCAAATTATCGGCGTATCACGTAGCACATTTAAAGGCACAAATTATCAATCTAAATAAATTTCATGCTTGTACATGGCTACAATTATGGAGATCAGCTTAAATGAACGAAGCAATAGCAGAAGCCTGGAACTTCTGTGATTGGCATAATCCTTGCATAAGAGTTTAAATTATATTCCGAACCTCAACAGGTTGATGCAAGTTATATACGAGCTTCGTATAAAGGCGGGTTGGTGTTGAAATATCATAAAACACGCTTTGTGTGACAGTCCCTTGAAGTTTCGCACATTGTTATGGAACCCGCGTATATATATGGCTGAATGTTAGCGAGGACTTGGTCTAGGCCTTGAAACTTTCGTTCAGCCTCCGTTTTTTGACGAAGACATGTCCTTTCAGACAACTCCATTATAAAATGTCTACTGAAGTCAAATTGGAGGATCTTTG
Source organism: Phania funesta (assembly GCA_963932375.1). Classification (NCBI taxonomy): domain Eukaryota; kingdom Metazoa; phylum Arthropoda; class Insecta; order Diptera; family Tachinidae; genus Phania; species Phania funesta. The sequence goes on along the minus strand of OZ010653.1, from coordinate 95,322,338 downwards.
TGGTCTAAACCTCCGCTTCTGAAGTTATTCACGCAGAATATCGATTGTGGTAGCGTTCATTTCGTCCATATCGCTCACTTCGGGCCATATCATTCGTTGACCTGCTGTTGAAGGTGATGGTCTCACCAACGTTATTTTGGAAGTATGAACTTGTGATGCTACCATCTTAGAATCAGCAAAGTACAGATACAGAAATAGTTAAAATTTAATCTGGTAAACATCGTGTGGCTTTCGGGTGTCCTATATACTTCAATTCTACTAAATAAAATTGTCTTAAGCACGTGGCTCAGTTGGATTTTGTACGAATGCACACCAAAAGTTCACAATCTCCGGCCTGTTCTGGCTTTCCTTAGACGTACTCTAGTGCAATAGGTGCAACTTTTACTCTAGCGAACATTCATATTAAAAAAAGTTTGTCAATTTCGCCGTGCTTTTCATGCTTAGTTTGATGATTTTTTTTCGTTTTCTAAACTTATTTTTAATTTATTGAATCTTTGTACTAAAATACAATAAATAGTAAATACATTTCACAGTGTTTGCATTTCTTATATAGTGTACCTGAGGCACATACGATAAGTCGTAAAATCCTAGACTGTCTTTCTTAAAACTTCTGGATGTTTGATGCACAAGCTATACCGCACAGCTGAATGTCATATGACCATATTGGCTTTATAATGGTTTTATATAAGAGGACTTTGTATTCCAAAGCCAAGGTTACATAAGGTGCTATTAACAAGTGTAGTTGATTTGTCCTAAGTTTAATGGTCGTTATTTATTCTTCAATATAGCTGGACTACCTTGAGGTAATCCTGCACTGACTTCCCATTTTTTTAAAGCTGACCCTTCGACATGACTTTAATCGTTCTCTCTGCCAAATAGCTCTTTACAAGCTTTTGGGTGTTTGCAGGAAGAATTCGAGCTGTTTTAGTGAGTAGCTGCTCATCATGGCCGAATGCTGCGGAAAACCAGGATTGCTTTTTTCAAAAGCCGATCTAATAATGGTCACAATTCTAAAGGCTTGCTCAATAGTACTATGTCTTTCTCGAAAATCAAACTGATGGTCTAGGATAATGTTTTGTTCATTAAGATAAGGAGTTACACTCCTTAATCTGTCGTAATCTGGTTTGAGTCCTTTTCTGGTTTAGGGATCTCAACAATTTCAGACATCTTCCAAGAGCATGGGAAGAAGCCAACGCGCAACATGGCATTAAATATGAAAAGTAAGATTTTCACAGGTAAATTAGGTAAGTTTTTTATCATTGATCCTGTAATACCATCAGATCCGGGTGAAATTTCATATTATCATTTACTGATAATTGTAATGGTGTGGTGCGAAAACGTTCTCTATTTGATTAGCGAACGCACTTGCCACTTCACTTGAGTTTTTGGCCCAAAAACAAGAGCATATATTTTAGCTGTTGCCTGGTGCTACTTTATAATAACTTAAGGTTTTGTTGGCATTGCGGCTTTGGCTGCGGCAGTCACGATGTCTTTAGAATGATCTATAGCTGATTGAATAGCAGCTGGATTACTCAATGGGATGATGGAAGATAAGTGAAACCTCACATACATTTTATAGTTTAACCAATTCCTGTTGTTATTTGCTAGAACGTTTTGCGTTCACCGTAGTTAAATTATTTCTCAATCTATAATTTGCTGTGTGGCTTTCACGGCGGTTTCTGCATTTTTTGACTTTGAATTCCCTTTTTGATGAACTACATTCCACAAACAACGCATATGAATAGCAGCTAGCAAAAAGTTTTTGTGTACCCGAATTCTTGGCAGCCAGTGCACTGACGGGGGCCATTAAGCTTCAATGGGTCTTCTACAGTAACTCTTCTGTTGAAAAGGTAGCGGTAGGATGAACCGATCCTTTTTGGTTTTAGCTGAGTTGCATTAAATACAATTTTAACACGATGCATAGGTTGAGGAACTTTATTCTTATATAGAGTATTGTGCACTGACCTTCCGCCTCTATGGCACTTTTTATTTCCTCAATGGAAACAGAACTGTCAGGCCCTTACGATGATTATAAAACCTTTAGCACTTTTTGGTTGAGTCGATGAGCCGATAATTCTTCTCCGTGAATCTTAGTTTCTTGTATTTATCCTCATCGTAAAAAAGCGACGTAGAAATTTTGGGATTTGATGTTTGTTCGCGCAAGTAAATTGGTGGGGTTTTTTCCCCTTTACAGAGGGTTCGGCGTCTTCATTGTCCGGTGTAGCAAGTACAGAGAACCTTTTTCTTGTTGTTCTATTTTTGGCATACACCTGTATTGTTTATTTGTTGAATGTTATTTGATGAGTTCGTTGATTCTGCGGCAGATATATGAGAAATTCATAAGTATCAGGTATGCTAGCAGTACATAGATCTAAAAGATATACTCCTTCAAGCATGTTCTTTAAACAAACTCTACTATAACTTAACAGTAATTTGAACAACAGAAGGGATATTCTTCGATAAGTTGGACAAACCATTTCTCGGTCTGAGAATGCACCACGCCTGCAGCATTTCTTAATTTCACTATAGCAATTAGTTTTTTCAGCATAAATATATAAAGAATTTACACAGTTTGTGTTTTCTCAAAGTTTACGATTTTTCCATAACGCAAAATGATTTTCCGGCAAATTTATCTGGCAACTCTGCACTGGAATAAACGGTCTCAAAAATTCGGTTTTAGTTTAAAACAAACACATGCAATTGAAAATACAAATTTGCTATAAATGGCAAGTGCTAATATAATGAAAGTATTGTGCTGTGATAAAGAAAAAGTATGCTGACCTTAATGCGGAGTATAGAGAAACATGTTAGATGATTTAATCGAGATGAAGAAAATCTGAAAGCATTAGATTGTAGAGGAATCAGCATTTATTTCCTATATTAATTCTTTATTCCTTTACTTCGCATCTTCGACTAAGGGATAAATTCTAAAGTTATACAAAATTTAATACGCCCGTATCTTAAATGAACGGTTCGTTACTGCATATTATTTGATTTCGTTCAAAGTAATTTTATTATGCAAAATTTAAAAAAAATCCTTTCAAATACAATCATTTACAGTAAAACACGCCCATACTAATTGTTGGTTTATTTAAATTTGAGTCCATACCACCTTATTGTGACTATTAACAAAAAATATACTGGTCAACATTTTCCCCACACAACTTTGCAAACATTTATTATTGGTTTCTGGTCGAACAAGCTTTTTTCGAGCAGCTTTTTTTGGGTTTTGGCTTCATTTTCAATTCGGTTTGTGTTTAATGTTGCTTCTGGCTTCATTTTTCAGAATTTCATTGTTTCCGTGTTTATGCATGTTTGTATATATATATATATGTGTGTGTGTGTGTTTGTCTGTGTGTGTTTGCGTGCAGTTGGCTGAAAGGCAATTATAATGTTTGCATTTGGTAGTAATTAGGGATGTGTTTAATAGATTTTTGTATGCAAACAAAATTGAATACTAAAATAGAGGTTAAATTGTGGAGTTAGGAAGAAGCCAACATATAGATTTTGCAAACTAAAAGTTAATAAAAGAAATTTATGAAGCATAAATGTCGATTAGAAATTGCGGTATGCAATATTGTAGTTGCTTCTATGCACATAAATTTATTAGAGTTGAGGTTTATAATTCAATAAAAATTTACAGTTGTGCGATATATATTTCTGAGTATTTTCTAAATTTCTGTTTAACAAAGATAAAAGTTTTAAATGTCCTTGAACTTCGTTTATTTTATAATTTTAAAATTGCTTGTTTTAAGCATTTTTAGGCTTAGAATTATAATTTTATATAACCCCACAAAGAGTAATACAGAGTCACTTACTCACTGTTACTTATGCCTTGATTACACGTAACGAGTAGAGTGGCGGGGCAGTAAATCGATTCGATTCATCTTAATCAGTATGACGAGTTGTTTACCGAGTCACTAGAATCACATTTTGTTTACTACGTGGAATACTACTATACTTTTCCGCTATACTCTTTTTACACGCAGCGTTCGTATTCGCCATTGATGAGCGATCCCCACTGGCGAATACCTCTCAGTTCGGTTGAAAGTAGTATTATTTATGAGTAGTGATGTTTTCCGCGATTCGTACCAATTAATCACTATCATAGAATACATTTGAAGAGTTACACGCTTTAACTCACCTACCTCACTCCCTTGGCCCAGTACAATCTCACTGCCTCGCCGCTCTACTCGTTACATGTAATCAAGGCATTAGTTACCTTAGATAGTGTTCTGTCTGATGCCATTTTTGAAGATATACAGATCACCGACTCTGCTATACCATATGCCTCCTACAGTTTGCTGTATACGTTACCAGATGTTTTATTGCCTGGATTTAGTTGCATCTCTTTTGCTTATATGGTTGAACACATTTGTCTTCTTACAGCGGAAATATTTTTAATCCAGTGGTTAGGCCTGCTGTGTAGGCTCCGGTCAATGCCCCCTATATGATGCGTCAATCGAGAAATACTGAATTCTTATCTGTGCGGCATAGAAAAAGATCACTCGATCCATCTTTCATGTCCTGCAAACGCTCGAGTATGCTCTTCCTATTCATACGAACTTTTTCATTTTGAACTTACCTAGCTGCAGTAGGCTCGTTGGAGTATATATGTTTGTTTCGGTGCACTGTAGCCACATTTTATACCATTTTCTAATTTCATAGTTCGGTATAGGTCTTCTGGTGGCTAAAATAGGTTTTATATTTCCTGAAATTCTTTCTTTTACTTCTTTGGCTTTGATTGCCAGAAAATTTCCTCGTACATTATCAAATATCGCATGAATGCCTGCAATCTCAGCTGAAGGTCACAAACTGTAGTAAGGAATTATTTAATTTCTAATACTTAATTGTGAATACCTTCCACATCGCGCAGAAGTGAATGATTTGAGGAATTCCCAACAGTATTAATAACCACGATGAACGACTTATTGAAAACTCTCTTAGAGTGAGTGCTTTAGGTAAAGTAGTTAAGGCAATTGATAACAAATACTTTTTGATATGTATTAGGTTTTATTCATATAAATCAGCTTATGCCGTGTAGAGCTATACTACAATTTAAGTGACAGAGTTGCTTGTCTATACCTCTAATTCATAAACAATGTAACGAATCATTAAGATCCTCTAAGGCAGCAACTCCATTCTTTTGGAGTGATTGAAAATCTATAATATGCATTAACCGTAGCCACGTCACCTCAATTGCATCTTCTCAAATCTTAAAAGATTTCAAAAAAATCATTTGTGATCAAATATTTTCTTTGAACTTGTAAAACTATATTTCTGAATTTTCAATGCCGGCTATAGGGCATTTAGCTAATTTAAAACAAATAAAATTCTTATATTTATATTTGGAAATTACTGCCATTACATTTATGTTAAACAAAAATTGGCCGTTTACTTAATTCTTTTTAAGAAATCGCTTTTCCTGAACTTTTAATGTGGCGAGAAAACGGGAACAAAGTAAAACGAAAAATAAAATCCCAAGAAAAAAGAGAAAAAATCAAATAAATTGCATTAATTGCATTTAACACATAAATTATTGTTCTATGTTTTTCTATAGTCCTTCCACTACCCAACGTTCTTTTGCACAAGAATATTTCGCTGTTATTACTGTCTAAGGGTTTGGTGTTGCACCAGGCTGACCACATTCATTTTCTTAATTTCTTTTTAATTTCCTTCAAATATTTTGTTGTTGTCTTTGCTGTGTGTGCGTGACTGTGTGTATATATAAGTTAAGGCAGCTTAAAGTATTTACTTTATCTCTGTAAACTATTTGCTCTCAATTTTGCGATCTCTTTATCTTTATGCAATTAATGCTTTAGCTCTAAGTTTAGTTCTTTTTTGACACTCGTTTTGTAAGCAATCCTCATCGGATAGGAAAGCGAAGTTTAAAAGCCATTGTTAAATTCTTTGTCCAATGAATTGAAATTTCTTAATAAAATTTAAAGTGAATCTTTTAAAATCAATATTAAAGGTATTTTCATTCCAACCAAAAAAGGAACAAATTAATTGGCGCCCAACGTGGGGCTGGCTGAGGCTAAAATAAAACGTTAAACTTGGAATTAAAATAAAAAATTGTTATATTATCTTTAGCAATTATAAAGTAATAAAACCCAATATAAACAAATAATTAATTATTCCAAATTATTTGAATATAAAAGTTTCAACAATAAAATAAAACCTCATGTTTAAAAGCATACATACATATATACAAACGAACAAATTGTATCAACGAACAAATTGTATCCACGAACAAATTGTAGGTGATCCCTAACAAACACATATTGAAAGATTTGTATGAATTAGTAAGAGTAGTCGGTGTACCTTACACATAATACGCTCTACCACAAAACTACAGGTTTTAAATTTATAAATGACTAATATGAGCTGTATTAACCTAAGTTAAAATTAAATAGCTAATGAAATAAATCTATAAAACACTTCCCAATATTGGTTAAAATTAATAATTCAGACGAATTAAGTTGCGTACTAACATTTTAAATCCATGTTAAATTTTCAAGTAAAAATTTTAACAAAAATATTAAAAACGTTATAAATGTAAACCAACAAAAAAATACTACAAATTAATTTATTAAAACTGATTCCAGTTAACAGTTATAAAATGCAACAATAAGCATCGATCAAATCAAAAAGTTACAGAAATTGAAAAAGTAAAAAAAAAACAGTTTTTAGAAGCAACAATAAGCATTGATCAAAACGAAATTGAAGAAACAAATAACAGTATTGAAATTCCTTTAAATAAATTTTATGACAACAGTTCAAATGAAAATGAGAGCAAATTAAGAGCGAACGAAATCAATAGAAAGAAACAAATTAAATAAAAGCCAATTAATAAAGGGAAATAAGAGAATCAAAAATATCTGGAAAAAAAAACTAAATCTGCGAGAAGACGTAATCATTAAGAGAATTTCTGATGAGCAAGAGATGCTGCCTAATAAGAGATTCTAAAACAAACTGCCTATGAACGGGAAGTATTTTAAGTATTAACTAAGTAGTTGTAGTAGGTAAAAAATAATAAATACATAGTGTTAATTTCATTGCTAGAATTTATAATTTAATAATAATTGAATTATTATTTAAATAATTTATAAACTTAACTGTGTAAATATTTTTAAATTAATTTTACTACAAAATCAATTTTGCTAATAGTAAATTACTATAAATTTCTCTTTGACATTGATGATAATCATAATTATAACTAGATTTAGATTTCTAATTCATATTGGAAAAAAATAACTGAGTGATATTAATTCAATTAAATTAACATCCTTATGAACATTGATAACTTAATATCGGACATACAAAATTTTAGAATTAGCTCAGAGAATACCATCTCATACCCTAAAAAAATGGATACCAATACCGTCCAAGCTTTGCTAAGTACTGCTTTGAGTCAGGCAACTGAGCAAGCGCGTCAAAGTTTTCAGACCACAATTGATGATCTAACTAGAAGATTATCTACCTTAGAAAATCCTGTACAAGTTGAAGAATATAAGCCTATAGTTATCAGGGTAGGTGTACGATGCAGCGAATCGCTAGATATAGTGAAATCTATTCCAGAGTTCAGTGGAGATGCGAGCAAGTATATGTCTTGGCGTCAGGCCGCAATAACTGCCCATAAATTGTATGAATCCTATGAAGGCAGCTCCACATATTATCAGGCTGTAGGAATTATTAGGAATAAAGTTGTAGGACCCGCCGATACAGTACTCAGCTCGTACAACACAGTGTTGAATTTCAAAGCAATTTTATCTAGGTTAGATTTTTCATTTGGAGACAAAAGGTCTATATTTACGCTTGAGCAAGAATTGTCGACATTGAAGCAAGGCCCTCAGGGAATTGTTGAGTTTTATGATGCAGTTGAGAAAAAATTAGCACTGATTTTAAACAAAGTTATAATGACGAATGAAGGCAATCCGGCATTAATTGAAGCGCTTGGTCAGAAATACAGGGAGAATGCTTTGCGCGTATTTATTTCAGGGTTACGTCGTCCAATGTCGGATGTATTGTTTTCGTGTAAACCTCCAGACATGCCATCTGCTCTCGCCCTCGCCCAGGAACTTGAGACTAACCAAGCGAGATATAATTTTGCAACAACCTTTTGGAATAATTCGACCCAAGGCTTTACTTACAATTCACCACATTATCAACCTGTTCGGCAACCCCATTTTCATAATAGGCCAATACAAAAAAGTTTTTTTCCTAGTAATCAACCAAACAATAGATATGAATCACCATACAATCAAGTCTTAAATATTAATAGAAATAGTAACAGATTCGCCAATCCTTTTTTTAATCCGCATCCAAACGCTACATTTAATAGAAATAGCAATAGAATTCGACACTATGGTGAGCCAATGCCAGCATCAAAAACGATCAGCTGAAAGTTTGCGTCAAAATGCCTCAAAAATGCAAAGAGTTAATCATTTAAGTCAACACTGCCCTATGGAAGACTACTTCCAATATGATTATAATGAGGCACCAGGTTCTAGTTTCGATTATGTTCCACCTGAGCCTCAGCCGCCTTATGCTCCACAAGTTGAACCAACTGACCATAATATACAAGATGAAATTAATTTTTTAGAACCAGTTCCCTCCTGCCTTATATAGAAAGATCGGTCGGAGGTAGAACGTTAAAAATACTGGTCGACACTGGTACATCAAAAAATTATATTAAAAATTTTCGGTCCTTGAAGTCAGTTAAACCACTTGAGAAACCCTTTTTAGTAAAATCTATCAATGGCAATTCAAAAATTACTTCAAAATGTTTAGCATATTTGCTGGGTACAACTGCTCATTTTTTCATTTTACCGCGTTTAACTACTTTTGATGCAATAGTTGGCTTTGACTTTTTGAATCAAATAAAAGCGCAAATTGACTGCAAAGCGGGAATACTAAAATATGAAAATGGAGTAGAAAATCTGTCGTTTCTTTACTGTAATGCAGTCAATAATTTGATCAGCCCTAAAACTTGTGATGCACCGGCTTACTTAATTGAAAAGCTCGAAAATATTTTGGAAGTTAACAAAGCAGTCTTTGCTGATCCAATAGAATCCCTTCCCTTTGTCACTAAGGTGGTAGCCACTATTAGAACTGAAGACCAAGAGCCAGTATACTCAAAGTCATATCCGTACCCGTTTGCTTTGAATGATTTTGTAAAGAAAGAAATCGCAGATTTGTTGAGAAACGGCATAATAAGACCTTCTCGCTCTCCATATAATAATCCTATATGGATAGTTGATAAGAAAGGTTTTGATGAGTTGGGGAAACCGAAAAAAAGACTTGTAATTGATTTTAGAAAACTAAATTCAAAAACTACAAGCGATCGGTATCCAATACCCGATACGTCAACAATTCTATCAAATTTGGGAAAATCTGCTTACTTCACTACTCTGGACTTAAAATCCGGATTCCATCAAATCAGCTTAGCAGAGAATGACAGAGAAAAGACAGCTTTTAGCGTTAATAACGGAAAATTCGAATTTTGTCGACTTCCGTTTGGATTGAAAAACGCCCCCAGCATTTTTCAGCGTGCGATAGACGATATTTTACGCGAAGAAATTGGGAAAACCTGTCACGTATATATAGATGACATTATCATCTTCTCGTCATCAGCTGAAAAACATATCTCTGATATTGATAGAATCCTTCAGAAATTGTATAAAGCAAATATGCGAGTTTCAAGTGAGAAGTCAAAGTTCTTTAAAAGTTCCGTAGAGTTTTTAGGATTTCTTGTTTCGGAAGATGGTATTAAGACCTGCCCTGAAAAAGTCAGTGCTATTGTAAGTTATCAGGTCCCTAAAACACTACGCAGTTTGAGGTCATTCTTAGGGTTGGCAGGTTATTACCGCCGGTTCGTCAAGGACTACGCGCTCATAACAAAACCGCTAACAAAATATCTTCGCGGAGAAAATGGAAACGTATCAGCAAAATCTTCTCGAAATGTAAAAATTTGCCTTGACGAAGAAGCGCTTGTCGCATTTCAAAATATTAAAAATATATTGGCATCAGAAGATGTCTTGCTGCTTCATCCAAACTTTAATGAGCCGTTCGAACTTACTACCGATGCGTCGTCTAGTGCGATCGGTGCTGTGTTGATGCAAAATAAAAGACCCATAACAATGATTTCAAGAACTTTATCTGCAACAGAAGAAAACTATTCCACAAACGAGCGTGAACTATTAGCTATAGTGTGGTCGCTTCAAAAGTTACGAAATTATTTGTATGGTGCAAAGAATGTTAACATTTATACAGATCACCAACCGCTCACCTTTTCCCTTTCAGAAAAAAACCCTAATACAAAAATCAGGAGGTGGAGGGCATTTATTGAAGAGTTTTCACCGAAGTTTTACTATAAACCTGGCAAGGATAACATCGTTGCAGACGCCTTATCCCGTCAATATATGCATTTTGTGGAAAGTGACTCAATGAGCACGGACGCAACAGTTGGCTCCGAAACCTTGTCAGCAACTGAAGGAGTTGGAAGTTCTGATACTTTAACAGCATCAGAGTCATCGTCCATTGCAACAATACAAAGCGAAGAATCTTCCACAGAAGTTATCAAGTCTGTCGCAAATCCAATCAATTGCTTTAAAAATCAACTTGTTTTAATCGAAGCATCAAAACCAGCTTTAGTTTCAGAAACAGTGTTTGTTAATCAAGTGCGACACATAATCAATTTTAATAAAGTGACAGAAATCATGAAATTGTTGAAAAAAGCTGTAAATCCGAACGTTGTAAACTGCATTCATTCGGATTATCACACGTTAGGGCAAATCCAAGATGATATTATAAAAAATTTCCCGTCTGTGAAATTCGTCTTTAGCAAATATATGGTGATAGATATTAAAAACCCAGATGATCAGCTTGAAATCGTCTTAAGTGAGCACAATAGGGCACACCGCAATGTACGCGAAAATCTTAACCAAATCCTTAGAGAAAACTATTTTCCAGGCATCCGAAAGAAATTGCAAGAGATAGCTTCAACTTGTAAGACCTGCAAAGAGGCAAAGTATGTCAGGCATCCTCGAAAAGCTCGAATCGGTCAATCTCCTATCCCTGAAAATCCAGGCGAACTGCTTCACGTAGACGTCTTTTCCACTGATAAGTCACATTTTGTTACCTGTGTCGACAAGTTTAGCAAATTCGCTATTGTTTTCCCTATTACATCTAGATCAATTGTAGATATCAAGATTCCATTATTGTCAATAATGAATTTTTTTCCAAAAGCCAAAACTGTGGTATGCGATAATGAAAAGGCATTTAATTCAGAGACAATTAAATCTGTTCTCGCAAACCAGTTTGGCGTAGACATTTTTACGGTTCCACCGGCACACAGCACAAGTAACGGACAAGTGGAACGGTTTCATAGTACTTTGGCTGAAATCGCAAGGTGCTTGAAAGCAGAAGAAAGATATGTTGACACAAAGGAATTAGTTTTAATTGCTGTTTCAAAGTATAATCGAACAATACATTCAGTAACAGGACTTAGGCCTATTGATGTTATTCACTGTATTTCCGAAAAGTTAAGGCTGTCCTTGGTAAAAAAACTAAATACAGCTCAAGACAAGGATTTGACATACCACAACACACACAGAGTAACGAAACCCTTCTCTCCCGGTGACAGGGTATTTGTAAAAACCAATAGGAGAGTAGGCAATAAATTTAGTAAACGCTTCGTAGAAAAAATAGTTCAAAAGGACATGGGAACCTATGTACTGATAAACAATAGACCTGTTCATAAGGATAATTTACAATAAAATTCTGAGTTTTGTTTTTTTAACTAATTATTAATTATCTTAGGGTAAGCAAATAAACTTATATTTAAAAAATTATCATTTTTATAAACTAATTTAATTAATTTAAGATACAATTTAAACGTCGAGGACGACTAGTTTTAAAGAGGGAGGATAGTTAAGGCAGCTTAAAGTATTTACTTTATCTCTGTAAACTATTTGCTCTCAATTTTGCGATCTCTTTATCTTTATGCAATTAATGCTTTAGCTCTAAGTTTAGTTCTTTTTTGACACTCGTTTTGTAAGCAATCCTCATCGGATAGGAAAGCGAAGTTTAAAAGCCATTGTTAAATTCTTTGTCCAATGAATTGAAATTTCTTAATAAAATTTAAAGTGAATCTTTTAAAATCAATATTAAAGGTATTTTCATTCCAACCAAAAAAGGAACAAATTAATTTATATATAATTTTTTTTGGTTGTCAACAAGAGAGTTATTTAAAATATCATTAATCCTTAAAAGCAAATAAACAAATAAAATGAGTTTGATTTGTTCTACATTCTATTCAGTGGGTGGGATTTCTCATATTGGGGATTATGGTTCAAGGTGAATTTTAGTCTTATATTCCGTCTTGTCGATGATTGGTTCTGAATTTATTTTGTTGTTGGTAGTACCGGCTATGAAACATCTTTATATTTCGAATTTTGAAAGTTACTTGTGAATAGTATTTTTGGACCATCAAGAGTTATATATGAATCTCATGAAATAAACGAATTTTTTATAATAAATAAGTGGTAATCCACTTTCTTATCGCAATATCATGTGTAATGTTGTTCACAGAATTAATTGTACAATATTCAAAGAGTCTGGCAGTTGTAGTTTTAAACTTATAAGAAGCAATTACAATTTATGGAACTCCACTAGTGAAAACTAGCTCTCAAAAGTTTGAAGACTCGCGATGGTATAAGTAATAAATAATATTTACTATGTATAAGAGTTGTTACGCCCGCGTTCCGATCACGCCCCGTTTTATCTTAACTAATCACAATTATTATTAATTGTACTTCGTTTGAAGCTTTACACTCTTAAAATTCTTCGCGTTAGTAATAATAAATATTCACTATACTATATATATATATATATATATATATAAGATATTACGTCTACTATGTGGATTATGCTCATTTTTATTGGAGTTTTGGGGATTCATTCCGTAATTTATACCATTTTTTAAAAAATGGATAAGAGCAATAATGTGCTCACACGGTTTATTCTCACACCACTACTAAATTTTATGAATTATACTTCGTTTTGGCTACAACCATGTAATTTAATGGTTTATAATGTTATTATATATTTATATTGTTTTTCTCTCAGTGCTCTGCTTGCTAAGGTTCTTGCCGTACGACAACCATTACTTATGTACGGTAACACGTGCCGAAAAAACTTACAAACGTACAACACTCGAGCTATCCAAATAAACAAAAATAATAGTAATAGGTAGCGAATATACTGAGAATTATCAAACATAACTTGTTACGTCATAATAATCATTTAGTTTATGACAATAATCATTTAGTTTATGATATATCGTAGAGATTTGGACATGAGCAGTGGAGCAGTTATCGTTACCTTTCGAACTATAATTGAGAGGAGGCCAAATGAACTGTAGTTTAAGTGCATTACCGATTCTTTGTCAGGCAGTGGATTACCGTAGTTTATCCGAATACTGTAGGGTTTAGTTAAATATGTATTAATCACCCCATGTAATCTGTATATATATATATGTATATGTGAAACACCTTATGCAAGATATGTCATACACTGATGTCAGACGTAAGACGCACATGGAGAAATACACATTAAAGAATACACACTAAAGGTACCAACAGACGACATGTTTTTTACATGTGTTTTTTAAGCTTTCGATTCGTATGTTTTTCTTTATGTCTGTCAATATTGGTTAAATTACATAAGGTTTATAATTTTTGGTCACAAACGTCCATGTAGTATCACACATGACATCGGTCATGTTTATTGAGAACAGCTGATTGCCCAAAAATAAATAAATATCCACGTCGTTTGTTTGATAAATGCCTTGCAGCCGTCGAAATATTTTTGGTTCCGTCGTTGGTTTTTTCCCTTTTTAAACAAGACGTTGAGGTTGTATCTAAAAATCTATACATTTCTGAACTCATTTTAATAAAACGACAACGTTAAATTAAAAAAATATATATAGTTTATTTGTCTTGCAAAATACTTCATTCAGACGGCTAATGATAGTGCACATAATCAACCGCCGACGAATTTGTTCGCATGACATAGACATTTGGAGCTGTATGTTTAACATAAGAAAATAGAGCACGCTCTATTTCAAATAATGTCTTATGACTTTTGTTATGTTTTTTACACAAGCAATGTTTTAAAGATAACACACGACATGTTTCCGTTTACATATGTACATTTTGACACATACAATGTGAAAAACATGTCGTCTGTTAGTACCTTAAATAATACATGGCGCAGTCGAGTGTTAAAAATTGATGGGAGTTTCCAAGCTTAATAAAAGTAAAATAAAAACATCAAAGCCACGTGGAAGACCTCCAAAATCCGTTCGGTACATAATAAGTAAAAATATGGATTACGTCAAAAAAGTTGACGAGTTAAAACTAATTGGAAATTTGTCAGACAATTGGCGAGTTTTTTTGGCAAAATTTTCAAATCTTTGCTACAGCCATAGAGATAGATAAAAAGCCGGAGGCTGTTAAGGTTGCTATATTTTTAAACGCAATTGGATCCGATGCAGTGGAAGTCTTCAATTCTTTAAACATAAGTGAGAGCGATCGTCAGAAATATGTATCCGTCACTGAAGCATTCAAGCTATTTTGTAAGCCAAAATCTAATGAGGTGTATGAAAGTTATGTCTTCCATAACAGGTCGCAAAAACAAGGCGAGCCTTTTGATAATTTCCTAATGGATTTGAAGAAAATAGTAAAGCGCTGTAACTTCAGTGATGAAAGTAGAATGTTACGGGACAGAATTGCGCTTGGTACTTGTGATAGCACATTGCAAAAAAAAATTGATGGATACACCAAATCTCACTTTAGAAACGGCTATTGACATGGCGCGATCAGCAGAAGCAAGCAATCAACAAGTGCAAAAGCTGCGGGGTACAGAAGAAGCTACGTTGGATATGCTTAAAGTAAAGCCGAGTTGGCAAGAAAAAACAAATAACAACATGCAAAAACAACACAATCAGGGCTGGAAAAAAAGAGACGAAAGCAACAACAATAACCAAAAGCAGGTGTACAATAATATAAAATGTAACTTCTGTGGTAAAAAACATATAAGGGGCAACTGCCCGGCTTATGGGAAAACGTGTAACAAGTGTAAAGGCAAAAATCACTTTGCTTTAGTATGTAAAAAGCAAAGTGTAAGAGAAATTAGAAATAAGCGTAATAGTGATTCAAGTGTTTCAAGTTTATATATTGATTCGATATCAGATTTGAAAACAAACCAAACATGGTACGAAAATATCAAAATTCAATCAGAAACGATTTCGTTCAAACTAGACACAGGAGCCATGGTGAATGTTTTACCCAGTAAGTACTTAAAATATTTTAAAAATATAGATGTTGAGAAAAGCTCTGAAAGATTAGTTGCGTACAATGGCACCGAGATTAAAAGTCTAGGCGTTGCTAAGTGTGTATGCACAGTTAAAGGAAATAAAACAATATTGAATTTTTTTGTAATTGATGATAGCAACTCTATTCCAATTCTAGGACTTGAATCTTGTGTGCAACTAGGCTTACTTAAGAGAATAAATTTAATAACGAAAGACAGTTTACTTACAAAATACAGAAAAGTATTCGATGGTTTAGGTTGTTTTAAAAATAATTTTTCGATAAAACTAAAAGACAACGTTACACCTACTTCTAGGCCAGCGAATAGAATACCTCTATCACTTCGAATTAGGCTCAAAAATGAATTGGATAGTTTATGCAAAAGGGACATAATTGAAAAGGTAAATGAACCAGGTCCATGGGTGTTTAACATCGTTATAGTGGAAAAGCAAAACAAATCACTTAGAATTTGTATTAACCCAAGAGAACTTAATGCTGCAATAAGAGATAACTTCTATGAAATACCAACATTTGAACAGATTAAGTCGAACTTAGTTAATAAAAGATACTTTTCTGTCTTTGACCTCAAAGAGGGCTTTTGGCAAGTGGCCCTTGATGACAAAAGTAAAGATTTGTGCACATTTAGTACAATTTATGGTTGCTTCAGATTTAAGCGACTCCCTTTTGGAGTGAAAATTGCTTCAGAAGTATTTCAGAAACTAAATGAGAAGAATTTTGGTGATATAAAAAATGTAACTGTTTACACAGATGATATTTTGATATCAGCTGAGAATGAATATGAACATGATGCAACTGTGGAATTGGTAATGAAAAGGGCATTGGAAAGAAACGTTAAATTTAATTGGGACAAAGTACAGTTTAAACAGAGACAAGTTTTGTTTTTAGGGCATGAGATTTCGGAAAAGGGTATTGCGTACGATAGAAACAGGTTAAAGGGAATTGAAGATTTAGGGGCACCAAAGTGCAAGAAGGGCCTGCAGAAACTTATGGGTTTTATAAATTATCTTAGAGAATACATTCCGAATCTTGCGGAGTTGTGTAGTCCATTGCGTGAGCTTATGAAAAATACTGTAGTTTTTAATTGGTTACCGGCTCAGGACAAATGTTTAAATAACATAAAGAATTTGATACTACAGGCACCATATTTGAAACCATTTAACGTGAACGAGAGAATCACCTTGCAGACAGATGCCTCTAAAAATGGATTAGGGTGCACCTTGTTGCAAAACAGAAGGCCTGTGCGCTTTGCGTCTCGAAGTTTGACAGATGCTGAAACCAGGTATGCACAAATTGAAAAGGAGATGTTAGCTGTCGTGTTTGCTTGTAGGAAGTTTCATTCATATATTTATGACAGGCAAGTTGAAATAGTCACGGACTACAAACCCCTTTTGGGCATTATGAATAAAGATTATAACAAAATACCATCGGCAAAGTTACAAAGAATGAAATTGAGGCTGGAAAAATACTACTTATCATTTAAATACTTACCTGGAAAATACCTTTATCTAGCAGATTGGCTATCTAGAAGCTTTTCGGGGAGAATTGAGAAAGAGGATGAGATGGTGCACACTATAAATGTAAGCGATAGGAAAAAAGCTTTATTTCAACAGGCAACAAATAATGATGAAACTTTAAAAATAGTAATGAAATATTGTAATGAAGGTTGGCCTAAGGATGAAAGGCTAATAGAGCCAAATGTGAAATTTTTATGGAGAATGAGAAATAATTTATTTGTAGAGGAGAATTTAGTATTTTATGATGATCGATTATATGTGCCACACAGTTTGCAGAGCACTGTTTTACGCCACCTCCATATGTCACACATGGGTATAGAAAAAACTAAGGCCAGGGCAAGAACACTTTTATTTTGGCCTAATATGAATCAGGAAATAGAATCTATGGTAATGGGTTGCAAAATGTGCCAGAAATTTCGATCATCAAATATTAGAGAACCACTCATGAACCACTCATTAGGCAGTGGTCCTTATGAGAAAATTGCAATGGACATCATGGAAGCAAACGGAACAGAATATTTAGTTATAGGTGACTATTTATCTAAATATTTAGACTTAATACCTCTCGGAAAGAAAACAGCTATGGCTATAAGCCAAAAGCTTTTAATACCTTTTTCAATTTATGGATATCCGAAGGAAATAGTTGCGGACAATGTTCCATTTGGATCATATGAGTTCAAAAGTTGGGCACAAAGATTTAGATAATAAAATTACCACTGTTAGTCCTCGATATCCCAAATGAAATGGATTTGCAGAGAGAATGGTACAAATTGCAAAGAAGTTGGTACTTAAATGTATTGAGGGAAAGACTAATATGTGGCAGGCCTTACTAGAATACAGAAACATGCCAATTAAAAATTCAGAGCTTTCACCAACAGAGCTTCTAATGGGTAGGCAAACAAGATCCTTGGTTCCTGGGAAAAATAAGTTTTACAAAAGGGACAATCTATGTAATAAAATATTACCCATCTTAAACAAAAACAATTTAGTAAACAAGAAACACTATGACAAAAAATGTAAAGAGGGACCAGAGTTTCAAAAAGGAGAACAGATATGGATTAAAGAAAATAGACACTGGTTTCCACGTAGAATTCTGAGAAAACATGATACTCCTAGATCCTATATGGTAGAAAGGGATGGCAAATGTTTTCGCAGAAACTCCCATTTTCTAAGATCTAGAATTTAAGAATATGTAATTATAATAATAATAAAAATAATAATGTTAATAATTATTATTATTATTATTCATATGATAGGAAAACTTTCAAAATGAAATATTTATATTTGTTTAACACATATATGTATGTATACTATCATGAAATACATGTAACTTATATACATATGTAATTATTCTTAAGGAGGGAAATGTAGGATTTAGTTAAATATATATTAATCACCCCATGTAATATTTATATATATATGTATATGTGAAACACCTTATGCAAGATATGTCATACACAGATGTCAGACGTAAGACGCACATGGAGAAATACACATTAAAGAATACACACTAAATAATACAAATACAAGGCGTCTCGAAATTATCTTGTATTTACCAGAGTTATCCTCTATTCGTCGATTATAACTGCAATTTACGAAATTCAAGATCTCACGTATTTACCGTAATTTATTCGAATGGTACAAAAATACTAGGCATCTCGAAATTAAAACTCTTTCGAATAAAAAGTCTCCGGAATTTATTTTTTATTCGCTGTAGCTTAGCCGCATGTTAGGCGAATGCAAGGTCTACCGAAATTATCTTATATTCTTCTTACTTTTGCTATATATAAGGTTTCATCATAATTAAATATTTTAGCGAATATGAGGTCCCCTGAAAATAGCTTAAAGAGTATAGTGGTCGCATGAAATTATCTTGTATTCGGCGTAATCTTATCATCTGGTAGACAAATATACATTCATTGTTATAGTTTCGTTAATAAAATAGCTGTGTTCATACAATACCATCTACGTATTGAGGGAAGGAGAGTTTTAGTAATACCCTGGGAATACTGAAACTAGTTCTAGCTCGATAAAAAACTGCGTTACAGTACCCCGAAGGGTGCTCACATACAGGCAATCGGTAGATTTGGTGCCTCGGACCAATAGTGGATTGGCATAGACTGGTACCCGCTAATTTTACGTATGTGCTATGATTTTTTGGACAAAAACCCGTGTTATTTCGTAACACAATATTCTCTTATCTCTACACTTTTAGTTCATGTTTATTCCAATTTTTTAATCCCTCTAAATAAATGACTTTCCCATAATCATTAAATTAGCCATTTGTTTCATTGACTTTCACTTTTTTTAATTCATGGAGGCTTATATTAGACACCAAGCTGGATGGGATGGCAATTTATGGATTTTTACCACACACGTGTATGCACTGGTGTTGTTATAGTGGAGGAGCATTTTTGCATCGCCAAACGCTCTTTGTTTTTTGCTTCATATTGAAGTATGTCAAATACTACAACTTGGCCTTCTTTGGTGCACGTTTACATAGAGAAGTTCTAAACTAAGACAATTCTTTGGGCTCCGGTGTGTTGTGATAAATCCATGTTGCGGCATAAAAACTCCTTCGTAGGCTCTCCTCCCTCTGGGTGCAAAGTAGCGCCCCCATTTACATATACTAATTTTAAAGAGTTAAAAATACTTTATTTTAATCCATAGCGACTTGTATTTGGTCTCATTTTCACGGCTACTTTTGATAATAATTTGTAACACCTTTACATCGAAAATAAATATACCGAATTTGTTTTTCAATTTTCGCCACCAGACGCTTAATCTTACCACACTATCCTTTTATATTCCCCTTATTTAATGCAGTCCATTTCCTTGTAGACGTTAAAAAAGACTTTTGCATATTTTCTCTGATTTTATGTATAAATCATTTCCTTTTAACAGCTTTATCAACACCACTACCACCACTACCTCCATCCACACAAACATAACCCCAAATTTATGACTAAAGGTATGTTTTGTATAGATGTGCAAATACACACTCATGCACAGAAGTATAAACTTTAGTAGCGTAAAACCAACAAGAGTTAAAAATGTTGTCGGCCAAAACTTAAATTCGCGCTAAGTAAATTGTACCTGTGCATGAGTGTGTGCGGTTGGTATGCGGGAGGAAATGTTACAAAAAATAAAAAATTATGTAAATTTTACTTTAAAGATGACACACACGTTTCAACTCAACGATGTTGCGTTTTTGCAGTTAAAAAACCCGCGCGAAAATCTGTAAAAATATACATACATATATGAAACAAACAAACCACTCCACCTTCTACGCCAATGTTAAATGTATATAAACGGAAGTGTGCTGCTCCGAGAGTAAACGCACATGCACATGTAGGTACACACACACACAGTAAACAAGTATTTGCTGGTTGTGTATGATCATCAAACCGCATTCAAATTGTAAGTCTGTATATTGGGCTTGTTATATTTTTTGAAACGGTATGGCAAGGTCACAAGTGCTGCAAAGTTAGTTTTATATACATACGATCAGAAATAGCAAATATAGCAAATAGTTATATCTAATAATGCCCGGAAATTCTGGAAGATTCTTCATCTTTTAGTTGCGCTAATTATTCAAAATTTGTTTGGGCGGTTGGGTTCATTTTATTATGAAACATCAACCAAAATTCTTCGGCGATTGGTCATATTTTGAGTTAGGCGATTTTTACTTAGGCAGTTAATCATAGAGCCTTCAATTTTATTTTACATTCGAACAAGCTGTTCAGAGATATTTTTGTCGTTGGCACGAGTTTAGAGAACTTCTTCTCCGTCTGCTGATTTGAGCGTTGACAAAGTTGGGCTTGAAATATGATTGACAGGTGAGGCCGCCTATCTATAATACTAACCAAAACACGTTATTAGATATAATAATTTGTGTACGCACTGGCTTATAAATAATTAACTAGCTAGGACATCTCATGCAGGTATTTGCCCAACAATGGCATGATCACGACAACCATATTATATTCTTATGGTTAATAATATATTGTTGTGGCAAGCATATATTGGTTATTTGAAAACATTATTTTAGTTTTGATAAGCAAGTTATTGCTTATATTTAACTGTGATTTCCATCCATACAGTATAATTTTTACTTAAGGTCTACAAACAAATTATTTTAACTATACAAGAATATTATAATAACTCTAACTATAAAATAATCTTAATAGACATAATATCCAAAATTCTTTTAGTGTTCAAGTATAATCTGAGGAAGCTTCGGCTTAACTGGTTAGGGAGTTGACTATTATCCTTTCGATTCCTTTAGTTACCTCTGCCACTGCCAATCAGTTACATAAACTTTGTTGCTTTCTTCGAGCTTCGAAAATTGGTTTTGAAACATGGAAGCTATAATACATTTTGGGTTGTACATATGTAGGTGGCAGGCACCTCCGTTATAAAACCCGGGGAAATTGAATGCTTCTTTTGTGATTTGACAAATGTGTTTATTTTTTAAAGCAATAGATTATACATCCGTACTGACTAAAGAAAATTACAGTTGCTGAATTAACTTTAAAAATTTACCTATTTAAAAAAGTTTTGCCATGTACGTCGAACAGAGTCATTATTAGCATAAACAGATCTGTAGTATTTTAAACCTAGCAGGAACAGTGATATTAATTTTACTAAGTGTTTATTTTGACTAAAACAAATAAAATGTTGAGCAACTATCGACGACCATTTAAAGTTGGCTACTTAATAAGGCCAAGTCTTCCCATATACGACAGCAGAACATGCAAATTTCTTCCAAGACCACGTAGGCAAAACATTAAAACTGCTTTTGAGCTGATGCCATGCTATTAAACGGCAGTTTAGACGGTAAGACTTTACGTACGTAAAATCTAAGAGAACATAAAATGAAAAGCTATCCGTATGAGAAAATAGAGATTAAAAATCGTATGGTTTTTTTTCGTACATTTACACCATTGGTGTTGAATAAAATGATGTAAAATTGAAACAGCTGTTGTTAAAACAATAAAAAAATTAAAAACAAATAAAATATGCCAAATTTAAAAAAAAAAAATAACAAGGAAAAGGTTCTTGGTTCTTCTTGCCATAATAAAAAAAACTGGAAAACATCAATAATAAAAGAGATAGACGCATTTGGTGCCGCGAATGGCTTATACGGTATATGGACAAGGATCTCACACACATCGCTGTAAAGGAATTGCAGCTTGAGGATCCCAAAAGTTTTATTAATTTTTGTAGACTTTCTAAACAAAGTTTTGAGCTTTTAGAAATTGATATTAACCATTGATATTATTGTGGTACAACTCATGCCTTGGATTGTACAAGCTTTCCTTCTCTCTCCATGGCTTTATCAAACCCAACACTGCTTTTTGGCTGCACTCCATCTAAAAAGGAATATATTTATATAATTAAAAATCAATTTTTTTACCTTAACAAGAATTGGAGAATTGGTTAAACACTCTTCCATGTCAATTTTTTTATGAGCTAAAACAAAATTAAAAAATTTTCAAGTTCTTTTGCCAAAAGTTTATTGTTTACAAAAATATTTGTGATGCCAACTGAGCCTATTTTGCACTATATTCAGCCGGTTTTGAGATATTTTGAGGAGTTTTATCTTTGAAAAGTTAGAATTAATAAGAAAAACGCAACCCTGATGTAATGAAGTAGAATAGTTTTTGAAAAATTTCAAAAAAATAAAGAGAGCCGTACGACTGTCAAATTTCCATCCGTATTTTCTCTCAATGTCGGACAGTTTCATTACATATTATGTTTAGACGATACTACTTGTACTCTTCTACACAAAAATTTTACATGTCCTATTACTTGTAGTAAGTATTAGTTTTATTGTAGTTAAGGCTGTGATCCAATATCTGCTGTGCCTAAACAATATATGTATGTGTTTGCATTTGTTAGTACTTAAATTCAATAAATCGATTTTACACCATCGATGCCAGACCGTAGTAAATGATGACCATTAAAGTCGTTAAAAGAGTTCATAAGGTGGACGTCTATACTTTAGAGTTAAAAATCAAAGACGAAAGATCATTGATATATAAAATAGTACACAGATGACTGAATTGAGGATCGTGAAAATGGACTGGGATAACTTTTGATACAACACTTCTTAATTTAGCTAATAAAGTAAGACCCAATATTTTTTAGATACAATTTGATCCATGGTATTATCGAAATACTAAACCCCATAAGCGATAATATACATACTCGTATGTAGTCAAATATTATGATTTACTCTATCGAACGCTTTGCTAAAATCTGTGTATATCTGTTTTTCCATCGATCACCCTGAACTGGATTTTCATTCCCAGAAGAAAAATAGCTTCTGATTCCCTAATACTCTATGTGTAAAAAGGTCTTACATGCATTAAAATCGATCGCATTGAAATTAATAATCTTCTGGCCTACTCGTCGTTAAACAAATTTCAGATGAAGCGAAATAAGCAACTTCGAGAAATAGTTTGGTGTGTATTTCGAATCGGTGAAGTCAGTCATTTTCAGAAAAATGCAATGATGCGTGTGTGAATAGCATTTCGTGTGTCAGCACAATGCCTCTCCATGCCATCTAAAACGTGCGGCGGTGATTAGGTTAATTGTTTTGTATTATTTACTGCATTCAAAAAGCGGAGGATATAATTATTTTAATATACCTAAAACCAAAAAACAAAGCCGTCAATATAAGTAGCGCACTCACACTTCGTTTTCATACTTCGAACTTGAGACTGTTGTTGCCGAAATGTCAGATTGTTTGCATGGTTACCCTTCTGTCTATGTGACTGACTGCCAGTTTACAGGCTTTTGCATGGCTGGCTGTGGGGTGCTGTGCATATTGCCGTTGTTGCCGTTATTGTGTATATAATGTTGTTTAGCACTGCATAAATTAAGAAGTTGCTTTCCACTGCGATGAGTGCTTAAAATGCATTATTTACACAGCAATAAAGCGTAAAAATCAACCTACAGAATTTAATTGTAGCAAAAACCAAAACAAATAGTGTACGAAAGTATGTGAACCATATACCATGAGAAAAATAAAATTACAATAAATACTGGGGAAAATACCATTATTGTAGAAAAGTTCCTCTACTAAATAAAAATGTGAAAAATGTAATAGTCGTATGAAGAAAAACAAAATATTAAAAAATTAGAATTTAAAATTGTTTGCTGTAGTAAGTTTTTGAGTAGACACAATAAGTTCGTTGAGGAGCAACTACAGTTTAAACTTTACAAATTGGAAAATGGTTACAAGTTAAAAGTTACTTTTTTTTAATAACTATATGCCAATACTTTTCTATGTATTAAAGTTTGGGAAAATAATAATATACAAAAGGTTAAAGTGGTGGTACAAAGTGGGTGGTTGGCATATACGAGTATGACTTGATTTTCTTAAAAACAAATTTGGTATTCAAAATGTAAACGGAGCTCCCTTGGTTTTGTAGTAAATTGAAATGTAAAGAAAAAATTCGATTTGTTATTTTTTGGCTTCGTTAAAGGAAAAAGTACAAGTAGTTAAAGCATGAACCATTAGACAACATAATTAATTGCAGAAATGTTTTTGGTCTTTCGGACTTTGAAAATATTTTTATTTATATTTTTCAATGGAGTTTTTAATAATTCATTTTTTTATGAACTAAAAAAAGTAGGACGTGGCTACTTGAAGCCACTGAAAGTTCGCCTACGAGACATCACAGCTGGATATTCACAAACCGCATGGATATATGCTGGCTCACCGAACTCCGTTTAATAACCTCTTTGTGTCTAAGAGAGTCTGGTAACCATCCTTCATTATTCTGAGCCGCTTCTTGTAGAGAATCGGAGTACCTTGGAAGGTTTCCGAGTTGCACTGTAATAAAGTATGTCTTTAGTGGCGACAAAATTATGACTCCCCCACAAACTGGTTTTAACAATCGCATAGGGTGACCAGACAGAAATAAGAGAAAGTGTAAAAATTACAAATGGATGGCATTTGCCAGTGCATTCAGTGGAGTTTGCCATTTCATCGTTCCACTCCTGCTGAACGTATGGAAATATTGTTAAAAAACATTATCGGAATGTCGGCTCAGAAACAAATACGTGAATTTCATCATGAGATGGTTGGTTATCATCGACTCAGTGTGCAAGTGATTTGTCTAACGATGGAAAAGTTTGGACCTTTCGTCGGTATTGAAGTCGGCACCAATTTGATATCTCATATCGCTGTTGTTTTATATAATATTTTTTTTTGTCTATCATATTGTTGCCATAGCAGGGTGCTGATCTCATGCTGTTAGTGTGATAAATGGCTGGGCTCCTGGTTTTTTAACGACAACAAGTTCGTGTAATATAATCCAACCTGGTCTCAATTTCTAAAAATTCCTTGAGGCTGATGTCAGAGATCAGCTACATTTTTATACCTCTTACGATTCTTGTCAAATTTTTCCTAACGCAAACGAAGATTGTGACTTAAAGACAGCTGGGTATTTCTCCGTAAAAACAAATCTCTCAGGATCATAATGTCCCACTCCATATCAGCGTTATCTTGTTTGTTGGTATCTCTTTGACTTATTTGACCCTCGAACGGTTTCAAGCGGTCAGATATTCTGATGTAGTCGTTTGCATCCGCTGAGTACTCCTGTGCTGTATCACATTTTATTTTAAATCAACGCGTGTTTTCATAGTTTATAGTCACACTACTGAACGTTTAACAAAGCCGCTATAATCATTATTATGCTCAAAAAAGTTTTATATTGTGAGAACGTGTTGTTTTGAATACATGTTTCATTTTTAGTAACCCGCCATGTGTCAAAATTGTTTCTTTTAGTTGGCCACTCTTTTTCACACAAATTTCGGTGGCTAAAACGTCAATATAATTGATTTGCGACTTTCATGAATCGTTTTAAACTAAATAATAGTTATTAAATGTATTTTGTTTTCGGTGGTTATTTTCAAAAACAAAACCAGTCTTACATCGCATTTATTTGCCAAAGATGAATTCGCACTATTTTTGCTTAAGAAAAATGCTTCGAAATCACTTTTTAATCATTCCAAGTTTTGTTTTAATTACAAACACACTTCAAAGGATTTAAGAAGATTCAAATACAAAATACAGAACACTTGACAGTAATGCCTGCCGGAAATGGCTCTTCTTTCACACGAATAAAGAAAAGTTAAAAAGAAGACGTAAACAATTTCTTCTTCAATTTTATTTAAATGTTTCTGTTCATGTGTCTTCGCCTTTAATTCATTTATTTCTTATTCAACTACTTTGATTCTGAACAAAGTAGAGGAATCATGTTACTTATTTTTTTATTGTTATTTGTTTCCCTTTTGCAACTCAGACATAAGTTGCTTAATGACATTTTATTTTACTTTATTTCTGCCCAGTAGACAAAATGTTGCCATAGCCAAACTTAATTACATGCTGCTTAAAAAAAAAGAAAAATTAAAAGAAAGACAACAGCAACAACAACAAAATATAATTCATCATTCTATTTCCCTACTTCCTTTGAAGCGTTTTTAATGTATTTTGTAATTCTTAAGCAGCAGTAAGTAAAACGAGGTTTATTGCAATAGAAATTGAGTTTAATTGCAATTTAAATGAACATTTTGTAGTCAGGATATTTAAAATGTAAAGTTCGTAGGATAAAGTAAGTATTTTTGGAAAACGTAAGACACATTTTTATTATAGAGAAAGGGAAGCAAATTTATGTAGAGTAAGTATGACGAGAAAATTACAGCGATTTCCTCGTAATTGAAAGGGAAGAAATAAAGTGCTAACAAAGAGTTTCCAAACAAGGACAGATCCCAAAGTTAAGTGCCATTTTTGTAGTCGCTAGCTAATTAGCACATAAGGTCTAAACTAAGGCTAGCTAATGGTGCTGCAAAATATGCTCGATTCTCTCCACGGAATTGACGATTTTAATTACTTCGCGGAGTGGGCAAATGGTATCCGTCGTTAATTAGTTTTACTAACTGATCTTGTGTCAGTTTTCTGAGACCTCAATCTTAGCATCGCGCAAGCATGGTTTACCTGTGTTATATGTACACTAACTCTGTTCCAGAGTTCTTAAAATTTTAGCATTATACTATACATTTGATTTTCCATTGTAGAACACCCGCCATTCGCCAGATCTACTACTACATGCCTCATATTCTCGTCATCCACGTCCTGGAAAACGTTATACTTATCCTGACCATGGTATCAGCTTTATCATTCGTATATATGTCTAGCATGAAATTGGTGAATTATGTTATCTTCTCAGCTAATGCCGTATTTATTGGTTTGGTGTAGTCTTTAGATATCTGAAATTTTTATAATAGATACTTGCTGACTTTCCGGATTCTATATCTGTTTGGCATATCACACATATCACATTTGCCGGTTTGTCAATATGAAATGACCTCCCTGAATACTCCGCTGTACTCGTATGGGGATATCATAACTCTTATGTATGATTTTTTATTGTTCCTGTTATGACGAGGATCCTCACCAGGAGATTTGGTGTTCCATTTGCATTGTTACACAAGTACTCCATATGCGGTTTTAAGCTTAAATTTTCACGTAGCAAAGTTCCTAGACGATTACTGGTGCTGCGGGTTCTCCTATCTGTATTATAAATTTTCTGTCCTTTTAGGCGGAGGTTCATCGATGCTAGCTATAAATAATAATACTCCGTAATATTTTACAGTAAAGATCCTAGAACTGATTTTGAACCCGATGTAATTTCGTACTACTGCAGAATGTTCTTTGGGAAAAGTAATCCCTGTTTTTATGAATCAAAAACATCGACATAGAGTTTCTTCTGAATGAGGATATTACACAGAGTTAAAGGCGTTTTTAGTAGGGTTACAATAGCAAAGAGTTTGCGGACTTTTCTTTTACAGTTATTTACTTGAATTCCTCTCGGCTAGCGTACCAAGAAGTTTAAAGTGTTTCCAGATCAACCTTATTTCGAACAAATAACTTGCTAGTGATTTCATACCAAAAGCTCTGTTTCTTTCAATCTTTGGGCAGATCTCAATATTTTCCTTCTTCATTACTACACTCTCGTTTTGGAAAATCGTGTCAATGAATGTATAGTTCGTACATTGGAAATAATTCCTTAACTACATTATGTAAGTATTGACAAGCCTTATTTGTGTGCAGGAAGATGAAATTTAGAGTCCGAGTTTTTGTAAAATATCTTAAAATACCTGCTGTTGCTATTTCTGAAGGTTATTGGCGAACCCTGCCTTCTTTTAATTCTTTTTTGATATCTACGCCTGAGTAAAGAAAAAAAATTTTTTTAATATGTTTATGTTGGAAACCGTTAATCTTTATTAATTAAGGACTAGAGCCGCACCTTTTAGACTTTGTCTAGACACTGACTGGAATCTGATTAGCATCTAACTAAATTATAACTACGTTACAGCTACTAGTATAGAAAATCAGACTGCGGCTAAGCTATCAATAGACAAGAATATGATTAATAACTAGGACTAGATTACGTTAGACTAAACTATGGCTACTCCTTGAGTTTGAATAAACCACATATAACGATACTATGACAAGACAATGAATTGAATATCACCAGTCTTTCCCTATAGTCATACTATAGAAAATTTTAAATTGCTGCACTATTCTTAACAAGCCAACTAAATTGTTGAAAAATATATGGTTGACCATATGAGAACGATAAGATAGAAATTTAAATATGGTGACAACGGTGTGAGATATCATATTAATTCTGGCTTTATTTTGAAGGTAAATTTATGCCACTATGTTATATAGCATAAATCCGTTGGTGCAATTTTTCAGGTCCCGGGCCAGCATGTGCGGCACAACTGCCCTCGAGCTCATGGCTTGATTGTTAGACGATGGACTTGACGTACCATCAGAGAAAATAAATTCGCATGATCACGGCGATCAATAGATGAACGCTTTCCGCAAGATGACCCAGTGGCTAAAATTAACTTCAGCAACTTTGAGCGTGGCGTCGCTTGTGTGGAATGTAGTACCGTCTTATTGGAACTGCAGCACGCATATATCGATGTTGTCGAGCTCTGGTCACAGAATGTCGGTAAAAGTCGTTTGATATCTACGGCCAATGATGGTATCGCTGCCTCTTTTCCAAAAAAGATCTGACGACGCTGGCATTAACTGCGCCGAACGGCAAATCTTTGTGAATACAGTGATATTTGGCCCAACACAGATGCTCTAATATTGGATAGTTTTCTTGTTGACTTACATATGTAGCTGTTGATCTAAAAGTTAACGTGGTTCGAGACAATATGATTTTTTTTCAAAATTGGGATCTACGGCTAACATTTTCGGCAAGTAGGTAGCGCAGTCCCGTCGTTGCCTATGGCCTCCCCTTTTCTTTTGCGATAGCTCATTGTTGGGTTGACTATCTGGCATTGCCCAATCTTTGACTTTTTCGATACTGGCCACTACGACGGTACTCTCACGCTAAAATTTTATTACGGTGGGTCTATTAGCCTTACTGAATATTTTGACAGCTGAATGAAATTGGTAGCTTTGACAGATATGACTATTAGTACGATCTGATCACCACATACGACTAATCCCGCTTACAGTTTTATATATGTTGGAGGTTTTTATTAATTATTGGCTTTTTATCATGCTTATTTCTGATTTATGAAGTAAATAGTTGTGATAGTGACGTAGCCCTGGTCAAGGTAAATACTAAAGCTATGTAGCCTAATTATCTGATTGTTATATTAATTATATATGTTTGTATGGATGTATTTGTATTTTTCATCAAAAATTAAAGTTCACAATGTTAAATAACGTAATCGACTAAATATAATTTCTGATTGCGCAAAGAGAAAAGCAAAAACCAAATAAAAAGCCGATTTCATTAATTGTCCATTTATCACTTTAAATCAATATTACGAACGCCTACAACATCACAATTTGTTGCATGTGTGTGTTTTATTTCAATACACAAGCAATACACTGAGGAAATACAATAATTTATGGCCACGTTGAAGATGTAAATCCTCCTGTGTCTGTGTGAAAATTCAAGCGAATGTAAATTAATGTAAGTTTTTCAGTCGTTGTTATGTTTTTGTTTCCTTTTCTGTTTTTGATAAATAAATGTTTAAATAAGTAAATGGACATGCAAAAGTACACATAAATATACAAATGAACACACATGCACAGATGAATGTAAGTGCATGCTCTTGCATGCATAATAATGTAAGTAAGTCGGATTGTGGTGTGTGCGTATGTAGACATGTGAAAAAAGGGTTTACCTTTACATGACATGCTGATGACATTCACATTTTAACTGGTTAAATAAAAACGATTTTGACATTTTATTTTCGTCCGTCTTTTTTCTGCATTTATTCTGTTTGGGTGATTATTTTTAATGATATATTTGGTTTATTTTTTTCATGTTTTAACGGACATTTAAATAATTTACATTTAAATAACAATTAAAATGAAAAATTCACGGAAAAAGCGAGAGCAACTTTAACGAAATTTAATTTGCTTTAAAAGCAGTTCAGAAATATTGCTCTGGGATAAATTGTGTTAGTGCAAATGCTGTTAAAGGGTTTATTGAAATAATTTACACAACAGCCGTGCCGAAATTTTTAAGTGGTTCCATAGGGTTCAAGAAAGAAACTTCTTTATGTGAAGAGAATTATAATGTTGTAGTACTTTTTATTGCTAAAAGTTCTATGGCCTTCTTTAAGGAATCTTACTACCTTATAATGTAAACAGTACCTTGGTTCCGCCTTTGTCAGCATTTTGAATTAAATCATATAGTAAGGTGCGCACCAAAATCGTGTGATGTTGTCCTTGGATAGCATGACAAAGCCGGTACTATGGAAAGACCCTTAGGAGATTTCAACACCAATTGTAAAGTTACTCATCTAGTTTCATGTGAAACAACGAAGGACGTGAAAAGATATTTAAATAGAAAATGATTTTTTATTGGTTTTAGGCTATAAAACCTCCACGAGCTGGACATGGTACGAATGCTTAAAACGAAAATCATATTGCCTGTACTATATTATGAAATTGTCCCATATTTATTTTAATCCCAAAAAAGTTCTAGTCGCCAAACGCGACAAGGTAAATGAACCTGTTTTAAATCATTTTGATTACGTTTTTCTTGATGTTTTCTTTTGCGCTTTTTTGTACAAAAATGCAAAAAGTACTTTTATTGAAAAAAGTACCATAGCATTTTAATTGGAAAAAGTACCGTATGGTTTTCTTGCAAAACACTTTTGTAGTATTTCTTTTTAAATAGTAGTAGAGTACGTGGCTTGATAAAATATTCGAACTTTCTTCTATTAAAAAAGACTTTAGTACTTTTTAGCAAATAAATTTAACATACTCTTTATCAAAGAAATTCGTCTTGAAAATGAGGTGAATTTATGCAAGAATTATTTGAAGAGTGATTTCAGGGTTACATAAATAAGTATTTTTAATGAATGAAAAACTTAATTATTCAATTTTGCTTAAACTTTAGTAACTTGTTTTACATTAAGCTTATTAATTATTGATGCAAGAAAAAGTTTTTAGTACTGTTTTCTATAAAAAGTGGTTAATGACTTTTGGAAGATAAATTACTTTTATTAATATTGCACATGATATGAACTGTAACAGATGTTTAGTAAAATATTACAAATTTTGGACGCAGTACCTTCTGATCCAAAACTATTTTTTTATTAATGCTTATTTACTTTAATCTTAAGCTCCTAGATTTTTATTTAACAAAAATTAATTTGGTACCTTTCCTGCAAAATGTGCTATAGTATAATATTTGCAAAAACTATTTTAGGGCTCTACTTGCATAAAGTACTTTAGTACAACGTTTTTAAATAGTACTGGAGTACGTTTTTCGGAAAACCATTTAGCACTTTTTTCCCAAAAAAAGCTTTTAAATTTTTTATTAAAAAATATATTGTATAAATATTGTATAGAATAAAATCGTTTTGAAAATTTAGTAATTTTTTTGTAAAAAGTACTTTAGTAATTTAGTACTTTTTTATCCCAGAGGTTCTTTATTGCCTTAGGATGCACGAAAAACATGTATAAGTATTTTTAGTGCAATAAATACTTAAGTACTTACTTTTGCGAACGTGTTGTTTATTTGTTGTGTAATAAATTTATTTATTTTGGATGCAAGAAACTATTTTTGCACAATATGTTTTTAGCATTTTATTACTGGTTTGGTATTGAAAAGGACTGGCGGCTTTTGAAACCGATGTGAACGGGAAAACTAGTTTAGTCAAGAAGTATACAAATAAAACACAAAATGAACTTAGTACTTTTTAATGCAAAACAAGCTTTGGTACTTTTTGATAAAAAAAATCTTTTTTTTAAGTTCTAGGAATCGCATTAGTTTTGGTACAAAAAGTACTGAAGAAAATTTTTGGGAAACATTTATTTGGGTATTTTTATTTAAGGACAGTCCGTTCCTTTTTTTATGATTAAAACTTTCAGGGGTTAATCATTTTGGTTCCGTGATAAAAAAAGTCACTATGGATGTATAGGGAAGCTCTAGAGTGTTTTTTTTGTATAACGAGTAGTTTTACCCCTAAGTTAGTATTATCGTAAATTTTTAGTGCGAAAAACTTTACTGAACGCCATTTTAATGCAAAAACTTAAATAATTTTTATATACAAGAGAACGCTAAAACTTTAGCACTTCAATGTCAATTACGTATTTTTATTTAGAAAGTACTTCAAACTTGTTCACTTGTTAGTGAACTTAATTTTGCTGATATACACGTTGTGAACGTTCCGTCCTGTGTATGATCCCACTAGACACTCACCCAGTCAATTTAAAGTGGGTAGTTTTTCTTCATCATTTAAATTTTTTCTAACAATTTTGCATTCAGACGAATATCCACAACTCTGAGAACGCTTAAACACAGCATAAGTGCAGCGTTATAGAAACATTTAAAATTTAGTATGTTTTTCGCTCGAGTGCATTTCAGAACATATGGCACTTGTAGTTTAATATTTTTTTTTTATTTTTTCCCATACAATCAAGTTCGCTTAGTCCTACTGCAGTTATTTCCAAGTTCGCTTATTTTTCAAACAAATGTTGCTAAAATTTGTGTTGTGTTTCTGTTTGACTGTTCACTTCTTTGTTTTTCAAAGTTCACAGTCGTGTGTGCCTTAAACTTGAAAAAGACTAGAAAAACAATTGGAACATGTTTGCTAGAGATTTTAATTTTGTTTTAAAGTGTTTTATCTCTTTTTTCGCTTTGCTTCCTTCATCATGAATTTGGTTGTTTTGGCTCCTTTTTAGTTTCAGTTAGAGCAGGGAATAGTATACGAGTATTGAATTTAGTATTCCAAACAAGTTTTCGTTTATCCATTGTTGTTGCCGCACCAAGATGTTTTAGTTGCGATTTGTTACATTTTTGTTTATCATTAGTGTCCCTGTTAAAAACTGTCACTTTGTTAAGTGGGGATAAAGATTACAAGGAGTCGTTGTTGCCCAATACCCATATGTTTGGTCGAGTTATTTGTGCTGCAGATTAGCCGAGAAACACGTCTTAATACTATAAAGCAATTGTTTGTAAGGCTTAAAAATCGTTGTTTTTTTCACAACATTTGGGTTGTAAAATTAGACTGAACATTTGTGGTACAATTTTGGCTGATAGCAGTGGTTTGCCACGGCGATTGATTCGCAAATACTTTACGCTGTCGTTAAAGAAACGCTTGAATATTTTTGCTTATTGACTTTAAGTTGTTGAATATGCCTAGTGAAAGGAAAAAAATATAAAATAACATAAGTTTTTTCGTTACGAAATTCATATGTGAATTTTGCAATTCACAATTTTGAATTTCGTTAATATTTTGTATTCAAAAGTTTTCAGATTTGTGAATTTAAAAGCTTGATATTTAATTCGAGTTTTAGAAATTATGAAAAGCTTTTTAACTATTTAATAAAATTTTTCTTTTCATTTTGCTAGAGGCACAAGTCACGCGTCGTTATCGTCATCGTTTAAGGTAGAGAAGTATTTTGCGTGACACTCTCGTATATATTGAAGGGCATGACTACGATTTACTGTGATAAGTTACGTTTTCTTGTTACATAGGTTACCTTTAAACACGCTTGACTATAGAAATCGCTATAAGGTACTACGATGATTGTGATACAGATTATATTTTGCGTTGTTTGCCTCACTTAATTTAAGTATTAAACTCCCGATGCCGCTGTCATTATTGCAGAATATGAAACCATTAAACCTCACGAAGGATTTGCAGTTAGTTTAAAGATCTCGTGTGTGTGTGTGCGCCGTCATAAATGCCTTCGGAAAGTTAGAGTTTTTCTGATAAGTTTGTAGATAAACATATTAGTTCTCTACTCAACTACAACAGGGGTACAAACCATTAATAAGGAAAACTATATTCCAAAACGATCATTATGGAAGAATTTTATTGTTGGACTTAAATAGATACCTACAATTAACTTACTATAAATTTTAAATTGTATTTTTTTGGGCGGCACGTAAAATTCTTAGAATTTTTCGAATGGAGCTATTTTAATGTTAAAGTAGGGGATATCGAAGCAGACCGCTTACCATATGAGTCGTTTTTTGAACCCATGCATTCCTCGAATTTATTTCAGGATCTCGATTTGCAATTTACGACTACCTCATATCCATTAGGTCTCGTGCTAACACCAGCCTTTCCTCTTAACTGTAGTGAAGTCAGACTGTTGACTTTCTGCCTTACCACGGAGTCTCTTGTAGTGCTAGAATTCGTCTAATGGTACTAACATTTAACAAGTGTCTGCCTTTGGTCCTAAGCCATATGCTGCACACAACTTGTGCGCTACTCCCTTAGCCTCTTCCAGGCACAGTCTGATTTCAGGATTTCACATTGCAGCATCTTCACTCGCACTAGGCTATTCCCCATTGTAACTGGGGGTCTTGGTCCACAGAACTTCATAGCAGATCCCCTTCGTGCTAGTTTGTATGCTGTTTCTTTCCAGTTGTGGCTATGTGTCCTTTAACCAACATCAGAGTTTCCTAATCATTCACCGAGGCACATGCGATTGGTTTTAGAACCGACTGATTTTCAAGTGCAAAAAAAATCTTTCTTTGATGTACCCGAAAACCTATAAGGATTTAAACTCTCTGCGCTTCCTTCTTCGATTGAAGAGTATAGTGCCAGATTTGCTAGCTTTTATGGTAAGCCCCAGTTCATTGCACCATGTTCTGGTTGTTTTAAAAGCCTGTCCCTTTCAACTTTGAATGGCCACGATAAACTTACCACTAACCACAAATGGCAGATCGTCGGCATACGCAATCGTATATATGGCTGTTGAGTCCAGTTTGCAAACAAGGCCATCAACGTTAATGTTTCACAAAACAAGTGATGAAAGTGCTCCCAACGCGATCTCCTCTACGCTTAGGTGAAGAATTTATCACCTTCACGAAAGAGATCTTGTCTAAGGCAGCTGCAAGGTCCATAAAGCCCAACAAAACTGCTACAGCATTTGGCGACTCTTTTAACTTTGTGCAGAGCGTTATCAGTAGATCTACCTATTCTATAAGTACGTTGGTATTGAATCAAGACCCTACCCATGACCACATGGTTTTCCAGGAAGTCAGGCAACACTGTCGTCATTATTTTCTAAAGAAAATATGTAAAGCTAACTGGCGTGAATGACTTAGCTTCTATATAGTCCCTCTTATCCGGTTTGGGAAGAAAGGCAACCTTGGTTTTCCACCAAGCCAGCGGGATATATCCCATCGCTAGACAGACCACGAAAATTTCTCTAATCCTAACAATCAAGTCGTTTATACACCGCTGTAATAAAAAAAGGAAAAATGCCATCCATACCAGCCGCTTTAAATGATGCTTTCTTTGAAAGAGATTTACAAGCAGAATCTAACCATCTATTAGAAATCACGAATGATATTGTGCTTCATTCGCGCTAACAAAAAACTTCTAGTTAATCAATTAATTATCCAAGCTTTACGGTTGAAATTTTTAGTATTCCTTTATAAATTGAGGCGTGAGTCGGATCCTGTTAGTGTTGTTAAATTCATCCAATGATTGAGTTAATGCAAGTTTTTAAAGTGTGAAAATGTGGGTTCTACGATCGTTTTGTGTGCTTATAAATTAATGAATGAGTACGACACCAAGGCACGCCAAAATGTACACACATCTGCAACCACTATACATTCTTTGAAATTGTTGTCCGCTGACGTGAAAAGAAATTTGAAGCTCTCGGGAATTTTAAATTAAATTTTTTTCGTCTCATTAACAGCTACAATAAAGTCAAAATATTTATTGTAACGAGATCTCTTCGAGCAAACTGAGAACAACTCCTTTCCTTATGTGTGAGATTCGCGCTGTAAATAGTGCCAATGTGAAGCATTTAATATTTAATATCAATCAATCGCAATGTGGTATACAGCTATGTAGTGCATGTGGGTACGTGTTAATGGGAATCAATAGTACTCATGCGACTTGTTTATTTTCATATTAAATTCTTTTTGTTGTTTAAGATGCGGTTACACAACACAATTTGACTATACAAATTACTAAAGAAATGTTCGTGTTTTGTTCCCTCAATCTTTACAACTTTTATATATTTTTCTTAGTTTTTCCTTTTGTGTTTTTCACAATACTTTTGCAATAAGAAAATGCGTCAGTTGCAGTTTGTGTTTGTTTTTTGTTTTAGAAAATAAGTAAGAAACATAAAATTTCTTAAAAAAAGCAAAGTAAAAATTAAATAAAAGTAGTAAAACTAAAAAATAACCAACCATTGAGTAACACAATTGCGTCACGTTGCCTGGTATAGTGTGGTAGCAATTCTATAGAGCATTTGTTTCTGAACGATCGCAACTATAGAAGTCGTACAACTAAAACTGTTTTATTATTGTTTAAGTTAAGGCACATACATTCCTTGGATTTATAACAAGTCATTTACACATGACTTATTGTTATTTTTAGTAAAATTTTTAAGAGAAGTCTGAAAAATTTTTGAAAAACTATGTAGGTTAGGTTGAGTTAAATTTTATACAATTCATTGAACACTTTCGTGTCATTACAAAACATCTTAGTTGTATAATATCTAAAATAAAGGGTGAAATAAATTTTATTTTAGCATTGAATTACTTCACGAAAGGTTTCTAATGTAAGAGCTATAGTGGTCGGCATATTTATTTTGACAAAGTTTAGTGAAGAATTGTTTTATTGTTTTTTAATATTGAAATTCTAATAACGGCACAGTTATCATAATATTTTCTTTACACTAATTCTTAAGCATACGTATGCATAATATTTTGTTAAAATCTGAAGAGAGAAATGCAATTTGGTACAAGAATTTGTAACGGCATAATTATTTTGACATTCTATAATTTCATCTCATTTTGTTTTTGTGTTAAGCGGTCGTTGTTGAGTATTAAGTATTAATATTCGATGAAAGATAAATAAAAAAGTTCTATTACTAT
Source organism: Phania funesta (assembly GCA_963932375.1). Taxonomy (NCBI): domain Eukaryota; kingdom Metazoa; phylum Arthropoda; class Insecta; order Diptera; family Tachinidae; genus Phania; species Phania funesta. Next base: position 95,285,003 of record OZ010653.1, on the reverse strand, counting down.
TGTGTAAATATGGGAAAAATATCGGAATTAACTAACACCGTCAGGAGTGAAATTATAACCAAGTATAATCTTGGAATATCTGTAACAAATATTGCCAAGGAGTACAATATACCTAGACAAACCGTTCATTATTAAATAAATATATACATGTAAAGAAACAGAATCTGTCATTAATTTGCGTCGAACAGGAGGAACACGTAACACAACGGCAGTGGAAGATCGACAAATTATCAGAAAATTTAAATCTAATCCAGTTTTGTAATTCGCAATCTGATAGCAATTTAAGCGAAAGTACAGCTCGACGACGTCTAAAATAAGCCAACATTAATACATATGTAGCAAGATCAACTTGAAAAAAAACTGCACCTGTTGTCGAAAAAGTTAGTCATGGAGGTGGCACAGTCATGTACTGGGGCTGTATAGCATATAAAGGCTTGGGAGACTTGGTTCCCATCGCCAGTTCGATGAACCAAAACCAATATTTGAAAATTTTCAATGAACACGCATTTCCTTCTGGTGATAGGTTGATTGGACCGTCATTTTTTTCAACAGGACAATGCGCCTTGCCACAAGAGTAAAAGGATTAGGACATTTTTGACAGAAAATTCCATTGAAACTTTGGATTGGACACCCCAAGGTCCGGATTTGAATGTGACTGAGAATGTTTGGTTATATATAAAGCGCCAAAGAACCGCAGATCTGACAAGAACAAGGCAAGGAAAAATTTCAGAGGTTAAATCTTTGTGGGAGGACATACCATATACATTCAAAACTTTATCGATTCAGTTCCTAAAAGACTCCGGAAAGCCCTTGCCGCTAAAGGAGGATACAGGTTTTATTAATATTAAAAATATCTAAAAGTATTAAAAAAGTTGGAATAACATATTTTCGTTTAAAGACTTAAAATACTATATGTCAAAATACTCATGCCACCACTTAAATTGTAAATTAGTTGCATAGACTGCAAATTTAATTTAAAAAGTTATGATTTTATGTTTTTTAGTTATTAAATAAATGCTACTTTCATTAAAAAAATGGAATCTATAATTATTTGGAAATCTGAAAAAATTCAAAATGGTAAAATTTCTCAGGTGTCAAAATAAATATGCCGACCACTGTATTTTTCTTTCTTATTTAATTCCTAATAAATTCCTGTTCTAGATCATAAGCTATTTTTCGATATCATAACAGAATTTAAATGAAAATGAAGAAATTGTTACTATAAATAAGACTATAAACGGCGCATGGTGCAACATACTTGTAATCGCAATTGCTGACCTCCAGAGAATTCTTACGGTGGTTAAATGTAAGAAGAAACTCTCACCTAATCAATGATGCGCACCAGTATCAAGTGAATCAACATGACAATAAGTAGTTAAGTACTACTGTTGGAAAAAGGCAGATCGAATTACGGCACTCGATGGCGTTGGAAATTAGCATATACATAAATTCTCTTGAAGTTTCTAATCATATCAAATACTATTATTAGCCACCAGCTTCAGTGCGGTATCTGCATTCTAGTTTGAGATGACTTTCCCTCCATCCTCGTACAAATCTACGCAAAGTATTTTTTTTTGTCTTTGTCTCCAGCTATTCAATACAAGACGAGCATAATGGTTTCTTAAGAAATGTTGTATTTCTTTTATGGTTTTTTGTTGGCAAATGACGATACGATTACTTCTTGTTTATGCTTCTTCATTTTCTCTCTCTCTCTCTGTTTAGCTAAAAAGTACTTTTCACATATACGAACATATGTGCATGTAAGTGTGCAAGTGTAATTGTTTCAATGAACAAATGAGATGTATTAGTGTAGTGAAGAGTAAATGTGTATTGGCGAGAAAAAAGAAAGAATTCATACGTTTTTTGTTTTTGAAGTATTTACTGTGAACTAGATTTTAATTTAATGTGTGTAATTAATATATTTTTAGTTGTTGTTTTTTATTTGAAGCAATTCATTTGTTCCATGAATGAGTTTAGCTTTTTATACAACCTTGTACTCATTTTTCAATCACTTGCATGTACAATCAAAGAAAAAGTCGTTGACACTTTTAATAGAATTGTTCGCTATGTGTGAAATACAGAAATTGTTTTGCAAAGATTTAAATATGGTCCATGTCTCTGTGAAATATCTGTCTTATGATTATTCATACACTTGTAAAGTTGTTGTAAATATTAAAAAAAAATATTTAACAAATTAACACAATATTTTGTAATTCTTCAATAAAAACTACCTTTTTAGAGAATATTAAACAAATTTTTCCTTAATTTAATTTAAATTTTTGTATCGAAAATATAACATTAATTATTGGTTACAATATGGGTAATTTTTTGGTAAAATATTTTTTATTATTACATATTTTTCGGGCTCTCATGTCCAAACACAATTGATAGGTAAGTTAATAGATCAAACCACAAAGCAGGCCATTAAAAGGTAATGAATGCAATGGTCGCTTTACACAAGCAACGAAAACGTCCAACCAGATACCTAACGTAAATGTACCAGCTAACTCGGAAACAATAATACCAGACGGGCATACCTGGAGAACGAAAACCCAAAGTAGATACCTGTGGGTGATTACTTGTACACGGGCAGCTCTAAGTTACGGGACAAAATGGAAGTGGCTATGTTAATACAGGAACCGCAATTATATCCAATCGCGGAGTGTATACGATGGCTAAGTGGCTCTGATACCTAAATGACCATCAAGGTCTGAGTATAAAGACGCTTTGGACTGCAAAAGAGCGCCCAAGGGCTAGTCGATTCCACATCATTAAGGCGCCAGTTATTTAATAATGAATGAGCAAATTCCCAAGGAACTAAAGCCAGAGGACAACAGGAAATAAACTTAAATAATGCGAAGTCATTTGAGGCTACTAGGACTGAGTTAAAAAAATTTTCCGAAGAAGACACACTGTGGCACAATTAACTTCGGGGAAAACTACTATAATCTTGTGAAGTGATCCAAACGGGGAATAAAAGAAGAATCTGGGCAAGGCCGAAATAAGTAAGATTTCAAGTATTCTAACAGGGCACAAACACGGTTAGGACGAGCATGTATTAGTGCCTAGAAGTCATGCAATCGGAACACCGAAATGGTGGAACATTTTCTGTGGTACTGCCCAAGTGGTTGAGTACTTGTTTAGTCGTCGCCGGATATAAGCTACTGCGTTTTGAGCGGTTTTTTGCTTTTCCGTTACATTTGTTTTCATTTGGATTTTGTTAAAATACTTTTGCATAACATTATAATACTTTCTTTCTTTTCTTCAAGTATCATAATGACAATTCTTATTTACTGGATAGGGGCAAGTTATAAGCATAAACTTCCCCACACTTCTTTAGTAAATTTAAATAAATAAAAACAATTTAAGACCTTTTCGTAAACTTTTCAGTTACAAAAACCCAGTTAGTTTTAATGAAATTCTATTCACGAATTTTAATACAGTAATCATGTCCTACGGATGTGCTCAATAAAAAGCAATCATTTAGACCTGGCGCCGAGTTTGCTGAGGTATGAAGGCTTTCTCTAATTCATGGCAAACTCTGAATCAAGCAGATGCTTGAAATGAAAAATGTTGAGCACTACAACAATGGTCAGGTTAGAGCCGAAGATATATATGCTCTTGACTTCCTTGGTGTTAAATGAAGTCTATGCTAAATAATGCAATGGCTTTCCAGGCTAATAGGACTGAGATAAAAAAATGAGCCAAAATGACCCATACCGCACTTTAGAAAAAATACACAGTAGAAATTTTACTAGAATCTTGTTTAGTGACCCAAACAAAGGTAAAACGAAGAGCCTGCTGAACCTGAACAAAATAGATTATAAGCTTTAGTGCAACTGCATTGATTAGGGAGAGAGGGTTATGTCATATGCAGGCCATGCAATAATGACATTGCAACTAGGATACATTATCTGCGCTACTGCCTAGTTTTCATTTAGTTAAGAACATTTCTTGGTGACACCTTATTAGAATCTAACAAGAGTCGAAAACTATTCGAATAAATAAAGAAGAGAAGGCTGTACAAACATTTTCCCGCTGACATTTTTTTTATTTCTCTGGCCTAATTTTTTTTTATAAATGAAAAACTGTTATAGAAGCAGAATTAGCAGTTGCCGCATATTGCGAATATTGTAGCATCTTACTCTTGACTTTTGTGCCGTCTTGTATAAGCAAAACAAAATATAGTTTTAAAAACTTCTAACGATAACCAATTTACTATTAATTATAATAACGATTCTTTTGCGATTTTAAAGACTTTATTTGAAGTTTATTGAGCACAAAGTATAAAGTCTTTTTCAGGCAGTGAGAGACATAAAAGTCAGACATTATAAACAATAATATTGTAAAATTCATTGTTCAGATATATATATATTTAAGTACTGCTTTATCATTATTAAATATATAATTGATTAAAAATTTAATGGCATCATGATTATTCTCTCACTCACTGCCCAATGCCAAACAACACTTCAATTGTCTTGTGTTATAATAGATTTCTTTTTAGCTCACCTCTGGCGAAAATACACAAACACAATTTATATTTAAATCATTAACCATCTACTTCTCCTTATCGTCTCGCCATAATAACAATACAACCATTTCCCAGCCCCTTCCGTTTGATTTCCGGCCTGCTGACAGCGTATTTCTAGAGACAAAATGTTATTATTATTGCAAAAAAATATATATTTGTTTACACCTTCACAAAGTTAATTGGCATTATAGGTTTGTTGTTACATTTGTAACGCAAAAAAAATCCATCATTGAAACATTCCCAAATAGCTTGCAGCTTAAATTCATGCAAATAAAACACATGGTTTAGGTAACCATAATCTAAGAGCCACATATTATGATTGAATCATATGGTTGAATTGAATCATATGATTCCTAGAACGACAGAAAACAATCAACCTAGTTCGGCAGAATAATTGTTTCGAAAAAATATTAGATTCGCTTATTAATCATATTTTGAAAAATCACTTTATACATGTTTATATATAACATTTGATGGTTAGAATTATTACATTACTTATGCTCAGTTAAAATACTTTGGTTGTGATTAGAATTTTAGCAAAAATTATGTTGTATGTCCAAAATAAATTAAGATGGTAGTCATTTAATGATTTAATGTAAACAAGAACTTGTTTAACGCAGTTAAAATAAAATAATATGATTTGATTGAAGCAACAATATTGTTAAATTATTAAACCATATGTTTCTTTGCGTGTAGTTTAGCGGTATATTAGGTGTTAAGATATATGTACATTACGAGATATTACGAGCAATATCGAATCATTTTATGACTTTTATCATACGCCTTGGTATTTTTTGCAGCCTTGACTTTGGTTCCTCCAAACTGGTACCATTTGTTTTATCTGATAGGAGCAACTCTGCCGTAATTCTCAAAATATTGTAAGTGGACACCATATTTTAAATTTGCTATAATTATAGTTGGTCCTTCTATTTCTGCGGCTAGAAACCTGTCATTACGGTTTCACAAGTACCACACAAATTATTGAAATTGTTAGCTACTGGTTACGGTGTCGTTGACTAGCAGGGCTTATAAAGTCATCTGGCGCATGGAATATTTTATATGCTTTGAATTTTCAAATATTTGAGGCAGAAAACATATTTCGGATAACATTTAATTAAATTTTTAATTGATTTAAATATTTATTAAATAAAAAAGTATTTTTTGTTGTCCTATGATTCCGTTTTTTATGGATAACTTCATCAACCAAAATATATATAAAATAAATTTTAATTAAATAATTAATCGAAACAATTAAAAATGTAGGTTACTTTCAATATGAAAACAAACAACACTTTTAAAACCTGTAGGTACATATTTTGTTTTGTGTAAGGTTGATTGCAAAAAAGATACACTTTTCAATTTATTAAATTACCGAAATTGATTAGAGAAATGAAAGCCATCAGGCAAACAGTCTAAAAATCGTTTATCGCTTTATCTCTTTTTTACTACTGGCGCGTAAATAATTTGCGGCACGGCCTGCTGTTTAAAACACTCTTTTACTGGTTTTACTTTGTATCCGTAATTTTATTTTTTATGTTGGTTTTATATCAGCTTCGTACTTTTGTTATTTTACGTGCAATTTTGTTTTCATTTTGCGCTTTTCTATTTGTAATAATTTTGCTATGGGTCTGTCTGATGGCCGTGAAGACTGTAATCATGATGATAATGGAATTAATGTGTGATGAGTAGAAATGTTGGTTGTAACCCCTCTCTCTTCCTTCCGCCTACCAGCTGATTTTTGCCCGTAAATTTTTGTCAAAATGATGTATCTTTTTTATACTTTTGTTGGGATGGCTTTTTAAATTGCTGTAAATTTTTAATCAAAATTTGTACTTTAATTTTGTTCAATTCGTTCAGAGAGGGTTTGATTGTTGCACCATTTAAATTGTATTCACTTTGAAAACATAATTTTGTTGTGTAGGTTTTCCATTACTTGACTTTCATTCTGTTTGGATATATATTTGTTTGTATTTTTCTGATCATTTTACCTCGTAGTTTATTAATATTTTATTAGCCTCTAATGTCATGACGCCAAAATTGTCAAATTCATTTAATCGTGAAAAGAGTGGCTTAGTTTTTTCAATACCCATTTAAAGATCGTGCTAATCAACCTAATTATTCTCAAATCGGCTAGACAACATTCAAACTGTGTTATAAAAAAATGGCTCGGAAGCTATTATAACCGAATTTTCTCTTTTATTTTATGAAGCAGGGCCAGCCAACGATTTTGTTTTTGCCTTGCTTTGTAAATATGAAATTAATTTGCAGGTTGCTTTAAGTTCTTCGCTATTTCCCGGTGTAAATTCGTTTCTTCAAAACAACTGAAGTTCAGTACATCCTGGGTACTCTCATCAAATTATTCAAGTTTTGCGATTATTAACACACTTAGCGATATGTATCTGTACAAATTTGGGCTTCCATACAAACTTGTAAAAAATTAAATATAGTTAGTTTTGGAGGTAAAAATGGTTCATTTATTTTCCTAACTGACAACTTCGTAATTGACAACTAACAGCATTATTAATATTTAATGTAGAGGGGATATAGTCTGGAGTTTATGGGTTCCTTTTCGACCCCCTTCTTAACGACTACATTACTTTCGTTGAGTTTTGTACTAAAACTTACCCTTTACTCTTGTCTGTATTGATTTCTGACTTTCTTTTGCATTTGCTAGCATTTGTGTAAGGCATAGGTCCACTATTCACATTTAGCAAGTGCCTGCCGTGGTATAAAGCCTTATGCAAGCCAGTGCTGGACATTCACACACAACGTGCGCTACTGTCTCAGCCTATTGCTCAGCAGAATCTTTGGATACTAATCCGTCTAGCCATTGCGAGGTTTCTTGTCCATCTATTCAGAATTCGTCCCTTGGCCAAGAAATACCGAAATCTCTGCAGAGTATAAACTCTCCACCTCTTGCGAGGCTTCATTGTCCATCCCTATCAGTGCCTCACGATCCAACGCCTCAGGAGTAACTTTAAATATTGACTCGTTCACCCCTCGCGAGGCATTATTGTCCATCTCCTCCGGATTTCTAGGCCAACTAAAACCAGAGTATTTTCAAAGTATTCATATAGTTCCTCCTAGCAATAGAGAAAAATATATCGATCCACACAGCGCTCCATATGAACGGGTGAGTCTGTAATAAAACTAGGGATCAACTGGTAATCAGAAGTCTCATACTAGAAGCTACACATCACTTGAGTATGCTGTTCCTCACGACATATTTAGCCAGACTCATAGTAGAGATACGAACCTTTTACCGGCTGCCACGACGAGGAGGTACATGTAAGTCATGCCCGCCAACTTAACGGCATAAGCTAAGAAAGGGTTTGTCAACATTCAACATATTGATGTCTTTAACACTGTAAAGCGTTTCATAAAGTTAACTACAATATTCAATTATATAAACGTGATGTGATGGGTTTTAACGGCTTGTATTTAATCCATTTCAACCAGCTATACAGTGGTCGGCATATTTATTTTGACAAAGTATAGTGAAGAATTGTTTTATTGTTTTTTTAATATTCCTATAACGGCACAGTTATCATAATATTTTCTTTACACTAATTCTTAAGTATACGTACGTATGCATAAAATTTTGTTAAAATCTTTACCCAATCTCATTCTGAAGAGAGAAATGCAATTTTGTACAACAATTTGTAACGTTTATTATCAAATAAATAAATGTAAAGAAACAGAATCTGTCATTAATTTGCGTCGAACAGGAAGAAAACGTAACACAACGGCAGTGGAAGATCGACAAATTATCAGAAAATTTAAATCTAATCCAGGTTTGACACCCAAAGCCGCTGCGTTGAAATGGAATTCGCAATCTGATAGCCATTTAAGCGAAAGAACAGCTCAACGACGTCTAAAATAAGCCAACATTAATACATATGTAAAATAAATGCCAGAATATGCAATTTAGAAGTCGATACGATGTTTAGAAGCAAGAGAATAATTTGATATATTACCAAACCATTATGAAAACCGTGAATTCAGTTTCTATACAACAGAGGCAAATATTTTTCAAACATCACCAGCAAAATGAAGTTAATATTCTAGAGACCTTTACAAAATTACTCATTGAACAATAAACAACGGAAGAACGTATGCGAATAATCAATGGGAATTATAAAAATTGGAACTTGAAAAAAATGCAAGCAGTCAGTTTGTCGAAGAAAACTTTGTTCAGGGGTGAGGCACAGTCGCAATACGTCATGCAACACGTGCCGTGACGGGGATTTAGTCATAGTATTCTCCCACACAGTATTGTAAAAAATATGCAAGAAATTTGTTAATAAAAGATTAACGGGTTCTTTCTAAAAATTAGTTTTCTCTTCATAATTCTATGTGTTAGCATAAAGCGAATCATCATTTACTTCTTTTGTAAGACCGTTCCCCGTGCTATGTGGTCCATATGGATAATATTAATTAATAACTGTCAAAACATAATGCCTACTTTTATGGCGTGTATCGAGGACAAATTTGTCTTCCATCTCCCTTTAAATTATCAACATTTAAAAGCTACAGAATTGTGCTGAACGTTTAGCTTATATTGAGACTCATGGAAAAAATATTTGGTCTGATTTGATACTAAGCAATTTATCACTGAACATTTTGTCATGATCAGAACGCTCCTAGACTCCATTTCACGGTTTCCTTTTGAGGATTATGTGGTAATTTTATGAAATGTTTAATTTATGAAACATAAATATTATAAAACGTAATATTATATTTAATTTAAATAATAAAGTGTATTACATAAAATATTTATTAGTCTGGAATCAATAAATATCTAAATAAATAAATAATATAAATTCTCCAATAATGTTTGTGTTTAACAAACGCCGTATTTTAGCAGAGCCTAAATGCACGTACAGTCCTACAGCAACTAAACAAATATTAAAATATTAAATCCTCTAAAAACGACATATTTCCGGTTTGACATGAGTTAATCAATATTAATGGCACGAAAAATCATGACAATAGAAAATATCAAATTATCTTAATACTCGTACTGACTTTCGCATCAAGTAGTATTAAACAATTCACGTCACATCGGGTGCGATATAATCGGTGTAATTTGTATAACGATATATTTCCTGTTGATATCATAAACAAATTGGTTTCAATTCTTTGTCCGAAAAAATTGAATTTTCCTTGTGGTTTCCCTTAAACAAAGGAAATACGTTAAAGGAAAAAATTTGTTTCAAATGTCCCTCAATCAATGATTTGCCCTTAAGGTGAAGCGTCTTTTCTTTGAAGATAAGAAGAACTGTTTTTATTTTGACAGAAAATAAACATTATTATGATCTGATTAAACAAATTTGTTGTACTATTAAAGGTAGAAAACAGTTGCTGGAGTTCTCTAAATTTATGAGTTGTATAACATATTTGCTTCAATAAATAATGAAGATAGTTAAACGCGCTAATGGAATATTTGGTAAAGAAGCACCAAATTAAATGAAAACCTTTCAAATTATTTTCACATTCAACTACCCAAAGAGAAATGAACAGTAATATTTTTTAAAGCAAAAAGATAATTTAATTGTAATGGAATCAATGGGCATATCTACTTTATAAAGGGTGTCCCAATATAGACGCAATAATTGAATTTATAGAAAATACAGTTTACAGACTTTACGAGAAATTTTTCTGGTACGAAAGACATTGTGACATTGCTGTCTTCAGCGATTTCTTTTGACTAAAATTCGATGCTATGGATTACATGTCGTAGGTATGAGAGCATTCTGCGCTAGTGATTCGTAGACACTTCCATCGTATACAAAGATCGTGCTATTTAGTTCCATTAGTCAAGGGGATGTCGCTGCTACAAAACACCACGCAATGTTCGATTTGTTGGTGAAATCAAAATTATATTTGCGACTTTTTATGAAAATTGAGATTTTTTAGAAACATTTATAGCAATTTCAGTTATTTTGTCGAGGTTTAAATTTTCTGATTTTTCGAAATCATGATAGATATTTTATTTGTTATTTATCTTTATTTGGGATTCCCCGAAATGCCACTGATCTTTCCTTAAGGAACGGGAAGCCACAAATGCCGAGCAAAGAGTTTTAGCAGTTATTTTGTTCTATAGAAAAAGTCAATTGCTAAACATCACTATTCGAATAAAACGTGGGCTTTTGTGAAGTAATTGGGCGTGGTTCTGGATAGTAAACTCTCCTGGAGGGCCCATATTGAGACCAGAGCTACTAAAGCAACAAGGCTTCTAATCGATCTCTTGTTGAGACAGTGTTGCGTATGCTATGCTGAACTGTTTACCAGTAGACCTACCAACCAGAAAGCTGGAACTCAATACGCCACTTTTGAATGAAAACTATGAGACCATTCCAGCATCACTGTGAGTTAAATCGGTCTTGCTGGACGCATAGATTAGACCACTTTGAAGCCTTGCTTGTCGCGAGATTTCAACTTCTCGTTATCATTGAATCATCTGGAAATATTTACGGATGGCTTAAAATGTGACAATGGAGTAGACGGATGTGGCTACATTGGGGATCTGTGGGTCAAAATGTCCTTCAGAATTTTTAACTAATGTAGCGCTTTTCAACTGAGATATCAGCAGTTTTAAGAGCGGAGAGGTGAATGTGGTACTGCAGAATATTTGATCGAGATATTTAAATTTTTACTAGTCAGGAAAGCCTTAGATCGAATGGCGAGGTTTTCGAAAATAACCATAAATGCGAAACTAATTTGAAAAATTTAATGGTAGACAAGCAGACGAAGAAAGGAGCAAGGCTGCAGAAATTGCACATTCTATGAAGAAAATTCACATTGCTTTATATGATATGGCTGAGGCTAGATGATCGTTCATTAATTAAGGGTTGTCGTTACTGGACATTGCAGATTTGGTAGACACGCAAAGGGTGTCAGGTGAAGGTGTTTTGACAATTTTTTTCGGTTGCGGGGAGCAGCAAGTTGTTTAGAAATTACTCCCCACCTGCACATACGTAGGAGCTGCGTTGCAGACGCGTAACTAAACCTTAATAATTATTCCGGAATTTTTAAGCCGGAACAGAACTTAACAATAATTTGTTTTTTATTTGTATTGTAGTCTAATGCAATTGAATGCCAATTTTAAAAATTGGTTACGAATTTAGTAGTAAAATCTTCTAAAGCAAATTAATGTGGCGTACGCGATGTCTAGCATTAATCTTAATTAAGCACTTTATTTGTCCTGAACTAACACATAAAAACTCAAACAAAAACAAAATAATAAATATAAAAAACAAGACGAAATAGTTAAAAGTTGTAACCCCAACGAATCTCATATACCAACCTGACCTAGGACACACACAAATCTATAGGCAATACAAAACTTTATGAATATTAAATAATAAACACACATAAACAAACTTACACATACACACAAACTATGAAATACGCTTAAGGATATGCATACACGTACACATACGTACGTAGAGTTTAACGTATGTATAAACACAATTTTGACATGACAGCAGAAACTTGAAAACATTAATAAAGAAAAGCAAAGTAGACCATATACTTTTGAAATTTATTTCACATTTGTGTTTGCAAAATGAAATCTCATGCTCTCTCTTTTTCTCTTTTACTTCGGTTAAAATTCAATAACTCACGCATGTCGTGCTTTCGTGCTCATTTGAAGGGACATTAGTTCAAAGAGATTTTGCTGCAGGTTCGTGTAAAAGAAAAGCTTTATTGTGTAGAGTTTTTCCTTTTACTAGTTGTAGGTAGCTGAATATGTGTATTTCTCAAAACTTTTTTATATTAAACGTGAATTTAATATAAAGGACATAACCGTGCCTTGTTCAGCATATGATAGTTGTTTATATTTTAAACAGCTTCGGAGGTAGAAGGTTTGGTATAATTTACGAAAAGTAGGTGCGCATTTTTATAAAATTTTGTACATAGAAATTTTTTGCTCAAAATGTACAGCTTTTATAAATAGTAACAGGTAATTTTGGTAGTTTCAGATAAGCTCGATATCTGTAGTATTTTTTGGCAAGCAGCGATTTGGGCTTATTAGGCTGTAATTTTTATTTTCTAAAAAAAAACTATAATTTTGTAATTAATATTTTAATTTTAGGTTTAAAAAGTTTAAAGGAGTTTAAATTTGTTTGGTAAAATATGAATTTGTTTGTTGAAATTCAGATTTTTTTGTTATTTTTAAGCAAAATCGCAATTTTACAAAAAAACAACAAATAATTTAATTTTTACAAAAATCTAGAATTCACCAAAAATGTTAAAACTCACCACAAAGTCGAACAATTTCAAGAAAGTGAAAGATTGCAACAAAGGCAACATTTAAAATTATTTTTTTCGATAATGTGGTGAATAATAAAATTTTCGGTGAATTTTAGATTTTTGGAAAAATTTGGGTTTTTTGATTTTTTTAATAAAATTTCTGGTGTTTGGGCCAAACTATGATTTTCTTTTAATATTTCTCTTTGTTGGTGCCTTACGATTTCAGGGTGAATTTTCGAACTTTAGGTAAATTTAAGGCTTATTGTGAAATGTAAATCTTTTCGTCACATTTTAAATACATTTCGGTTCTTTGGTGAAGTTATTTTTTTTAATCTTTTGCGATTTTGTGGTGAAATTTTTGTTGACATTTAGATTTTGGGTTATTTTCTAAGTAAAAATCAGGCAACAAAGAATACAATAAAAAAAGAGTGGTGTAAACTTTGTTCTAACCCAAGGAAAGAGGCTCTACTGTAATATAATAAATATTCATTATCAAATTCTATTTCTCTTGAGTATTCGGTTAAATAGATCATGTTTACAGTAGACACAAAATTGGTAGACAGACACAAAAATGTTGAAGATCTGCGTAGCGCCATAGAAAATTCATTCCAATATGCTAGTTGTTTAATACAAATTTTAACTTTTACTGCACTCAAAGTTATCATATCAAACATATTTTCTTTCTTAGCAGAACGAGTAAAAAACGAACTCAAGCCTAACAATTAAACTACTTAATATTTATTGTGAAACGTTAGTTTACCTCAGCTATCAAACATTATGTGTTCTTCTGATGCATGCAGCTAAATTTAGTAGTTTTGGCTTTACTTAGCTTCTACCCAGAGACCATAAATACTCAGAATAGAATTCGAAAATTATATCAAAAGTGGCAAAAGTAATTAAATATTTTATTGCAACTGAAAAACCGACAGAAGTAGTATATATGGATATATACGAATTAGTCTGTAATAAGTACGCGGAATGTTGGTAATTTAACTTATTTAAGTTAGTGTAATGCACACCCAACTTCTATAATAAACATAATAATTAACTTTAAGTGTCTTGGGCCGTAATCAAATGGCTAAAAATTACAAATAGATGCCTGACAAACTATAAAACACCCACGAACTGGTGCAAACTTTTCAGAACGAAAAATGTCACTGAAGACGTCGCATAGCCGAAACCGGTTTGTCTCCAAACCAAACTTGACATGGGATGACGGAAATTCGTTCCAATAATCTATATCAAACCACCCTGTCGGAATATCAAATCAAGAAAACAGTTACTTACCAGTGAAAATGTAGGACTGAAAATTAAACAGTGGGGGATGTTTAAGAAAATAACAATGAGTACAGGAGTGTAAAGGGAGGTTGGCGGTATGTCTTGATATTTTTGTTATCTATGGGAATTAATACAACAATGATGTTATCAAGGAACATTATAAGTGGCTGAAAGACTAATAAATTTCGATAAATATTTACAGCGAAATATCTAGAGCCGGCTTCTTATTAACCATTTTTAAATTTAAGTCTTTATTTGCCTGTTCGAATTTTAATTTTATTTTTTCGGCTGCATTAATGCTTGGTATGAAATAAACGTAAAAATTCAAATATAATGCACCAAACTAGATGAATGCCGCAATAACAGAACAAGAGATAGTCATGCGCAGTTGTAAGTCTCTCGTATTTACAGTGTGAAATAACGGTATATTTTCTGCTGCCATAAGTAAAGGAAAGTTAAACTACTGTATAACACATTATTTAAAGCAGCCATCATATAACAGATTTTGTTATCAGGAAAGTATTTTTTTATTTAGCGGTTGGGAGGTATAAATGATGATACTACTGCTTTCCTTTTTTTACTTCAGGCTAGTTTCAAAAATAAAATATTAAATTACAAATGCCTGTATATTTTTGCTTTTGAATTTCATCATTTAAATTGCTTTAAAGAGCTCAGGGCTCTTATACTTGGTTCCCAAGAATTAACCCACATCAAATCTGCCTCCCAAATTTATTCGCAGTGATGCAGCTTATGCAGTAGTTACCTCAGTAAACATACTCGGGACCGCAACATATGGAGCGACAACTCTCTAGAAGTTTTTGGGAAGCAATTTCTTGCTCTTAACTACCTTCCGATTATTGACTTTCGTATCTTTTTAGATCTTCTGCCATTTAGTTTCGGTTTTAGTGATTACTAGATATCGATCAGTAGATATCGATTAACTAGCAAGTTGCTAGTTCTCGAGTGATAACTACAGCACATGTATTTGATGAGACAACCACTATCTAAGAGCGATAAATCATATTGTTATTATATTAAATAATAATACGATCTCTCTTAGAACTATGGAGAAGCCTTTAACCAAGTTGTTTAAGAAGCAGATTCTTAGTCTTAGTTTGAATAACACCAAATAAATTACATATATTGTGTTTTAAACAGCATTTTATAGTTAGAATTACTATATTATTTTTGTATAGTAAACACATTTTGGTTACGGTTTGAATTTTTATAAAAAAAAAACTCAATCCTGTTGAATTTTTTACGTGGTAATCATTTAATGATAAATACAAACATGATTTTTTCATGGCAACTAAAGTAATGTTTAATGCTTGCCGCAACAAAATATTGTTGTACAGTGCTAGAAAATTTTAAATATCGTAACCTCTTCCTGGCACGGAAGACAATTATCTACTTTTTAAATTCCACTTCCGTAAAATTTAATGTTGGCCGACCAAACAACCATGCTGTTATAAAGCTTATGGTATAACGTGTTAATATACTATCGTCTTCTGTTCTATGCGTAATGTCTTTTAAATTGCTTTTCAAAAAGAGGACTTTCTGTAGTTGGATGCGCTTTCCAAATATTACCACTTTATGATGACACTTTGCATGAAGACTATTCTTCCTCCCTTATGAAGTTACCAATGGAGTTGAAATCTCTGCCTCCTGCGATGAGCTGAATACACTGACCGCATATAACTGACCGATCTCTTTAATAACCGCTCCTATATTTTGTGCCGAGGATTGGGTCTATTTCTTAAGGAGTTTACTTTTATCCGCTCCATTTATTGCATTAGTCCTATTAAGAGCCTGCGTTCAATTGCAACATCAAAAAGGTATTCGTAGTTATTCTGAGAATACTTGCTGCCGTTATGTACCTTTCCGATGGTGACCTTGAACGGAATATTGTTTTTTGATAAGTTGTTTGCAGAAGACCTGGAATAAAAAATTGTATAAGTATTGCCAATTTTTTTAATTAAAACAATTAAAAACGGAAAAATATGTTCCAAAAAAATAGCTCTTTACCATGTAGATTTGTGTTTAAGGAATTTTCTAATAAATCCAAAATTTGTCTTCGACATTTGTATAGTAAAGTTGGCAAGACGGCGTCTATAGCAATGCATGGAACCAATTAAATCAATCAAAGTGACACAAACGTACCAAAACTTATACAAAAATACATTTTTAGCCATAAGCGTGAGTGGTGTCAGCTGTCCATTGCAGAATATGACGAAGTCTCATACCTAATTTTTTGCAAAATTAATTTTCTGTACATTCTTTTTCCCTGGAATTTTGACTATTTATTCTGCGGAGAAGAATCCAATTCGTGGCCACTTGTTTATAACAGACCAATTGAAGAATGTGTTTGTTGCAAACTTTTATTACACGCAAGTAGCACTTTATTCAATTTATTTAAAATTATTAACAAATTTTCAAGTAACGTTTCGAAAAACTTATATAAATATTATAAACGCCAATGGATCGTATTTGCAAATTTAAGCAGCACAATTACATTAGACGACTACAACACCATTGTCAAAACGAGGGTCTTGGTGTAAATACGAGTAGTAATGCTAAAAGTTAAAATTAAACTTAAGGGATTATTTTAATATTTTTCTTGGAAATAAGCAACAAAACTACTCGTATATAATAAAATTAAAGTTTCGTTGTAAGTAAAAGGGGGATTTATGAATGCACTTTAAGCTAAGGGATAAATGTAATAAAACTTTAAAGTTTGTTTAGAATGTAATTAGAAGAGAGCGAATAGTTGCGAAAAGTCGTTATTTAAGGGGAAAAAATTAAAAATAAATTAGAGTCCAACGAATGGTTACAAGCGAAATGTGATTCTGTTGCAGGACTTGCAATAGTGTGAAGATACTGCCTTTTTCCCGCATATAAAAAGTGTGTGAATATAATATATAACATTTAACAGTAGCACACATTGTGTGTGAATGTACAGTACTGGCTTGCGTAAGGCTGAGAAGCTTAGGCAAACACTTCTTAACTGTGAATGCCATGGAACGCTTAAGCCTTCGATAAATGCTAGTAACCACAAGAGACTCCGATATGAGGAAGAGGGCTGTCAGTTACAAACCGGTAGTCTGAAATCACTGGAGTCAAGAGTGAAGGCTAATGTTAACGCGAGACTTAATAAAAGTAAGGTAGTCGTGATTCGCATCTGAAATGCCTAAAATCAATTCGTGAAAAGAAAGGTTTCGAGATGGGACCCCATAAAGCTTTGCCAAATGTTCCTCGAAGAGAAAAGGATTCTTTGAGATATTTAATTTTGGCCTCTGGTTTTAGTCGTATTATTTTACATTTAAACTCTTATTTCATCTTAATATAAGCATTTTCTTTCGGTTGGTTTTTTCTATAACTGTTAACCAATTTTTAAAAAATTCTGGATTTTATGGCGGAATTCGGTTTATAGTGGACTTTTTTAATATTTGATAAAACTTAGAATTTTTGCTGCAATTTCAGCTTTTGGGTAAAGTTTGTATTTTGTTACTTGTTTGTGAGAATAAGGTTTATTGTAAGTTATGGTCCTTTTGGAACTTGTGTAACATCGGTTTTCTTAAATTGCTATCTTTTTTATAAAATATTAATTTTTTTTGCAAATTTTTTATGAAATTAAAATTTAGTTTTGAATTTTTAGAATTTGGTGAATTTTGGATTTATGGTTTTATTCCAGTTTTTCGATTTTGTAATGAATTTTCGAACTTAAGGTGAATAACAAATGTTGCCAAATTTGACATTTTTCGTGGTTTTTTAATGCGATTTCGGGTTTTTTTAGTTATAGTTTTATGATGCGAACAATTTTATGGTTTTAAAATTTCTTTATAAATTTTTAATAACTTGTTTGAATTCCAGATTTGTGGTAAATCTATAATT
Source organism: Phania funesta (assembly GCA_963932375.1). NCBI lineage: Eukaryota > Metazoa > Arthropoda > Insecta > Diptera > Tachinidae > Phania > Phania funesta. Next base: position 95,267,044 of record OZ010653.1, on the reverse strand, counting down.
TTTTTTTGTATCTTTTTGGCTCTTTGGCGAAATTACAAAATTGTGGTGAAAATTAAATTTTTTTGATGAATATTTAAAATTTGGTGAATTTTGGTTTCATTGTGATATGCTTTTTGTATTGAATTTTTTTTTAGCAAAAAAAAAAATCTTTTTATTCCACTTTTTCCGATTTTATGGTGAACTTGTAAAATTATAAAAATATTTTATAGTTTTTTTTTAATTTTGGTTTTTGGAAAATTATAAAATATATTTTCATTTAAAATTTATGAACAATAGTTTGGTTTTGTGACAGATTTTGGTTAATTCTCATATTGTGCTAAAATTTAGTTTTCTTCGTTTTTCAGATTAATTGACATTATTGATAAAATTTTTCAATGTTGTGGTTTTAAAATATTTTTAATGATTATTTTTAATTTTGTTGGGAATGGGAATTTTTTATCGAAGTTTTTATGTTTCTTAAATATCGCCTTTGTTAAAATTTCGATGCCTTTCATAAAAAATTGATTTTTGTGACTTTTAATTGATTTTGTATTTTTTTTTAAATTTGGGTTTTTATTGTATTAAATTTTTTAAAAAGGAATTTTTTTTTAAGTTTTTTGATTTCGTGGGGAATTTTTGAATTTGCGGTTATTTTAAACTTTGAAAAAATTTCGGAATTTTTTCAAATTTATTTTTGAAATTTCGGTTTGGTAAGCATAAAGTTTTTGAAATTTTAAAGTTTTTTAAACAATTTTTAAATAGCCAAAAAGTTTATTTCAACATGGGATAGACCGGCGTTGTTAATTGAACTTCCCTGGCCATAGGGATCCAGAATATAAATATTTTGCTAGGTTGGAAATGAATATTGTAAAAATTACAAATGGAACGACAAGCCGATTCCTTTTTGTGTAGGGTAGAAGAAAAGAGTCAATAAAATTAAAACTGGGCCCTATTACACTAAGCTACAAGTTCACAATTACAAGCGTTTTTGCCTGTAAAAATTGTGAACTTGTTTCTTAAAAATACAATTACAAGTTTGTGGCTACAAGTGATTTGTACAATTTACAAGTCATACTACTACAAGTTGTTCTGTTTCACTAAACTAAATTTGCACTTGTAGAATTGTAGAAAAAAAGCTTAGGGTCGACGGAGACTCTCAAACAATTTTTACAAGTTACAAGTGAATGATAAGTTGAATTCAAATTCAAAAAATTCAAATTGAATTCAAAATTATTTGCTTATTACAAATTATCGATAAGCGGCAACACCACTAATCATCTATATCTAAAAGCGAAACTCTGTCTGTCTGTGTGTGTATGTGTTAGCTATAGACTCCGAAACCGTAAAGCCGATCGGACTAAAAACTTTGACAAGTTGTTGTACACATTCTAGGGAGTCTTTATGGGTGGTAATTTAAAACAAAAAAATGGCGGGCCTACGCCCATCTACATATACATAAAAACGAAATACGCCCATACAAAATAAATATTAATTCTTTAGCTACTTGCACTAGATCGATTTTTCTGAAACTTTGCACACATATTGAGCTCATTAAGGGGTTTGGCAACGCGCGCCGGGCTTTGCTAGTATGCTATAAACGTCAAACATATAAAATATTAAATTGTTCATATTTTTTTTGAGTGCAAAATGAACCTTTTATACGATTCCAGTGGTGAAAGCGATGATGAAGTCGCATTAAAAAGAAGACAAATTTTTTTTGCTGATAAATATGTTGTCTCCAATACTGGATAGAGAGACAAATAGAAGCCATTCTCTCACGGTGCAACAGCAGCTGCTGATAACGTGACGCTGGCTAGGAACAGGAACCACATACCATGCAATAGGTGACTTGCATGGTGTAAGCAAAGCCACTTTGTGCAGAGTAGTAAAATAGCGTAGTAACTGCAATTAATTCCTCTTTGTTTGCAACGTATGTACGCTTTAACCACAAACTATATACATACATATGTTTTGATTGATCAAAACAAATTATCGATATACATTAGAGTACTCATAATTACAAAAGTATTTAAAATAACTTTTAAAATTTTCATATATTTCATGAGTACTCTAATATACATATATTCACGCATATATTTAATTTAACAAAACAACAAAAATTGTAGTTGTACGAATTGTAATTGTAAAAATTGTAGTTTACAAGTGCAAAAAGCTACAAGTGTTGTGAAAATTTTAATGAAACACAATTCATCAGCACTTGTACGAATTAGACTTGTGATTGTAACTTGTAAACTTGTAGAATTGTAGTTTAGTGAAATAGGACCCTGATTATTATTCGTTCCAAATTAAATTAGAAAATATTAAAGGTTTTAATTATGTTAGTATGCTGCCAATTTTTAACACAAAATATACACGAAGCCTTTTGTTCACAGATTTGTTTACATAAATAGATTTTATTGAGGATTCAAATGACTTAAACTGCCATTAAACATTTCTGGATTTAAGTCTGGCCTAATTATAGCTGCATATATCACTTTGCCACATGTCGTAAAATATAAAAACTATTTAGAAATTTCGTGTAATATTCCCAGAAAAAATAATAACTTGCTTAAGTAGCAACTGTGTTACTCCTTTCAATGACCAGCATTCTATATATGAATATTACACAGTAAAAAGTTGTAGTTTAATTTTAATACAGAGCCCGATGTATATGTATATAACAAAGCTGAAAGTTAATAATATAAAGAAACTAATAACGAACAAATGCGAGCAAATTAGTGCATTAACAAAAGATGTTGGCAATTTAATCAAAAACTCTTTTTACTTTTCAATTAATAAAATACAAAGCCACTGAATTTAGGCGTACATTAGAAAATAAATTTCAATTTAAAGCAACTGCTTCAATAAAGAAGAAAAAAAACTAAGTCTTTGAAATGGAAAAAAAATAAAAAAAATAATGAATAATACAAACAAATAATAATAAAACAATTTATATTTTCCATAAATTCTTACTGTATGAATTTTCTATTTTGTTCCTTGATCACTCCTTCTGGTGGTGGAAGAAATCTCTGTTGCATTTGTGCTTTACTTTTTCAACAAAATATAATTGTTGTTACTTACAACACAGCTTGCAAAATTTTGTATTTCCGTTACCAACGACATCAAGCCTTCAGCTGAATGCTCCACCAAAGCATTCATAATTTCAACTCATTTTAACAATTGCCACAAATGCTACATTATGCTTCATATTTTTCTCGTTTGGTGTTGCAGCCAAAATTCTCTATGATTTCTGGATGTGTGAATGTATGCTTTCCTGTGGTTCCTGGCACGAAAAGGGTTGCCAGAGTGAAGACATTTAATTTCGTGAACAGCATGTAGTATTTATTTATTTCATTACTTCTGCTAAGGTTTTTATATTTAAGACATTTTAATATCATGAATGTCGATTTCAAAAATACACAGTCAGTTATAAAGTAGTGAACACGTATATTCGGGCTTAGTAATTGGTTGTACTGGAAGAAAGGTATAAAACGGAAGTAAATTTAAAAACTTTTTTCAAACGGTTTTTTTAATTTTGACGACTACGCAACATTTTAATTTTTTTATGAAAGTTTATTTTCAGAGTTTTTGACCAGTTTTAGGTTTTTGTAAAGCACAGCGCTACATAATCCTAGCTGAATTACACAAATTTCCTTGTTTTAAACTCATAACACAAAATATTACTAATTCTCAACTTGGAACACTTTCACTCATTTATTCACATGGTTTTTTAATTGCAACAAGGTTTTTAAAAATTTTGATCAAATATACAGAAATGTTTTTAGTTGTCTTCCTTTTGTCAAAAAGTTGATGATTTTTTCGAACAAACAGTCCACGACAATGGGACATAATGTAACCCTGTTAACCACAACTTCGAGCAGAAAGCTAAGCTGAAGATAAAACGAATAATAATAGTTCCCAATAGCTGGTACTTTAGCCTCTATCTGCAGAAAAAAATCCTACACCCTACTTCTGTTATACTGCCCGTACTAGTCAACGGCCCGGAAAATTGAATTCTTCGCAGGATCTATAAATTTGAAGAACTAAATTATTAGGACATAAAAGAAAGCTAAATGACAGTTTTCGGGAGTACTACAACGAGAACATATCGATTTGCTTTAGTGGGAAATATTGGCATTATATGAAGCTTGAGCTCCACGTCGACAGGGATATAGTTAAACGGATCATACTTCAGAGGCTACATTGGATAAGATATATTATGTGAATACATTAAAACCCTCCAGCGCGGAAAATATTCGAAAAATATTGCCACGAAACTCGCAGCCCAGGATATTCGAAAATGTGTTGGAAGTCTTTCCTTGAAGAGAATCTTCTTAATCTTGGTAAAGAAATTTGGTAAAGATGCGTCCCTGATGAAATCTTTGGAAATCTATTTTATATAAGAAGTAGGTTATAATAAGGTCCACGAAAATTAGTAGGTATAGCTGTCTTAGATGTCCTCTAATTTTCCAGATCGACTACACTAGTCTGCAATGAAATAGCTTTCAAAATAAAAATGGTATGAATTTGAAGTATTTGAAGCGCTGAATAGAAATATGTTTTGAGTATAAAATCGATATATACTAGAATTTAAATTTATGCCACGCCGCATGTTAAATCCTACCTATTCATCCTATTTTTTAAATTTTTATTCACGATCTTAAAGCTTCATTAAAATCCTGTTTTTCTTTAAAGCCGCTTTTTTTGCAGCCCGGTATTATTTATTCTTCTTAATCTCCCGACAAGTATAAGTAATATTTAAATTATTTATTGCGCATACGTACCCCAGAATTTATTATTTCTGTATTCATCAGCCAGTTTATACTAAAATATTTACAATTGAAAATTAATTAACTAACAACAACTTGTTCTAAGCACTGATGGCACCTCTTTTCACGCCATGTAATGTACTTTTGTGTGTGTGTGTGTATGAAGTTTAAATTCTTTTTGTTGTGGTAGCTGTTGTTTTCTTTCAGATTTGTTGCAAAACACCACAATTTTCCTAGTAAACGGAAAATGTTTTGCACAGTTTTACTTTATATTACAAAGATTTTTTGTGTAGTATTGTACTTGCTTACAAGCAAAACACACACACACATACACGTTAATACATACATATGTACGTACGTATCTTAAGGTTTTGTTTATTTCGTTTAATATTTTTTGTTTATTTTTTGTATATTATTTCTTTATTTTTCCATTTTTTTTCTTCTTAATACGGAAGTAGACATTTTTAATTAAAAAGAAGCAAGAATTATGTTGCCAGCGAAATGTGTATTTAAATACCGTTCACATGCATATGCATTTAAAGTGAAATTAAAAATTGACTTCCCCAACTAAAGTGAGTAGTGAATTGCAAATTATAAAGTTCTTTAAAAAGTTCTTCATTTCTAAAAAAATTCCATAATATTTCTCACAAATATTGCCCATCTATAAAACTAATTAATATTTATCTAACCAGTAAAATTTACAACTAGCAACCAGACAAAAAGTTATCAACGAATGTACAAATGTTCCATTAGAAAAACTAAAATGAATAAATTTACTTCAGTTTTTAATATAATACAAAGAAGGCGTAACTTTACACTCCAAATTCTGTACGCAACTAGTCATTTACTAAATATAGATACATGAGTAAATTGAAGGATTATTATCAATTATGGAATACCAGCTAATTGCCTGTCAATTTTATCAAATACTACCAACTGCTCATTTTTTTCGAATTTCAAAAAGGCACCACTTAAGCAAAGAGAAGTTTATGGATCCATTGTACTAAAAATGAAGTTTGCTTAGGGTTTAAACAAATTATTCTTAAACAGGAATTGTTCCGCCAATTGGCAACAAAATAGTCCTTAATAAAATATTTCGTGTAGTTTCAAAATATAATCCAGTAATTTAGACGACATAATAAATCACTACTCTTGTGTACTCATGTAAGGAATCTTTTATAAGGTTGTAGGAATGACTCAATAGATAATTCAAATATATCCAGTAGAAATGGTCTATTTAATATTACGCGTGTATCGAACCCTGTGTATTGTCCTAAATATAAGTCTGGTCATGTATAAAATTGCCTGACTACCTTTAGTTGATTCTTGATTTGATATTCCACAGGGTGTTTTGATGTATATTTTTCAAACGAGTTTCTGTCATCCCTTGACAAGTTTGGTTTGGAGACAAACCGGTTTCGACTATGTGTCATTTTTCGAAGAGAACGAAGTGGAAAACTATAGATATACTTGTGAGTAAAACTTTTATAAGAATGTAAGTGCAGGTTTATTAATTTACATATGCGTGTACTTTTTAAACTATTAATAAAAAGTTGAGATATATTGTAGCCTTAAGAATACCAATTGCATATAAGAAGATCCGGAATATCTGAGTGCGTGTCTAGAATTTGTTGACGTCTTGAAAACCACCAAGAACAGAATTGAAGCCGTTTTTAAGTTAACATCGATATGCTATATTTTGCGATGGGACTTAAGATGCCGACGGAGTAAACCGGAAACTAAAACGTTGGTATTTAAGCCTGTATTTAACGCTGTTAAATTAAGCTCATTTATTTGGTCCAATATTTTGCTCGCTATCTATTTGGTTCTTAAATAGTATAATATATTGCTTTGGTATTTTTGCTCGCATGTTAATATGGTTTAGTGAGGTTATATCTATAATTTTTAGTGTCGGATATGAAGTCAAACAAATTAAAAAATTACTTATTTTGGATTAGGGACCATTTGGTCCAGTGTATATATATATATATATTTTTTGTTGTTGAAATCTATATACTAAGCTTTTTATGAATGAATGGTTTAATTTTAACGTACCGTTCCTACAAGTATTTTTACCATCAACTCCAATACAACGCGTTGTCCTAGGTTTTATTTACTCTTTCTGTTTTTAACGTTTCCAAGATATCATTGTCAACCGATATCTAAAATTTCTAACCATATTCACCAGGTATATGAAGCCACGTGTTACTAGTCAAGAGAACATTTTCGTGGCAGTTGTAAAATATTGAAAAAAAGGTTTTGCAATAGTGTCGAAAGCAGCTTTAGATATGATTGAGCGGAAAATTAGACCAAACATTGGGTCAAACAAATCATGAATATTCCTATTGCTTTCGATATAATATAGAAAATATACGAAATCCAATTAATTATCTTACTGAACAAGTAAAACAAGAATATGCCCCTGCAAGAATAAGTATAGCCATATATGCTCGCAACCTTTCTTCATCCATTTCAATCCATTTGGTACTAATTTTTGCTCTGCCGTAATTATTAGTATTTCCAATAATAGTTCTATCTAGTGAAGGTAGTAAGAAACACAAGAATGTTGACAACATAACACTACATCTAGATACTGAAAATCTAGTTGGACCTGGCTATTCAGCAGCAGTTCCTATGGATTGAGGTAATGCAGTGGCACTCCATACCATTTTGTTTTTAGCAATACACAATGGATCGGGGTTAGTTGCAGCCACGCTTGGTTCACTTTCTGTTTTAAAAGCACTCGTTTTGTAATTTTCCGAATTATCTTAAAAAAAAACCCCCCGTGAAATACCTGAGTAACCTACTGATTCGAAGCCATTTCGTCTGGCAGTATTAGAAAGCAAAACGATAACTGAACATAGGCGAATCCCACACTAAATTTACATTTGTTAGTCAAGGCAAATATTTCGTCGCAAATTTGCAGCCACTGCTGATCACTAAAACCAGTTTATTTGGCAGGTGTTAGTTTACTCATGGTTGCGTATATATTTGAAGCACTGTATTAATAAAACTTATTATCCTTCTTCTTCTCCAAATGCTTCCTTGCACCAAAGAAAGTAACAAACACAATTAATATGCAGACAATAAATGACTGACTCCTACGTCTCTTTGAAAAATAAAAAAAAACAAAATTTACTTTAAAAACACATAACTACAAAAGTAAAACCGTTTCCATTAGCGCTTAAGTGAAGGCTGAAATTTCATATAACCCAATTAACACAATCTTACTTAATACCCTGTAGAATTGTAGAGTGCTATATTAAAAATAATATAAAAAACTTAACTTTTCGTTGAACATTTGGCGGCAGGGTACTCTACTACACATCTCTAGTAATACTTCTTTCTGGTTATCAACCGCAACGCTCAAATTATTATAATTACTTTTGCAAATGAAAAATAATTTTAAATGACTAAAGTTATAGATGCGTGCTGGTACGTATGTTCAGTTTTCAAGGAGCAACTTAAATTACAACCATAATCGGCGAACGAAAAAGTTGTCATCCAATTTGTACAAGTTTTAAGTATGTACTTCCTGTAAAATATGTCAATAATAATAATAATAATAATGAAATATAATTTAAACATACTTTTATCTTTCGCTAAATCTACTCTTTTTTGAAATTTGACACAGAAAATACATTTGCAGATACAAGTGCTGCATACATGTGCGCGTAGTTTTAGGCAAGGAAGCGTGTGCACTTGCAAAAATATGATAAATGTGTTGGCACAGGAAGTTACAAAATAAATAATAAGTAAATTATTTAGAAATATTTCAAACACAAACTTATATCTTCATAGTAATTATAGGGAACTCATCAAAGAGGGAGGGAGAGAAATAGTGCGAATGCAATTAAGAAATGTAAAAGAGGCATTTTTCTACAGTAAGCGACGATATAAATAAAACTCAAAACTCTTGTTAACAGGTCTAAAAATATTGACTAGAAATTTCAAGTGTAAATAGTATATTAAAATTTGTCTAAACTTTATGAGTTTTTTTTTAGTATAAAAAATAATCATTTCAAATGGCTACCTACAAAACAACAATCTCCATAAGCCAGATGTTCGCCTTTCATTTTCACCCACTGTACACTTATCCTGTTTGCAATTGTTAAATCAAATTAAGAAAAAGCAACTATTCACACCAAGTTCCGTAATTGATACCAGCTACGTACATGTGTTTTATAATGTGGAAATTAAGGTGGTCCAGTTACTTTTATTATAACATAAGTCAGGTGCTGATCAAGGTTTAGAAAAGGTTAAAAAACTAAACATTTTCCAACACAAAAATTTCGACAATTTTAGTTTCACTTAAAGATTACCCTGCCATTAATTCTGAAGGTGACTCTGCGCCTACCCTAACTGGAATCGAATTAGATCTAACGTAACACTGATGTAGAAAATATATAGAGCTTTCAGAGAACTTGATTAAAATTGAACTTAGTAGGAAATAAAGCCAAACTAGAACCAAGCGGGATCTGAGCTATAACTTATTAAGAATGTTACTAAAAATTCATTGGAACTCGAACTGACTTTCAACCAAACTGGAACGGAACTAGAACTCAACTCGATTTAAACTGGGTCTAACCTCCGTCAGGAACTGAACTAGCTATCAATGTGAACTACAACTAAACTGAATTGAAATCCGGATCATTAAAAAACTACGGCTCTTTCTGCGGACTACTTTGTGGATTTTACAACTCACTTTATTTGAACTTCGGACTCCATGTGAATTGCAAGTCATTAATAATTTATATACAATTTGAAGACAATTATGGATATGAAATATAAAATAACCTCTCATGTTGATTCATAAGAATTTTTGCACACAGATACATGTAATTTTAACACTGTATTGAGACGTGCACCTTAATTGCGCATTTAGGAAATTCTCCTGATTAAGGCCTTAATTAAGCTCAATTTAACATACTCAATTAATATATTGAACAATTAGTAGTTAACTGCACCATAAATTGAGTCAAACTCACTATGCAAGTTCGATGATGTTGTTTTCAATGAAAAGAAAAAATCTGTGCAATGAAGAAATTAACAATATGATTAAATCACCAATACATACATCTATCAAAGATACGTTTTAGATACATAATTAATTTCGCTAAAATATTTCTTTTGACTTTCTATCCAATTTTCTAAATATACAAATATTTTCAGTTGTCAAATGTTAATGGAGTAAGCGAAATTCCATGTGTTTATAGGGGTGAACATCAAAGTCTATATCACAATTTTAAAATAAATTGTCTTAATTAAAGTACACGTCTGTATATAGTGTAAGAAGATCCTCTAAATCGCAAAATAAGTAGAAAATAATTTTTGAAATTGGTCTATATATAGCAACGTATAAAAACATAAGCTTATATATGTCGAAATGCTCTTATAGTTCTGTAGCGGTACGCAGTAGTTCTCGTAGCTAAAGCTAAAACTGTATCGCTTTCAGGCAAATCTTTAAGCGATTTTTCTAAACCAGTATTCTGAAGCTTTAATTGCTTACCTAATATTTTCCCCCCGCAGCCAATTTGCTATCAGTAAACTATTTTCTTTTTTTTTTGCTTTGGCATGTTGCTACTAAAAAGAGACAAATATACTGTGTTCGCTTTTGAAACTTTTTATCATACTTATCCCATATATAATTATAATTTGTTACCCCAAAAAATGTTTAGCATTTTCCATAAAAAGGTTTTAAAACATATTATAAATTTTGTATTTTAAAAAGTTATATTAAACGTCCTATTCGAAATTTGTTTTATTTTTCCAACACATAAATTTGGGCATAATAATATGTTTCGTACTTTTTCATAAGACCATCAATTGCTGAATTATAGAAATATTTTTTTAAAATGGTATCACTGTAAAGAAAGAATATAAACGCTTCGCAAGTAATATACAATATATATTGTTGCGATGATAAGTGCGAACAAGTGAGCACTCCATGTACAGAAAGTTCCAGAAGTAAAGATTTGTTATCCACTTTACAGACAGCGCTCTTACAACAACAAAACACAACACCTGTAAGCTCAGACAAGTTTCCAAGAAGCTAAAAAAGACAGAGAAACAACAACGACATAACATCAAAACGTAAAGACAAAGTGCAGGAATTGAGTAGTGTGAATAACCATAAACAACACCATAAGAAACAAAGAGGACAGTAGTTACAAAAGCAACATCATAATGAAAAAACCAGCAGAAGAAATATGCACTGGATTCCAGCGTAGTCTACAAGTTTCTGAAAACTAGACGACTACTATAAGAAGACTTAGATGGTAGGGCTAAGAGTTAGTATCGAATAAAACGTTAAAGTATGAACAGCGATGATAAGGAAGTTGACTTTGTGTGTTAAAGTAAAGAAAGCCACAGCATGTAAAAATAGAGTTCTGACGTGTATTTTATTGAAATATACTTTTCAATTAAAAGAAACTACGATTAAATAAACAAAAAGATTAAAACGTAACAAAAATACCTTTGGCCTCTGGTTTTCTTCGCCTTATTTTCTTTTATTATAATAATTTTCAATCGGTTAAAAGATGTTTTTTCTTCGGCTTTTACCTCTTTTTGGTAAATTGTAGATGTTTTTGCGAATTCTATATAATTATTGAATAATTTATCAAATTCATATGTCAGTTTTCGGAGCCATTTCAGTCTTTGTGCATAGTTTCAAAATTTGATAAAATTATTTGAGTAAATTTGTGAAATTTCGGGTTTTTGGTGAAATTTATCTCCCTTGGAAGTTACAATTATTTTTGGAATTTCAGATATTCTTATGCATTTTGAAGTTTTGGTGAATACCTGACTTTTTTGTTGAATTTACATTTTTTCCTAATATTTTGGTTTTATTTTTGACCACACCTACCGAAGTGTTAAGCTTCTCTATCGGGATGTCTTTTTTTCCATCCATTTTGTAATTTCTTACATTGTTCTCTTAAAAAAAAATAATACGATAATAATACTAATTTCTTTAAATCGCCTTTAAATATCGTTGCAAAAAATTTTGGGTTTATACGGAATATGATCACTTATTTGGCCTTACACTACGTCTTGACTAGGCACATATTTGTTCGCGCATAAAGAAAGCGTCGGCCGAATAACGGGGAAACATGGGTTCGAGTTCGTCTGTGTGGGGAATACGTGTAGATGTTTCTATTCATTTTGATAATTTTTTTATCTTTCATGGACATTGTTTTTATGTCGTCAGCATAGTTTATTTGCGAACAGCAAAATATACGATGAAGACAGCATGTTAGGGAATACATTATTAAAACATTTAAGCAAAATTTGCGCCGAATTAAAATTTTACGAGATTGTAAATTGAGCAAGACGCACTATAGAATTTCATTCATAGTCAAAGAAAGCGAAATCGACTTTATCGAATTTTAGCGACGCAGATTTAGCTTTAGGGAATCACAGAAACAATTTAAATAAGTATAGAAGTTGCTCATATTGCAATACGTTTGTATTTTTTAAAATCTATTTTCTATATAAAGAGCGTTCAAAATAGAGCATTCAGACATCAATAACTCAAATTCTTATAAAAAAAACATTCTTACTGAAAACCATTCTATCTCTGCGCTAAGTTACAAAATAAAAATTTGAACCCCTCAAATGTTTTTCTCAAATAAATATAAAATTCGTATTTTCCTAACAAGGAAGCCATATGTTTTATATGAAATAATAACAAGTTGATGATTACGATGACATAAAAATACAAGTGTATACGGGAAATTAACTTTTGCGTTATATTAACATTTGAGTGCATTTACAAAGATAAAAAATACTTGCAACACTCTTGCATTAATACATTTGCTCTCGCACACACAAAGTTCCAGAGTTTATGAGAAAATAACGATAAAACTCTTATTTATTTATGCCCAAATAAATGAAAATAATTAGATGTTTTATTATGCTCGTAATACTCGTATGATTTATATTATTTTCCAATATTTTCTAAGTAAAGAAAAGTATGGAAACACTCATTACATATGAGGAAGTATTTATGTATTAAGTATAATGCTTTGCCTATAGTAAATTTTGTTCAACATTATTTAGAGAATGTGGAAACAAACCCCAAATTTGTTTGAAAATATTTTTTATTTTTGGATATTCTAGTATCGCACATCTATGCCTATCGACTAAAGCCCTCAAATTCAACATAACCAATGCGACATAGTCATTAGAAAGAAGACCTCTTGAACCCGTTCGAAAGTGCGAAATTGCGGCAGATATTTCAGCGATGTGCCCATAATGGCATGCATGCAGAGAAAGTAATACTTAGCCTTATTAAAATTGCTGTTTAGTTACAGCTTAAAATGGAATTAAGTTTTTAATTAATTCAACTTAAATAAAAAAAAAATCTTCTAAATTTATTTTTTGACTTTGGAACAGAAATATATACAATGATTTCATTGCAACCCGATGGTTGGCTGAAGGAAAATGCATATGATAACAAAGAATGCAGCAACAAAAAGTTAAAGGTTCAAGGAAAAAGGCAAGAACTTGAAATTTGAAAAATATTTATTCTCATATTTTTCTTCTCTTGAGTGTCGGGATAAATAGATGATGTTTACAGTGGGTACAAAGCTAGTAGAAAGACACCAAAAATGCTGCTTCATGCGTAATGGCATAGAAAACTACTAGTTGTCTGATAAACATTTTAAATTTTACTGTATTCGGAGTTATCATATCAATCAAATTATCTTTTTATCTTTCATTTTAGGCTGATACTAAACAAAACATGTAAGAGGCTTAATACCGTTTTCTTTGTAGCATTTTCTAATAAACAAATAAAATTTCCTTAATACCTTACACACAGCTTGATTTGTCCAATTAAAACTTCGACCCTGCCTTCTCGCAAATCTCTGTACATTACATATAAAATTTAGGAAGTGTTTTAAACACCAAAAGAAATACTTTTTCTTTAAATTATTTTGACAAACTCCTCTTAAATCCTTTTTGACAGTTCAACAGAAGAAATCTTGACGATACCCATGTTGATAAAATGTAACTTCTGGTGCTAACATTTTAACTGACTGTTCAAATCTGTACACAAACACATGCATACATGCATTTCAACATTTTCACATATATATTTATGTATGGTAATCTGTTAAGATAACTTTCTTAATATCTTGTGTCATATGCACAAATATAAAAAAAATCATGACTTCCAATTTTTATAGCGGAAAACTGCGGTCAGACACCGAATATTATGCAACCTACGGGTAAGAGTTACATATAATCATTGTCATGTAAATTGTATTTGGGTTAAAGTTCGTAAAGTTAACATATAAATGGAGAACAATCGTCATCACATTGTCGCTTAATGATGAGATTCGTGTCTGCCACATCTAGGGCTATTGCACAATGAAAATACAAGGTACAAAAACCCCCATTGCGATGGCCATCCAACAGCTAGTTATGCGCATGCAAACGGTTGTGGAGGTCAAATAAACGTGCTTTGGTAAACTATTTAACACCGATGTGAATAAACGGATACGTAAGTGTAACGGGAACAAAGCAGATGATCTGACGATACGACAGCAACACAGATGCCCTCTTACACAATGTAAAAGTGTTTGAACATTTCTTTAATTGTGTTAAACAAGTTATTGTTTTCTTTAGTGTGTTAGAGTGGTTAGAGCGCCAAGCTTCAAACCGATATTCGAGAAATAGAAAAGAAGAAACCGCCTGACACGCGTAAAGAATGACAAATGACAAAAGCTCAGCAAACGATTCCACATAGGAAGGACCTGCGCCACTATACAATTATATACAATTACGTTGCATTTTTTATTTTCCCGATTTAAATATTTGCAGATCCGACTGAAATTTTTTGCGATTCGCTATTTCGCGGCTTTTCGATTTACATTATTTACAATTTAAATGATTTGTTTCGAGCTATGATCATCTGCCACATACTTACCTCCAACACATCTTCGGTGGTTGCCTTTATCTTTATTGCCCGCGCGGAAGGGTGTAAATGGGTTCATGTGTGCCTTCAATATTCCATTTACGTTAGTTCTGATGCAGAACTGCATAAAAATTGACTTTATCAAATTATGTGTGTAAGTTCGAGTAGGATGGTGATGACGACATTGTCTGCATGCAACTTACCAACTTTAGATGTACCAGCATAAAATGAGTCAAGAAGACGAAAAGAACATAAAAGATAAAAGGATTTCGTGGATATTAATGTTATAAGAAATTGTGATTTATATAAAAAGATTATGGTATAATAATGATAAAGAAAAGCATTCGTTCTTTATTCGTTCTTACTTCATTCATTCATTCTTCGCCCATTCATTTCAAGACGTTACACTTTGTAAAGGCAACGTAAGAGTATTAAAAGTGCTCTTCTAAAATAAGAAAAGTGGCATATTAAAAGTAGATAATTAAATTATAGTAAAACCAAAAGTATACTTGGCCTGTATTAGACATATTTATAAGAAAAACGTGACGAGTGGTTCATGAATAAAGTGTTTTCACCAAATATTTCAACTAAATAAAGGCTGTTAAACGCAATATTGCCACATTCGATAGCATCCATGCCTACAGAAAACTTGCTTTTTCTAAAACTTAAAATTACAAACTTAAAATATTTTAAAGAAAGTCGCAAGAATTGAATAAGATTTTAATACATTATTTTTCCATTTTTCTGGAAAAAGATAAATTCTTCGCCCAAAAACCCCTGCACATCATGAGACCAGAAACGAATCAAGCCAATTTCAGACGTAAGTGAAGCAAATTTAATCGTTGTTGTTCTGCATCGATTAAAACAAGTGGGATTCAGACGGAGCAATGTCGAGTTATAAGGCAGGTGAGGTAAAACATCTCATCCTCTGTTTTTCACTGAGGATAATCCCTTTTTTGGTGGAAAGCATAGCTTTGTGTCTAGTAGCATATTCTTCACGTTCTTCGCACATTGCTATGTTCTGCTGTTTGTCAACTTCTTGAACATTTTTTGTGTTCAATATCAAAATCACCGTTATAATATTATAACTTCATATGATCCACAAACCAACGGTATCATCGGGCGATTTCATTTACAACGCGAGGTCATGAGCGATTCTTCAAAATCCCTACTCGGATTAGAGACCCTTTATGAAGAGGGTTTTAAACCCTTCTTCCACTGAAATAATATATGGATAAAATATCGCATTACCTGGAGCAATTTTGAATCACCAAAACATGCTGGAAGTCTAAATTTCGATCGGCACTAAATGCCGTAATTTTCGCCAAATTTAAAATGTTTGGAAAGTTATAAATTTTTATTTCTCCGAGTAATTACCAAGAGAGCATATAAAATATTATAAGATTTAGAGGAATGATGAAATAGTAGGTCCAGCTCTTGAAGGTATAAAGCGGGCTTTACAGATCAACTGGTAAGAAACATTTTAAGGACAGATGGGCGTGCCGTGGTCCAATTTTTTCAACAATTTTTACCTTTTTTAACTAAAAAATTTTTTGGTATAATTTTTTTATTAATGTTGTTTTCTTTCGACTTTAATGTTTCTTTTTTTTTTGGTTGAGTTTTTTTAAGCTTTCTCATTTGTGTTGCGGAATTTCGGACATAGAACGTTTTATTTTCTCCAGAAAGTCGAATAAAGGTTTTTTGATGAGCTGCTGAGCAACCAGCGAAATGCACATAGAAATTAGTTAGGAAAAAATTAGGTAGAAAATATTTTTGTATAAAATATTTTATAACAAATCTCAAAATCCTATGACCACTCCTTCTATATGCGTCCCATTGCCATATTGGATCAAAGCACTATGCATCGGTCAAGTCAACCCCTTGACTGGAGAGATAAGGAAATCTTGAAAGTTACTAATCGTACCTGCCGTTTAGTGTAAATTCTTTCTATTAAAATATGATGGTAAGAGAGCAGGCATCCTGCAGGCCAGCATTCTCGGTGAAGCACCTTATATGCACTCCGGATATGCATTTTTATAACAAATTTGTAACTAGGTTCTCACGTTGATTATTAAGAGAATTTAAAAATTATCTCAGACGTTGCAGAACCTCTTTTAAAAACCGCTGAATTAAAAAGAAAATTAAGAATATTTATGTTACGTCTGCGCTCCGCAAATGAATTTGTGATCTTCTGTTACTCCTAATAATATCAATGGCACTCAGACTGGTCATGCTCCTTACCTTGGCATTCATTTAGATAGCCACCTTTCTTAGCATCGTTAGTAAAGAACCCAGAACCTGCACACCAGTATTGATCTTCTGCAAAGAGCCCAAGTCCAGGATATATAAAATGAAGACATTCATAGAGACCTGGAAATTCCGATGGTTAAAGGAAGGTTTAAAATATCCGAGAGAAAAACTGCAACTTGCCCGTACAACTGCTTACAATAGTTCTATCATGAACAAGGCTTCATTGAGCAAATGTACTGCTTGGCTGAGCTGAGGACCATTCGTTGGATCTAAGAAGGCATACTTAACAAATAAAACGTAAACTAAAGTATTAGAAACAATTTAAAGTATAAGTTTCTTTAGATTATTATAGTACTTATTTGTCATCACACTAGTGATTTAGTTGGAAATAATAAATACAATCTGCCATAAATATTCAATCAATCAATTAAATTTTTTTCATTCATCTAATGTCTCGCAAACATTTCAGATTCAGAGAAAAAAATTAATACAATAATACCGCTGGGTTTTTACTGAATTATTCATAATAGATCTATTAATAATACAACACAGCTTTTTAATAATAACACTACGAGGGTCTTCCCAAAAGTTTTTCAATTCAACGAAAAATATTTTATTCATATCCATAAAAATATAAAACAAACTTATTAAAATAATTACATTACGAGGTCTCTAACAGAAGATTTTTAATATCACAACAAACAAATTGTATTAAATTTTTATTTATTTGCAAATTTTTAATAGTTCAATAATCTTTTTGTAGAATGACAGAACAGTTCAATATAATAAAGAGAAATAAAATAGCAAAAAGGTTGTTAAACCCCATGATATAATGCAGTGTACCCCACACACTTATGAATTTATCAAATTGTTTGCTACAGAAGAAACCTAGAAACTTTGAATTGTAGCGCAACCTAAAGCCTTACCTGAAGTAAATAATTCAGAAACGGCTCTGCAGTTTTAAGCAGAAATGAGCAATTAGTTCTCTATATTAAGATCCATGCACTTATAGAACTTAAACGATGATTATTTTGTTAAAAGTCTTACTAACTTAAAGTGCAGTTCAATTACAATTAACACCACAACCTCTATCGACAATGAGTTGCCATATCAACCGAGCTGAGAATGGGTGACGGGTACCGAGTTCACATGTCTTGTGCGATTCAGTGCGGGAGGAAAACGAGTATGGCTGGGAAGTAGTACTTGACCCATTAAACAAAATATGATTCTTCTTACTATATCGCTAGTGCACTCGGCCACTGACTTTGTCAACAAGTCGCTTAAGTTAAAACGTGCACTTGGCCCAGTTACTGTCTCGCCATTTTAATCGTTACTTGTAAACAAGGAATAAGATGCTTAAATGTTTGTAAAATACCGTCGACAGCCGCTTAATTATAAATCGTCGTTCAGTCTTTTAATAAGAGGTTGTCGGTATTGTTTCCAATTGTGTTTGATTAAATTGAATAAAATCTTGTTTTATTTGTCGCCAATAAAATGCAACTAATCATTCTATAAGTTTCCGTACAAAAGTCAACATAGTAAAAATGATTCTTAAAATTTTTACTATCAATTTAATAGCTTTGTTTATTTGTTTAACTTTGACATCATCTAACAAAATATATTTTATTGAAAATACAAAATTTTTAAATTGGGATGCAGCCAACGTTGAATGTCAAAAACTAGGCATGAATTTATTAAGCATAAAGACCAGAGATGAATTGGAATATCTAAAGGAATATATCCAGAAAGAATATGGTAACTGTAAGAATATTGTGTTAAGGTTGTAAATTTCAATTGAAATTTAATTTAGGACGTATTTTCCCCTATTGGTTGGGTGCATACAGAATAAATTGCGAGTACGAGTGGCCTGCTACTGGTGAAAAAATAAAAACATTTTTCTGGCATGCGGGAGAGCCGAATGATAAGAGTAAAAATGAGAATTGCATTCACACGTGGGAGGAGGATTTCGATTGGAATGATAATGACTGTGAAAGAGAATTGCCATTTATATGTGATTTAAATGTGTGATGTAAATAGGAAATAATGAGACAGTATTTCCACACAATGTGACAAATTTTGCAGTGAAATAAGCAAAACTTAAAAAAATGTGACACAATTCCCAATTTATTCTAGTTATATGTTTAGAAGTAGCTTCACTAATTAATTAATCACCTTCACCAGTTTTCATTAGCTTGATAAAATAAGACTCGGAAATGTTTAAATATTGGCATTATATAAACTAATAGTAAAATACCACAAGTATAAAAGGTTTTAAACTGAAGCAAGGGAAAGTTGTTCCTTATTTAATTTGTGGTGCTTTAATTAAACTCTGCAACCCATTTTTTTTAATTTGTTGTGGTTTCCCTGATATACCGTTATCTCCAAATGAAAGAATCAAGCACGGCGATATGTATTATTATTATTATTATTAATATATGGGGGATATCAAAGCAGGCCACTTACTTTCTGGGTCCCTTTTCGACCTCCATTTCGCTCCTCAAATTGATTTCAGAGAATCGATCCGTAATCACAACCACCTTACTTTCAATTGAGTCTCGTGTTAGCCCTAGCCTTTACTCTTGACTAAAGTGATTTCGGACTGTCGACTGGTAACTGTCGACACACTTTCTCATCACGGAGTTTTGTAATTGCTAGCATTTGTCTAAGGCTTAGTTCCCCCATGGCATTCATATCTAACAAGTGTCTGCCCGTGGTCTTAAGTCTTATGCTAGCCAGTGCTGGGCATTCAGACACAATGTGCGCTCAGCCTCTTCCACGCATAGTCTGCAAGTATCATCTTCTTCGACTTTCATCTTAGCCAGATGGTACTTGAAGTTTTCATGTCCTGTCACTAACGCAGTGATCCACCTTAAAGTAGCCCTATTATACCCGAGCACCTTGCTGGCCTTCCTGCCGGGGGGCTCCTGGAGCACCATTCGAGCCTGTCTACATGTGTTATTCTTCCTCCACCTATTCAGGTGTAATGAGTTTAATTTTAGGTCGCACTAGGCCATTCCCCAGGGCAACCCTGGGTTCTGGTCCACAGAAATCCACATCAGAACCCCTTTTTGCTAGTTCTGCTGCTTCATTCCCAGCTGTGCCTATGTGTCCCTTAACCCTCATCAACGTTACCTCATTCAACGAGGCACATCTGTTTAGTTTCAAAACACATTCCAGCACCAGTTTGGAATACACATTCACTTGCCTCATACGTTTTATAACTGACTGATTGTCAAGTGCAATGAGCACCCTTTTCCCATGCACTCGGCTTTCAAGCAAGTGATCCAACGCATGCAGCAACCCAAGCAGTTCTGTCTGGTAAACTGATACGTACCTCCTCAGACACAGACTAGAGGACAAGTTCAGCTCAACTGAGAATACACCTGCTCCTGCCCGGCCACTCTGTATAATGCCTTCTACTCATGCGTTCCATCGGCATCTGAGCAACCCTAACCTCTTTCCCAACGGGGTCCAGGATACTCTATTGCCGATGTTCGGCCCAAAGCTATGCCAAACCGCATCGCTCCTCATTCGCAAAACTGACAATGCGGCCGTTAACCTAATGAATTAGTCCAATGGTTCTCCCATCTCTGAGATTTATAGCCCTAGTCCAAAGCATAGCGTTTATCCATTTTATAATAATGGGGTCAACCCTACGTTCAGTAAGAGCATTTCTCACCTTTCCAAAAGAGATCTTGCCAAAGGAGCCCTCAATGTCCATAAAAACTGACAGAGCAGCTCCGCCATTGAAAATTTCTCTTTCCGCTACTCTGACGAGCTCGTGCAGAACAGTGTCAGTAGATCTACCTGCTCTATTAGCATGCTGAAATCTACTCAAGGGCCTATCCATCAGCGTATGGTTCTCCGTAAAGTCAGCCACCGCCCTCTGCATTGTCTTCAATAGAAAAGATGTTAGGCTGACAGGTCTGAAGGACTTAGCGTCAGTATAGTCCCCCTTACCCGGTTTGGGAAGAAAAGCAACTTTAGTTTCCCTCCAAGCCACCGGAATAAGTCCCGTCGCTAGACAGGCTACGAATATTTCCCTAATCCTATCAAGCTGGGTATCTATTCCCCACTGTAATAAGGCTGGGAAAATTCCATCCATTCCAGCTGCGTTGAATTGTGCAAAAGATAGTATTGCACTTCTGACACCATTCGGAGATATTATCTTTTCAGCCTCAGCTCGTCTTCTCTCACTAGCCCCCCTATTTACAGGAGTTCATGAGTTACTCGAACTAAAGCTTCCAGGAAAATGAACCTCGATAAGCGATTGCAATGTCTCCTCCACTGTCTCAGTCATGTGACCATTGCTCTTGTGAATTAGTCACATCCTAGAGACAGGGTTTTTAGATATTATCTTCTGCATTCTACATACTTCAGATATATCCCTCATATTAGAGCAGAATTCCCTCCACGTACTTCCTTCCGAAGACGTATTTTCTCTTCAGCTCTCTCTTCATCTCCTTATACGCATCCCATGAGATCATGTATCTGTTATAGTCTGCTCTGTATGGAGCACCTCCTATATGTACCGACAGATACTCTTCATCACTGGTATGATCAGTATTCTTCGGTATTCTTATACGTTTGCGGACTTTCCTCCGTCTACTGCCCGTCTGTTAAGTACCAGCAAATCGTGTCTTTCTACAAATTCCAACAATTGTTGTCCTCTCTAGTTATCATCTGTGCTGCCCCAAACCGTATTCTGCGAGTTGGCATCATAGCCCATGATCAGCGCCATACCTCTTTGCCTGCAGAAACTCACTAGGCCCTCCACCTCCAGTGACGGATGTATACCTGTCGTCTCATAGGGAAGGTAAGCCGATGCAATAAGAAATGATCACGAATCACTGCCAATCATTACTACCGTAAGATCCGGCGAGCGGAGATGTGTCATAGGTACTGTTTGTACGCCATGTCCGACCAGGATGCATGACCCTAATTTACCGGCGATATGTAAGTAAACCTTGAGAACGATTTGTTGTACTTGGTTGGGTAACAAATTCGAAAATCTGCATTAGTACTACACTTTGCTTTTGTCGGAAAAAGACACCTTCGCTTAGCTGCGAATTTTTTTCTGAATTTTTTAAAAACAAAAATATTTATATATATTTAATTAAAAAAAAATTGTGTTGAAATAAGAAATTTTCCAATAAAATTGTAAAATAAAGTAGCTTTTATAAAGCTCTTAGAGAAAAACCAACCATGGAAACTGTAACTTTCAGTTAAACAGAATCAGTCACCAAGTGTAGCGAAATATAAAAGAGTCATTAGGATTTGAAGAGCTTTTGATAATTTTCAACAACGTTCTTAATGATTTAAAAATAAGTACGAGAGCTATATTCGGCTGTGCTGAATCTTATATACCCTTCATAAACGTATGAACTTCTAAAAATGTACTACAGATTTTTCTCGGTGCAATGGACGGCGCCTATATACTTTAAATCGAGGTTCGGAGAATTTTACTCTAGGTTGTTGTTTTTGCTTTATGTTTATAACATTGTGTATTTGTAGAATAGGTTGTTTCGAACCAATTCCTTGCTGACAATTATTATTTTTTATGATTTAATTAAACATCTTCCATTATTACTTGTTAGCAATATGTAATATTATTTTTAAAGAGAAATAACATAAAATTTTATCAAATTATATTGGAATTAATAAACTTATTTATGTTTTATTTCATCTTACACGTCTAAAAAACCTCTGCTAACAATCATTGCAATATAAATTGAGAATATGTCATAGGCATCTTCCTTTCATCTTATTTAATATATTTAATTTTTAGTATGTATTTTTATACTCATATAATAACCACACATACACGTGTATGTATGTATTGAAAATAATAGAAAAAAATAATGTGTAACAAATCATAAGAGTTCCATTTATTATGTCTTTTTCGAGGCACAATACAAATTAAATATTTGTAAAAGAAAAACTAAAGTGATAAATTTTGTCAATTGCATAAAATTGTTTTGAATTCTTGTTTAAAATTGTTTTTGTTTTTATTTGTTTCACACAACACTTTTTTATGTTTAACACATGTTTTCAGTATGGCCACACTCAGCCTTCCATTTGGAAAAGTTGAGCTACTCTCCCGTTGGAGGTGTTATGAGTTGGAATAAACTACTGCTACTTTGTGGACAATATAGCGTATGTAATTTTAACAGGCGTATTCAGTGTTTGGTGCAAATGATCTTGCAAAAATGTAAATGTAAAATTTCGTAGCTTTTTTATGCAATTCAATACAAAGTATGGGCATTTTGTTGTTGGAATTCATAAAAAATCCTACATGCCACATCGTTTAACTTGAACCAAAAGGAATTGGTTATCACTCATCTATAGCGTTCTTCACGTTTTATTTGAAGAAAAATTGATGCAGCCATCTCAAAATCTGCACTAAACAGTAACTTTTTGTGAAGGCATTGCCAACTGGTGCACCTCGAATGCGTTGACTTCTTTGTATATGCGGAAAGTTAGCTTGTTAACATTACAATTCATCCACAAATTTATCTCATTGCCAGGATTTTTTGGCTCCTATATCAGTTCGGTGTTACACAGATTTAGACCCAATTTCCAATGCTAAATTTGTTAAGTTTACTTTCCGCAGAGCGTCACTGTAATGGCTGCAATGCTTGCACCAACGATCAGTCATATGTGTAACAATGTGGCTCAGTCGTATACAAAGCTAGTTATAGTTTTTTAGTGATTGAATGAATACTAATAGGCGCTAGATACCACCAATACAATATGTTAAAGACTGTCAAAGACTGTAAAAGACTCTTTACAATATTCGTTAATGAATTTAAATCGCTAAAAAAAGACTGGTATCATGCCTGTTACATATATCCTGTAGGGCTAATAAAGTCGTTGTTGATTTAAAAGTAAAATCTACTTTTTTATTGCACACATCATGATATATAGCAAAATTTATATCTCTGTCAACAGCAAGGAAAATTCCAAGCAAAAAAAAAAAGGAAAAGATATAAACATAAAAATACAATAAAAACAGAACTATTAAGAAACCTAAAAAAAATCTACGTGTAAAATGTACAAGTTCTTGTAAACAAAGAAATAAAGGTAAATATTTACGTAGTTTTACATCGAAGAAGTAAGAGAAAAGGAAGTATTTGTTTACTAAATGTTTTTACATGAAAAAATAACTACAAGAACAATAAACTCTTTCCACACATTTCCATCGTTTATGCAGGCCTACTTTACAAGAAAATAATGTAAAATATCATAACAAGTGTGAATGTGGAGGGTGGTCCCAAAAGGTTTTTACCAATTTTCATAAAATAACTAATAATCGTGTGGAAATCCAAGTAGATAAAATATTCAACATTGAGGCCGTTTGCAGAAAAGTAAGTTGAAATAGTGTTGCTTATGTACAAGAGTTGTAAAGTAATTTTCTGACTGCCTCTTTACTTTTTATCTTAATAAAGTATCTTATCGTATATGTATAAAAAATATTGAAAGGAAAAGACTGTTGCTATACGCACATAAAATTAAAGTGTGCGCGAAAATGATAAGATCACTTGCTTTTTCTTTTGTTTTTGAAAAGGCACAAAAGTAGTGTGTATTATTGCTACCTAAAATATCATCGCCTTAGTTCGAACTGTTAGCGAAAATATCGAAATTTCTAACATTTGCAATGCATCAGTGTATTAAAGCAAGCACAATTATAGAAAACAATATATAAAATTTTATTTTTGCAGAAAGTTCAATTTAAATAATTATAGGAATATTCTTTCTCTAGTGTTGCTAGATGATGCCTGCGCAAAGTGTATTTTCTTACATCTTAGAATTTTGTAACGCAGTTTAATTTACTAGTTCGTGTTCGGTTCAGTAAAGGCTTGCTTTCATTAGTTATTTCGTTTACGAAACTATTAAGCAAGCCATAGACGTTGCGACCGTTGGTACAACTTGCAGTCTCATACACGAGACTGTAATGGCACGTTGTATGTGTATAAAAATATTGATCCTTTTGGCAAGTTCTATCGCGATTGCAATATTAATCATTATATTTTGTGCTTCTTATCGTAATGACCACATAGCATTCATACAAAATCAAGATTTTAAAGGTTGAGCTGAACTTAAGTTTTAAAGTATTTTTTTTTTCATATAAAAAGCACATTTTCAACAACTAAAAGAGGCTACCTTCCTTATCTGTTAGAATCCTTCTGGGTGTAGTTATTTAGGGTAAACAATTTAAATCGTTTTTGTAAATGTATATGATTTTACTGATATTTTGTGCAGTATGTTACTTAACGTTTTGGATCGGAAAAATGCTTTTTTATGCCTGGGGGGTCCTACGGTAATTAGCAAATCAAAAAGTATTGCAAAGAGTACAATAGCACTGAACTTCGCATGACTGCCATATAGCAAAATCATGTTGTGCGGATTTTAATTACTCAACAAGACTTTTTTTGCAAAATGAAGTTGTACAACAAGTTGTATCGTTTGTGGGCAAAACAACTAACTTGATTACCAGCCGAATTGTGCCAACGGTCGCAACGTCTATAGTTTGCATAACGATGAATGAAAACATACAACTAGGTAACTAAGTTAGGTATAATACAAGATAATTTCCAAAAATTGGGTTGACTCGCCGATTGGGCTATAGTCATTCAACAACATTTAAAGCCAATTTTATGTAAAGAGCTGTTCGCTGTATTGGTCTTTTTAGTGCCTTTCTTACCCTTGTTATCCAAATTTGCTGTCATAAATAAATATTAATCTGCAGCTCTCATTTGCCCCATAAGATTCGGTTTTGTGGGATATTTTAGAAGTAATTCCGCATAAGTACGAAGTTAACCTTTAAATACATTTTAAGTTTTGTCTTAATTAAGCGGTCAAGTTGAATTTTGAGCTTTGGTGGATTTACAGTCGAATTTTATGACAATTATTTTTGTACGACATACGCTGTCCATATCGCTGTTTAAGGGTAGTTTTTTTTGCCCTTTTTTTAAGAAATTAACAAGAAATACTCAAACAGCGAACAGTTAGAGGGTTAAAATGATAGTAAGTCTTCTTTGTGCTGATGTACCGGCGGCTTTCTTGACAAAATTGCTACTGTAAACGAGAGCGTCGCTAAAATTCTACAAATCTTAATTTGGCAGCGATTGTGATTCGCCACATCCTAACTGAATTGTGGTTTCGGCACATGCAGCAATTGATTTATTGCAGCAAAAGTGTTCATAGTGCACTCTTGTCAAAATACCCTACATTTTGGCTTTAACAATGTAACACGTAAGTGACCTTATCACTTTTCCGCGTACCAATTACGAGTGCGTACGATAATAGCACAGCAGGAGATACTAGTTATTTAACTTAACTGAAAAGCTCAAGCTATTCACACTTCAGTGCAATTCCAAATAGAGTTGTTCACAAATAAATACATATGGATCGTTTGAGTAACTGTGTGCTGATATTTGGCTTTTTGTAGAAGTATTTTTATTTATACTCTGTATGTTTGTTTGGCTAAACCTAACAATAAGTCAAGCATACTTTATACAATAAATAAAAACATAAAATTCTTTTTTATTTTATTGCATTTATTTATTACTTTTGGTATAAATGCCTGTTACGGGTTTTGTTTTATTTGTGATATAAGAGAGAGATAGATTTTATTTACAGTTGGGTACCGAATGGACACAATACTTCAGTTGTTAAACAACACTAAGTACATAAAGTAGTGCCTTTAGTGTTCGATCAGCTGCTGTTGAAAGGACATAGGCGTCACTTACACTCGAAGAAATACGTGAATTTTATCTTAGTCGCTTATGTATTTTGGCCCATTATTTTTAACAATTACAAACTCGAAATAATTAATTCTATATAAGTAAAATTTCAGCGTAAAAGTTGTACGATTTTCCAAATTATTGGCTTTTTTTAGCTTTTCTTTGACTTTAGGGCAAGTTACAGAAATGCCTAATCATTGTTTGCCTTTATGCATAAAAATACCGAGAAAGTTACATTAATGGAAAATTTTTTAAAATAAATAAAAACTATTAATTCCTGAGCCCTTCACAATACCAATCGACTAATTCCACTTTTTGGAAATGCTTATTTTAATTGTCAAACCACTTGTTGTGATTCTAAATTTCAATATTTGGAACAGCTTTCCTGAATAATTAAGATTTACACCAGTTTTTGACCACATTTTTTCGCCATTGAATAATAAATAATTTATTTCAAAAGGCATTTTGATTAAGTTCATACTATAATGTAAATTGTTGAACTAAAGAAACTCAAATGCATAAGGGAACTTTTTAATGCCATCTTATTAGAATTAGAGTAAAATAAATTATACAGCCAGAGTCTAATTGCCGCCGGATCAAGTATATGTGGAGCTAAATGTTGACGTCCTTAATTTTTGGCGCACGGGTAAACACGAAAACGAACATACACTAGACATTGTTTCGTGTAGTTTTTCTAAATTCATCATTCGATCAGCTGCCTGTCTGTTCTACTTAACTGCTTCTTAAATATTATTTATGAATAGAAAGTTTGGCTCTAGAAGACTTTTATGGCTTTAATTTTATTGCAGCAAACACATTAATTCTTAGGAGAAGAACAAGTTGACCAGTGACAAGGAAAAAGACATGATGGACCTGCTAAAATACATACCTCCCATATAAGTGATCGATAAAACATCATTTATATTTAATGTTTTTATTTTTTGCACTTGCCAAATCGATTATTATATAATGTAGGGAGATATCGAAGTAGGCTAGCGCCGTACACTGCAGAAGGTATAGTTGACTTTGAGATTTAATAGAGCGAACAACTGTGTGTACATAAGCCTGTTAAGTTTACAGTGTAAATTAGTACTGAAGAGTTGTATATAGGAGTCGTAATTGCCGAATAAAGTTGTGATCTGGTAAAATCATTAGCACTGTGTATTTTAATATTTGCAATTAAACGAACCATACAAAATAACGTTTATTGTGGTAATAAACGTAACAAAATGGACGTTTCTTGTTCATGTAGCGTATCATATTAAATTGCGGTCCTTCTTTAAACACTGAGAAGCAACGAACGAATGCCCGGCATTATCTAAGCATTTAAAACTTCTGCTTCTCTTGAACCTTTTGTGGATGGTGAGAGGGTTAGTTTCCGATGTAAAATTCACCAAGGCTAAGTCAGCGAATATATTCCTTTCCTTTATGGCTAAGGATAGTTATTTTATTTTTTTTGTTAATAAATATTTGGCTGGTAGAGCCAGCTAACAATGAAAGAAGAAAACCTCAAAGAACGAAAATCATTACATTTCTTTCTGCGAAAATCCAAAGAAAATCCAAAAACATTTAAAGGGAGACTTTTTGAATTCATTTATCAGTAAGTAAAAAACACAAAGCTGTTTGGAATTGATCTCTATACGAGTATTGATCTTATTATTATATATAATCGCATATGTCCGTCGTTGCACATTTTTGGTTGTTAATGCCCCATCGCTTTATTTTAAACGTTCTTTAGAAATTTTCTTTATTAGTAACAAACAATGTAAAATGGTTTTCAATAAGGCTGAGTCCTTTTTTTGAGACGAATACACGAAGGAGCCGTCAAATGTTGAGAAATTATAAACAAAATTTTTGTTTGTTTGGGAAAAGCTGCACGCGAAAAGTTATATTTAGCGATGCGGTACTTTTTGGAATTTGTTGCTATTTTATTTGGAGAAATCAGGAGCTGCTGAAATATAGTCACACTACCGCAGGCGAAGCGGATATACTCAACATTTGACACCTTTGAATAGCAATCCACGAGAAACCTTCATGATATGCCACCAGGCACGAAGCTTTAATATTGCTGTACCAGTAAAAAACTATTTGAAAAACAGCGCATAAAAAGTTCTACCTTGCTCTCCTTTTAGCCCAGGCCTAGCCTTGTTACCAGCCATGCAACACAACCTGGATACGGGACGGAATCCACATAATGCCAGGAAGATATTAAAAATTTACAACTAACAAAGGACGATATTTTGAAGAGTAGCGTAATTAAAAATTTTATAGATATAAAATCATATTTAAAAAAAAATACGAGACTTTGTTGCTACAGTCAATAAAAAGAGAATATCTTTCCTACTTCCACATAGCTTTTTTAATATAGTTGAACATGAACTCGCGTTACATAGCGAAACATCTGTTTGCAACGGAATTATTTTCCCGCAAAAAAACTAGAACATATTTGCATGCATCAGATAATTGGTCACATCTAAATGGAAAACTATATTACAGAAATACATATGCTGCGTCTGACGAGTAACAATTGTCGCCCTGTATTAATAAAATTTTATAAAATATGCCTGCTAGGTAAAACCAGCTGCTAAACTGTTATATTAACTGACCTATTAGTTTATATGTACTCATATGTGGTGTAGGGTACTTTAAGGTCGACCTTTTCCGTGTGTATTTGTTTGCATTACAATGTTTTTTGCTTGAGTATCTACAATTGCACCAGGTCATTTTATGTTCGCTTTAAATGTTGCAAGTTGTTTTTGCTAAACAAGTCATAAACAAGCTACTAACGTTCCACTCATAAATTAAACATAAAATGCGCAAGTTGCATTTCATATTATTTTTTCTCGTTCATAATTTTTCCTTGTTGTTTCTTTTTCTGCTTCATTTTATGTTGTTGTTACTTATGTTTAGGATGCACTAAATATATTTATGTTGGCGGAATATTTTTTTTTTTTTTTTTGCTTAGCTTTAGTTGCTTTAATGAGGGTTCCATTTAGTTGTGGCGCACATAATTTTTAATGTTTTTCGTACGAGGGCAAAGTATTTCTAAGTGGCGTTATGAATTAATAATTGTAGTGTGTAGGAATAATGAAAGTTTGCAAAAAAAAAAAAGTAAACCTACATACTTATGTACGTATATATGTAGTTTGCCTTAAAAGAATGCATAAAATATGCTCAATGTCATGAATAAATCATAAATGAAAAGTACTTTATTTTAATGGAAATACCACGAAATAATAAAAAATTAGTTAATTAAGGAAAGGTGGAATATAGATGGATATAAATGAGTATGTTTACAAATTGCTCCTAGTACTGCTTACTAAACTTAATTGCGAAATTTCTAAATAATTTAGAATAAAATATAAATAGAATAATTGCGACTTTTCTGCATTACAGAAAATAATACAGACAACTTTGGACGCGGTGCATAAATTACGTCAGTCAGTCAGTCAGTAATTATGTTCGGATAATGTGCAGATGTCGATACACTTTCATGCAACCATAAAAAATTCCTCTGATATGTTTACTTGCAATTCGTTGATCACGAAAAAGCTGTAATGGAGAATATACCAGTTTGTTAACTCTGGTAGATGTTAGTTAGAGGTCTGGTATAGGAGCAAATATAAAGCGAAAAATTCAGAAAATAGTTTAAATAAGTATGTGTAAGAACTAAAACAAAATCGGCGGACAATTTTTGTGGTACATTGCACTCTGGCGTTTATTTAATCAAATGAGGAGATGGTAAATTAACCCCACGAAATAACACACATGTTGCGATTCTTAGTATAATATCCTTTGCTTAAACAAATGCCAAGGGGCTATGTGCTTGGAAAACTATATATGTTTGGTGATTGCGAACGATTCAAAATATTTGAACTAAATTTTACTTTGGTAGAGCTTAAGTGGTTATTGCTTAATTTGAAATCGCACGCCTCTCGAACGGGGCTGATCAACAAATACTAAAAATATTAAATTCTAATATCCATCCACAAATCTAGATCGGCTATGGATAGTCAAACTCCTTTGAGTCAACATACCGCTTGGTCTTTGGAAAACGATGCTAATGTAAACGAGCGTGTCGCTGATAACCTCAATTCAGCAATTCCAGTGGTCGCAGTAAGGCAACGCCTCCTGTCAAACCGATTTATCGCCTTCTTGGAGCTACAAATTATAATAGTGTCATTTTTTTGAGATGCCCCATATTTTGCGCCAACAATTTTTTATATTTTTCCATTTTTTCGAGCTAATCTAAAAATGTCTGCAAGATTTTGCAAAATTTTTTTAAGTTGTATAAATTTAATGGAAATATTAAGTAACCAGATCTTAGTGCATCTCTAGCCAACGTCGTTACAAAACTTGGGATCTATTAAAAAAATTTTAAAAATTCAAACTACTGATTGGGGTGATCTGCGAAGCCATTCGGCCGGTTAATTTACCGATTTTTTCGGTCTTAAAACATAACGGCAGTTTTTTTTATTCTAACGGATGTCAGCTATGATTGTTCCACTTGTTAAAAAATGGATCGCTACACAAAAATAAAAGGACCATTACGCTGAGTACGCTCGCAAACTTCAGCGGAATTTTTCGTCGAGAGGGTGCTTCTAATATGTCTGAAGAGTGGTAAACAATTAATAACCTTAGCGTCATCGTACCAGTCTGTCTCTTGAAAAAATGTTGCTGTATACAAAAACCGGGCGGATCTGGACGATTTATGGTTTCACCCAGATGGTGGCCCTTACCAAACTGAGAATGAAACAATCGATTTACCACAGCATAGATTTCCATAGTGCACTTTTATTGAGACAACCTGCACAAGTTTTCATACATTTCAGTATAAAAACAAATATTTAACATCCAGATCATAGCACTTAGTATTAAAAGAAAAGCAATTTGTCCTTGCTGTTGACAGTAAAAACCTACTAGGAACACCTTGTCCAAGTGCGAGCAATTTAATAATTTAAGTGATAATTTAGATTTTTAAAGTTGTACTTTAGGATCTACTGCTACTAAATACTCTTAAACACCAACAAATTTAAATAAGCAAAAGATTTTTAACCGGTTATGAGTAGGCTCGCAAACTTTAGCGGAATACAATCCGAAGAGTGGTAAACAAAATTACGAACCTTTGCGTCAACGTATCGGTCTGTCTCTGGGTACAATGTTGCTGTGAACGAAAACCGGGCGGATCTGCACGATATATGGTTTCAGCAAGTTGGTGACCCTTACCAAACCGGTCATGAAACAATCGACTTTAAATCGATTGCCTTGAGCAAATGTTTTAAAAACATTTATCGAAAAATTTAATTTTAAAAATAAAATTTAATTAGACAAATTTGAGTAAACATCGGACGTATTCACCACGACGGTTATTTGAGCAACATTTCTTAATAATTGTCACTATTCATGTATTGCTGATAACTAATTCTAATGTAGTATGTTTGACTTTGACATATGCATACGAATCGCAAGAACAAAATAAGCACTAAGAAACCAAAAAATAAAATCAAGCTAATGCGCCTTGTATTTACAGCTTGTACTACCGTATCTGTTTTCAATACTAGAGTAATTTAAATAGTCAATATGTAGTGAATTGAAGTGAAACCTTACACTTAACGCGGTTGACAATCAATTAATTAAATAAATAAACTTTTTTACATCGGCTTAAATTTAAAAGTTAATTGCTAACATTTACATGCTACGAATTAACAGAATTAAAAATCGCCTTTTTATGGCAACATTGTTAAAAGTTGCCTTTTAATTTTTCATTTAAAAAAGAAATATAATTAGGTAATGCTAATAATGGTTACGGGAAGCATTTTATGTTTAAGCTATAAAAAAAAATTGTTAAAAAAATGTAATAATATTGGCTCTTATTAATTACTTATTAAGTACTTATTAATTAATTAATTAAATTTGGAAGTCTTGAAATGAGATATTAGTGGACCAAAATATAAACTTTACGTAGCTTTCAAAATTTTTTTTTATTGTATTTTCCTATAAAATATTAATTTGTTAAGAAATTAAAATTTTTTTAATTGAAATTTTGTATTGTTTTGTTCTAAAACTTTGTTTTTAAGTTTAAAAAATTTCAACGTTATTAAAAATTGAGCAAATATAACTTTTATTCATTAAATGTACGATTTTATGATATTTGGGGTTTAAAATTTTTTTCAACTTAAATTCTCGCAGATTCGAAGTTAAGTTCGAAATTTCGAACATGCTTTAAAAATCAATATTTATGTTTTCGCCTAAATTTTTTTGCGTTTAAAGACTTAATGTTAATTTTTTTTGTGCTACTTAATCCATTGGTTTGGATTTTGGGCAGTTTTTATAATTTAAGTTAAGCATTGAAATGTTTTTTCAGTGTGAGATTTTTATGAATCGCAAGTTTAAAAATTGACTTTTTACTTAAATTCGAAATAAAGTTAGAAATTTCGAATATTCCTAATCTTATCTTTATTCTTTCTATGAAATTCTCTATCACTTATAGTAAGCACTCTATTTATAAAATTCTTAGCTGTGTTTCTAGGTATGGTTAAATTTTGTATAGAGGACAATAGATATTTTCAGTATAAGGGAAGATTTTATGTACAAAAGGAAGGACTTCCAATGGGTTCTCCCGCTTATCCAATTGTAGCAGATATAGTTATGGAGGAGTTATTAGATTCGTGTATAGAAAAATTGGATGAAAAGCCTCGAATGATGACGAAATATGTTGACGATTTATTCTGTATTATTTCTGAGGGTGCAATTAATACAATGTTGGATACTTTTAATTCGTTTAATAATAAAATTAAATTTACAATAGAAAAAGAGCAGGATTCAAGACTTTCTTATTTAGATACTTGGATAATAAGGCGAGGTAATGAATTGATAATGGATTGGTACCAGAAGCCAACAGCTTCGGGAAGAATTATTAACTATTATTCAAAGCACAATAAAGCTATTATTATAAACACAGCTAAGAATTTTATAAATAGAGTGCTGACTATAAGTGATAGAGAATTTCATAGAAAGAATAAAGATAAGATTAGGAATATATTAGACGAGAATAGTTTTCCAAAGGAGCTGATTTATAAATTAATTAATTAGTATAATGTTAGGAGAGAACGTAATATAAGCAACGTATTGGAGCCAAAGATATACAAGACATTTACATATATACCAGGAATATCAGAGCGGTTAAATAAGGCTGGATTTTTTGATAAGGAGAAATACAAAATGACTTTCAAAGTTTATAATACTTTGAATAGATTGTTTGGTAAAACCAAAGATAGGATTCATAAATTGGATAAGGCAAATATAGTTTATAAAATTCCTTGTAATGGAAATGATCAGGAGACTTGTGATAAGGTTTATGTAGGGACAACAAAAAATAAACTGAAGACTAGGATAGCTGGACATAAATCAAATCTTAATTGCAGACATTCCCTTAATACAGCATTATCTTCTCATTGTTTTGAATCAAATCATTATCCTAACTTTGAAAACGCATCGGTTTTAAATACAGAAATTAATTATAAGCGTCGTTTTATATTAGAAATGTTACAAATTGTTAATACACCTAGTACACAAAGAATTAATTTTAAGGCGGACACGGATAATGTTGCACAGATTTATAGACACTTAGTTCATAGAATAAGATAATTAATATAAGTATGTTTTTAGGGGTTTTTGAATTAATGTTAAGTTTCGTTAACTGTATTTACATTTTTTAAAATATTTAAAACAAACCTCATGTTATTTTTGTTTTATGTTAACTTTGGAAAAATTTTGAATTTTTGTAACAATATTTTTTTCATTAATATATAATTGGTTCGTTATTTTTATTTCCTGATGATGCTACACAATGGAGTAGCGAAATATCGAAAAATAAAAATAAAATTTTTTAAAAATAGACCTTCAAGCTTGGACAATTTTAAATAAATTTAATTTTTTTTATTTTTATGAAATCGAAGTTCTAAGTTTCGATCGTGACTTAGAAGCTAATATTTCCGTATTTTTGCAAATAAATAATTATTTTTTGCTACAAACATTTCTTTAAAAGTGATTTTTCTCTTTGTTTCGAACATTAAATAAATAAAACACAGATCAAAGTAAAGATCATTGATCAAACACAGTTATTAAGAATATAATTTTTATCAACAATTTTTATCAACAAATATCGCTATAAGGAAATCAAAATTAGTAACTTTAAAAACATCGAAAATATGAAATACGTTATTGAATCTTAAATTGATATCCCGAGAGGGTGTTTTGTTGTAGATTTTTGGCACGTCACCCTTTTCAAGTTTGGTTTGAAAACAAACCGGTTTCGGCTATGGCTATGTGCCATCTTCAGTATAATTTTTCGTTCTGAGAAGTTTGCAAAAATTCGTTAGTGTTTTATTGTTTGTCAGGTATGTAAGGTGACCAGGTCGCATGTAGAGTCGGGTTTTTTATACGGATTGGTAGACGTAATTGATTACTATTTTATTGCTTTGTGTTGCGTTTGTGAACGTGATTGTGATTACTATTTTATTGCATCAGAGTTGGTGTTTGCGGACGGCAAGTGAATGTTGTTTTTAATTGTTTATAGAGTTTTTTTTGTTGAGGCTTAAAGATGTCAGTGATTATTGGATTATCAATTTGTTTATTGTTTTGGTATTGTATCTTTATTGTTTTTGGTATATCTTGTTTGTTATTTTTGTTGTGTGTTTTGTAGATTAATTTTAGAGGTTCGAATATAACGTCTGCATTGTAGTTTGTTTGTTCGTTTATGATGATGTTTAGTCGTTGTCCTTTGCGCCGTGTGTGTACGTTATTATTTATGAAAATAAATATTGAAATTTACATCACATTCACTTAAGCTTTTATTTACTTGATTTTCTTGAACGCGCAACGAAAAGTAAACAAACCATTTATTGTCTAGTGATGTGACTAATATTTATTTGCCAAACTGTACATCTCGGTATAACCGGTCATCAAGCGAATTAAATTTGTAGCCATTATTTTGCAAAACATTTACAATTGTACGTCTGTACGTGTAACAAGATTTAGCCTTTTGGCCATAAACTTGATATGTGTAAGTGGGTTCACCAACGTAATTACACGAAATGAATGTATTTATGCATGTATCTTAAATGTAAAATTTTTTCTTGTTCTTTTTTATGCTTTTAACATACGACTGGCTGTACGAGTAAATGTAGTTAAATACTTAAATTACTGCATGTTTTTTTCTTTCTCACTTTTAATTGTTCATTTTTGTTTTATGTTTTCAGTTTCCATGAGTATTTAATTGAATTTTTTCTGCACTTGTCCTCTGCATGCGTGGCATTGTTGAAGGACTTAAAAGTGGGTGTGGGTTGGCTTTTGGCATCAGCAAAACCATTGTGCATTACTGATGCTTATGTAGGTATTGTAATTGTTGTTGTTTTAAAATTTTTGTTTGTTTAAGTTGTTGTTGTAGTACACTTGCTGTTGCCTTTATTTTGTAAAATTTGTTAAAAGTGTGTAATTATGCCTGAAGTGCACAGGCATTGTGTGGTTTGACAATCGACATGACATTTTACCACACATAAGTGTATAATTTATCATATAATTTGTTTCTCCTCATTTGGGAATTTAATTGAAGAACTTATTCAACAAGATACGAGTAACTTTATGTTTTAAAAATTTTTTTCTTATAATCTGAAAAGTTTTGTTTACAAATGAATTCACAAATCCAATTATTGTCATAATAAAGCCATTTTTTTTTAAATTGCGGAAACATTTAGAAGTAAATTCTAAATATTTTGTACAATTGTTTTTACAAAAAGAACTAAGTAATACAATTTAACAAATAACAAACATTCAGTAACATGTTAAGGAGGTTTACAAAATTAAACTATTGATATTGACAGTTTATGTCGTGGGGTTATGCCAGTAAAGCGACTAGAATCAAAAGACGATCTTTAAAAATTGATAGTTTTGATTTGGGCTTTTGCGAAGCTTTTTTTTGAGCTTTAAATTTTTGTTATTGAATCTATCTAAAGGAAAACTACAATAAGTCTTAAATAAAATTTATTAATTATAACTAAAGTAGTAACTAATTTATTGTATTCAAATCTTAATAAAGTATCCACTATTGTGTTGAGGGAACCGCCTCGCCTTGTATGGTTTTGCTTATTCCTGGATAGTGAGAACTTCTAGATCTCTTATATACCAGGGGCGCATGAGATAAGTAGTAAAATCCTAGACTGTCTTATTTTTATTCGCAAGCAGTACCCCGCAGCTGAATGCCATATAATCATATTGTCTTTATAACGGATTTATATAAAATGACTTTGTATTCCAAAGCCAGGGATGAGCTAGATCATATTAACCAGTGTAGTTGATATGTTTGCAGTTTTATGGCCGTTATTTTTTCCTTGATATGCCGGGACCGAGTTAGGTGTCGATCAAGGTGCATACCCTTATATTTAATGTTAGTTTCCGCTGGAAGAGTAGTATTTTTTATTGGTATAGGTAGACAATTTTTCCTTCTGAAGGAAATTTTAGCCAATCTTCTAGCTCACTGAAGAAACTGAAGTTGTTCGGGTGCAACTAATAAATGCAGTGTCATAAGCATACGTTGACGTATACGTATTTAGAATTGTTGTCCGTATCCGCCGTATAGAGGCCACATAATCGCAGCCATAATATATACTACTACAATTAATTTAAACTTTTTTTTGTCGAATAGCTCTTCACTCATCTTCCTAGAGCATTGGAAATAGTCAACTGGGAATATGGTATAAGGCACAAACAATGTAATTCTCACAGCAAAATTAGACAAGTTACTTATCATTGATCCTGTAATGTGATCAGGCCCGGCCAAAGATCTTATATCAATATTGTTAATTGTCGTTTTTAATAACCTCAACCGCAATTTTAAATCACCATCCGCAGTATCACTGATAATTGAACTATTTATATTATGTGGTGTGAAAACCTCGTTTAATTGATTTGAGGAAGCATTCAACTTCTCAAGGAAGCTCTTAGCCAATGTGCGAGGCTATCTGCTGTATGTTTAATGATTAAATGTCTACTGAAAGCACGTAGACTTGTTAATATTTTTTAATATTAAGAACTGTGCTTCTGCCTTTTGTGTTTCATATATCTACGAGTTCGCCGATACCAGCAATTGAAAAATAATCCTACTTCATGTCTGAATCACGACCATCTTTCTTTATTTTGCTAAATACCAATTGAACATGACAAGTACCTATGGGGACATATCGTTTCATTTAACATTTTTTGGTTACATTCTGATCGCGGGCCAACATACTGGTGCCATTCTTTTGGTATGGGCTATTATGTGTCCGGCTGATGTCGGCGATCTTGTATTTGTAGAAAAAATTCTTCAAACGTTGACGTTTTTTAATTGTTTGTTTCCAACTCAATGTAGACCTGTTCTTTGATATATCTCAGATTTAATATTTTTATTATAGCAAGGATTTTAGTTCTATGAAATGTAAGTGTCACTTGCACTGAAATCATTGTAAATATTTGCCTTTGACGGCTTTGCTTTGTAATTTGTTGAGCAGAATATTCACCTATGGCTCAACTAATTTACACAGTAATGAATTTATTCTTAAGTGTACTTAAGAGAAAACTCTGGTCATATAATTATTACTTTATTCTTCTTGCTTGTTCAGGTAAACAGGAGAAAAAATTTTTTTTGTTTTTTTTAACAAATAGGATATTTCATAGATGTTTTCACGTCCTTTTGTTCCTTTTTTTTGGCTACTGTTGCCTTGTTTTTGGATACCTTCCGTAATATAAGTGCAGTAGTCTTAGATTGTGTAGCTAATAAATAAATAATCCTAATATATTTCAATATCATTAAGTTACATTAATAACATTGTTTATATAGACTAAGGTATGTCAAGTCAGGTTCATTTACATAAAATAATAGAATTAAATATTTTTATAGTCTTCTAGTTGTTTTTTTTTGGAATTTTTTTTACAACGATTCAAAATAGAAAACAATAACAAGTCTACGAACAATGTCTTTAGTTTTATATAGAAATAATATTTTTCATACAAAATTTATGAGTTACGAAAATTTTAATTAAAAAGACGTGTACGCAACATTAACTTTTTTATTCAATAACATGTTGCTCATACGCGACAGTCAATATCTCATGCAACAGGGGAGTTGTGTAGCTCATGAGCAGAGGTGTGTGTTCGAAGTTGTTTTTTTAAAATTTTAAAAATTTGAAAAACACAAACTTTAATATAATAAAGAGTAATGCAACGGCTTTATTGAACCAATAAAAGTTAAAAAACCGATATTATATTTTATAAAATTGTTTGTGTATATTAACAGTCCTATCAATAAAAACTTACATGGCATATAAATTATCAACCAACAAAATTGTATTCGAAATCGATTATTATGGAAGGATATTATTGTACCTCTAAAGAGGGTAGACAAACATCTTACTTACGGACTAAAACTTAAAATAAAAGTGATACCATTTCCGCACGCATACTAAAATTTAATTTGTTCGAGAAAAAGTAATGATGGTAACAAATCATCAACTTGCAAAGGGTTCAGCCTTAAAAAATCGTCAATCGTTATTTTGGCCAATTCGCTTTTAAAAATTCTCAAAATAATGTCGGAGTAGTGAAATTTATTTTTTTAGTCTCCTAGTTTATTTCTATATTTCAGCTTTCTTCTATTTTTCTTCAGATCGTGTAGTTTAACGTTTAATTTTCTAAAATTTTATAAAGTATATAAAAACATTGATTCACGCGTAGAAGAGAAGTAGGGGTTTTAACATTTTATCTGACAACCCTTCTTTTTATAAACATTAATAAATATTATAATAGCTTCGTGTTATATATATATATTAA
This sequence comes from Phania funesta, assembly GCA_963932375.1. Classification (NCBI taxonomy): domain Eukaryota; kingdom Metazoa; phylum Arthropoda; class Insecta; order Diptera; family Tachinidae; genus Phania; species Phania funesta. The sequence continues at coordinate 95,227,520 of OZ010653.1, read as the reverse complement.
GAGAATAAGGAATATCTATAAGAGTCGTTTTCACAAACAAAGTTTGACTAAAATTTTAATAATAGATTGATATTTTAATTTTGAACTGAAAAATACATGTTTTACTAATTTTGTCCCGAAGTATCTATATAGGTAGGTGGTGACAAAAAGAAACATTTAGAGGATTGCTTAGACATCTCGCAACAGAGTAACTACGGCCAGACATACCAGGTGAATATGCCACACCGTTATTCGTCACATAAAAACACAATCGCGTAAGCTTCAGCCCCATTTTATGTTCTTTTGGGCTGCATTGGCACAAATTTAGCAGCTCTCGAGAACTTCATGGGTTTGCAACTAACACCCGCCCAAGCTTGATGAGCCTTGGCAGCTCGCATATTGACAATTAATGAAGCCTTCCAAAGTGGAATAGAATAGTTAATTGCAAACTCTACAAGTAAGTTCAGTAGGGCGAATAAAATAAAATTTCTGTTTGTCTTTAGTGTTGGGTTAAATAGATGATCTATATAGTTAAAAACAGAGTAAGTAGAGAAGCCTCGAAGAATGTTGATAACGAGTGAAGCGGCACAGAAAATGCATTCCACTCAGCTAGTTGTCTAATAAAATTATAACTTTTACTGTATTCAAAGTTATCATAAAAACAAAATCTTTCTGAATGAAATATTAAAATAAACTTGCTAATTGCTATTCTTTAATAACTACCATAGCTTAGAAGAGTAACTAATTATCAGAGAACAGAAAATTGCAGACGATATTTTGTCAATTATTGCATTCAATCTATTTTTCGAAATACAAAAAGTAAATTCTTGTTAAATTAGGGGACATTTAAGTAAAATTTGTTCTTTGTCATGTGATGTGTCATTATCGTGAAACTTACTGCATTAAGAGAAAGACCAAAAAGCTTTCTTCGCAAAACATTTAAACAAATTTAAGATAAGCTTGTGACGACACGTACTCGCTGGTTGCTGGGGTAGTCTCAGCCGAGTCCAGGGTCGTTTTCCACAGAATAAAAACACGGGGAATTTCTACTTAACGTTATAATTCTCCTTTATTGGTCTTCTCTCTACACAAAATCTACACAGAGCTCTTGTGTGATGTGTACTCGCGTGGTGACTTCTCTCGCGGCCAGGTTTCTCTGAGAGTGTGGAATTTGCCTTCTCTCGCACCAAAACCGAGAGATTTGTAGCGGAAGAATGTCCCACTCTCCGCTAGGATCTCCGGCACGTGATCAGGAATCAACTATTAGTAGGGTATCCTCCCACCAATAGTAGTTTCCGGATGCTGCGAAGGCTTGACCAACTCTTCGGGAGCGATGAGTTTGCGACCGTACACCACTACCCGGAGAATCTATCGAAGGGTACCCCACTACGATAGAACCTTCGGCGTATACAGGCTTCTGTATTGGCCCCACCAATAAGAGGCCTGGATGCGACGCTGATGCAGCGAGCTCTTGGGTGCAGTTAATCTTCGCTCAACAAGAAGATCCTCCACTGAAGCGGTAGCCACGCTCCAGTATTGGTTGCTTCCAACAAACACTACTTTAGTACTTATATTAGAGCAGGTACCCCGCACTCTAATAGCAGTTCTTACCGTAGCGCGAGCTGCTAGATAACTCCCTCTTTGTTTAACGATCACTCGTCTTTTATACTTGTTTGCTTGTACACACATGAGTACACATACACACGTACTAACACACAACATGAATGCACACTGCATGTCGGCGTTCATACACAATTGACAACATATGTTTGTCAGACGCAGTGCTGTATTAATGCGTGTAAATCCGTTAAATTTAAATTTAAAACTTAACGAGAAATGATAGTATAATAATAATTCTTTCAGGTAAGTAACTTATGATAAATACAAAATACAAATAATTCATGGTAATAAGTAAATAATAATAATTCATCTAATTAATCCAATGACAATAATAATATGAAATAATAATAAAATAATACTTCATTGTAATACAAAAAAATAATAATAATTCATAGTAGTTGTTGCTGGTACGTTTAAAACAAGCCCGCGACTTTAATCGTTACAAGCTTGAATTTTATTTAGGTTCTCGGAATTATTATTTTTATTAAAATGTAATAAATTAGTTCTGCCGTTCTTAGTTTTCAGCAAGGCCAACCTATTTGGAGATCTTATTCTTGAACAAGAGCGGTTAGCCTTTTAAAGTGCAAGATGGCAGATGTTGCCGACTTAAGTTGTCAATTAAAAATCGCTTTTATTCAATGACATATTACTGTTATATACTAGCCTTTCTTACTTACTACTTCTTATTTTAAATACATATGTATTACTGTCATCACCATGCAAAATTCTATTTACGTTTTTGTTTCACTACAATTAACCAATCGCAACAAATAACTTTTACACAACCTTCTGTACTATTCAAAGATGTGTCAACCATCTTGCGTGGAGACATTATTAATACTAAGTGCAGCTAATTGCCTGTAAGCTACAGCACAAAATAGTTAATTCTATAGCTAGGCAAAGGCGTAGCAGAACTTGGAAAAACTATATAAATATTTTATAATAAAAGTGATTTTAGTATGGACCTCGAGCTTAAAAACAATTACTTTAAATTTGAATGTCTCTAAAGAACTAAACTGAGCAAATGTAAAACCCTTCAAATATTAGGATATTTTTACATTAATTGTACAAGTCATTTGAAAGGTAAAAATTGCTATTCATATGGAATTTCATTTGTATTTCAAAATCACTGTTTTACATACGGTTTATAATTTACTATTCAGACATACGTATGTTAGATACGTATCTCATAACCTCTTGTTGTTGAAAACGAAACTGATCTGCCAAGTGTTTTCGTGAGGAAATTATAAAAGGATTTGCCAAAAAGTTTCAATGACATATATTTAAAATAAAGTGGTTAAATTGTTTTAAAATTTCTACAGATTATCCCCCCTTTTGATGTGGTTGTGGACTGTGGTTCCAATCATAATAGAAGGGTAGCAATTTTGTTATAATTTCAATAGTACTGATCAAATTTAATGCAGCGTTTATGAGACCAAAATAAAATGAATTTTTTTAGCTTTAAAATTCTTTAAAGCCTGACTGCTATTTTCGACCATATTTCCTGCTGATATTTATACTGTTTTCTTTTTTTTGCAGCGCTTTCTTTTGTAATGGGGTTTCTTTATTTCATTACATTGTCTGCTGCCAAACAAAAGAAGACTGTCGTGTTTGTTTTTTTTAAGTATTGCAAAAAAATATATTGAGGTAGACAAAGTTAACCATGTCATGGGACGTTGCTTCTACTTATGGAGCCAATACACAATACAATGAATTAAAACAATGCATGTCACTTGCAGTATAACCAGCATGACTTAAAAACGATTTAATGAATTGTTAAAATAAATAGTAAAGAGAAAAGCTAAAAATAAAATAAACAAAGGAGGTATAGAGAAGAAAAAGTATTTCTTTAAAGGAGTGCTAAGTCTTGTAGTACGTAGAACAAGAAATACAATTAAAGCAATCACGCCTTTAAATTTGCAAACATTTGTAGTAATTTGTACAAGTTATAGTACAATAGTAATTTGCGTTAATTGGAAAAACTTAAAGCTACATATTTTCCAGTTCAGCTAAGGAATAATATATATCGAACTAAGAGTGGACACTGGAGATTTCTAACTTTCAATGACTTTTCCACATAAATCTGATTGAATTTGATTGATGATATATGTAAAAAAATACAACAAGAAAAGGTTTAGTAAAGTCCAATTGCAGGATCCTGCTGGACAATTCATGGCAACTTTATGAAGTTTGTTTTAGACGAAAGTAACACTCAGGCATTATTGCAATAATTGCGCTGCTTTCTTTAAAGGGGATAGAAAAGCATCAGTGCTGACAACTCTGCAATTGCACGTCATGCTTGTTATTAGAACATTATTGCATAGCCTCTGGTGTTATGTAGGTACATTATTGAAGCTATTATAGCTACTTTATTAATTATTTTACTTCCCCAATTTAGGGCTGGCGAGTGATAACGACGAAGGAGGGCGCTGCGATATTTGATAGTATGAATAGAAGGTAGCGTCTGAACATTCGGAAATAACTAAGCCTGGTTTTCGTGTAACCAGTTTCTAATAAAAATTCAAAGGCATTGCTATGGATGAGGTAATGTACATTTTTAGATAATTAATGATAAAAAATGATGTTTCTTCTAGCCGTAATCGTAAGTGATCGAACTGCCTAAGATAAAAACAGGGCTAGTTTTTTGGTAGTGTAGAAATTTAAATTTAAATAAAACTCTTAGAATTGGTAGCAATTGCCGTGAATTTGATTTTCTTCAAAAGTTTGTACTATGCATAATTTTTTTATATATGACTTTTGGCATATGGTCACCTCGGGTTGGCCAGAATAGGTTCAATCGGAGATTCCAATTTCTGATTACTTTTTTGCAGCAATGGAGGCTATATGTCACTGGTAACGTGCCAAATGTTATTTTCCAAGGCAGCAGTTGTCTGTGGATTATAGAGGTGACCGGAGGCTTTATATAGTCCTTCAATAAATATTCCAGCAGTGTTAACCTGCTTGATCTTGAAGGCCAATTTACAAGTCTATTATTCAATCTATTCCTTTACTGAAGCTTTGTTTCTTTGTTTCAATAACGTAATGGCACTATCTGTCCACAGTCTTGTTGGTAAGGGTAGGAAATCTGTAGCGGTCACCATTAACTTTAATGTCCTGGCCGGCGACGTGTTTGAAAAAATACGGACCAGTCAAAGCACAATAAGCGCTTTCTCTGAATGTAATCTTTATACGCTAATGTCTTGTAGTTTATCTTTACTAAAAATGCGGCATTTGTTCTTACTGACATGCTCATTGACTCAAAACTGCTCCTTATCACTAAACAAACTATTTCGATAAAACAATAATTTTTTAAACAAACTTGCACAATTTTCAAGCGTTGTTTTGGTGCCACTCTATGCATCATCATCATATGGCAAACAAAACTAAACATAAAACTGGTGAATATATCATGCAGTATTACCAAATTCAAGTTCAATACCTCTAATAAAAACAACTTCTATAAGATAATACGTGAAGACGCCAAGAATCTAAAAACCTGGCAATTGGTTGCACTATGGGATATCAAAATTTAGACAAGAGAGAATTTCTCTTGATATTGTATCAGAACGCCTTAATATGTCACACTGTCCTTCAGGGCGACAGAAATTTACTAGGAAATTGCTTAAAGTGTTATCGGCGTCACTTAAAGTAAAATGCTACTGCTATTAAAACATTTAGCTGAGTTTAATGACAAATGTTAATATGCATTTCGAAAAATTCTTTCTTCATGAAGCAATTAAAATTTTATATGTATTATTTTGAAAAAAAGCAATAGAAATTTCAATGTAAAGAAACCCTAACGCGTCCTCATTTAAAAATAACAGTAATTTAATAGAAGGATTTTGTTAAACAACTGTCCTCTTTGAACACTATTACTAAATGTGCTTTTATTGAAAAGTAGAAAAATTAGTCGCATTATGATAAGTCCAACGATTTTAATTGCACGTGATGAATGGTCGGTACTTCTGTACTATAAGCAGTATCATTAGAGAAAATACTTTAATCATTGCAACACAAATGCTCTATTGTTTTTTTTTTTAGAATGTTACGCCTTTAAATTAAGCATAACGATGATGCTGACGATATATCATTTCAAACTCTGCTTTAAGACACATGTAGCACTTTCAATTGTTACAGTAATCATTTGCTACTTACTACTGTACTTTTCTAACACCAGGACATGACAAATGTTTGTATACACAAGCGCAAGTTGTTCTTTGAACAAACAGGCTGTCGTAAGCGTATTTCAAACAACTATTTTTCAGGGGTAGATGATGGTACTTGGATATTAGTGAGAGGCATACTGGCTTAGAATTGATTTGGGCACTTTGAGTTTTAGTAAGTTTTAAAGAGAGTGTAAGTTTTTAAAAGAGTTTGCATAATTTTTAGCAAAAAAAAATTTTAATAATTTTATTTTTCTTTCAATATTTCTGCAGTACTACGTCGTTTATAAAATTCTTTTAATAAAATAATTTTATTTATTAAATTCGATATTTCGCTACGAGTTTGTATAGCAACATAATTTGTTTCCTGATAATGCTACACAAAGGCGTAGCAAAGTATAGAATTTTATATATAAGATCGTTTCACTAAAAGAATTCTATAAAAAAAGAAATAATGCTGAAAAGTTATTGAACTAAAATTATATTAAAAACTCAACGAAATATAATAAAATCTACAATTAGATATTTGCATATTCTGCGTATCCAATGAAACTAAAGCGGGTCTTTGAAATTTGCGCCACCCTATGTTACATTGTGCACATACTTTCCTCAATGTACTGTTGGTAGTAGCAACTTTGTCATTATTTTTCAAATATGACATATTACAAATCATATGACATTAGAACATAAGCGCCTTAATCATTTTTGATGAAGATGAAGATTATGTTGATGGCTGGTTATACTTATGCTGCAAATGCTACAACTACAACTGCTACTGTTGCTAACAGCATAACATTTGTTTACTTGTTATATCCTCGCAGGAGAAAAGCTACTGCTACTGAGGTTTTCAAGCAGTTTGTTGCTTTTCCGTTACATTTGTTTTCATTCAGCTTGGTTGAAATACATTTGCATGAAATCTGTTCATAATACTTTCTTTCTTAGCTTCAAGTATGATGACGATGATGATGACGATTATTATTTACTGGGTATGGACAAGTATTAAGCATATAAATTTGAAATCACACCTGTGCTGCCGATAAGACTTAGTGGTTGAATTTTAGGTTATTATTATATATTTTGTTATACTGCATGCGCTTTAGATTGGCGGTTAAAATTAACTTACTCGTCAGAAGCGACATAACTGAAATATGTCCACATTTAATGAGAGTATTATAGGAGCAGTTTATCATATTAGGCGCTGTTTTTAAGCAAGCCAATAAGGGCGAAGATTAATTTTATAAGTCAAAGTATAAATAATGGAACCAAAGTTACGCATTGTATAAATGACCTGGTAAATCCATGTTATTATTAACTTAAGACCTTTTCTTTATGTCAACGAGATCCTAATTGATTACACGATTTTGAATTGAAACTATGAGTTTTCTTGTCGTGTTGCAAACTATTTCTCATTTTAATTTTATTTTGTTTTATATAACTTTAGGATATTAACACATTAAATTGGGGTGCTACATACAGTACCTTAACGAATTGGTCAGATGTTAGTATCACGAACTCAAAATCGTTTGTGACTTTTTTGTTTGGAATGACAGAAGACAATAACTTGGCATGTCAATATGACTAATTAAAATTAAAAAACACATCAAAAAAGTTTTTAAAATGAAAATTTATTTCACAGAAATTTTTGTCGAAAAATTGCCACACAATTATGATCACTTTGTTGCCATTGACAAGTTTATTATTTTAGTATTTAATATGTTTAATTCGTTTCGGAATAGATTCCACTAAACATCTACAGAAGTCTCTATTAATGTTTTTCCACGCATTCAGTGATTTTATTCATTATTCCTCGGCGTTGGGACCGTCGTTAGGACTATTTGAACGTTTGACCTCAACCTTTGCATGTGATCAGGTTCAGAGGGCCAATTAAGTACTTCAAAGCCATGATCCTGGGGCCAAGTTTGAACTACGCTGGAAGATGACGTTCTACACATTTTTTCCACACATTTCCACGCTCTTGTATAAACCTTAATGATTGATATCAACATATTCAATCGGTCAGAGACTATGATGCACCCTTCCACTCCATCCATCTTCATGCATCTCCACATCAATATGCTAGCACCGCCATACTTCGCTGTTGGCTCACAAGGTTTTCTCCATATCCACTTCCACCCATTTTCGGGCAAGACGATTGATTTTAGTTTCGTCTGACCATATGATATGCGCCCAGTCATTTAAGGTGTAGTTTTGCAAAAGCAAGTCTTAACTTTCTGTGACGTTTTATCAAAAGTGTTATTTATTTACTTTGGCGCGTCCATGTAAACCGTTTTTTTACAGTTTCTTCCTTATGGCTTCACTTGTAACACTTATTCCTTTACTGTGGAAAAGATCACATCTTATTTGGGCAGCATTTTCATGTATACCGAACTTTGTCTCACAATACACCTCTCCATTGCAACATTCAAAATGGGCTTTCGTCCGGGCTTGTTCTCTTGGACCTTATGGGATCCACGTTTTACGGCACGATATAAATTCCATGTCAACAGAAACACCTAACCGATTTGCTATTTCCCGATGTGTGGTGTTTAAATTTAAAACTCTCATAATTTCTTCTAATTTAGTTGAACTCAATTTCTTCACAAATTTAATAATGTTAAATAAAAGCAAAAAACCAGGTAAAACTCACGTTTCTTAAAAACTGGGTTAGGGATATTTTAAATTCAATTGTTAGGAAAAAAACTTACAGTTATTTTACGAAGAGAGCTACTGGACATAAACTGCTGATGTCACAAAGTCAAGTAATTGCTCAAATTCCTTTGTTTGTATTTTTAATTGTTATTTGTAAAGTAACGGGATATTTCCAGAAACTCAATACTAGAGAAATATTTTATCACAATTAGTATTCAGTTTGATTAAATGTTTTAATCGAATAAAAATAACAACAAGATCCACATAAATTCGAATAATAACAAAATTAACCTAATTCGAAAACATGTGATCAATAAGTTGAATATTTACAAAATATTTTAAAGTGTTTTAAATTTATATTGAGTGTTAACTATATTATAAAGTCTAAACTAATATTACGAGTTATCTTATATCTTAGGTAATATTATAACAAATATTAAGATATAAAATGCAGATCAGGAATGTCATATATAATTATAATTCTCTTCTCAACCACTTCTTGTTTAGATACAATTAGAGAGTTTTAATAATATTCGATTTAGGAAATTGTCTACAATAAGCAGGATCCACAGAAATGCTCAAGAAAATCAATCATATAGATCGGACCAAATCTTTCTAAGGACTGAATGGAGGCTTTCTATAACTCCTGCCGACCTCTGGAGGAAGGAGTCGCTTGGAGTGAACAAAGTGTTTGCATAATGAACGAATTTATACAGATTAAGACCACATAGACGAGGCTAATAAAGTGGCGCGCCGTTTCTAACCGGGTGTGGCGACGATTTTGTTTGAGTGGTGTCTGCTTAATCTATTTTTTATTATTCATCTACTGAACCCCAACTGTAGCATGATTTAACATTCTGTAATACCGACACAACATAGCAAGACTTTATAGTCATTATCAACATGAAATGTACAATGTATAAAACTAAAACAGTGTCATATAACACACTGTATAAGCAGCAAACACTTGACCATCGCTGCGCCACTGACCATATTGGTATACACACAAGCAGCGATCACTTCATATTTTGTTGTCATACCGCTAACCGTCTTCATAGACGTACTCTGCATGTTCTTGTTGTGTTTCAATGCTTGTGATCGTGTGGCTCACTACATTGTTTATCATGGGAATTTTAAGTTATTATAATTGTAATAGGCGTGTGTCATGTTGCACATATTTATCCCACACTATTTGCATTTGAAGAATAAGAATAGGAACGTACAATCACACGCACATGTACTGTAGTATGTAGAAATATAGAATTAGTATAGAAATAAGGGCAGAGTTGAAAATTGTCAACTCAACCAAAAATATAGTATAAATAGAGAGTTTGTTCTAGTTTAAGACACAGACCAGTTTGTAATCATCTTGAAAATAAATAAAATAATATTAATCCACACAAAAGGTCTTTCACTACCATCATCAGTAACACGATTGAGGTACTAGGAATGATGAATCTAAATTATCAACATTTGTGTTTGTTAGCGCAAAAGTTGTACATATAGGGCGACAGTGCCCTGTCCCTATTTAGTGAATCAGCAAATCTAGAACAATTATAATAGAAAGATGAAATTATGTATTCAATTAATACAGTGTATTTAAAATAGCAATATAAAACTTAAAAATATATTTTATAAAAGATACAAAATTTTCAATTTCTTTACAGAAAATCTGATGTTTTTTTGTACTATTAGACTTCTTAACGGTGTATCTAAATCAAAAATAAAATATTGACAACCTTTTATTTATATACGATTTAATTTAGTCAAACTTTGGTTTATCGTTCCGTTTGTAATTTCTACAATATTTATTTCCGACCCGACCGATCATTATAGTTTGGGAAGTTCAGTTAACGATGTCTATGTGTCCGATATTGAAATAAACTTTCTGAACTAGACAACATAGGAACTTAAAACTTACGCCACCTCATTAGCGCGTTGGCGAATTGTCGCTATTTGAAATGAGCTATATCGGTGCATGTGTTTCGAGGTAATGGGAAAGAATACATTTGCTGGGGTTTTTTTTCGGTATTTTCACTATTATTGGGAAAAGCTTATAGACAAACCCATAAAATTTGCATGCTCTGGAGCCTTATCAAATTAAGTCCCCCAGATAACTTACGCACATAACAAAGAAAACCGAATTCGTTTAAAAACCGAAATTTCACAAAATAATTTTGAAAAATTCATAATGTTTTTACAGTTTTAAATTTTTCACAAATCTGAAAGATTATCACAAAATCGACAAATTAAAAAAAAAGAGTATTCTAATTGTCAAAAAATCAAAATTCCATACAAACCAAGATTTCATCAAAAAGTACCGAAAGGTTACAAAAACGTTGAAGTGTTAATAAAATCGGTGTTAAACAAATATATAAAAAATTGCAAATTCTGCGAACTATTTAAAAATTATAAAAATATAAATTTGACTAAAAATCCATAAAATTTCATCGAAGAACCAAACTACTTGTAAATGAAAAAAATTTTAAATTACAAAAATAACACCCACAAAAATAGACATTTTTAAATACTCGAAACTGTAAAAAATATATTTCCGAAAATTTTAAATTCAACAAGAATTCGAAATTTCACCATAAAATTGAAAAACTGGAATAAAATAAAATAATTGCAAAAATACCACAACAAATTTCAATACAAAATTTTTCATTTCACAAAAATTGTTAATTTCAGAAATAATTTGCAGTTTTGCCAAGGTCGAAAAAAATCGTCGGCAGACTGCCCGTTAAATTTAGGAAAAGTATGACGGATCGAATATTCGTGCTCATTTCCAACAATAGTTAGTTTGCTTGTAGAAAAGCTGAAATAATGCGTCACCCCCCCTCTCTCTATCGATATTGAGCATTTAAGTGTACTCACTCCATTGACCAATAATTTAGCTTAACTCTGTCATGAGTTGATGGATTTAACATCCTGTTAGTTTGTCTAAAGTGAAATTTTTGGACTTGTTAGATATTCATCTCTCCAAGATTTACTACGTTTATTTCCCAACAAATTAGGAGTTTGTATAAACAACCGGTAGACAGTCAGCTGTCGCCATACGGTTAGTATACCTTCCCATATTCTTTTAGTATCAGTTATAGTTCGTTTTAGTAAATAATGATGAACTAGTCTGAAGGGTGCGATATAGATCATATAGAGAGTGTGTGAATAAGAGCGTACTATGGAAATGGTATGGCAGGTGACGCCGTTCTTTTGTCATCCAGATCCCTGACGTCCAGTTTCGGTCATCTGAATTTGTTTTTCATGATACTGTTTCTAATGCCATTGGCAGTGACTGTTGAATTGATGTTTACGGGTTTACGACGACGCTCAGTTGTAATAAAAATCCATAGAATTCGAAAAGTGCATTCTAGTTTGGACAACTTATGGCTCCTACTTTATCATCATTGCACACAGTGGGGAAAACTCTCGTTCCCAACTACTTAATCACCAGACATCGATTTGACATTCGGGTAGTAGAGTGAGTGAGCAATAATCAACACGTAAGGAACATTTGTTATACATTCCAATTTTATCCGGAAAAAACCCAAAGTTTTTCAAATACACTCTTTGATTTACATTACTTTACACATACATTGAAACACGTATAATGCTAAAATATTTTCGTAGAAGATTTATCGATTTATAATAATCTAAAAAAAACAGTATATCTCCATTTCAAGACAATGAACAACAGATAAAGATTAGAGACTCAATATAAGGAATATTTAAAATGCAACATACAACAAATAATTTGGCATTGTTAAATTTGTAATCTTACAAACGATGATTATAGTGAACAAAAAGGTTCTTAGAAATGACAAGAAATTAATTTGTAAACGTGAAATTTTGGTATACGATTTCAAGTCAAAAATTTCGTTGAAGCCAACCAAACCCACAACCCCCCTCCAAGCCAACGGAGGCACTCTTTTTGTATTGTACTTTTTATAGCTACTATTGTTTTTATTTACGCGTTTAAAGGCACGACCATGCAATTATTCATTTGTATCTACAGCGCCAACTATACAATGTTTAAATTATCATAAATAAACTGTTTGTTGCATTTCCTGTACATTAAGAGTAAAAGCATGCCCCTGGCATTCAGTCAGCCTTGTTTGTGTGAGCAATCTTTAACTGTTTTTTCTGCTGCCCTCTTTATTTGATCATTGCATCACGTTCAAAATATCATTGTTAACACTTGTCTCTGAAATGGCTGAAGTAAAAAATGCAGGATAAAACGACAAGCAAAAACATTTACGCGTTTTAATTCCAAAGTATTTATACTGTTGCCGAGTAGAGGCCAACATAAATCAGAGCAACGTATACAGCAGCCATAGTAGCAGCAGTGGTACGTGGTGCTAGAAAAATAAATTGTAAATTTATGTAAATTTTATTTAAAAGGACACATTCCTTCCTCCTTTTTTTTCATTTCTTTTGACTTTCACACAGTTACACACATTTAAATCAGCAGTCCTAGCTGCTACTTAAACGTGGCAACAATTCAAATATGTTGCATGTTTAACATTAAGTGTACCTAAACGAACTTGAGCGGGAGACGAAAGAAAAATATATGCCATAAATGCTGCGAAATAAAATGTATTACATTTAAATTGGACATTAACGTTTTTTGTCTCATGTTTTTCAGATGGTTTTTATTGTTTTGTCCTGAATATTTCATTATAAAAAAAATAAAAAATCAGTTGCATACAAATGTTTTGTTACATTTTTAATCTAAGGTCTTGAAGTTGGCTAAACGGACATATCTCAATTGGTTTCTTAGTTTACATCTGCTATACTCGTATTTGCAGTTAAAACCATAACTTGATTGTATGAAAAATAAAAAAAAAAAATAATAAAAATAAGAAGTCTTAAAAACCAGATTTGATCTGTTTTATTTACTTCTTGTGCTTTGAAAACATTCGGCTTTTAAGTCATTGCCAAGTAAAAAACTTTATGGTTTTGAGATTCTTTTATTTTTTACTGCTTCTTGCCAGGAAATTTATGCAAATAACAAAGTAATGAAAAATACTCCCAAATAAATGAAGAAGGTTTTCTTAAGTAGGAAAGCAGGAAATAGATAATGACGATTGTAGACTTCTGAAATAAAAAAACAGAAACATAGAAGCATCGTTTACCAGAAGTTAAGTAAAAGGGGTTTGTGTTACTTTTATATAATCCTTTAAGCGTGGTTTACCGCAACCTCCACTAGATTGGTTCAAAATTGAAAGTTAATAATCTCTACAAAAATTAAAATGTGTTTGTTTGCAAGCATGAAAATTGCATTAGGGTATAATATTTCCAGCTTCAGTTTCCATACAAAGTAAATTTTAAATGCATTGTATTTAAAAAGCTACATTAGGGAAAGTCTTTCAAAAATCTATAAGCACTTCTTCACTCATAGTGCTTAGTGCACATCAAAATCAATGAAATAAGAATAATGGGCGTGTCAAATTTCAATAAAAATAAATCTTTATTTCCGTATATCGACTGAATTAGCAGAAATCTAGAAATGTTGTTATTCTACAGGATAAAGGCAAGACTAGAAAAGTAGGCGTGGCACTTTTCATACCAATGAAATGTTTATTTACGAACGTATAGCTTTATAATAGTGGGCACTTTTAAATTATCTGTAAGTAACTTTATTGCTACCAAGCGTGGCCTAATAGGATAAAGATGCAATTGAAAAAGTATGCGTGGATCTTTCCCCATAAAATATGCAATATTCAGAGTACATCTAACGGAATTCATGCGAAGGTCTTCATATTTTGTGTGGTCAATTTTGTTATTAAGGTGCATAGTTTACGAACAATTGCCAAGTTTAAAATAATGGGCGTCAATTCACCCACACAAAGAAAATAAATATTACATAATGGGGCATGCTAGGACTGCAAAAACGAGTAGGAATCATTAGAATGACTATGTCGATCAGCAAATGTAGACGACATCGCTAATTATCCTGCTGAATTCTTGACTACTTCGAATTACTTTGCTTTCTACGACACATATTGAAATTGAAAATCTGCCGTTTCTGCGCAATTATTACCCACCTCGACTTTACAATGGCATTCGCCGCCTTACAGTAAGAAAACTAAGGAATAATGTAAACGTACGAACGTAGGTATATTTTAAGTGATCGCACTTAGCTATTCGTGTATCATTTACGATGACAATTAATATATCCCAGGCTTAAGTTTGGCGCATCGATACTTCTCCAATGAAGGAAAGGCAAAGGTGGGTAGCGAAACAAAGCATGCGACAGCTAGTATTATATGAGCCGTTTATATATAACTTCACATAGTCTTCGCAGTAAACTATTCCGGAATATGGGATTTCATGTAAAGCATGGTACTATCGAGCAAGTTCATAGAAATATTACACTTAATAAATCCACCTTTGAGTACAAACAATATTTTTCGGCCTTATTCATAGATATTTCGCAGGCGTTTGATAAAGTTTAGCACTCGTTATATCTCGCGACTGCATCTTGAGAATACTCACATACTCCTTAAAAGCTACCTGTTAGATAGACAATTTAAAGTTAGATAAAAAAATCAATTTTCATCAATTCGAAGAGTATCGGAGGTTGTCCCTCAATATAGTATATTACTACAGTATATAATTTACTCAATAGAAATACCAATAAATTTAAGTACTTGTAAGCATATAGAAAGATCCAAAGAATGCATCGGATTATCTACAATCTCATATTCTCAAGCTAGGAGAGTGGTTAAAAAAGTAAAAGTTAAATATTAATCCATGCTCACATTACTTTCAAACTCAAAAGGCAAAATTGCCCACCAATAAAAAGAACTAATGTCACTATTACATCTGAAACCCCAGTGAACTATTTGAGAACTCAAAATAATCGACTCCCAAATTAATACTGCCATCTTAAGGTAAAAGTAACAGCTATAAAGCTTAAAACTGCTCGTCTGCATGGTATTATACTCTTTACCTTAAATCTGACCCTGGAGTATAAAGTTCTCCTGTACAAATCCATTATAAAACCTAAATGAACATATGACTTCCAGCTATAGGGTACTGCTTGCGCATATAATTTACAGAAGTTGCAAAGAAACTGTTTAAATTACTACGACTAACCGTCTACGCTCCATTTTACATACGAGACTATAATAAGATGGACACAAGAGACGAAGAAATATTGATACTCTGAGCACTGCAAGACGGCCCTCGTCACTGAATAAAAATATAGTTAATAAATGTAATAACAACTATGATTAAGATTTAAAAACTTATTGTGATTTCTTAAGGAAAGATTCAAAAATAATAAATAAAAAATTACGATAAAGAGATCTAAGCAACTTCGAAAATAAATAGTTTAAAAAAATTACTGACTTATATAAATTAGGTCTGATATATTTGACTGAAGTGGTGTTTATATTAGAATAATTATAACACAAATTTTAAAATTCAGTCCAACTTCAGGACGGGAGCATCTAGAACTTATATCTTACATTATATGGGGTGCTACATTCCCATCTGCAGTTTTTCAAAGTTACCCTAATTTTCAAGATATATCGTTATAACAAAAAGAAAGTATTTGTACGGCAAATATTAACGGTTTGTCCTATTTAGTTAAATAAAAAATCCGAAATTCTATAATGATATTATCTTTAAAAAGTGCTAACCTTATTTTTCAACTGCTGAGTGGTTTTAAAGATATTGTGAACATATGCCAAAGAAAAATGTGGAAAAAAAACCAAAAAATCCGCTCTTTTTTCTGCTATCACATAGACTAAAATCTTTCAAACGAAATGAGCCATACTTCATTAACGTCGATGCATGATTTTCGAGTTTGTTGACTTTTTATTTAAGACGGTATATTTGAGACAAGTGTCAAACTGGTATCTGCGTACGACCACTTTATTATTGTAATAGTGAATTAAAGTTATTCAGCGATTTTTATCAAACATGGCTCATTTTGTTTAGAACTTATAAAGCTACAAAGAAAAAGTAAGCTTTTATTCTTCTGCTCTTGAATAAAAATATTTTTTCCTCGATAGCTCTGAGAGTGCTGAACAGAGCTAAAGACAATATTTGTATAAATAATAATTTTAATACAGATTTTCAAGTTATACTAGTATAACTGTGTCGTACAACTCCGTTCATTTAGGAGATAATCTTGGAAGTGAGAATTAATTGAAGTGCAGATAAAATTATGCCTCCCAAATTGCATCAGTAACAACTTTCAGTTGGTCCAGTCTAAGACCTTGTGTAATTATTTCGTTATTCATATAAAAGTACATCAGCTCAATTTAATTATTGTCGTAATGGAAGTGATTAAATTCTCGTAAATCGTACTTTTAATTATTTGAAATAAATGCATACAACGAAGCAACTCCATGATGTCTAAATATTAGTCTTTTATCCTTCTTTTTTATCGTTGTGTTTATGTCATCTTGTTTTCTTTTCCAAAGTTGCTTCTTGATCTGATGAAATGACTGGCATATGTCTTTTGCTGGGGTGAACGCTTTTTCAACATGAAATATTTCAATAAAATACAAATGGTCATTGAAAGCCGCTTAATTCTATAACAATATAAGTGCGTGTTACTTGAGTCTTGTTATATTATCAGTATAATATAATTCACAAAACTGCCCACTGATCATAGGTTTTCAATAAATTTGCATATTACTTCAATACTACACACACACACTTATCTTACTTTTAATAAAATATAAATTTAATATATTTTCCAATAAGTCCTGCGATTAATCTTCTTAGTACAGGGAACTCCTGTCGCTTGCAAAATAAGAGGTTTGTTATGCCGTAAAGTCCTCGAAAATTTCTCTTTAGTTGTTCACATTTTAATAAACATTTTTCAATGAAAATATACCATTAAATAATAGTGTCTTAAGACACTTTCAAAACAAATGGAGAATACATTATACGACCAAAGAGAAAGAGAGAGAAATTAAGAGAAATACAATTCATTTGTTGCCTGATACCTATCCTGAAGGAAGTATTTGTAGTTTATCTAACGACTGGATATATCCCGCTGGTGGGGAGTAAGATGGACTTTAAAGAAGCTAAGTCCTTCAGCCCAGTTAGGTTTACATCATTTCGATTGAAGACAGTGGAGTGAATGTTGGTCAGCTTCCTGGAGAACGATAAATGATGGATAGGCCCTTAAGTAGACAATTTTAAGCGTACAATTTTTATGAGATGGATCAACGTTACACTTTGGCCCAGGACTATAAATCAAAGAAATGGATGTTCTATAATCCGGGATGTTGCCTACAGCTAGCTGTTTGTTTTTTACCTCTTTTGTACAACATTACCGTTGATGGCCTTTTTTGAAAACTGGATTCTATGGCCATCCATAGCATTGCGTAGGTTATGGTTGGTGGTAGGTTCATGAGACAGGTTCTCACAATAACCTATACATGGTGCAATGAACAGGAGCTAACCATAAATGCTAACAAAACTGGCGCTATGTTCTTTACTCGAAAGGTGAAGGGTATAGAAGTTGAATGTTTAATGCTTATCGGATAGGAACTCAATGTGTCCAGGAAGGTGAATTATCTAGGCGTTACTCTAGAGAAGAAAGTTATCTGGAATGACCATATTGAAACGAGAATACGGTAAGTAAAAGGACCAAAGGTTGTAATTTGGATTTACAAAATGATGGTGCGACTCATAATAGTTTATGAATCTGTGTTTCGATTGCGAACGGCCTCTCAATGCACAATTAAGCGTAAGTTTTGAGCCCACCCTAATGGAAATTTTGATATTAAATGATTTAATAATTTATATAAAATATAACAATTCTTGCTATGAAACTTATTAGTGTTTCTCTAAATCCAAAAAACAGCGAAAAACTTTCCCGCTGCTTAAACTTTTGCAGCTTACTTACGTATGACGATAACGATAAATATTATTACTTGAGTAATAAAAGCCAAATAAGAAAATTCAAAATAATATTTAAAAACTCAAAGCGCAGACCAACACACTTACATACGTAATTGTGACAGCAGAAGCAGCTATAACGACATCAGCGTACCGGTCATTCAAAAGTTTTTTTCTTTCCTTCGGCTCCATTCACCAACTGTTCACTGTGGCGCTGCTGTGCTTGTGAATATAAAGAGGAAGAACTAAAGAAAATAACGCAGCAAAAATATCATCAACTTTTATTTTTGGCAAAGTTTTATATTGCTTCGAAATTAATTTTTAAGTGTTTAGGTGGTTTAGGGGTGTCGGTTGGTTCGTTGGTTGTTTGTTTGCTCTGTTCTGCCAGTCTGTCAGTCTCGTAGTCTTTCTAAGTTTTATAAAGCATGCAGCTTAATGACAAGAAATAGAACAAGAAACTTAAATTCGTCACGGCGAAAGTTTTTTGCTGTTGATTGTATAATCTTGTTTAAAATGAATATTCCTGTTAAAGTCAGTTCTCTTTTACTTTTTTGCGATTTTTTTTTATTAACAACGAATTTATTATTATCACAGAGAAATTAGTTTTTAATCATAAAAAAGTTAAAATATTGAGGACTTAAATAAAGTTATAGCGAACTGTTTTGCTAAGCTTCAGAATATTAGATATCAAAAGCTGCTTAATCAATAGATACGAGTATTATTATGTTATCAAATAAAAAGATTGTGTGTGTTAAATAAAGTTAAAGTGAAGAAACTGGAAATGTATAAAAATATCTTGAAGAAACATATGGACATTTAAATGGTTGTTGGTTAAAAAAATTGTGAAAAGATTTATTTAAAGGTATTTAATTTTCAATTTGTTTTATTTCACTCATATTGACGATACTTGATGTCAAGTGACAAATTGACCAGCGTGCTTCGTACTTCTGTTAAAAAACCAGTACTCGTTTTTTATTTAAATAAATCGTCAATAGAACCAATGGGCGCTAATTCATTGTCTTTGGCATTTTACAATAGCCTACAGTCTGGTATCGTAGCACTGGATCATCAACCTCTAGGAATTGCAAAAATATCAAAAATGTTTCCTGGAAAGTCATCAGGGCACCAGTAGGCAGACATGGTTGGTCGCAATTATATTTTGTAATTTATTACACACGCATTTACACAAGTATATACTTGTAATTATAATTGGAATTTTGCTATAAAAATTACATCCTTTATTAGTCAAGAAATTACATGTAATTGTAATTGAAGTGTAACTGATATCACATTTGGTTCTGTGAATATCGATATGCAGGCCGCTTTGGAAATTAAATGTGTTGCTTACACCACAAGGCCAGAATTTTATTTTTGTTATACTATATATTATTATAGAATTAGTTTATAAACTTTAA
Organism: Phania funesta; assembly: GCA_963932375.1. Classification (NCBI taxonomy): domain Eukaryota; kingdom Metazoa; phylum Arthropoda; class Insecta; order Diptera; family Tachinidae; genus Phania; species Phania funesta. The sequence continues at coordinate 95,207,824 of OZ010653.1, read as the reverse complement.
TTTTTTTCGGCTTATTCCTCGTGTAAATGTAAATACACGTATGTATATGCCAGTGTAGTTGTTGCTTATAAAAACTACGAATTGGTGAAATACTTTGAGCTTTATATTTATAAAAATCGCTCAAATGATAACGAATTGATAATTTATGGACTGTCTTAAGTTCGACTCCGCAACATTACCAGCCACATCTTCTTCATAAATTCTTATACGCGAACTTAATCTTATAAATTTTGTTGTCGTTAATAACCAATCAATTGATGAACCTGGCAAGCTGCAGCATAATATTCTATATGCGTTTGCAACAACTTTTTGTATTGATATTTATAAAAATATATAAATTACAAGGTGTAACAGTGAAAATGTTGTTGCAGTCCTACTGGGGTATATAATTTTGTCAGTGTTAGAAGTTCGATCAATAACAAACGGTTTCTTACGATTTAGACTGTGTGTCTTCTTTCCTTATTAACATTTTTGAATCGAACAAAATAGTCACCAAAAAATTAAACAAATAGTAATTTTCCAAAACATTTCAAACTATAAATTTTATCGAAAATCTAAATTAATCTCAAAAATTAAGGAAAAACTAAATTTTACCATAATTAGGAATTTCTGAAAAATAATATTCCAAAACATCGATTTAAATAACAAACGAAACTGGGAAAAATGTTTCAAAAAAATCGAAATTTTTAAAACAATTTAAATTCACCACAAATATAAAAATTTAACATAAATTCGAAAAACTTGAATAAAAAAATTAATTGCTGAAAAATCAATATTTATAAAAAAAAATCAAAATTTTCCACAAAAAAAAATATTCAACAAATTTTCTAAAACTTTAATTCCACCAAAAAGCCGAAAATTTACAAAAATTCACCAAATTTTTAAATTTCAGCAAATATTTACAAAAAAAATTAAATTTCACCACAATTTGGGAATTCACTAAAAAATTTTAAAATTAACCAAAAAATTCCAAATTATAATTTTAACAAAAATCTAAATTGTTCAAAAATTAAAGAGCGAATTTTCACCATTATTTAGGAATTTGCCAAAATCCGATAATTGACCACGAAACCAAAATATATTGCAAAGATTTTAAATTACAAAAAAAACAAAACTTTTAAAAAAAATAATTTAAATTAAAAACACCGAAATTGCACAACAAAATTACGAAAATTTTGCAAATTTTTGCCAAAATTTTAAATTATACTTTAAATCTGAAGTAAAAAATAAACATTAATTGCAAAAAAATCAATATATAAAAAAAACTCGAAAGCTTACAAAAAAAAAAAAAAAACACCACAAATCTCAAAAATTCAAAAAATTTTGGAATTTTACCGCAAAAACTATAATTCCTCCAAATTTTTTCTATTTCTATTAATTCAAATTAAACAATATTTTGCTACAAATCTAAATTACTTAAATATAAAAATTCTTCACGAAACCAAACTATTATCTAAAAAACTTAAATCACCAAATTTTCCAAAAAAGTGAAATTTCAAGGAAACCGAAATTAACAAAAGAATCCAAATTTGGCAAAATTTAAAAAAATTGACCATAAGTTTGAAAATTCAGCATAAAATCGGAAAACTGGAATAAAAAATAAAATAATTATACAAAGACGAAAAAAAACACAATTAAAAAAATTTTAAAATTTCAAGACAAATTTTATAAAAGTTTTATTCTTTATTCGACCCTCTTATTTGTAGATATTCCGATGTATCATTAATTAGACCTAGAGCCTGATTAATGATACATTGTAATATCAAGACAAATTTTTTAATTTCACTAAAAACTTGAAAAAAATAAATTTAAGCAAAAATTTAAATTTCACTGAAAACTCAAAATTTTAGCAAACATTAGAAATTTTACTAAAATTCAGGGAAAACAGAAAAATATCGCATTAATATGTTTATATTAAAACGTGAAGAGTGTTTCAAAAGAATGGGCGAAAAGTAGACAATCCTTTGGCCAAGGAAAAACCTGAAGTTTATTTTAACTAGTGCATACTTTGGTGAAGGGTATATTAAAATCGGCACAGCCGAATTTAACTCTCAATTGTTTCTTTTAAATCTGGATGTTAACTTAGTATTGTTTAAAGTAATGTTCCAAATTTATATATAGGTATTTCCAATAAAGACTGGTCAATGCTAACAATTTGTTAGGGCTTTGTTGTTTGCCTTTTTGATTGTTTATCATTCATTTTCATGATTTTATTCTTGCAAAGCAATTCTAGATTTGCTAAGCGAATCGCGGTTGCCCTTGTGAGTGTGCAGTATCATCCAAGGATGTAAAAAGAACCCGAACTCTCGTCGATCTTGCCACCATGCGATTTAACACCGCTATTCCTGTTGTTTTTTTGTGGTTATTTTGAAGTCGCAGGTCCTTAATAGTAAGTCGCAATTCACCAATGCCCTCAAACTCAGCGCAACCCTGGCCCTATATTACAAAGAGTCACTAAGACTGGAACCCGGATTTGTGCCACCTTGCGAAGTTGCGACGAAAGTTTGAACAATATCCTATCTCATTAGTAGATTAGTATATCAACATCTAATTGACTTTATTGGAAGACCGTTTAGCAGTTGGCTTGTAAAATACAACTTCAATTTTAATGTTTTAATAGTCTTAAATTTACAATAAATACTTAGCCCTAAAAGCATAAAGTTAAAGATCTTTTAATAAATGTCTCAAAAGTTTTCTCCAAAAATTTAATACCTAAACTCCGATAGCAAGTAGCTGCTACGCGAAGGGAAGAAGTAAAACAACTTATAAACTTATTAAAAAAAAAAGCAACCGAAAACATTTAATGTTATTGTCCTATAATTTCTGTTTGCTTTTAGGATTATAGCTGACGATACTTTTACGTTAATCGCCCAATTATGTGATAAAAGTTTTTTTTTGTCTGATATTTCGATAACTTTTTTTAGGTTAAAACAATAAGACATACACACTGTTATAGTGTTACCGAAAACCAAGTGAAAGGAATCGTAAAAAAGTTGTAAATTTGCAAACATACTAACAAAGAAAAAGAAAATATTGAAAAAGTTTTCATTATTATTTTGCAAAAGTTTGACAGCATCATTTGCAAATGTTTCACTGAAAGGAACATGTTGTTTTTACTGGTTGATTTTTATATCCAACCTTTTTTATTTATATATGAGACTGTAAATATAAAAGGCTGTAAAATCTTTTTTCATGTTGTCGACTCGGCAATACTTTGATGGTGCCAACCCAAATTGTTGCTGCTTTTGTTATATTTGCAACCAATAACCATATGAGTTCTATGCAAATGAAAGTGGGTCCTGGTATGAATGCGCCTAAACAAAGTGTGCATCACAAATTATTACGATTTTAAATGTGAGAATCGAGTGCCTAAACAACGTCTAAGACATCATAAAAATGTCACTGATGGTATGGGCAGCTTTTTGATCAAAAGGCAAGACCAAAATATGATTTGTACTAGGCGCAATAAAGATTTCGTATTAATATATATTGGACTGCAGGATAACGCATTGATCCATGTGGCGAAGAAGACAAAGGCATTATTTAACTCTCGAAATATTGAGTTGCTAGAGCGGCCTGTCTTAAGTCCAGATCTCAAGCCGACCGAGGATCTATGGAAAATAATCTCTCACAAAATAATCACATCTTTCAAGCAATATGAAAGTCATAAGCTGTTGAAAAATATATAAATATTTTGACTAAATTGGACAACATTGATACGTGTGTTCCAAAAAAATTGTGGAGTTAATACCTCGTCGTTTCCAACTAGTGCACGTACAAAAGTGCAACAAAATTCCTTATTCATATATATAAAACTTTTATTTTACAACTAAAAGAATGTCTATATCTATTAAGTAAGATTTTGCACATATAAATTCTTATCAAGCTTTCTCAGGGATCAACCTGTTCGAATTGTTAAAAATGAGATTTTATCTTCAGAGAAACGGCAAGGTTCCGTGCATTCTTCTAAATAATTTTCAAAGTGATCTTCTACATCAAACTAGCTGCATTTGACTTTCGTTTTTATTCATGAATACGTGTAGATCAGAGTTTGAGTTTATAAGGCAGAACAGGAAAAATTTTAATGCAAGTAAGACCCAATGTTGCGTAATTATTCAAACTCGTACGGCAGATTATGTTGCTCCATCTGTAGTTATGGTTTATAGAAGTATTTAATAATCAGAATCTATTTATGTTTTTGGCATGTAAATTTGGTGTGATGTTGGATGGACGAAACACATATTTCTAATCGCGAAAGAAGCCTGTTTGCGCCTGAGGTTTTTAAGACGGTGTAAGAGGTTCTTCACTGCCATTGACTTCCTTACTGTTTATACCACCAACATCTGACCGAATATTGAATGCCGGTGAGTCAAAGTATTTTTCTGGCCGGTGAGAGTAGGGTATCCTACTCTATTGACTCTCTGGAACATCGACGCAATGTGGGTTGTATTTCATTGTTTTATTACACTGGAACGTGCGGTAGGAAACTAGTTCCTGATACCCGATTGTCTATGCATATATTACGTTCCTCGTAAAAAGCTCATCCAATCCTGGTAGATTGACAGGTCTTTCCTGGCACTATCAATGTAAGAATGTTTAAAGGGAATGTCCACAAATACTACTGCCTATACAACGTATTGCTAGGGTAGGTGTCATTCGCTGAGTGCTGGTAAAAAACAAAGAATAATATTAAAATTATGTTAAATTTCGAATATAATAGAGAATGGAGCTGAGCCTATCCGTCTGTAAGCTTTAAGTTAAAATAACTTGGAAAAAAGCACTCAGATCCGCACAAAAACATAAATGTGCAAATAGGCCAAGTTCCTATCCGAAAATTTCTAGGCCCCTTGCTAGTTTGGCAAACATTTTTGTAACTTTCTAATTTGACAAAGCTAGCAAGTTGCCTAGAAATGGTATGGTATAACTTTGCTTCATTTATTTGTAAAACTTGAAACATAAGGATTCTACACAAAGGTAAGCGGACATGTTGAGTTTAAAAGTTTTACCAGAAAAGTTTCCTTAGATAAGAAGGTGTATGTAATGCATCTTCTAGTAGCTATACACAGTCTCACTGACAGTGAATAGGTAGAAAACTGAAATTTGGTGTAAAGTTAAGTTTTGTGGAGTAAGTAATAAAAGAACATCTGACAACGGGTACTTTTTATCTACGGGGACTATGATGCCCCCTTATTTGTATGGGACATTTAGTTTTGTACAAACATATATACATTTACAAAAAAATAAAATACTTGAAAAGGAAAAACTTCGGCCGGTATATGTACTAAGGTCATAATAAGGCTCATGTTCTGGATATGTAGAATACCATCTCGTTGCTAGGTATCCTGCTTGCTTGGCAATATTTTTTTAACTTTCGAATGTGGCAAAGATGGGAAAAATATTACCAAACTACCAGGAAATCAGCTGGCATTGTACATACTAAAAACTTGATTCTCATTTTGATCTCAGTACTTTTAACGACCAAAATTTGCTGTACAGATTATGGGTACCTCAACCATGGTTTTTTATTTACGTCTATGTACAATTATATTTTGGTTATATGTCAAAATATTTTTATTACACTCACTTTACGAGGGCGGTTCGGAAACTTCTTAGCCTACCACAAAAAGCGCGGTATAAACAGAAAAACGTTAAGTGTTTTGGAAACTTCCATCTCTGTTATGAACACATGTTAAATTTTGTTTCAATCTGGCGACTCCTTCATATAGAAACAAGTGTTCAAAAAAGACGCATCCGCGATTTTTTTACAATGGAAAAATTAGAAATGCGTGCTCTCATTAAATATTTACATAAAATAGGTTTAATGGGACAAGAAACTCATAATGATACGGTGAATGTGTTAGGTGAAAGTGCTCCTTCATATGCAACAGTAAAAAATTGGGTTGCTGAATTTAAACGTGGTCGTACAAGCATTGAAGATGAACCACGTAGTGGACGTCCAAAAACAGCAACAACAACAGAAATTGTAGCCAAAGTGCATGATATGGCATTAAATGATCGACGAATAAAAGTACGTGAAATTGCTAATATCATGGGCATCTCAAATGATCGAGTCCATTTAATTTTGCATGAATAACTGCAGATGAAAAAGCTTTCTGCAAGATGGGTGCCGCATTTGTTAACAGTCGACCAAAAACGCATAAGAATGAACATTTCTCAAACTTGTTTGGATCATTTTAAGCGAAATAAAATGGATTTTAAGCGTCGTTTCATAACTGTTGATGAGCCATTGATCCACCACTTTACTCCAGAGACAAAAGAACAATCCAAACAATGGACTGAAGCTGGAGGAAGTACCCCAAAGAAGGCAAAAACAATTCAATCGGCTGGTAAGGTTATGGCAACGGTTTTTTGGGACTATCTGCAAAAGGGTAAAACAATAAATTCAGAGAACTATTGCAACCTTTTGATCAATTAAATTTTTCATCAAGACAACGCACCAGCGCACAAGTGTTTTAACAATGGCTAAAATCAACGAATTAAAGTACGAGTTGCTTGACCACCCACCTTATTCTCCTGATTTAGCTCCCAGTGAATTTTGCCTGTTCCCAAATCTAAAAAAATTCCTTGCTGGCAAGCGTTAGAATTGGATAGAATTGGTAGAAAAGCGTTGGATTAAGTGTATTGAAGTTTCAGGAGATTATATTGAAAAATAAAAATATTTTTGAAAAACTAACTATTCTCTTTCATTGATAGGCTAAGAAGTTTCCGAACCGCCCTCGTAAGAAAGGCCCTATTATTATCTGCAATAATAAAATCATTACATCACATTATATCGTTTTTTTTCGGAAACCTGTTCACAGAACAGATCTCTAACAACCACAAAAATGTATTTTCCATCACAGTTTTCTTTAATCGAGTAGTTTGCTTCACCTAAACATTGATCTTTCGAGGTCTGATGCCTAGAGCATCATTAAGAGTTGTGCATTTTGACAATCGAAAATTTTTATAAATTCAGTTTCTGCATATCCGGAATATATTAAAGTTTTTAATTTGTGATTAATTTTAGTTTCGCGTGCGATGTGTTTAATACTAGGTTATAGGTATGTCAACCATATTTTTCTCACGTTTCCATATGTAAGATGAATTGCTGATGATTTATTCGTAATGTAGGACATGTTAAAAAAAAATGCAGCTTTCGTGTTTAAAGGGAAAACGCAAAACAAGCGTTCTAAAGCAAGCATTTAACTAGAAATGAAATTTGTTACTTAACATGATTTCATGGCACAAATTTTTAGTCGCTCTCTTTAAGTTTTAATAATGTTATTCAATACTCTGTTAATCGGTTTAAAATCATGCTTCACTAAAAGACATGTCCAGAATCGTAGGAGCAAAATTATAACACAATTTCTTCTCTCTAGCATATCTTTTCATTTGTATCCACTTACAAGTATAATTAAAATATCGTTGGTTCGATACATGAAAATCATATACACAAGTCAATTAATTTAATAATTTTCCATCACACACCAACACATACTCGTATTTTCTATAACTATTGGTTATGTTTTCGTTTAAGGAACTCAATACTAACCAGCAATGGATAAATGCTTTATTCTACTGACTGCCACAGCATGGCATGGCAAGCAAAATCATGTAATAAGCCAATTTAAATTCTGCTCCAGTAACATAAGTTTATTAGAAAACGTTTCTTTTCTAATTTACAGAATTTTTAATTGGCATTAGAGTTTTTACTTTTCTTCATTATTGTTACTGTTTTTTTTTTTTTGTTTCTTCTGCACTTCAGCTGGCAAATGGAATACGGTTCCGTAAAGTAAAAAGTTTTTCTGTGGGTTTCTTTTGTTGTTGTTGCACTTTACGTTCAATATGGCTCAGCATTGTAATGCAGACATAAATGCAGGATATCCATTTAAATTTAATAGATATGTTTAGAAACAAGAGCTAAAACTGCAAACAAAAAACAAAGAAGAATAAAAGAAAAAGTTGAAACACAAGGTAAAGTTTTGTCCTGGTAATTAGAGTACAAAAAGTTCAGCATCGGAAAAGGTGTTGTATTTGCTCGTTGGTGTTGGTATTTTTTATTTGCATTAATGTGTAATCTGATAAGCACCCATAAATTTACATTTTAAAGAGCAGCTAAGGACCACAGTAATAAAATTTTATACAGATTGAAATAATTAAATAAGTTTCATTTTAACAAAGTTTTATTGCAAAACAAAAAAAAGGGAATGTTTGCTAGAAAACTTTTTTAATGAAATCGTATTAATAACAAGCATTAACTCATAAAAATTTTTACAAGTTTTTAACACACTCACCTGGCAAAGTATGGAGTAAAGGATGTATTTAACTAGTAAATTAAATTGGCAGCCCAAACATTACTACCCCACTCGTGTAGGAGCAACCTTCTTGAGAAGCACTCTTGCTAGTAAATATTACAAAATTATTCTTGCAAAACCTTAACGCACTGTGTATTGAAGCTTAGAGCCTCTAAACTACAAAATAAAGGGCATATAAAGTTGCTTTTTAACACATAAAAAATATTTCAATTGTTATACTTTTTTAAGTAACTCCCAGGCAGTTAATACCAAATCTTCGGAAAAGGATGTATTCGGGGAAGAACAGGCAAAGTATAGCTCTACAATTATGTTTTATTATTTTAATAGCGCACTATGGGGAATTGTAAAAACTTTTAAATAATCTAGGGTTGAAAAAATAAACTCCGCAGAGACTTTTATTTTCTGTTTAAATATATGTTGAAGAACATAAAATAAAAAAGACAAGCTCTTGGACCAATAATTTTAACTAAATTTTCCTCCAGTTGGAAACCACTAGTAACACATTGTCTAATATCAGTTTTTACATTTTAAACCAAATTCAACTGCATCTAGGGGGCCCTTTTTATTTAGTTGCATCTATAATGGAACGCTATTAAGATCTGTATTTTTGAACTGAACATTTTGAAAGTAGTTATTGCAAATAATTTCTTTATGGTTATTTTACACTTTTTAGTAGCTATTAATAAACTGCTGATTGTGATAAATATAATGAGTTATATACTCGATTATAGTAAGATTAAAACAGTTTTTGGAACAATCGTACCTTGGCTTTCGCGAAAATAAAATATGTGAAATTTTGGATAAAATATACAAACGCTTTTACTTTCAATTTAAACAAAGCTGGCAGGATTCTGTTCGTATGAAGCCGCGATTTGAAAATAAGGATAGAAATTCGCTTGAAAGCACGTTTAGAATTGAGCTTATTGAGAGCGAATATTCTACTAGTTTTAAACTTGGTCGTTCACGGAAATGGTTTGAGGAGAGCTGTGATGGCGTCAACAGATACAAACGAGTTGAAGTATCTGATATATTTCTGGCGAACTAATTGAATTTTATTCTAGTATTTCAAAAACCAAGCAAAAATAAAAAAAACGCCATTGATTGTTTACAAAGCTTGAATTTACATAGGAATAATACGAATATCTAACACATTGGTTACAATGTCAAGGGTATGACATTCTTGCACCATACAAAGCACTCACGAAAGAAAAGCTCAGAATTATCTTCAATGCGTTGTTATTACTGAAAGATCAGGTAGTATATCGCTGCAAAATCTATTCGACCATACTCCTAAACAAATCCCATAGTTCAAGTCAGTAGAAGAAATAAACGAAAGCGTTTATGAAAGCGGAAATCTAACAATGTGCTCTAAATGGGGTTGTAATGGGGCATCTGGTTATGGTGAGCATTAGCAGGGGTTTTCAGAAAATAAATTACCTAACCGCCATTTATGTTCATATGTCATTAGCTCTACTAACAAAGCAAATCGCTACCGTCAGAGACGCACCTAAAGTTCTACGAAGAGAAAAGAGAATGATATTTGAGCAAATATTGCAATTAAGAGAATTGGAGTTAACAATAGATAATCGCAAATTTAAAAGAGTAGAGAGAAAATAAGTATACAGATTGATACTGTTTAAGCAAGCAGCTGAAGCGACAAAATCAGGAAATACGTCACGAAGATTCTTTGCTAACCCAACTTTGACTTCCGAAATCACGGGCCTATATGAAGACATAATTAAGAGGTTTTCATTTGTTTTCAAAAGCTATAACCACTCGGAAGGCGGTGGACGCAAAAAAATTTGGAGATTATTGTCTAGAGATGAAGAAAGAGAAGAAAGTTTGTTGCACTGTACGAGTTGTACAATATGTCACCTACATTGCACAATGAAAAAGATATAATGGAAAAATGTATCTTTCCTGTAGTCTTACTAACCGAAGAGGATCGAGAAAGTCATAATAAAGACTAAAAATAATATAGACTTTGACACTCCAGGAAATGTAGCCGAATCACCACGAACGAAGTTAGTATACACTGAATGATCAGACCCGATGATACCAAATCAAGAATACCAAAAGCAAGAATAATCATAACAATAATAATAATAATAATATCCATAAAATATACGTATATGTTTTTTTAATCTCAATTATTTTATGTTCTACTATATAAATAAAACAGCATCACTCATTAAATTACTATATCTTAAAAAAGAAAAATTTTGTCATTCCCATACACAAATCCCCAGTGTTATTTATGGAAACGCAAAGCTATTTACTTCTTATTGAGAATTACCGACAAAGGAAGGCGCTGTAATAAATACATAGAGCATATATAATGAGCGGAGAATACTCGTAGAAGTTACAGATTGGTGTCGGTTGAAAATTGTACCCATCACATTTTCAGTAATTAACGCGCTAACCACGTAAGCTAGTGTATGTTTTACGAAATTTCCGAAACAACATATGCAGACCTTGAATATGGGAAAAAATAATGTTGAAATATTATCTGATCGCAATCAGGCTAAAAAATTTAACACTACAAAAATGCCATACGTAAGCATAGAAAAACATGTCAGCGACTTGTTTTCGACAATCGACAACTATGACGGTGGCAATCGGATAATAGTTATTCTAAAACATTTGAAATATAACTTTAAATATGAATAAATAGTAGGTATATTATAGAGAAAATTGGTTCCTAGGTTCAGTCGCAACTGGCTCTGTATTGGCCAACTATAGAAGAACACTCGGGGAAAAGCTAAAATGGTTTTGAAAAAATGAGCTCAGCTTAGCAGACACTGTAGTCCAAAATACCTCCAATTTAAGATAGGAAACATAGAGCCCTCCAAATTCTGCGATCTCAGTTAGGAGACTTCTGAGCATGTGCTCTGCGATTGTTAGCTGCCGATTCTTGAAGGATAAAGGTACTTTGCATATCCTCATTGGTTCAAAGAGATGCGTGCGGTCTCTTACTGACCAAGGTATTTAGCTTTATTCGTAGATTAAGTATGTTTATATGTATGTATATTTTATTTATGTGGTGTACTACCAAAATGTGAAGATAGCAGTAGTAAATGAACGACTTCCTTTTGAAATATTATTGTTGGGTCAAAACATATTTTTGTATCAGTACGATAAGTTGCATATGTAACTCAAATTTACTCAATAAAGGTGCGTGTCTGAACATGCTATAAAATTTGTTAGCTAGACTATTTTGTGTTTTTTCGTTTCTTCTTATACTTTTAGTATAACTTTTCAAACACAGGTTAAAAATTTATTTGTCCTGAAAAAATAAAATTTTGTTTTAGAACATTTTCGTGATAAATAAATATGCGTTTACATGATTCAAATACCAATACCTTTTGAATCCAAAGTTATGCGAAGCGCAATTTATAATATAATATATTTTACGTCACTTATAGAGACATAAGGTGGTTTTCATGCTCTTCAGTTTTAAAATGCTTTCGTCCATGTTCTGACCGATCGCCGAAAGTTTTCCGAAGTCATATTGCAGATAGCATTTAGCTGCTTTGCCGATAAAACTTGTCTATGTTGGCGAGGTTTCCGACCTTCAAGGCTTTTTCAAAAACCAAAAAAGCTTAATCGCCGAATTTCGTCCAATTACAAGCGATGGACAAAATTATGATTGTGGTAACTATAATCTAGAGGAAATGTATTAGCGTTTAATTATATCGTTGTAAACAAACCATATTATTATTCTAGATAGTAATAATATTGCTCTGGAAACGATAAAAATGCAAAAAATAGACAATATAATGCTTACGAGCCAAATAAATACATTAGAGTTATTATGTTATTTTGAAGAGTTAAAATGCTTCGTTTGTACTTAGAATTTTATGTTAGTGAAAATTAGATTGTTAAACTCTACCATGTAGTAACTTTTATGGATTGAAATAATATAATGATTAAATATAAACAACTAGCCATATTGTTGTAGAGAATATTATATGGTTGTCCTAAACTTGGAACAACTATATTTTTTCCTTGAGACTAAGCGGGCTTTGCCGGGGCTCCAGAGTAGTTAGAAGCGAAACGAGATTTCAACATAAAATATATGACATGGACCTATTATTGAATGAATCGGTGCATTAAGCACTTAAGCTGTCATATTTGTACGAGGCCAATACGCATGATAATATGTAGATTTAGAGGTGACAATATTTCTATCAGCGCCAACTTAGATATAAACATATTTCTCGTGACTCAAATTGAATGATATCGTTGTACCCGACACGACGCCCCTGCGCTAGACATGCGAATTGAGTGCACTCAGTATTAGTGAACAACTTACCCAGGTATGCAGTAGTGCCTATTTAAACGATAACATATTTCATTCGTTATGACATTTATAAATCTTTCAAAAGAAAAAAATTCATAGTCGTCTCCCACGCAACTTGTTACAGTTAATTTTAATATCTACCTAACCGTTTAGAAAAACCCTGTTTTATAAAGCGCATTTACTTTGAAATTTTATATAAATTTGTCAATTTCATTTTGACTATGAAAAATTTAAATAAGAATAAGCCTTGAAGTCGTAAAATTTTATTCAAGTAAAAATATTTTCATGACTACATACTTTTTCTGCTTCCATAATTGAAAATTCCTTTCGAACAAATATTTAATTTATGCTAAATAACAATTAAAATGCAAAAAATTCAACACTTCTCGGCTGTTAATACATGATATGCGCCAAGAACAGAAAGTACAACAAATAATACAGCAAGAATTTCGAAGACGAGAAGAAAATGTGTGTTTAGGAAATGAAAGAAAACTGCAAAAGTCGCAATAAGAATTTTAATGAATGAACATAATGTTATGTATGAATGTATGTTGGTATGCAAAATGCGAGTGAGTCTTAAGGACTTAGAGTGCAAAGACGCTTGAGGCGGCAGTTTGAGAAAGGAAAAAAATTCAAGGAATAGTAAATGTATGGTCTGTTTAGGGTTAATTTAAACATGCACTTGACATTTGTAATCTTAAAGCAAAAAGGGTGACAATTTGTAAAGCAGATTTATTTATTTATTCATTTTTTCCTTTTTTTGAGAAAGTGCAAAAATGAAATGAAATTAAAAAAATATTTTAAGATGTTTGAAGTTTATTCTTAAAATTTACGAGTACGTAGACAGACAGTTGTCTTAATTGAAAAGATAAAATAAAATATTTTAAAACCAATTTATGAAGTTAGAGAGGAAAATAAAGAATAATTAAAATAGTTAAAAGACAAAATATTTTAAAGGAATTTATCTGTCTTTAGCTGAACAAGATGTCATCGATTACATATGTAACAATTTTTAATAATTTTTCCCTATACATCAGACCCTATTTCATAGATGACCTAGCTTAAGTTGTCTTTGAAGACATCAGATTGCAATGTATTGGCATTGACCTGCGACTTTAAAAACCCCAACAAGATACAGTACAGTAACTATATATAGTACGTACTTTGTCCCGCTGTAAACCTTCCACGTCCATGTGATTCAATTGGGATTAATATCATCTCATATATTGCAATTTTGTTTGCTAAAGCATTAGATACGATTTTTAAAATTAGTGTGCTCTTCTAAACAATGGACGTTCTGATTAACACTGAAGCCATGTTCAAATCATCTTGGCCGTCACAGACTGTCTACTTCTACTCACCATTATTGGGAATTCGTTTATTTTGTGCCTGGAAAATCAGTGGATTTTGCAATAAGATGAATTCTCTTTGCACACCAAAGTCCTTGCTTCATCGACAAGCGCGGGCCAGAGGTACTTTCTTCAAGACTATTAAAAATTAACATTTTCCCTTCCTTCAAGACTATTAAAAATTAACATTTTCCCATGCAAAAAGTGTAGAAAAATAGAAGAATTGTATGCCTTCGTTAAACACTTCCCAATCACAAAAGCTTAACCTGAAGTCGTGTCTGCATGGTACGGAAAGTTATTTTATTATTTATTAGAGAATTAATATTGGAATACCTCCCCGATAGGAAATCATACTGTTGGTAAACGTTTTCCAAGGCCACTTCACTAAAATGTATCATTCCGCGGATTTTTTGTAAGAGTCAGGGCGGTTCGTACCCGACAATGTATTACTTCCACAAACTCGTGAAACTAGTAGACCCAAATAATTTCGCATTGCAGTATTTTCACAAATTGGCTTCGGCAGACTGTGTTGGAAGAGCGTCTTTGGGTGACTACATTAACAGAGCGGTTTCGGTTGATTGTTTTGGCACAGCAGCTTCGGCTGACTGTTGTGTTAGGTAAGTTACCTTAAGTAAAGGAATAGGACTTATATTAAGGAAACAAAACATGGCCAATACGGGAATTTTTACACAATTCTAATATTAGGAACTTGATCTTTAGCGCTTGGAATAGCGGCATACTGAGATCAAGCCAAGTTTACTTTTCTTTATTTTTAAATAGCAATACTATATATAGGTTTGTCATTTCCTTTTGTAGTTTCTATAATATTCAATTCCGATACAACGAGGCATATATATATCTCGTATTCTAAAGCTAGGTAAGCTGAATTGCTGATGTCCGTATGCCCGATGTTAAAATCAACTTTCTATCGGAACTAGACAACCCATGTCTTTGAAATTTGGATCATTTGATCAGTGCATTTTCGCTATTTAAAATCAGTTCTCGAGATATGTTTTTTTTTTGTATTATTATCCCGAGTCCCTCAGATAACCTACGGTCTTAATGTTCGGCTGAATTAAAACAGTTTGAAAAATTCGAATTTCTGCCAAAATTTTAAATTCGGCACAAATTTGAAAATTCACCACAATTCCAAAGTATAGTCTTAAAATATTTGTTTGAATTAAAGAAACACCAAATTACACAAAAAATTGACGAATCGAAAATTTACCACAAAAGCGAAGAACTGGAATAGAATAAATAAAACCAAGTGCCACAAAAACCAAAATTTATCAAATTTGAAAATTTCAATTCCACTAAAATTTTTCAGTTTCACCAAAAATTAAAAAAAAAACATGATATAAATCGATGATACAAATGTTCGAAAATAGAGGCAAACGTATTTTCACAAACAAGTAACCAAAAACAAACTTAAGCAAATTTTGAAATTTAGGGAAAAACTTTACCCAACGACTGAAATTGCACTGAACACTCAAAATTTCATCAAATATTAAACATGTCTACAATTAACCAACAAATCAAAAATTTATAAAAAAGCAATCAGTGAAAAGAAAAAATTAAATATTTCTAACAATCATTTGCACCAGGACAAATCTGTAATACATTTTTAGTAGTTCATATTTTTTGTATATAAGATTCGCCCTCTCCTTTTGTTTTGGTACCACTTATAACATAAAACCTATAAAAGTAATTAAAAGTAATTTTTAATTGTAACAGGACATAAGGGGAATACACACTAACCGAAAAGCAAAATGCTAACGAAATTCATACCGTAAGAAACAAAAAGCCGCACATACATGGTTAGTTTACTATACTCTTATGGCGCTTTCCCTTCCGAAAAAATTGTTGCCTCATAATTGGGTAACACTTTTTACAAATTAGTCATACTCTATTAATTTAATTATTTCAACAGAAGACAAATATCTCTTTGGTTTTACAAGGTCTAAATGTTCAAGCGATTTTCAATACACAGCTACGTAACTACATGGTTGCCAACAAGACGTTACATCACTGGTCACTTACAATAATAATCAGCTGTTATGTATGACAAGCCATAATATAAATTTCGCCCCTTAATAACAGTTGTAAAAGGGAGTAGTTTATGTATTCTCGAATAAAATTTAGGATAAAATGTGTTCAATATTTTACACTACTTCAACATATTTAGAGAAGAACCTGCTGTTTATTCACACTATTTAGTTTTTGCAGCAAAAAATATACAAATTTACAAAGAGTAAAATATCTGCAATTTTTTTTTTTTTTTTGTCAAAAAAGGAAACGCCAAGAACTTCCTAACAATCCTCTACTCTTAATCGGCCCATTAAAATAATATTTCATAGTAATGAATATTTCGATGGCTCATAAGTGTAAAAAGAAAGTTATGCAATTGTGGATTTAAGTAGCCTATGATCTAACTTTAACACACTCGTACACCTACTTACCTAATTATTAAACATTGGAAACACAGTATAAGAAACTGCATACAAAAAAAGATAAATATTTTTAGAAACGCCATCTTTATTTAAAGCAGTTCGTTGTATAACCCAATTTTAGTAATGTTTTCCTAACAAACCTTCGCTGCAATAAAAATCTTGTTTCCAATTTAATCTGCATGCTAACGAAGTTGATTTCTCCACAGAGATTTCATGTCAAAGCCAAATTTGCCTCCAAACTGGTTAATGCTGCTGTTACATATGAATCACATTCTTTCGTTTGGAATGGCTTACAAATTGCAGACTACATATTTTTTCTTTAAATTTTAATTTAAGTGAACATAATTTCATTAAATTATTTGGAAAACCTGTTATTTTCGTAATTGTGGGCCAAAACTCTTTTAAATGAACAACAATGCAAAAAATTAAATGAAATATTTTCACATGCTACAAAAGTGTAAGAATTCGTGGGAACTCACGAAACGAAAAGTAGCGTTTGTTTGGTGAAAATTAAATAAATTCATGCAATAAAGTAGTTCTTAGGTGAAAGTAAGAATTTGTACTAAAGCAACCACCAAAGGGAGGAAGAGAAATAGGTAGCTATAAAGCAAAGTATGCAGAGCATTGGGAACCACTTCTTTAATTTTTTTTCTTTGAAGAACTGGGGTGTTTTTAAATATCATTGGAATTTCCTTGCCTGTTTGTGAGAACCGGCGACCACAAGCTGGTCGCCAATTATTTCAAAAAGGGATAAAATTAGATAAAAAAGTTATGAAAGGATATCTCGCTGTTTATGATGGAAATGAAAGATATCGTCTTTACATTGAAGATACCAATACCGTTCAATTTTGAAGAGATGATAGCAGAAATAAAAGGGATAAAACTAGTGCTTAAAAAAATTTTAAAATAGCAACTATTAAATTGAAGAAAAACGATGAGCGTGAAAATGACTATAGCGATAGTGATTGTGAAGATGATTTTAAAGAAAAAGCTCAAGTGACGATTGCGGAATCGTACAATCATAATTGATAATCTGAATCATGAGAATATTATCATGATATTCCTTGAATTTGTTAATGAAATTAAAACTTCAAGCACATACAAAGAAGTGATGGTAGTAAATATTAACTTAAAGCTAGATTGATTATTAAAGGTTACAAACAACAGAAAGGTCTTGACTATGATCAAACTTTTAGTCTTGTAGCAAAAGTGTCAAATATACGTTCAATAAATATGAGACAACCAGAAAGATATAACACTGGTACAAATCGAGTATGCCATTTAAAGAAAAGTTTATATGGTCTCAAACAAGCTCCCAGATGCTGGAACTTGTTTAAACGTGATGGAGAAAAGTTCTAGCATGAACAACAATGAGAAATAAAATGTTGACTTCCCATATAGACAAGGGGTTGGTGCTTTAAAGTATATCATGTTAGGAACCAGGCCAGATCTGGCATATTTTTTTTTATACTGTATTTTATTTTATTGAATCTTTCTATTAAAAGAAATTCACAATAAGTATTCAAATCTTATTTCTAAATTATTATTTACTAGTTAGTACCAACGTAATAACTAATTTTTTGTATTCAAATCTTAAAAATCTATCTTCTATTGTGTAGAGAGAGCCGCCTCACCAGGCTCAATGTGTCAGTTCTTTTTAGTCCCTGGTGGCCGTCAAATTGCAATAAATTGCGTGCTAGAGTGTTGGGAAGTGCGACTAGTTTTTTCACGTATTTGGACGTGTATGTTTTAACTTCTTCGTGGATAGTGGGAACTTTGAGATCCCTATGTATGTTTTCATTTCTTATGTACCAGGGGGCGCATACGATATGACGTAAAATCCTAGACTGTCTTCTCTGTAACTTCTGGATGTTTGATGCACAGGCAGTACCCCACAGCTGAATACCATATGACCATATTGGCTTTATAACGGATTTGTATAATAGGACTTTATATTCCAAAGCCAAAGTTGAGTTAGGACTTATTAGCCAATGCAGTTGATTTGTTCGAAGCTTTATGGACGTTATCTTTGCCTCAATGTGACGGGTCCAAGTTAGGCGCCGATCTAGGTGGATACCTAAATATTTGACGTGCGTTTCCGCTGGAACCGTGGTATTAGTTATTGTGATTGGTGGACAATTTTTCCTTCTAAGGGAAAACGTTACATGAGCACATTTTGATGGATTTACCTTTATTCTCCACTGTTTTAGCCAGTCTTCTAGCTTATGAATATGGGACTGCAGCTTTTCAGATGCATCCTTTGGATCATTACTGACACTTATAATTGCAGTGTCGTCTGCAAAGGTTGATGTATATGTATGTGGGCTTGTCGGCATATCCGCTGTATAGATGATATATAATAGCGGCCCTAGCACACTACCTTGAGGTACTCCTGCAATGATTTTCCCACATCTTGAAAGCTGGTCCTTTGACCTTACTTTAAAAGTTCTATCGGACAAATAGCTTTTTATAAGCTTGTGGGTGTTTTCAGGTAGAACCCGAACTATTTTAGTAAGTAGCGCATCATGGCAGACTTTATCAAATGCTTGGGAAATGTCTATAAATAAAGCTGAACAGTATTGCTTTCTTTAAAAAGCCGATCTAATAATGGTAACGATTCTATGGACTTGTTCAATCGTACTATGATTTCTTCATATCCGTATTTTTAATTGTCGATTTTAAAGAAGACAACCGAAATTTCATAGGATCATTCACGGTGTCACTAATAATTGGAATAATGGAATTACTTACATCATGTGGTGTGAAAACCTTCTCTAAGTGCTTTGCGAACGCATTTGCCTTTTCACTTCAGTTTTTAGCCCAAGTACGGTCTTCAAGTCTTAGTGGGGATTCGTAAGCAATAGGACATTGTAAGTGCTTTACAGCTTTCCACAGACTATAATCCGTGTTTTTCATTGGATCCAAGTTTTTTAAAAAGTTGTCGATAGCGAATTCGTGTTTCTGTCTCAATTTACTCCGTAAGTTTTTTTGGCATAAGTTCATTTGCATTTTTATGTGTGGTGAACGACTATTTTGCCATTGTCTTCGTAGTCTTCTTTTCTCAATGACGAGCATCTGAATATCTGCTGTTGCCTGGTACGTTATTATTTTAGCTGATGGCTTTGTTGGCGTTGCAGCTATGGCTGCGGCAGTCACGACGTCTGTAAAATGGTCTACAGCTGCTTGAATATCAGCTGGATTTCTCAGTGGGATGTTCAATGGTAAGTGAGAGCTCACATACATTTTATATTTTAACCAATTCGTGTTTCTGTTCGGGTAGAAACTAAGGGTTTTAGGTGCAGTGACAAAACTGTCTTGTAAAATAACAACTGTAGGTGAATGATCAGAAGATAGGTCATAGGATGAATTAACTAAGAGTTGATCGCGTTTGATGTTTTTTACTATAGCAAAATCAATAAGGTCTGGCAACTTATTAAAGTCTGTGGGCCAATAGGTGGGTTTACCGGCAGACACGACGTCAAGCTTGTTTACTTGAAGTGTATAATACAACTGCCTACCTCTAGGACTAAGGAGTCTGGATCCCCAATATCTGTGCTTTGCATTGTAGTCACCAGCGGCAATAAATTTTTGTCCTAGCGTAGCAAAGAACCTGGCAAATTTATGGTGTGCGATTTTATGCCTAGGCGGGCAATACACTGACGAGACTACAATTTTAAAATCAGTAAGATTTATAGTCGTGGCTTGCAAAAAGTCTTCGTTGAATTCAGGCAATGGAAAATGCCTTATGTTTTTTCGGACTATAATGGCAGTCCCACCACATGCCCTTTCGCTTGGGTGTTTTGTGTCATATATAAAAAACCCATCAATTCTAAAGCAGTTTTTATAGTGAAGTGTGTTTCAGAGACTAATAGTATGTCTATATCATGTGCTAGCAGGAAGTGTTCTACTTCATATTTATGTTGGGAGAGCCCGTTAGCGTTCCAGAAGCATATTTTTAACTGGTTCATTTTTTGCTCAGCAGAACTTGCAGAAGCATGTTTTGGGTTCGCATCATTTCCTGAAACATACCCTGCATAGTTGTCATGAAATTATTCATTGTTTGTATTAAATTATCGATTGAGCTCGAATTGGTAGTGAGGGGTGTCTGAGCACCCTCTTTTAAGACGTGGGCATATGAATGTTTATGCGCATTAGAACTTTTGACATTCGCATTAGGTAAATCATTTCTCAATGTTTGGGCATATGAAAAGTTTGGCTTAGTGTGTGGCTGTGTAGCTTGTGTACTAGCAACAGAACCAGCATGAAGCCGAGGAAATTGGGATGACCTATATTGCTCATAATCAGGTTTGCGTACGACCTTCGAATTATTTTTTACATGTTGAAAGACTTTGCAGCCCCTGTAATTTGCTGTATGGTTTTCACCACAGTTGCATTTTTTTTACCTTGGGGTCTGTTTTGGAAGAAGTGCATTCCAAAGTCCGGTGCGCATCACCGCACACAACGCATACGGATGGTAGCCTGCAGTAGGTTTTCGTGTGTCCGAATTCCTGACAATTAGTACACTGACGGGGACCGCTACGTTTTAGAGGCTCTTCCACCGTTATTCTTCTGTTCAAAAGGTAGCGCAAATTATATATTGGATGAACCAAGTTTTTTGATTTAAGTTGCGATGCGATCTGGCATATAGCGTGGGAAAATCGTTAGAAAATCCAACAAAGGAAGATGTACAGTGTGTTAAGCGAGGGCGATCAATCTGTGGTGTTATAGTAACTTATGCCGGTGGGAGACAATCAATGATATCAACGAAGCTGAAATTATTGCTTCTAGCGAAGCTGCAAAGGAGTTGGTTTGCTTGAAAAGGCTTTTTAAAAAAGCAATTGATTTAAATCAAGTACCATGCATACACAGTGACAACACTGCTACAATTCGTCTAGCCCAAAACCCAAAATTTCTCAAAAGAACGAAACACATTGCTGTTAAGCATTTTTTTTTATTAGAGGTCACCGTGGGTCACTTATCAGTACAATAGGATTTAACTGAAAATCAAGCAACTGATATGCGATTGTTTAAATGTTAGATAATTAGAGGAAAGGGTTGCAGTTAAATATCTATGTTTATAGTAATTATATTTACTTGTTTTAATTGTAATTTATATTTATAAAATCAATTAGGCTTTGTCTTTATGTTCTATAATATTATCTGTAAGACAAATTTTTTGAATACTTTAATAAAAAACATTACTTACAAAAGGTTTCATATATCAAATATGATTTTTGGAAATCGCAGGGTTCTTAATTTTTGTTATTCTTCGCACTTAATTGCGGCTGGTTCTTAAGATATTAATAGTCGACTAACTTAAAGCTCAATTCTCCCACCTCAACTTAGAACTTGAAATTTTTTTAAAACAAATTTTTGTTTCATTTGTTTTTTTTTTTATTTTGATAAAAATTTTAATATAAAAGTCCTTTAGTTACTTCAAATTAAAAAAAAGTTAATACAAGTATTCCATAGTTTATTAAACCTTTACCTTTTGTTAGATGGCTTATGATGATAAAACATGTTGTCGTGAAAGTTAAAGCAAATTAATAAAATACTCAAATGACTTCAAAACATTCAATTTTAGCTGCTATATTGTCACTGTTCAGGAATATTTTGTTGTAGATTTTTGGGACGAATTTCCGTCATTTCGTGTCAAGTTTGGTTTGGAAATAAACCGGTTTCGGCTATGTGCCATCTCCAATGTCATTTTTCATTCTAGCGTTTTTTAGATGTCGGAAATTCGTTCTTAAATCTGCATCAAAACACCCTGTCGGAATATCAAATCAAGAATCAACATTTTGCTCTTTATTATTTGGCAACTTTAATTCGGTGTTTCCGATGTGCTGGATTGTTTTTCTCAAATACGGACTAAATTATAATAAAATTTGGAATTAAGTACGACACAGTATTTGATTTCGTTAAATTGTTCCCGAAAATTTAAGAACACAGGATATACATTAGATTCCTCCTACCGAAATGATAGCATAATGTTGAAAACGTTTCAAAGAAAGCAATTTGGAATTAATAACTTAAAATGGACAAAAATGGACATTTGCGCTTGTTGAAGAAATTCACAGATCTACATAAATTCATTTTAATTAATTATTTTTTTTGTAACTGGTTTCAGTTGTTGCACAAATATGAGTGTTAGTATCAAATTGCTTTTCTATCTTTCTATTTAAGGAAATTTATTGTTAACATATAAACTTGTGATCTTCAACATTTGGAGATAAATAGCAACTGCAAATAGCATCTGTTTCAATATAAGTTTTACTTCTCTACTTGTTTAACTGGCTGTCTTGCTATTGCGTCTGCCTTGGAAGTCGTGTTCAATGTATTGTATCTCTGATGGTATTCAAGAAATGTTGATACAAAGGAATGTATTCATAGAGGGTAATTTTTTTGATATGTTTATAAATTCGACCCTGTCAGCTTTTTTCTAGCTGGAAATGAAATAGTACACCTTGCATTTCTAAGAATTAATCCTAAAGCTTTATAAATCATAATTAATTATGCTCAAACCATTGCCAAGATTTCTCTACATACAAAGAAAAAATATGGTAGATATAACCATCACCTGAGAGAATATGCTGTGATGGATGTAATCAAATCATATTAACCACCCAATGCTGCCGCAGCCATGCTTTTTCTATGGGTGCATACGTGGAGAAAATTACTTGAATACGGCGCTTAACATACCGTCTTGACTAGCAAGAAATTTGTTCGCACACGAACAGAGCGTCGCGACGCGTACGCAGAATAACTCGTTCTTCTGTGTGGAGAATACATGTATTCAGTTTGAGTATAATTTTTTCATTGTCAAAGAGTTTGCTTCCTTCTCGTCAACATACACAGTAATAAGTTTTGGTTTAATTTTAAAACTTAAATGAATTGAATTGTTTTCAAAATAGTTTAATTAGTGTTAAAGGTAATTGAATTTAAATGCCCGCCCTGTTCGTTGATGAAGGTGCGGCATCTTAACAAAAATTGTTCATTATTGCTGCCTGCAAAGTTGAGGCTGAAATCGCAGCAATTGTCACTCGTATTGATTGTTTTAGTTCATTCACATTTGCCATGTGCGATTTGTACACATCCTATTTATAATAACCACACACAAAAAAAAAAAAAAACAAAGTCCGGCGGGGTCAGGGCAGGTGACATGGGGGGCGAACTGAGCCTGTTTAACAAATTTCTGCATAATTCGGCCGTAACCAGCTGAGCTATGTATGAAGTTGCAGCATCTTGGTAAAACCATACAGAGTTGCCAGTAATTCTCTTTCAGCACAGATCCGAATAGAATAAATTCCTTTAGCACGCTCAAATTTCCGTCTCCAGTAACCGTAACGCTGTGGCCGTTTTGTTGAAAGAAATTTGGCCCGACAATACACCATGAAGAAGCTGCACTCCACACTGTGACGCGAATTGGATGCAATTCCTTCTCATGCAGTATTTTTTTTTTTTTTTTTTGGTTGGAATCACTCAATATGCCACAATTTTGTTTGCTCATGTTGCCCTTCAGATCGAAATGAGCCTCAAAAAACAGGAATAAGCAATCCAGTAAGTTCTCGTCTACTTCCATCTTTTGAAGCTTCTTCTGCCAAAATTCCAAATCGGCAAGTCTGCTACTGACACCCATTTGAGCAGATAATCTTCTTGCTGAAAAACTGGGGTTACTTTGTATGACAGCAGCAACAGTTTCAATTATAAGGCCTTCTAGCGACTGTCCAATGCTATGCAAAATTATTTCCAAGTCTCGTAATGCTCCATCTACTGGGAGTATCGCCGCCAAACGTGCGCTTATATTCTCTTTAAACTAAGACTACAGACTCTAATGCGTAATAGCGGCGGACAATCCGGATTCTTTTTTGAGTGTCCTAGTTCTCGGTTTTTTTTAAATCTAAGGATCAATCTTCGAAAGATTTCGGATTGCTTGGATAGAAAATGAGTTATCAACTTTACTTTAGGAATTAAATTAAAACTTACTTCCGAAGTTTTACTTACTCGTATGTAAAAGCGTCTGCTAATTATTAAAATACCTTAGGGAATTGTTTTAACACCATAAGCACTTGTGCGTGTTAGTTTACAGATAATACAGAAACAGGCATCAGATATTTATTTCTCGTTAGTTTTTAACTTTATGGTTTTATTTGCCTAATGCCTAAAGAGAATTAAAAATAACTTTATTCTTTGAAGTTTAAAAACAACAATACGGAATTAAAAGATGCGCTTGTAAACGAAACGTACAAGAGCTCAAAACAAAGTTATGTCTCTCTCAGGATATTTGCCATTGGGTTTACAAACACCACCTGAAATAGAACTAAAACTAATAACTCCAGGTAAGTGTTGACTACATTTGAGTAGTGATATTAGTGTTATTTTTTTACAGCAATTAAAAGTAAAGGCAGTGACTTAAGTAGTAAGCGCATTAGTATTAAGCATTCGACAATGGGATATATAAGTTGCCTGGGTTCATATATCAGTCGCTGCCCAACTTTTGTACAATATTTCTAACACATATATATCGGTACACAATATCTGTCTTCTGTAATCCATCCGTTTCGGTTTCAAAGAGTAACACAGTTTATTCGTAGGCAATAATGCAATTTATGAAATGTTGTTTTATTTATTTATATTGGTCCTGGGTACTACTTTTTTAGTATGGTTTTACATTAACTCCTATTTAGCTATTAAATCTAAATATTTTGCTATTACTGCAAAAATAAAATAAAAAGCATCTCTCTCTCTCTCTCTCTCTCCCTCACACTGATAGAGGAATTGGTGCGAACAATTGTTCGGACAACGTTGTTTTAACACAAACAGATCATTAACAGTGACAGTCTTCACGAGCCAAATTCTTGTGCGAACAGCAATTTATGGCTAGATTTACGGCTAGCTAGACGGTAAGTAATGGCACCAGCTTATTCGTTCGTTCTCAATAACAATGTTATGGTTATTTAAAATAAAAACAATTTGCATTATTATAGCTGTAATAAAAAAGTTCTCTGTTTAATTTTAATCACTAGACGGTAGAAAATTTTGTGCTAGTGCATAATTTAAACTTTGTTATTTTATTTTAAACTTCCACTCATCTGGAAAAGAAACACCCTTTACAATATTCGAGGAGATGCATATGCATTATACACATCAACAGCTACAAATTTGAACATTTTATTGCAATATTAAAAATACTTAAGTATCAAAAATGTACCACATATGTTGCTGGCATATTAGTGTGCACTTATCAAATGACAACATACAAGTTTGTCTTTCACTATTTACTGCCACTACACACAATTACTGTTCGTACACATTTATTATAACGTATGAGTATATGTATGTGTCTGTTCAAGTATATGTGTACTATTTGGTACTTAAGTATTTGTATCCGTTGCATAAGTGTAGGTAAAAAAGCAAAAGGAAATACTCTACGAGTTGGATGTTATTTGAATGAATGAATTAATAAAATACTTGTATTAATTTAGGTGTTTTGAAATCGAAAAAATTGCCCGATTTTCCTCTTCGAAGGAAAATTGGTATCCAGACAAATTTAAATAAATAAATTTTTAAAATATTAAGTTTTTTGCAAGAATTCAAACGAACCCTAACTTTCGACAATATGGCCCTGGGCTGTAAGAATCAAAACTATCGTATCATTGGAAAAACAGGAATGCAAACAAAATCGGATACTATGTTCAAAATTGCTCATTTTCCTCTAGGGAAACGAAGTGTAACAAAATCGTTTTTAAAATATTTTTTGTCAGATTTATTCCACATTGCCGGATAAATAAGTCTGGATTTATTTCGGAATGTGTAGAAAATAATGACTCACCATTTGGCCTATCGAACTTAGGGCTTGTTAAAAGTTCTTAGCTAAGGGCAGATATTAGAAAGTGGTGGCAAGAGGTAATGAATTAATTATAAGCAGCACTTGGGGATTCAGCTTAAGGGCGACTACTTTAAAGAACACGAACTATTTTTAAAAACTTCCTGCGGCACAAAATTTTCGTTTACAAGCGGAAAAAGTCAATAAGAAGTGTGTGTTATTCACGATAAGGGGAACAAAAAAAGGTTAATAATTTCATGAGAAAAAATGTTAATAACCGAGGGAAGATTTGGGGGTGCTAATAAATACCGCAATAATTTTGTTTTGTATATGTTTCTCTCCACGTTCCTTCAAAATGCATATACCAGTATGTCTGTGTTCTATATGTGTTAATTAATACTTTAATTTAACTGACATTTTAAACGAAACAGGTAAGCGAATGTGTGTGTCAGTGTAGTGATATGAGGAAGTATTAGAAGGTAAAATCTCCACAATTTATTTATAATTTTTTTCGTATATTGTTGCGAGTTTTTTTAGCGTTTATGTACAAAAAATATTTATATTGAATAACATTTTTTATATTTAAAATATCAAAACTTAGTGGCTTGCAGTAAACTAATTGAGTGTCAGAATATATGGTGGCATCTAAAAGCGGGATCATATTTTTAAGCTCATGAAATATGATCGAAGCTTAATCGTCTAAGACATATTTTACATATAGTTAGCTGCTGTAGCTCAATTGCTTTGTAATATCAAAGAGAGTTTCCTTGCTTAATTGAATTTTCTAAGTTTCCTGGTTGTTCCATATATGTATATAATACATATATTCTATTTAACACCCAATGCGCTATATTTAATGCCGGTATGTGAATATTGAATAACTTAAAAAGCTAACAGCCGAATTCCAAAAGTGTTATATTTTTATTTAATTTAATTTGGATTATTTTTTAAATAGATCAATTAAATGCCCTCCCCTATTGGTTACGGTCAAATGTAACTTGTTTACGTAATTTTACGTGACGTTTTTGAGCCATATAGCGATGATTTGTGGTCAAATGTTTGAAGCCGTGCCGATAAGAATCATTTATGTTTTCGGAAACACGTTTATTGGAACGTCTTCAACTGTTCCGTGCTCAACAAAATTCAACTCTAGGCGACGAATAGTTTTGTCAGATGGTGCTTCTTTGCCACGATGTTTTTGACGATACGCATATTAAATTAACACAACTGAATGGCTCTGTTCAATGTACAGTGCCGCTATTTCTGCGCGTTGTTTTGGTGTAAAATTGATTCTTAACTCTCTTAACTCAATCAGTGGACAAATGTCAATGTTATTAAATGTTGCCATATCGACATAAAAGAAAGGCTTGAAATCTTTATGGATGCTAAATAAAGTACTTAAACAGAGTAGTTTGTATTAACCTCATTCTTTACTTAAACTTCTTAACATATCAATGATAATGAATTGCTTTTATTAATGAACGATTTGAGAGATGGCTATCATTTAGGGATTAACTACCATGATCGGCGCTTTGACTCGCTCTAGTTATTCTTGGCGCAATCCATATCTAAAGTGGCAGGTCTATGACAATAAACCGATGCTTCAAAATTCAACAAAACGCAGGCCAGCGCCGAAATTCAGCCAGATCTATGCGGCAAAGTCATTGCCGCATATCTCATGCATTCCGGACATTTGAAATAAAAAAAATGTATAATATTTTCCCTTCATTTCAACAGCGACCTTATTGAAAAATTTTTTGTTTTGTTAAAAAATAAATTTATTCAATCCATTTCTCTATTCTTGTTTGCTAAAAAACCCACCAAAATTTTGTTTTCACTAAAAGTTGTAAAAAAAGACAACTTTAGGTTTCTAGTTTACCGTCTCGCTATACTTTGAGAAGTTGGATTAAGAAAAAGTTTAAAATTTAAAAATTATTCATCCTCCGCAGAAATGAAAGCTTGAAAAGTAAAATCTTAATTAATCTTTAAAATTCTCAATGTTTGTTAAAGCAAAAATAAAGGTTTTCGAAGGGTTTATGAAAACTTTCGAAAGTTTGAAACTTCAAAAACATGGGGAATTTTTTGATGTTTGATTCTGGTTAAATTTAAAAATAATTTCATTAAAATTATAGCTGCTCTTGACCTTTTTTTAAATTTAATTTATTTAAAATTTCCCAAGCTTGAAGGTCTTTTTTAATTATATTTTTATTTTTCGATATTTCGCTACTCCATTGTGTAGCATCATCAGAAAATAAAAATAACGAACCAATTATATATTAATGAAAAAAATATTGTCACAAAAATTCAAAATTTTTCCAAAGTTAACATAAAACAAAAATAACATGAGGTTTTTTTAATAAATTTAAAAAAAGTTAATACAGTTAACGAAACTTAACATTAATTCAAAAACCCCTAAAAACATACTTATATCTATTTATTTCTATTGCACCTAGGTTGTATGGGCTTCCAAAAATTCATAAGGAAGATTTTCCGCTAAGACCAATTTGTTCTTTCATTAATTCGCCTTCTTATGAATTGTGCAAATATGTTTCTGTTATACTGAAAAATATTACTAAGTTTTCTAAATATAATGTAAAGGACTCTCTAGAATTTCAAAATAAAATAAGACATCAGAGAATTGAAAATAACGAAAAGTTAGTTTCATTTGACGTAGTGTCTTTACTTCCTAGTATACCGGTGGACTTAGCAATGGACATAATTAAAGAAAAATGGAATATTATCAAAGAACACACGAAAATAGAAAAAAGTTTGTTTCTAGGTATGGTTAAATTTTGTATAGAGGACAATAGATATTTTCAGTATAAGCGAAGATTTTTTTACAAAAGGAAGGACTTCCAATGGGTTCTCCCGCTTCTCCAATTGTAGCAGATATAGTTATGGAGGAGTTATTAGATTCGTGTATAGAAAAATTGGATGAAAAGCCTCGAATGATGGCGAAATATGTTGACGATTTATTCTGTATTATTTCTGAGGGTGCAATTAATACAATGTTGGATACTTTTAATTCGTTTAATAATAATATTAAATTTACAATAGAAAAAGAGCAGGATTCAAGACTTTCTTATTTAGATACTTGGATAATAAGACGAGGTAATGAATTGATAATGGATTGGTACCAGAAGCCAACAGCTTCGGGAAGAATTATTAACTATTATTCAAAGCACAATAAAGCTATTATTATAAACACAGCTAAGAATTTTATAAATAGAGTGCTTACTATAAGTGATAGAGAATTTCATAGAAAGAATAAAGTTAAGATTAGGAATATATTAGACGAGAATAGTTTTCCAAAGGAGCTGATTTATAAATTAATTAATCAGTATAATGTTAGGAGAGAACGTAATGTAAGCAACGTATTGGAGCCAAAGATATACAAGACATTTACATATATACCAGGAATATCAGAGCGGTTAAATAAGGCTGGATTTTTTGATAAGGAGAAATACAAAATGACTTTCAGAGTTTATAATACTTTGAATAGATTGTTTGGTAAAACCAAAGATAGGATTCATAAATTGGATAAGGCAAATATAGTTTATAAAATTCCTTGTAAGGGAAATGATCAGGAGACTTA
Source organism: Phania funesta (assembly GCA_963932375.1). NCBI lineage: Eukaryota > Metazoa > Arthropoda > Insecta > Diptera > Tachinidae > Phania > Phania funesta. The sequence goes on along the minus strand of OZ010653.1, from coordinate 95,177,989 downwards.
TGATAAGGTTTATGTAGGGACAACAAAAAATAAACTGAAGACTAGGATAGCTGGACATAAATCTAATCTTAATTGCAGACATTCCCTTAATACATCATTATCTTCTCATTGTTTTGAATCAAATCATTATCCTAACTTTGAAAACGCATCGGTTTTAAATACAGAAATTAATTATAAGCGTCGTTTTATATTAGAAATGTTACAAATTGTTAATACACCTAGTACACAAAGAAATAATTTTAAGGCGGACACGAATAATGCTGCACAGATTTATAGACACTTAGTTCATAGAATAAGATAGTTAATATAAGTATGTTTTTAGGGGTTTTTGAATTAATGTTAAGTTTCGTTAACTGTATTTACATTTTTTAAAATATTTAAAACAAACCTCATGTTATTTTTGTTTTATGTTAACTTTGAAAAATTTTTGAATTTTTGTGACAATATTTCTTTCATTAATATATAAAGGGTTCGTTATTTATATTTCCTGATGATGCTACACAATGGAGTAGCGAAATATCGAAAAATAAAAATATAATTAAAAAAGACCTTCAAGCTTGGACAATTTTAAATAAATTAAAAATAATTTCATCAAATTTTATATTTTTTATATTTTTATTTCTCTAGCAAACACAGAAGAGTGTGTACGTTAGTGTTTCTTACTTAATTATCTTTTCTTATTTGCCACATTTTAATAAACTCGTATTCTATTAAACTACACTCACACCAACATGTACTCGTATATCTTCAAGTACTTAAATGCCACAAGATATGTGTTTCAAAAAAATTTTTAAGCCCATCTTATATCATAAACAAATAAAATTTCACGCTGTTGTTTGCCAAAAGTACTATAGAAATAATTTTAGCTGCGGTCATGTGTTAAGTCGAAAATGGGCTCAGTTAAAATCCCCTCTTAATGCACATACATCTAAATGAACTTGCTGCAGTGTAATAAAGAGGATTAAGCAAGAAATTTATTTATATGTAAGTTTACGTGTAGGAAAATTCAGCAGATATTATTATTTTGGCAATAAAAAAATTTAAAGTTAAAGTTTGAAACTTAAAACCAAGTTAACAGGAAGTGATGGGAGCAGCAAACTGTAAAATAAAATCATGCAGATTAAAGGGTTTATTGATTTTGTGATTCTTTAAGTTCTTCTTTTAAATGGGGTTTTCGCTTTAAAAATAAAGCAAAAATACAACCTGAAAATTAAAGATGAATATACTTTCCTTGGTGATTCATGGCAGTTGTCATGACGAAATATAATTATTCGTCAGGCTGAATTTATTTATATATAAAATTATTTTTAGCTAACTTTTTAGTCATTTTTATTAGAAATAATGCAATTTGTTGTTGAGGGTGGATAAGCTCATCTCTCTGCGCATTTCTCTGGTTGCTTAGGCCAGCTTATCGGGAAGGCTTTATCAAACTTTTTTGGAAACTTTTTTAGAGAAAATCAAGACAAAAACATTAAAGATTAAAAAAAAAGCCCCATAACAAAAAAATTTTATTTTATTATTCTTACTTGGTTGTTTGCCCACTCTCAATGTAGCTCTACGTTTTTCCACTCTAAATATAGCTTTTGATGAAAAAGCAAAAAATAGCAGGTGTTGCCAATGCTGCCACAACCTATAGCATTTATTTATTCTTTTTATCAAAGGTTTCCTAACAGAAGAGAGGTTTTTTATTACAAGTTTATGTTCAGCTTATATTTATAGGCAGCTAAAGCTATTGAATAATTTTAAAACTTTTCGTTTGGCGGTAAGGAGGATCATATCCCATTTTCTCTCCTTCACGCCTGACTATTTAGTAAGCAACATTGCCTTATTATGAGTCTTAACCGAATGCATGTTTGCCAATGAAGTTACTAAAGTGCACTCGTTCAATCAGCCGGCACAGTCATCCGAACGTATCTCTTTAAGAGTTGATTTGGAAGCCGTTAGTAACACACGCTTTCGACCACTATTTTTATGCATTCTTTTGTTGAGAGTGCGAGAAAAGAATATAGTGGAAGTATACAGGAGAAATTTTGATTTCTTTAATTGCGATAGAGTAGAATTCGAGGCAATTACACGATTGAGAAGCATTTCCAAAATAAAATTTGAAACGTCACCCCTTGTTCGGTCAATAAATCACATGCAAACAGATGTACCATTATAAATATATATACAGATACGCGGCTTCAGCTTAAGCGTTTTGGAAAAAACAATTCTTGAATTTTTCTAAAAAAATTTTGTATGAGAAAATTTTAATTTTTATTGGCTTTGGAGGGCGAAATTTCTATCACCTTTCTCCCCACAGAATCAGCACCTGCTATATATCACATAAAGTTAACCCACGCGAGGTTCATAAAGAAAAAATATACCCACAAGAAGTTACTCTTTGGTATTCATTTAGGGCCAATGGTATACTGGATGCCTATCTGGTTGAAAGTAACGTTAGTGATGCCATCGCTGTCAACTGTGAGCAATACTGAATATTGATAATGATTTTAATTTTGTCCTAACTGAATGTAATTTCGACGATACCTGTACGGTTTGAAGGTATGTTTACCTCCTGCGACTGTAATGTGAGTTTGCAAAGATGCACAAAGCAAGCAGAGGTGTAGAGAAAATACGAAAACTCAGGTTTTACTATAGGCTCTGTTAGAAAGAGATTGTTATAGCACTTTGAAACGAAATATAGAAAAACAAACAAAACAAAAAATAAAGAGGGTGTATAGGCCCATATTTAAGGTTTAATAAAATAATTATTAATAAGTTTCTTTATGGACCTGCCTTAAATAATTAATTACTAATCTGTAGATTTTTGGAATGGATTTTCATCATCCCTTATCAAGTATTCGAACGAAAAATGACACTGAAGATAGCATATAGCCGAAACCGGTTTGTCTCCAAACCAAACGTGACAAGGGATTACGGAAATTCGTTAAAAAAATCTACATCAAAACACCCTGTCGGAATATCAAATCAAGAATCAATTATTAATCTCTTAATATTTTTATTTAATTATGTTGCTTCTTATGGGAGTTTAACTAATTATGTCAATGTTTAGTAAGTCAAATTTAATTATTGTAGCTAAGCGGCCAGATTGTGAATAAGGAATTATACATAAAAATACAAAAAAATTCATACTGGCAATGTTAAACCCACCCTTGGCTTCATTCACGTAAATTTTTGGTGCCTCACAGAATGTTTAGACCAGTTAGTTCCAGGAATCTTGACGACATTCTTTTTTACATAGTTACACTGCTATTCGATAACTTATCTTTAGTTTGTTCCAGAAATGCAAGAATTAATTCTACAAAAGCTTTTAAAAACACTTTTGTTAAGTCGTTTGCTAGCCGTATACAATACAAAATTATTGCCAGGAGTTTATTCAAATATTCATGGCTAAAAAATGTAACATATGTGATTGCACTTAAGTATTTCTCTCTTTAGTTATTGTTTTTGCAATGCTATGACTCAAGGAAGTTTATACTTTAAATGGAAACAATCTGTCTGCTTGACACTATGAAAGGATAGTTTTAACAGTGGGAGGTAATTTTTAAGTAATAAAATAATGTTGTTGCGTGTTGTACAAAAGTTTGTAAGTTCGTGTGAAATTGCACTCACGCATGCGTTCTGGGCGGTTCATCTTATCCGTTCACACCTTACAGATGCCTTCTAGCAGAACAAAATATTACACTGAAGACGGCACATAGCTGAAACCGATTCATCACCGAACAAACTAGAACAGGGGTGAGGGAAATTCGTTCTAGAAATTCGTTATACATCAAAACCTACAATTTATCAACATCTATATTTATGGGTATTATATGAAAGAGCATAGAAATATCATTCTCCCGATATAATTTATAACATATGTAAATTAATAGTTTCGATTGATCTGATGAATTCAAAAATAACGTAAGTAACTTTTTTTTTTATTACATACAATTTAAAATCCAGCCAATCAGCATATCAGTCAGAAATCTCATCTTATTACGAAACTATTTAATATAAAAAGCATTTACATTTTGATCACTTTGTGTACTAATAGTTCTACATACGATTCAAAAGCACGATTATGTTTTTCTTCTTGCTTTGTTGAACAGACCCAACTTCGACAATTGCTCGATAGACAATTGCTTTGGACATTGCAGGCCTATCGACGCCTTTTACCCGGGGGTAAATTAGGTTACTTTACGATTTTCTTTTTACAGATATATACCGAAGTAATGGCACGATAAAAAAGACTCTACTGAACTCGACTTAATATTAATGTTTTCTTTTCCACGTAAACTTTCGGTAATAAGAGAAAAAGATCTCCATAAATATATGCAAAAAGAATTGCTTCAAATTATAAAACAGTAAATTATAAAAAGGTATTGGAAAACAGGAAATTTATAAGAATTCAAAGTTTAGGTATTTTCAGCACCAATTACAAGGAATGGTAATTTTTTTTCTAATTTTTTATAGCTAAATCCGTTTAAACATCTAAATCTGAGACAGTGCGATTATTTTATTATAAATTGTAACATATGTTACCTACGTTCTTTCATCGATATCTCCCCTTCTTGATGCAAACACATTAAAACTTTTTATATTCTAAAACTTTTTGTTCATAGTATTCAACTTGACAGGGTAGGTTGGCTAAACCAATATTATGATCGCCATGAACGTAATTAAATTATATCCGAATATATTTTAGTAGAGGTGTTGTGCGACGTTATTTAGTAAAAATTATAATAAATGTCTTAGGGAAAAGAATTCTTATAAAATAAATTACAATTTGCTTCTGTCACCCAGTCGCTTTAAAAGCATATCCAGACCATTCTCATTGACAAAACGTAATTTCCATCTTGTTTTGTTATCAAACGTTTGCAACAAAATTATATATGCTACATATGTATGACAAAGGGAAAAACACCATTGATCTATTAGTAGTCTTCGTCGCTGTAGTTGTACACCTGAGTAGTACTTAAATATTCTCATCTACCTTTTGAAAGTTGAAAGTTTTGGAGTAAAAACTTTATACCTGCTTACGGAACACAAAAACTTTGAACATAAATACAAACTCATTTGAAGAGCAAACATACATACATAAATACTCAATCGTTCATGCACCTACTCACCAACACATAAACAAACGGTGCTTTTATTGTTTGAAACAACCTGTCTTTGTTCTTTGATGTCTACAAGCATGCACGTTTTAAAGTTTGTTCGGAACTAGTTAAATAACTTACATGTAGTAAAAAGTAACACAAAATAACATTTACGATTACACCGACTAAAGCGAGGGGAGACGGTGAAGTAATTTAAACTTGGTGTTAGAAAAAATTAAGAAATATATGGTCATATATTGTTGCAAGAGTTAATCCGGCAAAATATTGCAATTTTGGACTAAAAAATCTATTGGAAAAATTAAATAAGATACTTCTAGACATCGACTCTGTTCAACTGGATGTAGCAACAGACGGACTGTCGTTATTCAAAATCAGTTTGTGCGATTCTTTCCAATTTCATGCAAAATCATTACTCATCATTGTGACAAGTAGCCAATGAGCCTTCACTAGTTTTTATATGATTTTGTAAATGAAATAAAAGCGTTAGTTGCACCGGAATCATAATTAAGAATAACAATATTATCAGAGTTTTTGTTTTAGCCACATTTTCGTCCGTACCATGGTCAACGGCAGCGTGCATATCACTATCGGTCATATAGGTAAGCACGACTTAAGTTGCTCGTGTTCGAAACAGTCGTGTATTATTGGCTTCAACTATCTGCAGTGTGTCATCTAGGATTTACTATGGGTCTTCCACGCGTCTTAGAGGATGTCTTGAAAACGTGGCCAACTGGGTTTTCTTGTGCTGGGTGTGTATGTTTAATATTCTTTGAGTGGCGAGGAAATAATTAAAAATTAGTTGACCAACGTCCAGAAATTCTATAAAATTTTGGAAAAGCTAATTCGATTGTCAGATTTTAAAGAAACAGGTATCTAACGCAAGGTGTGTTACTCTCCGCATTTAAAGCGCTGAATTGATAAAATGCGTGTACGCGTGGTTCGTATCTTTAGCTTAACTGCTGCAAAATGAAAGTATATTCTGTATGGTAAGGGTTTGTGTTATTAACATGTAGATATGTAGAAGGGAAATCTCCAAATTTTAAACGATGTTAATTCAAAATGCAATAGACATTTGTAAACTTCTTCAGAATATCAAGCTTTCATATACATAGTCTGTATAATTTTATGTCAAATGTTTTAATATAACAATATAAGATTTGCACATATATTGTATTTGGCAAACGGGTACTCTATCACCCTGTACAAGGTGTTTTTTGTCACACACTTAAGTGCTAAAAAGTAAACATAGCTTTATGAAAACAACTAGACGCATATCCAGGTAGACGGAATTCAGAATTTTTCAGCCAAACGCGATGAAAGATTAATGTTTTTCCCTGAAGCTATTCAAATGTCATAATCTTAACAAAAATGCCTTAAACGTTTCCAAGTGCTCTTTGAGTGATTATGAGTTGGTTTCCAGGTGAAATAGAGTCTACGCTGTCTTCATTTATATCTAAAACTAAGAAGGCTTTACTTTAGCGCCAATGATGCTGTTTCTGCAACAATAATACAATTCTGGGACACATTTCTCGCTTCAAGCCATTTCAATTCCAAAATATCCCAGTGGGGCACCAGGGTCAGCTGCTTTTTTGTGCTATCTTTACAATGACCTCTAAAGAAAATTTTCTCAATAATTCCAATCTGTTTGTCTGGAAAGGCGTTTTTTGTATCGATACTGATCATTTATTTTTGACATTGCCGTGTGGCGTTACGGAGCCTCTACAATTTTCAAAAATTCGAATTTTTCAGAGGTATAAAGAAGTTCTTAAAACTTCGACTGCCTTCTCAGTAGGCCCACTTGCTATTAAACAACTAAAAAAAACGAAACCTTAATTTTACTATGTACGATGCATCATGATGCAAAGACCATTATGAAAACTTCAAAAAGTTTTTTTAGTTGTAGGTAACAGCCATTCACTGGCATCATTGAGTCTTCTTGTCAACACGTAAAATTGTGCCATTTATCCCAAATTGTTTTCTATGCATCCCAGCAATAGTTTATAGTTACAAATAAAATCTATTTAAACACAGAATATCTTTACGGGTATATGAGGAACAGGTACAACAAATAATATACGCCTTTCTTAAGCTTGTGCCAGTAAGACGGCCAAGAGCGAAAGAGATTCATATGAGGTTTTGAAGACTATTTAGTTAACAAAATTAAGCCGCACAGTAGTGCGCCAGGCCAAGTTCACGCCTAATGCACAGTTTTTTTTCAGGTTGCCAACGCATGCGCACTTAGAGATTGTGTGCAAAATTTACGTATCGTTAGTAATATAAGATAAATTTTTGTACGTAAGTTTTACATATCATTAGTAATAAAGTATAAATTCGTGTACGTAATTCTTTCGTATCGTAAGTATAAAGTGAATTTGTTTCTACTGTAATTTTAAATAGGAATAAATTATTTAAGATGGCAGAAGAAAAACCTAATAGTACAAAGCGCACACTCAATTGTGATGACGTGGAGGCTATACTTAATGAAAGTGATATTAGTGAAATAAGTGACCTAAGTACAGTTGAAGAAGAAGATTACGATAGCGATGACAGCTTCGATGACATTCCTCCAAAAATTGATGAAGCTGAATTCGAAAAAGAAATGGAGGAATGCTGGAAGGAAAAACCAGAACTTCAGATAAATAAAAGGCGGCCAAATAATATGGAATCAGAAAAAGCACCAACAGAAACAAACGAGAGTTTGGAAGCGAAGTCAATCTTAGGAAAGAATGGGTACAAATGGAATAGCTCTCCAGTTCATCACCAAGGGCCTAAGTGTGCCGCTAGGAATGTTCGTCCTGGTAATTAAAAAAAATATGTTTGAATAATAAGCCTTAGGTTTTTTAATTAACTGAAATATTTATGTTTGAACAAAGGTCCATCAAATACAGTCAAGGATGTCATCGAACCCATAGATGTATTCAATCATTTTCTGACTGAAGAAATACTTAACATAATTTTAGATCACACTAACAACAAAATTAATCAACTAAGAATCAAGTACAAATCTCAAAATGCCGCGATTTCCAATGTGATTATGGAGGAATTGAAGGCCTTGTTGGGGCTGCTGTTTTTGTCTGCAGTATTGAAAAATAATCATCTTTCGGCCAAGATCCTTTTTGACTCTTCTTATTCCGGTGGCCGCTACAGAGCAACAATGAGCAAAGATAGATTCGAGTTTCTTCTAAATGCACTACGTTTTAATAATCAAATCACAAGAGATGAACGTAAGAGTACTAATTCACTTGCTCCAATTTCGCAAATTTGGGACATTTTTATTAAAATATGCGGAAAAAGTTTTAAGCCAGAGTCATATGTAACTATCGATGAGCAATTAGTAGGATTCCGTGGAAGATGTCCCTTCAAAATGTACATTCCGAACAAGCCTAATAAGTTCGGAATAAAAATTGTTATGGTCTGTGATGTTGCTACCAAGTATGTAATAAATGCTGAACCATATCTGGGTAAGTCTACTGATACAAAGGGCAAGCCATTAGCTACTTATTTTGTAAAAAAACTTACAAAGCCTATTTATGAATGCAACCGAAATGTCACTATGGACAATTGGTTTACCAGCATTCCCTTAGCAACAAAGTTATTGGAAAACCCATACAATATGACGATTGTTGGTACATTACGGAAGAACAAGCCTGAAATACCTCCTGAACTACTAAATTTGAAGCACTCAGCCACCTCCCGTTTTGTTTTTGATAAAAATATGACGTTAGTCTCTTTTATGCCGAAAAAAATAAAAGCGTTTTATAACTTTCAACAATGCATTTAAACGGAGCAATTAATGAGACTTCAAACAAACCGCAAATTGTACACACGTATAATGAGACTAAAGGGGCGGTTGATACATTCTATCAAATGGCTCAAAATATGAACTGCAATAGAAAGACAAGAAGATGGCCTCTTTGTTTCTTTTATAATATGCTATATATTGCATCAATCAATTCTTATGTAATTTATAATCACAATGTAGTGAAAAAAGGACTAAAGCCGATGAATAGATCAGAATTTATGTTCAAACTTCAGGAGCAACTTACTCGGCCATGGCAAGAAGAACGTATGAGATTTAATCCAAAGCTATCTAAAAAACTGAAAGTATATATAAAAGATGCGATCGATGTTGAGCAAGCAGACATACTACAACAAGAAAAGGGAAAAAGACAGTACTATTATTTTTGCCACTATTCAAAAAAGAGAACGACTACTACTTATTGCTGCATTTGTAAAACAACTGTTATTTTTGGAGAACACCAAAAACAAAATTTGTCAAAATTGTATGAGCAACGATAACTGATTATTGTAAATATATTAAAAATACATTTATTTTTATAACAAATGAAATAATATAAATACATGAATTTAATTAAAATAAAAAAATTGAAAATTTTCTAACTTGCAAAACTTTATTAATCGAAAGGTATTTTGTACGTAAAATTTACGTATCGTTAGTATAAACGTCGTAAAAAATATCGTTATGGTTCTAGGGTTAATAATAATATGTTAAGGTAACCTCGTAGGCCAAGATTTAGTTTAAGTTTTACCACAAAATCTTCCCGAGATATGGAGGTGTAAAAGGTATATATATTTTAGTATATATTCACTGACTTACTCATCAACATTATGGGGCACTTCCACTAGGGCTAGAGAGCTGAAGCAGAAAAATCTGTAAACGGGCACTTTTTATCTGGGTGGCTAGGGTCCCCCCCTTATTTGTATGGGTCACTTCTGCTATGCTATGGGGCTGAAAATATGGCATACAGGTAGGCCAATGAGAAAAATGGTTACTTTTCATCTAGAGGACTAGGGATTTGTAAGTTTTAAGTAAGAAGAGGTTTCATACATACACCAACAAACAAAAATAACTTGGAAAAAGGACTCACTAGTGCGATTCACTAACTATTAACGATTCGACGGTCGCAAGATTGTGTGATTCACATTTTTACTTTTTGTGTGGATATGTTTTTACACGATATGTATTTCTCGTATAGAATGTTATTTTAATTGTTTCGACTCAAAATCTATTTGACAAAAACAATTTGAATCGTAGTCCAATATATTTAAAAAATTTCATAATGAAGTAAAAGTTTTACCCTCGCATAATCAAATATTTGCGAAAACGAAATTTAACATATCGAGTCCTAACCACTAAAGTAACGTAAACAACACAGAACATATTTCACAGAAGTTTTTTTTAAATCTTTTTCTAATTTATTCAGAAATTTGAAGTTTTTCTGTATTTAATGTTATCAAAAAAGGAGTTTTTTTTACAGAAAGAATTAAAAACGTACTTAAGCCTGACAATTATAAAAATACTTAATTTATTCAGAATTTTTTACTGAAATTTTTAATGTAGCCTACTAAAGATCATTTGCAAGTTATAGATAAGTTTTACGTTAATTCTCCGTATGAAAAGTAGGATTTAGTGACACATATTTAAGGCACTAGTGTACAAAAAAGATCATTAAAAATTACAATATAACCTGTCGCGATTCCCTGCAAACCGAAATGATTTGCAAAAAAAATTAAATACTCAGGACTGTTGTCCTATGATCTGAAAAGATATAATAAGGCAAGCAATGCAAAGGAATTTAATTTACATTATTTTGAAATTTAAAGATAGTCACAAAATAGTTAACTTGTAAAAATGACTCTAACAAAGACACAATTCCTTCCAGTTGTTATATATTTCCTTTTTTTCTTTTGCAATCTTTCATTTAAATTGACATTTTTTGCTCGAAATTAATTGGTATTTCTTTACTTTTTCCTATTCTGGCCCATTGTCCTTCTGATTAAGTAAATATTAACACTCCGATGAGTTTTTTAGTCAGTTAACAGTTGTTACTTGGTTTTGATTTTAAAAGGTGTGAGCTGGTACCATTGACAACAAAAAATTATAAAGAAAACGTCAAATCACATTTTGTGATTTTAGTAACTCACCAACGTAAAGAGTTTAGTAGCGATGTCGAAAAACAAAGAAACCGATAACAATTTAATTGATGCTTTTAGAATTAAAAGACATAAAAAAGACAATTGAAATTAATTTATAAAAAGCCTGTCTTAATTAAAAAAATTATTGCGTTGTAATTTAAGTTTGTGGCACCGGCCGTAAGACTGAATATTTGACCTGACGACACTAATAACCCTTTTTACATAACTTAACTAATTCAAGTAATGAAGGCAGGCAAACTGCCTGTAATACTAAAGAATATTTGATAGAGTTATTCGGATCTTTACCGACGGCCTAGTGGACACCACTTCAACATGTGCAACTTTATAGTCATTGATCTGGCAAAGAAGGGACCAAGGTTGCAGAGTACTCACATTAATTTATTCTATGTCATTCCGTTCTCGGCCTTCGTATGATATGACTCGGACTAAATTATTAAAAGAACTCACTTGCAGGAACACTAAACTAACTAGACAATTAATATTTATCATGGCAACGGTTACTGGACATTGCATAGTCGGCAATTACGTCAAAATAATGGAGTAATAGCAAACGACCACTGCCGAAGCTATCACAATAAGTAAGAGGAGGAGAAAGTATATGATATCCTATACCTTTGTCCAGCTCTTCGTTAAGCTCCCCACGTTATCAGAAGTGAAACTATACAAATTTTATTCCTTTAACAGGAGCAGCGACTGCTTATGGATTGACACCACACCAGCACAATTTTAATGACAATCTGCTCTATTTAGTCTTCTTTACTTTCCGCCTATTGACTTCCTCTTTATTCTATTACACAAGAGGCTGTGCTGCGGGCGATATGAGAACCTAACCCTGTCTAAGCGTTGGAGAAAGTCGTCCTTCTCATACTTCACGTACTAGGTGAAACTTGAAGACGATCCAACATTGCAGTGCAGATTTTTGTTCTTCCTCGCGTCCAATATGGCGTCTTCACCATATTGGTCTATTGTTATCCGGGGCACGGGAGGGGCTCAGCAGATAAGATTTGGTAGGAGTTTAGAGATTAAACAACGGCAATCAAAATTTCATGCGATGACAAATCCCGGACTGGTTATTGGTCAAGGCAATTTTCAGGGAGTAGCGTGCTGGCTGCGGTTTAGTGCAAACTCGCAGTTGGATTATGGAGCGGGTTTGATGTCGCAAGCCGCTAGTGGTACGTTAGAAAAATAGGTAACTCCGAAGCGCTCAGCAAGGGGTAAGTATATTGCAGTTACGGCCATGGTAATACAATTGTCACCAATTTATATAAAAATGGGCAATGGTAGACTCAATTTGTTAACCCGACCACATTTCGTTACAGCCCTTGGAGCGCTTTCCTTTATTTGGATAACCAATGGCTGGATAGTAAATAATATTAAACATTTAAACTCCTTATTTTAAGCCTACCTAAAGTCTGTATGGATAAGCCAACTACAATAAAGTAATAGGAAGGCCCATTACTTAAAGTGACTGAACGTATAATAAAAATTTGGAACCTGGGAATACAACATGTTTTTAGGCACTTAAAGTTTTACTTCGACGCTCCTTTTGACTCACCTGAGTTTATTCAATGCTAAGCAACCCCTTAAGGATAAAACCTTTTCTTAAATTTACTTATTCTTGCAAAAAGAGCTTCTGCAAAAAAAGTTCAACAAATCAATAAATATTCTGGAAGACATTCTCGTACTTGTATTCGTTTCAATTGTTTCTTATTTCTCTTCCTGAAAATATTACAAATTATTGTTGTAATTTTATTGAATTTTAAAACGTAATCATGTGTACAAAATTATTTGTATGTGAATAAATTGTGGAAACTATTTTAACAGCTCACAATTGATTAAGCAGTTAATCAAGCGTTTCTATCGCACATGCATACATACATACTTATATAAACGTGTTTACAAGTATCCATGTTAGTTTGTATGTGTGTGTGTGTGTGTTCACTTTAAGGTTTCCCTAGCACTTGAACAAAATGCAAGTTCAAAACTAATTCCTACTGGGGTAAGAATATTGACAACAGAAGCTATTTAGAGGGTGCAGAACGATTTGCAATAAAATTATTTTGAGAGAGTGTGTGAAATTTAGTTATTCAAGTTTAAATTTGAAAATATTTTACCCCTGGAAATTTAATATAAAGATTAGCTAAAGAAATATAACATCCCTAAAATTGAGAAAAAAAAACCAGCTATCTTCTTCCACCTAATCCCAGTTAAGTGATATAAATAACAAATAAATACCCAAGAATTGCAAGGGTCTTAGCTTTGATCAGGTTTCACAGGCTGATATTAGTCATTAGGTTCCTGAATAATTTGCATTACCTGGAGAGAATACAATGCAGGTTAAGAAATTTCTGACTTGTCCCAACTAGGTTTACTGTTAAAACATCCTGCAGCTCGAGTTTATTATCTTAACTGCTAAGCGTTCTAGTACTGAAATGCTCAAATAAACTATTTCCAAATTTAAGAATGCAGGTCAGTAACAGTAAGAGGTGTTATATAATTTCAGCAAAACTCTTTATATGGGAGTTCCAATCACCTTTATCAGTGCACGTGAATAGTATTGAGAGGTTCCTGCTATAATTATAGTTTTTACACTGGAATAGTGATATTGATGGATGAGTTTTAACTCTCCTAAATAAAGTCTCAGAACGATATGAGGGTTGAGTGCCGAGTGGCTGTCAATAAAACATCAGCTTCACTATCATGTACTGTGTATTGCAATCCTAATCTTAGCTTTGGTTAAGTCTGCATTCAACGATTAAGCGATTATAAATTTTTGTTAAATTCTCGATTTCTTTTTGGTGAATTGTAGATAATAGCGAAATTATATTTTTTTAGTAATAATTCTTACATTTAATAAAATTTAGAATTTTTCGTGCAATTTCAGACTTTGGGTCAATTTAGTCGTTAAATATCCAGGTATGGTGGAGTTTATTTCAGCTTTCTTGTTGTGAAAATTGTGGCGGTTTTTTATAAAATGCTGATTTTTAAAATTTAAAAATATGGCGAATTTCGGTGTTTGTTGTATTTTTGCAAATATTTTGTGTTATACAAGTTTTTGCATTATATTGTGCATTTTCGTACCATTGAATATAAAACGTTTACCAAATTATGAATTCGTAATTCTTTTTTCAATTTTTTTATGCAGTTTAAGTTTTTGAAATGTCAAATTTTTCGGAATATTATGTTATTTTTATAATAGGAAATTTTCGAGTTATATTTTTGTTTTATGGTGAATTTTCAATTTTGTTTTATTATTATTTAATATTTTTGGTAAAATTTAAAACTTTTTTATTTAAAATTAATGGTAAATTTTAAATTTTATAGTGAATCTTAAAACTTTTTTGAGAAGTCTCAAAACGAGTATGTAGTGAAATTTTATATTTTTATGCATTTGTTTCACATCGATTTTGTTAAAATTTCGATTGGTTTTTTATGATTTTTTGACTTTACAAAATTTAAATTACAAAATATTTGCGATATTTAAATTCATGAATTAAATGAATTTTGGTTTGTTTTGATATTTTGTAAAGTTTTGATTTTGTATTTAATTTAATATTTTTTGCTAAATTTTTTTTCTAGTTTTTCGAATTAATGGTGAATTTAAAATTTTGCCACAATTTTGAATATTCCCCAATTTTCAGTTTTTAGATTAATTCGGTTTTCTTCGTTAGTTTTCGAAATTTCGTGGATTTTTTAAGTTCTATTATTCGGCCCAACACTTAGGTTCATTAGTTATATGGGAGCCTCGGGATTTTAATTTCTGTGGAGGGGTGTATAGCAAATTCGGAAAAAAAATTGGGCATGTACAAATTTTATGGGCCTGTGTATAAAGGTTTCCCCGCAAGAGTTATAATACAAAAAAAATCCCAGAAAATGATTTTGTTTTCTGTGTGGTTTAAAGCTACCCTTCTTTCTGCGATGTCACTGCATGTATCGGCACATTGGCCTTATACTTCGATTTGGCTCTAAACCACAGCTATCGCAGCCTCGGAAGACAACATTCGACACGTTATTATCCCCATTGCTTCAAAAGCGATCGAAAATTGCACTTAGCGATTGGAGCTCCCCGAGCCAGCCGAGGTTGTCATATGAGGGAAGTCGAATTAAGACGGCAATATATGCCTTTCGCAGAAAGTCAAATTTATGGCAAATTCAATTTATTTTTCTAAACTAATAAAAAACCCAATTTGAAGTTCTCTACTACTAAAAAAACACTATTGCAGCGACGGAAGAAAATTTTGTTTTGAGCTGGATTTGTTTACAAAAGAGGGCTGCTATTGATGTTTCTTCATCAAAACGACCATATCTAAAGGAATTTTTTGGGTTTTAGGGATTTATGCACAAGGCCGTACGGGGAGGAAGTGAAGGGACTACTAAAGTGCTTTATTGGACTCGAAAGGGAGGGTTCTGAAAACCAACTATAAAACTAGAAATACAGAAAGTTCAAGGATTGTTGGCATAAATCTAAAGTGTCGTCTACATTATTTTTCTATATAGCTTAAAAATCTTGTTTTTTACAGAATTTGGAACGTTTCCTTGGAAAAAATGTTCGGTGAAAGGAAATTGAAAAAGTTTTCGAAACACTTGGCTTGCTCCTTAGTTGAAAATATTTTTATAGCAAGTTATTTATACGATTAAGACTATTTTGGTATGAATGTACCATATTATGGGTCTGATTATCCTACCAAAAAATAAATCTAAGACTTCAATTATTATAAGTTTTTATTTTAATTTTCTATGTAATTTAACTGTTATTCATTTATTTCCTTTAATTTCGGCAACTAAAACTAAGTCAAGTCAAAATCACAACTTAAACTCAAAGACAAATAATAAAGAGCTGTAGTGGCTGGTTGTATGTGATTGTCGTAAAATGCACCCACTAACACACAGAAGAAAAATGAAATAAATGTCTTGTTAGTGAATTATGTTTTATGCAAATTTGTTCTTTTGTTGTGTGGTGGTGTTTTTTGTATTTCATTCTACTTCTTTTTTGTTTTCATATCGTTTCTTAGATATTGTAAATGTATGAGTAAATAAGAACAACTTATTTATGAGAATGTGCAATTGCTATGTATTTGGGAAGTGCATATGTACATATATGTAAAATTTTTGTTTTACGTTTATGAAGGCAATTTAAATGTTGGTTCGTATAGATCGTTCTACTTTTACCCTACTCCGTTGCAGGTATAAGAATATGATTTGATAAACTTACAATTGAAAAGCAGGAAATAAGGACAATTGCCACGGTACTTTCTGTATAGAAAATCTAATAAGTAATTTCTCAAAGATATAATGTGGCTTTTAAGTTTCTTTAGCGAAACTAAAGAATCCTAAAGTCGACTAACGTTTGAATAAGTTCTATGAAACAATAATTATACAGGAATGCACGACTTTATAACTGAGCAACCAAAGTGTTTTCGACGCAAGTTTTGAATACGCAGTCCGTTTTTACAATAAAAAATCCAAATTTAGAAATAAAGTACGATGATTCTTTGTATTTTTGTAGGTCTGTTTCATGTTTTAAAACCCAAATATATGTAAATGCTCATCATTCTCTTGTTCTAGAAACCTGGTCGTTTCTCTCGATTCCCAATTTGGACGTCACTGATATTACTTAAATTTTTCGGAAAGAATTCCAGGTGAAAAAACAGAATATGTAGTAATAGCGACATGCGAGCATCGATTCAGCAACAGTTCCTACAAAAAAGTTATAAACGATCCTCTTGAACGATACTTATGCTCCACTTTTTGCGGGTGTTAAACGTAGCGTAAAGTTTTCGTCATCAATGAGTTTTCTTATATCAAACCCAATTAAAAGAGCTTGTTTTCTTCGGGCATAAAAAACCTTAAAAACAGACGAACGGTCGAGCCCCATAACAAAATTCTCTATGATATATCTTCCAGAAGACAGGCAAAAGCTCGTTATTCGTATTTCTAAAATGAATACCTTTTGTTTTGGTCGAGAGAACTTTTCACTATTTCAAATATGATCGTACTTTTCAAATAAATTTTTACTGGTACAGGAAACTGAGGAACAGCAGTTTTATGGTAGAAAATCATTGCTTCGTATCTGGTAGAAAAGTCTGTAAATTTTTCGTTGACTACTCTTTTAAAACGTAAGCGTAAGCAAGTTAAGAAGCTTTTACTAAACGTTTTTTTTATCTCAAAATCACTCTCTCTAAACCGGTGAGGCCAATCTCTATAAGTAGTTTAAAAGAGAGAGAGAGAGCATGATTGGCAAACCTTCCCTAAGAATTAGGTACCTTCCAACACTTTTTTCATTACAAAATAATGACAAAAATTTCCCGCAAAAACAATTATTTTTTTTCCATTTCGGATGCAATAAAAAACTATATTCTTGTGAACGAAGTCATTCCCTTTTTATTGACTATTGTTTACAGATATCTAAAATTTTAAATAAAAACATGTTGTTTCGTTGCACACTGGGGTCCTTTTTGCCCAAATTGGCAATTAATTCAAAGAAGGATATAATTCATATAAATATGAAAGAGTTGAAAAAGAAATGAATTTAACATGTTTTAATTTCTTTTTTTTTACTTCGCTTACTACATTTGCATGAATGTAAATTGTGCTATTCTAATATTATCATAATCGTCCTCAAAAATACCAAAGCTCTTATATCTCTAACATCACTACCATCATAATTATGTAAATCATCATCATAATCACTACCATCATTGATTTTATCATGTTTTTCTTGTAAAGTACTGGGCGGTATTATTCGATTGAATTTTTGGCAAAAATCAATGCAGTATGCGACGGTGCATTGTCGTGGTGCAAAAACCAAGAGTTATCGCCCCATGAAATGGTTTTCACTGATCCCTCCGATATTCCAACGATATCGGTAAGGTCTCTGACTGTTAATTGTCGATTCTTGAACACCAAATCCTTGAATTTATTGACGTGTTGATCATCAGTTGATGTTGATGGCCGTCATGGACGTGGTTCATCGTCAACGCGTTCTCGACCCTCTTTGAATAATTTGTACCAATCAAAAACACTTGCCCGCAACATACAATTATCACCGAAGGCCTTTTGCAGCATTCTGAACATTTCGGCACGAGAAATTTCATTCCGCACACAAAATTTAATGGAACTTCTTTGTTGAATAATTTCACTCATTGTAAAAATCGCCGAATGCACTTGTTGTACTTCAGAAAGACACGCGTATACTAAACACTAATGACAACTTTGATGTGATATTTGGCACAGATGTCACTGACAGTCATACCAACGAAGAATAAAAAAAATTTCGACGAATGGATTTCCGCGCGAAATTTAAATTAAAAAGTCTTACTATTTTTTGCCCACATTAGTTGATTATTACTTAGTAGAAATATATTAAAAATATCTTTATTCTACTTTTCCCGGCTACATTTGCCACAAAATTTCGCTCTGTAGTTTTTTAAATCTTCGTTCCTTGTTTCCGGTAATTCCTCAATTAGTAAATGTGCGTCGTCTATGATCTCCGGGTAAAATAAAAATTTATGTAATGTTGGAAGCATGTAAAAGGAGGCAAATTTTTTTATATTTCCACAAACTACTTTTTAAACAAAATCAAATTTTCGTACCACATTATATGTTACTGTACTAAATTTTAAGTTTTAATATTTTTTTACCATCGTTGAAATTACTACGCGCAATTCGCTACATTTGAATTGAATATGCAATGTAGAAAGGAGCACATGTGTAAAAAATTTTAAATATTCATTATTGTCAGGTTTCGTAAAATTTTCTTCTATCAAAAACAAAATTGAAATTTGATTAAAATTAATTAAAATTAATTTCAACTGAAATTGAATACATATTTGACGAATGTCGATTCCATAATATAGGATGAAGTAAGAGTTTGATTTCAAAGCGTTCCTCATTTAAGATCAAACTCGTGAGGTTGCTGTGTAAATCACATAAAGTAATGAGACGGAATTTGTCTGCTGGCTAACGACCTTCTGTTTTATGTAATAATTTCGAAAAGGGCATATCTTCGGAGGTTGTGCCCTTTTTGAAAATTAATACCGTACATGGAAACACGTGGCCAAAGAATATAAGTTATATTATTCCATCGTATTAGGTGTAGGAAAGTATTTACATTAAGTTTGTGTGAAAAATTTAATTTGTTAAAAATACGAGATGTACCTTTTTTGAAATTGCATATTCAATAAGAGTTTTCTGTGTTGAGAAAATCTGCATAAACGCCAACAAACACCTGATTGTGTCATGCTCACAACAAAGCTATTATATTCTTTGCAAACATATTATGTTGTGGTAAAAATATGATGGTTATTTAAAAATATTTTAAATCATATATTTGGCTACAATCAACGTGTTATTGTTGAATGTCCTCCATCTAGAAAATTTGGAAAATGATTAAGTGACACAAGATCATTTTTACTAAAATTCTAACCACAACAAAATTATTTTAACTATACAAACCTTCTAACCATACAATATAATTAATAAACATAATATGAAAGAAGTTGTTGGTTAATCAAGGAGCAACGTTTGTATATCTACTATATATATACAATATCTACAAGGATAATGTGATTTTTGTACAACCATATAATTGAACTATAATGTGTTGTTGCCTCAATGTTTTGCGTCTTTGGGTGTAGATAAAATTTTATAGCCGATTATATTTTTATGCGTTTTAAAATAATACTACAAGAAGCTGAGTATTAAAAACTAGCAAACACAAAAAAAAAAACAAATACAGTTGCTTTATGTTTACAAAAGTCAACAAAGTGAACTTAATAATAAATATTACAGAAAAACAAAAATTGCGACACAAAATTCAAAACAACAATGGTTAGGGAAAATACGATTTCAAATTATAAATAATAACGCAAAAGATATCTTCAGTAAAAAATTGAGTGTCAAATGTCCAAAAGAAAGTTTCAATTTGATTCTAAATTTACGATCTGTGCAAAGAATTTTATCAGTCGCTGTGATAATTTTATGTTGAGTTTCTATATAAACTACGTGTACTTCTATTCCAAGTCAAAAATAATCAATTGATTCTGAAACTTGTTTAACTACAAAATGAATTACGGCGAAATTTGTATTTTACTCCTGGCAGTAGTGTCAGCAGTATGTGAAGAAACTGATTATTGTCAAGCTAACCTTTGCGAGAAGGGTAAGACACATATTGCCTGCGGTAATAATGGGGTAAATATATGTAAAACATATGTTAAAGAGTCAAACAGATTCTCAGCATATTAAATGTTTACAATTTTTATTACATTCGTTGCAGAGTTTTGCTCACAATTGTCGTAAACCCAAAATTGTAAATATGGAAACTGGTAACCGAAGACTGATCGTCACAACACACAATGCATTGCGTAATAAAGTTGCCAAAGGTTTCAAAAATTTCCCCCCTGCTAAACGTATGACTACCATGTTATGGGACAAAGAATTGGCCAAGTTGGCCGAGTTGAATGTAAAACAATGTAAAATGCGCCATGATCAATGTCGCAATACTCCAAGATTTACTTTTGTCGGCCAAAACCTTGCCCTTACGAGATGGAGTAAAAGAAAACTGAGGGTATCTAACGTAATCCGTGGCCAAATACACGCATGGTTCAATGAATATAAATATTGTCCTTTCGATATTGTAAAAAGTTATAAGTATTCAAATGAGTAAATATGCAATATGTATACTTATGTTATATTCAAAAACAACCGATTTACCTTTCGTATATTTTAGCACGTATTGTGATCACTTTACTGCTTTGGTGCAGGATAAATCCAACCGCATCGGCTGTGCCATCTTAAAAACGGTTGCCTTCAAGGTGACAGCACAGATTATGGCCTGCAATTATGCGTACGGCAATATATTGGGCGCCCCTGTTTATAGTGATGGTGAGACAGCCTCCCTATGTACTACTGGAACCAATAGTAGATTTACTTCTTTGTGTTCAGTTATAGAAATTTGAATAAATGCGAGTGTTCGCTTACTGATCGTCATTCGACTACTTTAAATATCGAGCCCTATCCGCGAAAATAACGTAACTGACACACTTTTCTAAATTGATTTTTTTAAAACAGAATTATTATACCGCCTCCAACACGTTGGCTGGCAAATTATTGAATCCAAAATGTTAACAACTACAAGCATACAAACCCTGCATCCGTAAAACTTCTGTAATACATTTTTATTAGTTCATACGTTTGTGAAGGGTATATACAAATCGGTACAGCCGAATATAGCTCTCTTATTTTTTTATGTTTTCGTGCGTATTTTATAACTCCAGGTATGTCATTAAAGAAACGTAAAACTACATTATATTAAAGGGAGTCTCCATACCAGCTTTCGATATCATCTCACGGCTGCACAGCCAAGCCGTGGGAGAAATAGAAAGACATTGTAGAGCAACTGATTGTTATGCGTTACAAACATGAATACAAACGCACTACTAATACCTTTATCATGTATGCGGTATAATAACTACTACTATCAAAACAATCATGCATTAACATACACGTTTCGGTACATACATAGATATAAAATACATACATACACTTACGTACGTTCATATACGTATATACTTGCATAGATATGTAAAAAGAATACAAGAGCCTTACACACAACACACAATTAATCAAAAAGTTGTTGTCTTAGGAATATAAAATATCACAAACGGAAGTAAGTATGCAAGTATGTGTGTGTTTGAAAGAAAACCAAAAAAAAAACATGAAAGACAAATGTAGTAAAGAGAAAAAAAGCTAATTGTACTCGTAAGTAACTGTAATTGTTTGAATGCATTTCATATGAAATTTTTGCTTTTGTTACAGCTGTTGTGTTGTTGTTGTTGTCAATTCTGCATTCGTTGTTTAAGTCTGTCTTACTTGCAGCACAAACAGCAGCACGACAAATTTTGAAATGTAAAGTTGAATTTTATGGTTAAAATAATGAAAAGAGTAAGGAAATACCAAATAAGGCAACAATAAGCAGATAATAAAACACCCTTTACTGGCATAAATAACTAATCTTGGTTTATTCTAATAAACGGTTTACCAATAAAGGCGGGTTGAGGTTCAATTAAAGAAAAACGAACTGAGAATGAAGTACATACGAGCATTAAGTAATTTCGTTTGTTACTTGATAGACCCCTGTGTGTCACTATGAATTGATTACCACATTGTTCAAAAGTCCACTGCGGCTTGGTAGGGTCCCGATAGGTCAATTTTTCAATAGTTTCTTCGTATTGCTAAATAAAAAGATGTTGTTTTTAAGTTGAACGTTAAAACCAGAGTGTCTGTCTCTTTATTATTTCGTTTTACTCTATCTTATTCTACGTTCTTACTTATCTTATTTTATCGTAAATACATGGTTGTATCTTAAAGTAGTAAATGGAGATGGTATTGCAGTGCAGCGATAAACTTAATTAATGGCACGGTTTATGCTGATTTTGAGGGCATCGGTCGGATACAGTTTATCGGAATGGCAACTTCTAAAAACACATCAAGAAAATGTCTAGCGTCTCCAGTCGCACGATCTTTTCAGGTAATTAGTAACGCATACGTGAGAGATAAACATACCATCAAATCATTTATGCTAAGTGTTCATCCGACATCGTTCAATCCAGGCCAAAAGAAATTGGTTATCATTGATCTGTAGGACTCTCTACATTGTTTTTGAAAAGGTGCGGGCTAAATAATAACTTTTTGGTGAACCTAATGTGGGTTGTTCCGTATAGGGTACTGTAGGTTGCTTTTGTCTTAAAATTTGTTTTTTTAGCCCAAATAGGGATCCTATTCCAAATCCTGAGCGAATAGACCTTGTTCTCTATGGTTATTAATTTTAATTTCCTGAGCTAGTTGGATCTTTTACTTATGCAGGCTTAAATCGTTCAAAAACCAAAATAAAAATATTCCTTAAACATAATTTGGCCAAAGTAGGATTTGCAGAAGAATCAAGAAACCCTACAAAGCTGCTTTATTTATATGTATGTGTGTTTCATTTACAGTTATGTTTTGCAATTGCTTCTTTGCATGTTTTATTTATTTCCTGATAAATGTTAATTTACAAGCAAACAAATTGTACGTAAAAGAAGTTGTAAGCGATCATAGAGAAAGATAAACTAAGCAAAGTAAAGGGTTTTGTAAAGTTGACAAAATGATATTCTCAGCATAGTACAAATTTAATTAGAAAACTCGTTCTGATTCTTATGACCACCGTCAGTTCGTTTGCTATCGCAAAATTGCTAAAGACTAATTTCGGTTAGTTCTAAGCAAATATCGGCCGATACGTTGGAAGTTCGCTGTAATATCTGGTTGGCTTTAACACGTTTTGAATCAGCCACTTAAGATAACCATATAGAAACAAATCCAATCGCAAAAGGGAGGGCGTTCTTAAACTTCAGTAAATTAATTGACTGATCATCTAGACTAGAGGCCCAAGGAAAAATGAGCTTAATTTAGGCGTTTCTTGAATTTTTAGCAGGACCGAATTAAAGGTTTCAGTTCTTAAGTTCATTTCCTATTGAAAATGCGCAGATTATTAAGTCGTTATAATTATAAATATTCGCCACAATGTAGTTTGAAAGATAGCAAATTTTTTGAGTAGTAGCAAATACACCTGCGGTGTTATTGGTACTTAGATCCCGCTGCTTCCTCTCACTACCACATAAGCATTGGGTGCTAAATAGTGTAGCTTGAATTTATTCACTATAGCTGTCACGCGCGATGATTATTTCAACTGAAAGATGCTCCCTACCAAATTTGTGGTACGTTACAATAGTAATTGCCGTCACCAAAAATACAAAAATTGTGTTCTTATAGGGAAACTCTTTCAAGCGCAATTTAGAGAAAATATTAAATTGTTATTTTTAGAGAAGAGTAGTCTGCCTAATTAATTGCACATATTATGCGTTTCCGAAACTTTTCGTTATCTCTCACTCCATATGTGATATCAAAATGCCAAGTCTTAATTTAATAAAATTTAATGCAAGAATTTTTTTTAAGTTTTTTTTTCTTCGTCCTACACAAACTATATTCAATTTTCTTCTTTATCTTTTTTGTGGTAAGTTTTTCTTTTGTTTTTTTCTTTTTATTAATGGTTCCGTCAACTGACAAACAACAATGGAAAAAGTGATAAATATTGTGGTTTTTTCACTGCTGCGGTATCTTGATAGATTCACACTGAAAGCACTCAGATTGAAAATAATGTGATGATTGGTTTTAAATATCAATCATTGGTATTTGGCATGATACGTTGATGTTTAATGGCTAAAATTCAATAAGAGAATTAAAATAAGAGAATAGGTGCAAAATTGTAAAAAAGGAAATGAGACAGAAAATGTCAGGTATATTTAAAAAAAGAAAATAAAATGAAATGAAAATTAAATTAGCAAAAAATAAATAATTTTTATTAGACTGGCACATTGACAGCTACTCTAACGAGGCAAAAGCAATTTATCTTTAGTGATTGGTCTTTACACAGATGAACATTAATTGCTTAACATATTCATTGTTAAAAATGGTTTGCCGATTTGTAAAATTCTATTTGGCGTCAGCATAAACAATTTTGGATCTATCCACCGGTCTTGATTATTCGAAGCCAAAGTCAGCTTTCTGCTAGAGATATGGACAAATATATTTTCATTATTCTTGGTTTTGCTTCCCTCGCCAGAGATGGGCATATCTATTAACAATAATTTTTAGATATAACAACTTAACAAACAAAAAATACTAAAAAACTGAAAAATTTTAATAAACACAACAACAAAAATTGTTACACACAGCCAAAAGTGCGCGAAAAAGTTGATAAAACAAATTTTATTTTACGAACAAAGACCAAAAGTTTCAAAAATTTAACAAAATTAAAAAATATATTTTACAAAAAATTTTGAAATGTACAAAAGATCCTAAAGTCCTAAATATATGCATCAAACAATCTAAAATTTTATAAAACGAAAATCTCAGTAAATCAAGGAAAAACTACAATAACAATAAACAATTTTCAATTCAACCAAAAAATCAGATAAATATTTTAATTTTTATTGTATTAAAAATCTACAAAAATTAAAATGACGGGAATTTGACAGCGCAGAAATAAAATAATTACAACCACAACCTGGTACACGAAAAACAATCGTTGGAGACTGAACACATATTCACTCTTCCAGACCATCAACAGCCTCTACAGAGGAGACCATACTAGAATAGTACGGCTAAGACTAGGTCGCATACGGCTAACCCAGTCTCATATAATTGCCAAGAACCTTCAGAAACTCTGCGCATTCTGCACATATAAGGCAATAACTATGGAACAAGTTTTAGCAGACTGCCTACATATAAATAAATTAAAGAGTTCCATTCTTAAGAATAAAGTATTTTTCCATGTAATTAACACAACAATGACAAAAAAATCGATTTCCTAAAAAATCACCTTCTACAGTCACACATGAATTATAAAACCCGCTGAGCTGATACCTATAATTTATTTATAAATATAATATATGTTTACGTGGCAGTTATTGTACCATTTACAATTATCATTTGAATTATTAATTGCCTTGTAACTATTAACCAAAGTGTATTGGAATATCATTTGTGTTATCCCTCTCTCTTGTTACAATTTCTTTTGTTTCTTGGTTCATGCATATATTGAAATTACCTAAAAATTCAGTATGTACGCAGACGTTGTAATAATCAGTAAATTTAATATACATAGAAGAATAAATAAAAGTGAACTTTAATATTGAAATACAGTAGTGTTTGTATTTTGTGACTTAAAAAATAGTGCATTTGAGACAATGAACTTAACCCTCTAATTAACCTATGGATTAAACCCCCCAACTATTCATTTGCTGGTCCTTCGAACCGGATCTCAAGAACCCCATATTATTATCATTTGACTCAAATGCTTTATTTTTAAAATTGTTACAAAAAAAACTAAAACCCCCAATTAAAAATTGTAAAACCCAAGTGTAAAAATATCCCACGAGAATCTCTGAAAAAAAAGGTAAACGGCCACAAAATATAGTGCTACAACAATAATTTGTAAGAAATATGTATGTAAGTACAGATTCTGCAAGGTAAGCAAATATTTTCGTTTTACTTATGTATGTATGTACATCATTCCCTAAATTACCAACAACGTAACAAAAAAATATATACAACCGTTATAAATTCTTCAACTTAAAAATTCCTTTCATCAGTAACAATAAAATCCCCACACAAAAAAAATCAATTGGTAACAAAATCCACTTTTAGTGTTACACATCGACTATCGCTCTCAGTCTACGACATCTTAAGCTCTTTCAACACGAGAACTAATTGAAGAGCAAATACATTCTTAAGTGGACCAAATGAAATATTTTCTCTTTCTCAATCGAAAGATCATACACACAACAACATCTACGTATGTACATTTGTTTGAATCGAACGTTAATTATAAATATTGTTCCCTCAAGTAAAGTTGTAATGTACTCTTAAAATAATTGTGTATGGAAACTTTTTATCATTTCAATTTCTCTTATTTTAATACTTTACAACAAACACACAAATTAACAAGTGCATAAACGTAAGTACAGCCAAATATATAATACACAAAAACAAACATTGATTTTGTTTTTCGTTTGCTTGTACTACGTGAAGTTATTAGTCAATATTATTTGACAGTGGCGAACAAAATTGGTCAGCCCCATAATTAAAACCACAAGGAATTAAATTAATACTTGTTTTATTCAGAGTTAACATTATTAATTTCGTCGGCAAAGTTCATATATAGATATGAATTTTTAAGCAAACGTGTCGTTGTTTATGCGTTGTATAATACATGCATTTACTAATTTTTGCTAACCCCATCCCCCCATTTATAACTTTATTTTATATCTCAAGGTCTACGAACAGAGTTATTGACAACACACACCTTTAATGTTGTACGTCGTTATTTAGTCATAAACGCCTATTTCTTCATTTATTAAAACATAAATCAGTAAAATTTTTCAGTCTTTCGTATAAATACCGGATACTTTCACTTGTTCCTTAATTGCTTATAATTAATAAGACAAGAATGTCCTTACTAGATAATTTTATCAAAACATCAGATAAAGTAGTCGAGTTTGAAGCCTACCTGGCTAGCCTCCCCATAACGAGTCATAATGTCTACACATTAGACATCCACAAAGATGAGATCCTGATACTATGGGCTGCCTTCCGATCAGCTTATGATAAAATTTTGATAGAATATGAGTCCCTAGAGGAAAAAGTTGGCTTGGAATCGCTGAAGGATAGGTTTTATAAAACATACGCGTCGCATGTTAGGGCTTTATCAAACGCCAGGGAGATTCTAGATTCGCTTTCTAAAAAGGAGTTGCCGCCGTCGCAGATTACCGATTTCCCTGTTGGGTGTGTTCCGAACATTAGCCTTCCCCCATGCGACACGGAAGTTTTTTATGGAGATTATGTCTCCTGGCCGACTTTTCGCGATATGTTTTCCGCACTCTATGGAAATAATCCCCGTCTAACCAATATTGAAAAGCTCTGTCACCTTCTAAAAAAAACTCGGGGAGAAGCTCATGATATTTTAAGAACATGTCCGTTAAATAATGATGGCTTTCAACTGGCATGGAAAAACCTCATTGACAGGTACGAAAATAAAAGAGTTCTCATCAACGCCCAACTAAAAATACTTTTCAATTTATCCCCTGTCACTAAGGAATCAGGGCCCAATATAAAACAGATTCAAAGAACAATCAACGACTGTGTTACTAATCTTTCGCTCCTCGACATTAGAACTGATAACTGGGATGTAATTTTTGTTTTCGTGTGCTCCATTTCTCTTCCTGATTTAACACTCAACCTCTGGGAGCAATCTCTTCGCAGTAGTTCAGAACTACCCACCTGGAAACAGATGGACGCTTTTCTGACTGCCAGGTACCAAACACTCGAATCCGTAACTGACATTAGATCGTCTGTTACCAATAATTCCATAACCTCTAATAGGCAATTTAACCCCAATAAAAAAGTAAATTTTTCTGAACCCCGGAAGCTTAATAGCTATCAAACAAATATAACTCTAAACTCTCCAAAACAATGTTCTCTCTGCGTTTCTTCACACCCGATAAGATTATGCCCATCATTTCTAAAAATGACTGTTGATGAGAGATTGAACGTCGTTAAACGGCTAAAACGTTGTACTAACTGTCTAGCCACCTCACACTCCTTTAAGCAATGCAAAAGCCAGTATGTCTGCTCGTTATGCAAAAAGAAACATAACTCCCTACTTCATCGGCCAGAGCCTCCCAATCAAGATCACTCAAAATGTTCTCACCCGAGTACAAACACAATACATAAATTCTATACTCCTAGTAACCCCCGCTCAATAGATGTACCCCATGCAACAATGGCCCTCGAAGCAACCCCCACGACATCAGCACAAGCTGAAACTAGACCTAAACAAGTCTTTTCTACGCAATTACAGTCCACATTAAATAATCTCATTATATTAGGCACAGCCCTCGTAGACATTTGTCTGTATAATCACCGATATACTGTGCGCGCTCTAATAGACTCAGCGTCTGAAGCAACTTTTATCTCCAAAAGGCTACAAACAATGCTCTCTATACCCACCAAATCAACCAAAACGTCTGTAACTGGTTTAAGCGGTTCTTTAACTGCCACAGCTACCAGTAGCTGTACTATTTCTATTAGTTCCCCAATTGAGAAACAATTTAAAACCACCCTCGATGCGTATGTTGTTAAAAAGCTGATTACGGAACTACCATACGAAAACCTCTCTTCGTTTATAAGTTCTAAATTCCCCGATATTCAGCTGGCGGATACTTTCAACAAACCTTCTCATGTCGACCTCCTACTAGGGGGAGACGTCTACCCCAAAGTTATTCGTCCTGGAATTCGATATGATTCCAATCAGTCTATTGTTGCGCAGAGAACTATCTTCGGATGGATCATAACGGGTAAGATAGCATCCCTTTCACGACAACCTTTTCATTCTATCTCGTCTTTAATGAATACCATCGAGTTAAATAAGCAATTATCCCGTTTCTGGGAATTAGAAGAGGTTCCAGATGCATCAACCATATCGGAAGAAGATAGATTTTGTGAAACTTTATATAAAACCACTACCTTTAGAAACTCTTGCGGTCGATTCGTTGTATCACTTCCATTCAGGTCGACTTTTCCGGAGTCTGTATCTCTTGGTCAATCACGAAGTGTGGCGTTATCGCAATTCATTAGAAATGAAACCCGACTACTCAAAAATCCAAATTTGAAGCATGATTATGATCGCGTAATAGAAGAATACGCAACACTCGGCCATATGAAAAGGGTAACGGTTGTTCAATCTGCCAACCCCAACACCTCATATTACTTACCCCATCACTCAGTTCTGAAACCTGAAAGTACCACTACCAAGCTTCGCGTTGTATTCAATGCATCGAGCCCAAGCTCGAATGGTACTAGTTTAAATGATTTATTATACCCCGGACCTACCCTACAGCAAGATTTAACGGTTCTTATTATACGATGGCGTCTGTTTCGCTTCGTCTTTAATGCCGATATCGAGAAGATGTACCGGCAAATACTCGTTCATCCCTCCCACACCCCCTTTCAGCGGATAATCTTCCGAAAATCACCCGATGAAGAACCCCAGGACTTCGAATTAAAAACCGTCACATTTGGCATTAATTGCGCCCCCTATCTTGCAATAAGGACTTTACTAGAACTTGCTCATCAATGCAAAGATCAGCATCCCGATGTTTCGAATATTCTTCGCAACCATATGTATGTAGACGACGTCTTAGCCGGTTGTCACGATTTATCTCACACTCTTATTGCTCGTGATAATCTCATCCGAGTTTTAGCCTCAGCTGGATTTCCCCTCCGCAAGTGGATTTCTAATGAAAAGACTGTTCTAGAAGGACTTAACCCCGATCACTTGCTTACTCATGATTTCCTAAAGCTGTCGAATAACACCACGACGAAAACCCTAGGGTTAAGATGGAATGCTGGGCAAGATTTTTTCTATTTTACACCGTCCGAACAGCCTATTGTACAAACTACTACCAAAAGAGAAGTCCTCTCCGAAATCGCCAGACTATTTGATCCTGCCGGCTGGTTAGCACCGAAAATAGTCACTGCTAAGATGATTATGCAACAAATATGGGTTGATAAAACAGATTGGGATGCAAAAATCACCGACGATACCCTTAGAAAATGGCGCTCGTTTTTGAAAGACTACCCCAATATTTCTAAAATTCAAATACCACGATTTGTTAATTACAACCCCTCATTCGCAGTTGAATTGCATGGGTTTTGCGATTCCTCAGAAAAGGCGTATTGCGCTACTATTTACCTAAGAACTGAGACCCCTAACGGAGAGATTTTTACCCACTTACTTCTAGCTAAAACTAAAGTGGCCCCAGTTAAATTTGTGACTCTCCCACGGAAAGAGCTATGTGGCGCCGAATTATTGGCCAAAATCGTTAAGTCATATCGGTCCCAAATTAATCTCCAGGCATGCGATCTCTATCTCTGGACAGACTCGATGATTGTCCTTGCCTGGTTAAAAAAGCACCCCTCATATTGGAATACGTTTGTCGCCAATCGACTTGCATTCATTGTCGAAACGGTAGGTAATCAACATTGGAACCATGTTAGCTCTAAAGATAATCCTGCAGATTTAGGTTCACGGGGACTTCCTGCCCGAGATTTGGTTTCTAATGAACTATGGTGGCATGGGCCCAAATGGCTGCGTCGCCCACATAATAACTGGCCTTCTAGAATCACTATTATCGAAACACATGAAGAAGAGCGACCAATCAAAACACTTGTTGTGCAACTATCCGATGAAGATATCCTTAGTCGCTTTTCTGATCTCGCCAGGGCCGTACGTGTTATTTCATATATCTTCCGGTTTTATAACGCTACTCACCCCCTTCTTAAACGATCTTATAATCGTCCCTGTACAGAGTTGCAACAGTCAGAGATAACATTTGTTAAGTATCGTCTGGTAGCTATTTGCCAAAGTTTACACTTCCCTGAATACACCCTGCTATCACGAGGAGTAACTTTGCCACGTAAAAGTAATATCCTGACCTATAATCCCTTTATTGATTCGCAGGAGTTTCTTAGAATAAACGGAAGGTTATCGCAATCCCCTACTTTATCATATGAAGAAAAATTCCCGAAAATACTTCCCTATGAAGGTCGATTCACACGTCTATATGTAGAACTTCTTCACAAATACTCAGTTCATGGCGAAAACGCTCTTCTTTTACGTCTAATGCGGCTAGAATTCTGGGTCCCAAAACTAAAAAATTTAATAAAAACCGTGATTTTTAATTGTAAACTTTGCGTTTTATATAGACGTAAACGCAGCCAGCAAATTATGGCATCACTACCTCCTGAAAGGACCACGTTATCGCGCCCCTTTACAAATACCGGCGTCGACTTTGCGGGCCCCTTCAATATAAAAACATTTGCCGGCCGGGGATGTAGAATTAGTAAAGGCTACGTCTTGGTATTAGTATGTTTCTCCACAAAGGCGATACACTTGGAAGCTACGAGTGAACTGTCCACCCAAGCCTTCTTGGCAGCCTTTGCGCGTTTTTTCTCTCGACGTGGAACTCCGTGTGCCATTTTCTCTGACAATGGTACAGCCTTTGTAGGAGCCTCAAATGCACTCAAACAGGATTTGGCGCAATTGCTAACCTCTGTAAAAAATGGCCTCCTAGCTCAACAGACACTTCAAAATGTACAGTGGCATTTTATCCCCGCAGGCGCGCCTCATATGGGTGGCCTCTGGGAAGCAGGGGTCAAAAGTGTCAAGATCCACCTCAAGAAAATAACCCATGCTCAAAATTTCACCTTTGAGGAGTTTACCACGATGCTCACTAGAATAGAAGGATGCCTTAACTCGCGACCATTGAGTGCCATGAGCGACAACCCCGAAGACTTGTGTGCACTTACCCCGGGACATTTTTTAATCGGAGCACCCTTGCTAGCACCTCCGGAACCTGATTTCAGCAGCCACACCTTAAGTTATATAAACCGCTGGCAAAAACTAAAGGTTCTTCATCACTATTTTGCATGTAGATGGAAGAGGGAATATCTTCAAGAAATGCATAAGCGCATAAAATGGAAGTATCCCCACCGAAATTTTGAAAAGGGTGATCTAGTTGTCGTACGCCAAGATAACCTCCCTCCGCACGAATGGCGGATCGGGCGTATCGAGAAATTATGTCGCGGCATCGATAATAATGTCAGAGTTGTTTCTGTACGCACGTCATCAGGTCTTATTGTCAGGCCAATCGTAAAACTAGTCCTTCTCCCTTCACCTCATAATACTTAAGTAACCATTCCTTTTACTCTTTTTATATTACTTCCAGCACTATGACACCAAACTATTCCAGAAGCCTTTCACCTCTGCAAGAGAATCGACCCCATTATCGTCCTCGAAAATTGCCTGATTGTCGCTTGTGCAAAAGCGATCATCCGTTAAGAACATGCCGTCAATTTAGAAAATTACCCGTATCTAGAAAAATTAAAGTTGTCCAACAACACCGTTACTGTGAAAATTGTCTGGCTCACAGTCATTTACTTCGCAAATGTCGCAGCATTGATCGGTGCCGCCAATGTGGTGGAAGACACCATACATTACTTCACCAACGCGAAAGAATTCGGTCTCATTCACGCCCGAACGAAGCTGTAAGCCATACGGTATCCTTGATCCGACCTGTGACGTTAATCCCTACCGTCATCATAAAAATGAAATTAGGAAACGATTGGGGTAATATTCGTGGCCTTTTAGATCCGTGTACAGAAAATACTAAAATTGCCGAATTCATACCAAAACGATATCATTTGCCAATTGAAAGATCAGGATCAGATCGTTTATGTAAAATCACATTTAAATCTCATTTCGGCGATGGACCCACTTTAACAATTATGGCTCAAATCGTTAACGATTTACCTCGAAAACTACGTTCACAAGATCTTGATGAACGAATTGCTGTTCCTTATCAAAATTTACGTTTAGCTGACCCCAACTTCTATACCTGCTGCGATATAACCGTTATACTAGCTGCGGATATATATCCTCAGATCGTCAAATCCACCATGCAGCCAGCAACACTTTCCACGCCAATGGCACAAGACACGCTTTTGGGATGGACCTTAATCGGAAAGTTTGGTATTTAGCTATATACTTATACACATGCGTTTGTAAAAATTCCTAAAGTATTATTTTATTATTTTAAGTTACATGAACTTAAACTGAAAATGTATCTCATAATTATATAAGTATCGCAAACACTGTTTGTAAGTACGAAGCTTATATATGAAGTTTTGTCTATGCAATTTATTATATCTTTAATGTATATTTACAATTAGAGTACATTTATGTTTCTACGCCACTTGCATTTCTGCCTCGATTAATTGCGTTATCGCAAGGGGGCCGGGATGTTTACGTGGCAGTTATTGTACCATTTACAATTATCATTTGAATTATTAATTGCCTTGTAACTATTAACCAAAGTGTATTGGAATATCATTTGTGTTATCCCTCTCTCTTGTTACAATTTCTTTTGTTTCTTGGTTCATGCATATATTGAAATTACCTAAAAATTCAGTATGTACGCAGACGTTGTAATAATCAGTAAATTTAATATACATAGAAGAATAAATAAAAGTGAACTTTAATATTGAAATACAGTAGTGTTTGTATTTTGTGACTTAAAAAATAGTGCATTTGAGACAATGAACTTAACCCTCTAATTAACCTATGGATTAAACCCCCCAACTAATCAATATATTAATAAATGAAATGTAAAAACTAAACTCCATAAAAGAACTGAAATAGATCCCGAAAACAATGCAAAATCACAAAGAGAATAATTTTTCAGGTCTTTTAAATTATCAAAAAATGTTAATATTACAAAATCGAAACTTCACCAATAAATTGGGATTTTATTGAATTTTAAATTCATCAAACAACCTATAGTTTACTAAATAAATTTAAAATCACACAAAAAATTTAAATTTCTCCCCAAAAATTTCAGGGCTTTAAAATGAAGTATTTCATCAAACGGAATTTAATTTTCCAAAAAGTCGTTCATTAAATATAGAAAAGTGTTATACATATATATGAGTAAAGTAATAAAACTCCTTGAAAATATATAAAATATTAAAAATTTGAAACGGCTGTTAGCTGGCAGGTACAAACTTATGTCCTGGCAGGTACAAACTTATTTATACCTCCTCGTCATGGCAGCCGGTAGCAGGTTCCTGTTTCTGTAAGGAGTCTGACAAAATAAGTCGAGTGAAGAGCAGTTAACATTCTCTTATAAAAATCTGCCAATCCACAGTGAAACAGCATACGCTAGGAATGCGTGGCCAATAGGGTGTTAGGTCTTTAGTATGCGAACTGTGGATATTGCGCTATATGTGGGGAGTACATTTTTTTCTCTACTATAGGTACGTTTAAGGCTTTGGACCGTGAGATGCTATTAGGAATGGATAATTAAGCCACGCAATAGGTGGGAAGACCGGTGTTTATTGTGGGAAGACCGCTGTTTATTGGCTAATGGAGGGATTCTGAAGAAATCTACAAAAACATCGCAAAAGTTGGGTGAGTCAGAATCCAATGGTAGTCCTGAGGAAGAGGCAGAGACGGTAACGTACACAGTGAGTAAATATCTATCTCTGACTAGAATAAAGCTTAGGACCAGGGGCATACACTCGTTAAATGTGAATGCCATGGAGGACCTAAACCTAAACCTTGGACAAATACTAGCAACAGTGTACAATCAAGAGTAAAGTGAGGTAGTCGTATATTGCAAATCGGTTGCCTGAAGCAGTCTGCTTCGCTATTCCCCAAATAAATAAATGAATAATAAATATAAAATCTAAAAACATTTATTAAAATGGCTGCAAATCCCCAATTATGCACAATGTGTGGCAACACAGTGAATTCAGCATGGTCAGTAGGGTGGATCCAAAAAATAGTTCAGCGACTCCCCTCCTGTGACTAAAGATTAGTCGAAGATAATTCTTGTGTATACGAAATTTAATATTTCGTGTATATTTTTTTGCAAACCACCGTGTAGCCCTCTTAAAACTATACAAATACTAAAAAGGGGGATATCTAGAGGCGTGGCAACTATTTTTTTCTTGAATCGTCTGCAACTATTCTTTAATTCTTGGTGTCACTTGTGTTATGTATAAGCAACGAACCAATGCTCGTTCAGTATACTTAAAGTTCTCTTCGTTTAACTTAAAGTCCTCCTAATTAGAAATCTTTCAATTTCACAAAAAGAATCAGTAGTCTCGCAACAGTATTATTTATATCCTATTTTGGGAGAAAGGTAAATAACTATGTACTATGGAAATACAAATATGTCCTTCTTATGTACTTAGTTTCCTTTTATCTGTTGTCTATGTATTGTAACTTTCTTTTGTATTGCCGTTCTTTTTCACTTTCACGTTGGCCCACATGCACATGTATTAGTTTTATTATTCTTATCGCGCACAACAAAAGCTAATAAGCATTAATTAATTTAATTGCTATTGAAATACTTTTATATCAAATTAACAACTACAAATGTTAATCTGACATAATTAGTTGATGTGGGCATCTTAAGGTCAAAAACAAAAGATTAATTAATACACTGTTAACTGAAACTATTGTAGGTAAGACTAAGAGAAGGCAAAAAGGTATTTTAGTTTAAGAGAATATGTTTAATTTCTTCGGGCACAACTGCTTCTTATTACTAAACCTTTTGTATACACGTACAGTGATATCGAATCTCAATAATAAGCTGTGAAATATATACGAGTGTTGTTGCGTAATAATAAATTGGTAGCGTCCATAAAATCTATTGTTTATTCTTTAGTCACGTATGGCGATTTCAAGTAACATAGTAACATAGAAGAGCACGTTCAAATGATAAAACTTTATTATTGAAGCGCGAGGGCTGACCCTTCAAAGCCGACTCGTTTTTAGTGCCTACAAACTACTGTTACGGTTGGAGATCAGCCGACGACCGTAAGTCAAGAGAACACTAGGTTAACTGAGAGCATCCGCTTATGGTAAAAATGTGCAGTCTTTGAGTTGCATAGACAATCCATTTGTTCGACTTGTAAAATCCGAAGGCAGGCGAGGATGATAAAAAAAAGCAGCATTTATTGCGGATTTTTGACCAACTGCACCAGCATTCTATACTTCTTCAAAACTACGTTATTGAGGTAATCACCATCAACATCGAGCTGTTGAGATAAGTGGACATGCCAGGATGGTACTGTTTACATTCTACTAGAGGAATTCAGAGTATAAATTTTTTTCGCGGATGTGAAATCAAATGGCTTGCAAGATGGTGCGATTGGACCCCGCTTGACTATTTGTTGTAGGTCTATGCCAATAAGCCAAAGTCCACCGATACTCTCAAACACATCATATTTGAACGATGTCCTACATAAAAACAAAAAATAAAAAATAGGACTTCTATAGTACGACAGACATGTCTTATTTTATTCTGTTTTACCATAGAATTATTTTTGTTGGAACCAATTCAAATCCAATTCATTAATAAAGTTAACAAACTAAAGTCCTTATTTTCTAATTTGGAAATATTAACTGCAATTAATTCTCTCTTCCTCTGAGCTGCATTTTTAATTTAAAAGCTTTTCGAAATAAAGTAAAAAAAAAAAACAGAACAAAAGAATACAAAATCAATACATTTTCTTAATTTATTTGCTTTCCAATTCAAAAATATATAGAAAATTTTATGTTTAAGGCAAAAGCAAATTGAAACCAATTTCTTAGAATTTATCTATCTAATCCAGACAAACTAAATCAGTTAACATACAATGAAATTCAACAAATAAAAGACAAATAGAAAGTAGAATATAGAAGCACAAAATAGTGAAGACAATAAAATCAAATAATCTTTTATATAATTTTCCTTTAGCGTGGCAAGAAGTCAGCAAATTTTAATTAAAAGATTGTCTGATTTAATCGAACGTAAGAAAATTGTAAGGCGATGGGAAGAGCAGCATTGACAACAAGTACTCAATGTGAAAACATTAAAAGTATAGAAGAAATAGTTGAGTGACACAAAGTAAGAAAATGAAATAAAAGTGTAAGAGAAGTAGGTGAATATTAAAATGAGTAATAGGGCTGTCAAATCGCATGAATGAGTGCCAAGTTAGCAGGTTAATTTCGTGTATGCAATTATTCTTCTTATGCTGTTTTCAGCATCGTCCTGGCAGAATCATGTCAGCAATAATAAGACCTTCCAATTGAGGCACTTAAGGTTATAAGTCATGTCTCCGTGTTTTTGAATTGTAACTCTTGTTATCCAAGCCATAGCGTTGCGTCTTTCAGTACAATTCGATTGGCAATGAAATTGGGTGTTTTGCCCATAAACAATACAACTTTGCTGCACAACTTGATTTTGCTATGAGACAGTGATGAAAAGTTTAAGGCTTTTTTTAATACTTTTTTCAAATCCTGAAATGTTAAATAATATGTTAAAAAAAAAATCAAAAAACATTCTGTACAGACAGGACAAGATGTCTGGTTGAAACTTAGAAATAGTACTACTATATATAAAAAATACTTTTCAAGTTAAGTTTGGTTTCATTTTAAAATCTTTATTTTCCATGACTGCTATGCAGTTACTACGATAATCAGCATAAAATAGAATGAAGTCGTACAACAGCCTCATTATCGTTGCGACCAGGTTTTAACTTATCAAAGGGTCAAAATTTTCAACAAATCGTTGCAATCTCGTGGACAAGCTGCTCAAGTTGTACCAAAGGTTGAAACGTCTATGGCTTGCTTTAGAGTGGTGGATCATGAAAAGGCAACATTTTCTATTGTTAAAACCCTATCCTTACTTGTTTTTCCATACAGTAAATGGCTCGGTAAAGTTCTGAATCAGGTGGACATCATAATAAAACATTCATTTGAACACTGAAGTCCAGTTGGAAGCATAGTTGCTCATATTTCCTTCTTTGCTATCGTTATCGACCGGAATTCATTGCGGCTTGTACTTTCTGTTGCTCTAATTGTTACCATGTTATGTAACATTTACCTGGATATTGTCGAACTATTCCTTGCTCTAATTAATTCTATAAAATAAATAATATAATTTCTTCAAAATGTTGTTAATATATTCTGGCGTTTTTTAACTTGTTTCTTAAACTTTG
This sequence comes from Phania funesta, assembly GCA_963932375.1. NCBI lineage: Eukaryota > Metazoa > Arthropoda > Insecta > Diptera > Tachinidae > Phania > Phania funesta. Next base: position 95,139,722 of record OZ010653.1, on the reverse strand, counting down.
GTAGTTTGATAAAGTTTTGATTTTTAGCTGAAATATTTATTTCTTGTTGAAATTAAGTGTAATAACAAAATATAACATATTCTTAACCCAATGAAACACTTTTACTAAACTTAAACATTTCCAGCATAAGGGGATGCAAAAATTGTGCTAATTTTGAACGGTTTTTTTCGATGCGAACAATTTAAGTTATAGTCTAAGTATAAGCATTTGTTTTGCTACGAAATTCGTTAATGAATACGCTGTGAATTTATTTTAAGGCTCTGCAATCATTCAGCTCAGATGTAAGTCGGCCGACCCAGTAAGTGTTTCCTGAAGGTATGTGAATTCCAATAATGTTTTGAGGATTATCTACCTCCCTGATGCTACGTTTCGTGGCTAAAAAATAATTTCTTATTAAACTCTTGATCTATAATCATCTTAACTTCTTCCATACTTGAGAGCCTTAAGCCCCAAGTTATATCAAAATGAAATGGCAGAATATTATCACTCAAATAAATCCAATTTCATTGTAAATTTCAAACGTAGCTATTTTCTATTATGGACATGTTAAAATGATAAACATATATGTTAAACAATTTCTATGTGATGACAAAGCCAATTTAATGAAGAGCACTTTGTAATATTTTTATGCTACATAAAGTAAAAAAAGTTATATTTTCCAAGTTTTTTAAGGTCTCTTGGGGTGAAAGTTATACTAAATTTTATACACTAAAAACATATGTTGCTTCTACTAAATTTTGTATTAATTTATTTTAAACATAATTTTAGTTTTTACACTTGAATACTCAATAAAAAAAAAACGGAAATCAAGCCGAATGCAGTACATAAACTTTCCATTTTTAATGCCGTCAATAAATAGCTTCAGCAACTCAACTCCTTCCTTCCGTTCTGATTAAACAAAAACCTACTTAATGCATAAAAACCAGATCTCTACTTATAGTTTCAAAGGCAGTATATTGTTGAAATCATTTAACAAAATGACTTTATGTATGACCTCGACTACGTTGTCAAATATTAAACAAAGGCATCCAGCAAAACAAGCAAGAGAACATCAAGTGCTACTAAATCGATAAGCGCCATTGTTAAACGTACTACATACATGGTATGTCCTCGCATATGAATCCGGTACGTAAAAAAATAAGCGAAAATCAGGAACAACTGCATATCCATCTAGGCAAGTTTTTCTTTTAAATACCAATTGCACAGTGACTTCTTTTTTTGTACTGAAGAGCAAACACAACCATATTTGTTCGTACTAAATAGGAAAAGCGGAAATAAGAAATAAAATATCTGCGTAGTTTGTGAGTTAGAACGGCTTAGAGACACCCTTTTTTATTATTACCATATGCAAGTGATTGGTCTAGTTCGTTATCGTGCTTAATGTTGGTTGTCAACTATGTAATCGTACAGGAGCGTGAGCAAAAAAGAATATATTGAAATATTTTCAGTCCTACTTCAGTTAAAGTTCAATATTATTTCATTTCTGTTTAAAAAATTAAGAAATTTTATAAACATACAAATAATTCTAAAATGTTTTTGGAAATTTTTTAATTATACTACAACATTTACTGATACACGATTTTAAAATTTCTAAAAAAGTTTCTATTAGCCTCTGCTAACAACGTTTATTAGTGAAACACAAAACTGTATTCGACTATAGTTATATTTATTGCTTCTCTACGACTATCTACAACGAATACACTAATTAAATGAAAATTTTCAAGTTGTAAATGTTGTCTTATTGAAAATAAAAACCAATATGGGTCACATCATTTGTCTAAAAGTTCTGGTTTTCAGAAGAGACCAAAATATTTAATTGAAAACTAGGTGCCTTTCATAACTTTTTTCAAACAGGTTTTATATAGATCAAAACAAAATCTCATAAGAAGAAGGCGGTCTATATAAAAAACATTGTGTTGCGGATGCTATAGGGGTTTCTAATTATATCAATTTCGAAAGGGTTTGTCCTATTCAGTTGAATAAAACACCCGGAATTCGACAACAACATTATTTTTAAGCCGTTCCAATATTATTTTGCTTAGTAGTTTCAAAGATGTTGTGAATCTTGTAGCAAAAAATAATTTTTACGAATTGTGTTATAACTGTAGAAAAATAAATGAAAAAGTTCCATATGAAATTAAATAAGGTTTGTTTTGAACATATTTGCACAGAAAAACAACATTTTAGCCTAATAAAGCTTTTTTATGTTTTAGTTTTAAATTCAAGTACGTTTTTAACTGATCCAATTAAATATCTGATTAAATTCGATTTTATCTACTTTTTCGAATAAACAAATAACTGAGTCAATTACGAACTTGATTAAAAAATTGTTTCTGTAATAAATAATTGAGTCAGTTAAATAATTAATTAAATTTTTAGCTAAAACCAAACAAAACTTTAATATTCTAAATTCTAAGAAAAAATAAAAAAAATTTTTTATTTTTTATGAATTTTTTCCACAATGTCTCTAAAATTAAGCAGATGATTTTTTGCTTTACTGAATAGGATAAACTATTCTCCGGTTATGTTAATATTTGTCGTGAAATTGTGACATAAAAGTTAATTTCGAAAACTAGAACCAGTTTGAGGAGACTGAGTGCAGACTAGGATTCAACTACCCCAATTACACACAACTCTCAGACATACGTTGTTGTTCAGGAATTTTTGTTATATTTTAATGTACATATGTATATATCATAGTGTTTATTTTTTGTGGTCAGAACTGTTTTTTGCTACACGTCTGGAAGCGAACTTTGGGCAAAAACGCCGTACTTTCACGTGCAATCACTATAAAAATTTACTCATCATCTCTCTAACTAACACGCATCCAATGATACATGTTGCAGTTGATGAATTGTCAGGATGTCAATTTGAGGCCTTCCACCTCAAAAACAAAGACAAACACCTGATTAGGTGCATCCAAATTCGCTACGTTTTTCACACCAGCCTGTATAAAATTAGTTATTTATTTATTTTTTTTATCACATTTATAAGAACAGTTCCCAGTTAACATTTAGGCAGCTGGACGTGGCTTTCAAACTTAATTTAACTAATTATTTGTTACACTTGTCCTTAGCCAAATCATCCATCTCTGTCTCGATAAGAAGGTTTAACTGACAAATAAAATAATAAAAGACGAAAATTTGTCTTTATATTTTCTTACTCCTCTCTTACGCACAGAAGTATTTTAAAAATTTTGTTGATTCCGAATCCGATCAAACCTCTCAGGTCTTTTGTTTACAATATGAGCAAATTTTAGTTACATGTTTTCAATATGAAGCCGGTCGTTCAATCATGCACGAACGTAGGCACCACAGCGAGTATTCAATAATATTTCGCTATAGGGTAATAAAACCAAAACGTAGGCAAAGTTTAAAAAAGCAGCGTCAAATAAAACCTCGGTACATAAATGTACTCCCAATATAGATACATATACAAATACACAACCACATATAAACATGCACATGCATGTGCAAACATACGCGAAAAACAAAAAGAAACTAGTAACGTACGCGTATAAATAAAACATTAAAAGTGGAACAGTAAATTTTAACAAAATGTCATCAAGGCAATTTAACAAATGTATTTACACATGAACCTACACATACACAGACAAACAACTGCAAACACATTTCTAAAAGAACACATTTACACACACACACTCACACACCCATATACCCCCACTTGCCTATCGACATTTGCTCACGTACATAAAAAAACACAATTACAATCATTTGGGAACATCACACATACATAGACAGAAGTACTTTCATACAGATGTATACAAAAGTATTACATGCGTCCGGTGAGAACTCTCTATTCTGTAGCTGATGACGATGGTGCATATGAATTAATTCAATTGTTAAGCAATTGCTTGATTGTGTTATTGTGCGAGTCAATGTGCAAATCTATAAAAATTTTGGGTAGGGTCGTGTGGTTGTATGGATAGCGAACTTTATTGTTAAAAAAATCTTTGTATGCATAGTTTGCTTCATTTGTACGCGGTGCAAGGGGTTATCAAATTTAAAGAATTATTGCAAATAAAACAAAAACCGGATTGGTTTTATTTAACACTGAATTCCGGTTTGGAAGTTGAAATGTACATTTTTTTCATAAATGGTAACGCAACCTGCAATAGCAAATTTTGAGGCGGTTGCGCTACCAGCTCGCATAACGGACGGTTTTTTTAAATACCTGAATTAAATTTGTCTTCGGGGCAATGATGAATCTTGTTGCATACACGTGTAGACCTAGGAGATCTCAATAACAAAAAATTTAGATTAAAATTTGGAATAATAATTACAAGAAGATGTAATTATAAGTAAGGACTGGACTCAATTACAATTATTTATGAGAGTTGTAATGGAAAGTTGTTATTTAAAATTACTCTTTGCAATTAACTCAATTACACATTACAAGTAATTATAACTCAGAAGGTTCAATTAGAAATTCATTACTGAAATGATTGTGATTTTATTTTAAAATATATCATATTATTTAATTATATAAATCGGATTACCGTTAATATTTTTATTACATGTAATCGATAATTATCATTATTGTGATTTTTTTTTATAATGTAGGAGGAATGCCGAAGAAGACCGCTAACTTTTTGGGTGCCTTTTCGGCGCCCTTTTCTCCTCGGATTGATTTTAGGCAACCGATTTGTAATTTACGCTCGACTGTAGTTATTTCAGACTGTCGACTGGTGACTGTTGACCTTCGTCCTCATCACGGAGTCTCTGTTTAATTGCTAGCGTAAATCTAAGGCTAAGGTCCGCCGTGGCATTCACATTTAACAAGTGTCTGTTCGTGGATTTTAGCCTTATGTCAGTCCGTGCTGGACATTCTCAAACAAAGTGCGCTACCGTCGAAGCCTCTTCCGCAGGAGAATCTTTGGAGACTGACCCGTCCACCTCTTGCGAGGTCCACATCTTCGGAATTCCTCCATTGGTCTTCCGGATTCCGCCCTTGGCCAATTCAAACCGTATATTCTTCAGACATTAACCTCTCCGCCTCTTGCGAGGCTTCATAAGTTACCCCCGTAATGGAGAAAATAATAACAGAGCTCCATAAGAATGGGTAAATCTGTATTAAAACTGGAGATCGACTGGTATCCAGAGTTCGCATAGTAAAAGCCAAGTACCCGCTTGGCCACGCATATCTGGTGTATACTGTTCCACCGTGGATTAGGGATTTTTTATAAGATGTGTTCTCTTCTCTAAGCTCGCCTGTTTTAGCCAGTTTCCTTGCAGAGAGAGGAACCTATTACCGGCCGCCACCACGTAGAGTTATAAGCCATAACTTTTGCAGTGTACCTAGTTACGGCAAGTCATATATTTGTGTCTACTAACTAAGGGGCCTGTTAACTTAACCTAGACTTTTTATTGCCTTTGCACTTTTGCAACGAATGGATTCTTGCTAGTTAGAATACATTTTAATAAATCCCAAAAATAAAACTACTTTCAATAAAATTCTTCCGTTAATATAATCTTAGTTACATACTTAAGGACTTGTGATAGATAAGTATATTTTCAAAAATTATATTATAATAAGGTCAAAAAGCTTCGATAATTGTATCCAAAAAGATAAATTGCGCCTTTGAAGTTTAAAAATTATTTCTAGCAGAAATATATGTACATACTTGCCAGATTAAATTGGGAAAAAAGTAGCCACCTTGAAAAGTTTTAAAACTAAAACACAAATATTTTTGCATGGAATTGTGTATAAAAAGATGTCAAAATGCCGACATATCGCAAAAGCTGACTACTGTCACTTTAGCTACATTACTACATAAATAAGCGGAAAAATTTGTTCATCTACTTAAAAAGTTTTCATCTATTAAATCAACCGAAGAGCGTAGTTCTGTATATTTTTTATATGAAAGTGCTAAATATGTATGTGTATGTATTTAGTGAATTTTAAGGTTAATTTTTTCTGATTAGTATACAAAGTAGGTGCCTTTATAAATAACGAAAATTCCGCTTCTAAAATATCAAAATTTGGCGTCCGATGCATTATAGCCCCTTGCCTTCTTTCGCTGGTCCTACCGTTTATTCAGCAGTTACAGCTGCAGCATCTTACAGCATTTTCTTTTCTGAAAAAAATTGTTGCATTTATTTAGTTAAATACTAAAGAAAAACGTCATATAAATTAATGTAAAAATAATAATTATTAGATTTTATTTTTGATCGATAATCACCAATAATCAACCCATAACATTTAAATATTTTGTTAAAACAAAATTATTAAAACCATGCTTATTACCCATGTACAAGATCCATGGTGCTTACTGGACTCCTAATTTTAGTCCCAAAAAAAAACCGAAAAAACATATAAAATATGTAATCATTTTTGGTCAGTATATATAACGCCTTTAGTGTTTGATTAACAACTAACATAACCAACACTGCCGTCTACTACAACTAAAATGACCGTGTTAATATTTACACTCACGTTATTGGTTTGTAGGAAAAATTAATTCATTAAGTAAAGATTTCAATAGAATTTGCTGTGAGCTTTATTTTATTACACTAAGCAAACCATATCATGCTTTGATATGAAGTATTATAAATCTTTTGAACCAGCCAGCACGATCCAGACACATTTATAAGAACTGTTTCCATAATTTGTGGTTAAAGTGAAAAAAAAAAATCAGTAAACAAAATCCTAAAGAACGAAATAATGTATTAAAAATATAAATTTTGTTGGTGATTTATATTGCCATATAATAAACCTGTTACTCAAAACATATTTTACTAACAGTTAACGAAAAGAGGAGAAAACCATCAAACAAACAAACAGTGAAAGCAAAAAAAAACATAATATAAGGATGAAAAACTCAACAAATAAAACAATAAGCCAACCATATTTATGTGTAGAATATACTGCCAACATGATGAAGTAGATGCTTGTTAATAAATTTATTGCACAAAAATAACTAACAATCAACACCAAAAAGAACATATGTACTTAAAAACATACAACACAATATACAAAGGCTGTAAAACATATGTTTAATTTCATAAAAACCAACATTAGACTACAACCGCTACCTCCACCACTTCCTAGTTACAAATTGCCCTTGTGTACATGCTAGGGAGGTCGATTCATAAACTTTTTTCAAAAACCGCTTTTCAGTTTTTCCGAATAGATGATATTTTAAAAAAAACCCGGCTTTCAGCAAAACTTTGTGAAAACTGTTGCTATTCCGCAATATTTTCTTTACGATTAATTTTGGTAGGCTATATTGGTGTTAGCATATCTTTAGTAGTATTCTTTTATTAATTTTCTAAATTTCCCTATTTATTATTATTAATTATTAATGAGGGATATCGAAGCAGACCTCTTACTTTGACGATCCCCTTCGCTCACCAAATTGATTTCAGGCCAACGATTTGTAATTAACGACTGCCTTACTTTCATTGGGTATCGTGCTAACCCTAGCTTTTCTTTTGACTATAATACTTTCAAACTATCGACTGGTTACTGTCAACACTCCTCCTCATCACTATTGCTAGCATTTGTATAAGACTCAGGTCCCCCGTGGTAACCACATTTAACAAGTGTCTGCCCGTAGTGCTAAACCTTACGATAGCTAGTGCTGGACATTCACACATAATGTGCGTCACCGTCTTTGCTTCTTTAAGGCATTTTCTACGATTTTTATCTTGACTTGAAGTTTTCATAGCATGTCACTAACGCAGTGATCCAGCTTAAGGTACTCCTATTATATCTAAGCAGCTTACTGGCCTTCCTGCCCAGGGGCTCTTTGAGCACTATTCGAGTCTGTCTACATGTGGTAGCTTCCCTCTATTGTAGGACTTTAACTCACACTAGGCCATCCCGAAATGAAACTCTGGGTTCTGGTCCACAGAAATCCAAATCAGATCCCGTTTTTCTAGGTCGTCAGCTGCTTCATTCCCAGCTGTGCCTATGTGTCCCTTACCCCGCATCAACGTCAGCTCATTCAAGGAGGTACGTCTGTTTAGTTTCAGAGCACTTTCCAGCACTAGTTTGGAATACACATTCTCTTGCCTCATGCATTTTATAACCGACTAATTGTAAAGTGCATGCAACCGACTTTCGAGCAAGTCATCCATTTCTTGTAGTTTTATCAAATAAAACGAAGATATTCCACTTTACTCTTTCGACTTTCTCAGAGCCCACTCGGTAAAAAAACGAGCCAATAATTCACGCAATTAATAATTCTTGACAAATTATTTGAGTATACTATTATTTGCCGTTGCGTTGGAAATTCTGGGAGCAGAATCAAGATCTTCTTTGTGCACATTTATGTCAGTATTATGGATCTACTTAAATTGAATAATAAGTCCTGACGTCGAAGGCGCTTTGAAACTTAACATTTTAGCGCACTTTACTTACCTATCTTCACAAAAATATATTTATTATTTCGAATAATTTCACCTAAAACGCCATTTACTCTTTTCCCTCAACACGTTTTAGTAATAGTTACAATTTGAAATATAAAATAGCTTAATAATAAAATAGCTTAATTGCGGGTATACAAACAATAGGAGTAAAGAGACTGTATATAAATACGTTTTTAAATAACCGGTTTGTTGTACCAAAACAACCGGTTTATTCGATATTCGGAAAACTAATATATTTTATATTTTTAAAGAACCAGCTTGAGCGAAAATGAAACAAACCGGTTAAAAATGTACGACACAAGACCGTTGGACCTTTAGCACATACATACTCACACTTTCCTACTTTTATGTTTAATTAAATATTCTTTAATACAAAAACATTAAGCAACCCTAAAAGGAGCATGTGAAATACGTATATCCTCCAAACCATAAACACCCAATATGCTTCATAAATTGTAAAAATAAGAATAGCAAACAGAAAATATGTTAAAGAGTGTTGGCCAAAGCTAACATTACATTCCAATAAATTGTGTGCGTGCTTATAAGTGTTTGATAAAGTTGTTGTATTACGCCGTAATTAAAAATGTTTAAATTTTTAATTAGACGGTTTTGCTAAAATTAATAAAACCCACTTGAAAAAATTAAAATGAACGTTCTGTTTAATATTAAAAGTAAATAAAACTGTTGAAGGATGTAATAGTTAAAGGGAGTTAGAGGAAGCAGGAAGGCTCTATTCAGCGAGGCCCACTTTTATATACTCTTCAACACAGTATCAACTATTAAAGAGGGATTTTGAATTTTTGATTTTGTTAAAATTAATTTATTGTTTAGGATAAAAGTCGCTTTGTGATCAAATTGAAGGATTTTGTGAAATCAATTTTTTACGTTAAATTTTACAACTTTAACTTACCCTAAAATATTTATATTTCTCTGAACTTTATTAAATTGGTTGATTACTTTTCCATTAAGTTAAAATTTTTGGTAAATTTTTGAACTTTTTATATAATCTCGACTTCTTGGAAAACGAAAATAAATATTTAATTTATATTGAGTAAATTCAATTTTGAGGCAAAAATTCGTTTTCTTTCTATTAAGAAAGAAAATTTATTTGATATGATAACTTTGAATACAGTAAAAGTTAAAATTTTATTAGACAACTAGCAGGATGGAATGGGTTAAAGCGAAGATTACCCCACTGTGTTCTTTTATCGTGCTCTTTTCTTTAATATTTGAATAACAACAAGACGAATGTGATAATGAAATATACTTAAAATGTACAACCGTGTCATTTGTGTATATCTATCTGTTTTGGCAGTTTCTTAATTTTTAAAAAATTTTCCAGTTTTATTTAAAAAAGTTTATTTAACTTTGCTAGATTTTTGACATTGTTTTGAAAAATGTAATTTATTAGTCGCATATAATAGAGAAATGGTCTTGTAAAATTGCAAATCCAAAATACAGCAGATTTTCAATGAATTTCCACACGAAAATACACATGTTTTGTAGAGAACTTTGCAAGACCTTTTGCACCAAACAAATTGCTTATATTATTAAAATAATGTTTCAATTTATATTTGTTTTAAACACATGGCAATACTGATCTTTGTAATTCAATAGAGGCCAAGTAAATATGCCTTTAATGCAAAAACAGTTGCATCTCTAAAAAAAAATATTTTGTCTTTGATCACGTCCCTGCAGATGGGGTTTTCGGTTCTTTTTTTTATTTTTAATGGTTAGAGGAAAACAATAATTTCGTTGCTTCCAAAAGTGTCGCCGCTTTCTCGCAGATATATTTTCTTTTAAAAATCCCTTATGCTTCTGAACAAAAAAAATTACAGTGTATGGCAACTAAGTTTAACCTTTTTAGAAAATCTTTCCCGACCTCTTGTATTTTCGTTTTCAAGACCAACCAAAATAAGGGATAAAAAACTATATACATATCACAAATCAAAACACTCCAATGCTTAAACATTTATAAAAAGGGTTACTAACTAAACACTTTATCCTTTGTGGATTCGAATTTAAATCAAATTGAAAAGGAGAGTGATTTAAAAATAAACAAATAATTCTCCATAGTCAATAAAGCAATACCGACTACAATGATTGATTGCAATTCCACATTCCTTATTAAGAAAAATTAAAGGGAATTATTGAAGCAGTAAGGAAGCAATAAACACAAAGAAATTAATAAAGGAGCAATAATATCGCATATGCGGTCAGAAATTATTGATGTAGTATACATACATATATTCCTTTTAAGGAATTTCAATTTTAATTTCCGATGTGATTTCTATAAAAAGATTGAGGCAGCATGTAACAATTAAAGTTCATGGAGATGCAAATTTAATGAGGCTTTAGGTGAAAATTAAGTGTTAAAACATGCAGAGAAAAATCATGTTTTTGCATAGCCATGTATACCATGTTCTCTACAACAATTCATGTTTGCTATTTATATAGTATAATATTGCTAATCAAAAGCTATTATTAACATATAAAGGTTTTTCATATTTACTTAAAGTATGACTAGGAACCAATCATGTAATGTAAATTACTTAAAATGCTCTTGGATTGTGATTCCTTCATCCACGTTTTTCCTTGCGTAAGATTTGGTCATCGCAACCAAGTTGCTTCATTGCGTTGATCCTAAAAAGTAGGCAAGAGACACTAGGGATATACTATTGCTTACTCCTCAAGATGGCAGTATTAGCCATCATTCACACTTAATGTTAGCATGATTTACAATTGCCACGAGCCTTTAATTGAGGTTTTTGTAATTAAAAAATATTCTCAGAACGAATCCGGTCTAATCGAGGCAAAATAAAACATAATCGAGGACCGATACCACTTTTGATGACTAGTAAGCACCTAACAGATATATAATTTCGGTTTGGCTATCGACGAATATCCAAGTTTTTTATTTGAATGTATCAGCTAGATTGTTCCGCTCAAAGTTAGATGGCGTTTGCAAAAAATTTTGGAAAAAGCGACTTTATGAATAATCGCATAAGTGAAAGTTGAACAAAACCAAAAATGTACAATTACTTAAGAGTTTATGCAGGTTTTGACATCACAATAATTAAATACTAGTTCCAACAAAATTTCGTATTTTTTTCTGATCGATTATTATAGAATTCTATACGGTCGAATAAAAAATGTATTCGAGAAACTACAAAAAATTCAAAAATAGAAATTCTTTTTAGTTTAACTTTTTATTAAGAACAAATACAAGTTATTAGAAAAGAATAACAAGTAACTCATTAACAAATGACAATATCCATTTTGCGGTTTCAAAAGTAAACGTAAATAAAACACATATAAAATATTTTTTTCATGATATTTCTTTTTTATTATTAAGTTTGAACATTGACAATAAGTGTGAAACACTACATTATTTAAATGACCACCGCGCGAAGTGTTGCAATCATTGATTCTTTTGAGGTAATTTTCGACCACTTTTTACACATATTGGGCGGTATCTCAGCCATAACTTGACAAATGTTAGTTTTTAAGTGCTCAAGAGTTAAAGGTTTATCTGCATAAACACGGTCTTTCGCGTAGCCACAAAAAAAGTCTAATGGTGTCAAATCGCATGATCTTGGTGGCCAGTTGATATCGCCACGACGAGAAATTTCGCAGCCAGGAAATGTCTCTTGCAATAAAGCCATATTTGCTCAAGTTGTGTGGCATGTGCCACCATTTTGTTGAAACCACATATTCTCCAAGTCGTATTCTTCAATAGCAGGCAAAAAAAGTCGGTTATCATATTACCAAAGAGCGCACCAAACTGTGACGTTTTGTGGATGTAATGGCCTCCTTTCAATTACTTGAGGATTCCCAGAACCCCAAATACGACAATTTTGTTTATTAACATACCCACCGAGTGAGAAATGTGCTTCATCGCTGAAGAAAATTTTGTTCGAAAAATTGCCGTCCAGCGCCTGTTGTTCAAGCACCCATTTCACGTATCTACGACGTTGTGAATGGTCAGCTGGCTTCAGTTGTTGTGTGAGCTGGACATTATATGGATGTAGGTGTAGATCCAAATGCAAAATACGCCATAATGTGCCATCAGATAGTCCTAATTCCTGAGAAGGACGAGGAATCGATACATTCGAGTCTTCGGCAACACTTTCACTTACAGCAGCAATATTTTCAGCGGAACGAGCGAAACGATGATGCACAGGCCTTACAATATCTGTAACTGCTCCAGTCTCTTCAAATTTCTTTACAATTTTGCCAATTGCTTGCGTAGTTGGACGATTATGTAAACCATAATCCCCTCTTAAAGCACGATATGTGGCTGTGCCAGAATCACCATTTTTGTAGTAGGTTTTGGTAATTTTTATGCGTTGTGTGATAGTTAAGTGACCCATTTTCATCAATATCAGACTTTTAACTGAAAAGAATTTGACAGATGTCGAATTCCAGTCCTATACTTTTGAAACCACGAAATGTATAACCCTATATTAAAAAAATTAGACTATATGTCGTTAACTAAAATTTATTCACTTCAAGACATTTTTTTTATTTCTGAAATTTAATAGCAGAAACAAAAATTTATATATCTTTTTCAAATTGTACTCGCATATACAGATCTGCCATACATTACGATCGTAATGGTTTTAAATCCAAATTTTCAATTTCTACCGAGTTCGATTAAGCCTTTTCAGATTCCGATGTATGTTGCCAACTTTCAAAAGTTCGCAAAATCTCTTTTATAGGATTTCATACGGTTATGCTACGCATATATGTCTATATTATTATTAGCAATTTATTATAACTAATTTTCCGCAGTTTATGTCATTTAAGCAAAATCAACTTAGACACCTTAAAGTGATTTAATTCATAAATAAAAATACACTCCACCAGTCCAAAAAATTAGTAAGTTGATTTTTATAACAGCAGCATCCAATTGGACTATTACCGTTAATGAAGTAAGGTTTTCCTTTTGGTCAATAGTCAAGGGCGATCGTTAAAGTAAACGAAACAAATTTAAGTCTGTTGCAATATACTTGCCCAAAACACTAAAACACAAAGTGGCATGTGACGTTCTTACATTAAATAGGCTTACAAAAATATTTATAATATTATTTGACGAGCTTACTTAACACATCATATTGTTTAATTAAAAAAGAAACTTTGGTAAGAAGAAATTTTTAGCTAACTAGTTAGAATAATTCGTTCGAATAAAAATAATATTCGAATAATTGGTTCGAATAATTTTTTATTTTTGTTCAAAAGTTTCATTTGTTCAAACAAAAAAATTATTCGAATATCCGAATTATTCTCCTGTAAATGACAATTGCATTAATTTGGCCAATATTTAAAAATGTAAAATCGCCGTAATAAGGTAAATTTTGGATGCCCTGCTTATACTACTTTGTTTGTTTATAATTTTTGATTAAATGAAAGAGAATGGATCGTATATTGATAAATGTTTTATTTAATGTCGGCAATTATGTATGGAATATAATATCAGATAAATGTATGCCTCTGTTAGCCTCACAAATACGAGCCTTATTGAACACTTTCTTCATTACATTCTCACACATTTCATGCGGTGTTTCATTAATTTCATCACGAATATTTTGTTTGAGTTGCTCCAGCGTTTCTGGTTTGTTTGCATAAACCTTACTTTTCAGATATCCCCACAAAAAGAAGTCCGAAGCAGTCAAATCAGACGACCGTGGAGGCCAGTCAACATCACCATTCCTTGAAATAACTTGTTGTGGAAAGAGGTCTCGCATTAACTCCACTATAATCCTGGCTGTATGCGATGTGGCACCGTCTTGTTGATGCCACATGTTAGTCAAGCCCAAAGTATGCAGTTGTGGCGTTAAAAAGTTTTCAATCATATCACGATATCGATGGATTGTTTTAACGAATTCAATAATTAATTAGAGTTATGTGGTACTGTAAGTCTTTATATGATATAATTGCGAAAAAACTGGCGCAAATTGCACACTGACAAATGTAATTGCCAAAAATATCATCCTGTAGGCAAAAATCAATTATTTCAAAAATTGAACAATTTCTGATAACTGATATAATAAGTTTTGTTGCTAAGTGATATGTATTCTATTTCTACTGAGTAACATGCATTATTTATTATAGAAGTTATTCAAATATTCTTATTAAGTCTTTCAACAACTCCTACGAGTTGGAATACATAAATACACACACACACACACACACAAATGAGCATGGAAGCCGATATTTCATTTAATAAACTTAAATTAGGGTAGAAGTAAAATAACATAACATATCAATTCATTATATGAAAATTATTGTATGAATTTATAATGACTTGTTGATAATAATTTAAAGGTTTGAGACCAGAAAATAAATTTATGAATTTTGTATAAACGTATAAATTGTGTGTGTGTGTGCGTGCACACGTCTGATAAAATGGAAATATTTTGTGAGCAAGAGAGTAAAATTAAACAGTAGCGTAGAAGAATAGTAGAATATTATTAAGTTAAAATACTAAAACATAAGCAAAATTCTTATTTGTGATTTATATACTTCAGGATAATTTAATTAAATTAAAACTATTTACAAATATGCAAGTAAATACTTTTGAAAGACAAAACGTAATGGCAATTAGAGAAATAAGGACAAATATTAGTAGAATTCGTATTAGAGATTTTATTAAGTGTTTTAAGCAGATTTGATATAAAAAGCATTTAAGGACTTTATTTTGAAAAGAAAAATATTTGATACTAAAAAAAACAAAACCCCGATAGTTTATGCTGCAGATTTCCAAACCGAATTTGATCTTGTTCTGGCGATAATTAATAATCTGATCTATTTGAATCAAAATTATAGTCTCCTCATATCATGCGCTAACACGACCAATTACACACCCTAATTTTTCCAGTACCTTAAAAAAGATATGATTGATTGAAAAAATCCTTGTAGTTTTGTGCCCTCCATAATTTACAATTTTTGGAATAGCATCTTGTTGACCGATAGGCTATAATTTTAATTTTTTTGTCTCTACAATACATAATTTGAACTGTTTAATGCTTTATCTGAAAATAAGAAAATAATAATAATTTCTTTGAGTTTATATGCATTTCTATACATAGGAATATTATCTCACTCGCCGACATTTTATAATTTCAAGTTTGGCTTTTCTACACTCTTTAATTTGAACGGATAATGTGATTTTTTTCGTGTTTTTTTTACACAAAAAAATTAAAACGTCTATTGTAGTGTATATTCAATGGCTTCAGCAAACGCATGATTGTCGCAGTTAAATTAAAACAAGTAAGATAGCTACATTCGGCTGTGCGGAATATTATATACCCTTCACAAAAATTCGAACTAAATGTACTACAGATTTTTTCCGGTGCGTTTAAATTCTCCTTTCTAAATTACGGCTCTTTGAAATTTTTTTCTTTTGTCTGAAAGCCTATAAATTTTTGAAAAATTATAGATTGTTAGGTAAATTGTCGGTAATAGCTGATTTTGAGTAAAATTTCTAATGCTTTAAAGCTATACCCTATTGATCAGTAGTCGTAAGATAAATGACGGATTCCCCTTTAAAATATTTTCAAAATGTACCGATGTTTAATTTATATATTTTTATTATTAAAAAAACCCTTCATATTTATCCGTATTTAATATTTAATGTTTACAAATTCCTTTATGTGTTTTTACAGTCCTTATATCATGATCTGTATTCCTACACACATGTGTTTTGCGCTTTTCTGCCATTTCTGTATGGCTTTCCACGTTTATTTCTTTTAGTGAGCATGTTGAAAATATCTTCATTAAATAGACTTAGCGGTCATAATATTGTTGATGATGGGTTTCACTTACCAACAATTAAATTTGTGCACAGAACCAAAATAAATCCCTTAATTGGTAACCATAAAATGTACGAATGAATTGTAAGTATTCACAAGTATAAATTGTGTGGCATTGTATTCGTAGACGTTTACAGTTGTGTTTCGTGTTCTAATAGCGATACATAAAATAACCCAGTGAACGAAAGTTTCTTGATGAAAATGGAAGATATTATTTACATCCAGAAATAATTGCCCGAGTAAAATAGGTGTAAATTTATTAATATTTTCCTATGGTAAAAAAAGTGTTTCAAATATTTTTCTTCTTATGGTGTCTTCTTTTCTAGAAAAAATGTAAACTTTTTTGCATTAATTGCCCATTATGATCTGTATAAAATCCAAACTAACAATCGTATGATAAGCACGTTGCCTCTAACAAGGCAACATTTTATATAGGAAAGAAAACGCTATTAGCTATTTCACATTGTTATCAACTTCAAAATGTTATCACATAAAATATTAAAATTAAAGTAAGAGTCGACCATGTTGAGTCTTTTATACTCTGCAGCTAAGGTCGAAATATATTGTGACAATATATTTTTTTGTTATCCGATTAATCTTTTTCTTGTGATTTATCTAAAAATTTTAGTTTTATCCGATGATAAAGTGAAGACATCAAAAGATTTCATTGTTAACCAACTCCACAATTGATCGTTATGTTAAATGTTAGAACCCTGTTGTAGCGCTCCTGGAATAAATATCCAAATAAATTAAGCTTAATAGTCGAAGTTGTTTATACTTTATATCTCGGTTCATTTTTCCAACTACCAAGCAATTACATATTTAAAGCAATTAATAATTTGCTTTTTCAGCTTAAGATTTTCGTTTGTTACCGATTTCTTCAAGTTTTCTTTGGTGGCTTAATTTCAAACTAACAATCAGGAATTTATCAGACATTTGTCAAAGGAACGATAAGTCGTAGTTTGAACTTAAAAAAATCGGAGTTGATAATCCTTCGCCTGTGCGGTATTGGAAGCCGGTTAATATTCAGTAGAAGTTTAAACGTTCTTCAATATCCGAGCAAGGCATAAGTTCATATGATTAAAATGGCAAGGACTAAGTGTACGAAATTAATATCAAACACTAGAACGACAATCATTTTAAAGTCCTCAGGCCCGAGAGCGAGAATGAGAAAAGGCAACCTTATGAGTTCTAAATGAAATAAATACCTGACACACTTTAAGATTTATAAATTGTTTTTCTATAAATAGCTACCGTTATCACCTGAAGATAAGAGCTTAGTCAGCTTATAAAATTTAAACTGTTATTATGGAAAAAATTAAAAACTTTAAAACTTTGTAAAACGTTTTAAAAGCATTCTGCAATCTACAGGCGGGAACACTGTCCTAAACTCTTGGCGTTCGCTGCAGTTTTGAAGCACAGAGTTATACAAAAATGGGACAAAGTTTTAATATGCCATTGAATTTTAACAATTTCTATGGTCGACAACAGCAGCATTATTCTTCTGGTTGATCACAACTAACCACAAATATACGATATTACTTTATTTATATGGGCAGAAAACCACCTTGAGAATTGCTTTATAAAACTCACTGAAACAAATTTGACAGTAAGAAAAAATAGATAACTTAGAGGATGATGTTACGAAAAATTTTTTAAACGGAAGTACATACAATTAGTCAAAAAAGCTTTATACAACACAATCATTACTCAACTCACGGCATCTTAGCTTTTCATATGAAGTTTGGCGTGTAAAAGAAAAAAAAAATACTGAGCAAAATATGGTCAGAACTTTTCTTAAGGCCACCTATTAGAAAATCGTCTTCATTGATGACGGTAACACTATACTCTCTACTACTCTTCTACTATATCTCAAACACATTTGTTTACTGGGTTAGCAAAGCTGAGAATAATTAATATTTTTTTCTTTGTTGCATTTTTTCGCATACAAAAGCAATAGCGGTGGGTTGCTGTATTTGTTTTATAGTACGTTTTGTGGTAAGACAGCAACAATTCGAACAAATAAAATATTAAAACAACGAGGAGAAGTATAGAATAATTTTTCATTAGCACAAATTAGAAAAGAAGTTACTTTGTTTAAGAATTTTAAAGTGCATCTTTAAAGCTGTTCAAATATTTTATATTGAGCTTGGTAGTAAATTGTTAGAGCTTCCTTTACAGGATTGTGCCCTATACAATACCAATTGTTAAAATACTCTTTGTATATCAAGTAGATTTATTTGAAAATTTTTATATTATAAAATAGTTTTGAAACGAAATCATAAAATTATATGCCAGTATTAGAGT
The DNA here is from genome assembly GCA_963932375.1 of Phania funesta. Taxonomy (NCBI): domain Eukaryota; kingdom Metazoa; phylum Arthropoda; class Insecta; order Diptera; family Tachinidae; genus Phania; species Phania funesta. The sequence continues at coordinate 95,121,208 of OZ010653.1, read as the reverse complement.
GGATCATATCGTGAGAAAGTGGGTACTGCAAAGTGAAAGAATAGGTGTTTGTTGGTATGTGGTAAATTGTAAAATGCGACACGATCTTGGCAACGATTTTCTTCTTCTCTTACTCTACTTTTAATACTTCTCACAATCTCTCTTTGTTTTTGCCGATAGAGCTAATGTTGTTTACAGATATGTGATATTTAAATTTTCAGCAAAAGTGCCGTATATGGGACTAAAAAAATCCACTCTATGTGTTTTCTGTGAATATCTCTAACATAAACCAATTATTAATGACTTACATATATACATTTAACATACCTTAATATTCTTAATATTAATATTCTTAATATTATTAATATTAATATTCTTAATATTAATATTCTTAATATTACGTATGCATATTTCGTTTTATCTCATTCGAACAAATAAAATATTATTAACAACAAAAACAATCGATGTGTCTGGACGTGCATGATCTTGTCTTAACAACTATGTAGCTTAAAATTAACGAACAACGACGTGTAGCTAGGTCAGGAAGAAAATCATGAAATTCCCGCTTTTATGCATGCTCCATCATGTTCAATTTGTTTTTCATTTACTAAGAACAAATTAATTAGTATAAGATTAAAAAAATGAAATAAACATCATACAGTATCAATAGAGCTCGAAAAGTGTCATTCCAAAGCGAACGTTCTGTTTGCATAATAATAAAATTAAAAATAAATTAAAAATAAAAATTAAATAAATATAAAAAAATAATAATAATAAAATTAATTAATAAAAAGAAAAATAAGAAAAAGGAACAAACAAAAACTACTAAGCATATGGACATGCGGCTTTCAAAAGTTGCTGTATGGTTTGAATTTTACTATCGCGGTATTGATCCGCACATCCTCAAAAATATCTTGGGTGAGTCTAACATGGTCAAATGTGACCTGTACCAATAGATTTTGAGCCAAATTGAACGACATGGACGTAAATGCATACGCTAGGTGATGGTTTGATTTTATCTTGCCAGACAGTTTCCTGTATAGTTTTCGAAGGTCGCAGGTCTATGCCAATACGGCGCAATCTAACGATGTGCTACAAGTCAACATACCCCATGCCATCTTTCGAATTGGAGTATGATATCATACAGGGACCACGAACGCAACTTGTTGTACTCCATTTTAACGTCGGCCGGCCTTGTATAAAATTCCTGTACTAAAAAACGGGCAGATTTCGGTACAGCTGGCACAAACATTAGTTGTCATATTCCATTAAGTGAAGACAATTTTCATATGACAAACGCAGTAGTGAAGTTTCTGGGGTATCTGAAACGGTGTTCTTGTAATTATCATCAAATTAATGATACCGAAAACGCACAGTAATTTATACTTATTGCGATTCAAAGTCTACTCTAAAGCTACATTGTCATGCTGAGAAGACGGGTAGGTGCTTATCGCTGACAGTAGGTTATTTAACTTTATCTCAGGAAATGAAATAACATGCTGATTGGTTCTGAAAATTCTACATGAACTTTAATAACAGGCAAACGAACGGAAGCATCTGAAAAGTAGCAAAGTGTTGCGTAAGGTCTCAATTTTGTAACAAATCGGCATTAATATTTTTTAGAATGCATCATCACTTGGTGACTTGCATAGTTATATTTCTTCATTCTCACCTATTCTTCATATTTTGTTTAGCGAAAATTTTTTGTTTTATTTGCCAGCAGTAAATGTATCGATCACATATTAATCACCGATCATATGTGATCGATACTTTAAATTTAAAAATAAATTTTCCCCGAATGGCAAACTCGCCAGCTTACTTGCACCGCCAGCAATTCGATATTAGCTTCATGTTTAGCTATGCATTTACTCTGTTCGTAACTCAAGTCTTTTCTTATCAAATATTAATCGTAACTGAGTGTGTTTTATTGTGAACACATTTCGCAATCTACACTGAAATACAAAATAGGCAATTATGCAAGAGTGTGCCAGGAAACAACAAAATGTGTTTAAGATTTCTGAAACAAGGAATTTCCCAAAAAGGAGTTGTGCGCATTTAATGTCGAATTTCTTAGAATTAAATACTTGAACTAAAACAATGACTGCAACTTTTATAATAGATAAACAATGACTTAAGAAAGTAATTTTCAAATACAAGTATTTCGACACGTCTTTCTAAGTGATTTTCGTAGCTATTTGTCACAAAAGTATTTTCCATAATTTGCTCTAACAGTTTCCTTATAATTATGACAGGCAACACGTGTAACTGAAATTCTAGTTTGCGGTTACGTAGATTTTCTTGAAAATAATTAATTTAATTGAGTGCTTTATAAAAGTGTTTTCTAGTCATTTTAAATCAACACAAAAAAGTATTTATACTTATAATGACTGTTTCCTTAAGTATGCATTTACGAGTAAAAGGTGGGCAAGCAAGTTCTCTACACAAACTTTTTACAAAAATGAAAAGCGTAAAAATAGGCTTTTCATTCCGTTTTTTTCTTTTTAAGATATTAATTTCCGATTTAACAAACGGATCCTTGCAGGTAGGGAAGTTCAATTAAAGATGTCCGTCTCTTCGATGTTGAAATCATCTTTTTGGCGGCACTAGACAACCTATGATCTTGAAACTGGGATTGATCAGTGCATTCGGCAAATTTGCGCTGTTTGAAATCGGTCTACAAGTTCCCGAGATATAACCCCGAAAACCTTTTTTTGTGTTTTGTATGTAGTATTTTCACTCTTGCCGCGAAATGCTTACACGCAAATCCATAAAATTTGCATTTTGCGAATCGTAATCAAGTTTGCTATTTTATCATTCCCATGGCTCCATGTACTCTACGGACCTAAATCTTAGCTCGAACTAAAATGTTAAAAAAGAACTTATAATTCCAAAAACAAAAAAAAAAAAGAAAGAAAAACCGATTACATCCAAATACCGAAATTTCACAAATAAATCTTAAATATACGAAATAATGTCAGAATTTTAATTTAACCACAAATTCGAAAATCTCTCACAAAATCGAGAAACTAGAATAAAAATTTAAAAAAAGAAATTTTGTGATTTTGTGGTGAATATGCAAAAGTTGGTGGAACAATTCAGTATTTATAGAAAAAAACCCCTCGGATCGAAAATACTTATCTTATATTTTGAAGAAAGAAGAGTTGAAACCGAAGACTAACCTTAAATATCTCAAAGAATCCTTTGCACCAGGAAAAATGTGTAGTACATTTTTAGTAGTTCATACTTTTGTAAAGGGTATAAAAGATTCGACACAGCCGAATACAGCTCTCGTACATGTTTTATTTTTACTTTAACCTTTATTACAAATATGTTGAACCAAAGCTCGAACTAGTAAAGGTTTCTATAGGGAACTTATAAAAATTAGCTTTTAAATTTTACTAATTTATCCATTCCTTAATGATTTCACTGTATTTGCACCTATAAACTAGATTTATTTTAATTATTATTTGACGTCACATACAGACAAATGATTCATAGCATAAGTTTCCAGCTTTTACTTGAAATGAGAAGCAATTAAAACTGCATTTTGGATTTGTCTTTAAATAAGATTGCCATCTACACAAAATATACTGCTTTACAAACTTTATCAAAATTAGGGAATTCATAAAAAATTCACCAAGAAAGCAAACAAGCCGAAAAAATTAAAATTACAAAAAAAAATTTCTTTTGAAAAAAAAAATTCAAATTGCACAAAATTTTTAAATTTCTATAAAAATTTAAGATTTCGCCTAGAGTTCAAATTTCCCCGAAAAATTTAAATTTTATTACATACAACAAAACTTTACTAAAAATTGATGTATCACAAAAAATATAAAAAATTATAAATTTTATTAATGAAATCCAGAATTTCACTACAAGCCAGCAAGCTCATTGAAATTGCACTACACTTTCAAAACTCACCACTACACGATAATTAATAAAAAACCCAATAAAAACTCAAAATTCTTCTAAAAACTGGAAATGTTGAAATTTGTGCAAAAACTCGAAATTATATTAAAAAGTCACAATTATATAAAATATTCACATTTTTAGACAAGAAATCAATTCTTGCAACAGTTGGCGACACTGAAATATCAATATCAAGTTTAGAGAACAAAAGCTTAAAGCTTGTTTACATTGAGCTAAGCACAGAGCGTATCTTGATCAAAGTAAATAAATAAATTTTAGTGTTAAGTCGTCTCTTAGATCGTTCGGATGTTGTTAGTGGTTCGTAGTCAGTAGCGTACGTTAGCAGATTGACGTGTATCGAATACACGTTTAAAAGATTAAACAACAACAACATCAAAATAAATAAAATTGAACCGCATACTAGTTGCTATTATCTTGTCTTATTATCAACGACATTAGCATAAAAAAACGAGATTTTATAAAATAATTTTTTTATTGTGTTAATTGATTTGTATTCATATTTTTTGAGGAATTTTTTATATACTCGTACAAATTTTCATTTCACAAATACCGGGGATTTTTGATTAAATAAGTGTTGATCTATATAAATCATTTGTGTTGTTTGTATTACTGCAAACAATTAAAATCAAATAATATAATTGAGATATAAACAAAAAAACCACAACAACAACAACAACAAAATAAAATAACAACAACCTTACAATGCTGATGTATAACAAAGGTGAGAACTAGTTATACATTAATTAAGGTTATTTGCAGGCTAATAATATTAAAAATAAAAATAACTTAGTGATTCTCACAGAAGGTGTATTCGACAATGTCCAAAGTTTATAACTAAAAATTAAAGCAATTATTATTATAAAAATAATTTATTATTTTTATACTACAACAAAATAATTAAACAATTTGTGTGTCCCATAGACTGAAAAATAGAATAGTGAGATACAGGGTTTTGCATTAGTGATTTTTATTAGGGATGGTCCAAGCGAGATGGTTAAGTCAGTTTTTTCTAAGTTCTTACATCAATCTGGCGGCGCTCAAACTTTCATGTTATTGCATTTTGCGAATTTTGCAGTGTATTCAGTTTTTATATTTGCTTCTTCGTCAAATTGCTTGTGGAATGTTTATGCTCTAAACACATAGACCACACGAGCTACAGACTACAATCTGTCAAAAGTAAAATACACACGTTCATATGAAGGCGATTTTTTTGGATGCATCTCAGCTACAAACTAATTTTTATTTTTAGTGACGACAGTTGACAAATAAAGTGTTGACAATTTACAAAGAACGCGTAGAAAAAAATCAGCTTGAATATATGGAATGAATTATATTTATATACATTTAAAAAGAAGTTATTTTACCTGAAATACCACCTGGCCAGACCTGTTAAAATATTTTTTTTTACTAATCAATATTTAACAAACGTAATAAACAATATTGCAAGTTAGCGTTTTTTATGTGGGAAATAATAAGAAAATAAAGGTAACCAAATTGTCAAATACTTTAAATATCGGCAAGAATCCCACCAATCGCAATTCTAAAGTTTGCATCGCCAAGAGGGATTTTTTATCACCACATTTGCTAACAAATTGAGAAAATAACAAATTTATATACAGGACAGATTTAGTTAGCGGAGGCTCACAGAATACGATAACAAAATGTGCATACAAAGAGCTTAAGGGCCTTTTGACCAGCTAAAATTTATAGAAAAATAACCTCTAAGATCGTTGTGTGAACGTCAGTGAACTGCATGATGCTTTTGTATTTAGACGCATTGGCTGACAAGTTTCATCTTGCACACGATCATTTGAACAAGACCTTCTTCTTGTGATCTTAGAATGTGAAAAAGCTGCGTATGAGTTGATCTAGATAAAATGCTGTTGGAAACTGACATTACTTGAATGAAAATCATTTTAAGTCGTAAAATATATAATATTGTTGAAGTAGCTGTAGTTGCATTGATAGCTGGACATAGTTCCAACGTAAATCTCATGAACTGTCAAAATGTACTCGATCAAGTTAGAGAAACCTATAGGAGAAAAGTTTGTGGTATTGTTTGGGGTTTATACCGACCGATAACTACAGAAAAATGTCTGTCTTTCTCGAAGAGAGTAAATTGTAAATTACTGCTCGTTCCACTTATATTTAGTGCTCGTGCTTTATGAGATTCGGGCTCATCTAACGAGTTAGAGTTGTATTCAGAGGAACTTAACTTACTTAATCACTGCCAGGGATTTTGCAAGCTGAAAGATTATGGAGTTGTATCATCCAACCACAATTCGGAAATCTTATTTAAGACTATCCGACCGCATACATCTGAGGGCGGATTGACGACACAGTTTTATGACTGTTACAGCTTTGTTTTTAAATTAAACATTTTGACAGTTATAAACCAAAATTGTCATATGAAGTTCTCGTAGACAAAGCAATTCGTTTTACTTTAAGGTTAAATGCTTATATTTATTTTACAAATCTTCACACTCACAACAATTCATGTGCATTTAACCCTCACAGTATCATTCAACTTTTTCAAGATCAAAATCAATAAACGTGTATGATTGTAGGATTGAAGCAATTGAATGGGAGATTTTTACTTTTAATTTATGATGAATGAAAAAGTTTTCTTTTTGAATTTCTGTGGGATTACCCAACAGTTCAAAACGCATAGCGTCCTATACATTTTTGCTTTTTATTATCTGTTGATATTTGTGAATCCCCCTAAGGCTTCACTTACATGGAAAGTTTTAATATTTTATTTTTTGTTTTGTACCATGAAATGTACATAGAATACATTTTTTTAAATATTTAATTAACCATGTTACATATTTTTATAATCAAAGGATTACTCTTCAGTTTTAGCATGCCTTTGCCTACTGGTACAGCTAATCTGCCGTACCAAAGCACAAGGCCCACCTGTGTTTATCACTCAATCATTACCTGCCGCTAATGCTGCTAAAATAAACGTGAACCGATTAGGACTGCAGGACTCTGTACAAATCGCACAAGGCGCAGAGAAATTTTCTCTTGACTTTTTAAAACAAATATCTGATGCCCATCTAAGCGTACCCACGCGAAGTTTTATGGTGTCGCCATTTGCGGTATGGTCACTATTGCTATTACTAACCGAAGGCGCCGGTGGTAATACCTTAACAGAACTGCGCAATACCTTGCATACCGGCAATGATCAGAATATTGTGAGATCAGCATATCGTGTGATATCACAGTATTTGGCGTAAGTAAAAAAAATGTATTTTTTTAAAAACTCCAATTTTTATTAAAATGTTTTCAAATTAACTTCCTTTTTCAGCGTTAATACTACTACCATTGAAGTGGCCACCTTTAATGCCTTGTTCACCAATATTAACAAACCAGTTAGTAAAGATTATGAAGACATTATTGAACGTGACTATGGTTCAGCTTTAATACCAGTTAATTTCGATGATGTTAATAATACTTATACAAAGATCAATGATGATATTAGACAGGCTACCAGAGGCTTAATACCTTATACGGTGACTCCACAAGATTTTCAAGATGCCAATATATTAATGGTTTCCTCCTTATACTTTAAGGGCAAGTGGAAGGTGAGTATTTTAGATGTTTAGTAGCTTAAATCGTTGCAATCCCCATAGTTTACCATATTAAAACGAGCTCGTGAAGAGCGGTGTCAGTAGATCTACTTGCTCTATAAGCGTGCTGAAATCTACTTAAGGGCCTATCCATCAGCGTATGGTTCTCTATAAAGTCAGCCACTCCATTGTCTTCAATAGAAAAGATGTTAGGCTGACCGGTCTGAAGGACTTAGCGTCAGTATAGTCCCTCTTACCCGGTTTGGGGAGAAAAACAACTTTAGTTTCCCTCCAAGCCACCGGAATATATCCCGCCGCTAGACAGGCTACGAATATTCCCCTAATCCTATCAAGCAGGGTATCTATTCCCCACTGTAATAAGGCTGGGAAAATTCCATCCATTTCAGCTGCGTTGAATGGTGCAAAAGATAGTATTGCACTTCTGACACCATTCGGAGATATTACCCTTTCCGCCTCAGCTCGTCTTCTCTCACTAGCCCCCCTATTTACAGGAGTCCATGAGTCACTCGAACTAAAGCTTCCAGGAAAATGAACCTTCATATGCAATTGCAATGTCTCCTCCACTGTCTTAGTCATGTGACCATCGCTCTTGCGAATTAGTCCCATCCTAGAGACTTCTGTATTCTACATACTTCAGATGTATCCCTCATATTAGAGCAGAATTCCCTCCACGTACTTCGTTTCCGAAGACGTATTGTTCTCTTCAGGTCTTTCTTCTTCTCCTTATACGCATCCCATGAGATCGAGTCTCTCTCCCCCATGTATCGGTTAAAGGCCTTTCTTGTTTCCTTTTTCATGGATTCAATTTCTCCGTTCCACCAAGGTGTCGGATCTTTTTCATCCACTACTGTCAAGGGACAAGCATGCTCGAAAGCTAGATTATTCGTGGAGTTCAATTGTTCCACCGTCCGCTCCATTTCGCTCGTGTTGCGAGGTGCTCTGTATGGAGCACCTCCTATATGTACCGACAAATACTCTTCATAACTGGTATGATCAGTATTCTGCGGTATTCTTATACGTTTGCGAACTTTCCTCCGTCTACTACCATACAGTATATAGAACTGGATTGCCCTGTGGTCAGACATGGTTAATCTGTCCACGACCTTCCAGTCCTTAACACTGTCTAGCATATTGACTGAGCACAGAGTGATATCGATCACCTCTGCCCTTCGTGAATCCACGAAGGTGGGTTCTACCCCTCTGTTAAGTACCAGCAAATCGTGTCTTTCTACAAATTCCAACAATTGTTGCCCTCTGTAGTTATCATCTGTGCTGCCCCAAACCGTATTATGCGAGTTGGCATCACAGCCCATGATCAGCGCCATACCTCTTTGCCTGCAGAAACTCACCAGGTTGTCCACCTCCAGTGACGGATGTGTACCTGTCATCTCATAGGGAAGGTAAGCCGACGCAATAAGAAATGATCCCGAACCACTGCCAATCATTACTACCGTAAGATCCGGCGAGCAGAGATGTGTCATAGGTACTGTTCGTACGCCATGTCGCACCAGGATGCATGACCTTAATTTACCATCAGTCTGTGAGTGGTACAGATTGGCGGTCTGATGAGACAGGCCCCTGATATTGCCTTGGACAATCCAGGGCTCCTGTAGCAATGCTATATCCAGCTCATCCTCCTCAAAACATCGCACCAACATTGCTGATGCTGCTTTGCTGTGATGAAGATTGAGCTGGCATATACTTATTTTTTCCTGGTATGAGCCCACCACCTTCCCTGATAGACATCTCTTTTCTGATTTGCCTACCCCCGCACCAGGGAGGACGTCGTGTTCACTGGTCATTCGTCTTGAATTTTACTTCAGCCTGGTCAAGTCCGCAGTTGAGTTCCCCCCGGCTTTCCTGATGGCCTCCGCATCCTCCTTCGGACACCATATCGTGAGCACTACGCCCTCATTTTATGCATTAGCAAATTTTTCTGCGCGAGTAACACTCCATTTAGAAGTGTCCTTCACGCATCCATTTTGCTTCTGCAGCCTTTTCAGGATAATGTCTTTACCCTCGGTAGAACCGTGAGCAACGACGATCATCCTGACTTCGTTTCGCAGCGCCTGCAGGGTATCGACTCTTAGTTTAACCCCTTCCCAAAGATTGGTCAGGGATTTCGCTAGTTCGATCACCCAGCTCTTCGTCGATTGGTTTTTGCACGTGAGTTCAATAAACCCATCAACAAGTTTAGCGTTTCCTACGAAACCTATGTCACCAGCATCATCACCAAGGTTATCCAGAGCACACAGCAGTGATGCTTTGAAGGCATTCACATGTGTGTCCTCCAGAGGGCCCTCCATAGATATGTCAGTGACACCTAAAGTGAGATCTCCATTTGCAACTTGTGCAAAAGATGGTCTCACTTTTGCACCAACCTTCGGCCTAACATTAGTACTACCACTACTGTTCTGCTTCTGGTTATTGCCCTTTTTAGCCACATTCATTTCGGCAACTTTTGAGGGTTGTCCAATGGGCTTTTTTTGAGGATTCTTCTCCTTCTGTTTATGGACCTTTTCCGAAATTTTAGGGTTGTCACCCTTAAACCTCTTCAAAGGTCTTTCAACTTCTGGAGTCGTCTCCTCGCTTAAAAGGGTATCAATCTGATTTGTCATCTTCTCAAAAGCCTTTTTCTCCCTTTTACGTCTCCTCTTCTGCCTTCGCCTCTCAATTTTTGTTTTGAGCTGCAAAGACTCCGACTCCACGTTGCAGGGAAGGTTTGAGGTTCCTGCAGACTTGCCTAACCCAACTTGGGTAGGTGCGTCCGGTTCTTTCACATTCACCTCCATTGCCTCAGGAGTATATTTGGCGACTAACTCGTCCACCACCCGCGAGGTGTACCGGAGTTCCCACAGAGATTAACCTCTCCGCCTCTTCTGAAGCTTCCTTGTTCGTCCCTATAGGAGTCTCACGGTACAACGCCTTAGGAGTACCTTTACAGATTAACTCGTCCACCCCTTGCGAGGCGCACTTGTCCATCTCCGGGTTTCTCCTATGGTCTATTACAACCGGAGTTCCTTCAGGGATTAATCTGTCCACCTCTCTCGAAGCTTCCTGACTCATCCCTTCCAGATTCTCTCGGTCCGTTTTCGGTTTTTTATTATTTTTTATATTACGTTTTGTTATTCCCACGAGTAAAGGAGAAAAAGTGTCCACCCATACAGAGCTCCTTATGCATGGGTAAGTCTGATTTAAACTGGAGGTCGAGAGGTATCCAGAGTTCGCATACAAGAGATCAAGCACCCTCTTGCCCACGCATCCCTGGCGTATGCTGTTCCACCGTGGATTAGGGATTTTTTATAAGAGAGTTTTAACTTCTCTCCGCTCGACTTATTTAGCCAGACTCCTAGCAGAGACATGACCTACCTAGGAACCTGCTACCAGCCGCCACCACGAGGAGGTATAAGTCTGAACTTCTGATAGTGTACTCTACGACAACCGTAGCTATGTACCTGCCAGCTGACGGCCAAATTTTGGAGTTAGTCTGGAAACACACTCACATGGAGGCAACAAGTTTCTTACAAAGTTTTTTTTAATGTTGCAATTAAAACGAGAAATTTTCAACAAGTTTTTTATGAAGTTTTATAGTGTCCTTTAATGCCTGTGGTGGTTCTATTGGCAAGACATTTGTTTTTAAAACATTAAGGCACACAAGAATTGTCCCATTTACCGCAACAGTTACATGCCACTTTAAAACTAGCGCAATATTTTAACTTTTCGTGACAGCCCCTACCTCAAAACATCAGACTATAGAAAACCAGCCTTGCTGTTACACAGAAACGATCAGAGCTGACTACAGACTGTTAAAACAGGAGTGCACTACGGAAGTCAGTGCTGCAATAAATCTCTTGATTTATGTGCGGTTTAGCAGGCGGCGCCGTCCTATGAAGCCTTTTCTTTATCATGTTCCTGTGTTGAGTGTTTTCATAGCCGAAATCGTGGCGATGCTCTAGTTTTCGACAGAATTTATTTCAAGATGCCAGCTGGTACGACGACGTAGTTTCTTAAAATTTATCGACCACTGTTCGAGTCTTTGACCTATTAGGTGCGAGTTTTGCGATCGTTGTAGCTCGCTTTGCTCTATTTTTAACAATCATAGGTGACAGATGTTAAAAACCTCAGTTGCCACTTGCATGAAAAAGTGCGACAAATTGTAAATAGTGCATTGTTATTGAGGTACCCTATATTTTTCCAAAAGCAGATGTCATAGAAAATTCATTCATATGGAATTATTCTCAGATATCTTATATGAATAATTCCAGGGAAGAGTTCGATTCCTTTACATTCGCCTTTTAATAAGGTAATTCCGCACACAGTTAAAGAGAAAACTTTATTACGTTATCTCGGAGCAGGCACAAATCCCTAAAACTTAAATCGTATTCCATCCCTCTCTTCCAAAACGGTAATTAAATGTTTACCTCTATTGAAGCTGAATCCGCAGTTTTATCGATAAAAAACTCAAAAGTTTATGTTACTCGATAAAAGATTTGCAGCAAAAAAATCCTTGATGTAACCCCGGTAGAGGTGTATAGTCTCTGACTAGTTGCTTCGTAGACTAGACAAAGTTAAGCGAAGTAAGAAGCGACATATTAGATCTTATAAATCGTGAAGCACAGGGTTCTTAACACTTTCGATTAAAGAAATTAAAGCCATTTTAGAATTAAATTATTAAAAATAATAAAGCTTATAATTTAGGTAGGTCCTCGAATAAAACATTTGCAAACGTATTTGTAGGAACTGTTCAAATGCTATGACATACATCCATCCTTCAACAATTTCATTATGAAAGATATTAATATTGATTTAAATACAGATTCTGCTTTATTCTCTTACTGACAAAGAAATTCATTTACAGTATCCTTTTGAAGCAGCCAAAACTCGCCCTTTGCCTTTCCACGATGAGGATGGCAAAATTTTGGGCAATGTGCAAATGATGACACAAATGGGTTTGTTTACCTACGTCAACGTCAAAGCGCTGGATGCTCATGTTCTTGAACTGCCGTATGGCAAAGAAAATCGTCTGTCTATGTTGGTCATTTTACCAAAAAGAGGTAACTGTGTTGCCAAATGAAGATGTTAGCACTTTTATTCTAGCATTTGCAATTGTATGTTTGCCTTTGCAGGTATCAAACTCAACAAGGTTGTACATAATTTGGCAATTGTTGGCCTCAAACAAATACACCAACAACTACAAACTGCTGCTCAATATTATGATGATGATGAAGACAAACCTGAGGTTGAGGTCTTTATGCCCAAATTTACAACAGAGTCCCATTTCAGTTTGAGGCCCATTTTGAGAAATGTAAGTTTTGTCTTTGTTTGAAATTTAATTGACAATTGATTGACGAGTTTGGATAATTTTATTCACAGATGGGCATTAAAGATTTATTCGATTCTTCTAGTGCGAATTTGGATAAAATTGCTAGAGATAATTATGTATCGAGTATATTCCATGCTACTCGCATCATTGTCAATGAGGAGGGTACTGAAGCTGGTGCAGTTACAACAGCCGTGTTGGTGAACAAAGCGTCACCTACACGTTTCTATGTGGATCGCCCGTTTGCTTATTTGATTGTGGAGAAGACAGCAAATGTTTTGCTATTCGCTGGCGAAGTCAGATCTAATGTTTAAACAAATGTCACTTAAAACTTTACTTAAATAAATAAGTTAATTAAATCAATTGGTACAAAAAAAATAGCTTGCTTATTCGAGGTACGATTTAAATATAAAGGGAATTTTAGAATTTTCCAATAAAAAAAGCCTCATATCTCAGCTGCCGTTTCAAAAACTGTAGAAAACTATGCATGTAGGAATCGACAGTCACATTTCTTACATACACACAAAAAATATTTGAGGTAATCATAACTTTAAAGTAAAATATAGCAGATAATAGTATCGCGGTCTCTTGCAACGCTACAAAAGCAAAAATTTATGTTGTTCTGATTAACAATGGTAGAGGAAAGAGCACATGCAGCTAAATCCATCGAATGCTTAATGGCAAACGGGTTATCCACTTAAGCCACCGCAAGCTCTTCGTTTGATAAAACATCAAAAGAGTTTTACTTACTCTGTCTCTTAGGAAACATTTACAGTTGGAGTTATTATACTATTTTTGCATAATTAAATCAGTTTGTTTATGGTTCCAATATTGATAACGATTTTATTATTTAAGTCGTGGCTATGTTTAGAATTTTTATGGATAAATATCCTTTAATGATTAAAAATAAACAATAACTTGTTTGTTGCAACTAAAGCAATGTTAAAAATGTTTTCAAATAACCATTATATGTTTACCACAAAGACCACAATGGTTGTGGTGACTGTGTACCAACCATGTTTTTAAGGCGTGTAATTTCTTAAGTACCTTCTAGAATGGAGCAAGTGTTGTAAGACTTATTTAAGGAGGACAATCATGCTATTTAAATTCACCGGAACTTGTTTTTAACTTCCCAGGATATGTCGATAAATTTACTTTAAATTTTTCCTTATCATAAGACAAGTCTGTGGGCTTGTGAGTGCAGATTTTAGACTCATTTTTAAATAAATTTACAAAGATACACCATTCCGCAAGCAAGTATGTGAATTCGCAAACTGGTAGAAAAATGTTTTGGCAGGTTCAACCAGCTGAAGACACATTAAATTAGCAGCTCGGATTAAATGTTTTATCTTTCTAATACACAGGCTTTTTTTCGGTATGCAAAACCCTGAATAGGGTCAAATGCTCTCATCAATTGAGCTGTCCGCACGGACAGCCTACTTCTCGAATAAACGTCGACGTCAACTTCACTGTCTAACGGCATACAAATTTCCATAAAAGTAGTCCATAGGTGAACGTAGAACCTTAGAATTTTAGGGGAATGTTAGAGCTCCAAAATCCTAATATGCAAGGAAGTTCCTTTAAAATACTTTATGGTCACCTAATTGGCGCTTTGCTTGAAAATTTAAAGAGTCTTTAATAAAAATTCTAAAGCTGATATCTTCAAATCATTAAGTTTCTCTTAAAATATTCGCTCTCTCAGCAATTGTATAAGAGGGCCAACAAATATGCCCTCTTTCATTTCTGCATCACTCAGTTTGGGATCTAATGACGCGTTTTCGATATCTTCTAGAATAGTGAACTGATTGAAACTGTGAATTTTCTGTTGACTGAAGGATCTGCATTTCAGCAGACGGCAGAGCATTTAATTTTTCTTTTTGTTTTAATTTTAAAATCTCTTGTGTCACCAACACAAAAGTAACAATTGGATGAGTTGCCTTTTATTTCCCCCAGTCCGGCCTCTGAATAACCAGAATATAATATAATATATTTAATATGATCGAAAGATCCTTGAAAACTTGTGGCGAAGTCGCCAGCAGTTGTTTTTGAACAACCTTTGCAATTATTTAAGTTTATATTATTTTTCGTTAATTCAGTTCAACTTATATTAAACAACAAATTTTTTTATTTTTCCAACTGTTCGTTAATAAATCAAAAAGTGTGACTTTGATTTTTAAAATCCTAAAGTTGATATGAAAAAGTCGGAATTTGTACTAAAGAACGTGTACGAGTATATATCTCAAGATCAGTTTGTTTTGCTTAAATGGAAAAAGTAAACAAATGATAATAATCGTCTTATGGAGTTGCATATACTTGATTGAGTGCAAGAAACGTTCCACCAATATCTTTGCTATTTCCTGAATACTTAATAGGACTTGCCTTTTTGAACTCGAGCGTGTCATGCCGGTCGAATCAATGTTTAATTGGATTTTTTAATTAATGATGGATATGAAAAAGCAGTTCTACCCCTTGTAAAGAAGAAAGAACCGCTGCTTTAAAAGTACTGAATAATCGTCCTGAATGAGGACTTTCACTGGAGGAAAAAGTTAAACTGACCTTAAAAAAAATTTTTTTTACTCAAACAGAAAGACAGAAATGAAAATAAAGCAAACCATGCAATTAAAATTACCTAGAATAAAAAATATATAAACAAGATCTATGTTTAACTTCAACATGAACGTACCTGAAACTCTACAAGTTACAGCGAGCTCTAAATATGGGTCGATTTGTCTGAAGCTACTCGTATGATCTTAAGGTTCTATACAATTTGGACCTGTCTAGTACGACAATTGCTAAAAATCAATAAATAATTTTGATTTACCTTAGAATTTAACATTGAAATAGAGCCGATTTAGATACAATATATATTTGAAATTCATTTTGATTTTATTACAATATCAAATTTATTTACATAAATATTTCTGACCTACACAAATTATTCGTCTTAAATATTTCACATAAAATACGATGCTATATTACTTCAATTTTTAATGCCTCTGGTATTTGTCTGGCAATTATTTAAAAACCATAGTCTTACTTTTTACAACCTACAAATACTATTGACTCTGTCGTAAATCTTTAAAAGGATTTGTTTTGTTGCAAATCTCGGATTTTCAATTGTAATCTGTAACACAACCTCTACCACTAAATATGAAGGCCATAGATAAAAAACGGTTATTACTAGAACAGTTATATGGTGCACAAACAGCATAACGCATAACTACTGGTATCACTTGTACTTATTTGAGTCGACTCTGGCAACTGGCAGATGTAGTAAGGGGTTTGGACTTTATTTGCCTAGCGATGTTTGCAAATACATTTATTGAATGTGCAGTTTGCAGTTCGTACAACATCTGTACGATGACATAAAAATGGTCTAAAATGAATTTATTTTATGGATTACGTGCACCCGAGAATATTTAACACAAATGTTGTATACCTATGCGAGGGATCTTAGAGCAAGCTGGTATTTTCTCCTCTTTTTTTTTGAATACTTCATTTTTATGCCCTTCACAAAAATGAAAAGGCATATGCAGGTTTCTCATTGCGTTTGTAATTTATACAATAATCATTCATGACCCGATAAGGTATCTATACTCTAGATCCTTAGAGGTAGGGAAGTTCACTTACCGACATCTGTCTGTCCGATGTTGATGGCACTACCATAGAAGATCTTAAAACTCGGACCATTTGTTTAGTGCATTGGGCGCTATAGAAAATCAGCAATATCGGACCACAAGCTTCCGAGTATGTGCCAAAATCCCTTTTTCTGATTTATACACAAGGCCATAAAATTCGCATATTCTCAATTCTTATAAAATTTGCTTTAAAGTCCTCCTACAGAAATGACCATTCCGAGGCCTCTTGTGGAATTAAATGTTGTATCGAATTAAAAAATAAAAAAAATCATAATTTCAAAAACTAACTGGAATAAATTTTTTTTCCAAAAATCAAAATTAAACAAAAAACCGAAATTTTGCAAAAAAAAATTAACAAATTTTAAATACTCACCACAAACATAACGTAACTAAAATTTTTAAATTCAATAAAAAAACCAAAAATTAAAAAGATTAAATTTCTAAAATAACCAAGTTTTACAAAGAAAACAGAAGTTGAACCAAAAAATTTCTTCGAAATTAATCCCAAAATCGAAAAACTAGAATAAAACAAAAGAATTGCAAAAAACGAAAATTCACCAAGTTTTTAAAATTGAAACTAAATTTAAATTTCACTAAAATTTGCAACAAATAAATATATTATGAAAAAAGTCGCAGTTTTAACAAAATCGACGATACACAAGCTCTAAAAGGCCTATCTATGGCTTACAAAAATCTTATTTTCATAAACAAGTAAGCAAAAACAAACCAGTATATGAAACTTACCAAACAAATTTAGCAAAAGACCGAAATTGCACCGAACACTCAAATACTGAAAATTTTACTAATAACCCAATTCCACTATTATCTACAATTCAGAAAAAAATCTATAATTTATCAAAAATTAAGAAGCATTCAGAGGAAGAAAAACAAACCGATCGGATATGCTTATATTATGACGAGAGGAAAGCTGAAATGTAAAATATTAAATAATAATAAACCAGAGGCCAAAATTAAATATCACAAACAATCCTTTCCACCGGGAAAAATCTTTAGTACATTTTTAGTATTTCATACTTTTGTGAAGGATATATAAGATTCGGCATAGCCGAATATTACTATTTTACTTGTTTTTAGTTACTTATTTATTGTCAGCAGCTTTGAATAATGCTACAGTAGTACTTTGCTATAAGAGGTCATTTACAAATCCGTTAAGTTCTTATAGTGAAATGGATTTTTAGATTTTTTTAAAAGAGCAACGTCTGTATAAAAATAAATTTAAAAATATTTGTATAAAGAGCGCGTCACTGTTGGTATTGATTAATACAAGCTGTATGTGAGGTATGAACTATTATTATTTGTTGTTTTAGGGGCTCATGTGTGCCATCCTACATGGAATACGCCTTTGTTTAAATATCGTTTGTGGCTTTAAGTTTGTAGTGATTTGATGTACGCGCTGAATAGTGCCCTTCACAAGAGATAGCCTACTACATGCTGTTGGCGCCAATCGCTCTGTTAGGGGTTAAATTTTTAGTGATTTGATGTACACGATGAATATGGATTATAACAGGACATATATTAGATTGCCGATTAATCATGGGCCCTTCGCCTACTACATGCTGTTAGCGCCAATCGTTCTGTTGCACGAAGATATTGGCAGATTATCTATAGGGATTAAATTAGTGCCCCATATGATCTGTCTTTTTTTAAATGGACTAACATTTGGTAAGAGCCACAAATCAGGCATGAAATTATGTTTTAACTATAAAAATGTTATGGAGATTATAGATACTATGAGACTCTTGAATGTCCCATCTGAATACTCTTACATATAGTATGTAGAGTTGGTTCTACCATTAGAACGAACTTTTTGTAGAAAGCGATGATTTATCGACAATAAATGGATTGATTCTTGAAAAAGGAACAAAGGTATGAAAAAGTATAAGGACACGGGAAACCAATTTTACATTTGAAAACAACACGTTTCGTAGCGTTCAAACTAGAATATTTGCGGCGTTGAGTACACCAGTGACATAACTCACAAAAACATAAAAATATGTACGAATAAATATATATTCATCATCTATGTTAGGATTAAGTTATGTTTACAAATTCTATATCACAATTCAAGTTGTGTTTACAAGTCATATGGAATGACAAAATTTCTATCCATGTTGAATTTCATGTGTATGTCAATACCATTTCTTTATATCGGGTTTATAATTTTTATGCTGCGTTAGTCAATGTCATATGATATTAAAATAAAAACGTTATGGAAAATGAAAATAAAAGTCCTAAAACAACTGATTTTCAAAATATTTCTGAAAGTGGAAAATAAAAAGTACTGTAAAATTTTTGTTCCATTTTATTTATTTTAATAAGAAACTGATTTTAAAACATTTGAAATTGTTTCATGGAGGGTAATTGCAATACCAACTGCAAAAAACAGCCAGTGATGTCAACCACACAGTAAATTCAAGATTGGGCGAAAATCACGGACATGTACAAAAGTAATGAAAATAATAAATATTAAAGAAAAAAAGAATTTAATCAGTAGCGTTGATGTTTTGATTCCTGATTTTATATTCCGATGGATGACTTTATGTAGATTTTTGGATCGAATTTAAATCATCCCTTGTCAAGTTTAGGTTAGAGACAAACCGGTTTTATTTTTCGATGCGATGTTCTTCTAATTCGGTTTTGCATATGGAATAAAATTTCTTTTAATACATTATCATAAGTTTCCGATAATCTTTATTACCCAACTTCTTTTATATCATTTGAATCTTATTTTTTGGTCTCCATTTTAAGTTCAAATAATTTAATATTGGTTAAGGAAAAAAGTGTGAAAATACGTAACCTCTTATGGTCCAGATTTTCTTCAACACATGGTCTCTAATAGGTATGTAGAACACATATCTGTGATGAACAAATTTGGAGTATCAGCATTTGTACTGAAAAGGTGGCGGTAGGCCTCCAAATGAAAGACAGGCTCAAGTGATGCTCAAGAAGCCTCTCAGGAGGCTGGCATACATACTTTGTCTGAAAGAGGGGGAATGTTGAGCACTGGCTAGCATAAAGTTTAGGACGACGGGCAATTATTTGTAAAATGTTAATGAACTAAGCCTTAGACAAATG
Organism: Phania funesta; assembly: GCA_963932375.1. Classification (NCBI taxonomy): domain Eukaryota; kingdom Metazoa; phylum Arthropoda; class Insecta; order Diptera; family Tachinidae; genus Phania; species Phania funesta. Next base: position 95,101,652 of record OZ010653.1, on the reverse strand, counting down.
CCAGCAACTACAAAATACTTTGTGATGAGAAAGAAGGTCGACAGTTACCTGTAAACAGCTTGAAATCACTACAATCAAGAGTAAATCAAAGTGTTAGCACGAGAATCAATGAAATAAGGTAGTCGAAAATTACAAACCGGTTGCCTGAAACCAATTCGCGGAACGAAAAAGGTCGGAAAATGGTAGGCCTTATAGATATATATAATTTATCGAAGAGTTATTTTGATTCGAAAATTCTTCACCTTAACGAACTTTCGAAGTGGGATCGGTGATTTTTTTCTTAATTATGTCATCTTCAGATGGGGTTTCTTTTAAATAATTTTCTTAATAACCCTTCAACTAGTTTATGAATTAAATATTTGTATGGAAATAATTTAATAGAAATAAAAAAATAAATGGAGTATATAAAATTTATTTATGATAAATAAATAAATAAATAAATGTTTACACTTAATTTCAAATAATTGTTGCAAACAAAACGAATAGAGAATTAAAAGATAAAAAAAAACGTAAAGTAATGACATTTTCCTGCTGATATCTAAAGCATGTAATGATGATTTGTTAAAATTTCCGGTTGCCTGATTATGTAGGTGGATAATGATGAAGGGGAAGAGACATTAATGTTTAGTAGGACACACAAGATTTATGTAGACAATTTATTTGCTCAACTGAAACAAACAAATGCAAAAGATGAAATAAATGAGCTTTAGGTTAAACAAATAAGTAAATGATATAAAAGAGAAAAAAAAGGAAAAAAGCCATAGAAAACAGGACTACAATTGTAATAAATTGTTTGTAAATCTAAAGAGGTTTCAAGAGAAGAGTTTTCTTTTGAAAATTTTGCTGATATGTAATTTGTTCAGTCTTCATGATAGTAAACGCACATTGGGCTGAACGTAAAAATAATGAAAATGGTTGTTTTAAACCATTGATACGTAGGAAATTATAAAGCTGGCCAAATGATATCAGGACACTAAACACCCTGCTAAAATACAGGGTGCGGTTGGGGGTGCTAATAAGATTAAGATGGGATGTGCAAAATTTTTAGAAATACGATATGACTGCGGTGACTTTTTAAGTCGTTTTAAAATTCATAAATTTTTGAAACAGCTTTAACATTTGCCATTCAGTTTAAGCCAAACTCACAGTAATTTGTTTTATTTAATGCCAGACAATATTTTCAATATTAACCAATCGATTTTATGACTAAAAAATATATTGTCTTTAACAGTTGCATTGGCAGACTAAAGGCAATAAATCAGAAAAATTCATATGCATTTTATTGCCATATATTTATGGCTGACAATAATAAAACGATGTATGGTCTAACATTTAAAACACACACGCTGCAGACAAAAGCTTTAATAAAATTTATGTGTGCCTGTGATTTGTTTCTTTCCAATAATTTATTAAAATTAAAAAAAGGTTGATAATAATAAAAATTTATAAAACACATGTTGCCTTATTCGGTTTATATGAGCGTGAACATGATGATACATTTTATCACGATAACGAAATTTATAAAAGAACATAACTTTTTTAGTGGAAAAACGCCAGCCATATTTCTGAGTTAATGATAAAATTGTGCAAAAATAAAATCGATCGTGCAACTTAGGAAAGTGTATCTGAATCTTCATAATATACATGTAAAGAATAATTAATTCTCTCTATCGTGTTATATTTAGCTTTTCAGTTCACAATTATTTTCACACCAATAAAGTAGATTAAATATTGTTCATTAAATACTTAATAAAAGGATCTTAAAAATACGAAATATGTCTGCAATTATGTCTACAATATAAAGGGGATTTTAATAGGTGCGAGTCGATATTATCTTGGTGGTAAAATCACTGTGACAACTTACACGATTGAACAACAAATTAAAGACATAAAATTTCACTATTAAAAGTAATATTCATTATGGCAAACGCTGATCATACTTGCTTATCACAGTTGACTTTCCAACGTTTGTATATGATAATAAACTGCTATCGACCGTTTCCCCCAAAGCTAACATTACCCAGGCCCTTGCCGAGGCACGCAAAATTAAATCAATCTGATTTGTGTGGCTTTACAAATCATAATCTATATTATACCAATATCAGCTCAGTCTTATTGGAAAACTCTTTTCACCTATGTCTACGCATATTGTAATTACTTTTACGGTCATCGAGCCAGAACATTCATGATTAAGGTATGACTCATCTTTATTTTTTCGCAACATCTAGCGGTTTATTTTTAATATTCCTTCCATGACTAACAAAATTTGTAAAAAAAAATGTTTAAGTCAGGTTAATTTAAAGTTTTGTTGATATTTAACTTCCGCTTTGTTTGGTATCTCGTCTAAAGGTACATTTTGTTACTATTTAACTTCGATAGCAACCTTTGAGTTAAAAAGCTAGGAACGATATTATAAAGCATAAACAATCCTAAAGTCCCTTAACGTTATTGTGTTTTTTAGCTTTGTCATTTTTTTAAGGAAAATTGTTTAAGGAATCCAAATAAAGAACAGGTATTTTAATTGAATTATTATGAATTCCTTTGCTTTTTTTATTTAAAAATTTATTTTAATTTAGGTCATCATGTTAGGGAAGGTAATTATAAGGTAATAAATATATTTGTTAGGAAATATACTGCCGTACAAACTTAATTATTGCAGAGCTTAAAATTTTCATTGAATAATTTATAAATTTAAAGAATTTTAATAAAAAAATGTATTGTCTAATTTATCAATTAATTATTCAAGCTTTAAGATCATAAATAAAAATTTTTCTTTTGAATATTTTTGTTGGTAATACTACACAAAGGTATAGAAAATAAAGAATTAAACTTAATTAATTAATAAATAAAGAAAACGGCCGAAAAAACCTCGAATAAGTTTTTGCTTATTTTCTTTTGCCCCATTTTAGACTTCTAGTTAAGTCCTAGAAACAGTTGTCAGGTAGCAGCAACTTTACAAAAATTTCAGAATTTTGTTGTTGTTGTGATTATTGGGCTTATGGTTAAATTTCAGGCAAATTATTGCCTACTAATTATTTAAAAAAATTGTGATACTTTCTTTGGAAGGGCTTGGACTAGAGAAGACAGGTAGTGAAGTTGAGATAGAAAAGCTTCAGTAGTTACATTGGATCTGGTGTTATGTGGGCGTATTATTTGCACCATTTTATTACTTATTTTACTATCGACGAAGGGAGGCTCTGTACTACAGACTAGTATAAATCTAGTAGATATCAGAAAAAATTATTAATTGGGAGAGTCTGAGATAGGAAGCGAGGCAATTAAGGTTATCGAATTCCTAATAGTCAAGCGCTATCTCAATTTTTGTCTAATTTAAATATAATTTTTTTTATCACTTAATCGTTTTTATGAAGATTATACTTTTTAACCTTTTTTTTTTATTTTGTAATGAATTTTCGACTTTTTGCTGCGTAATTTATTTTGTTGGTCAACATTGTGTTATTTCGAATTATAGATTTTTTTCAGATATTCTCAATTGTTTTATAAAATTAAAATTTTGTTGGCTATTATAGGTATTTGACGTTGGTGGATTTTTTGGTGTTTTTTAGAATTTTTCCTATTTAAATTTAAGTTGTAAACGCATTTTAAGCCAATTAAAATCTTTTTTCCCAAATTAATGTTTTTTTTAGTTGGGTATTAAATATTATCGAGAATTCCAGTTTTGCGGTATGCGATTTTTAAGGAAATTTTATTTTTTGTGGTAAATTTTTGTCTTATTCATATTTATTAAGGCAAAGAAAAATAGAAGAAAAAAAAAATATAAAATCGTTTTCCACCTTGTCTCAGCGATTTAAGAATCACACTACCTATAGACAAGATTATACAAACAAGCTTAAGGTATCTCAATAACGTATCCATTACCCCAAACCCCTTACAATTGATGGACGCCGCAACTGTACGTTGAAGACAAATTCAGGTCAAACGAATCCCTAGTGAATATGCACGTGTAGAGCAGCTAAAATAGAACTGAAAATGTTTTTAGATCAACCAGAGTCCGAAATTCACTTCCTGCTGCTCCACTATAATATTTTAGTCTGAAGTTCATGCAATCATAAAGTGTGTGAGATGGATCAGTGGATCCACAACGCTAAAAAAAGGCTAGTATGTTTGATTCAAATGAATGTCAAAAAATCTAATCAAGGACGTTATTACACCGCAAGTATGCGATTCGATGTGCGGTTTTGGTTTTAGGCTTTCGAAGCTTAAAATTCTAAAACTTTTCAGGCTATGAGTAATGAGATTAAAAATTAATATGGATAAACACGAAGAGAAACCTACAGAGCGACTCAAATGTAGGTAAGAAAGCAAGTCTGTTAAAACTAAGCAAGTCAGAAATTAGTGAAATTAAAATTATTCTGACGCCAAACTTCAGATTATAAGCACATTCGCAACTAAAATAGGACGTACAGTAGCTTTCACATGAGTAAAAATCCAGCTCACACATTAACAGACATAGTTCTTCACAAAAGCATCGACTTGAAATCTTGTAGACGTTTGCAAGTATCACTTATAATGGAGAGAGTAAAATAATTCTAAATACTAAGTAAAGTTAGCGAGCATGAGACTACTGAATTTTGCAATCCTTCCAGCTTAACTTGAGCTCTTCTATTGATGGTTTGAAAATATTGATTTGAGTGGCGAAATCGTATCCTTAAGGATCTTAGCGGATCTAGTTCCTGCACGCAGAAATTTTGTCTATTAAAAACATTTTACGGTCAGATTTATAATAATATTTTTGTAGAGTTAAAATACTGTGTTTGTGGTTAGAATTTTAGTAAGAATTGTATTGTTCAACGCAATCATGTTGTAATTTTTATGGTTGGAAATTATTAAATAATTAATTGTAAGAAATAAATTCATTATGGCAACTAACGTAAAATTTATTATATTTTTAAATTATCAGTATGTGCTGGCCACGACAATATATTGGTGTAGAGAAAATAAAATAGTTTCACAACCATACGTTTTCTTTGCACGAAGGAGCGACTGTTGTGGGTGCAACTTACCTTTTGCTTAGCTTAAGTGAATAATTTATAAATTCCTAGTTGAGGCCGATATGCGTTGTTCTTGTCTTTCCAGGGGCACATGATATTTCTTTGTAGTAATAGCCGCAGTTTACCGATATAAAATCCATTATAAAAATTTCAGCTCAAAAGCTCATAAAGTTCCGGTGATAATGCGTCACTAACAAACTTCCAACCGATATTTTATACGTAAGAAGTAACATGAAATCCCGCAGGCTAACTATTGGTTGGCGTAGCACAGTTGAAAAAAATAAATTTTCTTTTGTATTTGATTTTTAAAACTCCCCTTTGCTGCAACTGAGTATCGTTTATTGGTCAATCTTTCAAATATTAACTTTCAAATTTGTTTTTACATTATTTGATTTTACTTTACCATTTATTCACCAACTAATTTTATTATTGTTTATTTACAGTTCAGCACTTAGAAATCGATTAATAGCAATTGCTATATTTGCTAGCAAATCGGTTTTTTTTTGTGAATTTATTAATAACATAAATTCGATAACTTCAGACATGCTTTATAAACAATCAAGCAATAAAGTATTGGTTAGTTTAGTTAGTTTGAAATAACTTTGCACAAGTATTATTTATTGCTAATTTGGGTTAAGAGGAGCGCTCAACGAGTAATTGATTGGCTGTGCAAAAAAAAAACAACAAGAGATTTTTACAAAAGAAGCAAATAATTAGCTAAACTTTCGAAAAATAAAAGAAATTGCTAACAGAAATAATTATTAAAACAAAACACAGTTGAACAAAACATGTTCAATGATGTTTAGGGCAACAAAGTCAAAAGGTAAAAAGTGAGTTGTTGTTCAAATGCGAGCGCATAATTCTGCATTTAGTTCAAGATTTAAAGTTAATTAAGCTTATCTTTATTTGAATAAATTTATACAAATTTATTATTAAATTGTCTGGAAAATTGCTTTCTTTGCTTTTTATTTTGATAGAGAATAATTTTCAATATGAATTTCATTTTAGATATTTAATATAAAATCTTTAAATTGAACTACTTGCAGATTATGATGATTTAGCTTTTATTTTACTCTAAATTCTTTTAAGCTGGCAACAGAAAATTTTTCTACAGACAATAACAGAAACTAGCACATGGGTAATTAAACCTTTGTTTGCTCTTTTATTTTACACATCATATACGTTTTTGCGCTAAAATCACAGTCGAGTGAAAAATATTTAGATGATTTTCATATCAATACGATTATAGAAAAATATGTAAGCTTAAGACAAAATGTAGGCGAAATTTCATAATGGATGTGCTTGAATTTGAACCGCGAAAAAGTGGTAGTACAAAATCTGGCTTATGATTTCGTCTGACTGCACGGCTGATTATTCATTTAGGTAAATTTGGAACACATAGTAAAAATTATTATAATATATGTAGTTACCAACAAACAAAGCTCACACATGCAAAAAAAACCTTGATAGAAGAAACCATAATGTAACAGAAATTTTTACTATTGAATTTTATGTTCGTAAAGACGTCATATTATTATTATAAATAATAATATGGGCTTTCTGCTTACCTTAATAATGTCTAATTATATATACATTTATATAAGTGTGCACCCGCGGTTAAGATTGGAATTGAGGATGCATTTAATAATGTGAGGACCGAAACACTTATGCCATTTTTAAACCAGTTTCTGATTCACCGGAAATTAAGGGACAGGGTCAGTTATAAGCTAAAGAATAGCTGGATTAGTAACGGTTCCACGTTTCCTAGATTAAAAATTAGATTAATTGACAAGATTATTTAGTAAGAAGTAATCTTTGACAGAAATCTGAGGTGGATGCACCACATAGAGGAGGGAGAGGAGAGCCATGAGCTTAAAATTGGGTCTTAAGCCGGACATATCATACTGCCTACAGAAGCGTGATCAGGTCTGACCTCTACTTCAGTAGTATTGTGGACAGCAGTGAAAAAGAGGTGTAGTAAAATCATCTTACAGAAGAGTTAACGAAGTTCTTATTTTTTATACATGAACCAGTGACCGGCATTTTTATACTTTCGACTTCCGAATCATAACATCGTCCTCCAAGCGGAATTTGTTGCGATCACGGAGTGTCTGAACGGGTTCAGTACTCTGACAGGTAGAGAGCTCCTAGAGGTGGACGTACAGTGGGTTGCCAAATTATTAGAGGTAGTCTACTGTTTTACCATTATGTGATTTTGAGTGTAATGGTGGAATTTGTTATTTATGTCCGAAGTGCTTTGAACGTGACTTGTATACTGAAGAAAAATTTGTTTTATATTTTAACAATATTTCACTGAAACAGTAAAAATATCTTTAATTTATTAAAATTCTTTAAGCTTGAAGGCCTTTTGTTAAAAATTATATTTTTATTTGTCGATATTTCGCTACTGCATTGTGTAGCATCATCAGGAAATAAAAATTTTACAAAACAACAAACATATAATGTTTATGAAACATTTTTGTCACATAAATTCAAAAATTTCCAAAGTTAACATTGAACAAAAATAATCTGAGGTTTAAAAATATTTTAAAAAAATGTAAATACAGTTAACGAAATTTAACAATATAAATGTTGTTAAAATAATGTTAATTATTATTAGTTTGTGTACCAAACTTATTTAAATAATAAAACATAATTCATAAAACCCTAAAAACTTACTTATAATAATCTTATTCTATAAAGAATTTTAATAAATTAAATTAAAAAAGTTCAAGAAAATCGATAATTTAAAAAAAAATATCTTTATTTTAAATATCAAAATTCATCTTTCTTTGTTTCGCGACTTTAGTACTATGCGGCACCTCACTACTAATAAGGTTGTAGAAACCAAATATAGCCTTTGACTGTCAAATTAATTTAAAAATTTTATAATAGAAGCACTTAGGAAATAAATAACAAATTCCAACATTACAAAAATCACTAAATACTACAGTTAGGTACACTCAAAGTCACATAATGTTAAAACTGTTGACTGTCCCTAACAATTTGGCAACCCATGGCGCGAGGCCGCTTCTGAGAGGTCATACAATACTGTGAAATCAAAATATGGTGGGGAGAATTATAAAGATGGGAGACTCAAAGCGGGATAAAACAAGGAGGTTGCAGAGATTAAGCAAATCAGAAATTAGGAAGACAGTGAGTGTACGGACGGGTCATTCCCACTTGCGGGCAAATGTGCAACGTATGCGGTGTGATGAGCGCAGTTCATGCAGGGAGGAGGTCCAGCAAATGGCACATTTCCTATGCCACTGCTTGGCCTTCTTATAAGTTAGGACCCGATAATTCGCGGCTGACACGTTACTTGAAAAGTCTCAATTGAGAAACATTGACTGGCAATAACTCAGAAGGTTTGTTTATGGAACAGAGTTCCTATAAGTGTGGAAGCTTTTTTAAGAAGAGGAAGCGCACAACGGGTCGAAGTACTAGCCAAAGGTGTATGACTTATTGCAAGCTCATCAACCATATAGTAGTCATGTGACCATGTGCCCATAGCAAACCAATTGTTCATTGCTCTTATATCACGTTATATGCCAAGAAATGCCTTGAATTTCAGCGTAAGAACCAATCATTGGCGTTCATTTGCAATTAAGCGCTTCTCGAAAAAAACACGCGTTTTCCTTGCTTATGTCCAAATTTTGTTAAATCCAAATTTTTTTGTTTATTAGAATAGAGTTATGAATTCATATAAATATTAAATAAAAACTTCAGCTATTGATTATAGGCACTCTGTGCTTCATCTTTGCACTAAACATAAAGCAGCATATCATTTCCTGTGAATGTTGCTTAAAAGTATTTCGTCCTCATGTTGAGAACTTGGACAATTCGAAAAGCTGCATTCTTGCGAATGAGTTACATTTCGACTTTTAGACTGAATGACTTAGTTTGTCTATAAAATTGCTGAACTCGTGGTTTAGGAATCCACAAGGTCCGGGTTGTGGGTTATAGATACCACGGAAGCATTTCCTTTTAGAAAACGTAGCTGCTCAGGCAATTCAAATTTTACTTCTCTAACTGCGAAAATAAGTTAACTAACACACTTTTCGAAATAGACTTTTTGATGCAGAATTGTTCTAAAGACTCCAATACGTCGCATTGTGGAATTTTGGTGTCAAAAACCGTATTTTTCAAAAACTCAATTTCAAAAGTCGAAGCAAGCAGTTTTGTGGAGAAAAGTTTAAATATGAAATGTGCATTTATGGTTTTGAAGAACTGTATTTTATGTTTGAGAAATTGAATTAAAAAAGGTATTGATATGCCTCAAAAAATTAACTTATTTTTGTTTTTCAATAGAAGAAAATAATGCAGTCCCACTATTGCCCAATAAAAATCAATAAAATGAAAGGTGCGAACGTTTTTTTTCTGTTAAAAAAGTCTTGTTATAAAATCGTTGCAAAAAACTATTGTTTACTTTTAAGCCGGGTATTTATTGAATATTCAATACAACAACAATGTATTAACAATTATCGCAATAAGAGCATTTTTTTCTAAGTTTAATTTCGTCAATATAACGCTCGATGTAAACCTTCATTGATCTAGCACCACTCATTAAATTTCTTGCACAACAAATTATAAAGCCATCCCACTGTGCGTTGTGTGCTAAAATATTCAATTGAAAATAATAATAAAATAATAAAAATCTTTAAAACGTAAATGACATATATGTTGTCAGATTGCGGGAGTCACTGCATAGTCAGGCAAAATAAACAAAATAAATAAATCTTCCCTGCACGAGATTTTTACTCGTATTGAAGCAAAAAATTACTCACGATCAAACGTGATCATGCATGATTCACACAAATTACGTGAGTGGCGCACATCTTTATTTTGATTTTCTATTCTATACGTTTGGTTAGATGTGGAAATTATAGTTTGCCCCAGTAACATTGAACATTTTGATCTTAAATTATAGCGGTTTTTATTTATAATTTGTATTTCCAAGATTATGTCTTTATTCGTTCAATGATCTGATTTAACTCATATTAGCTTCTATATTTAGAGCTCCTCGAATACAGCGGTTTGGGGGAAATTAAAAAAAAAAACCCTTTTAAAAATTTAAAGAATTGGAGCGACATGTTTTCAGAAACCTCGTCAGTCAACTTTTGGTTGTAACAATATTATGGTTACGTATCACGGCTGATTGTTACAGACAGAGGTTTTATTTATTTACATATGAAAATGGAATGTATTTTTCTCAATGATCGTAAAGATGATTTCTGCTGCTTTTGTCTTAAGTTAAATAACTAGCAGAAGTTAGGCCCTCGTTTAACTCTTCGAGTAAAACGAGATTTTCTTATATCAGCATATGTATTAACTCAGAGATTTTGCTTTTGCTGTCTAAATTAGATTCGTATATAAATTATCTTATTTGTTTTATCTTCTACTGTTGCCGCTGTATTGGTTTGAATAGAATCCAAAAACTTTTCATACTCTCACAAAAAGGCAACTAAAAAAAGAAAAGGAAAATACTCTGCATATCCTTTTGTCTTCATATATGTTTGGAATACGTTTATATTTATTTGTATGAGTTTTAACTGTTGTGCCATCAAATGGCTCTGTCATAGCAGGTTCTATTGTTTCCTTTACCAAAAGAACACACACAATTATATGTCACATGTACATTCACACACACGTAGGCACACCAGGCATGTGTCCGAGATTTTACACAAAAGGATTGAATTGTGTTTTTGTTCCACATTTTATTTCTTTATTGTAGACGAAAAACAACATGCTATAGCTTTTGTATTAAAGATAAGTAATTTATATATAGAAAAAGAAAGAGAAGAATAACTCTGTCTGAGTTAATATGAAATTATTTTAATTTCTTTTTGTTTTAGTTATTTTGGTTCTTTGGTTATTATTTTGTGAAGACGACAAAAAATAAAACCAATATTCTACATCAACAAATTTACACATATGTAGGAGTATATACGTCTTTGTAGTGCAAGTGAAATGTGAAATAACTTTTGTATGGGAAAATTTTGTGAGAGTTTTTAAACAAAGACTGTCCAGGCATGCGAGGCTTTGAGGAGTACAAATTGAAAGTCTCTTCGATATATGAAAATTGATCTATTCATAGCGAACCTCTACAACTTATAAATAACAACTTTTTAGGACTATGGATAAAATCTTACTTAAATAGCAACTTGTAGTGATAGCAACGGGAAGAAGTTTCTTGTATCGAGTGGTGACTAGTTAAATTAAGTTATGCTTGGGCCAGAGTGCCTTCTTGGCAAGTATGCAAACAATTTCTATCTGTCGAACTCCACTTTCGTGAAAACCAAATGTACTTGTACACAGGCTAATTTTATGGCCTCTTTGTTGGAGTAGATAGAACCTAACAGGGCCGTGAGGATAGTCTCTGAGATCACTCCAGTAGACCTATGAAAGTATACTATTAGACATCATTTCTACAACGAAAATAAAAAGAAGGTGAGATGAGCATGTTGAACATTGAGAAAATAGTAGAATCGAGCAAAGTGGGCCACAATTTTGCAAACTTTTATCCAGTCCATAGCCAGAAAGGAAAATCCTTGTACCCTACGCTCATTTAACTAGTAAGATCCTTCACTATAAACTCCAACTCAGTCTAACAAGGGAAATCTAGCAAGGCTCCGGCAGAGTACCTTTAGTCATGTCTTAACAACGAATCAATGTTACAAAACTATGATGGGAGTTTTGTTTTCACAATGGCTGGAATCTAATAAGCTAGAATTCTCGCAGGCGATAGCTTTTTGTATTGCAGGATAGGCAGGATAGCAAGAGAACTTGCTTTGAAAAAAGCGCAATGACCTCAAATTGAACATTTGGAAGGCGATGTTAGTTGGATGTACTTGAAAGAAGCAGGCTTAGTAACTAATGCAGCTCCTTAGACTCAGAACCACTGAACGGTAGAATAAAAATAATGATACTATGGAAGACGTAGGTCTTCATGCTAGCGAGTGTGTTCACTGAGTGATTCAAGTCGGTAGCCATCAAATACAAAAACTAATAGACAGTCGGCGGTTGTCATTGAGGAAAGAAGAAATTTCAAAAGTATTTTATTACTACTGTAACTTATTAAATATATCGCGCTACATAATTCTTAATATTACTTAACGGTACGTTAAACGTAAGAGCAATATTAGTCTCATCATGACAAAACCTCAATAATCACTTCGAGATACATATAAATTTTGTATCCATGAAAATAATAAAAAATAGGATTAATTTGCCATTGATAAAAGAAGAAAAGTTTGATTCTCATCCATCTTCTAATATCCGAATACTATCCATTCTGTTAAGACATAATTGCGAAAAAAAGTGTATCTTATTATTATTTCAAACTACTTGCCTTAGTTTGTACTATCTTCAGCTGTTACTTGAGGCAACACATTGTTTTCATTCCTTTAAAAATATTTTATAGTTTAGAAGTAATTTACGGAAGATAAAGAAGCAATTTAGTACTTTTTCTAGAAATACAAATGAATAAATATAAGAATCCCTGAGCTTCTTCGACTTTTTCTACTTGTCAATAATTGTATAAATTATAAAAGAGCTAAAGTTGGTTGAGTTTATGTTCGGGTGTATTTCAATGTCTCTCGTACATTTAATTTCTTAGTTTTGTATTAACTTTGCACTATGGGGATTAAATAAATTTGACGCCAAACCAAAACATGGAAACTATTGTAGATTAAGCAAGTGTGTTTTTTAAGTACAAATGTGAAGTAGTTCTTCTTGATTTTGTCTAATGGTTTTTTAAAAATGTTTTCCTCGTTTATATGTTTCAAAAGAGATGTAACGATTACGAAAGTTTTTATAAGAAAATGCTCAAACATGTTACTGTTGACGAAATTTTTTGCATGTTGAGCACAGCAGTAACAATTATTTTAAAGATGTTGCATTTTTCGAATTGTTATTTCGAATCGTATTATAACAAAGAAATGATGAAACGTGAAACGTGAAACGTGAAACGTGAAACGTGAAACGTATGCTTTAAATGGCAATTTACAACACTAGATAATGATAGAAATATTAATAGAACGTAAGAGCCTGTTTATGTATGACAAGTGAGCGTTTTGTCCACATAACTTTTGTTTTTGTTCTTGTTGTACTCGCCATAAACAAATAGGCTATAAACCCAAATTTTGAACGATATTTCTATTTATGTCGGCTTGAATTTTTATGTTTGAAATGAAAAGCAAAAAGTACTAAACTTGATTTTATAAAACGGCAAACAAAATTCAACTGCCAAATGAAAAATGATAAATTTGGCTGCAGAAATGCCGAAAAGACAACACTGACTGTCACGGCTGGTCCTGCAGTATGCATTTGGCCAGCTCCATTGTTAAGTAAATTTTTGATTGTTTTATCTTGCTTTTCGATTTCGTGTTGCGAGGACTCAGTCCAACGAGCTCAAATCATAACTCAAAGTCACCAAAATCCGTACCAAATGATCCATCGTTTTAGATGCGCCGGCTTCTCATTGATGACATTTGCATTACTTATTGTTATGGCCTCCGATGTGGATATAAGCTCCATGTGAGAAAAATTATATTTTGGATAGTGTGCTGTCGAAGTACGTTGAATAATATTGCGTTTTTATGTTGAATGTTAAAGTTCATTCTCTATAATGGAACCATACATTTAGAAAATATTGTTTTAATAGCTAATTCAAGCTACACCTTTGCATACATGTTGTATTGATAAAAGTACACTGTACGTAAGAGTATTTAATAAATTCAATATTAATCATACGCCACCGATCGTTTTAAAATCAATTAAAGAATTATTTTGACGTAAAGATTTATTCTTTACATCATTTGAACTTTTTAATTAGTTCTTCTTTAGATAAGAAGTTATTAGGAGAAAATCAAAAGACGGACAAAATGAATCAGTAGAGTTAAGGAAAGTTACACAGGTCTCCAATTGTAAGTTGTTTCCTAGATTACTTGAAGAGCTGACTTCAAATCTGCACTCAGTTGTTAAAAATTGGCTATAGTTTTCGAGATATAGCGTTATGCTAAACAGCAAAGAGGGTAGTAGCACGGCGCAAATTAGCACAATAAAATATTAAAATATTTAGTTTTTAAAAATTCATAATAAATAAAAATAGTAAGGATTATCCATAAATGCTACATATAGATAAATATATTTCAAATAAAATAAACCCGTTGTCATTGAAATTTGTACCGCAGTTTTGATTTTATTCAAAATTCAGTGGCTGCAGTTAACATAAAAATTCAATAAAAGTAAATTTTAAGAAAGAACTTTTTAATAAGTATCATGTTCTCAATGCATAAAAAAATATTTTTCTATAGGAGGTACCGTACTGTGTAATTGCTTTTCAAATCAAAAATATAATATAATCTTAACTTTTGCAATATTTTAACCCATTGTTCTTACGTTTGAATTAAGAATAAGAAAATTGTCAACCTTAGCAAAATGTTTAATTGAACAATGACGACCACAGATACAAAGAATTCAATATTATTTTAAAGAAAGACATAATATCCGGTAAATTACTCTGAGATAAAAGCCATTTCCTGCAACAAGTTTTCAATTAAAATTGAGCCCGAAGTGGATTTTGTATTTTAGCACAAAAGAAAAAATACTACAACCACATAAAGGAGTCTTTAAATAACCACACTTATATTTTAATTACTTCATAAATAAGTCAAATAAAGCAGTAAAAAATTTACTTACTTACTATTATGTATTGAAATATAGACTTTTATATGACTCAGCGATCAACTAAATAAATATGAAAATAAATTTTGAATTAATCATATGAAATTAACTGTCACTTTTAAGCAATAAAGCTGCCGAACAAACAATCGCCTAATTTTAGTTTCAATTAAAAAATTTTACACGAAAATTAAATCCAGAGTTTTTTCTCTATATGGTTATTGAATTAATGTTATTGTGTTCAAGAGCTGATTGTTTGAGATTACGTTAGTAGGTATTTAATATTTTATTTAATGAGATGATTTCTGTTATTATAGTGAATGGCTTTCAGGTAGTGTGTCTTAATAAATTTTATCGGGCATTACAGAGGTTCTTTACAGTCTAACCTAATTAAGGTTTTTAATTGCTGTAATACATTAAGATAAATTCGAGACTTTAATTCGTTAAACCAACACAGCAGTTACTACTAAGCTTTCGATGTAAGACGAATGCAAACCTAGAATGCCAACGAATAAAATTTGTTTTGAAATATATTGGGTCGTCAAGGATGAAGTTTGTAGAAAAAGTTAAAGTTTGCTGGTATCTTATAAAGATATAAAATTATTTTATTCATCAAGCAAAGCGATCATAATGTGCGTCTACATACTTTGAGGATAATTTATAAGCAGTTGTGTCAGACTCAATGGCGGGCTTTAGTAGATTATTATTGATCTTTGATTAAGATCGATCAGATGGATGATTTTTTAAGCCAAAGAAAATTGGGAAACAAATTTTATACTCTATGCTGCGTAATTCACTTCAACCGAATATATAATTTATGTTTCGCGTGATCTGCGATACTGCTTGCAAAAACTCGCACTTCATGACAGTATGAATTTCCAACCAATCTATTATGAAAAAACCCCATGAAAAAGCTAAAAACAACATGAAACTTGAAAAATTTCTCATATTCCATTTGTCCTGATAAGGTGATCTTTACAGATCACACAAACTTAGTAGAAAGACACAAAGAATACTGATAACGTGTTGATAACTGTTGACTATTAAAAAATTAGCTGTTCCGGTATTTAACGTTATCATATAAAATCAATTTTTTCTTAACCGAAATAATAAAATAACGAACGGGAATTAAAAATTTCTAAGCTTGGAAAAAATAAATATCTTTATTAAAACACTGTTAAGTAATTTTCAAATAAGCTATCAAAGTATGCAAGACTATGAATTACAAGTTTCATCTTTGTCAACACAATATTTTTCTGGAAATAAAACAAAATTTATTTTATATAGGAAAATTTTATTGCGTAGTTTATAGAAAAGTATTGTTAGCTATGATCTAAAGAAAGCCCAATTCCTTTACCAACATTGGCACAGTGGCGACTATTAACTTTTTTCACTGCAATAATCATAGATTTGAAGATAGTCAGGAGACTTTCTAAATTTAAAATAAACATATGTTAGTTTTAACCTGAATGGTTCGACTGCGTACACACATAAAGGAAAACTAACCAGCCATAGTTAAACATATTATTTTGTTATTTTAATTTTATATAAAGTACTTAAGCCATATACACAATTTTAAGTTAGTAGATGTGTTATGAGTAACTATAAATATTTTTTTAAAATTAATTCTCTTATAATTCAGATGGTGCTTAAAAAGTTATTTGTTTCAAACGTACAAATTATAAAGCATTAAAAATTTCTTTAGAACAATATTTGCTTAAATAATACTCAATAGTGTGGTAGTGAAGAAATTGGTTTGACTCTTACTTCTTTTATAAAACTTTATATTCTTCCACCCGATTGTTTATATGCGAAATTGTCCACCTTGGAACATTAAAAAGCTATTAAAACTCAGAAACACATATAAAAAGTATTAAAAAGTTTAGTTTCAATGCACTCTGTTAGTTCTGCAGAATATAATTTTTTAACCCGTTTTTTATAGAGAATCTTTCTACAGATTTGTTAACCTTTATGTCAGCGGCAACATACCTGGGTAGTTTTTTAGTTTTGAAAACGCTGTAGCTCTAAACTGGATAACCGGACCGACTTGAAATTTCTTGATATCCTAGTCAAAACTGTTTTACGCAACAGTTCCAAGTTAGGTTAGGATAAGATCATCGGTTCGGAAGATAATGCCCATTTACAAAGTTGCACCCTTAAGTCAACAGAATCCATACCTGGGTCAGTTTTAATTATTTTTGCTTAAAATTATTGAAATTCAAATACATATATCGCATTGAGGTAAGTCTTTGGAATACTCTGCGCACACTGGTTTGTTGCATAATGTGCATGCTTTACGAGTAGGGCGTCGTTTCGAGCAGATGTAGCAATTCCCCTTTACTTTTAGCCGGCCCGTACTATCACGTTCCTCCGATGCATGTACCTCAGCATCCACAACTCCGATGGGCCCACCTTTCATGGCTTCGATGGCGTTGCGCGATGAAAAAACTCTGGATATTCTGCTGTTATTCGCCCTTCTTTCCATTTCTGGCTTGCACAATTGCTCGCTAAGCTGATGGAGAAACATCCTACGGCGGTTTGTAGATGCCTTCAGGTGAGTGTTGTTGTCAATGTATATTACGTATGCAGCAAACGCAGCAACGTCCACAATATTATAAAAGAAAGCCAGAGGCCATCTATTTGTGCGCCGCTTCGTACTAAATTCGGACAAGCACTTGTCCATGTTATCAACGCCACCTTTGGTTTTGTTGTAGTCCAATATAAGCAATGGCTTCTTCTTAGGACCGGTCGTTTCTGTTGTAGTGGACAACATTACAACTGCCTTGTTTTTCTTGGGAACGTACGAGCACATCGTAACGTGATTACAGAACCCAAACATTTATGATTCAGGCTCACGTAGTTTCGGGTTGGCAAATGCTGCTGGCACGAATGTACGCCTTTTGTTGCAAGTACCCAATATAGATAAATTGTTGTCTAACATCAAAGTTTTTGCCAAGTTGTAGCTAGTGAAAAAGTTGTCACATACAATATTTCTTACACTTCCACCAAAAAGGTTGACACATAAATCCTTTACTATTCTTTCGCCAACGTTTCTTTCACGTTCACCACGTTCCTGTATAGATTTGTCCCGGCATTGAAAAATTATATTCAATTTAGTTATTTAGATTTTCAACAATTTTCAACAATATTCATTGTACCTGCAATGGATAGGAAGAAATGGAGTCGCACACCCACCACACTTTTATTCCATATTTGGCAGGTTTTGATGGTATGTATTGCGTGAAGCCAGTTCCACCACGATAAGCATATAATTGTTCATCTACGGTGACGTTGGCTCCAGCCACGTAATATCTACGAAGACATCTGTTAAGCATCAAAAAAACGTCCGATATTGCTGCTGCTTTGTCAGTTTGTTTTCGTTGCTGGCGTGTGTTTCCATTATCAAAACGTATGAAGCGGCTTATTTCCCAAAATCGTCGTACACTCATTGCGGCACGAAATAGTGGATGTGAAGTAGTTTTCCGCAAATCTTTAGTATGCACGTAACCAGAATGTGTAACGCCACTTAGCGAAAGTAGGCCCAAATATGCATCAAATGCACTTTTTGTTATGGGAATCCATGATCTCGGTTCTCTTGTTGGATGTTTTGCGTTGGCAATATCATAAAATTGCCTTGCCTTTCGATTTGATTCACTAATAATTATGTCGCATATTTCGTTTGACATTATCAATTGGAACGTTTCTACAATGGTCAAACCCTGCATTGCCCGTACTGGCCCAGATTCTGCACTTCTTAGAATGTTGTGCGTACGGAATATTACAGGTTGTGGTTGTATCGAGGACCAAACATTACCATCTCTGGCAGTAAAAACTTCGCCAATTTCAATTGGTGCATCTTCATCAGAATCACTGTCGCCCTCTGGGTCATATTCTGGTAACATGGGTTCTTCAACTTTTGAGTCATCTCCACCAATATCACCTAAAGCCTCGTCACCAACTATTGAATCGTGGTCACTTGTTTCTTCTTGGCTCTCTTCAAGCGCTTGCCGAATATATGCTTGTTGTTCTTCGTACGAAAGTGCGCTTAGTTGTCGTGGAGTAAGCTATTCACCATCAGCCATTTCACTTTTAATATTTTTTTATTTCCACAAAATAAACAGAAACGTCTTTTCACTTCGAATCACAAATGTAAACTAAATTTTCTGGCTATACTACAAAGAATGAATTTTCCGCAACAATAAATGTTTCTACCTGTCTATATTATATATTTATTATATATGTATGTCGTCTACCTATACAACCACTTTTTTCAACAAACAATGACTGTGAGGATGAAATTGGTTATCATAAAATTTTTTAGCCTTTTGTCCATTTCTAACAAACTAAAAAAATAATTCGGAAATTCCAACAAACCAGGTAGATACGTAATTTTTATGCTAACGACGTACCATTCCCCATACAAAAAGTATGTACATACCCAGGTATGCTGCTGTGGACGTGCGTAAAGCATTTCTGCTGTTGACATAAAGGTTAAATAAGAAAGGAAATCTAATGGATACACCTCTATTAGGAAATTTTTTATGTCCAGTTTTGTTGATGTCAGTAATGCTAACCCTTTCGCCATTACGATGAGTAATGGTTATATTAAATATCATATCACTTGCACTATGCCTTGTCCTTATAAGGGGTGCCTTCGATGGCACTATGGCCTAAAAGGAACCCTGATAAGAATAATTTTAATTTTTTCAACCATTTTGTCCATTTCAAAACTAGAAAAAAGTCTTGATCAAGTCAAATATAATCAGTACAATTTACAGTCTCTTGTATTTGAATAGGAAATTTCTGGTTTATTTGGATTAGTACGCAAATATTTTTACTAATATTCCAAATATAATTCCTCTTACCGTAAGTAAAATTTTCTAAGCAACTGCTTTGTAGCACTTATGTGGTTGATTATCACATTTCATCTACATTTAGTAGGTAAAAGAAAAATTCACCTAATATGAGACAAGATAAGTAGAGCACCTGAAATACTACGTCGTCTACACTTCCTTTACACAAATAATTTCTCCCTGCACTAGTGGGAATGAGGTACAAGACAAAACAGTTCAGGAAAGCCTTGTAATTTTATTTATCTCTTTTCCTTAATTTGTTGAAACGTTTGAAAATATTTCTCGTCGTTGTAGCGTCTGTAATCTTTCTTATAAAATTCTTTCTTAAAAAAAGTTTACTTATCAATAATTGCTGTCAAAAGTTAATTTTATTTTATCACAGCTGCTACCAACCAACTGATCAAATATTAAAAGCAAATTTGTAATGTATGATATAATTTAATGACTTCGTAATTAAGTATATGAGTACTAGTTCTCACAACACATGTATATGTGTCAAGAATACTGTGCTTGTGTAATAATTTCAGACCAAGTGTATATTAATTGCATAAACCACATTTCAAATTCTCATTGAAAACCCGCAAAATATTACATCATTTTAGAAACGTCAATCAAGCCTAGAATAAATATAAGACATACAAATATTTAAAGACTTAATTAGTTTCAGATAATTTAAATTAGGATTAATTACTCCGGATTAAAGTTTTAATGAATTGTAATTGTAATCGTAATTTATGAAGTAAAATGTTTTTTTTATCAATAGTGATAATGTTAATATTGTTTTTTTTTAATTTACTTATGCAATAAAATTTCTTTTCTTAATAAAATACCATTCGAAAGCTGCATCCACACTGAAAATCTACCTCAAGATTTTCGGCACGAATTTCCATCAACTTACGAGTTGATACAAAATTCTCAGAACGAAAAATAACGCTGAAGATGGCATACAGCCGAGACCGGTTCGTCTCCTATCTAAACTTGACAAGGGATGGCGGATATTCATTCCAAATATTTATATAGTTTTTTAATCACAACAAGAAGCTCTTTTAATGCCAAGTTTTAGACGAAATCACAAACGTAAATACAAACGTAGAATTCAAACGAGCACAAACATTAACAACAGGTAGTCAACATAGTGAGAACTATCAAAAAGATGCTGTTGATACGTTATAATTCTCATTTACCTGATGACAAATATTGGATAAAGCATAGTGATTTGGGAAGTATTAATTGAACTGTAGTTTGAGAGCTTATAAATTATTTTGTTTTTATTTATTTTTGAATAAAACACAAATTTATTTTAATTTTTATTTAGGATTTTATTAATGATTTAATAGAAAGGATAATAATATCCTTTTTCTTTTGAATTATTTCGATTTATAATTTTAGTACACACTTCATTAATTTTAGAATTATACTGCGCTTTTATTTCCAATGACATTGGCTTATATTCAAAAATCGATCAATGAGAAATATGACAATAACTGAACGTGATTGTGCTTGCCTAGTAACCAAGTATTACTTTAAAATTGGGCATGCAGAAACACGATAAGTTTTTATAAAAAATAAGCTTCACAACAATTCATACTTCATTTACTTATCTTACATACACGTGTGTGTATGCAAGAAAGTATACATGACTGTGCATGCTCGATCATGATTTGTTTATAGCTTGGTAACAAAAAGGTTTTACAAATCAAGATTGGGCATGCAGAATTTAAAATTACTTTTCTTACGTACAGCTTGTATGTACGTATGCAAATAAATAAGATTGTGCATGATCGTTGTAATTTGCGTAGTAACAACATAAAGTTAATATGTGCATATAGTATAACAACATTAGGGACATTCATAATCATGTATATATATTTATATATGTATGTTTTTACTATATTTACATATAACATGTACATATAACTCTTATACCCGTAGACCCAAGACGAATATAAGGTTTCCCAAAATATTCTTATATTTTGAAACTTTATCGTATTTTGTCCAAAATAAGGTCTACCGTATTTATCAGAGAGTTGTCAGAAGTGCTGATTCGAAGATTTCTGACTGAAAACTTCAGATTTTTTTAAACTCTAAACATATGCTAACTTACTTTAGCACCATTGTATCCTCCAGTAAATATGTAGGTAATTTTTAGTAAAGTTGTCTAGTATACAAACATAAGGTCTACCGAAATTAACGTATGCTTGTTCAGATTTTTCTGAACAAGTTACTTTTTAGACAAATATATTAATTCTTCCTCATTGTTTCGTTAACAAATTATATGTGTTCCTACGTATTAAAGGGAGAAGACCTTAAGTGAAAGCTTGGGAAAAATGAAATTGCCCTTATAAAAATAAAAGAAAAATAACTTATAATAACACTAGGTCACAGCGTAGCCAATTTCTCTTGCTTTTTTTGGATTTTAGCCTCGAAATTTATGTTATCGCTTAATTTTAAAATCGATCCAAACGAGCTAAATTAAATTTTCATTCAACATAAATTTATGTTAAAATTTCTATAATTTTGCAATAACTAAAAAACGTGGATTGAGTAGAAGCGAACTGGAGTTTTTAAAATAGGGTTCATTTAACTCAAAAGCTGAAACGATATTTTAATGTTTTTGAAAATTACATTTCTTAAAAAAAAGTATATCTTTGCCTAAAGAGGTATATTCTCAAACTCGTATAAAAAGTTATAATGTAAGAAAGAATGAATCGGGTTTTTAAAATTGTCGGCTGGCTCAAATGATAAAAAATTCTACATTCGCGTATCACTTATCTTACCGCAAAGGAGATTTTGGTGTATGATATAATGAAATACGAAATATAAGTATCGCTCTGAAAACCTGTAAAATGACCTTTAAATCTGTTCTCAATCCTCCATGTAAACATTGTTAATGCCAAATAAAAGTCAGATACAAAGACCGCGAAAATAGAAATTTCGCATTTTGTCCACACCGTGGACCACGCTTTTCTTTTCCTTTCCATCATTGGTTTTTTAGTTAAGTTGTTAAATTCCGAAGTTTATTCTATGGGAATTGACGAAATAAAAACGTTTAGTCAAACAACGTAACTGAAGTGCAATTTTACATTATGACTTCTACTAATCCTGACTTATGTATGAACTAAATTGACAAAATGCCGATCAGCTAAATTGGACATCGCCAGAACGTCAAACCGACTTAAGTTTCGGTTGGTTTAAGGCACATACTCATATAAGGTTGTACTGTGATCCGTATTGCTTGGACGATAAGATGGCTCAGCGGTTATATCAACAAGCTAAGTTGCTGTTACTTCAGCAATCAGAATTCACAATTCACCAATCTGCATGATGCATCCGACTGTATATTTTCATGTATGGCATTATTAGAAGTTATTTGTTTCGAAGTGACAAATGAGACGTTCTTAACCGAACTATTAGGATCAGAGCTCGCCAACAGCAATATATCCGAGTTGTGGTTCCAATAAGATGACACCAACTGTCTCATAAGCGATGCAACGCTCGAGATTATTCTGGGAAAAATACGGCAACTGGGTCCGTCACGGCGAGCTGTACTTAATTGGCCGCTCTGATCATGCGGCTTGACTCCCTTTGATTATTTTCTCTGAGGCTGCAACAAAGTTCTTAGTATATACTAACGCGCCAACCATTTTGGACGAGCTCAAGGCCAACGTTCGGCCGAGTTATAAAAAATTGGGCTTAGCGCTAGTACTGCCAGCGAAGTCTAAGCTTTTGCTTGATGTGCTATTATGGCTTAAATTTAGCTTCCGAATACAGCCTGCATCAATATGGCGTCTCACGCCGTTGTTGTTTTATTTAAATTTCTTTAAATATAATTATAATTTTTTCACACTTATACAAATAAGTTTTCATGCTAAAATCAATCAGAATAATCGCGCTAAAACTACAAGCAAAATTTTCCTAGGAATATTCTCAGAATCTCTGCAATCGTCAGTCAAATATCTATAAATCTGCTTACGTACCAATACCACCGTATGTACTTCCACTTACTACTAGATTGAGTTAAGTAATCAAACTCATGTTTGACGTCTCTTGTTTACATAGAACCCAAAAAGATTGAAATCACTGGCAGACAGAATTTTACAGTTTAAATACTCGTAGAGAAAACTTAGCCTTTTGTAAGTGAAATTCACTGGAAATTATGTGCCGCAACTCCAGTATGATGTTTTGCAATTAGAATTTAAAATTGCTTTCAAAATACTTTTTGTTCGAATATGATTGTTCAAAAGGACAATAGTTGTCATGAAGTATCCAAGTTATGGATGTGTAAAATTTAATGATTTCTTAACAAGATAAAACTTTGGAAAGTTTTACTTAAAATTAAAGATTAGAAACATTTTTGTGTTAAGAATTTTTAAAGTTGGTATTATCGATTAACGGCATCGTTAAATTAAATTATTGACATACCTTGATATTTTTAATTGGTATCAACTATAGATTGGTCCTACCTTTTAAAATATATTTAAACTGTGAGGGTAAAGAAAGTAATACTTCTTATATACAAAAACGTAAAGAATAAAAAATAAACATTTTTTTACAGCATCAACATATGAAAAATGGTCAAATTTATAAGAATTAGAACATTTGCTTTACTAGCATAATTTAAGAATCAACACAAAGATGATCAAAACTAGTCTATACCCAGGTGTTCTAAAAACCAGACCCATATTTATAGTTCTCAATGCAGATCCACCTAAACGTTAATCGATTTTAAAGAGCCTCCGTTAGAATGTCTGCAGGTCGAAAAAATAGACGAGTAGCAAAAATAGTTAAACTCAGTTAGCCCTTAAGAGACCATAGATCTATAAAATTTTTTACCTAGAAGGCTAAATATTTTTACTTTTCTAAAATATACCTTCCTTAAGCCTTGTAAGAACAGCCAAGATGGCAAGTGCTTATTTACAAGACTATTTCTTACAAAGTACAAATAATTTCGAATTACTGCTGCTACTTTCATTCGCGAAAAAAAACAAACACATTCACATTCAATGTGTAATCTGGTTGTACCCGATCAATGAACAATAAGTTTGTTGCCTTATTCAACTTTGTTTCTTTCTTATTTTAAAGTTTCTCTTATAAAGCTGCTAGCCTCATTGTATGTCGTGTTGTATTGTGTTGTTCTGGTAACCCTCATAACAAGAAACTTAATGACCAATCTGTTAGTTGTTATGTGACATAATTCCCAGCTTAGCCATTACAAATGAGTTCTGGTTGTACTTGTTCGACTGTATGTATGTATGTATGTATGTATGTTTATTTAATGGTAAATGGCTTTGGTTGGCAAAGGAAAACATTATAAAGAAAATCAGTTAAAGAAACAAGCATACAATTGAATAACATGCACAAGGATCATAACACTAAAGGGATACTCTAAGAGATAAAGATAAAAGATTCTTTAACTTTATACAAGATAAGAGAGAAATGGGTTGATTAAACTAAAACCAAAGTTCTTTTTAACACACTTTAGTTTATTTAAGTAAACAACATGGTTGAAAAGGTCACAAGGAATTGACTCAAATGGTCGAATATGTGAGACGGGTACTATAGAGATTTTTTGTTTGATGTTAGATTAAAGATGTTAAGAATTTGTTAAGGCAAACTAAAAAGGGTGTAAGGCTTCAGCGTTGGGGATAACTACATTAAAACTAGTTTAAACTTTGTTGATAATTTTAGTAAAAAATATGCAAAAGAAACTTTTAAAAAAAGGTTGTTTAAGAAAAAAAAAGAACACGATATTTTAAATTAATAAACGGTGTTATTTTAGGCTAAATAGTTGTGTGCTAAACTACCAGTCAGCAGCTTGTGGGTTGAATTTCTACCCAAAAACTATGGGTGGTTAAACTGTTACTTAACGATCGCCACTATGGTTTGAGTAGCAAACGCCCTATGTTTACTTTCTTTTTCGAGAACATGGTTTCGTTATACAAACCATCTCAGCAAATGTAAAGTGGTGCCCTTAATATTTCTTTTGCATTTGATAGACACCCGACAGTGGAGCATTATTCACTACTCAGATGACAGCTGCATTTACCATTCGTTTCCATTGAGTAATAGGCGAAGCCTATCGCAACCTACAATAAGGCAGAATGTATACGTCTCATCGAGACCTTGTAAGAATCTCTAAATGAACGTAAGACGCAATGTGCTCACTATAGACGCACGTGAGATTATATTGCTTCATATATTTAAGTGCCTCGATTTTTTAAAACCGTACACGAGATACTTCGCTTGATCTGATCTCTTTGTCCCATATATATCCGACCGCAAATTGAACACAACTCCCATTTTTGGACTCAATAAGACATCTATAAAATATGGGTTTTATTTCACTGTTTTATCGTAACTACGACGGAATCTGCTCTACTGAAAGTAGAGAAGTAGTTCCTGATAGTAGAACATACATATGTGTGTGCGTATAACACGTTACTTATATAGGACTCATCGTTCATGAAGGATTGAGTAATAACCGCTTAACACACTACGGGGACAACTTGTTATTTAGCCGTACTGTTTGTATGTGGAATAAAGTCTTTGCAGAAGCCTTTCCTACCACTTTCAATGGAGGAAACTTTTCCTAAATTGAATATCTCCAGATACTGCACTCGCTATCATCCCTGCCATAATATTTTATCCTAGTTTCAAAATAATGTATTGCATGTGTAGGTGAACAAAAAATAATAATGGTGAATGTCCTCGTAACTTAAGCTACTTAAAATCTGATAAAAGAAATTTTTAACTTACATTCACTGAATTTCACATTGTTTGACTAGTTCCATTTGGTCACTGTGATTGCAATCAATATATTATAAATAAACCATTATGTTAATCGATATTCACCTAGAATTTCTTTTTCAGCAAAAAGCTACGACATTTAAAAACTAGAGAAACGTCTTATATTTTTTATAAAAAATAGTTTTTGAATTCATTTATTATAATTTTTTTTCACAAATATCAGCTTTGTCATCACTTGACATTAATAGTTTTTTACAAAAATTATTTAGTCGGTAAATGATGTTAAAGTATGTCGTTTTGGAGTAATAATAAGTTTTATCGTTAGACGAAGTATATTTCAAATAAATACCAGGTTTTTTCCCCCTTTTTTCTATCTCATGAAGAACTATAACTTTCTTAGACGTCTAATGGTACCAGAATAAAGTATTAAGTCAGTAATGTCAAATGTGTATTTAATACGATATAATGCATCTCTAAATGTTACCTGGTACGAATTTTAGACAGACTACATGAATAGTTTATGCTTCTTCGTAATAATATTAATAAGATCGGCACCATCGTCGTTGTGAGCGCTATGGGTTAATACTGATTTTGAGAGAAAGTTTTGACATAAATATACTTAAAAGGACAATACAAACCAACATAAGTATCATGTTGGAAAACAGACGTATTGGTATTAATATACCAGTAGCCATGATCGAAAAAGAGTTTCAAAATAATTTCTTAAAGAGATTACTTACGACTTTCGAGGCAAAGTGACATTGAAATGTAAATTGCCGTAGTCGTAATATGAAATCAAATGGAGATATTTTATATATATTAATAAATCTATCGCTTAGTTGTAATGTAAAAAGTTTTAAATATTTTTGATAGCGACAAAATTCGAAGAGAATTTAAATGAAGCGCCTATCTGACTTGCCATCATTGCTCACCAAATGAATTTTCATGTTATATGTTTCACTTATGATTTCGTATTAAATATATTTGCAATCACTAATTGATTCTTTAAAAAAGAGGATTTGGGCATTAGAAAATCACACAAATTCTTTTAAATACTTCTGATTGGTGAGTAGTTCATTGTCGCATTTCCGTTATAAAGTTCGCACATTGCCATAGAAGCCTGAAGGGTACACGTATTCGTACATCATAGAAACATACTATTACTCCTATACAGTTCCACATACACACGCTCATATATTTGTACACACGTAGATTTCTATGTTGAAACAATTAAATTGAATCACTCATGTGTGACTGACTATACAAGAATATGATGATTAAATTCATGGCAGGATTAAGTCTTAAAGATACAGCTTTTATAATATAATTAAATATTTTTATTTGAAACAAGAGCGAGATATTTTTCTTTATTTTAGTACCCATCATAAAAAGAGATTAGAAGAAAAATTTTCTTCGCTTGTGATTTTTATGTGAAGACATTTGAGATTGGAAATATATGTTGGAAAGATATGTTCCTCCCACCATATATGATAACTTTTGGGGTTACCAAGGTTGAATTTAAAGTACTGTTTGGAATATTTACAGTTTTAAATAAAATAATTATGTACGAGTATGTATTATTTTAAAGAGTTAACATATCATTCATTTTATCAAGTGGCGTGTTTTTAGAATGTTTGTACAAACACAGCTAGTTACATGACGATTGAACGTCATATTCAAATGACAAACTTTATCAACTAGCACCAAGTTTATGACAGGCAGGGTTCTAATACTGAGTCGCCCATTCAAGGTATGACGGCAACTTACAAAACGACTGGTTTTGGAAACAATCATCCAACATAGGTGGGCCAAAGGCAAAACTAAAAATATAGCTATTTAATTTGAAACATTTTAGGTAAAGACCGATTTCTACACACGAATACGATCCAACTAATCGCTGAATTTTAAGTTAGTATCAAAAATAATACCGTTTGAGTGCTGAATGGGCTTCGGATCCTTTGAAAGAGGACCCTAATATTCATGAAAAATTATCTTTAGCTCACTTACACACAGAACAAAACAAGCTCTCTAATAGTTTTAATAATTTTTTTAATGATCCTTTCTAAAAGAAGTATCAAAATTGTGAGCACTGTTTCATTTGCTTTATTCAGCGTTGGCAGTTTAAAACTCAAACTGAGTTTAGTGTTATTAAAATATAGTGTAAAGTTATTTGTATTTAAAGTTAATGTTGTGAGTATTACACATAAATGTATTGACTTTGTTACTAAAATAAAATTTGCAGATAATTCCTTTGGGATTTTAAAGTAGTTAGTTTTTGTATTTTCTTGAACGTTTTTCAAGTGCTTAATTAAGGTTTTAAGTGTGTTTCCATTATCGTTCCGCAGTATTTTTTTACACATTAGTTTTTAATATTTAAATTTTTACAAAAGCGTTCAATTAAGTAGCAGTGTACTATTCCCTAACACAATTCAAACTCTTTGTTTTGAATATTTTGTTGCGTTATTTTCATTTTCTTGTTCCTTTTTGGATTTTGTGTTACATTAACTTTTGTATGTTTCTGAGATTTGGTGTGTATATATCGGTATCTATTCCCAAAAAGTTCAGATTGTGTTAGATGCCATAGTGAAGGACATTCAATACGTGCTCCTTAGACGTGTTACAAAGTCGGAAGTGTCTAATACAATCCTCGATCATCATCATTGACTCGTCACTATAGACCTGTTCGATTTCTGTTTAAGAAAGGAACACTTTGATGCTCAATAGCTGAAAAGGGATAATTTAAAGTTAAAACTGATTGGCTAAGCCGCGAACTATTTGTAACAGCAAGAAAAATAGAAATTGGTGGGTTGAAAAATACCTAAATATCCTAGACAAACATCCCAGCAGAAAGTTATATATGTGAGGCAAATCGTAAGGAAATGAACGTTGTAAATATATACAGACATAGACAAGTTCACGTGACACGATATGATTTGGGCTATCGTCCTTACGCCCACTAATATGATTTTTTAAAATATTTTCTCCAGATAATGTGTGCTAATCACGGCAGTTTTTATATATTAACGTTATTTATCATCGCAACCTGACAGTAAAAATGGCCGCTCTATCAATATAAATTTAACCACTGCGTTATAGATACATGCCTATGTTGATAAGTGAAGTATCCGAATTTGCGGGCGCTACAGGGGATATATCGAAGCAGACCACTTACTTTGAGGGTCCCTTTTCAAACCCCATATTTCGTAGATTTGATTTTGACCGAATAGAAATTTAAGATTACCATACCTTTATTGAGACTCATGCTAATACTATCCTTTACACTTGGCTGAGAGATTCCAGACTGTCAACTGGTCATTGTCCTTATCACTGTGTCTTTTGTAGTTGCTAGCATTTGTCTAAGGCTTAGTTCTCCCGTGACAGACACATTTAATAAGTTTCTGCCCGTGGTCTTAAGCTATTTCTAGACATTTACACCACTGTACGCTACCGCCTCAGCCTCTTCCTCGGGACTATCTTTGGATACAGAGCTGTCCACCCAGTGCGAGGTTGCCTTGTCCTTTGCTTTAAAAATCCTGCGCGGGCCAATAAACAATGGAGATACTACAGAGATGAACCTCTCTACCTCTTGCGAGGTTTCATTGTCAATACCTATCGGAATCTCACGGTCCAACGCCCTAGGAGTACCTTTAGAGATTGAACCGTATAGGCAATTAAAACCGGGGTTCCTTCAAAAAATTCGTATAGATCCCCAGAATAATGCAAAAAGAGATGCCCACCCACACGGAGCTCCTTAAGTCTGTATTAAAACTGGAATTCGACTGGTATTCAGAATTCGCATACTAGTTACCAAGCACCTTCCATGGCGTATGCAATTCCAAAGCGAATTGAACGACATCGTCGCGACGTAGACGATATGTAGTTCGTGTCGTACGTGACATATAGTGTACACTACAATGGATATTCTGCATTATTTGAGGACAAGATTGCTTCTTGGGGAGTTGAGGACAATTGACTTCCAGCACTCGACATGACCTCTCTATATTTATTCTTGTAAACCTATCTGAAATCGCAGTTCTATGCCAAAAACCTCAATAGAATAATTTTCTCATTATCCCTATAACCCAGGCCTTTTCTCACAACCTAATTGACCTTGTTCGAAAATGCTGCTCTTCATTGACTCCGCTTACATAAATATTGGGTGTTCTTGTACAAAAACACGCAGGAGGAAACAAATTTACCAGTAACCTCATTTCCAATATGGATACCCGAACGCATAAGGAATGAAAATTTTTCGCAAATTAATCATACGCTCACAGTACATACAAAGTTTAGCGTTCACTTGATATGGTATTTATATATTCGTATTATTTGTATCAATTTTCAATAACACGAGGGCAGAGCTTAGGCTGTTTAAACAAGCTTGGCACACACCTTTAAACTTAACAAGAAAGAGTTTAAGGTATCAAACAAGGTGAATATGAAACCAGTGGTGAAAAAAAGAAGAAATTTCCAACTGGTAGTTTATAGATTCGTCCTCTTAAATCTTAAATTCAAATATAAATGCTCAACCTAACTAAATTTCTCTTACAAAACCTTTCGTAAATTTCATCACATAAAGTACGACTGAATAAAAATGAAGTCTTTGAACAAACAAATAAGTCCAATACTACGTTAAACATTGAGCTATTTTTTGATAAATGAGATCTTGTTGAGATTTACTGCGAATTGATCGTAATTTTTCAGTTATAATAGTCGATATTTTTGTAATTCAATATTGCTTCTGTTATTTAGATTTAAATTTATAAACGTAACTATTAGCGGAATTCTTTAACTTTGTCTGCTCTTTCGCAGAAGTTGATTTGATTGCTGCTACCCACATTCAATTCTATTTTCACGGTTAGTTACCTTTGTACTGATGAAAGCTTTAGTGGTGATTCAACAATATTTAAAGTAGCTTCTGCTATAGGCCTTTTGAATGAGTGGTATTCTTTTACCAACCGCCACAGAGTATTCTCCCGTTCCATAGATAAGTGGGTATTATTTGTTGCCGTACTAAGCCAGTGAACCCACCTGAGAAAAAGTAAAATATACTGCGTATAATAGGTATAACTCGAGCATCGTTGCCTTAAGAGCATATTTATTTTTATAATTGGCACATTGCTTGACACAAAGAATTTCAGTTCTTTAATAGTTTTCTCATACTTTTCGGGATTGGACTCTTAAAACGAAAAAGTTATCTAAGCTACGTAAATAAGCGTGTGTTACTGACTAGAATATTATTGCATATTGTCTTTCTAGATATAAAATAGATCAGACTAATAGTCCTTCTTTACACTAGGACCTACATTTATCACAGCGGCTAACTATAATGTAAAGATTACCTTTCCAGACTCAAGATTTAGGAATCCAACACCAGTCTTACAAATTTTAAAAGATAAATCTTGGGCAGATTTCAATGCAATAGAAACACAGTGACAATCTTAGCAAACGCCCATCCTTGAGGTGTTAAAAAAATAATACCATTCAATCAAGACTTATACCATAATTTAAAATTTATGATATTTCTGCTTACTATTTGCAGACATTTCGCACTAAAATAAAACAAACATGGTAATTTGAAGAAAGACATAAATTAATCGTGTTCGAAATATTCTTTAATAATTTTGTGCTATAAAAAAGTTATTGCCTTGACCTATTTTTTTTCTTAAGTTGTGTTAAAATCTTCTGACAAATAAATTATTGCTTTAGTTTTTTATGAATGTGCTGTTGTTCGATAAGCTCACGTATATTTATATATAAAAAAGAGATCACATACTTTGGGTTTATTTTACGACTTTAATATTTAAGAATGAAGATACAAAGAGAAATGATTGAAATTTCTTTTTATTTGAGACTTGTAATGAAAAACACTAAAATTAAAATAAATCCAAGCAGTTATAGAACAACATTCTCTTTTTGATATAACCAAGTTTATAGTAAATTTTTAATAATCCCTTACTCCGCAACTATACTTACTTGTTATTAGCCTAGGGTACAGCAAATTATTTATTATTTTCCAAGTCTTAAAACAGTGTTATTACACGATAAGAATTATTTACCAGCTAAGTATTATTAGATAACCCCCTGTTTACAAAAGGAAGATATATATTTTCAGAAATACTTTTTTGATTTTCTAAAAACCTAAGGACGAATCGTCGCACTCGTGATCTAATCACATTGTTTGAAATTTTATTTTCGAATTCGAAATTTTAGATTATTACATACGGTAACGTGTAGTTAATCAAATGCCTTCTCTCGAAATGTCATTCGATAAGTTATAAGCTATCCTAACATATATTTTTGTTATTTATACTCTCCACCAAAGTTGAGACTATGGAATTCCTTTCCGATTAAAAAATATATCCCACCCACTCAAAAAATCTAAAAAGTTCAGAAGAGGTGAAAAACGATAAAGATTTGTTCTATGAATTGGTTTATGAAAAACCCTGACTTCGTAGTCCTGACTCTTTTTAATTTATGGGGCGATGTGCTAATTACTAGAAGTTCTATGTAAGCCATCTAAAAATATAAATAGGCAAATGACATCTTTTAACATATAGTCACTATTTTTTAACCTGATAAGAATTTCGAGGATCAAACCTTATGAATACCGGTCACAAGTATGGCCTCATTTTCCTTACGCATCTATTTACATATTTGCATACAGTGCTTTAGTATATTGATTCTTGATTTGTTCTTCCGACAGGGTGATTTGATGCAGATTTTTGAAACGTATTTCCGTCGTTCCTTGTCAAGTTTGGTTTGGAGACAAACCGGTCCCGTTTTCAGTGTCATTTTCGTTCTGAGTATATAATCACAATATGATCATTTTTTAACGATATGATGAAAACTACCGCCGGCTTAATGGGACAGTGTAATCGATAGTTGAAGTTTTGGTGGCATTGCTATTGATAGCCAACTTGGTAGGTAGAGTTTGTATAAAACAAATTTAAATGAATTTTTTGGTTATCTAAATAGTTTTTAGAACCTAAAGAATAGTTTATTAGTACGACTTTATTAAATATGTTATTTCTTCCTTACGATGTATCGGGCAGTACTAGAGGATCACTTTGGATGTGCAAATGTTTCCAGGTACACCATACAACATTTGTTTCTTCCTACATGCGGTATCCATATGCTATAAAATGTAATCAATTTGGAATAAAGTGTTGCAGTTTTATTAATTTTACGTTTGCTCACCTTTGTTTACTTATTTAGGATTTATTAGGAAAATATATTTTTATTCTAATACATGTCTAGAAAATGTTTTACATTTTTTAATCAATTTTGATTCGAATTCATGCGATGCAAAAGGGTATGTGATCACGAGTACGACGACTTGGCCCTTGGTATTATTTTACTCGCTAATAAATATGCTTTTACAAAATAAAAACAAATAATATTTTAAACTAAGTGTTGCAAAAAAAAACTGCTGAAATTTATTTAATTTTAAAGCAAAATTTTTGCTATAAAACTTCTCTTCAAATTGTTTAATTCTCTTCTTTTTAACAACGTATATAATTTAAAAAGCTGTTAAAAATTTGTTTACCCACAAAGTCACAAAAATCGTGTTCATCAATAACTTTCTATTTTCAGAGTGTAATCAAGTTTCTTCAAGCTGCATTCGGACTGTCACATCGTGCTATATATATATTGGATTTCCATTTTTTGCTGCTCTTAAACCACACTTTCTGGAATCCTCGCTTTGGCTGTCTTACAGCCTTACAATTGAAAAAACAACACCATTTGAAGCCCAGTATATTTGTAAGTATAAGAACTTGTTATTATAATTTTAATTAGTAACCTTGTTTAAGACAACAATTTGTTATTACCAAAATTAATATAAGTTATCAGCTTTGTTTACAACTACAAATTATTATATGTCCTGAAATAATAATTTTGAATATAACTTAAGTTCCATCACTCTGTAAAATACAACTCACTAATCGATTGTAAGTCTAAATACAGGGTGCACAAAATCTCTAAAGAATATTTGAATTTTTCTGACCTAAGTGGTAGCACACTATCTCTGAATAATTGTCCGAGTTAATTCTTAACACATACACGTATTTTATACAACTCTGAACAGCACTAGCGAAAAGTTGTAAATAAACTTGATACAAACAGAATGTGTATAAAACCTGAGCCTGTAATAGATTTTAGTCAGCCTGCGTTCGGATGAGATCGAGTTAAGAAAATTATTTCTTGGCAGGCTTACAAATTTAATAATTTATTACCGGGGTTGGGTTAGATTCTGGTAGACAAGGCGATTGTTTTTAAATTTCTTTACTCTGGATTAGTGTACGGATTCACTGGTGGACTACAGTTCTCATATCCCTATTCGCATACCGTGGGCCTTTCACTGCGTTGCTGCTAGCTATGGCTGGTCGCGGTAGAAAATATTTATACCTTTAATGGTCTATTACGAATACTAAGTAGACGTAAATTTGTTTTTTCATAATATTCCGATACTGACGAGAACCTAATTATTATTAGGAGGACATAGAATTTAATTTAAATCCATAAAAGTTTGCAAACAACCCTGGGTTCTGTTTATGAACACATGTAAGTTGTGCTCAAAATATATCAAGTAGTACTCCTAATATAAAACAAATGTACGAAGAAAACGTGATCCATTTGGTATTTCGATTTCTTATACGCATTAGTACTGTACCAATGCAGCAAAGTCAAAGCTTAACGTTCCAAAATGCATAACTTGTTGGCACCGTGTTGCGTCCAAAACTTTTAAACGCAAGTAATTGGTATGCCTTCCTCCAAATTCTGCTAATGGCTCAATATATTATTTGTTAATGCGTATGGCGAAAAGGAAGAGCCAGTTAGTTTAAAATATAATTTTAATAAAAATTGCTTGCTAAAATTATTTGCATTACTTTTTTATTGTAATTTAAAAGAAAATGCTCATTGTTGTCAAGACATTCTTAAATAAAGGTAATTGGCTCGTTAAACAGTTAGCAGTTCGTTCAAGGTGGTAAGTTACGGCAAGCAACAGAACTCAGCATAAATGCTGCATAGTTAAATATATTGTGTACTTTCAATAAAATGTAGCTCGTTTCGTTGGGAATATAATTATGTAGGTTTTTGAAACGAATTTCCGTCATCCCTTTTCAAGTTTGTCTCCAAACACAAACCGGTTTCGGCCTTGTGCCATCTTCAGTGCCAGCGAACGAAAAATGACACTGACAATGGCACATAACCGAAGCCGAGTTATATCCAAACCAAGCTAGACAAGGGATAATTGAAATTCGTTCCAAAAAACTACACCAAATCTGGCAGAATTTCAAATCAATAATATATTTAAAGAAAGAACAGGTTTTTTTATGAATTTTTAAAATTTGGGGTAAAAGAATCTTTTTTGCACAAGTTCCATAATAACTCTATAACTGATGAGTATATTGAAAAACAGTGTTGGCACTGCTTAAAAATAAATATCCAGACTCGAATTGAACACACCAAAGAATACAAGAAACAATCCAATGTTGACATGAATTTATATAAATGTATGTGTTTCACACTAGGAGTATTTTACTTCGATGGTTATTAATATTTAGTCCTTTCAGCCGAATGGTTTGAGAAATGGCCGTGAGAAATATATATGAATGTAGATGGAATCAAAAAAAAATAAAGTGCTCATAGTGAATTTGTTGTCTTTGTGTATGATAGCGGCAAAACATGATTCGTCTGCAATAATATTTTCAATCACCCTAGAATACTGCAAACTCGATAATTCGCTGTTTTTGGAATGTTTATACAAGTTTTTTTTCTTTGCCGAATCCATTCAGTATAGTTTTTACACATAGAAAAAAAAAGGATGTAAATATGACTTTATTTTATTAATCCGTTAAGTATTTACTCTTTGATATTTTTAGATTGAAATATTTCTTATAAAATCTGCTTTTGTTGGTAGCGACAGGTAGAAAATTGAAAATAAAGATAATTTTAGCACAAACAGAAAACTGTCTTAAGTTACTCTCTAACGAAATTCTGGAATATTTATGTGAATTATTTTAGAAAATTATTGTATTGCTTTGCCTCTTGCTTGTAGGTCTGTATATCACTAACTCCATTTTAGTCCTGCAAAAAAAAGTTTAAAAATTTATGATTGAAAGTTTTCGTAATTTGCAGCTAGTTTTGGAATCACGTATTTTGAAGTTGTTCTACATAAAAGTATTTTTTTTGTCTCATTTGCAAACACAAAAAAGATACATTTATAAATACAGCAAACAGCAAACTAACATTATGCATCATCTAAAATGCATAGAATTTTTTAACGAATAACCAATTTTGAAATATTTTTTCTATTTATTTATGCAAATATTAGCAACTTTTTTTTTGCCTGCTCTTGTTATTTTTACTACTTTCATACAAACTTGCACACAAACAAATAAACATTTACGTTATGCATACATTATTTAATGTCGTATTCCTTTTGAAATCAGCATATTTATATACTATACATGTGACTATAAAAAACAATGAAAAAAAAAATCTAGGAAGCAACGCACATAGATATGAGTGGAAACTGTAAGAAAAATAAAGAAAAAGAGGGGAAACGTAACTTGTTAGAACGCATATTTATTCAGCAATAATTGAGATATATCTAAGAATCGTGAATGAAATATTAAGTTTAAAAATTTAGGGAAGATAGAAAGCAATTGAGAACTGAACTCATGCGTAGGATTTTTTGTAAAAAATGTTTCTTTCACAAATAAGTTTAAGTTTCTTTTTTTTACATAAACTATAGCCCAGCGAAATTCCTGTCCATTTTGTAGTTTTTCTAATTCGAATATATTTTCGTCTTGTTTGCGGTAACAAAAGTTTGAGGGAATTAATTACCATCAGTATTTTTCGAAATAAAACTTGCCTAAAACTATAAAATAATAATTTGGGATCTGAAAAAAATTCTTTACAGTGTTATTTCATTAAAACAACTCTTGTTAGGATACGTGTTATATAAGGCTAAGTAAAACTAAGAAACATGCAACTTGTTAACAGCAGAAGGATTTTAACTTAATTTTTAATACATAACACTAACACAATTTACTCGATGAGGATACGACTAATAAAGCAATACACTTAAATGCAAAGGGCTTGGCTTGACGGAGATATTTGTGCGCAAAAGAAAGGTCTTCCGAAAGATCTCCTGCATCGCCAACTGTTGCGGGTATGGTTATGGAGAAGTTACTTGACATGCTTGTATTGGGAAATCAAATATGAAACCTCAAATAATGTGCATTATTTCTGAATGTGAAATTGATATTGTAATAAAATAGCTAAAAATTTGGTAGAAAAAGTTTTACCGATAATTGACAGAATTTTGCAGAAAGAACAAATAAAGACAGGATTACAAACATATTAATAAACAGTTTTACAAAACTATATAGATTAAATAAACATTTTGAAAATAGAAGGAATCTTAATACAGGAAACGTAAAGGAGCCATGGATTTACTAAGCGTTATCATACGTATCAGGAATATCACAGCGACTGGAAAAATTAAAAATCTTTAATAATGATAAATTCAGAATTACTCACAATGCTTGCAATACATTAAGCAGATTATTTGGTAAAACTAAATATGGAATTAAGAAATTCGATATGTCAAATGTAGTTTACAAACTTGTAACGAAAATGTTCGGGAGGAGAGTAATAAACAAAAAACAAGCTTAAAACTAGAAAAGCCGGACATAGGTCGGACCAAAGATGTAGGAATTTACATAAAAGGGCTTCATCTTCCTATTGTTTTGAATTAAATCACTCTCTCGACGTTGTATGTTAGAAATGTTACAAATTGATAAAACGCCAATATCACAAAGAATTAATTATAAAGCTGATACAGATAATATCGCTTGTATAAAAATCCTTTAAAAAATTCCATACACATAGATGACGTTCATAGAATTTGTTTATCCTATGATATTTACTTAGCACTTAGCTGCAAATGATGCGTGGTAATAGTGGATTGATGAATTTATATGTACTCTTACCAGGAGAAATTGTGCAGAGTGGACGCCCAAATGAGACTATTATTCCAAAAAACACAAAAAAAAGTCCAAAAATTGGCTATGAACGATCGGAAATAGAGAGTGCACTAGCTAGCTGACATATTGAAGATATCAGACGGTAGTGATTTTACCATTTTACACCAACATTCTGGTATGCGAAAGCTCTGTAGAAAGTAGATACCGCGTGAGCTCACAGTCGACCAAAAACAGCAACGAATTGATGTTTCAGAGGAGTGTTTGGCACTATTAAACGGGGATAAAGTAGAATTCTCTCGTCGATATATGACAATTGATGAAACTTGGTTTCAATATTACGTACCAAAATGAATCCTGGAAAGAAATTATGAAGTATTCGCTGTAACTGAGGCCTATTTTGATGAGAAAGAGAAATGTTCAAAAATCGCTATACTCGTTGTATCGCCCTCAAAGGCAACTTTGTTGAATAATATAATTTTCATAATATATATTATGGAAATTTAATTTATTCATTGTTAATTAAGGTTTTTGTAATACACTTTGTTTCCTCATGATGCTACATAAACTCGTAGCGAAATATTGAAGTTAGTAAATAAAAATGTCTTATTGAAGAATTTTGTATTTTTTATATTTTATATATTTTTTATTTCTTGTTTGTTAATTGTACATGGTTATAGTACATGGTCTGTTTAAAAGAGAAGTCGAATTTTGAATTTTAGCGGGCTGTGTACATTCGACATTTTTTTTATATTGGTACACATACGTTAATCATATGTTGGTATTATTAGTCAATTTGGATTAGTAGTTTTCAAAAAAATTCAAAATTCACCTTTTCTTTTGAACAAACACATATTGGGTATAAATAATAAAATTGTATTCCAAAAATTGTACTTAAAGCTTAATAGTAATTAACAAAATATTATTTAAAATTAAAAAAAAATTATAACAACTAATAATTCTTATCATTTATTCAGCATTCAGAAGGTCAAATGACATTTTACCTCTCAGAACGAAAAATGGCACTGAAGATGTCACATAGCCAAAACCGGTTTGTCTCCAAACCAAACTAGACAATGGATGACGGAAATTCGTTCCAAAAATCTATATTTTATTTCCTTATGTAGTAAAAAAAATTTTTTAACTTAATTTTTAACTTCACAAATAATTTTAAGCTTGAATCTTGACAAGATTTAAAAAAGCTTGAAAATTACGCCAAACCATGCCCGCTTGGCAAAACCTGTTAAAAATATAATGTACACAAAATTCCAAATTTGATCTTGGGAAAGCGAACAAATCTTTAAAAAATACTGACCATATGCATTAAATACTGGGAGAACTCCAGGTCAAAGCCAAGTGCTAACTAATAAAATAGCACTTAGCAAATGGTAGTTTGCAGTTCAAGAGCTGCTGGGATTATTAAGTATAAAGTTTTAGATACCAATGGCTATTGTTGTTTATTTTACCACTGCTATAAAGCTAATAATTTTTTGAATTAAAACTTTGAGTTTAAACATTTTTGAAACTATTTTTTCTTCAATCAAGTCTACATACTTTGCTGGGATGTATTATTGTCTGCCAGGCAATTGTATGTTTTTGATAAAACATATACAATGAACTTATTACTGATAACAATTTAACGTTAAAAAAGTAATAACTGGTAACTATGGATTCTTGTTTCCTAAAATAAGCGATAGTTTTTTCTTTTACAAGAAAAGATGAATTGCTATAAAAATTGTCTCCATGTACCTCTTTGGAAAATAACATATAAGGATAAAGATAAATAAACTTCTAGTAGAATAATTTTTATTTACGTTCTTTCCGGCAAATGTATCAAGTTTTTGAACTTACTAACTTTGTTGCGATATAAAAATTGCACACAATTTAAATAAATATTTGAGGAGATATGCATGTGTAAGCGATAACATAACATTTCAATATTCTGTTAAACTTTATTGGAACATTTTTTATTGGAAAGGTATTCAGCCCTTCGTTACAGACAGTGTATATGGTAGGTAACTCCAGAATAATAATATCATGTAACATATACTATACTGCGATATACCTTCTACAAGTTTTTCTAACAATGATTTTTCTGTAATTTCTTAAAATTAATAAATTCCAGCAATGGCAAAAACAAATATCAAAAACATTTGCTGCCACAAAACTGGATTTTTTTCTCTTGTTATTTAATATATGATATTAATATACTGTTACTGCTGAATATATGGTTATAATGAACATAACATCAGCACACATGTAGCAGCAAACACATTGACAGCATTGTCGAAA
Organism: Phania funesta; assembly: GCA_963932375.1. Lineage (NCBI taxonomy): Eukaryota > Metazoa > Arthropoda > Insecta > Diptera > Tachinidae > Phania > Phania funesta. The sequence goes on along the minus strand of OZ010653.1, from coordinate 95,061,068 downwards.
TGGTGCAGCAACCATGCTAAACACTAATAAGGAATGTTCAAGCATACATAATTTGAATTAATATTCCAAATTTTTGTTTATCTCCAAGTTTTGTTTTACTACTATTCAAGTAGGTACAAAAATCAACCCATACCTCTTGAAAAGTTATGACAGGACAAAATGAACAAATAACAAGAGCAACAAATTTGACAGTAAACAATTGTTATAATTATTGCTGTGCTGTTGACTTTTTCAAGAGCACAAAAACAGAATATGCAATATCGTGAATATTTTGCCAATGATGCTGCTGTTCTGAAATAAATTATTATTATTATTTGTTCAATTTTCTTCTAACATGCCTTTAAATAACTGCCAATGTCTAGAACAGTGCAAAAGTTGTTGTCTATATGTAATTAGATATATAAGTTTATCTTCAGTCACACTAATCAATTTGTACTGACTGGTTGGAGGGCCACATAACCATAACTAAGGTGCCTAATCATTTTACCATCACACAAATTCCCTATCATTAAACTATTACCTATACGCCTACCCCCCATCGGCAATAATAAATCACCATACAAAATTTCGTTTTAGCCCGAGGTCTCATTTAATGCGCCCTTCGCCAATGACTTTAATTGGTGTACCCTTCGCAGCACACAATTTACGGCTGTAGGACGGACATTTTGTGTTTTCGCAGCAAGAGGAAGCACCGAGACATTGGCACCACTATCAAATAAGAATTCTTTGTTTGTAAATTTGTCGGTTACTTGAAGGCGAAAAATTTGGCATTTAGTGGAGAATTTGAAGATTGCGCTGTAACCGTATAAACCTTGCGTTGCTTGTGACTGCAAGGGCTGCATAACTTACGTGCGTTGTGTCCATATTTTTATGGTACCAGCACTCGTCAAAATCAGCATTGTTTCTCTTTTCGTCGTTTGCAGTTTGACGGTGATGAGAACGATGTTGTGTATGAGTGGGCCTGCGTGACCGTGAATGTGAGCGTGTTGTGAGGTGCTCGAATTTTTTATTAAGTTCCATTATTGCTGCATGAAGTTTTTTTATTTCATTAGCCAGCTCTTTTGCTATATTCCGTACCTGATATGAAGATATAGCATCGACAATTGAGTCAGCTATTTTAGTGAACTCTGCTGCTGTACCTGAAGTTGCTGCGAGTACAGGCTGAGCAAATGCTGGCAAACCCTTTGTCCACAAGCTTTCAAGTGCTGCCTCGCCTACGGAACTTCCGGCGACTCACCCCATTTCGAAGAACAGCTCTGATGGCTTTTTATCGCCCAGAGGAATTTCTGATAAGAGCAGGTTAAGTCGTCGTTGCTCTCTGTCAGCAAAGTGGTCGATGATTCGCTGCTTAACATATTCGAAGCGTTCACACGGTGGCAAGGTTGTTATAAGGTCGGTAAGCTGTGCGGTTGTTTGGGGCTTTAATGCTACAAGCACGGTGGCGGCTTTCTGTTTATGTTCGTGCTACACATTTCTGCAAAGGGCAATCGGGCATAAATTGCGGAAACCGTGTTGTTGTTATGTGACGTCTGGTATTCATTATCGATTTGCTTAACCACTGTAGGCGCTGGTGGCATGTCGTTTGTGGCCATTTTTTTATTTCTTCTACGTGGGGGTCACCAATTTGGGGTTATAGGTTTACTTTTCCAATTTGTTCGAAATTAAAAACTCGTCGTGTCTAAATTCAAACTTAAATATTATTTTATTGAATTCATCTAATAACAAAAAAGATACAAGATGTAAAAAATGCAATTGAATTAATCGCGACAATAGGAATGTAAACGTGTTGTTTTAGTCGAAACCGGCAGGAAAAAATATCGATTGTACTCGATGCACTATGTAAAAGTCGTTTTTTACATGTGTATTCCATTTTGCATTTGCAATACTAGTTATGCAGGTAAAAGGTAGTTTGATAGTTGGTAGTGGCAGAATGCCACATTTATTTATTTATTTATTGGCTAGGGTGCAATATTGCTGGAATGCTTTTTAAGCTAAGAAGAAAAAGCAACAACTAGTGTTTGAATTGTAACATATAAATTGTATAAATACTATAAATTTAAATGATCAGTTATGCTAGTGCTAGATAATTTCAATATAAGATTTGATTCTCACCCATATTTTGCAAAGCGTGGGCTCCTATGTTAGGTATCGGAAAATTCAATATACTCTGTTTTTCGAGCATAGAGAAGAGAGTTAACGTGACCATTTTCTGAACGTTTCAGCGGCAGCAGCCGTATATCAAGAACCCTTCGCACAAAGTTATCTTCCAGTTCGTGTAAGATTTGTGGCATGCATGTGGCGGCATACTGTTAGTTTTAATCTTAGGGTTCTAGTAAGTATCTAATCCAACTGAGACCGAAAAAAACTGTTAGTCATGGATCAGTATCCCTCGCTATCAACAATAACGTGCTCGCTGGCATAATTTTTTAAGACGTAAGAACCAATACTTCCACTGCCCCATAAAGCGCAACAAACCGTGATTTTTTTTAATGTAACGACGCCGAGAGAATTTCTTGTGGATTTCCTCACTTCAAATACCACTATTTTAGTTAATCACTAAGCAGAATATTGTGATGTTTCGCGATGTAACGTGCGGTAAACCTGCCGAGCTCAACCACGAGTTTCGAAATATTTTTGCGCAATTTTTAAACTTTGTTCAACTGTTAGTCTACACATCTCTGTCGGAAATCGGAACATTTAAAAAACACTCCTTATACAAAAAAAGTATATCTATTCAGATGTAACTGTATATCCATAAATAGAAATAGTTACTGTAAATAATTGTGTCGTGTGTACAACCCTGGTCTGTCGGTTAAACAGTGAGAATAACAGCCAACACTGAATGAGTGGGAAGAAGCAAATCACAACAAAACTTTTTAAAGCAGCATATATTTTATATTGCTGAAAATGAAAGAAAAATGGAGAAAGTGGCCATAATGAGGCGTCAGGAAGGTTTCGTGGCCGGTAAAAGAGATAAAGATGGTCTTTTTTTGATTGGAACGTGCAAGAGAACAAGGAAAAGTTGTGGTGTGGCGGTAGAGAAAAAAAAAGTACAGCCAGTGAAGTGCAAAGTTCAAAATAAATAGATTAAAAAAGTGATTTATTTACAAAAAAAAAAAAAAATCAACTTAAAGACAAATTTACATTATATAAAGTGGATAATGACTAGATTTAAAATTAAACGTTAAACTAAATATGAAAAATTAGAAAAATTAAAACTAATTCAAAATATTAAATGAAAGCCTACAATTAAAATAAAACTAAAATGAACAAATCCACCAAAAGTTGAATCAATTCACTACTCGCCACGTCAACCACCATTCGCCACCACAGCCACCTGCCGAAGCCGAATGCCAAAAGCCTGCACCAGACACCGAGGGATCAGCAGCCATTTTGATTATCCATCCACCAGGTATTCTGCCGACCGACTATAAAACTTCACGACGAACGACCTACGGACGTTTTAGAAAAATTTTATATTTATTTTATTATCATTTTTTTTACTTTTAAATTCATAACTAAGTTAAGTCACCCCGTAAAATCCAGTCCTCTTGCGTCAATGCGGCAAGAGTGCGCGCGCCGTTAGAGTTGGGCCCAGTTCAGCAGCGATCGTTGCGTAAAATTGATTCGTGACTAAAAGTAAAAGAAAGTAAAAATATATATAAATTCGGGACAAAATTTTGCCATATTTAATGACATTCGGATAACGCGAACGTAACGGACGGACGGCAGATCCGGAAAATCCAACTGGGCACAGAAGCCGAATAAACGCAACATGAAATATGGTCACCAGAAGAAGATATCCACCATTTTATAAAAACAAAACTTATACTGTTTGAACAGTTTAAAAATTTTATATTTTAATTTACATATTTGGAAGATTTTATTTATCGATTTATAAATCTACGTTTTGTACATTTCATTTTTTTATTTATAATTTTATAATCGGTACAAATTTCCCTTTTTTCAACTTGTGCATTTAATTTTTATATTTCATATTAAATCTCAAATTTACTTTTGGTTTCATTTCAAATTAATATTTTTTATTTGTTAGCAATTCTATTCCTAAATAAAATCTATGTGAATTTAACTTATTTTTGAAAAAAATTTAGATTTTGTTTTAGCTATGAGTGAGTAAACACTAAGGGTAAACAGGAAGGTGATAAGAAGGTAAGTGTTGAGTTTGGGATAACCTATTGAAAACACGATGGCCAAGGTTATCATGGTGGAATCCTTTAGGTTTCCAGAGGGTGGGCGGCCCCGGTTAAAATTCCATCGCTTAACTGCGTGAACTGTGTGTGTGAACGGTAGTGGATGCAGTGGATGTAATTGTAGTCTCCGTTTTCTCTCTTTCGGGCTCCATAAATTTTCTTATATATTGTCGTTACAAGGCTGACATGAATTTTTTTGTAGTAAGTTTAGAGCAGATTGGTTGGCAAGAACCCGACCCCAAGACGGCGAGCCACAGCCGGAGCAACCGCAAGCATGTCAGCGCCGCCAACAATCGTGCCACCGTACTTTTATTCAATTATTACCAGTTACTACCACTACAATTGTTATGTGAAATTTGTTTAAATTGGAAACTATCTACATACTAAATAAACACATTAAGTTTTTACTCCTAAATTTCAAAAAAATATTTCACTACAATACGATATTAAGGACGCAATAAAAACAAATAAAGAACCGAAGAAGCCTAAGGTTATGCCAACCCTCGTCTTAACAGTGAATTAAACTGAAAAAAAGTATAACTAAATTAGTTTTATATTAATAAGAAATACTTGAACACACGAACTCCACCCAGGCTAAGGAATCTTCATTTACAAAACATATTTCTTATAATTTCTTTTAACGATTTCGTTTTCATTGCACTCAATTTTAATCCGCATTTAATTGAAATAATTAAAAGCATTAATGAGACATTGCAGTTGTTCTACAAAACCAAAACACAAAACATTTATTAGAAGCTGTTTTGTTATTGCCAATTATGTGGTATTAATAATACTTCAGAAATGCGACTACAAAGAAACTTAACAATGCCAAATACACATACATATGTTGTATATATAGTTGTGTTGAAGTATGTATGTAGCTGTTGAGATGTCTGCGAACACTAAACTCATGAACTAAAACTCTTCGAATTAAAGTAAGATGGGTGTCCAATAAGGTCCAATGTTTCCACTTTTGAATTAATTTCTCCAAGTTTTGTTTAACATATTTTCTAAGCGGAGTGTGGAATAAAAAGTGAAAACGATAAATGCTCCATATGCTATGGGCGAACATCAGCGGTGCACGGTGTTTCAGAATAGCTTTTCATTTGCCAAAACTCTGTAACTTTTGAACTAATGAAGATTTTTTGTGTAATTCTTTTTTTAGTGGCTCAGCTTCATTAAAATCATTACAGTCGTTGTTGAGAAGTTTAAGATTAAAATTGAACTCTGGTTTTTTTTCTTAATTTTTCATTGAAATGCTCGCTTTTTTATTTATTTTTTTGTTGAAAATAAGACCATATAATAAAAATGAAATCATCTTCATAAAAACAACAAAGTAGGTTTTTGAAAATTTTATAAATAATCATAACTTTTTCAGTCATAAATATATTCTAGACTCTTATGGTTATACGAATATCTAAGTATGTAAGTATGTAAGACATACCCTTTCTACTAGACGAATGTCTTTGAGTCACTGAATTATAAAACTTACATAAACCCTACTTATGCGCATCAGAAAATTGGTTTAAAATAATTAAGTATCACTTAAACCACCAGTTAATACTTAAAATAAAATTGGTTATCGTAAAACTCCTGTACTAAGTATGTATTAAATAATAAAGGATTTTTCTTAACATCTGGGTACTTTTTTTATGGTCGACTTATGAGACACTTTAAATCAAATCCTTATTTCAGATATTGGCACGCAGATGCTTCAAATTGTGACCTCTTCTTACACAATACACCAAACACTTATATCATTGTTGTTATTTATTTATTCATAGAGCTCTCATTGCCAATTATATAAAATTACATTATTTCACTCAAATATATGTAAATCTAAATTATAATTATCGTCCTTTAGCCTCGGCATGCAAGTCCGTATGATCCAATTTCCATTGATTTCGAATGCTAGAGATGAAGAGATCTTACGTTGCCAATAATGTAATAAGCTAATTTTCATTTGTAGTGCTTCATAAATCTCCAATTGGTAATAAATGGTGCTTAATTGATATCTTCTCCATGATAAAAAACGTTGTGCTCTGTTGCTGACGTCTTTCTTCATGGGTCTTTGGATGTATGTATGCTAGCGGTTTCCTTGGTATAATCACCAAATTTCCTAGCATTCCTAGCTGCACGCTAGTACTTCAATAATTGTTTTAAATCTTGAAATCAACACCTAGGATATAATATATAGTTTCGGGATCTAAAACGAATCATGTTGCGGTATTGCCATCATTTTTTATTGCTTGATATTTGTTTTGGTTGACTTATAATCCACCCATGTTTGTGAAATTCATCTTGAACATATTTCTCTATTGCCTTAGCTTTTTGTTGATGTCGTTATTTCTTACTGATACTGAAGATCCGAAATCTACATCAGAGCTGAATTTCCGTATGTGTTCCATAAACCTTATTCTTTTATATAGCGGTGATAATCCAAATTCATATGCATGAGTACTATATACTGACTTTGTCGGTTAGTGGTGTATCTGACTTGAAGTTGCTTTGCATATTATACAGCTGGATGAAGCATTTGTGCAGTTTTCCTGTTTATCATTGAGAGCACTAATTGTTAGTTTATTTCAATAATCTGTCCATCTATCTGGTCTGTAGTATTTAGTAGAGAGTGGTGTTTAATTTTTTCAAATATACTTTGTTTCCATTGTACTGGTCAAAGGTTCTGAGTCTTCTTAGTTCTTCACTAATTGCACTAGCAAAAATATTTGGCCGAAATAGCTTCATATAAAAAATGTTTATATTTTGGTCCTTTCCAGCAGATCCATCGCTTGTTCTTGTAGATGTGACGCCACAATCTGCCGTATTGCGGTAGAAGCAATAGTTTGCAGCAGAGATTTCCACAGTGCTCTTTTATTGAAACAACTTTTTATGTAGCAGAACCATATAAAATGGTTTGTTATATAGAAAACAAGATATCAGGTGATTATCTAAAATCCTGACGTTGCAAAAATTTGATACAGCTCAATTTTAAAGCAAAACTTTCCTAAGAAAAATATTTGGACATTCAGCCAAAATATCTTTTCAATTCGAACCAATCAAACTATTAAGCTTATTTTCTTAGATATAACAAATACAAACTTTTTTAACTGATAAAATCTTTGTACAACAGCTCAACCACAAATGTCTTTCATTTACGCATTGCTCATATTACTAAACCACACAACTACTACGACACGTACAAATGTCATGAAACCATCAGTTACAACAAAAACATACAACCAGCCAACCAGTCAACAAACCAAAACACCAACTTTGTGTTGTCTTCTTGTGTTGTTAACAGACATCGTTCCGTGTGCAGTGGTTGTTGTTAGTTACACTGGCTTAAATGATGCGCACACAAAATGTAGACAGCTATAAGCAAAAGAAATGTAACTTAATGGTCTTTGTTTAAAAATTTTCAAAGTTTCCGGCAATTTTAAGTAAGTTTTAACTAAAAGAACACAAGAAAAATTGAAAGGAAACAAGGACAACAAGAAGTTTTACTACTCTACACATTATTGTTGTAGCTTTGTTGTTCGTTTCTATATATCTAAAATTTTTCAATTTAAATTACAACAAAGACAAAATCTTTAGCCAGCAAAGTTTTAACTTTCGTAAGCTCTAACCGCTGCTATTTTTATTGTGGGTGCAGTAGGGTATCTCTGACCATTTTGCTTGTAAAATTATATGGCTGTGAAATTAAAGCCAAAGACATGGCCAAATAATTATTTTTATTTTTGTTTTGGTTTAAGTGTGGTCTAGATATAATACACAAAAATAGAGAAGAACATTGAGCACAAATGCAAACATGCGAGGGTTAGCAGAGGAATTATAAAAATGCAATAAAGAAAAAAAATTTAATAAAAAATTTATTTAAATGCGTAATCAGGCCAAGTACGTCGTTTTGGTATTATTTTCTCCAGCTTGTGGAAAGAATTTAAGTTAAAGACTTTAATATAACTTTTGAAATGGTGAGTCTCACAGCCATTGCAGTTTGAAAGCATTATGATATCAATTTTATTTTTCTGTACTTTAGTTCTTTTTAATACCGTATTTGCTCTAATAGTATATACTGATTTGTATCAATTTACCAACAAGTAATGACTAGGTAAAGCTCTTTCATTAAAAAAAATCTTCCTCAAAAGTCTGACTAGCGGTTAGGCCATTTAACTTTTCGAATTTTAATCGGCTATATGAAAAAGAGAATACTTGCCCAAAAGTGGGGTTTGTACCTTAACTTTTCAGAACAAAATACAACATTATTCAAATGACTGCCATGACTGGCGCTACAGTACGCCGACTAACATATTTTTCAACTACTATTTCCATTTGTAGGACATAAATCCCATGAATTTGTGTTGTTTTTTATTGCTTACTGATTAAATGAATGAGTTGTGTTACTTTCTTTGGAAAGAAATAGACTTGAGAATACACGTGGTGAAGACGAGGGATAGAAGAGCTTCAGTGCTCAAAGAGTCTAAGATTGCTCGTTCTGTTGCAGTACCTTTAGTATTATATAGGCGCATTACTTTAAACCAAGTATAGTCATTTTGATGTAGAATTTTGAAACGAATTTCCGTCATCCCTTGTCAAGTTTGGTTTGGAGACAAACCGGTTTCGGCTCTGTGCCATCTTCAGTGTCATTTTTCGTCCTGAACGATGGCACATAGCCGAAACCGGTTTGTCTCCAAACCAAACTTGACAAGGGATGACGGAAATTCGTTCCAAAATTCTACATCAAAACACTTTATTTACTATTTTGCTCTGCCGATGATTTAGTGGTATATAATATCGAGAATCTAGTACATATCTGACAAATTTAAGTTGTTTGTTTTAGCAGCGACTAAGGTACACATCTACGCGATTTCTTAATAGTTAACGTGCTAACTGAAGGTCTTACTTGTCTCTAAAAAGCATTTGTTTACTCTTATTAGTGTAGTAATTACTTAATTGTATTTAAATCTAACTTTACTGTACTCAATATCTTATTTTCCTGGTCTCTGGTTTCCATAAAATATGGGACTTTTAGATCTCTTTGCAGCTTTCAGCTGCTTGAAGCTCAAGCAATACCCCACAGCTGAACGCCTTATATCTATATTGGTTTTATACTGGATTTGTAAAAAAAAACTTTACATTCCGAAGCCATGGTTAAGTTAGAATCTATTAAGCAGTATAGGTGATTTTTATGAGTTTTATAGCCGTTATTTTGGCCACAATATGGCGGGGCCATGTTAGGCGTTGACCTCGATGGATACCCGTATATTTGAAAAGTGTCATAAGTTACAGTTATTCGTGCACAGTTTCTCCTTCTGAGGGAAAACGTTTAATTTTGATGGATTTCCTTTTATTCTCCACTTTTTTATTCAGTCCTCTAGCTTATGTACATATGACTGAAGTTGTTTTGTTTACACCTTCGAATTCTTGACTATGGCGTTATTGTTTTATTTTTCCAGAATATCCGCTGGTGCCATGCTTATGACTTTATATTACTTTCCAAGGCTGTTATTGACACCATGTTTTTAGTTAATTTTAATACTACACAAAAAATTACATGAGTTACAATTTCTGCCTATAATTTTCAAAATTATCGCACCTTGCAAGCGGCAGTAGAAGTGTATGAGCCACTTAAAAGAGGCATCTCTATCAGAGAGCCTCTAATATTCAGAAAGAGTTGTTATAACGTTGATTAGTTTGATGTACTAGTGTTTTCAGTTAGGGTTAAATTGGCTGTTTAAGATAGCTTGTCGAGTTTGGCATAGTTATCAAAAATCTGTCTTTCACGCTCTCCGGTGTATGCAGTTTTTACAGCCGAAAACCTTTTGCAATGAATTGCGTTTTGTCTATATGGGTATTTAAAATATCAGATACAGTCGATTCTCTCTAATTGGATATTCAAAGGACTACGGATGAAAAGTCATAATATCAAGACGGAGGTAGAAAACAATTAATATTAACAAGAGTTTGATTAAAAAAGTCTCATGACTGCGGGCTTATTAGTATCCAGTGTACGATTTTTTTAATTTGCTTATATCCTATTCAATGATTTAATTAATTTTGTTGAGAGACGACAAACTTCAAATTATAGAACGTCGACTAGAAATATAACATTCCAATAATTTAAAATTACCTAGGGAATCACTACATCGATTTTCGCAAACTTATAGATATTTTTAAAGGAACCTAAAAAACAGTTCATATTATCAAGATATTCAAAGTAACGAGATACAAATTAAAGAGAGCAGACTCTGTACCTGAATGAAACTGCGAGGCAATCGTCGGAGCAAAACAGTAGTTATAGCATCGGCATCGTATGTGATCTTCCTCTGCCAAGAAGATTCAATTATCATTTTATAGGATGACAGTAGAGTAAGAGATTTTTTAGAGTGACGCCTTGAAATCTGGCCTGCAATTTAAAGAATGCCGAAGTGAAAAATAATTTTAATGTTTTACGGTATTTGTTTTATGAATTTCGAATGTATTTTTGATTACTAAGAGCGCAGGGTGATTTTACCTGCAAAAAAATTACTGTAATAGACTCTAATATATGGGAAACTCTGTACGGTAAACACAAGTTATAAACGAGTACTTTTGCATTAGTGTGGATACTGACACAGGAAGTGATGTTAGAAATTCTGCCGTAAATGGTGGAGATCAATTTTCTGTTAGAATTATTTCATACCCCTCGTGTACGAGAAACGTAATTGTCAACACTGCTCATCTTGTTGCCAGTAAAATACAAATTTTTTAGTGAAAAAAGTTTTTAATTTTAAATGGTTTTAAAATGGTATTGGAATAAACATTAAATTAAAACTAAATGCTTTTCGGATACATTAAGGGATATTATACGCATTTACTTAACATTTTGCATTTACCATTATTCGTTAGCAAGTTAGTGAACATTTTAAGTTTTCTATTAAATCGTTAAGAACTTAACGTGCCGTGGGAAGCCATTGAAAAATAAATATGAGGAGAGATGTTAAAATATTCATGAAGTTTGATTTTCGAAATGTCTTTCATTTGATTCTTTGCGATTTGGAAAACATTTATGTACTTTGGTAACAATTTTTGTATTATTTTTAAGAAACGTATGGAGAGCAATTAAATATTTATCATATACCCGAAAGGATGTTGCTTTTTTAATAGCCTTCACCAACTCTTTAATAAGTATAGTAACTCTACAATATTCTTCCAATATGTTCTGTGTTCAAAATAACTTTCTAAATACACCAAATAACGTTTATGCATCAGTGTGGCAGAACACATCGAACTTATTTCGACAAAGAAGACTTCACAATTACCTTGATTGAAGCACAAATCGAGTTTTTAATATTTTGCCTTTATCTCTGTATAATCTCAATATTTAGAATCGTATACGTATTATACAATTTCAAACTATATATCGGCTGATGTTTAGAATAGCTTGATAATTGATACGAAAACATAATAGATACAAATTTAAACTAAACGTAAAAAATGTAACTACCAAATATTCGAAAAATCTAAATTTCATTAAGAATTAGAAAATTCAACATAAAATTATAATTTTGGAAAATATTTAATTTTACCAAAAAATTGGGATTTGCAATATCTAAATTTCACTAAAAATCAAAAATAAAAAAAAATTATTATAAATTAAACTAAAAATTCACCAACAAATTTTATTTCGTTCATATTGAACGAAAAGTTTAATAAGAAACAAAACTTTATCGAAAATTAACAGAAATCGAAAATCACTGCCACCATGATTTTCCTTATGTCCGTCCCGTATCTCAAATTAAATGGGGCCGTTCAAATTTAACCTTTTCTATTCATCAACTTTTAAAATTCCGTATCCCAAAATATATGACTGTTTGTAAATGCCACTTAGGTGGCTTTATATACTTAAGTCATGGTGGCCGCTCGTTGGTGTTTGGAAGTGCTTGCTAGATAATGTGCAAGTCACATTTGACCTGTATCTGCATTGCCACCCAAAGAAACACTGGTAAAGAAATTTGTCGCATTTCTCCACAAGACTCCACACTTTGCATAAATTTGTAAGTTCGATGCTGAGAAGACCAAATTAATATTTTGCTAAAGAGGAATCATAATTATTACTAAGATTTACGAAAATCCTTAGAGCAAGTAAAACTAAGAAAAATGCGAGGTTAATGCAATTAGAAAGAACTTGTTTTCTGGTAGAATTTATTTATTTAAAAACAATTTCTTATATTTTTAGGGTCTTAAAATTTTCGAGTGCATATATATATAACTAGCGGACCCGGCGAACTTCGCCTCGCTCCAATTTAAAGCCGTCAGACAAACTTTAGAGTAATAATACAACACAAATATTTAAATTTTCAATGTGATTTATTTGAATGGTATCAGTAGAGAGCGATTTGATGAACAATGTTTTTCGATTTCTTTTCCCGGACAAAATCAAATAACGAAGACGGTTTCCCAACACGCGAACATGCAACGTACAGCTGACCTTGCGAAAAACAGGGAAATTCGAAATTAATCCCAGAGACTTCTAGTGATTGGCCCTGAGATTTATTGATTGTCATCGCAAATGCCAATCGAACGGGGAACTGAATCCGCTTGAATTGGAATGGAAGGTCAGTTGGAATAGTGGGAATTCGTAGGATAAAGACTTTCTCTCCTTTGAATTTGCCCTGGATGATTGTCGCATGAATCACATTGTTCATTAGCTTTTTGACGGACAACCGCGTACCGTTGCACAATTTTGGAGGATTGAGATTCCGCAACATGATTATGATTGATCCCACCTTCAGCAGTAAATTGTGCGGCGGAGTTCCTGGTACATCAATCGAGTTTAAAAATTCCCTCGGGTAGTTGGTCGCTTCATTTTCATCGGTCACGCAGTCAACAGATTTGTACGTTTGCAGTTGTCCTGCGATTTGACTTTAAAAAATTAAGTTTAAGCTATCGACGTGCTTATTCTTCGCTGCTGCCCGTTCACCAATCCAATCGAGATATTTGTAATTTTGTGCAATGCCGAGAAACACTTTGCTGATGAGTTACTCCTTGGACGATGTGAATTCACAAAAATTTTCAGGGAACGATATCAATCCAGTCGAAACATCAACAGGAATTTGGCCGTTACCAAGCTCCAGAAGTTATCTCTAGAATTCAGCAGCCGATGGGTCGTTCTGCAACGCGACTCTCATGTTTGTGGTCAATTGCAACTTCTGGACACACCGCCACAAAGACGACGATTTCAAGCACGCGTTAACTTTATCCGCAGCAGAAGAGTTGGGGATGACGGGAAGTGTTTGACGAAAATCTCCGGAGAGCAATATCAAAGCCTCAAGAAATCGTCTTAAATCACCTAGTAAATCCTTCATTGTTCGGTCAACTGCCTCCAAATCTCGTTTATGCGCCATCGTGCATTCATCCCAAATGATGATTTTACATTCGCGCATCTAAAAGACAAAACTCCTGTTTGTCCTTTTAACGTTTTAAGTTTTGTACCAAAAGGTTTTTTCAAAAATGTATCTTTATTAGACAAAAGCCAAAAATCTAATCATCCCTAATTTTTATACACAACACAAACAAAATAAATGTCAACAGTATCTAGATTATTATAAAAAAAAGTATATGCCAAGGCCAACAACGTAAAGTAGAAATTAGGGTTTCTTACAGTTCTTACAGTCGGCCTATCCTGCCTTCAAAGCGTCCTCGCTTTCATCGGCTGAATATTCGTAGTCCGTTTCGCTATCAAATGGTGGTGGTAATTCCCAGCAAGGTTTTAATTTATCCGAAGAGTAAACTGAATAATAATGTCGGGTTGTTCTTTTGGATTTTGGTAGATCCTCGATGACATTATCAAGCACTTTAGATATAATGAAGGGACCTTTGTATCGAGGTTCTAGTTTACGGGACGTACCACTACTAGGAGTTTCGTTTTCAGCAAGTACTAGTTCACCAACGTTGTATTTGCGAGGAGACAAGTGATTGCCATCGAATTTTTCCTTTGCTTGTTTGCGTTTGACATTAATGTAGTTAGATGCATTTTCTTGTATTTCTCTCATCTCATCTTCGGTAAGATTGTGGTTTTTATGTACAACTTGAAGTATTTTATTTTGAAGAATATCCCGTGGAGAATAACAAAAGAGCAATTCATGTGGACTTTTCCTAGACGTCTTGTTTTCCATTGTGTTCAAGGACCATTGGATATTCACTAAATGTTCATCACACCGGTTGTCACTTGATGTGGTAGGTAACAGCCTTGAAAGTAATGTTCGATTCGTTCTTTCCGCGTGTCCATTAGCTCTTGGTGTTCTAACTGCGTTGAGCACATGTTTGATGTTATTATCGCTACAGTATCTACTGAACTCGTTAGACGTAAAAGACGTCCCTCTATCCCTTACTATTCGCGTTGGAACTCCAAAGTAACTGGAGAATTCGTTTAAAATGTTAATAACATATCTAGTGGCTGTGCTTTTTATAGCTCTTATTAGTGTAAATTTAGTAAAAGCGTCTACTAAAACTAATATGTGTTCATTTCGTCTACTGCTTTTCGGAAACGGTCCTAAATGATCCAAATGAACGGTGTTGAATGGAACAGGTTCTATGTCGCTAAAATGGTATTCGCCCTCCGTCCGACCAGCTTTGGTTTTATTATAGGCGCACTCGAAACATGCTTTAATATAATCCTTAACGAAATTCCTCATTCTAGAAAACCATGCATCGCTCAGAAGTTTATTCATTGTTTTTTCCACACCGAGGTGACCGTCCTTATCGTGGCAATCTTCGACTACTCTCCATCTTAGAGACTTTGGAATGATCCACAAATTTTTACCGTTATACTTTCGACTTAATCTGCCATTTTCTAGATGATAATCCTGCAAAATCGTTTTATCTTTTTCTATAATTTTAGTAATAATTTCATTGATTGACTCATCTTGAAGTTGTATAGCACCTAACGAGTCGTCATTATGAAGATTTACTTTATCGATTTTAAGGGTAGCGACATAGATATCACCTGGACCCTCGTTCGGCGTTCGGCGTTCGGCTTAAGGCATCTACATGATCCATACATCAACTTGGGCGATGATTTAAAAGCAAATCACACTTAATAAGTTCTTCATTGATTGATTCGTCATATCTCTTTGTGCCTTCATATGTTTCTTCAATGTTGTCAGCGATACGTACCTTCGCATCCGTCGTACTCGTAATCGTTATTTTACCATCTTGAACTATCATCATTATATCACCATTGAGAATTGCGTCCTGTCCGAGAAGTATATCAGTTAACAAAAGGTCATCATCGATTAAATATAAAGTTACAATTACGTCGACACCATTAATAAACAAGTTTGCTAATATCTTTTCATATGCGACGCGTATACCAACACAAATTCCTGAAATTCTCATCCTACATTCGCTGCGTTGCAAGTTTATCCGTTCACAAGCCGGTTTCTTTATTAAGCTGCATGAAAGCGCTTAAAAATACATTGTTCAAATTTACGTTTATTTTGAACACATTATCGTTATTGCAATACATACTTCGTGTAGTAGCATTCCCTATACATTGGGTTTCGTTTCTCGCATGAACTTTATTACATTTCCCACAACGTGGACGTCTTTGCGGTTTTGCACAATTCGTAGATATATGCCCGAATTCATTACAATTAAAGCATTTAATTTCCTTTCCCGTCTTCCCCAAATTCTCTTTTTTTAAATTAGTAAAATTCAAATTTTTATCTACAGAGTCACTGTTTATTCTAGGTTTGGCATCTACATTACCGTCACCCGCTTTACTGGTACGTTTTTCTCATACTCACTTAGGATTTCACGAAGTTCCTTTACTGTATCGAATCTCTGAGCAGCGATAGCGAATTGTATCTCACGGTGTTGCAATCCCTCTCTTGCATATTTAACAATAGCTTTCTCACTCAATTTATACCGTTTGCCTAATGCGGCTATTCGGAAACAATAATCTGTAATGGTTTCATCGTTTTCTTCGTACCGCGCTTATCATCTTAAAGTGTATCTCTGCCTCATCTGGTGTAGAGCCAAAGTCTTCTATCAACTCCCTAGCAAAATCATGCCAAGTCGAATGTAAAAGTTGTCGTGAATCTAACCATAAACTGGCATCTCCTTTCATTCTGCTATATACTGCCAAAAGTAAACATTTTTCATCCCATTGATAGGCTCGTCTTGCACTTTCAACACGTTCTACAAACTGTTCCACGGATAATGTTGGGTTAAATTCCGGGATTGTTTCTGCAATTTCTCTAACAGAACAATTACTAGGTGCACTTAATGTTGGATATATCCCTGAAGTTGCAGTATTTCTGAGGCTTTGACGTTGTGCAGTTGGTGCTTGTTCATATTGATTTGAGTTTTGTTGACAGCCTTGTGTAATCGTTTGGAAAACATTCATTGCACTTGTATGTATGACAACGTTAGGAAAATTGTCATTTACAGAATCAAGTGTTGAGGACATTTCCTCCAGCAGATCAATACCGTCCCCGTTATTGGAAATTTCATCTGCACAAAGAAAGTTTGAGAGTCGTTGAATAAGTTCGACTTTCGTTCCTGAACTTGGCAATTCTCTTTCACGTAATAGCTGTTTCAGCTCATCCACTTTTAACGCTGAAAGCTTTTTCAATTCCTTATATTTTGTTTTCAATTTCGGTTATGATCCCACTTCTGATCTAAAAGACAAAACTCCTGTTTGTCCTTTTCTAATCATCCCTTATTTTTATACACAACACAAACAAACTAAATAAATGTCAACGGTATCTAGATTATTATAAACAAAGTATATGCCAAGGCCAACAACGTAAAGTAGAAATTAGGGTTTCTTACAGTTCTTACACATCAAATTGCCTGTCGCCGAATTCTTGGTTATTGGGCACGTTGGCTTGTCAACTGTGAGAAGATTCATCGGCAGCTTCAAAGCGGAATGTGCAGTTCGACCGCCTTCCAACAATGTGGCAGCAATTCCAGAAGATGCGACAGCCAAAGCAATTTGTGATCTTGACCGAATTGTTGCCAGATTGGACGATATGACAAATATCTTGCCTGTCCCACTGGGAGCATCGAGAAAGTAAATGCCTCCCGTTCCATCTTCAACAACCTTCATCAGCGAATCGTACACGTTCTTCTGCTCGGGATTCAATAGTGCCACATTTGTTCGAACTCTCTCGGCCAGCTCATCTCGATCATAGGCTTGCTCCCGTTGCAATTCAGAATTGAATGCATCGTGGATCGAACGATTGGGCCCTGGCAATCCAAACGTCGATAGCAGACTGCCGCACATGAGCAAGCACATGTCTTCGACCAGAACTAAGACTTCGTTGCGTATCTCTTCGTTAATTTCAAGATGACGTCTCTACTTCATGACTGCCAAATATGAACTGTCAAGACTAATGTATACCAAAATGGCGGCAAAACATAGAAGTAATGCAAATTTTTGGCGAAATTACAATGTTGGTGAATTTAAAACTTTAATTTTAAAATTTGTATTGAATTTTTTTTTTTTTTTTTATTAGTTTAAATCGAGTTTATTATATATTCTTCTTTTATTATTATTTTTAATATATTTATTATTTATGATTTTTCGGCTTGAAATACTTGGTTAAATTAATATTTTTTATTGTGATATTTTAATATCTGATATTTATTGAGTTTTAATTTTTTTGGCAATTAAACTTTTTTTATTTCAGTCTTTTGACTATATGGAGAATTTTCGAGCTTGTGGAAAATTTTATATTTTGGAGAAATTTCGAATATTCGATTTTCTTGCATCTACGCTTTCTTAAAATTTAGAATTTTTGGAAAATTATGATATTTTTGTAATGATATTTTTGTAATCTGGTGAGTTTTAGAATTTTTGTGAATTCTCAATTATGATAAAATTTCTTTTTTATTTCCCAAATTAATTGAGATTGTATTTAAAATTTATAATTTTTATGATTGTTAAATATAATTTTTTGTATATACATATTTGTTAAACATCGTATTTGTTAAAATTTAGACGTTTCGCATAAAATATACAGTTTTGCCTTTTTGGTGAAATTAAAATTTTTGTGGTGAATATTAAAAATTTTGTAAAGTATTTTTTTTTGGGTAAAATTTTAGTTTTTCATTGAAGTTTGATTTTTTGTTAAAAAATATTTTGCTCTTGTTTATCGGTTTTATAGTAAATTTTTGCATGTGCGGTAAATTTAAAATTTTGGTAAACTTTCTTTTTTTGCAAGACTTCGATTTTCGGAGGAATTCGGTTGTCTATGTCAATTTTCGAAATTTTGAGATTATTTTAAAAATTATTTTAGGTCCGTAAGTTATCTGGGATAACAATTTTTGAAGAATACTTTATAGAAAATTATATAAGGATTCAGTATAAGCCAAGTTTATGGGCATATGTGTTCCCACCGGAGTGAAAGTTCCAAACAAAAAACCGGCCGGAAAATGGGGTTTGGCCCATATTTCGGAAGCTTGTTAACCGATATGGGTGATTTTAAATAAAGAAAATTCGCTAAACTCACTGATCAAGTTTCAAGATCCTAGGCTGACTAGTGCCGACAACAATACTCAGACGGATCCTCGTAAATTGTTAATTGAACTTCCCTGCCTATAAAGCTACGGAAAATATATTTCTTTGGTCGAAAATGAATATTGTAGAAATTACAAACGGAATGACAAACCTATATATATATCCTTTTAATTTTTGAATGGTTTAAAAAAGGCAAATAGTATTCATTAGTGATTCTACCACATAAAACCAACATAAACCAACAATGCATTTTAATGTATAACACCTGAAACAATTAGACCATTTGAGTACATTCAACATTAACACACATGAATTTCTAAATTAGTGTGTGTAGAATACAGCTACCACCAACCAGCCTTTAAACAAACTCATATATGCGTAAATTTATGCTTTTGAGAGTACATACGTACAAAATGCGTAACCAAACATAAAATTATGCAAATTATAAAGCATTGAACTCTAATTGTTTAAATTAAAATTTTCCATCCACTCACTTTATTGCGCATAATAAATTGGTATATTTCATTGTTTGCCTCAGTGACTACTAATTTGGTTTGTTTTTTTTTTTTTTTAATTTAAAAATTTTGCCTTTCCCTCCCGATGTTTGGTTTGTTCTTTGTTTTAATAAACGCAACACACTATTTAAATTAACATAGAATTTTACATTTGCGTTGGCTGCTATAAACTTAACCATAAATCATGTTATTTATAAAATCATTTTAATGATGATTTTCTTTGATTCAGCCAGAATGAGTTATAATGAACAATATTATTTGCTACTTTTGTGTTGTGGGTTTTTTTTTATTATATCAATTATTTTAGCGTAGTCAATTATTCTAATTTTAAATGAAAAACCTAATGGCTCTAAAGTTAATGCCTCTAAATTGGATTGTTTGGGTTGGTTAGTGAAATTAAAATGTGATTTTCTAGAATTAGTGCTTTTTGGAGAAGGTTAATATACTTCGTACAATATGGATTTATTGTGAAAATTATAAAATAATAAAACACAGTTGTTCTAAGTAGATATGCAACCGTAAGATTTTGCAGTACTTTCGTTAGTTAAAGATATGTAGTTTGACGCGAGGAGACAATTCATTACCCAGTGACAAATAGATGACCTCCACATGCTGACCAAAAAACTCTTAAAAATACTTAGTGTGTTTCATGCGCCTTAATTGAGGCAATTAAATTTAAAATTGAGTTGTAAAATTTTTTGTTCACATATTGCAATTTAGCTTACTAAATTAGCATTAAATAGCTAAAAAATTAATTCATGACCCGACAGTAATATTTGGAAAAGCGTATAATCATGTGTGATGAATTTTTACGTCAAAAATGTCCAATGACCACTATTATATGAAAGAGATAGGTAAATTAGTAACAATATGATTCGTTGTCCCTTTATTATACTATTGGTAATGTTGATGTAAGTTGCAATATGAAAATGATTCAATTTGTGGTGTAAATTAATACTAATTGCTCAATTTATTTATTGAATTCTTGTATGGTAAGTTGAGTTCAATTAAGATCTTAAATGCGTTGACAACCTAATTGTGTAATTAAGCCGAATGTGTGAACATACTATTTCGTGACTTCAAACAACGGAATACTGCGGTTTAAGTTGTATGAAACTTAGGTTGGTAGGGAAAGTGTTCTATACATTTCAGTACCCTGTCACAGCAGTCGCTCCCTTACTCACAGCGCATTTATTCAGCTTCAGCAGGCTTGTTGTTTCATCCCAACCTGATGGCTCTCCTAATGATAATAAATTGGTTGTGGCTAACTAAACAATATGGACGTGGATGACATGTGGTTCCAGTATGCATAAAAAGAAGTGGTTGATGATTTTTCAGATGTTTGCATCGGTCCACCTTTCTTCTCAAATTTACCAATATTGTCCTCCAACTAAAATTAATTATATGAAATTGGTGAATCGCTTCGCTTGATTCAAGGAGTTATGCAGTATGGTTTGGGTTGGTTTGCAAAGCCGTCCTTACAACACACACAGCCATTTTAACAGGTGATACTTGCCTGAACAATGCATCAAATATTCTTCAAATTGAACTAGATGAAATTGAAGCTTGGTTAAACAAGTGGAATATCAAAGTCAATAGCGATAAGTCCACCCATGTCACATTTTCCTTACGACGGGGTAACTGCCCTGAAGTACGTATGGGCAATAATCCTATCCCTCAAAAGGACTGCGTTAAGTATTTAGGAATATACATTGACAGGAGGTTAACATGGAAGGATCATATAAAAGCAAAAAAGCAATATTTGAATATAAAAACAAGACGCCTATTTTTATTTATTTATTTTATTTATTTCATCCCTGCACAACAAGACCAAGTCTTATAATTATAGCGCATGGGTATTAATTTAAATACGATATTAACGTTATCATAAGTGAAGCAATACAGATATGTTACATAATTGAATAAAATAGCGGTTACAGATCTAGATAATAATATTGATAACAAGTAATAATATATTAGTAGATATTCACAAGCTTATTAAATAATGTTTAGTAAATCAAAAGCAAATTTAGTTAAATATAATACAAAAGAAAAATAGTTTAAATAAGTGATTTTATGGAATTAAAAAGATGTTCAGTCACATGAATATACACATATACATATTAAAATAATCTAAAAAGGATTTTAATTAAAATATTCATTCAGAAATTTTTTGAAAGACGTTGCGTTGTCGTTACTTGTTGATTGTGTGGAAGAGCATTCCAAAGGCGTATAGTATGTAGAAAGAACTGTAATCTGTTTACCCCTTAGCGATCAAGTGAATCTTATTCTCCTAAATAGATATTGTGGTGTTTCAGTGTACACGATCTTATGGAGGAAAACTAAAGCCCTGATCCTTAAAAAATTAGCAAAAACCACCCCATATAAAGAACCTGCGTATGCCGAAACATGATCCCTCCTGCCCAAATTATATACATATCTGACAATGTTGTTATATAAAACCTCAAGTTTTCTCCAACTAGCACTATCGCGGCCATAAAATAACTCGCACCCATAAGTAAGGCTTGGATTTAAATACGCTTTAGAAAGTAGCATTCTCACTCTCAAAGGTGTGACATATTGGACAATCCATGACGTTCTCAATTTGGTATATAATTTGGCAATCAATGTATTGACATGGCTTGACCACGTTAAGTTGCTGTTAAATACGACTCCAAGATTCTTTGCAGTGACCACTACCTTAATTTTTTCCTGGTTAATGACAATATCAACACTTAAAATTGGGTGCGTTGTTTTTTTGTGAATTGCCAGACACTTTGATTTGCTAGGATTTAAAGATAGACGATTAGCGGATGCCCATTTATAAATGTTATCCAAATCATAATTGAGCGCTCTGATATTTTCCGCGATAGACTGAGCTGGACTACTAAGCCAGAGCTGTACGCCATCAGCATACATATGAATATCGCAGTGAGACAGATTAGTTGGCAAATCATTAGCGTAAATCGAGAAAAGAAGTGGCCCCAAATTGAGCTTTGGGGAACACCTCTTGTCAGTTGTCTGGGATTAGAAACCATATCATTCACATATACCGACTGTAAGCGATTAGTAAGGTAGGAGTGTACAAGCCGAACTGCATTCAAGGAGAACCCAAAAAAACGTCTAAGCTTGTGACATAATATTCCGTGGTCAACCGTATCAAACGCTTTCGAGTGATCGAGAAGCACCAAGAAATAGACTTTCCCGTCCTCTAAATTGCATCTGGTGCTCTCCGAAACATTCACCAACGCAGTCACGCAACTGTGGTTTGGCCGGAAACCTGATTGTTTATCAGACAACAAGTTATTGGCTACTAGGTCCAAAATCTCGATTAAATTTGCGGAACAAGGTTATGATTTATAAAACAATTTTAAAACCAGTCTGGACCTATGGAATACAACTCTGGGGAACAGCCAGCAACTCAAATATTGAAATCCTGCAAAGGTATCAATCAAAAACGCTGAGATCTATTGTCAATGCTCCATGGTTTGTTTCAAATTTGTCAATCCACAATGATCCATTTATTCTTAAGGTTGCTGATGAAATAAGAAGGCTAAATGAAAATTATTTACAAAGATTAATTTACCACAGCAATCCATTAGCCGTTGCTCTTCTAGATGACAACACTGAAGTAAACCGATTAAAAAGATATCACATTTTGGATTTGCCATTCCAAAATTAATTATTTATTTATTTTTGTTACTTGTATATATTTGCCTTTCATGAATTATTTATTTAAGTTACTTTGAATTGTACATATAACAACCTTTATATTATAATATCAGTATACAAATTGTATTAGTATATTGTTGTTCTCAGTGGAGGACAACAAATAATATTACCTTATTATATCAAATTTACTTATTATCCTTAAATGGATAGATTGTAAATAAAAATTGTGAAAAAAACTTCGTATTCCGGCAAGGGAGGCAGAAATGAAATTAACGTGTGTCTGTGATATAAAAGTTTAAGCCTGACATTTTTACGAATTTGATGGCAAAAGTGTTTTTTAATTAATACATGGAATTTGAATTCAGAGAACTCTATATAATGAAATCACATAACGTTTCTTTGTTGAAAGCATGAGACAACCAACTTTTTTAAGCCGCACGCCACATACTGGATTCGATTGTATCTAAAGGGGCGATTAACCGAAAATACGAGTATAATTTATAAGCTAATACTTTCTCTTAAGTTAACGATTTTGCTACTTAATAAGGTTTAAAATAATTATTTGTTTGTCTAGAGTATACCATTAATCTTTTATATGTTTTCAATAAATTTATAATATTTTGCTTCTAGAGCCTTTTGACCCTGAATGCCTTTAACTTATTTCTGGTTATCACATGTCACAACACAGTGACTTCTAAATTTAGACTAAGACTTATGAAAATTATTATTATTATTTAAAAATTGAGTGTTGAAAAATGTACAATAAAGAAGTTGATTGATCAAGATTATGCATGTCTACAAATATAAAATTATGCAGGCAGAATCATGATGCACATTAAAAAAAAACAAGAAACTTATAGGAAATACATAACCGATCTAAGATAAAATCTAGAAGCAAAATATAACCAGTAAATTCGTTCGACTTCCCCTGGCTGCATTTACCAGGAGAAGTTTCTCTTGAGCTTTTCTTGATAATTCTCCAGTTGGTGAAAGTATATGTTGTATAATCTCCGGCCCGCGAACTAAAAATTTATGTAACGTGAAAGGCATGTGAATTAAGAGATACATTTAACACACTACTTTGCTGTTTTGACAACTCTATTCAACATTGAAAACGCTTTGCCCTTCATATTGTTCTATTCTCCTTCTAACCCTACTGTTTGCTGTTTCTTATTTGTCAACTCCTAACTAGACAAATGACATCAACTTGAAATATTGCGTCATCAATGCAACACCCTGTGTTACACTCGAGAAATATTTGAATTAAATCAAATTTGTCGCATTTACTTTCAACTAAATCTTTAACTTCAATTCAAGGAAATACCCAATTGATGTTCTACTAACAGCAAGTGGTGGAACAAGAAAAGGAAAGGGAACAAGAAAAGAAAAGTAGATACATTTGTATACAAAAGCGAGAAAATAATAAAAAAAATTGTTTGCATGTCTTTATTATCAATTCTTTAAACAACAATTTTTTATTTACGGCCTTTCTATGTTAATAGAAAGAAAAAGAATATAAGAAGGGAAAAAATTTTTATAACCCTAAAAATCAATATGAGATTTATGAGTTTTATGCCAAACATTTCGCCAAAGAGTTCAACCAATATCAAAGTTGCTACTTGTTTAGCTTAATATGACTAAACGAGGGTTAGGTGAGAATATATTTAGAACTTTTCTTTGCTCTAGATAGATTTTTTCAATTTTTTCACAAAGCCTTCTACTAAAATTCTTTGGCGAAGGAAATGGTTTTTGAAATATTCAATAATAAATAAAAATTTATTTCAAATGATAAAAATTTAATTCAATGAAAACTAAGCTTAAACACATATAGAAATAATTCTTCGTCATGGTCGCAAATAACAAAGTGTTTTTCTCCTGCTAGTTATTTCTATGCAAAGTCTACTTTTGAACCTATTTACTAAACCTGCAGTCGCTTTGTGATGTAAAAACACAGTCAGGATCCTCAATTACATATTTCTGTTTTTTACCATTCAAGATAACTCCGTCTCCCTTCGTACGCACGTTTGGGATGGTGAATTCAACTATGTCGATGTGTTGATATTCACAAACAATGGGGCATCAGTTTTCTGGGCTTGCCTCACGCCTGAGAGGAAAGGATATCCAGTGATGACTATTTACTTTTCAAACCGAACTACAAGTCCCTTGACTTCTCCGAAGTAATAATCTTGGGTCAGTAGTTTTTACCAAGAATATTTAAAGAAGTTGCAAGTACTCGTTGTGGTGGCAAGGCTAAATAAGAGATAGAAAAGGTGAAATTTTATTACTAACAGAGAAAGCATATCTTTTGTTGAGCATTCAAGTTGTCTATTTAGGCTTGATTTTTGAATTAGGTGTCTACATTGACACTATATATAGCCGAATTGACAATATATTTCTCTTCTCACAAAATAAATAATCTGGACCTGACAATAAAGGTAAATAAAAATACCAACAAACTCGAATACGAAATATACAGAAAGCCTACGGCCACAGACACAATAATACATAATACTTCCAACCGTCCACAGCAACACAAGCACGCAGCGATCAGACAACTAATGACTAGACTAGAACGAACACCACTAACAAAAGAAGCCTACAACAAAGAACTAAATACGATATATACCATAGCAGCATACAATGATTACAATAAAGACATGGTAGACAAAATCAAGAAAGAATTTTAAAGAATCAGAGAACACAACAGCGAGAACGAAAGAAAAACATGGACAACTTTAACTTACTCCAGAAAATCATCATACAAAATAGCCAACTTTCTCAAGAAATACAACATAAATATAGCATTCAAAACAAGAAACAACCTAGGACGAAGATTACAAACCAACACAAACAAAGATGACCAGCTAGATAAACACGGAGTTTACAAACTGACGTGCACCTGTCATCACAGCTACATAGGACAAACAGGACGCAAAATAAAAACAAGCTTTCGTGAACATATAAGAGACTATAACAAGAAGATGCGTAATCCCGCCTCGACACGAGAATCTACCTTCGCGAACCACATGTTCATCAGCAAATGTAATCCAGCGCATATTAGAAAAACGGTACAAATACAACACACACAGCGCAAAGGACGACGACTAAACATCCTAGAAAACATGGAAATATAACAACACAAGACATTTGACGGACGCATCATAAACGAACAAACTTGCTCTGATTCAGACGTTATATTCGAGCCTCTAAAATTAATATACAAGACACACAACAAAAATAACGAACAAGATACACAAAAAACAATAAAATCACATTACAAAAATAATAAAAAAATTCGTAATCCACTTCTGACTTCTTTCAACCCCAACAAAAAACACCAGGTCCCAATTACGTGAGAAAAAAAAATTGTACCTATAACATCTACCTGGCATCCGCAAACACAAATCCGTACAATACACCCGACTTACGAGTTTTACCTGCTACATGTTCACACCTTACAGATGCCTACGAGCTCACATGACAAATAGATAGCTGACAAACAATAAAACACTAACGAATTGTTGCAAACTTCTCAGAACGAAAAATTACATTGAAGAAATTACGGAATTTCGTTCCAAAAACCTACAATATATTTCTATGTTTAAGACACCATTGCTATCTGATTTAAGATTATTCCTTCGTATTATACTCATTCTATGAGCCAAACCTTCTGCTTGGACAAAGAGTAAAAGTAAATTATCAAATCACTACTGCAGTAATCTGTGAAGTGTTAAATTTTGCTAGTTCCACAATGATATCGCTCCGCGTCACGCAAGATTATAAATTATAATGTTAGGGCCTTTTATTCTTAACACACTCTACTTTATTTCTCTTAGTTTTTTCCTATTTAATCTTAAGTTTTACACTTACACGCTTTCACTTACACACACACATGCATACAAATATATAATATAATTTTTTCTGAATCTTTGTTGCTGGTTCGAAGAGAAAAGCACCAAAAGAAAGCACTTTTTTGGAAGAAGCCTGTACAATTTTCCATATCGCTATCGTTTTATTCGCAGAAATCCATAAATTTTACCAAAATGCAAAATACCATAAAACACTTCTGACAAAAATAAATACATAAATCGTTAGCGCTTTAAACATAACAACAACAATTACAGCATCGATATTCAACGCATTTGAGCAGCCCAGTTGTTGTAGTAGTGGCAGTGGTGTCGTTAGTACTACAACTGCTAATAGTAAAAGTGGTTGTATTGTACTCGTACACTTGTAGTAGTCATCCTTATGGTGTTTTATTTTTTGGTTTATTGGTTGGTTGTATTCCAGTAGGTGACGGTTGTAGCCCAGTATGCAAATATTTTAGATAAATCAAATGTCATAATATTTAATTGTTTTAATTATTTTGTTGGTAAGAAGATGGTTTTAAGATTTTTTCTAATTTGTATTTTTTTGTCAAATAACCAATTTTTAACACTAGTAAGACGGCCATGGGTCATTTGACCCATTTTCGCATTTGGCTGCATGTAATTCCTTTAAAGTTAGTTATCTGAATTGGTATTTCGTAACTTAAAAATGCAGAAAATTAAATTTTAAGTTATTCTTATTTTATTAAACTGTACCAAACTCAAAAGAGTACAGCTACCTAAAAAAACGGATATCGGTCATCTGACCCATTTGCAGATCTGACCCCTTATGAGATATTTTTCAGAAGTTTTATTTAGTAACATAACTGCAACAGAGGCAAGCAATCATTATGTTTTTTTACTTATCAAAAAGCTAGTATATCTCTTTTTGTACTCGTTAGAGATGCAAATTATGTTCCAATATTATTTTAACTCGACATGAGATCCGCAGGCACAATTCTTTGTAAGTCTTGTTCCCAAAACATATTTACACCAGGTTGCTTTGCATTTCATAATATTTTGACGGAATATACAGGACCTGCAACACAACTAACTCGTTGAAGATAGAATATTGCGTCCCAACTAAAAGTTTATGGAATTTGAGGCACAAATACAACTTTGACCCCTATCAGACTTTAAAGGTACGTTGATTTTCCCATTTTTCGTTAATACCTAAAATTTAATTAGACTGAAGATCTAAAATATTTTAAAAATATCTAATCCGCACCTGGTTTAGTTCACAAGATCTTACAATATCTTACACTGCATTCTGCCATGCATCCTTATGAGATTCAATTTGTGTCTGTACTAAAGTCTCTTGATTTTTTAAGCATCGAAACCTGTCTGATTCTTTTTAATGTTCACGTTTTGCATTTGATAACAATTATAAAATTATGAATGACATTAATAAATGCATAGGAGTAGTATCACTACTCCACTTGGTATCGTCCCAACTTTCGATTTGTTTCTCAGAGATTTCGATTTTTATTTCAGTCAGGTGATGTGCAAAGCTGTTCCCTGCCACATACATAATAAAGCAAGTCGAATTAAAAAAGGTCAACTTACCAGCGCAGCTAATGCCTTTTTTTAAATAAATGGATGCCAAATTGCATATAGAAAGGTTTTTCTCCATTTCTGAAAGTTCTTTTATGTGAGGTTTGGCATCTGTAACTGAGCAGGAGATGACTTGAATTCGCCCTTGAGTCTTAGCTATTTTTAATTTGCCTTAGCATATAGCAAGCACATGCTGCTTCTGTCCTCTACCAGAGGATTTTCGTATTCTATTGATTAAACCTCTTTTATCCTCTTTCCCTTGTTACTTATTTAATTAGGAGGAGTTTATCTGATGCTAGTTTAGTTTGCTGTATTAGCTGACTACATTTAACCTCTCACCTGATCTCCTTCGGCGCTTGATTTCGTTCTCCATCTTGGCTGCACACTAAAAGAAGAGCTCCTTATTACGGAGATATGTCTTCATTAAAGATGAAGCACGACTAGTATCCAAAGTTCGTTCGAGAACACTAGATCTACTGATTGCTCTAAACACAAATCGAACATATTCCAAATAAGAAAATCTTACTTAATCGCGCTGTTAAAATTTAAACTTCAAACATTTATAAATTTATTTACTGGGTTTAACACTTGTGAATCAAAATACTGCTGAAGAAAAGTGACTTTTATTTGAATTCCTGTTAAGGGCGGGCGTTCGTGCCTAAATGCTTTTTTTCATATTTAATACAGACAGATTGACAAAATTATAAAAGCTCGCACTCCATAACTACTCATGTAGCGGATCTCAAATGCACGCACACACTCACACAGAGTACTCTAAAGCATTAAATTGCCAAGAGGTTGCTTGTAACCGAAATTTTTGATTTTTTTTTTACAATTTTCCCCTTTTTTGTGGATTTTTTATTTTATTATTTTGCCGATATTGAATTCATGAATATTTAGCATAGAAATTGTATTAAAGTTGATGGGAGAAGAAAGACATTTCAGTATTAATAGCAGTGGGTGTGTGTAACGAAGTAAGTTTTTTTCCGGTACAAATTTTATGCTGCATAAATTTTGTGATATATTTGAGATTTAACACATAAATGATTTTATTTTGTAACATTTCTACTCTTTTTCCACTAAAGTACCAGTACTATTATTGTAATTTATTTTTCTGTTTCTTTTTTATTGCATTTTATTTTGTTTTCTTTCGCCATTTTTACGTTACATTGAATTATTTTCAAAATCAAAGGAAATCTATGTTAAATGAAAATATTTGATTGGGGTTTTGTGGCATATCGCAAATCAACCTTATTCGGCACTTTACTTAAAAAAGAGTTATTATGGCGATATAAAGAAAGCCAAACCATATAAAATTTGAATGAAAGTCTCTCATCATGTAAATGTAAATTTAATTGGCCGTTAGGTGGCAGGCACAAAGATATGGCTGGTCGTAACTGAGTGCACTGTCAGAAATTCTGATAGTGGCGGCCTGCCGCTGCAAAGTGACTGGCTAAAAAAGTCGAGCGGAGAGAAGTTAACACTCTCTTATAAAAATTTCCAATCCAGGGTACAACAACATACACCAGGGATGCGTGGCCAAGCTTGGTGCTTGGCTCCTAGTATGCGAACGCTGGATATCAGTAGCTCTCCGTTTTATTACAGACCTTTACGTGCATATGGAGCTCTGTGTGGACATATTTTTCTCCATTAGTGGGATGAATCAAGAAGTCTCGCAAGAGGCGGAGAGGTTAATCTCTGCAGAAACTACGGTTTTATTTGGCCATAAGAGGAATCCGGAAGAGAAGGACAAGAATACTTCTAAGGCGTTAGGCCGCGAGATTCCGACAGGAATGGACTATGGACATCGCACGAGATGGAGGGGTTAATCTCTGGTGTTTATTGGCCAATGGAGTAATTCTGAAGAGTTAGACAATAAAACCAACGGGGCAGCTTCAAAACGTACTTCTGAGGTAGAGCCTGAGACGGTAGCACATATTGTGTGTGAATATCCAGCACCGGCTAGCATAAGACTTAGGACCACGGGCAGACACTTGTTAAATGTAAGTGCTTTGGTGGACCTAAGCCTTAAACAAATTCTAGCAATTACAAGAGACTACGTGCTGAGGAAGAAACTCGACAGTCTGAAATCACTATAGTCGATAGTAAAGGCAAGTGGTAGCTCGAGACCCGATTGAGGCTAAGCGAATCGTAAATTACAAATAGGTTTCCTAAAATCAAATCGAGTAAAGAAGGGGATCTAGAAAATTAGCGGTCTGCTTCGTTATCCCCCCCCCCCCCCCCCCTACATTAAACAAAAAATAATTTAATTATAAGAAAATGTACAAATAGTAATACAGGAATTACATAAGTTGAGTCGAAAATTAATAAATGAAAGTAAAGTTTTAGAGGTGTATCTTTGGAATGATTGAAAAGAAATTGGTGTCTTCTTTTAGAAATATATATTTGGTTCTTTTCTTTTTGTTACATCATGTTTTAAAGATGATATCTATTAAGTTTTAATATAAAGTCCAAGCGGGTCTTTGAAAATCGTTCATTGAACTTAGGAAATCATTGTCCTTTATTAATATTTACTAATACCAGGGGCATAAGGAGTAGCTTTATGTGCAAAGGAAAATCTTTATACTCTTTTATTCCAGAAAAAAAATTTATAAACTAAAAAAAAACACAACAAAAAAATTAACTAAGAAAAAATAACAAACTATGCAATAAAATTGCTGAAAACAAAAAAAAGATGGACGTAGCTTGGCGTCCAGGAGGTTTTGTGGACAGTCAAGCTAAAAATGTCGATCTTTTTCGATTTGAGACGGAGGACGTAGGAGTGATTTGTAGCGCTGAGGAGCGCTATATATGTCTTGTGATATATATGTCTTGTACGACAACAATATATATGTCTTGTACGACAACAAAAGAAAAGGTGAACTCATGTATCAAAGAAACAAAAAACAGAAAATAAAATGTGCCAGATTTATGTATCTGCATGAATTAAAGATAAAGAAAAAAAACTAATAAAAAATAAAAGTCCAGAGTTCCAGCTACAACGTTTGCTTTCACCTAAATAAGTAGCTCAGGTATTCGGCCAAAGACTTCGAACAAGACGACGGACGACCTACAAACAAATAAAAAAATCATATATATTTTGTTTTAGAACATTTTTTTTATTTTTTTGGGTAAAACATATTTACCGTTCCGAAAATCATTCATCAGGCGAATTAGAGGTCCTGAGTGCGCGTAGTTTGAGCTCAAGCTAGGAGTCGCTTCGCGGTCAATTAGGTAGTTTTCCTTGAAGGAGAAAAATAATACAAAATTAAATATATAGTGTGCGCAGAGTATTATAATCCTGCTATATTAACCAGTACAGAAACGCCAATGGGCGCACGGCCTGTACCGAATAGACGGCAGTTAATTTTTTAATTTTTGTTCATGTAAATTCAATTTGGAACAACTTTATAATTTTTATTTTTATTTTTTTCACTTAAATTTGTTTAAATCATTTTATTTTGTTTAAAATAATTCTTTTATTGAATCCTTTTTCATGTGTCAGTAAATTGAATCTCGCTTTTTTTATTTTTAAAGAAATTGTAATTTTATAATGAATTTTAAATGAAAAGGTCTTCGTAAGAATATGCAGTAAATTTCTTTAAAGGACCGTAAGTAGGGTAAGGTAAGTAGTTGCAAGGCAAGGTGCATTTTGGGCCATCTGAAACCCACATTATTACGATGGCATGGTGAGGTCTGCTGATCTCAAGCGGGAGGGTCGATACCAGGCATAACATCGGCCTGAAGGTGATATGGTGCGTCAAAGGAACAGTCAGGCTTGCTTCGGGCTCCATAATTCTACGTATTGTACGTGTATTTTATTCCTTTTTTATAAAAAGATAGGCTGGCATGGATTTTTTTTTTTGTAGGGACAGAGCCGATTGGTTGGCAAGAACCACCCCAAGACGGCGAGCAAAAGCCGGAGCAACCGCGAGCATGCCAGCGCCGCCAACAGTCGGGCCACAAACTAATCTTTCACTCGGCATTTCAGTTCAGCACTACTACAAACTGAACCGCATAATATCTCGTTTAGACATATTTTTAAAAAGGATTCATTTAGCGCGTGTTCGGAAAGGTCCATTTCAACAATTTATTCGCCGAATGAAATTCTTGATTTCTTGTACGATAGACTGTAATTTTATACTTGATGCCAATAAGTTTTCTAGTTCTAGTCCTATAGCCGTTAGCAAATGATGCAGGCATGATAACACAATCTATTTTTAAAGGAAAATACACCGATAAGACATTTTGTTGACCTGTGGTGTTTGTAAAATATCGAAAATTCTTGAACATTGCACTTAGAAACCAACGATCAAAAAAACCCTGTGAATTGTTTTTAAGGACAATATTTACACGATACCGGAGTGCTCCATATGACGAAAATTATATTAACTCTATTGCAATTATTCAATAGAAGTTGATGACCTTGGCAGCCAATGAATATAACCCAAATATTAAACTTATATTTATGAATCACAATAACTCTCCAAGATTTAAGGTATTAAAGCTGAAAGAATTATTGTAATTAATAAATATATATAAAAGAGAATCGAACAAAATCTATAATTGATTCTTAACTTATATTTATATAATATTAATGCCATCTAAAATAAATAAATTATAAATTTATTTGCGTTTTATTTTATTTTATAACTAGCATAACATTCCATATTCAATATTTACTTTCTTTTGTAACTCGAAAAAAATGTAGGTGAAAATTTGCAGTCGTTTCTATAATTATTGCAACAGCGTCACTCCTCATTTTATATCATTTATTTTCCAATTCATTAAGCCAATGCGCTAAAGTACAAATAACACTTTATATAATTAAAACACGTTCTCAGTACCGCAACTGCTAACCACTTGTAATTACTGCACACTATGAGTTGTTAAATATTTCCACTAATGAAAAGCAACAGCTCAACATCCTCAGCATCCGACTCAGTACCATCGTAGCTGAAGCATCATCATTTTCGCGAAGCAAAAGCAAAAGCAGAATGTTGACGTCCTTAAAAATATCGAGACGGTTTGAAAGTCAAGAGGTGCAGCAAGTCATTGCAGCAGTAAAGTGCGATCTACTCTGTTCAGCTGTTAAGTGTGACAGCAGCAAATGTTTTACACCAACTTAACACGAAAAGGGGATAATTCAAACAGATAGATGATTTTCAAATGTACATAGATAAATGGGAAGAGAAAGTGACAGTTGGAATATGAAAGGATATGTGTGTATGTTTGTGTGTGTGTGCGAATCGAGTTGTTGTTCTGCGTTAGAATTACAAATAAACGCATAATAGTGAATTTAAAACACCAGTTTTTCTAGTCGCTAGACTTACTTTAGTTGCATTTGTCTTTAGCCACACCGAAACGCTGAATATAAATAACTAAAAGGTTTTCCATTAAGGGCCGGTCTATGTTGAAATGGAATGTAGCAAGCATTATGTGTGTTATGAGATCATTCTAGTACTCTCAGGTTTCAATGATAAATTTTAGTGATTCCGCTATATAGATCGGTGGATTTGAGTGATGGTATGGGTTGTGCTTACTTAGAAGGCATCTGCTGATTGCAGTTTATTGGCATAGATTCAGAAAACTTTAGAAGTAAAAACTTGGCAGCATCAATTCACGTCTCTTCTTAATATTGTTTATGCTGAATGTCAATTGTTTGCCTTGTCATTGTCCTTCAGCGCCCGTCGGTTATGGTGTTGGGTTTATGAAGCTTTTCTTTCGTAGAAGTACGGATCAATGATGACGCCACCTTAGAGCCCACATTAAACCGTTTTAAATTTTTTGATGCATTGCGATTCGGTGAAACTCCTTAAGGAGTACATCATCTTATATGTATTCATTAGTTTTCTTTTGTAACATTCATTCAATGCTGAAGATGATATTTTGTGCCCCTCTTCCAAGCGTTTACTTAGATTATTTACCCGCTCGTATTACAAATCCATTTAAAAAGTAAAGAAATCCATGCAGAGTTAATGACAATGACACAGTACCATCATTATAATCAACATTATCATTTCTGTTCTTCTTTAGAAGAAAATTAATATTTTTGACGGACACTTGGAGGTGGATATATGTCTGTATGGAGTGTAGTGTTCTTTGTTGCTGAAAATAGCAGCGAAAACGATTCACGTATTCAGTATTGGAATAACTATTTTATTAAATTTTTAAGAGGAGGAACCCATTGAAATATAATTCTAATACGATTTATTCATTGAACTGAATGTTGAAGGATTCCGCCTGTTTTTATCTAATATTATGTGTTCGAAGCTTTTTATTTACTCACTAGAGGGACTGCTATCCAAGCTGCACTCTCCAAGAAATTTTTTATAAAACTTGCTAGTACTAATTTCTAAAGCTGTGTTTATATTACGTATACAAGTGATATGAAACGCCAAATAGTGTGATCCCTATCAAATATAACATGCGTGCTTTCGTATGTGCAGTAACATTTTTAATTTTTATATTTCGGTCACGTTCTATTTTTATGTGGGAGACTATGTGATAGCAGCTGTTTTCAGTGATGTTAACATTTCTATACAAATTTCTACACAGCACTTTTTAAAATAATATTAAAAATAACGAATCTATTTTTTCTAATTCATGCTAATAATCTAATGATCACAGACTTATATCTCTTTCTTACAGGTTAAAAAAAATATTATTAATAATTAATATTAATTATGTTAAATAAATGAATAATAATATTTATAGTCCGTTCATTTAAAATTTTTTACTTAAGTGCAACTAAAAAATGAAAGCTAGTCTTGCTAGTGCCGAATATGGTGCATTCCATCGATTAGTCGATAAGCCTGGTACAGCGACATCACAATTGTGGTCGAGAGTGTATTTTTCAGTGCGCGTTGGACATTACTTGTTGCCTGTAAAATTTTGCAAGCGATATAATAAAAGTTACTCTACATATTTCATGAATTGTGACAGAGCTCTAGACATAATATAACAGAACATGAACAAAATTATTTATTTAATTTTATTGATTATTCAAACCGATATATTCGTAAAATTGTTTAATGGATTTCGACTAATTTTGGTAGTCATTTTTTACCAATATCAAATTAATGGAACTGAGTATGCAGAACAAAATTAATTAATATAAAAGAATAGAGAGGAAACCAAATATCAGAAATATCAGAGGCTGCATCGGACACTCATTGCGGAAGGCATTATACACAATGAGTGTATGGAGAATGACATCAGCATTTTTACTGATGGTTCTCTTATGAGTGGCAGGGCAGGGGCAGGTGTATTCTCAGTTGAGCCGAACTTGTCCTGTAGTCTGTGTTTGAAAGCCGAGTGCATGGGAAAAGGGTTCTCATTGCATTTGACAATCAGTCAGTTATAAATCCCATGAGGCAAGTGAACGTATATTCCAAACCTGGTGCTGGAATGTGTTCTGAAACTGAACAGATGTGCCTCGTTGAATGAAGTGACGTTGATGTGGGTTAGGGGATACATAGGCACAGCTGGGAATGAAGCAGCAGACGAACTAGCAAAAAGGGGATCTGATGTGGATTTCTGTTGACCAGAACCCAGGTTTGCCCTGGGGAATGGCCTAGTGCGAGCTAAAGTTCTTCAATGGGTAAACTCATTACACCTGAATAGGTGGAGGGAGAATACCACATGTAGACAGGCTAGAATGGTGCTCAAAGAGCCCCTCGGTAGGAAGGCCAGCAAGGTACTCGGGTATAATAAGCTGGATCACTGCGTTAGTGACAATACATGGAAACTTCAAGTACCATCTGGCGAAGAGGAAAGTCGTAGAAGATGATACTTGCAGACTATGCCTGGAAGAGGCTGAGACGGTAGCGCACATTGTGTGTGAATGTCCAGCACTGGCTATCATAAGGCTTAAGACCACGGGCAGACACTTGTTCGATGTGAATACCATGGGGGAACTAAGTCTTAGACAAATGCTAGCAAAAGATTCCGTGATGAGGAAGAGTGTCGACAGTTACCAGTCGACAGTCTGAAATCACTTTAGTCAAGAGTAAACGCTAGGGCTAGCACGAGACTCTATTGAAAGTAAGGTGGCTGTGATTATGGATCGGTTCCCTGAAATCAATTTGAGGAGCGAAATGGGGATCGAAAAGGGACCCAGAAAGTAAGTGGTCTGCTTCGATATCCCCCCATACATTAAAAATAAATATCAGAAATTTATGAAAATGTATTAAAATTATTCACTTTCAACATAAATTTCCATCATTAATATTCCTGATTAATTTTTTTTTACTTAATGTCTATTATTTTCTCTACTATCGCACAATCAAGTAGTTTCTGAGTTTACATCACTAGATGTTTGTTTTTGCAGCAGAAAATAACTACAACTGTTTTGGAATTCATTATTTATTTAAAATTATCGTTGAAACACAAATTTTTACGGTTCTTCTTATGTTTTGCTCACGGAAACACTTTGAAAATCAGCTGTTTTAGGATATTTATTTCGTTTTCAACAACAAGAGGTTATGTTATATTTACTGATTTTGACACATTGAATGAGTACACATGAAATTCCACATGAATAGCAATTTTGACGTTTCAAATGCCTTGGTACATGTAAACACAGCTTAAATGGAAAGAATTTGTAAAGTTCATCAAGTAAGTTTATATGATAGGTTTTTTTACGCACTTCAATTGTAGTATCTCTAATATGCATATACTGACATGTGACTGACTTGTGGCTGACATTATACACCGTTATTTGGACGTCTATAATTCCATATAGAGTTTGTTTAAACCATCGTTATAAATGAGGTTTTAGTACTTGTCAACAAGGCTTCCACTTTGTATTTTTTCGGTTAATTAAATGGAGTCTCCTAAATTCTGTACTTCAA
Organism: Phania funesta; assembly: GCA_963932375.1. Classification (NCBI taxonomy): domain Eukaryota; kingdom Metazoa; phylum Arthropoda; class Insecta; order Diptera; family Tachinidae; genus Phania; species Phania funesta. Next base: position 95,023,889 of record OZ010653.1, on the reverse strand, counting down.
AGGATTTAAAAACTGTAAGAAATATTAAATATCTAAAGTGTTAATTTATGTCACAACTTACTTAAAGTAACCACTTTGGGTTTTAACTAAATATATATACCAACAAATATGACAGTAACTGAAAAAGAAAGAAATACTAATAATGGAACAACAACAACTGGTACCTAGATATGCAAGCCACAAACCTATGTGCCAACATATTTCCGACCGCAAGGCAAACGCCAAAAGCAGATGCAATCACTTTCAACTATTGCGTCGTATTACATAAGGATGTGCAGTTTATAGTACAAAAAGTGGAGAGGATTTGTGGCAAAACAAACAGTAGGAACAATTAATATAGCCGTTATTTAAAATTGTTATGGGAGATTAGGTAGATATAGAGTTTATTACAGATGAATTATATCATTTATTAAATAATTGATGAGTCAATCTCTTATGGACAAATACTATATTTGCACTAAAACACTGAATCGTACCAAAATTGTACGAGGGCTGCTATATATATTTCTGGCCTGGCAACACTGAGTGCTGCCAAGTGCAATCTGCCATTTCCATTGGAAAGTTTGTCATTTTTAAGCATAATCGTACTCAAAACGTTTTGACGTACGACCATTATTTGTGTTGTTTACAGTGACTTGAAAAAATTAATATAGAAAAAAATGGAATTAACTCGTGAATATTTTCGTGCCATCATTTTTCACAACTTTCGACGTGGATTATCACGACAAGAGTGCATTGATGAACTTAAATCTCTGTATGGCGATGAAACACCATCCTATAGCACTGTGAAAAATTGGTATAATGAATTTAATCGTGGCCGAAGCTCGCTCAAAGACGAATTCCGTGAAGGTCGTCCAAAAACGGCTGTTGTGCCAGAGAACATTGATGCCGTGCGTGAACTCATAATGCAAGATCGACATGCGATATACCGAAAGATAGAGACATCCTTGGACATTTCTTCCACCAGCATATATTCGATACTGCATGAACACCTGGCCGTAAAAAAGGTTTGTTCTCGTTGTATCCCCCACAATTTGAAAGTCGCTAAAAAGGCTCGTGTCGATAGGTGCAAAGAAATGTTACAAAAATACGATTGCGGTGCTTCAAAAGACGTTTATAAGATCGTCACAGGTGACAAATCATGGATCTATGCGTATGAGCCCGAAACGAAACAACAATCGACCGTGTGGGTCTTCAAAGACGAGCAAAATCCAACGAAAGTTGTTCGTGTAAGAAACACTTCGAAGCAAATGGTCGCCTGTTTCTTCGGCAAAACTGGTCATGTGGCGACTGTTCCGCTTGAGCAACGTAGGACGGCCACTTCTGAGTGGTACACTACAATTTGTTTGCCTGAAGTCATCGGAGAAATTCGAAAAACCAACAAGAGAAGACGAATCATTGTTCACCATGACAATGCGAGCTCTAACACATCGGCTCAAACCAGAGCATTTTTGACCGGCCAAAACGTCGAATTAATGGGTCATCCGACGTACAGCCCTGACTTGGCACCTAATGACTTCTTCTTGTTTCCGCACATCAAGAAAAAAATGCGTGGTCAACGAATTTCGTCGCCAGAAGAAGCTGTTGAAGTGTTCAAAAACCATGTTTTAGAGGTGTCTCAATCGGAGAGGAAAAAGTGCTTCGACAACTGGTTTGAGCGCATGCAAAAATGTATAAATCAATCTGGAGAATACTTTGAAAAACAATAAAACCATTTTTGATTATAAATATTCGCATTTTCACTATTAGGCCAGAAATATATAGAGCAGCCCTCGTAATGGTCGGTATATTTATGTTTTAATATGTTGTTTATGTGTTTTCGTTGTTGCCAGATCGTTGGCCGTGCTGGTATGCTGGCGTTTCGCACCGGCTGGCGTTTAGCGCCGTCTTGGGGTGGTTCTTCGCCAACCAACCTGGGTATTTCCACACCGACATACAAAAAATTCATGCCAGGCTTGGAAAAAAAAATTCAAAATAATAGAGGCCCGAAAGTGGATTGTAGAAAAAAAAAGAAACCTGTTTACCCACATACTTACTTCCATTCACACTTCAATTCCGGTTAGCAGGTGTTCGCTAACTTCGGCCTCCGACCCTCTGGAATCCGTAAGAACTCCTCCATGATAACCACGGCCATTCCTTTCCCTTGTTTATCCCAAACGTGTTCCCCACTTACCTCCTCATCGCCTTCCTATACTTTGAGCTTACTTACTCATAATAAAAACTGAATTTTCATTATAAAATTGTATACAAATTTATTACATTCTAAATTAAATAAAAGGGTATTTTTTTAGGCAAACGACTAATTTTCTAACATATATATGTATGTATAAAAAATATGAATTGGAGATCAATAAAATTTTTTTTTCTAAATTAATATTTACAGAATAAACAAAAACATAATAAAGATAAAAAAATTTAATATTAGCAAAAAAATAATTAAGCAAATAAATATATTAGATATTAGCAAAAAAAAAAAAGGAGTTAATAGGCAAACTGACGCTGGTCGTTTCTTCTTCTTTAACCGAGCTTCCTGATCGGCCCATCTGATTCGTCGTGACTGCCGTCCGTTCGTTTCGTGTGTGCGTTACTTATGGTACGTCTTAAAGAAAATCTTTGCGGCTTATTTACATATACATATATATCTTCCTTCTTTTTTTTAAACCGTTTTTAAGGCAAAGAAAAAATGCGGTACAAAACTCCCTACTGGCGAACAGAACCACCTAGACCTGAGCTCAAATCTTACGTCTCGCGCACCCTTGCCGCAAAAAACACAAGAGGAATAATCAACGACGCGATATGTTAATTTTTTTCTTATACCTGATTATAATTACTCAATATATATATATATATATATATATATATATGTATATATATATATATATATATATATATATATTTTACAGCGTACGTGGGTCTGTCAGCGTTGTCCTTAAGGCAGTATACCTTGCGCCGCCTGATGGCCGGTGCATAAAATGGCTGCTGCTCCCTCGTTGGTTGTGGCTGGCGGTGTTTTTTTATCGCTTGCTGGGGGCTTTTAATTAGTTTTATTTTAGCTTTATTTATATTTTCTTTTTGCCTTATTTAGGTCTATCTTAGTTTTATTTTTCACTTTAGTTTTTATGGATTTTAGTATTTTTAAGTTTTAGTTTGTATTTTTTTCTTCACTACATATTGCTCAATATGGCATATATCAACTATTTGTTAAACTTTTGTTTGGTAGTTTTTGTTAATTAGTTTTAAAATTCGTGTTTTTTTTTTAGCTTACTGTTTTTCTGTATATATTTTTTTGAATAAAGGTTATAAAACTTTGTTTGTGTTTAATTTGTATTTCTTATTTTCTGTCTTTCACATTATCTAGGCACAATGAGTTTTCTTTATTTTAATTGCTATATATATATATTCGCGCATTTTTGCTTCCCCTTGCCACAACTTGCCTTGTTCACTCATCGCCAATCCAAAAGAAAAAAGACCGATTTTCATCATTCTCGTCCATTTGAAGGCTCGGTAACGCTCTATCATGGATCCCTCCTCCAACTTTTCTTCTTTTCAGCAATGTTTTTCTTATTGCTCCTTGCAAAATTATTGTTGTCTTCCGCTTCTTCCTCATCGCATTCACCCGTATTAATAACGTCCTCCATTATCATTTTTACCAGGAACGTACACACGACAAAATCTATATTTGAGGTATTGCCAGAATATTTAGTAATAAAATCCCCTAAAAAGATAAAAATTGTGCCCAATTGATGTTTCAAAAACTCAATCGCTTGATAACTGTCCAAGTTATTATATCTTGTCCTAGCGACATAAAATATAAAAGAATATAGTTTTAAATTGATAAAATAGTTATGGTCATAACTTTATAAAATACAACGTCACGCCGGAATTTATATGGAAAACAAAATTCAAAACATTGCAAAACATTTTTTTGTTTAATATATAAATTTTGTAGCTAAAGAAGATAAATCAAAACCACGAAATAAAAACCCAAAAAATAAAAAACAATAAAAAAATTAAGAAGATGTCTAAAATTGTTTTTTTTTTTAAATTCGAAAATTAGGGCATATTTTTACGATATCGTTTCAGATTTCAAATTGTATTTTATAAAAAACCCGTATTAAGGTTCATTTTTTGAACACCTTCCAGCTTTTTTTGTTTACCTTTACTTGACTAAATACTATGAGTGTGAATTACTTTCTACGGTTTTATATGAAATCGGTGATGTCAGCTGCAGTATTTAGATACGCTATGAAAAAATATAGAAACTTGACCTCTTGAGCTGACTGAAAACAAGCCCTCAAGCCACAGCTCCTATTAATCTAAGTTTTCCTTCACTTGAAAACAAAAGGATAAGCCTAGGCTCCATAAAATAAAATTCTTTTGTAAAATAAGTTTTGTTTATACTTGTACATTAGGTATATTTCTTTTAATCTATCTACCCATTATTATAACTATTGTTAAGAAAACTCCTAATTATGCAGACAGACACCTTAAACTAGTTACGGCCTTTACACAGCACTATGCTGGATTCAATTTTATTAAATCCAAAATGATTCTTTCCTTTTTTGGCTAAGCGTTTAGTTAAAGCATTCCAAAGAAGCATCATTGTAAATGTTGAAAATAATTTATTTTAATTTTCACAAGAGAAATTTAAAAAAAAAACCTTAAATGCAATTGACAGCATAAAGCTTCATATAACAAATTGTGGGTGGTAGCTGTTAAAACAATGGGGCTGTTCTATTGCAACTTTTTAACAATGGATATGAACACAAGTGCACAGGCAAATACATAAAGCAGAAGATATACCCAGTACAGTACGTACGATTTGTTGTAGTAAATAGAGCAATAAGCCAAGCAGACTCGAGTAGAGAATGAAGTCCAAGCTAATACGGATATGCAGTACGAAGTATCTGTATTATACTGTTGTCTAGAAGTTTTTTCCAAATCTTAAATTTTTGCTTAAATTTGTACTTACTCTTCATATAGCACTAAACAAATTTTAAGGTAAAGTTGTGAGTAGAACTTTACAATCTAATGGCATTTTCCTTTTAAAGAAAATGTTGCCTTAATTCTACACTTTGTACATTTGAGTGTTCGTTTCTAAATTAAAAAATAAATAAAATATTTCACTCTAAATTTAATTCAAGAGCAAGACTTATTTCCGTGGTCCCGAGGTTCCGTATCCTCCTATGACCCCGGGTGCCAATCCAGAAGCTGGGTTTCGGATTGGTGTAGTTCCTTGTTATACATAACGGTCATTGGTACTTATATTAATGATAAAAATCGCTAATCGGCTATGATTAATACTCTATTAAAAGTCTTCCCGGACCAAGTTGGCCACCAAAAACCTGAATTAAAAAGTGCTTTTGGCTAAATGTTTCCTATTGTTTTTAATAACGTATAGAATTGCTTGTACGGTAGCTCGTTTATGGCGACCATGGTGATAACATAGTTATATTTTATTCTTTTGGAGGGTAAAATATGTCATCTTTCTGTCCCATAAATCAGCACCTAGATTAAAGTTACACAAATATTTTTCAATTTTTTATTTATTGTTTTTAGCATAATTAGCATGTGTAAGTCAGATGTAGTCCAATAGAAAGTGGCGAATGAACCAATTTTTTATAATTTTTTTTCGCATTATTCCACGAATACGGTATGCGTAGTATCCCAAATCATTACTCGTCTCTTGTGTGTGATGCTAGAGGAGATATTATAACCATTCCTTTTAAAAGAAATATTCTGTAATAAGTTTTAGGACGCTGACTACACGACAAATATCTGCCTCATATAGACATAAATATCAGAACACTTTCTTTAATTAAATTCCCCTGTGGTTTATACGTCCAACATACCTCCATTGAATAGGAACATAAGAACGCCTATGTAAATAATTTCGTACTGGAAAATAATAAAACCAAAAACTCTATTTTAATTCAATATCTGATATTTCGAAGGAAAAAAGTTACAGCAATAAAATGTCCTTGATGATCTTGCAGAAATATTTAGCTGTACAGAAAGTAAGCAGCCTAATTTTAAGTAAATGTGGCACTTAATCCATAAGGCGCGTTTTATAAGATTATGTTATCCTATATCAAAATATCAAAAGCCACCTTTGGAAAACACGTTTTTTTTTCATATGTAGGTAAGCGAAAATAAGGTCAACTTTGTGTTTCAATATTTTTAATTAAATAAAATTAAAATTTGTCCCAAGCGATGTTTGGCCCTAAAGTACAGGTTGGATGCCGGAAGGTATACTACTTTGTTTGTTTATAATTTTTGATTAAATGAAAGAGAATGGATCGTATATTGATAAATGTTTTATTTAATGTCGGCAGTTATGTATGGAATACAATATCAGATAAATGCCCGCCTCTGTTAACCTCTCAAATTCGAGCCCTTTTGATCAAATTTTTCATTACATTCTCACACATTTCACGTGGTGTTTTATTAATTTCATCACGAAAATTTTGTTTGAGTTTCTCCAGCGTTTTTGGTTTGTTTGCATAAACCTTGCTTTTCAGATGTCCCCACAAAAAGAAGTCTGGAGCAGTGAAATCAGGCCGTGGAGGCCAATCAACATCACCATTCCTTGAAATAACTTGTTGTGGAAAGAGGTCTCGCAGTAATTCCATTCTAATCCTGGAATCTTAAATTGAAAAAAATGCAAATCTTTGTGCAAAATTGTGGCCAAAGTTGTTCTTTGAAGACCAAGCTCCTGAGCACGGTGTCGAATTGAGATTGATGGATTGTTTTGAACACTTTCTTGAACAGCAATAATATTTTCAGCCGAAGTTGCAGTAAGTTGTGGTCCATGCTTGAGCCTATCAGCTACAGTCTCTCGTTCTTTGAAGTCATTCACTACACGATAAATAGTGCGTCTAGTGGGTACGTTGTTTCTCCCAAAAATTTCACGTAACTTTCTCATCGCCACAGTAAGCGATGATTGATTTTGATAAAATGTTTTAAATATTAAAACACGTTTGTTTACCGAAAATGTTTCTATAATAAATTTGCCACGTCTCTACTTCACGACTGCCACATATGAACTGTCAAGACAAATGTTTACCAAAATGGCGGCAGAACAAAGTAGTATACCAAATACCGCGTGTTGTGGCAAGTAGTGGGGGATTATTACCAACATCAATTCAAAATCAATTAGTTTTTCATTGTTTTTTGTGTTCCTGAAATTTGAAGACAGTTTCTTCACAACCAGAAAAAATTACTCAAATATTGAAAGTAGGCCCCTAATATGTTTCATAAAATAATTTATATATTTGCTAAAGATATTTTTTAAATACTCTTATTTTTCATTAAATCTTCGCTCTGATTTCTGTTATGAGATTTTTTTCAAAGATTAGAAGATTTGCTTGCCTCAGTAATTTTATTTTCATTTGATGAAATTTTGTTATTATTGCAAATTTTGAAATTCGTAGCTCATATATAAAAACGTGATAAGAACTTGATCAAGATCTCTTTCCAATTAGTCTAAATTATGTGAGGGAACACTAAGTATATCTTGTTAAACTTTTAAGTAACCGTAGCAAATCCTCAAATATATTGCGTGATCATCGCTTCTTGACTCAAAACCAAGATTTACTTGTTGCGCTTCTTTCTCTTAACACAAGTTTTACAGCCGTTCGTTAGACGGTGAAATGAGTTTTTCTACCTACATGCTCAGAATTGTGTCAATGTGTCTTGCCTGGTGCAGCTAAGGACTTTTTATGGAATTATCAGCATCTCTATTAATTAGTTTATATATTCTTCTGTAATATTTCTGTCTGATTGAAGAATTCGCAAACCATTTTTTGTGTTTTTCTTATTCATATAAACAACGAGTATGTTAGGTCTTTTAATTCGCTTCTAATGTATCAAAAGTAATTCTTTAGCCCATTATGTATTTGTGCAGGATAGCAGAAGGCTAAAAGAAGTGCTAAAATATAATTTTGAAATTTGCTAAATGTGCACGTTTTTTAGTTAAGGGCTACAAAATATTCTTCGCTTTTAGTTGACTAAAACAGGCTAAATCTAGACTGAAAAGAGCTGCATTATCATCACTGCGTAAAACTGTATGTCGACTGCATGACAATATAAAAATGATCCTTCCCTTCCTCTCTCTCTCTCTCTCTCTCTCCCTCTCAGCAAATTTTTTTCAGTCCGAGTTTTATAACATAAGCTGAAGTTGCATACTACAGTTGAAACGCAGATTCCGTCTATAAACTGGTCTTAAAATTGTTCACTTAAATGCGCAAAGTTTGTGTAATAAAATGGATGAATTTCGGTACCTATTTCCCCAAACAGATATAGATATTATATGCGTTTCGGAAACTTGGCTTCCTTTCGATGTAAATGATTCTGTGTTTAATTTAACAGGCTTTAAACTTTTCCGCGCAGACAGAAGGATTCTAATTGATAATGTTGAAACAAGGGCTAGAAGTGGTGGAGTCGCTGTGTATATTCGGGATGGTATATCGTGTAGGGAGAAGTTTAGGACGATAACTGGTAGCGATATAGAATATTTATTTCTTGAGATATCTAGTATGGATAGGAGGAAAATGCTTCTAGGTTGTGTATATAGGGCAAGTAGTGACATGGATGTCGATCCCTTCATTGCTATCCTTGCGGATTTATCTGTCCAATACGAGGATATAGTAATAGCAGGTGACTTTAATAATAACCTGTTAAACGCTAATCCATTAATTGAACCCATGCGTACTATTGACCTTTATCCAGTAAACACTTATTATCCCACACACTTTCACACTACTTTGAAAAGCCTAATTGACTTGATATTTGTCAACCACAAGTCTAGAGTACTCATGTATGACCAACTTTCAGCCTCAGCTTTCTCAAGGCATGATATTCTATTCTTAACCTATGACATGTCCATGAATAAGAATGATACAATTATATCTTATCGTGAATATAATAATATTGATTACGTTTTGCTTAATCATTACGTCGACAATATCTCTTGGGATCAAATTTACACTTTTGTGAGTGCTGATGATCAATTGTCGTTTATTAATGGAAATATTAAATACTTGTTTGACTTATGTGTCCCAATAAAGACCAAGCGAATAAGAGCCTGCCAACAACCTTGGTTTGGTCCCGAAATAAAATTGTTAATCGGGAAGCGTGATGCTGCTTATGCTAGATGGAAAAGGTTTAAAACTAATGATCTTGAAATTAGCTATAAATCTGCGCGAAACGATGTCACGAAACGAAGCAAACTTGCAAAGTCCTCGTTTTATCGAAGCAAATTTTCGTCCGCTATTGATAGCAAATCTAAATGGAAAGAGATACATAAAATTGGAGTAGGTCAGAAACTCTCTTTATTATGTAACCCTGACATTGATGTGAATATTTGGAACAATAAGTTTGTAATTTCTGATGCTCCTTCACCTTCAGATAAAGTATATGATGACCTATGTTACGTTTCAATGGAAAATCCTTTTAGTTTTCGTTGTGTGGATCAGCTGGAAGTATTCAAAGCTTTTTCGGCAATCAAGTCGAATGCAGTTGGTATGGATGATATAAGTCCTATTTTTCTGAAGGTCCTAACTCCAAGACTGCTGCCCCACCTTACACATCTATTTAATACGATTCTCACAAAATCAAGTTTTCCGGAAGAGTGGAAGCTATCGAAAATAGTCCCTATTCCCAAGGCGAACAATGAATATCGGCCAATTGCCATTCTCTCCTTTTTATCCAAGGTGGTTGAAAATCTGATGAGCAAGCAAATAAGTGAATATTTGATATCTGGAAATTTTTTATCTGATAAGCAATCGGGCTTTATGAAGGGCAGAAGTTGCATTACGGCATTGGTCGACGTAGTCGAAGATCTAAGATCGAAACTCGATGGAAATATGGTAGCTTTTTTGGTACTTCTTGATCACAGTAAAGCGTTCGATACTGTTGTCCATTCGGTTCTGTTGAAAAAACTTCAAAAACTATTCTATTTTTCTAGCTCAGCATGCAGTCTTCTACATTCATATTTGAGCAATAGATCCCAAACAGTCTATCTTAACGGTAACAGATCAGAGCCAATTAACGTTAGTAGGGGAGTTCCACAAGGCTCTATTCTTGGGTCTCTTCTTTTCTGTCTTTACATCAATGATTTGCCTGATATTTCAATTAACAGTAAAATCCGTATGTATGCTGACGACGTGCAACTTTATCTTAGCACTAATCTCGATGATATTAATTTTTGTGTAGAAATAATCAATGATGATTTGAACGAGATAAGTAAGTGGGCAAGTTCTAATGGGTTGTGCATTAATCCACTGAAATCTAAGTGCATCATAGTGTCCAAGTCCAAGAACAATTTTTCTAACATTCTTATAAAAATAGATGATAAGGATATTGCTCTTGTGGATTCTGCATCGAACCTGGGAGTCACTTTCGTAGTAGTATTGTAGTGGGCAGAGTACATAGCATGCTTCGTAGCCTATGGGCTGTCAAAGATTCAACGCCATTTTCTATACGTATGCTGTTAGCGAAGACATAGCTTGTTCCAGCTCTTCTATACGGATGTGAAATCTTTGCAAACTGTGGTAGTAATGACTTAGGTAAACTTAGAGTGGCATATAATAATGTTGCAAGATATATTTTCCAAAAGGGCCGTCGTGACAATATTTCGTTATATTCTAACCAGATTTTTCACATGAAATTCGATGACCTTTTGAAATTTAAATGCCTTGTCTTAATGCATACGATAATCACAACTGAACAACCACCATATTTATATGGCAGGATCCAGTTTGCCAGATCTAACCGTGGTAGGATTATAATTCAACAAAAATACAAGAGCCTTCTGTCACAACGTCAATTTATAATATACACCACAAGTCTATGGAACTCTTTACCGCATTATATTCAAAACTTAGGCAACGCAAACTTATTTAAAAGAGAGTTAGCTAAAACATATGCTTGAAAATTTTTGTGTAATAATTATATGTGTTTTGTATTATTTTAATTATACACTTTCTATGTTCTCCTTTTTGTCTTTTTTTTATATGTAACAACTAATTTGCTTTACTCACTAGCACTATAACTTATAAGATTATTATCTTGTTGTGCTAGTTCTACAATTTAATAAATAAATAAATAAATAAAAATAAATAAAATATGTATAATAATCGCCAGTTTTTGCATAAGTTGTGGTCCATTGTCGTGATTTAATACGTTACATTATTACAGCCTATTGGCAGGTGACATATTATTTAAGAAAGAAATATAAATTTTTATTACATTTTATATATATTAAACTATAAATTCAAATTTTTCATTTAATAGTGATGCTTTCCAATTTTGGGCCATCACAAATTTTACACTGGACCTTAAACGAGAAACTAATTTAAAAGTTTATTCAAATGTTTATTATGTCACATCTGCTGAATACAATTGAAATGTACTTTCACAAACACAGCCACACACAACAAGCAATACCCGGTTGAGCACACTAACCAGGACACAAAAGGGAAAAAAGAATGGAGAAAAAAAAACAACAAAATGCTTTAAACTTCAATACAAACTGAGTGCAATACTGTGTTCTTGATTTCTTGTTAACCCTTTTTAAGCAAAAAATTTACGAGGAATAAACAACGAAAAAATAGAGATGATAATAAAATTCTGCTGAAACAAAGTAGAAGAAAACTGAAATTGTTAGAGGACAAGTGCATATGGTGAAAATACCTTATTCGTCGGTAGTCATGACAAACTCTGGGCAGACAAGCCACTCTGGCAGTAAGTAGCAATCAAGGTAAACTTGCTGAAGTAATTCTTGAAAAGGAATTTCTATAACTATGGAAGCCACTGATGCGCTGTTGTCATTGTTATTCTCCCAGATAAAACGAGAGACCATCAACAAATTTCACAAATAGCAATGAAACTTTAATGTAAATGTTTCTTATTTAGGGGATATTTAAATAAAAATAATGTTTTTTCTTAAATTTAGGAGGGAAAATAAAAGAGTTGTGTTGAATTTGTTGTGTTTAAAAATGTTATTTTTACAAAATTTTTTTAAAGGGATTGCGGGATAGTTCGTAGCTACTAAATGACTTTGCCTTTTGTTAATTTTTAGGCTTTTTATTTTTATAAATGACAAAGTCAAAGTATAGTGGCAAACTACACCATCGATTTAATAAGGCGACCCTTTTGGGACCTTTATTGTTTGCTAATTAATTTAAAACTACCCGGGTCTTCTATGTTTACATAACATGCGCCGAGGTTTAGATTTAGCTAGATTTATCCAAGAATATACTTCTTAAATTCGCACCACCCAGCAAGGACCAGGTTGCTAGTTCCTGTAACTTACGACACACAGATGACTGCGTTGCAGAGACTACCAACTGAACGGTCACCTCAGAAATGATGTAGAAATTTAGAAACAAAAGTGTAAAAATTAACCGCTGACTAAAAGTGCTCATACTTGGTATTTAAAAATGTACTGTTCACGTTTGCCATTGGTAACGGCTGAGGTGAGAACAGAGGTGACTAAAGCCACAGCACCCTCATACTTTTTATAAACACCAAACGAATTTTACGTCTTATGTCAGATCATTTTATGGTTGGAATTATTATATTATTTTTTATTGACCAATTACTATGTTAATGGCTAGAATTTTATTAAAAATAGTATAGTTCAACTAAGCCATTTTGCAGTTGCAATGTTTTCATATAACCATTATATGTTTGCTACAACAATATTTTGTTGCTGATAACATAATATGGTTATCGTAAACATGTCACAACAATGTTTTTCTTTTTGGGATGTTGCAATCAAATATTTAAAAGGATTTTATATCAATTATTAATATGAAGCAGTTATTGCTCTCTCGATTGTAATGGTTAAACTTGATAATATCACCGTAATTAAAATTAGAGCTCAGCATTGTAGCAACATGTAATTCCTGGATAATTTAAAAAAAAAATATTATATTATCTTAAAATCGCTATTGTCATGTTTTCACAGCTCACTGACTGGGTGAACTGGCAGGCAAGAAATTTATTGCTCATAATGTCATAGACAAGACAAATATACAATGGAAAAATGTTTCTTATGTTGTTTGAGATGTAAAATTCGAATCTGGACTCGGTTTCAAAAAAACCATTCGAGTTTTCGAGATATACTGTTATGTGAAACAAGAAGCAGGGACACACAAATATTCACAAAATTGGAGAGCAGTCTGTCGTATTTCCATTAAATAGAGAATTCGAAATTTGACAAGAATATTACATACAGGCCTTGCCAGCATTATTTTTTAATTTACGCAGTAGATTCAGTCATATTTTTTTTTTGGGTATAAAAATGTTTGTTTTTACAAAATAATTCAAAAATTATTCATATTAGCATATATATGTTCAAAACACAACGAGCCATATTTTAGTAAAATCCATGCACTTATAACTTATTCACAATTAGTGAATGGTATCTCGTTTCGAAAGTTGCCAACAGTAAAATGCTCTTTAACGAAATTGGCCAGTGTCGTACTGGGATCTAGGCAACTTTATTTAAAGCAAGATACCTTACCTAAGTCGTGAATAAAGAAACTTGTGCAGCGATTTGATTAAAAAATTACTCATTTAATTTGAAGCTTGTTAAGCTATATGCCTGCAGAAAAAACGGTGAGATTTTTATCTTTTCTATTTAAATTTTAGCATACAAATGTGTTTTTCGCCAACTGTAACTGGAAAGTTTAAAGATAGTGTTATCTCACTTTTATTTTATTATTTAACGTTGTTCACGTTGTTAACGCTACTATAACTTAAATGTAATTTTAAAGCGGATTTTAAAATTTTTTACTCAGTCCAATGGAATAAACCGTTTCGAAGTTATTACTACTTTCCTTTATTTCGGAAACCAGAACCAAATAAAAAAACGAAGTGCAGATTTAAATTTAGTAACCCAAACTACATAAGAAATAACTTTTCTTGTGTATACCTTTCAACTGAAATAGGAAATTTGTTGAAATTTCATATGAAACCTTTTTCAGTAAATTTTAAATTTATTCTTCCGTATACCAAGTAACGCAGCTATATAAAAACACAGACATTAGACTTAAATATATACATTTGCATTATTTTCTGATCAATGCTACTTCCGAGGAGGTAGAACTAATCCACAAATTCAAAGGTTTCCTGTCAGATAATTAATAGGGTGTTCTTGAATGCATTAATTCGGATTGCTAGCTGAAGATGCAGTCAGGTACTTCAATGTGTATTGCCTATCTGAGTGTTTTGTCGCTAATAGACAGATATTATCCGCGTATTCTAGATCTTTGAGCTGTTTGTTAACTGCTGGACTCATCGGCGTTGATTAGCGAGCGTGTTCTTGAGAACTTTGTCGAGGACCACTAGAAATAATATTGGGGATGGTAAAGAACCTTGCCTCATTCCCAATTTCGGATTTAACGGTTCAGAGTGCCTCAACTGGTGGATTGGTTCGAAATGGTATACACTACACGTATGGCGCTATTTGTTGTTTGAAGTATCGGATAGCATTGTTCCACAGGTATCTTGTAAACAAGAGCTGTTCGTCAAATACTTTATTAATGACATCAGGCGTTACTCGATATTTTGACGAGTCGTTTTAGATAGGGATAGTTCAGGACTAGATATGACAAATTGTTTGAAAACAGTTTGAGGTAATTTAGGTAGAATTATGTATATAAGATTTTACATAAACGCGACTACTTAAAGTATATACATCGTCCTGATGTTACAAAACCCTAAATGATGAAACAGAATACGTCTACAACTTTAACGAATAATCGTAGTGTAACAAAAGCTCTAATCGTAATGACAAGTGCTACCATTTCACTTTAATTTTTACGGTTTTTATACTTTTACATAAACGCAAAGAGTTCTTGTCGAAAATTATTACCTCTCTCCCCTGTTCTATCTTGCATTAATGTTACCAATTTTTTAAATATGTACGTTAAAATTTTGTTTATTATGGCTCTTTTTATTTCTCTTTTCTTTTAATTTTTCGTTGCACCGAAATTTGATAAAGATATATTTTATTATAAAAAACACTGTTGCAAGAGTATGGGCGTCTCAAAATGATTCTATCACTGGATTGCGTGTTGTTGTTGTTTAATCATTTAATAGTCGTAATCAAAGATAAATATTCTTGCATGAGTACAATTATCAGAAATTCCTTGTTTTCTTTCCTGAATTCCGATTGCAGATTAAACTCTTCTATACAGCAGGATATTTATTTATGTTGTAGGCCCTCGAATTGTTAGATATTTTGAAATAAAAGCAACTTTAGGCATTATGCTTCCTGAAAGCATTGTTTCGATGTAATTATCTGTGTTGTGGCAAGAGCGTGATTAAAACATATTAAAACGTTTTCCACTACGGCTAGGACGATGAAAAGGTAATATTTTGTTATTTTAAAGGTCAATTTGTATCATTATGTATGGAATATTAATCGTTTGCACGCTGATCGGGATCTTTGATTACAATAACTCTGCTACATAGATCTTTTTGGAGCAAAACTACAACTTCAGAAAATCCTTACAAGAAAAACTTTATCGAGCTAAATTCGCAATATATTGGTAGACAACTCACGTCACCTTCGCGAGTAGTAACCTCAAATCATTAATTTAGAATTTTAATTCTGCGTCAGTATGCTGAAATTACATTTCGTCTACGTCTATATTGTTTAATGCGGGCCAAAATAGATTTAATAAACTTGATCTGTAGGGCTAATTATTGATGTGAGTACTTGGCTAATGTTGTTTTCGAAGAAGTACGGACTGCTAATGCCGGCGCTCCAAAACATGCACCATACAGAAGATTGGAATATACTCATTGCCACTTAGCGAACCTCATACCACCAATAAAAAATGCTCTTCGAAAACCTAATTTGACTTAATAATAAATAATAAACTTTACAGACGGCACAACCACAGACTCTTAATCGCATCTCTTAAACCCATCTTCGACACCGCTACTTTTTCATCCCCAAATGCCTTTATACATCAGCTATATAGTATCTATATTTTTTTATAATGCCACCCCTTAGTGCATTTTGTACAAAAGTCCTAGCTTAACAACATTTTGAAAGCTGTGATTGAAAACTGTAATGATAATATCACAAGCCCTTCAGCTATAATGGACGGCATGATTGCCGTCCATACAAAATTTTGCTTCTGCTGTAACGATAATTCAGCTGTTAAACTTGCTACTGTAATATTTTCATTTTTTCTCTTCAACTCTTTCTTCAGCATAACTTTCTTTGTCTAAATATTTTAACTTATTTAGAATAATAAAAGTTTAATATAAAATATTCCAATTAAAATTTTGTTAAATTAAAAACTTTTTAACGAACCATTTTATCGTTAAAAATATTTACAGTTGTGCTATTTCTCTCAATTCTAAAGTAATAAGTTAAAAACAGGATTTTCGCTAAAGTGTTAGTGCAGTAAGAAACAAGGATTGAATTGCAACTATTTGTTCTTGGTGAGCTGTTGCTAAAACCATCATACAGTAGAAGAAATTTGAAATCTATAAGCATGAGGTGATATTGACAAAGTAATTCTACCAGACGAATAACATGTGGCGGAAACAAATCTTCAGTGAAATAAAAATGGATTGCTCTATTTATTGAGAGAACTTCCGATTGTAGCTGTATATTCCACAGTCAGTAATATTGTTTACAAAGAGCGATAAGTGCCAAAAATTGTGCCAATGAGTAAATTCAGATTTTTTTCAAGTATATAATTTCCCTACAACCTGTAGTGCGATTCACTATTCTTTGATTCACTATTCTTTGATTCACTATTCTTTTTTTAACGACAATCGCACCGATAAAAAATGTTCACAACAAAATTAACGATGTTGCTATTCAGTAACTTTTTTTGAACAACATTTGCAATCGTTTATTTTTTCGACAAACTAAAATTCATGGCATCTTTTAGGGCCAGTTGTATTTGGTTTAAAAAATCATTTATAAAGGATATTTTTAACGAACAAGCCTTTTTTGACAGAGATGCCACTTGATGTCAATTTGAATAAACAAAAAATTAACGATGTCTATTATTATATCTTACGATCAGTTAATAAATCACACAATCGTTACTGCAAACAACAAAAATTGTCGACAAATTTTGTGACTGTCGCATCGTTAAAAGTTAGGGAATCGCACTACTGGAAACTTTAAATTAAACCGAAGCGGTGTAAGTACTTTTCGATTATTTCTGTCCTTTAATATAATCGCCATTATACCAAATTCACATATTTTGACGTTTCCTTCAGTATGCAAACTTCAGTCGAATACGTACATTGCTTTCGGAATGGTCAGAGCTTTGTTGGGGCCTCAAGTCAAGTTGAAGATGAGTAATGCAAGGTGAAGCATTCTTGTGTCGTTTGAGAGCTTCCATTGTCTTGACGATCTTCACAAATTCCAAAAGAAACCAAGATCAAGTGCTTTCTAGCACGACCTCCTGCATGGCAATATATTTTTTTTTTAATTTTCAAAGTTTTCATGGATCACACTTATACGCATGTGTTTTAGACGCTCTCAAGGTCCAGTTAAGTAGCGGGAGCAATTTCAACGATTCGTTCATTTATCTACAACGAATATTGATTTGTGTACAATACTATTTCGCACACTCTTTCTATATATGGAGCTCAAGAGTTTTTAAGCTCCAAGTACATCTATATAAAAAACCGAAAGTAATGCTTTTTATCTTATCGCTATGGTATTCCGTATTGGGGGTGTGTTTTGATATTTATAGTGACTGTAACCGGATTGTCGAATTTGCCCACAGTGCGACATCCTCAAGTTTCTTTTGGATATGTTTTGCATTGGTTGTTTTGTTTAAATTTAAATATAACACGTACACATTTTGCTTTTTTACATGAGGGTTTCATTTGTTAAGATAGTTTTCTTTAAGTTTAAGACTTTGAATTCAATTGTGATAAATTTAAGGTTATGAATTATAAATATATAGTCGATGTCCAAGTTATAGTGAATAATATTTACCTTTTGCCAGCTTGTCGATAAATGTATTTAACATTTTATGAAGGAAGATTAGTTAGGTCAGGCTAGTTTGACATGATAACAAAGGTCCTTCGTTACGGAGTCTGGCGTAGGCCCTCCTGTACAGGGCAGAGGTATGTGAAATGAACTACTCTCTCCAGTTCATTCACGTAGTGGCAACTTTTGCAGTAGTCAATTATAGATTTGGAAATCTTGACTAGATTGCTATATCTGCAGTAACCTTTAATGGTTGCTACATTATCCCTTAATTGCGTTTTCTGAAATCTTAATAGATCTCTAGTTCGAGCACTGTCTAAACTGCGAACAATTGGTTTAGTGTTCCCACCAACTGACCTGTGCAATATCATATGAAACCCCACTAATCTGCCTATTACTACATTCGAGTTCTGCAACCTTGCTTCTGTATTTGCCGGCTTATCGACCACGCAATTGCCCTTATTAGTCTCATGTCCTCGGATAGATTTTTCTTTGGATTGTGTCGCCACGCGGTTAAAGGATATTCATCATATCTGGATTAGTTTTGATGTCGAAAATTCACCTGCCAGAAACATAACTTCGCCTACTTTGTTATCTCATTTGGATTCATCTCAGGTTACCAGAATAATGTTCCGTGCACTCCTATGATTCCGGGAGTTCCACAGAAGCTTGCTTTCGGATTGGAGTAGTCTATGAGGTCGGGGAGATTAAATCCTGCTTCAACAGTACTGGAATGTCCCCGTAGCTTATGGTTCTATTAGTTGGTCGTTATTAATCAAACCGGTGGCTAGCAGACTCACCGGTAACGACTTCAGCATGGCAAACAATGGCGGTGACGGTATGGATCCCGTAACTAAAGTCCCCATACAGCGTAACACTTTAAAAAAATATCGGTTATAAGCTTTTTCTAGTTTCTTCAACCAGACCGAAGCCCCATAATATAGAACTGGTTTAAAGTTATAGGGCGAATTCCCAAAAATTCTTGCAGCTTAGTTGATCTTACCTTTATGCTGCGTCTGCAGCATAATTTGATGTCCAGAATCACGCCGTCTAATCCTGACAACCTAAAGTTTTGAATATTTAATCTACCAGTGAATAGTACAAGTTCCGTTTTAAGGCCAACCGTCAATCCATTCGAGGTATTCCAATGACTGCTGGCCCTAAGAGAAAATTATATTCTTTGAGAGACCTTACATAAGTAGGACTACCGCTGTGTCATCCTCATTAGCAACACTTTTAAAATCCAGGAAGTTCAGATCCTAAGAAGCACATTTATGGTAATGTTCTATAGAAGGGGTGATAGTATACTTGCAGTCTGGTCGTACCCAAGGTGGATTCGATGATCCTTTTGTAAAGAAGCGGGGAAGAGAAATGTGTTTTGAACACAAAATGTAGATTAGTTTAATGTACTTAAGTATGGTACTAATAACTGTTTGTACTTTGTCTATAAAAAGGATACGGAGTGTAGAAATTCTTAATATATTCCCTTTGAAAAATATATACTAGTTAGAAGCACGTACGCTGTGTATATAAGTAGACTACTTCCGCTGAGATAATTGCGTACCGGTTTAATGTTTGTGTTAGCATAACTAATAACCTCAAAAGAAACATCCTTGGAATACCTGGGTCCATTGGGATCTAATAATACCAAGAGAGAAGACAGGGAAATAATGCGGTTATTCAGAGAATTGACAGTAAAATAAAATAAAGACGAAAAACACGTGCCGCCAGAACAGGTGAAATATACAGATTTATGTTAAAGCTAAAAGAAGTCTATGAAAACAACAGCATTTCTGTTACAATTATTATTGAAGACGTTAGATCTTTCTTTTGAAGAAATATATATTGTATATTGCGTAACAAGATAGACAGCCAATGGAACGGATTCGCATATGCAGTTGAAGCGAAAACATAAATCCTTTTCCATCTACTCCTACCTGCGGCAGCTCCATTTTATCTTATTTCCATTATTCACAAAGTCGAAAACCTTTTAATAGCGGTCTCGAAAAATTAGCTTAGTTCAGTGGTAGATCTAAACTAATACAATGAATACACCCCTTACTGGCATTTTATGAGGATCCCATATCTATGTATCCGCAGCAATATGTTGCAACTCGGTTACTAAGGATCCGTCTCTTCAGACTAATGTGGTTGTATTAGAACCAAGTCTGAACGTTGAGTCCATGTCGATATTTTAACCGAAAAATTTTTAGATTTTCGAAATTATAGTAGTATTTGAAAATAAACATTTCTTTTATGAAACAGGATTTTCTGCCAAATGTATGAACAAAAGTGATATGACCAACAAAAGCTAATATTTGATTCTTGATTTCATATTCGGACAAGGGACGACGGAAATCCGTTATAAATATCTACATCGAAATTAAAAAAAGCATCGCCTATATCTTATCGTACTCTATAAGTTGGCCACATACTGTCCTATTTATTAAAAACTTTGACTGGTTCAGAGTTTGTTAAAAGTTGTTAAGTAAAATCTTTTCGTAATATGTGTTTGGTCACAAATTGTATTTAGAAACTTTTAACATTCTTTTTTTGTTGTTGTTTGTTCGCTTCAGTTGCTTTTCTTGACTGTTGTTTTAAACTTTTCTCTGCTCCGGTTCGGCTTCAATCTTAAAGAGTTTCTATAAAATTGTAAAGTTGGTATTTGATGTAAAGACTTGACATGGATTTTATTGGTGGATAAATGCAAAGTTGTCATTGCCTGCACAAGTAAGCGAGCATGTGTGAGTATTTTTCAACTGTTGTAGTTGTAGTTTTACAACGACTTAAGTGCGTAATGAAATGCTTAAACCACTAACACAATCACAAATCATAAAAAACACATGTGTGTGTGTGTGCCAAGGTATGGAAGAGTTTTAGAAGAAATACTGAAGTTTATGTAAGTTTTTGTTAAAAGTTATTTAAAGTGGTTTTTGGCATTTAGTGGAATTGGTTTAGTTTTAGTTTTAAATAAAAGTAATTTATTAAAAACAGTAAAGATTTCTTAAATACAAAAAAAAAATTTTATTTAATTCGTTCTAGCATTTGTATTTCGCCATACAATTTCTGAACGATGTATGTGATGTCAAAACAGTTTTTTACGTCAGCGACATTAATAGAGTCAACATCCTTTATCGAGGTAAAATATCTACCTTCCAAAGATAAACAAATAATAAAAAAAACAAATGGAAAGACTAAAAACAAACAATGTTGAGTCGAATAAAGGACATTAGGCATCGAAGGAAAATGTTTAATGGTTAGCATTAATGTTTGAATGGTTAGCATTATCGTCATATCGACTTTCACAAGAACACCTCTTTAAAACAGTTGTTATGGACAACTTCCGTTGTGCATTTTAAGTTGCATTAATTAAGGATGAAGGGACTTATGGCAAGGGAATTATGGCACACCTTCATAAAACGTTCGTTTTGACTGATTTAATGTAGCTTAGCACCTAAATTATTTGTTTGGTGTGAATAACTGCAGTAGCAGTCGCACTGTTATCGCAGTTCGGGTAGTACTGACTTCCTCATATGTGTCATATACAAGGGTATAGAAATTTTATTCTAACTTAATTTAATATGACGGTCATAAGGTGTTGAACCTTGTATTCAAATTCTTAAAATATGTACATTCCTAGTTTTGAGTGGTCTGATGAATACAATAAATTTCATGCAGCAAATTTCTAAAGTTTTATGCGATTTTTGGTTGACTTTTTGGTATCGCAAATAAATTGTAAAATCAAGCCTACCAGTGTTCAATTTTAAAAATCTCAGTTTACTACGTGTTGATGTCAATATTTTATTACGAAATTGGTTAATGTGGAAAATAATTAGGATTATGGCTTTTGTGTGGTAAAGAAAAACTTCTCTCGGCAAAAGTTCTCTGAGCATAGAAGTTTGTTTTATGCTAGGGTCAATTCGGGCAACTTTTCACTTCTATATCTATAAATGTGGGGTTAGTTGGTGTTGTAATCAAAATTATTTTACTGAATTCCACTGAATGCTGAAATTTTTTACAATTAAACTATGGTATATAAAAAAACGTTAATTTAAATATATGCCAGAAATATTGCTTTCAATTTAGCTTTATAGGCTTTACTTTTAAAATCTATTAAACTACTATATTTATAAGATAACTTGGTTGAATGTAAAATAGTATTGAGGAAAAATATTGAAAAGTAGCAAAGTTATAAATATTCAAAATTTAGTTTTTATCAGCAATAATTGTAAGGAAGAATGGTATGAAAGTATGACTTTCTAATAAAGTTATACATTTTCTTCTTAACATATATTGCTTTAAAACTGTTAGTACCAGGGTAACAATTAATCGTATTACATAGAGTTTTTTTAAAGGAGTATTATTTGTATAGTGATATCTGACTAATCTAGGGTATAAGTATTGAAAACCAATACAACTCCTTACTTATACGTACCAGTAGTGTTAATGTATTATAAAAATTGATACCTATAATATTGTGATTTAACCGAGCGGTATAACTTACTTAGGAAAATATTAAAAGAACATATATTGTTTTAAAACACTGCTGCTTTATAGTTTTTAACTAATATCTGTAAAATTTTTTGGTTGTTGTTTAAATCTATTGCTGAGAAAACAGTATCAGTACGATTGTTTAAATTATCTTTCATATAAAGCATTTTGTTTAGCAAGATGTGCTAATATTATTCGTTTATATTTCGTTATGTCAGTGGGGTTTTCAATTAACGCCGTATAATAACAATAGCAACCGCAAGTGCATCGTCCTGCGAAATATTCCATTTTTGTACAAAAACAAAAATTTCGGCCACAATGTTGACCAATCAACCTAATGCCACAACAACCAAACAAGAAATTCTGGACTTATTTATACAGAAGTGAATATTTTTGTACAGACAAGTTTATGCTTAGCTACGTTTGTCTTGTATAACTAAAATGTAAACTTTATTGACTGATGAACGTAAATGTTGGCTTGAATAGGATTGTTTGCGTTTGTTTTAGGTGCTTAGTGCAAATACACATGAAACTTAGAGTCATAATTACTATGTATGCGGAAGAGGCAAAGGGCGGTCGTAGTGCATTTTTGAAATGTGTAAATTTCAAGTTACCATATTAAAGTTTTGCACCGAACTTTAACCAAAAATGCAAATAAAATTTTTTATTTCAATAAAGCTGGGTTTCCTTGAATAAAAATTTGGATAAATTTGCCAGCCCTAGGAAGTTTGGCACACACACAACTTATAAACTGAAACCCATCCATATAATAGATTTTAGATGTGTCCAGAAATAACAGAAATAATTCTTATATATCTTTATGGGTACTTTTATCTGCAAGTAATTTTTCGGAACTCACACTTAGGTCAACAAAAATCTATAGTATTGAAAATAAATAAATAATTTAATTGTTTAAGTCTCGTTGAGTTCTTGAAATTAATCCCTATATTCCAAACTATTTTTAGACACATGTAAATAACGTTTAAAATCAACAACTTACAAACGACAACAGCAGGCTTACAATTTCAGCGACGAACCCCTATTCGGTGTAATGTCTTTTTTTAGATATAGTACAATTCATTAATTTATATTAATAAAAAGAGAGGCCTAATATTTCATTAAATTAAACTCTCTAATATTTAATGATGCTTCTTTTTAATATTCTTCAAACTGGCGTTTTTCTTGACTTCTTCTTTTACAATTCGTTTGAATTCTTTGTCCTATAAAGTTTATATTTCAGTTTTTCTTTTATTTTTTATATGGGCTTCCTCTGCCTTAAAAAATGATCACAAAACAGAGCAGAAAAATACTGTTTCGTATCTTGTTCTCGTAATTGTTATCTCTTTGGCTTATGTATTTAATAACTTCCGTCTGAGGTACATCAACATTAACATAATTTTATTATTTTTGTTAAACATAAAAAAATATAAAAAGAAAGTTGAAAAATAAAGCCGTTATAAATAAAGAAAGGCAACATGGAAACCATAAAGCAAAAAGTTTATTTGTAAAAAGAAGAAAAACCGAAAAAAAAACATTAAAACAAGTAAGAGAGCTATGCTCGGCTTTACCGAATCTTAAGACTGAACTACTAAAGATGTAAAAGAACTACAGACTTTTGCCAATGTAAATAATTGTTTGAGTTCTTTGATTTTGTGCTCCACTTTGACTCACCTTGTCATCTTTTTTAAATTTGGGTTCTCTTGATTTGTATACATGGTTGACTTATATATTTTTCATAAATTCTCGATATTTGGGGAAGACGGATATAATAATGGAATTTAATTATTAGTAAAACTTAAAATTTTTCATAATGTTAAGTTTTCTGTTAAATTTCAATATTTAAGCCAAATTTAAAATTATTTTCAAAGTCTATAATTAAATTTTTTTTGAAATCTTGGAGTTTTTATAAAAATTTTTATTTATGTTGATTTTTTTGTCATATTTCGATTTTTTGTACAATTTATACGCTAAAGTTTATTATTGTGAAATTCTGTTTTTTTGGTAGAACTTAAGTCTCTTGAAGCTAAAAGTTATTTTGAAGGGTTTTATATTTTTCGTGGCCTAATTTTTGTGAAATTTCAGTATTTTTATGAAATTTCCGATGAATATCAAATTTTTAAAACTTTTTTTGATTCTTTGAAATATTATCCTGTTGTTAAAATTTTTTCGTTAACTTTAGAAATTTCGAGATTTAGCGATTTTGTGGTGAAAAACAAATTTTATTATATAAATTTTATTGATAACATGACCATTTTTTGCTTAAATTTCAACAGAGTGGTATTTGGAATTTGTGAAATTTTATTTATCGTAATCTTTGTTTAATGGTTTAATGTCATTCTTTTCGTGAAGTTTAGGGACTTTA
Organism: Phania funesta; assembly: GCA_963932375.1. Classification (NCBI taxonomy): domain Eukaryota; kingdom Metazoa; phylum Arthropoda; class Insecta; order Diptera; family Tachinidae; genus Phania; species Phania funesta. The sequence goes on along the minus strand of OZ010653.1, from coordinate 94,999,047 downwards.
GTATCTCAAATTTGTTGTTAATATAATTTTAAAAACTATTTCTTGAATTTCGAACTTTTATAAATTTTTGTATTATTTTTAATTTTTTTATGAAATTTAAATTTTTGATAATTTTTTCCGCAAATTATAAAATTTAGGTAAAATTTCTGGTTATCTTAAATATATTAGAATTTCTATTATAATTTGGATTTTTTTTTTTATAGTGAAACTTCAGCGTTAATGAATTTCGATTTTTAATTGTTTTGGTTTTTTAAAATTGTTTTATTGTGTGGCGCATTTCCGAATTTCAACGCATTTTGGAACTGTTGCTAAATTTCGGTTTTATTTTTGTTTAGTTAATTGTAGATTTTGAAAATATTTATTGTTTTTATGGCTTTTAAAGTTTTTGGTGATTTTATAATTCGTTGATGAGTTGAATTCCTAATTTGTGTTGAAGTTTGATTTTTTGCTATATTTGTGAAAAATGTTTTAAATTACGATGTTTTCCGCAAAATATACATTTTTTTTAATTCCTTTGGCTTTTTGGTGAAATCATGAAATGTTGGCGAAATTTATATTTTTGTTGTGAAATTAAAAAATTTGATGAAATTTGATTATTTGATTTGAGTTTTAACTAAATCTGAATTTTTCGTCACTTAAAATTTTTTATTCCAACTTTTCTGTCTACGGTGAATTTTCTAATTTTAGCAATTTTGTAGTAAAACTTCGGTTCTTAGAGGAATCTCTTTTTTATGTTAGCTTTTGAAATTTTTACGTTACTTTCAAAAAACTTTAATTCGTTTCAATATTCAGGTCCGTAAGTTATCTGGAACCCTCAGATGGATAATATTTGTAGGAATATTTGTGCCCCTTGAGATTGAAAATACCAGCAAAAGTAAGAAAAATACTTTCGCCCTTATCTCGGCAACTCGTAAGCCGCGTAAACCGCGAATGTGCCGCTCAAATGATTCAAGATCCAAGCTTGTCTAGTGCCTGTAGGAAGTTGATTTAAACATCGGACAAACGGACATCTTGAAAGGAACTTCCCTTCCTATAAGAATTCAGTGTGTATATGCTTTGTAGGTGCGGAAAAGAATATTGTGGAAATTACAAACCGAATGACAAACTCATACATACCATTTTCACTTTTTGTGAAGATTATAAAAAAGAAAAGGAAAAAAATCATAAAAATTAAAACCAACAACATAATTACTTAAATTGTTGTTATGTTAAGGTGACCAAGGTTTACATCTTTTAACACCCCCAGGAATATAATAAGTTTCTTTATTTGCCTACAAAAATAATAAAAATAAAACTTGAGATTTTGTATAAAGAAAGGAACTTGCCACTGTTTTATTACTATCATTATCCTGCTGAGTTTGAATGTTTTTTATCATAAATATAAATTTTTTTCTTAAACTTGTTATACTTTCTTTCTTTCTTATGTTAAAACATAAATTTCATAAATTGTCAATTAAATAAAAAAAAAATTACTAAATGAAAATATAAATTCTCTGTGTAAATTTGGATTGAAAATAGTTTGAGTTTGCACTCGAGGGCAAAATAGTACAAAATAATGGTTCCTCGAAAGGAACTGTATTCAAAAATTTTTAATACGATATAAATAAGTAATTTTAATAAACTGGAAGAACAACTTTCACATACAAAACTGATAGATTTAGAGCCCAAATATAATTGACATCACAAAAAATGTCGAAAATAAATTTTGTATACAACGCAAAATTTTTCCAAATCGCTGACCACATTGTGTATTGATTGCAGAACTTTTTATTATTCTTGCTGATTCTAGAGATTCACTCATTTAGTACATATTTCCCAAGAGTATCGTTGGTAGATATTTTAAATAATATTCTTACACTACTAAGTTGTTAGCCTGATCACCCAAGCCCTTATGAAGTAGCCTTCTATTGTACTCAAGAATCCAGTAGTTACATCTTAACTATAAACGTTTCATTTTCATATTTTTTTATTTAAATATTTGTTGTAATTATCAGTCTGCTTTGTTACTTATAGTGGTGATGTTTATTTTTTTTTGTTGTCGGCGCTGTAATTTATGCCTGGTAATTCGCCTGTAGGTGATGTTGTTATACCGTTGGTGTTTATAATTTGATTTAAATTTCCTGGTAGAGTAGAAAAGAATTAAGGGATGACACAGGACATAGCGTCCAAAAAAATATATTTTGTCTCCTACCAATGCGAAAGCACCTCATCTATCCCTACTTCCCTGAAGGATCTTAGGATTGCAATCGGTTGTAGTGTTGGCAGATACCCATCTTACAGTAGGTTATTATATCTCTTGTGACATAAAGTATCAAAAAATTTTAGAATAAACTCTAAAGTCACAAAATCTACACCAACTGTTGCTCTCAATGCGTAACATTTATTTCTTTTCTCTACGAGGCATGAGAGTTTTAAAGCAATGGTTAACCCAGTGTGGATACCTGGTGTTGTCAATATCTGTCCAGATTTTCTCTTGGATTCTTTGTGATTCGAGTTCGCAAAAATGGATCTGCTTGCTCCGATTTTACTAACCTGTCTGCCTTTTCATCGTACTCCCCATATTCAGGAATCCAGCAGAGAGTAATGCTGTTGGTGCTGCCAAATTGATTTAACATTTCCTGGTTACTTGTATTAGCCTATGAGTGTTGCTGTCGCAGTAATTGAAGTACAACTCTAGGACTTTCTGTACCCAAGAATGTTTGTCTACATTAACATTTGTAACAGTATGCTTAAATTGTTGTAATGTACTAGCTACAGTTGCTTAGCTATGATTTCGCGTTCTCTCTTTTGAACTGATTATCGGAAGTTCTCTCATTTTTAATTGGGGTTTTACCAGTTAGTAAAACATTTATAAGTAAATAAAACGTACTATAGGAACATTTTAATTTTCCAGAACTGACTGCTATAAAATAGTAATCACAACCGTCTTCTAATCCATACAAAAACACCCGACCGATAAGCTTTACCAGTAACCTGTTCACACCTTACAAATGCCTACGTGATAAACGAGATTCACCCGCTACTAGCTCACATGACAGATAAATACCTGACAAACAGTAACAAAATAACGAATTGATGCAAACCTCTCAGAACGAAAAATGACATATAGCCGACACCGGTTTGTCACCAAAACAAACTTGACAAGGGATGACGGGATTTCGTTCCAAAAATCAACATCGAAATATCCTCTTGGAATATCCAATCAAGAAGCGACTGTTATTGTTTATATCGCTATAGTTGTGAGCTTAACATTTCGCTTTACACAATTAAATATAGCAGCCGATATAATTATAATTACACTATAATTACCTCCTTTTAGTTACGCAAAAATACCAATTAAATTCATTTAAACTAAATGACATCATTAAAAGCGCAGTTTATTTTAAAAGTAAAATATTTCATAATTGCAAATCAATTGTGCTACGCGTACTAACCGATAAAAAACATGATACAATTTTATAGAATACACACTTGAAGCTGCTCTTAATTTATCGTATTATGTGAAAATTAAAACGAGTTATTTTTTTACACTTTATCTATAAACTTAACGTCACAGATATTTTATAAAGTGAAAAATTATCACGTACCACTTCAAGAAAAGACACAAAGAAAATCTAACAACACATACTTTTGTTAAGAATTAAAAAAATAAAGAACATTAAATAACTACGAGAAAGATTTGAGGGAGTGTGCTTAAATGTCTTTAACAGCAGCAGCAACGTTATAATACAAAACGAAGACAGTAGCCAACCAACAAGAGCAGTAACAGTCACCAAAAAAGGGCAATATACGCAATATAGCAACTCTTGAACACACATATGAGTGGATGCTTAAAGCACCAGCTTAAGGGGTTATCTTTGTGTACAATACCAGTTGTTTCTTTCAATTTTTTTATGATTTTATCTGAATCTTATATTTTTTTTTCTTTTTCCTTTCCATTTTGTTTTGTATTAAATATCTATCGTTTCACGTACTTGGTTATTTTTCAAACAATACAACTCAAATACACTCAACTTGAAAATATTCCATAGAAAAATATTGTAACAAATAGAAGAGAAGCAATAGAAGTAGAATTGAAACAATTGTTAAGTAATGCTTGAAAGTACACTATACTCATATTTACCAAAATATAATGCTGACATAAAATATAATAAAAATATGTTGCAACGTACTTCCTTGATGTCTGTTGCCTTTAATATAAAATTCAAAATTATAGGGATTTGGAAAGAGTTCAAAGAATTTAAAATACAATTAAAATAAGAGGCCATGTATTATAAACAGGATATGCCAGAGATTTTAATCCTATACAAATGCATGTTTTATTTAGGGGAAGGCTGTGGAAGGCACAAATAAAAAATGGATCCATAAAATATCCATTTATTTGACATCTGTCAAATATGTTGCTTTTTTTCAGTTACTGATGTTAAACTACCACGCCAAGTTACACTATTGAGTAGGGACTAGAAGAGGGCTTCAATTTTGACCGAGAAGTTTTCTTTATTTGCCAGTCATATTTTTGGTTAAATCGCTACATTAACAATTAAAATGGCTGTATAGGGAACAATGTCCAGCATGTACAAATGTATCCACTGGGTCTGTCTGTTTAGTGCTCATTTCAGCCCGGCGGCCTTAGAGGTCGAAAATTCTTAAAAACTCTTTACATTTAATTTATAATACTTCTTTTTTGAAAGTTGAACTGGAGTTTGTATTACAGTTGATAAGTTCTATACCAAGCTTTTTTAATTTTTTGTCTGACTATGAGTACGGATACCTCAAGCGATACTAAATTATAGAATAAAATATAAAATCGTTGCCCCTTCATCGATAACTTGCCTCAAATTCAAATGGAATTTAGAAAAGCGTCCCTGCTCATTGATGCAACAAAATTTGGTGTTGGAAACAGGAAAGACATCAGTAAAGCTAGTAGATTTATCGTCGATCGAAACATGCAGTCGGCTTAAGTGTAATGAAGAAATTTAAGATCAAACTGCAAGTGGTATCGAATAATTGTGACACAGAATCTTCAAAATTAAAGAAAATACTCTAAGGCCACTGCGTAGCTCGCAATACTTGGAGGGCTCTGATTCCCACAGTTGCTACCGGGAATGTACCAACGAGGACTTGTTTAAAACTCTGTGTACCTTATCAGACTCATATATTTCATCACTGAAGAAAGACTATGTTAAACTCTCAGCACGTTTAAGTAAGGAAGCTGAGGAAATAGTTGTCAAACCCATTGGTCATTATGTAGATGTATAATTCTAGGCACTGTGTATATTTGTATGTGTGTATGTATATCTACTTTGTATATACATGTATTTTAAAGTTACTAAAAGCCCAAAAACTTTAACTAACTTCATATTTTTATTGATTTAATGCGTTCCAAGGAATGGTGGGGCTTTTTAGAATTGTAATTATACGATTACAACTGGAAGGGGTTTGTTAAAATATAATAAGTGAATTTCTCCAAATTATGTTATTTTACAAATAACACGGAATAATTAAAAGTACATTAAAAAAGTATTTTTCTTCAACGCGAATTTCAGTAAAACAGATAACGATGTTTAAGTTTCTTAAATAAAATATTTATTTAGGGAATATTTATGCCTTTTACTCATACAGGGAGGATACGGCTGTATACAACGAGCATAGAGCCATGAAAGAGTACATGTTTAACACACCCTTGTTATGTTGGCTTTTGTAAAAATCATAGGGGGTAATATCTGAAACAAACCACCCTTTTATAGGCACAAACAAAATCCGAGTTCAAGAAAAGGATTTAAATTTTTCTAGAAACAAAAACATCATAAGCAAGTAACCTTTGGTCCACACTAAGACTTGTTTTATTTGCAAAAAAAACCCCCCGGATTAAAGTATCTCAATCCATTTAAAAATTTTGAGAGTGGAAAAAAAATTTCGCCCACAGTGCGACGTTAGCGAAGCCTTTACAGTCATTTTTTTAACTTATATGATACCGTATGAAGTAGGGCAACATGTGTCTATAGCAAAGCATAAAGCAAGCCCCTGAATTGGCATTCTGCATAAGGCACTTGAGAGAGTAAGGTTATTTCTCGCGGAGATGATGCTCACTAGGCCTCGAGATCGTCGGATTTGGCTTTACCAGACCTTTTTTAGTTTTTGTATGTGCAGATCTATGGCATTAAGGTTCAATACCAGGCTCTTTTTTATGATTTTTCGGATTCATTCAAACTTTTCTCGAAATATGATTTTAAAATTTTTCTGCAATTCTTTAAATATTTCGCTAAAATTTCAAAACTTATTTGGTTTTATTCACAAATCAACTTCGGGCCGAAATGTTCACTCTTCTGTTGAAAATAATTTTACTGGATTTAATAACCCACGCTATTATTTTTATAGCCCAAAATATTTTTTCTTGTTATTCTACATCATTTTAACAGAATTTTTCCAAATGGCATGTGGCCGTTTAGTGTGCTAAACAAAGAACTTATCCAACGCGGCAAAGGAAACATTAAATTTACGTTAATTTTTACACAACATTAAAATGCCATAAACAACATAAAATATCAACGCTGTAGTCATGAACATAAAACATGGAGTGTGAAACAGAAGAGTCCATCTCAAACAGGTGTTGTTTATTGCTCCAAGTAACTGGGAAGTTGGCTGCAGTAGGTTTTTTTTTGCTCTTGTTGTCCATATTTTTGCTACGTTGCTGTCGTTAGTGATGTTGGCTTTTTAATTTGTTCAGTGTTTTTATCATCGCAATTTAAATAATTAACTTTTTGTGTGATATTTATTTAAACAGCCTGCCGTTTAAAAATTTACAGTAATGACAGGGAAAATTATACTAAATGTCATAGAGTCAATTTTGTGGTAAAGTTTATTAGAGAATAAATATGTTGATGTTGCAAATTAAATGCTTAAATTGTATACTGTAATGTAGTTTGTAATAAAAATATCTTGTAATAAATTTTATTGACGTTTGTACAATTTTAAATTGTGTAAAATGTACACATGTGTTATTATAAATAAGAAAAACTTGTTAAGAGAAATAACATGTGAACTGTCTTGACTTAAGGGAAACGATAGGATTTTAAATAAAAGCGGCAAAGTCAATTTTTACTTAAACTTGGCTTAGACTTGCGAATCTGGTTTCTTATAGAAATCTAATTCTTTTATCTCCTCTGCGGAACCTGGCTCTCAACTAAAAACTCATTTATATAGACCTTTCAATGCTTCACGATGCGTTGTTAAGGAAATACTTTCGATAGTTCTGGACACAATTTTTACTGTGTGATAGAATATCTAGAGCCCGAAACTGGAAAATTAGAACTGTCAAGGTTTAGCCAATAACGAGTAACATACTGGTGGTTAATGGGCCTATTCGGTGGTTGTGCCGTAACCAAACAGCAGGGGAATTACGACACATGGTGGCAAAGAATACTGTCAATAGGACGGTAGGAGCTTAGTTTACTCCATATCCTTGAGCATGGCATAAAATCATATTGCTTATCTAGTGATAAGATACCCGTTGGATATAGTCGAAAGACAGGTGCTGATGTTTAAACCGAAAATGCGCTACTATTCATTCAGAGAATTCATCAGACCACTAAATGCTCAATTTACTCAATAATGTACTAACTACCAGCTGGTGTTATGAGCAATATGCAATGGTCAGGCTGAATGCGGCTAATTCTTGTATCATTGCTTCCAAGTCCTCGACATACGACAAAGAATTTGATTTGTAATTACTGTCAACCTCGATGGCAGATATCAGGCATTGAGGATATGTTCTTGAGAAGACAATATTTACTTTATTATACTTATAAAAAACTACAAAATGTGAGTACGAACCTAAAGCTTTGCGTTTGGCTATTTTAATAATCTCTAACTGATCCAAGACTGAAGACACCCATCTGCTAAGTAACGCCATACCGTCCTCACGCTTGTTATCATATAAAGGTCTTCATTCAATCACAATAAACGAAACTTTTACCAGTTTATCTTAAAATACAATATGTATAAATTTGTGGGTATAAAAACAGAGAATGTTTCTGCGTGTCGCAGGAAGTTCGGGAACCTCTCTCAGGAATGATAACAAGATTCTCTGACTCCAGTTCCGATAAAATATTGTTACGTTTATTACCACAATAAAGGCTATTTTGAAGGATTCGTTTAATTGTAAAAATTAAATTACACAGTCCTTAATGATTTTATCAATATACAACTTTTATTCGGTACTTAACACTCTTTTATACAACTCTTTAGTACTAATTGACACTGTACACTTAATACTTCTTTTGTACACACAGATGTTCACTCTATAAAATCTCAAAGTCAACTATATCTTCTTTATATACAGATCACTGCCGCTTCTTGAAAATTCCCGAACATACGCAAAATTGGGCATCACATATTTCAGTTGCTTAGTAGTCTTGTATATGTGTTTGTGTGTGTGTGTCTATCTTTTGTTTACTTTTTCTTGCTGTAGAAATTGTTATTGTTGAATCGCAGTTTGGGGAATTTCTGCCACGCAATTTGTTTTTTTTTTTTTTTGCTTTATGTTTATGATATTGCGCATTTGTACAATAGGTCGTTTCACATATCTTTGAATATTACTTTGTAACAATATAAAAAATACAAACTCAAAAGAAATTGTGTTATAATTTTGTAAAATTAAGAGGCCTTGCGATAAATAACAGATCTATGAGATTTCAGTAATAAGGGTTTTTTTATTACTACTTGCAGGCTATAGTAGCACCGAAACCCGGTGTATTTGTTGTGCAGCCTCGTGTCCCGCTAAACAAATTCTAGACTACTTATGAAATTCGTAATTATTGTGGGCTTTATTTTAATAAGCTTGTTCTGATGTTTCCTTATTCCTCATGACAGAGTCTGCAGGAATCATATTTTATCATACCTATTTGGTTCATGTGATAATTAAGTCTGCATATCCTGTTAACAGATCGGTGTAGAGCTTAATATCATTTTTGCTGAGATTTAGATTAGCCTCGATCTCAATAAGTCTTTTCGACTATTGTATACCTGTTTGGGCTCTCCAGTAATTAAGTCTACCTCTTTTTCCCCTTTTTGTATTATGCTTTTTGTGAAGCTATTGTATACCCCAAAGAAGGATTTGGGATTTTTTTGGCCAAATATTCTGGCATTTCATTGCCTACATGCCCCTCATGTCACAGTACCCACATTAAAGTAACTGAATCCGTCGCTGCTAAGGTATGTAGACCAATATTGACTGGAATGAGTAGTTTACTAAAGATGATTTAATATGTGGATTTCCACCCGAAAGTAGGAAGATGTTTTCCCATTACAACTGCTTCTTGGAAGTCTGTTCCCACTCAGCACTGCCATCTTCCATTTTGGAGCCATGTGTTGTTCTATTATCATCTTATTAATAAGAGACAAATTCATTTATTGAGAAATTGGAGCGATTATAAACTACAGCATTGCTAAGTAATAATCCTCTAAAATCTCAATGTATTCCTCTCAGGTAACATAAACAAACCGTAGTGAAGAGCCTAGTGTCAGTACTATTCTTGCAATTATATAAAGCTTATATATCACAAAAAAGAAACTCCAAAATCCTTTACAGAGTTTGAGTGACAACCATTACATTTAAATATTTATTAAATTACCAAATTTCCGCAGAGCTGGCCAGATGTATTTTAAAACATTTCCTTTTTAATCATTTGTCACTCATTGTTCCGACTTGGTTAAATGCAATTTAAACTCCAAAACAAAATGAAAAACTAAGAGACAAAAATAACTTTTCAGCCATTTGATAAAAGTTTTCTACTTAGACGAATTGATTAATTTGATGAAATAAGTTTTGATACATATAAAGATTTTTGCTTGTTTTTGTTTCAAACAAACGCTAACACGTACATGTATAAGCCAGTATACATGTATAAGCCAGTAACTAATACCCAAAGCAACTGTCATGCTTGCAGGCTACACACATACATACTTACACACTTATGTCTGCTCATACGTTTAGTTGTTTTCATTTCGTACAAATCAACTCTTTTTACAACTGTGAAACATTTTGTATGAAAAAAGCTTTTGTAACTTGATTTTTGTTTAGTTAACTTTTGAAATAAACACATACATGTCACTCCTACTCACTGCAAATATACATACGTATAGAGCTGTGCTGGCTGGCGCAGTCAATTCTTTACATATGTAGACAGCTCTCCAGGGACAGGGACAAATGGTTGTGAAACATTAGTGCCACTAGTCTAAAGCGCAAAAGTTTTTCAACACTAACGTTTGTAGCTTAATTTGTTTAAGAGTCCTTATTTTTTGGTCTTGACTGTTTTTGCTAAATTGACACTGATTGATGGCTAGTGATGATTCTGCGATGATTGTGATAATTGAAAGAGAAAATTCAATGTATCTTTCAAACTTCTACATATTAAGCTTTTTGACGTTAGACCCACATGTTAGTAGACTATTAAATAATTGGATCCTTTTATTTCATTTGTTTTTAGGCAGATTAAGTTGGTTTATCTTAAAAGATTAATAAAATCTAAAGCATTAAATACCGCGTCGAGGGAATATTATTAAAGTAAATACTGAAAAAGCTCTAGGGGGCATGTTAAAGGTAAAGAGAATACTTGATTTTAATTGCTTATGGGTTAGAGGATAAAGTTTTCGACTTCTTACAAAGCCTTCATTTAATAAGTTAAAAAAAAACTGAAATATGGTCGGAGGTAACCTTTAATGCAGAGGCTGCCAACAAATATGTACACAATGTTTTTGCATCTTCGAAAATGAGATCAATGAGAATTTTTAATAGAATTTTTTTTAATCTTCAAACTATTTCTGAATGTTGTGATAAGCTAACATGGCCGCGAGTTCCAAAGAAACCAAGCTGGCTTTAGAAGTGTTTATTATGCACTTCCTTCATTTGTTCTGATAAAATCGCAGTGATGCTTTCGTGTCGCTTACTAGTTAGTTATAATTACCGTGATACTCTCGCTGTAATCCAAAAAATAGGGTCCGATTACTTTTCCAGCGAAATTTATATCACATGCAGTAGCTACGAGTGAATGTTCTTAAAAGGTCTATTTATATTTTTATATAACATGAGCAATGTTAAGAACATGTTGCGAGTTGGCTTCTTCAAATGTACTTGGAAGATGTATGAAATTATTAAGATCCTTTAACCGGGAAAGTACCCACCATAACCAGAAAAGGACAGATCAGGTCAGCTTAATGTTAACTTTATCAAAGATAATTTAAAAATTATTCGATTCGTGCTTGACTCTCTATTTTAGAAAGCCGGACCATCAGTGCGAGACATAGTAAATTTGAGCAAATCCGTACAATTGTTATCGCCATTAAAACAACATTTGAAAACAAGCAATACAGTTCAGCTTTATTTGTAGATATTTCCCAGGCATTTGGTAAGCTACTCACGAAAAGTACTTGAGTTCTTCCTGAAAACTTGGGCGTGCTTCTTTAGAGCTATTTGACTGAGTTATCGTTGAAATTAAAGTCAAAGGATCGGTTTTATTAAAAATGGCAAAATATCTGCCGGAGTCTCTTAAGGTTGTATTCATTGGCGCTGTTATATATCATCTATGCAGCAAATATTTCAACAAAGCCAAATCCTGAACGTTTGTCGATGACACTGCATTTATAAGTGGTTGCATCTGAACAGCTTTTGTCTCACAACTATAAGATAGAGGATAAGCTACAAAAGTGGAGATTAAAGTTAACCCTATTAAAATGTGCTCACGACTAACAACTAGAACATATACTACTCTTCCAGAGAACCGCACGTTATGGTGGATATCCACCTAAATCGAAGCCTAACATGGTCCCGCCATATTTAACCAAAATTAACGCACAGTGAACCATTTGCTATTTAAATTAGCCAAGATAAATAACTCTTGTACTGAAGCAGATGTCGAAATGAAATTTTGAACAAAAAACTGCTGCTGTATAGACAAAACGGGCGTGGTCCGCCGGTTTTTTGTTATATACAATGTATGGTGAAAAGTTAAAAGGAAATGTTTAAAAAATCACTTTTCAAACTTTTCGTAGCGAAATATTGCATATAACAAATAAAATTGTGTTACGAAGTTTAAAAATTAAGTATTTAAAAAGAATAAAAGGTACAAATTATGGTAACTTAAAAAAATATATCTACGAAATAAAATTATAAAACTAGTAATGTTTTACAAAACTCGTTTTTTAACTGTTTTCATTATTTCAAAATGTTTTAAGTTTATTCTAACTAGTTATTTTTATAAAAATTTAGATACAATAATATTAACAAATCAATGGAAGAAGTTGGCTTGATCAGTTTCATCGCAACCTCATTTAAAACTCGCATTCATTTCTCATAATCTGTGTTTGGATTTCACTTAATTACTTCAATTTCGGTGTGCTTTTCTGATATTGTTACTTTTTCAGAATAACATGTTTTAGGGGATCTTATGCGGTTATAATATGGATATTTTTTTAAACTTTTATTTACCGTAAGCTGTCGAAGCCAATATATTGATGAGGCGATAAATTATTATCAATCAAGCGTGCCAACGCTTTTGGTTTCTTTGGGGATATTTGTGATTTTTTTAATACTTGATCCTCTTGAGGGAGATGTGTATAATTCATATAGTACATTTGCTGCTATCCTTAGTTTCATCACTATAGCCATTATTAAATGCTTAGAATCATTGGCGGTCAAGAGTGCTTTAGCTTCTCTTCATTTCGCTGAAATGATTTTGAGAACTTCTCATATCCTTCAAAAAGCGAGGTTTTATGCGGCGGGATAAATTACATTTTGCTTGTAAGCGGAAGCGACAACTTCACCAATTACACTTAATTTGTGATTTAATGATGCACACTTTGGCACACAAGACGGCATGTCTTTACCTTTAGTCACACCACAAATAATGCATTGCATAGTAATGCCAGCTTGACTTAAGTTGCTTATTGCCTGTAGAATTTTTTATATCGTTTTATATCTCAGCACAATCTTTGTATTTTGCATATCGGATATACTTTTATAATTCTTTCGGTCTGAAAACAACTTATGAGAAACGGACAAGAATATACTACCTGTTTGGAGGATCGTTATTAACACACATCGGTGGGATAAAAGTTAGTGTTTTCTTCTTTCTGTTAAATTATTTTAGTTTTATTTTGATTTTAAAACAAGTGATGATGTGTTTATATTTATAAATCTTATCAGTTAAATTTCTCAAATTATATTACACATGTGCATAATTAAAAATGCAAATATCAATTACTATGTTGATGTCCGAACAATTTATACTGACAAACCAAGGTAGCAGTTTGAATCACCCAAGTTTTTCCTATTTAAAATTATAGATCCTGCATATATTATTTCTCTAAAACCCTAAGCTCTATTTAAAAATAAATCAAATTTTGAGAAAAAAAATTACTCCGTAGATGATATGGATACAAGAACTTTTAAAACAATAATAATTTCTATTATTAATGGTTTTGTTGTTTTTATCAGCATATTTTTTTATCACCTGTACTCTTTCTTGTCTAGCACTGGCCTCAAAACTTAGAACAAATCAACTACACTAGTTACTAGATCCTAACTAAACCCTGACTTTAGAATACAACATTCCTTTTTACTAATCAATTATGAAACCAATATGGACATATGGCCTTGAGCTGTGAAGTACTGATAGCGCAGCAGTCGTAAAATATATAAGAAATTAAAATATCCCTAAAGAGTTCAAAACTCCCACTATCCAAGAGGAAATACAAAAATACTCGAGCAAATGCTGCAACAAGATCGAGGTCTATCTGAATTATCTTGCATGATATTTATTAAAATTTGATGGTCACCAGAGACTTAGGAAACAGACACATTGAGCCCGCTGAGACGGCTCTTCTAAGCCAATTTTAGGTAGTAAATGAAGATTTAAATACAATAAATTAGTTGTAGATTTTTGGAACGAATTTTCCTCATCCCTTGTCAAGTAACTATCAAAACGAAAACATTGAAGATGGCACATAGCCGAAACCGGTTTGTCACCAAACCAAACTTGACAAGGAATGATGGAAATTCGTTCCAAAAAATCTACATCAAAACACCCTGTCGGAATATTAAATCAAGAATACATTGGTAATATCTAATAAATAATAATCTAGGACTAAGATATAAATATTCTTATATAGTTTTTTTTTCTTGAAACATTTAATACAAATATAATTTTTTTTACAAGCGGTCATTTATTTGAGTATTAGACTCGTCACTTAATAAAAATTTCAATAAAAGGTCTTCACGGGTGCAGATAACGATAAGAACAATGTATTACTTAAGCAACATATGCACTTCTCTCTCCAAAATCTCAAGCAGTAGTGGCCAATAGCGTGTTAATCGCGGTCACATAAAGTCAAAACTACAACTGCGATATCTTTTTTTGCATTTGAGGAATATTTTTTTAAGAAATTTTTTTATTGTTTCAATGGTTTCGTATAAAAATGTTCCTCTTTTCAAAGGTTGCTTTTTGTTTATTTAAATAATTTATGCATCTTGATTTCTCGCACTGATTACATTTTTTAACATAACACAAGTAAATCTCCTCCCTTCCTTCCTTGCGATTTGTGTTAAGAAAGTAAACACGTTTTTTAAAATCCATAGAGCAAGTAAAAAAATTAAAAGTGAATTGATTTATAGCTTGTATTTAAAAAAAGAAAAAGTAACGAAGATAAGTAAAGAGAACAAGGTTATTATTTCAAGAACACAAAAGAGCAACCACGTGAAGACGTAACTAGATCTTTTTATGAAAACAACTCACGTATTGCCAATGTCTGCATTTCTGCGTTTCCACCCCCCTTCAATCCATAAACATTGAGTATCGTAAACTTTTTATCTATTTAATGCTTCTAGTAAATTTTGCAAAAAAAATTTAATATTTCAGACGTTTATTTTTTAGAGAAATTATTTTGTTTTAAACATAACAATGGGGGTAATTAAATGGCAGAGATAAAAGAGATTGGGTTTTAATCGATTATTCTTAACAAAAAATATGATTTTAGAAGGGAAATCAATTCTCACCAATTTACTGCAATACGAAGACACAAACATTGCCAAAATCGTCAGATTTTACTCAGGTATCAAAAAAGTACAAAAGTTGATGTAGCTGCACATTAAAGATATAAAATTAGCATTACTTCGATTTATATCAAATCGGACAAAACAAACATATTTGTAAGATACTGGCCAAAAATGGATGGGTTGCTTTATTTATTACAAAACCACGGAATTATCTATATAGGATTGGGATGCACCTTATTTAGGGTTGCAGCGCCTCTGTGTACAACTATAATATCTTTAATAATGTCTGGAAAATATAAAATATAGAACTGTGTGCACATGTTTACAGAAAATCTGACGTGGTCGGATTTTCATAATGAGTGACGAGGCACATTTTCATTTGAATGGATATGTGAATAAACAGAATAGTCGGTTCTGGGCAATGGAAAACCCTCAAATTATTCATCAGTCAACATGTGATTTCAACAAAACGATGCCGCATCGAATACAGCCAGGATTACAATGGAATTACTGCGAGACCTCTTTCCACAACAAGTTATTTCAAGGAATGGTGATGTTGATTGGCCTCCACGATCGCCTGATTTTACTGCTCCGGACTTCTTTTTGTGGGAAACCAGAAACGCTGGAGTAACTGAAACTAAATATTGGTGATAAAATGTATGAAATACCGCGTGAAATGTGTGAGAATATAATGAAAAATGTGTTCAAAAGGGCTTGCATTAGTGAGGCTAACAGAGGCGGACATTTTTCTGATATTGTATTCCATACATAATTGCCGAATTAAATAAAATATTTACACATACCTTCCAGGCGGACACCCTGTATAACGAGATATTAACCGTTAAACATTGTAGATACACACAATGGAAAAACATGGTTGAGGTAACAATCATCTAAGAGCCAGCTATTATTATTGAATCGTATGGTTACTATTATTATTGTTGATACTGGTCCTCTTAGAATAATAGAAAAACCAAAATTGATGGTATTGACGAATGCTTAATTGAACATTATTGTTGAATTCCACGATGTTGCAAATTATTGGAAATTAATGATTACATGCAGTAATAACTTGTTTATCGTAACTAATTAAATGTTTAAAATATTTTCCAAAAGCCATTATACGCTTGCAAGAACAGTACATTGCTGTAGAGAACATGATATGATTGCCCTTACCATAACATAACTATGTTTAGCTTTGGATGTATAGTTATTATTACTTAAGTAAAGTTTCTTTTCTAATCAAAATAGACATAGTTGGGATTGGCAATTCATTCCGAACACAAGTGCTAGAAAACAGCTATCTTGTTCAAATCCATTTCATCAGGAATTTCATTTTAAAATGTTAGACAGGGGTGAAGCACACTCTTGCTTAAACAATACTTACGACAAGCTCTATGCCTGCAGAAAAAGTACCATTTTAGTCGGCTTGCGAGTCACTAAAATTGCCAGCCTTGAAAAATGTTCAGGCCAATTTAGTCACAATAAACCATTTGCGTTTCATGGCACAACTGCAAGCCATCAATAGGGCAAACGTATGCCGTGCAAATAATTTATTAAAAAAATATGCTTGAGACGAATGATTAATTTCAGCAAAAATGCCAATAATAATTATATAATAAACTCAATTGTCGGATTTGACGCCATTAACTAAAAGTTTTAATAAAACCAAAAATGTTTGATTTTTTTTTTTTGTTTGATAAAATCCTACTTTCTCTTTCCTCCAATGCGCGCATAATGCCTATAAATCGGGAAGAAACGAGTTAGCACTGGAAACCCATTCGTTACAATATTGCAGAAATTTAGCGAAAATACTAACGCACAGCAGATTACCCTTTATAATAAATCCATTTCCTAATATATTGAAACCCTGTTTCTGCGTTTAGTTTCAGTTATAAGTTAAACAAAAAACGTTTCTTGTATGCCCTTCACAAAAGTATGAACTACTAAAATATACAACAGATTTATTCTAGTGCAAAGGATTGTTTGAGATATTTAATTTTGGCCTCCGGTTTTAGCCATATTGTTTTACATTTAAACTCTCCATTCGTCTTAATAAAAGCATATTCGATCTCTGAATGCTTATCTTTTCTCTAAATGCTTATAAAATTTTAATAAACTCTCGATTTAGGTTTTTCGTAAGTTATAGTTCTTTTAAAAATTGGGTAATATTGGTTTTGTTAAACTTACGATGCTTTTCATAAAATATTGGTCTTTTGCATACGTTTGGTGAAACTGAAAAACTTTGGTTAATTTTTTAAAATTTGGTAATTTTGGTTTTTGTGTTATTTTGTAAATTATTTTGTTTTATTTGAGATTTTCGATTTTTTGGCGAATTTTATATCAATCGTAATTTTGGAATAATTAGTTGCTTTGGCGATTTAAAATTTTCAGATTATAATTTGGTTTTCTGAAGAATTTTTAAATTATAGTGAATTTATAAATTGTGTTGAAATGGAGATTTATTTAAATTTTTCAGTTTAATTAAAATTGTTAAATTATTATATTTTTTTTATTTTAAATTTTTTTGCTCCATTTTTAGTTTGTGGTGAATTTTTTAATTTCTTGGTGAAATCCCGACTTGTGGTAGATTGAGAGGTGCTTTAAATAATTGAGTAAAATATATTTCATTTTGAAGTTGTCATTAATTTTTTTAATTTCGCGTTTTTGGTGAATTCACAAAATTTTGTTACGCTATACTTTTTGTGGTGAAAGTCCAATTTTAGTAAATTTTGGTTTTTGATGTATTTTTTTTTCAATCAAATATTGATTTTGTACCAATTAATTTTTTTTATTCCAGTTATTCGTTTTATGGTACATTTTCGGATGTTTATTGATTTTAAATAAAGTAATCTTACGCCAAATTTTGTGTTTTTGAGCTTTTTTGGAAAATTTTGTTATATTTATAATTTAAAATACTTGGTTTTATGGTGAATTTTCTAAATTTGCTGAATTCGCAAGTTATGGTAAAATATATTTTTTTCAACTTTCAGATTAATCAAGATTTTGTTTTAATTTACACGATTTACATAAAATGTTAATTTTCATGGTTTTTTGGCGAAGTTACATAGTTGTGTTGCAATTGAAATTTGTTGTTAAAAATATGGAGAATTTTTAAATTTTTGCTAAATTTTTGTAATATTTTGGAACATTTTAGAACAGTTTTGATATTTTAAAATTTTTTTGGACAATTTTCTGTTCTTGGACGAAATTGGGTTTCTTGTTTAGTTTTTGAATTTTTTAATTCCATTGGTTTGTCTCCAAACCAAACTTGACAAGGGATGACGGAAATTCGTCCCAAAAATCTACAACAATTTCGGTCTTGTGAGGATGAAATAAATGGAAAAACAATCATCTGTGGAAGATGATCGCAATAAACGCATATTATTCAATATATTGGGAGAGGCAGGCAACGGCCAGTTATTTTATTATAGGGGGTTCTTAAAAAGGATGCACTGTTTATATTTGTTGGGAGTTTTTTGGTGCAGATGGCAACTCTGATCTCTGTTTGATCCGCTAATTACAAATGCAGCAGTATACAAATGAAGAAGACGTTAGCATTGATACAACCCACTACGCTGAGATCATTTGCAAACTTTGCCCAGTTTCCGCTCGAGAAAGAGCAACTAATGGGTCTACGATTCCAAGAGGATCAAAACATGTTTAGCTTCTGAAGTAGTTATGGATAGTAAGTCTCCTTTGCGTAGACTTAACGGTCGGTCCCTTGAAAGTATTGTTGCACTAAAATAGAATGTCCGCATGGGTATAAGCGACATAGATCATAGTGCACTCTTATTGAGACACTCCCTATAAAGCTTCAAGTTTCACTTGTGAACAATACACTGTAAATTCAATTAATATTACAATTACCCCAGTCTTTACCAATAATTACTTATCCAACTTAGAAAGAAAACAACACTGTTCTTTTTCCTCTTCCTCATATTCCCCAAAAAGTTTTTTTCAAGATTGGTTTCTTATCTTCCACAATAACAACAACTCGTTCAATGGAAAATTAACGGACAGACTATAAAAACTACTTCTTATTTTTTCATGCATTCCTGTACATGTGTTCATTTCTCATCCTTCTAGCACAACAAAGTCTTGATTATATCTTTCTTTCCTTCTTTCTTTTTCGACTAAATCTACATGCAATTAAAAATTTTTTATAATTTTTTTTTTTACAAAAATTCCATTGAACATTCTCAAAGTCAATTATTTATGCAAATTTTTTTTAGCAACCCAGAAAAACTTAAAGCAACACAAATCGAATTGTTTCTGAGATTTAAACTTTAGTTTTAATTACAAAGAAGAAATAAAAATATTCAAGGAAAATTTAATTGTAAGACATGACCGCAAACCAAATAGAAATAAGCGGAAATTACAATCACAAGTAGAACAATAGAAACCATTAATTTTAACTACACAATTTGGAGTAAATTTGAGAAACAAAATCAATTAAAAAACTGTTTGCTTTAAATATTCGTCTGTTTTAATAAAACTCTGAGAGTAGAAAACGGAAACCTATTAAAATTAAGGAATATTGCATTGTCAAGATCTACATTGTCCTAAGGCAAGAAATGGCCAATATATATTTCAGAAATATCTTATACTATCGTGCTTTAAAAACCCCGGATTCGGGGAGGAAGAAAATATGATAGAGTCCCCTTTAAAAACGATTTAAATTTTTTTGTTTTCGTTAAAACTACCCCATCAAAAACACAAGTTGAATCCACGTCCATCCTTTTTTTTTAATTAATATAGTGGTATAACGAAGCAGGCCGCTAACTTTATGGGTGTCTTTTCGACCCCCTTCTTTTGACGAATGAATTTAAGGTAACTGATTTGTAATTTACAACTACTTTACTCTGATTTAAGTCTCGTGCTATCACTACTTGACTGAAGTGATTTCAGACTGTCGACTGGTGACTGTCGGCCTTTTTCCTCATCACGGAGTCTCTTGCAATTGTCTTCAGCCTTATGTTACCCAGTTGTAGGAATTCACGCACGATGTGCGTTACCGTCTCAGCCTTTTCCTAAAGAGTATCTTTGAAGACTAACTGGCCACTACTCGCGAGGTTTTTTTGTCCATCTCTTCAGAATTTCTCCAATGGCCACTAAACTCGAGGCTTTATTGCCCACCCCTATCGGAATCTCATGGTCCATCACGGTCCCTTGGCCAACTAAAACCAGGGTTTCTTCAGAGATGAATCTTTTCTTTAATAGAGAAAAGGTGTTTACCCACACGAAGCTCCAAAACCACGGGTAAGTCTGTGTTAAAACTGGAGATCGACTGTTAGCTAGAATTCGTACACTAGAGACCAACTCGTTTACTACTTTACACTAGATTCGACTAGGGTCATGTGTTCGGTATCAATGTTATGCCGTTAGCTGGTACTAGTACTTCAGGTGTCGAATTCGATATTTCTGCTGGTTGCGTACAGCCATTTCTGTCGTTTGAAGGTGCAATTGCTGATTCCGATGGATCCCTCTCCACCATTTGAAGGTGTTTTGATGGGCTACTTAGTGTATTTGTTGGATATTTATAGGTTGATACTTTCCTCCAGCGACCTTGTGGATATTCTAGGAGCTTCAGTAACATTCTGCTTTCATATAAATTTAATCAACAAACTAATTAGCTTTTTAATGCAAAAATATACTTTGTCCGGCATTTTGTTTGACCATCACTTGACTGTAAATGTTTATTGCAAATAAAAGTTAAATATGATTGCAAAAAATATTATAAAAGTGGCAAGGAAAACAAAAGCGTACACTCCCCACTATATCAGAGTCGACGATTGTGTGCCTGTGTGTACATACTCGTAATTTGTTGCACATGTGTTCATGCATGCAATTTTGCTACTTTTTTTAAATGTACTTTCGCAGTGTGTTGTCTGTCCTTAAAATGCTTTTTTTCGCTTTTAAGTATTTTAAGTGCCTTCAATACTTAATGTCTCTTCGAGGACAAAGCAAACAAAAAATTGCTGACAAACACTCGGCAATATGTTTCCGTTGGTCTTTACTGACAACGTAGTTTGTTGAAAAAGTGTCACAATATAGAAACGTTAGGAAGAATGTTAAAACAAAAAAGGCAATATTTAACAAAGTAATTTGTTGTCGATTCCTCCTTTGAAATTAATTAATAAAAAAATTTTCCCATACAGCTGGTAACAACAGCTTTGCTAATTTGTTAAGTGTACTTCTATATTTAGGGTAAAATACTTATTACCTCAATGATAGGTTTTTTAATTATGTCAATAAATATGACCAGTTTTCGATTATAATACCCATATGGCTTCGATAAACCGAACCATGTGTTTTACCGGAAAGGGAGAGAATGAGATGAATAAAAGAAAGTAAAGAACATTGGATGAAATTAAAATGTAAAGAGTGCAGATTAGAGAGCTGGTTAGTGTAGAGTGAAAGCGAGAGAGAGAGAGAGATAGAGAGAGATAGATAAGAGAATATTGGTTATTATATTTAGATAATTATCGCTGTACTTTGACCTTCAATATCTCGCAGATGCTAGCAAAGTTCCCCCGCCCGAAATTAGTTTAGTGTAGGCTCTCTAATACAGGATAGGGGCTTATAAGATGAATTACTGTCTCCCCTTCCCCTACTAGAGTAGTAATTTACATATTGTAAAATCTGCAATGTCCGGTGGTCTTTGCTACAATATCTCTTAATTGGGCCTTCTGGAAGTTAAATAGATCTCTAGTTTAAGATCGGTCTTAACTACGCCAAATTTATTTAGGGTTTCTCCTCCCACAAGCTGGCCTAATCGATATCCTATAGACCTTTACTAATATGTTCCTTGCATGCCAAGAAGGGAATGCCACAGAATTATTCAATATGCGAGACTTGCAGCTTTGCACCTCCTTCTCTCTGTCTCTTGCTATGCATGCGATCTGCTTTTGTATTATCTGATCGAGCTTACTCTAAACTGAAATACGTGAAACAGTAGCAAAGTAAGGAAACTTAATTCCATACTTACACTCAAGTAACTCTTTAAAGTTTGAAGACTCTCGCTGTTGTGTCCTGCTAAAAATAGTTATTCGTTTTAACATTGCTAGAGATTCGCTTTTGATATTACGGGCGAAACTTCGAGATCGAAAGATTTGCTGCAACAAACTCAGCGACAAGATAACGTTCACCAGATATTAATGTGAAAAATAAATTATTCAAACCGACTGCAAGGAAGGACACTAAAATACATGTATGTCCATCAAAAAATGTACAAAACGCAACTGTGTAACAAAACAACAATGTTAACATAACAATAGAAATAAAATTATTAAAATTTGAAAAGTAATGAAGCAACAATATAATGATGGCGGTGACATTCCACAGTCAATTGTGAACAATGGAATGGGTATTAAAACTAGCAACAAAAATATAATGAATAATAATAGACAATAAGCAGGGAACGGAATTTAAATTCACGCAATAAACACATATTTGGATACGCAGCTTGAAGCAATAAATCAACAATAAAGTGAAAAATATAAAAGTGTGCGTGCGATAATATAGAAGACAATTGAAAGGTAGCAAGAGGAAGGGCTAAAAAAGATTAATCAACTGTTTGAGCGCCTAAATTAGCTCCTCGCCAGAAAACATGTATAAATAAATTTTGGCGGTTATCACAAAACAAGAACTCAGATTAGCCAATATTATTTTCTTGGAACTGTTGAACCAGTGGCAGTTTGGTCGTGGACAAAGCCAATTAAAGCTATAAATTTTATATTGAGAGTCAGTCGTTGTGTGACACTTGAAATAAATATGCATATGTTCCGTCCTATTTTCTAGGATTGAGGCCAGTATTATATTAAATAAACGACTAGAAAATTTAAAGGACACTACAGGTACATACATCCTTTTATTTACATATGTAGCTGCTGATCAATGATAAAATAGTCGGAAACTCACTGAAGTTAAGATTCGAAACTTTAAAAGCACGGCTCCAATTCCTACGAGTTCAAATTATTTCGGCAGGTACTTGGAATTCAGAATTTAAAACCATGGATGTGTAACTCAACCATGTTAAAGTGCTTATGGACCATTTGGTGAATATATGTAAACAAGATCCCCTTTATCGTAACTGAATTAATGTGTAAAATAAGTAGGAAATAACCATTTGGGATAAACTGAAATCATTTTTGTTCTTTTCAGGCAGATTGGATGCCCATACAGCCATGAACTAGAACATTACTTTATTAGGTTTATAAAACGGATTACCGCCGAGTCGACTACTAGAAAGTAAGCGATCGCAACGAGAAGCAAATTATGTGATAATGCTCGAAGCTTAAATAGGGGGTCTCCAATCACTCGGAATCATCTCCTCTCTATAAACCATTGGGTAGGTGTTTTGCCCATGGCTTCGTGGTCTGCCATTTGAGGCTAAAGAGACACCTTTATTATTACGATTGTGGCCTCCTCTAATAATTGATCTTAATAGAGTTTAAATCGGAGAAAAACCTTAACAAAATAAACAGACGTTTGAATCAAACTAACTTTAAATTACTCACTCCGTTTATATTTTATAGTGGGACGAATATTTTAACAATTTTTCTCCCTTAAACGAAAGGAATATAAAGATTTATGACATATTTATTGTTTGTAATAAAAATGCAACATACTGTTACTAATGTTATACAACGAATAGTTGCCCTAAATTCATAGTTTATTGTATTTCCAGTCATTTTTTACATACAATATTTTCCTTTGTATAACAAAAAGTTGAACTAAAATAAAAATGTGCTCCCTCTAAAAGTTAAACAGTTTGTAGGTTATTTTATTTTTTATTTTTTGTACTGCATATAAATTATATTCGCATTGTTGCGATTTGTATTCTGTAACATTTATAAAGCTGCTTACAATACCACATGTATTCGTTATGGTAAGAAGTAATGGATAGTTTTGTGTATTCAAAACTACATCCATTTTTGACAGTCTTATATTCATAGGTTTTACGTATAAAAGTTATATTAAATATGCAAAGTTAAGCTAAGCACTGGCCCTTTAAAGCAAAGTTACCATTTTTTTTTTGCATTTTATTTAAAGGGAAAAATGTTTATCTCCTACCAAATACTAAGTTTTTTAATGCAAGTCAAAGATACAACAATAGTTTTTAATGGAAACCCTATGTAATGTACACGATTATTGCAGGAAACAAAAACAAATGAAGTCACCGTTTGATTTAACAGAAAAAATTCCAGATATTTCCTGAAGGTTTTTACGCGTTTTCCTGTTGAAATTACTTCTCTTACTTTATTATATTTTATTAAATTTTTTTTTCTATTTTAGTATTTTTTTAATGTAGGGAGGATATCGAAGCAGACCGCTTACTACCCAGTTCTTTCCCCGGATTAAAGTTCATGCAACCGATTTGTAATGTACAATTTACTGTACTTTCATTGAGTCTCGTGCTTTACTCTTGACTGTAGTGAATTCAGACTGCCGACTGGTATCTAAGCGCCACGGTTGTCCTGTGTATTTTAAGCAACCCAAAACATATTTCTCTGACTACGCTAATTCAACAATTCTTTCCTCATTTCTCTTCATTTTGGCAAAATAAGAACTTGAAATCATAGAATCCATACCAGTGTTTGTATTGGACCGTAAATAAGGGAATATTCTCTCGAATTCCATGCCCTTTATAGGTTAAAATAAAAGGTTATGGCATTAAGCATGACCGGAAAAATGTTAGAAAGAATCTTTGCCGGAATGTTGCCGGCCAAACGAGCCAGTAAAAGCTCCCGTGTTTTAGAAATCAGTTCTCTAACAATATTTTTAAAATATTCCTAATTAAATAACGCTACCATAGGGAAACTCATATACGATCGATGTCAATGTATTGTAAGCTCTCTTGTAATTTGAAGCGCTAATCCAGGTGTGTGTATGTGGTTTCATTATAGATTCGCTTGGATTCGGATATAGGTAGTGCAATTGAAACTTTGAAGGTAAGAAAAAGTAAAGTCTTTTTTCAGACTTTCCAAAGCACCTAGTACTGGAATGCTTTTGATGGGCTTTACAAATACGTTTCGTCCAGCGCACGTTATCGTAAAAATATTACTTGATCCATAACTAAAACCTCACGACAAAACTCTTTAAAGCCTCGGATATTTAAACATCGGTAAGAGTGGTAAATTTTACAAAATATCTGTATTATATTTTTTCATTTCAGACACTGCTCCATTGTACTATTTTATAATTCAAAGATCCGGTCTTTTTCTGATTACCGTAATATAAATTTCTGTATGAATAATTTATTCTGTTTGCAACAAAAAATGGCCAACCACCCTCTTCATAAGTTGTATATAAATATAAATTAAAAATGAATAATCACAAGAGACAAGTTTCCAATTTACACTTACTTCTCTTTTTCTCTGTTGTGAATTACACGAAAATATGAATAATTTTTGTTTGTAAAATGTGAAGATAATAATATAAATTATAATTCTTTTTCTATTCTGCTGCACAAACGTAACTAACAGCAACCAATGAGAAGCGAAAATAAATCGTGTTCTGTTTAAAAAATTATCCGTGAAAACAGAGGAGTGTTGACAGGTTGGTTGGCGGATTTCTTTAATTTCTTGTACTTGAACAGTTAAAGTGCTTAATAATAATTATGATTTTAAGTAAAAATAGAAAATAAGCAGCTAGAGAAATTTAAATTATATTCTTTTCCAATTAAGTTTTCATGGTAGCAAATTGTGATACCTGTTTATCGTCGAATATAAATATATTAAGGAAGAACCGCATTATAGCAATATTACTTCTTATATAACCATAAATCTATAGGGCCCCTTTCAGTAACAAGAAATTATTATTTAACAAGACTAAGGATAGTTTGGAACATGTATTCTTGGCCTTTATTTACTGACTCTTGTAGCACAGCTTGAAAGTACTACCTTAATACAAACAACTACCTATTGAGAAAATATGAAAGCACATTAAAAAGTCTATTTATTATTTAAAACAGATGCTCAGAATGTTGTTACTGTACGCTATTTAAGATAAAGAAGGTATTATTCGCTTGTGATGATATTTGTTACGCCGAAGAAATTAGCCCTTCAAAGGCTATCGACTGTACTGGGTGGCTTGGAAATTATTTTCAGTCTATTGATTGTATTCGGATTGAATCTACTTTCTTAAGGTTAGTTGTTAGTGTTGTTGAATTTGACAATAAGATTCTTGTACATGTCCATAAATTTTCTAAGAATTCAAATAACTAAAGGAAAATAGCAGTATGATCAGGAATCACCTATTCCCAGTCCTATAAAAATCATTCTATTTTCATACAAGATTCAATCTTTTGGTTTAAAACTCTTTTCGAAGTTAAAGGGTAAAGGGTAAAGGGTAATTCATTTTTGAAAACACCTGATACCAAAATAAAATAGTTTAACTCACGTATCAATATCGAGTTCGTCTGTTTAAATTATTAAACTTTATTTACTAAGCTAACAACATCGACCTCTAAAGTATATCTGGATCCGATTGGTTGTAGACAGAATTATATCAAACACACCCCTATTCAAATGGATTCTCTAAACGAAGTAGTACGTGAGCTATAGTGTACGTTATATTAGGTCAACAGAGGGTCTGCTAATCCGATCCATTTGTGTTACCTGAATGAGAGGTACAAAAGAAGAAACGTCAGTAAAGAAGATAAGGGAAAGTAAATAAACTGGAGAATGTAAATTGGAAAACTAGTGATTAGTACATAGATCCTGAGTTGAGCGGTCAATGTATGTGTGCCGCTGTGAAGTCATTACTAAGCCAGTTGGTGCTTGCTAAAAAGGTATACAACTCCTGTATTCTAAAATTCATTATATCTAAGAGGCAAACAAAGTTGTTTGGGCATAGGCCCTCTAGTGCAGGAGAGAGGTATTGATGATAAGGTACTGCCTTCTCTTCCTCTTGATTATAACACGTTCTAGAGTAGTCATATACAAGAAATCCCATTCTCTTCTTCAGTTGCCAAATCTGCAACAATCAGGATAGGTGGCAATATATCTCCTAATTGCTTATTCTGAAATCTTATTACATCTCTGCTTCGAGCTTTGGGCCAAATTTGTTTAGTTTTCCACATGTAGGTTTCTCCCAAGGCTTTAGCCATACCAGGCCGAGAAAAGAATGCTACATTATTGGACAATATACGAGTCCTGCGACCTTATAGGCCATATAATTGACCATGTTGGTCCAATGTCCATGCAGACATCTCTAGGTGGCTCTTAAATGTTTCGACATCCAAGTTAAGTAGATCCGACACTTCAAGAACAGCTTTGATGTCAGGAATCTTATTCCGACGCAGCTAACGATTTCTGCCGAATATTGTAATGTCGCTGATATTACAGTCTGATATTACAATCTGCATTTGGGATTCTGAAGAACATTTTGACATGAAAGACATGTTCCCCTATGTCGACGCCTTAACGCCTAATCCGTTATCCCATTGAATACATCTGTGTGTAGATCTAGGTCCGCCGATTAGGGCTCTGGATCCTGCGAAGACCCTGGGTTTTCTGAGAAGCAAGGCTTCGGAGTGGTGTAGAATTCCTTAGAGCAGAAAATAGCGAATGATTTTCAGA
The DNA here is from genome assembly GCA_963932375.1 of Phania funesta. Lineage (NCBI taxonomy): Eukaryota > Metazoa > Arthropoda > Insecta > Diptera > Tachinidae > Phania > Phania funesta. The sequence goes on along the minus strand of OZ010653.1, from coordinate 94,971,411 downwards.
GTATTTTATTGGTAAAGCTAAATATTGACCCCGCTCTAACGCTAGAAAGTTTTTATCGAACTGGCATGAACACCTCCCTATACGTTATCTATATTTCTAGATACCTTTAAGATATGTAGAAATGATCTTCTGTAACATCAGCAAGTTGACAGTTTACTTTATCACTCCCTTTTTTTTGGAAATTTTGCAAAGAAAGCTACAAAAGCAAAGGATTTAAAGTTGTAATTTTGTTGGAAAAAAAGAAACTCCTTTTTATTGCAATCCCGAATACAGAGCGCTAGGGGCGGTTTTTCGGTGTTTAACCACTACAACATTTCCGACATAGACTGATTACAATAGTATTTGATTTTCGTTCATAAAGATTTAGAAAAGATTAAAACAGCTGGGCTGATCAGACTTCACAAAATCGGACTTTAGCACAAGCATGGGGAAAAGCCTACCTATTTTCATATTGTTGTTATTTGTTTTAGTAGAAAAGGCAAAAATAACAGAGTTTTACGGGGTAAAACATTGTTTTTTTCAATTTTTCTACACAGCGTATCACTGTTAGGAAAATTTCGTTAAATTCAAAAGTAGACAAATTCGAAAAAATTAGAAAAAGCTAAATTGAAGAATATCATAAACAAATAGGATGAAAGGACAATAATTATGACAAATGGCCTTAATATACACAAAATTATTAAGTTCAAAAGTATTTCAATATTGAAAATACGAGTAATATTACGAAAAAATAAATAAAATCCTGTGAAAACGTTACAATGGCTTTTTAAATTTGAACTAGAACCTAACAAAAATTTCAAAGATACTGCAGAGAGGACTGTATTTAAAAGACAAAACATTAGGGAACTCAAAGAAAGCCAACATTAGTCAAATGGCTTAAATCGTTAAAGAACCATTATATCTTTAAAACAAAAACTATAGCGATTGAGATACAGTATCAATTTAATTTTGAAACAATTTTCCAAATAAAAAATATGTTACGTTTTGATGAGGGGTATATAACCTTCGTCCTAGTCGAATACAGCCTTCTTCTTTCGGCTTTTTTTCTTTTGCTTTAATCTTGCTGGAATGCAAAATAATAATTCAGATGGAAAACCCAAATGCCGGCATTTTTTTATGTTTTTATAAAAATAAATTATTTTCAAAAATAAACATAAACAAAACTTTAGCTGATATTTCTTATTAAAATATTTCTGAGCAAAAAACATTTTATATACAAACTTGTACAAACAGTCGTTTTATGTGAATACAAGAAGTTTTATATTCTGCATTAAAAAGCTAAGAATAATAATATGAGATAAAGCAAGTTGTATTTTAGTTACCTGTCGGATGAGTGTAAGACTACTTAAGGAGGATGTTGCTGTTACTACCGATACATTTGTATAAGAAGGAATACAACTTAAAACGGCATCATCATCAACATCGTTGTCAGCTCAGAAAAGCCGGAATGAACAACCGCCTGTGTTTGTAAAAACTTGTTTTATACATTTCAGTTTTGCTATGAAAGTTATTTGCATTTTAAAATTATAATAAACTTTAATACGCTATTAATAGTTCGTACTTCATAAGCGATTATTTACGATGAAAAAAACTCAATGGGATTTATATACTTATGAGTTTTATGTATATTTTATTATTTACATTTTATCTCCCTATTTACGCTGCCGGACAATGAAAATGTTATGGGCTTAAAAAAGAGCCTCATATATTTTTATCTGCTGAGTTATAAAATCGCTATAAAATTTACCTATATTCGAGAGGTAGGGTGTTTTTTAAGCCCGATAGAACTATAAATTGTAAAAATTGACACCGAAAATTATTTTAATAAGAAGAAACTTTTAATTGAAAGATCCAGAAGTGACTGTTCTGGACGAAGTGCATTCTGAAACTTCAATTTGCTTTTTAGTTTTTTAAGAAATAATGTCCAATGATGCCACCAGCATGTAATTTGCTGCAATTTAGTTTACTAAGAAACACGCTAAGTCAAAGACAACTCTGCGGTGAAACACTGGATCAGGTGATGACTGATTTTTAAAGAAAAGAAACCTGAGTAATTTGGTAGCGTTGTTCAAGCGTCAATCGATTCATGATGCTTTGCCAGAGTACACTGATCATAAATATCAAAAAGTGAGCGCAGTATGACGATTCGTTCGACAGCTAACCCTTTCGTAAATTCTATCGCCCCCATGCAAATAACATTTAATATTTTCTATATGCTACATTTTCCGTCGATGGAAAATTTGCTTTTTGATGTTGAAACACCTGTTAACTGTCGGAATTAGAGTTTTTATTTTCCCGGAATTTCTTGACTCTTAGAAGTGCGGGGAAAAAATTATAAATTACCACAGGATAAAGGGATTCCCGCTCTGAATGATAAAAAAATAGTGGATGATTCTTATTTTATTTATAATTCTCTAAAATTTATAAACAAACATCAATTTTTGCAAAAACATTTTAATTTTCTGTATTATATCGGCTTTTTCAACAGGGACGCTACAAAAGTAGAGCGACAGGGACAGCAAACGACGCCATATTTTATGCCGCTCTTTTGACATTTCTATTCAGTGCGGTTCGCCATTTTATGGTGGAAAGATATACGAGCCAACAACGAGTCGAAATTATTGAAATTTACTATCGAAATTCGGAGTCAGTGGCCTCAACGTTAAGAGCGCTACGACCAATTTATGGACATCATAATCGTCCTAGCAGATCAACAATTGAGCGTCTAGTGGAAAAATCTGAATCCACAGGCATAGTACAAAATGTTCCCGTGCCAATGAGACAAAGAAGTGCCCGTAGTGTCGAGAATATTGCTGCCGCTGAGGTATCAGTTGAAGAATGCGATGAGGCGAATTTCTGGCTGAATGGCGTCGTCAATAAACAAAATATGCGTTATTGGTCAGGCAGCAATCTACACGTACTCCATGAGTCATCATTGCATCCCGAAAATATTACGGTTTGGTGTGGTTTATGGGCCGGCGGCGTCATTAGGCCGTACTTCTTCCGTGATGATCAAGACCGGCACGTTACCGTTCAATTATAACCGAATATTTTTGGCCCCAATATGGACTTGGAGTACATGTGGTTCCAACAGAACGGCTCAACAAGCCACACAGCAAATGTCACAATCAATTTATTGGAAACCAAGTTTGGAGAACGTGTTATCTCATGAAATAGTCCAGTCGATTGACCGCCTCGCACATGCGATTTGACGCCGTTAGATTATTTCCTGTGGGGCTAAGTCAAATATATAGTCTATGCCAACAAGCCAGCGACGATTGATGAACTTCGTACGAATATCGAACGAGAAATTGCAGCAGTATCGGCCGATTTATGCTTGAAAACCGTCGAAAATTGGGTTCAATGTCTGGACTTCTGCAAGCGCGCCCGTGGTGGCCATGCAAAAGAAATCGAGTTCCATAAATAATGGCATCGAACGTACTTTTACAGTAATAAAGAATTTCATTCCGTTTTTGTTTTATTTGAAAAAAACTTTTGTAGCGCTCTTATTGAAAAACGCTTTACAAAATACAAAAACCCTTCAAATAATTGAACAATTCAGTTCATTTACATATACACTCGATCAGAATATTAGAACCACCTAAATTTCTGTTTTAAGTAGGCCATATCGTTTTGAATTTTATTTCAACAACTTAAACTTTACTACCATCGGACATACCTTAAGATTACAAATATATCAACAGAGAAAAATAAAGTTAGTTTTAACAGTTTGTTTTAAAGTTCGCTTTCAAGAAAAAGACATAAAATTATTTTTTTTTTCATAGAACCGTTTAACTAATTTAATTCAAAATACTTGATTTTATACTTTAGTAACTAGAACAATTAATAATTTGTTCATTAATAATATTTATTTTACACATTTCAACAGTGGGTGAAACCTCCTTCCTTGTTTAAAATAAATTCAAATATACGGGGTTTTGGAGGAATCATAAAGCGACTTCAGATAATGGAAAGAAATCTCATTCGAGGAGTTCTTACTGGCTATAATTAGGAATTCCATCTCGTCTCATAAACCTTACGAGAAAATCAATCCCAAGCTTTAGCCATTTTGTTATAATGGGAGAATATTGTATCCAATTAAAAGGACCAACATTTTTGTTTATAAAGTGAAATAAGGTATTTTTGTCGGGCCACAAATACTTCAACTTCTAAATGACCCTGCATTTGACTTTAATTTCAAAGGGAAAGAAAACGAAGCTAAGGAAGCTTTTGATGTTTAGTAATCAAAAGAGATGATAACAACATCCACTAGGTAAGACAACATCTACAAATATTCCATTAACTCGGATGCAACATGTCTCCAAAACTCCATTTTCTTCACTCCCACCTACCACGGAAAAATATTTTGTGTTATCGCGGCCGATTACTGCTGGCTTGTTTGTTGGGATGCTTCAGATATCACTTACAAGAGAAAAGCCAAAAGACCACAATCTCATAAGAGGTTGTTTTATTCAATTTAGCACATAAACATAATTTAAAAAGAACAATCACGTAAAAATAATATTGTAACTTATGAAAATATTTACCCTTTTCCTGAAAACAAAAAGCTTTTTTGATTGAAATTATTTCTCTATCATAATCTTTTTTTAACCCAAATTTAGTTAGACTTGACCCATATAGTGAAGTAAACATACAACTTTTTTGTTAGATGTATATGTAGATGCATTTAAAAAAAATCTTACTATCTAATGTAGGATAGCCGCAGGACCTGCGGTGTGTTATCATGTACGTGACCGACAATTCATAAAAAGAGCTTATGTCAGAAAACCAGTCCAGTTTATGAACCAACGTATATGTGCATTATTGTAATTTGCCTAAGCTGAAGGCTGGCTTAAGTACCACTAATCAAGTACCAAGCTTCATTTTGAATTTGAAAGTATAATATTTTTCTAAATATTGCAACAAAAATCCTACATCAGAAAATATGATTAACTTTTTTATTTTATTTGATATTTAGAATTCATATTTTATTTAACAATTTGCAAAAAACGTTTTGATTGAGGATAAAAATCAATTTTTTTAATTAAAATTTATTGAAAAATTGTTTAATGATGTTTTAAATAAATGTTTGATTTTGTAGTTAAACATGGAAGAATTTTTAATTTATAGTAAAGAACAAAAGTCCTCAAGTAAACGCATTATTGCGAGGCAACAGCTTTTTATGCTAGAGTAAGGGAAGATCTGTTTCCATAAGCATAATTTTAGAGGATAATAACACTTAGGCAATTAATATCTAATAATTTCGTAGGAAAAAAAAACAGACGATAGAAAAGCTAAACACTTAAGCTTCTGCAATATGATTATATTTTAATAAAAAATTTTCTAGTAATATTTTTCAACTATAAAATAATGTGGATTAATTATGGTAAGTTTTTACTCATGCAAGCAATTTTCAACTAGTCAATTTGCTATAAAAGAAGAACAAGCCGGGATATGTTTTTAGTTTACCAACTTAAAATTTTAGTCAACCGCAGTCAACCGGACTAATTTGCATTTTATTGTATACATACATACATAAGGATATCGAGTTTTTTTTAACTGTCCATGTGATTTGAATTAATATATGAGTGTAGAAATGTGGCAGAATTTATTTTGTTGCATTTATATTTTTAAAACTAAACAAATATGTTATTTAAATATTTAATTGCGACCCAGAATGCAACAACGTAGAACAATATATTTTTTAATAAAATTATTAAGGCAATTTTTCATATTTTGTTAATATTTGTGTTTGCAAAATTTAGCAATAAAAACATTTAACTACCAAAAGTTACAAAATAGCTTAATTTTTGGTTTTGCCTTTTATCAAGTTGTCACGAGCAGACAAACACCTCACAATATATCTAGTCTTTATGCCATCGAGTTGTATTAAAATGTGTATGGAATGGACAGGTACAAAGCGTTGGACTTATAAGTATAGGGACAAACATAAGGTTGTATATATCCTTGAGGCATTGCAAGGAATTCTGTCACATCTGCTTTTATGCCAAATTATAAATATTAGTTACGCGATTAAGAATCACATTCATAGAAGGCTTAGAGAAGCGTGAATATCTTTCTATGAACAAGCACAAGTGCAATACAAGATGATTTCAATTAACACGAGTCAACGAAAGAACGTAGGTAAGTTTGGTATTCCCCAATATTGGCCGCTATAAATCAATAATAATCCATTTTTTGCCCCCAAGCATACAAGCAATTAATTATATCCGTTTGTCCATTATTCTGTTTTTTTTGTTTTTTCATTCTCATGTGGAAACGATGTGGGTATTTACATATTCCGAGGAAATTTACATATTCCCAGATGACTTATAGGCCTTATTGCTGGACAGAATTTATAATATTAAAAAAAACCTAAATATTAAAAAAAACTAACAGAAATCAAAATCCTCCAAAAACGAAATTTCGCAAAACAATTTCTAAAAAATTTTAAATTCACCACATATTTGAAAGTTTTCTATAAAATCGAAAAACTGAAATAAAAAATGTTTAGTTGTAAAAAAATCAATATTTAATATAAAAACCGAAATTTTGGAACAAAAAAAAAACAAAATTCACTAAAATTTGAAACTTTACCGCAAACATTTGAATTTCACTAAAATTTTGGAAAATTTCCCAAAAAATACAAAAACAAAATTTAACAACAAAAGGTTGAAATTTTACGGAAACCAACGTTATACAATTAAAAATCTCGAATTGCACTACAAGTTTCAAAATCTCCAAACAAATTTTAATATCATTAAAGCCATAAATTTTACAAAGATCCAAATTGAATTTAAATTAAAACAAAATCGAAATTTCATCTCAAGTTCGTATTTTTACCAAAATATTAAAATATACCACAAAACTTAACTATAGTAAAAAATTTTAAATTACCTAAATAACAAAAGTTTCCAAATAATCAAAATATTTAAAAAAACCAAATTTCATTAAAAAAACTTGCGAAGGATTCTCAATTTTGCTAAATTTAAAATGTACCTTAATATAAAAAGACTCGAATAAAAAACTTGGATGACAGAGATTCGATACTAAAAAAACTGATTTTTAACAAAAATACCATTAAAACTAAATTTCTCCAAAATTTTGGAATTTTACCAAAAAGCCGAACATGGTTAAAATATCAAAACTTCAACAAAATCGATGTGACGCTATTATATAAATAAATCAAAATTGACCACAAATCGAAAATTTACCAGAAAAATTGAAAAATTTTACAAATCGTAATCTAGACGAAACCGAAATATAAATAAAAACTTTTAATTGGAATGCACAAAAATTTGTAAGCTTTCACAACACCAAACTAATATAAAGCAAAGGTTTTAAATTTCCGAAATAAAATATACTTTTACACAAGTAAAAAATAACTCTAAAACATTAAGGTGAATTCCAAATTTTGCCAAAACTTAACATTCAACAAAAACTCAACATAAAATCGTAAAACTAGAAAAAAGAGCTATTAATTGCTAAAAAATTAAATATTTTAAAACAAAATTTTTTAATTTTACCAACATTTTTAATTTCACTAAGAACTAGAAAATAATCAATACTTTACAAACACATAAAATTTTTAGCAAAACCAATGTTATACAAATATATAAAAAAAAGTAAGACTTCACCATAAACAAAAAATTTACCAGACAATTTTAAATAATAAAAACTTTAAATTAGGAAAAAAATCAACAAGAAATATGAAAGAGAAAATCACGAAGAACCGCTAATTCGTCAAATTTTGGGAATTTATCAAAATCCGAATATTCAACACAATACCTGAATATACCAAAACAAAATTAAGATACCAAAGGAAAAACTTTTACAATAAAATATTATTTAATTAAAAGAGAAATAATCCAAAAATCGAATATATTGATAAACTAAAATTTCACAACAAACTCAAAAATATAAAAAATTTTCCAAAAAATATAAACAAAAATCTAATCTTAATGAGAATGCGAAATATCAACAAAAAATATTACAATAACAAAAACGCATAAAGTTTTAAAATTTCACCAAACCTTTGAAGTTGAAACTACACCAACAAATAAAATATTATGAAAAACGGCAAAATTGGATGAAAATTTGTAATAAACACCAAAATATAACACAAAAAATTCTAATTATAGAAATATAAAATATTACTGGAAATGAAAATTAAACAGCCAAATTTAATTTCACCAAGATTCTGAAATTAATGAAAAAAACAGAAAATTTCAATTTAAATTACAAGATTTTCAAAAAACAAAACCAAAATTTTAGGAAAACACTTCGCTTTTACATTTAACCAATAAATAAAAAGTTTTAGCAAGAAGTGAAAATTTCAATATACCGAAATTTTTCAAAGAAATTAAAATTTTGTCAATAAATTTATCGAAAATTTGAAATTCTCTTCTAATTTAAAATTAGCCATCAAATGTACAATTCAACAAAAATCAGAAATTAACCAAGAATTTTAAAACTTACAGAAACCAATTTAAATTAGCAAAGGACGAAATTATATACAAAGGACGAAAAATACATACAAATTCGATATATAACAAGAAAGTGGCCACAATTCTCAAATTCAGCAGGAACCAAAAATGTTCAAAATCTCTAAAAATAAAAAACAACTTAATTCTACAAAAACTCAAAATCCATAAATAAATTCAGAAAATACCTAAAATAATTTTAAGTTCCCAAAAGAAACAACTAAAAACTCTAAATTTTATAAAAAAAAAAAAACATTCGAAATTTTACTAAAAATCAAATTCCGTTAATCACCGAAAAGTGTGAGAATTTATAAAAAAATTTATATGCCTTCCAGTAAATGGTAAAATATACAAACAAATTAAAAGAGCCGAAATTTAAAAATTTAACAAATAAAAATGCTGCTATTAAAATTAAATGAATGGAGAGTTTATATGTAAAATAAGACGACATAAACCTGAAGCAAAAAAAAAAAAAATAGATCGAAAACAATCCTTTGCGCCGGTACGTTTTTAGTTCTTCGTACTTTTGTAAAGAGCAGATAAGATTCGGTACAGTTCTTTTTCTTGTTTTAAAAATTTTTAGCTGGTGATGAAATTTATATTTTTTAGATTAGAGATTCTTATTTTAAATTTGTAGTAAAACTTCCATATATAGGCAACTTTGATTTTTAGAAATTTATTTGGTGCCATTTCGGTGTTTTTCTTAATTTACATTTTTGGTGGCTTTTAAATTTTGTGGAGAATTTTTTGTTTGAATTTACGAATTTTCATTGGAGGTGTTAATATTGGGAAACTTGGGCTTTCAGAAAGAAAAAAGTGGTTACTGCGGAGGCAAGGATCCGAGATACCAGAAGCCGTATATAGAAATTCTCTCCCGATTAAAAAACCACCAAAGACGAATTTGAAGCCGTTTTCAAACCATTAACATTTGTATGTGAAAGATAATTAATTTACTCACATATTAAAGCTGTCAAATCGGTTTTCATGAAATAAACACTCGCCTTATTTTTTTACTCGCATAAGAATATATAGAAATAAAAACTTGTATTTATAATGTAAAATAATATTATTGGCGAATAAAAGTCAATGTTAAAGGATAATCAATATGAATATAAAAGCCCTTTCAGTTTGTGACATACACCAAAACATGCATATGTATGTATGTGCTTGTATGTGCATATGTGTTTATGTATAAATAAGCTGCTTATTGTAAAACAATCTAAAGCATAATCTTTTGCTATATAACATTGTATTTTACTAGTAATACATTACAACTTTGATGGTTTACTATAAAATCTTGCTACGTGTCAGGCAAATAAATATTTGCATGCGAGGTGTGTTTAAAAATTAAGGATAATTATATTATTTTCACATTGTATTAGTGTTTTTGGAACAAGTTTATCGCTGTTATGTTGGTTGACGTTACTAACGGACATTACTAGAATTTGTGATGTATTAAATAATAAATTTTATTTGAAAATCGGAACAAGATGCAGCAAAGTTTCTATGAATCCGCCACGAGTGAAATAAATCATTATAGACCATTCCCAACTCGACGAGCTTCGCATGATATTGACGTATTGACTGAATCGTGCCATGAATTTGTTCGGACACTTTGGGATAAAATGTTTTAAAATAAAATATATTTCAAGAGCGTAAAGTAAAACATATAGCATTATTACTGCAACAACTAAGAGCCAATCATTCACAAAAAATTCATCTTAGAACACCGTGAGAAGCTAAACAAGTTTGCAGATTATACTGCTCTATACTAAAGGCGCAGGGTACACAAGTTTAGGCGTTTAATATAGAATAATATTAAGAACTTTGTGAAGCAGTCAAAAGTACCAAGCCCCAGCTTATATCCAATGGCCCGCTCGTGAGTTGTTGTAGCTTTAATAATAGCCAGTGATCGACTTTAAAACACTTTAAGTTTTAAGACTTAAACAAAGCTTCTCCTTAACTCTATTATATTTGTGTAATTAAAACAATTTTCAAATAAAATTCTTTTCAAAAATAAAAATTCCGAATACTTGTAAAACTCACCTCGTAGCTGTTTCTGTGTAGACAAATATATCACAATTTACACTGATATCAATTTGCTACTCACTTAATCAATATATTTTGGTAGCTATTCTTACTTACTTTGTTTGGGTTATGAAAACCGTAATTTGATATTTAACTTGTGTTAAGCTTTACTGCTAAGATTGTTTATTTGTTTTTATTGTTCGGATTGGGTCAATGAAATATTGCCAATAAAATGGTTAATCATTTGAAAAGAATCCGATGGGAATATATTTGGTACACAAATCAAAGGGTTTGAATTAAATAATAAAAATCATTGACATATGACTGCGATTGTCGTTATTATTGTTTTCCTTGGGAAATATGTTTGTATATTTATCTTATTTTATAGTTAGTTGCTTTTACAGAACGAGGTTTGTGCTTAAGATTAGTTGATGAATTGACATTTAATAAGTTTTTCAAAAGAAAAAATTAATAAAAAGGATTGCAAAATTTAGTCAATTATTTAAAATTTTTTTGTAAAGAGACAAAAAGACCAATAAGTAATTATTTGCTAAAAAAAACATAGATAAGGTAGTTATAGTTCAAGAGCAATATATTATGATTCAAATATATGGTTGTAAACAAATCATATTATTATTGTTAAGATGTAAAAGATTTCTTTTCGCTGATCGTTGAGTTGACAGAAAAACATAGAAATTAATTTACTAATTATTAATAATTGTAGTTCGTCAAAGTTAGCTCAATAAGAAACAAGAAAACTATTTTGTTTCACTTGGTTAGTCGCATAACGTTTTGAACGAAGGTTTGCGTAACATCTAACAGTATTTATATTCAGAGAAATGTACAATAAGTTCTCTCGTGATTTTCAACGTTCAAGGCACAGTGAAGATATGGGCAATTGGTATTAATAGCAGATAGCAAACACGCCAACAATTTAGTTCGAGCTCCGTCTTTCCTCATTGTCATGTACGATTTAGCAAGAGCAATTAAAAGTTCATATAAAAAAAAACTCCTCGCATTTTTGTTTTAATTGTTTGTCAATTTGGTTTCACATCTTTGAACATAATTAGCACGTTTAGAGCTGATATGCCGATTGAAAACAACCAAGAGGTCAGACTATTTGTCGAATATATTACAAATTAGAGACAATTTTTCCATAAAGCTTTTTAGACGCCTGTTTATAACTTCATCAAACCAAATATTGAGACATTTTACCGACGTTATTCCATTAAATAAGGGATGTCATCAAATAAATTCAAAATTTTATAATTTTTTGCGGTGGGTAAAACAACATAAAATCCTCTTTGATATCAATGATACATGCATATCCCGTTGAACCTGTTCGAAAATTGATGACATGTTTGTACACAACGATGGAACACTTTTGAATTCTATACTGTAGCGTCGTGGGAACAAACATTAGACCCAGCGTTTTATCTACGGATAAGACCCCCGTTGTGCGTATATGCTAATTTTGTCGTACTGCGTTTAATTCTGATTCAGCTTTGATTACTCAATCTTTCATTACTCCCGGAGACAACTTCATCATAAAAGCATTTTAAAACTCGTTGTTTTTAAGATATTAACGTAAATCTTTCACACTTAAATAGGGCACTATTCCTCCAAAGGTTTAGAAAAATTAACAAAAGCTACAGGGGTTTTTTCAAAGCACATCCCTAACATCATGGATTCCTTTTCGACCACCTTCTTTCCATGAATTGATTTCAGACAACCGATTTGATATTTACGATTACCTTACTCTCACTCAAGTCTCGTGCTACCACTAGCATTTACTATTGACTATAGTGATTCGAGATTGTCGACTGGTGACTGTCGACCTAACAAGTGTCTGCTTCGTAGTCCTAAGTCCTCTGTCTTATCCTAGCTATTGTTGGAAGTTCACACTCAATGTGTGCTATCGTCACAGCCTCTTCTTCAGGAGTGTCTTTAGAAGCAGTTCCGTCCACCCCTTGCTAGGTTTTCTTGTTCAACTCCTTAGAATTCCTCTGTAGGCCAATGAAAACTGGAGTTCCTACAGAGTTTCCATCCCTTTCGGGATCTCACGATCTAACGTCTTGGAAGTACATTTAAAGATTGACCCATTCACCCCTCGCCAGGCATTCTTGTCTATCTTTCCCGGATTTCCCCTGGCCAACTAAAATCCCAGTTTCTGCAGAGATTAACATCTCCGTCTATTGCGAGTCTTCCTGATTCATCCCTCTAATGGAGAAAAGTGTTGCCACCCACACACAGCTCCATATGCACGGATAAGTCTGTAATTAAACTGGAGATCGACTGGTGTCCAAAGTTCGCATACTTGAGGCTAAGCACCCTCTTGGCTATGCATCCCAGGCGTATGTTGTTCCACCGTGGATTAGAGATTTTTTATACGTGAATGTTAACTTCACTGCGCTCGACTTATTTAGCCAGACTCATTGCAGAGGATAGGAAACTGCTCCCCGCCGCCACCACGTGGAGGTTTAAACCAGAACTTCTTTTAATGCACCTAGTTACGGCAAGTCATATCTTTGTTCCTGCCAGATGACGACCGAGATAAAGGTTAAAAGCATTGCTTTTGAAAAATACCTTTGATTTATTCAGGGTTTATAAGAAATATTTTGCATGGTAATTTGTTGCAAAACCGTTTGTTATTTAAAAATATTTGGATAAATATGTAATTTAATACATATTTTGGAACTTTTTTGAATATTGAAAAAGGTATTTTGAACTTCACAACATGATTATCTTTTGAATTTAAAACTTTTAACTACTGCAAGAGATTTCGTTAATTAACAAAGTCTCAAAAAAAAAAAAATAAATTTATTTGGGCAAAATAATCTACAGGCACAGAGAAAACGCCAACTATGTTATGTTCTCTACAATGAGTGTGCAGCAAACACACTATAGTTATTTCAAAATATTTTAAACATTAGTTGACAATTTCCATTCATAAAAATTTCAACTTATTTAAGTTAAACAATGTAACAAATACTAAAATTTTAACCACAAAGTATTTTAATTAAAAAAAATTAAAAATAAACTCCAACCATGAAATTCTATTGCTAGCCATAATATATAAAATTGTTTGGTGATTGCTTAAATCGCCTCTAATCCTACCTCGGCCGCTGCTAATCAGCAACATCAATCTTTTACTTTTCTATCGTTCTAAGAGGATCCTTCGCGTATGTATGTCACTTGTATAGCTACTGAACATTTATTAAACAGGAAGTTTCATAAAATTATATAATATAATGCCTGGCCACGGAACGCAACAATAGAAAATAACTAAAAGTACTTCCTGATTAACAAAAAGAAAAAACTATACTTTGTGATTTATTACATTGTTAAGTCAACATTACCATAACGCTAAACAAAATATAATATTAAATAAAATAAATCCGACCAACAAAGCAAATAACGAAAAAATAATAATAACAAAAACTATGAAATAAAAAGAAATACTTCCTTACTCGTGTGTTTGTTAGCAGTATAGCTACCCGTATAATAAAAATAAAAGCTGAAATAATAAAGAAAAATATAATAATTTTTACACATCATATGTGACTTCAAGTTAAAATCCCTTTTATAGCAATGCAGTAAGTTTATGCACATTAAAGAGGATTTCGTTGAGCCTATTTACAACTTTGCACATGACCGTAACCATAAAATACACACACACACACAATATGTAAATACATACACATGCTTTAGAGGAAATGTACTTTTATACACTGCATATAAAGAAAATATTGATGGTGAGATTCACGTATACACTCTATTTTGGGAACAGAGTTACATTTTTTAGTACTTGGTACCAAGGGTTTATTAAAAGTACCCTTGAACATTGTCTACATTGAAGTTGCTTTAAATACAAATTGAAATTTATTTTACTGTAAGTAATGACTACATTTAACTTCTATTTAATTTTAAATTTAAATCGTAGTATTACAGAGGAACAAAATACTGTAGGAGTCTCAATAAACACACAATATCAGCAGGATCGGGCTGCGAAGAATACGTAGCAAAACATAATATTTTTTCTTGAATAAGAATTAGTATCGTAAACTAGAGTCAAGAAAAAAATTTAAAACACTTTGAAAATCCGCTAAGAAATTTCCTCGATCCGACAAACAAAAACTGGCCCTTTTGATTTTAAAATCAATTTCATGTTAATTTCGGCCCAAACTATTTCAAAAGTAGTCATCTTAAAAGGTCAGGTTAGGTTATCTTTACAGGCCGCCTGCAACACAGGAGAGTAGATGAGTAGAGTAAAGTTAAGTGTGTAAAAGCAAATAATAGAAGGAATGGTTGGATGGTCACTATATCTTTACTGATCACTCCTAAACCAGTTGCTGCCCGTAGTGCCACCTCTAATAGCTCGCAGAGTTTGACGATGCTAGAAATTTGTGTAGCGCTGGTTCTCTAGGGCAGGACAGAGGCACATGAGTGGTGTACTGTCTCCTCTTCCTTCTCGTTTTGACACATCATGAGTCATGATGTACAGGTAATCACAATCTCATTGCGTGATCGTAACATTCACTTAACAAAAATATCATTTTGATTTCTTTTAATATGCGAGAGGTGGGATTTATCTTAATTGAAGTATTTGACACTAGTGTACTAAATTTTAAAATGCTACTTCTATTTTTGTCCCATCTTTAAGGGGTCTCAAAGCGCTGTAGGTCGGTTTTTCATTACACGCTTTTGTCTCTTTCATAGCAAACAAGTACTTTTTACCATTTACAACTTCTGTTACTCTCTCATGGTGTAAATGCTGGTTTAAGTGAAGATATAAGTGATTGAAATTGTTTGTATGTGTGAATACACGAAAATATAGTTGAAAATGAAGCGGGAAGGAAGGCAACAACTCGAAGCGTAAATTATGTAGGGTTATAAAACGACGTTGTTAAAAAACTTAGTTTTAGATTATATTTTTTGGTTTTTTTTATTTTTTATTATTTTTTTTCTAACTAAAATCCTAAAATGTGTATGAGCATAAATTTTTACACAAACACTTTCGCGTTCGCATATGTGTGTGTATGTATGTAGCAGCAAAACAACAGAACTACGACAAATAAGAAATCCAGGAGGAAAAGTTTTTAACTTAAATAAGTTACACAAAATTACAAAAGAAGAGGAACGAAAAAAACCTTAATGATTTGCCAAAAAGATATTTTCTGGTAAAAAGAAAACCAGACATAATTTAGAGCCTTAAGGTAATTATTATAAAAAGGGTCTTTAATAAAAGTGCAAGATTTATCTCTTTCAGTCCAATATTTGATGAGAGTAAATCGACTAGAGTAAATGTTTCAGCGTTTATAAATACTCCCTTCTAGGAGTTACTTATTGGTTCGATGAGCGATGTTAGGTGACCTGCAAACTTTTCCGGCAATATATCGTTGCTCTGCAAGAACGATTCCCATACATCAGGGTGATTCTTTTAAACGAAAAAGTCTCTGATTATTACGCCATTCAGCGCTACTTGGAAATTGCCTGTACTAGGTTTTCCATCAACTCTTACCGTCGTGATATAGAGCTTGATTTTCCTTATGACAGTGGCAAACACTGGAGTATAAATAAATAACAAAATTAAATTAATATTCTAGGCACCTTTACAAATGTAGCCACGTAGTAATACACAACGGTAAAAGGTCTTCGGACTAACTAAGCGCAATATAAAAATGAGCGCTTGGTGGAATAATTCACTTCGTGCGTAGCGTCCATATTTTCGTACACAAAGTCGATGTTTTGAGCGCACGATTTTGGAATTTGGTGCAAAAATTCACTAAAATGGGTCAACAGTTACTTGGAAAACACCTCAGCATACTAGGCTAAGTCAATCCAATGCGAATGTTAACACAGTTCTCGGCAGCGTACTTAACGGACGACACGAGTAGTTGAAAGCTCATGGAGCTTTTGTATGCTCCAAAGTCAGTTTATCAAAAATAAAAACAAAATTTCACCTAAACGAATTTATAACCAAGAAAAATTGTGACATTTGGGAATTGCAATAACAAATACAAATTCACTTTAAGAAAACTGATCCTCAAAAAGCACTTGTTTGATATAATTGCAATAAATTGTAAAAAAAATCTTAAATAGAAGAATTAAAGGTTTTTTTATAAGATATCGATACAAAACAAGAGAAAATAAACAAAAATAAACTTTATACATAAACATAATCTTTATGAAGGTCCAAGATAAGTGACATATACAAAATTAATTTACACTTTTCATTACATGATTTATTGAACTCTTAAATTCTATTTAGAGCCGAACACTTGATGTCTCCTTAATAGCTAAAGAGCTGTTATAGAGCAATGACTTCACGTGAAATCACATTATCATGGAGACCAACACATTAAAGCTGAAGGTGCCTTAAAACACTGGATAGAGTTAAAATTGAATAGCGTACTTGTATGCGCATTATCCCACCACCGTATTGCTAAAACTCAGGACTATCGTCTAAGTCCTAATAACTATGAAGTGGTGTTTATTCCAGATCTATTTCTTATTACCACAACGAATATTACGGCTGCTTCATAGAAATAAATATAGCGAGGAGCAAGACAAACGCACTCGAAACTACAGTAACGATACTAAATGCAGGCCACACTTTTTTGTGTTACAATAGAGTCTCTTAAAATGAAAAATGTAACACCTAACACAGCACGCACTGTCTCACTAATTGGAAAACATTTTCGACCGGAAATTGAATTCAGTCTGGAACCAACGGCTTAAATAATTTCATATGCTGCTGATTCGTATAAATATTTCACCTCGACTACAAATGATTTCTTCACACAGCCAGGTAAATAATTTCTTGGTTTTATATTCCGAAAGGCTGATTTGTTATAGATATTTAGAACGAATTTCGGTCATCCCTTGTCACGTAAGGTTAGAAGACAAACCGGTTTCATTTTTCGATCTGACAAGAATGACGAGAGTTTATTCCAAATATCTATTTATACATGTTTACGTTTTAATCAGAAAATCTGTTGTTCCACTTAAAAACTCCTTATATATTCTCATCAAAAATATGACACATTTGCAAATCGTGCTGAATTGATGTCCAGTTTGTCTCGTCACCATTACCTTAAACTTTTTTCAAGACTTGAACTGAAAATAAATTCAGATTGAATATAAAAGCACTTTCAAAACAGAAAATATAAACCAATCATATTGTTCAAAAATAAAACAGCGCAATATATTTAATTTAAATCTGTTCATTGAAATATTTAAACATTTGTTTTTTACCAGATTTACTTTCTTCTATAGCCAAATACGCTTAGAAACTTAGAGAAAACTTGTCTTATTTACCATCATTTCATTTAGTCTATTAAAATAATTACTTTCAGACAAAGAATACTTTATAACAAACACCATAAAGTTAAATAAAGAAATCATTTTAGATTTCTTTGAAAAATTAAAACCCTTTAAAATGCTTCTTTTTTCAGTGGTCAAACAATAAACTAGTTTTAATGTTGAGGGCAAACATTATACTATAGAACAATTTGTGCTCGTATTTATTAATTATTATTATTATTATTTTTTTTTTTTTTGTATATTAAACAGGCACGAAGTTGGAAAAGAGTTTTCTATATTTTATGGAAAAATTACTCATATGCATATATGCCAAATGAGTTGTATTGATATACATATATAAATTCAAAATTGTGCTGCGATATATATAATTTTAAACTAGTTTGTGTCCGTAAAATTTAGTTAGTGGAAACACGGGCACGTATGATTATCTCGTAAAATTATTGCGCATACGCATTGCTGTTAATGAAAAACGTTTGCTTTTTTTGTAAAAAAAATGTTTTTAAGAATCATAATCATAATATTATTTCACTTTTTTAACCATAACTGAAAATTTAAGTTACTAAAGATCAAAGGATTATTTAGTAACGGGTTGTCCATTTACTGGTTTTAAAACCGGCTGTTTGGCAAGGCTGTCAGCTGTTAAATATCTGTCATCTGAAGTGTAATCTATTCAGCGAAAGCTTTACCATTTACGAATATAGATCACTTAGCTACGGAAGAACGTTTAAGAGTAGTTAAAACTAACTAAAAATGTGAACCTATCCTTTTTTTCGAGCCGTAATCACCCGGTCGTCATAATCGACCAACTTTGCAAGAAATTGGCAAGATATAAAAGAATTTGGAAGAGACTGGAAGCGAAGCTAATGTGGTTAGGCATATGCGTTATCGCGTATTTTGCATTTGGATTTGTACTTCCATTCATAAGAAGCCCAACTCACGCAGCACATGTATCATCTATTGAAATTGGACCATTTTAAAACCAACATTCGTTAAGTTATCGCCGAGATGCCGCTCGAAATCGGCAAAAAATGGGTAGAAAACTCTTTCAAAGAGGTCGGTTCCTGCCATGAAATAAATATATCATCAAACTCATAGTTTTATATCAATTTTATATAATTGTACCTTTAAAACTGAAAAGTTAATAATACTGTATGTTAACACTTAAAACGCCACTGTTGTATTCGAATCAAGAAAGCCCGCGGAATCAATTCTTTTGTCATTGAACAATAAATTTGGCAACAACACTCAACGCAAAGAGACATAATTAGTTCCAATTACCGAAATAACAAACTTTCCAATTTACTTCAGAGATGGCTGTCAGTTGCTGCAACAGAATTATTGGTTATTTTAGATAATAATAAGTACCGATCATAATGTTGTCAATCATAACAAGAATGTTATATCAATCTAAATCAATGTTCTCTCCGGCCGAGCAGCGACGAATAATTCTTCTAGCTAACTTCTTTTTAATTTTTTTTTGTAACTTCATTAAAAAATCTTCTTTTTAGTGTAAATTCATAACAAATTTTAATTTATATTATATACATAACATGTCTTAACCTTACGCCCTTCAATACCGCTCCGTTCGTCCGTTATCTGTCGTTTGCTGCTTTCAAAGTAGTTCTCTTGGTCACAACATAAATTTTTGTTCATTTTATCAAACGGTATGGACCCACTTCGTATGGTTAATTTAATTCTAGTGATATTAAGCTCAATTTATAATATCTGGTTCCGAAAATCGGACCACAGATGCTTCAAAGAAAAGAGACTTTTTCAAAAAAGGAGGCATATTTCATTAAAGGACACGTCTACTTGTGACATCATATAAAATTTAATTATTTTGATGGCATTTGTATGTATGTTTTTAAACTAGGATTTTTTTCTGCGTCATTACGAAATTTGGCAATGGTACTAACCCCCCTTTCTAAAATAATTAATCGAAATTTTCCTTGCTGAAGTTCTTATTTTCAATCACGCGTTCAAAGGTTTCATGGGTTTCAAAATTAGAAAAATTTAATGCATAGGCTCGACCTATCATCTATGTCAATATCATCTGATTTGTGTAAAGAAAACTTTCTTATAATACATATTGCTTGATAGAAATTGCTTGACTAGGCTTCCCAAAGATGCTTTCAGCCAAGAATCCGCAATTTAACCAATGAGCAAATTCATCACCTGGTAAAGAAGTTGCATTGTTAAAGATGATTTTTTCGGAACCCTTTCTTTATTTTTGAATTACTGTTCAACAATTTTTGTAGCCCTTCAGCCTTAACTGTCATTTTTGTCTTGTTTGGCATCATTTGAGTGTGACACTCGGAACACCTTTCAGTGGCATTAAACAACCAGGTTTTTAACATTTAACTGAATAATAGTAAATAAAGTTCTTCCAGGAGCTTTGTGGGTGAATAAGATTAAATTGTTCTTGTGCAACTTAAATTAAGCTTCACTGAAAACAGATGTGGGATATGTATTGCTGAATATGTCAAGAGTTAGCAAAAAAAAAAGATCAACCGTAAAATTTTTAAAGATATCGTGCCAATTTCCTACTACATTGTATTTTTAGCAGCTTTTTAAAGACTTCTTTATTACTTTAGGCTTAATGTCTTTAGTTTTGTGTTACTTTTTCATCCTTCGAATCTTTCGTTTAGAAAGGTTTTAGTTACTAGTTTCGTTTGCCAATTAATGTCCCCTATAAACACACTGTCGAACTATAAACTGAAATAAAAAAGAAACTAAAAACCTAACAGATGTTCTAACGATAAAACTGATTTTTCTTATTTTCAATTCCAATTTTAATTTTCACTATTTTTTTTTCAAATATAAAATTTTCTAGAGCAAATAGTTGCCAAATAAACTTCTATTTTATAGAAGTTTTTTTCTCTTAAAATACTTTAGTATGTGGCACAACCAACAGCCATCCATACGTTAGGGGTTACTTGCTAAATGACATCATTTATCTGTTTAATTTTCTTTGCTCTTTCTTACTTTGCTTTTATCTATTGGTTTTTCGTACTTCATTTTGTGGTTTTTCTCGAACAATAACAAAAAGTATAAACTAGATCAGAAAAAGAAAAGAATTCTTTGTATTTAATCCTTCTTCGTTCGAATAGTTTTTTAGTTGTTCTTTTTTTTTTCTTCTTGTTGCGCTTTAGCTACAAAAGCGAAATTAAGAGCGGTGATTACCGCAGCAATAAACAAACTTATTGAAAAGCAAATAAACGTATTTACTATAAAGCAAACTCTTAACTACAATTTTGTAGTTAAAAAAATACTAGAAAAAATACACGAAATAACTCGAAGGGTGTGTTTAAGTATTTTGGAGAGCAAACCTTATTTTTTTTTTGAACGCATGGAAATTGAGATTGCAAATAATTGGACTAGAATTGGCCTTATTATGGATAAGTAGCGCTAACCTAGAGATGCTTGATAAATTGGAAAACAAAAGAAAATTTAAGGATTTTTAATGCCAACATCTGGCATTTAGTGTAGTCAAAATAAGGTTGATAAGGATATACGACATAGGTCAGAAGCTATATTCGAATTAAACTGGATTAAATTGCCTCGTAAATACAATGTACGGACTGCCTTACAGTGCAGACAGGAAACTCGCCTGTGCTTTATTAATCAATGTATCCGTTTCCCTATCGTAGTTTTGCTCCATTTTTGTATTAGGAAACAACTTTTTGGCCCAACAATTTTTCAAAATCTTTTCATTTGAAAATGAGACTCTACATTTATTTTGTTTTGCAAATTACCAAAGGATGGTTTTTATTGCAAGGTTTCTGTGTTTTGTATCGCGGCGTATTCTTGACTTGTTTTTTTTACATAGATCGCGGTTTTTGGGTAGAAAGTCGCTACGTTTTTATATAGACCTTAGGTAGGCAACCGATAGCTTCACAACGGATAGTTTTTGGATTTTACTTACCGCGGCAGAACTAAATTTACACAATACAGTCCCTAAAATCCGGCGAAATACGGAATTAAAATTTGATGGATATGTAATGCCAACAACTCTTATCCACTAGAAGGGCAACTGTAACCGACAAACTTGGAACAGGTCGTGAGACGAGACAAGGCGAGAGAACGGTGAAAGGTAAAATAAATCCTCTACTTGGAAGTGTGCGTAACATCACGATGGACGCATTTCTTCTTCCAAATATCTTTCTTCCTGTAAGCTATATTCGAGATTTAATGAAGAATAATAAAAAGAACAATGCACGACCATAAAACTGTTATTGATAGACAAAAGAAGGCGTTAACATTATGGGCCATAAGCTGGCGAATACAGAACTCAAGGGCAGATAAGCAGATAGATGGCCGTTGTCATTATTTTATTTTGTATTAAAAATTAGTGCATTTGCTTCATATTTATTATACAGGGTGTCCGCCGGGAAGGTATACTACATTGTTTGTTTATAATTTTTGATTAAATGATAAATGTTTTATTTAATGTCGGCAATTATGTATGAAATACAATATCAGATAAATGTCCGCCTCGGCTAGCCTCACAAATGCGCGCCCTTTTGAACACATTCTTCATTACATTCTCACACATATTTCATCACGAATATTTTGTTTGAGTTGCTCCAGCATTTTTAATTTGTTTGCATTAACCTTACATTTCAGATATCCCCACAAAAAGAAGTCCGGAGCAGTCAAATCAGGCGACCGTGGAGGCCAATCAGCATCACCATTCCTTGAAATATGTTGTTGTGGAAAAATGTCTCGCAGTACTTCCATTGTAATCCTGGCTGTATGTGATGCTTGAGCCTATCAGCTACAGTTCTTCGAAATGATTCACTACACGATAAATAGTGCGTCTTGTTGGCACGTTGTTTCCCCCAAAAATTTCACGAAACTTTCTCATTGTCACTGTAATCGATGATTGATTTTGATAAAATGTTTTAACGATTAAAACACGTTTGTTTACTGAATATTTTTCCTATATAAATTTGCCACGTCTCTACTTCACGACTGCCAAATATGAACTGTCAAGATTAATATTTACTTCCCGTCGGACACCCTGGTAAAAATACCAAGAAGAAAGGCATTTTGCAGAGGCTTAGCGAGGAGAATCGTATTTTAGCCAAATTGCACACCACTATTTGTTAAGATCTGCCTTTGAATTCTCTTTGGGCAAATCAGTGGATACAAAATATATTAAGGGAACAGCCATCCACCTCCAGCTGCTCTGCTGGAAAAAAATGACGGCAAAGAAAGGTTAGCTGGCGAAGGCATCGTGGTACCCGGTCATTGATTCGTGTAGGTATCAACTTTGAAGCCGTTTTAAATATATGTCAAGCTGATGTCTTTAATTTTTTTTTATTCTTAAATTTCCATAATTGCCTCCAAAAGTCCAAAGTTTCGTCGTTGTACTTTTATTACTAAAAAAGTGCGAGCAACATAAGTCAAAAAACCTGTCTATTTTTAATCATGTGTATATGTATGTGAGTAATTGCAGATATTAAGTCGTAACAACCAAATAGGACGCGAAAAATATACCATGAATAATTATAACCATTAGAAGACGTGAAACATTTATAAAAATTCACATAATACTTTTTTTTTCTCGAATTGGCTACGACAAACTAACTTATTTCGCGTGAAAAATTGTGTCAGAAAAACCCACTCCTCTACTCTAATCAGCACCTCAAATTATAACACAAGAATCAGCTTTTGGCACTGGCTTATCATTTTACTTTTTGTTTACTGATTCATTAGAAAAAACTTGTTGTGCCATAGTTTGTAATTAAAAAGTTTCAACGCCTTCGCATGAAGGCTTTGTGCCCTGTCTTCCAAATATTTTGCAACTTTTACCTAAAATCAAATATTGTTCTAAAAACCTTAGTTTATACCCTACATACAAATGATAAGAGTATATATAGATTTGTCACCACGTTTGTAATTTCTACAATATTCGTTTCCAAGCGAAAAGAGTATTTGTGGAATAAAAAAATTTGAATTATCAAAAAATACCCAAAAAACCATATTCATAAAATTTTTAAATTTTACGGCAAAAATTTAAGTTTCAGCACAAAGCTTTTAATTTCATCAAAATTTCGGATTTACACCAAAAAGCCGAAGAACAAACATGGGACATCAAGACGTCGAAATGACAATTAATAACAAAAAATTTTTATCATATTTAGATACCTCGCCAAAATTCACCATGAAACCAAACTATAGTTCAAATATTTTGAGTAATAACTTTCCAAAAAATCGGTATCTAAAAAAACCGAAACTGCACAAAATATTGCCAACCGAAATTTTACGAAAAAAAAATTTATCAACAAAATCGAAATTCACCAATTTTTTTTTTTAATTTCACCAAATAGCCGAAAATTAAAAACAACATTTTATGGAAACGCTAATCAAGTATATCAAAATATCGAACTCACCAAAAAATTTTAAAATTATACAAACAGATTAAAATTCATAGTCTGAACATTTTATATTACCAAAACAAAAAAAATTTCCAGAAAGCTAAAGTTTGAATAAAATCTTGAAAAAATTAAAATTTTGAAAATTCACCCAAAATCGAAAAAGGGGAATAACACAAAATATCTGAAATGCAACTACATAATTTAAAAAAAAAACATTTAAAACTTCACAAAAAGCTTACAGTTTCGCCAAAACTTTGCAAAAAAAAGTTTACATTTTATTAAAATACTTGCAAGTTTAACAAACTCTATCTTACGCAAGATCCAAAAGATAATTTTTACAAACAAACTTCACCATTTTTTGAAATTTGATGATAAAATTTACGAAAAGGCGGATATTGAACCAAAAACGATAAATTTTATCAAATAAAAACTATAAATTTTAGCAAAACGTAAAAATAGTTGAAATGTAAAATAAGACGACTAAGCCCGAAAGCCAAAATTAAAGATCGCAAACAATCCTTTGCACCGGAAAAAATCGTACTTAAAACTTATGAGAGGGCATATAAGATTCGGAGCAGCCGGCTATAGCTATTATTACTTGTTTAATAATATTCTCCCCTAAACTTTCCTTATGACACTTTAATGCATTTTTATTTGCAGAGTTTTTCTTTAATTTCCTCTCAAAAATAGTTCATTTGCGGTAAGTAATTAAAATTGTAAAATTTCAAGTAGAAAACTTCAAATAGTAATGCCGTAAATATAAACTTAACAAAAATAAAAAGAAACAGCAAGGAAGTCATCTCTTCATATTATGTGAATAGAATATACTTCTGGAATAGTCGTACTATTTCTATCTCTTCCAGTCGATGGTACATTTTGCAATTAATATAAAAATAAATGGCAAAACTTTATAAAAGTAGTTTTTGAAAAAGAACCCCCAAGTAGTTTTGTGTAAAATAAGTCAAGGAAAACTCGATGTCATGTGGGTATGCACCGCTGTTGAAGTAAAAAAAAATATTATTTCTTTCAGTTATATAAGTAGTGTTAGAAAAAGTACTCTAATTAATTCAAAAATATTCCTTTACTAAAAATATTGGGGCAAGAAATGCTCGATCGTTGAGGGTGATGAAATAAACTGGCATGAAAAACATTACAGGATGTCAGCCAACTAGACAGTCTTGGATAATGTCTTTCACATAAATGAATATAGTGCGTCTACTCTTAGTGTTGAAGTTCAAACAAACAATTACAAAAGATTATTATGGAATGTAATTAAAATACAACCTCTCTCAACGCAACACTCGATCAACGCAATTTTCTGATTGTTGCAACTCACGTATTTTTGACATTGCCGACTATGTTCTCGCAGCTTTTAGAAAATCTACGTTATCGCAAACTGGGTTCCAAAACTTTGTGGTTTTCATTAGTTTCTAATGCTTCTATACTTAAGTATGTATAACATTTAGGTTGATTTAAGTTTTTTCTTTGGAATTAATATTAAAATAAATGAATTTATTTTGAAAATACACAATTTAAATTGAATGGCCATATTTGTCTCTTATACAAAACGTTAGCTTAATTAAAAAAATCGCTTAATGGGATTGATACTCATAAAATGGGATTGATACTCATCTATACGAGGAGAAAATGTTCATTGTACACAGTTACCACAAACAAATATGTGACTTGGTTTCTGAAATAAACGTGACCCTTGCAACTGCCCAAATTTCTATTTGTTGCGTTAAGCAAGGTTGCAGTGTATAAAAGAATGCCTGAACATCAAGAAACAATTGAACGCAAAGCGAAGTGAAGTGCATTATTCTTAAACATTTCTATTTTTTGTTAATGAAGCGTGAGAATAAAAATAATATTTGATCGCTAGATCGCTTAAGATGAATTATTTTCAAAGTTATGTTTTCATATGCCGCTTATAGTTCGAGGCCCTCATTGAAACCTAAACACACAAATAATAGGTAACAAGTATATTGAGAGGTTATAATTCTCAATTAGTTTATGCCAAACTATGTATGACGATACCAGTGATGTAAACTTTGACGTTAGAAAATTTGCTAGAATCACCGTTCTTGCCGCGGTCAGTCCATAAAGAAAGAGACAAATATAATATTTAAAAATAATGCGAAAAATTATCAAAACAAAACCAAAAACTAGAAAAATTAATTAATGAAAATTTAACTTATCTTTTAATATTTACAGGATAAGTCATGCTCTAAATTGTGCCTTTGACTTAATTTAAAATAAATAAAAATTTTTAATTCTTAATCCTTATATTTATTTTGTACGTACGTTTTTCATTAATGCGCCAGAAAAATTATTCAAAATAAAGAAGAAAAATGTAACAAAAGAAAAGGAGCGGTGAATCATTTAAGAAAGAGACAGATAGAGAAAGAGATCACTATATTCTCGTATCGCCCTTCGTCTCCTCCGAGGTACAAGTAACCCACTTTAACTGTAATCCGAGAGCTTTACCGATTCTTTTTCCGCCTCTAGGAAAACCGTAGACCGTAATTTTGCTTAATATAAGGCCTCTCAAATTAGCCTTGTATTTACCTTAGCTTAGTCGCATGGTGAACGAATATTTGGTCTACCGAAATGATCTTATCTTCTTGATATTTAACGGTATTTCCCAAATATATGATCTTTAGAAAATACCTTATATTATTTTGAAGTTTAATTACATTTTACATTCTGATTTCTTGGATTTAATATTTCTCAAATGTTTCTTATCTGAGCTGCTAATTAAAAATGCAAACAATTTGTTTTGTAAACATTCTTCGAAATTCTCTTTGAAATATTTCTTAAAGAAAATAAATTGCCATTCGTGCGAAATCCTTTTGTAAATATTTTTCTAATTTCTTTATTTCGTTTAATCTCAGCATCTAAAGAAATTTTATGTGTAAAAATTTTGTTGAAAAATTTTCAACATTTATTTACCCAGCTTCCTTTTTTCAAGATTTCTTTTCTCATACGAAATTTCAACACATCTTTTTTTATTCCTGCCATCAACACTTTTATTTCTGTAGATATAAAAAGCAGTGTAAATAAAATTTTTTCCATTTTTATTGTTGCACCAGACATCATTTTGTGCTGCGCATAATAGTGGCGGTGTTTTAAAAGGCATCAAGTCAACTGGAGTGACACGTCCATTTGCATGTCGGAAAGAAGTAAAGATAAAAAAATATCTTTGAAATATATTAAAGTTTTTAAAACAATGCATTGGTTTTATGCTGACAGCTTCTGAATTTTTAATGCAAGCAGCGAGAATATGATATTCAACTGAGCGGAATCAAATAGACGCACCTCAATGCAAACATAGATGTCTATAAATTGTACACAAGAACAGATAAAAGCAGAAATGCCTTTTATCAATTTTGTCATTGGGTATTTGTCCATTATTGTTGGTGTTGAGTTAAGGTGGACATATCGCTTTTTAACTCGACATACATAGTTGTCACAATTTTGTTGACTTAAGTTGATTTTCTCCAACTTCTTTAGTGTTCGTAACACTTGCGTTTTATACTTCACTAGGATCTCATGACCTGTTCTTTGACGAAGAAACGACATGCTGAAAGGCACACATAGGGAACAAAAGTAAAATTTATTGTGAAAAAAAGGTAATAGAGTGACTGCTTGAGCTTAGTAAAGCTTAGGGAAGAATATTCAAGAAAAAATCCTAACCAAAAATTCAAGATTAAGGTCGGCCAGGAGAAATAGTTTTCGCGCTATAACGGACTAAAAAGCATAACATAATTTCTTCTAGCTTCATAGTTATTGCTCTGAATATTTGAAGTTTTCAGCTT
Source organism: Phania funesta (assembly GCA_963932375.1). Taxonomy (NCBI): domain Eukaryota; kingdom Metazoa; phylum Arthropoda; class Insecta; order Diptera; family Tachinidae; genus Phania; species Phania funesta. The sequence continues at coordinate 94,943,373 of OZ010653.1, read as the reverse complement.
TTAAATTCTTAGAGCATACATAAACATTCGCTTGAAATTATAATCCTTTTCAAAATCAGACCACAAACAGCCAAGAATTATTATTGTGTAAACCAGTGTTAAATTCTTAGTCGCTGCCTCGTAAAGAAGATAGTTGAAACATCTTAAGTTTGTTTTAAAAGTTCTTGGGTGACTGAAAAACTTTGTTTTTTGTGCAAATGCTGAATTTCGTCGTTAAGCAAATGGTTTGCCTGACCCTACCCGTTCTCGACGATGTAAAGTAAAAAGTAAAAACTCTATCATACGTTTATCACAAACATATATCTGGAGAGACCATAGAACAACTATCTATATTATAGCAGGGGATCCTTGTTATCTCCTTCGAATCAAGGTGGAAATAATGCTTATGCATAAGACGCACACCGACGCACAATTCCGGCGCGTTTTCTTTACAGCTTGGATCTTTGCTGCATATTTGCTTTGGACAGAATATTTTGTGGCAATTCGCAGGGTAGAAATTGCAAAAAAAAAAGAAAATCAAAATACTTTTTAAAATCGGCATATAAAATCTCTTTGAATAATGCATTAAATTTCTTTTCATTCAATGTTCCTTTAAAGGTTTTACAGAACAGTCATATTCAGATGTACAACAAACTCACCGAGCATATGTAAATGGACCTCAGTTCGAATTTGCCAGCTGCTGACAGCTCAACGTTTATTGTAGTGAGTCGAATTATTTAGGTCCTTCACTAGCTATAAGTTGCGACTTTGCCTTTTCAGTTTTCTAGTACAATTTGAACACTGCTACAATAATCTATATTTAAAGTATTAAATACTGTGTATATAAATCAACTTAAACATTTATCACCTTTATATGATAATAAACAATACCCTGGTAAAGGCAGAGCATAGAGCTGTGGATATTCTGCAACATTCAATATCGCTAATTAGCTGGGACTTTCTCCTTCATTTTAGAATCTCGTTTTCATTCCCAACTAAGACAGGGCTTCTTTTTAGGCAAACGGTTTGAAAGCTTAAACAAACATATCGAGCCGAACCCCTAAAATAACATAAACAAAAAAAAAAAACTTTAAAGGAAAAAAATTTTTATTTTTGATTTCGTCAGAACATTTAAACGTAGTATTAATGATATCATGCAATTATAGGTGAATTTTTATTTAATTCTCTATATTTTAAATATTTTTTTTCAGTGAAATTAATTTTATCACCTAAATTTCTCACATGTTATACTGACACGTAACCACGAAATAACGTAACCCACAGAAGCTTACAGTGGAAGTTTTTTTAAATATTATTATTATAAATTTGTCCGATTTTTTTTAAATTCAATTGTAGTCTACAAATGATTTTACTCATCCCATATTTTGCATAAATTTAGACATAGAATTTACTAGCAAATACAATCACAATTTAGAGTAAGAATGTTCAATGTCACTTTGATCAAAAAAAAAAATTTCCATTTTAAAATTAACAAAGAACATAAAAGATGATTATAGCAGAGTTAGGAACCGCTCAAGTGATTTGCGTTCCTCATTGCAAGATCACGTTTGCTTATGAGCCATTTGCCCCTCACTCTATAAACATAAGTACAAGAATTCTGTAGGAGTGAGCGTGCGTGACAATATTTTGGCGTGATTGTTTCGTGATTGGAATGTTATAATTTCCCATTTCAAATTTTCTGAAAAACAAATAGAAAATTATTATAATCTTGTGTGTTTGAACTTTTTTTTGTGGTTTCTGACTCTGAGTTTTCAAAAAAATATATTATAAAATAAAATTAATTACCAAAAACTAACCAATATTTAGCAAAAATAAAAAAATAATTACAAAATTAAAATTGAAACAATTGTGCAATTTTACTACAAAAACTTAAATTTCATTACAGTTTCGCAAAGAAACCGAAATTTTACATAAAAGTCAATATTTTTCAAAATTTTTACGATATTGATGTTAAACAAAACATCCAAAAAAGTATAAAATTTCACCACAAACACAGCAGGAATTCACAAAATAAGTTAAAAAATTAAACAAACGAAAATATGCCGACAAATTTTAATATTATAGAAACTATAACTTTTACCAAAAATCTAAATTAATCTAAATTTTGTCATAATTTGGGAATTCACGGAAATTGAAAAATTCACCACATGATCAAACTATAGTTCAAAAAATTTAAGTTATAAAGATATGAAAAATACAACACTTGCCAAGATTTCACACAATTATATAAAAACATATGATTTGAGGTGAAATCGGCAATTCACTAGAAAATTTAAAATTCTCCAAAATATTTTAAATCTGCAAAAAAAATTGTCAATTCCTAAAAATTAAATATTTTACCAAAAATCTAATCAAACTGAAAAATAAAAAAAACACATTTTAAAACAATTTACGATTTCATAAAAATTTTAAAATTTTTGACGAAACCAAATTATTATCGAAAAATTTCGAATCACTATTAGTAATATTATTTTGCGAAAAAGCGAATTTGGCAAAATTCAGATTGAACAAAAGTTCGGAAATTCACAATAAAACAAAAATAACTGGAGTAAAACAAAATAATTACGAAAATACAACAAAAATCAAATTTTAAAACTTCAAAACTAAGTTTTCATTTAAAGTTTTATAGTTTTACCGAAAACTTCCAAAACGAATCAGTATTTTATTTACACTAGGCCCTAAAAAACTAATTTTCGCAGGGAATTAAAAATAATCTTCACCATGTTGTGAAATTTGACCCAAAAGCTAGAATTGCACTGAAAACAAACAAAAAAATCCATTTCCGCTTTTATCTATAATTTCCAAAAAAATCGTGAATTTGTCAAAACTTGAATCACATTCAGAGAAAAGAAAAGCAAATTAAAAGAGCAGCAATATAGAAAAAATATGTCTTTTTTCAAACGACCGAAAAACGCTTATATTAAAATAAAAAATAATTGACATATAAAATGAGACGGACGACTAGCACCAGCGAACAAGATTCAATATTGCAAACATTTCTTTGCACCGGCAAAAATCTGTAGTCCATTTTTAGTAGGTCATACTTTCGTGAAGGTTATAAAAAACTAGGCATAGCCGAATATAGATAGATGTCTTTTTTTGTTATTAATGCAATTCTTGGTGCATTCGTTAATTTTGTTTGTCAGTTACGTTGTTTACGCAATCACCTAAAATATGGATGTCATTTACGTTAAAATTTAAGGTCTTGTATTTCCGTAACTGTTATTATTTTCGATCCAAGCTGACATGTTAGAGACTGCAGAAAAATTCGCAAGTAGGGCTCGATATTTGGAATAATATAGAAAAACATGCAGCTCTTTAAAATTGCTGGCTAATTTATGTTTTGTTTCATTGTGGCCTCCTATCAGTCTCATTAGCTACTGATACACAAAAAGAAGGGCTGCTGATAATTTAATTTGTAAACTGACACTTGAATTAAATCCTGCTTAGCACTCTGTTTACCATTTTACAATTCTCATTTAAAAAATATAACGAGAATAAAGTGCTTTAACTATAAAAAGAAAACATCCTAAATTGTTTAACAATGACATGTCACCGCATAAATATTGAGTTAAATTTAATTGATTGGAAATTGACATTAAAAGTAAATTGCACGTACACATTTTTTCCTGGCCATTATAAAAATTAATAAAAGAAATTAAGAACATATTTATATTTATTGAAATGTACGTTTTTATGTCGATTATTCTATGTAAACGCAGCTAAAAAAGCGCAGAAAAAATTTTATACAATTGATTTTTTCAGTAACATGACCATTAATAAAATACATAAATATGTGCAATATGTGATTCAATAGTAATAATAAAAATAATACAAATCTGTCATTAGCAGCAAAAAAGGATGTAAATAAGGAGACACAAATACAAAATGTTCATGGAGAAGGTTTTTTCTGGTTTGAAACTTAAAGGGGTTTTAGTAAAAGTTTACGCGGCAATACTAAGTATTTTGCAATGAACTTGCAAGCGAATGTAAATATAGTTTTTATATTCGGTATAAAAAAATGAGAAATGTATCTTTATTTTAATAAACTTTTCAATTACGATACTATGCAAATTACTGGAAATCGTTGGCTGTAACGTTTGCCTGTGTGTCTGGCAATAGAAGGATGCTGCCGCAATTAAATGTTTTTCCTTTTCGGTCAAAAAGAAATCCACTGAATTAAAGTAAATTGCAGCCAGGTTGATCTACATCATTCAAAACCATCGATACTGCGAAGAGCCAAGGTCTAGGCTATAAAATTTTGCTATTTCCTAAATATTTTCTTATTGCTACAGGAAAATGGGGATGAGCATTGTGAGGGTGGATAATTACAGATTTGATTGCGCTCTTTAATATAATACGTTTTAAGGCACTTTGCAATGCCAGTCTTGGTAAGGCCAAGTTACATCTTTAAATCTGGCTTATTTCCAAAGTGCAATCTCATCTGCGTACTGCCCTCATCGAACATGAGCAATTTGCCAGACCTTTGCTAAATTGAGGTAAAAGTTCCTTGCAGGTGGCTAGAATGTGACAGTTGTATAATAAAGTTTAAGCAAACAAGCTAGACGTCATCCCTGGCACACACTTAGTGGACCACAGACTTTAAATAAGTTTACATAATTGATTTTGCACTTGAGGTGAGCTATTGTTAGTCCTACCTACAATCATTAGTTTCCTACCCAAATAAAAATATCAATATGTTGAAATATTAAATGTGAGTGAGCTCTTACTTAGGTCTTACGAATATCTATCTGAGAAACTTTGGAATCCAAACTTAAAAGAAGTACATAACAATAATCGGCAAATAAAAATACTTTCGTCATGACGCTATGGTAAAATAGCCGTTTTGCAGAATTACTGTCAAAAAAAAACTTTACATAATGTCCTGAGACAGAAAAACGACTCCAGTAGCGAAAAAATATGTAAAAAGCTCGAATCCAACAAAAAATACGGAATATAGATTATTGCAACCTGTAACACACTTACAAATGTGCCTTTGCTCACTTAGAGATGGTTTTCCCAGCATATGACATAAACAGGTTCCCTGTTTCAGTTATAAGTTCCTACAAATTTATTTGTATTAAATGTGTAGATATGAGAAAATTACACTAGCGAGTTGGCTTTTTGCCATTCTCTTGTAAGGTGTCTAAAACAGGAAAGGACTCAAGTCACAATAACTTCAGAGCTAAAATCGAGAGCTAGAGGACTGACTGGCTACAAATGTGGAGAATAAAGATAAGTCTACCGAAATGCAAGATTGGCCGCCAACAAAAAATATAAAACCCACGTTAAATTCTCTTCCAAGAACCCTGTTGAACTTGATCCTCCGCATAGAGACAAGAATAACGGCTATAAAACTTAGAACAAAAATAAACTACACTGGCTAATAGATGCCAACTAAACCATTGCTTTTAAATACAAGTTCCTTTTAAACAAATCAATTATAAAACCAATATGGTCGTACGACGTTCAAATTTGAAATTCTGATTGCGTAACAACCATGCAGAAGTTTGAAAGAAGGTAGTCAAGGATTTTACTGCTTATCATCTTATATGCCCCCGGGTATGCAAGAAATAAAATTATCATTGGAATTTTGAAAATATACACTATGCAAGAAGAAATAAAAAAAAACTCGTCAAAATATGCAAACTAGAGGTCCATACCGCTTCGCATATCGATATCAGTTTTAGCTGTGCAATGAAGTAGAACTATTTATCGCTTTCTTACAATTTTTTGTTGTGAAAAATTGCTTGTTTTTTCCTTTAAGACAGTCGTAATAAATGTCATACAACAATATTCATGCCAAGAGGACAGCTCGAAAAAACTTGTCTTGCACACAACTAAATGAATGAAAACCATATTAGGAAATTCCCCCAAGCACCTTATTGATTTGACCGGAAATTTTGTGTATTTTCTTGATTCATCAATATATTTGTCGTCAGCTGGCAAGCACAAAGATATGGCTTGCCGTAACTGCATTGTCAGAAGTTCTGAGTAATACCTCCACGTTGTGGATGCCGGTGATAGGTTCCTGTCTTTGCAAGGAGTCTGCCTAAAAAGTCGAGAGGAGCGGAATTAACACTCCCGTATACAAAATCTCTAATACACGGTGGAACAGCATACGCCAGGAATGCGTGGCCAATGGGGTGCTTGCTCTCAAGTATGTAAACTCTGAATACCAGGCGATCTCCAGTTTCAACACAGACTTACCCGTAGCACGAGGCTTGGTTGAGAGTAAGGTAATCGTACATTACAAATCGATTGACTGATAATTATTCGTGGAAAGAAGGGGACCGAAAAGATATCCAGTCAGCTGTCTATTCCCTACCTACATAAAAAAGTGTGGATGTTTGGAATAGAGAGCTCCAGGTGTCCTTCCGACATGAATGTCTTTAATTTTGCCGCACTATGCCAGCCACATTTAAGACGATTTACTATTTAGTTTCGAAAACCTTACAGTCATGTTAAGAGCTTTCGAATTAAAGTGTGTTGAATATCAAATTTCGTTGTAAAGTAGACAATTGTTGTTATGTAAAAAAGCTCGCATGAATTAAACTTGCATTCGCTACGGAAACACTAGAGTGTACGTTAAATTATTATAAAAGTATGTTAAAATCTTATCATCTTTAATGTACTCTTATAATGCTAACCTTTCCAAGGCTGGTGCACAAGGTGTGTTTACAAAATGTAAAACGAACAACTATTTGTTACACCTGGGAGAAAAACTCCCTTTCAGATGGAAGTCGCGTTTACTTCTGCTTTAGCTTTGCATACGTTTTTAGTAAATTTGCGTTTCACAAATAATTATTTTCTTTACTAATTTTTGTATGTTTGGATCTGTGTGTGCGTAGTATAAATACAGCAAACCATCAGAGCCAGTAAGCTAACGTTACTTTTTATTCACCACCGTCTGCTACAGCCGACTTTTGGCTTTAATATTTTGCTTTTTTTAGTTTCTTTTTTAATACGAAATTTTACCATTATGATAATTTCTGGTGTTGTTGTTTTAGTTGTTATTAAAATACATTACCACAGAAATGTTTAAATATGCAAAGAGGATGCCACCGTAAGCTGCTACATTAAAAATAAGTAATAAGGAAATGGCAATGAAAATCAAATACAGGGAAAATCAAAAAGAAATGAAATGAACGATACGATCATCATGCACATGGACCTTGATTCAATTGCTTGATAATATTTGTGAACGTCTCAGAAATCACTTCGCTTGTTAAATTTTATTAGAGAATGGTGTTACTGGGTATTTAGACAAAAGAATTTCTGCGGCATGTCTCGCTGCAGTTCTTTGCCGATGAATTTTTTTGACAGACAGATGTGTATTTTGCTTAAAATTTGTGTATCAGAGAAACTGTAGCCCATATTATCAGTAACTTTCTGTAATAATAGTGAAGAAAATTACTAATGGCTTTTTCTTTTCTTAAATAAAATGTTGCCTTTTTGAGGAGCACATGCCTAATCGGATTTTATGCGGATCATAATGGACAGTGCAGTTCAGCATTAATCAGAGTAAAATTAAAAAAACACACATTTCTGCTCCCCTGGCAACCTATTGACCATAATATTTAATTTTTCCAAGTCAAAACTAATTTCCTAATTTTCCGCTAATCTTGTGGAAAAAAATCATCAAGAAACATGGAAGCGTTTTAAAGTTATCGTGCAAAAACTGATATATTTTTTTTAAAATCCACCTACTCCCCTGGTATGCCATTGACTTCAATGTTCAATGTTCAAAATTTCGTAGTTTTCATTGATGAGCAATGAAACTTTTATTCGCGTGTCGAGGCAGTACTCAGCCAGTTGGTGGGATGAAATCCATCAATATCTAGCAATCGCTGAAGAGGTTATAAGAGACGTTTTAATAATATAAGCATAGCCGTGGGCGTTGATAATGTTGTCCACCCATTTCCGCTCTATCTCGTAGAAAATATGCCACATTTTTTCTAGAAACGTAAACTTAATTAAGTTTCAAACGGCTACTTTTGAAACGATAACTAACAAGCACGACTCATTACGAGTGAAAGTTCGAGCATAACCCCACATGACCTACTATTCGTACCTTCCGCATCCTTTGACCCATGATGTACGTAATTTCTGCATGGTAGTCACTATTAAATAAAAAAAAAAACAAAAACACTTTGGCTGGCTTAGTGTAAATAAATGAGCTTTCAATGCGGTTCAACTATGAGATCACCTTATATGCCAGACTTGATTAAACGGAAAATTTAGGATTTGCCAATACTGTCGGATGAATGTTGAAATTGCTGAATTCGGGCAATGGTTGACGATGTGTTGAACTTATGAACATTGATTCATTACAGCTCCACAAAAATTGTTGACAGAAGTCAAATCGCGCCAATTTGCTTTAACTGAACGCCGTTGTCAAACCATATAAGTTGGACGCAGAGTTGACTTGTTGGTAGCTCGAATCTTCCGTTCAATTGTAAAGCACTCGCCTAACAAAAACATAATACGAGACCCACCTTAACGTCAAGTTTTTTGACCAACTAAATTTGACATTTCCTTGTTTCAGTGTTTGACAAATTCAGCCATGCTGAGGTACACAATAGAGCAGTGCGAGAAGATTTTTGAAGCCTTTTACGAAAATGAACCTTGAAATCCAAATGCATTTTGTGCACTTCGTGATTTTTTTGGTAAGCAAAATCGAACACATGTGTCCACAATCGGGAGAATTGTGAACAAATTTCACAGACCAGACCGTGTCTGTAGTAAATATGAAATAACCTATGCATGCTCGTTTTGCGGAAAACATTGCTGTTGATCGCGATAGTGCGGCAGAAGAACCGTCAACCTCGGCTCGTCGTCGTGCCCGCCAATCGAACATATCACGAATATCAATAATGTGAATTTTGAATAAAGATTTGAATTTACATGCTTACAAAGTTTAATTTAGCCAAGAACTGAAGCCTACTGAGCATTTCATGCGTACCGTTACACACAGAAGTGAATGGTGACTTTACAGTTAAAATCATCATCTGGAAATTAAGGATATGGACCTGGACGATATGTGCTCTCATTTTGTCGTGTCCTCTTTGTAAGTCATCGTAAAATGTATTACGAATACTCGCCAGAACCCGCTAGTTGATTAGCTTTGAGCCACATCCACCGAAAATTACTTCGTTGTTATTGATGGGCCTTTCTTGAAAATCCCTTGAAATTTATATTCATATATTTTTGCTTTATAAATCTTACATGATTCCACCTCATTTTGCTACACCTTTAATTATTTGAATTTCAAATGCAAGTACTGCAGGTACTTTTCCATTAATGTATTTACTCACTTCCAAGGAATCTTTTCATTTTTGGCATAAAAGCAATTTCTGGATGCCTGAAAAATGTAAAGAAAATAGAAATGACATTGCAAATTAATAAAATGATGAAGTGCAATCTCTGTATTTTGGGCTAAATACTACTTATGCTATGATTGTAACGACGATGACGACATTAACGACGATGACGATAATAATGGTAGGAAGAAAATATGCTGCATTTTTACCAACATCCAAATATGTGTCCCAAGGTGAGTTTGTGTGAATCAAATATTTAATAGTACTCGTAGTTTAATTTACTTCTGCAAGTGCAAATTGGAAACCAATTTGACAGTATAATTACATTTGTAACAAGGTCGTTGTAATCATGGAAAGTGTTTCTTTCATGATGGCATTTATTTTTGGTTTAATGAAAGTTTAATATTGAAGTTAACAAAAGATAAATTAATTATTTAACCTTTACAAAATTTATTTTTTGATTTTGATACGGGAAGGACAGATTGCGTACTTAAAGACTTGTGTGGAATATTTGTTGGGATCTGTCTGACAAAAAACCTTAAAATTCCTCTGCATTTACGAAGCTGAATTTAATTCACAATGTCCGATTGCAAAATAATTTAGTTCTGACTCAGTTTGTTTGCCGAAAATCGATACTATACCACCACCAAAATAAATTTTTCCTTGCAGTTGAATTAAAGCCGAACTCTTGTCCAACGGAAAAAGTATTTTGTTTCCAAGAAAAAAAAAACCAAGTGATACTGAACGCAAGAATTTAATATATAATACTTTCTGGGATGATTTAAAATCGATCTCTCTATGTAATTGTCCGTATTCAGATAACCTGCTTCCTACAGAACAATTTACTCTATTATTGGAGGATGTGGAGCTAAACTAACCTTTTAGATGCCTGGTGGTCCGCTTTGGAATTCTCAAGATCCCATTAGATTTAAAAACCAAAACGCACGATGTTAAATGATCGCCACGTCTTCGGTGGCATACCTCTATCCGATGGTCGACGTGTTCAATAACTTTGACACATAATTGAGATTCAATGTCATTAAAGTGTAGAGCTATCTCATCCTTTAGCTCTTGAATTGCTCTTGTCTTATTGGCGTACACTGAATTTTTCGCGCAAAAGAGTCATTGTTTCGTTGGCTGTGTGGTAAGTGTTGGAACCACATATCGTCTAGGTCCATGTTCTCAATTTCTGGCTACAAGATGTCCGTTATTATATCGTGATAGTGACACACAATTACCATCGTTCATTATGGTGGGACCACCCTATATTATACAGGGTGGCTGATTAGTTTTGCTACATTATGAAACTGGATTAACTTAATTTGTAATACGTAGAATTTATTCAATCTCTTTTCATTTAATAGCTCGTTGAATTGTATTAAAAATAGTTTAATTAGTCTTATTCCCGCCCTGCTCATTGATGCAGGTGGGGAATCTTAGCAAAAAGTTGCTCATTACTGCCCGCAAATTTGAGGCTGGAATTGCAGCTATTGTCGCTCGAATTGATTATTTTAATTCATCTACAATAACCCCATAAGAAAAGTTCCGCCAAAGAAAAAGTTGCGTAATTCGGTCAAAACTGGCTGAACTATGTGTGCAGTTACACCATCTTGTTGAAACCAGCGTAGTTCCGGTTAGAAAAATTCTTAACCGTAACGCTGTGTCCGTTTTGTTCAAAGAAGTATGGCCCGACAATACAGCATGACGAAATTGCACACCACACTGTGAATGACCGCTAGCGCTGGTCATTCAGCGTAACGGCAGCACCTGGCTCATGTTTTTTTATTAAATTTTGATTTTTCGAATTTGTGGTGAATTCCTTTTTTTTTTTGTAAAACTTCGGTTTTTTCGAAGAACTCGGTTTACTTTGTTAATTTTTGAAATGTTAAGGTTTTTTTCAATATTTTTATAATTTTTTCCAATATATAGATCTGTCAGATATCTGTAGTGGGACTTTATAGCAAATTTGATAAGGATTGGAAATATGTAAACTTTATAAGCTTGTGCATAAACGTTTGCACCCATGAGTGAAAATAACGAAGAAAAAAGTTTTCAGCCCATATCGATATGGCAGATGTGATTGATAGCCAAAATTTGGGAAACACGCTAATCAAATGTTCTAAGCTTCACGTTCTTTGGTTCCCTAGTGACGTCAGAAAATTTATTTCAACATCGGGTTGACGAGAATTATATACTTTTTTTGGTCGGAAATTAATATTGCAGAAATTACAACCGGAATGAGATACATACATATGCCTTTTCATGTTTGTGAAAGATATCAAAATGGTGCTTCACTAAACATTGTTCGATAATATATATATTTCCATGATGGTGAAAATACGATTGGAAATTTTGAAACAAATTTCTAAAACTGTATTTACATGCATATCAACATACAGCTATTATTGTGCATTAAACAAAATTCATAAAAGCCTTAAAACAGATTCATGTATTTCTAAATATGCAAAAAAACATGAAAAAATAAAATAAATGTATAAATGTATTTTTTCCGCTTGCATGACACAGAACATAAAAAATGAAGAATATTTATTGTTAGACACTCCATAATATGTAGTTCAGACTAGACTAGAGATGGACTAGAGTTTTAGAAATACGTACAAGTGCGAAAACATAACACTCACGTCGAAGAGAGAATATGATAAAATATTGTCACGTCTCCAACTCTTTTAAAAATAATATAAAAATAATACTATACATTTATATGAGTAACGTGTACACTTATTCATTGTTCATTCAAAACTCAATAAAAAAGTGTTAGAAATGCTTAGAGAAAATCATGAATTTTAATCATGTTTGACAAAAAAAAATTCTATGCATTTTAAATAAACACGAACGTTCAAACAATCTGACAATATCTTTAAACACATAAATATTAAAATATATTTTTGTTTTTGTTTTTTGATTAAAGGAAGTTTACTGTGTCTTTAAAATATGAAAATAATAAATATGTGAATACAGTGTAAAAAAAAACTATTCAATTAAATAAACAAACAAAGAAATAGTCCAATAAAAAGATTGAGATAAACGGCTGTGAAATGCAAATTTCAGTAATTTCCTGAAGAAAAGGATGTAGGAGAAAAAAAACTGGCATGGCAAAATAAAATATATGAAATAGAGGCGAATATATTTACCACATAATAATAAATAAATAATTGGTAAATAATTATTATTTAATTTATTTAATCTAGTAAATTAAATGTGTTTATAGAATATTTTGTTGTCCTTTTTCAAACATTTTACATTGTTTAAAGTTTAATTCTTAACCAGTTCTTTCTAATGTGTTTTAAATTTAAGACTGTATTTCAGGCAAAAGTGAGTGCCTGAAGCATTTTTGATATATTTTTATGAAATTCGATATGACAAAAACCTTTTTTAAATTCCTCTTGTTATATTATTATAATAATGTAGGGAGGATACCGAAGCAGATCGCTAACTTTTTGGGTCCCTATCGAGCCATTTCTGTTTGGAATAATTTTAGGCAACCGATTTGTAGTTTACGACTACCTTACTCTCATTCAAGTCTCGTGCTACCACAAGCCTTTACTCTCGTCTGTAGTGATTTCACATTTAACCAGTGTCAATCCGTGGACCTAAGCCTTATGCTAACCAGTCCTGGACATTCTCACACAATGTGCGCTACTATCTAAGCCTCTTCCGCTGGAGTATTTTTAGAGACATACCCGTCCACGCCTTGTGATGTTTACTTGTCTATTTCCTCAGAATTCCTTCACTGGCCATAAAACACCGTAGGTTCTACAGAAATTAACCTCTCCACCTCTTGCGAGGCTTCATTGTCCCTTCTATCGGAATTTCACGTTCGAACGTTTTAGAAGTACCTTTAAAGATTGACCACTCCATCCCTTGCGGGGCAGTCGTGTCTCGTTCTTCCGGATTGCTTACATGGCCAATTAAAGCCGTAGTTTCTTCAGTGGTTAAGCCCACCGCCTCTTGTGAGGTTTCATAAGTAATCCCTGTAGTGGAGAAAACAAGTCCGTCCACTCATACAGAGCTCCATATGCACGGGTAAGTCTTTATTAAAATTGGGGATCGACTGGTATCGAGAATTCGCATACTTACAACTAAGCGGCCTAATGGCCACGCGTACCTGGTGTATGCCGTTCCACCGTGAATTAGGGATTTTTTATAAGAAGTTGTTAACTTCACTCCGCTCGATTTATTTAGCCAGCCTCCTATCAAAGACAGGAAATTGTTACCGGCCGCCACCACGTGGAGGTATAAGCCAGAACTTCTGGCAGTGCACCTAGTTACCTCCTGTCATATGAAATTGCTTGTACGAAAATCCTAAAACAATTTTTTTCGGTGTGTTTGTAATTCCAAACATATTCTCAAATTATCGTATTTAGGTTTAATAAAACTTTCTTTAATGCCCAAATTAATCAGTTTTTTTTTTATTAATTATTAAAATTTTAATACATTTTTATTTATGTTTAAAAATTAAAATATTTGTTAGAAAGCCAAATTCAACAAAGCATCACGACAAATTGTTAGTCTACAAAAATGTATAAAAAGTCACAGAGATTTAGCTTTGGCGAGGAGTGATATGAACGTAGTTCTTAGAGGGGTTTTGATTTGCTACGCGGCCGAAAAACGTATCATCAAAGAAAAACAGGGTGTTAAAAGCGAATATAACGTTTTCGTTTCTGAAATAAAATGTTACTCTGTTTAAGAGTGAATGCTTAATACACCCCCATTATTTGGCATTGTACACACTACATAAAGGGCAATGACTTTCGGTATTATTAAGGGTAAAAATCTAAAAAAACACCACTTTTTGTTTCCGTAAACAAAATGACAAAAATATTTTTCTTATGACCATTTGACTTCTCTCTTCCGTGCTGTCGTTCAAAGTCACGGCAGGAAAGAAAATACCTATCTGGCATGCAAAATCGATTAATGCCCTCAATATCAATAATCCATCAATACGTCTATGTCTTAAAACTTTCGTTGTCCCTTTACTGGGAATAGGAGACATGCTAAGATTTTGTCATACTAATGACGGCTTGCGACTAGAAGCAATATATACCCGGATCAATGGTCAAACTTTGAGATGATTTCTTCATATTTTAGGGGTGAAAGGCTGTACATTTAAATTACACTTACTTTTGAGATAGTCTGGTTTTCGGCATGGCAAATTTCATCGAATTCTTAAAAAGTACACTCAGAAAACCAAATCAAAGATATACAAGTTCACAAAGCTTTCTGGGGGTGTTGTTCTAATAACTTCCTTTTTTTCCATCTTCACTGTTATTAACGAATGGATATTTGTAGAACTCTGTAATATTACAAAACGCAAACATACTTGAGATCAATTTATTCGAAGACATTTATAAGTACTTAACGCTGAAGAAAGTTATGCCATCAAATACACTGTTGGCGTTGGTTATTGCTTTTTTGCATGCATTATGATGATGATTGCAATTTTCGTATGAAATGAACCAAGAAATTAAATTCACATTCAATACTTCATTCATTCACATTTTTTCAACATTTCATATTCCTTTATATATTTTTATTCTATTTCATAAATAAATATTCGATTTCAATTTCTGAACTTGAAAATCTTTATTTCACTGCATGCGTATCGTTATGTAAATATGAAAATATACGAAACTAGTTATTGCGAGTAGATTATCTGTATGGTAAAAGATTTTGTTAGAAAGTTTATTTGCGATGATTTTAAAGCACTTAAAGAATATGTGGCAAGAAAAATTAAAATTAGAGTTATTTTAGTTACAAAGAAGCTTCAATGAGAGTTAAACACTTTTATAACTTCAATGCATTTAAAATGTTTTTTCGCTGCAATATTGAACCTTAATGTAAAGAAAGTATTATGTTATAAAGAGATAAATGTATATTTTAATGAGAGAACTAAAGCTCTACAACCTCAACTTAAAACTGGCAAAATTATCTAAAAGTTTTTGCTTCGTTCCTGGGCAAAAATTAAAACTTTTCTTAAAAAGTTTGAATATAAGAAATATAAGAAAACATTATAGTTAAGAAGTGCAGATGCAGTTTACTAAACAAATATCTATGGTGAAATTGTAAGAGATGTCGAAGCAATTGCTCCTAAATGTTGAAGTAAATCACCAAATACTCAAGAAATTTGATCTCACTTCATAACTTTTCGTTTATCCACAACTATGGTGCTACTTCGAGGAAGTCCCTGTTATTAGCCATGATTTTAAATTTTTGCAAATTCTTCACACAAAAAGTCACACTTCTACATAATTTCTGTTTCAACTTTCTACGTTGTTTAAATTTTAAATTCTCGCCAGATTAAAATTTACATAGATTATTGGCCGTCTTATTTTCAAAGCGATTCATATGAGTACAGCAACAATAATAATAATTCATTTCCAAATGCTAAACTTCTCGAATAAATTGTGTTCACGTTTCTTCGTTCGTTAAATTTTATTTTAATTGTAGAACAAATTCGAGAGTAAATGTCTCTGAAACACATCACAAAATTATGTGTGTTAGAAATATGTTTTGGATGTTTTGATAACACAATTTATAATTGTTGAAGCTTTCTTTTAATAATATTTGAATGTATGTATCTATAGGGAAAAAATTCCAGCTGCTTACAGCTAAATACAAAACTACAAATGCTAAATATAGGTGCAAGAATTCAAAATATCTAGTAAGTTGCTTAGAAATGACAGCATGGTATTGTACATATGAAAAACTTGGTCTTCATTTCGATCTCAGTACTTTTTACTCTTTTAAAGGGTTAATTAATACTGTAAAAAGGAATCAAAATGTACGCAAATATGAAAGAAAAACAATATAGGAATTTTGTATCCCGTTCGCTCTTTATAAACGACTATAATCTTCTACGACTGCAGTTGCACTAAAGCTAGATGCTAAGACGCTCAAAGATGTCAACACCTACAGCTACTGTGAGCCACGATCTGCGCTTTCTATGCTGTGAATTTATTCGCTGTTTTAAAAACTCTCCTACGTGCAGTGTATTAGTAACACACGAGTAAGTTTATAATCTCTCTTGTTCAAAAAGTAAGTTTGTAAGAAGAATTTATAGTTTCTGGGAAAATGCCTGGAACAAAGATTTTTTCGTAGGCTTTGGTGTGGTTGTAGAGATCTTCTTTTTAAGCCAAAACAACTCATTGAATTTTTTTTTATTAACTCTATTAAATTTATGGGCAACAATAAACTTACAGCTGTAAATTTTTAATTCAGAAAATAGTTTAATTTAATCCACAAAATATTAAAAATGTACTTAATGCTAATTTACAAATTTAGTTGATTTTATTTTATAATTACGTGTTCGGACAAATTCTCTGCATGGCCATTAAATGTTTTGCAAATTGTTTTATAAAAATGTTTTTAATTTTTTTAATTTTTATTAAATCAAAATATCAAAACAAATTGATGGGAAACAGAAAAAGTCATAAATAATCAAAATGAGTGTTAATATCCGAAAGAAATTTATAGTTTTCCTGTAGCCAATTACACACAGAGGCGTTCAATTTAAAAAAAACGTTTAAATATCAGTGCACGATTGCGTATGGATTTTATGTTAAAACATAAATTCATGCTTAGCGTTGTATTTTTGAAATCATTAGCATAAAATTTTGCCCCTTTGCAAAGTTTTATTCTCATCCACCAAAAATCGAATCAAGAATTTAACTGCAATTAGTTAATATTGGCTTCAAATGAGACATATTGTTTGAGCTAGCACAGATAAAAAGATTAAATCTAATCAATAAAAGACAACTTTTGGTGTAATCAACCAAAATAATTAAACCAGATTTGTTTAACACAATTTATTTTCATTTTTCTATGCCCTTTTGTGAATAAGTTTATTTCCTACGACAATAGGTTTTTCCACACAAGGAATTTTGTGATGAAATCTTATTGTTACAATTATTTTCATATTGTAACAGTGATTAAAACTATCTAACAAATAATCTAACAGTGGACAGTGGGTTTAAGGCACGTTCTGTTAATCAAATAAAAAAATATGCATAAAACCTAAACTGTGGAAGAACTCAAGTTTAAGTAGTTTTGCAAAACTTTATGAGAATATACATAATACAGTCTTTACGACCGGTCGCAACAAATCCCAACTATTCAAAAAGCCTTTAATCGAAGAGAAAACACTTGTGGTCTGCCAAAGGTCGGTGCGCAGGAAACTAGAAAGGCCACAGATGACCAATCCGTAGCGAAATTATTTGGTCTCACTATTATAGTTCTTTTGATATTAGTTATTTTGTATATCCGTTTTCCAGCTTATATTCGTCCAGTATTTTGTCTGAATACACGACTGGTATTGAACAGTGACATTTTGTGTTATTCAGATAAATTGAAATTAATATTTACTCTCTAACGCAGGTAGCCATCTACCGGCTTCCACATATATCTCGGGATTTTCTCTTGTCACGCATCTGGTCGTCCAAGTATCACATTCAAAGACCTGGTATAGGTACCTTTTCCAATGGATTTAAGAAAAGAATGTGCCTATTTTAATTTCCGTATCAATATTTAAGTATAAAACACAACAATAACTGCATTGAAATGCAGATTGTATCTTATTTAAATACGATTTTAACCTATCATTATTTTAAAAATTTAAGTCTGTTAAACAACAAACTTATTGATTTATGATACATTTTTTTGTTGTTTTTTTATTCATTTTAATTTCAGAAAAAAAAAAATTCATTACAATTATGGTGCCTCAGCGCCTTATTGGCATTGTTGAGGCGAGTTGGCAAATCCTAATAACTATAGTTTACAATATTTACATCATATAAAAATAAAAAACAAAAGTTTATTTAAAGATAAATAACAGAATAATTAATATTAATTAAGATATTTATACATTTTTACATTAAAAGTTCATTTATACATTGAAAAAGGTAATCTTTTAACATTTTTTTGAAGCTTGAAATTCTACTTTCATTTTTTAAATTTTGGGGCAAATTATTATATTCACGACTACCCATATACTCTATTCGTTGCTTGGTTGTTTCTAGCCTGCACCAAGCTACTCTTAAATTCCCATTATTTCTAGTATTGACTCCATGTTGATTATATTGAAATTGTATTGTGTGATGTACAATATTATGCACGAACTTAAAAACATATAATAAAAGGTGCATTTTATAAATACCATAAATTGGCAAAATGGTTTGACACCTATCAGCATAAAGTGACATAGTTGGGTATGTTACTGGAAGATTAAATACAACTTTCAATGCTTTGTTTTGCATCCGCTGAAGTGATTTAAAATCGTTTGTTTTTTTATTTTATTACTAACTGTCTATTTAGGCTAAAGCAAAAAGTCTTTCTACATTTCGATGCGCCTTTTAAAGTAATGTAGGCAAGAGTGCCATTACTTTGTGTTACATTATTTCATTCCACTAATTAATTCACAAATCTTATTGTATTCAAGTAAAATTCCCGAATATTTCTTAAATTCAATGACTAATTAAATGCTGTAAAATTTTACAACTATTGTTTGTGCATGTGTTTTTCCATTTATATAGATGATGATGATGATGATGATGATGATGATGATGATTAAAACACTTATGGTCCGAAGTGTACCAAAATGATTAGTAATTCGCCAATTTAATTGTTGTTCTGTCAAAGTTCTTGATGTTTAAGACTCTAAAGTCGTTGTTACATTAGTTATTGTTTCTTCTAATGTATTGGATTAGAAAACTCTAATTGTAAATATTAATTATAGAATATTACCTCTAGTCATGAGAAATTTCAATGGAAAAAAGTTGGAAAATTAAATTTTCGTTGAAAACCGAAATGTCTACTAACGTGCGTTCTTGTCTAAAATAAAATCCCATTTCGTGTTGCTTTAAAAATTCAATTGCTAATTCGATTTTAAATAATTTTATTATTTAAACTAGTAATTTATTTGTTGGGGGAATAAGCTAGTCTCTAAGTGCATTTCGTGGGTCGCACAGGAATCTAAGGAAAAACTAAAAATGTCTTAAGCAAGAAGGCAATTTGATGAACTTAAAAAAACATTAAAGATATAACATACATATTTACCTTCTCATAGTCGCATGTATTTTCTCTTTAGCATCTTTACTAAAGGCAACGAGTGTTCCAGGTTGCCAGGTATTTGTAATTTTCGTTGGAGAAAAAAAACAGCTCATTATTAAGCATTTTTTATAAAAAAAATAATAATAATAATTTGAAGAGATCGGTTGACTTTAAGGAGATCAGTTGATTTATTGACATTGATCTCCAAGAAAAACTACTGCTTCGCTTTCATTAGCTTTGCAAGGCATTGCATCCGAACCTGCTTAAGTATGACAAGATACTTGTTGGCGATGACACACTTTGGATCATTTCTTTTTAAGTGCTTATTTCAGAGCTTCATAAGCCCCTGAATGCTTACTATCGTTTTTCGTGTTCTGTGTGTAACTCATCGTAACTTGCATAAGTATGTGTTCCCTGCCATACAGTATTGCTTTCTGGTATGCATGGTAAAGAAATATGATTTTTTCTGTACTGCTAAAAAAGATATACACCCAAATGTAATAAATTTTATATTTTCTGTCATGCAGTGTTACATCTATCGAGGCAAAATATAACTACTCGCTATGAAGCGTATTTATTCACTATAAAAATTATATACAGCTTATAAAATCTGGATTATTTTTTGCTGGTCTGTTATCTTAGATAAAATCTAGCGATATCGAATCACATAAGCTTAGTAGTCACTTCACATAACCTGGGGGAGAGATGTTCTTACCCTACAATCATTAATGCAGAGTGACCACGGTAGAGTTCGCTATGTATCACGTAGCGCTGTCCGTCCTCCACGTCCATATGTTTCAATTTGGGTCAAAATGATTGCTGAGTAGCTCCTATTCATTGATGGCTTCTGAAACGCATTTCTCCGACTTCATAGCCTTAATCAGATAATAAACTAATTCATGCTTTTTAACTGAATAGTCAGTACTTACTTTTTGGTATCTATTTTGAAATATTAGACATCTATTGTGAATACTAATATAGAAAATTCTTTAGGATTTTCTAGCAAACTGATTTTACAATTTTTACAGAATTCTGTAGAAAAAATACATGAAGTGGGCCAGGTGGATACTTGGATAAATTGGAGCATGTTTATTTTAAACTTCAGTAGTTTTTTAAAATTAATTTTAGTTTATCTAAAGACACAATCTTCTCGAATATGTAAAAAAGGGACATAATGCTAGTGTTCCTAGGGTGGTTATAATTAGCAAATAATTGGTTAAGCAAAGGGACAACTAGTTTTCAAAATATTACTGACGGCTTTAGCGATATTTTCTGGACCACTTTGTTTGTTAAGTTATCGAACATAATTTGCATTATATTAAATCCTGCTATTAGTGTCCCAATGATGATATTATTCCCGCTAATGTGTCACTTTGAATAGGATAAGCTGAAGGCAGTTTGCGAAGTTATTCCAGAGCCTAAAACTAGAAGCAGAAAACCCACAAACCATAACTTAGTAAGGACCACTTTTAGTAAAAATATTGCCATACTTTTTGTTGCATGCATCCATATTAGTGGTGACAGGACTTTACATGTGCCTGCAAATTAGGTTAATAAAAGTTAGGCAATGGTCCAGCAATCAACGTTAGTGGAAATATTGTAGCCATCCGCTGGTATTATTTTGTTATTAATTAATGCCTTATTTAAACCCGCTTTTTACTTGAGCCTTCGAGTCATTCAAGTAACTTTTATCCAAAAGAACAAACGACATCAAATCTATTCAACCACATTGATGAACGCCATAAATTTATACTATTAATTCTGATTAATTATATGTTTGCTCAATAAAGTTTCCAAATACATTTATATCCTTCCTAACGAGTTTTCTTCAACTCGCTTTTACTAAACATTAAAATCTTTTCTGCATCGTACACAAAATGTTGTTCTTTAAACGGTAGTGCGAGTAATAAGAAAATATATATCCTAAAATTATTTCTTTGCAGGCAAACAATTTTCTCTAGTTTCATAATGGCACTGGCATGCCACTCAGTTTTGCATTTTAAAGTTTGCAAATATTATTAACGCTCTTACGCGCTGTCAAATATTAATAGCAAACTTTTTGATAAAATACAAACTCACACATGCTGAATGAAAAGTTAAAAGAAAACTTTCAATTTTCTATTGTAGCCTCAGGATGGGCTAGCTGTGATGATATGTTTTAAGTCGACAGCTCTTTTAATAGAAGTTGGATTGTGTTGACACGAAAGATGATTTGTTGATTGATTTGTGGTCTTTAAAGAGGTTTGTATATTCTTGCTTGTTATATGGTGATGTCAGGATTAATCAAAAAACGTTTAATAAAGAATAATTTTTTTCAGTTCAACGATTTATTTGTATCGAAAATGTACTTTCATTTAATAGAAGATTAATTGACTATTTCAAAAATAATCGAAAGAAACATAAAAAGCCTACAACATGCCTCTATTAAATTGAAAGCGTCACCCGTTTTCTATTGATCTTGAATTCGATTAAAGGTCTTAAGTCTCTAACTTCAGTACAGATGAGCATTAAATAGATATGGTTAACGCATGGGATGAAATAGAAACAGAATTACCCTAAACTTTTCGCACTGGCACAAATTATTGTTTCTGATTGGAACACCCTCTTCAAAAATTCTCCTAAACTATGAACCAAAGAAAGAATTTGAATGAACTTATTCATGTTTTTTATAATTTTAATAATTTTTACAACCCTGGCTAAATTAATCGATTTTTTTCCAATTAGTTAGAAGTAAGAATTTCCCGGTTCGATTAGTCATATGATTTAATCGATTAATACTTTTTTTGCCATCTTATTGTTATAGAGTACGCAAGATTTCAATTGCCGTAATGAAGATTTATAGATGCAAAGAAAAGGCATGGTTGTGGTAACCATAATATATTATGATGGATTTATATAAGTATAAAACAATCTAATTATTATAGATAATAATAGGGTTTTCTTAGAACGGTAGAAAGCCAAAAGCAGATGTTATTGATTTATAGCAGCTGAGGTACGAACACAGGCTACAAAAGTCATCGAATTCTTAATAGCCAGAAACACAAACACCAAAATAATTTTATATATTATGTCTATTAAGAAGGTGGTATGGTTAGAGTAATTGTATTATTTTTGCATAAATTAAACACTTTATTGTTAGAATTTCTAGTAAAAATAGTTTTGTTCAATTCACTTATGGATTAATTGTAACCTATAACTTGTTTTCAAGTCACCATTTTATGTTTGCCACAACAATATATTTTTCTAGAGCACATATGTTTGACGTGGCCACGTCAGAACCTTCTTTTTTGTATGTACTACAGTGGGCAAAAAATAGTGAGACTTTGTTCTTATTTTAAATTTCTTTATTTATTCTGCTAAATCTATTTCGTCCCCCTCTATGCCAACGTTTTTTCCAATCCTCGTAACAGTTGTTAAAGTCGATTTCCGGAATAGCCTTCAATGCGCTCAGCAATTCACGTTTAATGTCTTCAATTGAATCAAAACGGTTTCGCAGGAGCGGTCGCTTGAGTTTGCGGAACAGCCAGAAGTCACACGAGGCTAAGTCAGGCGAATAGGGTGGATGTGGAACGATATTGATTGAATTTTTGGCAAAAAATTCACGAAGAACCAATGCGGTATGCGACGGCGCATTATCGTGGTGCAAAAACCAAGAGTTGTCGGCCCATAATTCCGGCCTCTTTTTACGAATAGCATCGCGCAAACGACGCATAACACTCAAATTGAATTCCTCGTTGACAGTTTGGCCGGTCGGAAGGAATTCGGAGTGCACGACACCTCGATGATCGAAGGAAACTGTCAACAAGACCTCGATTTTTGACTTGCTTTGACGTGGTTTTTTCGGCTTCGGCTCACCTTTGGCATGATATTCTGCCGATTGTGTGTCAGTTTCTGGGTCGTAAGCGTAGATCTAAGACTCGTCGCCAGTTATAATACGTTTAATGACATTCTGGTAGTTGGAAATATTTATTTGGCAGACGTTAACGCGACACTGTTTTTCAAGAAAATTGAGTGATTTTGGAACCAATCGTGATTTAACTTTTCTTAGTCCCAAATTGTCTTTTAAAATGGTTTTCACTAATCCCTGCGATATTCCAACGATATCAGTAAGGTCTTTGACTCTTAATCGTCGATTCTCGAACACAAATTCCTTGATTTTATTGACGTGTTGATGGTCATCCTGGACGTGATTCGTCGTCAACGCGTTCTTGAACCTCTTTAAATAATTTGTACCAATCAAAAATACTTGCTCGCGACATACAATTATCACCCAAGACCTTTTGCAACATTATGAACTTTTCGGCACCAGAAATTTCATTCCGCACACAAAATTTAATGGAATTTCGTTGTTGAATAATTTCACTCATTGTAAAAATCGCCGAATGCACATGTTGTATTTCAGAAAGACAAGCGTATACTAAACACTATATATGTATATATATATTCCGACGGTATTATGGTAAAGATTTTTACGATATTTCGCGTTGCATGCAAAATGAATTTAAACTCATTGTCGGCAGTGGTAGTTAGATTTCGTATTTCAATTTATACCATGTTCCGAGTTGAAAATTTTTACAATATTTATAAGAAATATTTCTTTATAATTCCTTTAATACCTGCAGAAAATTCAATTACACAATTTTCAAAGTGCTTAGGTGAATAACACTTTAAAGTTAATGAAACATGAACCGACACAAACAAAACTTTAATTTAGAAATCCTTTATTCTCTTGTAATAAACTTGCTATCACTTGGACACCACTTAATACAATCAATAATACCGCAGAGGTTTTTTTTTTCTTTTAAACGAAATTACTTAAAGGCCAGTGACTAGAATATTTCATTCTCTGGTATTCAATATAATTGAATAAGGAAAGTATAGGTTTTGGACAAGGACACTATGTTTTATAGTAAAAAATTAAAGTGAGCGAAGGTCTGTGTGTGTGTGTGTGTTTGTGTATGGATAGATGATTAAGCATGTGTGTTAAAGTAATGCAGTAGTTTTCTTTTTCGTATCTAAAAAATATTGAAGTTAGTAGTTTTAAAAAAGTTTACAGTGGGTCGGGCAAATGGAGCGTTTTCAAATGGAGCGTTTTCAAACTGAAAATCCCACTTTTTGGAGCGACGAGGCTTATTTTCACTTAAACAGCCACGTCAACAAGCAACGGGTCTCCAAGTATCCGCAACATTCGATTGAAACATCAAAATCCATTGAATCGCCCCAGGGTAACTGTTTAGTGTGCCTTATCCACGCATGAGATAATTGGACCAACTTTTTTTCGAAAATGATCGAAGCATGATTACGGACATCTTTGGGCCAAACCTGAGAGGATGGGGCAACTGCACACGTAGCCAGAGCTTAGATGAATTTAGTTCGGGAAAATTTGGCGACATCCCATGACCACCGAGGTCGCCCGATCTAACTCGCATGGATTTTTTTTTTTTGCCTTAAAGAGAGGTTTTATAATGACATTCCCCAATCTCTTGTGGCTTTAAAGGAAAATATTCGTCGAGAAATCAGCTCAAATGAACCAAGTTTACTGCAGCGTGTGGCGCAGAACACAAGACTCTGTGTGTTCATATTCACGGAAACATCTGGATGGCATGCTCTTTAAAAAATAAAATCCGCAATTCCATTCTATCGTTCAATGCTCTTAATAAAACTTTGTATCAATTATTATGTTTTTTATTTAAGTTTATTGCAATATAAATCTTTGGTGAAATTAAAAATTGTTGTGAAAAACTTTGGATGTTTTCCGACTTCTTCCTAAAATTTCATATTCATGCTGAAAGTTATTTTTATATTTTTTGCTAGTATTGGTGTTACGAGAGTTTCTACAATCAAGAGTTGTGAACAAAAAAAAAAAAATTAAAAATGTTTCAATTTGGTCAGATAAATCTTTTTCTTAAATTCTGGGTAATTTTACTATAGATATTTTTCTTATTGCTCTTTTTTAGTTAGTTTCTGGTTTTTGGAATTTTTGATTAGTCGTGAATTTTCCCTGAATTTTCGATTTCTTGATGAATTTGAAGTTATATAACTCAAATTTGTGGGTGAAACTTGTGCAAAAATATACCGAAAAAAAGGCGTGTGCGTCTTAATTGGGAAGTTCTAAACCTATATTGCAATTTGTAAGTTGGTAGGTTATACGAGGCCTTTAAAAACTTAATTATATTTTCGCACAGATATCCAAATTATTAAACGGACAGACTGACATCTTAAATATAGTCCCTACCTATAAAATTAGATATATACATACCGGCTCAACTTTCGATGAAGGATATCAAAATCATCCGAAAGATAATAAAATGTAGAAGTTCTGTTATCGTTACTTTTACGCTGTTTCACTGTACAAAATTAATGACTACTACGTAGTATCGGAACTAAATGAAAATAGAATCACATGTGCAAAAACAATTTATGAGCTTTTAACGTTTTGTAAAACGATTAACTATTACTTCAATTTGTAAAAGATTCTTTCGAGTATACTTCTAATAATATTGTCGGCAGAAAGTCGCTTAGAAGCCTGGCCTAATAAGGGGCCTGAACTATTGCTTGATAATTTTACTTCACTGCAAGTAAATGCTTAAATAAACTGATTTATAAATTTAAGAAATACGACAACATTAATATCTCCCAAGACTTCCATAGCTGATGAAAATTTTACGATATCATGACCAGACTCTTCCACTCGTCATGAGGTCGCACAGGCTCGACAGTAATACACAGCAGTGCTAACTTTTTTCATGACGAGCTGATGTGTAGAGACGTCGTATTATTTTCATATGGAGACTTGACGTAATCAGTTTACTAATTGCTAGGATGTGGGCCAAATCGGATTTTTTTATTTAAAGGGCCTTTCAATAAACGCTTCCTATCTTTAAGTATAAAGGAAGCAAAGTGTGTGACATATAGATATTTGGAACGAATTACCATCATGCCTTCTCAAGTTTGGTTTGTTAGCAAACAGCGTTAGGAAATGTTTGTCAAGGTCCGTTTTTTCAAGGCTCTGGCGCATAAGTCGGCCAAAAAAAGTAGTTAATCATCTACCTAAAACACTCTTCGTTAACGCTGATGCCCTGACTAAAGTCGTTTTCAAAAAATTATGGACCAATATCGATACCACCCCAAAATCCAAACCGAACAGTGACTATCCCGCGATACATTATGACACTCTTGGATCTCATGTGAATTGCTATTGTTCCAAATTTAACATTAATCCAACAATAGGTATCATCGTAAAAGATGATTTATTGATAAACTAAAGCCTATGCAAATTCTTTAAATCAAAACGTAAAACTTAACAACCGTCAAAACAAAAGCTTTAAGAAACAGCCCCTATAAAAAACGAATTATTATTTTAATATTCTTACTTGCCTTTCTAATTTTGGATGGTTGTTTGCCAACTCTAAATGTGAGTATAAAAACATGTTTAACAAATTTTACTTTCAAAAAAATTAAACAATTCACCGTAAAATCAAAAATTCATTAAAAGGCCAGAAACTTACTAGCGATAGGGTCACACATATACACGTGTTTGTCAAATTCATTAGGGTGTTAAGCAAAAAGCCGCAAATGTAATGGACTCTATAACATTTGTTTGAATGTTATATAAGAAGTGGCACAGTCGAAAAAGATTTTTTTGTAAATCTTAAAATTAGTCCTCCATTGAGGCCCCTACAATTTTTGGCCTACCTTTCTGCATACCAACACACGCACGTTTTTATGGGAATGATTATATGCATGTGTTTGTTTCAAATTTTATTTCCTTGTTGTTGTTAGTGCTTTTGTTGTTTACATTATTATTGCTGCTGGTATCAAATGGTCATTTGTTCTGGCCCAACAGACTATTTAATGCAATAATTCAAGCTTTTTGTTGCTCTAGTATAGATGCTGTATTTAGTATTTTAATTCAATATCGCTCTATACATGTGTGTATACCGTATGTAATATTGAATGTTTGTTACTATTTTTGGTACATATACTTACATGTGTTTGGAAGGGTATTTTAAAATATCCACACGTCGATATGTAAGTATATAAGTCGTTTTTGTATTCCTTAAATGGTGCTGGGCATTACTCATGAATTGATAATATAAACAAAATAATGGCTTTAAGTTAAATTTATGATTAAATATGAATTTTAAATGCTTTTTGGGTTTGCTAATAAAAGCACTTAGTCTAAAAGCAAGTCATAATAGCTTTTATAAATAAAGCAAATGTACACAATAAATAAGTATTAAAATTGTCTTTAAGCAACTACAAGGTGGCCCAAAACAAATGACGTAATCTTCTTTTGAATGAAAATGGTGTCTTCTTTCTTAAATATTGTTGCGCTTAACCGTTAGGAACGTCTTTAATTCGTCACAGGTTCTTTTTGGTTATAGGGTTTCCTTTAAAGTTTACGTTTTAAATAAGCAGTACACGACAACCTTTAGTTTGTGACTCTTGGACTTGAATGAGGACGCTTTAATACCACGGGAACTTCTATATCACGTTATTATCAGTTTACCGTTTCACGCAATACTAACTGGCTAGCTGATCACACAGGCCTTTTTAAAATAGTCATATATTTTCTTCGAAACTTCTTTAGCAATAAACATCTTGTTTTCCGTTGATTTTGTATGTATGCACTCATCTGCTTTGTTACTTTTGTTGGTGGTCTCTTTGCGTTGTTGTTGTTTCCTCTGTATTTGGTATCCTGATATTTCGTGTTTACTTGTAGATGTTATGTCGTTGTTGTTGTTTCTGAATGTCTTTAATTTCTTGGTAACTTGTATGAGATCATGGGTGTTGTCGTTGTTGTTGTTTAAACACAATGTAGGGACTTTCTGTACCAATTTAGTATATTTATATACACCAGCGATTATGCAAAAGAAGATTTGAAAAGCTCTTGTCCAAAGTAAGATTTTTTGAGATTTAGTTGCTAAACATCAATTATTGTTTAAATTTATTGCATGTCTTTAATATGTCACAAAAGTCCAAAAAAAAGAACCAAAATAACGATAGATTAAATACTTTGCATGTGTACAGTTTTATTTAAAAAGATAGTTAGTAATAGATATTAAAAATAAAACGATTTTTTTAATAACATTTTAACACACTTTTTAGAATTTATAGCTTCATTGCTTTCATTGTTTTAAGGGAATAAAAATCAATGTTTCTTTTTTAGTTTTTCAGAAACAATTTTAGATTTTTTTTCTATAATTCAGATTTTTTAGGCGAATAACGATTTTTCTACGAAAATTTCTGGCAGCACTGGATTAACAATATTTATTTTAAACTTCCGATTTTATTATATTTTAAATATATTAGTGAAGTGAGCGCCGACTTTTTTTTTAAATAGTATTTTTTCTCCGTATATTGCGGTGTACACTGTTCCTAATTCTAGGTTATCCTCGCAAATGGCCTTTGCTTGCGATGCTTTCAATGACCTTACCTTTGACAATTTCTACAAAACCATGAAAACGAAAAAATTCAATGAAAATTATATTATAGAAATTTTATATTATTCTTATTAATTGCTAAAACTCTATTTAAAACACACAAATATAACGCTTTGTTGTAAAATCGCAAGGAAATGGCAAAAATTGTTAATGCCCGTAATTTCTACAAACAGATATCCATTAGTCTAAAGATATCTACCGTATAAATTAAATCCTCACAAAAACATAAATGTGAAAATAAGGCCAAGTGTCTATCCAAAAATTTCGACCGCTAAAATACTAAGATCAAAATGAGGACTAAGTGCTTAATATGTAAGTTACCATCACATATCTAGGCAACATGCTATCTTGGTTATATTTTTTCTACGACTCGCTCCCATATTGGACTGTTGAAAAAATATTTCCAAGCTAGCAAGTTGCCTAGAAGTAGGTTGGTATTGTATACTTTCTTGGACAATTCTAGGACAAATGCTGAAATTTTTATATCTATATAATGAATTCCAGATTAGAACACAAAATACAATTGAAGGTTGTTACGGGATTTGCAATCGCCGGTTTCCTAAACTTTCAATAATAAAAATCTTTCAACAGTCCAAGATATTATTTGTTCAACAGGAATTTATTAACAAAAAAAAAAGGAAATATTATAAAAATAGTAAACCGGGATCTAAATATTTGCCAAATACAATAAAAATGCTGTTAAGGGTAAAACACGCATAAATATACGCCCAAAAATCAATGTCATAATTCTTAAAAATGTTGAAACGTATCGATTTTATCCGTGTATGAATATCGCAGAAAAAACGGTTAATTTCTTATTTCTGGTTGTCCTGCTGATATTGTTTCGATGTATATTCTCTTTAGGACTTCCAAATACTGGGATCTATTCGCGTAAACCAGTGACTTCATAAAAGTCTCCCATCGTTCGCTCCAAGTCGAGTTTCTTGCAATAAACGTTGAAGGACCAGCAAAACAACGAGACCCTAAATACAAATTTATTTCCCGTTTGTAAGAAGTATAGGGTTCTGTTTGGTTTTTTTACACAAATTATGATTGTTCAACGGCTATTCGCAAATGCTATTATATTTTACAATAGAGTCATTTGTTTTGGGCCACCTTGTACACGTAAACATCCACATAAATTACATAAGGCGACGCCATTTTATAAGTTTTATTCTGGGACTGTACCGATAATAAGTTTTATGCACCAGAAATACAACAATGCAGACGATAAACTCTTGAAAATTTCATGCATAAAGTCCATTGTGGCGACAGGTGTGTGGCGCATAGAGCCGTTTTTTAACACATGCGAGTAAATTTTTTATCGTTGATGAAGATCGCGTGGGTTAGTGTTGGGCGTTGTATGACAATACACCCAAAGCTGTGCCCCGTCGCCAATCTTTATTTTCGGGTCCAAGTTGAGATCATCTTCCAAGCGCTACAAAACTCAATCAGCAAACGAACGACCTTGTTTATGGTCATTAACTTTGATTTTCTGTGTCAGTTCAAACTATTTCGAGCACTGATAAAAGTTGCGGCTAACAAATTATATATATTTTGGATCCTTATAAAATTCCAAAAAATCAATGTTCACCAAATTTAGAATTTCACCACAAAAGCTTTAATTTCTACAAAAATTTCCACTTTTACAAAAAGTCGAAAATTAAAGAAAATAAAATTTCGTTAAACCTTTAATATAGGATGCGACTATATTAATTACACTATCATATAAAAAATTTTAATTTATCAAGAACCGGAAATTTGGCAAGAAATTTAAAAATTCACCAAAAAATTTACAAATTTAATATTTTACTAAAAATATAAATTATACTGGAAAATACAATAAATCTGAAATTAAACACAAATTCCAAATTTCGGAATTTTTCGAATATTTGATATTCCCCACATATTCGACAATTCACCACAATGTTTACAAATTATAACAATTTATATTTTACCAAAAATTTAAGTTAAACTGAAAAATAAAAAAAAATCGATATTAAAACACAATTTAGAAATTCAGCAAAATTTAAAAAAATCTTTAAAAAACCAAACTACAATCATTACATTTTAAATTATCAAAATAGCAACTTTTTCCGAAAAGCTAAGAGTCAAACAAACCGAAATTGCAACAAAATATGTGTGGAAAACTACAAAAATTCACCAAAATTTAAAACTAAATTTTTAATTTCATTAAAATTGTGAAGTCCTCCACAAATTTGCAAAAAATCATTATTTAATGAAAAAGGTCGTAATTTAAAATAAAAATTATTCAACAAAAGTTCCAAAAGATCTATATCGCATAAAAAGCCGAAATTGGAGAAACATGTAACCAAAAGAAAACTTTACCATTTTGAAATTTATTGACATTCGTAGTATTTCATAATTTTGTGAAGCCAAATATAGCTCTCTTACTTTTTTAAAGTAATTTTGTCCGCCTAGACTGTTGAAGTAGACCACTGTGGGACGCTCATATACACATTACTCGTATATATATATATATATATATATATATATATATATATTATTTACGTAAGACGTGGTGATTTTCTTAAAACTGTAGGTCCCCTAATAAAAAATAATATAATAAATCTTCATGTCCAGTGTTATTTGTGGACTTGTGAATATAAATAAATATTTAGATGATAAATGTTTAAATTTTAAAGCGAAATACATGTAAATAAGAGCTACCTTATATAACAGTTTCTAGTTGAAAGATATTTCATGTAAAAGAGCGTAATTAAGTACTCAGGCATAAAAATACTTTTGCAATCAACAGCAACATAAATGAAACGAAAACATTTTGTTTTTCAAAAGAATTACTTTTCCTGCAAGGGTTGAGCCAGTTTATATAGCAGTTAAAATCTTTTTCTCTTTGTTTTTTCATAACCCTTATCATGTTAACTGTGTAAGTTGTTGAGAAAAAATTACGACTTAAAATACTAAAATTTACGTTGTTTGTTTTATTTTTATGATACTCTACGTTTATATTTTTATTTTATCGTTTTGCGCGGTCTTTTTTAACATTACTTTAGCAAAAGTAATTACTAAGATTCTGAAGGGTTCTTTTGAGGAAAAGTATTCTGTAAGTCTGAAGTAACGAAGGAACAACAGTTTTAAAGACAGGTGGTATTTTTAAGAAAATGTTAATAAAAATAAAATATATACATTTGCGGAAAAATATTCCCTTTTTTCCCTTTGTCCTTTTTTTTACGAGTACACAACTTTAAAAAACCGTAATTATTAGGTAAGTATGAGCGCTACATTCAGTTGTGCCGAATCTAATATATAGGAGAAGGAAAAATTACACTGAAGATGGCTCATAGCCGAAGCCAAACTTGATAAGGGATGACGGAATTTCGTTCCAAATTTTTCAGCACTCTTCTACACGATTTACTGCAATTGGATGGGCACAATAGAAACATGTATGAGAGCTATATTTGGACGTGACGAATCTTATATACCCTACACCAAAGCATAAACTACTAAATACGTACTACAACTTTTTCCCGGTGCATAGAATTGTTGCGTTCTTTAATTTTGGATTCCGGTCTTTGCCGTCGTCTTTTAAATTTAAACTCTCCTTATGTTTTTCATAATAAGGGCTCCTTTAATTTTGTCTTTTTCTCTGTTCTCTCTTTATTTTTTATTAGATATGCATCTTTTGGAACTCTTGCAACATCGATTTGATTACCATTGTGACTTTTTTCATAAAATATTGTTTTTTTTGGCGAAATCGTAAAATTTTAGTGGAATTAAAAACTTAGATTTAAAATTTGAAAGTTTGTTGAATTTTGGTGTTTTTTGTTCGATTTAAGGAGAACTTTTGAACTTTAGAACAAGAATTCAAATAAATATAAATTTTAAAACACCCGAAAAGGCACAAAAAAGATTGCTGAAAATACGAATTCGAAGAACCAGAGTAAAATTTTTTTCAAAGAAGCAAAATTCGATGCAAAATCAAAAATCTCAATATTCACCAAATTTTGAATTATATCGCCAACAAATTTAAATTTTGCAAAAATTTTGACTGAAAAATCACAAACAATCTACATTTTATAAAAAAAACTTTGAAGTTTTTTCAATATCGATGTTTAACAAATACCTTAAAGTTCACCACATATGGTGAAATCACAAAAAATTAAACAATTCATCAAAAAATTGTAAATTATAAATTTTACGAAAAACTCTCAATTATTCTGAAAAAAAAACACATTTTCCGAGAATTCCAAATTGTAGTGGTAAAATTTTAAAGTAAAAAATATAATAATTAAAAAAAAACAAAATTAAAAACAGCTAAATAGAATAAATTCTAAATTTTTTCAAAATACAACATTTAACACAAATTCGAAAATTTTCTATAAAATCGAAAAACTGAAGTACAACAAATTTTTTTTCAAAAAATTGAAATTGAATGAAAAACAGAAAATACAGAAATTTAATGTTCACCACGAAAAATGTTAAATTCACTAAAATGTTGTAATGTGACCAAAGAGCAAAAAAATCCCAAAGAAGTCAATATTTTAAAAAGTCTACATTTTAACTAAATCGATGTTTACCAAATTATCCAAAAAAAATCAAAAATTCACCACAAATATCAATTAACATAGTTGCGAAAAGTGAAATTACAAAAATATCATAATTTTCCAATAAATCAAAATTTACAAGAACTAAGGCTGCACAAAAAATTATAAAAAACCGAAGTTTTACATAAAATACGGAAAAAAAATCTGCCAGATATAGAAATTTC
The DNA here is from genome assembly GCA_963932375.1 of Phania funesta. NCBI lineage: Eukaryota > Metazoa > Arthropoda > Insecta > Diptera > Tachinidae > Phania > Phania funesta. Next base: position 94,909,789 of record OZ010653.1, on the reverse strand, counting down.
ACTAGAATAATTTTAATTTTAAAAATTTTTGTAATTTCACCAAAAATACGAAAATTTACATAAAATATGTTATACAAGTATATGTTAAAATTCGTCACAAAACCCAAAATCTGGAATAAATGAAAATAATACCACAAGACCACTAGATCAAAAAATTTTCAAAATTCAAAACTAAATACCAAAATTTTGCAGTTTCATAAAAAAATTTCAAAAAATTAATATTTTGTGACAAACGTCACAATTCCATTCTCTTGAACCAGGAAAAATATGTAGTTTCGTAACAGCAGAATACTTGTTAAATGACACTTTACCATTTTTTTCTGGAAATTTGTTGCAATTGTATATTTTTGGTGAATTTTTTCACGGGCAATTTCTATCTAGGAATACTAGGGTGCCCCCTTATTTGTATGGGTCACTTACAATATAGCTAGAGAGCTAACATTTTATGGAACGCAACCGTCTTGGCAAAAATAAGTCAGATCACATAAATGTGAAAATAAGACCAAGTTCCTATCCAAATGTTGTGGCCGTTAAAAGTATTGAGATCAAAGTTCTTGACATACTATTTACAATACCGTCTCATTTCAAGCCAAATTGTTAGCCTGACAAATTTTTTTTACTTTCCAAAATGGAATAAAATTATGGGAAAAATGTTAGCAATCACTGCTGGAAATTCGTGTCGCTTCGTCCATTAAAAAAAGAACGTATCACTTAACTGGTACTGATTTGATTTTTTTTATACAAAAGTACGTACTATATACAGCTTCTATTAAGGTCACAGGACATTCAAGTAGTATTATTGTAGCCGCAAGTGTCTAAAGTAAACTCGGGTGGTGTAATACTGAGTGACTATTTTCGATTTTCTATAACGGAAAGTGCTGTAAAGATAATATATAAATGCTGCATCTAGCCACAGCAATTGTCATTGCTTTAGGTGCTCAATCAGACATATTTTTATAAAATTAAGTTCGTTGCAAAGTGTTTCGAGCTCTGTTTTGCGGTCATACAAGTACACCTTTCTCTTCTAGACAAAGTGCAAAGGTTAACGAGTCTCGCAGTCACTGCTTCAATAAGATCATCGCCTCAGACCAGTTTGGAGACAACGTTGGATCAAGTAAGTGTCTGTCAGTTTGGTCCTAAGACTCAAAGGGTCGGACGAATGAAGGCATGATAGTATTGGACTTGGCACCATTATACGTAAGTTAGTTGGAAATATCTTGGGATAGCCAACTGATTGTTTTACCCCCGTTATGGAATTCGACAAATCCTTTGTTGTTAAAAAACCGAGCGGGAATGAGTGGAAGGTTTGGGTCTTTACGGATGGCTACAAGGCAGACACGGGGATTGGGTCGGATATCTTCTGTTAGGATCTTGACCTTTCACTCTCACTAAGAATACTCGATACTTGGACCGTGTTCCAGGCGGTAATATATGCTACATTGGTAGCGGCAAGGATAATTGGGGAACTTATAACGATGGCGGCGAAAGTGGTGAAGTGTATTTAATCTCTGGCCACATGGACGAAATCGTGTTAGGATTGTTTGGGTTCCCGAGCATGATGGCATTCATGGAAACCAGATGGCCTAGCAATGCGCGGGGAACGTCTCAAAGCTGGACGTGGTAAATATACAATACCCCCTGGCAAAATTTTGAAACACCCTACGGGAATATTCTCTAAAAGAAACGACCCAAAGTTGGTCTACGATAAACACGTGCAGATTGTCCAAAATTCCTTGGTCCTCAATCGTTAAATAGGGCTCTACTGGACCTTGGGTAAAATTCGATATCGCTACTAATTGGCATCATATGGGAATCTCTCGTGGACGAGGGAGGGTCAGTTCAACAACATCACTACGACTGCACAAAGATTATTTCCAAATCTGACAAGTTTTACAAAAAGCTGCAAACAGTTCTTACGGACTAGAGATCCTGGAATCTTATAAAGTAGATAGATAGTCGTTTATTGGGATAAATAGATAGTCGCCGGGGCATCACAATGGGTATATTGACCTCCTAATGAACTCGTTGCTAACCTAACCTAATCTTTCATATTATCAGGGTTTTAACTCTGTAACTAGTTTTCTACAACAATACCTTTCGAAGCTGGACTAGATTCTTTGTGTCTATTCCTTCGAAAAGATATAAATTTTCCCCTCAATATGACAACGCCATGTTAAGGTGACAGGTCCTCTACGAGAACGGTCCCAATCGCCAAAGAATCAGCTACGGGACAAGTTGTATGCCAGTTCCATTCGCTATAGGGTAGTAACGTGCATATGGAGTTATTTGGATTTTAAAGGTTGCAAAGAAATTGTGGTCGCTTGTGACAGTTGTACTTGTATGGATTTTAATTGATTAACGCCACATAACAATGAGAAGTACTTCGTTTGTAGTAAGGAGTAAATCGTGACCCAAACATAACTTTACTCCTGTATCGCCAGCAAATCCATTGCGAGCTTTTGTACATTACTTCCCAAAGCTTTTTTTGTTTGTACGTTAAAGCAATATATAGCTTTTAGAAGGATTTCTTACGTAAGCAAACTCAATTTGTCTTTAGAAAAGCATTTTTGTAGGTGCAAAGTGCTGGTATGTAGAAAATAAATAAATTTCTACATATTCTTCTAAGGTAGCAATAAAGTATTTGAATTATTTATTTCCATTTTTCTACTCGTAATGAGATTAAGCTTAAAAAAGCCCACAAAATATGTTTATGTCAATTTAATTGACCTGAATAAATTTAAATGCTGTAGAGCAAACAGAGAAAAATGTAAAAAATTCTGAAACATCACTTGAGCATGTGTATGTATATATATGATATTTAAAGATTTCACACACTGACACAAACATACAAACTTCCGACCATTTCGTTTCATTTCCTTCCACTTCCTCTATCATTGAAGATGTGTTAAAATCAATTTGCTGCCTTTGTCGGAGCCACACAAATATCTGTTGACGTGTGTGATAAGATATATATGTTTGTCAAGCATTTTGTGTGCACTTTTGATATTTCAAACAGATTTACACTGCATATGTTTAGTTAGCTGTATGCCTGCATGATTATGAATTGAATAATACGAATAGAGGACTGTACTTGACAAGTGCTTAATATACTTTTGTAAAACTTATTTTATTTGTATTTTTAAGTTTATGCAAAACACCTTAAATTGTGTGTGTTTGTGTGGTTGGATACACACACGTTTGCATATTTGGTTGACGTTATAAATTGTGCGGGAGACATATTGCTACGAAAGTTATCTTAAAGGATTACAATTGCACTCCTACCCACGCTTTTATATCTTACACCAAAGTTTTTACTACTAATGTGTTTCAACTTACAGAGAAACCAAGGATTTACAATCAATGTATGGCGTAAAATAAAGTAAAAGTCATTTAATTGCGAAAAATGATTTGAGATTCTATTCTTTTTTATGTACGCTTGAGACTTACTTTTGTTGAGACAAGTAAAAGCGATGATGATGGAGTTTTTGTTGTACTTTAATTTAAGCAATGGCGAAAAAAGGGCATAATTTCCAACTATGTGCACCTTGAGCATATTAAATTGCAAAAGTGTTGTAAAATGCATGATAGTGTTCAATATTAATTTCTTATTTTAATTATGCTGTACAATCTTGGAACTTTCCAACATTTTTAATTAGCTTTTGGAGTTCAAATCTATTTAAATTTATATGGAAGTTGGCGCTATACAACAAAACTTATTCTGCTTCTGGTTATTGTTTAATACAAATGGCTAAAATTAGCACATTGGGAAAGTCACGATTGCGCAAGCAAAGTCAATCCTTTCAAAATTTCGTAACTGCATTACTTGACAGCATTGTTCGAGGTAATGTCTAAAACGTTAATAATATGTATCCGTAGTTTCTTCAGATGCATTCGTTTTCCTAAAAATTTATTAAATAACATATAATGAAGTCAAAATCAGTTAGGTTAAAATATTATGCAGGATATAGTAGAGTATCCCCATTATTATGTACAATCAGCAAGCTTTTGGCAATTTTCGTCTGTCAGTCGGTTTTAATGTAACGTCGTTCTCACCGGCCTACACGTAATCCTTAGCATTTGGCTTAGCTGAAAACCCCAGTATAGTGTTAGTATGTGTCCGACGTTTTTGCAAAACATAGACTGGCTTCCCGTGGTTGACTAGACACTATATATATTTTTCACCTCATATACGAAATATCACCCTCCTGTTATGGAAGTGCCTTTTACAAACTAATTGGGAACCGTTTGAGTTTGCTTATACATTGTCATAGTTTCGCTCTTAAGTTCAACATTAACTTATTCATTGCTTCATCCCCATACCCGCATTTGTTCCCTTCCTTCGGTTGAATAATGTCGGACATTTCTTAAGCCATTTTATTGAAGCCTGCTTTTCGTTGTTGGTACCGACAACTGTTGTCCTACTTATATACAATTTCGAATATTTTGCTGACATTCAGCTTCCATTTCCTGTCTAGAGTACATATTGCTAAAAGATCTCGTTACGAAAATAGGTCTGTAGAAAACTGGACAATGTGTGTCATAACGTGACAGCCAGCTACTTGGGAATGCATTCTTGATAGTATCATTGATAAATGATAAAGCTGGCAACTGTTCTAAGTTATGGTTACTGAAACCAATAAATTTAACTTAAAGCTAAAACTGCCAGTATGGAATAATATTTTGTAACACTTAATACAAAATTGACATTACCACATTTTAGCTCGGTGATGTCGTTCGATAGAAATTTTTCTCGAGCACATACAATTACATTCGCAGGGGGTTTTCATAATAAAATATTAAGGGATATATATTACTGTCAGATCGATCGGTTCCAAATACAAATCTCTTAGTTATATTTCCAAGAATACATTCCAAAAACTATTTACGTGGAGTAATACAAGAAGTCTGTAAATATTAAAAATCATATGATTAACTCATACTTGTGCATACACCCCTTCTGAATGTTGAAAAGTATATAATGAGCCTCACATACTTATACAATCACACACTGCCAATTAATGTTTATACCTGTCCATTAGTGCTTCTCAACACGACATGTGTGAAAAATGGCAAGATAAACTACAACCTCGCTTTAGCAACTGTCAACCTGCTCCCTACCACAACTACAGCCGAAAAAACACAAACATGCACTAACTTTTGTCATCTCTGTGAAAACAAACAAACAAATTTTTTTTGGGTTAGTTGTGTTAATGACATGCACACAACATTTAAATATGCAACGGAATATGAAAACAAATACATACTTATGCATTGAGACACATAAGCATATTTTACAGTAGGCGTCTCAGATATTGCAATTCTTCCAAAGTTTGGATTTGTTCAAAAAGCAAACTGCTCGCGCTCTGATTTTACTGGCATATGATCTCTCACTACACAGTGGCCTATAAATCCAACCTGATACCGTTTGATTCAGTTCCTTAAACCAATCAATACCTGTTGGGGCAGTAGACACACTCTACTATACAGTACTCTACAGTAGACACAATCGACTATCATTCTAAAGAAGCTATTGCTCGGAAATCAGTGATGAGAGAGAAGAACCAAAAATATCAGACGACAGCTAGTAGTAACTAAAGCCTAAAGCAAATATACGTTGACTAGACGGGGCTAAGTGATGAGATGGATCTTAAGTAAAACTAATTGTCATACAGTAATCATAACAGCCTAGAGTAAAAGCTAAAGGTTTGTGGCTCATACAGATAACTGAGAGCAGCAAGACTCTACTACGCAATAATAGCCTGCAAATGGAATACTTAAAACCAAAATAGCTTGCATGAAAGAGAGACGAGAATAAGTTCTTAATCATAATAGTTTTTTTTATCAAATAACAAATCTTGAATTGTACATTTAATTAGGCAACACTTAAATTTATGATTTGCTAATTCAGAATTGCTAGAAATAACTAAAGCATAAAAGTATAAAATTAAAAGCGAAAAATTTTTTAAGTCAGTCCGAAAAGAAATCTATTTAAACACCTGCAACAGAAGGCTTGTAAGAACTATAACTACGGCAGAAAATAAGTCGAAAGGTAGAGTAGAAACTAGTATCATTAATATTGTGAATAAAGAAAGTAAGATGTGGTACACCGACTAGCATTGCTACACTTTATAAAGCTGTAAATCAAATTATTTAATAAACTAAAATCGGTTGCTAAAGAATATCAATCGGAAAATCCCGCCTGATATCATCAAGAGGTCAAAGCTAGAAACAAGTCTGTTATCATTAATTTACACAATTCATCACAAAAAAATTTTATTGTTGTTTAAATCTCCTCAAGATATAAACGACACTGATTTTACCTCCACAGAGGACGTTTTGCTGTAGGCAAAAAAAGAGAGTATCAAAGGCCTGACTGGCCAGTTTTTGGTATGCTTCAAAACACTCCAAAACGAGCCAAGATTAAAATTCCCATGAAAGGAGAGATTTCAAGGCAGCATGCAAAAACATGGTTGTGGCATGGGCAACACAACTATATTTATTTTAATACAACAATTTTTTGTTGTGATAAATAAAAAATGGGAATTTGAAGACAACTGTAACATCATTAATTTTAGTTGTAATAACCGATTTACTGTTTTTTTTTAATCACTAAATGATTTTCATGCATAGAAATTGCAACATGGCTGAGTAGAATAATACTATTTTTATTGGAATTCTAATCAAAAGCAAGTTATTTTAAGAATACTAAAATTATCTAACAACTCTAACCGTACACTATTCTTAATAGACATAATTTATAGAATTACTTTGCTGTTTAATCAAAGAGTGAGGGTGGTAGGCCTAGGTGGTATGTTGGTTGACTATTTATCGCCTGTTTTCGTAACTCAGTCGCTGTCAATCACTAACATAATAATTTTGGTTTTCTATTGTGCTAAGCGGACTAAATCATTGTTATCTACAATTTGTTTGCAATCATATAATTTAATCATAATATGTTGTTCCTACATTATGGTTATTTCAATCACATTTTTACTTTGCTAGGCTCTCCGAGAAACTAGCAATTGGTGCCCTCATTAAATTTTTGTTTAAGTTGGCACAAACACACATGGAGGTTGTCTTGCGTTTAAGGCTTTGAAGAATCATGGGCTGCAAACATGAAAAATGTTCCCAATAAATGCGATACGCAAACCAATTCGATTACAATATGCCAGAGAGAATACGACATGGAGTGTTCAGGTATGGAGTCATATCAAGGACTGGCAAGTTGTTTTTAAATAATGAGAACAAGTTCAAACTGAATGGCCGGATGGTTCAGATGTGTTTCCAAAAAGCGATAACAGCAGAGAAGGCACTATGTGGACTTCTACAAATACTATCTAGTAATAGATTTAAAACCTCCGAGGCAAAGAATGACGGGAGGATTCTACAAAACTCTGCTGAATTCAGCTTATCCGGAAGTAAATTTTAATTTTGCACCAATAACATTTCAAAATATAATAGCAGGCCATATACCAAAAATGACGTCGGCCTAATCAGCTGAACGAGAGTGTAATAATATATAAAATACTTCTACGTATAAATCCCAAAATATATTTCAATAAAAATATGTACATATGTTGCACAGGATATATAATGTATTAAATATGCAAACCCTCGTAGGATTATACGAGGTGTGTTCCATAACAAAATGGGGATGTAATTTGTCTTATAAAAAATGTTTATTCATTCATCAAATACATTTTGTTTGCCGCACAGTAGTTGCCTTGACACTCTTTTATAGTTTAGTCAGTGGTATCCAAAAAAAAATTTTTTTGAAAGGTGTAAGAGAAACATTAAATTCATGCTATTTTAAGTTTAAGTGAACGCCATTAGAGATAGAAATTACTCAGCATGAAAATTGTACGTTATATTACAACTTATGCACAAAATATTTGCATTAAATGGTAAAATTAATTAAAAAAAGTATGTACCGCAATTTAGGGATGTCAACTTGTACTATATGATATCGTGTTTGCAATAAAATCTACTAATTTCTTGACTTTTAATCATTGGATAAAGATGAGTCTGAAAAATACAGGGTGCCTGATGAATGCCACTACCAAGAGAAAACCTGATAACTTTTTCTATTTAAGTAACCTGAAATTTATTTCTTGTTTTTGTAGATTCATCCTTAGATTTAATAAAAATGGAAAACTAGAAAGCTAAAAAAAGGATCTGGATTGTCGGCCGCTATCACGCATTGGAGTCTGTAGTTTTGATTCAAAGAGAATATAGGCGCAGATTTGGCGGGGATACTCTGAGTAGATGGACCATTATAACACTAGTGAATAAGTTTGCAGGAGCATAGGGCAGACGCTAACCCCTTCGTGCGAACAGAGGAACTTTTGCTGCCGTAGCTACTGCCGTACAAAGCAACCACAGTGTTTCAACAAGGAGATTATCTGCTCAAATGGGTATCAATAGACAGACATTGCAGATAATAATTCATAAGGATTCGAACTTATTTCCCTACAATATTGAAATGGCTAATTAACTTAATGCAGGAGACTTGTCGATTGAATTTTGCCAGAAGATGCTTAAAAAAAGTGGAAGAGGACGAGAGCATGCTGAATTGCCTTTTCATGAGGCTCATTTCGATCTAAACGGCAACGTAAACAAATTTTGAATTCTTCTCTGAACACAACGGATATAGCGTTACGGTTACTGGAGACCGTTCCTTGATCACGCTAAAGGAAGTTTTCTATCCGGAACTACGCTGAAAGAGAATTCTTTTCAAGTATGTGTGATTTCAACAAGATGTTGCAACTGCACATATACCTCAGCCGGTTCGGAACGGATTGGGCCGAATATTCCAACCGGCTCATTTCAACCTTCCGTTGGCCATCCAGGTCGCCTGAGCTAACTCCATTTGACTTCTTCTTGATTGGTTATTATAAACAGGACCAGTATCATCAGGCAGGGCGGGCATTTAAAATCAATTTTCTCTAAGACTTATTAAACTGTTTTAGATACAATTCAACGAAAATAAAATATATAAATTCCACTCATTACAAAAAAGGTTATTCCAGTTTCTTAATGTATCAAAATTCATCAGCCACCCTGTATATAAATGCTCACAGCTAGTTCTACAGCACCTCGTATATTGACATGCTACGTTATGCAGCATATTATTATTATTCGCACTGCAGCTCAACTTCTAAATTCTAGACTAAGTCCTTCGAGAATTTATGCATACATGAATTATTTGTATGTTTGTACCAGGCATAACAACATACATATACAAAAATAAATAACAAACAAGACGAACTGCCCCACATTAAAGCAAACACTCACATACTCACACACAAGATAACGCACACACACACAAATACTAACTCAGAAATTAGTGTGTAAGCAAATATCCAGTCAGATGAAATATTATTTTGTTTATTTTACATTTGATTATTGAAATGAATTTAGATTTTTTGGACACAAAAAATGCTTTAGTTTGATCCGCATGCATTATTAATTATTTTATGTGTAACTTGAAAATATTTTATATCAATACAACTGTCAGCTGAGCAAGTTATTTGCTCATTTATATTATTGTTTCGTTACTGCTACGGCCAACACAATTACAGTGGGATTATTTTATACTGTTTTTCAAATATTAAGATATTCGTATAGAAGACATGTTACATTCGGGATATGATATATGAGAAATGTTAACTCATTAATTATTAATTAAAAAAAATTTTTTTTAACGAAACCGATGTTAAATAAGTTCTACAAGACCTACATACAATTATATCTTCCAAAAAACTTAATTTTCGCAAACAAGTAACCAAAACAAACTTCACATATATGGAAATTAATCAAGAGCTAAAATTTAACCAAAAACTCTAGATTAAAGGAAATATTAGCAAATATTTCGCCTTATTATCTACAATTTACAGAAAAATCGAGAATTTTGTTAAATATTAACAAGGTTTCAGAGAAAAGAAAACAAACCGATCGAAAAGAGAGTTATCATTATCATTTTTGTGAAGGCCATGGATATCCTAGGTAGGCTGGGAGACCACTATTCTTGTTTTTACTTTCGCTCTCTTTACTTTTTTGCGAACATCAGGCAAGAAATACCTGATTTGGTTTCCGTTAACGTGGTGAATCTTAAAATTTAAGTTAATTTTCGCAATTTGGCGAAGTGTTGATTTTTTTATGATTTTGAACTTTCAGTTTTTTGTAAATTTAAATTTTTAAATTTAGTGGTGAATTTTAAGTTTTTTTACTGTATTCACGATTTGTGGTGAAACTTATATTTCTTTTCATTTTGGTAAACCTTTAACAATTTTCAGATAATCCTAATTTTAAGTGAAATAAAGACCCTGGTGAAATTTCCAAAGCTAGGGGGAAATTATAAAAATTTGATAATTTGGTGAAATTCGGTTTTTGTCGTAAAATTTAGGTGTAGATTTTCTGATAGTTTAAAATTTTTTGCATATTGAATATTATAAATTTTGGTGAAATTTCGATTTTTTCGTTTCTTTATAAAATTAAGTTTTTTTTAAGAATTTTTTTAAATTTTGGTTTTGTGGTTTCTGCCCAAAAATTTAAGTACACATTATTAACTGGGGTCCTCGGGTAGATAACTTCTATATGTGGCTTAGGGAAGAATGTTTCCCGGCTTTAGTGAAAATTTCAAAAACCATAGAGTTTCGGGAATATGTTCACCGATTATCCTGATATCAAAAAGTATTAATTCATCTACGAACTGATCAAATTACGGACAGACGAATATCATTAATAAACTTCCCTACCTTATAAGAATATGTGGACTTATGAAGTTAGAACCGAATATTGTAGAAATAATAAACGGAATGACAAACAATTATATAACAAATATATACCTTTGGGTACACAAATTAAAAAAAAAAATATTATTTTTTAGTGCTTTGCGTTTCGATTTATAAAACTTTATCTTCAACCGCATACGAGCTGCTAGGAATTACACAGACATTGTAATTTGAAATAACTTGTATATAATTTTTACAACTTAAAGCGTTTTTACAAATAACAGTACGAACACGGTGATTCCCTAACTAACGGAATGCGAATTAGAGCAATTCTTTCTATAAGATTTGAATCGAAAGTAAATTGCAAATAAGTTTTTTTTTGTTTAAAATTCCAATCAACTTAGAAATACCACAATACACTTTAAGTGAAACCAATCAGTTAAAGAGCAATTTTACAACCGAGACTCATAACACGTGCAAAAATAAAAGTTAAGAAATTTTAAGTAAATGAGACCTTGTAAATGCACAATTTACACAAAGTTTCCATATGAGTGCTCATGTACGTGTTAACTAATAGAAAACGCTTCTATTTTTGTTCTCCTTTAAGACTTTATTTCAAAATGAAAAAAATTTCCCAAATTGTATTAACCACTTGATACCAGTAGTTATCTGTCAGGTGTTAAAAAGCATTCGAATGGAACGAATTTTAAAAAGAAGCACTAAAATCTTTAACAGAAAGGAAACATCAAGAAAAGGAAAAATGTAAATATTTGTTGAAAATATACTATTTTCAAATGTAGAACAGAATACTTCAGGAAATTTAAATACTCACATGTTTTTTAACAAACTTTGTTATAAAAACTTCTGAAAATGTTCTTTTTTATTACAACAAGTACTTATTACGTATATATACAGGGTGTTATCTAAAATAATTCCTTAACAGAAATCAGCTAATAATGAATTTTTTTAGAGAGCAGAAAACTTAAACCTGACTTCTCGCTTGTTGTGTTAGTTTTGTACAGCCAACTTTAAATAAATCTTTAGTGTTGTGGGGCTAAACAAAAATATCTCATATGAAGCATCATAAAATAATGCTAATAACGAATAGCGCTAAGTGGTAGGAAATTAAAATTTTGACACCGAACTGAAGTTGGTTGCAGAATGCAAAAACATTTTGTTCAGTGTTACCACACGCTAAGAAATGTTTGGCTATTATGATGATAAAGCAACTTTAAAAAAGGTAAACATTTTTACAAATATAATAAAAGTGCCAAATGTAGGGAAGTCATTTTCAGCTACCAACTACAAAAAAAACCTATTGCCGTAGATTGCCATAATGATAATAATCGTTAAGTAACCTTAAATAAATTTTATTAATTTCAATTTGAAACTAGAAATGTTCTTAAAACTTTTTATGTAAAAAATATTTATATAATAAATTATTCGTCGCAAATTCAATGAATTATTCAAGAGCCCTTTCAACCTTTTACGATTTATTAATAATGCACGTAAGCATTAGGGAATGCAAATATGCAAAATAATACAGGTGGTAGACAACACTGTTATTAAAGCTGATCTGTTAGTTTGGAACCCATTACCAATAGACTCATACCGGAACGATATTTTCAATTTCATCACATCCAATTAAATAAAATTTTTTAATTCGGAAAAATCTTGGTATTTTATTCGCAAATATTGCTCAGTAAATAAGTATAGTTCTCAATATATGATTGCTTCAATAACCGGAATTTGTGGACTCAAAATGCTGACAAGCCCATTAGGCATTGTCACTGTTTGGTGCGTTTGAAGTACCGCTTTCTTTCTTTTCTTAATCTGATAATTATTATTCCTCTGCGTTACCAAGGCATGGTAAGTAATTCTATCATGCCTCGATAAAACGACATTAACGTTGCAAAATTGTGTTTTCCACCGGAAAAAACATTTCACAAATTTTAATAAATCAGCAGGCTACTTTTTAACGGTATTAGCTATTTTTATAAATATCTAATCTAATAAGCTTTGAACCCAACATTTGGTGTTACGGATAAAATGCAGCCTTAATATACTTGAAAAAATGAGAAAATTTAAACTCTTAGGGTCATTATTATAACTTACTTTTAAAGTTCACGCTAGTTAAAGGTACCTTTAGCTAAAGTTAGGAATAAAGTGCCCTTTAACTATTATTCGTTATTACAACTTCCTTGTAAAATAAAAACAATCCTTTTGAAAATACACAAGCACAAGTGCGAAAACCGACTACATTTAACAAATTAAATTGGTGTTGCACAGTACATAGTAGCAACGACTTACTTGTATTTATTTGTTTACTGGAAAAAAAATTTGTGGTATTTTATTTTCAAAAATATTATCTAGTTCGTTAATATAAAATAAACTCGGTCTCCTTTCCATTTTTATTTTTGATTTCCAAACTAAATTAAAATTGTTTATTTGTTGTTGTTCAAGATATGGAAACTTCAAATTTTTTAAGCTCACGTTAAAAGTTAAAGGTATTATTTTTTATTATTAATGTATGGGGGGATATCGAAGCAGACCACTTACTTTCTGGGTCCCTTTTCGACCCTCATTTCGCTCCTCAAATTGATTTCAGGGAACCGATCCGTAATCACAGCCACCTTACTCTCCATTGAGTCTCGTGCTAGCCCTAGCCTTTACTCTTGACTAAAGTGATTTCAGAATGTCGACTGGTAACTGTCCACACTCTTCCTCATCACGGAGTCTTTTGTAATTGCTAGAATTTGTGTAAGGCTTAGTTCCCCCATGGCACTCACATCTAACAAGTGTCTGCCCGTGGTCTTAAGCCTTATGCTAGCCAGTGCTGGACATTCACACACAATGTGCGCTACCATCTCAGCCTCTTCCAGGCATAGTCTGCAAGTATCATCTTCTACGACTTTCATCTTAGCCAGATGGTACTTGAAGTTTCCATGTCCTGTCACGAACGCAGTGATCCAGCTTAAAGTAGCCCTATTATACCCGAGTATCTTGCTGGCCTTCCTGCCGAGGGGCTCTTTGAGCACCATTCTAGCCTGTCTACATGTGGTATTCTCCCTCCACCTATTCAGGTGTAATGAGTTTACCCATTGAAGAACTTTAGCTCGCACTAGGCCATTCCCCAGGGCGACCCTGGGTTATGATCCACAGAAATCCACATCTGATCCCCTTTTTGCTAGTTCGTCTGCTGCTTCATTCCCAGCTGTGCCTATGTGTCCCTTAACCCACATCAACGTCACCTCATTCAACGAGGCACATCTGTTCAGTTTCAAAACACATTCTAGCACCAGTTTGGAATATACGTTAGCTTGCCTCATGCGTTTTATAACTGACTGATTGTCAAGTGCAATGAGAACCCTTTTCCCATGCACTCGGCTTTCAAGCAAGTGATCCAACACATGCAGCAAACCAAGCAGTTCTGCCTGGTAAACTGATATGTACCTCCCCAAACACAGACTACAGGACAAGTTCAGCTCAACTGAGAAGTCACCTGCTCCCGCCCTGCCACTCATAAGAGAACCATCAGTAAAAATGCTGATGTCGTTCTCCATACACTCATTGTGTATAATGCCTTCTGCAATGAGTGTCCGATGCAGCCTCTCGACTACCTTTCTTCTACTCATGCGTTCCATCGGCATCGGAGCAGCCCTAACCTCTTTCCCAACCAGGTCCAGGATACTCTTATTGTGTAAATCCAGAATGTAGCCTTCGCCGATATTTCCCACCTACGGCCACACACTCGTTTACATTGCGTAAATCCAGAATGCAGCCTTTGGCGAGATTCCCCACCTACGGTCACACACTCGTTTACATTGCGTAAATCCAGAATGCAGCCTTTGGCGAGATTCCCCACCTACGTCCACACACTCGGTTACATTGATGCTCAATCCTTTTTGCTTTCCTGACCTTTGTTTCGATGTGTTCATTCCAGGTAAGTTCCTTATCTAGGGTAACGCCCAGATAATTCACCTTCCTGGACACATTTACTTCCGATGCGAAAAGCTTTAAGGCTTCAACCTCTACACCCTTCCTCTTACGAGTGAAAAGCATAGCGTCCGATTTACTGGCATTTATGGTTGGACCCTGGTCACTGCACCATGTCTCAGTCACCATGAGAGCCTGTCTCATGCAACCTTGAATGGCCCCGATGAACTTACCACCAACCATTATTGCCAGATCGTCCGCATACATAATCGTATGGACGCCTATTGAGTCCAATCTCCAAAGAAGGCCATCTACGGTGATGATCCACAAAAGAGGGGATAATACACCTCCCTGTGGGCACCCCCTAACTACCCTACCTCGAATCTTGGTTCTCCCATCTCTGAGATTTATAGCCCTAGTCCGAAGCATAGCGTTTATCCATTTTATAATAATGGGGTCAACCCTACGTTCAGTAAGAGCATTTCTCACCTTCCCAAAAGAGATCTTGTCAAAGGCGCCCTCAATTTCCTTAAAAACGGACAGAGCAGCTCCGCCATTGAAAATTTCTCTTTCCGCTACTCTGACGAGCCGTGCAGAGCGGTGCCAGTAGATCTACCTGCTCTATAAGCGTGCTGAAATCTACTCAAGGGCCTATCCATCAGAGTATGGTTCTCCATAAAGTCAGCCACCGCCCTCTCCATTGTCTTCAATAGGAAAGATGTTAGGCTGACCGGTCTGAAGGACTTAGCGTCAGTATACCCGGTTTGGGAAGAAAAACAACTTTAGTTTCCCTCCAAGCCGCCGGAATAAATCCCGTCGCTAGATAGGCTACGAATATTCCCCTAATCCTATCAAGCAGGGTATCTATTCCCCACTGTAATAAGGCTGGGAAAAGTCCATCAATTCCAGCTGCCTTGAATGGTGCAAAAGATAGTATTGCACTTCTGACACCATTCGGAGATATTATCCTTTCAGCCTCAGCTCGTCTTCTCTCACTAGCCCCCCTATTTACAGGAGTCCATGAGTCACTCGAACTAAAGCTTCCAGGAAAATGAACCTCCATAAGCAATTGCAATGTCTCCTCCACTGTCTCAGTCATGTGACCATCGCTCTTGCGAATTAGTCCAATCCTAGAGACAGGGTCTTTAGATATTATCTTCTGTATTTTACATACTTCAGATGTATCCCTCATATTAGAGCAGAAAACCCTCCACGTACTTCGTTTCCGAAGACATGTTGTTCTCTTCAGCTCTCTCTTCTTCTCCTTATACGCATCCGATGAGATCGAGTCTCCCCTCATGTATCGGTTAAAGGCCTTCCTTGTTTCCTTTTTCATGGATTCAATTTCTCCGTTCCACCAAGGTGTCAGATCTTTTTCATCCACTACTGTCAAGGGACAAGCATGCTCGAAAGCTAGCTTAACCGTGGAGATCAATTGTTCCACCGTCCGCACGATTTCGCCCGTGTTGCGAGGTGCTCTGTATGGAGCACCTCCTATATGTACCGACAGATACTCTTCATAACTAGGATGATCAGTATTCTTCGGTATTATTATACGTTTGCGGACTTTCCTCCGTCTACTGCCATACAGTATATCGAACTGGATTGCCCTGTGGTCAGACATGGTTAATCTGTCCACGACCTTCCAGTCCTTAACCTTGTCTAGCATATTGCCCTTCGCGAATCCATGAAGGTGGGTTCTACCCCTCTGTTAAGTACCAGCAAATCGTGTCTTTCTACAAATTCCAACAATTGTTGTCCTCTGTAGTTATCATCTGTGCTGCCCCAAACCGTATTATGGGAGTTGGCATCACAGCCCATGATCAGCGCCATACCTCTTTGCCTGCAGAAACTCACCAGGCTCTCCACCTCCAGTGACGGATGTGTACCTGTCGTCTCATAGGGAAGGTAAGCCGACGCAATAAGAAATGATCCCGAACCACTGCCTATCATTACTACCGTAAGATCCGGCGAGCAGAGATGTGTTATAGGTACTGTTCGTACGCCATGTCACACCAGGATGTATGACCTTAATTTACCATCAGTCTGTGAGTGGTACAGATAGGCGGTCTGTTGAGACAGGCCCCTGATATTGCCTTGGACAATCCAGGGCTCCTGTAGCAAGGCTATATCCAGCTCATCCTCCTCAAAACATCGCACCAACATTGCTGATGCTGCTTTGCTGTTATGAAGATTGAGCTGGCATATACTTATTTTTTCCTGGTATGAGCCCACCACCTTCCCTGATAGACATCTCTTTTCAGAGTTGCCTACCCCCGCACCAGGGAGGACGTCGTGTTCACTGGTCATTTCTCTTGAATTTTACTTCAGCCTGGTCAACTCCGCAGTTGAGGTTCCCCCCTGCTTTCCTAATGGCCTCCGCATCCTCCTTCGGACACCATATCGTGAGCACCACGCCCTCAATTTCTGCATTAGCAAATTTTTCTGCGCGAGTAACCCTCCATTTAGAAGTATCCTTCACGCATCCATTTTGCTTCTGCATCCTTTTCAGGATAATGTCTTTACCCTAGGTATAACCGTGAGCAACGACGATCATCCTGACTTCGTTTCGCAGCGCCTGCAGGGTATCGACTCTTAGTTTAACCCCTTCCCAAAGCTTGGTCAGGGATTTCGCTAGTTCGATCAACCAGCTCTTCGTCGATTGGTTTTTGCACGTGAGTACAATAAACCCATCAACAAGTTTAGCGTTTCCTACGAAACCTATGTCACCAGCATCATCACAAAGGTTATCCAGAGCACACAGCAGTGATGCCTTGAAGACATTCACAAGTGTGTTCTCCAGAGGGCCCTCCATAGATATGTCAGTGACACATACAGTGAGATCTCTATTTGCAACTAGTGCAAAAGATGGTCTCACTTTTGCACCAACCTTCGGCCTAACACTAGTACTACCACTACTGGTCTGCTTCTGGTTAGTGCCCTTTTTAGCCACATTCACTTCGACAACTTTTGAGGGTTGTCCAATGGGCTTTTTTTGAGGATTCTTCTCCTTCTGCTTACGGACCTTTTCCGAAATTTTAGGGTTGTCACCCTTAAACCTCTTCAAATGTCTTTCAACTTCTGGAGTCGTCTCCTCGCTTAAAAGGTTATCAATCCGATTTGTCATCTTGTCAATAGCCTTTTTCTCCCTTTTACGTTTCCTCTTCTGCCTTCGCCTCTCAATTTTTGTTTTGAGCTGCAAAGACTCCGACTCAATGTTGCAGGGAACGTTTGAGGTTCCTGCTTCCGAAACAGATTTGCCTAACCAAACTTGGGTAGGTGCGTCCAGTTCTTTCACATTAACCTCCATTGCCTCGGGAGTATCTTTGGCGACTAACTCGTCCACCCCTCGCGAGGTGTACTTGTCCATCCCCTTAGAATATCTCCATTGGCCAAATACCGGAGTTCCCACAGAGTTTAACCTCTCTGCCTCTTCTGAAGCTACCTTGTCCGTCCCTATAGGAGTCTCACGGTACAACGCCTTAGGAGTACCTTTAGAAATTAACTCGTCCACCCCTTGCGAGGCGCACTTGTCCATCTCCTGGTTTCTCCCATGGCCTATTACAACCGGAGTTCCTTCAGGGATTAATCTGTCTACCTCTCTCGAAACTTCCTGACTCATCCCTTCCATATTCTCTCGGTCCGTTTTGGGTTTTTTATTATTTTTATTATTTTTTATATTACGTTTCATTATTCCCACGAGTAAAGGAGAAAAAGTATCCACCCATACAGAGGTCCTTATGCATGGGTAAGTCTGATTTAAACTGGAGGTCGACAGGTATCCAGAGTTCGCATACTAGAGACCAAGCACCCTCTTGGCCACGCATCCCTGGCGTATGCTGTTCCACCGTGGATTAGGGATTTTTTATAAGAGAGTTTTAACTTCTCTCCGCTCGACTTATTTAGCCAGACTCCTAGCAGAGACATGACCTACCTAGGAACCTGCTACCAGCCGCCACCACGAGGAGGTATAAGTCTGAACTTCTGCAGTGTACTCTACGACAACCGTAGCTATGTACCTGCCAGCTGATGGCCAAGTTAAATTAAAGGTAAGAACATCTTACCTTTAGTAAATCGGATTTTGTTAGTTTAAAGAATACTCATAAAAACGAAAAACGATAACATCATAGCTTTAGTTATCGGCAAGTTGTAATAATGGGCCTAAGATTACAGCATATGCAGCCAATGTTAAAACACTTTACATAAAAGAAAGCCTCTCCTTTTTACCTGCAGAAAATCCTTCTGGAAGCGCTGTCCGCCAGGTAAATTTCCGCTAAAGTAAATCTCGAATATTTTATTGCCCCTTGTAAAAGAAAAAATTGTGCAAAAATACAAGGAGACGGATTTGCTTCGCCACTGAACGGCAATAGATGACCTTTTTATTAATCGCTAAGTGCAATTTCCAAAATTCAGAAACTCACTTTTGAGACAAATAATTTTTTTTTTATTTTAAATAAAAAATTCTGTACGGTGTCTTATTATAGAACAAAAATACGTAATTAGGTCCATATTACATTGTGTTAGTGATCATTAAAAACTTCTATTTTTGCCAGTAAATGCCAATTAATGTGTAAAAAATTCATATAAATCAAGCACCACAAATCACGCATTCCGGCACTAAAAGTAGCAATTTTATAACACCGTTCGGGCATGACTTGAACTTATACGGCGAATTATACAGCTGCTGTCAGCAATTCTACATGCTTAAAAAGTCCTAAGTAATTGGAAAAAAATCATCTTCTATACTCTACTTTCTCAACACTGTAATAAACTGCAAACAATATTTTATTTATACGACTCTGTTGACATAAAATTCACAATTTTTCTTTAATAACAAACAAGTTTAATTCCGACAACTTGAACTAGACTGACTGACATCTGCAGGATTAAATTAACAATCTATGTGTTTTATTGTTGTTTGGGTAATAAAGTTTTTTTTATTATTTTTTGCTTACATTGAAGCTTTATCCCCTTTGTTTGTCACTTGTGTTAATTTTTATGTTTTTATTTCCCTGAAAGCATTCTCTTTGTTTTAAACAATTCTTGAAATGATTGTTGCATATTTTATTACTACATCATAAATTGTCAAAAAGGAAATAAAAAGGCATTAAATGTAATTAAGTTTGTACAATATAAGCGTTATTGAAGTGAACAGAGTTAAGCAATGTGATTCAAAGTCCGAGAAGCAATATTAGATATCATATAGTGTTAAAGAGGATTAAGGCAAATTACTATGGTTGTTCCTACCCTGGAGAAAACGGAACTGGCATAAAAATTGTCACTTGACTGGTCTTTTGGGAATAGGTCACTTTATCATGACGTTGTCATAGGAAAGTTATGAATTATTACCATCTTTTTTAAGGTACTTCAAATGCATTCTCGTAAATGTGGTTGAAAATTGCAGTAACTAAGGTGCACTTTGAACTTTGAAACATAGGGACTCTAGATATAGATAACTCCATAGGCCTCATAGTTTTACCATTAAAGCTTCCCGAGATATGAAATAAATTTGGTATACAGGTACGTCTGATAGAAAGAGTAAACAAAAAGATCTGAAAAGGGGCAGTTTTTATTTAATTAGATAAAGTTCAAAATAAATTATTATCAGTGTTTATTTTTCTTACAGTTTCAGAGATATTTAAAAAGGTTTTGCTTAAAAATTTTATTTTTTCTTTAAAACAGTTGATTTTTTTTAAATTCCTAAAAACTCAAAAATGCATATAAGGGGAAATTATGTTCTTATGTGATTTACCTATATATGTTACCAATACAATAAGTCACAGTTCACTAAAATCCATTTAAAAATATTGACTTTTTACACAATAAGTTTATAGTACCAGATTGTATAGAAAAATTGCCAAATCAGAACCCGCGCCTAACAAAAACCACTCTAGAAAATTTCACACTTGTTTAGGGTTGCAATCTTAATTTAAGAAGAAAAAAACAAGTCTCGTTTTTGGGGTTTTAATTCTTCTATATTTCAATTTCAGTTACAAAAAACCACAAAATATTTACTGACGTTAAGAAAATAGTTTTTCGGGACATTTTCTGTGGTATTTTTTATCAGAACAATGACATTATATGGCGATCCCATCAGCGTTAATGTCTTTCCATTATTATCATGATATCCTGGCGGAACTGCTCTTCTTGTTCTTCACTATAATCACTTATGTTGTGAGGAAATTTTTCCACATGACTTTGCAAATAATGCAGTTTTGTCTATTGTTTCTAAATATTGTTCGGCTTTGTTGTTTCCTTCCAAGTCCTTAACAAAACACACACAAAGCTCGTGTACGATTATGCTTCTAGTTGAACCTGATTCATTCGATTTGTAAAATCTACGTTGTTTATAGGAGTACGAATTTTTGTCTCTCCAAATTTGATCGTTTTAAGCTTTTCTATGCTGAGACTAGTGGAGCGATATTTTAGCCTTGCAATTATAACGAGTGTTGAAACAAAGATAATATTTAAAAGAATAAATCACTAAGTGTTTGAATGGGGCTAATATTAGAAGGAATAAGATAACTTACATAAAGCAGAATTTAATAACTAAAACAATCGCATTTGATCAGTAGGGCTTGCGAGATTAATGTAGTACAAAGAGGTTTTGCCACGATGAAAGTATGTGTTTGGTCAGTGCGGCAAGTCACAAATTACAAACCGCTAGTAGACCATTCAGTCAGATTGATTTGTGACTCCATATTAGCTGCAAAGTAGCACGAAAAAACATTTGTTTGAAAATGGGATAAATTATCTCTATTAAATAAGCAGGGCATATCCCCTTGAAATAAAAACGTCCTTATATTTGTCTTCAAGCCACTCGTTTAAATTTATTTTGAGCAAAGTTATGCTGCTGTACTCGTAATCTTTTCAGCAAGAAACACAACTAGAGAAAACTGTAGCAATCGATATTATTTAGTGCCAGCTGTTGCAAGATTATTATTGTTGTTTTGAAATAAACTGCAATTAATTTGAGCACAAAGACTTTTGAACAGCACAAGGAAATACGAAGATTGCGAAATTAAAATATTTATTTGTTTCAAAGCTGTTTTATTACAAAAAACAATTGCAAAACTGTTTCTTGGCTATTTAAATCTTTGTGAAACAGAAATTAATCAGTTTATCGTGAATATACTAAATTAAATTATAAGTGCTGTTTACCTGTTTCTGTGGAATGGCCCATATTTTAATAGGAAAAATTTATAAAAGTAACATTCGTTACGGCCTACTTAAAAGCTAAAATTTTTTAAGGTTTATGTAGGAGTATGAATTTAATAATCGCAAATTTTGTACTGCGGATAACAGCTTATGTGCGAATAAAATTCTTATCGTCGTATTGCTTGAGCATAATCAATGT
Source organism: Phania funesta (assembly GCA_963932375.1). Lineage (NCBI taxonomy): Eukaryota > Metazoa > Arthropoda > Insecta > Diptera > Tachinidae > Phania > Phania funesta. The sequence continues at coordinate 94,887,763 of OZ010653.1, read as the reverse complement.
AAGAATCATATCGAGATTGGCGTATCAGCCACAAACTGAATTTAGCATTTAAAATTAATTTAATTATTAATTTATAAAAAACGATTTTTAAATTTATTGTTTGATGTAAACTTTGTCCAAGTTATAATATCAACAAATTTTCTTTTTTAACAGAAATAGTAAACAGCGAACGAACCTAAGCCTAAGAACTAAATTACTTATTACGAATTTCAATTTTCTTTTTGAATGAAGTTCCCAGGGATTAATTGTTTTTTTATCTAAACATAAATTCAATAAAATAATCAATTACATCGATTGAATCTTAATTTAATTTAAGCGAAATTCAAACTACACTTTTAATAGGTGACTCTTGTGTGAAATGTAGATTATTTCTTTCTAATTAACATACAGGAGCAGATAAAATTATTTATTACTTTTTGAATAAGTACTTTAGTAATTGTATATTTAGAACTATGTGACTTTGTTTTTCTAATTTTATTTCTTATCCTACAAAGGGGAATTTTCGATGTTCTCAAAATAGACATTTGGTGGCGCAATGACTTAATAAATCTCTTTCCACCAATCTCTTCCTTCAGCTTGGGAAATAGAAAACAGTCACTGCTATTTAAGTCTGAAAAAATGCCTTTTCAGGTAGCAATTCTTGTGGGTTTTTGACATTGCGTATTCATATGTGCAATCCTTGTTGAATGTGTCGAATAATTTGGTACAGGGTGTCCGCCAGGAAGGTATACCACTGTGTTGGTTTATAATTTTTTATTAAATGAAAGAGAATGGATCGTATATTGATAACTGTTTTATTCAATGTCGGCAATTATGTATGGAATACAATATCAGGTAAATGTTCGCCTCTGTTAGCATCACAAATGCGAGTCCTTTTGAACACATTCTTCATTACATTCTCACATATTTCACGTGGTATTTCATTAATTTCATCACGAATATTTTGTTTGAGTTGCTCCAGATATCCCCACAAATAGAAGTCCCAAGCAGTCAAATCAGGCGACCGTGAAGACCAAGCTCCTGAGCACGTTGTCAAATTGAGGTTGATGGATTGTTTTGAACACTTTCTTGAACTGCAGTAATGTTTTCAGATCTTGCAGTACGTTGTGGTCTATGCTAGGGCATGTCACCTACAATCCCTCTTTCTTCGAAATCATTCACTCATCGTCACAGTAATCGATGATTGACTTTGATAGAATGTTTTAACGATTAAAACACGTTGGTTTGCCGAATATTTTTCCATAATAAATTTGCCACATCTCTACTTCACGACTGCCATCTATGAACAGTCAAGACTAATGTTTACCAAAATGGCGGAAAACAAAGTACTATACCTTCCCGGCGGATGCCCTGTATTAATTCCGCCATATTTTGTTATCAATGCCACATGTCGTCTCCATAATAGAACCTTAATATAATGTTTAGAAAGTGTGTAAAAAACTAATTCCATTTTGCTAGTATATAATGATTTAGATTTTCCTGTCTTCAATGAATTTTATCGTATCAACTAAACACTTTTCTTTCTGCTCAGGTTAAATATTTTTTTTTAAATACACTTAAATTACCGACATTAGTTATAAAAAATTTTCACTGGTATAATTGAAAAAATATATCTTCAAAATTTGCATATCAAATAAAATTGTATTTTTTAGCAGAAGGAATAAAAAAGGAACATAATCCTAAAAATTAAATTACTTAATATTAAAAATTTAAGTTCGACGTCAAACAATAAATTGATCTTCAGAAAATATATTTTACCAATTTAGATTATTATTGACAATCAATGTCTCTACTTGATATCTACAAAACATTGTTTTAATTGGCAAAGCTATTTTGCTTGTAATGCTCTGGTTTTGGAAACAATTTTTGTTTGTACAAATATGTTGTGGTATACGGACATTCTCCATAAAATTTAATTTAACATAATCAATAAAAATGTATAGTGTTGTTTTCTTGTCTCTTTGAAAAACTTGAATAATTTAGAATAAATTTACACTAGCGGTATTTAGTGTTTGATGCAAATGGTCTTGCAAAAGTGCCAAGGCAAAATAAACAAGTTTTATATTGAACTGCAGAAATGAGCTACAATATTTTGCATTCACACTTTTGCAAATGATCTTGCACCAAATACTGAATGCAGCTACTGAGCTTACAGATCTTGTGTTATTTCTTTAACTCTAGAAGAATCAGCCAAAATTAATTTTATGATGTTTTTAACAGTGTTTAACCTTGTAAAATGTATCAAATTTTTTTTTTATTTTTACTAATATCGCCGATATATCTCAAGTTTTGGTGGCGTAAAATTTAAATGAAACAATAAGTTTTAAAATTTTTTCTAAAAAAAAAAACAATTTCCTTAAATCGGTTTAAACCATTTTGTCTGCCGCTTAGCTCTTTACATATTTGCTATCATGAGTATAAGAATTAACAATACTTCGTTATGAAATCGACGACAGACAAGAAGAAATGCTGCATTCAACGGTCACTCTTTTTGAACAGTTCAAAAATATATACAGTTGAATATCAACTTCTATATCCAACTTAAAAAAAGCAACATCAAGCAATATAATAGAGAAAACAGAGATCCATTACGGTCGATCAAATCGTGTACGATAACTCTAACAGATTTGTTTTTTGTACTGGAGTTGATGGTCGTTCAGAAGTGAATCATTTAAATAATTTTTCGACCAAACTTGAAGACCTCTTTCTCTGCGAATCCCTTTCAGCTAACAGATGGCGGCGTCTATGATCAATAACATTTGAAGATCTGCAAATGACCTCTTCGATCTATATAATCGACTCATATAATCGACTCATTGACAATGCAAAATTATTTCAAAGTCGGCTGAATACCAGACTTTACCCACGTCAGAGGGATCAATTTTAAAATCTTGCTTCATAATGGAGACCGTGGGCACTAAAGAAAATTTAAGGTCACTAGAATAAAAAGTACTGCTAAGGAAAGTATGAAGATTTTGTGTTTGAGTTGTGTTCTGCAAAACCTTTATCTAATAACGAAAATCTCGTCCTAGAGTAAAGTCTTTCCTTAGGTTTAAAAAGACCGAATTATATTTACAAAATAACATAAAAGAAATTTGAGCATCAGGTAAATGCGACTAGTTAGAAACGCACTGTGCACTTAGTAATTACATAAGGAACCGAAAGAAATTTGTTCCCTTGAATCAAAAATGATTATTTAGAACTGTTTAATGTTGGCATAAATTTACATTTCTATTTTAAGTCTGACCTCTGACAAGTTTGAAATGATGTAGCTCGAAGAGTATGAAAGTATGATGTTGCCATTAAATAACCAGTATTCAACATCATACTCTTCGAGCTATAAACAAAAATATATTTCAGCAACTACTTGTACGAATACAAAACAAGATTTACTCATACTAACGGGAGTCCTTTTACTCATACTAAATCTTTATTCATTGAAGATATTGGCTACACATAAGCGATGATGATACGAAAATGTTAACAGAGAACTGAAAAATGTTATATTTGTATCAAGCTAATGGATTGGAAATGTTGCATGAGTAGTATTTGTGATTAAATTGTCTTGAACGTACAAAGATAAAAGTAAATACAACAAACTATTCTATTAGAAAAGTAGTAATGTTCTACAGCATTGCACTTAGAACGTACTTAGTCATGCATTAAACAGTGGATCCTACTCCAATGGCAAGTGAGAGGCAAACAAATTGTTTTCATAAGTGGCAGTTGTTTATGGTATTTTTACATGAATAAGGTGTAATCTGTAAAAGAATTGCTTATTGAATTTTATTTAGGTATTCCATAGATTTAGCAACATAGAGGCTATGGCTTTGTGCGGAGCTTCAATTCAAGATTCCTATTTGCGGTTGACTCTTTCATAAAGACCCGGCTGAATTTTAACCATAGCCTGCATTACATTACATTTAAAGGCATCGGCTGCTGCTGTTGTTTGCTATAGGAAATCCCTCAAAAAATAGCCTGATAGGGTAAAAACGTGCGATCCTCAAAACATAACACTACTTTTTGAGCAAGCAGAATCCATGTGGCACTTAACGCTATCCTGCTGGTACCACATGTTCACGTCAATATCGTTCACTTTGAGTTTAAAGAAATCGTTTATTATTGATCTGTATCTTTCGCCGTTGCTGGTCTCACCAAAGTCATTCTAGAATATGCCGCTGTCACCAAACCCAAATAGTAACTTAGCGTGTTTAAATTTACTCCTATTACATCTAGCGTTGTTCCAAACAGCAAATCATCCGGAAATCAACCATGGCGCTAAATATGAAATTTTTTGTCTCAAATTGGGATGTGTTGTAAACGTTCTAAAGACATTTAGTAAACAACGGCATTGTCTATAGATATTTACTTTTGTTTATTATTGTTGATCTTATACGGGACAGATTTAAATCCCAACCTGGTGTGCAAGAGTGCGAGGGTTCTCCTGCACATTCTCATGGAACTAGTCTTGCGAAACAATCTGGCACTTGCGTTCCAGGGTCAACTAGTTCCCATTTTACTAATATTTTTGTAGCTACTGGTTGAAGTTTGAAAATACTACCTCCTTTTAGATGTAGGATCCAGCAGTCCTCGGAGACTGGATTCCCCATCTATGCTGGTAACATTGTACCAAGGTGGAAGGGCCTCCGAAGGCATACTCATTAAGATTATTAAGTTTTATCAATTGGACGTACTGTTCATCTCTTTAACACGTCATTAACGACTAAGCAATAAAGCAATATAGCTAAAACAATCTGGCTGCCACAAACTATCGACATTGACTTGCCCTTGTTTGAAAACCATTTATTGCCAAATCTAAAGTGTATTTTTCTACAGAGTAATGTAAAGATAAGTCAGTAGTAACGCAGTAGCACTATTGCTTTCTTCATTTTAATGATTCTAGAAAATGTAAATTATGGAATGGCTCATACATGGTAAGGTTTTTTTTTTGGTATAACTGCCACAATTTATTTCTATAAAAAAGGATAATAATACGTAAGATGCTAAGAACAAATCTTGATGTGATAAAAGGCCACATAAGCTCTTTTTATGCTCTATTATGATTATTATCGATACCCTATGCAATTCGACCTATTTAATATTATATGCGAATTTCATCTCTCATTCTAACATATTTAGGATACGAATACAGCCAATTAGGTTATTCTGTGAGTGCCCATATACAGCTCTTCGAGTCAGGGTGGACGTGAAACTACTTTTATCTTACGGGAGTCGAGAGCTTAGAACATGCTCAAATGTCTCATAAATCAAGTCGTAGAATCTGCATTTCATCGTCTCTGATTCTCTTATATTAATTGGTGGTATCGTAGCCCGCAGTGTCTGGTAAACCACCCCTGTATAATTCTGAGTTCATTCTTATCTAGCCTCAGCATCTTTTGCAATTTTTCCTAACACAGCGTAAGCAATCAGGCGGTTCGTTCCTAGCATAGCCCTTGTGGCCCTATACCCAGCATAATGTAATATTATTTCGAGTTCATAAGTTCATTTAGAGACTTAATGCAGACCATGACAACCCTTGATCTCACATGACATGTTACTAAGGTCTTGAGTGCTGCCAGTCTCTTCGACATTATAAAAATTTTTATACCCTTATTCTTCTCCTCAGGCCTTTTCTAATACAAATGACGATAGCGTAGGTTTAAGCTTGAAAATTTTAGGGTATTTTTCAATTAGAATTTCCCTGTGGACATTTGGTCTAACTATTCCTGCCTCAGTGCTGCCATTTTCCTGTTTTCCTCACTTGATCGGCATCTTTATGCCACACCAATTGGTTCCTACATTTATAAGCAACACTGTTGCATATGCACACATGAACTTTTACATACGAAAATACAAGCTTTAATATGACCATAAATACACAAACTTTCACCCACAACTTTGCATAATTATGTATTTATGTATTTAGCAAACTTAAGAGAAATCAAAATATTTAAGACCGGAATAAATTAATATCCAGGAATATGTATTTTCATTAAATAATGTGCAAACATTTCTACATCGTGTCTAACGAAGAGTCAAAGATAAGTTAAAATATGCATGTATGTTAATTATGAAACCAATTATGTGTTTTTCATGTGGAAGTTTAAAGATTTGGGCAAATTACAAAAAAGTAGACAAACACAAATAAACTCTTAATTAGAGAAAGTATAACAATATAATAATGAATTTTGCAGGACCCAATGTGCATGAGTGAGATAAATGGTTAAGTAAGCTAAGAAAGACATTTTTCGGTCTCAATATTAAATTAAATAAAACACACATAAAGGTGTTTTTGATATCAATGGAGACAAAACTGGTCGTGTTTTGTTGCTCGAGGTTGAGCCTTGTTGAAGCCACATATCGTCTAGTTCATAATATTCAATTGCAGGCAAACAAAAAAAAAATTGGTAATCATACGGCCTTAGCATTCTGAGTTGACGGTAACGGTTCTTTCCGCATAATTTGTGGAAAAAATATAGTTCAATGACACGTCCCGACCATAATGGGCACCAAACTGTTATGTATTTCGAATGCAATGGCTTTTTCACAATCACTTCTGGATTCTCCGAGCCCCATATGCGACAATTCTTTTATGTATATTTTCTTTAAGTTATAATGAAAATTTATAAAAAATTATAAAAAAAAACAATGTCTTATCAAAAACGTCGAAATTTTAACAAAATCGATGTTAAAAAATATATAAAAAATCAAACTTCAACACAAATGGTGAATTCACAAAAAAGTCAAAAAATTAAAAATTAAAAATCTACAAAAGTAATTGTTAAGTAATTTCAATCTTAAATGTTGGTGAAAATAGAAGTTGTTTAGACACACAATTTGTAGATAAGACACGAAGAATGTTGATAACGTGTGTAGCGGCATAGAAAATGCATTCCATTCAGCTAGATGTCTAATGGAATTAAAACTTTTACTGTTTTCAACAAGGTTGTCCATATTAAATAAATAATTATATTTCTGAATAGAAAGAAAAAACGAACTCATGCCTAAAGATTGAACTTACTAAACAATTAATAATATTTGTAGTTCGGAAAAAACAATAAAATCTACAAACATATTTCAATATAACAAAGATTATAAATTTGACTAAAAATCTGAATTTGAAAACAAAAAAGAAATATTCCACAATTCGAAAATTCAATTCAATCCAAAATTTTGCAATTTCACCAAAAGCCACAAATTAAAAAACAACATTATTAAAGCGTCAAAATAGAATACATGTTATAAAATTAAAAAAAAAAAAAAAAACAGAACTTTCAACACAATCTAGAAATTTACTGATTTTTGGAAAGTATATATCCTTTCAAAAATTTTAAATTACCAAAACAATAAAATTTTCCAAAACAAAAGCAAAGTTTTAAGAAAATTGCATCAACAAATTACGAAAAATTCAGAATTTTTAAAAATTTTTAAAAATTCACTATAAAATTTAAAATCTAGAAATAAATAAATTGATTGCAAAAATACCACAAAATCTAAAATTTACAAAATTTTAAGATTTCAAACTTAAATTTTTAATTTTACCAAAATTGTTGTTTCGCCAAAAATTTGGAAAAATTCAATATTCTAAGAAAAACATGGCAATTTTAACAAAATTAAAAAAGCTAATTTCTTACCCGGAACAACATATTTTAAAAGTCAACTTTATCCAAAATGTGAAATTGCCTCAAGAACTCTAAATTTTATCAAATATTATAAATTTTACTAAAAACCGGCTACTATCTACATTTGACGTAAAAGTCAAAAAATGATCTAAAATTTATAAGCGTTCATAGACTATCAAGAGAAATTTTAAAATCTGTAATTAAGAAACCGATCAAAAGTGCTTATAAAACGAAAGAAGAGTTTAAATGTAAAAGAAGTCGACTAAAACCGGAGGCGAAAATTAAAGATCGCAAAACAATTCTTTGCAGCGGGAAAAATTTGTAGTACATTTTTGGTGGTTAATTTCATTTATCAACATAAACGAACGGCAGCATATTTTAAATACTGGAAACGTAATAACAAAAATTGTAAACTAAACAACGGAGCTGCCAACAAATATTATCAATAATATTGTCCACACAAGTTTTGGGCAATTTTAGAACATTTTTTTACTCTGTTATATAAATATAAAGGTATGATAATATATACGTAAATAAAAACTAAGTTTTGGTTTTATTATATTTAAAGCAATTATTATCGTAAACCTCACCTTTTCTTGTCCGTATCCTACTTTGTTTTACCGCCAATTTGGTAAACATTAGTCTTGACAGTTCATATTTGGCAGTCGTGAAATAGAGACGTGGCAAATTTATTATAGAAAAATATTCGGAAAACCATTTTATCGTTAAAACATTTTATCAAAATCAATCATCGATTACTGTGACGATGAATGAATGATTTCGAAGAAAGAGGGACTGTAGGTGATAGGCCCAATCATAGATCACAACGTACTGCAAGATCTGAAAACATTACTGCTGTTCAAGAAAGTGTTCAAAACAATCCATCAACCTCAATGTGACAACGTGTTTAGGAGCTTGGTCTTCAAAGAGCGATTTTGGCCACAATTTTGCTTAAAGATTTGCATTTGTTTCCATTTAAGATACAATTGACACAAGAGTTTCTTCCAGAACACCATTTACGCCGCCGTACTTATGACAATAGGATGCTACAGCTCGCCCATGACAACCCCTATTTTCATGAAACAATCATAATGAGTGACGAGGCACATCTTCATTTGAATGGATATATGCCACATCGCATACAGCCAGGATTAGAATGGAATTACTGCGAGACGTCATTCCAAAATAAGTTATTTCAAGGAATGGTGATCTTGATTGTCCTCCACGGTCGCCTGATTTGACTGCTTCGGACTTCTAATTGTGGGGATATCTGGAGCAACTCAAACAAAATATTCGTAATGAAATTAATCAAATACGGCGTGAAATGTGTGAGAATGTAATGAAAAATGTGTTCCAAAGGGCTCGCATTTGTGAGGCTAACAGAGGCGGACATTTATCTGATATTGTATTCCATACATAATTGCCGACATTAAATAAAACATTTATCAATATACGATCCATATTCTTTAATTTAATCAAAATTTATAAACAAAGTAGTATACCTTCCCGGCGTACACCCTGTATACTTATGCATACAAGTAAAAGTCATATCTGGCAATTAATTTAATTTGATTTTCTTAATAATTATTTCAATAACGTTTTTATTATAATGTTGTAAAAACTGAATTGAAAGTTGTCGTAAAATACACATGTTTCATGTTTAACATAAAAGTACAAAGTAAGTAAATTGCTGTCGTATTTTAAAATGCATTTATTTAAATAAATTAAAATGAAATGTGTGTTTCGTTAACATTTATAGACAATACGGAAACTTTTTTAATCTTATTAAAAAGAAATTTTTGTTAAATAAAAAATGAGAGAAAATAAATTAACATGCCTGTAAAGATAATTTGTAATAAGTTTGTGTAAATGAAATTATGCATATAATGTAATGCATGTGTGTGTGTGTGTGTGTACATGTATTACAATTACGAAGGTAAGCCTTGAAATACATAGCCTCTCTCTTAGACTGGGCGACTTATTGAAGAGAAAGGTTATTATTTTAAAATTTTATTTATTTATTAATTTTTTATTGTCCAAAAATCGCAAATTGGTATTGCCCTTGGCTTGGTTAAGCAATTCATCATGAGTGGACTCGCATCGAAGCAATGTTTTAATATAATTCCAAAATATTTTAGATACTATAGTTCGATTTTAAGAAGTGCTGAGGTGCACTTTTAATTAAATCGCTGTTCCTACAACGAGGAAGAAAATGACAATGTCTTTATTAGTTAGTTGTGCATATGTCGAAAGAAATGATATGATATGGAATACCACAGTCAACGGTGAACAGTACAGAGGCCTATATATTAATGTAGGATGACTGAGCATGACTTTAAAACAAACATTTGACAAACATTTTATTTCACGAATTTAACCTGTTAGCTGGCCATCTGGTATGCTTGACTTACCGCCTCTGAAATAACTTTAATATTCGATGCTTAATGCACTAAGAAAAGTGAAAGAAAATTGATAAAATAGAATTCAGGGCGAAAATTAGTGAAATGAACGGATCTAACAAAGTAGGTTAACAGACATCGGCTTCTACGTGAGAAGCACTGGCAGTGGAAGAGGCGAGAAGAAAAAAGTATCAGATATATATCCCAATCATAGGAATTTGGAAGCGGTCAGCTGCTCTCAATTTAGCGCGAATGATGCTCAAGAAACACAAAAGAAGAAGAGGACAAAGGCACGTAGATACAATTGGACTATGCTAAGCAGGATACTTACGCTGGCAACAGGATACGTGACGTCAAGTATTTGAGAGTGATGTAATTGAGCAGCATAGATTCGCGAACAGCAAATGCGGAAATAAATTACTAGACATTATCAAGGAGATTGATGACCTTCTAACATCACAGGATCCTCTCTTCTCCAAAATCTTCATACATTCTGAGACAGCCCTCCTACACATTAACATATAAATATACATATGTAGTATTATTAACTTTTAACCAGATCAAAAGTAATAAAAATTACACCTTTTTTATGTTAAATGTCATATAAAAATTATGTTCTTATTTAATTTTATGCGTAAGTATTTATGTAGTTGTATATAAAAGCTCACATACATATGAGCGAAAAAATTACCACTCGTATATGAATTCATATGTGCTTGCAAATTTTATTAAAACTCATACTTATCATAAATATAATAAAAAAATACGAGAAATTATTAAAATACAATAAGATATCGTAAATGTACGTATTAGGGTTATAACATTTTCCAATCTTTTACACACATTTAGATAATGATGGAATTGCTGCGTGGGCTACAAAAAAAATATTAAGATGTTAAATTGTATTTCAGTTTTAAAAGCAATTAACGTTGCAATTTTTCTTTTTTTTAATTATATTTAAAATTTGCTTTCCCAAGTTTTAAAAACTTTCGGTTAATTTTTTTATATACGATTATCAAAGTTCTCAATTTTTAGCATTCACTTCCGAAACATGTTTCGCTTTTATAGATACCGTAAAATTATACGTCAGAGATTATATTTTTTCCCCTCGATGGGTGGGTTTCGCTAGGTCTTGCCTTCATTAGGCAGCAGTTAGCGGGGTAATCTTTGAACAATCTACCTAGGCAAAGGTTGTTTGAATTTGATAAGAAATTTGCAAAAAATTAAAAATTTATCAACACTGCCTAAACAACGGCCTTTAATTCTTCTAGTCTTTTGTATGAATAATATGGATTATAGGTAAGAAGCTATAGTCGGCCGGGCCGACAAAATTATGAACTACTAAAGAACTACAGATTGTTTCCGATATTTAAACTTTTCTTTCGTGTTAATTTAAGTGTTTCCTTAGTACTTTTTTATAAATTCTCTATTTTTTGGTGAATTTTAGGCAATGGTCATTAAATTTCAAAATATCGTGAAAATTGTTTTAGGTAACTTCTTTTTGAAAATTGGGTTTTCGTAACATAGTTTTTGGACCTTTGATTTCGTTAAAACAAATTTTTGGCGAAACTGTAAAACTTTGGTTAAATTAAAAATTTTATTTTTAAAATTTAAAAATTTGATAAATTGTGTTACTTAGTTTTATTCCAGTTTTTTTTAATTTTACGGTTAATTTTTGAACATTTCGAATTTTTCTAATTACTAATTTTTTGATGAATTTTTAAGGTTTTGGTGAATTTCCGATTTGTGGTGAAATTAGATTTTTTATATATGATTGTGTAACATATGTTCTATTTCGCCGATTTCATATAATATTGTTTTTTAATTATCGGCTATTTTAAGATTCGGTGAATTTAAATTTTTCTGGTATTTTTTGGAAAAATTTCGGTTTTTTAATAAATGTTGGTTTTTTAGTGGTTAAATTTTTGATATTTCATTTTTTGTTGAATTTAAAATTTTAAGAAATGTTTTGGTGCAATTTTGGTTTTGTAATAATTTTGATTTTTTGGAAAATTATGTTATTTTTGTAAAATAAAATTTTTGAATTATAGTTTGCTTTTGTTTTAGATTTTCGAATCTTGCAGTTTAATATTTTGGTGACTTTTTAATTTTTTTATGAATTTGCTGGTGAATTCATCAATTGTGGCGAAGTTTAATTTTTTATATAATCGTTCAATATCCATTTTTGTAAGATTTCGACGCTTTTCAAAAAGTAGTGATTTTTTCTTAGTTTTTTGTGAATTTTGATTTTCAAAATTTGGTAAATATTTTTTTGGTAAAATTTTGGTGTTTTATTAAATTTTGATATTTGGCAAAAAGAAATTTTATATTCCAGTTTTTCGAATTTACGGTGAATTCATGTATTTGTGGTGAATTTAGTATTTTGATGAAGTTTTAAATTTTTTGCAATTTTTTTGTGAAATTTCGATCTTAAGAGGGTTTGGGTTTTGTCGTATGTTTCGAAATTTGTAGGTCTTTTAAACATTTGTTCCTTCGGTCCAATATTTAGGTCCGTGAGTAATCTAGAGGCCTCGGGATGATTAATCCAGTAGAAGAACTTTGTAGCGAATTTGATAGGTTTCCGAATTATCGAATTTTATAGCCTAGTGAAAGCCGTTTCCACGCAAGAGTGAAAATACCATAAAAGATAGAAAAATGTTTTTTTTCGCGCTGATCAATTTGATCCCAGTTTCAAGATCATGGGTTTTCTAGTGCCGTTCGAAAATTGATTTCTACATCGGGCAGATATCGTTAATCGAAATGAATATTGCAGATGTAATGCCAAATATGTGCAGTATGCAATCCTTTGATATATTGAAGTTTCTTGTAATTTGAGATGCCTCTTCGATAAGCATCTTCGAAATCCCGGAACCTCTACAAAGACTAGGAGGCTTGTTAACGGCCAGCCAAAGTGTTTGTATTTTATTATGCTCAAAAATTATTATTTCAACAAAAAATAAAAAATTCTACAGAAAAAACGTATTTTAAGAGAAACTGCGAAACCCTTAATACATGGCTTTTTAAGTTTTTTACGTTCAGCTGAAAATGTAATTTTTATTCCTCTTAAATTTTTGTTTGTTTTTAATAGTATTATAAACCTAACATAAGAAATATTTGTGTAAATATTATTCACAGTAAAGTGTTCCCTTAATTTTACAACTAATAACCCCCAGTGATTTTCGTTTTATTTATGAAATACAAAATATGTGTTATACAAAAACGTAGAATAATATCTTATATTCACCATAACAAGTTCACCGTAATGGAAGTACTTACAGCAAATTTGGGGGCCAGAGCGATTTCTTGTGTAGTGTACAGTCTCGACCATAAGAAATTTTACAAAGAAGAAAAATAAGTAAACTCCAGTTGGATCAATAACTTTATGTTAATTTACTATCTTAAATACAACCAAATAAATGCCAGTTAAAGTGATTTCAAAACTTCATAAACTAATTTGGATTTTTGCCAGAAAAGAAATAATTTCGTTTTATATTTTTGCTTATGAAATTATGTAATTTTGTTTCAGTTTTAGGGGTTTAGTTTTAAAATACGAGTAGTTTGAAGTTTATTTTAGAGATTTACTCTCATAACATCTTAGTTTCGGAAACCATAGCTCACTCTGTACTTACATTTAGTCATGGCAATAATTTTTTTTTTGAATAAGTATAGAACTGTAATCGAATATTGTTATTAAGATAATAAGTTATAGTCTTAAATTCCATTTAGTTACCATATTGTTATGTATTCTTACATTGTTTAAAAAATGGTTCTATACATGGCTTTATAGTTTTTCAGTTGAAAGTGCTTTCCACAGATATATCCAGTTTGCTTATGATGTATCGTAATTTAAATTTAAAATCAGTGATATCAACTAAAGAAAAATTAAAATGTGTAAAATTATTGTTGTCTCATATTTATGCTGTACGAGTTCACAGCCCTGCGTCTGTTACTACACATGTATACTTTTAAATAATTCCCTGTTGTAAATCGTCGTTTTTACAGCAAAATTATGAACACAGTAAAGATAAATAACAACACAATTGCAAACACATTCGCTTTCGGACTTGATATCCCTGCAAGCATTATCAAAGTTCAATATTTCATTCGATGAGAACAAGTTAGTTATTTGTTTCAGAACTTACTATTCAAATTAAACGCGCCTGATATATTCTTAAAATTCTTTGTTTTGTAGGTTGACATATTTTAAACATCTATTTGAGCGCCATCTGACGGCAATATATGAGTAACATTTAAAGGAAGTAGTGCTGGCATTAGCATAATGAAATAATGTAAAAAATTTTTGCTATTAAAATTTATGGCGCGAATTGCGCAAAGTATTTATTACTCCGTTCCTCGGTCACGATAAAAGTATGTAAGGCAAAATATATATCTGTCGAAATTTACGACTTCATCTGCTTTTAGTGACTTTCAAACAAAACAGATGATAGCTAGCAGCACTAGTGAATTGCAACGATCATGAAAATAGCGATATCATATATGGCGAAAAAATGTTTGTAGGGAAAGGATACAACGTGAGATTTAACACGATGTATAAAATTGTAAAAATCATAAAAATTTAAGTAAAGAAAAATCAGATGATGGAATACAATGAACAAACATAAAATTATACATAACAAGCTTTTAATTTTCCCAACACGTACATGTGTGACAAAATAAAAACAGAACAAAAATGTTTGCTTTTTACAATGAATGTCACAGACACGCATGTAGAAAACTTTTGGTTTTATAGCTGAATAAAGTAAAATGTTTACCACACCGTATTGTAAACTCTCACCTCTCCTAAGTATTATCTGCGCTTAAGCCCGACGCCTTCAAATAGAACAGGCGATGAGTTTAGGCCCTTTGTAATATACTGCGATTTATTTCAATAAAGTAGCCCTAGGAATTTAGAACTTCCATAAGAGTTACAAATTTTGGTTGATTATATGCTACTCTGCATTTCCAAATTCAAACAATAAAATATTAGGCACAGGCGGATGTTGATCAGGTTGACTTGAATGATATTAATTGGCCTTTCAAATCATGACAAATTACAAAAAAAGAATAATTCACAAAAAAAACGAAAGTTTACCAAAACTAAAAAAAATATGTAATAAATTATTAGTAGTGTATACTTCATGCCGACTATAGCATCTCACTAATTTCTCTTATTTTATTTTTTTATTAAAACTTGATAAATTGTTGGTTGTGTTGGAATTTTGCGATAAATTGCTAAATAAACAAAAACCAATAAAGATTTATATGAAATTCGTAACGCATGTTTTTATATGTCTTTAGCAATTAGACTTGAGCTGCTGTGCACACTGGGATCGTTATACAATTAAATATATGAATATTGTGTACAAAGTGCACATCACGCACAAGCGTTACAGTAAATTACAGTCATTTATGTAGTTTTTCAATACCTACTCTATTCTTAAAAAACCTTTATATCATGCCATCTTATTTATTTTCTATTCAAGTTCGCGAACATTTTAAAACTCTGTTATACATATGTCTTTTCCTGGGGTAGCGCTTTTTCGCATTCGTCAGATTATTTTATTAATTCGTTTTAAAAGAAATTTACAATAAGTATTTATATCTTGGTTCTGCATTACTATTTATTAATTACTACCAATATATTAAATAATATTTTGTGTTCAAATCTTAATATACTATCTACGAATGGGTTGGTAGAGCCGTCAGTTTCTCTATATACGCTATATAGACCAGTTATATGAGACCAGTTTTTTTTAATATCTGGTGACCTTTTTTTGGTATGGGCCACTAGTTTGTTTACGTATTGGGACGAGTATGTTTTTGCTTCTTTCTGGATAGTGAGAACTTTTATATCTCTAGAGATACTTGCATATCTTATATACTGACGTGGAGTCTTACGTAAGGGGGGTATTGTGAAGAACGTTTTGTTTGGAAATCTCAAAAAAAAAAATAATAATAACAGTGATCTTTTTTATCAGACGATTAACGCATTCGAAGTTTACTTCGGATAAAATGTCCCAAACATTGCAAGATGTCAGCCTGTTAGTGCAATCCTTTCCTCAAATTTGGTGATTCAGAAGCCAAGTGTTTTTATAACGTGTTTTGAGACATCTTCCACGAGCAAAGGAAAAGCTAACTCGAAAGATGACATTGAATGTTAATATTTATTCAGTAAAAAAAATGTTTACCTTTTTTTAAAACAAAACTAGACAAATCGTTGTTTTATTTTTTTACTTATTTTTTTTTACTTCGCACAGTAGGGTTGTGCAACTTAGTAAACTACTTTAAGTCAAAGGGTTCAATGTAAAGGAAAATACATAGTTTTTAAAGAAATTAAGGCAACAATGCGATATGTGTTTTTTTCAAAGGGACTATTGAAGTTACGCTAAGCGCATGTGCGCAATGACAGTTTTTCCCCTCTTTTATGTGTGAGAAGGTTTTGAGCAATCGAAGCCTAAATATACATTCTCCCATTTTTCTCTTTTAGATGTTAGAGATATAGAAGCAATGAAAATTGTATACCATATTTCTAAATATATATTGATTTCCAAATATAAATATAATTAAAATTATAGCTGTTCTTGACCTTTTTTTAAATTTAATTTATTTAAAATTGTCAAAATATAATTTTAATTGATTCTTGATTTGATATTCCTTGACTTGACAAGGGATGACGGAAATTCGTTTCAAAATTCTACATAATTTTAATTATTATTTATTTAATTATTTATTTAATAGAAAGTAACGAAGTTTCTTCCTTGCTAGAGAAAGAGGTATTGCACCGTCTTGAGTTTGGCTTATATCTTAAATATTAAAAAACATTTACAAAAAAAGGGAAATTAAGAATACAATATTAACCATTTCGACAAAAACCTTCAATACAGTACATACAAAACTAAAACAATATTATATAACAATCATATTACTAATACAATAGGATTAATTCCAAGGGAGTTAGTACAGTGCTCCTATAAGAGGATTTTTAGAGTAGTATTCTATTTCTATGCACTCAGATACAGTTTTTGTGTTGCTGATTGTATGCAATCTAGGGTTGGTAAAATGTCATGGTAGATTAAGAACCATCTTTAAGATTTTATTCTGGGCTATTTGAAGGCGTTTTATGTGAGTTCTGGCACAACTGCCCCAAACTGGACACCAATAAAGTAATTAAACTTAAAAATAACTTTAACGATTAACATTTTATTTGAGTTGCTGAGAAGAGAATTTCTATTAATAACTGGTAACAGCAATATTTTATATTAACCTTATCAATAACTTGACAGACATGAGCGTTAGTTAAACCTTAATTTAGTATCTAAACAAGTTCCTAAAAATATAATGTTATTTGACAAATTAACGCTGCTCAAAAGAGTTGAATTATAAGTGGATAAGAAGCAAGATTTTCGTTTCCTCGTAAAAAATAGGCTCATGTCTTATCGGGATAAATATAATTTTTAATTTAAAAAAATATATATTTTTACCATCAAAAAACTTCTGTCAACAAAAACAAATTAATCAAAATAATATTTATTTTTTATCATATTACACCATATAAGTATGTTTACCAATTATTCCAATAATATTTTTTATTTTCTTTTTACGCAAAATTTTGTTTGCGGATAAGATTGGAAGTAAGTATTTCCCTCTACAATTTTCTCGTATGGGATAATTGTTCCCGATTTCTCTTCAAATGGGTAAATGCAAGCCCTTTGACGTGTTATTGAACGCAGATAATGTTGTTTCTTTTTCACTATTATTTGAGTAATTGTACCGTTGCGTTATGCTCACTCTAGTGTAATTTCTAAATTTATATTTTTTTTTGAAATTTGATGTTACCAAAAATTACACACCATATGCTCCGATTTAGTCCGTCTTAACAACACTGCACACAATATTTGTAGACCTTGTTTTCTTCTTTGTATTTGAATAGACTTCCCCCTGTGTATAGTACGTTCGTTAGTCGTAGACAAAAAAGTTAATAAATTAATAATAAATTAATTAATTAAAAGAAATCCTGCTAATTAAGCCGTGCACGAAAACACAGAAGAACTAAAGAAGAGCAGTCTTGAAAAAATTTCCCTGTTTCTAGCAATTATAACTAATTGTGGTCTTATTACTTTGAAATGTTGGATAAGAAGTTGAGTATACATTAACTAAGTAATCTGCGTATATTGCCTCTTCTTCATTTAATTATTTTAACTTAAACATTTTTTATATGGCGAAAAGAATTTTGCCATATGTAATCATCGCGCAGTGAAAGCACTCTTGTTATACATATATAAAACACATCAGTTTAGTATTTGCTTTTGATAAGTAAAGGGATTATCAATACCGGCTGGTCTACGTTGAAGACGAATAACACAAGCTGTGAGGGTGGCACTAATGAAATTCTTTTTTAGTTAAAAAGTTCACGTATGCCCTTATGAATGGAATGTGATATTCTTCAAATGTTCGTTATATCGAGTAGGGCACAAATCGATAGGAAGTCTGGACTTTGAAGAGCAAATTTTACAGACGTCGAGAAACTATCATGGCTTGTACAGTCTATCAGCAAACACCTGCTCTTATTAGAATTTCCGTTATACAAACTCACAAAGCAGCTTATTTTCACTGAGTCATTTCATTGCATTTTAGGTAATGCAGTGAAAAGCAAAAGTGTTTATTGATGTCTTGATAAATTTATGCAATTTTTTTTATTAAAAAATTGGTCACCGCCAATTTCGTATTTATTAATTTGAGAGTTTTTTTCTGTGTGAACTAACTTGCAGAATGACAAATATGCCTATGTTTCTCACTTTAGATCTCGGACATCAAGTCAAATATCTTATTATACAAGATGCTTCAATATCGAATCAGGACATTAAGTAGACTTAAGTATAATTTTGACTAAAAGTTTGCAACTATTTCCCACCTAGTCGAAAAAAAAAAACATAAAAAGCAAGAGATGTGCTTCAATTTCCACACTACACTAATCAGGCCACACTGGGACAGGCCATGTAGGGAAAACAGCTTTGATTACTCGCACATTCATTTATATCTTAAAGCATTTATATAAGTATTTTTTTATTTCCAAACTGGAATATGCGGTTATAATATAGAGTAATTATTTAAAAAAAACTCCTCGCTCGCATCGAAGGAAATCTCTTAAATTTGCACCTTTTCGCTTAAATTTTGTTCATTTACAGTCTTCATATGAATCACGTTGTACACACTTAGGATTGGAGACTTAAAAAAAAACGTTAAGGTTTTTTTTTTAAGATTTTGTCGTCATAGTTTTATATTTATTTATTGCTATTATGTATTAAATAGTCCTTTAATCTGAAGCTTTATAGAATTGAATATATTAAATTATATTAAAATTTTACACTAAATAATAAGTTTTATTAATTGTTACATATTGTTGTTTAACTATTATAGTTTTTTGCGAATTTGGTTTTTTATGGTGCAAATAAATTAACTCCTCTTCTATTTTCCCTCAGCTACAACATGTGTAACGGCTACACCGAACTCTTTTGAGCTCCTTTTACGCTTATTGAACAAAATATTTGTTAAGTTAAACTGAGATGTCCCTTTTGGCAAGAAGGCCAGTAAGATGCTTGGATATACTAGTGTTAGGTCATGCAAACTTTAGGCATAATCTTGCCAAGATCAAAGTTGCAGAAGATGATACTTGCAGACTGTGCCTGAAAGGGGCTAAGACGGTGGCACACATTGTGCGTGAATGTCCAGCACATAAGGCTGGGGACCCCGGGCAGGCATTTGTTAAATGCGAATGCCATGGGGAGCTAAGTTTTAGACAAATACTGGCAAGTACAAGACACTCCGAGGTGAGGAGGAGTGTTGACCGTTACCAGCCAACAGTCTGAAATCACTAGATTCAAAATTAAATGGTAGGGTTAACACGAGACACAATGAAAATAAGGTAGTTGTGAATTAGAAATGGGTTGTTTTCAATCAATTTGGAGATATTTCTTCAAATTCAAATTTTTACACCTATGCAGTTATAGGTGAGGTGTGACATGAATATATCAATGAATGCACGACTTAATTTATATGTTATCCTTCCTCCATCGCAACATCTATCTGGAATTATTTTGCAGACTTCTGAGTTTCCATACTTTTACTTTCCTTAAACATAAACATGTATCATAACATATTTTCGGCGTTACGTTCAAAAGACGCCGTATCATGTAGGTGATATTCTTGCTAACATAACTGAAATTTGTGGATTTATTTGAAAGTATTAAGTGACTTCGTTCGTAGTACCGAGTTTCAAAAACTGACAGAGCTCTTGCTGTTTAATTTTCCGGTAGTAACGCAGGTCTTTAAAAGTGGCTCCAAAACGTTTAGTGCACAAATGCGATCTAACTGTCTCTCTTGCGGATCGGGAGATTTTGTAGTAGTAAATTCTTTGCCTCAAAAAAACTTGAGTTTTCGTACACTTTAACTTCACATATTTTGGTGCGGGAGTCAGAGTTCCACCCGAAATGACACAGAAGCTCAAAGTTAACGAGGCTTATGAGCGTTTAAAATGCGACCCCAGTTTTGTGCGAACTTTAATATCTAGCGACCAGGAACATCTTTTTAAATGCCTTGGTGGCTAAAGCAACTCTCATAAGGTTTAACAAGCTGCAGTTCATCCATCATAGATTTTTAACCGAAAATAACATTATTGAGGCCATCTCCGTACCCAAACTGTTTGGCTCTGAATTAAAAAATATTGGACATGGACGGCATGTAGTCCACATGACCGATTTGGGGAAATATCTGACTCTCTCTGAGAGTGCGTGAGCTGGACACCATGATCGTGCATATTAAAACCAATAAGCTGTACTAGTTCGAGGCATTAACAATCTACCTAATCGAAGCAATGGCACCAATTCAACCACTTCTATGCTGCGGAGTTAGTGAAAATGTGGCCCCTGGGAATATCTCTATTTCAAAACTACATTCTCTCTCTGCTCTCAACTTAACCTAAGCATTCTTTTCAAAGTACCTAACTCGTTATTTACAATTAGATACTTTAAAAATCTACCCATCACAGTTATTGCTGAGTTGTTAGAAAAAAATTAAAATTAAAAAGAGCCACAAAACACTTAATTGCACTACAATTCGCAATTAATTTGCGTTTTATATTCAAATCACACGTTTTAAATAAAAAAAATAAACTGAAATGAGTATTTGCTGCATTTGCAAAAATATTTCAAATAAATTTTGCTAACTGATGGAGTTTTGCAACTGTTGCCTTAAATTGCTAAACCAGTATTTTTTTAAAACTCAATGCAAGTTTTCTGGCGTAAACACTGTTTGTTGCAAATAGAAATATGTATTTTATCTTACTTGTAAAACACACAGCAGCATACATACATCTACATGTGTATATATGAAAGTATGTTTAAGGTATTTGGTAACTCCATAAACTTTAAAGCAACAATGTTGATTGTTGATTTTGTTGTTATTGAAAGTATCAAAGTTAAGTAGTAAAGTAAACATTGTTGTTTAAAAGAATTGTTATTACAAAACAAATTTGACAACACATATAAAAAAATAGGTAAACAAAATCACATATCCTCGCATGACCAGTTGATTTTGAGGACAAACCGAAAGTATTTTAAATTTGTCTATTACGCACCCAAACATTTGTACACAAACGAAAATAATAAAATTTTAAATAGAACAAAAAATAGCAGAGTTTAATATGAAAAAGGGCTTTGAAAGACCATTATCGAAATATGTACTTCTTCTTTACCTCAATCATGCATTAGAAACTAAATTAAGCTATCGAAATATGATCTTTCAGCGAACACTTTTTCGTCATCACTAGATCTTAATTGGACAAAAAAACCTGTTGTATTGTACTCTGGCACTCTTTAAATGTCCAGCGCCGCTTCGCACTGCGGCAAGGAACCGCGAAGTCCAATTGTTTAAGTTGATTCTGAAGCCACCGGTTTATTGCGGCATATTTGCGTAGATCTGTGACCTAAAAGCAAAAGTCTTGGGGGTTCAACTTGGTAATCATATGTTCAAATCGTTCATACACCTAGTACCGAGCTCATAAACCAACATATCACCAATGCCCGTATATTGCCATTGGTCACCATTACTTTGTGGCCATCGCCATAGGCGTTGTTTGACGACAAGTATGTAAGAAGGAAGGTTGAACCACCGGCTTTGTTTCGTAGACAAAATTCAGAAAAATATCCAATCCTGAGAAAAGCAATGCCGGCAGATTTTTACCTTAATATTTAACTTAAAACTGTAAAACACATGATTTATGATTTACTCATTTTGAAATTGAAAGCAAGTGTATTATTGGCTCATACAAAATATATAATAAAAATTTAACTTTTAAAATTAATTGTTAAGTAATTTCAATCTTTAGGCATGAGTTCGTTTTTTCTTTCTATTCAGAAAGAGAATTATTTATTTAATATGGACAACCTTTTTGAAAACAGTAAAAGTTTTTTAATTCTATTAGACATCTAGCTGAATGGAATGCATTTTCTATGCCGCCACGCACGTTATCAACATTCTTCGTGTCTTATCTACAACTTCTATTTATACCAACATTTAAGACAAATGGAATACGAGTACGAGTAATTTCTCAACTTTTGAATTTTTTCCATATTATAGTCTTTTCCTTAGTTGAGAATGAAGTTTTACAACACTCTAACTTTTTCTGTTATTGAAATCTAGGTTACCATATGCAATTTGCTTTTAGCCAACCATTGGTTGGCAATGAAAGCATTGTATGTATTTTTTCCAGTTTCATCCTGGATCTATTTTAGTATCTTTCTGAATAGAAAGAAAAAACGAACTCATGCCTAAAGATTGAAATTACTTAACAATTAATAATATTTGTAGTTCGGAAAAACAATAAAAACTTAACTTTTAAAATTTATCAAATTTGTTTCCCCCACTTGATAAGTGGGTATATTGGTAACAATAGTAAAGTGTAGGGTATTTTAATTATGTCTTAAAATATTCTTAGACAACGTCCAAACAAAGTTGTTTCATTCTTATGTCTATCCAAAATATATAAAAATTTAATGGAATGGATATTGAGGATAGTGCCATCCAGAGAGAACTATTCACATATTTTCAGAAGATACATATGTTAAGTTAAGTATTTTATAAAGAAAGTACTTTGTTTATGATTTTGTTTTGTTACAGGTTTTAAAGAGGAGAGCTCAATCTCATTTCTGTGTTAACCACTGGTTTATATATTTCGTTACTTGTTTTCTTGGCATTTTGTTTTAATTGCTAATGCAATTACAATACAACAACTCTTTTTCTTAGCCATCAGTATATATTTTACTAAAGAGTTTTGCCGATAGCATATTGCATGTCTTATTTATTGAGCAGCATATAAAAATGAATATTGATGAGTTAGACTGACAGGATTAAATATTATAACTAATGCATATAATGAAATTTAATATTTTTGTTTCCAGTAGCGCTAAATAAACCAATTTTTTTAAACCAGCGATTTGCAGCAGTCCATTTATAAATATTGAAGATTAATTAATACGAGGGACTACAATAGAATGCTTAAGAAACAATCATTTTTTTTAATCTCAAGTAGGGAAAAGCTTATTGGCTCCGAGTTATATAAACAAAAGTTCTAAATATAAATTCAATAATTGTATATCACAAGCTTCGTATATTTCGAATAAATTCTGCATTTACATTCGGATGTTGTTGTTGAAATAAAATTCAGTACAAAGAATGTTTTACATGACACCGAAAGGCCACAATGCGTTGAATTGATAAAACATTCATCATACGCATGATGGTCATCATGACAAAACAACAATTTTAAGCAAAAAGGAATTTCTTTAACAAGTTGTCAACCAGAAACAATTTTATAAAATGATAAATGTGTGTGTGTATGTGTGTGCATGTTCTTTTACACATAAATTCCTTTCAATATCTTTCCAACCATTTTATACGAATAAAATATTTATTAAATTCCTTTTTCATAAAAAAAAATTTGAATAAAAAGAGAAAACATGAGCATTAAATTAACTTTAATTTTATTCATTATAGGAAAAACCAAAAAGAGAAAAAATACATATTCAAAACGTAGAACTGGCATAACAGCAGCTGACATCACTTGGATAATACAATTTGTCAACATTAAAATTAAATGTTAAATTGGTTAACATGGTTTTTGTGGTCGATGATGCCTTTTACACAGAGTACAAAGCAGAAATACGCAAAACACACCAACACACACGCGCAAACTAACACACACACACACACACACACATAAATTCTTATTGGTCAATCATATCTGCTACATATAAAAGTAGTTGTTTGTATGAGCGTGCGCTTGTGTTCGTGTTCGTGCGGACAGTTACAGAAATAAAACTGAATTAAAATGCTGAACAATATTTTGCTATATTACTTAATTGCCAACAAGTCAAACATAAAAGATGGTGAGAGTGAGAAAAGCCAGATGTACAGTCACATAAATTTAAATTAAAGAAATTCGTATTTTTTATGTATGAAATTTTTATATCTACGGACATTAAATAAGGAATGTCAAAACTTTATGTTATTAAGTTTTACTAGCGATATTTTTTTAATAATCGAAACACGTAACAACAAGGTAAAATAATATTTCGGTATAATTTTAAAGTGAACTATGACTTTAAATTTAAGCGATATAAGAATAAAAAAAAAGGTTTGACAAATAAATTGTTGAACATAAAAATTATGATATATATTTCAAACATAAAATCGGTACAAATATTAAGTTTTGTATTTAGGAAACGTAACAAGTTATTCACATATCAAATCTCCTTATAATCTCCTACATTAACAATTGTTTCACGACGTTTCGAAACTAAGACAAATAAGAAAATTGTAACGTCTCAAAAAACATCCCTTTGGGGATAATTCTAAAGGACCTGCCGAATAGGCAATCTTATTCTCTTCGAATCATAATCCGTATCATTGTCATTTAAATCTAGATATAACACATCGTAGTCCGGTGTTAGTTGTCTAAATACAGCCATATCGAATGCCTTCCCTTATATATATATATATATATATATATATATATATATATTTTAATTAAAATTATGATGTCTAATTTTTCTAAGCTCCAGGTCATCAATAAAATCTTCCTTATTATAAATTATAATAAAAATTAATTTTATTTTTTCCATTATTGAAAAATTTTTTCATATACAATGAAAAATATTTCAAATTTTCAAAAAACACAAATACATACAAATCATAAAAAACTAAAAAATTAAAAAATGTTTTACATTAATGTGTAGATGTATATATGTACATATGTATAAACAATACATATGTATAATCCTAAATTACATCATCTTATCTTATGTATTAAATGCCTATATATATGAGCGACATTATCTGTATCCGCTTTATAATTAATTCTTTGAGACATTGGTGTTTTACAAATTTGTAACATTTCCAATATGTAACGTTTCTTATAATTTTTCTCAATATTTAGCACTGACACATTTTCAAAGTTAGGACAGTGATTCAATTCAGAACAATGGGAAGATAGAGCTGTTTTATTTGAATTTTTACATCTATGGTCCGACTTATGTCCGGCTATTCTAGTTTTTAGCATATTTTTCGTTGTACCCACATATACCTTACTACAATTCTCCTGATCATTACCATTACAAGGTATTTTATAAACCACATTCGACATTTCCATTTTCTTAATTCTATCTTTAGTTTTACTGAATAATCTATTTAAAGTATTGTAAGATTTATGAGCAATTTTGTATTTATCTCTATTGAAGATTTTTGATTTTTCAAGTCGCTCTGATATTCCTGGCACATAAGCTAAAGACTTATAAATCTTGGGCTCTATAACGCTTCTTGTGTTAACATTTCTACTACTTCTAAAAGAATTTATTAATTTATAAGAAAGTTGCTCGGGAAAACTATTTTCAATTAATATATTCCTGATCCTTTCCTTGTTCTTCCTATGAAACTCCTTGTCACTTATCGTTAACACCCTTTGTACTAAATTTCGAGCTGTATTCATAATAATTCTTTTACTATGCTTAGAAAAGTAGTTAATGATTCTCCCAGATGCTGTTGGCTTTTGATACCAATCCAATATTAAATCGTTGCCCCGTCTAATTATTAATGTATCTAAATAAGGAAGTTTAGAATCGTGTTCTCTCTCTATTGTAAATTTAATGTTCATATTAAATGCATTAAACGTCTCCAATACTTTATCAATTTCACCTTCAGGAATTATGCAAAACAAATCATCTACGTACTTAGTCATTAATTTCGGTTTAATGTTTAACTTTTCAATACATGTGTCCAGTAACCTCTCCATAACTATGTCCGCTACAATTGGTGATGCTGGAGATCCCATTGGAAGACCTTCCTTCTGTACATATACCTTGTCGTTATATTGAAAATATCTATTGTCTTCAATACAAAATTTAAGAATACGTAAAAATAAACCTCTCTCAATTCTAGTGTAACTGCTTATCAAATTCCATTTTTCACCAATTGTTGTTATTGCTAAATCAACTGGTATACTAGGAAATAATGATACTACATCAAAAGAAACTAATTTTTCATTATTTTCAATTCTGCAACCTTTAATTCTATTGCTAAATTCTAACGAGTCCTTAACATTATACCTAGAAAACTCAGTAATCCTCTTCAAAATGTTAGTAACAAATTTGCATAATTCATATGACGGTGAATTCACAAAAGAGCAAATTGGTCTTAAAGGAAAGTCTGGCTTATGAATTTTAGGAAGACCATATAATCTAGGTGCAGTAGCTATATTTGTTTTATATTTCTTTTTCTCAAAAATCGTAATTATTTTCTTCTTAGAAAGTTCTTCCACTATTTCATTATTTATCCTCTGCAACCTGCTTGTTGGATCCTTACCAATCAACTGGTATTTCGTAATATCTCCTACAATATTGTTAATTCTAATGTCATAATCTAGCTTCTTTAAAGCTACTGTAGTGTTACCCTTATCCGCTTTCAAAATTAGTATATCTCTATTACTTTTCAAGAACCTTTCCGTTACTTTAACTTTATCCAACATAAACCTATCTCTATTAGTCAAACTCATTTTGTTAAAATGATTATCAACCATTACAGTTAACCTAGTTCTTGCTATATCCTGCTCTTCTTTCCTTTGTAGCGTTTGTATGAAATCCTCTCCGTCGGATATCATTTTGAATTATGAAGAAATAATGGCAGCTTCTTTTGAAGAAAAGGTTAAAAGGGTACACATTAAGAAATTTAATTGTCTTCGGGATTTACAGGAAAAAGAGTTAGGTATTAAATTTATAGATAAATGGTTTGTTAATAAGACCGATTTAGATATTCCCAATGAGGTTCAATGTACTCTTTCACTGGGTCATAAGCATGCATTGCCTATAAGGAAAGAGGAATTCCCTTTTTTAAAAATGATATCCGACGGAGAGGATTTCATACAAACGCTACAAAGGAAAGAAGAGCAGGATATAGCAAGAACTAGGTTAACTGTAATGGTTGATAATCATTTTAACAAAATGAGTTTGACTAATAGAGATAGGTTTATGTTGGATAAAGTTAAAGTAACGGAAAGGTTCTTGAAAAGTAATAGAGATATACTAATTTTGAAAGCGGATAAGGGTAACACTACAGTAGCTTTAAAGAAGCTAGATTATGACATTAGAATTAACAATATTGTAGGAGATATTACGAAATACCAGTTGATTGGTAAGGATCCAACAAGCAGGTTGCAGAGGATAAATAATGAAATAGTGGAAGAACTTTCTAAGAAGAAAATAATTACGATTTTTGAGAAAAAGAAATATAAAACAAATATAGCTACTGCACCTAGATTATATGGTCTTCCTAAAATTCATAAGCCAGACTTTCCTTTAAGACCAATTTGCTCTTTTGTGAATTCACCGTCATATGAATTATGCAAATTTGTTACTAACATTTTGAAGAGGATTACTGAGTTTTCTAGGTATAATGTTAAGGACTCGTTAGAATTTAGCAATAGAATTAAAGGTTGCAGAATTGAAAATAATGAAAAATTAGTTTCTTTTGATGTAGTATCATTATTTCCTAGTATACCAGTTGATTTAGCAATAACAACAATTGGTGAAAAATGGAATTTGATAAGCAGTTACACTAGAATTGAGAGAGGTTTATTTTTACGTATTCTTAAATTTTGTATTGAAGACAATAGATATTTTCAATATAACGACAAGGTATATGTACAGAAGGAAGGTCTTCCAATGGGATCTCCAGCATCACCAATTGTAGCGGACATAGTTATGGAGAGGTTACTGGACACATGTATTGAAAAGTTAAACATTAAACCGAAATTAATGACTAAGTACGTAGATGATTTGTTTTGCATAATTCCTGAAGGTGAAATTGATAAAGTATTGGAGACGTTTAATGCATTTAATATGAACATTAAATTTACAATAGAGAGAGAACACGATTCTAAACTTTCTTATTTAGATACATTAATAATTAGACGGGGCAACGATTTAATATTGGATTGGTATCAAAAGCCAACAGCATCTGGGAGAATCATTAACTACTTTTCTAAGCATAGTAAAAGAATTATTATGAATACAGCTCGAAATTTAGTACAAAGGGTGTTAACGATAAGTGACAAGGAGTTTCATAGGAAGAACAAGGAAAGGATCAGGAATATATTAATTGAAAATAGTTTTCCCGAGCAACTTTCTTATAAATTAATAAATTCTTTTAGAAGTAGTAGAAATGTTAACACAAGAAGCGTTATAGAGCCCAAGATTTATAAGTCTTTAGCTTATGTGCCAGGAATATCAGAGCGACTTGAAAAATCAAAAATCTTCAATAGAGATAAATACAAAATTGCTCATAAATCTTACAATACTTTAAATAGATTATTCAGTAAAACTAAAGATAGAATTAAGAAAATGGAAATGTCGAATGTGGTTTATAAAATACCTTGTAATGGTAATGATCAGGAGAATTGTAGTAAGGTATATGTGGGTACAACGAAAAATATGCTAAAAACTAGAATAGCCGGACATAAGTCGGACCATAGATGTAAAAATTCAAATAAAACAGCTCTATCTTCCCATTGTTCTGAATTGAATCACTGTCCTAACTTTGAAAATGTGTCAGTGCTAAATATTGAGAAAAATTATAAGAAACGTTACATATTGGAAATGTTACAAATTTGTAAAACACCAATGTCTCAAAGAATTAATTATAAAGCGGATACAGATAATGTCGCTCATATATATAGGCATTTAATACATAAGATAAGATGATGTAATTTAGGATTATACATATGTATTGTTTATACATATGTACATATATACATCTACACATTAATGTAAAACATTTTTTAATTTTTTAGTTTTTTATGATTTGTATGTATTTGTGTTTTTTGAAAATTTGAAATATTTTTCATTGTATATGAAAAAATTTTTCAATAATTTTCACAATTTGATTTTTGTTTTGAAGTTTGTGAAATATAATTTTATTTTATTTTATTTCCTGACGATGCTACACAAAGGCGTAGCGAAATATTGGAAAAAATAAAATTAATTTTTATTATAATTTATAATAAGGAAGATTTTATTGATGACCTGGAGCTTAGAAAAATTAGACATCATAATAACAATAAAGGTCAAAAAACTAGAATAAAGTTTATTTTAATTAAATTTATAAATGTTCTCATAACATCTGAGAAGAATTTTTATACCTAAAACGTATTATGTATCCATTTGCCGTTTAAAAATCGTCTGATAGAGAAAAAAGGAGAATAAAAAGAGGCACAAAAGAAAGTAGGAAAAATAAAATAAAAAAGTTTCTGTTGGGATTTTTAATAAGACGTTATTGTTTTGGATTTCTAGGTACTCTTGGGGGAAACGCTTCTGCCCAGCCCATGCGATTCGCACACTTTGAAACCTTGTAAAATTTGCTATAAAATTCACCTAAAAAATTATCATCCCTACGCCTCCAGATAACGTACGGGCCTAAATGTTGGACAGTACTAAAAAAATTGTTATAAAAATCTCACAATTTAAAAAACGAAGAACGAAGACCAGCTTCCTTTCAAGATCCAAATCCCACAAAAAATTTATTTTGCAACAATTTTAAATTCACACAAAATTCGAAAATTCACCACAAAACCGAAAAAACTGGTATAAAAATATGTTGTGTTGCAAAAAACTAAAGATCACAAAAACTAAATTTTAGGAAAGAATTAAGATTTTAACAAAGTCGGTGGTTCATTAATATAAAAAAACTAAAATCCAAACTTCACCACAGGCGCTGAGTTTTCCAAAAGATAATTTTTAAAACACCCGAGGCGAGACTGAAGGAAAAAAATTTATATATCAAAATCGAAAAATATAAGTTGTGAATACCCAAGGCAGTTACAAAATTCTCAAAGAATAAAAATTTACCATAATTTTAAAAAATTATATATGTTTTATTGTTTTTTCGTACTACAAATATTATTAATTATTAAGTAATTTTAATTTTTAGGCATGAGTTCATTTTTGAACTCAAGTGAATTATTAATTTAATATGGACAATCTTGAAAGCTGGACGGCGAGAAATTTATATACATAATAATATAGATGTTTCCTTCATCATAATCAATTGGATATTAAAATAGATCCAGCCAATATGAAACTAAAATACATACAATGCTTTCATTGCCAACCAATGGTTGGCTAAAAGCAAAATTGCATATGGTAACCTAGAATTCAATAACAGAAAAAGTTAGAGTGTTGTAAAACTTCATTCTCAACCAAGGAAAAAATACTATAATATGAAAAATTCAAAAATTGAGAAATAACTCATTCTTGTAATCCATTTGTCTTAAATGTTGGTATAAGTAGACGATTTGTGGATAAGACACGAATAATGTTGATAACGTGTGTAGCGGCATAGAAAATGCATTCCATTCAGCTAGATGTCTAAAAAATTAAAACTTTTACTGCTTTCAAGGTTGTCCATATTAGATTAATAATTCTCTTTCTGAATAGAAAGAAAAACGAACGCATGCCTAAAAATTAAAATTACTTAATAATTAATAACAATTATATATATTTTAAAAAATCTCAATTGATCTAAAAAAATAAAAACGACATTTAGCCATAATTTGGGCATTAACCAAAAACCCAAAATCTCTATAAAACCAGAATATAGTCTTAACATTTTAAATTCGAAATTTGCAAAAAGTTTAAATTTCAGAAAAAAATGTCAAAAAATTCGAAAATAAATTCATTACGAATTCAAAAAGTTACCATAACTGGAGCTAAAAAATATTATTTGTCAAAAAATATAAATTCAAATCGGAAAACAAAAATTAAAAAAAAAAAAATTTCACCACTATATTACTAAATTTAACTAAATTTGCATAAATTTCGATTACGCAGCATTTATTTTCTTTTGTAAGTCACGGGTGGTTATAGGCTTTTTAACAAACATTTGATTTCAAAAACCCCACCTAAAAACTTTGGAGGTGTTAAACCAAACCGTCTAGGAAGCTAATTCGAATCATCGAAACGAGAGATATCAGTACTGCAGTAATTGAATTATTTCTTGATCAGTATTTTACATGGCACAGTTTTTTGCAACCATATATTGGTCACATCAACATATGTAGCTATATCAGCAGTAGCAATCGAACTGCGGTCTCCGAACTTTCATTATTTTTTAGATAATATTCCATAATGATAACACGCTTTTCTATTGTGAAGTGCTAAGTTTTTACTAACCCTAAGCTGCCACCTGTTAACTTGCTTATTTTTTACGGTTGCCAAAAGTTTACTGCAGAATTGGTGGCGTAAAATCTTACGTTAATTTTGGAATACCCTATATTTCAATAATTTAGTTCAATGTTATTATCATTATAATATTTGCATATGCACCTTCTGCAATAGGCTCTTTTGTGCAGCTCTTGTTTTCACTGATTTAATTACTATATTTTAATTAAAAAATTGTATATATCTGAAATATTTCACGCATGCACGTACATGCATGTGTAAATAATTTTATTATAGTAAAAACTATAAAAAAAAAATACTTAAGTCAACTTCATTAAATTTATTAAAATTTATTTTTATCAAAATATTACGGTGGCCTTTTCAGTTATTCACTTTTAATATATTTTGTAACGTTGTTTACTGCTAAGAGCTCTATATGAAGCAGCAACAGCTATAGCATTGAAATAAACAAACATGCTTCAGTTGTATATTTTATACTTGAGTGCAACGCAAAACTAAACAACAACAGCAACATAAAGCAGCCAGCTATAAGCAGCTATACGGACTTATTTAGTTGTTGTTATTATACTATTGCTTTTACGTTAACGTATTTTATAGTATTTTCGTTACTGTTTCGTTTTATTTTCACTCAACTGTTGAGGATGTCCGTGGTGTATTTTTTTCTTTTTTTATGGACTTGCTCGCTGTTTGTCTGTTTATTTTCTACTTCAAGCTAAATGGCATAGAGAAAACAGAGATGGTCAAAAATAAACTATAAAACAACAAAGATGAAAATGAGAAAAATAGAGCAATTAAAATTCTACAAAGAAAATTTATATTGTTTTTAGATTTCTTCTTTTAAGGAAATTTTTAAATACGTTACAACTATCGCCTGTTCTTTTGTTTTACAAATATAGAACTTTAAGTTGGAAATACTTGCACCATTTTGATATCTGTTACCTGTTTTGAGTTTAATTTAGTTTACCATTTTATCATAAATATACAATAACTTCAAATTGAGCAAATTTTATATGAGAAGTAATGGCTTAGCGATGACGCCTATTTTTTATTGAATGGATACATCAGTTAGTAAAATTTGCAGTGAAGATAATCTAAAAGCCATTATGTCAACAGAAAGTCACTGAGGTGGAAGCGTTGGTTCGCGTTTCTTCAGAAACCAGCCAGCCATAACGTTAGTTAATAATGGCCGCGATAGGACCATGATCACTGTACCACAATAGAATGCTCTTAATATGAAGGAGCCGTGGTGATTTATTGAAAAAAACGTTCGGTGAACAAATAGTTTCGCGTAATGGATCCGTAAATTGGCATTTAAGATCATGCGATTTAACATTAATACAGGGATGTGTAAAGATTCTGGTCAATGCCGATAAACCAAATATTGTTGACTCCTCGGCAGACAATACACGCCAAAATATTACTGACATAACGCTTTCATTGCTATAACAACTGTTTGAGAGTTGGACTTCTCAATAAGAGTCTTTTTGAGCCAGCCATGACTCAATTATACTTAATTGAGGAATTATCTTTCAAACTTAACAAAAATCATGGCAATTTGTAACGATTAAAGTCGCGGGCTTGTTTTAAACGTACCAGCAACAACTAATATGAAGTATTATTATTTTTTTTGTATTACAATGAAGTATTATTTTATTATTATTTCATATTATTATTGTCATTGGATTAATTAGATGAATTATTATTATTTACTTATTACCATGAATTATTTGTAATTTGTATTTATCATAAGTTACTTACCTGAAAGAATTATTATTATACTATCATTTCTCGTTAAGTTTTAAATTTAAATTTAACGGATTTACACGCATTAATACAGCACTGCGTCTGACAAACATATGTTGTCAATTGTGTATGAACGCCCACATGCAGTGTGTATTCATGTTGTGTGTTAGTACGTGTGTATGTGTACTCATGTGTGTACAAGCAAACAAGTATAAAAGACGAGTGATCGTTAAACAAAGAGTGAGTTAGCTAGCAGCTCGCGCTACGGTAAGAACTGCTATTAGAGTGCGGGGTACCTGCTCTAATATAAGTACTAAAGTAGTGTTTGTTGGAAGCAACCAATACTGGAGCGTGGCTACCGCTTCAGTGGAGGATCTTCTTGTTGAGCCAAGGTTAACTGCACCCAAGAGCTCGCTGCATCAGCGTCGCACCCAGGCCTCTTAGTGGTGGGGCCAATACAGAAGCCTGTATACGCCGGAGGTTCTATCGTAGTGGGGTACCCTTCGATAGATTCTCTGGGTAGTGGTGTACGGTCGCAAACTCACCGCTCCCGAAGAGTTGGTCAAGCCTTCGCAGCATCCGGAAACTACTATTGGTGGGAGGATACTCTACTAATAGTTGATTCCTGACCACGTGCCGGAGATCCTAGCGGAGAGTGGGACATTCTTCCGCTACAAATCTCTCGGTCTTGGTGCGAGAGAAGGCAAATTCCAGACTCTCAGAGAAACCTGGCCGCGAGAGAAGTCACCACGCGAGTACACATCACACAAGAGCTCGGTGTAGATTTTGGGTACAGAGAAGACCAATAAAGGAGAATTATAACGTTAAGTAGAAATTCCCCGTGTTTTTATTCTGTGGAAAACGACCCTGGACTCGGCTGAGACTACCCCAGCAACCAGCGAGTACGTGTCGTCACAGTGGCGCCCGAGCAGGGACTTAATTGTCCAACAAACGCAACCACAATAACTACAACGGCAGCAGCAGCAAAAATAGCAACGTATATTTGCCCTGCAACAACAACAAAAACAACAACAACAACATCAGCAGCGAAAATAATAACTACGAGCCGGAAAATCTTTCCTTATATAAATCGCCGAAAGATCGCCCGACAACATCATGCTGAAAACAACATGGGTATACTCCTAAAAGGAGGAGGAGTTAACCAACTATTTGTCACAATGTGGACAAAGTGTGACCGGAACTGTAGAAGAAATGCGAAAGAAGTTTGCCCAATTTGTAAGTGCTGAGCATGACGAAGAAGAAACAAAACAACTCCTCGTGTGGCAAACCCAGCATGACACCGTGAGTTCCGTATCACCCAGCAACAAACTACAAACACCGACTATTGTAACAGAAGAAGACAGTAAATCTCTTCTCAAGGTAGAGACTCCAAGTAATTCAGCACTACCATTACGCCGAAGTGAACCATGCCCAGACACTAGAACCTCAACGATTGAACTCGTCAGAAAATGGGGACTAAAATACGACGGCGGGAGAGACCCACTCGGTTTTATCGAGCGAGTGGAAGAACTCGCTAGTATGTATGAAATTGAGATAAATAGTGTCCTGCCCGTCCTGTCGGAACTATTCCGTGAGAAAGCGCTGATCTGGTGGAGAAACAACAACAAGCCGTGGAACGAATGGTCTAGTTTTAGAGTCGATTTTTATGCATTTTTCTTGCCGCCACGATATTTCGAAAAGTTGGATGACGAAATTCGTAAAAGGACACAACGACCACAAGAAGCTTTTAAAGATTATGTCCTAGCACTGCAGGATTTGATGCGTCATGCACATTTGAGTCCGGACGAAAAACTAGGCCGAATTTATCGCAATGCCAATGCAGACTATCTATGGTATATCCGGCGTAAGGATTTTACTACCCTGGAGGAGCTCATCAGCCTTGCCACCGATTTAGAGAGTATTCCCCGTGGGACTCCACCAGCACGAGGAGAACACCACCGCATGGTTAACAGCTTAGCCGCATGCCCAACACGTTTTCAAGAACAAAAGACAGGTCAAAAGCGGATCATGAAGCACCCTAAAAATCAAACATACCTCACCGGGGAGGTTAAGGTCGCACAAGCAGTGCCAAAACCTACGTGCTCATGGCTAGCAAACAAAATGTAAGAAGTACGCCGCCACCCGAAGGAACACCCCGACTACATGATTGTCGATGAGCAGCTGTACCGTTACATGTCCAAGGTATCAGGTACTGATGATCCCACACCATGGAAGCTATGCGTAGCAACACCATTAAGAAACCAGGTCTTACAAGAAACGCATGACCAACCCTCCGGAGGCCATTTAGGAGTAAAAAAGACTTTAAGAAAAGTCGCTAGTCGCTATTACTGGCCGGGCATGGCACGAGACATTCACCAATATGTCCGAAGTTGTGAGATCTGCCAGCAATATAAAGTCTCACAACAAAAGACAGCAGGAGAAATGCTTACACGCCAGCCACAAGAACCATGGTCATTAATTTGCGCAGATTTCATAGGTTCCTTACCTAGAACCACACATGGCAACACAGTGCTCCTAGTATTCTTCGATCCTTTTTCAAAATGGTGCGAACTGATTCCAATGCGCAAGGCCACGACCGAGGGGGTAGTGAAGGCATTCAGGGAGAGAATTCTATCGCGATATGGTGTTCCCAAAACGTTTCTTACCGATAATGGTGCCCAATTTACGTCACGAATACTACGAACATATTTAGAGGAACTGGGTGTGAATCAACAATTCACAGCTCCATACACGCCGCAAGAAAACCCAACAGAAAGAGCCAATCGTACGATCAAAACTATGGTGGCCCAGTTCACTAGACAAAAGCATACCAAATGGGATGAGCTATAGCCCAGCGTATATAACCCAGGGGAGAGAACCACGTTTACCAAACGCTTTATATGACCAAGTTACTAGCGGTACCGGAACTCGTAGCGTAAGCCCTGAAGAGCGAGCAGACGAATTACAAGAAGTGTTCCGTATCGTTCGACGAAATCTACAAAAGGCATCACAAAAGCAAAAACATCATTACAACTTGCGACGCCGCCAGTGGAAGCCCACGGTGGGAGACCACGTTTTGGTGCGACAACACCCGTTGTCAAAGGCTATCGATAATTTTGCCGCTAAACTGGCACCTAAATTCGGGGGACCTTATGTCGTTACGGGATTCGTGTCCCCCGTCATAGTATCATTGAGTAGAGTAGATCGTAGTGAAGTGCGCACTGCTCACCTTAGTGAATTGAAACCTTTTGTAGCAACCCAAACTAATAGACTATTTTCTTTGGATCTTCCTAGACTACCCAACACTGAAGCCAACAAAATACGCGTGATGAGTAAGGAACGGGAAAAATTCGAGGCCTCCAGAAAGAGATTCCGCCGCAATTGGGAACGCGATCAAGCCAAAGGACGACGCACTATTTTCCTAAATGATGATGACGTGCCAAGTACTAGTCGAGGACGGCGAACTTATCGCAAATCAAAAAATACGCGTCGCCATCAACAACCGTCACCCACGGCCACCAAAAATACACGGCGAATGAAAGCTCAGCATTTTCAAATGGAAGCCCAGCCGACACATGAGGGCTGTTCTGTACCACCTCCGGTAAAAGTGACTCCTGTGGTTACTATAAACAGCGACAGTGAAGAAAAGGAAAGTAACCAGTGGTCACAGCCTAATGTGGAATGGAACGACGAAGAGCTCGAGGAAATTCGGCGTATACTCTTTGGAGCGGATGATAGGACCCTTGACGTACGAGCCGCCACGCCACCCTCACCACTACCACCGAGATCACCATCATCGCTCGACTGGGAAAACGAAAATTTCAGTCCTCCAACTCCCCCACGTAAACCCGTTCTGTGTTCATTTGATGTAAATGATAGGCAATATATGCATCTTGGCCAGCGTTGTTATGAACGCGTCTGGAGAGCCAGAATTCTAGTACCAAATACCAACCCAACGCCGATGATAGGTACTCACGCACAATCGGCCATGCCACAGCGAAACGAGATTTCCATGGGAAGCGGGTCCGCTATTAACTCCTCAACTTCGTGCACACTCCATCAATATCTTAGCGAAGAGGAATCGCAGTCATCCGCCAAAAAACAATATCGACCGAATGCCAGTCCTGACGGGCCTAGAGGAAACCCCACAACCAACTCATGCGAGTCTGTCCAATCAACTGGGTCGCTCGAAGAAAGACCAAAAGCAGTAATTGCAGCATCATCCAGTCCATCACCAACCTCGTCATCCAGCTCAGCATCATCATCATCATCATCAACGTCATCTTCATCTAGCTCATCATCGTCTACCGCACCATCACCTAGCTCCCGATCATCCAGTTCATCATCATCAGCATCATCAGTTACCACCCCAACCGTATCTCCTTTAAAATCGAGTGTGGGCCCAAATGAGCCCCTGTCGAGCAAAGCTACACCACCTCCTAGCACCGGATCGCGTCCTGTAGAGCAAAATACACCGCCATTGCCCAATGAACCAATCGAGATTCCACTACACCGAGCCCCAGAATGTATCCGAGCCGAAATCAAAGAAAGGCTAGCCGGGGCCCCTATCCTAACGCGTACACGCCTAATAACAATGGTGGATGGACAGCGATACCGAATCATCATCTATCGGACCGGAGTGGTGCGGATATTATGGCTAAACTCGTAATCATCTTCAGAAGGAGGGGGTAGTGTAACGATTAAAGTCGCGGGCTTGTTTTAAACGTACCAGCAACAACTAATATGAAGTATTATTATTTTTTTTGTATTACAATGAAGTATTATTTTATTATTATTTCATATTATTATTGTCATTGGATTAATTAGATGAATTATTATTATTTACTTATTACCATGAATTATTTGTAATTTGTATTTATCATAAGTTACTTACCTGAAAGAATTATTATTATACTATCATTTCTCGTTAAGTTTTAAATTTAAATTTAACGGATTTACACGCATTAATACAGCACTGCGTCTGACAAACATATGTTGTCAATTGTGTATGAACGCCCACATGCAGTGTGTATTCATGTTGTGTGTTAGTACGTGTGTATGTGTACTCATGTGTGTACAAGCAAACAAGTATAAAAGACGAGTGATCGTTAAACAAAGAGTGAGTTAGCTAGCAGCTCGCGCTACGGTAAGAACTGCTATTAGAGTGCGGGGTACCTGCTCTAATATAAGTACTAAAGTAGTGTTTGTTGGAAGCAACCAATACTGGAGCGTGGCTACCGCTTCAGTGGAGGATCTTCTTGTTGAGCCAAGGTTAACTGCACCCAAGAGCTCGCTGCATCAGCGTCGCACCCAGGCCTCTTATTGGTGGGGCCAATACAGAAGCCTGTATACGCCGGAGGTTCTATCGTAGTGGGGTACCCTTCGATAGATTCTCTGGGTAGTGGTGTACGGTCGCAAACTCACCGCTCCCGAAGAGTTGGTCAAGCCTTCGCAGCATCCGGAAACTACTATTGGTGGGAGGATACTCTACTAATAGTTGATTCCTGACCACGTGCCGGAGATCCTAGCGGAGAGTGGGACATTCTTCCGCTACAAATCTCTCGGTCTTGGTGCGAGAGAAGGCAAATTCCACACTCTCAGAGAAACCTGGCGAGAGAAGTCACCACGCGAGTACATATCACACAAGAGCTCGGTGTAGATTTTGGGTACAGAGAAGACCAATAAAGGAGAATTATAACGTTAAGTAGAAATTCCCCGTGTTTTTATTCTGTGGAAAACGACCCTGGACTCGGCTGAGACTACCCCAGCAACCAGCGAGTACGTGTCGTCACATAACATAATTTATAAGTGTTTTATTTTAATTTAAAATATATTATAAAAATTGGTTTAATGAATTTTTGATTGAGTAAACTTATTTTAATGATTGTGTAGATCATTCAATTTGTGCCACTGCAAAGTCAATGCATCTTGTTTTCTTGATAATAATAACGACTCTTGCAGATCCAAGAAGGAACTTCAGCTTAAAAGTATTTCAGTTTAATCTTCATATCACGCTATCCCGTCCTCAAACTACGGGTATTAGTTATGAGTTAATATCACTTAAGTAAGTGGAAAGGGTGTCGCAGTTAGACAGCGCTACTTTTGTGCAGTTAGACAGCGCTACGTATTGTGCAAGTGGCAATTCTTATACTATTTTTATGGTAGGACCAGCACTCAGGGGATGACCCCTATTCATGCAATGCATTGTGCTAGAACTAGGAAAAGAGGTTATGGGAAGGAGGACAGAGAGAGTAGTGTTTATTAACATTTGATTTGAACTTTTCCTCAGAGAAAGTGGGAGGGAAGACCTCTGCTAGAAGCTTATTCCACATACGAGTGGTCCAGCTAAAGAACGAATTCTGTCTGTAGTGCGTTGTGGGATCCACTGGCCATTCGATCACAAATGGATGTGCTCTTGATGAAGTACGTGTGGTGCGTATGAATTACCGGGTTTCGGGAATAATATCCCAAATTTCATCAGAACACAATCCATTTTAGTAGCGATAGAACAGCGAAACACACCCTACATTGCGACGATGATCGAGAGAGTCAATAGAGTTGGATACCCTACTGTGACCGATGAGCACCTTCGCCCTCTCCTGTACGCGGTCGAGTAACTCTAAAATAGACTTTGAAGCACCGGCCCATACATGCGAGTTGTATTCCATTTTCGGTCGGATATAAGTGGTATACATAGTTAGGAGATCGGATGGGGTGAAGAAATTCTTACACCGTTTGAAGAAACCTAGGCACTTGAATGCTTCTTTCGACAGTTGAAAGATGTGTTGGGTCCATCGGACATCACATTGAATCTTCATGCCAAGAACATCAAGAGCTTCTGATTCCTCAATATCTATACCACCCATAACTACAGATGGAGCAGTACAATACAACACTGGGTCTTATTGGGGTTAAAATCGACCCTATTCGCACGATCCCATTCTGTGATCGTCACAAGATCAATATTTAATGAATCATTCATGCGGTGCCTCATGGCCCCATGCAAATTGCCACTTGCATGTATCTTATCTTATCTTATACTTAACACTTATTACCGATGATTTTATCACTTATTAAACGATTTATGCAACCCAAAAGAATTATGCAATTTAGTTACGAAATTTTTTACACTGAGACACGTCACACAATTGGTAGATTTTTTGGTCGAGAAAGTGCACCTGTAGTGCGATTCACCGTTCCTTTTTAACGACAAATTAAAAATTAGTGAATCGCACTACGGATGTGTTAAAAATTCGAAAAATAGTAAACAAATTGCAGATGGGTCTCTTGAAACCATTATGAAACCAATACGAGTGTAATCGAAAACTTTTGAATGTCATTTGTTACAGCATACGATAACGTAATTCTTGTCGCTTCAACATGATGGCATGATTCTGGACGAAATGTAATTTCAGCTGGATTGCACCACCTACTATTAAATTTACTATAATAATTAATTAACACTATTAACACAATACGAGCTTCAAACACCCAATTCATCACTTAATATTTAGACCATAATTGCTGTCGGTGATGCCAAGTAGAACCGTAATTATTTCTTTGCCGGATTGCGAAGGCAGTCATACTTGTTATATGAAGGTGTCCAAGTTTTTTCAACGGACTTACACACATGTAAATTTAGCCAATATTTACAGACCAAATTTGCTGTCTAATCTAGTAGTGGCCAACTGAACACAATATGCCTTCAAATTTGTGTGCTTTTCTGTACAGAGATGTCAATTAAAAAACCTATAAATCCAGAACTATAAATTAACAACTTGTGCTATATCGAGTTTCTGCACCCTCTTTTCATAAAGTGGTTCCGAAACGCAACCCTTACGTTACTTTCCCGAATGGAAGTCATGTTAACGCCTCTAATCGAGCTTTTAAACAAGACGGCGATTGGTCAACTTTCCATATAACTTTCCAATGGCTTCTCTGACTAAATCTCACAATAAGAAAAAATATTGTTTTTTGCGAAATAAAATACATGACTACTTTTGACTTCCAAATAAACTTGTAAAAGTTTTTGTTTTTTTATTCACTTCAACGTAAACACTTGTTACAATAAAACATACCATAACTGTGAACGTGCATAAAAGTACCACTTTAAAGTTTGCACTTTGTCTTACTAACATTGTTGCAATTTGATACATGTATTTCTTGCAAAGAGCTACTCGTTAACGAAGTAGTTACTGTATGTGGCATTTTTCAAACAGTTTAATTTTCATAAACTTAAAGCATTTTTGAAAGAAGAAAAATAATATATTAATAATAATAAGAATACTACAAATACACGCTGTAAAACAAGATACCAACCTTAAAGGCTTAAATGTAAAGCAAAAATTGAACAATACGTAATGCGTTTTTAACTGCAGCTGAAATGCTATAGAAATATTTTTTAATACGCGCTCGAAATCTTCAACTAATGTAGTAAGGTTGTCGTACATATAGAACTATTTTATAAAAAAAATTAAGCAGTTAATTCAGGTTATACAAATTCATTTGATCAATAGGTGCCTTGAGTTTTGACTGATGTTCAAAACTAGTCAGGTATTCCTACCGCTGCCCAATTACTTTCTTTATAAACTAAGAAAAGGTCGGTCCAGCACTTGTTATGTTATTATAGCAGATGATGAAATTTCCCTCTTCCCTTGCAACAAAAACTTAGCAGGTTCGAAGAAAAATCTTTATTTCACGAAAAAAAATTTTAATTTGAAATATTTTTATTTTTTTGTTATGTATAATAAAAAAAAATTATTCATGCGTGTATGTTATACATAAATATGCAGGATAGGTATTCGTACACGGTGAAGAGAACAAGACTGCAATTTTTTAATTTCACGATATGATGACGAAAGAACAATAATTTGTTCATGCATTTTATATTTATGTTCTTAATAATATATGCGTATTTAGGATGTGTAATGAAATGCATTATTTTATTCTCTTACTTTTGATTTGAAATAATATCAGTACAGGCATGTGCATTAATTTTCATTTGCTTTAAACAAATGAATACATATTTCTTATTTCGTCAGCATTTCATTCATTCATGTAAGGTGAACAAAACAGAAGCAGAAGAAAAATTCTTTCGTGAAGAATTGTGAACAGTAAGAAAATATGAACATTCACGAAAACGAAAAAAACAAAAAACGTTTATTCGTGTGCGGTGAAAAAATAAAAAGCAAATTGAAATCTAATTCGTTGACGATGAAAAAAAACTAAAAGCAAATCAAGATTTCATTCGTGAACAATGAAAATGAAAGATTTGCCAAATACCTGCTTTGTATATATGTACATAAACACATAAAACTTCAACATAAACCACCAAAATCAAACTGAGTACGGTCCAAAACATTTTTAACGAGGCATGTCACAAATGTCAGTGTGTCTATATATGTCTTGATGCTTTTCTGCATAGTCCACACTTACCTTTAAATTAAACTGAGTAAAAAACGGTTTCTTTTTGGCCACGTGAGCGTGCAGCTTGTTTCATTTTAAACAACGACGGAACTTTGCTTTCGAATTCTTGGTAATTTTTCTGATTATTATGCGTTCAATTCACCCGTCCATCTCTTTTCGACTGCCACTTTTGGGTACACTATTCTGTGGTTAAATTATACTATCAACTGTGGACTTTGCCAAATTTAACATCTCGCCAAGTTAGGACAAAAATATTATTACTACAGCATGTTTTGATTTTAAAACTTAAGAAAAAGCATTCATTTTTATACCTTTATAACAGTAAAAGAAGAAAAAACGAATTCGTGTTATAGCAAACATATTATAATTTTGTGTTAAAATATTATCTGAAAAAATTGTTTTACTTTATATATATTTTTTTTAAATGTAGGGGGATGGGCCCCTTTTCGACCCGCTTCTTTACTCAAATTGATTTTAGGCAACCGATTTGTAATTTACGACTACCTTACTCTCATTCAAATCTCGGCTACCACTAACCTTTACTCTTGACTATGGTAATTTTAGACTGTCGACTTTCTTCCTCCTCACGGAGTCTCTTGTTAATTGCTGGCAATTGTGTATTTG
Source organism: Phania funesta (assembly GCA_963932375.1). NCBI lineage: Eukaryota > Metazoa > Arthropoda > Insecta > Diptera > Tachinidae > Phania > Phania funesta. The sequence continues at coordinate 94,844,170 of OZ010653.1, read as the reverse complement.
GCTTAAAATTTGTTTTAATACATTTTCATGAATTTGCTGGTAATTTATTTTGCCTAAACTCTTCTATTTTATTTAAATCTTATCTTTTGGTGTGCATTTTGAGTTCAAATGATTAAATATTGGTTAAGAAATGGTTCCCAAAATTAATCGAAATTCATCAAACTTTTTTAAATCGGTTATAATAAAAATGATATTGTTTATAACTCGAACCATATTGGTAAAAAATTAGTTAATAATTTTGTTTATGCTCAAGTCTGGCGCTCTGTTACAATTTATACAATATGAAAAATACAGTGTTTAACAAAATTATGCTTGGATGTTGCTGTACCAGGCTTTACAAATGAAATTACGTTTTGTTAATAATTCTTGCTCAGCAGCAAGTTTAATGAGTTTTTAATTAATTTTACCAGACACAAGCTCCTGAACTGAAGAGTGTTGACCACAATGTTTAAGAAAATAAAAATATTGGACTATTTGATCGATTATTCCGACAGGGTGTTTTCATGTAGATTTATGGAACGAATTTCCGTCAACCCTTGTTAAGTTTGGTTTGGAGACAAACCTGATTTGGCTATGTGCCGTCTTTCGTGTCATTTCAGAGAGAAAAATTGTACTGAAAGTGGCACATAGCCGAAACCGATGTTCCTTTTAAACAAACTTGACAAGGGATGACGGAAGTTCGTTCGAAAAATATTCGAGTACCAGTACAAATTTTACTTCAAAGAGCAAGTTTATAGGAATTTCTGATATTTTTAATAATTGACCCAACACCATACCATGTATACTTTGTAGCTGCCAAATATTAATATTTAGACAAATAATTATAATATAAATTTATTGCTAGGAATAAGAATTTTGAAATTATGAATATTAAAATTAGGAAATAAAAAATGGTTGTTGGCCTCTTACTCTTAATTCAATACGTGCACTTTTGTTCGCCCCTTTGATTACTGAAGTAGGTTCAAATTTTCATCAAGTCCGAGAGTTTACAGAAATCCGCCAAACATCCAGCAAATATCGTTGATAGGCCAGCTACGATTGAATAATTGGACGCAAACCTTGTATTGTTCTCCAAATACAATTAGAGAAGCTCTAACGTAATATGGAAAATTGTATTAGATAATATTTTTTTATTTAAAATAATAATTAAAAAATTCCATAGATTAAACCGTACGGTAATTAAGACTTTGTAAATTGCAAAAGTTCAAGTTAAACAAAAGTAAATTCAAAAAAACAGAATAGACCATTAAAAAATTAATGGCAGAGAAAAGCTAACGTGAACCATACCGTGGCTTGAGTTAATTAAATTTTCTGTTTGTAAAAATTTAAATTTAGCACACCTAGGTGTACAAAATCAATAACACTGGCCTGCAAATAATTTCGATATGAATGAATTAAATGTGTTTGGAGAGTTGAAAATCCCGCTTTCACTTGTTTTCTATTACGTACAGGTTAAAGTGACAACAGTGTTGAGCTTATAAAAAATAATGTTAAGACAGCATGAAAATAATTTAATTTCTTATCGTCAAGTGCTTTGTTTATCAAAATCGGGCCAACTGTTCTCGAGTTATAGTAACATATTAACCGCCCTATTAAGACTGCCATATAAACCACGCCCGTTAAACAAATCTGTAGAGTTATAGAAAAGATTTGAAAGAAGATCTTTATTCAACTCTTTATTTATTACTGAAATCTCTGAAAATCTCTGATTGCAGACAAGTGTTATTAGTAGTAGAAAATACTTTCATATTTATTTTGTCGTGCATAAAAGCAGTATGAATTTCTGAAAAAAAGCCATTTAACAAAAACATTTGAACGAAATTGCAACACATTCTGTTTCCTTAAATTGAAGTCAGAATGAAAGTATCGGGCTTGAAAGTTTTAGGAATCTTGGCTTTAACTGCTTTACTCTCAACTACTGCAGAAGCGTATGGAGCAAAAATAGTATGCTTAAGGCGACCGTGTCCCTATGATAGTCGCTATTAAATTTTATTATCGGTTTCACAATTTCGCTTTATTGGCTTGAGCATAATAAATAAACAATCATTATAAAACTATTTAAAAACCGCATTTTCTTCTGTGACTAGAAATGTTTAGAAAAACAAAAATAATAAAAAAAAAAATAACAATAATAATGAAGCAATAAAACTAAAAATAATAATATTTAAAAAATAAAAATAAGAATATTAATAAAAACATATATAAGAGATAATAGCAACAACAGCAATAACAACAAGAAATTTGTTTATTTCATCACTACTTCCATTGCAGCCTGCTGCTGCACTTGCGTATATTTGCCCACGTACATAGATGCAATAATTTTTAACGCTTGCTCTCATCTATATTGGTTTTCAGATAAAAGATGATATTCATATTCTTTATACAGAAGATACCAGCCATGTCTACTATCGTCATCTCTATAACTTTTGTTTCGAATCGGCTCACACAGAATTTCCTTTATGTTACAGTTGCCTTAAATATCAGAAGATTATTTCTCATGTTTAAGAGTTGCTGCGCCCCCTGTTCCAATTATTTGCGGTTTTGTTGACGTGTGCGCACATTGCTATTGATGGTTATGCAATACAAAGTAGACATGTCCGATTAAGTTTGGACTCAAACATCCGCCAAATGAACCCTTCGGCTCTGACGATAAGCAGTTCTTCTTTTCATGAAATTTACGAGGCCTCTTTTACAACAATGTGAGAAGTTCTTACCAAAGTTGCATTAGATCGTGGTCTAAAACTTTGTTTGTGCTTAATTCGTATTGACTTAAGATTTCACAATACTCCAATAAAAGAAGTCGCAAGGCGTTATAGCGCAAGATCATGATGGTCAGTTGACATTTCGTGAGTTGATTTGGTCTGGAAATCCCACATATTGTTCGGAGTCAACCCCTCTACTTAAAGACACAAGAATTCCGTTATCATGTGCCTGGAATTCATTCAGATGAAAATGTGCTTCGTCGGTGAAGGTGAATTTTATCGCACCGTAGACATTCGCCTCTTTGTTGTTGGCTTTCAGAACCGGTCTTATTTTTAAAATCTGAACAATTACAGGTTAACATATTAGGATTGCACTTGCACCAAAAACTGACACAAAATGTAAATAATGCATTGTCATTGAGGCAGTATTTACTTATCTAGATTTACAACAATTCGTTTTTAATTTATATTAGTAGATTTAAGCCCACTGTATAAGCGCAAATATATTTTGTTCGACGATGGACAATTATAAGGTTTCTAATTTTAGTTTTTTATAGGATGCGCGTGGCATTGTCTATTTCATTAAAATTTTGTCAAACAAGGTACCGCTATAATATTCATACCCACACATCGTAAGTACATATTTACGTTTTAATGAATTGTCCACTGTCATTTGATGTTTCAAAGAATATATGGCAAAGCCTAAAATTGTGTGAAGGTAAACCAACTGATGTAAATGAAAGGGTTAATTCTCATTGAATAAAAGAGGTTAGAACCCCTCCAGGTTTGTAAACTTATGCAAGTAATAACTTGCTTATGAGTATTGAAAAAAATACATCTTTCGTACGCAAATAATTTTTTTCAGCAAGCATATGTTGTTGAAATTTATTTCTTAGTGCTGCAAACTATTAGAAAAGATATAAAAGTTAAATAGGTCCAGGTTATTCCAAATATTTTTAGACCTCCGGGCTGGCAAATAACAGGTGCATTTAAAATGGCAAAGTTCTATTTACTCTCGTTAAAGTTTTATTATAGTTAAGGTTAAAATAACCATAAATTAATAAGAACAAATCAAAAAAGTTTTTCTATAAAAAATAATACTGTAAAAATACACATGTGGACAAATATTCTTATGTCATGGAAAGCCAATACTTTTCGAGGGAAGAAGTAAAATATTTGTCCTTTAAAAAACAAGTTTTTACGAATTTCTATTTTAAGAACAAAAAAAGATTACTCTAATTTGACTGAATAATAGGCCCATACGAGCAAAAAAGTTACACCAGTCACCCCCCAGGATCGAAAGAGATCACAATGACGATTCTAAAACACACAAATACAGTGCATTTATTGTTTTGTTTATTGTGTTGCCATTTTAAGTTCGATCACAACATGTAGCATATCGTTGAACTTTATATACAGAGAAATATGGCTATCTATCATGCACAAATAAACAGTTTTTGAACTCAGCTGCATTTAGTAATAAATTTAACTAAATACAAACAATATGCCAAAAACGTGTAAACACAATTAGAGATATTTCAATTTTTAATTCGTTTAATATCTATTAAATAATATTTACACATACATAATTTATTTGTAGAAATACATTTTTACTTGTTAAAAAAATTGGTGGTTACCCTAATCGAATTTTTAAATATAAAAGATATTGGCCAACCTTACACGTAACATCGTAATGCGTTCTCTGACTAAATCTCACTCTAGAAACAAAATGTTGTTTTATGCCGAATAAAGCACAGCAATACTTTTTATTTCTAAACAAACTAGCAAAGGACAACTTCCTTTATTTCTCGTTAACGTAGAAATACTATTTCCAATAAAATATACTCGAACTGTGACCGTGTATGAACGGTACCACTTTTAAGTTTGTGCTTCATTTTGTAAAAAATTTTGGAAATTTTATATATATCTTACAAAGACCAAGAAATGTATGGCATTTTTCAAGTAGCTTAACTTTCATAAAATTTAAGCATTTCTGAAAGTAAAAGAAATTGAAATATAAATATGAATAAGAATACTACTCAGAAATGCCGTAACTCAGATATCAGCCTTTAAGAGTTATTGCCTGGACCACAATGTCACACGTTAAAGTTCGCTTGAAGTATATTATTTAAGCTGTAGATAAATAAATAAATTCATAAAGAGGACTATTAGAAGGACACAAGCCAGTTTATTTGCTATTGGAATCCAAGCGAACGTTAACGTTCGACATAATGGGTCTGGCTGTTAAATTTAAAGCAAAAAACAAAACCATACGTTGTATTATTTATCTTTATGTATTTATTTAATTTATCTTTTATTTATTGAAGATCTGAGCTTGTGCTCTCTTCTGTTGTTTCTTCTTATTTAATATAAACTTAAAATTATTATTTGTCTTAGCCTAACACAGAGGGGCATCAAGAATGTGTAACTTAATGCCCTCTTTGTTTAAGCATACAACTACGGCAGCCTAACTAAGCAGCCTAATGGGAGAACGTTGATCTAAGCGTTTCTCACAGTTATGCTGCTTAAGTGTGTTTGCTATCCAATAGCTAACACCCTACCTACTGAAGGTTGGTAGAGGTCGTTTATAAAACGTAAGGTTGACAAAAGTTGAAAGCTGAACACACTACAACGTAATTCGTTGATAAGTACAGTTGAAATGAAATATTTTTTCAACGGTCGCTCAAAGTCTTCAAGTAGTGAAATAAGGTTAGCTATTGTGAAGTCAAATTGTGATGTTGGTACAAGATCGTCATATATAGGGAATGAAACTGGGCCTTAAAAATACTATTTTATGTCGTGAAATTCAAGTTTTATAACGAAATTTCAACGACTGATACGATTAGTTTTGACTGATACTTTCAACAAGACAGGTATGCATTTTGCAGGTAGGTCTAGCACTTACAATAAAATTGTAGCCGGTGATGAAATTTGACTCTTCCATTACTGTCAAGAATTCAGCAAATAGCAAATTATGTGGTGTCGCGGAAGACCCCAGCAGAAAATTTAATTAATTTCTATTAATTTTTCCGGACAATAACTCTTTCACTCTACGTCTTTAAAAACTAATCCAATCACTTCTTGTGATGAAATCTGCTATGATTGAACAATATAAACCCAACATTACTTATGTTATTTAAGAAGCTCGAACGTATCAGTGACAGTTGCAAACTTTTAAATAGATATTTTTTTATTTTACAGAAAAGTACACTAAAAATCCATAGATTAAAGCATTCGATAATTTAGACAAAATTTATTTACAGATTATATAAATTACAAAATTTATCTGTTATTTTATAAATTTTTATTAAATAGAAGTCACTAGTAACAGAATTTTTCCATTAAATAATAAATTACACAGTACAACTAAACAGAACCGTATCGTAGATTGAGTTAATTTAATTTTTGTTTCACAAGAAATGCAATTTTAGTACAGGCTGGTGTAGAAAATCAATTATTAATATAAAAAATATTTTCATTTTCCGTGCATAAAGGTGTAGCAGCAGTTCGAAAATAAAACCATTTAACTAAAACATTTGAGCTGAATTGCAACACACTCCACTTCGTTACCATTAATTGCAGCCAGAATGAATTTATCGGGCTTGCAATTAGTAGCAGTTTTGGTCCTAACCGTTTTGCTGTCACCTACTGCAGAAGCATATGGAGGAAGATTAGTGTGCGTAAGGCCACCATGTCCACAGGATCGTCGTTAAATTTGTTTGCTCTTTTAGCAATCTTGCATTCCTGACTTGAGTAAAATAAATTTAAAATTAATTTCAAACTATTTAACGATTGTTTTTTCATTCATAACTAAAGATATTTTGTAAAAATAAAGTAACAATTAAATAATAATAATTACAATAATAATTATAATAATAATATAAGAGTAAAAATTTTAAAAATATTAAACGCCATATTCATAAAAAATACTTTCGCTTTGTAAAAGTGTTTTTTAATCGAATTTTACAATTTAGAAATATTTATATAAATATGGTTTGAAAAATATACTTAAAAAATAGAAACAAAAAAATAATTAAGAGATAGTTAACTAATATCACCAATCTTTCGATATCTATGGATATCATTGTCACGATTTTTTAAAAAACAAAACTGCTAAAAAATACCTCCAAACTAGTACATACTGTAATTAAAAAAAACGAAAAAACATATAACAATCGTTGCAACTAACGCAAATACCTAAAGCATGACCAATTTCACACTGAATTTTTTTAAAAACCACACAAATTTTGCATCTCCTTCCATAGCAATGGCACCGTCTATATCTATCTGGACTGATCGCACTTATTATTAAGTATTTATTGCACTGGATTTATTTCTATACTCTTCACCGAAGGTGAAAACGGTATTTATCAGTTTGCCATTCCGTTTGTAATTTTCACAATATTAATCGCCGACTCTATAAATTCCTCTAGTACATTTAACGACGTCCGTCTGTCTGCTGTTGAAATCATCTTCCTGACGGCAGACAACCTAGGAACTTGAACCATTTTATTAGCGCGCTCGGTGAATTTTTGCTATTTAAAATTTACAATATCAGTCCACATGTTCAGGATAGTTTCTGTTGTTATTTTTGCATTCAAAACAATATCCATGAGCCCATAATATATAAATATTCCCAATCCACCTATAAAAATTATCTACCCGAGGGACTCAGACACCTGACGAACCTAAATGCTGGCCTAAATTAAAAAGGTATCAAAAAACCCTAAAAATGTTTGCAAAATTACAAAAACCCAAATTTCACCAAGAAATTACGACAAATTTTAATTTTCGCACATATACGAAAATTCACCATAAAATCGAAAACTTGTAAAACATTTAACATCAATAAAGTGCCAAAATTATTCCAAAAAAATACCACAAAATCCGCAATCCGACAAATTTTGACAAAATAAAAATGTCACCAAAGTTTCGAAAACTAGCAAAAAATTATATTTTATAATAAACGTCGAACTCTCAACAAAATTTGATGCAACACAAAAAAATTCACCAAAATAATAAAATAGCCAACAAATTTAAAAATCACAAAAACTATAAATTATAAAAACAAATCGAATTTAAGCTGAAAAATCGAAAACTCACCAAGAAATGGATGCTTCACAAAGAAAATTTAAATTTCATAAAAAATAATCAAGCAATTTTGAAGTCTTACCATATGGCCGAAAGCTTCATTCATTCGAAATTTCAGTAAAACCCCAAGTTCCTATATTGCTTAAAATTCACTGAAAGTTCGCAATTATTAGAGAAAAGACAAAACATAAACAAATTAATATTGGAGTCTTAAACCAAAGATCGTCAACGATCTTCTTCACAGGCAAAATTGTTTAATGCATCTACATTTATAGTAGTTCAGTAATGAAGCGGGTATATTTTATTTGGCAAAGCCAAATATGGCTCTCGTACTTGTTAACACTAAACCGGCTTTGCAAAATAACGTTACAATAAAAATGGCAAACCTATAGCTACGGCCATTAAAGACTTATGATAGTCAAGGCTATAATAACAAAAAATTTAGTAAAGAACTTTAATCATCTTAGCATAACAAACAAATAACTGAGATTTATTTAGAAAATAAAAGTGATTATCGAATTTTTATACTATTCAAACAGTTCTTTTTCTTAGCAACTTGTAACTTCAGCAATCATTTTTGTGCCATTAACATTGAAAAACTTTTGTTAAAGGCCACTGTGAAAGTCTTATATATGTTTTCCATACTCAACCCATGTTTGACTGTATAACGTCTCAGTATTGCTAACATTATTGTTTATGGAAAAGTGGTAAAACACTCAAAACATTGTTAGAACTGTAAACTTCACTTTTATTTTTTTACAAAGGTCAAACTAAAAATAAAACTAAAAAATTAAAAAAGTATATTTACTTAAGACGAACAAAGTTTATACTATCTCAAAAACAATATAGTATAAGGGAAGGTTCTCTATGACGCCAGAGATCGTAGTAGCTGAATTGAAATTTTTTACCATCTTATTTGCTGTTAATAATTTAGAAACAAAGTCGTTAGTCGCCTACTGTTAGCTGTCCCTAAAGGAACTTATCTCTATAATGACGCAATTTTGTAATCTATTTTTATTGAAATACCTTTTGGGATTATTAATTGTCCTTTACTAAAATTTCCAACATAATAATTATCATGTTCGAAAATTAACGTGTAAAGTATACCTTGAGCATAAGGCAAATTAAAGCTCAATAACGCGACGCTTATTAGCTGTCGTCTCCGACGTAACTATTTTATGGTAGGTAAAGTGTTCAAACGCTAGCGAAAGCTATCACTTCTAATAATCATTGTTATGGAGGTATTTCCACAAGCAACCTAAAACTTTTTTTATCAGAAGTAATTCGAAAAATACTAAACAACATTGTTTGTAGCCAGCATGCTGTACGTCTTAAAAAATACATACTTCGAAAATACTTTTATGTTTGCTACAATAGGTTTGCTACTTTTATGTTTGCTACACAAGTTAATTGCAACTGGCGACTACAATGCAAAGCAGCTCCAGACTTCTTAGCCCAAGAGAGACACAGACAGCTGTACAATACAGTTCAAGAAATGAAGCTAGATGTCGTACTTGAAGGAAAATCCACCTACTGGCCAACAGACTTTAACAAGCTGCCAGATCTAATGGATTTTTCCACTGTAAAAATCATTAGATATGGTCAATTAGTAGTCATTTCGTCCTATGACCTATCTTCAGACCCTTCACCAACAATCGCTATTTTACTGGAGAGTACTCACACTGTGGATGAAACCCTTATTTCCATCCAAATAAAACACGAATTGGTTAAATTATAAAATGTATGTAAGCACTCACTTACCTACGAACATCTCACTAAGGTATCTGGCTGACTTTTAAGCAGCTGTGGATTACTTTACGAACGTCCTAATAATGATTCTAAGGTTGCATCTCAACAACTTCAGCCTCACATTCTTTGAAATGTGCTTACGTAACGTTTTCTTTTAGAAGCCAAAATTGCCCAACAATAACGCCTTATTTGGTCAAATCACATTAAACAAAAAGAACAATCAATTAGACTGGTCTTTGCATCAAACATTTAAAAGTTACAAGACAGTCTCGAATTTTACGATTTATCGTATGCGCCTCTGGTATATAGTATAATAAATGAAAACATTTACAGAGATCTAGAAGATCCTACTATACAGAAAGAAGCAAAAACATTCTCCTCCAATTACGTAAGCAAAGTAGTGGTCCCTCCCAACACTCCAGCGCAGAATTTACTGTAATTTCATTGGCACTGGAGACACAAAAAACTGACAAATTGGGCTTGGCGAGACGGCTCTACCTACCCAATCGTAGATAGTTTATTAAGATGTGAATACAGTAAATAAGTTATTACATTGTTAATAATTCACAAATAATAATTTAGAGACAAGGTTCGAATACCTCTTGTACATTTCTTTGAATAGAAAGATTCAATAAAATAAAATTAATTTACCAAAAAAAATATTTAAATCTTATAAATAAGTTAGTTTTTATTTAATTTTAGCTCATTTTCATTGCTAGTATACAGAAACAACTCAACACTTTTTGTTCTCAGCTGCATTTAATAATAACTTTAACTAAATACAAACAAAATGCCAAAATTACGTAAACACGAGGCTAGAGATTTTAATTTAAACATTTTTTTAATGTCTATTAAAGAATACACGTTCATATCTAAACTTTAACCATAATCGTATATATCGGGTGATTTTATAGCTATTTGGGGTTTCATTGCCATTTCACCATGAATAGACTAACAAGCGAACAACTTTTTTTGCTTTTTTTAATGTGTGCGGAATATCGAAGCAGATCGCTAACTTTAGGGATCCCTTTTCGAACTCAATCTTTCCTGGAATTGATTTCAGGCAAACGATTTTTAATTTTGCAGGAAACTGCAAAAATATATACAACCAACTACTAATGCAGAAATATGTCTGCAATAGTTCACAAAATCCTTTATCATGTTGAAGATATCATAAAATATCATTTGGTGCCACTTGGGGCTCTATCAGAGGATGCTCAGGAAAAAAGGCACAAGGATTACAGATTTTATAGAGAGCACAATACTAGAAAAATTTCACGAAATTCCACAAATGAAGATCTATTTAATATATTATTGGGAACGTCAGATCCGTTCATCTCCAATATTCGAAATCAATGGAAACTGGAACTTCAGGATTTAGATGAAGAAGCCAAAAAACTACTATTTAACTGAAATAGCACAGAACAAAGTATAATTGCCTTTCATTGTTATTTAAGTACGAAAAACATAGTATTAGTAAAAAAAATAATAGGGGAACTCACTCTTGGTTGCAAACAACCCTTACAAATCTTGCAAATCCAGCAAGTCTAGCAAATGTGCTACATTTTGCAAGACCATAACAACAAAATGTATGAAACTAAGATTTGCTACACTTGAGCAAATATGCTATGGCAAAAATCATTGCAGATTGGTAATTTGCATATTATTATTAAATAAATCAAAACAACTAGAAACCTGCGCATACAAAGTTTCACGGCGTTAGAACCGTCTCAATAATTGCCTGTGAAGAATTAAAATTGAAGCTAAAACTGTTAAAAAATGTTTGCTAAAATAGTAAGAATTAAAATATCAAACAAAACTCCATTAATTGATAAAAGTTTTGAGAAAGTTTATGCACACACCAAAAACTTTCTTTGCGTAAACATTTTAGAGGCGGCGTTAGCGTTTATATACAGACTGCGGCTTAGCTTATTGCATGCGAGAAAGTTACTTTTTGCAATGTAACCAAATAAATAATAAATTAAAAAATGAGTGGTGAAGAAATCAAAAAGATAATTAAAATCATAAAACAAAAGCCAAACAATAAGCGATGGACTGATGAAGAAATTAAAAAAATATATTAGATTATTTACTAGAGAATCAAGAAGTTGATATTTGTTGTTTATTTTTGTTGTTAATTTTCTTTATTTTCCGAACAATCAGCTGTTGAAATAAATTTGCTAAACGCTTAAAAAAGACACTCACGCTTTGCGGCAGAAAATCATACTATGTGTCCAAAATTGCAGATATGCAACGAATAGTGACTTCCGCTAATAATAAATAGAACCTACCATTGTTACAAATGCTATTTAAACCTGTTTTAGTTTTTATTTTTAAATTATCAAATTTGACAGAAAAAATTAATACATTTTTCTGTAGAGTACAGCAAAATCTCCAGTTAATTTTAGTATTTTTTTGAGTGTAAACATTTTTTTAAGTGTAACATTAAAAAAATTCCATTATCACAAAAAAAAAATTATAATTATTATTAAGTTCTAAATATTAAATTTTTTAATATGTAAATAAAAAAAAATAAACCCATATTTCACTCCAAAAGTTAAAAAAATCAAAAGTTCAACTTTGACCTAGAAGTCCTTAAAAAGTCCTCAATAAATTTTAATGTAATTAAATACTTCAATATTTTGATCGGTTCAAAAGTTACAGAATTTTGACCAATGAAAAATGATTTTCAGCCACTGTGTGGCGACATTATTGGACCACACGATCGATGAAAATAGAAAACTTACATCAATAATTCAAGATACCGTGCGAAAATTACAGACTTTTCTTTGCCCAAAAATGGAAATGGTGGGCATATGGTTTTAACAAGACGGTGCCACTTGTCACGCGGTATGCGATACGATAAACCAATTCAGAAGCGACTTTGGTGAGAATTTGATGTTACGTTTCCCCGCTATACTGTTTTTGTTGCTATACGTGAACTCCCTCGTGTACAAGGACAAGCTGCCATTGGTGAGATACCGGCCGAGATGCTGGAAAATGTATGCCAAAATCGGAGCTTACGGGTGGACCACCTATGATGTAGTCACAGGCAACATTTACATGATTTTTTTTTTAAATCCAATGGCAGGCATCCAGTTATCATCGTAAATAAATATTTCATTCACTTTTGAAAATTTGAAAATTTTCTGTGTTTTTTTAAGTTTTCGTTAAGTTATCAAAAGTAGGTGGGATTTAAAGCGTCCAATATCATGTTGCATGTCTGTATATAGTGTATGTCTGTATTGCTTTTTAGTATGTAATTATCCACATTATCAAAATAATTATCCAAATCATCACATTACAATTTACCTCTAGTCATATGTGTGTATATTTTTTATGACTGCTATACGATAAAACAATGCACATAGAAATCGGTTAAACAGAGTTAGTACGAACATTAAACAAATATATCTTCGCATACGGTGCAATAACTTTTACGTTATTGCTTCTTTATCTCTTGCGCTGAAGTAATTATATTCCCCATAGTAATAAAGTAAAATGTATCCAAAAATAAAGTTAGTAATACCTATAAGCAGCTTTAAGACAAAATTAGAATGAGCATTTCATTTTATAACACACTTTACGTCATAACTAATAGCACTTCAGATCAATATTTCGTTGAGCTACAAACAGAGTAACAACTACCATCTCTTCAATAGCCGATCTAAAAACTAAATCTATAACCACATCTCTAATACCCACCGGAGTACGCTCAAGTACACAAGAGGTGTAGGGTACACAAAGAGTGAGAAATCAACGAACCCATTCAAACATATTTACTGTGTAATTAAATTACAACAACCGCATGTTCATAAAAATATGTATTTCCGCAAGTACTTACTACCCAGCAAACATTTTTGTATGATATTAGAAAAGATCAATATCTACAAAGTTTAGGGCAGTATTCTCTGAAGCTGTATAGTGTTGGCCTGAGTAATATAGTAGGCCAGTATTCAGCACTATTGATAGGGACAGGTTAACAAAAAACGGGCTTCCGCTTTATTACGGTGATGGTTGCGTGGAACACCACCGCACATGTTCAATAATTTTACTAGTGTTCACGGTATGTAGTCGTCCGTTACTAGGAAGATGGGATTAAATTAAATTCAAGAATTTTCCAGAATCGTTTTTACACTATAAAAAAATTATTCAACCCAAAATTACAATTATATAAAATTCAAATTCAAGAATCAAAACTGTTTTTAAATGATTATTATTGAAACTTTCGTAAGGAATATTACACTAAGTTTTAAAGCTTTATACTGCTTATCAATATATTTATTAATTACTACCAATGTAGTAACTTAATTATTGTCTTCAAATCTAAGACTATTTTATAATGGGTTAGGAGCGCTGTCTCGTTTTTTTCTGGTATCCATAAAACTGCACCAAATTATTGGCAAAGTAGCCGGGATATACTAATAATTTGCTTACATGAGTAAATTTGAATTCCTTCTTGGACTGTATGTACCATGGAGTGCAGACTATTAGTCATAGTAATTTAAACTGTCTTCTTAGTAACTTCCGAATATTTGATGGTAGCTGGTTGCCATATGTGCACAGAGTGACGTTACGGGTTATAAGCCAATGCAGCTGAGCAGTTTTGAGTTTTATAGCTGTTAATTTTGCCTTAATATGCGTGATCATGTTCGGCTTCAATCAAGATGAATTCCCAAATATTTCACGTGGATTTCGGTTTTTTTCATTGAAGGGAAGTTTTGTCTACTGTGTGTGAAAGATACGTGAGCAGATTAATCTTTATTTTCCACGTTTTCACCCAATCTTCTAGCTCGGGAGTATGATATGGTAGATGTTTCGATGCAATCTTCGGGTTTTTATTTACACTTACGAGTGCAGCATTATCTGCGAAGATTGACGTACATATGTGTGTTTGTTGAGATATCTGTTGCATTTAATTTGGGAAGAATTGGATACACATATAAAGCAGTGGGAAAAATCGATTTAAAAAATCTTCAAATAGAGCATGCATTTCTACATACTTTAGGCCAGTTGATTTAAAACATTTCTCTTATAGATCGTTTTAAATCTTAAGAAATTCAATTGCTTAATTTTTTCATTCACTAAAATTTGCATAGTTTATCTAGGAGCTTCGGAATGATAATTTTTGTATACTGACGAATTTGATAAGTGTTCAGAATTTTAAGGGCTTGTGTATAAGCGTTTTTCGGCAAGAAAAAAAACAGGAATATGGTTTTTAGACCATATTTTGAGAATGTGTAGACCTATATGGTTGATTTCATTAGCAATAAATCGCAAAACTCACTGATCGAGTGTACCAAGTTTAAAGACCCTATGCGGGTTTGCGCCGTCAAACATACTTTTAATTTTTGTGAAGGCTAGAACAAAAAGTACTAAAACCACAAGAGCTGTTAGAACCAGAAACCTTATATTACGGCCTCCTTATGAAATTTGCTTATTATTACTTTCCTAATTACCTAAAGCCCGAAAGCCCTAACTAAGCTGTATTTTTCTTTTTAATTTTCAAATTGATTTATCACTTATTAATTATACAATTCGCAGATCAATAAAAAAGTCAATCATAATAATATTTAGAAAAGTTGTCGGCACAAATACTGATGAGATTGGAAGAGAAATGTTTACTGGGTTCATCTGTATTTATTATAATACATACTCGCAAATACAGGCATACGCTAACACACGTGCAAATTTACCAACGTATAAACCGAAAAACACTTAACTCAAATTTAATAAGGTTAAATATGCTGTTATGTAGAGGTATAAATATTTAAGCAAGTATTTATTTACACAATAGTAAATGCTACATACATCCACATACAATTAATGTGTCGGTGTGTGTGTGAAAAAGTTATAAACTTAACGGTCATAATGTTGGCTACAATTTCCAGGCAATTTAATTTCGTCGAGAAAAACCATAATTACAGACATTGTTAAATGTTAAAAGGTTTATAACTTCGTCTTGGCGAACGTAATTGCTTCAAAAGTACGCACAAATTTATTCACTTGTACATTCATACACGAATACGTACATAAATGTTTGAGAAATGTATGCAAACACATTATAACGTATGTAAATATGAATGTTTGGTTTGGTATGTTAACAGGCGTGTTATGTTTAATGTATTAATATTATTGTTATTGTTGTCATAACTTTATAGCAAATTAATTATGTAAATTTGTTTAAGATTTAAATATGCTGCATTAAGAATTTATGCAAATGCAGTTGTGCTTCTGCTAGCAAGTTAAACAAAGGTTTAATTTTATTAGGTGCTGTTTGCTATATTCCGGAGGCGAAGAAATTTAAATTGGCAACGCTGTTTGCTGTGACCGCTGTGATGATTTGATCATTCTCGGTTGCAGAATGTCCAAATTTACTTCTAAAAAAAGCGGTCCAATGCATAACACCTTTAGTGGATTTCTTTTAAACATTTCCTGTTGTGTCTACGGCAGTAAGCAGATTTGCCTCTATTCTAGCAAAGAAGTCATTACACAAATACATGCAGAAATGGCCACCGTTTGGAGTGTCTTAAAAAAAATCAATAGAGATGATACCCTCTTTTATCTCTTCGGGTAGGGATGCGGTTTACCAGAAATTCTCCACAAGAGGCAGGAGAAGTTGGGGATTAGCTTTTAGAACTTAGATGTTGTCAGTGGCTGATGCTTAATTATATTTCAACGTCTCGATTGCCATAACTACATCAGCTAACTGTTGGACTGTGTATGTGTATGTCAGTTTATACGGCGAGTTTCTGCTGTAGCTTGCGCTTATTTTGCCAACCCATCTGGTTATATGAGTTTATCCTAGCGATTACTGCATTTAAAGGGCCTATCGTAGTCACTGTTCTTCCTGGCTAGATATTATTTTTGTCCGCGTGTCTTTGCAAGCACTACCTTACTAAACGCAAAATAAATCGATATATGTAACATGCTTTTTTACATGTAACAAGCTAAGTTCGTTAAAGTTTTAAATATTAGCATTCCTTCAATATAATGTAAGCCTATACACTTGCCTGCAAACATTTTCTTGAAGATCTTTCGTAGATAATCTCTCTTTGAAGTGAGTAACAGCTGTTAATTTTTTTTTATTACTTCTTGCATTAAAATTTTCTGAAAGTTTAGGCATTATAATATATTGAAAAATGGGAACTGTTTAGAATAGGAAATGGCCTATTAAAAGTGATTCAAATTGAGTTTCGTAACATTGCAGTACGCATTACAATAACATTATGACATTATTTATTTATTTATTAAACGTTACAATACAATAACATACACCTTCAGGAATCTAACCCACAAAGAGTAGCACACTACTAAATAGACCATTGGAGGACCCTGACGAAATCAACGAGTATTCATGGAACTGCTATATTTCTATGTATATTTTCATTTATAATATACCAGGGGCCGCACACGAGAAGTCGTTAAATCTTAGATTGTCTTCTTTGTAACTTGCGGATATTTAATGTGCAATCAGTACCCCACAGCTGACCATCTTGGTTTTAGAATGGATTTATGTAATAGGACTTTGTATTCCAAAGCCAAGAATGAGTTAGGACTTACTAACAAGTGTAGGTGGTTTTTTCGAAGTTTTATTGCCGTTATTATAGCGTCAATATGGCGGGACCAAATCAGACGCCTATCTAGGTGGATATCCAAATATTTAACGAAGGTTTCCGCTGGAACAGTGGTATTTTAATTATTATGCGTGCCTTCAGAGAGGAAATGTTAAGTGAGTACATTTCGATGGATTTACCTTTATTCTCAACAGATAATATGGTAATATGGGACTCTTGCAGAGATTTTTCCATTTTTAGAAAATTAGAGCTTTGACCTTACTTTATTTATTCTGTCCGTCAAATAGCTATTAAAAAGCTTGTGGAAATTCTGAAGAAGAACTCGGGTTATTTTAGTAAGTAAACCAACATACCATACTTTATCGAACGTCTGGGAAATATCAATAAATAGAGCTGAAAACTATTGATTGTTTTCAAAAGCCGACCAATAGTACTATGCCTTGCTCGAAAACGAACCTGGTGATCTGCTTTATCAGTAAGATAAACCTTTAAACACGCAACGAATAATTTGTAAAAAAATTTGATAAAATTGATAGCAGGCTAATGCACCTATATAACCTCATCTGACTTAAGTCCCTCCCTGGTTTGGAGATCATCACAACATCATCACTCATCTTCAAAGATCATACGTAAGTTTCTTATAATTAGTCGTGTTAAGTTTTTTCTCATATCTAGAGTTTCAATTGTTGATTTTAATAATGAACGCCAAAATTTCATAGAATCTTTCACATTTGATATTTGTAATAGTAAAGACGTTTATGGCATGTGGTAAGGCATGAGGCTTTTTCAATGGAATTTTTAGGCCACGTGCGATTCGTAGGCACTACGACATTCAAAGTATATAAAAGCCTTCCAATTGCTACATCCCATGTTTTTTGTTGGACCCAATTATTTTAAATAGCTTTCGATGACAGAATAATGTTTCTATTGCAATTTACTAGGTAAAGCATTATCTAAGCTGATAGTGGCGCCGTATAAAAAAATTCATATGATGCTTTACATGAATAGAATTTTTAAGTTGGGTCAGAATTTCGAATAAGGATAAGGAATAATCTGTATGTTGCTCAAAGGGACCTGAGCATGCTCAATCAAGTCGATCGGTCGGGGATATTGACAGAGTTTTTGATAGTGTGCCCGACGAATCTAACACGTAAATTCGCAAGAAACCCCCGTGCTTTCGTTTTCAGCTACGCAACGAATTTGAATAAAGGGTTAGCATTTATACGCATGCAAGATGCAAACCATTCAAGAAATCCAGAGGTCGTGAACAGCGTCGTGTGTTTGTCGAATGGATGCATTAGCAAGAAGTTCGGCTTTTCGGAAAATATTTTCTTTAGTGATGAGATACATTTTAAAGCATTTAGTGACCACAAAATCCAAAAGAGATCCACCGAAAGGAAAAGGATTCTCAAATTGTAACTTCGGTCTCCCTTGTGGTTTATCATCAATCAAATGTAAGTCTACCCAAACCGGCATTTGCCCTAATACTCTTCGTATATTGTTCCATTGATAAATTCTATCAATAGAACCTACAAACAGATGACGTTACTAAATAAAGCCGTTAGTATAGAACAACATGTAATTCATTCATATAGAGTGGTACAATCATAATGCATTATAATAATTGTTAGTTACACCTTAACAATTCAGTAGCACGTTAGGATTATTGCAGCCCCTTACGAAAATGGGCGTTCAAATCAAAATGCATTTCGTGCACTTCGCTTCGCAAAAATCAGCAGACCGGGTCTGTATGAAACGTGAAAAATCCTGTGCATGCTTGCTGGCCGATATTTTGTTTCACACTAAATTGTCATAGATCCTTCTGCCATAATAAAAAAATATGAAGATAATTCCCTAAAATCTTTTTGTTTTATTTCCAAATAAATCGTGTGTTTTGGTTGGACCACCCTATATAACTTACGGCACAACTGAATGGAAAAAATAAGCTCATAACTAAAATAAGGGATAACAAAAAAATATGGTATAAAAAATATTTACAGAGCGACGAAAGTGAGCTTTGCTACATTACGTGTAAAATGTATACCGGCTAATGGAAAAGGATACTTTATTTCGCAATACCATGTCGTGGTATTAAATTTAATCTCATACACATGTGGATATGCATCACATATACGAGCACCATAATAACAGGAAATTTTTAACATCTTTAAAGCCGTCTCTGCTAATGAATCCAATATAAATTGCATTTGGTTAGCGTACATAACCTACCACGAAATTAGCCTTAAAATTGGTTTAAGGAAGTGATAAACATAATTTAATTTCAAGCTAAAACCAAACAACACCGTCTATAATTCCCCCGGGGGGAATTGGTGATCACTACCACTTTGAGGGATTGCCACTGGGGCAAAACAGGGCACTAGTTCCTGGGTCTTTCAGGAGCCTGAAACTGGGAGAAAGTAAAACTTCTTAGTTCGATGAGTAACGAAAAACGCCTAGTACCGCGGGAACCAGTAGCCCCCGGAACATCGATTCCAGACTGGTTGTTGGTAAGGTTCCTTTGGGGGTGCACGTGGTGGCAGCTGTCAACTGTTAAAGCATTGACAACAGGAGAATAGATAGCTCCAGCCCCATCAGCAAGGGGTGGGATGGGGGAGCAGATATTCTCTGTCCTAATTTGCTACCTCTGGGATGTGCATGAGTGCTATTCAGGTAGTGCTTTTGCGGATTGCATAGAGGCGATAGTCTGGCCGCTTAATGTCACACCCGTGGTTGGACCACTGTGAGGTTGAACCATCGCTGGCAAGTACTGACGTGAAACTAAATACATCTGTCCCTCTATGATTCCCAACCCCCAACCCCCAACCCCCAACCCCCAACCCCCAAAGGTTCAAGTAAGTATTTTTCAACACCCGAAAATCTGTGAAAGATTAACGCGGGTTCATTATGCCACAAATATCGATATTCTAAATAAATTAAGCTCAGTTTAAAAAAATATTTATATTAAAGGGCAAATATCCGGGCGCGAATCTTCACTTTCGTAAAGGTGTTGACATCGTACGAACAAAAATTACATAACACAGTTCACTTATTGATCTAGAATAGAAAAAATATTTAATAATATAGATATAAAATAATTGATGACTAAACAGGTCGAAAAAAATTAGTTTTCTTATAAAAATATTTTTTAGTTAGGATCATCAGGAAGAATATTTGCTTTCGTATAGCATATGATTACAACAACTTTAACAATAAAATATTTCAAAAATAATTGAATTTTACAAAACGTAAATATGGCGCCGGCCTTATTTCGTTACCTAAGCGCATACAGTACGCAAAGCTACAACTAGGTTAATGAAAGTCGTGTACAAAAAATCTTACCCAGGGAAGTTGGGCATCACTTGACACCATACCGTATTTTCAGTCTTTCAAACAGAGTGGTATATCTTGAATAATACAATGCATTGATAGTGCTTTAAATTTTAGACATGGCAAAAACCTATGTGGATTCTCTCTCTTCAGAACGAAAAATTACACTGAACACAAACCAAATTTGACAAGTGATGACGGAAATTCGTTCCAAAAATCTATATGAAATTAATTTCTTTATAAACTGCAGGGGAACGACTGCGGTTGCAGGCTATTGAAAGCATGGATGGTAGGGATACAAAGGGTCATATGCGAATACTCAAGCTCTATGTGATACAGCAGTGCATTGTGATATATGACTGTTTGTAGCCGACTCTAGTGTGGCAAAAGCACTAGAAAATTCCTATTCCTACCAGGAACCAATAGCAGAAACAACCTGGCTGGCGAGTTGATGTCGATCAGATGTTGTTCACTAGTGACTGCAAGTCAGATTCTCGAGCCGGAATAGTTGGAGCAAATTACCAGAGGGGAATTCCATGGAAAAATACGCAAGAATTGTTCAAGATAAAACTCACTATCTCATCATCTCTTTTAGGGAGTGTTTGGCAACACTATATTAACGTATCAAGTAAGGACATGGGTTCATGGAATGCATTAATTCTTTAAATGAAGTTAATGTCATTTTGTAGTCCAACTCGTCTACATAGGATTGGAGCTTCTATTTGGCATAAATAGTAGAAATACTACAGAATAATCATGGAATATTTGGACTTTAAGGACAGCCGCGTCGTAGCTAGGACCCTGACAGGTGTCTTTTCGACAGCAAGGTAGTCCAGAAATGCCGGACACCCTTTAGTCCTATGTGAAGGCATTAAAAAATCAACTTGAATTGGGTGCGTAGATATGGGAGAAATATGGGCAATTGTATAGCCGCATAATAAATTCTGTGAAATTACGCCGTCGTCCTGTAAAAAGTAAATAAACAATACTATATGTGATATGGCTCAGGCCAGGTGCTTTGTGAGGCCACATGTGAAAACACTAAACAAGTTAAAAGAAAGCTCGAACCAGACATTTGTTAAGATTACAGAAGAAGCAGTTAAGTGGTATAGTGATCACGATCACCGGACAGTGCAAAAACGGTAGCCACGCCAAGAGAATGAGGTTGCCTGCAAACGATTACTGTAGCAATTTTTACTTCAAGGAGAAATAGTAAACTGCAGCTCTTCTCTTATTCGTGGTGTATCCTTGTTAGTCTTTGCGAGATCTTGGAATTTGGAACACAGAGATTATATATCTTCATATAGTTTTCGAATTACGGTCTTTCTCCTACTTTCCTTTAATCTTCTTCTTCGTTTTTCTTCTCGATCAGTGAACCCACGTGGCCCTGCAGTGGCAGCGGCCTGTTAACCTAATCTAGCATGCCGGCAAGTTTATTAAATGAAACTAAATTGCCATTAGTCAGAGATAATATAAACTACCAGCCCCAGCGAATGGGAGAGTGTGAAAATTGTCCGTTTTACTGATGGCAACCAATGACTTCTAGTCTTTCATTTGAGTATTTAACTCGAGGGTGTTCAATGCAAACCTGATGGATTATCTTCTGTATGTTTATCTATAGTAATAAGTAAGCACAAATTGGGAATCGCGGTGGAACTACTTCGGGGGCAATTTCTCTGAAGTTATTCATTTCAATTAATAAGTCTAGTAATTTGTATTAATACTGAAAAATTGGTAAAATATTCAACTAAGTACAGGTTTACATCTCCATGACATAAAAAATTTTAAATTTTTGTTGGCTTCTTTCTATGATCAATATATATGCAAAGGACCTTAAATTACAATAATTTTATAAACCAGTTTTTATCTTACGCTGCTAAGCCAAAAGAATTTCTATACCTACTCTCGTTTTTTGCGAATTTATGCTGCATGCAAGTAGATGAAGCAACTTCTTAAAATCAATCCGCAAACTAATTATGTTGAGCATGTTGAGTAAATAATTACTTGCAGTATATCAGTATAGTTTGTGTACTTGTGATAAGCGTTACAAATGATGTGGTTGATGACGCTGTAACACATAAACAAGATGAGTGCCATGACAGGCAGATGGTTGCCATTAAAATAAAAAACAAAACGAAAAAAACGATACTCGTACATTATAAATAACTTTAAGTTATGAAAAATTAACCAAAACAAATGACAGTCACTAAAAAAATTTTAATAATTAATCATGTCGAAAAATAAACTGAAAAAGTTTAAAGAGAACAAAAAAACTGGTTAAAGAAAGCAACATGAAATGAAAATAAATTTAAAACGAATTTAAATGTGTTTATAATGACACTTTTAAAACCATTCAAAAACACATTTTTCTTTTGTGTTTGTATTTAGATTTTGCCACTGTCACGCATTAAACAAAAAGCGCTACAAAAAGGAAGAAATTAAGACAATCGCAACTTGCCTCTCTTTGACATTTTAGCATTTTTTTTTGTGTTGACTTCTCTGTATATTTGGCAGTCATGTGATATATAATAAAAACTTCTGGCGGGATGTAGGAGTAGATAAAAAAGCTCTAATATAATCATATGCAAAACTCTGTCGGCTGACTTTTACACTATACACTATTGTTTTCTCTATGAATGACAATTTCTAGCTGAATTATGCTCATGGAACAATTGAGCAATTTATTGGTAATAAGAGAAGTTTGCACCAATTTTAGGTTTTTGTAAAGATATTCGTCTACTGGCGGATGAAGAGTGGGTATAGAGGAAAGAAAACCTGTCTTAGTCCCAAATCTCGAGAATGAACAATATTTATATATATCTATCCACAATAATCAGGGTTGTGGTAGCAGAGCATTAGGCAAGCCTTATCTGTCTAAAAATTCATAAAATATTTATGAACTACGAAAAGGAAATACAACTTTCAAGTATGGTTTGGTGCTTCAAAGTCAATTTGGGAACTTCTCCACCAAGGACAGGAGAGGGCGAAAATGTTTGTCGTTTAGAATAAACTATCAAAATCTATAGACTCGCTGGAACGGTTACGCAATGTGTTGTGTCCACTGTTTCATCGTTACTACAACCAAATGTGCTCTAAATAAAATAGAGAACTTGTTCCTGATACAAGAACATATGAGCGTAAAACACTTTACACATTAAGAGCTCAACCGTTCGTTATGGATCGCATAGTGATCCGTACAATACACTGCAGAGAAATCTCTACCTTTCTCCGTACTAACCCTTTATTAGACGAACGTTTTAGTCGAATACACACAAACAATACTCTAGCTATTCTCCTTCTCAGAACCTCGTTTCCTAGTTCCAACATTATGTATTGCATGAGTAAGAATCCTTTAGTGCTGGTCCAAAAACAAATATCAAATTTAATTTCAACAGGCATTACGGAAACTAGGGAATGATCTATCTTATTTATCCCATTGGCTGCTAAGCGTGCTCTCGGTTCAGGCTTTTTCTAACACGCTGTGTCCCAAACGTATAATGTACCAAGATGACTCTACATAAAATACGGGTACATTATTCCCCACACTTCATATGCTGGATTTATTTTTTGAATAATGTTATAATGTTTTGTAAAACTTAATGTATCGGAATGTAATGAATGCAAAATTATTCCACATTGAAGTAAATACATGGATCAATTAGGATATAAAATTTGTCAACTACCTAAATAAACTAAGCTCTTAAAAAGTAACGCTATGTGAAGCATGAAAACTTTTTATTTTAAAGTGCAAGAATTCTTTATTGCTTATGTAAAAGTAGTGGGCATATAAAATTCGGTGACGTCTTGCATATCCACCAGAGTATTATGGCTGTATATAGTAATTCACTCCTTAATGCATGTGGGTGTCTGTTTGTGTGTATGTGTGTGTGCGCGAGCGTGGGTGTGTGTGCTATACGATATTGATAAAAAAATCTCTCCTGTATATGGATGTAAATTCTTAACAGAAAAGTTTTTACATTACTTTGTGAAAAGATTGTTAAAATAATTTTTTTTTTTCACTAACCCAACAGATTTCTCTGAGTTGTCACTTCAAATCACAAAATGTTGAATAAATTGCAGTGGACAACATGTAAATAGCAGTTTGGTTTTACATTTTTTATCTGAGTTTTAAATTAAATATATTGAAAGGCCTACAAAGGCCTTTCGTATACTAGAGGTCCATCTCCAAAAACATCAGACTATATTTCTATAATAATGCCTTTATTTCAAATTTTTTTTGTTTTTTAAATATAAACAAAAAACAGCTGATAATTTAATTCTAGTTCGAACTTACCCAAATAATAAGTTCGTACGACTTTGTACAGGAAATGAAAAATTTTACTCTCTCATTTTCTCTCAAAATTGCACAAATGTTGTTATCTGGAACGCGTTTTACTAATTCGGACTGTTTTGTTATGCACCTGGAACAGACCTATTATTGAAGAAATTTCAATCAATGATTCCACCGGCCTACAAAGCATTCCGTACGGTGACTGTGCGGGATATTAAATGCATTCTTTCGATGCTACTACAACCAAACTTTGTAATTCATTCGGGCTGCCATAATTGTATTTGCAACTGTGAATAAGTAAATTTAAAATTTATATCGTTTGAATATAAAAACCGAAATATATGCACATATACAATTCTTTTCTTTTATATAACAAACGGAAAACATTTCTTCTTGAATTTTTTTTTTTCTTATTTTAAATTGCTTGTGAGTTCGTGTGTGTGTCGTAACTTAAAAAAATCTTGCCGAAAGTGTTGAAAGATTAATGAAGTTAACTTAACAGAATAAGTTAGATTGGAAGCTGAAAAGAAGTTTTAATTGCAAATAAAATGTGCTAAAAGTGATAAAAACGCAAAAACCCATTTTCCTTGTAATGGGAAACAAACGAATTTCACAGCGTTCAATTTTCATTTCGAAGGCGTTAAATTTTAATGAAATGTTTTTCAATCAAACTTCTATTGGCTTCTTTTCATCAGAGAAAGTTAGGGCCTACAAAATACATATAAACATAGCGCAGAATATTTCAATAGAATATACAATTTAGTTTTAAATTTTTTAATATTATTATTTATGCAGGGGTGATTAGAGCCCACCTTTTGTTGAATCTCACTATCAAAGCTAATGCTCTGTAGAAAATTCACTCGCTGATCTGGACTTGAAATTTAAGACGTAGGGCTAATGCATTATGCTAGTGCTACGTTATGGAATACGAGACAACCAGCCATCAATATATTCCTGCCACCACGACGTGATTCACCACATGAAAATTTTATTGTGCATATACTTTAGCATATGTAGGATTTATACCCTCTGAATCCAGATGACCGCCACCGAAATTACCATGACAATAATCCAAATATTAAATAATAAATCTGTGGTTTTCCCTAATAACCGAATATATAAGTTCTATGCAGAGAACTAAAGGCAGAGAACTACATTCCCATACGTTTGGATTCTGATCAATTATGTCCGCATGAGAGTATCCTGAAAAAACATAATTTGGTAATAAAAAAAAAATAAAGAACTGTAAACTGTCAGCTTGTCAGTAGAATTTGTCAAGACTACAAAAGACGTACAAAAGAGTTGAAAACCTTTTCTTAATAAGGGGACGATGCCAAAAACCTACAAAGTAAGGCAAGACGAGGCCGTCAGCTGGCAGACACAAAGATATGTCTTGCCGTAATTGGTGTCGGCCGGTAAAAGCTTTCCGTCTCCTTAAGGAGTCTTCCTAAATAAGTCGAGCGGAATGAAATTAACACTCGTTTAAAGAATCCCTAATGTACGGTGAAACACAGTGAGTTAATCTCGGTTATTTACTGTACAATGGAAGAGTTCAGAAGAGTTGGATAATAAACTCTCCAAGGGATAGACGGGAGAGCTTCGTAAAATTCTCCTAAGAAAGAGGCTGAGACGAAAGCGTACATTGTGTGTGCTCAGTACTGGCTAGCATTAGACTTAAGAGCACGGGCAGACAGTTGTTAAGTTTAAAAGCTATCGTAGCCTTAAACAAATGCTAGCCATTAAAAGAGGTTCCGTGATGAGGAAGAAGGTCGACAGCCTGAAATCACTACAGTCGATAGTAAAGGCTAGTGGTAGCACGAGACTTGATTGAGACTAAGGTAATCGTAAATTTACAAATCGCTTAGCTGAAATCAGTTCGAAAAGGGAAGGGGGTCAAAAAGAAAAATGGTAATACGAGTTTTTAAAGATGTAACTAAATAAAATATATAATTTTTTGGATCTTGCTTTTTTATTTAAAACACCTCCTCCAGCTAATTCTATGTCAACTCATTTTATTATAACAAACAAAAAAAAAACACATGTCTTATGCTTGAAGTTCTTATTTGTCTTTATACATTTGGCTCGTCGAATTAGCAATGTGGTAACAAATTTGAATTGATTCAGATTTGTGAACATCATCAAAATGCGACTGTCAGCACTCAGTATATTTTTCCATAAAAAAAGTAGATCTAGTCAATTAGTTTACACAGGCATTACGATAATCTTGAAACACTTCGTTGTTACTAAATTTGGTTAAAGCACATGGAATTAATCGGAAAAAAAGACCGTTCAAATATTCATCGCTATTCCGTTTTTGCAATAAATCTACATATTATAATGATGCACATGAATCAGAAGTAATTTAATTTCTGGACCAATATCAACGATTTAATTCAAAGTTCAGATGCCAAATACTAATAAAGATACTTGATGTGCAACCTAAAATTATACGATTTTGTTCGACCCTTCCTTGTGCGATTTTAATCCCCATATAAGCGAGCCTCCACTCATCGCGTTCTAAACCATTTCCAGGGAATCATTAGCATCGATTTACTTATATATCCTCAATGCCTAAAGAACTATAACTCTAGTTAAATATTCTTACAACTTTTACACCATTCGTACGCTTGTGTTTTTGTTACTTCAGGCAAACGCTTTCCTGGAATTGACAAACAATGAGTTGTGTATATCCCTTATGCACGAATTTTCAACAAAAGTTTAATGAAGAAACATATTTTTCCCATTTCGCTAGACCGCTTAGTTCTTATGATAAGAATGTTTCGTGATAAATTTTTGATATTAATTATACCATTTTTTGTTAAACTGCATCCACTAACTTCTAAATACATTTTGCTTGTTTAATTAAATGTAACACCGGAAGACAAGAATATTAATCTCTTCGAAACACAATTAAAATTTAATTAAGATTTCAGACAAATTGTCGACACTAATACAATAAATTCTATGGAAAATCGATCGCATGTTAAGAAGCATACATCACCTTGTAAACATGCATATGTGTGTGCAGTGTCCATATGGGGCAGTAGTATGGAGTTGTCACTAGAGTCCTTACATTAATTTGTCATAGAGAATTAAGGTATTTCAAGAGTATTATTACTGCTGATGTTATTGTTGTTTGAATATGGAATAACAAACTAACAAATGTCAAATTGCTTCACATAAATATGAAGCTAACAAGTCATTCTGTTTGAGGGTAGGATGTGCAATTATCTAGAAATATTTTATTTTCTTTTAAAAAAGGTTTTTTATAGGTTGTTTTATAAAATAAATAATTGAGTCATCTCGGAGGAATTTTTATACATAACGTTACTGTTAAAAAATCGGGGCTCGAGTTATGACCATCCGTGATGCTTCATACAGTCGTCGTACGACAATGATTCCGTTATACGTTAATCGTTTGAACTGAATATACTCGTAATTAAGACACATAACTGCAAGTTGATCGTAATGTTATTTTAAGTTCCATAATACATATTGAGTAAGATTAGCCCATCAGCTAGCAGGCACAACGGTATGGCTTGCACTGTCCGAAGATTCTTGCGTCTGCTAGCAGTCTAGCTAAATAAGTCGAGCGAAGAGACATTAACGCCCCTCTGTTCTAAAAATCCCTAATCCACGGTGAAACAGCACTCGCCAGGAGTGCGTGGTCAAGAGGGTGTTTGGTCTCTATTCTGCGAACTTTGGATATCAGTCGATTTCCAGTTTTAATACAGACTTAACGAAGCATATGGAGCTTTGTGTGGGTGGACTTCGTTTTCTCCATTAGTCGTGGGAATCATGTGAATACTCTGAAGAGTTTAACTGGCCGAGGGATGAATCCAGAAGAGATGAACAAGAATATGGGGTGCGGAGAGAAGTTAACACTCTCATATAAAAAAATCCCTTATTCATACAGCATACGCCATGGATGCGTGGCCAAGAGTCGATCTACCGTCTTCATACAGACTTGCCCGTGCGTATGGAGCTCTGTATATTTTTCCATCAGAGGGATAATTCAGGAAGCATGGCAAGATACGATGAGGATAATAATTATATGCAGAAACTACAAAAAAAAGGGACAAGAATGCCCCGCGAGGAATGAACAAGTCAATTTTTAAAGGTACTTTTCAGGCGTGGGACCGTGAGATTCTGACAAGGATAACCAAAGAAAACTCGCATGAGGTGCAGGAAGTCTGGTGTTTATTGACCAATGGGGGAATTCTGAAGAGTTGGACAAGAAAACCTCCCAAGGGATGGACAGGACATCTTCGAAAGATACTCCTGAGGAAGAGGATGAGATCGTAGCGCGCATTGTGTGTAAATGTTTAGCACTGGCTAGCATAAGGTTCAGGACCATGGATACGTAATCACTACAGCCAATATAAAAGGCAAGTGTTAGCCCGAGACTTGATAAACGTAAGGTAGTTTTAAGTTAAAAATAGGCTGCTAGCAATCAGTTGGTGGAATGAGGAAGGTCTGCTGCGATATCCCGGCTACATTAATATAGAAACACAAGTAACAATAACTGTGATTCAAAAAAGGATACAAGTTTATTTTTCTAAGTTAAAGTTAAAGCGAAGATCAATACCAGATGGGTTGGTTTGATCAAAAGGGCTTTGTAATATGCATGACGTCAATTTAAGATAACCGGAAAAACTTGGTCTTTGTAATTTCTAATCAGAAACGTTAAAAAATTCATATTTAAATGATTTACCGTCTTCCCCGTATTCACAGCTGCCTCATGCTTGATTTTACCTGCGTGCTGTATACAAGCCTTTGATTTACAAACTACGTTAAATGTGACTCTCGTATTGATAATTCTACAAATATTCATACAGACAGTTTTAATATAAATTAGGCACTACTGTTTGTGCAATATAATTTAAATTACGAGTGCAATAAAAGTTCTCGTTTTGCTGATTTTAAATTGAGTTCTCTTAAACATTTGCTTATTCTATTCATTCATATCTGTGTACGTATAAATTGCTATATGTATATTTCAAACATGAAACAACCATATTCATAACATATCACAATATTTGATCTGTAAATAGAAGATATGCATGCTAAATTGTGTTTTAGCAAAAGGAAACCAATTAAAATCATATAATACTCATGGCTAAAAATGCTTAAACAAAAAAAGCAAAAATAAATGGGAAAACGAATAGACCGGAATAAAAGCCACCACAGCATTTGTGCTAAACAAATGTATACAAATTGTAAATGGAGTACCTTTTTTTGCAATGTGTTTGATGTGTTTGTACTTTGTGTAATGTTTGTACTCATATGATCATCATCAGTGGCATAAGTCTTATCAGCATTTAGAGCTTCTTTTATCTTTTGATTTAAAATACTTTTAAGGTATTTCGAAGAAATATTTCACAAAACATAAACACTTTTGAAAATTAGATATGTTAAATATATATAGAACGCTACTCTGTTCGAATTATAAACTTTTTCACTGAACTTCATATGAACAATAAATAATCACCGAAATGAAAAAACAGGAAAACTCCACGAAATTTCCAAAAACGACACAAAGACACCTGTAATTTCTCAACTAAAATTGGAAACAATCATAAGAGAAAGCGGTGAATTATAACTAAATGATTGTCTAGGTTATTTTACCACCATTTAATAATTTTATTTTAAACCAGGCTTGACTATAATTGCTATTATTGTTGCTATGAAGCTTATGTTAAAAATACAATAGCAAACGTGCAAATATGGTACCAAATACCGCGCTGTTCTATGCTGCAAAAATTTTTTAAGAACATGAGCAAGCAAATTAATATATTTAATATATTAATATATTTTTAAACAGCACCAGCATTACAATATTCCTCTAGCTGTTTTTGTGCTGTTGAAAGAGAAAGCAAGACAAGAGTTAATCTTTTTATCTACTTGAATATTTAGAAAATAAAGCTGAGTGACAAGCAAAAATTACAAGGGAATTCCCGGTACTTAAGAATTAAGAAATCAAATTCTGGCTCTTTGAAACTTTCCTATTAGCGCAAATCACGATTGCTGTAGCATTTCACAATGCTGTCAATGGGTTTACTGTCATATTTTAGCTAATACGATTTTCGTTTCTGTTATATTTTGAGCAGTGCGAGCATAGCAATAGCATAAGTTAATTAATGAGAAAGAAGGGCTTTTGTGTAAGGGCCAATATTTTTGATTTTTGCCTTCGCTATTGCATGACGGTATTTATTTTCGACGGCACTGTAACAGCAAAAGCATTGTTAACAAAAACTTTAGAAGACGCAGCATAGTGTAGTTTAGTAGTAAAGTTTTTTTCACGTGCTAATGTTTTCTCGCAGCTAGCATTTTAAAACTGTTTTCAACTCCACTTCTTTGATAACATGACCAATATGAGAGAAGCGCAAGAGTAACAAGAACAAATTAGTATGTAGACATCATTTTGAGGTGATTGTAGTCAGCAATCTGGCGAAATATAAAATTGTCTTGGTATTAATTGGTCTAAAACCCGTATAATTATGTTGCTATGATAAAGAAAAATCCATAATTAAGTAAAAAGAGATCATTGAAAACTTTACAAAACACAACTACAACAACTAGAAATTAAACACTTTTACCACTAAACAGCATTTTATTCCACCAACATCATAATAATTAATTTTCATTAATGTTAGGATTTCTATAAAAAATTCTTTGAGTTCAATTAAACTTTTAATATTTTACAACATTTAAAAATACTTAAAAGGAAAAAACAAGTTTTTCACAAAATCTTAGCATTGTGTAAACTTTTGTAAATAACTCTCATTTGGTTTATGAAACCGATTTCAGCTATGTGCCATCTTCAGTGTCACTTTTCATTGACAAGGGATAACGGAAATTTGTTCCAAAAATCTACATCATTGTTGAATATTGATTTCAAAAAGAAATTTTGATTTTACATGTCTTGAATATTAAACAAAGCATAAAGTAACAGTAAAAAAATTGGTTCCATCTGAGAAACATTTGGCGTAATTTTTATTTTAATGATATTATTGCTATATAGCTCCGAGAGTTACCTCAGATTTGGATTATCAGTTTTGGCGTGCAAACGGATATGAAATCTTGCATTTTCAGGTGGTTGATAAACCCTAAACGCCGGCATTTTAAGCAAACGATAGACCATTTTGCACTTGCGATGCTATCGTAATTCAAAAACCCTAAAGGGAAACTGTCGCGCTGGATCGAACATATACAGAGTTACGATTTAAGTATTGCGCACAGATGGGAGGCTAAATACGGTACTGTATATGAGACGACCTTCAGCATAAAGTGCAGAATGAACAAACATGTCATTGATGTAAAATTAAAGCATATAGATTCGAGTGGTCACTGTTCGATGACGTTGACGATGTTTATATCAACTAAAGAGAAAAACTAAAGACCTACCTGAAATGATATTTCAGATGTACGCTTTTGAAGTTTATTGAATCATAAAGGATAGTTTCAAGCTGATAAATGGCTGCTTATACCGGACATAAGAGAGCGCATGCGGTTAAAATGGTATCCTACCTAATAGTCGTGCTGTCCTTTAAGGTAAAAAAAGTGGCGAAGGAGTTCCATAATAAACAAAGTGGACAACACCTCGTTGCCTTTTTAGGCCTTTGCATAGCCGTACCAGCCTTCTCATTTAAGCTAACTTAATACATAAACGAACAGCAAAAATCAATTTTATTGTTGAATAAAAATTTCCGTTTAAAAATTACAAACAAGAACAATATTTTGTTGGTCTCAGCCGAAATAAAATTCCAATATATATAACAGTTAACTCGTTTTAAGATACAGCGAGTAATTAAAATACCTACATATGTTTTATTTTCTTATTTCCTTTTAAATTTTCTACATCTAATGAAATACCCTTTATGATGTAGGGGAATAGATTAATAAGAAAAAGTACACCACCTCCCCCTTTTAACGAACATGAGATCCCTTGTATTAAAGTAATCTTTTCAGAAAAATTGCATCAATGCCTTGCGGCAAAGCACACATAGATGAAAGATGTAGATGCAATTGTACATACATACTTATAAATAAGTACGTACGTTTGAGTGTAATTATGTTTAGTCGTATATGAAGGAATACACAGAGCATTCCTCATTCAATTCAATGAATGTTTTATGCTGCATGAATTCGGTAAAAGGATGAAAAGATATAATACATTTAAGCAAACACTCACATGTACATACATCTCCGCACACGAACGTACATACCCTTACATGCATATTTATGAGCATGTTTTGCTTTTTGTGTATTCATATATACATACATACATACCTCCTAAGCCAACTGTATTCATACAAATGTTATATAAATATGATAAGATTGTTATCAATAGATGTAAATTTACGCTATTAGCAGTGTTTGCAGTTGTCTAATGATCATTTAAATTACTTAATATATGAGATAGCTATCTTAAATTTGTATATTAGGGGATAAATTTGTTGTTGGAGGAATTTAAAAAATCAAGATTAAAAAGGGGTCTTAATGTGTTGCAAAAGTTCAACATTCGTTTTAAATGTGGGACATTTATAGAATTTTTTGCTTTAGCTTATTAAGAGAAAATTGTTTTAATTGGGATCATTGGCATTGTAATCTAAGATAAATTAAACCAATATTATAACTACACTGCTGTATTTAATTAGACCAAAACAACTTTTGTTACTTGGCAGGTCATGTATTTTTAAAGTTCAGGGCGAGAACAAAGTGTTTACTACAAAAGGATGAGGTATTTTATTGGGCTTAAAAACGTATAAAAAACAGTATTTTTAACAGCATTTTTTATTAAATTAAAAAAATATATAACTTCTTCTTCATTAAATTAAACCCTAAAAATTATTAATGCATTCTGCATTTGATATTCCTACACGAAATAAATATGAGGATGGCACATAGCTAAAGTCGGTTTATTTCCAAGGCAAACTTAACAAGGGTTCTTCATCTCGTTCAAAAGATCTATAATTCTTAATTAATTATTTAATGAAATAATATCAATCATTATATTTTAAATACATAAATTACTGGTGGCCCGGTCAGACCTTGTCGTATCACACACCGCTTTTTATGTAGACTCCATTTTGTTCTGGTCCAACCACAAAAATATTCAATTATATTGGAAAAATGATGTGGCCAAGTAAGAAGCCGAAGAGTTTCTTCTTGATCTAAATTATTTTACAGCTCTGTTTGAATGTTTTGATCTTTTATACTGTTGTAAAATCCATTGAATCAGCCAAAAATGCCTCTGACTATGCTATTACTTCGAAATTTTCGATATAGTAGCATTTTTGCTACTACATTATGCGACCCTACATCATTATACTATGCTTTCTGTTGCGAACTAGGGCGAACTTATTCTAAATAGCGAAAACTGCAACTCTGCGCTCGTTCAAATGATACATTTCCACAACAGTCGATATGTTTGGCATATTTTCGTAACTCTAAGTCTGACAGATAATGAAGGCTCTTCGTACATATCTATGTTGATGTATTCCAGGCTTTTGATTTGAAATTTAATACTAAAAGAGTTAAATGTCAGAGTTTAAGTCCTCTTTTGTAGTTTTTTCTATGCCTTTCATGTGGTTCAGCACTATTTCTTTTTCACATATTGATGGCCAAATTAAAAAAAATTTGTCCATCTGTGTGAGTTTTTAATAGTTGATAGACGATAATTCAGGTACTAAAAATGTGATGATAAAAGCTACAAAAGCAATAATAATTTAAATAACGGTTATGAATTACGCAATATTGCGTGAAGTTGGAACACTGGACTTCTAAGTTTGGAATTTCCATGAAATTAATATTGTCGTTCTTTTGTGCGTATCATCTATAGAATTATTCTTTTTACTTCAAATATTTCAAACTATTCGTAGAACTAAGTTGCCCAGCTAAATGCAGTTCACTTTGATAATACAAAAATTACAAGCGGAGTCTCTAGTTTCAAAGAAAAATTTTACTCTTACCTAATACGGTAGGGTTTTCCCATGGATTATTCAGACATGATCATTGAAATTAATATCTACATTTTAGGTATGCACATGTATCATGTAAATTATAAAATAAAACTGTTGGTAATAAGATGTGTGTTAATAACGAACCACAAAGCAGGAAATAAATTGTAGATTCTTGCAAACCCTGAGGGACAATAACACCGACAACATTTATCGAGGTGGCGATACTACGAAGTGCATTAATTGAGTCATAGCTAAAAAATAATAGAGACGATCTACCAAAGTGTGCATTAAGAGGCGAAGCAAACTGGGAGAAAGTTGAAACGAGAAATAATATATTAAGTCAAGATTTAAAAAAGAATTTGGTTTATTAATTGAAAACTGAAAAAGTTCCTTATAATTTTCTTATGTATAGGATCTAGACAGCAAATCATTTTAGATGCCTATGCAAAATATGAAAAGAAAAAAAAATAGATCTGTAATAGATCTAAATATCGTTGTTGTTATATGCCACCAATTAGACACAAAATCCCTGATAATAACGTAATCGAATTTTATCCAATTAGACAACTACCTGAGGAACGAGAAGAATCAAGACATACGAATGTGATGCTCTACAGTGAATTCCATACACGAAAAATATGCAGAATTGACACTCACAATAGCAGATCAGCATTAAATCCAAAGATGGAGTCCTTATTACTGAAGGCAATAATTCAAGAAGACGTTGATTCGGGCTCTTTTTCTTAATTAATTTTAACAAATAAAGAATATTATCTACAATGTACTTGGTCTAATCGGTTATAATAAAAACTGCAACCTCACACCCAAATTTTAGCGGTAAAATCTGCATAAAAAATTTACAAAACAAAATCATAGAAAAATATCCTTCCGTAATTTGTCTCACCTTAAACATTTATAAATGTGCAATCGCTCAATAGAACTGTATTTAATTTAATAACCATTAACAATGTGAGCAAACAAATCTACCCCCATTTAAATATGTATATACGCAGAAATCATCATTATCCCTATTCAACATTGCGGGGTAATCGTATGTGATAGATAACATTTCTAACCATTTGAATTTATTGAAAATGGAATTGAAAATTTCTAATAGATTATTGAAATACTTCCTTTGACATTTGAGGCAATTGCAACAATAGAATATATTTGTGTCTACGAGTACGTACGTAAATTCACTTTTCTCCTTTGCAGTCATCGATATCGATTATTGTCAGTGTTTATCTCTTCCGTTTCAGTAACGCATAAAGTTTTGTTAATTTTATTCATGCCGCATTTTATACTACGTGACAGATCACAAAAATACTAGCATGTGAATGTAATAAATTTTGAATAAACACTCCTAGAGTGTTATCGATAAAGAGGTTCTTAATAAGGGTGGGTCGATGGTGAGTTTATTTAAGACATATTGTGTGGGCCTGCGATGAAATTCTCTGTTATTTGATGGACCCTTATATGCCATATCGAAAGGAGTATGACAATGTTCAAATACCACCCGCGGTTTTTCGCAATGTCACGAATCCGTGCGGTCCGATTTACAATCCGAATTAAGGCACATATGCAGTGGAAATGTATTTATGTCCGGTTTATATCGACTTTAAAGGCATCGGCCGATTATAGCTTACCGACTCGGACTTGTTACTTCTGAAAATATTTCAAGAGAGAGCCAAGATTTCACATTATAGGTATTTCCGTTAGGAGAGAAATCGCAAGTCGTTTATGTGAAATATATATTTTCTGGCTGTCTCAATAAAAATGCACTATTTTAATTTTATTGAATTTTTTACACAAGTAGCCACTATGAAATTTAACAGCTGTCGCAATGATTGTTTTATTTATTAAAAATGGAGCAATACACAAAAAAGAAGGTGTTGTCGTGGTGAAAACTTACTAAGCTGAGACCGTTTGCAAACTTCGCGGAATTTTTGGAGTCAATAATTCGAGTAGTTGTCAATTAATTTGCAGACTCTGGATCTATCGCAAGTAAGGGTCAATTGCGTCAACATAGTGGTCGGTCTTTTGCAAATTTTGTTCCGTCGAAAACCCGTAAACATCTGTTTGAAAGTGACTATAGTCGGCAAACGCTTTACAAAATGACAGCACCATCTGCCACACGACGCATGAAACAATCGATTTATTTCTGCAACAATCTCGAAGGTGCATCCATGTGATTTGGCATTGCCCCATCCTTTAAAATATGTCTTCTTAACATGAAAAAATGTACATTGTAGCTAAAGATTCAGAAAAAAATTTTGTAATAAAGAAATTGTATCTATTAGACGTGCAAGCAAACTATCATGGAGAATCGATGCTATTGACTGAATAATAAACAGATATATGTCTGCTATTTCCAGTTTAGTCCAACTACAAGGCTCTGTTTACGATAACTTATCAGAATGCTCACTAAACATATTAATACATTGGACCACACAGAAACTATATATACAAGTGACGTCTACATTAAGACATTTATTTGTGTTATTATTTATATTAAAGTCTAATTAGAGAAACTCAAAATAGGAAAAAAACACCCTGTACCACAATTACGACCCCGCAACCCAAGCTCAACAAAAAGATATTACGTAAACAGCATGATTTAAGATAAATGTATTTACACGTAAATGTAAAACATTAAACACAATTTCCGTTTCTTTGTTCGCGCTGTGCTCCTGAATAAAATACACGATAAATCTCCCTTTTCTTCTTGGCTTCGTGCAATATCTCTTACTATACTCGGAGGCTCTACAAATTGTGAACAAGTCGAACAGTTAGAAAATTGTCTCCTTGTGTTATTTAGACAATCAATAAGTAAGAAAATAATGCACGTTTTTGCATTAAGGTTTAGGTATTTACTGATAAACATAAATTGAAAATTGTCTGTGTTGCGACAAAGAACAAGACCATTTAAATAAGGAGACGAGATGATTTGCCAGCAAACAGAAATGCGTTGCTATTTGAGGTACTTTAAATTTAAATGAGACAAAGGTTATGTATAGTATTTAATTTATTCAAGTTGGGAAGTGTAATATAATTTATTTAGTGATAAATGGGGGGTGAAACTAAAGAAAGCAGTCCTAAGGCTAAGAAAAATATGGCAAGATAAACGTAAAATAGAACCAACATATGTCGACTGCAATATAACGAGTCAAATCATTATTATATATAACAATACTATGATCCTCTTACAAAGATATAAAAAACAAAAAGGTACGAACACAGGCAACCAACGCCAGCCACTGCTTGAAAATTTTTTTTAGCTATTTCTATCCCAACTCATTTTATTATATTATTTATTATATTAAAATGCAATATATTTGTGGAAAAGGGCCTCTCTGCGCATTTTGCTGGATGTTTAAGCCAGCTCATCACGAAACCTTTACCCGAATTTAAAAAAAAAAGCTTAGACCAAATGAGAAATCCTTCAATGTAAAAACATTAAAGTCTTAACAAAAAGACCCAATAACAATTAAATTGGTTTTCTTACTTGCCTTACTACTTTTGGTTGGTTGTTTTCCAACTCTAAATGTAGAGAGTGTCCTGGAGGTACTCGAGTTATTTTCGTAAGTAGCCCATCATGCCAGACCTTATCAAACGCCTGGTAAATGTCAATTAATACAGCGGAACAATATTGCTGCACAATATTCTGTGGACTTGCTCTATAGTACTATGCCTCGCATGAAAACCAAGCTGATGGCTCGGGATGATGTTTTGTTCATTAAGGTAAGCTTTTAAAGATGAAACGAATAATTTTTCAAAAAACTTTGATAAAATTGACAGTGGGCTAATGGCCTGTAAGACGTAACCTAAGTAAGGTTACGTCATAACAATTTCAGACATCTTCCAAGAGCATGGGAAGAAGTCAACTCGTAACATGTAATACGATTAGGTGTAATATAGATAGTCGAAATTTCATAGGGTTAATGATGTCATGTGGTGTAAAAACCTTTTCTAAGTGGCTTGTGAAGCATTTACCTTTTCTGTTGTGACTTTTGCACATGTGAGATTATCAAGTCTTAGTGGGTATAAGTAGGCAATAGGATATTTTAAGTGCCTTACAACTTTCCACAATCTATAGATCGTGTTTTTTGTAGGATCCAAATTTTTCAAATATAGCTGAATATCGGTGTCGTATTTCTGTCTCAGTTTCATGAGTAATGTTATTTGACATATTTTGTGTCTTGATGTCAGGAGAACGACTATGTTGCTATTGCCTTCTGAGCCTTCTCTTTTCCTTTCTGTATCAAGCGATGAGGTATAATTTTCTTTTATCTGATCGCTGCTTGTTGTTGCATTTCTGACTACGTCACGACGTCCGTATATTGACCCACAGCTGCTTGAATATCAGCCGGATTCCTCAGCGGACTATTCGGAGGTAAGTGATAGCTAACATAAA
This sequence comes from Phania funesta, assembly GCA_963932375.1. NCBI lineage: Eukaryota > Metazoa > Arthropoda > Insecta > Diptera > Tachinidae > Phania > Phania funesta. Next base: position 94,805,054 of record OZ010653.1, on the reverse strand, counting down.
TTTTTTATTTCAACCAATTAGATCTGGCATATTCGATGTCTAGCTTATGTGCTTTAACTGTATTGTATGGCTGTCTACCTCTTGGTAGATGGTGTTCGGTTTTGTGTCTGGGCGGACAATGCACTGATGAGATTGTTATTTTGAAATCTGTATGATTTATAGACGTAGCGGTGCCACGACATTCCCTTCCACTCGGATGTATAACAGTTTTTTATAGTGCAATGTGTTTCAGAGACCAGGAGTATGTCTTTATCCTGTGTTAGCATCAAATGTTCAACTTCATATTTATATTTGCTCTACAGAAGCATATTTTTAATTGGTTCATTTTTTGCTAAGCAAAATTTGCAGATAATAAAAAAATAATAAATTGTCCGTCTTTTTATTTAAGGCATGTAAGAAAAAACCAAAAAAAAACCTATTTGTTTGTTTTTGTTAAAACTTTAATGATTTTGCTTTGAAGTTCTTTGGATTTCCCACGTGGTCTGAAGAATTTCGAGCATAAAACCTTTAAGGTTTTCTAAAAATCTGGTAAAGGTTTCCCGAGGAGCTGACTTAAGCATCCAGCGAAATGCGCATAGAGTCCAACTTATCCCCCTTTCAACAAATAAATTGCATTTTATTATAATAACATAAGTTGGGATAGAATTAACTAATAATGATTTTTTTAAATAAAAAGAAGAAAATCCCAAAAATTATTTTATTAATTAATAAAGTTTAGCATTTCTTCACTCTGGTACCTTGTACAGCACCAGATATGATTTGTTTCATAAAATGGAAGGTTTAAACGCGTCTTAAAATTTCGTAAATAATCACATTCCAATCGATGGACGTTTTGGAATAACCCATATCTGCCTATTAGAAATTAGGGCTAACAGTCATTAAAATCGACTAAAATTAATTCTTTTTCTCTTGTTTCAATAAATTTCATATTAAATGTTAAACGATAAAGCAGAAGTGTCACTACCGGGTATACCAAGCAATATTTGTACTTCATTGTGCTATTGTTTAGCAGGTGAATTTCTCTAAGTAACGAAAACTATATATTTTCGATTATAATTTACAAAATTTATTCCACAATATTGATGCAATTGCCCGATTTGTAGGGAAAACGAGTTTACGGCAGCATTTTTTGGTTAGAAATTTTGGTAACAAGGCAAGTTGCAGGATGATTGACATAGAATATCGTAAATACGAATCACCATTTTACTCTTCGAATTCTTACTTTTCAAAAGTATGTGGTATTTCCTTGCTAAAAATATGTCCAACATAATAAGAGTATAATTGAAAGTTGGCACTCACTCAAAGCGATTGAGCTCTTTTCAACTTGATGCCTTTATAAATTCTCAGGTTTAATGCTTTTAGCATTTGGAGAGCCGCAGCGTCGTTTGGTGATACGTTTTAAGTTTCGGGCGTCATTCGCTCATACTTTTTTAAATGTAAGGCTGATCAAAGGGTCAATATTACTGCTCCATACAGAGACTGAGGGTTTTCACACTAGACTAATTATTAATCCGCACAACTTTTGTTCTTTCGTATTTAGACTAGACTAATTATGCTGGCATAAAATTGTGCACGTATACACAGCTTTGTGTGTGTTAGTATTTTCTTTGTTTATTTCACGCAGAACCTGTTTTCATAAGTGTGTATGTGTTAGTTTTGTTCTGCTTGTGCGGGTTTGAAGCTGGTTGAAAAATTGTGCCAACCAAAACCACTCTCTTCACCGAAAAAGCCTATAAACTGCGATTTTATGCCAGCACAATTAGTCTAGTGTGAAAACCCTCACTAGAACACAAAATGGTTTCTGCTAAGTTACGGGGATATTACTGTAAATATATGACAAACCCATCACCCCCGATCCCCTCAAGTGGTTAGAAATTAATACCTTGCCATTGAAAATGTCTAAAAATTATTTTTATGGTTTCGTTATAATATACTCCACCACCAAAAGCCCAAGGTGAATCCTTGAGGAAGTGGTTTTAAAACGATTGTCCTTTTTCCTGTTATTTAAAATCAAATGGCCATGTAACCATGCGCATTGACGAAGGAACATGTTAACCGATATATTTAAATGAAAAGTGCTTGTTTCAATAACCACCATTTATACTTTGCATTTTATTTTTCATCTACATTAAATTTTCCATAAAAATAAACATTAAAAAGACTTTCTTCAATTACTTCTCTCGTGCCAAAGTCCAGTATTTAATTTACTTACAAATATTCATTTAGTGTTTTGTTTTAATTCTCAAAATATTTCTGATTTTTTTTTAACTCTTGTCACACTTCTTAATTTTCATAAACATTTTTAAGTTTTCACACTTTATTTTGTGCATGAGAAAATGGCAAAAAATATTTCCAGCATAAGTAGAATGCTTCTGCTACCAAAATAACTCTAACCCCTGCAAAAACATTTGAATAGTTGTCTCTTGTAGTCTGTTGTCCTTCGGAAAATTTACATAAATTTAACATTCATTTTTCTAACACCACGTACTTTGTTGTTAAGCACTGATTTATGTTGTGAGAAAAAAAAAGAGTAAAATGCACAAAAGAAGAACGTTGAATAGAAACTGTTGTCCATATAAAAATATGTAGTTTGTCAATGGATGTTGAGCAAGTGCGAGGACAGCAGGAAAAAGTTTGTTAAAAGTGGTAAATCAAATTTACCAGCACCCAAGGGGAATTTAGCAAAGGAAAACCGAGTATCAGTCTAAAGGGACAAATTAGTGAATTTTAAGTTTGGAATTTATTAATAATACAATGGAGTGTTTTATGAGTTCTTTAAGCGACGATCAGTTTCTTTGATAAACAGGAAAACTTTTGATTAAAAAGCAAACGAAATTTTTTTTTAGAATAGTTATATTATTTCGATTATCTGGCTTAAAGCGGTAGCTTGATTCCTAAAAACCAAAGTATTGGAACATTGCCAAGAAACACGAAGCTTGGAGAACATTCAATATGGCGGGTGACAACTGAGATGTGTTAGCCATATGTTGTCGTAGTGATGAAAGCAAGAACCACATTACCATATTTCGTAGCTCTTGCAACTGTTCTGACAGTTTAAGCTGATACACCCCAGAAATCAATCAAAATGATCAACAAAGCCTGTACTTACATTCGATTCTCCAGTAGTTTTTTACATGAGAAGAGAGTAGTCGTCGATGTAATACTTCTGCACCTATATCTCCAGCAATAATGTTTCTGTAGCACATTGGTTCAAAGATATTTCTTAATTAAAAACAAAACAATGTTGCTTTTACAACTGCTTTGTATTGTTTTCAACCGAGACAGCAAGGCCGGTTCTTATCATCCTAATGATTGCACAATGGTCCTCGAAGGCAACTTCATACATTTTTCGTAGTTTTGCTTAGTTACAGAGATACATGGCGGACTAAAAAGTGGTCTGTAAATAACCACGTTATTGTCCTTATCGAAACTCTATACATTATAGACCAGATGCTTGTATAGAGCGGGCTTTAACTTATATATATGTATTAGGGGTTTCCTTTCCTATAAAAATGTTGATATACGCTTTCATTTCTGCATGCTTGTATTCTTTTATAAATATATTGCACAAAAAATTACGAATATGTATTTTTTTTTTTGCACTCAACTGCTACTCTTCTTTCCAACTGTATGAACTACTTAATTTATAGTCGTTAGTAATTTAATTATTTTTGTTCTATTATAATCGTAAAATGTGCGTCACACTGTGAGGGTTTGGGAAATGTGGAAATAGTTCTGGCTATTCATTAGGCAGAAAGGAAAACGCGGTAACACGGTAACCAGTTGCACCCAGCACAAAATGTCCAAGAGTAGTTGATGGTGAGGCGTTTTCAATATAATAATATGGTGTCTGTGATCTAAAACCAAAATATCGGAATCGTGGTATCGATATAGCGTTGCATGGCAGTCCATAGTTGCAGGCCAAGCCGTAGGCTCGAAGCACCAAGCAACTATACTCCTAAAATTTAAGGATAAGTCGCAACAAAATATCCGTTATTTCATATGAATTGTTCAGGCGTGGCCATTCGCCAGAGTAACCCTGGGTTGTGGTCCACAGAAATCCACATCAGATCCCCTTTTTGCTAGTTCGTCTGCTGCTTCACTCCCAGCTGTTCCTATGTGTCCCTTAACCCACATCAACGTCACCTCATTCAACGAGGCACATCTGTTCAGTTTCAGAACACATTCCAGCACCAGTATAGAATATACGTTCACTTGCCTCATGCGTTTTATAACTGACTGATTGTCAAGTGCAATGAGAACCCTTGTCCCATGCACTCGGCTTTCAAGCAAGTGATCCAACGCATGCAGCAACCCAAGAAATTCTGCCTGGTAAACTGATACGTACCTCCCCAGACTCAGACTACAGGACAAGTTCAGCTCAACTGAGAATACACCTGCTCCTGGCCTGCCACTCCGTATAATGCCTTCCGCAATGCGTGTCCGTTGCAGCCTCTCCACTACCTTTCTTCTACTCATGCGTTCCATCGGCATCTGAGCAGCCTTAAACTCTTTCCCAACGAGGTCCAGGATACTGTTATGCCCGATGTTCGGCCCAAAGCTATGCCAAACCGCATCGCTCCTCATTCGCAAAGCTGGCCGTTGACCTAATGAATAAGTCTAATGGCAGCAATCCCAACATTGCCTCGATTGCCTGTGTTGGCGCCGTGCGCATTGCACCACTTATACCCATGCAGGCAACCCTCTGAATCCCATCAATCTTACGCTTAATTGTGCCCTAAGAGGCCTGAGGCCACCACACCAAAGATGCGTAAGTTATAATGGGTCGCACCATCATTGTGTAAATCCAGAATGCAGCCTTTGGTGAGATTCCCCACCTACGGCCACACACTCGTTTACATTGATGCATAATCCTTTTTGCTTTCCGGACCTTTATTTCGATGTGTTCATTCCAGGTAAGTTCCTTATCCAGGGTAACGCCCAGATAATTCACCATCCTGGACACATTTACTTCCGATTCGAAAAGCTTTAAGGCTTCAACCTCTACACCCTTCCTCTTACGAGTGAAAAGCATAGCGTCGGATTTACTGGCATTTATGGTTAGACCCTGTTCACTGCACCATGTCTCAGTCACCATGAGAGCCTGTCTCATGCAACCTTGAATGGTCCCGATGAACTTATCACCTACCATTAGTGTCAGATCGTCTGCATACGCAATCGTATGGACGCCTATTGAGTCCAATCTACAAAGAAGGCCATCTACGGTGATGTTCCACAAAATAGGTGACAATACACCTCTCTGTGGGCACGCACTAACTACCCTGCCTCGAATCTTGTTTCTCCCATCTCTGAGATTTATAGCCCTAGTCCGAAGCATAGCGTTTATCCATTTTATAATAATGGGGTCAACCCTACGTTCAGTAAGAGCATTTCTCACCTTCCCAAAAGAGATCTTGTCAAAGGCGCCCTCAATGTCCATAAAAACGGACATCTACTCAACGGCCCTGAAATCTACTCAACGGCCTATCCATCAGCGTATGGTTCTCCATAAAGTCAGCCACCGCCCTCTCCATTGTCGTCAATAGAAAAGATGTTAGGCTAACCGGTCTGAAGGACTTAGCGTCAGTATAGTCCCTCTTACCCGGTTTGGGAAGAAAAACAACTTTAGTTTCCCTCCAAGCCGCCGGAATATATCCCGTCGCTAGACAGGCTTAATATTAAAGCATTAAAATTCAGCCTGGTGGACTAAAACATCCGACGACTATATATGATTGTTTTCTTAATAAAATATATAAAATTATTCAGCCTCTAATGATCAACGTGTATCTTGTTCATTTACCTGTGGGCATTAAGTTAATAACAGGCAAATCCGTGTCGTACGTATCTCACCAGTAATGCTACCTTAAATATACCCGCAAAAAATTAATTTTATAGCGAAAGGTTTTTTTCTTTTTTTCCCAGTTTGTTGAGAATTGTTAAATTTTTAATTAAATTAATTTTTTTGTCGGCTATGTTATTTTTATCCTCTACATTTCCTACAGGTAAGACAGAAATATAAACGTGAAAATAACGTAAGCCACAGAAATGAACTTTTACGAGAGAAGTTTTTTTTATTTCTTCAGAATTTATTAATAAAAATATAATTGTAACCTACAAATGCCCTTATTCATTCAATATTCAATTTAGAAACAAAATTGATTAACATAAACAATTAAGAATATAAGAACATTTTAAATGTCACTGGGGTTAAATTCTAATTTACACGACTAAAAGAAGATTGAAGTAGAGGTGAGCACTTCTATCGCGATTTAAGTAAATCGTGCATGATCAGGCGTAATTACGTTTGATCGCGAGTAACCTTTTGCTCCAATTACGCAATCATGCATATACATGACTATAAATATTCCGCAGGCGTAAGCGTGCATGGTTAAAATTTTTGCGTGAGTGTTTCGTGATAGGAAAGTTTTGATTTTACATTAAAAACTTGTGAAACACAACTAAAAAATTCCGCAATAGAAGTAAAAGTTGCGCATTATTGGCAAAAAGTTTTTAAACAATATTTGTTTTGATAGTAAAATTATAAAAAAATATTCTAAGCTTTAATTTCAATTTATTAAAACTTTTTTAACGAAAATTACAATAAGTATTAAAATCTTATCTCTAAATTATTATTTATTAATTATTACCAATGTAATAACTAATCTATTGTATTCAAAACATAATATAACATCTAGTATTGGGTTGGGTGAGCCCTCTCGCCAGGCACAAATTGTCAATTATAAGCATGATTTCGCTAAGTTGAATATATTGTTAAAATGAAATTTTGTGATCTTGCTTGAATTTTCACTATAAAACAAACACGGCAGTTCATGAGTAATATTTTAATCCCAAGCGTCACGCCCTTGAGTGAAAAGTTACTCACCGTCCCATCTCTCTAGGTCGAAATAACTGGTTCACAGCTGTTACTTATGTAAATATTGGTTGCTTTTTATAATGAATTCATTTGTTTATTCCGCAAACTCCGCAGCCGTTCTCACATTTTTTATGTCAGTTAAGTAATTTTTGCTGCCGCATAAAATGATGGCGTAAAAATTGAAGGCTTGCTTTTAGCCACTGTTACTATTTTCGAATCAATATTTTACAAGACAACTGTAAAGGCTGTAAAACAATTCTGCAGTTAGTTGTAAAAAAAACTTAGGATCCTTCTTTAAACACTCCGAGTACACTCTCGCACATTTTTTTTTTTTAGAAAGGCAACATAGGCAACTAAGTGTCTGATATATTTTTTTTAATAACTGTGCTACTTTTGTTTCGCAGTTTAATTCGCCATCTGGAGTTACTATGCAACTAAATTAGGATTAATACAAGATAATTGTATTAATCCTATATATTCAGCAAATCTACGGTTCTAGTGCGGGCGGAATAAGAATCGTCAAGCACTCAGACTACGGTTCAAGTGGCCTTCTTGTAACTACAGTTCGTACGGTAGCACTAAATGCTGGTATTTTTATAGCCAAGCCTCCCGACTATATACAATATTTATGATAAAGTAAATGAGAATTATAACTTATAAAAAACGTGTAGTTTGTATTTGTTAATATGTTATATACCTAGTACCAAAAATGCGTGTGTGTGTGGCAGGACAATGTGTACCTACCTATTACTAATGTTTGTGTGCATATTGGATACGTTTTTGGCTTATAAATTCTTATGGGAACGTTAGACTTTCTCTGGAAAATAATAGATTAGAGAAGACAGGTAGTAAAGTAGAGGCGATAGAAAGCTTCAGTGTTTAAAAACTCTACAAAATTTGGCGCATCGTTTATTATTAATTTACTTCGCCGGCGTTTAAGTGCTGTAGAGTAATGCCGAGCAAGATGGGCGCTGTAACATATATTACTAAGAATAGAATAAGCTAGTACGTTATGGACTGTCAGCCGCCGAGATACGAACCCAGGCGTCTTAAAACCATCAAGTGTTTAATAGTAAACCCGTGAACTATTTAAGCCGATCCAATGAAGTCAATGGTTTTCTTCTTGAAAACTAAAGTCAAAAGCAGGCGATTACCTCTCTCGGTTTCGATGATATACTCCCTAAGATCCCTGCATATTCCTTCCCTACTTAAACTAGAAACTAAATTTTATTTATTATTATTCCCATACTTATGGTTTCATATTTACTCGTAATTGTGTAAACACTTTCTCTTGTGGCAATTCCTATTTAAACTTTTAAAATTATATACACAAGTGTTGCCTTATGCTTTTCTGTTTACAACAAATGTTTAATCTTTTGCTCACAATTTAAGTATTTTTATTTATTCGAATAAATATGTTTGTTTGTTTTAAAAACATAAAACATTTACATTTTTATTATTACTAATTTGTCTGTTGTATATACCTCTTTTAGTTTTGCTATGCTTCTATTATGCTTTAGGAATTATAAACAATAACCTTTTGACTTTTGCCAAAAATAAAAAAAATAAAAAATAAATAAATTAATATGAAAACTTTCAGCAAATCCTTGTATAGTGTAGTTTTTGGGGTGGAATTATTTTGCAGAATATAGTTTTGTTACTGCTTACAATTTTTGTCTCTGAACCTTTATGCCTTGTTCTACAACCACACTAAGTCAGCAAGTACGACAGGCAACTCTTAAAGCAAACCTGGTACCAGCAATTTTTTTGCAGTGCGGCTGTTGAATGGATTGTAGCAGTAGTTACAAGGGTAAACTTTTAATAAAATTGTTATGTAAGGTAACGAATTTTCTATAAATTCTTTTAGAATGTATAATTTTATGCCGCGCCTTTCATAATTTTTTTTTTTTTTTTGTTATAGAAAAAACAAAAAGAGTAGTAGCAGCGGCAAACGGTAACAGTAAGAACTAGAACCAATTTACTACAATATATGTATGTGCATATGTATTCGTGGCATATATTTATATTTACAGTATGCCAGCAGACTCATAAAGTAAAGAACATGACAGAAGCAAAAAGATTAGCTTAGTACACTGAGAAAAATGCGGGTGCGGAAAGCTTAAAATCGAGTCTTAGAAAATACTGCAGCGAATAAAAAACGGATTTTTTAAAAAGGTGGCTCTATGTTGGAGGTGTATGCTGGCTATAATCATTTGGGGCAGGATTTTTTAATCTAACAAACATTTCGCGCAACACTGACTATTGCTCACCAATTCTCCTATAGAATAAATGATTTGATAAATCAATATCGGTTACGTATCAGAAAATTTGTAATGATGAGCAAAAGGAGGAGGAGAGAGAACAACGACGAAGAAAGTTGTCACGACGAAGAAAGGTGGAGGCGGCTGCACAGCTTAGCAGACATATCGGACTGAAATATTAAGACGATACATTCACATGTTCGGGCTTCGTGATGGTTTGGTACTAAACTGTGAGCGGATATTTATGATTTCGAACTTTTAATTTTTCCAACCGGCAGTTACAATGGGGTTACCCAATGAGCTCAGAATTACTGGTTACATGTGCAAATTAACTTAACCTAATTTTTCACGTCCTTGCAATGTGGCCATAATGTTTCGGCTTTTTCTTATTAGCTTTGTGATTTTTGGGTTGTAGGCAAATATATATATATATATATATATATATATATATATATATATATATACAAGTTAACACAAAATATGTTTAAATTACAATTATAAAATATTTGTTCATTCCCACCAAATGTGATGACACCTTTAAATTACAAATATAAAATATTTGTTCATTCCCATTAAATGTGCTGACACCATGTCTAGGTGTCGTATACCAAAATTTAGTTCACACCAAAAGTGCAACACATGCAGGCATAAGTGGCGTGATCATTAAATTCCAAAGTATAGAGTTAGGGTAGAAAATAAGAAATATTACTGTCGTTTTTACTTTGAAACAATAAAGAAGTCGTTGAGTTGTCTTAAGACACTCAACATAAAAAAATATTTTTTTTATAAAATAATAATTTCAATTATTTTAATTGGCGCCCGAGCAGGGACCTGAATGTCCTCGGTAAAACGCAGTCAAGCCTTGACAGGTTCCTTAGTAGTTATTTAACAAACCGGGATTGAGCGTTAGGCCATCGCCTGTCAAGCTCGCGTAACGCGAAAATTTAGTTAAGGATAATAGTAATAAAAAAAACAACAGACAGGAATTGTGTAAAATAAAATTGCTTAAATACAAAAAGGAGTAAGTGAAACAAATTAGTTAACAAATAAGAAAAAAACATATTATTCATAAACAAATATAAATTGTGTAAAATAAAATTGTTTAACATTAAAAACGTTGAATGAAAATAACAGAACAAGTGGAAGAAATTAGTTAACAAGTAAAAAGGACAAATTAAAACACATTAATTATCAAAAATATTGTTGTTAATTAAAAAATTGGAAAAAGGAACAAAAAAATTAATAAGAATCCAAAAGTCTAAACATAATAATAAACTACAAATTTTTCAATAAAGGAAGTGATTAATCCTTGATAAAAATAAAGTTAATAAATAAAGAAAAAAAACCCAAACTATGATGCTAAATAAAGAATTATAGAAGTAAACAACAAATAAAAAAAAAAAACTTAGAAATATAAGCAAACCTGAAAACGAAACGATAATAGTGACTTTAAAATTAACAATAAACTGGAACAAATAAACTTAAAAACAAACAAGAAGGTTAATAACTAAATAGAAACTGGCACGATAGAAGTGGAGTCCAACAACACTGAACGAGCTCTACAAATCCTGACGAATATGAAGATCCTAATGCTGATAGAGTAAGATAATTTAAGAAAAAAAAAAATTTTTTTTTTTTTATTACCCCTATCAACTAAGAAAATTATAATCAATACTTAGATAAAAACAAAATTTTTCGTTTGTCAAAAAAAAAAAACATATCAAGGAAATACTAAGGAAATTATATTTTTGAATTATAAATTAAACTAAACCCTCCAGTGTTATAAAAATTTATTTTTGGAGTTATTCTATCCTTCAAATAATTTCATGCCGGACGATTCCATAGATGAAATAACACAGAGACTCAATAGGGCTCTCACAATGACGCAACCAAGTGGACCTTCCAGTTCAAATGGACTTTCTGTCCTGAACGAAACACAAAAGAAACAGATTAGGGAAATGGTTGAGGAGATGCTTAGTGAAAGAAATGGCAATTTATCAGATGAAGGCACTGATCAACCGATAGGCAGAGTTAGTTCCAATTTGGAAGAGCTAGAAAAAGTCCCGGACGTTGTCCGTTCGATACGCGAATTTTCTGGGAAACCAGGAGAGTTTAGCTCCTGGCGGAAGTCAGTAGATAGGGTATTATCACTTTTTGAAACTCTCCGCGGCACCGGACGCTACTATGCCATATTACACGTCATTCGAACTAAAATAATAGGCGATGCCGATACGGCATTAGAATCGTATAGGACACCGCTAGACTGGATTAAAATTAGAAAATGTTTAATGATACATTATTCAGACAGAAGAGATATTGGGACTCTAGAGTACCATATGACTGCTCTCTGTCAAGGAAACAGAACTATAAACGATTTTTATCAAACAGTGTATCAGCACCTTTCCTTGATCTTAGATAAGGTTGCCTGCCTGGATTTTAATGAGGAAACATTACGTGCTATGACTAACACTTATAGAGAAAAGGCGTTAGATACTTTCATTAGGGGTCTGAATGGGGACCTTTCTCGTCTATTAAGTATCAGGGAACCGACATCCTTACCCCAGGCTCTGCATATTTGTCTCAAATTGGACAACATGACTTACAGAAGAAACTATGCTCAGGTTCAAAGCTCAAAAATTAGCGGGCAAAGGAATAGAGTCGAGATGCCAAACTTAACAAGTGGACGTGCATTTTATCCTGAACTCACTCATACAGGATTTACAAGGCCACCGTTACCACCACGGTACCATACTGCAGTTAATCATAACACTCAGAATCAGAATTTTGTGCGTTCAAACTTTAATCTTCCTAGACCCCAGTTTAATCCAAATGGATTCACAGGGAAATCATACCGAAATGAATATAATAATAACTATAGAAAACCTCCTGGGATAGAACCAATGGATGTTGATCGATCAATTCAAACAAGACAAGTAAATTATATAAACCAACCACCAATGAATCAAAACCCAAAAAGACCAGCGGGTACCTCTTTTCAAGGACCAGTTAACAAGATGCAAAGGAATTTTTATATAAACGCCGATTATGGGCCAGTAGATGAATGGTATGGATGGACATATTATCCACCTGAAGGAAACGAAGTTGATGTACAATCAGCAAATAATGAAGCGGATTACATCCAGGAATATTTACAACATATTCCTGAAGAAGACGATGGCCCGGGAGGAATTAAAGATGAGCAACCAGACGACGTTCAGCTTGCAGTTAATTTTTTAGGTTAAACTGTTCCTCTTTGCCATATTTCGAGGCAAAAATGAGGAACGGAAATATACTCTCATTTCTATTAGATACAGGCAGCAACAAGAACTACATTAGACCAGATATTGTACAAACCCCAATAGACAACAACCAAATCTTTTATGCAAAATCTGCCAATGGTGCAATTAAGATAACGCAACATACTCTCTTGACATTCTCAGGAATTGATAGCACTCCGCTTAAATTTTATTTACTACCAGGTTTCGATTCATTTGATGCAATATTAGGAAATGATAGCTTAAAAGAAATGTCAGCCGTTATCCACATTGCCGAAAATTATTTTACCATAGGAAATAGACAAAGGATTAATATAAAGCAACGCATTTCACAAAGTGTGAACAACATAGAATTACGGACCCAACATCTAAGTGAAAACCAAAAACATTCTCTCAGAAACATTGTGGAGAGACATAGGCAGCTATTTGCGGAACCAGATGAGAAGCTAACCTACTCGACCGTAGTAGTAGCAGATATAAGGACAGAAAACAGGACACCAATATACGCAAAAAATTATCCATATCCGATGGCACTGAAAGATGTCGTGGAAGAAGAAATTGACCGATTCTTGCGAGATGGGATAATAAGACCGTCACGATCCCCATATAATTCACCTATTTGGGTGGTACCCAAAAAGGATGACCATTCAGGAAAAAGAAAATATAGACTGGTTGTAGACTTCAGAAGACTAAACACAGTGACAATCGCGGACAAATACCCTATTCCCGATATTAATGACGTTTTGGCAAATTTGGGCGGGAATAAATACTTTACAGTATTGGATCTTAAAAGCGGTTTCCACCAAATTAACCTTAGGGAAGAAGATAGAGAAAAGACAGCTTTTTCCATTAATAATGGCAAATTTGAATTCACCAGGTTACCTTTTGGGTTAAAGAACGCCCCGTCTATTTTTCAAAGGGCCCTTGATGATATTTTGCGGCAATTCATAGGAAAAATATGCTATGTTTATGTGGATGATATTATCATCTTCAGTAAAGACGAAAAATTACATATAGAACATGTGAACCAGGTATTTCAAACATTAAAACAGGCTCACATGAGAATCCAACTAGATAAATGTGAATTTTTTAAACGTGAGGTAGAGTTCCTTGGATTTATTGTATCAATGGAAGGAATAAAAACAAACCCAAAGAAAGTCGAAACAATATTAAAGTTCAACTACCCTAAGACATTAAAGGAGCTTCGGTCATTCCTTGGCCTATCAGGATATTACAGGCGCTTTATCAAAGGTTACGCTGATATCGCAAAACCACTTACAGTTCCTTTACGAGGAAAAGAAGGAAGAGTATCGAAGACGACATCTTCTCAAACCAAAATTAATTTGGATGGGGTGGCAAAAAAGGCTTTTGACGACCTAAAGAATGCTCTAGTTTCACGGGAAGTTATACTAGTATATCCAGACTTTAATAAGGACTTCGAGTTAACAACAGACGCGTCAAACTACGCTATTGGGGCAGTGCTCAGTCAAGATGATAAGCCTATAAGTTTTATTTCCAGGACGCTTAACAAAACTGAGGAAAGCTATGCAGCCAACGAAAAGGAGATGCTATCGATTATTTGGTCACTGACGTCGCTAAGAAACTACCTCTATGGTTCAAAAAAAGTAATAATATTTACCGACCATCAACCACTTACCTATGCTCTCAGTAACAACAATAGTAACTCTAAAATAAAAATATGGAAGTGTATGCTAGAGGAATATAATTACGAGCTAAGGTATAAACCTGGTAGGACTAACGTAGTGGCCGATGCGTTATCTAGAAATCTCTCAGGGTTGAACGCTATTGAAGATCAATCAAGTCCTTCTACTATGACCCAACACAGTGCTGAAAGCTCAAGCGAGAATCTTATACCAAGCATTGAAACACCAGTTAACGTGTTTAAAAATCAACTGTTTATAACCATAGGAGAAGTACCTTCATATCAGTTCAAAATAATCTTCCCAGGGTATCATCGACACCTAATAGTTGAAACATGTTATGATGAACAGAAGCTCATAACTGTTCTTAAGAGGTATCTTAACCCATCCGTTATAAATGGCACATTTACACAGATCATTTCTCAAATTACAAATGTAGATTTACGCAAAGGGTGGTTGAAGACATAATATCCGAAAATGATCAGGAGAACATAATTGTAGAAGAACATTCAAGAGCACATCGCAATGAAAAAGAAAATAGAGCGCAAATTATGGAAAAATACTACTTTCCATCTATGGCACGAAAAATAAAAAGAATAATAAAATTGTGTTCAATCTGTAAAAGAAATAAATATGAAAGGCATCCAAATGCACCGGAACTTACTGAAAGCGGTAGAGTTATTCACAAAAGCCACATAAGGAATTGAATAATAAAAATAAAATTCTCTAAAAAGAAAAAAAACTCCTTTTTTTTTCTAGACTATTTTTGATAACTGTTTTGGCGGACCTTAACATCCTAGACTACTCTAACACTAGACTCGTAATAATCCACACTGGGATAGCAAGAAGACAGAATAGAATATTTAAGGTTGTGCATACAATCAACATCGATCAATATCGGAATTTGTTAGGCAATCTCGAATCCGTATTAAAGAATGAAATTGCATATGGTCATCCGATCCGTCCGTTTTTAGAACAACAGACATCTGGGATTAAGAGACTTCTGAGGCGTCTGAGCCCAACTAAAGTAAAGAGATCCATAGACGCTATTGGTACTGCATGGAAGTGGATCGCAGGTACACCAGACAGCCACGACTTCGAAATTCTGGCACAGAAAATGGCCAATCTTTTAGAAAATAACAATAGACAAATGGTAATAAACGAACTGACCATTAATAGAATTCAAGAAATATCCAACATTACTAATGAAATATTGAAGGTTAGAAAAGAAGATTGGAATACTGAATTAACAATTAACTTAGAGCGTAAATTAAACCTAGTTGAAAGAGAATTGCAAAACATTGAATATGCCATACAATGGGCAAAAGTTAATATTGTAAATTCCTTTATCTTATCCAAAACAGAAATTGAAGCATTGAATGATGTACTCACAAATTACAATATACCAATATTTAATGTAGATGAATTACTTACTTTTGGAAATGTGAAAATTGTAATGAATACTAAAGAAATTTTATATATTCTAAATATTCCAATCACACATACTGATACTTGTGAAACATATCTAACAAAACCTGTGAAATTTGGAAATTTAATAGATAAAATTGAATTTGATAAAATATTAAAATGTAAAAATACTTTATTTGCTATTAAAGAAAAATGTAAAACTTATAATGACATAACCATATGGAATAAGAATAATATAGTAGAACTAAGAGATGATTATTGCATAACCAACTTATTTAAGAATAGAATAGGGAACTGCACCCAGGTAAATAATGATCACGTAGCCACTATAGAAGAAATTGGAAGCGATCTTATACTACTGAATCAATACAACAGCAAGATCACAACAAATGACGAGGAAATAAAACTAAATGGAACATATTTGGTGAAATACTTCAATACAACAATAAAAATTGATGAACAAGAATATTTCTCTCTTGAAATAAGCGGCAGTAAACCCCTTCCAGCATTTCTACAACCAAAGGGGATTAGCGGTAAAATAGAGGAGGTACTCTCATTGGAACGGTTGCAGAAAATAAACATTGAAAATATTAAACGACTAGGCCTATTAGAAACCAAAAACAATATTATGACAATAGTTCTGGCGCTTGTGTTAATTGCTGCTATGGGAACCATTGCAAGTATTAAAATGTGGAGAAGATTCTATCATCCAAAAAAGGGAAAGAAAGAAGCCCCTCCAGAAACAATTGAAACGCCTGACGAAGAACCAAAGGTTGAAAAAAAACAATCAAGCATTTACAATCTTCACGTATTTTGAACAATCGGGACGATTGTATTTAAGGCGGGAGGAGTTAACACAAAATATGTTTAAATTACAAATATAAAATATTTGTTCATTCCCATTAAATGTGCTGACACCATGTCTAGGTGTCGTATACCAAAATTTAGTTCACACCAAAAGTTCAACACATGCAGGCATAAGTGGCGTGATCATTAAATTCCAAAGTATAGAGTTAGGGTAGAAAATAAGAAATATCACTGTCGTTTTTACTTTGAAACAATAAAGAAGTCGTTGAGTTGTCTTAAGACACTCAACATAAAAAAATATTTTTTTTATAAAATAATAATTTCAATTATTTTAATTTATATATATATATATATATATATATATATATATATATATATATATATATATATATATATCACTTTAAACTTTGTATTAAAAATGCATTTAGAGTTATAAGCCAAGCTTCCTTCGTATATATTTTTTTGTATTACTATTTGTATAACTGTTGCATATTTTTGTATAATTCTTAATTCATAATTTTAGGGAAAAAATCCATAAATTTAAAATAAATAAAAACGAAATATTTCTACAAAAAAGATATAAACACACATATACAAACTACAAAAATACTGAAACAAATATAAGACGAACTACACAGTTTGTGTTTAATTTTTAGATTTTAAGCTACGACTACTTTAGACTTTTTCCAAATAGAAATATTTAGTAATTTAGCAACGCGGATCATTTGTCAAGTGAAAAAGAAGTCCACTGAACAGTTATTTCTGGAAAAAATAAATTAGATACTAGTAACTTCACCATCTACTTGCGGTTACTTGGAGTCATTGGAGAATTGCGGTATAACGCGATTTATGATACTATTTCATATTTAAAAATCGCTAAATTATGCAGTCGTAAGACAGAACCTATTTTAATAAATATTTAGTCAGAAATGGGATGGTATTTTGCATATGAAGAACTTGGTCCTCATTTTGATCTCAGTACTTTTAATGGCCAAAATTTTGGGAAGGCAACTTGACCTTATTTTCACATTTGTGCGGATCTCAGTCCTTTTTTCAAGGTGCTTTTGTTTTTAATGTATGCATAAAACCCTCTTTTAAGTTAAAGCTTACAGAAGGTTGAGTTAGCTATAGTGGAAATGCCTCAAAAAAAGAAGAAAGACCCCTAAATAAAAGTACCCATTTTTCTCATTAAATATTCCCCCAGGCCTACCTGTGTTCCAAATTTCATCTCTTTAGCTAAAGTGGAAGTGTCCCTACAAATAAGGGGAACCCTGGCCCTTGGAACTTTTTCTGCAGTATTTTAATGGCAGTGTAAAGGAGTTAATAGTTCATAACATATGCTGCTCGAAACAATAAATTAATGACAGTGACGAAAGCACAAATTTATATTTTATTTTACCGTTTTATTTGAGTTTTATTGCTTTCAGATAACCACATAGTTGCTTTAATCTCACCCGGAGTAAAGAGTACCTATTTTTCAGGAACCTTTCTCACGTAACAAATTTAATATTCCTAAACAAAAGTTACATTTAGTTGGTAACACACGGGTTGAATCCGCTGATCACTTTGCAAAAATTCGTAGCTTAATTGATTTGCTAAATGTCAAGTATATTCGTATATTTAGTAAAAAATTATCAAGAGACGAACGAGTACTTCCTTTTTTGGAAAACATAATTGTGGAATGTATATTAGAAGCAAACCAACTTCCTATGCTTGAACTTTTAGTGAATTTGTTGCTCGTAAATTATACCAAGCCGTTTCTTATGCTGTTATAGCAACACTACGCAATAAATACGTTGGGCTTCAAACTTCCGTTGTTTTGGATAAGTTTAAATGAAGATAAGTTAATTTTCTTCATACTCCTTTTTTTTGCTGCTTCGCGAGAACGAGTTCCGAGCGATAGGAGGAACTTAGGAATGATTTGGTGAGGGTGTCACTATTATACAAGGAGTAAATCGAAAACAGAACAACTCAAGCGATACCAAAAAATCTAACAATTAGCGTTTTAAATCATATGTAGACCTGCAATGGCAACAAGAAGATGGCAAAAAGAATGTCCTACAATCTAAGATTTGATTATACAAATGTATTTCTAATTATCAAGTAATTTTTTATTCAGAAAGAGAATTATTTATTTTAATATGGACTACCTTGAAAACAGTAAAAGTTTTTCTGAATAGAAAGAAAAACGAACTCATGCCTAAAAATTTAAATTACTTGATAATTAATAATATTTGTAGTTCGAAAAAAAAACAATAAAAACTTACAAATGTATTTCTAATAATATCCTCTGAGAATTTTTTTTTTTATATTTTTATTTAAATTGCAATCTATCAGTATATACTGATAATAAGCAAATTTGTTGAAACATAAATATGACAATTGAAGTTGAACTTTTACATACAAGTACAACTATAAAAAAAAATCTTATGGTTAACAAAATTAACAAAAATAAATACATTTGTATGAATATTACTTTCAAATGATTAATTTATAACAAAACAGTATATATATCGTATAATATTAAGTGTTAACAACTATTAAACTAAAAAGAAAAACTAAAAGTTAAAAAAAAAAATTAAATAAAATAAAATAAAAAAAATAAATATGTATTAACATTATTTTTTTTTCTTTGTTAGTTCCGGAATGGAAGATCTAAGATATGATATCTCTTAAGTCTATTTATTTCATCAGTTTCATCTAGCAGAGTAATTGCCAAGGGGTTTACATGATTACTAAGTCTTAATAAATATTTTTCACTAAAGGAATTAATTGTATCTTTTACCGTTTTAATCTTGAGGTCATTGTGAATTGCTTCGTTAGTAATATATCAAGGTGATTGAACTATGAGTCTTAGCGTCTTGGACTGGTATCTTTGTATTATTTCAATATTTGAATGACTTGCAGTTCCCCATAACTGAATTCCGTAGGTCCACACAGGTTTTAAAATAGCTTTATAAAGTTTTAATTTGTTTTCAATATTAAGTTGAGATTTATGACCAATTAACCAGTAGAGTTTTTTATTTGTTAAATTTAAATGCTGACGCTTATTTTTTATATGTTGTTTCCATGTAAGTCGACGATCCATGTACAAGCCAAGATATTTAACATAGTCATTTTTAGGAATCCGAACATTATTAATAAAAAGATTAGGACAATCTCCCTTTCTAAGTGGAAAAGTGACATTTACAGATTTTTCTGCATTTACTTTTATTTTCCATTTCTTTAGCCACAATTCAATTAGATTTAACTCAGTCTGTACAATATTGGATGCAATTAAAGCGGAGTTATCTGCTGCTAAAATTGCTGTGTCATCTGCATATGTGCAAACATTAACATTTTCTAAAATTGGTAGGTCAGCTGTGAAAACCGTATATAACACCGGACTTAGTACGCTGCCCTGAGGGACCCCTGCTCTAATACCAAAAATATCCGATCTCTCATCTGCGATTTTTACATAAAAGGTTCTGTTTTGTATATGAGATTTTATGATAGAAAAATATGTAGCTGGAAGAAACTTTTTTAATTTAAATACAAGACCATTATGCCAGACTCTGTCGAATGCCTGTTGAATGTCTAAGAATACTCCAGAGCAGTATTTCTTTTCCTCAAATGATTTACGAATGACGTTGATTACTCTATGGCACTGTTCAGGAGTCCCATGATTTTGTCTAAATCCAAATTGATGATCGGGAACAATATGCAAATCTTCAAGAATTTGTGATAAACGGCTCAAGAAAATTCTTTCAAAAATTTTTGAAAAAAATACTTAATAGACTAATCGGTCTGTACGAAGTTATTTCATTTTCCGGTTTGATTGGCTTCTTAAGCATTATAATCTCAGCACATTTCCACTGAGATGGAAAGTGACTTAAGCGCAGAATAGAATTAAAAATTAATGTCAAAAACAGAATGGCCTTTTTTGCTAGATTCTTAACAACTCTGGCATCAATATTATCATATCCAGGAGCCTTTTTTGAATTTAGGTTTTTAATTTGAAACTTGACTTCAGAAGGAGAAATATGCTTTATTGGTAAACACATTTGATAAGGTGCATCTAAGAATTCTAATATTTCTTCATCTTCTGTAGGATTGCCGATTTGATGAGTTTTAAAAATATCATAAAGGTATTGCGCAAATGCCTGTGCCTTTTTTGCGTCTGACTTACACCACGTACCATTATTATCTTTAAAAGGAGGATTTCTTTTTGCTGGTCTTTTTAAGTACCTTGTAGCTTTCCATAAATTGTGATTGTTGTTACTTGATGCCATATTAATGTTGTCGAAAAATTCACCAATAGATTTGTTTTTTAAGCTATCTAAATGACGTTTAAGATTTTTTGTTGCTTGGTTTAGGCGTCTTTTGTCCAAGGGATTTCTACTAATCTGCCAAGCTTTTCTGAGCCTTCTTTTAACTCGAATAAGTTCACCAATCTGTGAAGAGATTTGAATTCTATTTTGAATAACAGGTAAAGTGCTTGATGGATTCGACAAGAAAGCAGCTTCATGGATTAATTTTGTAAAGTATTCAACTGCATTATCTAGCTCAAAATCATTTGTTATATGCAGGCTTAAATTTAAATTTCGATCAACCCAATAAGAAAAAGATTCTGTATCAGTTCTATTTGTTACCAACTTTTGAGTTATACTATTAAGTTGTGGAGATGAATTATACGTTAATAATACTGGTGAGTGGTCTGAGCTAAGATCGTAATTATCTAAGATACTAAATTGACTTACAGGTATTCCAGCATAAACAAAGAAATCAATTAAAATCGGAATTTTAGAACGGTCGGAGGGCCAATAAGTTGGTTTACAAGTTGAAAGTACAGAATAGTTCTTTGAAGTCAGACTGGCATAAAGTTCTCTGCCTTTTGGATTTATTAGACGCGAGCCCCACCAAGGATGCTTTGCATTGAAATCTCCTCCAACAATAAACCGTGGACCAAGCATTTGAAAAAAATTGTTAAAGTCGTCACAACTAATGTTATGACGAGGTGGGAAATAAATTGCACATATAGTTACTGAAAGCATGTTACATTTAATTTTAATGATAGTGCTTGTATACTTTCCTGGATGAAATGTTCTTCTTGATCATATTTGATACACGATTTAATTAAAATTGCTGAGCCACCATGAGCTCTTTCATTGGGATGGTTAGCATTTATCAAATCATATCCTTTAATCTTAAAAAATGACTTGCTAGTAAAATGCGTTTCTGAAATTAAAAATATATCGATACTGTTTGACAGCAAAAATGCTTCAACCTCTCGTAAATGATTAGAGAGACCGTTAGCGTTCCATGTTGCTAATCGAAGATCTATTGGCATAATTTGGTACATAGAACTGACATCATATTAAGAAGGGAGTTTGTTAACTTCATCTGTTTCGTTAATAAGCTCTCAATTTTTTGTAAAGTGACGTTGTCATTGTTTGAGATAGACGCTCCTTTTACGGCATCAGAATAGGAAAAATTTGGTGCCGATTGGGGGTTGATATTTTGAGGGGGGTATTCGGAAAATAACGGTGTTTTGTTTTTGGCATGATGAAAACTAGAAAATTTTTGCTGTAACATACTTTTATATTCCTGATGTATAATACATCCTCTGTAACTTGCAGGATGTGATTCTTGACAGTTTGCACATTTGGCTGGCAATGTCTTGCTTTTTGTACATTCAGCTGATAAATGATTTTCTCCGCATTTTACACATTTATATGGTTTGTTGCAGTATGAGCGGGTATGTCCATATTGTTGACATCGGTGACATTGAGGAATATCTCTAGATTTCCGAGGAGGTTCAATTGTGATAATAGCATTATTGATAACGGTCAAGTTATAAATTTCTTTATTATTGTCACTTGGTTCAAGTGATTGTTTGGTAATATTACTTCTAATATTAGAAATATTTCTTACTTTATGGCCATGATTTTCAATGAAGTCTTTAATATCATTTACGTTGGTTGAGTAGTGTAAATTTTTTATTATCACTCTGTACGCTCTTTCCTGTTTTGTTATTTTTTTAAGCTTAAGACTTGAGACAAATGTTCGATACGCACTAATAGATTTAACCATAACTCTAACTTGGCCGTCTTTAAGAGCCTTATAGGAATATTGGTCTGCAGGAATAACATCAGAAAAATATTTGGTCGTATCTTTAATATTTGTTACATTTGGGATATATAATGGTTGTGGTTTTGGTTCGGTGGGTTTTGAAATGTTTATATTTTCGGAATCTTCAACGGAAAGGTCGATAAACCTATTGCAGCTCGATTTTGAGGATACAACTTTGTTGATAATTTGTATTCGTTTATTTACATACAACATTGGCGAGTTGGGACGTTTTCTAGAGTTTGAAACAGCTTGCCATTCTAACCCGTTATCCTTTTGGTCGTCATCAATTTTATGTGCACTAGCACCAGAGCCAACGGCACTAGTACTAGCCATAGGAACTGCTTTATTTTTTGTAATTTGTATTACACTTATGCACTTTTATAAAGATAATTTTTTAATACTATATACAATGCAAATTTAACACAGGCTTAATGTTTGTAATGCGAAAACGAATCGCAAATTTAAATTTTTATATTTTATTAAAATTGAAATAAATTTTTATTTTATTTTTCAAAGCAAACCATCCTCTGAGAATATAGAATATTGTTTACATTTAATTGACACTTGAGACGTTTTCCCAACACCTGATATTTCGGAAACAGAAGAGGGTAGGAGCTCAGGTCTTTCAGATTATTTGTTAAAGTGACTTCATTATCCTTTGTTCCAAATTTCATTAAATTATCTTAAAGGGTTCGGGTAGTGGTAGAAAATGGATTAAAACTCAAAGTTCACGTTTTGTATTCTGTATGGTAGAAGTGTTATATAACTGAAGTAAAATTTTTTAGATTCCAATCTAAAATTTGGTTGAAACCTTTACTAATATTATTTGCAAGATCTTTGAATGGGAGTTGAACAGATAACATTCTCTAGTTCAAAATTTATGTTCATCGAACTCAGAACATTACTAAATAATTAAATATAGACGTGTTGATGTTGACAGTCTGTGGTGTCCGTGTTCTTCTGATCGCATCTGCCAAGACAGTTGTTCATTACTCAATTTCTATTGCCAAATCATCATGACAAGTTAATAGGTTGGGCGCCCCCTGCAAATAACGAAACGTAAGTTGGTGTCACCACTGTCCTGTATGAATAATCGCCAATCTTTTTTTAAATTTCCGCAGTCGTTCACAAGACCTATTACACCAAATTTTGAAAAATGTTTAATCGCACAAAAGAAATAATTTTTACTAGTTAGTGTTCATTTGATTTTCGACTAATTTAATGTAGGAGACAATTACTCCAAATACTGGTGGTGTGAATTTGGAATGGAGTCATAATTAAGCATTGTTGAGAGAACAAAGTTGTTAAAGCCAGCAGCGTCCACGACAAGTGCTAAATTCTAATTATAGTTAATTGACATAGATCTTTGACCTCAAAGAACGCCATAAGAAGAACAATAATGGCGTTAAGTCACAATTCTGATCACTGAAACGAGAGAGTACACGACCAGGAAATGTCACATGCAGTTTTACGGGCTGTGGTACCATCTTGTTGAAACCACATGGTAGCCACATCAATATCATCTAATTTTGGCAGAAAGAACTGTATTATCATATCGCGATATTGAGCTGTAGTAACCGTCGAACTGCAACCGTCAAACTTTCATAATTTTTCTAAATATTGTTCTACAACGAAAACAAGTTGCTTTCTCGCGTAAAGCTCCAAATTTGTTAATCCATAATTTTGGTTTCAATTGTTTGTATATTTGTGGGGGGTTGGGGGCTTTGGATAAACTTTATACTTCATATGCATCTATTGACCTTTCAAATGAAAAACAAGGTTTTTAATACCTCACCACCCACATACAATATTGCGGTTTAACAAATTTTGTTTCACTAAAGTTTAAATTTTTTAATGCGACAGTTTAATTAAATATTGTTGCTTATGAAATTAAACAATAATATTAATATTTCTATTTTAATTTTCATAAAACAAAACAATTAGTAATATTTAATTAAATATATCTATGTTAATATTTTGTTTATTTTTAGCCTAATCAACAACAAAACCGTAGCTGTAGTTATCTTGTGTTTACTGTGTTGGTGCTATTTTGCCAGGACCAAGAGTTTTAACAGTAATTAGGCTTTAATTAGTAGACAAATAGTTATAAATATTTTGGCCAAACGCATACATATAAGTCACCTAATATACATACATGTGTATGCATGTGTGTAACATGAATGCGGCTAAGCATTTCAACCAGTTTAACTAAAGTTGTAGAGTAACTTTAAAATTTTATTGCGGTTAAACATATGTAGGAGTAAAATTATTAAAAAAAACAACAAAATCCGATAGTGAGAAATATTTTTAGTACATACTAAATTAATTTAAAATTATTTATTTTGCTAAAAACTCAACCAGGTAAGGTAAATAATACCTTCGCCCTAATCACTTATAGAAGGTGTTCTCACCACATAAATAATAGTTGCACCCATCCAACTATCAGTGACACTGTAAATGATCCTACGCAATTTCGGTTATCTTTGCTCTACAACTAATTATCTTAAGATAAGAAAATCGCCGGACCTCATGGTGTTCTGAAATTTAAGATTTTAGGAATGAATTTCCGTCTGCGTTGTCATAATAAATATAAAATAAATAATAAAATGCCATGTTGCGATCCCTAAAACAGGAAAAGATTTAAGTTAGATTAGGTCATATAGGCCCATTAGTGTACTGTCAATTTATCACAGGTGTGTGAAAAATTGTTTCATCTTTAAAGCCTTATGTTACTCAAAAAACCTTATCTCGTTCCACCAGTTTTTCGAGCAAGCAATTTCTTAGAATTGTCACGGTTTATAGATCGGCGCTTGAAAATATGCAATATTTTTTAGCCCTGGCTTAAAGGACTACTTACTAAAACAACTCTAGTTGTTCCTGAAAATTCCTTCAATCTTCTTAAGCCAGGTCAAAAGTTCAGTTTTCTAAAATCCTTGCAGGAGCTCTCAACGTAGAACACTAAGGCCGCCATTGTATAGGTGTATCGTCCAACAATGCTACATACATATACATACGTCAACGCTTGCAGATGGCGGTTAAGTCCGAAAAAGTGTTGAACGAAAGCCCTTTATTAACACTGCCTTTCATATTCAAACTCTTTTTATGCAAATCTACAGTAAATCCAATATGTTCATACGACATTCAGTATTGGGGTTCTGCTAGTGTAACTTACATCTAGAAGTTTTAGAAACTACATTCCAAGATTTTACGATTTATCATCTCGGTAATGCAAGAAATGAAAATATCCATAGAAAATTTATGTTTCACACTATTCGGAAAGAAATAAAAGAATATTCCTGCAAATTTAAACAAAAAAAACCTCATTGGTGCATCCTTACTCTGTCGTGCGAGAGTGGGCACTAGAGGCTAAAAAAACAGACACATTGAACCTGGCGAGGCGGCTCTCTCAACACAGTGGTTATAATTAATAAATAATAATGTATAACTCAGATTTACTTATTCACCACTTCACCAATCTTCAATGTAAGAAAAATCTTTCCCGAAATATTATAAGTTTTATAATTGGAGTATTATTTTGCTCTGTTAATAAGTTGGAATACTCGATAATGCAGCTTGACTTTTTAACCCTAAAGTTTCATTGTGGGAGCCACAAATTTGTTTGAGTACCCGAACATAACTTTCCTTTTCATCGGATTCAATATTTTAAAATAAAGAACTGCTTATTTTGGTGCTATACTTGTAATGTTAATTATCTTAACTGAAGATATTTCACATTGAAACGTGACATACGGCATAAAGGACCTGTTAAACATTCTTCACTCAAAATCCTAATACTAAAATAATTAACAAAAATTACATCTAATGAATTCTTGTATCTCTTATTTTTTGTCACATTGTTACTAAAAATACCACACAATAATGGAACAGATTTTACTGTGTGGATAATAATCTCTGGGCGCTAGGGATTTTATAAATATAATGCAATAATGTGGTTAGAGTGCGAACACAAAATGCAGGAACAATTAAATATTTTAAAATAATTATTTAACTTTTTCAACAGTCGCTATATTTTTTTGTTTTTTCAGTTAAATCCTTTTTAGGGAATGCTTTAAAATAAGGCAAAAGTTTATGACCAATATTTTTTTATTAAGTAAAATAAAAATTAACCTTCTGTCATCGCATAAAAAACTAGCAAGCGACTTTCTGACATTGATATCTTTTGACCCTAATTGTCAGTATCATAACTATACTTGGTACATTTTTGCCGTTGAAAGTATTGCAAATTTATTATAGAAATTGAAAACACAGTTGACAACCATGTCAAAAAACAGAAATAGGATTTATGGTTAAGATATTGGCGGCATTACTTTATACAAATATTATTTATTTTTACTTTAAATATAGTCCTCATTTGCAACATTGTTGGTTTCTTATAAAGAAATATTTTTGATTTTTAATTCATGTATATATTTTTTTTTTTTTTTACTTTGAATGTTTAGACGAAAATTACACTATGGACGAACGACGATCTTCGTATAGTAGGACATACATTTGTTGCGTAAGTTCGTCGACTGAACCGGAAACAGGACGACAAAGGCAGATTTTAACGTCATTTGGAGTTATTAAATATAAGTTAGCAACAGATGTGAATATCATTATTAATAAACTTTATTCTAGTTTTTTGACCTTTATTATTATTATGCTTGAAAAATTTTTCAATAATTTTCACAATTTGATTTTTGTTTTGAAGTTTGTGAAATATAATTTTATTTTATTTTATTTCCTGACGATGCTACACAAAGGCGTAGCGAAATATTTGAGAAAATAAAATTAATATTTATTATAATTTATAATAAAGAAGATTTTATTTATGACCTGGAGCTCGGAAAAATTAGACAAGCATTATCATTATTAATTGTATTTGTTAGCAATAGTAGTAAATATCCGTATTAATTGTAAAATATGTCTTGTAACCAATATTTCGTTAAACCAAAATTTACTGCATTTTAACTAATAGAATTAAGGCAAAATGAGGTGACAATTATGTTTAAGTAAATTGTTATTTTTTGTTCTAAAAATGCTTGGTAATTGATTTTTGGCAACTGAAATTTATTGTATTTTAGCCAATGAAATTTAAAGTAGAATGAGGTGATTGTAACATAAAACCTAAGTTAAGAAATTATTATTAATAAACAAAAGTTAATTAACTTTAAAAAACCAAAACTTGCGCTTTCGAACTTACGCCCTTTTTCCGGCAACTTAACGACATGTTTACACTTCGTCGTCGAAATCAGAAGGTCGGCATAAATTTTTGTGTACTATCTGTATATACTTAGTATATACAAATCGATTGCTGTTCATTAGTAGCAATTTGAATAATTTTTTTTCTGTTCGTTATATATATTTTTGATGGTCTTGTTTTCGTCCTTGGGTGAGAACGAAGTTTTACAGCACTCTACCTTTTTTTGTTATTGAATTCTAGGTTACCATATGCAATTTGCTTTTAGCCGACCATTGGTAGGCAATGAAATCATTATATATATATATTTTTTTTTTTGCCGAGCCCGACGATATGTAAATTTATTGTTTGACTTTGTCGAACTAATAGTTGGCGAAAACCTAGAATTCAAAAACAAAAAATGGAAAAAGCAAAAACCTGAAAAATGGAGAAATATTCATTCTCGAATTCTATTTGTGTTTAGTGTTGGGTTGAATAAATGATGTTTACAGCTAAATACAAAATGAGTTGAAAAGACACGAGAATATTATTAACGTGTGTAGCGGCGTAGAAACTGCATTCCATTCAGCTAGTTGTCTAATACAATTTCAACTTTTACTGCGTTCAAAGTTATCATATCGAAATAAATTTTCAGTCCGAATAGAAAGAATAAAGAAAATTGAACTTTTGCCCAGATATTAAATTACTTAATATTAATAACTGTAGTTCGACAAGATCACCCCCTTAAGTATAAATATTTATTTATCACCCGATATTTGGCTAATAGTTTAATTTTCAGTAATTTAAAATTCCCATGCCTGAATCAATTTTATGATATTTCTATGACATTAGTAATACAACAATAGCACAACACAATAGAAGTGACTGTTCACAGACAAATAAAGCTCTCGTAAAATTTTAGGTAACAAAAAAATTTATGTGCAGTGTACACTCATTACCGACGTTGGTTGCAGTGGCAATTGTAATCCGCTCTTCACTCCTCACTTGCTCGCACGACGGATATAACAAAGTTTTCAGATTGTTTCTAAAGTTTTATGGTGCGTATAGGTTAAACAATATTATACCCAGTGCATTGCCGTGCCTTTG
Source organism: Phania funesta (assembly GCA_963932375.1). Taxonomy (NCBI): domain Eukaryota; kingdom Metazoa; phylum Arthropoda; class Insecta; order Diptera; family Tachinidae; genus Phania; species Phania funesta. The sequence goes on along the minus strand of OZ010653.1, from coordinate 94,776,351 downwards.
TGTCGTTCTGTGGCTTTATTTGAATAGAGCTTTCTTTTTTCATGAACTGTTTCAATTACTGTATTGTTTCAAGCGTAAAGTTACTTTATTGCTGTGAAATATTTATAAAGTCGAAGGTTGTTTGATTAGTATGTGGGATGGTTGCTGCCAATACTGTTTTTTAAAATTAGTGATCAACTATTCCGCCCTATAAAATAGTCGTTAGAAAACACAGTGTTATTGTTTTATGTATCATCTATGAATGTCCCTAATATACATAAATTATTAATGAATTACATGTATATATTTGAATTATCTTAATCCTCTTAATACTAGTATTAATTTACATACATATACACATACATATTATTTATAGCAACAAAAACAATCGACTGAGCTTAAAATTAATATACCCATATGTATGAATAAATATTTTAATTGCTTATCAATTTACGATCGTGACGTAAATAAAAGGCAGAAACAAATTATGATCTTCCGATTTTTGAGCATGCATGATCTTGTCTTAGGAACAAGCTTACGTTTTAAGAAGGTTATTAAATAGTAAACACATATATTTTCACACAGACTTATTTACAAAATTTAGTTTTTTAACAAATTTCAAACAATGTGGAACTAAATGAAAAGATAAATTATGAACTCCAAATGTATGTGCATGAGTGATCATGTTCGATTTGTTTTTAATATTACTAAGAAGATATAAAGTATCAGTATCAGTAGAGTTATAATAGAAGAAAAGTGTCGTTCTAAAAATAAAGTAGTATTCGCATAATAACGAAAATTATTAATAAAATCTCAAATAAAATACAAATAAAGTTATAAATAAAAATAATAAATTGTGCTTTTTATGTACAAAAAGTAAAATAAAAAAAATAATAAAATCACATTTCCTTTTCTTCGTCCCTTGACAGTCTTTAATTTACAGGAAGATTTTAAAAAAATTTCTTTATATCGTCAACATATTTTTTATTAAAGGAAATAAATAACAGACTTTCGAGCAAAAATACTCTTCTTTCTTAAGTTTAGTATTTCTGAACAATAGAAATTATTTTCCATTTAAAAATCACATAAAATCAACAATTCAAACTGCACTCTGGGGACCACTAAACTTTCAACGAACTAAAAATTTACACAATGACCCAACGTAGTTTATAACTTTCTTTGCAGCAAAAACGAAAAAGAGGAATATTCAGAAAAGGAGTCTCTTTTTTGGTTTGACAATAAGAAAATCATGAATTTTTACACCCCGCAACTGCAACAGGATGCTTTCAGTTAAGTTTTCCTGTTTCAACCAAATCACATTTGTGCTACTTTAAATGTTAAATCACTGAGTAAATATTACAAGTGCAATGACTTTAAACTATTTTAGTTTTCATAAACAAATCTAAAAAATCCACTAATAATTGAAAAGTGCAAAAAAGGGATAGAGAAATTTCATATCCTTTACTCTAGTACATCAGTAGTTAGTATGCAAACAATGGCTGCCATTAGTTTCACCTCGAAAGATTTTTCTATGGCGTGTCGTTGATATTACTGCAAATATTCAAAACCTAACGATATTTATTTTCTTTCTTCATCGAATACAGTTCAACATTCTTGTGGTTTGTACTGATGATGACGGCGATGTTGATGGTGTACTCGTATTGTTGCTGAAAACATTTGTTTTTTTGTGTTATCCCTGTTGTTAAAGGAAGGAGGATGGTTTTTGAAGTGTCGTGTGCAATAATGTTAACTAGAGTTTAGATGTGACGAGATTTCCAAAGAGTGGACAGAAGATTAATCAATGTTATCTTGTGCAACCTGCACTTGACATTCTGTTGGATTTTATTTTTGCTGCAGCTTTTGTAGCAGTGAGATTTATTCCAGTTTTATCATTTCATCACTGCAATGATTTTAACGTTTGGGGATTTTATTTGCTTTCCTTAAAAAATTTTAAATACAGCAGGGCCGTAATGTATTTTAAGGGACTGTTTAAATGCTCCTGGTAGGTCATAGGAAAAGTAATTCTTTTATTTAAAACTGTTTAAAACTAACCTAGTTATAATAACGGTCTCCAAATAAGGGCGATAGGCAGTTGAACTGGAAATGTGCTAATTTTACTGCTAACGAAATTCTCTTTTTTATTTTCATCAATTGTGATATCGCACAAAAAACTGCAGCGCCTTCACACCCAAGTGGTAAAATTTGGATGAACCTATCAAGTGTATGGGTTTTGTTGCATCTCGGGATATTGCAACTGAAAACCCCATACGAAAAAGTCTAGCCGGGTCAATTGGCACTGCTCATTCCTTTAAATACTTTATGAAGAATATTGTTAGTGACGTTTGCTTCATGGCACGTAGCGTCGATCCACCGGAATAGGAAGCACGTCAAACAGTAGCTTTTTGTGGGTGCATTGCCATTTGTTCGCTACAGAATGTTCTGTTCGAAAAACGGTTGCCTGTGATCTTCTACTTTAAGTTGGTACTTGCAAACGCGTGCGTGTATTGCCGTAAAATTTGTTGTTTAAATCTCATAAATTCCGAGTTCTATTGCACGAAGGGAATCGACTGTCTTGGTTTATTTTTCTACAATAAGTTATGGAGTTACTTTAAACCAGTTATCTTGAACTGGGTAACATAACGTTTGTGAGCATATATGAAAGATCGTATCTAGGACTCAAAGTTCGATTGAATAACTACAAATAGCGTAATACATGGCTACATGTTATGATCGGAGTAAAATCGCAACACTACAAATAGAAAACTAAACAGGATGTATTAAGAGGTGTGGCAAAAAAATTTTAGGTTTGGTCAAGGGGAGGGGACATTTATCTCATACCCATAGGGATTCAACCGTTTCGTGCTCTCCATAGAGAAAAAGTGTCCAGTCTCCCTAGGAACTCTGGTGCTTAAACAAAACTCCGGAGTACTTGCCCGTCAATGCCTCCCAAATAAGGCGAAAGTCGGGCAATTACATAGGAAGTGTTTCTGTAGCTCACTCACCATTTTCCTGATTTCATAACTGCTCAGTCTCACCAAACTCCATGTTTTTAACTCGGATCTCATCATAAGGTTTCTCACGGCTCTGGCTTCGTGGCCACAAACAGCTTGGCGCCATTTAATCCCACATCCTGCAGATCTCTGGCCTTATTATATACCATCGGCTCATTCGTTTCACATCATTCCATAGTTACCCGGTACCCAGGTTATGTACATTCTACCATGCGCTGATTAGACGTATATCGCCTGGTCATATTCACTAATCCTCCTAAGTGTAACCTTATCAACCTCGGTTGGTCCGTCAGTTCCAGTGAACCCATTTAGACACTCTGTGATCGCATCGACTTCCGGTTGGAGGATGGTATTATGCTCCGGATTTCGGAAGTATATTTAAGTCGCTGATTCCTCAATAAAAACACACAAACCCATCCTGTTCCCTAGCTTAGAGCCGTATGTATTATAGGTAATTCCTCTGGACATCTGTACCAGGATTGCGTTTGATAAGGAGCGTTAAAAATTGTGAATGTTAATAGCCGATCTTTCAGCATAGGGGGTGGCTTTTTTATGGTAGTCGACGCGGCCTACTGTTGCAGGTCTTAATTACGTTTAAGAAAAAATAGTATCAAAGCAATGCCTAAGAGTGTTGGTAAAATTCCAGCAAAATTCTGTCAATAGTTTACCAGCGACTATTATTGCTATTCGATATCGAGACATACTAAACAAATTATTTTTTTTGCTAAATTGGTAGTTTATTGATATAGACGGCATTTGTTTCAACAAAACGTTGCAATATGTCATAAGGCTTGTGAAAAGTCCAGTTACGGTGATCACATTCCTTGTGGGTATTTGAAATCAGAAGTTTAGACAACAACAAAATATCCTCCAGTGCATTGAGATAAGACGACAAGAAAAGAAAATGGTCAAGAATGCACGTAGATCATCCGCCCGCTATGTTTTCTCCTATAAAAATGCACTGTACGATTATAATTATAAATTTGTCAGTTCTAACTCATACAAATAATTTAAGCCTACCTCTGTGTAACCAGCATTGAAGCAAAAAAAAAAAAAAAATTACCGTCAAAGAAAGCCAAATATAGTAAAATGAATGACTTTGTTGTAAATTACTCAAAGACCAAACCAACCACCACTATATGTCATTATTATAACAGCTCCAGTGACAGTGATTTAATGTCCGAGGACTAAAAAGGTAAGATAAGCAACAGAGCAAAAAAACACACAAATAAATCTCAATGTTGTTCTTGTTCCTTTTGCATTTAAAATTCTCAAATATTTAACAACATGGCCAACGAAATTTCTATTAACATGCTGCGATTTGTTATTGACATAAAAACTTTTAGACCGCCATCTTTTGAGAGCTTAAAAATTAATTTTTTAACAATAAAAATGTTCAAAGTTTAGAACTTTATTTAAAATGTTTTTTTATTTATCTTCTTTACAACCGCCAGCAAGCAGTTGGTGCATATTTTTTGTCAAGTAAGCAAATTGTTGGTTATTTGGATTAAAATAAGTTTCTAAAGAAATCTTTTCTTTCTGAAAACACAGTTTCTAAAGTAATAACATTTAGCATTATTCCCACAAAGTTGTTTAAAGAAAATAAAAAATTCATAAGTTCTAAGAAATGTCCTTCAACGTTTAAATATACTTTGGAAAAAATGTCAAGCTGGTATTAAACATAAGGTGACATTTTCAGAAATACAAGAAAATAAGAATAAGTTATTGTAAAGAATATGGCGACACGATAAATGCATTTCATCCGCTTTCTCTAAACGCCGACATCGTAATTATTTCATTCGCTGTGTTCACTGGTGAATAATGCTGTAATTACACTCAGCTTTTTCGGTTCCAGAAAGGCCCTTCATAGGCAGCCTGCACACCATTAAACTCCTCTTTCTGTTTCTCTTTGTGTTCTCGACAAAGAAGTAAGAAGTGAGTAAAGAATTCAATGTCTTGGTGTAATCTTAAGAACGTACTGATCTCCAGATCCTCGCTGTAGGTACTTTGATCTAATCCATTCTAATGTTTGATACCCCGATATATCCCGAGATTTCACATGTGAAACCACACCATTGTTTATGGCTTAATTCGGCAATCGCATTCTATCGCATCATTGTATTTATTACGAGTCTTCTGGTAACCTAGTGCACCGATACCAAGCTCATTAAGGCAGAACGTTTTAGTTGTAGCTGACTACATAAGCAAAATAGTTAGAATCGCAAAAGCGATTAGTGACCTAGTTCCAAAGCTTCTAGCACTTCGAATCGAACCGTTTTGAATCGTAAGTATATTTTGGCGATTATTTTATTAAGTACCTTTGGGAATATAACGAAGATATTTTTATATTCAATCTTTACTTGCAACCACATATTCTAACCGTTTAAATGTTTGCCTGCAACTTAAATTTACACTTTAAAGCTCTCCTTAGGAATTAATTAAAAGCGACAAATTACACACCTGCACGCAACTAAATGACCTTTCATGTCTATAAATACTCACGCGCAGTTATTGCTACTCATGCGAAATATTTAAATTATATGCGTATGTATGTATGTATGTATGCACACTAAAACGTGTTTATGATAATCCCCTAATGTCTACTATAATAAAAACCTTCCGTTTTGTTTTGATTTTTTCTGCCCTTACTCTAAACTGTACCATGCATTCACTAAAATTATCGTAACATATCACTGTCAGTTAATGTTTGTTTTATTTTAATACACTAGACACGGGGGAGATAGAAAACAGAATCAGAGAAAACGCATTTAAAATTTCCGTTTATTGATTAATTAACAAATTTTGTTGATTATTTGCTGTGTTGCGACCTCGACATAAAGAGACATAGTTTTATATAAAATAAATTGCTTCGATTTAAAGTATAAATAAAGTTCAAGGTGTAAATACGTATTCACCATAGCATCGCCGACTCTTCGATAAGTGAGTTTAAGGGACAAGAATACATGCGCCTAAATGTGCTTTTAGGAATATGGGGTGCTAGATGCATTACTACGTACGCAATAATGAAATATTGCGTGTCTATATTGCGAAATGACGAATTATCCATCCATTTTTCAATATTTACAACCAACTATAGGGATTTATTTCCATTTTTAAAATTTCCTTTAATTACATTTTCAAAATAAAAGTAAAATTCAAGCAATAAAGACCAATAACTTAATTTGTTATCGACGTACGCTTGCGTATTACGTTAATTATTAGAACAATACTGGATCCCATTTCGTATTGAGTAAGCACAGTGGGCTGAAGTCCATACAGCTATTTATTAATATTTTTCTCTACAAACAAGTTAGTGCTCCAAAGAAATATGGCTGCTCCAAGAAACAGTGGAACATGCAACGTTTGTAATTTTAATCGGATAATGAATATTCTTTCACATAAAGATTATTTCATTACAAATATTAAATATTCAAATAAAACGCATGATTATTCAAATGACTGCCATATCTAGCCCTACAGTAGGCCATAAAAACAACAACATTTTTAATTATTATTTTAGTGTTTGGGCCTTGAATTTTAATAATGGAACCTTAAATTTATTTCTTGAAAGCTTCAGTCATATCTGAGTGGTTAGCGTAACATTTATTTTAAACGGCTCCCTACGAAAAATTATTGAAAACGCAACTTTGAAGCTGCCAAATGATATCAGAATATCGGCTTATTTTTGGAGACAATTAGCCTGCCAAAAATGATTCCATGCGGATTGTTAAAAATTACGATCCGATTTCCTGGAACCGAAACGCAGCAGCCTCCAATGTGATAATGGGCGTTATCTTAAAAGAAGAAAGGTCCGTGGCTTTCATAGGAATAATGCTCTGTATCGTTCTTGAATGTAAACTTTAAAATAAAAACCTGCTTTGAACAAAAAAATTATTGATTTTTAAATGCCGATGCAATTTCCAAGCGCCATTATTTGCCAGTATTAATAAAAGATAATGCATCTTCCCCAGGGGCCTTAAAATACCACAGGCTAACAGCTAAAGCTTCCCAAAAATCATTTCATCGATATTTTTGGTTTTTGAATTTTATCACTTTATTTTATTTATTTATTATTTGTTTCAGGAAAATGATTTTTCTTATTACAATTTTCAGACACATATGCAGATTCAGTTGAAGCCAAACTATTAGCAATAGTTAGGAAATATTGCTATCAAATTTAAATGGCAAACGGACAGGGCAATTTGCTTTTTATACTTCTTGTCATTCATATATCTTTGATCCTACATTTAGAATAACCTTGATTGTGACACGTACACGGTAGCTACATATATTATATTCTCTACAAAAATACATGTGTTTATCGCAAATATATTTGGTTAATAGAAAATATTTTAAACATTACTATAGTTATTATTAACAAGTTATGTTTAACATGCAATTTTAGTGGTTAGCATGATTGGTTTAATCAATATAATTTTTACAAAAATACAAAAAACAGTTTCAAACCACAAAATAATATAATTTTACATTATATGTAAAGTTTTGCATAATCATTAAAGCAATCTGCTAGTTCGGTAACGTACACTTAGTGCTAAAAGCTTTTGCAATAGAAATCTCTTACTAAAAAACAAAAATAATAATAAGAAAAAAAATTATCGGAAGAATATACGGCAATAATGGTAATATTGGTACCTATGAAAGCAATGTGCTTTGATAACAATCATATGTAACGTGGTTTTACCTTACGCTGAGGTAGCTTAGTTGTGTCATAGGTTCACAAACTGAAGTTTAAAGTTACATATATGCACGAATATACCTAAAAACTTTTTTGATAAGTACTCGAATATTGCTTATTTTCAATACAGAAGTTACGATTGCGCATGCGCAATCTTGCCTACTTACTTACACACAATGTGTAAATAAGATCATGATTCTGAACGCCCAATTTTGCTTTCTTAACACTTTTCATGAATGGTAATCCAGAAGCTTTGTAATAAGTCCACATACATATGTATACATACTTACATATATGTATATATACAGTACATATCTTGTTCCTGTTATTACTTACGCACTGTGCATAAGAAATACTAAATAATAAGTCATTCAACATTGAGCATGCAGGAGCATGTAATTTTCTAACAATTATATGAACATATATATAAGAATAATTTAGGAAAGAATTGCATTCATTATCGGGCTTAAGAACAAACCGCACCAAAATAATTATAAACAATTTATTTAGTTAAGAAATCTAAATATAAGAAATCCTCCAAATAAAGGATCAATAGAAATTTGATAAAAATTAAAAATATATAAAGTTGTGTTTCATTCAAAAAGGCAACAGAATTTATTCACTCTGTGCTAAGAATTATTGTATTTTTATTTCTGCTCTTAATTAATAATATTTTGGCGAGTTAAAGAAATGAATTATTTGTGTTTATATAGAGGCGGTATGTACGTGGTAAATGTTACACATCCAATTAAAGCATAATATGTTCATATTCGTATGTGATTACTTCTACTATCTTTTCTTTTGCGTGTAAGAGGTCAATCTCTTAACTTTCTTTTCCTCCAATTCTACTCTACATCAGTTTTAACACTCCCTTCTAAATTAACTCTATTGCGTAACAAGCTTTTGATGAAGTGAATTTTTAAGAAGAGATTACATATTTAAACAAAATCTATTCAATTACAAAGAAAAGTTAAAATCATGCATAACCATAAAATGAACAAATTAAAAATACAATATTTGATTCTCAATACGGCAGTAAACACTTTTTTTGATCTCTTAGATCTACGCAAAATAACTTATAAAATAAGGTAACTGGTAAAATAAGGCAGCTTTAAAACGCTATTCCTCTGCAAGGAGTACACATAATTCAGTGCTTTTCTACCTTCAAAAAACTAACTCATAGGCCGATTTTGGATGATTAGTGTTCTTAGTAGTTAGTAATTTGAGCATTAAGGACAAAGGCCTACGAATCTGCTTCCGTACATAAGCGCGTACAATTGTTTTCGTACTCTTGAAATTAAAATTTTTATAGCAAACAATTTTTATATTTTTCTTAAAAAATATTTAGCGTAATTATTTTCTATGCAAATACCATAAAAAATAGCTAAACTCCGTGGTTAATTTTAGTTAAATTGGAGCGATTACAACATAATCTTATGCCATGTAATTTATGGACCATCTAATTTGCAAAGAACAAAGCTTTATTACACAACAAACTTTCGCGCTATGACGAATAAAACTAACACCTCGTAGGTGCTTCATGAAGTAACGTCACACAGTAATTTTGCGTTATTTTCTGTAACGTTTACTTAATGCACTTGTGTTAGATTTGGAGTATTTCCTGTCTCTTATAAAGCACACTTTACATATGATATTTTGAGGGACACATTTTAGAAATGCAAGCAACTTAAAAATAGTCCGAAATTAAAATTTTGTTTAGAGAATTCTCCGTTATAAATTTATAATTATCTGTACTCCGCCGATTTTCACTTAGTGCGATAAGAATTGTTGCTGAAACTACAATTTTCTAACACTTTTTCCTATTACTTTAACATTAAACTTTAATCAAAGTATTTTCTTTCAAACATTTAACTACCAACTATTACAAGATATTGTCACAACTCTTACAATTTTAGAAATTTTCCACGCAAGTTCTAGACATACTAGTGAACTATTTACATCTCTCTAGCGATTGTTTGTCAGAAAAAATATAAATAATTGTAAATGCCGCACAGCTAACACTTACATGATTAAACATACACCAGAACACACAACACTTGCAAAGATTCCATTCGTACAACACAATCGCATCAAAGAGGACTTGTTCTTGCATGTCTTGTTCTCTCATATTACAAAAAGACTATGTTTTGTTGTATTTAAACACGCACTCGACGGATGTGTAATTTCACAAGTACATTCATTTACTTGTTTGTGAAATTTCCAAATGTTCTATTCATTTGCATTTGAAGTGTAGAGTTTGAAAATGTGTAAAATGATTGTTTTCACAGTTACACGCATCCGTATCCTTGTTATGTTATATTTCTTATTAATGAGAAGATTTTTGAAGTTTTCGGCGGCACTAAACTATTTTTTGAGAGTGCATGTGTGCGCGTTTATGAAGATGTCGATGTGAATCTGCAGATGGGAAAATTGTTTAAAATAAGGCTTTTTAGTACAGGATAAATTGTAATGTGATGTTTTTGTTCAATTAAAGTTAATGTCTTCTATTTAATAGTGTGAAATACAGGGTTGAAATATGTCTCGCAGTTTGTTACTCGTGTTTAGAACACATCTCTTTCTATTAAAAATTACTAAATTTTCGTGCTTCACCATTAAGAAATAGTACACTTTTAGACCCGCCAAGGTGCGCTGTTTTCAATATAGGATTCGTTATTGTATGATGCTGGCGCATCACGCGAAATTCGTGAGTGATTGATCGTTGATATTTCGGGAGTGTGCCAAAGAAAAACTTGTTTTCTAGTTACCAAAGGAAGAAAGAAAAATATTTTAGTTTTTGCTGTAACAACTGCTTTCTAAAGTAGACAAACAATTTTATTTAAATGGCGGGTTTTAAATATATTTTCTCTTAGGATATAGCTGAAAAAAAACCTACTTTTTTGGGGGTTTTTGAGATATTTTTCGGAATTGTTAAAGTTGCTTTGAATAAACTCAATTTCAACATTTGCTATATCAGCGCATAATTTCAATAAAGGTATTTATAAAAATCATTTTGTGGTAATAATTTTATTTTTACAAAAAAATCAATTCAAAGAATTGCGAAATTGTTTTTATTATTAAAAATTTTTCCACGGTAGGAAAACTGAATTTCCTACACATTGAATTACAAAAGGGTGTGCTCCCTAATGTTAAGATTATAACTATACTCAGAAGACATATTATTTAAGTGACTAGTATGGCTGGCCCTACAGTACGCCACAGAAGAACAACTATCTTTTCGATTTATTGAGCCTAAATTTAACAATTAGCAATTTTGTTTTAAAACCACCATGGGGGTTTTAAGGAATGGTTAGGGGAACATATATCCGTAACGGCTCTCAACGAAAGCTAGTAAACTGCTCCGAGGCGGTATATTAACAGTAGCTTTTCGATTTTATAATTAACCTTTTTATAATTTCCCATTTCTGTTTTATCGTAAATCGTCCCGATCGGCAAAAGTGCCAATTTGTGAATGTCGTTATATTTTTAAAATCAAAATAACTGGGAGTTATAATATGAAACGTTACATAGTCCAACCTTTAATAGGCCTAGCTTATATTATATTCTTTACATTTCAAATTAAGGGCTAAAAATGTAAATTCTCATTTTAAAAAAAATTCACACATGACATCCTAATTTGGTTGGTTTTTATAGAAAAGGCGAAAAAAATAATAAAAACTAAATTAGTATATAAACAATTTTCATCTAACAGCTATTTTTAATACAGGGAATGTTTGTGAGTGCATAAATTCACGCTCGGAACCTGTGCATTATCCTCCACAATCGATCGCTTTAAAACCCAATGCTGTTAAGAGGAATTCACAATTTCACTAACCGTTTCCAGAAAATCCCTTAAATTATATTTAAATAAAATTACAGTCAGTATAAAAAATTTCGATCAGAGATTTATTTCGGTAGTTCATAGTACTGTACTTATAAGCAAATAACGCTTTTATTTATGGGACAATGTGGCAATTTACACAAAGAAAAATCATGGTTGTGATCTGGTCCCGACAACAATATTATGGTCTTTAAAATAATATATTGCTTTGGCAAACATGTAAAGATTACTTGAAAATATTTGAAACATTGCTTAAGTTCCGATAAATTCATTGTTTACATATTATTTACTACTGATTTCGATCAATAAAAATTGCAATAAGATTGTGTTGAACAGTAGAATTTTTACTAAAATTCTAAGCACAAAAAAAGTATTTTAACTACATGAATATAATGTTACACCGGAAAAAAACAAGGGAACTGATACCAGACAGACGCTCCGGGTCAAAAGGAATCCAGAACAGATGCCCGATGAAATCAGCTGTTTCTCACAGACGACTCCAAGCTAGAGGATAGGACGGTTTGGGGATTTTTATTGAGTAACCGGTTACCGAGATATACTTCCGAGACTTCCGGATCGTAACAGTATCCTTCAAGAGAATGTTCGTGCAATCACTGAGTGTCTTAACAGTCCCAGTGGTACTGACTTCCAAACAAAAATAAAAGCTCTACATAGAAGCGGACGGGTCTAGATCCAGGACTATTCTGGGATGCAAAAAGGATATAAGCGATTACGCAGCGCATGGTAGACTGCACATCATATGGATGCCGGGCACTATGGTGTAGTCGTATGTGAAAGAGCCAACGGTCTAGAAATTAAAAGCAGAGGGCTCAAGAAGGTTGGATTAATTAACGCAAAGCTCCACGAAAGTCGAACTAAAAGACTAAACAAATAGGGCCCATACAGCACTGTGGAATGAAAACACGGTAATGCAAATAAAATACATAATAGGGAGACCCAAACGGGGATAAAATCAATATAAATTTAGAATTATTAAGATGGTGAGTGTACTGACGGTCACTTTGGCTAGTGGGCGCAGCTATGGCGAGACTTTACCGAACGTGTCTTATTTGAAAGGCAACTACTCAGGAGGCGTAGTTAGAAAACAGAGTTGTAATGGGTGTGTAGATTTTTAAAAAAAATTGAGAGCTTATAATGGGCCGAAGTACTCGTAAGAAGGTAAGAAGGTAAGAATTACCCCTACCTTCAACCTATTCTTACCCATCTCTCTAGCTATAATATGTCCTTAGACAAAATATAATCAAAGTATGAGCTGCTGTGGATTAAGTGTTTAAAGCGTTGACTTCGGTGGATTTTTGCTCGTACCTCAGCCACTGTCCTTTACTAGCATTAATTATTTTCTATTCTATCATAATGTATTTTTTAAAACCATATAATTCAATCATATTAAGTTACTTCTATATTATGGTTACCCAACCATATTTTATTTTGGAAACCTTGTTCTTTGCTTATATTAATGTGTTTAAAGTATGTGCAGGAGCAGGTCCGGCTTAAGAGTTATTGGTGGGAACTATGACCAAAAATAAACAATTCTTAAATTTTGCTAAACTTTTGTATGGTAATTGTTAATTTGTAAAGCTTTTGTGGGGAAGTTCCTTTTTCAACTGTACCTGTGACTCAAAATGTTTGATATTTACCTACATTAATATTTTATTTAAAAATATTGAAATAACATTGACAAGAAAACAAATTAATTAAAATCATAGAGTAGTAACAAATACATTCGAATAGCAAAGGTGCAAATTACTTATGTATACAACTATTAATTATGATTTGTGTAAGATGCTATGAAATTAGTAAATATTGCTAATGCAAAAAAGTTGTTTAATTATAATACCCTTCGCAATATGAAAATATAACATGAATATTAATTCGTTTATACCGAGAATTAGTGTTGATGTGGTTGCAAATAGTGTTGTGAGAAATTTTAGAATTACGAGCTGGAAAAATCATGCATTTTTTAACACAAACTCTTTAAAATTTTAATCTCCAAAACTCCATTTTTATTAATTTTTTAAATTTTATAAAGAAAATATATAAAACGACTCAATTGAATGTTCTTTTCTACGAGACATTCGTTTTCCAAACTTGAAGCGAGCTTTCAAGGTAATTGAAAATGAAATAAACAAAAGAGGCAATACTACGAAGCCGTAGTATCGCTTCTTTTATATTAAACGCAAGAAAGCAAATTAGTAACATTACAAAACAATATAACATAATAACCACTTAAATATTTTCCCCTGAACAACATCCATGTTCATTCCTCATGATAAAACCACACAACAAATCATGTTTAATTCATAGTATTCGGATATGAATACAGTTTGTCTTAAATGTAAATGTATTAATCACAATCTAAAGGCTTTAGATATGCAATGAATAATTACTCATACCGCCCTTGTAATTTATTTATTATTTTTATAAGAATGACGGAGATGTTTAAGAAGTGAAACTGAAGGCAACATTATAGTTTGTGGCAATTGTTAAATGAAGTTGATGGCCGTGAATACAAGGAAAAATTATAGAAGTTGGTAGAATTTTAATTTTAATTAGACGTCAGAGAAGCTCTACGGACAAATTTGCCCCAATACGCGAAATATTCGACAAACGGTCTGAACTATTAGCCGATTATTTCAACATAACTGAATGTGTTACTATTGATGAGCAATTGCTTGTCTTTAGTCGAAGATACACGTTTTTGCCTTCTAAGCCTTTACGATATGGAATTAAATTTTGGCTGTTTGTTTCCTCTGAAACTTGTTAGCTTGAAAAATCCAACCGTATTTGGATAAGTAAATTCAGGGTGTACGTGTAGTTTTGGATTTAGTTCGTGGACAATAGACAATTTCTTTTGATTTTAGGGGCTTGGTCAAAAGTTGTTGTCCCAAGAGCTAGCAATGTTCGGTACAATGCGAAAAAATATGGTCGAAAAAAGTTGGCAATAATCATTCAATAATACAATAAAACAGTTACCAAAAAGGCGAGTCGATGTCCATTGGCAGTTTTCGCAAATATGATCGACATATCAGCTCTAATTTTATTCAAGTTTGCAAAGAAACCAACAATGCGAGGAGTTTTCTTGCGTGAGCTTGGAGTACCTCTTGCTAAACCCTACATGATAATGAGGAAATGCGTACCTTGAATCGAATCATCGGCGTCATTGCTTTCTGCTATAAGCAATAATTTGTCAAACGAATTAGTGGGGCATCCTACTAGCTCAATAGTACATTCGACATCTCTGTTCCATGAGTCTTCTATATCTGGATGGAGCTTCTCACGATTGTTTCACATTCCCCCAAAGAGATTAAAACATGTTTAAACAAATATCTTGTAAAAATCTTGATGTTACATTTGTTTCACGAAAAAATCGAAAACAAAGAATTATCTATATCAAACGATGTGCTTCTGTCAAAATAGTGAATGTAAAGGTACTCATAACTGAAATGTGTGTGTAAAATGTATTCAAGGTAAATTAATTTGACGTAATAAATAACAAAAAAAGATAAATATATTATTGATGGAAAATCATGTTTTTGACCAGAAAGAAATCATGTTTGCATCATAAAACACGTAAATATAGCGCATGTGTGGAAAACCACACACGAAGGTAGACGACGTTAAGTTTTTTTGAGGGTGAGATGAAGGTTAACGCGACTTGACAGTAAAAATGTACTTTTGCAATTACCTGGTATCAAAATTGAAACTTAACGATAAAAACGATTTTTCAAACAAAGAAGTTTTGCAAGAAAAAGTTAGGATAAACTTGCAACTAACATAGAAGGGATTCAATTAATCAACTGTTTTTTAATCGAATAGTAATAGTTTGACATCACTAGCGCATCTGCATTACAAACAATTATTTATTTTTAAGAAAATTTTGAACGAGATATTACTAAGAAAATATAAGACACGCAACAACAGCAGAGAAAAGGTTTATTTTAGTTTAACATAAAAGTGTTTTTCTTTAAGTTTAGAACAAGCAAATTGTTAAATTGCTACAGCTGTACAAACACGTTTGTACGCGTACATTGGTGCATTTGAAATTCTCCTGGAAGAGCAGTTACGAATTAGTATTTCGTTTCTGCACGGCATAGACACACTTGTGAATTTAGTGGAAAATTATGTTAACTGCATGCTGTAATTTGCCACAACATTCCATATATTTTGTAAACAACATCTGTGAGTTTGCAATGAAATAATATGTGTTTGTGCGTGTGTGTGTGTGTGTGTGTGTATGTATAACCTGAGCGGTATTTGGTGTTTTTGTAAGTACGCAGTAATATCAACAGCAAGTAAAACAACTTCAAATACTAACTACGACTAGCACTGCAACACATTTTATTATATTCCTTATACACGCATATGTATTTATATGCAATTACACGTAAAGAAATCAAAGGGTGAAAATTGCGCTAGAAACTTGAGGCACGAATTAACGATTGAGAAGAGGCCAAGTTTAAAAACTAAGAAAAAGATCAGGTTGAATTATTTTTTATATCTAAAATAAAAGATATTTTAACTAAGTCGAGTGGAGTTTATTATGCTGACAATGATGCCAAATTAACAAGGTGAGTTACACAATCTTGCACCGCGTTCTTGAGGCCCTACGGAGCGTTTGGAAAAGGCCGGAAAACATATTTAACGATGAGTTGTATTGCTATATATATGACGATAGCAGATTCAGCAGGTGCGAATATACACCTTCTGCTTCCATCGCTATATTTTTCACGGGATACCGGATGTCGCTATGTAGATCGCATATTATCCAAGAGTAAATATTTATGCCAGTAAATAATTATTGATGTAGATTTTGAGCCGCTGGAGTACATTTTCAGCATGCCTTCAAAAACAACGTCAATCCCAAATTTCTTTTCGACCGAAATGATACCTATACGGGGGTGAGTGAGATCTCGTTCAGTAGGATAAAGCTATGCCAGGAGGATAAAGAACACATTCTGCTTCAATTAATATCTCTCCCGATTTTTTTTGCTTTTATTTTATTTTATTGAAACTTTCTTAAAGAAAATTTCTTTAAGTATTCAAACTTTATCTTTAATGTGTTATTTATTAAATATTACAAATATAAAAACTAATTTATTAGATTAAAATCATAAAAAACAATCTACTACTCGGCACGAGGAACCGTCTCGCCGGGTTCAATATGTCTGTTGTTTCAGTCTCCAGTACCCATCAAATTGCAGTAAATTCAGTTCAGCACAAGTATGTTTTTACTTCTTGCTGGATAGTGCTTATCGATTTATATGGATATTTTAATTTCCTACATACCAAAAGCGCTAACCATAAGTCGTAAAATTCTACGCTTCCTTCTTTATAACTTGTGGATATTTGATGCGCAAGCAGTACCCCATAGTTGAATGCCATATGACCATATTGGCTTTATAACGAATTTGTTCAAAATGACATTATATTCCAAAACCAGGGTTGAGTTAAGACCTGCTAACCATTGTAGCTGAGTTGTTCTAAGTTCTACAAACGTTATTTTTTCCTCAACATAACATAAGTAAGGCTTCAATCTAGGTGTATACCCAAACAGTTATTTCTGCTGGAATAGTATTGTTTGTATTTCTTATTCGTGTACATTTTTGCCTGCTAAGGGAAAATGTTACGTGAGCACATAGACTTCACTCAATAATACGAGACTGGAGTTCTTCGGATGCAATATTCGGATCTTGGTAACACTCATATAAGCAGTGTCATCTGGAAACCATGATGTAGTCCTTGGTGGCATATCAGCTGTATAGATAACAGAATGTGGACCTCCAGGGGAAATTTTTTCAGATTTTAGTAAACGGACGTTTTGACCTTACTTTAAACGTACTATCCGCACAAAAAACCTAAATGTGTAATAAGGAAAGTTCCTGTTCGAAAATTTCGACCATAAAAAGTACTGACATCATAATGATGACCAAGTTCTTCATATGTAGAATACCATCCCATTTCTAGACAACTTGCTAGTTTGGTAACATTTTTCCCATAATCTTCTCCCATATTAGAAAGTTATAAAATATTTGTCCAGCTAGCAAGTTGCCTAGAAATGGCAAGGTATTGTACATATGAAGAACTTGGAATTTATTTTGATCTTAGTACTTTTTACATCCGAAATTTTTGGATACGAACTTCGACTTATTTTCACACTTATGTTTTTGGACGGATTTGAGTCCTTTTTCCAAGTTATTTTTGTTTGTTGATGTATGAATAAAACCTGTTTTAACACAGACACTTGGGTTATATAAAATTTCAGCTAAAACGATCCCGTTTTCAGATGTTTCTGTTTACTTCTGCCTTAAAGCTGTATACCAAATGTGAGCTCTCTATCTACAGTAGAAGTGCCCCATAATATTGATGAGTAACAGAGTTAGTGAGTTAGTGAATATGTACCAAAATTCACCTTTATATCTCGGGAATCTTTTATGGTAAAACTTGAAACCATGGCCTATGAGTTCTTATATTTCAAGTTTCATTATTTTATAATTAAAGGAAGCAAAGTTATGAGGGCTAAACTTGGCCTGGCGCACTGTCGTGCGCCTTAACCTCTCAATGTGCTGTTAAAAGGCTTGTGGATGTGATGGACTGTATCAAATGCTTGATAAATGTTAATAAATAAAGCTAAGCGGTATTGCTTATTTTCAAATGCCGATCCAATAGCTGCTACAGGTTTATGGGCTTGCTCAATGGTCTGGGGTGATGTTTTATTCATTAAGAAGAGGACTTAAGCTCTAAATGAATAATTGTCCAAAAGCTTTGATAAAATTGAGAGTAGGAAAATGTGCTTGTATGACGTGTTCTGACTTGTGTTCTCTTCTGTTTGTATTGTAGAATTGTAAAACTTTTAAAGAATGACGCGTAAATTTACCATTAAGACAGTGCTATTGGACCCAGCTATATTATTATCCTGGACCACGATGTGGAAAGTTAACGTTCGCTTGATTTCTAATAGAAAAAAACTGATCTGCTTTCGTTTATTAGACCTCTTTATTAAATTTTTTTATTTGTCCACATTAGGTCTTTAGTGGAATGGAAATCGTGGGCTCGGCAGTACAGGTTAGGTTTTTTGAAGTTGCTAGTCGAATCTAATAAGCCGCAATATACAAGTGCCCTCAAAATTATATCCCTTATATCCCTTTATGACACATATACATTCTTCACCATTATTCTTTAAGTATATTATTTCAAACATTCACTAACACACGGCAACCACATTGCATGTAAGTTTAAAATAAGTGTCTTAAAGTGCTCGTACTGTTTACTCGTTCGTCTGAATGTACTCTACTTTCTTACTATTTTAAAGCAAATAACAATTTAAACGAAAAAGTGCAAAAACTTCCAAGAGGTGGCAACGTAGTTAAAAAGAGTTGTACAGGAAATCAAATAGTGCTGAACATCACTTACCCGAAAAAAAAACTGCCAGCAATAGGAACTGCAAAGTTTAATGCGTGGAAGTAATAAATACTTATTAAGTGTAATGAACGAATTCAGTAAGACATTTTCATTGGTTTTGTGCAAACGCAGTGAAGGTGGTGCTTTGGAATTACGTTTACATTTAAGTAAACTGTATTGTAAAAGTAAAAAGAAGCAAATGTACCGAAGCCATACAGTAAATAAATATATGTAGTCAATAGAATTACTTTGCATTTTGAGCACATATAATCGTTGCAATATTTTAAAATGCTTGTGCAATTTAAATTAATAAAATGATGTATAATTTTTGGGCAGCTTAGGCTTATCTCGTATTGAAGAATTCATTTGAATACAAATTTATAGCAAAATGGATTTAATATTAGTATACGCTCTTCTATGGTTATAATTTAGCAGATAACAGGTAACCCGTTTCGATTTTTATTAAAAAAAAATTATATGTTCAGCAGAACGGTTGGAGGAGAATAAGCCTGCAATATGAAAATAACTAGTTCACCAGAAATATGTTTCATATGACTAATTAACTTGCGGTCTTTATAATAGGCCGTGTACACATAATTTCTTGCTTTTATTATCGGATAATATGCCATTCAAAGGACCATATCTGGTACCTCGTCAATATAAACGGAGATGGAGTTAGAAAGTGTAACCTATGGTAATGAAAATTCCATTGAATCTACATCAGGAAAAAAGAACCTGCTTGCCCGCCGGCTTTTAATTTTGTCGCCGTTCAAGCAATTAGCTACTGGTAGCCACTAGCAAGACTCAAAAGTTTTTCAGCGGTTAGGCCTCTATGTGGGTTATTGGTTATCTCGATAAACAATAATTTTTAATAGATTATACCATACGATGAAATTCCAAGCTCCTGAAATGGGAGAAGTCAACACTGCACTTTCTAAAGTTTTTGAAACTATGGTAAGTGTCCATTTTATGGGATATTTAGAACCTAATTGACTTAGCGAACACCAGTATGGTTAGAGTTAAATGAATCTCCTGATGTCCTTGGCACATAAATCCAGTACGATGTTCGTTGATCGCCAAAGAAGCACTCAAGCGCCTACGATTTTGAATACTTCACTTCATTTGATACTCTTATTATCTACACCACCTATATCCAACCCAAAATAGAATGTAACTTCCATGAATGTGCCGTTGTTTCAAAGCCTACTTTGAAACTTCTCGAAGGCGTACAACAGATTTCGAAGTTGCTTATCGGTAACAGTAGGGTATCGAACACCCCTTTTGATTCATTGGAAGGGCGCCGCAGTATCGGTGGTGTATCATTGCTCTATCGTAACTAAATCGGAACGTGCTCCATTAAAAATTAGAGAGCTTGTTCCCGATACCTGAAAGTATGTACGTATAACACATTCTTGATTAAAGAATTATCCGTTCATAGTAGTTGGGGAAGTTGATCGCACAACACACTACAGCCGTACTGTTCGTTTATGGAATAAACTCCCTGCAGAAGTATTTCTCCTTGTTTCAATGTAGGGGCATTTTAATCGCATCTACACTAACACTACTACCGATGTTCGTTGATCGCCAAAGAAGCACTCAAGCGCCTACGATTTTGAATACTTCACTTCATTTGATACTCTTATTATCTACACCACCTATATCCAACCCAAAATAGAATGTAACTTCCATGTATGTGCCGTTGTTTCAAAGCCTACTTTGAAACTTCTCGAAGGCGTACAACAGATTTCGAAGTTGCTTATCGGTAACAGTAGGGTATCGAACACCCCTTTTGATTCATTGGAAGGGCGCCGCAGTATCGGTGGTGTATCATTGCTCTATCGTAACTAAATCGGAACGTGCTCCATTAAAAATTAGAGAGCTTGTTCCCGATACCTGAAAGTATGTACGTATAACACATTCTTGATTAAAGAATTATCCGTTCATAGTAGTTGGGGAAGTTGATCGCACAACACACTACAGCCGTACTGTTCGTTTATGGAATAAACTCCCTGCAGAAGTATTTCTCCTTGTTTCAATGTAGGGGCATTTTAATCGCATCTACACTAACACTACTACCGCTAGAAACCTTCTTTTAAACTTTTTTTTAGTCCCCCAGTAGCACCATGGGTGATGGTCCAACAGCAATTTTTTTTATTTACCTCAAGAGTACCATTTAAATGATAAGCGGTTACAAAAAATAGTTAAGCTAGTGTGTGATTCTTCGCAGCCTTGTGAAAATGACTTCGGAACTTTCAGAACATTGTGTTTTGTGGTATTCGAAGTTAGTGGATTAAAGGGTTCACCGACGATGTTGTTTACATGGTAGAAAGGCGACGGTGCTGTCAATGATAGTGAAAAACACAAAATTTCGATTGATACAAAAATGGCTCCGATGGGCGTACTATGACTAATGATTTCTTTCGTACCAGTTGCTCATCGACCTGCGAACACTACAAGAGAATGAAGATGTAAAAAAGTTTAGAAAACGAGCAACTAGAAGAATTGTGTTAAAGATGAATTAGTTCGTTTAACTGACAGATTATTTTAGGAATGTAGTAAAAACAATACAAAATATAAAATTTGTGTGTATGACACACCAAAATAAATTGTGTGTTGTTGTTGGAATTGTATTAAAATTGCTTACAGAATTTTTGAAACTAGCCAACATTCCTGAATGTGGAGCTCCTTCGAAAAGTATAAACCACAAAACTGTATTGGCGGTGCATTTTCATCCGGCCAAAGGTAACTAGGGTGTATCCCGCGACCATATTACAATAATTTAAATAAAAGTTTAATCCCTACAGATCAGAAGGAAGATGAACGTTTTCGTAATTTCATCGCCCTTGACTTCGGCTCCTAAGGTTCAAGTTGCCATGATTAGGAAGTCCTCTGATACGACGATTAAAGAGAGTTCACAGAGAGAACTGAAGCCAGTTACGAAATCGGGAGAGTGTTTTGAAGATTTTTATGTGGGTTTAACTGGTTTATTTAAATTAAAACGGGGTTCGTTTTTACTTCATTCAAGAGTTAAATTAGAACCAGTGCTTCCTTAAATCCTTTTTGGCGAAACATTGATTGTTACTTGGCCGTAGGAATGAAGTCGTAGAGACATTTCGTGGAGGTAAATGATCATGACTTAAAGCAAGAAGTCGGCATTTTTAATGTAAAATTTTATCAGACACCGTAAGCTAACAACCAACCTTACGGCTTGCCTCATGCTCGAATGTGAGCAAATTTAGCACGTGTTTCTCCCAATGTCCATGCGGCTTGTATGCGGCAAATCTGCGATCTCTAGCTTTTTCTTCCACATTTCTTGCCCGACTACTTTAATAAGTTAAGCACTGCACTGCTCAGCTTCATAGCACGTGTTTCCTCTTTCAGATCTTTTCACGAAGAACGATTGCCTTTTAAATTAAAGCCCCTTATTAACAAGTTAAACTGTTGACACTCTGTGACGACCAAGCTGTTTTCACGGCGTGCGTATAATTTACTCTTTATTATTCAACCTCATATGCTGAGTCATCACGGAAAGTACAAACCATAAAACTTTATTATCAAAACCAGGTTCACCAGCATTGTCAAAAAGTTACTGTTTGTTGCGAATTTTGGACTGATTGATTGGCTGGTTCATACTTTTTCTTCTTCAGACTTAAATTAATACGAGAACGGAAGCAGTTCCTGCAGAACGGCGCTACGAGGCAGAAAGCCCCTACAGATACTATCGCTGATTTAATGCGATTTTTTCACCAAGATCGAGAGATTTTTCCTCGCTTAATCCTAATAAGTCACACTCGGCTTGTTTTATTACATTTCTGCATCAACCCTCTCTTATAGGAAACGCCTTTAAATATAACACATGTATATTTTTATATGCCTGTAACCAATAAATATTCTATTTAAAATATTTATAGTATTTCCTTTTATTTTAGCAATTGCTATTTCATACACATAAAACGGAAAAATATTTCATTTAAATTAATTAAAAACACAACAAGAATACAAAAAGAAAAACTTGTATTGAAAAAAGACATTTTCAGCAAATCGATAGTAAAAACTTTCGCTGTAAAAACATTAAGCATTATTGCTTTTATTGCATTTGCTAGTCAAAGGACGGACCTCAGTGGGTGGGCAAATGGAGCTCTGATGTTGGCTGGAATACCTCATTGAACGGTAAGAAAAGTCTATATGAGGCTGTTGGGCATTAAACAACTATTAACACAGTTTGGTTGCCAAACGAAACAAAGCAATATGTATGGATTATTGTTTGCAAAGGAGGAAAATATAAAATAAAGCCACTCATAAATGTGCAGAAAATATTACAACATACAAATATTGCATAAAAGCAAAAATTGCAAATACGAGGTGGGTTAAGAAAACTAAAATGGTTCTGGGAAAATCTTTAATAAATTTCCAATATAAGTCTTATTTAATTTAGCTGTAGTCAGCCGCTTTCTTTACCCTGAAGGAAGCTAGGAATTATAAAGCAGCAATAAAACCTGCAGAAACCAAGAGGCAACATTTTTCATGGCCCTTTAGTATTTTTTTCAGCTTCGTGAAAAAAAACTTAAGGAGCAAGGAATAATTTTCATACAAATGAGGAACGAATTATAGACAAAAGAAAATGTTTCTGTTACTTTCGTACCATACATCGTACTTAACAAAAAATTTCACACAAACAAGGTTTCTCTTTATGAATTGACATTTATTAGGTGTATTATTAAATATTTGTCCCTTGAGTATGATTTCGTGATTGTTATTTATGATTTTATTTAACATGAAAGTTAGTTTCTTAAACAAGTAGTAAAAAACAATTTAACTGTTTTCATATATATTTCATCGAAGCGATATTAAGTATGCCCTAGAGCTTGATTGGTTTGGTGTTGGTGTGGAAGAGGACAATATACTTTATTGTTACTATATAATGCCCTATATCGTATTTCTGCATGCACTAAATCTCTTTAGTATTCAGCAATCATCAATACAAAGTTGGACCTAACGGTACACGAATTACACGCTCATAAAACAAGTTGTTCTGTTAATCAGAGTCTATTCAATATTGTAATCATAATTAGGTCACTCATGGCTATCATTTAACGCAATATATTATTATACGTAATCAGTGAAGTATTATAATAAACATTATCATAAGAAATTATCACTTGTTTGTTGTCCATACTTCTCTGCTGAATGCAAGTGTCGTATTAGAACGAGTCGATATCGCAAAAAAAACAGTTGCCACCTTTGATGGAATAAATATATTTTTATTTCCAAAACGCCAGGTAAACAATTTTTGCCACGCCCATATTTACAACCCATTTAGTTTTCTGGTTATTTTATCGCCATTTAAAATTGATCACAGGATTTATTTGTTAATTTTTTGATTTCTACATGGTTTCTACGTTGGACTCCGAATTCTAGCTATATTTTTGATATCTCGGACCCTTCCCGCGCTAATAACAAATTTACATACCTTCTAACAGTCCTCTTAAAACTAAGTAACCTGGCCTTAAAATATTTATTTACTACCACTCCCAAAATTCCGGTACAAAATTATTGACATCTTTTCTGGTATACTTCGCTTACATCTGCCTTAATATTTACATTATTTGCAGGATACAGAATGTCTCCATCATTGCTTCATATTGCCTTTAAGAACTTCATACGAAAATTATTCTTAATATTGATGGATATTTTCATCATTATTGGCAGTCATATGACTATTATTGTAAGGAAGACCTCAAGTGATACTAGAAAAACCTCGCAACTAAAGTTACCTGTCCCACAAATAGATGCGATGGATTACCTGGTGAACGCGCAAAGTCTTTTTAAGTACGTGCACAACAGCTTCTTAAGTATTTTGTTATACCGTTGGCAGTTGCAGCAACATGGGTTCCTGGACAATGAAATAACTCCTTGCTTAGAAGTTTGAAGCTATCTATTATTCATACATCCCACGGCTTGCGTTGTCATGCAACAAAATCTTTCCTAGATTTGAGTATTTTTATACGTTGTATGTGTAAAATCTTCTAAGGATGAAAACATACTTATATCCATCTCCGTCAACCTCGTTTCCCCACCCTACCACCAACCAGTATTATTTTGTGGTGGGACCGGCAGACGATGCTATCTCTACATTTTTTGACATGTACAATTTCTGGATTCTGCCAAAATACGTCTGTATATATAGTACATATAGTACATATATGCTCTGTAGAACCCTCTACAATCACTGCGTGGGTAAACAATACCAATTGCGTCACTCCTCCGAGTGCTGCCGGTTTAGTACCATTTTTTTACTTGGTAGTCAAACCTCGAACGTACCTATCTCCCCGTTTCAGGCCATAATTAAGCCTTGAGATTGGAATCTTTCAAATTCCCCACACAGCAAAGTGGTGGGATGGCCAATAAGATATGCCCCGGGGAGAACAGTTCAGGACTAGAGGCGTCGTAACCAAAATTAACAGCAGTTGTCACGCTCGTTTGCCACATAAGCAGCATTGACAAAGACTGGAACAGTTAGATAAACACAAGGATTACAATTTGATCACGTAAAATTGTCCTGAATGCCAAATACAAAAAAAATACAAGCGAACAGTAACAACATCGATGAATAAAATAACGATGATAATGGGGATCAGTAGGAATGAGTACACGATATCAGAAAAGCAAATTGCAAAATGTTACAGTTAACGGTTATTGGTACACAGAAGTAATTACTGACTGCTTCAAGTGCCCAATGAAAGGTAATAATATTGCAGACGGCCACATAACACAGCGTGTGATTTAATTAATTTACTGAAACCATCTTTTGGCAAACTATTTATTTCTCGAAATGGGCCTATTAGCTGGCCGCCTCGGTTATGAATTCGACATCCAATTAAAACTGAAGCCGGTTTGAAACCATTTAACGGTATAATATATGTATGATGTCGTCGGAACTAAAACGACGACACAATAAAAAAATAAGGGACATGAAATTGAGTAAAATTTCATCCTAGGCGGTGGCTAGTGCAACCTTTTGTTTTAATGGCGGTTGACTCGGATTAATGCTTACTGTGTATCGATACGAATATTTGGGCTGTTGAAAAGCAAAAAATCTCTTTTTCCAAGTGTGAATTAAAGATTTATTTCTATTTTAAATAAGAAATACTTTCGTAAGAAAGAAAAATAATTAATAATGATTTACTTAGAGCCATAATCCCATATCACCATCTAATACATGAACATTTATTACCGTTGCGAAAATTTGGAGAATTTGTAATTGCTCGTACAAATCGCAGTTATCCATTCATGCTACTACTCATAGAAAGCAATAGTCGTGTAGTTAATTTTCCAATAACCACCAAAAGAAACACTGAACTATCGAACCGTGCAATACAAGTTATAGAATATGGAGTGTTAATAGTGGTGGTGAATTTTAATGTAGAACTCGTTCCTGCATTTTATAAATGTTTGTAAACTGAGCCAATGGCACTAACAACTGAATATGGCAAATATTACTGCGAGTAAGAAATTTTACTTATGACCACGTGTGAATATTAAGTACAATGACTTGTTTCTACTGCAGTTTAACTGCTTTTGCCATCTAAATTTGTGCAAGTGCAGATAAATGATTATGTACGAGAATGCAGGTGTAGGTTAATGTTTGTATTTTTGGAATTTTAATATGGCAATGCCTAAAGGTAAACTAAACTATTTATGTCTACATGCCAGCCTAAAAACCACACACAACAATTTGAAGAAAATTGCAAGTAACACACACGTTTGTTATGTAATAGTTATGTTCACTTGCTTTCCCAACATAGACATTTAAAGAAGGTAAAATAAAAATTAACAAAATTATTTTTATTATTTTTGGTCGTTTGTGTATTTTGGCTGCTTAGACGGTTTTTACTTGGTCGATTACACTAGTCTGCAATGACGTCCTCTTTTAAATGAAAATATGTCTCTTCAGTACAGACAATTGTAATTGGGACCAGATTCTTTTGGCATAAATGGGGAACAGTCAGCTTAACTTCAATAAACAAAACACCGGAGGACGTGACATAACATATTTCCGGTTATGAGAACTTTATTGTTTTCAGAGTTATTCAGAAATTTCGCAGACCTTTGATAAAATCTGGCATGATGGGCTGCTAACTTATATATATATATATACATTATTTTAGTAATACCATTTAGGTTTAAAGTAAGGTCAAAGGGGCGGTAAGTAGACAAATCTCTGTGGGAGAAATTACATTAGAGCTGAAGTTCAAATACATGTACGGTAACATATGTCCGTCTGCTGGCAGGTACATAGCTACGGTTGTCGTAGAGTATACTGTTAGAAGTTCAGACTTATACCTCCTCGTGGTGGCGGCTAGTAACAGGTTCCTAGGTAGGTCATGTCTCTGCTAGGAGTCTGGCTAAATAAGTCGAGCGGAGAGAAGTTAAAACTCTCTTATAAAAAATCCCTAATGCACGGTGGAACAGCATACGCCAGGGATGCGTGGCCAAGAGGGTGCTTGGTCTCTTGTATGCGAACTCTGGATACCTGTCGACCTCCAGTTTAAATCAGACTTACCCATGCATAAGGAGCCTGTATGGGTGGATACTTTTTCTCCTTTACTCGTGGGAATAATGAAACGTAATATAAAAAATAATAAAAATAATAAAAAACCCAAAACGGACCGAGAGAATATGGAAGGGATGAGTCAGGAAGCTTCGAGAGAGGTAGACAGATTAATCCCTGAAGGAATTACGGTTGTAAAATCCATAGGAGAAACCCGGAGATAAACAAGTGTGCCTCGCAAGGGGTGTACGAGTTAATCTGTAAAGGTACTCCTAAGGCGTTGTACCGTGAGATTTCTATAGGGACGGACAAGTTAGCTTCAGAAGAGGCGGAGATCTGTGGGAACTCCGGTATTTGTCCAATCGAGGAATTCTAAGGAGATGGACAAGTTGGCTTAGGTAAGTCTGTTTCGGAAGCGGGATCCTCAAACCTTCCCTGCCACGCTGAGTCGGATTCTTTGCAGCTCAAAACAAAAATTGAGAGGCGAAGGCAGAAGAGGAGCCGTAAAAGGGAGAAAAAGGCTAATGAGAAGATGACAAATCGGATTGATAGCCTTTTACGCGAGGAGATGACTCCAGAAGTGGAAAGAAGAGGTTTAAGGGTGACAACCCTAAAATTTCGGAAAAGATCCGTAAACAGAAGGAGAAGAATCCTTAAAAAAAGCCCATTGGACAACCCTCAAAAGTGGTCGAAATGAATGTGGCTAAAAAGGGCACTAACCAGAAGCAGAACAGTAGTGGTAGTACTAATGTTAGGCCGAAGGCTGGTGCAAAAGTGAGACCATCTTTTGCACAAGTTGCAAATGGAGATCTCACATTAGGTGTCGCTGACACATCTATGGAGGGTCCTCTGGAGAACACACATGTGAATGCACATGTGAATGACATAGATTTCGTAGGTAATGCCAAACTTGTTGATGGGTTTATTGTACTCACGTGCAAAAACCAATCGACGAAGAGCTGGGTGATCGAACTAGCGAAATCCTTGACCAACCTTTGGGAAGGGCTTAAACTAAGAGTCTCTACGCAGCATGCGCTGCGAAACGAAGTCAGGATGATCGTCGTTGCTCACGGTTCTACCGAGGGTAAAGACATTATCCTGAGAAGGCTGCAGAAGCAAAATGGATGCGTGAAGGACACTTCTAAGTGGAGGGTTACTCGCGCAGAAAAATTTGCTAATGCAGAAAATGAGGGCGTAGTGCTCACGATATGGTCACCGAAGGAGGATGCGGAGGCCATCAGGAAAGCAGGGGGGGAGGGGAAATAAACTGCTTGAACAGACTGAAGTAAAATTCAAGTTGAATGACCAGTGAGCACGACGTCCTCCCTGGTGCGGGGGTAGGCAACTCTGAAAAGAAATGTCTATCAGGGAACGTGGTGGGCTCATACCAGGAAAAAAAGTATATGCCAGTTGAATCTTCATCACTGCAAAGCAGCATCAGCAATGTTGGTGCGATGTTTTGAGGAGGATAAGCTGGATATAGCCTTGCTACAGGAACCCTGGATTGTCCAAGGCAATATCAGGGGCCTGTCTCAACAGACCACCAATCTGTACCTCTCACAGACTGATGGTAAATTAAGGTAATGCATCCTGGTGCGACGTGGCGTACGAACAGTACCTATGACACATCTCTGCTCGCCGAATCTTACGGCAGTAATGATTGGCAGTGGTTCGGGATCATTTCTTATTGCGTCGGCTTACCTTCCCTATGAGACGACAGGTACACATCCGTAACTGGAGGTGGAGAACCTGGTGAGTTTCTGCAGGCAAAGAGGTATGGCGCTGATCATGGGCTGTGATGCCAACTCGCATAATACGGTTTGGGGCACCACAGATGATAACTACAGAGGACAACAATTGTTGGAATTTCTAGAAAGGCAGGATGTGCTGGTACTTAACAGAGGGGTAGAACCTACCTTCGTGGATTCACGAGGGGCAGAGGTGATCGATATCACTCTGTGTTCAGTCAATATGCTAGACAGTGTTAAGGACTGGAAGGTCGTGGACAGATTAACCATGTCTCACCACAGGGCAATCCAGTTCGATATACTGTATGGCAGTAGATGGAGGAAAGTCCTCAAACGTATAAGAATACCGAAGAATACTGATCATACCAGTTATGAAGAGCATCTGTCGGTACATACAGGATGCGCTTCATACAGAGCACCTCGCAACACGGGCGAAATCGAGCGATGGTCACATGACTGAGACAGTGGAGGAGACATTGCAATTGCTTATGGAGGTTCATTTTCCTGGAAGCTTTAGTTCGAGTGACTCATGGACTCCTGTAAATAGGGTGGCTAGTGAGAGAAGACGAGCTGAGGCTGAAAGGATAATATCTCCGAATGGTGTAAGAAGTGCAATACTATCTTTTGCACCATTCAAGGCAGCTGGAATTGATGGACTTTTCCCAGCCTTATTACAGTGGGGAATAGATACCCTGCTTGATAGGATTAGGGGAATATTCGTAGCCTGTCTAGCGAGTAGCGAAACTAAAGTTGTTTTTCTTCCCAAACGGGATTAGAGGGACTATACTGACGCTAAGTCCTTCAGACCGGTCAGCCTAACATCTTTTCTATTGAAGCCAATGGGCGGTGGCTGACTATAGAGAACCATACGCTGATGGATAGGCCCTTGAGTAAATTTCAGCACGCATGCAGGTAGATCTACTGACACCGCTCTGCACGAGCTCGTCAGAGTAGCGGAAAGAGAAATTTTCAACGGTGGAGCTGCTCTATCCGTTTTTTGAGGGCGCCTTTGACAAGATCTCTTTTGGGGCATGTCGCCAAAGGCAGCATTCTGGATTTACACAATGATGGTGAGACCCATTATAACTTACGCATCCGTGGTGTGGTGGCCGAAGGCCTCTCAGGGCACAATTAAGCGTAAGTTGGATGGGATTCAGAGGGTTGCCTGCATGGGTATAAGTGGTGCAATGCGCACGGCGCCAACACAGGCAATCGAGGCAATGTTGGGATTGCTGCCATTAGACTTATTCATTAGGTCAAATGCCGCATTGTCAGCTTTGCGAATGAGGAGCGATGCGGTTTGACATAGCTTTGGGCCGAACATCGGGCATAAGAGTATCCTGGGCCTCGTTGGGAAAGAGGTTAGGGCTGCTCAGATGCCGATGGAACGCATGAGTAGAAGACAGGTAGTCGAGAGGCTGCATCGGACACTCATTGTGGAAGGCATTATACACAATGAGTGTATGGAGAACGACATCAGCATTTTTACTTATGGTTCTCTTATGAGTAGCAGGGCAGGAGCAGGTGAATTCACAGTTGAGCTGAACTTGTCCTGTTGTCTGTGTCTGGGGAGGTACGTATCAGTTTACCAGGCAGAACTGCTTGGGTTGCTGCGTGCGTTGGATCACTTGCTTGAAAGCCGAGTGCATGCGAAAAAGGGTTCTCATTGCACTTGACAATCAGTCAGTTATAAAACGCATGAGGCATAGGCATAGACTGGGAATAAAGCAGCAGACGAACTAGCAAAAAGGGGACCTGATGTGGATTTCTGTGGACCAGAACCCAGGGTTGCCCTGGGGAATGGCCTAGTGCTAGCTAAAGTTCTTCAATGAGTAAACTCATTACACCTGAGTAGGTGGAGGGAGAATACCACATGTAGACAGGTTCGAATGGTGCTCAAAGAGCCCCTCGGCAGGAAGGCCAGCAAGGTGCTCAGGTATAATAGGGCTACTTTAAGCTGGATCACTGCGATAGTGATAGGACATGGAAACTTCAAGTACCATCTGGCTAAGATGAAAGTCGTAGAAGATGATACTTGCAAACTATGCCTGGAAGAGGCTGAGACGGTAGCGCACATTGTGTGTGAATGTCCAGTCTGGCTAGCATAAGGCTTAAGACCACGGGCAGACACTTGTTAGATGTGAATGCAATGGGGGTTAGATGTGAATGTGTAAGCCTTACACAAATTCTAGCAATTACAAAAGACTCCGTGATGAGGAAGAGTGTCGACAGTTAACAGTCGACAGTCTGAAATCACTTTAGTCAAGAATAATGGCTAGGGCTAGCACGAGACTCAACTGAAATCAATTTGAGGAGCGAAATGGGGGTCGAAAAGGGACCCAGAAAGTAAGTGGTCTGCTTCGATATCCCCCCATACATTAATAATAATAAATAATAATAACATATGCACACGATAAAGGTATCCGAACAAATTCCTGAGCAACCTCAATCTCATATTCATGAGAACTGTAAGTGATAGATGTGATTAGAAAAGGAGGTAGTTTGGAAAAATCTTACTTTGAAAAGTAGTTGATCTGTTGAAGTCTGTCGGGTATTTTACACGCCTAAGAAAAATAACTTTATTCCCTTAATTAGTTTTTCCAGTTAAGAAATATTTTATAAGCGAACCATTGGATAAGTAATTGCTTTCTTTCAACTTGGAATATTGTTGGTCATAGTGTATTTTATAATTTACGAAGTAGAGAGCTTTTTTCACGCTTACTTTCACTTATTTTAAAATTATCTATTAAATCTTAAATCACTTACTTCTTTTTTCCTAGAGAAACAGGAGAGCTGTTATTTTTAATAGTACAACCAAAGCAGCGCATTAAACGCTTTTCGCGTTAAAAGTAGTGGAGTTAAGTAGGATACCGAAATGCGGTAGATCTTCCCTAGAAATAATAGAGCTGGCATCACTAGAATAAAGGTAAATCCATCGAAATATGGTCCTTTAAGGTTTTTCCTTAGAAGGCAAAACTGCCCACCAATAACAATAACAAAACAGCCAGCAGAAACGCACGTTGTATTTTTAGGTATCGACCTAGGTCGGCGCCTAACTTGGTTCTGCCACACTGAGCAAAAAATAACGGCCATAAAACTTCAAACAAATTAACTACACTGGTTAATAGGTCCTAACACAGCCCTGGCTATAAAATAAAAAGTCCTTTTATACAAATTCTTTAAAAACCCATATGGTCATATCGCATTTAGCTGTGGGGTACTGCTTGCGTATCAAACATTCAGAAGTTGCAAAGAAGACAGTTTAGAATTTCATGACTTATCGTATGCTCCCCATGATATATAAGAAATGAAAATATCTCCAGAAACGTACAAACATACTCCTCCAATATGCAAGAAATTTAATGTTTTCATCATTAGTGTAAAAGTCATGAAATAATGGCGTGTTTTTTTTTTTTTTTTTTTTGGAAAAACATGGTAACACTCCTAAATGTTACCCATATTTCCAGGAAACAGTAAGTTTTTTTTTGACCATAAAACAAAATATTTATATTTTGATTAACAAACTACACCTACAACCATTCTGTAGAAGTAATGTAATTAAACAGGCTGTTAGAAAAGTGTTGAAAATTTAATCATGGATTAAACTTGTGGGTAACCAAGTAACATATTTTACACTACTTAGCGCAGCATATTGAGAAAAGAACATGCTATTTATTTACACATTTTGTAAATGAAAACATCTACGAGTATTAAACGTAATCAAAAGTTTATTATACATTAATATGTATGTTGTAAACTGTTTCAAAGTATTTAACTTAGCATCAAATATATATTTTTGCCAGCTCAAGTGCGAAAAACCTCTAGTAAAATATTTACTTCACCAGACTAAATTTCGCTTAATAAAAAGTTAAAATTTCAATTTTAAATAATGTAGCAAAAAACCTGTTGGTATTAGTAAAGCAATTAAAGTATTTGAAATAATTCCCTAAATTAAATAAACTAACTCTTTTTGAACGTCTAAACACTCAGAAAAAAACACTTGAAATTTATGATGAGTTTGAAAAAACACGAAACATTTTTATCCTTTTTTACCTTTTCGCCATTAACACAAACATTAGAAAAATGGTTGTTTAAATTATCAGTGAAAAAAATGTTAACTTCTTGCCAAAAGCACTTTTCACTCATACCATCAGACGAAGTGTTCATAAAAACAAGATTCAACTCAAATATTAAATTCAACGAAATTAGTTTTTATACAAAAAATTTATTTGCTCTGCAAAGCTTTTAGCCAGCTTAACTTCCATAAATATTAAAAAAAGTGTTAAAGGCATTTAACAGATTTTTCCTGGTAGATTTTCAAAGTCACAACATTAAGTTGTTGTAAATTTCTTTTTCTATAAACGGGCATGCTTTTTGGTCATATTTTATGATTATTTAATCTGAAAACTTAAAAAAACATTTAGACGATTATGGATTAAATTCAACCTCTGTTGGGTTCCGCTCCAGTGTTATTGGTTGTTTTATGCTTTAAAAAATAACAAAATTATTTGAAAACACATACGAACACGTTGGCGTGCGTTAATGAAAGCGAAGTCACTCCTTAAAAATCTTAGATGTTGGATATTGGTTCAATCGAAGTAAGTCTGCCAGCACAGAAATCATATAAAAATATTGTTAAAGTAACATTCATTTATTTGGTAATGTTTTCTGAATTTAAAATTATCCAGCCTAACTCTCACTCCATCTCAGCCACATTTTAGTGTTATATACTCCTCTTATTGCACTATTAGAATTGTGGAAAGTTTAATTTATTCGAATTTAGTAATTTTCTTTTTCGAAAAATCTTTCTTGGGTGACCTTCTTCCTATGAACTGTTAGAGCGTGTGTGTATATGTGTGTTAGTACAAATATGCCCCCTGTCTGTTTTTGGTGCTTTAGTTTTGTCTTCTACTTTGTCGTCAGAATTAAAGCCTTTTTACTTTTAACTTTGCCACGCACTAACTTTGCCCTTATATCCTCTTGCCACATTCTGTCGTTCGTTTACTGCTCTGAAATTTCTCGCGCAAAAACTGTCACTATAAATTATTATCAAAGATTATAAAGTCGACTGTCAATGAGTTAAATGGCAAAATAAATCGAAATTTCGTTTTATTTTGTAATAGTGGGTATGAAAGTGCGTGCGATTGTGCTTCAAGTGTCTGTGAGTGCTAAAGTGCGATAGTATTCGTTAGCGCTTATTTTCTCAAGTTTTTTTTCGTTTGCTTGATAGTATTAGTGTTTTTATTGAGAATATAATTTTGTGTGTTCACGCGTTTATATGTCTGATCTGTTATCAACGATATCCTAACAGAAAACGAGAACTTTATTAAACCTACTTCTTCTTTTTTAGGCAGATATAAAAATTGTAACTGGCAAAATGTTGCTTTTAAAGCAATCGATAAGAATGAGTTTCACTTTTGTGGCATTTGTTTTTAGGCGACTTTGGAATTTGGTTTTGGGTATCCTTGAAGTTGTTCGGGTTATTGGCTTTAGATTGTAATATACGAAAAAATATGGTTGGGTACTAGGACACAATAAACTTCCAGGAGTTAATAACATAAAATTAATAATAAATGTTATTGGGAATTCTAATAAATAACGATATCTTGCTTACAAATTTATTTGATAATTATTTGAAAACTTACGAAGCTAATAATCACATACATTTGCTTCCATAAAACTTAAGGAGAACTTAAAACTATCATAATAAAAGATTAAGGAAATATTTATAAAATTGAAACTCTCTCTGTCTGTGTGTGTGTTAGCTATAGACTCCGAAAAGCCGATCGGACTCAAACTTTGGCAAGTTATTGTATACATTCCAGGAAGTGTTTATGGGTGGTTATTAAAAAAAAATGTGGGCTGGGCTACGCCCATCATATAAAAATGAAATACGCCCATACAAAATAAATATTAATTTTTCAGCTACTTGCACTTGACCGATTTTTCTGAAACACATATTGACCTCTTATGATTTTACAATTTCGTAATTAGAAAAGTGTGCCACGCCCATAAAAAATAAGTTATCATTTTTAGCTACTTCCACTAGATCGATTTTTCTGCACACATATTGAGCTGTCATGACTATATAATTTCGTGATTAGAAAAGTGGGCCGGGCCGCGCCCATAAAAAAGTTATAATTTTTAAACTCATAACAGGCGCGCAAAAAATGTGGACCCTGATTAGGACAGTCAATAGAATTTGGGAGTCTACACCAGACCTTACTATAAATTTTAATGACAGCAATTGCAATATCTTCAATACAATTCAGGCCACTTGAACTGAGAACGAAAAAAAACAAAATTTTGGCAGCCAATTGTCTGCATGAAGCTTGCTTGAGCAACATCTGCGAAAAGCACCACAATTATCGCCAAGAAGTATGATGGCGATGGATTTTATTTCGACAAAACTGTTTGATTCATTCATCATCAAAATTTTTCGATTTAAGATTTTGCCAATCCGTTCAAAATGAGAACTTCCGGAGCACTGATTTTATCGCACCTCTTCTCAAAGACACTGTTTAGGAAATTCTGAAGCATGTTATGACGGCATGCAAAGTTCATGAGGTTGTGCCCAATTCGTAAGAATACAAGCACTTCGCTCAATGCCAGAGTTTGCAGAAGTAGTTTGGGAATAGTATCAAAGCTAAAGGCTACATCTTTTTGTTTGCAACAACAAAAAATCACAACTACTGTCAAAACGATTTATTAGTTTTGAATGAAAGAAAACCGAGCCCATCTATTTTAATGAACCATGTCTCATTTTAGGCATAAGTAATCTGCCTGTACGACATAGTAAAAAACTTGTCACTTTAAAATTTGTATATATCCTTCACAAAAATGAAAAGCGTATCCGAGGTTTGTTCAAAAGAAAAGGTGAAGTTAGAATTTTGTTGAAAAGTATTAATTTATTCATCAATATCCATTTTGTCTTCTTCAAAGTAATCCCCCTCAGATGTAATGTACTTATGTCAGCGCTTCTTCCAATCCTCCAAGAACTTCTGAAATGCGCTTTTCGGTATGGCCATCATGACTCGTTCTTCGATTCTGAATTTATCTCATCAATTGTGACAAGACGCTCTACTTTCATTACAACTTTTCTTTTCGTTCCGTTTGTAATAAAAAAACCGATTGCTAAAACTTCTAAATATTTACCAAATTAAAATTCTCAAATTCGCAAATTCATCGTAACAGAGAAGAACTGGAATAAACATTTTTGTTTGTGAAAAAATCATAACAGAAAATTTACCAAGAAGTATCAAAGCAAACCGAAATTCACCAAATTTTGTTGTTCCAAAATTTGAGTACTTTTTGTTTGCTCTGATACTTCGAATAAGTGTTCATGCCATGCCGCTTCACGCGTACTTCACGTATACAAATGTAATTGCGCAGACTTCTAATATATATTATTTGTTTTTTAATTTTATTTAAAAAAAATTTTTTTTTTATAATTCTGAAACTGTTGGATAGTTGGATAAAATAGTACAAGTCGTTTTGAGTAATAATGACTTGCATGTCTAAAAATGTTCAAACTTCAACCAATTTTTAGGTGCATAAATTTTCTCCAACTTTTTAAACGTTTTTTGGATGAAAAAAAAAACACTTTTTTAGCACGACTGTATTTGAATATATAATAAAATCATAGATACGTTTAATTATCGACTCCATGTCTATATATATATGTTGAAAATACATAAATAAATCATTTCATAACAACTGACCAATTGTTTTTGAAAACTTTTCCTAATCTTTCAACAAATAAAATTTAATTGTTTATATCGACACATACACGCACATTTTTAAATCAAAACATCAGCATATGATGAAACTTTGTCAAATTTCATTCTTTAAAACCCAACCAACACACAGACAACTCTGAAGAAAATTTTCTGTATTTTGTCAGTTAACAGACTCACTAACACACAAGCCAGACACATACTGACAATTAAATAAAACAATAATAACCAACAGGAAACAAGATAAAATATTGTTCTGGTCATAACTATTGACACACAGGCTCATACAAAATTCATAATACGAGTATACCAGT
Source organism: Phania funesta (assembly GCA_963932375.1). Lineage (NCBI taxonomy): Eukaryota > Metazoa > Arthropoda > Insecta > Diptera > Tachinidae > Phania > Phania funesta. The sequence goes on along the minus strand of OZ010653.1, from coordinate 94,739,059 downwards.
ATATGCAAAAGTGTTTCATTATTTTCATTACCTTGACAATAAATCAATTGTGAGTTGTAAGAAAATAGAATTATGCAAATTTGGTTAAAAACAGTTGTGACAGGTTTTTAAAGCTGTGGAAATATAAAAATCTATTTGTGAATGGTCTTGTTTGTGTTTCTTCCTTTGCTAAAATCTCTGGCTGCCCATTTGCATAAGAAGTCGGAAGAAATTGCAATTAAATTTTATTTATGTTTTCCAACCTAATAACTAACGATATAAGCATGATAACGATAATGATGGTTGCTTTGGTAATATGGAGCTTTGCTTAAGAGGGACACGCAAGAATTGTATGAATTTTTATTAATATTATGGAAGCAAGATATATTTTTCCAAATCAGAGTGGCATTTATGTCATAAAAACAATTATGAATATCCAGACACACATGTCATAATTTTATTGTCATTCCATAATTTCCTCAAAATTCATTTTCAATCACATGAATTATCAAGATTTTTATAAGCAAAAGTATTGATAAGAATTTTTCTAAAACCCAAGAGTTTGACGAATTTTTACTATTTCCAATCAGTCATACCCACAAGTTCCCGAGATATTGGCCATAAATCTTTTTCTATGTTTTTCTAGTATTTCCATACATTTGCTATAAAGTCCCAACAATTATTATCCAAGGCCCCCAGATAACCTACGTACCTAAATGTTGCACCAAATTAAATATTGAAAAAATTTTAAAATCTAACTAAGAAACCCGAAAGTTTAAAAACAAATTTTAAAACTGCGAAGTTTGTCTAAAATTTCAAATCCACTACAATTAAAAATTAAAATAAAAATCGAAATCGAAAAATCACAAAAAAACAAAAAACCATAATATTTACAGTAGAGTATGCAATTGATGCGGCGTAATCTTTATATATCTCAGCATTATTTTATTTTTAATTTTGTTATTTTATTAAAGACAATTTAGAGCTGCTGTTTTAATCATAAAAAGCACTTGCGTTCTTCTAAAATTAATAAATGTGAACTTTGTATGCATGGAATATAATTTATACCAGAGCATTTAAAATGCTATCAAAGTTAGAACATATTTTATAGCTAAAACTTGTGTTATTTGATCTTGATGTTTTTTAAAATGTAACTGCAAAGTGAAAATCACTTTACCATTGACAGCATTGAAAAGCCGCTTTTTATACTTTTACACTTCCTTAAAAACGCCTGTCATATAAAAAAATACTTCAAACAATTTTAAAGAAAGTAACAAATTCAAGTTAAAACTTATCGTTTCCATTATTTTCGTTAAACCGTCGTAAAATAAATAATAATAAAAACAACAAAAAATAAAAAATAACATCACAAACAAACCAAGATCATGTTGTAAAATTATATACCGGAGACAAAGAACGAAGAAAAAAAGGCAAATTGTAACATTTAATTTCAAATACCATTCATACCCAGACACTTTCAGCAGCATACATTGCTCCCATGGAATATATTAGGAAAAAAGTGCATTCAAGGAACATCTACTATCTGTCTGTAACTATAGAAAATTGGTATTTCTTCCTATTGGTTAAGCGCTAATTCCAGCCATGACACACACAAATCCATGTATTTTACATCTACCATCACATTGGTATAGAACTGCATGTAAAAAGACATACAACTACACATGCAGCATGAATATGCTACAAGCACGCATACATACATATGTCATACAAAGGGAAGGAAATGGAAATACGAGAGCGAAAAAAATGTATGGCAGCAACAAAAGGGTGCATGACATTTGTAAATATAAACATGATGTTGATGTTTGAATATTGCAAAATATTCATTTGAATGAACATGAAAGCAAGAGCACTAAGAGCAACCAATCGACAATTTGAAGATATACAAAATTGCATGTGGGAAAGAAAAATTCTTAAAATGTGTTGCGACATTTCGGAAAAGTTTTGAATCATTTATTTCCTAAAATGTAGAATAAATTTGTCACTTAGTTCTTAAATTATTTGGTTGCAATAGAAATATTTAATTTTTGTTACCAACCTTTATTACTAAAATGGGGACTAAAAGAGACGACAAGATAATATGGTTAATATGAATATATTTAGTCCAATTTTCCGGGGGAAATTTATCCAAATCAGTGAAAAATTTTTTTTAATAAATACAAAACATAAGAAATGAGCCCATCACATTCTTTATCGTTTTTAAAATCGATTTCCACTACATACCTGATAATGGAAGAAATGGGAAAAGGATAACTTTTCCATAAAATTGTAGTTCATAATTAGACTGATTATTTCAAAATTATCGGCCCTTATATAGGCATTTTTGAATAACTATTAAAGCATTTTGCTTATATCTAATAAAACTAGGAATTGGTCGGGTCCATAAATAGGAGAGGGAAAATGTTTATTACTCTAAAGGGTGAGATAGTACAGCTCTTGGACTGATTCGAAATTGATTGAAAGGAAAACCGAGAATGTGGCAAACATAAAAACGTGTGTAGATATCATGGCAAAAACCCTTTAATAGGGCTGCAAGTCGCTACCTCACAGGTATTTTGAGAGGGTCATAAATTAAAAAGAAGGTCTAAAATTATCCAGCAAGAAGGAGGCTATATTGAAAACGAAAATGATTGGATCGGATTTGCGAAAAGGATTAATCTTTTATAAATTTCAGAATCAAACAGAAACGAATCATATCAGTGGGCGGAGCATATTCTCTGGAAAAGCATGTTATAATATCATGTGTAAGTTATTTTGCAACCGATTTATATAGCGTCTTCACAATTAAGACTCTGATCAGAATGATAGCCGTGGGATAAATCCATTACATATTAAATATTTGATGCAGTATACCTGAAAGGCTATACAATTTTCAGTCTTGTTGTAAATGGATCGTAAATGGAACTTTACCTCAAACACGACTAAAAATGTGTATTGATTATATCCTTCAACAAAATTTCCTTATTAAAAATTTCCTCTCCCAAGAATTCACTTGCGCGATCATTACAATCATTCTGGATTAGGGTTTCAAGATAGTATTTTCCTTTAAGAAACATTAAAGACACCCCTAAATTCCATTGTTTTTAACAAAAAAAGCCTCCTAAAAATATAAATACAGACTTTCTATTAAGTTGAATTTCTTTCTTTTTAAAGCTGGAACCAAAACGGTTGAATTGATTATTCTTCAGAGTGTCAAATTTTTCTACGAGTTGCTTAATTAAACAGCTAAGATTTTCAACGTTGGTAATCGAACTCTCTTCAGCAATATCCGCATGAATTGATGATGATTCCTGTTGGCCACCATTATGCGTTGGCAATCTTTACAAAATGCTCCATAGCAATTTCCCTGTAAAATTGCTAACAAATCTGATATGTTAAAGTAACTTTAACATAAACCAAATTTTATGTAAAATGCGATACTGGCCACCTGTTCCTCTCTCTTTTTTATTATAGATCTCAGTTCTACAAGCCAAAATAATTTAGTTGGGCTTACGGCCATATGTTTAAAAATTTATTATGTAATTGTAAAATATAATATTGAAGGATCCCTTCCCTGCCTGTTCTGGTATGATAGCGCCATACCTTCATAAAAAATCATCAAAGTGATGTATTGTAAAATTTTGTAATACTTAGTTACAGTGTCAGACAAACAAATAGAAAATCCCCGTCAGAATAAAGAGAATAAGTTTGTTTGTGGCCTTGTGTGTGGAAAATATGTGTAGATATTCCCGTTCGATTTTAAGGATAATATTTTGTTTTTAGGATTAGGATATTTTTTGCTTTTGTTTTCACTGAAACAGGCTTAGGTTACGAAATGAGTCAATTATATTGTTTAGTGCAACATCATGTGCACTGTTGGATTTAGTAGATACCTGACATTACAACGCCAGCTAAGTCATCACCTAATTATCCCCAGCTCATTTTTTACGAGTACCACAATCGTTTGTAATTTGTTTGCCGGGTTATTTTCTCGCATTAGATATACACAAATGCAAACTTGAGTATTAGTTTTTGTTGTTTAACGAAATTTGAAAAATTGTAACGTCAGCAGGAATTGTGTACACATTAATACTAGATTTCCTGTTGCTAAATGAATGTGCAGTGATCAAATAAGTGAGTGAGTCAGTCTGTCAACTAGTTACTCTTTAAAATAATAAAAAACGAAAGTTGTCAATGACAATTTGTATTGGTTACTTTGTTGCCTTTAAAAACTCTCAAAAGATATTATACATAAATTCAGGACAAAGGGCTTTAAGTATGAAAGCAAAAGGGGGCATTCGATGCTCTAAAGGTAAATATTTTAAGACATACTATATATAAACAGAATAACAATAAACAATATTTTCCTTAAAATTGGAAATAAATTCATATTGAAAAATGTTTAACTTTCAAAACTAAACTTTTAAATAGCGACACCAGATCACAACAGCAAGGGTTTACAATTAAGAGAACGTTAAATAACATTTTTGATTTTTAACCAAAGGTAGTCAAAACATCTGTATGAATTCATTTTTTTATTAAACGCTGAATTCAACACAGCTATTTCACTACAAAATTTAAAACCACCCAAAATATATTTCGTTCATTTGAATTCGCTGTACCACCGATATTTAGCCTTTAATAAAGCGTTAAAATCTTTTGTATCAATAAATGGTGAAAATGTTTGCCTAAACGAAAAAAAAAACATAAAACGAACAAATTTTTTTACAATATGTAACCTTTATTTTGCACAATTTTGCGCAAATTGGTTGTGTCTGACAATCCTGGTTTATCACTTAAATCAATAAAATACCTTCATAAAAATTTCGCTGACTCCAAAAATATATACATGCCAGCCATTGATTCTCGTACATTCGTGAAATTAAAAAGGATTTTTTGAAACCAAATCACAAGGATACGCACACTCTCGCACATGCAAATATATGTATAAACGTTTGGTTGTCATACAAATTAAAGGCAATAATTTATGGACACATGGTGTTCAATGTACAATTTGGTTCCATTTATTTAAACTTTCTTTTTTTACATTCGTATTTTCCTTTCCTTTCCTTTCATTTACATTTTATTTATTGTACGAAAACAAGGGAAAAAGTACATTGAATATTAATCCTTTGGTGTGTAGGCAAATGGGTATTGGCTTTACCTGTCCACCATCGTAGCCAATACCACTGCTTAATGAGGGCGGTTTTTCTGCTCTTGCCCGCATATCTGCTTACGTAGTGTCCACGCTTCTCCTCATCGTCATGTCCGTTATAAGGAGGGTTTAACTCTGTGTTTTATTTTCCAATTGTCCTGCTGACATTTTGTTAACATTAACGTTTACGCATCAACTTTTGAAACTTTTGCACAAATTTTTTGTTGTACTTTTGTGACTTTTTTTTGCTTAATTTTGTTTTGTACTCGTATTTTGTATATATTTTTGGAATTTGTTTACAAAATAAATTCATGTTCATGTATTTCAGCTCTCCCTTGCGCGAGTAGTTAAAAAGTTAAATAGGCAGTATTTTTTTTATAATTTTTATACCAACTGGGGAAATCTTCATTTAGTGTAGGGTTTAAATATTTAAGCCCACAAGTAGAATTTATTAACCAGTCCATGTGACTTAAATAAAAAGCAAGGGACTCATAGTCGTATAATTTGTAGTTTTAACAAGCCTTAATTTTAGCACTGCTTAACACAGTAATGCAAGGAACATTAATACTAAATTCCAATTTTATCCAAAAAACTCTAAACACTAACCCGCTTAGTATTATAACTGACATGCGGTTGCATGAAACGTCAACTAAAAACGAAAAGATAAATGTGCTAAAAATGACATTAAGAAAATTATTTATTTTATTTAACAAATTAAGTGTGCAAATATACTACGCAGCAATAACCACAAAGAAACTGTAGTTGTATTATCAGCCATCAGATGTGGCAGCATACAGCTTAATGGACCAACAAAATCTACACAGGAAACAGTCGAAGCAGAAAGTCAATACAAATCTTAGAAAGATTTTGGAAGATATATGTTTTTTTATTTTACTGAAAACTTCCTTTCACAAAAGCTTGAACTGAGTCCCTACGATTACTTTGCAATTATGGGTTTTAATTACAGAAAATGAAGTATACTTTCAAGTTTCTATGAAAGTACATACGATTCAATATATAACAAAATATTTAAATGGAGTTGCTACATAATTTTTTAATTTTTCCCAGCGAGCTTGTAGACCCAGCTGTCTAGTCTCAACAGCCAGTGTAAAGGAAAAAATATAAAACCTGTAAAAAACTTATTAAATATAGTTTTCATTTCATAGATGATGTCGATATCAAACTTCTTAAAAAAAAAAACGAACTTTGGGTGTAATTCAAAGTACGTTATAGCCTTACATACTTTATTTAATTTACCACGTCATACCAACTCAAGCATTTTATAATGACCGCTTATCTGGATTAGCATAGTCACCGGTGAACCGTTTTGTCAGTTGGCTACTTTGAAAAAAAATCTGGTTAACGTATTGTCGAAACGAAATAGAATAAAATCACCAATTGGAATATGTTATCACTCACTAACCATAACTTGCTTTATATTTCAGAATTTAGGATCTGATAGGATTGGATGATGTATAATTTTACAACTACTTTAAGAATATTATTGATAATAGTGTCAAAAGAAGTGCCGGCGCCTGTAGGAAAAATCAATCTGGAATTTAAAGTGGATGGTATCATGATTACTACTACCTTTACGTGCTTCTGTCCGAGATATAAGAGAATAACATTATACTAAAGCTTTCTAAGGCATGAACTAGTGATTACCAGGCTGGCATCACGGATGCAAATACTAACGGTAAGTACTTCAACGAATGTTTCAGTGAGACTTTCGGTGGTACTCATACTAATAGCCATAAGACTAAAATTTGGTACTTATATAATGCTTCTGAGTTTTTCAGAAATAATGGCGTATGTAATAAAATTGGGATCAATTTCGAAAGGGCCATAACCACTTGAAAGGATATTTTTTTATGAAATGAAATCCTATAAGAATTTAAAACAAAAAAGAAAGTATAATAGAGACTTAACTTGTGAGTAGTTAAAATAACGTATGTCAACCCCAGCAGTTTTTATTGAATAAAAATGGGACTAGTGCATCATTATAGTAGATTTGATATTTGCTCAGATGTAACAGCAAGTGAGAGTGTTTTTTTTTCTTATACACAAAAAAAGTGCCCTCAAGAAACTATATGCAGACGATTTTTATTGAGTTTGCAATTTTTAAAAAATTTTCAAAACAATGATCTCTTAATACACATGGGCTCTTTTAAGTTTCTTTTAATTTTCTACTGACCATTCTGTTATTGCACATTTAACTTCAATTAGGAATTCAGTTGATGCAGGACACATAAGATCCAACAAACGGTCGAATGCATATGGAACATGACAATAAACACAATGAAAACTACAAAAGCAAAAATTAAACTGCACAACAACAGAAAGGATAAGAGAGAAAAGTACAAAAAATACACAATATTTTTTTTTATAAAATATCAAATTGAAATAACAAAGGAAACGCTTAAATGTTAATTACTCGCATGCATACACACAAGCAAGCGCTCACACACCTACGCGTACAGAAATGAAGAAAAATAAAAAATATCATAAAACAAGGAAAGACCTAATGACCGAGGAGGTGAAATAAAAGAATTTTAAGCACGAAAATATGTTAAGCAATCAAGAAAATAATTTATTTAATTTACGTATGTTAATTTCTTTTGGAAGGCAAAGAGAAGGAAATGGAAAGGTTCGTAGTATTATTATGCAAATTAAAAGTAAAATTAATTACTTCATATATGACAAAAACGGTTTGGGTTTGACTAATTCCCAAACCATGCGCCATGCTAGTATACGGAACAACAATAATGGAAATATTTTTTGTTAGATCTTCGTTAAGATCTACCGAAGTGCTGTACAGCTCAAAATCCCACCAGACGACGACGGTTTTATAAGTACCGGAACGTTCCCACATAGGGAACACAATTTTTAAAAATATTCTGTACTGATATTCAACAGTTAAATGCTTTCCTTCCTTACAGCTATTGCAAGGGCAAGTAGTATTTTATTTTCATGAGATGTTTCTCTCTAATACGAATTTTTAATACACGAATTGCGGGTGGTAGTAAAAAAATAGCTTTTGTCAAGTATTGTATGAAAGTTTGTTAGTAAAAGGTTTACCTCGATGTCAAGTCTCCAGTATATTCACCCGAATTGAGAATATTAGTAATTAATGGTTAGTGTAATCCACAGCAATTCGCTATACCAGCAACAAATAAAAAATAGTGATATGTGAAAGCGGAAGGGATGCCCGAAAGCAAATTAGCTTGTCGTATACTACATCTTGTTTTCAAGCAAAACTGGTGCATTGATAAACGTTTTTCGGAGGAAGAACAAGTCATTGGTTTATATTTCTTAAAAACCTTTCACGGTGGCTCATTTTCAAGGAAACCATAGCAAAAATCAATGTTTTGACAATAGAGTTAGATAAAATAAATGTGCACATCTTAGTAAGAACTTCTCGTTTTGGGTCACATGTTACTATAAGTCTTTTGTTTATCTAATTAAATTCGTAGTTTTTAGTAATAACAACTTAGGTTTAAAATTAACGGATATGTTAAGGTATCACCGCTTAAAATGATAGCACTGTTTCAATACAACACTACCATGACTGTCAAATGATCAGCTGGTATTAATCGTATGATGGTGTGTATACGTAAGACTCAGCCAAACAAGTATAATATCAATGCGTATACAGTAGAGAAGTCCGTCAGCCTGCGGTAGCAAGGCGTTAAGTCCTAATTAATAATATTAGAATTTTATTCCATCTTATTATTTAAGTCTTTGGCTCAAATTTATTAAGCTAGTGTCTCATGCAACAAACGGAACTACTGGTGTTTTCGTGTTAGGCCAGAATTTAATTCGCCCTGGCAAGCGAAGCCAGTGAGAAGGTGACGCTATACCACTTGGCCAAGAATATTTTTCGCCCGAATCGGTGTAGGCGAGTAGTGGATAGACACTCCTCAGGCGGTAAACGGTTGAGTCCTAACCGAGTGCGGTCGGAGTTGAGTGAGCAGAGGAGACATCTCTTGGCTTCGGGCCAGAATTTTATTCGCCCCAACAAGAGAGTTAATTCTTTTCGCTTTACCTAGAGCAGCAGCCAGACGAAGAGAGTCCATCTGAGTGAGAGGCACAGAGCTTCTGATTTTGTCGAATCAGGCCAGAATATTAATTGCCCTGACCAGAGAAGCCCCTGTACCATTTGGCCAGAATTTTATTCGTCATAATTGGTTTACGCGCACCGTGAATTTTATTCGCCCCGATAAGAGAATCGTCGCATGTGCACTCGCAACGAATAGTGGATATATCTTCTGTTAGCGTCGGATAGTGTGAGAAGCTGATGAGAGTACCAGCGAATATGTCAATGGCCATCAAAGCACTATCGTTTATTCCGCACCTTGGAGTCTATAATAATTTAAGTTGAACAATAAATATTATAACGTATATTAAAAAATTTAAAATAAGCTGTCTCGTCCTCTCTCTCTCTCTCTCTCTTGGAAAACTAAACCAAATATTTTCTTGTAACGAACCCTAGGAGCCGCGAGCTCTACTCCAGCTTACTGTGAAAACACGTCGTTACAATCGGTTCAGAATTTCAAATGCTCGAGGCGCTTGAAAGAGATTAGCCAAAAAATACAATGTGTCTACGTCTTTTGTTCATTAAGTAAATAAAGATTTAAATGGAAATTGTTTAAAGTCATGAAAGTCCCAATAGGAATTTGTAGCCTGTAAAAATTCGAGCCAGGAAATTATTAAACTCAGAATTAAAATTTTTAAGGATGCATTTTAATTCCTGTTGTCCAATATTTCGCTGCGTATAATCGAGGTGGTGTGAAGATAATTTTAAAACTAGATTTGGCAAGTCAAATGCAGCTTCGTTAAATACACAATGTCTTTTGTGAACCATAGGACTTTATACGCTCATCTATACATTAGAGAATATTTCAAAAAAGCTACTGAAGCCACTGTATAAAAGACACCAAGCCCCTACCATTATTTTAGCCAAGAAGAAATTCAGAATATTTTAATCAAAATGAGATATGTATCAAAATAATTTATTTCTCCAAAGTGCGCGGAACTTAAAACTATTGAAATTGTTTGGGTTCAGGTGAAACGTATTTGGAGAAAGACTTTCAAGATTACCAGCAACAGGCCAATATGCATTAATTCATGGGTAAAAGCTGTAAAAAATGCCTTAAACTTGGGCGTGAAAAATCTGACGCTCAGAAAGTCAAAAATTTGCAAGATCACTTAACAAAAGGAGTAATTTTCAATTAAAAATTGTTTTATAAACTTGTGTTTATTGTTCTAACAATGTTAACGAAATAAAATGTAAAAATGTTTCATAAGAATACTTTATTTAAATCGTATCTCTACGTTTTTATTTACAAATTATTACAAATTTACCTAATTTATTTTATTCTTAATAAAACTATTTTCAATTGGTTGCTATGAATATCTGTGTATCTTATATACCAAAAGTCGCAGACGATAAGTCGTAAAATCCTAGCCTGGCTTCTTTCTAACTTCTGGAAGTTTGTTATGCAAGCCGTATCCCACAGTTGAAAGTCATATGCCCATATTGGATATATACCACTGGATATGGTATATAAGATATAATATATGCCCTACCATACTCTCTTGAGAGACATATTTTCGCATTTTTGGAAAACTGATCCAATGTCGAAGATGTCTTGAGTAGTATCACGGCGTATGTATTTGTATTTAAAATTGCATTGGTCCTCAATCTCCGCACTTTTTATGAAACCCAATGACGTTTCTGTGCCAATAAAATCTGTGCCAGCCTATATGCGCTTATTTTCAATTGCTACATGCTTGTAATTTTTTAATCTCGTATTTTTTGATCTAACCCTCCTCTAAAATTTAAATCTAATATCGACATCGTTAAAACACTTATTACATGTTTTTAATGCCAACATTTCAAAATTACCATACTGTAACAAACAGGTTTGAAATTAATTTTTGACAACAAGTGGTGTTTACCCAAATTCTGTTTCCGTTGTAGAATAATTTTTATTTCTTTTCGTTTGCAATTTCTTTTATCTGTACTTTGTTTACAATTTTAACCCCTCCATTGTTAAGCCAACCTCAACTGTGTTGACTGTTTGTTTGTCTGTCTGCAGAAGGCCACTAGAAAAATAAGAAAAGAATTCCAAATCAATTTAAATAATACAAAAGGATCAAATCCTTAATATAAAATCACATTGATAAGGCTGCAGATAAAAACATTGTAATGCTGTATTTGCTGTTGCTACTAAAGCTGCTACAGAAACCAAAACATCCAACAAGAATTACAAAATCAGAACAAAAAAAAAACAAAAAGAGGTGATGTTTAAAGGCAAATTGTTTTTAAGGTCTCCTTAAATCAACAAACGAGACTGAAGCTGAACAAAACTGAAAAAATATTTGCTATCAAACAAATTCTGGCAAATCTTATTATAACAATAGCATGTAAACATACTTGGGATTCATAAACAAATGTGTTTAGTATAATTCCTTCAGCTTCTCTGAATCTTATTTCTCGTAATTTTGCTGTAAGCTTTTTTATTCAAATACATTGTGAACGTATGGCTGCAAGCAATGTAAAACGACATTTATTTTAATTTTTTTCTAAATATAAAAACAGAACAATAAATTAAAGCGGTCTAAAATGGGAATGTGAGAACGTGGGATTAGGATTAAATTCACACTGTATTGTTTTTTACGATCTGGCAAATTTTTGAATTTTTTCATGGCGGAATTTATAAGCGAGAAACCCTTGAAATTATTAAAAACTACTATTGCAAAGTCGAAACGCTTGGCAAAATAAAAACGTTTGCTACAGTCTTATTTTGCATTAAACATTCTACTAGAACGCCAGCAAATGCAGTGGTACAATCCTAGTCAAGCTTTTAACTCTCCGGTGGTTTTGCGCCAGTTAGAAAACCCACTGGTCATCACAAAGTAATGAAACCTTGCGTTTATTATGATATAAAATAACCGACTCCAACCAGCAATTAGATGACATACAGATTCTTGTCAGGCAGAAGATAAGTCTTAAAAGGCAAATTGCAAAACAGCCATTCAGATATAAAGATCCAAATGGACTTATGCCAGGAAACCGTACGTAATACTCTGAAACGGAAACATGATCCCGAAGACATGAAAACCGCACTTGGGCTAAGAACTAAATCGTACAAGTAAATGCTTTCACTAATTGCTTAGGAAAGATTTCCACGCCGCATTGAATAATTAAATTATTTCTAGATAATGCCTTGCTTTTCAACATTTTTATTTTAAGTTTTTCGATTCGTGTTTAAAATCTTATCTTAATGAGCATAAGAATATTATGTATAACTTCTATACAGCGCATACGACTACACGCATATTCCAACGTTTGCAGACGACACTGCTTTAATAACTGTTAATTAAGATCTAAAGGATGAACCCAAACCAAATTGTTAATCGCTAAAACGTATGTGCAGGGTATCTTGAATAAAAACAGTAAAAAAAGATGAGATCACCAAGATGAAGAAGGAATTTTAAAGAAATATTTACACAATTTAAATCATTGTTTTGATTGCCTAGATCGGAGCTGTCAGTAGGTCGTCTATCAACTTTTTTCCGAAAAACTTATAGCATGCGTAGAATTCACAAATATTCATTAAACTAATATAGAAGTTTTTGTGATGTCAATATCGATGGTAAACTTCTGAAGCGCTTGATAAAATGTACTGATCTTTTTGCTTTTATAAAAATTTCAAAAATTAGTTGGAATTTTCGAAATAGTCTAAAGACACTATTTATGATTTTCCAGATATTTTGACAGGAAAATTGATATTTCTTATTAAATTGAAATTAAATGCGAATTTTGAAATAAAATATTCAAAAATGTTAGGTTAAGGTGAGTTTTGTGAGTTTCCAGATATTTGTACAAGAAAACTAATCTCGTTGTTTTCAAATCGGAAATATGTTCGAATTGAAAAAATATTATATCCGAAGATGTCAGTTATATTGAAAGTTCGAGTATATTTCCAGAATTAATAAATGACAGTTTCACAAGAAAAGAAAATTTCGATTATTTCGAATAATTTTTTTTTAATTTAAAATTAACTTTCTCGTAAATAAAATAAACTCAATCAAGACACTTTTTTTCAAAAAATTTTATAAAATTATTTAACTTTCCATTTCCATTTAATTAAAATTTTTTAAACAAAAAAGTAAATTTTTCTAATATTTGTATAAATAGTTTGGACATTTTTTGCACTTTTAGAGATTTGCTTTTGTGCCAACGATATTTAATTTAGGCTTCAGAAGTTTTGTTGTGACAAAGTCAATCACTTTGTGTAGCCTCCTTAATGTGTATTTAAAAGGTTTTATTTTTGTAGTAAAAACATAGAAAAAATATTCAGGATTATAAGAAATAATAAATTTATGTATTTTTAAAATGCAATAAAAATGAAAAACAAATAGATTCGAAAATTTTACTTACGTAAAAAGTTATTTTGTTTAACTAAGGAATATTACGTTTAGTTCTTGAAAATTAAATTAATGAGACTTTAAGAATTACTAACAGTCTATGGGCTTAGCATTTTTTCCGTTGCCGCAATTCTTGAATAAAATCCTATTGTACTTCTTGCATTTCTTTACGAAACCCATTTTTACCCTTAAAATTTCCTTAACATTTTAATATAAAAAGTAAACATTTTCTTGGTTGTATTTATTTTTTCCATAAAAAGAAACAAATAAACAAAAAGGAATTAAATCGAACTTGTTGTCTTTTGTGCCACAATCAAAATGGTTTCTCTGTACAAATGAAGAATATTTACAAATTTTAATACATGTACGTGCTTCCAAAATACACACACACAGATACAGTATTAAAAAAAAACGTATAAATTCAACAGTATTTAAACATTTGGATAATGCAATTGATTGGAGAAAAAATCCTGTTTCCTTTTATGATTTATTTGCAAATTAATCAATTCTTCAGAAGAAAACTTACAAATCCATAAAGGCAGTAAAAGTAAACGAATTGCTTGAAATGCAGCAGCTGATAAGCGATTCATGTTTTGTATATACCAGCTTTACCACCCATCAACCATTAACTTAACACACAATGTTTGCGTATATGGGCATTAGATCTTTGTAACTTCACTGCTTTAAAACTAAGCAAATCTCCACTACACGATATCATATTCCAACAAAGAGAAATAAATTAAAACAAAAATCCTTTTCTAAATATTCCATATTACGGCTACAAAGCACAAGAAAAAAAAAAAAAAAAACATTTGACATTTTATGTCAAATTGTATCACCCAACAATCAACTGAGCTTTACAAAAATATCCCAAAGATAACACACTAACACAACCCGCAACCCCTATTGACAACTAAAATCTTTCCCTAATACCACCAGAGCTTGGGGTGAAAGCAGTAGCAAAAGCGGCAGCATATAATCAAGAATGTGAAAGGCATAGTAGAAAAATGTTAAATGAATGAAAAATATGCAGACACTGTGGACAGACTGGCGATAGAGAGCAGAGAGAAATGTAAAACAAAAAGCTAGAAAATAAAAACATGACAAAATGTTTAATGAACCGACAACAATGTTTCTAAATATCCTTAATTTTTTTTATATCCCAACTACTGTTCTTGTTGTTTTTACTGTAATAAGGATATGTATAGAAGAATTATTTTCTCTCATGCCCCCAACAAGAACAAATACTTGCAGTTCAGTTTAATTTGTGCTTGGCTGGCTAAAAATGTTAAATATTTTACATTTGCAGAGATATACAAAGGTAGCAAAGGGCTTTTCGAAAATGATATGTTATCAAACAACAAACAACATCTTAAATGTTAGCAACAATATTAATGAGAAGAGTATAATATTAAGGATACGAGTAGTATTTCAATTTTAATAAATTTTAAAGTCTGAGAAACAGTGAATATAAAATCACTTGTAGACAATTCATTTCTGCTGAAGTGGCTATAATCAAAGCTATGCTATGCTGAGTAATTGATTAGAGCTATGAACCCCCCTATTGTATGATTGTAGTAGAACTCCTTTTTCCTTCAGTTGTTGGTTATGCAAATAAATAAGGAATTAATGAAGTGAAAATGAATAACGTTAACAATTTCATAAATGTTTGTTATTAAATCGTATTACAATTCTTGCAAGCATAACAGACATTTCTTATTCGTAACGAAAATATATTTTTGGTATTACATAAATAATGAAAAAACTGAGCGAATTATAAGGGCACAGTAGTGCAGCTTATATTTAAGTAAAAAATATTAATTAAAAATAAGCAAAGGGGCAACGTTTTAGTTGTTGTTAAAAATCAGGTAAATTTTTTAAATTTTAAGTGAATCTTTAAAACTAATCATGTTAAATTAACCAAAAAATATACATTAGTCAATGACCGAATACCCAAGAACCCTTACGGGTTTTTGTATAGAAAATTACATTTTTATATTAATTATTTTTGAATATAATTTTGTTTAGTTATGAGACGGTACATTTGATAGAAATATATTTCATCGGGGTTTTCGCGTTATAGCTTGCTATAACGTTTCGCAAGGCAAATAAAAACAAACCCTGTAATATTGCTATCCACAATGAACGATAATATAATTGTTGGTGATAATAACAAATCGGTAATTCTACAGTTTCACAATGACACAAATGCAGGCCTAGATGTAATGGACCAAATGCTAGGCCAAGTGTAACGTGGGAACAACCACCGACCGCCAACCACACAATTTAGAAAAAAAGCTTAACATTACAACTTTATTATAACATCAACAGAAAAAAGAAGAATACAAAACCAATAAATCATGCTGCATCTGTAATAAGTAACTGAGTGATCTTCAATATTAAAAACCAAAACCAATCCTTTTGTATTATATGATGGGGCTATAGTAGAAATTTTATGCGATTCTCCTCGTTTTAACCACAAAACTCTTCGCAGCCCAGTACACAAATTGGCCCCATTGCTATTTCAGTACGATAGTTCTGCTTATTTGCATAGTATTAATATCCCCCAGTAAGCCCCCTACTGGCCATCTGCTGACAGGAGAAAGATAAGGCATGCCGTAACTGTGTCCACTGTCAGAAGTTCTGACTTATACCTCCACGTGGTGTCAGCCGGTAACAAGTTTCTGCAATGAGTTTAGCTAATATGCAAACTATGGATACCAGTCGATCTCCAGTTTTAATACAGACTTTTTAGACAGATTACGGTTTTAATTGGCCAAAGGAAGAGCCCGAAAAAGATGGACAAGAATGCCTTGCGAGGGATGCACGGATTAATTCTTTACAGGCACTTCTGACGCTTTAGATCGTGAAATGGATAATAAAGCCTCGCACAAGGTGGATGTTGAATCTCTGTAGGAAATTGTGATGTGTGAAGAGGTGGACAAGAAACCCTCCCAATAGGTTGGGCGGGAGAGCTTCGAAAGATACTCCTAAGAAAGGCGAGAGTACACATCGAAAAGGGAACCATAAAGTTAGCGGTCTGTTTGGATATCACCCCTATATGAAATAAAAGCCCCTCTACTACCAGCTAAGCTCTAGAGATACAGGTGTTCTAGAGTTTCTTCTTCCTTCCTGTAGATATTGTAAGGAAAGCTTATTTTTTTGCATCGGTTCTGAACAATGCAATGCTCTGTCAGTATCAGACTCTCACTGAAAAAATGTATAACTCTAGCAAACATATTATGGTTATTTAATTATATCTTAAACATTACTTTAGCTGCGGTACCTCAATTATTATTTACATTTACTCATAAGGTGATCATGGTTCATAAAATCTGCAACATGGCTGGAACAATAAAATATTAAAAAAAAATTTAACGACTACAAAAGATTTTTTTTTCAAATTACAAAAATAATACAATAATTTTAGTATATCATTATTATAAAATTTTTTTTCCTTATAATTAAGCGAGTATTTTAATCAAGCTAAAAATAATTTTTTATACTTTCAATTAAGCGTGAAATATGACATCAACACTACCTGCATCTATTGCAAACATCATATATTTAACTCATCTAATGATGAAAATTTAACTCGAGAGTCTTCCAATACAATTACATCTTCGATAATTTTTCTCTTGAGTTAACATGAAGTTTTTCCCACTGTAACTCTACTCGTTGTATTAGTATTATTTTTTTAATTTTTGCTTTAGACAGCTTTCAGCTTTCATTGGAAGCCACTGATCGTGCATTCATAAACGTTTGATCTACTCCAGGAACTCAAAATAAGTGTCCATGTTTAAAGCCACTTATTTGCTGAGTGGGCTTTAGTACATATTCGAAATGTCCCCAAGTTTGGCCGAAAAATATTAGCAGTAAGGCGCATATTTTAACGAAAGCAAATAAGCCACTATATCTAACACAAGAGTCAAGAAGTGAAAACGCTTTGCAGAAAGTTTATGTTTGGTGCGAATTTTGGGCAGACGGCATAATTTGTCCGTAATTCAGAAGTAATATTAATGAGGTCACAACCGCCTAAGATGGCCGCTTCAGATCTCTGTGATAACTAATTTGTTTTGTAGCAAATATAGTGCCCTAAATAAAGTTGGTGACATTTGGGTCCAGTAGAATGGCAAAGAATGAGATTATATCACACATTTTTTGTTAAAAAAAAGGAGTAGTCATATGATAATGTAAATTCGCAAACTTGTCTTACTAACAGTAATTAAGAAATAAGTCAAAATTGATCGACCCCTAGGGGAACCTCTAGTAGACCCATATTTATTTTTATGTATTTCAGGCCCACCTAAACTTTGATCAGTGTTACAGACCCTGAGCAGCAAAAATGGTTGATGCAGGACATCAGTATTTCTTGAGGTTCCACTGTGTTTTCTTGAAAACTTCCCTTCATACCTCCTGTAGTCTCTATTGCGCACTTCTATACTACCTCCTCCGATAGCTGGTCAATATGTTAAATGAATTATTTATTTTCCATACGCTAATATTTTATGTAACAGGCATGAAGTGTTTCATTTATATTTTGCAACGAAAAGTCTAGCTATATCCAAGTAAAATTTTTAATGTTATTATTTCAAGAACGATGCGGATACCATCTGTAAGTGCTTCTTCGAAACCTGTTATATCCGCAGCAAGTGCAGAGGTTATTACTTATGTGTATGACAGGGTACTTTGGTATCTTTTTATTTTTAACAAATTTTTTTATTGTTGCGGTTCGCCAAAATGGATGAAATCCCTTGAGAACTCACAACGTTTAGTTATGTTTGAATTTTTATAAGCGTCAATTTAAATTTTCAGTATGGAAGTGTGTCTAACATCTAATAAAATTTTAAATTAAATTTTAAATATTTCCTTTAAAAAATATACAGGCTAATGTACATACATACATACATGCTCATCTGTATTTATACACTTATTTATGTATTTTATTTTTAGATTTATGTCAATCCATATTTATTAGCAAGAAAAACTAACCTGTTTTTTCGTTCTGCAGTGTATTCACTCAATAAATAATTCATATTATTCATATGCGAAACATTAGAAGACAATATTCCAGTTTTGCTGAATGCCAAAGATCTCTATTGCTGGAGCTTTTGGTTTTATCTCCAGAGGCTGTAGTGATGTTGTTGTCAAACTGTATAAAACGTAAAAGCAACCTAAATCTGTCGTGAGATATTGCTGCTCGAAATAATGGTAAGTGAATATATTTCCATAGTTCTGATAGATGCTTTGAATTTGAATTATTTAAAGTACAAAATATTGATTTCCTAATAAGCGCATCTAGTTCTTCTTCTGAAAATGGTATAAAAGTTTTATTGTTGATATTTACACATTCTAGTTCCTTAATTCTATTGTGTTTCTTCTTTTCTATTTCTTTTGCGAAAAATAATATCACACATTTTCTTGGTCATTATGCAATTAAATATAAATTCGTCAGGCCAGAACGTTGCCGTAAAACCTGTCTTGATTGAACATAATGTTCATGAAAATTTGGGATACATGTTGCTGCAAAATCCATAGTGACGTCACCAGCCTATTTCTATCACAAAATATTTTATTATAAAATGCAAGTTTTAGATTTGACTCACTGACTTTAGACAGTTTATGGTCGATATATATCTTTTCCTTCAACATAATTACACAGTACGGCAGTTATTTAATTTCGTCAGATTTTCTGGGATATATGCTAACGTCAGTAGATCTACCTCAGTAAACCGCCATAAACCAGTGTCCACAAAGCCATTATCATCCAGGCTACCGGAAATATACCTCTGGCCCTATATGGCAGAGTTCAAAAATACTTGTGCAACTGGCAATTCACGGTATAGATTTTGAGGTTATCGTATATGGGCAGCTCAAGCAGAATCCATCTGACTTATGGTAGCCAATTAACCAAAAGTGTGCTTCGTAATTGCACAAAATAGTCCAATGAACTGCTGGATGAATTATGCGCTCTAGCCTGAGCCTGCACAAAATGAATTGGGAAAGCCATAAAACTACTGGCAAATCGACTGTCGCAAATGTTGTCGGTCGGCTAAAAATTACCCTCAAACATTCAAATATAGTTTTCTTCTAGTTTTCACAGCTTCTACTATAATTTTAAATTCAATGTAAATTTTGCTCCCGTATTAAAGTATTGTTTGTATTCACCCTCTTTTTAGTTATGAAGGATTTAAAAACTATAAAATTTTTATGCATTTCTCTACCAACAAATTTTATTTGTTAATATTTTTATTATTAGTTTTAGTTAAGGGTGATTTTTGCTGGCGGTTATATATAAGTTGTTGTGTTTTTCGAACAAAACGAATCCATAAAAGTATCAGCTCGAGTACATAACCTAATTATAATCTGTTAAATTCCCCTCAGCATTGTTATTCTTGTAGTTTGTATTTTAGGGTTTTTTTATTTCCAGTACTTAGTTTTTGTTTGCTTTGTTACGCATTTGTTGCTATTTTTGGTTCTAATATTGGCTTCATTCTGGTTATTTTTTTGTATTTACTTGTATTTGATATCGCTGTCATTTATGCTCTTTTGAGTTTTATGTTCATTTTAATGACCGCTTTGAGTTTAATTAAAGTTTATTTTAACATGTTGTTTAGCAAAGTTGCAAATGCTTTGTTAAGATAGTTTCCCTGAGATTTTATATAAAAGAAAACTAGCACTTGGAAATGCTCTTTCTGAAGGAGTTTTTGGTAAATTTTATTTTTTTCTGTGCCTGAAAATTACATTTAAAAAATTCTACAAACTACCAATGGTACGATAGAGACTTAATTATTAAAGGAACTGATTGCTTCTGCAGTGCTTTTCATCAGGTGACTTTAATTACTAATACTTACTAGTACTAGCTATAATTTAGTTACTAATTATTAATGTTCGCTCACCTTTAATAGAAATATTTCATCTTTATTCGGCTTGAAATTTTCCAGCAATTGTTATTTTACTACTAAACTCCTGCAGAAGACATAAATGATACGTAAGGAATATTGTTGCAATAAATTAAGTATATAAAATTTAAATATAAAAAATTACCCAAAATTTGTCTAAATAACTTTTTTCCACAATTTCTTATAACCAAATATGTATTCCTATAACAAGGGATTTCCTTAAACTTTTATCAGTCTTAAATATTGACGATAGATTTTTATTATTGCAGCGAAAATAATATATTTTGAAATAAAACACGCATCGAAAATAACAAATAGCAAACGAAAATAAACCCCAATGTAAACGCCCAGCAATAAAAATTCACAACCCCTTTGCAGCATCATCAAAAATTCAAAAGTTTATATTTATGAGAAAATACTAATAAATAGCAGCAGCACAGCAATATGTAGATGTATGTAAATCTTCAAGGGATATCTAAATAAAGAAAGTTTAGCTAAGGGGGAGAACTTGTATTTTTTTGACAAGTTTGTTGGTGGTAAATCTGTCAGCAAATTATGGTTATATTCACAACCCCTAAGAATAACACTTTCGTCCTTATTAAGCACAGATATTCTCCGGATGATAGGTTGTACACTTCTAAAAAATACAAACTCATCTGACCAATTCATAATCTATGGGTGCATATTGTACATAATATAAAGAAAGCTTTGCTATAAAGACGGGTCGATGCTAAGCACCGCCCACCATTCACAGTCTCCCAAATCTATTATAATTCAACATGCTAAAATACAGGATTGACGAACTACACGTTATTTATTAGAGGTTTGTAAAATGCTTCTGCGTGACCGAAACGGCTTCTACTTACTTATGTGCTTATAGAAATAAAATGACACAATTGTGTGCCAAAGCGATTTCTCTAGTGTTACAATCATTACTAACGCTGTCATTTTTGACAAGGGGAAATGTTCAATATTAAATGACTACCTTGTTCGAATGTGCAGTCTGAAAAATATAAAAATAATGAGGTCAAGATTACTGCAGGATACGGAAACTAAATTTTGTGCGCAGCATACAAGATTGGTTCCTAATGAGTCATCCAAGTGCAAAGAATGAATTTATGAAAAACCTAAAAATTACACAACTTCGCCGTTTTGATTTGCATTTTTATTTCTATTAGTCCAAGAAACATAATAATATCAGAAAATATCAATGATTCACAACAATTTCAATCAATATTTTTGTTGGAATTTTGAAAATGTTTTTATGTACTCCAAGTCAATTTTATAAATATTACATTCAGTGTTACGATCCAGGGTGTAAAAATACCGAATTTTATGGCGTTCAGCATGTCATAATCCGTGCAAAGCTGTACTTTTACGTCTCTATTGTTTTGAGACCAGTTTGACAAACGTATTAATGATGATTTTCAAAACAAATTTGCAATAAATTATTTTTTTGTTAAACAAATTTTTCAATATAGTTTTACAGATGAATTAATATTTATTATATTCTTACTATTTACATTTGTAAATTTCTTTAGTAATATAAAGTGTTGACATTTTAAAAAATTTTTTAAATCTTATAGCAATAGCAATTAAAATATGGTAAAAAATCTAAAAATATAAAATTAAATATTCTGAAAAAAACTATTTTACAAGAAAAAAATCTACTTGTTAATATCCACACTAGCTGGAACATATAATTGCTTGTATAATTAGTAATTCTATTACATATCAAGCATACGCCACACGTGTTTAGTATAAATCGTGGTATAGTGCGTATGATTATTATGTTATTATGAAAATATAAGACCAATGACAGACTTTTTAAATCTGAATCACACTAAACGTCAAGAAAATTCAACATCAAGCTCCATATTTTTAATGTACAAAATTGCTGATATTGATGTGTTCGCAAACAAATTTTCTAGGAAGTTATAAAACAACTGGGATGTACAGCGAACCTTTCTCATCAATCATACCAAAGTATGTACGTATGCACTCGTATATACCTAAATTAAATTTTTTCAATCTTCCCTACACAAACACTCCTGTACAATTTATTTTGTTTAAATTGATTCGCTTCTCTTTTTTACAATTAAAAATTCCAAAATGTTAGCAAACAACTCCTCTAATAATTAAATTCCAACCGGTTTAAAATCAAGAAAATACAAACAATTAAAATTACACTTAAACGGTATGGGGCAAGGCAGTCTCAAAAACATCAATCATAATTATAACACATTTTTAAATAAATTGACCGAGGAAAAACTTTAAAAAAATTTTAATTAAAAATGTTTATAGAAGAAGAAAGATAATTTTGCAAAACTTAAAATAAAGTATGTATTTCGTTTAATTTATTTAAGATGGAGCAATACTTAATGCAGATATTTAAAATTTTATAGAAGAAAGATCACCTTCTTTCTTTGAAAACATAAACTGTAGCAATATTTGAAAAAGAGTCGAAAATGTTCAACCCTTCAACAATAAGATTTGAAAAAGCATGCTAATTGTTTTACTTTGTTGTTTTCATTATATTAAGTGCGTGGTAAAGTTCTATTATAAACGAATCATGCGAGAGAAATACATGGTATGAGATTTTAAATGATTTTATAATAAAGGCATAAATGCCACAGTTGGTTGTACTTCCGTGCCCGTAGAGTTAGAATAATAACTAGAATTAGTTTTCTGCTTAAGAAAGCTGAAAATTCCAATTATAATATTTTAAATACAATATGATAAACTTATGTACTTCTGTGAGCATTATTTCCCAAGAAAAGCTCATAAATACTATGTACTTCGCCAAATATGGCGACAGTTTTTAAAGTAGTTGAAGTCTGATTGTTGATTTGATATTGAAACCTGAGAAGGGATGATGGAATTTCATTCCAAAAATCTATCAAAAGTCTATTTTATATTATGCTAAGATATATTAATTGTGGGATTTGAAAACATGATACTAAAACAATATATCGGAATTAAACTAATTAGTTATATATTTCTAGAGTGCCGTTAAAAAATGAGTTGTAGTTGCACCAAGTTCATCTCAACGGCATCTTAAAACAATTTGATCTTTCTTGTCTTATCTTAGAACTACATCAATTTTGCGAGGGAAAAGTAGTCTAAGTAAAACAGCTCTTGTACTGATCAGCACATAAACAACATTTCCGGACCTTCTTTGATACTTGCCTGTACGGCATCATGAAGCCATGATGATGACAGACCTCACAATACAATTTACGTTCCGTAATTATAAATGATTTTATTTTTAATAATTTCCACATGCTCGGCACACATAAAACCATGCATGATGAAGTGGTACAATTTTGAATTTTTTAACTGATAGAATTAATAACTTGACAGCTTCTGAAATATAAAAATATGTCCGTTCTAAAAATCATGTGAATATATATAAGCGACTTTTTGTAACAAATAAATAATTGAATTAATTAAGAACTTAATGTTAGATTTTCATATGATACCACTGAACAAAAATTATCTCTAAACCAGTTATGGTCAATGAAATGAAAAATAGAGCCTCCCAATAAAGACGAGTTGAAGCTATCAGTCTGGCGCAGCCATCTTTAAACCAATTTAATATTTTACGCCCGTACCAAAAAATGCACATTGGTAATTTCCATTTTGTCGCGTATACAGTTAAAAAGTATTACGGAAAGGTTTTTTACCTGGTCATGCATTTTTTTCATTATAAAAAGACAAAAAGTCACAAAACTTGAAAATTGTCAAAAGGGACTTTTTAGATTTTACAAATGGTACTTAGCGAAGTTGTATATTGGCACTGGAATGTACTAATTTCCTACGAATCAAAAATTCAATTAGATTGGGCACGAGGGAAATACCCCAGTTCAAAGAAGAGCGAACGAACGTTATTTTGCTGAATATATTCATGAACTGTGAAGCATTCAGCATATATATTTTAATGCAGACAAATGTAAAACGATGCTCGCAAAAGGTTTGGTTGCCACATTTGAGGAGCTAAGCTATCTTTCGCTTGTAGGAAACACACTTGAAAGAAGAGCTCGATATTAGACGTGATGTTCTGACCATATAACTCAACGGATTTGAACATAATTGAAATCTTGTGGGATACACTGGGGCTTCATATTAAAGAGAAGTAACTGAAAACACATCATCAATGATATTTGGTGCGATTTTGATATCGCTCATCAAATAAAACATCTTTATATTTCGATTCTAAGCTCTATTGGATATTTTCTACAGAATTTTCTGAATTTTTGTTGCGACAAGAGCACCGTGGTGTACTTCTTCGAAATCTAAGCTAGTGTTTTAAAAATTGTCTCTTGAACCCAATTGAACGATATGGTTCTAGCAGTACGGCACTACGTGCTACTAAGCAAAAGTCGCAATGCATGTTCTGCATGAATAATGTAATATTTACAAGTGAATCAAACAAAACGATCAGTTTGAACTTCATTTATTGACTAATCATTCTTATTATGATTTCTTAAAAATAAGTATATCAAGAATATAAATATAAAACAGAATCATGAAAATACAATGTAGACTTAGTACATACATATTGGAAATAAGCCGTTAAGCTTAATACTTAATTAAGCTTATAAGCAATCAATACAGCTTGTAAAGAAAATAACAATACAGGGTTATTTGACAATTTTAATAGAGCATTTGATACTTTTTTATATTTCTACAAATAATATAAATGAATGGTGAAGTTAACCAAGAACGTTTTCCTTGTAGAGCTCTCTGATGTTGCTATTAAGCTGTCCCTCAAATTTAGCCAAATATATGCGGTATAATTATTAAAATTTAGAAATTCCGAAACCTCGCCACCTAGTGAAACCACGCAATATCATATTTCATGCAATACTTCATATAGACTGAATTTCAATATAATTTTAATAGAAAATCCTATAGAATATTTCGGAAAGTAGTCATGATGTGGAAAAAAATACTAAATTAATTCAGCTACAGCTCTGATAAAAATTATGAAGCAAAATATGTCTCTGGCGACAAGAACGGTTAGCACTATATACTTCGCTATACTCGCTTGTTTCCCACAATTACCTTTACAAAATTCCAGGTGTTTGATGAAAATTTTATAGCAAATTGGACACACAATAGTGTACACAGTACAAATTATATTTGATTAGCTACATTTTTCTGATATGTTCTTCCTTATAACTGTTTGTTTTTATTATTTAAGAAATTTAGGATATGGAGCGTACTAAATTTAACCAACAGATTGCTTAGAAACCCACTACTCACTCAATTGATAAAAATCAATTCAACCAAAATCGAGAAAAAATTGTTCAAAAGCAAACAATGTGATAATGCCTCTTACTCATACGTCGATTAAACACCAAACGATCAATACACATTATGTCTATTAAGAACAATTTATGGTTGTAATTGTTATATTATTTTTATATAGCAAAAATACTTTGTTTGTGGTTAAGATTTTAGTAAAAATTACAACCAAGTTGTACTTTAGGATGGATGGTAATTATTTAACGATTTCTTTTAGTTGTCAAAAATACTTGCAAATAACAAGACAACCATATATTGTTGTAGGGAAGATAATATAGTTTTCGTCTACATCCGACTACACTGTTGTCGATTTACATGCAACAATGGCCTGAAACAATTTTCAAAATATAATGTTACATAAAATTTCATTAAAGCATAAAAACTCGCGCATAAACGTAAATATAAATAATACCCTGCTGTGATTTATAGTTAAATATGCCCTTTAATATTAAAGCAATGATGGCCAGTATCATCGTAATACACAGAATCAAACAGCAAAGCTATAAATACGCGAACTTATTTTAAATTCTTTTAATAAATTGAGTGATGTAAAATTTATGCGTTTTTTTGCATAATACAACGATGTCAAAACAATATTTACCAATAAGGCCAAAGGCGACTTAATGAAGTATTTTAAATATTTTAATTGATTCGATTATATAAGCATGTATATATGTATATATATCAATATGTATATAATTGTATCTGTTTGTAATCATTATTTTATAATTAAGTAAATATGGAAGGACAAAAGCGATTACTGCTTTTACAATAAAAATATGTAGAGGAATATAAATGAACAGATGAAAGTTATTAGTAGCTTGATATATGTATGTATGTATAAAAACAAAAGACTACATAACTGTGTTGGTTTATTACAACAAAGGGTTTAAGAGAAAATATTACAATAAACTGTTGGAAATAACGTGTAGTAAATTATTTTGTTGTTGCAAATATAAATTTAAATATAAAAATTCAGATTTAGTTACCAACCAGGCGCATACAAATTAATTTAAATATATCAAATAATAGGTATAATTTTTACATGAATTTATTAATTTACGTCTACATTTTAATTTATATTTTAACAGAATTTTATTAAATAAGCAAAGGTAAGGTAAACAGATAATATTACTCACGCCCAATAAAGGTTTTACATTTTATTGTAATTAAATTGATTCAAATATTTGTTTAATTCCAAAAGTATATAATACAAATATAAGTTGAAAAGTTAATTGAATCAATTAAAGTATTAATTGTTAGTGAATATGAAATGAAACAAAAGTTTTAATAGGATTTTTTTAGCACATCGAAATAATTTTTTTGTTTCTGAGTCGAAATTAAAAATATAAAAAGGAATAACAATAATGTTTGTTATTCCTTTAGTGCAACAGAATCTAAGAGTGTCTCGAACAATTAAACAAAAAATAAAGATGATAGTGCTTTCCTAACTTTCAGGTCAATTGATCGAACGTGCTTATTATTTGCAAACATAACTATATCTTCACACGTAACAACGCCTTAATTAAATAGAGCTCAACAAAAAAACGCGGCAGGCAGGTTTTACAACTAATCTCATACAGATAGGTTCGGATTATTTTATAACCACAACCAAACGAAAAGCCAGCCCTAAGTATTCCCAACAAGATCGAACCGAGAAAGAACACAAAAATTCTCAAGCTATAACCGTAGTCAGGGAAAATAAGCCACCCCCACGTTACTAGCGCGAGCAAACCGCTAATCCCATTGTAAACACATCCCAACTGGTAGGAAAGCATCATTTTCATGTCGCTAATTTACGAAGAAGACAGATACAAGAAACTAAGATCCACGCCCAAACGGAGAAAAATTATCGGCTGATTCTATCGAAGCAAACCGCAAAATTTATGGGTCCCTTTTCGACCCCCTTCTTTAATCGAATTGATTTTAGGCAATTGATTTTCAATTTACGACTAACTTACTTTCACTCAAGTCACGTACTACCACTAGCCTTTACTATCGACTACAGTATTTTCAGACTATCTACTGTCGACAATCTTCCTCATCACGGAGTCTCTTATTGATTACCAGCAATTGTCTAATGCTTAGGTCTACGATGCTTTTACATTTAACAAGTGTCTTCCCGTTGACCTTATGCTAGCCAGTGCTGGACCTTCACACACAATGTGTGATAAGCCTCTTCCGCCGGAGTGTCTTTGGTGACTGACCCGTCTACCTAATACGTGATTTTCTTGTCCTTCTCTTAAGAATTGCTCTATTGTCCAATAAACACCGGAGTTTCTATACAGAGATGAATCTCTCGGCCTTTCGCGAGGCTTCGTTGTCTTTCTCTTTGGGAAACTCTTGGTTCAAGACATCTAAAGATTAACCCGTCCACCTCTCGCGAGGCAGTATTGTCTATTTCTTTCGAAATCCTCCTTAGGCCAACTGAAACTGTAGTTTCTTCAGAGATTAAACTCTTCGCCCCTTTCGAGGCTTCCCGATTCACATTTCTAATGGAGAGAAATATGTCTACCCACACAGAGCTCCATACGCAAGGGTAAGTCTGTATTAACACAGGTGATCGACTGGTATCTAGAGTTCGAATACCTGAGACCAAGCAATCTCTTGGCCACGAATCCCTGGCGTATGCTGTTCCACCGTGCAATAGGGATTTTTTATAAGAGAGTGTTAACTTCTCTCCGCCAGTAAATTAAACAAAAAAAAAACATCCTCGCAATAATATATAATTAAATAATATAGAATATTTTTTAAGTTATATTATATAAAAAACTTAAAATAAATATAAAATAATATAATAAGTAAATCTGATTTTAAAATAATCATCAATAAAACACATTATTCGTTGTTGAATTTTATTTAAAATCATACGACAAAACTGTAAACCCAATTTAAGCACGAACGATGATATTAGCAAAACTTGCTTGAGCCATGTATTAAATTACAATCAACTGAAGACAAGTGAAATTGCAAAATTATTTAACAAAATTTTTTTAAATTAAGAATTTATAATTAACCCCAATTAACTAATATTTGTGTTAATTCATAATAAAACTTTTCAAGTATTTCGAGTAGTTTCTAGATTTATGTATGTTTTACCGAACTACGTTATTGTTAATTTAATTAAATAAAACAATTTCATAATAATTTCTAGAGTTAAGACAAGAGCTCATTTAATATATATGTAGCTTTAGCATAATAACATTTAATCCTGTAGCGCAAATTAGTTACTTTAAGTAAACATTAAGGGTGAGTGCAAATAAAGGGGATTCCAATACGGCAACTTGATAGCTTATGTGCACTAAATTGTATGGCAGTGTCACTTGTCACTTGTATTAAATAATCTTCGCAAATTATACGATTGAGTATAATTTATCGTTAAAATAATAGAATTTAATTATATAAATTGGTGTGTTCGCTAGTGCATGGGTGTTAATGATATTCGAAAACTAATCTCTAGCCCTTATCGGAAAACCCTTTACAAATAAATACGGAACTTTTAATTAACTAATTCAAACTACCAGTGTTAATGAAAGAGTAGTAAGGATTTCATTAGTCCATCAGCTGGCACGTAAGTGTTGGGACTTTGTAGTTGGGGACGTTATTTCTCTTCTACTGGCAATAGGATCAACGACAATGAAGCCTCGAAAGTGTGGAGAGTTAAACATTCAGTTGCCAAAACGGTAAATAAAAATGACATCGACGAACCCGAATAAAAATAAAAATAAATGAAAAGGCATGAGTAACCTCAATCTGAACGTTAGTGTCTAGGTAGACTCAGGGAGAGAAAGAACTTTGACAACAGTCATACGATAGCCAGTAGCCTCAAAATTTAAGGATATGTACAGAAATATCAACAAAGAACATAATTTTTTTGCAAAGTACATCAAGGGAACTTTGTTTAACCGAAAATTCCGGGTATTATTTATACTTATGTGAACTACTTCTGTACAGTCGTGTCAAATTATATAATTTCAAAGGGATTTCGCGTGTACCTTAAGCTGAGTTTTATCTTGATATAAAAATGATGTTCCTGAGCTTCTGGTTGTAAAAAACTAGTGCGTCAACTAGTGCTTTCGACGGCTCTAAAAGAAAAATTGTTTTTGAAAACTTTTGTGTTCCATAAATTTGTTATAAAAAATTAAATCAATTAAATTTTTCAAAACTTTTTTAACAAAGTATTAGTAAAACAATTTTATATTTTATGTTTTTTGTCGACCTGGCCACATAAATAATTAATCAGTATCTGCAAAAAATAAATCAGGCTGATTTTTATTTTTTTATTGCGTGCACGAGCAAAGATTGCTTTTTATGTGTCTGGTTGTTAAATCCCTACAAATACCAGCAAGTCATACAAGTATTCATGAAACCATAACACACGCACACACACACACATATGGAAATATATAGGTGTGCGGTTTTTATGTGAATGAATATTTTAAAACGGAACGACACTTAAGTGTTGTTGTTATTATTATTGTGTAAATAAATTAATCGCTATTTCACTTGCTTTTAAATTTATTATATTTATGAATTTGTTGTTGTCGTCGATACTATATTAATTTATTAGTTTTTTATTGAATTAATCAATATTATTGTGAGGGGACTTGCACAACTAAATTGTGTTTTTGTGTTTTTTTTTTTATAATTGTAAGGCTGTAAATTACGCATGCTTCAACCGAAAACCCTTGGCTAATGGGTAGTGCTGAAAAGCATTCAGGAGTAATGTAAAGAATTCCTGTGAATGCAGCACTTTGATTTATGAACCAGTAGTCATGTTACTGTAATCCGTAGTATTACTTTCCTTTACGCTCTAAGATATCTCTAACAAAAGTACGCATCTGGAATAGTTTAGATGAAATTTCGATCCTGTTGTTCTTTGTGTTTTATAAATAATCTAAACGTATTAAGCACGAATAAAAAGCCAGGCAAGTAGCAAAAATTTTATATAGTTTTAAACGTTAACCCTACAAACATCTAGACGTAGTAGCTGAAAGATCCTTGGTACGTATAGGATCTTTAGTAGCCAGAGGTCGTTGTGAATTGAAAATTCCCACTTTAAACCAATAACTCCAAAATGAATTTTGTACAACAATCAATATTTGCCAAAAGATTCTTAGTAAATCGGTCGAGCAATTACGTCTGTAAATAGCAGAACTTTTGAAGACATCCATTTTGTTTTTCTAATTTGCATTTCGTTAGGCGACAGTCGAAAGTCAGAAGAACTCGGGTTTAAGGACATTTGCAAACCGAATCTATTACCCTAGTAAGCATATAATATCATAAATAACTTTTAATAATCATTAACTACCAGTTTTATTTTAACATATTTATTGCCCTCAATTCCACTACTTAACATTTTTAAACTTTTTGATGCCGTTTGCAACGAAATAACCAGTCAATAATACATTAGAATAATAAATAATTTTTTTTTTACTTTTAAACATTTAATTTGTCATTAAAAAAAAAACTTCTCAAATGTACTTCAGTTAAAAACAAATTGCAAAAATGAAAAATTTTAAACAAATTACTACAAGCACGAGCATGTAGTACTTCAGCTATTAATATTGTTATAACAATGAACAGTGGGATCGAAATCTGAATAAATGATATGATAAGATGGTACTTGTGGAAGAGTTAAAAAATAAAGTAACATATCAATTTATTTATTATTGAAAATCAAATACTTGCAAAATTAAATTACTACAAAAAGGGAATTAATAAAACTTTTTTATTTTAAAGTTCTTTACAACCGAAATTTGACCGGGAGCAGCGCCATGATTTATTACTACACTATTACTGATTTATTACTAGCAATATTGGCCTAAACAATAATCCATGACATGTGTATATCGACCAGTAGACTTTTTATCCACCGCTTTGCCTCTCAAGGCAGCAAGTGTTGTCAGATAAAGTGTGTTAAACTTTGGAAATTATTTGGTTTGATCTTTAAGCAGCTTTTTTTTCGTGATTCGTACTTTAAGGTCTAATTGCAGCTCCAATTATTAATCGAAGTGCGTTGTTCACGATACACAATTTTGCCAGCAAATCATCTAACTTAAAAATAGTTCAGTTTGAATTGCTCTTTGAAGAAAAAAAATAATTGTACCCTAGAATCTTTCACGAAAGTTTCGCGAAGTAGTAATCAAAATTAAAATAGAACAAAAACAAAACAAAAATATTTTCCTAGCGATGTACACAAAAATAGGAAATTAACAAAATGTGTATATCAAGTGAATTTTCGGTAGAAAAGATGAAATTTAAATATCAACGAATGTTGCATCATATGCCAACTGCGCCCATAACGTTCATAACGAGCCTAAAAAAAATATTGCCATTAATACTCGTATATGTAAATTAATATCGCCACCATTCACGGTGTTGCCCCTGCCAACGTTTTTATCGAAGAAATTCGGGCCACTAAAGTCTACCAATACGTTTTTGACGATACAAGTAGTGGTAAACATTGTCTGACATCGCCCTGCATGTGAAAATTATACTTGTTAGGACAAGAGAACATCATGTCTCTAGAAATCACTATTTAAACGAAATTCATATGTTTTGCAAACACTCATTTGGACTTATTGTCAATGTAGGAGGTATGTCGAAGCAGCCCACTTATTTAATGGGTCCCTCTTGGGCCTCCTTCTTTCCACGAATTGATTTCAGGCAATCATTTTGCAATTTTACGACAACCTTACTCTCAATCGAATCTCGTGATACCACTAGTCTTTAATCTTCACTGTAGTGATTTCATTGTATCCTTGGAGGTTGACCCGTCCACCTCTTGTGAGACATTCTTGTAAATTTTTTCCGAATTCCCTCCTTGGCTAATTTAAGCCAGGGTTTATTCAGCGATTAACCATCCCCCGCTGTCCTTCAATCAATTACTATCCACAAAAGTTGTTGGGTGAAATTCTGTATTAATTTTAAAACAATAATGTAAAAACTTCTTAAACATGAAATATTCTTTTTTTTATATAGAAAACACCGCAGGTTTATCAAAATCCATGATGCTGGGCTTAAATTTTATGACAGCAATTCGATTACAACAAGTTACTGCCAGCTAATACTGAATTTAGGAAAATATTTATACAAGGTTTTCCCAACTAAAATGGATAGAACTACTCTTACAGTTTAAGAACTCTTTTCTACCTTCCACGAACTTTTCTCTCTCGTTTTACTTTACTGTTTAGCTTATTGCCAATTATATATTAAAATTTATTTTTTTACTTAATCTATATTTTGTAGCAGTTTTGTTTGCCTTTTTTACTCATATAAAATACTCAAAGTTTGCCCTTTTCCAGTTGCATTGTATACTGGCAGCTACAATAAGTGTAGCAAAAGAAATGGCAAAAAAATAAATTGAAAACTGAAATAATAAAAAAATGTTTATTGTAAACAAGTAAATATATTAATAAAGTTTTACCCAAAATTGTTTGACTAGTTAAAGTTTATTTATTGATAAAGTCGGGAAATATATATAAAAAAACGATATCAGCTGTTGTCGTTTGCTTAGGTTTTGAGTTAACAAAAATTAAAAATATAAAAATTTTGCAATAAGTTTTCAGAGGTGCCATAAATTATAAGCCTTACGTAAATTACAAATGAAAAATAGTAAGGAAATTCCTTTTATGGATAAAAATGTGTAGTGTTCAAAACACAATCGATCATTACAGTCACAGTGTCAGCTTCTCAACTTACACCCATAGAAAGTTAATTCAACTGTCTTCTATATCATAAATATATATTCGATAAAAAAATGTCACTCTTCTTTAAAAGGTTTTAATATTCTGCTCGGGTGAAAAAAAAATTAGCTTAATAAGTGGAATAAGTTGTGACTAATTTCTCTGTGCTAGAAGCGCAGCATTAACATCGGAGCTGCAAAATCATAATTTTCGTGAAAACAATGAAACTTTTGATTATCCTGGATTTGATATTCCGACAGGGAGAACGAAAAAATCACTGAAGATGACACATAGCCGTAACCGGTTTGTCTTCAAACCAAACTTGACAAGGGATGACGGAAATTCGTTCCAAAATTCTACATCGAAACTTTTGATATTACTCAATTTATGCAAATATTTATAATAAATTTTAAACTCCTTGGCCCGTATTCATAGTTACTCACTAAAGTCGACTCTTTCTAAAGTATACGTTAAATTAAAAAGCTCTTATTATATTTTTGGCTTTCATAGTCACAAATAAAGTATACTTTAAATTGAACCGGCTTTAAATGGATGTCAACTCTGATTTAATAAATGTTGCATATAATTTCTAACCAAATATAACAAAGTGGTAACCTTGCACAGCTGTTTTTGTTTCATTTACAAAAAAATTAATACTCATAGTTTTATAAAAAGAAAATGCAAAACTAAGCGACTAGCTATTAAAAAGAAATTTTAATGGAAAAACTTGGGAAGGTAAAATATAGCTACGTTTATTATTATGTATTTTCTAGGAAGTAATTATATAAAGACTTGTTTTCAGGATCTAAAAAAGCCAAGAGGCCGGGAGTCAAACTGGAGTGCCGCTGAAAAGCAATGTCTCCGTGATTGTATAAACATGCACTTGAATGTCGTGCAAAATAGGGAAAATGACATTTCAATGATAGGTAAATTCATGGAAAGCACTACAGGAAACTATGCTGTCTGCAAGCTATGACCGTGATATTTCAAAACTAAAGGCGCAATGGGTGCACATGAAAGTTAGTGCTAGGAAAGCTGTTGCAGAAGTGAAACGGTCATATACATATATATTCCCTGGAATTACGTACCAATGTCACTTTGGTGGGCATTTCTTCCCAGAATTGGAATGGATAGCCGTCGATTGTTTTTAGGTTCAACAATATTCAACAAGTTTATTAAAAAACGCGTTGTGATTTTATCAAACCTGTAACGCGAAAAACTCCTCATCATCAAGCTCGAAAGGATTAAAGCTTCCTTTATACACTTTAGGTTTCCTTTCATGAAACTTTTCCTCAATATTATCAATAATTGCAAAATCTCTGCTAATATCTTGCAATTGAAACATTTCCACTTTTTTCACGTATTTTTTTAATTGGTGAAGAACAGCTGATGTTATTGTTAAATGAGTTAAAACAGCTTCAGCTAGTTTTAAATATAAAATCGACTTTAACGTCAAAAGTATACTTTAGCGTGTCTATGAATGAGATGAAGTCGACTTTTAGATAAAGCCGACTTTAGTTCTCTTCAAGTATACTTTATTTTTGACTATGATTAAGGCCCTTGTTTCTAAGTAAAAAAGAAATATTAATGAACGGTTGACAACATGTTAACAAATGCAATCTGAACAATATCTGCGGTACATATGGTAGATAAAAGGTTTTTAAATTCTAACAGCATTCTCTTTTTTATTTTAAATAAAGGTTTTTTCCTACTTTTGCCTTTAAAGACTATCATAATGTTACCAATAAGCAAATAGCAATATCTGTGATAAACAAATGAAATTCGCTGTAATATCTAAATATGTAGATAAAATCTCGAATATTAAATATGTAAATGATAAATAAAGATGAATTTGCAAATGAAAAAAAATGATAAATTCTAACAGCAAGCCAGTCATCGTTATGAATATTTGATTTTTTTATACGTAATAGAATTGATAAAGCATATTTTACACTAAAGTTTAGGTAGGAGGAGGAAAAACATGTTTTCTTCTAAATAACCTAACTATTAACGAGAGTGGAATACGGGAAATCCTGTCATGAGTTCCTGATTTAATCTTTTTATCTATTAGATTGAAGCAAAGTTAATCCAGCAAATAAAATTAAATTTATTTTTGCTTATATCTCATGTCTCTCTCTCTCTGAAAATCTGCGACGAATCAATTTTTTACAAGAAAGTGCAACAGAACTCTAGCTTTCTCTGTGTAAATAAGTAGAACAGAAATTATCACCCTTTATAAAGTTCATGACGTATTTTAAATAATCGTTAATATCATTGCAATGTAACCTTTACCTTGCTATAGCGACGAAAGAAAGAAAGTGTTCAGTTTATAGCTTTTTTTGATATTTAGTTTTAATATGACGGTATGACCGTGTATCATATAGAATCAAGATGGAAGATATGTGGACCCAATTTGTTTCATAATTTTGTGTAACTAAATTCAACATTATAATTTACAACTAAATGCGACTAAAGGTCGAATATTTAATAGTCACCGCGATATCCACTTAAGTCACATAACCTTAAATAAATTACATATATTATGTCTCTTAAGAATATTGTATGCTTAAATTATATAGCTCTATACTATGGGCAAATTTCAGCATTTTATTGAGACTTGTATCGGTCTCCTTGATTTTATAGACTACACCACTTCGAAGCCGTGCTGTTCGAGAGGTTTCAACTTCTCGATCTGGGAATACCCGAGATCTTCATTTCAACTAAAAATATATATTTACAGATGGCTCCAAAT
Organism: Phania funesta; assembly: GCA_963932375.1. Classification (NCBI taxonomy): domain Eukaryota; kingdom Metazoa; phylum Arthropoda; class Insecta; order Diptera; family Tachinidae; genus Phania; species Phania funesta. Next base: position 94,702,840 of record OZ010653.1, on the reverse strand, counting down.
GAACTAGTGTCCAAATTCCCAACGAATGTACCATTCTCCAAGCAAATTGGTTATAGTGCTACGGATTATTCAACAGATATATTCGAGAATCACCCTAGAGTGGATGCGTGGAAATGGTGTACATTGCTTAGAGGCTCGCGAAGAGAATAGTAAGGATGTGCGATACCTGGCACATTCGCAATATGTTAAGGCCCAGGCTGGATGGTACAATGATAGCGCATGTAAGAATTCTAGGCTAATTTGCCCAAGTTGAAGCAGTGTCCAAATCAGGGAGCAAAGGACCTTCGTTAGCGTCTCCGATCTATCGGAGGTGGGACTAGAGAAATCTGTTTGTTCATAAAAAGCAGCAACTGGTTTAGTAATGACTTCACACCGGCACAAACATAAATACCAAATACCCCTTCCTATAACTGCTTTTTTCGTTATTCTCGTCATGGTGTCTTCAGAAATCAACGGGGGCCTGTGTTGCAGGCGGCTTGAGAATCTAACCTTACCTCTTATATTACTTTTGCGTAGTTGAAGTACTTTGTTTATTGTTTGAATTTTCACAATAATTTTATTGTTCATATCAATTTATTATAATTTTTATGGATAGAAATCATTTAATGATTAAGTGGAAACAATAACTTATTTATCCCTCCTAAATTACTGTTCAAAATATTTTAAAATAACGATTGTATGTATGTCACAACTAGCGGCTACGAAATAGCTTTGAACAAAAAAATCTCTACAGAGGCTTTTACGTATAGTAAATTCAATAGAGAGTCGCTGCGGGCGTGTATCTGGAGTAAACCGAAACTTTACAAGATAACTCTGTTTTCTCAGTTAACGCGAATACATGCGGAAATTGCCTTACGGACTACATAATAATACACACTTACTACCACGTATTTGGGCCAACGATGTCTGAGCTAACTCTCATCTTCGGTTTTTAGGTTGCCCGTAAAGCTTCTAAGGTTTCTGAGACACGCACAAGGGCTGTCTTTCCTTAAATTCGCCATTTCCGGGATAATGATATTAAATATCCCTTCAAATTTTAGTTCAGAGTTGGTTTCATATCAGACCTTTCTCAGGAGATCCTTGCATGATATTTCATTCCACGTTATTAACCCATTACAGCATAACGTCCGATAAATCGGACAGCAGTAAATTGCGTATTTTCAAAAAATAAAAAAAAAATTTCTTGCCTACTTGATGGTAACAGAAAGTTTAGAGTATTAGTTGAAGTTTGACAACATCGCTTGTAAAGACTAAAAGTAATTTAGCAGTTGTTTTTCATCATTGTTTGAAATGTCTGATCGCGGTTGCAGTGTTTTGAAGAAGAGGTAAGATTAATTATAATTTTGTTAAATTTAACGATACATTATTGCAAATAATGCTCTTCTTTTATAAAACAATTCTATTTCTACATAGAAACAAACATTATTCTTTACAAAAATTATTATTTTCATTTTTATATGTGGTTTTTTTAAAGCGTCCGATATATCGGACGTTATGCATTACAAACTTTTGAGTGTGATTATTTGTTGATATTATTTTAGCTTGAAAGTGCATGAAATATTAGCTATATTAGAATGTGAAGATGAAACAGAGACTTCAGAGCGTTTAATTTATGTTGAACCACACTTTGAGCAGAGCGGACAGGCAACAGATGAAGACAGCGACAGGTCTGACGATGAGCACGTGGGGAACCTTAGCTGCTTGGGGCGCACATTGCTTCATACCAACTGCAAACTTCAATGTTCAGCTCGGAAGGGAGACGATACCAATAAAACCACAACTTCAGATGAAAAGGCATTGAAAGATGAAGCTGATAGCGACGATGATGTACCGCTATCTTTTTATAAAAAAGGAATACAAAAGTTTCAATCCAAAAAGAGAAAAATAGTGCATTGGGAAAAACATCTACCAAGCTTCACAAATTCAGAATTTTTCGGAAAATCAACTTCGCTGGAAAGTAAAAGTTGTCAAGATCCATTTTGACTACTTCCAACTTTTTTTCACAAGGATCTAATAAAAAATATGGTTGATCAAACCAATCTGTACGCTGGCCAAAAAAAACGGCCTTTGATGGTAACTGAATACATGGTGGCTTTTAGTATGTATACTGGTAAAAGTGCAGAAAAAAAGGACTTTGGTTTAGGCGGAGATGTAGTTGTGAATCTGATATATCGCTCAGATTTACCAAGTCAAAGTGGAGTAAAAATATACTTCGACAACTACTTCACATCATTGCAATTGATGAGGCAGCTCAAAGTACTAGGTTATTGCGCAACTGGAACAATAAGGGCGAACCGTGTTGAAAACTGTTCTCTATTAGACGTCAATCAGTTCAAACGAGAAAAACGCGGCATGTATGGAAGGACAACAACGTTCTTACAGTAGCAACAAATTTTGAAAACTGGACGTTAACATCTGCCACACGTTGGTCTAATGAAAAAAAAGCGAAAGTTTCTGTTCCTCAGCCTTCTCTTATTGCCAGCTATAATAAACATATGGGCGGAGTTGATAAATGCGACCAATCTGTCGCGAATCTTTGTACAAGAATGCGTGTAAAGAAATGGTGGTGGCCAATTTTTGCGTATTTTTTAGATGTATCGATTGTAAATGGATGGCTATTAGCTAGAAAGAATAATTGCAATAAAGGTACGGAATCTTTGTTTGCATTTAGAAGATATGTAGCTCAAAGTCTACTTATTAAATATGGAACTCCACCACGCCAAGGACGAAAACCAGCCAAACCCTTATCCACAACACAGTATGATGGCGAAGGCCATTGGATTGTGCCCATAAGCACTGAACGCCGCTATGCTAATAAATGTGGTGGAAAATCGAAGTTTAAATGTATAAAATGTGATGTTGGCCTTCATCGAAAATGTTTTATGGGATACCATGTAATAGGTTCTGCAACATAAAATATACTATTAAAATATTTTGCTCATATGTAAACATATTTTTAACACAAATAAAACCGTTTTGTTAAAAACAATATTTTTTGTTTATTGGTGCGCTGTGCATAGCGTCCGATATATCGGACGGCTTGTAAAATCTGAATTATAAAAAAATCAAAACTTTTTTTACAACTATTTCTATTATATGATCCTACATATTCGTTATATGTTGTAAAAATCAAAAAAAGTCCGTTAACAAACTTTATGCAGCAATGGGTTAACAGCCATCATTTAAGAAGTCTGAGGATCTAATAAACTTGTTTAAAGAAAAATACGTAATACCTTTTCTTATAACTTCTTATTAGTTAAATCACTAACTTAAAATCAGTAATAAAATTCATTAATTAATTTTATCTTTTAATGATAAACTTTCAAGTTTAACAACAGCAAGTATCATCACTAGTAATCATAATCACCTTGAGCATACTTACGAAATCATTACACTTAACAAAATTGTTTTTCTTTCCTATTTCCAATATTGAAGATGATGATGATTGTACTCTTCTCTTTCTATTCGATGTTAACAACTGAAGTATAAACACATGCTTGAAGTGCATGTGTGTATGATTAAGGGTGTCCCTTAAAAATCTATTGAAAATTATATTTGTTATAAACTTTTAACCAAATTGATAATAGACAAGCAAATATTTTCTGCTTAAAGAAAACATGTGATATTTTCTGTGAAACATATATTTTAGGGTAACCCTACAGTTGTGCACTTATCGATACAACACATTTACAAATCAATTATTTATATTAGTGATTTTTAATTTCGTACGATATGAACTTTATATATTATCAGGTATTATTTGTCGTTTCGCTTTCGTTTTTTCCCTTGGTACAAATAAGCCAATATAAATGCAGCGCATACATGAAGCATCGTTGTAGGTTGATCTCTCAGAGAAGGAAGAAAAAGCACCATAATACTTCTGCGTTTTTTAATGGCTGTTAAACCTTTTACAGAAAGCGTAAAGCGGAAGTAAATTAAAAGTGTTATTGCTACACGTGTAATGCGGATGTTGTGTCAACTGCGTCGATTTTAAATCAATTTAGACCCAATGTGGTGAGCTTTCTTATACATCTTCAATAATATTGCTTCATCTATAGTGTCAGGTGGTATTGGTATTAAGCTCTTGATATTCCTCGCATAAAAATCCAGTGTAATGATGAAGGATTAAACACATTTTTCAGACAAAGTGCCTCGGTTTTTTGAAAAATTATAAGATATGCCTTATTCCATCTGATCTCCTAACAATTTATACCACCTACATTCGGCCAAAAATGCATTGCAACTATCAGTACCATAACTGAATGTGCTCTAGTGATATAAGACGACTTGTTCCTCAAACCATACCGCACAGGTAAAACTTGTGGAAATAGATGTTTTTAAAATTGACACTGGGAACAGTTCAGTATAATCTCTTATTTGGTTTTACCATTTAAGTGTTTTTCAGAGACTTATTTTCACGTAATTGAGCAGCTGTTTCAGAATAAAATTACATTCAAAGTCCTAATTTAACACACTCCTTGTATCCACCGTACGAAGAGCTACTCTTTTGCTAAAATATTTATATAGCAAAGATCATCTTTGCAAGGTATTGCTTGTTAAAGTTCTTAATTACACAGGTTCATGTTACTGCCTGCCAGTTACCGTTAATTCAATCAAATTATAGTCCAATAATTTTAAATTACAAAAATAAAAAATATATAAAATTCTTATCTATTACTACATTCAGGTATCTTTTCGGCGTTATGTTATTTGCTTATTGAAGTTTTTTATACATTTCGATTAGGAATTCTCTCTGGGTACTCTTGGTAATGGACATTGTTCTGCTGCACTTCGAGTCGATTATTAGAAAATTACACTTGAAAATCGACTTAGCGCGGATTGTAGACCTATCAAACCAGGTCTTAAAAATGTTGAGTTGTTCTGAAAAAAACTATTTGGAGTTCGTTAGAGTATTTAAGAGAGTGTAATTGTTTTATTGCTGCAAATGTTAATTTGTTTACTGTTTTGTAAAGAAGGAAGATGAGTTTTCTGGTACGTGCCTCTTTAGTGACGATATCTCTAAAGAACATATTTCTAAAGAACATTTTATTCTAAATAAATGTTATTTTCATTTCATCATCGAAAATAATTTTTCGTCTTTGTGATCCGAGATGTGGAACGGAAAAACAACATAGTGCATACAATCCTGAATCAAAGTCGTCTGACTTTGCCATCACTTATTCCTAGACACACTGATTTTAATTCAAAATTGCATAATTTTCTCAGTGGCTTAAGAAATTGCTTCATTTAGCCCAATTTAAGATGCAGAGGCGACAATATATTGTTAATGCTCTGCAATAGTAAAATGTTTAGGATATTTCTTTGATTGATTTTGAACGATGTTCCAGGTGGCCATATTTGGGTCAGCCTTTTCCACAACTGCCAGAAACCTTAGTGTTACTACCTTGTATCGCGAATAAAATAGTCACCACTTTTAAATATGCAACAATTTTCTCATTGCTATTTTTGATAGGTTAGTAAAGCTAAATTTTTTCATCTTTATATATGCTCCTGTTATATTTGTGGCATTCGCTAATGGAATTGATGAAAATTGATTTCCGTTGTGTGACAGAACCGCATTTAGACTTAGAGAATCTATTTAATCGTTCCATATTATACACAACTTATAGAAAAATGCCTACGAATTTATATTTTTCTTCCGTACTTTTAAAATGTTATTTTATACATAAGGTTGTTCCTTTAACATATTGTACAACACACATATTTGCGACTGCCATTAATAATACAAGCTTGAAATTTTAGGTTCTTAAAGGTATTTATACTCAATTTATTTTCGTCTAAAAATGTTTGGAAACGATCTGTATAGTTTCTAGAGAAAATTGGTTCAAAACTTTCGACTATTGCTGGCATTTACTAACGAACTGTATCAGGCCTTTTCTTGCTTATAATTCAACCACTAGTCAATACTAAAACATTTTAATTTTCCTATCAAAAAAATGTTCCTCTTCGTTTTCACGTCTTTCATCGTCCGTTGATCTGTACGTACGAAATAATGCTTGAAAATATTTTTCTTTTTTTATACGCTAAGTCCCTCCCTTCACTCTAGATCGCATATATTTTTAAGCTTACAAAAAAAATTATTTCGTTATTTTTTTCTAAAAATTTCTAATAATCGTATTTACCGAGTAACACACACATGCAAGCTCAATCTTAACTTACATCCGTGTGCTGACATAGATACATAAAACACGCATATCAAATGCATAAAATGTCATCGTTGTTTTAGCGTTTAACTTTAATATTACACTTTATGTTTAATGTCATATTCAGACATTTAGTCATGTAAAAAATAAAAACGTTACAAAGGATAAGTGTGAGTAGAGCACAATTGTATTGTATTTGGCAGCAAAGACGTATAAATGAAAATCGTGTTAAAGTGTGAGTAAAATAATGTCTTGTAAGATAATTGCACTAGATAACAATGACTTGATGATACCCTACTTTTTGAAAATATATACTACGATTTAAATAAAATATGTCGTAACACGGTTAAACTTATTTATGTGAAATCGATTTAAAAGCGAGAAATCATTATGACATATTTTTACTTATGTATTATTAAAGCAAGGTTTCTATACATAAAATAATTTTAGTTTGAATAAATGCCAGTTTTTTCATTGCCACGATGTATACAGGCCACTATATGGAAGTTATTAAAACTTACTTCCCAAATTGCAAGTGCTTGGTCGTAACTAGCTTCAAATTTCTACAATGGAAATAATGGGTGATACAAAAAGTTACTTACCTACAAACTACACAACACAGTTTTTAATTAATAGTGCATGCTCTAGGCCTCCTTACTGCTCTGGCAAAATAAGATTTTCTACAAATGAGGTTCAAATAAAGCTAATCGCTCGAAAACAGATTATAAACCTGGGCTATCCTTGATATAAGTAGTTGAGTTTCGTGTGCATTGAATCCAAGATCCTTGCATAATATATCCCCCTTTGTGACCTACTTTAAGCCAGCCTCTTCAAATACCATCGCTATATTTGCCTTGCTGACGCCTGCTTATACTACATTTAGCCGCTTATGTGGACCATAAATTTGCCATCATTTCGTATGCACAAAAAGATGGCTTGCCGTAATAAATTCTGACTTATAACTACTTGCGGTAATAGGTTCTTGTCTCTGCTAGAAGTCTGGCTAAATAAGTCGAACGGAGAGAAGTTAACACTCTCTTTTAATAATTCCTAATGCACGGTGGAAAAGGTTAGGCCAGGGATGCGTTGCTAAGAGTTTGCTTGGTATATAGTATGCGAACCCTGGATTTCTGTGGATCGACATCTTTTTCTCCATTACTCGTTGGAATTTTATCAATACTCTGAAGGAACTCCGGTTCTGCATGAACTCTAGTGTTTATTGGCCAATGGAGCAGTTTTAAAAAATAGAGTTAAGAAAAGCTCACGCGTGTGAGTCTCCAAAGATACTCCTGAGGAGTGTATCTCCAGCACTGGCTAGCATAAGTCTTAGTGCCACAGGAAATCATTTGCTAAATTTGTGCGCCGTGTGCGACCTAAGCCTTACAGAAATTATAGCAATTACAATAGGCAATCTGAGACCACTACAGTCAAGAGTTAGGACTAGTGGTAGCACGAGACTTGAAGAAAGTAAGGTAATGCTAAATTATAAATTAGTTACTTAAAATCAATTCGAGAGTGAAGGGTTTCGAGGAACATAAGTTTCTCTCAGAGTTCGAAACATTTCTCCATAGGAGCTTGGAACTTCCAATGCAGTCGAATAATTTGTAGAGGCTTTGCCTGACAAAGTTTGTATATACAAAATATTATACAATAATTAATAAATTACGTAAAAACTTGACATGAGTCAAACTATAGCAATTATTATCGGTGCTTAATAAATCTTATGAAATTCCACACTGTAAGTTTCAATGGTAAAGAAAAGTTTTATTGTTCGCAGAAGGGTGTGAACTGCATTCGAAAATATGGTTAAAAATTCACAATATGGTATTGGCTGGCAGAAGAGTGAAATTACATAAAACTCTTAATGCCATCAACATATCACACTTCTCTTCGAGATTTCGACTTTATATTAGTTGGATTCTAAAATGATGGCCACTAGTTGTGTGTCTTGTTTGCTCACAGTTGACCGTGTGAGAAGAGGATCTCTTGCGTTTTACAAGCGCAGTATTTAACTCTCAGCTATTTTCTGTTTTCAAATATCGTACTTAAAAAAGGCTTGGCGGAAGGAGTATAGTTATGATATTACTGAAGAAATAAGTGACAGTTTGAAATTCTAATTTCTTTGAAACGGTAAAAAAGTCAGAAATATTGACTGAGCGTAATTTTAAGGGATTATTTGGAGAGTTTTTTTTTATATTTTGCTAATGTGTTTTATTAAAAAAAATTAAAAGTGTTTTGCTCTAGAATATTTTCTATTGGGGTTCATTGTATCTAGATTGTTTTGAAGCTCTGCAGTTTCCTAAAATTCATGCCATTTGTTTAACTTAGCAAATATATCTTTTTCCTATTGCAAACCGGATAACAAATTTAATAAACCCTCAACTTTTTGGTGGTGGGTATAAAAATTTTACATGTCTTAGTTTAAGTGCGCGTATGAGCGTTTGCGTACCAACGTTTTGTTTTATATCATAAATACGTGTTTGGAAACCTAAAACAAATAAACAACGCTACACAAAAATATATGATAGAAAAATTTTGTTTTCAACCATACGTTGTTATCTCATACAAACAAATATCACGTTTTCCCTTCTCAGCTATAAATAGCCGTGGCTCTTATCAGACCTTAAGAGAAGGAGCAGTGTTCTTAAAATCATTTAGCACTTGTCATAACAGCCAAAGTCATAAGAAAAAATTAAAGAACGTTTTTACTTTATGGCTGAAAAAGTAATAGATTTTTTTTATTAACACCATAAAAAGCCAAAATAATTCAGTTAAATAAATTATATTGGGCTTTTGATTCTGTACAAATTCATATAATGCAAAAAAAAAAAACAGTTGTCATCCATTTAAACACTTCATATATGCTCATCATGTGTTGTTGCGGCTTAACAACACGAATGACTTTTTGGTATGACGCCGCCCCAAAAATATTTGTCATTCGCCAAACAGAATACAACCTAAAACCGACAACTCCTCGTACTCAAAATAACTGTTTCAACATACTGCTGAGTACTTTTTAGTGCCTGGGTTTCAAAATTGCCTTTTTGTTTGTTGAATTTTTGACAGTATTAGGTCTTTATGTTTGTGTGTATTTGTGCGTGTTTTGTGCAAATTCCTGTTTCCGTTTCATATGTGCATGTTCATGCTAGGACTACTGCTGTTTATAAACTGCTACTAAGATACTCCAACGACGAAAAATTTGTCGCAAACTTAACTAGAACATAATTCATAATTTTAATTGTTAGCCATAATAAATTTTAATGTTTCAAAAGTCCACCGCAAACAAATTGGTATTTTTGCAATGGAAAGCCACAAACAAGTAGAAAGATTTTTGGAGAATATTTGCACACTGAGCGCCAGAATAATAACATTAAATCAAAATTATTGTTTCAGAATTAGAAAAAAAATATTTAGTAAAATTTAAAGTAGAGGTATTATTCATACCAGTCGCTTTTTATTAGGAAAGCAACCAAACAGAAGGCTATTTATTCTTATATCTACTGTAACTTCCCAATTCTGAAGTACTCTTAAGCAAAATTTCACTTATTTATAAAAGTTTTATATTAAAAAACAATATTGGAATTTTTTTAGGAAATCATTCATTTAAAGCCTACATAAATATTTATTTATATATTCTTTTCTTCTAGAAGAGCGTTAGTTTTAATCAAGTATTTACGTAAGTAAATCTTTGTATTTATATAGTAATATACTTTGCGCAAATTTTGTTTATTTCATTTTTATTTATGTGAAATCCTCTCTAAATAAATCACTAAAGGGTGTCCGTCGGGAAGATATACTACTTTGTTTTGCCGCCATCTTGGTAAACATTAGTCATGACAGTTCATATTTGGCAGTCGTACTTTAATCGCTAAAACATTTTATCAAAATCAATCATCGATTACTGTAACGATGAGAAAGTTACGTGAAATTTTTGGGAGAAACAACGTGCCAACAAGACACACTATTTATCGTGTAGTGAATGATTTCGATGCCCAAGCATGGACCACAACGTACTGCAAGATCGGCTGAAAATATTACTGCTATTCAAGAAAGTGTTCAAAATAATCCACCAACCTCAATTCGACACCGTGCTTAGGAGCTTGGTCAGCAAAAAACATTTGTTTCCATTTAAGATTCAGTTGACACAAGAGCTTCTACCAGAAAACAATTTACGTCGTCATACATATTCCAATGACAACCCCGATTTTCATGAAAAATCATAATAAGTGACGAGGCACATTTTTATTTGAATGGATATGTGAATTAACAGAATAGTCGGTTCTGGGCAATGGAAAACCCTCAAATTATCCATCAGTCACCACCGCATCCATTAAAAGTGACAGTCTGGTGTGCAATTTGGTCAGGAGAATCATTGGACCTTCCTTCATTGAAACTGAAAAGAAGTTACGGTAACTGTCAATGGGGAGCGATATCGTGATTGAAAACTTTTTAACGCCACAACTGCATGCTTTGGGCTTGACTAACATGTGGCTTCAACAGGACGGTGCAACATCGAATAAAGCCAGCATTACAATGGAATTACTGCGAGACCTCTTTCCACAACAAATTATTTCAAGGAATGGTGATGTTGATTTGACTGCTCCGGTCGCCTGATTTGACTGCTCCGGGCTTCTTTTTGTAGGGATATCTGAAAAGCAAGGTTTATGCAAACAAACCAGAAACGCTGGAGCAACTCAAACAAAATATTCGTGATGAAATTAATGAAATACCGCGTGAAATGTGTGAGAATGTAATGAAGGGCTCGCATTTGTGAGGCTAACAGAAGCGGACATTTATCTGATACTGTATTCCATACATAATTGCACACATTAGATAAAACATTTACGTATATACGATCCATTCTCTTTTATTTAATCAAAAATTATAAACAAACAAAGTAGTATACCTTCCCGGCGAACCTCCTGTATATGCCAAAAGTTAACGAAGCTTTAAAATGGAATTGATGGCAAAAATTCCAAAATTTTAATTTTTAAAAAAATTTCATTACTCAAAACTTTCAAGGTTCTAAAACTCCATAACATTAAAAACTAAAATTGCAAAATTCCTAAATGCTAAGATCATAATAATTTAAAGTTCAAAAATTCCAAATACCAAAGTTCTAGTCTCTCAAAATTTTTAAACTCTTAAAATTTTAAAATTTTATAATTTTCATAATTCCATAATTCGACATGCCAAAAATTCTACAATTTCTACAAGTTTAAAATTCACATCTTCAAAGCTTAAAGTTAAACATTTCAAAGATCCAAAAATTATAGATTACAACGTTCCAAAATTCAAAAATTTCGGAAAAACGAAATAAAAATGTACAAGGGTACGAAGCTCCAAACTATAAATTTTGAAAAAAGTACAAAATTATAAAATTCCAAAATTAAAAAATTCCAAAATTTTAAAATATCAAAATTCTAAAATTACAAAAAAATTTCCAAACATGTTAAACTCTAAAATTCCATGATTTCTAAATTCCAAAGTTTAAAACTTCCTAAATTCAAAATTTCCAAAATTTTAACACTTCATAATATTCAAAATGACTAAACTACGAACTTATTCTGAAATTCCAAAACTCAAGAATTTTATAAAACCACAAATCCAAAGTTACAAAATTTTCAAATTTAAAAGATCCGAAATACTAATGGTAAACATTTTTAAAATCCCAAAATTACAAAATTTTAAATTACAAAAGTCCAAAATTAAAAAAATTTATGAAATTCAAAGTTACAGATTTTTAAAGTATAAAACTCCTACAGTCAAAAATTGTAAAATTAAAAATATACAAAATTTCTAAATTCATAAACATACAAAATTCAAAAATTCCAAAAAACTAAATTCAAAAATTCCAAAATTGCAAAGTCCCAAAAATTTTAAATTCCAAGGTTCCTTATGCTTATGAACCTTAATATAAGTACCTTTGATAGCTATAGCAGCCCATGGTTCCGAGCGATGACATATGCTTAGTAAGGTCTGCTTAGTAAGGTCGTTTCGGTGTCCGATATTCTCTTCTTATTAGTAGCAGATTTGCGTTTTAGCGTGAGTATTCCCTCAGAATACATGAAATATTGCTAATTTCTGCCTTTTTCAGTTTCAATTGCAAAAAATTTATTGTGGCGAATGATTAATAAATGAACTCAAAAATACTCATGCGCTTCCATCGTATTGTTTTGAGAAACTTATTTTTGTGTTCCAAGTTTGTTCAAATTGTTCTCTATTTTAAACAGTTTTTAGTAATTTAAGTTTAAAACAACTTATCAAAACCATTTTATTATATTAATAAAAAAAAAATCCTTTCATCTTTCGTTCTTGTTTTTCTTTAACAAGCAGTAAATTATTCTAAAAGTTTCAGTGGCATGGTGGCAAAGTAGTTCGTAGCTTTATTAAATCATCCATCAATATCAGTTATAGTCTGATAAATTAAAATGAGAAAATATAGAAAATTGCTTTTTATCTCTATTTTTGGCGAACAAGCTTAATATATATTTTTTTTATTTAAATAGTCGTTTGTTTGTGTGTAGGTGGGCGTGTAGTGTCACATTATTGATTTTGTGACACTTATCGCTGTGTCAATGTAGAATTCACTTTCAATTTGTAGTAGTCAGTCACAAAGGCATTCAACAAGGCATTCACATATTTTGACATTGATGGAATGTGAGTATAAAAATCTATAAATTATATGTTATATATTTTTTTGTTGTTGTTGTTGTTAATTAAACTTTTTTAATTTACTTATGTTACACGTTGATGCAAAAAAATTAAAAATTGTTGCTGGAGAATCTATAAAGTGTAGTTTGGAAGTGACTGAGAGCTGAACGTGAAATAACTTTCCCAGAATACGTTTTAAGTGTTATGGTGTGTTGAGAATTCATCATATTTGAAATTATAGTATTTAATTTATTGTAACTATTATATTCAGGCATTTAGTTTGGCTCTACAAATTGTGGGTTTTAATTACATAAAAAACATGATCTGCAAAAGAGAAAAGTTATACATAAACCTATATTGCAAACAATATTGAAGATATACCTTCTCCAATGAAACGCGACATGTAAGTTAAGTTACATATAACAAACAATATATTCGCTTACAGTGTAGGTTGAGGTTAACACCAGTAAAGGTCCATAATCCAGAGATTAATTTCTTAATGGTTTGCGTATTCTAGGATGTTAAACATAATTCCGTTGTAACTAAATTGCGTTAATAGCCTTTCAAATTTGACTGGGATGTGCTGCGATGAGCATAAAATGAAGGGCCATCAAAACGTAACATTTTCATTATTTCCTTTAAAAATTACTATAACTAAAATACGCGTACATTCTTTATTTCAAATGAGATGGGGCGAGTAGAAAATAATAGCAGCCACTGACTAGTTCGTTAATCACTTGCATTTTTAATATTAAAACCAACTTCTTAGTTTCAGTGGTATGAATAATTTTTGCAACTAACACATCACTTACATTTAGCAACCATTTTCATAAACCTTATTAAGTTCATAAACTAACTTTACACCTGAAGCTATGCCACTGCCAATTTTTATGTTTTATTTAAACCATAAAATGAGAATCTAACAAATGGCAAATTAAAGTCTTATACCGCAAGGAAAATCCCAACGAATATATATCAACCCAGTTTCTTGCAACGTTTGCACAAAAAAGAACACAAGCACATTTAGTTAAATATACCATAGCTCTCAACTATTCAAATGAAGAGGTAAGTTGTTATTTTGTGGTAAAAGAGCAATAAAAAACAACAATGGTAGGAATAGCAGCACCAGTGGCTGTATATTTATTATAAAACATAGTAGTTTAAGTAAATGCCTGCTATTGTAGCTGATGTTGAACAGTGGGTTAAATTCAGATGAATAAAATAAACTTAATCAAAATCTCTGCAAAATACTTATTGCAGTCAGCATGTGACGCTGTGTCCTACAATGATTTTGTTGCCAGCTCCATTATGTCACTAATAAATAACACGAACTTAGATTTTTCTATTAAATAAGATCATTGGAAGAATATATAAATATATAATATAATTTTAAGCTTAATTGGTTCAGTCTCGATGATTTATCGCAGAGGGGAATGTAATAATAATCTGACCGTAAAAAATATTTAAAGTAAAATATTCTCATGACATTATGTGGCTACAATTTCGCACTTATAAAATAGAAATCATGTATATTTTACTGCGAGCAAAAGAAAGCAGCTGAAACGATACTTTCGGCAGCGAAGGTTGAACGATATTAGGTAGATAGTGGCCGCGGTTGCTTTCAAAAATTTTCGCCCCCTTAAAGGGGCTGATTTAGCGGTCTACAATGCAGGCGGCCTAACCTATATTTAATTTTACTCTATCCATCTAAGAATAATTTTAAAACCTTTAGTCGATGATTTTAATTGCTCAATATACGAGATTGTTATCATCTACACAAATTTTTGATCGTTTTTCTTCTCACCTTCATAAGTGAATAAGATTTTTGATGCACGTAAAAATTTTACACTTTTAGGCATCATATCATATCTAAAAGGTCTGAGCATTATAAAACCGAAGGTTTTCTCTTTACTTTCGCAAACACAACAGTTCCTAAATCAAATACTTGTGTTATTTTTAGAGGATTTTTAAAATGCATATTCGCACCAAATTTCTTTTAAATATACCACAGTGCACGATGTCAGATTTCCATTATTTAGAGGGACTAAAGTCCGTAACTCAAAAACATTTGAAGATAACTTATTTGATATTTTTTACCCTGCTTTTGTATGAGTTAATTGATATTTGGCAATACATCGCTCCCCTTCCGTTTTTAATGCGTGAAGTGTCAATCGATTCGTTATCGCGACCCGGGTAGTATTATTGGTACTTTTCAAAATGGCAGCAATGGAATGGCAGAAAATCAGGAACCGAATTTAAAAACTTATCAAAACATATCGTTATGGATATTAAAATATGGAAGAGCACAGAAATATCATTTTTATGATATAAATTAACATGGCGCCCATTTCAATTCATAACATATGAATATTTATAATTTTAAATGCTGTGATAAATACAAAATGAACTTAGCTTTTCTTTTTTGTCTTTCGCAGAAATTTGAAAACTACCTGGTGGTTGCTGTTTGGTTTCACAAATAAACGTAGTTATATCAATTTTATATCAAGACCTACGGTATTCCATTTGAAAATATGATCTTAGTATGATTAGATTTTTTCACCGCACTCTTATTTCGTGGCAAAATCTTATTACAAAACTCTTTAAGTGTGCTAATTTTCCCATATATACAATCAAAAATACTATTATGCCTTTTTTTATGTTGTTTAAGACCAAACTTTAAGCATAGTAGCACTATTGGTCCCTTTTATCCGAGGATCTTTACCTTTCTATATCTTAGATACAGAAATTTCTGAATTTTATACAATACTTTAATATTTGTTTCATCTAAGACTTTAGTAAATAACAACAAAAATCGTTACCATAAATATTTGCGAGAAATATTGTTTCCATTTTGGCTTTAGTGGCTTTACTTTAAGACTTTATTAAACAGCAAAGTGTTTAATATTCAAAATTTAATAAGTTTCGCCAACAATTAAATGTTAAATGTCAATAGAAAGTATATTTTTTTGATACCAGTATATTTTGTTGCTTTTGCTTTGCCTTCTGATAGTAAAATCCGGCTAATTTAACGAAATCTGCCACTGTGCGTTGGTTTCGTTTTACCCCAGGTTTAAATCATTTACGTAGTTTCTCTTTCGCAACCCTTTTACCTTGAGGGGAGGATGAAAAACCTTGTGAATGTTGTTAAGCTTAAATAAGTGATAACACTTCAGTTAAGCTTAAGTCAGTCGTCATTTATGGTCATTTTCATAATTACGTGCTCTCTTCATGATAAGTATGAAGTATTTAGTATTTTATGGTTATATCGTCGCGACGCGTGGTTGGTTTTCTGTTTTTTTTTTTAATGACCATTAAATTTGCTCGGCCGCTATTTATTAAATGCAATGTTGTTGCTCTTGTCACAATATTTCATAAAGAAGGTTTTTCGCAGTACTTTCACCATTAGCTGTTCTTATCTAGATGTTTCAATGTTAACACTTAACGAGGACTGGTTAAAAAGGCAAGACAAGCTGTGGTAGTAATTTATTTTATGTGACACTTATTATAAGGGAAACAACATGACTAGTTTGCTTGATTATGAATTTAATTTATATTTTTTGTATTTAGAAAAAATGTAACGTAGCTACCTTGGTTAACTTTTGCTTACAACATGACAAATATAAATATGCTTTCAATTTAAAAATCAAAGTTAATAGACATTCTCTTCATGAAAGTGATATGGAAAACTGATATTTCGTGGAGTAGTCGATCTGTTGTGTTATGTTAAAAAAATAAAAATCCGAATTCATATCTTTGACAACGTAAAATTTTAAAACCTGCGCTTAAAAATTTTCATGGAGTCCATAAAATATTATAATTTTTCGTTAAAAGTAAACAATTTCATATCTAAATTTTTTTTTATTATATTTTTAGCATTTCTAATCTGATTTTCTAAATTTTAGCTTTCTTAATGTTTTTTTGTTTTTGTTTTAGCAGTATGGTCGACCGTTTAGTATATTTTAGAAAACTAGAGAACTAAATGGCTTCCCGATTGTATAATATGTTTGGGATTGCATAATATGTTTTATCTACTTTCAATTTATTGTTAGTCAATTATTACATTTTTTTTTTTGTTATATTTAAATTTTCTTAATATTTGAGTTTTCTATCAAATTTATTATTTCATTTCACATATTCAGACATGTACCATAATTGAGACTATTTAGAATTAGTTTACCTACACATGTTTCAGACACATGTAGACAAATGCATTTTTTACTTGTGTTTTTGATTTTAGATAAATGTGAAAGAATTCGGCTTAACAAATACTTTTCAAAGAAATTAATTATTGAACAAAATGTTATTTAAAATATATTTTAGATATTTTTGGTAAAGCAAATGGACAAAGCAATGAAATACTTATGAACAGAAAATGATAGTAGAAGTAGAGACCTGGCTGTAAGAGCAGTCGACTCCACTACGTTCTTCCCATGTGCCCCATATTTAAAAGTGCTGATTTGGCCCCCGAATTATAACAGATTTTTTTGGATATAAGTTACTATTAGTTCTTTCACATACGTAACCGATGCCGTCAAAATCGATTTATTTTAACTGGACCTTCATTGTTTTTCCTCTGTGCCGAGAAATAATATTTAGAAATCTTATACCAAGTTCAAATAAAAGCCTTACTGTAGTTTCAGGAAATAAAATGAAAGAGACGGTATAAACTATGTCACGTTTATTCATCCACTTAACGAGATAGCAAGTTTTTGTTATATCACATTATTAAGACATTTAAAACGTAAAGCTTTTATTTTTTATTGAAGAAGAAAAAAATAATAAAAAAAACTTTTTTCAAGTCAGGCAATATTTAGGAGCTTTTATGTCAACAATAATTCATATAAACGTTATACAAAATACATATGTGCGAAAGGTATACATATCTACAGAGGTGCGTAGTACCTGGAATAAAAGCAAACGAATTCATAAATAAAACTGACTACAGTTGTTAATTTTTTTCAAAGTCGGAAAGAGCTTAATCTTCAAATGAACACAAAAGCAGGGAAATGCTTTCGTATACAAGGTATCATTTTAGATGTATTTTGATATCGTTTTCAATTAAACAAATTGTATATGTTTGCATAAAAATCACTGCCAACTGATCCGCTCTAACGTTGTCTCTACTGAGAAGATTGCGTTACTGACTAGTCGCGGTATCAAAATTCAACATTTTGCGCGTGGCACCATAAACTCGTAATTTGACAGCTAATTCACAGTTCCAAAATGCCAGATTATATTTTGCCAAACGCTTTAATTTAGGGAGGGGCGGGAAAAGTTATATGCAATTTTGGCTCTTGGATTAACCCCTCTCAAATAAATGCTTCATCTGTATACGGTGGTCCGGTAGCAAATTTAGTTTGAGCTAGAAATTTATTTTTAAACCGAATTTTATTTTAAGTGAAATGTTTATATTTTGAAAAAGAAAAAAATCACCCTGTGGAAATACTCAACACTACTACTACATAATTATACTGACCAGTAATACTACTTGGTAACATATGTTGAACTCTGTGTGATTTTGAAAATTCGGTTATAACAAAGGAAGTAACTAGACGTTTTAGTGTATTATGCAGCCTCGGGATGGATAAAAACCTATTATTAATTAAAAGGGAATATACGACGAGCGAATAATTTGGGACTTGTTCTATCAGATCAGCAAATTGATCATCGGTGGATTATATTCTGATCTATGCGATTGAAGATAATCACGTGCGTGATTATCGATGAATGCGAAGTGCCCTAAAATTGGACTGCCGCTATCATAATATATTCTGTGTTCAATATTGTTCCTAATCTATCTTGAAGCTTTTTGGCGTAATTTACACCATTAAAATCAATCACAAAACAATAAACTGGGATCGCCATCCACCTGCAGATTCCTGAGTTACTGAACTTTTCCTTCAATAGATTAATTATTCAAGAACTTCATATATTGTCAGGCTTTGGCGAAAATAGTCTGCCAGCATGCTACGTTAGTGAAATCCCAAGATCTGCAGAACAAAGAACAGGTCCAAGTCTAGTAATTT
The DNA here is from genome assembly GCA_963932375.1 of Phania funesta. Classification (NCBI taxonomy): domain Eukaryota; kingdom Metazoa; phylum Arthropoda; class Insecta; order Diptera; family Tachinidae; genus Phania; species Phania funesta. Next base: position 94,683,996 of record OZ010653.1, on the reverse strand, counting down.
TAGTAAAGTAAGCAGGAATTATAAGTAAAGAATACTGTAAATGTTCTTAAAGTTGATACCAAAAAAACTTTTAGTATGTTGTAGCAAGATAACGATTCCAGACGTACGACTGGGCTTGACTATTGTTTTTTAAGTTATGAATTCGAAAAATGTGGTTTAGTCGTTCTCTACGACAGCAACTACTTCTTAAAGCAACTTTCAGGTTTTAATTGGCATTTTAAAGAGAATTAATCCTTTATAAAATTGACAGCTTCCTGATGGAAAAGTTCCCCTGGCAACACTTATAAAAACTCGTAAAGATGCACACACATACACATGATCTTTTAACACTAACTTTTAACATGTCTCGCTTATGAAACCAGCAAATATTTATGAATACAACCGTAGTTGTTGTACAATGAATTAATGTTTCAAACGTGTTTGTGTTTGTAGGGGTGAAATCGGGGTACATATGTATGTGTGTTAAACACTTGAGCATTAGCTTTTAGTCAAGTTTATCTGGATGTGTATTATCCTTTATGATGCTGATACGAAAACATAAAAAATTTAGACAAAATTTTTATTCATCTAACGTGTTCAGGATAGTAGCAGTTGCAGAAACGATTTCTTGCAAACAGTTGTGTTGGCATCGAAAGTTATTATGCCACTGTGCACTTATGATTGATTACAAACAAGTTTCTGGGGATAATTTAAAGTTTCTATATTTGGAAATTGAAAAGTAAAGAAATGATTGCCAATGCAGTTTAAAATTTCCCAGAAACTTAGATACCTTTCGTGTTTTTTTCTTTGCTTATGTTTTACCAACGAGTTAACGAGGTGGCTACCATTTAGACCTTTCACCAATAAGGTACAAGATCTTTCACGGGAGCGGAAAGATTGACTTTTTTATTGAAACATATTATTATATACGGAAGAGTACATCTGATACATCGGCGGTGGTGTAAAATAACTAATAAAATGGCTATACTAGCTTGAAGTAATGCGCCTTCATAACACCAGAGGCAGTGCATCACTGTTCTAAAAATAAACATTACGCGTAATTACACAATTGCTTCCACCTTCTTAACATAATTAATTGAATTCCATAATAGTAGTAAAAAAAGATATACCTTGGCATGAGGATAACCATATGACATCAATGATTGGGCGTCACTGTTTTCCCTCGCAAGGCTAAATGAGCCACGTCAATATTATTCGCCACCACTCTTTAATTTATGCGATTATCCTCTTTATATTCAATGTTTACTTACATTCCCTTAATCACCTCCATTTTTTCGAATGAAAACTCTCTTAGACGATCATTGTTATAGAGAAAGGAGTTTTATTACAAGTGAAGAATTTTGTTTCTTATAATAAATTTTTTTCTTAAAATTTATTCAAATTTTTGTTTACTCTATGAAAATTTTACACTGGTAATTTGTTTAGCAAAACGTATTTAAGTTTTGGGCGAGTGTAATTGATGAAATTTTCTTGTTAAATTGTAAGGGTATGCATAGCTTTAGCAGTAAAGAACGTTCCTTCAATAATTACACTAAAGTCTACTCTTAGTTCTACTTTCAGATAATAGTGTACATTGATTGAAAGCTGCCACTCTCTCTCTTTCTCTCTCTGTCTCTCTGAAATATATGCCTATGATTGGAGTGGGGTTTCTTTTCTGCTAGAATGTTGCTGAATCTGGACACTGACAACTGTAATAATGGCGATTGTACTCCCTTCGTTCCTTGGATAAGTGTTTTCTAAGATTTCAACGGCCATACAATTTGTATTACACTAGATAACTATTGAAACTAGCATTGCGATGACCGAAACACTTCTGCAAACAAAATTCTTTTTAAAAGTAACCAATAGTTTTAAGACCTTTTTTTGTCATTTAAACATGTTTTTGTTTTTTGTCATTTTGTCATAATTTATAATAAAATACATTTACATAAAAAATTCGTTTAAAGCATTCAATTATAATATTTGGATTTATAAAATTGTTGGAATAAAAATCTTACATCTTGTTTTGCTTATAAACAATACAACTTTGTGTACAATTTCGTTGCCCAACTTCAGTTGTTTTGCGAAAAGATGTTAAATACAGGGTGTCCGCCTGGGTCGAATACTACATTGTTTGTTTATAATTTTTGATTAAATGAAAGAGAATGGATCGTATATTGTTAAATGTTTTCTTTAATGTCGGCAATTATGTATGGAATACAATATCAGATAAAGGTCCGCTTCTGTTAGCCTCACAAATGCGAGCCCTTTTAAACACCTTTTTTTATTACATTCTCACACATTTCACGTGGTATTTCCTAATTTCATCACGAGTATTTTGTTTGAGTTGCTCCAGCGTGCGTTTCTGGTTTGTTTGCATAAACCTTGCTTTTCAGATATCGCCACAAAAAGAAGTCCGGAGCAGTAAAATCAGGCGACCGTGGAGACCAATAAAGATCACTATTCCAGAAATAACTTGTTGTGGAAAGAGGTCTCGCAGTTATTCCATTGTAATCCTGGCTGTATGCGATGTGGCACCGTCTTGTTGAAATCACATGTTAGTCAAGCGCAAAGCATGCAGTTTTCAATCATATGACGATATCGCTCCCCATTGACAGTGACCGTTACGCCGTTTTTAGTTTCAAAGAAGTAGGGTCCAATGATTCCTCCTGACCAAATTGCACACCAGACTGTCACTTTTAATGGACGCAAAGGTGACTGATGAATAATTTTAGGGTTTTCCATTGCCCCGAACTGACTATTCTGTTTATTCACATATCCAATCAACTGAAAATGAGCCTCGTCACTCATTATGATTTTTCATGACAATCGGGGTTGTCATGGGCGAGCTGTAGCATCCTATTAGCATGTGTACGGCGGCGTAAAGGGAAGAAGCTTTTGTGTCAACTGAATCTTAAATGGAAACAAATGCAAATCTTTGTGCAAAATTGTGACCAAAGTTGTTCTTTGAAGACCAAGCTCCTGAGCACGGTGTCGAATTAAGGTTGATGGATAGTTTTGAATACTTTCTTGAACAGCAGTAATGTTTTCAGCCGATTTTGCAGTACGTTATGGTCCATGCTTGGACCTGTCAGCTACAGTCCCCATTACTTCGAAAGCATTCCCTACAGGTTAAATCGTACGTCTTGTTGGCACGTTGTTTCTCTCAAAAATTTCACGTAACTTTTTGATAAAATGTTTTAATGATTAAAACACGTTGGTTTACCGATTAATTTTCCTTCCCGACCTGCAGACACCCTCTACTTTGTTTGTGGTTAGATATTTTTTAAAATTGTATTATTCAACTTCATCATGTTACAATTTTTATAGATGAAAATTATGTAAAAATACCTTATTAATCGCAACTTAAATGTAACTAAATAACCATTATATATTTGGTACAACAACAAAATTGTTGTAGTAGTGGAAATAATGTGGTTGTCATGACCATGCCAACACCCGGTTTTTCTTTGCTTGTGATTAAAATATCTCTTCAAGTATGTACATGTTAAATATGCTATTATTTTTCTCCTGACTGTACACCACAACTTGTATTATAAAAGTCACTGAAAAAATTAAATGTAAATACACACGTTCAAGTTTAAGTTTCATTAAAAAAATAAGACAAAAGCATATAGTAAATCTAGAGAATTATTTTTTGGCATTTATGACAGTTTATGAAAATTGTCGCCTCTGCGTAATTTTTCACCACCTTTATAGCTGTCGGAGTATCAACTGCACCACATGTTGTTTGGTTCTTGTTTCCCTGCTCTCAAATGAATGTGATTTGTTAGCGATGCGTTGCTCATATTTTTCATCTAATGTGTTCTAAACGTGTTACGAAAAATGAAAATATAGTTTTTAATAAAAAATATGAAAATAAAAAGGTTTGTGTTGAACACAGCACACCATCGACTTATTTAACGAGTGTTTAAAAAACACAAGAGAACTGTTTATTGTATTTTGAATTTTTTTTTTTTTTTTTTTTGAAATGAGCTTTAACTGAGCACATAAATATTGTAAAAATTTTAAATAATAAAAACATATTTTGCTTTGTATAATTTAAAGGTTTAATAACTTCAAGAAATTATCGAGTGCGCTCAATGTCTATTTATAGTTATTTAATTGAGTGTTAAATTATATTAAATGTCTATAAATTAGCGTTAACCCATTTCCATTCTTTAATTCAAGGTTTTCCCAGTCGTTGAAGAAAATTTATAGCTAACACACATACATAATCACCTCCATATGTTTTTGTGTATGTAAATGTGTTTATTATAACGTCAATAATTAAAGGTGTGTGTTGTTGGCATGTTTGTTTTATTACAATTTATATATTAAAGTGTAATCTAAGTGTGTAAACTTAATTTAGCATATTTATTTAATACATCAATGCCACTTTGTTGCAATCTAACCCACTAATCTAACATATTAATTTTAAATGAAGTGCTAACCAGCAACTGTGAGAGTGCACTGTGAAATGGCGTAAAGAAAAGAATATTGAATTACAATTGTTCAAAGTTAAGTGGAAATGGCAAAGGGAAACTAATACCGTGAATATTTTTTATATAAATTTACCGGGGATTTCTTATCGGAACCATTTCAATAAAGTATTTGTAACAATAATTTAGCAAAGTTAATAAACCTCGCTTCCTTTTGTAATAGAAGAAATGCCTCTGTAAATGTGTATTAATTGTGTATTACTAGACTCAGCCATACGACTCTAGTACCGACTACACATGGGGACACATTAGAGGAAGCATTGGAATGTTCCATTTGATGTTTCTTCGTCTGTGGAGATGGTGTTTTTGAAATTGATATTGTTTTTTTTATAACCATTTTGTTAATTATTTTTTGTTTCTAAACAATATGTTTCCTAATCTCTTCCACAGATTACTAACTTCTTTTCCGTTCCGTTAGAGAAAACATATTTTCTCTAATGTTCCTTCGTAGCCGGTATAAAAGCAGTCGGCAAATGGATTACAACTCGAAAAGAGTTATTGAATAACTTCAGAATATTATTAACTTTCAATCATTAAGTCCAAAGTAGAGACCTACATAGTTGAGGCAGAATATGTTTTACCAGACCTACCAGGAACTTAGTTGTTTTATTCTTACTTCACCTTATTGAGCTGGGCTTAAGAACTAGAATTTTATGCGCCCTGACAAGAGAAGTTAGTAATCGAGTACATTTAAAGCAAAGGTTTCAACTGACATAAGCAATCTCAACACCAACACCTGTTCGATGGTATTTAGTTCAGCCAGAATTTTATTTGCATGAGTGAAGTAAATGTAAGATTAGAACGAGAATTTTATTTCCTTCGATGGGAGAGTCGTTCTGGTTTTCTAATCTATAACAGTGGCAAGTTTAAAACAGTATTACAGGATAAAAAAGTGATGTTGCTACGTGTATACAAATGGCAATGAAAGAAAATGCTGGGTTTGGTATATCTTGCCAGAAATTGCCAATGGGCTATATAACTGGACTTTTGTCGACTTAATCTGTACTCAGATTTTTGAGCAGCCAGCAAGGTTTACCAATCTTAATACCGTCCATCAAGTTCAGCGTCAGATAAATGTAAGAAAAATTATTGTCTCAGATAGGCCTCATATGGCGTAATGTCGCAAAATACGTGAACCCCGTCATATATCAAATATAATTTCAATACCCTTCAAATTAATAATTAATTAATAAACGCTTTACGAGCGTAATCCCAGCTTAGTTAGTTTTTTTATCTTTGCCCATCCCGAGATAAAAGCCATATTTGTAACTAGAAGTTTCAATAATTTCCACTCTTGAGTTATTCACTTTAAAGATCTATTTAAGCGCCTACTAGAAGAAGGTTATTTATCTTGGATTATAAACTAAGTATTTTGCATACTTTCGAATGTCGACTGTAGCCAAACGAGACCACAAATGGGACTCTATAATTACAGAAAAGGTGGACATAGTCTAGCTGGTATATTTGCCCCGTTCTGGTTAAAAAACTTAAAAAATATTACAAAAATATCATCAAGTGAGCTTCAGTGAGTAATCTCGTTCATGTCGGTGTAAAGAATTAATCAAGCTCTTTGATGGCAAAAAGTAAAATTTTGATGAATGCGTTGGGTTTTTTCAGAAACTTTGCTTTGCTGTCCTTTAATTTTGTTTAGCTAAAATTTTACCGAACGCAGTATAACCGCTGCTAATTGATATTTTTATTATTGTGGTAAAAGTGCATATATCACGAATTATATCCTCAAAATGCCAAGAAAGAATAAATGCAAAGTCAAAGTTGTTATGACACCTTTTATTTCCTCGGAAAACAATCAATAAAAAAATACTGTTATAAAACTGCTGTAAAGGGTTTCAAGGAAGCAGTTTATCGAAAGAGGTTGAAATTCTGGAAGTACATGCTTTGGCATCATCTACGCGACCATACACTGGCTTAGAAATCTCCCTTTTTACCGTTTTGTTTCACGAAAAATAACCTTTGTAACGTTTCGGAGGACTCTCATTTACTTTCTTGGCTTCTGGTTACTTTCATTAGTTGACAAAGTTCAAGACACCGTTTAGGAGAATCAATACTACGGCCATTGATTTATTATCAAACAAGTTTCAAAAGTTTTAAAGGCAGTTCTCAAGCGAACTTTTTTACACAAATATTGTCAGGATTGCAGGAAGCTTATATTGATGGGAATAACATGAATATCTACGTCTAATTGAGTAATTTTCTTTTGATTGCCAAGCATTTTTATGAAATATAAAATAAGTTCATTAATATTCCAACTTACGACTTTGTGCTGGAACGTTTCTAAGGGAATGTTGAAATTTGTTTTGCATTGATGGTCAAAAATATTACCTATAGCTGAATCTTACGTACCGATTGGTTTTAATCGTTTTTGTTATTTTGTTGAATGAAGGTAATATTTTTGAGTTAATAATTTTATATAGATTTTTTGGACCTTTTTTATGTTTATCATTGAATTAGTGAAGTTTTAAGGTCTTAAATAAAAATGTTTATTCTTTAAATATTTTAAGAATAAATATTTTTAATTAAAAACCTGAAAGTTTCAGTAATTAATTGATAAATTGCTTTAGTAGACCCTAAGCCGGCAGTGGATATTCGCCACCGCCAAGGACTTTTTGATTAGCCTCCGCAGACCGCATGTATATAGCGGCTCCATGACTTATTTGAGCTTTGCAGCGACGGAACTTTCATGAGTATAAGCTCATACATTTAGATGCTGCAGATTACACAACATTCTGTTTAAAAATTCCCCCATTGTAAACTTTTAATTTTCCAATAGGCTGATTGTTATTTTTGGCACAAATCATTCTTAATGATGTTTTAACCCGTTTCAAAAAATACGTGTATCATTAATTTTAAATTACTCTATGCTTTTCAAATTTTGTCATAGAATTTCACTCGGCATCATTTACAACATGACTTGACTTTGTTTGATTTCTCTAAAAATCTTTTATATTTTATAACAAATATTTTTTTTATTTTTTTTCAAATTTATAAAAAAAGGCTTTTAAATACGAAACACATGACTTTTTTTCGTTGTTTTCCACTGTTTAAACAAACTGTGCGCCACATGCAATTTCGTATTGTTTTTTCCAAGGTTTACAATTTCATTTGCAATGCATATCGATTTAGAAAATCAGATTGGTTTTCCCTTTTTTTATTAAAACTTTTTATATTCGTACTTAAATTTGTATTCGCAATTGTGTGCATTTGTTCATTGTTCAATCCTTTGCATAAATTATTTATTTACATTTCCAAATAACAGCTGAGGTTTGTTTTGGAGGTTTTACTTTCAACACATGTAAATGCAATGAATTTATCAGTGATTTTTGATATAACAAGAAATGAAATTGTATAGGGCCGCATCGAATATTATACACCCACCATCAGCTCAAGAAGCATAAACTTAAGGAAAAATCCTTTAGTTTTATTTTGTACGTTAGCTCAATATGGTTGATATAAGCGGGTATTTGCAGTTGCTTTTGTATAATTGATCCCTAATTTACTACACACATCGAAGTTTTAGAAAATTTCAAAAGTTCTATTTATGACTGATACATTTTTATTGGCAAAAGGCCAATTTCTAGGCCTTGAGAACTCTTTAAAAAATAGAATTTTTATGAAAATATAAGCAAAAGAAATTTTGAGATTTTTTAAAAGACGAAAGTGAGAAATAAAAAAAAAAACTATAAATTAAATTGCCTCAGATTGCTTATAGTACAAAAAAAAACAAATTTCTAACAATGCATGCATTTGTAGCAGGTCTAAAATTCGTACTGCAAACGGGAGCCATTAAATTTACAAACTGTAACGAAGTGTTTCAGCTGGGCTGTCACTAGCCACAACAGGTAGATAAAGTTATAGAAAATTAAATTTTACAGAATTTTTTTATGGGAACTTTGTAATGTTGTATATTTTTTTTCTATTTTTGCCAGTACAATATATATTCGCACAACGGCGAGTCGACGGTAATACGTAACCCCGGCTACAACGTAACTGCTATCTCGCCTTATCCGCCCAGCCACTATCTTTGTCCATCTTGTTAGACTTCAATGGAATATTTCTCTAATCTACGACGTAAGCTAACTATCTGGAAGTTAAGAATGACTGATGTATCGAATCTCAGAAACACTACTAGAATAATAAGACACTAGCTACCTGTTTAACATCACTGAGATGTTACAATGATTCTATCAAAAAGGATAATGATGGCCGCACCAAATTTTTGATCTGTGACATTACCAAAGGCGTACCCCACCAATTTTACCATTATCCCATTCATGACAAGCGTCTTTTATGATATAAAACATAGTTGCACTTTCTGTAATCAATATCACAATTGTTGGAGATGTAAGGGAATGTTAGATGGTTTAGTACCGCTGCTCCATTCAACTCTTACTAAAACGTTATTGCTAAATTTGTATTATAATGGAAATTTATGGTTTTTAACGGGTGCTCCGAGCTAGTCTGTCAGTCAAAGACTCTTGTCTGTTGCAATACAATGAGTGAAAGTCTATATTACCAATGCTCGGTATTTTAAATTACAATCTAATTTGAAATTGCATTGCAATATTTAATAAATAAAATAAAATATATTGTAAAATTTGAAATAATCCGTACATAGTGTTAATAATAAAAATAATTTCAATTTGACTTTACATTTGAAATCTATACAGACAGATTTGTAAATACTATACGGGGCATTTAAAAAATCCTACGCGGTAAAAATTAGTGATAGTCGAGCGCAGACTTTGTCACCACATTGGAATAAATCTTAAGAACTAATACGCTCATGTTTTCCGCTTACAACAGCAAATCGCGAATTTCGATAACTAGTCTCACGGACCAATGCTCGGGTATAGGACGGTTAGACGCCATTTTTTTGCCACTTAAACTTATTTGCAATATTTTTTGCCAAATTTTGATTTTTTCTAATAAATGTAATTTTTATAGCTATTTAAATAGTTTTTAATATTAGGGAAAATCGTCGATGGAAGTTATTTTTGAAAAATTAAAAGAATAACCTTTCTCGCATGTATAAGGCCAAAACTATCTGCTGGCACATAAGTTGTATCAGCTGCAAATAATTTTATTGGGCACGACCTTTTTATCTTTCTCTCTTTTTTATTTAATAATTATCTTAAAACTTTATCTAAAACTTTTACGACTCATATCCACATAATAGCTAAAATGAGAATTATTTTATTTTAAGAAATACTTTTTTCTCAAAAACAAAGTAAATAAAGAATTGTTTGGCCAGGAATGGGGAAAAAATTAATATATAAAATTGTCGATATTTGCAAAAAATTTGCAAACCGTTGTATCGATATTGGAGTACCAAATTCGATATTTCTTCAGAAAATTTATTATACAGCAGCTTCGGCGAATTGGAATTCGATTGTATTGATACACCAATACTTAAGACGTATTCTTGAGAGCTTATCTAATGCGTTGTTAGTTTTTTCGTTTTTAAATAAATATTGTTTTATTGTAGAGTTGATACTTGTTATTTTTTTTTTGAGCTACTTCATACAGGTGAAGGTTTTAATATACGCATGAAGTATAAACTTAGTCAGTATAAATAAATTTTAAAATTATAGAAACATAGATAATTATTACAGTAGATTGTTGTAGCAAAAGTACAAATTTAGATCTTCGTTAGCAGGAAATTTATTTAAAAAATTAGAAAGAGTTAGACTGAAGCCGTATATAATATGCACGCATATTAAATTTTAAAATTTGGAACATTTGAATAATAATTTTTGCTAAAATTGCTTCGAGCACAGATAAGTGATACATCAAAATATCGATATTTCTTCATCAATATACATATATTTATAATCCTAAAATGTATCAATACAATATATATCGATATAGTTTTCCCACTTGCATATCTCTAATATGTACCGCCCTTTAAAATCTAGCATGGATTTTGCTTATTGTAAACATAATACTCATGTTTCTTTGAAATAAATAAATAAAGTTATAAATCTAGGCTGCTGGACCATATGTTACCCTACATTCATGAACATTTTTGTAGGTCACAAGGAAAGGATGCATTTTATCAAACACATACAGTGGGCGGGCTAAAATGTTTCTTACTACTCTTGTTATTACGGGTATTCATGAAAACGTTTAAAAGCGTCGCAAACTGCGCTGTTCATTCGCATATCACTCTAAACTTGCGCAATAAATTAGGCTATAATTTTTTTAAGAATAATAAAAAAATAGCTAGTTGATGAAATTCACAATTGGTAGCGCAAGATGAAGATTTCATCAACTAGCTATTTTTTTATTGTTCTTAAAAAAATAAATTGATAAAATAAATTAAATAGGAATACCAAAGGCACTCAAATTTAACAACGAATCCAACAAACTCATTGCATATAAATAATGAAATGAAAATATTTTGTTTCCCTCATATAAAAGGAGGTGTTCTTCTATACAATAATTATGGTACTTATATAATTCAAGAACTTGTTGTAATTTCAAACGCCTGTGGAGACCAGCTGATATATGAAAGGCTCTTCGCTAGGCTCAAAATAGGACTGGAAATTTGTATAAAGGAACCAGAGACCAGAGACTTCCTCACCAGAAGTACGGCAATCATGGATTAAATAAGATAGCTCATTGGTACCACAAGGCCAACAGAATTCAACACCGTCACTGATTCCCAAATAACCACCAAGGCAATTGAGTACAAAAGAGTAAGAATAAGGAAGTTTATGGATTTCAAAATAGGGATCAATGACTACTCAGGCCACCAGCAAATATTGTAGCAACGAAAGGTAGAAAATTGCACGAAGTAAACTTAAATAATGCGAAGCCTTTCCAGACCACTAGGACTGAGTTATAAAAATTGAGCATAGATGACTCATATTGCACTGTGGAAAAACAAAGTGGCGGGAAAAATTATTAGAATTTATGAAGTGACCCAAACTCACATAAAACCCACAGACGGTTGACACTTTGTAAGGACACATTTCCGCTGCTTGTTGAGGTAGAATCAGCACCGGCCAGAGTAGTTACTATTTCATATATCCATCCAAGCAGCGAGGGATAATTATTTTCTTTCTCACAATCTCCTCTAGCTAAAGCGAGCACCGCTTCGGAGAAAAACCTCTTGTTGTAACTACCACTTTCTCTGAAGGAGATCCCCCGGATTAACAGCCAAAATAGAATTTTTACATCTGTATTGAACTGTTATTTTCTCTGGACTATTACCCTCTTCGTTTAGCCTCAGGTCGTTCCCGCCACTACTGGAGATATAAGAGTCTAGTCTTACACCAGTCGTTATAAGCCTTCCTTAATAAGATATGCACTTGGGACGTCTAACCGCTTTGCCAATTGTTTCCCTACCGCTTCGGCTGCTGCCAACTAACTGATCATTCGTTTGCTAACGTCGTGCCATTTATATTTACGACTGAGTACTCAAATATGTTGGTGTTTGTGTGTTGTTACTTTTTATTTAGAGTGAGCTGTTTGCAGTGTATTATTAAGTATAATTGTTTGGATTTAACAATTAAATGGCTCTGCTCAACTCTTGATCATACAAATTTCAAGTTAATTATAAACACTATAAATAAACAAATACGTAAAACTACAATTAGCTTAAAAAAGGAAAAATTACAAACTCATAACAAATATTAAAAGTTAACGAGCCTCGTCATAACCTTACTAGCCATACTCCGCCAAATAGAAGAATTCTGAGAAATTTCACTTGAAACTCAGGCTTGTTATAATATTTATGGTACTTTTTGGTTTCGTAATGGGGAGCGCAAAACAATTCGACGTAGTGATTTGAGTGTACGCTACGTGTATGGCATGAAGCATATAACTGGCGTCTCTTCTCTACAGAACGTAACCTGCCAACAATGACTTATTCAAACAACTTCAGTAATAATTTTGTTTTGAAATTTTTAGGGGTAAATTTGATAAAATTTCTTAATTTTGAAATTGACATTAACAGTTGAAAGTTGCACAAACTTTGCAAAAGGAGCTCCATGAAACAAGTCTCATAAATTTGCGCGATTGCACAAGTTTCAATTTGAAGCGTTGAAATGAATGAATATTATACATTTTGCTTTTGAAATCTGAAATTCTGGGCACACACTCATATTACAGAAAAGTTTTTTAAATAATATTTAACAAAAATTACTTCTTAACAAACCTAAAAAATTTGCATGATTCTTAAAAATTTAATTTACAATTATTTGGTTTAAAAATGTATTATACGTTATTGCTTTACAGACAGTAAATAAGTTTTTTTTTTTACCAAACAATTTCCTTTTTATTTAAATAATTATTTTATTAAATTATTCCACATTTCATTAGGAATACAATGTATTGAAAATATGTATATTGGTATGCAAACAATATTATGAATGTACATCCTGTAATAAATATTTCCATGTTTTTGGCTCTCTGCCAACAACGGCAAAAATGCTTTAGTTTTTTATTACAAAAGTATTATGTATTTACACACAGACACAGCTACACTTATAAAAATCGACATTACATAAATCGACACGGCGTAATGTATGTAAATATTTATGTAAAATATGATTATAAGGTTTAGAGTTTTTTCCAATGTTGCACAAATGTACACAAGTAAAATGAACAAGGATACAGGCAATAGTTATTAGAATAATTTATTGTTAATTGTTTAAATATAGTTATTATAATTTATATGTTTTGTTATTCAGTAAATAAATACATTAAAGTGTTTTTGTTAGTTTAAGTCTTAAATCAAATAATTAAAATTATTTGTTAAAAAGACTTTAAAGACTTTTTTTAAATGCAATTTATAGACAGACAAAATAACGTTCCCTCATAACATAACAACGTGCTGTAGCCATAGCGACTGTAAGTGGTATTTTTGTTCAATTAAAGCCTAATTAATGATTGCAACAAGCTAAAATATTTTTCTTTAATTCTAAATTAGTAACATACTTTTATAAGTTACGAATTATTTATGAAAATATTATTGATTTATTTTTGGTTTGAACAATTTTTACATTTCCAGGTATCAATCAAATATCTTTCTTTTCAACTAAATAATAAAATTACCACTAACTGAAAACTGATAATGTCAGGTCGCATAAACTAGTTAGTCAGTGATGCAAATACAAACCCAGAAGTAAGCGAGTATTGTTCCGGAAGTATTCGATACATTTCGCCTTTTCAAAAATTTATAGTTGTAATGGAAAAGATACGTATGGTATCGTTTTTTAGAACTTGTGTTATCTTTAAACTACTGGTGTCAGTTATTACAAACGTATTAGCGAAAGCGAAAATGTTAGCTGATCTACCACAGTTCGGAACGGATCTACCAAAGTTACCATAAGCCTTAATCTTTTCGCCACCACGCCTCTAAACTTATGGTTAAATGCCTTCCTTTTTTATATGCGGCAATTTTCGACTTCAAATTTATTAGTAGTTTTATTTTATTTAATGTTCTTTTAAATTCGTTAATTAAGCCTGTAGTGAACAATTCACAAGAGAACAAAAGCTCTATGAAGACAAGCTGGCGTGAATTAAAATTTTCAAGAAGCCGAAGGAGGTGCTAGCAACAAATCCCTCACTTTTTGAATAATGGGTAATTTTTAGACAAAAGAAAAAATTCACTTTAACACAATGCTCTTTTTCCAAAGCTTTCGAAATATTTTCGATCTCTTTTATGGTCGATCATCAAGGTCATAATAAAAGGGAATTAACTTGTTGAATGTTGTCATCGTTAGAACTAGAGTTCTGGCGCTAAAGAACAAAAAAGAGAAACAGAACAATAGAGAGGTTCCATCTAGAATGGTTGGAGCAATTCGACAACAATTACAAAAACAACATGCAGTTTATTTGGTCTAAATCCGCATTAGTAAATACTTGTTGAATGCAGCTCATAACTTGGCTTATTATTTATCAATTAATGTTATTCGACAAGACAAGTAATGTGGTTATGTCACTCTAGAAAACTGACGCATTTTTAATTTTACTCTGTTCTAAAAGACGAGGGTTAGTTAACTGTCGGCTAATTAATAAGAGACTAGCATATGAGGAGTTTACGCACAAACTTCCTATCATCGTTGAACTAATACTTACAAAGTCCAATACAAGGAAGTCGAATGGAATCTAATAAAACTCCACTGCATGCAAAATCATTTCAAACATTACGAAAGGTACCATAAATTAGTTATCCAGTGACTTTTTTCCTTCAAAAATCACTACGTGGTTGGGTTGAACAATATACTTTATAACAAAATTAGCATCACAAGCAATTTTCTTTTAATTATTTTTATTTATTTTCTTTTAATTATATATTAAAGTATGATTCAGATGCAGTCATATAATAGTTATTCTCGAAAATTTTGTTCTCAAATTTGGCTGAATTCTTTTCTATCAGTTCAGCACTTGGTTACTAAACAGTCAGCGCGCAAATTGGTTCCAATAGCAATTTCTTATACTTTTTATTATTAAGAATTAAACGGACAAATGAATCACAACCATGGAACTCAATACAGAAATTTTCCACTTAGGTTTTTGAACCCGACCCGGTTTTTGTACAAGTGTTGGTGTTTTACTTTTGACACCACCTGCCTACATTTCTATACTCGTATTAATTTCTGTACAACAATGCTAGTAATCAGCAAGCAATATAAAATTACAGTCCTTAAAGCATAAACTTTCAATTGTCATCCAACGCATGTCAATTACAATCAACTAATCATTAGCGGTTAAACACAATTGTTAGAACGTAAAAACTACGACAGAAATAAATATTCATGTCATTGGCGACTCGTTAAAAACGCACCAATCTTAATTAATTTGACACAAAATCAGTCAACCATTAATAGACAAAATTATCTACACGTATTTACAACAAAAACAAAATGGTTTTATTACATGCAACTAATCAATGTTCAACGTTTGGAAAATGGAAAAGCCAAAATAAAAGATGACACAAATTTAAGCTATTCTATTTATTGAATTATTAATCTGTATAGCAAATAGTCTTTAAAATGGCAGTTAAAAATTCTAAAAATGTTAACAACTAAAATTGCAATTCTTCCAATTATGGATTTCTCTAATGTTTTTCCATTTTACATCCTGCTTATTCATGAAATTACCACTACTACTGCTGCTGACCTCTTGTCTGTTATTGTTGTGTAATTTGAATGCACTGATTAGAATTTCAGTGTAACAATTTATTACTACTATAAGTTTAATGGAATTTTGTATGGGCTGCCTGGAAAGTGATAAAAGCAAAATGTATTGAGTAACTAAACGTTTATTATTATTTTGTGAGAAGTAAAAAATGATTTAACCCACAGCCATGTTTGAAGTGAACAACTGGTTTTATTGTGCTCCAGTTAATAAAAGTTTAAAGCATGAAACGTAACTTTTTACGACTTCAGCAGTGTGGTAGAGGTTTGAAGGAAGAAATTTTAGCAAAAAATTCAGTACATTTCTATGAAGAAATAATTAGTTCAAGTTGTAACTGAATTTCTGGAAGTCGATTGTTTAATGGTTATAGGGCCTGCGTAATCAACGCCACTATGTTTGAATGGATGAGTAGGCGTTAAGCGTACAATAGGTAGGTTACCCATCATTTGCTGTGATGCCTTAGTATTGTATGTAAAGCATTTAACACAACACCGGATAACTTGCTTAGCTATGTTCCGGCCATAAAGTATCCAGAATTGTCTCGACACATAGGACTGCATCTGCAATAGGGACCCATGGAGAGTTTTAATGTGTGCATCTGCAAATGTAAGAGTTGACAAAGGGTTTTGTTTTTTGAGCAAAATTGGGTGTTTTGAGGAATAATCCAAATTCGAACTTTGTAATCGCCCACCCACTCTCAGTATATTGTTAGAGTCGATAAATGGGCATAATCTTGCAATATGATTATTAACTGATAATTTTCCGTATTTTTGTAATTCTTGTATTTCATCCGAAAAATCGACATGTTGAGATATTTTTATAAGTGTCTGAAGCGAGTGTCTCAATTCGTTAGCAATGGTATAACCAGTAATCTTACATTTGGATATGGCTTGATTTTTCCTGCATTGTTTTTGAATAAGAATATTGTTTCGGTATCTAAGGATGAGAGCTGTTATTCTAATTAGGTTTTCTAGAGAGGAATAAAGTTGAAATATATAAGGATATTTTTCGGTTTTTGTTTTGTTAGTAGTAGAAATATTTATAGATTTGAGTGATTTAGATATTTCCTCCTTTGTATGATAGATTAAAGAAGGTTGTGTAGGCCAGCAATTGATGATTTCTGCTAACCATCTAGGCCCTGTACACCATAACTCGTGTTTAACAAGTTCACTAGTGGTAACGTCTCTGGACGCGCAATCGGCAGGATCATCTCCGGATGATATATATTTCCAATGATTTGGATTAGAAAATCTCTGGATTTCAGGGACTCTATTACCAACGTATACTGTCCATTTGGAAGATTGGCCCCTGACCCAGCATAGAACTGGTGTACTATCAGTCCAATAAGTTACATTACCAATAACATGTTCATATGTTGAGTGTATTTTGTTAACTAATTTAACTAATAGTGTTGCCCCACATAACTCCAGCCTCGGCACTGATAGCCTTTTCAGTGGGCTTACCTTTGTTTTAGGTTGTAGGACATTTACGAAAGAATTGCCATCATCATTATTTTACCTTGGCATATACTACGACATCATATGCTGCAGTGGATGCATCACAAAAGCCATGTAATTCAAGTTTACTAGTTTTATTTAATCCGATCCATCTTGGTATACTAATCATTTCAAGACCTTTTAAATTATCCATGTATTCTAACCATTCTGTCACCAACTGTTGAGGAAGTGACTCATTCCAGTCCACTCCTAATACCCATAGCCGTTGCAACATTACTTTTGCTTTAATTGTTGAAGGAGACCGCCATCCCAATGGATCGTATAATTTCGCAATATCAGAAAGTATATTTCTCTTTGTCACTTAATGGTTTCTCTCAAATTCTATTTTAAAAGAAAACGATCCAGTGTTTACATTCCACGCAAGACCAAGAGCCTTTATATTCTCTGTTTTACCTATTTCATAAACCTCCTTTTAATCTAAGCTCAATAGGTATGGTACGCATTAATTCTATACTATTTGAGGTACACTTTCGAAGCGTGAAACCACCCGCATTCACCATTTTACACAGCTGTTATTGTAATTGAATTGCTTCAATATGATTATCAGCGCCGGAGATAATGTCATCAATGTACGTATCAGAGATGAGAACCTTGCTTGCTAAGGGAGACTTTGATTTTTCATCTTCTGCTAATTGGTGAAGGACTCGCATAGCTAGAAATGGTGCAGACTTTGTACCGTATGTAACTGTAGATAACCTGTAGATGTTTATTTCATTAGTTGTGTTGTTTCGCCATAGTATTTGTTGGTACCTTTGATGTTCGTTAATTACCTTAATTTGGCGGTATATTTTTTCTAAATCTGATCTAAATCCAACTTTAAAACGTCTCCATCGTGTGATAGTAGTAGCCAAATCATTTTGAAGAGCTGGTCCTGCAGCTAATTCTCTATTTAATGAGGATTGAGTACGGATTCTACTACTTCCATCAAAAACTACCCTCAGTTTGGTAGTAGTACTGTTTTCCCGCCAAACACCATGATGTGGTAGGAAATAGCAATTTCATTTTAGATCGTGAGGGTACACACCGCTATTTTCCATGTGGTTTAAATTTTCATATTCGGTCATGAAGCAATAGTAGGCTTTGCCATACTCAGGATTTAGTTGACATTTTGCTTCTATATGTAGCCACCGTGTAGCTGTTGCCTTAAAATAATTTTCACACATTTCTTCTTCCTTTGTCCAAACTCGTTTCTCAAATAATTCTTCTTGTAACCAAAAGGCCTTTAGTTGTTCATCTAAGGTGAAAATGTTTACAGTTATGTTATCAGTATAATCAATTTTTGACGTGGGACCTGACACGATCCAACCAAAATGTGTGTATTGTAAAAGAATGCTATTTTCGAATTTTTTTTGTTCAGGTAGACTAATGTCACCATATACATCGCCGCCTAGTAACAAGTCTATTTCTCCAGGACTTAAAAATTTAGGGTCAGCTAACTGATATCTATTAATAATTGGAAATTTATCTCTATTAGTTGGTGTAGGTTGATATAATGTTATAGAAGGTATAACAAGTGCACTGCATCGTAGTTCAAACTGAGGCTCTATTTTTGACTGAAGTGCTAAGCGGACGCACTTTCGAGTAGGAATTGATTTATTTTTACCTACTCCACTAATTTGTGCAAATGTTTTAAACGACTGTAATCTTAACGTTTGTACCGCATTCTCCGTAATAAGAGTGGCTTGAGCGCAAGGATCTAGTGTTGCTCTAAGGGAAACATAATTATAAAATGTTTGAATATTAACTCGCAATGTCGCTAACAAGACTTGAGGTTTAGCAATTGTGCCACAATTCACAGCTACGTTACCAGGTTTTGTATGATATGAGGATGCTGGATTATTAGGTACTGGCAATCTAAATTCATTATGAATGGTGGTATGATGTTTTTGTTGGCATCTGTTACAACGAGACGAACAGGCATTCACGAGAAAAATGACCTGTATTTAAGCAGTTATGACAAATCTTTTTTGATTTTATCAATTCGAAATTATTTATTTCATTTGGCTGAGACTTCACACGCGAGATTAAGTGAGTTGCTTCAGCAAGGGATTCGAGTGTTCTAAATGAAGTTTCTAGAAACCTAAACAGTTCGTTCAATTTTGGAATCTCCACTGAGGCTTTAAAGGATTGTTCCCACTTTTTTCGTGTTCAAGCCGATTAACCGTTATGTGGA
Source organism: Phania funesta (assembly GCA_963932375.1). Taxonomy (NCBI): domain Eukaryota; kingdom Metazoa; phylum Arthropoda; class Insecta; order Diptera; family Tachinidae; genus Phania; species Phania funesta. Next base: position 94,664,659 of record OZ010653.1, on the reverse strand, counting down.
TGATGATTGCATTATACGTTTCTTGTGTAACACCTAATGTAAATAATTTCTTGTGGTATCCAAAATAGTTTGTATACTTTCGGCAGTACAATTTGAGTTTGAAAGGTAGAATAGTTTTGATAATAAAGTGCTTAAAATTTTTCTACGGTTGTGATATCTCCTATTAAGAGCTTCCCATGCTAATTCATAATTCTCGTCCGAAGCTGGATATTTATTAACGATATCCAGTGGTGTTCCAGAGCATGAACCCTTAAGAAAATAATATTTTTGTATCTTAGATAAGGATGCGTTGCTACGTACTAATGATACAAACATATCCCTGTAGGAAATCCATAACACATAGTCACCTGATAATTTAGGTAAATAAATTTTTATTAATCGTGCCTTGGCAGATATCATCGTATTTTGTCTAGATGATGACGCATGAAATGTACTCGAATGAAATGATTGTGGGTGCTGTAATTCACTAATAATGTCTAGGAGTTTCCCTTAAACATTTGAAATACATCTTGAAATTCCTCACAAACTTCTTCACTGAGATATGGGACTTCGTTAGCTATAATGGAGTTTTCTCGAATTAAGCTAACAATTTGGTAGTGGGTGTCAGTAAATTGTTGGCATATGGATTCTATACTTTCCAACACACTTTGAGCATAACCACGAGTTTTTAGTTCTCTTACCTTTCCATTAAATCTTTCAGATGTTCTTATTAAAGTATTTAACAATCCACGTTGATCTTCCATTATACCTGAAACATCTTCCACATTAAAATAACTTTTCTAAATACAGCTCTAAGGTCCAAACCCAATTTCACTTCGACGTAGCAAACAGCACCCACAAAACGACAAATGTAACGCTGGATTATCTACTTTGTTCGTCACTAAACTGAGAAATAAAAAACACGAATTTAAATCAGGTATATGTTGAATTACAATTAAATCACCAGATCCTCTATCAACTACTCTTCTTAATAATATTACTTCAATTTATAGCCACACATAAACTGAGTCGTTGTTCTAACCATAAACTCCCGGGTTTCGGCACCATTAATTTATATATGAGATTGACTAAAACTTCAGTTTTCTTTTTGTATGCAAATATATTTAATTCTTTATTGAGCGGCAAGGCTGTAAAAGTTACATTGAAATTTGCAGCAAGGCAGAAAAAGTTTACAATGTTGTTTGACGGTTGATAGCTAAGTGATTTTCTAGACTGTACAAATTGCTTTTAAACAAAATATTATATTCACAACTTCTAATATAAAGAATGCAAATACCGTTATGAGCAATGAGAATACATACCGAAAGATCACAGCATAACTTACATATAGTAATAAATGAAGTGAGATTAATATGTAATGAGAGCAAGTAAAGTGAGATCAACTACAATTAATGACGATAAATGTTAAAGCATTACAATACATGTATTTAATAATGTGTATTAGAATAGCAAGAACTCTTGTGTGTGTGTGTGTGTTTTTTTTTTTTTTTGACAGTGGTACTTAAGTAGGAAATATTAACTAGATGAGATTATAAGAATATAATATAACTCTGCAACACCGACATTAAATAAAACATTTAACAATATACGATCCATTCTCTTTCATTTAATCAAAAATTATAAACAAACAAAGTAGTATATACCTTCTCGTACCTACATATAAATGCAAAAAAAAACAGTTGTTTAAAAATTTGTTGCCTGTTTTATCTTCATAAAATGATGATGTTTTAAAATCAATAGTTTGGGTTTGGCAACTTGTTTTTTTTTTACCAAAATACAATTTTTCGGACACTGCAACATTTTATAAACATTTTAAAGATCAGCAAAAAATCTTTTTTTACAAACATATCATTAGGTATTGCCGTCGATGTGTTTTGTTTCGCAGCATTTGTATATATAGAGTAAGCTTTTGTGTAAGGGATTTATATATATATCTATTTTTTTTATCATATATTTAATGTGAGAAATCAGTACAATTTTGTTCGTACAAAACTTAGCATTAATTTAATTCCAGACGAGAGGTATTCGAAACGCTAGGAAAGATATCAAACTACATATATAGAAATGTTTATCTGAAGCAAATGGGTAAATCCACCTAAAGCAACTCGGTTCGAACATAACAATAGCCGTTTGAATTTTTATCAATGTTACGAATAAAAGTTCTGTTTGTATTTATGTCCGAAATCGATTTTCTGGCAAGCGTTTCTTCTGTGTTCGAGCGTATTGAACCTTTCAAAGCGCAGGAAGGCAAAATATTGAAGAAACTAAATATGGATTATTCATCACAACGGGACAATTGTTACGGAGTTATTCCTGGCAATCCTAATGAAAGTTTTAAGCTCTTTAGTACCCCATTTTACCACCATGTTGCTTTCTTCGGTCACGTTTCTTGTTCGCCACGTCGTAATGAAGCGATTCTCGAAGAGATCCTTCCGAAAATTCTCATTCAGAAACTGAACGTCTGAATTAAGAGAGCTTAGTAAATTGAGCTACACTAAACGCGGCACATATTTTACATAATCCATGAATATACATATGTCGACACATTATTTTACTTACAGTAATTTTTGTAAAATCAGCCGATGTACAAACATTTTAAAACCACATTAAATGTTTGCGGTTCTTAAAATTAATACTTTAGGATTTTTGTTTACTAAAATTTTTTATCACTTAATACCCTACATCAAGTAATGACGTATATTGGAGTGTATGGCATGGTTTTGAATTAGTTTGTTTACTTAATACAAATTGTATAGTACGGTTAAACACAATTCTCTATTGCCTTCTCAGTAAACTATTATTAATGTGTATTTATTAGTTTGTAAATCAGTTCAGGCAAATTTCTGTGTATTTTACATTTTATTATGTGGTTATTGGAAAATAATATTTTTTGATGCATGCCAAACTTTATGTTCTATTCCATTTAGGTTTTGGGAAAAATTTGTTCTAAATATTGTGGTAAATTCAGACAGCTTTATTTTTAGCTTTTACAATAAAATTTATTATTAATTACATGCACATTTTCTATAAAAGTTCCTCCGTGTTTAAATATTCGAATACAAGTACAATACAAAATAAAGTGCATTAAATTAACAGCTACGTGGCAGTATTATAAATTCCTGAAGGATTCATTACTAAAGGATTAAAAACTTTAGGAATTTTATGAAAATTGTCTCTTTTTATATTTGTATGTGTAATTGGAACTAGTTTATTATAATTATATTATAACTTAAAGCGTAAGACAAGTTGGTAAGAATTACAAAATTACTTTACTGCTTTGAAGTAATGCAGACGGCGCACAGTGTTTTGTTCCCATAAAACGATGGGACGAAAATAGAAGGAGTTGTAGATTTTTGAAAAATAACGACGTTTTAAAAATTTGCCCAAGGATATGCATATCCCCCATATGTCCTTAAAATTTAAAACATTATATCAGCTGCATATGGGAACTCAAGGTTGTGAAACTCTTTAGGTTTGTACGTTTTTATTATAACTAACTTAGTAGTAGCACATATTTTACAAAAATAAATGTATTTGTGAACAATTTAATAACATTATAAGTTTACAAAATCTGCTAAAATTTTACACTTTATTTAAACCAAAATTATGCTGTTACCAAAGGATAATAGGTCCGCCATCTCTAATAGTTTGCTTTATTGGATTTGGAAAAGTCATATTATTTTAGGAATTTATTTTCTTCTCTTTTATTATTACAATTAAAATCATGACTTTTTCGAAAAATATTGTCGCTCAAAGAAAAACTTGTCTCATCGTCCATAGTTGCCTTCATATCTTAAATATCTATTATTCTCTCAGTATATTCATACAACTTTTGCGTATCAGAAACCAATCGTATTCTTACTTTTCCATATTTTTGTGGTTGGCTTCTAAAACTTTTTCGGACAACAATATAATAAATTTTCTTTATAATTTAGAACTTATTAAAAGTACAAAAAAAAAAAAATGTATATAATAAATAAGAAAAATCAAAACAAATTGAGTGAAATTATGAAAATATTTTCGTTAAACATTTACACCAAAAATGATTATTCAGAATTTTTGCTTAAAATTATCCGTTTTAAATCTTTCTAGTGGCGAAAAAGAGAGTTATGCTTAAGCGTTTTTTATAAATAAATTTGTTTGTGTCTTTAAAAAAAAGTATACTGTACATTTATTATTAATATTTTAATATTATTTATTATTACATTTATACTAGCCAAGCCCGGCGCGCGTTGCTACGCCCCTTAACAAGCACAATATGTGTGGAAAGTTTCATAAAATTTGGTCCAGTGCAAGTACCTCAAAATTATAAAATTAAGTTTCGCGAAGCCGACCAAATTGAAAATCAGTACTACTAATTGAAAAAAAATTATTACCGAGAGGAAAATATTTAATTGCAAGTTTTCGTAGCTATCACTAGCCAACAATTGAATTTTTGATAGTTAATATCTTGAAACATTTAAAGCCTAGATTGTAGTTTGTTATATTTTTTTAATTTGAAATTCTCTTTGGCGACCTCTGGTGGCTCCAAACAGGAATAACCTTATTAAGTTCTTTGAAATTATGTACTGTGTTATCATTGGAGACTGTCCGATGTTGAAATCGACTTTTGGACGGCTCTAGACACATTATTACTTTGAAACTTAGACCCCTTGATCAGCGCGTTCGGCGAATTTCAAATCAGACATATAGGTCCGCAAGTTCTCGCGTTATTTGCCAAAAATGCTTTGGTTTTTATTCTTGCGGAACGCATATACACAAGCCCGTAAAATTTGCATACTGTGGAGCAAATTAAAAATATTAAAAAAAAACCTCAAAATTTCAAAAACTAACAAAGAAAAGCCAATTTTTCCAAAAACAGAATTTCGATTGGGGCTCGTTAGATGAGGAAGCATCTTTAATGTTAGAATATCACGTTACATTGTCGAATTTTCTGGCTAGTGGACAAATCAGAATTTTGAGGGGCCCAGATACAACTAGTTCTCTAGTATGAAGGATGGACAGAAGTTTGCTGAATATCCTTCAATCAGATCATCATATCGGTTTACTTGTGTAGGTTTAGAATTAAAGAATTTGTTAGAGCAATTGCTTCTTACAAAAATCATAAATGTTAGCGACAAGATGTCAAAAATCAGCAAAAAGTAAGCGTGATCACTACATGTATCAAATGGAATAAGATATGTTAATATCATCTGTAGATATAGTATCATACATATTAGTCACACAGTCATCACGAGGGACTATATTATGAATGAGTTTAGATAATATTATGGTCATGTGTATAATAACACAATATTTTGTATAATATTTTATTGTTACTATATTCGACCAAAATATGATTCTTAAGCATAATAATAATATAAGTTTATAAATATAGATTAACTTTTGGCCTGGAGCACCAGGAAGTTGTTTCCTATGTCATTTAGTGTGCTGAATTCGAATTTGTGTTCGGTTTCATCTAATTTATTTTAGTTTTCGCAGTGGAGGCAGTTGCGTGATATATATTAACATAATTAGCCTGAAAATAATTATTTTTATTTTTCCCTAAAAAAGAATAAAAAAATCCCAAAAAACTGGGCTTTATAATAAATAAATATGCAATAGCTTGTGCAAACATTGGCAACACTGCTGATTTTTGCTTTCCTACATAAAGCAAATCACAGCCTGTGTTGTTTTTATTTTTTTTTTAGATTTAGAGTTGGCATACTCGTATACCAACCAAAAGGCAAGTAAGAAAATAAAATAAAAATGTTTTGTTGTGGGGTTTTTTGTTAAAACTTTAATGTTTTTGTTCGTGATTTTCTTGGAGTTACCATTTGATCTACGAAGGTTCAGGCATAAGACGTTTAAGGTTTTCTAAAAAGTTGGGTAAAGGTTTCCTGAGGAGCTGGCCTACGCAACCAGCGAAATTCGCATAGAGACCAGCATTAATAAATTGCATTATTTTATAATAATTATATAATTATGTCCTGCTCAGTAGCTTCAGAAATATCGTGGAAGTTGTGGCAAAAAAAATTTTTTTTATTATATATGTATATACAATAATTTATTCTATAACAGTAAACAACAAATGTATTTCATTATAAAAACAAAAATAAAATTTAATTTTTTACAATAACAATAATTTTAATGTATTTCATAAAAATATTTACTCATAATCATACTTGTTTTATAATTGTCAAATATTCTTTGTTCTTTGCAAAGTGAGTCTATTTTGAGTGCGTGCATTTGGTCTTTTAGTTTTAATCATTGCGATCTCCTCAAAAAAATATGTTTGTTTGAAGAGAGCATCGATCATGTGACAAATACTCGAAACGATCGATTTGAAAGTTGTGTATAATTTTAAGGACAATACTTTTGTTCGGATTTTGATCATAAAAAACTTTTGATCATACATAAATCAACAAAAATGTGTTCGTTCAAAGTCTCTGTTATATGTAAGTCTCGTCCTGTGGTATATGGCAACTGCTTCTTAAGATACATATTTGCAAATATAATCAAAAGTTGTGATTCGACTGTGAGAGTTGTTTCAGTTGGAAACCTTTCAACCCATATGTCTACAGTTAAAAAGTGAGCTTTTTGTGTATGTTTGTTTTTAATAAATCAAAAATTTAAAATTCTGTATACAAAATAATAATAAAATTTTTTTGTATTTTCCTTACACCCAAGACAAAATTTAATTCAACCTCGTGTCGAATCTCCTCAAGTTGTACCAGCGGTCCCAACGCGTATGACTTGATTTAGATTATGGATTCTTCAGTCATATTCGATCTTTGCTTGTACGTGTTAAATATATACGTGTATGTATTTGCGGTTTACATATTTGACAAGCAATTCAGTTGAAGTTCCTAAGGGACTTAGTTTAATACACTGAATTATTGTAAAGGTTGTTAGATCTTGATCTCTACTAATTGATGTTTATTTCTTAAATTGATTTATGATATAAATTTGCTAACCAAACCAAATTTTATTTAGCATAGGAAAAACATACAAACAATTTTCCCAAACATTGCACCTGGATAAGAATTTACCAAAAGCTTAATGAAAATTTATTCCTTTTGCTGCCATACATCATATTCCTTTATTTATTTATATGTTTTATTACATTCATCCTTATTACGAAACTAACATTTTATTTCTATGGAAATTTATTTGCCTTTTATGTTGTACTTTTACAAATTTCCATTATCTGTATTTCGGCTTTTCTTGTATTTGAAGCATTCACATACCTATAAGTAGTACCAGTATATGAACATTTTAATTTCAATTGAAAACTGCACACTGCTCATATCGTATTTTGCAGCAAAAGCATGTTTTACTATAAGGGAACTCACTCTTGGTTGCAAACAACCTTTGCAAACCTTGTAAATGTAGCAAGTCTAGCAAATATGCTACATTTTGCAAAACCATAACAACAAAATGTATGAAACTAAGATTTGCTACACTTGAGCAAATATGCTATGGCAAAAATCATTGCAGACTGGTAATTTGCAATGCTAAAACAGCTGTGTATTTCATTTTATTTTTAAATTCAAAGCTACTAGACACCTGTGCCTACAAAGTTTCACGACGATAGAACCGTCTCAACAACTGCCTGTGAAGACTTAAAATTGAAGCTAAGACTGTTAAAATTTTTTTGCTAAAATAGTAAGAAATAAAATATCAAACGAAACTCCATTAGTTGATAAAAGTTTTTAGAAAGTTTAAGCAAACACCAAATACTTTCTTTGCGTAAACATTTTGGAGGTGGCGTTAGCGATTATGTACTGGCCGCGGCTTAGCTTATTGCATGCGGCAAAGTTACCTTATGTAACTCTGTAATAAATTTTCACACTTTGTGGCAGAAAATCATTCGAACTGTGCAAAAATTGCAGATATGCAACGAAGAGTGATTTCCTCTTATATTATGTTATTGCACAAGTTGGCAGACATAAATATGTGTTATGAGTAGACAAACTATTACACCGAACTCTGTGATTTTCACACATATGCAGTATAAAGGTTTTACAATTTCTAAAAAAAAAACTCTTTTAAACATAACTGACTCGTAATAAGCTTCAGAGTTTAAATCAGGCTTCTACGAATTTGCTACTTTTAAATTTATACGGAGTTACATAAACAAATGTGGTTAATTTATAGACCACAAGGCAAGACAATTAACGCTAGAGTTTATCTTGAAAACAAACACAATTTCTTGGATTATAATAGGGATATGTGGTGCAAAAATAATCCGCACAAGAACATAAATGTAAAAATAACGCCAAGTTCCTATCCAAACCTCTCGGCTGTAAAAAGTACTGAGATAAAAATGAAGACCATGTTCCATTAAGTCTTCAATAATGTAGCAATAAGCAATAAAGTTGGCAGCGTTACCATTCAATGGCTAAAGTTGCATTTTGAAACTTTTCTATGGATTTTGACTTCATGCGCGCCTTTTTCAAAATTGTCTAATATTGCCACATTTGACAAATTTTTACGACTTTTTACAACTTTTTCGCTTTTTCTATTTCTATTATTTATATTATTTTGTTACTAAAAGTGTCTTTATATAACTACAGATGATTAATCTGCTCTTGTTTTGTACTGTGTGTTGGAGTTGCCAATAAAATGGACTAAAAACTGCCACGTTTCGCAGACAAAATCGTCTAATTTCAAGTAGCTCAATCTGCCTTTATTCGTTTTAATACAAATAAAATCCAGTGTGTTACCGGCTAGACATGCAGGAATATTAGAGAAAACATAGTCACGTTCTCTTTAACGTTTCATCGTCTGTGGCTAAGCTTTCTGTTGAAAATAATCATTAATATTTAGTTCCCAATATTTTCTTTTTTTGTGTTTCATAATACACCTTTGCATCGTCTGTATCGATGTTTACTCTTCTTGATGTCTTAATTCGTTGAAAGCAGTCTTGCTGTGATGTTTATTTGCACAGATTAATAGTAGATACGATATTTACGCAGAACTCAGATTGAGTTTATGGTATTCTCCTGTGGTTTCTTCGTTGGTATCTAAAAATGAAACTAGGTTTTTAAGATATATAGCTTGCAAATTCATGTGTATGATAGTTAAGCATTAAATGTGTACAAAATTAACCCTTAAACGCATTTTAAGTTTTGGCTTATTTCTGGCGTTTAAGTTGAGTTTTGAAATTTAGTGTCTTCGAAGTCTTATAGCAGACGTTAATGGCAAATATTTTTGCGCGTTCTAAATTGTTTCAAGGGAGTGGTTTGCCCTTTTTCAAGAAAATAAAAAAGACTCACACAGCGAAGAGTTAGAGCGTTAAAATATTGCTCAAAGATATTCTCCGTAATATTCTAGAAGATTTGCTGAACATACCTTATATAAAGTGTAAGGAACTCAATATTTCCTACGCTGATTAATTAAAGCAATGGTAAAATAAATTCCAGACGTAAACTTTCAAAAGGCCGATATACGTTCCATTATCAGAAGGTTGACACGACTCACGCTTTAACTACCAAGAACTCCCTAATTAAAACAAGGATCTAATAGCACGACAACCAATATTAACAAATATTATAAACACAACTGACCTTCCTTTTATATTCCGAAAATTGCACAAAGAAAAGTGACTTCATGCGGTCATAAGTATTGCATATTTTAATGCTGTAAAAATACCACCAACAACACTACAATATATCACGAGCAATGCTTATGGAAATTAAATAACAACAAACAAGTTGCAATGCAACACCATATAACATCTGAAAAGAGGACACAAATAACATGAAAACACTAAAACAAAAAAAAAGTGGCTGACAGAAACCAACTATGAATATGTAACGGATGTAAACACGAAATGAGATGCTTGACCGCATCCAAAAGGCACCAACCAAAGGCTCTAGTGTTTAACTACAGGTCGTGTAGTACAACTTTGATTAATCTTGTGTCCAAAGATACTCTGTGGGATCATCATCAGTATCAATGGAGAAATAAAAAGCGAGTGCCAGAAAGGAAGGAAGCACAACAAGCAAACACTAAAATTATTTTTCCCTGTAAAAGCAAGCAAATAAAAGAAGACGACGATGATGATGATGATGACAAAAACATGAAGAGACAACCAGTAACCAGTAACGACCCTAACAACACTGGCCACATAGAAATGTATGTGTTGGTGCGTTGGTGATGAAAATAAATGAAGTTATTTGTAGTCTGTAGTGCAAGATTTGCTGGCTGCAAACAAATGGGTTGGAAGCTTGATGCGAGAAAAACTAAATTATACATTCATTTGTAGGGTTTTGCTACTCGAAGGTTTTAAGTTTGAAAAATATGCAGGAAGAAGCATGTCCTTGCAGTTGTGTGTCGACTTGTTGGTTTTAAATTGCTCGTAGGTGTTATCTTTGTTTAGAAGTTTTGTCCATGTGGTTGTTAAGAATGGCACTCTATACTCTCGTATTCAATTTAACATCGCGTGTTGTTCGAAATATGCAACTTCATACACATAATCTTATATGTACGTGGTGGCAAAAAATCCTTCATAAACAAACACAATTACATAATGCATTTATAAAATGTGTAAGTGTGCAAGTGTGTGTGTGTGTGTGTGTGTGTATATGTTTTATAAGCATACTATGTAAAGTGAAGGGCATTCCAGCACTTATGAATACCGATTACATTGAACAACAACATACAACTGGTAACATTTCTACACTTTAATGCTGTCATTCTGTTGTTTTTTTTTTCTGCGTTATATTTTCATAAACTCATGTTATTTTGTTGTAAAACATACAATAAAGTTCATTTATCTGTAGTTATGGAAATGTGTGCTTGCTTACAGTGCAACACAAAAAAATTAATGAGAACTTGTTAAGGCGAATTTATTAACATGATTAATTCCAGGAAAGAAGAGTCAAACAGGGACATAGGATAATATTATGCAAGTGTAAATTATAATTAAATATAGAGGGTTACACTTGTGCTATATTTTAACCGGTTTCCAAAAAACCAGCGGTTTTGCGGGAAGTTTCGTTTTATCATCTCTTCATGCTCTAAAGATATGTTGACAGTTCTCCTATCCTTCGCGGACGAGAAAGGTATAGAGTAAATTTTCGTAGCAATTTTGATGTTGAAGGCAAAGAATATTTTGAAGGTGACAAAGTAGAGGCATTAGTCGATGAAAATCTCTACCAAACACAAGTGGATCTTTTAGAATTCCTAAGAATAATAATAGAATTTGAAAGCATTAGTCTGCATTCAAAAGTAAGGAAAGTGGGTGCCACATAACTTTCCCTCATCAGCTTACTCATTATCATATTGCTGTACTGACAAACAGAAATTGTTATCTCATCCGCCTGATATCCCCAATCTTTTCGCTATTTGTTTCCATCGATGCAGCAAAACTTGGCTGAAATACACATTACTTCTGTCGAAGTTATTAAAATTGGTTTGGTTTGATTCTTTTCTCAACAGGCAGTAGTTTTCGCATCCATTCCCAGAAAGATAGAGAAAAGTCGCAGCAATTTATGGAAGTTAATCAAAAAAAAAAAAAAAAAAATACTAAGAGTACTTTTTTTGTACGGTCAATATCTTTATGTTAGTCGAATAGATTTGTTCTATCAAAAAATAGCTCCATTTAAATATACTGACTTCCTGTGTATAAACTGCTGAGTCTGGACTCAGTTCCAACTAACTTGCAATCGCGTTTGAGTAATGATATATAAAAGGCAAGAAATAGCACTGTAATTTCTAGAACAATTCCTATGAAATTATAGCATTTGAAATACTGCAGTGTTAAATAATAAAATTATTCGCCTCTACTAAACTGGTATAAAAACAATCAATACCAAAGCTGTAATATTATTAAGCTGACACTCTTAGGATCATGACAGGGACTGAAATAAATCAAAATTTATTGTGAAGACTTGTCTTCATTTGATTACTTCATTGTACTCTACTTCATATTAGATTAGAAATATTAATAAAAAGAACTGAGCATGACGCTGGACTATCCGTATTTTATATACTTTAAAACCTAGAGAGGTCTTTATTCATTAAAGGTTTTATCTGCTATTTTGTTTTGGCCTTTGAGTTGTTTTAATGCTGGATGATCGTGAATATATCTGGATAACATTAAGCTTAACAGAAGGCTAGAGAAATAGTACATGATTAATATGTGAAAGACAACTCATGAAGTTTCCATCAAACTACAATTTAATTGGCTGAAAATCGTTCCAATACAATTTGAGCCCTACACAAAGGGCGATATCATTTTCATACGCTTAAACACATAAATTTATTACAGCGTTTTGCTTTTTGGTTTCAGAAACCCAAGGACTGAAAAGGAGCTTCAGGTTCATGTCTTTGCTGCACTTAAAATAAAATTGCAATTCCCAAAATGCAGCAAAGATCTTTTTTTTTTAATGAAAGACGATTTTATTAAACTGTATTAAACCAAAGTTGCCGCATATCACAGGAATCTTATTTAGAAATTAGGGGGTTACTGTTGTCACAATTAATTATAACTTTTTGAATGCTTTATTTATCGATCTGTTGAATCTTTATAATAAAATTAAAAATAAGTATTCGACTCTTAATAATAATTACTTCTTAATTGATTGAATCTATAACAATTAATGTACTGTACTTTAAATCTTACAATACTAATATTATTTATTAAATTGGATCAAGAGAGTGTTCTCGCTAAGCTCAAGGGTTTGGTTGGTTCGTTTTAGCCTCTATCGTTCTTTGAACAGCAACAGATCAAACAAAACAGAACACAAGAAAGTGTATGTGGCTGCTCTTATTACGAGTATACAATGGGGCGCTGACTGAATGTCATTTATCCATTGGTTTTATAATACATTTGCATAGTCAAATTTTATACTCTTCAAAGCCAAGGTTCAGTTTTGATCACTGTTCCAGTGAAGTTGAGCCGATTTAAATTTAATATTGATCTGTAGTTGCGGGGATGCTAACGCTGGATCGCGATTTACACATATAAATGCAGTTTCATCTGCAAACGTTGGCATATCAGTTGTGTATATAATATCCAGCAGCAGCCTTAGTATGCTGTCTTGAGGGGCACCAGCAGATGGGTGCTTTGAATTTGACAATTGATCTTTTGGTCGAACTATAAACGTTCTGCCTGTCAAGTATCCCTTGAGAAATTTGTGAGTATGCTGTAGCAGCTTTCTTTTATTTAACTGTGCCAAATTGTTAGCATTTGCAGCTGGCTTAATCAAAGATCAATCACATTCAGACACTTCTATTCAATTTAGAAAAATTTGTATTCACTGTTATTATGCAATGCTCGTTTTATGTATTAAAGAGATCTTAGCCATTAGCTAATTTTGACAAAACTTGCGATATTACGTCACGCCCAGGAAGACCTTTATTGGTGCTGAGGGAAACACATACTTCGGAAATATGTTTGCACAGGCTTGTCAACACTGCTCAAGTAATATAGTTCCGTGGAGGAAGGGTTTAATAAGACTCACAATTAGATACGTCACAGAAAACTTGTTGGCAAATAATAACCTGTTACATTTTGGACAAGCCCAATAGCCACCGATATACCACTTACAGAAAAAATAGACTCTCCTGGAGTTTCTTATTGACTTGTTTGAAATAAATCTGTAATATCCAAGAATCCTCAAATTACCAGTCAACAAAAAAATATTCATAGCCCAAAATGTATATACAATAGAATAATTAAGTCCATTGTTTTTTGTTTAAAAATAATTTATTTGTTTCACTGTCGTATGCCTCTGGAGACAAGTTTTTGTGTTTCCTCTTTACTTTTGCGATGTTGTGGATGTTTCTGTTTGTATTTATTAAAGCATGTTTGAGCATGAATTTTACAAAAAAAGAACTTTATAACGAAAAAACTTGCACACTTACACAACACGAAAAATGCACATGTATGCATCCTTGTCTTTGTTACTGGCTAAAACAATAGCGTAAAATCATCACACTGCTGCGTAGGAATGTTATAAATTTTGTCAGTATGGCATCTACATGTTCCGGTTGGCAAAAAAGGAAGTGTTTTATAGTTGACTTTTTTGACAATATGAGAAAAAAGTAGAAGAAAATTATTTGCACACAACAGTACATGGACACACACACACATAGAGTCAAGTAAACGAAAGTGTCACTAGCACACCGTACAGTATATTAGATTAAGAACAAAATCATTTTCGCATAGCTAAATTAGAATTTTATTGTTTATAAGAGCTGAAGGGATTTTAATTATAAATTCTTAAACTAAAGTATTATTATGTAAAGTCAAATGCAGAAATTGTAAACGTCTCACAATTCTTTGGCCCCGCATAACAAAAGGGCAAAAATTGAAAGGGTGGCCATTTTGCTTAAATACTATAAAACAAGAAACAGATAAAATCTCCGGTAGAGGTATGTTGGTGAACGCAGAAATTCATCTCTGAAGCCTTTCGAAACAATTCACAGATAGGCGATGTTAATCAAGGTTATAGTGGAGTAAAAAGCTTAAAATATACTGAGATATTTCTCCATGTGAGTTAAGTCGCCTTTATATGGAAGAACTGTGCGCGGGGTGCAATCCGCCACATAGCGCACGTTGAACACAGTTTAATGACTTGTTTGCAAGACTGTAAAACAAAGCCGATGCACGACCTAATAATAATTAATATTTTAAAGGTCTGGATTACACAGTTTAAAGAAGTTAATTTTCAAAAAGTTCGGTTACTAGTGGCAGGAAGGATCCCAAATATCAGAGGTCTGATATAGAATTAACGGTGCGATTGAAACACCGCCAAAGACGTAATTGAAAACGTATTCAAGCCATTAACCACGATATTTTGTATCCTGTTAACGGACTTAAAATGGCGACACATTAACGAAAATGGGATGTATTTGGGGTTTAGGCAAAAAAAAAAAAAAATCAATAGGCATTTAACATTTTTATGACTCTTTCTAATGAGTCTTGTATAAACGCCACAATCCGTTCTAATGAGCATTCTGTATTATAGAGATGAAATGCATTCATCATGAAATCAATTTACATCTCCAGAATTTTTTATCTGGAGTTTTGCAGGGATATACCAATAAACCCTTATTTATGGAAGCTTTCAATATCAACATATCCCAAGCCATCGCTAAAACTCAGCCAGCTTTTTGCGGCAGTCGTCACGATTCAATAATGATGCGACTTGCAGGCACGAAAATACTTTCTCTCTTAGCTATTTTAGCAACAAAAAAAAAACTCTACACATATCATCTTAACTCAGGCAGCATGAATTTCATATAATTTACAAGTGAATTCATAAAATTCTGTACTTTTTTATACACGGTCTTCTTTATGCAAAATCTTTTGTTAAAACCAAAGAACTGTAAAACAAAAACAATAACTTGCAAAATTTATTAGATTTTTATATTAATAAAATAAAAATGTTTCGCACTGCATATTATGCTTTTTATGTCTGCACATTACGAGAGCTGCGACTATTAAAATGCTAAAAAATAACTAAAAATAGTTTTCTTTAAATCACAACGAAAATATTTATTCAATTTATAATTGTTCCGTAGAAGGTAATTTTTTACTTCGGACTAAAATGGGATAAAACTGCCAAAGTTGTGCTTTTTCGGAGTTTTTAAAAATCTTGGCAAACTATGAGCATCGAAAACAAAATAATATTGCAAATAGTTTCCATAGGTGAGGTAGCTGATGCTCGTGGATCTTCAACAATTAAATCGTAACTTACGTATGTCACAAACACAATTTGCAACCTCAATGCATATAATGTTATGTATTATACAAATAAAATAGGAAATTTGGAACAAGTGGAGGCTTAAATTTTTGTGTTAGGAAAAATTATTAAAAATCGATTTTCGGCTATTTTCAGCCAGCATTTATCTGTTAATTTATGCAGTAGAAATTTCATCTATAGAAGCAAACCAATCTGGCTTACCAACTCCTTCTGTACCTTTTGTGCCTAAGATCAATTTATAAATTAATCTTTAAACAATACTGCTAAATCAAATCAGTACTGAAGTCGGAGAACGTAGCCCGATAACAGCAAATCGCAAGAGCTCAGTGTTAAACATACGCCTCTAATCAAAACAAAACATTAACAAAAAAATTATGTTTTTATTTCATCGCCCTGAACTAATTAGGTTTCCAATTCACAAAGGATAGTTCAGGCGGGCAGATAAAATTAAAATTCATCTTAAAGTCGATGTTGTAGGTCACACGATTTTTCAGCAGTATATGTTAAAATTAGTAAATTTTTCATATTCTTGCAAAAAATAAAAATATAAAAAATTTTTATAATTAAACTGAAATACGTCTTTTCTCAAACGTTTAAAAGTTGCAAGTTTATAATGGACCCAGGTAAAGTAGTCTACGGTTGAGATATGGCTAGTTTGATATTTTTGTTGCAAAACTATTATTGTTGTTACTTTAAAATATTCCAAACTCAGAGTTTTTTAATACTTGATTTCCACCATGCATTATGTTAAAATATCAACTTTGTTTTATATTTCACTTTGCATTTGCTTTAGTTGTTGTAGTTAGTATATTTTCTTTTTAGTTTCAATTGTTGTACTTCATTTGTTCACTCAAAAAATATTATTTTGTGTTAGTATAAAAATAAAATCGTATTGAACACACGAATGTGCTCCTGCTTCTTATTAACGGAATTTCCAATGCACTAAAAATTTAAGAGGTATTAGCTTTTATTAAAAAAATCCATTGAGGTTTTGTTTAATAAAACCTCTTCTTGCTAAAACTTCCACAAGCTTTTTAGAAGATCTTTAACATATATGAACGTTTGCTGATTTTATTGAAAGATTAAGAAATAAAGACTGCATTTGAACAACTTCAGTGTCACATATGTACATGAGCTAAAAAAAGTGTAGAACAAAAGCAAATCCAGGGAGATGTGCTCATGTGACGTGTTTCCCCAGCAGGCAAAATTTCCCGCCAATAACAATACCAAATACCACGCTTTAAGGGGAAGCCCACGTTCACTGTTTGGGTATTAACCTAACGATGACTAACTTGCATATTGAGGCAAAAATAACGGCTATAAAATTTAAAACAAATCAATTAGGCGTATTAATAAATAAACAATAAATACAAAGTGCTTTTTTGTAAATCCATTATGATGTCAATATACACATATCGCACTCAGCTGTGTGGTACTGCTTGCGCATCAAATATCTCGAAGTTACAAAGAAGACATTCAAGGATCTTACGACCTTTTGTCTGCGTTTCCTGGTATATAAGACATGAAAATAACCGTAGAGATTCAAAAGTTCTTACTATCCAGGAGAAAGTAAAAATATGCTTGTGAATATACGTAAACAAACTAGTGGTCCGTCCCAACATTCTAGTACGGGATTTATTGACTCAAAAAGAAACTGACCCAACACAAATCCTAGCATTTATATAAAGATTCAAATACAATAGAATATTTATTGCATGGTAAATTTCTTTTAAAAAGATAAAATGAAATAAAATTAAAATAAAAAAACAACTTTGTTTGAGATCCTATTTGTTCTTGAATTTTCCTTAAATGAGTGTTTATAATCGAATAGGTTACTATTTTCTATTGGTGGGACATTGAAGCAGAAATATTACTTTTTGGGATCCTTTTCGACACCCTTCTTTCATTTCAGACCAGCGATTTGTAATTTAAGACTGCCTTCCTTCCACTGAATCTCGTGTTACCATGAGTGCAGCAATTTGATACTGTCTCGTCTGGTAACTACCTGCATTCTTTATCAGCACGGAGTCTATTTTAAGTGCTACGATTTGTCTAAGGCTTAGGTGCCCTTTAGCATTGACATTCCTGAGTATTATGGCAGCCACTGCAGGACATGATTCAACATTTTTTTAAAAACTAGTTTCAATATTAAAACTAAGTAATTTAATTTTTAGGCATAAGTTCCTTTTCTTTATTCGTGCTATTCAGAAAGAGAATGTATTTGATATGATACCTTTGAACACAATAACAATGAAAATAGAACCATACGAGATGAAATGGAAATACATACAATGATTTCATTGCCAAACAATGCACTATAGGAAATTTTACCCCTTTTTTTGGTCAAAATTAATTACAGCCAAACGGCAGGACCAATTTGAATGATTTTTTTTTTGACATGACTTTTGGAAGACTATTAAGAGGGAGGAAGGGATCCTTAAAGTTTTGGATACACTAAAAAAAAACGTTAGTAAAGTTAACTAAAAAATTAAATAAGAATTAGTTCCAAAGTGGTTTCCAAGGTTATAGGTTTTCGTATCTAAAATTTTTCAGATCTTTGATAGATTCTCTGGTGTTCTAAAATGTTTTTTTACAAATTTTTTTCGAGTGTACTTTAACTTTCAAAGATTTAAAGAAGTAACAAACAAAGTTATCTTTTAAACAGATTTTATTCAAAAATTTGGTATTCGAGTTCCAATTCGTCAACTACATTTAAAAAACGTGGGTTCAAAATGCCGCAGTTGAAATTTATTAAATCCGGAAGGTGATTTATTGTCCTACAGAAATATTATGGTTTTATGGCTAGCATGTGCTAGCATTTTTTTTGGAAGTCTAAATAAAATTCCAATTCAAAATTCCATAAGTTCATCTTAAGGTCACTTTAATTTTCCCAATTTAATCAAATGAAAATGTGCCTCGTCACTCATTATGATTTTTTCATGAAAATCGGGGTTGTCATGGTAGAGCTGTAGCATCCAATTGAAATATGTACGGTGGCGTAAATGGTCTTGCAAATCTTTGTGCAAAATTGTGGCCAAAGTTGTTGTTCGAAGACCAAGCTACCGAATATTTTTCCATAATAAATTTGCCACGTCTCTATTTCACGACTGCAAAATATGAACTGTCGAGACTAATGTTTACCAAAATGGCGGCAAAATAAAGTAGTATACCTTCCCGGCGGACACCCTGTATTAAGCTAAATGAAAATAAAGCTGGAGCAAAATACTTGGTGCAGCGCAGTATGAAGACTTCTACTTTAAATTAACATACATTAGGAAATCGTAATGTATAACACATTGTTAAGTTAAATCTTATTAAAGTTTTTCTTAAAATATTATCCAATATTATTAAATTTTGCTAGCTTGTTTCAAAAATAATATTTTCTATATTTCTGCACACGAAGTTTCATTTAGGCTGAAGAAATTTGTAGACTTCAAAAGGCAATAACCCAACACAGATGTAATCCTGCACACTTTTATTCCTTCCAATTTTCTTCGTTCCTGTGAAAGGGCTCAATTTGGTTCTTTACAAACAGCAAAAAAAAAAATATTTCGTAAAACCCGAAAGAAACAAAGCACTCCGTACTTTATAGAGTTCCTTTGGGAGTGAAATTTTCATTTTGGCGCACTTTTATAAAATCTACTCGCACAATAAAAATACAATAAAATTTTGTTCTCTTAAGCTTGCGAATTAAAATTCTTTGTAATAATTCGATATTTCAGAAAGAGTCTTGAAACAAACAAAATTATATTTTTTAGAAATTAGCAAAGAGCTAACAAAAATTGGGAGAAAAGCACTAAAAAGTTAAGGCGTAGCACTGCTAATTTTTTATATCTCTTTCAGGCACTTTTTGTTTTACTGTTCAAAAGATAAAAACACGAACAATAAAAGAAAAGAATCAGTATCACTTTGTTTAAATTCCACGTCTCTAATAAAAAAATTCTTTCCATCTCCTGGTACAAGGCTTATCTAAAATTAAATCTTTTATTTTCGTTTAACACATGTAGCACAAAAAAAGGGCTGCAAATATACGCCAAAATACGGCAATAAATAATTTTTTATTAAAAAATATTTACAGCATTGCAAAATTTAAAACAAAATCCTGATATTTTACGCAAAACATTCATAGAAACAGATTTAGCTTCAAGCAGGGCTTGTCAGATTATTGTCACATTATAGAAACAATCTCACAAATAAATATACATACAAACGGGCATACATACATATGTATATGTGTATGTACATTTCTTTATGTGTTTGAGAAGTCTTTGCATGTGAAATCACTAGCAGGCAAGTCAAAATTTAATTTTGTGGCACATGAAAACTTTTATTGTGAATCCTACGGCTGATGCTACATCTACTTTCACAAAAGATTGTTAACTATTCACAGATACATACATATGTAATACAAATATCAAGATTTGCCCAGGCAGGCGGTGGCAAAATTATCCCACCCAACAAAGAAATCACAAACAACATCACTTTATTTTCCCTTTAGCTTGACACATGGCTTCTAATGATATTCAATAGCTGAAATATTCCCTTTATAGCAAAAACTGTCACACATCTTCAGATAGCAGTACATCAGTTTGCCACAGAGGCCAAACAATGACAAATTTCTCGCATTGAAAAAGTTTTATAGTTGTTTATAGCAAGAGATTTTCAAAAAGAAATCCCGATTTCGCAAATGCTACTATTTCACAGATTGTTTTGTAGCAAGACAACCGTTTACATCAACAAATGCTCAACTGAACTGATATCAAACTACATTGCGAATTAAATTGAGTCCGTCTTAAAAAATTACTTATCCAATTTGGATCCAACTACGAATACTGATTATAGCCTGTGCAAAGCTGTAAAACATATGAAACAACGCTTTTTAATTCCCACTAGGGCCACACCTGTGCTAAGGACACACACAAACAAGCAGATCCCTGTGCAAACCTCCTTTAAAAAGTTTTCGTTCTAAATATAAAAAACACATGTACCAGCCCACCGCATATAAGCGATAGTGTAATTGATGGCACGGACCAGGCCGCAATACGTTCTCTATATTAAGCAGCTTACCATAACCTTCTGTGAGAAATAAAATGTTCAATTTAACGCTGCCCTAAAAGTTGATTATTTTCCCTCCTCTTGGATGAAGTTATAATTCTCAAAGCCGACTCAGACGCTAATCAAATTGTATTGTTAAGGCCAATGAGGTTACTATCCATCTTATCGAAGATTTTTGAGAGATTACTCCATGTTTGAACAAGTAAAACCTCATGGCAGACCATCAGTTTGGCTCTCGAGCAAGACATGGAACTATCCATAGAATCGTTGTCTTTATTAGGTCGTTTTTTGAGAAAAATATTATTGTGCAACCTTTCCATATATATGTAGATTTCTCAGGCGCTTGACAAAGTTTGGCATGTTACTTATCAAAAGAAACAGAAAACTGCACAGAACACTCACAAAATCCTCAAGAGCTATTCTATAAGGAGAACGTTTATGGTTAGATCAAAAGATCAATTTTTACATTCCAAGCAAATATCTGATGTTGTTCTTCAGGCACACAGCTTTCCAACACGCCCAAATACTCATACATCAACGTTAGCAAACAACACTGCATTTATAAGTGTAAATTGAGACCCAGCGTTACCATAACACCTAGAAGTCTGGCTAAATAGGTGGAAAATAAATGTTAACCCGTCGGAATGTGTAGCTGTAACCTTAATGCTAAATGATATTACTGTTATGTAGTATCACGTTAAATACTTACCGCTGCCTAAAGTTGTCTTGACATATCGAAGAGAAGATAGCGGCTATGAAATTTAAATCTACTTAACTTCGATCATTAGTCAAAGCACATACGACATTAAGTTGTAGGCCACCGCAATCGCATCAAATATGATATAAGATATAATGAGAACATCCATAGAGACATAAATGTTGCTATTATCCGGAAAGAAATTAAAAACTACTCTCAAAAATACGTAAACAAACCAATAGCTCATTCCAAATCTCTGCATAATATCTGCTGCAGTTCGAAGTACTCCAGAGGCTAAAAAGAACTGACTCATTGATCCTAGGGAGATGGCTCACCTAATTTAATGTTAGGAATATCATTCTGTTAATAAGATTTAAATATAGTAAACTAGTTTTTACACAGAGGGCCATTATTAATTGTTTTAGGATCATATCCGATATCGACATACTATATTCCTCTCAAAATAATCACATAGCAGCACTTGGAACTCCTGTCCAGTTCAAGGCAAACTATTTGATTGTAGGCTAATAGTTCCAAAAAAAACCTTCTAAATTTGCCAGTGAACGGCAATGAAATTTAATCCATGATAAGCATACAATTCAATCCTGTTCTGTAGTTTCCCCGAATATCCAGTTTAATGCCAAGTTAATTTATTTTGCTTAAATGCTTTTTACATAAAACCAAAAGT
Organism: Phania funesta; assembly: GCA_963932375.1. Classification (NCBI taxonomy): domain Eukaryota; kingdom Metazoa; phylum Arthropoda; class Insecta; order Diptera; family Tachinidae; genus Phania; species Phania funesta. Next base: position 94,642,518 of record OZ010653.1, on the reverse strand, counting down.
GCTTCCAAAAGTATGAAACAATTTCGAATTTTATTTAGTAAAAACAACGTAACTCAAGCGTCCATTATTGTGTTATCGACACCTACGTTTGGGTTCTGGTGAATTAATTCCGAAGTAAGCACTCATTGAGGACACACGTTGCTATTTATGAACAAATATGACGATTATTTATCACTGTTTAGTTGATCTCCATTCATGTTAGGGACTAGGTAACTGTCATTGTGGTTAAGGTCAGACGCATCCCTTGGCTTGACTAAGGCCTTATTAATGGTAGTGTTACTATATATCGTGTGATATATTTATATCTGTTTTAGGTCTTGACTTGCGAGGAAGTCGCTGTGCATGCATTCCAGTCTATCGTACTGATGGTCTTCAGGTCCTGCTGAGAGTGGTCCTAGTTGATTTGGAAGTGATACATCTTGCTATTGCGTTATATGGCATGCGTGATTGGCTTTCCGCTATTGATATACGCGAATCAAAGAGTTCTTAGATGAGTTCCTTGTTTATAGGTTTAGGACTAGACGGATGATGTAATCTTTGTAATCGGACACGCTAAATTTGGCTTTGTCTGAATCTGGAATTCTGCCTTAAAGGGCATGGTCCCGTTAATTTTGCTTACGAGAGGTCTGTTCGAAACTTTCGATTGTGGATGTGGTAGGATGAGAGAAAACTGGAAGCACGTACTGCTTCATTGCCCTTATATGATGGCATTAGAAATACAGATGTTATTGGTACCACCTTAGAACACACTTGGGATTCTAAAAGGCTCCGCAAATATCCCAGAGGGGTATTCAATAGGAGGATAATTCTAAATGAATTTAGTCAGCCTTTTTAGGGTCTTCATATAGGCCGGCAGGAACATAGCTACGGTTGTCGTAGAGGAGTACACTGTCAGAAGTTTAGACTTATACCTCCTCATGCTGGCGGCTGGTAACAGGTTCCTAGGTAGGTCATGTCTCCGCTAGGAGTCTGGCTAAATAAGTCGAGCGGAGAGAAGTTAAGACTCTCTTATAAAAAATCCCTAATCCACGGTGGAAGAGCATACGCCGGGGATGCGTGGCAAAGAGGGTGCTTGGTCTCTAGTATGCGAACTCTGGATACCTGCCGACCTCCAGTTTAAATCAGACTTACCCATGCATAAGGAGCTCTGTGTGGGTGGACACTTTTTCTCCTTTACTTGTGGGACAGAATTAAGAAACAAAATATAAAAAATAATAAAAATAATAAAAACAACCCAAAACGGACCGAGAGAATCTGGAAGGGATGAGTCAGGATGCTTCGAGAGAGGTGGACAGATTAATCCCTGAAGGAACTCCGGTTGTAATAGGCCATAGGAGAAACCCGGAGATGGACAAGTGCGCCTCGCAAATGGTGGACGAGTTCATCTGCAAAGATACTCCTAAGGCGTTGTACCTTGAGACTCCTATAGGGTCGGACAAGGAAGCTTCAGACGAGGCGGAGAGGTTAATCTCTGTGGGAACTCCGGTATTTGGCTAATGGAGGAATTCTAAGGGGATAGACACCTCGCGAGGGGTTGAAGAGTTAGTCGCCAAAGATACTCCTGAGGCAATGGAGGTGAATGTGAAAGAACTGGACGCACCTACCCAAGTTGGGTTAGGTAAGTCTGTTTCGGAAGCAGGAACCTCAAACATTCCCTGCAACGCTGAGTCGGAGTCTTTGCAGCTCAAAACAAAAATTGTGAGGCGAAGGCAGAAGAGGAGACGTCAAAGGGAGAAAAATGCTATTGAGAAGATGAAAAATCGGATTGATAGCCTTTTAAGCGAGGAGACGACTCCAGAAGTTGAAAGACCTTTGAAGAGGTTTAAGCGTGACAGCCCTAAAATTTCGGAAAAGGTCCGTAAACAGAAGGAGAAGAATCCTCAAAAAAAGCTCATTGGACAACCCTCAAAAGTTGTCGAAATGAATGTTGCTAAAAAGGGCACTAACCGGAAGCAGAACAGTAGTGAAATTACTAATGTTAGGCCGAAGGTTGGTACAAAAGTGGGACCATCTTCTGCACAAGTTGCAAATAGAGATCTCACTTTAGGTGTCACTGACATATCTATGGAGGGTCTTCTGGAGAACACACATGTGAATGCCTGCAAGGCATCACTGCTGTGTGCTCAGGATAACTTTTGTGATGATGCTGGTTTCGTTGGTAATGCTAAGCTTGTTGATGGGTTTATTGTACTCACGTGCAAAAACCAATCGACGAAGAGCAGGGTGATCGAACTAGCGAAATCCCTGACCAATCTTTGGGAAGGGGTTAAACTAAGGGTCGATGCCCTGCAGGCGCTGCGAAACGAAGTCAGGATGATCGTAGTTGCTCACGGTTCTACCGATGGTAAAGACATTATCCTGAAAAGGCTGCAGAAGCAAAATGGATACGAGAAGGACATGTCTAAATGGAGGGTTACTCGCGCAGAAAAATTTGCTAATGCAGAAAATGAGAGCGTAGTGCTCACGATATGGTGTCCGAAGGAGGATTCGGAGGCCATCAGGAAAGCAAGGGGGAAACTCAACTGCGGACTTGACCAGGCTGAAGTAAAATTCAAGAGGAATGAGCAGTGAGCACGACGTCCTCCCTGGTGTGGGGGTAGGCAACTCTGAAAAGAGATGTCTATCAAGGAATGTGGTGGGCTCATACCAGGAAAATATAAGTATATGCCAGCTCAATCTTCATCACAGCAAAGCAGCATCAGCAATGTTGGTGCGATGTTTTGAGGAGGATAAGCTGGATATAGCCTTGCTACAGGAGCCCTGGATTGTCCAAGGCAATATGAGGGGCCTGTTTCAACAGAACGCCAATCTGTACCACTCACAGACTGATCGTAAATTAAGGTCATGCATCCTGGTGCGACATGGCGTACGAACAGTACCTATGACATATCTCTGCTCGCCGGATCTTACGGTAGTAATGATTGGCAGTGGTTCGGGATCATTTCTTATTGCGTCTGCTTATCTTTCCTATGAGACGACAGGTACACATCCGTCACTGGAGGTCGAGAACCTGGTGAGTTTCTGCAGGCAAAGAGGTATGGCGCTGATCATGGGCTGTGATGCCAACTCGCTTAATACGGTTTGGCGCAGTACAGACTATAACTACAGAGGACAACAATTGTTGGAATTTGTAGAAAGACACGATTTGCTGGTACTTAACAGAGAGGTAGAACCCACCTTCGTGGATTCACGAAGGGCAGAGGTGATCGATATCACTCTGTGCTCAGTCAATATGCTAGACAGGGTTAAGGACTGGATGTCTGACCACAGGGCAATCCAGTTCGATATACTGTATGGCAGTAGATGGAGGAAAGTCCGCAAACGTACAAGAATACCGAAGAATACTGATCAACCAGTTATGAAGAGTATCTGTCGGTACATATAGGAGGTACTCCATATAGAACACCTCGCAACACGGGCGAAATCGAGCGGACGGTGGAACAATTGAACTCCATGGTTAAGCTAGCTTTCGAGCATGCTTGTCCCTTGACAGTAGTGGATGAAAAAGATCCAACCTTGGTGGAACGGAGAAATTGAATCCATGAAAAATAAAACAAGAAAGGCCTTTAACCGATGCATATAAGGAGAAGAAGAGAGAGCTGAAGAGAACAATACGTCTTCGGAAACGAAGTACGTGGAGGGAATTCTGCTCTAATATGAGGGATACATCTGAAGTCTCTAGGATGGGGCTAATTCGCAAGAGCGATGGTCACATGACTGAGACAGTGGAGGAGACATTACAATCGCTAATGCAGGTTCATTTTCCTGAAAGCTTTAGTTCGAGTGACTCATGGACTCCTGTCAATAGGGGGGCTAGTGAGAGAAGACGAGCTGAGGCTGAAAGGATAATATCTCCGAATGGTGTCAGAAGTGCAATACTACCTTTTGCACCATTCAAAGCAGCTAGAATGGATGGAATTTTCCCAGCTTTATTACAGTGGGAAATAGATACCCTGCTTGATAGGATTAGGGGGAATATTCGTAGCCTGTCTAGCGACGGGATATATCCCAGTGGTTTGGAGGCAAACTAAAGTTGTTTTTCTTCCCACACCGGGTAAGAGGGACTATACTGACGCTAAGTCCTTCAGACCGGTCAGCCTAACATCTTTTCTATTGAAGACAATGGTGGCTGACTTTATGGAGAACCATACGCTGATGGATAGGCCCATGAGTAGATTTCAGCATGCTTATACAGCAGGTAGATCTACTGACACCGCTCGAGCTCGTCAGAGCAGCGCAAAGAGAAATTGTCAATGGCGGAGTTGCCCGGTCCGTTTTTATGGACATTGAGGGCGCCTTTGACAAGATCTCTTTGGGAAGGTGAGAAATGCTCTTACTGAAAGTAGGGTCGACCCCGTTATTAAAAAATGGATAAACGCTATGCTTCGGACTAGGGCTACAAATCTCAGAGATGGGAGAACCAAGATTCGAGGTAGGGTAGTTAGGGGGTGCCCACAGGGAGGTGTATTGTCACATCTTTTGTGGAACATCACCGTAGATGGCCTTCTTTGGAGATTGGACTCAATAGGCGTCCATACGATTGCTATGCAGACGATTTGGCACTAATGATTGGTGGTAGGTTCATCCGGGCCATTCAAGGTTGCATGAGACAGGATCTCATGGTGTCTGAGACATTGTGCAGTGACCAGGGTCTAACCATAAATGCCAGTAAATCCGACGCAATGCTTTTCACTCGTAAGAGGAAGGGTGTAGAGGTTGAAGCCTTAAAGCTTTTCGGATCGGAAGTAATGTGTCCAGGAAGGTGAATTATCTGGGCGTTACCCTGGATAAGGAACATACCTGGAATGAACACGGCATAAGAGTATCCTGGACCTCGCTGGGAAAGAGGTTAGGGCTGCTCAGATGCCGATGGAACGCATGAGTAGAAGAAAGGTAGTCGAGAGGCTGCATCAGACACTCATTGCGGAAGGCATTATACACAATGAGTGAACGACATCAGCATTTTTACTGATGGTTCTCTTATGAATGGCAGGGCAGGAGCAGGTGTATTCTTAGTTGAGCTGAACTTATCCTGTGGTCTGTGTCTGGGGAGGTAAGTATCAGTTTACCAGGCAGAATTGCTTGGGTTGCTGCATGCGATGGATCACTTGCTTGAAAGCCGAATGCATCGGAAAAGGGTTCTCATTGCACTTGACAATCAGTCAGTTATAAAACGCATCAGGCAAGTGAACGTATATTCCAAACTGGTGCTGGAATATGTTCTGAAACTAAACAGATGTGCCTCGTTTAATGAGGTAAAGTTGAAGTGGGTTAAGGGACACATAGGCACAGCCGGCAATGAAGCAGCAGACGAACTAGCAAAAAGGGGATCTGATGTGGATTTCTGTGGACCAGAACCCAGGGTTGCTCAAAGAGCCCCTCGGCAGGAAGGCCAGCAAGGTACTCGCGTATAATAGGGCTACTTTAAGCTGGATCACTGCGTTAGTGACAGGATATGGAAACTTCAAGTACCATCTGGCTAAGATGAAAGTCGTAGAAGATGATACTTGCAGACTATGCCTGGAAGAGGATGAGACGGTAGCGCACATTGTGTGTGAATGTCCAGCACTAGCTAGCATAAGGCTTAAGACCACGGCAGACACTTGTTAGATGTGAATGCCATGGGGGAACTAAGCCTTAGACAAATGCTAGCAATTACAAAAGACTCCGTGATGAGGAAGACTGGAATCACTTTAGTCAAGAGTAAAGGCTAGGGCTAGCACGAGACTCAATTGAAAGTAAGGTGGTTGTGATTACGGATCGGTTCCCTGAAATAAATTTGAGGAACGAAATGGGGGTCCAAAAGGGACCCAGAAAGTAAGTGTTCTGCTTCGATATCCCCCATCCATTAATAATAAAATAGGGTCTTCATAGGCGTCTGTTGTTACTGGTGTTCCCTAATGTTCGGGGGTCTCATGCTGTTGTCTCACCATTTGGCTAATGAGTAGCATCTGCTTTATTGTATTTTAGTTTTGGCAGCGATATCGGCAAGAGCTGAAGCCCGATATTGTTTTTTATTGTAACCGCTTTCTAATTTCCATGTGAGTTTAGGTTCTTCTCGTTCCTGATGGTGGTGCCAAAATATATGGTTACAAATCGATAATGATATGTTGTAGTTTGCTTGACTTGGGGTGTTGGTGGACCCATTGTGTCCACTCACTTATTGCAATGAGCCGTTGCAGCAATTGTCTACATTAAACTGCAGTATATCTGCCGGCAACAAGTTAGCACACGTTTTTTATGCAACGCAATGTATAAGCGGATTGTTGATCAAAAACTTTCTTGCTTTCTCTATCAATTTTCTGATTTTGGAAATATTTATGTGAAGTGTCATTGTCATATGTATAACATAAAGTGGATGCCTGGTGATAAATAATTATCATCAAAATCTCTTAATATCTTTTGTCGAGAGCGCTTCTAATTGTAATCGGCCTATTTTTGAAATCTACACACTTAAAGCAAACACGATATTTTGCGAATTTCTCGCCTTCAACAATTTATCGATAACATTTTACCGCTTGAGCTGGTAATATTTCTTGCAGTTCTGCTCTTAGCGATAATACTTTCTGTCTTTGAATGGACAATATATCAATTTTTTTCATACAAATTTGCTTGCCAGCGGCCATAGTACTGTGCGTTCTTTATGCTCCACTTCAATGTCGTATGAGTTGTTTATTTAAATACGCAAACATTTGCAACAGTAACACAGAAAAAAATGGAAACAAAAATTTAATACTCAGATTAAGACACGTTCCTTTTTTTCTATCGCTCGAAGCATTTTGATATATTTATGATTGTTTTTACGTGCACATAAACGGTGGCGTTCTTTTCGCCTTCAAGTTATTATGAGGAAAAATATGTTTTTAAGAATTGTTTTGTATCTTGAAAAAGACTTTAAAGGATATTCGTTTTGTTTTTATTGGACATAGAAAGTTAAGTAATACTCAAATGAACTGAGAATATTGACAAAAAATAAAATAGGATAGACAGGTTTTTATGACTGATTATAAAGCAGGGGGCAAATTACGGCATTCGATATCGATCGAAATTTCTATTATATTCATTGAATTTCTATTATGTTTTGTTTAAATTTCGATCGATATCGAATTCCGGAATTTGCCCCCAGTTCAATATCAGGATACAGTATGTCCTAAAGCTGTTTCGTCGAGGTTTACACAAAAAACAGCTTATTTAAATACTAATAAGTTTTATTTATTAAAATATATACAATTGTTAAGCGGTACACGTGTTGGCACTAAGCAAGTCAAAAGGAAAAAGGAAATCTCTATACTAGAAAATAAGCCAAGAGACAAGGCTGTAAATATTCGTAGTCAAAAAGATAAGGCACTATCAAAAGCTACAAGTGTTGCCGCTATAGGGCTCCCCTCCTAGAGATTTCGTCTAAAAATCGAGCTGGAAAACGTATCTTTCGTCCGGTCCTCGTCGACCGGGGTTCGATTACGGGCCTCTCTTCTCTGTTCTGCAATTCCGGTGCTCTATCGGAAACACTTTCATCCGTCATGTTATCTTCGGGTTCTTCGCCTCGATTTGCGTTAGCTTCTTCTTTCCCATCTTGTTCAGTAAAAGCAGGTTTAAGTCGATCGCAGGAAATATTGACATTTCGTTGCCCCATCTCGATTTTGAAAAATTTACTGCCTCTTTTTATTACCTTAAAGGGGCCCTCGTAAGGGGGCTCTAACGACGTACGTACCCTGTCCACTCGTACGAAGACGAATTTACAGTTATCTAGATAACGATTAAAAAAAGAAGTTTGCAAGCCGTGTCGCACCACTGCAGTTGTCCTTAAAGCTGCCATGTTTCTTCGGAGGTTTTTTATAAATTCCGGCTCGTCTATTCTACCTTTTGATTTGTGAAAAAATTCGCCTGGAATGCGCAGCTGTGATCCGAATAACATCTCTGCAGGACTGGCATTTAAATCTTCCTTAACTGTAGTCCGCAAACCGTGGAGGACCGAAGGCAATTCCGACGACCAGTCATTACTTTCATAACATCTGATCGCTGCTTTAAGTGTTCGATGAAAACGTTCAACAAGTCCGTTAGCTTGAGGGCGGTACGATGTGGTTTTGATATGTTGAACGCCTAAGAACCTCGTTAACTCTGAAAAAATTGATGACGTAAATTGTCTTCCCATGTCTGTCGTTATGCAAAGTGGAACGCCAAATATGGATATCCATCCTTCTATCAGGGCAAGTGCAACCGTTTCGGCCGATATATCTTGAATTGGTATGGCAACTGTAAATCGTGAAAATCTGTCAACACAGGTAAGACAGTATCGATTATTTCTAGAAACCGGGAGTGGACCGATGATATCTACATTAATATGGTCGAAACGACTTTCTACCGGCTCGTAGCTACCTACAGGTATTCTGGTGTGTCGGAATACTTTGTTGCGTTACATTATTTTCTGCCGAAACTTTTTTGGTACGAAGGGTCGAACACGGTTATTGGACACATCACAGTACAACATGTGTGTTCCTCTGCCAAGCTATCAAAATCTGGACAGTTGATGACGCTTATGCGAGACATACAATCTGCGCCCACGTTCTCCTTCCCAGGAAGGTGGCGAATATCCGTAGAGAACTGACTAATAAAATCAAGGTGGCGTGCCCGTCGTGGCGTGGTTTTGTCGTGCTTTTGCTGGAAGGCGTATATCAAGGGCTTATGGTCAGTCAAAATTATAAAGCTTTTACCTTCAAGCATGTGCCGAAAATGGCCAATACTATTGTAAATTGCCAGAAGCTCGCGATCGTACGTGCTGTACTTAATCTGAGCCTCGGACAATTTTTTTGAATAGAACCCGATTTTCGACGGAAATGTATAAAACAACACGTGAATAAAACAACAAAATACACTTATCAACGGGGCTGCTATAGAATTATTTTCAAAAGGTATTAACATATAATGGGGTATAAGAGTTAAGGAATGTTCAATGATGATTTGAGTGGTAAAAGCCAGATAAAAGCCTGACATAAAAATAAATTTTAAACCAATTTCTCTGGCTTTGTATTGTATAAAGAGGATGGAAGAGCACTATTTGCTCGTTATACATCACTCAAGCAAAAAGTAGGAATTGTTTTTGAAGAGATTCGGTACGACCAGAAAGTATGATTTCCAAACAAGAGATTAAAACTTTTAATTCGGTCTTACGAGAACAGTATCGTTTAAAGATGAGGGGATCATAAAATTTTTTGGACAATCGTTTGATAAAAGCTGAGATATCACGAGCTTTACTAATCGTTATCGTTCTGCGTTTATTTTAACGTCCCTTCAAGAAGAATTTTTTTAATTTTGTTTAATTAGGCCAAGTTCCGGTCTAATGCACAGGGTGTATATTAAATGAAACAAATTGCTTCGTTTAATTATAAAATAATGAAACCGGACACATAAGGACTCTACACACAAGTAATCTAATAGCCCAAGTTTCCCGAAATATAAAGGTGTAAAATGTGCATATTATGGTATATATTCACTGCTTTATTGACTTATTCATCAATGTTATGGGTCACTTCCACTCCAGATAGAGAGCTGATATTTGGTACACAGGTGGGCCTTGGAGAATAAGTATTGAGAAAACGGGGCACTTTTCATCTAAGGGACTAGGTTCACCTCTTATTTGTATGGATCCTCCCAACCTCCTGTAAGCTTTAAGTTAAAAAAGGTTTTACACATACATTAACAAACAAAAATAACTTGGTAAAAAGGACTCAGATCCGCACAAAAACATAAATGTGGAAATAAGGCCAAGTTTCTGTCCAAAAGTTTGGGCCGTAAAATGTACTGAGATCAAAATGAGGACCAAGTTCCATTTTCCCATTTCTAGGCAATTTGCTAGCTTTGCAAATTTTGTTTTTAAACTTTCTAATATTGGAAAGGATTATCGAAAAAATGTTACCAAACTAGCAAGATGCCTAGAAATGAGATGGTATTGAACACATGAAGAATTTGGTCTTGATTTTAATGTCAGTACTTTTACAGGGAAGTAAACAATTATAGCAGTATGATTAATCACCCAAGTTAAAATTACTCATAAGGGCAATATGAACAAACACCCAATAATTTTGTGTAAAAATTATTAACCGCTTCTTCACTAACCTTTGATGATTATATACTTTTTGGAAAATGGCTTATTGTCAACATTTTAAATGATGTTAAGAACATTATTCATTATTCAAAGCTCTTCTTCTTAAGGATATATCTACAGCCAGGTAGGCAAGGTGAAGGATGTCTGCTGATATCATATATGGCTGATATGTCTAAAATTTATTAAACGAATGGAACTATTTTTCACCCACTTTTGCAAATGTAATTCAAAATTAAAATAGTTTATTTTAAACAAAAGCCGAAATATTGAAAATCACCCAAGAAATTCTTTTTGTGCAATTGTTCATTAGAATACACAACGTGCTTTCTTATATCTGGCATGTCAAATGTCCCATTGCAAAGATCGTGCATGTCGAGTGTTCCTTCTAAAACATTGATTGTGTAAGATACGAGTACTTACGAGTTGCCTGACAAAATTTCTATTAGACCCTGTTCTATTTTGATATGACACAGCATCTGACACAAAAAGTGTTTCCAGCAAGCTATGTACCCTGGCAGAGGGAGTTGACTCTTGGTGACAGTATTAGCCGGTTTTAGGTATTATATTAGTAGAGCAAGAAAGGAATATGCTTTCAACTAGCTTTGTATATTAAACAACAAATATGTATATCATATAACATTATTTAATGCACACTTAACTTCTCCGAATTTGGAGAAAAAGAAACTTACAAAAATGGCTGAGTCGTCAGTACTTCTGTGGAGGAATTTGGAACCGATATAAAATTTGAATAATTGTCATGTAAATAACAATTTTACCAGACATGTAGAATTACAAATCACTCACAGAGTTTGAAAGCCAGATGTAAAATATGACGAAGTGAACAGCAGAAATTTGGGGCGATTGAATATTTCTTATTTTGGGAAATTCTTCAAAATTTTTTGCGCGATTTGATTTTTTGTGCGTTTATTCATTATGACACATCACTCAAATGACTGTCCATTTTTGATTAGGGGCCATTTTCACTTATGCGACTATTCATACAGCCGGCTAATTGATGTATGCGTTCAGAATACTTGGTTGTTATCACGAAAAGTACGAGCACGCAATATGGTGAAAACTAACAACGTCCCGCTTCATCAGTTAACCGAAAAAGCAAAAAAAAAAACACGGTGGGCATGCGAATACTGCAAACCGGTTGGCTGTATTAGATGACGCCAGTCTCTGTATTATGAACCTAATAATTAAAAAGTAAGTTTAACACAATTCGAACAGATCTCAAAAATTAACTTATAGATTTGTGGCAAAAAATTCGAATTACTGACAAATAAAGTTAAGAGGTAATTGAGCTGAATATAATAGATTTTTGGATTGATATAGCTGCTGCACGATTTAAGAAAATTATATCCTTTGATTAGTGAGCAATTTAGATCGATAGTCTACATAATTATCACATTGGGCATCCGTATAGTTTGAGGAAAATATTAACTTTTTGTCTAAAAGATATTTGAGGGTTTGTTAAAGCACAAACAAAAATTATAAAATTGTGAAATGAATTTACAGACAAGTAAGTGTCTTTTCATTTGTGATATTGAATTATTTATTATAGCTATTCAAACGCAAATCATCAATTAGGAAAAGAGATTGAAATCAATTAAAAAATGTTAAAAAATTTTGCAGATTTTTTTTTCTTTCTTTACGCACTAAAATAATTCAAATATTAATAATTTTAACGTACTATATCTCATTCCTTTTGATATACTGACCAATTATTCAAAACTTCTGATATCAGTCCAGTTTTGAATGTTTCTACATGCTTCTTCTGTACGGCTAGTGGACTTAAATATTTATGTGCCTGTTATATTTTTTTGCCTTGCTAGCTTACAACGGCTCTAGATTATTTTATTAGAGGAATAGTCGTCGAACAACCAGCATAGATAAGTGAAATTTGTCAGTTTTCAAACCAATAAATTTTTAAAATTTTACTCAACTACTCTGAATTCTAGCAACAGTTTGTAATGAATAAACACATATATTTTGATAAAGGGTTTTTGGTTATATTTCATTTGCCGAACTAAAAGTCTAGTACTAATATCCTTGATATGTTAAACTAAGATGACTACAGGTTTTGACTCAAGATCTTCTGAAACCAAAAGTATTAATAATTAGACTTAAAACTGCAAGTAAAACAATTTATGTTTTTTTTTTTTTTAACCATCTTTTTGCTTAAAGTAAAGAGTATTTTTAGAGACTGTAGAGCAAATGTTTTCTTAATAAAATTTGAAGGACTGCATAGAAATGAAAGTTGATCATATTTGATGAACTCGTATCTTCAAAACAAAAAAAAATTTTACTGAAAAAGATGACTTTCGGTGTTTAAGAAAACTTAAATTTTTATTAACCCACACGTTTGTTCACTTGTGTTAATGGGCATATGCTGCATGATTGCAACAAACTTGCTTTATTAACCACAACTGCTACGAGTGTTACTTATCATTGTTACTTTATATCACACATATGCAGACTGTCTGTAAACGAAAATTTGCATAATACCGAACTCTGCACTCTACATAAGTCATTAAATTTGAAATATATGTAAGAGTCATTTTTGCATTCTGCAAGCATTGAAGAGATATTTCATTTGTAAATACACGGATAGAAAAAGTACGTTGAACGAGTTGCCGTGAAATAATACTTTTTTCGTGACTAAGAAATAGGTACTGCTTAAAATAATGTCGTGTTCAAATTTAATAATATTATTTCAACAAAAAAAAAACAATATTCCCATAATCACTTTATAATATAATTATGCACAATATTATATTATTTGGACCAGGGACCGAAATAATTATGACTGTATAAAAAGCGATTATATAAAAGTCAGAATATAATTGTGATTTATAAAAAAATTTTTTTTAGTAATAATTATTATATACATAATTCATAATAAACATTTTCATGCTTAACCGAAAAAAACTTGGGACTGTACATATTATTCGCTTAATTATTAACAAAATTTCGGTTCGATAAATTCGTTGAAATAAATACTCTTCAAATCGCAGGGCACCGGAAAACGTGTTCACTTGCTCGCTGACAGCTGACAAAATCAGTCACGTAAATAAACCGCGTTACTGTTTGCCTAATATATAGCGTAACTTTTGTAACGTAAAAATCAACAGAAAACAGATTTTTTCGGGAAGAACATCAAACTTTGCCTTGTTCGTAAATACGACTTAGTTTAAAAATATTGAAAGTTTTAAAGTAAAACCATACGAATTTACTACTTGTACCATAAAGTAGCAATAACTGAGAGGTAACAACAATGCTATCTGAGAGCTGTCTAAAGAAAAATTAAAAAAAAAGATACGATAAAGCTGAAAGTTCCCACCCTGAGTTCTGCACTTTTCTGCATTCTACGCATATGTCAAAAAGTGGAATGAGTGTAGTAGGTCTTCATTCTACCTTTTTAAGAGACATATGCGGTATGCGAACAGGACATCTGAGTGCGAATGCGAGAGTTATCAAATTACCCATTGTTTTCAATGCCTTAATAGCGTCGCATATAACTTGAAATGAAGAAAGAAAGGCATAGAATGTAAAGTTAGATTCTGATTAAGTATTCATTATAAACTTACTGGTATGAAACCAACTACGTTGAAGACGTTCCATGTCAATGGAAAAGTAAAACATGTTTGTTGTAACTAATGTTTAATATTTAAAATAACAATTGTATATAGTCTCCGGAGAAATAATATTGTTGTCGTAATCATATAATAATAATATATATTTTTTCTGCCTGTATGCATCTTATAGAATAGTTTACAAGTGTAACCATGTTCTGTAGAAGATTATTTAAAATAAAATTCGCAATTGTATGCAACACTTCGTAGCATATCCTTTAGCCACTTTCTTCCTTACCTGCATGCAATTTTAAGCTACAGCATACGTATGGAACATACTCTGTGTACTCGCATACATATAAGCCGTCTGACCAAAAGCATTAAAAATTTTAATTACGAACAGTGTGCTTAATAATGCTAATTATGCAAAAAACAGTAAAGAATAATATTTCAATTTTATTAGCTCTTATGAAATTTCATTTAAGTAAAATTGTTTTTACAACTCACGCACCAAAATGAAGTCGAAGAAAATGCGAAATTATTATTTATGTAAACAACAATTTTTGTAAGGAAATTATTTTAATCAGTTTTAATGAAATTATAAGCAGTAGTGAAATGATGAGTTTTCATTTCCGTTGCCAATATTCTTCGTGAGTTAAAGAAATAAATCGAAAGGAAAACAAAGAAATGGAGAACGTAATAAAACGGCAAAAGTAGTAGTAATGTAATATAAACGATGATAGTAAATATTTTCTTATTAAAAACTTCGCTTAAAATATGTAGATATATATTTTTTATCTTTTTCATTTTCAAACAATTTAAATTTATCGAAAATAAGTAAAATTCACAAGCAAACAAGTAAAAAAGCTATATTCGGCTGTACCGAATCTTATGTAACCTTCACAAGAGTATGAACTACTAAATATATACTAACATTTTTTCGTAAATTTCTCAATATGGTGAAGTTTGTTTTTTGTTCCTTGTTTGGAATTTTAGACCACGCGAAACCATCGACTTTGTTTCTTGCAAATTTTTCGTGAATCTCAAACATTTTGGTGAAATTTAAAATTAGTTTTGAAATTTTTCAATTTCGTTAATATTGGTTTTTGTGCTATTTTTGGAATTATTTTGTTTTGTTCCACTTTTTCTATTTTGTGGTGAATTTTCGAATTTTGGTGAAACTAAAACTTTTGGGAGCATTTTGGTTTTTAAAGCTTTGCTTTTTTGGACATTTTTTTTTTTTTTTGATAATTTAAACATTTTTAGGGTATAGTTTGGTTTTGTAAAGTTTTGTTGTATGGCATATTTTTGAATTGTTTCTAAATTTGAAATTTTGGGAAATTTGTAATTTTTTTTCGAGTTAATTTCGATTTTTGGTAAAATTAAAATTCTTAATAATATACTCGTATATGAATTTGTGAATATGTAAATTTTTTACTGAATTCCCTCCGCAATTGTGATGAATTTCTATTTTTTATATATTTGTTTTTTTTACAATATCGGTTTTTTATTAAAATTATTCTTTTAGCAATTTAATAACTAATGCCGATTTTTAAAATTTTATAGTGAATTTTTCGATCTATTTGGTCAGTATTTCGAAGATTTCGAAATTTTTTGAGCAGTTTCGTTTCTTTTTAATTTAAATTTAGTATTTTTTATAAATAAGTAATATAACTTAAGTTTAGTGTTAGGAGGAATTTTTCGGATTTTGATGAATTCCCAAGTTAAGCTAAAATATCCTTTTTTCACTTCTCTGATTAATTGAGATTTTTGATAACATTTTAAGTATTTTGATACTTTGGTGATATTTTATATAGTTTTGGGAATTCTTCGATTTGGGTTTTATACGTTTGATTTTTTGTTATTTTTCGGTGAAATAGCAAAGTTGTGGTGAAATTTAAGTTTTTGTGCTGAATATTAAAATTTTGTCAAATGTTGATTGGTTTTGATGTTGTTTAATAAAATTTCGGTTATGTATTGAGTTTTAATTTTTTAGCAATTTTTTTCCAGTTTTTCGATTTTATATTAAATTTTGGAATTTGTGGTGAATTTAAAAATATAGTAAAATTTCATTAAAGAATGGGGGAAAAAATATGATTTAAAGTCACTTTATTATTCACGAAAAGTTCGCGGTTATTTTAATTCGTGGAGGGCACACGCGATAGTAAAATGTTTAAAATTTTGTAAATCTTAATGCCTGTTTTTCTAATCCGAATGATTCATTCGTCTAAAAAACTTCCATAAAAACGTTTAAAAAATTTCAAAAAAAGGAGTGATTCATAAAAATTGTTTGGACAAATTGTTTAATTTTGTTATATGTTAAATTAATGTAGTATGGTTTTTCATATAAATGGATTGTAAATTTTATTTTTCAATAAAAAATATGTTTTACAAACATACCAAATTTTGAAAAATGTACTCTTTTGGTTGGCGTTCAGTACCATTTTAAAATTCCATCTTTCCATCCCTGATTCGAATATATTCTTGCTAATGATTAATTTGATAATTAACACTTGAATAAATAATCCATCACTTTATGTCCTTGTAAAGTGCTGTATGCGACAACAGTAAAAAAGGCTTTTATCCAAATTTAAGCAAGCACATTATTTCTTTCAAATTGACACCTCTCTATTCTAGAGTAAGGTCGCAACCTTTTCCAAAATCGTCTTCAAAAATATTACGGTGTGATTTCTAATTTTTTAATCATTAATAATGTATTAATTATATATAAATTTATGGAAATATATAACTAAAAGTTAATTAAATTTTTTAGATCAACCCAATAAAATATTTCTATTATAATAAAAATATTCTGTAAAATATTAATAACTAGCCGCCCGGTACGTGCTCCGCTACGTATCAAGTAAAATAGCCTTCTAGGATCTTTATGAATTTTTATGCTACATGCAAAATTTAAAAAAAGTACAAAAATTAATTATAGTTTGTTTTAAGGAGAGTAAAACTACGTTTTTACTTTTTCCTAATGCTATCAATCTCAAAGATAAATGCTGTTCAAAAAAGTACCAAAATTCAGTTTTTACCCGTTGCATCCCCTTAAAAATCAAAATTCCCCAAAAATACCAGACACGTATCCAATTATTTTTAACAGGCTCTGTGGTCCTTTCTAAATTTTTGTGATATCTTTATTAAGCCCGGAGATACTGAGTTCCCGATTTTACCCTTTTTTACCCGTAAACCGCTCGACGGATTTTGTGCAAACTTCACATAAACCATCTACTAAATAGTCCAAACAAAGCCTAAACTTTTGGTTCAGATAGGTGAGCCCGTTCTTGAGGTATAAAATTACAACGAAAATTGGCATTATTTTTAAATATATAGATTAATTTAAATATAAAGATTTGTAGGGTCTTCCGTCTTTTAAATAAATTTTAGCTGTTTACTCAAAAATAATATTCTATGGCTCTTAGCGTTACTTGTGTATATAAATTTGTTTAATTAATAAAAATAGTAAAAAATAATCAGGTACATAGATATACTGCAAACGTGCGAAAGTAGTCGTAAAACAAAACAAAAGAGATATTCCCGTCTAAGACAAATAATGGGTACCACTTTTAACTAACTTTTATACATCAAATAATCTAAATTGATTTTCCAATGTTTTACACTATTTACTTTAATAAATCCAGCCATAAAATCTACTGTACGAAATGATGGGTTTTCTAATAAGGATGAAGCCTTGATAGTATTTGCGGATCAAGTTGCAAGATTAAGCAGCACTTTTGAATTAGCGTTTTAAAGCGGCATTATTGCTGCGTACTTCTTCCAAAACAGCGTGTGACCATAATAAGCGAGCACTAAAAATCAATGAAGACTGATTTTTTTAGATCCAGTTTAACCATGTAGACCTGTATGATATGTTATTCCGGCTGGACGGTGCTACATGCGGAAGCCACAGTGGATATTTTGCTTGGCTACCAAAATTGCACTACCGTGATAAGCCATGGTAAAGATTTGAAGGTTGTCTTATTCCACACATACAGGCATATTTGCGGCTATCGAATAGTAACGACATTTGGATAATATAATATACATGAGTTTCAACATTGCTCATACTTATTGAAAACCCTTTTAGAGTGAATAGTATTACAGTTTGGCATAAATTATGCAACTTTTATAAATTAAAACGAACACTGGGCAATCGCCATATGTACCATGAGTTTACTTAAGTATTTAAATGATTTTAAGCTTCAAATGACATATACGAGGCGTGTCATATTATATAAATTTTATTACATTGAGATTAGTCTTCTCAGTAACATGAACGCAAAGAAAAAAACCAGGGTTAAGGTAACTATAATCTAAGAGCAACATATTATGATTAAATCATTTGGCTGTAAACAAATTATGTATGTTATTATTGTAGATAATAATAATATGGTCTTCTGAGAACGACAGAAAAGTAAGAAAATTGCTGCTAACGGCTTTAGCTACAGCATCCTCTAATAATTTGATTAAATTGAAAACAGTTAATGATTAGATGTGTTATATAATTTTAGTGTAATTAAAGTATTTTGTTTGTGGTTGCAGTTTTATAAAATATTTGTATTATTCAACTCAACAATGTTGAAATTTTTATAGATGGAAATCGTTTAATAATGAAATGTAAACAAATACGTACTTATCGCAGCTAAAGTGATGTTTATGTGTGCTCAAATAACCATTATAAATTTGCTACAGCAATATATTTTTGAACATAATATGGTTGTCATGGCCATGTCATAACCATGTTTATTCTCCGGGTCTAGAGAAGAAAAAGAGGTAAAATGTGTTGGCTTTTGATTTCATCAATGTTGGCGAAACTTAGCCCTTTTAAGACATCCTTTAGTCTCGTGGACTGGAAGAAGTTAAATGAGCAGTAAGTTCGTGTGTTGACTGAGGCAATTTAACGCTCTTTCCATTTAGCGAAAAAGAATTGAGGATTTGGCTGACAAAAATTTATAGTTGAACATACACAAAGTAGTTGCTGAATTCTCACATCTCACCCGATTGTGTTAATAATTGAACACACCTCGTATGTATGTATAATTCATAACACTCTTAAATATTTCTCCTTTTTGAAGCAAACAAAAATGCTCTCATTTTTTTACATTGTTTACTCATAGAATTGTATGCAATTTGATACAAAAATTTATAATTTTCATAAAAGCTCCTTGTTTATGAATATCTCTGACGTATGTGCATGAGTACATTCAGTTTAGTGTATGAGTATGTTGGCGGTGGTAACAAATAACGGAGCGTTCATATAGCATTAGAGTTTGAAAAGACAACAATGTGAGTGTGTGTATGTGTGCTATTCAGTGTTTGCTTATAAATTTACCCATACATACACTTGTTTTATATATAAAATAAAAACACGTTTTAATTTCGTTAAAATTTTTGCGTTTTCTTTCGTTGCTCTGTCTACAATAAAACTAAGTAAATATTTATTTCGAAAACTGTTCTACATCCGTTAGTTGTTGGCAAAATGTTGATGCTGCTGTTGCAACTTTATATAAAATTATGTAGAATTATATTTTGTTTTTTTGTTTTTATCTGCCGGTACTGTCTGTCGGTGATTTCTGCTTTAGTTGTAACAACAACGATTCCTTTATCCTACTCTTATAATTATAGTTAGGGTGACCATTGTCAATTATGTATATGACCACTTGTGAAAAATTTTGACTTCTACATTTATTTATTTTGTACAAGGAATTACAAGCAACGAAGCTCTAATTATTAGCATGCTTTTTCCGTAAGAAAATCTATTTATTATTGTCGTGCCGGAATTACAGTAAGAAAAACATAAAACTGAAAATGATCTGCTATATGTTTCTTTAAGCCTGTATTTTAGACACATTTTCTAGCAGTGATGCTTTTTATACCCTTCAAAACATTCCGTTGGTAACCTCTACAATATTCATTTCCGACTCAATAAAGTATATATATAATCTGGATCCTTATAGGACAACTTTATAACGGCACTAGATAACCTAAGATCTTCAAACTTGGGCCATGGAAGTTCGGTGAATTTTCGCTATTTGAAATCAGCTATATCGCTAAACACTAACAGAGAAAACCGAATTCCCCCAAAAACCACAATTTCACAAACAATTTCCAAAATTCTCCATAAAATCGTAAAGATGAAACAAATAAATTGAAAATGTAAAACAGCCGATAATTAATAAAAAACCAAAATTTTAAAACAAAAAAATCATCAAATTTTAACATTTCATAAACAAGCCGAAAATACACAAAAATGTTAATTTAACTAAACCTTTGCAAATTCACCAAAAATTCAAGAAACAAAAAAATAAAAAATTTAGCACAATTTAGGAAATAACACAAATTTAAAATTCTTCAAAACACCAAACTATAGTCGAACAAGTTTCAATTAGCAAAATAACGAAATTTTCCACAAAAAAAGTTTCAAGAAAACCGCAATTGTAGTAAAAATTATTAATAATAAAAAATTTATATTCACAAAACTTCGACAATTCTCCTCAAAATAATTCACAGATTACAACAAACACCAAGAAACACCAAGTTTTTATTTCACCAAAATTTTTACAAAAAAATTATATTTTATGAAAACACAAGTCACACAAGTTCCAAAAGATCAACATCTTACAAAAAGCCTAATTTTCGAAAACAAGTAAAACTTGCACCGAAAACTCTAAATTTTATAAAATAGTGGAAAATTTACTATAAACCAATTTCGCTATTATCTACGATTCTCCAAGAAATAAGGAATTTATCAAAGATGTATAAGCATTCAGAAAAAACAAAAACAAATCTAATGTAAAATGAGACGACTAAAACCGAAGATATCTCCAAAAATCCTTTGAACTGGGAAAAATCTGTAGTAAATTTTTAGTAGTTCATACTTACAGCAGAATATTGAGTTGTGGCGCAAACTCATGTTTTTAACACAAAAATTTCAATTATATTGAATTTTTAGTGGAACAAGATGGCACCAAATACGAACTGGCGGGCAAGTTGCCTGTAAAATATTCATGATAGGTCGCACAATTTCATTCTTGACCAAGTGTTTTGTATTGAGTTGGGGCGCAAAATCATGTTTTTAACATGAATAGCTCTCGTACTTGCTTTTTTTTTTTTATATATTTCTGTAATGTAAAAATTTGGTAAATTTCGACGATTTTCATAAAACTTAGATTTTTGGCAAACATCGATTTTTTGCTGACATTTTTTATTTTGGTAAAACGTGATGTGAAATTGGAGCAATTTGATTTTTAGGTTATCTTTTAAGTTAATTTTTGGAAAATCTTGTTCTCTGGCCGATCTACTTTTTTTATATTTTTATGAAATTTCGAATGGAGGTAAAATTCAAATGTTTTTTATGATGTGTTGAGTTTTGCTGCATTTTTGAATTTGTCGTTAAATTTTAAAGTTTTGTTGAAACGTAAATTTTTGTGGCAATTAACTTTTTTTATACCCAGTTTGATTATATGATTTTAATTTGAATTTTAAATATTTTATAATATTTTGAACTTTTATTAATATTTTCGTAAAATTGTTTGGCCGTTCCAGTTATTTTTCATTCGGTCCGGGACTGTCGACTAGATAATGTCTATACTGGATAGAATATTTAATAAAGATTTAGAAAAATCAAAGAACTTCGGTTCTCTAAGGCTTCGTTAAAAGGACTTCCATACCTATAAAATTTAGGAATTATTGTACGCTATAGGATGTGTAATAAATATTAAGCAAACTACAAATAGAATGATCAACTTTTATATATCCTTTACAGCTTTGATGAAGAATTAAAGAAGCATAATTTTCATGTGACAATTAGCATGAAAAATACACCAAATATTTTTTAAGAGTTCTCCGTAATTCACTTTCTCCACAGTCATCGCTTACAGGGATTATTTCTTATGCATTCCAGCATTCACCGTGTCTGCAGTAGGCACATCAAGCGAGTCTAATTATCAATGACTATACTGCATAGGTTCGGCTCAGTCATTATGCATGTGTTAGATAGCTTGCCTCGAGTGAATTAATTGTGTTCTCTATAGCTCTCTTATGATAATTTAAACAGGATTCTGCAGCTTCTAATAAAAAACACACTTCTCATCCCATCACGAGCGCTTTTTGTCTTCAGTCTTAAAATAACTATGTTAAAAGTATCGGGACTTAACCTTTTTTATATATTAATAAATTTATTATTTTAATCGCACGGCGCAAAATACTTAATGAGTTTGCATAATTATTTTATTTTACCTCTAGATATTTGGTGCGGTTCCAGTTTGAATTATTATTAAATTTTACATTTCTAAAGTCAACTGTTTAGTAAAAAACTGCTTCACTTTTTTTTTACATTATTAGACTAAATTTTTCTATCTACCTACTTATATGTCGGCAAAATCCAGTTTTTTGAAGTCAAATGGGTATTTTCGGCTTGCATAGCTTGTTCTTATTATTAATTTTGTTACTGTCAAACTCAGAGTATAATTTCTCAGAGAGAAATCTAGCTCGGAATTTAATTTTAATACAATTAGGCTTTCAAAGCAAAGTCCACTTTTACTTCTTTGGAAAATTCGCCTGTATGGTTTGCGATTTCTGGAAAGTAAATAATCACAAAAATTGTTAACTACGCTTGAGAGTCTATTCAACCTTGGCCGACAAATATACGTCAGATTGGGAGATTGTATGACAGCCTTCGTAACCAGGGTAAGACTTTTTGTTCTTTCTTTGACTCTAGTGTCTTTCACTTGCTACTAAAAACATTAATTACTTTACACGTAAATAAACCCTCTCCTCCTCATTAAATATTAGTACTTAAACATTTCAACCTGCAAGTGGTCAGCTTTCGTATTATTTTTTTTATTAACTTGGATTATTGTTTGGCTATTGTTATATTTTTAGTAACTTCAGCAAACTTCTGTTCTATGTGCGCAAATCCGGCTGTTTAAAGTAAAAGCTTAAGGCCAAGTTCTCTTTCCTATTTGCTTTTTATATTTCAAAAATAAAAATAAAATAATGATACAAATTTTCGAAATAACTTTATTACGTTATTCAAAATAACGCATTGTAGCCCTTTTTGGAAAGTAAAAATGAAAAACGTATATTGTTTAGTTGTCTCTTTATATGGTCAAAGGGTTTTTTGTTCACAACAGAGATGGAAAAGTTATTCAATGTCTGAAAATAATCGATATTTGCTACGGCAAAAAAAAAAAGATTTGTGCCAGGAGAGCGTTATGTTCTTAGAGTATGGAGCATATAAAAAATATGGTTCATTGCTGCATCCTGGCAACATATTTTGACCATGTTCAGGCATACTTCAGGAACTACATACACATCTGAACAAACATTATAAATCTATGATTTAAAGCAAAAGAGGAGATTAACTTCCTAGAAGAGGCCGCCTAAAGCGATTTAGGTTGTAATCTGCCACTCAAAAAGTTGCATGGTTGAAGGCTCCGAACAGATCTGCTGTTGGGCCTTTCCTCAATAGTCCCCTTGAGGCAACTTAAGATGGTCATAAGGCAACCTCTAATATAATTATATTTATATATATTGGGAGGGTTCGATTCCGTCCACTGACCTGCTGCACTTGAGGGATATTTTGTTGCTAAGATCATGTATTCTTTATATTTCTATATATCGCTTTTAATCACAGTTCGGCGAAGCCCATTTTATCACAATATAAAATTTTTGAGCTAAACATAAGACTTGTACAACTAATTAAAATAATAAAAACTAATCTTATTTTCCCTCCATAAAGAAGAATAAAGGCGATTATGACTGAACAAAAAATTAGGAAAAGGACTCTGACATATGAGAAGTGTTTAATCAATAATTTAGACCGTCTTATATTCGGAAAAACATTCCACGCTTTCTTTGCGGTCAACAATAGTGCACTGGTGATCGGTGAGGCCACCGTTGAACACTTAATGACTCAAAATAATTGTGGACAAAATCGGAGTGGCAGAGGCCCGTCTGGCTAATTCATTCGCTAAATTTTTACCTTTATGGCCACTGTGGCCCTGTACTATGAAATCTTATTTAATGTTTAGCATCAAAATTCCCATTAAAGGAATGATTTCAGAGCCACTGAAGGAAGAACCAGCTTCCTTTCAGGTACCCTATCAAGGATGTAAAATTTAATCTCTTTGTTGATAAATAAACATAACTTAATATTACAACTTTTAAAGAATTTATTATTTACTATCTTATAAGAATTCTTAGAAATGCACTTCTTGACAAAAAATTTGTCTGGTAGATTAGGACAGCTTGTTGCTTTGCCTCTAGCCAATTTTGGAAAACCCACAGAAATATTTTATTTGTAAAACTTAATACACAAACCGAGAGTTATATAATATTTATGAAGCCTATTTAAGACACGATATTTGGGCTTCAAGGAATGCAAAGTTCTACTCCTTCCAGAGCAAGAAAAGTCCCGAATTAATGTCTCGTTATTTACAAAAAAGGACAGATCTCCTGAAATCTTGAAGTATGTAAAAATTTAACTTTTCCGTCTCTGATTTACAAGTATAACTAAGATTAAATTGGGTTATAGGAATGCGAAAAACCTGCAGCCAGTTATGAGCTTTATGAGCTTTGGCATTTACTCGTATATATGTATTTTGAGCGTATGAATGAAAGTATTATGTGTAAGTGGCCAAAAGTATGTTTGGTGTTTATTTTGTATATTTACTTAGTATGATATGCATTTGTTTGTATATATGTATGTATGTAGATAAGCATGTGTATATTTGTATTATGACTTACAGGATTTGCATTTCCTTTTTTCAAAATTTCCTAACTTTTTGTTTCGTTGCTCTTCCCTTTCTCTTGTGTTCCGTTCTTTTTAGTTCAGTTTGATTCCATTTTGTTGTTAAACTCTTTTTGACAGCAAAATGTCACTGATGGCTTATTTCTGAAATTTTTTTTATGACACTTTACATGTAAATAAGGAAACGGGGAAAATTTTTCTACTGCACATACACACATGCATCGAGAGAAAAATAGTTGCAAGGAGACCATGGAACAGATAGTTTTCAGTTGGGTTATAAATTGTTGTAGCGAGATATACAAAAATAAACATACAAAAACTTCATATACGAGTGCATTTGAATAAATGTACATTGTTGTGTAACTGAAATAGGAATTTATACGAAAAAACTGAAATGAAGTTTAGTTTGGGTTTGTTGCAATTCAAGCATTAACACTCTAAATCATTCTTATTTTCCTTTTTTTACAAATAGAAATTTATGACATATGAAGGAAATGGGCATAGAAATATTATATTCTTTCGTTTGTAAATAAACTTCACACATAAATTGTACGCTTTGTTATGAACAAAAGAAAGACTGACCCACTTTAAATGTTGCTGTGCGAAATTATTGAACGAAATGCAATTTTCAGCTGTGATTGCCTTAGCATTTTTCGGCATTTTTTTAAATATGATCTACAATTCAGAAAGAATAAAAAAATTATCCAAAAAGTTCTGAATTTAAGAATTACAACGGTTTCCTTAATTATTTAGATACGATAAATTTGTTGATATAAACTAACATTGCAATCGTGCTGGGAAAATTGACTAGCTATAAATTGAGTGAAGCTGATATATTTAGAACGACGGGAAAAAGATATTTATTCTTCAATGACCCGATTCTTTTCCTGAAAAATAAATAGGAAATATATATAGACTACGATACCTTTTTAGCCTCTACAAAGCATCGACGTCTGAATTGGATATGAATTGTAGGATTCCTGCAAATCTATTCCTTTCTAACTGATATGCAAGCTATTGTTTATACGTTATTAATCACATACCCATGTTATTGCATTCTATACGTATTCGAATACGATTTCAATTGCCGCGAAAGTCAGCGGATATGCTTATAAATTAAGAATTATTTTGCAGATTTTGGTAATGGCTTAGCACACATTTTATCGTTTTATATTATAGGAGTTGCTATAGATGGGATTGTACCAAACGCGTAGTTTCTCCTAGCCTTCGGCCAGTGATGTTCATTGCTTGATTGAGGGCATGAGGAAAAACATGAAAGGTGTGATAACGATTCCCAAACGTTTCTCACCAGCTTTTAATGTTGTATGAAAATTCAATACGGCCCATCACGACATTCGAACCGCTTGAAAAGATTATACTTCGGTGCTTCAGAATTTATTTTGAAGTTTTTGTTTCCAATGATGCTTATCAATCACAGCATTGTATAGTTACTAAATCGTGTTCCAATGAGGACGAACCGATATCTAAATAGAATATTAGCAAGGCCACTCCCAGGGCTTTGTGGTCGAACAAACTTTGACAAAAATAGAAAGAGAATAGTTAGGTTTAAACAATAGTTGGGTTTAAAGGAATTGGTAGTTTGTATCATCAAACAATGAGACAAGTGTGCAAGTGGCATACACACTAATAAGATTCAATAGTTCTCATATTATTAGTCTTTATTTTGTTACTAAGTTGCTATTTCAAAGTAAAAGCTTGCTTTAGTAATTTGAGATGTTACTAAGTGCAAAATAATTATCATGATTGGACATGCAGAAGCTTACAAACCGGTTTCCCCTATGCTCCATCTCCATCTTCAATGTCACATTTTTTAATATCGTTTGAAACCATTGGCAATGATGTGCTATATGTTGGATTAGACTTAAAAGCGCAATACAAAAATTTATTAAGTAAAACAGTTATATTCTGCTATGAAGAATCTTATATACACTTCCTATTGAATTCAAATATTTGATCAAATTTTGAGTTGTCGGTGCAATATCAGCCTTTGGGTAAAATATGTTGTTAAATTTCAAAATATGGTGAATTTTCAGATTTGGGTTTTTGGTCAACTTCCAATCTTATGTGGATATTCATTTTAAATTATTGCAAAATTTTTAATTTTTAGTGATTGTGGAATCTTTTTGTTATTTGTATCATCAAACTTTTCTGTTGAATTTCCGAATTGTGACGTCTTTTTTGTAGAATACAATAAAAACTTGGTAAAATTACTCTTTTTGTCATTTTTATATTATTTGAAATTTTTGGTAAAATTTTCTCATGATTTTTATTTTTTGGTTATCTTTAGTTTTATATGTTTTTAATTTTTGGTAAATTCGAGACTTTTGGTGAAATTTTAGTTTCTTTATCCAATTATGTAACATCGATTTGGTAAAATTGCGAGTTATTCAAAAAGTATGGGTTTTTTTTTTTGCAAAATTTGAGTGAAGTAACAAGTTCCGTTTTTATATTTGAAAATTTAATGAATTAGTTTTTGCTGTATTTTTTGGTGAAATCTTGTTTGTTATGAAGTTTGGATTTTTACCGTTATAGTGCAAAACACATAGAGTCTTTGGTGGGAACAAAACTCACGGCCCCTAGTCTAATAGCATATTTAAAATTTTTGAAATTTAATTTATTCTGTATAATAACATACATTGTGTTAAAGTATTGACGTTTCCATAAATATTTTTTTTAATTTTCGGTCTTTTGTTGATATTGCAAATTTTCGGTGAAATTAAAGTTTTTGTGGTAAAAAATTGCAAAATTTGGTAACTTTTGATTTTTGAGATTTTTTTTAATTGTAATATTTGGATTTTTCGGAAAAGTTTATTGTTTAGGTAACTTGATTTTTTCACTATAGTTTGGTTTTATGGTAAATTTTCGAATTCTAAAATTCTGGTTACATTTTTTTTTATTTATTTTGCAGAGTACTTTATATTTTTTAACGAAAATGTCTAATTTTTATGATTTTTTTTTAATTTTGTGAATTACATTTTTTTGGTGAATTCCT
Source organism: Phania funesta (assembly GCA_963932375.1). NCBI lineage: Eukaryota > Metazoa > Arthropoda > Insecta > Diptera > Tachinidae > Phania > Phania funesta. Next base: position 94,615,066 of record OZ010653.1, on the reverse strand, counting down.
CAATTGTAGTGATTTTTTTTTAAGCATTTGCTTAACATCGACTTTGGTAAAATTTGGACGCTTTTCATAAAATATTGTTTTTTTTTGTGAATTTTTCTGGGTTTTGGTAATATAAAGGAATTTTAGTGAAATTTAAATGTTTGTTTCGACATTTAGCGAATTGCGGTTATTTTAATATACGCATTATTTTATTTCAAGTTTTCAATTAAGTTTTCAAAATCGGGGCACATTTAAAAATTTGGCAAAATTTTGAAATTTTAGGTTTTGGAGGAATTTGAGTTTCTTTTTCGGTTTCGGAAATTTTTTTTTGTTTTTTTATTTTTATTTTAATTCTGTGAAACATTTAGCTCCGTAATTTATATGGGAGCATAGTGTTGATAATTTCCGTAGAGATACGACAGAAAATGTGATATGGATTCAGAATATAGTAGTTTGCTGGTAGTCGTTTTCCCGTATGAGTGTCTCTATCTCGGAAAATTTTGCACCGATAGTACTTAATTCAAATAGTGAACATTTCCCAAAGAATTTTTTCAAATGGTTGAAGATCCTAGGTTAGCTTGTGCCATCAAAAAGTTGATTTCAACATCTGGCAGACAGACAGACGGATGTTAACTAAATTTCGCTTCTTATAGAAATCCAGAATATATATATTTTGTTAAGCCGGAATTGAATACGGTACAAACTAAAACGTATTGTATTTAGGGGAGTGGCCTACATAGTTTAAACAAGGCTATTCGATGGTTTGCAAAAAACTGATTTTTAGGGGGGAGTCAGGGAACTACTCAGAACAAATTTAAAGCAGTTTTCAACTTATAAACCACGATATGGGATATATTTTGACTGAAATTAAAATGGCGACACAATAAAAAATATATAAAATGAGCTGTATTTAGGGGCGTGGTAAAAAAAATGTTGGATGTTAAAGCCAAATTTTAGTCTGTGACAAATCGGCTGCCTTGGGATTTTCTGTACTCTTGTGCAGGCAGTGGATATGTTCTTGGGCGCTCTGACGTTCCTTTCACCTAAGTGATTGTTCGACGAATCAGTCGTGTCGAAACTGCCCACCAATTTTCGATATATAGTTTTGCGACAGAAGCCGCCAAACGAATATGGCCGCTACAGACTGATGGCATATATCCGCCCTTCTTAGAAACCCCTTTGTAATGGAATATGTCTAATGTCTATCTACTGAAGTTCAAAAAACTATCCCTCTACTGCTGTCTCTCTTGTTTGCTTCTTAGTCGCCAATTGATATCACATAGTCACTGGCTAATTAGTAGTTGTGTGACTTTTTCCTTTTACCATTTATTTTGAGACCATTGACTGATGACTGGTTAATTTGTGCTCTTTTGCGCTTTTTGTTTTATATTTTTGTGTTGGAATTTGTTATCGTATTGTTGGCAGTTAAATTTTTCGGTATTAGATACCTCTGTGGTTTAATCACAAACGATGAGATGTACCCGATTTTGTGGTAAACAAATTTTAAATTCCCACTTTCCTCTTGTAATACAATAATAAAGCCCTCCTTCGACAGGCTTAATATACCGTCTAGTAAAAACATTAACAAATGAGGCAATAAATATTATCACTGAAAGGAAGCCATTTGGCAATCATTACGAAAATTGTGGTAAAACTAATAATTCAAATATAAAGCACGAGCTGGTTCTATCTTTGTTTAAAGGGATATATATGTAGGTGTAGGTGTGTAAAAATTAACCACAATTTGCCTTAGGAACCTTAAGAGAAGTGTTGCCTGAGATATTACATATATCCATAGGTGATTGATCATCTATTTAAGGAGGAATTTCAACTGAAACAAAGAATACAATATTTTTGCTTAGTAAATAGATTTAGAGCGTAGGGAAAATCGTATCTTTGCTCCTTCTGAGTCCACACTTGGGCCTGCATTTTGCTCTTGTCTTTCATAGTCTCATGTGACTGTCAGCGGCGTTAAAAATATCAACACGGTTTACTTAAAAAATTATCGTGCTTGCATCAGTGAGTAAGCAACGGCGCATATTTTAGAACGATCTAGTGCAATATACTTGACGTTTTTTCACATTATAAGTTCGCCTAACCCTTTTGGAGCTAATGAAGGAGCTCCAAGAAAATAAGCAGCTAAAGCTAATACTAAACTTCTATTTAAATATTTGTTTTAAAGATCTGAGTAAACGTGGGGATATGTAAGCTGCTCGCAATCGACAATTTTTTTAATGAAATAAAATATTATAGATATTTGGAATGAATTATCGGCAACCCTTATCAAGTTTGGTTTGGAGCCAAACCGGTTTCGGCTATGTGATGAGCTTCAGTGTTGATTTTTATTTTTAAACTCATAATGAAAATCGGCTTTCCAAACGGAAATTCGTTTCAAATATCTATATCAAATCACGTTGTCAGATTATCAAATCAAGGTTAATATAAAATAGTTATGGAAGATTTGGTTCTTACTTTTGATCCAATATCTACTAAATTTATTTTTAGCCTATAATAAAATATTCTTTCATGATAGAATTCGCAATACTAAACAAGTACATAGTTCTTAATCTCTAAAGTTATACATGTATTTTCCATAATGAAGGGCACTCATCTTATTTTCAAATAATTATTATCCACCAATTAAAAGTTTATAAGTTGTCTTCATTAAGCAATGAAAAGGAATAACAAGAACCATAAATAGTTAATAATACCAGCACATTTATAAATAACTACAATAGATACGGGATACTTACATTCATATGATATGGGTTACCATCAAATCCATAAAATTTAATGAGCGTAAAACGAATAAGAAAAACTAAGAAAGTTTCGGAATTTTCGAAACTTCATTGTTCTGGAATCTTAGTCATACCCTCCGAAGGTATCCTAAGAAACCATTTAAGTTTTTCGAGTATGAAATAAGTTTACGCTATTTTACAAATTAATGACACGTGCATTTGTTGGAATTAAGAAAACAATACCTCACTGTACACAAACACACACACACGCGCATAAAAACAAGAAAATCGAAGGAGGAAAAGAGTAGCAAAACCAATGTATTAAACCAAGCACGACTACAATTGGAAAAGATGAAGGTAATTAGAGAATGGAGTACACGAAAAACTTATTGTTTGATTAAAATGATAATAACAACCAAGAGAAAGAAGAATAGAACAATTAAAATGGATTAAACCACTTATATTGTACAATTGTTGGTGTATGTGTGTGTGTGTCTGTGTTGCGTTTTAAATTAGTTTGAAAATAGTTTCGATGCGGATCTCAAAGCTTATGAACGTAATAAAATAGTTTTTTTTTGCTTTTGTCTTTTTGTTTAAATGTTTCAAATTTGTTCCGTTTGATTTATTAACTCTAGGAAATTAATCTCTTTAATGAGTTTATAAAATCAGGCAATAATATATTTCAGGCACAAATAAATTTGGTTAAAGGATAAATCGAAAACTACTTGTAGTGTTTTTGGGAGGAAATCTCATTTTAATTATAAATTCTAAAATTTATTTCGTACGCGTGTCAAAACTATTTTGTAACAAAATGCAAATTTATTTTACTATCATGGTATGTGTGATTTCTAGGCGACTAGAAAAGTTTAATCAAGATATTTCATTTTTAGAATTAAATAAATTTTTCATATTAAAAGCAAAATTTAGACATTTTGACTTTTTGCTGTATTTCTGAGTAAAATGTCAATTTAAAGCTTCTTAAAATTATTTTTAACAATTTAAACCATTACATTACATTACCATTAAACTTGAATTTTTTTCTGTAGGAAAGTCTTCGGGCATTAACATCAAGCCGCATCAAGCATGATGTAAAAACGATCAACGCAATATTAAACATTTTACCCAACAGAGATAAAGAGAAAAGTGACTAAAATGGGATAACAAAAAAGAGAGCGGAACAAACTACATGAGAAAATAAGAAAAAAAGTAGAAGAGAGCAGAAGAGAAAAGAAGAGAATAAGAGAAGGAATGAGTGATGACGATCGGAGAAGGGAGGACAATAGAAGGGAGAAGTAGAGTAGAGTAGAGAAGAGTATGGTAGAGTAGAGTAGAATGGAATTGAGTAGAGCAGAGTAGAGAAGAGAAGAGAAAAGAAGGAGAGAAAAGAGAAGACAAGAGAAGAGAAGAAAATTTTTCGCAACTTGATCCTAAATTATACCTAGTGTTGCCTGAATCTGGAGAAGAGACAACCTAAATTAGTTTCATTATTAAGTGGAGGCAAATTGGTCAAATAAAATTCAGCTAAACACAAATAAGAGGTCTTTCCTTATATACAAGCAAATTTACCTTTACAAATCATACGTACAGAAAGATAATGACAGTCTGTTGCTGTGCGCCTATAAATCATTTTTAACGATGGGATACATTTTGCTTGATTGGCATTGGAAAGGAAAATTTCCGTATGTGGGACTGCGCTAATTTATAAAAACTATCATCAATACGTTGTTGGTTGGTGCGGATTATCGACTGGCTATTTATAATCAACTTTGTTGAGATCCTCATTGTCAATGGCCATAGCTACAGATAAATGATAACCAATCGCCCCCTATTGGCCGAAATTTACGTGCATAATATGTAGAAATATTCAAAAAGCTACAATAGCGTAAATTGGTTGCCTTGATCAGGACCTCTGCTCTGACACCGCTAAATCTGATACCGTGTCACAGGAATCGACTGATGAAAGTCAATATAAATATATCCCAAACCATTGCTAAAATAGCAGATTAAACAAGCAGCCATTAAAAGTTTAACCCATATATGCGCCACAGGCCGAAACCGCGGCTGCTTGTTGAACAATGTGTTATGACATCTGAGAGGCCAAGATGGGGCTTTCAAAAAATATTCCTTTAATATCTTGTTGCAGCATGTTTCGAATTGCACTCTTTGGAAACCACTTTAAGGATATTAGTAAGTCTTAGTTATAAAGCACGAAACACTTTTTATGATCTTCCCTTAACTGTGAAGTATTAAATGTGCTGCAAAAATACTTGTGTTTTTGTTGAAGAAAGTTTACTTTTAGCTAAATTCTTCATGCATTATTTAAGTTTTTTTCAGTTTAAAAGATTCTTCACTAAGTTAGATATGGACGTACATGTGCATGTAAACATTCATGCAAGAAAGATTGAGATAAAATAGAGGCAGTAATAATTTTTATTTTCAAATATCTCAGCCACTTAAAGACCATTGGAACACAAAAATGTAAAAAGGAAAATTTCCAGCTCAAAACTAAATTGAAAATTAACCTTTTCGCTTACAAAATGTTTCGAAATATTGTAGAATTGTTTTTTTTTCGTTAATACTTTTCTGAAGTAAAACAAAATGTTTAACCACAAATAAATTAAAATATTAACAGGAGAGGAAAACCACAAAAAGAGATGTACCGATTGACAAGAAGTTAAATTATAAGAGTGACATAGAAAAATGTGCACATATATACCGACATAGAATATATAAATAAAAATCAAGGATTAAGGAGAAAGTTTAGTTAGTGGACAACAGTGCTTGTTAAAAAAAATATCTTTGTATTTTTATAATCAACAAGCGTTTTATGTTGACTTTTATCTGGGTTTTGTCAATATATCTTTAGATTCCCTGATTGAAATATTGCGAAAACAAACAATACCTATGGAAACTAAAAATGATCGTTTTTTATTTATTTATTCCATACTGACCTCAAATCCGAATAAGTATTTAGCAATTAAAAAAATTAATAACAAAAATAAATTTTATTGACATTTTTGTTTCTTTTAAAATTTCCTAACCCAACCACTTTAAATAGATCAGTGCCAGTTCTAAGTATATATACTATATACAAGCTGATGACTCCGCTGGCCGCAAGGATAAACGTTATACGACCTTTGTCTCATCATCACATTAAGGCCGCACTTTTGTTTATTAAAATACCTATACCAGCAGATGTGAGTAGTGTCGCTGATCACAGCCTCCTCTTAAAACTACCGGACAATAAATTTTAAACTGTGCAGATTACCTTTTTTGTAGGTAAGGAACCAGGCGTAGAGAAAATAAACATTAAAAAAAAAAATTTTCCCCATAAACCGGATCAATGCCCGCTTGTGTGAGATGTTACAGAAATACCTAATTCCTGGTAGAAATTTATACGCGGTCGGCTAGTTAAATATAAACATGCCGACTTGACTAGCCATAGATCTGTTCTCTGAACGTAAAGATTGGTATTCGTACAGGAATTTATTTCGTGAAGACCGTTGCTGTTGATAGTATTTTTGTGTTTAATCAACTTTGTCCGAACATACGTTCCCAGAACGCTGTTCTGCAACTACACAGACAAAAGATATGTTTGTGTATGCGCTCGAAGGCCAGAACGAATTTCTTCCCGTTATTCTGCCGACACTGTCTCCGCGTGCGAACATATTTGTGGCTAGTCAAGACGGTAAGTCGGCAGACAAGTCAAAACTGTTATAAAAATTATCGTCTAGTGTCCCATAGCGTAAAATATTGGCTGTATAAAAAAGGTCTCGCTGATTGACAACAGAGGGCTCCACTCGTGACACAATAATTTATTTTTTTACTTTATTCCAACAACATCCTTTTTTGCATTGAAAATGAAACATATGGAACCAAACAAAAATGTTTTTGTACAGAACTTTGATTTATTATTTTGTATGAAGAATAGTGCTGCAGAAAGTCGCCGTATTCTTGTGAAAGAATCTGAAAAACGGGCTCTTTTTGAAATTGATGTGGAGAAAAAAGAACTTTCAGAATGCCAACTAAAGAGAGAAAATGAAGAATAAAGAAAGACTTAGAAGGACTCTCAGAATTACTGGGACTAACACGGCAGTCTATTTTCTTTCGTTTAAAGGCATTGCAATTTATTCAAAAGAAACTACGCAGTTGCTACATGAACTGTAGCCGAAACACGTCGTTCGTTGAATTTGCTTGTCTTAAATACTGTTTTAGCGACTAGCGATAAAATATATATACTTTTCGACAACTCAACAGACCACAATATTTAAAGCAAATACAAATACATAAATAAACAAACCAAAGTACACTATCCAACGAAATTATATTTTTGTTTTCAATAACAAGGTCCTGACAGCTGATTCCAGGGGAGAGGACCAACAAATATACACGTATTGGGGATTCGAAACTTTGTGTCTGGCCTTAATTGTAGCAGGGGTCTTAGATATCTCCCTCTTGCACATTGTTTTAGTGAATTGGCATAGGAAATCCTCTAATCCTTATATATTAGGTATAAGGTGTGTAAAGCAATTTCATGTAAAATCCTTCGAAGAATATTTTGTTGAATATTTTAACATTCTAGCTTTTTGGAATATGGATATTTTTTGTCCCTTTCTTGAATAAAAGCAAAAAACGTGGTGAAATATTTTACAAAAATACTTGTCATAAGATTCTACTATAAGTCTTCAAAGACACCAGTGGTCGTCATAAAACTTAAAATGTGTTTAAGGTTAACTGCAAACTTATTTACAATTTATATTTATTTTGGCCCTCTCATCCGGAATCTGTTGCCAGAACCTTGTTATTTTGTTGTTTCTTTGTAGTTTTATCCATTTCGTTAAGTTAGTGTTTTGTATTTGGTTGGAATATTAGGATGTTTTGTATTATTAGCTGCTGAAACCTGGTCAGACAAACACAGCAGAACTGTACACACAAAAATTGATGAGTTTAGCAAGAGTAGTCTACAGACTTACTTCTGACCTCCAACGAATGGTTTTGAATCCAATTAGAGAATACAAAAACTCTTGATGGCCAATAGGTGCAAAACATGCTGTTAATTCGATTGTGGCGATAATATTTCTCAGAGATTATAAAATTTAGCAACTTGTTATTTCTATTTAGTGTTTGCACAGGGAAACATCCTTCCAGTTACTCGCAACATTCTTGCTGGCTTAATAAATATTCGATTGCAAATCAAACCAAACCAATGAATTAATTTTTTGTTATTTTCTTAACACAGCTTTATTATTGTTTTTCTTTTACTTACTTAAATTTTTTTCAATTTATAACTAATTATTATTTTTATTTATATTAAATAAATTATTTATGATAATTTTTCGGTCTAAAATTTAATTTATTTTTTAATTATTATTCTTATGATAAAAACTACTTTAAGTCAAGGAGTTTAAACTTTTTTTCTTTTTTGAAATTTTGTTTTTTGTCCTGTCATTTATTAGAGTTTCTGCTTAAGTATAAAACAATTTTTAATTTACTTCTGTTTAAAAAATTCATTTAGTCATAAACTATTGAATTTTAGTTTTAATTTAATCTACAGGTATTTTATAATCCACAAGTTAATGTGTTGCAGTTGCCGTTGCAGTTGTATGCATTTTCTAAATGTTTATATCTCTATAAATTGTTTTAAAAATATTTTATTTACATTTAACAATTGTTTAAATGATTTTAGTACATATGTATAATTCTATATTTATAAATTCTTAGGTTGTATTTAAACAATTATTAATAACTATTTTTATTATTGTTGTTTTTTTATTTATTTATTAAGTAGATTTTTATTTAAAAGTTAGTGGCATTTTGCTTAAAGTTTTAGTAATAAAGTTTTATTTCAATCTTAACTACTTTTCAGAGTCTTTTTTGTTGTTGTAAAGTTTTTTAATTGTAAACTAATTTCATAGTTTAACGGGAATTAAGTTATTACTATGATTATAATCATATTGATTTATTAACAATTTACAATAGTTATTATATATTTAAATAGGATATGATTTATTATTTTCAGGAATTTTATTAAATAACTACTTATGTACATTCGATTGGTGAGAGGATTTTCAAATTTAACCAAATATACAAATAAATGGTGAATTTTAATAGTTTTAAATATAAATAAATAATCTGATATTAAAATGGCAGTCACATTTAGTTTTGAAAATAAATTTAATAGTTTTTGGATAAAATACAAAAACTATCATTATTGATATTGGACGCTCTGTTAGAAGATTGTCGATATGTGTCATGGAAGAATGTATAACTTAAATGGATATGTCTAAATTATGGATGTTCTTTTAATTAAATTTATGAAGTTTTTAAGGTTTGAATTTTTTTTTATAAAATTCCTTTATTCTTTTTCATCAGGAAATAAAATATTTTTTATATTAATCAGAACAACAAACTAATAATAGGTGTGTTCCAGGTGCATAAGGTCCAAATCGTTCCAGATAACAATTTTTGTGCAATTTTGAGAGAAAATGGGAAAGTAAAACTTTTCATTTCCTGTACAAAGTTATACGAACTTTGCTTTGGGTAAGTTCGGACTAGAATTAAATTATCAGCTGTGTTTTTTTTACATTTAAAGATTAAAAAAATTTTAAATAAAAGAAGAACGTTTTTATTTAAAATTTAGTAAAAATGAAAATGGAATAGTTTCGTTTTGCAAAAATTATAATTATTTTTTAAAATAATTTAACTGACTTTTACTTTTTTCAGTTTTTTTCATTCACTTTTTGCAGCTGTTGCCAATGATGCATACGTACTGCTTTTATAATATTATGCATTTTAAGCGTCTAAAATGACTAAAATAAAATTTATTTGATTATTTAGGCATTACTCAGAACGTATTTGGCCAAACTGACAGAATTGGGACTTAATGTTTTTATTTTTTACATCGACATAGTTTTTGTAATTTGTTTTTTATGGCTGAGCTTTAAAAGTGTTTGATAAATATTTTCAGAAAATTATATTTTAATTACTAAAGAAAAAAAGACAAGTTATAAACAAACTTCAATCAATAAAGTAGTAAAAATTTGTCAAGACTAAAGTGAACAAAATACATTGATAAGCACAGTAGACGGTGCCGTTCCGTTTGGTAGTTTCTTCGTTTGCTTTTGAAAAAGTGTAACCTTTATAATTCAAATTTTCTCTACAAATAATGAAATCAAGACGAGTGTCAAATTTGCATACGTAATTCCCGACAGCCTGATCTAGATTTTAGTGGCGCAACTTGGGTTAAACCAGCTCATCAGGAATCCTTTAGCAAAAGTTTTAGCGAAACTGTAATTATCTTAAGCTTGAAATTCCGTAAACTAAATGAAAGAGTTTCTGTAGTTTAAAGATACAAACATTAAAGCTTTTACGTATAATGCCATCAACCCATACATTCCCTTTTAAACATTTAAATACTTACATATCTTATTTTTCTTCTCATTTATCCTAACGCTTTTTTCATAAGAGAGGCTTGTCTTTGTATAGAATTGCTCTCTTGAAATTTCTTTTTATTCTTCGAAACAGTGTGAAAGAACTCAGCTCTATCATAACAAATAGTACGATAATCGTAATACGCAGTACAAATCGTTCGAATTCGAAACTATTGTCTTTGAAGCGAAATAAGCGGTAACCCCTCAGAAACAATTTAATTATAAATAGACTTCGATTTTAAGTTTTTTCGTTTCACTTTTGGTTGGTAAAAAAAGTTTTCTTCTGACCATAATATCAAAAGAGATATAACCTACTAACTAACAACTCCATAATATCTGGGTTCATCCAATTAAACGATACAGTTTTTAATGAATGCGTGTTTTTTTTTTTTGCTACTTTGAATAGCGGTTGTGTTCTAAGATTTTAAATTTTGAGTGAAAGTTTCAAGAGAATTTGTTTCCTATAGTTATGATGGTTTTATTATTGTTGAGTTAATTTTCCGGAAAAATGTGTTACAACTTTATCCTAGAGCTCATATATTTTAAAATATTGCCTTAAGTGAGTGACTGAATAATGAATACCATCCGGAAAATTAATGTGTTATGAAAATTAATTTTAATAAGAACCTTTAAAAAAGACAAAATTATCATAATGCAGCATTTAAATGGCGATGAAAGAGCTTCGATATAAGAAATAACAGCAAAATAAATTTCAAACCTAATTTCATCTATTTATGTAGACAATATTAAAATTTCCTTACATAATAGATAAATTGCTTCCAATATCAATATGGATATCGACAATCGTAATAAGACGGCAAAAACTTTGCCTCCATATGCAAAATCTTTTAATATTAGCTACTGCCCTAAAACCTTCATGGGACATTCTTCATGAAGCTGCTTGCTACCTTGATATCTGCGAATTCGGTGGATCTAGCGTACGTAGCTTCCATGTTTTTCTAGAAGCATTTCAAAATATGATCAAACGACTAAGTCGTTAGTTGCCAAGGAAGCCAGCCGCCCGTGAATGGTAACGAGCCGCTGTTTGGTTTCTTATATCTGTCTTTGGGGTAATGGGTTCGTTTGAAAAAGGTGCAAGCATACGACATTAATTTATATTGTAATACATGTTGACAAGTTAGAATAGTTTTCAATACGCAGCAAAAAAATAAATTTCTAGTCCACACATCCAGGGTGTTAAATTGGTTCCTATGTGCCGCTAGTTAGATGTATCGCTAGTATTGTATCACTCAAATGAACGCAGACAAATATCCTATAGAGATCGATTAAGGTTAAAAAACATAAAATCTGCCATATAAATAAAACAAAATCAAATGAGTTAAATTAAGCAATTAAGTCTCAAGTTTCTCTAGCGAAAAGCAACATATAAAATGTTAAAGAAAATTTATTGAAAAGTAGTCGCATTAAAACTTTAATGATCAATTTTTAACTTATAACAGAATCTTATCAATGTCACTCACCCAGAGCACTCATACAAAATACTTATAAAACAAACCTGTTATTTACACATACGCTCTCAGAATTTACATACAAATACGTATGTAACCAAACGAACATATTTAAACAAAAAAAAAAATTATTTTAACACACACTATTAAAACAACAAGCACTCTCACACTTTCAATTATATGTACAATGACAGATACTTTGAAAAGTTGTTCGTTTATTCTTACAACACTTTTCTTATTGTACAGAGGAAAAATGAGGAGGAAGACCTTTCTGCTCATTTTAGTGTGTTTTTTGTGTTCGTCCTTTGTTTTTTTGTTCATGTTTTGCAAACAATATTTTACTTAAGCTCCTAAAGATGAACCTACAATAGCTGCTGCCACTGCATATGCTGCAGCAGCCTCATTTTTAATACAGCTGCTGGTAAAAATAAATTTAAAACTACGAAGTAAAACAACTCAGACACAACTTTCGGGCACACGCTGTGTCATTAAACAATCCTTAATGGCCATGATGTTAATGTTATCGTCCAGGTCAGTGGATGAATTACACGATGTTGTTGTTGTCGATGGTGCTCCCGATGGCAGTGAATGTGAGCCCAAAAGTAGGCCAACACCCGTTGTAGAACCCGGTGTACTGTCACTACCACTTAGAGCAGAAGTTGTTTGCGATGTTAACATCATGGTTGAGGGCGAAGGATGACCCGTATAATGGCCGTGATGGCTGCGACCACCCAACGTATTGTGGCTATGAAGTGTACTGTGATGAAGGTTAACACGACCTATGCTACTACCACCCGCCAACCCAGCGCCAGTATTGCTATTATTAGCACTTACTGACGCTGAAGCAGAGGCGGAGGGCGAGCAGGTGGCTGAGGTATGATGTAAACTTGACATGGCTGTGCCACTGCTGCTGTTAATAAGACTATTTAATATGTAGCCACCACCCGTCCCAAGACCGGGTGGCAATGTACCAACACCGCTGGAATGCAGTTGTTGCTGCAAATGTGTGTTGGCTGCTATAGTTGATGTTGAAGCTAAGGATGTAGGTGAACCAATTAAATTGCACACATCATGCATTATACCACCAATGCCTGCAGCTCCAGTTCTAGCTATTGCTGTTGCATGTAACAATGCTGTACCGGATGTTGTTGCTGTCATAGCTGATGTTGTTGTTGCTGTCGGTGACAATATTGAGGCGGATGTCATGAGATGAGTGCGTGTGTTGATTTGATTAAATTGCATGGGAATATTAACAGCAGTTTCACTGCCACCACCGCTACCACCTCCCGTTGGATTTTGCTGCATCATGGTTGTTTCGTAACTTTTGGCATGTTGCTGTTTCATTGTGATTTCGAAACAAAAAAATACACCGGGACATTAACAAATGGTTTAAAGTAGTAATTGTGCAGTTGGTGTTGTTTTTATTTTTCAGAAGCGGCGTTGAAGACGACAATTATGTTGAGCGTAACCATGTTGTATGCCAAATAATGTTCGGTATTATTTCATTTCCAGACAACGCAATGCATTCAATCCAACAATGATTTAACGTTGTTAAATTTGCAATATGTAAAGGAAAGAAGGAAGCATGAAAGAAAAATAAAAGAAATTGAGAACATTTCGTTATGGGGTTGTTTGTTCAAATTTGTATGCGTAAAATATATTTTCTTTCATTTTGTGCCATTTGGGTTCGCATTGTTTTGGGTCATATCCTGTGTAATGTGTGTAATTACAAAGGACTTGTTAGTCTGTATAGGCAAATGCCGCTCTTAAGGTAAGTATTAAAATTTAATTGATAACAATATTTTGCGAATTTTGTGAACGAACGAAATTTTATTTTTAAATCTTTTTCCAGATCTTAAAAATTACACAAGTATATAAGGTTTTGGCTTGGAGCAACTGAAAGTAGATTTTATGTAATCTGGCGTGGTGCATACAAATCTGCGCTCCGTAGATATGTATTCCGAGATATACCGTTATATTCTAAATGAAGATGTGAGACGACACCCCCGGCAATTGGGATGTGTGACCAAAAATGTTTTGAAGCTTTCAAGTCTCTAGGTAAAGTAACTTAAGATTGTACATTGGTTTCCTCAGAGCACAAAAATATTGACTATTGTTTGTTCAGAAAACACCTAAACAAGTTTGGCATTAAGAGCAGCAGCTGTTGTAGACTATGTGATTATGACGAATAAATTATTCTGGCAAAGCACCTATTGGGTATTGGTAGGTATCTTCTAAAAACAATCCTGCAATACAGAGATTCTTTAGAAGAGAAGGTAAAGGCTTTACCACATGGAATAGGAAACAATAGATCTTCTTGGTTGCAGTATCCTGTTTCTACCCTTATTATTCCTTTTATTCTAAGTGAGCATTTTAAAAGATTGAAACGATGAACTTTATTTTTAAAACGCAAGGCAAGGCACGAATTTTTATGGAAAACAAAAACAAATTTCATATATTTAAAATTTTTTTGTTGTTTTTCATTAAAAATTTTGTGCTTATCAATGCTATTAAAAAGAAGCATTGACCCACTTTTCAAAAGCCCAAACATTTTTATGAAATAAAAACAATAAAAACTTTAAATATTTGTTTAATTTGTTTCCTTATAAATTCTGGTGCTGCCTTGAGATTTATAAATAAAACTCTATGCTTTCATTAGATTAAATAACATCAGTTTTATTGTTAGAAGTTATTTTCTACGCTTAGTTTATTTCCTTTACATGCATAAAATTTACTTGTATTATTGTAACATATTTTAACTTTTGTCAAAATTGTTTTTTTTTATTTGCGAACAAATATTTTACAAAACAATAAAATTTTAATATATTTATCCTCTTGACCATTATCACACGATTTTCTTTAATAAAGTTTAGTGAAAACAAAACATTTTTGTTCCTTTTTATTGAACAAAATATTATAAGTGGAAAAAATGACAAACATTTAAAACACTTGTATATAACAATGCACAGTGGGAGATTTATCAAAAAAAAAAAAAATTGAACTAATTTGAAGTTTATAAACGAGTGTTGTGATTTTAATAAAACCTTCCTCTGCCGAAGAACAGGAAGAGTCGTGTTTAAATACTGAATTTGGACTTTGTGCTGTTGAAAGTAGAGAAAGGACAAGACCTTGAATTAGGGCAACACAGATAGATTTGTTGTTTTAACTGATCCCTTATTTTTGGTTGTTAACAATTTTTCTTCAGACGGATTCTTGCAGTGTAGATCTGTAACAGAACATTGCTACTTTTATAAGTTAAGACTCCAGTTATTGGAGATACTTGGCTTTCAAAATTGTTAATTACATTTTTTGGTCTTTGTTAGTCTAGGGGCTTTTCGGGAATAACGGCTTAATAAATTAATGTAGCAATCACTTTTCAAGCAGTGAATTTATAAAACTAATTAAGCTTATTCTATGAAAATTCCCATAATTCCCAAATAATGTTTATCAAATCCTAAAAATGGGGATTTATGTGTTTTTGTTGACAAAAAAAAAAGGAGATGGGTGGTAGTTCAAAATTCTATACACAGAGAAATTAAGATCATATAGAGACATCGAAACTGGCTTGTATTTTTAAATATTTTATAAGAATTGCTCTTCTTTGGATCGCGCTGGTTCCAGCAGTAGGAGGAGCTTAGAAGTAATAATTTTAACTTAAAATAAATGTTGTCACATTCTTTCTAATGTTAGTTTTTGAAAAATTATAGATAAGTTGTACCTGCTTTAAAAATTTTTTTTCTACAACAAGAAATACCTTTGGAATAAATGGATTTTATTTTTTAATTTTCCCTAAAATTTGATTGACGTATAGCGTTTGACTTGGCTGTGATTTTCTCTTAAGTCCAATTAACGAAATTTTTTTAATACTCGTAAGGACTTGTTGCCGCTATTAGTAAAATAATAGACTAGGGGAGGCCAGAAAATGTAAGGTTGGTTCCGAAGCTTTGAGAGATAACTCTTATGTGTACCAAAATTATTTATAAGTCTCAAAAAAAGGATTCTATCATCGGCTAAAATTTTCTGATTTAATCTCGTTTTGCTTTCTTCAACAACATAAGTCCTCCAAAAATAAGATTCAAACTTGACCTTACCACTTCTATAGTCGTGTCGAGTTTTAGATAATTCAAACTATTCGTTTAGAAACTGTGAAATTATTTCTACTTTTTGTTTGTTTTTTCAAACATCCCACTGTGCAAAGCATATCACAAAGAGTATTTTTTCTGCATCACATATCGATGAGTGATAAGTGAAAATCTATTGGTAAATTTTTTACTGCGTGCAATAATTCTAAAACCCCCTCAAAAAAAAAAAAAAAAACTCAATAGAAATAGAAGATGAAAAACAAATAAAAATTCATGGACATTTGATATTTTTCAATTAAACTTACATTCGTACTCGGTGACCATTTCGATGTTGATGTAAAGTGATGGTTAACACTGCCATTTGTAGCAGCATTAGGAATGCCATTTCCAACACCACTACCAGCGCTACCGCTAACGCCACCAATACTGGCATTAGCTGAACTGGTCGAACTGCCACTTCCAACACTGCCAACTGTATGTGTGTGTATGTGTGTAAGTATATGCATATTTCCAATAGTATTTGTACGTGTTTTGGTGGCAAAAAACAATGGAATGACGTGAATGTGAATGATTTTGGTTTGAAATAAATGAATGTGTGATGGATTTTAGAGTGATTGGTTGGCGATGGAAATTTATTAAATTTTTGTTTTGTATTGCATTCGTATGCAGCAAACAATGTAGCATGCATGCCATCGTGTTTGGCACAATTTTAGAAGATTTGATTTTTGGTTTTAACGAAAAATAAGGCCCGAAAAACAGGCCACATATAGTAAAAGCATATAAACATACATATATATTCATGATTTGAATTTTTTGTATGGGATTTGGCCATATGGATTTGGTGTTGTGTTTTTCATCCGTATTTTAAATTTCATTTTATTTTATTTTTTCAAACAGAAAATAAAAACAGTGAGTGAATGTATGAAGTAACCGACCATTCAAACATAGCAATCAACCAATCGACCATACGACCAACCCAAACAGTAGCAATGGTTTGAAATTTTGTCAGAATTGGTTGGAATTGGTTAAAATTGTTTAAATTGGTTTACAGACAAAATTGAATTGAATTTTTGTTGTTGTTTTTTTTTCGAAACCAAAAACAATGATATATGCAGAATTTTGTTGTTTTTTTCACCATAGAAATTTGTTATAGAATAGTGTTTATTTGATGATTTTGTTGATTAAAATTTTTCGTTTGTTGCAGCCATGTGGATATGTGAATGTAGAAGGTAGAGTAAAGAAGATACGGAGGAAAATAAAATATTATTTTGTATATTTAATGTTACTCGTTGTTGGAGAGGACTTCAATTTTAACACGTACCATATTGTGATGGTATAACGTCTGGGTCACGTTCATCTTCTACCAGATCTTCGGAGGATTTCGATTTGATGTCAGTATGTTGCCAACGAGGTTTCTCAATGCCACCCTATTAAAATTAATAAAACATATAAAAAAAAATATTTTTGGTTAAAACTCACAAACAAATTGATATAAAATAAATGTTTTCTCTTGAAATACATTAGTTTGTAATGAGAATATAAAAACACTTAACGTTATAACATTAAAGCTAATTTGTGAATTCAATTAAAATATTCATTTTAAGCGACTTAAAAATTGCACGCTTTAATTATATCACCTGACACCGTTTGCTGGTGAAATTGTTGATAATTTGTGC
This sequence comes from Phania funesta, assembly GCA_963932375.1. Lineage (NCBI taxonomy): Eukaryota > Metazoa > Arthropoda > Insecta > Diptera > Tachinidae > Phania > Phania funesta. Next base: position 94,597,692 of record OZ010653.1, on the reverse strand, counting down.
CATAATTTCATGTCATTTATACAATTACAGAAGTTAAGTTGCTTTTCTATTATTATCCCAATTCACTGGAAATATATTTACGTTTCACGCCGTGTACTTTCGGAAGGAAATTTAATTAATTTCGATGTTAATAAATTATTAATTTAATGAAACATTGTTTGGATTCCATTATTGAATTAGGAAAAAAAAATAATATATTAACACTTTCTGTGTATTTTTTTCGCATATATTCGACACTAATGTAAACTTTTTTCTTTCGGTATACTTTTGCTACTGATTGTTGTTGTTGGTATTTGATTTGTTTTTAAAAATGTTCAATTATTTTTATAAGAAGAGAACACGAGTTTGTAAACAATTTTGTATACAAAGCATAAATTACTTTGAGCTAGCTGGTGATGTTGATCAAATTTTTAAGTTCTGATACGTGAGTAAGTAAATGTGTTCTGGAAAAAACGGGACTAAAATACACTTATGTTCTATTTTGGAAAATTTGTCTGAATTACGAATATGTTGGCTGTTGACCTGCAGAGTACTTTTTTTTTGTATTGTCATGAAGTGAGAAATCACCAGCCTGTCCCACTATGTCGATCGTTAATGTTCGCTTGAATTCTAGTAGCACTTTTCATTATTTTATTTAGTTAGAAAATAAATAAAGTACTTTAGAAAACAATTTATTAGAAGGATGCCAATTTGTTTTTTTTTTTTGTCTCTTAAAAAAATATTTTTTATTATTCAGTTTTCACAGATTATTTAAACATAGCTAAACATGGCTCTTAAGGAAATTTCATTTGGCATTCTAAAGATGCCACGAGTGGAGATATTTTACGACTTTTTTCTTTACTGAGAACATGACACGAAAATGTTTTTTTTTAGATTCGGAATAGTTTACATATAGTTTACAGAAATGAACCGAAAACCGGATCTTAAGATTGTCTTAATAAACTCTAACTGGTTAGACGTCGCTTCAAGCATCTGCCACTCGAGGTAATGCTGTGCATCGACAAACAAATCATCCGATTCATAGGCAAGTTCACCGCAAAGCCATAAATGACGAAAAAAGCGTTTCCATGGCATATAAACTTTTTTTTGACGGCAAAAGCGGAGTATCACACGATTTCATTGTCAATCAAAGTCATTTAATGCAAAAAAAAAAAAACAAAAATGACTCAAGAGCGCTGGACCTAGTTCAATTTTACTGGTTCATTTGTTAAAACGCATTTCGAAACATTAAATTGGCCACTACTTGTTTTACAATTATTATTTCCCTGCGTAACAATTGTTTCAAATTCCTAAGCAAAATAATCCCAATGCCGCGAATAAATTGCTTTGCGGAAACTTGTCAGCCAGATAAAAAAAAATGAAAAGAAGAGTGGAGAATCAATTGCTGAATGTACAAACGCAGAGGGGAATATAGTATTCACTCGCTTGTACAACAACAGGATTATAAATCCTTAAGCCTTTCTACATCAGGGGCACCGAAAAAACGTGTTGTAATGAAAATATTAATTGAAACTTGCGTTAATGTTATTTGTTGTTTTTTCTAAACGCCAAGACACTTTTCTTCCATGCTTTCAGGTGCCCCTCAAGTTGAATTTTGAGTTTTGGTATCTTTAAAAACTTATAGTGGAATTTTATGACAAATATTTTATTCAGAATACTTAAGCCGCTATATTACTGTTAGAGGGGAGTTTTGGCCATTTTTCTTAAAGCGGACAGACAAGATTCATAAACCAAAGAATTACAAGGTTCAAATGGTCCATAAAAAGCAACCCTGTAGTAATTTCCATAAAAGTGCTGATCACACCTTACACCCAAAATTTTAAGACTACAAGAATTTTCATATTAATTCACTATAAAAATTTGCGAAAGCAGGAAACGTTAACTACACTACACGTTAAATAATTACCAGAATCCGGAATTCGTTGTCAGAACGTTGGTACTTTTGTTCACTTTCATTGTTAAAAACTGTTCAAAATAGCATATGTTTTACAAATCTAATTTGTCTCGCAAATATCCTGTAACAAATTATAACTCTAATTATTAAATTGTTTTGAGTCCTTATATTTCCTTTGATAAATTTACCAGAGCATGAAATATAAAAAAAAACTACATAAATTCTATAGAAATATTCCTTTTTGTAAACCATATGAAAGTCAACGTATTTTGTTCAGCTATCAATCATGTATTATGATTCACAAATAAAATATTCATATTACAAGTCTCTCTGTACCATTGACCAAAACTGTCCATCATAAAAACACATCTCTAAATACAAACATACATTTGTATGTTGGAGTTTGGAAATCAACAAGTAAATATATGTAAATGTGTGTACCATGTAAAACACAGTATCTATGAGATCGACCTACTTGTAGATATAAATAAAAACCAATTTAATACATACCTTGAATACATCACCCGTTTGGGCCACAACAGCTGTGGCTGTTGCTTTTGTACCATGTTGACGATTGCGACGTAAATTGTGTAAAAATGTCATCATGAATATTTTTAAAGCTATAGCTAAACTAATAATAACAATTGTAAGGACACTCCCCACGATAACCGGTGACAACGTCAAGGATACATCATCATCTACAGTTTGTTGTTGTTGTTATCGTTGTTGTTGATATTAATATGACAACAAATATATTGTTGGGCCAGCATTAACAGGGAAGAGACAAAAAGAAGCGTAAAATGAAATTGAATTGTAGGTGAGTATATATAATTCGAAATAAAAAAATAAACGTTTTGTTCTTGCTATTGTATTTGCAGTTATTATTGCTTTTATGGTTGCTGCTGTCACTGCTCCAACCATTATAATGGCAGGTTTATGTCACTTCATCTGTTTGGGTGTGTGTTCAGGACTACATACATATATATAGATATACATAGATATATATCATCCATGCTTGACATGGTGTGGTTTTCACATTGCACAATGGTATGGTTTTCTAAACAGCGGTCAAAAAATTTTAAAATTATTTTTTTTTTACAAATTTAAAAATAAAAATTTTCTAATAAAAGCGGAAAACATATTTTTTAAAAACGACTTTTACTTTCTCCTAATTTAGGAACGCGAGGATTTCTTCTGGCAATTCGATGAAAGTTGTACGAAATTTAAAATAATTCTCCACTTGCGCGTATATTTGATGCAAACTTAGAAAAATATGGTTGAGGTAACCATAATCTAAAGGCGGCATGTTATTACTGAATTGTGTGCTTGTCGTACAATTATATTATAATTTTATATAATAATATTGTCAAATATTGTGATCATAATTTACGATATAAACATTATATAATTGTACATCATGTTACGCATTATATGTTTGTAAATATTATTTGCTTCCTTATCACTATTATCTTCTTTAATAAGAAATTTGTATTACAACCTTTAACACTGAGCGTACGCAATGAACCAACCAGTTGTTAACAGCCAATTGCTGAATTGATGGAAAATATTTAACAAAAATCAAACACTTTTTTTGTTGTCGTCTTCCTTAAAACTCTGACAAAAAATTAAATTTCCTTGAACAAAAATATTTTTTTTTCTATTTCAGTTAAAAATTGTAGCGCTTATGTACTTCAGCAACGAACAATTCTGCAAAAGATTTAATACTTTAGTTCAAGGTAAAAAAGTAATCCAATGAGTTCAAAAAAAAATTTTTTTTTAAATTCTAAGGGTAGCAGAAAATATTCAGCAAAATTAAAAGACAATAAACTTTTTGTGAATACCCGCGTATATTTTAACTAACAAATTTCAACCATAAAATTATCAAAAGAATAAATTAAAGAACTTACATCGAGGATATGCAGTGTCTTTACCACCATTAGAATATTACTAATTTATATTTTAAGTTAATTTTAATTCTGGCGATCAATAATACAAAGGATAGCGATTTTATATTAATTATTTTTTCTTTTCATAAAGGAAAAGTCTTTAGAGGCCAATAATCTGGCAATAAAAATCACGTGGCTTTTCAGTCGACATGACCAGTTTAGTGAAATAAATAATGCAGAAATCTAACTTACTTTGATCAAGATTATTATTCTCAATTAAAACGCTTTAAGAACGGTGAACGATTACAAAACAATCAGCAACACCAACAAAGTGATTTTAAAAATTTGCTCTAAGTCAAAACAAATATTTTATCTACGTGATATTGGGAAATACCTATAATTAATGATACACACATAAACACAAATTATACCAAGATACAACACAATCTAATCGCGGCAAATTTAACCCACTGAAAAAGGCAACTTTCAAAAATATTACTTAGGACGAAACGCGTAAAAACAATTTGTACTTTCTGTCTTTACTTTTTATCAAAGACGTAGATGATGTCAAAAACTTACTTTGTGTCAAAAAGGAATTTTTCCAAAAAAAAATTACTGTTTATCCAAACGTACTTTTTATTCTAAAGGTACTTTGTATCATAAAGGCAGTTTTTGTGCAAAAGTTACTTTATGTAGAAAAGTACATTTTGCCAGAAGCAAGACTTTTATCAAAAACGTGTTTTTATTAAAAACTAAATTTAAAGGTACATTTTATCCAACGGTAATTGGAGTCGAAAAGGTATATTATATAAAAATGTACTCTGTATCAAAAAGTTACTTTTCTTCCTGTTTATAATCGTTGCCATTTCCTGATGTATGACCAAACTGAAATACTTTTCTCCAACACAACCAAATTCTAGCAAAAAACCCAGCACAAAAGTCAGCTCTTATTGACAAAATTTAGCAACAACATTTTTCTAGCAAAAATACATGAAAATAAATTTTTACGAATTTTCCGGAAAAGAAGAGCAGCCTATTTAGGTGTGAATATTCTCCAAATCTCTTCCCATAGTGCAGTTTAGTGTTGTGTCATTATTATTAAAATTGTGCTCAGTTGTTCCTCGCACATGGTTATAAATTATTCTTATTTTTAGACCCGATTATCCCGTCATTAATAACCTTAACTTGTTGCAACACATTGTTAATTTTTAACTGAACAATAACTTTTTCTTTGTACAAAAGCCCTTGAACAAAAGTTTTCGTATTTGATATAAATTACGGCAAAAATTCGCACACAGTTTTTTAATAAACAATTTGATAAAATACCATAATTCCAAGGAATATCTACAACACACTTCATCCCATTGTGTGTTCTGAGTTTACATTGAAAATTAATATTTGCTACGATTTTTTTTATATATTTCACACAAACCTTTCTACTGTCCATCATACAAATAACACTATATAACAAAAAAAAAAAAAAACAAATTCCGGGCACCAGATTCCGGCAGAGGGGATCAGAAATAAATATACGTGTACATGTGTTTTAATAGTTTGCGTCTTTAAGGAGGGTGATGTTAAAGTTCCGCCCTAAATGCTTTTGAAAAATTAGGAACGAATATATTTTTTTTAATTCTCACATGGATTAATTTCATCATCAGTTAGCAAGAGAATCGAATGCAACAGCATTTACTGTCTTATAGCTCAAATAGGCAAGATATTCTTTCAAAAATGTATAAAATATTTGTACTTCCTTATCTACCCAAATTTACCTTCATAATTTTTGAAATACATAGTATGCTATATCTACAGCTTTCTTTTGTATGGCGACTTGTAGTGAAATTTTACGTAGGATATATCTTTTACAAACTAGCCTGATGAAGTCCGATTTTGTGGGATATGGTAGCACTAATTGCGAATAAGTGCAAAATTAACTTCAAACACATTTTAGGTTTTGTCTTATTTCCGGAGTTCAAGTTGAGTTTTATGGAATATATTTTTGTAAAGCATCTCAGCTTGCTATATTGTTGTTAAAGGAGATTTTCTCTCATTTTCATGAAAATGGCAAAAACGACCCATACAGCAAAATGTTAGAGGGTTAAAATATTCCGCAATAATATTTTCGGTACTGTTTTACAAAAACGTTCTAAACGCACCTCATACCCAAAATGTAAAGAACAAAAGATTTAATAATCCGATTCACTTTACCAATGTGTAAATGGTTTGCGGGGGTGGGACCTTTAACGCACCCTAAAATAAATCACAAATGAAAACTTTTAAAACGCCAATACACTTATATATTTTTGCAAGAATCTTTGTTTGTTCTGCAATGTAATTGAATACACCAACACAATTATGCACTTCTTCCGCAAAAAGAGAACTCTAGAAAGAAGGCACGGGAGTAAATATCTTTATCATTTCATTTGTAACTTGTTTACATTTGTTTTTGTATAACCATTGCTTGTTTTTCGTGTTGCTATTGCTTTGACATCGTTATATTTTCCGTCACAATCAATAAAAACAATCATAAATCAAGGAAAAGTTGTCAACATTTACTTTTTTGTGTTGTTATTTTGCATGTCACAGTTTTGTTTGAACACACGAATTCAACCCATTTCAATTTGTGAAACTTACGCACACACCCAACCTCCACACATTCACTTGTTTCATTCACCAATATTGCCGCACTTGGTGTTCAATTTGGTTTTTGTTGACTTTTTTTTAGCAGATGTGAAATGTGTTTGTTGGTATATTTGAGTATGTGTGTATGCCAGCATATTGACATATAAAGCCATTAGTGCTGGAGTTAAGGGCTCAACACCAACCGTTTTTAGGGGTAAATATGAATTTGTATGACTTCAGCGTCAAGTTGTTGAAATCCAAACATACGTGGGGAAATTTAATATGCAACCATGTGATTTAATCAATGGGTATTGTGGGTTTCGACCCTTTTCTCACAACTTTATTAAAATTTTATAGACCGTTTCTTTCCATGAATTTATTATCATAGTAAAGGTAATTGAATAATAAAAGCTTTATTATACCAAAAAGTGCGTGAGCAGTTTCGATGTGGAAACTTGGTAGGGCACGCGATACAGGCAACATTCATCATTTTACTGGAGATGGTGCAACTCCCATGTGGAAATGCAAGACTATATTTCAGGTAAAAAAACCTTTATTGGTGTCAGGAACTGTTTGAGAGGACGGCTGGATGATATAATATCAGCATTCATAACTTTATTACCTTAAAATATTCACGAGTTCCGAGGCCGCAGAATCCTCTTGGCAAGATAAATTTAATGTCCGCTGGAGGCTTGGTATTAGGTCATGAGTTCCATGTTGAAATCGAGCTTTATGACTAGTTAAGCCAAAGAAATATTTGTGTTATTTATTATGTTTGGCACGTATTATTAAAATCTTTAGGCCAGGAAACTATGAATAGGTAGTTTGTAATTATAATGTTCTGAGCCTTTTATTTATTATACCCTTGTCAAAAATGAAAATATAGGTTTGTTATTCCGTTTTTATATTCTACAATATTCCGGCCCTTTTAAGTATGAAAGTTCAATTAACGATATCCGTCTGTCCGATGTTGAAATAAGTTTTCTAACGGGAATAGGCAACCAACTTTCTAATTTAGAATTTGGTCAGTGATTGCCATATTAAATTAGCCCTATAGTCCATCTACAGAACTTGTCATCTCGAAGCCTATAGGTAACCTACGAACCTTTTAAAAAAAAAAAATTTTTCAATTAATTAATTTTAAAAATTAACAAAGAAAACGGAATTTTTACCAAAAAAATGTTAGAAAGATTCGAAATTTTGGCAAATTTTGTAGTTCAACACCAAATCGAAGAGTTTTACAGAAAATAACAAAAAATATTATTAAATTTTGAATAATTACCACAAAAATTTAAATATCACCACAATTTTGTAATTTGACAAAAACCCCCGAAGTCACAAACAAATTTATATTTTATGAAAAACGTCGTAATTTTAAGTCGAAGTTACTAAAGCTGCCCAAAAGAATTTCCCAAGAATTCTCAATTTTAAATTCACCACAAATTCGTATATTTACTAGAAGTTCAAAAAAAGTGGAATAACAAAATTTAAGTCCTAAATTCAAAACCGAAATTTGACAAAACCAAGTTCTAGATGTGTACAGTACTATCTCATTTCTAGGCAACTGGCTAGCTTAACTAAATTTTTTTAACTTTTTAATATGAGATTTATTGGGAGAATGTTACCAAACTATTATTCATAAATATAAGTCCTAGGTTTTTGTCATTTTCATTAAGCTCAATAGTTGAATAACCAAATGATTTTTTCGTATTGAAACAAAGGATATTTATTTACGCCCCTCAGAACACGCTCACTAGATCGCGGTTTAATTCGCAATGCAATAAGCGGACAGCTAGTAAAGAGCTGTACTTCGTCTGCGTACATCTTAGTTTATATAGTTGCCAAATCATTAGCGCAAAATGTATATAATAACAGACCAAATGTTGAGCTTTGCGGAATACCGCTCCTTATGAAGCAGCCATAATGATTTGTTTGAGCTAAAATATGTGCACCAATGGACTTATTTTACGTAGATGTGCAGAAATTAGTATTAGTGTAGTGTTTGAAAAATGACATATCTATATTAGTTTTGACATAGTGGAATCACACGCCTTAGTTATATTCATTTTTTGTCCAATCGACAACTGTTGTCAAATGTGGCACTATTGCAATTGGCCTATACCTCTGCTCTGGCTTAGGGATCTTTGCGCAATTTTACTGTGAAATTGTAGATATTGCCTTTTAGCACAGAGTTTTGAATTAGTGCCTTTGATGTTTAAGAGTTGTGCATATGACTTTCAGCAAACAGTAAAACTAGCATTAGCAATTTCCTCTATTTATGGCCATTTGGTAATAACAACAATCTAAATTATGAAGGCTTAATACATACACTAAAAACTACTCTGCAATGGCGTAAAGAAAAAAACATGGTTGAGATAACCATAATCTAAAAGTAACAAATTATGATTAAAATATATGGTTGTAAACAAATTATATTTTTATTGTCGATAATATAGATTTCTGTTGGTGGTTGAGGTAGGGACACAGGGGCTAAAGCCATCGAATGTTTAATAGTCAACTGGCTGACTACTTCAGTCAGAATAATTTTCGACAATATGTCTATTAAGAACATTTCATTGTTAGAGTTATTATTGTTCAACTCAACCATCTTCAAATTTTTATGGATGGAAATCATTTAATGGTTAAATGTAAACCATGACTTCTTTATAGCAACTAAATTTTAAAGTATTTTAGTAAAATATTGTTGTTGTCGTGACCAACATAATATGCAACCCCATGTTTTTAAATAAGATCAATATTTAAAATTTATATATAGAATATATTATTACACACTTCTGAACTTACACAGAACGAAAAACCTCAGGAGCATGAATTTTCTAACATTTTAACGGCGAAATCATTTTAAAATTGTTCTATTTCTATGTTATTTGCAGATTCCTTTGTGTAAAGGAGCAGCAATTTCAAACATCTTATTTTGAAATCAAATTAAAAAACACATATACGTTTATAATTTTACACTATCGTTGTATTGATGCCTCTTTATAAGGTACATTATAATTTTAGAGTGCTTTCATTTTAATTGGTTTTTAGTGCACGTGATTTTGCCTTAAAAATGTATTCACTTTTTACCTGTGTGTTGTTTAGTCCCTGGGCTAAATGTCTATCATTATTGTTATTTTACAAACTAACACAACATTTACTTGTCTCTTCGAGGCAATTAACATGTAATGGAAAATGAAACTTTAGAAACTATGTAGTTATTAATTAATTAATATGCTTTTAAAATATATTAAACAAGATATGGTGTTTTATTTTTAGTGAGCTAAATTCAATAGCACTATAAGCTTTTTACTATAGTTTGGGAAGAGTGTTGAAATACTAAACTTTACTTACGTATGTGGACTAATCGCTTACTAGTAATTTATTTACAAATTTAAGGTTCTTGAAGGGTTAAGGTTATATTACTCTCATAATTGTATACTACGTATCGTAAGCGTAAATGTCTGTTTTAATTCGAACAAATTATTAAATATGATTTTAGCATATTTTCTTCATTTTGAATTAATCATACGCCAGCCACGTCAACTACCGAACATTAAAATCTAATGCACTACAAATTCGAAGAGTTGAATAATTTCATTCTGCATAGGACCAAATTTATTCAACTTTCGTTTATGATTCTTTAACAATAAAAAGAATGTTGAAGACGATCCCCTATTCCTCTATTGGAGATTTCTAAATGCTTCTATCTGGCGCGTTTTGTACAGCATCGTAACACGACTTTTAAAGAGTCGGGTTGTTCTTTTAATGTTGCTTTGCGTATGGTTTTTTTATTTTTAAAAATTATTTTAGCTTGTTGTTAACCTTAAGCAATATGAACTATTCTAGAAACCTCAAATTGAGAAAAAAAGCCGTAAACAGTTCAAATTATCTAAATAATACTCTGCATATTTTCTCATCTCTCGTTTCACAAGGTACATATTCTTTCTCAGCAAACTAAAACTGTTTAAATTCTATAGTATTTAGCCCAACCACGAAATTTAAGTTGAAGGAATTCGAACTGCCCACTATTGAAGGCAAGGTTGCTACTAAAGATGTTTGTGCATTGATTGCAGCAAATTGTACAACCCAAATAGAGAAGGCAAAAGAAAAACGAGGAGTTAAAAACAAAAAACGTTAACCAAATCAATCATGTTTTACCTAATGCCTTATTTTCAAATACAGTTTTTTTGAAGTACTTAAATATGCATATAAAGTGATACCACGGTGATTTGACAAGGAAGTAGTAAAAATGTATTTTTGTTGAAAAATTTTGGTTCCACAATTTCTTCTGAAGTTCCAGGTAATAAAGCGAGTTTTGGGTTTCCCAACCTAGATATCATGTACAAAATAAACATTTTTCACAGCTTTATAAGAACAAAAATGGATTGTGCATTGTCATGGCGAAGTAAATTTGTATTCGATATACCGATATTGTGTTAATATTTCAGTAATAAGCTTTTTTGTGTTTGTATGTAGTTCGAATTCCGGCTATAAAGTTGGTTTTGGATTTGAAGCAATAGCTTGTAAGCAAACAACAGCATTTAACATATTAGCTGAATCAAAGAAATCATATTACTTGTTGAATGAAATCTATGATTTATTTGCTTTCGTTAATGTGATAGCTGTCAAATCAAATTCGTCAACTTAAGCAGTGATAATCAGCCCAATAATGAATTTTCTTGGGAAATTTTTTCCTGTTCCCGGCGAAGAAGCATCAATTCTAACAACCCAGTGAATATGCACGGTAGTTTTCTCATTTTTCATGCAGTGTTGAGAACGAAAAAATTTAATTCATAATAGAAGACATGGGAAAACTGTCCTGGGGAATTGTTGTTCATAATTGGAATGAATATTGGTATTGGCGCTGTTGCATACATTCATAACAATACAGCATTAATATTGTATGTAGGAAGAAATGTTGTTTTACATCACTTTGGAACCTAACAAGTTAAATAAGAAGATAGTCATTTATAACGAATCGGAGGATACTCAGTTCAAGCAGCAAGCTTGAAGTGGTAGTGACAGTTTTCCGACATGTTTTTTATGTGTGGAATTGCATAAACTGACTGTGTGGAAACCGACATAAATATTTTAGTGATGGCTTAAAGGTTTCTCTCAAAATTTCTTTTAAGCTCGATTGACGCTCAAGAACCCCTTAACTAGGACAGTTAGAAAGGTGCTTAGATACAATCCTGAAACCGGATAACTATGATCATATCAAATGCAAAGTTGCTGTAAACTGTATGAACTTTCACCCAAGTGAAAAACACCTAAAAGGTGCTCAATTACCAACTCTGGGCGTGTTAATAATATTTTGAATATTTAACCCTTTGTTTCATAATGAACAATCGGAGAAAATTTTAAAAATATTAAATCATTAAAAATTTAATTTGTGGCACATTGTTCTCATTCGAAGAGTGGGTAATTCGACGTAGTGAAAAATTGTCCAAAACGACGAGTTTTAATTCCACTTTTTGACAACTAAACCAAGTAGCTACAATCAATCCAAAGAATAATTATGCAACACAAAATTTAAAAAAACCCAACAGCTGGCTACGTACATACCTACGTATATTCCACGTAGTCTTTTTTCTTTTATGGAATTACTTAAAAATAGAAAAAAAAACAAAAGTAAACATATGAAAAAATTAAACTATATTTAACTGCAGGAACTGACAACCAAGAATCACGTAGATAAAAAAAACAAACTCAAACATTTATGCAGGATATCTGGTATTGAGTAATGTTCCCCACAGATTACAGTATAGCGCCAACAACAACAGGAGTAAAAACAGCCAACCACATTACTCAAAAGCACTTGTCGAATGTAACATGTCAGTCATCAGGTAATCGATCATTGTGTTGTGGCTTAAACGATACGCAACTTAGAAAGTATAACTTCAAGAAAGTACAAAACAATCTGAAGTAGAGTAATGGAAATCACATATAAACACTTTAAGGACCAGTCAGTAGGGCAAGAAGTGTGATGACAGCGCAGCAGCAATTTCAGCAAAACTTTCTTTAACTTTTTCTATTTTTTATTGTACATACCGTTTTTAAAAGCTGTTGAGCCAATAACGAAATCTGTCAGAGGATAAGAAGGACTACGTCCCTTTTGATTGAAGGCATAAATACGTAACTTTAATGAATTGTTTTCCTGTGTCATAAGTGAAGTCAATGAATCTAAATTTTCCAAAGAAAATTGAGGCTCCTCAGGATTGGTGACATTAAATCTGTAAGAAAGAAAAGTGAAAAGTTAAAATTATTTTTAAACTAAAAACAAGTTTATGTTTTAGTAATATTATTTGTCTCTCGTATTTGCCCCTCGTATTTTTATTAAATTTTAATAAATTTTTTATACCCCTCAGAAAAAAGAAAAGAATATGCATATAATTCAATAGAATTAAAAATTCTCCAACAAATTTAAAATTCCACAAATAATTTCAAAATCACATCAATTTTATTATAAATTGAATTAAATTGTAAACTTTAAAAATTATCAAACTTTTATGAAAAACAAAGAAATTTTGACAAAATTAGACGTTACACAAATATAACATAAACAAACAATTTGCACCACGAGTCCCAAATTCACAGAAAAACTATAGAATTTACTTGAAAAACATATAATCTCAAAAAAACTTTAAATTATACCAGAATATTAAACTAAGCCGAAAAATCAATCTCAAATGTTTCAGTTTTTTTCAAAATTTTACATCATACAAAAATATCATAAAAAAATTCAAATTTCGCACCAATCGGGATGCACAAACAATTAAAAATTCAACAATAAATCTAAAAACTGTAAAATCTAGTAAAATGGAAATGAAACTGACACAAGAAATTGTAAATTTCAACAAATCCAAGAAATTTAATACACAAATATGCTCAAAAAATATAAAATACGAGAAGAACAAAGTTTTCCTACAAAAGGGTAATTTAGCAAATATAACCTAAAAATACAACTTCACTTTCAAACTTTCAAATTTGCCGAAAAAAGTTGGCCAAAATTTTAATTATAGCACAAAACTAAAATTTATCATAAAATCTATAATTCAACAAAATTCGATATAAAACAAAAACGTTTCGAAATTTCCGGTACATTTTTAATATAAATAAAGTTTGACATTCGTAAAGAAGCCGAAAAAACTTTGAATTCACTGTGAGTTTACCAGTTATCAATTTGCTATTTGAATTTACTAAAAATTTTAAAATGTGAAAAAACAAACAAAAAATGAGCAACTATTAAAGTTATAAAAGGCCGCACTTTCACAAAAAAGTATCAATGAATAGAATTTCGTTTTGTATTTTTACTTGAAGTAATTGCTCCAAAAAAATTTAACTTCATCCAAAAGGTGAAACTATTGTCGTAACTATTTAAAAGGAGCTACAATTCGCAGAATTTACCAGATAATTTAACACTAATGAAAAGAGTTTAAAATCACTAAAAACTAAAAATGTTTGTTTGTTGTGGGACCTCTTTGGTAAAACTTTAATGTTTTTCTCTTCTTTTGATTTTTCGTTTGGTCTAAGGAATATTGAGCATAAAACGTTTAAGTTTTTCTAAAAAGTTGGGTAATGGTTTCCTGATGAGTAAAGGGGGTAATGGTTTCCTGACCAGCTTATCCACCCTGTACAAACAAATTTTTAAAATTGGCTAGAAACTAGATTCACATAAAGTAAAAATTAAAAAAAGTTTAAAGTGCATTTTTTCCTTTCCAGGAAAAATTATGCCAACAATATCGTTATATTTAACTTTCTGAAAAATGCAAACAAATTTGAAACTTTTCGAAATTAAGCAGATTTTCTGTTGCACCATTGCTATATATTTTCCATTGATGGTTTTGCACCGTGTGATTTGAAGGATATTATAGCAAGGCCATGTTTTGTGCTCCTTATCGTTCAATTTACATTTAGCTAGTTAATGGATTCATTAGTTTTAACAAAAGTACTCCATCTGTATTAGGTCACTAATTAGTGACAATGTTACAGTCTATGCAGTCATTTTCTGATTTAAATTCAAAATAGTAGTAATTCTGATAAACTCATAACAATAATGTATAAATTTTGTTGTATATTGATTTCAATCATCATGCATCTGCTTATGGCCGATTTTCCACGAATCTGTAGGGTTATGTAAAATCGTTTATTTCCGCCGTGAAGCCAATTTTGTGCCACAAAGTTTATTTTATGAATTAAACAACACGCCAGCACGTCGCACACTGGGATGAATTGTCACCAAAATGGCTATTAACTCAGGGAACAAATTTATGCCACTTTTTGTTCTTTATTAAAGTTTTCTTCCCTGATTTCCGGTTTAGTAAAAATATATATCGCAAGTAACTTAATACCATTAATTATGACTTGTAAGTTTTTTTTTTTTTGCAGATAAGTGCATCTCCATATAACTCACGCGTTCCTCTCTAAAGCCATTCTTAATAACAATAATTACAAAAACCGATCATATACATTTCTTTTTTGATAATAATTTTATTCAAAGAATTTTTTTTTACTTAAGCTCCAGTTGAAGAAACGACATTAGTTACATTCCATGAAATATTAAAGATTCTCTTAATTTGAAGTATTTTAAAATTACCAAAAAAAAAAAAAACTGGACTAAATTATCTGACGTTGACGGTGCCAATGCAAAATTTTATATTTTAAACGTTTGAATAAAAATATATTTGACTTGAATTAGAAAAATTGTCTGTTTTATAATTTTTTGCAAGAATGTGAACAAACAATCAACTTTGAACTTAAGCAGCACAAAAATGGTGCGACCTACAAGAATATATGTGTGCGATGGGTAATTTTATCTACTTTTACCCGATTCGTTGAAATCGAACATACGTGAAAATATTAAATCAATTCCAATTGAAATTCAATTTTTTTTTAATTTTGTTTCTAAATTTCTATTCAATTCAGGAAATATTCTCTACTAAAAATGCTTCAAACATTCCATTCCATGGAATCTCCATAATAAATTCGTAGGATATAGGAATGTCCATTCACAAATATTCAACATTAGTTTTGTTGATTTTTATATTAATGGCTTGATGCCTCGTGCTTAATGTAAAAAGCCGACGACATATAAAGCTTACTATATATTATGTAATTTTGCAAAAATATTGCCTTACAAGCATTATAAATATTCTCTAGTAAATAAATGACTTCAAATTAGCGTTAGCGTTGTCTTCTATTTCCTTTTGATTAAAAAAAAAAACACCTACATAATGAAAGCGAAAGTAAAATAGTCGAATCTTCTTTGTTATCAACTTTTGTTGGAAATTTTTTATAATTAATTTTTAGAAATTTTGCATAGCTTTTTTTCGCTTATACCTTTTGCTTCCTAATTACCAACGATTTGACAAACATAATAAATCAAAAAAATAAATAATAAATAATTTTGCGCACATTTTGAAGAAAGTGTGTTTAGACAAGTAATATAATATAAGTATAAATAAAAACATGTAAGAGAGATATACTTGGCTGTTCCGAATCTTTTATACCCTTCACAAAATTACTACTAAATATATACTACACATTTTTGTCGGTGCAAAGGATTTTCTGCCTGTAGGTAAATTTTCTCTTTAAATCTCAAAATATCGTGAAGTTTATGTTTGTTTCCTTGTTTGTGAAAGGTTGGTTTTTTGGAGCTTGGGTATCATCGATTACGTTACAATGGCTACGTTTTTCATTTTTGGTGAAACTGAACAAGTGTGCTGAAGATGTATTTTAGTTTTGAAATTTAAATATTTGGTGAATTTTGGTTTTTGGGAAAACTTTTTATTTCAGATTTTTCGATTTTATGGTGAATTTTCGAATATGTTGTGAATTTAAAATGTTAGCAAAATTTCGAATTTTTTTAAATTTTTGTGTAAAATTTCCGATTTGAAATAATTCAATTTCTTTGTTAGTTTTGAATTTTTATTATTTTTTAATTCGGTCCAACATTTAGACCCGTAGGTTATCTGGGGTCTTGGGAAAGGGAAACTTTATAGCAAATTCGATAAGGATTCAGAGTATGTAAATTTTATGCGTTTCCCCGCAACATCAAGCTCACTGATAAAGTGGTCAAAATTTCAAGATCCTAGGTTGTCTAATGCCATCAGAGAGATGATTTCAATATCGGACATACGGACTTTGCTATTTGAACATTGCTACCTATCAAGACCAAGTATATATATACTTTGTTGGTTCGGAAATAGATATTGTACAAATTACAAACGAAATGACAAACATATACATATACCTCTTTTTACTTTTGTGAAGGGTATTAAAAAAAAAACAACAAGAAACCAAACAATTTTAATAGAGACAAATACGCTAAAAATTAACAACCTTTTTCACTAAAATAATAACGTTGTTCAACAAATACATACATACATACGAGTATATGAATAATGAAAAGATTTCATTCATATGAATAGTAAGACTGCAAAATGATAAGGGCTCTAAAGGAAAACTTAAGGACGAGTAGAGCATTTAAAGGCAATTGAGATTTTACTTAAGAGCTGTTTTAGGGGGTATGTGTGCGATTCGTATGAACACATTTACACCCACCTTTTCAAAATAAACACAAGCTGTACAACTATCGCTATACATACCAGTGTTACCACTTTAGCCATGTGATATAAGTTTTATACAATGCCAAAAGTTTGACTAAAATATTAAACGCAAAGGGAACACTTAATTTTTTGCGCATATTCATGCATAAATTACAGCTCCTCTCTCTAAAGACTGGGAACTACACTTATCCACGTAAAATAGAATTCTTCAAAACAGCTGATAATTTGCTGATTTAAAAAATACGTTAGATGTGGTTTTGAGAGCGTCAATAAAATTTCATATTTATAATTCAGTAACTGATGGTTAATCTCAACTGCAAGTTAAGCGATTGAGCTTCATTTACTTGTGTATCGTATACCTCTACTTTATGCTAGATGATGTACCATTCAGAGCATTTTCAAAGTTTGGTTGAGATATTTTAGGCGACCGGCTCTGCAAAAAATTAAACGAGTGCATGTCAAATCGGCCACAAATATAGCCGTTACACATAAAAAAACACGGAAAAAACCAGGGCAGTGAATTTCAAGGTGAATTCGAAAGGTATTTACGATTTTTAGTGAAAAATAATAAAATAAGCCGCAATCAACCTATCCCCTTGAAAACAACGTAAGCGAGTCATTCGTTCAAAGTCTACCGAATCTAGATGCGGGAATCCGTGGCGGACATTGCAACAATGTCTTATTTCGTTAGAAAGTAGGTTTTTTAGTACTTCCAGCATAGCCAGTTTTATTCCGCTCCTACATAGGCAAGACATTAAACTCGAAAAACTTCCAACATTGCTTGAAATTTTCTTGTTTCTTTTTCCAAAACTACCTCTATGCTGGGAACACAACTGGGGCGAATGACGAATTTCGCCCAACACGACGTATACGTCGGCAAAAATTCGCTGTGTAAATTCGTCGTATGAAGCACAATAACCACGAAACAATAACAGCTGATTATATAGATATATGGGTGACCATATAAAAAATAATAGTTTAAAAATTAAACACTAACAAAAACACAGCCAAAAAGTAATTTTATAGTTAACTTCTATTAAACTTATTTTAAATACTATAAAACAAAATAAAATTAATTATTATTAAAAAAAACTTTATTTACTAAAATACTTGGAAACTAAAACCAAACATGGCCACATTGTACTGTTTTGTTCGTCGTACGCCGGCGAAAGAAATAGAAATAAATCTAATTCAAAGTTCGCCGCGTATGACGAATTTCGACCAACGTCATAATGGTGTGCATTTTGGTATACACAAATGTGTTCTATTTTTGTCGACGAATATTCGCGACGAAAAATTCGTCATTCGTCCCAGTTGTGTTCCCAGCATTATAGTGTTTTGTTTTGCATTTTCCCCTCAATACTGCCAAAAGGTATTGTTGCCCTTTATGATATGGATAAAATACCAAAAAATCAAGGCAATGTTTTATTAAAGAAACTTATTTCTGGCAACACTGCCTCTCTCTTCTATTTCTCTCTGTTGTTTAGTAAACTTGATAATTGAGCATTTCAATGTGGTATGCTTGGGGGTGTAGGTGTAGGTTTATTTAGGAAAATATTATAAAAGTTTTACGCTTCCCAGCATCTCTTTTTTCTCATAAATCATTCAGCATTTGGGAAAAACAATTTTTTATTCTTAAGGCAAACTAAAACACTGAAGTTAAGGGCAACAGGAATATAAACATTTAAGCTTTGTTATGGTTTAATTTGTATGCCCAAGACTTTTGTTTTTCTAACGAATAAGGGATAAAGCAATTTCAAAGCTAGTACGTCAAAATGATAGAGACTACCTAACGTAAGGATAAATGAATTGCGGTCCTTTAGAGAAGATGGGCTTAAGGATTAAAGAGAGGGTGTAGTAGATTGCCATTTAGAAGAAAGCTTCAAGATTTATACAAGCCTATTTGAAGCAAAACTTTTAGTTGTACTGAAGAGGAAATCTATGCTATGCGCCAAACTGGAACATTTTTAAAAGACCGTGAAAAGAAAGCTTCAAGCAGTTCCAACTTAGAAAGTTTTCAGAGGCATTTGAAAGGAAAGTCTTCGCAGCTTTAACTGTTATTTACAGAAAATCTTAGGGCTGTCAAACAAAAAATCATTTAGGGTCTGTTCAAGCTAACTAAAGCAACCGTTGTTTGTAAAATAATACTTCTCTACGCTATTTCCAGCTTCTAGGCTATTTCTAGCTTATTATATATTGTGTCAAATATGTTTGTTTTTAACAATTTGTCTGTCTGTCACGGTTAAGTTTTAATCTTATTAGCAGAGGACAGACTTATTGAAAAGTGGCCACTGAGTCTTCCTTGTAAACTGGCTTATCTATCCTATGGTGGAAATCTTTAAACTTTCTTATATAGGACAATCTCAAAATGTCTTATATAACACAAACTACAGCACAGCTTAATGGTTCAGAAGCTCTGATAATAACATCATTAAAATACGAGTGATATCATACTTAACAATTTATTGTCTTTGTAATAATACAAAAGGATATTAATTCTACTCTGATCTAATATACACAAATTAATTTTTTTTTGGTCGCATCAGTACAAACTGATACCAACATTTTTCTAATGTTTATGGTTGGCCACAGAAAATCATGCGTGATAAAGGGAATGCAAACCGGCACTGACACACATGCACTTAATATTTTTCAGTCATTTATCCAGCACATGTGTGTACTCGTCTTATGGTTTTATACATTTTACAGCTCAGTGGACAGACATTTGTATATGTCTGTCTGCTGCTCTTTGCTATTCATTAAAATGCTTACCTTGTGATTCCGGTGCGTGCTGAGAAAATTTCCAAAACAAATATTTGTGGAAGACCACCATCGTAACCGGGTATACATTGGATATCCATACTTAACTCAGTGCGATTGAAAATCGTACAATTACTAACGGCATTCGGAAGAGCTGGCAGAACAAATGCCAGAGTGCGTAAATAGATGGTTGAAAGAATGAATTATGTTTTGTTTGTCGTGTTGAGGCAAGTAGAAGTTGTAGAAGTTGTAGTAGAAGGAGCAGTTATAGTAGTGACAGTTTTCGTTATTATTGTTTGTTTTCATGTCGCAAGCAGCAGTTGTGGCAGCAAACAATTGAATGTTCGTAATAATGTTTACATAAATTGTATTTAGCATGGCAGCATGTTGTAGGCAGTAGTGGATTTAAAAAGCCATCAAAGAATGTTCCATATCCAAATCACATGGTTGATATTCGTTTTTTTTTTTAAGTTTTAAATTTTCCAAGTTTTGCAAATGATGTTTATGTAAGAAAAATAGGGAAAGAAACATTAATAGTAAGTTTTATATACCAATTGCTGATGACAAATGTCATGCAGGAATTGACCTTTAAAATGTACAAAAATATTAAAAAATTTTCAAACAAAATTTTAAGTGTGTGAATAATAAACAGCAAACATTCGCGATTATTATATCCTACTAATTCGCCACGAACAGTCACTGTTCTCATATTAAAAAGACAAATATTTGCCGCTTGAATTGCCAACTTCGGCTTACGTTCTATGGCTCTGGTAGTGTTTATTTGAAGTGCAAAATTTTCGTTATCAAATGGATGAAAACAAAACAGCTTTACATAGAGAATGGCATCGAACTTTTACAAATCTCGTATCTGTTAAACAGAAGACTGGGTTTCAGCTTTAAGCTCTCTTAGTCAGGGTACCTTGAAGATTGGTTTAAGATGCCATAAAAAACAAATTTAAACTGTCCTATGGAGGGCAGATTTAAGCTTCTATGTGAAAGGCAGCTTTAAAGTGTCAAAGGGAGGGCAGCCATAAGCTAACATAACGTAGTCTAAGCTGTCACATAGAAGACGAAATGGTACTATTATATAGAGAACAGCTTTAAAGTATCACATAGAGGATAGTGTTAGACTGCCATTAAGAACACAGCTCTTAACTTTTATATAGGGAGCAGCTTTAAGATGTCAATGGTTGTTAACATTTGTAAATTATTTGGTTATTTAATAAATTATATTATTCTACAGAGTTGAACTCTAGAAATTAAATTCTTGCATTATTTCCGACAAAACAAATAGGTGCCATTTGTGTGAATTGATTTTAAATGTCAACGGACATTTCACACAAAATTATTTTCATCATTGATAGTTTAATTAAAAAATTGTGATACATTCTGTATTATTTACTTCTCTAAAATCTCCTTGTCTTTTTTTCATGTCACTACATACCTGCCAAAACAACTTGAAATAGACAGGGTTGATTTTGTGTGCCCACTTCATTGGAAGCCCAACATGACAGTGTACCATAGTCCTGTAAAGTGCCAAAACAGAGAAATAAATGAAATAGAGGAACGACACAGTTTGTTTATTAAATTTTTCACATATATTCTACTTACTTGATCTGTTACGGGCGTGTATTTTAAAATGCTACGACTGCCATTCACACTGAAACGTTCACTGCCCACATCAAGAGTTTCACCAGAATTATTAAATTTCCAACGAAAAGATCTTAAAGTAGAAAACAAATAAACTCAATGCCATAAAAGAGGAAGAAAATGAAATAAACATCAGGCGTGGAATTGTGAAAATTAAATTTATGTTATGAAAAATTTAGTTCAATATGTGAGAAAGATAAAATTTCCCAGTAGTTTTAAGGTATTCGTGTTCTTTGTTGGTCTTGAATATAATTATGCATTTTATTTTCGCAACTTTAGAATCAGTAATAATTTAACCCTTCAATGATGGGTCTAAGATCTAGTCAAGTTTCCTAAGAACTAAAAATAGTCTAGCCGCACCTACCCACTCATCTACTAGTAAAACGAACACAGTGGGCAATTCTAAACCCATTATTATCTTTTTTTTTTAATTTTTTATGCTGATTCTTTAATGTTCTTTGAAAAACTTTATTTACTAAAGAAAAATCTATAAATTCTTTTTGTATTAAAAATTAAATGTGTAGCTAAGCTTTTTGTACGAGTGTGTGCGAACATTTGTTAGTACGTTTGTATGTGTGTGTGCTACTTCTGGTGTGTTTATTGTTTAAGACGTTAGGCGTTTAAGAAAGAAATAAAATAAGAAGGAGCTGTATATGAGTACATTCGGCCGATGCGAAGAATATTCACCCACAAGAAGACAAAACAAAGCAGAAAGTATAGCTGCTATTAACTGTACCGGGAGGTTTATTAGAGGCGGAAAACTTTTAATTGAAATAGAACAATAAAAGTAAGCATATATCTTGAGTCTAAAAATATTCTCTTCAAAGCAATGAAAAGAATTATGATTGCGCAAAATATATTGTCTGCATTTTAGCTCGTACGAAGGTCTGCCAGATAAATTTATGAAAATTCTTTAGTTTTAAAATATTTTATTTTAAATTGTTATTAAAAATAGAAGAACTAAAGTCAAAAGGTAGTTTGTACATTCGTATTTATACACAGACCACACAAAAAATATATAAATTAAACCTTCGATATAGGTACCCTACGTTAGGTCAAACTAGAGTCTAACTATCGTTCTACTTGTATAAATATCACCAGTACTGTGAACTGTTAGTTTAAATCTCATATTATCATTGAGTGTGCTTTGAAAATCACTAGTATCCTTGATTCTATACGTATATTCTATACGTATACTAGTACACTTGGACCCGATTGGTTACTCTAGAACCAGTTAAGTACCAGTTCTTTTGTCCACACATATGTCACAATCGTTGTTTCGTTACACAAAAATTCAATCAATTTGGAAGTAATGTCCCTGAACTATTTAAGTACTAGTAATCAACAGCGTTACATAGTATTTCTCTATGAAAAATCTTACCCCGTTTTCACTTGTGGTTGATGTTTAAGTGTTGTACAATATAACAGCTTTTAGACAATTAACACTTAATCTCCTTCAAGGAGACTGTATTTCAAAATTTTACAAATACGTATGTATTTGAGCGTGATATTTATAACTAAGTCGGATTTAATTACAATACATACATATTATAACAATTTGAGTAGAGTATTTTTAAATGGTCTTTGAAGTAAAGGATACCTTCACTTTATTAATTTTCTAAAGAATTTCAAAATTGTCTTTTATTTAAATAAACTTGATTATAGATTCTCTCTACATTAACCGACAAACGAGGTATTGTTATAATAATTTGAATACATTTTTACAATGTTGAAAGCCTTTTTCCAACAATCACACAGTTTCTCTTCGTCAGTTTTAAAAATTGACTCAGAATCTAAAAGTTCCAAGTCTTTATATTCCGAGTATAAATCCTGCGTGACTTTTTTAATGACAATATGAGGTAACTCATTGCATTAACCCATTAGTGCATAAGGTTCCATAGGAACTACACAATTTTTTTTTAAATATAACTTGAAGTACGACTATTAAAATACTTTTCATACGATTTTATAATTTGGCCCGTCATAAGGATATTATGCAGTAGTGTCAGCCAATGAACTCTTTTAAAACATTTGTACTATCACACCGAATGTGAGTAATTATAGTGAATACTTTAGAACCGTTTAGAGACGTTGCAACAAAAATTTCCAGGTACGAAGTAGCTTTATGTCGTGAAAACGGTAACAAATTGCAACAATTTGGATCATTTGGTGTCTCATGGGGAGGCATCCATGACGATGCATCCATTAAATATGCAAAAATTGGCCATCATCACTTAGGTTGTCTAAGTTGCCGTCTATGACTTGATTGCTACGCTGTAATACTTTTAGCTGAGCTATTTGTATAGCACTTTTTCCTTATTTATGACTCAATTTCATTATTAACAAATTTAATTCCTAAAGTAAATACATTATCGAAAAAACGGTAGCCTGTGGATTCTCTTTGTTCTTTTTTTTTAGTTCGGAAACGGGACAAAGTAGGCAGTTTGCTCATATTCCATAATTTGACAAATGGCGAAGGAGTTTCACGGATGTGAAGTAATTATCTATGGAAAGCTTAATGGTAAAAAGAATAACAATTTTTAAAATAAACAGATAGCAATTATTTGCTGATCTTTTTTAAGTGGTTTGTTGTTTTTAAGTTGCCTTTTTTATAAGTTCCACATTTTTAACTTGATATGTTCAGTGCTGTTCTGCATTTCGAATCTATAATTTCATTCCAAAGTGGAAATTTCCGAAAGCTTTAATTGTTATATATGCCATTTTGGAACAATTTCGTTCTTTTTATTAAGAATAAAAAAATTAAAAATTAAAACTCTATTTGAAAGTAAAAATTGCAATTTTGTAATAAAATTCTAAATGGTTTCATTAAATAATCATTTACTTCCCATAATAAATTTAAAAATGCATATGGGACGTCTGTACAAATTTGTTTGAGGACTCTTGGTTAATTACGTAAGAAACAACATGTGGCTTATTTCCTCAAAAAAAGTCATAACTCCAAAAATTCACTTTTGCTACTAATGACGCAAAGTTGTGCATTAAGTCATGCTTTATATTGTGCATAAATTTCATCTTTATTTCTCTTCCACTTTTCACGTTTCAGCACGCTCTTATTTCTTCGGGGTAGTGGGAGCAAAAAGGAAACTTCAAGCGCATATAATTCGAAAGAGATTTTTCTAAGTTATGACGTTGTTTAAGCAAATGAGCGTTGTGTTTTCATAAATTTGTTTGATAATTTGAAAAAATAAAATATGTGAAATAAAGAACAGCTAATCTTAAAATCCTTCACGGTATCATTTCACTGGGCATACCGAACAAACCGTTTAAATAACCAAAATAACCAAATCTTTTTCTGATTTGGCGACACAATTTCACATAAAAATTTATGAACTTGGAGGGAAACATCGCTTAATTTAGTTTTTGAAATAATATCATTAGCACAAGTTTCTAAGTAAATTTTATTATTATTGAAGATATTTCTTGGCCCTTTGCAACTACGCAATGAATTTTATCACTCTCCAGCAAAACCAAATTTATTAACCACTGTCTCAAACCGCCCTTGAATTTGTATCTGTAAGTTTTGGATTTCAGTGTTTTCACTTTAAAAGATACTTGTTCTATTGATAACAACAAGTTTGTATTTAAATTTTCAAAAATGTTTCCTATGGCTAAATAATCACCAAAGTTAAAATATATCTTCATATCTGGCAAAGATGGTTGTACATAATTTTTACTACAAAACCTGGCTCAGTACTATCTCTTGTATGGAATTGTTGCCTCAGATGTGTTAAAAGTAGCTTGCTGTGTTACAAATGAAATACCAAAACTAATATAACTTTCTCGTTTTATAAAGTGTGTACAAACATAAGAAACAGAACTATTGTCTTACCATTCAATTTGGAAAAGTTCAATTAAAACAAATTTCCAGCAACTTGTTCTACTTCCTTTTTTTGGCTGGCACTATCCTTGTTATTTCTATTCTTATTATTGTTTCAATTTTAAATTGTATTTGTCGAGTTTTCATGCTGTTTATGTAGGAAGGGGTTTTATATATGTATATGTATGTAATTCGTGCATGTGTGCGTGCTTTATGCTTGCGTTTGTTGTTTGAAATTGAATTTATTTCTTCTTTTTAAATGCTAAAGATGCTGTTGAAAGAAAACTTTAAATTAAAGTTTACCAGCAAAATAAATTTAATAATCAAAAACTGAAAACTTTAACGAAGAAATTTAAGCACTTGCTGTGCGTGTATGTAAGTGTTGCATTGTGCCTGTGTGTTGGCTTGAAAATTTCATGAAGTCTGTTGAGAATCAATTGGAAGTTTATTAAAGTAGAGGCATTGTTGTGGTGGGTGTGTGTTGTAACTTTATTCTTTACAAATATATTAAGATGTTTCCCCCAAGATACTTATGTTAAAATTTTGAGAGATTTAAAAATTTTATTTCGAAGGTATTTGTAAATTCTTGTTTTAATTTTAATATCTTTAATGGCAAGTAATATATTCGTTTTTATTATTGACTGTTTAACAAAATGCTTTAGAGTTTAAATATTTTCAAATTTGATTCAACAATTCCCATAAAGAAAAATAGTAAAATATATGAAGCTCAGATTTTCTAAGGCAAGCACGGTACGAAGCTTAAGGCGGGAATCAGGCTTGCTCGTCCTTGTTGATACCCAAGAACATACCTTCGAAAATCAGATTCACACGCAAACTCAAATCCACAAATTGTCTGCGTATTAAGATCACGGTAGGATACTTTAATGATAATATCATTTATAGTTAATTATATCATGATTACAATACTTTTCTTTAGTAAGGTACGATTTGTGACATAAGCTTCATTATGAAGGATTTGTTTTACATACTACATAAACAGCTTTAATGCCCACAAACAAAATCATAATTCCATAGTATTGTCTATATTCTGATAAAAACATACATATACATATGTATATTTTACCTTTCCGGACTAGTTTCTACACATTCGAATTATACAGTAAAATAGACAGCATAATTAAGTAAGTTAAACCAGAGCTGCGTATGCGGTATATTTGCGATAGGACAAGATAGGTTAAAAAGAGGGGATAATTAAGAAAAGGACATAAGTTTTCAACCGTGAAATACCGGGTTCTTATTTCTACAAACGCTGGGCACTGAAACACAAAATGTTCGATGGTTTCAATGTCCATATTGCATGCCTCGCAGTTTTTACTGCCTGCTAGTCCTATTCAAAGTATGTGTGCTGCTGGGCTTGTAGACCGAGTTCGTCATGTTTAGTTTCAGCACGCTATTCTTTTTATCTACCTATGGGTCAATCCACAAGATTATACTTATTTTTCCTACTTCTTAGCTATTCCATAATGCGATATGGGACCTAGTAGCCTTAAATGCTGTGACATTTCCAAAGTTTATTTCTTCTCCTCTAGATTTAATAATCAGCGTATTTGCTCATTCATTACAACGTACTGGCTGGTTGTCTGACATCCAAATGATGCCCAGTCCAACATTTATCAAATTGTCGTTTTGTTATCTTTTGGATTCAACTACCTTGATAGCCGTCTGCGTAGTATCTGATTCCCAAAGGTACCTGGTCTAGGGTTCTGTTGAACTATGCGTGTCTGTCTGTCATTAGTGTGCCTCAATTAGCTTCAAGTTTTATTTTAAAAATCCGGTTTGACGTTACCGCAATTTGTGTGTGGCAGTTCAATGCTTCTGGTATCTTTTGACGGTCTCAATTGTGATTTCGTTCTATCCATTCTCCCATAATCTATAAGCGTTGTGCCTTAGAGGCCGCCTCGTTGGTTGTAATATAAAAATACCGCCCTACTTGCATTTTTCTAAATGCAAATTGAGATCCTTAATGGTTTATTGTCTTGTTGTTTTATTGATTTTGTTTCTGTAAAATGCGGATTATATAAATCCACATTATTGTTTGTCCTATTGTTATAAGTTTTGTAGAATAGACATAACAAGGCTCGTAGCGGTCTTTCTTGATCATCCACGCATCGGTTCAAATGAATACTTTATAATTTCTCTATAATTTGAAGGTTCGTAATTACTTTAGTATCTCAGTGTTTTATCCAGATTCAGTTTTTAATCAGTTGATTACTAATCACTGACTTCTGTGAAGCGCTGTGTAATGAATAAGTATTTACAACCAGTTCTTTAGTGTTGTCTGGGGGCCAAATTGCAGATGGCAATCAGCTATGAATCGTATATGCGGAGAGTCTCCCGCTGTTCGCGAAAGCCAGAAGGATAATCCAAGGCAGTCGATCCCGAGCAGGATATATATTTTTAGGAGTATAGAAATTTATATGGAAATTAACACAGATCAACGGTTTTATTTACCATGAATTTTATTTGAATATGACTTCCAGCAAAAATTCAACGATCCTAGTTCCGTAGCGATCAGTTGCGTTTTACATTTTCTAAAACAATCAACCCATAGTGTTCCAATAGTAAGCACTTGAACCATTCTATATGTTTAAGTGTTCTTGGTTTTTACCCAATCAGCTCAAAAACTAAAGATCAATTATGATGACCAATTAATTTTGTATTTAAACCTGCAGCCTTACGAGTTATCTACTCTTGCTGGCTTTAATCGTTTAATAAGTAGCCATATATGACCATATCTCTCATGGTAAAATTGAAAAGGAAATATTTACAAAAACCTCAACTTTATTAAATATTTTTTTTTCCTCTGAGCTTACGTCTGAATACAACACAAAGATCTCTACCTACTTTATTGAATAACAACTCTGTTGTATGTGAGAGTTGTTCCATTAGTGAATTGCTGCTGTTATTGAACTGGATAGCTGATGCCAAAATATATTTCATTATTATGTACCTGTTTTACAAATTACTCATCTTTTAAATGTTTCCAGCAATGACATACGTATGACTACCATGAAATCTTCGTGTCTGCATGAGTGTGTATATGGAAATATTAATACCCAGGTGCAGTAGATATTTCTATTTCTAATGTTCTGATGTTGTGTTTGTTCACAAAACAGCTGCAGATACTCTCTACCGGTGATGGAAAATCAAGATTTTAAACTCCAACTGTACTTTCATCTTAATAAGTACTAAAAGTACTATTTCAAAAATTCGAGGAAATACGTTCTCCTGTATGTATAAAATGGTTTTTAAATTATCGATTTTCGAATAAAATGTAGTAAAAAATGAGAACCGTTTTTAGTATATTTTGATGATTTTACTATATTTTGGTAATTTGAAAAAAGGACTTTTTGTGTCGTGGGTGTATTATGGTACTTCGCAAATTAAAAAAAAAAAATACTAATAATAATGCAATAATACTCAATTCTCCATCCCTGATCTCTATGCCCACACACATGTTTATATTAGTTCATGTTTTGTTCTACTAAACTCATAAAATATTTAGCATGTTTGATTTGTGTCACTGTTGAAGTATGTGTGTGTAGACAGCTGTATGTAATGATTTGTTTTATGTCCATCACCTGCTGGTGCTAATATCTAACGTACAAATAAACTTATGCAATTTTAAAGTGAATTACTAATAGAGATAATGCAAGAATCATATAAATATGAGTATGAACAGTTACGTGTAGAGCTTTATTAGTTACTTGTTACGTGTCTTCCAAAGTTAATTTATTTATTTTCACTACAGGGAAAAGTTAGTAAACAACTCTGCAGATATTTAATGTGAGTGAAGTTAAAGTAAGTCAAGAGGATAATCATCTGACTAATGGATTTCTTCTCTGGTTATTAGGATTTGTTTTATTTTAAATTGAATCTTAAGTTAATGACTATTAATGTAGAATTTGTTTTCTAACATAATCAATATGGAAGTGTAGACCTTCAGGAGGCAACATTTACAAAATTATAGATCAAAATGTTAAAAATTCTTAGTGAAATTCAGAGACGCTGTAAAGTCATATCCTTTTAACGGTTTTGAAAATGGACAAAATAATTTTGATCATATATTCGACATGGCAAAAGAAGTAAGAGTAATTTTTTATTCTGAGAAAATGACATCAATTCGTTGGTGTTTTATTGCTTTCAAGCCTCTATTTGTCGTGTGAGCTTTTAGCAGGTGAACCTCAAATATCACTAAGGCATCTGTAAGGTGTGAACAGGTAACAGGTAAAGCTCGTAGTTTGGGTGTTTTTGTAAGGATTGATAAACGTTAGTGATTATTGTTTTATTGCTTAGTATTGTGTCAGAATTTGTGTTTGTGGACGGCATGGTTTAATAGGATAATTTTGTTGCCAAATTTTGTATATTTTTTATTGATGCCAAAGTGCTTCTTTTAAGAGCTCTTTACCTGTTATTTCCCCAGCACTTAGGGTATAACCCATTGTGTTGGAACTAGGAAAACAAACTTGTAGGAAGTTTTTGTAGGCATTCGATTTAAATTTTCCTGCGTTGAAAGTGGCAAGAAAAAATTCTGCGAATATATTCTACATAAGACCTGTACGAGAAAAGAAAGGGGTTTCCCTATAGTATGGCCTAGCTTGCGCGGATCGGCCCTTATTAAGTTACATAAGTCACAGAAAGCAAAAGTTTAAGGAAATAACTTAATACAAATAACCTTATGCATCCAATATTCTAAGTAAATATACAAATGAAAAATGTTAACAGATGTAATTTTTATTTAAAATCCAAATTGTAAATGTCACTATGGTCATATCCTCACTGTAACCAATCCTAGACTTTGTTACGAACAAAGAAGATCAAAATAGAGATGATAAACGCTTATGTTATTTTAGAATCACGTATGATTAGACGTGACCAGGTTTGATTTTGAGTAATTTGTCGCTCCAACCACGATATCGTAATTGAACGTTAGTATACAGCTTGTAGCTCGATGATTTTGTGATTGGAAGTTCTAGTTTTTTTACTTTTGTGTAGACGACGTACTGGTGTTTATAAAACAAGCTACAGTAAAGAGTCAGTTACGTTATTTTTTAAGTTAAAGTTCGATATGTTCAAACATACGGGAAAAAAGCAATGTTTTAAGATTAACACTCGATATTCACGCATTTCGGAGTTGGAAATTTGGCTTGGCAGATAAAAAATATACCAGGTGTGACATGCCAACACTTTACTTTCATCGGGTATGAAACGACACCATGTTTCCAAAAGAAAAGCTACCTAGAGGAATATCTACGGACACCATACTGATGGTCGGTAAGTAAATTGTTAGACCCTAAATAACCCATAAGATAAAAGTTTGCCTAGTTTTAAAATGCGTCAAAGAGTATAAACCAGTGAGTTTTGAACAAATTTGACACTTTTCGGATAATAAAAACTTCGAACGAATTAAGACTATTAGAAGAAACCTTTTACAAACCTTAACTAAATTTATTTAGACCGAAAACAAAACCAATATGAAAAAGATAACTTTATAAAATCACGCCAAATTTTATTTTCAAATATGACAGTTACCTTGTGAAAATAAGCAAGTTTTTTCTTTGCTAATTTTTGCTGCATATTTTTTTTCTTTTCTTATGAGCTCTATAGTAATTTTTTGAAGTTATTCTTAGAGGGTTTCTATTATGTAGAGAAAAAAAAACTTTTATAACATAAATCAAATGTTTCCTCTGACAGGAAGTTTAACAAATGATGATATTTTAAGTATGTTTGCCCTTCCTTCATAAATTGTTATTTCCCAACATACATATTTTGAATATATAAACACTTCAATATAATTTTTAATACATAAAGGAGTTTCCAATAAGAGTAGTTTGATGTTGACAGTCCGTGGCGGTAGCTGTAAAGTTAAGCCACAATGACCCCGTATGAAATGAAGAGGCTTGTTGTTGGACGACTGACTGATACAGTCAGTGTTCCTTTTGCAAACACACATGTATATGTCAGACTTGCTTTTTATAATGGTGTTGCCATAATATTGTTTATTGACTATGCGACTTTGACACTATTTCTGTCTACTATCTGGTGTGTAAAAAGTGATCAGTATTTGGAAATAAGACGTGCGAATAAGTGAGGTATATATAAGGTGGGGAAGTGAGCCTTATGATTTTAACGAACAGTTAACAGTGAGAGTATCATTTAATCGTGGACTAGGAAGTTCATATCTAAAGGTTTACGCTGCATGAAAATTCTGTGAGATTACGTTTACTTTTCCTCTTGTGTTCTTGTTGATGTTGGGAACCCGCATCATCTTTGCAATAACTTTGTGCGATAGGATTTGTGCGATCTCAAATTCGACCTGCCCCTCTTGGAAAATGCTTTATATTATTCTGTTTATTTGTATGATAACACACTCGTCTGGTAAATAATTTTAGCACTCAATCCCAGTCATTCATGAACCAGCTAATTTCACCCAAACTGCCTACTCGCTAAAGACAACCACATAATGCTCTTAAGTAAGTGAATTCAAAAAAAAACATATTCTCACTTTTGGTTACTTAATGTTGGCCCCATATAATTTTTAAGAAGCCCTTTACTTTCCATACCGATGTAACAACAATTTACAACTATTTTAGTGATAAAGTCCTAGAACTGACTATTTTCGTATAAACACTGAAACCAATTTTATGAAATTCCAGCAGAAAATTTACATGAAATGAAAATTATTTTTCAAACATTTTCAAATCGATTGTAAACCTTTAACAAAATAATACACCTATTTCCACATCTGAAATATTTACAAATACTTAACAAGTGTTTTGTAAATGTGTTCAATATCTTTGTGCAAAATGTGTATGTGTAGCCTTTTATAAATATGTGCGTGTCTTTTGAGTGTGTATGTGAAAGGAAACTGGAAAGTAACAAATTACCTGGGTGGTGGATCTGCTTGTATTTCACACGCAACTTCGACAGTTTCATCCTTTGAGGCGCCAATCAAAATGACACGATCTAAATGTTTGCAAATTGGAGTGTCTGAAAGATTGAAAAAGACAAAAGAAAGATAAATGTATTTTAACGTAAGTAAATGTGCAAAGATATCTGGTGTAAACACGCTTACTTCTACATATAATTAAGAATATACACAAACACACACCTATGTGTCTGCATATGTAGGTATAAGTGAGAATTAGAGCATAGTATCTGCTCCTATGACAGCCACAAAAGAATACAATAGCATTTACTATGCCATACTGTACAAATAATCAATAGAGTATGTTTGTGAATGTTTATCCATGAGAGAATGTGTGTTAATTAACATTATTATATTAAATTGGATTTTAGCCTTAAAACATTTACTAATGAAGTCTCCTTTGGGATTTTATTTGTTAAATTTTATTAATGAAAATTGATGAATAATGAAAATTTTGTTAAAATAGAATTTAATCACTTAAAATTTTCGCAATTACGAAACTCTTGACAATATGAATTATGTAAATGGAGGGCATGCATATGTCAATTTTTTCAAGAAGATAATAAATGATACCATTACTTTGAGCAGTCAGCTATTAAATTAACGAATGATATTTTTAATTTAAGTTAATTTAAAGTTGCACTAATTAAATCGCATTCAATTATGTATGTCCGAAGCCATTTAAGAAAAGGAGGAAATGACATTTAGACACCAAGACCAATATTAAACAAAGAAATAGTGAACACATTTATTTATTTCAACTAACTTAGCACTAATGCAAAATCCAAAAAACTATAGCAGCAAAAACTATTGGCCTTCTTATCTCACTAAGCTTTAAATTGTTTTATGCAAACTGCAAAATTGTGAGAGACCATTGTGCAGCTCGGCAGTATTATATGGGTACTGCATAGCTTCTCCCCATGTACATAAGGATCCTCCATCTGTTATACAATACAGCAGCAGCCTAACTTATAGTTCAATTTGAAACATGTATGAATTTTAGCTGGCCTCAAAAATTATTGACTAATAATGTAAAAAAATATTTATACCTTCAGAACAGATACCTTTTACTTGATCTTAGGAAAAAGCAGTAGTAGGGACCATTCGGCGTTGAAGAATTGTATCTAAAATTGTTAGATTTTTTGCGTTATGGATTATGGTTTACCTGTACCGACCACAAGCAAATGCAATATTATATTGACAACCGGCCACTATTATGCAATTGCAGGCAATTTTAGCCCATAAAATTTCCTTCGGAACCACTTACTGCACGCAACGCGAAATATCGTTAAGATAACCACAATCTAAAAGCAACATATTACGATTGAGTTATATAGTATGTTGGGTGTTTGTTAAATCTGGAATATTTTGGTTTTGAATTTTTATTAAACTTTCTAGTTTGCTTTAAGGTATTTCAGGCATAAGGCATCTTAAATTTGTATGAAAATTTTGGCAAAGGTTTAATAATGCGCTGGCTGAAGCCACCAATGAAATTCGCTTAGAGACTAGCTTCCTCCCCCGATAGATAAATTGCAATTTTATAATAAAGTCAGTCGGGATAAATAACAAAAAAATAATGTTAAATGTTGACTGGCAGCGGCTGATGTACGAACATAAGCGACAAATCCGATCAAATGATTAATAGTCATCCTTGTAGAAAGCTTAATATGTTTATCGCAGTCATGATATAAGACTATTTTCGTACCAACAATGTTTTAAAATTGTACTCTTTCGACCCCAATAGTACTAAAATCGTTTGAATTTATTTTATTTAAACGTATTTTATAACACGGTGTGACAGCAAAAATATAGTTATGAATAGACCTAGAGTGTGTTGTAGTCTATTTTGTAATTTTAAGAAACGCCCTCTGAAATGAAAATTTTTTATAACATACAATTTTGGTGACTTGGTCGGCAAACAAATTTCAAAAGAAGAGATGACGGAAATTCGTTCCAAAAATCTATATCAAATCACCCTGTCGGAAATATTTCCAATTTTGAGTACCTGTAATGAATCTACATAAGCCAATTGGATTTTCTAGTGCTATAATGGTTACTTTATTTAGAAAATATTTTTAATTATACGTATAGTATATATTTTTTCAGAGATTTTCTGAATTAAATTTAGTTAGCAACTTTAAAATTTCATTGTGAAAGTTAATTTTGTTACCTAAAGTTTCGCAAAACATCTGTAATAAATCGCAATATGTCCACGAATTCCGTTATAAAAAAGCAAGTTTATCATCATTGGGTTATATTAAACTTGCCACAACCATGCTGTTCTGTGCATGTACTAAATGGAATATATATAGACAAGAAAAACAATCGGGTAAACGTTTTTGCATATTTTTTGTACAAAATTTAAATAAAATTTAACTACCAGCATAGTGGAATCAACAACTTTTTTGATCTAAAACGAATTTTTTTCTTAATAGTTTTTTATTTCGATTTCTAATTCCTACAGTAATTAAATGAACATTTTGCTATGTAGTTTGAACTATAGTAACAAAGTTAACAGAATACGCATTAAGATTATAGCTTTTACTTAATAACTTTTTCGATTAAACATTAACGGCTGGCATTATACATCAATATATTTATTTCCATTCCAAAATACCTAACCACAAATATGGCAGAAAAACTTGAGTTTACTGGCATTTGTTTCAATCAATTTCAATTTCATTTCTTTGCATGAATCCGGTACGCGTATGAGAAATATTAATTTGTTGTGTAAAGATATTACAGTATACTTATATGGTACATGTAATAATTTATATAAATAATTGAATCAGCAATAGAGACTCGCAAGCTGGCACTGTTCAGTTATGCATTCTTAAACTAGCGGTTTTTTTTATTATTATGGAAAAAGATACGATTTTAAAGTTAAATAAGTTAAATAAAAAAGTTATTTTTAGAATATTGAGTAATGGAAGAAGCTACACAAAGTTATTATTACCTCACTTATAGCCACGTCTTGTTTGGAAA
Organism: Phania funesta; assembly: GCA_963932375.1. Taxonomy (NCBI): domain Eukaryota; kingdom Metazoa; phylum Arthropoda; class Insecta; order Diptera; family Tachinidae; genus Phania; species Phania funesta. Next base: position 94,562,537 of record OZ010653.1, on the reverse strand, counting down.
TAAATTATTAAAAAATCTTTATTTGACAACGAAAACTATTTGGAAATACTAAACTAACTGTTTATAGATAGTATACAGAAATAGTTTCACAGTCGGATGGAAAATTTGCACTGCAATTAATACACAAAACAAAGCATAAAACATCTGGCAATCTTTTTATACCTTACTGAGTCCGTAAGTTAGGAAATTACAATAAAAAAAAAAACGAACGGCAATAAGACGTTCATTGGATCAAGTTATACAATAGAGTTTTCATTCGAATAAGAATTATTCGAATATCGGACCAATCTTTTTGCAGTTGTTTTCTAACGAATAAAATTTTTCAATTAAAAATAAAAAAATTATTCGAACGAATTTTATCTAATATTCGAATAATTGCTTGAAACTACTTACTAAAAACATTTTCTTCAAATTCAAATCAGATAAATAAGCATGACAAATTAAGTTATAGATTCATGTGTAAGCCTGTTTATGTAAGAACGTCAAATGCAACTTTATTTTTTATGCAAACATACAACATACAGATTTACATTTGTTGCGGTTTCTTTAACGTTCGCTTTTTAAGACAAAAGAAAAACTTGCAATATTGACGGCAATATTCAAATTGCATGCTGCATTTCCTAAAATTCATAAGTCCACATAGTGATTTTTTGCACTGAAAACATCATCTGATGGAGCGCATTTTTGCTTATAGTTAAGTGTTAATGGAATCTTATTTTTGCATGATTAAGTATGTTTTTGAAAATTGCGAAAAGTTTTTCGCGTTATTTTGAGTTCTTAAATAAAAAAAAAATAGTTTCTGTTAATTCCGCTTTGATGTGATCATAAAAATATTAAAATTTGTTGTTTTGAAGATTTATTACGTAGTTAGAACGTATGCTGAACTCGTGTGTTTTCTAATATTATAGTCACACTTTTCTACAGGCACATTTTACAATCGTAGGCACATTAATCTGTGGTATTAAAGTAGATACGAAGTTTTTTTTATTTAACTGGCCTTTACTGTTTTCATTTTATTTTCTTTCACTTATTGCAGCTGTTGCCAATGCTGCAAATGTTGTGCTTTTTTTAATATTATGCATTTTAAGCGTCTAAAATCTCCAAAATAAAATTTATTTGAGAAATTAAGCAGCATTAGTATTTTTTGCGTTCCCGCAATTTTGGACAACTTTGTCACATTCGGAGAGTAATTTTCTTTTTACTATCAATAGTCCGGCCTGTTTTATTACGCTTCTTGAATAGACCTATTATTAGTATGATAAATAAATATGTCATCTGCAAAGCAAACGATATTGTCAAAACTACTTATTTGATCCTGTATAAATATATTATATATTAATAAATATATATTAGAAAACGTGAGCGAGTTTACTATTCCTCGTTGAAGAACATTTATAATGGTAAATTTTTTTTAACTTTTCTTTTGCATAATGCTGATCGGAAAGGTATTGTTATTTGATATATAATTATTAGAGTCCAAGGAAGCGTGTAGATACTAAGTTTATATTTTAATATGGGGATCCAAATGTTGCCAAATACTTTTTAAAGTCGAATAAAGATGCACCCGGGCATAATGAAATCATGATTTGATGCTATATTTAAGAAGTATGTCGTCAAGGAAGGAGCGCATATATATCATGGGCAACTGAAACGCGTACGGATTTGCTGTTATTTATAGAGATGTTTTTTTTCTGGTACACGAATAATTTATCTCGAGTATATGAGATATCGCACGCACAGTATGTTTGGTTGACAAGCTGAAGTCGATTTTTCGACGCCTACTAGCCATGAAAATTGTTTACAGATGCGTTCGTCAAGATATACAATTGTCTTGAACAAAAGCTATTGCTAAGCATGAAAAGTAATGCTCCGAGCGCATCTCGCTCTTTATAGAACAGTTTAATAGGAATTTGTAGTAAATCGTATTGAAAAGTTAACCGGAGAGACGAGCTTTACTCCGAAAAACTTTGTCGTAAGTATAATAACGACCCTGGACTTTGCTGAGCTTACAGTGACAGCCAGCGGAAATCTGTATTATCAATGTATACACTCCTTCCACTCATTGAGTAGAATTAAAAAAAAAAATATTTAGCAAGCCTAAAGTTGCCACAAATTATTAATATAAATCATATTTAAATCACTTAGGACTTCAAAATGTATGAAAAATTGTCTTCTTATTATTGCTTTGTACTTCCATTCTTCTGGTGATTTCCTGTGGTTGCTTGGTGAAACACATATGTATACATGCTTGACTTCAATGTGTGCGCTGAAAGTTAACACACTCTTGTTAAATTTATTACTCTTATTAATGTGTCAAACATAAAGTTTTATACTTATATCACTTTATGCTTTCTTTGACGAATATATCTTGTAGCCAACACTTTATACAAATTGTTGACAAGATAAATTATAAAAGCCACATATCATTTCCATTTGACATATTGTTTAACAACTTTCGAAAACAAATAAAAAAATTCACAAAATTTAAAAATACATTTTATGTTTACTTTATGTCAGCTGCACAGAAGATCTCTGCAGAAAACAATAAAAAAATAATATAAATAAATGGAAATTTTAAATTAAAAGTGGCACTATCTCAAAGTCATAGAGAACACACACACACACTTACTTTCGCAAATAAATATAAATTTACTACTTGTACGGACATAAACTCACATACTCATACCAAAAGAAAAACATTAATAAAAGTCAATGACATTTATAAAATACTTATACACACTCATATGAATATATTTATGAGGTATTGTACTCGTATACGAGGTATATTTGAAAGGGAAAATAAAAAACAGGGAATCGGGAAAAGACGTACCATTCTAAGGTAGCCTTTAGCCTCTGGAGTAAAATCAGACCAACTTAGCAAGAGGCGAGAGAACAAGAACGTCTTACTTGACAAAAATAATCGACCATCCGCATAATGAGCCAAATTTTAAAAATCCCGTTGTTGTTCGTACTCATCTCTCGCGAGGTATCATAAAATAATTTCCCAAATGTTCTTTGTCAGATAAGTGACCGCCGCCATTACTAGTTACCTCTAGATCCGTTAGATAGAAGTTGCCATAATTTGCTTAGTTTTTCTGGCAATAAATACTGAGTTTCTTTACAGATGTTCTATTTAAGGGTTTCAAGAGTTTAGGATTTATTTACAAGACCCATGACTTTATCAAATTCCGCACAGAGAAGTATGGGGCGTGCATTTTCTGTCCACGGACTGTCTCCAAAAAGCCATATCAAGTGGCCTGGTCAACTGCTGACAGTTAATGAACTGTCTTCACCTTGCAAGGGTACATCTTCAAACTTTGATTAACGGCCAACAGAAGACATGTTTTGGGCTCATCATTCGTAAATTGCTCCCTCACCTGGTATGACTTCTTGTGACTATCTTCATGCCGTTAAACCTGCTTGAAACGATTGAGGTGGTAGGCAAAAATTTGCAAAAGAAACTAAAATCGAAAACAAAGTAGGTCCCTGATAAATATTTTGAGGAAATATTATTCGAATAAAGAGGAAATAGAATTGATCCTTGATTCGTAAAATAAAATTAGAGTCCAGGGGTAGTTGCAACATTTTCGTTTCAATAAAAAATTCTTATACCTTTTGAACAAAAGGAACATATTTGAAAAGTAGGTCTATAATAAATCATCCTCACTTGAGCTGAGATAATACAGAAAATATAAAACAAATTTCTACAGAAATGTCATGAAAATAACAAACAAACAAAAAACTTTTAATTTTAACTAAAGATAGAGAATAGGGGCGAGAATTTTTATGTATGTGATTTTGTTTTGTTTGTTTATTTATAGTTGAACCTAAAAACAAAGCAAATATATGATAATGGTGATGAATTTGCATTTTGTTAAAGAAACACATGGCACAAATGAACAAAAACGACTGTAAACTATTTTGAAAGAATTTTTTTTTAGTGAACATACACTTAGTCCTTAGTAAACGGGGTAAATGCATATTTTTTGTTCTCTTTGAAAGTTAAATGGGAAATCAAGGTTGCTTGTGATAGGTTGTGGCAATATATGTGAGAAATTTTACAATTCTATAGTATCTACTGTTTGCGATGTAGCCAAAAAACGTCTTCCCATTTAGTGACACCTTTTGGTAGGCTGGCAAGAATTCTGAACTAAAGCCAATAGCACAAAAACACAATCAGGGAATAAAATGTAAACAGACAACATCTGCATATGAGTCTTGCATTTATCGAAACAGAGTCCTTTGTTACACACGAATGAGTGATACTTAATAAATATAAAGAGTATCCCAATAAGGGTGAAATTCTTTTTTTCTTTTGAACGGCCCAAGTAGTGCATCGTGTATTTTTATTTCACGTCGTGCACTGCAGCACATATCCGAGAGGATCATGCGGGTTACATGCGGCTGTATTTCAGCGAAGGACTTTAAAAAACCACCCAAGAATAATTCCAAGGGGGTCAAATAGCGCAGTTTTGGAGAACTATTCTCGCTACCGCAATGAGAGATCATTGAACTTGTTCATGTAGAATAGACATTGTGGCAGAGCCCTAGAACTTCCTGTCTTCCTTATACATACTGTTCTATTCAGGCCAAAAGAAACTAGCTCTCATTTATAGGGCTTGTACTTGATGGCGTCGCTGCTTCTAGAGAAGCAAAGACCAATGACCTGCGGGCTCAGCTCAGCAGGATGGATTGATTACCCGTTAAAATTTGTGTTTATTGTCGTCGTCTAATAAAAGTCTTGCTGAAGATGATTTTCGTTATTGATTCACAGTAATTTCATAGTCAACAAAAGATTTATGGGCCCACTATAAATCAATGTGGTCGTGATATACCCTTAACAGCGACTAGATCTGTCAACCCTTTACTTTTACCAAGCGCGCGTCTAGGTGACGGGGGAAATAGCTTTTTTCCTTGAATCAATTATTAAAAGTTTACTTTTTTTCGCACACAAAAATTTAAAAGTTTCAAAACGTTGTATCTTTCTTTGAAACTATTGAAACTTAATACGCGCCTGCCTTTTGCATACACATATGTATTTAAGCCCTCAAGCCAGTATACAAAAACATTTTATAAGCCAAAAAATATAAATAGACACGAAGTGTAAGGAATGTTATCGAAATTCCAAAAAGATTAAAGCTATTTTCTTCAACTTGCAAACTCATCATGACATCAACTGGCAGAGGAATGAAATTTTTATATTCCTAACATTCTTTAAATTTTGCAATTGCTGTTGATTTCTCGACAATCTCTACATACACTGCAATGTGTTGCAACAAAAAACTGCAATTACAATGTGAAGTAACTCTTGATTAATGCCAAAAAATTCTGTGTTGTGCAACAGCAGCAACAAATTTAAGAAAAATACACAGTATAAAAAACAAAACTATGATAGTTAAGTCTTTAGCTGTCGCAGTATTAAAAGGATAATGAATCTGTGTACTACAGAGAAATAAATAAAAGCTTAAGTTTAAATACTTAAAGGTAGCACAAATGGCAAAACTTTACGGCTTAATTAGTAAAATTAAAAATAATAAAGTCAACTGAATGATGGCATTCGGTATTGTGTAAAATGTCAGCACAGGCTAAAAGGAAAATTTTATCGATATATAATTTATACAAGAACAAAATAAAAATTCGCTCTTTAAAAATTATAAAATGAAATTGCAGTGATTTTCATCGGAAACCACACCTGACAATTTTTGATTTGTTGAGGTGAAATGGTTCAGGATGAGTCTAGCCATTACTATCTTTCAAATCATTGAGCCTAACAATTCCAATGTAAAAAGTAATTATGAGTTGAAATATCTCGCGAAATTTTAAAACGACGAAATATTTTACAACTATCTAGGATATACATGTTGAGAGAATAGGACTGTGTACAAAAGCAGTTCGTCAAACCTGTGGCTTTTAAACCCGCTGATTTCGAGAGATTTCATACTGCTCTTTATAATACTAAGCCTTCAAAAGTTCTTTTAAAATTTTTAATGCAACTATAGAACTGAACGCACTGATTGTTGAGTTTATATAAAAACTGTTGAAGAGTCCTAGGGATGTCATAAAATTTTTCTTGGAAGTCCATATCTCTGAAAATGTACACGAATTGAAGAATTGTTTATTTTCCTTAATATTTCCAACCCCCTAAAATCTTAAGCTTTTGTGAGTATATAAAAGGTGTCGTTTAAATTCGCCATAATTTTACTTATTACACACTTACTCACCTTCTCTCTAAAGAAGTTGTTTTAATTAAAATTTAAATTTTTAATTTTTTTTTTACTAGACGCAATTCTTGTTTTATTGTTCCAAAACTTCAAAAACATGTATGAATTTTGTTTTGCTTCCCACTAGAAAATAGAATAAAAATCGTCGGTAACTAGCAACGCTGTTGCAGGATGAATAATGTTAATATGAGAGCGTATGAAATAGCGCCCTCCAAATAAAGCAGATTCCTTGTACAACTGTTACACTGGGCGTTTTCTTAAATGTCATGTCAAATAAAAATATTTGTTCTGTTTCAATATGAATGAAAAGTAGTTCTTGATTTGATATTCCGACAGGGTGTGTGTTTTGATGTAAATTTTTGGAACAAATTTCCGTCATCCCTTGACAAGCTTGCTCTGGAGACCAACCGGCTTTAGCTATGTGCCGTTCGTTCTAGAAAAATGACACTGAAGATTGCACATAGCCGAAATAGGTTTGCCTCCAAAGCAAACTTGACAAGGGATGACGTAAATTCGTTCCAAACTTTAAATGAAATGTAGATCCTATTGTACAAAAATTTTAATTACCTAAATTAATATATAGAGCTATTTTTTTTTAATAATCAAGCGAATAATTTATTCCCCCCCAATTTGTTTTTTTTTTTTATTCTTTTGATTAAGAAAGGAAAATATTTTTTTAGAATACTGAAAGGTTGTTAGGTTAGGTGTACCTCGCATATAGCGATATCATTCTGTGGCCATGAGGTCCATTCTGAACCACCTGAAGCTTCTTGCAAACTATGTCAGGCTCGTCAGTATAGCATCCCTAAGACAGTCTAGGACCTGAAGCAATCTTTAGGTCAAATATTTGAACCTGCGTTCTTGCTTAGCCGGGCAGTCGCAGAGAAGGTGTTGAACTGACTTTTCCTCCTTTCATTCAACAGCTTTTCGGCTGCCATAGCGAGAGATTCCCACGTTCAGATATACATACGTCCCATCATACAGTGCCCTGTTATGATGCTTACCGTAAGGTATTTAAAAGTTTGGTCAGGGGCATTGATGTCCCCCTGTACATTTACCACGTCCAGTTTCAAACCACTCCTCGCACATTGATCGGCCATCTCGTTTCGTTTAGTTGTTAGACACCAGCAGAATGGAATGAGTCTTTTCTGTGCCGATATGCAGGTCATCAACATACTCTGTATATTTCTATTGAGTTAGTGTCTATTGTAAACATTATTTCTTTAACCCAGCAAATTATGAAAATTTAATTCAAGAAGGTTTGCCAATATGAAAACATATGAAAATATGTCCAAAAATTTTCTGTTGGTTTATAACGAAGTTAACCCCACTTTAACTTTACTCTTTATATTCTTATCGTACTAAATTTGTTGATATTTTTGCTTTATCCAGCTTACAGATAGCTGTTGCAATTGTAATTATTATTGCCAATATTTAGTTTATTCTGTATTAGTATCAAAGCAAGTTCTATTAAGCGAACATGTTTAGCGATGCCTTGTGATATTCTTAAGCGAAAGATTTAAAAAATCAATCTGGAGCCTTAATAAACTATTCGCAGAAAATTAATTTTATTAAAGAAAACTAAGACTCAGGCAATTAATACTTAGTTTTAATTCTTTTGTGAACAAGACAGGTACTAAAATAAAGAGCTTATCAAAATTATATTTATTAATTAAAAAGTATGCACTGAGGCGTTCTCTGCATTATTATAAAACAGTCTAGAAGAAGGCAACTAATGCAGCATCTTGCTCTGATTCGTTTACTTCAGCAACGACTAACTGCAACCGAATATAACCGCCAAAGATGTATAACTTAAATATATTCCCTAAAGATAGGAGGAGATTTCTCCGAAAATTTCCTTCAAATCAATTTAAGATAACTGCATGTTTCTTTTTCTAACTTTTAGGAAAATATCCTATTGGGTGCTTACGCAAGAAATTATAATTTCAGCATCTACTTTATTTAAATTATACTTTGTTTACTTGTTTCCTGTTCACAAGCTACAAAATAAATGATGAAAAATGTTATATGACTTGCTACTCCTCTCATTTTTGCGTAAATAATTGTACTTCTACGTTTATTTATTTATGCATTCATTAATATGTATGTGAAGGAAGACACCAACGAGTACATACAGTATCTTAAGTCGTATTTTAGACTTGTTTACCTTCAACAACAATTTGTTTCCTTTGCAAATGCAATTTACTTGATTTTGTAAATTAAAAAAAGTAAAGTAAAAGAAATATACTAGAGAAGTATGTAGTAAAATTTACTCTTTCAAATGCCGTTATTTATACTCATACATATACGAGTATAACTATAAATATTTACAATTATACTAGAGTAAAAAATTAAAGCATACTTACAGGGGCACGGTTAGGGTTAGGGCATATGAGGTGTTAGTTTGCCTTAAACAAAACCATTGTATATATAAAACATTTTGTATCTAAATTTCATAATTTGCTGTTCAAAAGTTGTGAAAATAACACCTCTTTTTTCCAAACCTTTGATAAATATATCATACATAAAGATTTAAAACTTACATTTAACACGTAACGGCAAATGGTTGCTGACAGTTTCTCCTTCATCATTTATGGCGCTGCATGCATAATTTCCTGCATAGTGTTTCGTTATTTTTTGCAACACCAAACTCTGATTAGAACGTATTACACGCGCTGATGTGTTATGCTCCAGGTGAATACCCTAACAAAGTAAATTAGAAGTAAGATTTTTTTTTTAATTTTTATTACTGCTTTAGTCAGGTTTTACTTTAAAGTTTTTTTTTTCGGTTCGTGTTGTATGCAACAAATTTTCTTTTGCATATTAAGTACGTGTACATGATTTAGTTGAGTAGCTGTGTGCGAATTTCTGTTCAGTTCATTTATATTTTCACGTTTTATGGTTCCTTTACAACGTGTTTTTTTCAACAACATGTAAACAAAATTATGAAAATGTTAATAAAAAATGCAAAAAATTAACTTTTTTGTTGCTCTTGTAGTTCGTTTTATTAACATAAATTTATTGTAGTGTTAATAATTTAACAGTAGCAAAACTTCATTTCAATGCAAATGACTTTAATGAAAATTTCTGGCAAAATTCATGCATTAAAAGGAAAGGAATCATAATAAAAAAAATTTGTTATTTAAATTTTTAAATTGAAAGATTACATTCCTATGTAATGACTACCCTTAGAATCGCTCAATAGGGACGCTCAATAGAATCGCTCAATGTTGACTTAACTCGTCAATCAAAGCTTGCAATTGATAATTGATTGTTATCTATCGCCGCTGTTTTTAGCAGCATTCAGGAGAAATTCAGGCAATACTTTTATTTACCAAGCTTAGGACACTAGGCCAATTAGCGGTCAAAATCGAACTTATCCCAGAGGTCAAGAAACTGGTCGTAGGCATCATCGTTTATTTGTGGACTATGCAATAAACCAGTTGGCTCACTACCCACGCAAGCAACTTGCACATATAAACGGAAACAATGTTGTTTAATAAACTTGTTAGTAAGATTTTCTGAATAACTTGAATAAATCCGTAGATGTCAACTTCATGAATTTTGCCCCGGTTCTTAGGCGTACAAAAATTGTTTTTATTACCTGTTACAAAATGACACTTTTTTGTAAATAGAGTCTTAATTGCCGAATAAAGTACTATACCGATAAAATCATTAAGGACGGTGTATTTTAATTCTTGCAATCAAACGAACCCTACAAGTTAACGTTTATTGTGGTAATAAACGTAAAAATATGTTAAAATCTGTAGGATCGAAAGTAATCCGTTCACTTGTTAATGAAAATGTCCCAGCAACAATAACGCATATGATTTGTTATTGCAATGAAAATTTGTACTGAAATTAATTATTTTTACTTGATTAACGGCCACAACAAATCCTTCTCATTCTCACTTCCTTTTTGTTCATCAAGTGCTATTAAAAGCCTTTTAGAAAAAGTCAAAAAACTTTTACTTTCCACACAAAATAATATTTACAAAAACCAGTCAAACTAAAAGAAAAACTACGAGAAGTTAAAAATTACAGGTAGTCTTAGGAAAACTGCTGTCTATATTTAATAAATATGTACGAAAATATTAAAAAAATATATTTTTGGCTTAGAGTACACAATAGTTAAGAAGCATTTTGAAGCTATTGAGCGTTAAATAACAAAACGTGTTCATAAACATTTTTTACCATATAAAATTTTTTTAATTTGTATACTGGCAACACCATTATATTTATAATATAATGTTGTACAAAATTGTTCCAGTTCATTCGATTAGTCGAATTTATAAATAGGTTTTAATTGTTTCAAAACGAAATTTACTTCCAACTTTTGTTTTTGGATAAAAATTGATTATTTAAGTAAAATTATTGAAAAATAAAATGAAAAATTAAGAACTTGAGCCAGTTACTTTAGTGGGGTGGGAAAATTTTTATCGAATAATGTGCTTTTTTATTTGATCAGATTGTGTATACATCACTAAAATTGTGTTTATAATTTGATTGATTTTTTTATTCGCTTTATAGAAAACCAACAAAAAAATTTTAAATGATAACTGAAAAGGGGGGATTTCACCAATGAAGATGTAAAAGTTAGAAATGGTAAGATTGGGGGAATATTGACACTGGGGAAGTTGTAAGCTTATGGAAGAATATTACTTCTAAAACAATTGTTTGCGAAAAAAATTAACATGTCAATTTATTGTACGTTAATTTTAGGCGCATACCTACTTTAAACCTACTGTAAAATTCTTCCATAAAAATCGCTTTTGAATACAGTTTTGTATACTAATGGTTTATATATTTGTTGTCAATTTTTATAAATACGACCGATAAAAAATAAAATATATAGAAACGTAAAAAAACTTTATTATTAAATAAACAATAAGAATCGGTTGATAAGTAACTGGAATATGTGCTTCTTGCCATTCGAACCAATTCTAAAATAATTTTTTTCACGATAACTCAAAATTTTAAGGCTGTTTTTTAAATTTTTAAAACAGAATTGAGATCTACTCAATAAGATACAACCTAAATTTTTCATTATATTTTCACTTTAACACGGTGTTATTATTATCGAGACTCTATACACCACAAACCATAGCACATTTTCTGCGACCTTTATTTTTAGTGGAAGAGATCTAGGCTAAGAATAAAAATCCGGGAGAGACTATATGCATCTTCTGAAGTGCTTTGAATTTTTGTTCTACTTTCATCTAATTAATCAGCTCTCGAATTTCCGCAAGACAACGTCATGAACAACTTTGATTGCTTGAGTCCAGCTATAGCTCTCCAATGGAAACCAACGCTTCCAAAGTTTAATCAACGATACTGGAATCTGCTGAGCGTACGCCAGAAATGAGCGCTAACGTGTCTTTGCAATGTTTCGTACAAAAATTACTGTTTAAAGTCAGTACATGCCTCGCTTCTTTAACTAACATGAAATGATATTTGACAGATTAAAGGAGATTTAAACCAGAACCCAGAAGAGAAGACAAGTATTATTTATAACAGTCCTACTTCAAAAAAATTAATTAAATTTTTTAGTCCTCAGGGAATTAAGCGTACGCTCCTTATCTTTGAACTTATGTATAAATCTCTCCTCACCAAATATAAATTATTTTTATTATCTTTTAAAGAAGAAAAAGATAACCTAAGAAAATGCTTAATTATTAACACACGACTTTAATTCATAGATGGCTTAAACATAGAGTGACGCACAACCACAACCCTGTATAAATCTTGAAAAATTAAATATAAATTTAAAATTTCCCTATGTTCTTATAATAAGAAAAAACAACGAGTAGATAAATCATTTTGCTAATGAACTTTTATATTTATGTTTAGGTACTATGCGGCTCTACATATCTACATAAACTCTCTAAAAGCGCATATTTTTTGTTTCACATTTTTTTCTTCATACTCAGCCACATGGGGCCATTTAGCTTTCAAGAATTATGACTCTAAAAAAATATTCATAGTACCACAAAACTCATTAATCAGCAATTAGCAAATGTTACTGCTTCAACCAAAAGTTCTTACTGCGTGAGGAATGAAGGAAAAATAAAATGGATTTTATAATACACAACATTTTTTCAACAAGTAGAAATTTAAAATATTCAAACACATTTTTCTGTTTAACCAAACTCTGCCCCAATTAAAATAAATTTCAAGAGAAACATTTAAATGGCTTCCTTTTGTCCTGCAACATGTCATTCTAGTTAAATAAAAAGAATATAAATTAAGTAAAACGCCAGATAAAAGCTTCTTTCAATTGAATTTTAAGTACGAAATCATAAGTCACGCAGATATGACAGGAAACACACGGTCATGTCAAGACGTTACTGACGCATACACAAGCAAACTTGTATAAATGAAAAAACTGTCCGTCCTTTGGTCTTTAGAAAATCGTTATATGTAAAAGCCTTGTAGGAATACTTACATTATGCAGCCATAAAAGTTTACGCCATTGAGGATTTGATTGTACGTGACACTCAAAGTAGACATCATCACCTTCTTTAATATCATCGGGTGCAAGTGTTGAGCCCAAGCGTAAAGTTACTAAAGGTGGATCTGTAAGAACCAACAAGAAGTAAAAGAAAATGACATGAATACAAGATGAACTTTTGCAAACTCTTTTTTTTTAATTAAATTTCATCCAGCCCTTCAACGTCTTTCTAATACTCATTATCCTTTAAGTTTAAAATAATTTAGAAAATATTCCGCTCATTATCATAAAATAAATATTCATTCATTCACGTTTGTGTCAGCAAGACTGTGTCTGTCCCATCTTGATATCGAATAATATTTCTAATATTTTAAATTAAATCAAATATTATTTTTAAGAAAAGTTATCAATTACGAGAAATGTGTTCAGAACGTGAAGAAATAAATCTTTAGGGATTAATTCTAGTAGAAAAAGTATAAATGGAAAATAATGAGTTGCGTTTATTTAATTGAATTTTAATGAGTGCTGCACTAGCGAAAGGGAAACAAATATCCATAATTGACTTTACACTTAGACTGTTGCAGAGTTTAATGTTTCCATAAAGATTTTGTGCGTGTTACTACCACTTCAGTTTGCTTATTTTTTATAATTTTTTTTTTTTTTTGCTTTTCGTCATCATAATTTCAATAAACAGTAGTTAAATCCATTCCTAAGACGCAATTAGCAAAAAGCGAGGGGGAAAAATAGAGAAATACAAATAAGAGTGTTTTAATCGATCGCAGATACCCCTCACCGAAGTATAATATCACTATTCAGTACCCTAAATTTATTTGTAGTTCTGCAGTTATTAAGAATTATTTACCATTTTGTTGTGTTCTTTCTGTTTAGTGAAATAAATGAAATTTTGCAAAAAAAACAAAATAAAAAATTTGATCTTTTCTTAAAAACCATTTTTTTAATATTGCTGGCAGTACTTCCACAATGAAATTTTCGTTTGGTCACAAGAGGCGTTTTGGTCACAAGAGGCGTAGCGAAATAATTGCCGCTAATTGCACAAAATAAACCGGGTGTCTTTGGTAGCAAAAATGGTCTCTTAACCAATTTATGTGTTTTTTTTTTGTTTATTCTGGCGCATTTAATACATGCGAAGAGAAAACATAGTTGTGGCTTGGTTACGACAACTATAATATGTTTTTTATAACATTATATAATTGTGGCATATTATGGTTATGTAAACATATTGTAAACATCACTTTAACTGCGATAAACAAGTTTCTTTATTAACTGATTTACGTCCTTAAAAATTTCAACAAGATAGATTTAAACAATACAAATAAAAGTATTTTACAAAGGATATTGATAACAGGGCGAATTGATGGCATTCCCGGCTCAGTTTTGAGTGTCAAACTCCACATTTTTTTTGGTGGCACTTGGCCCAAAATTAAGAAAGTAGTTTTCTTTATCTAGAAAATAAAAAAAACATACTTTTTTGCAGCTAAAAATAAAAATAGCAAACTTTTTAGTGTTATAGAAGGATTATCTACCATCCCTTCCATATTACCCGCTACCTCTTCTTCAGGTAAGCGTTACGGCTTTTTGCCTCTTTCCTTGTTTACCCAACGGAATGCTGGTTGATCATTAGTCCCCGTTGAGTAGCAAAGAGCTCTCAACCTCGGTTGGCAACTTCTAAAACGTCAACTCTATTCAGGTCACTGTTTTTTTATATACTTTGCTATCGATGTCATCAATTTCCAAGAAATAAAAAATTGGACCTAAAAATACCCTCAAGTATAACGACCCATGTCACGTCGATTTAATGGACAGTTCGCTTGGTCCTTAATGGAGTGGTATAAATGCTTACCCGGCTGTGCTCGGCTCAAACTCTTTCACGGGCCATCGACCCCATTTGAGGTTTTCTTTTCCCGGACTTTTTCATTTCTCGGGAAATCGATAAGTAAATAAAAATTCTCCGCAATCCTGCTCTTAATAAAGACGTAAAAATAATATATATATTTTTTAAATTATTAAGTTTATTTTATTAAAAGATCACACCTATGAGACATTTTTAAAAGAATAACAAACATAAATCCATAAAAAAAATTCCATTCAGCATAGAAAATACTTTAAAAACTAAAATGTAAGATAAATAAGGTTATTAACGTTGTTTGAAAGTGACTTTTTAAAACCGTCAATTCGTTTATGGAATCAATTGAGGGCCTTTTTTCTAACTTATGTTTCATTTTTCTCTATGAAAGATAACACAGGCTGGCTTTCAACGAAAGTAGATCATATTTTTAGCAAAGCCTCAAAAAGGTTTTAAATACTTTCTAGAACTCAATGTTGGCTTTTTACTAGAAGGTTTTATTCTGTATAATATTACTATCACCAGGCATTTCAGCTGCTTTATAAGCCACGAAGAGTTGGTGCCGTTTTAGCTATATTCCTGTCATATTTTACGATGCGAAAAAAACTTTTTGGGTTTAAAAAAAAATCTACTGATTTTTGCATTAAAATATCGTCCTGTTTCCTGTTTTCCATTTTCAAATCCAGATGAACAAGCAAATAACGTTAAATCCACTCTATAATTACACACTTTACAACATTGTAAGTATGAAGTGACGAATAAATATAGATAAATATTTGCTGAAGGGTACAACGAGTGCTGAACAAGGATTTGAGTATGACAATAGCAATACCCCTTATGCGGTACTTGTTTGCTTAAGTTCGTAAGAGTTTGAATTTAAAATTAATTTTAATGAAATTGTTTTAATTGGGAAAACAAAACATCATAAAATAAATATAATTATTAGCAGCTTTTAACTCTGTTTGTTGTTTGCGAAAGTTGTTTGGAAGCCAAGTTTCTCTCTCAGTGGGTTATAGACGTGGTGAAAGTAACTGTTTGTGAGATTTATAATTTTAACTGGCCAATTGTCATAAGCAGTCGTTAAAAGGAAACAAAATATTTTCTAATCCTAACGAATATTTACGACAACAAAATATTTATTAAGATTTAATTAAATTGTTAAATATATTAATTATGATTCTAGTGTTGTAAAGCATGGACTTAAGTAGCGGAGAGTTATTCAACTAATGTTTGTTAATTAGCGTGGAACATGCGGATAGTGGGGATAGTGCAAGTCTTCAGCTGTAATTATAGGCTACGCGATAACGTATACATCAGGGTTCAGGTAAGACAGCTACTTATTATTAAGGCCGAGAATAAACGCATTGTTGCATTCGATTTAGTGCTAAGCAAGGTGTGGTCGAGAAAAATCACGGAGTAATAAAGGGATAGTTGAAAAACACCCAAGTCCGTAGTAGTCCGACTACAAATTTGTAGATAAATGTCAAATTGTAAATATATAATTGAGCTTGGAGTTGAAAAATTTTAGAATAGCAGCTGAAAATATAGTTTGGCTCCAATCTTTGAAATGGTCTCCTTTTTAGTGTGTGTGCTGTTGAAAAGAAAGACTTGGTTGGGGTAACGATAATATAAGAGTAAGATTTTTTGATTAAATTATATAATAATATGGGATCTCTTATAATGATAGTACAGCAAAAAATTGAATAACTACCTACTACTGATTGACAACGGCTGAGGTAAGAATACAGCGCTAATACAGCCACATTAGCCTCATACTTTGATTATGTCTTTTAAGAATATTTTATGTGTAGAATTATTGTATAATTTTTGTATAGTTAACATACTCTGCTTGTGGTTAGAATTTTAGTAAAAGTTGTATTCTTCAACTCAACAATGAGTAAATTGTATGCATATTGCAACTAAAGTATTTTTTTTAAATGTTTTAAAATAACCATTATATATTCACCGCAACAATATATTATTTTAGAGAATATATTATAGTTTTCGTGACTGTACCTCAACCATGGTTTTTCTTTGATTGGTAGCATTATTGTTTTTTATATGTCGATAAAGTGAGCACAGTTTACATCTTTCGCCGCTACTTTTGCGCTTGCCTCTTGAACTTAGTTAAGAGGAAAAGGAATCACTAGCATCCGAAGATAAAAATAAATATAACAAGTTTTGTCAACACCACAAACAAATGCTATTAAAACTCAGAGCCTTAACGTTATCACAATTATCGATCTCTTGCACCAGTTCAGTCCTTTTAACAACATGCTGGCTTTATTTATCACATCTCCAATTATTTTATTCCAAGTTTTGCCATTCCTGCTGTTGAATTTTTGCTTTTGCCATAATATTTCACTTTGAGTTACAAGATGCTCAGGAAAAAAGGTTTAAATTACTCAGTAACACGTGCATGAAATTAGTTCAGCTAGAACAAACCGCGTAATAACTTTTTCCCCATATTTTTTTTGTTAAAAAAGTTTTCTGTTTTTCTTTATTTTTGCACTTTCTCTTTCTTCAATAAAATGTTTGGTTTCTTTTGAAGAATTTTTGGCGTGATTTCTTTGTGAATCTTTTTTACTCGTTCTCTTTTTTTCGTTTCTATTCACAACAATCTGTGTTCCATATACATATTTGTTGTTTCTTTATGTCCTGCCATGACGATATATTTAACTGCTCTAGGTAAATGTGTATATGTGTGTGTACGAGTATGTTTAATAGCTCTAAGATAAAGAAGCATAAAGCCAAGAACCAATTTATTTATCCGCCAAAGTCAGTTAGCACTGTTATTTGTCATCGTCATGAATTATTGGCAAAACTAGTTTCTTCTGTATTCCTGTATGTGTGTGGATGTATGTGTGTGTGTGTTATTTGCACATTTTCCTCCTAGCTTATTGCCGTAGTTTTTGTCGTAGTTGTGCCTTTTGGCTCTAAATTCAACTGCTGAAATATACAACATTCCAGAAGAGAAAAATAGCAGCATAAAGCAGAAAGTTAAATAACTTTGCCATTTTTTCGCTTTTAGTTTTTATTCGCTCTTTCTTCCTCGCTTTCAATTGAAACATATTGAACAAATGCGTAGTTGTTTAAGACTCCCCACACTTTGGAAATACATTTTCGTTATTTGCTTCCTTTAATTTTTTTATGATTCTAGGAAATTTGAGTAATGGTAGTGTTTATTTGTAATTGTCCGTTTTTTCATACTTCGTTTTCCTTCCTTTTTTCATTCGTTTTACAAGCTTCTCAATTTAAATTCTAATAAGTGGAAAGGAGTTTACAGACAAGTCATTCTAGTGGCTAATTGGTGTTGAGGAAGTGGTAATTTTCTTGGGGATTTTTAAATAGTTACTTTGCAGACTGACATATATAAGTGCAGGAAAGAAAGAAAAGCAAATAAAAAATTCTTTCTACAATATGTTAACGCTGGCGGTCGAAAAGTATGGAATTTTTTTAAATATTTTAACGCAATTTAAAAAAGCAATGACAGCTCTGAAGTGTCAAGACTTTTTTGTATTAATGAGGGCTTTAAGCTCCAAATAAAGCAACTATTATTATTTTTATGGGATGCTACTTAAAATGCAACAGGTAGCAAAATTAATAGATGCTTCATATTAAGCCGAACTAATCCATAACATTTCTTTTACCATTACACATTTTATAATCACTAGTGTGATAAATCAAAAAATTTTAATACGCGCGCATCGCTCTCCAAAACGCGGAGACAGTAACTCTCTTAATCAAGTGTATTGCGTCATTATTTTGAATTGCTAATAAATTAGGGTTTGACTGAAGGCAAAAGTAGTTTTACATGAAATCAAAATCAATAATTCTTAGTGAGAATAGCTACCGGTTACTTAAAAAAGATTAGTATTCCTTTCTTTCTTTATTACATTCTGTAACGCGATGTAGAACGTTAATGTTCGCCTGAATTCGAATGGAGAAAATTAATTTTCTTCCCTTTAATAGACCTATTTATGAATTATTTCCTTTTTCTATTTTCTATTTCAATTTTTCCTTTTGCCATTCTTATTGTAATGATTTTCAATTAGGACATAGTCTTAGGAAATCCAAGTTGTAGAATTTTCGGCGCCCAAAGCTTGAGCCAATATGGTGACATATAATCCACTAAGTTTGTGATAAAATCTATTTTCCGAAGTACACACAACTAGCCTGTGGCGACACAAAATTCAAACTTTATTTGTATTTTCCAAATACATATTGCTTATACCCGTTGTTGTCGTTACTAGAATAAAGGAAGGGGAAGGCTGCAATTTCATTAAAATACAAAGTTTTTATATTTTATTTTTGATTGAACATTATCGAGTCTAAGCATGTTGAAAAATATGGGCCTTTCTCGAGTGGCTCTATTTAAATATCTCTGTTAATAAGGAAAGGCTCTTCAGTGTGATTTTGACGTTTTACAGAAGATCAATTTTTAATTTTAAAGTTGATTTTTAAAATCATTAAGTTAATGTCATGACTTATCGATGACATTGCTTTAAAATTTTTAAGTGATATGTCATATGTCGTTATGTGTTTTGCCATTAATCATGTCATATGTTAATAATGAACTCAAATTGGCACAAATTTATTTTCATTTTAAAACTCATACATACAAACCTTATGGCTTTTACTGTCTAATCGAAATATTTTAGTTCATTCAGCTTCAAATTCTTTGTGCATAACTGATCGGTTGAATGATTTGTGCATATTGCCGTCCCCAGTTACCTCGGGGTTTCGGAAAAAAGATTCAACACCATACAACAGTAGAGGTGCCTCGAAAACAATTCTGAGAAGACTTTGGAATTGATTTATTTTACTGGATGGAAATTGTATATAGCGTAAACTGCAAACGGAATGGTAAACTTAAAAATATTTCATCATATCTTTGGTTGAAGGTTATAAAATAGTCAAATAGAAGAAAGTCAGCGTGTTATGAAGATAAAACCATTATGAAATTTAACACCACACATTACCTTGCATCGTTATTTTTATGGAAGAGATAAAAATGCCAACCCAAATTGCCACAACCACTATATTTCTGCCACCATCATTCATCCCAGGCCACTAGTTTGGTTTTCGAGAAAGGCATAGTATTATTGTACAAGTCCATAGAATTGTTACCGTCATTAGATCGGCATTTGAAAACAAGCAATATTGTTCAGCTTAATTTATTGACATTTCCAGGCATCTGAGTTATCACAATAACACGAGTTCTTCCTGAAAACTTACACAAGCTTCTTAAGAGCTATTTGACAGATAGAACTTTTAAAGTAAGGTCAAAGGACCAATATTCAATAATGGGAAAATCGAAACAGGAGTTCCCCAAGGTAGTAGCCTAGGTCAGCTGTTATATAACCTCTATACAGCGGATATGCCAACAAGCCCAAATACATATACGTCAACATTTCCAGACGACACAGCATTCATTAGTGTTCACAGAGATCCGAAGGTTGCATCTTAACAACTTCAAACTCATATAAATGAGCTAGAAAACTGGCTAAAAAAGTGGAGAATAAAGGCGTAACGTCTTCCCTAAGAAGAGGAAATTGCCCACGTATAACAATAACAAATACAATGGTTCCTGCGGAAACTCTCGTTAAATATTTAGGTATCCACTTAGATCGACGCCTTACTTGGGCCCGCCAGATTGAGGCAAAAATAACGGCAATAAAACTTTAAACAAATCAACTACACTGGTTAATAGATCCTAACTCAACACTGGCTTTGGAATACAAAGTCCTATTATACAAAGGGAAGGTATACTATATTGTTTGTTTATAATTTTTGTATAAATATATATCAGAAAAATGAACACATTCTTCATTACATTCTCACACATTTCACGCGGTATTTCATTAATTTCATTACGAATATTTTGTTTCAGTTACTCCAGCGTTTCTGGTTTGTTTGTATAAACCTTGCTTTTCAGATATCCCCACAAAAAGAAGTCCGGAACAGTCAACTCAGGCGACCGTGGATGCCAATCAGTATCACCATTCCTTGAAATAACTTGTTCTGGAAAGAGATCTCGCAGTAATTCTATTGTAATCCTGGCTGTATGCTATGTGGCACCGTCTTCTTGAAACCATATAGTAGTCAAGGCCAAAGCATGCAGTTGTGGCGTTAACAAGTTTTCCATCATAACACGATATCGCTCCCCATTGACAGTTACCGATAAGCCGTTTTCAGTTTCAAAGAAGTAAGGTCCAATGATTCCTCCTGACCAAATTGCACACCAGACTGTCACTTTTAATGGATGCAAAGATACCTGATGAATAATTTGATTGCCTACAACCGACTATTCTGTTTAATCACATATCCATTCAAATGAAAATGCGTAAATGGTCTTCTGGAAGAAGCTCTTGTGTCAACTGAATATTAAATGGAAACAAATGCAAATCTTTGTGCAAAATTGTGGCCAAAGTTTTTCTTTGAAAACTAAGCTCCTGAGCAAGGCGACGAATTGAGGTTAATAGATTGTTTTGAACATTTTCTTGAACAGCAGTAATGTTTTCAGCCGATGTTGCAGTACTTTGTGGTCCATGCTTGGGCCTATCAGCTACAGTCCATCTTTCTTCGAAATGATTCATTAGACGATAAATATTGCGTCTTGTTGGCACGTTGTTTCTCCCAAACATTTCACGTAACTTTCTCATCGTCACAGTAATCGATGATTGATTTTGATAAAATGTTTTAACAATTACAACACGTTGGTTTACCGAATATTTTTCCATAATAAATTTGTCACGCCTCTACTTCACGACTGCCAAATATGAACTATCAAAACTAATATTTACCAAACTAGCGGCAAAACAAAGTAGTATACCTTCCCTGTATATACGAAATGTAAATATCCATAGAGATCTTGAAGTTCCTACTATCTACTACGAAGTAAAAATAAACTTGTGCAAATACGTAAACAAATTAGTGGTCCATCCGAACACTATTCAATGCAGTTTACTGCAATTTGGGGGTCACTAGGGATTGAAAAAAACTAACATATTAAGCCTGGCGGCTTTCCCTAGCCAATAGTAGATGGTTATATTATTTTACTAATAAGATTTGAATACAATAAATTAGTTATTACATTGGTGGTAATATCATATATTAAGATATTTAGAAATAAGATTTAAATACTTATTGTGAATTTCTTTGAGAAAGATTTAATAAAATAAAAAACTAAAGCCTACAAAAATCTTTCATGTGCCGCAAGTTTAGAGAGCACCATATATAAAACTGAAGCTCCAGAGGGCATTTTTCCAAAAATTCATTAATTCATTCTTTGATACTTGTGGCTTTTGATGTACAATATGCCTATGCAACTGATACCATATACGAGTTATTGTTCTAGGTCTAGTACCATGTGCAACATTTTTGCAGATCCTATGTGTTTGAACATTGTACATCAGCTTCACATCAACCAACTAAAATAAGTACATTTAAATTTAACTGCTAGCTAAAAGAAGTATCGTCTTGGTGCCGGTTACTTATGAAGTAAATGCCCCTGCTATAAAGATGCTGGAATTATAATAATTTACCGTAACATGTCATTAGCTGTAAACTCATGGCCCACTGTGTGGGCTTACAAGTTTGCATATTTGATATTACTCGGCTGAAAATCGGCCCACTTGCAAGGAGTTAATAAGTCCCTAAGTACCTCGTAACAACAAATTCAATCACAGCTGAGGCAAGTGGGAGAAGTCAAAGACAAGTTGCACTTTTACGATTAAATTTGGTGACGATTCCTTACTAAAGTTATATAGTTTTACTTAAACATTAAACATATGCTAGTTTATATTAAGGATTGCAATAGCTGTATATGTGATAACTTATATCCTGCGGAAACACTTGCTTAGCCCAGCTGACTCTGCTGTATATTTCAACACAACCTTGACTGAAATGCTACATCATATTTCATAGATTTTTATATTTCACATCATCTCATATTCTCCAAAGACCTCCATATAAAGTTTATGTCATCATAAAGAAGCGTTAACTTTTAAACCTTTAAGCTATAAAAAATCGTGCAATAAAGCACAAAAATAATCTTTAGAATTTGAAACGAAAAAAACCAATATACAGATATAAAAGAGCAATAATATATTGTAGGTGTGCAAGTACTTGAAGCAAAAAGATGTTAACAATGTCATAATGTGCCGAAAATGCGCAACGCATATGAAACGCTTTTTTTTAACGAAAATAGTCAGCAACGAAAAGAAATGCGGATACTGACTCAACATGGCTGAGTACACAATACAACGCGATAAGTTTCAATATGATGAATACTTCTACTCGTAAGCATTGGAAATCAACTATAAACTTTAGCTACACACAGTTGAATTGCAGCACAAGTAGCAATGAAGAAACCACTACAAAACCACTAGCAGAGATTTCAGGCGCTTGTGCGGTATATATATATATATATATATATATATATATATATATATATATATATATATATATATATATATATATGTGTGTGTGTGCTTTTATAGTCAAGTATTTATAAAATGGTAGTGCTAAGTGCTTTTGCTGGGAAGGAGTGTGCAAAAGTTTTGCTTTTCAATATTTGTAATCATAAGAGGCGTAAATTCGGCAGAACTGCAGCTTAATATTTTTGCAGAAAAATATTGTTATTTAATATTTATATTTATTTCACTAAAAGAGCATATTTATGGGAAAATTTTGAAGCGATCAGTTTTATTTTGAATCAAACAGGTCAATGATACTTTTTACTCAAGAAATATATTGGCTGACAATTGGTTTGCTTCATAATTTTTTAATAATATAAAGCGAATATTAATTGTTATCATAAAGAAACCTGTTATGTTAAAGGTTTTTGCTATTCACAATTGACAAACTCTTTTTGTATTTTCATCAAGGTTGTTATAATTACAAATCTAATAAAGTTAACCTTGACAAACTTATTGCCAGGTACAATTTCATCCTACAGAACGCCATAATAAATGTTATAATCTAAAGATTTTCGCTTTGAACTAAAAAAAAAAAAAAAAATAAGTCTGCAACTACACAGTTCGCTGCAATATCAGCAGAATTACATTCTAACAAAAACAGGAAGAAATTGTTGTAACATAACTTGTTAATTCACAAGACCCTGTGATGATGTTGTAGGCTTTATTGTCAACTTATTTTATAATATTTATTGCTTGTTGTAGGTAATTTGCGTTGAAAAGTCAGTTACGAATATATGATATCATTTTGTATGTCTTGAAAATGTTGCATTGCGACCATAACTGGGACTAAATTTTTGTTTGAATAATTAATAAAATAATTTATCTATTATCTAGTCAGCTGTCAAGAATGATAAAGAAAAATAGTAGTTTGTCGCTAAGAAATTATAATTGCGTGCGCAACAAAGTATGTAATAAGTGAAAGTTGGCAACCCTGCACTTAAGATCACTTTAACTGCTAAAAATTATTAGCCAATGGAAACATACTTCGCGTGACGTAATTTGTGATACGTGCGTAGAAATTTTCAATTTTATACGCGGAATGGCGTAATTTTGTATCCACACAAAAACATAAATGTGAAAATAAGACCAAGTTCCTATCCAAAAATGTCGGACGTTAGAAGTACTGAGATCAAAATGAGGACCAAGTTTCTAACATTTTTCCCATATTAAAAATTTTTAATGAAATTAAAATTAAGGGCAATATTTTTAAATAAAAAAGTATATAAATATGAAAGCTAGAAAAATATTAAAATTATAAATAAATAGCCTCATGATGTGATCAGGAGAGTTTTACTTGAATTTTCATTTTTTAATATTCTCCAACCAATAATTGATTAAATGTCGGAATATTCTACTGCAAGTGAAGGCAAGAGTATACATTTACATACTGTCTTGCCTAGCCAGAAATTTTGGATATAGCATTGGCAGAATAACGACAAGAATTTATTTCGTGGTCTTCAGTGTGGAGAATACGTGTAGATGTTCCTGTTAAGTTTGAGCATAATTTTTTGTTTCTCTTCGACATTAGTTCAATGTTCTCAACATAGTTTACATACGTGTGTTTAAGGTCGAGACTATAGGCACAAATTTTTTATTTGGGCTGTGAGAATTTTATTTCTGTGATGGCGGAACAGCGTTGTTCGAACATCTGGTCTGTTTTCTTAAATTTATGTACATTTTCGTTATACTTTGATACAAAAAAAAAAATATTTGTATGAATTTTTACTAACAATACCATGACAAATTAAAGCGAATGATATACAAATGTGTTACACTTGATTTTGGCGGTCGAAAATCTGTAAATGAGTTGTTGTAATTGTATTAAAAAATTGTATTAAAAATTGTATGCTTCTTTGTAGAATGGCCGTAAAATTTCAAGAGGCCAGCCCAAAACGGAAATTCGAAGATTTGATCTTTGAAACTAAAAACGAGATGAGAAAAATTTACATTTCCCAATCTCCAGATAATGTCAAGTTATCGTGAATTTATGTAACCATATTAGTGTTTTATAAGAAAACGCTTAATTCAACATGGGTATTTATTGCTTTGAAATAAAATAAAGAATATAATGAATAAAAATGATTTCGCACAACTTGTTCGAAGGAATGCCGTTTTATTAGTTGTGATTCTACATTTAAGTTAAGTTGGTTGTTTCTACAAAATTATTGTTCTCAAATTATTTTCCTTTTTCTACATAAAATAAAATATCAATTTATAATGCGCGTATTGGTCCCACTCCGAAATAGATTTTCTTCTTATTTGCAATAAAAGCTGATACAGCAAATACCTAACAAGTTCTAATCAATAAAATTATTTGGCAATAAACCGTAAGATGTCGCCATTTGTGCACTGAACCAAATCTTTTTTAAACGAAAAAATTTTTCAAACATTTGATTTTCTTTTCAACCTCAAATTTATTTAATTAAAGAAAATTAGTTCGAATCAACATAATGGATTTTGTTAATAATAAATATTAATATAATCTAGTGGTCCATACCAACATTCTGGCAGCGATTTCTTGCAATCTCATAGGCACCAGAGCATAAAGAAGCAGACACATTGAGTCTGGCGAGACGGCTATATCAATCGATTCTTAGGTAGTATATTAAAATTTGAATACAATAAATTAATTATTACATAGTTAATAATTAACAAACAAAAATGTAGAGATAAGATTTCAATACTTATTTTGAATTTTCTTTCGTAGGCACATTAAATAGATTTATTAACATCCTTAAAGGATATTACTTTAAATAAAGTATTAGTTTAAATTATTAAATTTTGCTAAATTTAAAGTGAAAGAAAAATACGAGGGCGGATAAATAAGTCCGTGACTTTTTGAATGCAACACAGTTTTTTTTTGCAAAACAAAAATTTATTTTTCAATATAATCTCCTTTTAACTCAATACACGTGTATTTCCAGTTTGTGTATCCCTTCCAAAATATAGAAATTTTTGAGGTCCTTAAAATATGCATTTGTTAGGTTAATAATTTCATCGTTGGAGCTAAATCTCTTTCAACCGAGCTAATTCTTTTGGTTTGGAAATAGGAAGTAGTCACTTGGGACTAAATCCCGAGAATATGGCGGATGAAGTACCAATTCGTAGCCCAATTCATAGAGTTTTCCGTTAAGACTGCACACGTGTGCACACCTGCATTAACTTTTTCTTGACTATATGGGGTCGTTTTTTTTAAACCCTCATTAAATCGGTCTATTAAGTTGCCCTAATTTTCGCCGTTTATTGTTTTTCCCTTTTGAAGGTAATCGATGTCCATTATCCCGCGTGAAACCCATTGTTTAGACTGCTGCTTGGTCTCTGCAGTACAGTAATGAATCCATGTTTCATCCCCAGTTACACAATGCCGCAAAAACTCGTTCGGATTGCGGTTGAACAACTCCAAACAATCCTTTGATGTTGTCACACGTTAACGTTTATGGTCAATTGAGAGAAAACGCGGCACCCATCTTGCAAATAACTTTGTTAAACCCAGCTGATCATTTAAAATCGAAACCACACGGCCATATGAAATACTATGCCATCAACAATCTCACGCACTTTTACTCTTCGATCGGCCAACACCATATCGTGAATTTTTTCGACATTTTCGTAAACCACTTTTTACTATTGAAATCGATGGTGCGGAGTCCCTATAGTTTTTATCGAGCTTTTCCTTGGTTTGATTGACGGTTTTTTTTCACAAAAAATAATGTTTAATGAGCCCTCGAAATTTACTTTTTTTCATTTTTAGATAAAGACTCGAGGTTGTATGTTTTGAACAGCTGTTAAACGCAAAATAAATGACAACACTTGTTTAAAATTTGACTGTAGTCTATTAACACATGCTACTTGATGAAAACAGCGTTGCATTTCATATAACTGCGAGGGAAGTTCGAAAAGTCACGGACTTGATCCGCCCTCGTAGAAACTAGTGAAATGTGCAAAGAATGTATTAATAAAATTAAAAAAAACTAATAGATTTGAATAATAAATTTTTTTACATATTTTCATTTAACTAATTTCCTAAATAATTAAAGAAATTTTGTCTTGAATTGAAAAACATGTTCCAAAACTAACGCATTGAATAAATATCTATAGATATCAAGAAATTAAAAAGAAACACTTCTCATATTATTAATGGATCATAACATTTAAAGATTTTAAAAAGTAATAAAAACAATACGGTTTGGTTGAGCAGACAGAAGTGAATGGTGACTTTACAAAGGCACACTTTCACTTTATTGAACTCGATAACTAAGCAGAATTTCCGCACTTGGGCATACTGAGAATCCACGAGTAACTGCTGAAAAGCCTATGCGGCCACAGAGAGTGACTGTTTGGTGCGGTATATGGGCCGGCGGCGTCATCGAGCTGTACTTCTTCAAAACTGGGGACGGCCAAGCAGTTACCGTGAATGGAGTTCACCATCGCGAGTTGATAACTGACTTCTTGTAGGCGGAAATTGGGGATATGAACCTGGACAATATCTGGTTCCAACAGGATGCTACCACTTGCCTTACAGCCAGCGTAACAATTGCCCCTTTGATCTAGAAATTCAATGGCCGTGTTATTTCATGTAGTGGCGATGTCACGATCTTGTGATTTGACACCGATAGAATTCTTTCTTTGGGGATATTTAAGAGCAAAATTATACGTCATTAAGCCAAGAACAATTCAATACCTAAAGTATGAGATTGTTCGGCACATTAATGACATTGAACCTCAATTATGTCTCAGAGTCAATGAAAATATCAACCATCGGATAGAGGTATGTCACGGAAGCTGTGCCGAGCAATTGGCCTATATTCTGTTTCATACATAGTTGTAATAGGTCCTTTTATTTTAATAACAAATTTTAAGATACTTCTCCGAAAATCGTCCGCTTTATTTACAATGAACTCCGTGCGTTTTGGTTAGACTACCCTTTACAACGAAAAATTGCCAAAATTTTTTCTATATAACTATTTACGACAATTATTTTTTTTCTAACGAAAATTCTCCATAGATGTTTGTTGTAAAAAACCTACTTTCCTTCAATTCCACACAACATTTTGCAGTATTTAGGTATGTGTTTTTGTCCAGTTTAATAACGTGTTCAATGCTTTCAACGATCAGGAAGATCAGGCAGGTTTTTTTTTGCTTTAAAAGGCGCCTATCTTTGCTTTTTCTCATAATCAATTATTTTCGTGTACACAATAGCGTGTTTTCCGCGACAATATTACCAGACTTTTTTCTGTTCATTAAGAATTAAACTTATTTCTAGTTATATGCAATTTGCTATATAAACGGTGTGTTAAGTTGTATTTTTAATTGCAAATAGCTGCTGTATAAACTTGATAAATGCTTAACTGAGCTGTGTTAGTTTCCTTTTTGCATACGGCCGTTTGAGTTTTATACACAAAAATCTTATTTTATTCTGGAAAGTAAAATTTGATTGCCAACAAATACACAATTGTCATATTGAATCTGTTTTCCTAAAGTTGTAAAAATTAGTTAATCCACCTTTTAAGATCGCCTTTGATTTTGCTGTTACTCTATATTTACCTATTTGTTTATTGTTAGCAAATGCTTTGTTTTTAGAAAAAAATATTACTGGAATTTATTTTTTACTTTTGGCTACAAATATTTATTGCTAAAAATGTTAGTGTTTGTTCCCATAAATCTTCAGATTTTCATTCGTGAGACTTAAATAATTGGTATTTGTGTGTCGTATATTTCTTAAACATGTGGAATACTACAACTAGGGTTTCCAAATCATTGTATATTTTATTAATAGCGATTCGAATAACAGGTCGGTTTCCAATTGCACTCACTTTTAGTTCTACAATATATTATTTGCTAAATTTTTATTTTATCAGCTTATACAAGAAAAAAGCCAAGCAGAATTTTAAGCTTAAGAGGGGAGAAAGCATGACTGCATATTGTCACCGTACAAGTAGAAAATTTGCGGTTTTTACTTTTGAATATCATTGGGTAAAGCTTCTTTTACCGCGCGTGTAACTACATAGTCGCAATAAGATTGATTCCAGATTTGATATTCCTACAGTGTAATTTTATCTAGATTTTTTAACGAATTTCATCATCCCTTGTCAAGTTTGGTTCCGCTCAGAACAAAAAATTATACTGAAGATGGAACATAGCCTAAACCGTTTTGTCTCCTAAAAAAACTTGACAAGGGATGACGGAAATTCGTTCCAAAAATTTGCACGATTATTTATTCCTCAGAGATCTGGGTTTAAAAATTAGTGACAGCAGTAAGTCATTAGCCTTTAATTTCTTTAATTAAACCAGTTTACACTGCCACCTCAATTAACTTACAACGACGTAGGCGGTGATGATCAATATGAGCCGATATGTAATGTGAAATCATAATTGTACAAAAAACATTAATTTTCAACTTTTATTAGTGGCCTTCTCTTTCTCTCATAGCAATTGCAGTCGAATTCTCACTCACAATTTAATTTGTTTTTTTGAAATTTATAAAATTAGTTTCTTTCAGTATTAAAAGGCGTATTCCTTAAAAAATGTATTTATTTTGAAATTGTTTACTGTAAACAGGGGAATGTAACTTGATAATAATTTTAATCGTTATTGAAAGATTTATTATGCAATTACCTGCGACTACGTTGACTATTGTTATCACCTCGGAAGCCCTAGTGGAAACATACAAACACATTGAAACAGCATATGTTGCATGTTTGTATACGCTCGTATTTTCTGTTTTATTTTGGTAGAACGTGCCTGTGCGATGGGGAATGAATTTCCGAAAGAAATAAGCGTGATTGCGGCAAACAATACGCAAGCATACGTGTTGGCAATAAAATAAATTTTCAAGGCCTTTTTTCTTTAAACAGTACGTGTGGCACATACCAAGATGTTAGGTAGGCTGTATCATAAATGGCAGTTATTTAATGAAGAAAATCACAATTTGTGAATAGAAAAAATGGCAAAAATTATTTAAATTCTTTAAGAATGAAACTATTTTTAGAATTCTAAGACATCTTGTTAATGATTCAACATAATTTTATTTTAATTTTTTTTAAATTTTCCGGTTGGAAAATTTTTAAATTTTCATAGGACATGAAAATGCTCTTCTCATATATCTATGAATATATATTGAATGCTTTTGTCAATACTTCTACCGTTGATAAAATAATCGGTTGTGTCGTACGCAGATACGACAAAAAGGAATAAGTAAAAATTATTTATTTAAAAACTCCATTGAAATCCCATATATTCATACATTTCTGCATTTATTAAAAAAGACACAGTTGGAAACTGAATAAAAATTTCACTTTCTCTTCATACTGGGTAAATTACTAAATGTTTGGTGTTTGAGTTAAAACAGGAAACATATAGATAATTTTTAAAACTGAGGATACTATTGTTGCATAAGAAGGTTCAAGTATTGAAAGTTATTTTCTACCATTTTCTGGTCTATTGTCCGTTTGCTAAATTATTTGTAGCGCACTTATACCATTCCCAGTCCTACTCAAGAATAGCAGTTCAATTAAGAAATTAAGTAGGATAATGCGTATGTGAAGTATTAATCTTAAAATATCTACAGTAGTCTTAGCACGTATCCGAGAGGTACGATCGATTTTGGCTTATTATCATAGAACTGCGACTTTAGAAAATCATACAAGAAAAATTCTGGAAGTCTGAAAACACTAGCCAATTTCCGGCAACTTGGGCAAGGGATAAACATACCCTTAACTCTTTTATTTACAACGTCGTTCGCTGTTCGATTGAGCACTGAAACCATATATCGTTGCAAATGTGAAATTTATTTAAAAGACAAAGGTTTTGATTGATTTAAAGTTGGGAGTTATAACCTCACAAACTACGTTTTCGAAGAAGTATAATCCGATGATATCACCGACCTAAAATCCCTACCAAATAGTAGCTTTGAAACATTACCTCTTGCTTAACGTCGTAGGATTTGATGGCGTCCTGCATTGACCAATGTTTCTTGTTAAAATATGCGCCTAATCGGTAAAGAACATTTTAAAAGGATATTGAGAGTCCTCTTCCAAATGCTCGTTCAGTCAGTTGTAAGCCCTGACATGGTAAGTGACTGAACAATAAAATTTATATTTGACAGAAACCACCAACACGAATTGGCAGCCATAGACTGTCGTTCTTAAAACGTCCTTATTGAAAAGTTTTTCATATAAAAAAGTTTGAAATATTCAAACAATAATTCGCATTATTAATTATAATATTGAGGAGTCTATAAATAAATACGAACACACCTATAATAGCGCTGGCATGTAAGCAGTACCTAACACTAGGAAGCAATTTCTTGACTCAGGGTTTTCATCATATTAAATACAAAATTTGGATTATTTAGGTAAAATACTCGTTACATATGCAGGAGTTATCATGTGGGCCTCCAAGAGTACTATGCAGTTTTGCTCGATCACTTCGCTTATTATCAAATAGAGTGAAATAACGGTGTTTTAAAAGTTGCAAACTCAAATTATCATAAGATTGTTGTTTCAAATCCGGTCTTCAATATTTTTAACTGTTTGAAAAATTTGATTACTGTCTTTTAAACAAGAAAATTTTGAAAATCTATTCGGAAATGAATGCGTGACGTTTGGCATGGTAAATCAAAAAAAAAAGTGCTTTCTAAATTATGATAAAAAAACGAAGAAGGATTAACTTGAAATAACTCGTAAAGAACCAAAATATGTTACAACAAAATCATTTGCTAAGCTGACAGAAGCGCATTCTACCGCGTTCGAGAATACAATTTTTTTTAAAGAAACATTTTACGATTTTTACTTAGCAGTACTTTGATTAAAGACGAAAAACTATATATATTCCGTTTATAAATAATACTTTATTAAATTTTAATATCATATTATATTGTTCAAAACAAACATGTTGCAAAATTTAAATAAAAACCAGAATTCTTTCATGGCATTTATTATTTCCAAATAACCATAACGAGTTTTCTACTGTCATATATTGTTGAACAGAACATAGTATAGTTTTCGTGACTATGCCCCAACCATGTTTTTTTACGCAAGTAACGAGAAACATATTATACCGCTTAATACTATTTTTCGATAAAAAAAAACCCAGTGTTTTACTCGGCAACAGGTTTCGCAGTATCAATTCAATTTGCCATTTTTATCAAACTTAAGGCCGTTGATTTGGTAATATTTCACCATTTACATTCTATCAAGTGTTTTGTAAGTCCATTACAAAAATAAGAATTCTAAATGTGCCTTTTTGACATTCAGACATATTAAGAATTGTAAAGTAACTGGTGAAAATTCCCCCTATACATTTGTTGAATACAAAACACATGCGGTTAAATATTTTGTATAGAGGTTTATAGGCCATCAAAGTTTGCTTATGAAAATTTTATTTTTCGAAAGCACTTGTTCCATTGCTCCATTGTTTTTTTTTTGTGTGGCATAATTTTTTTCCTACACAATTTTTATCAAATACTATATTTTTTATTAATTTTTTAGCTACTTTTTCTTTGTATGTAAAAATATATTTGAGCGTCTATTATTTTTGCATATAAAAGTGTTTTTGTGTGTGCTGTGTTGCTGTTACTCGTATTACTTACATACTACATTCAATTTCCACATGGTTTCCAAATATAAACCATTGACATTTGGGTTTTCTGCTCGACATGTTATCGATTTGCCATCATCATCTGTTGTTGGCACAAAACTCAATTCAGAACGTGTTGTATTGCTAGAAATGTCATCCTGCAATGAACAAAAATTAAAAAAAAAAAATGCTGAGTAAAAATATAGAAGAATAAAATAATATTTTTTAGCCCTTTAAACAAAAACAATAGCGGTAGAATTATCAGTATTTCATATCCAATTTGTTAAAACAATTAATTATTGAAATTAATTTTAAATGTTTTTTTTTTCTTTCCCAACTGGATTTACAATAAGTGACCTGATTTTCTTAATTGAGTGATAAATCAATTTCAATGTGAATAATGACGAATATTTTTAATGCCTGATTTTGAGTGATTTATGGAGCTGGGGGCTAAAAAAAAGGATTTAAAACATTAAAATAAAGAATTTGATTTATTTAGTTTTATTTTTTTTTAATTTTGTTGTAATCAATCTTTTTATATTTCTAAAAGAAGTTTTCGAAAAAAAGTCAAATCTGATCTCTAAAATATTACTTATGTTGTAATAATTTATTGTGTTCAAATAGCAATACCCTCGCTGCGATTGGATTGAGAGAGCCGTCTCGCCAGGCTCAAAGGTTCTGTAGTCTTAGCCTCGGATGCTCACCCAATTGAAATTACTCCCATAGAAAACTTTTGGAAAGGACCACTACTTTGTTTATATATTTGAACAAGTATGTTTTTGCTTCTTCTTTGTTGGTAGGAGCTTCTTAATCTCTATGGCCATTTTCATCACTTATATACCAAAGGCCGCAGACGATAAATCGTGTACAGCTAAATGTCCAGATTTCACTATAATGGAAGCCCTGGCTGAGTTAGGAACTGTTAACCAGTTTGATTGGTTTGTTCTTAGTTTTTTGACCCTTATTTTTAAGCTGAGGGCCGGCATTAAATGTAAACAGTATAAGTCTCATAGAAGTCTATGGTAAGTTTCTTATCTTTGATCTTGTAACCCGATCAGATCGGGGGTATATTCTCATATCAAGATTTTAAATTGTGGTTTTTAGTAAACATAATCATAAGTTTATAGAATAATTCACAGTGTCAATGGAACTTGGCAGGGTGAAACTACTTATTTTATGTGGTGTAATAAACTTCTCTAAGTGATTAGAGAACATATTTGTCTTTGTAATTGAGTATTTAGCCTTTCTGCAGTTTCGAACCTTAGTGGAGATTCGAAAGCAGTAGGGCTTATTTTAATGGCCTTAAAGGCCAAAGGCTATAATTTGTGTTTCTTGTTAGCTCTACGGTTTTTAAATAGCTCTTGATAACGGACTTGCGCTTCTGCCTCAGTTTATTACGGAAAGTTTTCTGGTATAAGTCCATTTGACTCTTTATGCCTGTAGAGAGACTATTTTGCAATGCTATTTAGACTGAAGAAGTTACAATGGAAGAACTTCCGAAAATTAAATTGAAAGTAATTCTAGGCAGAAGCTATTGCAAGGGTTTCCTAAGGTTAAAGGAAAACAAACCAAAAACATAAAAAAGTTTTTCATTCACTACTAAGTATGTGTGACGAACACTTTTGGGCAAATCAAATTCGAAATATTTTTATTTTATGTTATTTATTTTAAGCAAGTTAATCTGATTTTACAGTTGAAATATGAAAAAGGGCATGGTCGTTTTTCAAACTGTGAAGAAACAAAGTAACAATAACTTTGGCCCATGTGCGTACTTTAACCAGCAACAGACATAAGAAACATGTGTTGAATTATTTTTTTAATCGGTTAACCAGGTATTTTATAATTTTAAAAACCGAAATCGGGTTTTTAAAATTTCAAATATTGTAAATAGCTGAAACCCTGTTTTTTAAAAAATTTCGAATAGTCGATTACTGCAGTTGCAACTCCCGCTGTTTAGTTTTAGAGAAAAAAATTATTGAACTTTGACTAACGTTTTTTCAGCAGGGCTTCAATATAAGTACTCGTACCTGTCTGTTGAGGGATTTTATCATTAAAGCTTAACTTGAGAATTTTAAACAGAATACACCCCTTTCGCCTGAAAAGTCATATGTACCAATATTATAAATGACAAAGTGAATCCTCACATAGTTCATCAGGTGGCAACGCATCAAGAAAAAGTTACGGTTTGGTATGGATATAAGAGAGCTGCGGGCCGTGATAAACATTATCGTCCTCTCTCGAGGAGGTGACATAAAGTGGCCACCAAGCCTTAGCAATCTGAAACTGTTGCGAATTGTACCTTTAAGATTAAGCTACTCTGCAAAGCCGATTCCATTATTAAAGAAAGGGATATAAAACTCTAACTACAAACTGGTAACAAAAAGTTTAAAGCTTAATTTAAGTAAAAATTGCAGTAAAAAACATAACACAAATTTTACTATTTTGTTGATTCCTTTTGCTCGGATTAGGCGTAGACGGATATGAAAGAACATTTCCCATTACAGTCGGTGTGGGTTGTGGGCAAGTGTGTGTGTACGTGTGCGTGTGTCTGGGCAAATGGTAAATAAAATTGAGGGCAAATTTTTTTGCAAACAAATGAATGGTTTATTTTTAGTAGATGAGTTTGGAATAAAAACAAAAATATATATATTTTTCTGTTGTTATTTCCATTCGAATTCTACAGTTTTTGTTTTCTTTTTAAGGAATAATGATGACTAGTACGATTACTGTAACCACAGTAGTGGTATTGACAATAATGGAAACATTTAAATCACATTATCGTTGTTTAGTTTCGTCTCAATTGTTAACACAGTGTACTTAGAGTATATTTAAATGCACCCGCTCGAACAAATGTAAACAAAAACAACAAAACGAAATAAAAGAATAAACTGCATTAGAAATATAAGTTGAGAAGGAGGATAAAAGGACTACATAAATGCTATTGCACTTTACAATTCATTCCATCAGACTATAGTTTAAATGGAAAAAATTGTAAGAGAATTTAAATTAAATAAGAAAAACTTTTCAAAGGAATTGAAGACAAATTAGAAAAGTTTATTATTGAAGTGTAAGTTTCAAACTCGCTTCGTGAAAGGTAAGCCTCCTAAGTTTCTGAAAGAGAAATGATTATCAAGTCAAACAAAAGGAAAACCGTAATTTATAATTATATAGCAGCAGACTTTGCTGAATGATACTTATGTCATAAGGAAATATAGAAGCAATTTAATAGAGCAGCTTATAATACAAGGCGGCGTAAAAGTCACCCTTTATTTTGAGATGCCATAAGTGGTGGCAAATATCCATTCTACTTTGGCATATGTGAAGTAAACATATACAAAAAGCATATCAACAAAACGTGCATTTCCTTAGTCCTTAAGAACAGCGCATGAATATCGATTCAGATTTCATGCGATACCAACTGGAAAAACACTGCGGCGTTTAGCCGCTCGCGGTGAACAGTATGGGACAACACGAGTTTCGGGCAGGTGTAGCCAGCTCCGAGCAGTGGTTCTGCTTAAGATGTAGATGAAAGCACCGGTAAATACACTGAATTCTGGTAAAGGACTTTAAGATGTCCCTTAAAAAATTGTATCAGCAGTTAGTTGGATCCTGACAAGGAGAAAGACAATTATTCATATTGAACTACAAGGCTCATTTTTGTAATAATGTGTGATGAACAGTTTTCGTTGGATCCATCGGTGAAAACACCGTGGGCCAAACGGTGAACACTACAGATCTTCGACAAACAAGGTTGTCCTTTCTTAGGTGAGAGTTTTATAGCAAGTGTTTAAGTATTTTTTACTTTATCCAGTCCAAATTTCTTGTAAATCGAAATTTAAAACCGAATAACGTTTTTTGTGTCCAAGGTCTTTTTTAACAATTTTTGCATAGACCAGAGGATACTCTTCCTTATTCTTATATGTATTTTTTTCATATTTAGCAAAATATTTGTTACCCATCTTTCTTTGATAGAAATTCAAGCACTTTGTTTTGCTAGCACTTTTAGTTTAAAAATAATCAATCTATGTGCTTAGAAAATCGTATCTGTTGATTATGTCTTTTGATAAAAAGTGTAATGACGTCCAATTAGCACGCGATTGCACAACTTTGGTGATCAGTTCACGTCACGTCCGCGAAAGTTTGTAATAATCTTAAATTGAGCATGCAAAATCTCCGTTGTGAAACGTAGCATCGTACGGTACCGTGAAATAACTCCCAAATGAAATAAGTCCCAACAAAAATGAAATAACTCCCAATAAAAATTATATTTACACACGGGCACTGTTTAACTGTTTAACCCTCTATGGTATAACAGGTAACTCCCGATGAAAGAGGTCCTTAACTTTGATATCATACCATATATCATAGATATATGACCAAAGGCCGGCTATACAGACAATATTTTGTTAGCGAAGCCGGTGTTGCATATACCATAGAGAGATCATTGAGCCATCCCGGCCTGTGTAGCCCCTTCGGCCGGATGGAAGGGTTTAACCTCTATAGTATAACAAAACCCGTCTCCGCTCACCAAAAGTTTCCTGCATAGCCGGCCTTAAGCCGAGGATTTTATTCTCTATGGATTAACAAACACCGGCTTTGCTGACTAAAAGTTTTCTCTGTAGCCAGAATAATGGAATAAGTCCTAATTAAATAGTTTCCATTAGGTGACTCCTTATAATAGCTCTTTAATTAATTACAATGAAATAACTTCTATACCATACCTGAAGATTGCAGGAGGAAAATATTTTGTTAGCGAAGCCGGTGTTCGAAATATCATAGAGGAGAAAATCTTTCAGCTCGGCCGAAGGCCGGCTATACAGGAAAAGTTTGTAAGCGAGACCGATGCTCAATATACCATGGAGAAGAAATTAAAAAAAAAATAAAACTTATAGCAACCGTTATAATAATATCTGAATGAACTGAAATGCAATTTTAGTCAAATGAGAAAACTCCCAATAAAAAGGAAATGAAAACTCCCAATTATCAAAATAAATGAAATAACTCCCAATGAAAAATTATGAAATAACCTCAAAATTTTGAATTTTTTGTTGGGAGTTATTTAATTTTTTTTTTGAGTTATTTCATTTGGGAGTTATTTTACGGACCGCATCGTACGTGTAGAATCACGTGCCGTTCTCGTCTAATTTGTGCAATGCAGGTCGTAAGATGTAACACGAGGAAGTAAGAATCAATCGCCACCAAACAGGTACTTAATATTAGCTATTTACTCTTCGGTAAATAAACTATTTTGGTCGTTACTTAATTTTATTTTCAAAAAAACGAGAAGACGACTCAGCTCTTCACAGATGGAAAACAGCGACGATATTCTGAGCTAATCTGGCGTTCCTCTAAACTGGTAATCTGGAATTCGAGAATCGACTTTGAAGGTCCAACATGTCTGCTTTCAGAAGCTTCCAACTATCAAATATTCAGTACGGATTTCCATTCACACGTTTGGAAATTATTAAAAAATATTATCGAAACTCCGGCTTAGTTGTAAATACGCAACGTGGATTTCATCGTGAAGTCGGTCGCCATCATGACTCCAGTGCGCAGACAAATCGTTCGTCCCACCGTGGAAAATTTAGAGCGTCAATACACGCTTATATGCCTTTAGTCACCTATCCGACAGAGATTATTGCGAAGTAAATAAGAAATGTCAGCGCCGATTAGGTTAATCGGGAATAAAACCGCCTCAATGTGCGGTTGGATTTTTTCCTACAGTATTGTGCTGAAGGCCAAAAATGTTGGCCGAAGATCCTGATTTTTTTTCTTAAATAATCTTTTCGGACTGATAGCAAAGCAGAAGCAGCCATTTGATTGATGTGCTATTTCTTTTACAATGACATAAATGCAGCATTTAAACAAAGCCATAATTAATTTGATACATTTCATTGTTGTTGTTTTATTTAAGTTTATTTTTCTTTTGATTTTATCTGGTCACCGTATTTCAACGCACAGTCATTTTAGTAAAATTATATCACTTAATCGCCCTACATGTAACATTGCGCACATATTTGGGGGTTTTCCAAACAGCACTAAGCGGTTTATTGAACCTTTTGAGACTTAAGGCTTTTGGGGTGGTCTACTGAAATATTATTCAGTTCCCATAGCTGATAATGTCGAGCATAATTCGCCCATGTAAGCGAATTTTTTGCCCTTTTAAAAGAAACTGAACTTTGTGTTATTTGTTACTTTTATTGCTTCATAAGTCTTAAAAACTTTATGGGTTAAAAAGAATTTCAATTCCTTGTGTTTTTTATACATGAAAAGCATTCGCAACCAGTTTTAATCCCTAAACCTACCATTTTAAGCTCGAAAAAAATTAAAAAACACACCTACACTCACTTAACTACAATTTTTTACAAAATTAAATGAAAAATATTTTCAACAACCTAAAGCAGTGTTTCACCCCCACACACCCCACAATTACAAACGATATTAAGCAGAATAAGCAATTGCCATGAATTTAACTGAACGTATTCAGTGTACACAACTTTGCACTTCTTTTTAGCCATTCTACATAAATAAGTAGACAGCAGTGTCTGCAATAAATAGTTAAACACTAAAGGAAATAAATAAAAACGAAAACAAAGTGCGCCAGTATTGTTAGAAAACAGAGACAAACGTTCAATTTACGTGCACTTATTTTTGCAAATTGCATGCGGTCATCCATAAATACCTCACACTCAAATGGATGATACTTCTGTGTATGTATGTGTCTGCTTTTTTGTGTTAAAGGATATATGTGTAAGTTTATAAAGTGATAGAAAACATGTACAGTGGAAAGGAGTAACAAGTTACGTTTCATGTAAGCCAGCTATATTTTTTGTGTCCAATTAAGGATAAAAATTTCTTTTTAAATATTTATCAGAAAAGTTGTAATGTGCCGATACAAATTTACAAACATAAACACCCCCGATATGCAAACCAGCACACAAACGTTAGTGATAGGTAGTTAACCTATTATAAACTATTCTAAGAAATACAAAATACACGTTATTTTATAATTCTCATTTAGTTTATAATAACCATTGGACATATCGTAGAGGTTTGGCTATGAAAAAAGGAGCAGTTATCACTACCGTACGATCTATAGTTACAAGCAGGCCACGTGAACACTTGAGAGTTTTACCAATTCTTGTTCCACTACTGTCGGAACCGTAGATTTTACGAATACCTAGTTCTCCCAAAATTATCTGGTATTGATTGCTTAGTTTAGTTGCATGACGAATAATAAGGTCTACCATATTTATCTTATATTTGCTGTAACCTAGTAGACGAATATACGTTCATCATAGTAGTTACGTTAACCAAATAGCTGTGTTATATAGTACCATCAAGGTTTAAATCGAAACCCTAGGAAGAATAAATATAATAAAACTGCGTTACAAAGTATAACTGTTTCGTAACTCGTTTTATCAGGATATATATGAAAATGTTGCTGAACAGGAATAAGGGAAATGTTTAGCGAGAAACTCTTCCGTAATTGTTCAGAAAAAAATATTATAGAATCTCCCAAGAACTTCTATCAGAATTATTACCAAACTCTGTTCGGCAAATGTGATATCATTTGCAAGCAAACGTGCTAGGCATTGTATCTGAAGGTAAACCCATATTTTGGGTAACAGACTCTAATAAGCTGGCAGTTCTTATTAAGTGTGCCATTGTAAAAAATGACAGTCGTAATCATTTATTACTCAGTTCATCCTATCTTCTGATCCTTCACTTAAAATTGTTATTTTACACGACAGTTTTGTCAATCTACCTGAAACCCTTATTGGATAGGCAACACGAATCGTTTGAATTTTATAATGTATGTGAGCTCTTACTTATTACCCAACTTCCCATTTTAAAATGCGGCTGATGTTCAAGCAGCTTACAGTTACCCTGACAGCCGTAAGACAGCAGCAAGAGTCATAATGCCAATAACAGAAAATCAGCGGATATACAAATTCTGATCATTGAGACGAGAAGGTTAAGAAAGTAGTGGTAAAATAGTTGCTGTCTATACATACAGATGCGACTGAACTTATGCCAAAACACTTTACGTAATAAACTAAGACAGAAATGTGTTTCCGTCATCGAAAGCTACTTTAGAACCGTGGATGCAACAAGAAACGCAGATTACAGCCTGTGGAAATTTTAAAGGCACTTACAATGTCCTATGGCTTACGAAAGCCCACTAAGACTTAAAGTCCATATTTGAGCTCAAAGTTAAAGTGAAAACGTAAAATAGCTTTGGAAATCACTGCCAATTGTCTTTGACACTGTAAATAATGCTACGAACTTTCAATTATATTTATTAAAAGAGACAATCTTGATATGAGAGAATCGGCGGGCCTGGTGGTATAAGAGGACCAACGTTTAGAAATTGATCCCTGTAAAATAGCAGATAGTATATTAGGATTGGAATACAGGAAACTATATCGGTTATAATTAATAAATACCATTTTAGAGATAAGATTCGAATATTTATTGTAAATTTCTTTTAGTAGAAAGATTAAAAAAATAAAGTTAAATCGTTATAAAATAAAACGAACAAATTAAAAATTTTCTCAGAAAAGAAGCCTC
The DNA here is from genome assembly GCA_963932375.1 of Phania funesta. Lineage (NCBI taxonomy): Eukaryota > Metazoa > Arthropoda > Insecta > Diptera > Tachinidae > Phania > Phania funesta. The sequence continues at coordinate 94,521,368 of OZ010653.1, read as the reverse complement.
ACTGTCATGAAACCACCAATATTCCTTATGATACGATGTTTGACCGAAAACAGGGAAATTGTCAGACTGTCTGTATGACATCGGTTGGTTTTCGACATAAACATATGATGAGCCAAAAATACGTGCAGGGACATGAAAATCACGGTGGCTGGCATTTATTATTTAGAATAAATGACAAATTATGATTACCGAGAAATATAGTAAGAAAGGAAATTGTAATTAGAATTGTTATTCAGATTAAAGCCCGATGCCGTTTGTTTAAAAGAGTTGCTATAATATTTTTTTTTTTTTTAATTTTCATTGTACAATAAAAATCGTTATTATTTGTAACTTTGCCCACAGTGCAGTACACAGTTATACGAATAACACAATACACATGTTAGAAGCTTTTTTCTTTAGATACCTGTAATAATACAACCAGAAACAATATAATACTCACATACGTTATTGTATTTACAAATTCATGGCATCAACAAATGCCCTCACAGATATTGCCACAGATAAGAGTACAACTGTTTTTTGTGTTTAAACAAACGAAAAATACAAAACAAACTTACCTTCGTTCGTCGTAATTGCCTTTTTCCTTTATACCAGGTTATAATGGCATTTGGTCTAGAACCGGTTGATTCGCATGTAACTTCATATCGCCTATCGGCCACCATCGAGTTGGGCGGGTCAATTATTTTCACTTCAAGCGGTTTTACTGTAAATACATTACGAGGGTTTTTTGTTGTTGTTATTAAGTTTTTCCTGTCTATAAATAAATTGTTTAATAGAGTCGTTTTTTCTGTTTCAACATTCTATTGTTTTATTTTCAAATGTCTGTCTGGCTGTTTACTTGCCCCGCAATTGTTGAACAAAAAAAAAAAAAAAAAATAAACAGAAAATAAGAAAAAATGAATGAAGTTAAAATTGGCAACATTTAGCAAACATTTTTATATGTTTTTATTTTAGCTTTAATTCATTTCAATTGCTGTAAAATTTGCATGTGTTAAAAGAAGGAGTTTCGTGTTAAAGTATCCATGTTGTCGGAAACAAAACGAAAACAACCCTTTTGATTACATTTCAAATTAATTTTTATGTCTGCTAAATGCCTTGCGTTAATAGACAAATAACAATAGTTTTAATATGGTTATAATGATAGAGTTTTATAGCAGAACAAGAAGCTTTGGATATAAGAAATGAAATAAATGTAATCAAACTGAAAAAATATTTCAACTTTTTAAATAATTTAATTTAAAGAAATAATAAATCAATCCAGCCAGTATTTATAAGGAACCGAACAGGTGGAAATAATTGCCGATATATAAATTTTTCACTACTCAAAGCGCAAGTTCATTCCATTGTGCTTCTCAGTTCTTACTATAAATTCTTAACTGTAACTCAGTTAGGCCAACTTTACCGTATCTTACTGGCCTATGAGGAAATCTACCCCTTTTTAGAATTTCAAAAATACTGCTATAGTATTGTCATCCGAAATTTGTAACTAATCAAGTCTGGGAGTTCAACTAAGTAATATTTTTTTTTACAATTCATGTAAGCAACCCACAAAACGCTGCGTTCATTACAGCTGTTTTTTTCTCTCCTTCTAGCTTAAATGCAACCTAGAAAACACATTTTAATTTTTCCTTATAAAAAAATGATGTAGGCTTAATGATGAAACAGAACTAGGGCGTAACGATGTGTACCATACAATTTGATATTTAAAAATTGCTAAAAATTTCCCGTGATCTTTTAATTATATATAATAATATAACATAATATTTTTTTATTTTATGGAACACGTATAAATAAATAAAGGATAAGTATATATAAGTAGGCATACCCATGATATTCCCATCTGACTTGCTCGTGTTTGACGTCATGTTGGATGACTATGATTAACGAGCAAATCTCATGTTTATTGCATTGCGCACAAGTACTTTATTTAATTTTTTTTGTTAGTTACCTACGAAACGTTGAAATTTGCGTATCGGGAAGATAACAACGAAACAATTTGTAAAAGTTTATAAACATTTTCCATAATGTTCTGGAATTGTTATTTTCATATTGCTTAATCACGTATATATATTTATATGTGAACCTTACTCTTTAACAGCCAATCATTCGTCCATTTTTTTTTATTTTTATTTTTTCATTTTGTTTTGTGCACATTTAAATAACTTAAGCAGCGCTTTCATCACCCTCTTCGTTACTTATTTTTACTTTTAAGCTCATTATGATTTGTTGCATGTGTATGGAGAAATAGTATTCGAGCAAATCACGTGAACAATTTATGAGCATGCGCCCAGTTTAAGCTATGCAGTCGTGAAATAGAATATATTTTATTCTGAGGACGTTTGTTCTTATGTATGTTCTTTCTCATTATGAACTACTCACATTCGCAATAATGTTGCCATACGTTCCTTCAATTGAACATTTTCTTAGTTTTTAACAAAACATAAGTTGAAAAATATAAAATTTAAATAAAAGATTAAAATTAAGTGCATGTAGTAAAAAAATTTTACCATACATAAAAATAAAATAAATGATATTAATGAAAAACATATATGTATAATCTGGCGTTAGAATTATGTAAAAATTATAAAAGATCTCTCTCTCTCTCTCTCTCTCTTTCTCTCTCTTGCAGCCATTAGTGGCTGAAGTTGCAGTTGCATTATGTTGCATCTGTTAATAAATACTTTTAAAATGAATAAAAGTGAGAGTGAAAAAAGTGCTCTACCTTGTAAAACCAAAAAAAAAAATCACTATGGCCCATAATATTCCAACTTGTGGGAGAAGCATAAACATTGCGTAGGTTTATCATAACCTATCTAAAACAAGCAATTCAGAGCATTAAATTATTTTTCTATGGTGTTTTAAATACCCCCAATAAAACGTGGTGGATTTACTATTTTTCGCAACAAGATTTGTTGGAAACTCGTATTTACCTCTAAGACTGATTTTGGCTTCATTGCTCTAACTACATTACTTGATTTTGCTTCTTCCGTTACCAATACACAACTGACGTCAGGTATTCAAATATTAAATATTATATAAGAAGAGTATACCCTCGATGCCAGAGAATCTAAGCGAATACCACTAAAATTCTTCGAGTGATCCGTTATTGTTTCCAAGCTTGAACTAGAAAATTATAACAAATGCACCAGATTAGAGTTCATCTTGGATGCCTTGGGACGGTAGATTAAACGAATTTTTAACACTTATTAGTAAATATTAGCCTTAATATTCGAGAATTACCTAAAAGGTCATGAAGCTTGGCTACCTTAGTAGGTTCTAACTACCCAGCAGCAGGTGATGCGATAGAACTCAGGAGAGGCTGATTTATTTTATATTTATTAAACGCCTAAGATCTGAATTCAAAGAAAAAAGTAATAAAGCCACCTAATACTAATTGTTAAAAAAATGTTTGCTCTAAATCCTCTAAAAATTCCATAGTCCCAAGTATGGACAGGTAATAACTTTGAAATAATGCGCTGAGCTTTGCTTGCCACATATTTTCCAAAACTTGTTCGAATGCGGATAGACTAAACTGCACCGTTATTTATGGAACGAGATAGCTCCTTAGTTTATTGTGTCTAAAAAGCAAAAAACTTGCTTGCATTCTCCCTAATGAATAAACTGTATTGAACACCAAAATTTTAGGTACGAAGCACATTGTCCTACTCCAGTTGGCGGGAAAGAAGATAATATTGTTTTTAGCGCAGTGGAAAAACTAAAAAGTTAAAATTTTCTCTTTATAGCTATAAATCTTACGGCATGGCGTCAAAATTATACAATAAAATATTTTGTGATGATCAATATTAAAAGTCACAAAGTTAAAACTGTTTTTGGTATTCAGTGATCTACAAACGAAAGCCCAGTGTCCTCATTAAATTGCCCCTGGTGTCTTCTTGGGTAGCCTTTGCAAAGCCATCATATTATAAAGAGAACCAGCGGTGATATCAGGCCATCTAAGCTATCGAATAGAAAAACACAATATCCTCGGTATCACAAACTACTCAATGATCGTTTCCTTTTGTATATTCCACCATAAGAAATATGTTAATCTTAAGGAAAATCAACTGTAAAATAAAAAAAAATGTTACTGAAAATACTTTCAACATAAGCCGTAAGCGTTTTTACAAATATACTTAAAGTCCTTAAAAAACTTGAAGACTCAATTTTTATCAAAATCTATTTAAATATATTTTTTTTTATATTTTGGAATTCCCTAAGGACCCATTTGTTAAAGTTTGTTTCCGTATGAAATTATGAAAAAGAAAATCAACAAAAAAAGTTACAGTCATGAATTATTAACGCCAAAAATATGAATAAAAAAAAATAGTAAAGAATTTTTATGAACCATAAATTCATAAAGCATTTATTTAGACGGCACATTTTTTTACCCCAACAAAAATGCTGATGAACTACTTTGTAATTGTTCAAACAATAAAAGGAAAATAAAATAGAAGAAAAAGCACAGTACACCAAAATATTGTGGATTACAACTTCAAATAGCTGCACAATTAAGAAAATACTTAAAAATAAATTCTTAGAATATAAATTCTTTTTTCTCTAAATCCAAAGTCGCGATATGATCTTTACAAAAATTAATTATGTACCTAAATTTTTAAGTTTCCGCAATTGTTCTGCTAATAAGGTCAGGGTTTTACAGACTGTTTTCAAAGTGTTGCATTTTCTTAAGGTATTAAACAGTTCCTCAACTTGCCTAGAAGAATTCAAAGGTATATTTCGCGTATTATCACATTTACACAAATTTTGATTCCACCTGCAACTCGAAATACTTTAAAGACAGGCATTACATTCAGACTAATCTATGCTTTTTTGCAGAACATAATGACTCTTTTTGCACTGCTGCTGATAGTTTTGTGCTTCAAATACGACAAAATCGTGAAACCACATTTTGATTGAAACACAGGATTATCTTCGAGTCGTTCAATAGCACAAAGATTGAAAAGGTGAGCCGCCTTTAATGCTTAACCGAGTTGAGCTTTGTATGCCAAATCTGCCACCTTGCGATATTAAAAAATTCACATGTTTAGAATTTCATTGAAGCGATATTCCGATAGGGCTGACATTATATTTGCTAATCCGTTATTCAAAATAGTTCTTCCTAATTCCTTTTTAGTTGCATAGACAACTTTTATACGATTGTTTAATTTACAAGCGCCTTGAATTGTTGCTCGATTGTATTATTTGTATTATAATACAAAATAGTATATTTTTTTTGTTGGCAGTGTTCATATCAAACTGTGATATTATAATATACAATTTATGCTTGACTAAAATCAGTTCAGTATCCTAGCAGCAAGGGTTCAAAATTGATACTAATACTTGCACAAATAATACACAATGTATGTGTAGCCTCAAGTTGAAGAATACACACAACATAGAACTGTGTGTACGTTTCTCCAATGGTTGTTGGCGTAGCTAAGTATGGCACAAAAAGTTTAAATGGCCATTCCTTTTTATCCGTTTAGCTAGACTTCCTCTCTACATTAAACTAATATAGAGTAGTCGAAATACGACCAGTAGGCAAAAACTAATTATCATAAAACAACAAATTATTTATAGAATTTCTTTTATATAAAATATAAAGAGTTCTTTATGATCTCCTCTTTTGGTATAGAATTTGTAACCCTCATTTCTTCGATTTTTTTGCAGACCTGGAGATCTCAATTAAATTTTGTCATTAGTTACACGTCTAATTACATAATTACCTCTTATAACAATTGTTTATTTTCATTGTAAGTTACATGTTGTTCGAACTGAATCCATCATAGATAATTGAATTTAAAAGTTTTTAAAAACAAATCATTTAATGAAAACAATTATTTTCCAAACAAGAAGTTGAATTCAATTTAATAATTAAATAATAAGTTATATTTTGAAACAGACACACAATGAGACTTAATTCTTTTACAATTACTTGATTAAAAGTTATAAATTGTTGCCTTAAAAAATTCAATTATTTGTTATTTGAATTAAACTGTTCACTTACAATAACTTTTGGTGTGCAAGTGAGATATTACCGATTAAAAATACTAATAGTAAATGTAATTGAGATTTTGCAAATAAAATTACATGTACTTGTTATTAAGTCCAGTCCTTTCAGTTACTATTCATTATAATGACTTGTAATTATAACCTCAAATTGCAATTACGCATAATATTCGTATGTAATTCTAATGGAAATAGGTGAAAACATATTAAACTTTATTGGTTTTATAAATGTAATAGAAGTTTGAATTCCAAATTGTCAGTTACAAATATTTGTAATGTGTACAATTATTTGCAATTAATTTAAAGATTTTTTGTTTACAATTAAATCTTATTTAAATTAAGTTTATTTCTTAATGCCAATAACAATTACTTGTAATTAAAACTGCCAATACCGCACAATATATGTAATTGTTAATTGAAGTCTAAAAAATCCCGCCCGCGATCCGATTTCGCCTTCATGTATGTCAACTATTTGAAACATACTGTCGATTCCTAAGTATCACAAACAACCCCAACAAACTAAACATAACTACTTATTACTACTGAATACAACTTTTGTACCAACAATTTTCGAATAATTTTTTTGGCTTATGAAAAAAAAAACAACTATTAAATGCAATTTTTTAGCAATATTTCTTATTTTTACCATTTCTACTTTTAAACAAATTTGTTGCCCTCTTCTTTTATTTCTCTTGAATTTTTTTAGTCGATTGTTATTCTGTGTTACCCCCTTTTTATTGGCGCAAGTGTATGTTTGTGGATGTGTGTGTGTATGTGTGTGTGTGTGTTTGTGTGAAGATACTTACAATGCATATCCAAGATGAAGCTTTTTTCCTTGGGCTTATCTAATTGCGTATTCAATGCCTGGCATGTGAATATAGAATTTAAATCAGTACGTTGAACTGATGGCCAGAGTAAACGATTCTCGATAACATCACCGGAATTGTGTTCATATTGGTTGTCAACCAGCAGACCGTTTACGAGCCATCGCACTTGTGGCTGTGGGCGTCCTGTATTTTCTCATTGACGTTGTTAAAGTCGTTGTTAGACATTATTGCGGTTGTATGTGTGTGTAAGAAATAGCAGCAGCAGAACGGTTTTGTTATTAATTTTGTTCGTTTGGTTCGTAGAAGTGCGAGCATAAGGAAGGATTTTCATGGTTGGTACGGCAGCAGCAGTAGCAGATGGTTATAGAATTTGGTAAAAGATACAAACAAAAAGTGTGAAAATATGTTAGATTAGAAAAAGTATAGAAATTGTTAAAGGAGCACAAAAAAACATGAGTTGTCAAAAAAATTCGAACAAAAATATGGATTTTTTGTTAAAAGTTTCTTTTTATGTTTTTGCCTTTTTTATACGACTGTGTGCTACTTCTCTTCTCGAGCAAATTCTATGAGTTCATCAGTGTAGAAAAAGCAATTGCAATGCTTGCAGGTTAGCATATGTTTGCCTGTTTGTACAAATGTGTGCTTTTAATGCTTTTGGGAAATTAAAAGGGAAATTGAATTCTTAAATTACTATCAGAAAACGTATAAAATGGACATGTGGCCGCACATGGTGCACGAACATATATATGTACGCGTATATGTTTGCACACAAACCTGCAAGCTAGCGAGTGCCAGTGCTCGCACACACAAACATAGACTCATGAATTTTTTTTCTCAGCAAACTAAGAAAAAGTTGCATAATTTTTGCTCGGAAATATGAGCTCCAAAAACTTACCACCCACTACACGACAGGTAATAACAATATCATCACCTTCCTGTTTTGGCCCTAATTTTGTACCATTAAGTTGACGACCCCATCGATCTAAAATAATGGGTTGTTCTGGAAGAACTGTAAAGATAAAAGATAATTGCAATTCAATATTAAGAAAACTATATAAGAAGTATAAAAAATTATATGGGTCAATTTTATTTTATTATACACAATTGTATTTCCAAATATAATTTTGTTTAGAAATAATTGATAGCAAATCAATCATGTTTATTGTATGCCAACCTGCAATGAGTTTGAAATAAAAAAATCAATAGTGAAATCAACATGTCTCATTCTTGTGTACTAAATAACACCCAGCAAACATTTCTTGTTGAACTCCGGCTTCATACTGACAGCTTGCACAAGGTTCTGATTACCCTCACACAAGGAACCGAATGCGTTATCGAATAATTACTAGAGAGCTGCACTGTTTACCGGGGGAACTTGTAGAGATAATAAGTCGGAGATAATTTGTAATAATATCGCAACGATGTAGTGAAAAATTGTAGAAAACATTCAAAAAAACAAAGAACAACTGATGCTTATTTTAGCAGCCTTTTTAAGTTTCAGTCAAAGCAGCATATGGTAATGACTGTCAACAGGGCTACTAGGGATATTAGTGGTGTGCAAATCTGTCGCAGGCAAATCGTGGGGCTGCACACCCGAAATCCTGGCGGCTGCCAAACGTAATGTCACAAAAATCGTGAGAAACAGGGGTAGGTCAACCAGTTGGACCTTTCATTCCTGAAACCACTGATGTGATGGACAATTCGTTAAGAAATTGTCGACTGTTTTTGGTAATAAAATAAAGTGGTATCAAAACACTTTTCCTTAAGAGATGGCACAGACGTAATCATGCCGAAGATCAATAAAACCGGGGATTATCACTGAGGTAACCTCTCCGGAATAAGACATGGAAAATTGGGAATCGGGCTGTATAAACGAAAACGCGTAAAAAGCTCTAATGTCTCTAAATAAAATAAAATAAAGTTAAGAATGCTGCAGATGATTGCAGGTTGAGGAAGCACCTAAGCAGGCTTGGCATTGTGAGCAACAGCTAGTGGCGATTTTGTGATTACGGAAAGGTCTAGATAAAATCCTTTAGCACTTGTGTCCTGTTTCTATCTTTATTACTATTCTATTCTAGCAGGCTTTTTAGGAAACATATAGTTAAAAATGTTGGGTTCTTCATATATAGTACACGAACACATCTTTCATAATAATTGTTTCCGTAAGAGAACAATTCAAAAAATAAATCAACTCAACATCGTTAGGATTTATAATAAGAAACTTTTGCTGACACGTTTTAACATAAACTCACAAACGAGTGCTGCACCTAAACTACCAAAAATGAATTTGTCTGGCTGGCAAATGGCGCTACTCATACCTTGGCAATGTTAATAGAAAGGCTCTGAGCTTAAATCTGATAGCTCTATCTTGATTTTAAGGGAGCCTTCGATAACACATCACAGATGTTCCTGTAATTATTAGGAACTGGATTATGGTGACGGTCATATCAAGGGTAGTCAAGATTAGATTTTGCGGGTCACGGATGGCCATAAAACAACCAGTGGTTGTCCACAAGGTGGCGTATTATCGCTTCTTTTATGGCCATTGGTCTTCGATGAACTTTTAGAAAAACTTAAGAGTCTTAGTTTTCCATAATCTTGACAAGTTAAGAAGACAGAACCATATCGGAAAGAATGCTCTAACTACAAGATAGCGCATTCAGAAATCAACAAGGAAATCAACACTGAGCAAATAATCATTGTACCGCGTCTAAGAAATAGAACTCACAGAATTAGAGAGATTATTTTAAAAGGATCAACTATTTAGTCCTCAAATGAAGTAAAATACTTGGCGGTTATTCTTGAAAAGTCCCTTACAAGGATTCAATATATGTACTACCAAATAAGGAACCGAGGCGCTCTACGCCTGCCAAAGGCTTTTTTGTTAAACGTGGCGTCCAAAACAAAGAAGGATATAATGTACTTTTGTCACTATAATAACACCAATACTGACCTATACTGAATCTGTGTGGTAGCGGAAAGTAGAACAGGTCACAACAAAAGTGGTATTTGGCAAAGTCTATCGTCTCATTTGTGTGACGATCACTAGGGCATTGAGAACATTCCCCAACCTATGCTCGGCGTTCCAAGCTGCACATACCCCCCTTATGTGAATCTTAATACGGTTATAGCGCATTTCCTCTGTCGAAGGTTGTAATATTATGGGACATACAAGAGGATTGCATTTTGACCACAGGCCAACATGGTTGTGCTATACTATATGGGCCAATATGTCGGTTTCTTGAAACTATACCACTACTATTAAAAGACTTGGGTAGTTAAGATGAAAGTTAGTCTCGTGTGAAACGGTAAAGTATGAAGTGTTAAAATGAATTAAATTCTGTAACAGTGTTAAATAAAGTCACAGTGTGTAAAAGTAAAATTCTACTGTGTGTGTATTATTTAAATAAACTTTATACTTAAAAGAACCTGCGAGTAAATAGACACGTTTAAAAACGTTATGCTTAATACTACACGCAAAAAATGCTATTTTGACTACGGTAAGGTGCGAGCAACATAATGATTGAGTTGCATGACTGTACGCCTATCATATTTGTGTGCGTAAATAATAATAAAGCCCAAAATGCCCGTATTGTGCTCTAAAATACATATAATACTATTATACCATAAAAGCACAATGTCAATTAAATTATAATTATTAATATTATAATCACATTAAACATAATAATATTTGACATGATAATAATAAGATGTGATAAAATTAAAGTTGATCATAATATAACTCAATACTCGTTTGCCTATGCATTCATCCGATATATTGTTACTTTATTGCCTCCTAATTTTTATTTAATGACAATACTTTTAACACAACGCGTAAGCAAATGTAACTTTGAAGATAAAAGATGAATTGACTGAAGAGAATGGAAGTCTCGAATAGAAAAAATCATAATCATTAACTTTTATAGTTAAAAATTGTAATTTGTCTTTGTCTAAATAAGAAACTGTGTTTGAATTTAAAATGTTAATACAAGTTAACCGTTAATCGAGCTTTGTATCAAAAATGATACATTTCGTTTTTATTTCAAAAATTTTTCTGAATGGCAACACTATATGGCACACCTGTTTTCACAATTTGTAAATATTGTTATTTCCCGTATTTAAAACATCGTTTGAAAAAATAAATGTTAGTAGGCTATGAGAAATTGAAAAAGTTCATAATATTGTCTTTGTATCACATTTGATACATACTAAAGTTTTGTGAATTTTGTATAGAACAAGTGTAATTTTTTTGCCGCTCGTGCTATTTTGTGCATTTTTATTATTTGAAAAGAGATCTTTGATTGTGATAATTTATTAAAATGTCTAGTCCACGGTTTTTGACTTTGGAAGAACTTGTAAATGATGTTCTTAACGAGAGTTCTGGTGGAGACGATGGAGATTTATCAGATGTCTATAATATTTCGAATATATCTGATGACGAGTTGGAAGATCAGGAAAGTAGCTCTGATGATGACGAAATTCACAACGCAAGTTTTGATCCATCATATATAGCCAAAGATGTAACTTCTTGGCAAAGAGAGCCTTGCTCAACTGGAAGATTGGGAACGGAAAATATCATCAATATGCGGCCAGGTAAATAAAAAGTAATTTGAAAAAAGAAAAAATATGAGACCAATGCTTTTAGGTGTTACAAGATTTGCTTCAAGTCGTGTTTGTAATATTCGGGACTCCTTTTTATTATATTTTTCGCCACGAGTAACAAAAATTATAATCGAAAACACTAACAATTATGGAAAATATCTCAACGGTGTCAACCATATTGATGTAGATAAAGAATCGCTTTATGCTTATTTGGCTGTTTTATTATTGGGCGGAGTGTACAAGTAAATAAAAATAATAGCGTTTCAAAAGAAAATGTAAATATATCTTTTGGATTATAGATCCCAAAATGAGACCTTACATGATATGTTTGATGAATATTATAGACGGCCCATATTTCGTTCAATAATGTCTGAAAGATCATTCTTGAACATTCACAAAATCATACGGTTTGATAACGTTTTAGCCAGGCGTGCTCAGAAAAGTTCGGATAAGTTTGCGCCAATAAGGAACCTTTGGGACAAATGGTCTGAAAATCTATCACAGTTTTACAACCCAAATGACTGTGTGACTGTAGATGAGCAACTTTTAGGTTTTCATGGGCGCTGTAAGTTTTGACAGTATATACCATCAAAACCAGAGCGGTATGGTCTAAAGTTCTGGCTGCTTGTTGATTCGTGTTCATGTTATGTGTGGAAAATACAGCCGTATTTGGGCAAAGATGTATCTGGCGTTCCAGAGCGAAATCAGGGTGAGCGGGTCGTCCTTGACTTAGTTGATGGACTTAAGGGGCATAACGTTACAATGGATAACTTTTTTTCTTCGCACAGTCTTGGTCAAAAACTTTTGCAATGAAATTTAACAATGGTTGGAACAATGCGGAAATATAAAAGATCAATTCCTCCAAAGTTGTTATTATGCAAAAAAGTACCAAGATATGAGTCATCATTCGCTTTTACCCCTAATACAACTCTTGTTAGTTATATCAGCCACAAAGACAAATGCACAATTGCATTGAGCACAATGCATCATGATCAAAAAGTTTTGAACGGTCCAAAGAAACTACCCGAAATATGTAATATCGTTTTATAACTCCACTAAAGAAGGAGTTGACACCGTTGACAAAATGTTAAGTAGTTACAGCTGCAAACGTAAAAACAATCGCTGGACAATGGCTGTTTTTTCGAACATAATTGATGTTTCTGCTTTATACGCCTATATTATTTATAACGAAGTAGACTCAAATTGGAAAACTACTCAGAAACATACAAAACGTAAGAGTTGGCAATCTCACTCGCAAAGCCATATATGGAAAAACGTAAAAACCTTCCTCGAAGTGAATTTTCTTTGATGATATACTCAAAACTTTCAAATCAAAATTTTAATGAGTCAAATGACAGTGAAGCTGGTCCTTCTAAAAAAAGAAAAGTTGATGATTCTGCAAAAAAGAAACGTGCAAGATGCCAAAAGTGTTACACTTGGGGCGAAAACAAAAATAAATGGACGTCTTATTTCTGCTGCATGTGCAAAAAGCCATGCTGCAATGAGAAGCACTCTAAAAGTATTTGCGCAGATTGCATTAGTAGTCCATAAATTAAAATTTTATTAAATATTGTATAATTTAAACAAAGTCTCAATAAAAACAAATAAAAAAAACAAAAATTTGTACTTTTTTAAGAGTTGTTTTCTTTCGTTGTTCAGTGTGTATCAAATATGATACAAAGGAAGAATTATGAATATTTTTTGAAGCTCAATCTACGGTTAAGTTGCTCATCCCAAACATGTTGCAATTTATATGATTGGTAACAATTTACGACATAAATTTAACAAAGAACTTGCTTAACGTAACTGAGATGATGATGTTTAAAATATTTTAGAATAACCGAAATATGTTATTAACAAACGATATTATTGTTACCGGGAACATAATATGGTTGTCATGACCAAGACACAATAATATTTTTTTACTGAGCTTTGCAAATTGTTTTATCAATCAAAAAATCAATAAAACAAATCACCAACACAAAAAATAAATACTAAAATTGCGATAAATAAAACATTTAAATTCAACAACCCGCTGAAACTTATTTATTATGCACGCTCGTTAATATCAATCAATTCCCTAATACTAATGCACTTTCGCGTTAGTTTGTCTGGAATTAGAATGTTAAATTTGCACTTATAAGGATACTCTCTCATATTATACCAAACACATTTTATATATTCAAATGATGTTATCCACCCTACTTACGAGTACTTTTTTTTTGAAAATACAATTTGTTAGCAAGAGTAAATTAAATCTATTTTAAATTTGTTAGATTTTTTTGTTATTGATTTGCTTGTTGTTCAGGATAAAGAGAAACAAGAATTGAAAAACTGGTTGATGTAAGTATTTGTAAGTGATTTGTTACAAATTATTTTAAAAGGGAATTGAAACAATCAAAACTGAAGGTAGAGAAATATTTGAAAGGGAGGGTTAGATCGATTAAAAATTAACATTTTCACCCATAAATTTTGTCCATAAATTTTGGATTACAATACCGAGTTTGATTTTATTTAAATGAAAAAGGGAATAAGAATTTTTCATGAAATTATTTAAAAGATTCAAAAGATGAAAGAGCTGGAGTGATAAAGTCCTGGTTTAATGGACTGACGTGGAATTTTAATATGGTCGCGATCATGGGTCTAAATTGGAGTACCCAATAAAAGCGAAGAAAGTTCATACGTAAGAAAGAAAGTTTACAGTTTAGTTTTGAAATATTGACTTACTCTGAAGTACACAAAACCATGGATTTGCTTCAGATACCAAAACTATACCTACTTATGAAGACATTAACCTAGGAATTGTCGTCGCTACTTAACAGAGTATTGCACGACAATTACGAGTCAGAACTTTGAATGGCTTCAGTTCCTGAACGAATTTTATGGCTTAGCATAACAGAATTTTCATTGCAGTGAGCCTTATAACGATGGTTCAGTTATAGAAATGCACCAATATCTGTGATGTATTGAATTGAAAGCCAATACTTTTAGGATATTAATGCCAGAATTGTAACGGAGATCAGTCAGGGCATGAATGTCAATGACAATCATTAGAAAATTTTTAGTTGCGGCCAAAAATCACGGGAGAAGAAACAAAGCTATCTAAATTTAAGAATCATTATTTACATCGAAGTGCTGCAGTTCTTCTCTGACGAATGTCATTTTTTTCAAGCGCGAAGGATCTTAAGGCGATGCTATTAACATTATAATGTTTGGAGATCTCTCTGAGGAGTAATTTGTACTCCCAACCCTCAGATATGCTCCTACTAATATAGTCTCAGGAACAGTGGAGAGCGGAGAACTTAGTAACACCACCTCAAGTACAACGAAGTCCAGCATGTTGGCTTAGTTAATAACTTGAGAAGATATTTAAACTCCCAACCGTCATTGCATTGGACAATCTATCTTATTTAAAACAAAATGTGAACAAACCTAGGAGGAGAAAATGTACTGCGAATCCTAAGAGTTGTCTCTGCTAAAGAAGACTCAACAACTCTGAACAGCGAGACCTTCAATTATTAGGGCAGTAGGGTCAACCCAGCAAACAAACTGGAGTATATTGGCTGAGCTGTTAGCTTACGGAGAGATTTATTCTCCAAACTCTAAATTTATAAGGCAATTTAGTTATTTATTTAACAAAATATACAAAATTCTTTTTGAGTAGAAATGGGATCTCTCAGAGGGCTCACAGCAAACGATTCAAGCCTCACAATCTAAACAAACCAACTCAACTGTGTTGGCAGCGGCGATAACTTGAAGAGCAATAATTCAACGCGCTAATTTTTACCTAATAACAATTTAATGAATTTAATATTGATTTACTGGATGGCAAAATTTGCGAGTTTAAATTATATTAATGGTTTTATTTGTTCAACAAAATATGAAAAATAATAAAGGCAGCACGCTGTAGTCTAATCTTTTCAAGATATTTCGTTTCATCTTATTTTTCTTATAGTAGAAGTAGTAGTTTACAAAAATACTTTTGCATAACAATTTGCTGCTTTTGATTGCTATTTTAAGGTTGTATATTTGAAAATAAAATTGTTTTGACTTTTGTTTTATTTTTCTATGCATAAACCAAAATAACAAGAGGAATATGCAAATAAATACATACACATCCTTATTTGCAGTCATGTGGATGTATGTTGCTCACTTTTTTCTAACACCCTACCTGGTAGTTGGTGAAAATATCATGGACTTAAGCTAATGTTTTGCAAACATATAAAACCGAAATTCTATATTCTTTCATTTCTGATTTCAAATTAAATAATTTTAATTTTAATTTAAATATTATGAATTTTATGATAAATTTTAACTCCCAAGCAGTGGTCAAAATCAAAAGATCGTAGATTTTATTACATAAACATATAAGTAATTGCTGACGTAATCGCTTTTTTAAAGGGCCTATTTTCCCACAAGGACTTAACTCTTATATGATTGTCACTTGTATTCAATTAGTTTTGCAGTTTTATTATGAATACACTGACACCCCAAAAACGATTGCAAATTGTGCCAATTTAATTCGAAGGTCATAGTTCACATCCTGCTAATTTACCGCAATATTCTCCTCAGTGCTGAGGTTAATTTTTTGCGCAATAAAAATAGAAATCAGCAAAACCGCCAAAATTCGTATCAAAGAAAATCTACAAAAGATTCACATTTATAAAAATTACTTTTGACAAATTGAAAGACAAAAAAAGTTGCTGAACATTTTATTTGCAAAATATGCTATCGCCAAGTCAGCTGCGTTACCTACACGCTCGAATTCATATTAACACACTAAACGCATAAAATTATCCTGCTAAAAACCTAACTTTTTATTGCATATTATAAACACCTATGATAGAATTAGGTGCCAATTTCCACTATTTGTAGGAGCATGCAGTTTCTTGCTATGTACAACTTAAATAAATGTGTATCTAAGTTTTTCAGTAGATGAACCTATTGAAAAATGGCAAAATAGCAGAAATAGAAAGGTTTTTAAAAAATATAAATTTAAAGATCATTCTCTTCGTCAAACTATTTGGAAGTAGGTCTGCTTTAGTATAAGGGCAGCAATGAGTATACGCCCCACTTACTCTTTCACAGTAGACAGTGCGGCCTTAATGCCATTCAATATAGCTGATCTAAAGTAAGACAGTTTTACTGGACATGCAAAGATTCTGGATGCAGTCTGGAACTCTTCATGTGTTGCTGCCACCGATAATATAAATAGTACACTAAGCTTTTGCAAGCACTTTAAAGTAATCACCAGCGAAAGCCCAGCTTGGGGAGATAATGACATAATTGCAGAACAAAACTCAGAGCTATGGTACATGGATGGGTCCACGATGAGAGAAAAAACATCTCTGGTTACTCTATTGTGAGTACCGCAACAGGAGGGGCATATAAGCAAAGCAATGGCTACCATCCATATCTTTTCCAGTTAGCTTTTTTGGAGTAAATGATATCTTCACTAATAACATAATAAGGGAAGAGAAAAAACTAGAATAGATATCACAGTCTATATTGCTCTGGTAACTCCTGTAGACTCTGCAAGGGAAATAGTAAACACGAGAACATTTTCCATGTGCCTTGTGGTGATAAAACGTACATTTCACTTTTTAGGCAGTAGAATACTAGATCCAGGCAGCCTAGTAAAAACAAAGCCCAAAATAATTATGAGATTTATAAAAAGCTTAGAAATGATCAAGTTGGGCACGAGGCTGCATAATAAATCTATCAATTCGCTGTTAGGTTACGTTACGGTACGCTAAGAAGAGAAGCTTCTTCATTAGTCTCATGTCTGTGGACATTCCATCAGCAGTACATGCTGTCGACTAATTGACATCTTACTCATTACGACTTTATTCAGTTATAACAGGTTCCTTGGCATATTTGGGTTGTATTGTACGATTCTTAAATTTTTTCTCATAATTTTGTTGTTCCACGGTGCGTAGTGGGTCAACTGTGCACGTTTTTATAACTCAGTTCTCGTAGCCTCCAAAGGTTTAACATTTTCTAAGTTGATTAGTTGTAATCCTCTAGCTTTAATTGCCAGAGCAGGGCCATTTTCAAATACTTCCCGATATCCTGGCACCCAGAACGCTACCAATCTGCCAAATTCACAACACTTTCATGTAGGGCATTTCTACTCGTTACTGATGAAAATAACCAAGTTTTTTTTTGTAGTTTTAACATTATTATTTCAAGTATTTGTATTTTTTTTTATTTTTGTCTTCTTAAAAAAACTACATACGTATTTTTTTCTTAATGATGTTAACATATTTGTATATAATTGAAAGTATGTTTGCAAACGTGTATGTTGTTCAAACACATTCAAACACACGTATAGAAACCCTGATATAAACATGAATATTTTGTTGTAGCTTGTTAAATAAATAGAAAAATACATGATATTGTTTGTAGAAAAATGTCAGATTATTAAACATTAAACATAAAATATATTTGTCTTTTGCAATAAAAAAAAATTAAAAGAAAACAAGAAGTTTAGTTTTGAAAAAAAAACAGATTAGAGATTTTAAAAATAAACTTACTTATGACTGATAAATTGAAACGGAAGCTTTGTGTTTGACTTGCACGAAAGTCAATACGACAACGGTAGATGCCTTGATCATGACGTTTGATATCCTAGAAGTAGAAGGGAAGAAAAAGTCATATTAGATGAAAAATTTTTAAATTTGTTTAGGGTTTTTCAATAAGTGGAAATAAATTTATATTAGAAGAGGAAATGGATGGCCCATGTAGGGCAATCCATGGGGAAAAGAGCCAGTATCCAATGGCATGGATATAAGAGGTATAATTATCAATGGTTTTTGCGCATTGATAAGCGTCACTTGAACAATTCGCCGCGTTGTGCTCACTAAGTTTGAGAGCACAAATCGTTATTCGGTTCACATCGCTTAATAATTCAATTCAAATGAAATCTGTTGTTACTGCTCTATAGCGCTCACCGTCGACTGTGATGGCATCACAAACGTTGCCTTCGTAGTGGTATGGACCAACCAATGAGTTGAGTTGTTGCCACTTGCTGGGTGGTATTCTTTCTAAATACCAAATTGTTACTTTTTTACATTTTCATTCATAAAAAATGATTCTATTAGCTAAAACTGATTTTTCAGGCACAATTGGAGTCGCCTTGCAAAGGCTTCGAAGTTCATTTAGCGAATAGTGTAACTTGCTAAGGATAGTTGGCTGCAGTGACTTTGTAATTAATAACTAATTCCACAAAAGCGACATAACTACAATCGACCCACTTACTGGCAACCCC
This sequence comes from Phania funesta, assembly GCA_963932375.1. Taxonomy (NCBI): domain Eukaryota; kingdom Metazoa; phylum Arthropoda; class Insecta; order Diptera; family Tachinidae; genus Phania; species Phania funesta. The sequence goes on along the minus strand of OZ010653.1, from coordinate 94,502,663 downwards.
TTTAGCATTTAGTTCATTTTTAATGAAATTATTTACTTAAATTTAATTTCAAATTTAATTGAAATAAAAATATCCTGGTTGTTGTTGATATTCTGTTGTTTGTCTTGACACTAACCAAAACATAAATAAGCAAAATCCTAAAAACAATTTGTATTTCCAACTGACACAAAAGAAAGGAAACACATTGTATTAAATTTTACAAAATGTTTTCAGTTTTCATGTTTTTTGATGGCAGAACACATGGCGGGTGTGTTGTGTTAAAAGAAACAAAAAATACATTCAACACAACAGAAATGAAAAATGCTTTAGAAAAAGTGCTTAAAATATAATTAAACGAATCCTACAAAATAGAAGGTAATTAGAGTAATTAAAAGTCAGCCTTCCCTTTTCAAAAACAAAACGCTCAAAATCTATAAAAGCGTCTAATGTTTAGTGTCTCTTAGAGAAAAAAACGGGAGCCTAAGCAGAACAAAAGAGCCCTAACATTTTATGAAGTCGTGTGACAGTTTAAGGTCGTTAAGACACCCCAACAGTTACTTTCGCTTAAATGTGGCTACGGCTGAAGAAATACTGAGAACAATTTCTAGTCTCTCTAGAAATAAGAATCCCGGATGCGATGGCTAATCTTCAATTATGTTGCTGACTTTTCCTAATGAACTTTCACCGTCTTTATAAAATTTTGTTATATTATTTTGGTTTGTGCTGAATATTCTAATATTTAACAAATTTAAAAATTCTTTTTCCTAAGATACCTAATGCGAATACAGTCGACAAGCACAGACCACCTGCTTTGGTGTGTGTTATTGATAAGAATTTAAAAAGCTGATTCATCAATAACGTACTTTGGTTGCCAGTATGGCTTCAGAAAAGATTGTTGTACGAAAAATGCCGCTGCTTACATTATTAACTAAATTTCTCAAGGCGGTGATTTGGTGCTGTTTTTTATGATTTTACAGAAGCAATTGATCTTGTTGATTATGCAATTTTTATACAAAAAATGAAGTATTGTGGTATTTTTGAAACGAAACTCTATCTTTTCATAAGTTTTCTTAGTAATAGACAACAACATGTGAGAATGTTGACCATGGTGTTTCCCAAGGTGGTGTTTTAGGTCCAGATCTATTTAAAATTTACACACATAAATATTGTAACAAAGCTTAGACATAATGGACAAATCTTTTTATATTGTGATGAGTTTTATCCATATAAACATGAAGCGCTGTTGACAGCGCATACGGAAAAGGACTCATCTTTGATAGTTAAATTTTCAAGACTCAACAAACTTGTAATCAGTGCTGGAAAAAAGTCTCCAGTAGATGGAGACGTAGTGACTCAATATCAATCTGTGCAATATTTGGGCCTGATTTTGCACAGCAGTTTATCATCGAACAAAGTCAAAGAAATTTAAAACAAACCATGCCCAATGTTATGACAGAAATATTGGCGCTCTAGGAAACACTTGCGTGATCATTCTTAATTGCCTTTGCATCTTTAATATGAATATTTTCTCTTAGAATATTTTTATTAGTCCTTATTTTCCTTTTTAAAAATAACAGCGGATCTAAGGCCAAACATATCCATCCCACATATTTGTGATTGGCTTCCATAACTTCTTCGGACAGGCACCTTACAATACAGCTTTCATTATAATTTGGATATTATTAAAAGTACATAAAGACGCGCACCCGTCTATCGTTTACACAAAAAATAGCTGCACATATAAAAAAAAACAAAATCGAAGCAAGTTAAATGAAATTATGAAAATTATTTTCTTTAAACGTTTAAACTACAATTTACTGGTCAATAATTTTCGCTACAAGTTATCCATTTTACATCCTTCTAGAGGCGAAAAAGAGATTTAATCTTAAGTGTTTTTTTATAAATAAATTGGCTTTTATTTTAAAAGCATTATATTCTATAACTAGGTAAATTTAAGAAAATATTTTTTATAATAACCAAAGAAACAAAGAAATAATATGTACGAGTATGTACATATAAGAGAACAAATTTTTTAATTGACGCATTTAATAAAAATTTTTTACACCTTTAGGGACCCAACTATTACAAGCCAAAATTTCAATCTCCTAGTTCAAAAGATGCAATATTGCAATTATTTTATTATTTAGTGTCGGTGCCAGGTCGCATACAGCTAGGATTACAATGGAATTACTGCGAGACCTCTTTCCACAACAAGTTATTTCAAGAAATGGTGATGTTTATTGGCCTCCACGGTCGCCTCATTTAACTGCTCCGGACTTCTTTTTGTGCGGATATCTGAAAAGCAAGGTTTATGCAAACAAACCAGAAACGCTGGAGCAACTCAAACAAAATATTCGGGAGGAAATTAATGAAATACCGCGTGAAATGTGTTCAAAAGGGCTCGCATTTGTGAGGCTATCAGAGGCGGACATTTATTGGATATTGTATTCCATACATAATTGGCGACATTAAATAAAACATTTATCAATATACGATCCATTCTCTTTCATTTAATCAAAAATAATAAACAAATAAAATAGTATACCTTCCAATGCCGGTACCAAGAAGCGACAGACCTAAAATTTTTTTTAAATTTTATGTGCTTTTTCTTGTTATATATGAAATAGCATAACGTTTGTGACATAAGGTTTTTTTTAATTTTTTTTTCAAATACTTGTAAACTAGTAAAATTGAAACAAATTCCAAAACTAGAGACATTTTTTAAAGTTCTGGAATAATTTTTTTTACATTTTTTATGGTTACTATTACGGTATATATTAACATATTACTTGTATATATTAATATTAAACTATGGACTGTGTTTTTTTAATATTTCCCTAAATTTTAACAGTCTTTAAAATTTATTTGAATAATAAACGTATTTCAAATCAATAAAAAATTAATACCGGAGACAAAGTCACTTACACATTTAATTGCAAATATACCTTGCCAGACATTGGATCTTTGACAGCTATTTTCTTAAAATATTTCCTGGTTAGTAGTTTTGACTTAAAATTCTCTGACGTTGATGTCCTCTGTAGCCAACTAACATTGATAAACATATTAAGTTCTTTGAAATTAGTTTAATTTATTTTGTTATATGTCGAACAGTATAACTGTTATTACACTTTTTTATTTTTGTCTATGGAACAAAGCACTGTGCGAAGCACATTTTCTAATTTATTTACCAGGAATTTCAAAACGGTTGGAATAGGCTGAATACTTTGATAAGGAAAAATACAAAGTGGCTTTAAAAGTTTATAATGCGTTGAGTAGATTATTTATTGAAACTATAGATAGAATTCATAAATTGGATAAGTAAAATGTAGCTTATAAAATTACTTGTAAGGAAAATTATAACGATAATTATAAAAGAGTATCCGTAAAAAAACATAAATGTGAATATCAGGCCAAGTTCTTATCCTAAAGTTTCGGCCGTAAAAAGCACTGATATCAAAATGCGGACCAATGTACTTTATGTGTACTATACCATCCCATTTCTAGGTAACCTGCTAGATTTGAAAAAATTTTTTTAACTTCCTAATATGGGAAAGGATTATGGGAAAAATGTTAACAAACTAGCAAGTTGCCTAGAAATGGGTTGCTATTGTACATATATTTTATGTTATTTTATGATTAAAAGAAGCAAAGTTATGAGGAGGTGAAAACAGCGCGAATGGATTTGTGTAATATACACACTGTGTGCATTATGCCTGAACTTGGCCTGGCACACTACTGTGCACCTTAATATGTAGAGCAAACAAAGAATAAACTAGAATAGCTGGACATAAATCAAATCGAAATTGCAGCTTTATGATCTCATTGTACTTTAATATTGTCAGTATCGGCATTGGGTTTGAATACAAAAATTAGTTGTAAGCGTTTATACATTAGAAATGTTGCAAAGTGTTGACACACCTATTACACAAAGAATTAATTTTAAAGCAGCAGGCGCAGATAATTAGGCACTTAGTTTATAAAACAATATAGTTAATATAAGTATTTAAGTGTTTCTATTTATATTATGTTATTTAAATAAGTTTTATACACATATTCATATTGGATGTCGAATTCCATATAAAAACATGTTTCGCCATTTTCGGTACATTTTTCACTTCAATTGAAGTTGGCGTCGGCAAAAAAGCCGGAAATACACTGAATTCGCCAGTGAGTTTGCTTATGTTAAAAAAATGTAAAAGTTATTTCAATTTTAATGTTAATATTTTGTTATCTCTAAATCGTAAATTATTTTTAATGATCATCATTCATTCATTTGCAAATTCATCTTTATTTATCATTTACATGTTTAATATATACATTTTTAATATTCGAGGTATTATCTACATATTTAGATATTACAGCGAATTACATTTGTTTATCACAGATATTGCTATTTGCTTATTGGTAACATTATGATAATTTTTAAAGGCAAAAGTAGGAAAAAACCTTTATTTGAAATATAAAAAGAAAATTCAAACAGTAATAAATATATATGCATACGAGTACACTATATTCTACGAAGAAAATACTGTATGCATACCTCTTACGGTTTGATGATTTAACTTATAAGCACTATTTAAGCTGACTCTCTGCATTCTCTTATCAAACGATAGGGAGAATTTTCTATATTTTCAAAGTATTTGCTATTAGGTTTTCTTATAAAATCGGCAAGGAGCTCGTGACCAGATTCTTTATGAAGAAGTTGAGTGGAGTATCTCCAATGTTTTTTATATATGATTTTAAGGCATTTGTTTTGTATAGACCACACAGGGCAGGCGTATGTCAGGGTTGGTCTTAATACACTCCTGACAATTAAATTGCTGTTTCGAATATTTAGAGTTGAGCTCTTGTTTAATATTGATCACAAGGCACTTTTTAATGAACATGTTATTTGTGTTCTATGTAAATTTTTAAACATCTTGGAATTTTTGTTTAAAATATGTTTATATATATACTACTGTGGGCAAAAAATAGTAAGACTTTTTATTTTAAATTTCGCGCGAAATCCATTGGTCGAAAATTTTTTTCCAACGTTGGTATGACTGACAGTGACATCTGTGCCAAATATCACATCAAAGTTATCATTAGTGTTTAGTATACGCTTGTCTTTCTGAAGTACAACATGTGCATTCGGCGATTTTTACAATGAGTGAAATTATTCAACAAAGAAGTTCCATTAAATTTTGTGTACGGAATGAAATTTCTTGTGCCGAAACGTTCAGAATGTTGCAAAAGGTGAAAATTGTATGTCGCGAGCAAGTGTTTTTGATTGGTATAAATTATTCAAAGAGACCATACTGATATCATTGGAATGTCGGAGCGATCTGTGAAAACCATTTTAAAAGATCATTTGGCCCTAAGAAAAGTGAAATCACGATTGGTTCCGCATATCGCATTGATTCTTCGTGAGTTTTTCGCCAAAAATTCAATCAATATCGAAATGGATTTGGCAGAATAAATAAATAATTATGAACAAAGTCTTACTATTTTTTGCCCACAGTAGTACATATTTTTAATTAATTAGTATATTGTTTTGGTTGATATACGAAATTTAGTTCTTGATGCTGTTCAACAATGAATAAGCAAAATTTTTTAACGAGCTAAAGCTATTTTTTGTAAAAAAAAAACTTGAAGTTTGAAAAACTAATAAATTAAGAGTTATACTATTCGATAGATAACAAAATAAATTAAAATAATCGCGAAGAACTTTATATGTTTCTCCCTGTTAGGCTCCATGTAAAGGCTTGGGGAACCAGAGAATTTTAATTAAAAATTACTAAACAACAACTTAAGTTTTAAATTTTTCAAGAAAATCACTGGCACAAATTTATTGTTTGGAGAGATTAAAATTTTGTGTAGCAATACATAGCTCGGTATATTTGCAATTAAATATGTGACGAATCTTTTTAGGTATCAAATAAAATGTACAATTTTTCTGCAAATTTTTATAACCTCATAATGTTATTTCATCGTTCACAAATTGCTTTTTAAATATGTGCTACTACTTAAAAAAATTTTAATAATGAAAAGGTCGAAACTTAAGATAAAAAAAAATTATTTAATTATTAAAAATGATTTGATATTAATTATATTTGAACAAATATGTGCTTAAAAAACATTAACTGTATTGCCAAATTTCGCAGTAATCCGAAAACCCATTGGTTTACCGTTATTAGCATTAGGCGAATATTTTCTCCTCTGTATGTATATTTTACCGCCTTCCGCAAGAAGGCGTCCGCTTTTCCTGGTGTCCTGTTTTCCTGGTGTTTCCCCCCTCCTTGGTGTATTCCTGTCCATAGGACACAACGGACATGGTCCGCGAGGCTTGCTTTGAGCCTAAAACTGGAAAAATTTAACCGTGGGATAAAACTTGTTCTTGGCGAGGGTCGGTCGAATGAGTGGCTGTAATTAAGATCCAAATTGCCGAAAAATTGTGGAATATAATCAATGTCGCGGACGTTGCGTGTCAACCAAAGCCGTCAGTAATACGAAATGAATGAAGATAGACCTTAAACAGAATTGCTTCTTTCCCCATTGAACAACACTTCACTAAAGATACTTATACGTAAGTCTAGGTCGTTTGTTCCAAATCAATAAATTTATTTAACATATCATACCTATGAAGGATTTTCCCTCTACAATCTAGACTGGATTCGTATTAAATATTTTACATTGAACTTCCACATGCGAAATTCCCACGCCATAGCGACATTGTACAATGAAAACAGTGCCCGAATTATAGGGTATGTTAGTGCCCCTACACACGGGTATAAAATATGTGTATTTTATAATACTCGTATAATTTGTCTCTAATATAATCAATGTTCTTAAGAAAAAAAACAATTTAATACTTAAGCTCACACTTACTCGTGTAAGCGCATTCATAAATTTCTCAATTTTTCTTCTTTGACTTCTAATATTATGACATGAACAGTTTTTTGCTTTCCATTTTAACACAAGACTGAAAGGGAACTGGAAACTCACCTCACACGCTACCGCCAACTCCTCGTATATCCACACACACACACACATAAGCTGCTTTTTATACTGTCATTATTTTTATGGATTTTATGATGATACTTAATGAATGTTTGATAAAATTTAATGCACATTTTGTGGTAAAATTTTATAAATTTCAGTTCTTGTTGATTTTATTTTGTATTTATTTGTTGAAATAAAATAACAACTAATCGCGGATTATGTGGCAATTTAATAGTCGCATTAAAAAATAAAATTAAGGTGCTTAAATTTAATTAGAAAATGTTTGCCGGTATCTAAATGCGGTGGTAAAATGACAAACACAATAAAATATAAACAGATAATAAGCTTTTAATTTGTTTGTCTTTCCTGTGCAAATGTTATGTGTGTATGTGTGCAAATGAAATGAAGGCTCTTTTACGAATGTTAGCGTTATAGCACTTTTTAATACAACGCAAGTCAGCAAAGGTAAATATATCCTTAAATGCATATTGTTGCCAATTGTCTACCTTTCAGTTCCACTTAGCTTTAGTCAAGCGTGTTCATTTACAAAAGCTCCTTTATAAGCACAGTCAAAATTCATAATTAAGAAAGGGGATTAGCGATATTTTTTGCTACTTAGAATTTTTTATTTTTTATTATAATTTTTTTTTACAAAAAAAGATATCTCAAATTCAAAATGAAAAATCGTGCATTTTTGAGAATCTAATTATTCTATTTATATATATTATTATATATTATTATTATTGAGCAAAAATTGTTGAACTTTTTCAATTGCGGTATAACGAAAATTAAAATTTTTGTACATTTCAAATATCAAATTGTCCTGTTTTTTATTCTACAGGAATATTTTGCCGCCTGCAGCATCGTGGTAATGGTTGCCAAAATTATTGTTATAAACTAGAAATAATTAAGGTTCACAATAGTGCGCCAGGCCAAGTTCCGGCCTAATGGACACAGTGTGTGTATTACATGCTACCATTCAAGCACTTTTTATCTTGGTGGACAAGGGTGCCTTCTTCTGTATGGGAGACTTCCACTGCAGGTAAAGAGTTAAAATTTGGTACAACTCAACCATCTATAAGCTAGCTTGGCAATATTTTGTAACTGTCTAATATGGAAAAGAATTATGGGGAAAGAATTATGGGGAAGTAAAGTGCTAATCGGTCTTAGGCAAATGTGTTGGTTAAATCGCTTAGGAGAGTGTTTCAATAGTATTTTTGATCAGCTTTGAAATGTATAATGTAATGGTGGATAATTATGAAGCAAAATCACCTGGACGTTATGTGGGTACAACAGGATGGTGCCACTTTTCAGAAACATGTTGCTGACACGGATGCAGCGAGGAGAAATGAGGAAGTAAAGTGGATAAGAACAATGAAATGGTTTCGTGTGTGAATTAGGCCTGAACTTGGCTTGGATCACTATCTTTTCCTTTCACACAAACTTTGAGGTTGTAAAATTTTTCCTATAACATTCAAGAAATAAACATTTTTAATATTTACACTTTTTCATAGCAAACTCTCGTATAACCCACTAGTACACATACGGCCAAGAGGACTAAAGTCCATGACGAGTAGCTGTAACGATTAAATTTATTTTAGGAAATGTGAAGAGAGGAGGTAAGAGGTATTATGTATAAATTGGTTTTCAAAAGCTCCGAAATATTCCAGCTTAGATGCGTGTGTGTCAACTTCCATTTGTATGTGTTACACTCTGCACAATTTAGTGGTTGCTTGATTGGGTTGATGTTGCTAAAATTTTTGCTACCGAAAGTTTTTATGCATATGAACATACTGCATGTGTCAATGTATTGTCGGTCAAAAACTCAAAGAAAGAATGAATAAAGTTTGTAAAAATAACCTTTTTCATTTGCTCTAATTGTGTTTAATTACTTTTGCATTTTGTTGGCACTTTTTCGCTTTATATTTTTCTGTTTTTTTATTTGCTTTAGTGGCCAATATAGAGACTGAAATAAAAGTTGTTTGCTGTTTGAAAAGCGTAAAGTTAGACAATTTTTTTTAGTTTTATAAAAAAAAATAGAAAGTTAATTTATAATAAACTGCAAAAGATAATAAAATAGAGAAACGAGAAATTGAGTTCATTTAGAACAGAAAGACAGAAAACTATTTTTGCTGCTGCAAATATACAACAAATATTTGTACGAGTGAATATATGCTGAATTAAAGAATTGAATGAGAGTTTTTTTTTTTTTTTGGTTAATATCAGAAATTGTTTAATTGGTTTTAATTTTTAAAACTTGGGGATTCATTTAACATGAGATGAGACTTCTAATTAAAGCAATTATATTTGTATCATATATGTGTGTTGAAAACCGACTCTATATATACTTTAAGCAGTACATTATCATATTGGATTGTGAATTTTTTACAGCAACTCAAGGAGTACACGCCAAAAGAAAAGAGACATGATTGATACAATCTAAGAGCAGCATTCAACCTAGTTGTATGATTAAATGCTATTAACACGCGATTAAACACTAGAAGAATTTTATTTATTATGTTTATTAATAAAATTTTATGATTAGTATTATTATATTATTTTTGTATTGTAAAAATACTTTGGTTATGGTTACAGTTTTTGAGAAAATTGTATTGTTCAACCAACTACGTTGTAATTTTTATGGTTATAAATCACTTAATAATTTAATGTAAACATTGACTTGCTAAGTATTGTTTAAATGGTTTCAAGTAACAATAATTTGTTTGCCACAACAATATCTTGTTACCCAAAAACCTTTAAATCATGTTCTTTATTTGCATGTATGTACAGGGTTATTTAATGTCGGCAATAATGTATGGAATACAATATCAGATAAATGTCCGCCTCTGTTAGCCTCACAAATGCGAGCCCTTTTGAACACATTTCTCATTATATTCTCACATATTTCATGTGGTATTTCATTAATTTCCTTACGAATATATTGTTTGAGTTGCTTCAGCGTTTCTGGTTTGTTTACTTAAACCTTGCTTTTCAGATATCCCCACAAAAAGAAGTCCGGAGCAGTCAAATCAGGCGACCGTGGAGGCGAATCAACATCACCATTCCTTGCAATAACTTGTTGTGGAATGATGTCTCGCAGTAATTCCATTGTAATCCTGGCTGTATGCGATGTGGCACAGTCTTGTTGAAACCACATGTTAGTCAAGCCCAAAGCATGCAGTTCTGGCGTTACAAAGTTTTCAATCATATTACGATATCGCTCCCCATTGACGTTTACCGTTACGTCGTTTTCAGTTTCAAAGAAGTAAGGTCCAATGATTCCTCCTGACCAAATTGCACACCCGACTGTCACTTTTGATGGATGCAAAGGTGACTGATGAATAATTTGAGGGTTTTCCATTGCCCAGAACCGACTATTGTGCTAATTCACATATCCATTCAAATAAAAAAGTGCCTCGTCACGCATTATGATTTTTTCATGAAAATTGGGTTGTCATGGGCGAGCTGTATTATCCTATTGGCATATGTACGGCAGCGTAAATGGTCTACTGGAAGAAGCTCTTGTGTCAACTGAATCTTAAATGGACACAAATCCAAATCTTTGTGCAACACTGTGGCCAAGATTGTTCTTTGAAAAACAAGCTCCTGAGCACGGTGTCGAATTGAGGTTGATGGATTGTTTTGAACACTTTCTTGAACAGCAGTAATGTTTTCAGCCGATCTTGCAGTACGTTGTGGTCCATGCTTGGGCCTATCATTCACTACACGATAAATAGTGCGTCTTGTTGGCACGTTGTTTCTCCCAAAAATTTCACGTATGTTTCTCATTGTCACAGTAATCGATGATTGATTTTGATAAAATGTTTTAACGATTAAAACACCTTGGTTTACCGAATATTTTTCCATAATAAACTTGCCACGTCTCTACTTCACGACTGCCAAATATGAACTGTCAAGACTAATGTTCTTCCCGGCAGACAGACTGTACCTTAAATTACTCGTGCAATAAAAAGAAGTGTCTTCCAAAAAAAAAACATTGGTTTTGATTTAATTTTATTATTAAATGAAACCTTAATTAAACACAACGAGGAAGTTCTTTTTTTTTAATGAAAGCCAACACTTTATTACCACAAAATTACAAAACAAACGACTTCTTATATTTTTAGTTAAATTTCATCAAATATTAAAAATACTCTGAATTTGGAGTATTTTAAAACAGCAACAATAAAATTTGACAACAAAAAAATCGTATCAAAAATTTTTTTAACTGTGGACTAAATTACCTAAAGTTGACGGTTTCATTTTAAAAATGGAGATTTCAACGTTTGAGGAAATTTATATTTTATTTTAATATAAAACAATTTCGCTTTTTGCTAGAATACAAGTGTGTAGGTGCTAGTAATGTTTACTTTTATCGATTCAGATCCAAAATTTACTAAAACGAATTAATTCTATAACAAACTAAGTTCTTTCAATTTGTTGACCCCTCTTCCAATAGTGATACATTAGGTGGAATTTCTTAACCGACAATCAGGCGAAATTTCCGGCCGATCTAAGCCTAATGGGTTTTTGTAACAATAATTTCTACAAAGTGTAAATAGTTCATGCTTATTGATGCGCCCTACAGAATTCACGTTTTTGGTGTGTTACTTGATTAAGAGTAAATTATTTTTTTTTTAGTTGTTAATTTTGCACATTGGTCCTTGTACCCATTGAATACGACTACATCCATACAATCCCATAATTGCCAAATTGGTCAAACATTTTTAAATGAACGTCAAATAGTAATTTAAAAAAAAATTATTTATTTAACCTTTATAGTTATAACAAAATTTATAGACTTTTAGTTATATTTTATATATCTATATTTTGCTAGAAAGGGTTTAGTACATTATGAAACCGTTTTTCAGCGGCAAAATCATAAAATAAAACCCTGATTGATTATGCCACAAAAGTAAAGCTTCAGCTTACTAGAAATGTAACATCATTTATAAATGAAATGTTAACTGCTAACAACTTTATGTTGTTACTCAATTGGACTAAAGTACCATTTATTTTTAGCAGATCGACAAAAAATACTCCAAGTTTTATTTTCATTAATTTTAGTCTTCCAACTATGACTATATGACACAATTTGGTCTAATGCAGGTTGCATATTTTTAACTATATTTTGGTCATACTTGTGTGAGGAAAATACGAATATGCTGCACGCTCTAGTCCATTTATTTGCGGCATATTAGAACAATATAAATTCTACAGTAAGGAATCCAATACTGAGCCTTGCGATACTCCCGAGGTAGGTCCCTTTATATACTAATCGATGAAAAGAAAATATTCATTCATTTTTGTCAGATAATTAGGAAAGCTGAATTGGATCATTTTTAATAACACCTGAACGGTGCTATGGAAAGGTAAAAAGCCAAACTGATTCGTTGGCAGCATGTCTAATCTTAAGAATTTTTTCTAATATTTTATTGAAACTGGGCAATAGCTTTGAAATGAAATCGGAATTTAGTTTTGCTTTAAAATAGGTATGATTTATGCCGTTTCTCTTATGTTTATATAAATATGTCATACCAGAAATTGGCAATAGCTTTAGCATTTTAGCTTTGCTAATGCAGTAAGGTACCATGATTGATTTATATTGCAGTTAAACTAGTTGAAATTGCAAAGCATTTTGTGGCTTTTGTTCTGGTGTTTATAAGCAGCAATATATAGGCCTACAAGAACTATTTGTGCTATTGTTACAACAATCAGGACTGTGGTTCGCTTGGAATCAATAGTGATTTCCCTTGAAGGACTATAAAAGGGCTATAAAATTTCCACTAAAACATTTTGTTTATTTTGCAAATTTTTTTATAGTTTTAATCATCTTCAATTCCTGTCTCAATTAAAACTCCTAAGCGCATATAAACAATTTCGTTTAAGTCTTTCGCAGGAATTTTTTTTTTAATTGCTGAGTTTTAATGAAATAATAAACTACAGAGAAGAATCTAAAACTTTAATCGGAATTTTAAGTAACAACTTCCTATTGTTAAATTCACACGCCATACAAGATGTGCAAAAATATATCGTTGCTGCACCTACAAAAAGAGCTAAGTATATTTCTAACAACTTTTATGGTACCCAAAGGGGCGTGTCAGAAAGGGTTATGCGCAACGAAATAGTATCTCAGTGTAAAGGATTTAAATGTCATATTATCATAATAGAATATCAGAAAGTCCATTTATTTAAGATAACAGGTATGCCTTAAAAAGTGATTCTAATTAGCGCGGGTCCAAGTTTGCAGCCTGTTATGTTATTCTAGCCTTCTCTGTAAAATTTACAGTTTACTGTTGATTCATAACTCGAATGGGCTCTCGAACCTTTGGAGTAGAGCCCCAATTTTGATCGAAAAATAATCTTATTATCTTTTGCGACGAGACACATTTTTTCACGCACGGTCATGTTAACAAGCAAAATTACCGTACATAGGACAACGCCAACCCACTCAGGTCTTGGTACTGGATTTGGCCCAACAGCATCGGTGGTCCACACTTATAAAAAAAAGGTTAGTGAAGCGATAGCTGTCAACGGCGAGAGCAATTTGAGCGTATAATTGTTACATAAAGGTAGCGTTAACTGCCCCTACCCTTTGACGTTTTCTTGTTAAGTTTCCAGAGAACGCTGTTTTGTTCAGTAATCACCTATCGGTTTATTCCCCCATCGTCAGTATAACCCAATGCATCGTTTAAATTTAGTCAGATGTATGCGATAGTGCCCTTAGCAATTGCACCTCCCGATTCCAGGGCAATGCCTATGTTATTTCCTTTACGACACCTACTCAACAATTCTTAATAACTTTTTTTACAGTACATCTAAATCCTTTATAAAGCTTTGCGGCGATATATCTATTGTTGGTATGTGCGTATAGTTTATTCAACTTACCTTTATTTCCAACGTAGCTGGCTGAGAGTCAAAATGAAATTTGGCACGAGAACCAAACACTTCTGGCGCTGACCAATGCCTTGCCTGTTCACTATTCATTTTATCTCGTACATCAAAGCTGCAAAAAAATAATAAAGAAAGACAATTAAAGGACGAATCAACGAATAAGAAAAAGTGAAAATAAAAGAAATGGCAATGGAATTAGAAACTGAAATTAAAAAAAAACCAAATAAAAATGCCTTCAAAAAGCACTACCTAGTGAAACTAAATTTCGTAGAAATCTTATCTTTCTTGACCTGGCTAAAATAAATGAATGTATTCTTTGTGTGTGTGTACATATGGTGTGCACAACTGTGTGTTCACAAAAAAGCCAGAAATAGAAAAAAATATTTCATTATATTAACAACTGTACGGGCAGATAGAAAAAGAAAGAGTGAGTGGGCAGTCGAATGTTAGAAACGAAAAAAATGAAAAATAAATAAAGTAAAATTGCTGAGAATTGCACAGATAAGCGTTACAGTAATTGAGTAATTTATTAATGGCCATGTTATACATTGTTTGCCTTTTTATATTTTTTTTCGTGAAAAAAATATAGAAGGGAAAAAAATTAAATACCACAGAAAAACCAAAAACAGAAAACACTTTTGATAAGTACAATATCGTAAACTGAGAAGACCAAACGACTGAATGTCTCAATTCAATATGTGAAGCATGCTCTTTACCTATAAATATTGACACAAACTGCAACTGTGCGGGTATAAACCAATAAAAGTCATTATCAAATGGCTTACAAATATTTATTGGTTGCTTACCGATAAGCAATTAAATCGCTGTTAGTGTTAAAGAATTTTACTCTGAATAAGTGACAATAAATCGTATCTGCTTAAGCTTTTTTTAATCATATCATCATTGAAACATTAGGTAGCTACAAATGTTGAAAGATAAAATGGGTGGTTATTCGCAGGCATTTCGGAAGTGGTATAAACACAAATGCGTAGAACGACGAGTTTCTCATAATGATTATTCGCCGTCGAAACTAAAACACATTGCGCTCCTCTAGTGCAATGTAGGCGATCTCCAAAAATCAAAATTGTGAACTTGCAGAAAAAAAGTTTTGTGTAATATTTGCTTTACCTGTACACAAAAAGTCAGCATTATATCTCAAGGTAATCGAAAGTTATATATTTGATCCAATCAGAACGTGCTGCCAAATTTTAAATATTTTCATCGCATTCTGACGACTTTTATTTTTTTTTTTTTTGTTGAGTTATATCCATTTTTCGACACTCAATTTTCTAAAATCTAATGAAGCAGTTCGATTAAGAAACGTTCAGTGAGTAAAACCTGCAGATTGTTTACTGTAATTGTATTCTTTAGTGATAGAAAAAGGTTAGTGATGTCGGTAAAAGTACAGTATGAGCTATTTTAGTGACAAAGATTTTAATGACATTTTTATTGAAATATAGTCTATTAGCATTAAACTACTTAAGGACTGTTATTGATTCAATAAAAATTTTTTAATAAAAAATTCATCAACTTTTACCCATCCTTGAAAAAACTTATAAATTTTGTGACAGAGACGAAGAAAATTAAATCACTTGTTTAAAAACAAAATATGTTGCTTTGTAACATACCCTACGGTCCCGTTCATAAAACTTACAATACGCATATAAACCATTAATAGGCAAAGTCTGGACAAAAAAGTTAACTCCACTTATCTGTGTTTTTTTTTAATTTAATGTTCTTTGCTACTAAAAAACACCCTTTAGGAAAGGCCCTTAAATACTTAAATTAAATTTAGATGACTTGGGTTATGGTAACTTTCAGGGTGGGGATCCTCTTTTAAACTTTCCGTTGGCCGTGGTAATTTATAATCAGTGACTCAATAATAATAAACAACAGATTTGACGGACCAAATGACCGTAATCAGCAACACTGGCTTTCTCTTTTTGGAAACACCTTTACAAGGTTCCACAAATATCTGGTTTTTTACCAATCTTCACAAACATGCTAGAAGTAGGTAACAGGAGTCTTTCCACATATGGCGTTTTCGTTTCTTAAATAAAATATTTCGCCTAATTAATTAGAATTTTATACATACCATGAAGAGCAATATCCCTCGGCCTTATTTCCAGTATAAAAAAGCCAAAAATGTTACATTTTTGTACAAACGAAAACACCATTTGTGTTTGCTTATGAACGTAAAACAGACCTTGAGCTTTTGATATAGAAATTTCAAATTAAATATGATGTAAGTAGGTAGATTCAAAGGCTGTCTGCAGCACTTGCTCAATTACCCGCAAATCCGGTCTCTTTGTGTTACCAAAAAAGAGGAAAAGGGGAAAGCGAAGGCTACTAATAATTAAAAAAAAAAAATTAACTAAATAGGGTATAGAGAGAAGAAGCATGAATGTCTGCGACGGTATGGAGTCCCGAATCAGTCGCTCTCTGACGAAGGAATATATTTCTCACTACCGTTACCGCGGAGCGGCTCTCAAAAAGCCTTCACTCGCAGTGAAACTGGCATTGGTTCTTTAAGGCAGGACAGAAGCATGTTAGATGATATACTGTCACCTTCTCTTTGTCATTGCGACAGCTTCTGCAATAGTCTTTTGCTGCCCATGTCAGCTGAAAAGACCGGTAATCGTTGTTTCGTAACCTTAGCAGAGTTCTGGATCGAACACAGTCTATTATGGGCACGATTAGCTTTATGACCTGCAAGCGGGTTCTTGTCACCATCTCTTCTAGGCTATATGATATAAAGAATTATCAATTTGCAGGCCGAAAGTGGAATGCCGCATAATTCGCCAATGTGCACCCTCTATTTTTCCCAGATGATAGGTTATGCAGTTGGCTATATTACATCCATGTCCTCGCATCCATTTTAAATGATTCTCAGAAGTTTCGACATCTGATTTAAGCAGGCCCTCTATTCTAAGGCCAGTTTAGATGTCGTGTAGATACATATCAAAGATCTCATTGTGACGCGTTGTTCCGTGAGGATATGAGGATATTAAATGTTATACGCGAAATTCTTTCTAATTGTTTATTATTAATATGAATATGAAATAAATAGGAGATATTTTTATATTAAATATGCAAGCAATGTCTTTAAGCTCATTTTTGACCGCTTCGTAGGCTCCTCGAGATTCAGTTTGGGTCAAAACTAAATTACTAATACTTTCGAGTGTAATAATATTTAATTAATACGATAGGAACATACAGTATAATATGCAATATTCCAATTACAACAGCTATTATTACACGAAAAACAAATTCATAAAATAAATAAGGAATTTACGTTTAAAGTTTAAGCGTTGCTAAATTTTTACAAGTTTAAAGAATTATTTCACTTAAACAACCACCATGAAGCGCTGATTTAAAAAACGATAGAAAGTTTAAAACATAAACCAAAATTCTACGTTTGATTTTAAATGGACAAGAACAAGAAACCAACCAACCAAACCGAATTTAAATTCAAAATACCAAAATGAGGAAGAATTAAAACAAGCCTTCTCGACTTGTTTTAAGAAGTAACAACAAAAATAAAATAACGGCCGTAAATTGGGTTAACAACTAAGGATTTACATGCAATTAAGTTGTTACCGTGTAGACGTAGACATATGACTACAAACAAAATCATACAGGCTGCATTTATATAAAAACCTGCATACATACGTAAGTACGTGAATAAATATGTAGACATGTGTATAAGTATTTTGAAAAATACTTCATTTAAACACACAGTTGTTGTCCTACGCTCGTGTATGCAGTTGTATGTGCTGGTGTATTTGTGTATGCTTCAGAGAACAAAAACAATACTTTTGTTATCAGAAAGGCTACAAAACGGTAAATGAAGGAGCAACAGCCTTCTAAGTATTTCTAACATGATAGTGTAGGTATTCAGCGTGCATATGAATGTTTGTGAAAATAAACGGTACGAATGAGATAGTAGTGATAGCAGTGGTAGTCGTATTAATTTTTTTTTCTTGTACAGAAATACTCTTGTATAGATACACAACACAAGTGTACTAAACGCCCACTTAATGTTGGGGTACGTTTAGCAATAGCGTTGTCTACTTGCAAATCCATCTTTTATAAGAGTTGCCGTGCTATGAGATATAAATGTAAGTAATGGATTAACTGTCACGAGAACTCTCTTACGTATTAAGCCAAAAAAATATAGCAGATCAATTCAAATTTTAAAGATTGACCGAAAGTTGTTTTATGTTAAACCATTTTTTATGTTCCAAAAAACAATATTAATTATTGTAAATAACAGCGTATGTCTTAAAATATTTTTAGTTAAGAAAGTCAAGGAAATATTGTGAGCAATTTTGCACAAAGAGAACAAGGTAAAATCCGATAAAAATGAAATCCTAGAGTAAAAAGCAAAAGAGGTGTTAGACACACTAAAAGTCCGTATAGATAAAGCTACTTTTCAAATCAGTTGATCAAAAACACACACAAGCAACTACACGCAAAGAGGAGACATCGTTGCAGTAACCAAAATTTTAAAGCAACATAATATGATGGAATCATATTATCATTGTAGATAATAATAATATGGTCTTCTTAAGATGATATAAAAGCAAAAACTTGAATTTACTGATTGACAGCGGTTGTGGTACAAGAACAGTTGACTAAAGCTCTGAAGAGTCAACACGCTTACAACTTAAGACGCAGCATTCTTATATTTTTTTAAACACCAAATGCCAGGCCAAGTTCAGTGTGTGTATTTATACGAAACCATTTGCGTTGTTTGATATGATATTTCGAATACTGAAACTATTTATGTCGTGGTGTGAAAACTTTTGCGAAGGCATCTATTTACCTTTTGAATTTAGTTCGTGGCTCATGTGCGGTCGTCAAATCTTAGTGGTGACACGTAGGCAATTGGATATTTTAAGTGCTTTACAGCTTTCGACAGGCTAAAGGCTCTATAGCCGAGTCGCGTTTCCGTCCCAGTTTAATACGTAAAGTTCTTTGACTTAAGATCATTTGGATCTTGACGCCAGAAGGCCTTCTGAGACTTCTGTATTTCCTGACGAGAGTCTGTATATCAGCCGTTGATTGGTATATATTTCATTTAACTGACTGTTTATTTACGATGTCCGTAAGGTAATCCACAGTTCTTTTAATAATAGTAGGATTTCTTATTGGGATATTCGGCGGTAAGTGAGAGCTCATATACTTTTTATATATCAACCAATTCATGCTTTTATTTGAAATAAGGGCTTCGTGCGCAGTGACAATACTCTCTTCTAAAGTAACGATTGTTGGTGAATTCTCGAAAGATGGATCTTATTTATAATTGATCACGTCTAATATTTTTTACAAAGGCTTAATCAATAAGATCTGACAGCTTATTAAAATCTGTTAGTCAATATGTGGGTTTACCTCCAGGTACGATGCCTTATTTGCTTTAAATGCATTGTACAGCTGTCTCAATTCTGTTGTGGATTGCAGTCACCAGCTATAATGAACTTTTGTACTAGTGTAGCAAAGAACGTGGAAAATGTATGGTGCTCGGTTTGTGCCTCGGCGATTGCAATTTTGAAATTTATACACGTAGCTTGTTTCAAATCTTCGCTGAATTCTGGCATTGAAAAGTGCCGTAACTTTTTGCGCACTATTTGCGCCACAACATGACCTCCCACTCGGATGATTAGTATCGTATGTTAAAAATTCATTGACTCTAAAGCAGGTTTTTAGAGTGAAATCTGTTTCAGAGATCAACAGTATGTATATTTCCAGCGTTAGCAGATAATGTTCAACATCATATTTATATTCGGAGAGCCAGTTAGCGTTCCGAAGTATATCTTCAACTAGTTAATATTTTGCTAAGCAAAACTTGCTGAAGCATGTTTGGGAAGCGCATCAGTGTAAAATATGTAAAAAACTTTTGTAAAGTTCGAAAAACACTAGAACACTCGAAACTGACATCATACCATTGAAAAAATATTCAAATATTAAAATATATGGTTTGCTGGCACTTCAAGTTTTGTTTGTGCGATAAAAAGGGATTCAGATACTACCGTTGTCATATATATACTGGTTCCTCTCCGGCTGCTATATTCAGTTCAATAAGTAATAATTGTTTAATGGTGAAAATGGTGTTGGATGAAAGTTTGCCAACATTTTTTTA
The DNA here is from genome assembly GCA_963932375.1 of Phania funesta. Classification (NCBI taxonomy): domain Eukaryota; kingdom Metazoa; phylum Arthropoda; class Insecta; order Diptera; family Tachinidae; genus Phania; species Phania funesta. Next base: position 94,482,667 of record OZ010653.1, on the reverse strand, counting down.
AATATTTTCTTATATAAAAGTTATCTGTAATGGTCTGTAGGATAAAATTTCTGCCCCCTAAAATATCATTACCATCTAAAAAAATTAAGTTGAAAAAAATTACTGGCTCAAAATGACCCCAAGAATGACAAATGGTTTTTACGATGTTAAGAGAGTTCAGAGTAATTAATATAACTCAAATATATAGCTCTTTTGGAATGTGGCAAGCTTTGTTGACCTTTAAGCATAAGATGACTTTAATGATCGTGGTTCACTAACAGTCAGGAATATAACTATTTTAGAAATCACTCATGTGATCAAAAAATATTCATCCGATTTTATTTTTCTACATACATATTTAAAATAAAACGACGTACATATATTTATAAATTATTGTAAAATGCTTTTGGTGGCTTTAAATTTTGTTTCCTCTATTTCTTGAAAATATTGTTCAAGTTAATGTAACCGTTAGACTAATATTTAAATTATTTTCAATCTTCTCGCTTGCACGTGTAGAGACACGAATTCGAATGCCCACAATTAAAACAAGACCTCAGGCGGCATAAAAATACAATCTTCAACAAATCCTATATCACTCAGTGCACAGTTCCACCCTCATTTTAGAATCAAATACACCTTGGCCTATTAAACAAATTTGAGGCAGTAAAACTCACATGGTTTTATATTACTTTCCAAAAAAAAAAAAACCAATGAAATCATTTCAAAATGTGTCTATGGTATCTACAGTATTCTCAGGACCCTAGCCTAGTGTTAGCTTTCATCAAAATAACCCAATTAACAAACGGTAATACCAGCTTTAAATTGAGCCAATTACTCGAACTTACAATCAAAAACGCTTCTGCATTGTTCTAAAAATAAAAGCAGCTCACTACTACTCATAGTAAAGACTATACTTTACCACCTGTCACTGCTATATATCTGTCTGAAGGAGTTAATACAATCAATTGATTTTGATTCCAATTTTATAAGCAAATATAATTTTTTTTGTCCTTAAAATAAACAGACTTAGGTAACTGACATAACGACCAAACATTACAGCTATAAACCTAATCAAGTTTTTAATTGATTTAATTATTCATTTCATTTCATTTTATTTTATATATTTTTTTTAATGAAATAAATTAAACAATTTAATTAATTCAAAAAATATTTATTTCCAAGCTGAAACTTAAAACCCTTTAGGTTACGTAAGGTTAGGTTGAGAAGAGAAGCTTATTGTGGGCCTCAGGCTCTGCATGAAACAAGAAAACGGAACTTTACATGTTATAGAAACTCGATGCTCCGAGCAAAATTTCTCATCACTCTCCAGTCTATGCACCTTACATGAGTTATACCTGGTGAGATATTTACAGCGAAACACTAGTTTCTTATCAGTGCGAAAAAATGTTTCATTGTTTCGATATTCTGATTTAATGCCCTACCGACGCTAATATCTGCTCTTATTATTCGAAGGAGATGAAACTTGTAAAACTTTTCTAATTTTTCTATCGTTTTATTGTTCCACTCTATTTATCTATCCTTGGCCAACTTTTTAACTCAGTACTAGTAGCTTCAAATGGCTTTCGACTATTAAGCTAATCTCCCATAATCCTGCGGCTTGGTTGCAAGAATTTTTGCTAGTTCATTATCAAATACCCCCTGGTAGCCTGGAACCTAGATGAGGGTCAGTCTACCATTTATTCTGTAGCCGTTAACCGTTAAGGTCTTTGTTCTGGCTAAATTACCGTGAGGCTATTTGGCCTTGAGGTCCATTGAGCCCGTAGCTCGTACTTCCGACTAAAGTATAGTGCTACAAAAGCATTTATAGCGGAAAATGTATTTTTATGTGCGAGATGCGTTCAGATGACTTCTTATTTATTAAAATAATGATTTGTAGTTAAATCTTAAAACAAATATTTCCGGTCTAAATAAATTTGATAGACATTTTCACGGGAAATTTGCGCTAGACTCCTTAAATGCTTTTCTATAAACTTAGCAACTCTATACCTTGAATAATTTGCGTGCAAAAGAGACTATCCAAATACGCAAATTGTGTTGCAAATATGAAAATAGCAACAGCAAAAACAAATACTCGTAATATTCATACAATAACAAACTTTGAGTTACAAACGTTCTGCATACTTCATATCGTACCCCACACATACATAAATAAGGCCACACATTCAGCAAGTAGTTTGTATGAAAATGTCATGAATAGCAACAAGGAAACATGACTGGTATTTGAGTAGAGTATAAATTCCTCATTTCCTTTTTGGCAAATATAAATGGTTGAGGATTTTCAGACGTATTTATAAACATTCTCTGAATGTACTTGAAGAAATATGTTATTGTGTTTAATTTCAGGGTATGCTTTGGATTTCTTTACATGATAAAAATGTACAATTTCGCTTTAAAATGGGTTGAAGTGAAATTTCCGCTTAACGATATCCCAGCTATCATAATAACCAGACACAATTTTATTACAAAAGGGGTTAAACGGATATACATAATCATAATTGTAACCAATTGTTCTATTACATAACTTGCGCACAATGGGACAGAGTACCAATCTTATACATTTATACTATAAGTTGCTACACAAGACCACTTTCAAGTTTATACGTTTCTTAGTGGTCATATTGTGTAGATTTCTGTCTATTTGTTGTTATTGCAAAGTATGTGAGAATTCGAAACAATACGCTACAACCAGCACGTTTTACTAATATCAATGCCTCGCTAGGATAACACTATTTCTTTGAGTTATGTACTACATAATAAAGATTAGCTTGATGAAAAATTTTTAAAAAATTTTATTTTTGTATATCAGCCTCAACTTAAGCAACAACTCAATTTGCTGCTACTGTTCTAATACCGCATGTCATTTTCTTTTATTTTAAATCAATAAATATATTTTTATTTTTCCGTCGCTATATTGGGTTTTTTCCTACTGTGATGCGTGCAGGAGGGTATTTTTCTGAAAGCTTCTTTAGCTGGCTTAAAACAGAAAAGAATGCAGACATTCATTTTCATTTTGCTATTTGTGTTTAGGACATGCTATGAGTACAAATTAAAATCCTTGTGTTACAGGAAGTTTTAATATTGCTACAGCTAAAAATATTAAGAATTCGAAAAGCCTGAAAAGTAGCACTTAAATGCTTTTCAAAATTATATAGAGAAATTTTCAAAGCGTTTTTTTTTAACTAAAACCCTGATATATAATTTTCTAACCTGTAGAAGAATTTCACATAGTTGTTATTTTAGCACTGTCTGAAAGTTTGCTTCTTGTTACCGTATTATTGAACAGGACTATTTATACAAAGTATTAAAAAGAAAAATCAGTATTTTCGAATCTTAAACTTGGAATTAATTGCTTTAAAAGACTCTTATGTATTCCATGTGGCATGTAATAATATACTACATTATAAATCAAATCAAATCGAAGAGAAGTTATAATGAAAAGTAAAAAAATAAAGATTCGAATGAACTGGAAATCTGTGCGTAAAATGACTTGTTGCCTTGAAATCACCACTAAGACTATAAAACATCACATGGGCTAAACCTCAATTCAAATGATAAATACCTTCCCTAATCATTTAGGGACACCACACGACATAAATAATTGGACCTTTCAATTATTACTTGTGCTGTGAAGGATCCTATGCAATTTCGGCTATCTTTACTAAAATCTAAAATTTTTTATACATATTGCATCTGCGGAATGAAATATATACTACACTGTTACTTCTTATTGTGACGGCTCTATCTTCTTGGTGAAACTGAAACATGTCTTTACTCGTTAGTGGATCCTAATGGGAGAAGTCTTGAAGCTTGAAGGAGTCAAGAATCTTCAGTTCGTCCGGCTGTTTGTTTGTGTCTGTATCCATGCAAATCCATATTTAGATTGTTCGAAAGATTCTTAAATCCACATCCTATAAAAAAATACGGTTTTCCCCAAACTAGAGTAAGTTGCCTAAAACTTCTGTTTTTCGACATTCCATCAGTGCAAATTTGCCAGGACGCCATTTTTATTTTTTCATTTTTTTGTTATCTATTGAATTTGCAAATCTGTTTATTAAGGGAGAAATAGACAACTGATTAAATAAAATTTTAAGGACCCTTTTGTTAAAAAATCTTGGAATTTCAAAGTTTTGGGTTTAAAATCTTCTTAAAGAATTGAAGCAAAGTAACGATTTTTCGTAAAATTTTGTCTTATCAAAACCATGTTTTTATCCAAATATTTAATAAATTAGCAATGTTTTTACCAAACCGTAATGATGGCTTCCTGCTGTGATTAACAAATCCATAAATCTGTCTATTCGCTACAATTCTGTTACACAATCTTTTTATCGAGGCAAAACAGCAACTAGCTAGCTGTTGATCTTAAGCGCAATTAAAAACAAACCTTCCTTCAGCATGTCACATAATTCAACGTTAATTGGTCAACAACTTTGCGTTTCGTAGCACAGCATAAATACGTGCTGCTTGATGTGTAATAAACATAAGCAAATTTATATTCATTGTCGCACTCGCGTACAATTATAATAAATATTTCATTCTAGAAGCTTTATAATTTCGTGACCATAAATATTACCCATTAGCTGACTCCTTTGAAATGGTTGTATTGTGTTTAAGCCTGGTGGTTAATTCATTTGTTCTGTTTGTACAAATCACGGTGGTAAAATGTCGTTCATTGTCATCATGATAGCACGCACAATCATGCCTGGAGAAAAATATTTACTACGACACAGTATGTTGTTCTAGCCCTTAAGAAATGGTAAATTGTTGACTTGTTTCGTAATACTCGTATTATAGCAACGATTTGTTCAACTGAAGCTTCCTAATAAAAAGTAGTAAAACGTAAAATGAAGGAGTTGGAAAATAACAAATGAAGCATCATAGCTTTTCTTATAATGATTCAATAACTTGTGAAATGTAATGCGTAATTATATCTAAAGGGGGTTTCGTTAAGGGCAGGTCATTGTGGAATTAGAAAAAGCCACATAGTTCATATTATATCCTTCCATTGGCCGCCGTACTTCGGCTCGCTGGCACAGATTCAAGACGTCCCATGCCAACGACTCAGCTTGGTACAGATGCTTACATCGGCTTAAGAATAAAAGTTTAAATACCTTGACCGGCGTGTATATGTTATGTGTAAACAAGAATTTGTTATTTCTAAGAAAGATTTTTTCAGCGAAGCACATTGAATGGATTCGTAAACAAACCACATTGCCGCATTTGTGGATCACGGACTCCAACTTATAAAAGGTAAATGCAGAAGTGAAGAACGAGATACGGAGAAAAAACCTACATCGAACCTAGGCTTTACACAGAACCCATCGAACATTGTGATAATCCCATTAAGTCATGCCTCATAAGTCAAGGTGGTCACTTTGCTGATTTAATAACTGAAATAAATTAAAAAGGAAGAGTTTATTTAAAGATTCTAGATTTTTTCAAATTATGTTTTTCTCCATTAAATGTGGAAGCTCAGATTTAAAAACGCTTTAATGTGTGGGACTTTTTCTTTGTTCACATTTAGTTTCACGTCGAATTTTTGTGGCGAGGTCAGATGGTAAATGGTTATTTTTGCGGTTCAAGACCGGGGTGTTAGCGAAAGAGAAAACCATACTTCACATTGTATGCGATGAAGAAACAGAAGATTGCCTTAATTTTTAACATATGTGTTTATTCCATTCATTTTTAAATTTTTGGTAACTAAAAGTAAATTTTTTAAAAAGAAAATAAGTGCTAAAGTCAATAGAAATTCCGCGGAATTTTATAATAATAATAATATTATTATTATTATTATTATTATTAAATTGACTTTAATTCCTATCCAATGGAGTGCAAATAAATAATTTAAGATACTGATAGTACTGTTTTAAAGCTTTGACCGGATTACTACACATATGAAATGCATACGTATGGTTACTCTTAGAAAGAAAGGAATAAAGGCAGAGATATATATTCTAAAAAAGTATAAATGAAATTTAACTCAAAGGAAAGAAAAAGTGTTACCGTTCATTAGATAATTAAAATTATTACCAAGAATACACAATACATATTTCGGAATTCAAATATAAGAAAGATAAATTGTTACATAATTTGGAGCATATAATGAATTTGTAATTTTCCAATATCCGGTTATTCGAAACTTTCCAAAACCCGGTTTAAAAATATTAGAATTTTGAAAAATCCGGTTTCGGTTTTTGTAATCACGAAAATTCCCGATTACCTGGTTTAAGAAACTTTAATATTTGTTTATTTATATTTACGTACATGGAAACAAGATATCCTCACTTGATGAACTGTTATGCCCACAAATTTATCTTAGCACAAAATCTAAGATTGTCAATGATTAAGAAATGTATTTATTTACTTTTATTTTAAAAGAAGTAGTCGTAACTTACAAGAGTGTTATATTTGCTTACATGGATTATTTTGTTGTCCTTTAGACTTAAAAACCTGTCTTGAATGTATTAAATACTTTGTCACTCTTGATACAATATTTGCTTATTCTTTCGTTCAGTTGGAAATTTGTAATGTTACGTGGTCTTACGCTATTGTTTTGACCCGAGAATGTCATAAATGGTTAATAATGAATAGTATAGAAGATAGTGTATATCATTAAGAGCACAATATCTGTTGTACCTGTAATGATGAGAGACCTAATGAAATACGTATAGTTGCTAACAATTTTCTCTTAAAATGTTTATAATAAGTTCAAGTCTATTATGTTCGCCGATACCAGCAGCCACCTGACGACGAGCCTCTGAATAAGAGAAATACCTCTAAGGACAAATTGTTATCCTGTAATGAGTGCTAATTCAGAGTATATCGTGACGTGTGTTTTAGAGACAGGACAGTATTTCACCATAAGAGAACTACATTCTGACCACAGGCCAACAAGTTCGTGCTACACCCTGGATGTGAGCTATTAAGTCTGCTGCCACTGCTGCCGGACTTGTATTTATACAAAACAGTTCTTCAAACCTTGGATAAGCAAAGCGCCGAGGACTTTTACTCATTTATGTAAAATGTTTCATTTAGTACAAACAGATTTAAAAATCCAGTTTATCATACACATTCCAATCGCCAGCACTCCTTATTATACAAGATGGTATTGGTGCCACTATAAACTTTTTGCTGGCTCTGACAAAATTAATTCACTAAATTACTTAAAACCAAGAAAAGTCTTTACGCTATAAGTTTTAATCAAATAAAATAAAAGAAAGAGACCGGGGTATTCTACATAAAAAACCGCCATTTGAAAAAATTCGACCGCTGCAAGCTCGAAAAAATGGCTGGAATGGATTTGTCGTTTGCACAAATCCATAAATACATATGAATTATTAAGGACTTCCAAGTAAATTGGATTTTAATCCACAAATCGTTAAAAGGCAATTAATCTACAATATTCACAATGTTTGAAGATCAGTTTTGATGATGATGACTATTTTTTTTTGCAGAACCAAGAAATATAAAGGAAAACATGAATCAAAATTTTCGCGTGAAAACTGCATTTAGAGTCTTTGATGACAATATGGGCAGTGAGAAAGTTATTTTGAACTTTAATAACTCATTTTAATAAACTACATTAGCGGAAAGCTTTTATTCTATCACTATTTTCTTCAGAAAATGTCCACTCAACTCATGATAATAATTTCAAATTCTTTCAATTAAGGAACACCAATTTTAATTTTACCATAAATTTAAAATACGTTCATATAAAGTTAAGTGTTAGCCGCAGGCAGAATAGGAATTATGAACTTTCTGTACCGCTACGCATGTAATCGGTGTTCTTTGATCCTTTCTACTGAGGAGTGTCTACTGAAAATATCATCTGTTTAACCCACGAAGTGATGAAAATCGAATATGGGAGTATCAATATTCTGTCATATTTTTCCATTATTTTTCTGCTAGTGTACAACAAAGTTTGCCCCACTGTAACTTTAGAGGCTGTAACCTTTTTGCTTAATAAATTTTCCTAAATGCTTTTTTAATATAAAAAAAATTATTCAAACTGTTTATTGAACAAAACGCGTGAAAATAAAAATGTTTTTGTTTTTAAGCCGAATAACAAGTTTTATCTCAGAAAAAAAGCTTAACATACAAGTTTTCCAAGTTTTTTTTTTGCTTTCCTAAAAATTAAGTCTTTTAAGCTGGCGCGTATTTAATACCAATTCGTGGTGTTAAATCTAAAATTTCTGCCTTTGAAAGAACTGAGATCAAATGGAATGGTATTTTACATATCTCAGTACTTTTAAAGGCCGAAATTTTTGAAAGGGAACTTGGCTTTATTTTCACATTTATGTTTTTGTGCAGATCTGAGTCCTATTTTGTTATTTTTGTTTGTTAATGTATTTATAAAACCTAATTTAACTTAAATCTTACATAGAGACCGTTGGGTTATATTAAATTTCAGCTCTCTACCTGTAGTGGGATTGCTCCACACACATAAGAGGGGGCCCTAGTCCCCCTAGAAAAAACGTGGCAATTTTTCTCATTCATTATTCCCAAAGGCATATCTGTATACCAAATTTTATGTTTTTAGCTATAGTGGAAGTGTTTCACACAAATAAGGGGCAACCGTAGTGCCCCAGATAAAAGTGTCTGTTTTTCAATTCTTGGCTTCTTATTCTCCCAGGCGTACATGTACAACAAATTTCATTGATGAGTAAGTCAGAGAAACAGTGATTGAAAAATATGTACTTTTTACACCTTCGTATCTCGGAAAGCTTTTATGGAGCTTTCAAACTTCGCCTTTGAAGTTACCCGTACATAGAGTCCTTATGTTTTTAGTTTCATTATTTCATGCTTAAAGGAAACAAAGTTGTGAGTCACGAATTGTTTTGTGTAATATACACACTGCGTTCATTGGTCCTGAACTTGGCCCACGCGGCGCCTTAATTTTGATTAAGAAACAAAAAATAAAAAATATATGTTTCATTTATTCGACAACCTTTTCTTTTGGCATCCATTCGACATATGGCTGCACTAAGGAGTGCTTAGGCAATAGAGCTTTTATTAGCCAATTGATCTGTTTATAAGTGGTAGAAATCCGAAATCTATTACGTAAGATGCCATGCGACCACATAACCTTTTGCAAAGTTGCGAAAAAGAAATTGTTCAGCTGAAAAAGCCAAGTTAGTTAAAATACTCCAAAAAAATTTTAAAACTAGAAATCTCGCATTGATCACTTACATGCAACGAAGGAACGTTATGTATATATATATATTTAAAATTAATTTTTAGTGCCAGTTGTTAATTTTTCGTATTATTTATGCCCAAAAATCAAATAAATATTCAGAAACCCCGCACAGTTAATAATTTCTCCTTCCCCATAGCATAACGCACACAGTGCATTTAAATGGTCTTTCAACAACTGATTTGTCTGCTTATGTTTTGGACTTTTATGTCAGTTTGAGAAAATCGATATAATTATGAATTCATGTTTAACATTTTAATGGTAGCGATCAAATTATATCTCCTAGTTTTTTCTATCATTTATTAACACAATAAATAGTAGCATCATTAGAATGAATGGAACACAATTTGTAATTCATAAGTAGTTAAGTGTGTGTTTAATTTTCGTGTTTTTATTATTTTACATGCCAGCCCATTCTTGAAAGTACATTATTTCTACAGTCTTTTATTACTTTTATTATTGCACTGTATTTAATTGCTTGCCTGTTTTCAATTAAAGCAAATTTCCCATTTCCTTTACTTTTTGCAGAATTCTGTTTATGTTGTGTTTTTCTATAACAATTCTTTTTTATTTCTGTTTGACCTTTTCTTTGGAATGAAACAGGTATTTAGGGATTATAGGATAATGACTTTTTGCTTTTCATTTATAATTTCCCTCTTCCAGTATGTGAGTTTGTATGTATGTATCTTTGTATTTGACTGTTTTTATAAATGATGCAAAAAAAATACATTCAAACTGTAAAGAATTTCCGGAGCAAAAATGGTAAAAAAATTATTTAAAATACTTAGCACCAAAGATTGTATACAAGTATCTAAAATTATACTGGCTACTCAATGAGAGAATATTTTAAAAATTAGGTTATTTTATGCACACAAGTTTATAGTCATTTCATACAAATTTGTTCAAGATAACGACTTTGGTAGAATATTTCCCAAACACATTTCCAATCCGTTAATGACATGCTAACGGAAACAGGAAGGTAGTATTTTTAGAAACAAACCATTCGTTTGGAGTAACATGAAACTGCAATTCAATCCTAAACTACATTCGCGAAATATTAGCAATTTCAATAAAAAGAAATAATTAGAGATATGGAAATCGTATTTCTAAAAATAATGTTTCTCGAAATCATTAACATTGTTAATTCGTAAACGATTAAAAATATAGAGAAATGCCATTTTCCAAACCTTCTTTAACGACAACCAGTGATCCAATTGAGAAGTTTTTATCAAGTAAAATTAATATTGCCAAAGATTCGCTTTTAATATCATTATTGATCCTTCATAAATTATAGATTTTTGAAATTAAAATCGTTTTGGATTGTCGATCTCGAAAGTTTTACACGAAAAATGTTTGCTATAAGTTCGAAGACAACATCAACAACGAAGGTTTTGATCAAGTTGGCAAAGAAAATCATATCAGTATTTCGATTCATGTAAAAGCACTAAAAATGTTTTGTATGGCAGTGCTTAAAATTATTTCCTCAACATATCCAGAACAATTTATTTAATTAATAATAATTGTATTTTGTTTTAAATAAAATTTAAAATTTTTAAAGTATTTCCAAATGTCCTGTCTCGACCACTTGAGTGGTATTAGCTGCACGAACATAATGGCTTATATAGTTATATTTTCCCTAACTGCCATCTTGGACGTCTTCTCCTACAAACCCATTAATTTCACGTCATTTTGATGGCTGTTATTAAATGCAATATTTCATTTATCACTTTATTTAATTGACGCTTTAGATTTTACTTAATTAGTGATTAAGTGTTTTATGATAAGAAATTTCAATATTTGATTTATTGGATATTTATATATTCTTAAATATTATTGTTGTTAGTTTTGTTCACTAAAACAGTTTTAAAGCTCTTTAGGATTCGGTGTTCAAGCTGGAAAAATAGCCACGTTTGGGGTATGGCATTTTCTAGTATTTTTTCTTCCTTAAAACAGCCTTAAGAACGCCAGATTTATTTCACAAAACCTGCATTGCCAGTAAAGTCATTAATCTAACAGTGAATTAAGAACCAACTATTCCCATTATTAAAACATTATATGTATCTAATACTGATCCATATACTTTGGTTTTTTTCCTAGTATTCTGTTAATTAAATAAGTGCTAAGCTGTTTATTGGCAAATCTGTGTGTTGGTAGAGCAATATTCGGAGACAAGTCGATAATATTTTTCTACACCCTTTAAAGTAGGGTTGTTAACTTGTCCAGATAACTTTATGATTTACTTGAATTCACCCATATGGTTTTGCTTCCAAAGTTGCGCTAAGATAAAATTCCCGTGAGCACAAAAATAGGATTTTTCAATTTTGAACCGTTCATTGCACCATCATGAAAGAAATGGTATGATATAATCAACATTGCTCTTTATTGTTCATACAACTGAATATGGATTTTATATTATAATATATTATTATGTATTAACTCGTCAACAACAAACATGTTGGCATCATTATCACCTATATGGGAGGACTCAGCATCAATCATGCTTTTCATGAAGTCTACTTTCGCATTTTACAAACAACCGATTATCAGCATTAACACTTCATGTTCGATTTGTTACTAAATCTTTACTGTAGCAAGTAGGAAAATCCGAAGTAATTATTATTATAGTGGTTAAGAATCCAAGAGTTTGATTTGGTTTTAGATCATCGCCCAAGTCGTTGTATGGATCATGTAGATGCCTTAAGCCGAACGCCGAACGAGGGTCCAGGTGATATCGATGTCGCTACCCTTAAAATCGATAGAGTAAATCTTCATAATGGCGACTGGTTAGCTGCTATACAACTTCAAGATGAGTCAATCAAAGACATTATTACTAAAATTGGGGAAAAAGATAAAACGATTTTGCAGTATTATCATCTAGAAAATGGCAGATTATTTCGAAAGTATAACGGTAAAAACTTGTGGGTCGTTCCAAAGTCCCTAAGATGGAGAATAGTCGAAGATTGCCACGATAAGAACGGTCACCTCGGTGTGGAAAAAACAATGAATAAACTTCTGAGCTATGCATGGTTTTCTAGAATGAGGAATTTCGTTAAGGCTTATATTAAAGCATGTATCGAGTGCGCCTATAATAAAACCAAAGCTGGTCGGACGGAGGGCGAATACCATTTTAGCGACATAGAACCTGTTCCATTCAACACAGTTCTTTTGGATCATTTAGGACCGTTTCCGAAAAGCAGTAGACGAAATGAACACATATTAGTTTTAGTAGACGCTTTTACTAAATTTAAACTAATAAGAGCTGTAAAAAGCACAGCCACTAGATATGTTATCAACATTTTGAACGAATTCTCCAGTTACTTTGGAGTTCCAATGCGAATAGTAACGGATAGAGCATCGTCTTTTACGTCTAACGAGTTCAGTAGATACTGTAGCGATAATAACATCAAACATGTGCTCAACGAAGTTAGAACACCAAGAGCTAATGGACACGCGGAAAGTACGAATCGAACATTACTTTCAATCCTGTTACCTACCACATCAAGTGACAAACGGTGGGATGAACATTTAGTGAATATCCAATGGTCCTTGAACACAATGGAAAACAAGACGTCTGGGAAAAGTCCACATGAGTTGCTCTTTTGTTATTCTCCACGGGATATTCTTCAAAATAAAATACTTCTACCTGTACATAAAACCACAATCTTACCGAAGATGAGATGAGAGAAATACGACAAAATGCATCTAACTACTTTAATGTCAAACGCAAACAAGCAAAGGAAAAATTCGATAGCAATCACTTGTCTCCTCACAAATACAACGTTGGTGAACTAGTACTTGCTGAAAACGAACCTCCTAGTAATGGTACGTCCCGAAAACTAGAACCTCGATACAAAGGTCCCTTCATTATATCTAAACTGCTTGATAATGACGGATATATCGTCGAGGATCTACCAAAATCCAAAAGAAGAACCCGACATTATTACTCAGTTTACGCTTCGGATAAATTGAAACCTTGCTGGGAATTACCACCACCATTTGATAGCGAAACGGACTACGAATCTTCAGCCGATGAAAGCGAGGACGCTTTGAAGGCAGGATAGGCCGACTGTAAGAATTGTAAGAAACCCTAATTTCTACTTTACGTTGTTGGCCTTGGCATATACTTTGTTTATAATAATCTAGAATCCGTTGACATTTATTTCGTTTGTTTGTGTTGTGTATAAAAATTAGGGATGATTAGATTTTTGGCTTTTGTCTAATAAAGATACATTTTTGAAAAACCCTTTTGGTACAAGACTTAAAACGTTAAAAGGACAAACAGGAGTTTTGTCTTTTACATATAACAAACAACAATGCTTGTAGAAATGTTGCATTTTTAATGTATTTCTTTTGTAAAGTTATAACTTGTGCTTTTGATCGAAAATTTAACATTATCGACGTCACATAAATATATAAAAAATTAAGTGCAGCTACGATGCGGAAATAACCCGAAAATTTAAATAAATTTTAAATATCATAAACTTTTGCCATTAATCTAAATTAATCTGAAAAAACACAAATTTCATCACAATTTGAAAATTCACCAAAATTTTAAATTCACAAAAAATTGGAAACTTTTTTTTTAATTTTACAAAATATAAAACAAAAGTACATTTACAATTCAAAATTTTTCCAGAAATAAAAATTTTAACGAAAAAGTCCGAAATTTTTTTATCAGAGCGGAAATAGTTATCAAATATTTCAATTTCATCACAAATTAAAAATTCACCAACAATTTTAAATAAAAAAAAATTGCAACAAATTAAAATTCCTGCTAACAAAAAAAAAAAAGAAATTTTCATCAAATTTGAAAATTTTTAATTTCAGTCATGAAAATTTATAGAAAAATCAAAATCACATAAACTAAATAATTTCGACAGGTTCCGAAATTATGCAAAAAAATCTGTAGTAGTTCAGACTTTTGTGAAGGGCATAGCCAAATATTAGCTATTTTGCTTCTTCAGCTTCTCTTTTTGAGCGATTAAGCTTATCTACCTGTTCTACAAACCCAATTCAGTCTTGTTTGTCCCCATCCTAACAACACTGGTAATGAGTATAATCAATATTTTTGAAATAAATATTACTCATACGTATTCAGCAGTTTTGATAGTGACAAGTTGTTAAATATAAAAAAATATTCTCCTTAAAGTATTTACAACATCCCGTTTGCCATCCCTTCTTGTTTCTACTTCATTGATTATGTAACTCATAAGCATGATGTGTGTAACTCATTAACATTTAGGAAGCCACAGAACTGTGTAAAAAGGCTCGTTTTTAACACAATTACATGGACAACGAAAAATATGTCAAATAAAAAACAACAAACAAATATTAGCCTAAAGCAAACATAAAAAAGGTATTTATAAGCCAAATTGAACTTACCTGTACAGTGGTATACCGGCATTATCACGAAACCATAAGACCATATAAACATCGTCCAATGGTGCCGATAACGGGCATGGTAGTGACACTGATTTACCCTCCACAGCTTCAACATCTTTTGTTTTTACTATCGACACGAATAGCAGAGTATAATTGTCAGGCGGGTATGCGATGATTGTAGGAGACAAGCAACAGGAAAGTTTACAGTAATAGCAGATTATAACAGCACCACGGAAGCATCAGCAATATCAAAGCGTGTTTTTAATATAAAAAATATCAGCAGGTGTATTGAATAACAGTCACAGCAGGTTAGCGTAAAGATGGATAGTGGTGAAAAAATTCATAAGCATTATTTATATTTTTGCCATTTTAGTTTGTTATTAAGCCAGCATGTTATCCACAGAACAAGCAACCAGCAGTTTCATCAGTGGCATTATCGCCATCGTCATCATCATCATAAGCGATAATGACAAGTACCGATAAAACAACAACAGCGAAATGAAATTCATGTCATTGTCAATGTAGTTGTGCGTATGTATAAAAGCATTTTTTGTATAATTTATAAATAAATTTAATTAAGGCCATTGAAAATAGTTTAAAAGGAAATAATGCGTTTAATATTATTGACATTGGTTATTGTTGTTGTTTGTATTGTTATTGGTAAACAGCATGACCACACGTGCCAGAATTTTTGTTGTTGTTTAAGATTTTGTTTGTGTTAAACCAGTCAACGCACAAAACATTACCTCGCCAAAGGGAAATAATAAGAAGAGATTATTTTATTGATCAATTTTATTTATGTGCAGACAAACATTTGCGAAAAATCCAGGTTGTGCATACACGCATACATTTGTGTTGAAATTAAAATTTTGTTACAGTATCCACGTTGTTGTATTTCATTTGGTATTTGTGGTTTAAATTGGCGTTTGTTGTTGTTATAGTTTGTTTAATTATAATTATTGTATTTGTAGATTTTCGATATTTTTTGTTGGTATTTATTTGTTTTTTTAATTATTTATATTTAGTTTATTTTTCGGCCATTGTTTACATTATATTAATTGCCCACATTTATTAATAAGCACAGAGCATCAAATGCACACATGCACACGGGCACCAGGCAAACAAAGGATATGTATACATAGGCGCATACATACACATACACCAGAAAGCGTCAAGTGATGGCCACACACAAGTATATTCAGGTTTTGTTGTTTTGTAGTTGTGGTTTGCAGATATATTTGATATTTTTTCGTTACCGTATGCCAGTGTTTGCGGAGATATTAAATATTAAAACCATTTCCGTTGCGGTCGTGGAAGTACATTTGAGAGAAAATCAAAAAGACAGGAAGAAAAGAAAAAAACAAACACAGTTTATTAAAGATTGAATACAAAAATATTTGATATAAAATATCTTAAATTAATTCACTGTTGATTTATTTATAGCCAAATAATAATGTTTGTATACCTACATTGCTACATAATAGTGCAATGAATTTAATCATGTCACAAAAGTATTTATACAATAAATGTGTAAATCTTTAATAATGTAAGAAAACCATATAAGACGAAAAGGGAGTAAGGAGAATTTTAATTCGGTTATAGTTTTTTTAAGGGAAGTCATCATACATCAAATATAAGCTACACCGACAGTATGTGTGTAAAGAAAGGAGTTTGTTTTTAATAAAGACTTACATATACGTTTTAAATCAAATAAAAAGAAGAATATACGAAATATATTATTACGGGATAATTACATTTGTAATCATTGTCCGTAATCGCGTAGATTAAATGTAACTTCTGGAAATATGAACAAAATAATTTCAAAGGATAATTTTGACTTGTTTTTCCTCTACGTAACTTCATTACAAAATTTTAAAATAAATATACCTCTTATGCCACTTAAAGCGGATATCAGCGGCCTTCAGGGTCGTTAGTATTTGAGGTATCCAAGTTTATCTCAATCTCTCTCTCCCTCAAATAAAAGATTCGACATACACGTTGCAAAATATACAACTTTATTTACACGATTTCTTAGTTACGATATATGTAGGTGCCAAGAGTATCGGCGAAGTTACGGGAGTTATCTCCTTTCTCACGACCTTCGCTTGCTAGGAGAGAAACCCGATCATCAAATGTAAATTCGGTAGAAATAGGTAGAAGCATAACCTATATAATACCCAGGAGAGAACTACGCCTAAAGTAAAACTTTGGAATCGACGTTAGAGCAGACCCAGGTAGGGCTATAATCTCCGGTTGAAACAGAATGTCTAACCTAAGGAGTTGGCAGAATAACAGCGCCAAAGTAAAAGTCTAACCTCTACAAAGAACTAATAAGTTGTTAGTTAGACTCAGGTCCTTGCCTGGTGTCAGGTAGAAATATAGCCTCTGTTTGGCCCTACTAGTTTTACGATTTGCATATAACGAGGTATATCCTTCATACCAACTGCTACTTTACCGCTTTGGCTACTGGCAACTCATTGAGCAGAAGGCGCTACTTGTATATTACTCATAAAGCAGTTAATTTCAAATTATTTGTAACTAATATTAATATTTAAAACTATAATTAAATGAAAAAAGAATTTCTTTGCAACACACAAGACTTAAAGAGCCTCAAATTATTTGTAAAGTATTATTTTTCTACCAAAATTAAAACTAAATTAAAACAAGAATAACAGTGTATCAGTTCTGTATTCTAAATCCGCAGTATTTTATTCTAAAATGAAAATTTTGGAATCTCTTATCTCTTGTGTGTTCCACTTCAAAGTAATTTCTTTTATTTCATTTAGAATAAATAAATTTCGTGGAAAGCATTAGATTCAGGTTTTCTTCAAATAACACTTTATTTAAATGGTAAAATGAGAATTTCGTATTAAAATATGACCGTTTTTTTAAATATTCTCAATAAATTTTAATTAATATTAATTGTTTTGCTCGTAGATGCTTACTTAAAAACATTCTCTTGCGTATCTTATACCAACTCTTTTGATACAAAATTGCAGAATATTTGTTGGAGAATAATAATCGCCATCCGCATTTCGCTAATTGCTTGTGCACCATTTCAAGTGAATGCTTTCGATATTAAAGAGGCCGCTAATTGGTACGAAAAGAAACCCGATAGATCGCCCACTTGAAACATTTTTGAATTCGTCAATAGAAATGTAAAGTGAAGCAAGGGAGCAGCAGAAAGTGGTAAGTATGCAACTTCAAACGATGGTAAATACTTATCACTTGGAAAACCTAAATCTTGGTTATTTAGACAATTGGCAGTTGTCTCAAAGTACCTAATTAAGGTTATTGTCGTACATCAGAATTGATTGGAAAATAATTAAATTATTGCAGTTGCAACCACCCCACTCAAGTATTATTTCTCCCGCAAAGCATAGTATTGGTGACCTAAAAGCATATTGGTTACTTTCTCTGCTCCTGCCACCCAAAACCACTGCACCAAAACAAAAAAAAAAACAATTATTGGCACGCTCTCACTCCGTTCACCATATTTTCAAACATGTTTTTGCTTTGTGTGTGGTGCTACTTATGGAATACTTTAACTTTAAAATTCACACAAAACCCAACAAAATATGACAAAGGTACTATATACAAATTTCGGCCGTAAAAGGTCTGAGATCATGAGGACCAAGTTCTTGATGTATACAACCTCACTTTGATCTCCGTGCTTTTAAAAGCCGAAATTGTTGTGTATGACCTTGGCCTTATTTTCGCATTTATGTTTTTGTGCGGATGTGTTAACTTTAAGTTTAGAGACGATATAGAAGAAGCATCCAATAGAAATAAGGAGCGTCCTAATCCCCCTAGATCAAAAGTTTACTTTAATAAATATATTGGAAGTGCCCCATAGTATTGTTAAGCAAGTCAGTGAATAGGTCCTAAAATGTGTACGTTTTAAACTTTCATATCTCGGATATCTTTTATGGTAAAACTCTCAAACTGGACCTATGAAGTCACTTAGGTATATGTAGATAAATAAAGCAAAGTTATGAGAGGGTAAAAACAGCGCGATTGGTTTCGTGTAATACAATTACTTTCTGCATTAGGCGTGAACTCGCGGCACCGTACGCGCACTACTGTATGCTTAAGTATATATACATAGCAACTACAGTGCGTAATAGTCACAATTCTCAGTTAGTTAATAATTCCTTGTTTATAAGTACTTAAGGTACTGCCTCATTCAAGGCGTTTCATATCTGACAAGACTCAGGACTTACCAGCCTGCCAGATTTGGAACGGACCTGATTTGCGGCCCTCTGCTATTATATTCAAACTGTAAACATATGTTAAATGACACATGTGGCTGCCTAGCATAAATATATTTCATAAATATCCTAAGCCTATTTCTTTTATTTTGTCCTTCGGTATTATGTTTGCATATCTTTAAATATTTGTGCTAAAATAAAATTCTTTAAGCAGAAGGGGCAACGTCTTCATATTAAATAGCAATTAAGTGTTAGTTAAAAGCTTGTGATAATTACCTAATTACTTTATGTTCAAAGTAAAGTCTCAACATATAAAAATGAGATACATTCGTGCAGGCAAAAAGAAGAGGGGGATGTTCTTAAACCTCTTTAGTTATAAATAAATAGATTGTGCTTAACTTCAGATTTAAACAAAAATTCTAAGCACTTATTGCCGGGGTTCTATATTTTTTACAATATCTCTTTTCTACAAAAAATTATTTTCTACCTATTTAACAGCATCATGAAAATACAAATTGTATGCTGTTACGCAGACGGATGGTATATGAACAATAATATGGCAACACGACTATAAAAAATCTAACAACTTCACCGTGGACACCGTTCTCGAGCCCGCAGGCGCCAAACATAATTTATATCCCAACTAATACAGTGGACACTGTCGACAATCACATCGACAGCGAGTACAACTAATTTTAATTAAGCGACATCCGAAACTATATTAGAGTCATTGAAGAGCTGTTAGACAGTGCGATTTTACGTATATATAAATCCAAGTGAAATTATTCAAATTCATTAGTTTTTTTTTTTTGCTTTTACAATATTGGTGTAGAGCAAACATATCAAAGTTAAAATAACCGTTATTCAAAAGGCTCTAAATAGGGCACGCAATATAATTACGAAATTACACACATATTTACAAGTCAATTTGTAGGTTACATTATTTCGGAGCATATATAATGAAGAAAAAGTTATAAATTTATTATTAAATGTTTTTATTTGATGGTCTAATGAGAAAGGAAAGTGCCTCATAGTATCGTAAGTTTTCTGTTTTTATTTTTTTTAACTTATATCAAGTGGCATCTCGGTGTAAAAAATTTTAAATAGGCGAAAAGCACAAAGAAGAATTGAAAAAAGTGAATAAATTCATGCTAGCTGACGATTTTAGCTATTTCGCTAAAATCATGGCAGACTTTTTTCACACTGTCTCTAAAATATGCCATGAATATTAGTTTGACAAATAAATAATATTGTTTTTTATTTTATTGAATCTTTCCAAGAGAAGTTCACAATAAATATTCAAGTCTTATCTTTAAAATATTATTTATTAATTATCACCAATTAAGAGGAAATGTTTGGCGTTTAAGAAAAGGTTACTGAATAGCAACGTCATTAATAATGTCGTTAAAGTATTTAAATAATGCGATTATCGTTACAAAAGATTAGTTAATCACACAACTGGAGTCCGCTGAGACTACCCCAGTTAGCCAATAGAAAAACACGAATTTATTGAAGCATCTTTGCATGCAATAAAAAATATAAATAAAATGAACCTGACCTACGCCGCCTTAAATAAAGGACATTGCAAAATTAATATTATACTACCAGAATCCTTTCTTCCAATACGTCCCCGATGCCACGACCACAAATTTACTTTGTAACACAATAGTTCTTACTGCTTTCAAATGTAATAAAGGTGTGACATATTCGAAAGGATACAGCTATTCGAACATTTATATAAAAATTAAATAAAAACTATTAATATAGGTAATCGTCGAAAAAACACTTTAGAGAGGTTGTCAAATGCGCCATGATCGTTATTGTTCAAAGCCAGTCAGGACTGTCGTTGTTTTTTGGCAATAGAGTGATTTGCATTTTACTTGTACAGTGTTGAAATGAATTGCATCGTTAAACTGTAAAAGGTTACCGTTTCTTTTTTGCTCTAATTTGGATTCCTCGGATTTTACCTGTAGCGGACACCCTATTCTAGAAAAGAAAATATAAAAAAAGGAAAAAACAGTTAAGATGATTTTCGCCTAATGACGATCAATTCATACCCAAAAGCAAAACAAAGCGATAGGAAAAACATTGCGTTACGGATCGAAACCATTTAAGCGCAAAGTTCTTCTAGCTATATGAAGGTCATTTGGCAGCATATTGGAGAAGGTGTTGCTAGTGCGTCATTGTGGCAGTTGGTAGCATACAGCAGTGACAAAGAAAGCCAAAGTCGTAGATGTAGTATTGGGAAGATAAAATGTGCGGGACATTGATACCTAAAACTTAAATATTCGCAGTATGATTGTTCATGTCGTGGGTAATGATGATTTCAAATTGTCGCAGAACATGAATAACAATAAGAAATTCAATATTTTATACTTAGTCATATTAGTTGTGAGTGAAATTTTTGCGTTCTGTTCCATAACAGTGGCTTATTAAAATATAAATATGTTTAAAATTTTGCTGGGTTAAACTGGCACCTACTCTATTGCACAACATCACAACTCTTAACTTGATTTTTATACAAAAGTAACTGTATTTTATTAATGTAAATCGAAGATTCAATTAAAGGTTATATAGAATAATCAAATCTTGATATTAAAATCTTGCATTGCTTTTCAAAATTTTGTATGATCTAACAAAAACTATGTAGGTCAGCGTATATTTTTTTTCTTATTTATTCAAACATAAAAGAAAATACTTAACATTTTTTTATACAAAATACCTTTTGGGTAGGGTATAAAATTGAACACACAGTCTCGTGGGTATCCCTTGGGATAAAATTGTGTTATACAGTTGAATGGAGAGTACATACTTATACATCGTTATGGGGATTTATTTATTTGGTACATACATATACATATACATATATACGTATGGTGTTTACTACATTGATGATGACTACGATATTGCTGCTGATGATGAACACTGTTGTGATACCTCTAAATGAATGTGCAAATGAATGGTGTGCCAGCATGGATGAATAGTTTGGTTGACGGAAAAATGTATCATGCTGTTAGAGCTTAAAAAAATATATAATATATTTGAAAGTGAAAAAAAATAGTAAGTTGATTATGATAAAATATAACAAGTGCACTGCAGTGAAAAGGAAAATTTGCTTGAACAGGGCTGTATTGGTGTGTGTTTATGTGTCGGTGTGTTGGTCGGAATATATGATTGTAAAAGTTTGTTTTACGGCTGCTGTACAAATTTAAAATCAAATATACCTCCAAACATTTTTAACGAGGATATAGCAAAAAATATTACGAAATTTCCGCAATTCAGGATATAAATACTCAATACCTCTTTGGCGTTTATTTCAAAAGTAAACATTAAATATATCTCAAGTGTGGAACATCATAACTTGATACACAACAATCTCTATTGAAAACTGCTTGACCTGGGCATTTTCACACGCTCACAAAAAGAGTTTTAAAAAATGTTTGAAATATAAATTGCACATCGAACGCAAATTCGCGCAATAAATTAACTAAATGAACTAGTTCACGGAATAATATGCCTCAGTGAGCCCCCAAGGATAATTGAAGTCAACATCTTTACTGATAGCCAAATGACTATCAAGGCAATTGAGTCCGAAAGAGTAAGAACAAGGACGTCATATGTCTGCAAAAGAGCGATCAACGACAACTCGAGAAGTGGGACACTGCGAATCAGCTGAGTATTTGGTAATGAACCAAAAAATATTGTGACAGTAAAAACCAGAGGATTACTGAAAATAAACTTCCATTATGCTAAGCCTTTAGAGACTACAAAGACAAAAATGTGAATCACAAACGTTACACGTAGTACGATTTAAGTTTATCTGTTACACAAACGTTGTCTTGCATCAAAGAGAGATTGAAAGATTATTAATATAAGTTAAAAAAAAAGATTACACGTGCCCCGACGATTAGCTCTAGCACGTCAGAATTGCGGAAAATTCAATTTTTTGAGACGGCTTCTCATCTGCTAACTATTCTTAAATTTATTAGTTTCTCACATAATAATTGGAACTTATGAATTTTTTAATTTACTGAAAACCAGAAGGCAGTAATTCAATTTTGCCAGCTAAATTTAAATGATGTACGCAAAAACTCCATATGTGCAACACACACTTCTACAGCAATTTAGCTCTAACAAAAGGCCATAAATTTACGATGGCTTTTTGTCGTTTATTATATTTTTTCATTAAATAAAATAAAAATAAGTAACACATCAACTGATTTCCACTTAACGAAACAGCTTGATAAACTTTAATTAAGTTTTTAACTCATCGTTCAATAAAATGTATTTTTTATATATAAAAAGATAAGAAGTTATAGCCGACCCATATATAAGGGCAACTACAACACAATATGAAGCCAATAAGGACGAGAATACTAATGAAAATGTATACAAATCCTTTTTTTATAAAAATAAAATAATTTTTTGCAAGTATTTTTTTATGTTTTGTTAACGTTTGAATATCCGAGGACAAATTTTTGTTACACAACGAAAAATAAACTATTTGCTCAACAATAAAAACTTTTATGGTCATGTACAATAACCAAACACTGTATGCATATTAAAGTAGATAACAACAAAAAGGAAACTAAACTAAACACATACTCGCAAGCATTTGTTGGGTTTTTTTTAGTAAAAGACCAAAGACCTTTTAAAGAATTTACATACAATAAATATTTTCCTGTTTGCTAAGCAGTGTGTGCTTGAATAACTTTGATTGTGTCTGGCCGGTTTAATCAAAGACACATTCCATTTTTATTTGTTTTCGATAGGAAGGAAATAAAGGGTTGTCAACATTTTGCGGCTATATATCATTAATAATGCTACAAACTAGCGCTTTCACATGGACGTTCACCAAAAAATGCAAACAGAGCAACAAAAGAATTGAATGTGGGAACCGAGAATCATATATGACAAATCATCAAAATAAGCTCTTCTGTTCCCTTCAGTTCAAACTTACAGGTCTAAAGCTACACTAACCCTTTATAAATTTATTTCGTCACATTAAAAGTTTCATTTTCTTAAACACATCAATATTCAGGGTTGATTATGTAAGTGGAAAGAATTCTGGCTAGTTAGCAACAAAACTATTTATAGAGGGGAATAAAGTATTAATGTTTTCGAACAGTATCAAAGAATAAACAAAATAACCTGAAAAATTTTGCTTACCAAATATCTGTCTGTTAAGAGGAGTTCGAATTTAAAAACTACCAGTTCAACTTCTACGTGCCACCAAAAATTTTGAAAATGCTGTTAAAAATTTTGAAAACCAAAACAATCACCGTAATACCTGGAAATCTGTAAAAATAAAAACTGTACCAAGGAGTGAAAATTTCCCCAAAAATCTAAATTGCATTAAAAACGATGATTCGCCAAATAAAAATTAAATACATTTATTTAAATTAAATAAAATTTTTACCACAACAAAATTTAAAACAAAGACAATCTCAGTTTTTCTCATGACATAAAGCACTGTTCATTTGCTGTTATGAATATTAAAACTTTCCTTGATTGTTCGATATTGCATTGTAAATGAATACTGATATGATTTTATGATTTTTTCTTATGGTTAAGTTGGTATCACACCAACATCAAACACAGTCAAAAACCAAATTCACAAACTATCGTAAAGTCATACGGTAGCTGTGAACAACCAATCACAATATGATATGCTATTTCAAAAACACTACATAACACTTGCATCAAGTTCACGGCGAAAAAAAAAATTACTGTGAAGTCTTAGCATCAGAAATAACAAGCAGTACTAGAACGAAAAAGAACAACAAAAAACCACATATAGGTTAGGTTATGTTCGGTTAGGTGGACTGCTCCCATATAGAGGGTTCACTCGGAGGCCATTAGACCCATTGCGATGTTTCGGCGACCATCTATCTACCTCCACAGGTTCCTATACAATTGCGGGATCTCCATTCCATAAGAACCACCTGGAGCATCTTGCAAAACTTGTCAGGCCCGTTGGTGTCACATCCTAAAGACAGTCTAGGTTCTGAAAGAATCTTTGGCCGAAATATTTGAGCCGCTGTTATGATGCCAACTAGTAGCGATAAAGAATTTTTCCCCAGTGCCAATAGTGCCTTCGCCGTTTCCTAATCGAGTGAGGATCAATGAATTTTTGACAATCTGCTAGTGATTGTCGTGGGCCAGCTGCTGGCTGTTACTTTTCGCGAGTATTCCCGTAAGGTGTTTAAGAGTTCGGCAAAGGAGATATTGACAAAAAATACTAGAGTGTGATAGTCAAAGAACAATTGGTTTTATTATTTTATAACGTTTTCTGTTTGAAAACCAACAACAATAGTTTTTTTTTTCTCTAAAATGTTAGGACATGAGGAAACTATAACATCATAAGATAGCTTGTGAATTAAACTAATGTTTCATTAGAATCATAATATGACAATGTCGTTGATTTTCATTAAAATAGAATTTTAAGCACAAAAAAAAATTTAATTAGACTTAAAATGTTTACACACATTTTACATTAGTTAATACCAAATATCGTTAAACTAAAGTGTAAATTAATTTAGAATTTCCTCCCTGTACTTCTATACGTTTTTAATCTTAATTTTAACAATTTCTATCAATATCTGACGCTTATTTATGGGTTTCATAATATTTTTAGCAAACAGCAGAGTACACAAATATATCAACAACCACAAACTGCAGTAGCACCCACACAAACACATTTAACGTCGGTTCTACTCTTATAGCGGTAAATGTTCACATGAGACTTATAAATTTTGAAATGCAAAATGACACGTGTAGCACTACGTATCATACCTCTAGCAGTTGATATTGCTGTTATTCGTGTTAATGTTTAAAATGTTGTTCAGGTGAAACTTTGTGGAAAAAGTGGTTTTTGTCAAGGTTTTTAAGTAATTTATTCTACTAAAATGTACAATTTTAAAATACTTGTAGCTCTTTTGAGTGTGTCTGGTGATTACAGTTTTATGCTTGTTGGCAAACAAGTTCCTTTTTTTATAGGGTGAATTTTTAAGTTTAAAAATAATCGACAATAAGGCAGGAACTCTCTGATGATATGATGCCGGCATAGGCGAGCGATTTACATTATAGCACAAAATATAGTCTAGATGCAGACACTCGCATGGCTTGTGGTAAATAACCACCTTGCTGGTCCTAATCATGAATATAATTCCCTTCACAAACGCCAATTTATCTCCTGCATTTTCAGCAGAAATGCTGAAGATATGGGTACCCCACAGTGTTCCTAATAGCGGATAAATAACACTGTTCTGATTTAAAAAAACATACGATAAATTAGAAGTATTTGCAGGGCTGAATGAGAATTTGTAATGGGCGTGGTCCCCTTTATGAGCCTTTACACTAGAGTGTTGCATTATAACTCTCGAACAGCATGTTCGAAACAACAAAAGATGCGGTATAAAATTACCTTGCAGCTCAAGAGCTTAAGGGTTATTTGGAAATTAGTGGGGTAGAAAAGTTTTGTATTTAAAAATTCATAAAAAATTTTTAACAACAATAATTTTCGGTTGTTTTAAATAATAGTAAACCAATGAAAATCAAGGCACAAATCCTATTCATGGTGTCATATTTGCTAAGTCCATTAAATGAAATCTGTAGTTGATAAAAAATTAAAAGCTAAATTAAGCTCTTAATATTCTTGATTTTTTTTTATTTAAAGAAGGCAAATAATTTTTTTTTTGCAGAACAGTGTAATTTGCGTCTACTCCATTGTCTATCTAATTGCCTCTCGCGAGAAACAATTTGAGTCATTACATTTTAATAATTTAGTGGTCTAATCAAAGCTATAGCTTCCGAAGGCACACAACAAAATTTAAGCAGGAACCGTACTTCCATGAGCTCTTATCTCCAATAATATAAATTAAATCTCCGGGCCGGGCAGATTGCAAAACATAGTGTAACGTGGAAAGACAAACGACTAATGCACAAATAAATGACAACTACATGTTTGGTGCGAACTAGACGAGCAACAAAATTACCAAGCTAAAAGTAAATGCAGCTTTTCCCGTGAAAGGCAGAGGCCATGAACATTGTCCGTGTGTTAGTAAATAGTTTCCACACACATTCACCCATCCTCATATTCAATCGCTATAGATAATGCTCATACCCTATAAGTCGTCACAACTTTCTTAGCATGAAAATCTCTACAGCCTTCGTAGTAGAGACAGTCCACCAGCACATGGACCAAGTACTCAGATGCTCGCCCAAAATTTCACCAAAACCGCAGTCTAAGCGCTCCAGAAAAACCCTCACTTGACAAATGATGACGAAAATTTGTACCAAAAATCGACATCAAATCAAAATATCAAATTAAGAACCCAATGAATATGCCAGTCCATTAACACCACTAAACACTGTAATTTGATGCCTACAGTAAGGCTGGTTGGTCATCAGGTCCAGTGCGAGAATTTAGCTTATTGACATTCCCCTTAACTGGAATCTATTTATCAATGTTGCCACTAGATCTATAGGTTTTTCTTCACCAAAAGTGGCAACTATATAAAAAAATGTGCTGAATGGTTTTTCTAGCGGTAGCATTTTTTTTAGTTGACATTTTCTAGCGTTTTTCATGGGGAAAAAATCTAAAAAGAAAACAAAGTTGAGAAAATTGTCAGTCAGCTAAATTAAGGGGTAAGGAAAATAAAACGTTGCGAATACCTCCCTGCGAGTAAGTAAAAGAGTTAGTATAATAGTGGCCTTCATTCGGTAGCCGCTAGGAGTAAAATGAGATGACAAAGGAAGGATACTTAATACAATTTTAAGGTCGTTCGTTACATTCCAAAAAAATTAATGAACAAATTTATTTAAGATTTAAGCCACTAAAGAGATCCAAAATATGTCTGGCAAGTATATTGGCCCGTGAGTTGAAATAGAAATAATCATAACTAAATGAAATTTCTCTAATATATATTGACTGCAGTAAAGATGATGAAGATGCTGTCACAAATTTGGATAAAAAAGATTCTGTTTTTTTTTTAAATACCTTAGAAATACAATACCTTTGAGAAGTCATCATTAAGGACAGTGGGCTTGTAAAGCTGGTGTGGGTATTATTACAGGTATCATTTAAGTCAATCTCTCTTCCATTCAGGTGTATTGATCTACGGATCCAAGGTTTTATTAAAATTTCTCTGCTTCGTTTACGAGGAAAAGACGGCTAATTTTTACTTTTGACTATAATATAAACAAAGTTTCTGTTGGACAACGGTCTCCAAATCAACATAAATTTTATCAAACTTTACAACGATATAGCGAAAGAATCTAATTAGTAAATTCAATTTAAGATATCGTACATTAGCGTCAAGTAAAAAGTGCAGCCCCACAAATGATTTGGCCTTCAATAAAATATTCTTTTTTTTTTGTTTCATTACATTACGTGACTGCTTCGGAATGTACACGAGCAGCATTAATTACAATAAATTTGCCAAAATCGTTTATCTTTTGAAATAGATAATTTAAATATACAAAATAAAAACATATACGAACTTTTGTCTCAATAACTATTGTTTTGATAAAAACTTCCCTGTCCAACCAAATACAGTTGCCTGTCCATATTTGCCAAGAAAGATAGGCGACAAAGAGGGATTCTAGGAGTTCAATCTTTTTCACACAATGACTAGTTGGTCATTGATTACGAAAATTAATCCAAAATAAAAATTCTCACAAGGTTAATAGAGAGGAATGGAGTCAGTCCCCAAATCAAATGCTGTTTCGATTATGAAGTTTGGAAGATTTGAGTTTATTGGGAACAAATGAAATTTACTCTAGTTCTCAGAGAGCTACTAAAATGGAAAATGAATGGGTAGATTTGGATTAAGCTGCTTCTTACAATACGTATGTAAAAAATGTCTTAAAAATTATATTATTAACTCCAGCGTACAATCAGTTGTTCGATAGAATAAGTTAGCGGATAAATTAGGCGGATAATTTTTGAATCAGTTAATAGCTGCTAGCTGTTTTTAGATTGCTATCTGGAGGGAAATCGCTTTAGAGTTTTGGAAACATTGTAGTTAATCCTCAATTTGTTTTACGCAAAATTTGTGTACTTTGCATATCTCTAGCCTTCAATTATTGATGAGCTGTACTATGTATGTTTAGTGGAAACACAATCACAATAACTACTGAGAAGGAAAAATACTATTTCGAGTAATTATATTTTCCACTTTATTAGGATGGCTTAAGTAAATAGCCACTAATATTTATAATGAAGCGAGGAAAGTACGAATTTCAATAACCGAAATCAATAATTTCTAGGCCATGGGCGAATGAAAGTCTGTGCATAATGGAATGGAATTATCAGCTGAGTAAGTGCGACTTCAAAACAAGTCCTCAATCACTAAAAATATATCAAAAATTCTACTCCAAAAAGCCAGGCAATCAAGGTATCACTCTTTATGCATAAATTTTTGTTATGCTTTTTCACCTTGATTAGTTTTTCTCAATTGATGTCACAGGAAATATTCTGGGTTAGCTAGTGTAACGAGGCCTCATTCATTTTTGGGATCTCTTTTCTGCCTTAAAGGTTCTTTTGTTTGTTGATGTAGAAAATGTTCACTGTAGGAAATTTATATTCAAATATATTGTTGCTGTCATCATTAACCCATATCCTGTTTATCATAGTATTGCCACGTATATAAAGTGTGTATCATATAATTTATATATTGAAGAATATATACGTAAATTTTAGGTAGAATAAAAAGTAATAACACTTTGCGGCAACATATGTAGGTAAGTCCCGGTGTGTGTATGAATCTAAATGAATTCTATATTTCACACACACATATTTAAATGACTAAATAAAAAAAATATTCAAACAAAACAAAATAATGAAGCCTAATATAAGAAAAACAAAAAAGCATTTAACACTCTGAAATTTTATATTGTAAATATTTATTTAAATAAATTAATCCCTGGGGTTATATAATGTTTCTTTGGCGTATGTGTGCGTCATTAACACATGCATAAAAACATGGCGCACGCACAAATATACAATCAAGAAACTCTATCACCCATTGTGTCTTTTGCTC
The DNA here is from genome assembly GCA_963932375.1 of Phania funesta. NCBI lineage: Eukaryota > Metazoa > Arthropoda > Insecta > Diptera > Tachinidae > Phania > Phania funesta. The sequence continues at coordinate 94,452,839 of OZ010653.1, read as the reverse complement.
ATTCTTATTAAAGCTTGTGCACGCAGACACATACATTCTCGTAAATATTTGCATATTTTTAATCAAATTTAGAATTATTGTGAATATAAAACATTTCATTTTTGTTTTGGCAAATTGCCTTTATATGAAGAAATGTATTAGTTTTTTATTTATCCTGAAATGTTTAAAATTTTTGCTCATTCAAATGCATTTATCAACCTGGAAATTTTTCAATTAACATTAATGAAGAGGATGACATAAAGTATCACATTAGTTTGGTGGTGCCAAAGAATATGCAACAATTGGGGTGGACAAAAAATATTTATGAAATTGTTTTAGATTTTTATTAAAAAAAATTGTAACTGTGATTTCGAGAGTATATTAAGGGCCTTTGAAAGAAGTACGTAGTTGGACTTGTTTCAAATATTCTTACGTTTTGTGAATTGTGAGGAATTTCAAAACTCGTTAGTTATCTTTAAGCATAATATAGAATCCATTGGAGATGACTATAAAATATTAAGAATAAAATCGAATACAATTATGTCAAAGTATTTTTCATAAAGTTGTTTCTGAAAAGTTATAAAACAGACTTTAAAGTTATAACCTAGCAAATCCGCCGAATATAAGGTTTTTCCAATGGCCATGTTTTTCGCTCCGATGCTGCAAAAGTCTCAGAGTGTAGACTGATTACCGCTACTTCTGACTTGGTGAACGTATTTTAATAATGCTTAGTTTGTGTCACTTTGTATTTTATAGCAAACGCTGAAGAGCATTCGATGCATCAAAGAGGGAATGGAAATGGTTTCGGCGGTTTAATATCGTTAATTTTTGCGTTAGAAACAAACAATGCGAAGGCAAAAAATTTCAATCATTAATTACTGAAAGTCCACGTCGAACGCTTATGCAAGTTGCAGAAATGTGGTACCGGGTAGTAGCAGAAATGAGCAAATTACCATGAATACTTTCATGTCGTCTAGAAATTGTTCTAACTTATCTTGAAAACCATGGTTCTTTTCAAGATATTTATCATTAGCAATTCATTGAGCACAATTTTCTCTATATGCTGTATTAGTACTAAAAGCGAGTCAAGTGTTAGTCAACGGGGAGCAGTACAGAGATATGATTACTAACTTTCTCTTACCATAATTGGAAAACATTGCAACCATATGATTTCAGTAGCACGTTGCTACATGCCATATAGCAAGTAATGTACTGAAAACGTTTCACGAAGAAAAAATTTGACGCCCTGAAGGTGTGTATGTCTACGCCGAACCTACCTGTCGACGAGTAATTGGCGAAATATAGACTGATTTGCATAAGACGAATATTTTTCTTTTGTAGGAAATAACAAATACAAAATCCAATCAAACCGGAATTAATAATAATCATTCGTCTAATTAATCTCATTTTCTTCAGGGCCTTATTTTATAAAACAGTAAGCAACGCCAAAATTTATAAAGAAAACAAAAGAAAATTTCAAATATTTTTTAAAACTCTTTGTTATTTTTCATACAAATTTTTGTGAATTTGAACGCCATAAAATGTGAACAGTTGACATCCTTTTCAAAATCCCAAAAATTTTTATGATAAACAACAAAAATTAAAAAAAAAAAATTGTTTAAGTTTTTTATTTGAATTCTGACGTTGCTGTAAAATAGTCTTTTCGGACTTGCCTACATTTTGTAGGAACGCAATAAGATAACAATAAATTTTAATTAGGAAAAAGCCAGATTAAATTAATCTTATTTCTAATTTGGATTATTGTATTTCAAGCAATGGTGAACGAGAATGTGATTGTCATAAAATGTTAAGTTCCAAAAAATTTAAATTGTAATTATTAAATGTATTTTATATATTTTTTATTTTACACCTTGCGAAAATTTTGTTAGGAAAAGTACGCTTTAACTTAACGTTTTATGAAATAGGATCACGAAAGCTACATACATACTTTTGACTAATTCTGCCTTAATATTTAAGGTTTCTTACTGGAATCCGTTCCTCATACTATAAAAAAAAATATATGTTAAAATTGTTGTTAAAAGCAGCCCTAGTAATCAAAGCGTCATCGCAATCGAATGGATAGTTTAAAGCGCATAGATCACAAACGCAATAATTTTTATTGATATAGAGAGAAATAAATTTTATCGACAGCTTATTTGATACTTTTAGGAGAGACTTCTTAAAAATTCATAATTGAGACATCCGGAATACCTACATGATAATTCGGTATCATATTCGATAAATTTTAACGCCATACGGTAACTATCTAATGACCTCTACGGTAGAAAATGTTGGCAGTAATGCATATGTTTACCCACCTGGCCTGAGATTCGAAAATAATGGAAGTTTGGTTCTGTAATACCTAATATAATAAGTGTTCATATCTTTGAAAAATATTCAACATTATATCTAGAATATACATTCGAAAATGTATTGCAAATATTTACTATCATAACATTCGCAATTTCGACTTCTTTTCGATGTAATCCCGAAACATACATGTTGTACTATTTGGTTTTTTTTCTCTTGTGTTTGCTCAATTCTATCAAAAGATTCGTAAAAATATGATCGTGGTTTTATCGAAGGGCTTTAAAAATTAAATAGTTGCTTTGTAGCAATAAATAATGGTTATTACACAGAGTTTTTCCTTCCAATATTTATACCGACACGCATAAAATATGATGATGGCATCTTCATGACACCTATACTATGTTCTCCGTCACAGTAAATGATTTTAGCAAACTGATAATTGTTATTTTAAATCATTTTATAGATTACTTTAGTTACGACAAATGAGTACTTATATATACTCGTATTTTATCAAAACAAAATAAACACTCGTAAGAAGTTTATAGTTGGCTGGAGCAATTTATTTTTTTATTAAGAGAATATTATTTTAATAAAAGTCGTTGACAATTATAACATGTAAAGATGTTCGTTTCTTATCATAGTGTGCTCAAGAGCAGTTATATAATATTTGCATGCTTAGGTTTTGCCTTCTAAGCAATCGCTTAATTTTTGCACGCTTTGACAGTGAAATCGTGTTAAAACAACCCACGATAAGAGTAGTTAATAAGAAAATATTTTGACAAGTTAAGGAGTACAAATGCGATCATTGCTTCCGCATTTGGAATTATAATATGTTCATCTGTAGATAAAATATGATGAACTTTAATAAGAAGGGATAATATTTGTATCACTTTGAATGATAGGATTATGATGTAAATATTTTTATTTATTGGACCCATCAAGTAGCACTTGTTAAGAGACTACTGTCAAATTTTAAACAAGTGTCTTTATCTAAAAATGAAAAAAAGTGAATTTCGAGTGCTCATTAAACATTATTTTTTGCGAAAAAAAAAACCGTCAATCAAACCAAGGGAAAGCTCGATAAATATTATGGCACCATCGATTTTAATAGTAAAAAAAAGTGGTTTACTGACTTTCGTTGGGAACGCTCAAGTACAAGTGACGCTGAACGTCCTGGACGGCCGAAAATGTCAAAAAATCCACGATATAGTGTTGGCCGATCGAAGAGTAGATGTACGTGAGATTGTTGATGCCATAGGCGTTTCATATGGCAGTGTGGTTTCGATTTTAAATGATCAAATAAGAAAATTGTCGGCAAGATCGGTGCCGCGTTGACTCTAAATTGACCATAAACGCAAACGTGTGACAACTTCACAGGATTGTTTGGAGTTGTTCAACCGCAAACCGAATGAGTTTTTGCGGCGTTTTGGTACTGTGGATAAAACGTGGATCCATTACTGTACTCCGGAGACCAAGCAGCGGTCTAGACAATGGGTATCTCTGGGTGAACCTGCTCCGATGAAAGCCAAGGTAAGTTTTTCGGCCAATAAGGTGATGGCAACAGTTTTTTGAGATGCACCGGGATAATCCACATCGATTACCTTCAAAAGGGAAAAACAATAAACGGCGAATATTATGCCAACTTATTAGCCTGATTTAATGAGGATTTAAAAAGAAAACGACCCCATATGGCCAAGATAATACACGGATACACACGTGTGCAGCCTCACTGGCAAAACTCTATGAATTGGGCTACGAATTGGTACCTCAACCGCCATATTTTCCGGATTTAGCCCCTAGTGACTATTATTGGTGGAAAAAGATTTAGCTCCAACGATGAAATTTTTGACCAAACAAATGCCTATTTTAAGGACCTCGAAAAATCCTATTTTTTGGAAGGGATACAAAAACTGGAGAAACGTTGGACTAAGTGTGTTGAGTTAAAAGGAGATTATGTTGAAAAATAAATATTTGTTTGCAAAAAAAAACAGTGTTTCATTCAAAAAGTCACGGACTTATTGATCCGCCCTGCTATTATTTGTATATAAGACAAAAATACTAATCGAAGAAGATCCACATTTCATCATCTATCTGGCGAACATGTAATGTTGCTCTTAGATTATGGTTGGCGTAAACATGTTTTTTCTTTGCGTACAGATCTAAAGAAAAATTATGTTTAATAATTCGTAATTCAGGTATCGGCGAACCGACAACGCTTTCATATTCTGAAGTAAAAATTTACCTTTGCAAATATGTTGTTCTATAGAAATTGTGTTACGTATCTAAATATTTCTAAAACTTTTGTGAAACTCATCATGTTTTTATTTCTACAATAGTTTTGTTCAACTTAATTATGTTATCGTGTATAATTTTCCACAACTCTTGTACTAAATATATAAAAGCGATATTTTAAATCACCCAAATATTTAAAACATCCCCTTATCTAAAATACTCTTTGGTAATTACATTGCTATATGTCCAATATAATCACTTTACTGATAACAATTTCGCAAATTTCAAACTAATTTCATATTAAATTTGTCATTTTCGCTACTCATGTGTAGCTTTAAATATCCAAACAAATATAGTCATGCATATGCATGTTTAGTCGTTTAGCATTACCATAATGTGCAATGCGCGAGAGTATACGGCCACATAAATACAAATACAAATTGTGTGATAAGCTTAACTTTAAAATAAATGAATGTCACTATTATCGTATTTATTCTATCAAAGTAACAGAACTAAACCAAATATGTAGTAACACTAGCTACTGGTAACTGCAACCTATAATACCCAACGTCATCATTACCATCGTTATGATAACAAAAGTTCATCAACATGAACAGTAGCTATAAAAAGGCAACGTAATCATCATTTATATCATGGAGACGACTCTATTCAATTTTGTTAAAAATGTAAAGGAGCGAAATCAGTTAAAATGGTTTAAAATATAAATTTTAGTAAATAAAATATTTTCGAGTTTTTAAAGATGTTTGGGGAAGTTTTAGATAAAGCAAATGTTTTTTGTATGAATAAATTTTTAAAGTTTCCCTGTAGTGTTTCCTTATCACTGCAAAAAAACAAACGCGCTCAGAATTTTAATGTGCACAAAATTGAAGGGCTGTGGTAGTTACATCACAATTACTGTGGACGAAGCGTTTAGATATATTTCGTACATATTGCAACATAATGCCAGATTGCTGACAACAGTGCTGTAGAAGTGGACGTCTGGTAGAGTTGTGTCGCTCATGAACTGAATACTTTAATTGAGTGATTCTCTCAGAAAGGTGGTAGCAGTTGTACAACATTTACAAAGTCAAAAAGCGCTTTTCACTTCTTGTGTATAACACACCTAAACATATTATGTCTTGCTTTACTGCCACCACCTTTTTGATAGAATCTCTCCATAGAGTTTAGCTCTATTTCGAAGGTATTTCCAAGATTTAACGTTTTTCTATGATTAAATAAAAATTAATGATTTCTTTAAAAACTGACATGTGGTCTTGTAATTTGGATGTTAATTATCAAATTTATGCTCTTTACAAAACATTCCTCTTTGTTCAAGCGCGGAACTATAGGACAGGAAAATAAGGCTTAAGGACGATCCAAGCCTCTTCGCAACAATTGTGCTTAGAGGCGAGAGAAAACACAAGACGTGCTCGTTAATATGATCTCCGCAAAGTAGATCATTAGCACGTTCTAGTATTGTTCACAATATGGCTACAGTACATGAAACAATAGAGTAGGAAGTCTGGTAAGCGATTTGTTTGCTAACGTTAATAATTTCATCAATTTGGCGCCTCGGATTTCTGTAATATCACGTCACCCAGAACACTTAAGCTCTTGCATTGATCACTTAGAGGTAATATTTACCCAAAGGTAGTTTCAAACTCATATAGCAAAAATTTATGCAATGGTTCAATTAGACATTTTGGTTTATACTTTGACAATTTTCGGGTGTGATTTTTGTAAAAAAAAATATAAACCTTAAATTTCAGTTACAATACATAAGCCAATGCTATTCATTCCCAACAAATACAGTCCTCTCCTTCCTTATATATAACAAAATAATTGCACCCTTATCCCTCAATCTCAATGCCGAAAATAATACGTAGCTAAATTGTGGAAAAAAAATCTGAAAAATATTTATAATGCGGGTTGATTTTTGACGCAGTGGCAAACAATTTGTTTTCTACATTTAAATACAGACAACTGAAAATAAAAATGTTACTAAAACTCTAATACGTTAAGCCAATATAAATATGAAATTCATATATAAAAGTGGGAACACATACAATTGCAAAGCTAATATACCTACATACACAAACGAATAATAACAAAACAACGCATACATACAACAAGCAAAACCAAACAGAAAGACAGACAGCGACTCGTCATATAGTTAGTTGGTTATACCACAAACTGCAGATAGTTAGATAAGGATTGTATTTGTAACAGTCACTTTATACTTCATATACGGAAGCACTCTAACCCAAACAAACACTTTGAAACATACTCTTTGAAACAATAAAAAAAAGTAAAATACAATTTGAATATGGAAAAAAACTGAAAAAACGGGCAGCAACAAATCCATCCACCATTTTTATTTTAATATAAATATAACTTTGTTAAAATGTTTGCACACCATTGTGTATCAAAATGTTGTTTTTATTCCGTAATATTTTTTTCAAAAAAGCTAGCTATACTTAAATACGAGGTTAAACCCAAAATTACCCAAGCTAGCAAGAAACGTACAAATAATTAGAAAAAATCACTAACAGAAGTAATATTAGAATTCAATTTATAAACTTGACAGAAAATTAAGTTGGTAAAATATTGTGACAAAAGTACAGAGTTCGACGTCTCGTAACATTTTGCACAAAACGTTTCATTAGTAAATTAAATATTCAAACGGATTCTAACCCAAGATAAAAATAATTCAAAATATGAAAAATATAACAGCGATTTAATATATGCAATTTGCAAATGTATCAAAATCAAATTATTTTGGAACCCTCTTTAAGGGGGAATTTATGAGTTCCTTTTGATTGATTTTAGGCAAACGATTTGTTATTTCTGACTATCTTATTCTCAATTAAGCCTCGCACTGCCACTAGCGTTTACTCTCGACTTTCAGACTCTCAACTGGTGACTGGGGACCTTCTTTCTCGTCACCGATCCTCTTTTTAATTGCTAGCATTTGTCTTAGGCTAAGGTTCGTCATGGCATTTACATTTAACAAGTGTCTGGCTTATGCTAGCCAGCGCTGGACATTCACACACAATGTGCCAAACCGTTTTCCGGTGGAAGATCTTTGGAGACTGACCCGTCCACCCCCAGTGAGGTTTTGTTGTTCATCTTTTCAGAATTCCTCCATTGGCCAATAAACACTGTAGTTCCGACAGATATTAACCTCTCCACTTCTTACCAGGCTTCGTTCTCCATCAGGATCTTACGGTCAAACTGGGTTAAGTCTGTATTAAAACTGGAGATCAACTGGTAGCCAGAGTTCACGAATACTTGAGACCAAGCAACCTCTTGGCCACGCTTCTCTGGTCTATGTTGTTCCACCGTGAATCGGGGATTATTTTTATAAGAGAGTGTTAACTTCTCGCAGCTCGACTTACTTTGCCGAACTCCTAGCAGAGACCAGAACTTGATACCGGCCGCTTTCACGTGCAGGTATAACCCAAAACTTTTGTCAGTACACTCAGTTACAGCAAGCTATATCTTTGTGCCTGCCAGCTGACGGTCCTTGTTATATGTTAATAAGTACGATGTATTTATCTTACTTAAACCTCATATTTGAATACTGGTCTTAGAAATTTGTGTATCGATGATGAAGAACAGTAATTGATGCGCAGGTAGAATTTAACTTTTTTGGTGCTATGGGTAGTTCTACAATTCTTGATTACTGTACTTGTTCGCTTATACTGAAGCAATGCCTGCTTACTTTGATAACATGACACTGCGCCTAAAATAAAAAAATTGTTAATAATAACGCTAGGAATGTCGAAAGGTCGATACAAAAACTACATTAAAATAAGAAACACGCATAAAAATATGCAGAAAACTTTCTTGTTCTCACTATACAATCAAACTGTTATCTACGTTAAGGAATTAGTCAAAAAGCAGTGAGAAACATTAAACTGGACGAAGTTAAAAATATAATACGGTGGCAACAGAGGGATCTGCGGGCCGTATTGCGCACGGCGCAAATTTTCTTTTTTTTTTTCAACATAATGCATCAATTCTTCATTACAGGTTTTCAATTTGTTCCTCCTGACCAAATAGGCTTTTACATATGTGACAGAGAAACTAAAATTCTAACGGTTCCTCCAGTGCTATAATTGGTAGTAAGTCTTGTCTATTTTGAGAAGCGGTGGTTACTAACACTCAATGGGTAGTGACTACCTCCTTGGAATATGCCACTGTACAGTTTGCAAACTAACGTCGTCAGTGCTTGAAGACAACGAAAACAAATTATACGTGAAGCGTACAAAAGATGTTACAGAAAAAGTCATCTAAGTGGGAGAGGGAGAGCAAATGTTTTGCCCAGTATTGTTTTTCCTTTAAAAAGCCACAGTTACTTCCTTTTGCCTTGGAATTAGTTTATTTTAATTCACAGATATATAAAAATGTTAGAAAAGGACATTTATTCACAACAATTTTAATCAACTTGGATTTTTTTGTAATTTGAAAAATATTTGTATGTACCCGAACACAGTGTTACGATCACGGATGTTATTGTACCGAATTATATAACGTACAGTACGTTCACGTATGTATGTTAGAATCCGAAAAAGATATTTTTACGTGCTGTACGTTCACGTATGTGACGATTCGAGCCCTGCTTTTTATTCACACTTCAGTACATTATCAATAAATTAACGACAATACGCAACAATGTCCTTTGCTATGACATATTTTATTATTGCAATATTAGACTCTCTCATTGAGTTCTCTGAACTGGATGCAGTTATGGAGTTACTAAGGCAGAACAATGTTTCAAGAACATGAGTCAATATTATGTAGCTTCACAAAAGCCATCATAGTTCCCTAATTCTAACTGACCGCTGTGTGAATACTGAAAGTCGATTCTAATTTGACTAAAACCAAAAGAACGTGAACACAAACGCATCCGACTCCCAACATGATTGATCTTTACTCGCAACTTAATGTTCATGTCCCGCTATGCCTCAGTGCAAATTTATTACCACGTATCACTGGTTTGATAATGAAAACACGAATTCGTTTGCTCCATTTAAATGTTAGAAACTGCTTGTTTTTGCTAAACAATACTTAAGCAAAATATCGGCGAGACCCCCTAAAAAAAGCCGGAAAACTCGACCAATGTGATTCCATGACTTAAATGCAATTTTAATGGCCGCAAAACATATGACATTTTTATTTCTAAAATAAAATATTGCCCTGCAAAGAGTGTACATGCAACAAAAATACCATTAAACTTTAAAACATTACCAATGAGAAAATTACTGCAATCGATGACGATAGATATTCGGATCTAAGACATTTTTAACTTATGATATTCTATCATTTGATATCAAGCAAAGTGCATCGAAATTTCTAACAACGTTGCTCGAAATTAAGCTAAGCCCACTACATTGTACAGCAGTCTGAATATCCCGACATGTTTCATGATGGTTTTGAATTTTTAAAATAAAAATAAATATTTTTTCCGCAATGTTATACACAAATAATAGAGGTTTTTGAGAGCCCCCTAAAGAGTGTCATCAGAGGAAAGGTTCCAAAGAATAAAATGTATCTCTCGAATAAATTATAGTGGTCGGTCATATAAAAACAACGTTTTTCGAACCCTCGTTTCGCTTCGTTTGTCAAGATTTTTACAAAGTAAACATATCGCTCGCTTAAACGAAAAGAAGCGTAGCTCTAAAAATCTAAAATATGAAAGAGAAGTAAAAACTGTTTTTACAAAAACGGTTGAATTTAAAATGCACAGCTCTGAAAGCGAAAGGGAAATGTTTATGTGAAAATAAAACTCTACGCATGCGTACAGTCATAAATGAAAAGGAGTACTTTTAATTGAAGCGACGCAAGTAACATAAAAAGGCATAACGGTATTTTTCCAGTTATAGAAGAGAGTGATGGAATAGCATTTTTTGCGAATTGTTTTCTGTAAAGTGGCTTACCGAAAAAAATATTAATTATAAATTTTAAGCTGTAACTGTAACTTTTACATATTTATGTAACTTTTACATATTTTTTCATAGTTAAATAACAATTTGATATTTTTAGTTTTTAACTTTTTAACGATTAAAGCGATTCGCTTGTTATCGAATATTTTTCATCACAAAAAGGCAAAATATAGAAATTAATTACGATGCGAAACCAATTTGATGAAGATTTTTAAAGTATTTCCAACAATACTTCCGGTCAAAAGTGCTCTCAGCACCCTCGTATTTACATATCTACCTACTTGCCTATATGAGGAATATGTAGAACAGTTTAAAGAGAAAGAAAAATACTCCTACATAGGGGTATTGAAATATGATGAACAACAAAAAAGTATGACTAGAACAGAAAAAACTGTTGACGCCATTATAACATGTTGACTTCATCAGTATGCGTAACAAGTAGAAAAAAAAAACAAAAAAATAGGAAAATAATTCATTTGTACTGTGCAACATTTTGCACAAATTTCTTTGTATTTTTCTTTAATTCAAAATAAGTGCACTGAAAATAGAGGCAAGCCAAAAAATATTGTTAGAATGCGAATGCGATATGCAAATGTACCTGGCATGAGTAGCAAGTAATGGCCAGAGTAGAAAGCAAAACTAAGATTTAATATTTTATGCTGTTGCCTTAAATATTTGTTGCACTAATGAAAATGGATTTTTTTATAATACGCCGAATTTATTTATTGGGGAGCGACAAATATCAAGTTTTTTTTTACATTTTCATATAATGAGTTTTCGCAAGAAAAACACATCGACGTTACCCGTCTCTTATGATGGCTTCTATGAGAGCGCTTTCATATTATTTAGCCAGTGAATGGAATGTTATATGTTTGAGCAGCATGTCTTAATGTCAAACTTTTTTTATTATCATAATTAGTATTGGTTACTGCAAAAATTGCGCATGGAATGCATTTTATGCCGGACACAGTGCGTCTTCAAAGTCGACTCAGCAGGGCTAAACAATTTACTGTAGTATTCTAGCTTGTGCGTTTGTCTATGCTAATCAGACCCCATCACCAAGGTCAACATATCCTAGATTCCGGATCAGCGCACCAGAATCAATGAAAAATTTACGTATCCGATATGCACCACCGTGCGCGTCCAAGGACGATATTTAAACAATGTCATATGGCATACAAACCTAACTATTTGAAGGCTTCAAATGAAAATCAACTTCAAGACCTTGTGCAAAGTTTATTTTATTAAATTTTTACTTACTGCCGCCAGGGTTGTTAGAAATTTTAGTTAACGATATTTTTTGTTTAATATTTTCTCTAATTTTTTCATATAGTTAGTATGTGTCCTAAAACTTACATTTTGCATTTTACGTAATTTAAAGTTTCGTAGAGCAAAAAATATTTCAAACTTCACGTAAAAACTGCTACAAATATAAGTTCTAGAAAATTTAAAAATATATTAATTTAAACTGAGAATTGTGTACAAAAGGTGTTTAACACCCAAATTATTAAAAAAACTAGACTCACATAAATATGTATGTATGTATGTGTATGTATACAAGTGTGGCTATATGTAGTTTTAATAACATTTTCAGATTATGCAGCCGACAACAGATATACCACACATCTGTCCACAAACACAAAAAAAAATGTATTTTAAATTACACACATTTTTTTTAAATCAGTTTAACTATTCTCTTTTAACACAAGGAAAAAATGCAAAAAAAATCTTTAATAGCACGTTTTTAGTATTTAGTAAAATAAACACTTTTTCTGCTTTTTTAATATGTATTTTTTCCCAATCAGAAATATTGCAAAACATATTTTAAAACAACAACATCAGCAATTTTATACTCCCAGCAGGAATAGCATGATTTCAACTTGATCAGTGATGCTTAAAAAAAGGGGAAACTAAATAACAAACAATTGGGTTAAAAGCATGTTTTTTGTTTGTTTTGTTTTTGTTGTGTATGTGTGCAGAACGTATAATTTATATATAGTTCACATTTCCCATTACTCACACGCATTAGATTATTACTATTATGAATTCCTGCGGTTAGCGAGAATAACCTTGTATGTCTTTTATTAAAATTTTTTAATAAAACCCAATCTACTTTGAACTACGGACTTGTGTAATGTTTTGCGATTTATTATCGTTGCAGTCACGTGAATTTTAGTTTTATAACTAACTAAGAGGACCCACAAAGCTTAGCTTTGCCTTCCATATGATTTTGATATTTACTTGGAGTTTGTCTACAAAAGCGCTTTTTGTACTTGTTACCTATCGGGTAAATACATAAGTAAAACCTAAACCTCTAGTATTTCAACAACTCAGTTCCAATAGTTTCAGAGATAATGCGTTCCTAATAAATGCATGAACGATTTTATAAATGCATATTATGGATTAAGCATGTAGAGCTAAACAACGTATGTCAAAAAAGTTATGCAGGCGAAGGTGATAAAAAAATAAGATTTTAAGAAATAAAACATCAGCTTTTATAAGCTTCAAGCCAATTACTTGACTTGAATAAGGAAAAATTTATTTTAGATTGAATTGTTGTTTTGTTAGAAAGAACTTCAAAAATGCTGTTAGACATTTTTATTGCTACTTTTAAGACTTCTTTTTTATCAACTTGTTTTCCGCCTTCCTATCCGTTTCTAACAAGCTATCCGAGACATTTTTAACTACTTTAATATCCGAAGAAAATGGTGGCTAATTTCAGAATTCTACATCATGTTCATAAGTTCATGGTTTTACAGTTTTGCAGGTGTGAATTGAAGTATTGTCGTATTGGTAGGGCCACGGTATACGAACAAATGTGATTTTAAATTGTATAAACGCGCCTTCTAATATCCTTTTGTACGATGCTTCAATCCTTATTGCCGTTTCGAAAACTAAGTCGATAGTGTTATAGTAGGATATGACACCTCATACCATAACTCCTCTCTTAAATTCGTATAACAAAAAGCTGTATCCATCTGCTCGATTAGCATAAGCTACGTTTCGCCAGAATGTACAATTTTGAACCACTTATATTTGTCTTATTAATATTTTATTCCAACATACATCCATTCCTTTAGGGAATTATCGTTTCGAAATCTAAACAAATTATTCGGCTTTATTATTTTTAGCATAAAATCCTGTAGCGGCACCTCAATTATGCGAAGATTAAACAACTCATGTCAATACGGGAAGTTTCGTTGATTGAAAATATAAACCCCAATTATGTATTCAGAAGTAATAAGGTATGTGCTTTGTCATATAAAATTGGCGTATAGATGTAAAGAAGCTTTCAAATAAAGCACTTCGGCAATAATAACTCAAAAACAACAAAAGTGGACATAAGAGGTTCTACAAGTACATCGCCAACTTTAGCCACAATGTAGTGGCGAGCTTTCTATTTTATTTTTAATCCTATTTTTTCCACTGATTTTTCAAACTGTTTTAAATAAATTTAGGAAATAATTAAAATTGAAATAGATTTTGGACATTTCACCGAGATTGATGCAAAACTATTCATTTCGTTTTTTTTCTTATTTCTTAAATGCTATTAAGATAATAAAATTTGACAATAGAGTAAGCCGTTGACCATTATGTAGCTAATAATTTTCTATTATCTAGCGGGGCACAATGTCGTCAATTCGTATATATAGTATATATTACGATCGGCTAAGAATAAAAGAAGCTGCCGTACGAAAATTAAATTTGGTACATATTCTTTACCTAAACAAACAAAGATACAACAGTCTATAATAATATATCTTGGAGTTAAATTGTTATAAAATCCCAAAAATATTTCTTCGAATAAACGTGCAATAACTTGTGCCAACAGTGGCAGCACTTGCTATGTTTTGCTTTTCTGCTTGAAGCAAATCATAGCCTTGTTGTTTTTATTTTTTTACCACAACATTTAGAGTTGGCAAACAACCAACCAAACGTAATAAAGCAAGTACGAAAAATAAAATGAAATTTAGACGTTTAGGTTTTTCTGAAAAATTGGGTAAAGGTTTCCTGATGAGGTGCTTATGAACCCTCAAGAAATAAATTGCATTTATATAAAAAAAATCAGATGGGCTACAAAATTAGCTGGAAAACACTTTTGAAATAAAAATAATAAAATTCAAAAAATCCCTCTTATAAAATGTAATCTAAGTATACTTCTAGCTTCTATATGTTATTTTACTCAAAAATTTGCGGAAATTTCTGTAACAACCAACGTATCAGGTAAAAATGCCTTTTTTCCTGTATAATCAAATAATGCGAAGGCAAGCTGTTCTAGCAAACAGAATTCAATAAGGATCGCATTAAATTTTGCCACCTACAACAAAGATTTATGTCGATGTAAAATGCTAACGAAATAGGTTTGGTGGTCATTTTCTCAGCAACCCTATTTGGAATCTTTTTTAGTTCGTCGGGGTAGGTTGATGTCATTAATGCCCACTACCTTTTGCTTTTATCTGACTCCTCTTCAAGTGCGGTCAATAATCGATGTAGGGCTTTTCTTTTACTGGCCTCTTACATGAAATGAACTGCATTAAAATTTAAACGAACGTTAACGTTCGACATTGTGGGCCAGGCAGTTAAACTATTGTAAGTTCAAAGCCCTAAGCTACAAAAAGCTGTTTAATTTTTATTTCAAAAACCACCCAAAAGGGTCGTCAATTGTCTATGCTGCTTTCGCTTGGCAACACCAAAGCAGAGTTTGTGAACTATAACGTCTACACATTTCGTCAGTATTCAGACGACCATTTTATTTTTCGGATTTCTTTGAACCAAATCACCGAAGTTTTGTTTTTGTTATTTTTTATACTTAATAATAGTTTACTTTATTTTTTTTTAATATTTACTTTATAAAGGAATTGTATGAAATTTAAAAAAAAAATAATATCAGGCATACTACAGAGCGTTCTGCTTTACTAAAAATTAATTCGATATAATACAGTCATGATTTTTATTTCCATTTCTTTGTTTTAATTGACAGCTTTTGCTGCAATAGCTGCCATGTGTTGTGTGGTCCAATGGCCGATCTATAACGAACGGACTAGCCCTTAAAGAGGAACGTGTTATACGCACACATTTTCGTTCGAGCATCTTGAACAAGTTTCCTAATATCATAGGAGCAAATTCCGTTGTAGCAACGGTAAAACAGTGAACACATAACCCAGATTACGTTGATACTCCAGTAAATCTCTAGAGTTGAAGTCCTTACTGCCAGCATTAAGCAGCTTCGCCCTCTCCTGTAAGCAGACGAGAAGTTCCAAAATAGACTTAGAAGAACCAGCGCATACATGGGAATTGTATTCCGTTTTCGCTCGGAAGTATATAGGTGTAATATAACCAGATGGAGTAAAGTAGACCGTTTAAAAAAATCGAGAAACTTGAATTATTGTTTTGCGATGCGAAAAATGTGTATAGTGCATTAACCATCACTCTACATTTTTGAGCTAAGAATATCGAGAACTTCTGATTCTTTAATATTTAAATCACCCATAATTACTATCGTAAGTCTATGAGTACGAACACACCGTAGGCTCCTATGGACTTTAAATTCGATCCTCTTCACACCACGCTAATCAGATATTGGTACAAGACCACGCTTGAGGTCATCATTTTATTTTGTATCTGATGTCACTAAGGCTTGGTCTACTACTGAATAAAAACGAATGTCGAATATTGCTATGATCTTCAAAAAAAAGATAGGGCTGGAAGTTTGATATAGAAGGTAATTTTGAAAAACAAAAAATAATGTGGAAGAAAGAACGACGCTTGTACGGTGCCATCTACAAATGCCTATATAGTACGATCTGAGAAATAATACGAATCAAGATAAGTCCATATCCACAATAAAAGTAACAAGTTTTGGCATAAGTACACACCATACCCTATGAAAGGCCTTAAAGATATTAAGAGCCATCTATCCCCGAAATAATGTATGAAAGGACACCATCTTTCCGAGAGTAAAGCCAGCAGGTCTTTATGCTGGTCACTTAGTAAATTGTTTGATTCTAAATATATCATAAGATGGCATACTTTTCATATGTTAGCAAAGTGCCAAACTAATTGCAGTTGGTTATTGGCGTTGGAAGTACCAACAATAGTGCCAAACGAACGACTCTTGAGAATTTTTTAAAAAGGTTTCTATAAAGTCGGCTTGGCTATGTTGGCCGCCCAGTCAAACCTGTTTCACTGATTTCAATTCACCGGCACAAGTTACACGATCAAGCAGTACATCCAAATAATGAAACAGTGGCCTTACACCCGTAAAAAATCCAACTGAATAAATAGCTTAAAGTCACTGAACATAGGAAATGCCGTTTTGTCCACTGATAGGCGTTTAGAGCGTTTAGAAGAAGACCCATATTTGTTCCAGACAACCTACTTTTAGCGCCTTTAGAACCTTCAACAGGTAGTAACGCACTCACAAAAAATTAGCTTTGCACAGTAGTTCATTGTAAAAAACGATGTCGTCGTTGCCACATATGTGTCAAATAGCAAGTGCCACAATGAACATTTTACCCGAAATATTTGAAGGCATGGCAATCTTGTATTAACGTAAGAGTAAACGGCCATCAATATCGTGCAATTTGCCCGCTCTACCCAACTTATGCACTAATACTCAACATAACCCAGGCCAGCGCCCATATGAATAAAGCCATATTGCATATGCCAAAGGGCTTCGCTTCTGTGTAACACCTTCCACACCGCTTGTTCAATTCCATTACGATTTCGAGCCTTCCTTCTTAGAGTGATTAACATTTCTTTAACATTTGACTTTTTCTTATCACACTTGCAGATAATAACACTCTAAAAACTTTTAAATCAAACTTTAGTAACTGGTTCTTTAAAAATTCATGCGCCTTTCCTCTTTTCTTTTGAATTGACTGCATCTGTAGTTTTTATTTTATTTTTTACCCCAATTTCTAGCACTTTATCAATATTTAAAGATCACATTAGAAATCATTGAGTTTGATATACAAAGTAAAGAGGAACTGTTGCAACAAACACAAATTACATTAAAACTTTTGCTGCAATCAAACGTGAGTGTGAATATTTGCAATGACTAGTTCTCTAGTTGAATACCAACAAATGCCAACATACAGAGACACATTCCTGCGGATGTAAGTTTAATAAGAAAACGACTTCTTGTTCTGTTGTATGTCAAAGTATTTATACAATTTATACAATGCGAAGTAAGAAGCTGCATTGGGTAGATGGGGAGAGAAAACCTAGAAATGTTTCTACTATAAAAGCAAGCCAACAAATGTCACTTAAAAGTGTTCATATGTGTGTGAATTGGCAAACGTATTTTTAGAGAGTCCTAGTATAAGGAAGATGAGCAATGCATGCTTTTTGCCCTAGAAGTCGTTTTTCAATATACTTCTGTATTTTTTCATTATGTTTTTCATTTTATTTGTTCAATCGAACACCACACTTTCTCACCAGATTGTGCAATGGATTTACAAACATATGAAAAATGTTCTGTAACTTTTTGTTTTTGTTTGTTCCATCAAGGCTTCTTTTTATATTTGGAACATGTGAAAAGAAAATCTATCAATAATACACATTGACTTTGGCTTATCGCTGCCGCAATCGATTTCCACCACAATAAAAAGAAGTAAATAGAAAAATCAAAATAAATAAAATGAACCAAAAAAGGAAATAAAAAATTAAGAGAATCCCTTTTGGAAGCTATGAGAAAATTCATTTCAATAGAATGCTGCAGCACTAAAGCAGACACATACACACATATTTTAATACGAAGGCAGGCTGCATGATGTTATTAAGAAAGTGTAGAAGCCAACGTACACAGAAGACATTAGAATATATAGAACAGTACTGTAACTGTAGCTGCCTCAGAGGGAGTGGACCATATAGAAAATTAGTTATGTGACTGGTAGCTCGGGGATCAGACACTGGATGGGATTAATTTACACTTCAAATGTAATTTATGTCAGGTCAAAATAAGATTTTAAACAAGTTGGTTAGTGTTCTTCACATAAATATAATTAAAAAGTAATATAATTTTTTATAAGTTTAACCACTTTACAGACAACGACTACGCTACATATATTTTGCCTTGGACTTTTCGAGTCAAATAAAATTACGTGGCGCACAAGTTTATACTTGACATCTGCAAAATTTAGTAATTATTTACTCCTCATAGGATCAATTGTTCCTCTTAAAATTTTAAGTTTTAACAAATCCCTCTAGGATGGTGAAACAAAGTGATTGCGCCAAACAACTTCGTGCAATTACTATACCTGCTGGCTACTACAATATTCGGTATCATCCTGCAAAAAAGTGAAATGAAAATCCATGTTTGTCAATGAAAGAATGGTAACAAAAGAAAGAAGATTTAGGTGATACCAATTTTAATTTACTTTTTGAATTTAATTGACTTTCAAGAAACTCTCCACAATATGTTTTTTCTAATGAAATCATATTCGTAAGGCGTTTACTGCTTAATAACTTCTACAATCGTAATTGATGGCGCTGTGTTTCAAGCAGCAGCGCACTGACTATTAAGCATTCGATGGCCTGGCCGCCTTGGTTCGTACCTCAGCTGCCGCCAGTCCATAACAGATTTTTTCTGGTATACCTATATATTATCTTTTATTCACGCTAGTATATATCACAGTGCCTTAATTAGTCGGTATCACTCTCACTCTAGGCAAAGTAAAACGATTTATAAAAGAACTATATTATCTGTAAGTAATTAAAAACTGCACCGTTTCTTTCCATGTACATCATCACCTGTCTTCTTTAAGGAAAAGTATCACAATTAAAGGATCGCGCGACTTAACAACTAGATAACTGGAAGATACTTTTATACCTTTGTGCCGAAATAAACTAAGTAGCTGCCTTATTAAGTGGGTCATATTAATTACGCCCATTACAAAAAATCATATGGGAAAAAAATCTAAAAGCAGTGCTCTAAACACGAAGTTACCTTTTGTATTCAAATAAAGATTTCACTGCAGATTAATGTTTTTAAAAATTGAGCGCAACACAAAAAAGAACGTATAATCATTTTAAGAACCCATGAGGTTGCTTGCAAAGTTTGCGGATTTAAAAAAAAACTGCACTTAATGTGTGATCAATTCGAAGTGTAGTAAAAAATTTTTCAGAAACTCGTCGGATTATGGATAGTACGTCTCCTTTGCGTCGTTATACGTACCTTAAACTTTGTTGCTGTAAACGAGAGTATCACCGAAAACCCAACATCAATTCGGTAGTGATAACAGAGTTCTTGTGGCCTCATCTGGACGACATAAAACAATAGATTTATTGCAGTAACAATGCCCATAGTGCACTTACGCAAAGAAAAAAGTGCTTGAAGTAACCATAATCAAAGAGCAACATATTATGATTGATTTATATGGTTGTAAGTATATAACATTATTATTGTAGGTTATAACAGAGCGGTCCACATAGATTAATAGAAATGGAAAATGTAGATGTTATTGATTGACACCGGCTAAGGTACGAATATTTAATACCTATTGCACTAACCACATAAGCCACAGCACTATCATAGAGAAGGTAGTGTGGAAGATGACTGATTTTGTAGAGAAGCAAATAAAGTAAGTTGGCTTCTTGTTATTTACTGTTTTAAAAATGAGTAACTTTGTAAGAAAATAACTGCCACAAACAAAGATCCCCAAAATTGCTTAAACACCCAAGGAATTTTATATGTTGTCTACTATTTAGAGTTATTATATATTTATAAAGTCAAAATACTTTGTTTGTGATTGGAGTTTTAGTTTAAAAATTATATAGTTCAGCTCATCCATGTAGCAAGTTTACGGATAGAAATTGTTCAATGTTTTCAAATAACCATTATATCTATGCCACCACAATATATTATTACAGAGAACATAATATGGCTGACGCGACAGTATCAGAACTATAAATATGGTCATAGTTATAATAATAACTACAACTACAATCATAAAAATAACTATGATATGAACAATAAGAAATACTCGTACAGTAAAGAAAAGAATTCCTATTTTCTAATTAATTTTAAAACAATTTTCATGCCAACCTTCTCAGCCAACAATAACGTTGTGTGTGTGTGGAATATATATATATATATATATATATATATATGTGCACCACTATCTCTTTTTTACTTAAGTATTTAATGTAGTTAAGATGGCATAAACAACAACAACTAAAAACAATATAAAATAGACAACATGAATGTCAGTTGCATTAACATTTCACAATAATACTAAAGCCCGCACTGCAGCTTTGAGCGCAAATATTGAACTTAGCCTACACTAACAATTACATCTACTCACACCTAACAAATACCACAACTACTCCAACCAATACCACCACAATTACCAATAGTAATACATCATTTACTGGTGCCACCAGTGCGATTGCAAGAAATTCAACAGAAATTCAATACTAATCCTCGTAAGCGTTTCTTACAGATGCTAATGGCATTTTCTCTACTGATAAACTCTTTATATATTTTGTTTTACTTTTTAAGCATTTTTCATTTAATTTTTTTCTTCATACTTGAAAATATAACTTCATGTCTTCTCTGTGTTCAATTGCTGTTTTGTAGGAATAAAAAATTATTTTTTCTTCCCCAGTTTTCTGTATTTGTTCTGATGTCTGTAGTTGTTTGTGTTGTCTGTTTTTTACTTTGCTGTTTGTAAGTCTTTTAGCCTTAAGGTATTTTTGGGTTAGTTACTTTTGCTAAAACGTAATTGACTGTCAGGAATTTATTATATATAGCTGGTACTGGAAGCATATAGAAAATATAGGTAGTAATGCTAGAACTTTTAGGTTACTCAGAAGAGGTTTTTCGATTTAGTAGAGAAGGTAGTGTGGAAGATGAGTGATTTTGTAGAAAAGCAAATAAAGTAAGTTGGCTTCTTGTTATTTACTGTTTTAAAAATGAGTAACTTTGTAAGAATTGAACGCCAAAAAAGAATGATTTTAGAATTATGTTGTTTTGATAAGTAACACAGCAAGTCCTTAAGGTAGGTTATACTACTTTACTTTTAAAGCTGTATTCCTAACCTAGCTGTATTCAATTTCAAAGGAGCCTATACTTTCTTTAGCAGAACGATTTTTTTTTTTGTGGCAGAAAAAAGGTGTCGTTCTATTTCAGTTGAATAAATGCTGACTCTTGTGGAAATGAGATCAAGAAATTTACAATTTAATTTTTTGTATTTAGTGAAAGCTTTGATTGTTCTACTTCGACTTTTTTAATCTCAGTGAGTTTTAAGGGTTCCTTCTAAATCAAGATTTAAAAAAGACTTTTCTGCTCTAGAAAATCACTGCCACAAACAAAGATCCCCAAAATTGTTAAATCTAGATTTTCCAGTCTACTACAGAGTCAAAATTTCGGATTCTTATTAGAACCAAGGCTGGTTAATGGCATAGAAATGGTCACATAATGTCGATGTCTTCCAGCCATTCTCTGGAGACCTTACACCCTACATATCTTATTTAATTAGGATACTTATTGCCTTACTAAATTCAGCCTTACTCAGTTTCAGCAGATTCTTTGTTTTAGTTTCATTTGTGTCAAACCATAAACCGTTTGCTTGTTCCACAGTGAAATATGGGTAATTTGAACTCAGTTTTCAAAACCTCAAAAAGTTGTGCATGTGCTTTCACTGTCATAGCCAGAGTATTTGCTGGCCTGGTACTCGGATAGTGTGCAATTTACATGTGTTGTGTAGTCCTTGATCGGCACAAAAATATAAATGTAAAAATAAACCCAAGTTTATGCCAATTTACTTTTATAGCGCAAAATTTTTGGATGGGGACTGGGCCTTATTTTCACATTTATGTTTTTGTGCGAAACAATGATTTCACGATACATGTAAACTGCACACTATCCGAGTACCAGGCCAGTACCTAATCATCGAGACTATAGTAGAAGTGTCCCATACAAATAAGGGGGCACCCTTGTTAAAAAGTGCGCGTTATAGATTATTCTGTTTACTTATTCCCCTGTATACCGAATTTCATGTCTCTAGATATAGTGCAAGTGCCTCATAATATTGATCAGTAATTCAGTGAGTCACTTAATAGGCACTTAAATACATCTTCATAGATCGACAAGCTTTTATGGATAAATCTTAAACTTAACCTATGCAGTAAAATTTCATTATTTTATGATCGAATGGTTAGCCTAGAACTTGGCCTAGCGCAGTACCGTGCGCTCTAATAGCTATGTTGCATTCTAATTCTTTCGAACTCTGTTCTCAGTTGACTAGCAGTGTAGATGCCAAGTTTCATTATCCTGAGCCTGCGAATAGATCTTCCTTAACTGAAAGGTCAGTCAGTGGAAGTATTTAGAGAGTTTGGAAGTTGGTGATTTTCTGAAACCCGCGTCAATAAAATTATTCTTCTCATATTGCAGTCCAGCAGGTTCGCTATATGCTGATAAAGGCATAGAAGGTCTGATAGTATCTTAATCCCTTCAATATGACAACTCTGATGAAATACGGTAGGCATTTTTAGTACCGTGCATCAGCAGAACATTAGCTTTCCTAATACTCTTGTTAAATTGATATTGCTAACTTAATCACATTGTTACACCCAGGAGGTGTAAGAAATGCTGTAAAAAACCTGGATATTGTAAAAACACTCGGTAGATATTTGCTCGCTTCCTTACCCTCCACATACATACATTCGAACATCATCGGATCCTAGGAAATATATAAATTCTCCTTGGCTTTAATTAAAATCTTACACTCTTCTTGTTCTACTAATTGCTATTTTACAATTAAGCAAATAAAATATTAAAACAAAATATTTAAATAAATTTTATAAAATAAATATTTTCTTAAATTTATTTTTGTTTTTTATCTACAGAGAAAATTTTTATTAAACTTTTGTTTGCTAAAGAAATTTGAGTAAAATATTTATTATTTTCTTTAGTCTTGGGAAATAAAGTTGATAATTTGTAAAATTTGTGTTTCCCTAAAGAACCATACTCCTGCAGCTTTCTTTTTCTAATTATTATACAAACAAAGGCATACGGATAGAATTTATTTTTGTAGTTAATAAGAAAAGGCCTTTCAACACCAGAAACAGCAGCACACATGTGTGTGAAAAACAAAAATTTTCTTTAGAAATATTTTGAGTATTTTTTGTTTTTCCCCAGCAAGTTTTAGCTTTTGTGTTCAACTTGTAATTTAATTTAGTTCAGAAACAAAACACAATAATTCCAAATGAAGTTTTAGTTTATTAAAGAACAAATTTCATGGAAACAGAAATTTGCAATTTTCTTAAATATTTAGGAGTTTAAAAATGTTCACTAAAATTTACACACAGTTTCAACAAGTGTGATAAGTTCGACCAGTACCGATATAAACACTGGAACGAGCAGACTCTGGAACTCAAGTCTCTGACTGTTTGTTGGTGGGAAGGTCTTGGTACAGGTTCAATGGATTATTGACACCAGGAAAATGCATAGCTCCAAGCCCCTCCGCAAGAGGGACCAGGCAGCCATGATCTTGAATTGCAAACAATACAAATGCAAATATGGTAGTTTCTGGTTTTGTACCTCATAACGAAAGACGATTTGCCAAAATCTGACAGATAAACGACTTCAGCATATTCTTTTGCGAGTGCAGCAAGGTGAGTTTCTAGCGACTCGCTTCCACTGATTGTTATGCATCCGCATCCAAGGTCATTAATATTTGAGGTATGCAAGTCTCTACCCCTCTCTCAAATAAAACACTTGATGAACACATTATAAGCCGTGCAACTTTATTTACATGGTGTGATGGTTTTAATAGACTGGCAGAGAGTAGCGTCATGGGTGCGGGTTATAGCGGGACAGCGAAAGCAGTGAATGGGACCAATATTCTCTCTCTTACAATCTTCTTTAGCTATCACTAGCACTGCTCTAGAGAAAATCTCACTCCCGAAGTGTAACTTCGGTACCTAGCGATATAGTAGAAACCGTTAGAAGTATATAGTTTGGTCAGGGCCACTACTCTCTCTGCGAAGTATGATACTCAGGAAAGAGGCCTGCCTACGAAGTCGAACCTCGGGCGGTGATTATGGAATAGATCCTTAGTTTTTAACTAACTTTCTCTGTAAAGTACAATACTCGGATGGTAAATCTACTCTCGAAGTCCAACCTCGGGAAATAATAGGACCAAGTTAGACTATCCGGAGTAATAAGCTCTTAGTTTAGACTACCGTTAGAGATATGGGGGTGCCTCTAAAAACAAAACCTATATAACTCAAAATAATACAAGACTCACTGGTACAGTGTCCTATAATTATAAAAAAACAGTCTAAAATATAAATTTGTTGGTGCAAAACGAGCCTCGCGACTTTTGTCGTCACAAGTTCCACTAGAAATTAGCCTTCTATATTCAACCAGATCGATCGTGCGACTTAACAACTAGAAACTGTTTTTTCTGTACATTTGTCCTATGAAATTTTTCGTCACAAGCTTTGGGTATTGCAACGAAATATTAGTGCACTAAGCATTTCGAGTAATCTCTGTGACCATTAACTTAAAGTTGTCTTTAAAAATTAAGTGATAGACATCGATTTACCGACTCAACTAAAAACTTTTTATACTTAAAAAAATTTCCTTTGTTCTTTCAAATTACATAGAAACCTAAAGCTTTAAAAATGACTTTGTATTTCGGCATATATTTAATTGTAAGGGCCTTGAACTTGTGTGTGTACACAAATGTTTTTATTTCTAAATTCTAAATTTATTTTATATAATTTTACGGTATTAGTTGCAAAAAGTATTTTAATTAAATGAATACATAATTAAAACTTGTTTTTGAACAAAAACAAAAAAATGTTTATTGTGTTCATTTGTTAATTTAGCACAATAAAAGACATTTAAATAATTTATTCAATATAAAACTAAAAAAAAAAAACCTCAACAATTTCGTAAAAGTTATTTGAAAATTTTCAACTCAACACGCACACTTTTTTCTTTTTCGGAACAACACAAAAATACCACAAACTTTCTAAAACAAATTTAAATAAAGTTTTTTTATTTTGTTTTGTTTAACATATGTTCCTCTAC
Source organism: Phania funesta (assembly GCA_963932375.1). Lineage (NCBI taxonomy): Eukaryota > Metazoa > Arthropoda > Insecta > Diptera > Tachinidae > Phania > Phania funesta. The sequence goes on along the minus strand of OZ010653.1, from coordinate 94,427,324 downwards.
ATACAAACAGACTTGTGTCTCTGTGTGTGTAGGTGCGTGTGTTACTACATACAATGTAGCATTTGTAGGTATTTTTGCTTTTACATATACTCGTACATATGTATGATGATCCTAGTTATAGCAACATGTACATTTCACCTGGCTATTGTCCAAACAATATGTTGTAAAACTCAATTATAAATCTATATTCGAATGTAGCATGCGTACAAAGCATTACACTTGGTCCCAAAAGTACGGCTCAGGACTTCAAGAACGGATAAATTATTATTTATTTAAAATCGGAATACATGAGATATTTGCCTTAAAGATGAAAATAAAGAATAATATTTGAACAGATTTTGGTTCGATTTACTGAACAATACATTTAGTTGATTCGTCTTAAGATCAAAATTGTTGTGCAGTCAGGTCAAATGCCATTCGATCGACGTAATAATAGTGATCGCCTGAGATTATTTATATGGAATTTATCACCATTTGTTACACTAATTAGAGATGTTTCCGCCAAAAAGAGAATATTAACTCGCAGCGACGAATACCAGCTCACAATGTTAATGTGGGGGCACGGCTGGGACTTACGCCCTATTTTTTTCACTTGCTATAGCAACGAAATTTCTTTTGTTTTAGTTTGAAACTTTCCTAAGTAAAATAAAAAGTAAAACACTACATAGTCCATCTTGAATATACCGCATTTTTTTAAAAACAATATCGAGGACACGTTGATCTTCTATGGAATATGTCAAAACTATCGTTGATTAAGCTAACGCAATTAAAAAGTCGGAGAATAATTTTGATATTTCATTTTCGGGCGTTAGTACCGCCAATCGCGGAGTGTGTAGGATGGTACAGTAATATTCGAAAGCCAACAAAAGTCAATAAACTAACTGATATCCAAATGGCGATTGTTAATGAACGGGGATGTACTCTGGCAATCAATTCCGGAGGATCACAGGAAATAAAATTAAATAAAGCAAAGCCTATACGGCCTACTACGAGCGCAAATGGGCAAATATGGTCCAAATCGCACTGTGGAATAACGAAGCGATGGGAGCAATTACTAGAATCTTGTGAGCGGACTCAAACGCAAATAAAAAGAAGAGTCTGCTGTAACTAAACAATGCCGAAATAAATAAGATTTAAAGTTTGAATTAAAAAAGCAAACTTTTGCTTTAGCAGGATATTCCAGCATTTGCAAAAATAAGATCCAGGAGGATACGCAAGAATTTTTCTCGAAGCACTGAATTTATAATATGCAAAGATGTTTTTTTTCTTTGATGCATAATGGAGATCGTACAACAATCCGAACCACTGTATATGACTCTTCTCAACCTAACCTATATTGAAAAGTATTTGTCCAAGCGGATTTTGCTATTAACACAAATAAATAAATAAAATCTTTCTAAAGGGCCTTTTGCACTATTAGATACCGGAAAATGACCTGTAACAAAGTTCGAGTAATATAAAAATATGAAGTAAAATCAGGATGCAATATAGTGTGAAAGGAAAGGCAAGTAAAAAAAAACCAGCCAGAAAAGTTAATAAATTCTGGGACTTTTCCTTTTGTGCGGGTTGCGTTTTTACAAAAGCAAAGAAAAAAACCAAAATCAGCTGCTGAAGAAATAAACAAAGCGATTGGCATACCGCCGATAGCGGTACTGCTTAGCCATCAACGCCGAAAGGCTTCTTCCTCTGCTACTTGCTCTAAGTAAACAAACACGTCTTACTCATTTTATTTTAAGTGTGATTGTGTATATACTCAATGTAATTTTAATATTTTTAATAGTCAGAACGATTATCATTAGGTGCCTCTCTTAAGGTTAAAGGCAAAATAAATTATAGTATGTTGTCATGGTAAGTCTGTTATCGTGTCTTTAATTCTTGCTTTACTTTCGCCCGTATATCTTTTTATCCTTCAATACACTGAGCTTTTGAAGTTATATTGAAAAATAAATGCCGCGGACTTGACTAAATCCGCTTAGAATCTTTATGAGTTTAAAGTGCTACTTGTTCTGGCCAAGCTATTTTTCAGGAAACTGTGTGTTCACTCTTCTTAATTTTCTAATCTTGGGATTTAGAAAAAGACGTTCTTTTATATTTGACAATCCTAGACGTTGGTATCATTATTTAGTAGAGGTCTCAGTGTTTATCCGTGTAACAACTACTGTTGCTTTTCCTACAAAAATATATATTTTTTTTTTTTTGTTTTCTGACAAGAGTCCTTGCAACAATCGTATGTCATTATTATTTTGCATTTTTATTTCCTACCTGATTGGTTTACTTTTATTTTTGTTTTCATGTTTCCCAAGTGACATTGATTTAGTAGCAACAATGTGGTGTAATAAACTTTTGGTAAGACCTGACAAAAGATTTACTTGAAAGTAAATGAACTATTGAAGTTAATTTGTTAAAATAGTAGTAGAAAGAAAATAGTTGCAGACTTAAAAGGACTCCTTTTATAAATATACTTGCTACCAATTCAATTATAATGATGTAAGTTTAAACAGTAATGAATCTTGGAAAAAGAAAGTTTTATCAAATATTTAGGAATATTAGCTGAAAGATGAATAAATATATTTCGGGTGTTTGTATTTTTTTCTGTATCACAACTATCAATATCGATAACTATTGTGTGACAGCTGAGAATATCATACTGTGTAGACATTTCTGTTTCGTAAGGTTTGGCAAGTCATCATAAATCGTTTAACGTCTAAACAATGCTTCCAAATTTTGGAAATTTACTTTTAAAAAAATAAATCTGTTCGCGAAGTTCATAGAGCACTTTTTACGGTCAACATAATGTGGCTGTGCTGTTAAAAATCTCATTTCTGATTACGTCAATGAGTAAAATGGTCGTATTTGGAGCTAAGACAATCCTTAAGCCCTTAACGAATCACCATTATACCCATCAAAATTTACTGTTTGGTGCGGTTTACACGATGGCCCCTTCATCGGTCCTTACTTCTGTCAAAATGAGCTGCCGTTACGGTGAATAGCTAGCGCTATAAAGCCATGCATACTGAATTTTTGACTTTTGAAACTTACCATGCAGCACATTAAAAAGTAATTTATTGTAAAATCAAGTTGGTAACAACTTTAGTTTTAGAAGTGATTCTGCTTACTGGCCCCCCTTGGTCGTGCGATTTAACGCCTCTAGATTACTTTTTGTGAGGCTATGTTAGGTCGTTGTCTTATGGCGACAAACCAGCAATTCTTGAAGCAATGAAAGCCAATATTTAAGCCAGCATTAACGTCATACAGTCAGATTTATTTAACAAAGTAGTCAATAATTGGACTGATAGAATGGACCATATAACTCGTAGCCACGGCGGACATATGTTCGAAATCATATTCAAAAAATAAGCTACATGAAATTATCTACCAGATTATAATAAAAAAAAATCATATCAACAATATTTATATCTTGTATTATAATTTTAAGTTCTCTTGTAGCTAAAAAATCACCCGGTATATAAGACAGAGATTTATTGCTAAGAAACCAAGACCCATTTAAGGAAATGTACTATGAAATTTTCTGACTTTTATTTTAAACAAGGAAACATTAGGTATTTGTAAAAGCTATTTAAAAAAGATATAACAAAACTTTTCTAATATATTGTTACAGGCGTGTATAATTTTGGCAAAATCATCACGTGTCAAGTTTAAATAATTTAATAAGTCGTGCTTTGATGTCAAATTAAACTAGATAAATTTTTATTTTAATTCGCTATTTGAAGTATAATTTCATTGAAATGTTCTGAATGTCAGGAAAAAACAATGGGCTAATCACTTCGGCCACATCACCCTCATACTTTAAATAAATACCCAAAAAATTGTTCATATTACGTCTATTAAAAACATTTTGTGGGTACAGTTATCATATTATTTTTGCACACTTCAAATACTTTGTTTGTGTTTAGAATTTTGGTTTAACTTAATGTTCAAATCAGCCTTATTGTTATTTTTTTGTTGGAAATCATTTAATGTAAACAATAACAATGTAAACAATAAAAAACCTCAATATGTCAGCTACATCAATATATTGTTGCAGAAATAATAATATAGTTGTCGTGGCCATGTAACAATCATTTTTTTTTTTTAATTATTAAAATAACTTTTGCCCCAACGGACCAATTATGCAACTCAGAATACTTGTTATATATGTTCAATGCGAAATCCGCGACCATGTTAAACGACCTGACATCTCGTTGAACGTCGCCTACATACTTGGACTGAGAATACGCCATAGTAAATAGTTTGACATAAGCTCATCATAAAAAATACTACCAGTGCTACGGCTAAAAACTACTGTCATCTCACAAACAAAAAACAGAAAATTGTGTTGTCTCTATTTCAATACCCCTGAACTATTTTTTGTTTAATATGTTCATTATTACTTTACCAATTTTTCTTCCAATTGTTGATATGACAAGCCTCAAGGACCTCAAACTAGGCTATGAACTTTTACTATAACGACTAATAAAGACTTGCCAAAAATTGCCTGTGTCATTCAAACATGAAAAAAAAACACTAAATTGGAATAAAGGTCGCCTGCTGTACCGTATGTGGTTTCGAGCAGAAATATGCTATTTTTTAGCTCAAACAAAAACAAATCATTAAAAAAAACTTGCATTCATTTTCAATATTGAGCCGAAAAAAACGGCAGAAAAAAACTTAACAAAACTTTTCCCCTACTTTATTTGGCAAAAGTCACCAGCTACAACAGCTGTAGGACATACGATGTTATAAGTGTGAGAAACAAAAATCAACTGACAATATAGAATATAAAACTGAATAATAGAAAAAAAATGTTTCTGTTTGGGAGGGAGGAATACACAGGAAGCAAATTCTGTACTACTGCTCAGTTCATGTGTTTGCAGTGAAGAACAAAACAAAGGGTTAACTGAAAATGTTAATAGCATATTATTAAGCAATGAATATGAAAAAACGTATTTGGCTTTAATTTTTCTCCGCTGTAACAACGAAAATAGAATTTGGAAACTAAACAAAAATATTTATATGACCTTACTTTATTTCCACTGTAAAACAACACATACTCGTACACTATACCGGGTTGTTTATATAAATATTTACAAATATTGGCCTTGTAGTGCAGGGATATAAAAAGTGCAAATTTACGATTAAATTTTCAACTTTAAAAGCATAAATTTGTATATTTATAGTCATGTACTCATATAGTTACACTGCTAAGTCAGTAGGGAACTTGAATATACAGAGCAACAATGTTCAAATGAAAAATTTATAAATAATACAACATTTGAAACTTGTTTGATATTTTTTCTTGCTGCAGTGAATTTGGCAACTCATAAATATTCATAAATTTAAACTTATAAGTAGAAATCTAAAATATTGGGTGTTTAAAAGAAAAACTAAAAAAAAAACCATAAAAGTAAATCAAGCATTCAAAAGTAGTTTGGAAAACTTATGTTGAGATAAAGAAGGTTTGCGAAACAGAATATATTTTTATAGTGAATGTAGAGCAAAACTGATGACGGCTCAGGGTAAGACTTAAGATTAAAGGCAAATTTAAAGCTCGAATTATGGTAAAAAACACGTAGGCTTGCGTATAGTTTCACAAAATAGCACTAAGAACATAACAATTACCGAGTACTTAATGGTTGGCCATGTAGTGAAGCAAGCCACCTAAAGTCGCCAAGAGTAAACAGATGTTGGTACAAACTACACCATTAAATTACCTGAAACTTTTTCGATGTATAAATAGACATTAGTTGGTATTTTTGAATGCCAATGGGCTAAAAATATGGTTGAGGTAATCATACCATGTTTAAATTATATGTTTGATGCATGAATAATCCACCAAGTCAAAGTCGCTGAAAATCAAAAATGAACAATCACCCAAGAATTTTGGGTCGTAATAAAAAAATCACAAAATAAAATTAGCCAAATCAATCTAAAAATTATGAAGAATTAACTAAACTAAGAAATGTACAAGCCCCCAGAATTCTGCGCAGTTGTTCACTATTTCACTGATTTTGTGGCCTAAATTTTAAGCAATTTTGCATTGGCGAAAGTTGATGACACAATTGTTCCACCAATTATTAGGTATTTCACTCATTTATTATAACGTCTTCTCGTATGCTCCCCGTGGTACATAAGATATGAGAACATACATAGGGATCTAAAAGTTCCCATTATCCACGAAGAAGTTAAAACGTCCAAATACGTAAACAAACTAGTCGCACATCCCAACACTCTAGCACGCAATTTATTTCAATTTGACGGTCACCAAACAACTGACACATTGAGCCTGGCGAGGCGGCTCTTTCTACACAATAGAAGATAGATTAATAAGATTTGAATACGTAAAATTAGTTATTACATTGATAATAACTGGTAAATAATAATTTAGAAATAAGATTTGAATACTTATTGCAAATATCTTTTAGTAGAAAGATTCAATAAAATAAAATTTAAGTATCTTGCGTAGCGGGCTGTTACTATTGAGCAGAAAATCTTTGATCAAGTTTTTTTGCTGTATGTCGGAGACCGGCTTCACTTGCGTACGCTACTCTGCATGGTAGGTATTGGGCCGGGCGCAGAATCTTCTCATGGGGATATGACCAAAAGCGTTAATACTGAAAAAGCTCTTATAAATTGTCGACCTACTGCGAGTCGTAGCTATTTTCTACTGTTGTGTCTGTCCATAACCGGGGTCTTAATCAATGCAAATATCGAAACCGGTTTTCAACATACCCCAGAGGAAAAATCCCTTCGTCCACCCGAAGGCCCACAATGCGGGAAAGTATGGGAAAGCGAAACAGATATTGGATATAAGCCAGAGAAGAAAATTCCTGTGTCCGGCTGAAGACCGCCAATGCAGAAGAGCGTGTATAAGCGGATACTACTTGGGACATACACAGGAGTTGAAACTAATTGCTCCCGCAGAGGCCCGCTAAACGATGCCGGTTTCGAACATACCCTTCACTTATGCAGTAACAAAAGTATTTTTCAAATCGCTCAGAACAATAACCTAACAATCGCTTAAAAATTTTGTGTGATTTCACATAATGCTAAAATATATTTACCCTTTCACCCAAAAAAAAAACATATGAAAAATAGTCCAAACTAAGTAATTTACCCAAAATTCAAATGAACAATGTTTTCGAATTTAATTCGCAATAGAAGAATTTTATTTCAATGGCTGGTACTGATATTCATTTACCAGAATTACTTCCGTAACTATAATCGAGTTATACGGTACTAAATCGCACCGATCAAAAATTCGATTGGCAATAATTGTGGTTGTCATAACGGAGCCTTTTCCTCTATGCATTTTAAGAACAGAAATAAAGTAAACTTTTGTAACATAAATTTTACTGACTCATGTAAATTGTTTACGAGAAAAAATAAATAGTTCTCCCTCATAATAATTATAAAATTACAATAGACTGGACACAGCCATCATAATACTTTTTTTTTCAACGTAAAACTATGCAACACATTGCGATGACTTTTAAAACAATGCAGCCAAAAGTATTAACTAAAATCTAATTCCAGTTCTTAATTTAATTGATTTTATTTTCATTTTTGCAGAAGAGAAAAATGTCTTATAAATACTTTTCTTGAACAAAATTCTAGAAGTTTTATTAAGTTCCCCTTTTTCCAGCAACACACAAATTTCCTAAGAATTCCTTTTATAATAATAAAAACAAAAGCAAAAATTCAACAAATTGACTAAACTTAATGAATAAAAAATTGTTTTTAATAAACCTAAATATTTTGAAATAATTTTCTAAAATTTATACCTTAACCCTTGGTAGCAGCTACAACATACAAATGTTGCCAACTTAACAACAAACAACATGTTTTGAAATTCAGGTTAGATTTCGTAGTAAACTACAATTGACCCTATTTTTGTTTTTAATCTAAAAATTTGGCACGAGCAAAAATGTGTATGAATTAAATGTCACAATAGTTGTTTGCATTGCAAAAATTGTAACAAGAGATTTGAAAATAAGAGAGGAGAAACGGGTTTGTTTGGAAAAAAAAATATATAAAATAAGTTCAGAAGCCAGTGAAGGAATAATAAATTACCGCATTAAATTTAGCACATACAAGAGGGACTTGAGTACATTATACAACAATAAGTAACTAAATAAATAAACAAATATTGGTATACTTTAGGGTGTTGCTTTAATTAAGTCTCTTGTCGATTTAATTACGAATTTAATCAGAAATCAAATTAAAAACTTGAACAAATTTTAAAATACAAATAAATAACATATTTTTCCCTTGAAGTCGCGCTTTATTTAAGTGTTTATGCTTGCTATTACCACGTTTATACGCTCGTCTTATTTGCAAATAGAACTATTTGCAAATAACTAATTCACTGTTTATACGGGAAATTGCATACAGAACTTATGTTATTGTAAGTGATGCCAGGTGACGAAAATATGATTGTTTGGTAAGCTGCTATAAAAAACATATGTTTATAAAAGTGAAAGAATTCATAAAAAAAAATTAAATGGCAAAATGGAAAACAATAATATTTTTGGCAATGCAATTAATACGAAAAAGAAAAAAATTATTGCACAAATATCTCAACAAAATGCACCAAAAGTTTTTGATAGAATGCAGGCGAAGGCAGCGGAGACATCAAATCATCCTTCATTTTAAATATGACTATTTAATTTCAATTGCTAGTGCTATTATTAAGCATCGCAGAGAACGCCGATTTAAGGCACGCCCAAGGAATGACCAATATTGGACTTTAATTAAAGAACCAAAAAACGAGGAGCTTTATTTTGAGTCAATGCGTATGACGAAATCTTCATTTATTACGTTGTGTAGCTTCATTATTCCATATTTGCCAAAACAGAAGCTACATCTTACTGTACCTGTTCCTGCGAAAAAGCAAGTTGCTATTTGCTTATATAAGCTAGCTTCATGTGCAGAATATCGAGTGGTAGGAGATGTTTTCGGAGTCCATAAATCCACTGTTCACAAATATTTTCATGTCGTATTGACACCACTGATGCTTGTAGGTGATCCTGCATATCCTTTACTCCCATGGTTATTAAAGCCTTATACTGGTACACTTACACGCACTGAAGAGTCGTTTAACTGTCATTTGAGTTCCGCGCGTGTGTGTTGAAAATGCCTTCGGTAGGCTAAAAGGAATGTGGCGCTGTCTATGTAAACGAACAGACATTTCCACCTATGTAGTTCCTAAAGTTGTAGTAGCATGCGCGATTCTTCACAATTTTTGTAAAAAACAGAAAGAACGATATTATCACTCTTGGAACGAGAATGAAGAAAGCAAATATCTTTACCCACAACCCAATGATACAACGTCAGCGAAAGTTATTCCTTTTAACCCCAAAGAATTAAGAGATAATATAAAACATTATTTGGAAATGAACTTTCCTCTCCGTGAAAATAAAACATGTTAAAGTTATTAATTTGTAATTCAATGTATATATTTTTTAAATAAAACAAATATAAGAAAAAAAAACTAGAAACAGCGGCTATTTTCATTTTTAATTTTTAACATTTTTTCGGTTTTTTTTTTTTTTGCTTCCAACAATTCAATAACCAATTTCTTCTTTAAACATATGTTGAAAAATATACCTGATCATAAAAAACACAGAAAACGTTTATGAAGTGGCAACGTCTTATTTTTTATTTGCAAATAGTGTCGTTATTCACGACTTGTTAATTGCGTTAATAAGTTACAATAAAAAAGATATACGGCAACATTTTTCTTTTTTATTTGCAAATAAGACGTGCGTATAAACGGGGTATATGTCCACTATTTGAAGGAATTTTTCATTGGTGGTTTATTAATGTATGGGGGGATATCGAAGCAGACCACTTACTCTGAATTTAAATAAAACAAAGTACGTGTGAGATATAATTGGCAGTTTTTATTCGCTTGAAAGGATTATCGATGCTAGTATGTATGGAATAGAACACCATGCAAATGTCTGCGGCAATTTGGCTGGGTAGCGCGCATGCCAAATCATAAATTTTTCATGACTGTGGCCCATAAATTATACTGAATTTAACAGATGGCTTGGGTTATATTGGCTTTGGGGGCCGCTGTAGCTTATGGCTTATTCGCATAGACCTGTGCACCATCTCTGCAGAATGTCCGATGTAATATTAGCTGTATGACACGAAGCGATGGCCTGTTGAAACCATACGCCGCTGGTATTCATGGCATTCAATTCACGCCAAAGGAACATGGTAATCATCGACGTAAAACGCTAGCTGTTGACAGTGATTGCCGGACCAAAGAAATATCGATCGATAACCCCACCAGTTAGTGACCTTTCCGCTATGCATAAGACGCTGATATGGATTGGTATCGTAATAAATTCAAAAATTTTGTTTGTCGACATACCCTTTCATCCAGAAATTAGTCTCATTAATGAAGACGATAGTTGGATGAATATTAAGTTCATTTTCCCACTGCATTTTGATTAAACAATTTTATAATTTGCACGTGGTATTGAAAGCTACATCCATCTACGGACATTTGGCAAAACAGCCGGAATGAATGAGAGCCAATTCGCCAGATGCAGTTTCATTAATACGGCGATATCAACTGCCCAAGTTCGAAAGTCCCTACTGGAAGACCCGGTACATTTCTTAGACTTCTTAAGATAACATTTTAAGAATTGTATGTGCCAGAATCGTTTTCCTTGGCTTCGAATCCGTAAAAAAGTAAATTTCTGTGAAGCTCATTTTAATCTTTGATTTGTGAACAGAGGCTAATATAGCAACACAAGAATACAAAGAAGCTTCCCAAGTGCACTGATTTTTTAGCAACATGAAAACAATTATAAAAAATTTTTTTTCCAGAGAATTTTAATGCTAACTTTAATTACAATGGACTGAAAACAATGCGCACCATTGTGTATACCTACCAGACTACATTACAAGAGTTGGCTACTATTTATTTCCATATAAAACTTTTCAGGTCGTCCGCGACGATGAAAAATAGAGAGTGATTAGTGCAACCATATTATGCTATTATCTCTTATGTTTTGCAGCCCACAGTCACATTTGGCGTATGTAAGCACGAAAAACTTTAGAGAGGTCTCGCCCACTTCGTGTAGTTAATCTAAATTTAGTGATACTGAGTTCAATTTTAAAAAATTTCCTTCGGAAATTAGATTAAAGTCACTTCCTAGAAAAGGGACACTGTTGAAAAAAGTAGGAAGTAGGGCATTTGAGGCCACGCCCACTTCTAAAATTGATTGCAATTTAATTTGGCAAATAAAAGTGCGCGTGGTCTGGTAACTAATACGCCTCATGAATACCTCTTTTTGTCTTATATTTCTATCCAAATTGTTCTACTGCTCTTAAAAGCTAATTTTTAAAGTCACAGGGCTTTAACTTTTCATATGATCAAAAAATATTTCTTCTGGTTACTATTATATCTACCCAATGAACGTATTCGCCAGAGATAGCACGTTTAACTGTTTCCGGTTTCCGATGATGACAGCGTCCTTAAAAGAGCACTAGCAAAACAAAATAGTCGAAGGAGCTGACAGCTTCGAAGGTGGTAAATAAATTATGTCTAAGGTAATGTTTTTAGAGATATACAATTCGCCAATACTGGGTAAGACTTTTCTGATCTGGCAACGCCAGTAGTAAATGTCAACATTTTCATGATCGTGAACTATGCGATTTAATAACGGTAAGAATTTATGCTATAATAATCCTGCCAACTGACAGTTGCTCCTTGTACACTGGATAAATTCGTTTGAGTATATTATTCGATGTTTCTATGCCAGCAAAATCATATACAGATCACAATCATACCTTCTTAAATTTAAAATGTTCCAAATCAATCACTTCAACGATGGAAATCTCCATGCATTGAGATGAATTTTGCAGAAGCGTCCTGATCAATACCTTCACGATACCAAAAAAGGGTAAAACTGAAACCTCTGGATAGTTTTAAGGGCCGTAACTTCTCCGATAGGATCCGGCTAAAGATAAAATAAGAATCCCATTGCATTGAGAAGTTATCCTTAGCGATAAAACTCACTTTTGACTTAAGAGCTCCGTCAATCAGCAAAATGTGTTTCGGTAGCAACAGAAGTTGTTCTTGTTGGTACTCACCAATACACACAGTTTTATTGCCATGTAATCTCGGTAAACCTTGTTAGAGAATATCTGATTTGCTTATGTTATTTTGCGGTACAGGATTTCTTTTTATAACGCAACCTTAAGACATTGATTTTTGCATATAAACACAAAACTAAAAAAACTACCCACATTATAAGAACTTCGCATTCTCTTCCTTATTAAATTTTATAAAGGGGCGTAAACACATGTGTGTTTGTGTCTGTGACACATATTTTTACTACTGCAAACACAAATACATCAACTAAGAAATACAAAATATTAAACCTTGACATCAGCTTATGCCACATGAGTGTACAAACGGTTACGCAAGTACAAAATGAACTTTTAAACCTGATCCATTACCATTATGTTACATACTTCCTTAATATATAATTTAAACATAAATATATTGCATTATTTACTCATGTAATTTAAGTCAATGATGATGAGGATGTTAGGAGTGGGGTTTAAGTGAACAGAAAAAAAAACTAAATCTCATATGCATCAATCTTTAAACATCCACTGTGTTGTTGTATAAAACTAGCGGTTACCGACCGCAAAAGTTATCTAAAAAACCAAAAGAAGGAAATTCTAGTTGCGAAACTATATTTTTGTTATTTTTTTATCATAAAATTTGCAAATTATAAAAAGCAATCAGGTTGGATTTGAAAGTAGTGTTTTACGTTCCTAATCCCTTGCAAAAACTTGAATAAATCAAACACGAAAACTTAGCCCTGCTTAAGATGAGATTATGGGTGTTTGAAAATAATACTTTTGCGCAGTTTTACATAAAAAAATAATTAAAGCTTAGTGGGAAGTTCTTAAAACTTTAGATTTCTAAGAGTGGCTGGAGGAGTAAATTGTCCCTGCCCCGCTGTTTTTTTTGTTAATTTAAGTAGCATTGAGATAAAACCTGGTGGCATGGTTTATGTTCTCTAAAACAATTTATTGTTGTGGCAAACATATAATAGTTATTTGAAATCATTTTAAATATTATATTAGTTGCTCAAAACAAGTTATTGTTCACTTTTAATCTCTAAATGACCATCAATAAAAATTGCAACAAGTTGAACAATAAAATTTTTACTAAAATTTCAACCACAAAATATGTAAAGTTGGTCAGTGCTTAATCAAAGTATGATGGGGTGTGTTGTGGCACACTACCTCTTAAGCATTCGATGGCTTTAGTCACCTGTGTTCATAACTCAGTCGATGGCAATCAGTAACATAATTCTTTTTCGCATGAATTTGAAGCATTCGTTTCACATCAAACCCTGCAAAGATTTTCTATGAATTTCACACACTGTTACAGTCCAAATTCGAATAGAGTTGCCAAATCTTGCCGAAACTGTATTTAGTACGGCTATGACTTTTTACTGCGTTTCCCAAGTAACACATGAAGCCATTTCTTTTCTTTTAAATCATTGGGATTTATTCCAAAGCCAGGCAATTGAATGATACATGAACTGAAGGCGGCAGATTTCGAAGGCTGCTTTTTATGTCGGAACTGTTGCTTCAACACTTCACAGAAAAGGGGTTTTTTCATCAAATTCGGACTAGCAATGAGAAGTGAATCTACCAACAGAAGGGTGCTTTATACTATGAGTTGCTAAAACCTCTTCAGACTATCGAAGTAAACAGCAGTTGGTGTGATTTGAAAAGAGCAGTTAACGACAACCACGATAAGCTGCCAGATACGAAGCAATAATTTTTCGAGTAGCTGCATCAGTAAAAACTATTTGATAACTGGCCGATGGGAGTTTTTACCTCATTTACTCTGTAACTTAAACCCTGCTTCATCTGACCATTCTTTGTATCGATCTGTGCAGAACAGCTTGGCCAAAATACGAATAACTTCTCTTGAAGGTATTATAAATAGGTTCGCTTTGTTTCCAGCCTTAAAAGATAAGCAGGTATTATGACAAAGAATTCATTTATTGACAAAAAGATAGCTAATATTTTCGGAGTCATGGTAATTAAAAATCTTTATGAAATAAAGCATTGATTTAGACACAAAAATAACAAGAACGTTTTTGCACCACAAAGATTTGTAATAAATAGACTTGAAAAATTTCGCTCACGTCACTTCTGGTTTTCTTTCAATGCCAGGCAAGTTTTTGGATGATATTACCTAAGTTGCTTAATTTGCTTTTGCGGTTTGTGTTAGGTAAATCCTGCGGTTGAAAGTTTCAAGTGACTTTTCATTCCGTTTAGTTTTTAAAAGCGGTTATATGAAGCTATTTTTGTAAATATTATTTTTTAAGCCATTTCTGCAGATACAAATATAACAAGCACTGAGCGCGAAAATATCATAACTGATATATTTTTCGAAATTTCGGCTTTAGTTTAAAAGCCTCCGATACGTTGGCCTGGAGAACTCAGGCCTATAAATTTTTACGACATTCAACATTTTGTGCGCCAAATAACGTACCTGACATCAAAAAATGTTAGAGCCGGCAGAGAATTACGAACCTAATCAAATTAATATGTGTAAATGATAACCAACATTTACATATGTAACACCTACTAATCAGTTATTTCGATAGAGCTGAAACTGTCAATAATTCTTCACTCACGAATACGCACGCTCCCAATCAAAATGTTATTAATCCATTTTTTTTTTGCTTACACGCATTTAATATAACCAAAAATTATACATGATCACAAAACCTCATGGTCACGAAAAAAATCATCTTAAGGAAATCATTTCTATATATTTACTATCAATGCATATTCAAATATTTCATACAAACTTCCTGCCATAATTTGTTAATTTTTTTAAATAAATTTCAAATAAAAACTCATAACATTCCAATCCAGAAAAAAGCATGCAAAACTTCTTATCACGCACACTCAAGTAGGTCGAATTAATATACTCACGTACACGGTAGCGTGATTGGAGCGGAAAATCACTCATGATCAAACGTGATCAAGCGGGATTATGATTGACGTACGCAAATCTCGTGAGCTGTTCCAACTATTCCTTTACCTTATTTTATGTTCTTTGTTCGTTATAAAGTCTACATTTGGTTTGATGTCTAAATTAGAGTTTGACCCCACTGACAGTTACTGTCATATTTACGCTACAATTAAATTTGTTTTAAAAAATTCGGAATAACTTGGAAAAAAAAATTAAAACCCCTTTCCTTCTGTAAAATTTGTTTTTTGCCGGTTACGGGATTTTAGAAGTTTGAGTTCACTAATAGAATATGAAATCAATTAAAATTTTAATTTAATTTTCAGATGAAACGGAACAAAATTTTTAATTAAAAAACAAAATACTTTTTGGCAGCTTTAATAATTTTAAAGGTTTATTTCAGTTTGCCTTCGTACTTTTGCATTTGTTAGCACAAATGTGTATCAACTACTTCTACGAGTGTAAAACTAAACCTCAATACACATAACCAAGAACACCCCACAGGGTTTTGGTTTCACTTACGCTAAAACCTACAAAAAAATTTCTAAATCATACGGGATAGAAAAAGATAGTGAATATGTGGGAGAGAAATAATGATAACAACTCTAACAAAAAAAAAAAAATTACGAAAAAAAGAATCTAGTAACGTTGGCAACATCAGGCCAAGCAACAAGGATTACAGCAACTAAAGCTGCAGCTGCAAAACAGCAACAACAACAAGGACGATGCTGTTAACAAAAAAGTGACAGGAAATGAGTTGATAAGTTAAAAGTGTTCAAGTGAATAGATGGATGGATGCATGTGTATAGATTTTCACATATTGATAGACATAATGGCTGTACGTGTACGGTTAGTTGTTGCAAGTGCCAGTTGTTGTCACTAATGGCAGGTATATATGACTAGAGAGAGAGAGACCTGACAGGGAAAGTGTGTGATAAGTGGATTTGCTCTATTTAAGTGTGATATAGTATAAGTGTGTTTACATGCATGAAAAGCTGTATTTTTCTATGTTACCAGGAAACGGAAGTGGTTGTTCCACATCTACCATCCTGCATATGCATCTATGCTCAGTCATGCTCATAAAAGACCTGATGGAATTTAAACTTAAAAGGTCATTTAAATTATAAATTCACTGTCTTTAGTATATTTAAGAGCATATTATGATTATATAAGTACCAAGGGTAGCTTAAATAACATGCAGTTTTGCACACTAATTTAGTTTTAAGTGAGATTAAGTATTAGTAACAATATAATCCATTGTTAGAATAATTTTTGTAATGATAGTGGAGAGAAATTAAATTTAAGAGCACAAATTAGTTCTCAGCCTGTAAGTAGAACTTGTATGAAATTATGACCTTATGTATTTCGCGGACACTTAATATTTTAGAAAACATCAGAAATGTGTGGCGCTTTGAGTTTAGTCTTGCATGAATATATTTGATATTTTTTAAACAAATAATGTTGCAACAATGTATGACAAAAGAGCTGCAGGCATAATGATAATGCTTAAACTTTTTATTTACCTACGTAAGGGTTTGAAAATTATATAAAATATAGATAAATTTATGTACTTTAATAACATTTAGCTTTCACTTTTAAATAGAACTTAATAACTTTTGTAAATATAAAAGTTTGCAGTAAGCCTCTATTGCATGAGCTCACAGGCTACATTAAACAATCATAAAAAATTAAAAAAAAATTGTATATTAAATTCCTGCAAAAACCGAAATGTCACCAAAAAATTTTAACTTCTTTCTCAATTTTAAAGTCCACTATTTCAACAAAAAATCTAATATTTAAAAAAAAAGCTGCAAATATTGCAATACAAGAATGTACCAAAAAATACCCAAATGGGCCACGAAAAAGTCATAAAAAACCGAAATATCACCAGAATTTGGAAAATCACCCAAAGTCTAAATCACCACAAGAGCCAAAAACAGGACATGAAAAAACTACAAAAAAAAACAATATTTTCAAATTTTAATAAAAATTCAAATTCAAAAATCCACTAACAAATTTGAACATTATTAAAAACTATAAATTTTGCCGAAGTTATATCGAAAAATCATAAAAAAATTATTATATTACCAAAATCGTTAATCCAACCAAATTCGCTAAAAAACTGCTAAAAAATTAACAAAAAAAAACATTTTATAAAAACTCAAAATTTCGATAATTATGAATTTCATAAAAAAAAAAATTTTATTTAACCAAAAATTCGAAAATCGCTAAAATATTGACTATTTTCCCAAAAATTTTAAAATTATTAAAAATTATAAATTTTACAAAAAACCGAGTAGGGAATCAACACCGGATATAAAGATGACCTCCTCAGAGTTTAATGAAACTATTAGCCTCTCACTTTATATTTTTGAGAATCACTTGGCGAAAATGTAAACTATTTCTGGGTCAATAAGGAAAAATTGCACAAGTGTGATTTTAGCATTTATCGTCTTAAAGAAGAACAATTTTAAACTTTAAAGAAGATTATTAAAAACGTAATGGTTTTTATGACAGACTATTAAATTCGTTTAGAAAAAAAGTTAGATTTTGGAAAACAAGTTATGATATTTTAAGATCTTATTTGTAATGAAATTGTAATTTGAATTAAGTTACTGCAGAAAATTATAAGCAGAAGTGTAACTTTGTGAAAAATAGAGCTACATAAGGGAAAATTTGCAGACAGGTACGTTTGAAAAGGGAAATCATATTGGAGCTATTGGTGTCGTTAAAAAAGAATATTGTGTTGTACATCAAAAGAAAGAGCATTGTTATTTTGAATAAAACAACATAACACATTGCATTAAACTATCTTAAGTGAAAAGTGAAAGAGTATTTTCGACTGGTGTCCTTGTTGACACCAAAACTGGACAAAACTCAACTGCAATTTAGTTCTGAACTTTTCTGATAAATAACTTTTATCAAGGTCTTTGTTTTTGTTGAATAAATAAATGAATATTTTAGTTGTTTTTAAATTAATATTATTTTAATAAAATAACATTAAAACTCGGGTTTCAGAGAAATCTCGGGAATATCTTCGATTTATTATTCGGAAAATAAGACACCCTAGTGGTAGCTTGCCAAAAATACGCGACAACTCGATGAATATTTATCCCACCGTTATATGATAACAAAGCAGTGAGCGTTTAACTGCTCAGCAAGTAACGGTTTAACTAATCTTATATTTAATAGTTACTATTAAAAAACTATTACTCTTTAGCAACCAGCTTTATAGTTCGTCGGTTTATCGTATTAACTTCAACTTTTTGAATTGCATAAGCACCCGAATTTATTTATTTTGAAAAGGTCGCAGGCCAAAAGAGTCATTTTTCCTAACGCCACTGTAAACAGTCCTGAATATTATTGCTGTAAAAAAAACATTTATAAACAAACCTCATCTTAAGGTCTCCAAGGATTAATTTTTATACACACTTTCTAATTTGCTCCAGTTTTGTAGTATTTTTGCTGTAGTTATTCTGTGAATGGATTTGGTTTCAAATACAGTTTGCTTGTGGTTGTTTCATTTCAATTTGTAATTTGTTTCTTTTTCTTTTTTCACTTCACTTTTAAAATAAAACATTTACAATGAAATACTTGTTGTACTATACATGTATGTATGTTGTTGTTAGTTGGTTCAAGTGGTGTTGTAGTAGTTGCTTTCAATGGTAGTTGTGATTTTTGCTGGCTGCTGTACAAGTGCAAGTAAATGGAAAACAATAAATGAAATTAACATTTGCACATTTAACAACTTGTTTTTATTTTGTATTTCTCAGTTTTGGTTTCTGTATTTTTTTTTATTTTTTCTGGAAACAAATTCCAATTTGTAGAGATGTAAGTATTTGTGTGTGCGTGTGTGTTATATTTTGTAAGTGTATGGCTCACTTTGTTCATATTCTCACATACGAATATGTAGGCAAAATAAATTCAATAGCTGTTCATATCAAGTGGTAAAATATGAAGTAGCACTTGTTTTATTGAAAGTGTTATGCCATAATATTTGAAGAGTTTTGTTTTTAGATTTCTTTTTCATTTATTTAAAAATATTTTGTAAACTAGTTTTTCTCTTTTTGTTTATGAAAACTAAAAGGAAATTATTTGCAGAATTTGTCTTTTTTTTTAACTTTGATATTTTATTACTAGTGGCAATTTGGTAACCAAATTTATTTTATAAAGTTAATATTTCGTAGAGTTTAGTAGAAGAATTTTAGTATTTATGGGACCTATTAACATATTTGACCTGTAGTTGCAATGTATTGTCCGCAGTGTAACCAAGGTTAAACAAGAAAAGTTTTCGAATGAGTTGTATAAAGTTAGTTGGAAATTTTTCATATTTAATTGTTGGCAATAGTTTAAATAACATTTTCGTACAATTAATAGATTGCTAGAGCTTGTACGAGTACATTCCACATGCATAAAAATTAGCTAAAAAAGCCAAGTCCTCTTCTACTTTTTAAAATTTTCATCCTGACTGAATTGAAAACTATACTTTTTCCAAAAAGGAATTTTCCTTAAATAAAATCAGTAGCATTTTACATTTACCCGTGCACTTAAAATTCAACCACCAACTGACGAGGTTAGTAATTTTCAAAATACCTGAAAGATAAAGAATATATATTTTGGATCGCAAAGGTACACAAGGTAGTCATCTCAGGAATGTGTCTTGAAATTGTTAGTTTGAAACAACATCCTAATACACTCAAGTAGTTGCATATGCTTTTAATGAATTTGATTGTAATTTTCTTTAAAAAAATAAGAACTTTTTATGAGTTTTTAAATTAAATGTTGAACAAATGCCATGAAGTTCCATCAGTTAGCTGTTGTATAGGCTGTTATTTAAGCCCGATAAGATATTATGTAAAATCATAATAATTAGATTGACGCTTGAACAACGCTTCCATATAATCCAAATTTACTTGGAAATCACTCAGCAATGTGCAACTTATAGATAGCTTCATGATTTTTATAGCGCTCATTATCGTGCATCTGTACAACTGCTTTCTGAATGATGCAATAACACAAACACGTCGAAGTAATTTTATAAAACTAATTTTGTTTATTATTTTTTACAATTTAAATTTCTATCGGACTTAAAAATACAACATATAGATTACATGTAAATACATCGACAAAGTTATTAAACCGTCTATTCAACTGGTCTTTCGAGCTTACAACAGTCGAGTTTTTTGATAAAGCGATTTTTCGAATGTCAAGTAACCCGGGTTTTCTACTTTGAAAAAAACCCGGGTTTTGATTTTTTATTTAAAACTTGTTACTTAACTAAACTTTTAGTACAAGTTCTATTCTCCCAGCGAAAAGACTTTTAATTTTTCTAGTATTTTTGTGAATTTCATTTACCGGAGTCAGCAATAAGATCACTGTGCCACCAGTAACATCTTGTACAATAAGGTGCTATTGATTTGAACAGAGACGATATATTGGAATTTTGGACCGAAAGTGACAGAGTCCCGAAAATCGGGAACATTTCACGAATGATTTATTTATTAGATGATTTTCTCGGACGATGTTTAATGCGGCATATTGGAACTATTATAAAAATCTGTTTTTTGAAAATGTGGAATAATCGGACACCCTAATACATATAATTGAAGAAGCAATAAAAAAAGCTCTCATCAAAACAGCTGATTAAACCTTTCCTACTGTCAACTAAAAAAGCATTATCCCCTAGTGAAGATTTTTTGGAGGACCAAGAATAAGAGTATTCGATTCTTGGCACTTTAGTCTAGTCTTACTGTAATTCGAGTTTTTGCTTCGATTTGATATTGATTAAACTGGTTTGATGGCTATATGTGGCTTTCTTTGGATTCCAGTACTTGAAGATATCCGTGGGAATGACACGTCGGTTTGATGAAAAGTGGTCATTGGTCATATCAGGCCCACAAAGAAATACCAATATTCGCTTTTTTAGTTTTAGTTTTAGAACATGAATCCCCACCGAGACATGTCTGGTGATCTCGCTACCTAGATGTATTAATATCCGGGGAATTCCGGGGAACCAATCCCTTGGCTTGCCTGCCTTCAGGCTTCGGACAGTAACTAAATTAGTTGTACCACGGGAACCAGTAGCACTATGCGATAACTCCCGAACTGATAGAAGGTAAGACTAGTTCGGGGGAGTAAACTGGCGGCTATGGTTAAGACTCTTCATGGGTAGGTTGTGAAGCATGATCGATATGGCCTTGCATGAAAACGTACGAAAGCAAAGTAAATATTTCCAAAGCCCTAAGCAAGGTGTACGTTTACAGACTAGGCAGCCATGGTGCTCAAACTGTTGCGTATTGCCACCGAACAACCTGAATACTTTGTGGTTTATACGGAAACCACGGAAAGAATATGTTGAATAATCAATGTGGCTTTACATCGCAACACAAGCCGTGAATGGTGAGGCAGGAGAATAGATAGTTCATACCTTTATGTAAGTCCGTCTGAAATCCTTTCTTCTCAACAAGTTAGTTTTTATGAATAAAAAGAAATAACCTTAAACCAAAATGTTTGCAATTATCAGACCTTAACAAAGGGCTCTACTAATCTTATTACTTAAACAACAATTGAGAAAAAATCTCATGTATAGAAAAACAAAAGCAAATGCTTTTCTTATTTGAAATTTTATCGGAAGTACTTACAAAAATTAAAACCTACAAGAAAACAAATTGGGTACAAAATCCAAAACTAAAAAGAGCCAAACTAAACACAAAATAATGAAATTTTCTTAGAAGGATAAGGCTACAACAAGCATATGAAAGTGCACATTATGGCTCAATTCAATATAACCTGCAACCTTGTTAGCAAAACATGACCTATTTTCATATTTAATCTGTTCATGGCAACAATATTTTGTTTAGATAAAAAAATCCTTGTTATTTGGGTTCACTGTCTTTATTGTTATTGAACAAAAATTTGTTATCGAAGAATAAATTGTGCATAAATTTTAATATTTTTATCCAATATAGATGTTTGGATAAAATACAAGGGACAGTAAAAAAAAAAATTCATGTCTCATCCTTGTTTCATATTTTTTTTTTGTCGGTCTTGCTATTGTTCTGTGTTATTAAGAAACTATAGAATATTATTATAGAATAATGTTTGATATTTAATATAAATATGAATAAAAGATAAAAGAACTCCATAAATTGAAACAGGAATATAAATAGAAAAAGACAAGACAGTTCAGTACCATTTTCTCCTCTGCTTGTCAAGCGATTTTATTTTTCTGAAGAGCGTTTCACACTGTTCTACAAGGCTGTCAAAAACATTTAAAGTAAAATATTCTCATTACATTGTGTGTTTACACTATCCCACTTGAAATGAAATAAAAAGAACGTACTTGTTTCCTTTTGCTTCTGTAAAAATGCAACGCTGATAAAATGAAAAGGCAATTAGACAATTACGACTGCCAAATTTCCGTCCCTAAAACTTTCTCATTTTATATGAAATTTCAACAAGTCGTTTTACTCAATCTAATATTGTAAAAAGCCCTTTAATATCATTTCAAAGAGATGTGCAAAATATATACTTGATAAATATTCGTTCAAAATTTGGGAGCTATAAGGATGCTTGTATTAGTTTTAGGGTAAAAAATAAATAAACCATGGATGTGTGCATGTGTTTCGTCCAATTTGTGTTTAGCAAAGAGATGAGAAGAGAAGAATAAGATAATTTTTTCTCTGCTTTGAATTGTTGGAGCGGCTTAGGTGTAATAGGTAAAAGAGTTCAGTAAATTTAATAAATATACAAAGACAAAAGAGTTTAATACAATTTCCTCTAGAGTGTCAAGCGATTCTCTTCTTTTTTGTATTAGTTATTAGCTATTCACTACCTACAATATTATCAATTGAAAATCCAACAGTTATTGTTTCCCCAAACTTAGGCGTGGAATGGACGAATTTCAATATATACTATACCCCTTTACCCATTTTGGATTATAATGAAAATGCTTGCCTTGGAGTTGTAAAACAGGTGCCCCTAGTATAGTATCGTCCAGCTATGAGCTTTTGAATTCTTGCTTCAGAGATTGCATTTGGGCCTCTCAAGGAGGGCATTATAACATTAAAGGACTTTATTAACTTAAAGTTTGCTTGAAATACGCTTTATATGATATATTTACCGATTGCAATGAAGTGAAATAAGTGTGTTTTTCAACAATTTACAGTAACAAAAACAAGATGGTATTTTGGATTTAGGTCAATAATAAATAATTTCCATATTTACGACACTTTGAGCTACGCCACTTTGCAGTGGGTGAGCGTTATGCATTTAAATAATAAATATTTAGCACTGCGGTAGAAATAAGGATAATTAAATAAAAATTGGGCCTACAGAAAAAATATATTTTCTAAACAAAAACTAAGAATACCACGTTGTAAATAGTATAGCCTTTAGAAAACTATATATAGCAAAAATTTTCCAATTATGAAAAGCATTTCATATAAAAATATATTTAGAAACATATTTAGAAATATAACTTTTCCTCCAAAAAACCTTTTGTGCTGAAAATTACTTTTGCAGAAAGTAGTTTCTTACGCAATACTGCTTTGAAATAAGAGATAACGACTCAGTTAAATGATAGAAGCTTTAAATTAAATTAGTTTCGAGAAACATATTTTTACAATTATCTCTGGATAAGAAAAGTAATTTTTGCAAAAAGTACTTCTTTACAGAAATTTAAATTTTTTTCAAAATTTAACATTTTTAAAATTGCACTTTTAGCAAAATATTCTCATTTACTATTAACATGATACAATAATCCTACCGAAAATGAACTTCTTGCATTTATGTTTTTTATTACTAAAGTTATAAGCAGCTTAATTTGAAAAATTAATTTTAATCCATATCACAACCAAGAAATCTATATTCAGCCGTGCCGAATATTATGTACCCTTCATAAAAAAAAAATTGTACAATATTTTTTTTCGGTGAAATTGACTGCTTCCGGTATTTAATTTTGGTCTCCCGTTTCAGTCGTCATAAACTCGCCTTTCGTTTTAATATAAGTATTTTCGATCTTTAAATTTGTTTTTCTTTTCTCCGAACGCTTGTCAGTTTTTCATAAATTCTCAATTTTTTGATCAATTGTAGATAATGGCGGTATTTGATTTTTAGTAAAATTTCTAATATTTGCTTAATTTTAGAGTTTTCGGTTCAATTTCAGCCATTAGGTTACAAAAAAAGTTAAGTTTGTTTTTAGTTTTTTTTTTTTGTGAAAATTATGTTTTTTGACCCAATTTAATGAATTTTGTTATTTTTTTATATTAAATATTGTTTTTTTTTTTATTAATTTGTTTGCAATTTTGATGTGAGTTTTTAAATCTGTGTTGAAATTTCAGTTATGGCAAAATTTGGAATTTTGCAGTTTGTTTTGCAATTTTTTTTTTTTTAATTTAGATTTTTTGGATTATTTTTTTTTTAATTAAAAACTTTTTAACTATAGGGTAGTTTTGCGATGAATATTCGAATTTTGGTGAAATCTAATTTTTTTCAGACTAATTGGTTTTTTTTTTTTTGGAAAAATTTATAATTTTTATGACCTTTAAATATTTCGGTGAAAATACATTTCTTGTGAATTCCCTTGTGAATTTTTTTTTTTTGGTTTGTGAAAATATTTTAACGTTTATCATAAAAAAATTTATGTTCGGCTTTTTGATGAAATTAGAAAATTTTTATGCATTCTAAATTTTTGTGGTGAATATTCTAATTTCGGTGATTTTTTTCTTGTAAAATATCGGTTTTGCATTGCACATTTCGCTGTTTACTTAAGCCAGCTTATCAGGAAACTTTACACAACTTTTTAGAAAAATTTAAATGTCTTATTGCCGAAATTCTTCAGACCAAACGACAAATCCAAAGAAAAGCAAGACAAAATTGCCCATATTTCTGGAAAAGCGCAAGTTTCAAGATTAATAATGTGGGTGGGAAATGAATATTGAAGAATTTACAAACGAATGATACACCTATTCAACTTTTCATTTTAGTGAAGGGTATAAAAATACACTTCAAATCTTTATTACATTTGCTTGTTAAAATTACCTTGGATTGCTTACATTTCTCATTTCTTTATGCTGTATTTTATTTGATGTCAGCACCCAGGGTGACTTTTATCAGATTGACAAAGAGAAAATGGAAACAAGTGGTGATTAAAATCAAATTAAAAAAACTTATTGTAATTTTCGGCGCAAGGCTTTTTGTGTGTGTTCAGTTTTTTTGCTTGTACATCCTAAAAATGTACAATAGTGTTGAGATAATATTTAAATTAAAAATAAAAGAAAATCACTAAATACATTTCTTTAAGATACTTATGCGTGACATTAAAAAGTCTAGGGAAATGTAGTAGTAATTTGCAGATTCAAAATAGAAGATACATAAGGTGGAGATACATTAACCTTCAACCTTTTAAATAAAATAAGGGAAAAAAATTTTTTCAAATTTAAATAATTTGTATAAGAGAATAAACGACTATCACTGCTACTTACGAGAGAAGTTTTTGGTGCACTAGAAAGTAAATTTTAAATCTAAAATTTTCTATATTTTCCAAATATTTCAATATTTTAAAAAGGAGATCCAAGACTAAGACCAAGATGAGAACTGTGACATATTTTACGCTCAAAAGTTAGACCCACTTTGTGTTTCGTCAACAAAAAGTAGAATAAGTCCGACAAAGGCTAAATTTTGAATCTACTCTCTCGTGGTTTTTGGTTAGGTTAGTTCCGGCCTTTACTGGTGGATTATTAACTTAGCAACAAGTAAGCTATGCTGTTTCAGCACTCCATTCTACTAAGATCATCTCGTAACAATCCTTCATGTGGCTCTGAGCATATCGAAATGAGACATTAATATCATAGCAACCAATCCTTGATACCCGCAAGATCAAGTTTTTACCTATTTAATACTTGTGTCGGCCACAGCTGTACTCTACCCTTCACTACACCAATGTACTCTTCTCTTCTATATTTTACTCTACTGTACTCGACTTTATAATAGTTCCCTCTTTTCCACTATATTTTTTTCAATGTGATTTCTTCTAGTCTACTTCTATTTATTCTACTCTACTCTTTTCTTTACTGATTGAATCTAGTACGCTCTTATTTACTCCAGTTTTACCCCTACTTTAAACTACTGTATTTCACTCTGCTCTGCTCTACTCTACTCTAGCCTATTTAATTCTACTTTACTCCACTTTATTCAACTTTACTATACTGCACTCTACTCTTCTCATCTCTACTATACTCTAACCTACTCTGCTCTAATCTTCTTTAATATCCCCAACAAATTCTCCTCTTATTTCAAAATATCGGCAATAGATATTTTAAAGTTAAGTTTTTCTTAGAAATCCTTAAAAACTTTTCAAAGTCACACAAAATCTTATTTCCTGAACACAATAATACGAGCGATAAGAGATTTATGCAATTTTTTACCCCTTCTTTAGATACTTTTATGCTTTATTCACGGTGTTATGTGTGGACATTCACTCATTTACATATTTAAAACATTTAATAGTCTTGACACCATTTGGTCACATCATGAAGTGAAGGTGTTTTATGAATTAAAGGCGGCATGAAAAAGTATAAAGCTGGCAAGAAGGTTATAAAATTAAACACATAAAAATCAAATCCACATTAAAATTTTTAATTAAACCTTTTTTACCTTTGTACAGGTTGCTTGCTGTAAGCTTATTTCTTCCAAGCAGATTTAAGCAACTTTCAAGTTATAAAGCCTTAATGGTTTTTTTGGGTGAGCGATTTTTAAGCTTTAAAAGGGAAGTTTTTTTATTAAGGTCTTAAATGGTTTTATTTTTAATGTGGCTTTTTACACGTGCATGTGTTTGCTTAGAACAGAAAAGTTAGTGGTACCTGCACGCTAGTCAAAATTTGTAAGTAAAAGCCCATAAATGAATTTTTTATTTTTCATTCTTACATGCAAATATGTGAGTTTGTAAACAAAGATCATGAAAAGCTCTATTTTACTTAAAGGAAATTTTTTATTATTTTACTTCAGGGTTAATAAGATTATCAAAACTTTTAGCTTTTTTACTTTTTATAGTTGTTTAGCTGAAAGAAACTCATAAAGTATGGACGATGAATATTAACTCGCCAAAGAAGCGGAACACATGTTGCTTAATACCAAAAACCCATACAAAACGTAATTGAAAGGTCCTGCTGCAGAAGAACGATTTAAATATTTTAAGAACATTTTCCGAAGGGACTCCAATGAAGCACAAGCGCACTCGTATACACACAAATACACACAGAAATTTCACAAAGTTTCTATAGTAAGCAGGAATATTGCTGGTTTGGCAGTCACAGAATATTTTTTTAAATATTTTGCTGAGCTTAATTTTCTCTAAGGGTTTTGCAGTTAAACATTTTACGAAGCAGATGCTTTGTGATAAAAACTGATATTTAAATTTGACAAAAACTTCAACCTGCAGAGGGAACAAAGGTTGGTGACATGGTAGCAACAAGTGTATTATGTTCTCTGACAACAATATATGGTTGTAGGGGAAAGGTTGTGCTTAAATTATAATATTGTATACTTTACTTTTGCTTGTTTTCATTTGACTATTAAGCCTTTACCTTGATTGAAGTGAATAATATATTTTTCTGCTCAAATTCTAATCGAAATTTCTAAATATACAAAGTTGTATAATATTCTTTACCATAATATGTTATTATTAGACAAAATTTCCATAGTTTTTGGTGTTTAAGAAAAGTATGGCAAGAATCATTGAAAAAGAAGGTGACAAAAATAAAAATATTATATTATGACCAGCTGTAGATATAGTATGATGAAACGTTTAATATTATTATATTAGACAACAATATTACTTGAGTCTACAAAGCTAATAGGATGTTAAATAATGATACTTTTCCTTAAACATTCCTCGTAGCTAATTCTGTAAAATCTAGTAAAAGTCCTTGCATCAATTTCCTGTTTGGCAGATATTCAGAGAGTACCATCTGGTGCATTTAGGTTAAAAAGGAAAAACATTAATCGCGAGAAGATGTACTACACTCGAATAATATTTTTATGGAAGAATCATTTTAGTAACACAACAGTTGCCTATTTTGAGGATCTTGTGAAACAATACTTTAGGGAAGCGATAAAAAAATACTCACATTTTTAAGCAAAGTGTTCAAACAATTTTTTAATTTATCTGACATTTTTACAAGTTGCCAAACAACTAGATTAATTTAAAATTTTTATAAAAGTCGAACTTGAAATTTTTTTTGCAATTTTGCGAACAAACAAAGTACAGGGTGTCCGCCGGGAAGGTATACTAATTTGTTTATTTCTAATTTTTTATTAAATGAAAGAGAATGGATCGTATATTAATAAATGTTTTATTTAATGTCGGCACTTATGTATGGAATACAATATCAGATAAATGTCCGCCTCTGTTAGCCTCACAAATGCGAGCCTTTTGAACACATTTTCATTACATTCTCACACATTCCGCGCTCTATTTCATTAATTTCATCACGAATATTTTGTTTGAGTTTCTCTGAAGCAGTCAAATCAGGCGACTGTGGAGGCCAATCAACATCACCATTCCTTGAAATAACTTGTTGTGGAAAGAGGTCTCGCAGTAATTCCATTGTAATTAAATGTGGCACCGTCTTGTTGAAACCACATGTTAGTCCAGCCCAAAGCATGCAGTTGTGGCGTTAAAAAGTTTTCAATCATATCACGATATTTCTTTTCGTTTTGACAGTTACCATTCGATGGTTATTTCGATAAAATGTTTTAGCTATTGAAACACGTTGGTTTACCGAATTCTTTTCCATAATAAACTTGCCACGTCTCTACTTCACGACTGCCAAATATGAACTATCAAGACTAATATTTACCAAAATAGCGGCAAAACAAAGTAGTATACCTTCCATGCGGACACCCTGTATAAGCAAAACTTTTGAAAAATTTCAGATTTTTATTTTTCCGCTACTTTTGTTTTTCATTCATGTAGTTTTAAAGATTACTTTTCACTTTTTTGTAAATTATAAATTTTCGCTAACTTTCTGCAGAAGATATAATTTTAAGACAATGGAAATTATGTCATGGCATCAGAAGAGTTCGCTACGAATTAAAATCATTGCTTTATGTACAACACGGTTCACCAAGGTGGCCACCTGTTGTCCACTCAATTGTTTCATTACAGTTTTGCTTAGCAATTTTCCACTCAAATAGCTAGAGCAATTACAAAAGAATATGAGTTTGGAAAAATTAATTTGTTTCGATGAGCTATTAATCAGAGGTCATACAATAAACAATCAGTCCATTGCGGTTTTGTGTTTCTGGTACCTCCAAGATTATACTAAACTTTTTTTTTATTAAAATAAATAATCGTGCGGCACACTTTTGAACTCAGATATGTTGACTTCACTTCGATGGACTTTATAGCAGATATTAATAACATTTGGTATGTTCAACTTACACACTTACAAAATTATAACTTTTCTTGCAATCGGGGCATTCTGTTCTTAAAAATTAATTTGCTACGCATTTTCCAAGTTTGTTTACGTCCTTGGAGAGAACTGTTTCCTACAAAACTTGTTGGAAGATAAAAAAAATGATTTTGTCATAAAATTAGTGGATTGCTTTCAATAATTTATGTACATGTGGTCTGCGTTGAATGGCCTGGTCTTTACAACTTACCACACTTGTTTAACATTTATAAGAAATAAAAACATACAATAACTGCGAATAGGTGTCTTCGGCTTATGCCATTTTCTTACCTGCAATGAGAAAAATTAAAAAAATAAAGTTATTAGTAAAAAATTAATGCAGGAAAAATTTTATAGATTTTTTAATGCATAATTTTATATAAATATTATATTTTATACAAGTCGTGCATATAACTTCCGTTTTTCGCGTAGACTACTAAGCATGTGAAGGCGTACAGAAGTATTATTGTTTGCTTATTGTTCATACTTTGAATAAATAATAAAAACTTTAAATATTATGTTTGTAAATAATTAAGCAATTCACAAACAACTTGTATTATTGTATCGTGTATAAAAATAAACCTTTGGTTTTTTTCTTTATGAACATTCAACTTTATTGTATTGTGGTATTATTTTCTTGCTGATGGCAAAAAATTATAGACGCCAAGAAATTGAATCAGGCATGGGAACTTTAAATTACTAACAATTATATTTAAGAGTAACAAAATGTCATTAGCAAACAATTTAGGGATTAATAATTATTTGCATGTATAAACAATTCCAAGATTCATAGTTATACTCAAAAATTTTGAATATTCAATTAATTTGAACACAAATTAATCGAGCAAATAACATAGTCCCAGGTATGATATCAGCAAAATATTGCAAAAACATATAACATGAAATTGTATTGTAAAGTAAATTGTTTTTAACTAACGACAACAAAAATAGAATATTGTATTATAATGAAATAATATAATTGATACAATAATACAAGGCTTTTGCAAACTAAACAAATGTTTTACGGTTGGAAGTTTAATGTTATTTTGTTAAATTAAAAAACTTCGGATGACATTCACATATGTTTATTCGGAAGAATATTGTTGTCATGACCATTTTAACATCATATTTTCGCTCTTCGTGTGATGTTAAGAATTATAGAATTATAAATTTTATAGAAAATAAAATATGACACTTTATTTATTAAAGAAAAGCTGTTGTAATCTTAAGTAATCCTTTCCATCACAGCTTACCTCTTATTTTAAATTATTTTGCCACAAACATTAAAACATTTGGCTTTTCCTAATTTAGACCTTATGGAATCAAACACCGACCTAAAAACTTTGTGTTTTTTTTGCTCTTTGCAATCCTCTGTGTTCGACTTAAAATTTAACACTATTATGCCTAAACAACGAAAAATGTGTTTAGGGGAGGAAAGTAATAGTGTAATATAAACACATGAAACAACATGTCAACAATGGTGAAATATGAAAAAAAAAATCAATAAAAACTTTACAAAAGTCAGAAATATTTATGAATTGCAAAACATTTTTTTTAGAGACCTTCCCAAAAACCCCCCAAAGAAATATGTTCTAAAACCTAAAATTCAAGCAACTCAAACATGTCAACAAAACTGCATACAAAGCAGCTGGGGTGTTTATTGTCAAAAAAGATTTTTTAAATTCAAATTTTTCATTTTTATCCACGAACAAAAAATGTTACTTCTCTAATATCCAGTATTTGCTGGAGAGGAAGTTTTAGGAAATAGTTTTGTTGGTTTTAGGTTGTAGCTTACCATATTTTTAAAAGCGTTATTACCCCGAGCACATGCATGTAAACACAACAACCCAATTGATCAGACTTTCGTAAATGCATGCGACAGTTTAAGTAAATCAAAGCGTGCATTTTGTCATACATTCAACTGGTTACTCATAATATTGTTCTAATGCCTTGAATAAAATTTTATTATTTTGAACACGAGTAACACTAGTCTCTGTAGTGTTTTGCCCTTACCGCCACTTTTGTTGAGAGATTAGGGGCGCCGTTTTCGTGGCGAAAATTTTTCTTTTATAAATAATTACTTTTATGATTATTTTCAAGAACTGAAATACAATTTACTGTTTTTAAGTTAATTTTCGTTTATGTACTATGATACACCCACACACACGAACACATATACGAGACTACTAAGCCTGCAAATGAAATAATTAATTCGCAATATTACATATGTTCGGGTAGTTTCAAGTACCGGCCGTTATCTCTATATACACGCGCCGTCCACCGCAGAGAGTAGAGTTGACTTTGAGATTGCATAGAGTGAACAGCTGTGTGTACATTATGCTATAAACACATAGACCACAGCAGACTACACAGCTTTATGGCTACAAATGCAGTTGACATCATATGTCGCCTTAATTTTTTTGAAGGCGGCAGCTACGTCATAAACAGCTCATAGGAAGATTGGCGTTGCATTATTACAACCTTTGCAATAGGACAACCTTTTTGAAAACTGTAAAAGTTTTAATTCTATAAGACATCTAGCTGAATGGAATGCATTCCATGTCTAATAGAATTAAAACTTTTACTGTTTTGAAAAAGGTTGTCCATATTAAAATAAATAATTCTCTTTCTGAATAGAAAGAAAAAACGAACTAATGCCTAAAGACTGAAATTACTTAACAATTAATAATATTTGTAGTTCGAAATAAACAATAAAAACTTAAAAAAAAATATATACCAGGTCGAGCCTAAAAATACTTTTTTCGCACCTTCATTTCACATATTCATTTCATATATTCAAGCTGATTTTTTTCTACGCGTTCTTTGTAAATTGTCAGCACTTAATTTGTCAATTGTCGTCACTAAAAATAGAAATTAGTTTAAATTGGCGACAGCGACAATTGTATTCTAGTAGTTATGTAGCTGAGATGCCTCCAAAAAAATCGCCTTCATATGAACGTGTGTATTTTACTTTTGACAGATTGTAGCCTGTAGGTCGCTGTGGTCTATGTGTAAATAAGAGTAGTAATTGCTGAATAAAGTTAATAAAATGATAAAATCATTAAGGACTGTGTATTTGAATTCTTGCAATTAAACGAACTCTACAAATTCCCTTTTTTGTGGTAGTAAACGTAACAATATGAAAGAAAATAATACTTTAAGTTTACTAAACTTTTTGTGGTTAACTCAATCAGATTTTTATTAGATTAAGCGTGCTAACTATGCGCTCGATATAGAGATATCGAAATTTATATGTTGTTGGAGTCATTGTGGTATAATACTGTTTCTCAGCATATAACACTCGAAGAATTTTTTAACGTACTCTTTAAAGTTGAGCTATTTGGTCATGTTCAGAATTATTCCTTATTCACGTTTGTTCTATTAAACCCCTATTTGATTTCTAATGCCTATGAAAAATATTTTTCTCCAAATATTCTTTTTTCATATTGAACCAAACTTTTAATGAATTATATTTAATCTTTATTTTTTATTCGATTTATCATGCACATATAATGAGTCTTTTATCTCAATATCCACTGGAGGTAATATTGGGGAACCTATGAGAAAGTCGTCTTAGGTAAATACACAAACTTCGGTCAGAGCAGTCAAGATAGGAGAAATAGGTTTGGAATTCAAACAGGTATCGAACTTGGACAATAGAGTTGACAGTTCCTCAACTTTCGGAAGAGGGCCTAAGAACATTTTACCACTGATTCCTACAATCCGTCTATATTGGAATAAAGTGCCAGTAAATGTTTTGGTGAGTTTAATTATTATATACACGCTGCCGCAAAGTATTGAGAAATGCTCTGGCTAAGCCTTTGAGAGGTACCAACAGAGCTGGTTCCATTATCGGAGTGTACATAAAGCGGATAACCTCGACGTAAGATGAAACGGCTAAACGCTGCTAAAAACTAATGTGAGGATAAATCAGAAGTAGCTTTCAAATATATGGCTTTGGTCGCGAAGCATATGATCCGTTCGAAACGCCACATAAGTTTCAATGTCGAGGGGACCCGTAATATCTAAACCAGTGTGTATAAATAGCCGCGTTATTTAAGTTCCTTCTGAAGGTAGTGCCGCCATTTTTTTGTAACATCTTTTCTTGTAAAAAAGCCTTTTCTTATATTTATTCACAGTGGCTTTTATGAAGTTCTTGGCCTTCGGAATCAAAAATCGTTCGAAATTGAACCAAAAGCATTCATTATTGAGAATTGTATGTAATAATGAGGGGTTTTTTTTCATTATACTTAAGTCCAGTTTCGACACGGTTATTCGTTTTGAAAAAGAGTGAATGTCTAGTCAAATAGTACACCTATTTATGGCACGATATAAGTAGTTTTTCAGCTTAATAAGCTCTAATTTTTATTTGTCTTTAATAATATTTTTGTTAGAAAAATACATATTATTTTACATCTTCTTGCTGAAGCATTTATGAGTGTTTAACATACATATGTTTATTAGTTTAAAACAAAAAAGGTTAGTGGAAAATAAACATTTCATTAGTTAAGAATAACTAACGGAACAAGATTGTTATAATAGCACACACTCAAGAAATATCTACAGAAAAAGCAAAAAACTAAATCTTTCTCTGCCTGACTTTGCTCTTGCAAGCTGCAAAATATGATCCAAATGAAGACTAAATAATAATAAACACTCGCACCGTATGTACAAACTTTCAAAATTATTTATTTACTTGTGCCATACTTTTAGTAAAAAATACACACTTTATAATATTAAAGTTTATTTAACCTACAAAGTTCCAAAAGAAAAACTGTGTGTGAAAGTGTTTTTGTACTGGCACACTCTGCACCACTGTGAAAATGAATGGGGTTGTCCTTAACTTAAAATGCTGACATGTATTTGTTAATAACTAAACGTTTATGTTATTAAAGGTGTTACACTTTATAGTTATTAACAGAAAAATAAAATGTGAAAGTGAGAATATTATTCAAGAAAAAACTAAAGGAAACAGAGAAAAAGGTGTGTCAAAAGTAATTTATTCATATGCTAATACTGTCTTGCTTTACAAAGGATTTAATCAGTTTAAATAGTTGGTGACAAAAAAGTTCTTGCAGTTCTTTTAAGGGGAATCAAGGAATACGATGAAATAACCGAAAGTAAAAAATTATGACAGATACGTTGGGTCGTCAAAGTCCACTCTCCAACATTTGGTAAAAAAATTCAAAACAGCTAGTTCGGGTAACAATCAACCAACGTAACAGTGTACAGGAGTATCCGGAGCAAGCGATTTCTTGCAGTTTGAAATAATTTAATGTAGAAAATTTTGCACCGGGACTTGTGATTGTGCCGTTACAAGTATTCACTGTTTTACGGGGTAAGTATCAATGACCATAGACAACGCTCTTGGTTGGAGGATCGCAATTTTGTCCATTCCTTATAGATGCGACGACGCGAACCTGCACTAGGTTCATCATGCGACATAGCATCCACAAACAGTTACTGCAAGATGCACATTTTCAGCCGGCAGACCAGCGAACACAAAAGCTTTTGAACGAATCGTACAATTTGGAGAAGTAGCAGGAGGATGCTACTTCTTACACAGCGATGGCCTCAATGGACCTTCTATTTCCATGAATGATTTGAGTACCCTCATATAATATATATAATTACCTCTCAACGATTATGATGTTAATCGGTCAGCAAGATCACACAATTTTAACCCGTTATGCTCTTTCTTGCGGGGGTCACTGCCAATAAGCCACATTACTATATCGATGTGGCAGAGACATTCAAACATATTTTATCATTTTTTGCCGCCCACTGTAAGCTTTCGTTGCGTAAAGTGCTTAAATTAACGAAAGGTAGGTTGGCTGCTATTTGCTTTTTGTTTATTAAAATTTATGTTTGACAATAACGACAAGAACACCTTCAACATTTAGAACGTTGAGAACGATATATAACAAAAAACAATATAAATGAAGGTATTAAACTTTAGAAGAGAGAAAACAAAATCTTACTTTTTTTGCTTCCTAACACTTGGAAGTTATGCATGTCAAAGGTCTAAAAAAGTATTTTGTTTTTGTTTTTGTATTCAGAAGTACAAATATTTACAAAAGTTGTGATTTTTCTTGTCAAATTAAGTACAAAGAATCTAAGAATGTTTGCTAGATTATAGCAGAACATACATGGCTACAGCGAAATGCGATAAAGAAAAAGAAATATGACTCTATTATAACAACTGAGCTAGTTATATATTAAACTATTTATATAATAATTTGTGGAATGATATTTGTTATAGATTTTTTAAACGAGTTTTCCTCATCTCTTGTCAAGTTCAGAACTTTCAAAAAGGAAATTGACACTATAGATGCCACATAGCCGGAACCGGTTTTTATTCAAAACTAACTTTATCAAGCTTATCAGTCACGCTGACTAAATATCAAATCAAGAATATGTGATATTTGCGTAAATTAAAAGCCAGTAAGATTATTGGATCTTTTTGAAACTCAATGCCGAAAAAATTTGTCGATACTTTCATCCTCTGGAGACCGTTGTTAGACTAATTTACCAGAGTGTATATAAGTTCCGGTCGAGGTATTTAAACTTGCCTACATATTGGTCTTTTAAAATACATGTTACCTAAAAATGTTTTAGAAACCTGAAAAATGAAAGATTTATTAGAAGAAGCTACAGTCAGTTATGTATCAAACACTACAACTTATCACCAACTATATACCAAATACGTATCAAAATGCCGTACAACTTTTCATGTTCATCGTTTGCTTTTAAAAAGATCACATACTGACACAACTCAATTCTGTATGGATTGTATGATTGTTTCAAGACAATATTAAGTTTTTGCTTGCTAACTACAATAGTGCACATACAAAAAAAAAATATAAATCAGGAAATATATTGGTACATTCTGTATTATCCCTGATTCATAACGAATGAAATACTCACTCATATTAATTCAAAAAAGTTTTGTAACTAAATAGTCACGCTTTTTCAGTAAAAACCAAGAACTCCTTGAAGAGTTCCTATGTATATGGGATGTCGGTTGAATTCTATACATTTGGCAATGGCTTAGCTTTAATTATGAAACATTTCTACTCTACCCTATGAATTTTTGCCTCTATAAGCAGGAGATATTTAGGAATTAAAAATTTCGTTTGGAACAATAAAACCTTACAAGTTGAATTTCTGCGATAAGCCCATTTTATAAACATATATATGTGTGTGTGTGT
Source organism: Phania funesta (assembly GCA_963932375.1). Lineage (NCBI taxonomy): Eukaryota > Metazoa > Arthropoda > Insecta > Diptera > Tachinidae > Phania > Phania funesta. The sequence goes on along the minus strand of OZ010653.1, from coordinate 94,390,626 downwards.
GTGTGTGTGTGTGTGTGTGTGTGTGTGTGTGTGTGTGTGTGTGTGTGAGTTTGAATAAGTGTTTATTATTGATATAATGATAAGGTGGACTATGATAATTACTGTTGGTTTTTCTTTTAAAACACACAGTCATTAGGGATGATAAAGAAAACTTAATTACTTTGTGGTTTGAAATCGTTAAAGAATTACACATACACACACACACACAGTCTCTATAAAATTATTTAATATTTTTGTGGCTAACGTTACTTTTGTTACTTCATGCAGTAGCTTGAGTGTGAAAGTACGAGGATGAGGTGCAACTCTTTTGAAATTAAAAAGAAACGTCTAAACTCTAGTGAGTATAATTACAGCTTTCAAATAAAGTCTAATTAGAAAGTAATATATTCTATTAAATATATTTTGAAGTAGTTATAATTATTTTGCCAGTGTGAAATCAAATCTTAGTTTTAAAGTAGAAAATACTAATTCATAATTTTGTTGACGTATGAACTTTTTAATTTTTTTTTTTTTTTTGTTGCTGTCATTTTTGATGCGGCTTTATTTCAGTCAAACTTTCAAGTTATTTATATAGTTAGATGTGACTTTTTTCCATCTTTGTGGGAACAGAGCAAAAGAATTGCTCATATTTTGAAGCCAAAAACGAATCAAGCCAATTTTTGATACCTTCTCTATAGGTCACGTTGTTCTGTAGCGTTGGAAATGAATGGTAGTCAGTTAGCGCACGATCTGGGTTACTAGGGCGGTAAGGTAAAACTTTGCATACACTGGTGCCCAAATAATGTTTTACTTATACACGCAAAATCGGCATCTACTATCTGTCTGCTATAATTCATGTGACACTCAGTTTTCTCGGTTTTACGTGGAACCCAATAATTCTGCCAGGATTTGACATGGATGTACCTGAGCAAAGTCTGTAATTCTGCCGCTTGAAAGTTTTCTGACCTTTTTGGAAGGTTCATTGCCTTCAACATCAATACCATCATCTTTGAAGTAACGAAGCCAATTTATACAAGTGGTTTCAGAGAGTTCATGCTCACTAGTGTGGGTGGAAAAGAATTTAACCAGTCACCAGTAATAGCTAGGATGAAAGAATATCTTAGCTCTAAAATATTCTTTATTAATTATTACCGATGTAATAACTAAAACGCCATTTTTTTCCACGCCCCGATATACAGCCCATTCAGTGTTTTGGTTATTGTGTCGCCGTTTAGAATCTGTTCACAACGTATAGCATATTGTATTTAAAGCTTTTGCTCTAATATTTTTTGATCTGGACATTGCGACTTTGTACTAATGGGATTCTTGTCTGCTAATTATCCATTTTTAGCGAACCATGGGATAGGCCTCTTAAAACTAGATTATATTCCTTCTTAAAATATTTTTTACCAATCTCCAAATAACCTCCCATTTGTTGATCGAGTTCTTGATAGCACTTATGGTATCTCCCATCCCTCCCTCCTAACACATAATTTTTTTAAATAACAAGAAGCTTCTCTAAAAGTAATATTAAACTTCCGTAACAAGAACAAATTCTTTTTCATTTACAATGAAAAACTATATAAGGCAAATAATAATTGCTGTGTTCTAAGTATTCTTAACAGATATCCAAGCTCTCCGCTGAAAAGAAAAGAAAATATGTCTTCATTTAACATTAAACGCCAGTGGAGTAGTCTACCCTTAAATAGCCATAACTTTTTAACCAACTTTAAAAACAACACTCGTATATGTTCGTGCGCTTATGTTTGCGGTAATTTACCCTGCTTTAATTACTTACATCGTTGTGTATCACGTTATTACATGTTATTTTTTGCAGGTAGTATTTTGGGAAACATTTAAAGAATTTTAATGATAATTGTTTGAAATGACTTTTAGGTGTTGTTTGTTACCTTATAATTTTAGATAATTATTTTTATTGCTGTGTAATAGAAAAGCATAGGAAATTTAAATATTTTCGAGAAGAATTCCAATTAAAAAGCGTTTAAATTTACAATAGTACGCTGCTGCAGAAACTGGTGAACAATTAAGGCCACATTTTTTTCAGTTTTTTTTTTTAATACATATGTAGAACCTTTATCAGTTGTACTAAGTTGCTTCTCCTTATATTCCTCTCTCCTATTAGATTTAAATGTAATAAATAACCTATCGAATATAATATAAAAATTGCCAAAGTTGTAAAAAATTTGATTGGGGCTGTATAGTTTTTAATGATTTTTTTCCTTTTCGGTCTGTCAAAAAAAAAAGTTAAGCAAATTGTGCATGAAAATTATGATATGAATTTTAAGGAGATACCAACAGATCTTGAAACATTGTTTAGTTAAATGCAGAACTGTATGGCACAGTTGGATCGTGCCTTATGAAGAGAGCGTTAAATTCATAATGAACGTGGCCTCGCATTTTGGTTACTTATTATAGAAAGCATCCTTCCTTAAATATTATAATAAAATCAACCAAAACTTTTCAGAAAGGCGCTTCTTCGATGAGCCTTGGATTGGTTTACTACAACTTTCATCATTGAGCTTAAAAGTTTTGAATGAAACACAATCTTTCCCTTTTTTACTACGATTATTTTTAGTACTCGATCATTTGATACTGAATGAATTTATTCTCTTTCGTTTAGTGTATATATGTACCTGACTAGATCAAATCACTAATACAAAAGATATAATAACGAAATACATAAACAAAATCGAAGGTGGTCATTCTTGCAGTAATGTGGGAATTCCTAACTATTTCTTTACCTATTTAAGCGAAAATAAAAGCTGTTATTATGGAGAATAATAGCGGAGTTCATTCTTCGTTTCATATTTAAATTTTTGCACACTTAGTATGATTTTCTGCCACAAAGCGTGAGTGCATTTTTTGTTATTATGGTTTTGCAAAATGTAGCATATTTGCTAGACTTGCTAGATTTGCAAGGGTTTTCTGCAACCAAGAGTGAGTTCCCATAATATAAATATATGAACAAGTGTATAATATATGAATATGCAATTACTATTATTGCTTTGACAAAATAATGCATGCCCAATCATGCCAAGTGTTGGTTCAAATATATTTTTATTAAGAAAAGCAAAGCAAAATATAAGTAGTTATATCAATATTAAGAGTATTAATCGCATACATAATAAGGAGCAGTATCTATGTCGAATTTAATAGTTGAAGAAGAACAAGCCGGTTTATCTCTCGAGATAAGGCATGGCTGTACTCATATCAATTTTCTTATTATATTTTCTATTATAATTTATTGTTATTTATTGTTATCGCAAACATAATATGTTTATTTAAAAACATTTAAAACTCTACTTTAGTCGTGATAATGAAATTATTGTTTACATTTAACAACTTAATGATTTCCGTCCATAAAAATTGCGACATGTTTGAGTTGACCAATACAATTTTTACAAAAATTCTAACAACCAACAAAGTTATATAATCACACAATATTAATGATATAATAACCCTAAAAGCAATATTATAAAAGTTTTATTCTTTATTCGACCTTCTTATTGTTAGATATTTTGATGTATCATTGATCAGGATCTAGACCTAGAAACAATATTCTTAAAATAGATAAAATGTAAGATTCTTTTGATGTTTTATCAAACTTCGAAGGTACTGTGGCTTAAGCATTCGATAGCGTTAGTCGTCTGTGTTCGCACATCAGCCACTGCCATTCAGTAACATTAAAGTTTGCTGTTCTATTATTCTAACATATTTACAATAATAATATAGTTTATTTACAACCACATGGTTTTAATTATAATATGTTGCTTTTCTTTATAGGTGCGTTTTTAAGACGGACTTTCTAAAAAACTATTTTTGTCATACAGAACTCCAAAAAATTTACAGACTTCGATTTGTATTGTTAAATTTGCAGTTTAGTGCAGGATTTATATTTTTTTTTTATTCAAATACACTTTTTATCCTTTTATGACACGTGTATAATTTTAAAAATCCCCTTTTTTCTAAAAATATTTGGGATTGCGTTACATTGTGTTAATATCATTTTTGCATAAATAATTTAACTTCGGAAACGACAACGTGTTGCAAAATTGACTTTTAAATTTATCTTACACTTTAGAAAAAATCTGTTTTACCTTTCTTAGAAAATTTTCTGATGAATTTCAGTTTTATTCATTTAATTTGTCATATAAAAGTAGGAAATAACCATATGTCAACGTATGATGTACCTGACATGCGAACTTTATTATACTAGAGCGTATCGGTGCGTATACTTGTTGATACTTGAATGTGTTGATATTTATTCATCTGAATCCGCATGTTTATTCATGTTTTGTTTTTCAGTTAAGTCCAAAGAACAAAATTGTTTACAGACTAATGTAAGAAATATAAATAATAAATGCATCTAAGATTTAATTTAATTAAATACGATTTAACTCATGCTTGTATTAAAGAGCTTCTAAAAAAGTTTTCGTTATATTAAAGTACATTGATTTTTTATAATCATATTTTCTGACGCAATTGCAATTTTCTATTGAGAGGTGTTCATGTCCATACGTAATGTACTCATACTAGTTTGCATTTAAAGTTTTAAGGGTGGTTATCAATGGCTTGTTCGATTTAATTTGCGCCTTTGACATAATGATTAAATGAGTAAAGTGTACAATTAGGCGTGAATAAAAATTAACTCAAAAAGGAAATGTATTGTAGTGTATATATTATCGTACTGAAAAATTTGTTGTTTAAAATAGTGAGAAGACAAAAGTATGTAATTAAGACTTAACTAACTATAAACCATAAAAACAGGACGTATATAAAACGTTGCAAAGATATGCAGTGTCTCACCAACGTGATGGAATATGTTATATACAAAAGTAAAGATAGTCAAATGATTTTGAATTTGAAAAACGGTTTCTCACATTCTTGGTTTTTTCGTCAAGAATTTTTATAAATTAAAATTTATTCTTTTGTAAATTAATACCTTAGACATTTCGTAATACATGTGAATTAAGAAACTATTCTATTTTTCACAACTAAATATTTTATGGTCATTTTGCTGATAATATTCTGTATAACTTCAAGCAAATTATCAACAAATATGCACGTTTATTTACCAAATTTAAAAATAATCTAAAGCATTTGTAATCTATAATTCAAAATTTTAATTAATATAAGTAAAGTAGAAGAATGTATTGATTTACAAAAAAGTTGAAACATATAAAAAAATGTCTACTATGCACCATTATAAAGAACTAATCTGGCAGACGTTAAGCTAAAATTATCAAACTAAATAAGTAATAAACATAGAATACAATAACAAAAAGTTAAATTGGTGTAAACTTTGTTCTAACTCAAGAAACAAAAGCTAATATGAAAATAGAAAAAAATATTCGCTCTCATATTCCATTTGGCTTGAGTATTAGGTTAAATATATGGTATTTACAGTGAACACAAAATTAGTTAAGGCATAAAGAGTGTTGGTAACTTGCGTGGCGGTATTCCATTCAGCTAGTTGTCTAATAAAAACTTATAACTTTTATTGTAGTTATCATATCACACAAAAATTGTCTATCTTAACAGAAAGAATTTAGTCAAAAATGAACTTAAGCCTAATAAATAAATTATATAATATTAATAATAAATATATAATCATAAAATATGAAAATAAAATATAATCATCTAATATATGTCGAAGACACGGCACTAGCAAAATCAACTTTACAATTTTCATTTATGAAAATTTTTCCAAAAGCGAGGTTAGTTGTAAGCCAATATAATAATAAGAAAAACATTTATAGAAAAACATCCTAAAACACAAATAATATTCGCTGCATATGAAAATTCTCACTGATTGGCAACAGATGGAAAGCTTAGACAACAGCTGATATTCAGCAAGAAAAAGATAACACATATTTTTTTAAATATAACAATCAGTATAACACTTAATTTAATTAGTAACATCAATTTTGATCATGCCAGTTTTCCCTTTGTGTTGTAGAATAAATTAATTAAAATTAATTTGCTTTTGGTTTTACAATTGCAAAAGTCGGTTGAAATGTAAAAAACAAAAGTAAGTAAAATTTAAGATTTCGCCTTGTTTACGTTTTTGTTAAAGATGTAATATAGTGCTTCAAGCTTCATATATAACTCTCATATGGTTTACAAAATTTTAAACTTCAGATATTACTAGAAATTATAAAAGTTAAAGTAAATGCTACCTGATAAGTTGGATTATATGGCCAGAAAATTAAGCACTTAGCCCCGAGTATCCTTCTCAAATAAATTTCAATGGATTTTAGTACACAGCGGTAACGCTGTTCACTGAAACACAAACTGAATTAAATTCTGCAAAATAGAATGCGAAACTCCTTATTTAAACCTACGAAAATTTTTGTTAAAAAAATATAATTTTCGTAAATAGTTATGTAAAAGAAATTTCTTCAATTTGACAGATAGTTTTTCGCTATATATATGTATAACGAAATTTGAAATGAATTGATTAAGAATTTGGTCAAATTAACTAACAAATTTCGTTAAAACTTAATAATATTGAAGAAAATTTTAATAAATTCATTTTGCTACAATACCTAATATGTATGATTATATGTATGTGTGTATTCGTATGTATATTTTTCGACGCAATTAAAATGCGGATCAACGCCAAATTCAAACTAATATTGTTCTTATTATTTTATATTTTTCTAAACAACTTAAAAATTGCTTAAAATATTTGAACGAGAAATATCTGATCATGACTAAAAAATATCGAAACTTATTAATTTCTACTTACCTTTATTCAATTCTAATTATACATAAATTCTCCATGGACTTCGTTAAATTAATTAACAGTTCCAAGAAAATGGTTGGTTTTAACAATTTTTTTTTAATTTATGAACAAATTCTTCTTGTTTTAATACAACTATTTTTATGTGTTCTTTGTCTTAAGATGCGTTATTATTGTTTTAACATTTTTTTTAATTTAGTAAGACTTTGGCTTTAATTTTAACTAGTTCTTATAGAAATCATCATATTCTATAAAAATTTATTTTTAACAAAATTTATTATGTAGAAATGATTTTGTTTATTTGAGTAAATTTTATGTTGACGTGATGAAAAAATTAATTGTTTAAAATAATTTTTTCGTTAAGACTTTATTTAGTTTTTATAGTAATGTTCGCTTAATGTTGGTTACTAGATTCAAAGGTACACTCAGAAAGCCATTTCAAACAAGTTTTTTGAGCATAATGCTCTAAGGAGAATGCCTACAAATATGCTGCACAAATAATTAATCACTTATTAACTTACAATCTTAAAGATTTTAGAAGCCCAAGCAGATCGACTTTGACACGTGGTAACTCACAGCTCTATTTCAAGTGAGAGATCTGGAATTTAATTTTCACATAAATAAGGATCTTCTCTACTATTATCTGTATGACTTTACAAACAAATCAGTAGGTTAGAACATGCGGACATATCTGTAACAACCATTTTTAAGAACGACTCTGCCAAGTAGACTGAATTATTATAAAAAGTCTTACGCAAAACTTAACTGAAACATGTGCAAATTTTATTTGAAAATTCTTCGTTAAATTCAGTTACCAAACGAACATGTTGTCTTTCTCAAAACTGTATTGAAGTTTTTGAAATGAATAAAAAGTTGAATTAAAAATTTTAACCAAACAGTAAAACTAGATTGACCTTAATAGCATTTATGTAATTTCTTTTTGTTTTCCTACACCAAGAAAAATAACACTTAACGTTTGCACAAACTTTCGAACAAGTATCTGAGCACTGGCCGGTTGTGTGTTTAAGGTCACTCCAATGAAGTGGATCAAAATTGTATATGGTTTCCAACCACAATGAAGACAAACTAATTGAAAGTTAATTGTTGCAAATTTCATTCTAAAACTGTTAACAGACAAAGTAAGAAAGCACACTTTAGTTAGGGGTTTTGTGTTATTTAGTGGCCCTTAAGTATTAAACACTTAACGACTCAAGTAGTTAAATTCGTGGCTTAACCTGCAATGTTTAAATAAACTTTTAATGAAATTTTATAATAAAAGACATGTATTAACATTTAAACTGCCTTGTTCTAGTTTTTTTTACTGCTTTTTTGTTTTTGTTAAGTCTATCATGTTTATATTTAATCGTTAGTTACATTTTCTAACTTTTCATGGACTTAATACTGGCAAATGTCTTTAAGTTTTTATTTTATTTATTGCTTTTATAAAATCTTACAACTAAATGTCATTAAATACTGTTTAATTCGTAATAGAAAAAAATTGTTTTTATTCGACTTCAACAAGCAGAAAATGACAAATTTCCTTAAGTCACTTAAGAGTTTAAGAAAAAGAATAGAAGACGAAAACAAGAGTGTAATAATGTTAAGAGGCTATAAATTTGAATTAACAACGAAATTTGTAAACACTGCAGGCATCAAACAAAGTCTCTAGTTGTACGAAATATAAAAAAAACAACAACAACTAAAATATAATTAGTTGTTGTTTTTTATTAAAGAAAAGAACTATTCCTGAAAGTCCAGCATTTGATGACACTCTCGAGCATTTAATCTGAAATTCGCCAAATAACGGGTATGACTTTGGATTGTGGGCTTAATAAGAGTAGCAGGAATTTGCCTATATTCTATATTTTAATCAATTGACTGCTACAGCATTCCAAAAATCTGCTTTTTAAGTACTTTATCCATAATTTGGGCATGCGTTTCATAATTGGAAAATTGTATTCAATATATCAATATTCCAATTGTCTCTGAATGGATAGTGGGAGTCTTAACATTAACAGCACCTCACAATATATAGTTTTTATTGTTTCACATTTTTGTATAAGCGTCCCATTTAGCAAATGTCAAAAATTTAACAAATTTCCTGTCAGTTATTGAATATACTTCAAATTCTTAGCGTTAGATGCACCATCTCTTATATAACGCAGGGTAGATTTCGCTTAATTTAGTCGGCCATTTCTGAGGCACATTCTATCAAATTAACTGTTAACCATAATAATTTCGTTATAATGATCAAAAAATTAAGAGTTTTCTCTGAATGCAGTAACTTCTGAACTCCTACTAGTTCTGTTGTCAGCAAAAATCGGTCTCAGTGTTGAAGAATTCTTAAACAAACTGATTTGATTGTTTGATTCTACTGCAAAATACGCACAGTGGTAGTACACTTTAAATCAAGCCGTTGTGTTCCACGGTCATCGTATACACTCTCAACTACCATCGCTATATTTTAATCTCTGTAACCCAATTGCTCGATAGTTTAATACCAAAAAGTTCCTTCAGTGAGCCAATCACGAAACAACAAATATATTTCCGTACTACATTGTGCCGAATTAAGCCTGTCTAATAAGTTCTCAGCAAATACTTAGCTAAATATTTAAAACAAATCATAGTTTGACTATCGAGAAAAAAAAGCTACACACAAACCGTTATTGTAGAATTACCTTTATTTGGTGGTATCTGATTTTGCAAAGCTCCTCCAAGGATATCGCCGAGGACTTGTAAGCTAGTTTTAATTAGTCCCTTGTGTGCACGTTATCCATAGAAATATGCCCCGATCTAAAGCATTATGCGTTGAAGCATCTATTGTATAAATTTTGTTTGCGATTTTACCGTAATTACTTTTATTTCTCTATCTTTTAAAATATTATTCAAATAATTTTTTTTTATTAAAATCACCTGCTTTTTGTTAGTAGTTTTAGAATGCTGAATATTAGATTGGTAATATTTTTTGAAATGGACTTCTTTCGAAATTGCAGCGATAAGAAACTCCTGCTATTTTCTTCCATCTGATCAGCAAGAATGATCCTTCAGTGCATAGTTTAATATCGATTTTTGTTTAACAAATGGCATCGGCAAATATAAAGGAAATTTTTAAAATGGGTTTGGTATTGCCCCTAGTCGTATAAAAGCAAAAACCTTTATATATCCTTGTCCAAGAGATTGTCAGTTTTTTCTAATAGTGTGCATCCTTCGACTTTTAAGGAAAAAAATAGAAAAGTTAGAGAGATATACCTCCTTTGTATAAAAGAACACAAGAACATTTTTTTGATTTGCAAAATTTCATTTTTATTATTCATGTTGTATTTTATATCGTCGACGCGTATACACGTATCACCCTAAAGTGACCACGACACAAAGTTGCGCTGACAAGTTGGCAAAGGGGGAAGCATTCTGATGCATTCTCTTCTCGGCCTATACGAAGCGAAGCCATAATGCCTTATATGATATGGCTAAGCCTAGATGTTGGAAAGGACCCTAATGTAGGAACACTTGCCATATCTGCAAAAGTTTAAATATTATTCGATCGAGAGATTTGCAGATATTTTAGAAGACGAAGTTAAGAGATGTCGTGGCAACGTTACTGTCGTGCAAATGGGACCTGATTTTCGCGCCCACCTTACCCTCTGTGATACAGACTTAGAAGAAAGGGAACGATTGTCGTGGTATTAGTAGCCTTGAATTAAAGTGTATTGTACTCTTTTATTGCAACTCGTTTTGGTCCTGCTAGAGTTTAGTTCCATCACACTAAACCAATAATTCCATTAGTTCACTTGACCCCAATAAATCCAAATAGTTAATACTCTTCGTTAAGAAAGCGTTAATCTTGGTACAAATCAATCAACATTAATTTATGGCCTTCACATAATTACAGTAGCGCACTAATGTTCTACTAAAACTAAAAATAGACTAAAAAAAACAAACTTAACTATTTACAGTTCACTTAAATGTCAGTTGTTTTCAAAGCAATAAAAGTCAGACTAAGTTCCAATTTTTTTCCTTTCACTCTACTCTCGGTGCTTGCCATTATTTTCGTCTACTTTTTTATATCTTTTCAGTTAAATATGCAAATTATAGCAATTTGAAATGAGAGCAGACCACTATAACCACACACAGGCTAATGCTTCTAACCAAGACTTGCATTATCATGCCCTCTGCTCTGCTTTGCCACTTGCTGATATTTTACTTCTTGTATTTATTGTTGTCGTTGTTATAAATGTCTTCAAACTTTTGTGGAAAAGACCATTTAATATGCTGGCCAGAAAAACATGGTTCATAGGCAAAATGACTCGTAGTATTTTGTCTTCCTTTTCTTGACTGCCCAGCAGACCAAACACTATTTTAGCAGTGTTGTCTTGGGCTTATGAAGTACTTGATACAACAGAAATTATTGTTGGTAGTTGTTGTTAATGTTTCCAGAGTTGCAAATAGGTTAGATGCAATTTTAATTTGTTGCTAGAGCTGCTGGCACAAAAATAGCAACAATAAAACATCAACAAATTCAAATATGGCAAAATTGTAAAGTGAGGAATGACTTGTTTTTAAGGATAGACTGTTGTTTTTGTTGTTGTTTTTTTATGTTGTTAACAAAAACAAAACCAGCGGCAAAATAGTATTCTCAAAACAATGATCATTGTTTGGTGTCCTCTTGGGTCATCATTATTTTTTGTTTATTCTCTCTATGCACGAAGTCAAGTAAATCTTTTACGTTTTGTCCCCTAACAAAAGACCAAAATTAGTTCCTATTTATTGTTATGTTTATTTATGTGCTTTTCTAATTTAAAATATCGTTGTTGTCTAAAAGCTTTACTTTGAATTTTTTTTCTGTCTACAAAAAGGAAAATTCTATAAAAGACATGTGAAAAATATGTGTACTGGAGCGATGCATACTGCTCGCTCACTTGCATCGTGCGAAGATATGTAGCTCTTAAAAAATTACCTTTCGTACTCCAATTAAGAAATATTTTACTTAGCCAAAGGGGAGCTTCCCGTTATTTATTTGGAACAGCCTTGCCTATCTAAACGGCGAGCCAAGGGAACTGAAAATCCTCATGGAGGAAATAAAGACCGCAATATATCTTTAGAGTTACGTCAAGGCAACTGAAAACGTAAACGTCAAAACAAGGGCGTTAATGAATAGCAAAAGTACGACCAACGACAGCTACATAAATGGGAGACTGCGCTTCATGTGGTTGTAATGCTATGATTTACGTCGACACCAGTCTTGCGTCAAAATCCGACGGCGGCCCTAGTGCTGGGTGTATTAAAGTGCCACCAAAGCCTCTATATACTCTTGTGCAGGTAGCAATTGACAGCCTGGACCCTGATGCCAGCTCGGGCTGAAAGGTTTGAAACTACCTATTCTCCTGCTATGAATAGCTATTCTATTGACAGTCTGCGTTTCCATCCCACGCCATGGCTCCGCCATCTAATCCGGAAACAATACATCAAGATGGCGGGATCACCAAGGAGATTCCTCCCCGGGGGAATATTTTCAGCCTGGGAGGGACTGTTTGATAATGAGAACGTAAATACTCTGGCAGTCAAAGATCGAGGATTATTGGAATTAAAATTAGGTAATGCGAAACCATCTCGAGCTACTAGAACTGAACTAAGCTGAACAAGACCGAAATAATCTAATAGGGCACTCAATCCTACATAATAATAGGACACTCAATATACACTTCGAATAGGAAGATGAAATAATATAGTCTGTAGAGCAAGCAATAAGAATATCGACACATAGGAAAATTTACTTTGTCACTGCCCAGATTTCGTACAAATAAGACTGGAGTAATTCACAATCGGCACCTTACCAAACACAAATGACATAAGCGACATTGACTAGAGAATTCAGAGGAGCGCCGAGTTTCTATAACATGCAAGATTTTTTTTGGCCTCTTTTTCAAGTTCGCCTAACCTTAATGTAAAGTCGACACCTCCCATGGACTCCGGCCTGCAATGACTGTCTACGTCCATGAAAACAGAGTCGCACTGGGACAATAATAGTTAGAAAATTCAGGTCTCCCAACAGATGGATTCTATATATCTTGGAAGACAGCTACTGAGGCTTATAGAGCCTTTGCGAAGGTAAGCAACACGATGGTCATATAAAGGCGAAGAACACAGCTTTACCTGGCCGAATAGAAAATCGAGGAAAATTATACTTGTTCAATGCAAGTGGAAGAAATTGCGTCTACAGGTAACCAACGTTAAGTAAAAATGTATTATTTCTAATTACTATGCTATACCTTTTTGGTTTTTTGGTTATATTTTCGATCTAATTTGCTCTGCAAAACGAACTTATATCCAGTCGAATTGTATCCGTTTTATGTAGTAACATATAATTCAATTATATTTACATAAAGAAGTCAGTTGTATGAAATTGATATCGATACATACTATTAAAAAATACTTTTATTGTGAATTAAATTCAACATATTTCCAATCGCCAATTTATTTAGTCGCGACACGAACCAATTGTATGCAAGAAATGAAAAAGTAATTTATTAGAAAAATAATTGGAAATACAGTGCAAAAATTTAGTTCGTTTCGGAAACCCAAAAATAATTTCTTGGAGCTACTGGTCTCGATATGTGTCAGTCCTATTTAAGGAATTATTTCAACTTAAGCTAAAGTTTTATTTAAAAGATTAACATGTGCATTAGCTTTAAATGAATATTTTCAATATAAGTCCACTTATCTTTATAGTATAATAGTACGAATATACATATATAAAGCAAGAGTTTGATAGCTGAAGCTTTTATGAAAAGTTGTACTAAGGGAGACAACAATAAACAACTTGCGCATTGCAACAATCGAGAAGTTGCATTAATAAAGTCTTGCGTTGCGCGAGATTGTACTGTACAGTAAACCTGCCGATTTTTAAGCAGACTCCTTCATGAACGTCGACATTACTTAGGTTTATTTATATAAATCAGTTGGCCTCTTTGTATTTCTATTTCTCGTAGATTTTTTTTTCATTTATAAAATAAATTTATGAAACAATTATATTCAGAAATTTAGTTGTTATTTAAAAATTTTTTAAAACATTGTTTTTACTGTGAAAATATTATCTAAGTAAACATTTTTGACAAGGTTGTTTTTATCAACCGTGTAGTTTTAGCAACTGAATGTCATCATTAATTAAAGTTAAGAATTATTTGCTTACAATGCTTCATATTGTGGTACTCAAAACTATTTTATTGATGTTATATCAGCTGTATAAATTTATCAAGGAAAAACCGATTATCACAACTAAGTTTTCAATCCTGAGAATTCGATTCGAATAAAATAATTAGTTTTTAATTACTATTTAAGTAATAATTTTGATAGTTATGTCAAAGTATATTTGTTTGCCACAATTATAGAATATGGCCAACCATTTTAATTGAGAGTAGCCGGACTATTAGGTTTTAATTATTAGAAAGAGACTTCTTTCGTTAAACATTTATATTCGAAAACGAGTTGCAACCAATAATTTTTCTGTGTGTTGGTTAAAATATATCCTAAAATGGTTTATACGATCATTGTATAAATAAGTCTGATGGTCAGTAGTAACTCATATCCTTCCAACCAATATGGAAACTCCCTCAAACCTACTCCACAAAACACTTTTCTACAAGCCAAATATTTTGATGAGAACTTTTTATAACTCAACAATTTTTTACTGCATTAGTGGAAAAAGAATATTTTCATTACCGTCAAATTATAAGAAAAACGTAAACATTTATGCATCAATTTTAAATGTATGAATAAATATAAAAGCAAGTATTTCTTAAATATTTTTATGTTTAGTTTGGAGCAAAGCTCCATTGTACAAAGTATCTAACACATTTAAATGTAAAAATTTCATTATACTTAAGACACAAATCACTTAAAGACTTTTATGCCATAAATTTGTATTAACATACATATATTTTCTTAATTTTTTAAATGTTGAAAATGTTATCACAGATATATTTTTATTAACCTAAATGTATGCCATTATACCCATAAATTTAATTGTAGAAAAATTTGTTTGCTGATAAATTTTTAGATATTTCAACACTCAAAAGGCAATTTGTTAAAGAAGTAATAATAAAAATCATAAATACACAAAAGAATGCAAAGTATTCCTTTAACTATAGATAGAATAGTCTTCATAAAGCAATATAAGGGTTTTATGGTCATATCTTTGCCGTGTAATGGCTGTAATTTGGTAGCCTTTACGAAATGTGCATAAGTTTGTTATTCCATTTGTAATTTTTACAATATTAATTTTCGGTTCTTATAAGTAGGGGGACCATTTAACCATCTGTCAATTCGTCTTTTTGAATTTGACCCAAATATACACCACTTAACCTGCGACTTGCATTCTGCGAATTTTCGCTATTGTAATCGGGCAAGATCGGTCTTTAGTTTCCGAAATATACGCAAGTAAAACATTCCGGTTATTATTATTTTTGTCATCCCTACGGGCTGATATTCGTCTACTATACCAACAATATACTACACAAATTCTGGATCCCCATCGTAATTCTTGAAGCCATTTTAAAGTTAAAAAAAGCAAACAATTTACAAACATTTACCAAACGCTTTAAAAATACTTCGTTTCACCGAAAATTTTATAAAATGCATTTAAAAAAAATATTTCAAATATTTTAAATATTTTGTCTAAAAACAATAAGTGTGATTCAAAATAATCAAGGAAAAGTTAAAATTGTACCAAGTTTTGAAAATGCACCAAACTTTTTTGATTTCACGCTTAATAGAAAATTTACAAAAAAGTAACCCTTTCATCATAAAAGAGAAATTATGCAGAATGTAACTGTTTCATCAAAAAAAGAAATTTATTTCACAAGAAAAAATCTAAGTTAAGAAAATACGATCATTTACAAGAAAAATATTCATCCAGGAAGAAATTTTCGACAAAAATCGAAAATTTAAAAGAAGACTCAAAAGTGTTTAAAACTATTTTTTGTTTTCAATATAACTTCTGGCCTTGCCTTGTGTTTTATAAAATTAAGCCCTAGGTACATAAAGAATCAATAAAAAAAATCCAAAATTTTACCAGAACCGTAGACAAATTTTATTTCATCAAAAATAACTAAAAAATTTTAATTTCCAAAAAAAATTAATAATTTGTAATCTTTTAAAGTTTAAGTTTCACCATACTACCTTATTTCAAAAAATTACACTTTCGCCTAAAAAAAACATCAAAAATGGAAACTTTGCCAAAAAGTAAAGTCTAAAATAAACGGAAATTAAAAAAAAAAATTCTTTCGACAAAAACTTTTAATTCACAAAACAGAACTAAATTTAACAGAATACTAATGTATTTTCACTATATCGAAATCACACAAAAAAAAAATTCGACAAAAACTATTTTAAATTTCCTAAAAATTTTAAAACTACTAAAACAAAAATATAATCTAAGAATTATTAAGTAATTTTAGTTTTAGGCATGAGTTTGTTTTTCTTTCTATTCAGAAAGAGAATTATTTATTAATATGGCCAAACCTTGAAACAGTAAAAGTTTCAATTTCAAAAATTAAGAAATAACTAATTCTCGTATTCCATTTGTCTTAAATGTTGGTATACTCGTAAGTAGAACATGTTTAGAATCATAATTGGTAGATAAGACACGAAGAATGTTGATAACTTGTGAAGCGGCATAGAAAATGCATTCCATTCAGCTAGATGTCTAATAAAATTAAAACTTTTACTGTTTTCAAAAGTTGTCAATATTAAATAAACAATTCTCTTTCTTAATAGAAAAGAAAACGAAAAAACGCCTAAAAATTAAAATTACATAATAATTAATAATATATATATGTGTAGTTCGAAAAAAACAATAAAACTTATAAACTAAGAAATTAAATAAAAATCTTATGAAGAAATACCAAAAATCTTAGTATCACCAAAAAACTTAAATTCCTTAAGAGATAAAATTTCACAACTGTGTACACGTGTTACATGTAAATGTATGTATGCACATACAGTGTAGTGCAAAAAAACAACAAAATATTTACTTAACGTAAAATGCGATATTTTAAAGATTTGCTTGTTTTAAGAAACTTTTTCTGTACACTTTGGTAAGCAATTATAGCAGAAAACAAATGGACTTACACATTTGCCAGTATTAATATCACTAACAAACATTTCCGAATTCCTACAAAGTATTGCTCAAAACAAAGGCAATAATTTCAAAAATTAAACACACGGCGAAAATTCTTTAAGGTAACGGAAAATGTTCATCCAAGTCAGGTTTGTTACTCTTTTCATCAATTTAAAATTTCAGTTTCTATAGTTTATTTATCGTCGTTGTTGTTAAAAGAATGGCTAGAGATAAATATTCAGGGACTTTCAAATCTCTAATAACTAAAGTTATTAAAAAGGGAGAAAAGCAAGCATTTATTGCTTAAAAATACTTTGTAGATTTCCAAAAAGTACAAGTCAAAATAAGGTTTAACTGTAAACTTCAAAAATTGCAGACCAGCCAAAAAACCACTGTTGACCCAAAAGCACATCCAAAAATGGTAAGATAGCATAAATCTGCTAAACAATTGGGTTTTTTTTTAATATAAAGATTGCATTTTTAAAAACATCAGAACTGGATCGCACAGAAATGGAAAACCTTTCTATTTAGTGACCAGACAGAATTCGATTAATTAATTCGGATCATATGTCTACAGTTTGGGGTTTACTTAGTGAAGAGCCTAAACAATTGTCAAAGGGACCGCTTTATATACAAAAACTTTTTAGAACCAAAGGGATTCCGCACGATGGGTGGAATATGCAATTTCATTTGGGTGTTTCAACACGATAACAGCCCGAAACACACATCCAGGCTGGGTTGACTTAATGTGCTAAAGTGCTTGATTGACCTTCACAATCATCCGACTTGAACTACATTGAAAACTTCATTGGCATATGGAAGAGAAGCGTTTGCGGTAAGAGCTTCGAAAATTGCAATGTTCTCTGGAAATCTTGCAACTGAGTGGAAGCCTATCGCAGATGTCCCGAAATTATAAAAAACAATGGATCTTATACGAAATATTAAAATGTGGCTTTTGCTTTACACACATTAATATAGAGACCTCAACTGTTTTCGTTTATTTTTGAAGAAGTAGCTTAATTAGTTTTTTATTTAATTATAGTACATAATTATAAATAAATCATGGAAACATACTTTTGTTGGAAATGAACTGTATTATAAAAAAAATAATTTTTTATTATTTTTCGAGTTTGTTGCTTTTGTTTTGCACAACACTGTACATACTTGTAGTACTACATTCTAAGTACTCGTACACTCAAACAATATCTAGGGGTACTCATACATTTGTTAAAAGTAAACATGCTCAAAGCTTGTCGTTCTTGGAGGTGTAAATCCAAATGGATTTGTGCAGAAACCTAATTTTAAAGGGTGTTTTTCTACAGATAGGATTTTAAGAAATAATAATATTTATCGAATTTGCTTTCTATTGCTTTACAACTTATCAACCAGTCAATGAAATAATTAAAGACAATAATTCCGGAAAGGGAATATAAAATGTCACATACAATAAATAAAATTTTAAAACAAAGATTTAAATTTTGTGTTTGTGAAAAAAAATGTTCATAGTGATAAGAAAAAACTATGCACACATACAAAAGCTTGACGATTCAATATTAAAAACTTTTAAGAGCTTCACATTTTCCTTTTACATACAACATTAAGATAATTGTGAATTAATTGTAGAACAATTTGTTTGAACATACTATAATTGTTGAAATTTTCTAATAAAAAAATTATTTACGTTAATTTTAGAATTTATTATATTTAAGTTTCATTAAGCTTAATCGTGGGATAATAGAAATACCCTATGCTATGCAGAAGGGGTAAGTTTTCACCAATAATGTTTATTCTTTATTTCTACGAGTGTTTTCTAGTTTTATTATAATTTACTGCAGATGTCACAACTATAATTAACATATACGACCAACAACAATAGCAAACTAAATAAAGTGGCTCACTTTGGACTAGAAGAAAACCAACAAAAATAACTTTTATTCAAGTGAAATTAAGTATAACATTAGAAGCAAAAGCACACAAACAACTGAAATAATAACAATAAGATACAGCAACAAGAGGCAGTAGTTACAAAGAAGCATTGTATTATTCTTTATGTCCGTAACGAGAACGAAAATAAGAAAACCGAGTAGAGAAAATATTTTAATCACCCCTATTCTGCATTTCGATTACGTTACCGAATTCAGTTACGCACGAATCGAAAGAAGGTATTCCAACTAAAAACTGAATCGTAAGAAAAAGAAGACCGACAGTATTTTCAAAATCAGCTGTCTCAATAATTAAAACAAGTAAGGATTATATATTGTGGGTCAATAATTAAATAAACCCATCAGTTAGGTACGGAAAGGAAAAAAACCCAGAACATAAGTTAGAAGCATTTGTGGCCAAACTATTCCAGTATGAAGAATTCTGCCGCGCCGGAGTAGATATTTTAATATTTTTGATGTCATTGTAGCACAAAGTTGGGTAAATTTTCACGAAAATGTGCGATAACACCGACGTCGTTGTTAAATTAAAAAAACACTTTAAGATTTCAGTACAAAAAGATAAACAAAGTAAAAAAAAGTTATGTACGATCACTAATGAAACCTGTAATTGCATTCTTCTTTTTATTACACGTTTCTTGAAACTAAACAAACTAATATCGAAAGACTCTCCACCACTAAATTAACAATTTACAAAACCGTAGGTACTCTCGTAATGCAGAATCACACAATCGTAAAAATTCCAATCGAAACGGAACGCAGAATATCAAAGTTGCCAAACGGAGACATTTTCAATTTGAAATGCAGAATAGGGGAGAATTTATTCAGTATAATTCAGGATTCTAGAGCTTTGATGGGCAGGTGTTATATTCTTGTGCAAATTTTATGTCTGGAAACGAAGCCTGACAGTGGATGGTGGTTGAATTTTAAGCCTTACCGAATTACAGCCGTATTACTACTGGTTAAGTGAAAATTAATTCATCAATATCTGAAGTATATTCAAATAGTTTAAATAAAATTTTTAGTGTACGTATTCCAAAAAGTTCCATATTAAACATAAATATGTACGTAAAACAAGAACTAAAGAGCTGTTGCAAGAAATGAGGCTGCAGTGTTAACGTTGACATATGATCCGGCAATGTTAAATCGCCAATCAGTCTTACCATATTTCCCCGGTTCGGAAAACACTAAGGGCCGACGTTTTAAGATGATTAAATCTTGCAATCCTTTGAATTATAAATTGTACTTTAAGTCTACATTAATGCTACAACACTTTGTACACATGTGTCTACATATTTGTTGGACCTTCTGTCTCTAGAAAAAATGTTCAATACTCATACACAAACTACATTTGCAAGAACATGCCAACAAAAAGCCACACAAAAGGCATGACATTTATTACTCAATAAAATGTAGTAAATGTGTGAAGATAAAGGATGTATGCAGTCTTGAAAGCACAAAAGAATGCAGTACTATTTGTTCTCGCCCATACAAAGTCAGGCACATTCGAATTAACTGTCAAACAAATTTGTCCTTTTTTTTTGTATAAAAAATTTTAATTTGCCACAAAAAACAAACGAAAATAAAATTTCATACAAACGTTTTAGATGTGTGACTACGTGTTCTTTGTTAATAATGCACTGTTTTTCTTGTCATTGTTGTTATTACTATGATTATTGTTTTTTTTTTCTTGTTCGTGTATGAACATTATTAAATCAGATTGCTTTTAATACCAAAACACAGGACATGCTTAACATTTGGTAAAAAAATTCGGCAAATATCTGTAGGAGGGAGTAGGAATCTGTTTATGGCTAAAAATAATCAAGTGTTTGGCATTGTTGTTGTTGTAACTCGTTTTATGTATGACTTTCATTTTCATTACTTATGTCAAACAAAAATAAATACATATCTTTAGAATTTTCCTTTTATATTTTTCTTAAGTCGGTTTGTGTGTAAACTTTTCGCATCAGCACAAATACAAGAAGAAGTTCGGTTGTGTGAGTGCATGTGTGTATGCCTGTGTTTAATTTCAAATATGCTTTTCTTTATTCCTTTTATTCTGTTTATTTTGTGAAATTTTTGCTGTTTTGACAATATGAAATAAAAGGAATATAAATGTTTTGAAAACGTGCTTCTGTCTTCACAACAATATTTAAGTCTTCTTATGTGATCTGTTGGAAATAAAAAAGCAGATATTTAACAAGTGACAAAGATTATGAAAAGTCTTAAAATATGTTTAACAATGGCAGAAAAGAAACAAAGAAATGACAAGAGAGCAATGCCCTCATAAGTATGCTGTAGTTTATGAGAGAAAATATTTGAGAAATTTAAAAATGTTTGCTACCTTAATACATATATATGTACATATTTTTTCAGAAGTTTTATATGAATTTTTTAACTTAGAACGTTTACTGTTTTCCTTAAAGAACAATAGTTGAGCAAGCCATATTAATTTTAAAAGTGCACATATCTTCTGGAAGTGGCTACGTGTAACTAAATTAGAATATGTTTTAGTTAAAATGTTAAAATTCGTACTCATAGTCAAAAATATGCTATAAGTTTTACAGGAGAAGGAAACTTTGCTGCAGGATTAAAATTGCTCCAAAACTAGAAATAATGGCAGAACACTGAAACGATGGTTAAACACCGACTTCAACAACATGAAATTAAGTCCGACTAAAAAGACTCATATTATTTGTAAATTAAAAAAAAAAATATACTTAAAATTTCTTTCCACTAGAAAGCGTGTGAACTATAGGCTACACAAAAAACTCTCGCTGTTTGACAACAGCTGGGTCTACTTGCGATATATTGTTAAGTCTTCGTATTTTGGTGAAATTTTATGGCGAGCATTTTTCCTGCAACCACTGGAAGAAATTGGTTTCGTCATATAGAACGCTCGAGAATTCCACAGAAGGGTGTATTGTAGGCCTAGCAGAATATCACAGAAGATCTGTACCGGTAATAATTGATCCGATTGGAGAGAGCAATCAACGAATAAATATGGTACAAGACAAGAAGCTTTAATATTCGATCATGACAATACTGGCCTTCATTGTTCTGTAGCAGTTTATCCTTCGATGCAGGCTGTAAAATTAGCTGAATTTGTTTCTGGCCTTAGTAGATAAAAAGCTAATGAAAAATGATACTTAGAAGATCGTGCTAACTGAAGTTATTGTTGAAGTGAAAATAAATTGTTTGCAAAATAAACGATAACTTGTTTGAATGGAGAATAAGTCCTCGAAAATTCACTGATCATGTATTTTATATGTAAAACTAGACTTACAAAATATACGATTTTCGCGAAGAAACTCGTTTGTCTTAAAATTAATGTTCACAAAAGAGCACAAAAACATCATGATTTTTGCAAAGGAGTCACCAATATGATAAAAACAAAAACTCTGTGTCAACACTAGTTTTGATTGTTTAACGAATTGCAATCAACGACGGTATAAATAATCGCACAAAGTGAAAATCAACCAAAACCAAAAATTAACAATCACTTACAAATGTTTTCCTTTGTGAACAAATGCCAAAATTTTCAACAATTTTAAATCACCCAACGTTTGTGAATAATCGCCTAATTATTATTTTTATAACAATTTGTGGGCGTTTATTCATTTTGCCCTTTTGGGCGATTTTCATATGGGTGATTGATAATTCATTATTCTATTGCCCAAATTTTGAACCATGTTAAATCGCCTAAGAAACACCTTTTGGGTTCAGCCGAATTTTGGTTAGTTTGACGTAGTAGAGCCGCAATCATCAATGCAGATTTATAACAAGTTTAAGAATACAATCGAAAATTAATTTTCTTATGTGTTCAGATATAACAGCGTACATGCTTGTGCGGGAAGTATTTCCCAGGATGGACATGTCTCTCAGACGAGAATAAATAAAAAAGTTATGCTAAAATAGTCCGTAGTTTCCAAACATTTCTAGATTCATGGACAGAATGTTTAATGACTTAAAATAGATTTTCAAAAAATTGGCACGAGATGTAGTTTAAATATGAATGTTGCAGCCTTATCCTTGAAAACTTAAGCGAGCTTTTGGAAGATTTTGTTAATATAAAAGAGTAAAGCGATTACAGGAACTCCACAAGAAAAAGTCAAGCATGCGCAACTTTCTTGTCATCTCCGCTAATGATAATTATAAACTGAAATGAAGAATAGTCACGAAGCATTCGCTATCTAACACCTATCACCGTTCTGCTGTAGCTATCGTTCACCTCCATATCGTTATTCGAACCAAAAATTAATGAGTTATAATCGAGTTTTAGAGGCCAATAATCCGCGAACACATACTATTAACATCGACCCACGTTTTGACAAACATATTGGTTAAAAACATTGTTTGAGCAGAGAAAATCTCCTTGTACTAGAAAGTGTGACTGCTTTGCACATTTTTAAATATATGTACTCAGCGATAGTTTTAAAATCCTTACTTACGTTTGTAAAAGAAACATAAGCCTCCACTCGTCAAATAAGGAATGTAAAAAAGTATTCGTGCTAATCGCTTCACACAAAACAATATAGAACAGCAACAAATAAAACCAAAATTCAAAAGAAAAAAAAGTTTATGGTCTTAAGGAGTCTGAACATAGAAGTTCTGGGAAAACAAAAAAGAAAAGACAAGAATAACGTGTTAAAATTTATTAAATTCATTAGTAGAGCTGGGTAGACAGATGAAATGGAATGCAGCTGTACTTAAGTGGGTGTCTAAGCACTGTAAATGAAGTGCTACAAATTCTACAACAACATCCCCACACACAAGTTGTTAGACTCACTTAAACAGCTAAACTTTATATAAAGTAGATACCAAATGCAACAAATCTCTATTGAGTTAAACATAACCGCTGCAAACAGCCACAAGCATAGATACAAATACACTCACATACAGGAATTTAAAAGAAAACTTTAAGTTAGAAAATGATAACTTCCTTGTTTTATGAACAAAATTTTGTTATTCGACGTAAAAGCATAAAGTGGAGCACTGCTGCAGATGAAGCTCTAGTTGTTTGTTGTCTTCTTAGTTTTGGTTGTTTTAAAAGTAAAGAACAGAGCTTAGCAAAAAAAAATATATTTAAAAAAACGAAGGAAGAAACCTTACAGTAATAAAAGACGTGTGAAAAAGTATCAGAATTTTAATGTAAAGACATGACTTTCTAGTGATTTCGTTTCCTTGATGTACATATTTCTGTGCGTGTGATATAGAGTAACCAGTCCGTAAAGCTAATCTGGGTCTTAAGATTGAAAGAAGAGAACTTTCCCAGCTGCGACTATACAACTGGTACCACGGTGATCAAGTAGTCCAAGGAAACTATGCCCTGAACTAGTTGTTGATTAATCTCCTTCTAGGGTGCAGGTAGTGGTATTGACGGCAAGTGATTATATATATACCAACGTTATATATGCTATTTGTTAAGATTTTTACCAAAGTAATTCGCTTACCCATTTACTGAAATATTTCGTATCAAGTTTTTCACGACCTGCTTTAAAAAACCTTAACTCCCATTTATGTAGCAAAAATGTATGCTTTCTGCTGCACTACAGCGGCTGTTTACTACATTTTCACTAACAGAATTTTTTATTTATTATTTTTTTTTAAGCGGAGAACTTTAAATTGGCTACACTGTTTTCGCCAAGCCCATGGATGTCAGTCAGTTTTAGTGTTAGTTTGAGAATGTTTTTAGAATTCTTCTTTTAAAAGAATTGATTCAGTCCAAGAAACTCAGGGTGACAATTTTTTGTTAAATGCCTAAAAACAATTGGCGTGTATGGATCGCTGATAATAACAAACTTACTCTCTCATCAATTCATACAGAAAACCTCAACGTTTTGTGGGCTTTGTGGACCTGTGGTATTATTATTTCATATGCCTTCCAGACTATTGACGACCATAATAATATATGTAGGTTTTTAATGAAACCAACTGTTGTGTTAATATTTATTTAAAGTTAAAATCAAGTTGCTCTTATTTACGTGTTGATTAGTCAACGGTCTTCAATAAGCTGTCCTCGTTCTCTTCTGTTGCGTCTTTTCGTTCTCTATTCAAATATCCCTAGTTTCTATATCGTCACTCGTCATTTACAGTCAGTATGCAACAGAGTTGCATTTTCAATAAGTGTTGCCACTTCTGGTCGTGCGTCCCTTTGTCCCAAATCCTACATATAGTATAGTCAACGAACAATTTTATAGAGGAATGAAGTTTTTAGCACAATTAGATGTCATTATTCTTGGTGAAATGGGGTTACAACAGGATATGGTTACATGCCACATAGCGCGATACACTTACTTTAGTTTCAACTGGCCGCCCCGTTTGCCACTGGAAGCATGTCTTCTTGCTGATCCCGCCACCTGGAGCTGGAACTGGAAAAAATGGGACTTTCTAACTTCAACTAGTAACGATATATATACTGCTGTTACGTGAACCAGTTGATGCTGGGACGCAAATACCAGACTAGTTGATGGTGGGGATCTTTGGTAAGTGTACGTGGTGGCTGTGGTTTATAACCAAATCGCGCTATGATCTTGGTGCAGGATCAATGTGACATGGCATTGCAACGTGAACAGGCAGCCATTACCTTCAATTGCTGGTCGCATTTAAATACATTCGGTGCTAAGACTACCGTCTAATTGTTTTGCAAGACTATTGTCGACAAAACTCTTGACATTTTTGGCCGCCTTGTTCGCCTTCGGAGGACTGTCTTGTAGGTTATTTTGCCAGCATGGTAGAATACCAGTGTCTAAAGCTTAAAGAAGGTTGGACTTTCTAAGTCCGACTAGTAACAATATAAACACTGCTACCACGGGAACCATTAGTGGCTGGGAAAGAAGTCCCAGGCTGGTAGTTAGTAAGGCTTTTTTGAAATTGCACGTTGTGGATGTAATTTATATTCAAATCGCAGGAATATGTTGAAGCAGTATCAATATGACATTGCATTGCAACGCAGGCTGTCAATAGAACAGCTATTGACGGCAGAAGAATCGGTAGTTCCAAACCTCTCTGCAAAATGTGGTATCAGGACCAAGGCAGCCATGATCTTCAATACACCCAGTGTTAAGACCATCATCGGATTGTATTGTAAGACTGGTTCAATTGTGAAAATTGATGCCATCAAATAAATTTCCCCTGAATCGTAAAAAAACCCACATTTTTATTGGTTGATTGGTTGCGATCCAACACCTGACACGTCATTGCTGGCAAACAAGCTGAAATGTTGCAAATATTGCGCCCTCTTCTTTATGCCATATATCAGCTGTTAGCGGCAGTTATAATGACCAAAGTTATACTTAGAAGTTAATGTAATAAAATTATTATTTCAATAAATAGAATTTCTTGGAAATGTAAATTATTTCCGCCTATAAAAAACATCGGCTGTAAAGTTAATCGTATATGAACTATAATTAAGTTCATGGGTTTATGAGTTCAACAATCAGTCAAACTAAGAAAAGTTTGTTTAATAAAAACCCGTTAAATAAACCCCAAACGATCGCAATTTATTTAATAGTTCCCTTCCTGAAAACTTAAAGCTTAAAGAAATATCTACAAGAGTATGAAATTTAATTACATTTTTCTTTTTGATTGTCTCTTATTGTTACACATATGTTCTCAGCTATGCTTTAAAATTCTATTTTATTAGCGTATTTGTGAGTATTACTGCCTTTAAGGTTGTAGATTTAAACTGATTTTACTCTGTTTCATCTTCATTTTTTTCTTCCAACCAGCGAACGAAAGAACGTCGTTTGTGTGTGTGTGTGTGTGTGTGTGAGTGTTTTTCTCCATTAATGAAAAACAAACAAAGGATAAAAATTCAAACAAAAGATGACACACAAAAAAAGTTTGTCTTCTTTCATTATTTTTTCTTTCGCTGAATTTTTCAAAGTTTTAGTTTTCAGTTTTTTTATTCGTTTTTTGTTCTTTTGTGTGTCCTTCAAGAATAGCGAAAATTTTTTTCTTTTAATATTAAATTTTTTTCTCCTTTTTTGTTTTCAAGAAGCATGAATACAACAATGAAGGGGAAAAATTTATTTTAAAGGAAAAATAATAGTTGAAAAGAGGCAGCAACATCATAACATATCGTGTATTTTAAAGTGTTCAACACATAAAAGAAATTTAAAGGGTTGTTTGCTCAAAAAAGTGCGCAAGCACACAAGATGGAAATTATTTGTTCTACTTCACTAGTTGCCTTTGAATATAAACAAAAGTATAAAACGAATGTTTAATTTGGCAGACGCTTTTGCCACTGTGTTCTATGTATATGTCAATAATTTTTTTTATTAAGGGCTCTCCAAAGGGCCTATTGACAGCCTTTGGCGACGTCTATTCCTGGGTCGTTATTAGCCAGTAACTTATGCAGTCGCTATATGAGCAGCACCTACTAATGATAAAACTTTATTAACCAAACAAGCATTAGTTGGTGCAAACTTACTTTACGGTAGACGCGATCATCCAAATTCTAATGTCGTAGGAACGGCAGAGAATATTATGTTCGTAGAATTGTGCAGGAGAAACTGATGTGAAAATTAAAAAAAAAATATCATTCTTTGTTTATAAAAACAAATTAACCATCAAAAATCCTTTCAAGAAAAAACGTGAACGACAGTTTAATATGGCAAATTTTTACACAATTTCTCTCGGATGTGTGCAGCCTAATTTAAGAACCTAAAGACCACTTACGTCCAACTCGTTCTTATGAGGGGCTTTAAAATGCCGTTTCTCAAGAAACCTAATAGGCCAATCAGCTTGCCAAAGCTGGTTGCCCAAATATCCAATGCTGCGTTCGTGCAAGAAAGAGGCGTTAAACAGACTGGTACACTCCTTTTTCAAATAGATTCTGATAGGGACGGCTTTCTGAAAAGATTTAGAAAAAACTTTTACTCTTTTTTGTTTTTAGCGACGACCAGCTTCATGTCATATCCTTCAACTGCCATTGCTCGAGTATATTAGACCGTTTTACTAAAGAAATAAGGAAGCCCCTTCGTGAGTTTATTTTTGCGTCCGGATGCATGTTTTCGTAATGATCTCGCCCTTGATGTATTAATACATCCAGGCCAATGTGAAAACTAGTTCCCAAAGCCTAACTGTGGCCTGATGCTGGAAAAACGTAGTACTTTCCATGTTCAATTAGTTCGATCAGAAACGAAACCAGTATCCGTTAGGATACAAGTCTCTAAATGGTTGTTGATGAGTCTCCTTGGAGAGAGCTTTGTTTGTACCAAAATTGTGACAATATCCTGCTGCAGGATCAATGTAGCGTTATATCACAACGCAAGTTGTCAGTAGCTATTCATAGCAGCAGAATGGGTAGCTCTAAACTTTTTATCCAGAAGTGGGAGTAGGGTCCAGCCAGTTATGATCTTCATTTTCTACCTATACAAGCGTCTATAGGGGAATTTGTGGTTGCACTTTAAAAGACGCGATGCTATAACCACCGATGAGTTCTGGAGCAAGACTTGTGCCGACATTTCTATGAGTTTATTATACGCATGTTTTTACGATTTCCGGTCAATTTATCGGCCATCTCGTTTCACTAAACACCTTCATAATCAAGATCCCATCTTATTCTGTCTTTAAAGCAGGAAAATACAACTCGATAAATGTGGCGTATAAGATAATAAAACCACTTTGCATCTCCAGCTATAGTGTAAGTCTCCTAATACTGTTAACGGGTAGGGAAACTTATGATATTGTGACAGCGTCTACTTTTATGTTAAGTCGTTCGTAAAAACTACAACTTCTTTGTTGAATAGTTTAATCGAATAGGAGATGGTGTCTGCATAGGGGAACTGTGAGGAACGTATGCCGCATTGTTCCAAATGAAAGTAGTATTCTACAAACTGAAATATTAGCGGTGGCAAAGGCAGCAAACTGACTGTGGTAAATAAGCCTCTGATAGGTGTCCACTTGACACTTAAACCACCCTAAAATGGGTGCGTGTACATGGAACCAATATGGGTAATTGCATAGCCGAAAAGCTAGTAAATAGGGGAGGAAGGCTGCAGACTTATTAAGGAATCCTCTCTCGGCCTGCAAAGGCAAATGGATAATGATGACCAACATGCAGAAACATTAATCTAATCTAGCTGTAGTCCCAGAAGACGATTTTGAAATATATCGTGCCAACGGATTCTGGACTTAACAATTACACCAAAATAATAGAGTTGCTAGCAAGTGACTACTATGGAAGCTGTCACTCAAAGTATTTCATTACCTACGCATGTGTCCTTTCTTGGAGAACCAATGTCATTTACACTTTGGAAGAGGGCTTATTGTTAGGCTTTCCGAATTATCGGAGGTGTGACAACTAATATAATTCATTGTTCACATTTGTAATATATATTCATGCTCTTCCATTCTATACCGTCTCTAATAAACTTCTCTAATTTTGCTAGTCTTCTTCACTTTCCACCTTTCATCTTTCCCTCTTCCCGATTATTTTGTTTTCATGTAACACATAGGGACAGGATTTATGGACCCATGTATGTCCTTTTTGCAGGTGGCTGGTGAATCTACCTACTTTACACTATTTAGGGAAATGTACCTTACAGTCGCCCCTCATCCTAATCCTCACAATGAAATGTTTATCAAACTGCATTAAGGCAGTTACGTAAATATACCGTTCACCACCCCAGGATACGCTCGCCTACGCGTCTTAGAATGGTAGCATTTACCAACCTATCAAACTCCGGAGATGCGTATTTGATGTAGTAGTCATACCATTTTAAGTAAACCGCTTCTAATTAAAAAAAAAGATTCCTTAATTTATGTTTTCTCTTCACGTGATTTTTAAGATAATCTAATACAGCTACCAGACTTTTATATTTTGCACAGTTGTTTAATAGTTCCAATGGGAGTGTCAAGTGACATGGTTTTTATCCTGCAAAGTCTTGCAGTTTTTCTACAAGGTTTTCTTAAAGCAAAATTGTGTTAAACTCGCATACAAGCAGCAGGCAGACAACGCTAGATGCTGGGCATTTTATTTAGTACTTTTACCACTTGTCTTCATTTAAAAAAAGAACTCTTCTTCTCTTGAGAATATCTAAAGACAGCAGCAACAGAGCGCAACAAAAAACTTGAACAAGAAGCAAAATAAAAACGAAGAGACAACAAAATTGTCTAAAAGAGAGAACAAGATGTTCAGCAGAAAACTTTAGTTCATAATATTAAATTTTTTATTATTGCTGGTGCGTTTAAGATACAAAACTTTTGTTTGAGTTCTTATCTCAAGCAGTTCAAATAAGTTTGTTATTTAGGATTCAAAAAGAAGGATAATTTTCCTTTAAAGCAAAATGAAAACAAAAAAATAAAATTTATATTTACGACTATTTATAGTTTAGTGATAGTTTAACGTTTTCTCTCTCGCTCGGTACAACTTTTCTATTGAATAAGAGTAATTGCCTGTAATATATGAATGGGGTGATAATAAATTGCAGAGTCCTATACTCACAACTACATAAACACATAATAATAAAAGGAGATACCTAAATTAATTTTTTAATAAAAAGTGTCCAACGAATAAAAAAGTTCTTCCACACTGCTTTGATGCATTTTCTATTATAGGGGTCACTTCTGTTAGCGCTGCATGAAGCAACATTTTTTAGATATTTAATTAGAAACAAAACAAAGTTGCAAAGAGAGATGAATAGAACTTTTTAAACAAACAAAAGTACGTTAACAAAAATGCAATTAAAAAGTTGGTTGGCAAAGAAAAGCGAAAAAGTTAAAAACCAAAATTTAAACTAAAAAAATGTCGTTATGAAATGAGCAACAGCTTTGGTTGTTCAATTTAAATGAAGCCTTGAACGAAATAGTCCATATCAGGTAAATTTAGATTTCAAGGATGTTCGCTCAGTTGACTATAGAGAAAAAGCCACGAAAATTTTTAATTACATGACTTTTAGTCTCATCATTTTTAAAAATGAAACCAAATTTCTGCACACAAAGTGTCACTGCTTGGAACAATTTTCTGATTGGAAGTGATACTAAATAAGCAGTGATATTGGTGCTGCATATTGTGGCATGGTAACCGAATTATAACTGCACAAATTCAATGATGTGGATGTGAACGATAAGTTGTCCTGATACGCTGTAAAGCTGAATGAGACATTTTCTGGTCATGTATTTTCTCGATCGTTTGAAATCACAACAAGCTCACAGCCACTTAATAAACTTTATTGAAAAATTGACTTTTATGTGCGAATAAAAAATTATTTTTGAAGTTTACAAAATATCACCGAACCAAGAAATAATAAACTGTCAAATGATGTTCTCCATGGAATGGCATTGGACATTTGTAGAATGAAAATGCTTGAGACGATTGAGGCTATACACAGCTCAAGTGAGCGGACATTTTATTTTATTTGGCGATGTTCAATAGCATTCTGTGAATATTTTACAGCGTTGCTTAACCGTAGATAAAACATGGATCCTACACTATACACCCGAGAGCAATAAGAAGTCAAAGTAATAGACTTTTCAGAGTGAACATTGTAACAACGTGTCTTAAAGGTTGGCTGGAGTAGAGCTCAAGGCTTCCAGAGCTCGTCAAAAGAAACTTTATTTAATAACCACTATACGTTGGGAGTAGACGAGAGGACTCTTTCTAGGAAGCAATTAAAAGTCTGCCCGAAGAAAAGATATTTCTTCTCAATTGACTACGCCCTGCCTCGGTTGTGGCGAATAGAATTCTGGATCGATCGATGACTGTCGGAAAGGTTGAATAAAGTTCTGGTCTAACTCGACAATAGCAGAAGCTTAATCAGCGGGGACTCTGCGTCTGGCTCAGAGTGAAGGGACAAAGATTGACTCTCTAGTCGGGGTTAATAAAATTCTGGCCTGAAACCAATAGAAATCTCTTCTCACTTAGTTCCGACCACTCTCGGTTGGTAAATAAAAGACAAAATATTGTTCTAGACCCTACGTAAGTCTCACATTATACACACCTTCATACAATACACAAGAGCTGATTATTTTGACTGCTTTGGTGGATGGCGGTGTTGCCTAAAAATTCCGCTAAATGTAAATCCAAGTTCTTATTATTAATATAAACTACGATATTAATGAGATAAACAAAAGAAATTATAATGACACATGACCAAAAACGAGTAAAAGGACTATTGGTTGTACGACATGCACCAAAGATAGTCAAGCATTTAATGGTTACAGTTTTGTATGATTTAAATCACCGATTCCGGCAAGCTCCTCTTACATGGAGTCAACAAAAACATGCTCTTTAACCATCAGAACGCACTATTGCACACATGTGTAAGGGTCATGGCAAAAATGTAAAAATTCGTCTACGAACTGCTATTCCACGTAGCATATTTCCCAGATTTAGCCACCAGGGACTACGGCCTGAAACATTAGTTAAGCGGTAAGAGCTGCAGGTTGAATTGAGTAAACATCGCTGAAACAGATTCCTTTTTTATAGAATAATGAGAAATCCTGTTATTTCGCAGAAATTAGCAGTTAAATAAGATATAAAATGGCGAATCGAAATAAATAATTCACAGAGTTTTGAAAATTGTCGCAGCTGGTCCTTGGTACATAAATTTGAAAAAGGTAAATAGTCTTGGTGGTAGGAGTGTGAACTAGAGTTTAAGATATTTTTTTTTTTTTTTTTTGTTAATATATTGGAAACTATAATTTGAAGGGAAAATTGCGCCATTCAAGTCACAAGATTTCCTACAATAACGGTTTTTACGCAAGATCAATTGTTTTGGAGTTATAAAGCGAAACAAGGAGATTAAAAATTGCGTGTTATATAGAAGGGGCCATCTCAAGATGTAACTTTTTAGCTTTATGGTCATAAGTCTGAAAGTATAACTTTTAGTAAAATGTGATTCATATAAAAGTAAAAGCTGACAAAATTTCTTACAAAAATGTAGCTAACAAATTTTTACGTAAGACTAACTATTTTGGAGTTATTAAGCCAAGAAAAACACAGAAACAAAAGTAAATGCTTGATTTAAATTTTTTTTGATGCACATTTTTTTAATTTCCTTCCTTTTTCTAGGCTTTTAAGTGTTTGGGGATTATCTGAAAAGTGATTAGAAACATTTATGTAGAAAATCTTATCAGCTTTAATCTTTGCTAAAAGTTGTAGAAAATGTTACCTTAAGAGGGTCCCTCCCTCTATGTCGGTCCATACCGCAGGACGCTTTAGTTTAACGCCAAGAGCTAACTATGCCAATTTGCGAAACTTCAAAAACAACTTCTCTCAATTTGTATAACTTGAGTAGGCTGTGGGCAATAAAACATTATTTTTTACATAAAAACTCCCGCAGCCTTTAGATTATCCTCATTCCTTAGAGTAGTAAATTCGACTCTAAAAATATTGGAGGTACTTTGTTTTTCTGCACCGCTGGATTGCTAATATTAGGGTTAAATAAGGCTTAGCAATTTAGATTTAAAATAGAAAATTTTAAGGAACCGAAAGTAATTTTCAATTAAGAGTAAAATTAGGAGTTACACCAAAAACCAAATAAGAGAAAATAACAAACTGCGTAATTTATCATACTGATAAAGACATAGTAGACCATAAAAAACCTGCTTATACTAAAAAACCAAACACAAATAGGGAAAGTCAAAATCTAAAAAAACCTCACGTGAATCGTTTATAACCTCTGTTCAACTTTCAGCCCATGACAATAAAAAAATCTGCGTTAGAACGCCGAAATGCTAACAAAAATGTTTTTTTAGGGAAAAACCCCAACAAGAAATAATAAATAATAATAAAAAAAATGTTAGATAAAAATGTTATGTAAATAACAGAAGCAAATATAACAGTCCAACATAAAACATGTTTCAACAAAAATTTTATAGTAGAATTTCCATACGTTTCTCGCCAGCTTCCTACTTCAACAAGAGTGAACAGTTACAACTTTGTTTTTTCACTCTCTTTCTGATCAAAAAAAAAAGAACCCAACCGCAAATAGAAAAGTAAAAGCGGAAGAGTGTTAAAATCCTTAACTTGTATTCAGCAATAAAAAAATAATCAGAACAAGCAACGAAGAAGCAAAAAACTACATAAACAAATTTACTTAACAGTGAAAGCCTTAAATGAAATGCAGCGTTAAATATGGGAGGGGGAAGAGTAAATAGTTAGTTTTACTATTCTTTTACAGTGAAAAAGATAGCTGACGATAGCGTCAAATTTACGGCAATTCAGCAGTTGTACCTATCTCATAATCCTATTTTTCTTAATGATATTCTAAGTCGTTCTTAACAACATATGAGACAGAAACTTAGAGTTTTCATAAATTTTTCAGAAAAATGTTCAATTAAAAGAGTCCCTTTTTCTAGTTTTTCATAATATTATTTTCGATTTTTCACGGCTGTATAAATTAAAATAATTACAAAATTTCTAACATAAAGTTTAAGTATAAAAATAAAACTTTCAAAATTCAAAACCTTTTGAACTACAAGAGATAACTAATTCACTTATTTTTCATCTTCTCCTTTACTTTGCAAATATAAAGAACTCCGGTCTGCAGCTCACCCTGTATTGCAAACTGAGTGTTTCAGCATTTAATTTTCTGCGAATTTCTCTTACATAACATTTGGCATTTGTATTTCAGAATATAAAGGTGGTGCAACACTTGCGAAGGTCATAATTTTGGCAGTGTTTGCACCCAACGCAACTTGAATTTCGGCGAAAATATACCAATCGTGCAGCGGACACAATTCTACGTCTGACGTCCTGAGTTAAAAGGTGCAGCTCGGAAAGGAACAGCCGATTCACTGGAAGGTTCCTTACCAGCCGTTCATTTGAAAACGTCGAAGCAACGCATCAACGATGCTTATTTGTATTTCATCGGACAGGTTTCTAAGCAAAATTCTCGGTTTAGGAGATGGAAAATCCACGCCTCCCAAAGTCACCTTGTGATGTGCACTTACATGGGAATACGTGTTGGAACCACATTTTTTCGAAGAAACGCATAGTAACGTTGAACGGCGACAGCTATAGAACCGTGGTGACTTAATTGGTCTTACCAAAAACCAAAAAATTTTGAGTACATATAGTTTCCACAACCTGAAGCCACTTGTCAACGTGATTCGGTGATTGAGCGGCCAGCCACATCTCCCTATTTGACCACCCTGACGAAGACGTTCGTGTACGTGAACAAGCCCTGCCTCTGGTAGGAAGGAGTTGAAGAACAGCTTTCTAGTCGAAATTAACAACCTAACGCCACATGCAGCTCGCAGTTATGCACAATGTGATCAAAAGAGCCCACACTTGCATCAACACTAGTGGCGGCCGTTTGTCCTATGCAAATAAATAATCTACATGAGTTTCCACTTCACACAAAAGTTACAGCAATAGAATTAATACTCTTTCCCTCAGCCTGTATACCGTTCATTTGCCGCAACGTCGCCATAACTCTACTCTATTGATTTTTCATTAGAAGAAATTTTGCAGTTCCATTAATATAGATAATAATTCAATTTAGTCCAGCAATGTCTAGTCAAGACGTCGATATAGTCTAATGCTTCAAATAAATACTGAATCCTTCGTTATAGCTTTAGAAGTTGTCCGAATTTTGCTTATGAAGTTCTTACCCCATAAATCGGTATTATAGTCTAAGCATAAAAAGCTAGTCAGTTTATAAAAAAAATAAGTTTCCTAAGGAAAAATTTTCTGCATGAACATAAAAAAATTAATATAGTGTTCTTCTGTTGCAACTATTCAGTTTTAGTCTGTTTGTGAACGCCTCTACTAGCTTTGTTTTTGAACTTTTTATTATGTACCCTACTCTGCCAGTCTTCACTGTCGTTAACAATCACGTTTAAAACGTTACAACTTAAGCGTAAAGTTTTAAAATTATTTCAAATGCACGTGTAAGTGAAACAAAATAAAAAGGAAAAACCATAACTGGAAACTTACCGTGTGCATCTTTAGAGGATAATGATCCACCCATGCCGGAACCACCTCCACTGCCGCCAATACTGGCGCCCACAATACTGCCAGCACCGGCCGAACTCAAGCCATGTAATGATATTGAGGAAGAATGAAGACGAGCTAATGCATTTTGTGTTGGCAACAATAAAAATAAGAGTAACATAAAAATTCGTAACAAGGTTTTGCTGGCTGCAGGTGTTAATGTTCTTGTTCTTGTTTTTGCATCTTGTGATGTAATTGTTGTTTTCAAACAACCACAACAGGACAGAGGCAAACTTGTGGGCTCTACGATGTGAATATTGAAGCACTTCATTTTATTATTAAAAAAAAACGTATTCAACACAATATGCTTTTCTGCTTCTGCTCGATTATTTCTTCCTTTCTCTCTTTTCTCAGCTTAATAACTGCAAGATACCTTCTTCATCAACTTGATATTGTGTTTTTTTGTCTTTTGATATAATATTATTTTTTCAATCTTTCCCCAGTTAAATCAGTTGCTTCTTTGAATGCCTCTTTCTTTTTTAGATTAATTTTTTTTTCAATTATTGCTGCTTGCAAATGAAAATAATATGGTTATCGCTGGTAACTGCAAAGAAAATGAAAAAAGTATTACAAATTATTATTTGCCAAAAGACGTTATCTTATTAAGTATTGTATGTATGTATGTGAAAATGATTTTCTCTAATGGCTTCGGTAGTGTTTCATTTCTCCTCTGGTTTGAGTTCTGGCAATTGTTAAAAAAATAGCGGCAATTATTTTAAAAAACAATAACGGTTGGTTTTGGTTGGCTTCGATGGTAGTTTGCTACGCATGACCATAGTAGTTTGACATAATCATGCCACTCGTCAGGTACACTGCATCTTAGAGCATAGACTCGCACTAAGACTTAGTATACTAGATCCATCCCGTTGCTGAGAGGTACCTCATTAGGTCGTTAAATCCCGAATCTAATACGTAAGTCTTCTGCTACCAAGAGCCTTTAATAGTGACTGTAGTGATTTCAGGCTGTCGCCTGGGGACTGTCAAACTTCTTCATCATCATGGAGTCTTTTGTTAATTGCGAGAATTTGTCTAAGGCTTATGTCGACCATTCACATTTAACATGTGTCGGCCTTATGCTGCACATTCAATCACAATCTGCGCTATCGTCTAAGCATCTCCCGCAGGGGTATTTTTGGAGACTATCTCCTCCACCCCTAGCGAGGTTTTATTGTCGACTTTTTCAGAATTCCTCCACTGGCCAATAAATATCGCAGTTCCTAGAGAGATAAACCTATCCGCCTCTTGCGAGGATTATTGTCCATCCCTATTCGAATATCACGGTTCAGTGCCTTAAAAGTGCCTTTAAAGATTGACCTGTCCACCCCTCTTCCGAATTCCTCCTTTAGAACCATAGTTTATTCAGAGAAAGTAACTTCTTGATTCACCACGATAATGGAGGAAAACATGTGCGTCCATTCACACAGAGCTCCATTTGCACGGGTAAGTCTGTATTAAAGCTGTTATCCAGAGTTCGCATACTGGAAACCAAGCACCTTCTTGGCCACGCATCTCTTGGGTATGCTGCTCCGGCTTGGAGTAGGGATTTCTTTATCAGTGTGTTAACTTCTCTCCGTTCGACTTGTTTACCCACATAGCGGAGGTATAAGTCAGAACTTTTGACAGTGCACTCAGTTACGGCCGGCAAGCCATATCTTTGTGCGCCAGCTGACGAATGACTATTAAGCATTCGATGGCTTTAGAAGCCTGAAATGTTTGTCTGATATATATTAGCTTCTATTTATACTAGTATTTGTCACAGAGCCCCCGGTAGCACTCTAAAGTACGGAAATGTCAGCAAACTAAATTATTAGTAAAACGACTAGACTAGATACAAGTAATGCACCTACCCATCTATCACTAAAGGCGCTGCAACTTTGTTCTACAACTAAATTCTGCAAAAGCAGAGTTAATACTTACTGAAGCTTTTTCTATTACTCTACTTAACTACCGGTCTCTTTCCTATAGTCTATCCCTTTACAAAGGAAGTAACACAATTAATTTAATTAATTTTTTGCCACTAATTGCCTCAGTGTTAGTTACCTTTAAAAAATATATAATTCCCAAACGAAACAAAAAAAAACAGTGCAAAAAACTATTTGATTTAGTAATGAAAGTTGTTGGCAAGTTGGACATTTTATCTAACAATGATTTGTTGACTTGGCTGTTTTTACTGAAGCTAATTGTAGTAAAAAATTTCAATGCAAAAAAGCCACCAACAGTTTAAATTTATTTGCTAACAACTTTTCAGGTCAAACATTGAGAGCAATTGTTAATTTATTTCCTTTCATTTATTCATACTTACGCGATAGTAAATTAATCCGTTTTTTTTTTTTTTTATTTTCCCAAAACAATATATTATTATGTAATTTGTTCCAATTATGCTGGAACTTCCCACCCTTTGGAAATAGTGTTTCTTTATTACTGACTTCATTATTTATACATATTTTATTACGATTAAGTGCATTTTAATAGAAAAGAAGAACAAATAGAAAAACAAACAACTTATTTGTCCTCCATTTATAAACAAACAAACAGATGCTTGTGTATTTGTTTGATGTGTTTGTTGGTTAAAAGTGTTAAAGTGTGCTGTATGTGTGGCAGAGAGAGGGAGAGAGAGAGCGAGTATGAGTAAGTGTAAAAGTATTAAAGATATGAACAAACTTCATACTCTACACATCCGGCATTTATGGTTCTTTAAATGCAGGGCTACA
Organism: Phania funesta; assembly: GCA_963932375.1. Classification (NCBI taxonomy): domain Eukaryota; kingdom Metazoa; phylum Arthropoda; class Insecta; order Diptera; family Tachinidae; genus Phania; species Phania funesta. The sequence continues at coordinate 94,352,168 of OZ010653.1, read as the reverse complement.
AAATAAACAAACCAACTCAACTGAAATGAAACAAATAAAAACACAGCACAATGTAAAAAACGGAAACGTGGCCTGTTTCCGTTTCAGTTTTCACTTGCACATACTAGGTTTATTTATAAAGGAACACAATGCCAACAACATTAACTCTTAATAACAGTAGCATAGTACATTGTACAATAAAGATACAACATGGTTGACATTGCATGTTTTATTATGGAACAAATGACTGAATAGCAGACGTATAAAAATATAGTTCTCGTTTTACAAGAAAAAATAAAAACACATCATATTGCTCGTACCGCCAATATTTGTTCATGTTGAACAGACTTCAGAATATGTGTATGTTCGCAACAAATGAGCTTGGGAAAAATACAAATAAAACAATATCAACAAACATGACGATGGACTGACTTATTTTCTCTATTTTAAAGTGTCTTACTTATTAAAGAGTCTCAAATTTAATTTGCGGTTGAAGTTATTTTTAGAGGAAATTACAGTGATGGTAAGATAACGATTTGCTTTTGATTCTCCTAAAAAAATTAATTTTTTATATGCAAAATGTATATCTAAAAATGTACCAGTAAATTTATCAAAAAAGTATTTTAAAACACAATTTAAAGTAAATATTTCATTCTGGTTATTTTAGAGAAAATATTAGCTCCTGCTTAAAGCAAAGTGTTACTTTCTTCTAGTTGTCCCTACAATATTTACAAAATTTGGTCAATGGGACAAAAAAAGGTAAAGGATTTAAATAGCAAGTCGCGAAAAACGTATTAAAAGCGGTACACAAGCCGGTTTCCGGATAGTTCAAATATTTGAAATTAAAAAAAATCGGGTTTCCTTTTTGTAACTCAGGAAAGAGCTTGTTAACCGGTTTTCAAAAAACTTCAACATTTGTTTGTTTATTACGGGTCAAAAGTCATTACTACATTACAAAAAACTATCAAGCTCAAAATTTAAAACTGTCATTGATCAGACAAAGTAATTATATGATTCGAATTGCAAAAAAACTTTCTTCAGATTAACTTGCTTGTTTTCCTTTAGTCCTCTCACAATCGCCTCTGTCTAGAACTATTTTGTCACTTTCGATTTCTTTTTTTATACTTTATATGGTGTTCTCTTCTCTTTTTGTTCAAATAATGACATAGAAGGTTAATTATATTCAGATCTGGTCTCCTTGTTACCAAATTTTCTTTTAAAATCTTTAGGATTACCCTTATGTGTATTACGTTTTATATATCTTCGAGTTCTCCGATACCAGTACCCGACAAACAACTCAACACCATGACATTAATTTGACCATGATTGTTTCTTTCGCTAAGGAACCATTAAATTCACCAATACCTGCGGGAGCAAAGTGCTATTCTGTAACGGGAGCTAATTCTTTGTATATTGCTCGGTTTGACGTGATCTGTCTGAAGTGGGGAAAGTATTACATTACGCCTTGCCAGTTTAAAATTAAGTTTTTTTAAATATTTATTAAAAATGGTTTTATTGATACTTTATAAAAAAGTGATTACTTTCATGTTTCAATTAATATTGAATTATTATCTGATTAACTCGTTTGTTTTGTTCACTTGTAGTTTCATTTATAGGATGTTGTATTTTGTTGTGCTAAGCTAAAATTGAAGTAAAGAAATGAAATGAATGAAAGGGAACTACATTTCGACTACAAGGAACCATGGAGCTGATATAATCTTGCTGTGGGCCATTATGTCTGCTGCTGGTGTCGATGAACTTGTACTTATAGAAAACCATACTTCAAACAGCAAACAAGCATAGTGACAATGACATTTCTCCGCGTGTTCAAGTTGTGTCATTTAGTACAATTATCGATCTAATTTTAAAACTTATTATTACTATTCAACTCGCTAGCACCTTCTTATACAAGATGGTATTTGTGTGAATGTGAACCTTTTACTTATAAGTTTTACACAGTTAAAAAAATTCAAAGAAAAAATCAAAAATCTGGTTTTCAAAACAAACTAAAAACCCGCTGTTATTTGACATTTGAAAAATAGACATTTTGTGAAAACAAATTAATGTAAACCTAAAAAACCAGTCAAATATCTTCGTCGATCATTTTATAAGAAACCATTGGGAGGTTACGTTCGCCATTTTTTCACTGCTTAACTTTTTGAGGCGACTTGAAACCTTTGGCTATTTAAGAAAAAGTTTCTTTAAAGGTTTCATGCTTTACACGAAATATGTTTCTATATTTTTTGTTGTTCCATACATTGCTCGTAGTTTAACAAAAATGACTCAAAGTTTTAGAAAGAGCCAAATGGATCTTGTAATGAAACGAAATTATTTTCGCTAATGATCCCATATTCAATAACTCTGGTTCATATGTTCTGGTTCATTATGTTGCCTGCAAGTTTAACGGTCGAGTACGCCATAGACTTGCTTGAACACATCTAAAGGGCCACGACAGATTGCTTGGTAGCCAATTCACATCAAAGAATAATGGTTATTGTGGCGTTCGCTACATGACGCGTAGCATCGCCTTGCTAGAAGCTCATATCGTTCGCATTTATGTAGTTTAATACGAGCCAAAGATATTGGTTATCATGGATCGGTACTAGAGTTGACCCATGCCGTGTTCGATTAAGTACGAACTAATTATGTCAGTAAATATAACGAAATTGTTCGTTTTTTTTTAGATGCAATGCCAACTGGCGTTGTTTGTTAATAAACGTGAAGGATACGCACGGTTTTGGTATTGTCGCCACAGCGACATTATGTTTTTTAGAACAATATATTGTTGTGGCAAACGTATTAAGCTCTATTGAAAACATTTTAAATATAAATTCAGATGCGTTAACAAGTTTTTGTTTACATTTAATCATTAAATGATATCCTGGCATAAAATTTTAATATGGAACAGTACATTTTAGCAAAGTATTTTAACTAGTGTAATAAATCTAATCATAATATATGGCGATGTGGCTAAAACGGTTAACGTGTTGACTATTAAGCATTTTATGGCTTTAGTAGTCTATGTTCCTATCTCAGTCGCTGTCGAAAGGTAACATGGATTTTTTGCGTATTTATCTTTCTAAAGGGGCAATATTAGTATTATTTAAAATAATACGATTTACGTATAACCTTATAATTCAATTCCAATAAGTTACAAACTCCCTCTAGCCATATTTTTGCTTTGCGATAGTAAACTTAATTTTGTGATCGGTGGACTCCGAACCCGACTCAACCAACAATTGGCGCTGTCTACTATCATAAGCTTTGAGCTGCAGCATAAACTGGACGCTGTGCGGATGCAGGTAAAAATTTAGACATAAAATTTGGCAGGTCTCAGTCTGCCAGGAATCCTTGCAACTAAAATTATGTAGTCCTTATTTTAGGCTTTCTTTAATTTTAACTTTTATTGTTCTGATTCATACTTGGTTATGGCTTCGTTACAGAAGTTCTCAATATTTTCAATTTGGATCAACTCTGCAAGGGCTAACATTATCCGAATTTTAAAGAAGCGTCCCCAGAGAGGATGAACAAATAATTAATGCCTGTCATACATACATATGTCAGTATTGAGCTGAAAGCCTATGGTGGCCTTAAATAATATTGGCTTATAATTTTAAATTTAAAACATATAAATAATTGAATTTCTGTTTTAATAAGTTAAGCGTTGTCAACTTATACAACTACAAATAATTTATGGAAATTTTTGTTATACATAAATAATTATTTATCAACTGCTCTTTTGTAAATGCCATTATTTTACCTTTAAGTGTAATTGTTATTAATTTAAAGCTCCCACGCCCTACGATCAGCTACAAACTAAGGATTTATATTAATATACCTTACAATAATGCAAGGCGTTTACAGCCATACCTAAATAAGAGCGTTGAGCGTTGCGTTGGCAGCAGGTCACGTAGCTACAGTGCTTTCAGAGACATACATTTTACTTCAAATATACTGTGACTACGTACCCTGCTGCTAACGCAATGCTCAACGCTCTTATTTAGGTATGGCTGTTATTATGAATTGTGAATGAAATGTTTTTTTAACCCAAAATACACAATAAGACTCAATGGACCAAGCTGTACAATTTCGCACATCGTAAAAACTATAAACAAATTTTTGATAAATGTTGATGAAATTAAAGTCCCCTTGAATTTAAGAGTATTTTGCGTAATTGAAATTCGGTGTTAAAGAGATTGTTCTAATATCAATATGTCTTTTCACACTTACGGCCAATGATTATAAATAAATTGGCTACTTTTTAAACATGTTTTTCTTCCCGTTTATTTTCTGGTTTTCTTTAGCTATTATTATTACTATTTAGGATTATTACTCCCTCCACTATCATTTTTAGTACTTGTCTATTAAAGTATTTTATTTTTGTGCTTCCGTAATAACAGCCTTTTTTCGGTCCATTTGTTTAAAGTTCAAAAAAAAAACAAACAACAGCCACAAAGAATACAATAATAAATCCCTATTATTTATACTAACACACAAACTCACACACCTATACACACTAATATACACATACAGACATCCACATGTTCCAACTAAAAACATCATTTGTCTCAACAACCCTGCTACTGCAAAAGGTACTTAAATGCAATCATACACATTTATCTAATATTGCAATAGACAAACTTATGTTGTTTTTGATGGGATATTCCACATTTTCTTTTCTACTCCGTTTGATGTCTCTTAGTTTTCTATAAATTTTTTTTCAGTTAGTTTTGTTGTCTAGCTGCTCGCACAACCACTTGTTTTTCTGCTGTGATGATAATGGTCATTGAAGCGATCATAGGAAGCTTGTGTTTCACTAAGAAAAGAAAAAAAATAAATAACAAACAACCAAAATATATTGGGAAGTCTTAGATATACAAACATTCACACAATGGCTCATGAGTATAGATATAACAAAATAAAACTCTAATAACGTTGTATTGATTAAATAAACCGCATTTGTCCTTTGCTCCTGAACTAAATAAAAAAGAGCACACTATTTTAAAAAACCCAAGAAATAAAAGGAAGAATATACATTTGCTCGATTCGTGTTTCATGAAGTGAAAATAGTGACAAATAAAAAAGGGTTTACTTTTAGTGTAGCTGAGTCTGGGAGTCCAATTTTTAGAGGATTTTTATAATGATTATAAATATCTATTATTTTCTTAAACACAAATTAAAATTACACGTAAAGAAAAGATATGGTTGCGGTAACCATAATATAACAGCAACACATTATAAACGTATTAAATAATTGTAATTCAATCATGTTATTTTTGGAGATAATAATAATATGGCTGTTAGAATAATAGAAAAGTTTCTTAAGGCCATGACTCACTATTCTACACAATTGTATGATTCATTCATAAGAAAATCTGATGGAACTTTCTCGTACTAAATAAAAATCGCAGAAAAGGTTTTTGATAGTGCGACAGTGTCATTTTAATACACACTATCTTACTTATGAAACACACTTGCAATTTTTGACATATCCAAACTTTTGGTAAGAATTCATATACGAGGGCTGCCTTTTAAATTTTTTACATTCGAACAATAGGTGGCGTTAATGAGTTGTGGTACCACGGTATTTGTGAGCATTGACGTTTGTTATTGCGAAGCCAGAGGCAATATAGAAATTGACTGAGTAAGTTGTTGATAGTAAACGTTTGAAAGTAGCAAGACCTAGATGAATTTTAAGATATTAAAACATAAAATCGCTTCGTATTAATCACCATCAGAAAGGACTGTTTACAATTGGTTTGCGGAAATTCGCCAAGGTCATGCGTCCTTCAGAGATGAATGTCAAGGTGTTCGGCCCGAATCTGTTATAATTTCAATGCTGTGCGCAACATGATTAATGATAATCAGTATATGACTTCTAGACAGATAGATACGTCTCTTGGGATGCCGCAGACTGCAATACGATCGATTTTTCATGAACATTTTGGTGTGAGAAAGATATGTTCGAGATGAATTTCGCATAATTTGAACGAAGCGCAAAAAAAGGTCGTGTTGATTGGTGCCAGGAAATCATTTCTATATTGATTTGTTTTAACTTAAAAGGCAAGTCTCGTATCTTTTCTTCTTCTTCTATATATATATATAAAAGTGGATGTGTGTATGTATGTAACGTATGGACTCCAAAACGGCTGGGCCGATTTTGATTAAAAGTTCAGGGAATCTTCAGAATATTCAGACGGGTAACACTGTGAAGTCTGATTTCCTATCTGTGGGGGGAGGGGCGTGGCAAAATCCAATTTTCATATTCCACCTCCAGCGGCGTGTACATATATTTATTTTTTTTTTTTTGCCTTTTATTTAATTTTTTTTTCTTTAGGAAGCCGTTGTCATGTTTTCTAAAATGAGATATCAAACTCTTAAATCAGTTATTTAGTTCCGTAGATATTTACAAAAAACCGATGTCAATAATGATCCAATATCAAAATTTTAAAACATTCGAAATATTTTTTCGGTCTATTTATAACTAGCTGACCCGGCCCGCGTTGCTGGCCCTAAGCAAACATTACTGTTCTATTACCACCTTTAAGTAAGAATCCATGGAATACATATCTTAAAGTTTTTTTTTACAGAATAATTTACATATAGTGTAGATATGGCAAATTGGTAAATATATTTATTTATTACTTCATCTTAAGGCTAGCGGATTGACAATGTTTTTTTGTTTTATTATTTGGTGTAAAAACGTATAAATTTTTTGGCGTGTCAACTCGGGAGCAAGCCACATACAACTGGCCGTGTGAAAAGCATGAATTTTTCAAAATTAAGCCAGCAATAGTCAATGATTGGCCTTGTGCTTTGTTCATGGTAATAGCAAAGGCTAGACGTAAAGGGAATTGGAGCCGCTTTAAATTGAATGGTAAATCATTGGAAATCATCGTAATTCGTGGAATAAGTACGTCTTCGCCTTTGAATCTGCCACCGATGATTGTTGCCTCGATTAAATTAGGTGAACAGTTTTTGATAATCAATCTGGTTCCGTTGCATAACTTTGGTGCGTTTAAGTTGCGAATAAGAATTACTGGTGATCCAACCTTTAATGTTAGTACATGCGGTGGCATTCCGGGTGGTTCTAATGAATTCAAAAATTCATTGGAATAATGGACGGCTTGTACATATATAAAAGTCAAACTCTGTCTGTGTGTTAGCTATAGACTCCGAAACCGTAAAGCCGATCGGACTCAAACTTTGGCAAGTTGTTGTACACATTCCAGGGAGTGGTAATTTAAAAAAAGTGGGCGGCGCTACGCCCATCTATATATACATAAAAATGAAATACGACCATACAAAATAAATATTAAGTTTTCAGCTACTTGCACTTGACCGATTTTTCTGAAACTGCAAATATATTGAACTTTCATGATTATATAATTTCGTGATTAGAAAAGTGGGCAGGGCCACGCCCATAAAAAAAGTTTGAGGTACTTCCACTGGACCGATTTTTCTGAAAGTTTGCACACATATTGAGCTCATTAAGGTGGCGTAGCAACGCGCGCCGGGCTTGGCTATTTATTTTTATATAGTTACAATACTTTTGTTGTGTCTAGAATTTAAATAAAAATTTTATTGTTCAATTCAGTTCATGGTAATCATTCAATCATTAAATGCAAACAAATATTCTTTTATCGCACCTAATGCAAGGTTAAATACAATTTTTAATAACCATAATGTGTTTACAATAACCAAATATTAATGCAGATACCATAGTATAATTGCCATGATAATAACATAGCCATGGTTTATATTTGCATGTAAGAACTTACAGCGGCCGATTTCCCAACAGCTGATAATTTACTTCATTGCCTTATAGTTCAAGAAAAGTATGTCAAAATAAAGTCAGTAAAAACAAATTCGGAGCCATTTATTTGTATGTAAATATTAAATGTGAGTGTGTACCACCTGTTTGTGCCCAAATATTACCTAGTCTTGGCCAAACATAGTCTTTCTAACACGTCAATAATTTTTCACCCAGGCACATCTCCGATCAACCACATAATGATTTTTTTGTGGTTGTGAGAAAATCTTTTGAATATTCTGACATATATTAGAATATTCCTTACTCATGAACATTACCAAAGAAATTTCTACACTGGAAGGTTTCAATGCTTGGATTAACGCAGCAAAATATAATCCGGATTTTGGAAGCAGTACTTACACGCACTTCTCAGCAAGAATACATACATATTTTGCCTTGATAAATGCAATACTTTAAATCAGAAAATGAGATATTTGTTTATATTTGTAGATATTTTTTGAGCACAGCAGAAGAAAATTAATATTTTTACCGAACCGTTAAGAAACGTGCATCCCAGAATGCACCACTGTAAGGCAGTGAAGAGAAACTTATAAATATCACAATGAGTTACAAATGGAAACGACGCAACAATAGTGATCATTCAGTGAATCTCCAAATGCCTACGAAGCACTGAAATAAGAACTTAAAAAGAAATACTCCAAAGTGGGACATCGCTAATAAGTAACACGGCATACGTAAGCAGGCGCATGTCGAAGCAGTAGTCTTTGCTGGAAGCTAATGGCGTCAAACGGCACGATCCAATATTCTCAATATTATAAAAAAAATCAGAGTATAGACACTCTTTAACACGAAGTTTAAACTCTGCCGAAATTGCATTGGATATTCGTTATGTGTATTATTTACAACGCGGGACACTTTTATGCTCTCCTCCTCAATATCTTTGCCAAACTTTAAGGTAAAACCACTCTTTGCTCTTAGTTTAACTTCTCTTTTTAAAATAACTGCTAGCTTAACGTAAAATAACTATTGATAACTGTAAGCACGAGCAGTTGTTTAAAAATACCGACTAAAAATACAATATGAAAACACTCCTGTCAAAAAAAATTTAACCATTCAATTAGAAAATCGTTGTTAGTAAAAAAAAAGTTCAAGAATATATGGACAAGACAGGAAGTTAAACTAAGTCAACAAGCAGCTTTAATTATTAAAACGACAAACTCAAAAGCAGACAAAATTGTGTTGAAAGAAAGTTAAGAAAATTAATGATTTAAATACTCTGCCACATTATTCTAAAAGGAAATACGTGCAATATCCCTGCAAGCATGTGGGATCTTTAACAGCAGTTCAATATATTGGCCAGTTTAATAAATTTCAGTTTACAGTATACTCTTCTTGCCACTACCTTTTCTTTCTACCTGGTGGGGCAATACGTATCGTCATATCGGAAAGTGCTTCCATTGTTGACAAGTTCATACGATGCTACTTTGCATATGATGACAGTTTGTTTTACCATTCGTAAAATAGACACAAGCATAATTCTGAATTGCTGGAAATGGAAAACTCAAGTATAATTCATTAGGCACTATTACGCCCTCACCAACCGTGTGGTGTGCAGTTACATCAGAAAATGTGATTGTAGATGGTAACGCTAATACGGGGAGACGCAACCACTATAGAGCCATGCTAACACAATTTTTCTTTAACGGCCTGCATTTTAATGACATGTTCTGTTAGAACCAGAACGGGGCCACTTGTCTCCCGAAATGCAACATAATGCGTATTTTGAAGGATGCCTTCCCTCGGGAGTGTTAACTGGCATTTCGGTAATTTGACTTGGGAAGCCAGACCTCCTATATAACGTAGGCACTGGCCACTTGGCGGACATAATTTTTCACAATTACTTGGAATAAGATTTATAAAATCAGTCAAATGAGTCATCACTCAAATAAAAGTAATAGCGAAAAAAAATCAGATGATATTTATTGTCCCACCTTGTAGCTCCAAAACGATACATTGATAAGGGTTATCGCCACAATACGACATCAATAAAATCCCTACCATCAATAACTTTTCAGCAAAATGAAAACTCTATATTCTTAAGCTATATTCTTAGGCTTGTAATAACTTTTTATCACATGCCGTATTTTTCTATAAATATACGAGTATTGTACAATTTATTAAATACAGTTTTGTTTTGCGTTTCGCTTAATATTCATTGCCTTTTTTTAGGTGTAGGAATAAATAAGCATAAAATTTAAATAATCAGGAGAGATGTTTACACCAATACAAGATACAACACAGCACAAAAGTATATGGAATGTGTGTGGCAAACCAAAGGATACGGCACTTCAACATACCAAAATTAATGCTTACTGATTGCAAAATCATACAAAGGAGCAAAATATAATAACAACCCTCCCACCACATACCCACTCACATACACGAACTTTCCTACATTTGTATTTAGGAGTTTGCCCCTTAGAAAGGTAGAACAATATCCATCTAACGCCCACTTGGCATGAAGGCGCTTACGAAATAAATACATAAGCACTCCTGAAATAACACTACTGATATCAATTCTTATGTTTGGCAAAAGAACCATTCATCAACCATTCCGCACTCTAAAATCGAAAGCAATCAAAATGAAACATTCAAAAACTAATATTAAGAGAGAATAGGAATAATAAATTTCAATTTCAATATAATATTGCCGCAAATGGCAGGAGAAATAACTTAAACAGAAACGCAAATATTTCAAACAACATTAAGTATCACACATGGAATCCCTAAGTCATTTATATTTATAAATTCCAATAGAAAGCATAACAGGAAGCAACAAAATATATGTAAACAAATAAAAAACAATAATAGAGTGAGAGATCTTTAATACAAAAACAACAAAGAACTTATATTCGATCACATAACTATCAAACGCTTGTATTTTGCTGAGCAAATAGTTGGTGGCAAAACAAACGAAATTGTTGCAGTAATAAAAAATTCTGCAGTATCCTTTTTCCTCCCTTAGCCGGAGAAATAAGAAAACAAATAAAAAAAAAATCACCATCTTATAAAGGGAAAAAATTCCCGCATTCCTCGCAAGAACAACAACGGCAAAAGTGCCTTTTTCAGCACAGTAATCACTGCCTTATATGAAGTATTATATTTCTCTTAGTTTTGAAAATGTTGGCAAAAGGAATATTCTAACAAAATTAGACGATATCCAAATAGCAAGATTTTCCTTAGAAATCGCCCTCGTTTATAGGAAAAAACCTCGCTTATAGAAGGATAATGTCTGTGGTCGTTTGAGGTTAGGTAATACAATATTTTCCAATTTCACCACGGGGTTATGTCCGCTTGCCACCTTGTTACATTACCGTTGGGGGGAAATAAAGTAACCAGTATTCCAAACTTTTATGGGTCATAAAACTAGAATATGAAGACTTTCAAGATTCTATCAACACCACAGGAACCATGATGAGCAAGAATATAAATAGCTCCAAACGTTACAGTAAGGCCACCATGATTCTAAAAACGCTACATATGTGTGGGCCCGTAGGGGCAGTAGTGGAGGCATTAGGTTTACCCATATATTTAAATACTCTTTCTATTTTTCAAGGAAAAAAGACTAAAAGATGCTTTCAGTGATTATTTTTGAAGTCGATGACGAACTAGTTCGTGACCAATTCAACTCTACTACATTACGGTTTTCTGAATCTTCACGACAAACTGTGAGGTTTGCATCCGAAACTTAACGTAAGAATCAAGAAGAATGGATTTCTCTGAATAGATGCGGACGTCAGCTTAATGCCAAACGGCTCCACGACGATGGCAAATGTCATATTTATTCGGTTATATACTGCTTACGAGTTCACTTTTGTGAGTGTAGCCACCAACTTTAAGCTTTCTTTAAGACAGAAAATCTTAAACTACTCAAGATCTAAGGCCAGCAGCTGGTGTAGCCAATGGGAAAAGAGTGTTTTCCCTTGTATGATCACTTCCCATTTCCTTGGTTTTTAACAAGTTTCTGACTGGTTTCTGACTGGATAGGGATGCATTCAAAAACCACCTTCAAATAGGTGCATGAACATAGGTCCAATATGGGGAAATATATATCCGATAAGCTAGAGAGGAGCAAGGCTGCACTCTTCCCACATTATTGAATTCTGTGGCATTCCGCTCTCGGCTTAATTTATACGATATGCCTCAGGCCAGATTGTTTGAGAAACCCACATGTAGAGACAAATACTAAACGTAACGATCAAAACTGTGATTAAAGAAAAGCCACTGCATTAAAAAAAGTGACTGGGTGGCGCGCATTATGGTCTGGAGCTGTCATTAGGTGGTACATTTTCGAAAAGGACGCTGGAAGATAGTGAACTGGTATGGACCAATAAGATGGTGCCACGAGCCATGCAGCACGACCGATTTTTGCTTCATTACATGGGAAGTATACAGAACGCGTAATTTCACGTTTTTGCGACATCAGGTGGCCACAAAGACCATGTGATTTGACGTTAAAGCTTTTGGAAACCAACATACGTCGACTTATCGCCTAGATACGGCCCGAAATGTGCGAAAAAGTTGGCAAAAACTACCTCAAAAGGTCGACTACTGCAACCAATATAGAGGCGGTCATTTAGATAGCATTGTATTTTACACATAATTCCAAGGTTTCAGTATTATAATGAAACAAAAGTTTCATCGAAATCATAGCTTTATGTGTGTCTTATTTAACTTTACTTCTACAATCGAAAAATGGATACATACAACTTTTCCGTGCTTAATATGGCATAATCTGATCTAAAATCGTGGCCTTTAAGAATCATTAGCCACTAGGGATACCCCCAGTTTAATTTTATATAAACCCTACACGAACAGTTGAATTCTGCCACTAATATTAATATACGACCGACTTAAATTACTGAGAAACTAAACGGCAGCATATACTCTTCATAAAAATCTAGTTCTACGCAAAAGAAAAAGTCGAGTTCTTAGCAAGATAAGTGTTCCTCCCGAAATTCAGCCTCTACTGAAAATCACCTTTAAGCAAAATTTAATATAATTCAGAAATAAATGCTGAGTTCCTACAACCTTGGAACATCTAAAACCCTTGAGAATATAACGCTCAAATACACATAGCCCTCATAATGAGGGGCATACTATAAAATAAACAATGAGAATGGAAAAAAATAAAGAATAAAGCTACAGAATATAAATAAGAAAATAAAAATAAATTATACAATGTTTAACCTCTGAAATAAATAAAAGAAGGCACACAACATCAGAAACTTAAATAACAAAAAGCCAACATTTGGTGCAAAATAAAACAGAAAACGATAAGAATCCATCAAATAATCTCCTCCTCAACCGGTATGTATTGTATCACACCAGTTAGGAATGTCGAAAAAATTCCAATAAAAAGTAAAAGAGGAAATTTATAAAAAAAAAAAATTATCTACAAAAACTTCAACTAACCGTCTACACAGCATAAATACATACATATAAATAAGGAAAACTACAGGGGAAAAGGAACAAACAACAGCCATTGAAATGAGCCGAATAGATTATTAAAACGAAGCAGTCAAGCTAACAATAATATTATCATACAATCTCAAAGGCAGGACGGGGGTTAAACAAAATAGGAAGCTGTATTGTTTCGTGCGTCTTTTTGCACTTGTTCCAAAACAGTTGTGAATACGGATTCGTTAACCTTTATACTGTTTAAATCTCGAAAGAAAATGTAAAGGTCAAGCAAAATCATGAATGAAATTCAAATGCTAATCAAAAACATTTATTTAGGATACAAAATTTATTTAGAAAATATTATACACAAGTTCCTCCTTGTATTTTCAAACGTTATATTTCGTGACAGGGATTAAATTATCAGGCGGCATTTTTAACATCACATGTGCTTAGTTAGGGTTGTCACTTTATCATGAAAACAGACAGACTAATGCTAGAACAACGTTTAAAGATTTTGCAAATTAAATTCCAAAATCATGGTGAAGTGCGGAACTGTTACCATGCCCTACCGTCCATTTTACGAACAACACAATTCGAATAATTATATCGATTAAAATGGCTCCTTTTCGCATTACGTATACACAAATACAACGTAAAGTGTACACCGAAGAATGTTACCGCCAACGGGCAGCCCAGTAGAGCCATGTTTACCTATTACTTGGATCACCAATTGATTGGGTTGTTTACTGAAAACATGTTTTTCTAACAGGGCAGTGCCGCAAGTCATGCAGCTCGTCAAACAATCGACTTACGAAGTGAAACATTTTACGCATGCGGTTTTGGCCACCAAAATCGTCCGATTTAATAAGTTTTGATTATTTTCTCTAGAGTTGCATGATATCTTTAGTTTAAGTAAATAAAGTAGCAACTGTGGGCGAATTGGAAAACTGAATTTTTTCAAAGCCCAAAATGCTTAAAAAAATAGTCGGAAATTGGTGCTTGGAAATTGTTCATGCAGATTGTTAAGTGTAACATTCGCACTGCTGATTCCATATGTCGTTCACGTCCATATCATACAAGTTCAGCCCAATACAAATCGGAAGCTTTGCTTTCGTATCACTTGCCGTTGGTATTGATGGCTTCACAAACGTTGTTTTCCAAAAACAATGGGCCAATGAAGCAGCCGGCTCAAAATTCTTACCAAACAGCAAGGCCACTATGCAGGCTCAATATCGACCCACTCTTATAGGAAGCCTGATAGCCCACTAACCACCAAGGCAATAGAGACCAGGGGGTTCAATCAATGTTATCAATATTGAAGAGAATACATTGCATATTGTGCTTGATGTTAGTGCCAGATCATCATGGGGTCTTTGCCAATGAACGACTTAATTAATCTGGGAAGTAAAGCCAGAGAAGCACAAACAGCTTCAAAAACTGAGTTAATAAATTGGGCAAAGGAATGCCTTTATTTGAAATTTCAAAACCGTGTATTCTGCTGAAATTGAGCAAGTCCAAAATTATTAGATGTAAAATTGGATGTGTCACAACACAAGATGACACCAATTTGTTTGCCTCGCAAAGTTTAGACATCTTTCATTAACATTCAGCACACATCGAATTACCTTTTTCACAACATCATTGTGTTTTTTTGCACTGTAGATAAAAAATTGAGAGAAAAAGGATAGATTTTGCGAGGAATTATGCACCTTTACTTTAGTATGATTAAAAGTTCTACAGGTCACCATAACCTTGCGAACGTTTGTGGCTATCATTCTTTTTCTAAAACAACTTTAGGATTTTGCTGTTGAAGACATAGAACGTTTAGGAAGGCCACTAAGATTTGAAGATGATCTGCTGATTGCCCTGATCAGACTATCGGAGGAGAGCTCTACACATGACTATTGATCCGTTTAATTATTCGCTAAGATGGTGATCGTCCTCATGTTGCTGTAGCAGTGAAACCATATTTGGAAAGCAGCTGATAGGAAGTTATACATTGACAGCCTTATAGCTTTGACTTTATTTCGTCTGGCTACGATTGTTATCTGCTGTGTGGTATTTAATGATACTTAATAATTGCAATTTAGTGGCGGTGTTGTTATTAGGCCTGATGTTCGATTTACTAATTCTTCGATTTTAAAATAGACAATTTACAAAGAAGTTAAGTCGTTTGGCTATGTTGTTGGCATTTTATTTTGAGTATCCTTCTGTTTATCATGCTTTCTAGTACATATACATTATTATGTGACCGTATAAATTAATTTATTTAAAATATGGAAAAATTACTTATTATTTTTGACTGAGACGTAAGTTCGAGGTTCTAAAGAAGCAGTTTAGGACAATTTAAGCGATTCAGAATTTTCAGAAGGATGCAAAAATATTTCCAAAATTATTGATTGACAATTTTGGGGAAATAAGCATGTTATGGTCTAAACACATAGACGACAGCAGACTTCACAACTTCACGGCTTCAAATGCTGCCAAGTTCAAATGCTTCTCTGAAGTCAGCTTCATAATTACTTTGAAGGCAGCAACAACATAATAATCAGCTGATGTGTAAATCAATTTAAAATTTTTATAAATATTAAAAATTACTTCAAAGTTTAAAAATATAAAAAATGAGTGAAGAAAATTTATTGAATTTTATCACAAGAATTGCTAAAATAGCTCAGACTACAGCTGAATAAAGCCCATAAGACGAACAGTACAAGAAACCGAAGATGGTGGGTTCGCTCAGTAAATATAACCCGTGATGAAGAGGGCTTTTACAAAACATGTGTACAACAGCTTAAAGAAAAAGATGAAGAACACTTTTTTAAGGCAACCAGGATGAATTTATTGATAAAAAATGTAATAATATCACGAGAAACTATAAAAAACACATACATTTATTTCTTTATTGTATTATTGTAATGTTTTTTATGTTTAATATTAAAAAAAAATATTTTGTTCTTATTTTTCCAATTTATATGTATAATGGCAACACTATATTTGTTTCTTGCTGCCTGTCAAAATAGAAAATAGCCTAAGTTGGCAGCATCAGCAAATGCTGTCGTGCAGTCGTGCTGCTGTACTGCCGTCAAAATAATCGTTTTCATTTAAACAGATGGATTTTATTTTTGACATATTGCTGCTTGCTGTCTGCTGTCGTCTATGTGTTTAGAGCATTAATTACAGTAAACGAGTTTCAAGTTTTATAAAAACTTAAACGAAAAAATCTCCAATATAACAACATTACAACAATATTTTAGCAGTACCTACTACTGATTTTTGTTTAGTTATGGTTTATATATAATGTATTTCTCTGCAGATCTAATAAATGAAAAACCTTATCTTTTTATAGAACTCAGTAGTTCTGCCAAACCGGGTGATCAATTTATAAATACAATTTCCAAAATATTCAAGAACGCCTTCAAAAAATATTGCAGCCCACCTACAGTCATCATATAATGGAATTTATATATTGATAAAAATCAAAGTATACTTTCAGGGGCTGACTAAAAATCTGATTTTAAAAAAACCCAAAGTAGACCTTTTAAACATAAAATTAAAAATTGTTTTTGTTGTTTCTTAAATAAAATTGTTTCTTAAACAAAAATTACAACAACACTGAGAATAAATATAAAACTAAAAAATTCCGAACTTTATTAAAATTGTATATTTAGTCAACTTTTTCTTAGTTTTAGCCAAAACGCTGATACATACTGGTGCTTAACTAAAAAGTTTTGATTTCAATGATTAGTGAATAGAATAAATAGTTTAAACTTTATTTATACATGAAGCACACTCAATTTTGCATTTGCACACACACACTCAACAACAATTATCTCAGAAATCAGTCTAGCATGGAGTTCAGTTACAAAGCATTTGTGTGGTTATTGAACTTTTGTTAAATTGTATTTAAAAACTTATCCAGTTTTTGTTTTACTCAATTTTGTTTTTTATTTTTTTTCCTACTATTTGACATGTTTTTTAACGACAATGTTCAACTTTTGTCTTTATGAGTTTAAACTTTCTACTTTTTAAAGACTTACACATGCACATAAACTTCCCTACATACACACTAATATTACGGCAAAACTTTTTAGTAAATCTTTTGTATTGGAGAAAAAGTTTAGAAATATTAATGTGGTTTTGTTGTTGTGTATTGATTTTAAAGTTGTATAACTTTTTTGTAATATTTCTAACAAACATTAAACTTTTTTTCTTTCGTTTGTGTGTCTGTTATGTGAAAGGAGATTCCGTTTATGGAAATATTTCGAGGTCAGATGAACTTCGAAGATTAACTTGAGAATGGAAAGGAGTTAAAATAAAATGAAACTTTTTATTTTTTATAAGAAAGCAAACAATTTGCTTAAAAAATGGTAAATAATGACTTTATTAAGTGATTTAAATGTCTTTAAATTCTCAACAAGGCGAGATAGTGCTTCCATGGGCGGTATTGTTTTTACTAAGAGATATTAAGTATAAATCATATTAGTTTTAACTAGTTTTAAGGTAATATAAGTGTGTATAACAGTTCCTCCGACCGGAATATATATACAATTCTTCTAAATGCAATGATCCTGTAAATTTCCTTGTCTTAAAAGATTTTCTTAGATATAACTACAGTTTATTTTAAAGGACATTTAACGTGAATTATATTTGATGTAACGCGAGCTATAGGGCAGAAATCCACGGCTTGTACTGTTATTTTCCATCAATACATATTTACTTATAAACATTCCTCCAATATTTTGTTTGATTTTGTTCTTTCAGCGATTTTTATTTTTACTTGAAATTTTCTCGGATTTTTTTCGGATCAACTTTTGTAACCGAAAACACGGCGTTTCTTAACGAATTTCGCGCTCTTAATTCATATTGGTGGTCAGATTTTCTCTAGGTCGTCAGAATTTTAAGGCATTGTATGTTAGCAGCATTGTGATGTCACAATAGATGTCAGCTGATTGATTCAGAAGCTTGTTATTTTACATTTGACACAAGATTTATTTTTAGTTAAAAAAAGAACATGAACATGAAGAATGGTTGCACCAAGATTTGAGAGAAATTACTTGGGTTTCTGGGGCGAAGAATTGATAAATGATTTTATCTTATTTCTAATTTTGAATTTTTTTCACTAAAAGGGTTACAAATTGCTAAAGAACGACATTGCAATTATCTCGAAGACCTGACAAGCTAAAGAACGACGAATTCGAAATCACCATTGAATAAAACCGCAGGAACACACTTTGCTTGCTGAGTTAAAAATTATGTATTCCTGTGTAATCCGATATTTTTAGAAAATCATTTTAAAAATTTAGCACCGACCTGAAAATAATTTAATTTAATACAGTTAAGATATGGTGAGTTCAAAGTTTCGGTTTCGACCTCCAAATCGACGCGACTTAGCACCACTGGAAATTGGTTCACATCCAATGACTTGGAACAAAGCAAAACTTTGAGGTCAATAGCTAGACATTATATTCAAATAAACACAAATAAGTAGTATTAATCAAATAAAGCGGAATTCTTTGCAATTAAGACTGTGTTATGTTTAATATTTAATCTATGTTTTATTTTATACCTCAAATAGTCCACCTTTGGAGTAAAGTTTAAAGCAGAAATTATTTACTTCATATAATATTAAACTTCCCCAAAAGAATATACAAATCTACTGTTTGCAAACGATTTCAAATTCGTTCCAGAATGACGTGACATGCTCGTTAGCACTCTTATTTTAAAATAAATTGAACATAGATCACCCATGCATTTATACAAATACATATGTATGTTGCTATGAAAATATGTCGGTGTTTGCTTATCTCTAGACAATTATAATCATAAATATAAATGGTTGAGCTATCATAACGGTATAAATGACCACTCTCAAATACAAACACAAAATACATATTTTCATTTATTTAGAAAAAAAACATGAATGTGTATGTGTGTGTGTTTGTGTATGGCTGCATAGGTATGGGAACATGTTTATGTATGATTTTGATATTAAATGCAATTTGAAACAAAATGTAGTCGTGTTTCACATAACGTATCACAGCATTTATATTAGAATGTTTGTTTGTTAGTGTTTTTTTTAGTTTTATAAAACATATAAAATAAGTGTCAATATTAGAGTTTGATTTTGTTTTTATTTGTTCTATTATAAGCAAATATTTGTCTAATGGTGGAAGTTATACGAGGGCCAGGCAGGAACTTCGAAAGCTACACAAACCACAATTATGAAAAGTGCAATTTTTATTGCGATGGAGATACATAGTAAACACTTTAAATGAATTTTTAATTAGACAAAAAGTTTGGTAACCCGTCCTACTTCTTTGCAGAATTAAGAGAGTTTGTAAAAGCTAAAAGGATGAGCGATCGAGAAATTGTCGTATAAAAGAGACTTCACTGAAAAGTGTTAGCTGAACTTGTAGTTAATGTGGCGAACTAGTGCATTTTAAAGTGCATTTCAAAAAGCTCCGTCCGTCACTTATTAAAAGCGTCAGATAGGGTTTTCTATTAAGTAATCTTAATTGTTTTATAGCATTAAGTGCTGTGTTTTGAGTTAATGCTGAAGCATGCGAAAACATGATTCTACCATCTGACCCTAAGATAGAAGAATATTTTCTAAAATGGAAATTTCGTATTCAGCCAAAAGTCAAAGTTCTGTAAGAATTATAATAATAGAATATTTTCGTAATAGAATATTAACCTAAAGTTTCTTTAACATTTGACCGATTAACAAAATCGAGTAGTCTGTTGGTGTTTTTCTGGTTGTGTGGGATTATTCTCTAATATTCTTTGGGATTTTAATGCTAATATCTAATATCCTTTGAAAGGGGGTTTATTTGTGGCATTTTTTTTTCATTAATAAAATTTCATTTTCTGCTACTTTTTATTTGTCAAGAATAAAGCGCAACTGTCGAAATATGGATTATTACCATAAGGAAACAATGGCTTTTACTAAATTTTTGTGTGATAAGCAATAAACTTCATAAAGTGTTGATGCACTCATTTTTGCCTGCTCTTGTCTTATCTATAAAATTATTACATAAACACAATGTCAACTGGCTTAAACATTTTTTTGCTATATCTAACCCAATACTTTTACTTAAAAATTGCAATTTGTTAGTTAGAAGATAATCAAGTCTCTATGCACAATTCCAAACCATTTATCATTATCGAAGGTAATTTCTTTTTTAAATAACACTGCACCCTTAACGAATACACATAATTTTAGAAAAGAACACTAAAATGCAAAAAAGCGGGTTACTTAAGCCCCTTTCACGCTATTGCGCAAGTGCTTTGATATTCTTTGGATTTTTGCAGAAAGGAATCTAATGACAATAATTCTGACTGTAAAAAATATTACAAGTAAAATAATTTTATTACGTTTCCTTGTCTACACTATCGCACTTCTGTAAAAGTGCAACCCTAAAAATTTGTGAAGTCTCAGTATTTAAGAATTGCTCCGAGTATAATGATAGCCATCAGTATTTTCTGAGTCTGGTTACATTTTGTTTTCATGTCATTACTTCCTGATGACGTTTTACTCAATATAATAGTGTACAAATGGTTTCAGTTTTACATTATCGAAAAAGTTTAAACACAAAAGAAAAGAATGGAAGATAATTCGAAGTTAATTGGAACGAATGTTGTTGTTCAAATGCTAGTGTATTTGCCGTCACTGTTTTAACGTAAGTTGTTGAAATGTTGGAAATAAAAGTGTTTCTGTAAGAACATTTTGAGAAAAGTCTTTCGCATGAGTTATCAACACGGCTCCCATTTGAAAATATAATTATAAATTTTAACAAAAATAATTATTGGGATTTTATTATTTTCATTTAAATTGTAGATTTTGTTTATTTAAATTTTTATTTTTTTATAGTTTCTCTTTTTCTTTAGTTTTGTAAATATTTGTTAACTTTGTTAATTCTATTTTAAATAGCAAAATTTAATTCCAAGCAAAAGTGATTTCTGGTAGAAACCCTTGCACAAATGTATATGAAGACCAGTTGCTACATGAACGGCTCTGTGCTACGGGCAAATTAGAACTAAAAAAAAATTGGCGACGAAAAAATCAGCGACCGAAATGGCTCAGTGATACCACAAGGCCAACAGAATTCAACATCGTCACTGACAGCCAAATAACTAATAAGGAAATTAAGAACAAGGAAATTGGATATTCTTAGCAGAACGAAAAATGACACTGCAGATGGCACATAGCCAGAACCCAATCTTGACAAGGGGTGACGGAAATTCGTTCGCAAAATCTATATCAAATCACTCTGACGAAATGTCAAATCAAAAAATTCCAAGAAAAAGTTGTTTAATATTGTCTATTTTCACTTTGAGATATATAAAGGCTTTTTTGGCTCACAATATGATAAACGAAGAAATTTGTGTGTTTCACACTTTTCGATGCGATTATTTCTCACAACTAGTTCTATAAACGAGGTACTGATTGTCATTACTTTAATCAGAGGGAAGCGTAAGCATTTTTCTTTAGCGTTTATCTAACACAAAATAATCTTTTTGTAGCATTTCGTTGCAACCTTTTTGCAAAAATTACAGCTCTTTTACGCCTGCTAATCACAAATATTTGAAATCCTAAAGGCAACTGGGGAATGAGTTGCCATTGATTATGGTTTTCAACCACCTCCAAAACTTAAAGTTTAATATGTTTTATATAGAAAATATATTAATTATATACAGGCTGTTCTGCTGAATTTACGCTTTAAAAATTATAAACCGGAAATTCATTCAAAATAAAGTTTTTCAAATATTGTTGAAGTAGAAATAGCTAAATGAAGCATCAATATAAAATGTTATAATTTAACAGATTATACTTGTTTTCAGCTTAACGTTAAAAATCTACAAAAAATGGCTCAGTTAAGCAAATTTCTAAAATATTGAGTAATTAGCCACTTGCTGTAGCTAATTTAAGTCTGGCTTTAAACCAACAAGGCTTTATTACGTTATTCACCTTGTGATATTAAAAATTCATTTAAATGCTTGAATAAATTTTTAATTTTTGGTTTTTATTTCACCAACATTATAAAACAACTGCACTACAGCCAGTTATTAAGGGTTCTGCAAACACCAATCAAACTTGACACATAAAAGCATACAAAGGGAAAACATAAATGACTGAAATATTCAAATGAAAAAATACACATTTAATAAACCACAAATTAAACAAAGCAGGAGAATTCTTCCGTAGAGATATAAAAAAAAATTGGCAGAAATATTAAATACAACACAAGGGACGGGTCATGAGAGAATGACCAGCAAACAAACCCACACCGACCAAACCACAATCAACAGCACCACAACTTTATAAAAATAATTTACAAAAATAAAAAATTACACCCCTTCGTTAACCACACAATATTCAACAGTTTGTTTAAATGGGGTCGTCGTAACAAATTACAACAAGGACTAGAAAAAATCAAGAGAAAAAGGGCTGTGATTGAGAACAGAAAAAAAAACTACAGATGAATAAAAAGGCATACAGAAAATCTCAATACTGATTTTTATATGAAAAAAAATAAATAAATGTGAATAAAGCTTGTCAAACAGAGAAAGATTTAATATTGAATATTGAATGATTGAAATAAAGCATTGCCGGAGCCACACATCCTCATGCACGTTAGTCAACACGCCATAGAACTTTACTAATGAAAAAGCAGCAACACTCTTAGAAAAATGCTGATATCCTTCTTTCTTTGAATACTTGCCTTTCTCTAATGGTGTCATGCAATCAAATCACTGAAATCGTGTACGTGTGTGAGTGTGAGTGTTGGTTGGTATGACTACTTGTTGTGGTGCAAGTGGTTAATATGAATGAAAAGAATAAAGGAAAGACCAATACAGAAGAAAAACAACACGAAGATAAAATGCAGAAAGAAAAACAAAAAAGTCGGTTAAGGTTGAATGCTGTTGTTTCTGTAGACGCTGCTCTATTGTCGTAGGAAAAGTGTTGCGAGAATTAAAAAAAATAGAACAAGATAATAGAGTTTGACAGATTTATGAGAGACTTGGTATTTGATTCGTATTCACTTTTCCATTTCATAGTTTTTTCAATCATTTTTTTAAATTATGGCTGAAATGGAAAATCATAAAAACAAGGCCAACTTTAAATGCCCTGGTTGGTTTAACCTAAAAGTACGCACTTCTTCTTATTAATAAAATGATTTTCAAAACTTCATGGTTTCTAAAACAAAAGTAGTGGTTCACTGAAAGAAGATCGTACTTAAAAAGGAACTTATTTGAAAAAAGTACTTGCCTCAAAAAGTACTTTTCCTTAAAAGCTTAGAAACTGTTATTAAAAGGATGTAAGAGTTTTTAAATACTTCCTTCCACAATATTAATTTTCTTAAACAAGAGTCTTGTTACAATGTACCTTTTATGAAATAACTTTTGTGCAAAGTTGAGTGGCTTGTTTTAAAGTACCTTTCAACAGAGATTTATTTATTTTTACAATTTATTTATTTTTTTCATATTCTGCATTTTAAGGATTTTTTTTACTTTTTTTCAAAAGCCGATGTTTAAGTGTACGTCGCCTGAACAATGGACCTTTTCTCGAAAAGGGCGAGTGTTCTGATTTTTTACTATAATCCAACTTACTAAAGATTAACTAAACCTTTTCAACTCTTGAATATCCATATTGGCTTCTACTGATTTTTATCGCGTTATGGAGGCTACAGGATTGATGACTTTATTTAGACCAAATCAGAATCATTTAAATCACAACAGCTGAACATCTTTCTCTATTTAACTTTAGCTCAAATACAAAATTATATGTGCTTTGTACTTTTAGTATTGCAAACTATTTTTCTATTTCCCTAATTATTTTTAATACAAAATTTATTTTTCACTGTTTCCCGTAAATACTATATAAGAAAATACTATGTAAGAAGAATTCTTGTAATATTTTCATGTTAGCAATTAATTTAGTTCGCCAAAAAAACTAAAGAATACCAATCAAAGCTGAAACGTGAAATAATTCCACCAAAAAATTACAGGAAAGTGATGTTCTTACAAGGGAAAATTTTAACATTTAAGATATCGGAATAAGGGAAAATATTTTGAGGGGAAATATTTGTGGATTTGTAGTAAGGGTGAATACAAAATATACTTATTTCCCAGGAAGAAGGACTAGGGCAACTAGTTCAATTTTATAATAAAAATTTGATTTCCCTAATAGTGCTACAGAATTGTCAAAAAGAAAACAAAGAAAGGAATTTTGTTTCTTAAATGAATTATATTGATGAAAGTTAGTTTCTTTAGATTTCTTTTTATATTCAAAACACACACACGCACACATACAATTATCACAAAAATTAAAATATTTGTATTAACTTCAGCAAAATTGTTTTCTAATGAACCTTTTTTATTTCACACAATTTTGAAATTTTACGATTTTTGAAATTTAAAATGTAGAAAATAAATGTGCAAAAATTTTTAGAAAATTTGCTGACACTAAAAAACAAAAGCAACAAAGAGTCAACAGGGCCAGTGCTTTTACCTAAAAAGATAGTTATACCTTGGGTTAACACACTTTTTTTTATTTTTTGAGCTGAAAGCATTATTTTGTATAAATCAAAAGACTTACAGTGATTTCATGCTGTATTTTTTTATAATAAAAACGGAATTTCTTTGTTGTTCATGCATAAGCCATACTTAGCTTAGGCTGCCGATGAATTACTTTAAAAACTCTTAATTAAAATTTAAATTATAAATTAAAAATTAAATTATAATAAAAAAATTTATTTATAAGCAAACATTACTGATACCATATGGTCGCCTACAATTGGTCCTAGAATTCGCAACTTTCATGAAAGCGTCCAATTTTATAAACTTTTCGTTTAATTTTTATGGAAGAATAATTCTCATTCGAAACTTTTTATTAAAAGAAAAAATTCCCAGCGGAATTTAGAAAATTAATTTTCAACTCTAAAGAATAAAAATCCCATTTCCTATTTTTAACAGTGATGAATATTTCTAAACCAAAAAAAATATATATAGATACATATATATATAATATACATATGTATGTACTACTGTGGGCAAAAAATACTAAGACTTTTTAATTTAAATTTCGCGCGGAAATCCATTCGTCCAAATTTTTTTTTCTACGTTGGTATGACTGTCAGTGACATCTGTGCCAAATATCACATCAAAGTAATTATTAGTGTTTAGTATACGCTTGTCTTTCTGAAGTACAACAAGTGCATTCGGCGATTTTTACAATGAGTGAAATTATTCAGCAAAGAAGTTCCATTAAATTTTGTGTACGGAATGAAATTTCTTGTGCCGAAACGTTCAGAATGTTGCAAAAGGTGAAAATTGTATGTTGCGTGATTGGTATATATTATTCAAAGAGGGTCGAGAACGCGTTGACGACGAACCAGGTCCAGGACGGCCATCAACATCAACACTGATATCGTTGGAATATCGGATGGATCAGTGAAAACCATTTTAAAAGATCATTTGGGACTAAGAAAATTGAAATCACGATTGGTTCCAAAATCACTCAATTTTCTTGAAAAAAAGCGTCGCGTTAACGTCTGCCAAATAATTCTTGCCAACTACCAGGGTGTCATTAAACGTATTATAACTGGCGACGAGTTTTAGATCTACGCTTACGACCCGGAAACAGACAATCAATCGGCCGAATATCGTGCCAAAGGTGAGCCGAAGCCGAAAAAACCACGTCAAAGCAAGTCAAAAATCAAGGTCTTGTTGACAGTTTCCTTCGATCATCGAGGTGTCGTGCACTTCGAATTCCTTCCGACCGGCCAAACTGTCAACAAGGAATTCAATTTGAATGTTATGTGTCGTTTGCGCAAAGCTATTCATAAAAAGAGGCCGGAATTATGGGCCGACAGCTCTTGGTTTTTGCACCACGATATTGCACCGTTGCTTACCGCATTGACTCTTTGTGAGTTTTTCGCCAAAAATTCAATCAATATCGTTCCACAACCACCGTATTCGCCTGATTTAGCTCCGTGTGACTTCTGGCTGTTCAGCAAACTCAAGCGGCCGCTCCGGGGAAACCGTTTTGAGTCAATTGAAGACATTAAACGTGAGTTGCTGAGCGCATTGAAGGCTATTCCGGAAATTGGCTGTTACGAGGATCGGAAAAAACGTTGGTATAAGTATATTGCAGCTTGGGGGGAATCATTTTGAGGGGAACGTAATAGATTTGGCAGTGTAAATAAAGAAATTTAAAATTATGAACAAAGTCTTACTATTTTTTGCCCACAGTAATATATATTGAGTTGTAAAAGTATGACATTCTAGTAAAATATAACTTATAGGGTTTGAATTAATCGTGTCTACTCTGGAATACGGGTATATTAGATAAAACTTTACATGGAAAACAATAATTTTGAAAATCTTGAAAATTTGTTTTTATATTTCATACAAGGTTTCTAAAAGCGAGAAACGTGTTTGAAACCAACTGTGTAAAACAATCATTTCGACGCCAAATTATAATTTCATTTTCCCTTGCACAGCTGATTTCTGTTTTCCTCTCTTATTAATTGTATGATCAAATTTATGCGCCATGTGCCCGCTTGAAATTTGTTGCTTTCTCGAGACGACTATTCCAGAGTCGTGACACCGCTTATGATGAATTGCCACCAATGCTTTAACAACACTCCCATAAAAATCTAATTGGCTTATACGTGTTGCATTTGTTATAGAAGGCTGTGTATAATAGATGTAAATGTCAATATCAATTACACTATTCTTAGTTTCCACTCACCGATAGACTCACACGGTTATCTAGAAAAATATACTTAATTTCGAACTGTACAGGAATTTTTTTGGACATTTTTCATTTTCACCTCTTTGTTTTCACTGATAGCATCAATCTTATGCAGTGGACTTATAACAATATTTATTTAATCTGCCTTATTTCAGTCTAAGTGACTGGTGCACCCATCTAATTCCGGAGAAAATACGGCAACGGTTAAAATTTTACAACGTTGGAACACTATATAACAATTTTGTTCACCTTTTCACAGTCGCCAACCTCACTTAAATGCTAAGTATTAACCAACGAAACTTTTTTGTTTATTGTATTGAATTAACATACGGGAGGTCGCGAGTTGTTTTTTTAAATTTGATGCCAAAAATCATTTTTAGCAAATAAACATACCATATTTATATAAAAATACCAATATAAACGTTTTATTTGCTTTTCACAGGTTATTGAAAGGAATAAAATAATTAAGTGTTTCTAAACCGATTTATGCCGAAGTGGTAAGAAAAATATAATATATGCCACAGACGCAGGTACGTATAGAAATAAAGTTTAATACATATGTATCCATGTAATATCTGTGTAAAATTTTATAAATATTAGAAAACGCATAACAGGATCGTGATTTAATTGGTGAAAACGCCTTTTTGCCTGTTTTGTTCGAGGTGAGAGTAATTAATATTACGTAAAACGTATTATGTTTTAATGTTTAAATTTTTGAAACCCATTCCCTTCATCCCTTGTCGAGTATGGTTTAGAGACAAATCGGGTTTTCCGAAATGTGCTATATAATTTTTTTCGTTCTCAGAAGTTTTCATCAATTCGTTAGTGTTTTATTGTTTGTCAAGCATGTTTTTGTCGTATGAGCTGGTAGCAGTTGAACCTCGTTTATCACGTAGGCATCTGGAAGGTGTGAACAGGTGGCAAGTAAAGCTCGTAGTTTAAGAGTTTTTGTATGAATTGGTAGAGTGCGTGAGAAGCAAAGTTAGAAGCGTAAGGTTAGAAGCAAAGTTTTTTGTAGTGTTGGATTTGGAAGCAGTCCGTGAGTATTGAATTATGAATTTGTTTACTATTTTGGTATTATGTTCTTATGGTTTTGTTGCTTTGTGTATCTTGTCCGTTCTTTTTTTTTTTGTTGTGTGCTTGGTAGATTAATCTGAATTGGAGTTTGTTTCTTCGTTTATGATTCTTCCATCAAATGTTTTTTTTTTTTATTTTAATGTTTTTTAGGATGTTTAGTCATCGTCCTTAACGCTCTATGTGTAGTAGTTGTATTATTTTTATACTATGCGCTGGATTACATTTGTTGTTGAACATATGGTTGGTGAAGTTTTTATTTTGCGACCTATTTTTCCTATGTAGTTATTTTGACAAGTAAACCACCTGTATCTATATCTGGTCGTCTTTAATTTTGTTGGTCTAAAATATTATTCCTAGGTTGTTTCTTGTTTTGAATGCTTTATTTATATTGTATTTCTTGAGAATTCTTTATTGATCTTGTCTACTGTGTCTTCGTTTTTTGCTGCTATGTTAAATATCGTATTTAGTTCCTACAGGCCTACAGGCTTCTTTTGTTAGCGTTGTTTGAGGTATTGTGTATCATTGTGTCTGTGGCCGTAGATTTTATATTTCGTACTTGAGTTTATTGGTGTTTCTGTTCGTCTTTATTATCAAGTCAAGATAATTAATTTTGTTATCATTTTCTGTTTCCAATGTGAATTTAATTTTGTGTTGTTTGTTGAATTATTGCACCATTTCAACTTCGTTATTTCCAGTGATTTCGCATATTACGTCGTCGACTTATTTTTCATAGAATATCACTATTAAACCAGTCATTTGTTCCATGTATTGTCTTGCTAGGTGTTGCAGTAGTGCTGAAGTTGGGGTTTCTGTTCCAATTCCGTTTGTTTGTCAAAAGCTGGCGTTTTTAAAATAAAAATATGTCTGTTGTGGTACAGTTTTTAAGGTATTTGTAAGTTGTAAAGCCAGGTCTTTGTCTTTCGAATTTCCCAGTACTCTTTCGTGCTCTATGTTTGTAGGTTATGCTATGAGCATCGATGGATATAGATCTTTAATATGGACTGATATTAGTTTCGTTCATTCTGTGATCTGTACGGCGTTTAATGTTTCAATTTGTTCTGTTATTTGCATACTGTGTACGTGTTTGAGAGTTCTAAAGTATTTTTCAATACTTCTTTCAAATATTTTGAGAGCTTGCAGCTCGATGTTGATTTGTTGTAGTGTTTTTTTTTTTATTAATGAATAAGCAAAACCACGGTTGATCTGCCTACGTTAATATATGTAAGAAGAAAATGTTTCCTAGAGTTAATAAGTAAAAGGTGTCGTAATGTGATTTCGGCTGTATGGAATAAGATTATTATGAAAACAGAAAAGCCCCTATTATTACAATTTACTACAATAATGCGATTTGATTCCAATCACTTATTTCTATCTTAATAGTGGCTCTTAGATTATGATGACATTAACCGTGTTTTTTCTTAGCGCGTTATGGTCGTTTAAGTTTAAAAATGGCATCCAAAAATGATTGAGTTATGCTTTATTGTGATATATCATGTTTTTCGACCTTGTTAGTCGTTTCTTAGAAAACAGCAGAGCCGAAAGAGACCAGTCGTAGCTGGAAAGCATTCTAACTTTATTCTTTCACCCAACCATCTTCAATTCTTAAAAGTTTGCTCACCTCGTTTATCAATATTCTATCACCTAAATTCAATAAGAACGTGAATTGTAATTTTTTTTCGCATATTAAAGATTATTAACTTCGAGCATATATAATTGTATGACTAAGTTCTTTTACGGAAAACGCCTTTAAAATGTTTTACCATAACAATTATTTTACTAAATAGTGTTCTTTTAAACAAACGGTTGCAGGTTTACTACTTCGTGAAGTTACCGTCTCATACTCCTTCTGTTGAGTTATTTGACACAATTTTTATTAGCACCTGGAAGTTGTAGGTTTATTTGTTACATGTATGTATTTTTTTATTTTGAAGAAAAAAGAAGCAATAAGATACGAAATAATATTACAAAGCATTTTCCTTCACATAAACTTGGAAATTTTATGAATATTTGCGTACAAATGCACTGAGTACGTATGAAAATGTCTGAAGTAAAATAAAAACAAACGAATGTGTTTTCATTTGAATACAATTATGAGGAGAAGAAGTGGTTGGGTTTGTAGTTGTGAGTGCTGGCGTTACACTCTTATATCCTTTTAATACGAAAAGTCAACACTAAGTAAAACAACACAATTACCAAAGACAAAATACAAGCGAACGAGCCCGAAAACCAACATACGCTGCTTACAACTAAAATTCATCAACCTGCGACAACTACAACTTTAGCCGGAATGCTCTTTTATTATTATCGTACAGTAGAGGTCAAAATACTTAATATTGTAATGAACTATCTGTTTTTTTGCTTTTGATTTTATGTTATTAGATATTTTTTACTAAAAGATATGTATGTGGAATACATTTAAATAATGACAAGTACATATGGTAGATACGTTGTTATTTGTAAAATAATTTAAAATCCAGTTTTATATATTTTTTGTTTTCGAAGTAATTTAAATTTTTTGCACCTGCATTAAGAGAATGACTCTACTCAGCCAGCGCCACGTGTTGGAACTAGGGAAAACGCGTATGGCAAGGAGGATAGCTGGAGCAGTGTTTGTGAGCACTAGACCTAAATCTTCCTACATTGAAAGTGGCAGGAAAGTATTCTTCAGAGCGTTTGTTGTACATTCAAACAGTACATCTAGAAAACAAGTTTTCCCTGTAAAGATCTGATTGTCCGTTGGACAATCAACGGATGAGCACTTAGTAAGTAACGTGTTGTACGCACATACATATGTTATTGTGTATGTTATTGTGTCAGAATGTGGTAGGAGCAAAGTATCTCTCACATCACTTGTATGCTTCTTTGGCGATCTAAATGTGTTTAGACAATCAAGCATCACACACAATAACTAATAGACCAACATAATCTGTCGTGCGTCTATAAGTAAGCACAAAGCATTTTGCCTACGTGCATTAAAATTTACTCTGCATGACCTAATTCAAAGATTGTCATCGACAACTGCCCAACTGTAAAAGAATATATAGGATTGGAAGTTGAACATAGAAGGTCATATAGAATAATAAGAAATAGAATAAAGAAAAAAATAATATAGCCTTGTAGTACCCTTGAATTTATTGTGAAAACATTTGATGAAATCCCGTCTCTAAGAATTCTTATTGTTCAAGGAAAACTAAATTTTACTTCTAAAATAATATGACATGTTATAAAATCAGCTAAAAAAAATTTTTGAACAAAAAGGATAAGATCCCAAAATGTCTTTTTAATAATTAATATGCAAAAGCTTTAGCAAAGGTTACCAACATTTGCTATTTTCGCTTTCCTACTTAAAGCGACTCTTAGCAAAGTTTTTTTACCGCTTACAGCTCCACTTGGAATTGCAAGCAACCAACCAATGAACGAAGGCAATTAAGAAAAATAAAATAACCAGATAATTATTATGGGTGCTTCTTGTTACAATTTTAATCTATTTGTTTTGAGGTACTTCAATCTTTCGCATTTGGTTTGAAGAATTTCGGGCATAAGTCACTTTAGTTTTTTTGAAAAGTTTTCTAATGTTTTCTAATGAGTTGGCTTAAACAACCCGCAAAATGCGAATTGATTTATCACTCCAACAGAGAAATTGAATTCTTATAATAAAATGTTTTTCAATAAAAAAAAGGATATTGTCGCCGTACAAATTTCAAAGTTTTAAAGAGGTTTATTGTCTTGATTGTTATAAAACACCTACAAAAATCTCAGATGAAATGTCTGTTGGTCCCTCTGACAAATTAGATTTCTAACCATAATGAGCTAAATTGTAATTTTAAAAGACTGTATTCCTATAATTTGCTGGGAAATTTTAAAAAGAAAGTAGTTAAAGATTCAACACATTTTTTTATTCCTCTAGACTTGAAAAAAATCTCAATACGAAAGTTTCAACTTCGTATGATATTAAGTTAATTTTTTTAGGTAAAATAATAGAAAAAAATACATTCAAATTGCAATTAATGCCAAATATCTTTTTGAAGTAAAATCTTGGAGGTCAGAAAAAATATCGTTACAGTTACTAATATTTTGACCACAACTGTACAAATGTAATTTTTTTGCACGAATATGTCACTTAAAACGAAAACTAACATTATTATTTTGTGTTCATGAGAGTCTGTATGTATTGGACAATATGTTTACGAGTGAATGCCAGCGAATACATGGTTGTTAGCTTGGCAAAAGTCATGTGCATAAAAAATAAATAAAATATATTAAGTAAAACAGATTTATATAATGCAATATATGAACGTTGGGTATAAAAAAACTTGGTACGAGGAAAGTTTCAAAAGTTTTCGCGACAGAATTATAAACATATCATCAAAAAAAAAGGAACGATTTTGAAATGTAACTAGCAAAAACTATCTTGAATCTCCTTTCAATACTAATTTGGATACGGGGTCCCTTGAGATTTGAAATTAATCCTAACAAAAACTATAAGCCCAGTAGAAGATCATTATGCATCTGATATTTTAGTTGAAATGTTTGACGAGCTTTTAAACCGGGCGATATCGAAGCATTGCATTATTTACAGGTAAATTAGCGCTTAGAAATAATTTTTATTGTAAAATAAAAAAGAAAATTACGAAATTTCAATGATACATAACAGATGCATCAAGAGCTTTTAAATAAATAAATTTATTTGTTTTATTGTCATGTATTTAAAAGAAGTAATAAAAATGCTAACAGAAATTACAAACTCAAGCTTAAATTTTCGTATTAAGACGAACATTTCGATCTAATTTTTCTTGTAGCACAATAATAAAAAATGAGAAAGTTGTAAGTTCGTTGCACAGTCGTATGTAACAAAGCCCATGCTACTGCTGCATATTTAAGCCCTGTTAAAAACAAATGTTTTTTAATTTGCTTTATATTAGCTTCGTTCGAGAACCCAATAATTATCAATAATTATGCCTAAACTTTACTAAACTGCGCTGGAGTACACAAAGTTTAGTAGATGAGAACACAGTTTGAGAGCGTAAAATGACAGTTCGATGACTGAGCAATTGCAAAATCTGCTAAAGAAATTTTTGTTAGTAGAATTTAGTCGGCTGAAAAAAACATATGTTTTAAAATGTAAACAAACAAACAATTTTTACGGAGTTGTTAAAATTTTTGTGAAAATAAGGAAAACTAAAGCAAACACAAGTAAATAGGGATTTGAAAACAGTAAAGTGTACTAATTTACGTTTGCATACAAGAATAAGTGTTTTTTGCTTAAGTTACCCTTTCCACAGCAGTTTAATTAGGATTTAGGAAAAAAAATTATTTTTGTTCATTGTTTATTTACTTCTTTAGTGTTGTAGAAGTGATGAATACTTCGGAATATAGTAATTGGATATTCATACTAATCAATAACAAAAACGAGTAATAACGGACTATTTAACAAATTTAATCAGGAAAAACTTACAATATAAATAAAATAAAAAGAAAAACTTATAAAGCGACACAAGTTACGTTTTTTTTTTTGTAAGAATTGTAGACAATAAATTGTGCTGTACCGAGTATGAACAACAAAAAGAGTCGAGTAGTCAATCAGCTGTTGGACAAATTTTACTAAATTTCCATTTGCGTACTTTTTGGACAAAATTTATTTTGGGAGAGTAAATTGAAGAATTTACTCAGTTACTAAACTCTACTAAAAAAATACTCGAATGAACCTATTAACTGACATAATATTTATTTAATATTCAATTATTTAAGCTGTCATTTCATTAATATAATTTATGTATCATATTTGTATAATTTTCGAATTTGTATTTTAAAATATGAGGAAGAAGCAATAAGCCCTTAACTGGTTAATATCCCTCGTTAATGGAATTCGTTTTATTCCACTAAACACAAGTGAAATGGGAAATTTTTCCGGACCATTAGAGGCCATTTTACGTGGTGAAAGTTATCTATGATTTCAGTTCTTATTTTGGTTAAGAAATCCTCCCCGCAAGGTGAGTGACGCAGTGCGGATGATACCTTGTGCCATCTTTTAGCCGCGATTTAAACGCTGATCCAGTGAAACACACCGTATCTCAAGCAGATGTTTTAATAATAGATTTCTCCAGGCTAACGTGAACCGAAAAAGCGAATAGTAGACTTATTGACCTACAGTGGTGACAGTTTTCTAGTTTATACGCGGCATATGCTAGAATGATTTTACTGATAATAACAAAATAAAGGAATAATAATACGATCAATTTATAGAAAAGCAAGCGTTTTTTTTTGTGTACAAAAAATTCTGTTTCATCAAGTCAAAGTACGGGCGCACGTGTCTGTAGTCGCCCTAGTAAATGTTCATGATACAAACTACGACTTGTTATCTGATACGCTATATCCTCCGGATTTATTCCCTTCTGACTATTTGCTCGTCGGAAAAAAATTTAAAAAACGTTGAAACAAACGTATTTAATTAAAGAAGATTATACTGGAAAAAATTTATATTCTTTATTACTTTAAAAAAAACTGCCTTTAAACATCACATATTTATTGATCCGCTCTTGTATATTCGAAAATTTTTTTTAAGGCATGTCTCTATATAGAAAGAATTTCCCATTTATTTTAAGAAAGCTAAATTTATCGTAACCTAAAAAGTGTTTTTTTAAACATTGATGTTTCTTTCAGCTAAAGCAATTATACAGGAAAAACTATTATTTTTGGTTCGACTATTTCTTTTTATTGATTTTAACGCAGAGCCCATTTTTACGTTAAATTTACCTTTTAAAGAACTTTTAGAAGGAATTTAATTATAAATTTCTTTGCGTTTCAAATATTTAACCAAATACTGGGTAAACACCATTAAAGAATTTAAGCTACTGTAGACTTCTGGTACGAAAAATTCCACTGAAGATGCCACATAGTTGAAACCAGTTTATCTCCAAACCGAAGTTGACAAAGGCTGACGGAAATTCGTTCCAAAAATCTACACGAAATGATCCTGGCTGTATGTAGCAAAGTTTTTTGCCCCAAAGTTTGGGATTATATGAGTGAGAAACAGAAGAGTACAAAAAATACAGTCTTTTGCATTCGTTTCTGAAAATATTTTTTGTGCGTTCAAAAAAAATTGTTTACACCTATCAAATGTTAACTTTACAATTAATTCAATTAATACAAAACTTAAAGGGAAATATATATTAGATACAGATACGCAACTAGTATCTCACTGTAAGGTTGATTGGTTTCCCTACTAAAATATAGGTTACGCCGAAAAATATTCAAGAATTAGTTGATTTGTTACAATTTAATATTTCAATATCACTAGCTCAGCACACCGCCATAACCATTAAAAATGCAATACACTCCTAAAATAAAAATGATTAAAGCAGTGATATTTATGAAATGTTGTTCAATTGATTGTCTTTCATTCCAGCTGTGATTTCATTACAAGTATCGTTAACCAAAAGTGTTAACGTCAAATCAAAATGCAACACAAAGCTCTTGATATTGCAAAAAACCAAGTTACTAACAATTTAGCAAGTTCTTGAATATTTGTTTTATCATAAATTTGTTTAAAAAAACAAAAGGCAGTGTTGAGAGTGAAAAAAATTAATTTTTAAACGCCAGGATAATATAGTCTTAAAAAGGGGAAGGATCCGCGACTCCAAAGGTCGTATCTAGAATTTCAAGACCAATTTCAAAACCACCAAGGACTTGTGTCCGTTTTGAAATCATTAACAACCAAATGCCAAATATTATGATCGGACTACAAATGGTGACACCGTGTATAGAAAACACGCCTCAACAAATCTTTAATTTTAATCCTAATGGTTTATTTTTTTTTTTTTTCAAACCACTCTAGAGAACAGCTTACTGACTTTACTGCTTTTCAACGTTCCGCTGTTTAGTTTTTAAAATTTGCTGGCGAAACTTCTTTAAAAGGGAAACTCTTAGCTTTCAAAGCAAATTTTATATCAGTTTTAAATACTATTTTACAATATTTTTAGTAAACCCCTAAATTACTAAACGAAGTGATCAGAAAAAACTTAAATATTCCAGCACACTATGGAGTCCAAGAAATTAGGTTTGTAACATTAGAACTTTTGCATAATTTTTATCTAGCACAGTGTTATTTATTAAATTTTTTTGTTTGTTTTCTTTTAAATAAAGTTTTAAATTGATTTAATTATTATTTAACTACCACTCGTAAAATATATGCAATCAAACTTAATTAAATAAATAATTAAATTAATTAAAAACTGAATTGAATTTCAAGCGTACGCAAAACAATTTATTTAAGAAATATAATTATATGTTTTTCTGGGTTTGGTGGAATTTTAAAACGAAATAAAAAAACTTTCATGTCTGCCTACGTAACTCCAACTACGAACAAAATACTTTAATTGCAGGAAGGATTATTATTATTTTTGCTGTTTTGTTGCTGCTGCTGTTGTTGTTACTGTTGCTTTTTACAATTATTGTTGTAGTTGTTGTTACAGTTCAAGTTTGTAAACAGTTACTATGGCTGCTCATATTTTGCTTTTTTTAAGGACATCATTTAGTTTTTTCTCTGGTTTCTTTCTTTTTTTATTTAAATTCATTTGGTTATATTTTCCATACACCAAACAGAATTTGTGTATGGAAAATTTTAAATTAAAATTTTCTTTATTTCTTTTTTTTCGATTCTCAGAATAATTGTTGCTGTTGGTATTTGAAAACATGAAATGTTTATTTTATATTAAAGTTTAAATTTTTGTTGCAGAAATAGCAAAATTCAGACAAAAACTGCTCTTAAATTCCAGTTGAATTTTTCCGCTCACAAGCAGAAAAACATGATGACCCACATTTATGGTGTAAAAGGCATAAAAAATTATAAAATGGAAAATGAATAATAATAAGAATAATTTCGATTGAATATGGAAATGTCAGTACTGATAGCTGGACGATATTGAAATTACAATTTAAATACAATAAATATATTACAATATTAGCGGTATTCAGTGTTCGATGCAAATGGTCTTGCAAAAGTGCAAACGCACTTCAATATTCAACAGAAATTGTATGGTTGGAATTCTAGTTTTTTTATTTTGCATTTGTACTTTTGTAAAGCCATTTGCCTCAAACAGTGAATACGGCTATTGTTTAAATTTTGGTTAAAAAAACTATATTAAATTATCATATTCCAAGGCTCGAGATAATTTTATTTAAATAATTTAATTTACGCATGGCTGAATTAAAACAGAAAGGAGAAAATATGTCAAAAATATTTACATTTCTTCATTTCATTTCGTGTCAGAGCACGCATTACAAGGGATTCTTTACTCTGCTTGCGATTACTTATGCAATCGCTTGCAGTGTTGCAATAGCTTGCAGTGTTAAGGCGGTCTTTTTTGTTACTTTTCTGATGTTTTATGGGTTTGTCATGAAATGCGTATAAACCGGAAATTTTTGTTTGCTATTGAATAAATTTAAAATTGTTCCATATTTTTTCTCAAAAGGCAAAATTTACTTTGAAAAACTCTTCCTCAGAGACTACCTTGAGCATATGAGCACCGGCGTAAGACTTAATTCTACTACAAGAACGACTTGCTTGACATAATATACCATGATGTGGCAAGAACTATTCTATAGATCAAAAAGTGACTTTGCAAAACTTCCTTTGGAGAAAAATTTATCAGAATTACTGAAATTCAAGTTACCATAACAATTTTCAGTAATTTTTAGTTGAAAATTGCTTTGTGCCTCGGACCACTACTGGCTCTATATAAATCGTATACCAAAAAATTATATTCCAACCAAAATCACATAATTTTTTTAATAAATCCCAGATTATTTTAGTGAATTTTATTTTTGCTATAATACATTTTGAAATCAATATATCTTAAATCACACCTTTGCATCTGTTGCCACTTTTTATTATTTGTGTTGCCATTACTGTTTCTTAAGAGAAAAATATATGTTTCCATTTGTTCCCACAAAGATAAAATGTGGTTGTGATAACCATATTGTTGTGGCAAATATATAATTGTTATTTAAAAGCATTTTAAACATTACTTTAATTATGATAAACATGTTATTGTTAACAACTAATCACTAAACGATTTCCATCCATAAAGATTTTAACATGGAACAATGTAATTTTTCCGAAATAACACAACCAAAGCATTTAAGCTGTGCAAAAAATTGCTGTAAAATTCGTTGGTAGTTAATCAAAGCATAAGGGTGCTGTAGCTTAGGGCGTATTCTATTAAGCATTCGATGACTTTAATCGTTTTGTTCGTAACTCAGCCGCTGCCAATCAGTAGCATAAATTTTTTACTTCTAAGATGTGTTAACAGCAACATAAGTCACTTATAATATGTTGCTCTTAGATAATGATCAATTCAATCATGTTTTTAAGCGTCAGTTTAAAAACTTCACTTGTTAGCGAAATTTTCACTTCAAAGCGAAATTTTTCGCAAAATGATTTTTACGCTTCAGGAATGATGATTTTCAAACCATTCAGGAGGATTTTTAAGGGGTCACCAATATTTTAAAAATTATGATATATTGAACGCGATATATTGAACGGGATTCGTATCTAACGAGTCGCTTGGATATACAAAACCGGGAGGTATTTTTTCTTTAATATATTGCAGTTGTGGACGTAAAATGGGTGTCTTACGTTAAATATAAAAAAGCAAAAAATTATGGGAATATTTCGACATCATCATTTAAATCAAATATTAGTTGGAAGGAGTACGTTTCGTATTATTTAAAACTAATCAAGACGAATTCATAACAAATAGGAGTTAATAACAGAGTTTAAGAAGAGCTAGACTTAAATTTAATTTACTGTTGCTATGAAGTGGTATTACAATACAAACAGATAGAACAGCAATATCAACTGTTGACAATTACTATCAGTTAGTATGTTATTCGACTTTGCAGTAATTTAAAAATTTATATCTAATCAACTTTTATACTGTTGAGAAAAATAGCACATCAATAGCAAGTGCTTGCTGTCGTTATTTGTCATTCTATCCTCTTATACATCTATCCTCTTATAAAGTAATGTTTGATTTTTTACCTACTTCGTTATTTAGAAAAGAAAACAAATGTTAAAGAAAAATACACGGGTACTTAAAAATTACGCAATCAAATTATACGTACGAGTATTTAAAAATTCTCTATGAGTGCAAAGCCCAATGGCTGTACCATTGCACAAAGCTGGTAACGTGAATGCTGTTACAGATGCTGATGCTACTTTATTACTTTCAACGCAGCGAGCCTAGTAATTGCAAAGTACTGTATCTGCATTTTTATTAGCTTTTGCCGCTCTGTATTTATTGTCTACTGCAACATTTTATTGCATATTTTGAAAAAAGAGATTACTTTTGTAAACTGGCATTGAAACAAACTAAAACCAAATAAAGGGAGGTCATTAAGAAAAATAATATAACAACATGTTTGTTGTGGGTGCTTATTTTTTAATTTTGATGTTTTTGTCCTGATTTTTCTTGAATTTCTCATTTGGTCTAAAGAATTTCGGGCACAAGACGTATAAGTTTTTCTAAAAAGTCGGGTACAGTTAACTCAGGAGCTGGCAAAGTGTGTATAGAGACTAGCTTATCTTTATTTAACAATAAATTTCATTATTTACAATAGAATGAGTTGGGATAAAAAAAATTAGCTAAAAATAATTTTTTAAATAGAAAAAATAAAATCCAAAAATTCGCCTCTAATTTTTTTTATAACAATAAATTTTTTTATTTCTGTCACCTTAAGAGGATTTTTCTAGCCACCTTATTATTTATTTACATACATATATACTATATAAATCGTTCAGTTACTTTGAAAATATTTTAAAAAACATTTCCGACAAAAAATTCCAAAAAATTTAAATTTCAAATACATGAAAATATAATTTTTACAACTGCTTATAAATCGTGGCTACAAAACATAAAATGGCAATGACACACCAATGACTCGTAAAGAACTTTATTTGTGTTCAATTTGTAGTAATAAACTATAATATGTAAGTAGAGCGAAATTTTAGGCTAAAGGTTTCGCTGCAAACGATTTTAATTTGTTTTATTTTTCAATTTAATTAAGTATGTAATTGATTTCATTAGTTATTTAATTAAGTTTTATTTTATTAATTTTTTGGAATAAATAAATAAATATATCCAATAGGGACTTAATTTAAAGAAACTGTTTTAAATTTTTGTTATTAATTTAATATTTGCACCAAATAATATATTAATTAAATTTAAACGTGATAGTAAGTACAGTATTTTCATGTAGAAAAGAAATCACGGCAGCCGGTCATACCAAAACAAGATTTCACATTAAAAAATCCATGGAACTCAAACAATTTCTGAACAGTTTTCTTATGATTTCATGAATAAATGTAAAGCCTACAAAAATTTGTATTTAAAAATTTTACCCGCAAGAGTATGGGTAGCATAACAATCAAATATTCAGCTACGAATCCCATAAGAGCGTGATTGCAGTGAGGAATAAACAAAACATCCTTTAAGGGAGGCTAAAAGCGTGTGCATATTTAACAACTTAAATCAAAACAGCTAGATGCTGTTGATACCACCCTTAAGGATTCAAGAACATATACAAGGCTCGCAAGTTATTGCAGATGCAATCAAACAATAATTAATTTAAAAATTAAATCTCAGAATTGTTGAGTATTACCAAC
Organism: Phania funesta; assembly: GCA_963932375.1. Lineage (NCBI taxonomy): Eukaryota > Metazoa > Arthropoda > Insecta > Diptera > Tachinidae > Phania > Phania funesta. Next base: position 94,311,452 of record OZ010653.1, on the reverse strand, counting down.
GTGTATAATTTTGTGTACTAACGTTGTTCACTATTGTTAAGAGCAATTGAAATAACTCTACAAAACATTTTCTAAGCAAAATCCTTAACAGTAAAGCGATTTTGTATCAGTAAGCTTAAGCGATGAAAATTGCATACGTTATTGCACATAGGCGTTTACTTTTAAATAAAACCTTATCTGTTTTAACGATTAAACGAAAAAGGTAGCTATTCCTCGTACACGCCTAACAGTATGCTAATAGATCTTAAAATTAGAGAGATCCAGATAGACAATAATTACAAAAGAAAATGTTACAATATACAACTTTTGTTTTTCCGATTGTTATAAAACTCTTAGAAACTTTCTGATTAAAATTGGTAAATAGATGTAACAACAATTAGGCTTCATGACACTAGACATTATCCTTTAACTGTATGGTCAGTTATACTGCAAGTAACATTTAATAACTTTAACAAGCAGCATAAAAATAAAATTAAATTTTATTACTCACTTTGTTTTGTCTTTAGTGCCTTTGCTTATTCCATACTTTATATCGTTAAAAATGTATGTTGTTTCATTAGAATTATTTCTGAACTTGCATTAATTTATTTTGTTTTTATTTTTATTTTAAGAGCTTATTTAAATAAAAAATTTTTAAATATATAAAAGGAGATGTCAATGGCAATTGGTTTATTTTCACTAAAAATCATTCGTTAATTTAATAAATGTTAAATGATATGCACTGCTAGAGTTGACGAAGAATTCACAGAAATTATATCACGCTTTATCTTCTCTACTTTTTAGTAAAAACATTTTTCTCTTAAAGAATGGTTTTAAAGAATTTCATTCATTTTCTATATATTTGCTTTTTTCTTTATTATGAATATTTCATATCATGTTGTACGAGTGTGATGTCTGGTATATAATTTTTAATGCTGTTTTGTTTTGCTTTATTCTCTTCACGATTTAACGAGCTCGCTATGAAATATTGAAAAAAAACAAACATTAAACTGGAGTGTACAACTGGGACACTTAGGCTCTTGTATTTTATGTTTTTAGTAGATTTTAAATGCTGTTTGAGTCTGTGTTAGATTTGATGTGCCATGAGTTAAATATCCTTAAGTAATCCTTCATGTAAACAACAATGAAAAAGAGGCTTAAAACACCATTACTATGAAATATAAAATAACAAAAAACAAGTGTAGTTTTTTAAGTTAAAGTGGAATAAAGGATAAAAAACCAACAACAGTTTAAACGCTCACTAGCAGAAATGTATGTCCGGCACGTCAAAAATAAAAACATTAAACCGACTTGCTTGCACACACACACGGCCCAAAAGGAAACAGCAATTTCTAATCCCACACGATTATTATTATATGTCAACGAGTATAAACGAAAAGCATAATATATTATTTTCTTCACTTCACATTTTTTTTACTTTCTTACTTTTTTCCAAATAACAAATATCCTTTGCAAGCAAATAAAAACCCTTTTGAGGGATTTTTAAAATTCACGTTTTGCTTTTTAATTATTTATCTTTCACAAATATTTCACTTGTTTTAATTTTTTTCATTATTTGTAAACAACATGGCAACACTGCTGCGCACGTAAGTGAATACACCGTCATTATTTAATATACATAACACTCCGGCGGATGAGCTAAAACTAAATATTTAGGTAAAAGTTTCACTAACGCAAAGGCCATCGTGTGTATGTTTACACACATACAAAACACTTACACACGTACATTACGCAAAAATAATTCACCGCACCCTCGTGCTCATCTTGCCAAATAAACAGTTCAAATAGAAACTCAACACAGTTGTTCTCTAGAACACAAAATAAAGCACACACACACACACTTGAGCTTTAACACATTTAGAAGACTGTGAAAGTCTCCACTCACAAGGAAGATGTTACCGGTGTATTTGCAAATATTGGTTCTCTTTTATGCTCATTTATATATTTTTCTCAATTGTTTCTGCATAACTGTGAATATAACGAACAGCTGAATAAATACTTATGCATGTGTGTAAAGAGAGCTTGGCGAAAGCTATTTGGAGCTTTTAAGAGATGTTTGTTTTTATTTAACTGGTAAAATGTTCATATAATTATCTTTCCCAATTTGAGTCGGAATGTGAAAAAGTGTTTTAAAAAAAATTATAAATAATTTATAATTTGAGTAATTTTTAAAGGAAGTACTTTTTCAAAAATACTAAAAATAACTTGACTTTTTTTTCATTCTTGGGTTTTATTTTTTAGTAAATACATGTGTCATTTAAAAGTTGGCTGTAACTGTGTCAAATATTGCCGGTGCTTGGTGTAACTTTTTAAGTGACGCGTAGTTGCCTCATCGTAACATTAGTCTTTACACAGCGCCAGACGATAAAATTTACAGATTTTATGAAAGCTAGACAGCTAATACACAACTTCACTATATAATCGACTTTGACGATCAAAATACGTCGACTTCTGACCTACTTTTTGATACCACTGACTCACACGATTTATAATTTTTTTTTAAAGAAATAAAATTTCAATTTTATTATCACCTTCAAACTGACGCCGTTACTTTGGGAAATCGTTACTGTGTGGACCACCATAAGGTATAAGTTGTTTATTTTAAATACCGCGGGCAACATGACGCAGAAACTACCACCGCTGAATCCGCCATCAATGTCTATTTAAGAAATTGTTCTCGAAATAATGGCATGCTCTTACGAGCAGCATAAAAACAGATCTTAAGGCAATTGTATTTATTGACGTAATCATTAAGCCCCAAATAAGCCATGTTGATGAACAAAATTTTTCTGTTTTTCTAGTTTTTCAAGAGACCAAAGACTCAAACGCCTTTAATTCTAGATTGAGTGAAATCTTGTGCAAGCTTTTAAAATTTCCCTAAGTAAAATTCGTCAAGACGATGCAAGTGACAAGAGAGTTGTTCGTATCTGCATCTAAACGATACTTGCCGGTTCGCAAGGACTCATATCGAGCATAGGAATATAATTTTGATTACGTAATGTAGGAGGTATATTTGGCCATGTATTATTCCGGCATGTAAGTTAAGTATAAGATCCAACTACACTCAGAGGAAAAAAGTCTGAAAGTCAACAATTTCCACCTTGAATCAACAAAAAACAGCTATGAAATACAACTAAGGTTAAAAGTTGGATATATTTAGCAACGTTCGACATAAAATTCATTAAAATACAAAATCAAAGTGAATTCAAGGTTAATTAAAAATTGGTCCACTACGAGTAACATAAATAAAAATGTACCAAGTTGTTAAACAAAAATGTAAATCAAGGTTTCGCAAATTTCCTTCGAAGTGGTGTCGTTCTTGAATTGAAAATATTCAACATTAGCTTAAATTTGTTACCGTCCTACTACGGTGGTACAAGGGTGTATATTTTTGTCAAAACTTGTACTTACTTTTATTGTATCACTTTAACTTTAACCGAACAAAAATACCTCGTTCAATCAAGCAAAAGAATAAGCTAAATAATTTAAAACAACTTATCTCATTCGAATAATTTGCCACGATGAATTTTAGCCCAGTAGTTCCATTCACTAACTTTTAACGATTCGACAGTTGGGACATTTTTCAAAAAATTTTTTTTGTACGCAGTAATGATTGTGTGATTTACTAAGTACCCGTAAACGCTAATAGACATTGTTAGTTTCTAATTTATTCAAATTTATATCAAAAAAAAAGAAGAACACAAAAAATGTAGTTGAAAGGGCAAAGGAACATTTAAAATACTTTACGGAAGGAACGGCCTAAAAAAACCAGAAAAAATATTCTTAAAGAAAACCAAGAAAATCCTAATTTATCTGCGCCGAAAATTAATGAGAAGCTTATGAAGACACTACAAACAAACGAAAGTGAATAAACGATTTGTAGGGTTCTAACACTCGTATGGCAATTCTGAAGTCAACAGACAAAAGCGTTTACTATTTGCTTGGCTCCGCAAACTTTCGACTTTTCGAAAAAACATAATATTTAGTAGCGAAAGTAAATTTAACTTATTTCGGTCAGATGGATGATAAGTTGGATTGTATTGAGGGCGTTATGGCTAACAATGTGTACTTGTCAATTTTGAGAGATAATCTATATGATAGTGCTGAAATAAATGAGGCTATCTAGGAATGATTATTATTATACTAAAACATACAGCCCTGGACGTTAAGCTATGTCTCTTATTAAAAACCAAACATCTGCAGACACCAGCCTAAAGTCCGAACATGAATCCTATGGAAAATCTCAGGGTTTATCTGGATGAAAAAGTGCCAGAACACAACATTTTCTATAAATCAACTTTAACACGAGTATTGGAAGAAGAATGGTGCAAACTACCGCTGAAACTTTTAGGAACTAAGTGGAATCTATATCCCGCTATCTGGAACCAGTTCTAGGAAGCAATATATCTCATACAAAATATTAAAATTACCATTTTTTTCAAAATAAAAATATAATATAATAATGGGAAAATTAAAAAGATAAATATGTACTTTTGTGACATACAAAATTGCCCCTAGTTCATATTATTTTAAAAATTTGAGATATTTTAAAGTTTGAATTTGCCTTTAATAATATTTTTTCTTAAAATCTTATTTATTTCAGCGTTCTGTAACCTGTCAATAAAAAAGATGAGTGAGTTGCGTTCCAAGTTTCAAGGACTATAAAAACAACTTTTAATGCTCTATAGAGCTTGGCGAATGGTTTTTTTATTGAAAGATCTTTAGTACAGTATAACCAGATTTATCTGCATCAATTATCCGGATTTATGAATTGTCCGGACTATAGATTAAAAAGTATTAAAACCTAAATCAGAGTTATAATTACTTTTATTAACTAAAAGAGTCGTTCAAAGATCTATCTTTCGAAATTATCCTACCAGGAGCAGAATAATGACCCCTATGAATATCGTTTAATAATTTCTCTTCAAATATTTTTCGACATTTTTTTTAGATTTCGGAATTAATATTTTTGAAGCCGAATGTACCATGTCATCATCGCATGTTATGCCTGCTAATTTTAACTTTGTGTCAAACTTTCTCTTTTGCCAAAATAAATTTAAATTTTGACTTAAAAGAAGTTTTAATTGTATTAATTATACAATATGACTCCATCGAACTCTGGTGCACATGTTTTATTATCAAATACTGTTAACTCTGAGGCACTATCCAGTTTAGCCACTTGTATAATGGATTTCTCTCTTTCAATTGTGTCCACGATATTGGAAGATTCCGCCAACGTTAACGTTTTATGCTGTCGAAAAGTTTTTATATCACTCTTTTATAAACAAATCTGTATTGTGGTAAAACAAAAAGCAACTATTGTTTTTATACTTAATTTTTATTAATTGAATATAAGTATATACTATAAGTAGTTTACAATAAATATTCAAAAAATATATGTCCTGATTCTAAAGGTTAAATCGCCCAAATTGTTGAACTGTCCACATTGCTTGATGGTACGGGCTAGCAACAGTCCGGATAATAGAGGTTGCATTATGCGCATTTTTTATGTTTTCTTAAATTTATATTAATAGAAATTACTAAAAATCGATTCGAATTTTTCTTATTAATTTCCCACAAATACAAAAACAAAGTCTAATATTCTAACCTCAATAATTTCATGTTTGACACCAAAAATATTTTATTTAACTAACAACAAAAAATATTAATTTAAAACATGCCAAGTATACTTGCTTTACAGAATGAATAATAGAGAACATAGCAGGCATCAATTTGGACTAAAGAAAATGTATAGATATTTGGATTATGAAATCAAGATTAAGAAATTATCATTAATATTGTGATCACTACTTTTAAAATGTTGGCTTTAACGATTTGACCTTATATTTTCAAAAAAATAATCTTGTTGAGTTCATACCTCACTTTAGTTGCTCCTAATTTATCTTTCCAATGAATTATTTGTATTATTTCGGCCATTAAAACTATACTAGGACTGTTTTAGTTAAAATCCATGTAAAGGGAATATTTGTTTATTTTATAAATGTTTGCTTGGCTAACTAATATTTCTAGTAATGTATGAATTACTATTAACACTTTCTATTTTTTATTTTTTTACAAGAACGACATGCACAAATTTCACACAAAGTAAAAATATTGTGCTGTATATTATACTAAAAATTAAAAGCAATTCTCTTCTAACTGCATGTTGCTAAGACTTTTCTCTTAATAATACAAAGCTTTTATTTACGCTATTTCTTTGTTTATTATTTTACATTTTTATCGCAACCTTGCATTTTTTGTGTTTATTATATTATTTTAATTTCCTGTACATTTTTTGTTTGTTTATCATAAACATTTGTTTTGTTAGAAATAAAATCTTGTTTTTTTTATACAAATATACACTGTTATTAAATCCTCGAAGGCACTTTTTATGTGCATAACACAGAGATCTTTTGAACGATTATTTTCCTTTCCGTTCTCTGTTTGTTTTTGCAGTCTAGCAATTATTTTAGCATCACTTGCTTTATATGTACATTAAAGTCGTATGTATTGTTTTTGTAATTGTATGTGTGCATTAAAAAAACGTATACTTAATAAAAATTAATTTTTATAAAAAATTACGCATACGTACTAAGTACAGATTATATTCGGGGCTCCCTAAAATATACTACAGACAAATTACTTTTTAAAAGCGGATGTTATGCCGTATAACTAACGCACATTAAATTAAAACAATAATCATACGTCTACAATATACCTCAATATCGCAGCCTCATAAAATAAACTACATTAAGATTTATTTAAAAGTAAACTTCATTAATATTAATGTAAGGGGCATATCAAACTTTATGGTCCCTTTTCTATCCTTTTCTTCCCTCGATTGTAATTTAAGACTACCTTAACTCATTCGAGCCTCTTCCTACCCCTAGCCCTTTACTGTTGGCATTTAAGATTGTCGACTGGTAACAGTCGTCCTTCGTTCTCATCACGGATTCACTTGTAATTGCTAGCGTATGTATATTTAAAAAGTGTCTGCACGTGGTCTTAGGACATATGCTATCCAGTGCTGGACATTAACTCACTATATGTATTACCGCTTCAGCCTCTACCTCAGGAATATCTGCGACTGCCCCGTCCATCAACACCATAGTTCCTACAGAGGCTTCATTGTCCATTCCTATCGGAATCACTCGATCCAACGTCTTACAAGTGCCTTTAATGATAGGCCCGTCCACTCCTCGCTAGGCATTTTAGTCCATATCTTACGGATTGCATCCTTGGCCAATTTAAATCATAGATTAACATCTCCGCTTCTTGCTAGACTTCCTGATGTATCCCTGTAATGGAGAAAAATTATATCAACCCACAGATCTCAATATGTAAATCTGTAGTAAAACTTGAGTTCGGCTGGTATCTAGAGTTCTTATACTAGAGGCGAAGCACCCTCTTATCTACGCATCTCTGGCATATGCTGTTACACAGCTGACGGTCAGAGTAAACCCTAAATATTGCTGCCCTTTTTAACGTTTCTTTTGTAGAACATTTTATACTTCACAAAGCGTATATGGGTGTAATTTTTTTTTTTGCAGATAAAAATCTATTAGTATAAATAAGTGCCGCGAACAAGATCTGTTACTTCAAACACTGATATTAATCAATTTATTTAATTTTAATCTCTCTGATATTGATAAGCAAGATGTATAAATAATTTTAAATTTATATCATGAAACTAATACAGTATAAATTTAAGTGAAATGATATTTGGCTAAACTTTGTACTATGAGAAAAATTAAGTCTCAATAGAAACTAACTCAAATTTTTTCGCCAAACTCATAATAGTATTCGAAGAATAAAGTAAATTTAACTGCGTTTAATTGATCGTAGCACCACAATATGAAAAACAATATTCTTCAAAATTTTAAGGCGGTCAGCTTAAAATCAAAAAACATTTTTAACCTTTCAAAGAATGTTCTTTTGTTTCTTTTTGCTTCATTTGTGCTTCAAATAGTCTTACTGCAAAATTAGTTATTCTTTAGTAGCTCACTTATTTTTCTAGCACATAAACTTAAGAGAAAAATATCGCTTAAATTTGTTCTCCTGAAATCCCTTAAAGGCTGTTATTTCTTCTATGTAATACTGTCAATATTCTATTGCTTACATGTCACTGTTATGTAAAAAATAATGGGTTTTTCTAAGTGTTATACACACAAAAGTATTTTGTATTAAAAATTAAAAAAGCCCCTTGACATTGGCAGTACTCACAATGTTTTTTAACATGTTTTCGATTTGAGTCGAAGCATAATGAACTGAAATTTTCGAATACTCAAATCAAGAGAAATTTACATATAATATTCTTGCTCTTATGTACATTCTATATAAAATCGGTTGCATATTTCTATGTAAAGCATAATCATGGGAACTATAGCAAGAATGGAGGTAAAATTTTTACCAAATGTTCAGGTCAATCCACATTGAGTTTTTGTTACGACCGCGAGGTGGCACTAGGGAGGAGGTATTTTGAAAACCCAATTTTTTTAAATGTTCCAACGATAAGTTGTGACGAACTTAACACAAGACTGAAAAAATATCACCTTTGATATTCCCTGATATTTATCTGATATTTTACAATTACCTGGATCGAAATTGATATTTTTAAAAAAAGTGGAATGCCAAAATGTCAATTCGTCGGTAAAAATTTCTGAGTGCAAAAATTGATCAAATGACGGTAAATAGCCAAATAAGATCATACGATTATTAAAGAAGATAAAAAAAATACCACATTACGACGGTACCAAATTTGTACTAATTTTATAAATACAAATTTGTATGAAACAGAAATTTTAACGTTTTAAAATGCTTTCTGTGTCTGCTCACTGCTCATTCACTATCTTTTTTATAATGCAGGGGGCACATCGAGAGAAACCCGCTAACTTTATGGGTCCCTTTTTGATCCCCTTGGAATTACGAATTAATTTTAGGCAACCGATTTGTAATTTATGACTACCTTACTCTTATTCAAGTCTCGTGCACCACTAGCCTTTACTCTCGACTGTAGTGATATCAGACAGTCGACTGCTGACTGTCGACCTTCTTCCTCATCACGGAGTCTCTTGATAATTGCTAGCATTTGTCTACGGCTTATCTTCATGGCTTTCACATTTCACAAGTGCCCGCGGACATAAGCCGTATGCTATCCAGTACTCGACATTCACACATAATGTGTGCTACTGTCTAAGCCTCTTCCATTGGAATATCTTTGGAAACTGACCAGTCTACCCCTTGCGAAGTGCTCTTGTTCATCTCTTCAGAATTCTTCTATTGGCCAATAAACACCGGAGTTCCTGCAGAGATTAACCTCTCCACCTCTTGTGAGACTTCATTGCCCGTCCTAATCGCAACCTCACTCTCTAACGCCTTAGAAGTACCTGTAAATATCGACCCGTCCACCCCTCGCGAGGCAGTATTGTTCAACTCTTGCGGATTCTTCTCTTGGTTTTCGTAGTTTCTTTAAATAAGGCCACTCGACTTATTTAGCTAGACTCTTAGCAGAGACAGGAAGCTATTAGCTGCCGCCACCACGTGGTGGTATAAGCCAGAAGCCTGCCATTGTTACTAGCATGACAAACGCAACTGATCAATCACTGTTTGTGTTCATGTTGATCCAGCAGAGTTTTAACATTCATATTTGCACAATGAAAACTCCTCTGATATTAATCGCGCTGGTAGTCTACTACCAACACTAGAATCAGGATTTAACGCAGTAGTTATACCAACTGGTTATTTTTTAGCACTACGATTACTCAAACGACATGTGGTACTGTATTATATAACACCAACCATTTTTTTTAATTATTTGTATATTTAATTACACTGTGCTCGAATTTGATACTTTTTTTAAAAAAAGCTGGGCACCTTGCTTGTAAAGCTAATTCGAGTACGCTGAATTCAATGGCATTATCCATTTTCAGAAGTTAGCGCTCGTATTCGCGATATTCGTGATTTTAAATTTGTATGCTAAAGTACAAAAAAATGGTATTTTTATACTTTTGAGAAAATTTTTAAATTTAAATCAAATCAACTCTGTTGAATCTATTTTTTTAGCGAAAAATCAGTATAAAATTATAAAAACACGGTAATTTTTATTTGGCTATTAATTTATCAAATCCACTGTAGCAGTGCTCAAGTCTGGCCGTCACTTGATGGAATCGCTCTCCATGCTCGTCAGACTCAGCTGGTGATTGTTCAGCAAACTTGTTGGTATGAAAATGCATAAAATGTATCTTTAAAGACATTTTAAAATAAATTCGATGAAAAGCTCTAAGCATTTTTTCTATATGAATGCGCCTGTTCTCAGACCGATTAATTCCTAAAACTTTGTCAATAACCGCTTTTACAGAGTTCCATGCCTCAAGCTCATCGATACTGAGGGCATCTTCAAATAACTTATCCTTCATCAAGCGACGGATATCCGGCCGATTAAGTATTCCTGTAAAAAACGAAATATAAATTCAAACTTTCAACTTATTAGTATAATATAAATTAATACAAACCTTCTTTTATTTTCATACTATTTAATCTTGGAAAAATACGGCATAATTCGATGAACGAATTTCCATTTGGATTTTAAGTACTTTAATAAAGTTTTTCACAATGCCTAGTTTTATATTTTGCGGCGGTAACAAAACTTTATCAATTGATACAAGAGGATTTTCAACAATGTTACTTTTTCGCAATTTAACTCTTTCACGTTGATGCCAGCCATGTTTGTTGTAGTGATCACCACTATATCGTGTATGCCATAGACACATAAAACACATATTCTTAGTGTAACCCGTTTGCATACCTCTTATCACTTTTAAATCAGCACAAATTTTCCAATTATGATCGTTGTATTTCACTACATCGAGGATTTTTTTCAATGATAAATAAGTCTCTTTTGTGTTAGTAGTTAGCGCGATTATAATTAAATTTTTAGAATTTGTCATGTGGAGCAGTACTGCCTTTAATCTGCTTTTAGATGCATCGATAAACAATCGCAAATCTTTACTCTCATGATGTATTGTTAAAATTAAACCACGGATGTCAACACAAAACGCGAAGGAGTCATTATCAATTGCTTAAAAAAATTTTTTTAAATGACGACCGATTGCTCCATAGACGCTAACATCAGGTGCTAGAATATTACCATGTTTCAATTCCTTAGTCAAAAGAATTGACTGCCACTGTGAAAGTTTAACGCGACGTACCATAATGTCCAAACAGTTTTGTATAATTTTCAAATTATTACAATTGTTAGTGCCATTGGTATTCTGGTACTAATGTCTCTCGTGGGGTTTTGATGCCATGGACTATTTTCCGAGTGCGGCAACGGTAGTTGTGTATATTTTGTTTCTGTATATGAAAATGTACGTAATTTGTTTCTACAAAATTTAAGCACGCATAACAATCATCTGATCTATGAACTTGGGGATCCGACCAAATCATTGGAAAACCAAAGGGCATACAATCAACCTCACCTTTCTTCCATCTGTTTAATAAAGACAAGCATCCAGAACAAACGATTGATGGAGCCCACTCCACATTACGAAAAACTGGCTGATTAAAGTATCGGTGATATAATTCTGCAAAATCATCGCCAAAATCAGCGCCAACTTCTAAAAACGGCTAATGCCATTGAATTCTGCGTACACGAATTAGCTTTACCAGCAAGGTGCCCAGCTTGTTAAAATTTGCAACTGTTATTTATTTATTTATGTCTTCAAAGCGTAGAAGGTCAATAACACAATAAAATACATGTGAATGGCTTTCAATTGGGGGGATTGAAGCTAAATAATGAAAACCTTAAATATGATCTATAAAAAAAGGGCTTAAGTATTAAATATGCAGTTAAAATGTTAAGATATGCGATAAAATTTAAAAGATATTCTCTTGAATAATTTTACGTTTAGACGGTCGTTTAGATTTTGCATAAATAATACTTCTATATTTTTGCTTTGACTATCTGGTAGTATCATGCGAGTTGATCTTTCGAAATATATATATTAATAAAACTACTCGCTCTCCGGATATTGCTGCAGACACTAAAAAAAATTTACCTACTATCCCTAAGTACCTTCCAATCCCTAAGTATATTCCAATACTTTGGAATGTTTTACTTTCTTAATTTTCTACGAAATCATATCAAAAATTATATTCTAAAAATATTAAAGTAAAGTGCTTACAATATTTACTCGACTTTTCACTCGAAATTTAAAAAGATAATGGCTGTGTACTGCAGAGTATAATTCATGGTGTTTTTGTTTTGTTGAAATTTATTTTAAATTGAAACAGGAGAGGATGGTTGGTTATTCACTTATATTCTACTAAATTTATAATTTAATTGCATTTAAAATGTCATCTGTTCAAAAAAAGGAGATACTTCACCCTTAATTTGAACAGTGTTGCCGTTTGGGTCATTTTTAGCAAAATGTTGTATTCGCCAATAGCAAACAAAATCAATATCGCTTTATTTAAAAAAAAAATTATATAACAGTTTACCATATACATATGCACATTGCATAAATTATAAAATCGTCAAAAAACAAAATTCACAAAAAAAGCTAAGTCCTATAAAGTTTAAAATATACAAAGCCCACTAAACTTCAAACAAGAGCAAAATTCTTATGATTCAAAAATAAGCTATATTAGAGAAAAAGCTTGAAACTTGGTTCAGCAAACACATAAGACAGAGAGTGTCCATCAAGTCGACAACGGACTCCTGAGGAAAAAACAAAAAAAGTGTATAAAAATAACATATTTTTAAATTCCGGAAATGCAAAATATGTGATGTAAAAGGAAACATATGCCAAAATATGCATTAACAATTAGAGGCCAAATTTCTTAAAATGTTGTGAATCGTATAAATATTTTGTTCGTGGGTCTGCACATGGTTGCTTGGTTTTAATTATAGAACAAAACTTTAATCCGAAAAGAAAGTAAGACAAATGTTTAAATTAAAAATGATTTCTTGAAAAAAATAATAATAATAAAATCAAATCTGAATGGCAAATATCTTGTGCAAATGTGTTAGAAAATATTTACAAATTGTGGCAAAATATATTTTTGAATTTATATTATGTATGCAAAAACGTTCGCTCCGAGTACGGAACTATGTCATTCCCAAGCCCAACAGCCCTAGCAATTAATGATCTTTTCATTATTAACGAATCATATTTAAGAGGAATTAAATTGTAATGTTTTGTAGAGTGGCCCTTACCGCGAAATTCTATTCATTTCAATAAATCATTTGAACAGAATTTATGAATCAAAAGTCATTTGGTACTGTGTGAAACGTTCGCATAATACACAGAGTTGTACTTCATAAAAAGGGATCAAATTATGAACAAACTTGGTAGCATTTTATTTAAATATCAAATTTAACACACATAATGGATAAAAATACTAGTAATCCAAAAGTAACGATTTAACATAAAAAAAAAATTGTAAAAACAATTTAAAGTAAAGAGGCGACAATACACCTCCCTGTGGGCACCCCCTAACTACCTTACCACGAATCTTGGTTCTCCCATCTCTGAGATTTATAGCCCTAGTCCGAAGCATAGCCTTCATCCATTTTATAATAATGGGGTCAACCCTACGTTCAGTAAGAGCATTTCTCACCTTCCCAAAAGAGATCTTGTCAAAGGCGCCCTCAATGTCCATAAAAACGGACAGAGCAGCTCCGCCATTGAAAATTTCTCATTCCGCTACTCTGACGAGCTCATGCAGAGCGGTGTCAGTAGATCTACCTGCTCTATAAGCGTGCTGAAATCTACTCAAGGGCCTTTCCATCAGCGTATGGTTCTCCATAAAGTCAGCCACCGCCCTCTCCATTGTCTTCAATAGAAAAGATGTTAGGCTGACCGGTCTCAAGGACTTAGCGCCAGTATAGTCCCTCTTACCCGGTTTGGGAAGAAAAACAACTTTAGTTTCCCTCCAAGCCACCGGAATATATCCCGTCGCTAGACAGGCTAGGAATATTCCCCTAATCCTATCAAGCAGGGTATCTATTCCCCACTGTAATAAGGCTGGGAAAATTCCATCCATTCCAGCTGCTTTGAATGGTGCAGAAGACAGTATTGCACTTCTGACACCATTCGGAGATATTATCTTTCCGGCCTCAGCTCGTCTTCTCTCACTAGCCCCCCTATTTATAGGAGTCCATGAGTCACTCCAACTGAAGCTTCCAGGAAAATTAACCTCCATAAGCAATTGCCGTCCGCTCGATTTCGCCCGTGTTGCGAGGTGCTCTGTATGGAGCACCTCCTATATGTACCGACAGATACTCTTCATAACTGGTAACTGGCTACTACCATACAGTATATCGAACTGGATTGCCCTGTGGTCAGACATGGTTAATCTTTCCACGATCTTCCAGTCCTCAACCCTGTCTAGCATATTGACTGAGCACAGAGTGATATCGATCACCTCTGCCCTTCGTGAATCCACGAAGGTGGGTTCTACCCCTCTGTTAAGTACCAGCAAATCGTGTCTTTCTACAAATTCCAACAATTGTTGTCCTCTGTAGTTATCATCTGTGCTGCCCCACACCGTATTATACGAGTTGACATCACAGCCCATGATCAGCGCCATAGCTCTTTGCCTGCAGAAACTCACCAGGTTCTCCACCTCCAGTGACGGATGTGTACCTGTCGTCTCATAGGGAAGGTAGGCCGACGCAATAAGAAATGATCCCGAACCACTGCCAATCATTACTACCGTAAGATCCGGCGAGCAGAGATGTGTCATAGGTACTGTTCGTACGCCATGTCGCACCAGGATGCATGACCTTAATTTACCATCAGTCTGTGAATGGTACAGATTGCCGGTCTGTTGAGACAGGTCCCTGATATTGCCTTGGACAATCCAGGGCTCCTGTAGCAAGGCTATAACCAGCTCATCCTCCTCAAAACATCGCACCAACATTGCTGATGCTGCTTTGCTGTGATGAAGTTTGAGCTGGCATATACTTATTTTTTCCTGGTTCTTGCCTTACTACATTTGGTAGGTATTTGCCACCTCTAAATATAACTGTATGAATAATAATTAAATGTGTAAATTTTTATATAGATTATATATTTTGGCAAAAGGAAGTGGAATTTGGACCTAGATAGAAACAGGGGCTACTGGGAAACATAAGAAAAGATCCATTGTCACTCTCTAAGAAAAATGTTGGAGGGATCATCTTTGATAGCATACAAAGCATTTTGTAGCGATGGTACTTTAGACTTACAATTTGTTTTATTTAACATAAATTGTCTCGCCGACATAAGTACAGGGTGTCTGGTAGCAAATTTATATTTTTAAATACGATTATGTCAAAAAGTATTAAACGGTGCGGTGGGAGGGTAGTGCCGTTGGAATTATCGATTGTGCTGATTTGTCAGTCACGATGTCGCAGTGGTCGAGTGAGCATCGCGCATTCGCTGAGAAGACGTTTTCTAAGAGTAATGATTCTGACGTGATTGCTCGTCGACAATTTTGTTCAAAGTTCGGTATTCGGCTAATACGTGATGGACCGAGTGTAAATTTAATTCGTTCGTGGCTGCAGAGATTCCGCGCAACTGCCTCGACTATGAGTGTCTCACAGCCAGGGGCCTGTCGATCTTCAAGGACTCCCGAAAACATTGAACTGGCTGAAAGCAGTTTACGTGCAAATCCGCGACTTTCAATACGGAAAAGGGTAGCCTCACTGGGACTTCCAAAAGCAATTATTCATGGAATTTAAAAAAAAGGTTCTGAAGTTCAATCCTTTTGAAATTCAAATCGTTCAAGAACTGAAAGACAGTGACTTTGATTTACGCAAAAATTTTTTCTGAAACGATGTTGGCTCATTTTCACTTAAACGGCCACATGAACAAGCAAAACTGCTTTTACTGGTCTCCAAGAACCCGCAACCATCGATTGAAACATCAAAACCCATGACATTGCTCCAGGGTCTGTTTGGTGTGCCTTATCCACGCATGAGATATTTGCACAATTTTTTTTTCAAAAATTCTTGAGACCATGATTACGGAATCTTTTTACAAAACCTGCGAGCTCTTCACACACGTGGTTTCAACAGGATGGGGCGTTGCACACACAGCGCGAGGTTCGATGAATTTGCTTCGGGAAAATTTCCCCCAAAAACTGATCAATCGCTTTGGGAACATCCCTTGGCCACCAAGGTCGCTCGATCTAACTCCCATCGATGGGGCGACCTCAAAGAGAGGGTTTTTAATGACAATCCCCAATTTTTTGTGGCTTTAAAGGAAAATATTCGTCGAGAAATCAGCTTAATTGAACCAAGTTTACTGCAGCGTGTGGCGCAGAATACAAGGCTCCGTTTTGAACAGTGTCTTCAACTCGACGGAGGACATCTGGATGACAGATTCTTTAAAAATTAAAATCCACATTTTCTTTCTATCGTTCAATGCTCTTAATGAAACTTTGTGTTCATTGTTACGGTTTTTATTTAAATTTGAAAATATAAATCTGCTGCCGACACCCCGGACTTTTAAAATCAAAGAGATTTAAAAAATAATTAAAGAGTTATTTAAATACAAAATTCACGTTATAAATATCAAACGGTCTACATTATCTTCAGACGCCAAATATGCATAGTAATTTATTCCAAAGAAAACATAATTAGCATACGTCTAAAAAGCAGTGGGTCAAGCCGTGTGGTATATCCCATGGACTTCTGATAGACTCAAAAGCCTTAGAATAGTCAAAAATGATAGCAACTGAGCCGCAGTGAAGAATGGCTTATTATAAATTCCTCTATATCCTGATCGAAAGTTGCTAAATAAATAACTATCTCGTAAATGTTTCTGAATTAGATTTTTCATTAGAAGAAAGAAGTTATTAAAATCTATCTGGGCATTATGAAGATTTCATTGAATTCATTTACTTTTAAGGGAAATGATTTTGTTCTGGTTCTCACAGCAGCTTTAAATCGTAACCTTTTTTCTTATGTTTATAATTTCATTCAGAGTATCAAATATTTATGGCTCCTCGTTACAGCTTCCTTAATTTCAAACCCATTAGGACTCTAACTCCTTTTATATACCTTTATTTATTTTCGGTGATATTCAGTGCATCACTTTTGTTAATTTCTAAATATCTGAATACTATCTCGAAAAAAAACTTAACAGCGAAACATAAAACTTTTTCAATAATTGTTTTCTTTCCTAAAAAAAAACTTGAAAATTTATTTGTTTAAAAAAAAAAACGAAGAGTGCAAGTAAGAAGAATCAGTAAAAAAAAGTATGAATGGACAAAAAACTCATCTGTTTTGTTTGACTGAAGTTAATAATATTAAAACAAAAGACAGAATAAATTGTTTAAAAAAGAATCCCAATATCAGAACAAACAAAAACTTGTTCCGTGTTTGTGTGTGTGTCTTTTGCACAGCAGCTTCCCAGTCAGCATTTTGCAAAGGTTCTTTTGGCAAATATCATCGAATTGAGTCTTTGAAGTATGGATGACAAAGATGGGATTAATTAGTTGTGCGCTAAAAAAAAAGTTCTCGTCCTGTGAAAAAAACTGTAAAAGTGGATAAGAAATTCAGCAAATGGTTCGAACATGAGTTGGAATTGATCACAAGAGCGAGCCATAAAAGACTCTTTCAGAAAAGTAGCGACTAAGTTCCTATTTTCCTCGAAACAAAAGAGTTATTTTCGTGTCGTAAGCGAGCGCATAAATGGTTATTTCAATCACATAGAAGAGTCGAAATACTCGAATCATTAGCTTTATAAAATGCTGACTGGGTTACTGAGTGTATAGATGCGAAAGCACGAAGAAAATATTCGTTACTTATAAATGGTTTTCCCAAAAGGAAGTGTCAATATTGGAAGCGTTCAGTTATTAAAGCGAAAATGCGAAGGAAAGTTAAACGGTTAAGCACCCATCACGCCTAGCCGAAAAATCGTCTTCAGCGACGGGGCATATTCTTAGATTAAAACAAGCAAAACTGCTCGATGCAAAATGTCCTTAAATATATACTGCCTGGTGCGGATTTATTGGTTCATACACATTTGCAAGCAACATCATTGGGCCTCACACATCAATTATAATCAATTTTTGTTTCCCCTAATTGAACATTGTGGTCATGGACATGTGGTTTCAGCAAATCTGTCATATGTGGAACGACCTCAAGCCACGCGAGGGTAATCAAATAGCAATGCATTCACAAAAAGATACTATTTGCTGCGGATTTCACGCTGGCGTCATGATTCGTTCACACTTTTTTCAAAACAACGCTGGTGAGGTAATCACCGTCAACGGCGTATGGTACCGACTAGTGATATAAAATTTCTTTTGGCCCCAATCCTACACTATGGACGTGATAGTAGCAAGACAGCCCCATGTCGCACACAGTGAATGCTGCAGTAATCATTCAACATTAATATTTTGGTGATAGAGGTAGAGGTGACGCTAATTGGCTACTTCACTAATCTTCATTCTTTGGGCTGTCCGGAAACCACAGGTCGGTGTCAATAGGTCATAATTGATTGCCTTCTTCAAAACTGGCATAAGCCCCCACAATTGGACCTGTAAGGTCCAAGACCGAAACTATGGAACTATGTCATACTCCATATATATTTCAAATAAAATAAAATATACATTTCCTTAATACCTCATGCATTTCAACGTGGATCCAAAATTATTCGACACTCGTTCACATTCTCGTGACATCAATTATTGAAAATAAATTTAGACTATATAAATTATTAAAGACTCTATGCCAGACCCAGTGTACATTCGTGTATATATGTTTGTGTGTGTGTTGGTGTATGTGTGTGTGTTGGTGTATGTGAGTGCATGAGACTGTGTATATAATAAGTTTTAATAAAACAATTGAATGAAATGTTTATATTTTACTTTCATAATAACGATTGGAAAACAATGCCAAAAAATAAAAATTCAAAAACAGTAACAAAAGTGCACCCCTTCCCCTCCCCCAACTTCAAATAAAAAAAGTTTTTATAAAAAACTTGAAAAAACAATGCAACATAGGACACATTTTTTTCTCAATGCAATCAAAATAATATGGAAACAAACAAATAAGCAACAATAACAAGGAATTGAGTATGGGCACAATGCAATGTCCAAGCGACAAAAAAGAAAATAATTCAATTGAAACAAATATCGAAAAACACAACAAAACAATTTTGTTTTTCTTACATGAGGAGACTTGGGTTATTTTTTCCGAATATAATATTACAAATCTCAACACAAAACAATGACCAACTGAGAAAGTTTAATCAAAATGAGGGAAATAAATTCGTACACACAAGTTACTTTGGAGCCTGTAAGCAATCACAAGCTGGTATGGTATCAGACTGTATAGCTGAGCACTTGGTGCAATTCCAGAACGACTTAAGCTAAATTTGTGGTCCCATAAAATTTAAAGGAAGGGTTCTACTTAAGACACGTAGATGCGAAAGGTTATTTAGATTTAGAGTTTATTTGAAAGATCTATCATTGACATCATATGTGAAACTTTTATAGAAAATTTGAAATTTTCTTGAAATCTCGCTTCACATCATAACATAAAATAGCCGTGATAACAGTAAAATTAGCTTATTTGTAAAACTGTTTCTCTATGGGGGTTCCCAACTGGGGCGCAATGATTTTGAACTTAGCTTTGCGCGACGGCATGGTGAATTTTAAATAGAAATGTGCCACATAAACCGGGCTGTATGATATCGATAGTCTGGTTAACATTGAATTTGTGGCCATCGATCGAATGCGGCTTAATTGCTTAGCATGCCGCAAGAAAAAGTTCACGATATGCGTACTTAAATCGCGCTACCTCAGCTAAAGATAACTGGACCACTTTCCCTGTGGCATGCAGCGCCGTTTTGCTGTTATCCTGGAAACACTCACAATAAGCATTTTTGAACACTTGATTAGAGTTGTGAGTCCCATGGAAAAAGATATTACATTTTAACAAATTTTTTCTCAATAATAATATGGAATATGCCTTGCCCTAATGTATTGGTTTTCAAAAGAATCGATGGCATGCGTAAACATCCATCATTTCTTTTTGGAATTCCAACATTATTGCGCTGCGTTTAAATGTTTCCCGTTCCTATAAATTTTTTTTTTTTTGACCAACACTTGGCCAATGACTCCTACTCATGCAATGAATTGTATTGGGACTACAAAAAAAGTATATGAGAATGACCATAGGTGTTTAACTCCATTAAATGTGGTATGAAAGACTACTGCAGGGAGCTTTTTCCACATACGAACTTTACATATTCCCAGAAGTATAAATTTAAGGGCTTAAGATCAAACGAAATAGATGGTTATTTAACACATCTTTTTTTTAAAGCTTCTCGCTTTTTGCAATAAGTTATTGTATCCCGATTCCGCTTTAATCAAATGTTAGCAAATTATTACCCTAAAGTTAAGGTAGGGAAAAGTAATCATGTATTTGTACTGCCACTGACCGTAAGCTTCTAATATATAAATCAACGAGCCGATTTGCCTATAAAACACACGATGTCTTACCGGATGCACAGTTACAAATGCATTTAACCATAAGTAGGCCTTCAATGCTGAGCAAAAATAACAAATAAATTGTAAAACAAGATCTTTCGATTTTAAGTTTTAATTTGCAAACATTGCTCTGTTGTGAGCCTATGCATCATGAAACACCACACCAAACATACCACCGGAATATGTTAATAATCTGTCACAGAAAGCAGTAATAATAATTTAAAATTCGGCAACAAATTTATTTTATACTTATAAGACACTGTACATTTGTCCAATATATGTGAGTTGCTCGTTATATGACTTTTTCAAATAAAATTTCACCACCCCACCCATGTCATTTCAGTTATTACGGCTATCATCATTTCCTGGATATATACGTATTCAGTGCCCATGAATCTCATTATTATTTGAGTTCAAAACCGAATCAAGGTAATTTTTGATACTTTCGACACAAGTGAAGCGTATATCACCCACAAAACAAATGGCAGTCTGATGATACCAGCTTAAGGCTATGAGACGGGTGAGTTAAACTTCACAAACGCTAATTGCGAAATATTTTTCTTTAATTGGAACACCAGCATGAAGAGCAGTATTGTGTTGCCTTCCCGGACCTTCTTGGCTAAAACAATGAAATCACCACTATTGAATCGTCGAAACGTATCTTTACAAATGGAGAGAATTCGTAATGCCGTAAGCTTCTAAGAAAACACTTACTTACTTACGAAAATACTTGGTTCAAAGGGCTCCATTTTTAATGCAACCAGAATTTAAAAGATATTTTTTTGTTGTACAGATTTCAATATAAATAATGCACTGAGATTAAATAATTTCAAATAAAAAATTCGTTTTATTAGAACTCCATCAGGACAAGTGGGATCTAGCGCATTCGGGATGTCAAAAATTCGGTAGGAATTACATGTCTTACAGCGTTGCCTTACAACTTGTCTAAAGCTGCTGGTATGTTAATTTACACTATTGACTTTATATAACCCGAGAGAAGATTTTATTATCTTACAACACAAGTGATATGAAAACGATCCAGGTTAATCGAATTAATCGCTCGTATGGACGATTGCCTCGTCCGTAAATTTAACTTAGTAACATTCCCAAGCTGAACCGCGATTTTAGAATTTCCACAATTTGCAAACGTTTTCCGCTGTTAGTTTAGTCATATTAAAACGACACACGTAACTGAACGCAAGTGCTGATAGAGTTGCCAGATCTGACGGGAATGAAACCTTTCGAAAAACACCTTGTATTTATCATTGGTAATAAAATATCACAAGTGGAGCCATATGGTGTGTAATAAGAAATATTTCCTTATACAGCCAATATTATTAGCATTTGTATATGGAGTAAGCTTCTTGCAGAAATATCCCTGGCTATTTCAATGAGGAACAATTTTAAGCGAATTTCCGAAGTATGTTTGTCTTAGTTCCAATAATGCATTATAGGTCATAAGCAATCCAATGGGAGATCGACATTTAAAAGTAATTGTAACTAAAACACAAATTATTATTTGTACCTAAAACGCCAAGTCTGGTTAAAGCCGAAATTATTCAGCACATAGAAATGTTGCTAGTAAAATAATTAATTGAAAAGCCGATTAAAATTTATATTTTCTCACAGCAGTGATTTTACGCAGCTGTAGGCAACAAAAAGCACTGGACAGTAATGCAGCTACGTTATTTAATTAACGAGTATTGAGCAGATATTTTCTTTAATATGCAGCCAGCGGTGGCATACTTTAAAACTAATTTCTTTCCCCCTTTTCGCCTTTTAAATTTAATTTCAAATTATTACGAAAGCACATCTTTTCTCACGTGTCTTTTCTTTCAATCAAGCAATTATGCAAATAAGAAAATAAAACAAATCCCACATATATTTTCGTCTTGTTAAACAAATTCAAACATTTCTTTGTATTTTATCTTCCAGAGCAAAAAATTCGTTTCATTCGAAGGTATTTGTTTTCATATTTATAAATTCCAGTGTTGTTTTGTAAATCCAAATTGATACTGTTACGTAGAAGTGGATTTTGTTTATTCGTACTTTTATATTTTCCCTGCATTCACTGATTTATTTCCATTTATTTTTTTTTTTCTTTTCATACTCTTTAGTTCTGCTTATTTCATTTTTATTTTGTTGTTGGTTGGAAACGTGCTATCAATTTGCATCGATCAAAATCAAACTAAAAAGATTTCAATTTAATAACACTACAACAATAACAAGCCAAATGACAACTTAAACTGAAAGCAAGAATGGAAAGAGGAAAACACTGCTAAAGAAACTAAATAAACGAAAATGGATGAGATTTTTGTAAATAATGCAATCTAAGTACGAGTAAATGTTTATTGCTACTACGACGCCAATCAGATAAATGTACACTGAGACAAAAGTAGCTATGAATTATTAGGAAGTAGGTATGAATAAAAAGGAAGTTGTCCCCGAACGAAATGTATTGGCCAACTGCAGAACTTTACAAATTCAGATGAACTTTTGAATCCAAACAGCTGAGAACTAAGTTAGGATTTATGTTTCAACAGTTTTCATATAATGATTGCATTTTAATACATCCCATTATTTCCTCTAGTGCCTGTGAGTATCACAAGTCCATTGCCATTTCGAAAAACTTGAATTTTTGAAGGCTTGAGCGCAACCAGTCAAAACAAAAAGCTTTGAAGATTTGAAAAGATTTGGTAACTAAAAGAGATACATAGAGAGAGAGAGAGAGAGAGAAAAAAGTGTGTGTGTGTGAGAGTGAGAAAGAGAGAGAGATAACACACCCTTCTTTAATGTTAACTAAGTTAGCTACGATCTAAATTAATGGCGTTTGTTCATAGATGGATCCAACTTTAGCCTAAAGGCCAATCTGACACAATGAAAATACTATATGACGAAATACTATAACACACTACGTAACACTTTGAATAAGGTCATATATAATGATTATTTACTTTTAGGTCTGAAAACAAATTGTAATGGAATTGAAAGCAGAAATGATTTATATAATATTTCAGGATTTCGTTGGTCTCTTGGGAGGGATGCGTTTACTCTGCATATTTGTTAATTCACAGAACAAAGCGTTCAACACTGAAGCACTTAGAGAAGTTGTTTCTAGAATTGTGATATGTTAAATACTTGTAAATAATGGGAGATGAAAACTTCAGAAAAAAAGGAAAGGTCAAATAAAATAACAGCATGGCCTTCATTACAAAATGCAGTCCACAATTTCCTCATAATGAAGCTCAAGTATGTTTGAAAATTCCTTTCCTTTATTTTCATTTCTGATTTTTTAACGAATTTGGCGCTACAAACAAACCGAAATACATTTGTGGCCCCAACGCATAAAGAGCGGACACTGTTGCTCTCTTATAACTAAAATAAATCTCATTTTCATTTGTTTTACTTGAGTGTTAAAGAAAATATTTTTTTTATTCCCTTCCACTTTGTAAATATGTTTAAATAATGGACAAGTGAAGTTATTTTATTAAAGTAACATATTTTTTTTTTTTTTTTGTTTATCCACTTTGCAATATTTCATCAAGATTTGTTTAGCTGCATTTTTCTCTTTTTCATTCTTTGCCTCTGTCTCAAATATTTCTTTCTAGTTTTTATTAGTTTTCTTTTTGGAGCTTTTGATTTGATTGTATTTTATTTTTATTAGTTCTTAGAACAGAATAGACTTTTTGTTGTCACATAAACGGCAAGATACATCATCGGCTCGGCAGCACCAGCAGTAGCATCAAAAACAAAACAAAAATAACAATATCAGTTTCCTCTGCAAACAATATGCCAAAGCCAACCAAAACTACAGCAACAAACCTGCAACTTACATTTATGCATTTTATAAATTCCCTCATAAAGTCGTACATCATCATGTTGGTGTAGTGACTTGCAGTAGCAACAATCACATTAGCAGCAGCATTTTACTGCTGTATGTGTTGTAATGTGCCAGTGACTATTGTGCTCGCATTGCTTTAGCGCACGGGGTCGTATTTTATTGAAGGTTTTTCTTCGTTTGGTAGCTCTTTTAAGATTTATTGGTATAAAGTGTATTCAGTATTTAATAAAATAAACTGCTGAAGACAAAACAGTGATGAATGTGCATGTTACTAGTCGTCAAATTGCAATAAATGTGTATTTTTTACGATAGTTTTTATAAATAAATATTAATTTATTTAGTTGGGCCAATTTATTTCAATAGTAAATAAATGAAAAAACTCTTAGCAGAAAATAAGACTTAGCAAAATTGTTTCAAATGGCTTTAATGTTTGAATATTTGGGTTGCTTTTTTTGCATAAACATTTAATTTGTTTATCCGTTACCTCATAATTAATATCAATTATAATCAGTTCAAATTTTGGCAACTCCTTAAAGTATACTTTATTTTCTTTCTAGCGAAGATTAACAGAGCAACGTAAAATTTTCTCATGGTGGCCAGAAATTTTTAAATGAATTGAATTATGTAGAACACATGAATATTGTGTTACAGTATTCTTTCATCTATTAACCGAACCGAACATCTCATCTATTAACCGACCGAAAATGCACATATTAAATCAAAAGGAGAGTTTAAATGTAGAATAAGACGAAAATCTCAGGCCAAATTTAAAGATTGCGAACAAACCTTTGCACCAGGAAAAATCTGTATAGCTCTATTATTTGTTTTGTGTTCTTGTTGGGATTTCGTAATAAAAGAACTTGATATCGGAACAATATGTAGAAGAAAAAGGAACAAGTTTATTCAATAAAAAGGAAGGAAGTAAAAAAAATACATGTGATTTGTACACAAAAGGCAGTAAGTACCAAAAAGAGTTGCATGAAACTGCATTACATAAAGTAATATAATGATGCCAGATTTTCAATTACCAACAGTTCTTTTACTGGTACGCTGCAGCATAACCATTGATTCATTGTAATTCCGTCATGCCATTATCCACTATCAGATATGTCAAAAATCGTATGTGTGCTAAAAATGTGCTATAGCGTAGATTAAAAGTGAATGAGCCCGACTTGCTACTGTTTTGTGTAGTTTTATAAAATAATATTTGCTGTGATCTATGTGATCATTTTGCTTTCGCATCTTTTTTTGTGTACCGATTTTATTGAGTGCGACAGAATTCTGTCAGATTTTTTTTTTCTCATTAAATCGTACGACTTGGTACGATTTACTACGCCATAATGTTGGTTAATCCAATATGATTTGATAACCGCGTAATTCTCAGAAAATGTTACTCGATTAAATGTCACCAGTAATTATGGCACCCCCTCCGGAGCAGCTTATAAAGCACCCCAAAAATGTACTTCTTCTAATTATCAGGGTTTAAGCAATTGTTCGAAAATGATTTTATCTACAAAGGTTTTAGTTTTATTAATTGACCCAGATGAGCTTGTTGTGAAATCTATAATTATTGTTATTCATAAGGACAGTGTTGCCAGCTTGAAGTTATTTAATAACATTAAAATTGGCCAACCTAAAATTGGTTATCAATTTAAGTCCGAAAACAATCATGCCAGAAAAAAAATTAGTTCGTGTTGTATTTGAATAACATTATTTGTTTTTTTTATATTTGTTCTTTTTTCTAACACATACATTAATGTGGTTTATCTTCACAATTCTTGATTCTCATTGCAATAATATTGCTTTTGTCACACACGCTCTTCTTAGAATTAAAGTTTGTGATAAATAAAAAACACACTATAATAAATAATTAAATAATTTTGTTCAAAATTACAAATAAGAATATAAATTATATGTTTTGTATTTTTTTTAATTTCTACTAAACCATAAACTAATAGCTAATTAAAATACCTAATGCGATCAAAAATTGAACTTGTTGAAGAGAAAAGGAATTAAAACACTTTTTCGAAATTGTATCACTGCATTGCAGGCGCTACTCGCTATAATCGTAAATTCGACGAGAAACATTAAAAGTCGGATGTAATAAAGAACACCAAATAAACTTGCGTCAAATTCAGGCGTGGAAAATACTGCTGATGAAATTGAGGAGGATTGCATTACAGTGATGCAATTTCGTCAAGTGTTTCACTTTCTTATTAGTGGCTTTGCTGCTTATACGTGCATTAAGATTCTAATTTAAAAGAGTGTGAACATAATAAAATTTTAGAATCAAAATTGTATTCGTAAACAGTTCGCTTAGTTTTTAATCTCTATTTCTAATTAATTACACCTCTGCTTGTGGAAGCATCTTAGGACTTTAATAATTTATTTATATTTTGTCGTTACTTTTTCTAGGGATTATCACAATCACAATCATCACTTACTTTTAAAAACGTTTAATTTTTGTAATTCTTTTAGTATTAAATATTATTTAATAAATCATATAAAAGTAGTCAAGTTTCTTTTACATGTGTATTTTCTAGCTATTAAATGGCTGTTGTTGTACTTAAAATTTAAACTTAAAGTTTTTAATGCAAAATTAAATAAGATACAAATTTTAACTAATTCGCTTGTCGGATTTAACATTTGTTTTTTTAGTTTTTTAGTTATTGCCCATTAAGGTCAATAGTTTATACAAAAAATAATAAAATTTATCACAAATAAGTTACGTCCGTTAAATAACTAAATTATGCCATTTTAAATTTTAACAAGTAAATGCTTTATGAAAACATCTTTTATTTTATTTTTGTTGTAGATGAAGATCATCACCAGTGATCCAAATCTCTTATGCGGTTAATAGGAGGATTTCTGAAATATAAATATAAAAATCTCTTAATGTAAATTCAATATAATACTTTAATAAAAAAAAAAAAGAAATTGAGTACAAATTAAGTCGTTGTTTCTAACAATGGCCGAATGGGGAACACTGTCAATTTACAGTGTAATTAGCTGCAAATTGTTTTATCTTAATACAAACGTGATTATAAATATCTAAAACTGAAAAGCTGTTTGTATAATATATTATTGTGTTAAACTGTTTATAGCTGCAGATAAAAAATATCAAAAGTATTAACAGAAAAAGTCAAAACCTCTTTAAAATTAAGATCTTAGAAAAGAGAAAAAAAAACATATTGTGGTTGACATTATAAGTATTCGAAGATAAAACCAAATTATAGTCCTAATGCAGTTAATATTGAATATTTTACAACACACAAGTAAATCCAGATACTTATAAATTAAATATTATGCCAAAAATAGTTCCAAGATTATTAACAGAAAAAATTTTTCTAGGTAGAAATAATTTGCGAAAATTAAAACGTATATCGGTATACTTGGTCAGTGGTAAAAACAATACAAATATGTTAAATACAGAAGCTAGGTTCAATTAAAAAAAAACCGGAATTGCTGCATGCATAAAGAAACATGTTCCAAACAGTGGTTGTACTTAATTATTACAGGTAGTTGGATCCGGCCATAACTATGCTCGCAACTAGTAAAATCTGAGTTTACATAAGGACACATACCAATACCACAAACCAATTAATTACTCATTATGTTTTATTATATATAGTACGTAAAAGCTGGAATATTTAAACAGTAGTGAACTGGGAGAAGGTACCTCTTATTAAGATCAAAATATGTATATCCCCTTTATTTATTATTTACTTAAAAGAATAATATAAACTAAAATAAAATAAAACAAAATAAAATTAAAAAAATCAAATAAAACAAAACGAAACGAAATACAGTATAATAAAAAATAAAATAATATAAAATAAAAAAATATAATGAATTTAAATTAAAAAATAAAAACAAAAAAAAAGTAAAAAATTAAATCGCATAATATAAAATATTTTACATAAAAGAAAATAAATTCAAATAAAACTAAATTAAATTAAATTAAATAAAATAAGTTATAACAAAATAAAAATAAAATAAAAATAAATAAAATTAAATAACGTATAATGAAATAAAACAATAAAAAAATTGAATATCTAAAATAAACTAAAGTAAAATTAAAAACTAAATACAAAAAATAAATAAAAAGAATTAAACAAAACTAAAATAAAACAATTAAAAAAGTATAAAATATCGAACATAAAGTAAAAAAAACAAATTGAAAAATTAAATAAAGTAAAATAATTTAAAAAGAAATACATGAAAAGGGAATAAAATAAAACAAAACAAATCAAATAAAACAATATTATTAAAAACAAATTTCAATAAAATGAAAATAAATAAAATAATTTAAAATAAAATAAAATAAAATAAAAAGAAATAAAACAAATTATTAAGTAATTTTAATTTTTAAGCATGAGTTCGTTCTTCTCATGCCTAAAAATTAAAATTACTTAATAACTAATAATATTAGTAGTTAAAAAAACAATAAGAAATAAAGCAAAGTTCAAAAAATGAAAATACATTAAATAAAATAAGAACTAATACATTAAATAATTCAGCATAAAATAAATTAAAGTACCAAAAATAAAATAAAACAAAATAAATCAAAGTAAACAAAAAAAATTAAATAACATAAAATCAAACACGAAATAAAAAAAGTAAAAAAAAAAATAAATAAATGAAAATTAAATGAGACCGTATCGAATGAAATGAAATATATTAAATTCAGAGTAAGAAAAATGTATTAAAAACTTACGGTAACATTCTCGATAGAGCATGTTTATGTAGTGGTGATATTTGTATTGCCGCCGATCCCATGGATGAAGTTGAATCTTGTGACAAAGTTCTTTGCATATGCATGGGATGTGCTTGTAATTGCTGGGCCCTACGAAAGGGATAACGCCAAGGACTTTTTGGAACATCACTTTGGAATGCCTTGTTTTCAACACCCGCAGTCATATGAGGATGAGAATGGATATGGCCTGACATGTGTACAGGCATATTACTACCCACACTACCACGTTGAGGTTGCATATGTGAATTATCGCGTGCTTTCGATGACAGGCGTCTTAATATGCGAGAGCCTAAACCAGGCGGATCTTCAAGACTACGGCTAGTGCGTTTACGATAGCGCACATCACTTGATTCCTCTAGAATAACATGACGATCATAAGGCGTGCCATAGTAGACCTCTAAAACAGTGGAAAATGTATGAGGCCAAACTAAGTCGATAATGGAAATTAAAACTCCAGCTATAAAACACAAAATTCCTAAAAGAGTTTATGAGAACGAAATAGAAATAATAATACAAATTATAAGATTTTATGTGTCCTTCAAGTTAAACACATATAGAGATTTACTACTTGCCTGCTACTAGCAACAGCCAATAACACCAGCCCAAATGAAACTCCAAGCGACCACCCTCCATGTAAATTGTTAATGGCCGTTTCGGCAATTGACAATAGTAACCCACATTCGTGCCAATCAACAGTGCACCAGTTAATGCCTTCATATATGCACCATACCGTGGCACAGCGATAAGTAACAAATTCATCAGCAGCCAAGAGGCCAACGAAGCCCACAGCATTATGCTGGCAAAATAGCCAGCAGCACGATATTGACCACCCCACGAAAATCCTTCACGGCCAAGACTAAAATACTCAGCAACTGTTAAGATGGGAAATGGCAAACCACGCTTCAGTGCATCGCGATAATTGCTACTCATATCGGTGGCACCCTCCCAAGTAAAACGTTCATTGTAGTCAATGTCGGGTGGTGTCCAATTGCCCACGGGTATGGCTGTGAAAGAAAAAAAGCAACAAAAATCAAATTAAAATAAAAAACTCCTAGCAAGAGTAACTTTACTTGAAAATTATTCAAGCCTACAAAGTTGTATTCAAGTTGCATGAACAAGAACAACAAATAATACACTTCAGACATCTGCAAAAGCTAGTGAGCATAAATTAATATTTCGTTAAATTCGTTCGTACGGTTGTATAAGAAACGAATTTTTATCCATTAATTAAATGAAATATTGGTTGCACTCTTAGCGAATTTCGAGAAAATTTCTCCACAAAAAAGAAAGAATTTTAATTAATGAAATATAAATGAAGCGAGAAATGGATTTTTATTATTTTATTTTTTTAAATTGTTCGATATAATTTCGTCCATCATCTACAATAATTACTAGAGCAAATCACCAAGTTGGTAGGCTTAAGCGGAGCTAGTACTCTTCCCAAAAGATAGAAAAATGTAACTTTGGGCTGTTATGAAACCTTAAAGTTCACTAATGGGACGCACAAATATACTCTACTGTTTTATGAACTTTATACATTG
Source organism: Phania funesta (assembly GCA_963932375.1). Lineage (NCBI taxonomy): Eukaryota > Metazoa > Arthropoda > Insecta > Diptera > Tachinidae > Phania > Phania funesta. Next base: position 94,280,824 of record OZ010653.1, on the reverse strand, counting down.
TTATCCGGGATATATAGGGAAACCAGTGTCTGCGGCTTTTCTGGGTCTAAAACTAAAAGATTCCTTATGTCGACTCTCGAACCCCGCTCTATAAGTAACCGAATGATAATGTAGGCAGCGATAGCTCTCGGGGCTGCAGTTCATAGAATCGTCATACGTGAAGTTCCGTCGGAGAGCTCAAAGTGGTGAATGTGATGGTTTGCAATGCACTGTGCTGGAACTAAAAAAGGGGTATAGAGGGAGCAATCTGTAAGGACATTCGATTTAAATTTTCATACATTGAAAATGGTAGGAAAAAGCCTCTGAAAAGGGTTTATTCCACAAACGAACGAGTTTTTCCTGTAGTGTGTTGTGCGGTCCACAACGAACGGATGAGCCGGTAATAAAGAACGTGTTATATACTTATTGCTTGAGTATAAGGAAGAAGTCCTCCAAGTTCCATGATGGAGTATTCGTTGTATACAACGACAAAGCAATGAAACAGCGCTGTATAGTTCCAGTGAGATAACAGAGTATGATACGCTACTATTACCGTATTCATTTCGGTCGGATATAGGTGTAAACAATGAGGTCAGATGGAGTGAAGTGTCTCTAACATTGTTATAAAAAACGATTGCTTCTTTGGCGATCTGAAAAATGTGTTCGTTCATTTTATTTCGTGTGTCCATATGTGGTACATTTATATGGAAAAATATGGTAAAAAGGTGATGCATGACGTGACTAAGGGAGGTGTTCGAGTTGGCGTTAGGGTGGCGACGAAAAATACTGCGACAGCGCTGCTAAAAGGCAGTTTGTCGCTCGGTCATACCCCACTCATTCGACCTGGTGATATTAGTCTCAGATACATGAGGTCAAGTATCTGGGAATAATTATAAGTGGAAGGATAAACTTCTTAGTTCATCTGCATCACATCAGAGACAGGCTCACTTCCGTAGTAGGTAAAGTAAGATGCATTCTTAGGAGTGATTCGGGTCTTAGAAGGAGTACCGGTTATGTGATTAGAAACGGTTATGACTGTTGCAGAGAAAAACAAGGTTTTAACGTGCACTGCTTGCCCTTATTCCGGTATTTAGGACAGTTTTTACTGACGCACTACAGGGTTTTGCTAAGTAGTGCCCCCCTTGACTCGATGGTTATACGTCATGATATTGCTTTAAAGATCAAGGAAGGAGTGCTACTTCTAGGGTGTGATTGGTTAGATAATAAAAGGCACTCTTAGATAAGTGTCTAGTTTCTAGATGGACAGCGACAGGGCTCTGTTAACTCATGAATTAATACGTGGCCCGAAGTATGTACAATGACACCCAGGCGAAGGAAGATTGGGTGACTTCACTGACGAAGTATTCGTTAGGAGAAGGACAAGACAAAGTTGCCATTTGTGCAGCCATTCGTGGACCCGGTGTTCGTAGAACAGCAGTTGTCATATTCACTGTGTCGTGACGTTGCTGTTATTGCCATTATAGTTGCTGATACCGCTTTGGTTTCCATTTTTACTGTCGATTCAGTTGCTGTAGTTGCTGTACTGCTGTTCTGTTGTTTCTGGTTTGATTGCCATATACATCTACTCCAGGACTATTTGGAATCCAACTGGCAGTAGCTTTAGTTACAAAGTCTGACCGGAGACTTAATTCTTGTACCACGGAAGTTAGGAGCCGGGGGGCTTCGTGGTCGTGGTGGTTTAAACCTAAATCGCGAGTTAGAGCTTATGCTCAATATGAAGTTGCATTGCAGTTTGGTTCCGTTGGTTTTGTGTAAAAACTAGAAGGGGTGGTTCTAGATCATTGAAGGTTGCTTGACACCAAACTTTTTATTGACTAACTTGAGAAAAGAACAAGAGTTTTGATGAACAAAATCGACTAACTGGGAGCCCATGTCCAAATACGTGGTTTCATATTATTGAATGAAAACGAATGACTGGATTAAAAGCTGAACATAGAAGATCATTTAAAATGAGAAATGTCATAGGAGAAAGTACGGAGCCTTGCAGTAACGAATATGAAGCAATTTTTCTGTGACATTAGAAGCTTAAACACCTTTATTAAAGGAATAAGAGCTTAAGCGGGGTCCTGGATACGTAGTACCCAGAACAACTGTAATGATGCCCCAAGTAAGTTTAAGCATATGCGTAAACTATCCATGTTTATAATAGCGTCAGTCAAATTTTGTACAGTTGCCATTAACAACCATTTGTTTTCTATTCGCAATGCAATTATTTGAATTTATAAAATTCCTTAGGCAAGATATATTTCTTGTATTTTTCTTTAAATCTACATTTTGTTTCATACAATTAGTTTAACAAATAGATTTCAATTAACCTTATGTCACATACATACAAACCAAACAGAGGCGCAGGCACGCCATAACCATTTACTCGTATATGACTTTATACATACATTTAAAATAAATACAAGCCAACAATTGTAAACCTATAACAATAAAGTCAACAGCAAATACCGGCAACGCAACAAGAAGCAATACAAATAATTTCTAACAACTGCAATTGTTGTTTATAACAACTGAAATGACAACAACACTAAATTGGAAATACAAATATGGAAACCTTAAAGCATGTGTAAATCAAGTGTCGCTTTGATAATTTCCGTAAGTTAATTTAGAAACCTGGTTATTAAACCGAGCCGTCAAGTCAACGGGCTGGCCATTGTTGAATCAACGAAATACCTGCAACCACCTTAACAAGTTTACGTATGAGACAACTGCAACAAAAGTGAATAACAATTGTTAGAGTAGCGGTAGAAGGAAAACTGAAAACTTGTAGCAACTATATGCACACAACAGTGTTGTAAATATGAAAATGCAACGACAGCAGGGCTCCTGTAATAATTATAACAATAATAGTGTGTTATGCTTTTGACGATTAAAATAAAAATTTACGATATGAAATTTGAAGCAATGACTTCATTTTCCTAGGGAATCAATAGTTTATCCAATTCTTCTATATCAGTTTCAAACAACAACGGACGATATCAGTCACTTATTGAAAACTAGTTTGCGAAACGATTGATAAAACTGTTCTACCATTACATCAACGGAAAGAAATTAAGGAACCATTTCCCAATGACCGAACATATGTATGTAGGTACGTATAACACGTTCTTCGTTAAGGGCTCATCCGTTCTTTCTAGATAGACCAGAGGATCGCACAACACACTATAGTGGAAACTCGTTCTTAGGCACTTTCAATGTAGGCAAGTTTAAGCCGAAAGTCCACAAACAGCACTCCCACTATCTTCCTACCTTTAACCCGTTTTTTCTAGATCCGTCATAATGCGATACATGAGTAGGATTCATCCCCTGGATGCTGCCCCAACAAGCAAACAAAAATGTGATATCAAAAACTATAGTATCAATTAATTATTGGCTGTCTGGTGGGGTACTGGTATGTATTTCTTCGAACACTGTGCCGTCCATTAATGGTGACCGCTACAGATGATGCAACATGCCATACCGTACGTGCCACAATTGAAAGATGAAAAATAACGCTTAATGGAGGCGAAATAGTCCTCCAATTCATGCGACTATTCTTGACATCTTGGAAGGGAACAGTCGCCACGTTATTACTGTAAAATTGCATTTCGCGATCGTGCTACCTCCAATAACTGATCAGCGAAGGTGATCATATGCCGAACATCACATTCAAATAAAAATGGCAAAGAAAGCATTTGGTAATGTAGCGTTCAATCTGCTGCTTCATTCCACAGAAATCTACAATCTTGTTAATAGAGAGTTTTTGCTTCAAATAACTGATATAAATTCAACATATTAAATCTTTTCACTGAAGTGAAACAGTTCACAATCAGGAAATGTTTCGTGTAGGAATAGCGTTTTTAGCCCAGCTCTGTTAAATGTGATACCATCTTATTTTCCCCATGAATATCATCTACTTTGGATAGAAGGATATAGTGCAGCAATATCCTGCACCAATATTATTCGCTGCTTGACTAACACTGTTTTTACATGTGGGCTCACAAACCCCGAATGCGGCAATTTTATTTCTTAACATTATATATATTTAGGGTAAAACAGCCTCATCGTTTAGTATGAGTTTGCTCTAAAAATCAGCACTTGTTGATCATCAACAATACATTGCTGAAGAGTTTGGTTTAGGTGACGTTCTTAGCAGTTGATGATGTCTAGGCGGTGTTTGCACAAATTTTAAGTAAGTTTCATATTTTTCCATATAAAATTCAATTGGTTCACGAGTTAAAACTAAATGCTGTACAAATACGCATTTAATAACGTTACGTATGCGACATCGTTTTTTTTTAAATGCCCAGAATTCAGGGTTTGAAAGTTTATTTGGATTTTATTTATATGGCCTCTAACTGCCCTGAGTCCCGAAAGGCTATTTATGATTGAAGTTTGTATTTCCACGTCTTAATGTGTAAACTATCGTATTAATTGTAAAGAAAATTCAGTCCCTTCTTGTGCATATTCTTAAGTGACATCTGTTTTTATTGCCGATCATAAGACCTTGCACCTCATTGCACCTTAAAAAGTAAAAATAATCTGAACATCTTTGAGCCAACCAACACATATATCTACACCACCTGCACTACTTCCAGCTACGATCATTCACTTCTTAAGTAAAATAATTGATGATGTCTTTATCTAGCCAATGTGTTCTTTGGACAACCAATAATATATGTGAAGAACTTAACCCAGTTTTTTAAATTTCTAGAGCAGTTTACAGATTTTTTTATTAGCCGATTTGAAACATTTTGCCAATATTAAAATAAATAGTAAAGTTAAAAAAAATTGCAAGTGTTACTTTTGAGTTCTAATTACTCTATAGTTTTACAAACTAATGATATGCAACTTGTTATACTTTTTTCATAACAGCCACAGAAATAAGCTAAAAAAAAACTAAAAAACGGCTGTAAATGGAATCAAACAAGTTGTGTGTCGCGCATTCGTTCGGTGCATGAATAACTCTGACGATTAGATCTGGCTGAATTTGAGCAATACCCTGGATTATATTGACTTTAAGAGCATCGGAGCTGGCGAAGTAAAATCACACCTGTCTGGTGGCCGATGCACATCCATAGTTCGTGAAGAGTGTTCACTATGACGTTTGCTATGTTATACGTTGCGGCGCTGTACTGATACTATATGATTGATATCGTTCTACAGGGTGTATGGTGGCAAGTTCATATTTTTAAATACGATTATTTCAAAAAGTGTTAAACGGTGCGGAGGGAGGGTGGTGCAGTTGGAATTAGAGATTGTGCGGATTTGTCAGTCACGATGTCGCAGTGGTCATATGAGCATCGCGCATTCGCTGTGGAGACATTTTTTACGAGTAATGATTCTGACGTAATTGCTCGTCGACAATTTTTTTCAAAGTTCGGTATTCGGCAAATACGTGATGGACCGTTTGTAATTTTAATTCGCTCGTGGCTGTAGAGATACCGCGCAAACATTGAACTGGTTAAAAGCAGTTTACGTTACAACCCGCGAATTTCAGTACGGAAAAGAGCAGCCTCACTGAGACTTCCAAGAGCAAATTTTTAAAAAGGATCTGAAGTTTCATCCGTTTGGAAATTCAAACCGTTTAAGAACTGAAAGAAAGTAACTTTGATTTACGCAAAAATTTTTGTGAAACGATTTTGGAGGATTTTCGCACTGTTAGTTCCATTATTAGGAGCGACGAGGCTCATTTTCACTTAAACTACCACGTGAACAAGCAAAACTGCCATTACTGGTCTCCAAGAACCAGCAACCCTCGATTGAAACATCAAAACCCATGCCATTGCCCCAGGATAACTGTTTGGTGTGCCTTATCCACGCATGAGATAATTGGACCAATTTTTAGAAAATTCCCGAGACCAAGCGACGAATGTCAATGGTGAAAATTATCGACGCATGATTACGAAATTCTTTTTGCGAATCCTGCGAGCTCATCCATCGTTCACTGTTCACACACGTGGTTTTAACAGGATGGGATGCACACACGGCCAGAGCTTCGATTTGGGGTTATTCCAGGGCCGCTAAGATCGCCCGATATAACTCCCATGAATGGGGCGACCTCAAAGAGAGGGTTTATAATAACAATCCCCAATTTTTTGTGGCTTTAGAGGAAAATATTCGTCGAGATATCAGCTCAATTGAACCAAGTTTACTGGAGCGTGAGGCGCAGAACACATGGCTCGGTTTTGAACAGTGTGTTCAACTTGACGGAAGACATCTGGATGACAGACTCTTTAAAAAATTAAATCCGCATTTCCAATCTATCGTTCCACGCCCTTATTTTATTTAAGTTTGAAAATATAAATCTGCTACCAGACACCCTGTATAGACACAGACAAAAAAATTTCTGACTATTAAAGTTTTGTTTAGTTAAAATCTAATATTTAACCCAATATTTAATTGGGTCAATTAAAAACTTAATTGAATTTCAAACTATGTAATATTTGTTTCTGGGTTCGACAATTTGGTAATTTCTAAACACACTGATTAGTACTACGGCTATTTATCACACCTAATAGGACAATGTTGTTTGTATGCCGTAGCCACTTCAGCAGAAATGTATATTATCCTAAGAAGCGCTCACCGAACACTTGACCTAAGTTCTTGAATGACCTGGATGTTGACCTATGCTTAAATATCCGTATGTAATATATTCCTCACTCTACCAATAGTTTTAAACGGAAACGAAATGGATAAAGCATAGGCACTAACAACAATGGCATGTATGATGTAAATATTTTCCATGAGTAGAAAAGTTTTATAATTTCAGAGCATTGTTAAGTTGTAAGTACTTGTAATGTTAACTGCCTATATTTCTTTCTATGGTTCATATCACAAACCATCTAAAACTATCATAAACGCTACAATGAATAACCAAACCCTAAAAATATTTACTCCATAGTTGTCATATGATTTTCAATGCCATCGGTAGTCATAAGCTCCAGGTGCAGTCTTAAATATGCTATCATTTATTCATTTATTTATCGAACTGAATGACTGGGAAAAGTTCATTTGCATAGTAGTTTTCTATATGGTTGCATGTTACATGTTTATTTGTGTACATACTTACTCGGCATGTCAACAAAAACATTATTATTAGAAACCATGGTATCCATTCATAAATCGCATTGGAGAGAGTAGTAATAATGTTGCATTAATTTTGGCATAGTCCTTAATTGTATGAGCTCTAAATGGTATTATTTAAAGGGTGTTATTTTTACATGTGCACAATATTAAGCTGACAACTGTGCCCTTAGTGTGAGCTGTTTTACTATTTAATTTGGTGAGCTATGCATGAACCTGGAATGAACAAATTGTCCTAGTGTGGGAAAACTTGTTTTGACTCGATATTAAGACACACTTCTAGTGATCCCTGTCTTCGTTCCAGGCTTTATATCACAATTAACAGGCGCACGATCATCAGTCGCACGGTTGCTGTTAACAAACTGTTACTAGACCCTCCATTCATGGTGAAACCTTCTTTAAATATCTTCCCGTACATTTTATATTTAACAAATTTATTAATGCGCCTAAATATATGCTACCATACATTACATGCCCAGATTTTGCAAGTAAATACTATATGTAAAATTGTATGTATGTATTGTAGATTTACATTCATCTCTAACATGCTTGTTTCCATTGCAACATTCATGTCTAGTGGCATTGTAATCACAAGTTTCAATTCAAATGGATAATTGATTTCATATATGAGTTCGAGTACAAGGTATTATTTTATAAGTGTGTTTAAAATAATTGGTATAATAGCAGTACGTTAACAAGGGTTTATAACAGACAAGTGATTGCTTGAAATAAATATGTTTAATTTTTAATAACCCAACATTTTGCGTAGACAAATTTGTTAGACGTCTTGGTGTGAAACAAAGACTGGTGGAAGAAAGAAGGAAAGAAACTCAACATCAAGTATATTGTGATTATAAAAACTTTTTGATTTTAACTTGCAATATGCTGCAATAATATCTCTTAGCAGTGCCATTTCAGAGTAGTGGAAGACTTAGTGTTTTTGTCCTATATCATTTCCTTTAATAAAAGATTCTCAAAAAGTCTATAGCTTAAAAAAGCTACCAGATAGGCTCGCACCTAGGGGGAGGCAAAACGGGACATCGTTTCCTATCCCTAAACCAATAAAAATAATCATTTTCAAGCTTCGTAAAAATCACTTCGTTTTAATTCTCATACTTCAGCTAAAAATTGCCCTGATCATCTCGTGCGTGTTGCACCTCTCTACACAAGGCAATTATTTATTTTACGGAAAATCAAGAGGAGTGAGATTCCTTAAACTAAATGAAAGTAATTTTACCAACAGTGCATGATAACTAAAAAATTAGATAATTTAAAATAGTCAGCGTGGCACCTTCAAGGCATATTATTTAATTCATAGCAATGGAAAGCAATTGCGGGATATTTGACGTCAATGCCAGCTATAAATAATTTGAAATAATAGACAATTTCTAAATATCGTTCGAATTATCGGGCAATTCCAATTATTAATTAAGCAGCTGTTGTGTCACAGTGTTTTCGTAAGGCCTTTTTTGAAGCTTACAAGACAAAAAAGACAATTACAGATCTTGTTTCAGAACACAAGTTCAAAATTTCCAATGCTTTTAATGAATTGGTTTTGAATTGGAGAAGCATAAATAAATGTATGCTCTTACATATGTTTCCCAGCTGCCACAGGTTTTGCTGGAACGAACGACGAATTTGATGTAGCAAAAAATTCGTGGTAGAAAATAAAGCACACTTGTGTATATGAAAGGGCTCACAATAAACGCGACGGCCGAAATATTTCTTGTGTTTAGGTTTATTTTTATTTCTGACGCCATCGAAAGACGACTAAATTTTTGTAAAGTGACGTTTCTGTTTTCTTAATAATTAAGCAATTTTTTATTATAATTTTTTATTTTCATTTTAGGGCTTCATGTTTCTGGTATACGGCCACACAGATGCTACATGTAAACAATGTGCTTTCTTCTAGAAGTGTTCTTCATATTGAAACTTTAGTTGTGCAAGATCAAGACCTCTGGTTTTTATCTTTAACGTCGCCTTACAACAAGAAACCTTTCGATCTTCATAAAACTTATGTTTATGTTCTTTTAACTTTTGTAAAGCACAGTGGTCTTTGATTCATATTTTTTTCTTATTTATTTATATAAGTCCCTAACCATTTAAAATGACGTAAAAAGCTGGTTTTCTTGTCCTAGTTGTACGAAATTCGTCGTTCGCCGCGGTTGTGTTTATAGCAGTAATAATTTTTTTAAAGTCTTTTAAAGTAAAATACTGTATCTGTAAGTAATTATGTGTACTCAATATATTAAAATATAGGTCAAGTGTAATTAAAAGTTCGTACAGGTAGTAAGAAAATAAAGAATTTAAAAATGTTTGTAATGATTAAATTTATTAACGGAAGGCCAAAATAATAAAAGATTTAGGCCTTAACCATACCGTGCATCACCGCATTCTACACATAGAAATTAGACCTACTTTTCGCATTCTACGCGTCCTGACCAACTTCCGCTTTTCCGCCCTGTTATTTGATACATATAACTACACTAATTCCACTTTTATGCCAGATTAGTAGAAAGCGAAAAAGCGTATAATGCGTGTCGGAAACTTTCAGCTTTATTTTCAGTGCATAAAGTGTCTTCTGTACGTTATTTGTTTTCAATTATATACACCTGACTCAACACTTGACTCAATTATGCAAAAGGAAATACAACATTTTAAAAAATATCTAACATTTCCTTAAACATTTTAAAAACACCTTCATAAATGCAAATCAAAATAACTAAAATTAACAAAAAAACTAGACACTTTTAAAGCGGTATCAGGATCCTTATTGCTGCTCTACCAGTTTTCTTATCACATCTAACAATAATAAAATTGCTTTAACCAAAATAAATCCACTTGTAAACCATTATTCAATATCGAAAAATATTAAGTGAAAAAAGTATGCGGAAGTACATGAAGACAAAAAAAAATAAAAAATAAAAGTAACCAAAACCATTAACAAATACGCGCACCAACATTCAATTTACTTTTCTAATAAATGCAAATTAAATATTATGCGCCAAGTTTTATAAACTTGTTGAATGGAAAAATCGATCGTCGAACATTATTCAAGTGCGACTAACACAACAAAAAATCAACGTCAAGTAGACAGACGAAACAAGCCAAACCATCTAAAGTGCAACCATATACATACATACATACATGCGAGTGCATACTTATTTCTCTTTAAGAAAGCGGCAAGTGCTTGGTTTAGCGCCTGTATAAGTACCAGCCCCACTAGTTGTAAGTGCTTGTTGTTGCAGCGATTGTAGAAATCTTAGTATTACGTTAAATAGAGGCCGGTATAGTTACGCCTTTTACTGCCACTGTCACAGTCAATTGCTTTGCTTTTCATTGCATTTTATACTTTTGCTTTTTATGCCTGCCTGCCTGCCTGCTTGCCTGACTAAATGCCTGAATGAGTGACTGATTGTCTTGATGGTGGTTAAGAGTGCCTGCCATTTGAAAGTTGAATAGGCAGTAAGGCTGTTTTTCTGCCCGTCTACTCAACTGTCTGTTCGACTGCCTTGTATGGCTTGCATTAAACCCCAGCTGTAGAGTCTCCAATGAGATTATTTGCTGCTGATTAATCGAGCATGCGTATGTTACATATGTAACTTCACATTTTGCCATTTGTTTAAGGTAACAAACAACATAATTTTGAAAACAGATCTTAAAAAGATTAAGTACTTTTAACATTGAATGAATTCATTGAAAAGGCTTTTCACGAGCTTTTTTGTCTCGCTTTACAATTATTCACTTTTTTCGATTTCAGTAATTTGACCTTCGACCTTTAGTGATGAAGAGGCAAAAGAAAAGTTGATTACTCATTTTAGTTGGGTTTATAAATCTGGCGAAAAATAATATAAAAAAAAGAGCTTTCTAGATAAACAAATTTTTCGCCTTTAGGAATCTCAAAAGACTTACCTTCGCCTTGCGGTCTAATTGAAAACCTAACAAAATTAATAGAGGTTTAATTGTGTCGCATAAGAGTAAAATAGTGGTCACAGACTTCCTAAAGTACTTAGGAATCTTATGATATTAGATAAACAGGTAAATAAGGGACTTCATAATAAGTTATGGTATGGATTTTGACTTCTAACAAATGGAATTTTATTTACAAAAGTACCCGGAATCATCACAGTACTAATCCCCTCAAGGAGTAAGTGGTGTGGGGGTAATCTCGTGGAAAACTATAACGTTAGGATACACACGGATGGTTCTAAAATGAATGATGGCGTGGGAGCCGGCGTCTACTCTAACGATCTTGAGATAGGTATCTCATATCGCCTTCCGGATGGATGCACTGTATTTTAGGCTGAAATCTTTGCTATCCATGAGGCATGTAGGCCTCATGGTAGGCAGGAATATACCGGGTATATTGGTATTTTCGTCGAATACTGGTATTTTCTGTCACTCAAGTCGTACACTACTACATCTCTGTTAGTTAGTCAGACTTGTCAAGGCTAGGAAGCCTATCTGGCATTATTTTAATGTGGTTAAACGGGCAGTATAGCTAGCTAAAGTGGGATCTGCTTTAAACATCTCCAATATGGTATCAGTTGCAATTACCCTGGGGACACTTTCTTAAAAAAGCTAAAAATAAATAACACAGGCTGGACACATACAGAGGCCCTAGTTCGATGTGGCCCTTTTTTATGCTAAGCGAACAATGCAACTGGTGAACCTAGATTGGGAGAACTTATCGAAGTTATTGTCAATATTAACGCGTCACTGGGTGCTAGAAGAGCATGCCGGTCGACACGGACTCCCCTTCTATGACCTCTGTCGCAATTGTAAGGATAGGGAAAAATGAGAGACCTTTTTCACTTTCTCTGCTAATGCCTTCCCATGGCTGTCACGAGGCACAAATTTCTGGGGAATTACATAACATACAACATTCGGGAGATATCTGAATAAAACAGCACCCTAGTTACCTAATAAGGTATATCTCGTCTAAGGGAGGGATCTCGTACTCCAAACCTTAGTGCGAGTCTTGGCTATAAGGTACAGTATACCTGACGAGTGGTATGGTTATGTTTGAGCCAAAATTCACGTTCAGTTTGAAATGCTTCTTTAGAAGTGCTGTTCAGAAGTCTAACCTGCTAAGGTATTTTATCATCAGTATTTGAAATAGAAAGAAGTTACAACGAGCCATTGTTTTTGATGAAATAGTGGGCATGAAGCAATACTCTATAGCATTCTAATCTATTCCAGGAAATTTTCTCTCAACTGCTTAACTAGGGTTAACCTTAATTTCTTATTTGTTTCTTATTTATTTCGGTTAAATCTCTTACATTTAATTGAATTCGGGACTGTGAAAACACCTCATCCATTTTAAATAAGTGTTATGATTTAAACATTATAATTAGCGCTCAATAGCAACATATTTCGATTAAATTATATTGTTGTAAACAAATCATATTATTTTTGTAGATAATAATAATAATAATGGTGCTCTTAGAACAATAGAAAAGCAAAACATGTATGTTATTGAATGGAAGCGGCGGAGGTAAAAACACTGTCGACGAGAGCCATCGATTGCTTAATAGTCAACGCGCTAAGCACTTGAGACACAACACCCTTATACTTGATTAAACAACAAAAAGATTTTACATTTAATATCTGTAAAGAATATATTATGGTTAGAGTTATTACATTATTTTTTTATAGTTAAAATACAATAAATTATTTAATACAAAAAATTTATTGTTGAACTCGACCATGTTTTATGGATGGAAATCATTTAATGATTAAATATAAGCCATATTTTGCTTATCGCAACTACAGTAATATTTAAAAGAGTTTTAAATAACCATAATATGTTAGACACAACTGTATATTGCTGGTGATAACATAATAAAGTTGTCGTGACCATGCCACAAATATACAGCACGCAACAAGTCCCATCTGGATACGGCTATCTTCAGTGTCATTTTTCGTTTCCAGGTGCACCAAAATTGACATGGAATGCTATAAACTCGTTCAAAAATCTAATAAGAAGTGTAAATAACGACATAATATTCGTATGGTCGAACAAATAATACGTCGAACTTTAATTTACCACCCATTGACAGACCTACACAGTGTTATTGACCAACGAAATTTAGCGGCAGTAAAAATAGTACTGCGAAAAAAAATAAATTGTCGTAATTGAGCAATATTTCAAAAATATTAAAGATTTGATACGTCGGAATATTGATTTAATTTCGCAATCGGTGAAAATAGTAATTAAAACTAAACCTATTGGGGGTGCTGAACGCGTTGGCCGACTAATAAAAGGCGGTATCTGACAATCCTTCGCTACGGAATTGAAAATTTCAAAAAGCTTTCAATTTGCTGCATTAAATCTGCATCATTCAGATTTAGTCAAATTTACGGAAAATGGGCATGTAAAAGATTGCAAAAAGTGCGTAGGTGCCCAGGGAGAGAACAAACTTAAAGATACTACTTGAGTTTTTTAGTCATTACAAATCATGCACAGATTTTGAAACACCCTTTATAAAATTGGATCGATAACATATATAAATTAATGCTTTGGGATGAACCATTTTAATCTATAATATGCAAGATAATCTTTGTAGTTTACGAAAACTTAAAGCGTTTAATAGTCTATTCAGACCTTAATTAAATCAATTAAATTTAGAATTGAGTAACAAATTTGGTGTACACACATATGCAACTTAGTTTACTCAATTAGCATTTGACAGCTAAACATGTTTACATGATATAAAATTGCTTGAAAACGCAATTTTACATGCACAATTCCTAATTACCACCATACCGCGAAAGAGATAGCAAAACTGGTAACAATAGGATGTATTATCCCTTTTATATAACGTTTTCGTGTCTAGTTCGTGGTCTATTACATTAATTGTATTTATTTTACAGAAATTCCAGCTGCTCACTAAACACACTTCATCGCGGTTGCAAGGGCGATTTAATGCAATTTATGGCGAAATTTCATACTAATTGCTTAATTTATTAATTGAATTGTTGTATGGTAAGTTGAGCTCAATTAAGGCCTTAATTGCGTAAACGTCGTAATTGCGTAATTAAGGTGCATGTTTAAACATACTATAAGAATTGATTTCATAAAAAGTCTGTTGCAATTTCCTATATTTTTTATTTCTTACACGAAAAAAGAAACCAGCGCAAATGATTAAATATTGTTATTTATTTGTTTTTTCTTAATTGAAGTTCGCATAGCTTATAATTGTAAATTTCGACTCAGTTGGATGTCAGTACAATGGCACGCATATGCCTAAGTGGCATGAATCATAAATGTTTTTTTTCCAATGTTGCTCAAATACCGATTGCATGTTATACATTAAATTAACGAATGTTTCGTTAAGGCGTTTATGACGGAGGGGATATCACATGCACAACTGAAATGTTTAGCTGCTAGATGTGGGCCTATAATTAATACTAAGCAACAATATTGTAACTGAAGTGTTTTCATACAGGGGAATGAATACAAGTGCGTTTTTGTTGTTGTCAAATGAGTGACAAGTTATTGAAATTGAATCATTTATAATGACTGCTTTGATTTTTGAAGTGTAATCAATTCAGTAGGTGCTTATGTGTTGGTGCATTAATATTTGAAATGTTTTTCCTTGTTACACTTAATATTTTTTTGGATTAATTATAACTTAATTTTTTGTTTAATTTATTCGAGTGTAAGGTTGCAACATTGACAATGAAAATTTTTTCTCGTTTTATTTTCGTGGCATTGCGTTTAGTTGCAATTATATAATTTGTGTAAGTGATTGGGTAAGTAAGTGAGACTGTGTGTGTGTGTGCGTATGCTGTTTTGAATTATATTTTCCGGTACAAGTTGAATAGTAACAACTTCATGCTTTTAAATGGCAGAAACATTTTATTGCTTTATTCATTTTGGTATTGAATAAGTTATTGAGTTTTTAATATACAGATTTTGAGATGCATACTTTTAAATAAATTATGGAACATTAAGTTAAAAAGAATTTTAATTTATTAAAAGTTTCTAAACTGGAAATAAATTTAATTGACAGAACTAAAATCCTTTCTATTGCACTGCTAAACATTGTTTCACAAAAACTGGAGTGTAACTCATCAAAATATAAGAACACATATGAAAGGTCATGAATGATAAGTTTGAGAATAACCGATTTAAATTATTTAAAACTTTAATATAAATTCGTTTAAAGAAAAATTTCAATACTGATGGGAAACATTCAAGATAGCTTACTTTGAAATTTGTATTGGAAAAAAGTGAGTGTATTATTTCACTTGTGAAAAATGTTAAATTGAACGTGTCGGTATCTGTGTTTATTAAGTAGAGTACTCGTATATAATTTTTCCTCTATCTTATTCTATATGTACAGGGTGTCTGGTAGCAAATTTATATTTTTAAACTTTAATAAAAAACGTAATAATTGACACAAAGTGTTATTAAGAGCATTGAACGTTAGAATGGAAATGCGGATTTTATTTTTTAAATAGTCTGTCATCTAGATGTCTTCCGTCGAGTTGAACACACTGTTCAAAACTGAGCCTTGTGTTCTGCGCCACACGCTGTATTAAACTTGGTTCAATTGAGCTGATTTCTAGACAAATATTTTCCTTTAAAGCCACAAAAAATTGGGGATTGTCATTTTCAACCCTCTCTTTGAGGTAGCGACATAAAAAAATCCATGGAAGTTAGATCGGGCGACCTCGGTGGTCACGGGATGTCCCCAAAGCGACTGATTCATCGAACCTCTGGCTGTGTGTGCAGTCCTGTTGAAACCACGTGTGTGAAGAGTACGATGGAGGAGCTCGCAGGTTTAGCAAAAAGAATTCCGTAATCATGCGTCGATAATTTTTACCGTTGACATTCGTCGCCTGACCTCGAGAATTTTCGAGAAAAAAATGGTCCAATTATCTCACGCGTGGATAAGGCACACTAAACAGTTACCCAGGGGCAATGCGATGGGTTTTAATGTTTCAATCGAAGGTTGCGGGTTCTTGGAGACTAGTAACGGCAGTTTTGCTTGTTGACGTGGCCGGGTAAGTGAAAATGAGCCTCGTCGTTCCAAAAAATGAGATTTACTGTGCGAAAACGCTCCAACATCGTTCCACAAAAATTGCGTATATCAAAGTCACTTTCTTACAGTTCTTGAACGATTTGCATTTTAAAAGGATGGAACTTCAGATCCTTTTTTTTAATTTCATGAGTAATCGCGTTTGGAAATCCCAGTGAGCTTGCTCTTTTCCGTATTGAAAGTCGCGGATTTTCACGTAAACTGTTTTCTACCAGTTCAATATTTTCGGAAGTCCTTGAAGATGGACTGGGCCCCAGCCGTGGGACATTTATAGCCGAAGCAGTTGCGCGGAATGTCTGCACCCACGAACGAATTAAATTTACACTGGGTCCTCACGTATTTGCCGAATACCGAACTTTGAACTTTACTCTTAAAAAATGTCTCCACAGCGATCCTCACTCGACCACTGCGACATCGTGACTGACACTGTTTAATACTTTTTGAATTAAAAATATAAATTTGCCACCAGACACCCTGTATATAAAACTAAATCTGTGCTTGTAAGTTTGTTTGTAGTTAATGGAAAGCCTAACGGCTACTCCGTTGAATTTAAAATTTTGGAGTAGTTTTACTATTGATCCAGAAATTAAATTAACAAAAATTTCCTAGATCTGATTTGAGAGCCAAGTGCGTACTCAGCAAAAATCTTAGAGATGTAACAGCGGGCAGATAGGTACCCCCAATACGTACAAAATATTAATTAAAAACCAAATGGGTTCTTAAAAAAATGTCTTAAGGAATATGAGTAGGCAGAGGGATGTACCCTCCCAGTGAAAGTCTTCAAATTTTGTGTAGGATATTTGTAACTCCCAGTACGGACTCAGGAAAAGGCCTGTAGATATATAAGGGGATAGAGTAATACCGTCCATACAGAGTAAATATTAGTTTCCCTATATCTGAAAATTTGCTGTCTTCAAACTTGATGTGGGTCGTTTACTCGGTAAAAATACTACCCAATATGGACTTATAGACGGGTACTCGCTATACAAAGTAAGTAATACTTCTCCTATGTTTCATTCAGTTCCATGAAGATTTAACCATTAGCTTAAATTTATTTTACTTAGTTTAGAGCTTTCCCTGTTTTCCCAAGGTCAAGGTCGGCCATTTCTGTTTTTTAAATCACTATTTTGCAGAGTTGCACCTTTGGTATTTTGTCGGCCTTTGTGACAATAAATAAATGAATTAATTAAGACAGGCTTGGTATAATTGTGGATCTATTAATGGAATATTTTTTGCTTCTTACGATTTAAGTAGTTTTTTTTTGTAATTTTTTCGCGTACTGAAGCATATTTCATGTTGTGTTGCTATATCCATCTGTGTACATAGATAAGCGAAAAAACAACTTTTACCCTCTACTGTGCTTCAACCGGATGGTTAAAAGCAAACTTTTAACCGAACTTTGTTGCCACTTATTACAGAAAATCTTGCTCTTGGAACAGCCGATAATTAGAAAGATCTTAGTCAAAGAAAACTCTACAAAAAATTATAAAACATTCCATTCGTGCCGTAAATCACTTTTAAAACGCAAACACTAAAATTGAATACCGCACTCAAGAAAAAGAATCCACATAACAAATTACGGTAGGCACTTTGTGACAGACTTCAACTAAAATCACTTTCAACGCAAAACAGACCGTGTTAATAAAAACGGTTTTTATGCTGGCCCGGTGGAGGTTATCAAATATTCCATTTTATTATTGTATTTTAATGTGTAGTTATTTCTACGCACTCGTTAACACTGTGCCAACGAACGGCCTTCAGTAAAAGGCAAGGTTACAAATATTGTACTCATATATTATTTATTACTATTGTGTACATTACTATTATGCGTTCTGTAGCAGCAAGAGAGACATAAAGACCGACAGACAGCATTGGTCAACCGGCATTTTAATTTTATATAGACTGGAATACAAATGCAGACATTCCTTCGTCGAAATAACTGGCTTTTAGTCACCTGTCATAAACTCAATATATGTAATTCACTTGCAGTTGTAGGTAGTTTTTTCGAACAAAAACCAGAACAAAACTCGAATTGTTTTAAGTTTTTTTTAGCTGCCAATTTTCCATCAGAAAACAAATAGATTCAAGAGTCATTAAACTGTATATTCTACGCAAAAATATATCATAAATATGGTGTGTACAACAGTATGTCACGTAAATGCTTTGACAAGATATGGAATTTAGGCAAAAAGTTATTTTAAAACAAGCGTGTTTAGCATACTAAACAAATACGTTTAATACAAAATTATGTACTTCGAAATCTGCGAAAAATTTTTATAACTACAACTGATTGTCTTGTTGTATGAAGACTTTTTCCGTACCCTATCCATGGGTACTTTATTTATTTGTATACATGTATATGTGAACTATTATATAAATGTATCGGTAATTAAGTTTATATGTAGTAAAATTGTATTCATGTCGTAACTCATACATAAATAAGTTATATCTCTGGTTGTCATGAATTACCACGTTTATCTTAAAGTCAAGATTTTCCCCAGAAGTAAAAAAATTCTTATTTCAAAAGTTGTTTTCAGCCTAATAAAGTCTAACAAGAATTACATTCTAGGAAAGACGAAAGTGTAAGGGCTACTGAAAGTCTATTCAGGTAAATAACTTATGTTAATCCATATAACCTCTGCTGTAGATCTTAAAACAAAAACAAATATTTAATTATAAATTCTTACGAACAGAAAATAACATTAACAACGTAAGTGCTGTAGTGCCCATAAAAACGATTCAACAATCATGTTTGGTCTAAAAGACGATAAGAATATAATTCAAGTGGAAAAATTTTTAGGCACGCACAAAGTCTACGAAGGCAAAACAACTTATGTGAATACATATAGTATTCGAGGTACAAACATGGTACGAATACAATTGTCCGTGCAG
Organism: Phania funesta; assembly: GCA_963932375.1. Taxonomy (NCBI): domain Eukaryota; kingdom Metazoa; phylum Arthropoda; class Insecta; order Diptera; family Tachinidae; genus Phania; species Phania funesta. Next base: position 94,261,811 of record OZ010653.1, on the reverse strand, counting down.
ATCTAAAAACAAATTCAAGTAATTATAAGTTCTTGTGAACTGCAAAATTAAACAAATTATTTTAAAAATATTTTTACCATTAGCAACGTATGTACTTTAGTGTTAAATAACACATCAAAAGTAATTTTGTTTGTCGAAAATGCGATAAGAACGCGATTCTCGCAAAAACAAAGTGTTAGGGATACCCAAATTCTATGCAGGTAAAATAACTTATGTCAACACAGAGATTGTTTACGGCATAACAATTTGACTAATTTAACTATCCATGTAGGGCTGAAAATTTAAACAATAATTTTGAATTCTGGTGACCTCAAAAATAAAACAAATTAATTTTAAAATGGATTCCCCTTTAACAACATATGTGCTGTAGTGTAAAAAATAAGGTTTCGATCCTCAATTTTGTCATAAATTTCGAAGAGAATGAGATTTTACGGCGAGAAAAGTTTTAGAGACACTTAAAGTCTAAACAGGTAAAACAACTTATTTTAATACGTGTATATACATATAGTGCTCGTAGCCCAAAACCAATAATTAGCAGTTCTTGTAAATTGAAAAATAAACATAGCTTAGTTTCAAATGTGTCCACTAGTAACAACGTAAGTACAGTGTTGCCCAAAAATATCCATGTAGATATAGAACAAATTTTTTTTTGTGTCTTAACAAATAAAACAAATTAATTCTCAAAGGTGTTCATCTTTAAGAACATATGTGCTTATGCGGTTTTTCAACAATATAGAAATAACGCTGCACTTCAGTTAAAAAAATTTTAGTGTCTGTTTCTGTATTTCGAGAGGTTTAATCCTCTAGAAAATTTGTGAAGAAATTACTCAAAATTATTTCAAATATTTAGTGGTTTTAATACACATTTTTTACACGATTGAATCGTTATAGAAACAGGCATTTAATTGGCTTGTATTAACCCCAAAATTCTTTAACCGATATAAGCAGCACCTAAAGTAATACTATGTTCAGACATGAACCTTAATTGAGCCAATTAAATTTTAAATTGAGTCATATTATACTCAATTAACATTTCATAGCTGAAAATATATTCATTTTGCTTGTACAACTTCAGTTTTAAAAGACTTTCTTTGAAGAAATTAATTATTTCGCATGCCACTTGTTTTTATTTTTGTTTTATAGTAAAATTTAAGTGATGCAGTAATGTTGTTAAAAAAGCTTGGATTTGGTTATTGAACATAGTTTTATATGCTCATTAATCACACTTAACCAGAGTTGCATTGCGAATATCACTCAATTAATGGTGCAATTAAGTACTAATTGCTCAATTTCTTAACTGGGTTCTTGTATTATAAATTGAGCTAAATTATGGCCTTAATTGCGTAAGTTTCCTAATTGCGCAATTAGGGTGCATAGCAAAAACAATTTGATTGCAAAAACTCATAACAAATGACATATTCTAACGTCGGAATTAAAACTAAAGCTGTAAAAATTGTTTTAGATGGCAAAGTGTGAGATTTCTACAAAGACTTAAATACTCCCCAGCCATTAGTGTGATGGAAAACATGCTCACAAAAATCGTACAGGTAGTGAACACAACACGAAAGATATGGTTTAATTAAAGCTATTAAAAATACAAATTCTCTACAGTTCTTTTTCAAACCGCTTTTGGCTTAAGATTATCTCCCGCAGAGGATGAAGTACAGATTATTAAAATCGGAAAGAATTCGTTTCTTTGTCAATATTAAAATATGTTGTAATTACGTGACCCCAAATTCGGATTTGCATTTTGAGTTCAGCATGGATCATGCTCTTATTTAACTGTACTATTATTAGAGAACGAAAAATGATACTGAATATGGCACATAGCCGAAACCGGTTCGTCTCCAAACCAAACTTGACAAGGGATGATGAAAATTCGTTTCAAAAACCTACATCAAAACACCCTGTCGGAATATCAAATTAAGAATTATTAACACTATTTATAATTCCGAAATTCAAACAAAAAAAACTGTCTGCCAATTTTCGTCCGTAAAGCATTGTTCACTGAAGCCTATTTTCTTGCGAGTCCTGCCCGAATAAGAGACATTGTATGTATATTTAAAAAATTAAGCGAAGTTCCTGTTGCTATTTTCATGTTACTCGCCGCACAATTTAAATAATCAGTATCTAGTTTTCATACACCCATCCCACGACCTGCAGGGTAGTGATGTAAGTGCTCTTGGCATCTGTGAAGGTATGTGTTTTGTGCGTATTATTACTGTTTATGCGAATGCGTTTAAATCGCATTGCGGACGTAAATAATTTTCAGTTTTGTTTTTCATTCTTTTTTGGCACTCGTATATTTATTTCCAGTTAAACGCATTTTTTAGACTACATTTTGCTTTATGGAAGTAGTTATTACGGTGATTGGTTTTTTTTTGCTCTGTTCACATTGATAAACTGGCAAGTTCAACCGGTATTTTTGTTGTTATTGTTGTGGTAGTTTTTATTTTTAATACAGTTGAGTTATTTTTTTGTTCGTAATAAATATTATTGATATTTTTTTATTTATTGTTTAACCCTTCCGCTTGTTTGTAGGATCATTAAGGATAAGGTTTGAAAGTGATGGATGCGTAAATTTGTGATTTATTTCCATATAAATACTTTAAAAACTAAATTTAAATCAATTATTTACGTCAGCCTCTTAACATGCACTAAGCACTTAAATTCTAGACCTAGAATCTGCTCTATTGAAGAAACAAATGTACAGGAGAAAAGTTGTTTTTATTCTTATACAGATTAATAAAGGATTTCTTAGGTAAATCCAAGAATGGTAGAAATAAAGATTACGGCATGCGCATAATTTCCTATTACATTATTTAGTTTGTCTCCTGTAATTGTTGTCAGGTATGTGTCTTTAAGCTGTTTTTAAGAATGTGTTACAATCGAAGGCATTTTACTCGGATAGTTAGTTTTTGAAAAATTGGGTATAGAGTATACGACATTTGTAAGATGAATATAAACGTAAAAAATTAAACTGTGGTGATTATAAATGTCAAAAAAATGTAGTAAACCCAAAGACTAATAAAATTTTTTTTTTGTAATTGACAAGTGCATATATTCAATAGACACAAAACTCAATGGAAAACTTTTGACTAGGATATTTCTTTTTTGCCACCAAGAGTGAAAAGTTTCCCCTTAGAACACAATAAAAAACAATTGAATTTAATGCGAAACCGTTGCTAAATATATAAATGTATATAAATTTCGTATGTGAAAATTATAATTTTGTGGACAACGATGTACATAAAAATCTTTTTAACTTTATTTTAAATTGATCATTATTTTTTGCATTTAACTTCTTATGTTTCGATTTAAATGTATCTATTATGTGAGAGTTGCCAAGCCTGCAATTAAAATCACTGACAGTGGGCTAAGTAAGGCATCAAGTTCAATAATGGAAACGCTGAAATCGTCAATTCATGTGAAATTAAATGAAGACAAGTTGTTGACTTGCAAGCATATATTTGCAAAACTTTTGGCAGGAGCAAAGGACCTTAGAGGAAATTAGACAGTGAAACAACTTTTTTTTAGGTGTCGTATGTACTTCAGTATAAGAGTACTTAATGCAAGAAATACAAAAGTATTAATACATTAACGGGGAAATTTAATCAAATAACAACGCAATATGAAAAAATAATTTGAAGACAAAAATAATAAATTGTTCTACTGTTCCACTTACTCAACTATTTTGTTCGACTGTTGAAAATTATTAGCACATAGAATGCAGTTTATGTGACGATATTTGTGTTACATGCGCAGAAAATTTCAATTTGTATTTCAATCATTCTTGGGTAAATCCTTGACAAAATACCTAACCATCAATCGATAAATTGTGAAATCTATTGTTTATTATTCATAACTGATATCAAATCAATATGACAAGATACGCAACTAGGCAGCACGTCGATATATTTTGTATATATTTGTAGATGATGGTAACATTACCCTGACATTTTGCTGTATATAGTACAACGACAATCTACACGAGTGGTCCGGACTTTAGAAGACCACTTTGATGTGCCGATCACCATCATCGACGGGCGCTATAAGGCAATGAGAACCAATATCTTTTGGCCCAAATTGAACGATATGTATATAGACAGCATATGATTCCAGCATAACGGTGACACGTGCTACACATAAGCCTTCTCCATGTCTATTTATCGCAATGGTAATAAAAATTGGCCAACGCAATCGTGTGAGCTTACCTCTCAAAGCCTTTTACGTGGAGCTTGTTGAACTCGCAAGTCTACCTCAATAAGCTGGAATTGGCAGAGTAATTAAAAATTGGATTTCTCGCAGCTGTGGTAACGGACCAAGCCACAGCAAATATATAAGCGATGTCATGGGCCTTTAGGAAAAAGGTACGCATAGAAATTCTTTATTTATTTTTAGACGTTCCTTGTAGTAAGGGATAATATAAAAAAGTTGTATAGGGATTCTGCACCATTAATTTAAAAAAAAAGTGATTTACTGAAATCCTTTGTGATCGCGCCAGCACTAGTGACGACAAATTTTCGGGTCGCCAAAAATTGGTCACCACGCTATAAATCGCAGATGAAATGCTATTGGACGATCAGAAAATCAAGCTGGGATTGATGCCGCTTTTGCTTACACTCAACCAAGCGTAGCTGTGTGACCACTGCAGGGCTGATGTTGAGCCGCAATCCGGAGTCATTTTAACTTGAGCCGCAATCCGGAGTCATTTTAACGTCGGTTTGTAGTCATGGGCGAAGTAAGGTTACATCACAGCATTCAAGAGATTTAGAAATAGTCGAAGCAATGAACTCATTCTAGTAAACATGCACCAAAAGAGGAAGGCAAAGGTGGGTCTGTCCGCCAATGGTGTTAGTGTCATGTCTATGAGCTACATATCATTCACTTTGACTACTTTGAAGAAGGTAAACCGATCAAATGTTAAAGACATTCGTCATTTATTTATAGCCACAACGACCGCATTCGACGAAACACAACTGGTCTCTCACAATGACATCGAACTTATTGCAAGTTCCTGTACTCGTCATGGAAAAAACCTATAACTTGGGTATCTTCTCCACATTTAGCCATCAGCATCTATTGCATATATCGACATCTGAAGAAATCGAGCGGCGGTAAGAGTGAAGTGCTCGAAAAAGGTTTTATTGTGTTTTATCATGTCATATCTTGCTTTGGAAATTCATTTCCAAATTATTCCAAATTTTTAACTCGGAACTATTTCCAAGAATGCTGCTGAATTATTACATATTTTTTGGTCAATCATTACTGACATAAGTAGTTCTTTATGAATTTAATTTTAATGTTTTTATTTCCTTCTTTAAGCCGTAAGAATAATAACAACGCACGCAAGTACTTAAACATCAATAAATACAGTATTTAAGAGTTATTATTTCAAGCAAGACGTGTTCAGTTGCAGCACTAGAAGAAAGCTTGAAATTAAAGCGATGATTAAGCTGAAATCTTATTTAGTTAAACATTTTTAATAGACTTTTATATGAAGCACAACAAGTGCCCTGTGCCATACCCAGACCTGCTCGTCAACGTCATCACCATAGAGATGATGTTGAACAAAAGATAATAAAGGGTTTCTTTTTGGAGGTATAAAAATTTAAAACTAAATATTTCAAATAAGCTTGAGTTTATTTGAAAATTTCTCATCTGTCATTTTTATTCAAGTTTATATCGAAAGTTCGACCTCCAAATTCGACGCCAACGAAGCCAACTATGATGACCATCAGCCATTCAATTAAAATTTGAGATATTCGATTTTAAATAAAACGAATTTCTTTGCATTTAATACCTGCTCCTAAAAAATACCCTTTAAGAAACAGATACAAGGAAGTCTGTGGGTAATAAAAAAAGGCTTGTTTTGAAAAGATAAGTGAAGTGAAGTGAATGAATATTAAATTTGTAAGTACGCCTTTACGAGGTGTGTTCGAAAACTAAAGAGAAAATTGAAATATTTAGTCCTGCCCACAACAAAAAAAATACTTCTTAGATGGTTCAATCTTGCAAGATCTTTGTAAATTATGTATGAAGTCAGTTGTCCAGCAAGTTGCAACACAAAATGGCAGCCTTTTAAGGTTGACTTCAGTCTCGGAAGCAAGAGTTAGTAGTAGTTAGTGGGGAAACATAATGGTGTAAAAAATCTTAAATTACCACTAGTAATAGGGTGTGAACGAATGAGAAATTCATCGAAATCACTACCAACTACTTTTAATTTCAAAACTATAATTGATCATTATAAACTGTGGCTACTTTACCCACAAATTGCTTTTTATGTCGGAATGTACGTAATTCCCATCGAATCGTAAACACCTCTCGTATGCATTATCATACACAATTCAATAAAAACTGTCTTATTGAAACAAGAAAAAACATAAACGCATTATAGATCTTATGATTTCTGACGGCACACGACATAATGTAGTATTAGCTAAACAATAAACTTAAACACACTTGCCACAATCATTTACAAAGTCATTGTAATCGTAATCAGCAGTATTGTTTGTACAAATGATGATACTCGACGGATTATGTAGTTGAATTTAATTTGCAAGATAACGTTAAATACGACAAAGAAATATGCGTACAAAAGAAATAAAAACATTTTATATTTTAATAAGTAAAAAATAAAAATTGTTCTTAAGATCATCTCATATAGAATAATTGGAAAGATTTGGTTAAATACTCGTACATCCAGAGACTTTTAAATATTCACATAAACTATAAGATTGCAAATTAATTCTTACACATAAAGAAAAATCATGGTTGAGGTAACCATAATTTAAGGGCAACATGTTATGATTGGATTATATGGTTGTAAGCGAATCATATTATTATTGTAAATAATAATCAACATAAATATGAAAATAAGACCAAGTTCCTATCCAAAAATTTCGGCCGTTAAATGTACAGAGATCAAAATGAGGACCAAGTTCTGTACAATACCATCCCATTTCTAAGCAACTTGCTAGTTTGGTAACAAGTTTCCCATTATCCTTTCCCATATTAGAAAGTAAGAAAAATTGCCAAGCTTTTTTGTTCGCTAATGAATGTATAAAACGTCTTTTAACTTAAAGTTTAAGTGTCGACTACACATTAAGGGGGACCCTAGGCTCCCCCCAGATAGAAAGTGTCAGTTTTCTGATTTTTCTCCTTATTCCCCCAGACCTACCTGTATAGGTACAGTGGAAGTGCCCTTAATATTGATGTGTGAGCCATTGAATACGTGCCCAAATTTACACTTTTTACACCTTATTGATATGGTCCTCTAATCAGGCTGTTAAAAAGTATGGATGGAAATTGCTCTTATTACTTTTGGAAAAATTCTAAGCGCTAAGACATTTCATTTTATCAGCGTGGTATTTTTACAGAAGCAAGCTAAAATAATACCAAAAGCAGCTATTGAACAAATAAAAAAGTTGACTGGTTCGCCGCCGAAAGCGAAAAAAAAAACTTTCAAAAACTTGAGCCGCTGGAAACTCTCAAGAGCCATCGCCGCCACCACTTACCACAAATTTCTTAACCATCGCCGCTAAAAGTATCGTTTCGGCTGCTTTCTCTGGTACTTGCTGGAAGTAAACACATACGACATTTTCATTTTAATCCAAAAATGATTGTATAGACACACAATGTATTGAAAATATTTTACTTTCGATTTTTTGACAGAACGATTATTATTAGATTTCACTGTGTTTAATAATCGAACAAATATTTAAGCATTTGTGGAATAGTGTGAAAGGGGCATTAATAGTACTCGTAGTATATTAAATACCAAATCAATTTTATTTATTATTAAGAACATTTTATGATTAGAGTTATTGTATTGTATAAATAAAATATATAGTTTCCTGTAGGAACTTTAGCAAAAAATTATATTGTTCAACACAACCATGTTTCAGTTTTTTTGGTCGAAAGAATTTAATTGTTAAATTTAAGCAATAACCTGTTTATTGGAACTAAAGCAATGGTTAAAATATTTTCATATGCTTATTATATATTTTCCTTAACAATATCTTATTGTACAGGACATACTATGGTTGTCAGGACCATGCCACAACCATGTTTCTTATGCAATGTATCCAAAAAGAATATCGGGGTTTTGATTTTGTGTTGACGTTGTAAAGTGTGGTACGGGGGCGGAGTATGTATATATAGATGAGAAATCGATTTTGGAAATGTCTTTCTTCAATGATAGATTTTGGTGAACGAAAGGGGATACTTCAACTCTAACAGATCGGGGACAAACGCTGATCGCTAACTATAGAATGGCCGTTGCGGCTGGCGTACAAATCAATTGCTAACAAATCTCCACGAAGTAATGCGCGACGCCCTGCACTGCCCCTTCACACCGAGAACAAAACGAAATTGCCATACCCTTTTTTCGATACTTAAAGTTAGGCTGTTATCGGACAGATTATTCGTTTTGCGTTATTATGAGTGTACATTACGATGAAACTGTCCGATAAGGGAAGATGTTCTTTACCTTTTAATGTGAGGTTTATAAATTTGGAGTAGCCATATTTTAAACAACAACAAAAATAGACCGCGTTTATTTTATATTAACGAGCTAAAAAATAATTTTGAAAAAAAAATCACAATAGTTTTTTGCTGGTAAACAAATAAATAAAAGTAAATCCTTACGACACTGTTATCTTAAAAACTAAATTTATTTCTCAAAAGTAGTCGGTTATCGCTCTTACAATGGCATATTTTCAAAAAGATTAATTTTATTTTACAAGAAAGTTGTAATAACAAATAAAAATTAAAGGTCACTTATTCCTCACGTTAGCTAAAGTTACCTTTTATTAACCCGAACTTTAAAGTCAAGTTGTAATAATGGTGCTTAATGCAATATATGGTTGTTTTACACACATAAAAAATGTTATAAATCGGTTTCCATTATAAATATTAAAAAAGATAACCTAACCCCAGTTTATATAAATAAATAATTAAATAGATCAGAAAACTTGGTTAGATTAAACCAGTTTCCTTTGATACATACATTTGTATTTCGTTCTCTGCCAAGGTTCATAAACTGAGAATTCCAAAAACGGCACGCGAAAATTTCCTCGGTTATCGGAATCTTTCTGAATGTTTGATGCGCAAGTAGTACCCTACGCCATATGTCCAAATTGGTTTTATAATGGACGTGTACAAAAGGATTTTGTAGTCCAAAGCCAGATGTGTCTTAAGACCTAATAACCAGTGCAGTTAAATTGTTTATATTATATTATTCGTATGCAATTTTCCCTTCTGTGCGAAAACGACATATTTTTATTTAATTTACCTTTATCCTCCACTTTTAAGACAGTCCTCTAGCTAATAAACATAGGACTGAAGTTATTTGAATGCAACCTTCGGATCTTGATTAACACCTATAAATGCAGTGTCGCATGCAATAATGGACGTATATGTACATATTTGGACCTGTGGGCATATACATACTCGTATATATAAAAGTGACCCTGTTACTTCCCTGCAGAACTTCTGCAGAGATTTTTTCTTTAACGTTCTATCTGTCAAATAGCGCTTAAAAAGCGCTCCTAAAATCAAACTGATAGTCTGAGATATGATGTTTTGCTCAGTAAGATAAGGTTTTAAAAACTAAACAAATAATTTTTCAAACAATTTGTGTGACGTAATCTGACTTAAGTCTGTTCCTGGCTTAGGAATCATGACAATATCAGATATCTTCCAAGAGTATGGATAAAATCCGAATCACAACATGGAATTAAATATAAATAACTAATTTCCAACAGCAGAATTTGGTACGTTTTTTATCATTGAACCTGTAATACGATCAGGTCCGGCCGATTTTCTCATTTCAAGTCTTTCAAATGTCGTTTTAAATCAACAGAACCGAAATTTCATAGGCTTTACTTTATCATGCTAATAGGATATTGGAAATACCAAAAATTTTACTTAATATGGTAGCATAAATTTAAACCACGAAACATCTTTATAATAAATTTATTAAATAAACTAACGTTGACTGAGAGGCAGGATAGGAATTTCAAAAAGCATTAAAGAAACTAAATACAGGTATCACAAAGGCGTTCAGAATTAATTCGCTGGTATCGAAAGTACTTTAAATATTCGTATTTTATTAAAAGTTCCCTGGCCATTCTATTGTTATTTATGTTAAAAGATTTACATTTATAACAAAGTAAAAAACTTTATGGACTTTAAATTGATTTTTAATGCACTAAAAGTTTTACACACTCAAATATTTTCAATAATATGTAAATGAACATAAAATTTTAGTGCAATTCAAAAGAACAAAAAAACCCTACCTTTTTTAGACCCTGCTGTCTGATTTGAAAGGTCTCAACAACATTTCGATTTCTTTCAACGACTAAAGTGCTTTAAGTTAAGTTTAAAGTACCAACAGTGTTTGATCAAATAACTTGATTAGTGGCACGTAACGTTTGAACTACAACGATTAACCTTTTCGCGTTTCATCTTATTGCCTTTTTCTGTAACGACAGCAGCAGCATTAGAGGAGAATAATAAAAATAATAATATAATAAAACACAGACATTATTTTTTAAGTTTCTGTAGATTTAAACGATGTCATGACATGGTAGCTGTAGCGTGGCATATAACTTCTAGACATCCATACACAGACTTGAAGCTATACGAACAGAGATGAAAAGGTATGTAATCATTGAGATATAAAAACTCATCATACTCGTACAAGACTTATATATAATATTAGGTTTAAACATACGCCTTAATTGCGCAAGAATTGAATTTATGCAACTAAGACCTTGATAGTTTATTGAACCAACCATACAAGAATTTTAATAATAAATTGAGCAATTAGTACATTGCCAAAGCAACTCAGATGGAGTGCATTTAGGAAGCAACGAAATTGTGTTCGATGACAAAATCTAGGCAGTTCAATAAAGTTCCTGCATTACTAATCCAATTACATTTTATGCCCCATGTCACCTGTCAAACTGTATATAAAAAATAAAACTATAAAGCAATGGAAGGTGAAATGGTGTTTAGTAGATTTCATGAAAATACGTCTTAAATAATAAATTTCCTTTCTAAATAATTTATTATCTTAAAAATTTTTGTTAAAGCCGATTTTTTCTTCATAAATCCCAAATACACAAACACAAGCTTTCAGGAACGAAATGAACGCTGTCAAATGCTAATTGAGTAAGCTAAATTGAATACGTGGGAACACCAAAGTCTGTGACTTAATTTAAAATTTAATTGCGTTAATTAAAGTGCACATCTGAATTTAGTATAAGACTTCCTTCCGTCACATACTGTAGGCACATTCTTATACTGAAACTATCATCCCATAATTTTTTTACCGCCTTACCAAATATATGTGGGACGGTATTGGATTGGAAGCCAGCTTAAGCTCTGGGGAGTGGCACAGTATGTATTTTAATCGGAGCAGCTTCGACCTCTTGCATGGATTAGGGAAATTGACTCTGCCATACATATCTGACTAAAATGAAATGAAACCATCGGCTTATTGCCAAAGACTACTGCTACCTAGAAAAACTGTAGTCGGATCCAATTGCCCGTCTCCCCTACGAGAGATGACCATGCCTTCAATTCATGCGTGCATAATATTGATTGTGGTATGACGCCCACGATCAAAATTTTTCAATTTGAGCTTAAAGCAACCTAATATCATTGATCTTAACGTTTGCCCTTAACGGTGATCGAAAAGATGACGATTTTTTTTGTTTCTTTGGAAATTTAAATCGATTTCATTCTTTACTACTTCTGTCTTTGGATCTATTTAATCCTACATATACTTTAACATTTAAGTTATTAAGTCTATTATATGACTGTGGCAAACTTTCTGCATATACATAGTTCGATACGACAGTACCACCAAAATTTATTGGAGAATAAAATGGTTCATTGAAATATTCTGGAGACAAAGGACTAAAAATTGTAAGTAGAAATATTTCTATATTTAAAACAAAATAAGACAAATAATAATGATGTTTTCCTACACCCATAACGTTCAATTCCGACATTAGCGGTCCTGCCACGATGGTCTTGAAGAAATATAGGCCAATAGTATCGCTTCATCAAAACAACAATATATTGTGAATGTATTACTTGCTATTGAACCGCATGTAGGTTGACGCCGTTTCTTATGCGGAATTTCTACTTGCTAGCATAGTCAGTAACCCGAAAATGCTCATAGTCGTCAAATATAAAACTTTGGTCAAAATTGGGGTGCTCCGCTCTGAATCGAACTTAGCGAACAAACGGCTGGTCGATGGTCATTAACTTGCAGCTACTGGGTCAGATGCGATTCGTATCTCAAGTACAAATCCAAAATTGGGTTGTTGCAGCCTATGAGCGTCCAAGTTTTTGTGCATGGCTAGGCATCGACTGGTCGGGTTTTCCTGCACACTTTCAAGAACATGGGCTATGTTCGCGGCCAATCTGCCAGCCCTGTCATCTAGAGGTGTTTGATGATTGTTTACCGAACCAATTATCTCATCTTTGGTTACTAAAGGGCGAAACCTTTGCTCTAGCAAACTTTCATTTCAATTATAAAGTTTTCTTATTGCGGCGTAGTTACGCAGTTCCTCTTAGGGCATATCTTCTTGGAAATAATCCCACCTTGATTTATTGCTATTAGGGGGCTTTAGGGAGCCAGCCCCCGAATATTGTAAGTCTAGCCAATAACTTCCACAGATAACACTAAACTAGACTAGTTGTTGGTTAGGCCCCTGCAATGACTTTGGCTATGATTATAAGCCAAACTGCGGAAAGATTACTGCAACTCAACGGAAGAAGTCAATGATACAAATGGGTGATGTTGGCTGTATTTAGTAGTAAGACCACCGTCTGGGTAGGCCATCATATGAGGGACTGATGTTGATATGTATCACATTTGTCTAGTGTTTCATGCCATAACCAACGAAATCAAAAGTGATTCAAAATTCTTTGAGAAATAATGAAAAGTGCACCTTCTGTTAAAGTAACCCGCATATAACGTTAGTTACATGCTACTATTCTCTGTACACATGAAAAATCTAATTCCTATTGTGCCACAAAACAAAACAAAACCAACTTAATCATCTATCTCATCTTCATCAAAAGCTTTTAAGTTGTCATATTGAAAATAAAAAATATAAAACACGCAACAGCCATAAAGTTTAACACATAGACTTCGCTCAGGTTGCGTTAGTTACACTTACACAAAAAATATCATGCCAGTGGCATATCATTGCCAGAGTCATCCAAATCGTTAAAATATTTTCATCTTTTCAAACTGATTGACACACCTACAGAATCAAATCCACACTAGTTGGGTACTAATACATGTGTATTTGTAACAGACATGTTCTCATACTCGAAAACAGGTTGCGTATTTGTGAAGTGAATTTAAAGCTTAAATGGTTTAGAACAAATAAGGTATGTGATCAAATTCACTTAAGGGATTATTGAATTAAATTCAATTGAATGGATATTGTTATGTTAGAGTGTTATTGAAAGGATATCATAATGTTCACCAAACAGAAGTGAATTTTAAAATAAATAAATTATTTTCTTAAATGTCTTAGAGCAAAGCTAGGAATTGACTAGAATTGCTACCGATAATTTCCAGCGCTAATTTCAATTTACGTTTGTAATAATTATTTCAACAAACAAGCTACCCAAAGCTGATCCAACCCGGTAGCTTTCACGGTGTTTATAGAAACTGAGCATCACTCAAACCAAATTTTAGAGGATATGGGTAAGCATTTAGCCCCAAGCTCGTCATCAGGTAGACACAAAGGTATTGGGTGCCGTACCAGTGTGTAGTGTAAGAAGTTTTGACTTATACCTCTTTGTGGTAGCGGCCGGTAAGAGGTTCCTGTCTCGGCTAGGAGTCTAGCTAAATAAGTCGGTTGGAGAGAAGTTTACGCTCTTATAAAAATCCCTAATCTACGGTGGAACAGCATACGGTAGGGATGCGTGGCCAATGGTTCTTGGCTTTTAGTATTGGAACTCCGGATACCAGTCGATTTTTAATACAGACTTACCCGTGCATATGTAGCTCCGTGTAGAGGAAGGGAGGAATCAGGAAGCGATGGAATAAAATTCCTGGTGATGGGTGGACAGGTCAATCCCTAAGGTAACCCTAAGGTGCTGAACTATGTGATTCAAATAAGGAAAACGAGGCCTCGCTAGAGGATGATAAGTTTATCTCGCTAGGAACTCCGGTGCTTATAGGCCAATGGTGGAATACTGAAGAGATCGACAAGAAAATTTTGCAAGGGGTGGACGAGCCAATCGACAATGATACTCCTGAGGAAGTGTCTAGCACTGGCTACCATACGGATTAGGACTAAGGGCAGACCCTTATTAATTGCGAATTCCATGGAGGACCTAAGCCTTCGACTAGTAATTACAAGAGAATCAGAGATGATAAGAAGGCCGACAGTTACCAGTTGACATTCTAAGATCACTACAGTGAAGGGTAAAGACTAGTGTTAGCACGAAGCTAAATGAAAGTAAGATAGTCGTACGCTATAAATCGGTGCCTGAAATAAATTCGTGAAAAGTAAAATAAGAAGTCAGCTTCGATATCACCCCTACATTAATATTAATTATTATATTCCGAACCCCTTAAAAGATTAAACCTATTTCGCCAATTGGGCGCTGCTTAAGTTAAAACAATTCTGATTTCGAACAAATAGTTATGGTGCCGAAGGAGTGATTGAGTGAATTGTTAAAAAATTAGCGCCATGAAATGGTCTACGACATTTGACAGCGGTTCATATTGTAAGACTTATTTTGGCTAAAATGTGAAGGCGTTTACATCAGTGTGACGCGGTTTCAAAGATGTAAAACTGATCAAACAACTAATCTAGCGAATGAGAAGTAGAGTAACCGCAATATCGCGCTCCGCTCATGTAATTTAAGATGCTTGGTTCCTTTTTCTTGAGGTTATGCCTTAATTTTCAACAAGTTAGAAATTACAACCAACAACAGAATAATACAAATTGTCTCAATGTCTCAGTTATTCTGTGCATTAAAAATCGCCACAAATTTTCTAAATGATATTAATTAAGAACTTAAAACTTATATATCAGCCCATTTGGCTGTTGAAAAAATATTAAAAACTTGTTCGTGTAATTCTAGACTTCTAACTAATCTTGAATACCCTTATTTTCCTTTATATTCCAAGCATACAATCTCATTTCCAAAAATAAACATAATCATATTCATCGATTGCTTCACTTTACAAAACAATAGACAAGGTGAAATAATAACTACAACTTCTTCTTTAGCCCTTTTTAAACGCCAACAAATGATTGTCACAGTCAACGATTTCAAAGGCAACAAGCAGCAAAAATCAAACAAAAGATAAAATCAAGATTTTATAATGAATCTTTCAAAAGTGATTGCTTACTAAAGCTTTAGGAATATTGATATCTGCCAACAAAAAAACACACAAAAAATATACCCCACATCAAACATTAGGCGCTGGTGCCGGTAACTAATCTTTTATCTTTGCATTAGAAGCATGTGTACTGCAATTCAAATATGAACTCTATTGTATTGCAGTTGGTGAACGTTATTGCTAAATCGCATAGACGGCACACAAGTCACAATAGACAAGTCGATTATACGTTTTCATGTTTGCCAAATAATTTTAAAGACTCAAAATCTGGTTGACGTATAACTTTATAAACCAAATCGACAGGCAAACAGTAAACGAGTGTTATGTACACAGGGGATTCTAATAAGGGCGGGTCGATGATCAAACAAGTTGGGTAACATGTGTTAATGAAGTTTTTATTTTTATTTCAATTGTGGCGTATTGGCACAGATCTGGGACTTCAGCAAACCTCTCAAGTAGAAGTTTAGAGATAAACGAACCTTTTCGTTCGAAAAGAAATGAGTTGGCATTTATCTGTAGCCGAAGATAGTGATGGACTTAAAACGTTGATATCCTAAAAAATACGGACAAATAAAGCGCAGCCATCAACAATTTTTCGTGGTTGCATTGCCTGCTGGTATAGCTCGCTTGAGTTTTCGGCCGTCTTCCGACCGCTAATTTGGACCGGCTGCGCAATTTTCTAACTTCCATTACTTAATAATAAGCTGGCAGCTCCACACCCCCCATTCAAGACAAATACTTATCGGTCATCTCGTGAACTGTAAGACTAACACTTTTATATTGTAAACCAACAATATCAAGCCAAAAGTCGGCGAGACTAAGCTAGAGGGCGTGGCTTTGTCCATATAAAAGAAATCATTATTAGAATGTATTTGGGGAATCTTCAAAACTTGTGTTAATTTGCTACAGAATTGCAGCAACTTGAATCCCTAAACTTGTTGTGAGTTCATATGTTATCACGGAGAATGACTATGCTAACATTGGGTGGAATGCAGTTCCCCATATTCAAATTTTTGATTTAGTTGGCCATGTATTTTACCAGGGAAACACTGGCGCAAAACCGAAATCTGCTATGGCACTCGGACCCGCATTCCAAAAAAATAAACCGTCATTTATTGCATCATTTGGTTATGACTGTAAGACCAACTCTTATTTCGATAAGAGCATCAAAACGCACGGCCTATGGCTAATAAATAATAAGAGACCCAACTCATAAAGTAATATGCCAAACAATAAAGTAATTTTGAACGACTTGCTGTCTACATATTGCCAAAACATTTTTGTATTTTACAACTTCCATAGAAGTGATTGGAAGATTTTATGAAAATGATATGCCCAAGACAAAGAGAAAAAATCAACACAAAAATCTTAAAACCAATTTTTAAAGCATTGTTTGACATGACGTTTAATAATATCCAAAACGATCAATAGTCGTACAATAAAACGTCATATGTATGTTTATGTTGTATTTAGAGAATGAGTTGTTGCTTTGACTATCACAAAAAAAAACTTTAAATAAAGCAAAAAATGAATTAAATAATAATAAAATATGCAATTAAATTAAAACGGAAGCTACAATAAAACACAAACAATAATTTTATTAACGCAGACTCCCATAAACAGTTGTGGTCAAAATGTTTGCAATTAAATTTATATCATCACTGACAAATTGGACTCGAAACTTTTTTCAATTAAAATACTTTTATGGTTATTAATTTGATCTGCACTCTGGAGTTGAATACTACTCACAGAATGTTTTCTGTTGGAACTAGAAAAAAGACTGTGGGAAAGAGCAAAACGGCAGTAGTGATTGTGGATAGAGAAGACATCTCCAGGGACTTTCTTTTAATGTGTTGTGTGATTCACTAACCAGTCGAGCAGAACATAGCGATTAACATGTGAAATGCAAAACGTTCGAGGGCAACATGTTATGATTAAAATATACGGTTGTAAACAAATTATATTATTATTGTAGTTAATATGTAATTATGTATACTAAGAACATTTTACGGTTGGAGTTAAAATACTTTAGTTGTGGTTAGAATCTTAGTAAAAATTTTAATTTTATTAATGAAAAGCATTAAATGATTAATTGTAAACCATCTACAATCTACATTGAATCAATTTACAGTAAATCATAAAATAAGAAAAACTAACAAGAGTTTCGGATTCTTTAACACATCTGTCATCCATAAAAATAAATGCAACCTCTGTAAGTGTTAAGGTTTGGGTCTTAGGAGCGTGACAATCAACTCCTAAAGGTAGTGGCAAGACCTTGGTTCATATTCATGTTTTGCTTTATAGTAATAAAACAGATCTACCATGCTTTTGGATATAAACCACAGCCACCACGTGCACTTCCGGAAACGCCTCTCACCAACAACCAATCTGGAACTTATTTCCAAAGGGGCTACTAGTTCCCGTGTTACCATTGTTTATATCGTTACTGGTCTGGCTTAGAAAGTACTACCTTCGTACAGTTTCAGGCCCCAAACAAGCCTCGGAACGGGTAGCAATACATCATAGTGGCGGTATAATCAAGTAGACATGTTTCCAAGAGCGTACCATCTGGACAATAATATATAGGGTAGGAAAATTAATAGAGCCGTGCAGCAGCTCTTAATAAAAATATTACTAATTTAACGAGGTTCCATCTCTAACAATGCTGTCGCCATTAAAGCTGAAGTTCAAGAAAGACGTCATTACCTTTAATTAAAGAAGTAAGTTAGGAATATACTGCTTTCGTCCAAATGATGAAACGAAACCATCTTTTTGAGAACAATGCTAGTGGATCTCATCTACAGCGTATCGTACGGAAGCCATATCGATGAAACCTAAAGAACCCGGTATACTCTATTTGTTTAATAAGCTTACCATGCTTCAAATAATCCTAAAAAGTATAGAACAAATTATAAGTTCCCTTTTTAGACCATGGTGTTACATTAACCAACGTCTAATACACTAGAAAGATACAATCATCGTTAGCCACTGATCATGCTAGCATCGCGGAGTATTTTTAATGATTATAATTTACCACTCACCACAAGAGACTCATGTATCTTAATATCTAAAGCCCCGGCTATTGGTGAAGAAAAAAAAGACACTATCATTGCAATAGTTTATTGCAAATAGTTTATGTATTGCCAGATGTCGGCCGATCAAGTCAATATTATTTGTTTATTTAAGTTTATTATAAACATTCAACTCTTTAGGGAAGTTATCAGGCTGACGCCTTTATTCAAATATTGTTCCTAAAGAAGAGCATCGAAGGTGTTCAAAATATCGAAAAGAAAAATAAAAGCAATTGGTTTACTTGCTAGCTGAGAATTGTCTAAAAAAAATCCAACAAGAAAGTTGCAATGGCTGCGTTCTTCGTGTTTACAGCAGACACTAACGCAGAAGAAATACACATAGAATGCTGAGGAGGTGCACAGCAGCACAGAAACTGCATTCTATTCTGTCCAATCAATAAATTTTTGTATTCAAACAAATTATCGTATTAAAAAACAGTTTTTTTATCTTAACCGACCGACTTAAACGACTAAGTCTAAATAGAAATTATACAAATATTAATTAACAAAACGAAAAGAAGTTTTATTTAAATAAATATTTTCCCTAGAGCTTGAATAATAATAAATTTGAATTTACTATTTACGCTGAAAACTCAAATACTTTATCTGAGACCAGTGTAAGCCACTATATACACAATTGGTTTGTATAAGGAACAGTTCGTCTAAAATTAGGACCCCATAAAATTTAAATTGAAGAGAAAGGACCATTATATGGATATTCGGAATAAAAAGCCAATTATTTTCATATTAAAATATTACAAAATATGGGTTTCTCCATTAGGAATTAATTTTTAAATATGATTATCAATAATATTTCTACTCGCCTTTATTCATTGTACATTTTTTTAATATCCCTCGATTTCATTTCTAAACTTACCATATATTTTTCAATAGAGCGAAGTACGTTACAGTTTTGTGTATAAAAGCTTTATCACTGTCATATTTATGAGAGTATTTGAATTATTTAATGTTACACGTTTCTTTGCAGAGACATGTGATATCTAATGAATGCAAAAATTGTTTTTAAGACTTTCTACTTTAAAATCCTTGCTGACTTCTACGTTTCTTGCTTAATTTTCACTTTTTTTACAACTAAGGTCCACGAAAGTACAACAGAACAAGTTCAGGCCTAAAAAATACAGTGTGTTTATTACACGCAATCATTCGCGCTGTTTTTACCCCATTCATAACTTTACTTTCTATAATCATAAAATAATGAAACTTGAACCGTAAGGACTCTACGTATAGGCAACCTCTTAGGCCAAGTTTGAAAATGGTTGCCATAAAAGCTCCTCGAGATATGAAGGTGTAAAAACCTCATATTTTAGTACATATTCACTGACTCACTTACTCATCAATATTATGAGACACTTCCACTGTAGCTGAGAGCTGCAATTTGGTATTCAGGTAGTACTTGGGGAATTAATAAGCAAAAAAATTTGTATAGGACACTTCCACTATAGCAAGAGAGTTGAAATTTTGTCTACAGATAGGCTTTGGAGAATAAGTAATGAGAAAAATGAAGACTTTTCATCTAGGGGACTAGGCTTCCCTCTTATTTGTATGAAGCATGTCTACTATAGGTGGAGAGCCGAAATTTGATATAAACTAACCGTCTGTCTGTAAGCTTTAAGACAAAAAAGGTTTTATACAAACAAAAATAACGCGGAAAAAAGCACTCAGATCCGCACAAAAACATAAATGTCAAAATAGGGCCGATTCCTATTCAAAAATTTCGGCCGTAAAAAGTACTTAGATCAAAATAAGGACTAAGCTAGGAACTTGCTAGCTTTTCCTAAAAAAGGGATGGTATTATACATATAAGATACTTCGTCATCATTTTGATTAAGTACTTTTTACGGCCGAAATTTTTGGATGAGAACTTGATCTTATTTTCGCATTTATGTTTTTGTGCGAATTCAATTTAAAGATAACATTAGCACAACAATCTGGAACCTAATTTCGTGTCAGGATACAATTTTATACGATTTGCAACACTAATTATTACACTTTTTTAATGAAGGCCACGATGCTTATTTTTTCACTCACGCTTTCGGCATTTTTAACTAATTTTTATATCTTTGTTTGCCATCGCGTGTATTAATTTCTAATTACAAGTTTGGAAGATATTTCCTACAACTGTCATTTGGAAATTTTTGACGCATAAGAAATTTGTAGCTCTTATGAAAACATGGCACAAGCAACCAGCGCAATTTCAAATAAATTTTTAAGCCCTACAGTCCGTCCCTATTTTATATGAACCCATTCTTACTGAACTGAGTCAACAATGAATACATTTTTTGTACTGTTGTATGTGTTTGATGCTAAAAAAAAGCAACTGAGGATTATATAAATCGGATTTCATTTAAACTGATATGTGGATCATGTCGTCAGTTTGTGTTTAACTCTAATTTTTCTTTTTAAATAATTTAATGGTTTAAATAATGTCATGCTTGTCATTTCCGTTTTGTTTATTTAAATTATTTTAAATATTTTAGTTGTTGTTGTAATCAAAGTGTAACGTATAATCTTGACATATATCGTGCACGTAATGCTTGTATTTAACCAAACCAAGCAGCATCATATTATTTTAGGCTAAAGCTAATTTGTGTGAATTGTTGAATGTAAAAAAAAAATTATAAATAATTGTGATAATTGCCATTAGAACTAGATTAGGCTATATATGAAATTGAAAAATAATATTTCGAACATCATTGACCACTGGGTTTGTTTCAATCGAGCGTTTTGGTGTTAAAACAGGGAATTTCAAATTTGAATAAAACACAGAGAAATGTTTTCTATAACCATGAAATGGGCTCAATGTAAAATATAGTTTTATAGCATTAAATGCCAGTTCATACAGAGGGTTTTATTTTTAAATTGCGTGTTTTCTCAATTCTGTTTTAAAGCTGCTACGTAAATTCGTTTCCATTTGCACTCTAGACTCTCATTACTTTTTTTGTCGTTTAAGGCATTAAAGGACATTGAACACAGCAGACTTCACGGCTACACGACTACTAACGCCGCAGACTACAAATGTCGCCCTGTAACCAGCTACTTAGTTATCTTGAAAATGGCACTTACATAAAAATTTTAAAATATTAATAGCTGTTGCAACAATTTATTTATATTTCAGTGGTGCCACTTTAGAATTATTACTTTTTCAAAGTTCGGTTTTTTTGGAACAAGCCCTGTGGTTGGGCGGGCCTGTGAAGTTCAAAATATAATCGGATATATCTTCCGAACTGTAAGGAGTAACAGTTACAAACTATTTACTAAAGTTTATAAAAAGACCTTTCCATCGATGCAAACCATTTTCAAGTGTGGATTCAAAAATAGGTTAGTTAGGGGTAAAAAGAATTTTATGCACGGCCTTTTCAATTCGTCTGAAATATTGAAAAATTCATGTAAGTACATACTTTATGTATATATTCTAAGAGGAAAGACAATAAGCTTTTATTTGATGTATAACATCATATATAGGGGCGAACTTAATTCACAACTTTTGTGCCCCGCTCGATCGAATGCCAATGTGAACGACAAATAATACTATTAATTTTTAATCAAAATGAAAGTTTGAGACTTTGAGTCTTATCGGGGAGGTGCACACAATCTGGACTTAAGTCCAAAAATATACATGATTCTAGACAAGTCCATAAGCTTCCCTCAATATAAAAAAATACAATTACTCATTGTGAATACATGTATATAAAATAAAATTAATTAATTTATTTTTTTTTTAACCTGCAGCCGTGTTGCCTTGTTGTAGTCGGTAGCCTGCTGTATTTTATGTGTTTGAATCATGACACGGCGTCTTGACTAGCCATAAATCTGTTTAGCCATCGTACATTTTGCTGCTCGCACAGAAATATGGCTAGTGATCACCGTCGCTGTTGATGGACGGAACGTGGCCAAACAGAGTTGTCCAATAGAAAAAAATTTTAGTATTCAAAACTAAGGTAAAGAATTTTGACATTTCTTTTTTGTTATTTTGAATATAGGTGGTATTCACCGTTTGGTGCAAGTGATCTTGCGAAAGCGCAACTGCAAAATATAGAGGTTTTATAAAGCCATGATCATTTGAACAAAACACTGAATACGGGTAACGTAAATATAACTTTTAAGATTATTATATAAACTGGTTTCCAAAATTTTCACCACAGAACGTTTTAAGTGGAGAAACAAAAATACTATTCCTTTGTTAAACAACTGTTTTCAACCGAAGCAAAGTACTCTCAAAAATTAACAGTGAGTAGTCATAACAGTGAGTAGTCATAAAAGTGAGTAGACATGTATGTATATACGGCACACATGGCAATGAAATTTAAAAATTTTTATTATTCTTTATTTTTTTGGTTTTGAAGTACATAATATAAAAGTCTTTAACGCCTAATTTTTATTAATTTACATAAAAAATAGTTTTGGCACTCTTTAAGTTATTTTTGGTACTATTTCCATACAAACCTGGCACGGAATTAAAATTTTCAAAACCCGTCACTTGTGAAATACGATAAAACAAGGAAAAAATACGAGAGGCAGATTTGTAATGTCCAAAATTGCCTCCAAGTCCCAATTACTGCGTTCTCTTTTTCTACCCGTTTGCTAACAATCTCGAAAGTCGTGACTGCCTACCCTACAAAAAAAAAAAAAACCCTGGCACTAAAAAAGTTCACCTATATATAAACTATTGTAGTGAACTGATGAGACACTGAAACGAAACATTTATTAAAATAAATTTTCTTTTCAACTAAAATTCCTTAGCAAACCCCTACTGAATTTTTACCTCTGCAATTTGAAATATTTAAATGTTTGTAATCTCATGTTTAAAATGCATTAAAACTCACTGAAATCAATTTGACATAATTTCGTGCAACACACAAACGAATACAAAATAAAAGAAGTGTTTTAAAATTTTTTTTTCAAATTAATTTTTCACTCCACATCTCAAAATTATTTTAACACAAATAAAGAATTGCTAAAAACTACAAAATTTTTTAAACAAATTTTAGTTAAAAAAAATATATAGAACAAAAACTTACCCGTCAATGTAACATTGACATGCATTAAACCAATATGGGTTCCTATGCGAGCTGGTAATTTCTCACGCGAGAACGCTTTATATGGTGCTATAATTGTCGTATGTGCAACATGCCATGCTGAACCGAGTCTTGTGACTACATGAAAAGATTTATAGAAAAAGAATTTTTAAATTAAAAACAAAAAATATGGAAAATTTGTGTAATGAGTAGTTAGGAAAGGGGCAAACTTAAAATCTAAGCTGGTATAAATATATAATTTAAATAAACAATTGTGTGTTATTAGTTAGAATATATAAATTGTACACCTTGGCCACCATAAACGGCACTACATACGATTCTATAAGGAAGATCTTTATGTTTTAAATAAAATAAATCACTATTCGGTTTGCTGTGCATAGCAGAAAAGTATTTATTCAATTTTATACGTTTGTAAGAAGCAAATAAGACCATTCTCGAGTGCACTATGGGGTGGTCATAAAGTAACGCATCTCAGTTATATAAAATTTTTAAACACTTCAATATTTTTAAAGAATATTTAAGAAGAGTATTTTGTGATGCTTTATAAAAAACATAATACACTAAATGCTCTATTGGCATCTCATAGGTAGTGCTATAGTCTTATTCTCCTGGGCCTACATGTATACAAAATTTCTTTGCGCTACATTGGATGTACTCCATAATATTGATGAGTGAGTCGGTGAGTCAGTAACTATGTTATAAAATATGCTATTTTTACACCTTCATATCTCCGGAAGCTTTTATGGCAAAATTGTAACTTGGCCTATGATGTGACCTATACGTAGAGTCCTTATGTTTCAAATTTATAATTAAAGGAAGCAACCTTATGTGGGGCTAAAAACAGCGCGAATGATTTCGTGTAATAAACACACTGTGTGCATTAGGCCCGAACTTGGCCTAGCGCAGTGCCGTACGATTTAATCATGAATACATGTCTGCTAAGCTCATACATTATTATACTCGTATGTTAATCGAACCTGCCAAAAACTTATACCAAAATATTTAACTCTGTGCAGTATTGCATGGTGTTCCTATTTATAAAATTATACACAAATTTTGCGATGTTCTGAATGTTTGCCGATATAGGAGGTTATTATTAATTTGTTTGATTTTTAAATATTTTTTAAGTAAAACTTTTCAGATTTGGCCCTTTAAGTTTATATATTATTTTTATTTCGGATGGAATTTTCCGACTTTAACGATATATGTATTTTCATATTGGCTCGTCTTAATATATGGTTTGCTTTTAATATTTCCGTTTTTCCACTCCTACTTTGACTCTGGTAACAGAGTTTTGACTGTAACAATTTTTTTTTTAATTTTTTCGATTTTAACGCTTCATTTAAGATTTTATATTTTAAATTTTGACGCTCTATCAGATTTTATAATTTTTCGACTTAAATTAATTTTTTTTTTTTAATTTAAGCGTTTTTTTTCTTTTCGTGAAATACTTGCGATTCATTACAACTTTTGAAGATACTCATGATTTTGCTGCTTTTTGCAACCTTCGACTTTTTTGTAATTATTACAGATCTTAAATTTCCCAATTTACTTATCTAAGCAAAAACACCAACAACAGCACTGGACAAGTCATAGCTGTCTTTTCTGGCTGTGTCAAATCATATATAAATATGAAGTACAAAAATGGGAGATCTTTTAATGCTTATCGGTATTATTTTGGTTTTTTTAAACTATATTTTTAAGTTTTTTTTTGCATTTTAGATTTTCTGAGAAATTTGTGATTTGTGGTGAAATTTAAATTTTCTTGGTGATTTTAGAGTGAAATATGAAATTTTGATACAATTTTGATTTTGACGTCTTGTTAATGCTTATAATTTTTGAGAAATTTTAACAATTTATTAACAATCGGTTTTTAAGTATTTTTGTAAAAATTCTATTTTTGGTAATTTTTAATTTCTTTTGGCAATTTTTCGATTTTTTTGGTGAATGTGGTGAATGTTGGATTTATGGCGAAATTTTTACGTTTTCACGAATTAAATTTTTTCTATAAATGTTGGTATTTAATTTGATCTGTAACTGTTTTCAATAGCTGAGCATGATTGTCGGTATATTTTATAGGATTGTCAAGTATATTTTATAGGATTGTGATGCATATGATGAGCGTAAATATCACATATTAGCGATTTCAAATAGCAAAAATTTTCCGAACGCACCTATAAGTTTTGGTCCAACTTCTAAGTCCGTAAAGTAATGTAGAGACTTTCGAAAGTTGATTTCAATCTAAAACAACAAAATAAGGAGATCGTTAATTGGACTTTCCTAGCTACAAGACTCTACAATATTAATTCTATTACAACGGAAAGGCAAACGTAATATATCCGTGGCATCTTTGGTCAATGTTATAAGAGCAAAACTATGCTGGAGCGTAATAATCTGTCTTCATTTTATATCACAATTCTACTTTATTAAGAAGACTACGTTTCCAATTTATACTGCGCTCTTTCAGGTCTCAGTGTATTTCGTTAATAGATTCAACAATATTTATAATTCTCATATGTATTTATAGCTAATAATGATACCACATCATTTTTAATATCTTATAATTTATAGTTTGAAGATATTTTCGTAAAAATAAATTTTGCTTTTTATTTTATGACTGTTTATACTCACTTAATATGACTAGTCCCACAAAAAGACTTAATGTGACGGTTGAGAATGTTGTGAATTTCTATAATAAAAAAAAAAGAAAAAGCAATAAATAATTTAAACAGAATTTGGTTTTTGAAGGGAAACAGATTTTAAAATAGATTCTGACATGTAAATCGACTTGTCTTAATGTTAAATAGAATGTTTGTAAAAGCAACATAAAAAAAAAGTTGCTCGAATAAAAGATAACACAGGGAACGCTCATACTGTGGCGCGAGATTTGCTAGTCGATAATGATACTCGTACATATGTACCCATGTATATTAATAAAAAATATCAGTTAAATTTACTAGAATTGACTTTTATTTTCATGATAAGCCGTTACATTTAAAATAAAGGAGCTTTCATATGGGAAGTTGTTGCAAAAAGGGCACCTTTTACCAGTGGTGGCTAGGATTTCCCCCCTTATTTGTATGGGAAACTTCCACTTGGTAGGCCTTGGAGAATAAGTAAAGAAAAAAATTGCCACTTTTCATCTAGGGGACTTGTTTATATGAAGCATTTCCCCTATAGGTAGAGAACTGAAATTTTGATATACATATGTAACTCAACCGTCTGTAAGTTTTAAGTTAAAAGAGATTTAATTATACATTATCAAAAAAAATAACTGGAAAAAAAGTACTCCGATCCGCACAAAAACATAAATGCAAATATAAGGCCAAGTTTCTATCCAAAAATTTCGCCCGTGAAAAGTATCGATATCAAAATGAGGACCAAGTGCTTTATATGTACAATACCATCCGATTTCTAGGCAAATTGCTAACTTGGCAAAATTGTTTGTAACTTTGTAACATGAAACAGGATTACGGGAAAAATGAAGCTAGTAAGTTGCCTAGAAATCGGATGGTATTTGTTTTTCCGCGGATTTACAATTTTCAAAAAACATGTATTAATGTTGATTAAAAAATCCTAATCTAAAGGAAAAACAGTTTTTGTCAATCTGTATTTGGGGGTAATATATGCTGCTTACTTCCTTTCACAGTATTATACAAGTGTTTAGGCTTTTGTTCGTTCTGACTGAAAAAAAAATGTAAAGTAAAATATTCTCATTACATTGTTTGGCTACAGTGTCGCACATCTGTAAAAATGCAACCATAATTAAATGAAAAGTATACGTATTTAGAGCATATTAAAAAAAAATTATGAGAAGCACAGGACGGTAAGATTTTCCTACATACTTTAATAGACTCATAACATATTGCTTTCACACTATAATACTTTCTTATTTTATTTAAATTTTCGACTAGTCATTTTACTTAAACTGATCGTGTGATAGGGGCTTTATGCAGCAAAGACACGTGAATCTATTTTAATTAAGCCAGTATTACCACTATTATTTTAAAAATTTTGATTTTTGTTTAATAATTTTTTCAATTAACTGAATATACAAGTGCAAAAATATTCATAATTACAAACAGACGTTTTACGAAATGCCGAAATTTAAATGGAATACAACTAACAAACCATAACTTTTCCCAATAAAATATAAAAGTTAAACAAAAAATTATTTGTACGATTCAATAGAATAGAATATTTAGTATTAAATTTTCAACCAATCCAACGAACATTTTGATGTAACAAACAATTGTTGATAATTTTTTTTTATGTTTAGGAATTTTTTTTTATGTTTTATGTTTTGAGCCGAAATAACCGAATGTTCAAGGAGTTATTAAATTTTACAGATCGATGACTGGCTTCACGAAGTGGGAATGCAATATCGGATGACAAATATAAAAAATGTTATATAGACTGTGTTGTTGTAAAGAAAACTAGAAACTAGAAACTAGAAAAATAATAATCAGTTTATCCAATGACTAGGCTTAGATTCTGGTTCTATTCTAGCATCTTGTCCCAAAACTTCAAACCCCTAAACTGCCATCACGCGAACTCTAATTTCTGCATTAATGGCCAAGTCTTAATTGTATCCCGCTGAAGCCACAAATCTGCAACATTAACAAGTTCCAATTGCAGTACGAAAAGCTGTAACTCTTTGTGTCGTCTTATCATTCAAATTCCATTAAGGAATATGCGCTAAATATTCTACGGCCTCATTAAACTCTGCAAAAGTTAGTTTTTCTGCTAATGATGGATTAGCATAGCTGTAAGTGTGCTCTCTTTTACAATATTCTATTTGTTGTCAGATTTTTGTCGAATTTTTTCAAAAAAATCAAAAAGAAAATCAAAATAAAATAAAAAATAACGTACCCTAATACATAAACAATGTGTGAGTCGCCGTAAGATTATAGAAATAAGCTAATAATATTTCATTATAAAATTTACACAAGTACACGCAGAGAAAAACCATGGTTGGGTTACTATCACGACAACAATATTTTGTTCGCTATAATAATATTATGTTATCTAGAACCATTATATGTTGTGTTGATTTGCATCCATAAAAATTACATCATGGTTGAGTTGAACAATAAAAATATATGCTCAAATTCTGACTGCAAACAAAGTAATTTAACTACAGAAAAATAATATAACGTCTCTAGTCATAAAATATGTTTAAGAGACGTAATATGTAATTAAAGTATGAGGGTGCTGTATCTAGCGCATTGACTCTTAAATATTCGAATCTTATTAAGAGGTCTATATTAATAGTGTCTACAATAATGATATAATTTGTTTACAACCATAAATAATTCAACCATAATTGTGCTCTTATATTATGGTTACCTCAAACATGTTCTTTCTTTGCCTGTAACTGGTGTCTATTAATTAATTTGATCAAGAGATGGGACGAGAAATATATTACTATTGGATGGCGTTTTTTGTTTCTCACACGCATGTACGCATACGTTAACGTTATCAAAAATTAGACACGATCACAAACATTCATGGCCACGAGATACTAAAGCAAGCACATCAAATGAACAAAATCTAATCTTCATATATTTTTAGTATCAAAACATATCCAAATATTTTATTATAACTTGCTGTAAATAATTTAAACATTGAGTTTAATGTTTACTTCAGTTTAAAGGTGTCATTTGCAGACTGCAATAAAATGTTCATTAAAAAGTTATAAAGCAATTTAAAAATATAAAAAAGAAACTTCTCCTATAAAATAAGAATTTCGTGTGTTACGTTATTTGCGCGGTGTTTAAGCTATTTATCTATAACTTGTATAAGATCAATAGTAGATTACATTTAAATTTTTATTAAAAAATTCCAAGAAATTGGAAAATATAAAAAATCCTCGGCTAGTAAATTTTTTTTTGCGGGTTACATTCTTTTAGAAAATGAACAGCTGTTCAGAACTAATTAAAATACTTAATTGTTATTTACAGTCAAAATATCTTTAGTTCTGGCGTTACATAATACATTCTATACCCAAATCTGGTAAAAGCCACAAAAAAATTTTTGGTGACGGCACGCTCTATTCTTTTCTTCAACATCAGCAAAAGCATTTATTGTTGTAAAAACTCAACCCTCCTATTAAATAGTAGAGTGTTCACACATGCGCCTTATCTGCGTAATTAATAAATATACGAAATTAAGGCCTTAATTGGGCTCAAATTACCATACATACATTTTCAATTAACAAATTGAGCAATTAGTACTTAATTACATCATAAATTCAATCAAATTCACAATGTGAAGTATGTTTAGTGAGCAAAAAATTCTGTAAAATGAAGACAATAACAATAACACCGAAAAGACTCGACAGCTTACAACAACATTGCGACTACTATATAAAAGGTACAACAAATCTTACTGTTACCAAATTAGATATCTCTTTAATGTTATGCTGATATTTCAAAATGTTGTACTAATTGTAAAATAAGGTGCATAAGCGTGAAGACAAAATTTAACAAGTCAATTTAAAATTTAATGGCCTCAATTAAGGCGCATGTGTAAACATACTATAAAATCTGAGTGTTAAGAAAGTTTTCTACAAATAATGAGAGCCATACGACTGACGAATTTCTATCCGTATTATTTGACAGTGTCATAAATTGTATAATACTTTCTCACTTTAGTTGAGTTTTTGGCACGTTGTTTTACGCAGTGTAACAATTCTATCAGTTAAGATGAGCCTCTTCCATTGAACCATGTTTATCAAAATAAATTTCATCACTTTTCCAATGTTGCTCCAGCTAAAGTCGATTAATGATGAATTGCCAAACTAAACTAACCATACTGTCAAAAACTGTCAAATTGCCAATTTAAAGTTTTCCGCCTCCAAGAAAGCAGCAGTTTCTTAATAGAAGTCTGCGTAGTGGAACTTTGTATTTCTTAGTGCCTACTAATCATTTAAAATAATTGTGCTACTTTCTTTGGAAGGGAGGGCTAGGCTAAAGAAGGTAGTGAAGTAGAGAGGATAGAAAAGGCTCAGGTTCATAATATCCAGAGGACTAGTATTCACAAGCTCCCAGACATTGAAACCTATTACAAATATGCTTTTCATTGCAAACTAATTAACAATTCGGTTAAAGAAAAGTTGCAGCATTTCCTTACAATTGCAATTCGCTATCTTGATGCAATAGTTTCCAAGAAATTTACACAAACTTGTTACAGACCCTAAACGAGTGTGTGGCCGTAGGTGGGGAATCTCGCCAAAGGCTGCATTCTGGATTTACACAATGATGGTGCGACCCATTATAACTTACGCATCCGTGGTGTGGTGGCCGAAGGCCTCTCAGAGCACAATTAAGCGTAAGTTAGATTGAATTCAGAGGGTTGCCTGCATGGGTATAAGTGGTGCAATGTTGGAATTGCTGCCATTGGACTTATTCATTAGGTCAACGGCCGCATTGCGAATGAGGAGCGATGCGGTTTGGCATAGCATTGGGCCGAACATCGGGCATAAGAGTATCCTGGACCTCGTTGGGAAAGAGGTTAGGGCTACTCATATGCCGATGGAACGCATGAGTAGAAGAAAGGTAGTCGAGAGGCTGCATCGGATACTCATTGCGGAAGGCATTATACACAATGAGTGTATGGAGAACGACATCAGCTGAACTTGTCCTGTAGTCTGCGTCTGGGGAGGTAAGTGACAGTTTACCAGGCTTGGGTTGCTGCATGCGTTGGATCACTTGCTTGAAAGCCGAGTGCATGGGAAAAGGGTTCTCATTGCACTTGACAATCAGTTAGTTATAAAACGCATGAGGCAAGTGAACGTGTATTCCAAACTGGTGCTGGAATGTGTTCTGAAACTAAACAGATGTGCCTCGTTGAATGAGGTAACGTTGATGTGGGTTAAGGGACACATAGGCACAGCTGGGAATTAAGCAGCAGACGAACTAACAAAAAGGGGATCTGATGTGGATTTCTGTGGACCAAAACCCAGGGTTGCCCTGGGGAATGGCCTAGTGCGAGCTAAAGTTCTTCAATGGGTAAACTCATTAAACCTGGATAGGTGGAGGGAGAATACCACATGTAGACAGGCTGGAATGGTGCTCAAAGAGCCCCTCGGCAGGAAGGCCAGCAAGGTGCTCGGATATAATAGGGCTACTTTAAGCTGGATCACTGCGTTAGTGACAGGACATGGAAACTTCAAGTACCATCTGGCTAAGATGAAAGTCGTAGAAGATGATACATGCAGACTATGCCTGGAAGAGGCTGAGACGGTAGCGCACATTGTTTGTGAATGTCCAGCACTAGCTAGCATAAGGCATAAGACCACGGGCAGACACTTGATAGATGTGAATGCCATGGGGGAACTAAGCCTTAGACAAATGCTGGCAATTACAAAAGACTCCGTGATGAGGAAGAGTGTCGACAGTTACCAGTCGACAGTCTGAAATCACTTTAGTCATGAGTAAAGGCTAGGGCTAGCACGAGACTCAATTGAAAGTAAGGTGGCTGTGATTACGGATCGGCTCCCTGAAATCAATTTGAGGAACGAAATGGGGGTCGAAAAGGGACCCAGAAAGTAAGTGGTCTGCTTCGATATCCCCCCATACATTAATAATAATAAATAATAATACAGACCCTAAATATGAAACCAAAGAAATTTGCATTACGAACTCACCAGTACAATCTCCTATTTTGTTTAAAGCCTACCAACTTGGTTCGGTGGTAAAATACAACAAGGAAGATATCTAATCTTCGATTAAGTTCTTTCCGGAAAAACTTGATCATTCTTACTATAATAATGCGGTTTGAGAACAACTGAAATAATTCACTCCAACTGTATTTTATTACAAAGAAGATACTTCCTACTACTTAACAGATCAGATACTGCTAGGAGCGCTATCGTACAGACTATAACATTTTAGTTAGAATCATATGAACTTTCATTCAATGGTCTACTGGGATGTCAACGTAGCATTAAAAACTCGCATGCTGCTAGACTGTCATAACTCCAAAACATATATTTTTGAATAAAAAAAAAGTTTAGTCCCCATTTTTAATAAAACTAATATTATTGCTGAAATTTAATACGGTTTTAGATAATTGTTAATTTGAATTTTTAACTATCAGATTCTCAGTTATGGCAGTCTTGTCGTAAATAAGGACTATATCTAACGCTCATTTATCAAGAACACGTTTTCGTAACTAATTAGCCCCAATTACTGATTGAGAAAAGAATACGTATTATTAACACTACTTTGCAAGGTAGGAGTAGAATACAAATTTCAAATAGCTTTTCTGTAAAGTGAGTTTTTTTTTATTAATAACAAAAAGTTCATGTAGTAAATGTAATAAATCTACAATAACTCGCAATATTCCCTTCGAAAAAAATCACTGCCAAAAAACATTAAACAAACTAAAATGTCTAAACACCAAATTGCGGTATGAACGAAATGGATTAAAAATAATAATTTAGCATGTGTGTATGTGTGTGCATTTATGTGCCTGCAAACGAACACTAACGTATGAACAACGACTCTCTAAATATGCAAAAATGATTAGAAAATTTGCATTAATTGAATAAAGGCATTTGTTTCTTTTGGATTTTCGATTAAAATTCATTTTAAATAAAATAAAAAACTAAATACAATTTTATAATAAAAATAGTACATACATACGTAGAAATGTGTATAATTTAAGCGAACAACTGACAAAATAATTGTTTATATTGTAAAAATTGCCATATGTGGTTGAATTGTTGGTCATTGGAAATGACTACATATAACTACAGATAAATGGAGCGATCAAATGAAAAATACAACAGCACAGAAATTTGAAAAAGAACAGATTGCCTGAAAATGCAAAAATAGGTTCTCATACATGTCACAACTAAATGCAAAATCAATTTTAATGTCACATAAAGTTAATGAATAAATACTTTATAAAATTGACCAGCTAAACGAGTTGCAGCAAATATTCGGTATTGGAAAAAGCTATTGGTGGCATCAGTTAGTGAATTTTTGCTAACAGAGTGTTATATAGACATATTAGATAAAATAAGCCTCTCTTCCCGATATACAATAAAAATATTTACTTTCCATGGGAGGTGCCACACCCACCATTCCGATATCCCAATTTTTAGCTGGAGAAAGTAATTCGGACAAAGTGTGGAAATACCCGTTTTTATAATTTGCCAGTTATTTGACAACAAACCCAATTTTTTACCAGGCAATGGGCACTTATTACAAGTAAGTCTCACGAAGTTTGAAGTCTTACGCTGTTTTTCTTTATTGAATTTTGCTAAAAACAGTTTCAATGAGTATTTAAATGTTATCTTTAAAATATTATTTATTAATAATTACCAATGTAATAACTACTTTATTGTATTGAAATGATTGGTTTGAGAGAGCCGAGTCACGAGGCTTAATGTGCGTGTTTTTCTTAGTCTCTGGTGCTCATAAAATTGCAGTAGCTTCTTCGCAAGGGATTTGGAAAGAAAGAGTTCGCGTATATATTTTCTCCAGTAGTTTTTTATTTCTACCTGAATATGTAAATCCCTAGACTATCTCCTTTGTAACTTCTGCATATTTGATGCACAAGCAGTACCAAACATCTTGCTTGCTTATGTAGGTTTTATAATGAATCTGTATAAAAAAAATTGTATTCGAAAGTCAGGGATGAGTTAAGACTTAGTTAGAGTATAGTTGATTTGTTCTAATTTTGTATGGCCCTTATTATTTTCCTTAATACGGCGTAGCCAAGTCTGATGGCGAACTGGGTAAATAGCCGGCCGTCATCTGCACTGTCTTCGTCATGGTGGTCATTAACAGATTCTTGTCTCTGCAAGCAGTCTGGCTAAATAAGTCGAGCGGACAGAAGTTAACACTCTCTTATAAAAAAAAATCCCTAATCTGCAGGGGAACAGGTTATGCCAGGAATGCTTGGCCTATTGTATGCGAACACTGGATACCGATCTCCAGATTTACTACAGACTTACCTGTTCATATGAAGGTCTGTATGTGGCAACCTTTTTCTCTATTACAAGGTTAAATCAGGAAGACTCGCAAGAGGCGAAGTGGTAAATATCTGAAGAAACTCTAGTTTTAACTAGGAATCCGGAGGAAATTGATAGGAATGCTTCGCGAAGGGTGGACGGGTGAATTTTTAAAAATACTTCCAAGGCGTTGGACCTTGAGATTTCTATAGGGATAGGCTACGAAGTCCCGCAAGAGGTGGAGAGGTTAATCTCTGTAGGTACTCTGGAGTTTATTGGGTAATGGCGAAATACTGAAGCCATGGACAAGAAAACCCGCGAAGGGTGGAACGGTCAATATCCAAAGATACTGCTGAGGAAAAGACCGAGACAGCAGCGCACATTGTGTATGAATGTTTAGCACCGGCTATCATAAAGCTTAGCGGGTTGACACTTGTTAAATTTGAGTATCATGGGAGCCCTAAACCATAGACATACATATACTAGCAATTACAAGAAATTCCGTGATGTGGAAGAAGGCCGGCACTCACCTATGGCTAGTGGTAGCATGAGATGCGAATGGGTGTAAGGAAGTCGTAAATTACAAATCGGTTGCCAGAAATAAATTCAAGGAAAGAAGGTGGTAAAAAATGGACCCATAAAGTTAGCAGTCTGTTTTGATATCTCCGCTATATTATTAATAATGTTAATAGTAGGTGAATACCCATATATTTAATGTGCTCTTTTTTGTACTTATCTAGCTCGTGTGTATGAGACTGACGTTGTTCGGATGCTAGGCTCACTTATAAAAGCAGTTGACATGTCCGCTGCATAGATGATAGATAATAGAAAATATAATATACTTCCCTGAGGGACTCCTGCAGAGTTTTTCCCACTTTTCAAAAACTGATCCTTTAACCCTACTTTAAACGTTCCACCTGTCAAATAGCTTTTACGAATATTCTGGGTGTTTTTAGATAGTAACCGAATACCGCATCATGCCATACTTTATAAAACGCCTGGAAATTGTTTATAAATATAACTAAACAGTATTGTTTATTTTCAAAAGCCGATCTAATAATGAGCTTAAGAGCTTAACAGTGTTATGTATTACTGGAAAGCCGAACTGATGGTCCAGAATAATGTATTACTCGTTAAGGTGAAGATTTCAATATGAAATTAATAATTTTTCATATATCTTTAATAAAATCGACAGAAGCTTAATAGATCTGCATAAAATAATCTCACTGGAGCCTTTCCTCTTTTCGGGATAATAACAATTACAAACTTGTAGATTTTCGCAACGCATTTCCGTCATCCCTTGTCAAGTTTGTTTTGGAGACAAACATCTTCCAAGAGTATGGATAAAAGTCAACCCACAACATTAAATAAATATAAAAAATATAATCCTCACATCAAAATTAGATGAGTTTCTTATCATTGATTGCGTAATATGATCAGTTCTTATTTTTTCATATTATGGAAGAAGTTCCAATAAAATAACAATATGTTTGTGCAAGTGTGAAAACGGAGCGTTAAGAAAGAAGCATATCTCAACTTGAAATTTTGTAGAGTTATTGTCCTTTCAATTTTGCTTGTTAGCAAAAAACTTGTGATGAGAATTTAAATCGAATACAACAGCAGCAGAAGACGTGTTGCTTTGACTTCCAATACTTGTCGTCTGGAGGAACATCTTCAATTATTTAGATCTTTATGTCTAGAGAACAACTATTTCGCCTTTTCCTTTTTTTCTCCCTGAAGAGCATCTGCATTGTCTTATTCAAGAAGATCTGTGGATTAACTGAATAGTAGGAATTTCTTTTAACTGACTGTTTTGTTGGCGTTGCAACACTGGCTGCGGCATTCACGATATTTGCAAATGGTTCAGAGTTTCTTGAATGCCGGTCGGGTTAATATATATGCATCTTATATTTTAACAAATTCTCTCGTTGTTATTTGTAATAACAATTATTTAGTGAGTAATAGAGTGACCAATGTCTACTGTTTCGATCACGCCCGTTTCATATAATTATTTAAGACACCAGTTATTGTGGTTCTCCAGATGTACGATACCAAGTACATACTTTGTACGGAAGGTGCAACGCCCACTCTTCTGAATACGCCTACTTTTATCTGAACTATACACACCAGGCCAAACCCAGTAAAATTACAATTTTCTAATACAAAAAATTAAAAAAAATTTTTCTCTCCAAAAGCTTAAGCTGTTACCGCGCCTGATACGGCCTAATAACCAAATCTTGATATATGTACATATAAAATTCTTTTAAAGGGGAGATATCCGTTGGTAGGTGGGGCTTCGATGGGTTTATAGAATTTCGTTTTATATTTTAAGAATTTTTCGTATATCACAACATTGATCAACATAATGTCAGCCCCCCTTTCATCTAGCAAAATTTTTTATGGTAACAAAAAATCAAAATTTCAGCAAATCTTTTACCTTTTAAAAAGTCTATTAAAAGTTAAAGCAGGACAACGTCTACCTGCTCCACTCAAAATTTATATAAATTGTTAGGCTTCCCGCTGTTGAAAATTTCAAATTATACTTTAATAAATATTTACATTTTATGCGAGGTGGGGTTGGCACTTGAAAGTTTCAAATAAATCTGTGGCTCTTATGAGTAACCGACTATATCCATTTTTTACATAAAGTTATTCACCAATTCTGAATATTGGCAAAAACGAACAAAAAAGTCCAAGAATCAAAAAAGCCAATCACTTCGATTTTTTCTTCGCAGCTGAGAGTGAGAACAACAATACTTGCTAAAACAGTGGAACCCACCAAGTTCCAATTTTATGGATGGTTATCGTTTATCGATCATATGTAAGCCAGAATATGTTTATCGTTACTGAAGTAATGTTAAAAATATTTTAAAATAACTAAAATGTGTTTTTCGAAACTACATTTTGTGGCAGAGAACATAATGTGTAGTTATCATGACCGTGCCACATCCAAAGACATTTTCCGGGTTAAAAATAAAATTTTGCAGAGTAGATATTTTCATAGGGTCAAAATGTAATGTTATTTATAAAAAAAAATTCAAATAAAATATAAAACAAAACGAAATTGTTATTGTTCACTCACCTGTTTTCTTACACCTGGAAATATAACTAAAAAAGCAACATAAAATGTTGCAAATAATACAGATACGGCAACAATTGATACGTCTCCCGTTACGGGGGTACGATTTGAAAATGAATACAATGTGGGTCCACCATCGTCTCGAAATGCATCAAACCAACCCTTCATGCTTTGAAAACGTTATAATGCTGCAAAATATAATTTGAACAAAACAAAACAAATAACAATTAAAACAGATGTTAATTAATAAACAGTTGGGAAAATAGTAAAAATTTGCATTTTTATGTAATTAAGTGTTTGTTTTTTTTTTTTTGCTTTTTTACTATAAAATAGTCAGTTTTTAATGATTATTATTAAAAATAGTTTATTGTGTATTTTTAATTATAGAGATTAAAAATAAAGTCCAGCTTGAAATGTTATTCATATAATAAAAAACAATAAAAGTCTATCTAGATGCGAAAATAATGAATAATTTTTAAATCAATTAATTGATAAATATTATCTGTGGCAGTATTTATGCGACTGTTTTTTCCTAGAATTTGTATGGAAGTTATTTATAGAATTTGTTGATGTTTTGATGGTGTATTTAGAAATATTGTAACTACTTAATTTTGGCTAAACAGAGATAAAAAATACGTAAAATATTTTTTTGGTAATTCAAAAAAAAATTCAATTAGTAGCTACGTGGGCAGCAAGAATTTAAATAATAAGTTGTATTATAAAGCAGAGACGCAGAAACATTAAAAATAAACGTTTTCCAACGCACAAAGTTTCAAAGAAAATGTGTCTAAAAATGTGCACCCCCTCCCCACATAAAAGCTTAAGCTCGATCCGTGTTTGGGGAGTCATAACTTTTATGTATTTTAGTATGAACACAGTCGTAATTTATTTTTAATGATCTGGATTTGTTAAAATATCAACCATTTCTAGCGTTGCCACATTTACCCGTTTTTTGTTTTTATATTTAAAAAAATAAATTTTCTATATTTATAACAGAATTTTACAGTTTTTAATAATTTAAAAAAATATTGTTTTTCTTTTTAATTTTAAAAACTGTTTTCAAAGATCTACTTCTTAAGTTTATGAATGGGACCAATTTTGTATGTATCCATCCACATAAAAACTTCCTTGATCATTACTGGGCTTAATTTTCAAGAGATCAGATTCACTGAAAGAGAGCAAGAAAATATATTTTCTACGTTATAATTTCTTAGAAAAATAATAAAAGAAAGTTTTTATATTTGTTCATTTGGTAACCAAATTTTGGTAATACCAACCAAATTTTGGGAATACCCAGTTTGCATTTTAAAGCTTTTTTGAAAATAGCAAGACTTGATATCCACAAATAATTATCCGCTGATGACACTTGTTAGTATTTATTTAACAATTGTTAAGCATGGGTTGGGTAAAAACAAAAGCGGAAAGATCTAAAATCAATGTGTATTCGTCGCTACCACAAAGCTCTGCTTAGATATGTTACATAAAGGACAAACAATTCTATAGATAAATCTATAAAGAAAGAGTTGTAACAACTTTAACTCCAGCAGAAACGAAAGAAGTTCGCGGAATTGCGTCGAAAATTTAGACGAAAGCTAATATAAGAGAACTTTGATTTTTTTACAGTTCCTTTATCTAGAGTATGACAAGCGTCTAAGAATAAGCAGCTTTTTCAACTTTTGAACTTAAAACAACACCACAATGAAAAAAAAACACATATTCACCGAATGCTGTTGTAAACATCATTTCTATTAATTTGAATTCCACTTTATCAGTTGCTTTAATTAAAAAACAACCACTAAAAAGAATACCTTAAAGCATTACACTGACAACAATGATGACAAGTATGTCCTGTACATAGATTTTTGGAACGAATTTCCGCCACCACTTGTCAAGTTTATTTTGTAACTGTACGTTAGTGTGAGAATTTGTGTCGATCTGCAAACTGACGGCTTTGTCGTCGTTGTGACCTCTCACCTTTTTAAGAAGTTTCTACTTATGAAGTTATATAGTTTTCACTAAACTATTTAAAATCATTTGTTTGTTGCTTGTAAGCATTGTTTCAATGACCCTCTTGCTTATATTCACACCTCTTTTGTGGAATTCCTCTTTGAGAACTAGGAACATCTTCGTTTAAGCTTTCCACTGAATTTGCTATTAAGACATGATAGTCTGCAGTAGCTAGAGAAGTCACTTTTAAAGGACTTACTTTCCGATGTCCAATATAAATTTAGGTTTCAATATGACATCCATGAGGGTTAAAAAAGGTATGAACTTCGTATTTCCCCTTGCCTTACCCCATATGTATTAAGAAATTCGTTTGTTTTTTGGAACATAATTTTAAAGCTCTGGGTACTTTAATTAACTTCTTCAGGTACTGCTCTTTTGCGTAGAACTGACCGAATCTCCTGCTGGCAAAAGTTATTGAAAGTTTTTTTTAGGTCTCGGAAGTCGAAATTTTAGTTTACTATTATTTT
This sequence comes from Phania funesta, assembly GCA_963932375.1. Classification (NCBI taxonomy): domain Eukaryota; kingdom Metazoa; phylum Arthropoda; class Insecta; order Diptera; family Tachinidae; genus Phania; species Phania funesta. The sequence goes on along the minus strand of OZ010653.1, from coordinate 94,221,770 downwards.
CAAAAAATTTTATAAATGTGTTTAAAATATATTTATTTTGAAGTTGCTTTTTTTCTTCCATTAATGAAAGACAGAAGACTATTTTGGGTGCGTCATCAAATCAATGATTTATTCTAAAAAATATGGAACACAGAATGTTACTTTCGTTTTTGTTTTAATATAATAACACATGATTTATGTCGTCAATTTCAATTTCAATTTCACAAAGAAATTTAAAATTAAATATCAGTTTGTCGAAATATTTGCAAATAAATCAAATCCTATTAAAATTATTTTGCTTTAAAAAACAATATAAATATTTTTTGGTATTAACCTTTTTTTAGCACCAACAAAATGTGTTTTATAAAAACCCCCACACTACCGGCTACAGAAAAAAAAACAATTAAATTGTAAATAAAATTAAAACAGTTTAAGCAAAATCCGCGTAAAAACTCAACACAACTTTAATAAATTTTTTTTATATTTCACAAAACCCACAATTTACCAGGGTATAGAGAGGTAGAAACCAAAGAATAATAGAAAAAATCAAACAATATTAAGTACGAGTAGAAATACAAAAGAACAATAAGAATCGTTTTTTGTAAAAAAAAACAAAAACAATACTTCAAAAATAAAAATGAAATGATTGCGGAAAAAATTATAAACAATACAGCACATCAAAATGAGTTTAACACGTTAAAGGCGGGGGTGTAAAAATAGTGCATTTATGTAATTTACGGTGTTTTATTTTCGGATGAAAAGTGCTGCCATATAAACGTGTAAATGCTTTCAAACGTTAAATCCAACAAACAGAAGAAAAATCGTATAACAAATAATATATAATTAAATGATATTTCTTTTGTTAATGAAGAAATACGCACTACAAGCATTAAATTCTCAACTCCTTTTAAAAATAAAACTTTGAAATGATCTGTTAAAAAATGTAACGCACCCAACTTTAAATTGAATTTAGTGCACACCATGTAACATATTTTACACTTTTTAATGCGCCATATTGCTTATCCACACTAATGCATGAATTTCAGAAGAGAACACAAAAATGTGCATAGAGTGATGTATATGTAACATTGTTGAGAGAAAACAAAACAACATTAGAATCGACTTACACTTCAATGAAAAAAATGCAGCTCTGCAACAGCGTACTGGTTCATCACACTCTTGCAGACTATGAAATATTTAATATTAAATTTTGAACCAAAATAGTTCATTCAAAGCTGCCTGGCGACCTATTAGTATGTTTAAGGCTGATATATAAATTGAGTACAATGTAAGCGATAACACCGACCATTGCGGTACCCCGCAGCAATGCTTCGATGGTTGGCACATTAATGAATAATTAATGTATTAAATTTTTTAATTTTATTTTATTGAACCTTTCTAAAAGAAATTTACAAGAAGTATTCAAATCTTATCTCTAATATATTATATATTAATTAGTACCATTGTGAATGAATTAGTTCATTGTATTCAAATCTTAATATACTACCTATGATAGAGAGAAGCCATCTTGCCAGGCCTAATGTGTATGTTCTTCATAGTCTCTGGCGCCCATGAAAGTACAATAAATCGCGTAATAGAGGGCTGTAATAAACGACTATATTTGCACGAGTATGTTTTTATTTCTTCCTGGATAGTGGGAAGTTTTAGATTTTTTTTTTAATATATTTTTAGATAGTAGGAACTTTTAGATCCCTATTGCTATTTCAATTTACTAAAAGGCACAAGCGATTATTTGTCACATTCTAGGCTATCTTCTTTGTAGTTTCTGCATACTTAGAGCGCAAGCAGTACTCCACAGCTGACGGTCAAAGACCAATTTGGCTTTATAATGGATTTGTATAATAGGACTTTGTATTCCAAAGCCAGGGTTGAGTTAGGACTTATTAACCAGTGTAACTAAGTTTTTCTAAGTTTCATGGCCCTTATTTTTGCCTCAAATGGCGGGACTAACTTTAGCTCGGATCTACGTGAAGCCGTTATCGGGACTCATAGGCAATACGGCATTGTAAGTGCCTTACAACTTCTCAGAGGCTATGATCTGTGATTTTATTGGAAGTGTGTTGTATATTTGCTGTGTTAGTAGGAAATGTCCTATTTCATATTTATGATGTGACAGCCCGTTAGCACTCCAGAGCCATATTTTCAACTGGTTAATTTTTTGCTCACCTAAACTTGCAGAAGAGTGTTTTAGGTGCGAATGATTTCTTGATAGTTGCCACGACTGCTTAACAGACTTATTGGGTGATAACTAGTTAATGTGTATCTGCACAGATGCACATTTTCTGCGAGGCGCTTCATAACCATCTCGCATAAACGGGGTGGCATTCTATCAAAGCAGCCTTAAATCTCCTGCTTGATTGCACGGAATTGGGTGTGGTTTTCTTTGCTCAAATAACACTACAAGAAAAAGTCAATTGGCGTTAAACTTCCTGATTTCTGTGGCCAATTATGAATATACAATTATGAAATATGAAGAAGCAAAGTGCAATGATATCTCCATCCTAACATACATGCAAAACACTCCCTGGGATAACAAGAGAAGTTTTAAATTATTTTTAAGGTTTTATTTATTTTTAAGATTTTTTTTCCCAGCCCATAAATACAGCTAATTTTAGTTGTGTCGCCATTTTGAGTTCCATTCCAACTTATGGCCTATCATTGTGAATGGGTTAAACACAGCTTCATTTCGTCCTTGATGATTTCTTAAACGGACGACAAATTCTATATACAAGCTCTGATATTTCGGATCCTTGCCCCCATATTATTAATATCACTTCTAGTACCTCGGATCTTTCTCTCAGAATATGCAGTTTTTTAAGCCGACAAGAATCTTCTCATAAGGCTTAAGAGAAGCTTGTTCTTTCGTTCGTAGAGAGCGTAACAATGAGACTGAAGATGACACTTAGCGGAAACCGGCTTGCCTCCAAGCCAAACTTGACAAAGGATGACTGAAACACGTTCCAATAATCTATAAAATTTCAATAACTCTTTTGGTTTATGCTTTTGGGCGCTGAAACGGCAATTCAAACTGACAAAGTAACTTTCAAGAAATCTACACTCAAAACGCAGACAGTATAAAATATATATTTTAGTGAAAAAGCAAACCGTATTTCACATTAAATAAATCCCACACAACATTTTTCGTTAACTAGGTTTCCCATAAATCATTTGCCTAAAATGGGTTAATTATAAAATGGTTAATAATCAAAAGCACCAAAAATAAGAGAAAAAAATACTTTTTTATTTCAATGATGACGTTTATTTGAATTTGATATTTTTGAAGCATGATGACGATGATAATGATGATGTGGTACTTGGAATTTAAGTTTGAAAATCGTACAAAATCCGGTTGAATTATAAGTAGTATTTAATTATTATTTTTAATTTTAAACAATAGAAGCAACTTATATTTCAAGAATAGAAGGGTACTAATACTTTTTAGAAAAGAGCAATTCCAATTAAAAAGTTTATTTTATTCATTGATAGTTGCTTTTAATATACAATAACCTGAGGACGTAATTTTGTAATTATTTATAAATTCTTTTATGAATAATAACCAATAATATTAACCAATAAAAATGTTTACAACGCGAAATAGAGAGAACTAAAATAAATTTGATGACTACGTAGCACATAGTGTGAGGTATTTAAATAAGGGCAGATACGTAGATAAGAGTTTTTTTTTGTAGCCAGAAAAATATGCTGCCAGATTATATTTGCATATTTGCCTGGTCTTGTGATGCTCATTAGCAACTGGCCCACGGTATTTCAAGAAGAAATTCAAGGATCTGAAGAAGGAATATTTTGCTATTTTTTCGCTGGCTTAAAATCTCTTATTTCATGGAAATTTAAATTCAGACTGGTTTTGAAATACTACAAAAAATTAGGCGCTGGTTAAAAAATTTCCTTGAACAGAATTCCAGGCCACCGTGGCCATTAAGGCAATGAGTTAACGGATGAATTGCACACGGAGGCCTCTGATACTCCTTCTTGGCCATTTTCCGGTATTAATTAATCAACCATTACGTCATTAATTAGAAGCGAAGATCTGTTGCCAGCAGAGGAAGCATGGAATGTTTTTCTGGGTATGAGAAAGGCTAAAGCCTTGAATAAGTTCTTGTCATATAACAAAATTTTGACATTAAATAAGAACAAATTGCGACCTTTTTTTTTGTTCGTTCTCTGTTCGGTACATTTTAACTAAATTATCATTTGTGGAGGCAAAATCAGATTAGCTCTTCTTTTCGTCCTTGATGATTTGCGAAGCATTAAACACCGATACATATCATTCTTTGTGAATGCATAAGTAGTAATAGAGGACGCGTTTTTACACTGATGTCAGGCGAGCTTCTTCAATCCCGGTTATGGCCTTCAATAGGAGTCTTATACAGAGATAAGTTTAATAAATGGTGTGAGGTACAAAATATCCCATAAGCTGACGCAGTGCTGTTCTGTAGACCAACAGTAATATGTATAAATGTAAGACTAATAGTAGAATGGTGATAGTGTTTCCATTTGAAAAACATTTCACAACTCAGGTTATCCTTTAAGAATTAATTTTTGGTAAAATGAAATAAGTTCCAATTGTAGTTAAATAAGTTCTAACAAAACTTAAGTGAGAATAATTTCATTGGAGATTTATTTCATAGTACGAAAATTTTCTGTTGCTATCTAGAGCTTAGGTGGGGTTAGGTCAAGGATAGGGGACATTCGTCCCTTGCCTGTATTTCAGTCCGCTGTTCATTCTCTATTTAGCAAAATTCTCGAAGTTTTGTAGGAACTTCGTTCCTTGAACTAAACTCGAGAGTAGTTGGCAATCAAAGTGAGACACGACGGGCGCGGTAAATCAGGTCCTTTGCTTTACGAAAGCCGGAAAATGACTGTAGGAGTGTTCTATCACCTCAACGTAGTCCTTGCATGCCATGCACTTGTCACTATATTATCCGCACATCCTATACGGCGTAGATGTGACTGTAAACTTTAGTGGCCCATCAGAACATTCACCATCTTACGGATTTCAGATTTGCTTTTTCTAAACAACCTCCTTGTTTTATCTCGATTGGGTTTCCCCATAAAATCCTTGTTATTCTCCTCACCATGTTTTCATTCCAAAGTAATGTATGGGCTCTTGTTTACAATCTATTAATTCGGCCTTCGTGACCTCAAGCGTCTTCGTGTTACTTAAGCCCAAATCCTGGCCTTAACTACCAAAACTGGCTCGTTCATTTCCGACCACTCCATAGTGAACCGACTCTCAAATTATATGCAGTCCGCTATGTGTTGAGTAGTCGCTTATCGCCTTTTTGGATTCCTTAATTGTTCCGGATATAACGCTATCGAATATTGAGCTTAACAAAAGAACCATCTTGCGTCATTATTTATATTATCATATTGTATAAACCCTTGGTGCAATAAATCTATTGTTTCATAAGCGATGCCGCAGGGAGCGCCGACTTTGTGTCGTCTACGCCAATGCCGTCTAGTTGTGACCACAAGAATTCCGTTATTATGTTCCCGTTGCGAGTGCCATTCATAGTCACTACCGAATTGACATTTTCGGCTACACTCTCGTTTACAGCAACGACTTACTTTCCATAATCGACTTAGTTTCTTCATATTTTTTCACAACTCTTCCCTTGTGTAGCGCTCCATTTGAAAAAATCAGAACAGTCATAACTGATAGCTGTTAAATATCAGAGTTTTCACTTTCTGAGAAACTCCATATTTACAAGCACTGCTTTTAGAAATAAAAAGTTTGTTAGAAAGATATTCGAGTTCTGTTCTATACATACAATTCGAATAAGTTTTTGTTCGCACAATTTTTATTCATATGATAAGCCTAGTAATCAACTAAGTATTATACAAAAAATATTAATCAAATTAAATAAAAAATATATGTATGTATATTTGATCAGTATTGATTTACCAAAATTTAATTAATACACATAAATATAGTGGGTGTTTACCTATCCATTCTCCTACAATCTCGTACACACACTGTGCGAGAAAACATGAAAAGAATATTTTCACAAATAATTAAAATAAATCGCACACATGTTATTAAAAATTTAACACATTTTGTAGAAATAATAATAACAACAAATAAACATAAATAAAGTTTAATAAATATTGACATAATAATTATAAGATTTAATTTTATTAGCATTTTTTTAATCAATTTTTTATCGCTTTGTTTCATACTTTACGCGATATAATTGACATTTTATTTTATGTGCGAACATGTTTTTATGCTAAAAATATTTTTTATTTATTTTTTTTTTTTTTTAATTTTTTTAAAATCACATTTCATATACATGTGAATAAACATAATAAAATATTAGTGTTACACTGTGCAAATATTTGTTAGAAAAAATACTTTCTACGGCCCTGAAACCAGAATTGGAGCTGAACAGTGATATGGTCAAATCTACTGGGAGGAAGGACAAGGAAAATGTGTTTCGATTGAACCGGAATGCCTTAAGCTGGTGGCATATAGACATATGTGTTCTGGATTCTTGTGAGCATCTGCCAACAAGCTGAAACTTATGGCGCTCTCAACGCTGGGTGATTTAACTGCTTGCGTTAGCGCCCATCATGTATCAGACTGATATAAATAAATACCATTTTTAAACTATACATTTGGATATCTAATACTCCGGGTTACACATCGAGCTCACGATTAGATATAACACACAACTACGTCAAAGGTCCACGAAGAAAAACGCTTTAGGGAATATGCAACCGAGGTTCCAGGTGCTGCTGACTCCCATGGTACTAAAATTATAACTCCGGTCAGATTTCATAGTGGAAACTGTTACCAGATGGACCGCTAAATAGTTCGCCATCGACTTCTATATATGACACATACAACATATAGTAACAAGAAGATTACAATCAATACAAACAATTTATAGCCACTATAACGTGACACCGGCTAGGGCTGGATGAAAACTCATGAGAGAAACAAAACGGTAACACAGAGTGACGCCAGAACGAACATCATACATATAGTATGTACAGAACACCAAATGAGGAATAACAAAATAAAAGCAACGACAACAGCAAGCACCAATGCAAATTATAATGAGCCGTGTTCGGCAACTAATGCAGTCGTAGCGAACAAAGTTAACAGAGTGTTATACCCAGAGTGTTTCACCAAAAGCTTCAACCCTCTCTTATTAAAACCCCTTCGCTTAACTTCTTCTCCTAGCGTGTTTTTTTTTTAGAAGTATAGAACTTTAAGTTGGCAATACTGCTTGATATGTGCGCCATTTTAACAGATTTTACTTGTTTTGTATTTAGTTCGGCTCATGAATAGAGTGACACCTGAACAGCGTATGCGAATTGTGCATGTTCTTTGCGAAAATCGAGACATTTTTCGTTGAATGGATGCCTCAATAATCAAAACTGTCGCATTTGAAGTAAAGATAATCCACAAACCATTACCCAAAAACCATTCCAGCCAGATAAAGTCAGTGTGCTTTATGGGCCGGTGAAAAAAGTGGTCCGCATCTCTTCAAGAAAAATGACGGCCAGAAAGTTACAGTTCATGGGTACCGCTACGTAGAGGGACTAGTTGTATCAGAAGACGGTTCAACATATCACACAGCACTTGTGACAAGGCAAACAATCCTCACTATTACTCTTAAGCACTAAATCGTGAGAGATGTAAAATTATTAATAAAATAGCTACACTAGCTTCAAGTACTGCGCCTACATAACACCAGAGGCACTACAACACTGTTCTAGTAATAAACATAACGTGCAATTGCAGAGTTGTAAACACTGAATATTTTTCATCCCCTCTACTTCACTAACTGCTTTCTCCAATATATTCCTTTCCAAACTAAATATCACAATTATTCATATAATAAGTAGTAAGTAGTTGCATTCGTGTTACTTTCCTTAAAAAAAGTCACTTTGAAAGACCCATTTATGCCAGATTGCATCGCGGCATTGCACGGTGGCATGGTGGACACAGGCTCAATTTTTAATGACTCTTTCTTAGAGATTAGCTTTCATGACATCGGTCTTGAGGGCAAATTTCGCGGTTATTTGTTGTTTCAGAATGTCCATGGTGGCTATGTGACACACAGCGCTGTTCTGCGAAAAGAAATTGGTTTTCATTGACTCATAGCGCTTCACCAATTAAGGCGGTGGTACAAAATCCCCACCAAACAGTAACTTCTTATGTGCGATTCCACCAGGTGAATATTGTGTGAAAAATTGCTTGTTAACATTGGCATGAATCGAAGAATGTGCGTCGTCGCTAGAGAAGATTTTTCGGTCAACAATCTGGCACGCTGCGCATATGGCATCATTGACTGAATATTAAACAAAAGATTTAACAAACGACGCCAATGTCGACCTTCCGTTATTGAAACCCCCTTTAGTTTCACGCACTGCAGTATGTGCTTTGTTTTAGTGTGAATTAAAATTTATAATCATATTTATATTTAAACATAACAATTATTAATTATTTTTCATGTTTCTATTTATTTTTTTTTTTGAAAACATCCGATAACTTACCAAACTTGTCAGCACATAAAATATCCAGTATTTAAAAAAATTTAAAACTATTAAGATTCAACTGTGACGTTGGCAAACGTTGGATGAAGCAAGAGATAGATGGCTGGTTGTTTGGAACGAGTTGAAATAAGTTTTAAATTTTTAATCCAATATTTGACAAATTTTCTGGTATAGTTTGTCGCTTTAAACTTTTAGGTTCTCGTCAATATATTTTTTTCTTTAGGCTTGTTGTTGTTCTGGCCAAGTTTTAAAAAATTGTTGTCGATTTGTCAAGCAATAATAAAACCTTTTGTATTTATTTTGTACTTTTGTTTAGTTGCAAATTAGATGTAAAACTGACACATACTAGTACTTTGTTGGAATGTTACATGTGCGCTGAAAATAAATAAAATTTTAATAAATTTATTTAATATTTTAGTGTTTTATAATTTATAAAATGTTTTAAATTTGGTATTTAAAGTGTATTTTATTTGTTTTAATTCGTTTAATATGTTGCATTTAAATTCTTGTGCCTTTAATTGCATTAGACATATATTGTTATGCTCAGATTGCGAGTATTTGAAAATGATTTGGATGAATGCATTTAATTAGAAAATAAATTTAAATATTAAATTACTATGTGTGTAAAGACAAATTCGAATTTAACTAGCAGACACAAACTGTATTTTTAACATGGCTGATTTTGCAATCAACAGAGCTGCGTTAGCAATTAAACAGTGGAAGTCATTTTGACCTTATTTTCAGAAGCCTACAATAGGAAGCACGAACCAGATCCGTAGAATTATCCGTCTTAAGGATAATTGATTTTAAATGCCCGCCCTGCTCATTAATGCAGGTGCAGCATCTTAGAAATAAGGTGCTCATTACTGCCCGATAAACTGAGTTTGGAATTGCAGCTTTTATCGCTCGAATTTATTGTTTTAGTTCACATTTTTCGGTTGAGATTTGTACACTTCCTGTTTACAATAACCCCACAAGAAAGAGTCCGGCGGCTTGGTGTCCAACGGATGGTTGAGTTCCTTGAAATGGGCCTGTTCGGAAATTTTCTGCCCGATTCGGCCATAACCGGCTGAGCTATGTGTGCAGTTGCACCATCTTGTTGAAACCACACAGAGTTGAAAGGAATTCTGTTTCGGCGTAGTTCCGGATGGATGCATGCTTGAGTAATGGTCTCCAGTAACCGTTACTCTGTGTCCGTTTTGTCCAAAGAAGTATGGGCCGACAACACAGCGTGAAGAAACTAAACACCACACTGTGGCGCGAATTGCATTCAATTTCCTCTCATGCAGTATTTCTGGGTCGGAACCACTGCATATACGACAGTTTTGTTGATTTACGTTGCCGTTTAGATCGAAATAAGGTGCATCAGCAAGCTCTCGTACTCTTCCATCTTTTCATGTATCTGCTGACCAAATTCCAAGCGAATCGGCAAGTGTACTGCATTAAGTTTTTTAGCCATTTGAATTTTGTAGTGGAATAAGTTTAAATCATTATGAATTATTGTCTGCAAAGTCTGCCTACTGACACCTTTTTGACTAGATAATCTCTTTGTATGGCAGCAGCTACGGCAGCAATAGTTTCCACTGTTCAAACGGAAAGGTTCCGATTATAAGGCCTTCTAGCGACTGCACCAAGCTCTGCAAAAATTTTCACAAGTCTGCTAATAGGCCACCTGCCAAACGTGCGTCTATATTCTCTTTGAACCAAAACTACAAACTCCAATGACTAATAGTGGGGGACAATCCAGATTCTTTTTTCAGTGCCCCAGTTTTCCATTTTTACTAAATCTAAGGAAGTTATCACATTTTCTTTTGGCAGCGGCTTTCAGGAAAGAGAAGTTTATCGCATTTAAAAACAGCGCTTTTGGCAACACTGTTAAGCTTGAACTTATTTCTAGTGACTGTTTTGGAAAAATTGTGAAGGGTTAGCCCAAGCCACTATACAGGAATTGTGATACAGGGAGTACCTAATGGAGCTATAAAGGTGGAATATTTGAAATAATTTGAGAACCCGAGTAAAAAATATTAAAAAAGGACATATTTTTGAAAATTTCTTGAAAAGATAAGTGGTCATTATGAAAAAATTTTTGTACTCACAGGACTTCTTTGATTAGAAAATTGCAATCACTGATTATTTACAGAAGACGCTACATCTAAAAAATATGACACAAACTTGCAATAGGATCTTAGCGATATTTCGTTAATAAAAAGAATAGGCACACTTAACTGTGGCGATTCGTTTAAATGTTCGCCCTACGTATTAATTAAGGTCGTCAGTTGGCAGGCTTGCCATAACTGAATGCACTGTCAGAAGTTGTGACTTATACCTCCTCGTGGTGGCGGTCGGTAACAGGTTCCTGTCTCCGCTAGGAATCTGGCTAAATAAGTCGAGCGCAGAGTAGTTAACACTGCCTTATGAAAAATCGTTAATCCATCTTGTTCTCTAGTATGCGAACTCTGGGTACAACTTGATCTCAAGTTTTAATACAGACTTACCCGTGCATATAGAGCTCTATATGGATGAACATCTTTTTTCCATTACAGGAATGAATCAGGAAGCCTGCCAAGAGGCGGAGAGGTTAATCTGTGAAGAAACTTCGATTTTAGTTGACCAAGGGAGGAATCCGGAAGAGATGCACAAGATTGCCTCGCAAGGGATGGACTGGTCAACCTTTGAAGGTACTTGTAAGGTGTTCGACCGTGAGTTTCCGATAGGGATAGGCAATGAAGCCAAGCAGGAGGTGAAGATGTTAATATCGGTTGGAACTCCGGTATTAGTGGTCAATGATGGAATTCTGAAGATATGGACAAGAAAACCTCGAGGAAGGAGGAAAAAGCTGAGACGGAAGCACACATTGTGCCTGAAATCAATTCGTGGAAAGAAGGGGGTCGAAAAGTGACCCAGAAAGTAAGCGGTCTCCTGCTCTACTAGAACACTAGTATTTGTTATATTTACATAACCACATTTTGATGAATTTACCTTTAATCTCCAGTTTTTTTTTATTATATATAAGACTCGATCTACTCGTTGTAAGCCATACAAATTTATTTACTCATTTTTGTTAGTTACACTATACCGGCAGCGTGTACCGCCGTGGGTTAGGGGTATCGCGATACGATAAAAGCAGTGAGTTAGAATTATCTTGTATCTGACAACCTTATCGCGAGCACCGCTCCAAGGAGGACCGAATGTAACTTCGGAAGTTGGCGACTCTCTTTCGGGAGTGCAATACTCGGGAGATGATCTAGCATAGAAAGAGTACCATTGAGAGCAAGATATGAGAACCAGGGCGAGGTCCTGAGTCAAACACTCGGGAGAGAAATCTATTCACGAAGTTGAATCTCGGTAGTTGGCGGAATAACCGATCCAAGGTAGAAGAATAAACTCTCTCCAACAAAATACGCGTTTCATTTTGCCTCAATCGTTACCACAACTGTTGAAGATATTGGCCTGACAGGTAGATGTCTAACCTCTGGTGGTCGAACTAGTCTCACAGCAGTCTTTAAAACGACTTGTAAGATATGCCCTCTGGGAGATGTAACCTCCATACCAATTTTAGGTCTTACTTTGGCTGCTGCGAACTAACATCCCGTTTGCTTACTGAGATTGTATAATTTATAGTCGTGATCCAGTACACACATATTGTTAATTGTTTTGACTTTAACAAACAGACGGCGCTACTCGGTTGTTAACAATAAAGCTATTAATTCCAATTCAGGAGTAACTACTATTGATATTTAAAACAATAATTATATTAAACTTTAGAAATATACATAATTAGAAAAGAAAAATTATTAACTGCCAACAAAATCTAAATTCAGTCCTACAAAATCTTATAACCATAAGAGAAAAGCAAAGTGTATAATATAAACTTGTTGAGGCCGTATTCGTCAATTTGCCTTATTACCGTAGCCGTTCATTCAAAAATGTGCGTAGCCACTGAATTCTTTTCTAAATGCCCATGACATTTTATGGTGCTGTGGCATCAATAACGGAAGATTAAAGAACACGGCCACTACAGGTTCTCCCATGTTGACAACCCGCGCTTATTGGAAACCTTTTTCTTGAACTTAAAAATGTTTTCAATCTTCATAAAAGAAATCTTTTAAACGTTCATGTTTATTTTACATGTGACATATGAACTCTTTAATTATTTTTTGCTGATAGCTTTTAATTACAAAATACTAGCACAATGTTATTTAATTAAGTTCCTCCACTACAAACACAAAAACACTTCTACCTGTAAGTTTCTATTTTTTATCTTGCAAAATTCCTTGACACCTTTTGACGATTCTAAAAAAAAATAAAAAATGCACATAAAAAACGTGACCTTTAAACTTCAATTGTGCTTTTTGCAGAAAAAATTACTTTTTTTTTTAAATACTAAATTCCAATTTATGTTGTAATTTTCTCGCAGTTTTACACCAAAAAAGGTTATAAAAAATATTGATGTGGCAAACACATACATGCATGCATAGTATGTAGTTATTTTTTCTAATTTAAATTTCGTTTACATTTTTTATTAAATTAAATGTTTTTCAACTTTTGACACTATATCCAAAATAATAATATCAACATAGCGACAAATAAATAAAACAAAACTCAAAACAACAAGAAAAAAAATTAAATGATTTTAAAATTTGTGTGACTCAAAAAAGCACTGATTTGTCGACATGAAAAATATAAACTTTAATAAAAATAAACGATGGCCTTCTCATAATTAACCACACAGGCAACCAAAACGAACAAAAAATTTAGAACATTTTCTTCAATTATAAAGATTATTTTTAGGTCGTCAAATTCAGTAGTATCATAGCTGGAAGGAAAAAGAAAAAAATAATCTGAGAGGGAAACAGTGCAAAATTTAAATCATTATTTAAATTTTACAGCGAATATTTGAACTGGTAGCTGGTTGGTAGGCATGTTTTATTACTCGTAGGAATTATAAAAAATGCCTAAAAGAACTTCGGTTTTAATTGGATAAGGAAGGAATCTGGAAGAGATTGGCAATGGAAGAATACTGAAGAGGCGAGAAAACCTCGTAAGGGGTGGACGGGTCAGTATCCAAAGATACGCCTGAGGAACAAGCCGAGATATCTCACATTGTATGAGAATGCCCAGCACTGGATAGCATAAGACTTAGAACCCTGGGCAGACACTTGTTAAATGTGAATGCCAATGGGCTCCTAAGCCTTGGACAAATGCGAGCAATTACAAGAGACCTCGTGATGACGAAGAAGGTCGACAGTCTGAAACCACAACAGTCAAGAAGTGTTAGCACGAGACTCAATGAACGTAAGAAGGGGGTTGAAGGGGGACCTTTAAACTAAGTCTACATATTATTATCCGTTCTATTTACTTTTCTAGATGGTAAGAAAAAATGGCTCCACAAATTCCGTGGGTACGATTCTTCTTTTATGGGTGGATCCACGTTCCAACCATAGTTATGAATCGCCTTGATAATAGGCCTTTATTCTGTTAAATATCTCCAAGTTCTCTATTAGAATATACGCAATATTTCGATCATAAATATCACTTACGTTGCCCATTCTTATTTCCCCCCCCCATCCCCCCCCCCCCCCCCCATTAAATCGGCAGATTTGTAGTGACTAACGGAGTACTTTTGGCCCAAGATCATTTAATAATTTGTGAATGATCTTCAACATTTCTGACGTGAGCACTTGATTTTTCAAACTCAGAAGGAGGATTTGATTATTTCTGGCACCGCCTTCGTACATACAACTATTATACAGTGTTCGCCAAAAGTAAGAAACGTACAACATTTTGATCCAGACTAAGAAATGTTAGATATTTTAAATATCTCGATTCATTTCATCGCTACAAAACAAAATACAAATTATTTACTTAATTTTTTATATATAAGCTTTGTCAACAGTATTTATTTGGCAAACACTGTACTGTAAGTATGTGCATGAATGGGTTCTTTTAAACTAAATCTGATTATTCGTAAACCGTTATGAATGTTAAGTTAAGCTTTGTGTTTTTTTTTTCAGAAGCCGGTTAAGCCTCCTTTTCGAATGCTGACGCTGTTATTGCCTTTGTTATTGTTATTGAATTTTATTAATACAACACTACACAATGTTGTATATGTATATTTATGTCTGGATGTAAGTATGTATGCGGAACACACCTTAGCGCCAACAACAAGCAAATAAAACGAGAGGTAAAGAAATACCCAACTAACACACCATTTTTTTACCTCCACCTCCTTCAAAATTAAAACAAAAAATAAGACAAATAAGAAAAAAACTTGGAAATAGGAAAAAAAGTTGATCACCGTAACAACAACAACAATAATAAAAATCTCCATTATGACAATTTTATGTTTTATAAAAAAAACCGCACAAAAATGACACCAAGAAGAGATACTTGCTACATCTCTGTTACTTTTAACAACTGCAAATTTATAAATCACGTTTTTGTCTTCCTTTTGATTTTATTATTTAACCAAGTTTTTCCTTAACACAAACTGAATAACATCGTAATTGTACTGCTCTCCACTGTCCTGGTTTTTTTTTTTTTTGGAAACTCCAGCGTAATCACAAAATAATTTCACTTTCTTTTGGTCTTGAAACACTTAAGTAACTGCTGATAAAAAGAAGAAAAACAGCAACTAACGAAAAAAACAACACCAACATAAAGATGATATTCATGTCATAAATGCTGGAAGATATAAACGAACGCCGACTTAGGGACAACTGAAACTTCGCTCAATGCATGCTACTGCTTTTCTTGTTATTTTTAAACAGAAATCAAGTTTAGTGTCGTTTTTTCTTCTTCATGCTCTTTGAAAAAGCCTCTCTAAATTTACAATTGGAGCCGCTGTCGACAAACAACTTGAAAAGAAAAACTTTGCATGAAAATAAACAAAAAATTCACTACTTTATACTTAAATTTTATTTTATTAAATTACAACTTGTCTTCAATTAGTATTTAAATCTTAGCTGTAGATTATTATTTATCAATGTGTATGTTTTTCAGTCTCTAATGGCCTCAAATTAGAATCTTGAAACTTGGAGCATTTGATCAGTGAGTTTGGCGAATGCTAACTATTTGAAATAAGCTCCGAAAATCTTATACGCAAGCCCATAAAATTCGAATATTCCAAATCCTTATGAAATATGCTATTAATTCCCTCTACAGAAATTATCATCACGAAGCCCGCAGATATCTAACGGAAGTAAATGTTGTACCGAATTAAAAAATTAAAAAAAAAAACTCAAGATTTACAAACTAACACAATAAACCAAGTTGCTCCAAGTTGCTCACTAAAAAATTCCCAAAAATTCGAGTTTTTACCATAAAATTTAAAAAATTTTTGCCAGAATATCAAAATTCAATACAAGACCTATATTTTACCAACAAATATCAAAACAAACCAAAATTCACCACGAAAATTTAATTTTCACCTCAATGTTGTAATTTCACCAAAAAGGCGAAAAGTGACAAAAAACAATATTCTTTTAAAAACGTCGCAATTTTAACAAAATCGATGTTTAGCGAATATACCAAAAAAATTACAAATTCGCCACAAATGATGAATTTGCTAAAAAAAAATAAAAAAAATTCACCAAAATGTTTAAAAATTATAAATTTTACTAAACATCTTAATTAATCTTAAAAATAAATAAAAATTTTATCGTAATTTGAAAATTCTCTAAATTTTGAAAATTAAACACAACATCAAACTAAAGTTCAGAAATTTTAAATAACCAAATTAACGTAATAATTCAAAAAATTTATATTTTACAAAAACCGAAACTGCACGAACAAAATTTTCAAAAATTCGAAATTTTGTTAAAATTTTAAATTCATAAAACATTTTAAAACTTACTATAAAATCGACAAACTGGGATAAAAGAAAT
Organism: Phania funesta; assembly: GCA_963932375.1. Classification (NCBI taxonomy): domain Eukaryota; kingdom Metazoa; phylum Arthropoda; class Insecta; order Diptera; family Tachinidae; genus Phania; species Phania funesta. The sequence continues at coordinate 94,205,355 of OZ010653.1, read as the reverse complement.
TTAATTGCTAAAAATCAATATACAAAAAAAAAACACAATTTTCCCAAAAAAATACGGAAAAATACTAGTTCACCTAAAATTCAAATTTCACAGCATAAATTTTAATTTCACCAAATTTTGAAATTTAATTAAATTAACAAAAAAAAAACAATTTTACGAAATTTTAGCGAAATCTATGCAAAAACAATATATTAAAAGAACAAATTTCACTACAAATATGGAGTTTAGTATACATATATAAAATCAATAAACTTTACCAAAAATTTTAATTAATCTGAAAATAAAAAATAGCGTTCACCATAATTTGGGAATTTAACAAAATTTGGAGAGCTTAAATTAAACAAAATAATTCCAACAATACCACCAAATTTTAAAATTTCAAAATGAAATATTTCATTTCACCAGAATTTTGCAGTTTTACCAAGAATTTGCAAAAAATCTATATTTTATGAAAAACGTCGAAATTTTAACAAAATTGATGGTACAACAAAGTTCAAAAGGCCCATAACTTACGAAAAACCTAATTTTCACAAACATATAACCAAAAACAAACTTCAGTAAATTTTGAAATTTGTCGACAAAATTTACCCAAAGGCTGAAATTGCTCCGAAAATTCTTAACTTTATCAAATATTAGAAGTTTTACTAAAAATTCAATTCCGCTATTATTCACCAAAAAATCAAGGCCTTATCAAGAATCGATAAGCATTCAGAGATAAGAAAAACAAACCGATCCGAGTTTAAATGACTAAAACCGTAGGCCAAAATTAAAGATCGGAAACAAACCTTTGTTACATATCAAGGGGTGCAGACGATAAGTCGCAGAATCCTAGACTGTCTTCTTTGTAACTTCTGGATGTTTGATGCATAGGCAGTACCCTATAGCTGAATGCCATATGTCCATATTGGTTTCATAATGGATTTATATAAAAGGACTTTGTATTCAAAAGTCAGGGTTGAGTTAGGACGTATTACGCAGTGTAGTTTCTTAGTTAGTTCTAAGTTTTATTGTCGGTTTTTTGCCTCAATATGGCGGGACCAATTTAGGCGTCAATGGAGGTCAATACCCAAGTACTTAACGTAAGTCTCTGATGAAACAGTGTTATTTGTTATTGTTGCTGGTAGACAGTTTAATCTTCTCATGAAAAACGTGACATGAGCACATTCTTAGGGATTAACCTTTCTTTATTCCCCAGCTATTAGCCAGTCTTCTAGCTCGTGAATGTAAGACTGAAGTTGTGCAGATATTACCGTCGGTATCGGTATGTGGGCTTGTCGGCATATCCACTCTATAGATGATATATATTAGCGGCCCTAGTACACTACCATAATGCACTCCTGTTCAGATTTTCACATTTCATGAAAGCTCATTCTTTGACCTTACTTAATAGCTCTTTAGAAGCTTGTGGGTGTTTTCATGTCTGTAAATAAAGCTGAACAGTATTGCTTTTTTTCAAAAGCCGATATAATGATGAATTTTATCAATACTAATATGCCTTGCTTGAAAGCCAAACTGATAGTATAGGAAAAGGCCAACTCGCAACATGGCATTAAATAGAAATAACAAAGTTCTAACAGCAGAATTAGGTAAGTTTTTTACCATTGATCCTGTAACTCCATCAGGTCCGGGCGCTTTTCTCACATCACGATTTTTAATTATCGCTATTAGTAAACATATCCGAAATTTCATAGAATAATGGAATGGTATAAAAAGTAATTAGCGAAGACCTTTTCACAGGAGTCTTTGGTCCATGTGCGGTCTACAAATTCGGATTTCGTAGGCAATAGGACGTTGTAAGTGCCTTACAGCTTTCCACAGGCTATAATGCGTTTTTTTTTTCTTTTTGTTGGATTCAAGTTTTTTTAAATACCTCTGAATAGCAGAGTCATGATTCTGTCTCCAGTTAACGCGTAGGCTTTTTTGGCATAAATTTATTTGCATTTTTGTGTTTTGGAGAACGACTCTTTTGCCAGTGCAATCTAAGCCTTATCTTCTCAATATCGAGCATCTGTATATCAGCTGAAAATTGTCACGAACTTCAAGGGCATCTTTCAACAGTTTTCATTCAACAAATATTAAATTTTTGTTCAAAACATAATTTTGTTGATTTGATATTAAAAGAAAACAAAAGAACATAAACATTAAATTGAATTCAAAAATTCGAACACAAAAACACTTCGAATTGATTTGCTCAAATCAAGACGTTTTGCACATAATGAAAACGTACTACCACAAAAAAATCCAAAATTAAGCCAAAACTTAATGTTTGAAAAAATGAATTATATACTACAGTCTCTAAAATTTTGCCAAAAATTTAAACTTACAAAAGAAATCACAAAATAGATCTAAAAACCATTAAAAACATCGAAAACTAAAGTAAAATAATCGACAAAAAATAAAACTTAACTTAATTAAAAAAATCAAAATATCGCCGAGTAATCGAGAATTTACCCAGATATAGAAATTAGACAAAACCAAAAGTGTTGTCGAAGCTTCGAAAATTCTCGGAAACTTTTAAATAAACAATAGATTTTATAACTTTGTATTAATAAAACTGCAATTTCCTTAAAAAAAAAGAAACAGATTTTCACCATTTCACAGTTTCCCCTACCTGGAAGCCTCTTTCGATTGAATTAAGTCGAACGATTGCTTTATTCCACTCTAACTAAGCGTTTATTTTTTTTAGCAATTGGAAAATAAGTAAGATAAAAATAGAAAGATTAAAATTCCGAATGATTTCGTAATTGAAAAAAAAAATATTTTTTTTTTTTTTTGTTTGTATTTTAATCTCACTATCTAACGTACGATATTCGTGATATGAATTAATTATTGGTGATCGTGCAGTTGAGAATTCCAAAAAAGTCTTCAAGTAAATGTGTTTTTACAGCGAGTGTCTCATTTATAAATAAAGAATAGCTGAAGACTATTCTTGCTTTCTATTTGAAAAAGTTTTCTTTATTACACAAAAAAGGCAAAAGAAGATGAACAAAGGTGAATTAGATCACGAAATCTATTCGAAAAAATAAAACTTTTCTACAAAAACTCTCAACGAGTAGCCGGTGACTGTATAATAATAAAATTAAAATTTTAGTACGAATCGTAAAGTCGCTAAAAACGTAACTGTTATGCTCGATTTAAAAATATTATTTTGTATTTATCTTCTTTAAAATTTCTTACTAATATTTGTAGGGTATTCGTAAGTCCTAATATTTACAAATGAAGATTTACAAAAGTCTTTAGTGTTTTATTTGGGATTTCCTTTTTCCAGTTTTTATTTGCATCAGTACCGGTCACAAATACTACAGAGGTGTTTTTATTGGTTGTGTGACGGGATTTATATTTGTTTTGTTTATTTTTTTGTTGTTGTTACGCTATTGACTTTCGCTTATGAATGTTAATAAATCTTGAAATGTTTCTTTATAATTTTGGTTTCATAAGCGATGTGCGCGTGGGTATAATGCACGGTCACGCAGGTTAAAGCAAAACATTTTAAAACTTGTATGTGTATTCAGTTAAGAAATTCTCATTATTGCAATTAATAAATCCATCTGTGTTTTAGTTGTTTTATTTATTATTCTCCAATATTTTCAAAAATTGCGAACAGAAAGGCTGAAGTGATCCATACTAAATGGGGATGTTTTCAGTCTTAACGCCAGACAACACAAGAAATGAGCAAGAAAAGCAAAAATCATACACCTTAAATAATAATAAATACTAGTTAAGATTTATTAACCCTTTGGGAGCCATACATTTGCGGCTAAAGGAAACTTTGGTTTAGGTTAATTATGTGAAAAAATTAGCTCTCTCCAAACACCCCCATTTTTCTGTGGGTTAAAAAAAATGTATCACTACGAATATTATTGAATAAAAAATGTGTATATGTAGGTATTTTAATTAATTAAAGTATTTGTTACATAATATAGATATTTTCGTCATTTGTAATTAGTGCTGCTCTTGATAAATACCAAGACAGTCACGTAATGTAGTGAGCCAAAGAAATATATTTTATTGAACGTTAAATCACTGTACTCTTTATTGGGTACTCAATGTGAGCATCATGTCCAATTTGCTCACTTTTTCATTTTGTAGAGATTTGCACTTCCTGAAAAAGTGAGGTTCAGTTCTGGTTACCTCTGGGAACAGACCCGTTCCAGCAGCAGGGAAATGACATCCGCGAGTTAAGTCTGTTGAAATGTTGAATCTGCAGACCACAAGAGACGAACGAGAGTTTTACTACACTCATACATATGTATATTAATACCCATATAATTCTCCGCCACGGTTAGAGTGAACAAACGTAGCATAAACATTTTACGAAGCAAACTCCCCACGCAAATTGCTCGTTGAGATATTTGGCATATCTCCTACCTGTGCCACCATAATGACTAAAACCCCTGTGTAAGCTTATGTTACTTGCCTGCAGTCTTCAAAGAGTTAATACATCCTTCAACACATTCTTAGGGTAGATATATACTTTGCAACTTGTTGCAACCAGGCCTGTCTCGTTGTTGATTGCATAGTGTATAGTACGGTTTATGATTTCATTTCGTGTTGCATTCGAGGTTTCAAAAATATCAAAATATTTTGATATTTTCAGGTTGCATTGATGTTGGTTGCATAGTGTGAATCGTTGTTTATGGTGATCACTGGTTTAGTTTATCGAAAACACGATTTAACTGCAAAAAAATTAAATGATCCCAAGAAAAAAGAAATTGGCGATTGAAAAAAATGAGCGTTGGGTTTTCTTGATTAATTTATAAAAAAATTTACCAAAACTGTGGAACGTAAAAAAACGAAAGATATAAACTTAAAACTATAAGAGCGGCAGCCTATAAAAAATTGACTAATGAACTTTTTCATCACGTTACAAAGTATGTACCTACCATCACTTATGCAAATACTGCCACATATTGTGTATATATATATGTGTTTATTATATGCTCTTTCAAGGAAGCGAGATGATTCAGGCCAAATTTATCGATCGAAAATTTCTTTATTGAAACTCATCAAAATCGTTCCTTGAAAAACTGACTGAGACTTTAAAAAAATTAAGTGTGTCTACACTTCTCACCAAAAATCTTTCAAAATTTAGTTTGAAAAAAAAAGAATAAATATTCAGCACAAGAACGAAAGTTTCTCAATACAATTTTTATTGCCAGGTATTTCTAACAGAAAAAATCTGTTTTGGGACCCACTAACAGCCCTTTTTATAAATTTATTTAATTATATAGTTCGCAACTAAATAAATAAATTCATAAAATAATTCGTTAAAGGGACGCAACATTTTTTTTTTATTAGAAATCAAGCAAACTTGCGACATCGTGGCCTGGCAGTTAATGTTACTTAAACATCGAAAATTAAAAAAGTCTATAATTTACAAAAGAAATAGATAAACTATATTTACCAAAAAGTAAAAAATTCACTAATCTTTCTGTGACAACAAAAAATACATAAGTGCTTAAATCCACCTATGCTGAAACCGAGTAAATAGCTTCAAATAAATTTCATACAAAAAACTGAAAATTCACAAAAAAGTTCCAAACTTACGAATGGAAATAAAATTTCAAATTCAGCAATTCACCGAAACCCTGTGTTTAAAAAAATCGACACATCGAATTTTTACTAACAAATTTTTACAATTTACCGAAAACCTAAGAACATCAAGAAATCGATATTTCAAAAAAAAACCGCCGAATATTAAAAATCAAAAAAAAAAAAGTTTGCTATAAATGTGGCACGAAAAATTGTTAAAACAAACTAAAATACTTCTAGAAAATTTTAATTTTTAACAAACCAAAAACTCCATTTTTGGAAAAACTATTAATTTTAACCAAAGTCCAGTATTTTTACCATAAAAAAAGGATTATTTTAAAGAAGAAAGAAACCCCATATATTAAATACCCTAATTTTTATACGTCGAAGGCTCATAAAGATTAAGCATAGGCAAACATAATCTTTTTGTGCCTGCTTTGTATTTCGAATGGCATTAAAGACTGTATGAATGCTCGCCCTATTAAATGTCTCCCGAAAACCAAAAATTAACAACTGCCAATGCCAAAAACATTTTTGTGAACAACTGCTCAAAATTGAAATACATTAATAGATTTTTTGAAAAACATTTTGGTCGCCTTTTAAGTGTAATCGCACACCTAAAAGGCAGTCATATTAAAAACGTGTTGAATTGTAAACATTTCAATAAAGTTTTAGGTCGAAAAATCGTGATTGTATTTAATTCCACCAACTTTTCATATACGAAATAAAACGATAAAAATATTCGGAAAATATTCGTTTTTCGGATAAAAATTATACAGATTCGGAATACAGAAGACCTCTGTATAACTTTCCTTTTATATTATTTACTTTAAAATTAAAGTCTAGCACAAACAGATTACGCAACTTTCAAGGTAAAGTTAGTCTTTACTTTTTGTTCCGTTACGAATCAGCTGACATGTTTTTGACAAATAGAAAATGTGTATAATGCCGGCTACACACGGTGGAACATTAAAGTAAACATGGTTTAAAAACAGAGTTTTGTTTTTTTATACAGCAGGCATAAGGTGTTAGTTGTTATGTTCCGTTTCGTTCTAAAACAAAATTTGGCACGATTTAAGTAACATCAAGAAACATCTGTTTAATTGTTCATTCATTGTTGAATGTTTAAAAATGTTAATTTGTAAAAACAAACTGAACAACTTAAGGGCAACAGAAAGTCCATTTTAATGCGACCTCTATGCTTTAACCACGTTAGCGCCAGAAAACACACTTGCTCGTCTCTAATTCGCTTTTATTTTCATTGCATTTCTTTCATCTCTGCATCAAATGTCTCGATCACATGTGAATTTTTTTTCTTCTTGCACTTCGTTTATTTGTACAATTGTTGTTTTCCTATGCACCACTTAGCTTTTATTGTTGTTGTTTATTATTACGTTGTATAACGTAATACTAACGATGTAATATGGAAGCTGTTTTATTTTTTCGTATTTTGTTGTTATCTGCTTCTGTCGTTATCTGCTTTTTTGTGTTGTTGTAGTAAATTTTTCTCGTTTTATTAATATTTCAGTTGTCTACTAGTTTTTTGCTGGCATATTAGAGGTATGAGACTAAATAGTGTTGACGGCTTTTTTGTGGGATTTTTGTTGCTTCCACTACTTATGTATGCTGTCTGTGGGTTTGTAATTTTTTGAGCTGCTGCGGCTTTTTATTGTGGCTGTTCCTATTGCTATAAGTATTGTTGCATTGAATTTTTGCTTTGTTATTGTGCCAAGTCCAACGATCAATGTACAGATTATATTACGAGTACATACAAACGACATTTGTGGTGTCTTTGTTAACTTTGCCATTATTAGGAGAGGGATTTGTATGCAAAACTATGATTTTTGTTAAATATTAAATATTAAGTAGTACATATGTATGTATGTATGTATGTATATCTTATATATATCTCCTTAATCAAAACAGGCTTTTTGACCTGGCATAAATATTTTACTTCTAAAGGGTGTCACATATATTCAGGAAATTATGTTTTAAGTGTATTTTGTTATTGAAATTTTTATTGAGAATTATCAAAACTTTGCTGGTACATTCGTATTATATTTTCTAATTTTTCATGCCTACAGAAAGGCGGCTAACTGTCAAAGGTGCTTCATTGAATTTTCTCAACCTTCTTTATTAGCATATGTAGATATGTATGTAGATTTTTGATTAAAAAAGTAACAGGTAACAGGTTCAGGTCTGCGAGGAGTCTGGCTAAATGAGTCAAGCGGAGACAAGTTAACACTCTTATACAAAATCAATAATTCGCCGTGGAATAGCATACGCCAGGGATGCGTGGCAGAGAGGGTGCTTGATGTCAAGTATGCGAATTCTGAATACCAAAGGATCGGCAGTTTTAATACAGAAATACCCGTGCATATTGAGCTCTGTGTGGATGGACGGACATTATTACAGCGATGACTTATAAAGCCTCGCAAGAGGCGGAGAGGTTAATCTCTGAAGATGCTATGGTTTTAATTGGCCACGGAAGGAATCCGGAAGAGTTAGACAAGACTGCCCTGCGAGGGGTGGGCGGGTCAATCTTTAAAGGTACTTCTAATGCGTTGGGCCGTGAGATTCTGTTAGGCATGGACAATGAAGCTTCAGAAGACGTGGAGAGGTTAGTCTCTATAAAAACTTCGGTGTTTATTGACCAATGTAGGTATTCTGAAGAAACGGACTAGAAAAACTTGCAAAGGATGGACGGGTCAGTCTCCAAGGATAATCCTGCGGAAGAGCCTTAGACGGTAGCGCACATTGTGCGGGAATGTCCAGCACTGGCAAGTGTAAGGCTTAGGTCCACGGGCAGGCACTTGTTAAATGTGAATGCCATGGTGGACCTAAGCCTTAGATAACTGCCAGCAATTAACAAGAGGATCCGAGATGAGTAAGCAGGTCGTCAGTCATCAGTCGAATAGTCCGAAGTAAAGGCTACTGGTAATACTTAAATGAGAGTAAGGTAATCGTAAATTACTAATCGGTTGCCTAAAATCAATCCGAGGAAAGAGTGGGGTCGAAAAGGTACCCATAAAGTTATCGGTCTGCTTCGATATTCCCCCCACCCCCCATATTACAATAAAAACAACTCCATACACAAAAATCCAATTATGTCAAATCGTATGAGCTAGAAGGCCAATTTAAGTCATCGAAATGAGGCAGTAGACGATCAACATTCAGTAATTCTGTTCTTGGCGAGCTGAACGGCAAGTCGTAACGTTTTGTTCAATTCACAGATTGTCCATCAAATTCAGTTGGAAACAATTTGGTAGCAGTAACAGTCACTACAAAGGAGTATGGGACTATGAAGCATCCAGTACAAAAATCCGCACCAAACACTGACACGTTGGCAATTCATTTGTTCTTCGATTAAGGAAGCTGTCGATTTAAACAAAATTGGCATCGCTTCGAATGATTATGATCGAGAACTTACTCGGTAGAGTTGTCATTCGAATAAGAATGTTTGGACTATTCGAATAATTTTTGCCGACCGAATGTGATTTTTCTATTTAGAATAAAAAATATTCGAACATTCGACTTGAATCAAAGTTTGCGAAATTGCTATTTAAAATTGTTAACAATATGATGTGTTAGAACCCGTCCAGACGTGCAATTTTTATTTCTTAACACAATCAATAACGCCATCCAGTATAACGGCTCAAAAAATGTTATGTTAAATTTTATGTTAATGGGTGGAGAACACAATTTTATTCAAATTTATATTTTGAATTCAATTTGCTAAAACTTTGAAATGAAATGACAATTGATTTGACAGCTTGTGTGAAAACATTATAGCTCACGGCTTGGGTTAGAGCTTTTCTTTCTAAACATGTGTTAAAACACTAATACATGCGGTCTACACGCTAACATGTGTTTCATTTTTTTTAACGTTCGCTCTTGATGAAAACGAAAAAATATTTTTGGAATTAATTTCTTAATGGGATTGTTTTCTTAATGACATAAACAGCCGAAATGTTATACATTTACTTTAGCGTAGCATTGAAATCTTATAAAAGAGATTTTTTGAACTTCTGTGATTTAAGAAAATATATCAGAAGAAAATTAAATTCATTAGGAATTGCAAAGACGGAACCTATGAAAGAATATACACACAAAAAAATATATAATTTTGCTTCTGCTCTAAAATTTCAAAAAATTTATTTAAACTAACATGTATTGCTTTTTTTATATTTTAAAAATTATTCGAATAAAACTTTGTATTCTTTATTCAATCGATTATACGAATAATTATTAAATTTTATTCGTCTGTTCGAATAGAAAATAATAGGTGCTTTTGTGCGAACAATTTTAAACTCGAATAATTTGAAAATAATAGAACTCAGCAATGTATTTAACGAACTCCTTACGCAGAGCATGGACATTGGGTTGCAGTTCTTCTGTCGATAGAACTTTGCAGGCTTGGATACCCAAATCTTTAGCGAGTAAACGCTGTAAGAGACTTTGGAAATTTACAATTCTTGTCTCCCAACTCAAATCTCACTCGCTGTTTCAGATGTAATATTTATACGCCTTTCTAATGGACGGCCAGTTTGTTTAGCACAAAAAATTGATTCACGAAACATTTCACTTAGATCAACATTCCGAAATTAATTGCTTCGAAATTTGCGAATTACAGCAGCAGAGTTTGTATTGTTTTAGAAACTTATTTAAGGTGCGATTTTGTTTTACATAAAACGGAATTAACAAGCTTGAACAGTGAGCTGTAAAATAAATCTGCTTTTGGCAGCATTACCGCACAAATAGCGGCATTGGTAAATCTATCATGAGTCAAGGGGCATCGTATATTATTGAAGATTCAATATTTCTTTATATTTTTCTTATTTTAATACCCCATATTTATTCATATAGTTTTATTATATTTGTTTCTTCAAAATCGTTTTGGTCACACACGTTTTTATGTAAGTTAAAATATACCAAGAAAGAAAATTTCTTTGGACAATTAATTTTCCAAACCACATTTTTTAAGCCGCTTTTTTCATAAATCACAATTTTTTTATGAATACGGAAATACATTTTTTTATAAATACGGAAATAATTATTTTATAAAAGGGAACAAAATTTTTTTGTAGAAAATATTTTTTTTTTTAATTTTATAAAAGTCATAAAAAATATATATGAAAAATTCCGCAGAAAAAACATGCTTGCGGTAACCATAATCTGAGAGATACATATTAAGATTGAATTATATGGTTGTAAACAGGTCACATAATTACTGGAACGATTTTCCGTCATCGCTTGCCAAGTTTGAATGAAAATGAAGATGGTACATTGCCGAAACCGGCTTGTCTCCAAACCAAACATGACAGGGTATGACGGAAATTTGTTCCAAAAATCTACATCAAATCATCATGTCCGAATATCAAATCAAGAATCAAAGAATGTATGTTACTGATTGGCAGCGAATGAGCAACGAATAAAAGCGACTTACGCTCTTGAATAATTAATAGTCAACGCGGTAAGTCACAGCACCCTTATACTTTGATTACATATCAAAAGAATTTTACATATTATGTATGTCGATTAAAAATATTTTATTGTTAGAATAAATATTTGCTGTTTTTATAGTTAAAACTTTGGTTGTTGTTAGAATTTTAGTAAAAATATAGTGTTGAAATCGTACTGTGCTTTGCAATAATTTAGAGCTATAATATGTTTGCTGGACCCACATATTGTTGCCCAAAACATAATGTAGTAGGCGTGATAATCTCACAACCACGTTTTTCTGTGTCTGAAAAAATTAATAAATTAAATAAATTCTATCATTGCCATGTGAGGCATCATCATCCTCTCGGAAAATCCTTTTGACAATTAGTATTTGCAGTGTTATAGGCTGTATATCGTTAATAACGCGACAAATGTTGGGTAGTTAGCTATTTTATATAGTCTGGGATTGTTGCAGACTTGCCAATGTCATATAATCTTGTCCGCTATATTTTTAAATACCGTAAAAAGAATCGTAAAATTTTCTTAATACGGAGTGAATCCAATTTATGTTGGATCAGCATCTGATCTGAACCAGCTCTAAATAAGTGGACTCAATAAAATACTCTCAAAATAAAAGGTGAATGCCACAGAAATAAAAAAAGTTTAAATCTTACCACTTGGCCAAGCCCTCAGAATTTATATTTACATAAAAATCTTCGCTTTATTTTAAAGTTTACACATATGTAAGTCTTAAAATAACCCTTTTATACAACAACAAAAATTATTATAGCAAAAAAAATCACATCATTTTAATTGTTAACAACAAAAAGTGACAACAGTAGCGACAGAGCCAACAGTAGATTGCTACTTAAGCTCTTTTTACACAAGTATACAAGTGCTTGAATTTTGTTTAAAAATTAAAAGTAAAATATTCTTATGTCATTGCTTCTCTGCACTCAGAGTAGACTAAACAGGTAAACTCACCAGCGCAGCTGAGTACTTCTTTTAAACTGATTGGATGCCAAATTCCTTTAAAAAAATGTTTCGCCATGTCCGGTAAATTTTTTATATACATATATAGTTTGACATCCGCACAGAAGCCTGATATAGTATTCTGTAAAAACGCTTAGAATGAGAAGTCTAAGCTATTATAAAATGTTCAAAAATTAGTGAGGACCATACCACTGCCACATTTCCATCCGTAATTTTAACAGATTCATAACATAATGCGAAAACTACTGTAGGGTGACAGTAGTTTTCGCTCAATTTAGTCTCGCATAATTGATTTACCCGCTTAAATGATGCAAAAAAAGTTAAATGAAATTTTTCTAATATAAAGTATGTAGTGAAATTCCCTCATGAAATTAAAACCACAAAAAAAGCCCGTTAATTGTTAAAAATTGAATAATCTCCAAAAAAAGTTTTAAATTTAAATATATGTATGTATGTACATAAAAATATGGCCACTCTTCAAATCGTATGTTCTCAAGTTTAAATATAAGGCAAAAATTAAATATTAGAACTGACACGAAATATACAGAATTTCACGAAGTAAGGATTTAATTGTGGACCAGTCTGCTTAATTGATTGTGGTGCACAATTAAGCGAATTTCTGGTAATTGAGTCACTGAATCAAATAACAGAGTATCGGATAATGACTTTTCGGTTAATTGCATTAAATTCTGTCCATTTTGGAGGAAATCAATTAAACGGAAATTACTGTTTAATAATTTCTAATTTTATTTGAATATCTGACGAGTCGTTTTACTCAACCTAAATAGTTTGGTAAAGAAAAAAAGTGTGTAAAAGATGAAGAAATAAAAGTGGAAAAAGACACATTTAAATAGAAATTTAAATGACAAACTGTGTTAAATTTTAAATTTGGGTTGAAATACAACCAACAACATCATTGAAAAACACATAATAAACAGACTTAATCATGAAATAAAACAAAAACAAAATACCAAATAAAAAATAAAGACACCACAAAATATGAAACAAACACAAGTGGAACTAAAATTGAAAAAAAAAACAACAGCACTTGCAAAAAACAAAAACAAAACAAAGCAGCATTCAAAAGAGCAAAAAAAAGAACATAAAGCAAAACAAGGGCTTTTAAGAAAAAATAAATAAAAAAGCAAATATGTATAGTTTTGCAACAACAACTGAGACGAGCTCTCCATGCATTGCATTTAAGTTTTGTCGTGTCACAAATGGGGAGAATACAAACAAAAGGAGTTAAAAAATGATGCTTTCGTCACATTTTCACATGCACGCCCTTCGTACACACACACACACACTTTCGTGCCGCAGATTGAAAATTTGCAATTATTGTTTTTATTCCCAATAAATCGGAATATCGGAATCTTGGCTTAAATAACTATTCGGTCAAATTTATATTGAGGACATCAAATTTTTATTTTGTTATTGCTTTGTGTTGTTAAGTTTTTATTTTTTAGAATTGCATCCGGTACATGGAAATACTCGTACATGTTTGAGCATGAGTAATGAAATAGGGAAAGGAGAATTGTTTTAAGATTTTTTTTATTTGTATTTAATTTTTTTGTAGTTAAAGCTTTTATGTGTTACTTTATCTAATTAAAATCAATTCGTAATAACCCAGATAAACCGTTTTGCTGTTGGTTAAAGGCAAATAACTTGACAACGGATGTAAGTTACCTGATGAATGATTTCGTTTCTATGGTACAACGAATATACTACATATGTATGTACATACATACATATGTACATACATATCTAAATTTGTAAGTCCAAACGATTATAGAAAATATTTAAATAATAGCACCGAAATTAAAATACTTGACTTTGACACAACAAATGATCCCAAATTCATTAGAAGGTCTAAAACTGGCTTCGTATGAATGGGCACTTTATCACTCCAAAAAAATTTGAATCGAGAGTACTACCTCTTGACTAGACACAAATTTGTTCGCACATGAAGAAAACGTCGGCAGAATAACGAATAGAAATTTGTTCATGGTCTTCTGTGTGGAGAATACATGTAGATGTTTCTGTTCAGTTTGAGGATAATTTTTTGTTTGCCGTCGAGAGTGTTTTCATGTTCTTAGCATAGTTTATGTACAGGTGTTTACGAACGAGCGCAAACACACATATTTTTTTATACTTATTTCCTGCGTGTATTTTGTTTGTGTGCCAACATTGAGAACAACATTGACAACATTGTTTAAACACGAACAGACCAACAACAGCGACAGCTACACGAGGCAAATTCCTGTGCGAACAGCCAATCTGTACGTTGGCGGAACAGATCTATGGCTAGGCAAGACTACATGTCAAGTTTTATAGTAACGGTATTCAGTGTTAGGTACAAATGGTGTTGCAAACATTCATATGCGAAATGTCATAGCTTTTTTTTTAAATTCAACAGAAACGTTGTGTACTTTATTCCTGGATTTTATAAAAAAACTGACATATATTGCGTTTGCACTTTTGCAAGACTATTTACACTGAACGTTGAGTAACGATTATATTCCATATTTAAGATTTAAAAAACAAGCAAAAAGAAACTATTATTTTGGGAAGTTATTTTTAAATATTGGATCATTTTATATCATTAACAATTGATTATTCTTACACAGGCTTTAAAAATCACTACAAGTACTGGTTCTACGAAGTCGTTAAAATTGAATATGAATCTCTTTCCCAAGACTGCACTGTGGCCGGAATGTCCAACACTCCATTGAGTTGATCTATAAAATTTATTTGTATTAAAATGTTAACAGCTGTGAACAGTCGGAGATTTCTTTTATATGCCGCAGTAAATAGCAAGCTTTGAAAGCAACAAAACTATTTGTTTTACATATTCAACAAGTAAGGAAAATGTTTACAAAGTTTTTCGTAGGACAGCGCACAGGAATTACACAACTTTTTTCACACTATTGGAGCCGAAGTATTTCAGAACTAATTTGCTGTCACATGGTTCTTAAGTCAGGCAGAGGACTCGGTAAAGGGGCGTAAAATTGGGTTACCTCGTTTAAGTAATTTTTAATAAGGATGAAAAAATTCATTTGTAATCCTAATGTTAACATTTTTGATAATGTCATTTTTTATGCGGTCGATTCCCTAGGATCAGATAAATTTTTTCAAATATAGAAATGTCTTTCTGTGCATCCTAAATGCTTTGAAGACCTTTTAATAATATGTTCAAATATACCCCTTAATTGCACAATTTAAATTAAGGACCTTATTGAGCTCAATTTACCATACAAGAACTCAACTCATACATTAAGCAGTTAGTAGTTAAGTGTACCATTAATTGATTCAAATACTCAATGCAACTGTGGTGAGGTATGTTTAGTGAGCATAAAAATCAAAGTATATTCCTCAATTTAAAACTTAATTGACTCAATTGTGCAAGGTGCAAATCTAAGCCTGGTGTAACACAATTTCTTTAAAATACATGTTAAACTGTATTTAGGTATTGTAAGGAAATGGCTTTGCATCCAGTCCTATCCAAAGTTGACTAATGTTAAGCAAAAATGTATGATATATTGAAATAATGTCAGAAAGTACAAAGCTGACACAAGGTGAGAAAAAAGGGGATATTTGATATCTAATGCCGTTGTTTTAATCTCATATAAGCTATCAGATGTGATAAATAGAGCGCTAACTTCACTTCATATTTCTGTAAAGACTGCTATCAAAAAAATGCTGACCTAGAATCAAAAAACATCCACCCATAACTCTTTCACCAAAAGCTGTTTTTTGATTAAAAGATTCTTGTAAAACAAACCTGCGGATTTTTAATTAGATTTTGTAACTAATTACACAATTCTTGTAATTGAAGCATAAGTAAAAATCAAATACAATAAAATGTTTATTCTTTAAAATCAAATTATAATATTTAGTAGTAAATATTTAAAGCACCAATTTCAGTTACATGTAATTTGACCAATAATGCTTTTGTTTAGTTACAAAAATTATCAATTACATGTAATCCGAAACTTTAAATCGTATCCTTTTCTAATCCTATTTGAAATCAAAATTAATACTGGATTTATTATTAAAACAGAATTAAGCAATTAATTATTTGCATCTTAATTACATTTACTTGCAATTTGTCATTACAAAATATTAATTACAATTACTTGTTTATTTGATTATTTTCACTTCAAACTAGAAATAATTGGAAAATATAAATTACATTTATGTAGATTTTCTTTTATAAGTAATTAGTTTAATCGTTAATTTAAATTAGCATAATTTTTAATTGTAATTGAAAACAACGCAAATTACACTTTACATATAACTATTCAACTATTTGTAATTGTGGTTTGTAATTGAAATGTAACAGAGCTCTACAAGTTTCTTGTGAAAAACTGAAAACTTATTGATTTGATAATTAAAAAGAGATTTCATAATAATTACCTTGATTAAATTAGAATGTAAGTTTTGTGTAATTGACTTTTTTCTTCTCAGTCCTTTATATATATTCTAACGATTTGGAAATACAAACTAAAAACAAGCAGGGTTTGATTCTTCAGAATATATTCTAAATGTGGATAATAAAATACTGTGACTTTAAAGTATTTGGTGTAGTTTTAGTTTTTTGACCAAAAATATATTGGGAGTGTTTCACAAAACACTTTTAAATTTAATAAATTTCTTATACTTCAAACACAAAAATAGGAATTTTTATTTTTAATAAAATTTCTCATAATTTTATATTCGCCTCTTTTTGGGGTCACTCAAGCACAAACGTGATCTTCGAATTAAAAGGAAAAAAAAACACAAGTAGCACAACAACAAAAAAATTGTTTAACTTGTTTTGTATTTTTTTTAAGAACTATAAACAATTTTTCTATAAAAACAATGACTAATTTTAATTATTTTATTACATTTACAACAAAAAACACCCACATTTTTTTTGGTAAAAATTAATCTTATGGTGTTAAAATATTTTGGATTTTTAATTAAAATTATACTAATTTTGGTTTCACATTCTCTAGCAATACTTTTTGTTTATTTTTATATTTTTTTTTTGCACAATTTTTTTTAATTCCTTCTCTTCTCTTAATTTTATTTATTTTGAGATATTTTTTTTACTTTTGCCAGTTTCTTTGTTTAATTGTTTTTTTTTTGCTTTTTATTTCAATAATCATTGAATTCTCATGGCTTAAAAACACAGAAAAAAAATTTAAGAGATAAATTTGGAACCGTTATTACCGTTTTAAAGGGTTAAAGATGTATCAACACTAAACAAGCAGGTCAACTGGGAATAACTTTAAATAATTCCCGGTAAAAAAATTCATTACAATTGGGAAACAAAATTTCAAGACATCAACTGAAGCGGATTTCCATCCAGCTATAATAAGTTATTTTGGTTTACTAACAAGCGTTTAACTAAACGTTGTTTATTTAACCGAAACACGTCCGTCGTTTACAATTGTCATTAGTTAACTAAATTTTACGATCTCTTTATACTTTACTCCTAGTTTAGTTCGATTTTGTCATAATCTATAAAATTTTCTGTTGTTTTTATGTTCAATAATAAAACAACAATACAAAAAAACAACAAAACGAAAATTGAGCGTGCGCAAATGTTTAAATTTATTTTCTTATGCTTGTTTTTTCGGTTTAAACAAATATTAAGTCATTGTGTTAATGCTTCCCTCGCTCTTTTGCTCTCTCTCTCTAATAAAGAGCTTTTTTGCTTATTTGGCTCTTGTAACAAAGCTTTTACGAGATCAAAACTCTTCCCACAATTTTATTACAATTGATCGTAAACAACAGTTTTGTTTTTAAATTTTGTTTTATTTCAAATTCACCCCAGCGTGTTCTTGTATTTCAATTTACTTACAACTTCCCGCTCAATTGTATAGAGTAATTTTTTGCGAGTTGGTTTTTTAAGACTAAACTATTTTTGAATTCTACTATGAAATTGTATGATCTGAAATATTATTTGTACAATATTTCCACCGTTTCGCCATTCGCAACAATTCAAATACAGCTCGATCAGGAGCTAAAGCTGCCGGAGTTAGCATCGCTCAAAATTCGCGATAAGCGAGCTTTAGAGTTAGCTTTTTGCCGATAAATTCTTTTTATCGGCAAGGGTCAATATGGTTTGAATAGGTCGTTGTTTTTACCGATTTTTTTTTCGAGGAGTAAAACCTAATAATGTTGACCTCCCAAAAGCCACACCAAACAGTAACTTTTATGCGATGCTTTACTGCCTTGTGAACCTCGTGTAGGTTCATAGATGGCAATTTTGCTTGTTAACAAAGATGTACCTCCTCGTTGAAGGTGATTTTTGGGCCAAAAGTGGTGTGTTCTACCAAACGCTAAGAAAGCCCACTCAGTAAACTAACTACGTTTTCTATGGTCTTGTATCATTTGGATTGTGGACGGCCAATTTAAAGTCTGATTTTTCATCAACGGCTAAATATTGCCGAGATAAATATTGCTGACCATTATTCTATTCTATTTTTGTTACTCTTTTTGGCGGTCTATCTATTTTGAAGATATATCCGAGAAGTATTGTGTTGCCATATGCTTGAAGTGAAATGGGTAAATCATTGTAAAAGAACGTAATTCTTTATTAATTATAATTCGTGCGAGAAATTGATTGGAAGGTCTGATTGTAATACTTACTATAATGGTAGAATTAATTGATTCGTGTCATGCTGTTGCAGATCATCTAATATGTAAGATAACTTTTGTAACGTAAAAATCTATTTTCTGTAGATATTAGCGAGATATTAGCAGTTTTGCTAAAAACAATTTTTTGCCATATTTTATCTCTTGCAATTATCATTTAGTAAAAATCTCCAATGTTTCTTCGAATGACATGGTTGTCCTGAATTATAATTGTGTCCACTCTTTCTTTATATTCGCAGTTAAAAAATCAAGTTTGCTCTTAAAACAGCCTTTTAATTGAAGCTTCACCTGCTCAAAATCGTCAGCTTGTTTGCAACTAAAGCAATGCTTCTTTCGATTCATTTATCTTCAGTTTCACATTTGCTTCCACTCCGGCCTGATATTTTAAAAACTTCGCTTTCTTTGGTAAATTTATTAAAACCCAAATACTAAAAAAATTACCATATTCTCATACGTACGTCTGCGGGCTGTCGGTCACTCTGTTTATTTTTTTATTGTTTCCATGCGTGCAAACGATCTCGTCGTATTTCAAGACATTTTTCAACTTAAAATACTAAATGCTATTTAATATTTTTACGGAATTTGTGTGATCTTACTTCGAAATTAATTTGTCTCTAATATATGGGACATCTGTTTGATTTCCGGTTTGTATTTTATTATTCAATTAAGTTTGTTATTTTAATTGTAGCAAAAATGTTATTAAAATTGATTTAATAGTTATTAAAGTTATGAAAGGCTTCATCAATATTTATTTATTCACTCCAAAAGTATATTTTCCGGCTTTTAAAATTCATGAACTTTGTAGTCAGATCTACACACAATATCGGGTGTGAAAATAGTTTCAGCTTTGAAGGTGAAACATTCTCATATTATTATCATGATATAGGTATTTTTATGGGTACAATCAAATAAGTTCGCAGCACTTCTTAGAGATAGATCCATCCGTTTGCATTTTATACTTTAAGAGGTCCATAATCAGTGCTATAAAGCCAACTAACTAGTGTTATTCGAAAAATATTGTTGCAATGATAAGTGCGAACAAGTGAGCACTCAATGTATCGAAAGTTCGAGAAATAAAGTGTGCGACAAGATTTGTCATATTGTACAGCACTGTACCAACAACAAAACACAACACCTATAATCTCAGACAAGTTACCATGAAAGTAAATACACAAAGTAAAGCAACAACAACGATGTAACATCACCACGAATTCCAGGAATTGAATAGTGTGCATAAACACAAACAAAACCATAAGAAATAAGTAGACAATAATTACAAAAAGAAACATCATAATGAAAAAACAGCAGAAAAAAATGTTTATCGCTAAAGAAGTTAATTCTGGATTCTTGCGTATTCTATAATAAAAAGACTGAGATGGTCGAGCTAACAGTTAGTATCGAGTAAAACGTTAAAGCGGATATAAAGGAGTGTTGACTTTAAGTGTTAAAGAAAATAAAGTAACAGTGTGTAAAATAAAATTCTTCAGTGTATATTATTGAAATAGACTTTTCAATTAAAAGAAACGTTTTACAAAAAAAGTTTGCATGGCCCTGTAGACGGCCTTTTTAGTTTCCCATCATCATATCGTATTATAGTGCAAAAAGTGCTTCAATTTCGTCCTTGGAAAATATTAAGTATTTTAAAAAATAATAAGAAAGTCATTAGTTGAGTACTTCCAAGTAATGCAAACGGTGTATAGTAGTCATTGAAAAGTGGGGTATGGCTACCACAGACTCTTAACACCAAAACGTTTCCTTTCAAAATCATTGTGTATTTTGGATAAAATCAAAAGTTATTCAAACAACAATGAGGTTTATAAAAAAACTTAAATTAGCCACATTCTCAGTTTGAGTTCAATTCTCACTTGAGTTACATACATAATGTAAATCAATAAACTAAGATATTTTCACCACAATGTAACAACATATCGCATGGTTGCGATCGATAACGAGTGGTTCGAAATGTGTTTAGAAAATGATCCACCTTTAAAAGAACTTATTGATCAACCAGACTTTATATACCGACTAGTCATAAACTTGTTCTACCAACGTACAGATTGCAGTTCTCTGTCCGAACAGTTATTCGCACACTGCTGTTCCGCCATCACACAAACAATAAAAAATGTGTGTATATGCGCACGACTGTAAACTCTCGTACATAAACTATGCTGAGAACAAGGCAACAATCTCCTAGACAAACAAAAAATTATGCTTAAACTGACCAGGAATATCTACACGTATTCTCCGCACAGAAAACCACGAACAAATTTCTTTTCGTTATTTTGCCGATGCTTTGTCCATGTGCGAAGAGATATTTAGCAAGTCAAGACGGTATGTTACATTAGCCAAGCGATATCACAGATATAATCTACGGCGATATGAAAATGGTTACAATTAAAGAAAGTGTTGCAAACTCAAGATTCCAAAAACCACCCTTAGCACGTTTTTCATTTCACATAAAGTTAAACAAAAATCTAACGTGCCTTTTTCCGACAAAATTGTGAAATTTAAAATAACATGTCTCAAATGTCCCTGATTCTGCTAACAGCCTACTAATAAATAAATCATTACAATTAATTACGCCACATTATTAAGAGCCAGCATTTGTCAATCATTATTATTTATTTAAATAACTGAGAAACATTAAATAAAACATGTTTGACCATAGTTGTGCTCACTTTAGTTGAAAAAAAATAGTAATTTTAATTTATAACTTAATAACAGCTAAACGAAAATCGAAATAAAGAACTACAGCCAGCAAGAACTTGCATGATTGTTTGCATTTTTTTTATATTAAATGGAATAATAATTGCATATCAGTCATATAAATAATCGTACTTTTATGACTATTCGTCATGTAATCTTTATTTGTTCTCTGCTATTGACACTTGTTGTATCATTTGGCATTGCAAACAACACTACACCTCTACGAAGCTAACAACGATTAGAGCAAGCAACCACCACCATTACCATCTCTACAGCCGTCTAACCAACCATCCACCAACAATATTTATTAATAGCACTTAGCAACAGAATTACCATGTCAAGAGTGGCTATAAAAATTAGTTGTACAGTGAAGGGTACCAATATTGGTAATACGGTCAAGCCTTTTACCAGGTGTTCTTACTATCGTGTCCATCACAACCGCCACTCCTACAGTACTGTTCATGCCCTGTATCATAGAGTGCTTACCACACTGTTTCATATCCACTACGTCTTTATATTTTGCTAGAGTAGTACCAGCTGCAAGTACCAAGCAATAAAGTTCGAAATATTCAGGTAGAGGACAATATATGCTGACAAAAGAGTGACCAAAGATTACTTGATACATAGTAGGCTATGTGTCATCTGGTTGCCAGGTCACCAGTAGAGAACTACAAGTAAGAAACTTACGAACCTTTTGAGGCTACGAGAATGGTGTTGAATAGAAAACTGGACGAAACTATTCCATATCGCACTCTCGAACAACAAAGAGGTGGGAAGACTAACCCAAACGTAGATAAAAAAAGAGCCCCTTGAAACCGAACAAAACCTAAATTAATGAAAATATTGCGACAGGATACTTCAGCCCACTAGTGAATAGAAAGAGCAGACAATGGCACCTGCATGACATGTAATGTCAATATAGAAACATTGCAACGTTTAAGCACAAATAAAAAAATAGTAGCGGAAATCACTCTTCGTTGCATATCTGCAATTTTGCACACTTAGTATGATTTTCTGCCACAGAGCGTGAGTGTCATTTTTAAGCGTTTAGCAAATTTATTAGAGAGTTACATAAAGCAACTTTGCCGCATGCAATAAGATAGCCGCGGCCAATAAATAAACGCTAACGCCGTCTCTAAAATGTTTACGCAAAGAATGTTTTTGGTGAGTGCATAAACTTTCTCAAAACTTGTATCAATTAATGGAGTTTTGTTTGATATTTTAATTCTTTCTATTTTAGCAGTTTTAGCTTCAATTTTTGTTAACAGTTTTAGCTTCAATTTTAATTCTTCACAGGCAATTGTTGAGACGGTTCTACCGCCGTGAAACTTTGTTAGCGCAGGTGTCTCGTTGTTTTGATTTAATAATAATAAAATTAAATAAACAGTTGTTTTAGAATTGCAAACTACCACTCTGCAACGATTTTTGCCATAGCATATTTGTTCAAGTGTAGCAAATCTTAGTTTCATACATTTTGTTGTTATGGTATTGCTAAATGTAGCATATTTGCTAGACTTGCTACATTTGCAAGGTTTGCAAGGGTTGTTTGCATCCAAGAGTGAGTTCCCCTAGTGTTTCACGGTTGACACTTTAGCAGACACAACTCATCTTGAATGAATTGAATGAACTGACTGGAAATTCTTTAGGAACTTTGCTGAATCCACCGAATACCTTATAGTCCTTGCCCTCAATGGTCTTTTTAAATCTTGATTAATAATGGAGAGCGCAAAACAAGCCTAACCAAAAGATGTACATGGTCATACGACTACGATATCGCTACTCTTTTCAACCCAATCTAACCTACTGTCAAAATAATTTTTGAATTAAGTTCCTTTCTTATGAAAGATTCGTTATATACGTATCCCCAACCCATAAAAGATTCCGTGTAGAAGCGCTTTCATAAACAATCCAATACAATTTTTATATCGAAAACGTGCTATAATTTCCGTCCACACTGTCTCAGCTTTTTCACAAAATTGAATTTGCTTGTAGCTTTGAAATTCAAGTTTACTACAAATTCAATCATACAAATGTATGGATTAAAGTTTGTTGAGCATATAATTACTATTTAATTAACGAATACAATGACAACTGCAATACACACACACACATACACACCTGATACTACCAAGTGCTTAATGTTTTTTTCCTTTTAATTACAAATGGCAACATATTTAGCTACAACAATTTAACAATACTTATACTACAAATACAATCGTGCAGTCAAAGTAGCAATATTTATAGTTTGGTTGCCACTTGCGCCGCCACTGTAACTGTCAATGGTTTTTTCTTCACGTCGTTATTATTGTTGTTGCTGCTGTTGTTTGAATTTAATACCTGATATTTCTATTTACGAATGCAAATTGCATATCAATTTATTTTCTTAAATGCAGCATCATTATGAATTTGCCAAATTCGTTATAACTGAATTTAGCGCTTGGCAGTAACAGCAACAGCAGCAAGATGTAAACAGATTTCCAATAAGCGCGGGGCAATATTATATAAAACAAGCGGTGTGTTTAGCGAAATTGTTTTATTTGAAAGACGATTTTGTATCCGAAAAATCAAATTGTGAATAACTCTCCTACATATAGTATATCCGTCTGAAAATCGGCGATAGCTTGAGAAACCTCCGCAACAAAACGTCTAGCGGAGTCGAATCCCACGATCTTGGTAGTCAATTGGCGTCATCTCCCTCAAATCGTTCAAACAGAATGATCATTCTTGATTTCACTGTGTTGCACCTAGAGTTATTCCGCTCGAACCATGTCCATATCATTCGATTCGGGCCACTAGAAATTGGTACTAATTATTCTGTAATGCTCGCTTTGTTTTTGAAAAAGAATGGACCGATATCTGCGACACAAAACCACACAGTAACTTTTTACGGATCGGCGAATATTTTGGCGTTAATGAACAGTTTCGATAATCGAATTTGGTAATTTAGACGAGTTGATGAATCGTGTAACTTACCGTGGTGATTTGGCATCGAAGACTAAATAAAAAACAAAAAATGTGAGAGAAGATGAACCCGCCCTTATTGAAAATGCCTGTGTAAAGAGAACTGCAATACGAGTGTGTATTCAAAATAATGCATAGATTTAACAAATATCTGAATATTTTAGGCTTATTCTCATATTTATATGATTAATTTACATATTTCCACCTTAATTGAACAAATAGTGTGTGCTTGTATATGTACGTATACGTGTATGTATGTGTTCAAGCCTGTATGAATTGACATTAACAAATCAATTACAAAGTGCACTGCAAAGTGAGTAATCGTTGTATAACAAACAATAATACTGACACTAGAAGAAGTTCTTGATGTTTCATTCACTTCTTTGACTCTTAAAATCAATAAATGCAGCTTTACGAATAATTATTTGTTTGGTTAATAATATGCATAATTAATTAGTTAATGTTGGAGTATTTTCTTAACTAATTATTGTATGTGTTAATTTTGTTGTCAAATGTTTAACAAATTGATAGGTATGTATACACATTAATAAAAATATTAATACTCTAAAAAAATCTTGAAAAAAAGGCAGTGTAATCAAAATTTTTTACACGTTTTTATAGTTTTTATGGGTTATGCTATCAGTCGCTAATCTAGAAGAAAGAAAAAAGAGGTTATTTTTCCTTAAAAACTATTAAAATTTGCACTTCAATGCCTTTTACCCCCTTAAAAAAGAATAAGCTGGGTCCGCAATAGGAGCCGGGAGAAGGAGATATATGATATTTTTTTACACTTCACAAGAACTGAATAGGATATATATGAGTTGTCCTTCCGTTTGTAATTTCTATAATATTCACTTCCGACCTTATTTATTAAGATTCTTATAGGCAGAAAAGTACAATTAACAATGTCCATCCGTCCGTCTCTCCGATGTTGAAGTCAACTTTCTGGCGGCGCTAGACAGTCAAGGTCACGTTCTGCAAATTTTCGCTATTTGGAATTTAATACCGAGATATGGGCAAACAAACCATTTTGCAAGGTTTTCTTGGTATTATTCGCAAGCCCATAAAATATACATATTCTGAATACCTAGCAAAATTTTTATAAAATCCCCCACTTCCAAGGGCCCCAGATAATTTACACGTCTAAGTGTTGGACCGAAGTAAAAATTTAAGAAACTAACAAAAAACCAAAATTCCTTCGAAAACCAAACTCCCAAAGAAATTTCAACAAATTCGTAGGTTTTCCAAACCTTAAAATTTTAAAATTCACAATAAAATCTTAAAAGTGGATTAAAATAAAATTCGAATAGCGAAAAATCCGTATTTAATAAAAGCCGTAATTTTTACCACAAAATTTTATATTTCACCAAAATTTTAAAATTTTACCAGAAAGACCGAAGATTTTATTAGACCTTTTAATATTATTATTTTTAATGTAGGGGGAATATCGAAGCAGACCGCTAACTTTATGGGATCCCATTTCGGCCCCCTTCTTTCTCGAATTGACTTCAGGCAAATGATTTTTAATTTACTATTACCTTAGTCTTAATCAAGTCTCTTGTTACTACTAGCCTTTACTATCGACTATAGTGATTTCAGACGGTCGACTGGTGACTGTAAACTTTTTTCCTCATCCCGAAGTCTTGTGTAATTGATAGCATTTGTGTAAGGCTTAGATTTACCATGGTTTACCATTTACACTTAACAAGTGTCAGCCCGTGGTCCTAAGTCTTATGGTAGCCAATGTTGGCTATTGTCTTAGCCTCTTTCTCTGGAGTGTCTTTCGATACTGTCCCGGCCAACAAACACCAGAGTTTGCACAGAGATTAACCCCTCCATATCCATCTCATTCGAGGTCTCACGTTCGAAAGCCTTAGAAGTACCTTTAAAGATTGACCCGTTCACCACTCGCGAGGCATTCTTGTTCATCTTTTCCGGATTCTTCCTTTGGCCAATTAACACCGTAGTTTCTGCAGAGATTAACATCTCCGCCTCTGGCGAGGCTTCCTGATTTATCGTTCGAATGGAGAAAAACATGTCCATCCACATAAAGCTCCATATGAACAGGTAAGTCTGTATTAAAACTGGAGATCGACTGGTATCCAGAGTTCGCATTATTGAGACCAAGGACCGTCTTGGCCACCCATCTCTGGCGTATACTGTTCCACCGTGAATTATGGATTTTTCATACGAGAGTATTAACTTCTCTCCGCAATACTTATTTAATCAGACTCCTTGCAGAGATAGCAACATATTACCGGCCAACAACAATATTATTTATTAATTCCAATATTTCGCTACGCCTTTGTGTAACGTCATCAGGAATTAAATTCTATTAGAAAAATATTAATTAACGATGAATAAATTATGAAAAAATTGTTTCCGTAATACTAAGAAAGAAGTATTAAATTTCAAATACAAATACAAGTTTCCAAATAACTGAAAATACTTTTATATTCAAAAAAAGTTTAAAATTTTTAAAGACAAACAACACAAATTGTATGAAAATCATTTTACGTTATGTATGTAGAAAGAGCCATGTTATTTTATTAATTAAATGCCTATATATATGAACGATATTATCTGTATCAGCTTTATAATTAATTCTTTGTGATATTGGTGTTTCACAAATTTATAGCATTTCTAATAGAAAACGCCGGTTATATTTCTCCTCAATATTAAAAAATAAAGCACTTTTAAAGTTAATATAGTGATCGTATTTAGAACAATGCTTCCCATAGAGCTGTTTTGTCCAAATTTTTACATCTTTGGTCTGACCTATGTCCAGCTATTCTAGTTTTTAGCATATTTTTCGTTGTAGCCACAAATACCTTATGACAACTTCGCTGATCATTTCCATTACAAAGTATTTTGTAAACTACATTTGACATATCGAATTTTTTAGTTCTACTAAATAATCTAATCTGTGTTGTAAGATTTGTGACCAATTTCCGTATTTATCATTATTAAAGATTTTTGATTATTCCTAGTACATATGTTTACTATTTGTAAATCCTTGGCTTCATTACGTTTCCTGTATTAAGAATTCTTCTATTTTTAAAATTTTTAATTAATCTATAAGAAAGTTGTTTCGGAAAACTGTTAACTAATAATATGATTTTAATCCAACCTTTACTCTTCTACTGAAACTCTTTCTCACTTATCGTTAAAATTCTTTCTATCAAATTTCTAACTGCATTTCTAATTATTCATTTACTATATTCAGAAAAATAGTTAACAATTCTCCCGACACCTTGGTGGAACGGAGAAATTGAATCCATGAAAAAGGAAACAAGGAAGGCCTTTAACCGATACATGAGGGAGAGAGACTCGATCTTATGGGATGCGTATAAGGAGAAGAAGAGAGAGCTGAAGAGAACAATAAGTCTTCGGAAACGAAGTACGTGGAGGGAATTCTGCTCTAATATGAGGGATACATCTGAAGTATGTAGAATACAGAAGATAATATCTAAAGACCCTGTCTCTAGGATGGGACTAATTCGCAAGAGCGATGGTCACATGACTGAGACAGTGGAGGAGACATTGCAATGGCTTATGGAGGTTCATTTTCCTGGAAGCTTTAGTTCGAGTGACTCATGGACTCCTGTAAATAGGGGGGCTAGTGAAAGAAGACGAGCTGAGGCTGAAAGGATAATATCACCGAATGGTGTCAGAAGTGCAATACTATCTTTTGCACCATTCAAAGCAGCTCGAATGGATGGAATTTTCCCAGCCTTATTACAGTGGGGAATAGATACCCTGTTTGATAGGATTAGGGGAATATGCGTAGCCTGTCTAGCGACGGGATATATTCCGGTGGCTTGGAGGGAAACTAAAGTTGTTTTTCTTACCAAACCGGGAAAGAGGGACTATACTGACGCTAAGTCCTTCAGACCGGTCAGCCTAACATCTTTTCTATTGAAGACAATGAAGGGCGGTGGCTGACTTTATGGAGAACCATACGCTGATGGATAGGCCCTTGAGTAGATTTCAGCACGCTTATAGAGCAGGTAGGTCTACTGACACCGCTCTGCACGAGCTCGTCAGAGTAGCGGAAAGAGAAATTTTCAATGGCGGAGCTGCTCTGTCCGTTTTTATGGACATTGAGGGCGCCTTTGACAAGATCTCTTCTGGGAAGGTGAGAAATGCTCTTACTGAACGCAGGGTTGACCCCATTATTAAAAGGAAGGGCGTAGAGGTTGAAGCCTTAAAGCTTTTCGGATCGGAAGTAAATGCGTCTAGGAAGATGAATTATCTGGGCGTTACCTTAGATAAGGAACTTACCTGGAATGAACACATCGAAACTAAGGTCAGGAAAGCAAAAAGGATTATGCATCAATGTAAACGAGTGTGTGGCCGTAGGTGGGGAATCTCCTCGAAGGCTACAATCTGGATTTACACAATGATGGTGCGACCCATTATAACTTACGCATCCGCGGTGTGGTGGCCGAAGGCCTCTCAGGGCACAATTAAGCGTAAGTTGGATGGGATTCAGAGGGTTGCCTGCATGGGTATAAGTGGTGCAATGCGCACGGCGCCAACGCAAACAATCGAGGCAATGTTGGGATTGCTGCCATTGGACTTATTCATTAGGTCAAAGGCCGCATTGTCAGCTTTGCGAATGAGGAGCGATGCGGTTTGGCATAGCTTTGGGCCGAACATCGGGCATAAGAGTATCCTGGACCTCGTTGGGAAAGAGGTTAGGGCTGCTCAGATGCCGATGGAACGCATGAGTAGAAGAAAGGTAGTCGAAAGGCTGCATCGGACACTCATTGCGGAGGGCATTATACACAATGAATGTATGGAGAACGACATCAGCATTTTTACTGATGGTTCTCTTATGAGTGGCAGGGCAGGAGCAGGTGTATTCTCAGTTGAGCTGAACTTGTCCCGTAGTCTGTGTTTGGGGAGGTACGTATCAGTTTACCAGGCAGAACTGCTTGGTTTGCTGCATGCGTTGGATCACTTGCTTGAAAGCCGAGTGCATGGGAAAAGGGTTCTCATTGCACTTGACAATCAGTCAGTTATAAAACGAAGAAGTGAACGTATATTCCAAAGTGATGCTGGAATGTGTTCTGAAACTGAACAGATGTGCCTCGTTAAATGAGGTGACGTTGATGTGGGTTAAGGGACACATAGGCACAGCTGGGAATGAAGAAGCAGACGAACTAGCAAAAAGGGGATCTGATGTGGATTTCTGTGGACCAGAACCCAGGGTTGCCCTGGGGAATGGCCTAGTGCGAGCTAAAGTTCTTCAATGGGTAAACTCATTACACCTGAATAGGTGGAGGGAGAATACCACATGTAGATAGGCTAGAATGGTGCTCAAAGAGCCCCTCAGTAGGAAGGCCAGCAAGGTACTCGGGTATAATAGGGCTACCTTAAGCTGGATCACTGCGTTAGTGACAGGACATGGAAACTTCAAGTACCATCTGGCTAAGATGAAAGTCGTAGAAGATGATACTTGCAGACTATGCCTGGAAGAGGCTGAGACGGTAGCGCACATTGTGTGTGAATGTCCAGCACTGGCTAGCATAAGGCATAAGACCACGGGCAGACACTTGATAGATGTGAATGCCATGGGGGAACTAAGCCTTAGACAAATGCTGGCAATTACGAAAGACTCCGTGATGAGGAAGAGTGTCGACAGTTACCAGTCGACAGTCTGAAATCACTTTAGTCATGAGTAAAGGCTAGGGCTAGCACGAGACTCAATTGAAAGTAAGGTGGCTGTGATTACGGATCGGTTCCCTAAAATCAATTTGAGGAGCGAAATGGGGGTCGAAAAGGGACTCAGAAAGTAAGTGGTCTGCTTCGATATCCCCCATACATTAATAATAATAATAATAATTCTCCCAGACGCTGTTGGCTTTTTACACCAGTCCATTATTAATTTGTTGCCCCGTCTTATTATTAATGTATCCAAATAAAGATGTTTATAATCCCATTTATTTGCTTTCATAAATTTAATATTAAAATTAAAGGAATTCAATGTTTATCAGTTTATTATCAGTTTCATAATTTAATCAATTTTAATTGATATTTTTGTTATAGAATTTATTTGCTGATGGTGATACACAAAGGCGTAGCGAAATAAATAAAACTGCTTTGAAAATGATTGAACTAAATGTAAATCAATGAACGAAAATTTATAGGAATTTTACGGCTTTGGAATTCACCGAAATTAACAATTTTGTTGCTAAATATTTCAAAAAAATATTTTAAAAATTCGTATTTTTGTAAAAATCAAAAAATCACCATAAATTCGAAAAACTGGAATAAAATAATACAACAGTTTTAACACAAATACCACAAAAATCACAATTTGCCAAACATTAAAATTTCAACACAAAAATCTTAATTTCACAGAAAATCCAATTTCACCAAAAAGCCGAATATTTCCAAAAAAAATTCTATTTGATAAAAAACGTTGCAATTTTAACATCAGAAGTTCGGAATGCACCAAAAATGAACCAAAATATTGCATATTCTCGGCAAGTTTTAAAATCATAAAAACTATAAAATTTACCCTAAATCGAACTGAAAAATAAAAGAAATTCGAAATTATACTAAACTCTGAAATGTTATCATAAATTTCACCGAAAATTTAACTTAGATTAAAAACTTTAAATTATAACTGAGTTAGTTAATAATATCATAGAAAATCAGAAGAATTTTAAAAATAGCCAAAAACTCGAATTCCACTCAACTCTGGAATTTCACCAAAGTTTTCGAAAAAAGCAAATTCTGTTTTTATCTAAAATTCACCAAAAGGATGAGAAGAGAACCGAAATTAAAAAAAAAATATGTATCTCATCTATTAATCGATCGAAAATGTTTTATATTATAAGTAAATAATTCATACTTGGGTGAAGGATCTATAAGATTGGGCACAGCCGACTATAGCTCTCTTACTTATTTCTTAAAGCTCTATGTGTTTTCAATTGAACCAAAATTTATTAAAATTCAGCTCCCGTTAAAATTGTGTTTTTTTTCGGAAATGTGTTCATGATTGTTAAAATAATTGATATATGACAGAAACTAAATAGAATCATTGTTCATGTAGACAAGATATGATTTTTATGTCGATTTTTGGAACGAATATCCGTCATTCCTTATCAAGTTTGGCTGGGAGACAAACCGGTTTCGGCTATGTGCCATCTTCAGTGTAATTTTTCGTTCTCTCAAAACACTCCGCCGGAATATCAAATCAAGAATAAAATTTTTACACATTTGGAACATATGGGACGTAGGCCCGCTATGGGCCTGAAGTTTACAAAAGTTGATATTATTTGCAATAAAATATTTTGTCAAAATTCTGTTAAAAATGTTTGTAAATGTTTACCATTTTTATGAAAACAACCCACTGTGCATTTCTCCAGTATGGTTAAAAAAAGAAGTGGAATGAGGCAATATCTTATGAATACGTTGGATAAGAAAAACAGATGTTATAAGATCAGCTGAAAATCTGAGCCAGGTAACTAAAGACCCCACTTAAACAATTTTACCGTTTTCTTCTGCTTGAAAAAAACAGTCCTAAAACGTATAGTTTGATACGCTTTTAATTTACTTTTATTACCTTTGTTATTTAAAAAATATGTAAGTGAAATACATGTAACTAATTGCCACTCTCTAACACTAAAAAAAACATAGCTTGATAATGAATATTCTATGAATGTTCTAACAAATGTTCTATGATGCAGTTACTTAATTTCTGTGAAAATACTTCTAGAAGCTTTGTGGTGTACTTCATAGGAAGCACATTTATTTTGCTTTAATAAATATAATAATGTGTGACAGAAAATGTGAAATCAATTGTATAATTTTTAGCAATACATAAAAGAGCTAATATTTTTACACATCCCAAAATGTAATAATTTAAATCCATGAACACAAAATTTTACGTTTCCCGATGAATTCAAATATGACAGTACGATACTAAGCATTCAGTGAATCGCCAAATACCTACGAACTGGTAAAATAAGCATTTAAAGGGAAATGCTCCAAAGAGGGATATTGCGAACAAATGTTATATCATAAGAGTTCGTATGCAATGTGAACCCGATATTCCCTCACAAAGCTACTAATCTCGAAGCAGTTGTTTTTGTTGGATAAAATCATGCAACATAATTAAATAAAATTGTTGACATTTATTTTCAACACAACTCAGAGAAGTTTTTACATACAACTTCTAACGGTTATTTAATGCAAAATGAAATCAAAAGTGTTCCCAGTAAATTTTGACTAGGTTAAGGAATGCAGGTAATAATAATACTAGTCTGAACTTGGATCTTGGTGAATTAAATTGAATTTAAATACTGGAGCCGTATTATGCAATCAATGATTATTTTGATGGAAAACTAGAATGTGAAGGGACATTTTTATTTTATATAATAAAATAAGACACAGTTTAGCGGTTTTAAAGTAAGTAAAGTCTCGAGCAGTTGAACAAGTTTTTTGGCCTAACTTTGCTTTACATTTCGTGCCATTTGAATCATATTATTAATGATATCTATCTTTCCGGGAGAATAGAATTTAGCCAATATAATACCTTTCCCTAATGTTAGGTACATTTAGGTAAATTATACAAAATCGTTTGAAAACATGTTGCCTAATAGAATTTTAAACCAATTGAATGCTGATAGACTGATCTTTTCTTACCAATCATGTTTTAGAGCTAATCACAGTACCTCTTTATTGGCAATGAATATGGAAGAAAACATTAGGAAATATTTACATGATGGCCGCGGTATTATTTCCATTTTTTTTTTATTATACAAAGGCTTTCAATTATTTTGTCATTAAAAACTTATTACGAAATCGTACAGATAATTCTACAGGCGGTAAGTTTATGTACTCCACTTTATTCAGTATGCAACAATTTGTACAAGCAGATGGTAGAAGGTCCCGGACAATGGGCTGTTATTTTTCACAATTTCCATTAATGTTTTTATAAGTACTTTGTCCTTTTGTCAAGCAAATATTTATGCTGCTGATGTCCAGATAATGTTTTTTTGTTGTTGAAAATTGATATGTCAATAGCTAATTATTTTAACTTAATAAACAGGGACATTATAAATAAGTTTATATGGTCGCTGGGGAATATAATAAATTTGAATCCTTTGTAATCTTGTGCTTGGTTTGATAACATTCCTCTTGAATGCGAGCAGACTCTTTATACAAAATCTCGTAGTATTAGTTTTGGTACGACATTGTTCTTGTGCGTTATCTTTTCCCTGAAAAAGTAATGCCATTATAAGCAATTCAATACATATTCGATAACAAACGATATTGGAAAATTATTTTAACATTGGGTGACCTCATTGCAAAAAGTAATTAACAATAACAACACCGGAAATACAGAAGCCATTGTAATGGTTTGTTATTGTTGTTTAGTGTTAGTACTTAACTATTAACTTCCTCTAAATACTTGTACATAAATTTAGCAGCAAGAAATGGCACGACGTAGCAAGAGTTCCATATAGTACTTGAACAAAACACCTAAGACATATGTTAATCTTAAGCTTAAACGAAAGATTCAGGAAACGAACGTGATCTCTTGATTGTAACAAATTTGTGTTATAAATATAAGAAGTAGACTTCCTATGATTAATTTTAAGTGGTTTAGCAAATTTATATCTCGTTAGGACAAACAAGATTCTTAGTAAATAAACAAGTAATTACAAAATTCATAACTTTAAAAATAATTCACAGAGAAGGTTTCTTTTAATTGTTTATTTTTTTCTTAAGTAATACAATAATAACCTACTGCCCTTATAAAATGCAAATGAAATTCATTTATAATATGAAAAATTGTTCAATTAAAATTTTCAAAAAGTCATTAGAATATATAAAAACGATAAAAAAGAGTAAAATGTTATAAACAATATTATAATAATTTGGCCGATTTTTTAAGGGGACATAATAAATATGTGTTAAATAATAAAAAAAAATGTTTTCTTAACTAAACAAAGTCAGCGATTAAAGTTCGCATGCACGCAAACCTGACAACAAGGCTTAAAATAAATACACATTTATTAACCGCTTTAAATTTCCGAGGACGGTCAATCAACTATGTTTAGTATTTGCTACAAAAACAACTATAAAAAAACCAAAAAAATATTTCTTTACTAAGAAAAGCAAGCCTAGATTCCCTTTCAAAAATAAAACAAAATAAAATTATAAAACTTTAAACCACCATTAATGTGTACGGACAGACAGATAGACAGACAGACAGCTTATTCTAAAATAACAATAACAATAAAATAAAGCTTTAATACTAGCAAGTGGAAACTGTAGTGAAATAATAAAAGCATCACCACAATAAATAAATTTTATTTTAGCTGTTTCACTAACCCAAAAATAAGACACAGGTTTTCAGAAACAACCACTAAGTGACCGACTACAATCGTTTACAGTAAATTTAGTACCAATGATAATGACAACAAGAACGAAATTCCTTTACAGGCAAAATAACTGAGAATATGCAACTTTGTATTTATGTTTTACAGCCTCAGGTATTGCAATTTATGAATTTGCAATCAACATATTTTAAGTTTAAGATTGAAAGTAAATTAACGCGGGTAAATTTTAACCCTAAGATGTTTAAGGTAGTGGAACACAGTATATGCATTACACTCTGCCCAGTATCAGCCCACTGGCGATCTTAAGTTTTTAACTTTGTCCATAATTTTGTTTTTAATACTGGTTTGTTAATTATTTTTCACGGGCTAACCTTCGTTTATTCAGAAAACCCCGGAGCCCCATTAGAGTTTAATAATCTTACGATGTCTGAAGAAACAATCAAACCACAAATTCAAGAGTTTTCCAAAAAGATGAAGCCATAACAAAATATGACATCATTTAAATATTCAGCACAGAGGCACATATTCGAGAGATTTAGTATTCATTAAATCTGTCTCACAGATCAGGTTGAATTTTATTGATGGTCTGCATAATGTTGACATTGTGGTAGAAAACCCTAACCTTCAATACGTAATCTGTGGAATCATAAGCCGTCCACCTACTTAATAATTAACTAGAAACAAAAAAAAAGGTTTTAATTGATGTAACGCTAGTCGGTAAAGTAACAATGTTATAAAGTTCTATGTGTTATATCTTGCCCAAAAAAATGGGGAGCAAAATAACACTTGGGTATTTCCCGGTCACATAACAGAAAATGATTATAAATATTTTATTTTAGAAAACTTTTCTGAGTGATAACTTTTCCTTAGAATAAAGTACTTCCGTAATACTCAGTCCAGTGGTATTTTTAAAAGTAATATGCATGGAGATGATTATTGGGCTTTAGAAATTTAATTTTATGTTTAGTTAACCAGTAAAAAATACCTTTAAGAAAATGTTTAAGGTATATCTTCAACAAGTTTGGTTTGGAAGCAGTGTCAACTTTCCTTCTCAGATTACGTATGGCTGAAATTTGTTCCAAAAATCTACATGAAATCACCTTGTCGAAACATCAGATCAAGAACTTGTGCTATTGCGTTTTGAAGCTATTTTTTAATATGTTCTTATGGAATTTTCAGTCAAGAGAGCCAAATAAAACTGTTAGCAATAACTAAAAAAAATTTCAATCAAAATAAATACGCAAAATTATTAAAATGTGCTAAACAAAAAACTTCGCAGAATAACACAATTTTAGTTAAATTCTTATTCTGCTTCCCCAGGTAGAGATCACAACAAAAGACTCAAGCAAACTCGTTTAGAAAACCTTCAATTTCGTTTAAAACGTATTTTCAATTCAATAAATGTCATTAATAGCCATTAAATAAATTAATAAAAAACAATACATTTCATCAACTTTTTGAACTACATATAATAGTTTAAATAATTTAAAATTAATTACTTTATATTACTTCCCCTTTATAGAGATACAAACAAAAGACTTAGGAAACAAGCTCTATTGTATGAAATATTTTCCAGAAAATGACAAACAAAAACTGTAAAATTCATTAATTATAAAAAAACATTCCAACAACCTTTTGCAATATTAACAAATTATAATCTCAACAGCTCAAACATCAAGGATATTTTGTTATAAAAAAATATACCAGCATTGTTAATTATAATTGTGTGAAAAATTTTATTTGTCTAAGAGTTAACAGTAGCAGAAACTAAAAACAAGACTTTATAACATTAACTATTTCAATTTAATATGTATTTTCAATAAATAACCTTTGTTATTTTCAACACATAATTGTTGAACATTAAATCGCCTATAAACAATGTTTGTATTTTAACAAAATAAGTACAAACTGTTTTGTTGGCCAGTTTAAAAGGTAAGAACCAACCATATAAGCCAGAACAAAATAATACCTAGGATAGACAAAACAAAGCAAAGACATTGACTTGAGTCTTCTAAGACCTGAATACCAATCAATTTGAACCAAATATATGTATAAATTGAATACAGCTTTGTTCTGTTTTATTGTTTATTGCTTTTGCTGCTGGTATTGTTACCATTATTTCAGGTAGAGTTGAACATAAATATTATTTAAAAAATGTGTTTTTAAAATAGAAGTTAAAGTTACTGATCTACGTGCTGACGCTTTTAAATACATTAACAATATCTTTTGTGTTATTTCTTCTACAAAAGTTATTTTAATTGACAACTCTATAGAATAATGATTTGATTTTTTATTCCCTCAAACTTTTCGTGATTAATCAATCACTTGTTGCAGTATAGGAAAAGGGTCAATTTGACTCGTATATCAAACTTATATTCCAGTAACATAATTTATTACTTTTTTATATATATGGTAGAGTAAAGATGAGTAGGAATTTGAAAGGAAATGGAAGCAAGTGAACTTTAGTAATACGTATGTAGGCATTAATAAAGGCTTAATATTTCACACAGTTTCTTTCACTTATATCATATTTTTGGAACTTCAATTAAGAAGTATGAGGAATTAAAAGAAAATACTAAAACTTTTTTATGTTGCAACGTATCAATTTATCAATGTATCAACGCGTTGGTATTAAAATATGCTTGCAGACAAAGAATCTACGATGTTTTAGATAGAATGTAGGGTATTTCGAGCCCCAACTGACAGCTAAGTTACAAGTTGTGCAAATGAGGGTGAAATGAAAATATCTATTTGCACTACGATACAGTATAACTGAGCTGGTATGTAAGGGCTTATCCAAATTTACTAAAATAATCGTAAGAAAAAAACTTAAGAAGGCAACATTCAAGTTGTACTCTTCAGTAGCATGGCGAGAAGGTGCATCATGTACTATAGTCACGTACAGAGGGGTGTCAAGATTTAGTTTCTTTGTAGTGGAATCGTCTTTATTTGGAATTACATACGCAAGTTTTTTTTAAATTTTAATCAGAAGAAATACAACGTTTCTTTAAGGAAAGCAACAATCAGGCAATTAATGATTCCTACTAATTGTTTTAGAACAATTATACTTCTTTCCTAAGAAAGGAATAGAACTAGAGAATATTTATTCGGTATTTTGGCTTTGTTGGCAAATGTATGTAGTATTTTTAAGAAATTACAAATATATATTTTTCTTGTAGCCAATATAAGTTTGTTACTTTGAATGTAGTAGCAAAATTGGTAAGTTACATTAGCAAAAAATGACATCAACCACGCTGCAATAACATGGATAACAACTTCAACAACAACAACAAGATTCAGTGCTTAACAACTCTGCAATTGCGCGCTGTATTTTTTAAAGCAATTTTGCAGCACATTTGCTTTATTATATGTTTTACTTCGCCGATGATTTTGTGCTACATAGTGATACTGACGAAGAAGGGCGCTGTGATATATAACAGTTCATTCAATAAGTCCGTATGATAAGTAAGAAAACAAAAATTGACAAAACTCAATTTTATTTATCAACATGGTTGATTTTGAGGGCGATACAACGAGTTTAGCGATTTTTCAATGATTCGATACTATTTTTATAGTAACATTTCTCTTTCTCGTAAAAATAGGTCTCAGCTTCAGCGATTACTTCATTATTAGACTTAAATTTCTTTCCGGCAAGCATTATCTTGGGAATACGGTGGGTGTTTAAGCTACTTGAAGCCCAATTCATTAAATTTTCCCATCGTTTTCATCGATTTGAGACACGATGCATTGTCGTTGCTTTTTGTCGACTGTGAGCTCACGCGACGCCCACTTTATACAGAGCTTTCACATACCCAAACGTTACTGTAAAATAGTAAAAATACTACCATCTGATATATTTTCAAAGTCAGCTAGCTCGTGAATAAACAATTTGTGGATTTTTGAATAACAGCCTCATTTGGGCGTCCATTGTGCTCTGCATCATTTGTGTTGGTGCAACCACGTTTAAATTCAGCAATCCACTTCTCTAAAATTTGTCTCGATCGAACAGAGTTCGTATATTATTTATCAAGCCATTGTTTAGGTTGCACTGAATTTTTTTTCATTAAAAAGCAATGCTTCATCAAAACTCGAAATTAATTTTTTTCCATTTTTTTCTTAATAGCAAACGTTACTTCGCATAAAATGCTATAACGATTCAAAAATCAGGTTAGTACTGAATAAAAATCATATGATAAAAATTCTAGTAACGCTATCTATGTGTCATCCTATGGACATTTTAAATGGACTGTTACTAGTATAAATAGAAGCTAGTACATATTAGGAAAATTTTTGTTATTGATTAGCAGCGGCATAGATACGAACTCAGGTTATTAAAGCCATCGCCAGGTTATCAACGCGCCAAAAACGTAATCCACAGCACCCTTAAACATGCTTAGACGTGCGTTGACTCAATTTTATACTGTATATACATAAGTGCCTACTTAACTCTGTGCTATAACATTAAGCACATAGAACTCCTTTGTCTTTTAAAATAGGTAAGATGCAGTTGAAATTACAGCAGCAAGATTAGGCATTTGTTCAAATTAATTTTTTGGGTTTTACGAAATTTCAATAACCTTTTTAGTCATTTTTTTTTTTTTGGAAAACTTGGTTCTTTTTGCACTTTTTTTAACTTTCTGTTCTATAGAATTTTCGATATTTGGTGAACTCTTCATTACACTGTGCAACATAAGCAAATTTGTTCCAAAACAACATTGATATAGTGAATCGGCATATCAAATATTGTAATTCTTACATATTAGTAATACGATGTTAACACGACTTTTGTGTAAAACACTACGAAGGAAATTTATATGGAACAGTTTAGCCTCCTAACTATATCATGTATGGGTCTTTTTTGGCCCTTTCTTGAAAAAGGGAAAAAACTGCTCTTAAACAGTAATTTAGCGGACTGAAATATCCTACAAAAACATTTATCAAAAAATTCTACTATCATTCTTCACAGACACTAGAGCATAAAATTCAACTTGAAGGACAGAATATTGATTGATTAATTCTCGATTTTTCGTTTCTTTTGAGGTAAAATGTATAGTTTCTAGCAACTTTTAAATTATTTGATTTATTAGTGGATTTTAGACTTTTTTCGACTTGTAATGATATTTATTTTTTTACGATTTTTTTTGGAAACTTGTCACACTTTTAATAAATATTTGATTTTCTGTAAAAGTTCGACTCTTGCGAAATTTGATATTTTTGGCGATTTTTTTAATATTTTATTTTTTGTTTTTGTCGTTTTACCCATTTCTTGTGAAATGACAATTTTTTTTTTTGCTTAATCGTGGTTAATACTCTTTACATGTTTTAATAATTTGTGGATAATTTTCTGATTTTTAATATTTTTGGCGACTGTAAATTTTATTGTTTGACGTACCATTTATCGAACTACAATTAAGTAATTTAATTTTTTTAATATACTTGTATAGGAATAAAGAAAACACACTTTTGCCTTAAAATTAAATAACTTAATCTTTTTCGCGAATCTTAAATTTTTTATAAAGTTTTCGAATTTTCGGTGAATTTCTGATCTGTTGTGAAACTTTCATTTTGAAATTTTTCGATAACATCAAAGATCGAGAATAA
Source organism: Phania funesta (assembly GCA_963932375.1). Lineage (NCBI taxonomy): Eukaryota > Metazoa > Arthropoda > Insecta > Diptera > Tachinidae > Phania > Phania funesta. The sequence goes on along the minus strand of OZ010653.1, from coordinate 94,165,111 downwards.
TCAAAACATTTCGATTTTGTGGTGGAAAAATCTTCACTTTCTGGTGAAATTTAAATATTAAAAATTTTCGAAATTGGATTAATTTGAATTTTTCGCCCAAATTTAAGCCCTTTCATTTATCTTTTATAATTTGAAATTTATTGCAATTTTTCGAATTTTCCTGAATTTTTTAAATATTTGATAAATTTTGCTTTTTTAGTGAAAATAAAATTATTTTTGCAAGCCTTCGATTTTTTGGTGAATTTTGTCAGATTTGTTGGTGACTTAGTAAATTTTCAACACGATTAAACATTTGGGTCCAAAGTTAATAAATTCACAAAAACTTACCCCTTGTTTGAGTAAAATTACGTTGGTGTATGATTTAACAATATGATGAACTAATCCAAATATGAAAAAAAAATTTAATACAAGACCTTAAAACAAATGAAAATCGATATTTAGTTTTAAAGAAGAAAAATTTAAAAAAAAAAAATAAATTTTCTGTTTAATTAATTACAATTACATAGCGAAGATATATATCGGCCAAATGGCTGCCCCATCTCAAGTGGAATGGCGCAATGCAATTGTGCAACTGATGATGGCTTTCTAGTTGACAATTATGTCTTGCAATCCCCAAATGCGACAATGTTGGCTGTATTCAAATCTGTTGAGGGGCAAATAAGCTTCGTCACTGAACAAAATGTTTTCCAAAAAACTCACGACGCAGTTGATGTTATCTGCCCCTCCTTTCTTCAATGCTTTTGATCTTGTAAAGCACGATGTGCACTTCTTTTCTCGAGCGCCCATAGTTATAATACGCTGGTATAATTCGAATACATTCTTTCGTTGTTCACTGCTCCATGAGCATTTTTGTACAGCTACATAAAAAAAATATTTGTGGAAACTCAAATTGATTTAAACTATTTCCAAGGATGGGTATATTACCAAGCAATACTTTAAGCCTCGTTTTACAATGTATACAATAATTACAGAAAGTTATGTTGCAACTTAAAACTGGTTGAGAAAAGTTTGCAAGGGCTATTGCAAAGTTAATAGTGCTTTAAGTTTTTCAACCGAAGTCTTGTTAATTTTACAACCACATTCTATTTGGAAGATTACAAATTCTTTACCTCGATATTCTCTATTTAATACTATGAAATAGTTTCATGTATTTTTAGTGTTACGCTCCGCTGACGTCTTGGCCATTATGAGTGGTCAACCTTCAAGAATTTCATGTATAAGCGTTGGTGTATCGTTTGTAGCAGTGAATAATAGTATTAATGGCTTAAACAACTTATGATGATTATAAGCGATCATAAGCCAACTAGGAACTTTTATACACACAAATAAATACACTAGTTATCATACATAGATACGAGTAGAAATATAATTGTGTGTTGTGTTGTGTGTTATGTTTGGTATTTAATAATCCAACTTACGTGTTGAGTTACTTAAGCAAATATATCAAGAAGTGTTTTTGTTCTTCTCTTTTTCGTAATATTAATTAGATTTGGTGTTGTTTTGTTTTTACAATTTTCTGTTTAAATTAAGGGAATACTAATTATTTTTTACTACAGCAAAAACTTTAAATAATTTTATATTAGGTCTAAATTTATTTTATTTAAGTTGTTTCCGTAAAAAATGATCAATATTAATTTTTTTCTTTAAAATAAATTAACTTGCAATTATTCCATTTATAATTTAAATTTATCCGCATTGAAAAAATAATTCACCTTTGTAGTTCATTAAACTTGTTGTTTAACAAAATTGAATTAAAATTTTTTAATATGGGCACGTAAGAGCTCTATAAATTTGACCGTGCCGAATCTGCACAAAACTTTACACTTTTCACAGGTATCGCTTAAGTTGGGTACGAAATTAAATTATGTTTTTAATTCGTTTACTACAAAATATTTAAACTTGTTTAATTAAGTTCCTTATATGTGTAATTGATTATAATAACAAACTCAATGAAATAATTAATTAATGTAATTAAGTATTTTATTCAACGTCAAGACAAAGCCAAACACTTTCAATAGGTAAGTCAAGGTCATACGAAAATGTATATGTATATCAACCGACTTATATCGCTATTTCTGAATAAAATAATTTTCGAAAAATTCTCATTTGGACATATGGACCCCCACAAAGTCCTTAAGTTATCAGGGAGATTGAGGAAATCTACCTTATCACTAACACGGGGAGATAAATTTCGATAAATCGGTGGAGCTACCTCAATAGATCAAAAATATATGCGTATACTACTGGAGAATAGAAACGAGCACAGGGGATTGAAAATAGGTCCCTCTCCTCCGAAACAATTAAAACTACATATATGTTTTATCGAACGAAAATTCCGAATACATTGTCCGTTGTCCTGCATTCTAATATTTAGTTTAGAAACTTGAGTCTTCGTGGAAACAAAAGGTACTCGTATCATGATACTAATGTTCTAGAAAGTGTTTGTAGGGTACAAATTTTAACTCAAACCACATAGGGTCCAGTCGTTAAGAAGACTTAGATGTATAGACGAATTATACTATAAATGCATTTTTTTTAGCTATAAGTGTGCATAACGTAAGCTGTCAATTGCGGAGCATGGCGGAGTTTCTAACGAAACTTATGTAAAAATTAATTTTCTGTGTAAATTTTTTCCTGAATTTGTCCAATATTTTAATAGTTATTAAGCTATTTAGACCGAATAAACGCCCAACATATCATATTAAAATTGGTCCAATCGTTTTTGAGTTATAAATGGTTTAAATAGCCCGACTTTGTTTTATGTATTAAGAAATTCTCTAAAATTTCAAGGTTTTCAGTTCGAATTTCCTCGTCTTTAAAAGATTATTTTTTACAAAAAAAAGCCCGTTAATCACAATTATGTGCGGATTGATCTTACGCCTTTCAAGATGCCTTTCTGTTATTAATTTTGCTGTACCCAAACGCGACAATTTTGGTTCTGGTGTAACTGTGGAGGTTCATTGATGCTGCCTACAGTTTGCTGCTGCGTTAGCACAAGCTGTACATCTTCCATGCGTCTTACTCTGCTAAATATCGCAATTCGACTGCGAAGCCAACTACTATTACTGGTTCGGGAATTTTCATAGTTTCATAGTAGTAAAAACCCTAAAACTGAAGTTTGTAGAAACCCTGAAGTTCGAGAATTTTTTTATTTTTTTGAATTATGTACTGCGCGACAATATTTTTCTAGTATGCTTCCAGAGTTAAAAGCGTTCTTAACGTTTAGTGCTAATAAAGCCCAGTAAAGCCTAAACCTTGGTAAACTGCAACTACAATATGACTAGACTATGAAGAGACTCTACTAAAAACCTCTAGTCTAGATTATAACGGGACTATAACTACATTACAGTTTACTCGAAGGCATTTTCCCCAGAGTTCCCTACCTAACTCCATGAATATCAAATCAAGAATCCATGATATCTTGTCAGTAGAGCTTTTCGCAACACGTATCAGGCTCGTCAGTGACGCATCCCTAAGACAGTCCAGGTCGTGAAAGAATCTTTGACCCAAATATTTGAGCCTGAGGTCTTGCAGATCCAGGCAGCCGAAGGGAACGTATTGAACTTGCTTCCTCCTCCTCTTTCAGACAGCTTACAGAAGTGGTTTTTTAAACACAGTACAGTTTCCGAAATGGAAATTCAGCAAACGACCCCACAAGCTTTGTTGTAAATACACCACGAACGGCAATACAAAGAAATGGCAGTTCCAGAAAGTACTTTGCGGCTTTAACGCTGGAAGAAGCGAGATTAACTTAGAAGCTGGAAACATATCGTATCGTCGGTAAAAAATGCACAAATGCTATAATATCTACAAAAGATAATAAAGGATTAATTTTTGAGATAGTATGAAACCGACAGAGGCATAAATTCACAGAAAGTTACATCAGAAATACCCCTAGGCTTTGTGCTAGGACCCCTATTGTGAAACAGATGTGCGACTGGCTGGAATCAGTGAAACATGACGTTGCTGAGCACCAGACTAAGACTGGACTTACAAGCAGTACAAGACAAAGATAAATCCTAAACACAAAGGTAGGCAACAACGAAATAGCACCGCCCCAAGCCATTGAATACCTGGGCATGACGATCGACGATCAATTGAACTATGAAAAGCATATGGGGTATTCATGGTGCCTAATAAAGAAGGACTATGAAAAGTCCACGAAAGTTGCCTTCACCGGTAACCAACTCCATATTTAGAACACAACTATGAAGGAGTATGTAATATATATAGCACCTTATTCACAGAGATATCAGGTGCAAAAGAATTTTCGGAAATACATGATAATGGTAACGAAACCCCGCGCGCCTTAAAAAGGACCATACCTATAATAGAAACAACTCGACTAAGCGACGGTGGGACCTACAGGCTGATCCCGAATCTCCAAATTCCTAACAGGCCACGATGGATACAGGAGCTTATTTATGATTAATGTATGGGGGATATCAAAGCCGACTGCATGTCTTATGGATCCCTTTTCAACCCCCTTTTTTCTAGAATTGATTTCTGTACTTTTATTGAGTCCTATGATAAAACTAGACTTCACCCCTGACTGTAGTGATTTCAGACTGGCGATTGACAACTGTCGGCCTCCTTTCTCATTACGGAATCTCTTGTAATTGTTAGTATTTATCTAAGGATTAGGTACCCCACATGTAACGAGTGTCGCCCGTGGTCCTAAGTCTTATGCCAGTGCTGGATATTCACACACATCGTATACTACCGTTTCAGCCGCTTCTTCAGAAGTATCTTTGGAGATTTTTCAACCCTGGCAATATTTTCTTGTTCTACTTTAAATCACTTCAAAACTACTTCTCTCCATCTCTAGCGATGATTCATTGTCCATCCCTAACAGAATCTCACGGTCCAACACCTTAAGAGTACCTTTAGAGTAAACGCGTTCGCTACTCGGGAGGCATTATTGTCCAACTCTTCCATATTGGTCAGCTTAAACCTTAGTTCCTTATATATTTCCCACGCATAATGGAAAAAGATGTTCACCTACACAGAGCTCCATATTCACAGCTAAGTATGAATTAAAATTTGAGGTTGACTGGCATCCAGAGTTCGCATACTAGAGACTAAGAACCTTCTTGGCCAAGCATGCCTGGGGAATTCTGTTCCACCTTGGATTGTAGATTTTTATAAGAGAGTGTTAAATTCTCTACGCTCGATTTATTTAGCCAGACACCTAGCAGAGACATGAACCCGTTACCGGCCACCATCAGAAGGTGTAAGTTTGAACTTCTGACAGTGCACTCAATTACGGCGATACCTTTGTACCTGCCAGTTGATGACGGACAAGAGTATAACTAGACTATGTTCCGGTACTATGACTGTAATTAAATACCAGGTGTTTATGAATGTCCGAAGCCCTGATCGGATATGATTATGAGGTACATATAGGAAAAAGTCGTGTAGACACGAGCTAGTAATACGTCCATAAAACAAAAGCTATACTATTAATTAAATATGATTACACTATAATGATAATAGCTTAGGATTATAGTATTAATTATATAAGCCATAACTAAACTTTAATTACTCTGTAGATAGATTTTCATTTAGATTATAACGGGACTATGAAAAGGACTCTAAACACCCAACGAACCAGACTATAACTAAGTTAGATCTATTTAGGCTAAATTTACACTATGATAAGACTGCGAATAGATAATTAGAATAAGTTTTCATTTTGACTAAATTATACTTTGACAATGACTGGACTAAGGCTGTGACTTTAATATTTTTGCTGAGTGATTAAAAGTCCATCAACGTCACAACCCCTTACAATCATCTAATGTAAACGATATCAATCAATACTGATGTATTTTTAATACAGTTTATTGCTTTTTTAATTTTTTTCTTATTTAAATAAAAATAATTGCTTTGAATATAATTATTTTTAACATTTATCTTTTCAGTCTACTAGTTTTTATTCAAATTTTAATTCAAGCATGCGAAAAAAAATTTAATTAATTAAATTGTTTGAACTTTATAACAATAATAATCATAACAAACTTTATAAGTTGTACAAGTATAAAGTGTATATGGTGTTAACCTTTGATTAAAATATTATACAAATATAGTAGTTGCTAATTAAAATATTAATTCATGAACGCCCAGAGGCATATTTTTTTTTTGCTAATAAATAAAACTTAATCGCTTTTTTTCAAGTGAAACAGTAGTTAACATAAACATTTTTGTTTTTCCCTTTTTTTTGTTTGTTTGGCAAATGGCTTAATTACACTGAGGGTTCAGAATATTTTCTAAGAGTTAATTTGGGAAGAAAGTAAAAATTGTATAATTTCACACATATGTATATATAGAGGTTGAGGCTACTTTTAAAACTTGGTATAAATATTCTAACGTTACCAGATCGTACAACTCATATCTCTTCATTTTTTATACATTAATTTTTCTCAGTGTCGAAATAAATCAAATATTTTAATATATTCATGATAGAGGTGGCAATCAAACTGATTTGACTCTGGGTATTTCAAACTCAGTTTAAGGCACGTTTTTTATATTCTTTGCTTGTGTTGCTACACTTTAAAGCACTAATTTATTCACGCGATTTTTATTGCGTGGGTTACCACACAATAGATTTATAACTACAACTATTTGCAGTACGAGGATTTGAGATGATAGTTGAATTAAATTCAAGTATTTTTGGCGCTTGAGTAGTAAATATCTGGACCAAAAACTTTAAAATTTTATGTAAATTTGCTCATTTAACCTGTAGTTTAATGTATATTTGGTTTCGCTGTTGCTTCGTTGTCTAAAGCAGACAATATTTCAATTTGTTTATTTTTTGTAATTTTCAAAATTCGTATGGCAAGGCTGTCAGCTTCGGATGGTATGTTTATTGGAATACTTTAATTAATAATGCAAAAGAAAAAAAATTGCTACAGTAAAAGACAAGTACTACTTCAGCAAGTGTTTTGATTTAACAACAAGCCAACAATAATGATGCTGAAGCAAATGATAATACGTATAACTGATTGCAATTTAATGGATAAGCTGAAATAAGAACAAGTTGTCTTTGTTGACTCCAAAGTGTGGAAATCGATTAAAATTTAATTAAGTTTAATAAATGTACTGCTTCTTTATTGTCATTTAAATTGCTTGTGGTTGGTTGGAAAGGCTGTTTAGCATCCCAAATTGTTGGAGTTTTCCTGAATTTTATCACTAACCTCATCACAGTGGACATAGTTAAATCAATTTGTCCCAAATTTTAGTACGAAATTTGCGGGCTGTCATTATTTTTGTAATATTGTTTAACAAGGCTTATTTCTGTTTACTCCATTTTTACTAAGCCTTAACTGTCCGCTGTTTAACTGTTGTCTTCTTTGGTTGGAAACACCTTACTTCTGAAATGTCGGTGAATTCAAATCATTTAAGAATTTTGGCCGCACCTTTATTTATAACACTGGTCAATACTTTACATTATTAAGTACTATTCTGCGACTCTCGTTTGTAGTTTTTAGGCTCTGGTGAAATCGATCCTCTTTTTTTCAATAAACGATCCAAGGTTCTCGGGGAATTGGTCAATACGACTATGGTGGTAGTGCAATTTCATGGACATATTACATCCTAAGTTTTTGAAATTTTTTAAGCAAATCGTTTACTATTTCGAAGTTTTGATAACATTTTTAGCAACTTGAAGAAGCGAAGTCCACGTAACGCATTTCCAATCGTTCATTGAACTTAAAAAATCAGTATCTTTTACTATTACTCTTATTTGCGGGCATTCCAATACTGGACTTTTTTGTACTCAGAATTTTCTCTCCATATATAAACCAGAGTATCCATTTTCATCTAACACCTTAACAAATTGTATCATAAGGCCTAATGCTATATGCAGAGGGAACAATATAATTTTATCTCTTGGAACCAATGGTATATTTTACACCAGTGATGATGCTTGGCACGACTATTAAAAAACATGGGTATATGGTGTATCTACCTTGTTATCAAATTATGTTTTACAGAGGAATTCTTGTAGCCGATCATAAGTTCGTATAATACATTTTTCCACGTTAACGCTACACAAATTAAAACAGCAAAATTAACGGACATCGTAGTGATTTTTTGTTCTTTCAGTTAAAAAACTACCACAGTTAGTAAAGCGCATTTCTCACTATAAGAGAGTAAAACGACTTATCAAAATTGAATGTGCTATATGAAAGTATTATAAAGTGAAAACAATATACAATATACCCACCTGTAATTGCTTGGCCTTCGCCGGAGAAAGTATCGTTTGTATGGACATACAATGTAATTATAATATTCTGCTTTATATTTTTCTAACAGTCAGAACAATTATCATTATATTTCTCTATGCAAAAATTTAACGAAAATTTAAATAAACACTTCTAGAATAGTGTTAAAGGGGGGCTTAAGTAAAAAATAAATAATTAATAATTGTTTTTTTTTCATTTTGTTAGGGGTAGACAATCACACGGGCTTTGATTAAAAATATCGTCGTGACTTATAGTATGTTCAGACATGCAACTTAATTGAGTTAATTAAATTTTAAATAGAGTTATAAAATTTGGTGTTGCCACATACGTAATTTAGCTCACTCAATTAACATTTGATAGCTGACAGTCTTTAAATGTTCCGACAATGATGTGTAAAATAGCGCATATTCAGATGGTATGCATTTTTACATACAGAATTTCAACTTAGCACCATAACATAAAGATTTGTTATTCCTTTTATATAACCATGCTAATATTGTTGCAAGTTGTCGGGTCTATTTAGTGGTCTATTACATTTACTGTAGTCATTTTACAGAATACTCACTAGACACCCTTCATCAGGGTGACTTAATTAATGGTGCAAATTAATACTAATTACGCAATTTATTGAGTTCTTGTATGGTAAATTGAGCTCAAATAAGGCGTTAATTGGATTAGTTTTCTAATTATGTATAGTATAAGAAAAATATGGCCATCTTAAATGATTTTTTTTTGTATTTCATATAAGTTTGATCAAATTTGTATAGAATTTAATACTAACCATATTTATTGCCATAAAATTATACATTATATTTTATTATCTTTGTTAAGCGAGTTGTTATTCAAATTCAAAACCAAATTATTTTCAAATCAAAACATCAGCAACAAAATCACGCAGATAACGGTGAATTAAAACTTTATTCAGTTAAAGAATGAATACAAAAAATAATAAAAATAAAAATTCGTGACTAACAAGAAAAATCCCCAAAGCCAAATGTTTAAAGTGAAATCCATACCAACCACTACAACATGACCAACTTACAAATTGTTTAACTGGCGATTTGTGTGTCTGCCTGCCTAATTGCTTAGTGGCACAATATGATGAATATGGAATTATTATAAATTTGCCACTACTTCAATTACAAATTAGCACCTAAACTTCGGAAAATTCACAATTAAATCTAAAGAGAAACAAACACCAACTGCAGCTACTAGAACTACGAAAAACATGCCAGCTAATGTTAGCAAAAACACACAGACACTAAATATTCACTAGCAGCAGATTCAAAGCTAACCATTATAGTAGCTTTTTAGAAATTTATACTTGCATTTGTGTGGCAAAAACCTAACAAGAAACATGCACATGTAACACAAAAGTTCACGGTCAAAGTATGATAGACCCCATTATGTTGAACCCTGCTATTGATGATGATAGCAGTCATTGAAATAAATTTCAAATATAAAGTTAAAGTAAATTTATGTTTATTTATATGATTATATGTACGTGTTAGACTTTAATTATAGCTATCTATTAGTTAATGTTACTAACACAAGCAAACTCTTTAAACTCAACACAAACACACACAAATACACAATTTCAAGTTTCTACTGGGGAAGTAGCATGTAAAAAGTATTTGGAAAATAACGTTCCTCTTTCCTCATTACATAAGAGTTTTTGTAAACAGTAACATAAGTCTGATTTTAGGTTGTTATTATTATTACTTGTTTTAAACAGTCTTGTCACAACAACAACAAAAATCTGTGGCATTTTAAATCACAGAAACTTTAAAATATCCAACCTTATAAGTGATGGAATTATGAAAACTTCAAATAAAATATTTTAATTTGATTTCTGAGCTGATCTAGAGATACCCCCCGTTTGTATTTACAAATATCGGATCCATATAAATATTAAGCACAGAGTAAAGGCCGCAACTTAAAAATATTATCACTAAGTTTTGCACCCATGTCACGTCCCGAAATCGCTTCTATAATCACAATTATTTTATAAAATAATAAAATGTATCTCTAATGGCAGATACATACGAGAGAAGATTAGAGGAAAAATTTTTAAGAAACATGGAACCACACAGGGAAAACAATAAAAGAAACATCAGTTCTGTGTAAATGTTGCACATACTATTAAACAAAGATACGAGTAGGAATAATAAACATCGATATGATGATAGAGCATTGCAATTAGAAACACAAAATATGAAGAATTTCCGAAATTTTGGGAACCCGAATTTCAACAGTAAACATAGCTGCAGACGAAGGAGCATTGTATGTAATATTCTAATGTTTCCCGTAATGTTTGCATATAAACAGAATTTTGTGTAACATATATGATAGACATAAGTTTCGAACTCTTAATAAAAATTTAATAAAGCCTATTAAATTAATAAATAAATAAACTCACAAACCATACCTACCTATTAAGTTTGAATATGTTTATAATTCAAAATTAAATTTATTCGCACGCAGCTACTATAGAGGGATGTGACGTAAATTCATTTTGAAAAAGAATCAAATTCGAAACTAATTTTTTTATATTTTCATATTCATTTCCGACCCAACAAAGTATATATAGTGTGGATCCTTATATGTAGGGGACTTCAATTAACGATGTCCGTCTGTCCGATCTTTAAATCAACTTTCTGACGGCAGTAGAGAACCCTGATCTTGAAGCTCGGACCAATTGAGGAATTCTCTCTATTTCAAATCAGCCATATAGGGCCACAAATTCTCAAGATATAGGCAAAACCCAGTTTTTCTGTTTTTATATTGTTTTTTTCAATCGTGCGGGCAAACGTTTATACCCAAGTCCATAAAATTTACATATTTCTAAATCCTTATAAAATTTTCCCTCCACAAAAGATATCATCCCGAGTCCCCCAGATAACCTACGTACATAAATGCTGGACCGAATTAAAAATTTTTGAAAAACATCAAAACTTTAAAAACCGAAATTTCACAAAAAAAAAATTTTAAATTTTAAATTTTCCAAAAATTTAAAAATAACCACAAATTCGAAAATTCACTACAAAATTCAGAAACTGAAATGAAAATTTTTTTTCAAAATTTTAAAAATTCACCACAAAAACTTAAATTTCACCACAATTTTGAAAAGTCACAGCCCAAATGCCGAAAAGTCACAAAACATATTTTATGAAAAGTGTAGAAATTTTAAGCAAATCGATGTATAACAAACATAAAAAATTCACTCCATGTAGTTAATTCTCAAAAAAAAATTCAAAATTCAACAACAAATTTTCCAAATCATTTAAAAACCATAAAAATTATAAAAAAAAATCCTTATTAATATGAATAATGAATTTGAGCATTCACAAAAATCTGAAAATTAAGCACAACACCAAACTATAGTTGACAAATTTTAAATTACAATAATGTTACATTATATTCCAAAATAATGAAATTTTAAAATACTTAAACTGCGCAATGACAAAAATTCGAAATTTCGCCAATATTTTAAATTCACCACAAATTCGAAAATTCACTATGAAATCGAAAAACTGGAATAAAAAAATTAATTATTAAAAAAAATATTTAATTAAAAAAAAAACTAAATTTAATATTTAAATAAAACAAAACAGCTACTTCTTTATCACGATGTTTGCAGTTTAACTATTCACTCGATACTAACTTTTAGTTTGTCCACCCAAGACTCTTAATAGTAGGCATATATATTTCTCGAATCTTGTAGAAGGCTTAAAAATCCAGTAGATATTTCTTCAGCATCTTTTTTTCTGTTGTTTTTTGTAAGATATATGTTTTTGTAACTAGTGCCTGCCTTGTTACTTATGGTGGTGGTTTCTTTGCGTTGTTATTATTTCACCACAGTACATTATTACAAAAATGGTGTTATATCGTTTTGTGACTATCAAATTTTCTGTCAACTTGTATTATCTTATGGGTGGGTATTGTGTTTGTTGTTTCTTAAGCACTTGAACTTTATGTACAGTGGGTGCCACAAGTATTCGTACCATTCAATTCCTTGTTTAAGCACACCACTCAAAACTTATGTACATAACGCACCCTAAACATTCGTACCATTCAATTGTTACAGGCAATTATACTTGTTAACACTTACCTTCGCAACAGTATGTATTTAAAAAAATTAATTGTTTTTTAAGTTTTACGGTTAGTTAAAATTAAATATAAGAGACGTGAAGGTTTTAAAAAATTAAATTTTAAAAATGGACTTATTGATATTTTAATAAATCGATTTTGTTTTGTTTTTGCTATGCACGCTACTATATGTGACTATATAAAACAAGAGAGTTTTCGTAAATTTAAATTGGAAGCACCAATTTAATATTAAGTAATTTAATTTTAAGGCAACTAGCTGAATGGAATGCGTTTTTACAACACTCTAACTATTTTTATTATTGAGTATCGTAAAACTTCGTTCTCACTCAAGGAAAAAAGCAAGAATATAAAAAATTAAGAAATATTCATTCTCGTATTCTATTTGTCTTTATTGTGTTGGGTTAAATAGATAATGTTTACAGTTGGCACAAAATTAGTAGAAAAGAAATGAAGAATGTTGATAACGAGTGTAGCGGCATAAAAAACGCATTTCATTCAGCTAGTTGTCTAATAAAATTTTAACATATACTGTATTCAAATTTATCATATCAAATAAATTTTCTTTCTGAATAGGAAGAATACAGAAAACGATTTTATGCCTAAAAATTTAATTACTTAAAGTTAATAATTGTAGTTTAACGAAGTTAGGTTAAGTAATAAATGCACAAATTAATTTATTTTTAAACAAATAATATTTTTTTTAATATGATTTTATTATGTATCGTAGATATCTAATATTATGTCAAGAACGGGCTCACTTGTTCATGAAGATTTTCCAAAGTTTCATTTTAAGCCACCAATTTACTTGGCATACCTTCTTCAATTAGCATTGTTGATTTGAAAATCAAAAAGAAAAAAACACCTGTATTTAAAACAGTATTATTACATCATTAATTTTTATTTTGATCTTCAATGTGATTATTTTTTTATTTCGTAAAAAAAGCATACAAGTAACAAAGAAAACCAAAAAGCTAAGAAACTTCGCTTGAAATATGAAAAAAAGTGGTCTTTACATGTACAAATTGTTAACTAAATATAGACAATAAATATATTTCTCTAAACGATCATAGCCACTCATAGATAAAGACACTCGCAAAAGATCATCACGTTTTACGTGCGGTTAATAGAATTAAATAACTTTTTGTTTTTAAATTTGATTCTTTACATACACGTTGTAGGTTAAATATTAAGTCCAACTTGTCTAAACGTGTCCGTCCATTCCATCCGTCTTCTTGCTGTATGTATTTCTACTTTTTTACCTCTACCAATACAAGTGGTTTAATATTGCGTTTGTAACGCTTACAAATGTTTAAACTTAATGGCGTACACTGCACTTTAATATGGAAACGAATTTTTCCAACTGAATACGAATTTGTGACGTTGATTGAAGACTACATCTTATCTTCTAACGATTAGCATACGTCAGAATCGGCCAAACGTGATGAAAATCAAATTTTTCTCTTTAATATTGTTCATAATGTAGTAAAGTTTGTATGTATTTTGATAAATAAAATTTTGGGTAATTGTCAACACGTTGTGAAGTGTATTTAAGATTCGTTACACTTGAATATAAAGTTTATTCATAAATAGTAAATAACTACTTTAAATTTAACATAAATTAAAGTTCCAGTTTGGATTTCTAATGAAAAAAAATTATATTTATTCTTTATTTTGTTAATAAATTATATTCAAGTATAAGAGATCAGATAAGTTGAGTTGTTGTTTGCCATTGTATGTTAGTTGGTATCATATTGAATTTAAATTGACTACTTGAAAATGCTGTTAAGAATCAGCAGCAATTTATTATTCAACAATATTCATATTTGTACAGATTACGCATTTTAAGTGTTTAAGATGATGGTCAAAACTTAGCCTATTAGTCAAATCAAACATAAATCACCTTTACAGAATCAATAATTAAGTATTAAATTATTTTGATTTAGTTTAATAGTCAAATGAGATCTAAAAAATGCCACATTCTCATTTGCTCTTTCTCTCTCTCATACTCTCTCTATATCTTCCTAAACTCTCTCAAACTGTTTTCGCCTAAATCTTATTATGTCCTTTGTTCGAGACGCCTACTATACTTAGTCTATTTCAATTTATTCAGATTTCTGGGTGCTTTAAACTTATTTTCAAAGCATGTGCAACTGCCATAGTATTTTACGTCAACACCTGTTCTTTGACCACACTCGCTAGTGTCAATATTTATTCTTCCGACATCATTGAGGGCTTGATTTTCTAATCAACGCCACAATTCTCCCGCAATTTTTACCTAAACCACAGTCCTCAGTTACAATCCCAAAGGACCCTTACCCACAACCAATGGTGCCAGACCTTTAGTTACTGCTCAAACTAGACAATTCGTTTCTTCCTGTTCAACGCTCCAGTCAAGACTGGGGGACTGGTTCCTCTATATTAACCAGACTGCAATACATCACTATGAAGTCAAAGAAAATCAAGTTATAATATACATATTTAAATAAAGATAAAGGCACCGCTTAAAAGCATTTGGTACTGTTCTTGAAGGTGAATACCTTACATTTCTTTGCATCTTATGATACGTTATATTTTGTTTAAGAATAAAGACATTTCTTCGTTCCCATATCCGCCGCGACTTTACACGTTAGCACGGATCCGAGACCTTCTATTTCAATGACCCTGCCGCATGTCTCCGATGACCTGCTGAAACATGTCGTTCATGTCAATATCGTGCAATTCGTGTAGCGCTCAAAGTTGACAGTGTAAGGGCCAGTGATGCCGCCGCCCTTAAAGGACAATCAACAGCAACTTCTTGTGGGCGCATTGCCGATTATTACGCCGACATTAACCATATTTAATCACAAATACGTCTCGTTGTTGAAGTTGACTTTTTGCCGAAATTAAGGTCTTCTTCCAAACGCTCCGAAACTTCCTAAGCGAACAAACGCGTTATCTATTTTAACTTTAACTTTGAGTTCCTAAATGAGCTGAATCTGAATTAGTTATGAGCAATGTAATAACGCAAAAGGCATCAAGTTGAAGCCTGCAAAAATTTGAGTTCTTGTGTATACCAGGGAACCGACTACCTCAGGTTGTCATTAACGCTTTCACATACGACATGGGCTATGTTCTTGCCCTATCTACCGTTTCTGTGTCTGCTTATTAGATGAACCGGTCGTCTTGAATGTGGCCACTGCACGTTAAAAAGCCATCTTTCAAAGCCCACCGCGTCAGTAGTAAAATTGGTGAAATACGCGCAGCGTTATCTCTCTGCTCAGCATTAATCTCAATCGTACACTTTTTCACTTCGACACATGGTAACGATTAAGTGAGTTTTTTAATAAAAAGGTGTATGTTTGGTCGGGCCATGCCTTCTTTTCCTTCATATTTTTGTTACTGTGAATTGCACACAGCCACATAACTTTTGCTGTAATAAGTTTTATTATTGTATTTTTCTTTCATGTATTTAATTAACTTTAAATCCAACCGATAGAAACTTCTAAGCTTTAATTGAAAAATTGCAACAAAAAAAACGTAAATTAAACTGAAGATAGCGAAACAAACTGACCAAAATATCCACTGAAATATGAGCCAATTAATTCATATTTACACTATTATATATAGTAAACATTATTGTTAGTTTTAGTTTTCCTTTGTTAATTGTAACTTTCAATTTCATTATATGAGTATTCATGCCTACCATAAATTATTAAACAAAAAAACGAAACAACAGCTTTGTTAGAATTTGCGACTTAAATCGATTTCATATAGCTGAAAACTGAAAAGTCTTCTACAGTCCAAGAAAATGCAAAATTTTCGAAAATAGTGGTTTCTTCTAACGGGTGATTTATTTAGACCTTTTTTAATTTAATTTTTGTGGACGTAACGGTAACCTTTTCTGGGGTGTAAACAATAGTAGGTTTATTTAATTCGTTTACAAATATTTAAATGTCTTTCGACAGAATAGTTACGATAACTGACATCGACAGTTGCAGGTTCGGGTTCGTGCTTTGGCAATAACTATTGCCAGTAATACGAGTCGGTCAATCGCACTGGTTTGTGTATCTAGGTTCGCTTAATAAATGCGGTTTCAGGATAGGTACTCCATCATTTCGAGTATCTCGGCTTAAAATATCTTAAATCTAGAATTTTGGAACTATGTGCCATCTTCAGTGTAATTTTTCGTTCTGAGAAGTTTGCGTCAATTCGTTAGTGTTTTATTGTGTGTCAGATATCTATTTGTTATGTGAGCTCGTAGGCATCTGTAAGGTGTGAACAGGTGGCAGGTAAAGCTCGTAAGCCGGGTGTTTTGTACGGATTGGTAGATGTAAGTGATGACTGTTTTATTGCTTTGTATTGCATCAGAATTTGTGTTTTTGGATGCCGGTAGATGTTATAGGAATTTCTTTTTTTTTTTTGGATACTGAAGATGGCACATAGCCGAAACCGGTTTGTCTCCAAACCAAACTTGACAAGGGATGACGGAAATTCGTTCCAAAATGCTACATCAAAACACCCTGTCGGAATATCAAATCATGAATCATCTTAAATCTATTTATAAATAATATTACAATCTTCGATTAGCCTACGGAAAAGTGGGCTGAAGCCGCTATGAGAAGATCAACGGAGGTCGCTGTGAGAACAGTCAAGCGAATTCGCTGTGAAAGTGTATCGGTAATAGCACAACTACATCGCAATATTGCTTAAAAATTTCCACTTATTTTACATTCATAAAACTAGTCATATTAGAAATTAAAGCCAAAATTCACGTCTGGCAGCTTTAATTCTTGAAAAAGTTATATTTTGTAAGGCTTTAAGCCAAGACTATGGCGTGAAATTCGCCAAGTTGTTCAATACGTGACCCCAACACGCTGCGCTTAACATCAAATTGGCAGCACTCTTCGCTAGAGCCGCAGTGTTCTCCTCACTACAGGCTGGACCAATGGTGGTCTATTCGGTCCCGTATTATCGAATAACGTTCACTGAGAACCAAGTTGGAGGATGATTTGGGTCATAGTGAGCTTGGAAGGCTACACATCATATGTTTCTAGAAGTGCACGAAAATTCATGCTCTTGAATGATTTATTTATTTCAAATGACGGCTCATGCATATATTGCTTTTTCTCGAACTTTTAAGAAACATATCTCTTCCAAAAAAATTATCAGCTCTTTTAATCAGTTTTAATACTGCCGCACTGTTCAAAAACCAGTAAGTCTACATGGTACATCATATATGGAAAGAGTGTAAAGAAACCTTAGGTGCTGGTAAACGACCAAAGAGTTTAGCCTAGATTTGCCTGAGTTGGACCTTCAGACGAGATGTAGGCTGAAATCCCAGGCACTATCACCACAGTGGAGGGAGACAGAAATATCATGGATATTTGAGTGTTTTTTTGGAACAGTTTGGATGCTGAATGGGAAATGTATTCTTTTGATAACTCTCTACCCGACGGATAACAAACATTTCAGTGATTTGGTTGCAAATGTTTTAGGTTACAAACTAATTGATTTTTTACTGAATTCAAAAACAAAATTATGATAAAATGCGTTAACAGTCACAAAAGTTATACTCACCACTAAGCCGCATATGAGGCAAATTTAACGTATGTATGTTGATACATTTATCTTGGAAATTCACACCCATATCTATCTTCATGCGCACTTAACACATACATACGGTATACACCCTTGTTCCCTAGAAACAACATTTAAAAACTCATTTAAGTGGAATGTTTGCGAACTTAGTCATGAACTGCCAATGGCCAAAAACAGAAAATTTTTTAATATTTTTGTAAACTTTATGCCGTTGCACTTTATTGCAATCCGCGCAAACACATATAGTACTTTGCCTACTCTTATGAACTTATCAGACAATCTGCAGCAAGACGAAACAGTTAGCAACCACTACAAGTTCAATAAAAACAGCAACAAATAACAATAAAGTAACACTTGCCGCCACTTAAACATTTGACTTATATTCGTACCGTCACGGCTTGTTATAAGTTGCATTTCCTGAATGCTCTTGTTGTTGTTGTTATTATTGCCGATTTCGTTACGTTTATTGTTCGTACTTTTGCTTTTAGGCACATTTGTTTCAATCAATGTGAATTGTATTTATTTGGTCCTTAAATGAATGTGAAACGTTTGAATTGTGTTTGTCTGTTTATGAATTGGCAATGATTTGCTAATTCATATTGTGCAATACCAACAAGCCAGAAGTAAGTTGTAAACAATCGTATACAAATCTACAATTAAAGAAACTTTTGTGATTTCTGTTCTTTTTAGTTAGTTGTGAAGTCATTCTTAGTTTAGCCTTCTATTTAACCACTTTAATCTCTAGACCAACCTTTAGACAAGGCTTTACTTTTAAATTCGGTACGATTCGGGATGCTTAAAGAGTTTTGCTTTTTCTGCACAAACATGAATAGTTCCAGGAGAGGAACTTTAGCCCATGATAAATCCGATATTGTGTAATTCAGGATTAAAATTATCTTCAGCATATTGTTAGTACCTTTTATTCTTATTCTCTATAACAAGCCTTTCGACCTACTACTCTTCTCGGCTTCCCTCTTCTCTTCGATATGGTTCTATGGACGAAGGTCTATAAACCACAAACCGTCAGTGATTTATAAGCAACAACGTGGTTTATCAAAATTGGATATAGCGGTTGCCCGCGAATCAGTAAAATCACAGCGGACATTCTCATAATGTCAATTATAGTTTTTGTAAAACCTATATACATATATATCCGCCCCTTCTCCTTCCTATTTTCGCTCACAGGTCACACAAAGGGATGCTATTCTTGGACTCAAATCGTTTGAGCTATTCATACAAGAGTTTCTATACGACTTAGTGAAGTTTCTGTAGCATCCTGGTAACAATATCAGCCCTTTGAAGTTATGTTAAAATGTTTAATAAATTTTATCTGTCATTAATTCGTACACCTTTATTTAGGCCAGGCGCGGAACCAGTGGAAACAAAAATGGGATACCACCCTATCGCTGTCCTGAAGACATCAAAAAGTTTTTTTTTATGTTTTTGTGGCTGGCGATATAGCTGGCACCAAATACGACGATTAAATTACTCGCTACTAAAGAATGGAAGCATAGACTATGGAGACAGTCCAGCATAGTTGCAACCTGAAAGAATCTTTCCAGCTCCATAGACTATACCACTCCGAAATCTTGCTTCTCAAGGGGTTTTACCTTTTCAAACTGTTAGAACCCAAGGTCATCGGAGGCACGGAACGCCTTTTGGATCATCTGGATATATACACAGCTGATTATAAATGGGATAACGTAGAAGGTGGAAGTGTTTATATTCGAGAACTAAGTGTCAATATCTTGTCGAATTTTGGAACGAATTTCCGTCATCAAGTTTGGTTTGGCGACAAACCGGTTTCGGCTATGTGCCATCTTCAGTGTCATTTTTCGTTCTCTGAGAACTGAAGATGGCACATAGCCGAAACCGGCTTGTCATCAAACCAAACTAAATGACGGAAATCCGTTCCAAAATTCTACATCAAAACACCCTGTCGGAATATCAAATCAAGTGTCAATACGCTATTTTAAACCCCCAAATAATGTAGCGCTCTACAGGCTGAAGTGGCAGCGATATTAAAGGCGAAAAACTGGCTGTGGTACTGTATTCGTATCTTCAGCGAGAGTCGCGTTGCAATTAGGTCACTCAAGGTAACTATTCATCATCGAAAATGGTCCAGACATGCCGGACTTCCTTAAATCGGATAGCGAGACATTCAAGAATCATCTTAAAATATGTGCGTGGACAATTGCCAATAATGGAGCAAATCAGCTGAGTTTGCACATTAAAAAAATTTTGTGGCATTCCCCTGTAAGAGGTAAATTATCCATGCTTTAATTGATATGATAGATGGTGGGAGGAACCGACATCCAGATACCTTGAGTTAATTTAGCCAACTTCAGTTATGGTTCAGTTATGCCAGAGATCTGCTTAGATATCGGAAGATACTGTTGCCGTATATTGCAGATTTGCCAACCACGCAAAGAAAATGGCGTTGCCTACAAATGACTTCTGTGGATGAGGAGACGGTTTTTTATCTCCTATGCTTCAGTCCTGTCATAGAGGACCAACGGCAAAATTATTCAATCACTCCGAACTATAGGAGGGGGGACTACGGGGAGTATATTATTTCATAAACACCAGCAACTGGTTTACGATTGACTCCACCTCGGTACAGATGTCTATTAACTATAATTATCTAATAATTTTCCTTCGGATAATGAGCGCTAGTTACCCAGGAAACCTCGATCAATCTAGCACAATTGATATCTGGATGGTGCTACCGTAAACGAATAATTTTTACTTTAAACCGTTTCCCAGCCTGTTCACAGAGCCCTCATGATACTGTGACTTTATTTAATTGTCCCAAGAGGACAACGAAAATGCGACCCTTCTACCTTTGGCTTAGACCGACTGAAGTTGCACAATTTCTCCAGCTCCAAATGCAACCAATGTAACTCTTAATAATAATAAATCTTTTCATGGAAGAACTTCCGATAGCAGCAGAGCTGTTACAGTAACATCTAATCTTCCAGTATTCACTCTTCAGTTTCTTGCCTTCTCTACTTTGCCTTCTTCTTTCATCTCTCTTAAAGGAACCGCATTAACGGACCCACGTTGCATCCGGCCAGTTATGCTACTCTACCTTAAACTTTTTGTGGCCATTACTCAACATCGACTAATAATAGGTTCGCACGTGTGAGTAAGATTTTGTTCTTTATTGAATGATTTCAACTGCCTCCTGATAATTTAATTGAAAATATATATTGCTACATATTGTTAAAAATAGTTTTCTTATTTCTATACTATATATCCTATTACTAAAAGCGCATCATTTCACAAAACTCTTTTTATATTTTATTAAACGCTAGTTATTGGCTTTTGCAAAAACATAAATCAAAGTTCATTTATTTATTATAAAATGCCAAAAATTACACGTTTTAAAACCATGGGGTGTGTCCATTCAATATAGCGAACACTACAAATACGAGATATTAAACGTTACGTTATTTCGTACTTCTTTTTAGTGTAATTATTTCACAAGTGCATTAAAATGCCAATTCAAAATAAAGTTCAAATAACATTTAACAATTTCAATAACCAATTGCACCAAAAATATGTAAATCGGGTTTGTTTGCAGTCAGCACGGTTTTAGTGACACGTTGCTATTGCTGCCGCCTACTGATTGATATACTATACAATCATCCATGTAAAAACCATCCAGCAATAATGCACGACATACAACCAAAAAATTCATAACATTTAATTATCATGAATTTTTTGATGCATACTCTTGCAGACACACATCAGTTGTTGTGCTTGTAAATGCGTTTGATTTCAATAAAGACGGGCCTCCATCATGCTTGTAAGTGAGCGAGTAGGTGGACATTATGAAAAAGTGAAACATCAATGTAAACGAGTGTGTGGCCGTAGGTGGGGAATCTCGCCAAAGGATGCATTCTGGATTTACACAATGATGGAGCGACCCATTATAACTTACGCATCCGTGGTGTGGTGGCCGAAGGCCTCTCAGGGCACAATTAAGCGTAAGTTGGATGGGATTCAGAGGGTTGCCTGCAGGGGTATAAGTGGTGCAATGCGCACGGCGCCAACACAGGAAATCGAGGCAATGTTGGGATTGCTGCCATTGGACTTATTCATTAGATCAAAGGCCGCATTGTCAGCTTTGCGAATGAGGAGCGATGCGGTTTGGCATAGCTTTGGGCCGAACATCGGGCATAAAAGTGTCCTGGAAAGAGGTTAGGGTTGCTCAGATGCCGATGGAACGCATGAGTAGAAGAACGGTAGTCGAGAGGCTGCATTGGACACTCATTGCGGAAGGCACTATACACAATGAGTGTATGGAGACCGACATCAGCATTTTTACCGATGGTTCTCTTATGAGTGGCAGTGCAGGAGCAGGTGTATTCTCAGTTGAGCTGAACTTGACCTGTAGTCTGCGTCTGAGGAGGTACGTGTCAGTTTACCAGGCAGAACTGCTTGGGTTGCTGCATGCGTTGGATCACTTGCTTGAAAGCCGAGTGCATGGGAAAAGGGTTCTCATTGCACTTGACAATCAGTCAGTTATAAAACGCATGAGGCAAGTGAACGTGTATTCCAAACTGGTGCTGGAATGTGTTCTGAAACTAAACAGATGTGCCTAGTTGAATGAGGTAACGTTTCTGTGGGTTAGGGGACACATAGCCACAGCTGGGAATGAAGCAGCAGACGAACTAGCAAAAAGTGGATCTGATGTAAATTTCTGTGGACCAGAACCCAGAGTTGCTGGGGAATGGCCTAGTGCAAGCAAAATTTCTTCAATGGGTAAACTCATTACACCTGAATAGGTGGAGGGAAAATACCACATGTAGACAGGCTCGAATGGTGCTCAAAGAGCCCCTCGGCAGGAAGGCCAGCAAGGTGCTCGCATATAATAGGGCTACTTTAAGGTGGATCACTGCGTTAGTGACAGGACATGGAAACTTCAAGTACCATCTGGCTAAGATGAAAGTCGTAGAAGATGATACTTGCAGACTATGCCTGGAAGAGGCTGAGACGGTAGCGCACATTGTGTGTGAATGTCCAGCACTGGCTAGCATAAGGCTTAAGACCACGGGCAGATACTTGTTGGATGTGAATGCCATGGGGGAACTAAGCCTTAGACAAATGCTGGCAATTAAAAAAAAGACTCCGTGATGAGAAAGAGTATCGTCAGTTACCAGTCGACAGTCTAAAATCACTTTAGTCAAGAGTAAAGGCCAGGGCTAGCACGAGACTCAATTGAAAGTAAGGTGGTTGTGATTACGGATCGGCTCCCTGAAATCAATTTGAGGAGCGAAATGGGGGTCGAAAAGGGACCCAGAAAGTAAGTGGTCTGCTTCGATATCTCCCCATACATTAATAGTAAATAATAATGAGAGCTTAATATTTCATAAAAATATTTCATAGTCTTTTGTAAGTGAAAACTTCCGAGAGCAGCAGAGCTGTTGCAACAATATTTTAAGGTCACTCGCAAACAATAACAATAACTTCCATTTATTAATCAGTTTTCAAATTATAATTATTTTTAATCGTATATGACCATGCACCAGCGAAATTATGAGTTGTGAGTGATAAATTGGAAGCCATTCACGTATCCATCTCTTAGTCTCTATACTTTAAAATCTATATTAACCAAGTGGAATAACCATTTAATATAGTCTACCTAAATTACAATTAAGTTTCCCTTGTGGTCATTTGGGAACTGTAAATGTATTTCATATTAAGACGCACGGTAAAGCGCCAGGACAAGTTTAGATCTAATGCACACAGTGCGTATATTACACAAACCTGTTGCGCTGTTTTTACCCCTCTCATGACTTTGCTTCATTTATTTATAAAATAATTAAACTTTAAACATAAGGACTATATATGTAGGTAACCTCGTAGGTCAAGTTGTTACCATAAAAGCTTCCCGAAATATGAAGGTGTAAAAAGTGCATATTCACTGACTTCCACTAGTTAGGGTGCCCCTTGTATGTATGAGATACTTCGACTATAGTTAGTGAGCTGAAATTTGGTATAAAGGTAGGTTATGGGGAATAAGCAATCGGAAAACGGGCACTTTTATTCGGGCGGACTACGGTGTTTCCGTATTTTAATGGGGTATTAGCACTATAGATAAAGACCTGAAATATTATATAACCCAAACGGCTGTAAAGTTTAAGTTAAATGAAGGCTTATACATACATATAAATAAATACATATGCACAAATAAATTACTTGGAAAAAAAGACTCAGATGCGCACAAAATCATAAATGTAAATAATGTCAAGTTCCTATCCAAAAATGCGTAAAAAGCACTGAGATCAAAATGAGAACCGAGTTCTTGATATGTACATTACCATCGCATTTATACGGAACTTGGTAGCTTCAATTCTGGCCTGAGGCCAAATCCATCCGCGAAATAAGCCGGCTTGTCTAGCTGGCGATGCCCAATTCAGCTGATCTATATTTCTGGGTCTTCATCGGTAGTGATTGTAGCGATCTATGGCGGCTATGTTTTCTTAACTTCATCCCAATTTCTAACTGGTTGTTGGATTGAGGTCAAAAGGAGTGTAATCAGGTTCAAAGTTTTCGACGTTGAAGTTCGGCCGACCGGTATTTATAAGTAAGCCGGAACATCAATAATATTTTTTTTAATTTCTATACGTTCGGCAGAAGTGAAGCGATAGGTAATGAAATGGCAAACCTTACTGAATATTCTGACTGCTAAAGCACTTTGACAATTTTTCAAATATAACAATTGGGAAAACTATCATTACTATCTTGTACCCATCGAAAATAACGTTTTTCTCAGATATTGCTGCAGGAAAAGTTAACAAAAATGGTTCATAAATGGCTGAGAGGTTTGGCGTGCAAAAATTAAACATTTACCGAAAAATTTAGCATTTACCCACAAATGTAAATTTCTTGATGTTGTTTCTGCCCTGTGCACTCCCAAATATATAACCGGCGCTTCAAAAAAGAACACGTAAAGTCAATTTAAATAAGGTACCAGAAGTTACTGGCGGTTCAATATAATTAGGAATTTTTAGCATTATGCCAAAAAAAAAGAATGAAATACGGTCCGACGTAATCTCAACGCCCTACAAGCTTTAATCAACTGTTGACTGTAGTGGTGGACGGTGGAGATCGAAATTATAGATCAGCAAAGCTTTACGTTGAGCTAAGAGAGAGACATTTTAAGTAATAGCTGAAACGTAATAGTCAAAATAGTTCAGTAATCACATGGTAGCGTAAATTGAAAATGTAAATTGTTTTCAACTTGTTCTCTATGAGTTATAAGGCTTACACATGATCGGCTTGAGGGTATGGTAATATCGAGCAATAGTAACATGCATTGTCCTCAAAAATCGTGCGAAATAACACCGCTAGACTTTTGGTTGATGGGTTTTCCACAGTTGCAGATCTATGACGAAAAGCCGCAAACAACCGCATCCCTCGAAGCCAACGGAAACTAAGCCATCGTTCATATTCAGACGGACTTATGTATTAAAGTCCTTAAAAATAGGACATATCTGATCGTTGCGACCGTACGATGTCGCAACGAATATTTAAATGTCATGCTCCCTTACATTGTAGCATACATGAACCAAATAAAAAAAATTCGTTATTACCTTATATACAGCTTGTTTTATTATATTTCAACATCGACCCCGCTCTTACTAGTACCCCCTTTACTTATGCAGGAAACATTTCAATGTCATGACATTTTCAATACAACCCTGTAAATAAACTTTTAAACGGAAGTTATTTTGCCAGTATTAAGAACTAATTTCGAACAGAAAAAAACATAAAAACTAAAAATATAACAACATGTACAATTAATGACATATTTGAATTGCTACTGTATAAATATTCAATGTCAATGTTAACCACAAATTAATGCGACACATGATTTCAACTCTCATACGCACTGGTGTAGTCGTGAAGTTTTTATATTTTATTTTCTGTTTGCTGTTTGCTTTAGTTCAATACATTATGTGTAGTAGCAGTGCCTCCAGTAACTACATTTTGCCAACAAAAAATCGGTAGCACTATTAGCCGAGCAAACAAACAACCAAATATGTTCAAGCGTATTTAAGCGTACGAGAGCATTCGCTTAAGTTGTTTTTATAGCACGTGCTTGAACAATCAAAATAAGCCTCAAACTGCATGATAAAAATCACTGACCCCATGACTTTAGTTGGAAATAATTTTGTGCGATTAATTCAGTATGTTGAGTGACAAACTACAATTCAATTAATCAAGTAGAACTTCGGTTTTATTATGTGATTAATTGTCGCTACGGCGATATAAATGTAAATATAAAAACCCCAAAGCCCTTGGGAGTGGGCTTACAAATATAATTTAGAAAATGTGTAACAAATATTTTTGTTTTGGTTTTACCAAGCAGCCACTTTTTAAAGACAGGCTGTATAGACTAAGCTAAACGAGTTCTTAAGATACAACTAAGGAAAACCTCTATTATTTCTTTAATAAAATCCTTTGCACCCTGGTCTTATAATTAGAAAACGCAAAAATTAATAAAGAAGTCTTATATATCCTACAAAAGTGAAATATTATTTTATTCAATTACAGCGGGTGCTTTATTATAATATTTTTGGATTCGGGGAACTCAAAATTGACAACACTGGTTTCTTTGATCGTCAACTTTCTTTGATTTGCCAATTTCTCATTTATGGACTCACGGCGGAGCAACGTTAACACTTTGTTACAATTTATTTTGAAATTTAATACTTCCATTCAGGAATCTTGTGAGGAAAAATTTCACTCAGTGATGAAGCACAGTTTTGGTTAAATGCCTAAGTCAGCTGATAATATTTGGAGCATTAATAATGCCCAAGTCATTTATAATTAGAAAGCTTTTATATTGCAGGTGGTTTCGGCAGGACGGTGCTACATGCTATACAGCGCACGATATTTTTATTTGTATTAGAAGATTCCACGCCTACTGTCAAAATCTTCACCATCCTTTATTCCTTAGAAACAAAATTACTCACACAAAGTGTGTAGATCCTAGATATGTTGTTTATTTATTGGAAGAAAATATTGACTCTGTATAGAAAGTGCCACGCCCACTGGAACAATCTTGTCCAGTTATATGTTCAATTACGAACCTTAGTTAAAGACTCACGAAAATTGTGAAGACTCGAGATGTACGTACAATAATTATTATTAACTTTAATACCATTTTTGTTTCGACTACGCACATTCGATTATTTGTGTGCTTTCAAAACATCAGAGCTGGACCTAAGTTCCAGTTTATATTGTTAGTTGTTACAATTTCTGCAAGTTTTCACAAAAATGTGTCTATATAAATTTATATATATATAAATACGCAGTGTTATAAACATAAAGCAAAAACAATTGCGTAGCGGAAATTCCCCGAACCGCGATTCGATGTAGAAACAAAAACTACTTCTACAAAAAGAAAAAGTAAACAAAAGATACATACACACAAACACATATACAAGACTACTAAGCCAGCAAATTAAATAAATGATGGCCAATTTCAGGTATGTTCGGGACATTTCAAAAAGCGGCCGTGATCTCTATATACAGGCGCCGTCCACCGCTGACTTTGAGATTGCATACACTGAATATCTATGTGTACAAAAGAGTGTTAAGTTTATGGTGTAAATTAGTACTGAAGGGTTGTAAATAGAGGCTTAATTGCCGAATAAAATTGTATAATGATAAAAATCATTAAGGACTGTGTATTTTATTTCTTGCAATCAAACGAACCCTACAAATTAACGTTTAAGGTACAATTATGCGAACGTAAACTGAAGCCAAAACAATGCAAACGCTTACTGAAATTAACTGTCACGTTGCCGGAACGTATCAATCTGTATAAAATAGATTTTGATGGCGCCGTTAAGTGACATTCGTAAGCCAGTCATGGCACTTATATGAATAAAATACCATTGCGGCACATTTGCCCATTTTCGGTACATTGAAATTTATACCATTTTGGGTCATAAAAGTACGAATTGTAATAAATTAAATAATAATAAATGATTAATAATAATTATAATTTTAATATTAAGGAAAATAATAATAACAACAATAATAATTTTAATAATAGAAAAAAATAGTTACAATAACAACAACAAAAACAAATAATAATAATAATAATAATAATAATGATAATAATTAAAATAATAATAGCAAAAACAATGATAATAATCTTAATAATAAAAATAATAATATAATAAAAATATTGATTATAATAATAACAATAATAATAATAAAAACGATAATAATAAATATATTAATAATGATAATTATAAAAAAATAATAACTTTAATAATAAAAATAAAAAACTAACGACAAAAACAAACAATAATAGTGATAATAAAAATATTAACAACAACGATAGCAATAATTTTAATAATAAAAATAGTAATTACAACATATAATGAAAACAATAATAATAAATAAATATAATATATAAATTACAAAGTACATTTTCCAATTTTACATGTACGAAAATAATTTAACATTGCCCATCACTATGCTGAAAAGCTCAACACTGTTCTGAATAGCTGACAATATTTACAATTGTTTAATTTCTTGTTATTTTTTATCTTATTTAAATTAAAATTAATTTATTAAATAAAAAGAAATGGATGACGAAAAACTAATTTTGCTTGTGCAGCCAAATGAGTGCCTGTATAATAAAAACTGCATTGGACTTAAGTTGGCAGAAGAGAAAAGAGGTGTTATGCTGCACAATGTTTTGTTTTTGTTTATTTTATTGACGTCTGTTACGTTTGAAAAGTTTCTATAACTACGACCGTACGTTAAAGTACGTTAAGTTTTTCTTGCATCTACGTTCGCATAACGAGGTCTTTATTGTGGTAATAAACGTAACAATATGTCTATAAAAGCAATAAAATATTTACTTATGTTTATATGTATATTTAATCAGCTTGATGATATGTTTACCTTGTATTCTACAGTATTAGGGGGATGATATTTTGATTATGTTGATGTGATGCTATTTTTTGTCTGCTAGTGTATTTTTGAATTAATGTCAAACATGTTTGTAACATTTTGACACTTTGACAGTTTAATTATAAGCAAGTAATAGAGCTATATTCGACTGTACCGAATCCTATATACCCTTCACAAAAGTATGAACTACAAAAACCGTGTTACAGATCTTTCCCGGCCTCTATTTTCGATCGGTGTGCTTTTCTTTTCTTTGAATGTTTATGAATTTTTGATAAATTATTGTAGCGAAATTGGAATAGAGTAAAATTTTGTAGTATTTTATCAAATTTTGAGTTTCAGCCCTTGAGTAAATATTTTTATACAATTTCAAAATTTAGTGAAGTTTTCTTTGTTTCTGGTTTATGAAAATTATGTTTTTGTAAGTCATAGTTCTTCTGGTACTTCTGTAACTTTTCTAACATCGGTTTTGTTAAAAATGCGACGTTGTTTAACAAAATATTGATTTTTTGTAAGATTTTGTTGAAACTCAAAATTAGCTTCGAAATTTTAAAATTTGTTGAATTATGGTTTGGGGGTATTTTTGGAATTATATAGTTTTATTACATTTTTTTAATTTTATCGTGAAATTTCGAAGTTTTTCCTGAATATAAAATTTCACCAAAGTTTTTGCTACAATTTCGGTTTTCTTTAAATTTATTTTTTTTTTTGAAAAATTTTGTTATTTAGGTAATTGAAACATTTTTAGACTTTAGTTTGCAAATACTTTTTTAATATTTAAAGATTTTAATATTAAATTTTAATATTTGGATATTCTTTTTCTTTTGTATTTTTTGGCAAAATTTCAGTTTTTAATTAAGTAATAATTTTTTAGCGAATAATTTTTTCCCCCGATTTTATAGTAAATTTTCGAATTTGTGGTAAATTTAATATATTTACAAACTTTAGATTTTTTCAATTTTTTTAGCAGTTTCGTTTTGTTTAAGTTCCGACTTTTTGGAATATTATGATATTTTTGAAATTAATATTTTTGAACTATAGTTTGGTTTTTTTCATATTTCAGATTAATTGAGATTTATGATAAAATTTTTAATTTCTATGATTTTTAAATATTTTGCTGAATTATTAATTTTTTGGGAATTTTTTTAATTTTTTTGTGTATTCACGTTTGGTAAATTTTTTTGTTTTTATGTTTCTTTAACATCGATTTTGTTAAAATTTACGCGGTTTTTTTTTTGTGAATTTTGGTTTTTTGCGTAAAATTTATTTTTAATTGAATTTTCTAACAAAATTTAGAGTGTTTGCAAGTTTGTAACTTTCTTGACGAATTTCAGTTTTGGTGAAAATTATATATTTTTTTTTTTAATTTTTTCCCCATTTTTATGGAAATTGTAGATTTTATTAAAAAGTCGACATTCTTGTAAGTATTACATTTTTTAGAAAATTTTCCAGTTTTGGTGAAATTTGGATTTTTCCGTCAAATTTCCGTCCCTTGGCGAAATTTAAGCTTTTGTTGTGATTTGTAAATTTTCGTGGGAGAATTCGCGATAAAGTTTTTTTTGCGAATGTCAGTTGTCTAACAAAATATAAATTTTTTGTTCGATCTTCTAGTTTGTTTTTTTCGTAAAATTTTGATTTTTGTAGTTTTCCATTCCTCTGACAAATGTTTCACCAACGAATCGTAAATGTTTCAAATTTGGATTATCGGCGATATTTTCCTAATCTTACAAAATAGTTGAAGTGATTTCTGGTAAATTTTAGATATCTTTTAATTCATGTTCAATACGGTAAAACAACGACAACCGCAAGTTCCCTCGGGTCTTCTGAAAGTTGATTCAAGTAGACAAACATAAGATGGGTTTAATAAAGATTCAGAAATTAATATTTAATAAAGATTCAGAAATTAATATTTCCCCATATGAGTGATAAATCGCACAACATGCTGAAAAATTGTTTTTAGCCTACTCCTATCTAACAGGATCCAGAATGTACTTTAAAAAGTCGAGAATTTATTTTTAGCCATGGTATTAAATTTCGTGCAAGTATGCACCATATTTCACTAAAAAAGAACGGAGTTAATAATCGTAACAACGAAACTATGAAATATTAATGGGTGATTAGGCGCATTAAAAAAATTAGAGGAAACCTTCATAATTGAAAATAATTTTGTCTAAAAAATAAGCGGCAACGTGCCATTACTTCATAATCTGATTAATTTTTCACATTTATTTACTAGTTTTTAATGTTTAAATATTTATTATTATTCATCCCAATGGCTAAATTTAAAAAAATTCTACATTGTATTCAGACATGCACTTTAATTGCGTAATTACGAAGTTTCTGCAGTTAAAGCCTTAAATGAACACAATTTACCATACAAAAACTTATTTAGATAATTGAAAATTAGTATTTAATTGCACTTTAAATTGCTTCCAATTGCCAATGCAACCCTCGCGGAGTGTGTTTAATGAGCAGAAAATTCTATAAACTGAACATATTAAATGTCTACTACATTACACTAATTAGACCCAACAACTTACAATAACATTATAGTATATTCACACATGCGCCTTAATTGCGCAATTAAGTGATTTACGTAATTAAGGCCTTAATTGAGCTCCATTCAGAATACAAAAATTCAATTAATACATTGAGCAAACTAGTATTATTACACCATATATTGAATAAATTTCACAGCGCAACTCTGATTCAGTGTGAATATAAAATTCTTTCATTAAATGTAAGAGACCACTAACTACACCCGGAAACTTATAAAAATACTACGATTATATAAAAGGGACAACAAATCTTATTGCTGCTAATGTAAACCTGTTTCATATTATGGTGGTAATTGGAAATTTTATATGTAAAAATGCATAACACATGAGTACACAATTTTTTAAATATCATTGTCGGGTCATGAAAACACTTCCAAATACTAATTGAATAAGCTAAATTGCATATGTGTGAACACCAAATGTTATAATTTTATTATTAATTTTATAAATTTAGTTGACTTAAGATGCAAGTGTGCATATACTATTGAACAATTTCGTAATTTAGATGTTATATATCAGAGTAACTGTTTCTTTAGTACTTTCGCCTCAGTTCTCCATCAGATCATTAATTACAGAGGTCTGCGAAAACAAATTTTTTGTCAAAAGGTTTTTTCTATCACATAAGTATTTTTTGCAAATTCAAACACAAAAAATTGGTTAAAGCACTCCTTTATTCAAAATTTTCAAACAATAAATAATTTTTTTAAAGCAAACGAAACATTATTTTGATAATATAGGTTTTTTCTATCACATAAGTATTTTTTGCAAATTCAAACACAAAAAATTGGTTAAAGCACTCCTTTATTCAAAATTTTCAAACAATAAATAATTTTTTTAAAGCAAACGAAACATTATTTTGATAAATATACTTATTCATGTTCTTTATGAAACCTCTTCTTATTTTCCTTGATACTTTGACGAGTCCTTTTTCGATTTCCATCTTCAGTTTCTCGCTTAAGCAGCCAACAGTAGTCAGCAAGCATAGTGACATCCCATCGCCCTTGGTACCTTCTCTCGATATCACGGACATCCTGGTGAAATCGCTCCCCCTGCTCTTCACTGTAAGCTACCAGGTTTTCAGAAAAATAGTCTATGAGAGCTCATCTTGCAGCCTTGAGCTTCGTATGCTGCTAGCATCCGTTGCACAATGGTTTTATAGTTAGGATCCTTAGTATTTCCAAAAAACTTTCGCACTACGTCCTTAAACGGTACCCAAGCTTTTTTTTCTTCTCATTCATAGTTTCCACAAATGAAGGGTCCGTTAAAAGTTTTCTTATGTCGGGGCCGGTGAACACTCCCTCTTTCAACTTTGCTTCTGACAGCTTCGGGAATTTTGTACATAAATATTTTAAACAGTATCCATCCTTTTGCATCGATTTTACAAATTGTTTCATCAATCCCAAATATTTGATATGGAGAGGGGGCAACAAAACCTTTTCTGGTGGTATCAAGGTAGTGTTTATAACATTTTACTCTCCAGGTTTTAAAGTTTCTCGGGATGGCCAATCACTTTTTTTTTTTGCAGTGCTCTATTATCCCACAAGCATAAGAAGCATGGGTATTTGGTATAGCCTGCCTGCTGACCCAAAAACATTGTCAGTATTTTGAAGTCCCCACAAATCATCCATTGATGGTCTTGATACTTGATTTTTTCCAGGATAATGGCCAAATCGTTATAATCTTCTTTCATATGCACAGAATGTCCAATCGGAATCGAGGCAAATTTATTTCCATTGTGCAATAATACTGCTTTAAGGCTAGTCTTAGATAAGTCAATGAATAGGCGCCATTCAGATGAGTCATACTTTATATCAAAGCGATGTATGAGTTCTTCCACATTATTGCAGAAAACTAAATTTCCTTATTTTGAGAAAAACTGGGTAAACTCTTTTTCTCGGTGTCTGTACCAGTACAAAGAAGTGCCAGGTGATAAAAGGTTTCTATTTTTTAATCTAGAACCTAACAGTTCGGCTGCATCTTTTAAAAGACCTAAATCTCTTACTAAATCATTGAGTTCACATTGACAAAATAGTTGAGGCCTTCCATCTTCGTCAAAAGATAAATCTGAGCTTGATTCACCCGGAGGAGGTAATGTAGCTTCGTCCTCCAACTCACTAGGGTATTCATCCAAACTGGAAGGTGGCTGCGGGATAGATATCTCGGGCACTGTCTTTTGATTTTTTTAATTGAATCCCTTTACGTCAACTGATCAGAAGTAGCAGTCAGTGGTGTGATTTTTCTGCTCACGCCATATCATAGGAATTCCAAACCGAAATGCATTTTTCTTTCCCTTAAACCACAAACGAAGATCTTCTTCGCATCTCCTACACACCTTATGCGGGGCCTATGTTTTATCTTGATGACCAAGTTTTAATTTAAAGTAGGCAAAATAAACTTTCCTTACAAAAACACTTATATTTCTCTGTTGACTTTTAATAGTGAATTCACCACAGATATAACAAAAACTGTTTGGAGTAATAACACAACCCCTTGTAGCCAAGATTAACAGACAACAGCACTGTTCACTTGAATATCAGTATGTCTACTGAGAGCTTTTCTTTGTTTCAAGCGATATACGTCATTTGACTTGTCTCAACATGTTAAAACATTCCGAGTCTCACCAACAGCTCAGGTTGTTTTTCTCCATTATCAAATAAAAATCATATAGGTTTATTACCAATATTGCAATATATATAAAAACTTATGTGATATAATATAATTTGAATATTTTTTCTGTTTTTAGGAGCTCAAAATCTGTAAGAAAATGTAAAAAAATCCTATGCAGTTTTTTGGTCGCAGAGCTGTGTTATCCACAATTTCATATTTTTAACACAATCTTTTTCTTTAAGCTTATATATTTTATCAAAATATAGATCTGCCAAATTCTAATACTGCAACAAAGCCTAGATAAACATTTTCCCCTACAGAATAACTCCCCTACGTACTGCAGCATTTTAGTTTATACAAATTAATTTAGCCGCTTGAATGAACTTTAACACCAAAAATTTTTCATATTGAACTACTCGTATTTATTTCTGTTTTTTTTATCTATTTGTTTCAAATTACCAATTTTTACCAATTTATTTTATCTAAAACTAAAGATCGTTTACCCGATTTTATGGTTTGTATGTAAACACACTTTTTGTTACAACAGGTTGTGGCCTTTTGATGTGAACTTGTTCTATAAAACAATTTTTAGTTTATTGTTGCTTGTGTTGGTGCTTTTTTATACCCTTTACAAAAACCAAAAGGGTATATATAAATTTGTTATTACGTTTGTAATTTTTACAATATTCATTTCCGACTCAACAAAGTATGTATATTCTGCTCAATTAAAGATGTCCGACTGCACTGAAGAACATAGGATCTTGAAACTTGGACTATTTGATCAGCGCGTTCCAGCAAAGTTCAGCTATATCAGTCCGCAAAAAAATATTTTTCTACTCCTACGGGGAAAAGTTTATAGAAATGATCAACCTGAGGCTCCCAGATAACTTACGGGGCTTTTAAAAAAAACTGCAATATTTTAAAAGCTACCAAAGAATCCGCAATGCCTCCAAAAACTTTACAAAAAATTTGAAATTTTGACAAAACTGAAAATTTACCACAAAATTTAAAACTTGAAATAAAAAAATACTTAATTACTAAAAAACGCAACATTTAATTTAAAAAAAAAAACAAAAACTTATAAAAATAATCAAAATTCACCAAGTTGTGAATTTTCACCACAAAAATTTTATTTTTTTAATTTCACCAAATAATAAAATATGAAATTTCACCGTTCATGGGTAATTCACCAAAAAAAAATTTAAAAATCCACGAACAATTTTAAAGATCATAAAAATTATAAAAGAAACAAAATTTACAAAAATTCGAAAATTCACCTAAAAACGAAACTATATTTTAGAAGTTTTAAATTACTAAACTAAGACAATTTTCCTAAAAATCAAAACTACAAAAAACCGAGAAATTACCGAAAAATTACTAAAAATACACAATTTGTCAAAATTTTACACTATTATATAGACAAATTTAATTTCACCACAAACCGGAAATTTACCACAAATATTAAAAAACAAAAAACCGATATTTCAACACAATTTCGGAACTCACTAAAATTTTTAAATTTTTCACAAAACCAAACTACAGCAAGATAATGTTAAATTTACATTTTCCAAAGTTTCAAGAAAACCGAAATTGCACCAAACCATTACGAAATTCAAACATTTTTAAATTTCTAAATTTTAATTTCACCAAAGTTTTACAGCTTCGGCGGTAATTTGCAAAAAATATTTAATGAAAAACGTCGCTATTGTACATTAATCGGGGCTACACAAGGTCCAAAAGAAGGTCACAAACAAGAAACCAACAACAAACTTCACCATAATTAACGGCAAAACTTACCCATAGACTGAAATTGCACCGAAAACTGTAAATTTTATCGAATATTTGTAATTTAACTACAAATCTAGTTCCGCTTTTACTTACAATTCACCAAAAAAATCGAGAGTTTATCAACAATTTATAAACAATCAAAGAAAAAAGAGAATAGAAAAACAAATTGTAAGAGCCGTAATTAAGAAAAAAAGATCTCATCTATTAACCGATCGAAAATGCTCATATTAAAATGAAAGGAGGCCAAAGTTAAATATGGCAAACAATCTTTTGCACCGGGAAAATTTAGTAGTACATTTTTACTAGTTCATACTTGCTGAAGGGTATATAAGATACAGCACAGCCAAATATATGCAGTTCTGTTACTTGTTTTCGTTGCTGTTGCTTTTATGTCTTAGCAAGTCGAGCAATCATTTTTTTTATTTGTTCGCACAAAAGTTGTTAAATATAAATAAAAAAATTATTAAATATGTATCAGTGTTTTTCATTTAAAAAAAAGCCCCTTATATCCATATTTGTCGATTTTGAGTTATTGGTGCTAAATTATTTTAGTTTACAAAAAAAAGGTAACCATACCTCTAAAAAAAAAATTCTTAACACTACTTGCTTGATGGTGGACAAACATCCAAACATATATATATGTTGTTACTTCTGTGAAAATTTTAAATTTAATTTTACTTCATTTTGATATTTAAACAAACATTTAAAAGATGGTTGGTTATAGACGTCTGTAATGGGTGATATTATGAAGAAAGTTAGTATTTTATAAAAACAAAATACAATGGTGTTACTTTATTATCTTCTGGAGCTGAAAGTAATGATTGCTGAATAAAGTAGGTTCCTTATACGCTCACGAAATAGTAGTGACAGTTTTTTGTTTAATTTTAATATTTCAGAAGCTGCCAAAATATTCGATAAAGTTTGTAATTTCATCATATATCGTTTCACGTCTGCTGAGGGTGTGGAAATCATAAAAAAATTTGCTACGTGAATTTCGCCTGGAGCGCATGCCATTCGTTGCAGTGTGGTAAAGTTTGAACGCGAGTACACTCTTTTGGGCCTTAAGCTACCAAACAGACAGAGTTTTAGGTAAAGTGAAGCAAACAAAACCACCATAGTGGCCAATTTCGAAGAGGTCCTAAAAATGTGGATTCACGCGCCAATTTGCGGTTTTGGACATCGCATTACATCAGCTTATTTTGGGGTAGGATTTTTTCCTACATCCATATAAGATTGCGGAGGCGCAAGAATTGAAGCCGGACTAGCATAGTCAATGCCGTGAGTTCGCTAAATGGGCACCGGCAATGTTGCTCGGAGATGCGGTTTTTGGTAAAAACAAATATTTTGAAGTACTATCAGTTTTTGAAGTACTATTGCTAGGTATCACTATTATGGAATTTTGTCGCGATAAATTTATGTTTATAAATATTTAGCTATCAAAAATTTTTTAATAATTTTGAATCGATACCACAATTCCAAATACAACATTTTTAAGCATTGGATTTTAAGACATATGCTCTTATTCGTAAAACCAGCATATAATATGTTAGCGAAAATTTTACTAGAAAATAATTTGTGTGTATGAACAAATTAACCAACTAATAACTGGACAAATTTAAAATATGAAAAAGCTGAATAATCAATAATTATGTTTTGTATGTATAAAAATAAAGTCTGTCTCTCAATAGTTGCAGGATGTAACGCTTTAAACACACATTAATCTCAATTAATAAAAACTTGAATCAAAGTTTTATCTAGTTATTGACACTGATATTTTTCAAAAACTGATACATTTACAATACAGAAAGTTTATATAAAACTGATTAAATTATAAAATGTATTCAAGCACGAGGCTAAATTTGAAAGTAGCATTAACTAAATATTTCATTTATATTAACTTAATTATTTGAGGGTTTTTGTTAATAATATTATTGTTTTAAGTATAAAAAAGTTAGTATTATTATTGAAGGTTTATAACAAATAAAACAGCTGCTCTTCAATATAGAACCACAAAGTCCGCGCTAAATAGCGGCGTAAGTAATGACCTTCTCCAATAAGTGAAGGTATGTAGCGGTCATGTTGTTTTGCCGGCGTTTATCAAATTTGTTGTTTTTTTATTGCTCGATTCAGTAGAATGTCTAAGTGATAAAACTTTATTTAAAAATGAGTGTTCGTTAGTGCCAACATTGCGTGCATTGTTGCCATTTATGAACATATGAGCTGGTCAAGTTTGGGATGACCGGTTCGGTATACAATCAGTCTGTTGGTTCCGTACGTTTAAGGGATGCCAGATCAGCTATGGACATCGCTGCTGTCCGAGAAAGTAGGTAGGAGGACCCAAGGTCGTCTATTTCCTACCGTGCCTAATAATAACGACCTTCAAGGTCTTTAGTTTAGTGGATTTTGCCCGTGCAAGGGCCAAGTTAGCCTACCCAAACCATGCCATAGATATGTTTGGATTAAGATCCTATATCATAATCCTAGCCTTACAATTCACAGCGAAAGCACTGGCAGTGCAAAATTATGAGTAAGTTATTGCTAGTAAAATTTGTTGTTAACCATGAATTCGTTTTGGGGCAGGCGCGTGTACATCAGTAGGGAAAATTATTGCCTTTTTTCCCCTTAAAATTTCAACACACTACACACCCCTTAAGGCCTGAGCTAAATACGTTCGCGGCTTTAGCATTGATTTTTCATTTCAATTAATACAAAAAGTGATAAAAATCGACAGATCTCCGAAAATGTGTGTTCTATATCATTTCCAACTTTTATGCGTAAAAAAGAACAGCTGTTATATATTCCATGGGCTTTTAGATAATCTAATGAACATCCTCAATCATAATTGTTATTAAGATATGTGTTAATATTGGGGGGATATCGTATCAAACTGCTTACTTTATGGCTACCTTAGTTCCTCAGTTTGATTTCAGGCAACCGATTTGTAATTTACAACTACCTTATATTCATTAGGTCTCATGCTAACACTAGCTTTTACTCTTAGCTGTAATGACTTCTCACTGTTGACTGTCTCAATTTCTTCCAGACACATTCTGTCAGTGTCACCTTTTTTATCTTAGCCACATGATACTTGAAGATTCCATGACCTGTCACTAAGGCAGTAATCCAGCTTATTTAAGCACTTTACTAGCCTTCCTACAGAAGAGCTCTTTGAGCAGGTCTTCATGTGGTTATTAAAATAGTAAAAAAGAATATAATGTAATTAACAACAAATTTTATTTATTAATTCAATTTAAACCGCAATTCTCAAAGAAAAATGTTTGGATTTTTTATAAATTGAAAACAACAATAACATTTCAAGCATCAACTCATAGAATAATAACAAATTAAATTATGTCGCAAATGCAACATTTCACAAGTTTATACTTTGAAAAAAAAAATTTATTTAAACTTGACCTTTGTTAAAATACTTATATCAAAATGTAAACAAACATTCAAATAAAAATAAAGTATATTCAACTGAACTAGCCAACAATTCAAATGGCAACACCATAAATGCGTGTTTGACATTTTTTCATTCAAGTCATGCGTAAGTTACTGCAGCAACAGTTCTGCTGGTGAACTGGTTGTTGGTGCAGTTTAGTAACTATTTCATTGTCAAGGTGAATTGTTAGTGAAATATTTTTTTATCGTTATGAAATTAATTTAGATGGAAATAAATCGTAACGATTTTCGTGAACAATAAAAAAAATATTTTTGAAAAGTTGTCTAATGCTAACAAGTATTCAGAATGTAATAACAAGAATTTGCTATGAATAATTGTAGAATGAACTAGAAGATAGTTTGAATTCCTGAAACCTTGTATCATGGTTAATAACTTAGACATATTTCTCAAACAGTTCTTGCTCATATTTTTTTTTATATAAACAAGGACTACAAGAACACTTTACTGCCCAACGTTAAAAAAAATAGTTTTTGTTTTAATTTAAAGTTATCAGAAAACTGTTGTCGTTATAAAACGTTACTGTAAGCAGAATCTTTTTATAAAATCATAAAATTAAGGCTAAGGATTGTAAACTTTCACTTTTCAAATTAATTTTAATTTTAATTTTTACCAGCACAAAACATTCAAAATGATAATGGACGCAGTGGGTCACTATTACAAATCTAACACGACAAATTTGAATACGAAGTTGTAGCAGCCATCATGGAAAATAATAATAAAACTTAAAAACCTATAACCATGTCTGTTGTATCTTTTTATTTGTGGTCTATTGTATTTTCGTGAAAAAAACATTGAATATTTTTCAATATTGCAAGTTTGTTTCTTAAGTCGTTTGTTTCACTTTCACTACACCAAAACAATGATGCAGAACGACGATAACAAATTTATTAACAATATTTTTTTTTAATTTTGGTGTACTTTTTACTATTTGTTAAGAAACTGTTCGTTAGATGTATAAATTCACAAAGTAACAAACATACGTATGTAAATAGGTTTTTTTATAAATATTTGAGGAAACAGCAACATATGTACAAAAGCATGTTGTAATTAAAATCGCTATGATTAAATCTTTATTGTATAAATTAACAGAGAATATGTAATAAAAAAATGCTTGCATGATTTTTATAATTTTATATAATTATACTTTTTAATAAAATTTCAAATTTTAAAACAACTCTAGATATTTCTATGACCTTAAGAGCTGTAGGCATAAAACCCTGTAACAAATTACAAAACTACAAAAGGCCTTTTCTACGGACATAGTTATAAAAAAACACAACTTTTTTTAAATAGTTAATGTAATTTTTTTGTTTCTTTGCTTCTTTATTATCTTTTTTTTCTCATTGCACTGCAGATGTATGGTTTCGCCTTAGTTGTGAGTTGGAGTTGGCAGTTGAAAATTTATGAACCTTTGGTAACTCAAAGAT
Organism: Phania funesta; assembly: GCA_963932375.1. Classification (NCBI taxonomy): domain Eukaryota; kingdom Metazoa; phylum Arthropoda; class Insecta; order Diptera; family Tachinidae; genus Phania; species Phania funesta. The sequence goes on along the minus strand of OZ010653.1, from coordinate 94,124,388 downwards.
AACATTCAATATTAGCTTTTTTGTATACGTCTCATTCTTGCCCAAAATAAATTATTTACTTATAATAATTAAGCAACACAGGTCAATTACAATGGTGTCCATAGGCCAATGATGATGGTTATTTATAATAAATAATTATAAATAAAAATAATTGTTAAGGAACTTTAAGACAGTTAAGCTAGAAATCAGCTGGTTTTCAGGAAAAAAAATTATTTGCTTTATTTTATACTGAATAACAGCTATTTAAGTCCATGCATCAGGAGGAAAATACTTAATTAAAATCGATCATTTTAATGAGAAAATTAAATAATTACTACTTTCGTGTTAGTTGTTCCACAATGCAAGAGTTGATTTATAAAAAGACAGAAGGTCAGTACTTTTTCTAATAAAACCTAGTAAGCGATTTTTTCTATATCAAACTAAAAATTTAACAAATTATTCATTTCCTGTTTACTTATTTTCGGTCTATATTTCATAGTCGTATAAAAATTTGTTTAAATCGCGTATAAACAAGTTAGTTTTAGATGTAAATCCTTGCTGTATTCCACATAGTTCCCGTGATATAAATTATTTTATTCAACTTTAAATATTTTTTATCAGTTTAATAATGTTTTTGAATTTCCTATTTTAGAGATGTTGCTGCAATGAACTTGTTAGAAACTTTAATATATGTAAAACTGAATTATTTTAGTTTTAACAATAATTATTTATTATCACTCAACTTCGGAAAGCAAAAAATAAAAAGAAAAAGACAAAAAATAAACTATTGCGAAAAATAACGAAATCACAAAAAAATCGCAATGAATATGCCCTTTACTTTTAGAATATAATCATTAATATTTTTATTTTACACAGAAATACAGGTCAAGTTTGATCAAATAGTTTTGTGGTATATAGTATACTACACATATGTATAGGATACTTAACCTGTTTGTGCGTTATCTAGATATGTATGCATGTTTACCTCTACTATTGTTAAGAGTACAAAGCCGATCGGGTAACAGCTGACGACGCGAGATGGATTATTACGGATAATATCGTTTGCCAGCTGCATTAGCTTATCCGATTATTCTTTCTTTTTTGCCATTTTGCGTTACAATATTGCTCCTTTAAGAAATGTGTTAACGTTCATGCGGCCATCCATTTCAGTTTTTGACATACTCGACCGTAAACCGACGGATTTAGTAAAGCCACCGAAAAATGTTTAACTTAAGTTGTCTTTAGCCGACGGCGAGTATTTTATTGACTCACCGCCGCCGGCCTTATTTATTACAGGCTTCAAAGTAGTGTCCAGAGATGGAGGAGTGTTGAAGCATGTTTCTTACTTTCAGTAAAAACTTATTACTTAGCCTAGAAAACCAGCAAACAAATTTTATGAACAATTTTATAACAAAGATAATTTCTTATTATCTTTTTGTAACGATATTGTTTCTTTTGACAATGTTTTATTCCCAAAAAGTAAACATATAGAACATATTTTGCCTATAAGTTTTTATTGTTTTTTCGAACTACAAATATTATTAATTGTTAAGTAATTTCACCTCATGCCTTAAGATTGAAATTACTTAACAATTAATAATATTTTGCCTATGTCTGTTCATATATTTTTAAAGTGTTTGAAAAAATCTAAATTAACAAAAATATTTTATCATTTTGTAAACTTACTCAAGCATTAACTTAAATTACAACAAAAACAGAGTATAGAATTCATACAGCGAGCATTAGAATAAAATCCTTGATTTTTATATTATTTTACTTTGAATGAACTAAACTCACATACATATGTATGTATATGCATGTATGTATGTTTCCAAACATACTTCAGGTAAACACATTGTGTTGCTAGAAACGATGTAAATACTTTGAAAATTTATAATAAAATACAATGTGAATTTCTTCATATTTTAACCTACAAATTTGCACAAACAATTATTGCTATATTAAGAGTATTACATACAAAGGAAAACCTTAAAAATGAACGAATTTTATAAAATACCGGGTGTTTTTTTCTTAATTATCAATACTGTTCCCTGGGGGCCAATTACGGTATTCGATATCGTTCGAAATTTTCCATTAAATTGTATTGAAATTTCGAACGATATCGATTGTGTTCTGTGGCAACCGTTTCAAAGTGTTGCTTCGGTTGTTTTGGAGATAATGCGGTTTGGCATTTCGTCATCAATTATATAAAATTGTTTTAAAAAACATAGTTTAGTTCGAGTTACTAATCAAGGAACATTATGTTCAGTAATTTGGTAAAATTTATGTTTTAATTCACGGCACCGTTTAGAGCGCTTTATGGGCCGGTGGAATCATTGGTCATTGATGATGGTCAACATCATGATTTCAGTCAACGGTGAAAGCTACAGAACCTAATCTAGGCTCTAACATTTTCGCAACTCAGTTAGAAGACCTTAACTTTGCAGCAGATAGAGCCACATGCCACACAGAGCATAATACCTAGAATTTACTAAAATAATTTTCTAAAATACCTACAATTCACTAAACTATTGGACTAAGGATTGATTTCATGAACTGAACGTAGATTCTTTCCTCTATGGATACGTAAAGTTTCATGTCTACTGAGAGAAGTTTTTAAACTTATTAATATTAATTTTTTTATTTTTTAATATAAATTTTTTATTTCGCCGTCTCCAAAAAAACCCCCCGATCCTTCCATTATTGTGTAAAGGTTTCGAATTACAAATACAACTTATAAGTGGCCGGCAAGTGGTCGTGCATAATTGTTTATTTATTATAAGTGCTAATAGGCCTTGTTTTATGAACTCAGATACATAAAACTCTGGGTAGTAATGTAACATACAATAAATCAATTTTAAAAGCGATTACAGCTTAGAAGAAGAAACAACAAAAACAATATACCCTTCACCCAAGTATGACATAATGAAAAATTTATAACTATGTCTATGCGTCTATGACGCACTCAAAATGTGTGTTAAAAAAAGTTTTTTATTTCCTGCAGAAAGTATTTTCTATGAATTTAGAATTTTACTTTTTAGTTTGTGATATTTTTTTCTTGTTATACTTGTTGCTTAAATTCTTTTATATTGTTACGTTTTAACCTATTTAAAACGTGTATATTTATTCGCAGGTTCCTTTAATTATAATGTCTATTTAAACAATATACTCGGCAGAATTTTACTTTTACACACTATTTCTTTATTTGATTTAACACTTAAAGTAAACCCGGCTACTTCTTTATACTCGGTGTTTAGCGTTTTACTCGATACTAACTGTTAGCTCGATCATCCAAGCCTTTTTATAGTAGTCGTCTAGTTTCCAGAAACTTGAATACTTCTTTAGCGATAAACATCTTTTCTATTGTTTTTTTCATTGTGATGTTTGTTTTTGTAACTACTGTCTGCTTTGTTTCTTATAGTGTTGTTTGTGTTTATTCATACTACTCAATTTCTGGACCCCGTCTTTACGTGTTGATGTTCTATTGTTGTTGTTGTGCTTCTTTCTTGGAAAGTTGTCTGAGCTTATAGGTGTTATGTTCTGTTGTTGTGACATTGCTGTCTGTACAGTGGAGGCCATTTATGTCGCACTCTTTATTTCTGGAACTTTGTACTAGATTATTTCTGCTTATGTTAATAAATACTGTCTTCCAATAGTCCCCACGCAAAAAACCTACAAAAATTTTGCCGGAACTTTAAAAAGGTGAATTTTAAAAAATGTCTGTATTCTTTAAGTTTATTTAAATTTCATTAGTTTGCAGGTGTTTATTATTAATTATTAAAAAAAATACTGTCTTTATTGTAATAAATTTTATACTGTTTAATAGATAATAACAGAAGCAAATAAAATTTAAAAATATTTAAGTTTATCGCTTTTTGGTGCTACCAGAGGGCGCTAAGGTCACAGCATTTAAAGTAAAAAACTATATAATAAAAAAAAATATATATATATATATATATATATATATATATATGTATATATATATATTTAAAAAAAGACCTTCAAGCTTGGACAATTTTAATAAATTAAATTTCTTTACCACTAAAGAAATCAATTAAATTAAAAGTGATTATAACTTTTAAAAGCGCATTGTAATGGCATAGGATTGGACTACATGCCGTACAAATTTCTCATCCCACAGGAATATGGCACGTGAAGACGTCGCAGTTGTTCGCACAACGATGTTCTGCAAACACACAAACAAAATACACACAGGCAAAATTAAAATTATGTGTGTGTGCGCTCGTCCGTAAAGACAAGTACACAAACTGTGCTAAGAATATGGAAAGAATTTCGATGAGAAACAAAAAATTATACTCAACCTGAACAGAAACATCGTAATTTCACATATTCTCCACACAGAAGACCACGAATATATGGATTTCGTTATTTAGTCGACGCTCTCTCCGTGTGCGAACAAATATACAGGTAATCAAGACGTAGTGTCAATATCACGCGGCAAAGCGGAATAAACTTGTAAAATGTAAATATGAAATGGTACTTTTTTATGTCTGTATAGATATTTTAATAACAAGTTTCACTTAGAACTTTATTTAGAATTTGTTTCAATATTGGTTATTCCATCAAATTAAGAACTTTAAGACTTAACGTATGGTATATAGAAAATAAAAACATACTAGAAACCTAAAAGTTCCCAGTATCCAGGAAGATGCAAAAACATACACGTCCAAATACGTGGGTAGACAAACTAATCGCACATCGCAACAAAATTTGTTGTTGTTTTTTCACTATAGCTCCCAAAAGAAAACTCAATAAATATAATAATAATAACAATGAGCCATAATCGGTGTCAATACACAACATATTCAAAGCATTATTGAGTCGAACAGGTTATAAAATTTGTAAAAAATTCTGAGAATACTTTTCTACTAAGTGTCATTTATAGTGCAGTACTTTTTTGTCATTCAATTTCCTTATTGTACAGTAGTACTAATTTTTACATCCCTGGTGGAGTTATTAATGCATTTTACTACATGTTGTTAAAAGTTGCAAAAAATTGTTATTTAATTAGTAAATTTTTTATTGAAATAAGTAAGAAAAGTTAATAATGGAAGTTGCTAATACCTACTACAGCAAAGATGAATATGTTGAGACGGTAAGAAGTTTAATGACTTAACCGTTAAATGATCTCATTGATATAACCCAAATTTCTAGGCTTCGGGTAACAAAGTGAGTCGACAAACAGTTTTATGTGGCTCGCAAAATATTGTACTGAATGGCAAAGTTATAGTTCAAAGTGGTTCCATTATCAGAGGAGATTTGGCAAATGTCCGAACTGGACGCTACTGTGTAATAAGCAAAAATGCTGTGATACGTCCACCTTATAAACAATTTAGTAAAGGCATTGCATTCTTCCCCATGCACATCGGGGATCATGTTTACATCGGAGAAAGTGCAGTAATATCGGCAGCTGTTATTGGGTCATTTGTTTATATAGGAAAAAATTCCATAATTGTTAGTTTTCCTACAGGTTTCATGATTCGTAATAACAATGTTCTTCCACTTCTAGGGCAGAAGATGTGTTTTAAAGGACTGTTGTATTATTGAAGATGGAGCTGTATTACCTCCAGAAACAACTGTGGCTAGCTATATGCGTTACACTGCTAAAGGTACTATTGAAGGTGGTCAAGGAAATCCAAACTTTGTGCCAACTGCCATGCAAGATCAAATGGTTGATTTCACAAAATCTTTTTACGAACATTTCGTACGGTTGCCTCAGGCATGTTAATTTTATTCCATTAGCATAGTTTTCATAATAAACTTAGTTTCTAAGATCTAATCTATTAAACCAGTTTCAACATCATAGGCACTAACTCCCATTTCAAATATTGGTCCCGTTAAACCTGTACGCAGAGCTATATCGCAAGCCGTTTCTTCAGAGTTATTTAACGCTGTGGCATTTATATTGAGATCTAGCAATAAAACTGTAGCCGTGTTTCGACAATTTGATACTGTGGCTGTTATATGTAGCGGTGTTTGTTTCCCATCTGACCGCGCATTAACGTCAGCCCCATGTTGTAGTAATAAGAGAGCACATTGTGCATTACTCCATTTACATGCGGAATGCAGCGGAGTCCATCCCATATTTGTTTTAGCGTTTGGATTGGCTTTGTACTGTATCAAAAGTTTTGCAATGTCCTCAAAATTATTATAACAAGCTCGATGTAAGGGTGTATAGCCATCATTGTCTATAGCTGCAACTGCTTCTGGATCTAAACGCAAAATTTCTCGTACTTCACTGATTTTATTTTCATTGACAGCCCATAAAATCATGCGCTCAATACTTGCTATTAAAGAAATTTATTAAGAAGAGCATAATTGTATTTTGGAGCATAAATTACCTTGAGGATTGCGGTCCTGTTCTATAAGGTCATCAGCATCATCATCCCAACCACTGACGTGCATTCCTCGTGGAACTTTGGCATAGCGCAATTTGTCCAATTGTGATTTTTCATCATCTGAGTCGTAGTCTACCATTATTAGGCTTCAAAATGTATTTGATTTATTAAAAGCTGCTGGAAAATCGTAATGACACTTTCCAAAAGTTTGTTTACGCCGAAATACAGCAGTGTATTGCCAGACTATATAAAATGAATATTCTCAATAGTACCGGACTTAAAAGGTTTCAATAGTGATGGGGAAGACACTTTTAGCAAGGTATACTCACCAACACAAAGTAGTACAATTATGAAACAAATTCAATATACAAAAATTTTCGCCATTTACATATTATAAATATGGAGTTTAACATTTCCATGAGTCTACTTTTGATAACAAGTAGTTTTGATTGGATGTAAAACTCTATATAATATTTTTTTTCGCTATTTGATATTATAGCTTTTATAATATATAGGCGCATATGATATTATAGCCATTTCATTAATTACTTTACTACGCCGACGATTTTGAGCTATAGTGTGATACCGAAACGAAAGGGCGCTGCGATATATATCAGTACTAATAAAAGCTAGTACGTATCGGACATATTGTTGGTTTATTGATTGGCAGTCTGGGATGCGAACCTGTGATTGCCTGGTAATTTGAGATATCACATATTCCCGTTGTTGCCAGATTGTTTGCCATACTGGTGTTTAGCTCCGACTAGGGTTCGCCGTCTTGGGAAGGTTCCTCGCTAACAAACGTGGGGATTTTAACACTGACTTACAAAAAAAATCATGCCAGGTCAAAATAATAAAAAAATATATACGATTAAAAATAGTTGAGGCCCGAAAGTGGATTAAAATCGGTAAAGAAAAGTCTGTTTGCCCCACATACTTGCGGGATTTCATACCATATTTGGTTAGTAGGTGTTTGCTAACCTCGGCATGCCCTCCCGCTGGAATCTCATTATAAGAACAAGATATTTTTCTTTGCAATATAATAAAAGATTAAATGAAAAAGTATAGGTACATATACATATGTATGAAAATTTTACAATTACATTTTAGGTGACAAAAACTAAATTCTTTTTTTGTTTTGAAAGTTCATTATGTATAGAATATGACAGTTTAAATGTCCCTCGTACTTGTGTGGCACAAAAACTTTCAACTTGACATCAGTGACTAAAAAGTAAATAAGAAATTCGAAAGATGTAACGAAAACAATTTGGGGACCATAGTCTTTCAACATCGAGCCACCGTTATTGAAAAACCGTTGTATGTGTAAGATAACGGCGGCTGACTTCAGAAACTCGGCTAGTAAGCTTTGTGTTCTGCATACCACCTCGTAATCGCAAATTCACAGCTGATCCAGTCATTTAAAATAAAACTTTTCGTTTGGCAAACAAATCACATGAAACAAATAATTAGAAATCGCCAATAAAATTATTTTTAAGACGTATAAATTGGAAATAGAAACATATAATTTTTTTTAAAAAATGATTTCGGATAATAGCACCGAAAGTCCTAATTTAAAAGACATTTTTCTTGAAGGTTGGGAAGTCTTTGAATTTCTAAATGAAACTACTGTTGATACAAATGGCACTGAATTTCAGGTGAGTTAAAATGATTATTATCAGAAACTGTTTTTACGATGAACAAAATATGTTTTTCTAACAGCGCAAAGTAAAATTAGGCATGCAAAAATTTGAATTGGCAACTACCCTAGTCAGTCAAATTGGCATGTTTAGCACTAACGAACAGCTCGAAGAAGTTCCAACTGACTCATTACAGTACCTTCTGCTTCCATATTTTCTAGGAAAGTTAGCTTTGCAACGTAAAGAGCAGGATCGTGCAGATGCATTACGTGTTGCTGATATTTATTTTAGGTATGTCATCAAAGTTATAAATAGGAACCACTTCTAAGAAATCGTTAATAAGAAAATATATTCTCAATAAGCAACAGAAAAAGTTAAATTCAATTTGATTGGTTCGATTTGTCCATAAATCAATAAAGTTTTAATATTTCCAGAGATTTTCTACAACGATGCCATGAATATGAGCTTTGTGAAGCACCTAAAGACAATCATAATAAATGTGATAAAGGTAATAGTTGTATAGATACAGAGCAGCAGTTAGTGGCATCAGCTGTATCGCGTAACAATAAAATCGCTCAATATAAACGTAAAAAGGAGCTGGAGGACCAAATAAAGCGAATGGAAATTGCTGTTAAAAGTAACTCTGTGGATGATGAAGTCAAAAGAGATTTCTTCATAAAATACATAAACAAAAGCATTATTGACACTGATGAAGAATTGCAAAATGTTGAATTGGAAAAAGGTGTTGTCGAAATGAGAAAGCAACGATTAGCCGAATTTGGTACTACAAAAGTGGACGATTTTTCCATACCGCCTGCAAATGCCTCAGAATATAATATGGATTCATTTTATTCAAACACCCATGGTCATGGTCACTCGCATTCTCACGGAGCAGGGCATATGCAAATGCCTCCGAAACCCAAGCCAATGCAGCCATTTATTATTACTAAAGATGCTACACAAAAAGCTGTTTATGGTCTCGGTTATCCCAGTCTGCCTGTCATGACAGTAGATGAGTTCTATCAGCAACGTGTTGAAGAAGGCATTTTTCCAGATGCCGAAAAATCCGCCCAAATTAATGCCCAAAAAGCTATTGCTGCCACTCAAGACCCAGAAATTCAGGAGGAAGACGATAAAGCGGCTATTGAGCAACAAATTGAAAATGATGATCCTGAGTATATTGAACGCATGAGACGTCTAGATGAGTATAAAGATAATGTGAGGCGTGGTGATGGTAATCGCTATAACCGCAGTTAAAAAGTAATTAAAGGTTTTAAATCAACTAATCAGAGTTAGTATTCCACGAATTATAAATTCAATTTTCAATATATTAAAAATCGGAATAACGAAAACTAAAATATAAAACCTATGATCATTCATTTCACTAATAATATTGTTCTTCCGAATATTTAAAACGTTTTTGAGCATACATACTTCTACATATGTAGAAGTAGCAGTAATAATAATTGTACATTTAAAATAGAAATGCGTTTCGAAACTGGGTAACAAATTATACGTCTATTTTTTTTTTTTTTAATTAATAATAAATGTAAAAAGTAGCTCCGTGTAAGGCAAATTAAAAAATTCTCTCGTTTACACCTTATACCGCAAACACTATTTTTTAAATTTGAACCAAAAAAGTCATAAGGAGAAGAAATTAGACAAGATTAAGAAGTACTAAATATAATTCTTGTTACGCGGACTTCCTTTGGCTGCATAATTTTTCGTTTGAGTTTTATTTAAAAAAAATTAACTTTAAAATTCTTTTCTCGAGTAAATGGCTTGGAAAATAAAAGTTAATTTTCAAGTACTGAGAGAATCTATATAAAAATTTATATTTTGTCAAAAAGCCGAAATATTACATAAAAATACCACAAAATTCACCCAATTTCGATATTTCAGCAGAAAAACTAGAATTTCACCAAAATTTTGTAGTATCACCAAAAACCGGTCATTCAAAAAAACTTAATTTTTAGGCATAAGTTGGTTTCCCTTATTTTTTTCTATTCAGAAAGAGAATTTATTTGATATGATAACTTTGATTACAGTAAAAACAACATTTTATGAAAACGTCAAAATAGAATATATATTACACAATTATTTACAAAAAATTCTCAAAAATCCGGAAATTCACCACTAAATTACATACTCACCAAACTATTTAAAAATCATAAAAGTTTGATATATTACCAAAAATTTAGATTAACCTACCGTTTACAAAGGAAAGTAATTGGCCGAAAGTCGCAATACACTCACACTTTTTCACTAACACACTCAAACTTTTTTTACATTCCACTCAGCTTTCAACAAAATTTAGATGAAAGCGATTTTTTGACGTTTTCTTGAAAATAAAATGACAAGGGCTTAACACTGTTGCCTACTAAGAGAGATATACAAATTTGCGCGATTGTATAAATAATAATTGCAAAATTTAATTATTTTGTACACATACGAAAATATATTTAAAATTTTTTCATCAAATATGCTTAAAGAACACAACTGTTGATTGTCTATAATGATATTAAAAAAAATTAACTGTAATAATCATTTAAAAGTAAACATTGAAAACTATCTTTCCACATTTTTAATTCTATAATTTTAACGTCCTATAAGCATACAATGCAGCTTATCTAAGACCTTGGAACTTATATTGAAAAATCAAATGTTAGAGTACATTAACTCGAAAAATCTGTTGAGTGATTCTCATTTCGGATTTAGAAATGGTAGAAGTTCGTCTCCTCTATTACTGAGTCTAACTAATGAGATACACCAGAATATAAATATTGGTAAAATCTCCAGCATGGTTTCATTGGACCTAAGTAAAGCTTTCGACACTGTTAACTATTGCATTTTAATTGATAAATTAGCGAATGAATTTGACTTCTCTTACTTTGCCTGTAAGTTATTGTATTATTACATAAGTGGACGGAAACAATTCGTTAAGAATAATATAGTTAGTTCAACAACCTTAAATTGTGTTAGCAGGGTACCACAGGGAACGATTCTGGGCCCATTACTATTTTTAATATACGTCAATGATTTTGAGGAAATGGTTGGTTCACCTTTCTGTAGATATTTTCAATTCGCAGATGACATAAATTTATTGTTTTCTAGTGAATACCAGTTTCCTGGTAAATCTAAGGCGATTACATTTAAGTCAAGGAATCATTTGGATGGTGGTTTCAGTATTATACTTGGAGGTGTACACATACCGTTTGTTGACTCGCTTAACTGTCTAGGTGTTATAGTTGGCAAAAACCTGCTTTTTGAGAATCAGATTATAAAAATTAGCTCTAGAATAAATTTCCTAAGTACTAAAGCAAAGAATCTCAAGCGTGTGAATCTTATCGTTAACCAGATTTATTTTCAATCTTAACATAAATATGCACGTATCTCGCCACGTTAAAATGTTCTTAAATTGCCCTATAAATTTGTGTGTGCGAATGGTTTGGCAACTCTACTTCAGTATTGTTCTGTTATCTTTTTCCAAATCTAGTCTTTTCATTTGTAGAATTATTGCAACAACTTTTCTCTTCGAAAACATTTTACAAATGAACTTTCACTTTTCTCTAAAAGTGAACAAAAAATTTTCATGAAAGTTTAGGATTTCTTTGAAATTTTTATTTGAAATGCGTTTACAGAAATTTAATGAAAGTACTTCCCTTTGTAAATGCAGAGTTATTTGTAATACGTATACTGAAATTTCATGAAAGTACTTTCCTTTGTGAAAGCAGAGTAAACAGTAAAATACTATACTGTTAACTGATATTTTATCAAAACGTCTAAGTTACACAATTACTTAAAAAAATCTAAGTTGACCAAAAATTGGGAATTCACCACTAAATAAAATATTCATCAAAATTTTAAAAATCATGAAAATTAAATATTTTTTCAAAAATCGAAATAAAACTGCAAGTTAAAAAAATTTAAATTTCATTAATAAAATTTCAAAATTCTTCACTAAACTATAGTCTACAATTCTTAAATTACTTAAATAACAAAATTTATAAAAGCAAAGTTTAAAGAAAATCGAAATTGCACCATAAAATTTGGGAAAATTTTAAAGCCTCGAAAATTTTCCAAAAAATCGAGAAACACTTGATTTGTCCCATACATATTTCATATGTGCAAAATATGGACTATTAATATTTGTTGGTGGTCTGTTCGTGTTCAAAAAACGTTATACAAAGAGTTGGTGACACAATGCTCTTCTGCCATCACAAAAACAAAATACACACATTAAAAATAAAACACATGTATATATACGAGTGTCTGCAAGCAGCTGTAGATAAACTGAGAACAACAAGGAAACGCTCTCGAGAACACAAATTATGCTCAAATTAACACAAATATCTACCTACTCGTATCCTTTAAAGAAAAAAAACCACTAAGAAATTTCTCTTCGTTATTTTGCCGACTCTCTCTCCATGTGCGAACAAATTTATGGTTAGCCAAGACGTAGCGTTAAATTTCGTTGCTGTTAACAATCATTTTATTTTCAAATATACGAATCATGTGGCATCTTTTATATTTGACAATAGAAAAACAACACTATGAATATTTGACATTTCGATGACGTGCTATGAATAAGTAAAAGAAGACGATTTTTTCGCCATTGGATTTAATTGCTAAAAAATTCAGTTTTTTTTATTAAAATTAATTTTATATTATAGTAAAGCAACACCCGAAAAAAGTTATAAAAATGCCATTAAAATTGGATATTAAACGTCGGTTAACATCGCGTTCAGATCGTGTAAAATGTGTGGACATACATCCAACAGAACCTTGGATGCTGTGTGCCCTTTACAATGGCCACGTACACATTATGAATTATGAAAACCAACAAATGGTAAAAGATTTCGAGGTCTGTGATGTTCCAGTACGTTCCGGACGTTTTGTAGCGCGTAAAAATTGGCTTATTACCGGTTCCGATGATATGCAAATACGTATTTTTAACTATAATACATTAGAAAAAGTTCATTCATTTGAGGCGCATTCAGATTACATACGTTGTATTGCCGTACACCCAACTCAACCACTAATACTGACTAGTAGCGGTGAGTAAGAAAATATAAAATAAAAAAGAAGTGAGACCAAAAAACTAGGCGAGCCATATTTTAGTATCCGACCGAATAATCTTCATATTCGACCATAAATTTACTTCGGCCAGTAATTCGGAATTATTTTTGAGGCAGACCCAATTCATTATCGAGGAGGAAATTAATAACTGCTTTTCAAACAATGCTGCTATGTAATATGAGGCAATGTATTTTTGTTCAAACGATATACATAGGTAATTATTGACGACAGTTAAATAATCGTAACCTCTTAGGGACAAAAGGCGGTAGATCTGTTTTGGGTAATTTCAGACGATTTGAGAAGTTTCTTTTTTGAGTTCAGAAAAACAGGCAACCAAATTATGATTATTAAAAATCTGTTACATTTGACATACTTAGGTTGTTGAGTTTGGTTTCTTAGCAGCCATTCATGTGAGAAGATAGTGTGACATAGGCTGAGTCTTGATGTTAAATTTTATTTGTTGAGACGTTTGTTGGGTAGATTGGTGGGTAGTTTTGGGGTGTAATGTTGAATTTGGTGATATCTGTTTCTCCTTGAATTTAAGTTTAATGTTGCTATTAATGTGACCCAGAATATTGAGTTTTTCTGTAGTTGTATCCATTATAATTGGTGCCGAGAAGGAATTACTAGCTGCTGTGTGGCAAGTATCCAATCCAATTTTATTATGTTCTCACTGCCTATTAGTGCGGTTCTGGTATAGCTTTCCAGTTATTGTTGTTGTGCTTATAGCTTCCCATCAGGGGAAGATAGCAGTTTTACTTTTATTTTTGAAGGGCAATAATAATGGTCTGGCAAATAGCTCAGGATTCCTTTTTTTAACTTTCTTCATGTCGTATTGAATCTTTCTATATAAAAAAAATTACAATATGTATTCAAAAATCTTATCTCTAAATTTTTGTTTTTGAGGTATTACCAATGTAATAACTAGTATATTGTATTCAAATCTTAATAATAAAAGACTTTCTACTATTGCGAGAGCCAAGTTCAATGTGTCAGTTTTTTCAGTCCGTTAGGCCCATAAAATTGCAGTATATCGCGCGCTAGAGTGTTACGATGGACCACTAATCTGCTTACGTACTTGAACGAGTATATTTTTGCTACTTCGTGTACAATGGGAACCTCTAGATTTCTGTGTATATTTCCATTTCTTATGTACCAGGGGGCGCTTACGATAAGTCGTAAAATCCTAGACTGTCTTCTTTGTAACTTCTGATTATTAGAAGCACTTCGTAATCCAAAGCCAGGGTTGAGTTAGAACTTATTAGCCAATGTTGTTGATTTGTTCGAAGATTTATAACCGTTATTTTTGCCTCAATGTGACGGGACCAAGTTAGGCGTCGATCTAGGTGTATACCCAAATATCTAACTTGCGTTTCCACTGGAACCGTGGTATTTGTTATTGTTATTGGTGGGCATTTTTGCCTTCTGAGGGAAAAGGTTACGTGTACACATTTCGACGTGCTTAATTTTATTCTCCACTTTTTCAGCCAGGCTTCTAGCTCATGAATGTGCGACTGAAGTTGTTGGAATGCAACTTTAGGATCATTATTAACACTTATAAATGAAGTGTCATCTGCAAACGATGAAGTATATGTATTTGCGCTTGTTGGCATATCCGCTGTATAGATAATATATAATAGCGGCCCTAGTAAACTACCTTGAGGGACCCCTGCACAGATTTCCCATTTTCTAGAAAATTTAACCTTTGATCTTATCTTAAGCGTTCTGTTTGTTAAATAGCTCTTCTGAAGTTTGTGAGAGTTTGGAGGTAAAATCCAAGTTGCACTGACAAGGACCATTACGTTTAAACGACACCTCTACAGTTATTCTTTTATTAAAGAGGTAAAGCAAGTTGTAGATAGGACGAACAGAATTCTTTGATTTTAGCTAAGTGGCGTTAAATGCTATCTCAACACGATGCATTGGTTGGGGAACTTTATTCTTATTTAGAAAATTGTGCACTGCCCTAACGACGTAACCTTCCGCTTCTATTGCACTTTTTCTTCCTCAGTGGAAACAGAACTGTCAATTCCTTTTATAACAATATTTAAACTTTTAGCACTTTTTAATTGGTAGGTGTAGTAGCATTTATTTTCTGATTCAAGTCACTGACGATAAGTCGATAATTCTTTTCCGTATGTGTTTAAATCTTTGTTTCTTGAATTTGACCTCTTTATATAGACGCTTTCCTTACCTACAAGCTGAAACAACATGTTAACAATTTCATTAGATGCAAGTAAATCGGGGGAGGTTTTTGTTCCCTGCGGGTTCAGTCTCATCATCCGCTGCAGCAAGTACAGAGAATCTGTTTTCACTTACCGATATTGAAGCTATTTGGGATCTTTTGTATTGATTAGCAGTGCGCTCTTGCTGCGAAGACTTAGGACTCGACAGATTAACGCAAGACCTCTTGAATTTCCAGGGACCGTTTTTTACCTTTTTTAGTTGTAGGTAATGGTATATTCAACTCGGATGCTAATGCAATTGACTCAGATAAAACCGATTTGAATCTCTTGTGGCGTTTAGCTCTTATTGAAGAATTTATTGCTTGATCTATGATTAAATCCATACTGTTAAGCAGTTTTGGTAGTATTTTAGCTTGAGAGAAATACAATCTGTTTTCGATAGATGGTAGACCAGTGTCTATAAACGTGTTGATTGGTGTTGTTCTAAATGTGTAGAACGAAAGCTCTAGCAGCTTGATTATCGATTGGCTTGATGATATTGATATTAGTCTTGCAGCTTAAACCATACATGAATATGCCGTAGTCGATTTTGCTTAGCTGTAAGTATTTAGTGAAATATGAAAGTGTATCAATATAAGCGAGACACTTGTTAAGTACCTCATGATATTAACTCTAGAGGTCAACGAATTTTTTAAATATAAACGATCCTTCCATGTACAGTTCGACGAAAAGGTTAATCCCAAGACATAAGTTTTTTACATTTTCTAACTGATGGTTATTAATTTTATTCTCATGAGAAATGGAATCACAATGGTGTTTTCTGCATATGTGTTGTGTTTTTGTTTATTGGCCCGAAATTTTAGCGCCGAGGTATTTAGTCCATTAATCGTTATCGGGTAATACTTTTTGTAGAATATCTTTGGTCTTTTTGTTGTTGTTCCTCTTGCGGAGGATGTACAAATTGTCCGCGTATAGGCAGTGCCCGACGGCCAGATGCTTGCTTACAATGATACTTATTTAGTTGAAGGGGATTTGGAACTGAATGTTGGAGAGGTATATAGAGATTTGCTGCTTGGCGTATAGCTTCTATCTGGTTTCCGGGAATAGTTAAGCCAGTCAGCACATTGATTTAAAAACTTTCCTCTTTTTAAGGCACTGTTTATTTGGTAGTTTAAGGGAGATTTTAATAGGGAAGTGATCGCTGCCGTTTAAGTCACTTAGATTATTTCAAGTAGTTAAGTGGAGTAGGCCTAATTAACATAATGAGATATCAATATTTTTATTTCAAATTTAAAAAAAAAGTGTATATAAGTATAATTTAACTGTGAAACTTTTGTTACAACTTTTCAATCAATTGGGAATAATATACATAAATGATAGTGTATAGATAAGAATGATAAAAATATCATTCATTTTTATCATTCTTGGTGTATAAGTACTACTTAGTGTATATGTATGTGAATTAGTGTATGTTAGCATTAGTAAGAAAATGAGATTCAATTTAACTTAAAAGAATTTGTTAAAAAAATTAAACTGTATACAATAATTAATATTTTTAATATTTGTTTTCACACAGATGACATGCTCATTAAACTTTGGAATTGGGAAAAAATATGGGCTTGTCAGCGCGTTTTCGAAGGTCATACACATTATGTTATGCAAATTGTATTTAATCCCAAAGACAATAATACTTTTGCTTCAGCCTCTTTGGATCGCACCGTTAAAGTTTGGCAATTGGGATCTAATTTTGCAAATTTTACCTTAGAGGGCCACGAAAAAGGTGTTAACTGTGTAGATTATTACCATGGTGGCGACAAGCCCTATTTGATTTCGGGCGCTGATGATCGTTTGGTTAAAATTTGGGATTATCAGAATAAAACATGCGTACAAACATTAGAGGGACATGCACAAAATATATCGGCAGTTTGTTTCCATCCAGAATTACCCATAGTGTTGACGGGTTCTGAAGACGGTACCGTACGTATATGGCATTCGGGTACATATCGCTTAGAAACTTGTTTAAATTATGGCTATGAACGTGTTTGGACTATAGCAAGTATGCGTGGTACAAATAATGTAGCTCTTGGCTATGACGAGGGTTCCATTATTATTAAAGTAGGGCGAGAAGAGCCTGCTATGTCAATGGATGTCATTGGCAGTAAGATCATATGGGCCAAACATTCGGAAATGCAACAGGTTACTAATAAACCTTATTACTAAAACAGAATAATTATATATATACATATTTTTTAATTTATTAAGGTAAATTTAAAAACTTTAGCTGATGGCACAGAAATAAAAGATGGGGAACGTTTGCCTGTAGCTGTGAAAGATATGGGAGCTTGTGAAATTTATCCTCAAACGATCGCGCACAATCCAAATGGCCGTTTTGTAGTTGTTTGTGGTGATGGCGAATATATTATTTACACCTCTATGGCGTTGCGTAACAAAGCATTTGGTTCTGCACAGGAATTCGTTTGGGCTCTCGAAAGTAATGAATACGCCATTCGTGAGAACAATGGTACTGTACGTTTGTTCCGCAACTTTAAAGAACGTAAAAGTTTTACGCCTGAATTAGGCGCAGAGAGTATTTACGGCGGCTATTTGTTTGGTGTGCGAACATCATCAAGTTTAGTGTTTTATGATTGGGAAACTCTGACTTTAGTAAGACGCATTGAAGTACAGCCACGTCATGTATTTTGGAATGAATCCGGTACATTGGTGTGTCTTGCTACTGAAGAGTCTTTCTTTATATTATCCGTAGATACCGGCGCCATTTCAAATACGTTAGAAACCAAACAAGACTTGGAAGATGATGGCATCGAAAGTGCCTTTGATGTATTGGGTAAGTAAAACACCATACATGCTATAAATGGCTTTTTAAATTCTCCGAACACTTTTTTCTTCAGGAGAAATCAATGAAGTTGTAAAAACTGGTCTCTGGGTTGGAGATTGTTTTATATACACAAATTCCGTAAATCGAATTAACTACTACGTGGGCGGAGAAATTGTTACCATTTCGCATTTGGATCGTACCATGTATTTGTTGGGCTATGTTCCCAAAGATAATCGCCTTTATTTGGGTGACAAAGAACTAAATGTTATTTCCTTTTCATTGCAATTATCTGTATTGGAATATCAAACTGCTGTTATGCGTCGTGATTTTGAAAGAGCGGACCTAGTTTTGCCTACTATACCAAAAGAGCATCGAACACGCGTTGCTCACTTTTTAGAAAAGCAGGGTTTCAAGCCACAGGCTTTACAAGTATCCACTGACCCAGATCATAAATTTGATTTAGCATTACAAATTGGTGAACTTGATATTGCCGTGAAATTAGCCAGAGAAACAGAAACTCCTCAAAAGTGGTCACAATTAGCAGATGTTGCTTCGCGAAAAAATAATATGGGTTTGGTTAAGGAATGTATGGAAAAGGCAAACGACCTCAGTGGACTTTTACTATTAGCAACTGCCTCTGGAGATGCTCAAATCCTAAAAAATGTAGAAAACGATGGTTTCGCTCAAGGACGTCACAATATATCATTCCTTTCGGCATTTTTACGTTCAGATGTTGAACGTTGTTTGAAAATATTAATAGAGACCAATCGCTTACCTGAAGCGGCATTATTTGCACGCACCTACATTCCTAGCCGAATGTCTGACGTAGTCAATCTATGGCGGGAAGAATTGGCGAAGTTTAATGAAAAAGCAGGCCAATCAATAGCTGATCCAGCTAAATATGAAAATCTATTCCCTGGCTTAGGGGATGCTTTACAAGTTGAGGAATTTCTAAAACAAAAACAGCAACATCAGTTGCCAGCTCATGCTGCTGCCTCGTTACCTCTCAATATGGATCGTAATCCACTAGAAGAAATGCAGTTGGCCCACCAGAAAGGCATTTTTGAAAGTAATGCTAAAATAGATATACATGACTACAAGAAAAGCGATGATTATGCAATTTCTACAGCGACACCGCCATTCGTGGCTGCATCAACCGCTAAAGCGTCAATTGCGGCGCCTGCTACTCTGAAAGACGAAGATGACGACGATTTAGATTTGGAGATCGAAGGCATAACTTTAGATGATAATATTGACACAACAGATGTTAATTTAGATGATGATTTTCTTAGTGATGATTAAGTATTAATATTGAATCCCACTCATTTCTTTTATAATATTCCTCACTTTCTATCTTATAAATGTTTGTAGAGGTCCGAGACCTCGTGTTATTGAATTTATTTTTCCTATTTGAAAATGATGCGGAGATCAAGTGACAATATATTTTCAATTATTTTCATTGAAAAAGTCATAAATATATGTATTGCAATCCGTTTTATGTTTACATCATAATGAAGTATGCATGTAATTTTTTTATGATGCTAAAATAAAGACAAAAAATGAATATTTAACTTTAGTTATATTTTCATTATCAAACATATTAGCAACCGATGCAAACAATTCTGTATTAATTCATTCTTTGTTAAGAATTGCACACTGGATTCATATTAGTCAATAGAGAAGATTATGTTGCCAAAAGTGTAATTATGCATTTGTTAATTTAGAAGATGTTAAAGCTACCAATGTGTACTTCTTTTCAGTCTTAGTTACTTTTACCTAGAATCCCGGATTATAATATATTCATTATTGCTTGTTGGAGAAAAAAAATCAATAACCTAACGACCAGAACGGAATAAACTATATGTAGATTTCTAACAATTAAGAATCTGTTCTTTTTCTCCAAAAAATTTTTTTACTAAAAGAACGTAAACAATTCATAAAACAAATTTCAATTCCATTCTAGGCTACGAAAAGTCTGGAGCTATTAGCTTATACATAAAGACATATCGTTACCTTAATATAGAAAATCCCTATCTCTTTTTTTCAAATCGTGTTTTCTTGCATATTTCGATAGACGATTCTTTAATGCACCACTAGTATTTATACGCTCCGACTTTTCTTTTTTATAATGTTGTGCTAGATAGCATTTTTTGTGAGCTAATATTTTGAAAGTTATTGCAAGTTAAGTCATTTTATTGTAACTAAATTTCCATCAATATCGATTCGCTAATTTGCCCCTGCTTTTTAAAAGCACTAGTATTTTGATTTATATTCTATTTAAATTTCGAACGATATCGATGCGCTAATTATACCCTGCTTATTACAAGTAGCGGTATTTGATGGAAATGGGTTGATTTGAAATGTTATAATGCATTCCGGTAGATTCTAAGAATCATTTTTGTACCAATCCCATTCAAATGTAGACCACAACGTAATAATTTAAGAATTTACATAAAAAAGGTTTTAAAAATTTATTAAAATATGTTTTACTGTTTTTTGACGAACTACAATATTATTAATTATTAAGTAATTTTAATTTCGAAGCATGAGTTCGTTTTTCTTTCTATTCAGAAAGAGAATTATTTGTTTAATATTGACAACCTTGAAAACAGTAAAAGTTTTTAAATTTTGATATAAGTAGAAGATGTTTAGACCAGAGACCTGTAACTTGTATGATCGAGCCGTCTTGTTCACAGTAGTTGAATTTTAAAAACAACACGAACAAGTATTACATCAATTTAATACTTGTTGCTTTTTATACACAAACTCAAAATGCAACAACAAGTGTAAATAATTTTCAACATTAGACTTGAACAGATTTGTATTAAAACAAAAAGTTATTTTTTTGCACAACGACTTTATTGTACATGATCTGATTGGAGTTTTACAATCGAGCCACTTAAAAGTAAAAAAGCGCCATGCAGATAAATATAAAAACAATAGTTCCCTTTGTCAATTTCTTCGGAAATAAATTGTGAACACTGTTCCATTTAAAACTTTAGAACAATCAATGTTAATTAGATTACATAGCTAAAATTAACTTGTACGTAAAAAAAACGACAAGTGAAGTAAACATCGAGTAGAAAATTATTTTAGAACTGAATAAAATACTCGTTTCGCTAACAACAAGTTGGCTTTGATGCAAAAATAGATTCAAACCTTAAACGACACTGTCAGAACATTCATGTTCGCACAAAATGGCGAGTACATAAACTGAATCTTCTAAACGAACGGTTGTTTCAACAAGTGTATTTTGCTTTTGAACAAAAATGATTCAAGTCATAAAAAAATAAGTGCTTGTTTGAGTAGACCCGAAAATTACGCAACCGAAACCGATGTCTGGTTTAGACACACAATAGCTTCGTTCGAGAACCCAATAATTATCAATAATTATGCCTAAACTTTACTAAACTGCATTCGAGTACACAAAGTTTAGTAGATGAGAACACAGTTTGAGAGCGTAAAATGACAGTTCGATGACTGAGCAATTGCAAAATCTGCTAAAGAAATTTTTGTTAGTAGAATTTAGTCGGCTGAAAAAAACATGTTTTAAAATGTAAACAAACAAAAAAATTTTACGGAGTTGTTAAAATTTTTGTGAAAATAAGGAAAACTAAAGCAAACACAAGTAAATAGGGATTTGAAAACAGTAAAGTGTACTAATTTACGTTTGCATACATGAATAAGTGTTTTTTGCTTAAATTACTTTCCACAGCAGTTTAATTAAGATTTAGGAAAAAAAATTATTTTGTTTCATTGTTTATTTACTTCTTTAGTGTTGTAGAAGTGATGAATACTTCGGAATATAGTAATTGGATATTCATACTAATCAATAACAAAAACGAGTAATAATGAACTATTTAACAAATTTAATCAGGAAAAACTTACAATATAAATAAAATAAAAAGAAAAAACTTAAAAAGCAACACAACTTACGTTTTTTTCGTAAGAATTGTAGACAATAAATTGTGCTGTACCGAGTACAAACAACAAAAAGAGTCGAGTATTCAAAGGCATACATTTTTTACAACACTGCATTCATTTTCAAACAGCTGTTGGATAAATTTTACTAAATTTCCATTCGCGTACTTTTCGGACAAAGTTTATTTTGGGAGAGTAAATTGAAAAATTTACTCAGTTACTAAACTCTACTAAAAAAGTACTCGAATGAACCTAATTAGTAGAAACGACACGAAGAATGTTGATAACATGTGTAGCGACATATAAAATGCATTCCATTCAGCTAGATGTCTAATAAAATTAAAAACTTTTGCAGTCTTCAAGGTGGGCCATATTAAATAAATAATTCTCTTTCTGAATAGAAAGAAAAACGAACTCATGCCTAGAAATTAAAATTACATAATAATTTATTAAAATATAATTTTAAAATTCACAGAAAATGAAAACAATACACCCCAACAATTTTGGATTTCAAATCGTTTCTTCTTTACAATCTATTTCCAACACATATGTATGTTCCTTACGGTAGATACCAAGGCAAATTGATAATAGGTACTTTAACGGTTGAAATCAAAGCATTTCCGACTTCTTTGCGGATGTCAAATTCTTTTCGCCATATCCAACGCATTATACGGCATTTGAAATCCTTTTAGTTGAAAAAAATTCAGGTGAGTTCACCTGTTTTAATTCACCAGATAGGGACGAGGAAACGGTTTAGAAACCTAGTTTCATTTTTTGATACAGACGAAGGGAAGCATTAACAAAGCATCAATTGTCATCAACGAACTAACCCAATGCAAATTGATAACAGGTGACACACCGGCCGATTCAAAATACTTACGGACAGCAAACTCCCAAGCCCAAAGCATATTGACATCATAGTAACTCACCGGCGAATTCAAAGTATATTCGGCTTCTTTGCTGATGTGTAACTCCATATATAAAAAATATACAGGAAATGGCGACAAATTATTTTTATATGGAATTGGGAAACACAAAAAAGGACTCAGCTGCGCTGGAGAGTTTACCTTTTTAGCCTACCATGGCCAACATCATATATAAAAATGTGCCGGAAATTGCAAAAATTTTTTTATATAGAATTTGACATCCAATCAGTTTAAAAAAGTACTCAGCCGCGCTGTTGAGATTACCTGTTTAGTCTACACTAAACCCAAGCAATAAAAACAATACACATCGATACAGACTAAGAAACATTGGATCTAGATACACAAAATTTGTATATTTTAGTAGCAAAGAACAAAACATAAAATTACCATCTTGATTACGATGGTATTCGAAAACAGTGGTTTTAGCTACCCTGCTAAACTTTGCCTAGTAGTGTTAGTCCCCTTTCAGACTAGCAAAGTTTTCTTTGACAAAGTTTCTTGAATTCTCTTTTAAACTTTGTCTTGTGTTCAGACAGGATAATTTTACTTTGACAAAGTCTGTTTCTTTTGTTGTTGTATGTTTGTCAAATATAAAGAGCAGCCATATTAATTCGGTTTACGAACTAAAAACACAAAAGGAATTTGCGAGTACAACAAGTTTTGTACCAACCCCCGCTCTCTTTTCCTCTCTCCTCCACAAACTCAAGACTTTGCAAAGAAAACTTTGCTAGTCTGAAAGGGGACTTACCGAATTAAAACTACTTTTCCGACTCGTGGCCCGGTCATACACAGAAAGTTTTCTTGTTACAAGTTTTGCTTAGTCTTCTTTTTACATTATGGAATTTATTTTACAGTCTTGACTAGCTAAAAATCTGTTCGTACATGAACATAGCTTTGGCAGAATAATGCGAAGAAAGTTGTTCGTGGTTTTCTGTGTGAAAAATACATGTTCCAGCTCAATTTGAACATAATTTTTCATTTGCCACGAGATCGTTTCCTTGTTATCGGCATAGTTTATGTACAGGTTTTTCAAATCGTGCTCATACATACATATTTTTTTATTTTGCCTGACTGTATTTAGTTTGTGTAATGGTACAACATTGTACGAACGAACAGACCATCAACAGCTACGAGCCAAATTCGTAGCAAAACAGATTTATGGCCAGTCCAGACGGCTTGTTAGTATTGTTAGCTGAGTATTACAAAGCGAAAAATTAATTTACAAAATAATCAAAAAAGGTTTGTGCAAATTCAAAAGTGAAATAAAAAATATCTATAATTCCTTTCTTCCCGGTTGCCAATATCGATTAGTATTTCGAACACAATAATTTTTAATGTAAATATAAATGAGCGCGTGATTAAAATGTAAGATAGTGTAATTTTATATTATTTATTACTATTTCATTCAAACTTTTAATTTTTACTTCTAGATACTTTTGGTCCGAAATAATTAATAATTTATTGGGGATATCAAAGCAGACCTCTTACTTTTTGGGTCCCTTTTCGACACTCCGATAAAACATGAAATTGTACATTAATCTGTAATTTTTAAATTAGAATTTAAAACCGCACGTCAGTTGTATTTTAATTTTCACGTTAAAATTCAATACGATATGGAAAAATTCTAAACTTTAAAACAAAATCGATTATAATTTATATACAACAATGTGATATTGACACCAATTAAAATTTTTTTTATCAATTTCGAAACGTCAAATTTCCATCCCTGACGTGCGTATGTAATTTTTCTTCATTATTTTCGTTTTTGTAATAGAAAGGGACGATTTTGCTGTTCTTTATTTGAAGATAAATTTGGTGAAAATTACAATTTATTTTTAAATAAAAATCAGTGCAAATCAAAAATTAAAGGTAATTAAAAATATTTCTAATAAATTTTGTTGTAAATTTGTAAAGTTTTAATAAAAAATGAAGTTTTATTTCTGTCAAGGATAAATACATAACTTGACGGATTTTGCAGCTGGTAATCAACTGCAAAAAGCATTATTGATTTTACTCGGCAAAATTTTTTATGTGTATACACATTTTTGTCTACAGATTATACACAGAAGATCCTTATAAGGTCTTAAAATTAAAATAAATTTAGAATGGACGCTGTTCCAAGTCCGGAAATGCATCAGCAAACTGGGTTTGCACCACGTCGCCAATATGAGCAGATTCCGTCTGTCGCTGCGATATCTATTAATATGCCAAATGGGCAAGGACAAGTTGGCACAGTGCCAATTGTTCCCACCAAGATTTTGCAAAGACCGCCTAAAGTAAAGAAGGAAAAAATAACAGATTTAATTGCAAGCACAAGTAAAATGTCAATTGAGGAATCCTTGAAATTGGTAAGTGACTAAATATTTTTGTCTCAAGTTAAAATTTAATTAATTTTTATAAATATGTATATATAATTAGACATGACTGTCTATTTAAATTGAAAACACAAATGTATCGAAAACAGATTAGTTATAAAAAAGGCAGCAAACCTTGATAAATTTCTAATGATGTTGATTAAAACGAGAGCTGGAAAAATATATGTAGTTCTATACAAATGATTTGTGCTTTAAATTTGGAATCGACTTGTTGCAACTTTGATCCATTATATTCCATATTCTTGGTACTGATGTAACAAAACACGGAAACAAATTTTCTACTTTTTGCAACTTTCTCCCATTTTATGTATATGTAGCTCATATTCTTGCTGTTAATATAGCAACAAAACACAGGGTAACGTAAATTTATCTTTTTAAATTAAGTTTTGTTTTGGAAAATGTTAATTAAATGTAGTAAATTGTAAAACCAGTACAAAAAGAGATATGTTCGATATTGATTTATTAAAATATTGTTGAGAGTATAACAGCTTTTTCAGTTTCCTAATGTATTGTTATTTTCGTAGCAATTTTGTTCATTATCTCTAGGTCCTTGCTCTCCGAATTTATAATGCTTGCTTTAGATTATTTATTTAAAAACAATTACCTTACCTGAAAGCCATAATCGGTTGAATTTATTTTACTGCAATAGTTTCAATAAACTCTAAAAAAGTACTATAAGTATTCAGAAACTAAATATAAAAACTTAAAATACATCTGTATTTATATATAATTAATATAGATAATGTCATCACTTGTAAAAAATACTACACTCCGAGAAAAATAACAAAATACATATATGCACATGAAAAGAATCCAGCAAATAGAAATGTAAATACATATAGTATAAAATCAAATCACAATAAGTGTTGTGATAGCATTACGCCAAATCACGTATCTCACACAAGCACGAATTACTTTGCCAAACCAAAATACTCAAATACCAAAGATTAATATAATTTAAAATATGCTCATCTAACTCCGTTGTCCTTGTAAGCAAAATTAATGCGTATAAATGAATCATTAGATCAATTATTTCAACGAATTTGTCGAACTGAAGCTTTTAGTTATTAAGCGAAGTATTTATTGAGGCTCAAGTTCGTTTTTTTATTTTTCAGTTAAAAATTAAAAATGTTTAGTATTGATACGATGAATACTGGAAATTTTAAGATATTAAACACTAGCAGCCATATGAATAACAAAAAGTTAGCATGAAGTTAGCATATAGTTTATTCATAACATATTTATTAAACTATAGCTAACGAACTGTTAACGGCATGATAATAATTTACTATTTGGAAAAAACATGGGTTTATGTCAATGAGTCATTTTTGTAGTATACAAGGAGCTCCTAATGTTCTAATGCATGTATGGATGTAAAAATGGAGAAAAGTGCCTGGAGAGCAAAAATAGAAGAGTGCAACATATTCGGAGATTTTGGTTTTTGCAAAAAACCATATTTTTTCAAGCAAAATTTGAACATTTTTCTACTTAAAAAATGTATTAAAAATCAAAAATTAACAAAATGTTAACATCGGTTCTTAAATAACATACATTCCTACATATGTTATAAAATGAGCAACCGATTAACAAATACTGACTATACGCTGCATTATTGTCCTCCAGTCATTACCTACAAAAAATTGTTTAGTAAAAACCTAAGCGTAGGCAGGAAGAATTCCGTTAAAAATGTGAAAAATTTCAATCGAAAATTGTATTGCCTCTTTTGACAACGGCCAAAAGTTGGATTTCTTTTTTTTAAATTTTTTAAACTGTGAATTAATATTTTTTAGGTTTAAAGTATACGTTTTGTGACATATCTTTTTAAAGCAGATAAATGCATAAACAGATATATATTATAATTTTTATTATTCAATAATAACTAGTGTTGTTAAATTATTCTAGTTTACAATGGTTCCATCAGAAATTTCACTAAAATCTACAATTTACCAGAAAATCGAGAATTTATAAAAAATTGATAAGCGTTCAGAGAAAAGAAAACAAATTAAAAGAGGCGTAATTTAGAAAAAACATATCTATTAACACGAAAGGAGATTTTAAATGAACGACTAATGACGACTAAAACCGAAAGCCAAAATTATAGTCGCAAACAATCTTTTGCACCGGAAAATAGTTAATAGTTTAATAGTTCATACTTTTGTGAAGGGCACGGCCGAATATAGTTCTCTTACTTGTTTCTATTAAAAATTATAAAAAAACAAAATTTTTTTGAAAAAATATGCTTTGAATCTATAAGTATTAAATCTTGATCGAACTTCCCCAGAACTACATAATCACACAATAAGAAAAAGTCTGTTTTTAGATGCTCTCGCTTAATTCCAAGTGAGTGTCGACGTGTTGACACGAAGTTGATTGTGTCAAAGTAGATATACACCCGACCTACACTGTCTCTGATGTGTCCGCCTTTCTTAACGAGTCTAAATAACAGGTGCACATATGTTGTTTATCAAAAATAGTTTAAACCACATATCGAAACATTTATTTTATTGTACTCTTTGCAAATTTAAGGCGTTATTAAGTTGGCTTTTTTGAATTTCCCCTACGAACTTTAAATGAAAGTCACTTACTGTATAAATATTTGTATTAATTCCATTTTCTTCTTTTTTAAATTTTAAAACAAGTCTGCAAATTTCATGTCTTTCCAAATTTAATTGTTATTTTAATGTTGTAATAAAAAACATTGATATTTGATTAAACCTGGTTAGCCTATTTTCAATACATTGTTGTTCGTTATACATATGTAACAAATTTTTTATGACTTTTTAGACTGATGCGAACGGTGTTGTAATAAAAACTCCTGTATCATTGCTTCAAGAACTTCTTAGTCGCCGTGGCATAACACCTAGTTATGACTTGGTGCAAGTGGAGGGGGCCATACATGAGCCCACGTTCCGCTACCGGGTATCATTTAATGACAAAGATGTACCATTTACATCTATGGGTGCTGGTCGCTCCAAGAAAGAGGCTAAACATGCAGCAGCTAGAGCTTTGATTGACAAATTAACGGGAGTTCAGTTGCCTGAAACTCAGACTTCTACTCCAACTGCTTCAAATGCAACAGCTGATATTGCAAATACAGCCGGTAGTGGCGGGGAGTAAGTTTGCAAAAAATATACATATATGCATAAATATGTTTTAAAAAAATGGTCTTGTTAAACATCGTATTACTTTATTATTTACAGCGGTGCCGATAAAATTGTTGGTAATCCAATTGGTTGGCTTCAGGAAATGTGCATGTCTCGACGTTGGCCACCACCGAATTATGAAACTGAAACCGAAGTTGGCTTGCCACATGAACGTCTCTTTACGATTGCATGTACTATACTAAATTTTCGAGAAGTTGGCAAAGGTAAAAGCAAGAAAATTGCCAAACGCACCGCTGCTCATAAAATGTGGACCAGATTGCAGGAGACACCGATAGATTACAATCAATTAATTGAAGCTATGGGCACTGACTTGGGTGGTGATGTAAGTATTAGAATTCATTATTTTATTTTAAATTTTCGGTTACTTGTTCAATTCACAAACGTCTTGTATTGTTGTATCGATTGCATAATTGTATAATAATACAATTATTCTTCTTGGTATTTTTTATAGAAAAATATAATACAAATAAGTAATTATATTGTTAGCCTTAATTAGTTTTTTTTACTCTTTCTACTGTTTTTACTGTTAAAACAGAACTTTTTAGCAATGAAAGCATTGTATGATTTCTGTTTCATAATACAACTTCATTTCATGTTTTTGAAATGTTGTTTTGACACCATACCTCGGACTATGCTGTTTGATTGATTTCTATATGCAATTTTATTTTAAATATAAGTTTACACGGATCCCAATATCCATGCTTCGCTCATTCATTCATGATTCATACACCAGTCATTAACAAGCTGTCTCGACTAGCCATAGATGTATTTTCCCAACGTACAGA
Organism: Phania funesta; assembly: GCA_963932375.1. Lineage (NCBI taxonomy): Eukaryota > Metazoa > Arthropoda > Insecta > Diptera > Tachinidae > Phania > Phania funesta. Next base: position 94,095,141 of record OZ010653.1, on the reverse strand, counting down.
TTGCTAGTTGTATTGTAGTTGTTAATGGTCTGTTCGTGTTCAAACAATATTCTCCGAACAGTTGTTCTCACAACGCTGTTCCTCATCGCTCAAACAAAATACACATACGCAAAATAAAAAATGTGTATGTGTGCGCACGAATGTAAAAACCCGTACATAAACTATGCTGAAAACAAGGAAACAAAAGTAGTACTAAACTCTGCTGAGGACAAGAAATCACTCACGATGACAAACAGAAAATTATGAACAAACAGAACAAAAACATCTACACGCATTCTCCCCACAGAAGGCCGCGAACACATTTTACCCCGTTATTTGTGGCTAGTCAAGACGTAGTGTATGTAAATCTGTGTGCTTCGCCATTTAAAGTCTTAAGAGCGAAGCACCTTGTTTTTAGACGACTCATTTTGAATCTACTTGCGAAGCATGATCAATTTCTGTATTCTATATCTTTTATCGCAAATTTATTTTAACCAGCTATAAAAAGAATATAAAAATGTAAAAGAACAAAAAACAAAACAATTAAAAGTGATGTGTGAATATGTATATGTACATATATAATAAAGCAAATAATTAATTGGCATTGTAAAGTTGATAAAAAAAAACTCCACAATTGTAAAATGGAAGAAAAGAAACTAAAGAAATTATAAAATTAAGAAGAATTTATGTTAATACGTATACACGCAAAATATTAACGACGCAACTGTTTAAGTATGTCTCAAAACAAATCACTTATGTATAGTATAAACAGTATGATTTGCAATCATTATTCAGAGAGCAAAGCAAGTGTTTAACTTTGCGTGTCTGTTCATAAACAAATATACCAAGGTTTATTTTAATACACTATACAATAATACAAGGCGTTTATAAATTGAACAATTTTATTGTTGTTTGATTTAGAGAAGTTAGGATTGTGTATGTTATTGTTTATAAGCAGCACATATGTAAAGGGTGGTTTTTTATTTATTTTGATTTCTCTTTTCGTTTTCAATTTATGTGGATATGTTTTCAAATCACCCTAAAATTGGTATTATTAAAATTTATTTTCCATTTTGTATTGCCTATTGCAATCATAATTCAGAACACATCGTTTAAACAGATGTTGATTTCGTTTTAATTTTTTGTTTCCTTACAGAAGTCCAATTATTATGGTGATTTGAAAGATATTACGGTACAAACGCTTACCAGTCAGCATAGCAATAAAGTTTCACAATTTCATAAAACACTTAAAAATTCTACTGGCAAAAAACTAATTAAATTACAGGTGAGAATTGTAAAAAATATATAAAAAAAATTTGCGTACATACCTTATGTTCTTATACTCGCCTTAAACCTTAAAATATTATAGGTTATCTATGGAAAGGAAACTTCATAGAAATTTTAAATAAAATCCATTTACTATATTTCTTGAAAAGTTAAATACATTTTAAGACTAAGAAAATTTAAATCGAGTGACGAAAATACTATAATAATGACAACGAAAAATCACACTGAAGGTGGCGCAGTTGAAATCGGTTTGTATCCAAACCCAACTTAACAAGCGACGACAAAAATTCGATCCAAAAATTTACAAATCCCAAAAAAAATTTCAGGGAATATTTATCTATTTTTTATTGTTTGTCATTTATTTTGATCATGATATACATAAGTACATAAATTATGTTTTCATTTGTGGGAATCAAACTCACGACCCCCAAACTGAGAGACTAACACCTGTACTACTAACTATACCGCCGATGCACCCATGAAATTATTTGTTAAATAGATGATGTTTTTTACAGTGGGCACAAAATTAGTGGTAATACCCAAAGAATGTTGATAACTTGTGTAGCGGCATAGAAAATACATACCCTTCTGCTAATTGTTTAATAAACATTTTAACTTTTACTGTATTGAAAGTTAAAATCTACAACAAAAGAATAAAAAAAGAAAGAATAAAAAACGAACTTAATTTTAATAAATCTAGTTCGACAAATTTTTGTCAATTAATTTTATGAAAAGCTTTAATGTTGATTGCAGCCACATTTATTTTGAACAAAAAAATTTGAAAAAAAATAAGACAAAACGAGTAGACTAATTGTTGGTAATGTCACCATCAAGACACCAAAAATAGTGTTTTCGCCAGGGTATAGAAAATAAATATGTATGTGTAAACATATTTATGCGAATAAATAAAAAAAAACTTGTAATAAAAATAATGACAAACTTTTTGCAAAAACTCTTTTTATTTACAGAAAACTTGTTTAAAGGATTCTAAAATTGATTATGTTAAGCTACTTGGTGAAATAGCTCACGAAAATCAATTTGAGGTTACCTATGTTGACATTGAGGAGAAGACCTTCACAGACAAATATCAATGTTTGGTACAATTATCTACTCTACCGGTCGGTGTTTGCCATGGCTCTGGCGACACACCAGCTGATGCCCAAAAAATGGCAGCTCAAAATGCTTTGGAATATTTGAAAATAATGACCAAGAAGTGAAATAAAACCTAATGTGTAAAATCGCTTTAATTGTTTTGCACTGCATTGCAGCTGTTGTGAGAAAATTACAACTTAAACAACATATGAAATTTGAAGCACGTTAAATTGTGTTTTGTTTTTTTTTTTTACATTTGAATATATTTTTTATGATTTGCGTGAAATATTCAAAATTGACTGCATTTATGGAAATCAAAAACTTAAGTTATGGATTTATTAGATTGAAAAATATTTTCCTTATAGTTTTTTATTGCTTTCAGGAATAAGATTATTGTCTGTTTTTTTAAGCAGGAATGTTTCCATTATTGTTTTATAAATGCAGTGTTGGTTATTCTTTAAATCATGACTAAGCAGCTGTATGCAATAAAATGTAATGAAATTATTTAACTAAATACATAAATAACTAATATATAAAATATGCATTTTGCAATTATAAATAAAATCATAAATATAAAAACATAAATTTTCATGAAATATTAGCAAACAGCAAACTTATATAATTATAATAAGAAAAAAAATCAATTTAAATGTTATACTTAAGAAAAGACAACAAACACTTAAAAATATTAACCTTTTTTGGCAAATGGATGGAAAATTTATATTTTAAGTTATAGTTATTTATGTAACTAGTTCAATTGTAAACAAAATATTGGAGTTGGTATAACTATAGAGAAAGATAAACGAATGGAAACGGCATATTCCTCTCACCAACCAACTAAAAAAACAAGCGTTTTTGAAACTTAAACCAAACGTTTAAACATTATAGTTGCTGCAAACTATATGGAATTTAAACAGCTACAAGCTATACTTTGCATGGACCTAATGATAAATTTTCCTCACTTAAAATTTAATTATTTTATAAAAACATTTTTTAAGTGTTTTTTCTAATATATTACTTTTTTTCATTTTGAGTTTTTTCCTGTATAATTATAATTTTAAAAGAAGTAATTTGGAAAATTAATACATTATTTTAGTGCAAAGTGTAGAGGTTGTAAATTAAAAAAAGTAAATAAATACATATAATATTCTAAACTTTGCAAACAAACATTTTTACACAAAAATATTTTGCTCCCAACAAAAAATCTACACGGTTACGTTTTGTTGTTTTTTAATTGCAAGATCAAGTGAACATAGTGTTTGAAAATAATATTTCTGGATTAATTAAAAATTTTATTTAACATTGTGAAAACAATTATTTTTACAATAATTATACACTTAACAAAATGATTAAATAATAATTTACATAAAGCAAACAACTTCGTTGATTCATTAAAAATGTTTTCTTTATTTTCGATAATTTATTCACAATTTTATATTTTAAAATATCTTAAAATTTATGAAGTAAAATTCATTAGGATTCAGTATAAAATTAAGCAGAATTATTAAAATAATCTTTCAGTATACAATGTAAAACAAAAACATTAAAAATATTCACTTAATAAAGATTAATTATTGATGTACAAAAACCTTTCCGATTTTCGCAGTAATTATATAAGAGTGTTCATTCTTAACGTCCTTATATTTTTACAGCGTTATTTATAACTAAAAATTAGCATGAAGATAGCATAGAGTTTAACTATAACTAGCAAACAATCTGCGAACAACTCACTGCTAAACACTTGTTAGTGAGTTGTTAAACACTTGCCATCTTCTGTGAAACAGCTGTTTAGTGTCAATTTTTTGTGAATAGAGAAAAAATTTAATAAAATTGTGCGCGAAAATAAAAAATTGAAGCTTAAAATAAAATTGTGGAAAAATATAAATTAACGTTTTGCACGAAATTGATAAAATGGAAACATTAGACGTTTTAGATAATTTAGAATATCTAAGAACCCGGAAAATTTACAAAAAAAAAAGAAGAAACCCATTTGTGGAGTACAGCGACGAAGAGTTTCGTCTCAAATATAGATTTTCCAAAGAAAACTGCAAAAAGTTAATAAAACTGGTGCAAGCAGATATTAAAGGAAAAGGTAAAAAAACGGTGGTTGCATTCCTCCATACATACAAGTTCTAGCGGCATTAAGATGTTGGGGTCGCAATAATGTCCAATATGACTGTGCCGAATATCATGGTTTCTCCCAGTCTGCAATGAGGCGAATATGCGTAAAAGTTGCTAAAGCTTTTGGTTAAAAGGCTAAGGATTTTATAAAAATGCCAACACTAGTGGGGGAACAAATTATCGCAATGGAGAAATTTAAAGAAATTGCTGGATTTAAAAATGTTATAGGTGCTATTGATTGCACCCATATTCGTATGAAAGCCATTGGTGGAGATGATGCACAATTATACGTCAATCGCAAGGGATACTTTTCTCTAAATATACAGGTACATATTTACATTTAATACAAAAACTATATCAGAGAATATTTTTTAATATTATTTTTTTTCAAATTAAATAGGTTGTTTGTGACGCTTCGTTAAAAATAACAGATATTGTTTATTTTGTTTAATACAATATACTAGCGGATAATAAAATGTATCTAACATGGCACGTACATTTTATAATCAACGAAATTTGCTCAAAAAATTGGGTGACGGGACAATATTGTTTAATTTTATAACGGTCAAATACAAAATAAAATAATTAAATTTATTAGATCTTGCATTTTGCTCTTAGTGTTCTCTTACAACTCTTAATTCAAAGCAGAGAAAATACTGTTTTCCAACATGGGCACATGCATGTTTTGTTTAATTTCATTCGATTGTGCAACGAACAGTTGTTGGCACAATGCTGTTCTGCCATTACACAAAATACGTGCAAAATAAAAATGTGTGTATGCGCTCGTAACAGAGTTGTGCGAAGAAGTGTTCGCACAACTCTGAACAGCCAAATTTCTGTGCGATGGCTGAACAGATTTCTTGCCATGTTACGGGTGTTTTCAAACGAACGCACAAACATATATTTTGCCTGTGTGTATTTTGTTTGTGTAATGGCAGAACAACTGTTCGGACAACGCCTTTTGAACAGTAACAGACCATCAATAACGATGGTCTTCACGAACCAAATTCGTGCGCGAACAGAAATCTGTACGTTGGTAGAACAGATCTATGGCTAGTCAAGATAGCTATTATACAAAACTTAACGACTGTAAAATTTGCTTGAACAATGGCAACTCTGCCGTTGCAAATGTATAAAATATATGTTTGTATAAAATATATGTATGTTTTTACAAAGCTGTGCCGGGTTCTTCATTTTTAATTGGGAAAAGCGATCCAAAATAAACAAAAAATAAATTATTTTGTGAAAAAACACGCAGTTTTTTATTAAATATATAATAATATAAAAAATGATTCCCTTAATTTATGGTGCAATTTATAAAACACCAGATGATTATAAACCGCCAGAAGAAACTAACTTGGACGACAACACGGACTACCCAAATTTAAATTCTCGCGATTACGCGGAACGTCCTCTTAATACCAATGTGCGAATGCACGATGCTTGGGAATGCATAAGTATAAGCACAAAGGATACGGAGCACAATGGAAATGTGGCTATAGCCACCAATAAATTGAATGGACGAAATTGGTTAGGTACTTTATGGGCTTTTGAGAAATCTGATGTAAAAAAAGATAAAACATCAATTAATATGTCAACATCATGCTACAAGTTAGATTGTCCAGCCATAATAAATTGTATAGAATTTGTGGAACCAAATATTGTAAGTTTTGATTACATGTATGTACATATATATTTTATTATATATTTATTATCTTATTATTGAAAGGCACATACATATATAATTTTTATTACAATACAAAAACAAAACAATACACTTTTAAAATATATTTAGCATTTCTTCAATACATATTTTTATACATATTTACATATGTAAGTATATTAAAAAAGATTCATAATTTGCTTGATATCCATTCTTATGTAAAGCAGCTTGTAGTCTTAATTGCATAGAATTTACCAGCTTTCGAATATAGTATGTACATGCATTCTCGTATGCTGTATTATTCTAATTCACTTTCATTGTTAATTCCTGCCGATTACCTTATTTTTTAATATTTTTCTTAAGAACACTATATATTCCCAACATTGAGATCTGTGAACAGTTTATTACAGGTACCTAACTTCGCAATTTGCAATAAGTACTTTTTCAGAAGGCTTAAATAAATATTTTTGTTCATGGTATCATCAATAAACCGTAGCAAAAATATCAAATTTGCTTTCATCGGATCTGGCTTAATTTTTAAAATTATCCATTGTCCGTCTGCCATAGTAATAATTTTCATTGATTCCTCCTGCCTTTCGTTAGCCACTTCTAAGCTGCATTGAACAAAATACAAACATCATCATTCCAATATAACAACAAAGGCTCAAAGCTAAGGATTAACTTTAATCGATGATACAAATACAAAGAATAAAATTGGCCAGATTAGTAAATATTTACTTAGGCAGTTGCCAACTTATTACTCCACACATTTTTTTTTGAACTATTGAAGTGCCAGTATTAAGTGAATTAATTGTTCATTGAATAATCTTGAACAAAAGAGCAAAAATGGGTAAGTTCTACTGCTTCATTTTGCACTTTGGGATTGATTTTTGAAAAAACAAAATAATGACACTTTAATAATATAACCAGAAATGGGTACATTTCATCACCTTTATTTTGATGTCCAGTTTATCTTCCTCTACGGTGATTTTTTGGTGGTCAATTTCAATACGAATTATCAACTGATATATTATACTGAGTATATTTATTTTATTTTCTTAATCATTCGATTTTATACATCTTTTAGTCTTTTCATCGGTTAATGTTTGTAAAAGTTTTTACCATAAAGGACATATGACAGGACGTTGCGATTACGTTGAAAGTTGACAGGCTAGTTGATGCTATTATTTGTATCAGATGTGTACATTTCCATAACTCTGAATTTTGGAGACATAGGGAGGAGGGCGTGTTCTTGGTCCGATCTAATTTTGATCGGTAGCTGCAGTGCAGTTGCCATTTAGTACGCTATGCTCCATAAGAATTAATGGAAATAATATTTTGTCGTGTTTTTTGCTTAGGATTTAAAATTCTTTCGAACTTTAGAACTATTTTTTTAAATAAATGATATTAGCCTGTTATGTTATTCAATTAAATAGAAAATTATGGAAACAACTTTTTTTTATGAACACATAATATAAGGTATGAACCACTGTATGTTAGCCCGGCTTACCAAAAGAAGAGTCACATAGAATACATTTTTAAAAATTGTTTCTTTGAATTGTTTCAATGTTATTAATAAAGGTAACGTCTCTCCATATGGAGCATCTAGCACAGTAATATATACTTAATCACAAGTACAAATTTTGTGGCCCTTGGATTGGTTTTAAAAATTTTCTTAGATTATTTTATTTTTCTTAATCATTACGCATTTTATCCTCTATACTTTTTCTATTTGGTTTGCCGGACTCGCGACTATGTCTTACATATTTTAAAAGGACTATAATATAAATACATAATTCTTTTTTAATTCTCCTAGCTTCTTTTAGCGTACAACTCAGGAAAACTACAAGTTTGGTCTACACAATCCGAAGTTCGGTGTGCGAAAAATCCTTATTGCCCTTTTTTGATTGGAGAAAAATGTGAACATATGAAGCCAATAACATGTTTGACTGGATTTAAAACAAACGACTACAAAGCTATAACTGGTAGTAAAGATGGTGCTTTAAAGGTAATATTTGCTTACACACTACACCTGTTAAATTATAAAAATTTGATATAAATATATAAGGTCTGGTCAAATCATTAAATGATATATAGATTTTATTAATATCCAGTTTTATTTAATATTTAAAATTTTATTGGATATTAAACACACTGGGGTATATCATAAAAACGGTGCCTCATATATAGTAATGAGGTTTATAATTAAAAATAACTAGCTATATTTTCTGATCATTAGTTTGTTAATAAGAAAGGTTAGAACATTAAATAAAATAATTCTCAAGAAATTTTTTTGTTGTAATCGATAGTATTGACATATATTGATTTTCTTAAGAAATGTTAACAGGAATGGCAAACTATTTGTGTAAAATTTGAAGTATAAGTATATTTTAAAAACATGAATTAAAACGTCGTTAATTCTCCGTAGTGCAGTTCTCAGGAAGTCTTTAGATATCCGACATTAAGTTTATTCGCATCTCCCTTGTGTTCATGTTAATTTAATGACCTGATGTAACTTTTTCTTGATCTATTTATGCTGCTTATTCTACCATAAGAGGGATTGTATCGTAGGCATGCTTGTCAAGGCCTCGCAAGCACTTTGACATTAGCTTTGTCCGTAAATTGAAAAACCTAACTTAATTCACACTTATTTGTTTTTAGATCTGGGATATGGGGAAAGCTGATTTATTTTCAATACAAAGTTATCGTTATGCTCATCTTGATGTAATAACTGGTCTGGCTTCATTTCCCACAAATGATTCTATATTTTCTAGTTGCTCTTTGGACAAATCATGCCTGCTATGGGATGTTCGCGAAACTAGACCTGCAATTGGTAATAAATAATTATGCAAAGCCTTTTTTAGCAATTAAATTTAGCAATTTTTTTTAATCTTCATTAAAGCTTTGTATAGTGCACATAATGTGCGCTTTACAAATGTGTGTTGGACTCTAGATCTTGTGGAAAATTCTGTTTACTTAGGTGATGAGTCTGGAAATGTTCTAACCATTGATATACGAAAACCAAAAGAGTTATTAAACAAAGTTGAATATTTTGACCGGCCTATAAAAAAAATTTCACCAAATAGGTAATAAAACAATTGATTTATATGTATATTTACTTATACTTTTTATTTTCAGAGATAATTTAGCTGTAATTGCCGATTCAAATATCGTAAAAATATCTAAAACACCCACAAATGAAATATTTTATGAAAATAATGATAGTCAGAATTTTATACGCGACTGTGCTTGGCTTATGCCTACCGAGTTGTTAACAGTTGGGTTTGAAGGCAAATTGCGAGTTCATTATGTAAAATAAATCAAACCATAATTTGTTAAATATTATGCAATAGTTGCTTGTTAAACACAATACCTTTGCAACCTAGAAGCCGTTAGTTATATTTAAACAAAAAATAATATATATTATAGCTTGTTAAGTTGTTCTTTTTTGTATTTGTGTGATTGACAAAAGTTTTAATGTTTTTAAGAATTTAATAAAAATTAATAAAACGCACAATATACATTAAAAATTTTACTTTTTTAAAATTGTTTAATTAATAAAGGCCCTTTCACACTAATAGATTAAGCATAATGACTTTGCGAAATTTCAAATAAAATAATATGAAAATACGAATGGAAATTCGACAGCCTAATGCAACGTAAACTTATAATATGGTAGGCTCATGGGCGAAATTGTAGTGGTAGTAACTGGTAATAATTGAATAAAAGTACGGTGACACGATTGTTGGCGGCGCTGACATGCTTGCGGTTGCTCCGGCTGTGGCTCGCCGTCTTGGGGTCGGGTTCTTGCCAACCAATCTGCTCTAAACTTACTACAAAAAAAATTCATGTCAGCCTTGAGAGAAAACGGAGACTACCATTACATCCACTGCATCCACTACCGTTCACACACACAGTTCACGCGGTTAAGCGATGGAATTTTAACCGGGGCCGCCCACCCTCTGGAAACCTAAAGGATTCCACCATGCTAACCTTGGCCATCGTGTTTTCAATAGGTTATCCCAAACTCAACACTTACCTTCTTATCACCTTCCTATTTACCCTTAGTGACTACTCACTCATAGCGAAAACAAAATCGAAATTTTTTTTCAAAAATAATTTAAATTCACATCGATTTTATTTAGGAATAGAATTGCTAACAAATAAAAAAAATATTAATTTGAAATGAAACCAAAAGTAAATTTGAGATTTAATATTAAATATAAAAATCAAATGCACAAGTTAAAAAAAAAGAAATTTGTACCGATTATAAAATTATAAATAAAAAATGAAATGTACAAAACGTAGATTTATAAATCGATAAATAAAATCTTCAAAATATGTAAATTAAAATATAAAATTTTTAAACTGTTCAAAAAGTATAAGTTTTGTTTTTACAGAATGGTGGATATATTCTTCTGTTACGTTCGCGTTATCCGAATGTCAGTAAATATTGCAAAATTTTGTCCCGAATTTATATATATTTTTACTTTCTTTTACTTTTAGTCACGAATCAATTTTACGCAACGATCGCTGCTGAACTGGGCCCAACTCTAACGGCGCGCGCACTCTTGCCGCATTGACGCAAGAGGACTGGATTTTACGGGGTGACTTAAATTAGTAATGAATTTGAAAGTAAAAAAAATGATAAAAAAGTAAATATAAAATTTTTCTAAAACGTCCGTAGGTCGTCCGTCGTGAAGTTTTATAGTCGGTCGGCAGAATACTTGGTGGATGGATAATCAAAATGGCTGCTGATCCCTCGGTGTCTGGTGCAGGGCTTTTGGCATTCGGCTTCGGCAGGTGGCGCAGTCAGCGTAGGTTTTAATTTAGCCGTACTTAGCTTTAGGTGTCTTTGTATATAATTAGTTGACTTTTATTTATTTTGTTCTTGTTTCCATTTCACCGTTTATTTTACTTTAGTTTTATGCTTTATTATGTCTGATGTACAGATCACTGACTGTAACTTGTATATTTTGTTTCAAAATAAAACTTTTAATTTGTCACGATCTTTTCCTCCTTTTTTTTGTTTCTTTTCATTTTGTTCTATTTTTTTTAAATTCTCAATTCAGACACTCAACCAAAAAAATGCACTTTCCTTTTTTGTTCTTATTTCCTCGCTGCCACGACTGCCCTCTGCCTTATTCACGTTCCCCAATAAAAAAGACCGAGAATTTCGCCTATCGCCACCAAGACACCTCGGTGACGCTTCATCCTGGCCATCGCCACCATTTCGATTTTTTCTTCAGCCATAAACTGAATGTTTTTTACAAAAAAAAATATATCTGTTGTCAGCTGTTAATTTCCCCCTATTGTTTTCTACTGCGTTATCATACCCAGGACACACGACAAAATTATGAATCTGCTCCTTAGTGTCGGATGTCAAAATCTATATAAAAATTGTAAAAAAAAAAAAAATTACATGGAGTTTGACACCCAACACTGAGGATCAAATTCATGATTTCACCCGTGAGTCTAACTGTTATCAAACGAAAATCTTAACACTTAATACACTACATACATAGAAAAGAAAACCTTGATTTTTATAGAAAAGTTTTTAATGGTTATAAATTAAGAACTGTGTAGGAAGTATTAAAATATCTTAGTAACTTCCAATTTTTTTTTCAATTAGCTATACGTGTTTGTCAATACTATATAAATACGTAATTAATGATGCTGTGTGAAAAAAGTTTAGTTGCAAAAGTAAGAAAAAATAAAAAAATTAACAAGCATTTTTCCTTATATTTTAACAAAGGGCATATAGCCGAATTGGTGCAACAACTTCATAAATCAAAAACCTTATATTTGGAGTTAACATTACTGGTACTTTGGAAAGAATTTGTTTTGCCTTTTGTAATTGCAAGTATTTTTCTAAGGCTAAGTGTCTGCCCGTGGTCTTAAGCCTTATGCTAGCCAGTGCTGGACATTCACACACAATGTGCGCTACTGTCTCAGCCTCTTCCAGGCATAGTCTGCAAGTATCATCTACGACTTTCATATTAGCCAGATGGTACTTGAAGTTTCCATGCCCTGTCACTAACGCAGTGATCCAGCTTAAAGTAGCCCTATTATATTTATAACAAATAAAAACACAAAAATATTACGTTCTTTTTTACAAGCATATACATACATACTTATATAGGTAAATATGTTGCAAAGAAACAACTTTTGATTTCATTCACTATTCAGAGAAGGTATTTCGTTTCGACCAAAGTTACCGCATGTACACAACAATCAAATGCTTTCCAACAACATTTGCTTGAAATTTTGTTTAAAACTTTTAAAGCTATATACTTACATAGGATTGTGAGATTTCTATATTTTTCAATTTTTCATAATTTTTTTAGTATGACAAATTTAAAAAATTGGGCTTCAAAGTGTTGTTTTGCAGCAACTTTCTCGATATTTCTAACTCTACTGAGCAGATTTCGACATTGCTAGTATAACATAAAGGTAATTTTAAAGCGGGCTTTCAAATTATTGACTCACCAAATAGTATACTTGCGTGTAAAGATTTAAAAAATACATATCAATATTAAAACTAAAAATTTGTTCAAATATCAAGAAATTTAAGTCACGGCGATTTTTCAGCGGGCGAGCCAAGGTAGACTAAACTCACCAGCGCAGCTTAGTACTTTTTTGACCTTATTGGATGTCAAATTTCATATAAAAAAATGTTGCGCCATTTCCGGTGCCTTTTTTATATTTGGAGTTTGACATCGGCAAAGAAGCCGAAATTGGCAGTTGAGTTTACCTGTTATCAATTTAACTTGAGATGAGCAATATGGATAATTAATAATTAGGAGTTTTGTCCTTTTCTATGCTTAACAACCAGTAAAATACATATGTATAAAAAAGTGTATAATAAAACAAATATTTGTTATTAACGACTACACCATTTCCAATTGTAAATGAGAATTCGTCAAATGTAATTGAGAAAAAAACAATTGAAATGGAGATTATATAATTTTAGTTGAGAAATTAACAATTGAAATTTAGATTTTTTTTCTATCTGTAATTGAGAAAAGAACAAATATGTTGGAATATACTTATGATTATCTAGAAATCCAAGTTTTTCAATATTTATGTCGTTCAATAATATGCTAGTAGGTATTATAATTTTTTTAAGTCATTGTATTTTTCAGCTCTCTATAGAAAAGAATAACTTTTTGTATACTAACACGTACAGATGTCCTACAAAAACACTTAAATATAAGACACCGTATGAAATATGGTTAAACAGAGAGCCTAATACAGTATATCCTGTTTAATTACCCACGCTTATTTACCTTAATTTTTAAATCCCCATTTAATTTTCTCTGTGATAAAATTTCACGTATAAATTAACATTTTAATTCAGACATTGAATCTACAAAATGAGTTGTCCCTTAAATTCCTTCGTTTAATTACTCAAAGTACTTTTGGCTACTGCACTGTATATGAATTAATTTGACTTAATAAAATGTTTAACTTAATTTTAATACATAACCAGTCTTTAGTCAATTAGGTAATGTTCGCTTAAATTATATTGGAAAAATTATCTGCGTCCCTCTAAAGAATTGTTTTTTTAAGCTTCAATTTTATTTTATTGAATCTTTCGAAAAGAAAACTACAATAAGTATTCAAATCTTATCTCTAAACGCTTTTTTTTTTATTAATTATTACCAATGTAATAAGTAATTTATTATCCGCACAAGAGCATAAATATGCTAGCTTAGTAACAATTTTCCCATAATACTTTCCCATATTAGAAAGTTAAAAAAATTTTGACAAGGTAGCAAGTTGCCTAGAAATGGGATAGTATTGTACATATGAAGAACTTGGTCCTCAATATGATCTCAGTACATTATACAGCCGAAATTTTTGGATGGGAACCTGGCCTTATTTTCACATTTGTTTTTATGCGAATTTGAGTCCTTTTTTTCAAATTAATTTCGTTTGTTAATGTATGTATAAAACCTCTTTTAACTTAAAGCTTACAGACGGTTGGGTTATATCAAATTTCAGCGCTCTAGCTATACTGAAAATTTTCCATACAAAAAAGAGGAAACCTTAGTCTCCTAGATGAAAATGACACTGAAGATGGCACGTAGCCGAAACCGGGTTGTCTCCAAACCAAATTTGACAAGGGATGACGGAAATTCGTTCCAAACATCTACATCCAAACACCCTGTCGGAATATCAAATCAAAAAAAGTGCTCCTTTTTCTTATTACTTCTTCTCCAAGGCCTACCTGTATATCGAATTTCAGCTCTCTAGCTATAGTGGAAGTGTCCCATACAAAAAAAGGGTACCCCTTGCCCACAGATAAAAAGTGCCCGTTTTCAGATTTTTCTTTTTACTTGTGTCCTAAGGCCTACTAGTATACCCAATTTCAGCCCTCTAGCTACAGTGGAATTGCCGTATAATATTGATGAGAGTCAGTGAATATGTACCAAAATATGCACTTTTTACATCTTCATATCTCAGGAAGCTTTTATGGTAACTTTGAGACTTGGGCCATGAGGTTACCTGTACGTAGAGTCCTTATGTTTCAAGTTTCATTAATTTCTAATTAAAGAAAACAATGTTATGAGAAGTGTAAAAACAGCGCGTCTAATAAACTCACTGTGCCAGGCCTGAACTTGGCCTGGCGCAGTACCGTGCGGCTTAATTTCTATCATTCTTGGTACGTATTTATGTAATGTACGCAACACAGGATTTGCCCATATGTAATTGTTGGATTCACAAGCAATGTTAAATATGGCATAATGACTTAACTTCCTAATATTTTAGAGTAATTTAAAAATATTGTTATTGGGTTTCGAACAAAAAAGTCCTAAAATAAAATTATAAACGAAACCTTTTGCTCTGTGCTTATTTTTCTGTTGTATTTTTGTATTTTATTTTTTATATGTATTAGTATTGGTGTTATTGCTGATGTTAAAATTTCTGTTATTTTTGCTTAAATAATGTACATACATATAAAAGGCCAATGATAATTGTAAGTGTTAAAAAAATTCTACCAAATAAGTAATAATAATTTCCCCGCGAAATTAATATTATATGTCTCGTACATTATACAATATACAAAACTGAAGAAATACTAATAGAAAACAAATATGTTACCATTAAATAACATAATGCACATGTGTTTATACAAGTTTATACTAAAATTTAAAGTATAATTGCTATTCTTCTTGCGGCTTCATCCAAATTTATTTTCTTTAAGTTAGAAAGATCTTATATATATATATATATATATATATATATATATATATATATATATATATATATATATATATATATATATATATATATATATATATATATATATATATATATATATATATATATACTAAATTAAATTAAACTGACAGTCAATCAATGCAATCCAATGAATCTTAAAACCAAGAAAAATTCATTTTTAACGCAAGATTTGAATTTGCCGCCACTTGCGTTTAGTTGGGTCACAGTATATACATTATTTATTGTCTTAAAATTAAAATATAATTTCCATTTATGTAATTAAAATTACTTTTTTTATCAATTGCCTATAATTGGCATTTACCAATTCCTAATTACAATAAAAGTAATTGGCAATCACATAAAATGTGCCATCCCATGAAAGTAATTGGCAATGTCCAAGTCTGATGTATAATAACAACCAAAAGATGACGGAAATTCGTTCCAAGTATCTATATCAAATTACCCTGCCGAAAAATCACTTCAAAAAGTTAATTGAAGAATCAAAATAAAAAATTACGCTATTTATTTAAATTGTAAAACAAATTTTCATGTATTGCCACAATAGCTAAATTGGTCCCTCCTGTTCTGTAAACCGAATCAATTTTAAAACGTGGTATTTCTCAAAACCTAATAATTACTTATTTGGTAGAATTAACTGATTTCGAAGAGTTTGCACAACAACTTTGAAACGCCGAAATTGAAAAAAAGCTGATAGCTAAAGCGCAATAAATTTCAATACATATAAATAAAATATTTTCAAAAGGCAAAAGCGATCATACCATGTTCGTTTATATATGTATATACTTTTTCTAAAACAATTTTTTTAACTATATAAAATTTGTTAAAAATACATCATGTTACATGTTGATGGTATTACATCCTCAACCAGTACCTCGTTTTTGTAACCTAGTAATTCGGTTTAGAGAAGAGGGGGCTGCATTTATTTTATTCTAACAAGTAAATAATAATATTAAATAACAAAGCGATAAATATAATTTAACAGTTAACAAAAAATATAATCATTATGTAAGCATATTTTTTGTAAAGCCAAAATTTTTAACATAGACTTTTTTAACAAAGTATATTTTAAAAGTAAATTACTAAGAGCTTTTAAATCAATGCAAAAAATAAATTGAATATTTAATATTGCAATAGCATAATATGTAATCGAAAATATAAAAAATGAACTAAAATTGAGAAATATACTGTTATTTAAAATGCAAACTCTTTAAACAAAATGTTTAAACAAATGTTTAAACAAAATCTTCAAAAAATTATTAAATCTAATTTGATGCTGTTAAAAATACTATATCTTGCTTTATTAGCGACATTTTGAAAAAAAATTTAAATTACTGAAAAATCGAAATATTATGCCGTGAGAAATTTGAAAGTAGGCATGAACAAGTTAATCGTTCTAATTAATAAAGATAATGTATGGATTCATTTTTTTGTTTTTTATGGATTACTTATTTCCTGATAGTCTATTCCAAATGTTTTATTGTTTTCAATGATAATTTAATTTTAATATAGCTATTTTAATTTGTATTTACTTAATTAAATTTTATAAATCTCATTTTTAATATGATGATTTCCAAATTAATATGTAGAAAAATCTTTTTAGAAAATATTTTTTTTTGCTTCTTATAAGCATAAAACTAAAGAAAATATATAAGTACTACAGTCGAACTTGTATAGATTATGAAAATGCATATTCACATGTATGTATATACATACTATATTAAATTTTTAACTGACTACTGCTAAAATACACTGAACAATATTATCAGGTATCCTTAGGGGTTCTTCACATAAGTCACCCGTATTTTTGTCCACCATATAAATTTCATTTAAGACTTTATCAGGATCATCAGGATCTAGAGTAGAAACTAAAACTAAAGAGCCTTCAGCTAATTCTGTGAGAATAGATTGTATATCATCCTCATTTAATCCATGTTCGGATATCACAGATGAACAGGTATCATTATTTGTATCTAGTTCAGGAATCGTTGATTCTATTGATATGTTTTCAATTTCAATAGGACACCGTAGCAATGGTGAGGTTGGAAGTGGTGACAGAGATCGATTCGAAGGCGAAGATAAAGTCGATGTGGGCGGCGTTATATAATTAATATCATTTTTTATATTACTATAGACATTTACAGAACCGTCATCTAAGTTAACAAATGTCCTATGTTCATATTCGTTATTGTCCGCATCGCTTGGAGTACATTGCTCCTGAAAGTGTGTTGTTTGTGATACAGGACCTGGGGATGATCTATGTTCGTTATACTGAAGATGAGAACTGACCGGAAATATATTTGAGGTTGATGTGTTATATGATGAACAACCGTTTTGTATGTCGACTTCATCAGAGTCTAATAATTCATCAATTTCCGTTTGCAACTCTTTGTTATCCTGATATTCTGTTTGATTAGGTGTTTGATTGGATTCTTGTCTATTTTCAATTTTAATAATTTCTTCTTTAATAATAATAATTTCTTCCTTTTGCACCTTTTTTGAAGATCGACCTTGCCTTCGTTTATCGGTCTCATCGCTTTCATTTGCATTTATTATTCCCTTTTCATTGTTAATAGAATTGTTGATTGCATCTGTTTCTTCTTCATTTAAATTTTTAGAACAGTTTCTCGCTTTTGTTAGTTTTAATTTCTGTTCAATAATATTGCTTACTTCTTCACTTTCTTCTGCTGCGGTACTTACAGTTTCGTTCTTATTTAGATAAATGTAATCAGATTTATCTTTGTACACATTAGTTTTGCGAACCTTTTTAGGTCTCTGCTCATTTTCATTTTGATAAACGTCTCCGTGTTTTAAAACACGATGTGCTATGCTTGTATTGCTAATTTTTTTCTATAATGTTAAATTTTGGATTGATTTTTAATTTTATATAAATAAATAAATTAAATAACCGTTACTAACCTTTTTAAATTCCTTTGATTTTTTAGTACTTTTAGTCTTTTTAGCTTGCTCGTCTCGTATTTTTTCCTCTTCATCAATTTGCTGTTTCAAAGATTCAATATCAAATTGTTTTGGATATAATAAAGCCTTATTAATAAGATGGCAGTTTTTTCTCTCTTCCTTCTTAAATTTTAATTTTAAATCACGCCGCGTACGGTTAGGAAACAATGATACCATAAGTGAGAAATCTGTGCCAACGTTTTGAAGACAACGATAGAATTTAATAGTCTCTGATGGTACCCAATCACGGGTTCTCTTTTGGCGTGAATAAAATCCGTTCATGCCAGTATTTTCATCCAGATAAATAAGCGAAGAATTTGCTAAAACTTTACGGGCTTCTTGTTCAGCAGTGGTTTCAATAACTAAGGATTTATCGTCTAGTATAAGTTCTCCTTTAGCATTTAGTTTCAACTGCGGTACTGGTACGGCTTCACAGTCCGTTAAGGTATCTGTGTCATTTTCCAGTTTTTCAGTAAATGGTTTGACATCACTTGATGGTATATCAGTTTGTTCTAGCTTAACATTGGGATTTGGTTTTTGTTCCATTGGATTGGTGGCTGGATTATAATATATTAAATCAGACATTTTAATGATAGATTTCTCTGGCACCCCATTATGAAAACGAGCCTCAAAATCTTTACGAGAATTCTGTTTATGGTCTTCTATTTTACGGGACTTGTGGGACGACGTGTTTGTATCCGAAAAGACTGAACAGCCAGACTCTGTACGAATACGGCCCATGCAACTATTTATGACACCGCTTGGTAAATATTTATGAGGGGTATGGTGATAGTGATGATGTGAAGAGGCTGAATGATGTCTTTCTCGTTTTGTTTGAGTAGTTTGTAAAATATCATTGACGATATTGTTGCTGTTAAGTTGATTATCTTCATTTACAGATGTATTAATAGAAGAGGAACCTACAAAGCTATTGCGTCTTTGTCCAAAATGTGGGGTAGGGCGTATTCGCTGTCTGGTCAGATTTTTAGGAGACATAGAACTACTATTCGTTGGCGACTTTTCCAAATCCATGTGATTAGCGTTTTCTTCTATATCTGAATAAAAAACATCATCTATTCCACTGTTAGAAGTATGAATGATTGCTCGTTGAAACCCTATATTAGATGGGCATTTAAAAGCATCTAAATCACTTAAGGTATCTATAACATCTTCACAAATATTTTTTGGATTCATTTCACGATTTTCAATGAAACCATCTATATCTTTTGTAAGATTTTTAACATCATTATTTTTTTCGATGTTGTTAATGTCTCCAGTATCATCATCAAGTTCATGAATATCATTAGCATCTTTATAATTATTATCGTTAGCAATTGTATCATTGTTTAGTATATTTCCATTTAACGTCGCGGAAATTGAAATTCCTAATCCAACCTCTAACGCATTTGTTAGACTCTTAGTATCATCTTGTGTTGTAAGAACATTTACTTGCGTATCAACCTCCAAACCACTCTTTGCTAGACTTACGACACCATTTATAGTTTTCACATCGTTTGGTGTTTTTGCTTTACGTTTAGAAATTAATTGTATATTCGCAGCTGGCTTTATACGCGGTCTTCGCATTGCCATTTTTCTATGTTATTTATCTATGAATTTCATTAATAATTTGTAATATTAGAAAGTCGACGATATCAGGATATTAACTAAAACAAAAACAAGACCGAAAGCCACGAGCAGTGATGTTAATTCAGCGGTTTACTTTAATTTTTTTATGTCTGTGGAAAAGCACATTTTCAGTAACAGTTGCATATTGTCGTACGACTTTTAGTAGTTTTATTACCACTGCGTTTTTTAAAGAATAGTACAGAATCGACTATAAAAATTATGCGTTGAACAAATAGGACAAATTATAAAATTTGTAGGGCACACGGCAAAATTTTTTGTAAATTTGCATAGGCAAGTTATTCGCTGCTTGTGATTACAATTGCTTTTACAACATCTCAATGCTTTTCTATAAAGGAAACATATGCCGCAATCGGAAGCTGAGAGAAAGATATTTCATAAAATATATCATTGGTTCTAATAGCACCGGTTACTGTGTCTCCTTGGAGAAAAAATGCATCAGTGTTATATTATAGTTGCTATCATAAGTACAACGGTATAACTTACAAATGTTATTAACTTGATTCTTGAAATCACATCCGTCCTGAATATTATTTATTTTGAGGATCTTAATGCGATAGTAAAAGTCCTATTTATATTAAGGAATTTAATTTTAAGCATTTGCTTTCAAAGATTTCACAAATTATTGAAAAATGATAGGAGGACGCCCTCTTATAAAAAATATATAATCAATGTTATTGAGATAAAAAAGAATAGTGTGCTTGCTCCCGGCACCACATTAACAATTTAAAAATATAGTAACGGTAATGTAAGTAGAAATTCCTTAACAGTGGCATCTCTCCAAAAGAATTGTTTGTGATTTTTTTTTTAATTTTTGACAAATGCAGTACATATGTACTGGCATATTTTCGGATCATAAAAATTTCTAGTTCTAAATTCAAAAATTATTAATTGCAAATTTATTAAATTAAAAATAAATAATAAAAGATCAAAACCCCACATATGATTGATTAAAGGAAACATAATAGCAAATCAATTGAAACCAAATCAAACCTAATAAATCTATAAGTCTGGGGAGGGCGAGCAATGTTATGCAAGCAAATATAAAAAAGTAGAAACATGTATTATAAAGTTTAAATTTTTAAATAAAATAAGGTGACAAAAATAAAATCAGCAATATGATATTCAAACGTATGCTTATGAATATAAAACACTCATCTAACGCTACATTAAAAGCTTGGGGATATCAATGTGAATCTATATTGGCCCAAAGGTCAAGACGTTTTCAGCAACTATTTACATTTTACCATAGAGTTTATGGATCACAAGGACTTAAGCTGCTCATTAGATCTTATCATCGACAACTGCCACAATTCAAAGGGAAAAAGTTGGTTTTAAGTGCAGTTGGCGTGGTGGGCTGCCTAACAGGAAATGGCGGTAGAACGGCATTTGATTGGAATTCAGAACGATTAAGCTTAGCAAATTTTGATAATTGTCATCATGATCTTGAATTTATTAATACTTTACATAGCAATAACTTATGCGACAAATGTAAAGAATACAATATGAAATATTGCTATTGTTTAGTAGGCAACAAAGAAAACACTTCTAGTGAGAGAAGAAATTCGATTAATAGTACATCTCGAATGTATTTAAAGAAAGAAGGTGTTAACGAAGCACATAATAAGGGCAGTGCAATGATAGAATATTCGACAGGTAATAAATGGGAGCCATATTTTTGTACAAATCAGTTTCACGTATGGAAGCGAGAAGAACGCCCCGCTATGCATTCCTATAAGGTATATGCACGTTTTAATGATATAACAGCAGCGGATTTATTGCATGTACAAATTGACTTGGATTATCGCAAGCAATGGGATGACTGTGCAGTCTCTTTACATATAATTGAAGAGGATCCTGAACCGGACACCAACTCTCATCTAATCTATTGGGAAATGCAGTGGCCAAGGTTTTTTAATAACCGAGATTATGTATACTGCAGACGTTTTATATTAGATGACAATCGTAAGGTTATGATAGTGGCTAATCGGGGTACCCAACATCCAGAATATCCACAAACCAATGGAAAAGTACGTGTTACTGACTATTGGAGCTTTGTGGTTATTAAACCCTTTCGTGGTTTTCATGAGCCGGGAGTTCATTATTTACTTACTTATTACGATGATCCAGGATTGGCAATTCCACAAAGCATTAAATCGTGGGTATCTCAAAAACAAATGCCTGATAGTATACAGAAAATGTACTATGCTACTAAAAATTATTCCTATAAAAGGGCTTTATCCATGAGAGATGTTTTTAATAGTTTTAGTAAGTTCAATAAGGATTATGAAGCAAACAAATCAAGAGGTAGTTGGTTAAAAGGATTATGGCGCCACCGCAGTTGTGAAGATATTAAAAAAAGCAAATAAGACTATATTGCATAAAACCTTTTAATGGGAATAGCAAAACACAGAAAAATCTGAAATTTAATATCTTTGAAGTTTAAAAATTTTATGGTGCCTTTTTTATTATCTTTAAATAAAAAAATATGCCACTAATGTCTTCTTTAAAAAATCTTTATAATTTTACATGGATAATAATACAAGATACAAAAAACTATAAGCCAAGCCAAAGCAATTAGAAACAAGACAAAACTTACAAAATATGATAGGAAAATTTTTAAATTTCCATTTAATCTTGTAACGAGCTATGTATAAAACAAAGCATATTTTCGTTCCAAAAGGTAGATAAGAAAATCACTCATGTACATATATAAAAATAATAATAATTATAAATATTATTTTGAAGTTTACGATTTTAAATATATATTTGCTTTATACATCTAGTTTTATCCATACATTTTTATGTTGGTATTTAATCTCAATGTTATAAACACATTATTAAATTATATTTAAAAAATGATATATAGTAATTTTCATCAAACTAAAATAAAGGGATTTTATACATTTCAAAAAGTTGTTTTATCTCTCAAATTGACGCATTTAAAATTGATAACATCTGGTTAAAACAATAGGAAAGCAATAAAATAGACGGATTTATTAATTATTGTTCGAGTTTTGATATTTTTTGTTATATTTTTTCGTGCCATGTTTCTACATTTTACTAATGTTTTGTTTTTCTAATAAATTGCTTTATTTTTATGAATATACCATTGTAAAGCAAAATATCAGACCTAATTTTGCTTATGATTGCAAATGGAAATGGGTAAATTTATTCAAATGAGTTTTAAGGAAAATAAATGCAACAGTAACAAAAAATATGTTTCAGTACGATTTATGTTACAGATTATTACTTTGGTCATAAAATAAAGAATGCAAGAATTTATGTAAAATTTGTTTAATTGGACGGCATGTTACGTATGTATGAGAGGTAGACATTTTCAACAAAACTCAAGATAGCTAATTTTTTTACACTTTTACTTACTGATTTTTTTGCAATATATATATCTATTTTCGATTTTATTTTACGAATAAACAAAGGAATATATGTATGTATTTGCCCAATCCACAAGCTAAGCTGTTATATGTCATATAGTCCCAATGTTTTACAGTAGTTTAAAAATACTGTTGTTATGTTTCAAACATGACACGTCCTAATAAAATAAAACCTTTTCTGTTATGTTTATTGTTATGTCGTATTGTTTTTTTTACAAATGTTTTCCTTTGCGTTTTTCTATTCTATACTAATTTAGTTTCAAAATGAGAATAGTAAACATCAAAATATGAATATAGAACCTCAAAATGGAATAGTAACTTTCAATGGAGGAATAGTAAATTTCAATTTAACAATCGTTAAAATCAACATATAAAGAGTAACCTTGTGATGGCTTTCAATAAATTGTTTAAATTTTACAGCAGAATCATAATTTTGCATACATATGTTTAATACTATAATAACGTAAATTTAAAAATTAAATAATTATAAAAATTTCCATTACTTTCCGTATCACACATGAATAGAATCAGCAGCATATTATTGGATATCAGAGGGGGAAACCTCGGACAGACGAGCGAAAAAATTAAAAAAAAATACTGAAATTCATTCGGATTATTTCGGCGTTGTTGCATTTTACGAAAAATTCACTGCGGCTCTTAACTTGGAATATATGCAAAATTAGTTTTTGTTTTTTATATATATTGTATTAAAATTGTTTAAAATCAAAATAAAAATTCTCACTTTGAAATTTTCTATTCTAACTTATATCGAAAGTTAGTATTCATTCTTTTATTGAATGTTCATTCTTATATTGAAAGTTACTATTCTTATATTGTAGTTTTCTATTCCACTTTAAAGTTAACTATTCTCATTTCGAATCTAAAATGGTATGGTAAATCTTTTATTTCTGGTATTAAAATTCCATTTCTTTTTTTTTTTGTTTTGTTGTAAAGTTTTATTAAAATATGTAGTTTTATTGAAATAACACACTAAATTATGAGGTGTTTTTCAGTCATATTTTCATGATATTGTTATAAAATATATGTACATATGTATGTGTGGTATGGGTTAGTAACGCAGTGAGTTCAGTAATATTTGTATACATACATATGTATATAAAAGATTAATGTTATTTAATGCAGTAAAAGCTAAGCTATTGTAAACCCTTGATATGTTATTTTTCTTTTCTATTATTTTATGATGAATTTCAAATTTTGTGATATTGTTTGTTTATTTGCATAATTTAGGACAACTTCCAAGTTAGTATTGCGAATATGTATGTACTTTGTTTAATTTGACGTTCTGAAATTTACATGATGAAAGCAATATATCATATTAAACAAATAAACGCGCATATTCCAAAGTCAAGAACCAAGTTTGAAATCGATGCGCTAAGTGCTTTTGACTCATGAAAATCCCTCTCTAAAACAAATTATTTTGATGTTATTTTCCTCATGTATTCTTGCAGTTTAGTTTTAGCTACATCTTTCTTCTTATTTCGGGAAATTATTGGCATTTAAAGCTTACTTCAATCATAAATTTTTAGACCAGTGGGTACATAATAAAATAGAATACTTCATTGTTAGTGTTTTACATAACTATGCATATGGGCCTCTAAATCCTTAGATTATTGAAATAAACATTTCCACTTTTTCAAAAAAAATCGTAAGGTCTGGGAACCAATGAAGTGCAATGTAAATTTCAAGCTACCATTATTTAAATAAAATTAAGTACTTAATATATTAAGTACTTAAAAGTTCACAATAAAATCTGTCGAAAACAACATAAAATAAAACAATCATCCTTCTGCATTTGTAATGCATTTGCAAATTTGACTAAGGTCTAAAGTTGGCTATGCAAATGAAATAACTACCCACATTTCGAACAGAACGGATATACGAAAAATCTTTTTATACACCTAAATGAAATAAAATTTCAATTTTGTTGTTGTAAAATCTAAGTATATTAAAAAAACAGTTATAATAACAATATATAGTAAAAAATTTAACTATAACTAAATACAAAATATATCTTACACAAATTATTTCTTCTTTCGGTCTTGTGTACATTTTGGACAAAACCATTTTCCTTTCGGTTTAGTCGTGAGACCGACACAAGCAAAGTGAAACCATTCAATAGGACACTAAATACAAAAAATTACATATCAAAAATGAATTCATATATTTTAAACAAAATTATATTTACATCTGGATTATCACATCCAATCATTTCGCCATATGATACTTGATGACACAAACAATATGTGGGTTCATTAGGATCAACGGGCATATCCAAAACATCGCTCGGATGTGTAGCTGAAGTAAGGCAAGATTCCTTTTCGGAATCATCTAAATCAACATTCTTCTGCTTTAGAAATAAAAAAAAAGATAATAAAACACTAGCATAAATAACAATTTAGCTTTTTTGATTTACGAAAATATGAGTGAAGTGAAGTTAAAACATCAAGCAAAGACGATCATGCAGTAGAATTAAAAATGTATATGATTGTGATCCCCTTGTATAAAATATTTCTAATAAATCAAGTGTTTTTAATTTTGACTATATTTT
The DNA here is from genome assembly GCA_963932375.1 of Phania funesta. Classification (NCBI taxonomy): domain Eukaryota; kingdom Metazoa; phylum Arthropoda; class Insecta; order Diptera; family Tachinidae; genus Phania; species Phania funesta. Next base: position 94,069,187 of record OZ010653.1, on the reverse strand, counting down.
TTAAACAAGATTAATTTGGACAAATAAAAATTAAAGTATAAACTAGCTTAATGCAATTAAAGGATATTTAATCCTTTGGGAATCTTTATGGAAACCAAGTCACAAATTATTTGGCCCAACTATATGCAACAATAAAATTTAAAGATTAATAATAAGTTATTGATTGAATAACACGATACTTCCAACAAGATATTATAAAAGAACAAAAAATTACACTGAATTTGGCACGGAATATGATGGAAATTCGTTCCAAAAATCTACGAAAAAATCATTTTTAAAAAATGCAAGTATCTTCTAGCGGCGATCTAAAACTAATAGGATTTAGCTTTAGTAACAATAAAAAAAACTAAAATTAAATTAACAATTAAAAAAAAATTATAACATAAATATGTTGCGTTGGCTGTGAATGAAAACAATTTTTATGAGTTGCATTAAGCAAGATAAAATGAAATAATAAAAATGTGATGTTCAATTGTATAATGTATTACGTTTCCACGTGCGTATGATTTGGCAAATCCAATATTTAAATACAGTGCATTAAATGTTGCTTAGCATTTTTTCATTTATACACAACATTCTGCGAAATTTTTCAAAATACTTCTCGGAGGAAACAGCTAATTTTAAATCAAAAACACACGATGAAATATATAAAAATTATTATAACCCTAGTTTAAAAAAATAGGGATATGGCTAAAATTTTGTACTCGAGCCATTATATAAATCTACGAATTAATATATTAAAAATCTACACTAAACCACTAAAAACCAATGAAATTGAATTAATAATTAAAGTGCTTAAAATTTATGTTAATGAAAGAATGAGATGATTACCTTTTGAACCCCCTTTCGAGATTCTTTTTCTTGATTTACCTTCTGCTTTTTCTTTTTACCACCTTGACCACCTGTCGCTGCCGTCGTAACGGTATTATTATTGTTGGCTTCATCATCAGAAGATGTGTTACGTTTCTTTTTACCCGTAGATTTACTAGAATCTTTTGTTTTTTTACGTCCCTCTGTAAATAAATTGTAGTTAAAAGGCTATTTATATCTAATTTTACATAAAATAACGTAACGTACTTTTAACTTGTGCTTCTTCCGATTTCCCTCTGGTCGATGATGCTTTCTCTTGTATTTCTCCTTCAAAGCGCGCTAGGTCATTGTCTAAACGTCGAATCTGCTTGTCCACCAATTCATAGGTCTGTATGGCCAATTGCACTTTGTCATCACTATACTCCTTAGCTTTCCCAAATAATTGCTGTATGTCTGTTAGTCGTTCTCGTCTTTCTTCATCGGTCATTGTGGTACTGCTATCGGCCAATTTGCGCATGAACTCTTTGGCATGACTATCTATACTTTTCATGGCAGTTTGAGCTCTGTCGTCTAATTTTCGCATAAGTTTAAAATTCCTTTCTAACTCAGTGGGTAAGGACTCTAATCCTATATTGGATAAGACTTTAGTAGTAGAACGTTGTATATTTTTCGTTTTTCATTTTTTGTTGGATTGGATGTTTGGATGAATTAGATGGATGTTTTTCAATTGTTTGGGAGAGTAATAAAAGTTGTTTTTAAGTACGCATTGTGTGAAAATGGGTATGATGGAAAGAAAGGTTCTTGAAAGTATATATACGAGTACATAATTTGTGTTTTGCTTATACTTACCATCCAAGTAATTTTCTAAATATATTGCTGAAGACATTTTGTTGTTCTTTCATTTATATTAAACTTTTATAAAAAAACACACTATTTGCCAGTTGTTGAAAAACAATATGCATATACTCAGTTTATTCAGAAGTTACCAGACTTTCTGAAAATCTAAGTTTTGCTATTTTGAACGATTGTAAACAATCGTAAACAATAAAGACTTACAAAGAAGACTTTCCCATTACGTAAATTGAATTAAAAGGAGTTTTTGAATTCTCTTTTGAACTTGCCCAAACCTTTTACATATGAGGCAAGTATAAATTTGTTGATTTCTTTCTGTAACACACAGCCAACAGTACTAAAATGAGAGTGACGTGAGACAAATGATAAGAAGCAACAAGATGAAAATTGGGAAAAGAGAAATACATACTGTGTAGTAATGTCAGTCGTGTACTCCACATTCCACCTCTTCGGCCCTTCTGCAACAAATTTTGTCTGTCTGTCATTTAATTTGAATAATGTAAAAGAGGGTAAAACTACTGAAAGTGGTTATGTGGAAAATTTTTAAACGAATATTGACATGAATATGTACATTATATGATCATTAGTTCTTGAAGTATGTATATTCAAAATCCTTTTCAGGATATCAGAATTTTTAACTGATCAAAAGCCCATCAAATAGAACTTTTAAGATTTGTTTCCAGATAAATCGAATTCTTAAAGAAATGTGTAACTACGCTCAGATGACCCTGGCTTTTGAGTTTGCATTTACGGTCAGATGCATTTTTGGTTCTGAAATTCGTCTTGTTTGCTTTCAAGTTGACTTTGCTTAAAATTACGAATTAGAATACAAAACAAACTGCGAGTATAAGTAAATCCATGGTAGACTAAACAGTTAAACTCACCAGCCCAGCTGAGTACTTTTCTTGAATTCAGTGGATGTACCATTCCATATAACAAATGTTTGCATTTTTTTATATATTGAGTGTGACATCCCAAAGAAGCCGAAAAACCTTGAATTCGCCGATGAGTTTAGCTGCTATCAATTTGCCTTGAGTAAATCTGTTGCCCGTTCAATTTTGAGCAAAGAAAACTTCCACCGTGTGACAAATTTCCCTCATATTTTTTAAGATTGAAATATTGAAATCTGGCAAGGAAACTGCACAATATCGTAGAGTATATATTTTCCATATGGTAGCATGGAATCAACATATGGAAAGATTAAGTTGCTGATCGAATTTATCACACAAGGTGGCTGCGCCGAAACAGCTGACTTTTAACTACAGAATATAAGCAGAATTCCCTAAAATAACGTTTGAAAAAGCGTGAAAACAGATGTTATTATGCGTCTTTACGTACGTAATTTTAAATTATTATTTCGTTGTTTTCTTTATAAAATCATCTTTTTGCATCTATGTGATTTAGACGGTACTCACGATAAAATGAAATCAAAATTCATCCGTGTTTTAAAAATGAAAAAAAAACTCCGTATATATTTACGAAACGAATGTAAAATTTGTCTATGCAGAAAGCTGACACACTTATGAATAAGAATAAAATTTTTATGCGGCGACGGCGGCATAAAATTGGTATGGTTGAATAAGCCCAACAATGAAAACGATGACACATGCCATTATCCCTAACGATAATACTACTTTGCAATGATTTTTTTAGCGTTGAAATCGGCATCGTTTTTACCAAAGTAAATTTATGTCTATGCATTTAAAATGTTCAAAAGTTTGTTTAGAATTTTATTTCACAAAAATCGTCAAAAGTTTATATCTTGCTCCTAAAATCGTCAAAATTACCCTACGTATTTTTATCTAGCAACATTGATTGTATTTGAATCGATTTAAAAAACACATGCACATCCAAAATAAAAACCAAAACAAAAACAGTACTTAGTTGAACATAAAATTTCGATTGAGATATATGTTTACTCTATGGTGTGCGTGCAAGGGAAACGGTAGCAATGTTGTTTAGAGTAAGATATTTTATGCAGCAAACAAAATAATTTGAGAATAAATGTATTAAACACAACCAAAGTAAGAATAAATTTTAAGTGTTTTAGTTTTTATTGTGATTGTTGTCCATATCAAATGTTTGTTACAATTGCCACCACAAGTTAATGCAAATTACATAAGGAAAAAATAATAAATGTTGATTCATAAATTCTAAACAAAAGAAAAAAAGAAACTGAAAAGACAACCGTGACCGCAAAAATAAAACAATAATACATTGAATTATAGAAGATAAATTAAAAAATCGTCATATAAAAAAAAAAAAACAAAGAATATCAAATACCTAAATACAATATATAAGTTTGTGTGCAAATCTATAATTTTAATTTTCTTTTGCAACAAAATATTTCAATCAACACGCCTGTCAGTGTTGCTCAACTAAACATACTGTTATTGTGCAGTGTTTATAAGTTTCTTCTTCCTTTGTTGCACACTTTAAATCTAAAACAATAGGTTCCCAACTTGATATGTATACAATGGCCTGGGAGCATTTGCGACCAGGCAGTTCACCCGTTGATTGGTGTGAAGGCAACTATTTAATATCAGCAAATATTGCAGAATTTGTTAATACGGTAAGTATTGTTACATTTTTCATTTCTTATTTCGTAACATGCCAAAAAAACAAACACACGCGTTAAAGTGCAAGTATTTATTATGCATGTTGTATGCATTTAAATTATTAGAGCAATTGAGTTCATTGTACGATAATATTATTTGATATATTTTTGCATACTCTTTTAAAACCTTGACCTTAAAAAATCACCATATTAAAAAAAAATAAATGCAGTTTCTGCCATTACCTGAAAGTAGAGTGAATGGGTTTTGTTTAGGATGATCAAATATTCAACATTTTCCATTAAACGCGGTTCAAATTTAAAACAAACGATAGCGTTTTTGGACGTAGTTTTTTAATAACAAAATTTTTTACGACAAAATGTATCGATTAAATGTTTTACTAAAAGAACCTAAAGAATTCATGAAATTTAAACCTTAGCAAGTTAGTTGTATTTTGATATTATTGTTCATAAATTGGTTTAACATTTTTGAAATAATCTCTTACAAACAAAGTAAGTTTAAATTATTCCGGGAGTGTGGGTATAATTTTTCACTAAGAAAAAAAAAAATCTTCCACTTAATGGGTTTGTTTTCGGCTTAATTCATTGTTGCCAATAAAATGAAATTGACACGAAGCCATAATTATTTTTATTTAATTTTATTTAATATCACCTTTGTAAACGGTGCAGAGGATTTGTTTAAATCGTCGTAAGCATTTTTAATTATTTTTATAACATTTCTGACAGTAGTTACATGATGTGAAACATACCCATTTACAAATTTTTTCCTTCATAAGAGTTTGCTTAGTTACAGAATGCATGCCGCTAGAATTTTATTATACGAGTTCTAAAACATTTGTTTTGTGAATTTATGATACGGGTAGCTTTAGTAGTGAGCAAGTTCTAAAAAAATGTTGGAAACAGATTGTGAATAATGTTATGTAAGTATATGTAGAAATTTGGTTTTTGAAAATATTTTTATTTTACAAATATTGTTCACATAGGGATTTTAGAAAACATTCAAACGATGATATTTCAGAGAAGGTTATTAAATCTATATATGTATGTATGTAATTAATAGACAAAACGATTTCTTGTTGTACCTTATTCGCTCACATGCATATTTAAAGGATTTTATTTGCAGAAACTTCGATATCAAACGCCATGATATGCCCTTGGTTTAATTTCACCTGAATTTTGCAAACAATTTAACATCTATTAAATTAACCCAATAATCAAAAAGTTCAACTTTTGAATAAAGTTTTTTCAAATCTAGCCAAATGCTTTAGTTCAAAATTAGAATTAAAAATTTATGTTAGCTTGAGAAAAGGCGTTTAATAATTGTGATTTCCTTAAGACGCCATCAAATCACACAGAAAAAAATCATAGTAAAATCAACTAAAAAACCAGGTTAATTCAAATTTTTTAATAATGATTTTACTTCATACGTGTTTCATGTTAATTCAACATGATTTTACAATACAACAAATAAACATTTTTTCACTTTAAAATAACTAGAAATCATGTTGAATTAACATTGCAATTCACGTTGAAATAAAGACATTGTCATATTGAAATAATGTTAAGATCCTTATTGAATTAAAGTTATAAGAAGTTAATACAAAATATATCTCATCTTGAATCAATATGATTTTAGTGTTGGATCAACAACGAATATGCTTAAAATTAAAGTAACGGCCTTATTGAAATGACATGATAACATGTTGTAATAACATAAAATTCCACGTTGATTTAAAATGGCCCTATATAATAATAAACAATTGTTTTAGTATTAAACAAATTAAATTCTTTATTTGTTTTATTGGTTTATTACATAACATTACATATTATTGAATAAAGTTTACAACATTTTATTCCTTAAATATATTTTACCATTATTAATAGGGACAATTTGTAAGGGTGGACTTGTAAATTCACTGAGTTCTTTTAAAATTAATTCATTATTTAATTTACATACGACATATGATTAAAATTGCAAGTCAAAATTATGACTATCCACCTCATTGCATAGAACATATAGTTTGCTTTGAACCTTTACAAAGTAAGCAATTTTATATACACTTAGAAATTCTTTTTTAATTGTAGCATAGAATTTTTTTTTATAAACTCTACCTGAGAAAATTATTTTATCGTAAAATACAACATTCTGTACCATATTACCAAAAATTAAATGCATACTCTTACTTCATTAGAAAAGATTTCTCTAATTTCATTTACTATTGCTGGCAAATCTTTCGGTGATAATTTTACATTGTGATAGAAAATATCTTCTAAGATTATGTTGATTAAATATGCACGAAATGAATCCGTCAAATGACAGTTTTTTTTATAAAAACTTATTACGGATTTTCCGGTAAGGGTTTCTTCCAACATAAGTTTAAGGCTCTAAAAAAATAATAGATAACAATTAATAGATGCAGAGACAAACGCATAATTTCAAATATTACCTGAGATAGCCTAGACCTCCCAACTGATTTGGAAAAAGAACTCGGCTTTAATGTTGTGCCAGTATTAGATTGATTTTTTAGCCAAGAGACTATTGGCGATCGTTTCACTCAAGGTATCGTCATCAATGTCAATTTTTGTGTTTTACCTCATTTTTTCTCCAAATGAACAATTTTTCTCGAATGCAAGTACGAAGGCCTATAGGTGGTATAGCTTCCTTTATGTCCTTTTTCGATAAGTACTTTAAGCTTTTAAACGTAATTTCCGCGCCTAAAAATTTTTATATTTTGTTTAAGAAATTGCCAAACTGAACATACATATGTATGTGTATACTTACTTGTCAAATAAGGTTTTACTTCATTTAAATTAAAAAGTTCGAACAAAAGTTCCAATTGCGAACTTTGCCTTGAATTTTCAACCGGAATATTTATTATGATATTTCCTCCGTCGTCACTCACAAAATTAATATTTTCTGCTATTGATTCATAAGTTTGCACAGCACTTATTAAATTATTATTGTTATTATTAGTGGCGGACATAATTAAATTTATAAAAATTAAATTCACTTGCTGCACTACACAATTTACCAAGCGGGATATGTACGAGTACGTGTTAAAGCTGTACTGAAATAAATATGCTTGTTTTTTTATTGTTCTGAAGTAGCGGGACTTTTGGTTCTTTTTTAAGATTCAAAATTGATTCATTTCATATCAACATTTTTTTATATTGCTCCAACATATGCCAATTTTAACTTAACATGATTGATTATCATGTTGTTTTAACTAGATGCAATGCTAATTTTTAAAACTAAATAAAATGAGCTTTTGTTCAGATATTTACAATGACTTGAAATCAAAATTTTTCCATGTTGATTTTACATTGGGTTTTTTTTTCTGTGTGATGCTACTCTCTAACCCCATAATTTACTTTTAACTATTTGACGGTTTTAAAATATTAAAAATACACATTTGTTTTAGAGTATATTAACTATCAAAATCAATTTTAAAAAATAATATAAAGATATTACAGTAAAATTTATTGAATAATATAATACGCACAAAAACAAAAGTGTGAAAATGAGGACCAAGTTTTTCATATGTACAAATCCAACCCATTTTTAGACAACTTCCTAGCTTGGTAACGTTTTTCCCATAATCCTTTCCCATATTAGAAAGTTAAAAAAAGTTTGTCAAGGTAGCAAGTTTCCTAGAAATGGGATGGTATTGTACATATGAAGAACTTGATCCTCATTTTGATTTCAGTACATTTTACGGCCGAAATTTGTGGATAGGAACCTGGCGTTATTTTCACATTTATGTTTTTGTGCGGATCTGGCCTACTACCTGTATACCAAATTTCAGCTCTCTAGCTATAGTGGGAGTGTCCCATACAAATAAGGGGGAGTTCTTTTTATGAAATATTGATTTTTTAGCAATTAAAATTTTTTTAATTAAAATTATTCCAGTTTTTAGATTTTATGGGTAATTTTTAAATTTGTGCTAAATTCAAAATTTCGGCAAAATTTAAAATTTTTCGCAATATTTTGATGAAATTTCGGTTTTTAAAGGAATTCGGTTTTCTTTGTTAGTTATTGAAATTTTTAGGTTTTTTAAAAAAAGTTTTTAGTTCGGTTTAACAATTTATGTCCGTATGTTATCTGGAGACTTTTATAGCAAATTTGATAAGGATTCATAATATGGAAATTTTATGGGTTTATGTATAAATAAGTGTTTCCCCGTAAGAGTGAGAACACCCAAAAAATGGGTAACTTATGGACCGATATGGTTGATTTCCAATAGCGAAAATTCTTTCGAACGCGATGATCAAATGATGCAATTTTTAAGATTCTAGGTTGTCTTAGTGCCATTGAATATAATATCGGACAGACAGACGGACATCGTTAATTGAACTTTCCCAACTATAAGGATCTAGAATATATATACATTGATGGGTCGCAAATGAATATTGTAGAAATTACAAACGAAATGACAAACCCTTATGTACCCTTTTAATTTTTGGGAATGGTATAATAACTGTGCTTGATGCCTATTTAATAAAGTTTTCGTTTTGTAATAGTTTTAAAAAACGAAAAATGACACTGAAGATGGCTTATAGCCGAAGCCGGTTGTCTCCAAACGAAAATAAAGGGTGGCTGATGAATTTTGCTATATTAAGAAACTGAAATAGCTGTTTTTGTAGCGCACGAAATTTATTTAACCTTTTTTCAATGTGCCATTGAATTGTATTAAAAAAAGTTTAATTCGGCTTAATTTAAATGCCCGCCCTTCTCATCGACGCAGGTGTTCATTTCAGCCCGCAAAGTTGAGGCTGGAATTGGGGTTATTGTCGCTCGAATTGATTGTTTAAGTTTATCCACATTTGCCGGTTGCGATATGAACACTTTCTGTTTACAATAAGCCCACAATAAAAAGTCTAGTGGATGGTCAGCCCTCCTGGGGGACCAACGGAAGGTTAATTTTTTTTTTAAATCAGCCTGTTAGGGAATTTTCTGCGTAATTCGGCCATAACCGGCTGCGCTATGCGTGCATTTGCACCTTCTTGTTGAAACCGCACAGAGCTTAAAATAATTGTATTTTGGCGTAGCTCCGGATTGAAAAATTTGATTAGCATGCTCAAGTAACGGTCCGCTGTGTCCGTTTTGTTGAAAGAAGTATGGCCCGACAATACAGCGTAAAGAAACTGCACACCCCACTGTGAGGCGAATTGGATGCAATTCCCTCTCATGCAGTATTTCTGGGTTGGAAACCACTCCATATGCGACAATTTTGTTTGTTTACGTTGCCGTTCAGATCGAAATGAGCCTCATCCGACTTGAAAAGACAATTCAGCAAGTTCTCGCTTTTCAAGCATCATGGTAAAATTCCAAGCGAATCGTTTAGTTAATATGTTTATTAGCCATTTGAATTTTGTTGGGGAATAAGTTCAAATCCTTATGAATTATTGTCTGCAAAGTCTGCCTACTGACACCCATTTGAGCAGATAATCTCTTTGTTGAAACACTGGGGTTGCTTTGTATGGCATCAGCTACGTCAGCAATAGTTTACTGTGTTCGAACGGAAGGTATTCGATTATAAGGCGACTGTTCCACACTCTGCAGAATTATTCACTAGACTCATAAAGATCCATCTGTTCGGAGGATCGCCACCAAACGTGCAACTATATTCTCATTGAACCAAAACTACTGACTCTAATGCGTGATAGCGGCGGACAATTCAGAGTCACAGTTTTTCATTTTACTTAGGTAGAAAAAAAGTTAAGTTTTCCTTTGTTAGCGGGTTTCATCAGTCGCCCTGCATTTAAAATCTTGTTATACAAAAATTAGTATACATTATAATCTGTCTTATTTCCAACGAGTTTTGCTATTTCAAACAGTACAGTTTTTTTAAATATATTTTTTTAAGTAAGACTTAAGAAAATACCTAAAAATAGTGACTGTTCACAAATTACATAAGCGAAGTAGTGTACAATATAAAAATAATTAAACGTAATTTTTGGTAATGGTATTATTTGCAAAAAAAAAAAGTGGAAAAGTGGCTTTAATGTTTTTGGCAACGCTACAAAAAGTTAATACTAAATAAGAGGTATTTCAAGGATATGTTCAGAATTCGGGAACTAAAATTTTTTTAGAAGTCTTGTTGATATTAAAATCCCGAGATAAACATAAAAATATAAAAAGCACGTGGCCGATCATACAAAGCAGTGTTTAAAAATCATAAACTTTTTCGAAAGAATCAAACATTAATTTCAATAATTACTCGCAGAGTATAACACTCGTACATATAATAAAATTATGCAAAGCCTTATTATGGCTTTGTAAACTTTAAAATTTTAAAATCAATGTATGTATTTAAAATTAAACACGCATTCAATTGACTTTATTTTTAGGAGGTAACAGCAGATATATTTTTTTTATTGTACGAGTATTTTGGTGCTATATTACCTTTGCAGGCTACAATTACCAAATTAGTGTTATAATTATTGAGTGCCTTTTTATTATATGCAATTTTAAATTAAACAACTAATAACGAACTGGAGCATCAAATGAGTGGGTGACCTACTTTCCAATGTTATTTAGATGGTAGAATATTGTACAGGCTGTCCGCCGGCATGTTGGTAATCAATAGTCTTGACATCATATTTGGCAGTCGTGAAGTAGAGACGTGGCAAATTTATTATGGAAAAATATTTGATAAACCAACGTGTTTTAATCGTTAAAACATTTTATCAAAATCAATCATCGATTAATGTGACGATGAGAAAGATACGTGAAATTTCTGAGAGAAACAACGTGCCAACAAGACGAATTATTAATCGTGTAGTGAATGATTTCGAAGAAAGAGGGACTGTAGCTGATAGGCCTAAGCATGGACCACAACGTACTGCAAGATCGCCTGAAAACATTACTGCTGGTCAAAAAAGTGTTAAAAACAAGTTATTTCAAGGAATGGGAATATCTAAAAGGCAAGGATTATGCAAACAAACCAGAAACGCTGGAGCAACTCAAACAAAATATTCGTGATGAAATTAATGAAATGCCGCGTGAAATGTGTGAGAATGTAATGAAAAATGTGTTCAAAAGTGCTCGCATTTGTGAGGCTAACAGAGGCGGACATTTATCTGATATATATTTATACAATCCATTCTCTTTCATTTAATCAAAAATTATAAACAAACAAAGTAGTATACCTTTCCAGCGGACACCCTGTATATATTTGATCACACTTACATGTTACATGTTAATGAGAAGACAATTATTCAACAAATTAAAACATTAAAAGATGGTAGTATATTGTGTATAATTGATCACACTTTCATGTTATATGCTAATTATTTAGCAAATTGAAACATAAATGAACTGAAACAGTATTTTGTCTATGCAAAAGTTGTCAGAGAATCTTCATCTGTTCTCAAGTTGTCTGAATTTATTAACTTCCTTAAAAATGTCTGTTTATAACATAAGATTTCCGTACGCAACGCCGATAAAATATAAAAACAGAAAAATTTCTAAAAGTAAGGTCAGACGGGGCAAATATATGACGTGTCTGACCATACATTAAGCAACACAAACCCTGCTTTAAAACTTTCAATATCAAAAATAATATTTTCACTTGCCTATGAATTGAGGTCAATGTATACCATTTCTCGACATAAATAGAACTTGCCTAGACATTACTGCAAGGCCCCGCCAATAGTTTTTCTGTGCCCAGCTTCTACGATTTTTGGAAAATGAACGAAAATACTACGTAATATTTAAATATTACGAAGATAGAAAAGAGGTAGTATTCATGTTCGTTAAAAATAGAAAAACAATTTTTTTGCTTAATAATTTTATATTCAGGTTTTTTTTAATTTTATTTGTAAAAAGTTTTATTTCAAGTTTCAAATACAAATTAATTAAATATCAGTTTGAGGCCAAAAAAACTTTTTTCAAAATTACTACTCATAAAAAATTTGGAATCCTGGCAACACCATCACATTTTTAAGTTAATGTTGCATAAAAATGCCTCAATTGATCCGAGTAGTCAGATTTATAAATAGGTTCTTAATGTTTTAAAGAAAATTAACGTTTCTTTTTTTATAAAAATGGCAGAATTAAGTGAAATTACCAAACGTACATTAATAACTAACAATTTTCACAACTTTATGAATGAAAAGGAGGGCTTTAAACAACAGAGGAAACCAGAGATGAAAACTTTGACGTTGGAAAATAGCTGGAATCAACTTTTTTGCCCCGGTCAGTCCCTAAAGAAAGAGACAAATATAACATTTAAAAATAATGCAGAAAATGATCAAAACCGAAGCAAAAAACCAGACATATTACAATGAAAATTTAACTTATATTTTAATATTTACAACATAAGTTATTATCTAAATTGTGCACTTGATTCATATAAATTTTTCAACAAAAGTGAATGGGAGCGGTCAATCAATTAAGAAAAAGACAGGTAGAGAAAGAGATCACTATATTCTCGTGTCACGTCTGCCTACTTTGTGCTTTAAAATATGAAGATGTAAAAATAGAACGGATAAGATTGGGGTAATATTTATATTGTATAAGGCTGTTAGTTTATGGAAGAACAATTGTTTCCCAAAATTAAAGATCATGGATGCCTGGTCGCTGATCACACCACATTGATCCTTCCCACGATTTGAATATAATCCACAGCCACCACTTGCACTCACGAAGGAGCCTCCCCAACAACCAGTCTGGGACTTGCATCCCAGGGGCTACTGATTCCCGTGGTACCAGTGTGTATATCGTATCTTAGAAGTTCTACCTGCTTTCAGTTTCAATCCCCAGGCAAGTTTTGTGGACTGGTATCCCCATCTCCCCTGGTAACAATAAGATATGCCTCCGCGGGTAACTTTATACCTACAATAAAATTCTTTCATGATAATCGTTTTTGAACACAATTTTGGTTTATATGCCTTTTGTAAGTTTTTATGATTACGGCTATCATTAGAAAGTAAGATAAATGAAAGAACGTATGATGCCATATTTCAAACTACTAAGGCAAAAAAGTTTTGTTTTTTGGACAGAAATTTTTCTATAATTCTTTTCAATATTAAAAAATTAAAAAAATATAGCCTAGAAATGAGATGGTATTTATTGTACATATCCAGAACTTTTAATCTCAGTACTTTGAACGGTTTAAATTTTTGGATAGGAACTTGGCGTTAATTCAAAATCTGCATATGTTGTTGCACGAATCTGAGTCCTTTTTCCAAGTTATTTTTTTGAATGTATATATTTGTATGTATGTGTAAAACTTCTTTTAACTTAAAGTTTTCAGTCGGTCGGGTTCGACCAATTTTTAACTCTCTGCCTAAAGTGGAAGTGTCCTATACAAATAAGTCTCCCTATGTGAAAAGTGCCAGTTTTCAGATATTTCTGATTAATTATTTCCCAAGGCCTACCTGCATACCAAATTTCAAAGTTCTCTAGCTATAGGGAAAGTAACTAAAATATTTTTACACCTTCATATCTCCGGAAGCTTTTATAGTAAAACTTTCAAGTTTTTATGAGGTTATCTATATGTTTCAAATTTCATTACTTTATGATTAAGGGAAACAAAGTGTTATGAGTGGGGGGAGCGTGAATGGTTTGGTGTAGTATACACTGTGTGCACTAGGCCTGAATTTGGCATTAATTCATCAAGTTGAAATTAATAAATTAACCGTTCCTGTGTTACGGCGCCGATTTTATAGCATATAAATGTATTTTATAAAATTATAACAATAGCGCATTTGAAACTACTCGTACCTATTAAAAGCATTTGAAATGAGATGACATGCTAATTAAAGTTATTTTTTTATATAAAAACACCAATAGAAACAGTTAATTTTATGCAAAGTGTGAATTTAATTAAATGCAATAATACTTGCACTATTTAATAGTAGGTTATTGTTATACAAAACTGCCCTTTTGATTTTCGTGCTCATTAACATGAACAGTGCTCATTAACATTATACATACCCACTTGACCAAGACGTTTGTTTATGATATTGTCTTCGAACATAAATCGACCATTTTCTTGTAAAACTTTCGAGATCGGCAATTCAACAAGAATCGAAAAAAGCTTACCTGCCGTTTAGTTCGATTTTAAATACATGTATAATGCTTTTGAAGGTCCGCTAATGATATTAGGAGCGAAACATCAATACCTATTATTCGTAATCATTAAAAACTTCCCCAGTGAATTGTTTTTGATGTCCACGAAAGTTTGCAAAAATTCATTTATCAATATTTCTAATTGTTTACGAAAGACAACTTAAACGAGATCACATTGGTAATAGTTTAAAAACGAAGTGGTTTTCGTTTGTTTACTAAGTTTCTCTATAACCAGGATAATCAAAATACTTTTTGTGAATCATCTGTAAGATATGAGCGAAGACGAAAGAAAAACAAATACAAATAGTACAATATTTATTTGTCGAGATTTTATCGGAAAAATTGTGATATGTTATTATATTACAATATGTTGTTAGCTTTTAACTTTTTAAACGTTAAAAAAGCATTCTACACATACATGACAAATAGTCTCTTTTAATTTTTGAAATATCGCTTGTCATATGAAAAAAATACTTTTTAAGTTAATTTATTAAATTTTTCAAGCTTGAAGATCTTTTTTTTTTATTCTTTAATATATCTTTCGATATTCCGCTACTCCATTGTATAGCATCATCAGGAAATAAAATATTTTTTATAACAACCAAAACCAACAAACTAAAATATACATAACTATAAAAAAATATTTGTCACTAAAATTAAAAAAATTAGCATTAAAAGTAATTTTACATTTCCACAAAAATAATTCAAAGGTTTTTCAATATTTACAGAAAACAAAATATTAACATTAAAACTAAAATAGTTTTACATTTGTAACAACATGTGGTCGCTACGATAGCAAGCCCAAAATAAAATGAGGTTGTACAACACCCTCATTAACGTGGCAACCGCAATAAAACCTGCCAAAAAATGAAGACTTTTTGATTTTTCGTACTACCGACGCAGAACTTAATACAACGAGCCCAAAAACATTGCAATCTCGTGCACAACCTTCTCAAGTTGTACCAACGGTCGCATGATCTATTTCTTGCTTTATGCTGATGATTTATTTGCCTTGTTGTTGTCTCACACTTTATTTAATTCCTGGTAATTAGTCTGTTATATCGTTGTTGTTGCTTCTATGTGTATTTAATTTCCTGGTAACTTGTATGAGCTTATAGTATATGTATGTATGGGTATAATAACGAAAAATATGTAATAAATATTTGATAATGTTTTAACATTTAGTTTGGTTTTTTTTCGAGTTCATTTCTTTCATAATAAAAGATTTAAAAAAAACCCACGCCTGACTAACAAAACTTATTGCTTATTTATTTAAATGTTCAATACATTTTCTAATCTGAGTGAATAAAAATAGTTATCACTAATTTAAATATGTATATTATTATTTACTTTTGGCGATAAACTACTCGAATTGATTTTTTTTAATCATGTAATTCTGACAAACTCAGAAAAACTACAGAAATTTTAAAAAATTTGATAACGCTCAGTTTTACCAAAATCTATATAAATTAGATTGGAGGGAAAATGAACACATCGAAAAGTCAATATATGTATACATACACACTCGCACGAGTGTGACTGCTTTTTAGCTGTGGGTTGAGGTAAAACCCAAACTCTAAGGGAAATAAAATTTAACATACACACAAATGCATTTTTATCAAATTTTCTTAAACAATAATGTTGCTATAATCTTTAATTACTCGCACCTGGCATCGATGTTAATCTCTACAAGTTATTTATTATACACATAATGTTGTTTTGTTTGACTTATCTTTAGTTTAACTACAGATATACGTGTTCAATAAACAATATCACAATAAAAGCAAATTTTTGAGGGTTTTAGAAGCTAGAAATCAGCAAAAGTTCTTACAGCAACAAATTACTGCAAAACGTCAAAAAAGCCAAAAGCAGTTCTAATTAAAAAATTGTTAGAATAAAATCATAATAAATATGATATTTTTTATAAAACTTTACCTTTCTCATAAACATTAACACTGAAATTTGTACAAAATTATTGAAAAAACTAAACAAAGTAGGTAGACATTTTAGTAAAGATTTAAAATTTTTTTCAAGTTTTCTTAGTATTATTTGTTCCCACACGCTAACCACAAAAAATATAGCACACCAAACTTTTTCGTAAAATTTTATAAATACGTTCTTAAATCACAAGATTTAGAATACATATATGGTCCTGTTTCATATGTCAAATGGAATTGTAAAAGAAATTTATAGTCAAATAATTCGGGAATTAGCTGTTCTACACTTAAAATATTTTTCCCTTCGCCTGTATGTTTGTAACAATATAATAGAATTTTTTGGACGATTTTTACCAGTTTCCCGAAATCTAATTAATTTTAAACAGGGACCGCAATTTTTTTTTTCGTTATAGTCTAAATATAATTGTTATTGCTTGAATTTTACTGTTTGGAGCAGGAATAATTGTTGTTTTCTGATTTTTATTATTGTTTCTTGATATTTATTTTTGTCAGAAATAATTAATATTTTTTGATTTTTTTTTACAGAAAATAAATATTTAGGAAATTATGTCTAGGTAATTTTTTATTCCAACTCATTTTATTATTAATAATGACGGTGCATCATCAGGAATTCTTTACCCAACTTTTTAGAAAAACTTAAAAGTCTTTTGCTCGAAAATCTTTAGACCAAATGAGAAATCCAAAGAAAATCAAGACAAAAACATTGAAAGTTTTAATAAACAGTACCAAAAAAAAAATTCATTTTATTATTCTTACTTGTCTTACTACGTTTAGTTGGTTGTTTGCCGATTCTAAATGTAGCTGTAAGCGGTAAAAAAATGAAAACATCGCATCTATAATTTGCTTTGGATAGAAAAGCAAAAATGAGCATCTGATGCCATTGTTTGCACAAGCTTTTGCATATTTATTATAAGAAGAATTTTTGGGATCTTATTGTTTCTATTTAGAAAATTATTTCTAGCTAATTATGTATCCCCACTTATTTTATCATTAATAATGCAATTTATTGTTAAGCCTGGATATAAGTGAGTATCTATGCGTATTTCGCTGGTTGCTTAGACCAGCTCATCAGAAAACTTTTACCCAACTTCTTAGAAAAACTTAAACGGCTTTTGCTGCTGTCATTTTGCCTTGGTCCGAACTTACGCAAAGAAAAAGTTCCTGTAAGAAAAATGAAATTTATCTCTAATTAGTCCTCTCAATTGCCCGATAATTGTCTTCTTTGACACTATTGGGCTTTGGGTAAATTTGGGTGACTTCATTAACGACCTATAACAAACTTTTTTTTTTGTTCCTTTGAAAGCTGCTAATGTTAAATATATGTACTTAATTTTCAATTTAAATATACATATCAGTAAAATTTAATTTTGTACTATTTTTCTTTTAAGCTGTGTTTACGTAACGTGTACAAGACATACGGAATGTCAAAATTGTGATCCATATGGTATGTCAAAATCAGTGCTTTTCATATCGTTTATAATTTTTGTGTTGAGATGTACGTAAATATGACATGATCTCTCGTTCTTGAAAACAAAAATAAAAGTCCAACCGATTTTCAAAGTGTTTTTGTGCGTAAAACATAAACAAATTTGTATTTTAATTTATTTTAAATAAGAAATAGATGTCAACAGCTACTGTTGACAACAACACAGTAATTACAAAATTGTTCGGTAAATCACGGGCATGTACAGCAATTAAGAAGAAATTAATTAGGAAAATAAATGATGGAAATTGATATTGAAAGTAAACCGAAAATGGTTAATATATTTTCTAGGGATGGCTCGGCAATGCTTTTTGCTGATACGATACCGATACACCGATATGCTAGTGAATTAAAATTTAAAGTAAATTAAATAAAATTTATAATGTACGCGCTGTACACATCGCACACTAAATCAAAAACTGTAATCGTTCTGATTGTTTTTTATGTTTATGTTACTTGTCTTGATTACCTCGTCAACTATATCACATTTTGTGTTTTTTTGATTTGTGACTGTGTTTGATTTACTCTGCGATACGCATGTATGTTAATATATCGTTATCGACAATAAAAATATCGGCCATACCAATATATCGGAATTTCCTAATATTTTCATAAATTTCTGATTATTTCTTTTACCAAAATTCTTTTATATTATTATAATATTTTCTTTTGTTCTGCGTTTTGAGTTCTAATAATTTAATGTTGCTTAGGAAACGGCTCCCAAAATTAATCAAAAATTATCAAACCTTTTTATATCGGTTTTAATAATTAATAAAGAATGCTTTTGGATTTATCTTTCAAACTCTTGGTAATAATTAATTGAATAAATCTGTTCATTTTTCACTCTTTTATATAACATTTAGTACACATGGCCATGGATATGAACAATGAAATATGTACATATTATTTCGTATGAAACAATTTTACTTGCATGTTGCTATACCAAGTTTTAAGTATGAGATTTGGTTTTTATTACAATACAGAAAAATGCAATTCTTCGGCTAGTTAAATGGAGCGCAGCATATTCGGCATCCGCAATACGTCACTAGCTTTATGCTGTTAATATCACCTAATTAATATGTATTCTTAATAAATTTTTTTTAGATAAATGGACTTAATTATAAATAAAATTATTTATTTTTAATAATTAAAACTAACTATTAACATTATTTCTTTTACCTATAAGGTATAGGTATAAGCCTCTGACCATAAGATTATAAACGGGAATTAGAAATATATTTTTTATTTTGGCCTACGCCAATTTTCTAAACTAACATATGTTACTGCACACAAGTTACTCGTGTATTTCATAGGGATCAGACTATGTGCATACGGTTTCCATATGCAATTTCGACATTCCATATGACTTGTACGCGTAATGTAAACGCAGCTTTAAAAATTAGTAAATACCAGCTCAACTTGACTGAAAAAATTGGCAATAGTCAAGGTTATAAATTTCAACATATTTTATATCGCATGCATTTTTAGTAAACAAAAATATTTTAGTAAAAAATCCTTTCACTATATAGAGTTTTTATCAACATCATTAAAACGTTATTTGTTTGAAAATCTAATGAAAAAAAAATTAATTTGTGTCCTTCATTAAAAACTTTGAACTTTATTATTTTTATGTTTTACAGTTGTGGTTTTATCTCCTTTATATTGTGTTTTTTTTTCTTTTTCTTTTAGATAAGTAATTTTCTTTTTGTGTTACTACCGCCAGTATTAATGTATCTATTCAAAGAATATGGTCGCTTCGTTACACAAGGCATTCATGTACTTTGGGCTCTGCTTATAATTGTTGGTCTTAGTTCCATGTATTTTCATGCTACTTTAAGTCTCATAGGTCAACTGTTGGATGAATTGGCCATATTATGGGTGTTTATGGCAGCATATTCTCTATTTTGTCCTCAAAAGTATTTTCCAAGATTTTGTAAAAGTAACAGGTAAGTAAAAATTGCTATTATAAATATTACTCAATTTACATTAACCTTCCTGCATTTGCCTTCTTTGTTCATAAAACATACTTTATTTACTTTACTTGATCCCTTCATCCAGTGCTGTTCTCGATTGAATGATAAGCATATTTGTAGTGATAATGTCTTAACCATAATTGTGACAAGAACAACAAAATAGCTAATTTGGGTTTCAAATAGAAGCGCATTTTGTTTTAGGTAACTATGGTAGTTGTTATGTCTGTACACTCCTGTTCAATTGTGTTTTAATCTTAAGAGCATATCATACTTGTTAAAAGTGAAATACAACAGTATTTTTTTAATAATATTAAATTTTTTCCAAAATTCAGAAAAAAAACATTTTTTTTGTTCACTTGGTTATACCCTTTAAACTAATTTTACCTAAACACTTATTATTCATAACTTGTGTTCAATACCTATCATTTTATTTATTTATATAATTCCAAACATTTTAATAGTAGGTGTGTCCTCCACAGTTTATTTGATATATGATATTTTAGTCATAAAGTGACTTTTAAGAGCCCAATGATATTTCTTTCCAACATTCTTTAATGACTTGATTAAGTGACTAATTGTCATAGAGTTGTCTTTCTCTTTCATATACCTTCCGTGTAAGCCAACCCCAAACGTTTTTAATTAGGTAAATTCTTTTATAGTTCTGGCGTTATGTGTAAAAGCAAAATCGATCGAAAATACTATTTATTTCTGTAAAAGCCATAGTACGTTACATCACTCCACACCATAATACTGGCGTCCTTTCTACTGTGGCGGTGATTCAGAAACAACTCGCGTTTTCTTAAGTCATGGAAATATAAATTTTATCCATCTGGTTCCTCCAGGTTGAAATTCTTTCACAACTTTCCAATCATTAAAGTGATTCCTTTCTTGTACACCTCACGCATCGATTTTGTTTCTCAACATACTGTTGTGCTTCCCCAAATTTTGATACCGAAAGGATTAATTTTAACGCAATTTTCTGAATTGTTCTCAATTTAAAAAAAAAAGTGTTAAAAACACCGTTGCATTTTTCTTGGTGATGCGCTTTTGAGCCCAAATTAGTACACTGGTAGTTCAATTTTTGTTCTACGCATAAAATATCAAAATGTATCGCCTGCTAAGTAACAAAAATGTAATGTGGGTCTAATCAGTTGATCAGGAGTGTATGTATGTACATGACAATGAAGATTTAAAAAAAGCCATGTGGAAAGGAGCAGAGTATATTCGAATACGTGATATTATTCTAGGGAATTCGCGAGATAAAATTAATTTTAATTATATATGAAAATATCGATTGTTAAAAGGGAACTAATCTAGTTTAGGGCAGCAGTTTCAAAAACGAAATAGCGCAAAATGGGAATCATATGAAAACTTATTATAATTTGTACCTTAAAACTTATTATATTTGCGTAGAAAGTATTTAACCCACTGGGGGCCATCTGGTTATAAATAAATTGTTTGGTATTTTGACCTTGCTGAAGTAAAATATGTACATAGTACGAGTAGTTTTAAGAAATTTTAAATAGAAATGTATGTTGTACACCGCCTTCGGCTAATGGATTTTATCTTCTATATCCAGCCTTTCGTCGGTCGCAAAGATTTTCGCTGGATGATATGACAAACACCCGTTTCGGTTACTAAAAATTGCTTGCATAACCCGCAGGACACAAGGATTTCCTTCCCTATGGTGGCTTCGCTTACTACAGATTCCGAGCATGATCGGTCTTGCCAGTTCTGTTAATTTAAAATGTAACTTTCGTTTTCGTGTTGAAAAGTTTCCTAAAATCAGTTTAAGTATTTTTGGTCCAAAAAACAAAAAAAGATTCACAATGAGTTAATTTCTTATCGAGATCAGTAATTGGTTCGGTAAGAAATTTTTTTAGCTTTTATGTGATACCCATTTTGTCATATACATAAAAATTTTTGGAGGTCCGGAACTCCGAAAATAGGCGTCGTAAGCAACTTTTTTCATTTTGGAGCTGTTGCCCCAAATTAGATTTAAGACGGCAAAAGCGACGTAGTTTTCACTAATTTAGGAGTTGAATTAAAACCGCTTGATGATAAGCTTAAAATCAAAATAGGAATAAGAATAAAATTAACCCTATACTTAAGGAAGATTTAAAAATACATTCGCAATAAAGAGAATTATCGGAGCGATTGACTAACCGCTATATTGGTATTACAGCACATGCACAAAAAGATACCACTAGGCCCCTCACATTGTATATGAACAGAAAGGTAAACTACAGCATTAATATAAAGGCTCGAAGTTAATCTAGTGATATTTGTTGAAATCCATACATACATAAATATATTCAGGACTATTACACATTTCCGAAAGTTTGAAAAATCCCTTTGAGAGGATTTCATATGATATAGTTACACATATGAATCGAAACAAATATGAACGGCCATATGCATAACATGGCGTCTTCACTAACCATAAATCTGTTCATCCATCACACATTTTGCTGCTCGCACAGAAAAATGGCTAGTCAAGACAGCCGCTGTGCATGGTGACTTCATGCTCAAACAGAGTTGTCGGAACAATAGTTCGCACATGCCATTACACAAACAAAATACACAGAGCAATAAAAAGTATGAATGTGTGTGTGCGCTCGTCTGTAAACACCTGTACATAAGCTATGCTAAAAGCATGCATACAATTTCGATGAGAGACAAGAAATTATGATCAAACTACATGTATTCTTCAAGCAGTAGATCACGAACACATTTTCTCTCGTTATTTTGCCGACACTCTCTCAATGTGCGAACAAATTTATCGTTGGATGTACTGTATTCTAGTTAACTATAATGTCAATTACGCTTAGCAGCTCGTTGCCATAGAGTTTATGCTTAATGGCTATTAATACGTCTGCTAACTTGATACATATCAACTCTGATATTTCAGGGAATTTTCCAATTCAAGAACCTCTCATTTTTACACGTTCACAATTTAATGAGTCTTTGCTTTTTTTTTTTGCATATAATGTCTCTGACATAAACCGCTGTTATATTAAAACTGAGCAAATGGTTAGCAGTTCGTTGTCGATGGCTTAACAAATTAGTAATGAAGAGACTATAATTGCTAACTTTTTGTTATTCATATGGCTGCAAATGTTTTTAAATATGTAATGACAAAAATAAAAAATAGCAGGAGAACGCAGTTAGGATTTTTCAAAGAACGTATGGTCTTGCCAGGTTAATATACTTTTGATTTCAGCTTTCTTCAATGGATTATTGTTCGATTTTGGTAACAATACCATAACTTTTTTAACAACAAAGCTTTTTTTTACCACAATATTTACAAATAAGGCATTTGAAATGTGGAAAATAATGTTATATAACTAACAACTAATGATTGATAACTGTCATTAATTTGCAAATGGCACTGTTAAAATAAAATATACATGAATTTCTATTACTAAATTTTCAAGGCTTGGAAGTTCAACTAAATAAGTAATTTTTGGATTGAAATTTACCATTGATTTAAGGAACTAAGCAAGATTAAAACCATCTACTTAATGGTCCTTTTTTGGAAAGCTATTTTATAGTGTACTCAAGATATCTGCTATCCAAAAGCAACAAGAATTTGTTATTACATTATTATTTGCTAGGTGAGGTAAGAACAAGGAATATTTGACCTATAAGAGAGTTCAAGTATTTTCAAAAATATCTTTCAAACTGCATACGTTTTTATAGTTTGAAGCTGGTTTGTACAAGTTAGTTTTCTTTATACATTAGGGAAGCCAACCGATTTTTCGGAATTAATAATGTTCCGCTTTAAGTCTATCATTTAACAGTTTTGAAGAGCACAAAAGAAGAAATAAGCACGAAAGTTCTGTATAGTATTATTTTTTGGTGCAGTCAATAGGCGCAAAATTTATTTAAAAATATTGGTGGCTATTGACAATTTACTATTTTTCTTATTTATAACGTCTATAGAATTAAGAAAATCAATCGAAGGTTGTAGTTTTGAAGTTCCAAAAGCTAGAGAGACAAGACAAAGTTTATGGAATATTTTCTAAAATACAAGAAAGATACTACGTATACACTATTGCAAGTAATTACTTACATGTGGCAACGGGGGTGAATGTTAATTTAAAATCCCCTTTTAATCATATTTTATTTAATTTACATACATATGTATGTGTTCATATAAAGTTTTCCAATACAGACTGTTATATTACTAACATTTACGTTTCTTTGCAATTGTAGACGTTTGTTTAGTGTACTAATGTTTGTATTCGCACTAACAGCAACAGGACTTTCGATATGGAAGCCGATAGTTAATGCTTTTGTATTAATGGCAATGGGTGTACCCACAATGGTTATGTTATACAAGGAATTAAAGAGGTAAGTTCTATTTACACACACAGTAATTAGTAACTAATAATTCTTAGGTTAATAAGTACAACTAACTGTAAAGCAGGAATGGGAACATGTACAGCATATTAAAATGATACTAAATCTAATTTATTAAAATTGAAAACGCTGAGCTTATTTCAATTATCCTAATGGTGTAAATTTTAATCATGGTTTTCGATCGAGTTTTCAACTAAGTATTTGTTATTAAAACGTGAAAGGTATTTCTGACAAAATTTATAACACTAATATTCATATTTTGTTTTGATAAATAAGTGAATTTTGAGAATTAATATGATTTTCAATGTCAGATCTCTTATGTTATATTCACTGTCGCCAGAATTGTTAAAGGAAAAATTCATTAAAATCTGCGGCTTATTTTTAAAAATTTTCAAACCCCTTTACTTATTTCTTTATTTTTTATAAAATCAATGTTCATTTGCATGTGAAGTTCATTGTTAATAAATGTGTAGTGTGTTGCAGATCTTTTTTAACAATTATTGTGGTAATGTACAGCTTGAGGTCCTTGTTTTATAAATAATTGACAACAAATATATGTTGTTTTATTATTTACTTTTAATTTAATTTATTATAAAGGTTATTTCTCTTCTCGTGTCAGCCGACATTTGTTATTTATGTTACTGCTATAAAGATATACAAATTAATTAGTCAAATATATATCAAATATTAGTCAAATATAAATCACAAAGAGATCGGAGTTTACAAATTACAAAATACAGGGTGGCCCAACATTAACGAAGGGGTATGAATTCGTTATATTTAAGAAATAAGTATTAAAAAATTTTTTTTAATACAGTACATAAATGGGGAATATTTTTAGTTTAGTTATGAAAAATAATATCTCGCAAGTGGTGGCCATTTTCTGCTTCGCAAATTCGTGCTCTTTCCAACACATTTTCCATAACCTTTCGCAAAACTTCAGGTGTTATGTTGTTAATTTCGTTGCGTATATTGCTTTTTCATTGCTGGATAGTTCTTGGCTTATTAATGTAAATTTTTTTTTTCAAATAACCCCAAAGAAAACAGTCTGGAGCGGTTAAATCCGGTGAACGCGAAGGCCAATTAAAATCACTTCTACGCGAAATAATTCGTTCACCAAAGATGTCCCGTAAAAGAGCCATTGTATCCCTTGCAGTAGTCGCTGTGGCTCCATCTTGTTGGAACCATTCTTGCGGATGGTTTTCCATGGCTGGCCTTAAAAATGTTCCAACATTGTCCGATATCTGACACCATTGATGTAAACGGCGACCCCGTGTTCATTTTCAAAAAAATAAGGACCAATTATCCTTTCCGATGAAATATCGCACCAAACCGTACACTTAGATGGGTGTAATTCTCGCTGTTAAACTACTCTCTGATTTTCTGTAGCCCATATCCCGCAGTTTTGCTTATTAACGAACCCACTTAATTGGAAATGGGCTTCGTCGCTCATAATTAAATTAAGAATAAAATTATGATTTTCTTCTGCTTTCTTCTGCTTTGGACAAGCGGAATCTTGTATGGAAACATTCGTATTGTGTGCACAATTCTCTGCAGCGAAGCTCGTGAGAGGCCAAGTTGTGTCGAACGCCTCCTGTTGGGCCACCCTCTATTTACAAATTTCATTAGGTTTTAAATAATCTTATGAACGAATTCCGTACAAAAGATTTATTTTCTTAACGCCTTGCAACTTTTGTTTTTTTAACCTTTACGTGACTCTGTCGACATTTACCGATGAATGTGGTAAAATTTGATAGCTTAACGATCTTATTTAGAGTTCGAAAAACTTAAGCATAGATAGCAAGTGTGAGTTCAGGCATTTCCTTCCAAAAATTTACCAACTTTATTTCTTCTTCTTTGTGAAATAAGTTTTGATTAAATTTGTTTCTATACTATAAATAGCAAAAAGTCATTAAGTACATTTAAAAGTTGTTGCTTTTTTCTTTTGCTTTTATTTTCTCTTGTAAAAGATCGATATTTTTCATTATAACATGACAGGAGAAACCAAAATTAAGACGCACGGTATTGCACCAGGCTAAGTTCAGGCCTAATGCACACAGTGTGTGTGTGTTTATCCCTCTCATAACTTACTTCCTTTAATTATTAAATAATGAAACTTGAAACATAATAACTCTACATATATGTAACCTGATAGGCCAGTGTTACAATAAAATCTTTTCGAGATATAAAGGTGTAAAAAGTGTATATTTTGGTACCTATTCACTGACTCCCTCATCAATATTATGGAACACTTCCACTATAGCTATAGAGCTAAAATTTAGTATACAGAGGTCTGGGAAAAAAAGTAAACAGACAAGTCTGAAAATGTGCAGTTTTTATCAAGAGGCACTAGGGTGTACCCCTATTTGTATGGGATACTTCCACTATAGCTAGAGAGCTAAAATTTGGTATACAGGTAGGTCTGGGAGAATAAGTAAACAGAAAAATCTGAGAGCGGGGGGGACTAGGATGTCCCCTAATTTGTATGGGAATTTTCCACCATATCTAGAGAGCTAAGAGTCATCAGAAAAATCTGAAAAAGTACAGTTTTCATCTTGGTGGACTGATTACTTGTATGGAGCATTTCCAATATATGTAGAGAGTTGAAATTTCATATAAACAAACCGTGTGTAAGCTTTAAGTTAAAAGAAGATTTATACATACGTTTACAAAAAAAAAAATCTTGCGAAAAAAGGATTCAGATCCGCACAAAAACGTAAATGTGGAAATAATACCAAGTTTCCATCCAAAAATGTTAGCCATTAAAAGTACTGAGATCAAAATTGACATGTACAATAGGAAACTTGTTAGTTTGGCAATATTTTTTATCTTTAATTATAGGAAAATGTTATTAAACTAGCAAGATGCCTAGAAATTTGATGGTATTGTACATATCAAGAACTTAGTCATCATTTTGATCTGATTAATTTTAACGACCGAAATTTTTGGATAAAAACTTGGCCTTATTTTGACATTTATGTTTTTGTGTTTATGTGTTAATTTATGTTGATGACTTAGTGGTCGCTGCTATAAATGATCAACATAATACATAAGTCTACAGAATGCTTAATAAAAAATTTGAAGTGAACAGGCTTGGAGCCATTTCCCAATATCTCGGGATGGAAATTATAAGAACGAATGAACATAACTACAAGATACGACAATATATTGATAAAATTTTGATTAAACTTAGTTTGCAAGATGCAAAATGCTCGAAGTACCCCCTTGTTCCGTGTTACGGGAAAAATGATTCTGATCTATTACTACGGCATAATGAATACCAAAGTTTATTGGGCTCTTTACTATACATATCAGTAAATACACGTCCCGATATATCCGCAAGCGTGGCAATATTAGCGAGGAACGAGCTAAAACGTGTAGCTAAATACCTAAAGGGAACTTCCGAATTGTATTTAAATCTGAAATGTTGTTCTAATACTAATACTAATCAAAATCAACTGGTTGGTTACGCAGATGCAAACTGGGCAGAATGCAGGATTGATAGGAAATCAAACTCTGGCTAGATATTTATGTTTAATGAGAGTGCTGTCATTTGGGCTTGTAAAAAGCAAACTAGTGTATCATTATCAACAACGGAAGCAGAATTTATTGTTTTGTCGGAAGCTGCGAAGGAAGTTACCTGGATCAGAAACTGTATGATTTAGGATGTCAACAAAAACGAAAGTCCAACGATAGTTTACGAAGACAATAGAAGCTGCCTTAATTTGATAAAAGATGAGAAGCTAAGCAATCGGTCGACACATATACATAGATACAAAATTTCATTCCGTGAAATACTACGTTGATCAAAAGATAATCAGTTGTGCCTATTGTCATTCTGAAGAAATGATTGCCAATATGCTAACCAAGCCTTTACCATCGACAAAGCTGAACATTCTTAGATTGAAATCTAATGTTTACTAATTTGAGGAAGAGTGTCTTTACGAGCATACAAAATAAAAAAAATAAAAAGTATTCCTTTATTTCTAAGAATTATGTTACAGTTTTGGATACTTATGAGACCTAAAGTTAGATTATAGACCGATCACTTAGAAATTTATTATATTAATAATTCTCTTTTATTTTCTTTCTTTATAGGGTACGGGATGAACGTGTCTATCGTTTAGGTTTGCGATCGACAGCAGTTTGGTTGTTAGCCGTAATTTGTTGGGTTAATGATCGCATGTTCTGTGATGTTTGGTCTTCAATAAGTTTCCCATATTTGCATGGGTTCTGGCATGTTTTTATTTTTATAGCTGCGTACACAGTTCTTGTTGTATACGCATATTTTTATGTAGAAAACGAACATCCACAGAGAAGGCCACTGCTAAAGTATTGGCCAGTTAATGAATTTGAGTTTGGTATACCTTTTATAAGTATACGCAATCCTGGTAAGGAGTTTAGAAATAATATTTAAAACCTCAATATTCCTTTTGAATTTAAGCAAGTGTGATATATGTAATCAGTACTTGTTAGGGGTAAACTTCTTTATGCATAGAAGTATGCTATTTGTTGACTAATATTAAATTATTTGTTTAAGCCTTTTAACGTTAAAAGTGATAAAACCCTGTTGCACAATTGTTTTTATTTATTGAAATACTTAAACACAAGTATAAATTTAAATTATTACTATTCAATTTAGGTAAATATATAGAATAGGTTAGAAAAAATATATGCATATAGTATATGACGAAGGTGCTTTTTAAAATAGATGAACGCGTTTTTTATATTTAACTAAGATACTTATACTAAAAAGACAAGACAATTTTAATTTTAATTACAATGAAATGTATTTAAAAAATAAATGAATTTAATAAATTATAATTAGATAGATTTATTTTTTACGTTCTTTTTATCAAACTAGAGTAACTTTAATCGAACATAAAAGCGATCCCTTCCATGACAGTTTAGGTAAATCACTCGGGGCAAACACTTATTCAATCTTATATACATACATGTACACAAATGTATGTAATTATAGAAGATAAAATAAAGTTTAACAATATAATTACAATTAGAAACTTGTCTAGCTTAAATAATGATGCTTACAATAAAAGGGCGAAAATACTCGCACATATATAATTAATTAATTAATTGATTTGGCTTATAGTGCGTTTCCATTTACGTGATTTGGTCCAAAAAGTGATTAGGTTTTGTGTTTTTGCTACTTGATTTCCCATACAATTTTCATATAAGTAAATCAACTCAAAAGGCTTGATTCGACCCAAAACATGTCGAAATTTATTTGTAGAACACCGTGTAGCTTGTATGATTACAAATGCAACTCTGGGTCATCCATTAATAGTGAATGATAAATTCGAAAAATTTGACAGTTTCCTTGGGAATGAATATATAAAAAATTGCGTGTAGCGACTTATAGGCAAAATAGAAAAAAGAACGCTGCTCGATTGTTGGCGGCACTGGCATGCTTGTGGGGGCTCCGGGCTTAGGTCGTCGTCTTAGTTTTTTTCCAGCTATCGGCTCTATCTGCATTGCAAAAAAAATCCATACCAGCTTTTAATCCTAAAAGAATATATGGAGCCCGCAACAAGCCTGAATGTTTCTAGAACACACCCCGATCACCTTCTTGCAGGTGTTATGCCAGGCATTGGGCCAACTAAATTCCTCATATTCATATGATGACACGGTGAGATCCGCCGACCTAAAGCGCGAGGGCAATGCCTGGCGTAACACCTGCCAGAAGGTGTGTGTTCAAGGAACATTCAGGCTTGCTTCGTGTTCCATATTTTCAGATTAAAGGCTGGCATGGATTTTCTTTGTAGTACCGATAGAGCCGATTGGTTGTAAACAACCACGCCTAAGACGACGAGCTAAAGCCAAGCTAAATTAATTAATGCGTTGCCATCTGTACGCCTACATCTGTATACAGAGTGCACACGACATGCGCTCATCTTGTTTTCGAAGAACAATAAAACACCATAAATAAAAAAAATTATATTTAAGCATTTGAAAAGTAATTACAGAAGTTAATCATCATTTTATTTAGTGCACCATTAGTTACCATAACCTCAATGGTATCTTATAGTATTTAACAGTTTTCATTCAACAAAAATAAAGTTTGTTAAAAACAAAACTTGATTTTGAAAGAAAACAAAATAACATCAACATCCAATTGAATTTAAAAACTCGAACACAAAAACAATTATAATGTAGTGAAAGCACTTAGAAATAAATGGCTCAAATCAACTCGTTTTGAGAATAATGGAAACGTACTATTATATCACCAAACATTTGCCTCGTCTAACTATACCAATTCTTTTACACTACCAAATATTAAGTACAACCATTAGAACCAGCTGAGTCTACAATTAAAAGTGCACCTGTACTTTTTGTAATGTGGAAATACTTTTGTAATGAATTTAAAATATAAACAGTACTAACAGTAGAAAACCTTCTTTTAATTTATTGAAGCAGACCGCTAACTTTATGGGTCCCTTTTCGGCCCCCTTCTTTCCTCGAATTGATTTCAGACAACCAATTTGATTTGTAATTTATTATTACCTTACTATCATTCGATTTGCAGAACCGGAAAAAATTGATTTCTACAGAAAAAAGTACTTAAAACACATTTTAAATAATAACAAACTTCAATATTTTTAAATTCTGACATATTCAGAATTGGGTTTGTAGAATATTTGACTTCCTTCAACAAAAACCTTTAATAGTATTTCAAACGCTGCAAAAAACAAATTCATTTAAATAAACTTAAATTTAAATAAAATGATACTAAATATCTAACTTTTTAAACTATGTACTTCATTAAAATTTAGCCATAGGCCAGAAATTGTCTTTAATTGCAATTCTCCTTCAACTTTAAAACAAAACTATGAGGTAAATGTATAAGTAACGTGATAGTTTTAAATTCGCGCAAGTTAGTTTCTGCAACTCACCGTCGTATTCTTCATTATACTTTTTTATGTTAGGATTTATACAAATTTCTGCACCGTTTATTGTATTGTAAGACTTATTTAAAAGCATATATAAAATTTGTCATTAGTTGCAACAAAAGAATATTATTTATTCTAAAATAAATCCCAAAAACTTCCTTTTACTCTTTACTACAAATTATAGAATTAAAAAATATCACAAATGTATTGATACATAAAATAAAGTTATTGAAACTTTAATTAAAAGGTTGTATGTAATTAGCTTAGAAATGTTTTATACCAAAGAAATAACGAAAATTATTATAGTATTATATTGAATCATAGGAAATAAGTAGACAAAACCAAATATATAAAGGAAACTTATTTTTAATTATAAGCAAAAGCGAATTATGGTTTTTTATACCAAGCCTAATTAATTATAAGGTGGCCGCATGAGGTTATAAATTCGCTTGTCACAACCTAACATCAAATACTGTTAAAATATATATGAATTTCATATAAATTTCTGAATTTAAAAATCTATATATATATAAAAGTGAAACTCTGTCTGTGTGTTAGCTATAGACTCCGAAACCGTAAAGCCGATCGGACTCAAACTTTGGCAAGTTGTTGTACACATTCCCGGGAGTGTTTATGGGTGGTAATTTAAAAAAGTGAGCGGGGCTACGCCCATCTATGTACATATACATAAAAATGAAATACGCCCATACAAAATAAATATTAATTTTTCAGCTACTTGCACTTAACCGATTTTTCTGAAACTTTGCACACATATTGAACTCTCATGATAATACAATTTCGTAATCAGAAAAGTGGGCAGTGCTACGCCCATAAAAAATAAGTTATCACTTTTAGCTACTTGCACTAGATCGATTTTTCTGAAACTTTGCACACATATTGAGCTGTCATGACTATATAAATTCGTGATTAGAAAAGTGGGCAGGGCCACGCCCATAAAAGTTATAATTTTGAGGTAATTGCACTGGACCGATTTTTCTGAAACTTTGCACACATATTTAACTGTCATAACTATATAAATTCGGGATTAGAAAAGTGGGCAGGGCCACGCCCATAAAAAAGTTGTAATTTTGAGGTACTTGCACTGGACCGATCTGAACTTTGCACACATATTGAGCTCATTAAGGGGCGTAGCAACGCGCGCCGGACTTGGCTAGTATATTTATAAATTTAAAAAATACTCATTTGTTTGCTTTTGTTTCTTTCTTAAGTCAAGGAGAAGAAATGTTCACATTTAGACGAATTCGCTTTGCTACCACCTTGCAATTAATTCGCCTTGTTTTAAAATGTTGATTGTTATAAAAAAAATTGTTAAAAACAACAAATACAAAACAAATGTTATTTCTAAATATAAGTATGAAACTGCAATTTTTTAAGCCAATTTTACGTAAATTTAAATATTAAAAATGTTAAAATATTAAAATTTTTGATAAGATTAAAAAAACTCTTTAGAAATCAATTACAAAATTGTATATTTTATTATAAATCCTTTTTGATTTACAGAAATATATCAAAATCCCAAATTAAGTTTAAGTAAATAGAGTAATATTTATCTTATTAAAATAGCACATAATGGTAGAAAAAAATTTGGAATAAAATGGAATATTTATTGATCAATAAATGTGCAAATGTAAAAAATATATATGTATGTATTACAAAATTCGCTTATAATATTCTGTCACATGATTTTGTTTTTCTCCAATTGTAAAAGTTAGTAGTAGTTTTTTAATTTTTATAACAAATACTTCAGTCCAATATTAAAGATTCTTTTTAATCAGAATCTGATGAAATATTATTACAACTTTTTTTAGATGAACGCTTATTACAAATGTATTGCCCATTTTGTATGTGTGGTCCGCGATAAGTAACTGAATTTTTATCAGTTTCATAAATTTTAACCTCAAACAGTAATTCTGGATGTTTCAAGGCATTGCGTACGTTGTCCCATATAAAAACAGTTAAGTTTTCCGTAGTGCTAGGCTGCAAAGATTTTTTTATTAATAAAAACAAGTTGAGTTTTATATTTGTGTAATTTTAATATTACCACATTATGAAAATATTCAACATCTTTGTCTAAATTTTTATGATCCAATTGTTTAAAAATAACACCATCCATGGCATGTTTTAAATCAGTTATATTCATTATCATACCGGTACGAATATCTATAGGGCCTCGGACGGTTACTTCAACTGAAAAAAATTAAAATTGAATAGGTGACTTTCATGTTAAGTGACCTAATATTTCGAGGTTCATCGAAATGTATTAATACAAATAGAAACTACATAATCACCCCTATTCTGCATTTCGATTACGTTCCCCTCCGTATTCAGCTACGCATGAATCGAAAAAAAGTATTCCAACCAAAAACTGAATCGAAGAAAAATAAGACGACCGATAGTATATTCAAAACCAGCTGTTTCGCTGTGGAACGTGTGAAATATAAAGACAAAAATTAAGCAATTTTGTAACCATTGTAATATAACGTTACATTTTGTACAATAAAACAGTGATACAATAATTAAATCAAATAAGAATTATATATTGTGGGTACAATAATTAAATAAACACATAAGTTAAATACGGAAACGCAAACGAAACCCAGAACCTAGTAACAGGTATTTGTAGCCAAACTATTTCAGTGTGAAGAATTATACGCGCCGGAGTTGATATTTTAATATTTTTTCTATCATTGTAGCACAAAAATAGAGTTTCTTTGTTTTAATTTCAAGAAAATGTGCGATAGCACAGATGTTGTTGTTGAAAGAGAAAAACTGCGTTTTCGACGGGCAATAAATTAAAATAAACACTTTAATATTTCAGTACAAAAAGATAAACGAAATAAAAAAAATTATGTAGGATAATTATTAAAACCTTCATTTGTATTCTTTTTCTAATTTCACAGTTCTTGAAGCTAAACAAACTAAAATCGCCACTAAATTACAAACTTTCAAAAACGTAAAAATTTGAATCGAAAAGGAACGAAGAATATCAAAGTAGGCAAACGAAGAAATTTTCAATTCGAATCGCAATGCAGAATAGGGGTGAATATATTTGTAAAGATACAGAAAAACAAAATGAATAAATTTGTATGATACAATTTTATAATGTTTGTATGTTTTGCTTTTGCAATAAATTAGAGAACTTAAAAGAATTAAAAATAATTAAATAAATAATGTGTAATGGAAATTGTCCAGTATTTGACCTAATTATTTAGTCGATTTCACATATTATATAAATATGTGCTTTTAAAAACTGAAATACAATGAAACAAAAAAAAAAGAGTTTATAAGAAACACATTATGCTATTTACTTATTTAAGACTCCGAAAAGTATTGGAACCACAGTGTTTCTACTAGCAACATTTCAATTAAGTGAATAATTAGTTCGTTTTATTTATCTGTTAAGAAAGGATATTTTTGATTTTGTATTATAATTTTAATAGAATACTCAACAGAAATAATAAAACGAACTTAAACTTGACAATTTTAATTATTCACTTAATATTTTTTACTCAAAAAAATTTTAATATTAAACATACTTTCTTCAAAACACGTTTTATACTATCAGGAAGTGGATTACAAATTTGTTAAACATTTTTTTTGCGAACAGCTAAAAAATTGTTATAAAGAGGCTGCAACCTACGAGTATTGTCATACATTTGGAACAATGTTTAAAATGATGTAAAGTTTTTAATAATAAATTTTAGCGAAGTAATACAGCCAAGTATATTATTTGATGTGGGACGAAGAAACATTACGAAAAACTTTCTACGATCCATATTATAGTGATATATGAAAAGTGCTTAGGTGTTCTAAGTGTTTATCTGCTGAGGGCTCGATGTGTAATGCTGAATTTCTGAATGAATTTTCTGTAACTGGGGCGTGTGTGTGTGTGTGTGCTAGTCGATCACCTGGTCGCTTAAATCAGCCAAAAATAAAAAAGTCGCAAATATACATGTTTTGTTTAGTTTTTATTTGAAACAAAATAAGTGTTATTATAATATCTAAATTGAAATCTAAAGTTACAGTGCAGTTCATTCTTAATACATTTGGTCGTCATTTTCGCTCGGAATACATTGTATGGGAATTGAATTAAGTCCGAATTTCTTGAAAAGGGGCAAAGAAGTGCAACATTTGTTTTATATATGAATTTATACAAATCTTTGTAAGTCTCTCATAACAATGAATTTTGTTTGCGACGATGAATTATAAAATTTTGAAAAAAAAAAAATATTAGTTATCAAACTTAAAATACATTTATATCGTCATTAAGCATATTTAATAATTCCTTTAAATATATATTTAAACATCATAAACAATAGCCTTTGGTGCATACTGCCTTCGTTCATATTATCTGACTTAAATTCTAAGTTTAACTGGTTAATTTCATTTACTAAGAAATAAATACATGAAAAAATTCTGTTTTTTGGCCACACAGTTCAATGTATATGTTTTGTGCTGATTCATCCTTTTTCACTGAAAAATTATCTTATTGCGTTCCATAAAATAACCAACGAGTTGCTGAAATATGTACAAGTTTTCTAAAACGGTTACTGTTAATACCAATATTAATCCAACCGAATGCACGAATGACTACAGCTAAAATAATTTCAAATTTCTGTTATAAAAAATCAGCACTTTTATGAATTCTTTTTGAAGCTTTCGATCAGTAAAGATATAGAGAATCGCAAGTTCCTTTTACAAGCAATAATTATTGGCAGATTTTGACGCCGCCAAAATAATTACAGATCCAATTACTAATGTTAATTATCAATCACCAGTAACCAGTTATATGTAATTTGTAATTGGTGGCACCTAATTATCAATTACATGTAATTAGTATTAATTTTGTATCAATTGTTTTACCAATTGCGTATAATTGGTAGTTATAATTTACCGATTATGTATAATAACTGGGAGCTGTCACTTAAAAAAGGTAATTGGACTTGCAATTGACAAAAATCAATTACAATCACTAATAATTAGAATTTTTACAATTACACATCACATAAAATATAATTCGCAATAGAAAAGTAATTGGTACAGATAAAGTCTGAATTTCGATCATATGCGGTATTTGTATGCTAAAATAGCTATATTTGTTAAGACAAATTCTTTGAGGAACAATTTAGTTTAGTGAGAGTACCCAAAAAAGCAACAAAATTGGTGGTCATCCATATTTTCGTAGTCAAGGACATCTTAACTTTTTATATAAAACTGCGGTTGTCCTTTACAATGTTGGCCTGATACGATCAAAAAATATTTTAGTGAATCGAACATTTTTTGATAACTTGTTAACCCATGAAGACCCGACTAAAATTTTGATTTCTTTTTAATTAATACACTACTATCCGCCACTAAAGCGCACTCGGTATATATACTAAAAAATATATAATATACAAATTATGACTAATTTACTAAAAATGTCCTGCTCTATGATATGACGAACACCGGCTTCGCTTACAAAATGTTTTCGATTCTTAATAGGTTAAGAAAATGTTACCATAGAAATTTGCAAAAGCTTTCAATTGATACCAATATTGACATGCTACATTTTTAATTTTCTACCAATTACGCTAAACTTCATTTTTTAGCACCATAACTAGTGTATTTAAACCGTCATTGGTCATCAAGGCTGTATTTCAATATAGCCAACTATTTTATAAACGGCCAAAAGCTCGCCATATCGCCAAATCAAAAATTGAAACGCCAAATAAGTTGTTTTTTTTTGGCGATAAATCACCACATCTGAAAACCCTGTACCCATATTCGCGCACCGTCTTAAGTGTAAATTAAAAATTACTGGTTATGATGTGTTCGATTTTAGTAGATACCTACTGATATGTGCATTATTTAATACTTTAAAAGAAAGTCAATTAAAAATGATTATTTCTGTTTGAAATTGTTTGGTTTGTAACCAGAACAGAAAACAAGGCCATAAATTATTAACGTCTTTTATACAGTATGTATGTACATACATACATACATGAATTGTAATTTTTCGAAGTACAAAAACAGGCAGATAATTAATTTTTTAATAAATTGATCTTTAATCTCAATAAGAACAACTTTCGAATTGCCCTATATCATTTTTATATTTAAAATGATTACTTTATCAGTTAGCCAACTTTTAATTTTCTCCGTTCTATACAAAACTCAAATTTCAGTTTCAAGTAATCGCAGAAAAAAAATGAATTACATACATATTTATGTAGTTCACTCACCCGTGTAGTTATGACCATGACCATTTGGATTATTGCATTTGCCGAAGATCTCGGCGTTTTCCGCATCAGTTAATTGTTTGCTGCAATGAAAAAATCAATTAATTCATCAGCAAAAGAAATATTAATATTAAAGGAGGGTTTTATTTAGGTACATATGTGTGTATACCTATTAAAAAAACAACGAAATTATAAAGAACATATATTAATATACAAGATTTGAGAACTAAAATTTATATTGTGTTCTAATTCCGTATACGTATATTAAAGATTTAACTATATATGTAAACATTTTACCTGTGTAAACGATGACAGGCACTGAAGGTCTCTTTGCGGGTTAATAAAGCAACAGGTTGTTGTGCCATTTCAAAGAAAAATTTTATCTTCCAATAATATAATATCGATAAAACCGCAGTACTTTTTATCTAAAATGTATCTTTGCTTCCCTTGCTTCCTTTGATTCTAAATCAAGGTGAACCACCACGCGGAAATGTTTATCTGTATGTTAAAGGAACTTAAAACAAGTTTTGTATTTATCAATTCAATTAATTTTTTCTACTTACTATCTTTAGTTGAATACTAATTAGTAAATAACAGAGAAATAGCTTTAATTTTTATTTATATACTCAATGCAATCGGTTTTTCTTTGTATGTACTATTGTTTAATGTTTTTGTTGTGAGCAGAACGCGAGGCCGATTAGTTAGAAGTCGTCTAATAGCTGACGCCATAAACCCGCCGATGCGTGTTGATGTTATGTAACGGCCGCAGAAGGGTATGGCATTCTATTCCTAAAATGTTACACTACAGTTTCACGTTCAATATATTGCTTTCAAATTGATCATACATACTGATTGTCAAACTTCACTTATATTGACGTTGTGGTGTAGGCTGTATGCATCTTAACACGGCGCACATTGAACGAACTTATGCAAAATAAAAAGAGAAAATATGTTCTGTTCGTGGTCTTCTGTTTGAAGCACAGATATAACATTGCCTGTGGTTTGAAGAATATGTGTAGATATTCCTGTTCAGTTTGATCATAATTTTTGTCTCTCGTCAAGATTGTATGGATACTTTTATTTTAGTATAGTTTATGCACGGGTGATTACACATACATCTTTTTTTATTTTGCCTGTGTATTTTGTTTGTGTAATGGCAAAACAATTGTTCGGAGAACCCTGTTTGAACATGAAGCGACCCTTAACAGAGACGGTTTTGACTAACCAAATTTAGTGCGAACAGCAAATGTGCGATAGCTAAACAGATTTATGGGTAGTCATCACGCCATGTAAAAGAGGTATAGTATTTTTGTCGCCGCCAAAAATTTTAAATACCGTCTTCGTGATCTTGTAACGTCAGTTAGTGCTACCAGATGTTCTATATTTTTCGCATTAAATGATTTTTAACTATTTTTTAAATATCTAACCGTTTTTACTACAATTTTAAATTGTTAATGCATTATAAATAGAAATCCATTTCCTAATTTTCTCTCCTATTTAATGATTTTTTGATTTGCAATGAGAGTACACAGATATTGTACAAATACGATTTTGAATTTCCTCACAACACTACTCTCACTGCAAATCAAAAAATTATTAATACTGGGATATTGAAATAAAATACTGTTTGAGTCGACCCGCATGCTTATTACTTAGCCCAACACAATAATTAAGTTCTTATTCTTTTTTTTTATCGATGTTATTCGAAGTTCCCGTCTTATCTCAACAGTGCAGTTATTCAAGGTACTCCGATTGTATTTAAGTGCCTCTTTTGTTTTTTCTGCCTAAGCATTTTTAAGCGTTATTCTGATTTATAGGTTTCCCAGTGCGATTCAGGCTTCAACTCAGCGAAAAGTTCTAGCATACTAGTTTCAAATTATAAGAAATAATATACATATGCATATGTTGACAAAATCAGGTAACAGTGAAAGAGATGTTTGGAAAACTGTTCATTTACGACTGAATTCTTAATTACATTTTTTATGATATTATTAATAATTTTAAGGACTTCGTAGATTTTGATATCTATATAAGTATGTAATTAATAGGCAAGACAATTTTTTGTTATCCCTTATACGCTTACATTATGCAGACGATTTTGACAAAAAGTAAGCAAATTTTAATGTTATTTATTTGCAGATATGCACAACATACATATATCTTATTAAAATCGGTTTAATATTTTTTGTTCAATGTTCTCAGCATAGTTTATATACAGGTGTTTAGAGACGAGCGCACACACACGTATTTTTTATTTGCCTGTATTTTGATTGTGAAAAGGCAGAACTGCGTTTTGCGAACAACTGTGCTTGAACACGAACACACCATCAATAGCGACGGGTTTCTCTTGCCAAATTCCTATGCGAACAGCAAAATGTACGATGGGTGAATAGACTTATGTCCATTCAAGACCGCATGTAAACAAATTATATGTGTTCAGTACTATTATCTCTTCCATTTGGTAACCGATTTTTGTTATTTTTGATATTGTTAAAGCCCGTTTTACATTGTCGCACAAGTAATATGATTTGTCAAATTTATATGTAGAATAATACAAGTAATATATTGTAAACGTAATATTGCATGAAACTCTTCGACAATGAAAGGGAACACGGATGAACATTTGACAGTCTAAAGGCATATATAAAAAAGCAAAAGAAAAATATCATTCGTGCATATTTTAAAGAAAAATACTTGCAAACTGACTATTCCTTTTATTCACTATTCTACTTGATTATAGAATATGGTATGGACTAAACATAAAAAACGAAAAAACATTTTTTTTTAAAATCTAATCGGAAATATTAAGCAGATAGTGACAAGCTTTAATTTTTAGTCCGAAATTAACTGTATGTAGAGCGGCCGAATTTCGACCAGTAAGCAAACACTAGTATTTTATTATTTTCTATTCATTTCTTCTTAATTTAGCAAAAAAAAACTCTGTTGGGTCTTCCTATCAGACAATAAAAATTTTTCCATAAAACTTTGCCTGTTGTTCGCTAGTGTTTCTTAGCGTAAACATGAATCAAACAACAAAAACAAATTTAATGGTCTTAATATTAACCTTAAAAATTAAACCGTACAAAACACGCCATCATAAAATTCAAAAATTTGACATTTGAAATTTTATTTTTCATCGAGCATGCATTTGTTAATAACTTTAAACTATTTTATATTATTAATTGATTTAATTTTTCTTTAAAATTACAAATTTCTTAATAAAAAAAGTTATAAATCTTGAGATTATAACATTAGGTTTAAATGTAAAAAGAATAAGTATATTTAAAAAAATTTTTATATATTATTTTAAAATAAACTTTTAATACAGATATAATAATTTAATATGATAACTTGAAATCTTATAAAAATTAAAGGGAACTAAATTTTATTTTTATACAGGTTTAAAAAAGAAAAAGAGGTCAAACTATTTTTAATGATTTTATAGTAAAATTGCCTTTTCCATATACGAGTACGATTATTTTAATAAGTTATGTTTTATTAAATTTAATAACTTAAAAAACAAATATGAACTACAAATAATAATTATTTATTTTAAATTTAATTTTTCAACCTTTTTGTTTCAATAATCTTATCTTTGGATAACGGATCTGTGTATTTACGTTTTGTTGCAGTTTGGGTGGGAACTTTGGTAACCGTTGTACCGCCGCCACTAAAAAATAGAAACTTGTATTATTTGTATGTTTTTAAAAAATTATAATTTTATTATTATGGTTAAAGATCTGTGATATTTTTACTATGAATTTAAGTGATAGTGTTGTAATCTATTATAGTGGAATAATTAATATTATTATTTTGTAATACAGTTACAGTCTGTAACAAAGGTGGTCTTATGAGCGAAGGAGATGAATTAGCTCGTCATATCCTAACCTCAGACACTTTTAAAGTATATATAAATTAAAAAAAAAAATAAAAAATAAAAATTCATTGAAATATATTTATGAATAAAAAATAATTTTTGTTTGTTTTCTTTCGTTTCCTTCTTATTTTTATACAAATCAGTTGACTCAGAGTGAAACAATTTTGATAAGGGTCAAATTTGCATATGTAGTCAGTCCATTACATAATAT
The DNA here is from genome assembly GCA_963932375.1 of Phania funesta. NCBI lineage: Eukaryota > Metazoa > Arthropoda > Insecta > Diptera > Tachinidae > Phania > Phania funesta. The sequence goes on along the minus strand of OZ010653.1, from coordinate 94,027,858 downwards.
CGGTATGCAATACCATAAGTAAATCCAACAATGCTCTTCACAATTTTCTCAAGGATACGTATCTATATTGTTTGATAGCGTTACAGTAATTTTAATTGGAATATGAAGGCGGTTGATTAACGTGGAAATGGAACGATTGATTAACGGTCTTATGAGCCCAAAAGTTAATCGAGAGGATATGACGCCGATTTATTCATTAAGTGCTAGTGCTAAGTTTTTCATAACTAATAAACTTAGGTTTAGTGCAAATATCTGCACGACTCTCAATTAGTGTTCAATTTGAAGCAGCACTAAACAAAAAGCTATATTGAAACTTACTTGTACTAAAATTTCAAAAATCAATGGTCATAAAATTATTAACTTTTTCTATTTCGACTTGCTTGCTTTCGTTTTAAATTATGCAATTATGTTATTTCTAATAATGTATTGAATTAGTGAAGACAAATAATTATTAATCAATTTGCGGTTAAAATTCTACGTTGCGCCAAAATTAGTGAAGGAAAAAAGTTGCTGAAGATGTTTTTTTTTTTTACTAAAATAATGCAATTTTATTGCAAGATTTGATAACTTCACTATCGATAATGTTTAGGGAGGCTGCTAATTTTCAATTCACCACTAAACATCAACATAATTAGTGCAACAATTTTGTAATATAAGTAAGTATGACTGGAAGCTGCAAAATTCGTGTTCTGCCCCCATCTTAGATCAATACCAGATGTACAAAGTTATAAGTAGGACAAAAACATTCTTCTGTACTTACCTTTTGGTTGGTGCTCCTATAGCTAATTTTTTATCATTGATATTTGTTTCTATTATGTAGACACCACCCTTCCCGGCAGCATTTTTTTTAGTATCCACTGGCCTTATGTTAACTGTATTCCGTACAGCATTTGATGAATTAGTCGATGTAGATGATGTGGGCGTAGACTGTGATGTAGATAAACGTTTTTGCATTTGAGCTAATGTCCTTGATACATTCGACGCTGATTGCTGATTAGATCCAATATATGTTGATGATGATGATTTTGGCAACATCGTTGAACTATTTGATGATTGGTTCAATGAAGTATTTACTTTAGTAATTGATGCCTTTGATATGGTAGCCATAGAGGAGGGGTGTTGAGAAATGGACTTAACACTGCTAATAACGGGAAATTTATTACTGCTTGTTACCGTTAAAGAAGGCGAAGATGTAAGTGCAGGTGGCTTATTGGTGCTAACATTTACAGTGGGTGAACCACGTTTTACTATTCTTTTGATTGCAGTAAGCGAAGGTAAAGTTGTATTACTTGTTGTAGTATTTAAATTTTTTTGTGATGCTGTAGTTTCTAAGCTATTGGCAGTGGTATTATTTAGGCGGTTTACATTCGATTTAGCCACTGCCGCTGCCGCAGTTTGTTTGGCTAAGGTGGAGGCTTGTTGATTTGTTATACCGGGTTTTGTTAGTGTATTTTGATTTTTTATTGTATTTTTAACACTTGTTATAGTCAAACCAGCTGAAGTTTTGGATGTTATATTTGTGGTGGGTATGCTTCCCATTGTAGAGGCTCTGTGCAAGGGTGGTACAGAATTATTATTGTTAGCATTTGTAGATTTTTTACTATTGGCCATTTTTAATCTAGCGAGCAAATTACTTTGATTTCCTGTATTTGCTACTGCCGAAGTTCCTGAAGCAGAACCACTTGTATTTAGACTGGAGGTTGATGATGATTTATTGGGTATTGGGCTCGTATTTCTTCTGATACTGTTGTTTTGCACAATTTTATTTATTTGGGCATTTTGCGTACTGTTTAAACTGTTATTGGTATCGTTCAATTTGATATTTTGATTGTGTTGCGGTTTATTTGACACATTATTTCTAAGGGCTGTCACTGAAATACTTGGTGACAACTCGTTTAACTGTTTTGATATGCTTATAGTTCCCGGTGGCGATGAGGTTGGTATTATTTGCATTTCTGATGATGTTTTGCTTGAGGATTTTGGGTAGACTATGCCCATATTTAACGGAGAATTCGGTTTATTTGATGTTTTATCTACGCCCTTTGAATTTGGATAAGAAATTCCCATATTAATAGAACGATTCGATTCAGCTTGCGATGATGATGGTGTGGATGTGGAAGACGTTGATGATGATAAAGATGTTTTTAATTTTGTAGAATTTACTGAACTGCCAGAATTCAGAGAATTATTACTGCTATTACTTTGACTTGTAGTTGATTTTTGATTTGGCTTTTGGTTTGATGACAACAAATTTGAGCCTTTTGCAGGAGTTTTTATACTTTTAGCATTGGATGTAAGCATTGTTTTCGTACTTGCGCTATTTCCATTATCTGTATCACATTTTGGTTGTTGTGTCATTGAATTTGATTTAGCTTGGGTTAAACTATCGGATGATTGATTAACTGCGTTAGCAGCTGCTAGAGATGAAGATTCAGATCTTCTATAGCTTAATAAGCTACTAGATCTTGCTGAAAAATTCGGATCCGATTGTTTTGATAAGGATGTAGTTGATTTAGATTTTTGTTGTTGATGCTGCTGCGGTTCATAATTGGGAGTATTCCTTGAACTAGGCCTTTGTTGTTGCTGTTGTTGATTATGCTGTTGCTGTTGTAGATTATGATGTTGCTGTGATTGTGGCTGTGCTTGAGGTTGTGGCATATAAGAAGGATGTGCTGAATATAATCCCATAGCCGTGCCACCCTTTGAACCACCCGGTAAATTAACATTTTTATTACTTGTGCCTCCTTGTTTCGAATTTTTTGTTTTCGAACTATCCAATATCGTTGAACCAGACGAAGATAATCCAAAATCACCCGTATAATTGTACATACTGTTGTACGAACCTCTAAAAGACTGTTTAAATTGCTCGAAAGCCGATAAAACTGCCGCGGAATTGCCAGCACTTGCTAAGCTACCCGCCGCCATATTACTAGCTGAAGTTATCGGCAAATTTGTATTTATTCCTGATGGCGAAGTATACATTGAAGCGGATGTTGACATTTGTTGTAGGGCAGCGCTATTACCTAAACTGCTGGGTAAATTCAATGCGGCAGGATTGGTCCCCAAATGTGGCAAATTTGAAGAACTTAAGCCGAACAAACTTAAATCCCCTAACGCTGCCAATGGATTTGTAGGCACTGAAGATGCCGATGAAGATGTTGGCATTCGTCCGGATCCTCCACCAGCATTTAACCCAGGGAGCGAACCATAAGGGTTTATATCAGCATAGGTAGTACCAAGATTTTTATAATAATTGTACATGTCCATATATTGCTGAGTATTCAGGGCAGCATTGGTATTTTGACCCAACAGAGTTTGTAGAAAATTTGGGTTAAACCCACGATTATATCCCAGGAGATGCGACATCTAGAGTATATGACGTCATGGCCAAAATTACATTTTATTAAAAATTATTCAATATTAATTTTTTTATTCTTAATTTAATTAAAATAATTTTATTGTAACAGTTCGTTAAAAAAATATAGCTGTTTTCACATTGTCTGCGTGTTCGTCGAATATCAATATCTATTTCAAAGATATTGGAAGCTAAAATTGTATATTAGATGAAAATATAATATCTTCGATTTTGAAGACGAAAAATAAACAAAATTATATAAGACACATTATATTCACTACATATTGAAATTAGACGAGAACTCAGATAGTGTGAAGATAGCTTAAATAAAATATTAAATAAAAACAATTTTTTTTTTTAGAAAATTTAATTTTTTTAGTTTTCATAATGAAAAAAATTGAATTGAAGTTTTTGTTAAAAATGTATTTTCTTACAAAGCTAAATTTTGTAAAAAGCTAGATTTTGCTATGAAATAGATAACAAAGACAGAAAAATATAGCTTTTTACTCGTTTTGTCTTTCAATATAACCACAAATATACATACATAAGGTATGTTCCAGGTGCATAACAAAACAGTCCGAACTAGTCCGAATCAGTCCAAATGCGTTCCAGATAACAATATTTGTGCAATTTTGAGAGAAAATGAGAGAGTAAAATTTTTCATTTCCTGTACAAAGTCGTACGAACTTTTTCTTTGGGTAAGTTTGGACTATAATTAAATTATCAGCTGTTTTTTGTTTATATTTAAAAATCAAAAAATTTTCAAATAAAGGAAGAAAGTTTTTATTTTAAATTTATTAAAAAGCAAAACGGAGAATTTTTCCAATAAATTTGAAGTTGTAAGTACATATAATTGTGCATATATAAAGTGATAACACTTTTATCACTTTTATCGATCAGTTAAGAAGTTATAGACAGCTGCTGCCATTGATGCAAAAGTTTTGCTCTTAAAATATTATGCATTTTAAGCGTATAAAATTACTAAAATAAAATTTATTTGATAAAGTAGACACCATTAGTATTTAAAGATGTTGAATTGTGGTTTTTGGCATTCCAGCAATTTCGGACAACTTCGGCATATTCAGAGAGTAAGTTTCTTTTTACTCTCAATATTCCGGACTATTTTGTTATACACCTGGAACAGACCTATAAAAAATTAAATCCCTAATGAAAATTATATTTAAAAATTTACGAAACTTATTATACACTTCACAAATATGGAAAAGGTTATAGGTTTGTCATTCCGTTTGTAATTTCTGCAATAATTATTTCTGACGCCATATACCTATACATATATATATATATATATATATATATATATATATATATATATATATATATATATATATATAGTATATATTCTCGATGCTTATGAATAGGGCAGTTAAATTAACGATGTCCGCCTGTCTGACGTTAAAATTAACTTTCTGATGGCACTAGACAACCTAGGACCTTGAAACTTGGATATTTTGATCACAGCGTTCAGCGAGTTGTCATTTGAAATCAATAATTTCGGTCAACAAGTTCCCGAGATATGTTTTTTTTTTGTATGTTCACTAGGACGACGTAACTAAATGCCGAACCTCTTATACAAATGTCGATATCAAAAAAGGGCAAGAAGTGCAAACGGAGTAAGTACAATATATGTATGTATGTACATATATGTAAGTATACATACATGTATGTACATTGGACCGGTCGCATCTTGTATGGGATTTTTTTTTTTTGTAAATATAATTGATTGCGCTGCTTAAAATATGAGGTTTGGTGTAAGAAATCATAATTTTTCAGCTCAATCCGACGGTGCCCTAGTGGTGCCCAAAGTTCCCCATATTATAAAAAACATCTATTCAATCAGATATTTATAGTTATATTAAATAATGTGCTTCAAATAAAAATTTAATTTATTAATGGTTTTGAAAATTAATATAATGATAAAAAAATTTATGTATATATTTATTTGATTGATTTTATTGAGTTGATTAATTTACAAGAGAAGATTTGTTGTGAGAAGGATATAAATGACGATAGTGTTCAACAATATGGAGTAAGTACTGCTTATCTTTCTCATCGTATGTTAGCGATTTATTGTAATCCGTGATGAGTTTAATTGCTCTTTCTGCTGCATCATTCACAACATTCAAATGTTGACAGAGAGCTTTTCCAGCGCAATAATCATCCCTCTGTTGCCATAGAGAAGGTTCCGATTCTAACAATTGTGATATATCTTTTTCTTGGATTTCATTTACATTGCCTGAGACGTTTTCGGAGTCCGGTGAATCATTTATTATTTCGGCTTCTATGTTATCTTCAACACTCATGGCTAATGCAGCTAATTTATTTATAAGAGATTTTTTTTATAAAATCTATATAAATATAATAGGCTGTGAGTTAAATACCTTGAGCTTTATGTTTTTCAACACGCTTTTTTTCTTCTTCCAATAGTTTATCTATACGTTTTTGTTTTTGCGTTAAAATTCTATCAACACCATACATTATTCCTGGGCGACCTCTCTTCCTCTGAAGCACTAAAAAATCTGTGTCTTCCAGTATTTTCATTATCTCTAGGAGCATTTGGAGCTGCAACATCAAATATAAAATTTTCTATCTCGTCCCAAAAATCTTGTTCTTGTTTGCGGTCTTTTTCGTATGGGGTTTGACAATTTTTTTCAATATGTCTCCAGTTTTCATAAATTTTCCTCTATTTCCGCGCACAATTAGTTTCATGTATATTAGTATAGTATATTTCATACCTTTATCACTGTCATATTTTCTACTCGAATTTTGTAAAAAAATAATTTAAGCACTTTCTTTATTGATGGTAGTTTGGCTCCTAAAATATTACTTGCATATTTTCCCACTAGAAAAATATCTTCATCAGCGCGTAGGTTTATTTTATCACACTAAAATATTAAATAGCAAATACTTTAATCACTCTATACAATATATAATTTCTTAGTATGTCCGGATGTTTGTATGTATGTCCTATTCTTTCCACAACTTTCTGAAGCCATCTGATGACATAGGAGTCTGAAATTTGGCATACTTAAAGTACTTTCTTTGCGGAAGATCGTAACGAAGCCAGATTTTTGCTTTTCGGTCTATGGGACCGGCTTTTCAACTAGTATTACTATAAAGATCCGATTGAATAGATGTTGTTTTATAATATGGGGAACTTTGGGCCCCACTAGGCACGACTAGGCACCGTCGGATTGACCTGAAAAATTAGGACATGATTTCTTACACCAAACCTCATATTTTAAGCAGCACAAGCAATCAAATTTAAAAAAAATAATTGCGGCCAGTCTATTGGGGATCCATATCCCTCACTACTTTCTAAGTTTACAACTATAGCAAACTATAAACCATATGAATTCCTTTTCCTTCATTAAGAATTTTTGTGCTAGGCCAACAATGCACTTCAATAATGTAAATTTTTTAGTTTCTTTTCAATATTTTTGTGGATAAATTAACATTTTAATTTTTTTCGCTCGTAATTATTTTACAAATGCATAAGTATAGTTCCATTACTTTAGTTGTGTGAACATTGGATAGCAAAACATCTTACGGTTTTATATAAGATTTCGTCTCAACTTTTCACCTACTAAATCGAATATTGAGGGATGAAAACCAATTTTTGAATTCTCTTCTTAAGCGGCACTGTTGCGACTTTATTAAAGATGTTTCCTTTATTTACTTTTAAATTTGTTTGGAATTAAATAAATGACTTACCTTTTTCACAATAAAAAACGTATGCATACAACCGTTTTTTTTTATTATTATTTTATCATTTTGAATTCGCCTTAGTCAGTTTCTATTGGCGTGTGAGATGTAAATTACACTAACAAAATACTTGTGGTTTTTGTAATGTTGTAATTCTTGTAGAGGTAAGGTCACCTGATATAAATTCACCTTGCACCCAATTTTGAAATTTTATCACGAAATTTTATATTTCACCGAAAATCACAAGAAATCAATATTGTATGAAAAACATTGAAATTTTAACAAAATCTATGTTAAACTAATAACATTATAAAATACAAATGGGGAATTCACAAAACAATTTAAAACTTCAACAAAATATTTGAATAAAAAAAGTAAAAAATCAATAAAATTTACCATAATTGCGGAATTCACCGAAATTCGAAAATTCACCACAAAACCAAACTATATTAAAATTATTAAATTAAAAAAATTGCGAAATTTCCCAAAAATCAAAATTAAAAATGTCGAAATTGCGCCAGAATTGCAAAAAATTCGAAATTTCGCCCCAATTAAAATATGACCACAAACTCGAAAATTCACAATAAAACTGGAAAAACTCGAAAAACTGGAATAAAAAAATTTAATTACTAACAAATCAATGTTTAATAAGAACCCTTTACCAAAAAGTACCAATTTTAGTTTCACCAAGAAGCCGAAAATTTACAAATAATCAATATATTACGAAATTTTAACAAACATTTAAAAGAAGTCAAATTTCACCACAAAATTAAAAATTCAACAAAAATTTTAAAAACAGAAATTATAATTTTACCAAAATCTAAACTAATCTGAAAACAAAGGAAACTAACTTCACCAAAATTCGGAAATTCACTACAAAACCAAACTATAGCCAGCCCAAAAATTGAAAATTACAAAAACAACAAAATTTTCGCAAAAAAAAAAGAAAAAACAAATTAAAAAACCGAAGTTTGCACAAAAGAATCACGAAAAATTCGATATTTTGTGAAAATTTTAAATTCACAAATTCATCAAAAATTCCCCAATATATACCACCAAAATCGAAAAACTTCAATAAAATATATTTTATTTGTGGAAAAACAATACTTAACACGTTGAGTACCACGCCAGTCACCGGTGACTGACACCGACCTTTCCGTTTAGGCCGCATCAGTCACCGGTGACTAACAGCATAATATATGATAATAAAGGCAAAAATTGATCATAGAGGACTGAATGAAATAGTAAAACATTTCTAAAATCTATAACGTAGGACATTTCTACGGTGTTCATACTACTTCGCCGTAGCCTGAGCAGAGCCCCGGCCCGAAGTGGACTTCAATGTAATCTTATATCTAGCGGGCCAAACTGTAAACAAAACAGGCGAGGGGCCTAACGTGTTGAATCAATGCTTATATACGCATTTCCTTTCGAACAGAAATATCTTCCACTATGCTAAAAAACAATGACCCTAATTCGTTTTAAAATATCCATCGAGTAAATCCTAATTTGCCAGTATTGTGCTTCGCATTCCTGCACTACGATACCTACGCGCGCGGCCTGATGGGGAAGTTACTATAAAACCGCGTGGCACTGAACGTGTTAATAAAAAATCGACATTTTCCAACAACAACAAAAAATCCACTATAATCAAAATTCTCAAAATTTTGAAATTTAATTTCAAAAACTTTAATTTAATTAAAAGAAGACAATATTTTATGAAAACGTAAAAAAATATATGTTACACAATTATATAAAAAATCTAATTTAACCACAAATCGAAAATTTACCAAATAATTTAAAAATCAAAAAAAAAAATATTTTACCAAAAATTAAAATAAAAAATACAAAAAGATTCACCATAATTTCAAAAGTCTTTACAAAAATAAACCATAGCCTAAAAATTTTAAATGACCAAAATAACTACATTTTCCAGAGCCTCAAGAAAACCGAAACTGCGCCAATAAAATACAGAAACTTAAAAACTTGGCAAAATTATAAATTCAGCAAAAGTTTGAAAATTCACAATAAAATCGAAAAAGTGTAATAAAAACAAAAATACAAAGATTTAACAAAAACCAAATTTTATAAATTTCAAAATTAAATCTTTAATTTCAAATTTTGCAGTTTCGTCAAAAATTTAAAAAAAAAATCTTAACGAAAAACCTCAATTTTCACAAAATCGATATTATACAAGGTGCAAAAGAACTACATCTTACGAAAAAACCTAATTTTCACAAACAAGTAACCAAAAACAAACTTCATCATATTTTGAAATTTAACGATTAAATTTACCTAAAGGCTGAAATTGCGCCAAAAATCCTAAATTTTATCAAATATTAAAAATTTTACTAAAAATCCAATTCCGCTATTATCCATAACTCACAAGAATTTAGAGAAAAGACAGAAAATAAAAACAAATTGTAAATACCGAAATTAAGAAAAAAAAACATATCATCTATTAAAAAGAATGAAAAGTATAAATGTAAAATAAAACGACTAAAACCGGAGACAAACAATCCATTGCACATCGTAAGATCTGTAGATCATTTTTAGTAGTTCATAATTTTGTGAAGGGTATATAAGGTTCGGCTCAGCCGAATATAACTAACTCTTTTACTTGTTACTTTTTGTATATATTTAAAATTTTATTAAGCTTAATCCAAATAAACCCATGTATATAAATAAACAAAGCTGAACAGAAACTTAACGATTTTTCCCAATTTTTTATATTACTCCCAGTAGATAAGTATGTTTGATTTTGCGAAAAAGAGTTATAATGAATTAAAACACAGGGAAAAACATATAAATCAAATCAAAAATATACTTACATTTTTACTATTACTATGATATTGGTTGTTACTCACATCTAAACCAGAAAATGGTGATAAATAATTCGAAAAATTTGCAGCATTGAACTTGTTCTGGAAGCTAAAATTATAAAAATTATAAACATATTCATGGTGTACAAATTCTCAACTCTTCAACTTACTCTTCAATATTTGGCATTTCTCTTATTTCGGAATTCATTTGCAAATCCCTCTCGTAAGCAGTCCATGCTTCGTTCTTTTCTTGTTCGCTCAGTTCTTGTTCCACTTTATTTTCTAAGAGACTATCGTGTTCATGATATTTGTAAACTAATTCAGGGAATGTACGTAATAGTCTAGCCAATATACTGTCTTGTGGTAAGATTGGTGTCGGACGATTATTTTTGTCAGGTATAGTTAGACTAAAGGTATATAAAATTATTATAAAAGCAATCCATTTTATGTATGTATATATAGTTACGTATATAATTCAGCTAATTCAGCCATATTATAATGTCTATCAATTTGTTGTTCATCAACAACTCTAAAACTCATGGCTTGTTTGGTTACCGATCGAGAGTACACCTTTTCTTCCATGGTACCCTAAAAATTGTGCAGAATTTATAACAAAAATTTAATATATTTTTTTAATTGGTCAAGGTATTATATTTACCATTGCTAACAAGCGATATATGTAGCAACTGCGTTTTTGACCCAAACGAAAAACTCGAAATATATTCTGTTGATCATTAGAAGGATTCCACGATGTATCCAATATTATAACACGATTTGCACCTATTAAATTAATACCTTGGCCACCAGCTTTAGCCGATATTAAAAATATTCTGGCTGCCTTATTATCAACATTATTAAACTCATTGATCATAGCATGTCGTATAGATTTTGGAGTTTTACCATCCAAACGATAATAATCATGGCCGAGTATAAATTTGGAATTACAATTCATTTCTAAAATTGAGAAAAATTAAGAAAAAAAAATAGCTAAAATACATATACATATATGTGTACGCAATAATATTTTCGGTCAAAAACACATGTCTTAATTTGTATAATGCTAAAATATTTTCGAGCTAAAAGTCAACTTTCTTACCTTGACTCGTGATTTGTATAAAATATTAAATACTTACTTAATTCATTTAACACTTCAGCATCATTATCTGTTATTTTCTTAAAGAAATATTCAACTACATTTAAAACCGCCACAAAAGCAGAAAATATCAGGCTGAAACAAAAGAATATATATGTATAAATATGTATATAGAACAAAAGTATAAGAAATACCATTTTTCTCCTTTCTCTTCACACATTTGTAAAATTTTAAACATGGTACGCAACTTATTACTAGGCATAATAGATTCCAAATGAACTTCGCTGACTAAATGACGCCACCAGTCATTTGTAACCGACATTTGACCAGTTTGACTATCATAAATATCATCTGGTTGGTCATCATCCGAATTGTGACCCAAAAGCTTATTACGTATTTCTTTCTTATTGCGTTGCTAGTAATGAAAACAAATAGTTAAAATATACTTAGTTAAAATATATATATTGTTAAAATATATTTAGTTAAAATATAATATTAGCGGGCTGCGTGGGATGAGGAGACTTTCGAGACTTAAACTAGACAGGCATTAGACAGAAACCAGACATTTGCTAAGATTTCGGAAGACGATATTAAGGGATATCGTGGCAGCGGTTACTGGGCCAAAATAATGGGGTTGTCAGTATACGATTATTGTAGAAACTGTCACAATGAGGAAGAGTAGGAGACAGCATTCCATCTTATATGCCTCTGGCCTGCACTAGAGAACCAACGCTGGGTTCATCTTAGAAGGTTCTGCGTTATCGTCTCCGAACTACCGAAAGTTGATCCTATTCCTTCAGCAGCGGCTGGTTTTGGATTGACTCCACATAGCTGTAGTGGCAGTTTAAAGCACTCCCTTGTTACACCCTCTCTAATAAGCTTCTCTAAAATATCTGGTCTTCTATCATTATATACTTTTCACTCTCCACCTATCGACTCATTCCCCCTTGCTCTAATATTTTTGGAAATACACAACCTTTGGTTTGATGATACAAGCACTACCACGGTTTACATGATTGCTTCGATTTTGTTTGCATATAGAATTTTATTTGTAAATGCAAAATCCTCGCAGTGATCTGTTTTGGTTTGGGCGTAAAACATAATAATACTAATTCAATAATAACAGTAACTGCTAAAAATATGTATTCTTGGCAATATGTTACTACCATCTAATTTATCCACGATGAACGTTGGAAAATTAATTCATTTATATACAAAATAATGCATGAAAGATATCTGTAGAAAAAATTATGCACCAAATTATAATTCAAACGCACACTTTATGATAACTCTTTTTTTATTTAAACACGATTTTTAACAAAACTATGCAGAAATTTCTATAAAAAAATGTTTTAAAAACCATAATAATGAGAGAAAATAAGTTACATTAGGTGTAATTCAAATAAGTAGTAATCATTCAAATAATAGGTCTCTTCAAGAAGTCAAAAAAGAAGTTACATAAACTAGCCGAAATGCGTTCCAGAAGGCAAAAATTGGGCAAGTGGGAGACCTCAGGAGAGAGTGATTTCATTTCACTTCTAGCCGAATTTAACACGAACTTTTTCTCTAGGCAAGTTCGGACAAGAATAAAATGACCACCTGTTTTGTGTTTACATATATAATTGAAAATCAGAAAATAAATTAAGAAGGACATTTCCGAATTGTTATAAAATATAAGTACATGTGCCCTTGTTTTTTTTCACCTCCTTTACTTTTGAAAGTGTTTCGTTTTAATTTTACTTTTAGAGCAGCTAGTGTGGAAATTGTTCGTAACTTTTTATTAATTAATTTATGTTAAGTTATTAAATAAACAATAATTTTGCTTCTGTTTCGGCCATAAAATAAGTTTACAATAAATCCATTATTACATGCTTTTTAAGTGACTAAAATCATAAAATGAAGTCAAAATTTTGCGTTAGCACCAATGAAATGTTTGGGTGTACAATTTTGGTATTTTGCGTAAAAGCCGTTTTGGGTAACTTTGATGAATTGTAAGAAGAAATTCGTGTTTACTCTCATTTGTCCGAACTTGCCCAAAATCCTTTGGAACAGACCCAATGTTATACTTTCGTTTCTCTTGCTTACTTTCATTTTTTGATACTGAATGCGCAACAATACGTATTCAAATAGTCACAGTCAAAATCAGTTTTAAACATACATACATAGGTATAAGTTTTATTAACTTACATTTATGGCATTTTTCCAAGCATCTTCTAATACTTTTGGATGCGTCCAAATCTATTAATGTAAGACATATTGTATTAAAACTTGTTTCACAATGCAAAAATCACTTAACGTACCTTGCGCAAACATGTATAATCTGTTATAAGTCCTTTGCCGCGATAATTTTCATCACGATTTTTTATTGCATTCAAGATGTGTTGATACAGATTGTTTTGTACTTCAGTCATGGGTATAAATAAAACATATTCGTATTTCGTTGGCAAGAATGTTTTCAACAGTTCAGCTTCTTTACGCTAAAAGGATATTATAGAAAAATTGTCTAAAGGTAAATTTGTTTTATACATATTATTATTATTATTAAAAAAATTATTGCAAATAAGATGAGGTTTTATGTGAGCGGTTTTTCGTTTTGCTTAATTTCTGTAATAACTTTTCTATACCAACTATTATTTTATAAAAAAGCTATGACTAAATGTTTAAATTTAGTCATCGATAACTTTTTTAGGCTTTAGTAAAGTAAATAAAACGGCAAATTTGTTAAATTAATAAAAGCAATAAATGTACACATCTATATAACTTCTTCACAAGTTTGTACAAGTTTTTTTTTTTACTTTTTCACTGCAGATGGTCGCTAAGTATGAATAAAAAAAAGAACACTAGAAAAGACTGCAAAGAAGCCCTTACCTGTACAAATTTTGATAGCTTTTTATGTAAAACAAAAGACCTTTGTTTCATAATTTTAATATCCGTTTTACCAGAGTCCTTATGTTGGCCATTTTTAATGGGGTTCGCATAAAGATTAGCAAATTCTTTTTCTGTCCCCAAAAACAGAGGCTTAATAAAGTTAACCATGCTGTAATCTGGTCACAAATAATAAAAATCGTATACATCGTTAATTTCTAATATTATTGCGTTTAAAAGCTACTTACATTCTTTCAAATTGTTTTGTATCGGAGTACCAGTTAAAACAATGCGACGTGGAGTTTCAATTTTAGCCACAGCTTTGCTAATAGCAGAATTACTATTTTTAATAATATGACCTTCATCACAAACGACCAAATCAGCACCTAATTTTGCAGAGCATACAAAAAGACAACTCTTCAGGTTTCGTACTTTTTTTTAAATTCAAATTACTAACCAGGCGCTAAAAGATATTTATTAACATGCAATCTTATTTCTTCTAAACGTTCAGAGTTAATATTGCCACGATTTTTATAAGAATGATAGAAAACTAAAGTACGAAATGCTTCATAACCAATCAATAAACAACCAGCGCGTGAATGGTTTGATAAAGACCATTCTTTAACAATACTCAACTTTTCATTAATGTCTCTAGAAAAATTGTAATAGTATAAAGTAAAGAAATATTGATGTAATAAAATATAGAACTTAGTATACATATCTGCAACTTACGATGTATCGCTAAAAGTATAGACTTTTACATTTTTTTGCCTCAAAGGACCCAACCATCTTATAATTTCGTCTGCCCAATTCATGACCGTACTCTTTGGACATAAAACTAAAATTTTTGTTGTTTTTAATTCCTTATAGGAGATCACAGTATGTAAAAGAGAAATTAGTTGCAATGTTTTGCCAAGGCCCATACAATGCGCTAAAATACAACCAGAACCGGGAATTTTCTTTAAGGCGTCCACACCGCCATAGCACGAATCGTACATAAAACGAACACCATCAAATTGATGAGGTTTCAAATATTTAACAATGCCCGGGTGAACTTTAATAAATGTTTTCGTTTCTTTTATGTAATCCAGTATTAATTCCTTATTTTTATCCACATCTGGATGATCTTTTAGTACTTTACTTAACATAATGTGTTTCTTTTCCAAACGAGATATTCGTTCATTTTCAAGTTTTTGAGCTTTAATAGTTTCACCAGCCAATTGATCAGGCCGTAACATGGGCTTGAGAGATCTTGGTTTTTGACTCGCTTCTACATCAACTGCTTCAACATCAGAATTAGAACTGTCCGAACTTAAACTTATTAGTTCTGCATCAATTTTACTAATATTTTTACGTTTTTCGGCATCCGACAGCATTTTGTCCAGTTTTTGTGACTTAGCAGAACGCTTCCGAAATAGAAAATTATCATTTAATAATTCCATTTCGGCATTTGTTGGTATTTCTCCATTAATTAGACAATCGTCAGATTTGTCTGTCTTTTCAATTTCGGCAATCACTTCATCTTTACTCTCTTGCTTTTGCTTTTCTTTTTCTTCTTCATCTTTATCGCTATCTAAGTCAATTTCATCATCGTCGTCATTGTCTTCAATATCGTTATCACTATCATCAACCACAAATGTTTTAAGAAACTTTTCCACTAACGGCGACTTGGTACCTCCTTCATCATCTTCTTCAGACGATGCTTTTAAGAGATCTTCATCTTCTTCTTCTAATGCATCAGAATCTGTACTAGAATCATCCAGCATTTGGCGCTTTATATCCTCATTATAATTTCTTAAAAATTGTTGTTCCGTGATAACTTCTTCTTCAGCCTTAAAAATAAAATATATCCATTATTTCGAAAATAATTAAATTGCCAGAATATGTTTCATACGCTGTTTAACTCTCCAAGAAATACAACTTAATTTTTATGGGGTTCTACATACTCACTTCACTTTTAACCTCATCTTCTGAACCAAATTCGATATCCATAAAATCAAAACGATCATTAAGCGCTTTAGCTGCCGCTGCTTTTGGTTTAGTTTTCTCCGTATTTTTCGCCGAACTTGTATTGTTGGTTGAACGTTTAACTAAACCGCTTATATTAGTTAACCTGCAAATAAAAAGTGTTCAAACTGATATTATGTATTTAAACGCAATTAAGGGATATCTGGGAAATTATCACCGGATATTGCAGATTTGACAACCACGTCAAGAGAATGGGGTTGACTGTAAATGATTATTGTAGAAATAGAAGACTCATCTCCGACAAAGGACCTTCGCCAGCCTTTAGAAATAACGGAGGTGTGACCACAGGAATATATTCCTTCATAAGGAGCAGCTACTGGCTCGAGAATGATTCTACATTTGCACAAATATAGTGACCACTCAACTCCTACTCTTTACTTTCCAGTTTTTTACTTTCCTTTTTACATCCTATCTTACTCAGATAACACAAAAAGACAGGATAAGCGGACTCACGTATGCCTGTATTGCAGACGACCGGTTAACTTAACCTAACCAACTATTTCGTTAAAACAATGTAGTTATGTTTTTATTTATTTTCTTTTATGTTGGTATTTAATTCATCATTTATTCATTCACATTGACACTGAACTGACCAGTTATACTAAGGCCTCCGCTACAATCTTCTTGCGGAGATTGGGCAAGAAATAAATATATTTATTATCCATTTAACAATAGTATTTACCCAAACGAAACAACGAAACTGACAGGGTGTTTTGATGTAGATTTTTGGAACGAATTTCCGTCATCCCTTATCAAGTTTGGTTTGGAGACAAACCGGTTTCGGCTAAGTGCCATCTTCAGTGAAGAACGAAAAATGACAATGAAGAAGCATCCCGATGCCTGTAGTTTCATGTGTTCTATTTAGAAAAATGAGTTAAGAAATGGAAAATGGAAGTACATGAGCATGTCCACCGATTAAAATGAATAATGAGATAATACCCCAACACTCCGAGGCTAAATACCTCGGTATTCACCGCGACAGGCACCTAACTTAGAAAAAGCATATTGATGCAAAGACAAGCTAAAATTAACTGAAACAAGTTCAACTATACTGGATAGTAATTCTACTCTCAGCTTAGACTGTAATCTTCAGCTTTATACCTCAATGTAAAAAAATAATCAATGACCTATACGCGCCCTTGGTCAGAAGTGAGATTAGAACCCTGGCCGATAGAGGATATATTCGTTTGAGAAGCGATGTAATTGCCCTTTGGTTTGGTTCACAGGCCTGAATAAAATATGATGAGAGGAAGGAGAGTTGAAAAGTAAAGAATGAAGAAGAGTGAAGAAGTGTGAAGAAGGTTAGTATAAATGATGGTTAAATTATCAATACGTCTGTGCCGGTGTTTAGCCATTTATAAACCAGTTGCTGCTCCTCATTAAGGAATACATTTCCCACCTCCAATATACCGGAGAGCTGTCAGAGAACTTCCGTCCGGGATGAATCTGGCACTGGTTTTCTAGGGACACTTTTTCTTAAGCCATTTTTAGGCAACCCCATCCTTATTACGTAACTGCCAAATCTGGAATCGTCTCTCAATAGTGTTTTCTGCAATCTTAGCAAATTCCTAGGTCAAATGCTATCTAAACTTGACTAGATTAGCCTAGTGTTCCTACATGTGGGTTCTTCCCACCATTTAGCCTTATCCATATTATATAACGCATTGTGAGTTTGCTTCTTGCAGACCGAGAAGGGAATGACACTGAACTAATCGTGTTTGATAATTGCAACCTTAATTCACTCCTTGCCAGCTTGTCAGCTATGCAATATCCCATAATAGTGCCATGTACAGGCACCCATTGTAGGGTGATTCTCGAATGTTTCGCCGTTCGGTTTAAGAATGCCTGGCATTCCTTGACCAGTTTAGATGCCGAATAACCACCTATAAGAGAACGGCTGATCGGTAAAGATCCGAATATCTTTGCCCTTGGCTTTGTCTGGCAGTAGCTGGACTTAATTACAATTTTTAGTTTGAAATTATTTTTGTTAGTTCAATAGAATTTGAAGATACCATAAATAATATGATCAAATTTTATTCTATCTTCACTTCACAATAAACTAATTACCATTCTCTTATCTCAAATTAATTCTTCTAGTCGATTTTCATATTATTTTCCAACCTAACTTCTTAGCTAAAAATATGATATTGTAAATACTGGAGTTAATTCATTCGCGATCAAAACAAATACATATCGGAAATATTAGGTGTAAGAAAAATGCAATAAAAACAAACATAAATATGATATTCCGGACAGATTGATTTGATATAGATTCATTCTTTGTCAGGTTTGGAGGCAAACCAGGGTTTCGGCTATGTGCCATATTCAGTGTAATTTTTCGTCCTGAGAAGTTTGTATCAATTCGTTGGTGTTTTATGGTTTCTCTATCAGCTGTGACCAGGTAGCCGGTAAAGCTCGAAAGTCGGGTGTTTTTTGTAGGGATTGGTTGTTGTTAGTGATTACTGGTTTATTGATTTATATTGCGTCAGAATTGGAGTTTGTGGGTGGTAAATGACCTAAGAAGCTGTGTTGGCAAGTGCATGTTAGTTTGTATAAACCCTGTTTATCTAGCTGGTCGTCTTTGTTGTTGTTGATCTGTAATATTCGTCCTAGGTTGTTTATCGTTTTTAATTCGATATTTATGTTGTATTTCTTGACTATTTTGTGTTGATTTTCCGGTGTATGTTAAAGTTGTCCAGGTTTTGCTTTCGTTTTTGTTGCTGTGTTCTCTTATCCTTTGAAAGTCTCTTTTGACTTTGCTGCTATGGTATATAGAGTATTCAGTTCTTTGTTGTAAGCTTCTGCTGTTAGTGGAGTTCCTTCTAGACTAGTTATTAGTTGTCTGATCGCGAAGTGCTTGTGTGGTTGGACGTATTGTGTATTATTGTGCCTGTAGCCGTATGATTTCTGTATATTTCGTATTAGCATATTATGTCCTCCACCTATCTTGCATATACTGTTATTTCGAGACCAGTCATTTGTTCAATGTATTGTCTTTCTAGGTGTTGCATAAATACTTACATGCATATTGCATTCCACGTCCGTTTTTTTTTGTCTATAGATGGCGTTGTTGAATTGGAAATAGTTTTTCTTGTTATGATATTCCGTCAGGGTGTTTTGATGTAGATTTTTGGAACGAATTTCCGTCATCCCTTGTCAAGTTTGGTTTGGAGACAAATCGGTTTCGGCTATGTGCCATCTTCAGAAGAACGAAAAATGACACTGAAGATGGCACACAGCCGAAACCGGTTTGTCTCCAAACCAAACTTGACAAGGGATGACGGAAATTCGTTCCGGAAATAGTTCTCTTGTCGTAGAGTTTTTAAGGTATATGTGCGTTGTGTTTCATGTTTCCCAGTACTGTTTCGTGCACTATGTTTGTGTTTCCGCTATGGGTATCGATGGATATAGATATTTTTATCGAATGATATTAGTTTCGTATTTTCTGTGATCCCTACGGCGTTTAGTATTTCGATTAATTCTATGATGTTGGTTACTGTTCGAAAGTGTTTTTCAATACTTTTTCCTAACGTTTTGAGAGCTTGTAGCTTAGTGCTGATTTGTGGGTTACTATTGTTCTCATTGGGGTATTTCGTTTATGTATTTTTGGTAGTGCGACCATTTGTGGGAGTGGCGAGTTCATATTTGTCAGAGCATGTGCCTTGTTTGGGTTTCCTATTTTTACGGAAATTCGTTCCTAATAGCCAATATGTCACGGATGTTCAGTTCTCAGTACTTATGTTGCATCGCTCATAATATTAGAGGTATTGAAATAATTTGCTTTAGCTTTGATCCCATAATTACGTATCAAGACAGCACTTATTGCTCTTACTACAGGAAAATACATAAATAGGATATTTTTTTAAGCTGGATAGAACTTTAAATTGTAAAAAATAACACTACAAAATAAATTTAATTATTATCCAAGCTTTAAGTCTTTAATAACATATTTTGCAACATAATTTTATTATTTATATTCTCTTACAGCCCATATGCACAACAAAAAGTTAGCAGCTTGTTGTATGTAAGTATGTAGTATACAACGAGCTGCTAACTAGAATGCCGATTAAGGTAGCAGCTCGTTGGCATTCGAGTTTACACTACGCCTTGACTAGCCATAACTTTGTTCGCAAATTGGGAGAGCGTCTGCAAAATAACGAGAGAAAATGTGCTCCGGATTTTCTGTTTGATGAATACTTGTATATGTATGTACCTGTTTAGTTTGAGCATAATTTTATGTCTCTAATCGAAGTTGTATGGATGCTTTTGCATAGCTTATGTACGTACAGTGTTTACAGACGAGCACACACATGCTATATACTTTTTATTTTGTTTGTGTAATGTTATAATAGAGTTGTGCGAACCGCGGCAGTCTTGACTAGCCAAATTTCTATGCGAGAAGGAAAATGTGCGATGGCTGAAGAGATTTATGGCTATTCAAGACGCCATGTTATGCACAATGACTGTTAATCCGTCGCTAACTTATTACAAATCAGCTCTGAAATTTCGAAGCTTTTTCCAATTCAAGAACCCGTTCTTTAGCTAATGTTGGCATTTTAATGAGTCTGCATTTTTGCTTATAATAAAAGTAAGCAAATGATTCGCATAAGTTTAGCAGTTCCTTGGCTATAGTTTAACAAATGTGTAATGAAAAAATAAATGCTAACTTCATGCTTACTTTTTGTTATGCATATGGCTGTTAATATTTGGTGCTCTCATTTAGTAAAAGTAATTATAGTTTTTTGATCTTTTAATCTTACTTAGTAAATTTGTAAGCTTTAGGTCTATAACAAAAATATTTTCAACACTATTTTATTATTTATATAAATATTATATACAAATTTATATAAATAATAAAATCGTGTTACGAAAGAAAGAAAGGGCTAAAGCTTTAAAATATTTATATAAATTTTAGTTCGATAATTTATAAGCACCTACCATGGTCTTTTAATTAATAAAATTATTTTATTAAAAGAATTTAATAGAAGCCCTAGTGCTTAAAACTTATTGAACTTTAATTTTATTAAAACGTCAAAGAAATATATTAAAATTAATTTATATAAATAATAAAATTGTGTTACAAAAGATTTAAAAGGTTAAAAAACTATAATAAAATAACTTTCAAAAAATCAAATTTTAATCAAAAATGTTTTTTATTCGACAGATCAATACATGGCATTGATAACAACATCGAATGAATCAGTTGTTTTACTGATTTTAAAAGTAAATCTGGATAATTTGGTAGTGTTGTTCAAGCGTCAATCTATTTAGGATCTTTTGCCAGAGCATACTGATAATAAATATAAAAAAGTGAGCGGCAGTATGACAAGATCGTTTGACATTTAATCACTAATCAAACATATTCTTATTTAATTTCATAGAATACGTACATAGATATTTTTAGAAAAACAAGAAATATCGTATCTTATGCTTGCAATTTCATAAACAAAATGAGAAATGTTCATGATACCTAGCCAACGATATTAAAATTTTATCAAAAACCTAACAACAATTGCATTTTTTTTTTTTGTTTCTTTCTTTTCATCCTCTACACTAGCAACCAGCGAAATGAGCAAAGATACCAGCCTCTGCACTAAACAAATTTTTTGAATTTATTCTTACTATACTACTTGGGTTTATATTAACTATAATTTAAATTTCCAAATATTTTAGTGATGAATTTGCAAATGCCTGTGCAAATATTAATTTGTTAGTTAGTTTAAAGTTCATTTTAATCTTATTGTTTAGAAATATAATTTTTATAATATTTTTTATAGAATACAGCAAAAGTTAAATTATTAGACAAAGTTTTTTAAACTTTTTTACTGGCCTTTAATGGATTTTACTGGATTGCGTTCGTTTACCCTGAATCTAGTAAACGAAAGTAAAAATGGATAGAATAAAGTGACAATTCAATTACTGAGTAATTACAAACTTTAAAATTTGATTAAATTTTTATAGTAAAATCAAGTAAGATAAAACATATAATTGACAAATAAAAGCAAGTAAGACTAATAAATTTTTCCAAATAAAGTTTAACAAAACATAAAAGATAAACAATAGTAACAAAATTGTTTCCATTTTTTCAATATCTGAGCAGAGACCTGCGCCGGTTGGCTAAAAGCCGGCTGAGCCGAGCCGTCGATAAATCGTCTTAACAGCCGTCGCCGCTGAAATTCGTCGGCTTTAATCGGATTAAACACAGCCGCCGGCTAAGGTTTAAATTTTCTGTAAATTCATGCAGGCACTTCTAGTATATTCTTTTTTAATAAAAATTTACTAAAAATAAAATAGATTTTGCTCGAAATATCGTATATACTAATGAAAGTGCACGCATGATTTACTTTTTAATTTTTTCTTAATAATTGCCAAATAAAAAATCGTTTATTCAAACGGCGTTTTCAAATACATATTGGCAATACTTCATGTCAAGCGTTTGATAAATATGCCGCAGTTACCAAGTAAAATGTTTATACAGAAATCGCAAAATTTTCTGGAAGCCATCAAATATACTCTTTCAAATCGTTAGTGTTAAGTTTTAGCGTTTTTAATATGCCTTATAGTGTACGAAAACATTGTTCTTTTTTTTTAATTTTGTTCTCAGAAGCAGAGCTAGTATGCATATACCCTTTATGCTCCAAATAATTTTTCTAAAAAAAGAGTTTGTCCAAAGCATGATAAATTGAGTTTTAAGTCTAATTACCACTGCCGAAACCATATGTCCCATGTGCACATTACGTAGACAGAATCCTTAATTTGAACAAATTTTCAATCAATTTTAAAATGCTTTATTTATTAGCTGTTAAACTCCCATTATGCGTGTGTGTATTTTCAGTCGGCTGCACCCGATTTTAAGTCGCCGCCGAAACCATTTCGCGAAAGCCGCCGCAGTCGATAAAATTAGCCGGCGCAGGTCTCTGTATCTGAGTCTTTAAACATCAAAATAAAGAGTACATTTGCATTCTTTTTTTTAACCATGTAATTAAGTACCCGCCGAAAATGTGTGTGTGCTGATAAGGAAGTGACTTAACGCGACGTCAGTTGGCAGGCACAAAGGTATGGCTGGCCGCAACTGAGTGCATTGTAAAAAGTTCTGACTTATACCTCCTCGTGGTGACGGCTGGTAACAGGTTCATGGCTCTGCAAGGAGTCTGGCTCAATAAGTCGAGCGGAGAGAATTTAATACTCTCTTATACAAAATATTAATCCAGAGATGCTTGCTCTCTATTATGCGAGGTCTAGATAGATCTCCAAATTTAGTACAGGTGCATATGGAGCTCTGTGTAGGTGTACAACTTTTTCTCCATTACAGGGCTGAACCAGAAAGCCTCTCAAAAGGCGGTGAAGTTAATCTCTGTAGAAACTGGGGTTTATTTGACCAATGGAGGAATCCGGAAGGAAAAGACAAGATTGCCTCGCGAGTAGTGGACGGGTTAATTTTTAAAGGTACTTCTAAGGCATTGGACCGCAAGATTCCGATAAAGATGGGCAATGAAGCCACGCAGGAGTTGGAGAGGTGGAGAAATTCTGAAAAATTGAGGAGGAAATTGCTAAAACGATGTGTTAATATCCATAACTGGCTAGCATAAGGCTTACGACCACGGGCAGACACTTGTCTGCCTTGCCTTAGATAAATACTAGCAATTATGTACATGAAACTCCCTGGTGAGGAAGTAGGCTGACAGTCATCATTCGACAGTCTGAAATCACTACAGTCAATAGTAAAGGCTATTGGTAGCCCGAGGAAAGAAGGGAGCAAAAAGGAACCAATAAAGTTAGCGGTCTGCTTCGATATCCCCCTACATTAATACTGGTTAAAAATAGAAAGGATTATGATGACTTTTATATACATATATCCAATGAAGTTTAGAATTTATAGTTCTGAGAAAGAAATGCTTATTCCGGATTGAAAAGGGTTTAATATGTTTATTAATAAGAACTCAAAGATTCTGCGGTTGTACAAGACTTAAGTCTTTCATTTCAAGGGTATTCATCGAGGTGTCTTTCTTTCCTTGTATGTTGATGTATTTCTGTTCTTTTTTGGTATTTTGAAATTTAACTTTTTGGCAAATAGCCAGGCTATTCAATAATGGAAGCTCTGTTCAAGATCAGCAAACGATCTATACCGTCGCATAGGAAGTAGACGATTCCGAGTTCTACACCCAAAGATTATGGTCTCCATCAGTGTAAGTTATAATACTCCCCAGTTAAACTGTGCGTAATCAATGGAAAAAACACAAAAAACTGCAACGTAGTACAATAAGTCGTCGTCCAACCATTGAACTATGCGAGGGTGAGACGCAAGACTTTCGAAGGCCGAACAACAAAAACAGACCGGATTGACCATAAACACTAATTACAACGGCGGTTGTCTAAGGTTCCCTTTATTTGTATGGGTCACTTCCACTATAACTAGAGAGCTGAAATTTAGTATGCAGGTAGGCTTTGGAAAATAAGTAATGAGTAAAATTTGCATCTAGGGGAGACTAGGGTTCCCGCTTATTTGTATGGAGCCTTTCCACTATAGGCAGAGAGCTGAAATTTGATATAACATAACCGTCTGTAAGCTTTAAGTTAAAATAGGTTTTATACATACACTAACAAACAAAAATAACTTGGAAAATGTCTACATTACCATGCTTGGTAATTTAAGTTACAGTATAAATTATAATTGTATTGTAGTAGTTTTAAAATAACTAAAAATAACTTTGAAAAATGACTTAGATCCGCCCAAAAACATAAATGTTAAAATAAGGCGACGTTCCTATTCAAAAAAATTCTGCAGTTAAAGTACTGAGATCAAAATGAGGACCAAGTTCTTTATATACAATACCATCCCATTTCTAAGCAACTTGCTAGCTGGGCAAAATTGTTTATTTTTTAATATGAGAAAGGATTATGGGAAAAATGTTACCAAGCTTGCAAGTTTCCGAGAAATGGGATGGTATTGCACATATGAAGAACTTGGTCCTCAACTTGGCCTTATTTCTTTATCTTTATTTATGTTTTTGTGCAGATACTTTTTTACTTAAAAAGTAACGAAATGTGTTTTTATAGAAAAAATAGTCACTCTATACAAATAAACATTACTGATAAACTTTCTTTAAAAAACACTATACAATTTGTATATATTTTGAATATAGTATCTAAAATATACCCTTATTGTTAATAAAGCATTTTATATGTAAACACTTACCGATCTATTTCTCTATCATTTTTCTCATCCTCGTCCAGAGTTTCATTTGATTTTTTCTCTTTACGATCAGATGTCAAGTTTTCTTTGTCGCTTTCACTATGCACCGACATATTATCATCTTCACGTTTACTGGATTTTTGCGCATCATTGGTCGATGAAACCGATGAAATGTCATTTGAATTTTTGGATTTTTTAGAACTTATTTTAAAAATAATTGTATCATCACTATCTCCACAGTTGTCATGTTTAGGCGAATCGTGTTTATGTACAATAGCAGTTGCTTCGTTTTCTTTTAAAGAATCGCAATCCGAGTCGGATAGCATTGTGGATTGAGAAGATACCGAATCTATATTGAATATTTCCGATTGCACATATTGTGATAGATTGATGCCGTCATCATATTCCTTGCCAGTGTCTAAAGCGCTATTATAAGAATTAGCAACAATGGAAGGTAGAGTCTTAATTTCGCTTGGTGGCGGAGAATTGTCCTTAGAATACAAAGTTTTGGGTTTTATCTTGTCTTCAACTTCGTCAGATGACGAAGAAGATGAGCACGATGACGATGTAGAAGATGATGAATAGCGCGTTGAGTGTTCGGGTGATTTAGCCAAATTGATTTTGGTATCTGAGATCTTGGCTTTTCGTTTACGTTTCGTTAATGTTTTACATTTCGTCTGTGTCTCTATTGTATGTTTTGATATAAATAATTTCTGAAAATTATGATATTGTACTCTTATATAATCATGCAATTTTTCTTCTACACAAGAAGTTGTGAAATCTTCACAATCTTTTTGTATCTGAGATGCAAAGTTTTTCAGATTTTCCAACAATTGAATTGCAGAGTATGCATATCTAATACCACTTCTTGTTAATGGTAAAACCCCATTTTGGCAAAGCATTTCAAACTCCTCATCAAATATTTGATGTTCTAATGTCTCTGAACAATTAAAGGGCAATGTACAATTATCAGATTTAGTATCTATATATTCTATTTCCTTTGCGTTGTTTTCTGCATTCACACCAATATCGGGTGTAGGTTCATGTTCAGTTAGATCTTTTTCAATGTCTGTATTTTTTTCAGTTTGTGTATGCTCCTTTAAAGCTTCATTATACTGACTGAGAAATTCTGATGAATTTTGAATATCTTCTTTTGACTTGTCGGCTACTTCTTTCTGGCGTTTCTGATCTTCTTTTAGATCTTGATGTAAGTTTTGAAAACATTTCTCTCCTTCATGCTCTCTTTCTTCGAGGATTGCGGATGGTTCTTCAGCGAATGGGTTTCCTTCTTGGGTGCTAGATTCTTTACTCTGTTCTTCTTTGACGTCAATTATATTCAAAGCATTAAAAATAACATCCAATCTATTATTATCCAAATTATTAAGCATTTTATCAACAAGTTTAGCAATTTTTGGAATATTTTTGTTAGTGATGTTTTGTTTCATAATGTGATTTATTACATTTTGTTGTAGAACGTCGCACTCAGTGCTATTTATGGATACTTCCTGAGAATAACAATGATCATTAATTATAGTAGAAAGTTGGTTTACTTTAAAGAGATGTTGCTTCATTAATTCGTCTTTGCATTTCTCTTCTTCATTCACAGGCTCTAAATAGCCAATACTTTCTGCTGAAATATTGCTAATGTTATCGTATTCGTCATCATCACAAAGATCGCTTTTATCATCTTCATCTTTTTGATTTATTGCACTTTCGCGATTGGTTGCGTAAACCTCAACTTGACATAAGTCATTTTGAACATCATCATTTAGATCGTATATGCAAGGTGCTATTAATTGTTCTTTTTCTGTGCTAATATCCATTATAAATTCTTCACTTTTGACATAATTTTCTTCTAGTATTTCATTAATTACAGGGCCAGTATCATTTTTTGACTCGTTCAAAATAGAATCGAATTGATTTTTTTGAACATCGGGCAAATTTTCAATTATTTCACTTTTGTTGAGAATAAATGCATTGGTCAAATCCTGTGTATTTTTGGATACTAAATTCCAAGTGTCTTTATTTTCAAAATTTTCCATCTCTGGTTCAGACTTATGTGAAGTTTTTTCTGTTTTAAATAATGCAGGTTCTGTCTCCGTAGACTGTACAACAGCATCTTGGGTAGAATTATCTTCTAAAAAACTTTGGATTAATTGTTCCCACATATCGTTACAATTTTGTGACGGAGTTGTATCTATAGCACCTTGGGGGCAATCCGTTGATAAATTAGCCTCCAACTCCTCTTGTGTAACGCTATTTAATTCGTCCTCTATTGTGTTAGGTGGCCTTTCAAAAGGATTTAAGCTTATTGTATTTGGTATATCCAGTACCATATCTATTTTTTCTTGATCTTTATCCATATTATTGGATGCTTTTTAAGTTGGGCGATGCAAATATTTTTGATAAAAATTTGCAATGAAGTCGGGATTTTTACATTCACCTCCAATGTGATTACTTCTTTCACTATGAACTCGCCACAAACTTACAATTAGCTTTTATTATTATACTAAACATTTTGATAGGGGTATATACACAGTTTTCGTTTTTATATACAGTTTTTGTGATCCCTCGGATTTTTTTTGATATTAATTTGTAAAACTAATATTTTTACAGCTCGATTGTTAATTATAATTGTTTTTTTTTCTAATTATATATATTTTATTAATAATTTTTACTAAAACAAATAAGCACTACTTTAATCTTTTTTGAGAATCCTGCCCGAAAAATTTTGTTTTTTGTTTTCTTTTTCTATATGAAAATAGTTATCTATTAATTAAGAATATGGTAGAATGACACAAAACATTAATTAGCCGATAAGTTCCAAGCCGATTATGCGCCGACGCTAAACACATTTTTACGTTGCCGCCTCCACCGTCCGTCTTGACAAATCCACACGAAAGTGGAACTTATCCGAATCATTTCGAGAATATCAGCAAAAACCTGAGTAAAAGTAATTGGAATTACATTTATTATCTGGAAAAATGCAGTAAATTACAAATGTTCGTTTTTTGTTTGACACCTAACTTGAAGTACGGTACTCTCCAAAGACTCTGACCGTTTCACTATAACGGTTTAAGATATTCGTAAATATACATTCCATCACTTGAAGAAAAGTATGTATGATAATAACAATCTATTCTATCACTCGTTAGAGCGAATAGTTATCTTAATAACCTGAAAATCCCATTTGCATAGCTTATGCGGGATATCTATTACCCTTTGTATGTAAGCAAAAATTTTAAAATTTTATAACAACATAAATTTAAATTCGCATAAATCGAACTATTCGAATTTACATTGCATTTTGTTTAGCTAAAAATTTAAATTTAACAATTTTCATTAATCCTACGAACCACCATTTTATCTAACAGACTTTTAACTTTACAATTTGGTTATACAGCTTTAGAAAATTATACAACTATTTCCAACGACTACGGGTCGCATTAGGTACCTGTATGTATGTAGTTATTAACATTTAATTTTACTACATATATATCTACTTATGTACATATTTTGATTTCATTATCTGTAATAATAGTTCTTAAAAAGTACCTAACGTTTCTATTTTTAATTTAAATGGATGATAACAGGAGATCGCTGTAAGTTTTAACCTAAGGAAATCGGGATCCCTCATAATCAGTCCAGATGAAGTGATACAAAACCTCAGGAATGAAGACCTCACTGCAGCGATATTATTGTATATAGAGAAGACCTTCGACCGGGCACTTTATTTCGCAGTTGAATATTAGAAGGGTCAAATTTTTAATCTAGTACATAAATTTATTAGGATAAGTTCTTCTATTCATAGTTGATCAGATCCATTCAAAGTTGAACTCAATTAATTTAATTGCTTTGTTTAATCAGCACAACATATCCTGTCATTTATTCGCATATATATTGTAAAAATTGCTTTTAAGTAATTGTCTTAAGGATCTTTGTTCATTCGTCCTTTTTTATTGTACTATCTGTTGTATTGCCTTCCGGGTAAACATCATATTAGTGATATTTTCATCACCATCTATCAATGTCAAACAAACTAGACTATTAACTCTGTGCCGGTAGCAAGCACTCTTACATATGTACATACATATATCTCCGATCCTCTACGTTAACACTAACAGTGTAAATTTAAAGTTTAGCAAGTTGATAATACTATTAATGCCACTAGAATTATACTATACTATATTATATTACTATTATTAATATTTAATCAAAATCGACCCGACGCAGTTAATTGACCAAACGCCGCGGAAAATTATTATTGTCGGGCTTGTTCCAATGCGAGGGTGGTTAGTTATTTCTGCTCTAGAACGAATCAACAGCTAAAAAGAAATCAAGGATTAGTAAAATGAAACCACAAGAAATGTCAAAAAACCCAACGTGTGTTTCGCTAGTGTTCGCACGTGGGGTTTTTGGACGTTGGGGCTTTTTCCACTTTTTCATTGGCACCATTTTTCCATGGCTTGGTGTCTTCCTTTTTACCACAGATATAATCTGTGCTTTTTACTATACATATGTTTGGACTATACAGTGTTGCCGTTTAGTTTACGGTTTCTCTTTTATAACTTTTGATACATGGACAGAATAAAATGCTATGTTAGAAAATTATATAAAT
The DNA here is from genome assembly GCA_963932375.1 of Phania funesta. NCBI lineage: Eukaryota > Metazoa > Arthropoda > Insecta > Diptera > Tachinidae > Phania > Phania funesta. The sequence goes on along the minus strand of OZ010653.1, from coordinate 93,998,161 downwards.
TTGTTACATTAGACAATCGCAAGCGATTGCATAAAAACACATGCATACTGAACTTTTTTGATAGCCCTGTTCACTTAAGAAAAGGTAAATTTTGAATTTCCGCGGGCTGTGTACATTCGGTTATCGAAATTTTTTTTGTCATGTTGGTACAATGTGTTAGTCATATTTTGGCATTATCAGTTTGTTGACAACTGAAAAGGTTAGTCACGTTTATGTGTGGTCTTCGATTTATGACTGTTGAAAAAAATTGATCTAAGAATATGATTTTTTTTGCCAAAAACTACACGCTAATCATGCCTCAACCATCTTATTCACTAGATTTGGCTCTCTGCGACTTTTTCCTATTCCAAAAACTGAAGAGGTCAGTGAAAGAAAGGCGTTCTGGCACAATTAATAAGATAAATCAGAATCGAAGAGCGAGCTGATGGCCATACCGAAAAGCGCATTTTAGAAGTGCTTCGAGGATTGTAAGCGCTGGCGTAAGTGCATATCTGAGGGGTATTACTTTAAAGGGGACAAAATGGATATTGATGAATAAATAAATACTTTTTAAGAAATTTCAAACTTCACCTTTTTTTTTTAATAAATACGTATTAATGTCAAACTCAATACAATAAAAGAACCTCAACTGTTCTAAAGTAACGAATCTTTTTTAAATTCTGTTTATAATAGCGTAACAAAAGCGACAGTTACAGTTTTAAATGAAGAGTGGTTAATCAAGTTTATAATAAAGTGTAGTTTCTTTTTTAATACTGAAAACAAATGTTTATTTTTCAATTTACACCTATAAAATATTTTCTCTCGATCTGATGATTGTAACACACGACTATTTCTGCCAACCAACTTTTCTTTTCTGAAAATTTTTTTTTTTTTAAAGCTTCAGATTAGACTAAACAGATAAACTCACCAGCGCAGCTAAGTGTTTTTATAAACTGATTGGATGTCAAATACCATGTAAAAAAAGTATCAACTTTTCGATTCATATTTTATACATGGAGTTTGACATCCACAAAGGTTACGGCAAATTCGCCCATGATGGAGGTATACTCTCTAATTGCCTTAAAATGCATTGTGTTTTTTATATATAACCCTGGCAACACTAGTGAATTATTCAAAACAAGTATGTAAAAAGCTGAAATTTTTTCTTTTGAGGCATGCTGAAATAAGTATATTGAAGACATATTTAATTACATTTCTTACGCTAAAGTTCTTGTAAAAAGTTGGTTTGCAAAAATGAATTTTTAAACATTTGTCTAATTAATTTATAATTAATAAAAATATTGAATTGAATTTTGATTCTATTCCCATCAACGCGGGAATAAAGTTCGAAAGTAAATAAAAACTTGAGTAGTGGGATTTTTGGAAAATTAATTTTTACTTTTTCAGATTGCAGAAATTTTAAAATTGGCTAACATACTACATACATATGTATGTACATAGTTAAAAACTTATCACTAAAAAGTAAGGGGAAGGCAGATCCAGTCATGCTAAGAGGAACAACTAGGTTAAATACGAGTGTCTTTGCTGATAGGTACGACATAAGTAAAGAAAATTATGATTCTTCATTGGAATTTGAGCCACTGAAAAAGGAAATTATACCAGAAAAATCCATTTCGAATAATGATGTAGATGAACTATTGGATAGAACAAACGTGCCATTAGATAATACATTAGAAAATAAGCATACGGAAAAGCCGGAAATTCAATTGAAAATATGTACTCAAAAAAATTCGCCTCAATTCATTAAAACTATTAAGAACAAACCCAAAAATACAAAATTCAAAAAGCCAAGGAAAGAAACTAAAAGGAGTACCGCTCAACTTTTAAATAAACCCCTGAACGATAGTGTAAATCATGATAATTTCAAGGAATCAGTGGAAATAATTAAAAATCAAAAGAAACGGTATAGAAAATCAAAAGGTTCAATTATTTCAGTACCTAGCCCCAGCCCTAAAAATGAAATATTGCAAAATTTCAATGTGCAAGACAAAATGGTTACAAGGTCGAAAGCTCAAAGTTCTAAAACACTTCTTAAAAGTCAACCAAATGAAAATAGCTTACAGAACTCACAGACAACTGAAAATTCGCCCTCAATATCTAAAAAAAGAAAAAGACAAGATATAACAAGCAATTCCATTCAAACAATTGAGTGTACTGCAGTGGAGAAAAATCCTTATAAAAGTGAAAATTCACCACCACCAAAAACCAAACCACGCCTCGTTATAAATAAATTAGCAAAAAAGCTTCCTAAGAGTAAATTTACAAAACAAAGTAAGCTGACCAAAGAGCAAATTAAAAAAGTTACTACAAGAAAAATCCCAAAAAATCGCCTTGACGACGTATTGCATATGATTGATAATGACAAGCATTACATTTGGGAGGACCGTAATACATCTTGCAATCCGTATATATACCGTCATTGGGATCTTTGTTCTTCAGTGATTTCAAATCAAAATATGAAATTAAAATATGCTCGTCAATTCCTCTTACGAAGGGACTGGATTAGTTTGTCTAAGATTCTACGATTATCTAATTTGGACACAAAGGCATACTATCCATTGCTTTCTAAGGTAATTTTAAATAGTTGTAAAAGTTCAGACAGCGAACATTGCCACTGAATATGAAACATATCCGAAACCGGTTTGTCTCCAAACCAAACAGGGATGACAGAAATTCGATACAAATACCTATAGTTTCAAACGTGTTAGTGTTTTGTTTTTCTGGCATCTAAACGTCATAATTACAGATGAGAATATTTTCATGTTTCATACTTTTTAGAGCGTAATGCGAACAACCCTGATCGAACAGTTATAAAAAGTACGAAACGAGCGTTGTGCGAACAACTGTTCGGACAACTTCATTTGAACTCGAACAGATTATCAACAGCGACGATATTCGCGAGTCAAATCCCTTTGCGAAGAACAATCTGTACGTTTGCAGAACACATCCATGACCAGTCCAGACGGCATGGCTAATGCATCGCCTGTCTCGTAACTAGGGCGACCGATGCAGGTTTTTTCTGGTTTACAGCTGTAGGTAGTTTCTTTTGAAAATATTATAGGCCATGTTCCGACACTCGCATCTCACACAATATTTGCGATTGTTAGGTGTTCTGTAACTTGCATTCGCAAGAGTGTTGGCGAGTTCAAGTCGCAAGAGTATACTGAAGTGAACTGCTGTATTTAAACTAAACTAGTTTTTAAAAAAACTACAAAGTTATGAATAAATTAAATTAATAGTGTTTTCTTTTTATTTTAAATCAAAACTAAAGACATTTTGTATCAATTTTTTTCTAAAAACATGAAATTTAAAAACGTTTTTTTGTTCTGCAACTTTTGTCTCTGTATTTCTTCTGTTTGTTTTGCTTTTGTTTTGGTAAACACAAGTTACAAAAAAAGCAAATCGCAAGTAAAACGCAAAAATAAAATTTGCGATTTGCTATTCGCATGCGATTTGACACTCTTGCGAGTGTCAGAACATGCCCGTATTTTTCAGTAGTACAGCCCGGTTTCTGCAATTATTATTTATTATTATTAATGTATGGGGGGATATCGAAGCAGACCATTTACTTGCTGGGTCCCTTTTCGACCCCCATTTCGCTCCTCAAACTGCAATAATTTTAACGCTTTTTATATCATTGCAACAAATTAATTAATTTTTATTTGTCTAACACTTATAGAAGTACCCATATATTGTTAGTATGCTAAAGCATATAAAATCCCACAAATTGTTTAAAAAATATATGTATACATATGTATATACAGTATAGTGCAAAATGAAAGCAACAAGGTCCGCGAAATAAAAATAAAATATATTTTTTGTAATGTAGTTAATTTCCAACAGAAGTACGTTTCCATGATTTACATTTATGTACTCTAAACGTCAAATTAGGCTAAATCTTTTTAAATAAACTTCCAATTCAGTTCTATATATTAAGGTGTGCAAAACAAAAGCAACAGTTAATATTTCGTATATGTGCCGTTGTTTTTTATATCTTCGGTACATCTGCGAGAAATATATTCAGTGAGAACAGTTTCTGAAATACATTTACAGTCCGATTTTTTAATCCTTTGCCGGAAACCATACGCCTTAGAGTTTCATTAGGGTTAAAGTCGGGTGAATCTTTCCTAGGAACTCTTTCCAACCTTGGATCGTCCATTTTTCCACAAATTTTTTAAAATGGTGCAAACACGTTTGTTGATGTGATTTTTGATATTTCGTTTACAAACTCCTAATTCAATTACAGTTAAATATTTTGTCAACTTGTTCTTTAGCAATCTTTTATACTTTTTAGAAACAAATGCTTGCTTTTCTCCTTCTTTTTAAGCTTCAATAATTTGAGATTTCAAAGTTAGGAAATATTTATCTCTAGTGATTCTTGAATAATGTTTAGATATCTTTTAAACTTCATGTAAAGGATAATAAACCTTACTCAGATGGTTGAACTTTGGAAATTTACCGTTATTTAAAAAAATTGGTGTGTTGAATATTTAAATTTTTTTATATTTCTTCAAAGAGTCACTTTTGCGTTTCAGACTTTGAATATTTTGTTAAAATTGCACATAACCTTGTTTTTGAATTCACATATAAAATTGTAATAAATCATTCTTATATTCTAGAAATCATAAAATTCTGCTTTACAAACAAAAAATATAAATTTGATTATTAGTGGAATGGACATGAACTTTATGAATTTTATATATCGAAGTACAAAAAATCTTAGCATGAATATATTGTATAACATGCTATTGTTTAATTTATGTTTGATAAGAAAAACCGTTAACCAGTTTTTTATTCATTTTATAAATTCAAAAATATAATGCATTATTTAAATGAGTTCTTGTGAGCACTGAAAGTTCGACGAATCTACTAATTACATTATTCTTACTTCTGTTTTCAGTATGCTGCATTACTACTGGCTCATACGGATAAGGAACAATTTAGTAAATTTATACAATTCTTAACTTCGGCGACTGACAGCAGTGTGGTAATGAAAAAATGTACAAATATTTCAAATGAAGGTGAAATATAACATAACATGCTGCATACGAGTATAGAAAATCACAATATTATTTATGTTTATAATTCAATACTCGTGTGTACAAAACATGTAACTAGATCTGTAAATTTAAGAAAAATAAAACTTTAAAATACTACTATTAACAATTGTTTTTTTCGCATCATGCTGGAACTAGGAAAAAAGTTTAAAGGAAGGGGAATAGCGGGGGTATTGTTTGTGGGCTTTCGACATAAACCTTCCTAAATTTAAAGCGGCAGGAAAGGCTAAATAACGAGCTTTCCTGTACCGTGTTATGTGGTCCACTGTCAAATCTACCACGAACAATACGCCCTTCCCTAATTTCATTGAAGCACATTCCGGTAGAGAAATATGACAACCCACATTGCGTCGATGTTCCAGTAAGTAAATAGATTTAGATAGTCTACTGCCACCCGATAAGCATCTTCGCTCTCTATTTGAAACACCGGTTCATACATGACAGTTGTATACCATTTGCGGTCGGGTAGAGGTGGTGTAGGTTTATAATCGAAACTTACGTTTTATAGTCATTGAGTAACGTACATATACTGAAAAAGTACGCTACGTACACTCAAATCTGTTTTTTTACAATTATTTTCGACGACTTGTAAACACATTGTCATTCCGCTTATAAGGTCTACCATTTTTCAGGCTGTATTGGGTCCGTTAGTTTCCCCTAAGGGAAGACGTTCATTTGCGAACCAAAAATATGTATGTCATGTTCTGGATCCTTGTCGAATTCAGATAATTTATGGACTTAATACTACCAAAATTTTATGAAAAAATAGCTACATTTGAACAGAGGAACCTAAAATTTAACAACAAATTCGTATTAACGCTTCGCATATGCCACACCTATTATTTATAAGACAATGGAAATAGGGTTTTTTAGTTTAATTCCAAGTTTTAAAGTTTACTAAAAGCAGAAAACAACAAAATGCCTACAGACTGAGTTTTCCTGTATCTCCATTTTGCCGCTTATTGCGTATCCTCGGCATAAGGCTTGCGTATCCTCGGCATAAGGCAAAGTTTGGTATGGAGACAAACCGGTTTCGTGCCGAGAAGTTTTCATCAATTCGTTGGTATTCTGTTGTTTGTCAAGTATCAATTTGTCATATAAGCTGGTAGCAGGTGACCCTGTTAGCTGTAAACAGGTAAAGCTCGTAGGTACGTTGTTTTTTGTAGAGATTGGTATGTTAGTAATTAATGTTTTATTGCTTTGTATTGGGTCAGAATTGGTGTTTGCGGATGGCAAGTAAATGTTTTAGGCAAATTTATTTATGGCTATTATTTTGGTTGTTAATTATTTAATGTATTTTATTGTATTTATTTCATGTATTTAATTTGTATTTTGTATGGGCTAAAAAAAGTGATTATTGGATTACGAATTTATTATTTTGTTGCTATGTGTATTTGATCGTTATTTCTGTTTATGATGCACCGTCAAATGGCTTTTGTTTGCCTAGGATGTTGGGTCGTCGTCCTATGTGCTGTGTACGTATTACCTCTACCGTTTTTCGTATGTGCGCTGGATTAAGTTTGCTGTTAAACATGTGGTTGCCGAAGTAAGATTCTGATGTTCTGGGAATACGCGGCTTCTTATTATAAACTCTATGTTTGAGAAATCTTGTTTTTATTTTGCACCCTGTTTGTCCTATGTATCTATGTTGACATGTGCACGTTAATTTGTATACCCTCTGTTTTCCTAACTAGTCGTCTTTTCTGTGTCTGGTCCACTTCGTTTTTTGACCATTTTGTGTGTTGATTTTCCGATGCCCAGGTTTTTCCTTCATATATCAAATCAAGTATAAGAAAATATTTTTTTTTTTCATTTGGTTAGAATCAATTTATACTTTCATAATGTATTTGCAAATAAATAATTTACTTACTAAACATTATTCTATGTTAGACAATTTATGCTTAAAATGCAGTAGCATCTAACTTTCTAAATATTTTTTGATATACCATTACACTTAATGAAATATATACCCTATCCGCTGCTAGTTATTATTCTCAATACAAAATTTCAATAGACGTGTCTTTCATAGCTTAAAACATAATGTGGATGCAAGAAATTAAACAAGAGTTAATAAATATTTGTTTAAGCACATATTTACAAATAAAACAACTTCAAGGATTTAAGTCTAATTTTATTTAAAGCGATATTTTTGTAATATTAATACATTAAGTAGTGTTTTAATAGTAATGTAAATATAACACAAGTAAATGAGCAGAAGTTATTAATTATATTAAAAATATACTCAAATTAATAGGAAAATCTCTAGATCCTACATTTGAAAGGTTATGTCTTATATTATTATAGTTACGGATTGAAGGAATAAAATTTGTAACTTATTTAAACCAAAGAAAATGAAGAGATATACTTGTACGGTTGTACTTAATAACTATATTGATTAGTGTTAAAAAAAAACAAAGAAATGGTAAAATGATCGGTATCAGTAATTGTTAGTGATTAAAATATATATGTATTAGTCGTCTTCTATGTAATTAAACTTGTATTGAATTTCAAAAAATCTTAAGCCTACATAAATTTTTATATTTATTAAAAAATAAAAATAATACGTATATATAGTTATAATAATTCAATTGGCATCGCGTGTACTTAAAGGCACGAATTCTCACATCGCAGCTCTCACCTGCCTTCGAGCCCATAAATACACCAACAAGTTATAGATTTCAAACATAAGGACCATTTTTAGAGTAGACAACACCCCATATTGAAGGAGCGTTTTTTTTGTTTTTGTATCAATTATCAATAAATGGTGGTAAAATAACTTATTCCACCAAAAAATTGTGTTACTTAAAAAGGTATAGCTGTGTTTTGAGAATATTATTGCTACCATTAATAGCCTTCTTCTTCCATCGAAAAATCTGAAGTATCACCAGCATACAAGGAGCTAAAAATAAATAAAAAACAAGTACTTCAATAAACAAATGTAATTTTGTTATAATCATTTTATAAATAGAGAAAAAAATCATTAATTATAATTTCTAAAATTTTTATACTCTTACATCTGGTATTTGGGATCAGTTGAGTCCTCTTGTTAATTTTGTTTGTTCACAGGTGTTCTTGTGTGAGACAATGGATTCATTTTAACGCCAGAGGCTTAGATAACATTTTGATTGTTTAGAGACAGTTTAATTAACAGAGTTTTAAGGCAATATTCATTAAAAATATTTTCGATTTATACAAGTTTTATCAATCAAAGTACTATACAAAATTTGTTTGATAAGTCTTTTATAATTTACTTTAAGGTCCAATGTTTTTGTAGCAAGTATTGCATGGGGTTGAGGTTATTTTTGATTCTTTCGGCGAGGGCTTGAATAGAACTGGACGTTAAATAACTATATTGGTACGTTTTGTATATAACACCCGACTTTGGGACCACACCTTGTCCGGTGTTTTTTTTTTGCTGTTTTATTCATTCGTTAAAGTAGTTCAAAGCTTTCAAGTCTAATTTTATATATTTCTTAGTGTAACAAACTATGCAAAAGCAAATTAAATACAATATTAATATTCAAATAATAATTTACAAATTTTAACAAAAATTGACTAAGGTTTTATTGGAAACCTAAGCATATTAAAAAATACAAAAATAATGATAATAGAAAACCAATAATATTTTTAAAAGGCCCAAAACTAAAGCGACGTTAAACAAAACCATTTAGACGAACATTTTATATTTCAAATTAATTATGGCCATTTTCAATAAAAATGTATTTAAGATTTAAATTACTCATTATTTAGAAAACTCTTATGTACTATGTTCACACATGCACCATAGACTATGTTCAAATACGCACCTCAATTGCGCAAATAATAGAAGCACTCAATTACATACTAAATTGAGTAATTAGTACTTAATGCCACCATTCATTAAGTAATATTCCCGACGCAACTCCAGTTGATAGCGAAAATAAGTTTTAAATAATTAATTTCTCTTAAAAATAATTATGAAAAAAAAAATTATTTTAAACCAAAATTTGTTCTCTCCATTTTTCAAATTCACAAACACATGTTTTCACGAACAAAATGAACACAATTTAACTGTCAAATGAAAATTGAGTAAGCTTCATTGCATATGTGTAAACGCTAAAGTTTTCAACTCAATTTAAAGTTTAATTGCCTTAGTGAAGGTGCATGTTTGAACATAGTGTTAGTTCCAATTAAAGCCTTAATTAAAAGCTCGCAATTACATAATAACTTGAACAATTATTACTTAATTGAACACATTTTCAGCTGTCAAATGCTAATTGAGTAAGTATATTGCATATGCGTGAACCCCAAAGTCCATAACTCAATTTAAACTTTAATTGCCTCAATTAAAGTACATATCTGAACTTTAAAAAAAAACGTATTCATAACCAGGTTTTAAAAAGTATATGTTATTTTTATACTGGCTACACAAAAATATTCTAATTGTTCCTGTTAATCGACTCTATAAATAGGTTTTTACTGTTTTAAAATATTTGACAAAATAAACGTAGCCATTTTGTAATATACACAGATGCATATACTTTCTAAAACAAATACAAACAAATTAACTTAAATAAGTTTATAATTAACATAACGGTAAACAACATTAGAATACTATTTATTCTAATTGTTCCTTAACGTTTGACCAATCTTACCGTACCTTTAGTCACTAACTACATTGTTAGAGTTTTGTTTACACAAATTTTAGCTTATGGAAGAGAAGACAAATTGGTTTTGTTCTTTGTTCGTAGTTTATAACTTAAGCGTGCTGCAACTCTTAACTAAATTTTCACTGTCTTAAGCACCAAAAAAAAAAAGTTTAAAAGAGAATTTAAAAAAATTTGAAACTAAACTCGCGTCGTTTTAACTAAAGGGTAGTATGGTAAGTTTTGACGTGGGTTCATAATTTACGGGTCGATTATGGATAGCAACCAAACTTCAGTTGCGTGGCCTGTTGCAAAAAATATTGTTCCAGATAGCAACACATGGCTGTAGCCTATTTAGGAGCTGATAAAATCCAAATAAAGGTCTTTGGTTTTTATTGAAATTAACGTTACTTCTAAGCCTTGTAATAGCTTACATTTTTGAGGAAAAACATAAAAAATATGGGCGTCAGATATTTGCATATAAACATATGTATGTATGTACATGTATGCAACTTTCTGAAATTTTATTCTACACTTTATTATAAATACACCCCACATCTTAGACCAAAAAACAACTCATCTACGTGTCAGCGTGTTTATGTGAATAATTTCAAAACTGCTTAAATATTTGAATGTTTAAATATTTTGCATAGAAGAATTTGATACTGAAAAAAATTGCAATTTAAACAAATTTCAATCAATTCAAAAAATGTACATAAGCCGCGGAGAGTTTCGGAAAGGGTACTTCATATGTATTTTTGTTCTATTCATTGTTTGTCTCTGATAAATTTTAACAACTTACTTTACGGCACGGCAAGTAAAGAAAACAATCCGTTTCAATTTCTTGTTATAAAAGAAATAATTGAAAGACCACAAACAGCCGGGTTCTCCAAATGGATCCGAACTTAAATCGGGATTGTAGCTATAAATGTCGCACTCTTGTAAGTTAATTTCATCATCAATGGCCGACCACAATGGTTGGCGTAGTCCTTGATACTGGTCACCAGCTAAAGCCGATAAATTTGAATGAACCGAATTCATAACCCATTGAAGCGATGGTTCTTTGCTGAATTCATGGCTCTGCAAAATAAAAGAGAAAATTGAAAAAGTTATATTAACAATTTACAGATTTATTTTATTATATATTATTTTAAATGCATAATGTTAAAATATTTATTTATTTTAATTCAATTCTTTACTAATAATAATTGTATATAGTTGAATAGAATATATTGTAATTAATTATAGAGTTTAGAATTACGCAATCTTTCCTACTTAAATATAGCATTATGTTAAACGAATATATATATAATGTTAAGCGACAATAGCAGTTGAGATCAATAGAAAAAGTAAAAACCCAATGTAAAAATAATACAATAAAAAATCAAATATTTAAGGCCGTATTGAAAAATATTTTTAAATTATAGAAGGTGTAACAAACAAATTTTGTAGAGAAATTTGGTTAATAAAACTTTAAAAAATTTAAATCTTTTTTATGTATATGGCTAATAAATTCTAAATATGAACTACAAGAAATATCTTATATTTAATATGCTGAAATTGAACTTGTTGACACCTCCGTTTAAAATTGTGTTTAAAGTTACAGATTACAGGGCTAAGTTTGAGGAACTGGGGGGACAAAGCAGGAGGGAGCGACACAAAAAATCATGCTTTTGGTTAAATTTTGACAGTTATATGCATAACAAAAAGATAGCATGAAGTTAGCATAGAGTTTATTTCATAACACTTTTTTTTAAACTATAGCCAACGTACTGTCAAACATATGCTAATCATTTGCTAACTTTTGAAAAGCAGCGGCTTATCTCAGTATCATTATAAGCAAAAAAGCAGACTCATTAAACTGCCAACACTAACCGAAGAATAGGTTTTTGAGTGAGAAAATTCTCCGAGATTTTAAAGTGGATATTTAATAAGTTAGCATACGGATTAATAGTCATCTATGCCAACGAGCTACTAACCCTAATCGGCATTATAGGTATCAGGTTGTTGTATGTGGAATACATCGAGCTGCGAACTTTTTGCTATGCATATGACCATTACTGCTTATCTTTCAACTCCATCTACCGGTGCAATGTTTTTAATTTGTATTTTAGATAAACTGAATGCGATACTTTTTATTTATAATACTTGAATTAATTTTTTCTGTTAGACGTTTTTTGTAGGTCTCATTAAAATCTCGAATATTTTTGGATAATAAGCATATTTAATAGCAAGTTGTTATGCGAAGTTACATGTTTGCAACTTTTTATAAACTATTTATATAAAGAATATACTCATACTCAAGATTAAAAATACTTTGACTAGTTAAAACCAACATATCAAAATTGAATTTTTCATACCTGACAAGAGGCCAAACAACGAAAACTATTTTGTTTTTATACAAAAGAATTATAGTATAGAAAAAAATATATTTTTATAATTGTTTTTTAAAGGAAATTTTTGCAACAAATTGTTCTTCTCATGTAAAAAAAAAAAAATCCATTTCATTATTTTTTTATGCCCGCCCATTTAATAGAAATCATAGAAACGCAACGAATGTGTGAAAATAAACATTTTATATAAGAAATTCGATTTCTAAAAAATGTAACTTGCTTTAATTTCTCGCAAAAGTGTCTATATTCATCTACGCTCGGAAAAGCGCATTTATATAGACATTGTTAATATAATTTCGACATTGTTAATATAATTACATACCGCAATTGAAATAATCATTTGTCAAAGATATTTTTTTCTAATTAAAAGTAAAAAACGAAGTGCACATATTCAATAATAATATATAAAAAGGCATTAAATCATCGAGTATACGTTTTTGCATAATCTACTTGCACTATATTTTTTTCGTTTATTTAAGATTTCGTAACAAAAATTCAAATTTAAAAATAAATTTTATTTCCTTACTATGAAATTAGTGGTATGAATTTTGGTATAATGAATTTTTATTTTTCTTGACAAGGGGTTTAGAGAAGTAGACACTTTTCTAAAAAAGTTCATTATAGTCAATAACAAATACTATATGTATTCTATCACAATGAGAAAAATAAAATGCCTGTTATAATGGCAAAAAAAAATATTATTTCATATCGAAAGCAAAAAAATTATATCATCACAAGAAATATTAAAACGTGTACATACTCGTGCACCTGATGACTTTTTATAAATGATTGGATGTCAAATTGCATATATTTTTATATGGAGCTTGCAAAGCGAATTTGTTTTGAATGTGTGCATTTCGTTTTTCAGTTTTAATCAAACTGAAAGCCCCAAACAAAATGTGTTTCGAACGAGTAACAAACATGAATATTAGAACATTTGACAAATACTCGAAATGATTTAATGTGGTACATGACTTTATGCAAAATACACAATATTTGTAATATATTGGCGATATTTATGGTATTTTGGCGATATTCATCAATTTATTTTGCAGGCGAAGCTAAAAAATACTGAATACTGACAAAGGTAGAAAAATTATAAATTGTAAAAGTATTTGTGAATTGTTTTCGATTTCTGTACTGCGGTTCACTAACTTTTAAAGATTCGACTGTCGCAAAATTTGTGATTCACTAACTGTGATTCACAAAAAGCTCGTAACGTAAACGACAGTAGATATCGTTTTCTGTTTACTAAAATTTATACCAAGTGGTTTCTTTCTCTAAAAATATCAAATAAGCAAAAAGACCAAAGAAGAATGGGAAAAACAAAGTTTTTATAGATATATTTTTTGGCGTTTAGCTACTTTTGCAAAAGGTAAGTAAAAAACATGTGAGGCTATTTCCATATGTAGTATATACTTACATATGTACCTACTGCCTTGTTCATTTAAAATATTGTTTATAATTGATTTATAAACTAATTTACACTTTATTTTAGTTTGTCGAATAAACAACACAATAATATACCTATGTTGTTGATTTTAGTCTACAATGGTTTAGCTAACAACATCAGCTGACTTATCGATTGCGAATATTGTTTAAAAAAATTACTGAATAGCAACATTGTTACTTTTGTTGTTAAAATGTTTTAACGATACGATGATCATTAAAAAAGAATAGTGTATAGCACTACAGATACCTTAATGTTTGGTGAGATACGGGAAATTAAAAACTAACAGCCTACAAAGGTTATTGTAATTAAACAGTGGGAAGCAAAATAATTAATAACAAAAAGTTAATAGCATAATGGGCATATTTAATCAATAATACAAACTTTAAAATGTTTTTTTTTTTCATAAAGGTTTCTGGATTTAAAATTTTATTATGATAACTACTAGAATATTGCAAGCAAGAAAATAACTTAGCATTAGATAAGTATAATTTTTCTAAACTCAAAAAAATCGGTTCAATTGTATAAAAGTTCTTACCTTAGCTTCCGAAAAATCATAATCAGGTTCAAATGATGCATTTAAAGTAGCAATCAAATAGAACAATGTTTTGCGTGATATGGTGTCACACAAAATGACACCCTCATCCCCCGACTGACTACTATTGCGGTGAAAATTTGGCGACATATCAACTAATGTTTGGGGCGGCGAAAGAGCCTGTAAGTCATGCGGTCCATAACCGTGAGTTTCAGCCGTGAAGCGCTTGTACGAAGCCTTATCTGCGGCAACCATTTTGCATGAATATGATTCTATGCGTCCGAACATAGTGCTACTGCCCGAGCCAATGGACAGAGCATTGTTGATGGCTTCGAAACGAGAGCTTTCCAGAAGTTTCATGTTGCCAGCAAAAGCCTTTAATTTCGACCTAAACAAGCGGCTATAAGAATTGTGTAAAGGAAATTACGTTTCAGGTAAATCCGCAGGTAAAGCAATTCAATATAATTTCCTCTTTCCGTGTATTAGAGAGTCGACAAAATGTTTATTAATAAAATCTTGTCATATATATATATTGTTATTCATGTAAGACTTTCTTATACAATATGATTTTGTATTTTGTTGAAATCCTTGTTTTAACGATGCATATAACTTAACAACCTAAGTTAAGAGGACAGAACGACCTTAAACCTTGTTTAAAAAGCGAAATTGTTGTTTGATCTATTTAAAAGATTAAAAGGTCACTGTCACAACTTAAGCTTGGGCTATTATAAACCATGGTTGCTGGCAAATAATTCTAAGTGAAGAGTTTTGTATCTTGCAGTTGTTCATGGCCGCTATCGAAGTATTTGTCGTCAATTGGCTGCTGAAGTTTTTGAACATTGTCGAGGGATGGACAAGAATTCTTTTCTTTACTGCAGCTCTTTTATCGTTTATTCTGTAAATGTTTTTCGATCTTTGTTGTAGTTGCTGTTTGTTGTGTTGCGTAGTAAACATTACACTAGTAACGAAAGAAGAATCGACCGAAATGTTTGTTTTCTCTACACAGAATTCTAATTGGAAATTGAATATTTTTTTATTTTTGTTCACAACACAATTCCTGTTTGGGTTTGTTTTCTTTCTATCAAAATGGCGTCAGTTAAATAGTTTTTTTTTTCACAGGTTAACTTCTTTGTTTTCAATTAGTGTTTTTTCACTTAGATCTTATTTACTTTTTTAAATAAGAACTATTCGTGCAGTCTTTACTAAAAATTCTAATGAGTACCACTTTTTTCGAAACACTTTGTGTTTTATAAATGTTCTACAAAATCCATATCATTCATATTTGGAAATAATCGTAATACAGACATTCTTGCGGATTTATTTATTAAACAATTACAATATACAATTTTGTTCCAAAAAAGAAAATGTTGTCTTTCTTTCCTGTTTATTGACTTTTGTGTTATTTTCCGTAGTACTTATTTTTTTACGTTTTAATTATCACAACAACTTGGGGTGACCTTTGATATTTGCAACTTTTTAGCGAAACGAAAAACTTGGTGTTGAAATTTATTGATTGTTGAAAATGTCTGTTTAAATCGTTACAGAAAAAGTAATTGGTAAATCTCATGGAAAAGCTAAAAATGAGTAATCTTGTTATCGGTACCCAACAACAGGGTTGAAAATATACTTATAGAGTAACAGGGTTGTAATTAAGCAATTAATTTTTCCGTTAGACGTTTTCAAATTATTTTTTAAATCAAAATAAACACATACAACAATCTTTGCCTACACATATTACAAATGGTTTAAATAAATAATTATTGTAGATTTTTGGAACGAATTTCAAAACATGACAAGGAAAAACGGATATTTCCTTGTTATTTTCGAAATTCATTCCAAAGATTTACATCAAAACACCCTGTCGGAATATCAAATCTTTATTAATAGATTGAATACATTTTTTCTGTAAAGAAAATTTGTTTGATATGATAATAACTTTGAATAGAGTAAAAGTTAAAATTTTTATTAGGCAACTTAGCAGAAAGGGAAGTCACTTTTAAAGCCGCTGCGCACGTTATCAATATTTTGCGTATTTCTACTAATATTGTGTCCACTGTACACATTATTTATTTAACTCAATACTCAAGAGAAAAATATTTTTTAAAACTTCATGTTTTTATGAGCCAGAAGAAAATAAATGTCAAAATTTAAAGATAATTAGTTTAATACTCAATTAATTCATTTTGGAGAAAAAATTATATCTTTAAAACAATAAATGATTTGTGATATTAACGAGTTTTCTTTTGATTTGTGTTAAAAATAAAAACCGTTTTTCGTTATATTTTGTCTATTAAGTTTGTTGGTATCAGCGCTTTTTTTCAGGAAAAATATTTCCTGTTTTGTAGCAGCTACTTTTTAATCACGGGCCTCTTAATTCACCATGCAGTGAAGAAAAAAAAGGTTACCAGACGTTTGGTTGCGCTGGTATGCTTGCGTATAGCACCGGCTAGGGCTCGCCGCTCGAGGTGGTTCCAGCAAAATAATAAAAAAAAACATTGTAAAAAAAGAAAAAAAATACAGTATGGAGCCCGAAACAAATCTGTCGCCTACCTGTCCGCACACCCGCACGAGAACTCCCTGGACTGGTGTTTTGCCCAATTAATGTCCCTCTCACTAGAGGTCATATAACCTCTCCATGGCATCTTAGCTCTTTTTCTTTGGATGCCCCTATCTTTACTCCTTACTACTTTTCTTTCCCCTACTTACCGCTTATTCCCCTGCTCAACACTTCATGCTAAATAAACAAATTTTTGATTTTAAATTAAAATATATTACAATATATGAATAATCCTTTTATTTTAATTGCTAATCAAGAACTACTTACATATGTATATTCTAAATTTTAATTTTATGATCAATAACATAATTCAAAAGGACTTTTTTTTTACAATTTTAATATTTACATATTATGCGAATTGGCTCTAAGTCTTCATATAATCGCACTGCCAGATGGCCGGTGCTAGCAATGGCTGCTCCTCCCTCGTTGGTTGTGGCGAGTAGTGGATTAATTTAAATTTTAGTGGAATTATTAATTTTAGTTTTATTTTAGTTGTAGGCTTTGACTTAATAATATTTTGTTCGTTTTAGATTTTATTGTTTTAACTTAGTTTATTTAGCTTTAACTTTTATTTATAGTTTTGTAACCATTTACGGTAATTCGATAGTTTCCTTTTTTACACCGATTTCAGTTTTTTTTGTAAGAAAAAATGCAACCTTACTTTGCAACCCAAATGCATACAACTAATCTTATATACATATGTATAACAGTTTGTTAATATAACTGATATTATTCATTCCTTTTCTTAATCTCTTTCAAGTCACATGTATAATAAACTAAATTAATCTTTCATTTATAAATTAAAGAATTGTGTGTATCTTTTCTTGGGTTAACAGAGGGTATCACGTTAACTTCCACATAAAACTCTGTGACTAAGGCAGGTTAATGCCAACAAAGGTTATGGGCCCAGGTACCTATTAACCATAATTGAAAAGGTTTCAAATAAAGTTTGAGGTTATAAACGACGCGGTCAACGTGTTTAAGATTTTTTCATTGTTTTACCTAACTACACAATAAGGCTCAAGAATGGCAACCGGTGTAGCATGTATTGAAAAACTCAATGGCGACAACTACAACACATGGTGTATTCAGGTGAAGAGCTTACTGATTACATTAGATCTGTGGAATACGATTGATGACGATATTCCGAAGACAGACGCAGAAGCAACTAAATGGACTCTAAATGATTCGAAAGCCCTTGCAACCATAACGTTAAGTGTGAAGCCAAGTGAATTAATTCACATTAAAAATTGTAGTACCGCGAAAAGTGCCTGGAATGTTTTAAGCTCATTGTATAAAGCAGATACCGCATCAAGAAAAGTCAATTTGTTTAAAAAACTTGTACGGTTCAAGTTTAACATAAATCAAAAATTTGCCTCACAAATAAACGATTTTAGTTCAGTTGTTGATGAACTTAAAGAAATTGGGATTGTGTTAAATGATGATTTGCTGTCAATCTTGCTTTTGTGCAGTCTACCTGATGAGATGGAAAGCTTCGTTATTGCTATTGAAAGCAGGGATAATTTGCCTAAGTATGACAAATTAATTTCAAAAATATTGGAAGAAGAGTTGCGTCAGTTAAACAAAAATTATAACCAAAATGAAACAGTATTTGCAGCAAATCCTAAAAATGAAAGTAAAAGAAATAAGAAGTTTAACAAGAGCATCAACTATACCAACCAACGGCAAACTCGTGTAAAAAGTGATCAACATCGAAACGATAAAAAGCTTTTTGATTCTAATGTTAATAACATTAAATGTTTTCGCTGCGGCAAAAAGGGCCATTTTCGCTCTCAGTGCAAAGAGGATGAGCAAACCGATTTTGCATTTTCATCATTTGAGAACACTAACAAGTTAACAGAAAAGTTCATTTTAGACAGCGGAGCAACATCCCATATGTGCAAGACAAAAGAATATTTTTCTAAATTAACAGAGTCAAAACAAAAAATCGTATTAGCATCTGGTGAGAACATAAATGCAGAAGGAATTGGTGATGTAAAAATAAGAACAAAATTTTGTAAGCTTACTTTACATAATGTTTGGTATGTTCCTAAATTGCATTCTAATTTTATTTCGATAAACAAAATTTTAAAAGCAGGTCACTCTGTTATTTTTCAAGGCAATACAGCTTTTATTAAAAGTAAACAAAAAGAAAATATTCTGACAGCTGATTTATGTGAAGGTTTGTTTATTGCGAAAATGGATATAATTAAAGATATTGAAAGCGTAAATAATATAAATGAAGAAATTATGACTAAAAAATGGCATTATAGATATGGACACATTAACGCAAGTGATTTAAATAAGTTATCAGCCAAAAATATGGTAAAGGGATTAAATTTAAAAGTGCCTAACAAAATAGAGTGTGTTACATGTGCTGTCAATAAAATTTCTGTGAAGCCGTACACGAACTATTTAAGCGTTCAAACAAACGATTTGTTAGAGCTAGTGCATACCGATTTATGCGGACCAATTGGAGTAAAAACTGTTGGTGGATCGGCATATTTCATGACTATTATAGACGATTATTCTCGTTACGTCTCAACGTATTTTCTCAAAAATAAAAGTGATGCATTTACAGCATTTACTAATTTTGCTGCGACCGCGGAGAAGCAGACAGGCCGTCAAATTAAAGTTGTTAGGAGCGACAACGGAAAGGAATTTGTTAATTCTAATTTTAAACAATTTTTTGCAAAGAAAGGAATAGTACACCAGACAACTGTAAGCTATTCGCCGCAACAAAATGGTGTTGCAGAAAGGGCAAATAGAACCCTAGTCGAAATGGCTCGGTGTTTATTGGAACAATCTAAGTTACCACAAAGCTTGTGGGGTGAAGCAATAAACACGGCAACATATCTTCGAAATAGATCACCCACAAAAGTTCTTGGTGACATCACACCCTACGAAAAATGGTCGGGTAAACAACCGTCAGTGTTTCATTTGAAAACGTTTGGATGTGATGCTGTCGTTTTAAGCAAAGGCCCTAAAGCTAAGGGTAGTAAATTTTTACCAAAAGGGTTAAAAACTAAGTTCGTTGGATATCAGTTAAACACTAAAGGGTACCGATTATATAACCCCAAAACAAAACAAATTATTATTGCTCGTGACGTCATATTTTTTGAACATTCGTTTGAGAAATTGCCTACAGAAGATGATAACCAAGAGATGCTTTATATAAATATTTTTAAACAAAATACAAACTTTAATAATAAAGCTGTAGTACCAACTGAAGGTGATAGTGATTCTCAACAAGTACATGACGAATTTGATGATGAAGATGAGCAGGTGAGTTCAATAGATAGTGAATCTGATAGAGAAGACACAATTGTTGTTGATAATAAAAGAAAAAGAGGAAGACCTAAAATCCTAAGAACCGGTGGTAAAGGAAGACCCCGCAAAGTGTATGTTACTGAAGGGGGGCCTGAAATGTTAAATGCTATAATTGAGAACCCTAATTCTGTAAATGAAGCACTTAATTCAGACAATTGTGAGAAGTGGAAAAATGCTATGCTACAAGAGTATAATTCCTTAGTAAATAATAAAACGTGGCAGTTAGTAGATAGGCCTAAAGAAAAAAATGTAATGACTTGGATACAAAAACGTACCAAAGTCTAATTGGAGCATTGATGTATTTAGCTGTAATAACGCGACCTGATTTGATGCATGTGGTATCGAAATTGTCACAGTTCAACACACACCCACATAAAGAACATTTTGCAACGGCCAAATATGTCTTCAGATACCTAAAGAAAAATCCAATAGGTAAAATTACTTTTTATAATAATTTAAAAAATTTTGAATGTTTCACAGATTCTGATTGGGGAAGCGATTCGAGTGATCGAAAGTCCTATTCAGGTTTTGTAATATTTATGGCAGGTGGTCCTATTGCATGGGAATCACGAAAACAATCTGTGGTTGCTCTAAGTACGATGGAAGCTGAGTACGTCGCTTTATGCCAGGGCGCAAAAGAAACTATTTTCCATCGGTGTCTACTTCATGAAATGGGGTTTGACGACTATATTGTATCACCTACTCCTATACTTTGCGATAATCAAAGTGCAGCCTTTCTGGTTAAAAATCCCACAGTACAGAAGAAAAGCAAACATATTGATATCCGTTACCACTACATAAGAGAAAAATACGGCAACAAGGAGATCGATATACAGTATGTTACAACCAACGAAAATGCAGCAGACATTTTAACTAAAATTTTAACAAAGCACAAACATTTGTATTGTTGTAAATTACTAAAACTTGCAATTAAATAATTGTTTTATTAATAACTTTCAAGTTTGCATTTGGTTTGAGCGGGAGATTGTAAGAAAAAATGCAACCTTACTTTGCAACCCAAATGCATACAACTAATCTTATATACATATGTATAACAGTTTGTTAATATAACTGATATTATTCATTCCTTTTCTTAATCTCTTTCAAGTCACATGTATAATAAACTAAATTAATCTTTCATTTATAAATTAAAGAATTGTGTGTATCTTTTCTTGGGTTAACAGAGGGTATCACGTTAACTTCCACATAAAACTCTGTGACTAAGGCAGGTTAATGCCAACATTTTTTATTAAACATAAGCTGTAAAATTTGCCTTTAAGTTACTATTTGTAAATAAATCACTTCTTAAATTTTCCCGTTCATTTAATACATTTAATTTATTTCTCCACTACACTTGCTGTACCTTTTTTTCTTCAACTATTTTCCGCCACACCACAACTTTTTCTTTCCCTCTCGAATGTTCCAATAAAAAAAGACCATCTTTATCTATTTTACCGGCCACGAAATCTTCCTGATGCCGTGGCGAGCATTTGGCCGATATTTTGTTTCACACATAATTGTCATAGTTCCTTCTTTCATACTAAATAATATTAAGATAATTTTCTGAAAACTTTTTGTTTTATTTACAATTAACATCGTGCGTTTTGGTTGGACCACACTTTACATATGTACTCGTATACCTACCGTTTACACCCAAGACAATTGGCAACATTCTTTTATAAGGAATATAACATCCAATCAGTTTGAAAAAGTACTCAACTGCGCTGGTGAGTTCACTTGTTTAGTCTACCCTGGTTACACCCTAAAGTTTTTTGATTGTTTATATCTTATAAGATCACTTCCGTTTTCTTTTTACTAATCCAAACACATACACGCACATCTAAGTATCTATAGATACAATATGTAAAGACGTAAATAAGGTAAACAAAGAATTTAACCTCGAGTTTTCCAATAATTTACTATAATAAACTTCCATAGTTTAATTGTTTATTTGAACTAAATAAAATTTAATTGCCAAGAAATACAAAAAAAAAAACTCACACTTATTTAGGAAACTGGAAATTTGTTTACGTTTTTTTTTTGTGAATTTTAATTTGTTTTTCACACCAAAGACAAATAGTCACCTGAAAATCAAAAGGTTAAATGTTTCAATTAGTTATTTGTATACAAAGTTTTGAGTAAAAAATACTAAATCTTTTTGTAGCAGAAAATTCTCGTACACGTGTTTGAAGGGAAACACTTGAAACAAATATTTAAGATGAAAATTCAAGAATTCAAGTATTCGATCGCAACGTATGAAATTAAATCATTGTTCAATTGGTATTAATAGCAAATGTTTACTACAGATATAAACAAAATTAAAAGTTGAGTATTTTTAAACATAAAGGCAAATGAGAAAAAAATACTTGTTCGTTCAGAAAATAAAAAAAAAAAATAGCTTCAAATCATACAATAAAAATAATTATTACACCTTTATTTCAAAAGAGATTAGTAAAATTCTTTGCATTTCAAATATTTTTTTATTAATCAGAATAAATTGTAGTCTAAACGACTCCAAAGGACAATTAAAAGAAAGTATTCGAGTTTTAGTCAAATATAACAGAACTATTTTTTTCTATGTACTCCATACCCCAGCCAAGTATGAAAAATTCACTGCTACTGCGTTTCATTGGGAAGACAAAAATACTGCAAAAATACTTCTACATTATAGTTCCTACATTTTTAAATAAAACTACTCGAATGTAAAAATATTTGCATCCAGGGGCCCATTTATCAAAACTACAAGTCACAAATTTACAAGTAAAATACATTTAAAAAAAGCAACAATTCTAGAAGCATTGCTGTTTTTACACCCTTCGCAAAAATGAAAAAGTAATCTCTACAATAATATTTTCAGACTCAACAGTACATATATTATGGATCCTTATAGGTAGAAAAATTCAATTGACGATGTCCGTCTGCCCGTCGGTCCGATGTTAAAATCAACTCTCTGCCGGCACTGGACAACCTAGGACCTTGAAACTATGACCACTTGAGCAGCCAAATAGTTCTACAAGTTCATACTTTTATGAAGGGTATATAAGATTCGGCGCAGCCGAATATGGCTCTCTTAATTGTTTTAAATGAACTTTTCTTGTAAATTTGTAACTTGCACTAGAAATGGGGCCCAGATGTGTGTAACGATTTATCAGAAGTTGCAAATATAGGTAGAAGATTAAATAAAACAATAAATGATTTCAACAAACTACTTATTCTTGGTGAAATAATACAATAATTAATTTTATTATAAATTGCGCAATTTTATTTCCCATTTTTCTTTTAAATTGTGCTTGCCACTAAACAGTGTCAGTTCAATCAGAACTTGTTTATCCAAATTCCCAGTAATAATTTTAAAGAACAGCATTCCTTAATTAAATAAACACCGAAGAGGATTATGTCGTATTAAGCAAGGTCAAAAAGAATTACTTGAAAAGGGAAAGAATTGTTATATGATTCTAATGAATAATAATTCAGCTATCTTTATTGCAATAACGAATTCCGGGTGCTTTTGATCAAATGTAAATATTTAATACTTTTAATCTTAACAATTTGTTTGTTGAGTAGTAAAAACTTGTTTCGATATACATCTTTTTGTAGATACGATACCGATAATCAAACTAAAATATCGCCGATACCGATACTGATATGCTACTGTATAAAAACTTAAAGTAAATTAAATAAAATTTATAATGTTTGATATACATATCGCACACTAAATCAAAAATAGTAACCGCTATGCATGTTTTTATGTTACTTGATTTAGTGTGCGTATAACCCGTTTTATCGGCAATTGAAATGGCGCCGATACTGATATATCGGATATACTAAAATATCGCCGATATATCGCAATCGGATGTGGAAAAAGAATTATAAAAAAATATTATAAAACAGCAATGTTATTTATATTCAAATTGTAATTATATTCACCAACAATTACAAAGAATGTTAAATGTCAACTGAAAGTCTCATTTTAAGATAACGTTATTTATTTTATTGTTTTCCTAATATTGCTTTAAACATTGTTCTTGCTAACATCAGAGATGTTATTTATCGCATTACATAAAGTTTTATATAAAGAACTAACTTTTTGTGTTGAGTCCAAGTCCCGACTTGAAGAGTCGATTTTCTCATCTAAAACCCGGAAATGTGTATTAAAAGGAATAACAAATTTTAAAAATGCTTGAAATTTGTTTTTGTTGCCATATACAAAAATTGTGGACTTGCGTTTCGTTTCTTTTAAATTATTTATAATTTTGTTGTAACAATTCTCATTTGCTAACATTTCTTCCAAATTTGGGTTACAACAAATTTTTATTCATGGCAATCCTGATTCTGGAACAACAAACAGCTGACAAGAATTTGTGGACTTGTGTTATTAATAAATTATCGGATCATAGCAAACTTATATTATTACCCGACAGGGTGATTTGATATTAGATTTTCGATCAAAAATGACACTGAAGATGACACATAGCCGAAATCGGTTTGTCTCCAAACCAAACCTAATAAGAGATGAGGGATATTCTTTCCCGAAATCTATATTATATTATGATTGCAGATAATCTAATATACCGACATATCGTTATATCATATTGTGCTTTACTGGTATTGATTCTGCAGCACGTTTTACATGCTGTTATAATACACATTCGCTATGAATTTTAATTGTTCTAACAACTTCGTTAATTAATTCAATTGCATAATGTTGTTTACATTAAATATATTCCAGGAAAACAATGGCTAAAACAAGCACTATAAATGTTCATACTTACTAGTTCGAATTTTATAGATCAATTAACAATAGATTTTGTAAATAACAGTGGTATTTACATTTGTAGCGTTGTTTTTTTTTATTTTGGTTTTGTAAAACTTTAGTTTTCTTGAAGGAATAATAAATTAAGGAATCAATAGTTTTAAAAATGTTTATATTTTCTAAAAAAAATATTGCAAAAGTTCTACTCTTGCTCGGGAACTAATTCTGATGCCCACACATCTTGGGGCCAACCAGTGCGACCTTTACTTTGACGATTAATTGACTGAAAAGAAGAGAAAGAAAACTTATGTCAAAAAAATTAGATTAGCATTTTACATATCGTCACCTAAAATCAAATTTTTAATCAATAAAAAAGTCTACTTTAATTTTTTGTGTAATTTTGGCTTTTTCTATTTTAGATGACGATATACATATGTAGAATAAAAAAATACAATGAAACAAAAGGATTTGTGATAAAATTTAAGGACAGCATGGACTGCTACAGTATAGGTATACAAATTTTGTTTTGATTTCACTAAAATTAAATATTTGTTTTCCACTTCATCTTTAGAGAAATCTTAATACATAAAACTAAGTCGGGTTCGTTCATTATTTACAACTCAAGAACGCCTGTAGCGATTTAAATGATCTCTGATTTGTTGAATTAAATTTCACAGAAAAATAATAATACAAGAAATAAAGTAAAAACTTTTCGGAAAAAGATTTAGAATAATCGTTTTAGAAGGAACTATTATATTCCCCCCTCTAGATACACAAAGCGCGTACCCAAGAGGGGAGGGGTGAATGTAGAAAATTTCCACCACCAAAATCCATTAAAAATTAGAATTTTCCTACACAAAAGCTTATAAAAATTCTTTGTTTCCGTTCCACCCTCCATATAAATAAATAAATTACAGAACGAACAATTTTTCTGAAGTACATATAGTACATAGCCGAAATCATGTTGTCTCCAAACCAAACTTGAAGTGAGGCTCCTTCGAGGGTGCACGTGGTGGCTGTGGTTTATACCCAAAGCGGGGAGGTTCACTGCAGGACCGATGTGGCGTTGCATAGCAACGCAAGCTGTCAATATTATTTGTTAACAGCAGGAGATTAGGCAGCTCCGAACCCCTCAGCAAGGGGTGGGGCCGGGGGCCTGGCAAACCCCTGTCCTAATTTGCAACCTATGGGATGGCATAGGTGCTATTTCGGTAGTGCCTATGCGGTCGCACAGGGGCGCTGGTCTGGCCGCTTAATGTCACACCCGTGGTTGGACCACCGTGAGATTGAGCCAACGTTGGCAGGTGCTCACGTAAATCTAATCATAATCTGTCTCTTTAATTCTCGATGAAAAAAACTTATAGGTAGATTATGGATAGCAACCAAACTTCAGTAGCGTTGCCAGTGGCCGAAAATATTATTGCAGATGGCAACTTTGAATTTCAGTTACCATATAGAGCAATTTCTGGCAACAAAACATTTCTTGCTGCCAGTAGGTTTGGTTACTTTAATAAATCCACCCGTTAGGGTTTATCTTACGCGACTGGCTTTAAAATAACAATAGAGTAGGCACTACAAAACCTAGTATATAGTATACATAAGGAAATTAAAACAACAACGGGGTTATTTTGAAACTACTTTGATGACAATGTAAAATATCACATCATTCAAATGGCTGCGCTAGCAGTCCTTCAAGATCAATTCTAGGCCAAAATACGGATCTCTAGCCAATATTTCTAGCGTTCAATTAGCGACTAACAGAGAGAGTTGTAAATTGTGCTGACGCAAAAATTTAAGCTAGACATTGGAGATAGACAACTCTCTCTGTAGGCCTAAATCTTCCTCAAAATAATTTGGATTAACTGGCAATAACTAATTCGCTACGGTGTATATGTACTAATATATTGGACCAATCTATATTTAGCTGATGGCTTAAAGTCCAGAAGAGTGCACCCACGCTCAAACTTTTGCACGGAGGCACAAACTGCCTGCGCAGTGAAGCAATGATGACGGGCGGCCCCTTGACGAAATTTAACTTGCGTATATACAACTGAGCCGGAATTTCGATATTTATTAATAATTTTCACACGTTCGGCAGGCGTGAAATAATACGTAATAAAATGTCAAATCTTACCGAATATTTTGCCAGCTGGATGGCATCGGTAACTTTGATAGCTTTTGAAATATGTTTAACAATTGAAAAACCTATGTTTACTATCTGTTCACCCTATACTTACTTTCGGATAGATAGGAATGTTGAATTAACGTTGTCCGTCTTCGTCTACCCGATGTTGACGGCGCTATTCAGCATAGGATCTTGAAACTTAGACCCACCGATCAGCGCGATGGGCGAATTTTTGCAATATGAAATAAGCCACTCGGGTCACAAATATCGGATATATGTTTTTTTAGTACTTTTACTCTCACGGAGAAACGGTTATACATAATCTCAAAAAATTTACATATTCTGAGTTCTCATCAAGTTTGCTATAAAGTTCCTGCTCAGAAATAATTATCCTGGGGCCTCCAGAAAATTTACGGACCTAAATATTGCACCGACTTGAAAAATTTTTTAAAAATCAAAAAAAAAACTTCAAAATCTAAAGTTTCACGAAAAAAAAATGCGAAAAAATCTAAATTTTTCCAAATTCACCACAAAATAATAAAACTGAAATAACAAATTCCAATTGCCAGAAAATTAAAATTCAATAAAAACCGAAAAATTTGCAAAGAAAAAAAAATCACAACGAAAATTCAAAAAATTTTTAAATTTCACCACAAAAACGTAAAAAACGTTAAAATGCTCCCGTTGCAAATGTCCGTTTAAAAACTTGACATATTATTTTTTAATTTAAATATTAATTTTTTGGTTTGTTTGCAAACGGCGTGTAATTGTTTACTAACGGCTTAATAAGATTGACGAAAAATACATTTCAAAAAAAACTTCTCGCACACGATCTTTTTTTTTTATCAATAATATCAGCAAATTGTCTTTCTCACGACATCATGAATTAGACACGAAGATATTATTTTTTAAGATGACAATGTTTGCCCTCATGTTGCTGTACCAGTAAAAAAAACTAACAGGCAGGAAACCGCGGATGGCAACTTTTACCTCACCCGGCGTGTAGCTCACACCTTGCCCCATCTGACTGCCATTTGAGTCGATGAATACAGAAGGTTTCAAAGATGAAGCACTTCTTTTTGTGCAAAATTCATTTATTGCCAGACAGATGGGAAAAAGATGCAGCTCACGATGGCCAATACAATAGACAAGAAAATACAAGAGACATGGGAATCGACATATTTATTGAATTATGGCCGCATTTTTTACACAAAAAAAACAACGAAAACTTTTTTGCACAACCAATAGGTTATAAAAAAATCCAACCAACCTGACCTACACTGAAGCAAAAATTCTACAGAATACTGCAAAATGGGGTGTAAAATTGAGGTTATTATTATTTATTTATTAAAATACTTTTAAATGACATTTAATA
Organism: Phania funesta; assembly: GCA_963932375.1. Taxonomy (NCBI): domain Eukaryota; kingdom Metazoa; phylum Arthropoda; class Insecta; order Diptera; family Tachinidae; genus Phania; species Phania funesta. The sequence continues at coordinate 93,969,961 of OZ010653.1, read as the reverse complement.
TTAGTTTGACAAAATTTTATAAACTCTGATTAAAAATTAACGTTTTTTATAAAATTTACTGCTTCTTTTCTAAAAATGTTTTTATTATACAACTAACGAACTCTCCTTATTCAAATCTACGGAAATTTTTCGTAAAAAAAATTTTTTTTACTAATAAATAGTTATATAGAAGAAGCTTTTTCGTTTCGACAGCTACTTTTTTGTTATTTGTATCGGGTGATTTATAACGCAAAGGACTGCTCCAAAACGTGAGAGTAATTGCTCACCAAACTAGCCTCTCAATGGATTTATGGTATCGCGTGCTGTGTGGCACCGTCTTATTGAAACTACATGTCAACCAATTCCAACTCTTCCATTTTTGGCAAACAAAGTCGGTAATTACCGCACGGTGGCCTGCTACATTACTAGTAACGTTGCAATTTTCATCAGCAAACCGAATCTTTTTTTTACACTGAACCCCCAATTAGCAAAAACGTCAGCCGATATAACGAAATTTTAGTTACAGTGAATAAGAATTTATTTATCCTTACTAATAATTCTAGCTACATTTTATTAATTTTGAAGAAATTTTACTCCTATTAGCTAATACATTAAAATTTTTGCATTTCTTTAAAATACTTAGTAAATATGTGTTCATGCACATACATATGTATGTACATACTAAAGTATGTAAGCATGTACATTTTAGCACGCAATCAAAATATTCAGCAATACTCTCGTTGAAAAATTCAAACGAAAATATTGTTTTTATTACTTTTTACTTCTTCAAAAAACTTCAAAACTTTTAATATTGTTTGGAATCATAAACGTCTGTTCATGACTAGAAAAATATGCAAATGTCTTTAATTATGTTTAAAAAATATTGTCTCAATGAAAATTCTAAAAATCTATTCTTCTGTTTTACTTTAATCAAATTTTAAGGAATTTTCATTCGAAACAACACTTCTCAGCCGTTGTTATTATTCTTCCTGTACTATTTGAACAAAATTTAATCAAATAAACGAATACTTTATTTAAATCAACTTCTTGTAAGGATGTTATTATAACTGGTTTTGTGTGTTGTTAGCCTTACGATGCATTACTACTGTTTAAACTAAATTAGTTTTAACTAATTCTTATTCAAATCGACAGAATCAACAGAATCTATAAAATGTATATCTAACAAATTCTATTATAAATATTTGAAGTAATTTTGTTTATTGCAATAAATTTTTGTAGATTTGAATAGAGAGTTAATGAATTTAACTATTTTTTTCATTAAGGACTTACTACATTAAAAAAATTTATTCAAAGCCCTCACGATTTCTTTAGATTTTTTGAAAAATATGGCAAAAAAGTCGGAAAATTACCAATGATTCAAATATTTATCTTCTTGAAATATTAAATTATAATCAATTGCAAAATTTAACAAACTATATTTACCCTTTTTCAGTCTTTCCACAAATGGATGAAAAGTGACAATGAATTCTTGTTCCTTTAATATAACATTTCAAGTTTCTAGATAATCTCAAACTTACGTTAACGTTGGCTTGATTTCTAATAGAAAATAATCTCTTTTGCGTGTTTCTATCAACGCTCTCTATGAATTTATTTATTTGTTTGGGGAATAAATAAATAAATAAGGACACAAATAAGATTTTGCGTTTCTATTTTCTACAATATTCATTTCGATGCAACAAAGAATATCAATTCTGGATAATTATAGTTGGATAAGTTTAATTAACGATGCCGGCCCTAGACAGCCAAGGATCTTTAAACTTGGACCACTTGATCAGTGAGTTTGGCGAATTCTCGCTATTTGCATTACTCATATACCCCCACATGTTCCCGAAATATGGGCAAAAAACCGTTTTCTGAATTTTTTTTTGTATTTTCACTCTTACGCTAATACGCAAGCCCATAAAATTCGTATATTTTGAATCAATATCAAATTTGCTATAAAATAATTATTATTCCGACAGGCCCAAATAACCTACAGACCTAAATGTTGGACGGAATATAAGTTTTCTTTATAGCTTAAAATTTCAAACACCAACAAATTCTAAATTTTGCCAAAACTTTAAATTCACCATTAAATCGAAAAACTGGTGAATCTATTTTTTTTTTGTCAAAAAATTAAAATTAATCGAAATCCCGACATTAAAAAAACAAAATTTACCACATATTCGAAAATTCATTATAAAATCGAAAACTGCAATAAAATAATGTAATTGCTACAAAATCAATATTTAATAAAAAACCAAATTATACAAATGATGCCACATAAATTAAAATTCACCACAAAAACTTTAACTTAACCAAAAATTTGTAAATTCACCAAAAAGGTGAGATTAAAAAAATATTTTATGAAAACTTTAAAATAGAATATACATAACTGTATAAAAAATATCACCACAAATCGGTAATTGAAAAATAACGTAATTTTAAAATCATAAACAATCGAAATTTCAACTCAGTTTAGGAATTCACCAAAATTTTAAAATTCTTCACAAAACTAAACTACAGTCTAAAAATGCCAAAATAATAAAATTTTCCAAGAAAGCAAAGTTTCAAGGAAACGTAAATTGCACCAAAATTACGAATAATTTAAAATTTGGCAAATTTCATATACAGAAGTGAACTTCGAAAATTCACCTCAAAATCGTAAAATTGGAATAAAACAAAACAATTCAAAACAAAAAAATATATCACAAAAACCAAAATTCACCAAATTTGAAAATTTCATAGCTAAATTTCAATAACGTCTCAATTTGAAGACAACCGATATTATACAAGTTCCAAAAGACCTATTTACAAAAAAACGTAATTTTCACAACCTAGTAACCAAAAATAAACTTTATCACATTTTGAAATTTAACTCAAAAATGTACCGAAAGACTGAAATTGCAAAGAAAACTCTAAATTTTTATTATTCAGCAATAAATCGAGAATTTACAAAAATTGGTAAGCACTCAGAGAAAAGAAAAACACCGATTAAATGGAAAATAATGCGATTTAAACTGGAGGTAAAAATCGAATATCTCAAGCAATCCTATGCGTCGGAAAAAATCTGTAGTACACTTTTAGTAGTTCATGTTTAGCTCCGAACTAAAATACTCGTTTTCGAACTTTCAAATCCCGTTAAGCCTTTTCAACTAAAAGTTTAAGTTCATGTGTAATTAATTCATTCTGAGATTAAAAAGAATTTTTGTATTTTTATTTAAATCTTAAAAGGGGAGTATTTTCAAGATACGATAAGCTTTTAATTGTTCCAAATAGACATAAAACGCAACAAAAAAAAAACGAAAAACAAAAATTTCATTTGGCCATGTGGTTTATCGACAGAACGTACTTACATACATTCTTATGTACATGCATTCAATATAAATATAAATTTATAAAATTACTTTATCAGTAAATGCTTTTTACTCTGAACATTAAATTAACTCAATTACAAGATGTTTTTATTGTTTTTTGAAACACTTGCCGAATTAAATAAAATGATATGCACTTGATATTTGCCAACAACAAAATGAGAAAAAAATATTGAAAGCCAACCACCCTCCTCTTGTCATAACAATAGTGCAATAGAGCGATTAAAACGTTTTACACCAGTTACGAGTACACTTAACATTCACTCCTAGAAATAATTTTCCAACACAATACAATTGCTGCTATTCTATTCTTTCTTTCTACCACTCAAAATAAATGTTTTTGAGGATTTAACATATTTATCTACTTAATAAACCAACAACACTTGTTAAGTGCTGCTTGCGGTATTACGCATGCTAAAGATTTAACCGTCGAGTTCAATGTCCGTCTGGCCATAACAAAAATAAATAAATAAAAATATAATTTACTTAAGTGTCATTTAATGAGGCATCTTACTTTTTTTCCGGTTATAACTACATTTTTGCCTGTTTACTGTCAAAATTTTCTTCTTTATCTCACTGTAGTTGTATGTGTGCATGATGTACATACTTCTTGTGCCTTTCGTGTGTTCTTTTGTTTTGTTTATTTGTAACGCCTTTTGCATATTTATTGTAAACATTGAGCTAATTTGTAAGGAAAACTTTTACTTACCTTTGTTTCATTTCTTATGTATGCTCTCCTTTCGTGGGAATTTTTACGATGTAAAGGTTTCAGATCAGCCCGAAAACCATTTTTGGGATCTTGATCACCATCTAAGACCTCGACTAGATATTTAATATATAAAATGGCCAATTTAAGGGTTTTTATCTGAAAAATATAGAACTAATTTTACTAAAATATCAAAAAATCAACAATAATGAAACGGGGAGAAGTATAACTAATAATAACAAGTAAGACAGAGCTATATTAGGCTGTGCTCAATTAAGGTGCGCCAGGCCAAGTTCAGGCCTCAAGAATACAGTGTTTTTATTACTCGAAACCAATCGCTCTGTTTTTACCCCCCTCATAACTTTTCTCCCTTAAATAATAAACTAATTAAACTTGCAACATAAGGAAGACGTAACCTCATCAGCCAAGTTTTATTATAAAAGCTTCCCGAGATATGAAGATGTAAAAAATGCATATTTCGTCACATATTTACTGACTCACTGACTTACTCATCAATATTACGAGGCGCTTCCACTGAATATATATATATATATATATATATATATATATATATATATATATATATATATATATATATATATATATATATATATATATATACAGGTAGGCCTTGGGGAATACATAAATACAAAAATCTCCAAAACGGGCACTTTTTATCTAGGGGGCTAGGGTTCTTCCTTATTTGTATAGGGCACTTCCGCTATATCTAGAGAGCTGATTTTGGTATATAGGTAGGCTTTGGAGAATAAGTAAAAATGTTTTAAAATTAAACTGAAAAATGATATAGACAATGCAAAGGCTAATCCAAAAAAGCCAAAATCAATTTAGACTAATTTGCTAAGAAAAGAATTTGCTTTATATGAAGCGAGCAACGTTCGAACTAAAAACTTAAATAATTTTTTTAATGCTTTGCTAAAAATAAAGCCAACATCGGTGGATAGTGAACGGATTTTCTCCGTTGCTGGGAACTTTGCCACAAAAATACGAAGCCGGACATTAAGCAAGTTACTTAATGCTTTAGTAGTACTAAAAACTTATTTTTTGTCGAAATTTGTCGAATTTTGTGAATTTGTCTGTTTTCCTTGCACAAATTGAATTAACATGCGCTATTTAATTTAATTAATTTTTGTTTTAAATGTATACATATGTACTTTATTATTTCATTTTAAATAAAACAAATTTAAAAGAAAAATTCATTGTCAAAAATTAATTGTTTTTAATAGAAGAAAATTTCCCGGGATTCCCGGGAATTCCCGGGAAATTTATAAATTTTCCCGGGAATCCCGGGAAGAGAAAAAGTCCGGGAATTCCCAAACCCTAGATGTAACCCAACTCTTTAAGTTAAAAGAGGTTTTAAACCTACATTAACAAACGCAATTAATTTGGAAAAAAGGACTCAGATCCGCACAAAAACATAAATGTGAAAATTAAGCCAAGTTCCTATCCAAAAATTTCGGCCGTAAAAAGTACTGAAATCAAAATGAGGATCAAGTTCTTCATTTCTAGGCAACTTGATAGCTTGACACAAGTTTTTGTAACTCTCTAATATCGGTGAGGCTTATGGAAAAACAAGTAACCAAAAACAAACTTCACAAAATTTTTACATTTTACGAAAAAATTTACCCATCGGCTGAAATTACACCGAAAATTATAAATTGTATTAAATATTAAAAAAAAATGACTATAAACCCAATTCAAAAATTGATAAGCATTGAAAAAAAAAGAAAAACACACCGATCGAAAGTGCTTACGAGTTTATTAACATGCAAGGAGAGTTTAAATGTAAAATAATAGAAAAGCCGGAGATGAAAATTAAATATCTCCACCAATCCTTTCCACCTGGAAAAATCTGTTGTACATTATTAGTAGTTCATACTTTTGTGAGAGATATATAATATTCGGCACTGCCGAATATAGCTCTCCTACTTGTTCTTACTTGCCATACTACGTTTGGTTGGTTGTTTGGTTATTCAATATTTCGCTACGCCTTTGTGTAGCGTTGTCAGGATTATTGCAGACCTGGAGCTTGAAAAATTAGACAAACATAATTATAATAAACGACAAAAAACTAGAATAAAGTTTATTTAAACAACTTTTATAAATCGAAAGTAATTTGTATGTGTTGTAGAATAACAATCATAGAACCCTTTACCTGTTTTATGTTATTGGAAAAAATAATTATTTTTTTCATTCTCTTGTTAACTACTCATAGAGTAACTTGTCATTTAAACTTTTTATTTTTAAATTAAATAAAACTTTTCTAAACCGAAATACTATAATAGGTTATGGGCGATCTTAAAGATAGTATTGGTATACCGCAATTTAACGGTCGCGGTTACGACGAGTGACAATTTCGTGTGAAAATTCATTTTGAAAATTTGAATTTGGTGAAGGTTTTAACTGGCCTACCACCAACGGACGATGCAGCCTTGTTGGAGTTTGAGAAAAATGACAGAAGAGCAAAAGATAAACTGGTATCATTTGTAAGTAATAATTGCTTGGGATACATTCGCGAAAAGCAAACTGCCAAAGAAATGTGGGATAGCCTCCAGAATGTATTCGCCAAGAAGTCTATTGTAAATCAAGTGTTGGTAAGAAAACAAATAATGAATTTACAAATGAAAGAAGAACAAACCGTAGTGGAACACCTAATGAAGTTTGAAAATTTGATAAGGAATCTTAAGATGGCTGGTGCTAATATGGATGAAAATTATGTCCTTACACAACTATTTATGCCTGAAAATTTTTACCCACTAGTTACTACATCACAGAATTTAGAAGAATCTAAACTGAACTACAATTTGGTAAAAGAGCGGTTGCTTCTTGAAGACCCCAAAAATTCTAATCGAGTAGAGGAAGATGGCTCAACCAAAACAGCATTTGTGGGGAGGAAAAATTTTAAGACAAAATTTTGGGACCGTTGCTTTAAATGCAACAAATTTGGACATAAATCTAATGACTGCCGGCAAGGTGAGCTACGTAGTGCGAAAGGTGTTAAGATTTCGAAATCCGTTTGCTTTATGGCTGATGTAGATGAGTTGGATGCTGATAAGACATGTGTAAAGTTTAAACTTGATTATGGAGCAAGTGACCATTTAGTAAAAGAAAAATGGTACTTCGATAAATTAAACAAACTCTCTAATCCTATTGAAATAAGAGTTGCTAAAGATATTCAATATTTAGTTGCAAATGAAGTTGGAGTAATTAGAGGCAAAAGTAACAAAGATGTCGATATAATACTACAAAATGTGTTATTAGTTCCAGAACTAAGAGATAATCTACTCTCAGTCAAGAAAATGACAGCGTCTGGTATAGAAGTAAGATTTTGTAAAAACAAAGACGTTATTTTGAAAGAAAATGATGTAATAGCAACTGGTTACTTGCACGGGAATCTATATGAGGTGAGCTTTAAAATTGAACAATGCGTGGCGAATTTCACAAATGTAGAAAAGAATCAACTATGGCACAAACGTTACGGTCATATTGGTCAATCGTCTTTTAATGATTTTGTGACGAAGAATATGGTAACAGGTATTGATGCTGAACCAGAAAGAATCGAATTGTGTGATATTTGTATTAAAGGGTAGCAATGTCGTGATCCTTTTAATAAAACTCGTGATAGATCGTGTCGACCCCTTGAGAGAATTCACTCAGATACGTGTGGCCCAAAACATCCGTTAGCATAGGATGGATCAAAATATTTCGTGTCATATACTGATGATTTTAATCATTTTTCAATGGTATATCCACTTAAAAAGAAGTCCTAAGTCCTTGATAATTTTATTAAATATGAAACGATGGTAACTGCTAAGTTTGGAACTTCAATTTCAAAACTCACAATAGATCAAGGCCGAGTATATGGATCTAAAGAACAAAAGGATTGGTATAAACTGAAGGGAATTGACGTAGAAGAAACAATAGCCTATTCTCCTTAACAAAATGGTGTGGCCGAACGATTTAATAGGACTTTAGTGGAAAAGGGAAGAACCATGTTACTTCAGTCAAGTATGCCTAAGGATATGTGGAATGAAGCGGCTTTAACTGGAGTAAAGTTTATTAACCAAAGCTCTACAATGATGTTACGCCTGCTCAGATGTGGTTCGGGTATAAGCCTAACGTAAGTTGCCTTAAAGTTTTTTGTTGTAAAGCTTATGCTTGGGTGCCAAAACAAAAACGTCAAAAACTCGATGCTAAGAGTGGATTAATTAATTAATTATGATCGGCTATGTCCTAAATGGTTACAAATTATGGGACATGAATGCGAGGAAGATAGTAACTTCTAGAGATGTCAGATTTGACGAGGTGAACTTTCCGTATGCGGAAGAAAGGCAAGAAGAGCCGAAGAATGTAATAATTCAAAGTAGCGCGCAAGAAGGGGATAAAGAAGAAATGACGCATACTACAACTAATGAGGAATTAGTTATAGTTTCGGCTATTCCATTTGCACTGATGTGTACAATTTTGCAGATATTCCCTATCAGTTTTCTGATATTGCTGGTCGTTGTGATGAAACTAAATGGCGAGAAGCTATCAAAGAAGAATTGAAATCAATGGAATCTAATAGAGTTTGGAAAGTTGTCAAACGTCCGGAAAATCTCGAGATGGATCTTCCAAATCAAGTGTGATGAAAATGGTCTTCCAACGCGTTACAAAGCCAGACTCGTGGTAAAAGGTTTTCTCCAGAAGAAAGGAGTAGATTATAATGAAACATATGCACCTGTGGCTAAATTGACTACTCTTCGTGTGATATTGGCTGCAGCTGAAAAGAGAAATCTTATTTTATATCAAGTTGACGTGAAGTCAGCTTTCCTAAATGGAAGTCTTCAGGAGGAAATTTACATGGAAGTGCCAGATGGGATTGATTTAGACAAAGATATGGCGTGCCGTCTGGAAAAGTCGCTGTATGGTTTAAAACAGGCTCCGCAATATTGGAACGACATCTTATTAAATTTGGTTTTACCAGATCTAAGCATGATTATTGTTTATATATAAAAGCTCTGATATTGAAAGCTCTGACGTGTTGTTTGTAACCATGTACATATGTTGATGACCTGTTAATAGCTAGTAGCAGTGTGTCGATGATTGAACGTTTTAAAACTCATTTATGTAAAAGATTTGTGTTATCTGATTGCGAAATTCTTAAATATTTTTTGGGTATTAAAATTCAAAAAGATGATGAAAATATAACAATATCCCAAGAAGCAAGTTTTTCGAAAAATGACACTGAAGATGGCACATAGCCGAAACCGGTTTGTCTCCAAACCAAACTTGACAAGAGATGACGGAAATTCGTTCCAAAATTCTACATCAAAACACCCTGTCGGAATATCAAATCAAGAATCGACTTAAATTATCTATAAACCAAGAGCGAATTTGATTTAAATCAGTGATGTGCAAAAATAAAAATTAAGATGTATTGGTGAAAGAGCTAACCAAGCAAACATAATGTCAAACACTTAAAATGAAAAAAATAAAAATATGTAGATTTAGAATTTTTGTCAAATATAACCAACTTATTAAATGAATGTTAATTGAATTTTAAAGAAAAGAAAAAATATACATTATACGGCCGAAAATTTCTTAATTTTTTTTGCTACTAATTGGAATTCAATTTGAAGATTTATATGACATGAAAAATCATACTGAAAAGTTTGACCATGTGATATTCCTTGTTAGAATTTTTAAAATCGCTTTAAAGATTTTAAATTAAACTTTCCATGTTAATAGTTGGATGACAATTGCGAATTAGCAAAATATTTTTGTTCAATTGTAATTGAAACGCGTGCGTTTACGGTACTTCGTCCAACAACAATTCTTAATAAATTTCTGAAAAAAATTACTATAGTACGTCACATGTGCTTTCATCACTTGCTAAACGATGAATGAATAAAAGACTTTAAAAGAGCGTAACAAATACGTGTAAATTTTTTCAAACCATTGTTCTATGGGCTGCACATCACTGATTTAAATTAATTTTTTATATCAGCATAAATAAATGGGAAAATAAGGTCAAGTTCCTATCCAACAATTTCGTCCGCAAAAAGCACTGAGATCTAGGCAACTTACTAGTTTGGTAACATTTATCTCATAATCCTTTCCCATATTAGAAGGTTAAAAAAATTTTGCCAATCTAGCAAGCTGCCTAGAAATCGGATGGTATTGTAGATATGAAGAACTTGGCCGTCATTTTGATTTCAGTACTTTTTACGGCCGACAGTGGAAGTGCCCCATAATATTAATGAGTAAGTAAGTCACTTTTTACACCTTCATATCTCGGGAAGCTTTTATGGTAAAACTTTCAAGTTTTATTATTATATTGACATCACCGGCAGATACAATACTACGAATGGACTAGAACCTTGTTACGCAATGAGACAAAACATTTTTAAAATTAACGGCAGTCGTCATGGGCCATTCGCAGTATCAACAAAGAAAACACGCGATCATTTAATTAGTTACGATGCCAATTTTTATATAAACAGGCGTGAAACCTTTAAGATTTCTATTAATAAATTAAATAAAACAAATATTTGAAACTAAGTTTGTTTTGACTTAAAGCCGTAACAATATTATTAAAGTTTTATTATTATATTATTAAAGAAATCAAAGTTATGAGGGGGATAAAAACAGCGCGAATGGATTTGTGTAATATACCTGCGTGCAATAGGCCTGTACTTGGCCTGGCGTACCACTGTGCGCCTTAATGATATGTTGCATAGTATATGGCCCACTCAACATTTTCAAAATGCGAATTTTTATATACATTTTATTTAATATGATCTATGTTTCAAATTATTATTGTGACTTGTAGCATTCTAATACTGTAATTATTAACATAAATAAATAAAAATACCTAATGTGACCAAACAAATAGGTACATTACCTTAGACAACTTAGTATCCGATGGAACATTTGGAATTTTTTCCCGTAAACAAGAAAATGCATTATTTATACTCTGTGTTCGCCGTCGTTCTTTTTTATTCGCTGTATTGCGTTTTTTTACAACACGAACTGGTGGAACGGAAATAGCTTTTGGTGAGACGTTGGTTGCAAACACACTATCATGTAATTGACTCTCCACATCTTAAAACGCAAAAAAAAATCATATTTATCAAGATCTTATTGATTCCTTTAACCCAGTGTAGTTATGTATTTGAAGGAGTAATATTTTTTATTAAATTTCAACAAACAATTAAAGTTTATCGAACATCATATAATGCAAATCGGTTCCAATTTACCTTCCAAATCTGAAGATGAAGCCGGACAATAACCTGATGACCGGTAGTAATTATTAGTATTAATATTGGCTGTTAGGGTGCAGGTAGTAGGGATTGGTTGACAACAATCTTGTGGTTGTTGTTGTTGCTGGTGTGAAAGATGTTTTGTATCTGCACAGTAGCTAGGAGAATTCCAAGAATCTGGATTTCCAAAAAATAAAATCCAAAAGACAATTGCATTTTTAATTTCACATAGATAGAATATTTCTTAATAAAAGACATACGTTCAATTGTATTAATTTCCATTAAACGATAATTATTATTATAATACATATCATTTTGATAAAACGGTGGGGTTTCGCGACACAACTGTTGTGTTTCGTATTTAGCCATGTTTCATAGGTATATTATTATCCTGTTATTTTAAAATAAATTTGGCACTTATACCTATACCTCCATACATATTTACATACACATATCAAAATTTTATAGGTAGGTATCACTTAATTGTTTCACTATTTTTTAAATGCTGTTTAACTTGTATACATATATTAAATGTTTGAATAATACTGAATTCAAATACTAAAAATCATTTCATTATATTCTAAAGATTTTCATTATTGTTACAATCGTGAGCAAAACAATATGCGTATTTCCTCTTGTTATTAATACACACAGGCACACACACACACACACACCCTTTTTTGCAGCCAATCAGGCATAATAACATGGCTGGCTTTATTCTGATTGGTTAAGAGAAAAATTGTTCTTGTACACTTAGAGAAATTTATAGCTGTTCTATTATGTATACTTGTAATATTTTACAGTTAACAGTAATATGCTTTGAATTTTGTATATACATACATATATATATATAAACAATTTAATGTGGAAAACTAAACAAAATAGTTTTCGCAATTTTAAAAGAATAAATAAACTCGAAAACATTTTCCTAAAAGTTAAAAAAAATAATAACCGATAAAAGAAAATATGATCTGGAGAAGAAATTATATTGTTTTTTTTTGGCAAAGAATGTGTGTTAAATAATTATACTTAACCTACATACAAATGAATTTCATTGTCTTTTTGTTTCTATGTTTAATTTTTTAATTATTTGAAGTTTTGGGGTAAAAAAAGAATATTTTCCCGGTGCATGACACCTTGTGAGCACCCCTCTGTAGTACGATTCACTAACTTTTAACGCTTCGACAGTCGCAAAATATGTCGACAATTTTTGTTGTTTGCATTAACGATTGTGTGATTCAGTAATTACACGTAAACGATAGTAGACATCGTTAATTTTTTGTTTATTCAAATTGATATCAAGTGGCATCACTGTCAAAAAAATTTCAAATAAACGAAAAGCACAAAAAAGAATGGAAAAACAGGCTTTTTGGAAATAATTGTTTGTGCGTTTTGGTATTTTTGCAAAAGTTAAGTAAAAACTATATGAAGCTTTTTCTATATAAAGTATAAATATATTATGTATGTAGCTAGTGCCTTGTTGATTAAAAATATTGTGTATAAATCATTTTTAAACAAATTAAAATTGCACCTAAGAGATGCCATGAATTTTAGAAAAATATACGTCGTTTATTTTTGGCTATAATCGTTAAGCTAACAACAACAGCTGACTAAACTATTGCGAATGTTGTTTAAAAAAAGTTACTGAATAGCAACATCGTTAATTTTGTTGTTAAAATTTTTTATCGATGAGATTGTCGTTAAAAAAGAATAGTGAATCGCACTACTGATCTCCTTTTCAGTAATTTTATATACATACATAGCATATAGATATACTTGTAATAAATAAAATGCAAAGAATAATGGAATGTAGTGCTTAAAGATTCCTTTTTCTTCTTTTAAACTAAATATCTATTTTTGTGACCGCAATAAAATTTTCCGCTATTTTTTAAATACTTACCTATATAAAAAATGTAAATTTTTATGTACATATTTCCATATCACATTGGTGAAGCATTTTGCTCAAACGAAGACTAAGTTTGAGTAAATTAATTGAACACTTGATGATGGCAGATAGCATGGGCGTAGCCAGGTATGGGCCTAGGGGGCCGTGGCACCCACCTAATTCTATAATAATTTTTTTTTACATACATACAATATAAAATTATTAAAAATGTTTAATTCGAGAAGAATTTCTTGGGTTTGTGGAATTAAATGCAATGAATGCAAAATGTATTGCCGAAGAAATTCAAAATTTTATATCGACATTGCAACTGGATGAATCTAAATGTGTTGGGCAGGGCTATGATGGTTATAGTACTATGACTGGAAAAGAAGGAGGTGTACAAAATATTTTGAGGCAAAAATTTAAAAAAGCCCTTTTTTTCATTGTTCTCCCAGAAATTCGAAACACGATAGGTATGTATTTAACTGTTTACGGATTTACAATGAATTCATCTTCAATCTTCTCATTTACAGGTACAATAAAAGATATTATAAATTTTTTTCGGGAATCACCTTTGAGAAGAAAGTGCATTACAAGTATCCCAATGCTCTGCGAGACACGTTGGTCACACAAGTATAAAAGTATCTCGCGTTTCAAAGAAAAGTTTGTTGATATTATGGAAACATTGGAAAGGTTAACAGGTGAAGGAAATCAGAACACGCGGAAACATGCCTTTCAACTCCATTGCGCAGCCACTCAACCAGTTTTCGTTTGCAGTGTTTTTTTAATTGCACAGTATTTCCTTCTGTTGGAACCAACTGCAAATATTTTGCAGTCTAAAACTATGGATTTATTGCAATGTGCCAAGCAAACAAAATTAATAATGGCCGTTCTACAGGAACACCGAACTAATGCACAGGGTATTGTGGACGGATTGCTTTTTTATATTCAAGAAAACACATCCAATTTAGGAATAGAGATGTCTGTTCCAAGGATAGTCTCTCGTCAAACGCACCGTTCAAATCCCCCATTTTCATCACCTGCTGAATACTGGAACTGATCTATATACATTCCTTATATAGATTCTTTAATTTCTTCAGTGGACAGAAGATTTAATGAAGAGAATAGGTCAGCGTTTGCAATTCATTGTTTGCACCTGTCAAACATGCTTTCTTTGAAGCTGGAATAGCAAAAAAACGTTTGAGCATTTTTACGAGTTGGATGATTTGGAAGGAGAACTTAAGCTTTGGTATAATTCTTGGCAACAAAAAAAAAATGGGTAAAGACGAATTAGCCGACTTAGAGCTGGCGAGTATTTTGAAAGACGCTGGATTATTTTATCCAAATATAACGAAGGCGTTATTAATTTCATTGTCACAGCCGTGCACTACTGCAACTGTAGAACGGTTATTTAGCACTTTAAGGCGCGTAAAAACATGATTGCGCTCCACAATGACTGAAGCTCGTTTAAGCGGTAAAATAATATGCAATTTTACTTATTATCAAAAAATAAGTATATTGTATATTGCAGGAATATGTATGCTAAGCGTCCACCGAAGATTGGTAACCGAAAAGGACGAATTTTTGGAAAAAATTCTAGCAAAATTTTCAGAAGATCCAAGCAGATTACTCCTCAAATAGATCGACATTTTAACAATCATTAAAAATCGTAATCATAAAAAATCATAATTTTCGTGGCACGTGAAATAGGGTTCATATCCTGGCTACGCCCTTGGCAGATAGTAACTCCCCAAGAATTAAGTGAAAAGTAAAAATAAGAGTAAATTTCCATGTGTCAAAAGCTTCATATAAGACTATTTTTTCTAATTCTTGATTTCATATTTCAACAGGGTGATTTAATGTAGATTTTTGGAACGAGTTTCCGACATCCCTTCTGTTTGGTTTGAAGATAAACCGGTTTCGGCTATGTGCCATCTTAAGTGTCATTTTTCCATCTGAAAAGTTTGTATCAATTCGTTAGTGTTTTATTGTTTGTCAAGATCTATTTGCCATTTGAGCTGATAGCAGGTGAACATGTAACAGGTAAAGCTCTTAGGTCTGGTGTTTTTGCATGGATTGGTAGACGTTAGTGATTACTGTATTATTGCATGAGAATTGGTGTTTTCGGATGGCAGGCAGAACTTTTTTTTTACTATTTCTGGTGTTTTTTGTTGGATTATTTCGGTACTGCGTTTTGTTGCTTTGTGTATCATGCCAGTTATTTTTTTTGTACATTAATTTTAGCGGTTCGAATATATCGTCTGAATTGAGATTGCTTGTTTGTGATTCGTCCGTCAATTGTCTTTTGTGTGTGAAGTGGCTGTAGCGTTTTTCTAACGTGCGCTGTATTATATTTGTTATTGGACATGTGGTTGGCGAAGTTAAATTCTGGCGTCGAGTCGGGATTACGTATCTTCTTGTTATAGTCTCGATATTTTATTTTGCGTCCTGTTTGTCCTATGTAGCTGTGTTGACATATAGACGTTCGTTTGCAAACCCTCTCGTTTATCTAGCTTTTTTTCTAATAAAAATTAACAACCCCGATCATGTTCAATTATTAAAAATTGTACTCGGAGCCCCAGATCAGTTATGTACCTAAATTGTTAATCGCATTAAATATTTACTAAGAAACCAGCAAAATTTACCAAAAATTACAAAAATTTGTAACTTCATCAAAAATATAAAGATTGCTAAATAATAAGAAATTTACAAATAATCGGAAAGGAATGAACTACCAAAGAATCTAATTTAACGAATCCAAATTTCGCAAAAAAATACAAATTAACCACATTTTAAAATTTATTGTTTGACGTAACTTTGTCAAAATTACAATTATTAGTATAAAGTCATTTAATTTTCTTACTGAATAGAATGAACAAAGAAAACGAACTTAAGCCGAAAAATTAAATTACCTAATATTCGCATTTTAAAATTTTACCACAGCATTAAATTATGTATACCAAAAACTTACCAAAATTATTTGAAAAGACTAGAAATTTTACCAAAAAGATTTTACCAATAAATCCCAAAAAAAACAAATTTGAAAACAAACATGTTTTGAAAACATTCACAAAAAATCGAAAATTTGCCAAAAAAAAAAAAAAAAAAATATTAAGAAATATAAATTTTACTAACCGAAATCAAGCCGAAAATTAAAACAGACATTTTACTTCCAATCGGTACTTCGAAAAAACCAATATGTAATTCAGCACAAAAACAAAAAAATAAAAAAAAAATTTAATTACCCAAAGAACTACATTTTAATTAAATGACCCACCGCACCGAATTTCACTTTGCGTACCGGACTTTGGAATATACTTTTTCCAAAACAGACTTCCAAGGTCAAAAATGAACCAACTGCGGTGAAAACCACACAGCAAATTATAGAGACTGCAAAGTTGTCCAAAACGTAAAAAATAATGCAAAAAAGATACACTTCACTATGAAAAACTGCTTTAGAATTGGAGGGTTTTTTATATATGACACCAAACACCCAAGCGAAAGCATGTGGTGGGACTGCCATTGTAGTCCGAAAAAACGTTTCCAATGCATAAGTTGACCAAAAACTTTTTTCCAGCCACGTCTACAAATCTTACTGATTATAAAATTGCAGTATGGTCATTGTATTGCCCGCCGAGGCACAAAATCGAACACTGTCGATTTGCCAGGACAAAAGTTTATTGCATTTGGCGATTACTATGCAAAGTACACATATTGGGGTTCGAGACTCCTTAGTGCTAAAGGGAGGCAGTTGTATTACACCGTTCAAGCAAACAAACTAGACGTCGTATCTGGTGGCAAACCCACCATTGGCCCACCGAATTTAATAAGTTGCCTGACCTTATTGATTTTGCTATTGTAAAAAACATCAAATGTGATCAACTGTTAGTTCATCCTATGACCTATCTCCTCAATCACCTACAATTGTTATTTTACACGACAGTTTTGTCACTGCAAAATACGAATTGGTTGAAATATAAAATGCATGTGAGCTCTCACTTATCCCACTGATTTATCAAACAGCAGCCAGAGCTGCAACGCTAAAAAACCATCAAAAAGAGTACAGCTTATATACAGATGCTCGTCATTGCGAAGAGCAGACTTGGAAGGGAATGGAAAATAGTCGTTCTCGACACATAGAACTGCAAATGTCATATTGCCTACGAATCCCCACTAAGACTGGAAGGCCGTAATTGGGTCAAAAACTCAAGTGAAAAGGCAAATGCTTTCGCTAATCAACAGTCTAGGATTTTAAGACTTATCGTCTGCGCCTTTTGGTATGTAAGAAATGAAAATATCCATAAAGATTTAGTTCACACTATCCAAGAAAAAAGAAAAAATACTCGTGCAAATATTTAAGGGAACTAGACTTCCATCCCAATTGTCTGGCACGGCATTTATTACAAGTTGATGGGCACCAGAGACTAAGAAAAACAGACATATTGAGCCTGGCGGGACGGCTCTCCCAAACCAATCATAGATATTATATTAGGATTTGAATACAATAAATTATTTACAAAATTGTGTATTTGAATAATATGAGTGTAATTAACAGTATAAATTATTTGTGATGATTTCGGGCGTACTCTAACAAATGAAAAACACTTTGTTACCCGTGCATAATATTTAGAAATATACTTTATTTATACCTATAGTCTTTTTTTATAATTTTTCGCACAATATAATACGAAATTAATATAAATATGTAAATTTTCAGGGACAAATGTTTATTTTATTACAATTAAATCAATAAAGCGATTGTTCATATAAACTAAACTGCTAGTAAATATACAAAAACTAAATATAAATACACCAAGATCAACAATAAGGCTTTGTATTATCGAAAATAAGTGTAAAATAGTTTTCGTCTGTGATGGCAATCTAATGTTACAAATGGTTATAACCAAGTTTATAATAGGATTTAAAGGTTGTATTTCTCTAAAAAACAACAAATCAATAACTACACACAAGCCGGCGGGTATAAAAACACTAAAACTAGGTTTAATTGAATCAGGCAAAAGAAACGTTAAACAACAAGAAATCAGTGCGGAAATTATAAGGTGTAAACGAGCCCTGAGTAAAATATGACGTTTTTGTTGTGGTGTTGTTGTTTCTGTATTTAACGAACTAAATAAATTGCTAATGTCTATTGGGGACTCATTTTGTAGAAGTGGTTGAGCAATAATATCTGGTTCAACTTCTGGATCGGAAAACTCAGCGCTATCTAGGTAATTTGGTCCTGAAAATAAATAAAAATCAATGTAAACATTTATTTTATATAACAAAACCAATAAGAACTTTATCAAATAAATCTGAATTATTTTTGTGTAAGTTTCAGTGTTTTTGTACTCCGTATTGGGAGTTTAATTTCAGGGAAAATTGCTCCCGTACTCGAACGTAAATCAACCTCGACTTATTCTCCGGGGCGATTGGGTAAATTTTCACAAAGTCCGTTATTATAATTAGTTTTATAAAATACTATATGTATGAACATTATTTGACCGCTTTGGCGTTTGGTATAGGAACTTGCTTTTTGCGTTCCCGTAAGTTGCAACAGTGTAGCTAGCCTTTTAGTAGAAGTAATTTCTGTTTAGTCTCATTTTATCAATATTCACACAAAAATACGGAAACAGGCCTTTTGAATACCTATTAGGGAGATAAGATTATTCGAGATTTTCCAAAAACACTTCAAAGGAGAAGGCTTTCATTTGCACATACATACATGTTTCTGATAATCAAAATTATACTCCTCCCGTTATTAACTTCAGCAGACGCTACTTTACATTAACGCTGAACTATTTCGATTTGAATCGTTGAAAGAGTCGTCGAAAAGAATGTAATCGAATATTTGAAATAAGCAAAGGGCTTTATTCTTCAAGCAAATCTTAGTGCAATAGAGTATGTATCAGACATCGGCTTCGGTTGCATAATTTTCGGGTCTACTTAAACAAGCACTTAGTTTTTTACGACTTGAATAATTTTTGTTCAAAAGCAAAAAACACTTGTTGAAACAACCGATCGTTTAGAACATTCAGTTTATGTACTCGCCATTTTGTGCGAACATGAATTTTCTGACAGTCTCGTTTAAGGTTTGAATCAATTTTTGCATCAAAGCCTACTTGTTGTTAGCGAAACGAGTGTTTTATTCAGTTGTAAAATAATTTTCTACTCGATGTTTTCTTCACTTGTTGTTTTTACGCAAAAGTTAATTTTAGCTACGTAACCTAATTAACAGATTGTTTTAAAGTTTTAAATGGACCAGTGTGCACAATTTATTTCCGAAGATATTGCCAAAGGCAACTATTGTTTTTATATTTTTCTGCATGGCGCTTTTTTACTTTTAAGTGGCTCGATTGGTTTTGGTAAAACTCCAATCAGATCATGTACAATAAAGCGTACCATCAAGATTATGTAAATTCGAACGATTTCGGGAGAATTGCTTCCTTTTGCACGAAACATCCCACAATTTTTTCCGCGAGCAGATTGGCAAGTTATATCAATTTTATTTTAGGCTTTCGTTCATTAATTATTCTTCCAATTAAGAAAGAAATTTTTTTATTTTATTAGTACGGTAATTTTTATAGAATACTGGAAAAATTAAGTGTTGAACAGTAGCAGAATGGAATACATGATTTTAATACGAGAGCTTCTCTAGCTCTTTTTGCTCTTTTCGAAATTATTTAAGCACATGGCATTTCCGTGTACAGCGAAATGAACACTAAAGTTGTATCTAATTTTGTAGCATAATAGGTGCAGGAAAGTTTTTACATTATGTTTATTTGAAGAAGTGAATATGGCCTAAATTATGTGCGAGATGTACCCTTTTTGAAATTGTTAATTCAATTATATTACAATTTTTATCAGTTACAACATTTATAAATGTACAAACTCAGCCAACTTAAGGACGCGTCAACTTGACTAGCCGTCAGGAGTCATTTAATATTGGCTTCCTGTTCTGGGTACGTGGTTTGAAAAGAAATATTTTTGCTTCTTCAGAATAGTAACGTGTTTAATATCTTTAAACTAATATCGCACACATTACTTACCACTAACATGCTCATGTTTGTTGTGTTCATCATGAAAGCCAATAGAAGTTGAGCTTTCACCCGAGATGGTA
The DNA here is from genome assembly GCA_963932375.1 of Phania funesta. NCBI lineage: Eukaryota > Metazoa > Arthropoda > Insecta > Diptera > Tachinidae > Phania > Phania funesta. The sequence continues at coordinate 93,949,638 of OZ010653.1, read as the reverse complement.
CTGGCAGTGATACGTCCATTTAACCTTTCCAGCCGATTTTTAGCATTTTCTAAAATTTTTCTCCTACGTGCTTCACGCCTGAGATTCAGCTTCTCTTGTGCTTTTAGCTCGTCATCCTTGCAATCCAGTTCTTCGTTTTTTAAAGTTTGCATACTTTAATTAAAATGAAATAATATATTTTTAAAGATATTTTGTATTTTCTTATAAACCAAAGTTATATTAAGATGTATAAAAATGTAAATCTATGAAAAAGAATTGCTGAACAAGATTGTCAACTACGAAATTAAATTGATTATGAAATACAGGGTGCAAGTATAATTATTTGCTGTGGGCAGAAGATAAAATGTTACGTTTATTTCCATTCTACATAATTGCTTTATATAACACTACGTCTTGACTAACCATAAATTGTTCGCACATTAATAGAGCGTCTATAAAATAAAGTGAGACAATTTGTTCGTGGTCTTCTGTTTGAAGAATACGTGTAGATGATCTTGAACATAATTTTTAATCTCATCGCGATTGTATGGATGCTTTTAGCATATTTTTATACGGGTGTTTACGGATGGGCACACACACACACATAACTTCTTTTTATTCTGCCCTTATATTTTGTTTGTTTATTAATATTAAGCGATTATCAACAGCGACGGTCTTGGCTAACTAAGTTTCTGTGCGAACAGCAAAATGTGCTATGGCTGAACAGATTTATGGCTAGTCAAGACGCCATTAAAATATTAAAAAATTTATAATAATATATTTATTTTTATTTTTTAAATCCTCTAGCTCATAAATTTGCAAAGTATTGGAAATAAAAATTTCCAAAATACAACTCAATAAATAACATTTTAATAATTTGCATGCACCTTGTTGTATCAACTCACTTCCTATTAATACATAATAGCTTCTGTGTTAAATAGCATTACTCGACAACTTTTCTGCAGAGTAAATTGCAAAAACTTTATTCAATAAATTCTGAAATTTAGTAATTTTATATTTAAAAAATAAGAACTACAATAATAATGACGGTAATTGAGAGTAGTGTGAAAGATACAGAAATGGAAGTAGATCCGTCTGACGAAAATTCAAATGCTGATGGAAAAAAAGATCAAGATGTAGTACACATTTTAGAAATCAGGGAACACATCAGAAAAATAGACAAAGCTGTAATAAGCAATGAATACCGGTAGGTGACAAATAATTATAATATTAAAACAATAGTACTGATTTTTTTATTTTTTATTTGTAGTTTCATTGCCCGTGTTTTAAGAACTTTGCCAAGTACAAGACGCAAACTTAATGGCATTGTATTGCGTTACTTAGCTACGGTCGTTTATCCGGCTGGTGCTGAACGTGAAGCTGCTTTAGCATTTGCACCTTCAATTGCAGCAGGTACACCCGAGCCTAAGGTACAAAAAGTTCGTTCTGCTACAACTGCACCGATAATTGAAATTGATGCGTACTTTCATCTATTGCTTTTAGTTAAATTGATTGATGATAATGAACTTACAAAGGCTTCTTCATGTTCTGAAACCTTGTTGGCTAAAGTCAAAGGGCAAAACCGGCGTAGCTTGGATTTGATTTTGGCCAAATTTTATTTCTACCACTCTCGAGTTTCTGAACTAACTAAAAGTCTCGAAGGAATCCGTCCTTTTCTTCATGCCCGTTTACGTACTGCCACTCTTCGTAATGATTATGAGGGTCAGGCAGTTTTGTTAAATTGTCTTTTGCGCAATTACCTTCATTATTCTCTGTACGATCAGGCCGATAAATTGGTGAAGAAATCAGTATTTCCTGAATCAGCCAGTAACAATGAGTGGGCACGTTTCTTGTATTATTTAGGACGCATTAAGGCCGCAAAGCTAGAATACAGTGATGCACATAAACATTTAGTGCAATCTTTACGAAAAGCTCCACAAAATGCAGCTGTTGGTTTCCGTCAAACCGTACAGAAACTCGTAATTGTAGTCGAACTCCTTCTGGGTAATATTCCAGAACGACAGGTTTTCCGCCAAGCTGCTTTAAGAAAATCCCTTGCTCCATATTTTCAATTAACTCAGGCAGTACGCTTGGGAAATTTAAAAAGATTCGGTGAAGTAGTTGAGAATTTCGGCCCTAAATTTCAACAAGATCATACTTACACTCTCATCATACGTTTGCGCCACAATGTCATTAAAACCGCCATACGGTCTATTGGTCTCTCCTATTCGCGCATTTCGCCTTCGGATATTGCTAAGCGTCTAGTATTAGACTCACCCGAGGATGCCGAATTCATAGTAGCTAAAGCCATACGGGATGGTGTCATTGAAGCCACCTTAGATCCGGCCAATAATTACATGCGCAGCAAGGAGAGTACTGATGTATATAGTACACGTGAACCTCAGTTGGCTTTCCATGAGCGTATTTCGTTCTGTCTTAATTTGCACAACCAAAGTGTTAAGGCCATGCGTTATCCACCTAAATCATATGGCAAGGACTTAGAAAGTGCAGAAGAACGTAGAGAACGTGAACAGCAAGATTTAGAGTTGGCCAAGGAAATGGCCGAAGATGAAGATGATGGTTTCTAAGCTATTCATAATACATATTTAATACACACTTTTTATCTAGAAGCTTAGATTTATAACAACTTCTTCATACATAAAACGAAATTTAGAATCCAAAAATTACTGAAGTTTAATTTTTAGCATTATGAATTATATTCCTTTGAGTAATTCTTAAATCTCTTCTTATATATTTTGAAAAGTATACGTATAACATTGGGTGTCACTTGACGAAATGTGATAATGCAAGTACACAAAACCATAATAAAACGTACGGATGGAAAGTAAAATGTAATTAAGAAACGTTCTTACTACTAGCAAGTTCTTTAGTTCTTAGCTGATAATCTTTCATATCAATGAAACGATTATGCTTTGATTAGTTAATGCCATATTTCCCAGTAATTACATTATCATAAACTGTGGAAGATGGTATAACACATTTTATGAAATATACCCAATTAAATGAACTTGATATTAATCAAATCACAAAAAAATATAAATTATTTATATATTTATTTAAGTTCTTAAAATGCAATTTCATAATCATTAAATAATGTTATTGTGTAGATATTAAATGCATTATTTATTACTTTCATTTCCTACAGTAGCTTTTGGCAACAGCTTAGGCCCGTACAACAGGACATATGCACAATGCCAATCGCCTCCACCCGAAAGTCGTAAAATTTCATCACTTGTTACCGACGTTACAACAGCATCATCCAACTTAAACCAAACATCTTCCGTTTGTTTCACCCAAGCAACATAATGGCCAGATGTGCTTGAACGACCTTTGTGTGTTAAGACAGCTTGGAGAGTATAGTAACCCGAATTATTACTACCTAAATCATCTTCAAAACAAAACGGTTCATATTCTACTTTTGTCTTTTTATCACCGATTTCTTTAGCCTTAGCCTCTTCAACTGAAGCTTTTATTTGACTATCCAATTTTTTATCTTCCCATTCTTTAAACTTTGTGCGCATAGCACTTAACTTATTTTGCAACTCCGGAGTACACAACTCGAAGGCGTCGAAGTCGAGAGGAAATTTAATATCTTTCAAGACTTTTGCATTGATACCTTCCTTACCCTTATATTGAAAACGTACAAATTGTATGGTTAAGTAAGCAGGCAATCGGTTGATTAAATACTATTGAAATTGGAAGAATGTATATAAAAATGGTTGAAAGTAAACTTCATGTAATTACCGATCTAGTGTACTTGGCATCTCTTCCTAGACTTTCGGAACGTTTAACTAATGTTTCGTTTAATTTGGACTTTAAGCCACTATGCATGTATTTTACTTCGGGCGATATGAAACAACTTAATTGTAAAAAGTTTTCTTTGCTAATTGTAGTATCCTCATCGGGTGCTTCACTGCAACTCATTTTTACCTCAAAAGTGCCGCCAAAGAATTGTTCAATAAATGAACTGTTAAATTAAAAAAAAAGGATGAACAATTACCTAATGTGTGGGCTCTTTCAAATTTATAGTTATATAAACTAAAAACGCGAAACTTACTTGTGTTTCTTTATTTCTTTTCCCTCTTTAGTTTCACCTACATTGGTTGGTTGCAATTTTTGCTGTAGCATTTTAAGCAATTCTGACCAACACTCATTGGCATCCTGTTGACGGTAAGTACCATTTTCACCCGTTTGAGAAAATTGTGGAAAGGCACGATGTAACGTTCCCAGTAGAACAAATGGTGTTACTGTAGATCCAGTTTTTTCCATTTGCTTAAATAAGAACTTCATGGCTGACGTTATGGCCAAAGGCATAGATTCATTATCAGCACTTCCAACGCGGAATGTTTCTAATGCATCACGCAATTCAGGAACAGCACGGAGACATTGCAAAGTGGCATTCATATAACATGTGTTTCCTAAATTAGTAAGCCCAGCAGGAACTTCCATCTAAGGATGAAGACAAATATCAAAGATTCTTATAACATACAAAAAAAAAATTATACCGCTGATGCCATTTCCACATCGTTCATATCTTCAATAAACTTAACAAGTTCAGCAGGCTTTTCCGGGACCTCTTCTTTTGTGCCTAATAACAAAATTATAGCTCCCTAAATGGAAATTATTAATTATTGGAAGCAAATATAGTCGATCTTAATTCCTTTTACATCTTTCAATTGTAAATTCCATTCATCATCTTTTAATATTCCACCTTTGCACATTACTTTTTGTCTTTCAGGTTGCACTCCTGTAAGGGCAAATAACTGAGCCTTAAATAGTATGGGTTCTTCATCCGTATTTACTTCAATGTCAGGAAACATTTCGCGTCCCCACTTTACTTTCACTGTAAAATGAAATTATATTACTTGATCATTTACCCGGCTTCTTTAGAATTTTCTTACCTTTATATTGTGGCATATTTGTTATTTATATAAATTAATAAACTATGAGTTGTAGAAATATATAAAAAAAATTTTAACCTGGTACTTTAAGAAAAGTTATTTTGTCTGTTAACCTGCGAAAATGAAATTTTTAAAAGTCATTTAATGTTGGCATTTGCGATAGTAATAGTAGTATTATCATCTATTGAGGTACATTTGTAAAAAGAATTTATTACAGGCTGCATCAAATTAATATTGATTATTCCGTTTAGACAATGAGTTTTTTCTTTGTAAATGCATATTTGCAAATCTCTTGTAGATTCTACGGAAGAAATCGTACCGTTTTACTCTATAACTTGTAGCATCGTTAAACTAGTAGCGCAGACGTAATATCTGTGCTATTGGTGTTAGTTAAACCAAACTTGTAAAGAAAATAAGTAAGTTTTTGTTTTTAGAATTTCGGCCGAAATCAACTTGAAATTACGTATTTTTGCATTTAAATTTTACAATGCTCAAATTAAGTAATTTTAATTAATTTCGTTGGAATTAAGTTAAAATTACGATAGACAAAGATGTTTTTGTACAAAAAACTACAACTTAATCTATTTCCAACCCTAAAAGTATATTTCGTTACATGGCGATTTGACCAGCCCTAAATCTGTTCTTCCATCAAACAGGAATATAGCTCGTGACGTTGTTCGCACAGGAATTTGAAATACATATTGTAGAGTGACAATAAACTAATTTAAATAAATGAATTTAAATTAACTACATCATGCATACATATGAACACCCACTTAGAATGATTATAATGCAATTAAATACAACACTAAATATTAATAACACAACAACACTGTCTCTTATCAGAATAGATGAATACTCAAAACATTTTGCTTCCCCACAACATGGTATCATCTGTAACATTACCGAATATATAACAAGGAGAATTATATAGTTATGGACAGATGAGCGTATAAAGTGGATGCAAAAGTTGTTGTTAAACCGCCGTCAATTAAAAACCAGAAAATAATAATTATACAAAATAATGTTAAGATTACAAGAAATTGCACGGCCACTGTCTAAGCAAACTAGATTGTCGGCCCCCTTATTTTCTATGCGTGCTTCATCAACTGATGGCAATGATAACAGATGGGATAAAAATCATCCCATAAAAAAATCTTTAAACATTTTAAAAAATGACTTGCAAAGAGTATCCAATTTTTTCAAGCCAAATTCCAGCCGCAAAACTACTGAAACAGTAGACGATGATTTAAATCAGGATCTAAAACGTTTTAAAGGTGTTCAGGATAGTGGTGCATCAAATGATATATTTCCGAATCATTGTGATGTTGTAGTTATTGGAGGTGGTGGTGTGGGCAGTTCCATAGCTTATTGGCTAAAACAAAAAGCTAGAGAAGGCTTAAACGTTGCCGTTGTGGAACGTGATCCTACGGTAAAGTGGAGTTATATCTGTGAATATTGATTTGATGTACATATTTATTTAATTGTTTAATTATGTTGCTGTTATATTAATTAGTATGCACGTTCCTCTACCGTGCTATCCGTTGGTGGTTTACGTCAGCAGTTCTCATTGCCTGAGAATATACAAATGTCCCTGTATGGTGCTGATTTTATAAGAGAATCCAAAGAACATTTAGGTGATTGTGAATTGAATTTTACACCACATGGTAAATATTTTATTATTTAGATAAGCTCATGTACTTATTGTTTAGCAATAATATTTTGTTTGGTTTCATATTTTATCATAAGGTTATCTAGTACTGGCTTCCGAGGAAGGCGCGGAGACTTTAATAAGAAATTCCAAACTACAAAATGAATTGGGTGCTCGTAATGAATTATTAAATGCTTCTCAGCTCAAAAGAAAATTTTCATGGATTAACACAGATGGCATTGTTCTGGGTTAGTATGAGTTAAAAAAAAAATCGTGTGTTGAGAGTAACAACTCGAATAAAAGTCGGTATCTTGCAATTTTGTAGCATCCCTTGCGACCAATCCTAACATAAAATGTTTTAAGGTTCTAGCTATAGAAAATACAAAAAGTATTTCTTTTACATGGTGGGAGAGAGCTATATCATCACCTATTTTACTATCATAAGTTTTAAGGATTTTAGATACTACAGAGTTAAAAGTGCGATGTCACATGCCTCTATACCACCCATATTGATCCTGAGAAGTTACTGTGTAATTCAATCTGAAAGAAATTGTTCGAATTTGTATGCCAATTACATTGTTGGAGCATGCTTTCTTTTGGATCGAAAAACGCAAAATTTGAAGATTTTACCCTCTGCTAAATATATTTGATAATACGATTTTCTTTATATGGTAGGTGCTATCTGTTCTGAATCGACATATTTCTCCAATTTTAAACTTGTTTTTGTACGTTGATGTTAAACAACTCGTATACGTTTTGAAAACTAAGATACTTATCAGAATGTTATTTGTATATGGGATACGTACGGGTTTGATTTGAAGTTAAAACCAATTTGAAAATTTTGATAGATTGCTCAACCCAATTCTAATCAATTTTTATATGAATTATGAATAAGTCGTTATATGTTGTTGAGCAAGTTGTTATACTCGAAATATGTTTACGCCCACAAAAGTTGGTGGTTTTTTAAATTTTCCCCGTAAATAATAAGGGAGTGTTAGGCATGTACTGTGTAACAGGACAACATTTTATTTAAGAATCGAAAAGAGCATATGATTTTAATTTTTCTCTTCCAATTTAAAATTTTTCGCAGGAATATAATTTGTATATGAATTAAACATATAATTAATTTCATGATAGAAATTATCAAAGTCCTTCAACTGGAACTTAAATCTGGAAAGGAAGCGAAATATAATCGCAAGTACGCGAAAAAATATTCAGTGCTAAATTTTAAATTATTAAATGTTGAAATGTAATAAAAGAATAAATTATTTATATTCCAACTCTATTTAGAGACATGTAAAAATATCTAATACATTTTCAGGTTGTCATGGTCTAGAACGTGAAGGCTGGTTTGATCCTTGGGCTTTATTGATGGGCTTTAAAAAGCGTGCTCTTGAATATGGCGCACAATTCGTTAACGGCGAAGCAGTTGGATTTGAATTTAAGCAATCTGATATTATGGTTCGTGGAAACAACACTGAGGACTATGAAGGTTTAGATAAATTATTGGTTAAAATGCCAAATAATGAGATCAAAAGTATTAAATTTGCAATATGTGTGCTAGCGGCTGGCGCATATTCAGGTGAAATAGCACGTTTGGCACGCATAGGAGTAGGTCGTGGAATGTTGAGTGTTCCTTTGCCAGTAGAGCCCAGAAAACGATATGTTTATGTGATAGCTTCTCAAGGTAGTAACTGTCCTGGTTTGGCTACACCTCTTACCGTGGATCCTGATGGGACATACTTCCGGCGTGATGGTCTAGGTGGTAATTATTTGTGCGGACGCAGTCCAACAGTGGCACAAGAGCCTCCAGTTGATAATTTAGATGTGGATCATGCATACTTCGAAAATGAAATTTGGCCTAGTTTAGCTAACCGTTGTAAAGCTTTTGAGTCTGCTAAAGTTGTAAATAGTTGGGCTGGTTTCTATGAATACAATATTTTTGATGAAAATGGTATTATTGGCGCTCATCCCTACCATAACAATCTTGTGATTGCCACTGGTTTTAGTGGTCATGGTATTCAGCAAACTCCTGCCGTAGGTAGAGCTATTTCGGAATTAATTATTGACGGCAAATTTCGCACGATTGATCTGTCACGTTTGGGTTTCGACCGTATAATTGTTGACCGTCCAATGTTCGAATCGAATATTGTTTAGCAGTCGCAATTAAAACTACGATTTCTGTTTAAAGATCCAGACACCATTTATAGTAAGATTTAAAATATTTAAAAGTCGAAAATTTCTAGTGATATTTTTATAATTAAATGGATATTTTGTAAATAATATTTAATTTGTAAACATAAAATTTTATTTAAAACCATTTTACAACATTTGCTAATTATTTAAATTGTCCTGGTGGTCCAAATAAACCACCACCTTGCTTGCTTGCTGCCCTGGAAGGAGCGAAACCCAGCATTTTCTGTATATTTTGTCTAATAGACATCGTGCATAAAATGTACAAGAAGATGAAAGAGCAATCTGTAAAATCATCGCCGGATAAATTACGATGGCTTAGTCCTTGAATCCAGGAGATGGGAGTAAATGGTAATTGAGCAACAACGCGACCATCAAAACTAGAAGAAAACATTTTTGTGGAAATGGTGTTGAATACATATGAATGTATGTTTATTAAATTTAACTTACATGCTGTTGAACATGCTTAGAAGGGCAGTGAAAGCAAAACCAGTTGCAAACATGGATTTCATTTTTACCAAAGATAAATCTCTGTTGTTGTTTTTCAATTTTTCCTCATCTCGTTCTATTTTCTTTTTTTGCGACTTATCCAATGATTCGCCATGTATTTCTTTCCTTCGTTCTACTAAAAAAACACATTAATTTATTAAGAGCTGGTCAAACGGGGCAAATACTTATATAATAAGCGTAACGTCAATTATTGTCTTATGTTTATTCAAACTTACATGCCACATACAGAATAAAGTAAGATTGAATAAAATAATAAAGTTAGTATGTTTCCAATTTCTTTAATTATAAACTTGTTCTAGTTAATGAATTAGCGGTTACGTTTATTTCGCCAAATATTGGTCGCGTTTGACCATTGGTATTAACATTAATTTCTTAATTGTTATTTGCTATTACATGCACTGAGGAGCATAAATGTGACGGCGAATTATTATTATAAGCTCAGACAAGTTTCCAAGACAGTAAATACACACAGAGCAACAACGAGGATATAACATCAGTACAAATTCCAGGAATTGAGTAGTATGAATAAATACAAACAACACAATAAGAAACAACGCAGACAGTAGTTTCAAAAACAAACATCATAATGAAATAACAGCAGAAAAGACGTTTATCGCTAAAGAAGTATCTACTGGATTTTTGCGTGTTCTACAAGTTTCTGGAAACTAGACGACTACTATAAAAAGACTTCGATCGTCGAGCTAACAGCGATTATAAAGAAATGTTGTCTTTTAAGTGTTAAAGTATATTATTTAAATAGACTTAAATTAAAAGAGCCTACGAATAAATAAACAAGTTTTAAAAAGGTTAAAACGTAACAATATTATTAAACCAAATATGGCTTGTCCACGTAAAAATTTACCTTTGAAGTTCGTATATATTATAAAATTAAATGCTTGAATTTCAATTAATGATTTATTTCCTTTAATTTCAACACATTAACATTTCAGGAAATTTAAAAATGTAAAATTAAACACTTCCGCAATAAAACTCTCGGACCTGTTTCTGACGCGACTCATAAGCCTTTGTACAGTGTTATTATTAACATTGTGATGCGCTTTGCACCATTTATGTTTAAGATCTTGTTCGGTTTTTGCTGCTTATTTTCTGTGCTTTAATAATCGTTTCATCTAATATCTTTCAATCGGATGACGCTCCGGGCAGTTCGCGGTATTTGCATGCTTGCGAGAGTAATTGCAAGGTCTGGACAAAACAAAACAGGCCTGTGCAGTTTTGTATGAATTCTTTTAATATAGCTTCAAGACATTTTCCAATATAAGTGTATTGAATGGGTTACGACCATTTCCTTGCTTCATAGCCCATAGCTGCAGATTGCCTGCTAAATATATTTCACTCGATATTTGCTTTCTTTTATATATATTGAGGACTGATACCTTCTCTTTGTATCATTATATGTATGTATTGTAATCTTTAGGGACTTATTGTTTATACTTTTAATAAATAAATTAAAATTACAATTCAATTATATTGTTACAAAGTAATAGTCAAAGATGTGTGAAACGACCTATTGTACAAATGTACGAATACGCAATATCATAAGCATAAAGCAAAAACAAATTGCGTAGCAGAAATTCTCCGAACCGCGATTCAACGTAGAAACAAAAACAATTTCTACAGCAAAAAAAAAATTAAACAAAAGATACACACAAACACATATACAAGACTACAAGCCAGCAACTGAAATAAATGATGCGCAATTTCGCGTATGTTCGGGACATTTCAATAAGCGGCCGTGATCTCTATATAAAGGCGCCGTCCACCGCAGAGGATATAGTTGACTTTGCGATTTCATAGAGTGAACATCTGCGTGTTAAGTGTACAGTGTAAATCAGTTCTAAATAGAGTTTTAATTGCCGAATAAAGTTGTATACTGATAAAATCATTAAGGACTGTGTATTTTAATTTTTGCAATTAAACGAACCCTACAAATTAACGTTTATTTCGGTAATAAACGTAACAATATATAACGTCATCGAGGCAACGATCATAAAGGAAAAATATGAAGTAGATTTTGTTTTAAAGCTTATTACGATGATTCAAGTGGACTTTTCATTTGATTTTAAGCGGCTGCATACGAGGTATGTTGAAAAGAAAAGGTGAAGTTTGAATTTTTTTTGAAAAGTATTTATTATATTGATGAATATCTATTTTGTCCCTTTCAAATGCCCCTCAGATATAATGCACTTATGCCAGCGCTTCTTCCAATCCTCGAAGCACTTCTGAAATGTGCTTTTCGGTATGGCCATCAGCTCGTTCTTCGATTCTGACTTTATCTCATCAATTGCGGCAAAACACTTTCATTGGTCTCTTTAGTTTTGGGAATAGGAAAAAGTTGCAGGGAGCCAAATCTGGTGAATAAGGGAGCCAAATCTGGTGAATAATTGGTTGAGGCATGATTAGAGATTTGTTTTTGTCCAAAAAATCATATTCTAAAAAATCGAAGAACACACACAAACGTGACTAACCTTTTCAGTTGTCAACAAACTACTAATCCAAATTGGCTGATAATGCGAAAATATGACTAACACATTGTACCACCATAACAAAAAAAAAAAAAAAACAATCGATAACCAAATGTACACAGCCCGCGAAAATTCAAAATTCACCTTTTCTTTTGAACAAACCATGTACATTATATTCCATAAAACAATGGGGCCATTATAAATTCGTGTGTTTGATTTCACTTTAAAGAATAAACATAAACACAACAACTATTAGTTAATTTAAACAAATAGGAACATAGAGATAGATATATGCCGTGATTTTACAGCAAACCCCTTTTCCGCAGTGTTCATGAATGTACAATTAGCGCAACAATAAATCTTATTAGACTTTCACTTCTGCAAAGTATTAACATACAAGACTTCTCCAAACTAAGTACATTCCTGATTACACAACCCTTAAATTTATTCTGCTTTGAATTTTTTTGATTTCTTCAATAAATACAAATAAGGCGACCAGATTTTGAAAAATAAAAATGAGAAATTGTATAAAATTTATTTGAATTCAAGCTCTAGATTTTCCACATATTTTACAGAAAAATTTAGTCACATACATACTCGTATATACATATTTGTAAATATGTGATTAGTTTAAAAAATAACGAAACTTGAACAATTATAGCACTAACTTATTTGAAATATTTTATTGCAATATCCAATATATTGATTGTTTGACGTCAGTTTGTCGAACTACAATTAGATTTTTGGAACAAATTTCCGTTACCCCATGCCCAATTTGGTTTGGAGTCAAACCGATTTCGGCTATGTGCCATCTTTTTCTCTTCAAACCAAACTTGACTAGGGATGACGAAAATTCGTTCCAAAAAACTACATCAAACCATCTGTCGGAATATCAAATCAAGAATTAATATAATTATCTTATGGTTTATTTTACTTTTCAGATTCGTCAACTTTATTTAAAATATCGTCTTTTTATTAATAATATTTTGCTAATTCTGTATAGCTTTTATTAGTGCACTCTGCATGAGTTCCTGGCAGACTAAAAGCAATTTGAACTAGCCTTAAACTTTCTGTAAAGGATATTGATTTTTTTTTTAAGTGAGAAAATATCTCTATCCAATCTTTGTTATTGTGTCTCCAAATTTCAATATTTTCTTTGTTAAAAAATATGTTTATTTTTCTTATTTCTTCAACTAATTTGCTTTCATTTATTTTATTTTCACCAATTTATATTATCACCTTTTCAAGACATGAACACACAGCTTTCCAAATCAATTTTGTCAACAGGATCCATTTGTTTCCTTCAATGAATCGGTCCATTCTTCTAAATATTACACTGAAGTTTCATAAAATTGTTGTGTGTATTTTGCTCCTTAGAGTTAGTGGAATATATAAGTTATTTAATTGAAACTTGCTCTTTGTTATTAATTTAAAATTTCGAGCTTGGATAAATGAATTGGTGTTCCTTCTTTAGCGAAAAATGTTTCCAATATTCTTATCTTATTATTAATCTTTCAACTGCTTTCATAAGAGCTTACCAAAGAGTAGTGGAATACCCTAGTTGCTTCTGTTATTCGTTATCAGTTTCTTCACAGAAGGATTTTAGTGTTTCTGTTCGAACAATATAATTTTGAAAAAATAGGTACAGATGATCATTGAGGCCGTATTAATCGTAAATGAAAATATATGTGCATTACATCCAATACCAAAAATGTTGCCTCCCAAAGGTGATTTTACTTTATAACAAACTAGCCAAGCCCGGCGCGCGTTGCTACGCCCCTTAATGAGCTCAATATGTGTGCAAAGTTTCAGAAAAATCGATCTAGTGCGAGTAGCTAAAAATGATAACTTATTTTTTTATGGGCGTGACACTGTCCACTTTTCTAATTACGAATTTGTTTAATCAAGAGAGTTCAATATGTGCGCAAAGTTTCAGAAAAATCGGTCAAGTGCAAGAAGCTATTTTTCCGCTTTGTGGTTAGTTTCATCGGATAATATAGGCACAAAATTAATTTCTTTCAGTTCTACAATTATTTCATCATTCACAGCAGTAAACGAAATATGTATTTGTCTACTACGAAATGAGTTGTTGGTGTACGTCACTTGATGATAATACTCGTATAATACTAGTTCACGTAGTGCTTGGTTAACATGGTAGCCTGCTGCACGCAGGCTGTCAAGTAAGGTCTGAATGACCCCGTTTTGACATCACGTAGTGCTAGTTGCTTTGTTTCTTTTTGGAAACCGTGGGCTACGTAAAAAATTTGAAATCTTCGAAGATGATGGGCATCTGCAGCAAGAATGTGTGGAAGCTCTTGTTTGTGTTTTTCGTTAAAAAGAGATATTGGATTTCATATTGGTTTTAATTGTTTTATTAATTTATTATACGAGTACATAGATATTGTTTTAAGTAATTAAAAAGTCACTTACCGAGTAGTTTAATATATAATTTTTAGAAAAAACAAAAACTATCAAGCAGAAAAAACAAAACATAAAAACAGGAAAAAATCTCAACAACAAAGCGTTTGTAATGTCACAACCCTGTACACATCGTTTATTTCCGAAAGCGAAAGTTCAACAAAAACAAATTGATCATGCTTTCAAAATTAAGGAGGACAAAAGATGACTGACTATAAGAAAAAGTACAGAAAGTTTTATGTATGACAGCAAGATAAAATAGATGTTTGTCCTCCAAACAAAGATGGCATATGGTCGCCTTAATATACGTAAACGTATTTACAGTGACCTAGTCTAATTGGGAAGACAAAGCAGGTTTTATAATAAAAAACATATTTTTCTTTTACATTAAAAACATTGCAGTGGCAAAAAACGAAATGCCACAAAACTTAAACCTAAACTCTAAATATTGAATTGCCATAACATAAGTGGCAGATATGCAGATACGTTCATACATACGAGTACATACATACATATGTATATGTATATAAAAATAGTATACAGAGGCTTAAAAACTGCCTACATTATTCAAATGTCAGGGTCACAATTGAAATGTCAAGGTTATTAACATTTAACAATTCAAGTAAACCCGCTACAAAAATTTACTTATCTATCGTAAAAATAGTAAAAAAAGTATATACTCGTATGCATGCTAGAAATATTGTTTCGAAAGAGTAAATTTCAATAAAAGTTGTAGCCTATGAATTAATATTTACTGCGGTCTTCATTACACGTTATAAAACTGAAGTAGGTAGGGTGTCAATGATACAAGCAACAACGAAAATCTCCTGTTGAGAACACCTTTAAAACACCACCGACGGTTAAAGGTGCATAATGTGGTTGCCAGGGCAACGAAATTTATAATGGATAAAAATAACAAACCACTTGTGTTAGTAATTCGAGAAAAGGCAATAGAAAAGTTTTGTCGCATTAGTTAAACAAAATGAATTTTCAACAGAGTATTTCAATGAATTAAGTCCAAGGATAAAGTACAGCTAAAAGTACAAAGGCGAAACTTGTATAGCATATACTTTGTTTTTCAATTAGCACTCAAAGTTAGTTAGATATTAATCCAACTTTGTAGATGCTATATAAGCCTCATTGCTGATAGTTAAAAGTGTATAAAATAGTTCAATAATTTACGGAAAATGTTTCCTCAATCTGAATTGGATAATTATAAATTACAAGTAGAGTTGTTGCAAGAAAAATTACATAGAAGGTTGGGTAAACAAACGAGTGCTTATTGAAAAAAAATTAAATTAATTAAAATCTATTTTGTATTTCTCGATATAGTGAAATATCTCGTCAACAATTGGAGCGCAAATTGGATAAAATATTACAAAAGCGAGATGAATAGTAAGTATTTACATACCAATCCTAAATACGTATGTATACACCATTCAGGCAACCACGAAATTTAGTTATTTCGAGCTGAAATTACAAACGAAATTAAAGTCTTGATGCTGTGTTTTTTACATTTGAGTTAATTTAACAAACAGAACGTTCCCTTACACATAACAGGTGTGTTTCCCTACATTTTGGTTACACTTGAGACTTCCGCATCTGTAATACGATAGTATGTTTCGTTTGGCGATAAATTGAGAAAAAGTAAAGAAAAGTACAAATTCTAAAGTTGCCATTTAATTTAACCTCTTTCTCTTACTCGTATGCGTGGGCACAGCTGTTGTAGATGCTTTGCAACTTCTAAACATCTGTGCATAAAATGCATTTTTAACGGACTGCATTTACGAACGTACGCTATTTAGGCGCACAGTAGTGCCCCTAGCCAAGTTCAGGCCTAATGGACTCAGTGTGCATATTGCACGAAACCATACGAGCTGTTTTTACCCCCATCATAACTTTGCTTCCTTTAAACTTGAAAGATATTTTATTACCTATTCCCTGTCTCACTCATCAATATTATGGGGCAATACCACTTTAGCTAGAGAGCTGAAATTTGGTTAACAGGTAGGTCTTGGGGAATACGTATAATCTGAAAACGGGGACTCTTCTACTATAAGCACAAAGCTAAAATTTAGTACAAACCAACCGTCTGTAAACTTGAAGTTAAAAGATGTTTTATATACATACGTGCAAATGTTTACATTTACAAAAAATAACTTAAAAAAAAGGTATCAGATCCGCTCAAAAATATATGTAAATGTGAAAATAAGGCCAAATTCCTATCCAAAAATTTCGGCCGTTAAAAGTACTAAATTCAATATTGTCTAACAAGTACTTTACTTGTGAAAAAATCACTAGTACAAGTTCTCAATTGCAAAATTCCCTATATGCTTTAGAACCAGCTTATTACCAGGTCATTTGTATAGAATCATTGCTCAATTACAGAATGGAAGCCGTGAAGTACGAGTACTCATAGTAGCTTTTATACAATTAACGACTAATCTGCTGCAGGGATATTTTGTAATAATATAATATTCTAATATAAACTATCCTCTTTTGTTCAGTGATAAGGTGGTACGATCAAAGGCTAAACAAAAATATCAACAATTCTTAGAAGAACAACATCGAAGAAACGAACGCAATAAACAGTTACTCCAGATGTTGGAACGTATTGAACAACAAACAGAAGCGATGAATTCAAAAAGTGAAAGACTAAAGATGATGAAAGTAAGCTTTTACAGGTTTAATTATTTACTTTTTGTTACGAATTTAATAAAACATTTGTAATATTTACAGCTACAATATGAAATGTACTTTGCTAAACTAGTGCATTCGCAAACGAAAAGATGTCTACAAAGCTCGATAAGCCCTACGGTACAAATAATACCCATGTCATCTTCACAACCTATGCACCCTGTAGGGCAGCAACCTGTTGTGGAAGAACACAATTATATGAATAATATTGAGACATTAGCAACGTGCGCTACAGGATCTTATTTTGAAAACGATTCATTTTTAAGATCGCATCCCGAAAATATCCCAATGAAAACCACGGAAATGCCAACATTGGACAAATTTGTAAGAACTAAGAAAAATGATTGCATGGATTTGAGTAATACAAACGTTGCCCCATCGACGAATACACAACAGCCGGAATATGAACCAAATAATAATCTATCCATTTTAACAAATAGATCTCAAAACAAGCAAGAAAATCCAGATACTATTTCTTATCCCAAAGTTGATGCTAACATGTCTCTTGATTCCGAAACAATATTTTTGCCTAATAATAAGCAGCTTGAAGAATTTAAAGAAATTTCCAATTTATCTTCTATATCCTCTCCATTTGACGAAATTTCAAATATAGAGGTGACGCCACTTAACTTAAATGGAATTCCAAATAAAACAACTACAGTTACAACAACTTTTAATAATACAACAAATAACAATCCAAATTTTCAACCACGGCACAATACACAACCTATCAACGAAATATCTTTAAAATTAACAAATCAAAAGAATAAAGATTCAGCAAGCAACCTACAAAATGTTGCCCATAATCTAAATATTGTTAATAAATTATCACAAGATCTCAGTGCTGTTGTTAATAATGCCAGTGAACTTAAAACGCCTGATGTAATAATGCCGAAATTGTACGACGAACCTTCGACTTCGCCTAAATTAGAACCTATAGAAACAGTTATTGAAACTTCTCCTAATTCTTCTAACATCACAAATGTCCAAACTGCTCATATTGAACATGAGTCCTTAGCGAATACTACAGAATCAGATTCGTTCCCAACTCCAGTTTCAATTGAAAATATTGAAAATAAAATTTATGGTGAATTATTAACACCTTTAGAAACTGAAGAAGTACAAAAACTTGAAAATCTTAATGTTGGACCAAACTTGTCAGAAAACATAGTCACACAATCAGAAAATATCGAAATTAAAAATATACCTTCCGAAGAAGCAATAGTTAACCAAGATATTGTTGCAATTACAAGTTCTTCTAAAGATACAACTGCAGCAAATAATAAAACCGACCAAAACCCAGTTTTACATAATTATGAACAAGCTGATGGTTATGACGGCTACAATAGTGCCCAACAACCTGAAGAAGTAGCTAATGGTTTTGATGATTATGCGAACTATGAAAATATCGATAGTACTGCAACCGGTGAAAACCAACAACAGCCGCAACAATATGATTACAGTAACTATGATCCTACGCAGTACTCATACCCTGGATATATTTATGATGAAACAACTGGTGAATATAAGCCTGATCCAAATGTTCCAGCCGAAAAATACTCCGCAGATCAGCAATATTCTTCTGAGGGTTATGATCAGCAATACCAGCAGCAAGACTATGATTATAATCAAGATTATACGGAAGATCCAACTAATTCATCCACAACTGTAGATAACACAGCCTACAATAATTATGATACAACTCAACCATTAATATCAAATTTTACATTATCAGACACTAACGCAGAACAGCAACAAATTATAACAGAGTCAGAACCTAGTGTTCTTCAACCCAATTTATCACCTGAAGAAATACCCATAGCTTCTACGAAAATTACGAAACCAACCTCAATTTTATCTACAGCGGACAAAAATGATTCACAAAAGAAAAAGAAACGTGTTAATTTTATCGATAGTAGCGAAACAGACGAAAGTGCGGCAGCGGAAAAAGGAGATTTATCTGCAAATAAGCCCTCTACCGAAAATGTAACAGTTTCCAGTGAAAGTGATTTTGATTTTCCATCAAGTACAGAGGCTGATATCAAGGTCACTTAACGAAATAAAACGTTTACTATGATATTTATTATTAAAGTTTTGAATTCTGAATTATGAAATAAACATTTCGCTTAAAAAACAGAATACATTTTTTTCCGTCCCACAGACCCATAAACGTGTTTGTACCTTTGATTTTTAATTTATTGTTACTAATCCGTTGAGATTTTTTGAGTATGTTTAAGTATATAACCGTTATGATCATGGTACAGCAAATTTAATGTTTTTGATGTTAACAACGTCATACAAATGTCCACACCCTCGGAGTAAGTCCTCAGCAATTATATGGTGGTACAACCAAAACGCACGATGTTAATTGTAAATAAAAAACAAAAAGTTTTCAGAGAATTATCTTAATATTTTTTATTATGATAGAAGGATATATGACAATTATGTGAAAAAAATTAAATATCGGCAAATGCTCGCCACAGCTACGGTGGCATACTTCTATCCGATAGTCAATATTTTCAATGACTCTGAGACATAATTGAGGTTCAATATCGTTAATGAGCTGAATTATCTCATCCTTTAGCTATTGAATTGTTCTTGCCTTATTAACGTACACTTTTTGCTTTAAATATCCCCAAAGAAAAAAGTCCAACGGTGTCAAATTACATGATCGTGACGACCAATTAACATCGCCACGTGAGATAACACGGACATTGCCGTCCTCAGAGAAGGACAGGCAACAAAACGCTGGGCATTCTAAATACATACTCGAACTCCGAATAACTAGGTAGATCGACACAAGGTTTCAACTGGTTTCAAAATCGGGCAATTCTAGCTTACAGCTGTCACTTCTTCCAAAATGTTTTTCGAATACCGGTTTTTATATTTTTGCAACAAATTCGTTTATAAAATAATTTCCAGTTTTCTAGTTTACTATGGCAACATACATACATACGAGTACATACCATATGTACTGAAACATTTTAAAATCGTAAAAAAGTAAAATAGGCTTCTTTGAGTAAATATATTTGGAAATCTGAATTATACTAAATATAATTTAAACGTGCTAATTTCCCCAAACAGGAAATCGACAAACAATAATTTCACAAAATCTTTACACAATTTTTTTTAGAAAAACTAGAACTATCGTATCTTATGCTCAGTTTCATAAACAAAATGAGAATTGCTTATGAAACTTAATTTAAATAACGAATTTTAACTTAAATTCCCAAATTTTCATTCAATTTTAATGCTCCTGACCGAAAAGTATATGTATATCTAAAATAATGGTTATTTTGTGAAAATAAAAGTTAAAAGAATTTTATAAAAGACCAGTGCTTAAAAAAAAATTGAACTAAAATTGTAATGAAAGGTCAAAGATATATAATAAAATTTACAATCATGAGAGCACTGAGAACTAAAATAAATCAAGATAGTCAAAATAACAATAATATGGAAATCAAGAATTATCCAGAATGTTAACTCAAGTTTTTGTAATATAATTTATTTTCTGTAGTGCGATTAACTAACTTTTAACGATTCGACAGTTCGCATAATTTGCCGAAAATTTTTGTTGTTTGCAGTAACGATTGTGTGATTAACTACCCGTAAACAATAGTAGATATCGTTAATTTCCTGTTTATTCTAATTAATATCAAGTGACATCTCTGTCAAAAAATAACAAAAAAGAACAAATCATTTTATGCTAGCTAAAGCTTTAATGGATAAAATAGTTGGCGCGTTTGGCTATTTTTGAAAAGGTAAAAAACATGTGAGACTTTTTCCACTCGTAGTATATACTTACAGCCTTGTTCATAAAAAAAATATTTGTGGTGTATAAGAGATGATTTTAGTTTGTCAAATAAATAAACAACAGAAATTTATTTGTAGTTTTTTTTTCTGACTTAAATATAGCGACTATCGTTTAAAAAAAGTTACTGAATAGCAACGTATTTAATAATCGTTGAAAAAGAACAGTGAATCGCACTACTGATGCTATACAAAAGCGTAGCGATGTATCGAATTTAATAAATAAAACGACTTTATTAAAAGAATTTTATAAAAAACCTAGTGCTTAAAAATGATTAAAGTATTGTTAAAAAAAATAACAATTATCTTTTCATTTATTTTTATGATAATGCTCATAAAAATATATAGCATTCTAAAGAGGTAATAATTTCGTGGGAACACTATAAATCATACCAGAAATAATTTGTATGGTAGTTAATTTTTAGTATATTAAGATAATAATTTTTGGTAACGTTGTATTTTCGTCCGATACAAAGTATTTATTTCACTTTGTTATTAATTAAATAAAAAATACTGCGTTTTAATAAGAACTATGTTGAGAGTTGTCGTTTTGAACTGAACGAACAGAATTGTGCTTTTTATTTGACTATTACAAAAAATCAACATTGTTTTACACCCTCATTCCAGTGTCATCTTCTAAGCAATTACATAATATTTAGAATTAGTGTTTAGTTAAAAGTGAGATAAGTGTGTGCGAAGTATTGTATTTTTTAAAAAGCTGTGATCAGTGGACATGCTTCTCGGTAAATAATATATTACACATTATTTTATTAAAATTGCCTTTATATAACACTGGAAAACAGCATTTATGTTGCAAAAATATATGCCGTTTTCATGTAGCAGCTTTAGTTTTGGAGTTATGAAGTGACAGGATTTTTCATTGAAAATGCACATAGTTTAAGTTTAAAAAATTTATTAAATATATTTATTCTGAATAAAATGTCCTTTTTTTGGATTTTCTAGAGTGAGATGTTATAAGAGTACTATTTTAAATGCTCCAACAATAATCAGCCATAATATGTTCATTCCAGTGCCCCTGATACCTCTCCTCGATAGTGCGAATATCCTGGAGAAAGCGCTCTCCTTGTTCCTGGCTTAGGTCACCGAGATTTTCAGGAAAATAGTCTAGATGGCTTTGAAGGTAGTGAAGCTTAATACTCATGTTGCATAAAAGACGCTGGAAGTGTATCAGCAACTGTTCAACGTGCTGAATGTAGCCGTCACATTTCCTATTACCCAAAAAATTCCTCACTACCTAAACAAACTCTTCCCATGAACATTTCTCGACAGCTGTCATATGGTTGATGAAAATTTTATCACCTATCAACTTCCTGATTTGTGGGCCATCGAAAATACCACCTTTAATTTTCCCAATACTCAATTTTGGAAACACTTTTACAAAATATTTGAAACATTCGCCATCTTTGTTAAGAGCTTTTACGAACTGTTTTATCAACCCCAGTTTTATATACAAAGGAGGCAATATAATTCGGTCTCTGGATACTAGTGGAACATTAATTACATTTTGCTTACCGGGAATCAAAACCTCCCTAGAAGGACAGTCTCTTTTTGTCCAGTGCTCAGCTTTAGCTCGGCTGTCCCATAAGCATAGGAAACAGGGATATTTTGGAACATATATTCCTCACAAATAACACAAAAATAATCAGGATTATTTAAACACGTCCTTCTTGAGGAAGATATACTGAAATTTATAAAGGAACTAGTTAAGTTACACTGATATTGATAGAAACTATCGACTACTTATGTATATTTAAGGCGGTACCTGTATCTCATAACCTAGAGCTGGTACACAAAATCTGAGAGTAGATTTGAAATCAGCGCACCCAAATTAGTAAACAACAGTAGCAAAACTTGATGTAACAACAAAAAAGTGTTATTTTGTTTTTCTGTGTAATGTTACCATATATATTATTCCTTGTAGTGAGAAAAAGCGTTAACTCCAGAAAAAGACAGGGATATCCTCAGATAATGGAGCGATGGCATTAGAAAAAGACAACATAGCAAAAGAAATAGAAACGAATTTATAAGAATCGAAAATATTTAGACTCTGAACAACAAAATGTCTATGGCAATAATAAATAAGTGATAACTGAAAACGAAGTGATAGCTCTATAATTAATAGCTCTATTGTGGTTTCCTAATTCAATAGTACCTATCCCTCAGCAAATTGCACTTATTTAGCTCTATTTTTCGGGAAGTTATATTAAAATTAATTTTTTCTTATATTTTTCATTTGGTACTGGGAAGGTATACTACTTTGTTTTGCCGCTATTTTGGTAAACATTAGTCTTGACAGTTTATATTTGGCAGTCGTGAAGTAGAGACATGTCAAATTTATTATGGAAAAATATTCGGTAAACCAACGTGTTTTAATCGTTAAAACATTTTATCAAAATCAATCATCGATTAGTGTGACGATGAGAAAGTTATGTGAAATTTTTGGGAGAAACAACGTGCCAACAAGACGCACTATTAATCGTGTAGTGAATGATTTCGAAGAGGGACTGTAGCTGATAGGCCTAAGCATGGACCACAACGTACCGCAAGATCGGCTGAAAACATTACTGGTGTTCAAGTGTTCAAAAAAATCCATCAACCTCAATTCGACACCGTGCTTAGGAGCTTGGTCTTCAAAGAACAACTTTGGCCACAATTTTGCACAAAGATTTGCATTTGTTTCCATGACAACCCCGATTCTCTTTCATTTAATAAAAAAAAAAAATAATCAAAAATTAAAAAACAAAGTAGTATACCTTCCCGGCGGACACTTATATTTTAAAATGTACTAATAATTTTTATATTTTAAGGTGATTAATATAAAAAAATTCATAATCCTTTGTATGAAATACATGGGAAAAATTATTATTATTATATATGTATAATTCATTCACCTATTTATTATGAAAGTGGCATAAGACATATATATTTTGAACGAATTTCCGTCATTCCACTTCAAGTTTAGTTTGGAGATAAAATATACATATATATGTTTGGAACGATTTTTCGTCATCCCTTGTCAATTTTGGTTTGGAGACAAGGGATGACGGAAAATCGTTCCAAACATATATATCAGAGCACTCTGTCGGAAAAACAAATCAACAAGCAGATAAAATATTTATATCAAACCACCTTCTCGAAATATCAAATCAATAATTACAAAGTATAAGTCAGTATTTTTTTTAATTTAATTTTTGAAGTGGCTAAAGTCTCTTTACCGTAATGAAAAGTGGTGGCTTTTTAATATTTTTAAAATATCTTAATTTAAACTAAGTGACTTATGCCGCTTATAAAATAAACTCTCATATGTATGCATACATATAATAAATCTAACGCACCCTTAATTCATTCGTACATCGATAGATTTAAACAACTTATTAAAATTCTAGTAGGGACCATTCTGACAGTGTTACTTATAATTCTAAGACAACTATAGAATCGTTACGGATCACTTTTTCTTTACATCATATTATTCAAAAGTTCTTGCATATAAATAAATAAATATATATATATATATGTATATATATATATATATTCCTATTAAATTTGAAAATAGCTGGAGAAACTGATGATTGTTAATAATTCTGGCCAATAAGTTCTACGAACTTTACATACATACGATTATATGTATGTATCTACGTTATGCTTATGCAACTAATGTTAAATAAGTGGCAAACCTAAATAAATTTCTAACAAATCCTTTGAATTATGTACTAAGGTATGGCTTTCTGCCATTACATTTCCGTATAATCAGATAATTCCGAAAGAAAAGTATTGCTTGGTGGGTCGCAGGTGCTTCATAGAATTTCAAACTCAAAGTATTATGTATATTTTAAAATTATTTCTTTTACTCCTACAAAGAGAATAGGGCCGTAAAACTCAAAGCATTCGTTCCAACAAAAACCATTACATACCACTACAATTTTGCATTAAAAGCCTTGAAGTTTTATTTTCTATTATAAATATTTACGTTTTTTTAATCATATCTACACAAGGTTATTCTGACGTGGAAAAATATTTTGCTAAAAGCGCGATTAGCAGATTATTCTTTAAATTTCTAAAGTGCCGGGTTGTTCTAACTTAATATCTTCGAATTTTTCGAAAGCCGGCGAATCACCCTAGCTATAACAAAATACGTAGATTTTTGAAACGAATTTTCGTCATCCATTTTGAAAAACCACACTGAAGATGGCACATAGCCGAAAGCAGTTTGTTTTCAAACTAAACTTGACAAGGGATAACAGAAATTCGTTCCAAAAATATATATCAAACCACCGTCAAGATAACAAAATATCCATATCTTGTATACAAAAGCATACATATGTATGTACTATACACCGTAGTGTTCAAAACTCGATTTCCAGTTTTATGTTAGTTATGTGGTTTTGCATTAAAACTAACTATATTCGGATAAGACAAATTTTCTATTTCAATGTACATATTTCTTTGAACTAATATTTTTTACAAATTTAGGTCAAGTGCATAAAAAGCTATTACATTATTTATTAATAATTCATACTTACATTTTTTACTTTGCTTTTCTACTTCACTCTTTAGTTTCTGATATTTGTCTGTACGATATACCAAAAGCCATGTGAGACCTAGAATAAAGCCATGAATAAGATTAATTAAAAACGCGTATTCTACCAAATGACATACCTTCACCCAATAAAGCGGTGCAAATTGATATAAAAACTATTAAAATAGTATCGCCCCACATAATTATCAATGACAATTCGAAAAAAAAGGAAACATAAATTTAAGGGCATGAAAGAGAATTGTACAGTGTTACCGAGCTGTATTTATTTTTCCCTTTTAAAAAGTTCCCCTAAGTTTAGGCATTTCTAAAGAAAACACTACGAACAAAATCATTTATTTTAGTTAATTAATTTTTTATATCTTTAATAAAATACTTTTTATAAAATAATTTTATTCAATATATTCGATATTGCACTAGGTCTTTGTAACTAAATTATTTTATAAAAAGAGTTTTATTAAAGATCTTGTTCTTAAAAATTTATTAACTAAAATTAATAAAATCTAAATCATTTATTTAAGAAAAATATATTTACCAATTAAGTTATATTGTTATAAATTGATTTCGGAAAATTGGGTAGTTTTAACAAAGCTGTTAACAAAATGCAATATAATATCAAATGTTGAATGCCTTCTTTAGATTTACAGATTAAGGATAAATATTTATGTAGATTTTTTGAACGAATTTCCGTCATCCCTTGTTTAGTTTGGGTTAGAGACATCCCGATTTTGCCAATGAGCCATCTTCAGTGTAATTTTTCGTTCCAGAAACGGGTTTGTCGCCAAACCAAACTTGACAAGGGATGAGGGTAATTCCTTTAAAAAATCTACACCGAAACACCCTGCCGGAATATCAAATCAGGAATCGACCAGTAGAGCAAATATTGGAATAGTGAAACGAAATTGGTTTTATCTGCAGAAAATATTTCGAATGCAAAGATTTTTACATGGTAACACCCCTGGTTATGTGATACCCATAAGAAAATCATAGTAACCTGGCAACACCAGAATTAGCAAATTAAATATAAAACTCCACTAAGTACTGAATACTTGTGAAAAAAGTAATCTGTTCTAAAAAAAATTTCAGAGCTGTATTACTTCAAAACAAAACCATATCCCAATTACCAGTTAAATTAAAAAAATAAACCGACAAAAAGAAATTGGTTCTTTTATTTCCAAAATTTTTGTTTTACATTTGTCTTTTATACACATATTTATCATGTTTTGGAGGTTTATTCCGTTAATAAATTTTGAAATTTTTTATTTTTATTAAAAATAAAAAAATATAACGTGAATATTTCAACATTCAAAAACTCTACATTGGCATACTATTCTTATCAAATAAACTGTATAATTTTTTTGTGTGTTTGTTTGGATTTATCTTTTTTTAATTTGATTAAGAAAAATCTTTATCATAACGTTCATCATCATTATCATCGGTATCCTCAAGATAATATGGTGACGATTGGTACTGCTGTCAGTCAGAGTCATTAATAGTTTTTTTCCGTTTCTTAGCTTGTGAAATTTTCTTTTGCGACCAATCCTCCTAAAAAAATAAATAGGTATTAGAAACATTTTAACAATTTATTAAAAATACGTACATATTTTAAATAATTACTAGATACTAATTCATATTGCATGAAATATACTTATATACATTATTTAGTCAATACATTTAAAAATCATAATAAATTTGTTATTTTAAGTAGTCTATGTTTTTTTTCGATTTTCTCACCTCGCTTGAATCCTCATCAGATGAGAATATTGTTTTAACTGGATCTGAATTTTTCTTACTATTAGAATTTGAATTACTTGTATCTTTTTTTGATGTTGGTTGTTTTCGTCCTCTGCCACTACCTCCACGACGGCCAACTGCCGTCGTTTCATCTTCCGCCGCTAAAGCAAATAAATCACTATATTGCTTCTATATAAATAATGAAAATAGTTAAAATTGATGAAAAGAATTACTATTCAAACATAATATTAATTTACCTTTGTGCTTTCGTTACTATGTGTGTAGGCGGTTTGTAATGCTCTTTGCATAGTGTCGTGTACATATAGTCCAGTCCCAGTTCCGTGACGACAACTCCTTCTATAATGCTCTAAATGACTCAGTACCTGAAATAATATAAGTTCACAATCATTATTTTATATGAATTCCAAATGATTTTCTTTAAGAAAACATTCAAAAACACGACTAATAAACCACATTTTGTTCGGATAATGTGGTTAAAACATTTAGCATTATTTTGCATACTTTGAATTTCGAGATTGTGTGCCAGTTTTTCCAAATTTCTAAATATATTATGTATGTATTTGTGTCCATTTTGTTCAATTGCTTATCACGGTTCTTATAATCGTCTTAATAAACAACAAACTATAACTAAAATAAAATATACGACTTTTACAGGCCGCCTCTAACACAGGCCTACTCACAATGATCTGGAAATCCGGTTAAGAAACATTAAATATATAGTTTTTTCAATTGGGATTTACCTGATCTGCAGATGGTGTACTATTCATGGCCGAACTTCCCTTAAGCGGCCTTTTTCTTTTATTTGGTGATGAACTAGGGTATTTCGATGTTAAAAGAGATGCAACTATTTCTGACAACTTCTCCTCGCTACGTTGACACCAAAATCTATAATATTAAAATATTCATGACTAGTTTTGTACTTTAGTTAAATGTTTTGCAAAAATAACAAGTTTTACCTTAAAGCAGAAGTAACAAAAGGATCACCCCGTGATTTCGTTTCTCTACTTAATAGTAGGCGTATTAGCTCATTAGTAGGCTCCTCGTTCTTTAATATAAGTAATAAATAGCCTAGAGCTTCGGGATGGTTGGCAGATTCTAATTCTGGAAGAATATCCTAAAAATGTATATATAAAAAAATATATAAATATGTACATTAGCATTATAGGATACTGTTAACATGCTAAACTCACTTGCAGACATTTTAAAGGTACATCATGTGCCTGTACCAATTGCCATAGGCATAATTGTTCATAGGTTTCGTACACTAAACTATCACGTATGCATTCAATAAGACCATCTTGTTTGAACAATGTTAATTTTCCTTGCGCCACATAGTACATAAGATCGCGCAAATTCTTTGCATCAACACACCTTAGTGTTATACGCAACAATTCGCTATTGTTAATTGCTATTGATTTGAACTCCCTATAAATATCTGGTAGAAGCCACAAATAAATGGTTGTATTTTCTTTTTCCAGTAGGTCCAAGTCGCGAGTTAGACAGTCGTCGACTTTTTCGTCGGCAGCATCACATATTAGACGATAGATATTGGTTTTAAATTGGGCTGCCTGTTGGGCATTTTTGCGTGTCTGCAATTTTACATGGACTTTCATAAAATACAATAACAGATAACCCGTTTCAGGAATACGTTTGCATATCTCGGTAAGTAAGGATTGAAATGGTTTTTTGCTTTTGTCCTCATTTTCATAAAGAAACCGGTATAGGCCAAATATTGGATAACTTATACTTTTTGCTAAATTTTTTTCGTCTGTTTTACTTTCGGGAAAGATGTTCTGCAGCGGCAAGGTTTCACGTAATATTAAATGCGTATTCGAAATCACATACTGAAGCTGTGCATCGTCTAAAGCTGAAGCGGGTAATGAACGGAAATCTTCAAGAAATGCCTCCCATGTAAATGAATTGCGCTTTGTGACGAATGTTTCGAATGTATCACTTATGGATGCGGGGAGTTCAACCTTTTCTGGAGTTGTTTTTTGTAATTTAAGTAATTCTTTGAGAGGAACATCGTCATCATCATCTGTATTCTCTTCCTTTTTGAAATCCTTACTTACATCTTCCTCGTCTTCACTAAAGGCAGTTTCGGTTTCCACATCATTACTTTCGGGAGGTATAATAGACAGTTTATTATCTTCATCTGCCAGACTGATAACACCTAGTACATTGTTAACTCCTCCACCTCCCCCGGCTCCACAACTTCCACCGATCCCACCGCTGTCACTGATACCAACACCTTGTTCTAGTAAATCTGCTGTTGTTGTGTTATGAGGCTGGTAATGACTTTGCATAAGCTGCAGGTCATGTTGTAGTGTTTGTTGAATGCTGGGAGGTCCACCAATAAACATTAAAGCTCCTTGGTGCATTGTACGCTGATCAGCTTCCTTTTTGAAAACCGGGGCTTGTATAACGGATGAAGGTGGATACATAGGTGGTCCCACATTTCCGCTTGGCGCCACTGGCGACACAAATTCTCTGAAATTTTCACGTATCAATAAACGCAATTCTCGATCTAATTTTGGCGACTCAAAAAGAGGTTGTAGGTTTGGAATGACCTTAAGAAAAGGAAAACAATACAGTTTATGTCTTACATTTCATTTTGAATTTTAACTCACCTGTTTCTCTAAAATTTTATTAAGCGAATTATACACCCCCATACGAATTTTATCCTCATGTTTTAAACAAAAATTTTTCATTATGCGACACAAAAAATCCAATAATGTACTGCTAACACTGGGGTGATTACGTATTGAATGATACATCACTAATATGCCTGGCTCAACGTTCATAATATTATCTTTCATCGGATCAAAGAAAAGCCAATCGTAAAATAATGATAACTTGGCATTTGCAGATGCTATTGTATTTGTACATGATGATATCAACCAACCGATTATTGCCCATCTTGGTATAATGTCTGAACACAACATATCATTTGTCGGATGTATGACATTGATAATGAATCGTATCAAATCAGAACGCAACGAATGTGATTCAGGCGTTGAAAAGTATTTATCTTGAAACCAATCTTGATATCGTTTTTGATTACCAAACTTCACGGAAGATGCCAGAAAATGTAGTTTCCGTTCCACTTCTGGCGTTAGACGACATTGTAGAAAACGTCGGCTAGTACGTATTTGTAACAAATGCCATATACCATTGAAAGTGGGATGTAAACTTTTAGGGTTATGTAGGATATCACGCCATAACTGTTCGAATTCCGGTATGCGAGCGACGTTCTGTAGTAAACTAAAGGAATAATAAAATATTTAATTGAAATTGCAGAAAATAATTAG
The DNA here is from genome assembly GCA_963932375.1 of Phania funesta. Lineage (NCBI taxonomy): Eukaryota > Metazoa > Arthropoda > Insecta > Diptera > Tachinidae > Phania > Phania funesta. The sequence goes on along the minus strand of OZ010653.1, from coordinate 93,919,354 downwards.
AAAATTACAAATAAGCATGTATTTTATTAAAATCTGGCGAGTTAAAGTTATAAATTATTATTAATTATTTTGTAATTTTATAATTTTAATTTCAAGGCATGAGTTCGTTTTTCTTTCTATTCAGAAAGAGAATTATTAATTTAATATGGACCCACCTTGATAACAGTAAAAGTTTTAATTCTATTAGACATCTAGCTGAATGGAATACATTTTCTATGCCGCTACACACGTTATCAACATTGTTCGTGTCTTATCTACCAATTGTGTGTCTAAACATCTTCTGCTTATACCAACATTTAAGACAAATGGAATACGAGAAGGAGTTATTTCTCAATTTTTCATATTATAGTCTTTTTCTTGGTAGTAAATGCATTCCATTCAGCTAGATGTCTAATAGAATTAAAACTTTTAATGTTTTCAAAGGTAAATAAGTAATTCTCTTTCTAAATAGAAAGAAAAACGAACTTATGCCTAAAAAAATTAAAATTACTTAATAATTAAGAATAAAAAAATATTTAATTGAAATTGCAGAAAATAATTAGAAAATTACAAATAAGCATGTATTTTATTAAAATCTGGTTGATAACGTGTGTAGCGGTATAGAAAATGAATTCCATTCAGCTAAATGGCTAATAGAATTAAAACTTTTACTGTTTTCAAGGTTGTCCATATTAAATAAATAATACTCTTTCTGAAAAAAAAAACGAACTCATGCTTAGAAATTAAAATTACTAAATAATTATTAATATTTGTAGTTCGTCAAAAAACAATAAAAAAAAGTTATACATTATTGCAATTATACTCCGTAAATTTCATTAAAATTAAATATTCTATTGTTTAATAACATTAAAGAAATTTAAGGAAACTAAATAATGAAGTACTATACTTGTAAAGGCAAGTAAAATTTAAAACGATACTCACCGTACAAAATCTCGTCCCAATGGTATAATATCCAAAAAACGATCCCTTATTAATGATATGACGAATTTAACTTCCTTATGTCTTAACTGTGTCAAAGCTGGACTGGCATGATCCTCAATTAGACGTACATAACTATACACTACCGTTTGTATGAGGAACGATTGTGATTCCAGCCATGGTCGGTATTCTATGAAAATATCCAAAAGACTTTCGACTAAGAAAAGATTTCTTGACGATACGTCACCACCACCAGCTTGACGCAGACAGTTCCATATAATATTTTCAACATTCAGAACTTGATGTTTGACTAACTCCCTTAAAAGCCAAATTAGTTGGCGCCTAGCAACATCCGTAAGTTTATTATACTTTTCAGCAACTAGCATTGTTAGATTCGTTACAACCATATTCATACCATCACGGGCAACTAAGGTAAGATCGCGATAGCTTTTTGGTGCCAAATTTGCATCGGATAGCATGATATAGAGGAATCCTATGGATATTTCTTCATGTTGTTTTTCTTTACAAACTAACTGGGATAGTTTATCGTGCATATCCTTGTCATTGAGACCATTGATCTGTTGTTGAAGACTAATATAAGCTCGTTCAAAGCGCTACACAAAGGTAATATTTTAAAAATTATTCTTGAGTAACATTTGAAATTTGTTGAACAAAAAAACTTACCTCTTCCAAGTCATCTTTAACATCAACAGCAGTACTAAGAAATAACTTCGAAATATATTGAATTTTTTGTGTAGATTCCATTTGTTGTTTCTGTATTCAACCGAGGTTTTAAGTCCCGGGTTATTCAATGTCCTACAATTCGGTGTATACAATCAATCCAGAGTAAAGTGAGCAGTATTGCTCCAAGAACATCCCAATAATACACACACTCGCTCGTTAGCTCACACACACACAGTCAAATGAATTGTGTGTAATGTTTACATTCACCTTTTCTGAAAGATTTCCTTTTTTCTATCTATAATGTGAATTTTGCCTATAATTAAGCATGTTTTAAGAGTGTAGTAAGTGTACAATAATAATGTGTATTTGCTCTATAAGCTCCCCTAAATAATGCAACTTTTTCTGAAAATTGGAGTAAAAACTCTCAAGACTTAAAAAGAATTCACTTCGATAGCTGCTTCTTTTTAAGCAACAAATGAGCAACTGATATGAACTGATAAACATATTAGGACGTTGCCGTATGTTATTAATATTTAGCCTCATTTGATTTTTTCTAACAGGGTTCAAGTTGAATACAATAAATAACTTTGTGTTTGCCGTTGCCGTAAATTTAATTACAATTCCTATTCTAGAATAAATATATTCGTTACTCCACTCAGTTATCACTGCAATTTATCTCTGGGAATCCTTGCTGTCTTTATTTATACTTATAAATCCTCCTCTTTGAAAATTAAATTCCATATATATATATATATATATATATATATATATATATATATATAAAAGCAGAAACTGATTTTATATATATATATATGTTTTGACAATTTTAAAATCCCGGAAACTGATATTTTTGTAAATACACCAATAATGTAAGGAATTCTAACTTTTATTCGACTTACATAATGTTGGAATTCCCACTAATCATCGGCAGCAATAACTGTGGCATCACATTTATAAAAGTTTTAAAAGATACGGCAATAAAACACCGGTTGATGAAGTGGCAAGCATTGTTTTTTACATTTTCTGTGTTTCAATACTTTGTTACAATACAATCACTTTGTGGAGAACAGTTATAATTAATTAATTAAAATTTATTTGGTTTTCAATAAGACAAAATGCCATACGCTAATGTACCATCCGTAACCATCACGGAACTAACTGATGATAATGTGAAATTTGTATTAGAAGATACTGAGCTAAGCGTGGCTAATAGTTTGCGACGCGTTTTTATAGCAGAGACACCAACTTTGGCCATTGATTGGGTACAGTTGGAAGCCAATTCAACAGTCTTATCTGATGAATTTCTCGCCCATAGAATTGGTTTGATTCCTTTGATATCAGATGAAGTTGTGCAGCGCTTACAATATACGAGAGATTGCATTTGTCTGGACTTTTGTCCAGAGTGTAGTGTAGAATTTACATTGGATGTAAAATGTACCGAAGAATCAACCAGGCATGTCACTACAGCTGATTTGAAGTCAAGCAATCCAAACGTATTACCAGTTACCTCAAGGCATCAAAATGACGAAGACAATGAATACGGGGAGAGTACGGATGAAATATTAATAATCAAATTGCGTAAAGGTCAGGAATTAAAGTTGCGTGCTTATGCGAAAAAAGGTTTTGGCAAAGAGCACGCTAAATGGAATCCGACAGCTGGCGTATGTTTCGAATATGACCCCGACAACTCAATGAGACATACTTTGTACCCCAAACCCGATGAATGGCCGAAGAGTGAACATACCGAGTTAGATGATGACCAATATGAAGCGCCCTATAATTGGGAAGCTAAACCTAACAAATTTTTCTACAACGTTGAATCGGCCGGAGCCCTAAAGCCTGAAAATATTGTTATGATGGGAGCAGAGGTTTTAAGGAATAAACTGTCAAATCTGCAAACGCAGCTCGGTCATGAAAATCAAAATGATGCATTAGCTGTTTAAAAAAGCAAATTTAGTTATGTATTACCGTAATAAACTTTTTTATTTTAAAGCAAAATTAATCCTTAAACAAATTTTTTATATCAATGCCACCTATTGAGTTTTTGGATGCCAATTTTTTAATTTTGTGTTCAGGTTTTATGTCATGCTGGGATGATAGTTCATCCCTGGCTCTACTAAAGGCTTCTGTTAAAGATTGTTTTGAATCGTCTGCGCTTTCAAAACTTTCCAGTATTGTATCTTGGGTGTTGCCTTTCATTTGTTCTCTTTGTTGTTGCAGAACTTCAACGGATGTTTCAAAAATCTTCTCTTCACTCAAAGCACCTTCATTCTTTAAAGAATTAAAAATTTTTAAAAATTGCTGAGTCTGGGTTTCTCGTTTCTTAGCTAACAAACTGATCGTTTCTTTCTGCTTTAAAGTTTTATGAAATTTTCTGCAAAAGGCCGTAACTTCAAATATGCATACGCTTTTAGCAAACTGTTTAAATAACTTACGCTCTTGTCACATCCTCCTCATAAAAAATATTTCTAATCGGTATTTTTGAAGCAGGTCTATCGAAACGCGGCTCTAACTTAGGTGGGAAGGCTTCATACAAATCGTACCAGATAGGCTTATCTTCCGGCTTCATAGCACCCGCACTCATCAAACCATTGACTCTGTTAACGATACATTATTAACGTAAGTTATTTACTTAGAGAGAAATATGTTACTGACCTGGTAAAAATGGTACCAATTTTTTCTAATCTACTTTGAGCCATAGTGTAATTTGCAAATTAAAACCTCCTTTTATTATTCTGTCACAGAATATAAACAGAATACCCAACAATGACATTAGAAAAAGCGTGTAATCAGGTGTTATGCGTTTTTATGTACAAAATTTTAAATTACCCCGATTATATGAAAGAGATAGCTTAATTAGAAACGTTAAGGTTTTTTATCTCTCTTATATAATCGAGGTAATGTTGTTGTGAGTTGTCGCGTCTAGTTAGTAGTCTATGATTCTGTGCTGGTTACGAAATAACCAAAAAATTCGTTCTGCAATAATATATAACACAGCTGTTCATATTCGTATATCGATAAAAAAACATGAGCCAAGAAAACGTCGATAACGTGGAATCGCATAAATAAAAATGCGGTTTTGGAAATTTGCAAAAATAGGAATCTAAAGAAATAAGGGAATGGTGATATAATAATCATCAAATTAATGAAAACGGATTGATATATATGCACTATTTGATAATTAGAAAGTCAAATACACTCATTTAATATGTAACCAAATAGAATTAAGCATTAAAAAAAAATTAAATTTTCTATAACGTGAAAACCTGTCTACCTAAAACAAAAAAAATCTTGAAAAGTTTTTAGAAATTTTGGTTCATTGAAATTGGTCAGTAAAACTGGATTTATCATGGGGTCTTAACTAGCTGTAAATCTGTTCAGCCATCGCACATTTTGCTGCTCACACAGAAATTTGGCTAGTCAAGACCGTCGTTGTTCATGGTCGCTTCATGTTTAAACAGAGTTGTCCGAACAATAGCGTAGATATATCTGTGACAATAGTAAGCAAATCTCTGTTATGACATTACACAAACTAAATACACAAGCAAAGTAAGTGTGAGAGCGTTCGTCTGAAAACACCCGTACATAAACTATGGAAGAGCTTCCATACAATCCCGATGAGAGGTCCAAAATTATGCTTAAACTGAACAGGAACATCTACACGTATTCTTCAAACAGAAGAGCACGAACATATTTTCTCTCGTTATTTGGCAGACGCTCTCTCAAAGTGCGAATAAATGTATGGCTAGACAAGACATAGTGTTATATTCCCATTGTCATAAATTTCGTATTTTCCCATTTAGATTCCCAAAAACGTCTCTTATCTGCGACTTCGCGCTAACTTTAAGCAACATTCTAAAAACGACTACAATAATAATCTGGCAAGTATATACAAGTCAAATTTAGTGTAAAATTTATTTTTGAATAGTAATTATCATCTCTAAACGACACAGATTATATCTGTGCTAAACGAAAAGCATAAGCACGCTAGTAATCAGCTGAATTTTTACATTTATAAAAAAATGGGTGCTTTAGCTGAAGTAAGTGCACAATTTTTAGTAAAAACATACGGTAATTGTTCATTTTTTAGGTTGCTGGTGATGAAAACAATGGTGAGGGTTCCCGAACATTTGTTTTTTTAGACGAGGGCCACACACTAGGAAACGCGTTGAAAACCATAGTAAGTCGTTATCCTGATGTGGATTTTTGCGGATACACTATACCCCACCCTACGGAAAATAAGCTACATTTCCGTATACAATCAAGTCGGGGTAGAGCTATTGATATTTTAAAACGCGGTCTAGAAGATTTAGAAAAAATATGTGATCACACGATCGACACTTTTGAAAATGAAGTTAAGGTGTTTACTGAAAAAAATAAAGTCCACGTTACATGAAAAAGAATTTGAAAATTTTCCTATGGATGTGTTTAATTAAAACTAATGAATGGTACTGCAAGTTTATCACACAGCATTACGAGATTTTTTTGGATCAAAATTTGGTTTGCGTAGGTGATGGTAATTTGGTAGCACTTTACGCAGGAAGTCAATTTGCAAAGTTTGATACTGTAACATAAAATAGCCAAATTAGTAACACAGTTGATATGTATAACCAAAACTTACAGCATGTTTATCTATTGCTTCTCTTTGCATGCAATCACTTCCATATATAACAGTATTTTCCGACAATTGTTGGTTGCAACGTAAACTGACTCCGGCACCCACAATACATCCACTACTAACACTTACTTCTGGGCCCACATAACATTTACATTCAAAAACGTTTTTATCACCAATGCGATTGGCTTCAACCGTACAGCCTACTTCAAAAACATTATTGGCCCCAATTATCAGAGCAGGAACTGGATCTTCACTTGCCGCATTGACCTTACCGCTTGGAGGTAAACGATATGCAACGGTAGCATATTCCTCAACTATACAATTTTCTCCCAGTATAATGGGCCCAGCCTCCGCAATTATGCTGGCACTGGGATGTATGACACATCCCGGTAGGATAGTTATATCACCGCGCAGAGCACTGTCTTCACAAACAACAGATTTGGTCATTATCTTGATGCTCCTGCAAAAAAATATAACAAATATACTAACAAATTTACAAAACAAAAGATTAATTTATAGTCATTTACTCGCTCTCCATTGACGGCATTTTCCTTTAATTTTCGTGTTTTAAGAACTTTTTACTTTTGTTTTGTTTAGAGATGGTTTTTATGTGCTAGGCTAAGAGGTGGTAAGACATATCGATAACTTATCAAGTATGGTAATTTCGCTGACCAGTATGTTTGAGTTGCCAGTACTTTCATACTGATTTCGAAACTGCTATAAATTTATCGTTTACAACACAGACGTAATATCTGTGGTTTGCATATCGCAATCTTTTAGCTCTGAGTATTTTTTTCTGTTTAGTAAAAGTAGAAAAAGAACCAGCAGTCCTGAAATATTTATTTGATATTTTATTAAGAAATTTATATTTTGTTTTATTTATTTTTGGTTAGATTGTATAAAACACAAATTATTTGGAAAATTTCATTTTTATTTGCTGGTTCTAAATTTTTTCCAAGAATTGTTGTTCCCTTTTACAATTAAGATTATATATTAGATATCGGTTTTTGTGAAATGGGGTTATGTTAGTTCAAACTTCGTTTTGTGGGCGTACAGTGTGGAAGAAAAAACGCGTACGGAAGCAGAACTACACCTGTGAGAAGGTAAAAACGCATTTTATATTAAACAATTATTTATTATTAGGTTCAATAACGATGTACCAAGTTTTTGAAACTACTTTAGGGAACAAAGAAGATACCGTTGTAGGCACGGTGCCCTATCGCAGCAAATAGCGAATATTTAGAAGAAAGAAATATTTTGTTACAATCCTTAGGGATTTCTTTTTGTGTGAAATTATTGCAGATGTAAGCACATTGTTAGTATATATTCATTTATTTGACAAAATATTGATAATCGAAAACAAATTACCCCTCTGCCTCTTATGCAAACAGAGTTAAATAAACCCTGGTCTAATCAATCGTTACAAACTATTCATTGCTTGATATCAGTATAAAAACAATTCCCCGACGCCGCGTTTTAATTTTTATTGTTTTTGTGAATTCCCGATTTGTGGTGAAATTAGAAATATTTTTTGTAATTGTGTATGTATATATTGATTTTTCAAGTTTGATAAAATTTTGTTTTTTTTTTAATTTTCGGCTTTTTGGTAAATTTGCAAAATTTGGGTTAAGTTAAAGTTTTTGTGATGAAATTCCGAAATTTATAAATTTGTTTTTGTGGTATTTTTGGTCAAATGTCCGTTCTAACTAAATATTATTTTTGCAGCAATTAAATGTTTTATTCCAGTTTACCGATGTGTTGTATATTATTTTTGTATTTTTTGTGAATTTAAAATTTTTTCAATTGTAGTTTTTTGGTCCAATTTTCAATTTTTGAGGAAATTTTACTTTCGTAATTTTAAATTTTCGAAGTGTAGTTTAGATTTGTGGTGAATTTCGGCGAATTTCTAAATTATGTTGAAATTTAGTTTCTGTTATTTTTCAGATTTATTTCGGTTTTTAATAAAATTTACAATTTTTATATAAAATTATTTTAGTGAATTTTTTAAGTTTTCACTGAATTCCTCATTTGTAAAGAAATTTGAAATTAAAATTTTGGTGGTGAAAAGTTAATATTTGGTAAATCGGGTTTTAAATTGAAATAAACAAGAATTTCCGTTGACATGACAAACAATTACATTATTATTTAAAGAGCGACTTATAAAAAAAATATATATTTTATGTTATAAAAAGTACATATAAAATTATTTTATTTCTGAAAACAATATTTGATTTCGTCAATGAGTTTAACTCGGCACGTGTATTTTTTGAAGTGATACAGCATAATACTGCATTTAGTGAAAAATTATTGTGTAAATTTTTTTAAAATAATATTGCTATATGCATATATATATGTATGTATATTAAAGTCGGAGTGAACACCGTCAAGTTGTTTAATATTTAAATTTAGATTTAATTGTGTTTTATATTTGTAAGGTCCTAAAATGCTAAACAGATCTGTTGAAGTTGGCACATAAAATAAGCGAATAAGGTCAGGGACCGATGAGATTAACACTTTCAAATGTTATAATTTAAGATAATATAACTCATTTGTTATTACATTTTTTTTTAATAAAATTTGTTTTAAAATAAAAATTTAAAAATAATATAAAAATGGAATTGTGAGCTTAATTTCTTACAAACCACAGCAACAGGTCATTAAGAGTCCCAATTCAATAATTATTTTTAATTTGATATTAGAAACACAACAGCAAAATTACGATATTTTGCTTACATATGCTATAAAGATTTCTAACCTAAGAATTCAGATTATTTAAAACATGTCGCTCATTTACTCAAACAACGTCATAACTCAAAAAATGAATTTTGTAGTTAATAACAATTGTTCGTTATGTCATTCTTTCTATTGTGTATCAATTTCATCTTTATATCTGTTCTATTTTCCACATTTGAAGAGAATATGCCAGTATTTTAGGTATGTAGTGGGACCAAATAAAAAACTTCAGCCGCGTTTATTTCAAAATTGCAGTTTTTGAGTTATGACGTTGTCAAAAGTAGCTGAAAGTACCCTGTCCATAGTAAAAATAATTCATATTAGGTTAGGTTATTTTCACAGGTCGCGTTTCACATGTCCGGCCCATTTGTATTATCTGAAAAAGAGGAAACCTAGTACCAAGGCGAATAAGACATATAAAATATAATAAGGCGAACGACGAATGTTTCGTCGCGAATATTCGTCGCCAAAAATAGAATACATTTGTGTATACCAAAATGCACACAATTATGACGTCGGTCGAAATTCGTCATACGCGGCGAACTTTGCATTAGATTTATTTCTATTTATTTCGCCGGCGTACGACGAACAAAACAGTACAATGTGGCCATGTTTGGTTTACACGGCGAATTTTTACCGACGTATACGTCGTGTTGGACGAAATTGGTCGTTCGTCCCAGTTGTGTTCCCAGCATAATACAACAAAAGTTTTTATATACATCTATATTAGGGACGCATCCGATACCGATATATCGGTATTTCAGGTTTTGCGATACCTCGGTATCGGTTATGTTTTTATTGTCGTTACGTACCTCACACTAAGCTCTTAAGAACTAACTAAAATTTAAATAACAAAAATAAACATTAAAAAATCTATAAACTACTCGTATTAAAATTAGAAAAAATAACAAATTTAATATAGATTTCCTAAAATTTGAAATATTTGAAAAGGAATAGTTTTATATACCATTAATAAATAACAAATATTTGTTTCCGGAATCTTTGCAAAACATATATTTCTTATAGATGAAATAGTTATAACACAAATATGGAAAATAAAACCCCTTTCGTCTTGTTTGTTTTATTTAAATTTTTTAAATTAACAAGTCACTGTAGTAAAATCAGATTCTGTCCTAAAACTGCTATTAACTGATTAAAGATCAATATTATCTCGAGTGTTCGTACATTTTGTAAGCAAAAAATAAAACTTATCAAATAACTATTACTTTCCAAGCAAGAAATAAAAGTTAAGATTAACTATTAGTTTTTAAGCGAAAGGTAAAGCGTTGAAAATAATCATTAAAAAGTAATTTTTTGAATTAAACTGATAGCCGTTACAACCCCTGGCAAAAACCAGTTGAGAATGTTTACCCCGAGACTACTATCGTTCAGCTAGCAGTCGATTTTTAGCCGCCGCCGCTAGTAAAATGCGACGGCGCAGCACTCTTTAATCAATCATACCGCAAAATAAATAAACAGATCAGACCAACATTTTATAATTTCTTAAAATACATATAAAAAATAATAATAAATTTAGTGGTAAAAAATACAAAGAAATAAGTAAAAGAAAATAATAAAAGTGTAACGAATAGTATATGTGAATAAATAAGTTTGTGGAAACATAAGGTAAAAGAGGAAGAGCCCATTACAGAATACAAGTAAACTTGTTATTTTTTTAAAGCATGAGTGAAGCCCTTGTCACACGTAGCAACTTTTCTGTAATTCTGAGTTTGTAATTATGGAGGTAAGTTGAGTGAAATGGAGCAAACATGCTTGTGCAATTCGTTCTATCTACTAACAACAAGTTGTAAGTAAGTAAGCAAATAGATTTACAGAATATTTTTTTGTGTGAAGAGTTTATGTGCGAGTTCAAAACATGGTCTATTTTAGACGATGCAAGTCTTACACTACGTCTTTACTTGCCGAAAATTTGTTCACACATGGACAGAGCGTCAGCAGAATAATGGAAAAATGTGTTCGTGGTCTTCTGTGTGGAGAATATATATAGATTTTCCTGTTCAGTTTGAGCATAATTTGTTGTCATCGAATTTGTTTCTGTATTCACAGCATAGTTTATGTACAGGATTTTACATGCGCATAAATACATGTTTTTTATTTTGTCTATGTGCATTTTGTTTGTCTGACGGCAGAAGAGCGTTGTGCGAACAACTGTCTAGGCACTACTGTATGTCCTCCCGTGCCATATTTCTGTGCGAACAGCAATCTACATTTTTATATTTATGTCTGGTCAATACGACATGTTAGGTTAAGAACCGAGGACATTCTTTCATGTACTTGGATTTCGTTTTTCTTTTTCATTCGTAACATAAAAAATGTACACATGCATACACACATCATACATAAAAAGAAGAATGTCAGAAATAATACTTGTATTGTGTAAACACCAAAAAAGTTTCAAAGAAAATGTACGAATCATATGCCCAGTTTTTGAGTTGATAGTTAAATATGCAATTAGCTAATTTTTACTTAAACTTAAATTGTATTTAAATATAACTTCAGTTTTTCAGTGTTAAATAATTCTTCGTATTAAATCGCAATGAAAATATGGTAGCACTATGAAATGTTAAACAAATTTATCGATAGTTAAAAAAAAAAAAACAGCTGTGCACCATAAATAAATGTTGTAGACAATTCAGCATCACTCATGTCTTCTTGATCGGAATTCATTTTGTTGCTTTTTTATTTATAAATATATGTATATTTAAACGTATATCTACTTATATATTGAGATATCTATAGTTTTTCATTTAATTTACATATATATGTATACTTTTTATATTTAATAACTTTTAATATCTGAAAAATATTTTTTAACCAAGAAATTGAGAGGTAAACAAACGTCAAAGTCATATGTTAACTTTCTGGACTTTAAATAAACCTTAAAAGCCCAATGTTGCTCATTTAAGTTGCAATTAAATAAGCCTCGAAAAACTGTATTTCGTATTTAAATAGCATTTAAAGCTAAATGACATTTAAATATAGAGTCAAAAACTGGGCATTATTCTTATTGCATTTTCTAAAAAAATACCAGTAGTGATCTTTTGTGTGCAGATTATGTGTAGATGTTTTTGTTCAGTTTGAACATAATTTTTTGTTTGTCTCCGAAAGTGTTTCCATGTTCCTAGCATAGTATATAAGCGGGTGCTTATAGACGAGTGCACATGCACATATTTTATATTTTGTTTGTGTAATGGCAGAACATTGTTGCGCGAACAATTGTTCGGACAACTTTGTTTTAACACGAAGAAGTCAACGACGGTCTTCACGAGCCAAATCCCTGTCTTAACTCGCTGTCGCTGTTAGTGGTCGGTTCGTCTTCAAACAGAGTTCCCCGAACAATTTTAAGTACAACTCTGTTCTGCCATTACACAAACAAAATATACATAGGCAAAATAAAAAGTATGCGTGTGTGCGCTCGGATGTTAACACCCGTGCATAAACTATGCTAAAAGCATCCAAACAATGAGAGACAAAAAATCATGCTCAAACAAAAGACCACGAACACATTTTCTCTTGTTATTAGGCAGAGGCTCTCTCAATGTGCGAACAAATTTATGGCTAGTCAAGATATAGTGTCAAGTTACACCGAGTGCAGCATTCATTTTTTTAAGCACGATTACTACTAGGGTTGCCAGATCTTCTCCTTGCGATATTGTCGATATTTATCATTTATTCACGCGTACCGGATTCCCGCTTTTTGTGTTTTATTTTAAACGTTTTGATTTTTAAATCTATTACTTCGTAGTGAAAGAAATATTTTTACATGTGCACGTACACATATTATTTTGTATTTTGTTTGACGGTTTTACATCCAAACTAGTGAAATTATTTGGAAATAAAGCCACTTACATATGCATGTGTAATGTTTCCTTCCTTATGCCATTGTATTCTTTTAGCCCCCCAAAAAAAACATGAAATACAAGTGTCAAAATTTGGTGGCACTTTCTATTTGTAAAATTTTCATTTCTACAGTGCAGAAGTGACTAAACAATTAATGTTATTAACTTTTTGTATTTAATATTTGTGAGGCTGTTTCCGTAGCGTTGTTTTATAGCAAATACATATGTGTTTTTTCAATTATTTTAACACGATCTACATACATATCTGAAAGTATGTACACCTAATTTATATTGTGTTCTTTGTTACATAAAAGTAAATCAGGTTTGTTCCGGTTTTTGGAAAATTAAAACTAGCAACTGGAAACATAACTACAGAAGGCGTCATTGTTTTTAGCACAGATATAATCTGTGATTATAATCTGTAGTTTTTAGCTTGGCTCCATATTGAATAGTGTTGTCAAATTATCGGATTTAAAATTGTTCGAACAAAAGTTCCTATTTATTTTTCTGTTCGAACAAGCGAATAAAATTAATTATTAGAATATTCAAAAGCGCAAAGAATAAAAAAAATAATTATTCCAATATTTTTAAAAAATTAAAAGAAAGAAATATATACATACGATTCATTGGAGATAATTCAATAATATAAAAAAGAATATTCCAAAAAATTACAGCATATTCTTAAAAAAATGTTTTTCTTTTATATATTATAAGAGGAAAAAACTATATATTTTGAATTGTGAATACAGGTCTGTCACACATTCTGAGCAGAATCCTTTTAATTCCGTATTTGCAATCCCATCGAAAAAGCTAAGTTCATCAAATGTATACGGACTTCTACTGACAGACAAAAAAAAAAAAAAAATGTTTTTTTGAGAAAAAATGAGCGGTCCACGCCCACTATTAAAAAATATTGAATGCTACCAAGAAATTCATTTATTTTTTAATTAATAAATTTATAATTGTAAAGAACTTGTAAATGCTTATGGATTAATCTGAAACTAACAAAATAATGGATACATATTCGCAAAAGATATAGGGCTTAATTAATGGTATGTATGTTTCTTCGTTTTCATCCGCTTCTAATTCCAATGAATAATTATTTAACGACTCCAAGCTAACATCAGAATCAGAACTATAATTGAAGCTGGAGGCTTCTTGATATATTGAAAGTAGCAACAGTTGTGGTGGTAATTCAGGCATTTTAAAAAGATCAATGACTTCTCGAGGAAACGGAAGTTTTTTTGAACTATTTGTACGTTCTTGCACACATAAACTAGAAATATATGGGTCAGAGCTATCCATAGCTCTATGATATATGTCAAGTATGCTGTGCACTCTTGAATCCTTTCGAGCGTGGCCAGTTCGATCTTTTTTATAATATTTGTTTTGCGCCTTAGATAAATTTTCTGCAAGGCAACCTACGGGTGCTACTGAAGCCTCAATTATTTGTGACGAATGCACTAATATTTTGTGTATTGTCGCAGACATTGAGTAACATTCGTAGTTTTGATTTTAATGCAATGATCATTAAACCTTTGAGCATCAATTTCAAATCCAGAAGAGAGAACAATTAAGATTATGTGTAAATTGTTCAAAAAATCAATACCATTAATAGATGCTAAAATGTGCGTGCGAGAAAATGCTCTTCCAGCTGTGTTGCCGTCGTTTGTGTTGCCGCTGTCGGCTTATTGACATTGAGCCCCATTTGAAGCAAAAACTCTTTTTGAATTTTTTGTTTCTTTTTTGCCAGGGTTCTCTTCTCTTCTGTTCCACGAACTTGCCATTTTTTAAAATCTAGCTTGTATGCAAGTTTTAAAACAAACTTGAAACTACGAATGCACAGATGCAAAGAGCTTATTCCATATTTCGTAGCGTCGGCCTTTGCTTCAAAATGAGGAGAATCAAAGTTTCTTATAGTTCGAAATTCCTTTGGACCGGCATGACAGATGGGGCATTGCTGTGCACTTTTAGTTTCTGTCAATACATTTAAGAGTTTTCCATCTAGTAATGTCATATATAAGTTATATTTTACTTTAATTTTTTACCCATTACTTATTGTGTATTGCAGTGGTTCCAACTTTTTATTCTATTTATTTATGTTGTGGTTTTCAATTAAAATGTGCTCTTTTGTTTCTTTAACAAGCTCCACTTTTAAAGGTCTACTAAAGCGTACTGACTGAGGTGTACGGTTTATCACCTGATGAAATTATTTTTATTGGAATGACTGATGTCACAAAAAGGGACTGATCGAAACTTTCCGAAGTATTTTCCACAAATTTTTGTTTAAACAAGCTGTGACCGGTAGAACCATCAAACCTGTAACTCAAAATTAGTATCGATTCTTCGACATCCATTGTACATAATACTTCATCTTGATAGGCAAGAATTGTTTTCAGCTCTGTGGTCTACCAAATTTTGCAACGATACTTCGACAGAGCTTTCGTTCGCTTTGATTCCATCCGGTCTACATTTCAATTTGCTTTCATAAATTTTATCATAAGTCGAATAAATACCACTATTGCGTTTTATGTTTAATTGACGCATATTTAAGTACTGCTTTTTAGTTAATCCGTTTTCTAACAAAAACATTATTTATGGCTAGTATTAAGAACTTCTCGAATTTTGGATGGCCGATTTGGAGATATAGCAACTTGTAGGACAAATTTCAGATATGGAGGCAGCATAAACTAATAATTGCGCATTGTCTCCTTGCTGGGAAACTAATTCGGAAGCTAATCTCCTTTTATTTCTTTCGCAGCTATCATCATAACTCATTTTTGGTCGCCCGATAGCATTACTCTTTTTCGGTATAACAAAAATTGTTTCTAGACCCAACCATTCCTTATTATATTTTCTAAATGCTTTCTCATTTCTGGATTGTTTACCCCATTTTAGTTTAATAAAATTAGATACGTTACGAGCTTTAGTACATATTAATTTACTTAATTCACTGTCAATTTCGTATGGAATCTTTCCTTTGATGTAATTCAAAACATTCCTCTTGTTTCTCAACCAAAACCCGAATATTTAAGAATTTTTGAACATTAAAAATTCGATAATTAGCAGTCAAATGCATACATTTTTAACATGATATAAAACTTGAGTTTTCTACAAACAATCACATGTAAGTAGTTCCAATGACACTTCATGACATTTTTAGTTTTACTCCACGAAAAACGATAAAACTCTTCAGAATTTCACAAAAATATGTATGTATATACACAAAAAACCACCAAAATAAGTAGGAAATGCAAATATTTAGCAAACTATATTTGTATATAATAAAAATACTCACCTCGAGTATTACAACTCATATTTACAAAGTTTTTTACAAGAATATATTATTATAAAAAACTGTTTTTAATTTTATAAAAATTTTGCTCTTTCACTTGTATTAACACGTGATAAAAAATATGTAAACATTACCAGCTGTTTGTGCATAAACAGGGTTGCCAACAGTAAACATTTTTTTTTAGTTTTTTCTTATCAATATGTTGGGTATTGAACACCATCAAAAAAATTGTAAAAATGTTAAGTAGAAAAATGGACTTTTTGCTGCTAAAATCGCGATTTCGCTAACAGTGCATTGTCTCAGAATATAACCAGAATACCCAACAATGGGGTTTAAAAAATACCGGAAGCATATGCTTGTTGTTACGAAGTTTGTTGGAGCGAGTAAAAAGAAAGCATGCAATATTCATGTCAATGGGCTTATCTGAAAGAGATAGCTACATTAAATTTAAGAAGATTGGCTATCCCTTTTCGATAAACTGCAACACTGTCTTTGGATTTGTCGGCTCTAATCATTGCATTAACCATTGCGCGGCGGCAATGTTACTCGCTATTCTTGTTAAAAGAAAAAAAGGGAAAAGGAATGGTACAAACAACGTTAGATGTATATTAGGATATATACTCATCGTCTGCGCCAGCGCCCGATTTAATGCTGGCAACAGACGGTAATGTACAACATAAGGAGGTTGTGCACGATATTGCAACGTTTGTGGGCTTGTTGTATTAAGTTGTGTCTCAGTTGTACCAAAAATCTAAAAATGTTTATATTTTTTTTGGCAAGTTATATCCTACTCGACAAGACATGTTTGTAAAATGAAGTTGTATTGTTTGTGGGAAACAGAATTAAGTTGTACCAACAAATTAGAGCCTAAAGCTTTATTTTTTATTTGTTTAGTTAATTTTCCTATATACATTAGACGAATATAGAGTGGTCGAATTTCAACCAGTAGACAAACATGAATGAATGAACGTATGTAGGAAGCGCACAGAAACAAACAAGAACTATAGAGCTGTGGAAAATTTTTAGGTAAAAAGCAGCATCACATACTCCAGCATGCACAAGGGTTTTGGCTGGCAATAACTTCCAGTAGAGCCTAGTTTCATATCCGTTAAAAACTGCGTCTTCTGACAAATTGTTCTCCTTTACCGGTGATGGAAATCGATTTTGAAAACAAAACGATTTAAGTTTTGTCTTTTGTTTATTTATTACATTAATTTCTACAATTTGTTTGCCTTAATGAATTTGATCTATTGGTCTGTATTTTCAATTACAATAATTAAAATGGTTATAAGATCGAATGAAATTCATCACAACCCTATAAAAAGTTTCTTTTGAAATCGATCGTTTTGGGTCACATACCTTAATATTATTCAATTATAAATGGTGATTTTCTAACCGTTGGGGTTTTGAAAATTGAAAAATCACACAGAAAACTTGCAAAAATTAATGTCTGCCTTTTAGTTTTTAAAGATTATTTCTTGTAGGTGTTACCAGCGGCTACACCGTGGGTGGTCCAAATATGGCAGTGGTAGCTATAATGTTGTCTCCCAGGGCTGGAAATGTTGCTGGCTACGAGAACACGAGAGACTTCAAGTATTCCTATAAAAAATAGTCCAGGTGGGTGAAATCGCATGATATTGGCGGTCAACGGACTGCTCCAAAACGTGGGATTAATTGCTTACCAAACTCGCCCCCCAATAGGTTCATGGTATCACGTGGGTCATGTGGCACCGTCTTATTGAAACCACATGCCAACCAAGTGCAATTGTTCTACTCGTATTTTGGGCACGGTACATTGCTCCATTGACTGTAACGTTGCGATTTTCATTATTCTTGCAGAAGTACGGTCCAATAATGCCGCCGGCCGATAAACGACACTAAGCAGTACATCTTTCAGGGTGAATTGGCAGCTCTTGAACTGCTCTTTACAAGAAATGGCAAATGGAAAGACTTATGATTAGTATTATTAGTGATGGCAAGATTAATGGAAAAACGAATAGTAATCCATTATTCTGGTGCGATTAACGATGTTATTGTATCAAAAATTAAATATCTGCCATCTGAAGTGTCATTCATTCAGTAAAAGGTTTGTCATTTATGAATAAGGATCGTTTAACAACCGAAGAAATCGTAAAAATAGTTAAAACTTACTACAAAAGTAGTTTCAAAACTCATTAATGAAGACTGGACCAAGTTGAAATATATTTTAATATATTTAAAAACAGCAAAAAGCGTAAAATTATAGTTAAGTAACAGAAATGAAAGACCGACCGCTGGAAGGCACAAAGGTATGGCTTGCCGTAACTGAGTGCACTGTCAGAAGTTATGACTTATACCTCGTGGTGGGGGCCGGTAACATGTTCCTGTCTCTGCAAAGAGTGGCTAAATAAGTCGAGCGCAGATAAGTTAACACTCTCGTATAAAAAAAAATCCATAATCCACGGTGGAACAGCATACGCCTTGGATGCGCGGCCAAGATGGTGTTTGGTCTCTACATACATGGGTGGACATCATTTTTTCCATTGCAGGGATGAATCAAGAGGCGGAGAGGTTAATTTCTAAAAAAACGTCGGTTTTAATTGGCCAATAGAGGAATTTTAAAGAGGTGGGCCAGAAACCCTCGCAAAGGGTGGACGGGTCAATCTTTAAAGGTACTTCTAAGGTATTGGACCGAAAAGGATGTGGAATACAGCCTCGCAAGATGTGGAGAGGTAAATCTCTGCAGGAATTCTGAAGGATTACTCCTGAGGAAGAGGCTAAAACGGCACCGCACTTGGTGTATGAAAGGTCAAAACTAGCTAGCACACGGCTTCGTACCACGGGCACACACTTGCTAAATGTGATTGCCATTAGTGGACCCAAGTCTGAGACAAATGCTAGCAGTTACAATAGTCTTCTTGATGAGGAAGAAAGACGACAGTTACCGGCCGACATTAGCGATCTGCTTTAATATCCCCCATACATTAATAAAATAACAGAAATGAAGATCAAAAATTGATTGGTTACGCTGATACCAGCTGGGCAGAAGAAAGAATCGAAAGAAAATCGTATACGGATTGCATTTCTTTATCAGAGACTGCTAAATAAGCCAAATGGTTAAGGCAACTTCTAGCGGACTTTCAAAAACATATAGATGAACCAACAATGATTGTCAATGATAATCAAAGCCTTTTAAACGAAAACAAATTTTCTTTTAAAACAAACAATATGGACAAAAAATATAAAATGACGAAATATTTGGTAGAGAAAAGTATCACAACTTCAGGCAACTGCCGAACGGAGGAGATTATAGCCGACATCTTAACGAAGCCCCGACAAACGCAATTATTTTTGAAAATAAATGCAATTTAAAGTGAATGAGGATTATTTTCAAGTGTAAATAATGTAAACTTATAATATTGTACTTTTGTAAATAACTTCGTTGTACATTTGAATTATAGATTAAAGATTTTCTACTATATACTACTTTTCTAGAAAATGATCATTCCTATAAATTGAATAGAACGTACTATCGGCTGTATTTATCCTTTTTATAACTGAAACACAAATCGCCTTTCTAAACTTTCATTTTTGAATTCTATTTTTAACAAGTCAATTTAAATAACCTTTTGAAATCTGAACAACAAAGCGTTTTAATAAGCTTATGTATGTTTTTTTTGCAATACTGTAAATAATTTTTGTGTTATTTAAGATAATTTTCAATCTGAGCTAGATTAGTCGACTAATCGAATATTTTTTTATTATTTAGAGTAATCGTATTTTTCTTCTTGCCCAATATTACACGAACTTTATTTGGGTAAGTTCGGACAATAATAAAATGATCAGCTGTTTTGTGTTTACATAAATATTAATCGAAAATCGGAAAGTAAAGTTTTCATTATTAAAAATTGATTTTTTAGACAAGAAAATTCGAAGCCTTTCGAAATTATTCAAAAAGATAAGTATTTTTGGGTTTGTTTTTATTTTACTTTTTGTTTCTACCAGTATGAACATGACTAAAATCACAAAGTGCATGTTTGGGTTAAAATAATTATAATTTGATAGAGTAAATTACTTTTTATTAATTTCTACGAACTTGCCAAAATCTTCTGGAACAGATCTAGTAATTTAATTTTTTTATATCATTTTCACAATTCCTAAATGTTGTAATTAAAAATTTTTTGACCTGAAATTCTCATTGCTACGTAATTAAGAATGTATGAGCAACATTAAGTGTTCTAGCTCATTGTTTATTTTAAAAACTTCATTATCTAGTATTACATTATTTTTATTACTTCAAAGTGGGTAAGGGAAATAGCATTCTTCTTCTTGTTAAGTGTATTATCGTACTTTTTGTTATTTGCTATAACTCATAATTCAAAAGGGGATTTAGTTAAACATTTTTATTTTATTTTTTAAGCTCCAAATTCCTTTGGATTACAAGAACAAGTATTTTACTTCGTTTACTTACATATAAACATATGTAAAAAAAATACTTACAACGCAATTGCCCGCCACTCAGCCAGTCAGCCACCAGCTGCATTTTGTGTAATATCTTACAATAATTTTCGTTTTCCGCATCTGCATATTATAAACGCAAAGTTTTCATTTTTTGTTTGTGCTCAATCCTCGTTAATCTATTTTTTGCATAAACCCCTTGGTTCATGTAATGGGCCACCAATGTTGCCAGAACTGCAAATGTATCTGTTGTTTCAGATTTATCCCCCCGAAAATTCAGTTTTTTTTTTTTAATTATTAATGATTTTACCACATTTATCGGCAATGATGAAAATAATGTTTTGTCGTGTAAACGTAAATAAAAAAAGTTGGAGAGCGTTTGGAAAACAAATCTTTAGGAAGGGGGGTTTTTTTTTAATTAACTGCCAAACGAACTGTAATGCACACTTTTTGCCAGTTATGTTTTATTATGGCCAATCATCATGAATAGATTGAAGCTTCAACAACGCTTCCAAATTATTCAGATTTACTTTACTTTATCGCGAAATTGTGTTTGGCGATGAGGTTAATTTTTAACTTTCGGGATTGTTAATAAACAAAATTGAGGTGCATGTGAAATCAACTAACAACAAATCCTACGGACTCCATTGCATCCAGAAAAATCCACCATTTAGTACGGTTTGGTGGCATCATTGGACCTTATTTCTTCAAGAATGAAGCCGAAGCTCGCGTTACGGTCAATGGAGGTCGTTACACACCATGATCAATAATTTCTTGTTTGGAAATATGGATGGCATTGATCCGGGCGAGGTGCGAATTGAACAGCATGGTGCTACATGCCATACGGCTGCCGCAACCATCGACTTGTTAAAATCAAAATTTTTGCGATAAGATGGTTTAGAGAAATGAACCTGACAATTAGCTTCCAATGTTGTGTGATTTGACTCCTCGCGAATTTTTCTGTAGGGCCACGTGAAGCAACAATTGACGCCTTGGATGCTTTGTTTGTGTTATTTGTGACATACGCAATGCTCGAAAAAGTGTTCCGAAACTGGACGTACAGAATTCGGTTCGTCAAGAACAGGCGCGGTGTTTTGTGTGTTATTTTTTACAATTTAAAGTTCCATCGGGCTTAAAAAACATCCTATAATTGCATAAAAACTTCATGATTTATATTTGACTAAACTTTAATTTAATTAATTTTCATAGTGTTACGAAATAATAATCGACGATGCATGAAACGACCAGTTGTACAAATACGCAATGTTATAAACATAAAGCAAAACAATTGCCTGGCGGAAATACCCCGAACCGCGATTCAAATTAGAAGCAAAAACAACTTCTACAGAAAGTGAAAAAAGATACACACACACGAACACATACACAAGACTACTAAGCCAGCAAATGAAATAAATGATGGGCAATTTAGCGTATGTTCGGGACATTTCAAGAAGCCGCCGTGATCTCTATATAAAGGCGCCACCCACCGCAGTGAGAAGAGAGTTGACTTTGAGATTTCATAGTGTGAACAGTTTGTGTGTACATACAGACATGGACATTAAATTAGCGCAAAATCCCTGTAAATTTTGATTGTTTAATTGCTAAAATTTTTTGCTTGATAATACCAATTGTTTTGGTCTGCACCGTCGCACAACAACATCTAGCTTATGTTTAATAAAAAATATCGTTATAATTTTCTCTTTTTTGTTTTAATTTCTGATTTGTGTCATTAGCTGAGTTTGGCTTGGACAGAAAATTAGCACATCGTGCATAAAAGTATTGTAATTTTTTTCGCGTAATATCTTTCTTACGTTAAATTCTTTTAATTTTGTGTTGTTTCACCTATTTTTTGCAAAAGATGGGACGAGGAAAATATTGCACGCTAGAAGAGAAGTGCATTATCATTAACATGGTGAATTATGGGAAAAAGCCGTCTGAAAATGCTAAAATTTTGTATCATTCGCGAAAATTGGTTCATAACCTAATTATTTTCTTAAAAACAAACTCAATGGATGCAGAAAACAAAAAAACAGAAGCCACGTGTCAAAAACAACTCAAGTAGTGGACCATGCTATTGTCCGGAAGTCGAAAAAGAACCCTTTCATGTCATCACGCGATATTGCGAACGAAATTAACTTTCAATTCGGGTTTGCTGTTTGGATGCACAAGCCGAAAGAAGCCACTTCTATAAAAAAAAACAATATATATATATATATATATCCAAGCGTTTACTGTTTGCTCGTACCCACAAGTATAAAGACCTCTCGTTCGGGAAGAAAATACTTTGCAGTGATGAAACGATGGTAAATCGTATGGGACCGTATGGTAGAGTGTTAGTTCATCGACCAAAATGCCAGGCATTAAATCCACGCTACACTCAGGAGATCGTGAAGCATGGTGAAGGAAGCATCATGGTGTGGGGATCGTTTTCATGGTACGACGTGGGCCCAATTGTGAAAATTAATGGAAAAATGGACCGTTATCAGTTTTTGGATATTCTTAACGCTAGACTACTAAATATTGATCAAGTAAACTAAAAACATATTTTTTTTATTATTTATAAAACTATATTCTTTTTATTTCAAAAATTTTAATTTGTGCTAATCTGGGGTATGAAATGTTTCAGGCCTGAATGAACAGACGATTGGCAATTTGGTCCAACTTTTTGTTTTTTTTTTAAAGAAGAATATACGTTTTAAATTTTTATGTTTTCAGTTTTTTCTTACAAAAACTAAAATTCAATAAAAAATGTGATTGTTTTTATGACTAAGTTTTGTGCTAATCTAATGTCCATGGCTGCTAGCTTGTTAAGTTTACGGTGTAAATTAGTACTGAAGAGTTGTAAATTGAGTCTTAATTGCCGAATAAAGTTGTGTACTGATTAAGGACTGTGTATTTTAATTCTTGCAATTAAACGAACCCTACAGCTTAACGTTAATTGTGGTAATAAACGTAACAATATATTGTATAAAAATAATGAACGTCGGATGAAACTTAACAATTTTTCCATTTAATTTTTTTCCTTTAAATACGAAGACACTATAAAAATGTGTATTGAGAATTTTTTGAAAGATTTCAAAATATGTCGGAGATTTGGAAGATTTTTTATTCAAAAATGTTTGATTATTGCAGAATGTTCCCTTAAAATTCTGGCAACACTGAATGAAACGCATAAATATATTTTTTTTTAAATAATTTGCTCTCCCTTTTAAGTTTTTGTTCGTCCGTTTTCGCCATGTGTCAATTGCTAGCTAGTTTGTTTTACTCTGTAAACCAATTCGCATTTAGTACAAATTATTAATTTCTTTTATTCTTCCTAATTTTACTTCTGCTTTATTATTTTACTATGTACAAAATGGTGATTTACTTATTATTTTATGGGAGGTTGTTAAAGGAAATGGGGATCTTTTTTATTTTTTGTATTCATCTTATTCTATTTTTATACACACATAAGTACGTATGTATGCATGTATAGTAATTTTTGTGGTTTCATAGAATGAAAATTGACAAAGTTCTTCATATGTACAATACCATTCTATTTCTAGGCAACTTGCTAGTT
This sequence comes from Phania funesta, assembly GCA_963932375.1. NCBI lineage: Eukaryota > Metazoa > Arthropoda > Insecta > Diptera > Tachinidae > Phania > Phania funesta. Next base: position 93,895,250 of record OZ010653.1, on the reverse strand, counting down.
TGGTAACGTTTTTCCCATAATCCTTTCCCATATTAGAAAGTTAAAAAAATTTGTCAAGCTAGCAAGTTGCCTAGAAACGGGGTGGTATTGTACATATGAAGAACTTGGTCCTCATTTCGATCAGCTCAGTTCTGCCAATACTCGTATATATGAAACAGGGATTAAGTAGACAATTATTATTTTCCTAGATAAAGAAAGGGCTAATAAAAATTTAAACCCTTTTAAAAATTTTTTTTAGTCATATAGAGGTTTTGTTAAAAATTTCCCAATATCCCGCGGAAGTCTATGCTTTAATTTAATTGTGTATGGCCTTGTGACAATTTATCGATATTTGCGCGTAAGGTTATAAAGCAGACAATGATTTGCAGTTTAACAACACAGCCGAGAACACCGAAGAATCCATAAAACACATTTGTTTCTTCGTCAGTCCGAAACGGGCTGCAGTACTCTTAAGAGCCTTCTGGTTACAATCGTAAGCAGAGAGGGTCTTCAGTCCAAGCAGGGTCACAATTGCCTTTTAATGAATGTTTAAAGGTACGGTTACCTTGTGAGAGACTGCATAATATGAAAACACAATTCGCTTCCGTACGTTTTGTGTGAAATTCCGTAAAAGGAGAATGAGCAAACTGATTATGCCTTCACTTGTTATAGCCTTAAAAGAAATGAAAAATGTAGGTTTGACATTCCGTTTGTAATTTCTACAATCTTCATTTCCGGCCCAACAACGTATATATATTCTGATTCCTTATTGGTAGTGAAATTCAATTAACTATATCAGTCTGTTCGTGGTTGAAATCAACTTTCTGACGGCACTAGACAACGTAGGATCTTGAAACTTGGGCAACTGGATTAGTCAGTTTGGTGAAGTCAGCCATATAGGTTTACAAGTTCCTGAGATTTTGTGGTTTTTCCGTATTTTAACTCTTGCAGGGTAACACTTATACACAGGCCCATAAAATTCGCATATTCCGAATCCTTATTAAATCTGCTATAATATCCCCCTACAGAAATTATCATCCCATCATTCCAAAATAATTTTTTTAAACCTCGAAATTTCAAAAACTAAAAAAAAAAATCGAAATTTTGCCGAAATTTTAAATTCACCACAAAATCGAAAAACTTGAATAAAGCAATTTTTTTTAATCAAAAATCAAAATTCATTTAAGAACCGAAACTTAACGAAAAAAAAAACAAAATTCGCAAAATTTTGAATATTGGAGAGAGCTTCGGCGGAATAACGGGAAGAAATTTGATCGTGGCCTTCTGTGTGCAGATGTTCCTATTTAGTTTGACATAATTTTTTGCTTGTCATCGAGATTGTTTCCTTGTTCTCAGCAGAGTTTTTGTACGGGTTTTTACAGTCGTCTGCATACATATTTTTTTATTTTGTTTGTGTGATGGCAGAACAGAGTTGTGCAAACAACTGGTCGGACAACGTTGTTTGAACCCGATCAGACCATCAACAGCGACGATCATCACGAGCCAATATGCACGTGGCCAGAACAGATTTATGACTATTCAAGACGACGCCTTGCAATGTTTCAAGTAACTAAAAATCGTATTATCTTTCATTAGAAATTCTAAAATGTGGATCAAAATTTGACACTAATGTATTTTTACTTGTAAAATTTGCCAAATTACATTAAGTGGTAGCGAAAATTATATTTTTTAGTTAAAATGCTCGAAAACCCATCCTCCATATCCTGGAAGAGATTACATACATACATACGAGTGTGTGCTTCAAATTTATAAATGACTAATTTTTGTTTATGCTTAACATCCTAAAAATTTGCCAATATACTCGTACATCAGGGTATGACATTTAAGTTTCCATGGGCTTTTTCCTTGATTGTTTAATTTTATTTAATCGTGCGATTATTAATACTTGAAATGATTCACAAAAAATATGTAAAGCTGTGGTGTGTGCCAAAAATAATTGCTATTAGAAATTATTCTAATATAAATATGTATGTGTGTATGCATGTGTATAGGTATGCATGTGTGCATGTTTGTATGCATGTAGATATTTTCCCTCCTGTTTAATGCTGACAAAGGCAACTTTACTTTTATATAAAAAATAAGTTTGATACAAAAGACTTATGCAGTATTCATTGGACAATTAACTAAAACTACTTTATTGCTATTTGTGTGTGTGTGTTTGTGTTTGTGTATGTGCGTATTAAGGCATGAATAAATAAATGAATATATGGTTCATTGAGTACAAAATTATTATTTTTTTTAACTTTATGTCAAAGGGCGGGAGTTGGTAAAAGTAACAGCTGCACTTTAATTAAATAATTCATTTGGCAAAACTATGTCCATACATTTAAAATATGAGGGTAATCTAGAAAGGCCTTTTAACATTTATATAAAAATTTGCCGCATTTTCGCCAAAAATATACTTTCACGTTGATAGAGCAGTTTATTTTGTGCTGCAGAAGAAATGTAAGTCAGTATACAGACGTTGTCCTAAGGTCATGATGCACTATTAGATTTAATCATTAGATCTGTTAAAAATTGTGAAAGTGTTGATTACATTGAAATTTTTGAAATTTTATAAAATAATATTTTCTAAGCCATCAGAGTTGTATTTGACATTGTACAAATCATTTTGTTGCCAAAATTGTATAAATATGCAATATATGAATGTCCATCATTGCCTTTTTTGAAATGAATTCTCGTTTACGTGAACCGAAACAACAAACATGTCAAAATTAGTGTTCGTCACGCAGCAACTTCTGAGGTGCCAATATTTGCTAAAAATCTGTCACTCGAATATTCGTAGTAATAACGCGAAACCAAGAAAGAATGCGAGAAAATATTCTCAACAAATTTAACCCTACCTATTTTCGAAACTTTCTTGGCGATTGACATCGAATGATAAATCAGCCTTGCGATTTCCAGCATGACGGGTAATTTGGCGTAACATTTCATGGTATGCTGACATGCATAATGCGCTAATGTATTTTATAACAACAATATAAGTATAGCTATGATCCGCATTATCTTTTACAATGTTTATAGTCTGCGCAATATGTTTTCATGCCCACCGTCCTTTACCAACTAAGTGCGTTATCTTTTGATCGGGAAAGTGCATATATTTTACAATAGTATGATGTATATGAAAGCTTCCAATAGGGACGTGTTTTTTTATTTGAAAAGTAAATCCATGATTTTATGTGAGAAATGTGATTTAATTCAAATCCGTGTAATTTCGACTTTGAAAGCAGTGGTTGGTTGTGGCTTTTTGGAGTATCCTGGAGCTTGACATCCCAGCTTTTTCTTAAGGGTATTTGGTGAAGAAAGGAAATTTCTTTCTACAACTATATAAAGATTTTCATTCCAAATTCTAATATGATGTTCCAGGGTAAAAATAAAACCAAATGATTTTTTTCCGAATGTCACAGTTAGTTATAAAGAGTGTTTTTTAAAGGTTTCATTTTCCGACAAGGTTGTGCTCAGTTTGCAATTTACGTTTTATGCAATAGTCCACCCGACTGGATAATTCGGGTTTACCATGGATCGTTTCCGTACGATGCATCCTTTTAATGATAATTTACATTCGCACAGCTGTCCTGAAGCGCTCGACTAAGTAGCCAATTTCTGCTGTTGAGGAGAAAGTTGCTATCAATGGCGTGCGTTATAGAGACACGATTTTCAATTAAATGGGATGTTTAGTGAAAGCATGTTTTTGTAACAGAACTGCGCCACATGCCATACAGTGCGGTAAACAAATGACTTGCTATAGAAAACTTTTTGCTTTATTTCTTAAAATGGGCCAGTCAATTGACCAACTAGATCGTGCGATTTAACGCATTTGGAATATGTTACCAAGGGCTACGTGAAGTCAGTCAGTTTATGCGAAAAAACCAGCAATTTTGGACGTTTTGGAAGAAAATATTGTACGGAACGTTGCCGAAATACGGTCCAAATGCTTGAAAAAGTGTTCGCAAAATAGACTTCCAAAATATTTAAGCCGGCGTCCACATGCTCGAAATTCACAAGTACAAATAATGCTATTTTTAAATTTTGTATTGTAAGTTCAATTCAAAGTTGTACACATTAAAAAAAAACACCCTTTATTTTCAAAGTGGATATAAGACTAATAACAGACTGCTGCTAGAATTGAGCTATAATATCTTTTCTATTCCGTTTGTTCGACGGGGCTAAGAGGAACCCTAAGAAATCTTAATTGCTTAGGCGTATTTTTCGGTCTACATGCAGATGCTAGTGAAAGACGATTTTTCAAACGATTTTTAAAACTGCTGGCGTTACCACCCATACCACTTGAATATAAACTCTATCACCCTTAAACTCCTAAACTTTTAACACGAACACACAATTTGCAACAAAACACTAGTTTTGCCCAAACAAACGCCGTTAAAAAAAATACCTCAAAGCTTTTGAAATGCGTTTATGAATGATACGTTGATATATAAATAAACTAAAATAAAAACAAAACAGAATTACAAAAGAATAGGAAAAATGGAAACAACAAATGTCAGCCAGACAAAATGGTACAGTACATACCAGTTGAGTGTAAAACGTCTGCCGCGTTGTAATGCGGCTCACTGTATTGGTACACAATTGTGGTGAAGGAGAGGAAGGATAAGGCAGTAGTAGGCGGTGGGGTTTCTAAAGGAAATCATGTGGGGAAAGCAAAGATAGAAAACCATTTTCCAAAGTTTATTGACCTCCAAATGGTCGAGGGTTGAAAATTTTGTTTTTGTATACGTTTTGTTGGTAGCTGACTGACTGCTTTAACAACACAAACAAGAGCGGCCGCAGCAACAATTGCAGCAGCATCAACTACAAAAAAATTTAAAAAAAAAAAAACAGTCATAGGAAAATAACACCTCTGTTCATGATGATGACGATGATGATGATTTTCAAAAGATAAACAGAGAGAAAATCTTAATGCCAACAGACCAGACAGGCAACAAGCATTGGGCATTTATATGATGTGCATTCACGTAGCCAGGAAGGCAGACAGCACTCCTACTTATGCACCCACAATTGTTAAACAACAAATAAAGTCTGCATTTCATAACACACACACACACACTCATGCACGTAAAACTTCATATAAAATACAAAATACCAAAACCAAACGGCAACAAAAAAGTATTTTCAATATAAATATTAAACACTTAGGGGTTGTTGCCACACATACACACACACACACACACACCTACATACCTACACATACTGGGGTATAAATATATAAAACACTGCAAAAATATTTAGTAGTTGGAAAGGAAGGGGTGGTTGTAAAGCAAAGCTGACTTGATAGAAGGGCATAAACATATATAATGGTGGTAGTTAATAGTTGGTGGCACGTATCAACATACTAACACCATAACCACTACTCCCTTAACCACCCCTTATGCCAAACCATATTTTTCATTCGTTTGGAATGCATGTAATAAAGGTAAGGAAAACGAAATCTTGAACTACAGGAATAACAAAACATATAATAATTTTTTTTTTAATTTTTATATAAAAATATACATTTATTTTTGTAGTCGTACATTCGGCGTATGTTTTCTTTAATACAAATTTCATATAGTCCTTGATATAATCCTATAAAGAGACTAAATAAGCAGCAACATTAGTATGTATGTTTAATTAAAAATTGTTTGCAAAAGAAAGGGAATTTAAAGGGTTGCCATTGTTTGCAGGCGTAAGTACAAAGTCTGGTATCCAGTGATTCAATTATTTTTTTATTGAAGTTGAAACGTAAACATATTTTTTGAAATGGACTTTTTATGATGTAGAATTGTTGTACAAGACTAAATTCAAACAAATTTTTTTTGCTTAAGCTTAATTTTGTATGAGAAACAATTGTCCAAATAATAAATAAATGCATAAATGTGCACCAAAACAAGATTATGGTACTTTGAATGTCGTGTTTATTACAGAAAATAAAAATCTAATTTATGCCTGCTGCGTGTTCACTAACTTTGAACCATTATAACTTTTGTTATAAATAAGTTTTGCCAATTTTTGTTGCTGCTTTTCTTATGTTTTTATACTTTTTACGATTTACTTAAAGCTAGCAAGTTGCCTGGAAATGGGATGGTATTGTACATATGAAGAACTAGGTCCTCATTTTGATCTACCTGTGTATCAAAATTCAGCTCTCTAGCTGTGGTATATCCCATACAAATAAAAGGGAACCCTAGCCAGGATGATTTTAATGCGCATTTATAAATTGTTTTAATACTTTAGACAGGGAGACATTTGGCAATCCTATTTGGAACAAGTCAACCACCCTTTATATTGCAATATCTACAAACAGGAGTACAAAATAGCAAATATTGTCGTTTGTAAATATTGTAGATGTAGTGGTAGTATAAGAAGTAACGTTAGTAGTAAAAGTAGTACTGGAGCAACAAAAGTGGCGGCGGCAGCAGCTGTAATTTGATTCATCAAATACAAATTTCAACAAAATAAAAGCTTTATTCTACTGCTCATGCACAACATGTATTACACTCGTATGCCTGTGAATGTTTAAACGTAACACCGTGTAAGTGTATTTATTCAACTGGGTAGGAAACAAACAAACCCTTAGCCAACGAATAACCAACATAATCAACATCATAATATAAACACGAATGCACAGTAACTAGTTTTACTATACGTCCTTATAAAGTTTAAAGGCCAGTTCTATCACTTACCAGTAGCTAAAGTTAGGATGCTATTGGATATACAATCCGTTTTTGGTTACAACAAGATCAGTTTAATCTAAACGTGAACCATCAGCAAATAGCGTATGAAGACGACAGCGTAAATTTGCATCAAAAGATCACTGATGGAATTAAAATTCACGAGTCATGGTTCAAATCCCAGCCAATGCAAACAGTTGTTTCTTTATTTTTTTCTATTTTTTTTTTTTGCTAAATTCAATTAAAATAACTTGCATTTGCTACTTTGAATCCATTTTAATTTTAAAATAAAATAAATAATTTCCCAGCAGCTGATTGATTGCCGACTGTGTTGCCATATAGAAATAACTAAATTCAGTATAAGTTCATTCTGATTTAGTTCATTTACGTCAAATCTAATACACCTTGGGGTGTATTAGATCGTCTGTTCGTGGTTAAACAATGTTGTCCGTTCAGTTGTTCGCACAGCGAATAAATTTGCGGCTAGTCCTACAACTTAAGATCCCGTCAAATTGAATACAAAATAGGATAAGAAGTATAAAGACGAAACTTCGTGCTGAGTAACAAATCAGAAAATTAGCGCCAACTTTTTAAAATGCAGAATAACCCATAGTCTTGGGAGGTGTTACTATACGGATTCTGACATCAGTGGTAAAAACATTGGAAACTATTATGTGACAATCTAAAGCCAGCCTGAAGCTATATCATTCGTTTCTGCTTTGTGACGATTAGAGAGGAAAGCGATTTAATTATACATATTAGGGTACGCCATAGTTCGCCTGAATTTACCCGAAGGCTTAAATAGTCATAACTATCGCAAGTGGTAGCGATAATTTAGCACTGCTTGCCCATTACTGTTGTAAGCAACCAAATATCTGTTGGTGTTTAAGTTTCATAATTCTCCTCCAAATATAGAGGCTTTATAGTTTCGTAGCCAATTGGACTATTCTGCCTATTAAACATAATAAAGTTACTTTTTTCCGTTTTTTTGATTATAAAGCTGTTTTGCCACTCTGTTGAAAGTTAATTTGCCTAAAGTTTCTGCTGTACCCTTGCCACAGTTTCAAGTTTTATTTTTCAATGAGATTGTATTAGCCGAAAGTAGGTAAATCTAGCTTTATTTGTCGCTTTAAACTAAAGTTCCTTTTAACTATTGCAAACCTCGTAGGTAGGTTATGAAAACGCTTTTAAAAATAATATTCAAACAGTGCTTTTTCACGAAAACCTTAAGCCTAGAAAATTTATATATAAATAGACATATATAAAATAGTTTAGTATCATTTTCTCCTCTGTCCGTTCATTGAGTTCCTTCCTTTTTTTTTTTCATTTAGTAAAGTCCATGACTCACATTCCAACACAATCGTATGATCCATTCACATAAAAATCGAATGGAATTCTATCCTACTAAATGAAAACAATCGCAGCAAAATTTATTTAGTAGTGCCACTCACACTGTCACACAAAAAGATGCCAAAAGTTATGGTTTTTGAAGTCTGACATTGTTGTTGTTCTCATTCTCAACTGTTTCACTAAATGCAGCCCTAATCGCATGGAATTTTATGAAATTTTTCAAAATCGTTAGAAAATCCGACAGATTTGTCTAAAAATCTGTCACACATAGACACAGATACTATACTACTTTTGAAGCCCACATGGATTTTTTGTTAGACCTAACGAGTAAATCTCATAGGGTCTCATGGCCTTACCTACTGATGATTTTTAGTGTTACAAAAAAAAGTTTAGAATTAGAGTGGGCGAATTTCGATCAATAAGGGAACACTAATATTAATTAGTTGTGCATTATCGATAGAGGTGCGTTCACCAATTAATTGTGGTCATGGGTGATCTTTTTTTTGTATTCTGACGATTGTTGGCGGAGTCTGTGTAGACACACAATTCGCCAGGTTATCCCACTAGGAGAAGTGCCATCCAGAAAGTGCCAATCTAGTAGGATTCCCGTGTTATATTGTTTCTCTGTAACCTAAAACTAACGCATGTGGTCATACATGCGACAGTGGGACGCAAAACTAGCGAAGGCAGCACAACAAAACAGGTCTGATTGCCCTTAAGAGATAACGATGACGATGACGCGCGAGTTCTCCGTTTAAGAATGTTTACCCCTTTTGTAATATTGATGCAAAAGCGAATACACTGCGACACCCAATAACGAAGGCTGTTAATGAAGATATTACATTTGTCGGTCTTTATTTTAACGTTAACCACGTCTGATCACGTTTGATTCTGTCTAATTTGTTTTGCAGTCATATCAGTGAGATGGAAAAATATCGTGCATGATCGTGTATAAGTAAAATTTGTTGCGTTCATGATAGTAAGTGAAATAAAGTACAAAAGCAACGGAGAGCTATATTCGGCTGTACCGAATCTTATATACCCTTCACAAAAGTATGAACTACTAAATTTTTGCCGGTGCAATGGATTTGAATTTTGATTTTGACAAACGAATTTTTTTTATTCCAGACTTTCGATTTTGATAGTAAATTTTCGAATTTGTGGTGAATTTAAAATTTGACAAAATGTAGATTTTTTCAAATTTTTTTGTAAAATTGCGGTTTTTGGAGACATTCGCTTTTCTCTGTAAGTTTTTAAAATTTTGATTTTTTTATTTTAATTTGAATTCGGTCTAACATTTAGTTCGGTTGATTCTGTGGGGGCCTTTGCGGACTTTATAGCAGATTTAATAAGGATTTAGAAGAGGCGAATTTTATGGGCCCGTGTATAAGCGTTACCTGGCAAGAGTGAAATTACCAAAAAACCAGGCCATATTTCGGGATTTCAAATAGCGAAAATTCGCCAATCCTACTGATCAAGTGGTCCAAGTTTCAAGATTATAGTGCTACCATAAAGTGGATTTCAAAATCGTTAATTCCCTACCTTAAATAAAATTCCCTACCAAGAAGGATGCCGAATATATATACATGTATATACTTTGTTCATTTTTGTGGAGGGTATAAAAAAGGCAAAATGTGCCTCCAGTTTAATTCACAGCTGATTAGTGCTTGGTAGAAAGAAGGAGAATTTCATTTTTGTTGTATGAATTCGCGAATGAAATGCAAAAATGCTTAAAAATTAATAGCTGCTACAATTACCAGACGTAAATTCGGTGTTTTTAAATTGTTGTTTTCATATAGAATGATTTTAAGCCCCATAGAACTTTAACTTGTAAAAATTATAACAAAAAAATTAAATTTCAATCCAAAAAAAATTTTTATTCGAAAGATCAATACATTGTATTAAGAATTGAAAATGATTTCGAGCATATGGTCACAGCGACTATTCTTGACATATCGCAATCTAGACGTCCAATGCTCTTCATTTTTAAAGAAATAAGGTCCAATAATGCCACCAGCACTAAACGGTGTATTTTGCCAGATGTAATGGAGTATGTAGGATCTGTTGGGGACTAGTTTCACTCTATAACAAACCCGTTAAGCCAAAAATTTTCCGCATCTCTGTAAACAATTTTGCGATTAAACATCGGATCAGTTAATAAATAATTTTCAAACTAAATCTAGATAATTTCGTGGCCTTGTTCAAGCGTCAATCTATTTATGATATATACTGATCATAATTGCCAAACTGCGAGCGCAGTGTGGCACTTCGTTTGACAGCTAACCCGTTCGTAAATGCTGTCGGGCTTAACAAAACCCTATATATGCATCGATTCAGGGTTCTCGACATAGGCAAGCACTTTACACATATCCCCGCAGTAAGTAATCTACTGGTGGCGTAAAGTCGCACCTGCCGTCATTAATGGCTCCCAATTTAGACCTACAAATTTAAGTCATCATATCTCTATCCCACTCATCGTTGACTGTAACGCTGCGGCTATTGTGGTTTTTGAAGACATATAGAACCATGATGCCACCGGCTCACAGTGGCGCCTTTTGACTTTTTTCGTTGCAAAAATCTTAACTTTTGAAATAATTAAGACATTTTAAAGATTTAAAAAGATATTGACAGAGGACACTTTAGGCTTCAAAATACTGCTAGAGGTACAGGGTGCTCTAAAAATTGCGCTTAAAATAGGATAATTTTTCCAGTTAAATGTTAACATTTTTTTTTAAATATAAGTTTTTTATTTGTATCGCAAATACACATTTTCATATACATTTAATATTTAAATCTAAGTTAATTTATATTAAGTAACTAGTTTAACCCGGTGCGCTTTGCAATACACATTGTTCAAATCCGAAAGTTTAGAAAAAACACTCTAATATAACATGTTAAACCAATATTAAATATTTTTATTTCTATTACAGAAACACATTTTTAAATTATTTTTAATATTAATTATTTATGCTGTTGAGTATATATTTTATTTAGCTAGAATAATTGGTTTTCATTAGTTAGTTCTCTTTGAAATAGTCATTAACATTGGGAGCATTATCTAACAGACTTATCATATCGGAGCTATAAGTGTTGCAGTTTTAGCTCTATTCACATTATGATTCTTTAAAGAGCTTCGTAAAATAGAATAGTTTTCCTTTGACAATCCCAATTCCATAAACAACGCTAAGGCTTCTTCTATATTATACTTTGTGGGTAAAGCATTTCGTGGAGTAGGAATACTCCCTTTGATTCTCTGCAGTCGAACTGGGCTTGCAAGCACCACAGCTTTTGTAATGTCGGACCTTGATTTATCTTTATCTTTTACAAACTTAAGACATAATGCTTCTGAAAGATGCGATTTAGATATATCTTTGGTGGCATTTTCAAGTTTACGTTTTCTTGTGTACTCTTTTCCTGTCAGACGATGTATGCGGTTTTTCGATGTTTTCAAAAGTTGTAACTCCATTTAGCCAGTCTGGGTTGTTTTTCATAAATGCTTTTTTCGTACGGTGTGAGGCAAGCCACTTTATTTTAATTGTTAGGAAAACGAAGTGAATTTTGCTATTAACATCCATTTCGTGGTATCCTGGTAAATCGTGTAGTTTTTCCACAATAGCCAATTTAAATGCATTTTCATTATCTCAGTTTCTGAATAACTCAAACAATTCTAAATTGGTAAATGACATTATCGCACCTTAAAATAAAATTGTATAAGTTCTGTTACCGATCACTAGTTTTAGAAAGTAAAAACTTAACTGGCTGCATTATACAATTGCGGTTTAATTTATACCAAAAAATTAAAAAAAAGGGTTTAAACTACCTAATTTGAGGAAAAAAAATTAACTGCAGTTTATATTTTATTCAGTATAAAAAAGTTTTGAAACTACCTGCCTACTTTTATAACAGGTGTTTTTAAATTGAAATAAATAAAAAAAATTGCAATAGTTATGCCTACCTGATTGGCAGAGCAAAATATTGTTTATTATTTAAGGAGAAGCAATAAAACAAGTAACTTTAAAATTGCAGCAGTGAAAAAAATTTGGAAACCCTTTTTTGTTTCTTTTCTCATTTTGCACACATCTTTGTTACATACTTTAAAAATTAGAAAAAAAAATTTTTCTCGGTTTCGCTATGAGGTTGTAACAGTTTTCTTCTTATTTCACCTGCAGCGGCAACTTGCGACGGCCAAACTTAGTTAAATTATTAATATTATTATGTAGCAAATATGCTCAGAAAATAGGGGCGAGACCATTTTTAGATATGCTCTATTTTATTTGTAAAAGTGGCCTAAATATAGGGTACCTAAAAAGCGGCTACTGCCGAAAAAGTAGGGTATCTGCTAAACATTTTACTATTTCTTTTAACAAAAAACAAACATACCTTAAAAAAAATACCAATAAAGTAGTAATCAAACGGCAATGTTTCTGACACTTTAATTCCAAAGAGCATTTATTTTTCCAAGGTCACACTTTTTTTGCTTTCTAAAAAATTGTCGACTTTGAGCAGCTCCACAAACTATAATTTTTTTGCATTTAAGGAAAACGTTTTTGAATTGTGATCAGTAAGTAGTTCTTTATACAATATTTTCATTCCTTTCACAAAATTTTGTCATGAAATTTTTTATTTTTGCCACGGGTTTTAAGAAAAGGCGTCACTGTGCGGCTGACATAAAGCTTCTACCCCACGAGCACTTTTTCTGAATATGATCACGTTTCGAGAACGGATAGCCGCAATACGCAATACGACGATTCTGCTTATTGTCATATTCATTTACCCAAAGATGCGCTTAATCACTACAAGATTTTCGAATAACGAACATCTCGAATTTTATCATGTTTTTGAAAATCAATTTGATTAATCTTATGAAATGCTAAAGCAAATTAACACTAAAACAGCTGATAACTATCAAACAGGCTGTTACAGAAAATAATATTTGCCAATAAAAAGTCTTCCGCTTTCCAAACAAAAAAAAAAAAAAAAAACTCGATAAAACGTGTGAGAGGGGTGTTAAACATAATCGATTTGTAATAAACTTCAAATTCTGACCGCTTGGAATGAAGCTAAATTTTTTTTGCTATCAGCTGCTCTGTGATATTCAATGTCACTGTACGCATTTGCTCGCCAACATAAATATGTATTGTATGTATGCATGATTTTAAAATTACAGTCTGTTATATTGTCGTTTTTAAGGCATCCAGTCAGTGAAACTTTTAGCCATATTCAATTAAATCGTTTGTCCATGTGACCGTTCAGTCAGCCAGAAGGCGAAAACAAAACGTGATACACACAAACACACACACACACATTCCTGTTACTTCCGCTTGATGATTTAAGAGTTTAAAATTCAGACAAAACTGAAACAGAAATAAAGGAACAAAAAAATATTTAAATGGATCTATACACTATGTGTGTGTGTGTTTGCGGCATTAATGTGCATGTGGATATATTTCAAAATGTTCCGCTAAAGGCAGCAGACACAAGTTTAAAAAAAAAAATAACGAAATTAGGAATACAGAGCGCATGCATCTGCACCCTTTTTGCTCTCTTCTGATTTTGTTTATTTCTGATGTTGTTGTTGTTGTTGTTTTACATAATATGAGACAAAAAAAAACTAAGCAAGTAATATTTGCACTGTACAACGCTTCTATACACCTCTTACGAACGTAGTTTTGTCGCAATGATCTGATCGAATGACCCTTACGTAGCCATTGACAGACTACAAAAAAAAAATACTATTGTTTATGATTTGCTCACGTACTTTTCCAGTCTGGTCTGGTTCTGCTAAAAAGTTTTATATTTTATTTATTGTTTAATTTATGCTTCACTGTATAGGGCAGCTAAAACAGAACAACCCTCAAAAAAATATACAGTTTTAAATGGCTTCAATGAAATAAGGAAACTTAACTCTCCTGCACAACATTATTAAAATTTTGGTTATATCCATCCTACCATGCACTTTTAGGTTGAAACCGGAGAACAAAAGACGACATATGGTGGGATGGATGGGTTTTATATTCGGTCCTCATTGTGCTATTTATCTGTCTGTTTTTATCATTGTCATTCATATTTAGTGTTTGTATTTTTAGCTTGGGAGTTCATGGCATGTTGGGCGTTTTTCGATCACATACTGTTTTTTTTTTTATAATAATAATAATTATATTTTGCAATTAACATTGTACGTAATCAAAAACAAAAAAAAAATGTGTGAAATATGTTACTTTGGAAAATGCGTTTGACTTAATTTTGACTTTTCAAAGGAAATTTTCGAATTAAAAAAAATTAGTTGTGTTTTTTTTTACTTTTTGGGTAAAGTTCGGTAAACTGAGAATGAACAAAAGTGACTCTCACCAAGAGACAAAAATATATAAAGGTACGGCTCACACTTACACAAATTTAGAGTACGGGTACGTTTTTTGGTACAATTGGGATCTCGGGGGCTCACAGTGTAGAGTACGGGAATACAGTTCATGAAAAAATTCCAAAAGAGCAACCACTATATGGAAGTACTAAATTTATAGACGTTTCTTTGTTTTTATGTAGTTGATACAATAAAAGGGTTTCCATTACGGTCAGGTCGAGAGCTTGTGTTGATTTGTCAAACCATGCCCAAAAGATAAGAGTTTATCAAAATCAGTTTTCTTTAGTACAAATGTTTACGGCAGATTCAAAGTTGACTTTCCAAAGTTGGAAATTCGAGATGACCGGTTCATTCAACCATCAGTCAACGTCAAAGAAACGCCAAATCCCACCTTCGCAGAATTGAACTTGTAAAATTTTGCGTCGAGTGTTGTGCCTGCACTCGTCCAAGATCCAAATGATCTAGGAAGCCAAAGACAAGGCCGGCCGTTTGCTTCGGAGAGTAGCTCAAGTTTGGCGCAAAAAGTTATCCTTAGCGACGATACTCAATTTTGAATGAGTGACCATGTAGATGTATATGGGAAGATACCAACCCGCACAAGGTTCCCTAGGTCCACAAAATATTACTGTTTGGTACGGATTTTTGGCCGTAGCTATCAAGGTTCGTAGTACTTTGAAAATAACGTCAACGGGGAGCGCCCCAGCCCAATGCTAAATTTCTTTTCGCCCTAACTCGACGATATAGACGTGTTGGACATCTGGTTCCAGCAGGTTGGTGCTACGTGTCACACAGCGAACGTCACAATGGACATTCTGCATGAACGGATTAAGCGTATGGGTATTTCCCGCGCAAGTGGTGTGAATTGGTCAGCAATATAGTGCGATTTTTCCAGCGGAATCTTCTAAAGGAGCAGCCATTGACCGTTGCACTCGTATTTGTAAAATTGAATTGTTTTATTTTAAAGAAGAAAAAGGAAAAAAATTCAGTAATACAAATCTCGAAATAATTTTTTAAAAGTATATTTTTACATAAACCTAATGCCAACGCTTTATAAACGATTGTTACGTCTAAAGTAGGTAGACATTTACATTAAACCTACTTTAAAGTTAATTTTTTATATGAAAAAAAACAAAATTACCCCGCATAAGTATTCCCTACTTCTTCTCCGTTCCTATATATTAAAGAAAATAATATTATTTTCTAAGCAAAAAATTACCCTTTAAAAATATGTAACTATTATTTTTTAAGCGGAAAATAAAATTTGAAAAATACGTATTAAAGTTAATTCTTTTAAATAAAACTCAAACCAGTAAAAATTAGTGCACCCAATGGTAGTCCGCGTAACAAAGATTACGTTGGTATTCTTTTTAATATTGTAGAATTTTTCTTTTATTTTAATTTTTTTGGTACAAATTTCAAGAATAATGATTATTTGCGGTCACTGATTTATATGAATTTTTATTAAATAATTAAAAGTTACATTATTTATAAATTCGAGTACCCGGATAA
The DNA here is from genome assembly GCA_963932375.1 of Phania funesta. Taxonomy (NCBI): domain Eukaryota; kingdom Metazoa; phylum Arthropoda; class Insecta; order Diptera; family Tachinidae; genus Phania; species Phania funesta. The sequence continues at coordinate 93,879,365 of OZ010653.1, read as the reverse complement.
TTTGGGAAATGTTTTCGCTTTATTAGCTTTATTTTGGGTCGGTGTTGCCAGTAAAAATTCAGTAAGCATACATTAGATAAAATACTTTCTTGAATAGGCTTTCGTACGAAGGTTAGCTAAGCTTTAAGTGTTTATTAACTAATGTGTACTTCAAAGCAAAAATAAAATATCGTTTAGAATACGGCCGATAATAATTACGGTTCCTGCTTTTAAGAGGTACCAGTTTGGTTAGCAAGAAGTATAATTTTGATTTTTTAGCGATTTTTGGATTTTTAGTGAAGTAAATTTAGTAAAAATTTTGTTTGAATCAAATTTTTGGGGTTACGTTGAATTTTCGAATTTTTTTGTAATTTATAGATACATTTTCTATGGAAATTCTTATTCAAAGAAATGTTTATTTGTCTGGTGAAATCTACATTTTTTTTTAGCAAAATTTGGATTTTTGTGTGATCATTTGAAATTTTGGCGCTTTTTAAATTTTTTTGGTGACTTAGATATTTTGGGGAATATTAAATTTTGACGAAAATGCATTTAGTTTTCGTGCACCTACGGGTTTTTCTAAAGTTAACGTTTTTTTTTTAGTAATTTTTTAACTTTTTTGTGACTTTATTTTTTGGCGATTATTCGTTTAAATTTTTTGTTAATTTTTACCTTTTTGAATCCAAGTGAAAGTAAAGGTAAATAGGATTAAATTAATTTTTTTAATGGTTTTATTTAATTTTCTTTAGCTTTTACTTATTTTTTTGATGAATTTTCGATTTAGGTAAAATGATGTTTTTATTTCTTATTATTTTTTTTTGTCAGCTTTCGGTATTTGATAAAATGTACATTTAGTTGTAATTTGTCTCTTTCTTGGCGACTTTTTGATTTTGGTGTGAATTTTTAAATTTTCGGTGCTTTTTAAATTTTTGGTGAATTTAAAATTTTTTTTTTGAAATTTTAAATGTTTTAGGTAAAATAAAGGTTTTCGATAATTTTCGCTTTTGTGGCGACTTAAATTTTGTGGTGAATTTGAACATATTTCGTGTTCTCGATTTTTATTGAAATTTAAATTTCTGATTAGCTTCTAGTCAAATTTGATGCTTAATATTTTTGCAACTTTCCAATTTGGTGGTGAATTTTTAAATTTGTTGGTGAATTTTATATTTTTTGAAAGAATTTTATTTTTTGTGTGTTATTTACATTTTCCCGCGCTTTCGATTTTATTCTTAAATTTGTGGTTAAAACATAATGTTTGGTTCAATTTTGGTTTTTAGTAAGTTTTCATAAATTTTTGATGCGGTCGTAAGCCCTTCGAGGCATTCGGAAACCTGATTTCCAAAGACGAAACAGAACATATGTTCGCTAAGCATTCATATACTTTCTGGGCTCATAAATGAACATTTGCCCGTGTGAGTTTAAAAGCATACAACCCTATAAAAAATTGTTTGGGCCCATATCACGGGAATGCGTGCACGGCTTTCGCTGGATCTCAGCTAAAAATTCTGCCAAAAGTATCTAAGAACGAAAACTTAGTTATCTGGGCCTTAAAAAATTGATTTCAACACTGGATATACGGACATTTAATTTGACTCTCCTGCCAAATATATAATATGTACATATATATATTGTTACGTTTATTATCACAATAAACATTAATTTGTAAGGTTCGTTTAATTGCAAATATTAAAATATTTATTCGGCAATTAAGACTCTATTTACAACTGTTCAGTACTAATTTACACTGTACACTTAACACTTTTTGGATATTCACTCTATGAAATCTCAACTATATCTTCTGCGGTGGACGGCGCCTTTATATACAGATCACGTCCGCCTCTTGAAATGTCCCGAACATACGCGAAATTGCGCGTCATTTATTCCCTTTGCTGGCTTAGTAGTCTTGTATATGTGTTTGTGTGTGTGTGTATCTTTTGTTTACTTTTTCTTTTTGTACAAGTTGTTTTTGTTTCTACGTTGAATCGCGGCTCGGGGGATTTCTTCTACGCAATTTGTTTTTGCTTTATGTTTATAATATTGCGTATTTGTACAAGAGGTCGTTTCACACATATTTGACTATTACTTTGTAACCATATTTTATGGTGTTCCAAATGAGTATCGTAAAAATTAGAAAGGAAATCACAGAACTAAATAAAATTTGTTTCAAATATAGATTCGTCATTCCCATTTCTAGGCAACTTGCTGGCTTGGAAAAAAAATTTTTAACATTCTAATATGGGAAACTATTATGGGAAAAATGTTACGAAGCTAGCAAGTTGCCTAGAAATGGGATGGAATCGTACATATGACGAACTTGATCCTCACTTTGATCTCAGTACTTTTTACGGCCGAAACTTTAGGATAGGAACTTGGCGTTATTTACACATTTATATTTTTTGCGGACTTGTTTTTACAGGTTGCATGGATTCTCTGCAAATAGCAAATATCTGTTTACAATCCGTGCATTTTACATTACCTTTATTTTGATTATTAATTTTCTTTAATTCTCTTTTTTAATTATGAAATCCTCAAAAATATGTGAATATACATACGTAGTTTGATTTAATGTATGTACACATACGGCACTCATACACGTACTCAAGTGCGTATACGTGGTTTGTTCAAAAGAAAAGTTGAAGTTTCAGTTTTTTTAAGTATTTATTTCTTTATCAATATCCAAAGGCACAACCCCTTGAAAGTAATTCCCCTCAGATATAGTGCACTTATGCCAGCGCTTCTTCCAATCCTCGAAGCACTTCTGAAATGCGCTTTTCGGTATGGCCATCAGCTCGTTCTTCCATTCTGACTTTATCTCATCAATTGTGAGCAAAACGCTTTCCTTTCATTGGTCTCGCCAGTTTTTGGGAATAGGAAAAAGTCGCAGGGAGCCAAATCTGGTGAATAAGGTGGTTGAGGGATGTTTAGCGTGTTGTTTTTGGCCAAACTATCATATGTTTTGATACATATTTTTCAAAAGTCAAAAATTGAAGAAAACACACAAACCTGACTAACCTTTTCAGTTGTCAACAACAAACTACTAATCCAAATTGGCTGATAATGCCAACATATTTCGATAATCGAATGTACACAGCCCGCGAAAATTTAAAACTCACCTTTTCCTTTGAACTACCCATGTATTAATTTCATTTTGTTCACTGTTTGTTTTTTGCTTCTTTTTACATTCTCCATAATTTATTTGGTAAAAGAAAGAAATAAAAACATTTCTTTGTTAATAATAAGATTATTGTTGTTGGTTTACAAATGATGTTTCTTTGATGAAATTCATTATACCGGACTTCTTTCTTGTATTTTTTTTTTTTGTAATAATGGAGGTAGATGGGTAGATGGGTGGAAATATGCAGGTGGTGATGGTGGAAAATTAGAGATACATTTTCAGGCTTTTGGATATAAATTTTTTCATTTATATTTTTTGTTGTTGCAGATACATATTATCCACGTACGACATATTTATGTATGTATGTATCTACGTAATAGGTAAAGTTATGACAATACATACATTCGGCTTAGCTTATGCACTGCCGTTGACGTTAGTACGGCACCTGGTTGTTTAAACGTTGACTTCTCCAAACGTTGGCAAAACGTCTAGTAAAATGCTATACCAACAACGCTCAAATAATAACATCATTCTACGTTTAGCCGATTAACATTTCGAACGTTGGCTAAACGTTGTGGAAACTAAAAATTTTATCTTAGAAAATAAAAGTAATTAGTTTTAGCAAATTTTTTTAATCCCAACTCATTTTATAAAATAATGCCATATATTGTTGAGGGTGGATAAGCTAGTCTCTACGCGCTGGATGCTTAGGCCAGCCCATCCCAAAACTTTTACCCAACTTTTAGGAAGATCTCAAACGTATTATGCCCGAAATTCTTTAGACCAAATGAGAAATCCAAAGAAAATCAAGACAAAAACATTAAAGTCTTAACAACAAATTGTTATTTTATTTTTCTTAATTGCCTTACTGCGTTTGGTTTGTTGTTTGCCAACTCTAAAAGCCGTTAAAAAATTACAACAACACTGGCTATGATTTGCTTTAGGTAGAAAAGCAAAATATAGCCAGTGTTGTCAATGTTTGCACACGCTATGGCTTATTTGCTATTAGAAGAGTTTTTCGGATTTTATTCCTTTATATTCTAAAATGAGTTGGTATTGCGAAAATAAGCTAAAAATAAAAAATTTTATTTTTAATTTAAAAGAATAAAATCCCAAAAACTTTTCTTATAATAAATATGCTATAGCTTGTTCCAACATTGGCAACACTTGCTATTTTTTGCTATTCTACCTAATTGGGACTTTTTGTTAAAACTTTAACGTTTTTGTCTTGGTTTTCTTTGGGGTTCTCATTTGGTCTACACATTTTCGGGCATAAGACGTTTGAGTTTTTCTAAAGAGTTGGGTACAGGTTTCCTGATGAGCTGGTTTAAGCAACGAGCGAAATGCGCCTGGAGAATAGCTTATCCTCATTTTCGACATATAAATTGCCTTTTTATTATAAAATAAGGTGGGATTAGCTAGAAATATACCTTTATATAGAGTTTTCATAAAGAGTTTTTTAATAAAAATTTTTTTTCTTCGCATTTTGTTGGTTGCCTTAACCGACTCCCCAGGAATCTAAAATTTTTAAAAGCGCTAAACATAACTTGTGTGTAAAATAGCAAAGTCAAGGTGAAGCTTTAACAAAAACTCATCAAACGTTTTATTAGTTGCTTTTTTTACTACTTTTCTTTCACAGTAGTATTAAAAGGTACTAATACAAACTACAACGACGGTTATATGTATTTTCTTTTAATAAGAAAACTGAAAAATATTAATCGAAAATTCGTTAAAAATTTTTTTTAGTTCTGCTCCGTTTTTTCACAGTTTCTTGATCTTTGGTTTATTTACTAGAACTAAATTTTTATCCTTCTGAGGAAAAAATATAAAAGGGCTTTTGTAGAATTAGTGCTCTAAACGATTTGAAAACTTTGCGACAGAAAATAATAAAAAATACAGCAAGATTGTTGTTATTCATGTTTGATAGTGCGTATCCTACTTAAGACATTCGATACGAAAATAAGGACTTTTAAATGAATATGTCTTGTAAACCAAATATTGGGGGGTCTTCCGTTGTAAAGGCTATATTCGAGCAATTAATAACGTAAGTAATAGATAACGTGATTTGACTTTATTGTAAAAAGGAAAGACTAATTTTAGACTAAATCGCTGTTTAGGTCAATTACATTTTAATAAGAATGGTAATTAGAAATTACTTAATAAAATCGGTTAAGCATCGAACAGAAAAACGGTCCTATATCAGCTAATAATACTGAGCTCCATGCATTTTTTTATTAAGTCCTTTAAACACTGCTTTGTATCAAATTGCTTTTCAGTAGCTCAATATTTTTTTCAAATTATTGCAAATAAAAATCCAACACATATTCTGTTTTTCTGTCGATAATTTAGATACTATGTCTAGACATGTCTAAATTAATTGTTTATTTTTCATGGAAAGGCACAATATTAGGCAGACCCTCCAAGTCGACTCTCCAAAGCTTGGTAACCAAATTGGAGAGAAACGGTTAGGTGAACAATAAGCCAACGCCCATGTCAAAGTAGTGAAAGATCGCTCGAGTAAATCAGCGTTGCCCATTAATGTGTACAGGAGAGCTCGAGGCAATAAATAATCACGAACAACGCCGTTTGTCCTCCGAGTGGACTTCTAAGCGTTTGCAACAGGGCCCCAAATTTAGCCGCAAAATCTCTAGCGGCAAATTGAATTATTGGATGAATGATGACTATGTTCACAAACGTTATGCTGGGAACCTGGTCATGCGAACCAACCCAGACAAGCCCAACGTGTCTTCATAGGACCATAAACTTTCGTTGGAATAAATATTAGCTATATTATCATGAATACTGGTTCCTGGGTTAAGTCGGAATATGCTCGTTACTGAAAAGCTATATCCGGTCTCAAGCGAGCAAAGTTTACCGGAGAATTACTTAACTTCTTGGTCTTGGCCTGATTAATAAATTATTACCAAGCACTTCGGTCTTGTGCATGCAGTCTCCAGTTTGTAATTAATTGTAAAGGATATCATATCATCTTCTACTTGGTCCTTTCACCAGAGTCTTGGTCTTCCCTTGTTGCGCAATTCGCCACAGTTATCATCCAACACCTTTCTGGCTGGAGCGTTTGCTTCCATTCGACCGACATGCCCTAGTCACCGCAATCTATTTATTTTGATGCACTTAACTACATTCATGTCGTACAGTTCACGATTTGTTCGACGCCTGTACTTTTTGTTCGCGTAGATGGGCCAAAAAAGTTAAGCAGGATATCTCTCTTTCTCTATCGAATACACCTAGCACTCCTTCGTGGGCTTTCTTATAATTTTTGTCTTTCGAGAAAGGGTAGCACAATCCTTCTTTTTATTTTAGTGCTGACATCATTCTTCTCGTTTCTGGCAGATCCAAGTGCCGGCTGGAACTATCTCGCCTTTCTTTCGTCGCAGTGCTTCCCTCGCTGTTGTTGGCTTACCGCGCACTGCGGTCTAAACTGCTAGCAATTTAAGATAGAGAGTTTAGAGACAATAAAATGTGGGTTCTGCGATCTGAATAATAAGACATAAAGATGTGTTCTGTGGTTGTCCACCTCCTAATATTCGCAGACAAAAGTTACTTGGCTGGTCCTCATTTACTTCTAGATATGCGTGTGATCTTTTACTGAATAAGGTAGTTGGCTGTATTCGTAGCCGGTTACAGTAAAAAATAAAGGTCGTACAAAGGCTCCAATGGGTCGTGATACATTGAGCCTTGATAATAGTGCTAATGTTCGCAAAGAATATTACTTTACGACGCCGAACCACTCGGGGTTCACCATACACGAAAAGTTGCTGTTTGGTGCAGAATAATTGGTCATGCCTCTTCGAAAACTAGACCCACGTCAACAGCGAATGTTTAAATTTAACAATGTAGACGTCCAGCAGGACCGTGCAACGGTCCATATATCCAACGTCACAGTAGACATTTTGCATGAACGATTTGAGCGCATGAATATTCCTGAGGGAAGTGACGCAAATTGGTCGCCAAGATCGTGCAATTTCATATCGGTAAGATTTTTCTTATGGGGAGACTCATATCTATGGCAACAAGCCGTAATCGACTAATGACTTCCTTCAAGCTCAACATTAGTCAAATTCAACATGATCTATGCGGACCTCTCAGATTTGTGGCAACTTGCGGAAATGCTGCCGGCACTTAAACGATGTCATATTCCATACATAACTTCGTGGGCCGCGTTAATACTTCATAAACAGCTTGTTTTATTCCATTTCATCATCGACCTGCTCTAATTGAAAAACCTTGTACATAAACATTACATGTTCTATGAAAGGAAAAAAGGGACCTAGTGTGTTAAAAGTCGCTTTATCACACTGGATCTTTGAACAATTTGATATATACTTTTTGGCGTCAGAATCGACCAAAACCTGAAATGGGATTTTTAGTCCAGGCTTGTTAATGTGTATTTCATTTCCAAGAAAACGTTTTAGAAATGCAATGTTTTGAGCCAGGCCCTGATATAGTTTGAGGTTTTAGAGGAAGATTTGCAGAAAACAAAGGATTCTCCATGGGAAAATATTATTTTCAATAGTTTTGAATGGGGAAATTTCGTTTTTCCACACCCCACCCCTGCATCAGCGCCTGATTAAGCAGACAAATTTGAATGGTTACCATTCCGAAGTGAGTTACACGTTTCCTCCCTGGTCCCACATAGTATACTTAATGCGAACAAAGTGTTAACTCTCCTTTAATTCACGTGTCAATACTAATACAAAGTGGCCAGATTGTAATGATAATTGTTCCAATTTTTATATATCAGAAGCTGTCAAAGTTGCCAATGCTGTCAAAATATTCGGACAGTTCTGCCAATTCACCATGCACCGTTTCACGCCTGCCGAACCTGTAGAAATTACTAACATATTATGTTAATGAAATTTTCGCTTCAGTTGTAAATACGCCATTTGATTTTTGTCGTGAGATCGGTCGTCATCATAGCTTTAGTGCGCAGGCAATATGTTGCACCGTAGATATGTTTCAGCATGAGTATATTATTATTTTGTCGATTAAACCATCAACCAGTCAGGGATTGGTGCGAAAAGGAAAAAACGTAGTCACGGTAGTGGCCAGTATTGAAAAAGACCCAGAAACCTCGAGCTGATCAGCTGAATTGGTCATCGCCCGAGGCAATCAGGCTTATTTTGCGGATGGGATTTGGGTACACATCCATACAGGAATGTGGTGATGCCAGCCGTACGACCATAGTCAACGCCGTTAGTTCGCTAATTGCGGCCTGGAAATATCGCGCGGAGATCCAAATGTCGACCAAAAATTATCTCGGAAGCGCTGCTATAACGGCATAAGTTTGACAACAAAATAAAGCCAGAATTAATTTGATATCCCACAATGTCTCTTATCTCTTATCTTATATTTTGTACCTCTCATTTCGGTTTTAAGATTACATACATATGTATGTATATTTATATTATTTAAGTTGTCCATTGTTTTTATCGATTATCGATACCTGCCAACTTACATGTTTTGCTGAACCAACTCATTTTTAAATTTTTTTCTTTTAATTATTTTTGTTCATTGTTGCAACATAATTATTTGTAATAATTTATGTATTTTTATTAGAATTCGCATGTTAAATTTAATAGTTCTATTAAACTTGTCAATGTGGTAGTTGATTGGTGATTTGTTAATGTTTGTCAAAACGGAAAATTTATTATTTAACAGTTTAGTGGACATTAATGACTTTATCATTAAACATTATTACGTGGCACACAAAAAAGCAGCGGCAGCTACAACAACTATTTATGTATGGCTTTGTAGTGACAACTATGTAAGTATTTACTCGTATGTATTACAAGACCAAAAAAATCTTAAAAGAGTACAAGGTTGACGAGCTTCTCTTGCAACGTAGGAGGTCAAGAGTCAGCAAAAAAAAAAAACACTCAAGACAGAATGAAAGATAAGAAAACTCAATATTTTCGTACCCGCGTGGGCAACAGTAAATAATATTTACAGTTAATCCGGATTTAACACGCATTTCAACAGAAGTACTTAATAATTTGTTTCTTTAACGTCAAATTACTCGCAAAATAATGATTTCTTTAAGACAAATGCTTTGATTTTGGTATTTTTGCTTGTTTTTTGAAATTCAGTATTTAAAATCTCAAATTATCTAGTATGTATATGAGTTAATGCTTTGCGTAGTAATTTTGTTAAACCAATATGAGTAAAAAATTGTCTACCAGAACACTTTCACCACTAAGGTTTTTTCCAACAGACTACTTACCCTGCTGGCATTTTCAATCGTAAAAGACTCTTCCGCGATCAAAACGGGTGATTAAATTAATCGTCCGCGATGTCATATTTCGATCGCGCAGGTTTAGAGTACCGTCTCGGTAATTCTTCCATAAGAGTTGTCGACTAATTTGGGTCAAACTTCAAGCAAGCTTTAATGAGTCTTCTACCATGTGCCAAAAAGAATCGTAAAAGAGTCTTGAAACGATCGCCCATAACATCATTAAGTAGTCCTAAAGTGCTTAAAACGATGGTACAAAATAAAAATTATTGCTCTGTGTTTTACATTTTTTTATAATCTATTTCTTAATACTTCTTTTTGGTTCCATTACACTTAGTGGATCCGTCACCCTTCCTTAGTCGCTTACAACAAACAAAATACTATTGCAAAACTTGTGATTCTTGCCTCGTCAGCTTTAGGGCACTTATAATGATAGACAACTTTAAAAATAAAAATTATGATGCTTTAAGGGCATGTAATAAAAAGTATATTTTTATTAGAATTTGCGTTATATTGAATTCCAGATTTCGTTATACGCCAGCTCAATTTTGCAGCCACATACATCGTCGCGTTTTAACTGCATTCCTGAAAATTTTGGACATTTTTTTTAAATGTAAAATTAATTTCAGTTTTCATTACATTTGTTTTTGAAAATTTTGAAATCATTAACATGACTCGCAATTACAACTGACACCACAACCACTGTCGAAAATTAGTTTACACACATTTTGTATAGAGAACAGAATTGCTTTCATTTTTGCTATTTTCTTTGGACCTCCTCTGATTTCAGACAGATTGCCAAGAAACAACGCTGTTATATGTTTGAAATAAAATGGTAAAATTATTGTTAAATATTGTCCACAGCCTTTTAATTTTAAATTGACATGGTTTGTTCAAAAAAGCTGATTTTTGAATTTTTTGCGGGCTGTGTACATTCGATTATCGAATTTTTTATTTACTTTTTGTTATGTTGGTACACATGTGTTAGTCATATGTTGGCATTATCAGCCAATTTTGATTATTAGTTTGTTATTAACAACTGAAAAGGTTAGTCACGTTTGTGGGTGTTCTTCAATTTTTAACTTTTGAAAAAAATGGATCAAAGAATATGATTTTTTGTCCAAAAACAACACTCTAATCATGCCTCAACCACCTTATTCACCAGATTTGGCTCCCTGCATCTTTTTCCTATTCCCAAAAACTGGCGAGACCAATGAAAGGAAAGCGTTTTGCTCACAATTGATGAGATAAAGTCAGAATCGAAGAACGAGCTGATGCCCACACCGAAAAGCGCATTTTAGAAGTGCTTCGAGGATTTGAAGAAGCGCTGGCATAAGTGCACTATATCTGAGGGGAATTACTTTCAAGGGGTTGTCCCCTTGGATATTGATAAAAAAATAAATACTTGAAAAAAAAAACTGAAACTTCAACTTTTCTTTTGAACAAACCACGTATTTGGTTTGTCGTCAGTGGTTCTAATTGTAGTTTTTGAATACTTTTTTAAATAAATACACTTAAGAATACATACATACATGTAAGTCATTTTCAATGTTGACTCGTGATATGTTAGTAACTTCAAACCCCTTTGTGTTTTGTGCAAAAGCATGTAAATACGTACCAACTTTTACATTTACCCTACAGTTCTGGTTTACTTTAGATACATACATATGCATGTGTGTGTAGGGATGCCGATGTGATCAAATTTTATAAATCCCGAGATTTGTGGTTTTTAAACTAAATGCCGGTATTTGATGTTGGTAATTCGCAAAAACGATGCTGTGGAACAAGCCGTTCATCGCATCTGAGCATTACAATAAAACGAAAAGTTTCTCTACTTCAATTTAAACGTTATTATGTATTTTATTGATAAATTTTTAGTTAAATGTTTTACTTGATATTCCCGAATAGTGTTACAGGGCGATACATATAAATGTATACTAAGTATTAGTACTGGTATCAATTTGTAGTATAAGAATTTTCTGAACGAAAATATAAAAGTGTTTGGTTCTTTTTTAAGCAAATCTGCCAATTCGGAATTTGATGATCGCATAACATGCAGGTATTTCTGAAATGGGATTGTGGCATTGGCATCACCACTACTGTGTTATTATTTTCCTGATCCCTAGCTAACTAGCGGTCTCCACTAGCCATCGACTTGGTATGAACAAACAATTTGTCGTACACGAATTCGGCTCGTGAAAACTGCTCTTCTTCATGTTGGTTCATGTGCAACCGTCGTTCGTCGTATTCAAGCAACCATGTTCGTCATGATGTTCGTCATTGAATTTTAGGTGGGGCGCATTCACTCTCATTGCGAATAAAGACAATGCAAGCGGCACTACCGAAAAAATTTACGATGTGAACACTTTGCTATACTAATTATTAAGGAGCACGATAGTGCCCCGGGTCTAGTTCTGGGGGTCTACTCTGTATTTCGATTCGAAAGAAAACATTTTCGAAACACAATGTATTAGGCATACAAATTCGAATAATTTTCTTTTCGAATCGTATTACGCAGTAACCCCCCAGGACTATGCACGCAGTGTGTATATTACACGAAACCATTCGAGCTATTTTTATCCCACTCATAACTTTCATTTTACATACAGGTAACCTCATGATATGAAGATGTAAAAAGTGCACAATTTAGTACCTATTCACTGACTCACTCATCAATATTATGGGACACTTCCACTGTAGCTAGAGAGCTGAAGTTTGGTATACAGGTGGGTCTTGGGAAATACGTAATCAAAATAATCTAGAGGGCCTAGAGTGGCCCCTTTTTTGTATGGGACGCATCTAGTATAGGTAGAAACAAACAAAAACATAAATGTGCAAATAAGGCCAAGTTCCTATCCAAAACTTTCGGCTGTTAAAAGTACTGAGATCAAAATGAGGACCAAGTTCTTGGTATATACAATATCATCTCATTGCTAGACAAACAAATAGCTTTGCAAAAGAAAATGCGAAGTTTGAATTTTTTTGAAAAGTATTTATTTATTCATCAACATCCATTTTGTCCCCTTCAAAGTAATTCCCCTCGGATATAGTGCACTTATACCAGCGCCGCTTCCAATCCTCGAAGCACTTCTGAAATGCGCTTTTCGCTCGTTTTTCGATTCTGACTTTATCTCGTCAAGTGTGGCAAAACGCTTTCCTTTCATTGGTCTTTTCAGTTTTGGGAATAGGAAAAAGTTGCAGAGAGCCAAATCTGGTGAATAAGGTGGCTGAGGCATGATTAGGGTGTTGTTTTTTTTATCCATTTTTTTCAAAAGTTAAAAATCGAAGAACACACACAAACGTGATGAGGTTAGTTTCAGTTGTCAACAACAAACTACTAATCCAAATTAGCTGATAATGCCAACATATGACTAAGATGTGTATCAGCATAACAAACAATATTTCGATAATCGAATCAACACAGCCCGCGAAAATTCACAATTCACCTTTTCCTTTGAACTACCCATGTATATGTAGATATATTATGTTATATAATTTCTAGGAAATAGCACAGCGGCGGTTGTTTTTGGAGACTACGTATGACGTTTTGTTGAAACTACAAATCTTTAGAAACCAAGAAATTATTGCTCAGTGCTGTATGGCGGTCACCATTAATTGAAACTTACTGCCTTATTAATTTTTGGAGGATTCTTTACATACTTTGACGTAGGGATGATCTTATTGTGGACCCAGCCACAGGGACTTTTGCCAGAAATTATTTTGAAATGAAAGTATCAGATATTTATCTCTCGTATGAGGCTAATTAGTATTTTATTTTAAAGTTTATAAAACACACAGACTTTCCATTCATGCGCAGCAAACTTCAGAGAAGCATGTGGCAAATTTTGTGGTTTTAATTAAAAATAAAAAAAAAAAAATTCTTAAGGCAACTTAAAATATACATACATCTATACATACATATGTATGTATGTATGTACGTATGTATAAAGAGTTATTTATTATTGTTAAAACAAAAAAAGAATTTTTGTTAGTTCATATTTGTGTATATGTACACAATTAACCATATATATATATACCATACATATATATATATATATATATATATATATATATATATATATATATATATATATATATATATATATATATATATATATATATATATATATATATATGTACATACATACATACATATACATAGATGTATATATATATATATATATATATATATATATATATATCTATATATATATATATATATACATCTATGTATATGTATGTATGTATGTACATATGTATGTACATATGCATGAGGAGAAGAGTTAATCTTTTTGCTACACTGTTGGTGTTTGTTTCTTGTGTTCGCACTTGATTATATTTATTTTATTTACTAATTTCTTTAGTGTTTTATCAAATATTTACATTACTATTTTTTTTTAAATACTAAGTTAGTTTGACGTAAATGTTAAGGTTTCTACAATGAAAACATCGAATATTTAGCTAAGGTATGACCAGACGAGGCAAATATTTAACGAGCTTAACTTAAGCACAAAATTATTTTAAGTATACATATACATATAATCTATTTTGCTTTACATAAATATTCATTCAAGCCACGTATACACGACATGTTTTTTACACGTCTGTCAAAAGTGTTATTTTACAGAACGTACACGTTCATTACGTCTGGTCCGTTATTTTGCCTCTTTCTTTCACAGTTATTAAACTCGTTCTGTTAAAAATATTTTTGATTGCGCCTGATGACTAAGACATTTTTGTAAGTTTTTTCTTCCCTAAATTCGGACATGTTTAGTTTGCATTAAATATTGATACATGATCTATATAATTGTTCTTAAATATACAAAGCTAATTAAAAGCATATTCATATATTACTCTTCTAAAATATTACATGCTGCCGTTGACTATTTTTTCACGGCAATGATTTCTGTTAACACTTTTTCTCATGATAAAAACAGCTGATGTCAGATGGTTTTTCAGATCAGAGTAAAACACGCTGTAATGGAAATAATGTCAGGAGACTTCATATACGAGTACATATGTATTTTACAAAAGTAGTGTTAAAAAAATAACTCATGGCGTGTACGCATTTTGCAGTGGGTAATTTGGCATGTCAGATGTAAAAAACATGTCGTGTATGGGTGACTTTAGCTAGAACAGTTCCTATTTAACAAGCAATATTATTAACAATTTAATTTGATATTGGCTGTACAGACTCACAACAACATACGAGTAGTTTGTTATTGAAAAAGTTTTAACCAAAAAAAAAAAGGGGAAGAAAAGTGCTGCAGAAAGTCACCGTATTCTTGTGTAAATGTATGACAATTATGCTCTTTCAAAAATTGCTTTCGACTCATCAAAGATGGTCATTTGGATGAAAAACATAAACGTTCAAAAAGGTCACAATAGATTGATCATGAAGAATTAGAGACATTACTCAATGAATGTCTATCACGAGAAGAATTTGCGGAATCATTGGAAGTAACATATGTAAAGTGATCAATCCAAGAAAACATTCAGTACATGCCACCAGACACGAAGCTATAATTTTCCACCACGACATAGGTCGTCCTAATGTTGGTGCATCAATAAAAATACTATGGAAGAAACAGTCTTTACCTGTTTGCCCACCATTTTTCGCCAAAGATATGGAAAAACCTGTTCGAAAGCATCAAATATTAGCTTGATTATTTTCAAACCTTAAAGTTGAGCGGTTTTGTGTAGCGGAATCTACCATATGCCAGAAAGAGATCAAAAAGACGGAGCCCAATAAATTAAATAGTGATTGAAAATTTTATTGAAATAAAGCCATATAAAAATAAAAGGCGATAACATCTTTGTACACCCATGATTTTTTGATATACATATGTACATTCATGAGTTATTGCGTCCAATATTTGCCCCGTGTAATCGTACTTTAAGATATGCGTTTAGATAAAATACAACAAGCATGTTTTTAAATACGATATTGCTTTGACAAATTGTAATATTTTCTTTTGTGAACTCTGGCCAGAACGATTAAGCATCAATGTGGTTTTTAAGAATGATAACTATTTTTATATTTTTGTAAAGCCTTCTAAGTTTATTTTGTTGGACGTGCGGCATATTAAGCCTCTGCCCAGGAAACTGCGAAAAGCCTTTCACTGCATTATTTACAAGGGTGTAAATATTTATGTCATAATGATACTCCACTTCTTCCATAAACAAATATTTTGACGTTAGAGTCAAATCTTTTAGCACTAATTTTTTTGTAAACAAACACAAATAAGAAAAGTCTGACGTCTTAGTCTCCTCTTCGATTTTGTTTTACATAATTTTATATAAATTAACATATAAATTAGCATGTAACATGCCACCATTTACTTACAAATAGAGTGGGAAAAAGATTTGACGGAATGGTGACAAATTTTGTGCTGCAATCGTTATTGCTTTTATCCTGAAAAAAGAAAAAATAGTGAATACCAAGCGTTCTGGGATAATGGAATGGTTAAACAATAAAGAAAAATTATGTGACACTAATTTTTGTTTTCTTTTTATTGTCTAGAAATCTGGCATTGACCCGCATTATAATTTAAGAAATTATCTTTAAAATATTTTTGATTTTTTGATTTCGAGAAAAGCTTTCGATATCATCAACCGAAATTCTGTATGGCTAGCGCTGACAAATAAAAGTGTCCATGAAAATAATATCGATTTGATAAAATTAATTACTTGGGAAGCTTACGAAATATGTGAAACATTAACGATCTTTCACCGGTGAACAATATTTGGGTAGACACTGCATATATATGTCAAATTCCGTGCTGCTATACACCTCTAAAACCATCAAACAAAACATTCAGCATCTCAAACACATGTCTAAGGAGAATACTGAAAACCTGGTGACGCAGGAAAATATCAATATGATATAAATAATGAAGGTGATGTTGCTTAAGTAGTTAGCGCGTTGAATATTAAGTATTCCATGACTTTGGTTTGGACGCCTGGTTCGCTGCCAATAAATAACATAATTTTTTTCTGATATCTTCTAGCTTGTATTCATGCTAGTATAAACCACAACGTCAACCTTCGTCGCTACTTCTCTATAGCAACTAATTCGTCGATGAAGTAAAATAATTAATCAAATTGCTATACTAACTTCTCTAGCATTGTGCCTACAATACACCAGAGGCGCTGCACCTCTGTTCTAACAAAACATGACACGCAATTACAGAGTTGTAATCGCTGAAACTTTTCTTCTCCTCTTCTTCACTATAGGTCTTTTCTAGTCTATTCTTTTCCAAAGATAGTAGCACAATATTTCAAAGAAAATCAGTAGGGTCTAGTTGATTGAGTGTTACATTCCTTGAAAAACAAAAAAATAAGGAAGCAAGGCGGAGGAAGCTTAAATGTTGGGTCACACTCTAAGAAAGTCATACAACGAAATTGTTCATGTCGAATAATGGCAGTTCGACTCGAACAAACATGGACGAGAACTGTATTAAATGAAACTGGCCAATAATTTTAATATTTTACAAGTTTTATGGCTCTTATTACAACTTATCTTTAAAGTTCGTGTTAATAAAAAGATAACTTTAGCTAACGAGAGGAATAAAGTGAACTTCAACTATTATTCGTTATTACAACTCCCTTGTAAAATAAAATTAATCTTTTTGAAAATATGGCAGTGTAACAGCGATAACCGACTACTTTTGACAAATTAATTTGGTTTTGAAACATAGTGGCAACGACTTACTTTTATTTATTTGTTTACTGGCACAAAACCATTGTGATATTTTTAATTATCAAAAATATTTTCTAGCTCATTAATACAAAATAAGCGCAGTCTCTCTTCCATTTTTATTTTTGATTTACCAACTTAATTAAAATTCAAAATATGGCAACTCCAACTTAACGTTAAAAGTTAAAGGTAAGAACATCTGGCCTTTAGTTTATCGGACACTTTTATCTTAAAGTACACTCATAACAATGAAAAACGAACAATCTGTCCGATAACATCCTAACTTTAACTATCGGCAAATTACAATGATGGCAGTTAATGTTACGTTTAGGGACAATGTATCGATAACGCAAGAAATTCCATTAATTTTTAGACTCGTTGTTTGCATCTGGCAATTCCCCGTGTTTTAGTTTTTTTTTCTTGTTCTTGTTTCGAAAATAGTATGGAATTTTACGAAAACTATTTTAATGTGTTCAGGATTATTTATTTATTAATTCAAATGCTAAACACTTATTAAAAATTATAATATTTAACAGCTTCATTTGAATTAATTTATATATTTTTTTTTTTGTTCTGTCAAAGAAGAGTATTACAAAACAAGTGTGACGAAAATCTGTGTGTATTTGATTAAAAAGAAATACAAGACAGAGAATTAGAATAGAAAAATGAAATTGAATAAACAATGGTGGCTTAAATGTGCTGATGATGAAATAATGATTATTTGGCTATTGACACTAACATTAACAATGAAATTTATAACTAGAAATGATTTCACATGTTTCGAACATTATTTTGTTAGTTTTGTTAACTAATCATTATTTATTATTCTACAACAACAACAAAAACAAATTAGAACAGCGACATGTGGCAAAAATGAAGATTTTTTTCAGCAATGTTTTTAATTCACGTGTGGGAAAAATCATTAAATCGTTAACATATGGTGTTGAAATCAGTGAAAAACAGATATCGTATATATATATATAATAGATTCTTATCTAATGCGTGTCGCAAATCCCAATAGGAAGTTTCTTAGCTTCCTACAGAAGTACTAGAGTTAATTATTATGGAAGAGTCGATTTTGTGTTGCAAAAAACAAAATGCAACTCTTACGCACAAAAATATTTTATGACAATTATCAATGCATTAGCAAATCGGCGGTCAGATCTGCCACACCCATTACTTTACAATGTTTTGTTCATAGGATTTGATAAATCCCCCAAATAACACTTCCTAACTTACTAGACAAAATGGCAATAAAATAGTTCCAGGTATTGTAATGTTTCTTTTTATAATAAAAATGCAATTAAGACAGAAGTAAGAACTTGCCAGTTTCCTCGTGATATTGAAAAACATAGGATCGTGTGATATACAGAACAGGTCATAATGACAAGCATTATTTTAAAATGGTGCATTATTTGAAATCATACGCGCTTTAGATAGGCGGGATCCAAGAGGGGTTGAAAAAAAATCACTAAAAATTAACATTTTCTCATACAAAAAGTTTAGGAAAATTTTTTCTTTTCGTAAATACTCAATAAAAATACCATTGTTATTAAATCCTAGGCCCCCTGAAGGGGGTGTATGTTTTGTCTTTTATTAATTTTCCTGCCATCATGTTAATAATCCGTGCCATAGTTTAAAAACAAAGTGCTTATGCGTCATCGAAGACTAAAATTCGCAAAATGTAGATACTGTTTTAGCTTGCAAAGGTTTTCCCAATAAGAGCGTGTTCATGTGTTCATATTGACAATTTATAGCGACCCATTTGTTTTCGCGATTCCTGTCAAATCAAATTTTTTTATATGGTCACTAATGCCAACCCACCACGGCATGACAACATTGAATACCACGTCTAACACTCTAATTAGAAACAAGTGTTGCGCCCATTTTGCCGTAGACGCGTTGGCCCCTCCAAAACGACTCCTAAACGTTTGATGACTAACTTCGAGAAGACTGGTTCTGTAAACCATTAACCAATAACCGTAAATCAAAATAACGCTATATTAGAAACATCGCCGCGGAGCGTGAAAGCCTTACGTTTTAAAACTTGTTGGTACCGTGGTACTACCGCGACTTACTTGGTACAATTTAATATCCGAGTTTTTCACTGTATGACAACATTAATTTCGTTTATGGTCTCCTTCATTTTTTATCTGTTTTTAAATTATTTTTATTAAATTGTTTTATTCCACACTTTTGAATTTTTATACACAATTTTGTTAAGTTTCTGTATTGAAAATAAATATAAAAATATGGTACCGTCATGGTCAAAAAAGTACATTTTGTGTTGGACTATTTGGCACAATATCTCACAAGCCATTTGCCATCCCTGGTCCCACCATTGTGTTTTCAAACAAAATGACTAAATCAATTATTTTAGAAAATTAAAATTATTAAAATAATTTAATTGGAAAAACTTCAACAATTAACCAATAAAAGTGTCAGTAACACTTGGTAGTGTTGTACAATTAAAAAATTATCTGTAATCGAGTTAAAAAATTCTATTTTTCGATTGTTCGACTTTTTATTTGTGTTTATGCAAAATTAAAAGAGAAACAAGATTTTTGTATTTTGACAATTTTGGTTAATTTATTCTGCATTCGTTTTTTATTTGTTCATTGTTTAGTCAGTCTCTACTGTTTGTGTCTATCCGCCGTACGTCTCTATACGAGTACACATGTTCCCTGTCCGTCGGTGGTTATTTCAACAGTAGTGTGTTATTGTTTTATTCTGATGAAAACACGTTTTTCGTATAAAATATTTTGCTGATTTGTGTGTTCTTTTTTTTTAATTTTATTGTTTGTATAGAAATATTACTGGCGGGGCGGGATGGATGGATGGCTGTGCTGAAATTGTCTGTTTCTTTGTCTATTTGCCTGTTCGTTCATGTGTCTGGTCCTCGCTTATTTTGTATTTCTAAATGGGCGATTTTTTGTTCATTAATTTTGGCTTGTTGAATGGTGGCTGACTGATGACGGGCTTAAGTCTGGATTTATTTTTCTTTTTTTTTATTCAAAACTTTCGTTGTAGGTTACTTTTTTACGTTTTCGCCTTTGTTCTTAAGCTTTATTTATTTATTTATTTTTTTCTTTTGGTATTTCACTGCACCAAATCGTTGCTGAATAGGTGGATGCTTGAATGCAAACGTACAAAAGCACAAAGGAATTTTTCATGACTTTAGTTTTGTTGTTGTTGTTGTTGTTTTATTTTGTCGCTGTTGTTTATGTTATACTATCTGTTTGTGAAATTCGTCTGTCCTTAAGGCTGCCTAGCAGGCCCTGACTCAATTGGTAACAAACGATTTTTTTTCCTGTTTGGTTATGTTTCATTTTTAGTTTTACCGATCTGTATTCTTTTGGTTTATAATTCTTACGTAGTCCAGGTTTGTGTTGTTGCAGATTTGTTTGTGTTTTTCAAATCTGGCTGTGGCGCTGCTCAATCAATTTTTTTCTTCACATATTTTTCTTTAGCAAAGACTTAATAAAAACGTGGCCAAAAGCATTTAGTTCAGTTGGCTTGTTTAGAGATCTTGCATGCTGCTAAATTTATTGTTTATCATTGCCTTTTTGCCAACAGATAATACACAATGGGTTGTTGCAGGCATAAATTAGCGATTTCTATTGTCGCGCTATGGCAATTCCTATCTTTCCCAGAAATTAAAGCAGTAATGCTTGGACCATTTCATCTTGAAAGGTAAATTATATGTATAGGGTATTTTTTAAGCCCAATAGAACTTACGAAAAGGTTACCTGTCAAACAAACTGTCATACTGCGCCCACTTTTTGTCATTTATGATCAGTATACTGTGGCAAGTGATCATGAATACATTGACGCTTGAACAACGCTAGCAAATTATCCAGATTAACCTTAAAAATCACACATCAACGGAGTCGATGATTTATCGCAAAATTGTGTTCAGCGCTGAAACCAATCCACAACAGATCCTACAGACTCCATTACATCCAGGAAAATGCACCGTTTAGTGCGGTTTACAAGCTGGTGGGATCACAGCGCTTCGTCATTAACAGCCTAGGTGGCCGTATGGCTGAAGTAATTTTCAAATATTAATGCCGTGTATTGATCTGTCGATTAAAAAAAATTTTTGATTAAAATAATTTACCGGGCTTAAGAAACCACCCTATATAACGATTAGACGTTCAAATCATATCTACACCGAATGGTTAACTTTAATTTTTTTTTGCCAACAATCACTCAGACTTTACCGAAGTCCGGAACTTGTCATTAGAAGGCAAATTGGTCACTTTTCATGTACCTACGGTACGGTCTTTGATGGTATCTCAAAATATGGTACCTTGTAATTATGAAATTCCATCCGACTTGTAAAGGCCTCGATAAGGCGTAAAAAATCACATATTGCCGTTGTTGCAACAGCAGCTGTATTTTTGCTTTATTTCTTCCATCCTATAATCGATTTAATTTCTTTCTCCTCAGAAGTATTACAACATCGTCTGCTTAGCAGACGAGTAGATGTCCTTCATTGGTTAAAGCCCTTAGTAGACTGTATTGTGGTTACCCACCCTGTCTCTGATATATAATTTTTGGGATCTGTTTTTTCTAATGTATTGGGGTTATTAAAGCAGATCGCTAACTTTTCAACCCCCTTTTTTCCTACAATTTATTTCAGGCAAACGATTTGTAATTTGCGATTACCTTACTCTCAATCAAGTCTCGTGCTACCACTAGCCTTTACTATTGACTATAGTGATTTCAGACTGTCGGCTGGTGACTGTCACTCTTCTTCCTCATCATCTTGTAATGGCTAGTATTGGCTTAAGGCATTTATACTTAACACATCTTTGCCCGTGGTCCTAAGTCTTATGCTAGCCAGTGCTGGACATTCACACACAATGTATGCTACCGTCTCAGCCTCTTGCTCAGGAATATCTTTAGAATCCGTCCCGTCACCCCTTTCGAGGTTTTCTTGTCTACCTCTTTACAATTACTCCATTGGGTAATAAACCGAAATTCCTGCAGAGAATAACATCTCCATCCCTGTCCATTCCTGTCGAATTCTTACGGTCTAACGCCTTAGAAGTACCTTTTAAGATTGACCCGTCCACTCGTTTCGAGGCAATCTAGTCCATCTCTTCCGGACTCCTCCTTTTGCCAATTAAAACCGCAGTTTCTTCATAGATTAACATCTCCGCCTCTTGCGAGGCTTCCTGTTTCATCCTTCTAATGGAAAAAAATATGTTCACCCACACAGAGCTCCATATGCACGGGTAAGTCTGTGTTAAAACTGGAAATGGACTGGTATCCACAGTTCACTTCAGACGAAGCATTCGTGCGCAACCCTGGCGTACACAGTTCCACCGTGGGTTAAGGATTTTTTATAAGAGAATGTTAACTTCTCTCCGCTCGACTTATTTAGCCAGATACCTTACAGAGACAGGAACCTGTTACCAGCCGCCGCCATGAAGGCGTATAAGTCAGAACATCTGCCAGTGCACTCAGTTACGGCAAGCCATATCTTTGTGCGTGCAAGCTGACGGCCGTGGGGACCATTACTAATCCACTTATTCCTTAGCGTATGACTAATCCAGTCCCGGTCAATCTGAGACTGGTCTTAGGCTTGGATAAGTGTGTCGGTCCTCATGTTATTATTTGCGCCCTGAATGGCCATGCTGACCGCGTGTACCCACTGTTTCTTATCGAAAGATTAGTCTATGTGGTGTTGTCATAATAGTTTGCTCTAATTAAATTATATTTCGTAAAGCATATACCCATATGCCCATATCCTTGCCAAAAATATATATTCAGTGGAATTAATTTGGATTGATTTTCTTTGTACTGTGCGCATAAAAAACTTATCAAGTACCGAACGACACTGCATTTATAAGGACTGGCTTAAAAAGTACAGGATAAAGGTAAATCTATCGAAATGTGACGTTTTCCCTCAGAAGGCAAAATTGTCCAACAATAACAATAACAAATACTACTGTTCCAGCGGAAACACACGGTAAGTATTTGGGTATCCACCTAGATAGACGTCCAACTTGGTCCCGCCATTTTGAAGCTACAAAGAAGACAGACTAGGATTTTACGAATTATCGTATGCGCCCCCTGGTATATAAGAAATGAAAACATCCATAGGGATCTAAAAGTTCCCACTATCCAAGAAGAAGCTAAAACATACACGTCTAAATACGTAAACAAACTCGTCGTATATCCCAACACTCTTGCAAGCAATTCATTGCAATTTGACGGGCACGAGAGACTAAAAAGAACTGACACATTGAGCCTGGCAAGGCGGCTCTCTCCACCCACTAGTAGATAAGTATTTTTTCAAAAGCGCATCCCTATTTGTTAGTTAAAAGTTCTTGGAATGTGTGTTACTCTGGACTTAATAATCTCGACTGTTAGTAGTAAGCACATGCTCGGATCCAGGCCATTAACGGCCATTAACCTATTCTTAGTTCTATTAAAAGGCGTCCTGCCTGAGGAAAGTTTTTAAAACTTTCGCTTTATTTAAATTTGTTTTTGTCTTTGAAAATACTTACAATCGAATTTAATTTCCCATTTTTTTGTTGCATTCTGTTATTTTAATGCGAATTGATTGATAATCATTCAAAACTCAAAATACATTTAATTGCTTTCACTCGCCTTATTGAATACTTTTGATTTATTTTTAGCTTCTTTCAAGCCATTGTACCTTGGCCTAATTTGGAAAATTGTTTACAAAGAACAAAACTTTGTTTTATATCTCAGAATAATGAACCAAAGAAAGACAGCAAACGGACAGACGGACAAAACAAAAACGACAACTAAGATTTCAACGAAATCAACAACTGAAGTTACCGACTGATGCAGAGACAAAATGTTGAAGAATAAATAAGCGCAGTACGAGTGAGTACGTCTCATATTTTCATCGTCATCATCATTATCATCACCAACAACAAGTTTGCCCGCAAGTTGGCACTTCAACATAGTAACAACGTTTTTCGCATTGTCAGCGTATATTGTTGGTGTGTTGTTGTTGTTATTATTTTTGTGGAGAATATCTTACATAAACGTTTTGTTTTTGTTTACGTTTTCATTCTGCTGTTGCTGTTTTTGTGCAATTTAAGTGCAGAACTTTAATGAAAACAAACTATGTTGTTGTTGCAACTTTGTTCTTAGAAATTTGCGCAAATTTTCCAAATCTCTTAAGTAGCATTTTCATTTGTTGTTTATTATAACGAATATAATTTTTAGAAAATCCAGGGTTTACTGGCTTCTTCTGGTGGTTTCAAAGATGGACTGAAAATACAATTAAACTAAAATGAATTTTAATAAGAATATATAACCATTCATCTACTGCTGGCCACTTCTTGTAGATAAAATACAACACTGCCTTTACAGGATGTGGTCAACATATTTAGAACGGAGTTGCCTTGTTTGATTAATCTGCAGTAATTTATTTAAAAGAAACTATCGTCAATTAAGGGCTTGTTCTCTAAAATCGAGTTTTCAGGAAATAGAGAAGCCGGGGAATTCGCTTTCGTCTTATTATATTGAAACGCTTATTGCCAAAATGCCTTCTTGCTCATGACGGAATCTCTTGTAATTGCTACCATTTGTGTAGGACCTCAGGGCCCTAAGCCGTATGCTAGCCAGTGCTGCACTTTTCACACATAATGTGCGCTACCGTCTCAGCCTCTTACTTAGGAGTATCTTTGAAGATTGACCCGTCCAGCCATTGCAAGGTTTTCACAACCATGTTTTCAGAATTGTTTTTTCTTGGCCAATAAACACCAGAGTTCCTACAGAGATTAACTTTCCACCTCTTGCGAGGCTTCATTGTCCATCCCTATCGGAACCGCACGGTCGTTCTAACGTCATAGGAGTACCTTTAGAGGTAAACTGATCCACTCATCGCGAGTCATTCTTGTCCATATCTCCGGATTCCCTTGGCCAAATAAAACCTAAGTTCCTTCAGAGAATTCATATAATTCCCACGAGTAATGAAGAAAAAGATGTCTCCCCATACAGAGCACTATATGCACTGGTAATTTTGTATTAAAACTCGAAATCGACTGGTATCTAGAGTTCGCATACTAGAGATCAAGCAACCTTTTGGCCACGCATCCCTGACGTATGTTGTTCTCATCGTGGATTAAGGATTTTTATAAAAGAGTGAGTCTTAATTCCTCTCCTCTCGACTGTCAGAACTTCTGACAGTGCACTCAGTTACGGCATGCCATACCTGGGTGCTTGCCAGCGGACGGCCTGGCACTAATATTGTCTTATTCGATGATGTTAATGCTGATATTGCTGTCGGCATTTGACACAAGGTGACACAAAATTAAGTACCCTATCGGAAGGTGGAATAAACTTTGCATTTGTATATATTTTTTACGGAATAATTCGTCAGTGATTTTGCCACCGCGTGAATTATGTCGTCCTTTTACCGGTCTTCCAACGCGCAGTGTTCTGCTTCCGGTATTTTTCCACTCGAATTAAACACACTGAACCAACAAGAGATTCGATTTACAGGAAACATCCCCTAACGGCTTTTTTATGGCTTCTGTTGCAATGTGCGAAATGATTGGCCATTTTACAATTAGACGAATTGGGACTAAAGAGTGCGTGGTTCCTACACACATGCCACGCGACATTTTATGTATCGGTAGGTCAGCGTGTCCAGACCATTTAATCTAGCTTTCTTACGATATTTATTAGCCGGCAAGTTATTCAGATTAACCTCCCCCAGACTTCAATAAAATCGTCAGTACGAAATAAATATTAAAAAAGAACACGCAATTTTCATTTCGGGTCACCTTTTGTAACAGAGACCAAGCACGAGCATATTATTTGTACTCGTATAATTTGTGTGTGAATTTTTTTTAGTTTGTTCTTCGCCGTGCTTAGTTTGTGTCGCTGGGGCGTTTGTTTTGTTATTTACTCTTATTTTAACTTGGTGTTTGCTCTATTGTTTTAAATTACTGAGAAGATGAAGAACACTGATGTTATCACACACACAAAATTGTACACCGTACACGTTTTGCAGCGTTTCCGCCAACCAGTCGTGCTTAGTATTTGTGTCTGCGTGCTTTTTCATTCATCCGTCTGTCAGACAGACATAGACTCTTTGGGGTCCTCTTTTTATGGCTTGTTTTTTTCAACTTTTTTTTTTAATGTTCAGTTGTAGTAAAGCACCATCGGTAGTAACCGGTTGCAGTAATAGTCATATTTTCATGGCCTTTTATTTTAAAAGTTCTCATGAAGTTTTTAAATAATTCTTTGAATCCTTCCTTCAGTGCTTGTTTTTTGTTTTGAAGCCATTTAGGTCTGTATTGTATTTCTTATTTCTTTCATGTGGATTTATACTTGCGAATTGACTTTAGTGCACAACTTAATATTATTTAACATGGTGTTGCTAACACTTAGTTATTAAAAAAAAAAAAAACATCTGTAGGAGGCATATAAGACGTACGTTTTTAAATTTTAAAAAATTAATTAAAATTTTACCCGAAAATTTTGACAAAAAAATAATTTTTCCTAAATTTTTGCAAAAATTAAAAATAAATTTAAAATCAACAAATTTTTTTAACTCTTTTGCTAATTTCATCCCGATTCGTTTTATTATAAAATTGCAATTTATCTGTTGGGGGACAAGGACGTCTTTATGCGCATTACGATTGTTACCAAAAATCGAAACGTCAACGGCACTGAACAAAACTGAATTAAAAAAACAAATATAAAATTCAAGAAAAATTTCCAGCACTTGGGATTTGCCAATCCCGAAAAAGCCCCGGATTTCGCTACTTAGGAATTTCGTAGCTTCTAAAATTCTTTTAAGAAAAAAAGTATCCAGTACTCTAGAATTGACTGCGCGTGCTAAATAATAATATTATTGTCCTATGCACGAGAGTTGTCACTGCTGGACATTGATGGAAAATTGTCGTAGCAGACCGCTTCGACCCACTTCTTTTCCCGAATCTCTTTCGGTCAATTAAAACCAGAGTTCTTTCAGAGAATTTATATATTTCCCATGAGTAATGGAGAAAAAAATATCTACCTACGCAGAGCTCAATATGCACGGGTAAGTCTATATTAAAACCAGAGTTCGCAAACTAGATACCAACCACCCTCTGGATCACGCATCCCTGCATTTTGTGTTCGAACGTAGATTATGGATTTTTATTAGAGATTGCTGCCATCGCGAAGGGGTATAAGTCAGAACTTCTGACAGTGCACTTAGTTACGGCACGTCATACCTTTGTGCCTGCAGCTGACGGTCCGTTTTGACCGATACTATTTCGAAAGCGAAAAGAACACTGCGACATTTAATTGGCGACAAACCCCAATTAAGCGATCGGCTTCGATTTAAGGTTTCTATAAATCATTGCTTGCATATACTTTTTAAATGTAATACGTCGTAGGTGATCTATTTTCCAGTCTTACGGTTATTATTTTTAATTTATAAAGAAAAAGTGACCTTCAAAACTTATCTAGGGGCTTCAAATCTAATGCACTAATCCTCAACGTGGGACAAGTAGCGCCCAATCTTTCCTTTAAATTTTAAGTTCTGTGTAGCATATCTGAAAGCTTATACATTTAGGGCAAAAAAAGAACTTGAAATCTTCGAGCTACTTGAGCTACTAACTCAATTGAAAAGGTAAATATCACATGAGATAATTTGTTGCACCCTCCCAATTATCAGTGACACTGTGAGTGATCTTATAAGTTTTCTTTAATAAAATCCACAATTAAAAATATTGACATGAGAAAACCGCCCGTACCTGATCATATTACAGGATCAATTAAAAGAAACTTTCCTACTTCTGATATGAGAATTATACTATTTATAATTAATGTCATGTTGCGAGTTAGATTTTGAAGATGTCTGAAATCGTTCAGACATCTTCC
This sequence comes from Phania funesta, assembly GCA_963932375.1. Lineage (NCBI taxonomy): Eukaryota > Metazoa > Arthropoda > Insecta > Diptera > Tachinidae > Phania > Phania funesta. The sequence continues at coordinate 93,851,447 of OZ010653.1, read as the reverse complement.
CAGGCATTTGATAAAGTCTGGTGGCATGGTGGACCACTCACTAAAATAGCACAAATTCTCGAACTCCCACAAGTTTTTGAAGAGCTATTTGGCCGATAAGACATTTAAAGTAAATTGAAAGCATCAATTTTCCAAAAATGGAAAAATCACAGAAGTTACAAAGAAGACAGTCTAGGAATTTACAATTTATCGTCTATGCACCAACTTTCTTCTTCTGAATTTATTGCAATTTAATGGGCACCAGAGACTAAGAAAAAAAAGACAGGTTTGAATAAAATAAATTATGGGGTGTTCGTTTCTTTAATAAAATGTTGCCCTCTCATGCTTAACACGCCTTTAGTGTTTGGGGTATTATACTATTATTAAGAGTAAAATATGAAAACCGCCACGTTTTGTGGGCGTAAACATATTTCGAGGATAAGAAAAGGGCAAAAATGTAACATTTTTTGTAGAAACGAAAACACCAGTAATTATTACATTGGTAATCATTAACAAATAATAATGCAGAGCAAAGATTGTTAGTTTCTTTTAGAAAGTTTTCATAAAAAAATCACCCTTTAAATATTTAAACCATGTTCCTAAAAATCTTATTTCCTGATAAATAATCTCACCTAAATTTGTTCAAATTATAATAATTGAAATTTTCAGATTTCGGTTGCAATGAAACAATGTGCAATTGCATTGATTTCTGACTGATAAAAAATTGCTGTTCTCGTTACGTTGGTAGGCAAGTTATGGCAGTATTTTATTACGTTGGTGAGCTGCATTTTAATGAAACTACTCACCAGAAAACCAGAAATATGCAAGCGTTGTTGCTGTTTTTAGTAACTTCAGTGAAGGTCAATGTTCGTTCTTTAGCTGATTTTTTTATTTTTTTTTGTTCATTGTTAAATAATAAACTGTTTAAAAGCTTTACCTCCGATTTCGGCTTCTCTGTATTACCAGTTTTCAACAGGCTGTTTTATTTTTAGTTTTAAGTATTTGTGGTTAAGTCGCCCATAGAGCTGGTATTGTTTGGGGTTACACAATTTTTTTGTTTTAATACAAATAATCAAATCTAAATTTTTAATATGGAAATATTGTGTAACATCATGTGTTTAATACGAGTGCCTTGTATAGTGGGCGAAATTTACTTAGCCACACATGGTTATTTTTATTGGAAACAACATTTTTTTTAATTTAACCAGAAATTATTTTATACCTTTTTTTCGTTCGTTACATAAACTGTGAAGTACAAATAAAAGAAAATTATACAATTAATATTGTTCTCTCGCAATTAAAGTTCACAAATTAAAAGTGTTATACAATATTCAGACATGCCCCTCAATTGCTCAATTAGGAATTTCACGCAATTAAGGCCTTAATTGAGCTCAATTAAAGCCTTAATTGAGCTCAATTTACCATATGTGAACTTATATAATAAATTGAGCAATTAGTATATAAATTTTTTTATTTTTCAGATTGAGATTTTTATTAAAATTTATAATTTTTATTAAATTTCCAATTCTTTGGTTTTTAATTTTTTTTTTAAATTCGCAATTTGTGATTTTTTTTATATATTTGTTAAACTTCGATTTTGTTTTTCATAAGATATAGATTATTCGACAAAATTAGTAAATTGTGGCGAAATTCGCCTTTTGGGGGTGAATGTTCAACATTTTATTTTTTCAATTAAATTTCGGTTTTTCATTGAATTTTTTTGTCAAAAAATATTTATTATTGAAGTTGTTCGATTTTGTGGTGAATTTAAAACTTCGGCAAAATGTCGAATTTTTTTTCAATATTTTTGTGAAATTTCGGTTTTTGGAGGTATTTGGTTTTCATTGTTAGTTTTGGAAATTTCAAGTTTTTTATTTTTTATTTTTGAATTCGGGCGAATTTATACCAAATTTAATAAGATTCAAAATGGGAATTTTATGGGCTTGTGTGAAAGCGTTTTCCCGCAAGAGGAAAAATACCAAAAAGCCATATTTTGGAAAATTGTGAAAATGAATAAAGATCATAAACATCTCCAAACGCACTGATTAAATAGGCCATGTTTTAAGATATAGCTTGTCCAGTGCTGCCAGAAAGTTGATTTCAGACGGACATTGTTAATTTTACTTGCCTACCTATAAGGATCCAAAATATACATATTTACTTTGTTGGGTCGGAATCGAATATTGTAAAAGTTATTAACAGAATGACAAACCCGCACACACCCTTTTTATTTAAAATGTCTTTTTTAAAGCCGAATTTCCCCCCATTTTTCTTAACTCACAAACACAAGCTTTCACGAATAAAATTAACACAGGCTCAGATGTCAAATGCTAATTGAGTAAGATAAATTGCATATGTGTGAACATAGTATTACTTTCTTTAGAAAGTGTTAAAGAACAGCAGCCAGCTGTACTTGCGCATTATGTTTATTTTAAGGACAGTAATACGTCTCCGATAAACCGTCAAGGCCAACCAGATTATATTCAGGATCAACAAGTTTTAACTGTCGAAAATTAATGAATTAAAACAGGAAGACATCATATCTCGTTTTTGGCGACATAAATTTCTTTTAAGATTTTTTGTAATCACGGTTCTGTGTGCACAATCCACAGGTGCTGTAAGGCCTCAAAGGGAATATTCGACCAAAGAAATTGTCGCCCAATTTCGGCAGAATGACTGATTTCAATGCGGTAAGAATGGTCATAAACAATAAATCTGAAGCATTAATATTCCAATACAAAACGGCTTGCTAAGTTTTTGTATCAGGTGGTTTAAGGATGCGCAGTACAAATTTTAAATTGACAATATTGTGGTTTCCTGTGACAGAAGGTTTGACAGGTCGCGGTTGCTTCGGGGAGCGACATTCGCAAATCTATCCGACCGATTATTGCAAGAAATATATTACGAACTCAGGAAGCGAAGGATGTGTACTGCGCAGTGTTGATAATGATTCAACTGCGTCAGTTTGTCATGGTGCCCAACAATTAAAGTCCATCTACTTTAAATTAATCTACTGCCGCATACTTTATGGGTCCCTTCTTTCCTCGAATTGATTTCAGGCAACCGATTTGTAATTTACTTACTTTCATTGACACTCATGCTAACACTATACTTTACTCTTGACTGTGGTGATTTTAAACTGTCGACTGGTAGCTGTCAGCCTTCTGGCTCATCACGGAGTCTCTTCTAATTAATAGCATTTGTCTAAGGCTTATATCCGCCATGGCATTTACAATTAAGCAGTGCATGGCCGTAATCCTAAGCCTTATACTAGCCAGTGCTAGACATTCACGAAACAACCACTCTTTCAGCCTCTACCTTACAAATATCTTTGCAGACTGACCCGTCTACTCCTTGCGAGCTTTTCCTGCTTATCTCTCCAGAATTCCTCCATTGGCCAATAAACACCGGAGATTAACATTTCCACCTTTTTTGAGTCTTCATTGACCACCCACTTAGATCTCTAATATGCACGTATATGTCAGTATTACAACTGGAGATCGACAGGTATCCAGAGTTCGCATACTAGAGACCAAGCGCCTTCTTGGCCACGCAGCCCTGGCGTATGCTGTTCCACCATGGATTAGGGTTTTTATTAGAGAGTGGTAACATCTTTCCCCTCGACTTATTTACAAAAACAAAGCTTACGTTATGTTTTGGAATTTTATATTAACAAACTGCGGCTATTTAAATATTGATCACTGTACATTAACAAACAATGTGGGTTGCATTTATAAAAAATAAAATAAAGAATGAGCATAATAAACATATTTTTCATTAAATTAAACAAGTATAATCTCAAGATTTGATTAAAAAATGCGATTTATTTTAGCGAGTTTGCATGAAAACAATGAATGGTACAAAGGTTTTCCTGGGGGTGGGTTGGATCATACAAGTATTTGTAATTGTTGAAGGTCGAAATATTTATTTTTCAACTTCATGAACTGCCAAGTTTTTATACAACTTGAAATCTATAGGAAATATTTGTTTATGTTCTGTGTTGCTCAAAACATGCAACAGAAGGAAAATTTTAGCTCACCGCTATTTTCTTAAGCAAATGATGCCACAATATTTTCTTGATTGAAACCAGAGAATGACAATGAGTACTCCAAAGAAGAGTACATGAGTATATACTTTAGTTTTTTTGGGTATTGTGTATACTCATTATCATAAGCAGCTATGAGTATATTCAATGCCCATACAGAACAGCACATATATGTACTTCGCATACACAAAAAACTTAAATACTCATAAGTATGACTACAAAATGCTAGGTCTGTTCCAGGTGCATAACAAAACAGTCCGAATTAGTCCAAACACGTTCCAGATAACAATGTTTGTGCAATTTTGAGAGAAAATAAGAGAGTAAAATTTTTCAATTCCTGTACAAAGTCGTACGAACTTTTTCTTTGGGTAAGTTCGGACTAGAATTGAATTATCAGCTGTTTTTTGTTTATATTTAAAAATCAAAAAAATGTTTAAATAAAGGAAGAAAGTTTTAAAATTAAAAAGTTTTAAAATTAAATTTTAAATTTATTAAAAACCAAAACGGAAAATTTTTCCAATAAACTTGATGTTGTAAGTATATATATTTGTACATATTTATCACTTTATTTAATAAAAAACTGATTTTATCGATCAGTTAAGAAGTTATGGACAGCTGATGCCAATGATGCAAATGTTTTGCTTTTAAAATATTATGAATTTTAAGCGTATAAAATTACTAAAATAAAATTTATTTGAGAAAGTAGGCACCATTAGTATTTAAAGATGTTCAATTGTGGTTTTTTGCGTTCCAGTAATTTCGGACAACTTTGACACATTCAGAGAGTAATTTTCTTTTTATTATTTATTCATGGAAAATGAAAATATTCCAGCTCAAATATTTTTTATATTTATTTTATTTGTTTCTCTGCGTGTCCATGGCTGATTTTCTTGTTAATAATATTAAAAAAAATCAGTCAGTAATAAAAATGTCATTTGCAAAGTCGCTCAAATGAAGAAAAAATCGAACAAACAAAAAACAAGTAACAAAAACTAATTAGGGAATTAATGGAAAGGGAACCAAGGGAAACCCTTGGTTTTAGAAAGAATTATTTTATGTGTATAATTAAGAAATAGTTCCTTACGTATAAATTACAGCTATGCCTTTTTTATTGGTATTAAGTTTGTGTTAGTAGATAGCTTAAATAATATACAGAAGTGGAGTAAACATGTCTTTTCATTGCTGAGTTTTAACGTTACCAATATAAAACAATTTTGCAGAAATCAAAAATATTTTCACCTAAGCCAAAGTACAACCACTATTTATTTCTTATAAAAACAATTTAAAAATATTGTATTCGACTCTGGACACGTAAACGTTTATTAAGAAATATTTTTTGTACAAATAAAGTCGAGAATGCTTTAATTTCATTTACCATCCCTGCGAATATGTTTCAAGGCCGCTACATCAGCGTAATAGTTGTGTATGTTCTCACGTATATTCGACTCATATGTATAGATATTGCAAATACCCAACTTTTTACTTATACTCCTTTGGACTGCGCAATTTCACCCATGTGTATACTTATTGCCATTGGTTGGTCACACATATCACACTCTACTCAACTTGTTTAGAATGTGATGAGAATGGCTATTATTTAAACTGTACGCATAGTCATTCATACTCATATGATTGCTAATACTCAAAGAATACTCAAAATTATACTCTTGCCATTCTCTGATTGAAACTACATTTAATAGTATCCCTAATTCGTCCAAAAGTCCATTTGCTAAATGAAATGTTATATTATTACAGACATGGAAAATGCTATAATTTCTAAAAACACATATAAAAATTACCATTTCAATTTTCCAAGCCTAATTTGTACTATACATCTCCCTACATTACTGTCAAAAACTCAGCATGAAAAGCTAAAGATCCGATATATTACATGCCTAAAGTAGAGCTGCAAAACTATCGATAGTCGGCCAACTTGTAACAGTATCGATACTATTGAATTCTTAGAAAAATTCTAATTTTAACCTTGCATCTATAAGAAGGATTACGATTTATTAAACAAATCGTAAATGGAATTTTGTTTAATATAAACATTTTTTTTTTGTATATTAGAATTTAGTTTTATAATGTTTTATATCTCGTTTTTATTAAAAGTCAAAGTTCAATTCTTCAACACACAAAACTTTAGTTACAATTTTATTTCAAGACAGCTTATTAAAACAAAAAAACCGAAAATCCAAACACTAATGCCGGCTGCCCACGAAGGAACATTAAAGGCAACATATGCATGTATTATTTAATGTTGCATCGCCTGTAGCTATCTTTCTTGTTTAGTTTTTGGTTACCAATATCAAAATTGTTTGACATATTATTTTCTGTATTGATGGTTAATGTTTTGTTTTTCTTCCGCCTATATTTGTTTAGCAGTATATACGATGTTTACACAGATCTGATGTTCCTTTTTTGGTTTAGTCTGTGGTTGCTTAGTCTGTATCCAAAAAACTAGGTTTCTTAAACATATTTTCTCTAATTTTACGCCGCATGAAGACGGCATATTTCACCGACGATTTGCTAAAAGAAAGCGGAGATGTGAAAGAAATCTGCCGAAAGGTTTATTTCAAAGACGCCGTCAACCACTTCTTATTGACCACTTTTACTTAGTTAACGATTTTTTTGCCGATAGTATCGCTATCGGATAATAAACATTGAAAGCCCGCTAAAAATAAAATTATCAATAGTACTATCAATAGTTTAGCAGCTCTAGCCCAAAGTCAAAAATATTATTGACTGCACTCGATAGAGTGTAGATCTCAAAGCAATTGTTGTCAGTTTTAAACCACGTGACGGCTCCATATTCATATTTCTCAACATTGAATAAAGTTTCATTAATAGAATATGCATAAATGACGCCGTTAAAATTTTGATCAACTTTGATGTAATCTTATGTTTTAATTTTGACGTCCATTACGATTTATATGATAACAAGAAATAATAAATAACTGTGTAAATATTTACATATTTATGTTCATAAGTGACTAAATTAACACACCATATAATCATAACAGTGTCAATTAACAATTTATTAATTAACAAGGTGTTAATAATTAATTAATTTTATTGCTATTGAATAATGTCTAAAGTTAAGCGGCTAACACTTGAATTTATAATATGTATGTATGTGTCTAAATAAACATACATAAATCAAAATAGAAATAATAAAGAAACTGCAAAAGGAATTACGGGTGAACAGAAGATGTCACATGACCTTCAACAAAAATCAATCAGAAAAAAACCTTGACCTTGTGTAACATTTTATTAGAAAAATATTTGTTGAGCAAGTTTACAATTTTATGTAACAGTAACACCAGACCGGCATCAAAAACAAAGCAGAACACCGGTAGAAAAAACCATAACAAAACAATTATAGCAACACTTGTTTCTAGAACGTGTGCGTTTAGTATGTTTGTGTGGTACTAAATTATAGTGTTGCCAGACTAGTGTATGTTATAAGTTTCATATATTTTAAAACAAAATACCCAAAAGTTTATTCTGTTTAATAATACTATACAAAAAAGGAATAAATGTGAAAAAAGTTAAAAAAAGAAATAAAAAAATTACTTATGCTAGTTTATATAAACCAATTATTAATATTATTATCTTAAAGATCCCTAAAATAAGCTCAATTTATTACAATCGTCCCTGTTCTGTATTCGGAGTGGAATGAGGTATTGTAAAACCACTCGGAATTTAATAATTCGGAAATAAGCTATTCTGCATTTTTCAATTATTTATTTTTCGAAATTATTAGACAGTGTTTATAAAAACTCATAATATCGCAAACGTTAATTGGCAAACATTCTCTTTTCAGGCATCCCATATGCATTTTATTGTGGAAAATAAATAAAAATTTAAAAGAAACCTTTTCATAATTTGATTTTTGTTTTGAAGTTTGTAAAATATAATTTTATTTCCTGACGATGCTACACAAAGGCGTACGAAATATCGAACATAATAAAGTTAATTTTTATCATATACATATATAAAAGAGAGTGATGTTAGTTACTACGCTTATAACTCAAGAACGCCTGGACCGATTTCGATGATGAGTACCAATCCGGTTAGGTCTCCACCCAAAAAAGGACAATATCCAAGAAAATTCCGCAAATTTTCCCGAAAAAAAAATATGAAGAAAATTAATTTCCCCATACATTTTCTATGGAGCGATTCTACAACGCCATCTTAACTCAAGAACCCATAAAAACGAACATTATTTCAAATGCTTGTTCCGGTATTGCCAGTAGATGGCGGTGTGTACTCATACGAGTAAGTACACACAAAGTACTGGCAACGAGAAGTATCACTTTAAAGCCGGATTTTATTATTATTTTAGATTCATCAGCGGAGGGACGTGGCAAATGAGTTGTTAAGAGCAAGAAAGCAGAAGGTATATGTATAGTACTGACGGAGACAGATATCAAATTTTATCTGCATTTTTCATTTCAGTTTCATTGGTAGAGGGATTTGATCAATGTATGTTTTAGTCCTAAATACATCTATAGTACAGATCATGGGTCATTTTTAGGCAAAAAAACGTTTGCCGGGCCAGCTAGTAATATAAAAATTTTTATTAAAGACCTAGAGCTTGAGAAGTTAATCGAACATGACGTCTAAATAAAGTTTTAATTGAAGAAACCCGGATTCTAATTCTTTCCGCCAACCTTTTTTAATCTAAATAAAACCAAAAACGGTAGAAATTATTCGGAAGTGGAATGCAGAGCAATTAAAACATTTCGAAATATCCACTTTGGAATAAAATATTGCGGATTCGGAATACAGGACAACAAATATAGAATTGTTAATGTGTATATAATTTCAAAACACGACTTAATGGTTATGAACTGAGCCACGTCTATGGGATTCACCGGGTCGGGTCATTCTCATTCTCTCAGTGGTTAGGATTTTTTTTTGACATTACACTACGTTCGAATAAAATAAACTATGATAATATGCGACCACCAACGCTGTCACACGCATTTGTATTGGTAGCAATTTTAAGACCATGGCTGCCTCGGACTTCTTCTTACCTCTTACTAAGGGGTTCCGAGCTTTCTAATCGTCTGCTGTCAATAGCTATTCTATTGGCAGCTTGCATTGCAATGCAATGACACATCAATCTTGCACCACAATTTCGTCATCTCGTCTCTGTCCATGGCATACATCGCGGAGCTACTGGTTCTCGTGGTACCAGTGTGCAGTTACTTGTTAATCCTAGAAAGTCCTACCTTCTTCGAGGTTTAGGCCCCAGCCATTCCCTGAGGACCGGTTACCTCATATTCCTGGTAAGCAATACATCAAGGCGGCGGGATCACTAAGACAACATGCTCCCGGCATGTCAATGCTTCTACGATTGGGTATGTATGGTAACATGACAAAGCGAAGGTTCGAATTGAGTAACTTATGGTAATGTTCTATGTGTTTTATTTCCACCCAGTCATACTGTATGTGCGTCTAATAGAACAAGTTTTCTAAGCCCGGTTGAACTTTATATTGTAAAAAATAACACAAAATTAAATACTAATAAAAAAGTTTCTGTATTCGAAAGATCAATCAATACATGGCATTAACATTTGAAAATAATTTGGGGCATATAGCCATGCACGGACATTGCTGGCCGTATGTTACGATGAACACGAACAATGTTGGGCTTTAAGGCGTCAATTGTTGCTCGTTTACCAGCATAAACCAGTGGCTTCCCGTGGCCCCACAGAAAATAATCGAGAGTTGTCAAATCGCAAGACCTTATAGGTCAACTGACAGGTGCATTTCTCGAAATCAACTTATCGCCAAATTTTGATTTCAATAAGTCGAAGACTGCGGTCGCCATGAGACACTTAGCGCCTCCTGTTAATATCACGTCTCGCCCGTTCCAATGCCGTTTTGAAACAAAAAATCGTTGGTCATGGTGCGGTAAGGATCCGTAACGCGAGCTGCGCCTTCATTTTTAAAGAAATAAGGTCCAATAATGCCACCAGCATATAAACAGCACCAACAGATTTACTGTTCTGGATATACATGTATTGGAGTCTGTAGGGTCTTTTGTGGTTTGGCTTCCCTCTATATGCTGCTATTTTGTTTATTAAAAACCCCGTTGAGCCTCATCGCTGAACACAATTTTGCGATAAAACATCGGCTCAGTTGATGTGTGATTTTCAACGTTACTCTGGATAATTTGGTAGCGTTGTTGAAGCGTCAATGTATTCACGATAATTTGCCAGCGTATATTTATCATAAATGTCAAAAAGTGAGCGCAGTGTGATAGTTCGTTTAACAGTTAGCCCTTTCTTAGGTTTTGTCGAGCTTTTAAAAACACCCTATATTTGTTACTTCGTACTTGGGTGGCCATATTTGTCTTGTTGTAAAAATTGTAAAATTAGGGAGAGCTCCAATCTCCTTCGTTGAAAAAACTTTAACCACCGACGCAAATTAAGTTTGGAAATAGCATGATAAAGTTTGTGTAATATTCTCCATTGTTTGCCCTTTGTTTTCGACCACAGTTAATGTAAATTACTACTTAGAAGGGATTGACTTCTTTTCCCAAGATAATCCATCCTTAATTAAGTTTAAAGCTGAAAACAAACAACTCTTTAATACGTGTAAATATTTTTTTCAGTGTATACTGGCTTTGGTAAAGTGTAACGCCTTAATAAATTAATTTTCTAGTTAAAAAGCAGGGACACTTACCATGTGTTCCTGCGCGACTACCGCAATGTTTTAAGTTTTATCCATGAGAAAAAAGGGTTTCACGAACGACCAAAAAACAAAGCAACAGGCCTTTGCGTTTTTTTTTTGTACTCTATTCCAATTATATTGTAAAAAAACAACTCGCCTGCACTTTAAATGGAAATTTATTTAAGGCACAAAACAGATCTTCAAAGTATTTTGTTTAAGAATTTTAATAAGTTTTCATTATCATGCCTGTGTAAACAAGACAAGAAGACGTACACATGCATCATAAATGAATTGTTTGTTGTAATTAAATATACACTGAAACATTAAGGGGGATTAACAATTAAACCATACATATGTAAGTACATACATTTAAATATAAACGATATCGATCTGAAAAATCCTTTAACAAATTTATTTGGCAATTTTCTAAGCAGCGTGAAAAGAATGGCAAATCATGCTTGCTAGATAAGTGAGCTAACTCTCTTACTGGGAAGTTTTAAATAATCAAATCCCCAGCTGCACCATTAACGGCTTGCCTTACAATGCAATGCCTCATTAATCATGCAATTTAATATTCTCGCGAATCGGGTGTAAACCATAGCCGCCAACTTACTCCCCCTTCACCGTCCAGGGGTACTGTTTCCTGTGCTATCAGTCAATTATTGGTCTAAATTCGAATATCCTTAAGTTTCAGTTTTAAGCCCTGGATTTTCTCAAAAGAAAACATGCCCTTGGTGGGATCCACAAGGCGGCAAGATCCAAGATATTTACATGTGTACCCGCAAACGTTGCCACAATCTCATGGAGATCTTAACACCGGGTGTATTAAAATGCGACCGCCAACGCCGCCATACATATAGATAGAAATTGAAGATAATGGCTGCCTGGATCCTGAACCCACCTCTTGCCGAGGGATTCGGAGCTACCCATTATCCTGCTGTCATTAGCTATTCTATTGCCGGCCTGTGTTGCAATGCAACACCATATTGATACTGCGACAAGATCTTCCCGTGATTTGGGTATAAACCACAACCATCAATTGCTGTCCCGAAGGGCCTCGTTAACAACCAGCCTTGGGGATACTGGTTCCCCTGGTCGAACTTGGAAAGTCTTACCTTCTTCCAGTTTCAGGCCCCAGGCAAGTTTTGGGGACTGGTACCACCATTTCTTTCGGTATCAATACATCAAAATGGAGGGATCACCAAGAAGACATGCCTCCAGGGGCATTACAAGGCGACAATTTGCGCTGAGTTATTGGCACAAACGAATAACTTCACATTTTTCCTGACCAAGACATTGGTTTTTAGCGTGAGTTAAATGGACCGCCAAACTCTCCTCTCGATACGCTCAATATATTTCCTGATGAAACCAAGATTAGCTTTTGCATTTTTGGGGAAACAAACTCAAAATCACTGGGACATATAGAAACATTAACATTAACTCGGGAGCAATTGTCGTCTTTACAAGATTGTATAACGACGATACCACTGGACCGTAACCGGAACCGTGCAAGTCTTGTACAGATTTGATCTTCATTGCTGAGCGGAACTTTTTCCAAAAAACCACAGCCGTATATAAGCTTTCATAAGGCCTACTTACACACCAACAATGACGACTGCAACACAATTAGCCAATTCACAAAGTCTTCTAAAGTGATAAGTAAAAACGAACTAATCACACAATTACGAACAATAAAGAATATTATATGACAATACAATATATTATATTTATATGAAAACATTTTTATGACCGTCATAAAATTTTACGAAATACAACAAATATGACACAAATATGACACAATGTGTATTGGCTGAATACTTTCCTTTGAACTACAAACTGAATGTTCAATGGGTAGGTGATGGCAAAAATCTAATTATTCGATTAATTATATGATTGACTGAGCCTAGAAATGATTAATTGCAATTAATCGGAAAAAATAATCGCCTATTCGATTAATTTAGCTTAGGCTGAGAATGAACAATAATAACATAGAAAATAATATGCAAAAAGCATAAAAAAGTGTATTAAAATTCTTTATATTTTCAAATTTTAAGAGATTTTTTTTTAAATTGATTTGTTTAAAATAGAATTTAAAAATACGAGTTTAGAAAAGCGCTTTGTAGTCAAGCTATTCCTTTTTTCTGTAGGGTAATAAAAAGTGGGTAAAGGTTAGGGTATCACTGTTCTCATTTCAACCAATGCATTAACCACATTTCGTTTTGATGCGATAACTGAAGCGATGAAAAAGAAGCTTAGCTCATCTTGAAGATTTGTAAAGTCAATGCCTTTTTTCGCTTTTAATCCAAAAAGTTGTGGAGAGACCATACATTGAATTCAACATCTATAGAAGATGTGTTGCTTCCACTATTAATACTGTCGTCTTTACGAACATTTTCAATCATTTCACTTCGTACGTCATCATCACTGATGGATTCTAGTAGAGTAGTTGCAGCCGGTAAAAATGATTGTTATATGTATAACTCTAAACGGGCGTTCCTACTAGTTCAGAATAGTTATTTTTAATTGATTTGCCACAAGAAAAAAATGATTAGCTGCATATTATTTGTTGCGATTATTTTGGAAATAATCGATTTATCCTCGATTAATCGAAAGAGAAATTTCTATACAATTAAATCGTTAATCAGAACAAAGTAAAGTGGTAGAATGTCACAAAATAATATTTATTATAAGATCCAATTATTCGATAGCGAGGTTTAGTTGGTAAGTCATTGCATTTTAAAATTAAAATTGCAACCTCGACCTGCCACAAAATGTAATCATTTCAATTAAAATCTTATATCGAAAATATACTAAACAAGTTATAAAAAGAAGTAAAAAAAAAGTTACTTTTCAGAGTTACCTCGTAAAAATGTCAAACACGTTTAGAATACAAACTCATCTCACCGGAAGCAAGAAAACAACTTGTTAAAGCAATTGATCATCAACTTATTTTTTTTTTTTTTCGTTTATACTAATGAAATTTATTACTTTAATAAAAAAAATACCCAACCGACAGCAATCTAAAGATACCCAAAACTTATGAAAAGTCGCCAAAGAACATGTTGCCAACAATTCGTTGTAATTAAAAATTCTGTGGAAATATTTATTCATACAAACGAACTCATAATGTTCGTCCAACTAAGACAAGTTGTTGAACTTCGAAGAAATTCGATCAAAAGCAACAAAGCTTTTGTTTTATTGTTTTTTGATTGTATGTATGAATGTGTGTGTATGAGAGTGCAGTTAATATTAACCAGCAGTTTAATTATTTTGTAACTGTTTTCGGATCAGACCACTTTTGCCACATTTGAGGATTTGCAAGTGTTTCCACAAATTTTGCCGTTTAAGCGTTTTTTGCTGAAATTCCACTCATTACCTTTCCAAAGATTCATTTTACAGACTTCCATGGTTTCATAAAAATATCTCTTGCATATCTTATTGGAAGGTGTCCAATACCAGGTGCATATTCCATCTTTAGCTAAAGTGAGGAATAAAGTGACCTTCAACTATTATTCGTTATTACAACTTTCTTGTAAAATAAAATTAATCTCTTTGAAAATATAGCAGCACAAAAGCGAAAACCGACTAACTTTTATTTATTTGTTTTTTATTTTCAAACATATTTTCTAGCGCGTTAATATAAAATAAGCGCGGTCTCTTTTCCATTCTTATTTTTGATTTGCCAACTTAATTTTGTTCTTCAAAATATGGCAACTCAAAATTTATAAACCTCACATTAAAAGTTAAAGTTAAGCACATCTTCCCTTTAGCTTATCGGACAGTTTTATCTTAAAGTACACTCATAACAATGAAAAACTAATTGTCCGATAACATCCTAACTTTAGCTACTGGCTAGTTGTAATAGTGACCCTAAGAATGCGCATAATGTGAATGAAATACAATTATATAGAGGGAGTGGGGTGGCCATCTTAAGGTGAAATTTGTAGATTTTTGCTAATGGGTCTGAAACTATGATTTTTAGCGAAAAAAACCTTCATAAAAAAATTAAAGCTGACAAAATTTTCTACAAAAAAGATCCTCATTATTTTGCAGTTTAAGGCCAAGAAAACACACGAAAGAAAAAACTTCCTTTATTTAAATTTTATTACATTTTTATAGGGTGATTTTTAACGGTATGATTTTTGAAAATTAAAAATTTGCGATGGTGAATGAAATATTTATTTGGGTCGATAAATGACTGCCTGCCAGTTACTTTTTAACACGTTGTCACCGGTGACTGATACCGACCTTTCCGTTTAGGCCGCGTCAGTCACCGGTGACTGACAGTATAAAATATGATAATAAAGGTAAAAAACTTTATTCTAGTTTTTTGACTGTTATTATTATTATGATGTCTAATTTTTCTGAGCTCCAGGTCATCAATAAAATCTTCCTTATTATAAATTATAATAAATATTAATTTTATTTTTTCCAATATTTCGCTACGCCTTTGTGTAGCATCGTCAGGAAAAAAAAGGCGTAGCGAAATATTGGGAAAAAAAAGGGAAAATAAAATTAATATTTATTATAATTTATAATAAGGAAGATTTTATTGATGACCTGGAGCTCAGAAAAATTAGACATCATAAAGGTAAAAATTTTAAATTTTTTCAGATAACTTTAATGGATTTTATTGAAACAAGGTAAAGATAAAAAATCATTGCATGGTAATTTGCACCATTGTCTGTAACATTGCGCTTTTCATCGTCCAATCACAGGGTAACCAGATGGTGAAAACTTTGACACATCAAAAATAAAAAACTCAGTGTCTGTTAGAATGAAAATATATTTGTTTCTTTTTTGTGACGAAATACAGAAAAATAAACCAAACATAAATCTAATGTGAATAAGTGCAAATTTTAAAAAGTAAAATAACAATATTCTTAATAAGTTTCATTATTTGTTTTAATAAAAAAAATTATATTAAACAAATTTAAAATGTGTTTAAGTGCATAACCCTCCCTTATACTTACCAAAAAAAATGTGTTTTAATAGCACCAAAAATAAACACGGCAAGAAAATCAAAATAAATACAAAGACCTAAAAACAAACCTAAAGTTCTGAGGGAACGAGACGGATAGAGAAAAAGAATATTGTCGTTTCACCTCTGTTTACTACTTTGTGGGTCCAATGACGCCACCGGACCGCAGACCGCATCAAACTGTGCATCTTTCAGGGTGCCTTGGCAGCTCTTGAACTGCCTCTAGCTGCTCTTAACATCAAATTCGGCAATTCTGAAGACAAGTTTACGATAGAAAACACATTTCTGACACAGCATGAATTTTGAGAATAAAATTCAATGATTTGTAAGCAAGCGTTGTTCGTTTGTTATCCATGGTGAAATGGCAAACCTTACCGAACATTTTCGCCATTGCCACATGTCACGAAATTTTTCTTACACTAAAAAAACCAAATAGCAACAAGTCACCCGATTAATAAAGCTTTTTAATATTTTTGGCTATTTGTGCAAGTTTGACGTTTATTTATCGAGACAAACAGGTTTCGGCTATGTGCCATCTTCAGTGTCATTTTTCGTTTAGAGAAGTTTACATCAATTCGTTAGTGTTTCATTGTTTGTCAGATATCTATTTGTCACGTAAGGCTCGCAAGTCGGGTGTTTTGTACGGATTGGTAGATGTAAATGATGACTGTTTTATTGGTTTGTATTGCATCAGAATTTGTGTTTGCGGATGCCAGGTAGATGTTATAGACACTTTTATTCACGTTGCCACCTGTAATTGGGACCTGGTAGCAGGCCGGCTGTTGTATAGATAAGACGATTGTAATTACTATTTTATTGCGTCAGAATTTGTGGTGCGGACGGCATGTCAGGCTTCTATCCGAGCATCCTATTTTGCTGTATAAGATTTTGTTTCTATTCTGCATAAATCGAATCTGAATTTGTATTAGAAAAAAAGCATTTTCCCACATAAGTACGATACGAAATAATTCAGCTGACTGAAATAGTAGAATAGTAGTGTTTTTATTTTATATGAATTAACGATAAACAAAACGAACAAATCACAATAAACTAACACTTCAACAAGTAAACATAAATCGAGAAGCGGATGACGCAATCGCTCTTTTGATTCGATTTATGTATGCAACAACAACAATAAAAAAAGAAATGAGTAAACATTAGACTCTTCAAAAACTTCAATAAATTCGATTAGAATTTCCTGTTGCCTATCTCCGCAATACTTTGACGGTTCGTAGTAAACCACAATGAAATAAGATTCGAACAAATCACGGGAGTATGAAAATGTTCAATTTCATGTGATTTGTGTGCGCACAGCCCCATCTAGTGACAAGAGGTCGAGCACGAACAAATCACACACAAATCATAAGTGTATGGTCGGCTTAAGAAATCATGCACGTTTAAATATAAAACAAAAATTAAATGTTATTGATTCCAAAGCCATCATAGAATTTTAAGAAGTAAAGATTCAATTGTGGAGCAGTTAAAGACACTGTTCTGTTTAATTGATCATGCTGCGCAATAAATCGAATTTCCGATAATTGAGTCATTAAATCAATTAACAGAGTAACGGAGAAATGATTTTTCGGTTAACTGCATGAAAATCTGTGCATTTTAGGAAAATCAATTACTAGAATGAAGGTGATTTATTTAATTAGAAAAAAATATAAATGATTATAAATATTAATCCATTATACAGTGCTTACGCTTATTTCATCTAATATTTGCGACGTCTGAAACAAAATTCTGTCTATTAAAAATGCTTGACTTTATTATTTTCGGTACAAAACGATGGGATTTACAATAGAAGTAAATAAATTATAACAAAATTCCACACCTACAAGCCAAATAGAAAAAAAAAGCATCAGCCTATGCTCAAATACATTTAAATAAACTGAGTTCAACGAACAGAAGCAACAAGTAGAAGTTGTTAGAAATTAAGCATAATTGAATATCATAGTTGTTTTTTCTTTAATTATCTTTATAGGCCTAATTAATTTTATGGGTTCAACAAACAACAAAAGAAGGTTCATGAATCCATTACAACAATTATTTTATAACTGGAATTTTTCGCTTTGAAAATATTCTTCGTTTCTGTACAAATTAACAAAACTAAAAAGTCATAAAAATACTCATTAAGACAAAACTATAATAATATTATTCTTGCATAAATTTGTTTAGTTATTAAGTAGAATAATAGCAAAATCTAACTATAAAACAAAACTACACGTTAAAAAAAATTGCTCAAACAACTTTACCCTCTCCCAAACCCATTAAAATAGCCGTTTTGTTAGAAAACAACTCTGGAAATTGTTTGCGACCACAATGCAAAGCACACTTTTTGGGGCTCCGGACTTCTTAGCCCTAGAGGGAGACAGCTGTACAATATAGTTCAAGCAAACACGTTACTCATCGCATCTGAAAGTAAAACCACCTATTGGCCAACAGACTTTATTAAGTTTCCAGATCTTATTGATTTTGCCAGTGTACAAAATATTAGACTACCACTTTCTGAGGCTCCAGACTTCTTACACCTAGAGGGAGACAGCTATACAATATAGTTTAAAAAAAGCTAAACGTCGTATCTGTAGGTAAACACCCACCTATTGTCAGTTCGTGCTATAATCTATCTTCCGACCATTCACCTTGTGTGAGCTCTCACTTGCCGCCGAATATCCCACTGAGAAATCCGTCTGATATTCAAGCAGCAGTGGATCACAGTAATGACGGCCGCAGTCAGAAATGCAACACCAAACAAACGATCAGTTAAAAAAAAGTACACCAGTCATCGGCTGACAGTCTTCAGGGAAAAGAGAAGGCTCAGAAGGTAATCGCAACATAGTTGATCTCCTGACATCAAGACCCTACTGAACTTATGTCAAAGAATTTTACGTAATAAACTAAGTCAGAAACACGACTACTCTATATCAAAAAAATCTGGACCCAACAAAAAACAAGAACTATAGCCTATGGAAAGTTATAAGGTCCTTAAAATATCCTATAGCCTACGAATCCCCACTAAGACTTAAAAACCGCAGATAGGCTAAAAGCAAAATTGAAAAGGTAAATGCTTTCGCAAATCACTTAGAAAAGGTTTTCTCACCACATGCCTTAAATAGCTTCACTATTCCAAATATCAGTGCCACTGTGATTGATCCTATGAAATTTCGGTTATCATTATTAAAATCGGGAACTCAAGATATGAGAAAATCGCCCGATCCTGATCGTATTACAGGATGGATGATAAGGTACACACTCACCTAATTATGCTTTGAGAATTTTACTATTCGTATCAATGTTGCGAATTGGCTTCTTCCCATGTTCATGGGAGATGTCTGAAGTCGATGCCTAAACAAGGGAAGGGACTTAAGTCAGATTATGTCACACAGGACCATTATCCTGCTGACAATTCTATCGTTTGAAAAATTATTCTCTTCCTGTTTAAAGCCGTATCTTACAGAGCAAAACATCATCCCGGATCTTCAGTTTAGTTTTCGAGCAAGCCATTGTACAATTGAGGAAGTCCACAGAATTGTCACCGTTATTGGATCTGCATTTGAAAATAAGCAATATTGGTTAGCCTTGTTGATTGATATTTTCCAGACGCTTGATAAAGTCTGGCATGATTGGGCTACTTACGAAAATAACTTGAATTCTACCGGAAAACTGACACAAGCTTCTGACGAGCTATTTGACAGATAGAACATTTAAAGTAAGATCAAAGTATAGGTTTTCTGATAAAGGGGAAACTTCTGCAGGGATCCCTTAAGGTAGTATGTCATTTCTCCAGTAGATTTGCCAACAAGCCCAAATAAATATACGTCAGCATTATCAAAAGCCCCTGTAATGTGCAGCGATCTACAGAGAGCGATTTCTTTACCATCCAAAATCTTTTCGATTTTCCTCGTTATGCTGTGCATGGCGGTTTCAGCCCATTTATCTGACTGCTACTCGTATTGTTCAATATGGAGAGAAGGGCCTTGAAGTTAGACTTTCCTTATATATTATTGCAAAATTTTTTGAGCAGGACAGCAATTGAGCTCATACGTCGAACGGCTTTAGGCGCATGATGCGCATTTTTTACTGCTTTTGGATTTTTTAAGCAACTGAAGCTTTAGTCCAAAGTTTAGGAAACATGCCTATTTCCTGGCTTGTTCTAAATATGTTTAATTATTTATCATGCGCACACATTTCTTTGTAGGCATCAGCTTAAACTTGTGAGATACCTGAGTTGTTGCAATACCACCATTTCGCCAAAATGTTTAAATGAGCAAACAAGTTTATTTTGTTCTACGACTTTCGGGGCATACCTGAGCTTTAGTTAGAATTTGTTGACTTTTAAGGCCATAATAGATTTGTTTTCTCTCTAACGTCTAAGATGAATCAATAAAAGGCGAACTCGCGGCGAAAACAAACATCAATTTTAAATGTCAAACTCCATACAAAAAGTTTTTTTTATAATTTTCGCGACAAATTCGTTTGTTTCTGTGAAGTTTCTTCGTTAAATTTTCTTTCGTTAAAATTAATGAGCAAAAATTTAACAGCTGTGGCCCTGTTATGAATTCGCCTTGCTCACACGTTGTCTTTAACTGTCACAATTGAACATTAATGTAGGTATGAATAAAGTCGAATATAGAAAGTAGTTTGTTAACAAAGTTATTATTAAATGTTTGGTGGAATTTTATTCATTTTTAAAACTTCTCCACATGAATGATCAGTTAAAGTGACATACTGATTTTTGTCCGTCTGTCCACAAGTTTGTCTACCTTTTAGTTTTCAATTCCTGCTTTTTGCCGTTTACTTTTTTCAAACAAGCCACTCGTTTTTTTTTTTTTTTTGTTTGCAAAAATTTAATTGCGTCAACTAAGTCGTAACAACTTCACTTAGAACATCAGTGTGATCGTAATAGTTGTGAATGTCAGTAGCCGTTGCCGTATGCAGTAATCAGGTTGGTGTAAATGCAAACAATCTGACTGTCAGACAAACAGACAGACAGAGAGACAGACATTGGATAAAAGAACGAAGAAAGAAGAAAAGAAAACAAAAAGAATTTGTGTAGTTATGGGTTGCGTTGAGTCGTAGTTGTAGTGAACTCGTTGGTAACACGAATTTTGTTGTTGTTCTTGCTGTTACTGCTGTTGCGGTTTTTTTTTTGCTATTTTCTCCGATTCTCTCATACATATTATTCGCTTGAGCTGTATTCATTGTTGTTGGCAGTTGGTTGGCTAGCTGGTTGGCATGTTGCTTGAATAGTTGTTCTGCCGTTTTTAGTTGTTGCTGGTTTGTGGCCTGGCTTGGCCGGGACTGGTGTTATTGACATCATGCTAAGTTCAGCGTTATTATTGCTATTGTTGGTGCTGTTGTTCTTATCGTTGTTGGAGTTGTGTTGTGTTGAATTCAAGATCATCATCATGAATGCTTTTTAGAGTTTATTGACTTTATAGCAATTTTTTTAGTTCTGTTTCATTTTAACCGCCACTCTTTTTTTCCTTATTTTATATTTTGAAATGTCTTTAAACATTCTTTCTTTGTAGTGAAATATACACATTTCGCTTGTTATTTATTTTTTATTCAAAATTTTGTGAAAAAAAATCAATGGCCTTCTCATGTTAATAGTGGGTTTTTCTAGTTGTCTTTTCCCCCTCTACTTTCTATCACCCAAAAAAATTTATAAAATATTTATTTTACTACGTTGCGTTCAGGCTTGAGTTTTCAGTCAACAAATAAATTTCTCATTTCTTTTTAAATTGTTCATATGGAAACACGATCATTTGTATTCCGTTTTGATGTACGCAAAGAAATAAACATGGTTGCCGTAACAGTAATCTAACAGCAACCTATTATGATTGAATTATATTATGGTTGCTATCAAATCATATTATTATTGCAGACAATAATAACATAATAATAAAGATATATCACATAACATTAGCATTGTTTAAAGTGTTTACATTATAATCATATATAAACATATTGTTATTCATACACGATAATAATATGATTAAAATTGAATTTAGTTTGATCATATAACATACATCCCTTAGGAGTTACTGTATGTTTAAAATCTTATCATTATGTTATCGTAAAGGAACATTAATTGATTTTTTCTCAAACGTATTTTGACAACAACGCATTTTGTAATCATAATATAATTATAAAAAAGGAGAATTTTTTATTTTATTTTTTAATTTTGTAAGATCACAATTAAATAGAAATGTATACAAACCACATAGGTGACATTTTTTTTTAATTGGAAACACAACTATAACCATATTATTTTGGTCGTCAGCTGGCAGATACAAAGATATGGCTTGCAGTAACTAAGTGCATTGTCAGAAATTCTGACTTATACCTCTGCAAGTTGTCAGGCTTAATAAGTCAAGCGGAGAGAAGTTAACACTCTATTATAAAAATCCTAGTATATATAAAGGTACTTCTAAGGCGTTCGACCGTAAGATTCCAAAAGGAATGGATAATGAAGCTTCGCAATAGGTGAAGAGGTTAAGCTTTTTAGGAACTTTGGTGTTTATTAACCAATGGAGCAATTCTGAATAGGTACAAAAGGCAACCTCGCAGAAGGTCGACGGGTCAGACTACAAAGATACTCCTGAAGAAGAGGCTGAGACGGTAGTATATTGTGTGTCAATGTCCAGCACTGCCTAGTATAAGGCTTAAGACCACGGGCAGACACTTATTAAATGTGGATGCCATGGTAGACCTAAGCCTTCGACAAATGCTAGCAATTACAAGATACTACATGATGAGGTAGAAGGCCGACAGTCTGAAATCGCCACTGTAAAGAGCAAAGGATAGTGGTCGCACGAGACTGGAAGGAGAGTAAGGTAGTCATAAATTGCAAAACGGTTGCCTGAAATCAATACGTGGAAGGAAAGGAGTCGAAAAGTGACCTATTGTTCGTTATCCCTTGTATATTATTAATAATGATTGAAGGCTTATAAAAAGAACTTGTGCGTATTGAAGGAATGACAGTTTAATTTATTTAAACTATATAAATAGCCCATGGCAGCTGAACATAGAAAAAAATGGACTTTTAGGTTGCAGAGAAGAAAAAATGTAAACAAAATTTTAACACTGAACTTACACAACTGTACCAAGCGATTGCTTAGAAACTCAATGCGTTCCGCCGAGTTCAAGAACAACATTTACAAAAAAAAACAAACATTGTATGATTGTTATCTAGTCATACTTGTATTAAACACTTATATAACATAATATATTCTGTTTGGTAATAACGACTTGTGGTTAGAAACGTTACAATATTTTTCCGTCAATAAAAAAAATTTGGTTGTAGCCAAAGTTTCAGAAAAAAATATATTATTCTTCAATATAACTAATTTGCAATTTTAATCTATTGTAACCATTTAATGATTGAATTTAAAAAAAACTGATTTGTCGTGACTAAAGTATGGTTAAAAATATTTTAATATAGAAATTAGTTATTGTTTTATTTTAAATAACCAAAATGTGTTTGTCAAAACCACATATTAGTACAGAGATCATAATATAGTGGTCGTAATCATTCCGCAACCCTGTTTTTTCTCTGCGTGTAAAGGTTTCAATAAATTAAAACAGTTTGGGTGGCAAATGAACGTCTTTAATCCATCCAATTGTCTAATTTATGCTTTTAGTTTCTTTAATATTTAAGAAAACCGAAAGGCCGAATCATTTTTTATCTCTTCATGTTGGTATGATAGTGAAAAGTTTAGCTCAATCCATAAAATTATCCAAAAATTTGTCGCATTCTTTGAATAGTTTGACCTAAATGTCTTTGTCTTTTATATTAATTATTATAATTTTTTAAGAACTTTCAGATATTTATGTATAAAAATTAAATCTTTGTAAATGTGTAAAATTTTCTTTTGTAAACTAAATACAAGCAGTGGAGTTCAAATCATTTGCAGCTCCAATGTGATAAGTTGATTTCTACAAAAGGATCTGTCAGCTAGCCTTCAAAGTCATGCGATATTACACCTGACAGGTATTGCCTGTGGGGCCTCGTGAAGTCACTGATTTATGCTGATAAGCCATCAACAATTGACGCCTTGCAGGCCAACGTTGTTCGTATTATTCATAACATACGGCCAGGTATTGATCGAAAAATTTTACCAAAATTGGACGTCCAGAATGCGCTTGCTAATTTGTATTGTATTATCTTTGCAGTATACTGTATACATTACACACATACAGACACACGCACACACACAATACTAATTAGCAAATCACAGCTACTCACAGTTAAAGAAACGAAAGTTAGTTTACTGCTGTAGCACTAAGCAAAATAGAAATAAATATAAGCGGCATTAATTCAAAATTGTCGTAAGTGCTGCTAGCGCAACATAAAGATATTGTGAATATTGTAAAACAAAAAGAACGAATACTATTTGTGTGTGCTAATAGAAACTGCAAAACAACATTGCAATTTTTAAAGTGATTTGTGAATGCAATTTATAGCAGCCCATATTTTTAACATGACGATTGATAAATATGCACATTTTGTAGAAAATGTTGACTAATATAGCAGCAATTCAAACACATTGTTACGTTTATTACCACAATAAACCTTAATTTGTAAGGTTCGTTTAATTGCAAATATTAAAATACACACTCTTTTATGATTTTATCAGTACACAGTTTTATTCGGCAATTAAGACTCTATTTACAACTCTTGAGTTCTAATTTACACTGTACACTTAACACTTTTTGGTACACACGGATATTCACTCTACGAAATCTCAAAATCAACTATATCTTCTGCGGTGGACGGCGCCTTTATATACAGATCACGGCCACTTCTTGAAATGTCCCGAATATACGCGAAATTGCGCATCATTTATTTCGGTTGCTGGCTTAGTAGTCTTGTATATGTGTATATGTATGTGTGTATCTTTTGATTACTTTTCCTTTCCTGTAGAAATTGTTTTTGTTTTAACGTTGAATCGCGGTTCGGGAAATTTCTGCTACACAATTTGTTTTTGCTTTATGTTTATAATATTGCGTATTTGTACAATAGGTCGTTTCACACATCTTTGATTATTACTTCGTAACAATATAATAGATTATGGTGACCTCAACCATGTTGTTGACCCAGTTTCTTTAAGCCATAATCATAATAATAAAAAAAATAGATACACATTTCTCCCTGTTGATGCTTCTTTATTTTCTTTTCATTTTAGGTAAACATTATATATTTATGGATGTACATATATATTATTATATATAATCGGTCCAAGTTTGGACTCCCCAAGGACTCATACAAGGTTAGTTTGATTAACCAAATACCACCCTAAAATTTACCAACATAAAGGATAACTTCCTTAACTCATACGTTTATGAATATAACAGTAAGGAATAGTAGAGAAACAACCTTATTGAAAGAGAGCACAGCATGAAAAGAAGATTCAATTTAAAAATTTCGTTATTTTTCACAATCTAAAATTTAAACCTTGTTCGGGGCTATAACTTTAAATTGGAATCAAAGGCAGCAAAACGCGTTTGATATCCATGAAATTGGCATTTTTCAAAGGATAATTCCACGGTGTACATGATGTAATCGCATGATCGAGGTATCCAGGTAACTAGTCTACAATGTGAAATTAATTGTTCATCAAATATTCCGGTCAGTAGAATAATTGCAATGCGGGCTGTGTTGCCTCATGTCTGCAACATGAATGTCTTTCTAAAAGTTAGTCATTATGTTAATGTTTCGCTCACCGTTGACGGTAATGTTCTGATCATCACCATTTTCGAAGGTAAATGGACAAACCAAGCGACATCGACGTCCCAATTTAAACACAGCAAGTTTTCTTGAATTTGTTTTGTAGTCTGATTTGCAATTTTATATAAAAGAAAATTGCAAGGAAACAAAAAAGGAATGGCTGAAAATAACTTTTATGTGGGATCCCAAAAGAGTATTAAAGAAACCTGCTGAGTGTAAACGGGGTCTTATCAGACACATATTATAGTTGATAATAATCATAATATAATTGAAACAAAAGACACTTTTTGTATTGTTTTATTTATTAAGGATTTAAGATCACAATTCAATAAAAATTATTTACACTCCTGACATATTTCATGTAATTTCAAACACAAATATAACGATCCAAATTAGATTCTACTAATTTGACGTTTATAGGGGGGGAAAGAAAACTTCTTCGCATTGAAGGTACGGTGGTTTCTGATATTTCGTATTTATTTATTTATGTCTATAAATATCCAATGGCAGCTGAATCAACTAAAATCTTCACAATTTTAGTTAGGTGAAAAGATAGAATGTAAACAAAATATTAACACTGAACGTACACAAGGGAGCTAACTGATTGCTTAGCAACCAACTGCTAAACTGACAGCAAAGCATTCAGCCGAGTTTAAGAACAACATTTTTTCGAAAACAAACATTGTTTGAATGTCTTCCAGTCATACCCAGATTGAACAATAAAAAACATTTACATTTTCTGTTTATTCATAATAATGGGTGATTTTTTCACCGTTTTGGGTTTGGAAATTTTGAAATGTTTTCCGTGGCTATGCCGTAGGTGGTCCATTCGTGCGCTCCCATTTAAGCATTTTTTGGCATTTCGTCCGGTAGCTATCTCATCAATGGCAGATGTAATGTTGTCTTCCAGGGCTGAAATTGTGGCTGGCTTGTCCCTATACACGAGAGACTTCACGAATCCCCACAAAAAGAAGTCTAGTGGCGTCAAATCGCATGATTTGTGGCCAATGGACTGCTTCAAAATGTGAAATGAATTGTTCATCAAACTTGTCTCCCACGTTGAAACCTTATGTCAATCAAGTCTTCGGTGATCATCTCACGGTACCTTCAGTCTTCGTTTAAAAAATGACCCGCAGCCGGAGTAAACTTTTGCAGGCTTCGTGAGGAAGGAAGGAAGATTTAAGGATGTTAAATGATCGACACACAAATCAAGGTAGCATAAGTCAGTACTGGCCTTATTAGCGTGATAAAAGCCCAATGTGTCATTCTTGCTTCCTACATTTTGCCAAAAAACATTTGGCAAGAGTAAAGCGCCTTGGTCTTAAATATAATATCTTTAAAAATAATGAAAGTTTTTTTCAATTTCCATTTGGAAAAGCGTTTTTTAAATTTAAAAAATTAGTTCAAGTCTTAGGTTCCCCATGGCATTCAGATTTAACAAGTGCCTATCCGTATCCGTAATTCCTCATGCTAGCCAGTGCTAGACAGTACTGGACATTACACACAATGTGCGCTACCGTTTAAGCCTTTTACTCCGGAGTAACTTTGTCTTGTCTATCTCTTCAGGATTTCTTCATTGGTCAATTCGCACCGAAATTACTAAAGAGATTAACCTCTCCACCTTCTGCGAGGCTTCATTGTCCATTCCTATCGGAATCTCACGGTCCAACGCCTTTGGAGTATCTTTAAAGATTGACACGTCCACCTCTGCCGAGGCATCCATCTCTTCCGGATTCTTCCCTTGGCGAATCATAGTCGGAGGTGCTTCAGAGAGTAATGGAAAAAAGATGTTCTCCCTCACAGAGCTCTATATGCACGGTTAAGTACGTATTAAAACTGGAGATCGACAGATATCCAGAGTTCACATACTAGAGACCAACCACCCTCTTGGCCACGCATCCCTGGCGTTTGCTGTTCCAGCATAGATTCGGGACTGTTAAGTACTCTGCACTCGACTTCCTAGCAGAGACGAACCTGTATAGTCAGAAGTTTTGACGGTCCATTTTAATATATGTAGGTATGTGGTATTAGCAAATTGATATGCTGTCATTGTATAAGAAAAAGAAATTTGGTATGAATTACCAGCAGTTCCTGTCGCTTTAATTGTGCTTAAGTTACACCGCTGAACAAAGCCAATTCACAGTTAAATGAATTTTCTTACTCCTCATTCTTATCGAAATTATATGTAATGGAAAGCCTATAAATTTTCAATTGAATGCGCCTTTAAATTGCCACTCTGCAATTTAAGTCCCATATACTACATTTACAGGTGTGTGCGTGTGTGTGTGTGTGTGTAAGTGTAGTGCTCCCTCATCATAAATAATATTTCCTGTGATAACAAAACAAATTGTTTTTATCATAAAAATAAATCTTTTCTATGAAGTGGCTCAGTTGGCATGAATGGCTGGATGACTGGCTGGGATCTTTTTGTTAAAAGAAAATCGTAAAAAAATTTAAAAATAAACGACTATAAATTTTATAGTTTCTTTTCTTTTTGTGTTCTTGTACTACAAGTGTAAGAGTAAATAGAAGAAGACATGCTTGACACACCCTCCCCCATGCACTACAACTGCAATTACAACAACAACAGCAACTAAAATAGCAAGACGGACAAAAGGAGATGAACACAACAAAATACATACATACTTCTCATCGCTTTGCTGTTGTTGTCATGACCGAACATGATGATTTTTTTATGGTTTCATTGACTGTGTAGAGGAGGAGGTTTTTTTTCGAATTAATAAAAGAAATTGTTTTAAATGCAAAACGATCCTCTTGGTGTGTAGGCTAGAGACACGAAGGAAACCCACATTTGAAGCTCGTGTTACAAAAGAGTATGACCAGTTTAAATACAAACAATCAGTTTGAGCGAACTTTTACTCAATAGGAATACATACACACATACTTGTATCCAAACGTACGAGTCCACGCATGTTGATGGCCTGTGTGACAACAAAGACCCATCCATCCATCCATCTATCTATCAGGCAGTCCAGTTACGTGACAAATGGCACTTTTTTAATATTTATTTAGTTCTTTTTACTTTTCTTATGAAATAATTCTCATGCGACACACACCTAAATAATGATTACATCAATTTTATTGAAGAACAGTGGGCCTAGAATGCAAACATGGCAGTTATTTTGTATAGTTTTAGCAGTATGGGTGCTAAATTGAAATATTGCAATTAAATATAATTTACTGCATTAAAAAATATACTTTTTAAAGGGTGATTTTTTAATAATTTGTCTCTTATATTCAAACAAAGGAATTATTAAAATATATATAAAATTTGTTTATAGAACTAAAACTCATTTCAATTTTAAGAAATTCCCTAAAAATTCAATCTTGAAACAAATTTTGATTATAAATTATTAATTAGAGGGAAAAATACAAACTGAAAGTGTAAAGTTGTAAAGTAATACATTAAAACAATCGATACAACAATACAAGAAGGTTGTTGTGATAAAATTACTTTTAGCAAAACTTCTTAAAATGTTTAAGTATCAAAGAATTTAATTAGATTTATCATTTTATTAACGCGCCAGGCCAAGTTCAGGCCTGAAGCCCACAGCGTGTGTATTACACGAAACCATTCGCGCTGTTTTTAGCCCTCTCATAACTTTGCTTTTTTTAATCAGAAAATAATTAAACTTAAAACATATGGACTCTACGTAATCTCATATTCCAAGTTTTAGCATAAAAGCTTCCCGAGATATGAATATTATGGGGCATTTCCACTGTAGGAAGTGAGCTGAAATTCGGTATACAGCTAGGCCTAAGGGCACAGGGTAAACAAAAACATCTGAACTTGGGCATTTTTTCTCTAGGGGGAACACTTCCACTATAGCTAGAGAGCTGAAATTTGATATACAAGTAAGCCTTGGAGAATAAGTAATGAGAAAAATGGGCCCTTTTCATCTAGGGGACTAGGGTTTCCTCTTATTTGTATGGAGCACTTTCCCTATAGGTAGAGAGCTGAAATTTGATATAACCCAACCGTTAAAAGAGATTTTATACATACATTAACAAACAAAAATAACCTGTAAAAGGGGACTCAGATCCGCACAAAAATATAAATGTGAAAATAAGGCCCAGTTCCTGTCCAAAATTTTCGGCCGTAAAAAGTAGTGAGATCGAAATGAGGACCAAGTTCTTCATATGTACAATACCATCCCATTTCTAGGCAAATTTCTAGCTTGTCAAATTTGTTTTGCCACTTTCTAATATTATAAGGCATTATGGGAAAATATTATCAAGCTAGCAAGATGCCTTACTTGAAAGCAGCAAGAAGAAAAATGGTGAGAAGTACCGGGTGACAAAGTAAAAACGATAGGAAACAAAATTTTAATGAAACGACAAGAATGTGAGATATCAAAATCGTTCAGGATTTATTTTGAAGCTGAATTTATGGCATAATGTATCGATAAGCCCTTGTTAAAATTGCCGGCTCGGCTTTGTTTGCAGTGCTTCAAGATGATTTGTTGGCCAAAATTCGCATCTTCGGTCAACATTTCTAGCGCCCAATTAGCTAACGCACGATATCGTTCGACTTCAGTTTAGGCCTAAACCCAACCGCAAACTAAGCAGAGTTGGCTTTGTCGATGCTTGATTTAGCAAGCTCTACATAGCTCTGAAGAAAAGGCGGCCAGTAATGATAAAGATATGTTTTCACGGGCAATGGGACAATTAGCGCCGTCATGTTTTAATCAAATGACTCCATTTCATTTCGGACAGCAAGTAATTCGTTAGTACTGCGTAATAATGGACGCCGTTAAAAATTAAGTTGCGATCGGGATTCCAAGCATCCCTAAACCATATCAAATCGTAGTTTCCTCCGTATGTAAAGGCAGCTTTTAAAAAGCTGTATGTTGTGCATCACTCCAAATATGGTAATTTTGCTTCTTACATTAGCCATTAAGCTTGAAATTAGTTTCATACCTGAAGGAAACATTTGTCGAAAACAAGTAGATGTGTTTGCAGCTGCCAAATAATCCATATTTACTTTAAAAATCAGTCATCAACTGATCCGATGTTTTACCGCAGAATTGGGTTCAGCGGCATCCATTACATTCAGAAAATGCTGATGGCTTCAAAATTTCGAGATAAGTTGATTTCGTAAAATGGACCTGTCAATTGGCATTCAAGGTCGTGGGATTTAACACCTCACGATTAGTTCCTGTCGGACACGTGAAGTGACTAGTTTATGCTAATAAACCAGCAACAATTGACATCTTGAAGGCCAGTATTGTTCATGTTATTCGTGACATACGGTCAGCAGTGCTCGAAAAAGTAGCCCGAAATTGGTCTTCAAAATGCGCTGCGTCAAGAACAGCCGCGGTGACCATATGCCCGCAGTCATTTGCAAGCGTTAATGCCATCTTTCGAATAAAAAAAATTAAGCGGGCTTAAAAAACACCCTATATTTTATTTACATCTAAACACACGTAGAGTAGTGTCAAGGGGGGCTCATACACTGATTTGCGTAATACAGCTGTTAAGTTCACCTGGCTGAATTCTTCTCTACTGAAGTGTCATGCAATCAAAGTTTGACACGATTTACGATTTCTTGGAAAAAAATCATTACTGCAAAATGGCCTCAACCGGCCAATATAAATCTCCTATAACCAAAATGAAGACCTTAGTAAAATTAAATTTCATATTGCCCCACTGTGTGACTGGTATTGGGTTTTTAGGAGTGTAACTGAAATTGTTTTTTCTTTCTTCTTCTTCACACATTACGAGTTTAATTATTATTGACAAATACAACGTTTAATTGTAGAAACTGCATTTCTTTAACGTTTCTTATTTGTTTTATTTTTTTTTTTTTAAGTGATTGTTGTGAGAATGTTAAACTTGTGGGTATCTTTTATTTAGTTAACATAACCTTTCTCAATTTTCCGGTTCTTAAGTATGAACTTCCTGTTTAATAAATTCAAAATAAAAAAAAATAAATAAATAAATAAAAACATTAACGAAACAATTAAAAAATAAGTAAGCGACTTCACATTGAATGGCATGGCGTTACTCTTCCCATATACGATTATTTCATGGCCTCACGCAACAAATATGAATTGTTTTTATAATAATTTTTTTTTTAATGATAATTTCACATATGTGTGTGTACGAGTATGTATGTATGTATATATGTATGTATGTATGCATGTTTATTTGTTGGCTTGTTTTTTTAATTCTAAAAATAACAAGAACAAAATTATACTTATATAACAAAATTGTTGTTTTTATTATTTGAACATTGAGGAAATGAGGAAAGTAAAAAAAAAATTATATAAAATGTACGTATGTATGTATGTTCAGTGTACATATGAAATTTATAGCAGCAGGAGCAGGAGTAGCAGGAGTAGCAGCAGTTAACCACCACCGGATGGTTGATGGACTGGCTACATGTACAAACACACACACACACATACATCTACTCGTACAGAAATAAGGAATGTCACCGAAAAAAATATAAAAAAAAAAATTATAAAAAGGATACCAGCTGCTGCTTATTGGCAGCTGCTGTGTTTGCCGCTGATGTCCTATAAGACATATGGTGGTGGTGTTACCGCATAAACGGTCGCAACGAATACACACAGACATTCCATTCCCTGCATTTATTTAGCATTTCATCGTCCTTTTCCTTCCCTTCATTAACTTATGCAGACACACACACGTACATACATATGTACATCGGTACTTTGTTGCTATTGTATCAGACTTGCATTTTGTTTTACTTTTCCCTAAATATTAGTTTCCTACTACATACTACTCACTGCATATGTAAATGTCTCAATAAAAAAATATCATTTTACACTAATTTCATTTTATGGAAATTAGCAGATTTCTGTGAAATATGTTGGTGTCCAAACTAAAAGAGATAACCATGAAAGAGTAACTGAAAATAACACAGCATGAGAGCGAAAGAGAGGGTGAGAGAGCGACAGCCAAATGAAACAGATGGAGTTCATATGCATATGCATAAGTATATTGTTTCACATTTCTGCTTTCTAAATCTTTTAATGACAAGGGGAGCTTAAATATTTAAAGATTTCCTGGAATTATTAATTAATATGTTGCAGGTTATTAAATAACCATAAAATGAAGAAATTTAAAGAAACTGCTGTTTGGAAATAATTCGCACGTAAACAGATCTTAATACAGAATGGCATTTAACGCTCTGGCGCCATTGCTGTTGTTAAGTGACATTTTGCGGGCTTGTGAAACGTAAGTGTCAGTAAAACAGCCTTTATTGATCTCTTTTTTGTTTTGAACTTCTTAGGGGATTTTTGTTTTAACTTGCCAAATTTCTGCTTGAGGTTGGTTGTATCAATAATCACAGGAAAATGATTCAGGCATATTAACTTTGAAATGGCATTCCCGAACGAACTGGCTGGCATTTGTATTTAATTTTCATAATTCTTGGATTTTTATTTTTATTCCACACATTCTGCCTTCCTTTAACGTTTTTGTTTTTAAACCAAATTCTCTTTGAAATAAATCTTGCGAGCTATTTAGACCCTAACAATTTACTTAGCGACAGCAAGTATGGTTTGCATAGAGAACATACTACAGGCGACTTGCTAGTCTTCCTCTCGGAGAAATGTTGTCATTCCATACATCATATCGGCGAAAGTATATTGGTGGCTCTTGATATCGCTCAGGCGTCAGAAGGAGTGTAGCATGGTGCATTTCTGTTAACACTTATTACATATAAAGCTTTACCAAGGATCGCACTATGCTAGTTGTTATAGATGCTATCTCATCAAACGAGTCCAAGGTAAATTCAGGGATACCGCACTGCTCTGTTCATTTTCCTAGTCTTTCAAATTTTTCTGAATGATTTTGATATCACGAATGAGTGGTGTCAAGAGAAGGGGATCTATATACATCTGAACAAGGCCATGACATTGGAGGACACAGACTTAACACTATGTGAGTACACCTATCATACATAACAAATAAATCCTGAAGAGCAACTTATGTGTGTCAAAAGCGGTATGGCGAAACATGGGATATACGACTGAAAATGATCGATCACCTGTGCCTCGCTAGTTTGAAGGCCTAAGATAGAACACTCAACTTTTCTAAGCACTTTAAAATGATCACAAGTTCAGCTCAGCTTGGTGAAATAATGAGATAATAGTAGAACTTGACGCACATTTACGGTACACGGATGGGTCCAAGATGGAAGATAGCAGCGCTGTGGCGGGAATTGTAGGCCCACATTCCCAAAAAGCAATTGCAATGAACAACAGCTTCGATCTTTTAGGCGAAAGTCCACGCCTTAGAGCTCTGTGCTAGAGAATATTTACGTAGCGACAATCGCGGTACCAAAATATGCATTCTCTTTGATGGCCAGTCAGCCTTAAACATCATTAACAAACTACTCGTTCCAATCAAAAATTGGACGGAGATTGTTTTAAATTCCTTGGTATCCCAGTAGCGAGGGATTCCGTTATTGTAGGATCTGGGGGATATGAAGGCAATGAAATAGCAGACTATCTGACATAGGTCCACAACTGTTCTGTAGGGTTAAACAATAGCGTCACAAATAACCTAATACACGAAGGAGAAAAACGAGGCTCACTCGATTATCGAAGAGCTTAAACAGGCATGCGGCAGTCGAAAAAACTCATTGACCGTGAAAGTTTTAGGTAGAAGATATTCTAAACCTCAGCAGAAATGATATTAAAATTTACACTGAACTGTCAACAGGACACTGTAGTCTTATCAAATGACAAAAATAGTTGCGGTGATTCATGCACACTCTGTCAAGAGGGACAGGAGACATCATAACATGTTTTATGCGATTGTCCTGCGGTGGTAAGACGGTAGCTGTGCCAAATGCTGCACAAAAGACCGATCAGGTCACGGTGCTATTATAGCCTGTAAATAATAATGACCTTCGATGTCAAACTTCCAATCCTATCTTTTTTTCCAGCTGACAGCAGCAATTTTCATTCATTTTTAATCAATGGTAGACCAAGCCTTTCGGTACATGGAGCGATCAGGCAGATAGCTACATAAATGATACATTTAATCGTGCTCTTGTGATTATTTCTGAATAGGATCATGCGAACGGTAGATTTTAATGCACGTAAGACCCAGTATTGTGTATTTACTCACAGGCGCACGGTGGGCTTATTTATATTAACCTCTAGTTATGGCCAAAATAAGTCTTAAGAATTCCGAAGATCTAATTTTCCAGATCGCAAAAGAAGCATTAAAATATTGTCAGATATACTCTACTTCATTTCAAATGATCTTCTTAATATTTATACCACCTATATTCGGTCCCTAAAAAAATACAACTCCCATGTATGGGCCGACGCTTAAAGTCTGTATTAGATCTTCTCAATCCCGTACAAGGGAGGTCAAAGCTGCTCATCGGTGACAGCAGGATATTCAACTCTATCGACTTATTGCACCATCGATGCAATGTGTACCTGATTTATCGGAATGTGCTCCAATTAAATGAGGGAACTTATTCGAACATATGTATTTATAACACGTTTCTTTATAAAGAGCTCATCGCATTATCGTATCAACACTAATCTCGCTATCCTCCTTCCTTGGCAGAAAATTTGGTCCTGGTAAATCTGAAAGTGGGGAGGCCTTATAAAAGTTACACTCGCCTGTACGTATGTCGAAAATATTCAGAATTCTTTATACGAGAAGTTAAATGGGATTAGAACGGTCGAGGTCCAGACGTTAAAAAACCAAGAACTTAAAGTTCAATAGCAAAGGAAGGCTTCACAAACGTTGTATAATGGACTAGCAATCACACGTCATTGTTGACTTTTAGCAGCTGCCTGGAGCGTAGTTTTATATTGCAGATAAACGGAGAAATGTTCCGGAATAGTACCGGATTAAATACATATTAAATCATCTATAAAAAAAAGGTTGCAGGTGCGGCATTAAACAAAAGTAGGTAGGAAGATTGCTTATAATTTTTTTAAACGAGAATCGTTGTTGGCTTCCTGAATCGTCTTAAACCTAACTTCAGCGTGGGCCAAAACTTGTGCGAACGTATTAGCACGTATTATCACAAACTACATCAACTCGTCCGTCAGATTATTAGTTTCTTGACAAGTAATATTTTTGCAGCACGCAACTCCATCATCCCGGACCATCAGTTCGGCTTTCGAGTGAGACATGGAGTTGCCGAACCTGTCCATAGCATTGCTACTCTTATCTGATCAGCTTTTGAGAAAAGTTATTATTGTTCAGCCCTGTCTATAGACATTTCTCAGGCTTTTGACAGAGTTTGTAACGAGGGATTTCTTATCACATTAACAAGAAAGCTCCCCACAGAACGTTTATGGTTAGATCAAAAGATACATTTTCAGTTACCGAGCAACTCCCTGTTAATGTCGGGTATGGCAACACTCTAGGCCGCTGGTGTTTAATATGTACACAGCTGGCATGTCAACAAGCCCGAACACTCCTATGTTACTTCAACGGTTGCAGTTGACACTGCATTTATAAATCGCAGTCCAGCGCTGGCATCTCAGCATATTTCTGAAGAAGAAAACTGATTAAGGAAGTGGAAAATAAAAGTAAACCCCTCGAAATATGCTCATTCAACCTTTACGCTGAGAAGCCAAAATTGTCCAGCAATAAAAATAAACTATAAAGCTATTTGGAAATCCATCTGGACCGACGCCTAATATGATCTTAACATATGAAAGCGAAGATAGCGGCTAGGAATTTAAAATCAGCTCAACTTCACTGGATCATAGGTCAACCTTGGCTTTGGAGTATAAAGTTCTATTATACAACTGACTTATAAAACCAATACGGACATTCAGGTGTGGGGTTCCGCATGTGCATCAAATATGCAGAAACTACACAGACCCCCAAATGCTACTACTGGTCGCTAAGAAACTAAAAATTACTCTCACAAATGGGTAGATAAACTAATAACACTCGCTTGCTCGAGATCTTTTATAGTTCGAAGGACGCTAGAGTTTAAAAGGCTAGAAATGTTACAATACAATTACAAATATAATCTCTCGTTGTAGTGAAATATACTAAAGCCTTTG
The DNA here is from genome assembly GCA_963932375.1 of Phania funesta. Lineage (NCBI taxonomy): Eukaryota > Metazoa > Arthropoda > Insecta > Diptera > Tachinidae > Phania > Phania funesta. The sequence continues at coordinate 93,814,974 of OZ010653.1, read as the reverse complement.
GTTGATATCAAACTCACAACCCTCAGACTGAAAGACTACCACACTGCTAATCACACTAACGGGGCATCTAAATATTATTGAGTTAATACCACTACTCAGCCTCGTTGTACTAATGTGCAATGAGTTGCTTTTAGAGTTATATTGTGATCAAAAACATGTAGAGAAGACCCAAATTAAATACATAGGTGTCAAGGGCCCACTTACCATTTCATATCTTTATATACATTTGACAGCCGATACACCCGTATCCGTTTGGCAGTTAAAAAAGAGATTTTACACCCATATTTTCCCCCTTGAAAACTGCCGCCTACATTGTCATGACTTTTCTTCACTAAAAATCCTTTTCCCTACAGGGGTTAGATATGGCCAAAGCAATTAGTTATGAGTGAGAAACGTGTACCAAAGTAAAGTGTCCAAATATCATGGATTTATTATATTTTCAAAATTCTTGGGTGTCAATAAGCCTTTTCCAACATCAAAATCGTCTGGCGGAGACCCAGCAGCCTGGCTTTCATAGGAAGTGAATTTAAGATTGCAAAAACTCTAAGAGAGTTATTATAATTATTAGGTTTTTTAACATTTTCTCGAATCTTCTGGTATGAGGGTAACTCCCAAACGAGTAGCACGAAGCTGAGAGATCCAGTTTATTCCCTTAAGGTTCGAATACTAGTCGCGAATGACAGCTCTTTTCGTTTAGTAAATGGCAGCTACACTGCCTTTATCAGACTGACCCTGAATATTAAGACGACTATCTAGAGGTATGTCCCAACCCTTGTGAATATCTAAGATATTCATTCAGTTTCTGAAGCCTTAATTTCTTTTAACTGGAAAACTACTGGCATTTGGAAAGAATGCGCCTTCAATTGCATGCCTTGCAATTACGAGCAGTCAGCAAAACAATGACCCATTGTTGAGCGATCGCCTATTGTTTTGTCATTTTTATCTAAATTAAATTAATTTAAATTTTAAATGCTTGTTAAGGATTTTATGTTTTTTTCCCTTCACTAGCAAAACAACAAGCAAACATAGACAAAGACACATTTCCTACAATTCGCCATAAAAGTCGTTACATATTTTTTTCGCTTTTTTTAACGTTTTGTGCCTATAAAATTCTCGAGAATATAATTTTTTTTTTTTGCTTGGTAAAATTACTCGTATATGAATGTATGCATGAACGTGAAACTATCTACATTTTATGATCTCGTCGCGTTGTCCTTCTAGACCGATGTGGCAAAAAAATACGACAATGGTGCTGCACAGTGCGTTGGGTAGAGAGCGCGATCTAAACAAGCAAGTACATTGACTGCTGCAAATGCTACACACTAGTCCTGTTGTTTTATTATGTCGATGTTTAATTCTCTTGTTTTTATTGTTGTGTTTCTGTTTTATTTCCACTGCACACAGAGTTTAAATAAACAATTTAAGAATAAAAAAATAAAATACAACTTACATTTCGAGTTGCAAAGAACAACACAGTGCTCGCCATAAAGCAATGAACTTAACAAGAAGAGCCAACACCGACACCACCACCTCCAGCATCTCTACCGATTTACCAACCCACACACACAGACCAAAATAAACAACCAACTTGGAAACTATTAAAGGCGAATGAAAAAGTTTATATCCAAGAATTATTCAAACTCCTTGCACTGGTTGAAAAGCTAAAAGAAAAATGCAGAACAACGAAGACTGAACTGATTTCTTTCTTCTTCTTTTCATTTTGTGTTTAGAGTAAAAATAACATTAACAACAGCATTGGCACCAGCTCCAGCACCAGCACCAGCCCTACTAGTAACAGAGCAACATAAAAATCACTGACCTTGACTTTTTCCTAAAGTTTAAGGCCCTTTTGTTTCTGTTTTAGTGAATTTTTTTTCTTTTTCTTCTGTGGATTAAAACCAACTCGTCCGCAGTTAAATGATATTGATGTATGTTGCATGTACATATGTATGTAGATTTGTAGGCTCTACACAAACATATGTGCGAACTATGCGTTGAAAAGAATAAACGAAGCAAGAAGAAGCATGTTGTCGTAGCATTTGTTCACCTAATGCTCACTTGTACACTTGACATGTTGCTTTTGTTGCAACTGGTTGTTCCTCCATAATAATTAATAAATACACACTTGTGCATACATTCAAAAGCATAGCTGTGGCTTAAATTGCTCGCTCAGTGGGGAGACAGTGGCCACAAAATGGCAACCCGAACATTCTAAAATCTTGCATAGACCTACATAGTTCCTGAAAGTTCGTAATTATTTATAATGACTTCAGTTATAATATGTAAAGTGCTCTCATTTCGAAAGCTGAATCAGACCCCTATTATTGGGGGCCCTTGTTCAACTCCCTTAATTCTTTGCTAATTTTTCGGTTGTCCTCGAAAATATTGGCTGTAGTAATTTATCGCAAAGTTCAGCGCAATCATCAAAATTTCCATTCTTGGCTTTAGCAATTTCTAACTATCGACTGCTAGTTGCCGGCCTGTTTTCTCGCCACTGGCTCCCGCTTGCTTTAGGCTGAGAGGTCACTGCAAAATTACAAACAATCTGCCTTCTCACTCTCTCAACCCTAATGTATTAATATCATCTCGTTCGCTTTTCATCTTATAATGTATATTAATGTAGGGGGTAATCGAAGCAGACCACTTACTTTATGGGTCCCATTTCGACTTCCTTCGTTCCTCGAATTGATTTCAGGTGATTTGTATTACTTGACTACCTTACATTCGAGTCTTGTGCTATCTTAATACTAGCCTTTACTCTAGACTCTAGTGATTTCAAACTGTCGACTCGTAACTGTCAACCATTTTCCTCATCACAGAGTATCTTGTAATTGCTAGCGTTTGTCCAAGACTTAAATCCCACATGGCATTCACATTTAACAAGTGTCAGCCCGTGGTTCTAAGTCTTATGCTAGCGAGTGCTGGATATTCACACATACTGTTCGCTATCGTCTCAGCCTAATCCAGGTACAGTTTGCATGTATCTACTTCTTCGATGTTCATCTTGGTCAGATATTATTAGAAGTTTCTATGAGCTGTCACTAACGCGGTAAGTCAGCTTTTAATGTACTCCAATTATATCTAAGCACCTTACTGGCCTTTCTCTGCCGATTTTCATCTTAGTCAGATGGTGTTTGAAGTTGCCGTTTACCGCTTTTAGGAAACTAATCTTGGCTTTAGCGATTTCTAACGATCGACTGGTAGTTGCCAATCTGTCTTTGGATCGCATCACTGAGTCACGCTTGTATTTTTTTAGTCTTAAACGTTTTTTAGACCATGATGATCATTTACAAGCCCTGCCTTTTAATGTCTTCTAAGCTCAACTTACAACTCCTACAAAAACAACACCCTACCTACAAGCTTTACCTGTCCACACCGGACAGATCGCTATTTGACAAACAATAAAACACCAATGAAGTTTACCTGCTACCGGCTCACACATGACAAGCAATAAACCACCAACCAATTAACTCAGAATGAAAAGTGACACCGAAGATGTCACATAGTAGAAAACAGGTTGACTCCAAACTAAACTTGACAAGGCTTGACGGAAAGTCGGTCAAATGCAAATTTTAACTTTCTCGATTTTTATTTTAGATGGTATTGGGGTTTTTAAACCCAATAGAACTTACGAAAGATGTAACTGTGAAACGAACTGAGACACTCTGGCAAATCATCATGAATAGAGTGGCGCTTGAACAACGCTACCAAATTATCCAAATTTCTTTGAGAATCAGTCATCCACTGATCCGATTTTTTATTGCAAAATTGTGTTCAACGTTGAGGCGCATTTTTGGCTTAACGGGATTGTTAATAAACAAAATTGCGGCATATGGAGTGAAACCAAATCCAAGACCTTACATCCAGAAAAATGTACCGTTTGGTGTTGTCAGCACGCTGGTGGCATCATTGGAACTCATATCTTCAAAAATGATGAACATTGGACGTCAACAATAGCCTCGGCAGCCATATGCCCGAAATCATTTTTAAAATGTTTGTGGTTTTTTTTTTGCAATTTAAAGATCTATTCGGCTTGAAAACACTCTATATTTGAAGCTGCCGCGTATGTGCCGCAGCAGACCGCTTTTTGCAAGGTTATCTATTGCTTCTTTTCTCTTCGGTTCTTTTCACTCGCATCAGTGTCAATTCGTTTACGAAGGCACAACTATTTAGTTTCGGGACACCTTCTACCACCAGCTAGGAGTTTATGTTCACTTTAATCACTATTTGGTTGCCTGGCGCAATAAGAATCAAATATATACCTGCCTGCTTCTGCTCATGCTCCCTCCTCCGTCTATTAACGATGCCTTAGTTACTATACTGATGTCACTTCCCATACTCATTGTGCTTGGAAACTTTTATTTTTTTTTTTTGCTACTTTCAGTCCCACTGTCTATAAAGTGTAAGCGAAACTGTTTTTGTTACCGTGTGCTTTCGTGTATATTGTTGCTTTTAGGTTCATCATACGCAAAACTACTTTTTCATACAAGTGAAATATCCATTGTACTCGTTTTATGTTTTGCCACTTTGGTTGTTGTTGTGGTTGATGATATTCTTGTTCATTTTGTTGTTGTATTTTTATTGCTAGCGCTGACTGACTGATATTGTTGCTGTGTTGTTATAGTTTAATTGGTGTTTTAAACACGCAACTTTTATATTCTTCATACATCTTCGTTGACCACAAAAATGCTCGTATAATTATAGACGCTTGTATACGTTTTGTCTTTAAGAATGCACGCGCGCATTCTTGGTGCTTCGTTCTGGGATGTTTAGACTGGTTTGTGGAGTCATATTGAACGTTGTTGTTCTTTAGTTTTACAGCATCCACGTTCGTTGCACTATCGCTCTCAACATCGATTTTAGCTTTGTTCCTGCTGGACTGCAGTTTGTTGTTGCTGATTTGTTTTAACATCATCGCCGCCAATTGGACGAAGTATTTAAGATACACATGAAGTGATTGCCAGTGTTCTTTTCTGTAGGATCGTTTCTAGGAATAATGTTTTGCTAGTTTTTCATTTTTATCAGAGATTTTGCGCCGATCGTGGATATTACAATCGTATGTAATAAGTCTATGTCCCTTCACCCATATGAGTACGAGTTTCGAATTCCATACTAAACTCAGTTTGGTAGATATATTCAATTTTTCATCCCCTTGGCTGCGGCTACTAGAAACCTTATTCCAGCTTCACAATCGATACATATAGGAATATTATTGTCTGGTTAATTTTCTTAGGAACAGAGAGAGAGAGACTCTTTAGTAACTTCGTCCGTGCAGAAAAGGGAAACTCTTTAGTTAGCTCATGAATTATGGGTCCCTTTTCAACCGAATTGAGTTTAGGAAACCGATTTGTAATTTACGACTACCTTACTCTCATTCAAGTCTAGTGCTACCACTAGCCTTTACTCTCGACAATAGTGATTTCAGACTGACGACTGGTGACTGTCGACCTTCCTCCTAATTAAGGAGTCTCTTACTAATCGGAATCTCTTAGAAATACCTTTAAAGATCCCTCGCGAGGCGGTCTTGTCCATCCCTCGCGAGACAGTCGAGTCCATCTCTTCCGAATTCCTCCCTTAGCCAGTTTAAACCGTAGTTTCTTCAGATATTAACCTCTCCGCCTTTTGCGAGGCTTCCTGAGTCATCACTGTAATGAAGAGCTCCATATGCACGGGTAAGTCTGTATTAAAACGAGATCGACTGTTATCCAGAGTTTGCATACTAGAAACCAAGCACCCTCTTCACCACGCATACCTGGCGTATGCTGTTCCACTTCTCCCCGCTCGACTTATTGAGCTATACTCCTACCAGAGACAGGAAGATTTAACATTCCGCCACCACGTGGAGGTATAAGCCTGCAATTTTGACAGTGCTCTCAGTTACGGCAAGCAATTTCTTTCTGCCTGCCTGCTGACGGCCAATAAATTTCGATAAAGAGAAGCCTTTTTGGACTGACTTCAAAAATTGGCCAAAGGTAACCCATATCGGACTGTGTAATAACGCGTAGGGAAAAATTACTAGAATTTTGTGAGGTCACCCAAACGAAGAGCCTACTGAAACTAAACAAGTTCGAAATCAGTAAGATTACAAGTATTCTAACCTAACATCCAAGCTTACAAGCTTCGAATAGGAAGTGCAGCCAACAACGTCTGCAGGGCATACAATGAGGACATCAAAATGATTAAGCATTTTATCTGCCAATACCCAGCTTTCGCACAAATAAGCTTCTACACGGTTGACACCTTACCAGGCATAACTCTCCTAAGAGGCTTTGACTGGGGAATTCCTAGGAACTTCGCTCAGAGTACAGATTTCCTATAACATGTAAGGCCACTTCTAGCACTCAATCGTTTCGATACCAATCTCTGTTGTACTTTGTTAAATGAAATTCAATAGACTCCGGTACCTGTAGGCTGCTTCTTATGAGGGGAGTTCTTTTTATTGAATGGAAACATATTTCTTGATAAATTTTTAAGCCAGTTAGAACTTATGAAATGGTTAACTGTCGAACAAACGGTCACACTGCGCTCAATTTTTGACATTTATGATCAGTTTACTCTGGCAGTACATTAAAGCTTGAACAACGCTACCAAATTATCCAGATTTAATTTGAACATTTGTCATGGACTGATCCGATGTTTTATCGCAAAATTTCTGGCTTAACGGGTTTGTTAATAAACAAAATATGGAGTGAAATCAATCCACAATAGACCCTACAGACTCCATGATGTCCAGAGAAATGCACCTTTTGATCCGCGCGCGATGTGGTTTCAACGGGAAGGCGCTACGTGCCATAGGGAATATCGCAACACTCGTCTTATTGAAATCAAAATTCGGCGATGAATTGATTTCGCTAAATGGACCTTTCGAATACTTCCTATGAGGCAGTCACTGTCACAAATACTCACATTAAAGCCAGCCAACATAAGACCGTAACAATATAGATGTACATGCAAGACAATTAAATCTTCCGAACAAAGGCAGAGGTTGTACGAATAAATTAGAGGTAAAGATTGTGACACTGACAAACGATTTAGAAATCCCCAGGGTCTTAAGCATATGTCCTGCCGGGATCACTGATAGCCAAGAAGTGGTATAACCATAGACAAGCTATATTCGAGCCTTAATGAATCTCTTATCGTAATAGTCAGAGTATGTGTAGTAAAAGCTTGGTTCCTAATATATTTTCTTGTGGGCCCTTCGTCATCTTAGTTCTATAGTCCTTTCTATATTTCAAGCCAAAGGAACACTCCAGATTTTTATTGCAATTTTATTAATTTGACAATTACTGTCATTAAATAGTCTGCGAAATTTTAATCGTCATTTTAAGATAAATTTAACCCTAAATCATATTTACTTATATTTATAATGTATAAGACAGAAAGAATAAATACATTTCTATAAGAGTATTGACAGGAATTACTTTTCTGTTTCCAGCTAAACATTTCAGTCTGAGTCAGTCATTTTGTCAGGCAAAGAGCCTGATAAACAGCAAGGCCCAGTACAATTATTACTGCAATAACAGGCAGTCAGTCAACCATCAAACTATCCTCGAACCGCACTGGCTAGTCACTTTTATATCCAAATATATCCGCAGCAATGTAGTAAATCAGCAACCAGTCAGTCAGTTTAATTTTATACTCCAAATTACTTTAATAGGGATAAAAATTTTTCCATATTTGAACCACACTTAATTTTAAAGCGGTTTCAGGAGGATTAGAAAAATTCGCTTTAAAAAGTCCACAGAATCCACATTATATTGGGGTGAAACAAAGTTTCGGCTTCAAACTCTGAGTCGTAGATCCGGCTACATTTGAGTAATGGCCTGGGTTATGTTGACTTTGAGGCCATTGGTTGAGTCTGGCTCATTGACATAGACTTACTGCTTCAGAAATCCCCACAGGAAAAAACTAGCGGGGTATAATCGCATGATCTTGATAGCCTATCATTGATTTTATCTGTAGTGCTCGTCGTTAACGGTAATGGCCACACCTACTTAGCTTGCGAGAGTACACACCACGTATAACTCTGGCCAGGTAATCTTAACCACATAATAATTGCCTGTGGATGTATTGCCTCCTAGTGATACTTAGGGTAGGTGTGGTCACATATCTTAACACTTTGCTTGTTAACATATCCATTCATTCAAAAATAGGCCTCGTCGTCGAAGATGATTTTTCACCCAAGCGGTCTAAAGCGCACTCAACAAATAAATGACGTAGTCTACGATCATTAACTATGATCTCTGGGATAAGTGGAATCTTGGGCGATTGGAAGCCTAAAGCCTTAGTTTTCGTTGTGTGGATCAGCTGGAAGTCTTCAAAGCTTTTTCGGCAATCAAGTCGAATGCAGTTGGTATGGTTGATATAAGTCCTATTTTTCTGAAGGTCCTAACTCCAAGACTGCTGCCCTACCTTACACATCTATTTAATACGATTCTCACAAAATCAAGTTTTCCGGAAGAGTGGAAGCTATCGAAAATAGTCCCTATTCCCAAGGCGAACAATGAATATCGACCAATTGCCATTCTCTCCTTTTTATCCAAGGTGGTTGAAAATCTGATGAGCAAGCAAATAACTGAATATTTGATATCTGGAAATTTTTAATCTGATAAGCAATCGGGCTTTATGAAGGGCAGAAGTTGCATTACGGTATTGGTCGACGTAGTCGAAGATCTAAGATCGAAACTCGGTGGAAATATGGTAGCTTTTTTGGTACTTCTTGATCACAGTAAAGCGTTCGATACTGTTGTCCATTCGGTTCTGTTGAAAAAACTTCAAAAACTATTCTATTTTTCTAGCTCAGAATGCAGTCTTCTACATTCATATTTGAGCAATAGATCCCAAACAGTCTATCTTAACGGTAAGAGATCAGAGCCAATTAACGTTAGTAGGGGAGTTCCACAAGGCTCTATTCTTGGGCCTCTTCTTTTCTGTCTTTACATCAATGATTTGCCTGATATTTCAATTAACAGTAAAATCCATATGTATGCTGACGACGTGCAACTTTATCTTAGCACTAATCTCGATGATATTAATTTTTGCGTAGAAATGATCAATGATGATTTGAACGAGATAAGTAAGTGGGCAAGTTCTAATGGGTTGTGCATTAATCCACTGAAATCTAAGTGCTTCATAGTGTCCAAGTCCAAGACCAATTTTTCTAACATTCTTATAAAAATAGATGATAAGGATATTGCTCTTGTGGATTCTGCATCGAACCTGGGAGTCACTTTCAATAATAGACTTACTGTGTCGAATCACATTAGTATTGTAGTGGGCAGAGTACATAGCATGCTTCGTAGCCTATGGGCTGTCAAAGATTCAACGCCATTTTCTATACGTATGCTGTTAGCGAAGACATACCTTGTTCCAGCTCTTCTATACGGATGTGAAATCTTTGCAAACTGTGGTAATAATGACTTAGGTAAACTTAGAGTTGCATATAATAATGTTGCAAGATATATTTTCCAAAAGGGCCGTCGTGACAATATTTCGTTATATTCTAACCAGATTTTTGACATGAAATTCGATGACCTTTTGAAATTTAAATGCCTTGTCTTAATGCATAAGATAATCACAACTGAACAACCACCATATTTATATGGCAGGATCCAGTTTGCCAGATCTAACCGTGGAAGGATTATAATTCAACAAAAATACAAGAGCCTTTTGTCACAACGTCAATTTATAATATACACCACAAGTCTATGGAACTCTTTACCGCATTATATTCAAAACTTAGGCAACGCAAACTTATTTAAAAGAGAGTTAGCTAAAACATATGCTTGAAAATGTTTGTGTAATAATTATATGTGTTTTGTATTATTTTAATTATACACTTTTATCATATTACTTTGTTTTATGTATACTATGTTCTCCTTTTTGTCTTTTTTTATATGTAACAACTAATTTGCTTTACTCACTAGCACTCTAACTTATAAGATTATTATCTTGTTGTGCTAGTTCTACAATTTAATAAATAAAAAAAAAAATTATAATAAAAAATTCCGGCTCTAACTTAGTCAAGTTGTCTCGAGTTCTTCCATTCATCTTAGCGAACAGCGGCGATGTTCTAAAATCCTTAATATTTTTAAAATCTTCTATATTGTGGTATTAAGTCAATCCCGCCCACAGGCTTATGACGGCAATCACCGGAAGAATTAACTCTGGAATAGCTGCAAGATGTAGTATTGTTCCGCTGGTGTCCAAGATGTTTCATATACCAGTCCTGCCAGTTTCTACGTCGGGGTATTGGGTCAGTATCAATCCCAGGCTTGATTGTCGTCGATATCGTTAGCTTTTATTGCAGGTCTGAGAACAGTACTAGTGCCGTCCTACGGAACCAATCAGGCCAAGGGTTTCCACACAAAGTACTCAAGATTAGCAAATTATTAACAATCGCTTTACCGCAAAATTCCTAATCGAACTGTGATCGTGATTAACTGTTTACCCTCTACTGAGTACGCTCACGGTGTTCAATTAAAAAAAAGGTTAAAAGTGATCAAACATTTACCCTAAAATCGTCAGGCATCTGCGGAGGTTCACCAGAGTGGAGAAAACATTAATCACGATTACGCTAAATTTTTATTAAATAAAACTTCTTCTTTCCTTTCACTCGTACTTCAATCGGACTTAATTAGTGCAAACATTTGTAATCCTTCGTACAAAGCTGTTTTCTTCCTTATTTAATTCCATCGCAGTGTATTTACTCTTCAACATCATCGATTGTTTGAATGTTTACGAATTCTTTTGTTTCCAATTTACTTCTTTTTTATAATTATTTTCTTTTTTTCTCATTTAAAAATAAATTATTTTTGAGTTTTTGAATTTTTATTCTTAGTTTTTTTTTAATTTTTTTTTTCTTTTTTTAATTTTATTGTCGTACCGCCACTGGCAACATAATTTTTGTTTCCACTCTGAATTTCTTAATGGCTTAAAATGTTAGGGGCAACAAACCTCTCCCTTAATTATATTCTTTAACCGTTTTTTATGCAGCCCATTGTTTTGTTTAGCAGTTCTTTGTTGGTTGCTACGTCGGTTGGTTGGTTGATTTCCATTGAAATATGAAAATTAAAATACTCATGTTTTCAGAGGTTATAGTTATTAATTTTTTATATAAAATTTGTTAACATTTTTAACAAAAATTCAGATGAGATCACTACTGACTAAATAACACATCTGGCGTAAGAATAAATATTTATTTGCAAAAAAAATTTGTTTTTTTTTTTTGTTAAGGTGGGTTGGGTTAAGGTCATTTGTAAACACAGACGGAGGTATTTATGGACTTATGTCTTTAAAGTTTGCAAAAAAAAAAAAAAATTATATACAAGTCTGTCTATACAATAACTGTAACTCTAAAAGTAGTAAAAATATCAGATTTGAAAACGTTTCTACTCAAAAACCTGTAAAACATCCAGCCCTAAAGGCCAAAGTAACGTAATCTACAAAAAAACAAATTTTGCAGGAGAAGTTTTTCTCAACTTTCTCTAATTTCTACAGAATTTTTTAATGTGAAATTTAATTGTAGCCTACAAATGACCCCAAGTTCCAATATTCTAGGTAAATTTAGAAATAAAAATTATTATTAAATTAAACTCCAATTTTCATGTCTAAACAAACTTAGATTTTATATCGAACGAAGAACATAAATGAAGATCAAATTACAGATGGCCAGCGCTCACGCGTGATCACACTAAATCCCTTTTTTTCCATTGGAGAGCAAAAAAATGGAAACTAATTTTTGAAAAAAAAACCTTTTCAATACACCAAAATTAATCCCAATTGTCCTCCTCATCCTGCCAAATTTGTAAAAACATGAGATTTGCTTATTCTTGAGGAGAAAATTACTAGATTCGTATCGTTTGCTGTATAACTTTCTCCATCGTTAAACTGTGTGTCAACGGTTTTTTTTTGGATGAAGCTAAGAGTTGACGTTCGTTACGTAAAAATATTTTTCTATAGATTTTTAAGTTACAAAAGTTACGTTACGTTATATTTCTGGGATAGTTTTTATCAGTCAATATATTCCGTAATATCATCAAATACTTCTTTTAGAATTTTATTATAAAAATACATTTATTACTTCCGATGAAGGTTTTCATTTGCCACATGCAGATAATGATGAAGAGTCTGACATTGAACCTGATATTGTACCAAATAGCTTAATGTTCTGCGTTAAAAAGCTAGATCTGCATCGAAAAATTAAGGGACATTATAATTAGAGAGCCAAATCAAAAAGCTACGAGAATTTGTGATGCTCCTAATAAAAAATTGAGTTATTCTTCTCCGCAGTCATCTCAAAAAGGTTTTCAGCCATTCACTGCAACTGTATTCGATTCATTTTTGGGCATTCTAATTGCAGCTGGTGTGTACAAAGAGGTAACAGAGCTAACAATAGACAAACAATTATTTCCTTTTAGAGGTCATACCAAATTTGCTGGGGTTGTAATTCATCAAACTCCTGCCCTTTACATGGTGAAATGTATTCTGAAAAGCCGGTAGATGGGCCAAGACAAAAAAAATATTGGAGAATGAATTGTGCTGGACTTACTTCAAATGTGTAAAGGCTCTGAAAGAAAAAGAAAGAGAAGGAATGCAGCTTAGCTAGAAATTATCAAATATTGTAACAAAACACAAGGTGGAGTTGATGTCATGGACAATATGCTGGACGAAAACACCATAAAACGACAAAGGAAGTGCTGGCATCTAGCATTAGTTTATAACATGAAAGACGTTGTTGCTTTTTCCTCCTATACGTGCATTAGTTGAACCAAAAGATCAGCGACGAAAGACCGTAGTAGCAACAACAAACTTATAACAAGTAAATATTTTCTTCTAAGTGCTATTGAAATGGTACTTGGACGAGCTATTGTGGCAGCAACAGGTCGAGAAATAGCTTCCACATCGTCTTTTGGCAGACGTGGAGCATCACCTGTGGTTGGAAGGTGTTATGTTTGTCAGTGAGATTCTACTTTATTTTTCTATTTTCTTTTCTAACTAATTATATGAAGGTACAATTGTATCCCTTAAGTCTTTTAAGGGTAACGAGTCAAAGAACACTTATATAATCAAAGGATTAGAGATGTCGGAAAATTGCAGATATCTGCTATTAACAAAAAAAATTCATTAAAATTGAAAAACGAAAAAGGTACAATTGTACCTGATCGGCTGGACAAGGGTTAAAAATGTTTGGCAGACTAAGAACCAATTTCGATTTCTTTGTTTCCACCAAAAGGCAGTGTAACTTCTGGACTTACTTAAATAGTTTTCAGTTCTAGCAAAGTCTGCTAACAAATAATTTTCATATACGAAAACACGTAAGCACTTACGTTGCTATTGCTGAACACATTTGAAAATTTATTTTGATTTTTTATTTAATTTACTAAAACTTTCATTAAGTTTGTGTATTTTAAACCCCTGCCTGCTTAGTGTTGCATGCACTGTATTATCTGCTCACATTTTTAGAGTCCGTGAGATCTGGTTTTTCCTTTGTGAACTTGGATTTTTACCTGCAAAATTAAGTTCAAGCACTTGCTTTCCAGTCAGTCAGTCAGTCAGTCTCATAAATAAAATGTCTTTTAGAATATTCGCGGTTACACATGAAACTGCTAAATATATCAGAATTTACGTAAATTAATCTGATATTTTTCTGTCATATCCTGCACAGTTGACAGTTGCAGGCAGTACTTGTTATAACACCAAAACGTGCTATGGAACTCTATGCCACCAGCATCTCTTTCTATCCATCCAACTATACTTAAGTATTTTACGGAACAAAAACTAAATGCGTAGAATTCAAAGAAATATAAAAATTTTATTGCAATGTTAAAGACGCAGACGATAATAATGAACATTAAAGTTAATGATGATGGTTGCGAGGAGATGATATTGATGAAAGGGGATATGGTGCGTTCTACACACACACACACACACGGATACTAGTGTATACATACATATTTTTAAGTGCAATGCCACAGCAGCCTGGAGAGAACATTAAAGTGGAATAAATAAAAAGAGAATTTTAACAAACACAAAACCGAGTTTATATGAGAACATTGTTGTTTGTGTTTTGTTCAAAATGTATCACACACATACTAAAACAAATAAATACCACAAAATATTTGTAGCATAAGTCTGTATAAATATGCATATGTGTGTATGTATCGATTGATATATTGGTGCACGTACCACATTTATTAATCCAACAACAACAAGAAAAAACATAAAATGTTTTTATTGTTGTCTGTCTATTCATCTTTATAAATTCACATGTTTGAACCAACTGTCTGTGTGTCTGCTTATTTTTTTTTTTTAAGAATTCATTGCATATTTTTGTTTTAAACTTTGTTTGGTTTAATACCCGTAAATGATGGCTAGAGTTGCCAGTTGTTGATGTTGATGATGACGATGATGATGCTGCCGCCGCCGCCTGAACTCATCTCTATAAAATATCTCCAGCATCATCAATTACTGCATGAATTCAACATTCTATACGGTTTTTATTTAAAAAAAAAAAAGAACATAAAATACTCGTCCACGTTAAAGAAGAATATACAACAATCACGCTCTCCTGCATTTTATACGTACGTTGTTATATTATGTAGACATATTCCATTTTATATGCAACAACACAGCATAAAAAATCCAATAATAAACGACAAACGTAGTAAAAGTCGTAGACAAAGAGATGATGACGGTGCACAGTGCTGAGTCCTTGGCCAAAAAGCAACAAAAATGCTTCTATGTAACCAATCAGTTAGATGTTGTGATGTTATCATCGTAGGTAAAATAAATACTATTTTATCCAAGAAAGACTTAATTGAAAAAGCAAAATATTAATCTTTGTATTCAACAACTTTAGTTATACATAAGTCGCATCGATTAATAGGTCGATTATCGATAGCAACCGAACCACAGTTGCTTTGTGAGTTGGTGATGTGTTAAAGTGTTATCTCTTTTTCGGTTTCAGAAGTAAAGGTAATTTAGTTATTTCATTATAACGCTTAGACCTTGCCATTACGTATGAAATGCAATCTAATTTAAATGACCGCCTCTAGTTTGGTTGCAGCAGTCGATCCTTTTGAGGTTCGACAACTTTTTCGCACATTTCGGGCGGTATCTCGGCGATAACGTAACGAATGTTAGTTTTCAAATGCTCCAACGTTAGGCGATTCACATGGTCTTTGACGTAGCCCTACAAGAAAGTCGAACGGCGTAAAATCCTATGATCTTGGTGGCCAAGTGACGTCGTCAAAATACGAAATTACGCTTTCAGGAGTAACATTCCATGCAACAAAACCAAAAATCGATCGTGTTGTGTGGCTCTTGGCACCGTCTTATTGAAACCACATATCGTATAGTCCTTAATCTTGAATTGTAGGCCAAATAGACCGCTTATCACACGGCCATAGCGCTCTGAATGGACGTTAACGGTTATTCCAACTTAATTTTCCAAAAAGTACGGCTCAATGACAACTCCAGACCATAATGCGCACCAAACACTTTTACCGAATGCAACAGCTTTTTCACAATCACTTCTGGATTCTCTAAGCCGATTATGCGACACTTTTGCTTGTTGACGTAACCACCGAGTAAGAAATTAGCTTCAGAAAATTTTGCTCAAAAAACCAGCGTTGCAAGCCTGTTGCTCTAACACCCAATCAGAATAACTCTACGGCGTTGTAAATGGTCAGCCGGATTTAATTGTTGCGTGTGTTGGACTTCACATGGATAGAGGTGCAACACTAATATACGCCATAATCAACCGTAAGATAGTAAGATGAGAATGTCGTCGAATCGAAATATTCGGATTATCCGCCACACTTTCACTGACAGAAGCAATATTTTCAGCAGTGGAAACATTGCGATGATCCACAGGCCTTATCTTATCTGTAACGCATCCAGTCTATTTAAATTTCTTTATAATCTTGCCAATTCCTTGCACACTAGGTCGATTATAACGACTATAATTACCTATTAATGATCAAAAAGTCTGAACCACCACTTTTGTAGTAACCTTAACTATTTTTACGCATTCTTCTGTTGTTAAACGATCCATATTCATAAATGGCAAACCTTTCCCTAAACAAATGTCACTTTAGATGACAGATATTAAACAGCTGACAGCCTTGTCAGACCGGCGGTTTTGAAACCACTAAATTTCATTTGCCCAACTTTGACGGGGTCGTAAGTTAGCGACTTTTTTAAATCCATAGAATGGGGCGCATGAGGAAGCAACTCGTAGCCTATTTGTGCACTCTTACTTTATCCTGGTGCAAATGCATATTTGCGCACAGAACGCCGTGGTGATCGCAACATTGAAGCGCTCACTGCTCAATGTTTTCAGATGATCTAATGGGCCGAGAGACTCTAACTCTTCTTAACTTGCTGCTTGCTTCAAAGTAGTGAGTCACGTAAGAATTGATTTCCAGTCCGGGACAGAACAATTATCGGAAATTAGGTCTCAACCGCAAAAGCATGCTTCTGACTGTTCCAACTCAGACAAAACTATGTCGGGACAAAATTTTGTGCTTCCACCTCTCGAACGAGACAACTAGTGATCCGCTACGACATCAACCGTCTGAATGGCCCGCATTTTCCAAAAGGAAGTTATGCTCTTGCAACCTGTATTATATTTCTTCAGCGTTTGCTTATAATGAAAGAGAATGGATCGTATATTTATAAATGTTTTATTTAATGTCGGCAATTATGTATGGAATACAATATCAGATAAATGTCCGCCTCTGTTAGCCTCACAAATGCGAGCCCTTTTGAACACATTTTTCATTACATTCTCACACATTTCACGCGGCATTTCATTAATTTCATCATGAATATTTTGTTTGAGTTACTCCAGCGTTTCCGGTTTGCTTCCATAAACCTTGATTTTCAGATATCCCCACAAAAAGAAGTCCGGAGCAGTCAAATCAGGCGACCGTGGAGGCTAATCAACAGCACCATTCCTTGAAATAACTTGTTGTGGAAAGAGGGGTCGCAGTAATTCCATTGTAATCCTGGCTGTATGCGATATGGCACCGTCTTGTTGAAACCACATGTTAGTCAAGCCCAAAGCATGCAGTTGTGGCGTTAAAAAGTTTTCAATCATATCACAATGATTCCTCCTGACCAAATTGCATACCAATGAATGAATGCAAAGGTGACTGATTTATAATTTGAGGGTTTTCCATTGCCCAGAACCGACTATTCTATTTATTCACATATCCATTCAAATGAAAATGTGTCTCGTCACTCATTATGATGTTTTCATGAAAATCGGGGTTGTCATGGGTGAGCTGTAGCATTCTATTGGCATATGTACTGCGGCGTAAATGGTCTTCTGGAAGAAGCTCTTGTGTCAACTGAATCTTAAATGCAAAAAAAAAAAGATGCAAATCTTTGTGCAAAATGGTGGCCAAAGTTGTTCTTTGAAGACCAAGCTCCTAAGCACGGTGTCGAATTGACGTTTATGGATTGTTTTGAACACTTTCTTTAACAACAGTAATGTTTTCAGCCGATCTTGCAGTACGTTATAGTCCATGCTTGGGCCTATCAGCTACAGTCCCTCTTTCTTCGAAATCATTCACTACACGATATATAGTGCGTCTTGTTGGCACGTTGTTTCTCCCAAAAATTTCACGTAGCTTTCTCATCATCACAGTAATCGATGATTGACTTTGATTAAAACACGTTGGTTTACCGAATATTTTTCCATAATAATTTTACTACGTCTCTACTTCACGACTGCCATATAAGAACTGTCAAGACTAATGTTCACCAAAATGGCGGACAAACTGTACTTGACGGAAAAGATACGATCCGTTTCAAAAATTATGCCTCAATTCAAAACCTATCTGTCTTGTGTATAAGACTTGTACTGTTTTTCTTTTTATACTACAAATTTTGAATACCCAACCACTGTGAGAAGTTGTAAAATATGATGATGAGTTGTAGAGTTGATTGGAAGAATAAAGTACTCCTCTACTCTAATGCCTTTCCATTCTACAATTTGTATTGTTGTTGGTTTGATGACGAGTGTTATTGAACCGTTTGTTGCTGGCAGCAACATTGCTTCTGTTGTTGCTGCCATGTTTGCTGCATTAAGTAACGATTTACTCATTCTGCAAACATCAGCACAAACGTTCGCAACATGCTTAATACGTAGTTAGATATGACGAGTTTACGTACGAATATTTCGTAGATACACAAAAAACCATTTGTACGATTTGGTTTTATTTTAGGGGGTTAAGGTTAAGCAAAAATGCTTGTGTTAGGTTAGTTTATCAACACCACCCCTTCCATACCTCACCACGTTCTAACCATCCACAGTGAATGTTTTTTATTTATGTAAATGAAAATGTTACATTGGGGGGGGGGGGGGGGGGGGTGGCTTCAAATACGACTGGGTGATGGTGCAAATGTGTATGTCTTTAACAGAAGCTTTGCGATACAGCAAAAGAGAGCAGTAGAGAGCGAAGGGCAGCAGGAGTGGAGGTCATGCACTGCAGTGTATATATGTACATACATACGTTTATATTTTAGGAAATTGCAACACTAAGCTAAAGGTGTTTGCTTGAAGGGGAGTGCTCAGTTAAAAATATATTGCAAAAAATACAAAAAACAAACATAGCAAGCACATCAACCATATACAGACTAAAAATAATTGCATGTGTCATCATCGTCATTGCCATCATCATTATGGTTGGATGGCTGGTTGGTTGGGTTGTGCTGCCAGAACACAATGTTACTGACCTTGCATAATAATGCAATTTTTGTGCAGCCATTAAACACACACAGCTCCACAAACACATGCACTGGCTTTAACGAAAATTTATAAAATTTGTCAAGAAATTGTTTGTTGTATCTTTGTTTGTTGTTGTACTTTATGTAATTTGATTTAGTTTTCTGAAGAGCACTCGAGACAGAATAAGGACATTTCGGTTGATATTCCTAGTCCCTATTTTTTAAGGTGTCTTTGGTGGTTTGTTTTCATTGCAGTTTGCCAACTACTTTGTAGTAGAAGAAAGTTGTTAGCGGCGTTTCTTTGTTTCCATTGTATTTGGAAATAATCGTTTGAATGGAATTCTTAATAACGATATTACGAATATTTTGAATATTGTAAAAAAAAATATGTTTCATAAAATTCTAATGCGAATTCTCTACAGTGTTTAATAATTTTAATTAAACTGTCGTCAGCAGCAAGGTTGTATATTACCATGCGTTAACGCGCCTCACTATTAAAACTGTTTATTTTTATGCAGCGCTTACGTATAAATACTTAGAAAGCCATTACAATATCAATTCGAAAAGTTATCGGAACAAAATGTACTGCGGTAAGAGTTCTCTGTAAAACAGAAAGAATAGAATTAAGGGAGAAAACTTGCGACCAAAAAGATCTATTGCGTCCCACTTCAGTGCGCCCAGTAACTCCGCAGAGACTAACCCTGTTCGTGTTGCATAAATGATTTATTCTTATGCGGCATTCCCAGGCTAGCTGGAAGATAAACTCATACGAACTAAGTGTGTTTGATGGTTGTGCTAAGCGAAGATAGCTATCTGTTTTCTCTCGAAGCCCCTGCTAATGAAGACATCTTTCAATGGCATGAATCTAGGCTTGAAAGATGGTAGGTAGATTTTCCCTATAGCCATAGTAGTTCATTCTCGATCCTACGACTTCCGCTCCGGATCCTTTCAGTGTTCTGGATCTATCCGTGTGCCATTTTATAGTGCCGTCTCCAAAGATATGCTCCGCTATGGTTTGCTTACACTCCCTTTTAATGCTTAGAACAGTTGCGAACTTCTTTTCGAAGTCTCTCTCTACATCGTGTCAATGGGTTCCATAAGCAGAAGTATGTGTTCTGCCAAAGTTGGAAGATCGCCTTGGCCGACACAGCATTCTCTATATATGACCCTCCTACCGCTTATCTAAGGATAGTACGTCTTGCAGCCGCTTCTATAAGGATCGTGTAAGCACAAGGAGATATTCTGTGGCCGCCGTAGGATAAGTCCTCATAGCCCCTGTAACTTCTCTAAACGATTTTTAGTCGTATCATCCATCGCAAAATCCTGGGTATGCAACCCCAAGATATCCTTGCGTCAGATCTGCACACCATTAGTGCCCTACTGGCTTTTCCAACAGTTGCCAATACATGCCGTTTCATAACAGTTTGGAGTCTAGTATCACTCCCAGGTACTTGATCTCCGATGCCCGATCTTTTATTGTCACGCCAGTGTCGGAATGCATTTCTCCAGGAGATATGGTTCATGATAACGCCTACAGATGCGCACCATTGCTCCGTCAACCTAAGGAGTTCTCTGTAAAACTTATGTGACATTTCGAAACGATTAAAATATCCCTACTATTGAACGCAATAAATAATCGCACTTTTAAAAATCATCCTGACATATATATCAGATAATAAGCATGTTATTACTTTAGTACTTCCAAGTGATGCAGACGGTATGTGGTACCCATTGCAACATATGTTAATTAGTAAAGGCAAGCTGTTGCTAAGTTTTTGCTGGCTATTTTAGAATATTTTGTATAATTTAATTTTTCCGGTACCATCGTGTAAACATGAAAAACTTCAAATACGAAAGCGACGCGAAAAGAGATTTAGTTTTAGTAAAATAAAATTGTATTAATTTTTCATTTCTAGACAATTATCGAACAATTTTCCTGCTCTAAATAGAACTGAATACCATCTCGCGAAGCCATTTCCTTAGGTCTGCTTATTTAGCCCAATTATAGCTTTATTCATAGTAATACAGTAACAACCCAACAATCAATATCTTGTATAGTCTCACCCTCTCTTCTGCGACCACAATGGAACTCACTAAACCTATTTTTAACATTGAAATTGATGATGCCAGAAGAATCCGAATAGTACTTGCAATCTTCTTCTTGTTTCAAGTGAACATATCGAAATTTAATTTTTGGTGTTTTAATCAGTTACGAAGGACTGGAATGAATAAAGTGTTAGTGTATTCTTGCCCAGTGGCATACGAATATTATAGACATAATCTAAAAATGTGTAGCAGTACTGTGGGCAGAGTTGCTAAAACATATCCCAGCATATTTCCCTTATTTCCGAAAAAAGTTTTTATTTCTCTTAACACTCTTTCGCAATGTCTAATTTAGTTTCAGCCACAACTTTCCTTTGTCTCTGTCTTTTATTGGACGTTTATATGCCAATTGTAGAATGCACTCGAATAAAAATTAATCCATCCATTAAGGGCAGATAATCCAAAACGTAAATTTTATGTGTTTATGGGTCTTTCCATTATATGATATAAAATCAATAAATACCAAAGAAATATATGTAAAGCTGATGTGGGTAAATAATTGTTTAAACTATTTTTTTTACCTTATTAAGCGTTACCACTCCAGAGTTACTCTTATTACTCGTAAATAACGGGTGTTTTTTTAGTATTATAGAACTTCAAGTTGAAATAAAACACAGATAAATAGTGTTAGTAGCCATAAATTTGGCTTTATTCGAGGGTCCAATACTGGATGAATTTTTGGAGCAATGGACGACGTGTGTCAGTAATGACTTGATAATTGTTGTCTTCCAAGGGACGAATTGTATCTCTCTAATGGAAGTAGACTAGAAACCCCACAAAATATAGTCCAGCCGAGTTAAGTCGCTTGATCTTAGAGGTCAATTTACGTATTCATTAAGCGAAGTTTTTCGTTCACCGAAAGTTTTTTTTAAAAAAACAATTGTAACACGTTACACTGTCTGCACAGCTCCTCAACATTAATGGTAGTAAGTTGTGGTATAAGAAAAGTCAGTAATCATGGCCTTGTAGCAGTCACCATTAACTGTCATGTTCTGGCAAGCTTCTGCAGAAATATGGGCCAATAAGTCTATCGTCCGATAAAATGCACCAAAAGGAGTCTGATCACTGAACAGCATATTTCGATAAAACAGTTCCCGAACTGAACCATGATTCCGAAACAAGCTGGCAAAATTTGCAACGTTGTTCTGGCACCAGGCTATTCACGACGAAATGACAAACCATACTAAACACTAAGCAAGTAACGGCTGTCAAAATGGCGCACATATCAAGCAGTATGGCCAACTTTTAGATATTTGAGCCCGACTCAGAACGAAAAATTGCACTGAAGATGGCACGTAGGCGAAACCGGTGTGTCTTCAAAGTAAATTTTACTTTATGTAACCTACGTATCAATCTATAATGAATTTACAAAATAAACTATTTATAATTTAAGTAGAGGAAATAAAGAAGTATACACAGTTTTAGGCTGATGCGACTGACATTTGTTTCTTACAATGGCTAATTGCCGCTAGAGTCTGCGAATTAAGTGTGTTGAAATGAATATTTTATTTATTTTAAAAACGTATTTCTTCACTTGCCTTTCTCAATCACAAAAATTAATATTTTAAACGAGTTTCTTCAAATCGTTTAACACCCTACCGTTTTCAACACTCAATATTTGGAAATATAAAAATAAATTACATTTATTTCTCTTTTATATATTTTCTCATTTATTTTTTATTTTTCATTTCAGGTAAACGTCTTCTCATTACTAAAACCAATAAAAAAAATAAGTAACAGGTAATTTTCGAAATTTTTTTTTTATTTTTTTTTCGAAAGTTAAATAAAAGACATTTATGAAGTGTTTAACTTATTACAAAAATAATTATTATGAAATGATAATTTAGGAATCCGATTGCATTTTGTTTAAGCTAAAGCGTTCGTTGTTGCGAAAATAAATAAAAAAAAACCAAAATCGCAACCCTCAAGTTACAAATTGTTATTTTCCTGACGGGAAATTTCGCGCTCTCATTTTGAACGTTAGTAGAGCTTAGGATAAGCTCTCTCTTTCCTTAAACTGAGAAGATCTGAGGCAAATAACATCTTACGTTTCAGTTGGAAACTTTATATTTGATGAAAGCAAATTTGTTTTAATTAAATGATGGCTGTACGAACAATCGCCAAAACTCAGACAACCATACATTTTGGGTGTAGGCTGCATGGGACACTCATTGCGGAATGCGTTATACACAATGAGTGTATGAAGAACGAAATCAGCATTTTTACTGATAGTTCTCTTATGGACTTACCGATAGTTGGCAGAAGCCAACTGAGCTAAACTGCTCCTGTAGTCTACGGCTGGAGGAGTACGTGTCCGTTTACTAGGCAGAATTGCTTGGGCTGGATCACCTGCTGAAAAGTCGGTTCCATGGCAAAAATTCTAATTGTGCTCGACATCCACTCATCCAGTCGGGTTTAAAACCCATGATGCAAGCTAGTGCTGATGCTAAACTGTTGTGCCCCGGTGAACGAGGTAACGTTAATATGTGTTAAAGGACACATAGGCACAGTTGGAAATGAAGCAGCAGACGAACTAGCAAAAGAGTTAGCTGATTTTTTTTTATCAGCAACGATAACATGATATGACCGTTGGTATGTTTTTTAACCGTTTGGGTTTTGAAAACTGAAAGAACAGAAGTAAATTGCAGAAGGGAATGAAAAAAATATTTATTTGGGCCAATAAATGATTGCGTACCATTTACTTTTTAAAGATGCCCGCAAATATTGCCTGCGGCTACGCCGTAGGTGATCCATCCCTGAGCCGGTATTTTATCAATGGTAGCTGTATTGTTGTTGGAATTGTTATTGGCTTGTCCCTGTATACGAGAGACTTCACGTACTCCCACAAAAATTGTCTAGTAGGGTCGTATCGGCCAATGAACTGCTCCAAAGCGTAAGATTAATTGCTCACCAAATTCGACTCTCGTGTCGTGGTGTGATGATTATTTCCACATATTAATAACATAATTTGCTTTTCTACCTTTCATGTTTAATAGTATTGTTACGATGATAAGCGCGAACAAGTATTCTTACGTGTAGGAATTGTGTGTTATGAATACTTGTGGCACTCAATATACAGAAACTTCCAGAAATAAAGAATGCGACCGGATTTGTCTTCCACTGTACAGACAGTGCTGTAACGACAACAAAACACAACACATGTAAGCTCAGACAAGTTTCCAAGAATGTAAATACACACAGAGCAACAACAACGTAAAGATGAATTCCAGGAGTTGAGTAGTATGAATAAGCACAAACAACACCATAAGAAAGAAAGCAGATAGTAGTTACAAAAACAAACATCATTATGGAAAAATAAAAAAAAGATGTTTATAGCTAAAGAAGTATCTACTAGATTCTTGCGTTTTCTATAAGTTTCTGGAAACTAGACGACTACTATAAAAACAATTGGATGATCAAGTTGGAAGTTAGTATCGAGTAAAACGTGAATAAAGTAACAGTGTGTAAAAATAAAATACTGCAGTTTATATAATTAAAAGAACTTACGAATAAATAAACACGTTTTAAAAACTGAAGTTTATGACTTACCCTGTAGCTGCATCGTCTATTTCAAGAAAAGAAACTTGGTATCTAAAACATGTTTTCCCTAATGTTTCTTCGTGTATACCCGGCATAATTCACCGCCGATTTGTGAAATGAAAGCGGAGATGATGGATTGGCCGTCATGTTTTAGCCGCCGCTAACATTTCTTTATGTGCCGTCAAATAAATCGCCTAAACAAGTCAGCACTATTTGTGTTAATTTATTTTATTTATTTTTAGAGAAAGAAATAAAAAAATGTTTAATTTATTGTTGCCGTTACCTGTGTAAGTTTCATATATATAGCACAAAATCAGTGAGATTACGCCTTGGGATTTTCACAGTTTCATTTAACATTAGCCTGTTTTTCAAAAATATCAAGTCTGTGATCAACCAACGAAGATGCTGTAATTGCAGAATTAGTAGACTCTACTCGTGTCACTGATCAGCTGACAACAGCTGTCACATAAATAAATATTCCGATGTTTACCTTACGCACGTTAAACATTAACACGTTCTATAAACATGAAGCGGACAGATCTGTGTTGAGTAATTAACACCCACAGTTCAACCATATGGAAAATATAAAACGTTACAAATCTAGTGTCTACAATGTGTGAATGAATATTTTCTGTAAAGCGGACTAATAAGAAATGTACACACGATGTAGAGAGTCTTCAGACAAAAACAAATTCGTCTTTAACCCAAACAGTGTTATCGATATTTAATCTTAATTTCCAAATTAACTATGAAGACCACAAATCAATTATGGTTATACATGTATGTAGGTAAGTAGTTCCTAACATTCTGCTTTTGTGAGCTCTATTTTTTACAAGGGTCTCTTACGCTAACTAATGCTAAGTAACACCTACACGAACGGCAACATTTCCCATGAACTCTCCTCTCTGGCAAAGTACAAGAAAATTAATATAATTGTTGTTTTTGCCATTGCTGTGCATGGCTGCTGTTCAACTAAGAGAGGAAGAAACAAACCTTGACCTATCCCTACTTATATACGGTGTGTCGTTTGTCCCCTGTGCCACTCCAACCGCCTTAAACAACTGCACAAACACGAGTCTGCTGAACAATGGAACTTTAAATTTCCTCCAACAACATTTCACGATGTCTGCATTTAATGTTTGTTCATTTCATTATAAATAAATGGGATTCTGTTTATTTTAGATGAAGGAAAAATGCAACAAAGCAACTTTGTATACTTATGCATGTATACACACATGTATACATACGTATGTATGTTTAAATGCACAATTGTATGCATTCATTTGGCTGCAAAGTAAATGCTTTAAGACGTTTAAATAAATGGCAACTCTCTTACACGACCACAACAACAAAAACTAAAAAAAAAAGACCAAAATAAACAACACAACAAAGAAGAAGAAAAATGTTGGTTGCACAGACAGACAAATTAATGATGAGAATGTTCTTTTCTAAATATGTACAAACATACGAACACACAAGCACTTACATGTGTACACACATGCATACACACATATACGTTCATTAAAATGTTTGAAGAAAAAAAAATGAAAATACATAATAAATTCCTTCCACTTAAATCGTAACGAACAACGACACCAACAACTTTACAACCATAACAACACTAAAAAAGTCATAATAACAAAACAAAAGCAATAAAAAATAGGAAATAAGGAATGTTGATCTTCTTAATACACACAATTTGGCAAATGAGTGTGAGAGTAAATACGACGATGGTTGATGAGTTTTTTCCTTATGCATTTTTTGTTTTAGTTATTTCTTCTTGTTCTTGTTTAAAATTCTCCACCAAACAACAATGAACAAGAATTTTTACCAATGAGTAAGCCACACAAGTCCGTGCCAACAAATGCATACAACACATTTGAAATGATAAGTGAATTTGATTTTGTTTTGTTTTTCCTTTGTTAATAACAGTGATGACCAAACAATGTTTAATAGGTGGGTGGCGCTATTGTTTGGAATGATATTAAGGGTTGGTTTAACCAACGGAATAGTGCAACATATTTACTTGCATACACACAGATGTACAAGGTTGCCCAATAAGGACAGTGAGAAATTGTAATACTGCAAAAAAACAACCTGTGTACAAAGTAGGGATGCAGCCGATATATCGGTATCGGATACTTTCCTACCAAAAAGGCCCTTGTTTGTCATTATTTGTGGAAAACAAAAGCCGAGAGAGGCCCATTTTCAATGACTCTGTTATGTTAAATTTGCGAAGGAGCGCGGACTTATTATGACGCCAACGCAAAATGCGCATTAAATAGTGACTTTTGCAGACATATTGCACCAATGAACCTCGCGCAATATGTCTGGCATCGTCCCATGTACTGCAATTTTGCTTCTTGACATATGTATCTATTCTTCGATAAATGAGCCTCGTCGCCGAAGATTAATGGTTGGGATCTTCTCAGACATGTTTAATGCTGTAACTTGGCATGAGTGATGGTATAATAAACAACAGATTTAATAGACAAAACAACATAGCCGACAAAAAATGCAAAAATCAACTCATCTTTGTGGGAAACCTCTTTATAGGTTGCGACATTTGTTTGAAAATGTGTATGTCGCTAAAATCGAAATCTCAAATATATAAAAAACCTAGTTTGACATATATGAAAGAAAAACTTTTTCAAATTAGGCAAAATTATTTCAAAACAAAATTAAGGGCGCCGTCGTTGTACGGAGCGTACCAACGCGTATAGCGGAAAAAATAAGTATATGCCAGCTCAATCTTCATCACAGCAAAGCAGCAACAGCAATGTTGGTGCGATGTTTTGAGGAGGATGAGCTGGATATAGCCTTGCTACAGGAGCCCTGGATTGTCCAAGGCAATATCAGGGGCCTGTCACAACAGACCGCCAATCTGTACCACTCACAGACTGATGGTAAATTAGGGTCATGCATCCTGGTGCGACATGGCGTACGAACAGTACCTATGACACATCTCTGCTCGCCGGATCTTACGGTAGTAATGATTGGCAGTGGTTCGGGATCATTTCTTATTGCGTCGGCTTACCTTCCCTATGAGACGACAGGTACACATCCGTCACTGGAGGTGGAGAACCTGGTGAGTTTCTGCAGGCAAAGAGGTATGGCGCTGATCATGGGCTGTGATGCCAACTCGCATAATACGGTTTGGGGCAGCACAGATGATAACTACAGAGGACAACAATTGTTGGATTTTGTAGAAAGACACGATTTGCTGGTACTTAACAGAGGGGTAGATCCCACCTTCGTGGATTCACGAAGGGCAGAGGTGATCGATATCACTATGTGCTCAGTCAATATGCTAGACAGAGTTAAGGACTGGAAGGTCATGGATAGATTAACCATGTCTGACCACATGGCATTCCAGTTCGATATACTGTATGGCAGTAGACGGAGGAAAGTCCGCAAACGTATAAGAATACCGAAGAATACTGATCATACCAGTTATGAAGAGTATCTGTCGGTACATATAGGAGATGCTCCATACAGAGCACCTCGCAACACGGACGAACTCGAGCGGACGGTGGAACAATTGAACTCCACGGTTAAGCTAGCTTTCGAGCATGCTTGTCCCTTGACAGTAGTGGATGAAAAAGATCCGACACCTTGGTGGAACGGAGAAATTGAATCCATGAAAAAGGAAACAAAGAAGGCCTTTAACCGATACATGAGGGAGAGAGATTCGATCTCATTGGATGCGTATAAGGAGAAAAAGAGAGAGCTGAAGAGAACAATACGTCTTCGGAAACGAAGTACGTGGAGGGAATTCTGCTCTAATATGAGGGATACATCTGAAGTATGTAGAATACAGAAGATAATATCTAAAGACCCTGTCTCTAGGATTAATTCGCAAGAGCGATGGTCACATGACTGAGACAGTGGAGGGACATTGAAATTGCTTATGGAGGTTCATTTTCCTGGAAGCTTTTGCTCGAGTGACTCATGGACTCCTGTAAATAGGGGGGCTAGTGAGAGAAGACGAGCTGAGGCTGAAAGGATAATATCTCCGAATGGTGTCAGAAGTGCAATACTATCCTTTGCACCATTCAAGGCAGCTGGAATGGATGGAATTTTCCCAGCCTTATTACAGTGGGGAATAGATACCCTGCTTGATAGGATTAGGGGAATATTCGTAGCCTGTCTAGCGACGGGATATATTCCGGTGGCTTGGAGGGAAACTAAAGTTGTTTTTCTTCCCAAACCGGGTAAGAGGGACTATACTGACGCTAAGTCCTTCAGACCGGTCAGCCTAACATCTTTTCTATTGAAGACAATGGAGAGGGCGGTGGCTGACTTTATGGAGAACCATACGCTGATGGATAGGCCCTTGAGTAGATTTCAGCACGCTTATAGAGCAGGTAGATCTACTGACACCGCTCTGCACGAGCTCGTCAGAGTAGAGGAAAGAGAAATTTGCAATTTGCAATGGCGGAGCTGCTCTGTCCGTTTTTATTGACATTGAGGGCGCCTTTGACAAGATTTCTTTGGGGAAGGTGAGAAATGCTCTTACTGAACGTAGGGTTGACCCCATTATTATAAAATGGATAAACGCTATGCTTCGGACTAGGGCTATAAATCTCAGAGATGGGTGAACCAAGATTCGAGGTAGGGTAGTTAGGGGGTGCCCACAGGGGGGTGTATTGTCACCTCTTTTGTGGAACATCACCGTAGATGGCCTTCTTTGGATATTGGGCTCAATAGGCGTCCATACGATTGCGTATGCGGACGATCTGGCACTAATGGTTGGTAGTAAGTTCATTGGGGCCATTCAAGGTTGTATGAGACAGGCTCTCATGGTGACTGAGACATGGTGCAGTAAACAGGGTCTAACCATAAATGCCAGTAAATCCGACGCTATGCTTTTCACTCGTAAAGCTTTTCGGATCGGAAGTAAATGTGTCCAGGAAGGTGAATTATCTGGGCGTTACCCTAGATAAGGAACTTACCTGCAATGAACACATCAAAACAAAGGTCAAGAAAGCAAAAAGGATTATGCATCAATGTAAACGAGTGTGTGGCTGTAGGTGGGGAATCTCGCCGAAAGCTACATTCTGGATTTACACAATGATGGTGAGGCCGAAGGCCTCTCAGGGCACAATTAAGCGTAAGTTGGATGGGTTTCAGAGGGTTGCCTGCATGGGTATAAGTGGTGCAATGCGCATGGCGCCAACACAGGCAATCGAGGCAATGTTGGGATTGCTGCCATTAGACTTATTCATTAGGTCAACGGCCGCATTGTCAGCTTTGCGAATGAGGAGCGATGCGGTTTGGCATAGCTTTGGGCCGAACATCGGGCATAAGAGTATCCTGGACCTCGTTGGGAAAGAGGTTAGGGCTGCTCAGATGCCGATGTAACGCATGAGTAGAAGAAAGGTAGTCGAGAGGCTGCATCGGACACTCATTGCGGAAGGCATTATACACAATGAGTGTATGGAGAACGACATCAGCATTTGTACTGATGGTTCTCTTATGAGTGACAGGGCAGGAGCAGGTGTATTCTCAGTTGAGCTGAACTTGTCCTGTAGTCTGTGTTTGGGGAGGTACGTATCAGTTTACCAGGCAGAACTGCTTGGTTTGCTGCATGCGTTGGATCACTTGCTTGAAATCCGAGTGCATGGGAAAAGGGTTCTCATTGCACTTGACAATCAGTCAGTTATAAAACGCATGAGGCAAGTGAACATATATTCCAAACTGGTGCTGGAATGTGTTCTGAAACTGAACAGATGTGCCTCGTTGAATTAGGTGACGTTGACGTGGGTTAAGGGACACATAGGCACAGCTGGGAATGAAGCAGGTGACGAACTAGCAAACCCAGGGTTGCCCTGGGGAATGGCCTAGTGCGTGCTAAAGTTCTTCAATGGGTAAACTCATTACACCTGAATAGGTGGAGGGAGAATACCACATGTAGACAGGCTAGAATGGTGCTCAAAGAACCCCTCGGCAGGAAGGCCAGCAAGGTACTCGGGTATAATAGGGCTACTTTAAGCTGGATCACTGCGTTAGTGACAGGACATGGAAACTTCAAGTACCATCTGGCTAAGATGAAAGTCGTAGAAGATGATACTTGCAGACTATGCCTGGAAGAGGCTGAGACGGTAGGGCACATTGTGTGTGAATGTCCAGCACTGGCTAGCATAAGGCTTAATACCACGGGCAGACACTTGCTAGATGTGAATGCCATGGGGGGAACTAAGCCTTAGACAAATGCTAGCAATTACAAAAGACTCCGTGATGAGGAAGAGTGTCGACAGTTACCAGTCGACAGTCTGAAATCACTTTAGTCAAGAGTAAAGGCTAGGGCTAGCACGAGACTCAATTGAGAGTAAGGTGGCTGTGATTACGGATCGGTTCCCTGAAATCAATTTTAGGAGCGAAAAGGGACCCAGAAAGTAAGTGGTCTGCTTCGATATCCCCCATACATTAATAATAATAATAATAAACGCGTATAGCGGGCTACTTCTGGGCAATTTAAAAAAAATACAATTTTAGATATAATCTAGCAAACACTTATTTTCAGGAAATAAATCAAATTCGACCATTTTAATTCAATTCTATTGGAACATTTCATGAGGAACTCGGATATTTTTTTTATATACTCGTACAGAGTTTTACACAGGGTAGTAATCACAAATTACATGTCTTATTATTAAATTTTTCGAAATTTAAAAATAAAAATCTAGTGAACCAAAAGCAACAACTTTTTAAGTGCAAAACCAGAATAATTAGTATAATTGGCACAGAAACGGGATGGTATTGTACATATAAAGAACTTGATTCTCATCTTGATCTCAGTACTTTAAACGGCCGAAATTTTCTAATAGGAACTTGGTTTAATTTTCACATCAATGTTTTTACATTAGGAATTACCAAATTTCAGCTCTGTACCTATAATTGAAAAGTTCCACTCAAAAAGGGGGCATCCTAGTCCCCCAAAATAAAATGTTTCCGTTTTGAAATTTTTCTGATTACTAAGGCCTACTCGTATACTAAATTTCAGTTCTCTAGCTAAAGTGTAAGTGATCCGTACCGAAATAAAGGGGCTCCCTAGAGCCCCTACATAAAAAGTTCCAGTTTTCAGGTTTTCTGATACTTATTTACTAAGGCACCTACCTGCATATTAAACCTCTAGCTATAGAGGAGATGCGCCTAGATAGGAGCATAAAGTTACCGGTTTCAAATTTTTCTTATTACTTATTGCCCAGTTCCATACCTGCATACCAAATTTTAGCTCTTAGTATTTGCGGAAGAGCTCATAATGAATAGGTACTAAAATATGCACTTTTTACCCCTTCACGTCGCAGGTAACTTTTATGGTAAAACTTTCGAACTTCACCTATGAAGTAACCTATATGTTCTACGAGTCCTTATGTTTCAAGTTTTATTATTTTATAATTAAATCTAGCAAAGTTATGAATAAGTCAATAATTACAGCTGTATTTGGTCATTTTATATTAAAATTGGCTTTAAGCATTGATGGATTAAGAACAAATTTTATCTTCGAGATAATTTTAATATTCTGGATAATTTTGGGAGTTCTGAAGGCCATACTAATTCCGAAAAAATAATTTATATATCGGTCCCACCAAGCAGTGTTTCCTTCAGTCCACACTTACCAAATGTGATCGAGTGACAAAGGATTTACATAGGTCCACGTTTAAAAGTTGAGGACAATGGAGAATTGCTGCATTTAAATTTCCAATACACCCACGTTACATACCAGCATTCGGTTGTTGTGTCAGCACATTACGATGAAAACTATATATAGGGTCTTGAGTTAATGGCCTGGGTTATCGATTTTTAGCCTAGAATTATACTACGGTTCAAAATGAATTTGCAAACGTTGCTCTGGCGTAATTATATTCATGATCAATTACAAAATCAACCTAATCCCAAATAAGCCGCCGTCATAGAAAACAATGTTGACAAGGTAAAGTCCTGCGGCTCAAACGTTAACCAAAACGTATTAACGAAAGCAAATGTGCCAGCTTGGACATCCGTAATAATCGGCTTTTTATAGATTTTTACGTTACAAAAGATACCTTGCATGTTAGATAAACAGTAATGCGCTTTATTTGATTTTTTTTTTTTGTCAGCTGATCCGTAACAGCGCGATACTACCATGTTAGCCCCAGCTGATTTTTGGACCTGTTCATTCGCCCATAAAATTCGATCTGAAAGTTATTTTTAACGTAAACGAATACTTATCTCCAAACGAAAATTATTTTCCCAACATATGTACTTATCAAAGGGGCAAATTCAGGGCCGGCAGTACAGATATGTTTTCGAAAAACTCTCCGTGGGCCTTAGATTAGCCACAACAAGTGATTGTTTTTTTTTTTTTTTTTTTAAGAACACACCATTGTCTCATGCATATAAACAAACGCCAACGATTCTTATTGAATGTTTGTAGATACGGATGGATGTATGTATGTGTGTATTTCAACTAAAGCAACGTCATCGGCTCTTTTTTTTATAAATTCTCGTTCTGATTTCAGTGTTGGTTCTGTGGGAACAAATTGAACCAAAGCACTAGTAAGAGGACTTGACTACAAATAAAAAAAAAAATCATGATTAAATTTGTTATTGTTGTTATTGCTTATTTATACTTTTTTCTTTGGGCTTTTTTTACATCCTCCACCTCCTCCTGCATATTTCTTTTAGTTGTTTGTTTTTTGTTTTGTACGTTTCTTTGAAATACGACTGACTGGCTTGTTAGTGGCGGCAAGATAATGATATTGACGATGGTGATCATGATGTATAAAAGTTCAACCAACTTGTTTAGAATAGACGTGTGTACGCAAAGCGCAACGACAACAATTTATTTTTCTTGTTTGCCAACAACAACAAGTAAAGAAACATTCTCTACTACGAATTGAAGCTAGCAGTGTTGCCAGCTGTTGCAGGAATAAAAGCACTATTAGTAGCTTTATCTTAAACGGGTAAAAAAAATAAAGAATTAAAAAGACAAGTTTTAAAAATTGTTAAGTTACTTTGTATGTTTAGAAAATAATGTAAAGATAATAAAATTAGCACAATTAACCAACAATAATATATATAACAATATTTTGCAACAACGCCAGAGTTGGTCTTATACAATTAGTTTGTAACAAAAATCAGTGGCGAATTTATGCTTTCATCCTAGGATTCCGTCATTATGCATAGTTTGAATGTCCGCGTCCTTAAGATTGCTCAAGGCCGTTGTAACGTTTAGTCGCCAGAAGTGACAGATCTTTTACCAGGTCTATCGGATTTGCCATTGTTTTCACAAAATACATAAAATTTCCTAATATAAACTTATTTTAACAAATACATATACACATATTATGCTTTTTTTTTATTATACCCTTCACAAAAATGAAAAAGGACATATAAATGTGTCATTCCATTTATAATTTTTTATAGGTTTGGGAAGTTCAATTAGTGATGTCCGTGTGTCTGATGTTGAAATCAACTTTCTGACGGCACTAAACAACCTAGGATCTTGAAGCTTGGTTCAAGTTCGACGAATTCTCCCTTTTTGAAATCAGTCATATCAGTCCACAAGTTCCCGATATATGTGGTCAGAAAAATTGGAACATATGGAAAATTGGCTGTTTGATTACTTTTTTCTTGATGAATGAATTTTACATTAATGGACCACCCAATTTTTGACATATTTTACAAATTATATTTTTGTCACTTTGTTGTATGGAAACAAAGCACTGTGCAATGTATGGGGTAAATATGTTAGGGTGGTTATAATTTAATGTACGTATATTAATAATGTAGTGCTAAAAGTTTTCGAAATAAATATCCGAACTGAATTGTATTTAGAAGCAGGTGCCAAAAGCTAAATAAAATTTGATAACACTTTCATTCAAAAACCATTGAACGCAATTTAAAGTGTAAAATAAAATTAATTAATTAATGCATTTGTAAAAGTTCAAAAAATCTCTAAAGGGAATAAAATGTTCAAAAAAAAATCCTTTGAGAAAACTCAATGTTTTGTTAACGCTTTCTTCAATAATTCTCATCGAGTTCGTTAAGCTTAACACATAAGATATTTTTATTTCTTTTTTAAAAATCGATTAGCTGGCCTAAGCAGTCAGTAATATTAGCAAATAAATTTCAGTATAATTTGTTTAAAATACTAATCAACAAATTGGCACAATATAAATTTTTATTAAAAATCATACAGTTAAGTTACTTTCTTTGGAAAGAAATAGAATGTAGTAGTGAGATAGAAGAGCGACATTTATTGAACAAGTTTGCTAATACGCATTATTTTCATTCATAAAACAGCTTAACAAAGTCTCTGGTGTTGAATAAGCTTATTTTGAAGCTAGCATATCTCTTTGTTTCCTTTTTTGTTTTACAGCTGATAATCGAACCTAGTTGATGATTATTAGCAGAAAGTCACTGAATATACTTATGCAGCTCACTACTTACGATTAGAGTTGGGATTGTGAAAGCCTTTTCACTCACCATTATGCTCACTCAATCTCACGCCAGACGAAATACTTAGTGACAATCACACGCGAAACTCGAAATTAATGAAATTAAAAGTAAAATTTCTTTATTTTCACCACCAAATTTTAAATGCGCATTTCGTATTCTAAATGGATGAGTCAATGGGGGAAAGAGGAGTTTGGCTGTCATAAATTGTTAATGTAACGGGTAACTAGTTTTCGATTTGCTTAATGTAAATGCACTAATAATCTTTAGCAAATTTTTAGAGGTTATTCTCAAAAAACTTTTCTTTCAGCGCGCCCCTACTAAACAAATAATAGCAACAATATAAAGAGAGTTGTGCTGAAAATTAATATTAGGTTGGCTAAATTCTCTTTCTTGGGGTATTGTTATTATTCATACTTCTATTTAATTTCTTTTAAATACACATGTTGAACGTCGTACACGTGTTACAAGTTGATATTTTTCTAATTTTTTTCCTCCTAATGCGGAAGAAATATTTTTAGTTGCGTTGAGAATAATAGCAGTGGTGGAACCTATTAATTTGCTATGTTAAATTTGACACTTTTTAAAATCTTAAGTGATGCAAAGGCTTTCTGAATATTTGTTTCTCAATTTTGCGATAATACATCTTATCAGTTGATGACTGATTTACCGGATTATATCGTAGCTTTGTTTTCAAATGATGATTTGCCAGAGCATACTAATCACAAATGTCAAGAAGTGAGCTCAGTATGACAGTTCGTTTGAGAGTTAAACCTTCGTAAATTCTAACGTGTTTAAAAAATTATCCTCGAGATGTTGGGAGAGAAGCCACTCTCGGTTATGTGCCATCCTCTTCATTAACATCTATCAAACCTACAAAAACACCCGTCCTACGTGTTTCATATGCTACCGGCTGAGACATGACAATTTTATACAATACTTGACATGGGATGGCAAAGATTCGTTCCAAGTATGCAGCTAAAGCTTTAATTAATTTATTATTTAGAAAAAAAAAACTATTTTTTATTTAAAAAAAAATTATTTAAAAAAGTTTCTTTTCATGAACACAACTGTATATGTATGAATTTTTAATTATTTTGGGCTCAGTGTTCTTAAAATTATTTAGTATACATTGTATATACGTACATTGTATTTACATATGGAAGTGTGTGTGTACATGTGTGCATATTTGTTTTTTGTTTATGTGGCTCGTTAGTGCTTGGGCTTTTTTTTATAATTCTTCTAATAAAACGTGTAATTTTTTGTGTATTTATTCATTTGTTGTATTTCCTTTCTTTTATATTTTTTTATAACACATGGATGTCGATATATTTATAAAAATTTCGTTATTTGTAATTTTGTTAACGTCTTCAATACGATTTTAGTTTAAATAATAATTATTCTTCTGTTTTCGGTTCCTGTGTTATAAAAACAACAATAATGAAATGTTTTTATTTTCATACATCATTTAATTGACAATGAACGAGCTGTGATCGATTGTTTGTGGGGATGATATTTACCAGCGTTGCCATTTTAGCATTTTCACCGCTAAATTTTGCGTAATTTGGAATTTCATAAAAATTTTAAAATTTATCACAACACCAAAAATCAAAAAACAATATTCCAAAAAAATACCAAAACTGCAGAAAAATTGCAAAAATTCAATATTTTTCTAAAATTTAAAATTCGAAAATACGCTAAAAATAGAAAAACTGGAATTCTAATTGCTAAAAAATCATAATTCAATAAATAATTGATAATCCCGAAATTTTAGCTAAAAACGAAATTTACGAAATTTCACCAAAATCTTGTAAATTCATCAAGAAGCCGAAAAGTGCAAAAAATCAATATTTTACTAAAAACGTCGAAATATAAAAAAAAATATATATATTAAAGAAATAAGTACATTTAAAAACCGAAATGGAAATTCACAAAACCACTTGAAAGCTGTACATAGTGGTCCAGACATAAAAAGGCTAAGTCAAGATTTATTTTTCACATCTACAATATTGAAAAAACAAGCATATTTATTGGTGTCAAAAAAAATTTCCTTGGTAACGAAAAAAAATTTGCAATGATTTTTGAAAAATAAAAGCTTTGCTGAACTGCTATAGATTGGGTTGCAATGTCACTAAAATTATATTACATATGATTTTTTCCCTAAAAATATAGGGTCCAGTCAGTAACGAACATGGAGAATGCTTTCCTTAAGATGTCGCTGCATTAAAAACGCGCTTTCAAGGTATTAGAGATATCCCTGAATTCCAGTACAAAAGGAAGGCCAGTCACTCCAAAAAAAACCATACCCTTTAAATTAAAATAGGAAAAAAAATTAATTAATAAAATTGTGATTTAAGCCATGGCTGTTTATCTGAAAATTTATATTGAAAAGAAAGTGTTTATTCACGTATTTTTATAATATTAAACAAATCTAAAGTAAAATATTTTGATTACATTCTGTGTATACACTTTCCAACTTAAAATAAAATTACAATTACCTGGTTGTTCACTTCGAGAAAGAAGCCGAAACGATACTTTCGGCGGCTGAGCGATTTTGAGTATGTGGCGGCGGTGGCTATTGAGAATTTTTAGCCTCTCAATTTTTTTTGGTAGACTTATTTTTGCAAAATTAAGTAATAAAGACGTACAAAATCAGGGAACGAAAATAATAATTACTTTTAAATTTTCAAAGAAAAAAAGCAGGCCCAAAAAATGATCGGAGAACCATGTCAGGCATACAATTTTTATCGCATTAACCTAGATTTTAAGAAAATCATATGTTATATATAATTTCTTAATTTTTTTTTAAATAATTATTATTTTCTGATTTATATTTTTTAAAACAGAAATACGTGTTTCTTAAAACTCAGAGGTTGAAAAATGTAAGCTATATTCAATTAAATTAATAATTAGCCTTTATTTTTTCCAAAATAAAAAAATCAAGAAATAATAATAATTCCGCAAAAAAAAAATAATAAAGAAATAATGATTTTTCTGAAAAAAAAATTAAATAAAAAATCAGAAAATAAATTAAAATCAGAAAATGATAAATATTTGTGCCAAAAAAAAACAATCAAGAAATTACAATTATATTTAGGTTTTTATGAAATAATATAACAAATATATTTTGATTTTTGTACCGGTGAAAACTAAAAAAATATATCTGCGCCAGCTCGCTGTCGGTGGCAAACTAGGCGAGTTTCTTATTTGTTTAACAGCTGATCCTGTAAAAACGCAATCTTGATGAAAAGTCTCAGTTTTTAGAAAATATAAAAAAAAATGGTGCAACTATCGAAATTCCATCCGTATTTTTATTTGAATTTTTGACAAGTCGTATAATAGTGTGAAACGCCCTTCAGAAGGAGAATGTCTAAGTTGAAATTAAAATTTTAATTGATTTTGGAATCTGCTTTAAGAAAATATGTGCATTCTATGTAGATATGTATGTGTACATGAACATATGTGTTTATGTAAGTAACATATGTATTTTTGTAACAGAAAATTATGTTTGTACAAATAATAAGTTTCTATATATAATTATACAAAGTTTTTATTTATCATTTCTGTTTTCATCTTTAGAACGTTTTAGCATTCTCTTTGTGCCCATTTAGCATTCTCTGCCAAATAATTTTTCTGGCAACGCTGGGGTGTAGGGAAATATTTATGGGTATATGTACATACATACATATGTATACATATATATGTATGCTCTTTTTTTGAAAGCCTTTTCGTCATATCTCGCTCTTGCTCATTTTGTAGTTTATACCATTAGGAGAGGAAGTTGTTATTTTGTTTAATTATTTTTTGAAGATATTGCTAATAATTCTAAAAATTATGAAAATGTGTAAATGTTTTAACTATAAATATTT
This sequence comes from Phania funesta, assembly GCA_963932375.1. Taxonomy (NCBI): domain Eukaryota; kingdom Metazoa; phylum Arthropoda; class Insecta; order Diptera; family Tachinidae; genus Phania; species Phania funesta. Next base: position 93,776,281 of record OZ010653.1, on the reverse strand, counting down.
AATTTGTTCTAGAAAATATGCACAATAATGCACATCCGTTCTTGAGATGTTGTTTTTTTCACATTGAGAAACTTTCCTATATATCCCCATGTTGTTTTTCAGCATATTCTATTTTGATTGCTTAGATTTTGTTTTTGTTTAAAAGGCAACCAATCACGTTTATATGTACATTCTGCTATTTCCATTTCCCATTTTCTCTCTCCCATTCAAACCAGGCTGGCGGTATAAAACGTGCCTAATGTAAACGTAGTCAAAACCAAGAGGTGTATAAGCAATTGTGTTCTTTAAAAGAAAAGAAAAATCTTGAATTTTTTAAATTAAAATTTTCTTGTTATTTTTACATCTCCTTATTGTTTGAAAAAACCATGTAGTTGTTAATTTCTGTCATGAGCTTATCAAAAACCTTATGTGTTATTGCACAGCAGATAAAATAATTTGAAATATATTGGTTTTCGTTTTGACTAAATTTTAATGTTTTTTGCAAGCATTCAGAGGTTTGCGAGGTGCACTGTGTGTTTGTCAACTCAAAAATTAAGTCTAAAACGTTTTCGATTTTAAGCATTTTATTTTATTGTTGGATCTGCTTACTTAGGCTAGGTTAGGTCGCGAAGAGCCCAAAATCTCAGCCCGAACCTTCATAGGAGGTCTGTTCCATTAACAAAACTCCTGAATAGTTGCCATATGCTTAGGATCATTATCCTGTTGGAATTTCCAGGCAACAGGCAAATTATCCTCAGCCCATGGCACCAAATTGGTTTTAAGAATGCCCACGTACTGCTCCTTTGTTAAAATTCCATCGGTCTTATGCGTTGGCCCGACACCAATCCAAGAAAAACAACCCCATACCATAATCGATCCTCCACCATGCTTCACAATGATTTACAGGCAGTCTGACGTAACAGTTTCCGTCCGGACTAAGTCTATTTATTTTGGTCTTATCACTCTACCATGTATACCAGCTTCCACTAAACTTGGCTTCCACGACACTTGGACATTTCTTAGCTCCTTTCGCGCTCATTTTGTCTGGACGTCTTCCTTGGGTCAGCAGATGTTTTTCTTGGCCTATTTTTCCGGGAAACGTTTGCAATTGTTTTATATGACTTTCCATTATCACGAAGGACTGATATAGCGCTTCTCTTCTCTGGAGTACAACTTTGACCTTTTCCCTTATCAAATCTTGAAAAAAAAATTATTAAAAATATTTATGCTCTAAACACAATAATCAAAAATAAAAGGGAGGAAAAGTAACGGTAAACATATATGTATATATATATTTTAAAATGTTAAACAAAGTCTTAAAAAAAAGTGTGTTTCTAATTAGTTGTCAACAGCTGTAATAATATTCGGCTAAAAGTTATAAAATGAAATTCCTTATTTAAGTCTATGTACATACATACATACATATGTATGTATTTCGTTGTGGTTGTCGACAGTGGTTGCAATTGTAATTGCGTGTTTACTTAAGCAAATTTTGTCTATGCCTTTGTTCCTACTTCCTCATTTTTAACTTAAAATTTTTATTATGATGACTTTTAGTTAATTGTCCTCTCATACTTCTTAATTTTATTTATTTTTTTCAGCTCCTAAGACATACGCCGACCATAAATTAATTTGTAGACCACTTCAGGCTAAAGTTTCTTATAATTAAGTTAAATTCGCTTCAAAAACTCAATCACAATTTCTTTATTAAGTTTTATATTTATTTATTTAATCATTTAAATATTTATTTTGTTTCTTGAATAAAGTCAACACAAATGTGCAAAAGTTAAAGGCAAACAAAAGAAGCACACAAAAAAAAAAAAGCAGACATACACACACACACACACACACACACTTTAAAACAATCAGCACTTACGATCTGGTTTGATCTTGAAATCTCATAGTACATTTTAAGAGAAACGGCAGCACTGCGGTTTTTGTATTTTCGTATTTAATTATTGCGTTTATTCCATGTGCGCCTTCTTTTAAACAAAGGATCTGTTTACAACTTTATGTTTATAACGGTAGGTATACGAATGAGTTTTAGTTTTTTTCTTTTTTGAATTAAATTCACTTTAAAAAAAAATACACCCTACCCCTGGCTTCAAACAACAAAGCAGACAGGCTTCGTCAATAATAATGATGGAAACGACAACAACAACAACAACGAGAGCAAAAACGTTCACGCAAATACACAAAGACAAAATGCATTTGAAAAAGTAAAAAAAAAAAATAAATAACAAAATAAACATAAATATTCTTTTCCCGCTTGAGTTGTTGTTGTTGTTGCTGTTTAATTGTACAGAGTTGTAAAATGTATTAAGCGCCCAGCAAACAAAGGAACAGTCAAGTAAGTCCATTTGTTAGACAGTCTTGTAGATGGACGGACAGACAAATATTAAATTTCAAACAAAAGCAATTGACAACAAACGATTAAACGGCTGTGTGCGTTGTGTCTTTCTTGCCTTGCATTTTTTTATTTGATCAAAGCGGAGCTGATGACTGGCTTGACTGTAATTCTGACTTGAGTTTTTAGCTGACTGGTTACACCCACACCAATTTTTATTTATGTTAAAAAATTATTTCCTTATTCTTGTGAGTAATTTAAACATAAAAGGCAATGTAACAAAAAACTCACACACACGCAAACACACAAATTCGTCTTTGTTAAACAGCTGTTTTTAAACAAATTTGCATTATTTCTCCCCCAGTTAGTTCCATTCATTTATTTTTAATTTTCTTGTTATGCTTTGAATTTTACGTTGCTCGATTGCGTTATGACATGTGCATTTGCGCATGCAGTTACAAGTAATTTTGTTACAATTTATATTTAAACTTATGTAAATACATAAACATGCATGTGTATGTACATATAATATATACTTAGGTTAGGTCAAAGGCTCACGTGGTTCCGCAAGTCCAGTCCCTTTGTGGTACTTGAAAAAATGGGAAATGGGAAAAAAAGTCGATAGGTGGCAACTAAAAAAGTCTAAGATAGCTAAGAGATGTTTGGTAAACACGGTATAGGGAGGAAGTGCTTTAAATTTCCTCTAAAGCTATGTGGAGGCACTCTCGAACCAGTCGATACTACTGATGGCGGAATATAATTACTGTGACTGGACCTCCGATAATTTGGAGATACTGCCGAAGGAACTTCTACCGGTGAATACTTTCTTCTTCTCCTCCTCCTTCTCCCCCTCTCCTCATCATTATCTCCCCCTCCTCCTGATTATGACAGCTCTTTTGGGTCGATTTGCTAAATTTGCCATCCTCAGTAACCGTTGCCACAATATCCCTTAATTGCGTTTTGCTAAATCTTAGTAAATTTTTGGTTCGAAGCCTGTGTGATCCGGGCCAGATTAGCCTAGTGTCCCTGTATGTGGGTTATTCGCACTACCTACGCGTTAGCAATTCGCCTTTTGCAGACCGATGGAGGAATGCCGCGGAATTCCTCAAAGTACGAACTTTGCTGTGTTGCTTCCTTTGTCAGCCTATGGGCTATGAAGTTGTCTATGTTCGTCCCTTGCTCACGCACCTAGTCTAGGGTAATTCTCGATTGTCTCAGCCATCCGATTTAAGGATGCCCGGCATTATTTATAAATATCGCTTGTTTTTTACTGCTTAATATGTGCCTTTTAGGCAGCTGCTACCTGCTTTGTTTTTAGTTTGGCTGGGCATTTTATCACATAACACCAACAAATTGGAAGTTGTGAATGTTACCCACGGTTTTGTCGCAATATTGGCTGTCTTCGTAAACACATGTTGCTTTGAAGGGCAACATTGTCACATATATCTAACCGAAACCATGTAATCTTTGGCAATGCATGTCGTTCCTGAAGTTATTTGTTTTCACAGTTGCTATGCAAATAAACGCAACTAGCGCATCATTTATATTGCCAAAGAACAATGGTCAATGGAAAAGAAAAAGAAGATGGGTAAGCACTTTTGATGAAGTACTTGAAGAAAACTATTAATTATTTCGCGTCTGGAGTGGTATTCGCCACTCAAATCCTAAATTTTTTCCAAAATAATTTGCCAATGTTTGCCATGGTTAATTTAATGTTGCAAAGCAGAGATACATTTGTAACCGTCAACAGTGTTGCTCATTTTAAAATGACAATGCATTTCATTTGTATTGTTGTAAGCTATTCACTGCTTTTTTAAACACTACTTTGGCGTTCCATACGGACGTTCAAGAACGCAGACATTCTGTTAGGTGATAAGGCTTAGCTTTGGATCAATTGGCTTGTCCGTAAGCAAAATCGTCGCATTCAGAGAATGCCAGTGTTTCATGTGCCTGTAGAACATTACTGGTGGCCGAGCCATGATCGCTGACAATTGAATGTCCTTAATGTGGAGGAGCTGTGATTTCAACAAGACGGTGCAACATGTCCCACAGCGCGTGCCACAATTGTTTTATTGAAAGAAACTTTGGCTGAATTCCGAAAATCATATCGAAATAAAATATAAATAGCACAAGTGGCTAACTGACTGGTCCTTAACGTGAGCTAAATCGCTCGTCTTTCAACGGGGCCATTGTTATAGTCACGTGCTATATGTCATTAAAAACACATGTCAATCTGTTTCAGATGTTTGATTTCGAGCAAAGAGAAAACGGTGGAAATCATCGAACGAAGAAATACGTACCGTATATTTCGTTGGCTAATAAGTAGAACATTTGGACCATGGAGGCAAGGTTTATATCTTCTGTTTTTTAAAAGGCCTCTCGCTGCCAATTACATGCAGTGGCTGATCAATCATCTTCCGTTTTGGAACAAGCAATATTATTACGTCAAATTTTTTCACATGGTCGGTTAACATAGTCATAGTTTTTAAGCGAAAGCATAAATTGCGGTCGTCGTTTGTTTGTTGGTAAGTCTTTGTATGATGAAAATAAATTGCGTAATGATTATATTTGGCTGTCGCAATTAATGCAAATGAATATGGCATTATACATACAAAAACCAAACAGCGAAAAATCACCTATGCATTTTTATATGTTTCACTTAGAAGGGAGAAAAGGGAAAATAAAAGTAAAACAATTGTCGACAATAACAACAACACTAGTGAGAAAAACTCACATATTGGTGAATACATACATGCATATCCGCTAAAATTATTCTTGGGTTGCAGGCCACAACAGTATAGTAATGGGTGCTACAATAGCTCGGTTCGCTTAAACAAGTTCCTAGGCCTATCTACAAAGTTGATTAACTAGTTAAAGAGTGCTCTTAAAAACACGTTTAAAATTATCGTATTCTAATGGAAGCAATTAGATGGTCTCACGAGTAAGTCAAGAAAAGATGCGGTCACTACTATTGCAGACACTACATGTTTTGGCACCGGAGAAAACGTACTTGGAAACTTTCAATTAGGAAGTTCAATCCCAACCTCCCTATCCAGCAGATTATTACTTGTTCCAATCGATGGCACTGTACGAGTACATCTTGTAAAGACTCCATAAACTGGAGCGATACGTGGAAAGCTTCAAAAGATAAAGTGTTTTTTCAACGCAGTATCCGTATGCTGCCAGAAAAATGGAGAAAAAATTAAGAGAAAATACTTTGATTCAGCCAGAAAAAATGCTTGTTTATTCCCAAATTTACACGATCAATCTCTGTCATTTGTTGCATTATGCTCAACTGTGAAAACATTGTTCTCAACATATTTTTTGGGGCCGATTCACCCTCTCTTTTAACTGCTGTTTGGTCTCTGGTCTGTTGTGGTGAATCCACGTTTCGCCGCCGACTACGAAACGGCGCAAAAACTCGCCCGTATTGCGGTTGGATGACCGCTTCTAAGAAGTGAACAAACGCGGCACTCATATTGCGGTAAGCTTTCTCATACCAAAGGTATAATTACAAACTATACCCGCTGAGCCACGTGAGATGCCTACACAATGGCTTCCACAATCTCTCCCAATTTCAATCTCCGATCGGCCAAGACCACGTAGTAGATTCTTTCAATTGTTTCGGAATCACGTACTAACACTAGCCTTTACTCTTGACAGCAGCGATTTCAGCTTGTTAACCGTCGACCTTCTTCATCGTCACGGAGTCTCTTGTAATTGCTAAGTATTTTTATTTAAAAAGCGTTTGCCCCTGGTCCTAAGCCTTAATGCTAGCCTGTGCTGGATATTCACACACATTGTGTGTTATCATCCACGCCATGCGAGGTTTTCTTGTCCATGTCTTCGGGATTCCTTTATTGGCCAAAAGACACCGATGTTCCTACAAAGATTAATCTCTCCACCTCTTGCGAGGCTTCATTGCCCATCCCTATCTGCATCTCAGGGTCAAACGCCTTAGGAACGCCTTTAGAGATTGACCCGTCCACCCCTTGCGAGACATTCTTATCAATCTCTTCCGGATTTTTCCTTGGCCAAAGAAAAACGAAGTTCCTTCAGAGTATTCATATAATTCCCACGATTAATCGTAAAAAGACGATCACCCACACAGAGCTCCATATGCACTGGTAAGTCTGTATTAAAACTGCGACTGGAAGCTAGTGTTCACATACTAAAGGCCAAGCACCTTCTTCGCTACGCATTCCTGGCGTATGCTGTTCCACCGTGAATTAGGGATTTTTTATACGAGAGTGTGAACTTCTCTCTGCTCGCCTTATTTAGCCCGACTCCTACCAAAGACAGGGCTCTGCTACCGGCCTACATTACGAGGCGATGTAAGTCAGAGCTTCTTTCAGTGCACTCAGTTACGACAAGCCATACCTTTGTGACTGCCAGCTAACGGGTAGTTAGTTTTAATGCACCTGCCTTATTTAGATATTTGCATCAATGTTATCATTTTTCGTTCACTTTCAAGGCCAACATGGAAAAAATTATTTCATTCGACGTGCTCTTCGGCCATGTACGATATTGTTTTCGATATATATTCACAGCAACATAAGCCGTTGTAAACGACATCGGTGTCATTAGTGCGATTATGAAAAATATGTATTACATTAATAAAAAGAAGTGTGAGAGTGTAACAAAGAAATTTCTCATAAACCCGTACATATATGTTAGAGTCCAAGTGCTAGCTTACATTTAATGCATTTTGGGGGAATTCATAGTTTATTTTCATGTGTACGTACATACATACTCGTATGTATGTCCGTAGTTTGCTCCCTTCTTGGTATTGTGTGGCACCCTTTTCTTTACGTTTTATTATTGCACCGTGTTTGTGTTTTAAATTTCTTGTATTTTAATATGCCTCACGATGACGCACAATGTCTTTGTAAACTGTTTGTAACAGTGTTCTGGTAATTTATTAGTTCTTGTCAGATTCTCTTACATTTCATGTTGAAAGAATATAATTAAAAAATTATTTGACAAAAGAAATGCATGCAAGAGGAAAATACTTAGCTGGGGAAATGAAAAACATAAACGCATGAACAAGTAGATGCATATGTAAGTATGTATATATAGTACGTACTCGTACATCCATATGTCGTCGCAGCATTATAGTTCCTAAACTTTTTTTGTAGTAAATAGAAAAAAGTTTTCTGAAATTTTTATTTGAAAACATCAAGGAAGTAGTTGGGTAGTAGGGCTGGCTGGCTCCCTGCTTAAAGGTTTGAATACCTTTAAAGGTGTTAAAAACTTGAAAGTTTTGGAACAGTTAAATATGCAGTGGGGATGCAGGTTTGTCTAGATCTATTTTCAAAGAAAGTTTTTATCTAATGTCTGGCGCGGATACATGGGGAAGGGGAAGAAAAAAAGAAAATAAATACAGTCGAACTTCCTTATAGTGAACTTCTATACAATGAAGTTCTCCTTATTATGAACTAAAATCAAGAACACAGCTTTTTCGCTCCACTTTCAATGTATTTTGATCTCCGTATAATGAATTTCCATACAGTGAATTTTTCTTTACAATGAACAAAATTTTGGAAACAAAAATAAATTTTATGTGTGTTTTTGTCTCCATATAGTGAACTATCTTTAGCAGCTTTATTTTACACTTGTTAGCAACACTATTTATAAAGAAAATAAGTGATATTTTTGGGATTCCCAAAATATGAAAATGAAAACAAAAAGTTAATGATTTGACTTTTAACATCAGTTTACTGAGTTCAGTGAACGAAAATGACGCACCGGAGTAGTATTTCTCTGAAAAAAAGTTATTCGTAATTAATAAAGTTGAAGAAGGAACGTCAAAGAAAAAAGATATAGCTAAAGAGTTTGGAATTCTTCCCAGTACATTATCAAACATGTTAAAAAACAAGCCACTTATTCAAAAGAATGTAGAAGACGAGCATTCTGTCCGATAAAGATATTCTAAGCAGTGTTTTAAAAAGTCGTGGGCGGTGAAGTAATGGCAAATATTGATAAAACGTCACCTACATTAGAACACGGTTCCTCTTCACTTGATTCACTACGAACTTTTTTTGGAGATGGAGAGCAACGTTCCGACAAATGTATTTAAATGTATTTATTGATAAAGAAAAATGGAAAAATGTAGTTCAAACAAAAATACCTGATTATTTTAAATAAATAAAAAACAAACAAAAAATATTTCTGTATAATGAAGTTCCTATATAGTGAAATAATTGTCTGTCCCCGTGGAGATTCACTATAGGGAGGTATATAAATTTTACTTATGAACCAAAATAATACATTTCATATGAAATTCTTCAGATCTACGTACATCTCCAGCGTTGCCATGTGGGCAGATTGTTAAAAAATTTGTTTTTAATTTACAAAGTTTTGGTTGTTTTTGTTATTTTTTTTTTTTTTTTTGATGAATTGCCTCTGGGGGAAACAGGGGTACCAGTTCCTGAGACTTGTCAGGAGCTTAAAACTGGAAGAAGGTATGACTTCTAAATTCTATCAGTAGGGGAAACAACTGATACCACGGGAATCATTAGCCCCTGGAACTTCGGTTCCAGACTGGTTATAGGTAAGGCTCCTTCGGGGGTGCACTAGGTGGCTGTGGTTATACCCAAAGCGGGGAGGTTTACTGCAGGACCGAATGTGGCGTTGCATTGAATCGCAAGCTGTCAATTGTCATTCGTTGATAGCAGGAGACCAGATAGCTCCGAACCCCTCACCAACGGGTAGGACCGGGGGCCTGGTATCCTCTGTCCTAATTTGTTACCTATGGGATGTGCATGAGTGCTATTCCGGTGGTGCTTATGCGGATTGCTGGACTTCTAATACGGAGTTCCGAACTGTGACAGTTGAAGCTACATCTGGCGAGTTGTCTGTCATTCATTCAGACTGTTTTGCCAAATCAACATGGACGGATATAGCGTGCAACTCTTGTTGGTTGTGCAAATGGTAAAATCGAATCTAAATCGATGTGGAAACTGACCCTAATTTTCATCAAAAAATCATCTTCAGCGGTGGGGCCCATTTCTGAATGAATGGGTACGGTAACAAACAAAATTGTCGAATTTGGTGCAATACCAAACCAGCCCAGTTTCAGGAGCTTCCAATGCATAGGGAAAAATTCACCGTCATTTCTTTGAAAATGACGTTGGCCAGGCCTTCACCGTCAACGACGAGCGCTTTAGGTCGATTATTACCAACTTCTTTAGCCCTGAATTGGATGATACTCTCACCAACTACATGTGGTTTCAATAGGACGGCGCTACGTGCCACACAGCTCATGGACATTCTGTACGAACGATTTGAGGGCAAGGACATTTCACGTGAAAGGGAGGTGAACTGGCCACCGAGATCATACGATTTAACCCCATTAGGCCTTTTCTCGTGGGGTTTTCTTAAATTGCAAGTCTATGCGAATAAGCTACAAATTACAGCGGCCATCAAAGCAAACATAACGCACACCATCGGCCAAATTCAACCTGATTTATGCACTTATAAATCTTTCAAACGAATAAAAAATTTCAATGATATTTCACACTTTGTTTGATTTAAATATAAGGATAGGAATCGCTTAATAAATTTTTAATGTGGTATTTTAAATTTTGGGCTCCTTTTTCTCCATTTACTTTTTATAAATCTCATAATCACTGGGTTTTATTTTAGTTTGGCTCTCTGGAGGGTAAATAATTCCTCGCTGCTAGGATATGTAGAAGTTTATTGCACTCCCAGACCAACTTTGTTTAGATTGCCTACGATTTTAAAACTGGGGCTATCGGAGAGAATGCATATTTCGGTACCGCGAGTGCCCCAAAGTAGATATTCCTTAGCATTAAACTCTAAGCCGTGGACCTCCGCTTTAACGATGGAAAAGCAACTGCTTTTCGAAAATGTTACCCCGAAAAATCCCGCCACAGCGCTGCTATCTTCCATTTTGGACCCATCCGTGTGCGGTAACTGTGTGTCAGGTTCTACTATTATCTCATTGTTTTCCTACGCTGAGCGTCTGTGTCCTCTAATCGACTACTTTCCATTAAGAGTATAGAGCCTTGAGGTGCCCCTGAATTTATGTGGAACGGATTTGATGAGATCCCATTTACAACAAATCGTATAGTCCCAGTCCTCATATGATATGATATAAATGGATAGAAGTCCTTGCCCGCACCTAAAGCAATATGTGTTGACAGTAATGCACCAAGCCACAATCTTTCTGACTCCTGAGACATACCAAGGGCCACCACCATACTTTGCTGTATGGAATGACAACATATTTCCGAGGGAAAAGCTGGCAGATAAATAATAGCTCAAAAGATTAATGTTCTATTTTTCAGCATGTTGAAATCCCATGTTACCACCAGTCGTTGTATTTTCTACCTGATCACGCTGCCTCAATAGATCTGAAACCAGTATTATTTAAAGCCCCCGTAATTTCAATCGATCTTTTTGATTTTGCTCGTTAAGCCGTGTGTGACGGTTGTAGTCCATTTGCGTGATTGTTAAGCGTATTGTTCAATGTGGAAAGGAGGGTCTTTAAGATAGTTTTTTCTGATCTATAGATCTACAATTGTTTCCATAGCTTTAAGCAGGAATGAAGTTAAGCTGATAGGTTCAAAGGCTTTAGGTGTACGATCTGACTTTTCGCGTTCTTTTTGGTGTAAAAGCAACTAGGCTTGTCCAAAATATATTTGTAAGTTTCGGTGCCAACATGTTAACATCTTGCCGAAGTAGGCACATGTGTATGTTGTCAACAACTGGAGATTTAAATGGTCTGAATGAGGCAATAGGCCATTTAGTTGCCGGCTTGTTGACGGTGAAAATTTTACGAGCCAATTAGAGTTCCCTTCGTGTAGACGTCAAATACCGAGTGTCCTCAATGTCCTTTTCAATCTTTTTTGTTTTAGCTCTATTTATTTTAAGTTTTATTCAAAAATTATTTGTTTGCAAAAAGCTTGCAGAATTGCGATTTGAGCAAAATATTTAAGAACATCTAAGCGCTTGCAGAATTGCGATTTGAGCAAAATATTTAAGAACATCTAAGCGAATCCGTTACATCTTAAGATTTATCCCTGCTTCCATTCTGTTTTTACTTTACACCGTTTTAGAATAAAGCAGAATTAAAAGAATAGTTCACTCAAAAGTTAAAAATCCTCAAATGAGAAGGAACCTTTAATTTTTGTTAGAAACCTACCAGAAATTTTGTTCTTTCGAAGCCGGAAAGTCTTGCCCTGCCAAATGTTTCTTTAACTTCTTCAACCAGGAACATTCATAAGGCATGTCTACATTATTATTTTATATGAACAACAATAAGCCATACAAAAATTCTACCTTATTTTCATTTTCAAACTTTTATCCACCAGCTCAATAAATATGTATGAGTGTCTGAATTCCCTTTCTATAAATACCGAACAAAAAAGCTTCAAGTAAACAATAACTGTTCCCCTCTTTCCTTCCGTCCACTACACAACAAAATCCCTTTAGTTTGAAATGTTTCTTCTCATACCAGATCAAATGAAAAAGAACAAAAATATGCAGGCAAGGAAATAAACAAAGCCTGCTACAACCTCACAACCTGGCAACCTTAAGTTTAACGACCTAGGACATATACAGGCACATACATAAATACATTTTTATTCATTATTGTTGTTGCTGCTTTTATGTTGTGCATATAATGCTCTGGTTAGCGCTGCATGTTGTCTGCTGCCTTTTGTTGCTGAACCCTTCTGTCTTTGCGTTTTTATTTTTATACTCCTTTCTGCTCATAATTATACGGACACATGTACATATTTAAAATTGAATTCTGCAAAAAGGACCCCTTTAAACTGACTGTTTAGTACTGGGTCTGAGCCTGCAGTCTGCAGCTTTGATAATAATAGCTGGCTTCCTCGCTTGGGTCTGTACGTAGATACATACATAAGTATGTACATATATACATAAGTGTTTTTGTACATTGTCGATTTGATACTTGTACCGAAAAGAGAAGAAATATTCAGCCATTGAGTTTGTCATAGGCAAATACAAGAAACAAAATGTCTCTACTGAGTCATGATTATTGAGTGGTGCTGTACAGTGGGATAGAGCTCCAAACTATGGATGGTTTTATTTTTAGCGGACTATCGATATTTATTATCCGATAGGGCTACTATCATCATAAAGGTCGTTAACTAAGTAAAAGCGGTCAATAAGACGGCAGATTTGAAATAAATCATTCAGAAGATGAATTTGCCGTCTGTAAGATTGTGCACTCATATACATAAATGTTGAAATAATATTAAACATATTTAATTCCTTTCACTATAAGTAAATAAAATATATTAACACAAATTAGTGTTTAATTATATGGGCTATTTATTTGATGTCTCCGGCACGCAAACAAATTTTAACGGCGACTAAAACTTGACGGTCAATGCATCTCCGCATTTTTAAGCAAATCGTCGGCGAAATATACCGGCTACACACGATGAAATATTAGAGATACAAACGATGGCAACCACAGGTTAAACCATAAACAAAATATCAGTTCTGCGTGAACATCGTACATACTACTAAACAAATATACGCGTAAGAAAAGCAAATGATTTTAGTAACCTGTGCAAATGTTCTTCACAGTACGACTGCTTTAAAGTTTAAACGAACTAAGCCAACGAAAGCAGTAAATATCAATACAGAAGATGCAACATTGTATTTATAAACTCAAATATATCAAACAATTATGATATGGGTAACCAAAAATTAAACAAAGAGCATACCTACAGACGATGCAACATGAAATCAAACAAGCATGTGTTTCCACTAATGTTCTTTCTCTTGTAGACGGCATTATTAAGGTTTTGTTTGGTTTTTATGATTTTTTTTTTATAATACGTTATGCTTAAACAAAATTTGAACTCAAATCTAGTTCGTTAAAGAATTGAACTTTGAATTTTAATGAAGGTTTAAGACATTGTGTAACTAAATTCTGATATCGAAAAACCTTCTTTAAATATGTACTAAACAAAATTTCATTTAAGATTTGTTTAATAATTCAAAATCCTTTTTATGGATGAAGGGTTAAAATTATAATTTTTTTAAGAATTCAATACTATCTTGAACACGATAAAAAATCTTTTAAGATGTCTACATAAGCGAACACCTTCTGTAGATGAAATCAATTCACCCCCTTCAGTACCAAAGATAAAAATATATAATATATAAAACTGAAAAGGCGCTGGGTTCTAATCAAATAGCCATAAGTGCTTTTATAGTCATTTGCGAATCCTTCGATAGCACGTTAAGTGAAAACTATATAAAGACGGTTTTGATTGGACTCAGACAACCGCAGCTACTACCTGGGCAATCTGAATTTGCAATTCTGTTGAATGTATGATCAGACTTTCTAACATGGGATCTGTGTTTAGAAGGTTAATTATTCTTGGTGGTGCTCTTTTTGCCAATTATATTTTTCGATTATTTTGTTCACAATGCAAGTACTGAATCTTAAGATGAGACTTTAGCAGAACGCCGATTCAACCCACACTGCATATGGCACAATGTTCATATAGTATATTAAGAATTTGCTAAGGGCCAAATTATACAGATGATTTTATGCTAGGGCGGGCAATCATGGCTACCGAGATTATTAGCTAACGCGGTAGTGTTGCTTGCGCGGTAGAAAATAGGCAGCAATTGGGATTTTGAGGGTATCTTAGACATTACACTCTACCTCTGTCGTATTTTTTTTCTGTTCCCCAAAATTTACGTGCGTATTTCAAAAGTGATGAGATTTGAAAATTTTGATTTCGTGGCGGATTTGAATCAAATTATATTTTTGTACTCTTGATTTTAAGCTGGCAACATTCGAATGGTGTCATGTCGTTCCTTTATTGCAACAGAGTCATATAAAAAAAAATTAAAATTTAATATTTAGCGAAGAAAACGTGTTTCTCAATACATCTTTACATTTCACCATCATACGAGTACATTTCTCAAGCGAAACCGAAGTTTATAGTTTATATTTTTTTATCAATTTTCGCCATATGACAATGACTTTTGGCAGATAATACAATGCTGCTTTAGTATCTAAAGTGAAATACAAACTGAAGCCCTCTCCTTGCCTGGTGTAAAGTTGGAGTGGTGAGTTAAAAAAACTCTTTCCTCTCGCCTTTTGTAGTGGAAACTTACACTATACAATCATATTTACTTTTTTTTTACTAGTGATGAGTTCAGACAATAATTGTTCTTCAGCCATTTTGCTAGCAATTTTTATTAAAAAGGAATGAAAACGAATTTGGAGCAAGGGTTGGAAAAAACCCATATTAGATTACATATGTGCATATCCATGGTGTGTGCGATAGCTCCCGAATTAAGGCCTTTCCTTCAGCTTTTGCTTTTGCACTAACATTTTTTTATCTTATTTTTTACCATCCTGTCGCTTTCTCTTGCTCCAATATAAAGTGTTCTGCAGTCAACTGCTTTAGCTTAGTTCAGCCTGACAAGTTGCATTTCCGATTTCGTTGCTGGCGTGAAACTTCATATAAAAAAATGTGCCGCAAAGAGCGACAAAAAATTTATATGAAATTTGACGTCCGGTTGGTTTAAAAAATCCTCAGCTGCGCTAGCGAGCTCACCTGTTTTAATTCGCCCTGAGTTAAACGCTGCCGAAAAATGTTTACGATTTGATTGTTTTCTAATTTACAACGGAAGAAACTATGAGATTTAGCGAAAACTAAATAAATTTTTTATGTAAACATATTTCGACCCTATATGTACATATATTTATAGCTATATTTTATATATTTTATTTATATTTTCGTACCGTTTCACTGTGCAATGTTGTCTCAGTGCTGATGCTTCTTTGTGTATTAAGTCTGGCTGTCGGTTGCTCCATCCGCCAGTCTGCATACTGTACACAAACACACAAAGAAAGATTAAAAGCAATAAAAGGAAAAAAACCTTGAGGCAATTTTAACAAGGTACGAGTACATACTTTGCTTTAGCTGGGCTGCTAACAAATACAGGCGAAAAGGCAAGGTAAAATGTATAAAGAATGCCTTTTGAAAACAACTACAGCAACTCATAATAACAATGAGAAACATACATATATTTCCATACATACATACTTACATCCATATGAACGTGTAAGAAAGGCTGACTGGCTAACTGGCCGTTTCGAACAACGCGGTTAATTCTTTAAGCCTGAATTTTCGTTTTTCGGTACGTTCTTCTCTGTTTCTTTTATTTCACAATTTCATTTTGAACCTAAAAGAAGAGTTTCATCATGGTATGAAATTTGATGATGGCTTGCAGGCAGGTAAACATTTCTTGTTTTAATGCTTTCCTTTGTTCTTTTACATACAACAAACAACAGCGGCAACATCACCACCAACACAACAAACACAACAGTAACAATTTTTTAATAGTTTTTTGAGTTTTTGCCGTATTTATTGTATTTCTGCTACTAAAAAACCATTGAACTCCCCTTCATTTAAAATGAAATTACTAAGTGTATTAGGTAGGGGAATAAGTCATTGCCCCTTTGAGGAATAAGAAATATTGGGTAGAGCCAAAATGAAACAACAATAGTAAAAGAAAAATTCTGTCTTTTCAAATTAATCAATAATAATTATATTTTGGCTTTAACAAATAAAATAATCCGAATTTCCCCTAATTATCTTTTCACACAATACATACTTATGTATGTATGTACGTTCCCAAAACAACTCGCATAAAAAACAACTAAAAAGCCGCCATTTAGTCTTGACAGTTCATATTTGGCAGTCGTGAAGTAGAGACGTGGCAAATTTATTATGGAAAAATATTCGGTAAACCAACATGTTTTAATCATTAAAACATTTTATCAAAATCAATCATCAATTACTGTGACGATGAAAAATTTACGTGACATTTTTGCGAGAAACAACGTGCCAACAAGACGCACTATTTATCGTGTATTGAATGATAGGCCCAAGCATGGACCACAACGTACTGCAAGATCGGCTGAAAAAATTACTGCTATTCAAGAAAGTGTTTAAAACAATCCATCAACCTCAATTCGACACCGTGCTCAGGAGCTTCGTCTTCAAAGAACAACTTTGGCCACCATTTTGCACAAAGATTTGCATTTGTTTTTTTGCATTTAAGATTCAGTTGACACAAGAGCTTCTTCCAGAAGACCATTTACTCCGCCGTACATATGACAATAGGTCGCCCATGACAACCCCGATTTTCATGAAAAAATCATAATGAGTGACGAGGCGCATTTTCATTTGAATGGATATGTGAACAAACAGAATAGTCGGTTCTGGGCAATGGAAAGCCCTCAAATTATTCATCAGTCACCTCTGCATCCATTAAAAGTGACAGTCTGGTGTGCAATTTGGTCAGGAGGAATCATTGGACCTTACTTCTTTGAAACTGAAAACGGCGTACCATTAACTTTTTAACGCCACAACTGCATGCTTTGGGCTTGACTAACATGTGGTTTCAACAAGACGGTGCCACATCGCATACAGCCAGGATTACAATGAAATTACTGCGACCCCTCTTTCCACAACAAGTTATTTCAAGGAATGGCGATGTTGATTAGCCTCGACGGTGGCCGGATTTGACTGCTCCGGATGTCTTTTTGTGGGGATATCTGAAAAGCAAGGTTTATTCAAACAAACCAGAAACGCTGGAGCAACCTAAACGAAATATTCGTGATGAAATTAATGAAATGCCGCGTGAAATGTGTGAGAATGTAATGAAAAATGTGTTCAAAAGGGCTCGCATTTGTGAGGCTAACAGAGGCGAAGATTTATCTGATATTGTAATCCATACATAATTGCCGACATTAAATAAAACATTTATCAATATACGATCCATGCTCTTTCATTTAATAAAAAATTATAAACAAACAAAGAAGTATGCCTTCCGGACGGACACCCTGTACAACAAACATTTTTTCAAAATTCTTGTTAGAGTTCACATAAGAGAATAAATTTGCTGTGCTTAAACATGTTTATGCATTATAGACATTATAAAAAAACAAATTATGATTTGAAAAAGGAAAACATGTAATATCTTAAATTCATTAATATAGAAAGACTGAAAATTCGAATTGCCTATCTCGCTATGCAAGACTTACCGTTGATTTTCTTATTTTTTATGCGAGAATGGCGTGGGAGACAAGAAGCGAGTACACACTTACATGTTCCGCAATATTTGGCCACACGGCGATCTGATTTATGAAATAATTGGCGACTTTGTTGGCTATTTTTAAACAGAATGTAAAAGTTTTTTACTTTTATTTGAAATTTTTTAGTTTTGATTTTCATAGAACAAAAAGAAAATCATCAAACAAATTCTGTCTTTTAAAATTTATATATAAAAACAATTAAAACAATTATTTGCTATTATTCTGCTATCACCAGCCAGTTAATGGCTCAATTAGTTGGCGCGTTTAGTGTTTTACGCGTGCCACAAAATACATACATACCTATAAAATGGTGTGTTCGTTCTTAGGAAATTTGCAACATTTTTTGCACCTTTGTTATACTTGATATACCTTAACGGCCACAAAAGGTGGTGTTTTCTTTTTAATTTTACCCTTAATAATGCCGAAAGGCATTTTCTTTTATGATCTGTATAAAATCCCATAGAAAAAGAGTGTGTTAAGCATGTATACTTTAACAGGTCAACAATGTATTTAAGGAACGAAAACGCCATACGTGGACTGTACTTTGTGTAGTACTTTCTTATAAGTTCTTTTGTTTTATAAAAAAGTTTTTCTTAAGAAACATTTTAGTAAAAGCAGTAACTAAAAACAATTTTTATAATAAAAGATTTTAGATAATTTTGTTTGAGCAATTATGCTTAGTTATTTCACACTGAAGATGCTGCTGTAATAAATAATTATTATAAAAAACATTTCAATAATGTAAAATTTTTCTGAAAGCAATCAATCATACTATACAAATTATTGCGTCACTGAGCTTTTTGCAGTATCGCTAGTGAATTAGGACCTTTTTTATGTATTTGTTTATATTTTTATTGTTTCAAAAAGCAAATGTAGTTTTGATAATCAACCCTGAAATACAAGAAAAAAATAATTACTATTGGCGAGAAACTAGACGCTTCGCTTAAAGAAGCATATACTCGTACGGTATAGTTCATCGCTGCAATTAAAAATTTATTAAATTTTTGAATAAAAAAAATGGAAAGAAGTTTTACTCTTGACTAATACTTTGTTACTTCAACATCGCTCAGTAAATTGTTCTTCCTCATGCTGTTACTCTTCCAAAATAATGCTCTCTAGAATTTGAAAATATATTTATAATTTACTCTTCAATGAAGAGAATTGCTCTGAACCCTGTATTGGTGTTTTTTGTTAATCATATATGTAGTTTTGTTTTTATTGCTTTTGCTGCTGCTGCTGCTGCTTCTGTTCATGGAGTTCTTTTCTGTGTATTTTATGTTCTGTGCTTGGGTTCTTGTTTTTATTCCGCCCGTCTGTCTGTTTGTCTGAATGGCTGGTTTTAAGTCTATACAACAAAATTTACCATTTTAGATATCATTCTGTTGCCGTTCTTCGTGGTCGTCGCGCGTATTTCTTACGCCGTAGTCCGTTGAATTCATATATAATTTTTGTTCTTAATCGGCGTTACCCCTACTAAAACTTTACAAAAAAAGAAAAAAACAAACACAAAAGGAAAAGAAACAAATCTTAACGCTTTTTTTACTAGAAAAAAGCAGGAAGTTAACCAAATCTTAAACAAAAACGAAAAAATCAAAGAAATTAAAAAAAGGTGAATTTAAATTTATTATTTGTAACCAGTTCATAGTTAAAACATAAATATAAGTGAAGTTATTAAGTATTAAAGAAAAAAATTTTAAGGAAGTATTGTTTTTTCTTTATAAATAAATAATAAAATAAATCTCAGTTCTTGTGCGATGATTGTTTTAAAACAATGTTTGAATTAATTGCGAAGTGGTATTTTTTCATAAAAGTAATCCTACAAGAGTTTTTTTTTTTTTGCTATTTTTGTTCCCACGAACAAACGTTTTTAAGCAAGTTAGTAAACTGTGAATTTTCAAAAAAAAAGTTTATTATACAAGAAAGTGTTATTTCCGTGGGCGAATAAGTATTAAAAAAACTTTCAACATTTCTCACATTTAAACAAAAAATATCTGCATACTTTAATCGTTTTATAAAAAGCATGTGTTTTTAATAAATTTAAGGAATATTTTGTCAATTGCCTAAGCTATGGCAACACTCTCTGCTAAACAAATCAAAATTTGACAGGAGTATGTGTAGAGTAAATGCATGAATTATGCCAGTGTGTGTGCGCGCGTTGCCCGTTTTTAACTCTCTTTGTTGTTGCTGTTTTCCATGATAAAAAGTTCTTAAAAATAATATATGTTACTCCTAATTTTTTGCTCATTTTCTTACTCTCTTGAGACATGGTGTTGGAGAACATGTTTTTTTTCTTTTGGTTTATATTGTACTCATCGTCAATGACTTCGTTCTGTTTTCCCCTCATTTTGTTTTGTTAATGTTTCGCGCAAAAAAATCATAAGTAGGAAAAAAAAACAAATGCAACAAAAAGTTGGAATAACTGAAATATGAAGAAAAGTATAAAGCAAAATAACAAAAAAAAAATATAAATAAAAAAAATACAAAATTTTTATATTATGAACTCTACGTTTGAACCTTTGTGTGTGTATGTAGGTGTGTATTCATGTGTGGATTTGGAATGATTTCACACTCGTGTACAATATGAACTCTAGTTTAAAAAAGAGGAAAAACTGTTTTTTAACGTCTTTTAGAACTCTGATAAAAAAAAATAATGCTGATTGTGTGATTTCTTTTACATTTTCTTTATTATGCTATCAAGTACTTAATTGTTCTAATTAAAAGTTATGAATTAAAATATATTTGAATATATAAATTTATGTATGTGTAATAAAAAAACGTGGTTAAGTGCAAAGTTGTCAAAAATGTAAAAAGTTTGTTTTTATACGAAATTTCTAGTGGTTTTTTCCTTAATGTAAATAATGCACGTACGTATGTACATATTTATGTATCCACATATGATTGTATATACATATGTACGTACATATTTGTTTTTTTTTAAGTAAATGAAAATTTAAACGATAAGTTCAAATAGCAGACTAATTTTATTTATTCAATTAAGGGTGTAAAACAGTAATTTTGATCAAAACATCGTTTAAAGTCAATAATAACATATTGAACATACTATGTACATATTTCTGAGTTTGTTCGTAGATATGTACATACATGTACATTATGTTTAAAATTTTACACGTTGGAGACATAACTGCTGCTAAAATGTTTGCCTAATTATAAATTCTTATCACTTACAATAAATTTTATTTCCTTAAAAGCACAATTCATGTTTTGCGTTTTATAAAAATTTATACATAAATACATTAGTGGCGTTCAGTGTTCAATAAAATGGTCTTGCAAAAGTGCAAATGCAAAATATCGCTTATATATGAAATCCAACAACAAAATTTTATTTGCATTTAAAAATTTATTGAGAAAAATAGAGGTCAATATAAAGAAAACCTTTCATATAGTTTTCTTTGAAAAAACCTGATTCTAATGCATTCCACCAAACGTTTTTATTCTAAACTAGCCAAGCCCGGCGCGCGTTGTTACGCCCCCTAATAAGCTCAATATGTGTGCAAAGTTTCAGAAAAATCGGTCCAGTGCAAGTACCTCAAAATTATAACTTTTAACATCTGAGTTTGGCTAAAATTAAGTTTCGCAAAGCCGACCAAATTGAAAATCAGTACTACTAATTTGGTCGCATTCGCGACACGAAAAATGTATTATATGTATGTTCACTTATGTATGTGTGCATGTTTCTACACATATATGTCACCCAGCAAAATAGTCCGACGTAGTCTGAATCAGACAATACTGAAAAATATCTTTATTCTTAGAGACATCAAATCCAATAATTTGGTCCGTCCAAAGTGCTGAGATCAAAATGAGGGCCAAGTACAATACCGTCCCATTTCTAGGCAACCATCTAGAGTTTGGTAAATTTTCCAATGAATATTTGCAATATTAGAAAGTTGAAAAAATATTCTCAAGCTACTAGCAATTTGTCTAGCAGTAAGATGGCATTAAACATATCAAGAACTTGGTCCTCCTTTTGATCTCTGTAATTTTAACGGCCGACATTTTAGGAACTTGGCCACATTTATGCCCTAGTGTGGATCTGACTTCTTGCTTTTAAGTTGTTTTTTATAAATATATGTACATATGTATATATTTTTATGTATGTATAAAACTTCGTTTAACTTAAAAGTTACAGACGGTTGGGTTATATTAAATTTCAGCTCTCTAGCTATAGTGGAAGTGTCCCATTTAAGTAAGAGGGCACTCTAGGGCGGCTCCTACACATAACAAGTACCAGTATTTCCTGATTACTTATTCCCTCCAGAACAACCTTATACAAAATTTCATCTCTCTAGATATAGTGGAAGTGTGACATACAAATAAGGGGTCGCCCTAGTTCGCATTGATGAAGTGGCGCATTTTCCAATTTTCCCTATTACTCATTCCCCAAGACCTACCTTTTACCAAATTTCAGCTCTCTAGATATAGTGGAAGGGTCCCACCTCAGTACTCCTAGATAAAAAGTACCCGTTTTCAGATTTTTCTGATTATTCATTCCCAAAGACGTACTACATACCTGTGTACAATATTTCAGCTCTCTAGCTATAGTGGAGAAGTACCCTATACTTACTGATGCTTGAGTCAGTCAATAGGTACTAAAATATGCACATTCATATCTAGGGAAGCCTTGTGTTTCAAGTTCCATTATTTGATGATTAAGTGAAACAAAGCTATGAGAGGGGGGCACCGAACCACCGAATGGTTTCATGTAATATACACACTGCGCATTTGGACTGGCTCACTACACTTCATACATTTTTGGGTCAAAACGCTTGACAGAATTCGTATAGAATTTTGTGTATATAGGGTGTTTTTTAAGCCCAATAGAACTTTAAATCTTAAAAAACAACACAAAAAAAGAAATTTTAATAAATATTGTTTTTATTCGAAAGATCAAGAATGGCATTTGAAAATTATTATAGCCAATATGGCCGTCGTGTCTGTTCTTCACGAAGCGCATTCTGGAGGTACAATTTTCTTTAGTTTTGTAGATATAAGGTACAATGATGCCACCAGCGTGTAAA
Organism: Phania funesta; assembly: GCA_963932375.1. Classification (NCBI taxonomy): domain Eukaryota; kingdom Metazoa; phylum Arthropoda; class Insecta; order Diptera; family Tachinidae; genus Phania; species Phania funesta. Next base: position 93,753,783 of record OZ010653.1, on the reverse strand, counting down.
CCGCACCAAACGGTGAATTTTCCTGGATATAGAGGATTCTGTAGGATCCATTGTGGATTGATTTCACTCCATATGTGGCAATTTTGTTTATTAACAAACTCTTTAAGCCAAAAATTATCTTCATCGCTGAACACAATTTTGCGATTAAACATTAGGCCAGTTAGTTGATGACTGATATTCAAAGTATATTTGGGTAATTTGGCAGAGGTGCACAAGAGTCAATCCATTCATGATTTGGCAGAGTATACAGATCATAAACGCCAAAAAGTGAGCGTAGTACGACAGATAACCCAATCTATCGTGTCTAAAAACTTAAGAAATAGGTATAGGATTAGGAAGATAAACGAATCGATAAAAAAGACGTTTTACAATATGTAACATAATGTGCAAACATTTTATTATTGAATAATTTGAATATTCATTTCATTCCTCTACGCTTTCTTCAATTTAATTAATATTACCCAAAAATTTATAATTTAGATAATGAACAATATTTTTAATTAATCAAATAAACATAACAAAGACCATTGACTTTTTTCTGTGAGTAAATAATAAAATCAATTGTGCTTTCATTAAAAAAAAAAACGTGTTTAATTAATGATTATTAGAATTATTTTTGTATTCCAAGTGTTGTTTGTTCCTTCCCTCTTTTGAAATTGAGTTGTTTTTTCTTCTATTTAGGGTATGACGAGTTTTAATTTAAAATGGAATTCTTGAACAACCATGAGTCAAGCTTTATAAAAATAAATGAAAAATAAATAAGATAACTTCTAATGTCAATCGAGACACAGATTGGGAATTAAAATTTGTCTATGTATTTGTTATTAAATTAAACCTACTACATCTATATATATAAAACAGGATGTGTGTATGTATGTAACGTAATGACTCCAAAACGGCTAGGTCGATTTTGATGAAATTTTCAGGGACTCTTCAGGATATTCAGGCCGGTGACACTAATTTTTGATTTTCGGACTGCGGGCGGAGGGTCGTGACAAAATCCAATTTTCATATTGCACCGCCATTGACATATACATATGTACATACATATATTTATTTTTGTTGCTTTTTTTATTTGTTTGAAAGCCGTTCTCATGTTTTTCACACGGCCAGTTGTATGTGGCTTGCTCCCGAGTAGGCACACCAAAAAATTTAGACGTTTTTACACCAAATAAAAAAACAAAAAACAGTGTCTATCCGCTGGCCTTAAGATGAAGTAATAAATAAATATAATTTCCAATTTGCCTTAAATACATGCGTTTCTTTTTTGATTGAGCCCATATCTACACCATATGTATGTTTATGATAGGTATTCCATCGTAATATAACACTAATTTTTGCTAAGGGCCATCAATGCAGACCGGGTCTGCTAGTATTAAATAAAAGTAAAAACTTACAGACTGCTAGTACGTGCAATCTGTCTTATTATGGGCTCCTATTTTAATAACTTCCTTTTTTATTGAGTTCAAACATGGGAAATTTTAATCATGCAACGCTACACTCATTAGCAATGAATTTACTCAACAAAATCATCTTATTGTGATGAAGCGGATTTCCAATTAAGCGCTAAACAAACAACATTGTCGCATATGAAGCTGACAAAATCCGCCAACAGTTCTTGATAAACTATTGCATGCAAAGAACGAGACTGTAGGGTGAGGTTTGTGGTCACGCGTTGTCATCGGCTCGTAATTTTTTTTTTTTTTTTTTTAATGAGCAAAGAAATACTGTCTCAGTAAATTCTCTGCACTATGCAACCTTGCAACATGTTCACATATTTGATGTCAATCGCTTAACTTAAATTACCGAACATGGTAACGAAGATCTTCATTCGTTTTAGTGAAAAACAGTCGGAGTATTTGGAGGGAATCGACTAGCACAATACTAACTGGCCTACCGGGGGGCACCCTACACCGCTTCTACTTTATACTGATCTTAATAAAACTGAATTAGCCAAAAAAAAGTGTGATTTTCAAAATTACTCACCTCTTGTCTACATATTTTTAATGGAAGTAGGTATCCTTTTTTTTTTTATTATAAAATCGTTTTTTAGTTGTTCTTCACCCTATACACGTCGTCTTCTATCTCCAGGTATTTTTAATGTATTGTTTCATTTTGTCCATTCTGGAATTTTATGTCACTCCTTTCTTAAATTCTGATAGAAGAAAAGTTTTTGATTTTGTGTAACTTTCGATTTGCTTTCTCATATACATATATTTAATATTATCTATCAAGCGTCCCATCAATATCTTATTTCTCTACCTAAGTTTCCAGTTTAATGTGGGACAAAAACAAGATTAATTGAATATAGAAATTTTAATTGTTGTTTCCTTCATTTTTCTTTACAATCGTATTTAATTATTCAACTGCAGCTGTGTGTGACTTTTTTATTTCATTTTTTTTAAACAAATATTTATAAATTCCAAGAAATCCTTATATTGTACAAGCAAACTATTTTAGTGTTATGTCCTTTTAAAAATTTCGTACCTGCTTTTCTTATCACGTTTATCAGCAAGGGAAAGCAACACCTCTAACAACACTCATTTAAAAAATCGACAAGGTAGCAAATATTTGTACGTTGAAAAAGAAAATACAAATAGAAAATTGAAAATGTATCTAATCTAGTCTTTTTCCATGTAAAAGAAGACTGATGCCATTTTATAACACAATTAATAACTTGTAAATAAATTGAAATACGAGTATAAAGTAGGGAAGGAAGGAAGGAAACAGGTTTAAGAATGTTTGAGTTCTAAACAGTTTTTGTATGTATTTTAAAATCATACTCGCATATGTGTGTTTCTGATTCATAAATTTAAATACAATAAACAATTGAGAAAAAAAATGTAACTAAAGTGTTTCTAACACGTATATAACGAGTCATGAGTAAACAAATAGATAAATACTTTTACACACAAATATGTTTAATGTCTAAATTACAGTGTTTACGATTAAACAGTTCGTTATCTTTTTTCATAAACACTCTCCATTATTTCAGGAATACATTTTCTTAATATTTTTACAGAGTTGTCTTTAGCCGAAATCAAGTAGTACAGTAGACATTAATACAACTACATTCTTTTTAAATAATTCCTTTGTCCAATATATTTCTCCTCATGAGACTTGAGGAAAACATTCGCAATTGGTCAGTTTATACAAAAAATTTCGTTATATCAACTTACGAGGGAAATAAGAAAAGTTCGCTTAGGGTGTTGTATGCAAGGAATAAATTGGAACACGTTCGTTAGGAATTGCATCGCTTTATTGATGCCCAGTAACTTATTAGGGGAATGCGCCCTTGATAGCGAAATTTCACACTGGGCATTTGAATTGTGGCGGTCAAGCCTCTAAGTAAAGGTCGTCCAAAATTGTCTTATGATGCGCCGTAAGCGCCTCTAGAAGTACAAAGTTAACGAAGGTCCAGGGGAGATATCGTGTAATTCGATTTGAAAAAGAAAATCATTTGCATTTTAGATTGAGGCAGAAAATTATTGCTGAGGAACCTGTGCTTCAAAATGTTAACAACATATTTAAAAATCGCAAGTTCAGTACCTGTAATGTAATCCATGGAAATTGCGATTGTTAATACATCACGATTGGATGTTATGCCCATAACATCTACAAGTTTGTATACAAATTCATTTTACAAACAAGTCATTTTAAGAAGAAATGGCAAATGTAGAAATGTAGGAAAATGTACTATTGTATTATATTCAGTACTTTTTGAGTTGTAAATCACGACATTAAATGTACTTTATTCCAAACCTAAAATATTGTTACGTTTATTACCACAATGAACGTTAATTTGTAGGGTTCTTTTAATTGCAAGAATTAAAATACACAGTCCTTAATGTATACACAGATATTCACTCTATGACATCTCAAAGTCAACTCCACTCTGCGATGGACGCCGCCTTTATATAGAGATCACGGCCGCTTTTTGAAATGTCTCGAACATACATGAAATTGCGCATCATTTATTTCATTTGCTGGCTTAGTAGTCTTGTATATGTGTTCGTGTGTGTGTGTGCGCATATTTTGTTTACTTTTTCGTTTTGCATTAGTTGTGTTTGTTTCTGCTTTGAATCGCGGTTCGAGAATTTTCGCTAGGTTATTGTTTTTGGTTGATGTTTATAACATTGCGTATTTGTATAGTAGGTCGTTTCATACATCTTCGATTGTTACTTCGTAACAATATAATAATATACTCACAAAATTACAGTGCAATCATCTTTTTATAATATAGGAGGGAATTCGAAACAGATCGCTAACTTCTTGGGTCCTTTTTCGACTCCCCTCCTTCCTTGAACTGATTTTAGGCAACCGATTTGTAATTTACGACTGTCTTTACTCTAGCTAGCATTTGCCTAAGGCTTAGGTCCACCATGGCATTCGCATTTAACAAGTGTCAGCCTGTGAACCTAAGTCTTATGCTTGACATTGCTGGTCATTCTCAACCCTTTGCGATGTTTTCTTGTCCATCTCTTCCGAATTCCTCCATTGGTCAATAAACACTGAAGTTCCACCTCTTGCAAGGCTTCATTGTCCATACCTTTCTGGATCGCACAGTCCAACGTCTTACGATTACCTTTAGAGACTGACCCATCCCCCCCTAGCGAGGCATTCTTGTCCATGTCTTCCGGATTCATCCCTTAGCCAATTAAAAAAAAAGTTCCTTTAGAGACTTATATAATTCCCACGACAAGTGGCGAAAAAGATGCCCATCCACACATGGCTCCACATGCATCTGTATTAAAACTTTAGATCGATTAGTATACAGATTTCGCATACTAGATGGCAAGTACCCTCATGGCCACATCTCCCTGGCGTTTGCTGTTTCACCGTGGATAAGGGAATTTTTATATGAGAGCGTTAACTTCTCTCCGCTTGACTTATTTAGTCAGGCTTCTTTTAGAGATAGGACCTGTTACCGGCCGTCACCACGAGGGAGGTTACAAGTCGGAACTTTCGACATTTACGGCAAGTCAAACCCTTGTGCCTAACAGCTGGCGGCCAAAAAAATATATATCTAACAACAGTAAAAAGCAAAACTGTTAAAATTGTGGTTTAGAAAAAATGTCCTAATTGTTTTGATCTTAAAAAAGTTGATGAAATATGTACAAACAGACTTACACACAATTTCCGAAAGAGATCAATACACGCAAACACAAAAGTCGTACAGAAAAAAATAATTATGCATAAATTTATGCTGTTAATATCCTGGGATTTGCAAACAAAGGTATTTAAAATATTTACACCTCTCTCTCTCTCTCTCTCTTTATTTCTTAATATCCCTTTATCAGTCTTTTGAGCAACAGCAGCAGTCGCATTGAGTACCATTTGTTTTTGAAAAAACAAAAATTTACCACTTCCTTGGTGGGATTTGTATGCATGTGTGTTTTAGTTGTTTGATTTTCTATGTTGTGTCGCTCTTGTTGTGCAGAAAAGTAATTGAACTCTATATTTAGAATAAGCAAAAATTTTATTTTACTTTCCTTTTATACGAACACACACTCCTTCCTTATACTTGCTTTTAGATTTTATCAGGTCCAATACATATTGGAATATGTATACACACACATACATACATATATGCGATCATACACTCGTCGTCATGTTATAAAGGACAGTGCAGGCTTTGGTACAGTAGGACAGAAATTTTAGAAGAGGGGGTATTATTTGTTATGTATACCGAAATAGCAACAAGGATTTGTCGGTTGCATTTTCGCTGGGTACAGAAAATATTTACAATAAACACACACACATTTTAATATTCCTTTGATTTTGTATCTGTTTAAATGTTCATATGTATGTATGTATGAATGCCTCTGCTGCTATTGGTGTGAGTGTATATTTTCGGTTATTGCCATGGCTCTGATGCTTTTATTTCTTTATTTTAATTTTTAACTCTATTCTTTTGGACAGTGATGGTTATAACAATATTAAATATTTTTTTTAGATTTAAGTAAAAACATTTTTAAAATGCGAATAAAAAATTAAACAAAAAAATCAACTTTTTAATTTAATATCAGAATTGATCTTTGTAGTCAGATCTTATCTTCATTGCGATTATTGCAACATACATGTGGTTAGATCTCAACGTATTCAAATTATGGTCGTGAAATAGGAAATACAGGCCTGTTCTGAAAATCACTTTGTCAAAGTTATTTCAAATCTCGCAAGAGATTTTCTGCGCACAAAAAATATTAGCTAAATGACTACCGATTTGAAATCACTTGCATATTTTCTTCCAAATACTTCGTATAGAATTGAATAAAAATATTATTTATACTAACAAGTTCTTTATTTAAGACAACATTAATTAAGTGTTGTTAAAAAAATTTAATAACAGTCAGTCATTAATTGAGTAATTTTTGTATAAAATCATAAATAAGTAAGAATGGAATAATAGACACCATTTGAAAATCAGATGAAAACCACGGCGAAAAAAGTCAAATCGAATGAGTTTTAGGAACCCATCAAATCGTCGGCGTTATATCAAAACGGTACAAAATAGGTAAACTAATATTAACATAAGATATACGTACTCGTATACGTATGTATGTATGAACATAGGTATGTGTGAGTATATAACATTGCCATATATACGAGAATGTATATATTATATACAAAACTATTCCGCTGAGATTATCTTGAGAGTTTCTAAAGACTATGTTGCGAGTTTTCAGTCAATATTTATTATTACGCTGTATTGAAGTTCAAAATTTTTTTGGTGCTGACAATTTTAACACGTTGAGTGCCACGCGGTTTTATAGCGACTTCCCCGCCAGGCCGCGCGAGTTTCAGCAGTGCGAAAATATTGCAAGCAAATCGTGCTATAAAGAAAATGCGGCACAGTGTTGCAGAAAAGTAGCACGAAATTTGACTAAACAGGTAATAACATTTGGTGACACTTGCGAGGGACAACCATTTTTATGTTTACCTTGTTTCAATAAAATCCATTAAAGTTTTCTAAAAAAATGTTAAATTTTTACCTTTATTATCATATTTTATACTGTCAGTCCCCAGTGACTGACGCGGCCTAAACGGAAAGGTCGGTGTCAGCCACCGGTGACTGACGTGGCACTCAAAGTGTTAAATATTTGTAGAAATTAATGTTCGATATTTTTATAGATTGTCTGACATGATGATCCCATTTTCTCCCAGCTTACTCTATTCAAAATGCCTTTTTAAACAGCATTTCTAGCAAATCCTTCATTCAAATTACTATTCTGTAGTTTAGGTTTATTCTGAAGTTTAGCTAACACTGTATTTCCCTCTTTTATCGCCTCTGTCTTTCTCTCTGTTTAATGCATTGAAAATGCGCCGCATCAGATAATATGATTTTTCGCCAAGCTCTAAACTAAGTAGCGAAAAGCTACTTACTGGTAAAACTTTTGATATCACAACTCCGTAATCCGCACAAAACTAAACAAATATGTCTAGCCTTTCATTTCTGAGATAATTAAATTTTTGAGTAATTCTTCAGAATTACGTTAAAACGAATTAGGCCCTAATTTTATAAAACACAACCGCAACTCCAAAATTTAATTCAAAAATTGGGATTTGTTTAGCCACAAAATGTTTTTAAAAACCCAAAAATTTGTATGAAAAACAATTAATAAAATTTAAAAATGTTTGAAGTTTGTTTTCGATACAAATTCTGGCTTTGAGTTTTATAAAATTAGTGCTCTAAAAATTAATTTTAATTTATTAAAAGAAAAGTCATTAGTTATTTAATTGTATGTTCACACATGCTCCTTTATTAAGGCAATAAAATTTTTAATTGAGTTAAAAAATGTGGTGTTCACACATAAGCAATTTAGCTTACACAATCAGCATTTGATAGCTGAAAATGTTTCCATTACTCGACAATGATGAAATTTCCAAATTACCAAATTTGTAACAATAAGATTTTTTGTCAGTTTTATATAATCGTAGTAATGTTGTTGAAAGTTGTCGTGTCTAGTTAGTGGTCTATTACAAATAATGTGTTCATTTCACAGAATTTTCTGCTCATTAAACGAATTTCGCCAGAGTTGTGTTGTGAATTTAATTAAATTTATGGTGTAATTAACAACTACTTGCTCAATTTCTTAATTGAATTCTTGTACGTTAAATTGCATAAATCTTAAATAAATCTTAATGGCGCAATTAAGAAGCATTTGTGAACAACATACATCAACCAGTTGAGCAGAGTATATTTATGAATGTCCATCACTGTTAATCTTTGTGCAGATACCTATTAGATTTTACTTTTTATATAATCGTATAGAGCAACAGTCAGTTTAAAAATATTTTGATTTATAACCTGGCTATAAGACACGACAAGAAATAAATAACAGCAACAAACAGCAAGCATCTAATATTATGAGTAAGAATTCCTTCCGTAAATGAAACAAAACAACAATTTGCAGCAGTGAATTGTATACGAAATTGAAGTGAAATTGCGCAAAGTGCTGTGTATATGTTATTTGTATGTATGTATTTATTATTCACTTATTTACAAATATACATACCTACATACATATGCATGTATGTAGGAGATATGGAACCTAACAGTAAAACTGAAGAACATCAACAGAACAGAAAGGAATTTTCCAAAGTTTTCCCTAACATTTTTATTTTCTACTGCATTACAACCTGTAGCTTAATGCTGAGAGATGAAGAGAGGAAATATAATAATATTATAATTAAAAAACCCCACAACACAGGATATTACAAAGAGCGCAACTAATAAATGCGCGCGCAATTATATGAAAAAGCCATGTAAACTAGTGAGCGATGAATAAACAGAAATGGATAAAAAGAGTGTGGTAATAAAGGGATTTAAACGAAATTTCTAGTTTTTATTAAATTCCCTAAAAGTATGCGCTACCAATCTCACACACATACATACATATGTATTGTATTTTCGTTAGACTTGTTTATTTTTTTCCCCATTTTTCTTTTTATCTTCTAAATCAAAGCGGCATTCAACAGTTCGGCTTTAGTGTATAACAACATATTGTTGCTTTGTTTTATTGTTAAGAGCATTTTTTCGCTTAATGTATGTAGCAAGGTGCGGGAGTAGAATGAGATACGTATGTATGTATGTGTGTATGTACATACATATGTGCGTATGATGTGTACACCCTTTTGCGATTAATAACCCTCAAATATGCTTCTACCTATACAATACGTTTGTATATATAAGGGCGCGTTTTTGTTGCTGTTGGTTTTGATTATATTGCAACCAAGTGTTGGGTGTTTGTTACTATCTGCTCCTCTTTAAATTTCTTACTGTTAATATCATAAAATAATAATAAAAATGTATTTAGCGTATGGCGTACGTGATTGTTTCCTCCATCAATTCTGTTACTGATAATTGTAAGTGGGCAGTATTTAAAGGAGTTCAATCATTTGTCAAAAATAATTTTATAAAGAAATTAAAGTAAGTTTTGCACAATAAATAAGTTTTTAGCATAACTTCTTCAAATCAATTGAACTTCAATTATTGTTAAGTTATTATTGACTTTTTTACTTTTTTTATTTAATAAAATTTTCAATTATTGTTTGTATTTCATTAATTTTTACCGTGAATGTGCTGAAAACATACACGTGTTTATTTTTTTTGTCTGGCTTTTCAAAGCATTTTTAAGTGGAACAGAAAAACCGAATGGATGGATGGCCTCAAAGCTTCATTTATATTCCTTGTTTAATAATTATTTTGGTTTAATATTGTAATACACCTTTAAATCATATATTTTATCGTATGAAGTTCTTTCCAGCATTACGTGTGGAAAATAAAGAATAATTTTAGTATAAAAACAGAGTTGAGTAAACTAAATTGATTATGACGACTCACATTTTCCAAATATTCTTGATTTGATTTTCCGACAAACATTATTTATTCGATTTAGAAAATACAAAGCGATTTATTTGGCGAAATATGTATATATTTATGTGATTTTTAATATTTAAACTAGTTTGAACAAAAACAATTCAGCCAAAATTTTAAAATTATTAGTTTATGACCTTGAAAATTGTCAAGTAATATTAAATGTAATTTAAAAACCAGGATTAAATAGAGAAACATATGTCAAGAAATAAACTAATGGTGTTTTCGGTTCTAGAAATAATGTAACATTTATTGCGCTTTTGTTATACTCGAAATATGTTTACGCCCACAAAAGGTGGTGTTTTTTTTTTCTTAGATTTTACCCTTTTAGGACTGCCCTTTATGACCTGTGTTAAATCTCAAATAATCAGGGTTTGTTCAGCATGTACTCTTTAACAGAGCAACATTTTATTTAAGAAACGAAAATGCCTTAATAAGCACAACAAATAATGATTTGTTGTTCTTAAACAAGGGACGTAAAATTCTTGTTAAGATCATTATTTAATACATATGTATGTATAATTCAATAAATAATAAATTAAAGATATAACATTAATTTTCTCTTTCATCTAATTTTATTTCTTCTTTACGACCCGAAATTCCTTTAAAGAGCTGACATGCACTTTATGCCAGATATGGAAAATTGAATTTTTTTTACCTACCAAGACCCAGACGTCGAAAGAATTAATTCAAGTTTACAGAAATCAATTCCACAAGCTCGGTTTGTTATGAATTAAATCAGAATCGTAATTCTTGAAGCTTTCTATGTACTTTTGTAAAAAGTCGAAAAAAGTACTTTTCGTACACCTTTGATCTATGTATGCATTATATGTGTATTCGATGGCATATTATTCCCTAGATCTACCGAGATACTCCTTTTTGGTATTAAAAGTTTGTTCTTTTATACTAGTATTATAGATATAAGGTTGGAAATTGTAATATAGATCTGAAATCTGGCCAAATCTTCATAGTCATGATTGAATAGTCTTATCGTATCGAATGGAATTTGGAGACATATCAAATACTCATATAAAAGACACAAAGGAATTGGAGGCCAAACTATTAAAAGCGGGATTTTTCACAAACCGGTTCTTAGAACATCGTAAACATTTTTTTTACTTCACCCTGTTGTTTAACTGGATAAATAACGTTGTCTTTTTTAATATTATATGCGACACTTTAACTAAATAATACTATTTTTATTATTTATTTTTATTTATTTCTGACAGTTCGCATTGGAGCAATTAAGTAGCTATGTTTCACCAAACATTGATATTTCGGGTTCTGGCGCTGGTGTGTCATTTAGAGCTGTGCATTTGAAAAATAAAAAATTTTTGCGAAGACATTTTTTTACCTCTCCTGAACATTTTGGGTTTTTTCAGTTCTGACGGTTTTTGATTTAGGGTGCGCTGTTTTTTAAATGCAAAGGATTCCATAGTCTCAATTCGTAGCTTTGAGTTTGCACTATGCTTTAGAACCTAAAAATATTACACAGCAAAAAAAGTAATTTGTATTTTGATTATATGTAATATAAAAAAAAAACTGTCTACAATAGGTCAACCTATCAAATGACATATCATAAGAAAGCATTCGATCGACTACCCGTTATCGAATATAACAACTTGACATTTCGATGCTACTTATACGATAGCGAATAAAATCATTCGATCACGGGTGCAATGATTTAACCCCAAATTGTCTTCTATTAGTAAGAGAACTTTTTCGGAAGTATATATGTTGAAAAAAGGGGCATAACTCAGCAAGTAAATGTGGGGACTCGAGAGTTACTGTGATTAAAAAAATTGGCTAATTCTTTTAGATTGCTCAGCACACCATATACATATTTAGCTAATAATAATGAGTCATAAACTTATAGTAAACAAAGAGACTGGTTAATTGATAACGAACGCCGTAATTAGCCCTAGATTTAAGATTAATTTCTTATTCTTGATTTGATATTCCGACAGGAGGATTTTTCGTTTCAGAACGAAAAATGACACTCGATGGCACATAGCCGAAACCGGGTTTTCTCCAAACCACACTTGACAAGGGAGGACGGAAATTTGTTCCAAATATCTCAGTACATACTTCTCATGCCAGAGGAATAGTGACGTATTTTGCTGTTAGAGAAATTATAATATTTTAATATCTCCCCCCATCTCTATTTCTTGCTTCGTATTGTATAGTGTTTGTAATCACACCCACATTCACAAGCACATACATAAATGTGAACCCATTTAGCCATCCCATCTTTGGTGCTTTTATTTGTTATACTGTTGCCGAGGAATCATTCATTGTTTTTATTTTGTTATTGTTGTTATTCATTGCCGTCACACTCTCTTAGGAAATTGTATATTTTTTATTGATTTTTTTGTTTTGATATACATATTTCTGTTGCTATTGTTGTGTTTACAACCACTTCAAATATAATTTTTATCAATCTTGTGTTTTGTTTTTATTTTGCTGAATGTTTTGCTTATAAAACACGTCTGTAGTTTTATAAGCAAAACATTCAACAAAATTATCTATTTAATTTTTTTCTTTTATTTTTTTCTCGATTATTTAATGGCAAATGAAAACTAATTTTCTCAAGTACGCTGACAAAGAAGTGTGCCGAAGTAAAAATAATGGTTGCTCAAGATTGTATCTTCGAAAAATATTTCAGATTTTAAATGGAGTCAAACAAAAATACCAAAACAATCAAAAATCACATTATTGAAAGCCAAATTTGGCGCCCTATGATTCAGTGGAAGTTAAAGGAATACATACATACATATATATAATCAAAATTGGACTTTTTATTTATATTAACGATTGGCAGAAAAGCTGGGTTGGGTGAGGTAGAATTATAAGACTCAAGGATTAAAGTAAAGCCAAAACAAAATGAAGCGGATTTTACACTCCAAATTTCCGGGAGTAAAGTAGCAAGGCGTCTTTGCAATGTTCAGGTTAAAAGAGAAGAAGCAAAAAGATGGCTTATAGAATAATACCGCATTAATAAATATCGAAAGCTTTCAGAAATAAGTCTTATTTGGCTGGCTATTTATTACTGCGATAGGAGCAGTTACATTAGGCACCATAAACTCAGTTATCTTATTCCATTCTTATACCGCCTTAGAATAATATACAATGAATATTTGTTTTTAGTTAAAAAGTTTTAGTCACCCACACAAACACACTGAAATCGGGACCAATTGAAAGACATGATAAAATGTGATAAGTCTTAACGTCGGCACTTTCCTTTCGGACTTACGTCTTACCACCGGGTGAAATCAATGCGTTAAAACCGCACCTACACATAGATGGCAATTTGAGCTTGCTGGGTAGTTTGCAGCTATCTAATCTGATGCTGTAGCATTGGATGACTTGGCTTATTTTAGTTTAATAAAATTCCTACATACAAGATTTCTTATGTCCAAATGTTATGTATATTTTAACGTTGCTTGTTTTAATTATTTTTGTTTTTATAAAAAATTGTAAAATTTAATTTTTTTTTTCATCTTCGATTGACACTCTGTGAAGACTGTTTGTGATGTCAATGACCTTTCTACCAAAACGGAGTCCTTATAGGGTTAAATTCAATGGAAATATTCAAGAGAGTTTATTCATTTGCTTTGCGTAGCCTTAATCAAATAAACTTGCCTATCTGCTCTTATTGTTGTAATTGGTGAGTTTGTATTGTTATCAGTAAGAAATAATAAACCAAAGACAACAACGACGATAACGCAGCAACAAACTTTTTTCTTTCTACTTTATTCTACTCATTTGTTTTTTCTCTTTCTTTTCTTTTGTGTTGCTTATTAACTTGAAATATTTGTTTGGTGAGTGTTTTTCTTAGAATTTTTTTTTTTTTTTTTTGTTATTTCACTATATATGTTTTATGGTTTGTGTGTGTGTGAGTGTGAGGGTTTTTGATGTAAAATTGTTGTAGCCTATTTTCCCGGGTCGTTTACTGCACAATGCGCATAGTTGAGTATTTTAGTTCCTTGTTGTTTTTGTTAGTATTGTAATTGCTGACTGCTGTTGCTTGTTTGTCTTTACAGTTTATTTGAGAGCATGACGGAAAAAGCCATAACAACAACAACACACTTGCCTACCTATAGACACATAGAATGCATCGACAGACATTACTCTAAGGAAAAATGAACTTAACAACAACAAGGAGAATCGCAATTAAATACAAATGCCCCAGTTGAAAAATATCCTTTTTATATACAACACACATGTGAAATTAAATTTTTTACACGGATAGTTGTAGATAGTAGATACAAACCATGCACTCCATGCACTTGTATATTAATATTATATTGTTTTAAAATACAACAGATACGATATTTACACATTTAAAGTATTAGGTATATTTCCCTCCTTCAGTGTAGGTATTTTCATCATTTTGTCAATGTAATTTTATTAATTTTTAATTAAATTTTGCTGTTCGTTCTAAATATTAATTGTTTTAATGTATTATTTTTATCTATGTTTTTTCATTACAGGACTTTCATAAAAATTGATTTGAACATAAACACCTATTTCTGTTGAGTATTTTTACACAATAACAAAGTTACAACAACTGCAAAAATAGCAGCATAATATTAATTTTATAACTTCATTACGAAAATCATAAAGCAAACAAAATTGAGGAAAGAAAACCGAGCCGCAATGTTCAGCAGAGTGTATAACTTTTTACATATGAAACATAACAGCGCCTAAAAATATACCACATTTTCTTTTTTAAATACATTTCTAAATTGAGTAATTTTCATACAAGAAATCATATGAAACCAATTTATAACTGCTTTAAACACCCAAACACTCACACACAAGAATAAAAGTATTAAAGGCCATTTCAAACAGAGGTCATCATAAGACAACAATAATTATTAAAATACATAATAATTAATAGAAACGTAAACAATTTTCAACCATAAGGGAATATATTTGAATTATTTCAACGGAAAGAACAACAACTCTGAGAGGTAAGAAATGTAAATATTTAAAATTAATTTATTTAGAAGGCTGAAGTGTTGATAAAAATGCACTGAAAGTTTCAAATAACTATTTTTAGAAGTAACAGTAAACCTTGTGGCAAACTCAGTGTTGCCAGCCATTTTAAAGGTAAAATCTGCAACAACAAAAATCCTGTAATTTGGAATGAAAAATCTTGCAAAACCCTTTTCAACCTTTAATTGTAAACTATTAATATATAAAACTTATTTTAAAATTTAGGGAAAAAAATTTGAAAACATTTAAAATTTTGTATATTAATATTTATTTAATGTAATTTATGTGTTTTACAAAAGCTTTTATTAGAAACGGCGTCCGGAGATACGTTTTCCAAATGATTTCCGACTTTTGTTTTATTTACAATTATGGCAGAAAATAACCTTTTGACATTTACCGATGAATGTGCTAAAGTCATAATATTTTGAACAAACTTCTTGAGAGTTTGAAAATTAAAATCAATTAGAACCGAACCAGAAATTTCAGTTTGACTTCTGAAATGTCTTTGCGAAAATGGATCTAGTTTATTTTTTCTTCTTTGTGAAATAAATTTTGAATTGTTTTTTTTTTTTGTGTCACACACAAAAAACCCTTTATTTTACTTATCGTAAATATCTTCTTCTTTTGTGTCTTAGGGTTTCATTTGCAGTGATTGATATTTTTAATTTTAACATAAAAGGAAACCACAAAGAAACCACAGTGTCCAAAATTAGACACTTGAGAATTAGATGCATATTACCAAAACAAGCTTGAAAGACAAATAAATTAATTATCATATGTTTAGAATTTAAAAAAACGGAATTTTTCGTTAAAAAATATTCACATCAACATTCTGACATTTTAGGTGCATAAAATCTAAAAGAATAAATCTGCACTTCTGGCAGCAGTGAGCAAACTTCGCAGTGACGGTTCATTGATATGCTCTTAATAATAGAATTCATGGGAGGATCATTTTGTTACTTTTCTTGTTTCATCGGAATAAATATAAAAAACAAGACAACTATGTTATGCGTTATGTAAAAAAGCAAAAAAAAAAAAAAATTGCATATTGAACAATAAAAGAATTGCTGCTATCTTCTTTGTTATTTTAAAAAACTCTTTTTGATAATATCATTCCTACGCAAGCTGTGTGTTGGGGGACAAGCTAGTCTCGTATCGTAATAAAATGTTAGCAAAAAGCAGCCTGCTTTTTATTTCACAATTAAATAATTTTAAATATATTTTTTTTGAATTCCTGCTTTTTTAAGCAAAACACATTTTGATGAAATTAAAGGAAAAGAAAAAGGAACTAAATTAAAGCTACTGCAAACGAGTGGACTTTATATTTCATCAAAACGAAAATGATCTCATATTCACTAGACTATAGTTTTTATATTATATATAAAGGATAGGCCACCTCTATAAATGTAAAATTTTTTTAATTATGGTTTTATTTTAAAAAAATTTGTCACCACTTGCTTGCTTGCTTGCAGTCTTATAACTTCTTTTTTAACATCAGTCCGTTTGTCTGAATTAAACTCTTTATTAGTCCCAATAACCAGTGTTGTCTCCTGGCGATCAGTTATTGGTCCGTTACTTTTCATATTGCACTTGAATGATCTTGCGATAGGAGATTATTTATCTTGAATACTCTTTTGATGATATTGAAGTTATTACAGAAGGTATGCATATTAAATTTGTGGATAACGTTTAATTTGTATGTGGTCCTTGTTGATAATAAATTGAATTTCAAATCGAAATATCGGTTGATATACACCTTCCCCTTAATAATAAGATACGCTTGACGTATGCCCTAATAATGCCACATATCTTATACTGTCTTGATAAGGCATTTTCGGGTACGACGTCTCGCGAATTTGATAGATTTCAAAGAAACAGCATTGTTGTTTGCTTTACGGATTCTCTACCATGTGACTCTATATACATATAGAATGATTTCTGGGATGCTCTGTTTATAATTATGTGGCCATAAGGGTATTAATATTCTACAAGATAATGGTAAATGATTTCCCTGATTTTATAGGAAGCAATTTTCCATTTAGCAACTATGTTAGGAACCCTCAGTTGTTCTATCCAGTTTTTCATTCTACAATGCTTTCATTTCAGATGAGATTATCAGCAATGTGGAATGCTCTACCAAGAGATTTGAGATATTTTCAGTCTTGTCATTGGTCTTTCGACCAATGCTTGAAAATTATGTCACTTGCCATGATTTGTAATTACCTTTCCTGTTTCTCAAAGTTTAAATAATATATTCTTATCGTGAAAATATAATATATGTATGTATGTATTAAGAAAATCGTCGATAACGTCATGTATATTAAAGTTAATTTTTCATTTCTTTTCTTTTGTTTTTACTTTATTTTTTTTTTTTTTTTAATATATTGTAATTTAACAATTTTTTATTAGTTTAATGTTAAATTCTATGTAGCTTTTTTTGGCCATAAATGGTCTTTGGGCTTGGTTATGTAATCGAAACTAAATAAATTATTATTTATTCAATAAAAACAAATTAGTTTTTACATTTAAGAATGGATCACAACTTTATTCAAATATGAGCCACGACTGGACCTACCTGCAAATCAATTATCAAGTAATTTTTAAATTTTTTGGACTTCAATATATGTATATATGTGTGTTTAATACGGTTCCAATGGGATCCATTCTGTGAAATAGGATGAATATGTATACTTCTAAAACACTTTTATAAAACTTTTAAGTTTCACTGTTAAGGTCATTAAGAAAATTTATGATTAATTGTTAAATATTTGGACCAATGGACAAGGATTTGTAAAAACTTCAAATATTAAACAATTCAATTTTAGAAACAATATCTGTGTAATATAAATTTTGCATGGGTAAACGGATATCCGGATTTTAATATTGAGAACTTTCCATAAACTTTAGAAAACTGCATATTTTCTGAAATTTTTTTTTCAAATATCTAAACAATTTCAAACGCAAAGAATTAGTTAGGATTTTTTTAGGTTTTTTAATAAAATATTGTTACGTTTATTACCACAATAAACGTGATTTTGAAGGGTTCGTTTAATTGTAAAAATTAAATTACACAGTCCTTAATGATTTTTACCAGTACACAACTTTATTCGGCAATTAAGACTCTATTTACAACTATACTAAGTACTTATTTACACTGTACACTTTTGTACGCACAGATATTCACTCTTTGAAATCTCAAAGTCAACTAACTAACTGCGGTGGACGGCGCCTTTATATACAGATCACAGTCGCTTCTTGAAATGTCCCGAACATTCGCGAAATTGCGCATTTGTTATTTCAGTTGCTGGCTTAGTAGTCTTGTATATGTGTTTGTGTGGGTGTGTATCTTTTGTTTACTTTTTGCTTGCTGTAGAAATTGTTTTTGCTGAACCGCGGTTCATGGAATTTCTGCTGCGCAATTTGCTTTTGCTTTGTGTTTATAATATTGCGTATTTCTACATTTGTACTATAGGTCGTTTCACACACCTTTGACTATTACTTTGTAACAATATATTACAAGGTTTATTTTCTCATCAACCGAGGTCGCCCTACAGTGTCTTCATAAAAAGTATAAAATTTATTAAAACGTAAATGTTGTTTAACAAAGTAAACACATTTTAATGTTGAAAATTAAATATTAGAACTCTTTTAATAGACAATCTAATTTTAATTTTCCGAACCATTAATAACTAAATATTCCATTTTTTTTCCTTTTAGGAGTTCCTTGGGTTTTTTATTAAAGCACAAAAAGAAAACACATGAAAAATAATTTGATACAAAATTTTGAAGCAAATTAAAAGAAACCGAAAATAAATTTACCCAATATTAAAGCGTGTCCAAAATGGCCACATCTCCCACACCATCATTAGACTCCATACGTGGCACAAATTCTATAGAATCCTATATTGAACATAATGGTTATCTGTCCGATTCACCACTCACATTAAGCGGCTCCTCGCCACCTGCCAGTGACTCAGCCATTTGTGACGATTTTGCAAATGTCGTAGGACAAACAGTTGTGGGGCAACACACAATATCAGCGTCAGTATCATCTTCAGCTTCGAGTACATCATCAGCCTCATCATCTTCCTCCTCATCGTCAAGTAGTGGATTAAGCGGTTGTGGCAGTACATCTAGTAGCGCCTCGAGTACAACATCCAATACGGGTGGGGGCGGCGGTGGAGGAGGTGGAGGTGGCGGCGGTCCGGGTGTTATTGGCAGTGGTAAGGGTAGTCCCTGCAATACTTTATTGGGCAATACAACAAACAGCAATGTTATAAACGTGACCACAGCCAATGGTACAAGCGCTGCTCCACGTTGCACCGCCTGCAAGAGTAAACAATCTGATGCAGTGGCCAGGTGCTTCAATTGCGTAAGTTTTTTGTGCGGTAATTGTTGTACAGCTCATGAATTTATGCATTGCTTCAATGGACACAATGTTTGTTTGATTAAGGGTTTCGAAAATGGCACCCCAGCACATCCTACCAGCAATTCACAATTGGGCAGTAATCCAATGGATTTTAAGTTTTCCAGTTCTTTAACCATGATGTTGCAACAACAACAGCAGCAACATCAACAACAACAACAGCAGCAACAACAACAACAGCAGCAGCAACAACAACAACAACTGCAAAAAGCACCGACACAACAGCCTCTATCACAGCTGTCGAAGATTGTATTGAGCTCGGCTGCAGCAGCAGCAGCGGCAGCAGCTGCCTCTTCATTTAACAACGATTTAAATTCCGATTCCTCGGTTATGGGGCAAGAAGATATATTTGCAAATATGCTGCCTTCAAGCATGCGTTCATCCCAACAATTGGTACCAGCTTCAATGCCGCAACAACAAATACCACAACAGCAACCCTTGTATTGTCAGCGTCACAAGAACGAGATTTTAAAATTCAGCTGCCGCACCTGTTGCACTTTAGTATGCAAAGAATGTGTCATTTTAGAGCATTCTTCAGGTTTACATGAAGTCGAGCATGTGCAAGAAAACGGCCTGGGGTCCCTTAACAGTCTAGCCGGTCAATCCACTCCAGAGACAGTATTGCAAACAGTTTTAGCTGATTTGCGTGGAAAAGTAGGAGACATTGCTTCTATGGTAGGCAGCCAACAAACACCTGGAGACAACCAGGTGCTTAATGGTTCCAAAATTAAAATGCAGTATCAAAAAGCCCACAATGAGGTTAATGAAACTTATCAATTCTTCTGCTCCATGTTGGACGAGAGAAAACAAGAGTTACTTAAAGAATTGGAAAGTTTATATAATGCCAAGATGAGCACCCATTCGGCCTGGATTCAGAGATCGAAGGAGTTGATTGACAAGAGCTTACAGAGTTGCGATGCTATTGAAAGATCGCCAAAGGCTCACACCATAACTGAGGTATTAATGTTGCGTAAAACGTTAGAATTACAACTGCAGGCAGCTATACAGGAATTGCAAATGCCCTTCGAATTGGAGTTTATGTCAAATTATCAAGCTATACAAGCTGGAGTACGTAATACTTTTGGTTACATTAGAGCCTCAGCTGGTGACATGGCTCAACAACAAGTTAAACAACCACCTATTGCCAGACCGTCACAATCTACGTCATCGTCATCTTCACATGGTGGTGGCTCTTCAAATAGCAGTGTTACGGGGGGTTCGCATTTACCCGGAGGTTTGGGTTTATCGGCAAACCTTCTGGAGCCTTCGTATTCAAACAGCTTATTGGGCAATAGATCTAATGTTTTACAGGCCAGCCACAACAGTGGGGCCACATTTGAGGATTTAATGGCTAAACGTTTTAATGCGGCCAATTCCAACAACAATACACCCTTCGTGGGAGTTTCTGTTACCAATCCCTATGAAAAATGGAGTAACGGTGGCAGCGACAACTTGTTTTCTACTGCCCAAGATCCCTTTTCCGCCAGCCAAATGTTAACAAATGGTTTGACTGTAAACTCCAATTGCACTGCTGTAGCTACTACCAATGCCAGCTTAGCTGTTTCTGCTTTAGCCACACTCAACATGACAAATGGCAGTGGCTGCTCTAGTTCTGATTCCATAATGGACTTGACATCTAAATTACTCTCTGCTACTATATATCCACCCAAATCGCAGATAAAAAGACAAAAAATGATCTATCACTGCAAATTTGGCGAGTTTGGCGTCATGGAAGGCCAATTCACCGAACCCAGTGGTGTAGCTGTAAATGCTCAAAACGATATTATTGTTGCAGATACCAATAACCATCGCATACAAATCTTTGACAAAGAGGGACGATTCAAATTTCAATTTGGAGAGTGTGGCAAAAGAGACTCACAGCTTTTATATCCCAACCGTGTGGCAGTAGTTCGAAACTCTGGCGACATCATAGTCACGGAACGCTCGCCCACACACCAAATACAGATCTACAATCAATATGGCCAATTTGTGCGTAAATTTGGTGCAAATATCCTACAACATCCTCGCGGCGTTACCGTTGATAACAAAGGCCGCATTATTGTGGTTGAATGCAAAGTCATGCGTGTCATTATCTTTGATCAAAACGGCAATGTCTTGCACAAATTCGGCTGCTCAAAGCATCTGGAATTTCCCAATGGTGTTGTGGTAAACGATAAACAAGAAATTTTCATCAGCGACAATCGTGCCCACTGCGTTAAGGTGTTCAATTACGAAGGCCAATATCTAAGACAAATTGGCGGAGAAGGTGTCACCAACTACCCCATTGGTGTAGGCATCAATACAAATGGCGAAATTCTTATTGCTGACAATCATAACAACTTTAATTTGACCATATTCACCCAAGACGGCCAGTTAGTATCGGCTTTGGAGTCCAAAGTCAAACATGCTCAATGCTTCGATGTTGCTTTAATGGATGACGGCAGTGTTGTGTTGGCCAGCAAAGACTATCGGCTCTACATATATCGTTATGTGCAAGTACCACCAATTGGTTTGTAAGCATAATTTGATTACTTTATCATTATCATTTTATTTATATACAAACATATAAATTACTTTAAATCGTACCGTACACTTACTATTTTTTGTTTTTGTAAGTTATAAAAAATGCATTTTTATTATTACTATTAGTTTTTGATAATGTTATTTATTACTATTATTATTATTATTTTTTTTTTTTTACAACACAATCGTAATACAAAAATATGATGTTCATGATGAAGGTTTCTAAAAGAGAAACTCAGTTAAAATTTTCATAGAAACTTGTGAAAAATTATTAAAACCCCGCTGAGCTTTGTTCAATATTTGCTATAATGCAGTTTTTCTATAAAAAAGCAAAAAAAAAAGTGGAAATAGCTGTTTTTAAGCTAAAATTAGAAAAAAAAAATGTTTAATGCAAAAAAGCTCTCTCTTCTCTAAGCATACAGTTAATATGTTATAAGACAATTTCTCTCTTTTTTAATTGTTTGTTAATTTTACAACTAACAATGTTTTGTTTAAAGTAATGAATTTGAAATCTCTGTTTTTTATTTTAATTTATATATAAATAAGGAAATTAGCAAGTAATTTTGTTGAGCTCAGTTTTTTGTTTTAAAATTTAAGCTTTTCCTTACTCTTCTTTAGACCTCCCATTATCTTCCCTCATATAAATGCCTGCATTTTATTTACACTTAGTCCCACTCCCACTGCCTGTCTCATTATCTTGTTTTTATTGTTGAGGTTTTCCTGTTTTAATAAATTGTTTTTATTTTTTACTTTAAGCCTAATATCTTTTTTAAATAGTAGCTTATTATTTTATGGTATTTTTTTAATGTAATATTTTATTTAAAATTCTTATTATATTTTTTAAATTCGTATAGTTTCTTTCTGTTTGTTAAATTTCTTTGGCTGTTTGAAAGTTTATTTCTTCTATATTTATAAATATTTTGTTTGCTTATGATGAAAATAAATTATATATTTTTATTTAATTTTTTTATATACTCGCATAAATGATTATTTTCTAAGGAAAAGAAAAGCATTTAGAAAACTATTTTTTGTTTATAGTTTTTTTTGTCTGTTTTTATTTTTTTTACTTTGTAACAAAATTTATTTATTTCTATGAATATTTTGAACAAGCATCTAACTGAATTTAACTTGTATATTTTTTATAAGTTTTTTTTTTTTTTTTAAATCTAGTTTTTGTAGGTTATACGTGTGTGTTTTATGTTAATTTAATTTTTAATATACGAACTGAACAAGTTTTGTGCGAAGCAAAACAATACAATGATTTTGTTATGTTTTATTATTAAAAACAAAAATAATACTAAATAAAACCGTTGATTTTTCTTACACAAACTTTTTAATAAACAAACCTATGATGGGGAAAAAAACGTAGACAAAAATAAAATTAATTTTATTAAATAAATCTTTTGCGTTTCAAAGATGTTTAGTATTTTTTCTACTCCTGTTTGGCAATCAGCTATAAGACTAAACAAATAAAATCTCAAAGAAAAAAACACAAAAAATCAGTAACAATTGTTTTGTAACAACATTTTTTACTCTTTAAAAAAAAAGAAGTCACAAAATATAAACGTTAAAAGAGTAAACTTTTCCATGAATTTACTATCAAAGCATTTGTTTCTTTTTAAAATAATTATTAAACAAAACAGACTTTTTAATTGTTAATTAGTGAGTTACTCAATTAAAAAAATAATAAAACAAAAAATAAAGAATTTTTTGTTTTTATTTTTTTAATATACAAATAAATTTTAGCTTTTAATATATATTTGCTTAAATACTTTTAACATTAAGTGTTTTTACGAATTAAACAGAAAACAAAAGTATACCCTTATTTTTTTTAAATATAAATAAGTTTTAGTAGTATTTTTTACAAATGAACATAAAAAACAAACAACTAAGAAATTAAAACAGTTTTTACATTGTTTTACATTTTCCTCACCATTTCACCAAATAAAGGCGATTAGAAATTAAATGCTGAAAGTCGAATACTGTTCACATGTTCTGCATATGAGATTAATTTTTTTAAGAAATTTGTTTTTCATATAATTAAATCATATTCCATTCCATGGCTTAATATTTCAAAATAAATTAAAAATAGTACTTATACTAACTTCATGTTATTTCGACAAATACATATTTACCATTCCAGAAAGATCTCAATATCAACAAGTATTTCAAATCAAATCCAGCAAAAAAAAAATTGTGTTTATTTTTGTTTTTTTTTTCATTTCGAAAGTTTTAATACGAATTTCTTAAATATGTAATTTCCAAATTTAAATTTGAATATAACAATTTTCGATCACTATGTTAATATACGCAGCCAAGTTGGAATTTTTAAAAACTTTATATAATTAAATGAAAACAATTTGAATTTGTAAAACTTTTTTAAACATTTTACTTTTACAAACATGAGTTTTTCATACGTTTGTTTAATTTGAACACACGCCTAAATAAGTTGAAATTTTATCTTAACATTATAATGCTTAAATATATGAATAATGAAATAAAATAATACATTTTAATGCTTCAAACTTTATGAAAGATTTGAACTTGGAGCATTTCTAAGCATTAAATAAAAATAAAAAATATTGTGTCAACATTTTAATGAAATTTTCAATTTTCATATTTGCAACTTGTTTGAAAGTAAAAGTAATTTCAATATTATAATTAGTAGAACTTCAAAGTTTTCAAATATTAAATCTTAAACTGAAAGTTTTCGAACATAATTAAGAATTTATGAAATATTAAACTATAACAGTAAAAGTAAAATTTCGAACTTCGAACTATGCTTAAAATGTTCGAATTCTAAAATTTTCAAAAGATGTTTAAAAACTAGTTCTTAAAAATTAAATTATTTCTAATGATGAATTTAAAAATATAGTTTTTTTTTAACATTGGGCAATTATCACAAAAAGTACTGAATTCAAATTAAATATAAAAATAAACTTTGCTTCATTCATTTTGTTAAGCGTTTTTAACGTTGAATTTCCGTAAAACATTTCTTTTAAAATTTGTTCAAAACAAAAAGTGTAAAACTTAAATTAATTTAGTTAGAAAAGAGTTGAAAAAATCTCCAACATATGTAGTATTAAAATTTGCTCGTATATACACACACATACATACATACATATATACGAGTACATATGCTTATGTAGAATATTTATCGTTTTTAAAATTAGTTCTTTTTTTAATTCTAAAATTTCGTCTCCTGTTTCAAATCGTCTTTATTTTTATATAAACCCCCTCAGATTTCCAATTTTGTTAAGACAATGTTTGTTTTTCTTGTTTGAACGGTTAATACTACTTATATCTCGTAATATACAATATTTTTATACTTAGCTTAAAAAAACAACAACAACAACAAAACCAACAACTAGGGAATAGTTTTAAACTAAATTTTTTTTTATTTAATCATAAGGCAATTATTCTTTAAACTAAATTAAAATCATTTCTCACAAAATATATTTGTAGTTAAAATTATTTTTGTATTATTTTTTTTTTGTTTTGTTCGTAATTAAAAAAAGAATTTACACTGCTACTTATATTTATATATTTTGTATTTATCTTGTATTTTGTTAAAATGAGTTGAAAAAAAGTATGATCCTTTTTAAGAAGTATAAAAAAAATCATTGTTTTCTATTGCTTGTATTTTGTTTTTTGTATTAAGTTTATTTTTATTATTTTTTTTAAATCAATGTTATTATAGTTTGTAATTATGTTTGATTTTTCTTAAAAAGCATGGCTGGTTTTTCTATATTTTTTTAAAATTAATGTGTTTGTTAAACTTGCCATTTAAAGAAAAAGAAATACAAATTAAAGTTTACAAAGAAAAATTTAAGAAAATTGTCGAAGTTTGTTCTCTTGTTTGTTTTGTTTCAATAAAAATTATTTTTTTATAAGTAAAAAAAACTCTCGAATGGAAATTTTTGTAGATACATAATTCATTAAAGTACTTGAAGCGTTTGAAGTTAAAAATATTTTGCAACTATGATGGAGAATTGCGTTTTATGTTAACTTCATCTCATATATATCGTATTGATTATTAGACGGCGTGACTAGCAAAGTGACATTTTAAAAAAACAACCTTTTGCTCAGTAAATAATTAACATCTTCATCCCATCTATGAACAAGAATTCCCAGGTAATTTGTTTTTCCATTTCTTCTACTATAAATTAGTGTTTCCTTATCCTTTTTCCCTTTTTTTTTCTCATGTTCTCAACACTGTTTTTTGTCTGGATTGTTAGAAAAGACGATTTTTTTCGGGAACAAATGATGGGGAAGGGAAAAATTCCCCGAAAAATTTCATAATTGGGCTGGTTATGTTAATAAACAAACTGGGTCTACTTTATTTATACTTCCATGAAAAATTAAGTAATTCTACGTTGTTGACTTTTACGTCCACGTTATTGTGGCCATTTTTTGTAGCATTTCTACTGCTCTTTATGGTGACAGAGTTCATTTTTGATACTTATTTGTCATGATACAGATCCCTTATCTGGGGGCCTACTCTGTATTTCGATTCGAAAGAAATCATTTTCGAAACATTTTTGATTAGGCATAAAAATTCGAATGATTTTCTTTCAAATCGTATTGCGCAGTAACCCCCTTGGTAACAAGTCGATAGGCGTTTTATAAGACCATTTTTAATGCCCAAATACATATAAAACCAACCCATTACTTTTTTGTTATAGTTTGCAATAAAATTTTGAACTGGGTAAAAATTTACAAAAGCTTTCGATTACAAATTTCTTCAAGTAGGTGATGAAAATTTTAAAGGTCTAAATATTTTCACGTATTTTTAAAAATAAAAAAGAAAAAAAATGCAGCATATACTCCCTCGGGCATGTCCTGAAAAACGCTACGTTTTCAAGTCGCGAAATTTCTGGAAAAATTTGAACTAAAACGCTGACTTTTTACAGCTTTTTAATTGGTTTTTATGTTTTAGATGTTTGAGATATCTTATCCGAACTTAATTACGAAAGCACTAAATCGGCTCATTAACGGATTTTTTTTGGATCTTTAAAATTTGGCGATTTAAAAAAACCTTTTTCTTGTTAGACCCATTTTCAAGTAAAACTTAAAATAATAATTTTTAAAAAACTTTTGATTTTCTTATTGAGTATTTGTATTCTGTCTGCGAGGTTACTGTGTATTTCGATTCGGAAAGAAACGTTTTTGAAACTATGTGTTAGGTATAAAAATTCAAACTACTTGGTTTGGAAAAACGAATTAATTTTAAAGCGATTATATCTACTTTCTTTAGAATGAGTTACTGCTAATTAGGTTTTCAAACCGATCAACTATCTGATTTAAAATAATTTTTTTTGTGGGAGGGAAGCATAATTTTTAACATTAATATAGAACGATTTTGATTTTTATGCATTAGCAGTAATTTCAATTTCAACTACAAGCCTTTATTTTTTTTCTCAATTGGATGAAATTACACATTTAATAAGCATTTTGTTTTGCTTTATTTAAACGATATCAAATTTAATAGGGTTGTAATGCGATTGACGCACACTGGGTTCGATGATACAAAAAGTGTCGATTAAATCAAGGACGAGCTTAATTGAAAGATGCTACTTGTTTAATTAGTTATATTTGAATTAGTACAAAAAACACCAATTTTAAAATTTCTAATGGAATATTTTTGTTTTAAAAATAATGATCATAGTGCATTATATACATGCATACATATATGTATATTGTATTATTTTTATCTTAATATTTATCATCATAAACATTCAAGCTATTATAACATTCATCATCATTGCCATCAATATTATGTAATTCATCATCATCCTCTCATCATCATAATCATCATTATCTACCATCATTGTGATTATCACGATTTTCTTGTGAAGTATATTGGGTTCTGGCGTCGCTCAATTTTCTTTTCATATTGCTAGCTTTTGCTCGATCTAAATTTATCAGAGCTTAGAAAAATTTTTTTCATTTTAAAAGCTTTGCTCCTTTCTTCTTGAGCTCCTTCCGATTATTCTCCAATTGGTAAAAGTGCGTATTTACAAAGTCTCCTGAACCAAATACTTACCTCTATTGTGAGCGAAATTACGAAGATTTTGCCAATATAACTTGTAACCAAAACGTCTAGCGGTGCTTCCCATCACTAGAGTTATCAAAGCCTGGTTGTGGCTGTTCAGTAATCAAACCAATTTTCTTCTGAAACTCTTTCTGAATGACAAAAGCAGAACAAAATACACACTAGTTTTGTTATATAATTGAATTTTGATAAGACTTTACCCAAAATATTAAATATCTAAAACGTTTTCAATAAAAATGCAAACTTTTTATGTGAAATTATAAGCAATTATTCCATACTTTCTGGAAAACTTAATTTCTAATTTAAAGCTCAGCTAAATCAATACTGATGATCCATCAAATGTCAGAAATACCCCGATTTTTGAACTTAAAAAAGAAATAAACAAAAATTATTTAAATTGTAAAATAAATTTCACTTTTGGAAAGTCCCCTACTATTGCGATTCACAAAAAGTTCTCGAATTAATTTTCGTGCTATGAAGTACAGACAAATCTACAGGGGTGGCAAGCTTTTCCGACTGTTGAATTTCACAATTTTACTAAAGAAGGAACAAATGCAGCAAGTTACATCCAATATATTAAATATGAGTTATATTTTTGTGTTTGATTATCCCAGTATGTTGAATAAACATTTGAAATCAAAATTTAAATTAGTTAAAAAGACTTTGTTTTTATTTTTGTTAATCCAAGCTTTGTTTTTATATAAGAAAAAATTCCAAAAGTCGTGTTTCTTTACTATTTACACAAGGAATAGGCCGTAATAATGCGTTTATCAAAAAAATAATTTTTTGACTCGTTATCCCAAATATTTCAAAGTAATCCGAAATATGGCAACTTTGTCCACATGTCAAATTAATGAAAAATTTAATCAATCCCCCTATTCTGTAAACCGAATAAATTTTTTTACTTCAAAAGGAATATCTACATTTTAGTGTTTTGTAAACCGAATAAGCAAAATTGTACTGGGTTTAAAATCTAGTAAACCAACCTGGGGGCTAATTCTGTTCGCCGATTCTGTTGGGATTCTGTCAGTCGGCTTCGAGTGGTGTGTAATTAAATCCGGTAACGAAGTTTTACTCGACAGCAAGCTGGAAAGTAAATCGATCGGGGTATTTTTCTAATAAATACTTGCATAATGATTAAAAAAAACATTCGATAATTAAGACTTCATCTTTCTTTTTCATATATTTATACATATATGTATGTATGTATGTACATATGCATGCATGTAGTAGTTTTAACGATTTTTTTTACTTTTTGCAAAATCCAAAACATAAACCGACAGTTTATAAATGCAGCTGTCATTTTAAAATATTTTATTGTAGTTTGAAATTTTTATGCTTAAGAAAACTGGTGTTTTTTTGCCGAAAGTGACGAAAATGTCAAAAAATTTATATGAAGCTTAACATCCGACACTGAGGCGGAAATTCATGATTTCGTTTGCGTACCAGCTCTAATTTTATGTGCCTATTTATTGGGCTAGGTTCTTTTAAACAAAATTACTGTATGGGTGACCATAATAAAGTTGATTAATAAACAGGGAAGAACTGTTTAATAATTAACTTTATTTTAAATACAATGGAATTTTGTCGAAATTAAAATATTTGGTCACAATTGTCATACATTTTTTCAAGAGCCGTGTAGTCTGGCACTCCCCGATATCACACAACTAAAATACATGCAGAAGCCAGTGATACTAGGTTTAGCATTTTTTAGATATTTTTGTTTTTTTTTTCTCTCTTTATTTTTTTTTAATAATAAAAACCAGCCATTTTTTAAAGACACTATAAATGTAAAATTATTTACATAAGATTTCAATCATATCTCAGTCAATATAAGTTTATTAGTAAGAGTCATTTTAAATAAGGATTTTTTGTTTAAAGTTCTTTTTTTTATAAAAGTGTTTCATTTACTCAATTTTTCTTTATTAAATGTTTTGGTTTTTCACAAAAAAAAAAAAATTAAAAATAAATAAAGAAAATTCTGTTTATGCTAATATTGCACATATTAAAACTGTTAGGCACAATTAAAACTAAGTATAAAAAACTTAAGTACTAGACTTCATACGAATATATTTTAAAGGTTTTTATTTAAATTAGTTATTTTAAAACATAAAAGCGCAAGTATTTTTTATGCCACGCGATACAAAAGTAATGAATTACATATTTAAATAAGATATGAATATTAAATATATGTATGTGACATATATATTTTTATATATGTATATTCCATTAGAGAGCAAAAACGATACTTGACGATAACATTTATTAAATAACAAACAAAAAATATTTTTCTATTCACTAAAAAGAAAAAAACCGGTAAATGTAGTAGTTTTTTAAATGTTAATTAAAATTTTATTAAAAAAATTTAAAAACAATTATAATAATATGAAATGAAATAAATGTTAAAAAAAAGTATTTTGCCTTCAGACTAAGAATAAGACAAAATCGTATAATTTAAAGCAAATGGTTTAAGGTTTCGCTAACTTCACAGAGCCCTTAACATTTGATTTAATCCAAATCTGGCCCTCGCGAGCAGCTTCGTTTGAAAAAGCTGAAATAATTATTATTTTCACATTTCCTAAACAATAAAAATTATTATCTAAAAAATTTTGTGTTGCTCATGTAAAGAAAAGAGAACATTAATTCGGGAAGTTTTTTAATTATCATTCCCGGTAGCTACTAGTGGCAATAGAAATTAAATAAACAACTTTGAACTTTGAAAACTTTAATTTGGAAAACGTTCTAGTTGAAATATTAAATTTTTCCTCCTGGATTCGCACCTGCCTCTAACATTCCATTGTAACCATCAGGCATCACATAGTGCATTTTGCCAGATGCTTTAGCTTAATAAAATACAATTTTCATACCAGGAAAAATTTTGAACGGCATATATTATTTTAATATTACTTTTAATCGAAAGGGAAATTTTCGATACAATTAAATGGTTACTCACAACATCAAAATCGATTATTAATCGTTTTCCGTTTAATCTTGCCTTCACTATTCACTGTTTACTAAATTCGGACTTGTATGCAAATACTCTTTAAAAACTTTGCATTGACTAATATTATTTACATTAAATGAGTTTTAGGAAATGTGTTACCGAAATATTTCACATAGTCGAAAGAAAATTGTTGAAATCTTAAACTCCTTGCTATTAATTAATATACGAATTTTTCTTGGATATAAACTTCATTTCAACAAACAAATAGGACTCTCAGTGACTATTGCAAAACAAAACAGTTTCTTAACCACTTAAACCAAAAATAAATCTATTTAAAATAAAATGTAATAATAATATTTAAAATATTAACAACCTCCGCATATCTTGTTAAACAAAGCGAAAATATTTATATTGATAACAAACACCAATTTGCTTTTAGATTTTTACTTTAATGATGTTAAAAACGTTTTTACAACTTTTTTCAAAGGACAACTGAATAACAAAGAAAACAAAAAGGTAAAATAAAAATTAAAAATCTAAAGTATAATACACCATTTTTTTAAGAAACAAAAATTTGACTGGGCTCCATTTTCTTTTTCTCTCACTCTCTCAACTCTCTCTTAAACCTGCAGAACTTTTTTTTTGAATCCAAACCGTTAACAAATTGTCACATAAATTTGATTAAAGATTTTAGCAAGTATTTGCAATGAACAAGTTTATGAAAATATAAACAGAAGCCCCGATAATATAAATTTATTAAAAAGTTAATCAACAAAAAAAATATATATAAAATTACAATAATAATAATAATAAAATATGGCCATAATATACATATATAGTGCTTTTTATGTGAATGTTATATATTTAAAATTATAAAAGAGAAAAAGAAAAACTTAATACTAAAAAAAGGGAATTATTGTAGCAGTTTATTTATAAATTTATTAACATCATTAATAAATTTAAAGATTATATTAAGTATATAAGTTGGAAACAAATCAGTCTTGTGTGTATGGATGTACATATGTATATCTTTAAATTATTCACACTAAAAGACATTTCAATTCTTAAACAAAACCTCTGCAATCTTCAGTAAATCGTATTTAGTTGCTCTTTTCTGAAGGATGATTCGCGCTTTTAATACAAAACGAAGTGTTTTCTTCTGTAAGAAACTAAAAAAAAAATTCACTATTAGTGTAAAGAGACAGAGAAGTTGTTAAATAAGAAAACTCTTTAAAATCGTAATGTTTATTTTGTACAGAGTTGCCATTGCTTTTAAAATAAATACCGCCTGCTACGGGCAAAAAAAAAACGTCAGCAACCGCATACTGATGGAATTAATATCTCCCGCTTAGTGTTTTCAAAAAAAAAAAAAAAATTATTATGAAACGTTGCAGTTTTTCGAAGAAATATTTCCAGTTTTAGTAATTTGTATTCAAATAGAAAAAAAATGTAAAAATGTGTTTTCAAGAAGTACCATATAACGACTTTTTACCTACTTTATGGCAAAAAGAGGATTTTTATACTCGTATATGCATTGTCATAATTTGAAAACAACGACGACGCAGCGTCAAAACAATGGACTAAAAATTTGATTCTTGATTTGATATTCCGACAGGGTGTTTTGATGTAGAATTTTGGAACGAATTTCCGTCATCCCTTGTCAAGTTTGGTTTGGAGACAAACCGGTTTCGGCTATGTGCCATCTTCAGTGTCATTTTTCGTTCGAAAACTCTACAATTCTACAAAATATTGCTAATGATTCCCCAATTTCACCTTAAATACTTTCGTACATGTGTTCACTAAATATTAAAAATGCGGCCAGGCTATATAAAGCGCGACGTTCATATCTAATGTCCTGGGTAATTACTATTCATTTTTTACCTCTAATAGTACGTTCATGCCCTCCAATAAAGTTAATTCATTTTAAATTAAATTATAATAAAATTTGTTGTTCACACATATGTAATTTAGCTCACTCAATTATCATTTAATAGCTGAAAATGTTTTCATGATACAACAATGACGTTTGACAAATCGTGTAATAATGTGTTATGCTTCTTTACGTACAAAGTTTCCAATTACCACCATGATATGAAAGAGATAGCTAAATTGCTAACAAAAAGATTTGTTATCGCTTTTATAAAATCGTGTTAATGGTGTCGGGTATAGTTAGTGGTCCATTACAATTAATTTTATAACATTTTCTACTCATTAAACCCCCTTCACCAGGGTTGGCATGGGCAATTTGTGGCAATTGATGGTGCAATTAAGTTCGTTATTGCTTAATTAAGGTGCATGCCTGAATATACTATATTACTAAATACCTAGTGTACCAACAGGACTCTGGAAATTCAGAATGTACTAAACTTTAATCCAAGAAAGAAAATGTTGATGAAAAAAAATGTTGATTAAATGTTTATACAACAAATACGTATACGAAACAAATGGGATGCAAAACGAACTTGATGAACTTAAATTTGAGAACAATTTTTACATCTGAAAACTTCTTACTAATTTTTACGCTGTGTAAATATTTAAGACTGTCCAAATCGCAAGTGACTCGCTCCTATTTCTCGGTCTAACGGAATCTTAAGACTTTTCGAAGCAAACTTTAATAAATTAAATTTCCAAACTTTTATATGACAAATCATTTTTTTCGATTTAGGACATGACTTATACTGATTTTATTTGATAAAACTAAAAATTCTTTTATATATTTTTTGGTATCACAAACTCAAAAATTGTGGAAATTCGTAATGATTTGTTTGTTTGGAAAGTTGAAAAACAATTGAGTGTAAAACTTTATTAAAATAAAATAAACAAAAAAACTTGTAGGGAGTTGATTAGAGCTCCAATTGACTTTAAAACCCTTTCTTCAAAAATTCCTAAAAACTCTTCTTGTGACTGGAGGTCTAAATCCATTTCTTTACCCGATTTTTTTTTTTTTTGTATTATATTTTTTTTAAATTTGTTTCCAACTTATTTTGTATGTAAAAAACAAACGATACAAATTATTAAAAAAAAAAAAAAACAAATACAACACACAACTCAATTTTATCTAATCCTAAAACCACCACATCATGTTTTCAAAATGAACTTTTTTAATCGTTAGGCTCTGAGAAATGTTACTGTAATAAATATGCAAAACGCAAAGAAAAAAGTGAAAAAATTAAATATTATTAAAAAATTAAATAAAAACAACAAAAACCATACATACATACATATATTTAAAATTTTAACTGTTCTCAAGTTTTTATTTTAAATATTTACTATAATAAATGTTTCATAGAAGTGATTTGAAAAATCCGAAAAATTAAAATAAAAATAAAGTTACGACGTTTGAATGAAAATATTTGTTGGAAAAAGAAAATATGTTAAAAAGAAACTCTAAATAAAAGTGTTTGTTTAATTTGATAAAGTGTGAAATAAATAAAAAATAAAACAAAATGAGAAATTAACACACGTGGAATAATGTTACCAAAAAAAATGTAGTTTATATTTTTGATAAATGTTGTTAACAAAACAAAACGAAAAAAATCCCCAAGAATAAAAAACTCAAAATAATAACATTTTCAATGAAATGATGGCAAAATTTAAAAAGTTTAAAACGGACAGCAAAAAAAGACATAAAGAAATTAGAAAAGTGAAAGTGATGTTTGCATGTGAATGTTAAATTAAAATTTTATGAAAAGTAACTAATTATTTTTTATTTAAAAAACTGCTATATAAAAATTGTTAACAAGAGAAATCTTCCTTAAGCGCAATTAATAAAGAAAAAGTGAGTTTAAAAATTCCAAGTTTTAAAAGGACGGATAGTAGGGAATGTGTTCTTTAAATTTCTTACGCCTATTTAATATTTACACGCTGTAAAGAAAAGGCATTATGCGTTCTGAAATTTATTTTTCTATAGAAATTCCCTTCATAGCTTTTCAACAAGTTTAAAAGTGTATTTAAAAAAAGTACCTCCTTAAAAAAGTACCTCTTGAAAAACCACCTCATTAAGAGAGGGCTGTTGGTTTTAAAAAGGCACCCTGTTTGTAGAAGTATTTATTTTATATTCAAATTTAATTGTTAAGCAAATATGGCTTTGAAAAAAAGGATCTTTAAAAAACATGTGATTTCTTTTTGAATAAGCTCCTTCTTAAAAAAATACGTTATGTACCCTTTATAAAGTTTAGAATATTTTTTTTATACATACAAAGAAAGTTTTTTCTTTAATGGGTTTTTAAAGTACTTTTTGAAATAGGTACTTTTTAAAAAAGTCACTTTTTGAAAAAGGTACTTTTACGAAAAGGTAATTTTATTTTAAAAGCTAAATTTTTTAAAAAGAAACATTTTTAAAATAACACATGTAATTGAAGAGAATCGTTTTCAAAGAAAGTACTTAACAAATATTAACCTTTGAAAAAGTACCATGCCACATACATATGTATATAAGGACAATTTCAAAGTGACTTGTACCATCCATCAATAGCTTCATCATAAACCTTGTGTTAAAAACTGTAGAGGGCAACTCGAAAAAGGCATCAAACACAGATTCCATTTTTTAATTATAAAAAAAATGCTTTGACCACCGATTTTTTGTGTGTGTGTGTAAATTTGTATAGGATTATCTCTTGAGGGAACTTTATTGTGAAGATAATAAATAAAAAGCAACAAATAAATCAAAAAGACTGGGTTTTTGCATACAGATATTTTTATTTTTCCTTTGCCTGAAGTATTTCAGTAGATTTTCATGGGGTTCTTGCCGTCATTTCTGGCATGATCTCCGACTAATTTTTTGCTAGTCTGCTCAGCTCGCTGGATTTGCAATATAATCATTTTAAAATTCTGCATTACATTTTTAAGGTAAGAGGTACTCCAAAATCATAACGTCAAGGTGGTCAATTGAAAATTCTCTTAACGCACCCACAAACTCTTGTCTCTTAATAAGAAGTCCCATAATCCAACGATGATTTTTTCAATACTTCAAATACGAGTATTTCAAGTTCTGATTTTCCATTATTTTTTTAAAACTTACAAATTAATTGCGATTAAGTCTTAGAAGATCTTTTTATATTTACCAAACAACCAATTTATTATTAGGAATTTATAATAATATTTAAAAATCCAAGTATTATTAGCTTAACATTTATGATTACATAGTATTTAATTAATTATTCAAATAATAGTTATATAAGGCAAGTAGTAGTATGTTTTTTGTAGGTATTTTATGTATTTTACATGTTATGTACACAATCATATACTTAACAAATATATATACATATTTATATATATATACATACAAACATAATATTTAGATATATTATACACGTACTTACATACACACCCATACACACCAATTTTTGAAACAGAAACAAAATAATTAACCTAAAAAGTTAATATGAAATAAAAAATCCGTCAAAGTATTTGAAAAATTTAGAAAAAAAGCTAATTATAATAAAAGCATATTAAAAAAAAATATGTTGAGGAATTTTATACCCCAAAGAAAACAAAAACAAAATATTTAATATAAAATACTTAAAAAACCAGTTTTTTAAAAACAAACGAATGCTTACAAAAAAAAAAAACCAAAATAATTTTATAGATAATAAAAAAGTGTTAAAACGTTTAATTTTTAACAAATAAAAAGAAATTAAAAAAAAATCCAATAATTGTTGTTCAAGTTATATGTTCTATTTTATAGTCTTGCGCAATTTAAGCCAACTAAACACAAAAGAGAATAAAAAGTTCTCTAAATTTCCTAAAAGAAATTCTTTGAGCAAAATTTCCAGTTGCATGTTCATGTTCTATCTTCACCTTAACAAACTCGTTACTCATCTCTCATATGTCATCAATATACATATACATACAAATACATACATACGTTCATTAGCATAAAGCATAATTAATCGCTCATTAATCAATCCATCATTGTACTATTAAATTTATTAAGAAATATTACAAATACAATTAAAGTAAATTGATAAATTTTAAAATAATAATAAAAAAGAAAACGTTGTTGAAATCCTTTCTAGTACGTTGTGTAGTTCGAAACTATGAAAATCTCTACATACATACATACATACAATATAAATGTGAGAATTATTATAAAAAAAAGGTGTAATGAAAGCCATTACACTGTTGTTTTTAAACCTAAAATCAGACTTTATCATCACCGTAATTCAACATCTAACACCACTTATATACATTTATATACATACAAATGCATATACATATATACGAGTATATAAACTTAAATTATTATATAATCCACTACTCTTGACTGATTTTTAATATTAAAAAAAAAAATACACATATACATACGGACATACATATGTCGGTATGTATATTATAAAAAGCAAAAGAAAAGAAAAAAAAAGAAAAAAAAAGTAATATTTCTAAGCCAAGGAAATTACAACAAAAAAATTAATTGATCTGTAAATTTAAATGTTACCTATATATTTGTATTGTAAAAAGCGCAAAAAAAAATAATTAAATGAAAATACTATTTTTATATTGAAACAATTTCTGCTAACACAATTTTTTTAGGCTTTAATTTTAATTTATTGAATCTTTCTATAAGAAATTTAGAATAAATATTCAAATCTTATCTCTAAAATATTATTTATTAACGTATTACCTATTTATTACCACTCTGTTCAGTTGTGTATTTATTTTTTATATGAAAATGAATTTTTCAAATATTTATTTATTCAAAAGTTTAACTGAAAAAAAATCTCCTTGTGCAAAATTGTTGACTGCACAAATTCATTTAATTTATCGTAGATTTCAACATGAATAAAAAAAAACGTCAGCTTGAAATATCTTGTTGAAAATATTAAAGTTTTGAAATTAAAAAAAAAAATTATAAAACTCGAGAAATATATGTGATGGAACTCGTACGATTTTGAGCGCCAATCGCAAAATATTGTAATTCAACATGCAAACGTTTTCGAAATCGGTTTCCATCACATCCCTGCTAAATTTTATTTAAAAATTTGAAAGCTTTTTCCAAAAATTTGCTCGTTAACACGAAAATGCTTAATGTTCTTTCCCTCTTTAAATTAGACAATATGATCCAAAGGCAGCTTAAGCTGCTGAATTTGATTCATGGGATGAGTTTAATTCCAAATTTGAATTATTGAGTTTGACTTTTGCAATAACAGATGTTTGAACAGCTGTAATCAAGGTGACGGGCGAAATCAAAGCATTTTTGGCTTCGTTGCGGATGTAAAACTTCACATAAAAAATATGCTGGAAATGCCGAAACATATTTTTTATATGAAATTTAATCAGTTAAAAAAAACCATCAGCCGCGCTGATGAGTTTACCTGTTTGATTTCATCTAGATTTTGGTTATTCGAACTTCCTGTTCGATAAAAAAAAACGTAGCACCTTATTGGGTATATGTTGTTAAGATTACGTTTTTATTTAACATGTTGAACACCACTGTTCAACCAATGTTGAAATGTCTACTATAATATTATGTGCTATCAAGCACAGTTATTACACATGTGGTAGATTTTTAAAATGTTGACATGTTGAAATTGCAAGTAACTTTAGAGTGGCATATGCCAATTTAAAAAATGTTCGTTACACATGTTTTTAAATTAAGTTTTTCAAGAAGCTTATACTTATATTTGCAGTCAATTTTTTATTATGTACTTTGTGTTTAATAATATTATTTTAACGTCAGCCTTAAAGTATGCTTAGATTTTACTTAAGCAAGTTCAATAAAAGTTCTTCATAGAACAACCAATAATTATTAAGTGACATTAAAAGGAGAAAAATGTTTTTAATATCGACTTTCGGAGCGATGTAAAATGTATAAAATTTAATAACAACATTTTCAGCTTCAAATGTTTTTCTTAAGTTAAATACATCAAAATTATTTTTAAACTCCTTTTTGGTGTTTGACCCAATGTATTAATTTCGCATGAAATTTCAATTAATATGCTGCAATATTGTCGGAAATAATAAATATTTGATTTGGAAAATCATTAAGCATTTCAAACAGCTATCATTTGTTCCAATTTTTATCCATATTTTATGCATTAAAAATTACACTTTCATTGCGTTCGCATAATCTATTAGTAAAATAACAACTCTACAAGATTCAAAATCTTTAGAATTGGTTTTAAGTTCTGTTTTCAACTTTAATATAAACATCCAGATTTAATTATTTAGCTAAAGCCTAAAACAAGAATATTTGCATTAGAGAATTTGTAATTAGAATTTTTAGTAAAAAACGTCTTTATTAAAACAAATGTAAACATCTAGACTGCTTAAATGAAAAACAAACAAAACCAAACTTTTACAAAATCGACCCATTATTAAAAGAATGGCTGTATAAAAACTAAACTTTTTTTTTTTTATTAAACTCATAATTTTATTTTGATTCTTAATTAAACAAAACAATCTTGTGAACATTGAGACTCGTTTAGGGAATTTTTCAAATTCAAAAAGTTAAAAAAATGAAGCAAAACAACCTAAAAAATCTTTTTTAAACTTGAAACGTTTTTTATATATTTAAAAAGATTAAACAAAATAACAAAAAGAAAGCCGAATAACATGACATGGTTAACGGTAAACACAAAAACAAAACAAAAAATGTCTTCTTTAATGATATTGAGAATATCTACTCTGCTAAATAAAAAAATATAACGGATCCAATACTATACTTACATTTACTCTCTCCCAAAACACACTAAACTACCCCACTCATACATAACACACACATATGTATAACATACAAAAAAAACTGAGTAATTAAAACGAGACTTAAATAAACTTTTATCTTTTTTTTATGCTTAAAAGACAAATTCTAAAATTCTTAAAAAAATTTAAAGATTTTTATTTCAATTCCTTTATTTTTTTTATTAAAAACTAA
Organism: Phania funesta; assembly: GCA_963932375.1. Lineage (NCBI taxonomy): Eukaryota > Metazoa > Arthropoda > Insecta > Diptera > Tachinidae > Phania > Phania funesta. The sequence continues at coordinate 93,714,085 of OZ010653.1, read as the reverse complement.
AACAAACAAAACTTAAAAATATTTTTATATGAAACTTGCAGTATTCTTAACTAAAAAAAGTAAAAAATATATTAAATTACTGTTGTTGTTGGCTTTTATATATAATAAAAAATAAAGTAAAATTATTATTAAAAAAAATATCAATCATTCTTATTAAAACTTATATACATTTTGCATTGCATTTTTATTATTACACTAAATTATAATTTCGTGTTTTATTTAGTAGTTGTAATTATTGAGTATTTAATTTTAAGCATTAAATGTGTAAATGAAAAATAATTAACATTACAAAAGAAATCTAATAAGTCTATATGCATATACATACCTTCATATATATTTTTAAGCTGATCTTAAACATAATTAAGAAATAAATAAACAATCGCCACCGCTTAGTAATTTTAATTTTCTTCTTAAATAATTTCAATTAACATTTAAAATATTTTGTGTCTACCCCGCAAAAGATAAGATACACATATTTTCAATTCTCCTTGATCAACTTACAGTTCAGGAGGAGGCTCAGTCTCTCTTTTGGCGGGTATACACGTAGTTAAGTTTTTATTATTACTAAATACTAATTAAATATTATTAAACCTATTTTGATCTTCTAGTATATTTTTTATTCGTTTGTAATACTAAGTAAATATTAATTATTTATTATTATATTGTTACTGCTTACTAACCAAAAAAAATGTATGACGTTGATTTCATTAGGCTTTTCATTTATAATTAATCTATGGTAGATTTTCGAAATTAAATTTGTTTACTGATTTTTTTATTTTATTTAATTTTTTTTTTTAAATTTGTGTGTCATATAGAGTTTCACTAAAAGTTCAGTTCAGCCAGTTCAAAATGGTACATGCTTGTTGGATTGGTGTATTAAAAGCAAACAAAATTTCTTTTATTGAAATTGAAAAATAATTAGACAAGCAAAAAAAAAAAAGCTATTATTTACCAAAAAAATTTTAAACTTTTCAACAACAGAAAAATGAGCACATTTGGCAACACTGCATATACTATACTATAGAAGAGTATGTGGGCGTGCCTCTTTCTCAATTAGACTCCTATTAATTTGGTAGAACTTTTAAATTACTTAATAATATTTCGATAAATAAATTGTTTTTTTTCTGCTGGATGAATTTGAAAATTAATATCTTATAAAAATGCCTAAAATTTCTATGTGCTAAAACACAAATTTATTAAATAAGTTTAACAAAAATAGAACAGGTTAAATTTATATTTTTTTAAGTAAGAAATTTAATTATTTACTTTATTAATTACACGCTTTTACTTGCTTGATATATTCATTTTTTGTTTGTAGTAACCTCAACAAATAAAAACAAGATTACTTTAATATTTCTTTAATTTAAGGTTTTACCCACATCAGTATGTTTTTATCCAATACTCTTTTAACACAATAATGGAAGCAATATTCAAATAGATAAGAAGGCAATTTAAGACTTATTTTAATAAAAATTGTACATGAAGATTTTGAAGTAATTTACGGACATTTTCGCATCACCTAATAACTAAGCAGAAAAAATGCCGATTAGAAAACCTTATGCTTGCGAAATAAGTATAGGAAAAATATTTACATTTAATTTCAAAATGGCTTACTGTCATTATTACACCCTTTCCAATAGTATTTTAGAATTCTTGAAATTGTGTTTTTCTAACTTATTATTGCATTGAAAAATTTACGAAATATATTTTGTGAGTTTGTATTTCATAGTTTTCAAATGTTTCTTAACTCAGACTGTTGTTTACTTACAAATTATATTGCTTGTGGCCTTGTTTTATGAGGAAAAACTACGAAAAATAATATTTTTATAAATCACGAAACATTCAAATAAAAATTCACTCATTCATGTTTACTTATTACACCGATGACAATATACTCATGCAAGTGCGAATTCGCGCGATTAAACGCAAAGACTTCGTTTTGCCGGCAACATTCAATAAGAATGAGCCCGGGGGCCCTGCATGCGTTCTTCAACTACTTGTTGAAATAATATCTTTTCATTTGTATAATTTCAATCGCTAAAACTCGAGCTCTATTTCATAAACTTTATTATTATCTCATTTTTTTTTTTTTTTAATATTTTTTATAATGATATTTTTTTCAGCGTCATACATTTTTGAGAGGTTTTCAATATTTTATTATAAAATTTATTTATTTAATATTTTCTATTATATTTAAAATACTATTATTGAAAAAAACAACAAAATTATGCCCTTTTAAGAAAATAAAACTAGTCATTTCTTTTAAAGTCTAAATTAATTTTTTTAATTAATTAAAATATAATTAGAGATAAAGTTATTTTTAACATATTTTTATTTTTAAGTTTATTTGTTATAGTTAAAATTATTTAAATTGCAATAATTGCGTAGTAATACAGGGTGTTATCGAAAATATAAATAAACAAATGAAAATTTTTAACATTTTTGTTTTTTGTTAAAACAGTTGATTATTTTTACACATGCAAAAAAGCAAAAACAAAACAAAACAAAAAGTATATTGAAAATGTTTTTAAATCTAATTTTAAAAGAAAGTGAAGAGAAAATCTCAAAACCCCACCTTTTCAACGAAATAAACTAATATTAATATTTTAGTTAAGTCAGGTGCGCGCCAAAGTAATAAGGTCACTTAGTATTCATATGTTCGGTACAAAGATTATTGTTGTTCACTTACAAATGGGATTAGGAAAAATTCTACGAAGTTTCAATTGTACGTTGCCTTTTGAAATCACCACTTTCAGCTATCCCACCGAAATGTATTGATGGTTTTAATATAAATTAACCGTAAAAGCAGAACGAGCTGGGTATTCGAGAGGCTTTTCACGCACTTGAAACCGGGCCTTATTTGTTTTTTTGTAGAATTTTTTGCGATATGTGTAGCCAAAAAATTATTTCAGAATACTGGCTGGTACTCCACACTATCGATTCCAGTTTAAGGCAATGCTGCAGCTATAGATCCACTTGTATTAAGTTATAAAATACAACTACGTACATATTTTTAGAATAATTAGTTTTTAATTTTTGAAATAAATAAAATAATTTTTTTGCGTTAAATAAAATAAAAAGGTAAATTTTCATCATATTCACGTTGCTACTGATTTGATGGCACAAAAGTTTCTCTAAAATAACAACGGCATTTTTATAGCATACTTATTGGCGCAGATGAAAAGAGATTTATTCAAGAATTCAAATTAAAATAAATTGAAATGAATCAAAGAAGTACTCTTTGTACTATTACATAAACCGGAACTCTACCTTCGTAACCTTATTATTTTAGTGCGTATATTATTACTCTTAACCAAACACCCTTTTATAAAAAAAGCTACTAAAAACATTATTAAAAAAAAAAATTAATAAAAGAAAATTAAATGTGAACAACTTTTTAAATTTTAAAACAACATTTCTAAAAGCCACTACTTTAGTCCCTTAAAGGTTTAATCATTAAAGAAGTATTAATAAATAATGATAACAGGAAAGCAAAAGCAAAGATTAATTATAAATAAAATTAATAACAATTAATTCAATGTGTGTGAACCTAGATCAAACATGAATATTTTTAAATGTTTATGGTTAAAAAACAAATAATAATAAATAAAAGTAATAAAATTAAAACTACACATAAAGAGCAATTATTAAATTAAAATTTAAAAGAAAACATATTTTGCATTTAGTCATTGTGTATAGATTTTTATTATTATTATTATGATAAAATATTATTTTTTTAATAAAACAAAAATTAAACATAACATAAATGTGAACGTTATTATTGAATATTAAAATAAAATTTAAAAAATATATATATTCTTGGCAAATAAAGAAAATAAACAAAATCATACATACATATTTTTTATACCTTAAAAAAGACAAAACAAAAAAATCATTCACATAAATAAAATAAATAAATTATTATTACTAAAATTCATTATTATTATTATTATTATTATTATTACTAATTATTATCTATTATTTATACATAATTATTATTATTATTATTATTACCCATTGTATTTGTCATCAAATAACACAACGTAACAATACATACAATTTTGATATTAAAGTTAAAATTAAACCAAACCCGACATGAAAAAATAAAGTAAAACTAAAACAGTCTTTTTTAATGCTTAGGGGCCACAATTTTCCACATAAAACTAAAACAAAAAAAAAACAAAACAAATCAATAAAAATCAAGATCTTAAATAAATCTTAACAAAAAAATGTAATAAAAAATAAATAAATAAATAATTATAAATATTTAAGTATTTCTATTTCCATCACAATAAAATTATTTTGTTTTTTAATAAAACTAAAAGTAAAATTGTTTCATTTCTAAAGGAAGGCTATTTCGGCCCACAGTGAGGCCGTTGAAGAAAATATGGCAAATCATTTGAATGCAAAATGATGTAGAGGAGAAAATAAATTTACAGGCTCATCTCACAGGGGTTGGTAAATGTTCATAACATCGGATTGATAAACCCTCTTTAAAGCTCATAACCTCCACAAATATGCACCAATTTGACACAACTTAAAATATTTTTTTTTTGAAGCAAACGGCAAGATGATAACTTTTACAGTTTCAACGGCATTTCGGTTTACATTTTGAAACTCTTGTTTTTGATCCTGACCTGTATTTTTTGTTTTTCGGAACGTTTCGTAAAAAATCTTTTCTAAATAAAATTACAAAATAATAAGCAGGCAAACCAGAAAAATTCCTCAAAAAAAAAACTTTTTATACGCATTAAATGCTATGAACATTTAAAAATATATTTTTTTAAAAACATAAAATTATTTAAAGTCGCGTTTTTGTAATTTTATTCTTTTAATTAATTTTTGTTCTTACTTCCAACTTATTTTTATTATAAAATAATACAATTTATTATGATAAGCTAGGTGAAAAAGCTTATCTCTATGCGTATTTCGCTTGTTGCTTAGATTAGCTCAGCAGGAAGCCTTTACCTTTAACTTTTTTGAAAAACTTAAACTTAGACCAAATGGGATATCCAAAGAAAATCAAGACAAAAACATTAAAGTTTTAATTGTAACAAAAAGGATAAAATTCCAAAAACTTGACTTTATCGTAAGTATTAAATAGCTTGTGCAAACAAAATATTGGCAACAATTGCTATTTTGTGCTTTTCTACCTGAGAAGGCGTTTTGACTAGCCATAAATCTGTTCAGCCATCGCACATTTTGCTGTTCGCACAGAAATTTGGCTAGTCGCGAACATCGATGGTCTCGGTCACTTTATGTTCAAACAGAGTTGTCGGAACAATTGTTCGCACAACTCTGTAATTCCATTGCACAAACGAAATACCCAGGCAAAATAAAAAGTATGAGTGCGTGCGTGCGTTCGTCTGTAAACACCCGTACAAAAACTACGCTAAAAGCATTCAATCTCGATAAGAGGCACAAGTTGTGATTAAACTGAACAGGAACATCTACACGTATTCTTCAAGCAGAACACATTTTCTATAGTTATTTTTCAGACGCTCTCTCAATGTGCGAACAAAATTTATGGCTAGTCGAGCAAATTATAGCCTGTGTTGTTTTTGTTTTTTTAGCGGCTTACAGCTGCATTTAGAGTTGGCAAACAACCAAACAAACGTTGTAAGGCAAGTAAGAAAAATATAATAATTAAAAATTATTTTATTTTAAAAATTAAATTATTTAATTTAAAATCTAATTTTAATTTTTCGATGGTTACTTAGATTCTAGCACGAATCATTGTGTTTTAATTTTGCCTTGACTGTCTAGTAATTTAATACAAGTTGCACTTTCGAAGTGTTAATTTATTAATAATAAGTTTTGCCATTTTAGTACTTTCATTGCCAGCTTCCACATTTTAGTTTGGCTTTCAAAGGGGTTTCCTAGGTTATTCGTAGGACGCAGAATTCAAATCGCAATTTATTCCAAAAGAAGTACCGTCACTTAATTACGAACAAAATCAAGAGTTGTATATCGATTCGATTTTGATGAGATATGATGACTCCTTTAGTTATGTGACAGCAGAAAAGGAACGGGATTATTATTGTTCTGAGCAGTTTTAAGGACAATGTCAGTACAACTTAACCAAATAGAACAAACCGTTCTCGAGTTATGCTACTATATGTTGTGCAACATCCTTCATTTTGAATATTAAGGTATATCTCGAAAATAGAACCAATTTGAAAAGCCAGAGTGCAGATTTCAATTCAGCACCTCAAATGACCTAAAAAATTGTTCCAGTTCAAAAGTTCGCCTGAATTGGAAAACATGTATAGTTGATCATTAACAGCCATATGCACAACAAAAAGTTATCATATAGTTTAATCACACTGCTAACTGTTTGCTAACTTTTGTTCAGCAACTGTTTAGTGTCGTAGTCGTCATAATAAATAACAGAGAAAAAATAATTGAAACTATGGACACTTTACTTACTTTGGAGTACTGAAGAGCACGCTGTCAGGCTCGAGAACTTTAACAAAAAAAGGAGAAACTCATTTTTGGAATACAGTCAAGAGGAATTCCGTATGAAATATGATATTTCGAAAAAAAAATAGTTTAAAGTTAATAATGTTAGTGACGACTGACCCTAATGGCAAAGGAATGTTTGTAACAGTCCCCTTCATCAGCGCGGAACGAGGTACAATACCATGGGTTTTCATAATCTACAATAAACAGACTTTGTGCAATAATTGCCCAGGCGTTTGCTAAGGACCCACATTGCACCCACATCCGTATTCAAACTCTAGCCAGGGTATCTATCAAATTGAAGCTTCCTCCATGATCTACAAACGACCTATATCTATGTATAGGAAGTAGGAAGTTCTGAGCTCCACTACTAGAGTTTTATAGTCTCCACCAATTTATCCAGTTAAAATGCATGTGATTAATGAAAAAAGAACACAGAGAATCCGTAACGAATTACAGTTAGTCGTCGTCCAACCATTAACACATGCGAGAGTGAAACGCAAAACTCTGGAGGATGGAACAATAAATACAGGCCTAATTGCTCTTGAACTATAGGGTGGTCCAACCATAATGCACGATGTTAAATCTGAGTCACACCTTAACAGTTCAGCAGCACGTTAAGATTGTTGAAGACTTTTACGAAAATGGGCGTTCAAATCAAAATGCATTTCGTGCACTTCGAGATTTTTTGGTTTGATTTGGTCAGCATAATCGGCCAAATCGGGACAATTGTGCGCAAATGCAAATGTGGAATTACCTGTCATACATCCTTCTATCATAATAAAAAATGTTAACATAATTCGCTGAAAACTATTTGTTTCATTTACAATTAACATCGTGCGCTTTGGTTGGACCACCCTATATCAAAACGCGTGAGTTGTTCAATCCAAAGCTGCTGTGCGACTAAAATAGTCTTTTTAAATATGAAAAGAAAACTAAGAACTGAAATATCAATACCAGGGATGATTTCAGAACTAAAACCTGCGATTTTTAAGAATTCTATCTGACATGATAAAATTTCAGAGTTGATTTGTATTGCATGCCATTATGCATAAGCTCTATGCCTACGAACTGCTAAGACTAATTGGCATCCTAGTGAGTGTATAAGCTGCTGCTGTATAAACTGCTGCTAACTATTTGTTATGCGCTGTAAGCGTTTAATGGCAAATCGCGATAACTCGAAAAAAATTCAACTCTCGGGAGGAGCCATCAAGTTGGTACAAAGTCTAACAAGCACATCCTGGCTCTGGATCCTAAAACTTAAATGTTGCTTATGTTAAACTTCTTTATCTTCTCGCTAAGAAGTGAGCCTCAGTCAATTTTAATTTATATTCTTGAACCTGCTTATCATCATTTTATACCGCCCACGCTATTTATTGCTCAAGGCAAATTGATAACATGTAAACTCACCGGCGAATTCAAAGTATATCCGGCTTCTCTGCCAATGTCAAACTTCATAAATAAGTTTAAAAAAAGTTTAAAAAAAATTACTCAGCTGCGTTGGTGAGTTTACCTGTTTAGTCTACCCTGGTATTGCTAAATTTAAATTAAATATTTATCTTACTGTATATTAATGTTTTATCTCTCAACTGATAAGACATTCAATTAAATGCTTTGTTTATTTTTAATTTTTGTTTAATTTTTTACACTGGTTTATAAACATTACGACCAGAAATTGTCATAAAAAGTGTTACCTTCCTTTTTAATATTTTGCTTTTATATACACACACACACACGCAGAGAAAAGAAAAAATATTGTTTTGGGACTTTTATCTCAACAATAAAATTTTATTTTTGTTTTTGAATAAATTTTTTACTAAATCAAAAAAAAATGATTTTGGATCTTTAAAATTTTGTCTGTTAAGTAGGAAAGATGATATCCGCCAAATGGCTGCCACCAGTGTTGATACATATTTGTGCCCGAATGCCGGTGATAACTAAGCGCATTCCTGTCGAATATTATCTTTAAGGATTGCGATTGATTGGGGCTTGTTGGCACAAGCCCTCGACTACAAGTAGCCATCTGGTATAATTAAATCGGGGGATCTAGCTGGTCATGCCACATCACAAAACGGGAGATAACGTGACCAGGAAACGCTTCCTTCACAATATCCATTATGGCTCCTGCGGTAACACCGTTAACCAACCCCCGCTCACTCAATTCCGGCATTAAGAAGTCGTTTATCATGGCCCTGCAGCGTTCGCCAGTAACCGTATTGCCGATCTCAAAAAAATTCAGCGCAGTCACTTTTCCCGCGTGAAGGCCGCACCACACAATGGCTATGAGTTGATGTCACATACGAAGATTTTATTTATTGACGTAACCGATTAAATGAAAATGCGCCTCGTTGCTCAAGATTTTTTACTCAAAATCATCCTTTTCTTTGTTGCGATTAAGGACAGCAATTCACACGCGCCTGACAGTCAGCAGGCATTAATTGATGTTCCATTTACACTTTATACGGGAACATGTGTAAGTCTTTCACTAAAATTCGCTGTAGGGTCAGTTCTCAGGTTCCAGCCTGTTCGAATCGAGTTAAACGGCGGAATGCTTGCTCAGTTGGCGCGGCAAAAAAAAAACGACAGAATTATTTCACGCTCTTGCGGAGTATAGCGCTCCATTGCTTGTGTGGTTGTATACTGCAGCTGTCTAGTTCGCAAATGTCAAATATGCCATTTGCAAAACTTCCCATATGGTGATTAATTTTGTGCCAACCTGTATAAATGAAAGTGTGACCATTTGGAAAATAAACACCCATGACTAATTCTTAAACCTATAAGACTACTCGTTATTATTTATGCGGTTACGGAGGGTACTACTTCATAAACCAACAGATGGCTTGAATATTTTTTATTCATTTATTTTGTTGCGGAAGTGATCGATAACATTTGATGATCAAGGTTTTTAATTTTTTGCTTTCACAAGTTTTCGTTAATTTCTCTTGTTTTTTTCGCTTTGAAACGAAATTTTCAAATTTATAAAATTAATTTTACAAAAAAGTTGTAAGAACGAGAAGAGGGTAAAATGTCACTTTATAGCTCCCTTTAAAGTTGCCTTTAGTTATCAAATACGTATCAAGCAAGTTATCACAAAACGTCATAAAGGAAATTCGCAAACAATTCGTCGCCCTTTAATAATAGTGTTTTCACACCTAAAGTTCAAACCTGACTTCAAAACCCTTAAACAGGTAATTCTGCATTCACACTATAAATTTAACTAAACCAATTTCACACATCAACGCACAGTTTGGCAAAAGAAATCTATGACAAGTCAAGATGGCACGTAAAAGAGCTACATAAAGAGAACGTTCTAGTTGGGCCTTGTAAATGTGAAAATCAAGTGGACTACATCAGAAATAGTGTAGAAAGTCTACAAATAATTATAGATGGCCAAGGCGTATCTAACTAGGTGACATTGCTACGACAACAAATACAACAATACAACAACAGCAGGCAGTTTTATTTGTGTAAAACCCAATATTGCTGTCAAAAACATGTGTAAAAAGAAAGAAAATTAAAAGAAAAAAAGTTGAATAAATTTTGTTTGGTACAAATTACAAATTTATTTATAAATCTGGTACAAATTAGAACACAAATTGATAATTTATTTTTTGTTTTTACTTCACTTTTTTATTTATTTATACACAAACTATAAAAACACTAAGGCACTTGTATCAATGAGACTTGAATGTAAATAAATTTTTTGATTATTCGTAAACAAAGCAAAATAGTTTGACATTAAAATTGGGTAAACATGCCTTGGCCTTTGACTAAAAGTGCACATCGTAGGGTTCATAATAGGTATTTCAAAATGCGCTGCTCATAGGCAAACAAATGTCCAAGGAAAAAATCAAGCCGTCAGGATGGTTTGATTCGATTTATAATCATCGCTGCATAGCATCAGGTATTGTCACCATTGTAAAATTATACAATTTATTTTTTATCAAGTTCAGAAGTGCTATTTCATTAAGGCAATACAGCAGATCTCAGATCCACTAATACATCATGGATTTTAAGCGTGAATTTCTCCTCCACCAACCCTTTTCATTAGAATAGGCCATCTGAGGTTAATGGCTGTTTAAGAAGGTTCGTACTATAAATAACAATTAAGTGACGCTAGAAGTGTATGGATCTAAGGTTGTATGAGCAAATTGTATCTGCATTCACAAAACTATTTTTAAAAACTTTTATTCATTTAAAAATTAAACAACTAAATAACTGTCATAATGAGTGCATTTATAACAAAATGTGGAAAAGAAAAATGGAAAACAAAAATGTTCATGAATAATTTATAATTATTCAGAGAAATACCTAAAACTTCACAATATCACTCAATCTTTTTAATATCTCTCTCTCTCTCTCTTTCTCTCGATCCTTCGTGTAGGTCTCATTTAATGTTCGCCACACTCACGCAATTCTCGATTGCCTAATGGCAATGGAGGACGGAAGTTGTTGATGACTTTGCCATTCAATTCATTACAAGGACACTCCTCCTTAACATCATAGCAATTCAAATCACGCATGGCTGCCAGCTGATCGTGAGAAACTTCAATGGCTGTCTTGAAGACTAGCCAAATGACACATTCCGAGCAGGGTGGTGTAGTTAAGGATCCCTCATACGTCCAATAGGTAGTAATGCTAGGCAGCAGTTTAGCAGGATCACAGCCATGGGGCAAAGTAATACGATCACCCTTGTGTTGAACAAATTGCAGAAGACTAGTAATTTTATTGAATTCTTCGTGATGTAAGCCCGGCTAGAGTGAGATAAAATACAAAGAAAAAGTAAAATGTAATATTTTCCATAATCCCTAATAGCCAGCGATACTTACCTTTAGGAAAACACCCAGCACGGCCAAGCCATCAGGAGCGGCAGCCGCTTCCTTAAAACTAACATATTTAGTTGTATTCCAATGTACCAAATGCAATTCGCCAGCATAAGAAACACCATCAACTGTATGCTCTGAACCCTTAGAATCGGTACAACCCCAATGACAATGAAACTGTTCCAATTTGTAAATATTTTCACCCAAAGGGCCACCAGTCAACTCAGATTCGCTACCATCAACATCCACACGCCAACAATAACCAGGGTTCACTAAACTCTTAGTGTGTTCTGGAACATATATCCATTTCAAAGGCGCCACTTTCAAGTCGCTACCTCTTTTGCAGATAGCAGTATTAATGTCGACAGGTGATTGCCGGGTACCAGTAGCTTCGGGATATTCAATAAACCACTTGTCGGGTCCTAAAAGAGGAAAAATCAATTTTTTATAGGTTTTTAAACAAAACGTTGAAAATTATTAACATTTTTGGATCTTTTATTATTATTTAATTAATTAATTTGCAAGTTTTTTAGAACACAGTTTTATTATTGACATATGGTCGATATTTCGCTACGCTACACAAGGCATCATCAGGAAATAAAATTTATTACAAAACTTTTAAAAAGCATTAAAAAATAATGAAAAAAGTTTAAAATTAATTCAAAAACAAATGATAATGCCGGCGGCAAGGTTACCGCCAACGGCGAGTGGTATACAGCCATGATTACTAAACATAATTGGTAATAATAAAGAATCATTTGAGCTCCAAATTGAAAGCGATGTTTACTGAAAACATGTTTATCCTATCAGGACGGAGCGACATGAAATGCAGCGCGTCAAATAATCGAATTGTTAAATGGAACATTCAGCGAACGCATTATTTCTTAAAATGTTCCCACTCAATTGGCCGCCAAGATCACACGATATAACGCCTTTAGATTATTTTCTCTGCGGTTACGTTGTGCTAATGCTTGAAAAGGTGGGCGCAAATTGGACTTTCAGATGGCCCGAAATTATATTCTAGTAAAAATGTGCAAAGAGTTATCTTTCGAATAAAGGTAAATCCATGGCAATTAACACCCCTTATTTGTGTTTTATTTTACTACAACAAAAAAATACTCTATATTAATTACAGGTACTTAATGTATTTAAAGTTGACTTTGCTGTTCGCCCCTTGTTATCAAATTAATTAACGCCGCATTGAAAGACTCGCACTATAAAAACATTAGGGGAACTCACTCTTGGTTGCAAGCAACACTTGCAAACCTTGCAAAAGTAGCAGGTCTAGCAAATATGTTACATTTTGCAAGACCATAACAACAAAATGTATGAAACTAAGATTTGCTACACTTGAGCAAATATGCTATGGAAAAAATCGTTGCAGATTGGTAATTTGCAATGCTAAAATAACTGTTTATTTCATTTTATTATTATTAGATCAAAACAACTAGACACCTGCGCTTACAAAGTTTCACGGCGGTAGAACCGTCTCAACAATTGCCTGTGAAGAATTAAAATTGATGCGAAGACTGTTAAAATGTTTTTGCTAAAATAGTAAAAATTTAAATATCAAACAAAACTCCATTGATTGATAAAAGTTTTTAGGAAGTTTATGCACACACTAAATACTTTCTTTGTGTAAACATTTTAGAGGCGGCGTTAGCGTTTATATACTGACTGCGGCTTAGCTTATTGCATGCGGCAAAGTTACTTTATGCAACTCTGTAATAAATTTGCTAAACGTTTGAAAAAGCCACTCACGCTTTATGGCAGAATATCATACCAAGTTTGCAAAAATTGCAGATATGCAACGAAGAGTGATTTTCGCTATTTATAATTACTTTGTAATTGAAAGAATGTTGTGTCAACGTTGACAATGTATCACAAGTGGAAACATCTCTTATCAAACAGCAAGATATTTTTTTAAACAGCCATATAAGTTTAGCATTTGAGAGTAAAATAATTGGGGAACAGACCCCAGCATGTGGTCTCATGTGCATGGATACCAAATACTTAAAAGAACTGACACATTGAGCCGGACGAGACGGCTCTCCCTACCCAATACTAGATAGTTTACTAAGATTTGAATATAAAAAATTAATTATTGCATTGATAATAATTGATGAAAAACATTTTAGAAATAAGATTTTACTACTTATTGTAATTTTCTTTTAGAAAGATTTAATGAACTTAAACTTTAAGAAAAAAAAATAAAGGAGAGGTGTGTGGACGCATTCCAATCAACGCAAACATTTTATTTGGTTTTTAATTAGGCCTGTGCCATACATGTCTCACTTTTCAGCTGTTAACAAGTTTGCGAGTGATTAGTTTGTTCCTATCTTCAACTAGTGCTTTTGTAAAGGCGTCCCAGGAAGTTTAGTGCTGTCAGGGCGTTTTGAAAGTTAAAAAAACCTGGTCAAGCGGTTATATTTCATCTGGAAAATTATGGAGCATTTCACGTGAAGAGGGCAATCCAAAAAAATTTGTTTTCCTCGTAATTTCTTGATATTTGGCATAACTATATTTCTACTAGATATGAAGATGAGTAATTATGGAAAATTCTTTGATCTTTACAAAAAAAAAAAAATTAAATTTGAGTGAAAAAATGTTTTTGCAAAACCGGAAATGGTCATTTCACATTAACATCTTGCTAACTTGGAGACCATCTTTTTATATTATTTTTAGAACGGGTGCCCTCATTATACTGTAAAAGGTTGGAAATGGGATAAGCTTTAGTTTAAAAATTACGTAAATAATTGTGCATTCCTGTCAAACTGAGTTTGCAGTTAGGCGCTTGTTAGGGCTACTACTCTGCCTTACAGCGAAAATGTTTAAAGTTTGTGTTGCATTTTTTAAGGTAATTACAGTGCGCTGAACACGATGCTATTTTGAGTTTTAATTTACATATACTTGTCTTTAAAGCGCCATGCAGAGTCACATGGTGAAATGAACGCATTTGACTTTTTTTCATTATGAATGCATCCCGAAATTTTAATTCAAATTATATTTTTGACAAAACAAAATTCATTTTCTAAATGATTCGCAGTTTCATTATTAAAAAAAGCATTCTTTACAGCTCTGAATAGCACAATTAGTTACACAAAGGTTGTTGTTACAGCCAAGCATTTATGTATGTATGTTGTCAACTTTCGAACAGACTTAAAATAGAAACTTGCTAGTCCTAGCTTTCATCTCACAATGTCCTTGAAACGGTGCTGGAAGAATGGACTCCGAGTGAAGATTTAATTAAAAGCTCGTCTGGTAACATTTCTCGAGTATTTGTAAGCTGTTTTTTTAATATTAATTTGTTAAATCGTTTTTTAATTCGCCGCAGATATGCAAACGGAATACACACGAAGGAACGTTAGAGAAAACATGGGCATGGGCACCTAATGTTGCATTGTGTGCAACCATGTTTCCTGTTGAAATTCATGTTTCATTTTAGGTTCGCAAAATTTCAAATTGTTTTATATTTTTGAGTTCCTAATTACCATGTTGCATCGTCTCTACCGATGTTTACCATTTTTAATGACTTCGTGCATTGAAAGCTGTCGTACTGCAACATCATTTGCATTTTTTTCGCATATGTTTGTTAAATAGTATATACGATATTTATACAGACCTGCTGTTTCGTTCATGGTTTATTCTGTGGTTGCATCGTCTGTATCAAAACATGAAACTAGGTTTCTAAGGCATATTTCCTCTAATGTCCCTTCTTGTGTAGACGGTATATATATTGACTGATATGATCCCAAGTTGGAACAAAGAGGGCCATAAGGGAATGAAGAAGTGAATATTTGTGCAAAACTTGTTCAGAGACAGGTAAATATTTTGTTTTTTGAAATTGGATCTAGTACCCAAACTACGTAGACTAAATTATTTTTTTTAAGTTTTATTTTGTGTTAAATTATTCATTTATGTTTTTTTGTAAGAGTTTTATATAAATAAAAAACCATGAAAACCACAAATAACATAATATAAAATACATTCTACTAGTTTTCACCCGCCACTTCGCTCAAACATGAAATCTTAAAGTCGAACCAGCGACTATAGTCTTCTGAGTTTGAAATGTTTTGACCATCACTGTATAATATAAGAGCTCAAGTTATTTATGAATTTGTCCAAGAGTGATTTATTTTATAGCTTAAAAATAATGAATATTTATAAAGTCTTAACAAATCTTTATTTATAAATCACAATAAATAACGCCGCAAAATACCGTTTTTTGTTATCGATCACCACATGAACTAATTTGATCATGAGTTTTATTATTTATAAATGGGACCGGGCCAATTTAGTTATCACTAAAATTGTGTTCGATGATTTAAAACTGGCTAACTCTTTTGTGTATTTAAAAATGTTTTAAGTAATTTTAAATTGAAAGGCATTACCATTATGACAGGGTGTTAAAACATCAAAAAGCCAAAATCCGGGGCTTAAAACTCGTGATAAGATTTTGTTATTTTTTTTTTATTTAAAATTCATTTATGTATTTTTATTAGCATTTATATTTAACGGCCATTTCATTTTGTATTTCAGCAACTGCCTTTGTCCTAATTGATGACACGAGTTTCTTAATCAATTTGAGTGACTAAAGGTAAAGTCGCATGGGACAAATATTCGACGAATTAAGTGCAACCATTATTTTTAGCAAGTGTTTAATTAATCTTCATAATAAATAGAATAAAATGAAGTTAAATAATCGAACCTATTTTCGATTGGCGTTATTGTTTGAAAATTAAATAAAAATGACAATTAAATATCACCGGTGGTGTTAAGGCCGATACCAATGTGGTATTCTCCATTTTGAAACGAAGATGGTAACGATAAAGAAACATTCATTCTCTGTCGTCGTCATTGTAGGTAGGCATCGAAATTGAAATGACTTTAAGAAAATAAATTTAAAATGAAAATAACAAGATTGGGGAAATTTGAAATTTTAGTTTCTGAAATGGAAAAATACTTCGCATATGCCAAGCGGTTTCGGAAAAGCATAAAACCCCTAAATTTCGATGGTTTTTGGAACGATTCTGTTGTGAAACAAATATGGGAAACTTTTGCAGGGACGAATTATTTTAATATGGGTTGCGTCTACACACACTAAAATACCAGTTGGCACATAAACAATCATTTAAGCTCCATTGCTTCATCTTCCAACATTTGAAATTTAACCCAATTATTCCAAATTCTGGCATTCACCGCTAATTCCACTAATCGTAACGTCATTCTCAACAAATAGTTTATGTTATTCTTGCGAAGCAACCCTCGAGAAGGGTCCAAATTTATTGTTGGCATAACTGGAGACTTTCGCCTATTTCATTTTAGTTTTGGACAGATTCGTTCTTTTCAGGCCTATTGAAGGAAAGTTTGTCTTTAAAAACCTTAAGAAAAATATGTTTTTAGAAACGATTTTATCAAAATAATGTTTCTTACGTTGAATCTGTGACAAAATAGCAAAAAATATTGGTGGCGTATCAAAGCGTTGTGCACAAGCTTAAAAAGAAGTGGGCTAAGGCTTTAATTACACTTTATTAAATGCAAGCAAGTCAGATATTTCTAAACCGAACTAAACTCAAATTGGTGGGTAGTGAATAATTAAGTAGCTGCGTTTAGTTATTTCGTCAAACATTTGCCTAGTCTGACCTTACACTCAGATTATAATTTTGACTGACTGACTGACTACCCAAATCGTATAATTGTCAAAAATGTTCCCCCTCTTTTTATGCATGATGCATGCAGAATATCAAATGTGTAGGTATAAATTTAAAATGCATTGAGGATGTTTAAATTAAATATTAAAAATTATATTTATTGCCACTTATAGAAGAGTGTTGCATTGTACATATTTTATTTTATGCATAATGAATAAATTCTTTTATTTCGCATCCTCATTTATTTTGAAACTTTATAAGGACTGTGGCAATTTTAATGACTCACAATCGAATGAGTATTTGTGACAACAAGTCTACATATGGGTAGTTCCACAGACTAAAGGATTTTACGGAGTTTGCCTGGAAGCTGCTTAATATAGCATTGAATGGTTTTTTTTTTTTTGTAATAACATATTAATTCACATTAAACGACTTTAAAATAAATCGTTTTTAGACAAAGGTCGCCACAAATAGGGAAAATTGTGCATTATAGTATTCTGATAAAGAGATTAAAAAGAGAGACAGTGAGAGAGAGAGAGAGAGTTGCTTGTTGCTTTATTGTGCATTAAATGAATACCAAGATATATTAGGTTATGTTTGGGTTAGGTTAGCAGGCAAAAAACAGGAAATCACACGTTGCAGCCTGCAACGCATCTCTTTCTGTTACCTGATGAGAAAGAGAAAAAGAAAGGGAAGTAAAGAACACTAAAGAAAAGTAAGGAAAAATAAAGGAGAGTGTAGAAAGTAGATTCGAAGGCTAGTCATTGTGACAACTTCTACAATATTTATTTGCAGGCGACCCCATTCTCTTGTCGTCATTGCTAAATCTGCAATGTCTCGTAATCTAGTATTTTCATATGTGGATTCCTACCGCCACCTGGCCTGAGGCATATCGTATATCCCTGTCAAGGAACTTATTATAACGCTGCTCCCGGTGAAAATCCAAATATTCCTGTCGACAGTACTACAGTCAGTTTGTTTTAATTTGGGATTCTGAAGGACATGTTGACCACCAATTCCCTTATGTCGACACCTCCGCTTACTTCTTTATCCCATTTGTATATATGTCTAGATGGTCTGAATGGTGTTTTTCGATGTTGAGAAGTCAAAGCCCCTCGAGATGCAAGGTTTCGGAGTAGTATAGTCTATTAGGCCGTTGCCATAGTCTATGCTTCAACTTATTGGTAGCGATTAATTGAATCGCTGTATTTAGTAAATTTTCCGGTAACCAGTTCAGCCTGACAAAGAGTAATTTTGTTGGCTTTGATGGCATGGCACCCGTAATTATGGTCGCCATACTGCGTACACTTTCTAAAAGAGAGTTCGGTTGGAAACTTTGTTAGCCAGACTACCGCCTAAAATAGCCGTTAACGTTATAAGGGTTAATTCCACATGACGTTCCTATAGCCTTATTGCTGCCATTGCGTTTATTGCTCTAGCTTTTATGTTTATTTTCCAGAATCACCTATGACCTATAGTTTAAGATTTTGAATCTGCACAAGTTCTGATTTAGATGGATTGGCGCTCAATTCATTCACGGTAGTCCAACCACAAAATATCCTGAGGGCAAATTTAATCCTTTCCGGGTTCGTCCTCAGGAATACTGCCACTGCTTCGTGATTCGCATAAGCGATAGTTTTGAAGCGCAGAGATTCCAGTTTCGTGAGACGCACTTTAACGGTGATGTTCCCACCTTGTTGTATACCTCTATTGATCGATTCGGTTAATCTGGTCATACCAAATCTATATGCAATGATCCTGCATGTAATTCCCAGGCCGATCAAAACCGGAAGTCGGTTCAACATTGTTAAAGACGCCCTAATGTTAAACTCGAGTGCCCTTTCTAAAAAGCCTACAACTGAGTGAAGCGTGATCTCAACTGATCTACCTTTGTTATCAGCGTGTTTAGAGGGAAATAGGAGCCTAGCAGCTATCGACATTCAAATTTGAATCTCTCCAGACTTTTTAAAAGAATTGATTACAGACTTGTTGTCATCTTCCCACCCTTAGCGATGACTACGACGGTCACACTTTAACCATTACATGCAAGGCAAGCCTGAAAGATGATCTTTAGCCATGGGATGACTAAATCAATATTCTCTTGCAAGTCAGCAGGTATGATTCCGCTTTTATTGAAAGAGAAAAAGAAAGGTTTGATTGTTTTTCGAGTGTTGTTTGTAAATCTAACAGCGAAGTTCCTGAGAGAGACATAACTTTGTTTTTGGGTGTTTTGCGTTTCTGTTCCAATTCATACAGGGGATTTTTGTTTGTGTGTTTTCTTAATTTTGTTTTAAAGTTGCTACGGAAAGCCGTGCGTATTCGCACTGCAGATGATTTTCTTTGCTACTCTCAAGATTCTTTTGTCGTTTAAGTTTTAGTGAAACAGTAACTGAATTTTTGGCCCTTGTGCATGTTGCATAGTACAGCGGCCGTATCGCCGCTCGCTTGGTTTTATCTATGTGCCATTTTCAGTGCAGTTTTTAGTTCTGCGAACCAAACCAAACTTGACAAGGGACGACGGAAATTCGTTCCATATATGTTTTCTTTGAATTTGCTTCAAACAAATTAATTTTTTTTCTACAAATTTTGTTACAAAAATACAAAATATGTAATGAGTGTATCCACCTTATTAGGGTGGTAATATTACCCACGCCCATTAAAAAATTTATACGTGATGGAAAATAACTTGGAAACTTTTTTTTATTAAACACTTTAAACCCTTCAAATTCATCATATTTTTATTCAAAGAATGAATATAAAATTGTGCATGCAGACCAGTGTAATATTAAAATTAAAATTAAATGTGACGAACTTCCCCTCGCATACATATCAAGTCGTTTACTTTATCTCAAAAAAAAATATTATGACTTAAAAAAAAAACTACGACAACATTAAAGAATCAACACAATTAGAAAATAAACACAAACAAATTTTAATAGTTGTTGTCTTTGGCAAATAATAGAAACTGGATCCGCTAGATACGAGTGAAATGAATCACGTGCTGCAGATATGAGTGTATCACTCGCGCATTTATGTGATCAGGAAAATTAAATAATAAAATTAATTATATTTAAACAAAAATAGGATTTAATTTCTTCGAAAAGCAAACAACGATAAAGATAATTAGTTATATATCTATAATTAAATTGCAATAAATTAATTAAAACTTTATCAATAATGTTAAATATCACGCATCGATAGCAATAAAATATAGTAAAAATTCAATTTAAAAAAATTATATGGGTTGATTACAAAATCTCGCAAAAGCCAGGCCCATGAATTTATTATTTCCAAGCCAAGTTTTTTCTTATGTTATTTTGCAACAAAAAAAGCGCAGGATTCAATAATTTACACTTTATTTACTTCTTGCTTTGATATTGAGAGAGGGAGAGAAAGAGAGGGAAATTGTGATAGAGGGTAACAGTGAGAGAGAGAGACAGAGTGCGAAAGTCAATAACGGCAATAAGTTTGTTTAACCTAACACCTGTTGTCAACATATAACTCTTTTCCATAAAGAGCGGGACAATGTTGGTACTATGTGGCGGCCATGTTGTTCTGGCGCCATATATAACATTTTGTTGTTTATTATTCCGTACCTAATAGCAAATTACCATTACAAGTTACACGATTTAGCAGTACGACCAAATGAGCGTTTGGAAGAGGACACATTTTTTTTGGCAAAAAATCATATTTTTTTTGAATGGCTTTGGTGACAAGCAAACATGACGTATAAGGGCTGATTCCAACCTACATGAGTGTTTGGAGGGTTTGGTTATCTGTCGCGGTAGTCATGTGTTTTTCACCAAGCTTGTGGGTTTTGACCCCGCCAGACTTTTGCGTGTGCGATTTTCTGAAGTCAACATAACGAAGTAAATCGCTCACATTCAACCGGGTGTATGTAGTAATGTCATTAAAGGTTGGATCTCGTCGATCCGTGTCATATTGCATACATAACGACATACAAACACCATGTTTTATTTCATTTCAACTTCGATCGGCCCTGACAGGGAAACCTTTTTTACAATCTGATTTCGAAGTTTCCTTTTTGTGATTGCAAACAAACACGCATGCAGATAAATACTATTTCTGACACTGCTACTGTTTTCGTTATTAGCAATTTGTAATTTCATCTAGCAAACCGCTTACGAATTCTTAAACATTATCAAAAGTTGTGATCTGTAAGAAATGCACACTTCGAACATTTGAATAAAAAAAGTGAAAATTCTACTTTCGTACTACTGTTGAGCGTATGATTCTGTTTGCAAGCGACATTCCAATAGAATCAGATGGTAGTAGATTTTGATACAGCTGGCCGCCAAATTGATCCAAATTACACAGCTGAATCGCATGAAATATATTTACGTATGTAGATGTAGGCCATCAGCAATTAACTATAGACAGTTAGCATCATCTTAAAAAAAGGAGTTAAGAGTCTTGATTTGATATTCCGACAGGGTGTTTTAATGTAGAATTTTGGAACGAATTTCCGTCATCCCTTGTCAAGTTTGGTTTGGAGACAAACCGGTTTCGGCTATGTGCCATCTTCAGTGTCATTTTTCGTTCGAACGAAAGGGCTGACGGAAATTCGTTCCAAAATTCTACATACCTAAGAGTGTTACAACACCTGTGGAATGCTTTGAAAGGCAAAGAAGTACAAAAACCAAACTAGAACCACATCAGTGACTAGGCGAGAAAATCTGTGATCGGGGCGCTCACTCCAGATCTCGAAACATAGCCAAAGGGTGATTCAAATTGTGTTTCTACATCACAGTGTTAAATATTTTCTATACATTAGTGTTCTAGGTACCCATCAAAATTTCACATGGAGTTTTACACGACTGCAGATCATGGTCGTGCATTATGAACGTGCTACAGCACTCAAACATTGAGGAATTCTCTCGCATTCCCTTCTCAAGCCAGATAGATAGTACGAACCCAAATGTAAGAACATTAAGCTAATCTCGCCAAGTTTAGGATTTCGGAAAACATAATTAAGGGTCATAGCAGATTTGGCAACCATGAGAAGAGAATGGGGTTGTCTGTGCAACACTTCTCTAGAAGTTGTCGCAATAAGCAGGAATAGGAGACATTTAATCATCTCATGTGTCTCTGTAGTGCACTAGAGTACCAGCGACAGATTAATCGCGGGCGGAGGTCCTTCGTTAGTCTCTCTATACTGTCTGGAGGTGGGAATAATGTGAATTTATTCCTTCTGAAACAGCAACAACTAGTTTTAGGTTTACAGTGACCAATCATTCTTTCACTGCACTAATCTACAAATCTTCCAACCTATCTTCTTCAGTCTTGCGACGTTTCTTTTCATCTTTCTTGAATCTTCACTTACTCAGGGATCTGATCAGCGGATCCGCATGAGACTGTTCTTGCAGGCGGCGTGTTAACCCAACCTAATCATTATTCGAGAAATATATAAATAAATGGTTTAGTATGGAAAACCTTAGCATGAAGTGTGGCCGGCGAAAGAAACACATTGAATTGACGCCAATCGCAACAACCGGCGTTTTCGTATCCCACTACGCAGCAAATTTTGACAAAGTATTTGCATATACACACATATAAGATCTAAATTATTCACAAGATGAAGCCCAAAGGGATCGCAATATACAAAATTCGTCTTCAAAAAGTAACTCTTTGGTGTGCTTTGTGGTCGGAATGCGTAATTGAACCATACTGTTGTTATAACCAATTATGTGACTATTTCAACAACATACACGGCAGAATTTTACTTCTACACACAGTGACTTTATTTACTTTAACACTTAAAGTCAACACTTCTTTTTAATCGCTGTTCAGACTTTGGCAATTCATTCGATACTAACTGTTAGCTCGACCATCCAAGTCTTTTTATAGTAGTCGTCTAGTTTCCAGAAACTTGTAGAATACGCAAGAATCAAGTAGATACTTCTTTAGCGATAAACATCTTTTCTGCTGCTTTTTCATTATAATGTTTGTTTTTGTAACTACTGTCTGCTTTGTTGCTTATAATGTTGTTTTTATTATTCATTCTACTCAATTCCTGGAAATCTTCTTGATTTGTGTTGATGTTATATCGTTGTTGTTGCTCTGTGTGTATATAATTTCCTCGAAACTCGTCTGAGCTTATAGGTGTTGTGTTTTGTTGTTATTATAGCGCTGTCTGTACAGTGGATGCCAGATCTTGTCGCATTCTTTATTTCTGGAACTGTCTCTACATTGAGTGCAACAAGTAATCATACCTACTCAATTCGTAACAATATTATTCTTGTTCGTTTATGTTTTTATTATTTGTTGCTTTCAAATTATTCACAATTATATTCAAAAGCAAAGCAAACTAAAAATATTTACTTTTAACGAATAATTCTTGATCAAAGGCTTTTTCAAAATTAATACTTATATTATTTCGTCATGGAATTTATTTATATTTACAAAGAAATTGTAATAAAAAACCGCAATCCAAAAATAAATAAAAGTTTACGTTTATGCACATGTGGCATTAAAAAATAAATAAATAAAAATGAAGCAAATAAGTGACGTTTGCTTTTTAATTTAAGTGAAGTGAAATTATTTGTAATTAAAAATAAGAGAAAAAATAGAAAAATGTGAAAGTGTTGGAACAAGGCAGGCATCTAAATCTGTTAGTAATCTATTATACAGGCTATTTATTTTTGCCAAATGCTTTTTGAATGAAAACTGAAAACTTTTCAGGACCTCTGTTATTCATGAAAGTCAAATATGGCGTTAGAATTGTAATTTTAATTGGCGACAACTGGTAGCCGCAGCAAAATTCGGGATCGATGAATAAAGCCTTCCACCCTTTTTCGAAGAGCAAAACGAATTTCTTTTCGTTTGTAAGGAGCTGACGTAACGAAGTGCCGGCTACAGCATTGAATACTTTGGCCAAGGATGTTGTTTAAGAACGAATCAGACCGAACTAGCACGGCTGCCAGATTTGACGAGTTGTTTGTCCGAAAACAGCAAAGTGCCAATATTAGAAAAACTACACACACAGCGCAAAGGACGACGACTAGACATCCAAGAAAACATGGAAATATACAAACATAAGAGATTTGACGGAGACATCATAAACGAACAAACTCTGATTCAGACGTTATATTCAAACCTCTAAAATTAATCTACGAAACACATAACGAAAATGAACAAGATACACCAAAAACAATAAAACACATTACAAAAATAATAAACAAATTCATAATCCAATAATCACTGACTGAAGGGCAACCCCAACAAAAAACTCTATAAAAAATTAAACACAACTTTCACATGTCGTCCACAAACACCAATTCTGACGCAATAAAATAGTAATCGTAATCGTCTACCAATCTATACAAAAACACTCGGCCTGCTAGAGGTCCCAATTACAGGTGGTTACGTGATAAAAAAAACAAAAGGTTCCTATAACATCTACCTGGCATCCGCAAACACAAATTTTGACACAATACAAAGCATTAAAACAGTAATCACTTACATCAACCAATCCGCACACAACATCCGACTTAACAGCTTTACCTGTATATACCTTACAGGTGCCCACGAGCTCACATGACAAATAGATATTTAACAAACAATAAAACACTAAGGACACTAATGACACTGAAGTTGGCACATAGCCGAAGCCGGTTTGTCTCCAAACCAAACTTGTCAAGGGATGGCGGAAATTCGTTCCAATAATCTATGGCAATTTACCGATTTTTTCCAGAAAGTACCGATTTTAACCCTTTTTTTAAATTTTTATATGTTAACCAACACTGAACAAACATTTCTGTAGACAAGACAGTTCCAATTTTCACATATAAAGAAAATTGTTAGCTTTAGGCATAGACTGCTAATTAGACGCGACAACAATTACCTCGATTATATAAAAGAGACATAATAGAATAATACCTTGTCGTTTCTAATTTACTCTATCTCTTTCATATAATCGTCCTAATTTAAAGTTTTGTACGTAAAACCGCATAACACCTGATTACACGCTTTTTCAAACGTCAGTGTTGCGTATTCTGTTTGTATTCTGTGGTTTCAGGGGCCCAATTCTCAAAATTACAAGTTACAAATTTACAAGTGTAATACATTTAAAAATCAACAGTACTACAAGCATTATAACTAGTACTTTTGAGAAATGAGCTCCTGATATTTGTACAATATTTCAATTTCCCAGTTGGCCAAGTAGTCATAGACGAAATTTTCATCCATAATGTTTTGAGAATTATATATAATTCGTCGTATACTGTGGATTACAATATTGATAAAAAAAAAAGGTATTGCAATTTGACGTGTTTCAAGATAACTCTATTATTGACAACATTACAAAAATGTCTTTGATTAAAGCCGTATTGAGCACAAAATGATTAGTGATAGCAAGATTAATCGAAGAACGATTTTCCTTTAATTAAACGATTATTTCCAAAATAATTAAACAATACATGAACAATAAATATATAAAAATCATTTTGAACCAGGTTGAACGACGGTTCAGATATATGAAACAATTATTTTTACTGACAGCATCAACTGTACTAGGCCCAAGATTTAAAACAAATACACTTCCATTATCGCTATTTGCGATTATGAGACGTATGGAACGAAGTAGTTGAAAATGCTCGTTTAGACGACAATATTGCAAGTGGAA
The DNA here is from genome assembly GCA_963932375.1 of Phania funesta. Classification (NCBI taxonomy): domain Eukaryota; kingdom Metazoa; phylum Arthropoda; class Insecta; order Diptera; family Tachinidae; genus Phania; species Phania funesta. Next base: position 93,688,505 of record OZ010653.1, on the reverse strand, counting down.
GCGACCCATCTTCTATGGATGTTGAATTCAATTTATGATATCTTTAGCTCACAAGCTAAAAAAGAAAAGAGAATGACTTCAAAGTCTTAAAGTGAGCTCAAGGCTTCAGATCGCCTTTTTCTACAACAGACGGAAAAATGGAATAGACTAACTACGAAGCGCCTTACTAAAGTCTTATTTTTATTCGTTAGTAATTAGACCTGTCAGTCCGCAATGTGTTGTCTAGGATTTCATATGTCCCTTGCACACGTCTTGGAGGATGTCTTTTTCTATATGTATGTATGTATATTAGAGCGATTCGATTTGTATGACACAATAAAAACGACAAAATTGTATAGGAGAAAGGTAATCCGCAATCAATTATAAGAAATGTTCCCCAAGAAACCACAGGCCGGGAATATATTCCTCTCCACCAAAATCGACATGAACAAATTTTCTTTAAACAAGCCTAAAACCAATGATATATTTTGGATTTTTCACTTGATATATAAAACTTCGATTCGGTTAGCGAGGGTTAGGAATTCATTTTCGGCCTGTAGTTTTTTGGCGGAAATTTCTTGGAATTGTCCGTGGATTACGTTTCTGCTACATATATGATTTTTCGAAAAACAAATACGCCTGATCTGAGGTTTATGCATAGCAGGAGATTAAGCGCTAATAGTCTAAAAGCTACTAGTGCAGTTACTAGAACAGCAAGCATTAGTTCATACGGGGTTAGAGTTTTAATAGAAAAATACTAATGCTGATGACTACTAGTACTTGAAGTAGTTCAATGGCGCCACAGGCAAATTTATAGAATTTTTGTGTAACTGAACCACGATTGGGGTATTTGTGGGGACTTTTTACATAAAAAAGAACTGGTAATACACTGGTTCTAAAGCGCCTAATCGAGTCTCAGTGTACTAGTATACTTCTAGAAGCAATAGCACTAGTGATTTTCAAAGTACATCTCAATGCTAATTTGAGCATTAAAGTGGCATAGGATATTTACACTAGTTGGACTCTAGACTCATTTCCGGCAGGATCGTTTAATTAAAATATTGTTGTTGTTTCGGTAAAAAAAGTATGTATAAAATTGAATGTTAACAAATAATTTAAAAACTACATTTTTAGTTGTCCGAGGTTTTTTATTTTTTCTGGCGAAATTTACGATTTTTTTAAACATACATCTGGTAACCCTGAGCGTAACTGTTGTTTTTGCCAATGTTTATTCAATCGTACATGCCATATAAGTAGAATAAAATGAGATTCTTTGCCCTCTCCTCCCATTATGTTAAATAGAAACTACATATACATACGAAATTTGCAAAAATTTTTTAATATAAAGGAAATTATACATTAAGTATTCGTCACCGTTATTTTGTCGAAACTTCGCCTCGTCTAACCATACTTTTACACTTTTTCAAAAGAACCCTTTAGCCAGTGTTGCCAATTTAGTGGCTTTCCCGCCAAATCTAGAGCTTTTTTAATTGCCATCGCGGGAAAAAATGTGATTTTAGCGCTTTTTTACCAGCGTTTAGAGGTAACATTTTTTCTTTGGGACCATGTGCAACATTGTTTTAGAGTTGTTTTTTATAGTATTTTTTAGTATTAAATGACATTTAGTACTCTCTTGAAAAGAAATGTCAATGTGTTTGTGCTCAAGAGACGAATAACGGTTCACTGAAAAATAACAAGAAAACAATCGACACACGGTAAAACATAAGGCTTTACTTACTTCTTTATTGATTAAGAAACTATGTAAGTATAATTGATCAAATTATCTACTCAAAATTTACAATATATATTTCTTATTTACAATTAGCAAAGGGATATATACTCAAAAATTCCGCTTGGAGTGGCTGGACCATTTCAAATTATCCGGTTCCGAAAAACTACACTTTAGCTCCCGTTCGTAAGGAGTTAAAGATTTTTAATTTTTTTCGATTGATAGCAAGGCATTTTTACAAGCTTTCCAATGAAGTGTATTTTGTTCGGAACGGAACCGAAAACCTGGTTATAGGCCCTATTTTCTATCCGAAGTTCCGTTTTGAATATCTCAAGAACCGGTTACGTCCCCCGGAAAATTTTTGCATTTTCTGTGAGCAGACCGAATTTATGCCATAAAAAGTAATAAATTTATGTATTTTTATGAAAAAAATGCAATAAAAATGTATTTAATGAAAGAAAAGGGTTTTACTTGAAAATAAAAAAGATTAAAGTCAAAATTTTCAACAAATTTCAATTATTTCCAATGGTTTAGCAGTATTTTTGAAGAAAATCCCGCGAAATTAAATATTTAGCGGTTTCTAAAGGTTTTTTAGTCGGATTTGGCGGTATTTAATGAAAAATACTTGGCAACACTGCCTTTAGCACACAAGTTCTTAACTGTCACATGTGCTTTAAAAATGTCCAAAAAGAATTCAGCGCGTTCGGTTAATTAAAACACAAGTCTTAATTATGAAACAAACAAAACAAAAGAAAAAAAAGTATATTGATCCAATAAATTCTTATTGATTTCACACAAACATGACGAAACTATAGTCTATAAGAATATAAAATAAAATTCTTATAAAAACCCCCATGTTCAGTGTTTTGTTGAAGGTTCTAAGCACCAATAATTTACACTTGCTAGGTTTCATAAAGTTTAGAAACAATGTTGCTTAACATGAATGTCTCTAAACATTTCATCAATAGTGCTGTGTTTTTGTTTAATTCTTAATTCTAATACTTTTCAAATTGCCTTTTACTTTCAAACAAGTGCATATAGTATGTATGTATGTACATATGTATGTATGTACAATATCGTCGTTATTAGTATTATATTTTTAACAGCAAATAGTAAAACAAAATCACCATTTAATAGGCAATTTAATAATTGAGCATTACGAAATTGTACACACATTTTATAATACGACTACAGTTAGGTAGGCTCCCACATGATGCTGTTGCTGCCGATTACGGTTTACCGTTTTCAACTGAAATATACACACTAAATACACACACACATGCATATGTTTTAAACAAAAACAGTTGTCATTTAACGAATCGCCTCACATTATTATTGCAATTTATATACATTTCGCTATCTCTAATTTAAGCTTTAATCTGATAAATGTGATTTATTATTATTAAAGTGAAATTTCCTCGTAAACATATCAGGGAAACTGATTATGTGAACAGTGCCTATGTACTTGAACTCACTGAGAACTTCTTATGATCACGAGATGTGTACAATTCTTTGATAAGAAGATTGCACTCACTGATCCCTTACAGAAGACGCTTTATATACGTAATTAAAATATGACACAAATTTATTATTGTGCAATGAGATCTTTGTGATATTTCGTTAACAAAAGCAAATGAGAGGGCAGCCATATTTAACTGTAGCGAATAGTATAGAAGTTCCCCTTAGTGTAAGTAAGACCGTGATCTGGCAGGTATAAAGGTATGGCTTGTCGTAACTGAGTGCACTGTCAGAAGTTTTGACTTATACCTCCTTGTGGTGGCGGTCGGTAAGAGGTTCATGTCTCCGCTATGAGTCTGCCTAAATAAGTCGAGCGGAGAGAAGTTAACACTCTTATAATAATCCCTACACGGTGGAAGAGCATACGCCAAAGATGTGTGGCCAAGAGGGTGCTTGGTCTCTAGTGTGCTAACTCTGGATACCAGTCGATCTCGGGGCTTAATACATACTTATACGTGCACATAGAGCTTGTCCATCTTTTTCTCCCTTACTCGTGGGAATGATATGAATTCTCTGCAGGAATTCCGGTTTTAATTAGCCAAGGAAGGAATTCGGCAAAGATTGACAAGAATTCCTTGCGTAGGGTGGGTGGGTCAATCTCTAAAGGTACTTCTAAGACGTTGGGCCGTGAGATTTCGGTAGAGCTTGATAACGAAGCCTCGCAAGAATTGGAGAAGTTAATCGACGTAGGAACTTCGATGTTTGTTGTCCAACAAAGGAATTCTGGACCGATAGACAAGAAAACCTCACACGGGGTCAGTATCGAAAGATATTCCTGAGGAGGAGGCTGAAACGATAGCGCACATTGTGTGTGAATGTTCAGCACTGGCTTGCATTAGGCTTTGGACGACGGACAGACATTTGTTAAATGTGAATGGGGGACCGAAGCCTTAAACAATTGCTAGCAATTACAAGAGACACCGTGATGAGAAAAAAGGCAGACGGTTATCAGTCACCAGTCTGAAATCACTACAGCCAGGAGTAAAGGTTAATGTTAGCACAGGACTCAATGAAGGAAAGGTGGTCGTAAATTACAAATCTTTTGTTTCAAATTGCCTGAAACCATTTCGCGGAAAGAAGGGGTCCGAAAATGAACCCATAAAGAAACATGTTAAAAATATTTTATTGCACGCTATGTAGAACGTGCGGAAAATGTTTTTCCAACACCTAACTGGCGGGCGATATTACAAAGACCCTAGACAATTCAAGTTTTCATTTTCGGATTTTCGAAATAATTTGGAGTTGTCAGCTTCCTAATATTGCAATAAATCGCCTGTTTCAAATAATTGTTAAATCTTCACTCGAAATTTTGGAGAGGAAAATCGTCAAAATGACAATAAGTTGCCAAATCTGGCAGCTTCAAGTATAATTACTTTCAAATATAAATAAATTAACGTTAATTACAATTTCAACTTTAATACCTGTAACAGAAAATTTTTAGAAATTGCGAAATGTTTTTGCCTGTATTTTAATTTATTAACAGTTAAAATTGTAACTTTTTTTTAAGAAATTAATTGTTTCATAGGGGCGGGCAGTGAAAGAAGGGATAGAGATTTTTAGTAAATGAATTTACTTTTATTATTGCACGTGAGCCGCAAACTTTACAATCACTTTATTGTTTATTTTTTCTAACTTAATTATCGTTTTTATTACTTGTTTATAAAATGATAAATTAATCGTACTCCGACAAGCGTTATAAAGTTCAACGTTTGAAATTATTCACACGATTTATTATTTATATTCTTATATGGTATTAAAACCAATTTACAGGAAGTGAAATAAATGAAAACGTGTTTTAAAGAAAACGTCAAAAATTACAGGTCAGCGCAATTGCAATTGGCACCACGCACCACAATCACTGTCGACAATGAGTTTACATACATTTTATATGTAGGGAAAAATATCGCCATAGATCGGATCACAGCGCCATCAGAATACAGTCTACTCAATGTTTCTGTATTTCTGTCTGGTGATCCTTTTATTTTGCACATATTCGCAACATGTGATGATGATACATATGCGTTAAAAAAACGCTTAAACGGTCGTAAAATAAACTCTGTTAGGAGTCGCTAAATAAAAATGCTTCGTTTTCTCTTTTATTTGGTTGGCGACAGTGGTTGCTATTGTAATGGTGCTGTTTAAATTTTAGGCGTTGAGATCAGTCTCTTAATGACTTGTCAACATTACAAGTTACGTTGCCGGTAATAATACATCTAGGTGGCGGGATCGCCAAGCAAACATGCCTCTGGGAACATGTAAAGCATCATTGTTTGACAATACAAGTCCGACGGTCATGTGCTTTCAACAAGAAGATGCAAGAAGGGCTAGTTGGCATTAAGTGAAGGAAGATTCTTTTTAACACCTCCTCCTTGCTTATTGATTTTCCGGTTGTATCGTGGCAGATTCCACCTACGTTAACATCATTGCCGCCTTAGCACCTAGGAATGGCATAGAAATATAATTCCTCTCAATTCTATCTTAGTTAGGTGACATGTCTTAGCGCAGTTATTTTCGCTCACCTGCCTAAGGAATATCATTCACGTTTGCCTGCAACTATAGTATAATCAGTGTAAGACGTAATCTGCGACCATAACTCTTCTCAGTGCAATTCTGGTCCAAAATCATAGAAAGCCGTGGCAGATCTCCTTTTTCGTTTTATACCACGTAAACAATTGCCTTATTGAAGTAAGTTTAAGACAGCAACATTTTAGGTTTAGGACCCAGCTAACAGATTGCATATAAATGGGATGATTATGTACACATCAAGAACTTGGTCCAATACTTTAAATTACCGAAATTTTTGGCCTTAATTTCACAATAATTTTTTAATTTAAGCGCTTACAAAATCATCCGTTACGTCAAATCTATACTCTTTGCAAACTTTAAATTTAAAAATACTTTTTGAAATTATTCATAAACAAATACGCATAAAATATGTGCAATTCATTGAACTTAACGTACAAAGGCAATAAAGATCGTCACTTGTCTTCCATACGTCACAGTCTGCAATAGGTATGGAGAATTAAATTAAATAAAAAAAACTAGAAAAGATTGAAATATGTCTGAAGTCAACGAACTTTGTTTGTGAATTATAATAAGAATTTAAATAAATACGGAAAAATAATTAAATTCAATGAAAGATAAATGAATTTGCCAAATGCTTGAAATATAGGAGGTGCAATCCACATTCCGATCTGGTATTAAATATCTATGAAAAACGATTTTACATAGAGCCATCAACTTCAACTACAACTACATCAAAATAGTAATTCGGAAAAGTTTTAAGTGCAGTGCTGGGAAAAAGTACAGTTGTACGAAGATTTCCGGCCTACAGCATTATAACTTTTACAAGGAAATCAGGGCGCAATTCACTGTACTTATCAGCTTTTATAGGCAGTTTTGGTAATTCCTAGAATCCAGCTTAAAATACATGTCCCATCGAAGTACTAATAAGACAGATAACCTCTGGGGGACGGTACATTGTCATAAGGCAAAATGATTTTTTTCTGGGTATGATACCACTACATACAGTGTACTGTATGGTATCATATCGGACATGTCGCCCCGATATTTCCCCTTGAATTACAACAACAACGAATTAAAAAAAAATAAACCGTTTCGAAAAAAGATTTCGATGATGAAAAAGTAGGTAAACTCTCTTTTTTCATTTCATATTACCATATTGCATAAGCTATCAATGTCAACTAGCGCATTACGCAAGCCGAACTTGTGGAAATGATTAATAAAATATTAGCAAAGTTTTGTCGTTCTCCATCATGGATTAAGTGGGGAGTCAATATGTCGACCCGCGGAAAAGCGTGAGTATACTCCTCCGGATCATAAACCATCAACCAGATAGTGATTGTTGCGAAGTGAAGAAAACATAGCCGCCGTAGCTACCGGTTGAGCATACTTCGGTACATGAATTGAAACCGCTTCAGTCCCATTATTGTCCCAGAGGCTATGTCAACAGGCAAAATTAGTGTTATTGGGGTGAACACAATTCACAAGCGTTCGACCAAGCATCACTGCAACCATAAAAATTTAATGTTCTATTTATGGCATAGGCGCATCATCGGACCTTATTTCTTTTGAAATGATGAATGAGACACAAGCGACGGAACGCGCGAAGCTGTGAAGGAAAAACTTGATCACTGTGTCATCTCACTACCAGCATTCATCAATTAGCCGCCTTTTCTTATTTCTTATTTTTTCTGCGGCTACATCGAGCCCTTAGGCTCGAGGCCATCACTGTTGCCGAAATAGCGCCGCATACATTGGAGCTGAACCATTGCGAACGAAGCCAAAGCGTCGATTTTAATGATGTTCTATTTCATATTCAAAATGTAACCATAATCAATTTGATATCTTACACCGTTGTTGTTTTATTTTATTTCCTGTCATAAAAACTTACTTCCTGCAATAAATATATCCATGCAAGGCGTTGGACCGTGATATTCTGATAGGGATGGACAATGAAGCATCGCAAGAAGTGGAAAGATTATTCTCTGTAGAAACTGCGGTGATTATTGTCCAATGAATTCTATAGAGATGTACAAGAAACCCTCGCACGTGGTGGACGTGTCAGTCTTCAAAGATATTTCTGAGGATGAGGCTAAGGTCCTGCACTGGCTGTCATAAGGTTTAGGACCACTGACAGAAATTTATTAAATGTCAATGCTATGGGGGACCTAAGCCTTAGATAAATGCTTACAATTACAGGAGACTCCGTGATAAAGAAGAAGGACGGCAGTTACCAGTCGACAGTCTGAAATCACTACAGTCAAGATTAAAGGATCGTGTTAGCACAAGACTCAATGAAAGTGAGGTAAAAGGGGGTTGAAAATGGATCCATAAAATAAGCGGCCTGTTTCGATATCCCTCCCTTTGATGTGCAATGTGTCAATATTTTATGCAGATTTCGGCATCGCATCTTTCGCCTTAGAAAGTGCGGCCACTCAGGCAATAATAGTTTATGGATTATTACAAAACCACGCTTTTGTTTACATAGAAGCACAACAACTTTAAATATTAAGACATAAATCACATAACACTTTTGACGCATTTTTTACCAAACTGTTGGTTTCAGAAAGAAAAAGAAAACATTAAAAAAAGATTTTTATTAATTGTAAAAAATTTCAACGGAATTAAAGTTATTTTTATTGTTGTTTTATTATTTCAGAAAATTAACACTTTGATCTTAATTATTTTTCTTAATACTTTATTTTTAGATAGTTTTTTTAATTAAAAATATAATTATGACTAATTTTAAAACACTCCTCTACTTGTTTTTTATCGTAGTATTTTTATTTTTTTAAAGTCATTATGTCAACAACGTTTTTTTATGTATCGATATTTGTGAATCCCAAAAAAAAAAACTCACATAAAAATATAAAATAAAATTGAAAACATACAGTGACAAAGAAATATTTATTCACGATGTGTTTGTCACCTGCTTGTATTATTTTTGGAATCATAACAATATTTTAATGAGGAGGCCTGTTTAAAACAAACACGCTTTTGTTGATCTCTCTGTTTTTCACATTTCATGTAAAAGCGTTTCCAATAAAAGCGAATCGATATTGGCGGTATGTGGCAGGTAATGTTGTCGAATCTATTGTTTATTACTCAGTCACTAAGGCGAAATCATCTTCGGCAACGACAAGAATTTTTGAATGAATTTCTTCGTCAACAAGCAAAACTGCCGTGCATAAGTATAACGCCAATCCACACGAGGTTTACCAGGTGGCAACACATATAGAACATGTTACCGCACGATGCGAATTTTCGATCAGCAGCTTCTTTTAAAACAACGCTGATGGGCCGTGCAGGCCATCGGTCACAGTTTTGACTCCGATTTCATATTTTATACATGGAGCTTACAAATAAGGAAACCATTTCCTGAATACCTCACATTACAACTTCCTTTATTTCGTTTGAGTATCGACCTGTCTTTATTGGATACGCCTTTAAGATCCATATCGACAAATTCTTATTACATTAAAAATAATTTAAGTGCTTGATACAATAGCTCTCTACAGTCAAGTTAAAAGCACTTATATCATAATAGTTAATAAACATTTTGAAATATTTTAATGACTACTTAATTATTGGAGAGCAAAATCTGAAGTGGCTTATCGCAATTATTATATTGTAATTCGAAATATGTTTAATATTTGAAGAGAGTTTTGAAAAGATTTTGACATCAGAAGGGTTTGTTATAAGAGAGTTACTGAAATAATTAGGGAAAAATCTCTTATTTTTTCAACATTAGACATTTTTTAACCTCCATACACTTTTTCCGGCAATAGCCAATACTTTCAATTAGGAGATGGATTATGTATTATATCATTGATTTTGGTTTTGATTAAACAATACTTCCAGATTTCAGTAACTAAGAGATAGATGTTCTCTTAAAATTCTCCAAACATGGCGACTAAATGACAATAATCCCTCGATTTACGTCACTGCGATTTACATCGTTTCGATCGGCGTCGTACAATTTGTTATGCCTTCTAAACTTCATTAGGATCGGCAATTGACTTGTGTCGTCAAATCGTTTAATGCTTTTAAATTCCTTTTGTGTCAACCTTCGATGTACGTCGCACCTTTTCTTATTAGTTGTTATAAAAAACCAGGAAATTTCGGCACCAAAAAAGGATCACTAGTATCCGAAAACATGCAAAATGCATTAATATTGTTGATAAAGGACTTAACCGAAGACAATATTACCAATCTGAATCTGTGCATAATAGGATTTTTGCAAACTTTTTCGTAATTGCTTTAAATAACTAATGAACACCATTTCCGAAATATTCATATATAAAAGTTATTGAACAAAGGGTGCATAGTTTGTCTTGACTTTCGAGTTATACCTATTACTTATACAAGTGCGTCCATTTGATGCCCAACCTGTTCTTCTTTTAAATAAAAATAATTATAATAATTAAAGTGATATTATATTTAGTCATTCAATGGCGATAATAAAATACGGATATTTTAGCAGTTAGATTAAAACTAGTTAAATTTTATTAAAAATGGCTTAGAATTCCCTACGATACGCATTGGAATTGCCCTGTATGCTTTGTAAGACTTTTATAACTTATATTTATAATAGTTAATTTCCCCTAATATTTAAGCTCTTAATAAAATTATCGTTCGAGAGCATGAGCAATTTTAAATTCGATTTACGTTGTCATGTGCCGGAATCAATTAAGACGTAAATCGAGGGATTACTGTATATGTTTGGCGACTTAGCGATATTCAAACAAGATGGCAAGATACAATGCCAACTTCGATTTAACGAAATACGCTTTCTTCATTGTATTTTTTTGTGGACTTTTATTTAATTTGCATTTTAATAAAAAAGATTATTTCAAAGATAAAATGTAAAAAAAAAATTCTAGATTTTGGGTCTTAAGTCTAAAACTTCAGCGGTGCAGCGGTTATATATGTTAACTTTTCCATAAATCGCTCTAAATATTTCACATAGGCTCCAAGACATACTCCAGCACAAATTTTGCTCTTTACTATATAAAGTTTAAAGTGTAAAGTTGGTTCTTAAAACTGATATCATATTTAACAAAACAGTAACATGGAAAAAATTGTCAATGCCAAGTCTGTCTGGCTGCACTAAAAATTAAAAAAAAAAAAAAAAGTTAAAAAAAATATCATGAACAGCGCTATTCAAACAAATTTAAAACACAATATTTTGTCATATAATGCATATTGAACACTAATTGTTAAAATCAGGTTTTAAAAATATTGGATTTTTATAAATTGACTGATACATTCGGGAAGTGAAATTGCACTTTTGTGAAAAGAAACAAACAAAAATTAAACTTGACATTCAAACATACATGTACAAATTATTCATACAAAACTATAATTCACCGACTCTCAGGCAAACAGAAAACGAGTAAAGATCACGAGACTTTGTGCTAACTATATAATCGAATTTAAAACTATAAATTACAGTGGTAATTAAAGTAAAACAGGCACGAGTTAAAAATTGTTTAATATAAAAAATTTATAACAACAATCATGAACGTGGTTAAATGCATAATATTTGTAAATAGAAAGAAGAGTTGTATAAGAGAGATTAATTCCTTTATTCTTTAAGAGAGAAAGTGCGAGAGTGAGAGAAAGTTATATTAAAACTTTATTCAGTGTTGTCATATTGGGGTATTTTCTCCAGACTTGGGATTTTTTGGCGGGAAATGGGGATAACAAATTTGTTTTGGTGATTGGAAATATTTGTTCTGCAACTAACAAATAAAAGTCAATTTAATCCCATTTCTAATAGTGAAATTAAACTCTATATGTACATACTCGTACGTGTATGTAGTTTGTGGGTTCGCAACATACTGAAAAGTATAAAAACTGAAACGGGGACAAAAAGGTTAATTGTTATGTCGACCAAGAATGCCCCATAGAAGGCGTTCTATCGCCAATTCTAGGGTTACTGGTCAGCGAAGAACTTTCAGGAACTCTCGATATTATCGGATTGGAAGTTCAGAGCTTTGAGGACGTTTTGGTTATTATGGTCGGGAAGGCAAATTTTATTCTGCAATAACCGATGAAATGCAATTATCATGCATGACTGGTGTCAAGACCAAGGCTAATGTGGTACCGTTCATCAGAGGAAGGAAGCTAATTCCTTGGGCCCTGAGATTAGGCGACATAGACTTACCACTACCTAAGGATATGAAATATCTGTAGTTCTAGAAAAAACTCTTACTTGCAACTTATACGTGTCAAAGTCTGCATGGGTCTGCATGGTAAACCACGGGGTCTACGATTGAAAATTATGCGCGGTCATATAAACCAGCAATACTACCAACGATCAAAGGTAGAACAATTAAGGCGATCTCTTCGAAATGCCAAACACCATATAAAATAGTTTCAAAAACGTTCTCGCTTTGGATATTTTTATACTCCTGCGACCCAGGTTTAAATACATATTTGCATAATATAAAAAAAATTTCCCCAACATCTTTCAATAAACAAACACTTTGGTTTTTTTTCGAAAAACAATGACAATTTTATTTAGATTTCTGTTCGAACTCACTTTGGAAATCATGACAAAAATATGTTTCTATTCTTGCGTGTGCGTTATTTAAAAATTTTTAATACTATTCTATCTAATATAGAAAATTTTTAAGAAACGTTTTTATAAAAAAAAAAAATTGTGTTTGTGTTGTAACATATGTATGTACATACATATGTTCATTCACTATAGGTACATACGCGTATGTATGTATCTCCAATATTTTAGTTCTTTCCAATTTATCTTAGATGAAAGCAAACAAACAACATTAATAACAAAAATTTTATTTTTATTCAAAACAGATTAATTTTCATGTGGATTTAAAATACAGATGATCGCAACATTTCATATGTAAATTATTTACTAGGAAGAACGTTACTGGCAACACTGCCATTCTTAATGCTCAAACTTTAGTTAAAAAAATACATTTCTCTTACCATTTTCTTTCGTATAACCCCACTGATTGGCGCTCATATTGCTGTAGATGTTTTTTTTTATTAATAAGAAACACACGACACGGTTAAACTAAACTCAATTTAAAGAGATCTTAAGAGACCAGTGCTGTTCGAAATGACCGTTAAAACGCTGGTATAATTTTCTTTTTATATAACCGACCGTTCGAGTTCTTATGTTAGAATAAGAATTTTTCAGTTCTTTTTCAAACGTTCCGCACTGTTAGTCCGCTAAATGAAGACTGAAACTTGTCCATATAGCTCGATACAGAACAGAACAAAAAACACAGTTTTACGCGCGAGCGATAAAAACTTTTTACGAGCACGTCCATGTGTATAGGAATACATTCATAATATGTATATATACATATTACGCTCGAGCTTTGTTTTTGTCGCAGCTTATAGCAGGCATGGAAATTTGGAAATTATAAATATGTTTTTTTTTTACCACAACACAGATTATTTAACATGTTCATATGTATAGTATATGCTTGCGTATAACAATTACATACATAAAATTAATTAAAAATAGCCACTAATTTTTGTACACTTCGAATAGCAGAAAAATAACCAACTACCCTGACGAGACTACCTTACTGAGTGTTCCTTGGTGAACCATAATAGTACTTTCTTCAGACTATTGATTTATTTGTTTTAGGTATGTTTGTAAATGAAAAGAATATATAGATTTTTGAAACGAATTTTCGTCATATAGCCGAAACCGGTTTGTCTCCAAACTAAACTTGACAAGGGATGACGAAATACGAAAAGAAAACTAAAACGTTTTTCGCTGATTCTATCAGTTAAACAGAACAGCAAAGAAAACTAATAATCTTAATTTAAAATACTTTCTTTGTCAGGACATTTGTAAGAAAAAAGTACTTTATATGTTACGAACGTTCTGAAAATTACTGCAAAAAATTATAAAAAAATGTAAAACAATAATACGGTGGCAAAACGCTTTTCTAATCTTTTGTTTTAACCCGAAGATCTTTATGTACATACATATGTGGCTCAAGTTGAAACTTTTTTAATGGAAGATCCACAATTTAAAAAGAAACAGTTACAATTCGCTGATATATGAATGCATTAACATACCGTATTATTTTTTTTAATATTTGAAAACCAACGTGAATTCCGCTTTATCTTAGGCTCAAATAAAGCAAATAAGATAGGGGCTGGAGATAGTAGTGAGCAGAAAATTAAGATATAAGTAACTGAATGTAAAGGATAATCATATAGGATATTCATTCTCGCCCTTCTCAAACTTCTAAAAATAAATATTTTTAGTTTACATATATAAAATTTACGTTATAGAGTTGCTAAACTACATTGTGAATTTTCACTGAAACTCCAAAGTTGCAGTTTTGTTTGAACAAAGTATTTCTAAAAGTTTTATAAAAAATATACCTTAAACTCTTTATATTCAAAACACTCTCGTTATATACATATTCAATAAAATTTTGTTGCATGCATAATTAAAAACTTTAATGACCCTTGCAAAAAATACAATTTTCCATACCTGGCTTTTCGTGTAGATGTTGCTGAAAGTTTTACGTTTTTTCTTTTATGTTTATATGTTTAGTTTAGAGATCCAATGTTTGGGCAGCCTGCTCTAATGTTGCTGGACAGACAAGCGGAAGGCTATAATTGTTCATTTCTTAACAGCGATTATTTAATAAATGAAAGAGGTCCCAATATTTATTAAATGTTAGAATACGATTACAAACTACACATAACTTAATTTACGGAGCATATTAACACACAACCGCAAACAGACCATAACAGTCGTCGGTGAGATTCACATCTATATCCCTTAGAGTGATAGATTAGCACTCTACTAACTATCTTAAAGGGGCACTGAAGATTTTCTTGTACATACTTACACATTCATATGTATTTACATTTAAGTAGAATATTTTTGGAATTTTCTCTTTGAGTATCTTACCGTTTTTTAATTAAAGAACCTTCATACAGAATATGTTTACCAACATTGTTGCAAGGCTAATTAATTCACTTTCTTGTTCGTGTGTTTGTACACAAGAAATTAGATAATATTTACAAATTAGGGGCATTCAGAGTAATTTGTAAATATTCTAGATTTTATTTTACAACTCCTAAATATCGGAAATGCAATTTATTTGAAACATATTTTTAAAAAGAGGGCTTATACAAAGTGTTTAGCAGGAATCGCACTATTTTCAAAGGGCCACAAATTTTTAAAATTTGAACGTAATATTTATTTTTTAAACGATATGTTTTACAAACTGGGAATTTTAAGACAATCTTGCAGAAAATGAAGTAGCAAAAATAACATCCCCCATTGAATTTTATAACATTTCTCGTGGAAAGGCTTGGATTTCTCTTCGCGTGACTTCCGTCACGCAAAGACAGGACAGTGAAGTGCCGGCGAAAGTCTCCTTGTAAATAATAAACAACATATGTCAACATCGTTGAATAAAAATAGAGACTTCCAAAACACACACAAGCAAATATATATGAAAACTGAAATATATTTTCTAAATGTGTTCATAAATAACAACGTATGTGTTTTTATTCTTAAATAATTTGCCATTTAATATTTTACCATTTGCATATACGAGTTGCCATAAGAATTTATCACGGGAATATCGCAAATTTTCAATTCCGCAATCCCGGAAAATTAGTGCGGGAATTCCTGGACATTTTATTAACGACTGGTAGTAGCTGTTTTCTTCAAAACCTCCAAACTGAAGCTTTAAAATCGCTAGAAATGCCGGGATTTTAAAGCGAGAAAAATAACTACATTTCTTTCTCATAAATGTGATGTTTTGATATGGTAAATTTATTACATTAAAAAATAAAAAATACACACACGCTATTTTTGTTTATTTGTTTTTTTTGGGCGAAAACCCCCGGAATCCCGTAAAATATAAATTTATTTCCCGATTTTCCGGGAAAGAAAAACTATAGTTGCCATGTATATGTTCCTATACTTCGTACAGCTGCAGACTATTTGAATAAATCTTGAGGTTGAGTATTTTTTTCGTTTAAAAACAAAATATTATAATATAATGAACAATTTAATTGAATTTGAAGTATTTTAATCCCTTGGTCTGTGTAAATCGTAGCTGTAATTAATGCGTAGAACAACGAAAATTTCTAAATGCCGAAAAATTCCTAAATATCAGTATATATTTCCTATGCCTCACAGAGGCTCGTGGTTGTTGACTATTGGCTTGAAAATAGACACAACAGGTTTTAATATTGCTGTTGACTTGAACGAAAATGGATTCATTCTAGTTTTGTCTAAGATATTCTATTTTATGGTATATCTGTAACTTCTAAGATAATATCTACGAAACCCTCTTTTCAATAAAATTGGTATCAAAAAGAATTTACATTTTATAATTTTAT
The DNA here is from genome assembly GCA_963932375.1 of Phania funesta. Lineage (NCBI taxonomy): Eukaryota > Metazoa > Arthropoda > Insecta > Diptera > Tachinidae > Phania > Phania funesta. Next base: position 93,672,382 of record OZ010653.1, on the reverse strand, counting down.
ATAATGTCTAACATAATATACGTTATAGAATATGAACATGTTGCTTAATTAAGCAACATTGTTGCAAGCACCCCTTTTACTTCAAACTAATGCATACATGTTTATCTCCGACATGCCAACTTTTGTTTTATTCTCCCATCCATCGCATTTTATACGAACAATTTAAGTTTTTCAATTCAATTTCAACACACTAAATGGCGCTAATTTGTTAATTCATGAATTGTGCAACTGTTTAAAAATGTATAATTGTTGAAAAAATTTATTGAGCTTGTTTAATAATTTTCACAATTGTTAACATTTGTTTTGTTGCCGCCCTTGCATCACTATTTAAATAGTAAAGGGCGTTTCACACAATTCTACAAATGTTTAGAGTAAAATGTCCTCAATACATTGTGTGTCTACACTATCCCACTCGGAATAAAATAAAATTGACGTAGTTATTTACTTCGAGCAAGTAGAGAAAGAAAGAAGTTAAAAGGAGGCTTTCGCCTGCGATAGCCGACCGATTTCTACTAGGTAGCGGCGGGGGTGGCTCTTGAGAACTCTCAGCGGCTCAAGATTTTATTAGATTTATTTTTTGTAAAAATGTAGCATAATGAATTTGTAAAAGTAGTACAAAACTGTTCAGCATTGGAGTGAACAAAGTCAGGGACTGAAAATATTTATTTTTGAATTTTCCAAAAAAAAAATAAGGCAACAAATTTTATCCGAAAATCATGTGAAGCCCACCATTTTCATTGTATGGACCTATATAGCTTTTTAGAAAATCAAAACTTCTTGTGTTTTTTTTTCTATTTTTGGTAGAAATAATTATTAAATTGTGGTGTTAGTTTTTGTAAAATTCAAAGCTTGGAAAGGTAAGCTAAATTCAATTAAATTATTAAATAAATTTTAACTTTTACTGTATTCAAAGTTTTCATATAAAATAAAATGTTCTTTCTGAATCGAACTTATGCCTAAAAATTAAAAATTACTTAATATAAATAATTTTTATTTTTCCCAAGAAAATAAGATCAAAAAGTAATAAATATTTCTGATAAAATAATAAAAATCAATAAATAATATTTCTGCAAAAATATAAAACCCACAAAATAATAATTATTTCTTCCAAAAAAACAAAATCAATAAATAATACTTATCTCTGCCAAAAACTATAAAATTTAAGAAAAAACAATAAAAGTTTGATTTTTATAAAAGAAGTCGTAATTACGAGGGCGCATCAATAAGTCCGTGACTTTTTGAATGAAACACAGTTTTTTTGCAAAACAAAAATTTGTTTTTCAACATCTCCTTTAACTCAATACACTTAGTCCAACGTTTCTCCAGTTTTTGTATCCCTCCAAAAAAAAAAGGATTTTTCGAGGTCCTTAAAATAGGCATTTGTTTGGTCAATGATTTCATCGTTGGAGCTAAATCTCTTTCCACCGGGCCATTTCTTTAGGTTTAACTTTTTTCTTTTTAAATCCTCCTTAAATCGGTCTTACCAGTTGGCATAATATTTGCCGTTTATTGGTTTTTAAAGGTAATCGATGTGGATTTTACTGCGTGCACCCCAAAAAACTGTTGCCATCACCTTATTGGTCGACAAACTTATCTTGGCCTTCTTCGGAGCAGGTTCACCCAGAGAAACCCATTGTTTAGACTGCTTCTTGGTCTCCGGAGTACAGTAATGGATCCATGTTTCATCCACAGTTCAGCAAACGCCGCAAAAACTCATTTGGATTGCGGTTAAACAAGTCCAAACAATCCTTTGAAGTTGTCACACGTTTACGTTTATGGTCAATTGAGAGCAAATGCGGCACCCATCTTGCAGACAACTTTCTTAAACCCAGCTGATCATTTCAAATCGAAACCACACTGCCATATGAAAAAGCCTATGGCATCAACAATCTTACGCATTTGTACTCTTCGATCGGCCAACACCATACCGTGGATTTGTTCGACATTTTCGGGTGTACTGATCTCAATTGGCCGTCCAGAACGTTCAGCGTCATTTGTACTTGTGCGACCACAACGAAAGTCAGTAAACCACTTTTTTACCTTTGACATCGATGGTGCAGAGTCCCTATAGTATTTATCGAGCTTTACCTTGGTTTGATTGATAATGAGAACTCGAAATTCACTTATTTCCATTTTAAGACAAATACACGAGGTTGTATGTGTTAAACGCAAAGTAAACGCCGACACTTGCTCAAAATTTGAAAGTAGTCTAATAACAGGTCGTACTTGATGGGAACAGTGTTGCATTTCATATAACTTGATCCGCACTCGTATTACGGTAAATGAAAAAAAAAATACATTGATAACCGATAATCATATCGGTCGTTTTTGTGTAGGTCGAAGCTGAAAAATAATACCTGCAAATTATGCTTTTAGTATTTTCTTCGATTGCACCTGTAAAAATCAACTCTGATAAGGTAAAAAGTATCACCGTTTAGGCAATTTTCGAAAAAATCTGCATCCATATTGTTACCAGATTCATAATATAGTGTTTGCACACTGTAACACTTTCTTGTTTTATTTATTAATTTTTGACAAGTCGTTTTACACAATCTAATAGTAGGAAAAGCCCTTACGTAACATTCTCCAATAGCTATTTTGACTTAATTAAAACGATCAATAATTTCTCAAAGCTTCATTAAATAATTAAAAACTCGGTTCAATACATTTTAATAATTAGAACGTTTTTTGTTTTTGGTGAATGTCAGAGTTGTGAAATGTATGTGCATACATACATATGAATTGGAAGAAGCGTTGGCATAAGTGCAGTATATCTGAGGGGATTACTTTGAAGGGGACAAAATGCATATTGATGAATAAGTAAATACTTTTCAAACAAATTTAAACTTCGCCTTTTCTTTTGAACAAGCCTCGTATATATTTGGTTATTTTTGTTACTCTATGAATTCACAATTTGATTGTCCAATTACTTCGTTTAAATTTTTTGTTAAAATTTATTTTGTATTTCTTTCTAGATCAATTGAATTTGAAAATGAATTTATTTGATTATTATCCAAAATAGAGAGAAAAATATCTTGAAAAGCGTAGAATTTCGGAACGAATTTCCGTCATCCCTTGTCAAGTTTGGTTTGGTGACAAACCGGTTTCGGCTATGTGCCATCTTCAGTGTCATTTTTCGTTCTGAGAACGAAGATGGCACATAGCCGAAGTTGGCACATAGCCGAAACCGGTTTGTCTCCAAACCAAACTTGACAAGGGATGACGGAAATTCGTTCCAAAATTCTACATCAAAACACCCTGTCGGAATATCAAATCAAAAATCATCTTGAAAAGCAGTACGTCATAGAAAAGAGCTAAAACAAATGACAAATCTACTCGTGCGAATGATATTGTTGAAGAGACACAGACACTCGTACAACACATATTAATCTCAAAAAATTGTTAAATAAATATTCGACCAAGATTGTCAAGATTTGTTTAACCTTCATCGTTAAAATAAAATTAAGTACGGGTTTTTATTATTATTTTAATTAATTCATTTTTCATCTCAACGTTGACAAATATTTATACCATCAGTTCCTTGAAAATTGAATGGATACTAATTTTCCATTATTGTTTTATCAGTTATTTACACAAGTTTTTTGTTTACTATACATCTATAACTTCTGGTATTAAATGTTCTAGTTCTACTTTTGCTGAACGGTTGCGTGTCCTCTTTTAAAAAAATATCGAGCGCAGTAAAGTCGGCTTACCGCCTGTTTCTGTAACACAAGCGAGCGATTTGTCTAGAGAATTCGTATAGAAATCAACAACAACAAATTAGTGTTTTTCATACACATTTTGTGGATGCGTCGCTCGTTTGCGTTACAGAAATTTTACAGAAATAACTCATTATCGTATTGTATTTGTCTTAAATGTTGGTATAAATAGAAGTTGTTTAGACACAAAATTTGTAGATAAGACACGAAGAATGTTGATGAATGGAAAAGGTGGAAAACGTGAGTGTTATATCATATTTATTTTGTTAATAATTGTCTTACAAATTGTCATCAATTACATATGTCAAAATCTCTGGCAATATCTCGTAACCCGAACATTTTAAATTTTTTCCGTACACTTTTTTTCTCAGCAAAGAACAGCTGATATTGTTGTTAAATGAGTTAAAAACAGCTACAGCTATTTTTATATTTAAAGTCGACTTCAACGTTAAAAGTATATTTTAACTTGTCTATGAAAGACATAAAGGTGACTCTTAAGTAACGTCGACTTTAGTTCCCTTAAAGTATACTTTATTTTTGATTATGATTATGGGCCAATATTTCATGAAATTTCAATAAAGCGGATGTTTAACAAATATATCAAAAAAATTTCACTACAAATGGAAATTCACCAAAATGTTTAAGATTTAATGAATCATAAATTTCACTTAAACACTAAATTAACCTGAAAATAAAAGAAATTTGACCATAATTTGATAATTCAACACAAAACGAAACAATAGTCCAAACATTTTTAATTACAAATATAACATTTTACAAAAAATCTGAATTAAAAAAAAATCGAAAAATTACGAAAATTATATACAAAAAATCAAATTTCACCTCAAAAAATTTAAAAATTATGAAAATAAAATTTTTTACCAAAAATTTAAATTAAACTGAAAAATTAAAAAAATAAAATTTCAACTCAATTTAGGATTTCACAAAAATATAAAAATTCCAAAAAGCTTAGTTTTAGAAAAACTGGAATTGCACCCGAAAATTGCAAAAAATTCCACAAATAAATTGATCAAAAGTTGCAAGAACTGGAATAAAACAAAATAATTGCAAAAAAATCACAAAAACCAAAATTCACCAAATTTTAAAATTTCGAAACCAAATTTTTAATTTCACGTAAATTTTATAGTTTCGCCAAAATTTTAATATTTTATGAAAAAAACGTCACAATTTTATTCAAATCGATGGTCCAAAAGACCTGTAACTTACAATAACCTAATTTTCACAAACAAAGCACCAACTGAAATTGTATCGAAAACTCAAAATTTTATCAAATATTTGAAATTTTTCTATTATTTACAATTCACCAAGAAATCGATAATTTATAAAAAAAAATAAAAACTTCCAAAGAAAAGGGGGAACAAACAAAAACAAATTAAAAGAGTTGTAATGAAGAAAAAATATAATATTTATTAACCGATCGAAAATGCTAAAAACGAAAGGAGAGTTAAAATGTAGAATAAAAATACGTTTAAAACCGAAGCACAAATTAAAGATCCTTTGCACCGGAAAGATTCGGCATAGCCGAAAGCAAAATACATATTCTTATGTAATAGAACAAATATTTTGAAGACAGCTACATACATGGGTATTCGTATGTACGAAATTAAGAATAACGACTTTTATAAACTGTACAAATACGCTAATGAACAGAAATATAGTTCGAAAATATGTTTACAAATATATTGGGTCTTATTTACAGTATTTTAAAATATTTAAACAGCTGGTCACGATAATCATAACAACCAGTATTTTTAGAAAATTATTTAATATATGTACATACGAGTACATACAATGAAAAATGATTTGAATTTGCCCGTGAGTCTATCTCTTATCGATTTGCCTTAAAAACATATTCCAGCGTTAGTATTGTGGGACCAAGGTATCTAGCAACTTTCTCTTCAAAACTCATACAACAGCAAACAACTTTTGTACATATTTACCACTTAAAAAAAAATTTAAATTGAAGAGATATATTAAGGCGCAAGGTAGTGCTCCAGGCCAAGTTCAGGCTTAATGCACACAGTGTGTATCTTACACGAAACCATTCGCGCTGTTTTTACCCCTCTCATAACTTAGCTTCCACTTGTAATAAAATAATGAAGGTGTAAAAAACACATATATTTGGACATGTTCACTAACTCATCAATATATGGGGCACTTTCACTGTAGCCTATAATCTTTTCCCATATCAGAAAGTAAACATTTTGGTAAGCTATAACTTGCTTCTCATTTTACTCTCAGTACTTTTAACGGCCGAGATTTTTGGATAAGAACTTGACCTTATTATTACATTTATGTTTTTGTGCGGATCTGAGACCTTTTGTCAAGTTAATTTTATTTGTTATGGAAGTGTCCCATAACATTGATAAGTCAGCGAGTGAGTGAATGTGTACTAAAATATGCACTTTTTACACCACACATATCTCGGAAAACCTTTACGGTCAAACTTGGCCTATGAAGCTTATACGTAGAGCGCTTATGTTGCAAGTTTCATTATTTTATTAAAGGAAGCAAAGTTATGAGGGGGTAAAAACAGCGCCAATGGTTTCGTGTAAGATACACAGTGTGTAATAGCCACAGTCTGTGCATTAGGCTTGAACTCGCCCTGGCGCACTACCTTAATAATAATAACAGCAACAGAAGCACGCCTCGATCAGACAACTAATAACTAGACTGAAAAGAATACCGCTAAAAAAAGAAGACTACAACAAAGAACTATTTTCGAAACACAACATGTGTGTATACTGATTCTTGATTTGCTATTTCGACAAAAAATTACACTAAAGATGGTACATTAGCCGAAACCCGTTTGTCTACAAATCAAACTTGACAAGGGATGACGGAAATTCGTTCCAAAAATCTACACGATATATTTAATATTAATACTTAAAGGTGTTCCTAAACTATTTAGGATTTAAGGTTAAAATTAATAAATAAATAAAGTTGCAAAAATACTTCAGGGAATTGTTTTAATACCATAAACACTTGTGCGATTTTTTAGAGCTGAAATTATACCAAAATCAAAAAGAGACATACAATTTCGAGACAGGCATCAGAAATTTATATCTCTTTATATTATTACTTTCGGTTTGATTGTAATGCCTAAAAAGCATTAAAAATCTCTCTAACAATTATTTTATTTCTTAAAGTTAAAAATCAACACTTATCACAAATTCTCTCATATTTTCGTGTGTATATCACAAGTGATGAGATGTGAAAATTTTGATTGCGTGCCGGGTTTGTATCAAAAGAGTACCAAAATATCTTGAACTGTCATACGAACATCATACATACTATTTGATATTTATAATCACTATACTCTGGCAAATCATCATCAATAGATTGACGCTTGACCAAGGCTAACAAATTATCCAGGTTTACCTTGAAAATGAGATCTCAATTAATCCGATTTTTTATCGCAAATTATGGTCAGCGTTGAGTGAGACTCATTTTTGTCTTAACGGGTTTGTTAATAAACAAAATTACCACATATAGAGTGAAACTAATCTCCAACATACCCTACAGATTCCATTACATTCAGAAAAATACAGCGTTTCGTAAGGTTTACCCGCGGGTGGTATCATTGGACCTTTTTACTTCAAAACTTTAAAGAAAATTGTACGTCCATAAAGCGCTTCGTCAAAAAGAGCTGCGGTGGCCATTTGCCCGAAAACATGTGTATGTAAACGCAAGAATAAGATGCGATATTTCTAAAAATTTTAGTAATGGTTTAATGACGAGCTGGATTCAGCATTTAGCGAAATGCGCATAGAGACTAGTTTATCACCTAGTAAAATTTGTTGCAAATTTATTGTTCATTTACTACTAAAAAATATGTTATGTATCTAATCTAATTGGAATACTTAATGTATATTAAAAAATAAATATTTTATTGACACACAATTCTACTACTATTAGGTCCACAAGTTCCCGAGATATGGGCCAACAACCTTTTTTGTTTATTTTTTTAGTTGATGTATGAAAATATCAAAGTTGCTATAAAGTCTCCCTACAGAAATTATCACTCCCGATTCCTCCAGATAACCTACAGATTTAATGCTGGTCCGAATTAAAAATTAAAAAAAAGCTCAAAATTTCAAAAACTAACAAAGAAAATCTATTTATGACAAATTCAAAAACTCACCACAAAATCGAAAAACTGGAATAAAAAAACGTTTTTTCTCAAAAAATCAAAATTCAATGAAAACCCGAAATTATACGAAGAAAACCCAAAACTCAACCAATTTGAAATATTCACCATAATTTTGAGAAACAAATTACAAAAAAATCGCAACAAATATTTAATATTTTTTGGAAAACATCGAAATTTTAACAAAATCGATGTTTAGGAAAACTATAAAAAAAATTAAAAATTTACTTCAAGTGCTGAAAATATTTAAAAATCATACAAATTTTTAAAAATTCTAAATTTTTTTAAACTTTAAAACTGCCCATAAATTTGAAAATTCATTATACAAACGAAAACCTGGAATAAAAAGTTTAATTGCTAAAAAATCCATATTTAATTAAACCCGAAATCTTACCAAACAATATGAAGAAAAAGTAATTCGCCAAATATTAAAAATTCACCACAAAAATTTTATTTTTAACCAAGTTTTGTAATTTTATAATTTACAGAAATTACTCTTTACAGAATTTTAACAAAATCTTTGTTAAATAAATGAAAGGAAGAAAAATAAAGCTCCATTAGAAATGGGGAATTCATCAAATATTCACCAAAAAATTCAAATATCATAAAAATTATAAGTTTTACCAAAATCTAAATTAATCTTAAAATTAAAAAACTAAATTTCACCATAATTTGCAAATTCACCAAAATTCGAAAATTCACCACAACTCCAAACTTAAGTCAAAAAATTTTAAATTACAAAATTAACAAAGTTTTCAAAAAAAAATCGAAATTTGAAAAAATACCTATCGAAAAACTGAAATACAAAATTTAATTGCTACAAAATAAATATTTAATAAAAACTCGAAATTTTACCAAAAATACCGCAAAAACAGAAATTACCACACCGAAAAGCCGAAAATTAAAGAAAAATATGAAAACTTCAAAACAAAATATATCTTACACATTTATATAAAATATTTCTAATTTCACCACAAATCACAAAAAAGGTTAAAATAAAAAAATTCGAAATGTAACATAATATAGGAACTCACAAAAATTTAGAAATTTTTTACAAAATACGATAAAAAATAAAACTCACCAAATTTTTGCAGTTTCCCCGAATATTTGCGAAGTCCCCAAAACAAACTTCACCAAATTTTTTTTAAAATTAACTACAAAAACAGAACGAAAAATGACACTAAAGATGGCACATAGGCGAAACCGGTTTGTCTCCAAACCAAACTTGACAAAGGATGACGGAAATTGGTTCCAAAAAATCTACATCAAAACACCCTGTCGGAATATCAAATCAAGAATTAACTACAAAAACTTACCCAAAGGCTGAAGAAATTAATTGCACTGAAAGCTCTAAATTTGATAAAATATTAAAAATTTTATTACAAACCCAATTCCACTATTATCTGCAATTCATCAAAAAAGTCGAGAATTTATCGAAAATTGATAAGCATTCAAGGAAAAGAAAAACACACCGATCGAAAATGCATGTATTAAGACGAAAGGAGAGATTAAATGTAAAATAATACGTCAAAAACCGGAGGTCAAAATTAAATATCTTTGCAACGGGAAACATATGTAGTAGATTTTTAATAGTTCATACATTTGTGAAGGGTTTATAAGACTCGGCACGGCCGAATATAGCTTTCTTACTTGTTTTAATAATTTTTTTGTTATACGTAAGTTTAACAAATAATAGGTGTGTTCCAGGTGCATAACAAAATAGTCCGGACTATTGAGAGTAAAAAGAAAATTACTCCCTGAATGTGCCAAAGTTGTCCGGAATTGCTGGAACGCAAAAAACCACAAATGGTGCCTACATTCTCAAATAAATTTTATTTTAGTAATTTTATACGCTTAAAATGCATAATATTTTAAAAGCAAAACATTTGCATCATTGCCAGCAGCTGTCCGTAACTTCTTAACAGATCGATAAAAGCATTTTTTTTTATTAAATAAAGTGATAAATATGCACAAATATACGAGTATGTACTTACAACTTCAAGTTTATTGGAAAAATTTTCGGTTTTGCTTTTTAATAAATTTAAAATAAAAACTTTTTTTCCTTTATTTAAAAATTTTTTAATTTTTTAATTTTTAAATATAAACAAAAAACAGCTGATAATTTAATTCTAGTCCGAACTTATCCAAAGAAAAAGTTCGGACGACTTTGTACAGGAAATGAAAAATTTTACTCTCTCATTTTCTCTCAAAATTGCACAAAAATTGTTATCTGGAACGCGTTTGGACTAACTCGGACTAGTTCGGACTGTTTTGTTATGCACTTGGAACAGACCTAATATTTACATACATTTATTGACATTTTTTAATAAAATTTCAGCAACTTCACAGCATTGTTGTTTTTCTAAATTTTATTGGGTCGGTTCATTAACTAAAAATTAATTATATTTGTTGCAAGTTGTTACCCGGGATCACATACAGCACGTTTTATTGAGCAAGGTTTCTTTAATTCTCTTTTGAAGTTGCCTTTACATACACAAAAATTATTTTCCGCAATTCCGCTTTTATTTCCTTTCAAAACAAATTACAAGTACAAACAAGTCTTATTGATAAAACCTAGAGTTTAAGGATGAGAGCGGTAAGAGGAATGGAAACGGGTACAGATTTGCTTCTATTCTAATGTAAGACTGATTGCTAAAAAAAATTCAAAATTTTAACAATGTCCTTGTAATATAAAACTTTTTTACAAACAATTCGTTTTTAATAGATGTTATCGTGTTCTTAAAAACGCACATGTCACTGTATTCGTTAACCCTAATCTCAGTAACAGTCCAAGTATTTTCAATGAAATTTCCAATGTACCGCCTCAATACTTTTAATATGATTTGAAGGATTTTTATTGAAATATTCAAAAATTAAGTATTTTTATTTTTAAGCGATCAAACACTTTTATTACATTGATTCTTGATTTGATATTCCGACAGGGTGTTTTGATGTAGAATTTTGGGACCGAGTTTCCGTCATGCCTTGTCAAGTTTGGTTTGGAAACAAACCCGTTTCGGCTATATGCCATCTTCAGTGTCATTTTTCGTTCTCGTTTGGTTTGAAGACAAACCAGTTTCGGCTATGTGCCATCTTCAGTATCATTTTTCGTTTTGAATTTATTGGATGACAAATTCCATATAAAAAAATCTTGCGCCATCTTCAGTGTCATTTTTCGTTCTCGTTTGGTTTGAAGACAAACCAGTTTCGACTATGTGCCATCTTCAGTATCATTTTTCGTTTTGAATTTATTGGATGACAAATTCCATATAAAAAAATCTTGCGCCATTTCAGCTGCATTTTTTATATATGGAGTTTGACATCCGCAAAGAAACTGGGAATACTTTGAATTCGCCGTGGAGTTTACCTGTTATCAATTTGCCTAGAATATGTTTAATAAAAATTGTTTCTATGGTATGAAAAAAAAGATTTTTATTATACAAACTTTGTCATGCAAAATCATTTTGATTTTAGAAGCATGGCTTCTTGGACAATTTTCGTAGAATATTCCGCTGATTACGTTTCTGCTGTACTCTTGGTTGAAAAATAAAAAGTTGACACGGGAATGTACACACGTATATTGTAAGAATATTCAGTTTTATTTAAATAAATTTTACTTTTACTATTTAATATACATTTTTCAATATAACAAAATTTTTTTTTGTTATTTTTTCTTTCGTATTATTACTCACTTTATTTGTTTATTTATTTAGACGTACTTATGTGAAAAGGTATTTATTTAATATTTATAGTTTTCGCTAATCTTAAAATAACGTTGTTTCACATCCTCAATAAATTCAAACCCTTAAGAAATTACAATAAAACTATATATGGACTGCTTGTTTTTCGCCGGTTAAGTTTTAAAGGATAAATTATGAAATCAACAAACAGTTTTAATATTAACAAGTCACACAAAACCGCACATTATTGGTTCTGGTTTTCTTATCTTACATATTTTTCTTTTTATTTTATTTACTACAATTTCTATTTTATATTATTTGTTTTATACAGAGATTTTGTAAGCAATTAAGAATATATATTTGATTTGATTTTGTAATAGATCTGTGAAATATTTGAATTTAATTTGAGTAATATATGAAATAAATATTAATGTGTTTATAATGTGTTTGTGTGTCCATGTTCATACGCATTATAAGACTTATTGCAAACTTTTCTTTAAGGCCAATCTCATATAAATAAAACTTAAAACTTTTCGATATTTATATTTACTAAAGTAAATATTTTTTATATATTTTTAGAAGCGATTGAGAATAGTTTTGGAACCAGCTTTTGAAGTAAACAATTTCTGTCTTAAAATGTCAACTTCGAAATTAGTGCTACAGAATTGTATGGCAACCATTCACAGCTTTGTGATGATTTCTATTTAAATTGATTTTGAGAAGTGATTAAGGAAACTACATTGGATTCTTTTAAAAATTATGGAACTGGAAATATGTTTAATATACTTTTGTATAATAGTTCAATTTATGGATATACCGTCTAAACTATGTTTGTATCTCAAACACATAAAGATCTGGAACCAACAAACAATTGTCAAATATTTAGCTTCTACAAAACTTGTCAAATCGTAATGTTTGTTGTTCTAGTAAAAAGTAATTGAAGAATTACCAAAAACGTTTGTAGAATAAAAAAAAATACAAATAAAACACTAAAGAGTTATGATTAAAAATATTGAAAGCTTTGACAAATTCTGAAAATAAAGTTATTTATAGAAAACTTTTTTTTGTTTCAGCAGGCATCAGATACAATTTTGAATAGTTTTAACTTTTTTTAATTTCTCTATCAGAAATGTATAAAAATCGTTAATCCTATTTAAAATAATTTTTTTTTTAAAAGTGTAACAACTTAATGTTCATTTATACTACAAATATATTTTACACAGAAGAAGAATCAAATAAATAGTTAACAATTTCAAATTATACTTTTAAATTTTGACAAAAAACCAACAACAAAAAATCAAGAAACGATCAAATAATCAAATTAAATTGAAATTTAAAATTTCATAGACTATATTTTAAAATCAAGAATTTTTCTTTCAAATTAGGCTAATTGTTCAATATATTCATAAGTAAATTAGGATCAATTTACATAATCGTTTAATTTGTAATTATAATCTAATCGATAAATAAATATATATGCATGAATTATATATGTAGGTAAATTGTATAATAATTTATTTGTTTAAAACAATTGTTATAATATGAATAGTATTTACATTTAGTAAATCTCTCGAAAAAAAATTTCTTTTTCTATTTAAGTCAAATTTGAATGAAATGGTTTGTAATAGTGATTGTATCAGTAACACTATTTTGGATTTAATATATTAAAGACTGGACCAATACGTAAAAATACACGTCTAAGGACACTTCGTAGTTCGGGCTTCAAATCGAAACACATTATTTCACACAATAAAGCATAATAATTTGAAACGTGCGTAGCAAACTGTAAATTAAATAAAATTTAAAATATAGTTAGTAAAAAATATATATTTAACTGTATATACATAAAAATTTATTTCGGATCTCTTTGCCATGATCAACAGCATTATAAAGAAACACGATTGACGAAAACAAACTGATACTGTTTTTACACGCCCAAAGTGATTGTAGCTAGAGAGCTACTTATAAAACTGGAAATAAGAAAGCTTTTTCTTGAAAACATAATTTTTAAAGTTCTTTAAAAATGTTTATCTTAAAAATTCAGCAGACAAAAATTTATGAGTTTTGCTATTTAAAATCAGCAATATCTTTCCTTAAATGGATTAAAATTCATTGTGTAAACACTTCGGCCATGTAACATGATCCTGCTTGTTTTAATCTATAAAAAACGACTTTGGATGTTAGAAACGCATTAAATTTCGCAACGTGGGGGGTCGTGATAGATGCTCTACAGACGCGGTTTAGAGCACCCGTATACATCAGCAGGATAATCAAGAGCCAACTCCAGAGATCGAGTACTAATATACGAAAGCGCTGGAAAGACACACCAAAAGCAGATTACGGCGGGGGCAGCACAGGGTTCGATGCTAGGTCCTGTACTGTGCGACATCAGTTACGATGATATTCTCCAAACCGATATGCCAAGCGATACCTACCTGGTTGGGTACGCGGCTGTTATTGTGGCCCGTAACATGGTGAAAGCAGAAAGTAAACTTGACCTCGCCATGCTTAGGACAAAAATATGGTTCGATTTCCATAACCGAGAAAACAGAAGTGCTTATGATCACAAGAAAACATATCCCCTCTTGAAGTAGACGAGGAAATGGCTTAAATATCTTAGGTTGAAGTTACACCCCATATTAACGTTCAGAGCCCATCTTGGACATGCTGTAACAAATGCAGCTCACGCAACGGCTTGTCTAAGCAGACTTATGGCGAATATCGGAGGGGCCGAACTATAGCAAAAGGAAGCTGATATTGGCATCGATCCAGGCGATCCTTTTGTATGGCTGCAAAAGCTGCCCTACAAGCAAAGTACAGAGAAAAGATGCTGGTGGCTGTATACCTTACTGGAGCTCTCAGAGTAACCTCGGCATAAAGCACGGTGTCGGAACCCGCAGTTCTTGTCATAATAGGGACAACCCAATTAACGTCTTGGCTGAGCGACGAAATCTGGAGCGAGCGAAGCCAAAACGGAGGAAGAATGGAACGACACGCCCTAATGAAACAGAGCAATTGGAAACAGGTAGTGACTTATATAGAAAAGGTGGTACGCGACAAGAAGCGGGACCTAGACGTAGGTGCAACGACGGCAGTTCGATGGAACCAACAGATGAGCCCCGCCCCGAAGCAATGTGAAACCAGTACTGGGGTGCAGAAATGGCTCAGAAAATGCAGAGGGTTTAGTGGGTGCAAGCCCTACATACCAGAACTGTGACGACAGTAGCTGAGATGCGTTAGGCATTTTCCCTCCATTTCCGAAAAAAAATCGATAAAAGTGATACTTTTAATTCAAAACATACCGTCTAGCAGCTGCTTTAGTTTTGCAGAACTGTTTTGAACATGTGGAATCAATCTTAAAACCATCTAGTATGTCGGTTATTATTTTTATTTTTCATAATTATACGGTCGTAACTATGTGTATAATCACTCTAATAGAAATTACTTTTCCTTAGCTTTCTTAACATGCAACCATTTTTTAATCGTTTTGGGATGCAATATAATTAAAAAATTCGTACGTTTTTCAAAAGTATTACTTTTGAATTTTCACTTACAAATATTATAAAAAAAACTGCCTATAAATGTGAGCTTAAAAATGTATGATTCTTAACCACAACAGATCTGAATTACAACAAATGAGAAAAGATCAAAGCCGAATATGTATGTTTCTTGATTTGATATTCCTACAGGGTGTTTTGATTTAGATTTTGGGACCGAGTTTCCGTCATGCCTTGTCAAGTTTGGTTTGGAAACAAACCCGTTTCGGCTATATGCTATCTTCAGTGTCATTTTTCGTTCGTTGAGAACGAAGATGGCACATAGCCGAAACCGGATTGTCTCCAAACCAAACTTGACAAGGGATGACGGAAATACGGTTTAAAAATCTACTTCAAATATGTATGTATTTGAACACTTTAAACCTGTTTTATTTGTAGGTATATATCATGAAAAATTCAAATTTAACCACAAATTGAAAAATCAATTAAAATTAAAAATAAACACCAAAAAATTCAAGATTCACTATAAAAATCATAAAAACTTTAAATTTTACGAAAAATCTAAATTAAACTGAAGAATCATAATAGCTGATATTTAACCAAATTTTGGGAATTCGCCAAACTTAGAAAACCAAATTAATTTAAAAAATTTTCCGAAATAGCCAAAATTCCCACAAAATACGCCAAAAGCCGATATTATTTGAAATTTTAACACAAATTGCACCAAATAAGAGTTTCACAAAAGTCGAAATTCATCAAAAATTCAACTTTTGGGAAAAACGTATAAATTTTATTAAAATTTGTATTACACAAAAAATTGTCACCAAAAATACAAACATCACAAAAACATATAAAATCATTAAAATTATAAAATCGATAAAAAATATTATTAATTTGATCACGAAATAACCCAAAGATAAAATAAAATATCACAAAGCCAAAATTTCAAAATTTCACCACAGAAATTGCAATTGCACCAAAAAATGTTCAATTTCACCAATAATCGACATTTTATGAAATTTCACCAACATTTGGAATTACACACATATATCATATAAAATAGGCTTAAGTTCGTCTATTTATTATTTCTGTTAACCTTCATAAGGTCCTGAAAGTTACTGACGTTATTAACGTTCCTCTAGTCCAATTTGACCAACATTGAAAATTACATTACTTAACGTTTCCTGCCGCGTGCGGCGTAAACGTCCCACATATTTTACGATACTGACAGTGTGAAAAAAGTATTAAAAATAATTTATTTTAAAAAAGGTAAATATTAAAATAACTATATGAAAGCAATTTTTTTAAATATATACATGCTAATGCTGGGAAGACAACTAGGACGAACGACGAATTTCGTCCAACACGACGTATACGTCGGTAAAAATTCGCTGTGTAAATTCGTCGTATGAAGCACAATAACGGCGAAAAAAATAATAGCTGTTATCTATATATAGATAGGGTGACCATATAAAAAATAATAGTTAAAAAATTAAACACTAACAAAAACACAGCCAAAAAATAATTTTATAGTTAACTACTATTTTGTAAACTTATTTTAAATACTATAAAACAAAATTAAATTATTATTAAAAAAAACTTAATTTACTAAAATACTTGGAAACTAAAACCAAACATGGCCACATTGTACTGTTTTGTTCGTCGTACGCCGGGCGAGAAGATATCGAAATAAATCTAATTCAAAGTTCGCCGCGTATGACGAATTTCGACCGACGCACAGTGGCACATTTGGCGAGAAGGCGGTCAAAAATCCGTAACTTTTTATTGGATTGGAATTTTGTGGGATTTTAAACTTTAATTTTTGATAAAAAGCATAAAAGTCGACCGAAAAAAAAGTTACGAATGGTTTAATATTCGTCACCATTATTAATTGAATTTGAGTATAAAAGAGGAGTGTTGAAAAACTTTAAAAAAAAATCTTTTTCATATGTCCTATTCTTATTGTTACAAATTATAATTATTATTAGTTTTGTAAACTAAATCTTTTCAGGAAACGCCAAGTTTTGGCCCAAGTAATATTTTTAAGCTTAAAAGCAACAAGGGCCAAAGGTTGGTTTTTTTAAACAGCCTTTCGAAATAAAATATTTTTAAAAAGTTAAAATTTTCTTAATAACGAAAAGTTTTAATGAAAAAATCCTATTTTAGTTAAAGTTTTATTTTATTTTTAAATATTTCTATAACAATTTATAAAATAAATATTGATTAATTTACATACATACGTATACTTTCAAATCAAAGACCACTATACATTAAGCAATTTTAGTAAAAATTTCTTCTAAATAGCATTGATTTTCATCTTCTAATAGTTGTTTAGCCTCCTCTTCTAATTCGACTGGAGTTGTTTTCCATTTTTGTCGAATGTTGGACATATATGGATCTGAAGTACACAACAAAATGGTGATTAGGTCTTCATTAGTACAACATCTAGACATATTTCTTGTGCTATGTTCGCGAAAGAATCTGTAATCTTTGTCTCCTATTGGTAGCATATTATGTTGAATGATTTGTTCCCCATGATACAAAATTTTATGAACCGTTGAAGACATATATCTCCAAGAGTATTTTTCACTGTAAAGTACAGCTCTTTTATTGGCGTAATCTCCAAATTTTTCTGCAGTCATCTTTCTGCTGCATGCTAAGACTTGTAATATGATTTTGAATCGTCTTATTAACTCATAATCTACACCTGTGATAGATGCTGCAGTTTCTGGATCGGAAAAAAATCTTCTTGCAGTATTTCCATCGTTCGAATTTCCTTCTCCTTGTTTAGGTTGGTCGATAGTAAGGCCTAGAAGATATCTTTCTTGAATTTGTTCTTTTTTCTTTCGTTTTTCTGCATTTTCTTTGCTGTTTCTTATGGTTTCGCCTGAAGATCCAAATTCCAAATCATAACCCAATTTAAGAATATGCTGCATAAAACGTTTCCTAGTATGAAGACGCGACAATCCAAATTCGTAAGCTTCCTTAAAGCTATCGTCTTGTGCTAGAGGTTAGTTTAATTGGATTGATGTCTTTTGGCATATAATGCAGCTTGACGACGACTTTGTTTCCGTTAAAACTTGCGCAACTTTTCCATCAATCATTGCAACACACATTTTAAAATTAATTCGATGTCTTTTTTTGTTAAATATAAATTTTCTGCCCTAATTTGTGTGTTCGTATATATTTGTGCAATTAGTATGCATATCTCGTTTTGCGAACACTTTAAGACTAATACGGGAACGATTTTTTTTAATATTTATATAATAATTTTACCCACATGCAGTTACACATTATAACTTTTGTGGCAAAAATAAACAGGTACTAAGAATAATCAGGTACAGATCATACCATGCAGTGTGTGCACACATTGTGTTATTCAATTAAGCAAGGAATTAGCTTACATTTCCTTACCTGTGTGGTAATAAAACTTACATTTGAAAGAATGCCATAATAAACATGTGCATTCACGTATTTTATTTAAGACTTCCTTTTTAATTATTTCATTATTCTGGATTCATAATTCTTTATGATCTTATTGTTTTATGATATATTTGCCATTACCAACTCTAATGGGTAACCAAAATTTCATTGAATATTTAGATTTTGCAAATGTGATAGGTACAATTTGGTGCATTTGTATATTACTAGATTCCATCGCAAAAATTATAAACGCCATCTTTCAAGGAGATTTTAAAAAAATTTGGCTTTACCTTTGTGTTTAAAAGTTAAAATAATTCAAAAAAATTTTTTTTTTAAATTTCGTATGTATTGATAATTTTTGTACAAAATACCTGACCTTTGGTCAGAAAAATTCCTCTGGTGCACACGGGCGCAATCAGCCGCACATATAATGGGGGAGGTTTTGGGCTATAACACAGAGAAATATCTTTTTGACGTGGTTTGACTGGAGGGAGTTATGCCCTATTAAGCACGAGATTTTTGAAGAATTTTGACCTTTTTTAAAATAAAATATTTAAAAACTTTTAAAAAACGTAGCGACTTTATTTTGCTAGCACTGATAACTAACAAACTGCATAATTAAAAACAATTTATTTTGATTTGATATCTTTTAAAGCAAAAACGTTATAGTAATTTGAAAATTAGAATTTACTAAAAAAAAATTTTATTTTTACAAAATATTCAGAAAGTCTATTTTGGATCACCCTGTTCAGTGTGTTATAGTTGGAACAGAGTTCACTGGTATTTACTTTCAAATGAATAAGAAAACACTAAGATCGGTAACCACAAAAAAATGATTTTTGGCCGCCTACTCAAAATATGTGCCACTGTGCGACGTCATAATTGTGTTCTATTTTTGGCGATGAATATTCGCGGCGAAAAATTCGTCGTTCGTCCCAGTTGTGTTCCCAGCATAAAGAAGATCAAACAACAAAATAAATCTTCAAATCTTCAAATTTTTTAAATTTTTATTATGTGTATTATGTGTAATAAAAGATAAAAGGTTGTTAATTAAAATAATCCAGAGATTAACTATTAATCTAACTATTAATTTTCTATTAAAACTTTAAATCCATTTGCACTCGTGTTTGCCGTTATAGTAATTGTATTAGTAGCTTTCAGATGGCAAATTTCCTCCAGGGTTACTATATACATATGTATATAGGGTGTTTTTTAAGCCCGATAGAATTTTAAACTGCAAAAAATCACACAACAAATTTTATTTTAATAAAAAAATATTTAATCGACAGCTCAATACATGTCATTAACATTTCGAAATAATTTCGCGCATATGACTACCGCGGCTTTTCTAGACGTGCAATTTTCTTCATTCTTGAAGAATTGAAGTCCAATGATGCGTCAATTTATACATGATTTGCCAGAGTATACTGATCATAAATGTAAAAAAGTGAGCGCAGTATGACAGTTCGTTTGATACTTAACCCTTTCGTAATTTCTATCGAGCTTAAAAACACCATATATCTGCATACATACGCATATGCATATGTACATACAAATTTTTAATATTTGTAACTATACAACGTACATAAATATGTATGTATGCTTCTCTTGGTTTAAAAAATCTGAAAAATTGTCATGACTCACTTTATAAAAATAGTTAAAATAATAATTTAAAATTAATTCACACATTTTTAATTATAATACTGTAAAGGTTTCATATTTTTTTAAATAATATTATCCATTTTTAAATTACCGGACGAACATTTTTTAAATAACAAATAATTTTTAATATTATTTACCATACACCCAGTGGCAAAAATAAAGTCTCTCCTCAAAAACTTGCGTTTTGTCCCGTTTACATGTAAAAAATGTTCGGAAAGGGTTGAATATTAAAAAATATTATTTACGTTATAGTATATTTCTTTGCTAAAAAAGTGATTTTTTAAATTTTGGAAATGGTACATAGCGATGAAAAAAAGACAGTATTATTTGCAGTCAATGGCGAAACAAAGACATCTCCTTTTATGTTTTCACCCCTTTTTCATAATAGATCTACCTGAGGCCTACCCTGACCTTTGTTAGGCAACTAAACCCCAAAAATCTTAAATTTGGGAAAAGATCTTAAAATTTTATTTTGATCCAAAAATTTTCAAAATTTTCAAATATTTTTCCTAAGACCATTTTTCTCTACCATCTAATCAAAAAGCTTCTAGCGTTTAAGATGGTACATGTATTAAATATCTCGTCTATGCAAAATTTCTACAAGATTCATACAGCAATTTCTTCTAGATGTTTTATTTTACACTTAATGGTAAATTTTTAAGCTTTCGCTTTCGTAAAACACATCTGGGTTAAGAAACAAGTCACGTGTGTTTGTCATTATCAATTAAGGGCAATCAGTCCTGTTTTGCTGCTCGCACTTCGAATATTTTGCGTTTGACTCACGCATTGATTTTTATTTATTAATTTTGTATTCATTTCATTCAAGGCACAATGGTTAGACTTTGACTAACTGCTTTCGATATCGATCGAAATTTCTATTATATTCCATTGAATTTCTATTATATTTTATTTAAATTTCGATTGATATCGAATGCCGTAATTTGCCCCCAGCGGGTTTTTGTGCTTTTCCCACTGATCGAATGCAGTCGGTTTAAGAAAACAACTTGATGACGAAAACGAACTGAACTCAGGCAATGGCTTGTGAAGATGAAAACTCCATTAAACACGTATTGGAATAATTCAATTGCGAATTCGGATGATTTTAACCTCAGAGATAACCATATCTTAGGATGATATGAACCATAAATGTATCTCAATTTTTAAATTAGTAGAAACCAAGCAACCAACCCTACCCAAATTATATATGATTTAGAAAAGCTAGACTACAAATTTTCAAAAGGATTTGCCAGCACTAATATAAATAAGAAACAACAAAATATAACAACTTGTACTTACCCTTGCATCTGACATTTTAAGTGATCTTGTCAAAATCAGCAGTAAGAGCGATGTCCATGCGTCGCGATGAGCTTCACTTTGTAAACTTAGGAAATAGGATAATGCTTCTTTACACACTTGTACCAATTCTTGTTCAATACCTGGCCAATCGCTTCGCCTATTTTCATCGCCGTACATTTTAAAAAAAATTCTTAATACACAAGCTAAGGACGCGGTTTCTTGTTTTAGTAAATTCGGCTTAATCGAACCTTTAAAACCAGCACGCCACAAAATGTTTCGTTGATCTTGGTCGGCATTGAAGCGCTTAGCGAACCGGTGAGATTGTAACAGACAATCGGCCAAAGTTAGTAATTGGCGTGTACGTAAATAACTGTACATGCCCTGCTCTTCACGTTGGCAATCAAGCATTGGATGCGTAGTAATATTTCCAGTTAAATCAGCGGCGGCCTGCGCCAGGGTTTCAGCATCTTCCTTTCGGGAAGTTGCTGGGAAAAATATAATATTATCTACAGTTTGTATCAACTCTAGCTGTACCACACATTTGATATTAAGACTTTCAAACAAGGCTGGATTTTGTGGAACAATTGGATGGTGGATAGTAGAATGCGGATGGTGATGTTGTAGGGCAGGAATATGCTGAGATTGATGGTTGTGATCATCATCAAAGCTTCCTAAATTACTATAAATGGAATGTTGAGAATATGAACGATTTAGCGTATCGATCGTTTTTGGATTAGAAGCTTTACGTAGGTGAGGCGTTTGGGGATTATTATGAGCTGACGATTGGTGGTATTGTTGTGGCAGATATTGTCCTTTTCCTTGCTGTGGCTGATTTTGTTGCTGATGTATTTGCATTTGTTGTTGCTGCTGCGGATTTGGGCGCCATGTTAGCAATTCTCCAGGGAGCGTAGCATTAAATATATCCAGTATACATTGGCAAGTTTTATCCCATGTCGCTTCATTGAATTTAAAACCATTTGATATAACTAAATTTTCTAAACAATTTGTTCCTGATCTGGCCAATTGCTCATTGTTTTGCTGAACACACCAATGCAACTGAGAAAAAAGGTCTTCCAACAAAAGATGGCCCAAGACATCAAAGTACTGCGTAAAGACATCAATAATGGCATATAAAGCATGATTGCAGGTGGTGGTCATCCATTCTGATTTTTCAGTTACATGTTCCGGAAGTTTCATGTTATCAAAAATACGAAAAATTACATTGAAGAGATCCTTCCACCAATTGGATTTGAAGCTGTCACCGTGAGTTTTAACAATCTCAAAAAGTACTGTCAAACCTCGGGTTCGCACATCCAATTTACAACGATTTACTACGCAGGACAGTGAAAACAACATGGGGAACCAGCCTCTGACCCAAACACGATCTTCTTCTGCCACTGATATATCATTTTCCATGCCAGCGTGATCGGCAAAAAGCTGTGGTGATTCATGTACACACAAGGCACATGTTCTTACCAAACGAATAGCTTCCATGCTTGTATCAGGAAAACGAGCGTTGCAAGCAAATTCCGATAAACATTTAACGGCATCCTGAAAAGAGTCTACCATAACAGCGAATTGTTTCTGATACAACTCCCCTATAATTTTGCCCGTCGTTTGAAAAGCCAACTCCACAATAGCTTCTTCGTTGTCGCCCGCCGCCAAATGAAATATGGAAAATATATTCTTCCAACCCGATTTGATATTGCGTGCTTGCGAATTAACCATTTGAGCTATGCAACGCACAACCATGTCTCTAATTGCAGGTGATTGATTCTTCTTCATTATGTGTTCAAATGGCCTTAAAAAATCTTTTTGGAAACGAAAATTAGCAAATTCGCCTTTTTCCATAAATTTCATTGACAGTTGACGCAGCGAATCTAGAGCAAAGAATGAAATTTCTTCATTGGTATTACAGCCGACCGTGTTAAAGTGTTCACCCAAAACTTGCCAAATACGGGACCATTGCAAACGTATGCGCTCCATGTTGTAGTATGAAATTTCGACAATTTTCTGCAGCGAAAACATGCGTGGCTGGGGGTTGTGTAATTCTTCTATTGAGACCTAAAAAATTATTGTTTATAGAAAATAAATGGAAAACAGTTGAATTTCAATTCAAAATCTCGTTCATTCTTACCTGACATAACGCCTTCACAAAATCTACAATAGCATCACCATCCAAACGTATGGATCCTGTAAAAATACGATCTACCGCTACAACAACACTTTGACTACTGGTCTGTCCAATGTGTTCCTTTACACTTGGATTTAGTGAATCCTTAAGAGTAGTCTGTGCACCAGACAAAAATTTAGGACGAACTCCAGTGCCAATTAATTGCGCCAATTCTAATTGACTGATGCATTTAACTATATCCAACCAACTGGAGCCTAAGTAATTACCATCGGTATGGGCAACCATTATGAGAGTTTTAATGGTATCAATATTCTTCGCTTTCATTTCATTAATAGGAGAGTTAGCGGTGAGAAGAGTAAACCTGGCCAATGCCTGCACGTAAGCGTCTCGTTCTAGGGCCATGTGGAAAATACAAGCAATACGTATGGCGCATCGTATACCGTCCAAGCACAAACAAGCTATTTCGGGATCATCGCAATCTTGCAGACCCACCGAAAAAGCCGCTAAGAAAGGAGTCCACGCCATTTTAAACATCGGACGTACATGTTCCAAATGTTTGGCAGATGTAAATGGTGACTTAACATGGGAAACAGATTCCATGAGATTTTTTGCCGCCGTCGATATAGCTTCCATTTCCATATTCCACAAAAGTTTACGCCGTTTCTCGTTGGCAATTATTTGCTTTCCTGGTTTATTAACGACTGTATTTTTCATTTTTATTTCATGTCCAGCAATTTCATCATATATTAAAGACAAATATTCCACGGGAAGATCGTCTCTGCTATCACTTACACCCTGATTGAGTTTTATATACTGTTCTTTAGTCATTTTATTTTTTACCTGAGGCGAATGTAAATCTGTTGTCAACATTATAATGGAAAAGGCCAAGACGTATACAGTATCAGCACTCTGGAATAAAGGATTATTTGGATTGCATTCGCAATAACGACTAGCAAATTTTTCCATAAGACGATCAATTTTTTGAGCTTCTCCAGGTAAACGGAATTCTTCCAACAACATACGCAGTGCAGAAACCACTTCAAGATTGTGAAACTCAAAAGCATCTATATAGGCACACATAACTTCTTTCGAATGATCATCATTTTCTCCTATATAATTGCCTATAATAGTTTTGTCTAAACGTTCATCCTCATGTAACCACTTGGCTATGTCTTTGGGCGTCGGACCAAGTAATTGTTTCTCTTTCAGAAATTGTACGCCCTTTTTTGGCTTACGATTGAATATTTCAATGCCAGCTTCCATAACCTCTTTACGCATTTTTCTCTCCTCTAAAGCTTCAGGTAAATCCAGAACTTCTGTATTTTTAACACTGCCATATGAGTTTAAACTATGACTGGAGCCGCCATGTGTGGAACGTATCCCAATGGTATTAGTTTGCGATATAGCATCTGCATTATCAATTGGTGATTGTAAATCATTTGAATTTCCAGATCGATTATGAACTGTACCTTCATGAGCATTAAGTGAAGGCATATTTGGATTGACATATAAATCTTGACTCCATTCTACCATACATTTTAATATAGAAACTAAGCATTCTAAGCCTCTAATACGCATGGATTTCTCTTCCATAGGATTAGCACCCAACTCTAGAGCTTGTCTGCCTTGAGCAATTTTTGATAAGTCATTTACCAAGCGTTCGAATAAATTTGCTGCTTGAAAATCACAATCATAATTTACATAAATATCCACAACCGATTGGGCATCAGCACAAATACGTGTTAACGCTTGTATAACCATCCATTTATGTTCAAAAGAACTAGAAGTAGCCTCCAAAATATTTAAGAATATTTCTTTAAAAAATACCTCAATTTGTTTTTTTAAATGTATTTTAAAGTTGGACAACAAAGCAACAAATATTGATAACGACAACTCAAACACCTCCGGAACCAAACTAACACCATTTTTGGACAAGGCTACACATAAGTATTGTTTAATCGCCATGATAAACATTTCATTCGACCGAAATACTGGGCCAGCATTTTGTAATATTGACAGAAGCAAACGCAGAGACAAGACTTTTGATCTTAGCTCATGTGATTTTGGGTCTGGATGACCTTCCGGCAATGGCTTCATTGACAATTTACACAGCGCACGAAACACTAAAAAAGCATCTTTTTGTAGAACATGTGTAAATTTAGCTGTTACCACAGCATCATTTTCACTATGCACTTCAGCGCCTTCTTCAGAGTTTCCAGAAGCAATTGCAGATATGTTATTTGAGCTGGTATTGTTGTAATAATTAGCAGGAGTGTGTTCTTCATCAGTTATAATAATTTCTGGAGAAGTTTCTTTGAGAACTTCGGTTATAGCAGCTAAAAGTAAAATTAGTTTTATTGGAATATTTTTTAAAGAAGAAACACGATAAATTTTAAGGAAACATGTAAAAGTTTCTTATAAAAACCTTTCGTTTTGAAAACGCCAAATTTCAAAAACAAAAAACTGTGTTCTGTTATTCTGACGATTTACTGTATTTGTAGGGGCACTTGCTAGCATATACTTTTTTATTCTAAATTTCCACTGCTTCTTAGCTGATTCAACCCCAAATGCAGTTAAATTTTAGAGTTTACTGTTTACTCCTATCGTTTAATTTCTTAATAGAATTTTGTCTCATGTAAAAACTATTATTTTATTTTATTCCAGTTTTTCGATTTTGTGGTGAATTTTCGAAGTTTTGTTGAACATGAAATGGTTTGGTGCAATTTCATTTTTTTAAACTTTGCTTTTTTGGAAAATTTTGTTATTTTGGTAATTTGAACATTTTTAGGCTATAGTTTGGTTTTGTTGAGATAAAGTTTTTGTGGTAAAATTCCAAAATTTGTTAGTTGTGATTTTTGTAGTATTTTTAGTAAAATTTTGTTTTTTTATTATATATTGATTTTTGTAACAATAAAATTTTTTTAATCCAGTTGAAAGATTTTAAATTTTGGCAATTTCGGAAATGAATATTGTAGAAATTATGAAGGGAATGAAAATGGTATATATGGACCATTTTCATTTTTGTTAGGGGTATACAAAAATAAATAGTTTTTGCCCATGACACCAAACTGAGAATTCAGTCCAGCGGGAAGAATTGAAAAGGCAAGGTGGAACAAAAATAAATTATTTGTTAAAAAAAAATAAACATGGTGTTAGAAGTGGGATGTGGACTGAACTCTCCGTTTGGTGTTACGGCCAAAAACACATTCTATTTTTTGATGTTAATATAGCTAAAGTACATTTCTTTTTTTTCTTTTAATAAATCCAACATGATCCAAAATTCTCTTGGTTGAAGTTCTAATTAAATGTTTTAAGCGACCTTTTTCTTAATTCACTTTTAATCGTTTTTCAATAGCTATAACGAAACTTAGCTATTGTATACGAACAAGCGTCGTCAGCTAAGAATCAATTAATATGTTATGCAAAAGCTGTAGTGGAAGTTTGGATACGTGAACCGAAAAATAAAAATATATTTAAAAACTGCAACACGTCAGCTTTTTAGGTCCATTCTATCCTGACATTTATGCTATTAATCCTATAGGACTTTACTTGAAGTAAAATGTAGATTTTTCGAACGAATTTCCGTCATCCATTGTCAAGTTTGGTTTGGAGACAAACAGGTTTCGGATAAGAGAAGTTTGTATCAATTCGTTGGTGTTTTATTGTTTGTCATGTATATATTTGTCATGTATATCATATATCATCTGATAGGTATGAACAAGTAGCAGGCAAAGGTAGTAGGTTGGTTGTATTTGCATGGATTGGTGGACGTTCGTGAAGAATTGGTATTTGGTGGATGGCAGGTAAACGTTACATGCAGAGTTTATGTATTATTATTGTTTTTATATTATTTATAGCCTTTTTTGTTGGGGGTTGCAAAAGTCGGTGATAATTGGAATATGAATTTGCTTTTTTAGTATTGTTTTTATTGACTTGTTGCTTTGTGTATTTTTTGTGCTTGTTGTGTGTTTGTAGATTAATTATAGAGGTTCGAATATAACAACTAAATTGGAGTGTGTTTGTTCGCTTATGATGGGTCCGTCGAATACCTTTTGTTTGTATAATTTCATGTTTTCTAGGATGTTTAGCCGTCTTCCTTTGCGCGGTGTGGGCTGGATAACATTTGTTGTTGAAATTGTGGTTGCCAAAGTTAGATGGTTTCGAGCCAGTATTACGTAACTTATTGTTATAATCATTTAATTGTTCGTGAAATCTTGTTCCAATTCTCATGTAATAAAATAGTAATCACAAACGTCTACCTTTTCAAACAAATCAAGGAAGGAATAGTTCCTGGCACCTTCAACAGGTACCCATTTTCTTCGCAAAGCCTTCATTTCTCTAATTGCCCCAATAGGCCATTGACCTATGACTACGACCAACTGATGTTATACATTTTCTTCAGCTCCAAATGCCACCAATCTAACTTTTAAAAATAATTTATATACATATAATCTTTTGAGGAAAAATGTTCCTACAGCATCAAATTTGTTACAACAATAACAACCATTCCATACAAAAAACACCGGGCCTACGAGGTTTTCCTGCTACCTGATCTCAATTAAAAATGTATAAACGAAAACAAAACTGCCTATAACATTTAACTGCCATCTTCTAACAAAAATTAAAATAGAAGCTAGAATTTCTTTTAAGAAAACTTACCGTTTAAAATTTCTTCTACTACTGCTGTTGCAACAGACTCTGGAGTTTCCTCATCGCAACGACCAACACTCTTTACACTTGCTTCTGAAGTTTGCGAAGCAGGTACTTCATAGTTACTATTATCAGCAGCAGCCGCTGCTTGTGCAGCTTGAGCAGCAACTTCATACACTTGATTTTCCATACGCGAAAATATAACGTCCAACATTTGTGTAAGCGTAGCACATGCCGTTGTTTGATTGACCAAATTTTTACTCGACAAATAGATGTCGTAGCAAGTGCGTACTGCCTGTAAAACAGTACCTTCATGAATTTCCACATGCTGGGAAGTGACGACAGTAAGTAAAGCTTTTATTATTTGCAACTGAACGCATTCATCTGTCTGGGGTCCATTAAAACACCCGCATATCGTGTTAACAATGCGATCGATTAATAAGTGCCCCGGACTAGAAGAATCCCGTATGGCACCAGTTAGATGGCCATATGCTATCAACTTTTCCAAGCAATCCAAAGCTGTCACCACAATACGGGGTGAGCGACTTTTGCAGGCCAATTCAAATGGCAGAAAATATGTCTCCGCATTTATAATACTGGCTGCATCGTTCTTAGGTAGTGGTAGTGCAGCACAGGGGAGCTCGTTACCTTCTGCAATTTGACCAGCATTAATTAGTTCAGCTTTGATTTGTTCTAATGCTGTGTCGCATGATTTTTTTAACTGTGAATTTTGGGAACGCTTAATATCCTTATCGGCTAGGATTTTCTCTAAAGCACGCACTATAAACATTTCTTTAGTTTTGGTGGAAAAACTTTGCATTATGCATCAAGGTCTTTGCATGTGAAAGTCAATCAAAAAATTGGGGCCTTTGTCGTCGTTTGGGTTGATGTGTCAATAGAATAAATAGCACGACACACAACACACACTCAGAAACCACAATACCGTTTCGTATATTTATATTCTTTTCTTTGGATATGCTATAAAATTCAATTTATTTCCATCATTGTGTTAAATGTATACGGAAACTCACTTTCATTGTAATTAATATAATTAAATTAAAAAATATATAGCTTTTATTCAAATTAAGTAAAAATTTCAAGTACTGAAAATAATTTTATCACGTTAGTGATCAGGGATGGAAAATTCAATACTAATTTTTTGGAGTAAACGGCAACTTTTACATTAGATTGCATAAAAACCTCACCATTGTACCCATTTACCGTACCTGATAGAACGTCTCCAAAATAACGAAAGAAAATGTGTTCGTGGTCTTCTGTTTGCAGAATATGTGTAGATATTCCTGTTCAATTTGAGCATCACGTTTTGTCTCTCATCGAGATTATAGGATGCTTTTGCATAGTTTATGTATGATTGTTTACAGACGAACACACACACACATAATTTTTGTTCTGCCATAATTTTTGTTCTACCATAACCAGTGACGGTCTTGACTAGCCAAATTTCTGTGCGAATAGCAAAATGTAGGATGGCTGGACAGATTTATTCCTAGTCCATACGCCATATAACACCACGTCTCGACTAGCCATAAATACATCGAGAGAATTTCTGCAAAATAACGGGAGAAATTGTGTTCGCGGTCTGCTGTTGGAGAGTACTTGCAGTTATTCCTATTCATTTTTATCATAATTTTTGTTGCAGTTCGCTGACCCGGCGAAGTTGCCGACTGGCCCTCTTTATCTTTACCATACGCACAAGAATACCGACAAGTCATTTTAGATACGGGTGTTGATCTCTATGTCGCCCTTCCAACCATGTTGCATAGAAAAACTTACTTTTAATTTTATATATGCGGCCCATTATTCGTCTTATTGCACTGCACTATTTACCTATCGATTATTGCCTTTGCCCCAAAAATAATTTTTACTCCATTTATTTTAAGTATTATTTAAAATAAACATGCATATTTTATCATTACTATCTATCTTAGAACTAATGCAAAACACTGTAAATTAGACATACATATGATAGAGAAATAAACCCTAATCTTAATTGAATAATTAACAAGATTTTGGATTCTGACTTTCTATTTTATTAATAATCTTTACTAAAATTCACAACTTTCTCTTGTATATATATGCTGCTACTTTATTTTTAATTCCTTTTTTTTTTAATCACCGATCACAGCTCAAACTGAAATTATTCCCCCTTTTTGCAGGAGTTCTTGCGAACCTACTAGATTCCTACTCTTAAAGGAGCTCTTTGAAGCCTATATTAAATTTCCTTAAGTCTAGGCCCTCTTTTTAACTAACACACGCCTAATTTGAACAGTAATTTGTTATTCTATTGTTTTCAACTTGTTTTTTTTATGTTTTGCTTATTACTTTTTTTTGGTATTGGCAATAATAAACACTCACACATGACACATTTGAGCACAATATCACATTAATTTAAATCTATTATTCTACTTATTATTTTTTCAATAACCTCTTATTCGGAATTGCTTCTATTGTTTAGGATATACTACAATTGAATGCGAAAGTACTGACTTTCTTTCTCCTTACGGTTTTGTTTTACTGTTTATTTTATTTGCTTATAGCTTGCGGACCAACATAAAATTAGTCTCTCCTTGGGGAGTACTTTACGGAATAGGAGCTGGAATTTTTCGAAAGTTTTCTTGATCCCAACGTTTCTTTCTTTCCGGTAATCTATTCATACAAATACTGAATTTAAAGCATTTAGCTGGCTATTCTATCCTAGCTCCCTTACCATGAACAAACCGCTTTACGGATTGGTGGACTTGCTCTTGGGTGAATAGCCAAATCTAAAAAAAATAAAGAAAAGGATTCTCTGCATCCTTGTTTCTTATACTGCTTTTATTCACTTCTTTCCACCTACGTTTTACTTTATACGACACAAAAGAAATCACTCTGAACAGGAATATCTACACTTATTCTTCAAACAGAAGATCACGAACACATGTTCTCTCGTTATTTTGCATACGCTCTCACAATGTGCGAACAAATTAGCACTACGTAACACTACGTCTTCACTAGCCATAAATCTGTTCAGCCATCGCACAGAAAAATAGCTAGTCAAGACCTCTTATGTTCATGGTTGCTTTATGTTCAAACAGAGTTGTCCGAACAGTAGTTCGCACAACTCTGTCCGAACAATAGTTCGCACAACTCTGTCATTACACAAACAAAATACACAGAAAAAAGCATGTATGTGTGTGTGCGCTCGTCTGTAAACACCCGTCAAACTCGATGAGACAAAATATGCTGAAACATATTTATGGGTAGTCAGGACGTAGTGTAGTTTAAGGAACGCTTTGTCCTCCGCTAAACCGATTTCAAAAACGTTCGTCTTACAGTAAAATAGCTATGTTACCATCACTGTGAATAATGTACGATATTAACATCAAAAGAGAATGAAAAGAAAGACATGACTTTAAAATCACGTAAGATTTAGACGATGATTTTTTACGTGTTTGTAATACATGACTTTTTAGATTGTCGACGAATAGAAAAGAGCACTAATTTAACATACTTTGCCTTCTATGATAAATGTAAATTGGAAATAACTGTAAGTTTCGTTTGCGTCAATAAATTTTACAATCAATCCTATAATAAAAGCAAATGTGGGACAAAGATTTAGTTGAGCTCTTGATTGTAAAGTACCAACAGCATGAAAACCTTTATAATGTTAAAGACCCTTTGTATGCAGATCGGGATAGGCGTTCAAATTCGCTTCTGGAAATATGTAACAAACTTAGAGAACTGAATAACAGCATTACTGTGGAAGAAATCAAAAAGAAAATCCATACGTTAAGATCACAATACATAAAAGAATCACGAGAAATTGGGAATAGGAAGCGTAGTGGTACTGAAGAAGGAGATGAGCATGAACCAAAACTCTGGTGCTTTCATAAATTAGATTTTTTAAAGCCTCATTGCGCCGTAAGAAAATCTGGGTTAAAAATTTCAAAAGTAAGTGCATACATATGTACATTGGTATAGTAGTTTTAGAAAAAAATATAACTGTTACACATTTTCTCAGATTATTACATACGGCGAACGCAATATGGAAAATGAATCTCCCATTGATTCAAACAATGAACCTTCAGCAAATATTAGCTATAGTAATAATAGAGTAAGTATTATTTTACAACTGCTATATTTCTTACGAAATATTCCCTCTTTGCTGAATGTACTCATAATTTTTACTACTAACTGGCGGAGATCGTTCTGAACTTTCCGCCTAAAGAGGACAAGCAATTGGAAAATTTCCATTTGAAGAAAAATTACCTACGTTGAATTTTTGTTTCTGGAAACTATAAACAAAACTTTAACAAAATATTGTCTTTTCAGAAAAGAACACTAAAGTTAGATGAGCGAATAGGCAACGTTACAAGTTTACTTGAAAACCGGCTTACGGAGAAAAATGATTATGACTGGCTAGGCAAGCAAGTCGTGTTCGAAATGAAATCAATTAAAAATCAAAAAATACAGCGCGATACCGCTTGGAAAATTCAAACAATTCTTCGAGAAGCTTCAATAGAAGATGCAAAAATTAATGAGAGTCAATCAGAACCTACAAGTGAACTCCACTCTGATACTCAATCAAGCTTTGGTAGCTGTTCATCGAGAGAACAACCGATGTGTTCATTTTCATCAGTTCGCAAAAAATCAGATGTATTTGACAAAACTGGTTCCAACATTCCAGTCCTTCCTGTTCGCCTAATAACAGCGAAATCGTATAACAGCTGCTCGACCTCACCAGATATATTGCAACAATCATTGGAAGGTCTAAAATACGATGAAGACTATCAATGTTTATAAGTAACTGCCTTTGCATTTTTGCAGCCATTAGTCATGAGAAAAATGTTCAGTCGGTAGAACTGGAGTGAGAAAACAAGGATGGCTCTGAATGGGTCAAAATATTATATATATATATATATATATATATATATATATATATATTTGTTTTTGTTTTATTTAATGGAGTCCTTATTTTAGGCATACATATGTATATACTCCCTTTCTGAATCCGCGAAATCAAGTGTTTTTTTTTTAATTTATTAAATTTAATTTAATTTATTAATAAAGAAAATCATATTGAAAAGAAAACACTTTGCAATGTAACTTATTTGTACTTAATTAGGGGTAAGTTTTGTATAACTATGAAAGTCTTATCGCTGGTTTTTTTACTTCTTTGTCGAGGGAGACTTTGGAAGAGAAGCGAGTACGCACTTTCATGTACTTCAAAACGTTTTGCTATCTTGTTCGTATATACGTGTGCGTATATATTCATACAAAATAAAATTCATTTAAGCCATAAGCCATAAATCTATAACCATCGTAAGTTTTGATGTTCGCACAGGGATTTGTATATTCATAAAGTATTACGTACTAGCCTAGTCTAATGCATCTGATATTGTAGTGCGCACTTGAATTTAGTATGCGAAAGGCACTTTAAATGCATATCTACTAGATTCAAAATTATTCAGTAATGCTCGTCAGTTATTAATCTAATTTATTTTCCATTTTCTAATAAAAAAAATATTAGTATAATTTTAAATTAAAATGATTATTATATACAGAAAACCACTTTTTCGTACAGAAAATCATTATTGTTAAAATCTGCGATACCACCTGTAAAATAAACAGTAAAGTGCGATTATTCTTTAAAACCTTCATTAAAAATTTCAGAACTACGTATCTCTTATCACCTAATAACACAGCTTTTGATTTATTCCCACGTTTTATATAGAAACGAATATATATTTTCATCTTTCTTTCATTACTTAATAAGCCTTTTTTTCGACATTCATACCAGTTTTCAATTAAATGTTCTGCCATTCTATATTTTCTTTGTCAAAGCGGTAAAGCATTTTCTAAAAATATACTGAAGTATTCATGTTAAATAAAGTGGGTTGTGGCATACATAATAAATTTTAATACACGAAACAAAAGTAAGTACATGAACCAGCCAGTTCGGTATATTCGGTAAGGTGTGTCATTTCACGTAGCCGCAAGTAACGAAAAAGATTTCAAAATGTCGATCAGCTGAATTGGGCATTGCCACTCAATCCGGTTTATTTTGAGGTTGGATTTGGGGCTACATCAGTATTACATTGTGCTGACGAATATATGCATGTGTATACTATACGAGGTTATTCTTGTGCCTGCTCGAATGTAATATTGAAGCCAGAGTCGCTTAAGGTAAGCTAAAATGTTAATGTAAAAATGAACAGATTTTGTAGCATTTAAACAGATTAACTTAAAAATTCTTAATTTGGGAGATAAAGCTTAAAATCTGATTTATATTGGATTCCTTAATTGCGCCTGAAGAAAATGTAATTTAAAACAAAAATTGGAAGACAGATAATTTTTTTATTTCCTAAAATCACGAATTGATTCTATTCATTGTGTAATGTATCTCATTCCAAAAGAAAATATGTTTCCTGTTTGGCTCGACCGCACAGGTTTATTCAAACTGTTTTATTTCTTATTATTATTTATAGAATTCATTAACATTATATTAAACTTATATTGTGGTACATCAGATGCCGACCAACATTTATTTATTTAATCCACGCCCATTTACTCAAATCACCACCACCAGCTTTTTCAAAAACATCGTATATACTTAAACTTTCTCCTGGTGGTATGCCATAACCTAATTGCAGTCCGTGAGGGTTTGAGGGTGTCTTACAGTCCATGTTACATTCCTTACGCAATACACTATCAACCTCGACCGATGAGAAAAATGCTACCGACATTGGTAAATCGTAAAGACCTAAACGAGATGAACAGAAGGAACGTGTAAGTAAATGCGTTACGTGCAATGCTAATGCAGCCTTGTAGGCGTATTTTTCCTCCACTAAATATCTTAGTTCATCATGAAAACTAAGACAAAATCGAGCTTTATCACCGAGAAGCCATCGCATCGAAACTAACATAAGATGAAGAAAATCTACAGCACCACTTTGTACCACCCAATTGATTCGTGTGGGTAAAAAACGATTCTCATCGGGTGTATTATGAGTTTCTAAAGCACGGCTAAGACGACAGCCTAAAAAAGGTGTCACAGGCTCATCCCTCGTTGCAATTTCTTCTAGGCAATTAAACATGGCACTTTCAGTACCACCGTCCCAGCAAGGCCTTTCGAATATTTCATCGACTGACTTATTGTTGGTAGATGCTAATTTTAAAGCCTCATAACCCGCATATCTATAATTTAAGTTTATCTTGTCATTATAATGATCACCTACATATAACATACTAAATTATAAAAAAAACTTGCCCTCTGTCTTCATATTCTTCTCGAAACTCCTTTCTTAATTTATAAACCTTTCTACCTTTAGTTATAGCAAACATTTTCTTGGATTTGGAGCGCGCTTCAGTTGCAGAAAATGTGGGATTGAATTGTTTAAGTAAGCCTTCGGCGAAATTTTGGCCAGCCCCATAAATTCGAGCATAATTTATTACTTTTGCATGGTCTCTTGATATACCAACTGCTTTTGCTGTTACAGAATGCATATCAGTGCCATTGGATTTTGTGCCACTCAATGTCATCCAACCTAAAGGAGTGGCACCATGTACACCGTAAGCAAAGGCATCTCCTAATACAGAAGCTATCCAAAGTTCCTGAGAATCAACATCTGCTCCCACAATACGGTAATTAGGCGGTGCTTGAACCATTGCTCGTAGTTCCGATCCTATGCGTTCTTTTTGCGAATTCGAGGCCGTCATCCATGTCGATTCCATGGCCCTGCGTGTTAAGGTTCCGCAAGTAACCACCTGTGGGCATATAGCACCATATTCATAGTTTTGACTTCGTAAATTTTCCGGCAACTCTTCAGGGGCTAGCCACACCACTAACTGCCCCATTATACGGTCTCTATTATTACGCCAATAGGACATCATACGGGCAATCTCAATTACCCGTCTAGCAATATTGTTCTCTGACGCTCCACTACTAAGCACGTTGTCTGAAAATTTGTTAATAAAGTCTCTTGATAAAGGGTTGCCTACTCTTAAAGACTTTCCATTTTTGTGCGGAAGTTTAAGGAAAAAACAGCAATTATCTAAAACTGTATTGCACCAAACTCCGGATCCTTTATAAAGACCTTCGGTCCAATCCTTTTTATTAACTTTGCTATAGAACTCTCTTTTACCAAGTTTACTATCTAATTCCTTTTGTAATCGATCAAAAGCGTAATCACTTTCTTCCTCGGAAGCACACAACTGAGCAAATTCCGGTACTGGACATTGCGCCACTAATTGTTCAATTGGTATACGAGAGGATCTATTGTACTCTGCTTCACTGGCCTTTGTAGTAAATGGCACTAAAAATCCCCAACCGTGTTCCCTGATATAGTGTAATGGAAATCCTTCCCAACAAAGTGACAGTAGCTTTGGAGCAATTTGCATACCAGTGCTTATTTCAGACGGCCCAGGATTCCATTCTGTAGTGATATCATCTCTTTCTGGCTTCTGACATAATTTTCGATACCACGCTGGATAACCAGGCAATAAAGGACGTCGGGCAGGCAACTGATCTTTTAGATCATATAAATATTTAAATTTTTCATATAAACTCTTTTCTTCATTGGTAAGCTCGTGATGTTCGTAGAAATTTGAAATTTCCCCTTTACATTTCTTTGATTTGCTCTTAGTTGCTTTCATTTTTAATTCCTGTGTTGTCCAATCTTCATCCCATAGCCATAAATGTTGTTTGTATTGTTCATCCTTCATTAAACTACAAGCTTCATCAGCTCTTCTAGCCAAGTGATATTTAGCCTCAATACTAAGATCTTTATACGTTAAATCCGATTCATCTAGGTAACGCAGCCAATTCTTGTTAATGGGTAAATAAGCTGAACCCATTTCTAACATGCCCGCCAAAGTAACAGGATGTGGAAATCTTTCTTCAAATAAAGGCCACAGCTTCTGCAAAATTCTGTGTGTAGCAGCGACATCGTTGGAACAATAACTCATCAATGTCTGGAATTCTCGGCGAACATCTTCTAATGTCCCTTTCACAAATATATTACGTTCATCTTTGCATATTGCAAGTCCACCACAATATAAACGATGTACTTCACTTAAACTATTCAAGGAACTTTGACTTAACCAAACTAAATCTTCTGGGGCAGGGTCTTTTTTAGATTTCATTAGTGCACGCTGATAGCTGGTGACGCCACTTACACACACATGCAAAGACATGGTATCCAAGAAACGAACCTTGGTATCATGCAGAAAATACTGCTCCTTTAATCTAGCTCGATCGTACGACACATTATGACCTATTACAATTTTTTCATCCCCATCACCCAAGGGAATTAATTCAGCCGAAGTATAATGAGGAATTTTTTGTTTAACTTTCATTTCCATAAACACATCAGCTAACCGTGGACTTACCCAAGAGTACCAGTACTGACTGCCAACAGCAGTAGCTAATGTCGGCATAGCACCATCGGTCATACAAACTTCGACATCAAATATTAAACCATTTTCATGCGGAAAGTCCACAGGTGTAGATTTACCACTTTCTGTATCATAGACTGTCCAACCACGTCGAAAAACCCAATTTTTTGGTTTACTTGGTAATGCTTCAAGCTTTACCAATGTTTTAAGCAAATCCATGTATGGATTAATTTGCTGTTTTCCTATTTCTAAAAAATGTTCTTCAATATTATTACCTTTTAAAAGAGGCAAATTTAAATTAATATCTCTCATTCTTTCCTTGCTATTAATATCAATACCATGGCGCTGTAAATCTTGGATCATTTTAGAAATTTTGCTTTCAATATATTTATTTGACGATCGGGAAAATTTCGGAAACAATTGTTTATGAAGATTATCTGAGAGCATTTGAATCTTAATCAAATTTTCGTTGTATTCCGTGTTATTAACGGTCACCTTTTCTCTAATAATAGCATCACACTTTTCATCATTTTTTAAATTTTCCCCTTCAACGACTTTGGCCTTCTCTGTTGTATTGTTTTCCCGCCTTATTGATATTACTGGAATATTATCATCCTGTTGCTTATTTTGTATTTTGGTGCTTTCTTTAGCTTTTGCTTTCTTTGGTATATTTATTAGAGCTTCTTCTTTACGGAATATTTTCACTTTGCTATTTGGAGCTTTTTCTTTACGGAATATTTTCACTCTACTGTTTGGAAAAACTTCTTTAGATAATTTGGAATAAAATCTTGGAGAGTTCATGTTGCTAGCTATTTAATAAATTACTTTTTGCTAAAGTGCAACGAAAGAAACTAAAAAAAAACAATGCAAAAGCTGGTGTACGACGGGATGTTCGGAAAGGTAATCTCAATCCTACAATAAAAACAAGATGAATTAGATATCAGGCATGTAAAATTGGTACTGTTATTAAGAATGAATATAAAACTACACACAAACAAACATTACACTACGTCTTGACTAGCCAAAAATTTGATCTTCTGTTTGAAGAATACGTCTAGATGTTCCTGTTTAGTTTGAGCATAATTTTCTGTCTCTCAGCGAGATTTTATGGATGCTTTGGCATAGTTTATGTAAGAGTGTTTACAGAAGGGCGCGCACACGCATACATACTTTATATTTTAGCTTTGTGTTTTGTTTGTGTAATGTCGTATCGTTGTGCGAACTATTGTTCGGACAACTGTGATTAAGCGTGAAGCGACCATTAACAGCGTCGGTCTTGCAAACAGCAATTTGAGCTATAGCTGAACAGATTTATGGCTACTCAAGACACCATGTTAATTGCTTTTACACTACGCATCTTAACGCTGTTAATGGTCGCTTTATGTCGCTTCACGTTCAAACAGAGTATTCCGAATAATAGTTAGCACAACTCGGTTATAAAATTAATAATACAAAATACTCAGGCCAAATAAAAAGAATGTATGAGTCTGCGCTCATCTGTAAACACCTGTACACAAACTGTGCAAAACTACACGTATTCTTTAAACAGAAGATCACGAACACATTTGCTTTAGTTATTTTGCAGGCGCTTTCAATGTGCGCACATTTATGGCTAGTAAATTCGTAGTGTTATGAAGAAAAGCATTCAAGGCATTACATTCAAGGCAAATTGATAACAGGTAGACTCAACGGCGAATGCGAAGTGTTTACGGCTTCTTTGAGTGTGTCAAACTCTATATATAATATAAATTTTTATATTGAATTTGACATCCAATAACTTTAAAAAGTACTCAGAATTTACCTGTTTAGTCTACCCCAAGGCATATATAAACAGAATACCCAACAATGACGTTTGAAAAAGCGTATTATCAGGTGTTATGCGTTTTTACGTACAAAACTTTAAGTTAACCCGATTATATGAAAGAGATAGGTAAATTAGAAACGATAAGGTTTTTTATCTCTTTCATATAATCGAGGTAATGTTGTTGTAAGTTGTCGCGTCTAGTTAGTAGTCTATGTATGATATTACATATAAATCATATGTGGCAAACCACAGGGTAACCAGAGGTGAAGACTTTGACACAAAAAATAAAAAACTCAGTTTTTTTAATATGGGTTCTGTTAGAAAGAGACAAATATAGCATTTTGTGACGAAATACAGGAAAACGCGGCAAGAAAATCAAAATAAAAACAAAAATCTAAAAACAAAACTAAGGCTCTGAGGGAACGAGACGGATAGAGAAAAAGATCACTATACTGTCGCTTCCCACTGTTTACTACTTTGTGACTGTCATTTGCTTAAGCAAAGTACGAACACAAAGTAACTTTGTGGTACGAAATTGATCGCACATTCCGTACGAAAACAGCTGTGTTATAGATACATACATTAACAAACAAGCTGCAATGGAGGACGAAAGTGAAATTTTTTTTCTAAATTTAATAGAAAAAAAAAATTTTTTGTATCAAAAAAGAGACGCATTTTATTATAATCGCAATTCAAAAGAACGAGCATGAAAAAAGTAGCACAAAATTGCAAAAAAATTTTTATTGTTTATAAGTTGAGTGATGCACACCGCTGTAGTTTTTAGTACTTTTGGCCAAAATTACACAAGCACCAAAAATTGTGTATTTTTTTCGAAAATTTCTTAAACCTAATAAAAATAATTATTAATTTGTATATGAATGGTATTAAATATACAAAATATATCTATTCAACACCTTTTTGTTAACGAATTTTATTTATTCTAAAAGAAAATATGTTTTTGGAAAAGTACGAATAAAGCAAATGTGCAACTGTGGCATTATAGTTACCAGGCTCATGTTATTACAATGTAGCCACCTAAAAGTCTTCAATAATTTGCTTAAGCATTTGACAGGCTTTTCGTTCAATTTTTGACATTAGCACAGGGTAACCAGAGGTGAAGACTTTGACACATAAAAAATAAAAAACTCAGTTTTTTTACTATGGGCTCTGTTAGAAAGAGACAAATGTAGCTTTTTGTGACGAAATACAGGAAAAAATACAGGCAAACACGGCAAGAAAATCAAAATAAAAACAAAAATCTAAAAACAAAACTAAGGCTCTGAGGGAATGAGACGGATAGAGAAAAAGATCACTATACTGTCGTTTCACCTCTGTTTACTACTTTGTGACATTAGCTTAAGCTACCTTAAGCATATTATAGTTGGGCCTTTAATGTTTTGGATTTCGTATTCATGTTTTGTAACTACAAAAATTAAACAACAG
The DNA here is from genome assembly GCA_963932375.1 of Phania funesta. Lineage (NCBI taxonomy): Eukaryota > Metazoa > Arthropoda > Insecta > Diptera > Tachinidae > Phania > Phania funesta. The sequence goes on along the minus strand of OZ010653.1, from coordinate 93,631,507 downwards.
AACGGCACAGCTTAGAACGATCGCAGACGAGGAGTACCAGAAAGTCAGGGCTAATGAGGCATTAATGTCCGCGTTTACGCTTTCACTATTTCGCTAACAAATGCTATTACATGTCTACTAGTGGCTACCAAGAGGAGTTAATGGAGTAGCATAAATAATATAAGCTATAATATCCATGGACTATTATATTGTCTGATAAGCACGAAAGAATACAAAGATTGTAGAAATGTCGATACAGTTGAATTTTAGTACATCCACTCAATATGAGCTAATTGAGTATCCAGGATTGGTTAAAAATACAGATAAAATGATTAGCACGTTAGGTGGCATAACCAAAATATCCAGAGTAAGTCTATGGAAATTCAATTAGTACAAAATTACCTAAACAAGATAAATCTTTAGGCTTTAGGAGGCGATACTAAACGTTTGGAGTTACGTTACCATCCGGATAATCCATTTAATAAACCTTTGAACGGTGAAAGTAGCAAACGAGCTGGACTTTTATTGTCAATAAAGGTGCGAAAGTCTAAACGTGTTCCCAATAAACCTCCACAATATTCAATTCAAATTATGGGATATATAAATAAAAGTTTTACTTTCGAATGTAAGTAATTATTAAAATTATTAGTTAAAATAAATCTTTATATATATGGAGTGCATAATTCGTGTTGCATGAAATGGCCTTAGAGTATTATCTTCCTATAGTTGCGGTTCGATTTCTGTAGCTAAATAGTTGAAATTATTCCTTAATAGCATAACACCCTTTCATTAATAATTAGAAATTGGCTAGGTTAATTGCTTTGTAATATTAATTAAAAAAAGGTATACTATCTTACTGAATGATTATATCCCGCTCGCTACTCACCAACAAAGTTCCAAAAGGGGGCAAAACTGCTATTGATAGTGTGTAACAAGTTCTTCCACTCGTCCTCGTACGCCACATACTATATCGTCCAAAAAGTCAAGTTTCTGAATAAGATCCTGAAAGCTGTCGACACATCCTGAGATATTATGAGAATAATTTTGAAGATATTTTCAGCACAATTGTTAATTCAAAGTTATGATGACACATATCTACACACATACATACATATGTTTAAGCCGTCATCAGACAAATACTGTGGTTGAAACCGAACTTATCAAGATTTTTTTTTTTTTTTTATTAGAATCTGATTTTTTTTTCTAGCAAAAATTTTCTGTACATTCGAGATGTAATAAATTCAAATTAACAAAAAATTTTTATTGAGTATGTATGTACATATGTATATATTGAACATATCAATTAATGTATATCTGCATATTTACATACTACTAATAATAAAACTGTAACAAAATTATATTTGTACATGAAATATTTTCTTAATGATGGTGTAGATATTCATCGGTTTAGTTAAACGTTAATTTTTCGCAACAGTTCTGATCACACCTATTTTTAGTTATACTATTCGTACTAAATATAACGTTTGAGGACTCTCGGTGTTAAAGGTTTTATCAAGTTACAAATTTCATTTTTGTTTCAGCTCTATGTGATTTTCAATATTTACCTTTGGCCGTGGATGCAAACTCGTCTAACGGTGGCTTACAAAATGTGTTGGATGCAGTAGTGCCGAAATCGGTCACAGATTTAGATTATTTTAAGTATGTTTCTTATTTGTATTTTTCTAATATTCCAGACATTATTTTTTTTTTTTAATTTCATAGTCATCAGGGCATACAGCTAATGGCTATACCAACAATTTTTGCCCGTTCAGATATTGTACATACCGCAATATTTCGTGGTGATTTTTCGAAAGAAGATGGTCAGAATGAAACATTGGGTGTGTTAAGTAAGTCCAGTTACGAAAGTCGTGATATGGTAACCTTTAATATGGTGGACACATTTCCTACCAGACCAGATCCACAAATTTTAAAGAAAATGAAAGTCAAATACGTTTCCGATGAACAGTTGCAAAAAGTGAAAAAGGTATGTCAAATAAAACTGTATAGATGATCAAAAGTACATATTTAAAATGTATAATTTTAATTTATGAAGCTTTTTGAAGAATGCCCAATATGGACACGCATTGCACTGCTATATGAGTCAGGAATATCACACGATAAACTTAAATGTATCACGCCCTCAATAGCGTATTACTTTACTACAGGACCTTGGCGTACCATGTATGTACGTTACGGCTATGATCCCCGCAAAGATTTTAATTCCCGTTACTATCAGACGTTTGATTTTCGTTTAAGATTTAGATCTGGTGTATCGGAATTTGTATGTTTTTCGTTTAAATGCATGTTTTATAAAACTAAATTCATTTTATATAAAATATTAAAGGTATCGGATCGCAAAACAACCATTAAAAAGCTGCAAGAAAATCCCTATGAAATAAATGCTTTAGTTCAAGATATCAATTACCCCTACTTTGATGAACATAAATTGCCGAGGTCGAGGCAATGCATGATGAGAGTAAGACTATAATTAGGGTACTAAATATAAAATTTATATAAAACTTTATCTTGTTTAGTACTGTGACATACGTATTATCAAAATCCAAGAGATGTTAGAAAAAATTCCGTCGCCCTTGGCAGGAGCCATATGTAATGAACGCACTGGCTGGTTACCTCAAGGCTTTGATAGTCAAGTACGTCAAATTGTTAGTAATTCCATAAAGGAATTACTTAAAAATTACTATCGCAGAGAACAAATTCACGCCGAAGTGGATTCATATGAAAATGAGGTGGGTTTATAAAAACTGGTTTTAATTATGCATGTTTAAAAATCATTATTCCTTTGTAGGAAAATGAAGATGGCGAAGAAGAATATGATGAAGAAATCGACGATAGCATAATAAATGATGAACAATTTGTCGAAATTTTAGATGATATGCAACTAGAAGGCGACGAAAATGCGTAAAATACTTTCAAAATGCATGTGCAAAGCAGACGATAAGCATAAGTTCTTTATTAATTTAATAAATTCTAATTCATTTTGTTAATTACTACAAATAAAATATACTTTTTAAGAAAACGTTCTAAATGCCGTTTTTATTAAAAATCAATCCAATTTGTAATTAATCGCTTAAGGTTTGCACCTGTCTAAGAAACGAGGATACAAGCATACCTCCCGAATATGATAACGGTTAAGCAGCCAACAGAGCAAACGCTCCAAACCCAAGCCATAACCGCCATGGGGTTGAGCACCATAAATACGTTGATCGGTATACCAATAGTAAGGCCTTGGATCAATTCCTTCGCGTTCATAACCCATAAGTAATTCCTCATTATCGAAAATCCTCATGGATCCGCCAACGATTTCACCAACATTAGGCAACAAAACATCAACACTCTCCGTAAGTTCACGATCTTCGGGGCAAGTGGACATATAGAATGATTTAATATTTTTGGGAAAACGGCATAACATGATTGGCTCATTTATGGTATCAGTCATTTTACGTTCAGGAGCCTCCGGTATATCCTGAAGAAGAACACATTAGGGATTCTAAAGTAAACACATTTAATACAACTTACTTCACCGAATTCATAGAAAGTTCCATCTTCTTTGCTAACATTGTTTTCTTTCAACCACTTTATAGCGTCAGTATAGTTCATACGTTTGAAAGGTTTTTTCGGAGCTTTAAATTCAGGATTCAACTCATGAACTAAATGACCCCAAGGCGACTTTAATACACGATCAACCACATCGCACACGAGATCTTCAAGACGATCTAATAAGTCGTCGAAAGTGATAAAGGGGCATTCAGCTTCAATGTGAGTATATTCAGCCAAATGACGTCTGGTACGACTTTGTTCTGCTCGATAGCTTTGAGCAATGCAAAAAACATCACCCAAAGCAGGCAAACAAGTTTCTAAATACAATTGAGAACTTTGAGTCAGGTAAGCCTCTTCACTGCAATGTTAAACAAAATCAAAACTAATCTTGTATCTCTACAAAAATTTCATGCGAAAACTTAATTCGATTACATATGTGTTATTTATTATTGTTTAATAAATAATTGAGTTATAATGTAGTGTATCCCATTACCTGAAATATTGTAATTTAAAGAGAGTTGAACCACCTTCTACTTGCGTTTGCACTAATGTTGGAGGTGTAACTTCACAGTAACCACGATCAAAGTAATGGGCACGGAATGCTTGCATTACAACGGAGCGCATTTTTAATATTTTAGATGTGTTCTCGCCTCGAATCATAATATGCCGATTATCCAATTGAACATCGGGATGAGCCTCTTCATTGAGGATACTTTCAGCACCACCAGCGGGAGCCAAACCAATTAATTCCCAATAATCTACATGCAACTCATGACCCCCTGGAGCCTGTAATATAACAAATTTATTTTTTGTAGGTTTTTAAATTAAAATAACTTACCGATTTACCTTCAGGAACTGTTTTCAGTGTACCATACAATTGTATTGAACTCTCAGTAGACAGTGTCAAAGCATCATATGTCTGACACAAACGATCATTCAAAACACATTGCAAGAATCCAGTGCCATCACGCAAGGTAATAAATATTAAACCTTTACCTTGGCGTCTTAAACGATGAACCCAACCGTAGATTTTTACACGTTTTGACCTATTTTCTGCGCCTTCAAAAATTCGAATTCTCTCGGCAGCTGGCCAACTAGGATCTTCAAAGATTACAACTTTTTTTGCCTCATCTAAATTTTGTTTCCGTTTCTCGGCATCTTCAGTTTCGCGTTTATCTTTATCAGCGTTCCTATAACTTTCACGTATCCAAATCTTTTGTATTTTCTTAAGTTGTGACTTAGCAGCTACTTCGTATTTTTCGGTAGCTTCGGGATCTTTGCTATCGACATATATAACAGGAAAAGGTTCCTTGCCAATATGTCTCATGGCTTGTAAAATCGTTTTGTAAGGCTTCAATTCAGAACCATTACCATTTTCGTCGCTACCTGTCTTTTCAGAAGTGTATATCTCCCCTAAATTAAAAACGATTTGTGTAAGCATGTCTTTTTTGTAGAATACATAGTATTGATGTGTCACGGTGCCACCTCAACAGCGTGCACATTAGGGACCTATCTATCATTATTTTGGAACTCACCTAATGTTAAATTGGCCATCTCTTCAGAAGGCATTATATTACAATGTTTTCTAAAAAAATTGTGATTTTTAATTTATTTTTCCGATAACAACCAGATTCAATGTACTTATATGCAGCAAGGTTTTACTTTTTGGCAAGGTGGAGAACAACCAATCCGAAAGAATAACACGAGGCGAGTTGAAAACAAGGCAAATTTAAATTCGCCTGGATTTAAAATAAACACTACCAAGGCATATATAACTAGGTGCCACTGCTACGACAACAAATACAACAATACAACAACAGCAGGCAACTTTGTATAATCAATGATTACTGTCAAAAACATGTGACAACAAAAAGCAAATTAAAAGGAAAATAGTTTAAAAAAGGTTTGTTGGTAAACTAAACCAAACACTTTGACATTAACAAAATGTAAACAAAGAAAAATGAAATGTTAGCAAAAAATAATCACCTGCAGTAGTGATGCCACCTAGTTAAATATGCCTTGAACACTACCAGTGTTGCCGATTTCGGTCCAGTATGAAGAAAAATTCTCCTATAATGAATGTGAAGTTTCATATCATCTTTACCTAGCGTTTACACATGCCACTAGGAGTTCGAAAAACTCAATACACTCACACATTTCCACTAACACATTTACATTTTTCGCAATGGCAGCTAAAATTGCATGCGAGTGAAAATTTGGCATTTGCATGCCACTAAATGTCAAAACGATAGACAAAGTTACCCTGTTCAATATTAAATGTAAATTTACTGGATTGCGGTTAAATTGTAATTAAAGTTCTACCTTTTTAAATGCATTGCTATGATTTATTTCTTAAATTGCGCATAAAAAAATGCAAGTTTGTTAATTAAAGAGCAATAATATTAGTAATAATAATAAAATATTACTATTAATAATAAATGTAAATCGTTTCCCCAAAAATATGCCTATATGGTGAACTCGGTAACTCTATTTTAAAAAGAAAACAAGAAGTTAAAATGGAATAAAAATTGAGCCAACAGATTATTCAACAAATTATTTAAATCTTTGACATTGTCCTCCCAAATTGTTCTTTCTCATTTCCTGGTAAAATTTTTTTTAATTTAAAAAGTAAAAAAATGTTCTGAAGTTTACGCTTCGACGACATTTTAAAAATGAACTTACACTTGCATGTGTAAACACAAAAACGAATGTCATGAGATTCGACTATTTCGAAGAATTTTTCGTAGACAATACGTACACAACAATTGCATGCCACTACTTGCATTTGTAAATCCAGCGTTAGGTTATTGCCTACAAAATACTCTGCAGATTATTTTTTTTTTATATAGAAGAAATGATTTAAAACTAAAGAATTACAAATCAATTTCTGCTGGCAATAAAAGCTGTTAATTGAAATAAATTTTGACAGGCACTACGTGTGATCAACCTGAATACAAAATCTTGAACATGTACGTGCATGTCTTTGCGAGACTATTTTCCTTATACTGTCTACACACGTATGAATTGTACGAGTTATTTGTTCAAGCTCGACGTCTTGTTACAAGTTAATATGTACATAAAACTGGAGCATTGCGAGATTAACTATACAATTTAACATTTTAAAATAGATAAGCCATGAAGACCTAACATTCGATTCCAGTATTGGAACTAACAATAATCCCTCTAGGTAGGGCCTTCTTTTTACTTTAGTTACCATCGGACAGTTGTCATAATGGTATTACCAGGGAATACTTGATCTAACGCTGGGTTTACAAATCAAGTAGTATCATGCAAATGTTGAATACATATTACCGACGATAAATTCTTCGAAATAGTCGAAGCTCTTGCAATTTGCTTTTTAGTTTACACATGCAAGTGTTAGTCCAATTTCAAAATGTCGTCGAAGCTTTGGAACTTGCCCAAACACAGGATAGACTACAGGTAAGCTCACCAGCAAAGCTGAGTACTTTTTGTTTTAAATTTATTGGATGTTAAATATCATTTAAAAAATATGTTTCGTCATTTCAGTTAATCTTTTATATATGGAGATTGACATTCGCAAGGAAGACGAAGCCGCTTTGATTTCGTTCGTGTTATCAATTTGCTTTGCTGAGATATTATTGGGGAATAATTGTTGCTTTATGTAATGAAATAAAAAAAAAAACGGCAAAACCTATTTGACAAATGTGTCGCCGATGAGTAGAAGATTTCTTCGGCCGGGCAGCACGTAACAATTTGCCGGCTCGACGAGACGCACATGTTATTAAGAAAAATTGTTTAGTTGTCGTGCCGTGATAACCAAATTTCTTTAATAACCAAAAATAATTCGCAGGATAAGAATAGATGCTGGACATCCTGCCAATGGAAATATAACCTGTAAAAATTCACCATACTGGCGCTGCGGCTCAAAACATTTTTGGGTAAGTGTGTATTTATATGTACATACATTAGGGGTGCCAGAAGTCTGAACCCATCGACCAGGTCCCTTATAATACAAATCACAAACGAACATTATTTAAAAGTTAAAATAATTCCTGCATGACCTACTTCGTGTTCATCTTCATCTTGAATGTCCTTTGCAAAATAGCTACATTTCACAAAACATATTTTTTTCATACTTGAGTATGTGCCCAATAAAATTCGTTGTAATTTATGGAACTGGTGATCATAGAGCTCGGAAAATACCGCAACTTTTCTTTTATCAATATGTCTTCGGACTATATTGATGACAATGGTAGAACTGAGGTCTTGCTTGTCATTAAAAACTCTTGTTGTTGAAAACAGGAATCATTTCAACTTCTTTGGTTTCTACCAAAATTATTTGAACCTTAAAACGGTTTACAATTGTATCGGGAATCGGGAAATGGTGGTGAAAGTATTCTGCTAGGGAATGCATAGTTTATTCTTGATTTGATATTCCGACAGGGTGTTTTGATGTAGAATTTTGGAACGAATTTCCGTTTCATAGTTTCATCATCTACCGGTTACTAATGCTTACAATTTCATTTGGATTTTCATCTTGAGAATGGTCAGTTTGAACTGCCACAGAAACTGCTGATTGGTCGTCATGCTCTCCGGCATTTAAGTTTTTAATCTTTAGTGTTTCGTTTAGGGTGAATCCAAAATTGTCTAGTGTGTTTATCTCACAATTTTCACAATCAATTCGGCTGAGAAAATCAGCTATTTTATTTTCTTTCCCAGCAATGTAATCGATTTTCGCATCATATTCTCCTAACTGAACCAAGCAACGCTGCAATCTTGGGTTTATGTCTTTGCCTGAATTCTTTGCTTGCAACCACTTTAGTGGTTGGTGATCTGTTTGTAGATCGAACTCTCTTCCGAAAATGTAAGGCCTGTAGTATTTCACTCCCCAGACTATCGCCAATAATTCCTTTTCGATAGTAGAGTAATTTCATTCATGGTTGTTCAAGGTTCGCGATGCGAACGAAATTGGAAGGCCCTCCTGAGTCAATACTGCGCCAATTTCAAAATTGCTGGCGTCAGTAATAAGCTTAAAGCGCATTTTTGAAGTTAGGATATCTCAGAATAGGAGGATTCGTTATGATGTCTTTTAGTTTCTCAAAGCAACGACATAGTTTGGGTCTCTTATGTTAACCTTTTCATTTTTCTTCAGATATTTTACCATGGGGTATGCTATTTTGGAATAGTTTTTTATAAATTTCCTGTAGAAACCTGCAACGCCCAAAAAGGACTTAATTTATTTTTGCGTTGTCGGGAGCTTCCATTTTTGAATCACCTCAACCTTACTTAGGTTTAGCTTTACACCTTCAGGTGTGGGAATATGCCTTGAAAATACGGTTTCTTTTTTTAAGAAATTGCATTTGTTAATTTGAATTTTGAGTCCCGCTTCTCTTAATTTGTTAAATATTTTTCTCGTGTTTTCTATAAGTTCGGATAGAGATGTGCTAAATATCAGGATGTCGTCTAAATAGACGACACATATTTTATTTATGTGATTACGGAGCACAGAATTCATAAGTCGAAGGGGCATTTTAAGCGCAAATGGCATTCTTATGAACTCAATGTCCGAAAGGGGTGCAAAAAAACCGGTATTTTCATGTAATTTTCCTCCATCAAGATTTGATGGAAACCTTTAGCAAGGTCAATAGTGGAGAAATACTGGGCTTTGCCCAACTTATCTAAAATTCCATCCATATTGGGAATAGGGAATTTATCATTTATAGTGACTTCATTCAGTTTTCTATAATCAACAACGACTCGCCATTTTTGGACGCCGGCATTGTCGATTTTCTTAGGTACTATCCACAAAGGGCTATTATATGGCGAATTACTTTCTTTAATTATGTTCTGTTTCAACATCTCTTTTATCTGATTTTCAATTTCTTTTTCATGTATTTGCGGATAACAATACATTTTGGTATAAATCGGGTGGTCTGTTGTAGTTATTATTTCATGTCTTTATCGCCTTCTTTATAAAATAGCTTATTAAATTCTTGTAATAGATTTTTAAGCAGTTTGCTTTCTTCAGGTTTCAAATGCTCTAAATTTAAATTTTGCTAATCGCTGTATTTAAGTGCACAAATATCCTGTCTATTGTATGGCTGAAACTATCAAAAGGTATGGTATTTCCTAAAGTGGTAATTAATTTGTTCTCTACATCAATCTTAGCTTTAGGAGGGATGAGAAAATGTTGGCCTATTATAGCTGAATAATTTTTGGTATTAAAATCGATAACTTTCCAAGAGAAAGTTCCAAAAACATAAAATTCTCTAGGTATGGGGGTAATTATTTTATGTGTCACCTGATTAATTCCATTTATTGTTTGTTACCAAAGAGGTGTAGTAAGCTTTTGTTTAGGGATTGAATTGTCTAAAACTTTTTTTGTTAATTATGAGGAATTTATGAGGCATTTAATTTTCCTATTACCAACTGTAAGGGTTATTATGGGCAATCTGCAGGAAGAGGAATTGTGGAAAAATTTACATTCTCCTCCTCGTGCAAATTACCGATATCCATCGGTTCGGGTTGTTGGTTTGAAAAGTTTGTTTGACGGGTTTGCCTACTGTTGTGGTAAGAATTTCGGGATTGCTCTGATTGCCTTGAGTTTTGGAAAAAAATTGCATTCGATCTCGGTTGTGAATCGTTCTTCCTATTAAAGTCTGCAATTTGATTGGGGTAGTTAAGGTTTTGTTGTTGTGGAAAGTTCGATCTCAATTGTGAATCGTTCTTCCTGTTAAAGTTTTGTTTTTGAGGAGGTCGAGTGGTACTACGTGTTTGTCCTTCAAAATGAAATTGACTTTTATTAGAGATTTTTTATGGTTATATGAAATGGCCCTACTGTCGTCTAACAGCTTTAATTTTGTATACCTTATGATTATTAATTTAAGCTTTCGTTTTCATTTACATGAGCTCAATTGGCCCGTCAATTTTCTCTAGTAGTATATCTACCAGATCTCTCTCCACATTTCTTGGTCTGTTATACCAGGTTTTAGTGTATCACACAAGTTATATGTCATTAATATCAAATTTACAATTTTCAAAAATATTAAATATTTCTCTTAAGTTAAAAATTTCCGCTTGTAGAATTTTTGACTTCATTTCTTTCCATGAAGCACCATTTTGCAGTTCCTTCATTCTTCGGCCATCGTTGCCTTGGAATTTTTTATCTCCCACAATTCTGAGGCAAAAGTGCGTTAAGTTCACGGTTGTTCCACACAACGGCAGATTTGCTTCCACTGCGTTAATAAATGATCTTGAGTTGTGATTTTCAGAAAGAGGTTTCAAACGCTGAAATTGCTCAATGACGTCCTTTGCGGTCATGCTGAACTGGTAACCTTCTTGTTGGTAACTGAGCAGCTGTCAGGTTGTTTTGTATTTCTTGCTGTTGTTGTAGTTGCAGCGTTAAACTTTGCATTTTCTGCTGCTGTTTCTCGATGACTTCCTGTTGTTGTCATATTGTATTTTCCTGTTGCCGCAGTACTGCTTCCATTTCTTCAGTCATTTCGCTTTGGATAAGTTGGCGGTTTTGGTCAAAAGTTTATTTGCGGCTCATTAATTTAGTTTGTTATAGTATTGTTTTATTTTGGTTATTTCGGTGAGATGATTGATCTTTGTTTGGTTCACTTTATTTTTTTGTTTTGTGAAAGAAATATTCTTTAAGTGTAATTAATTGTAATAGTTATATCTAATTATATTTGTTTGTTCTTCAATTTGTGTAGGTTCGATTAATATCTTTCGATATTAATTTCGCGACTGCGCCACTTACGTGTTACTTTTGTATCACTTTAGAAATAAAGCAAATAAATTCAAGTTATACAAACTTTATTTGATGAAATGAATCTTAAGACTAAATTACTTACAAATTCTAAGTTCACTCATTCCCAATTCGTTTATGAAGAAGAGCAAAGATACTCGTATAATAATGAGAGAATGTGTAAAATAGAAATATGTATGTATGCATGTATGTATGTATGGATGTACATATTTGGATTGCAAAGATGCGGTTCCGCTTTATCAGCAAAAACGACAAGTGCATAAATATAGTAAAAAGAAGATATGGTTAAGAATTTAGGGGAAAAAAGGTGTTAGGTTGCGTCTGGAACCTCAGGAGGTTATTGTCCTGCGGAATTCAATAAAACCGGCTTTGCTCTTTTAAGATTTTTTTTTATTTTTGCCTAGAGTGAATTCACAATTTTTTCAAAAATATCAGTTGTGTTAGTAATAATGTTTGCCTTGTCGCGATTTGATTTAAAACAACCACATTGATAATCAGCTTTAAGACAGAGGTGACTGAAAAACTTTTTATTTTACTTGTTATAGGACATTTAATTTTTAAATGCAATGTCCGCAGAAGAAGTAACAATTCACTCACTCTTCGCATAAGCTTCTTCGATTATAAGACATGATTAAATACTTGAAAGTTAGGCCTCCCACGACTTTGATTGAGATTAAGATACTCCCATCACCGAAAATTTTAAATATTTGACAGCTTTTAGCACCGTGAAGGGCTTTTCCCTCCTTTTTTTAAGTCAGTTAAAAATGATTTTCGGAAATAATATTAATCAATTTAAGTTAAAACATCTTTTTTTACAAGTTAGGTTTTGAATCGTAATTAGTGAGAAAATAAGTTTTGGCCGCCCGCCTTGGAGCGTTAGACCAATGTGCTATTGTAAAAAGCAAAGTTATTTAAACTAATTTATAAGCCCTGATTCAAATTAACATAAATATTTTTTATTAAAACTTTTTTTTTTTTAATTTACTTTTCTTTTTTTCTCTTACTGTTATTAGACAAAATTTGTTACCGATCGACATATAACACAATAACATAAATATTGAAAAATCGATTCTTCTGCGATCATGGAAAACAGAAAACTGAAGCAATTGGAATCAAATTTCTATTAAACGGATAATAAAAGTATACATATGTATTTGGAACGAATTTCCGTCATCCATTATGAACTTTGAGTTGAAGACAAACCACTTTTGGCTTTGTGCCATCTTCAGCATCTTTTTTCGTTCTTACGTTGGGGAAAAACAAATTTAAACATGAGGCAGAAACAGAAGCACAAAGAGAAATACGCTGTTCGAATTCACCTTGTAAAGAAAGAACAATCTATACGTACTCAAAAAATCATTAAAAACGAATTAAATTAATTCCTTCTGTGGATTTCATGACTTGTAAAGCATTCTAATGTACATATGTTTGCTAAGAATTATTGTACCTTCACCATCGATGGCAAGTAATCAGTTGGGTTAGCTTCATCTAGAAATGCAAACGCGGGCACAATTTAAGTTAGTGAGTGTACAAAAAAATATTATTTAACAAATATGCATATACAAATTATATGTACTAAATAAATACATTTTTATTCTAGATTTCTAACCATCATCATACTGCTCAACAACTTCATAAATACGAGTGCTCCGGGCAAAGGAAGCCAACTAAAACTAAAATTAACAACAAATGAAGATCTTTTAAGCAATATAATTTTTTACTCGGAAGAATTTAACATTTGAATTTCCGATACCATTCACGTTGGTGTTACTAAGAATAGAATCATTTTGCTGTAAGTATCATTATTCTCCAGATTGTCATATAAAAACTGTCTGCATTGGCCACTTTATGGTTCAAGAAACAATTTCGTTTAGATTTAAGACTAGTATAGGCTCCAAGTATTAACGACTACAAACATTTCTGCAATTTCTCTGAACTTTTTGTTTTGTTAACTGTTAATGGTTTTGAAGAGAGATATCCCTATTCAACCCCCTTCCCCCCGGGATCCGTCACTGAAATTGTATCAATGCTTAAACAAGAATACTTTGTTAGAGTTAATTTTATATATTATTTAGCAAGATTTTATTATTTAGCAAGATTTTATTATTTAGCAAGATTTTCGATTTATAGTTTATTTGAGAATAAAAACAAATCTTGCAAGCTAAAATTATTACATATGTATAGAAATAAAAGTAAATATATTTAACAAGTTATTATATAGTATATTATATAATACTGACCATGTTTGCAAAAGTGCAAATATAACTTAAAATTAATACTCTACATATCAATGTTCATATTGTATATTTTTACATCCATATATATTTATTATCATCCAAAAATTCATTTTACACTGTTTGTTAAACTTATCGAAATTTGATACGAATCTTTTGTTGTCTTAAAGCTTTGTCGTATTGTTTTACTTATTTTTTGCATCCATTATTACATGAATTTTTGATAAAAAGAATTAAAACAGAATGCACTTATTACAAGCTTGTTAAAACTACGTAACACCTACAACCATAGTACACATTATAAACAAAACAAAAACGATTCAATTAAAAAAAAACAACTTTTGCTCGGCTTTGTCAATATTTAGGATATTTACCCTTCTGCTAGAAGAAGAAAAATACTCGCACCTCCATAAAAAAGACACGACGGCAAAACCTTTGTCTCCCATATTTGAAGCTTCTCCATCTGATGAAACAAACTGAAGAAGCATATGATATAAGTGTGCATTTTCGGAAGCGCATACAACATAGCTGGAATAGCAATATTTGTTTTAAGCTTGTTTCTCTCTGTATTTGTAATAATATTCAGCTTAAAATGTTCCTCAACTAATTCATTATTCTGCAAATTGTTTGTCGGGTCCTTACTAACCAAGTTATGTTTAGCCTTACAGTATTGATAAAACGTGTGTCAGAATCGTGCTGTTTTAAAGCTACAGTAGTTTTATCTTTATCTGCTTTTCTGATAATTTAACTTTGCGGCATTTCTGGGCGGTTACTGCGTAATTCGATTCGAAACAAAAAATGTACGAGTTCGAACTATTCGTACTGTATATTACGATTTTCGTACAATTTGTTACGAAAGCGCGGAAGTTTTTTGTACTCTAACGAAAAATAAAATTCCCTTTCTAAATAGCAACTCTGTGTTACGAAAAACAAAAATCCCTTTCGAAAGGTCAACTCTGTAGTACGAAAATAAGCGTCAGTTACGCAAAAAGCGTTAGGAAATTATTCGAAAGGTATTTTGCTCGTGACAAATTAAAAGAAAAGTAAAAAAATTTAAGTATTTAAACGTTTCAAGGTAAATAAAACGTGTATAATACATAAATTAAACTTAATAATGTTGGTTTTAATAAAAAAGTTTTGAATGTTTTGATTTTGATATTGCATGTTTTTAAAGAAATACTCCAAAAAAAGTACTTATATATATAAAAAGCAGTATGAAGAATTCGTTCAATTTATGTCCAAGCATTCAGACCTGGCAAAGGGTTAACTTAATGATCCTGATGCTAAGGATAAATCAAATTATATGTGGCAGAAATTGAGCACAGATTTAATTACATTTCGACCACCTGAGCGTGATGTTAAAGGCTGGAAAAAGGCAAATTTCTTTAAATATGGCTCTATGCATTTTGAGTAACATTTTTGAAAACATCTTTTAGGTTTGGGCAGACTACAAAAATCTCATTAAAAGCATTGATGTGTGAGTGCCATCCACAGCTTCGATTACACCTGGGATTCCACTTATATTATAAAAATATTTTCTGGCCTCTTTCTGTTTTTCCTCTGTTGCTTTTAACGTTATATGCTAGGTGCAAATAGTTTTCTCAATAGAATGGCATACTTCTGACAAGCAACTTGAAGTTGACTGCTGAGAAATTCCAAGGTGCCGATCTTGTCCAATTTGGTGTTGGTACCCACCTTGTGCCAGAAATTTTAGAGTGGCTGTAATGGCAGTGGATCTTTGTGCTATTTTTAAATCACCGTCAATGCTAGTAATAACATATGCAAATGCATCCTTACTGTGTCTGAAGTTTTTCACAAAACTAAACGATATATTCTGTTAATATAATTTATACAATAATATTTATTGTAGCTTACCTTTTGTACTCTTTCTGGAATTGAATCATCATCTTCAATCCCCAACGAAACACAATCCATTATTACAATAAAAAATAAAATTTAATATACAGAATACTATAATATTTAAACTTTCTTTTTTTTCGCTTCTTTTGTTTTGGGTTATTTCTATCTACTTTTTATCATATTTTCCAATTTATTTAAAAATACAACTCTGTCATCGTTTGGAACGAGTTACGCAGTACGATTTAACTTTCGATTCGGAAATTGCTTTCGAAAAATTTAAGCTTTCGAATCGAATTACGCAGTAGCCCTCCTGATTCAACCAAATCTATATCAGATTCTCCATTTTCAATGGAATCACTACTTAACTCTTCATCGACTGATTCAAATAGCTTCTCGAACTAGGCATCGCTCAAATCGAAAAATTTAAAAAGTGTGTGCACTAGTTTTGTCATTTCTACTTGTTTCTATGTAAATAGATTTTAATTAACCTTCATAAGGTGCTCAAAGTTACTGACATGAACGTTCTTCGGATCAAATTTGACCCAAATATAAACTTTTATATATAGATAATAATTCACTTTACTTAAGTGCGTTATTAGAGTTTATATATTGTTTCTAGCTACACTCAATATATGTAAGCAGTATTTTTTATAAACATTTATTGCAAATGTACGATTACATTGATTTTACAGAGTATGTATATATTATATATTATTGTTAAGTATTACATTGGTTACATAAAGTAATTGTTTTAGAATGCTCTTTGCATACAAATTTTTTGCAAGTTATACATACTAATGGTGTTTTATTGGTTGTATTTTTTATTGGTTCACCTACATTATCTTCGGATTTCTTTGAAGTTAACGGCTGCGGATCCTGCCCATTTACATCACGTAGCTTTTGAACAATTTCTCGTGAAAACGATTCTCTTGTTTTCGCTGAATTATATAAGGTGTGGCAAGCTGTAAACTTAAATTTTCTAAGAATTGTCGACGTTTGGCAAAAGAGTTTTCATTCCAGCCATGGTTAGCCGACGTAAATAATATAAAAGCATTGTAAGCTGATACATCTAATATGTTACAAATTTATCCAGGGTATCTACCCCTCCTTTGCATTTATTGTAATTGTTGTTTTTGACCAACTTTATGAGCCTTCGTACTTCCACAATTGAATGAAACTAGTGATTTGTGGCTTAAATACGAATTTAATACATTTATTTGTTTGTACTATGTACGTAGTATAAATGTAGCTTTAATAAACTAAAAAAAGAACAATATACATTACTTCAATTTAGGTACAACAAGTCAAAATTTCAAAATTTTCAGTAGAGACGAAAAACTGTTTCCGTTAATATTGATGATATATTTCAAGAAAAAAATATGTTATTGTCAGAAATTATGATTAAAAAGAATAAAACCGTTGCTTGCGTTTTTATTTGTTTAGTAGTTGTAGGAAAATAACAAATTTTGGAGTTGTTACTCTTTTCCTGAAATTTTGTTATATACTTAGTGGTATTATTTTGAGTTGTCCCTGTTTAACTGAAAATTCTCACTTGAATTAAAAACATATTAACAAAATAGAGGAATGGCAATTTTTTATGTACATTATCTCCTTCATTTTGAGAGTGGCCTTGTATTAAATATTTATGGGTAATGCTTCGTAAATTGTACTTCTGAACCGCATAAAAATACATTGCTAGTACATACTTGTTTTTTTGCTGTCCGCAGCAGTTGTCTGAATAAAATATTAAATCCAACTCTTGAACATTATTTGACTTCAAATTCAAATAAAACGTATTTTCAGCAGTATTTTTCCAGCAACAGCTAAAATCTGTAATTTATTTATTACACTAAATACAATATGTAACAATATAAATCTATCAATACGTACACTTGTCTTTCTTCTATGTTACACTTTTAACCGGCAGGCCAACTGCAAAATCTGATTACTTTTCCGATAACTTTAATATTCGAATGACTTTTGGGTCAGATTTATGACCACTCCCAATAATTAGTAAAGTTAAAGCAAGTTGTCAGAAATGTCACCGTATTGTTTTCTTCTAATTTTACAAAGTCGTATTATATTTAGATTTATTTTACATGGTTGTAATTACATATCATTGAACTTTATATCGTAAGGCAACGTAAGGCGTAAAAGCTTTACGTCATAGCAGTAACGTTAATTGAGTTTTATCTTGATGATAGTGTTTTTGTGCAATAAATTAAACAAACAAACAGGTTTGTTTGCTCAGAATTCTTTACTTTTTACAAAAATGGCCACATCAACGTATTTTTCACCATAATGGTAACAAAACCAAATAAAACAATAGAATAAACAAACCTAATGCAACTAAAGTGTGATAAATCGAAATGAAACGCAACTTCACCAAGCCGTTATAAATTGTAAAAACGCAAAACTAAAAATGTTACTCTTTATATGATAAAAAACAAACAGATTTGCTTAAACATTTGGAGACAACTAAAAATGTTACTCTTTAGTTGAGTCTAAAAAACTTATTCTGAAAACAAAGAGAGAGTCATAACGGTTTTTTTCACGAAAGAGGAGACAAAATAATAGATGATTTTTGCAGTGGGTAGAGATGACCACAGTGTGTTGTTTTCTTGCAAAAAACGAAAATCTGTAAATTTTGAGTTGTTACACTATTGTGGAACAGGTGCGATATGTAAATTAAAGTAAATACATAGGCATTGTTGCCATTCTAATTTTCTAACTAACTAAACAAACAGGATTGCCAAGACCAAGATATATTTTTATATTGATTTTAGGAATACGGAATCGGGATTGTTGCGGCAGCAAGTTAGGCAAAAGAATTATAATAAAACACGTTATAAAGAATAAGTTTATCTAAGTGATAAAATTCAATTAACTATTTTTGAAATACAAATGAAAAAGGTTATAAAATATAAAGTAATAAAAAACTCACTTAATTCTTTCCTCCTTGGCTTTTTCCCTGAAATTGACGTTGTTAAAAAATAAAAATGCAATGCCGAAGGCTATGGTTACTCGGGTACCAAATAGAATAACAGAAAAGAAATACCGTCAGAGTTGATAAATGCGTTAACTATTTTTGTGTAGACAAACAAATGCTACAAATTATTTAAATAATGTCAGTTACAAACAAGGTATTGAATTCACAACATCCCGCCACCCGTGAGTCGATCAGGGAGTCTCACCACTTACGTCTAGAACAGCCAATTTACATGCTGGACGCCTTAACTTCCTAACTGAAGTTCTTACCAATGCCGAACGTACCTGTCCATCAACCGCCATAAAAACTTCCTCAATTATACCCTTTTTCCACTCACCGCGCGTTTCATTATCATCACAAATTATCACCACATCTCCAACTTGAATTGGCTTCACTGGCTTGTACCATTTGGTTCGTCTTGTCAGATCAGGGAGGTACTCAAGTACCCATCGTTTCCAAAACGTCTGTTTCAACTGCTGTAAGATATGCCACTGTTTTCTAAGGACCCCATTTTCGCCTACAGCCGGAGTTTTTACGATGTTTGGATAACCAAGTAAAAATGGTTCGGTGTAAGAGGCTCACACGCTGAGCTTTCAACTGGGAGATGAATAAGAGGCCGAGAGTTCACCAAATTTTCCGCTTCTACCAACAGGCTATTAAATGTCTCAATTTGCGGAGATTTTTCCTTTAATGTAAACGCTAAAACATTCTTAACACTCCTTACCATGCGCTCCCATGCACCACCAGCTGAGGGATTTCCTGGGGTGTTGAACACCCATTCTACGCCGCGTTTTGTACATTCTTCTGCCACCTTTTCCTCGTCGATTACGGACTGCTCTTTACTCGCACCTACAAAATTTGTGCCCTTATCGCTTCTTATGCGTATCGGCACTCCCCTTCGATTGATAAAATTTCTAATACAAAGTATGGTTGCATCTGTTGATAGGTCCCTTGCAATTTCCACATGAATGGCTCTTACTGTCAGGCAAGTAAAAATGGCTACCCACCTCTCTTTACATCGACGACCAATGGATATCGTAAAAGGCCCAATATAGGAAACGCCCGTATATGAAAACGGTCTCACATACGGTGTGAGTCTATGCACGGGGTGTTGACCCATAAGCAGGGGTTTGGGAACTGCGTTCCTATTCATACATTCTTGACATTGCCTTTTAGCCGATTTTACCAGCTGACGCAGACTGGGTATCCAAAATTTAGTACGTATCGCCGCGCATATGGACTCCTGGTTTTGGTGCCTAAAATCTTCGTGAAACTGTTTCACGATCAATTTCGTAACAGCGTGGTTTTTTGGCATAATGATGGGCTCCTTTGTCATCTGAGCAATACAAATAGAATTGTTAATACGACCATAAACCCGTATTAATCCGTCTTTACCCAAAAATGGCGTTAATCTGTGTATAGAGCTCCTATCAGATACAGGAAGGTTTAATTTCAAAGAATTATATTCCTCCAAAAACTCCTTGTTGAGCGATACGGCACCAATAAATTTCAGCTTCTTCTATTTCTTGAGACGTCAAATAATTAGGATAATTCAAAACACATTTCTTTTGATTGGACGCAAAACCCTTAAAAATCTTCACCGCACGAACGAACCAGCATCTTATCCTTAACAGCGTGTAATATTTTGATTTTAGGTTATATGGTATAAGCACATCATTAGTTGTGACTGTTGACACAAATTTAGGTCTTATTTCGCAGTCCCGCTCTTCTTCTTTAACGCTTTCCTTCAAAATTGGCCAATCGGATTCATCGTGTTTTAAAAACTCAGGCCCAGTTATCCATCGAGAACTTGAATCTCCAGCAAAACGTTTGGCTCTTGTGGCATCGCCGGCAGGATTTTGAGAACCTGGAACCCATCTCCACTGTCACATTACTGAGTTTTCAAGTATTTCGGAGATACGCTGAGAAACGAACTGCTTATATATACGACAATCTGAATGAATCCATTTTATTACGGTTTTCGAGTCGGACCAAAATAATATTGTTGGGTATTTTGTCGTGGGTGGAAATAACCGCCTCTTTCAATCTTACGCCAAGAACAGCCGCTTGAAGTTCCAGCCTGGTAATCGACAGAGATTTTATAGGGGCATTTTATAAAATTCATAATTTAAAAAGTTTAATTATTATTTTTATAACACATACATACGTGGATACATTAATACATGGATATTCGCCATGTATTAATCCAACAGCAACCCCGGCTAGATATGCCTGAATTGTTGTGGAAGGCGTATATTGATTTTGAAGTAGCACAGGGAGAATCCGAATTAGCACGTCAGCTTTATGAAAGACTATTGGAAAGAACACAGCATGTTAAAGAATGGATATCTTATGCTAAATTTGAATTAACAGCACAATTAGCAGAAGAAGATGACGACATGAATGTACGTTTGGCGCGTAGAGTTTACGAAAGAGCCAATGATACTTTACGTCAACTGTGTGATAAAGAATCTAGAGTTTTACTTCTTGAAGCTTGGCGTGATTTTGAACGAGAATCTGGAGACCAGGAAAGTTTTGGAAATGTCATGGAAAAAATGCCCAAACGTGTGAAAAAGAGGCAAAAGTTAATTTCAGAATCTGGTGTTGAAGAAGTGTTCGACTATATATTTCCCGAAGATGAAATGGCTAGACCTAATGTTAAACTTTTAGCGGCTACCAAAATGTGGAAGAAACTTAAAGATAATAGTGATAATGTAACAGAAAACCAAACAAATGTGAAAATGAATTGTGATGGAAATGCTAAATCTGGATATGAAGATGTGCATAAAGAACCGGAAAATGTGGCTTATAGTTCACCTAATAGAATGTCATTACAAAGTGCTTCTTCAAAGCAAGATACTAAAGATAGAAATGACAATTCGCCAAATGCTGGTTAATTTGATGAATATTAAACGTTTAATTATCAATAAGGCATTTACTAAAAATTATTAATACATATTTTTATTTATTTAAAACTGTTAGCGTTTGTTTGTTTCCATTTTACCACCTTTCCAGTTTGCAGACAGATGTGTTGCATTTAATTATTTCACAAACATTTATTTCCATGCTCAGTACATATGCAAGTGGTTGCCGTTAGTAACTATTAATCCACTTTTCTGCTGTTCTTACGGGTGGACCCATACAATTTAGCTCCTGCGTGATTTCATCCCATTTTTTTGTCGCCTGAACTTTTGTGCAAATTCCTTTTGCCAGATTAGGATTTTGTTCCATTAGAGAAACTAGTTTCTC
This sequence comes from Phania funesta, assembly GCA_963932375.1. Taxonomy (NCBI): domain Eukaryota; kingdom Metazoa; phylum Arthropoda; class Insecta; order Diptera; family Tachinidae; genus Phania; species Phania funesta. The sequence goes on along the minus strand of OZ010653.1, from coordinate 93,609,882 downwards.
CAATTGTTGTTTTGTACTCATAATTTTTGACCTGGATGAAATAAAAATGAATTATTAATTGAAGTAATGAAAAAAAATTATAGTACTTTTTATTTATTTTTTCAAACATCACACAGCGTCGAAAGCAAAATTATGTTCAATTGCGAATTCGTTGATCAGCGAAATTTTCGACAGTGCTGCCAACTCATAATACAAACTAACATTCGTTATTCGTTTTTCGATAGCCAGCGAAAATCGAATATAGCTCAAATAAGGGCCTTAATTTTGATTTGAGTGTAATTGTATTTGAAGTTGATGTTTAATTCTATTTACTTTTTGTTTTGATTTAACTTTTTTTTTCCACTCTGCCCCTATTTCATGTTTCATACATGTAGGATTAAATTTCCTGATGCTATATTATAAAGAAAACGCAAAGTTATTTCGGCTCAATACTTTTATTTGTGTGCTTAGCGGCACCCGAATTGAGACTGACTCTTACAATAATTATGCTAGAACATCAAAGCTTAAAAATAACTTACTACTACATGTACATCTGTCCGTTTTGTCAGTTCTCCTACATACGTGTCGCTCCGCCCATCGAAGTACACTGTACGATCGTAAGTAATCCCACATACATGTCGAACGTATTGTTTCTCTTTTCACTGATTTTGGTTTTTAAATATTTTGTGTGAATGTTCTTTCTGTTTAATAATTTCCAATGTAGGTAACAGAGACCTGCAACTTGTATGATCGAGCCGTCTTGTTCACAGTAGTTGAATTTTAAGAACAACACGAACAAGTATTACATCAATTTAATACTTGTTGCTTTTTTAACACAAACACAAACACAAAATGCAACAACAAGTGTAAATCATTTTGAACATTAGACTTGAACAGATTTGTATTGAAACAAAAAGTCTCGTAAACAAAAAGTTATTTATTTTTGCACAACGGCTTTATTGTACATGATCTGATTAGAGTTTTACCAAAAACAATCGAGCCACTTAAAAGTAAAAAAGCGCCATGCAGAAAAATATAAAAACAATAGTTGCCTTTGGCAATTTCTTCGGAAATAAATTGTGCACATTGTTCCATTTAAAACTTTAAAACAACCAATGTTAATTAGATTACGTAGCTAAAATTAACTTTTACGTTAAAACAACAAGTGAAGAAAACATCGAGTAGAAAATTATTCTACAACTGAATAAAACACTCGTTTCGCTAACAACAAGTTGGTTTTGATGCAAAATAGATTCAAACCTTAAACGACACTGTCAGAACATTTATGTTCGCACAAAATGGCGAGTCATGAAGAACTAAGTGCTTGTTTAAGTAGACCTGAAAATTTATTAATTTGTATACTATTGTACACTTTTCTTGTTTTAAATTTTGCACGTTATTAGTATTTAATCGCATAAGTTTTGATCTTTTTCCATATTTGCATTTTTATATTTGTTTCCACTGTACTTTTCGTTTTTATTTACATACATATGTATGTATACCGACGTTTTCTATCGGATTCAGAAAGAACTTGTATTCCGTTAAAATGAACTGTTGTTTTCGACCACATTTTGGAACTCTTAAAATAATGTTCGTAACTGAACTCATGTGAGTCGCTGTACATCTGTATATGTACTCAGTAAACAATTTTTTTTAAATAATTTCAAACACTTTATTTTTATCATCATGTATGCACCTAAAGCTATATTTTTTATTTTTATTTCCAATATACAGTGTACCCTCTCGTAAGCGGGCAACAAAGGGACTGATAAATTTGTCCGGTTATAAGAGATGTCCGTTTATGAGAGTGGTAAGTAAGTAATTATGTATTTTCATTATATTCAATTTTATTTAAAAGTAACAACATAAAGTACATAAGAAAAGGCTTTTATTAAACATTTTTATAAAAAATTAAAAGAATCAAGGCGTGTGCAGACACATTTTCAAAAGCATTTAAAAAATTCACAAATTTTAGATTGGTGAGTTTTCCCCTTGATTTCAATATTTTGTAGATGTTTTTGAAGATCAGTTAGTAGATGAATAGATGTAAGGTTGCTGCGATATGAAGAAAAAGCTTTTAATTTTTCTATTGCAATATAAGCATCTTTATAAGAAGTTAACTTGTCAATTTCACTTCCTTCATCTTCAGATGAGTCGGCTAGGTTTTCTGGGGAAGCAGTTACAATTTCAGTATTAAAATTTTCCACATCTTCATCATTAATGAAAACATCGTTATCTTAATTAATAAAATCTTCGACGTCAATTTGGATTCGGGACTGAACTCGATTAACAACATTCGAGGATTGGGCAAGTGCTGATAGTGGAAGCTCATCTTCTGCAGTCCAACAGTTATCATCAGTGTGACCAGATTCTAAAAATTTTTGCTGCTAAATCTGCCTAAAAATACTGCTAAAAAATGGTAAAACTCAAAACAATGTTTTTTTAAACTATATTCGAGTTTAAAAAGTATTTTTTTTATGTATCCCCTTAAATACTTCGTTTCCCTTGAATAAAACAAAATCGATTGAAAAAAAAACAACAAGACAGTATTTATTTAACAAAAAAATCTTACATCTACATATGTATGTATGTATATATGTATATAAAAAATATTCATTAGGTACTTTCAGTCTGTAAAGCAATGTACATAATTATATACGTATATATGTATATTTATATTTAAATAAATTTAGGGTGGGTGTCGAATTCAGTGTAGCATATACTTTCATACGAATATATATATGTACATTGCAAATTAATACTATACACTTAACAAAAATAAAAAAGCCTTCAGTTACAAATTGCTATTTAATAGCGTTTTTAATACAAATATTTTTAAATACTTATAAATTAAAAATATCATCAAATGATTATTTTTCCTCAGATTCGGATGTTTCTGCAGAACTGTCATATTTTAAATTTTTATTGTACTGTTGTACGAGATCGTTTGTAATTTTAAAATTATGACAGCATACATTGAGTCTTTTTAAACCGCATCTAATACAAAGTAATGAATTCATTGCATTTAATGTCACTCTATTTCTATTCTATTTCTAATTTTTGTTTTTAAAAGGTTCATACCACTAAACACTCTTTCAACTTCCGCGTTACTAAATGGTAATATCAAAAACTTCATAACAAATAAATCAAGTTCTTGAAAAGGATTTTCCTTTAATGCATTTTTATATTCATATACATTTATCCAAAAGTCAACAGTTGAATTTTTATTTATCCATTCATACGAATATAATTTCTGCCACTGTTGTTCTAAAATTGTAATTTTTTCTACAGTTAAATCAACCAGTTCCTCTTTAAAAGTATCATGTAATTTACGTTTTTTAGATGATAAACTATTCTCTACAGAAAAATAATTTGAGTTTTTTAAACTTAAAAAGTTCTTTGGTAATCGTTGTCTAAACTGATATATTAACTTAGCTATAAAATTTCTGCAAGGAACTCTAATTTCGTTTTCTTTTTCAATTGTTATGACATCCCTCTTTGAATCTAAAAATTTTTCAAAATCGTAGTTAAAATATGGTGTTGGAATAAAAAAATCTTCTAAACATGCGTTAAGAGGATCAAAACCATCAGATTTAAGAACTATTTGGTAGGCAAGATTTTTAATAAGGTTATTAAGTTCAGTTAACAATAGAATTGGATCAGCATCATTGCTTTCAAACATTTTATTTACCTTCTGTACATCGGATAATAATGGTTTTAAAAATTTTAAATACAATAAATTTTTATCGCTGTATAATTTTTTTAAAATTTTTGCTTGATGACATGATTCTACATTTGCAGCATGAGTTTTTAACTCTAGCCACTGACCCTTTATACGCTTTACTGCTGGTTTAATTGATAACCATCTAGTGTCACAAGCTCTAACTAGTTTTAGTGGTTGCATGTCATCATTTATTGCAGCGTAAATTTTTTTTTAAACATTTTGTCTTAAAGTAGATTTACTAAACCAATTATACGTTTCTGATACCAAATATTCAATTTCACTAGGCAAAATTTTTGATGCTGAGGAAACCGACAATTAAATTGAGTGACAAATACAAGGAATAAGAATTATGTTTTTATTTTTTTCACGCTGTTTGGTTATGACACCTTGGTTGACTCCCGTCATTACTTTGGCATTATCAGTGCCTAGTCCAACCATTTTTGAAATATTTAAATTAAAATCATCAAGGACTTTCAAAAGAGCTCTAGTTATGCCATTTGCTGATGTATCTTCTAATGCACTAAGGTGTAAAAATGTACTTACTATTTTCTTACAGGAGCTACTGTAATAGCGTATAACTATACCCAAATATTTTTCAATATTTATATCTGTTGACTCGTCTATAATTAAACTGCAGAACTTGGTACCGACATCTTCTGTAAGAAGTTGTTGAAAATAAGGCGCCAAAACTGATTTTATTAAAGTAGTACACTTTGTTCTGCCAAGAGTTATACCAACAGCGGTCTTGCTATCACTAAATATATTTTGTTGTAAACGTACTAAATGATCACTTGTCCTTATCGACGTGTGCACCGCCACATAAATTGCATCCATTAATTCTGCTTCTTTAACTTTATTACACCTCTTTATTGGCTCAAAATCTATAGTTTGTTGGTTGTTTCCATGAAAAGGAGATACTGCCGCTAGATGTTTCAATGTTTTTCCATGCGCAAGAAGCGTGCTTAATTTTGCTTGTAAAATAGTTTGGCTGTATTTACACTTTACCTCCTTTTCATTTAAATCTATAATCCATTTGCACAATCTCGGGTCACCCTTCCAGATTTTTCGAGTCTTTTGCATGTATTTTCTGTAATATTATTACGATTTTAAGAAATAAGGTTAATATGTTTGAAAATGAACAAAAAAATTTGTATTTACCTTTTGCTGGTACTTGGCTGGCAAGAGTCTTCTTGTGAATCACTGAGTTCTTCAATATCGTCATTATTTGCTGCACTGCTTATTAAATATCTGTGAAACAATTATTAATTGACTTAAATATAATATATTTTGTTATTAGATAAATGTAAATACTTACCTTTCCATTTTATTGTTGAAAACACATAAAACATACGCATGTAAACTAGCCTCTCTTTTTATTGTGTTTTGTTTTTACTCAGGCATTTCAGGCTGCCAGATCTTACTGTTCAATAATAATTTACATTATTGCCATAGTATTAATATTATTATATTAATACGCAAAATTGTTGCAGGATAATTTTTTTTAATAAAATATTTGAATACTGCTAAAAAATGCTACTAAAATTTGTGAAAACTGCTAAAAAAAATGCTAACTGCTAAATGGTAATTTTACTGCTAAATCAAAAAAAAAAAAAAGCTAAATTTAGCAGCAAAAATGCTAAAACGGTCACACTGGTTATCATCATTGGGACTGTCACGTTTCTCAAACCCAGCTTTCCTAAAACAATTTTTTACTGTCTGTGGACTCACTTTCTCCCACGCTTTGTGTACAAAATAAACAACATCTAACAAACTTATTGATCTTGATAGTTCCAAAGCAGAACTTGCCTTTTCCATTGCAACAAAATATTTTTAAAAAATAAAGATTTGTAAAAAAATTTAAAATATTTTATAACGCCTTGATCCAGTGGCTGACAAAAAGCTGTTGTGTTTTCTGGGAGAAAAATAAGTTTTACATTTTTTAATTTGAGGTCGCTAGGATGAGAAGCCGCATTATCTAAAAATAGTACAACCTTCCGTTCTTGAATTCTCATTTTTCTGTCAAACTGCACTAGAAAATCAGTCATCAATTCAGATGTCATCCAAGCTTTTCTGTTTGATCGCCATGCAACTGGTAAATTGTTCAAGTTGATGTTCCGAAACGCCCGCGGCTTTGCAGCTTTTCCAATAACAAAAATGCGTTCCTTTTATCCAGCCATATTAACACAGTGCAAAATCGTAAGCCTATCCTTTGCCATTTTTCCCCCCGTGCATTTTTGCACCTTTTAATGCAAATGTTTTATCGGGCAACGCACGAAAAAACAAGCCGGTCTCATCTGCATTGAAAATATCTCGCAAGTGGTATCCCTCAATCAAAGAAGGCACTTTTTCGGTGAAATTTAAGACATCATCTTTGTTTACATTAGCGGCTTCTCCAGAAATTGCATGGAATGTTAGGTTATGACGTTTTTTAAACCTTTGAAGCCAGCCAGATGATGCACTAAAATCTGTGTAGTTAAATTTTTCTGCAATTTCTTTAGCTTTGCTTCTTATAAGTGTTCCCGACAGAGGAACGAACGAATTTCTGTAGAATTGGTCAGTTCTCCAGTAGTGGGAAATGGATGGATATTTTACGATTCCCATATACATTACTAATCCCTAAAAATTTTTTATTTCGGCTACTGTTGTACCTACCCATGCCTTTGTACGAGACTTTCGCGTAATCGTATTGTTTTGTAGGAAATTGTTGGCATTTAAATTTGTTTGAGTCACAATAAGATCAAATATTTCCTCTGACCATTAGCCCAAATGCTTCAATAGGGCGCAACGTTGATTGCCCTTTTTGGATGCCAAATGTTGGAGATTCGTCAAAAACGAAGGTATTCAAAGGTATTCCACTTAGAGGGGTCCACAGGTTTGCTGAAACGAGGGGCAAATCAGGCGCATCTGGAAAACCTTCTTCTACTGCCGATGGTTCTGAGTCTCTTGAAAAGTCAGAGCCACTTGACTAAACTTCGGATGGAACGTAATCCTTTGAATCCGATCCCTCAAAATCGACTTTATCAGTGTCGGAGCATTCGTTCCTATCTCGGTTTCCATAAAAAATGGATGAATTTATTCCAGAATTGTTGTTTGCCATTTTGAGTACCGTTTATTTCTTTTTATAAAATTAAAACGTGATGAGATGAGAAAGGTGAGGTCAAAATGTATAAATATCTCGAAAATGTCAAACAAAAAAAAAAAAACACTCTTGGCACACTGGTAATTTTTGTAATATACGGCGGCAGCGAACGTGTCAAATACTTGTGATGGCACATATTGTGCAATTAATTCTTGCAAAACTGTGTCTAAAAAATCATTTGCAGCATTAATATTAGCAGATGCACCATCCTTATGAACATTTCTCAGTGTAATTCCTTTTCTTTTTTGCCAATGGTGAAGCCATCCAGAACTAGGATTGAAGTCAACCTTCAATTCTACAGCAAATATTTCTGCTTTTTCAAAAATCATGTTGCGTGAGATTACGGCGCCAGATTCCCTCATTTGGTTAAACGCATAAACCCGTCCTACCTCTTTTAATTGACAAGTTAGTAGTCTTTGACTGCTCCTTAACTGAGCTTTTGTTTTTTAGAATTCTATATAACTTAAATAAAAAACGATTTTTATTTTACTTTCCGTCTTTATTTTTAGCACTATGTGCTTCTTTATGAAATTTTTAAGACTAAACTTAAAATAGAAAACTTACAATTATTAAACCTTTGCTTGGACCATTATTTACCAACTATGCATATAATGTTTGCAGTTGCATCGTGAACATGACACCTTTGTTTTTAAATAAAGGTTCAAGTGTTGTCGTTAGCACAAAGCATGGGAAAGAAGATTTTGAAATAAACGAATTAATGCAAAGCATTGCAAAATATTAAAGAGTTGAAATAATCTTGTTTCTAAGATTATACCTTTTGTGCATCTGCACACAAACACACGTACTGTTTTTACTTTACTTTATTGTAATACCTTCAAAAAATATTCAACCCGTCCAATAAATTAATACCGAACAAAGATGTTTATCGTTTGAAGACAAAAGCAAAAGTGACTTTATTATAGCGAGCAGTGCTGCTTTTATACTATTTCAAAGCATGGTTGTAAATACTTAGGAGTAAGATATTAATATAAATCACAGAGTCGTACTCCAAAGAAATCCGTTAAATTCAAAATTACATTTTAGCAGGGTTGCATTTCAAAGTATTTTCATAAAATATAAAGCAGTGTTGCATCAAAATAAATCCGTCAAGTTCAAATTTAGATTTAAAAGTAGCAAATGTTATAAGAATATAAGTAATATAAGTAAAAATAATTAAAATAAATAAATGAAATGCTTCAGAGTTCTATTTATGAAATATTCTAAAGCAACATGTAAGTTTGTCGTTAGCACAAATGTGTGGGAAAGAAGATTTTGAAATGGAAGAATTAATGCAGCATATTGCAGAAGAATTATTTGTGAAATATTTTGAAGCAACATGTAAATATTGGGTTTGGGGGCAGTAAGAGTATTAACTTATATATTCATACTTTATATAAGAAAATATTCAATTAATTCGTTTTATATCAATAGGAAGAACACATTCAGAAAGACCTCTAGACAAAATTCGACTGAAAAATTATTTGTCCACTCTAATAATCGTGTTGGTCCTTCAGTTGGGCGAATATTAGGGTGTGCATTCTATTATAATCGTATCTAGTTGGCCGGAGCCTACTTATGCTGTCATCAACACCAATAATTATATCTACTGCTTTATGATCAGACTCAAAATTAGAGTTATATATACAGAGGTCATCATCATATCAATGAATGAGGATGATGCAGAGGTAACCCGTGTTGGTCCTTCAGTTGGGCGAATACTCGGGTATGCTAGAAGCAAGTCGTGTAGGATACGACCGCTGGAATTGACAACAGTGTCCCCCCTCAAAACGAATGTCTAGCATTCAGGTCGGCCCCGATCTCAGCGCCACCCCTGCTGGCCTGATCTACAATTGCCCTAAGGTCAGCTGCTAACAATGTGCTTACAGGCCTCCTATACAACCCAACTACCGTCATGCTACCATCATTCATTTTATTAATCCGAAATACTGAGCTCTCAATTGTATCAGTATCAATAATCCTTTCGCAACACAAACTATCGCTAATAAGATTAGCTGTTCATTCCCTACGCCCGTTATGCAGGTTTTGTCTAGAGACAACTGAATTTACATTTAATTGTTCTAGTTATTGTTTCATCGTCTTTAAGTGTACGATATTCGTCCATATATCCTCTAATCTTCCATATACAGCTAAGTAAGTCTCCTCCGAAAAATCGCTTACAGTCCCTATAAACAAAATCATATTGCTGTACTTCATCCTTTAGTAAAATAAAATTTTGAGCTAGGTAAAATGTTTGGTTTATTATTGCGTTCTCTCCCAGCAGATTTGCTGCTAATGCCTAAACAAATGACACGCCTGGCTTAACACCAGCGTCATAAGGTCAGCGCGGTCTGTCATTTTAAATTTTACGCCAGAGCTCTATTCTACGGGGACGTTGCTTGGAACTAGCTACGTCTCCCTCGACCCCACATTTTGCACATTTAACCGGAAGTCCTTCTTTCTTACTACCTGGGCAGTGATCTGATCAACTACCAAGGTTTCCTTGGTATTTTCACCCCTGGAAGGAATTCTGCACCTACTTGGATCATGAGGCGATTTGACGAACAATGGCCAAAACTTTGACAGTTGAAACACTACGTTATGTCTCCTCTTCTAAACGTCCTTATTCTGACCCTACAACGATGGATATGCCTTACGTTGAAAAAAGATCTGCAATCAGACTCTTGTGCAATTTGCAAGAGCCACCTATCACCATCTAGTTTAAGCCATTACTGCATAAAGCTCCCCAGCAACTTTTGAAACTTTTTTATTATTAATTTGTTATTAAAAAAAAGTTTAACGTTTTACACGGTGTCCCCTTTAAGGGACTTTATGTTGAATGTGCAGTTCGGGAGTGAAATGTTTTAAAACATTCTTTTGGGTGAAGACCTTTCTTGCATTTTATACATATAAAATTGGACTTTTTGCCAGAATTTGCACATCGCTTATCCGTTTTGGAATATTCAACTATGTGGTCTTTTCCATCGAATCTTACATCATCATAAACATATATCCGGTTTGAACCTCTCAGAGGGGGTACTCCAAAGGTTTCCAACAAGGATATACACTAAGGGGAAAAACGTGCTAAAATCAAGATTTTATGCTTGAAATCAAGAATTTCAGTTTCAAAAGTCTGTTAAGAGCGAAAATTCTTAATTCAAGAATAAAATCTTGAATTTTTAACCCTTAATATCCTGATATATTTTTTTGCGCTGAAAAAAATATATTACATAAAATTCATCATTTTAAACAAGATTTGTTCTACGATTTTTGTTATTTCTTATGTTCAGTTGATATAGGTGAAAAATCTTGGTTGGTTCCTGTAGGAACCACTATAATATTTAGGATGAAGTATACTTGGCTCCTGAGGGAACCACTAGGACCTCTAGAAAGAAGTAAAGTCGGTATGAATATTATTATTTTACATTGAAAATAAAAAAATTGTATTCTTAGATTTTGTTTAAAATTTATACATTAATATATTATTATAGTGGTTAGAATTTAGTTCTGATGAAATTCGGCGAAACAATTTTGTTCACTTGAAAATCATAAACTTACGCCGCTTTTTTGACATCGAACCTTTGTACGCGATGTGCATTGCGGATTTTTGCAACGTGGCTTGCCTTCTTTTGAAAATTCTGGCGAATGTCCAATGTTGCTGCAAGTTGACTTTTATGTTGCTTTTTCGTCCTTTTCATCTGTTGTGTCCCCATGTTGTTTGTTATCCCTTAGCAATAAAAACACAATCAATTTTTCTAGTTAATGATTCAATCGAGAGTGAACTCTTTAATTTATTTACTTATTTTATTTTACATGTAGGCGTGTTTACACATTTACGTAGGAATAAACTTAACGAGAGCATATGTTTGATAGCGTGTTCCCTTATTTTGCAGGGCTGGCACTATACCTCCCTTTTATTAAAAAAAAGTTTAACTTAATTTTGCTAAGCTATATAGCATAAATATTGAAATTCTATTCAGGATCTTACTATTATTCTTTCCCTTTAATTAAAAAGTTATGAAATAGACAAGAATATAGTACATGTATGTGATTGGTTAGATTTAATATATTTTTAATTGGGATTCCTTCCCCTTTTTGCTTATGTTTAAGTTTTGTTTTTATTTTCAGACAGATAGGTAGCTGTATGTATTTTTAATTTTTGTAAATATTAGATTTTTTTTTTGTAAATTTATAACAACAGAAAATTTCATATGTTTCCTGTATGTAATATAATTTTGATGAATTTATGCAATAACTGAAAAATGATGTAAAATATACAATATTTTATTAATATTTTCTCACTCTGTTTTTATGTTCAATTTTTTCTTTTTTGTTAATTCGTTGTAAATGGTTACATTAGTGTCATCAATTTTCTTGACAATATAGGGACCGTCATAAATACTTTTGTGTTTATTGTATGGTTCTTTTTTTAATACAACTTTGTCATTGATCTTTATATTTATTGGTTTTGCAAAACTGTCATAGATTTTTTTACTTCTAGCTTTGTGCTTTTCAATAAATTTTTTAGCGAGCAAATTACTTTTCTGTATTCTATAATTGATTTCATTGCTGTAGTTGTCGATATTGTAGATTGGGTCTATGTTGTTATTTTTTTTTTTGCCAAAGACTAGTTCGAAAGGTGTAAACTTATTGTCGAATACTAGGTTAGGTGTAGTATTATGGTAGAACGTGAAATATTTCAAGTAGGTATCCCAATCGGATAAATTTTCGTTCAAATAAGCTCGAGCATATTCATTAAAAACGCGATGGCTACATTCGACTGTGCCAAGTGTTCTCATGGTGATAACTTGTGGAAAATTTTATTTCAATATCTAAAAATTTGCATATCTCAGTAACAATTTCATTTTTGAACTCAGTTCCTAAATAGGATTTTATAATGTTCATCTTTCCATAGACTAATATAAAGTTTTCAAAAATTGCTTTAGCAACAGTTTGCGCTGATTTATCGGGTAGTGCTGCAGTCACTAAATAGTTGGATATATTGTTACGGTTGCGGTAAAGAAAAAACAGAGTCTGAGGCATGTACAAAGACAATTAGGGGCTAGCTCTGCCCAGTGGCGTGGTTCTTGACCCAAGGTTCCTCACAGCGTAACAAAGAAAAAAAACAAGATCAACATGCCTACAATTCGCCATTTAAAAGAAATAAGTGTCATCAATATTGCGTGGTTAAAGAAAGTACAACGTGTGTGTGCCAAAATCACCTACGAAGGGAGACCGGATGTTGATGTTCCCTAGGTGCTGTTTTCCCTCCCCTTAGTCAACCTTGACTACACCGATGGTAATCGTTTTCTATCACCCCTTACCGCCCCTTACCTTCAACCATTCTTCCACTAAAATCCACCAATTTAGCTCAAGTCCATTTTTTTTTCTATTTATTTACTGTACAAAATTAGATGAGTAAAATATAATATATATACATAGGTATATAGTTGTAGGTACTTATTACTACAATTGAGTAAGCTTAAATCTGGGCAATTGCCTAAATGTATTAAAAAAAATGTCTTTTATTTTTTTATTATATAGTCAGATCTTATATAGTTGAGTATATACATATATATAAACAATGGCATATAGAATAGAATGTTCTATATATGTACAGTCAAGGCGAATTGACTATAAGGAGGCCTTACTTATGCAACAAATACAACACTTGTTTCTGTAATTGTGAAGCAAATGTCAACAACAAAAAAGTTGAAAAGATTTCTGATTGTGTTGCAGTTGAAAATTATTAATATAGTTGTAAACGTGTTGTTTATTTAGCGATTGTACCAAAAAAAATTTGAACGTTTGTGTTTTATCAGCGGCATTGAATTCGCCGGTGAGGCCACCTTGTAGTGAATGGGCCTTGTTTACATTCATACAAAAAGTTCATTTAATTTAAGGGAGACAATAAACCTATATATATGGTACCATATAAAAGTCTTAAAACTTGAAAGTATATGTATGCTAATTTATGATAACAATATATATATACAATTGTAATAATACTTATCATAACTTTCTTTTACGGTGGAGCGACTGTACTTTCTGTTGGCTACGGTGGCAATGTGGATGGAGACGGCTGGCTTCTCTTCTTTGATTGTTGTGGGTTAACGGTACCCTTCCCAATACACTTCTTCTTTTGACTTTTCGTTTCGTTTCTTTTTTTGTGTTGTCGTTGTTTTGTTTTTCTCTAATTTTGTTTGTTTTAAGGTTTTTTTTTTTTGTTTGACATATACAGGGTGGTATTGTTTTAGTAGGTTAATTTTTCACAATTTGTATACTACTGGAGCAGATATGCCGCCATAATCTCAATAACGTTTTCTTTACGTTTACTTATAAACGGGTTTTGGATAACTCTGTGGTGGCATGTGTCTTTAAGCAATGTAATAAAAACCACTCGATTTTCTGCGCAAACCAGGCTTTGTTCACTAAATTTAAAGCAAAAGTACAATTTCTTGTTGCAGGCGGACGTTTTATAACAAACTTATATTGGTGTTATATATTTTATGAAAACGGGGATAGATATTTAGTTTTATATCACGCGCGTAGGTTCAGTTATATATTGGTTTAAATACAACGGTGGGTGTTTTCCTTTTTATATTTCCCGGAGAAACATATATCTAATCACTAATATTTTTAACAATTAAGTTTTCACCACTATATAAAGATTAGAAGCCAAAGAAGGCAACAATTACTGCCTAGGTAGTATTGTATTAATCAATTTTTCTCTTCTTTGCTACACTTGTTTGATTTAATTTTTGTATAAAATTTTGACACTTACTAGTTTTTAACGTTTCTTTCGTTGCAAAGGCCTACTCTCAATATTCCATATTCCCTTTTTTTCCAGCCAAATTCCACATTGTAGAAAATTCTAGAATAAGGTACTTCCAACAGGGTTGCATTTTTTTTTTTTTTTGGGATCATTTACCTTGATCAGTGGTGCCCACTACTTTTATGGCGAAAATCGCTACACTTCGATTCCTTACAAAATCACAAATTATTGTCAAAGCGTATTTATTCCCAAAGGCAGTTTGAGGTAATGGACCTATAATAATAATGGTAATGGACCTATAGTGTCAATAACTACAATTTCAAATGCTTTGTTGGGGGTTGGCCTCTTTTGCAGCCTCGAAAGCAACTAGTCGAACCTAATTGTTTCGTTAACGAAATCGAAATTTACAGACAACAATTTTTTAAATTTTCGTTATATGTTCACGCGCAATTTTTCTATATTTCTTTCATTGTAAAATATTGCGGGTTTAATTTTTGCTATCTTCTTATTAAAGTTATGGGAAAACTTATCATATATTTTAAAATTGAGAAGTTTTTCATTTTCAAGGGACGTTTTCTGTTCGATATTTTTGTTTTGTTTCTTTGACATTGAACGCATTTCCATCTTAAGTACTTGACTGTTTGTGTAGTTCTTAAACTCATTTATCGTAATTCTCGATAAAGCGTCAGCTCCCACATTTGTTTTGCCTTTAATATACTCGACGGTGAAATTGTACTCTGAGAGTTCAAGCCTTATACGGGTAAGTTTTGATGACGGATCTTTAATATTAAAAAGATAAACAAGTGGACGATGGTCCGACCTAACTGTAAAAGCGGTACCATAAACATATGGGCGAAATTGTGTGATTGCGAAGTGAATTGCTAGCAGTTCCAGCTCAATTGTAGGCTTTTTTTGTTCTGACTGATTAAACGATTTTGAGGCAAAATAAATTGGTAAGTCGTTACCATTGAAGGATTGGCTCAATATAGCTCCACATCCAAGTTTAGAAGCCTCTACAGTTATAAGAAAAGGCTTTGAAAAGTCTGGATATTGTAAGATCCTAGGAGATAGTAACATCGATTTCAAATGATCAAAAGATTGTTGACAGTTTTCATCCCAATTATAGTGTATTTTTTTCGTGTTAAACGGTTTAAAGGTGCTGCTATTATGGCAAAGTTAGGTATAAAGCGCCTATAATAGTTTGAAAATGCAACAAAGCGTCTCACTGCGTCTTTATCTGTTGGGATAGGATAATTTTTAATGGCAGCTTTATTTGACTCGTCGGGTAAAAGGCCATTGTGCCCCAGAAACGTTACTTCGGAACGGAAGAAATTACATTTATATGGGTTCAATTTTAGATTATGTGCCCTCAAAATATCAAAAACATCCTTTAAATTGTTTAAATGGTGTTATTTGCTACAACCTACTATAACTATATCGTCTACATATAAAAAAGCTTTGTTGGGAGAAAGTCCAGAAAACGCTATGGACATCATCCTAGAAAATGAATTAGGTGCCACATTTAATACGAAAGGTAAAACCTTCCAAAGGAAAGATCCTTTGTCTGTACTGAAAGAAGTTACGTCACGTGAATCAGAATGTAACGGAATCTGGTGGAAACCTGAAAACTAATCTATAATAGAAAAATATTTCGCACGACCTAAGTTATCCAAAATGTCGTCGATACGAGGTAATGGAAACTTGTCTGCAATAAGCTTTTTATTGACAGCACAATAATCCACGCACATTCGATACGATTTTTGATCATTTGTATATAGTTAATTTATTTCCTATTCAAACAAGTTGATTCATGTGTAACAGTTAATTATTAATAAAAACAAATTTATGCCAAAAGCAAAATCTTATATTAAAATATGGTTAATTTTATGAACGGGAGCTGTAGCAGCGAAGACAACCTTTGGTATAAGTTTTTGTTTCCTTCTGTGTTGATTTATGAGGGAGTTGCCATGTTGTTTATCGTGTGTATCAGGCAAACTCGGTGCTGCCACATGTACTTTTTTTTGGGTACAAGAATTAGCGGACTATTGAAATTTGAAAAACTCGGTTCAATCGAGCCGTTTGATAATAAATTATTCACTTGTCTATTTATTTCACCTTTTTGGGAATGAGCAAGCCTATAATTCTTGATATATACTGGAGACGGATCAACTAGACGGAACTTTTGCTCGTAAAAGTTATTAATTGTCATTTTGTCATTTTTCAAGGAAAATATATCTGCATATTTCGCACAGAGTGGTATAAGGCTATCTTTTACCTTGTCGGGCATTTGATTTTGCAAAATGCTTTCTAATTCAGTAATTCGTTCACTGTTTATCTCCTTTTCGTTGATCGAGTATATATAAAAATGTTGTAAACGTTCTGCTTTGATTTTATCATTTCGTATGCATTTAGTTTCGTCAGTAGTGTTTAGGAAATTTGTTGTGAATCAATAAACATTGGTTCTGAAATTCCGCATAAAAATAAATATCCGATAAACTTCACTCCTTGGAGGGGTAATGCACGTAAAATTTTTAGTTCCTTGCAATATTGGCACTATTAATCTTTTATATCTCTCACAGATTGTTATTGTCATATTTTCATAATTAATTTTGCATTTATTATCGTTCAAGAAATCTTTGCCCAATATGCCTTCGGATGGTATATTAAAATTGTCGCTTACAACATGGAAAACTTGTGAAATTATAGCATTTGAAACGATTAAGCTTGTGCAAATTGTACCTAAAGTAGTTAAAGAATTTGAAGAAGTAATACCCGTAATATTGATTATTTCATTTTCGTTCAAGAAAATATTTGATTTCAAGCATGAAATTTTTATTAAAGATATATGCTTGCGAATCAACAAGAAACGAACAAATTTTATTAGCGTCAATACAATTTAGTTTTATAAAATCGGCATAATTAGGATTTAGACTGTAAACTGATTTATTGGAATTTTGATTGTTTAGTTCTGATATTGTGTTTCGTCTTCCTCCCTCAATATCTGCTGTTGAGGGGCCTGGACGTTTAAAGTCCTCACTGCAGCCCTTTGATTACGAGAATTTGGTGAATTCCTACCTCTACCATTGCCACGATAGTTGTTGTACGATTGATAGTTCGTAAAAAAATTGCTGTTCCTTCTACCATCATTATTGTTATTACTGTTGAAATGTCTACGGTTATTGCCACGATAGAGATTGTTACGATAACGAGTAAAATTGTCCCCTCGATAAGAACTATTGTTTCTGTTGCTACCTTGATTCCTAATTGCCAAAACTTGACGTTCCTTAGTTTCAACAGTTTGTTCAACTACTAGCTTCGCAATAACTTCTTTTGGATCAGAAAAAGATGAAGATGCCAAAATTGATTTCACTAAATCCGATTTAGCGTTTAATCTGCACATCGCAACTGTCTGCTCAACTGCCATCTCATGAGCTTTTTTCCTTGTTATCCCTTCAACAGTTAAAGCACGTTGGAAAGCATCGGCTAGATCCTCTGCCTGTTTTGAAAAATTTGTATAATTATTATGCTTAACTGTAAGAGCTGAAATTTTCCCCGCGATAACTTTTGAATTATCCCGTTTGATGTTTGACTTTAAAGCAATTTTGATCTCATCTATTGTAGAGACATTATCTGGCAATGTCTCACGAGCCTTTGCTAAGTTAGGTTCAGTCAGTTCTTTTATTAAATCAATCTTGTCAAGGAACGAGTCTAAGGACAATGGGTTTCCATCGTAATTGTCTCGTATAATAGATGCACACATGCTAATGTATGATCTTTTTTGATCGATTGTAGCCATTGTTCGAGAAATTTCAACTTTACTGTGATAACTTTCCGATTCACTGCTACTATCACTTTCCACAACAAGTTCTCTATTTACGAATAAAAATAAGTTTTTCCCTTCAGGCACTTTTATTTTACAATTTAATTTTGAAAAGCACTTGACGAGAACTTTTAATTTTCGAAAGAATTGATTTTTACTAGCAGATGATATTTGTTCATATCTTGGTTCTGAATATTCTAATAATGCATTGTAAGTTTCTATTAAAAGTGAAATGTATTCGTTAAGTTTATGAACGTTCCTCGTTAACGGCCTATTTTGTAAACCCCTTTTCTTTATTTTGTAAAATTCAAACACTAATTCATTAAACTTTGTGTTATTGGATTCTGACATTTATGAAAGCTACGTTATTTAATTAATATCTGTTTGTTTAGAAATGTTGAAAAATGTTATTCAATTTTATATCGATTTAAAAAAAAAGAAGAAAAACTGTTCCTCAAAATTTTCCACATTTCCACACATTCAAATATGTATATGATTTTGTTTTAATTTTTTCCAGTGTTTACTTGTTTTTTTACTTGGAACTTAGTAGTTATTTGTTTGTTATATGCAAAGTAGTGTTTATTTATTTTGTACTTGAAACTTAGTGTTATTATAATTTTCACGGATATCAAACAAATACTTATTTAAATGTATTTAAAATTAAATTTTATATCAGGCTGTAATAAATTCTGAAAAAGAAATTTATATTTTCATTAAAAGCTAATATTTCTGTTAAAACACCCGATGTTAGCCAACAACCATTAACAAATGTTTACTCCATGATCTATGAAAAAACGACGTTTGGCAACACTGTATTCACACTAATTTAACTATCAGTATTTTGTTTTTGTTGTTCTCTTTTCGTTACTGTTTTTTTCGTTAAGTTTATTTATGTAAGGATGTATATATGTAAGTAAGTATGCATTATATGTAAGTATGTGTTTATATGTAAATAATTATGTGTATGGTATGTTTCTAATTTGAAGTTTTAGGTAAAAATTAAAGTATGTACATACATATATACGTGTGCTTTTATTTGTATGTATTATTTTAGACTATTCAACTATTTTTATGTATTTCACAGATATGTATGCATGTTCACATATTTATAATTTTCAATTTTATATGAATTAGTATCTAGCCTTATAAATTATATGCTTACTTTTATAGATTCTGTTTTTTTTTTGTTAAAATAAATTTTTAAAAACTAAGAGAATCCATTTTGTGAAAAAGAAAAGAGTCTATGAAGATTTGAACAATTGATTAATTGTTGTTTGCTTTTGAGGTACTACTAGGCTTATACGAATGGCTTCTTCTTGAAGTTCTCCCAAAACTATAGATTTCGAAGAATCAATATTATTCTGTTCGCTCCATTTGATGCACATTTCAAAATGTTTTATAACTTCTAAATGTTTTATTTTCGATTGTTCTTCTCCCGGAAAGTTGATTTCGAAATTTTCGAAATTTTCCACGCTCTCTTCCTCTAAATCATGAATTTCTTCAACCCATTGGTTTACATCATCAAAAGAAAGTGTGATCTAAAATAAAAATAATCACAGACATATGTTATTGCACAAATAGAAATATACTCACGTTTGGGAAGATAGTATTAAGCTTTTGAACTCCATTTCTTATGCCAATAATACCCACATCTTGACGAAAAAGAGTGGACAATGGAAGATTGACCTCTTCATCTAATTCTTCATCGTTTTGATTAAAAATTTTATTCCAGCAATTGAAGATTCAGATAAGGATTTATGTGCCAAAGCTATCAATAAATCAGAATCAAAATTTTTTTAAAATGTTGAAACATCAAGTGTATCTAATGCTATAAGTCTAGATAGTAGGCTATTTTTATAATGTAATTTTAGCAATCGAATCACGGCGTGGTCCATCGGTTGTATAAGAGGCGTCACATTAGGTGGCATATAAACGGCCCATATTTTTCCATCACCTGTTTATTTTACTAGTTCTTCGGCGGGAGGATGGTGCATGGTGCGTTATCTAGTAACAATATAGCCTTTTTTGGTAAATGGTTTTTTTCAAGGTAGGACTCCATCTAATATGCATTCATTTATATCAAATAAATTAATTAAAAATAATCATTGAAAGCCATTGTAGTTGCCTGTGGAACAAAGCTGTCAAAAAACCATTTCTTAAAAAGAGTTGAAGTCATCCACGCATTCTTTGATGAATCAAAATCCACTGATAAAGCCTTGTTTCGAAAGCAGCGAGGATTTTGAGCCTTTCCAATAAGAACAGGACGAATTTTTTTCTTACCGCTAGCATTACAGCAAACAAGCAACGATATTCTTTCCGTAGAAACCTTTCTCGCTGGAGCATTCTTTTCTCCAGCATGAACTCATGTCCGTTCTGGTAACATTTTCCAAATCACGTACAGTTTGCTTACCAACCCCATATTTTTCAGACAGCAGTTTAATAGGCACATTTTTATTATAGTCAGAAATCAGAGCAATTTTGTCTTTAATTGAAAGAAATTTTCTGGCTCTTTTCGGCGATTTGCTATTTGAAGGAGCCATCATCACAAAACAGGCGTGCAATGATCAAATTTCACTTACATAATGAATAAAAATTTACATATGTTTTAATAAGCGGGAACCACCAAATTTGAACTAACTAATATGGACAAAAAACATCAATGCTGCACGGTTAATAGAGGTAGAAAAACAATGCACGGATAATAGAGGGTATAAACTAAAACAATCAGCATGCCGGGTTAATAGATGTAACCGGTTAATAGAGGCCCGGATAATCGTGGTTCAACTGTATTTTCAAACTTCAACTTTCTTCGTCTTTCTGTCAAAAAATTTCCATACGAAGAAAAACTTCTTTCAACATCAACTGATGTGGACGGAGCAAACTTAAATTTTAAAATTTCTTTTGACGAAAGGCTGTCAACGTATTCATCGACTTCAAAACCTTGTTTATATGTAAAAATTGTTGATATCCTGGATTTCGTCGAAATACAGCATAATTTTTTTTTAATATATGTATATAGTTTACTTATCTCTTCTCGAATATTTAAAACAGTGCTTATACTTTCATGTATGGTTAATCCAATAGTTTGTAACCTTTTTAAAGCAATAGTAATATTTGAAAAATAGTTTTTATAAATGCGAGCTGCGCATTTAGCTCCGAGTCTTCAGCATTCAATGTTGAAACAACAGGCTTACCTTCTTAAAGATGTTTTGCAAAATATATGACCGCTTCTAACCATGTACCCCAACGAGTATGGCATGGAATCGGTGGTAGAATTGGGCCGCATTTTCCTAAACAATTGTTTTCTAGGTGCCTATATAAAATTTACAATTAGTTTTAAGTATAAGTGCTGGATTCCGCTTAAATAACCTTTAAAAATACAGATTTGGTACAAGATATCAATTTATTTACATGCCCGAATTCTAGTCGAATAAAATCCGCAATACGAGGAAGAGCGTGGGCAAAGCATGTCAAATGGAGCATTTTTAGATACATCATTTTAGGAGAAGCAATACATAACATGTATGCGGCTGCGTATGTTACCATAAGCAGTACGAATCATTACAAGAGCAGTAACGAATCATTACAAAAAGTTGCAATAGATGCCCCACTTGCAGTTTCAAGCATTCTATTCACAGACAATGTGTGGTAACAAAGTGCCCTAAAATATAAAAATAAAAACATGAACCTATAAAAATTGCTGCAAATAAAATTATTTCATTATTATAAGTGGCGAATGTATAAAACAACTAATAAAATTTAAAAAAATCAATACAAATTTGGTGTTCAGCTTAAAATCATTTTATTTTGTAAATGGAGTAATATAATTAAAACACATTAAATACAAAAATTAACTTATTTCCACCACTTTTTAGAGCAACCGAATAGTATTGCCAATATGATTTCAAGCAATACACACCATGCACAAGCCGGTATCTTAAATTTCTAATTACCTTACTTCCGGTACCACTTGGAGGAACGCAATAATATATTCTGCCTTCTTTAAATTTTATAGAGCACTTCACATCTTTCACAGCTTGCTTTCTTCAATTCCTTATTAGCGGCTTCTTCTCGGCATTATTATGATAACTATAAACCACAGCCACTTACCACTATAAATGCATTTCACATCACCTTTTTATTGTTTACACATGTACATGCAGTCACCAATTAATATTTAATCTTTTGTGTTTAAATTGGCACTTGCTCTTTTTTTTATATTATTCACTTTTATTTTTAGCACTTTTTATTTACATATATTAATTTTCCAGCAGTATCACTTTCATCCATTTTATGGCATCAGCAATATAAGTATGTATACGAATTAACTGCCACTGATGAAGATGCCGCTGGAAACATAAGCAAAAAATACCGTGACAAAAATCGATTGGATCAATTAAGTTCACTGTCCAATGGATTATGAAGCTGAAGCCGGAAACTTAGTTTTGTTTGACGAACAAAAATCGTTTTGGGCAGAATATATTCCATCCAAAATATTTTTTTTTAGTTTCCGGCTTCGCAATAACCAAAATTAGTAACATTTAATGAACTTACCTTCTCGGATCTTTCGGGAACCGATGAATCCTCTTAATTTCCGGCCAGCCCATAATTCATTTTTGACTCCTGAAATTGAAAATTTTTTTGTTTAAACTAATTACAATTTTATCAAAACAAAATTATACTTACATATTTTCCGCTGTTGTTATCCACTTGCTGTTGTACAATGAAGCTGCTAAATAGGAAGAATTGGCGCAAAATAATAAAAAAACCAAAAATTTTTCCAATTTTGCCCCAATTTTTTGATGAATTTTTCTATACAAAATGTAAACAAACAAAATTTCATTTAACCCCATCGGAGAAAAGAGAAAGCAATAGATTTAGTACATATTACTGTCCTTTAATAATGAAGGGGTTAACTCATCGATGCCATTGTGATGCCACTTTGACATTTTTTAACACTTTTTTTCATCGCTAGGTGGCCGTGTCCTATCTGGTTATGTTCTGTGATTCTATTATTTCTTTCAATTGACATTTTATTTTGTTCAGTGTTTCTCTGTAAATCAAAATTACTAAAAGGACTACTTGATTCATTCAAACGCGTTTCAAAAAATATTTTTTGTGTTATTCGCTCAACCTGTTAACTCTTTACAACAACAAAAACACAGCTCACTTGCACACTAATGCATAGGTACTCATTTTGTTCCAGCTTCTATGTACGGTCGTAACCCTGCAGGCAATTCAGTTATCTTTCAATTAATTTAAAGCTAACTTTTTCTCAAGTAGTGGTGGTTGACACTTGGATTACTTTTATATGTAACTAGCGGATCCCGGCGTGCTTCGCTACGCATGAATATTAACATTGAATCAAATTCATTGGTTTTTTTATTTGTTTTTTATTTGCAAATAATGAAAAAAAAAGTAAATCAATTCAATACAATAGTGTATACAATATTTTCTGTTTGATTGTGTGGTGCATGAATAACAAAATTTGTTGGTGCTCCCACTCTAGAACATTATAGAAGATCTATAATTGTCTGTGAGAAAAGCACGGTTCCTCCAAATTCACACCACACACTTGAAGCGTTTGTCCTTGAGCTTTATTAACGGTTATAGCAAAGGATAAACGTACGGGAAATTGAAGACGTTTGAATTGAAATGGCATGTCTGTTGGTATTAATCGGATCCGTGGTATCAGTGGTATCCTTTTGCTTTGCCAGTGTTGCTGTCTGTTGGTATTAATCGGATCCGTGGTATCAGTGGTATCCTTTTGCGTTGCCAGTGTTGCTTCGATCAAATTGGGCATTAATTTTTTCACAGCAAGTCTCATTCCATTGCAGAGTTTTGGTGAATTGAGATTTCGTAGAAGTCTGACCGATGAACCAATTTTCAAAATCAGAAGATGCGGTGGCATACCGGGTGGTTCGAGAGAATTCAAAAACTCAACCGGATAATTTACTGCGTCTTCTCCATTTGTAGCAGTATCAATACCAAGTCACCTGACAATTTTTGCTGATTTTGAAAATGTATTTCATTAACATTTGCATTTTTTGGTGCTTTTTGGCGCGTTCTCTTAACCAGTCATGATTTTTATAGTTTTGAACAATGTTTGAAAAAACGCGATCAATTAGTTCTTCTTTTGATGGCATAATTGTGCAAAAGTTGTTTGGTAACGTGATAAAGCCATTTAAATCACTTGCAATTTTGCCATCGCCAGTCTGCAGAAATTCCATCAGCTGGAGTCGATCTGGGAATGACGGGCAACGTTTGTCGAAAACCACCACATAGAGATATTAATGCACCACCGAACAACTGTTGATTTCCACGTAGATCCTGTAATGTTCGATTCAATGATTCCAAAGATTTTTAATGGGACATCGGACATTCATCGCATAAAATAATTGCTGCATGTTGCAAAACTTTGGCCATTCCAGACTTTCTGGAAATATTACACGTTGGAATCTCAACCGTTTGCATGCTTAATGGCAATTTCAAAGCGGAATGTGCAGTTCGGCCACCATCCAATAATGTAGCTGCAATACCAGAAGAAGCAAGTGCCAACGCAATTTTTCGTTCGGATCTAATTGTTGCTAAGATTAATGAAATCAGAAATATTTTTCCAGTGCCACCAGGAGCGTCCAAAAAATATAATCCACCAGTATTGTTAATGGCAGCTTGTATGATTCTATCGTATGCCTTTTTTTTTTTGCTGAACATTCAATTGTGGAATATGTGTTTGCACAAACGCACGCAATTCATCACATTCGAATTGCTGTTCCCGTTGCAATTCTCGCTCAAATAAATCATGAATTGGACGATTAGGTGCGATCATGCCTAATTGTTCTAATGCATTATTTGCAATCATAAGGCAAATATCTTCAATCAATATCAAAGCCTCATTATACATTTCTAATCTATGTACCAATTCGGGATACATCGAACGATGTTGAAGTCAAATCAAAATGTCTTCAGCCATGTAATCTTTATATTTATTCCACAATTCAAGTGGGTTTGATGGATAGCATGTTGATATTATTATGGCGAATAACATACGTATTTGATTTGGGTGAGCTGAAACTGATGCATCATGAAGCGTAGCATCCCAATGCGAATCATGTTCAAGCAAACGCAATCCTTGGCATGCATCACGATATGTTTGTTACACACAATTCACCATCAACAGTTCTTAAATTCTGGAATGACTGTGGCCCACGTACGTTCACCAACAACAATCGCAAATAAAAACATTCAACATTATTTGGACTAACTGTATAAATGCGGCCTAAAGTATCCGTTGAAAAAATACCTCGATATCCGTCAACGGGAGTACCTTGTTTGCGGCGTTGAAATTTTTCTGTTGATGCGTTCCAAGTGAAATATCGTGGTGCTTCCGAATATAATAGTGTTCTTGCAAATTCATCCGTTTCACATAACTTGAAAAAAGCTGTCAGTGTAGTTGCTGGAGGTTGTGCTGCTCTTTGTGCGGCATTTGCATCAGTGAAATAAACACGTTGGCCATTTTCAAGATGGACTGCTAAATGTATAACAACAGAATGTCTGTCATGTATTGGGAACGATAAAATTCGCTAAATAGCTTCGTTAGTACTAATATGTCTTTCCATTTGGTACTGCAAAATTTCATCAATTCACCCTTTCTTGACAATTTTGTAAGATGTCTGGAATATTCAGAGAAGTTTTTAATGAACCTTCGATAATAGTTGCAAAATGCGACAAACCTTTTGGCGCTGTCTGCGTCCATAGGTGTCGGGTAGTTTTCAATTACTGAATATTTCCTATCATCGGGTAGTATTCCCTTATCTGTACATTTGTGGCCAAGGTAGGTCACTTCTATCATAAAAAAAGAACATTTTACTGGATGTAATTTAAGATTGTGTTGAATATTTTGCTGCTATCTCTGATGATAAGCCATCTGAGATGTAAGCATTTTCTAATGATTTAGTTAACTTTTCAATTTCATTGCAGTAATTGTTAGCAGTGCTATTATTTTGCTTAACGTTCAATATTTTGGCAGTAATTACCTCAACTGATTCACCTTTAACGGAACTTTTTAATTTGTTTATTATTTCTGTTATTGTTTGTTCGTCGCCAATTAAATTTCTAGCATTTCCCTTAAGTTTAGTTTTTATTAGGGAAACTGCTATCGTTTCATGGTTATCTTTGATGGTGTTTAGTAATTGTAGTGAATCAATAAATGAACGCAAATTTTCCGATCGGCCATCAAACTCAGTTACCAGCTTTGAAGCTGTATTCAAAAATTCGACTATCGTTTGATTCATATTTAATTTATGTATTCTTTTGGGTTGTGTAAATTCTGTTGGTTTACCTGCTTCTGAATATGCAATTTCTTTTAGATATTCTGCTTTTTCGTGAATTGTTTCTGGCAGATTTATTTTAATAAATTTTTTGGACGCAATAGCAATGATTTTATTTTTAATATCAGAGAAGAAATTTTCGGCAGCCGCTTTATGTGGTGTGGTGAGTCTACTGTAGTTCACGTTAAGTATAACTCTAATCTGTTCTAATTTATCGCATAAAATTTTAATATGTTTGATTACCGTTTCTTCTTTGATTTTTCTATCTATATTAAGGCATTTATATGACTTCAAAATCGTCCTTAATTTCTCTTAACTTCTGAAGTATTTCTTGCCAGCCCATAAATAAGTTTTATATTTTTTCCAAGTCGTTAGCTCTGCTCAAATATTTCTTTTTTAATTTTTTGTTATGTATGGCATAAATATGTAATACAAAATTCAAACCTTTCATAATAGTGATAATTATTAAACAAAATTCAACGATTTTTAAATCTACTGGTTCCTAAATTAGTTCTACCTCATTTATTACATTAGCATTGGGGTTTTCTATTTTTGATTGTTGTTTCCCCATTTTTAGAATAAGTATTTATTTGAAAAAAAAAAATTGTTTTCTATTATTGTTGTTTATTTTTATTTTCGAAATATTTTTCGGAAATTCTTATCATTCTAACTAGGTCTTCTTCTCTTGTTAACCTATGAATAACTTCTTCTCAAGTAGGAGTGCCTTCTTTTCCTATCCATTTCCAAATATTTTGTAACCATTTGGTTTCTTCTTCTACTGTGTGTTTATGTTCTTCTTTGTTATCCCAATCAATAAGATTATATATTAATAATGGAAACAACTACGTCTGTTGGTTTTGAGTCTTTATTAAAAACTGAGTTTTTAAATCTAACTTAATTCAACTTGAACTTAAAATTAACAATACGAATTGGTGGCGAGAAAGAACAAATGTGCAGAATAAGCACATTTACTTGTTATTGCTTCATGCTGTAACAGTAGAAGTTTGTTTATTAAAAATTATTATTAAAGTTAAAATTGTGATTTAAGAAATGCGCTGACGTTTGCGTCTGGTAATTTGTGGGAACGGAAATTATAAAAGATAACATGTATGTATATGATTTACATGTATGTGATTATATACTTTCATTTTTCTTTTATTCATAATTAAGTAAATATTTTTTTTGATTTTACTTTCTTAAATATTCTTAATATAATCCGGTATGTTCCAGATTCCACTTTGAAGTAAAAGTAGTTTGTAATCACTTCAATTTGGCACTTGGGTGTTCTGAATTTTACTTTTTACTTTTCATTTCTATTTTGTTTTCGAACATCAATTCGTAGTGAATTGCATTGTTCTTGAAACTACTTTTAGGCAAAAAGAAGTGGTTTGAAACTACTTTTAAATTTTATTGCGAAACAGACATTTTTGCAAATAAACATGTGAGTATAATAAATAAAAGTGGTCAGATCCTTTTGGTAGAATAAAAAATTTCCTTATTTGAAGGTGAAAACACAAGAATACTACACAGGATGCAATAATGTTGCGTTTTATGCAAAACAATCCGGACATGGCAAAAGGATTCGCAAAAGGGGACCGCGTAAAATTGGAAGAATTGTGGAAAGACCTTACAGTTCAATTAAATAGCAATGGTCCTCCAACAAAGGATACGTCTGGTTGGAAAAAGGCAAATTACATTATTAAAAAATAAATAAATATTTTTTAGAAACTGACAAAATTTTATAGGTGCGGATGGATTGGAAGGCGTTAGTGAGACGAAAAATCGCACATTTAATCGCACCTTTTAATAAGTTTGTGCTCACAAAAATGGAGGAAGCTGTTGGTGAATTGTGTGGGATTTTCACAGTCATCAAAGGAGTTGAAAACTCACAGGTTTTCGGTGATTCACCTACAGAAGAAGAAATCGCAGTCGACTTGAGTGATATGCTTGAAGAAAATGTTGCTTCCACCAGTAAGTCTACTACTACTGCGACTCCAAGACGCCATAAAGACGATAGTTTTAATGATATAATGAAAAACTGTATCAGAGGCCAGACTGATGCTATGGTATCAATTGCGGAGCAGCTGAAAGGAATATGTAATCATAATGAGCACATAAAGCATATAAAAGATTTAAATAGAGAAATTAGGAACAATACCCATGAGCTGTAGGCAATAAAAAAAAGTTTTCAAAACCACATTGAAGAAAAGAAACGACACTATATGCGAATGGAGCAGCTAAGGGAGGAAGAAATTCAAATCAAAAGAAGAAAATTACAGATTGAGGAATTTAAGTTAAATTACCAAAGAGGAAATATGTGATTTTGAATTGTGCTTTTAATTTACTTTTAAAGTTTTTTTTGTTTTTAACGTTTTTTTTAATAATTGATCTCAACTGAAGTTACATTGATCTCAACGTGTTTAAGGCATACAGAATGTGCTAGCGATTTATTTTTGTTATTTTTTTAAATAAATTAAATGTGATTTAAAAAATCAATCTTCAAGTTTTATTAAATTTTTATACATTTATAGGTACTTTAATAACTAAAGCCGATAAGCGATCTCATCTCTTATTGAAGAGGCTACGGAATTAAATATTAATTCATCCCAGTCGTCGTTGTCGTTATCGTTTTCATTTCTTGTGTTTGCCTCTTCCAAATATTCAACATTAAAATGCCTGCATACATTATGCAGTGCGCAGCATACGATAATTATCCGAATCGCTTTTAGGGGCTGATACGGAAGTATTTTGGCAAGGCACCGAAAGCGGTTTTTAAAACGCCAATAGTCCTTTCAATTACATTTCGTGCTGACGCATGTTTTTTATTAAAGTTGTGTTGACGTGTACCAGCCTTAGGATCCTTGTAAGGGGTCAGTAAAAATGGTTGGAGAGCGTATCCCGCGTCACCCAACAACCAGCTGCTTCTGTCGCCGTTATCAAAACAACGAGTAAAATAGTTGCATGGTTTACTGACGCTCCAAATAAGAGAATCGTGACTAGAACCGGGTCGGCAGGCATCGATCGCTTTAATAACCATGTTATAATCACAAATCTATAATAGTAAATAATAAATATAACGCTTGATTATACAATAAGGTTTTTGGATATAAACTTACAATCATTGCATTTAAACTGTAGTGTACTTTCCTGTTATAGAACAAATTTCCATCTTTTTGCGGTTTAGTAATTTCCACGTGAGTTCCATCAATGCATCCTACTACACCGGGAATACCAAATTTTTGCATGAAGTGGTGCTTAGACAAATTTTGTTCATCAACTGTCATTTTCAATTTAATCCACTTGGGACAAATATATCTTTCTAAAACAATAAGCACTCGATTTAAAACTTTGCAGGTGGTGCAACATTAGTGTCTTTTCCGACGCCTCGTTGAAATCCTCCTTCTGCCAAAAATCTCAATGTGGCAGCAAGCTGTAGTTCTGCCGGAATGGATGACTTGGGCAGTCTCAGTTTAATGCAATTCAAAATATTACAAAATGCATCTTTGTTGATGCGAAAATTTTGTAAAAACCTAACAAAGTTTTCATTAAAAGTATATTAAATGAACTTAAGTATATACATATGTGTACTTACGTAGTGTCGCCTATATCCAAAGGATTTGAGTGATCCCGCAAAATCCGCCTTTGTAATTTTGTTTTTGCATAATCATTGCTTTGGTATATAATATATTTATATATATATTTTTATATATATTTCACACTGTTTTATGCAAAAATTCACAAACAGTAGTTTCAATTAGAAAATTTTGTTTAAAAGTAACATCAGCTGTTTACAATTTCTGTTTTCGAACTTCATTTTATAAATTACAAATCACTTCATTTGCAGAACATCCAAAATGAAATGTTTACTTTTTAAATCGTATTTTACTTCAATTCTACTACTTTTTTGGAACATATCTGAATTTTTTTTGTTTATTCATTTTACATTTTAATACAAATATACTTAATATAAAATGTTTTTTATATAATATATTTTAATTGATTTTTGCCTCGAGCGATATGTCGCTTATAGGCCCTACGAGTGCGGATGCGATGTACGCACTTCGTTTTTGATTTTTCATTTATATTTTTTATTTTGAGGTTTATTTCCTCAATTCTTTTCCATTTACGTGGCATTGTCCCAGGATGGTGGAGGAGTTGTTTTTAAGAGCCGTATTCCTTTATTGTTAGAGGTGTAGGACCTTCCTTCATGTCTCTTGGCCAGACGGAGTTTTCACACCTGATGGAACCTTTGGCTGATCCGTCAGGACCAAAATAAAAAAATTTGCTTTTTTTTCTATTTTAGGTGCAAAAGATTATTCTTTTAGAGCACTCTAAAATTTGGCAGGATCGCCATGTAGTGAAAGACTTTTTGTTTGGATTAAAATTATTTTATTTATTTAATTTCGAGCTCCGCGATAAGAGCTCAAGATGATTACAAATTGGTCTGTGTCTTAAACTAGAACAAACTCTCTATTTATACTATATTTTTGGTTGAGTTGACAATTTTCAACTCAGCCCTTATTTCTATACTAATTCTATATTTCTACATACTACAGTACATGTGCGTGTGATTGTACATTCCTATTCTTATTCTTCAAATGCAAATAGTGTGGGATAAATATGTGCAACATGACACACGCCTATTACAATTATAACAACTTACAATTCCCATGATAAACAATGTAGTGAGCCACACGATCACAAGCATTGAAACACAACAACAACATGCAGAGTACGTCTATGAAGACGGTCAGCCGTATGACAACAAAATATGAAGTGATCGCTGCTTGTGTGTATACCAATGTGGTCAGTGGCGCAGCGACAGTCAAGTGTTTGCTGCTTATACAGTGTGTTATATGACTGTTTTAATTTTATACATTGTACATTTCATGTTGATAATGACTAAAAAGTCTTGATATGTTGTGTCGGCAATACAGGCTGTAAAATCATGCTACAACAATGAGATCCATCAACTTTTTAAATTTTTGGTGGAATATGCGAGCGGTTATATCGTGTCGATCTGTTGGCACCTGACCATCAAATAAGCAATCATACACATCAGCCCATTTTGGGTTGCAAGTAAATGTGATGAACAAATCTGGACGGCCGTAATGACGAACATATTTCATGGCATCTTGTGTATACTCGTGCATATGACGTGGGCTACCGGGATATGACGATGGTAATATCGTCAAACGTCCAATGTCATTTTGACGATAAGGTTCTCTTCGCCACTTGGTTCCATCTTTACTTACATAAATTTCGGTTTGTTGTATTTCCTGCTGCAACAAATTCAGAGGTATATCGTCACTATCACATTCTGAAGCTTCCGCCTATGTGTTATTTCCTTCACTGCGCACACTAGTATGATTCTCTATGCTTTCGTCTGCAGAATCGCTTTCTTCTGAATAGCTTTCATCTAATAAAGAGTATTCTCTGACGCTCACGTTCTTCGCGGTCCATTTTCGCAAAAAATTGAAAACAAGCTTAATACACTAAATTGATTTTTTTTAAATTGGTGAAATCTCACTACACCGACAGCCAGGTTGAGTCATAAGTATATAAATTAGTTTTTAAGTTTCCCTTATCTTTTGTTTTTTTTATTAATATTCACCCCTATCGTGAATAACATGTGAAATTTTTATTTCCATGAACTTTTCATTTCCCTCGAAGGAAAAAGTGCGATCGTGAATCTCCCGTGAAATTTTTGTTCCCTTATTTAGTGCTATCAGTTTGCAGTGAATGAAATAAGTGTAGCCGATTTAAAAAAACAAACAACTGTTCACTTCAATTGCCAAACACCAACTGATGCTGGTTCTTTATTTCATTCTCTTGCTTACTTACTAACATGTACAGAAGAGTGATGTTTATAAACTGCGTATGTATGTAAACAAGTTATACTATACACACAACATGAGAGAATAACTAACATACTTATGTATAATTTCAATGGAATGCACTGGCTGTTATTATACAGTTATAATACAGGGTTATTACAATAATATGATGTGTTCGTATAAATGCTTAAATTGTTATAAATACCAATAGTGATACTGCTACAATTCGTCCATCCTGACAACGAGTTCCCCTGATCTCGGGTATAAAGAAATAATTAAACAATTAACTCCTACTTGTACCGAACCATGGTCTAAGATTACCCACCGCCCAAACACCACTATAAGGTGTGCGCGATTGTTGGAACCCTTCAATGTAACCCTCCAATACGTACTTGTCATTTCGTAAAACCTTCACAATTCTATACGGACCCTTATACTTGGGAATAAGTTTCTTTGACATTCCAGGCTGCGAGTCGAAATTTTTCACCATAACATAATCGTCTTTCCTATACTTAGTCGGTGATTTTCTCCTACGATCGACGTTGAGAGCAATTTGGTGGAATCCACTCTTAAGATCGATGGTCGAGAAGTATTTGTTCGATCCCAGATTTGCAAGAATGGTGGTAATGTCTCGGATAGGATATTTGTCTGGTATGGTATCTTCATTCAATTTACGATAATCGATTACCATACGGTATTTTTTCTCGCCTGAGGCGTCTTCTTTCTTTGGTACGATCCATACCGGGGAATTGTAGGGAGACTTTGATGGTCGAATAATGCCATCGTCTAGCAACTCCCTTATCTGTTTGTCAATTTCTTTTTTTAAAGGCATTGGGTAGGGATAGGTCTTTGAGTAAATTGGTCTGTCACTTTTCGTTCGAATTTCGGTCTTTACATTCGTCACATATGTTAATTTCATATCGGGCTCAGCGAACAGGGTTGGATACGCATTAAGAAGTTGTCTCAAGTTTCTATTATCCTCTATGCAAAGATGATTCAGTCTTAAAGTAGTATGGGCTACAGAATTAATTTTTAATTGGTAAAGAGGATATTTGTATTTGTTCAACAAAAGGAAGTAGTTCTCATTTGTAAATATAACTGCACTTAATTCCCTCAAGGTATCGTTTCCTATGATGGCATCGAAAGTTGTAAGACTCGGTAAAATATGAAATTTAATTTTCCCTATTTCGGTATTAAAAATATCAACGTAAGTATGATGAGTAATTTCCACGACACCACCGACAGAATTTGCAAAGAAGGGTTTGTTTGGAATGAGATTACGAATTAATTTGTCATTTACATAGTTTTTGTTAGAACCCGTATCCAGGAGAAATTTGAGTTCATTACCGTTTTTCATTTTGAAAAGGAAATATGGTAATGAGGAAGTGCTTAATCTAAAAAATTAATATCATCAGCATTGGTGTTGGTAACTTCATTTTCATCGTATTCATTTTGATATCCTCCATATTATAATAACCAGCAGGAGGTTGCAATTCTACTTCTGTATTGAAAATTCGCTGGATCTTTTTTTGATTGGGCATGTTTTGTGAAGCTGGTCTCTTATTAGATTGGTTATAGTAATCATATCGACCATGGTTGAGTGTAGTGTTACTCTGCCTTGGGGTTTGAGAATTTTGTATAACTTGAATTGGTGGTCTATTTTGATAATTAACTTGCTTCGTTTGAGTTGTTCTATCTATGTCCATAGGCACTGGAGGTTTTGGTGGCAGAAATGATCTGCGATTGTCTTGCGGAAAGGTATTTTGAATGTTGGGTCTTACCTGAATCTGCCCAAATGGACGCTGATTAAAATGTTTGGGATAGTATTGGTGTGGATTTGTCAATTCGGGGTAAAATGGTTGTCGCATTTGACCGGAGCGCTGATAACCAGAAGTTTTAATACCTGTTTGTGCTTTTTCCATGCTATTTGCATGTAATGTTCGGTAATTCATATTGCTGAGTTTAATACACAGTTGTAGAGTCTGTGGTAGGCTCGTTGGCTCCTTAACACTCAATAGACTGGGTAAATTCCTATTTAGTCCCCTGATGAAAGTGTCGAGTGCTTTCCCTCTATAGGCCGCTGTCATGGCAGACAACGCATCTTCACCTATATCTAGGCAGTCAATTTTGTCTAAAATCGAAAATCGAAAATAAATGTTGGTAAACCTTTTGATAAAATTCCTGTATCGTATCATTTCTTTGTGTAAGGGTCGTCATTTGGTACTCTATTGTACCAACGTCTCTTTTGTCCGAGTAGTGCATCATCAAGCACTTTTTAATTTTTTCCCAATTTAGAGGGGTTCGATAGGACTCAAGGGCTGCGTCTGCTTCGCCCACAATTTTGTGTCTAATCATATGAATGATCGCGAAATATTTGGGACTACCTCTATTCTGACCATACATTAACAGAATCCTGTCTACGGATTTCCGCCATGAGTTAAATTCACCGGGCTTCCCCGCGAACTCCCTCAAACATTTCACAACATCAGGTACTCGGTCTGATGCCTCTGCATTTCTGAAATCTACAGAGATTTCCTCATCCTGTTCAGCAGCTGGATTGATACTGGAAGAGACTGTTCGGGATATGATGTCCACTATGCCTTTTTTCTGATTTGTCGTAAATGTGGATTGTGTTGATGGTGAGGAGGATGAAGTACTTAAGTTCAACCTGGATAAGGTTGCAGCTATCTCTTCTTCGTTACCCATTTTTATTCTTTCCCCCAAGAAATATGATTTATTTTTATGTTTCCCTTTTGTTACTAATTTCCCTTAGTGATCCTTTCCCTTCTTTAAGGGAAAGAGCTATTTCAATAATTGATGATTTGGTTTACTATTATTCTTATTTTATTGTTTCTATTTTTATATTTTTTTCTGCTTTAAGTGTACTACTTATTTTCTCTAAACTATATTTCTCGCTTTTAATATTCTCTTGTCTGGATATTACGTTAAATTCGATCAATTTCTAGATCCGTATTTCTTTCTTCTTAATTTCTACTTTTCATAACTTAAATAAAAATACGTAAAAATTTCTTACATAAAATAAAATGTAGTAGCCATCCTTCCTTCTTTAGTGGTTGTATTTGTTGACGTGCGGCTTCTTCTATTTTGTTGGTCGTGATCCTTTAATAATAGCGTTTTTTTATATTGTCCTTATTGTATTTATTGTCAGCACAAATTGTTGAAAAAAAAAATTTTGTTTATCATTTCTTTATCTTTAATAAGATTGCGATAATTTCAAATTTTCATCCATATTATTCTATAAGTATTCTTGTTTTTTCTTTCTTTCTTTTAAAACAATTGGTTATAGTTCACCACTTGTGTTGTTATTTATTTAGTTGTAATTGTTGTTGTTTGTAATAGTTTCACACTTTCTCGTTCATCAGAGTGATGTGTTGTGGAATAGTTAATTTTGTTAACTTTTAAAAACTTTATTAAACTTATTGCTTGGGCGGCTGTGCCATTCTAGTCACTCCCTTTTGTTTCCTACTTGGGGGCCGTTACCAAGACATTATTATTTTATTGAAGGACTTTTGTTATTATTTTTTATACTACTTTAATTATTCAGGTCCTCGCTCGGGCGCCACTTAAATAAAAACGATTGTTTAAATTTTTGTTTATTTCAGTTTGGTCTTTATTGCAGCACTATGTGCTTCCTTTATGGTGTTATTAAGACTGAACTTAAAATAGAAAACTTATAATAATTAAACCTTAGCTTAGACCATTTACCCGCCCCATATTTGCCAACTATGCAAATAATGTTTGCAGTTGCAACGCGAACATGACACCTTTGTTTTTAAGTAAAGGTTCAAGTGTTGTCGTTAGCACAAAGCATGGGAAAGAAGATTTTGAAATAAAGAAATTAATGCAAAGCATTGCAAAATAATAAGGAATTCTATTTATGAAATATTCTGAAGCAACATGTAAGTATGTCGTTAGCACAAATGTGTGGGAAAGAAGATTTTGAAATAAGCGAATTAATGCAAAGCATTGCAAAATAATAAAGAGTTCTATTTATGAAATATTCTGAAGCAACATGTAAGTATGGGTTTGGGGCAGTGAGAGTATTAACTTATATCCTAAATATTTGACACTTGCCTGCAAGAACACGCATTTATCTAACCTTAACTCTAGTCTGTTGTCTGCCAACCGCTTAAAAACCTCTTTAAGTATCTCAAAATGCTCTCTCAAATTATTAGTTGCCACCATTAATGGAATGCAGTGGCTGTTATTACACAGTTATAATACAGGGTTATTACAATAATATGATGTGTTCGTATAAATGCTTAAATTGTTATAAATACCAATAGTGATACTGCTACATAAGATAAAAGAAGATCAAATTAAACAAATTGGAATTAATTGTGTTCAAGAAAAGTTTTATTCTACCATGTTTAGAATCGGTGCATTTATTTTACTGCAGGAAGACTGCAGAAAACAAAGCATTGTTCGTAGACGTTTGCGGGATGCATCTAATCCAAACTTTAATGAATTTTCCAAACCTTCCACGGATTCCTTCATGCCAACAAGCTCATAGATGCCATGCTCGTTTTCTGATAGCAACTTTGTCTGGTTTGGCCCTCCTCCCGTCTCTAGTTGGTTTTTTAAATTCGTGGCAGCTTTTGCTCGGACTTATCTTTTTTGATCTATCCATACCTGTTGTGTGTGAATAAAATGAACTTTTTGTGCAGTAATAAAAAAACCATATTATGAACAAAATATTACCTTTTTCCACTCGGAGACACTTTTTATTGGAGGGCCAGCACTATTTAACTCTTCGGTAAGAGAATTCCAAAACTCAGACAGAACGTCCTTTGAAATTTTAACGAAACCACAGGCAATAGATTTATTGTTCTGCATTCTGTTTAGCATTATATCCGTTGGAAATTTATTTACAGATCTAGACCTAAAATAGATAAATATACAGCTGTATGTTTTAATATTCTAATTTTGAAAAAGTTAACTTACATGATGATGAATGCTGCTCCCCAGTATAATTGATGTGAACAAATCGAAGGGAAAAGGAAAATAATACGAAGGAAAAAAATTTTTACGATAAGGGGAATTTTATGCAAAGGTAAATATTTTTGGGGTTGTTATTCTCAATTGAATTACATATCAAAAAGGGAATACTTTTCATGGGAAAATTTATTCACGATTGCGAAATGGGAAAAAATTTCGTGGGAATAAATGTTTACGATAGGGGTGATTATCTTTTTCTGAACTGAATTAAACGCACTAAATATAATTACAGAAATAAATAAATTTATTCATTTAAAATTGCAATCATTAAATTATTTCTAATTTGTCTCGCTGATTCATCAAAGTTCACTACTGTTGCTTCTCCAACTTCTACTTCTGTTTCCAACGGGAAAGACATTTCTTCACTATGATGCGTCTTAAAATGTTGGCTTAAATTGTGAAATGCGCAACACACATTAGTAATTTGAGTTGCCTTTTCGGGAGCATAGTGCAAGCCCCTAGCAGATAGCAAGCATCGAAATCTGTTTTTAAGAACCCCAATTGTTCTTTAAATGACATTTCTTGCTTTTGCATGCACTGTATTGAAATGACTTTCCTGC
This sequence comes from Phania funesta, assembly GCA_963932375.1. Classification (NCBI taxonomy): domain Eukaryota; kingdom Metazoa; phylum Arthropoda; class Insecta; order Diptera; family Tachinidae; genus Phania; species Phania funesta. The sequence continues at coordinate 93,572,702 of OZ010653.1, read as the reverse complement.
GATCCTTCTGCAGCACTTCGAAAAGGCGTTATTAAAAAAGTTTCCAACGGATAGCCAGCGTCACCTGAATATATGCAAATGCAAACATATTTCGTTATAAAAAGGCCTGAAAAGCAACTGAATTTCTTACCTAAAATCCAAGTATTCTCCTCCATATTCTGCTGTAAATATTGTTTCAGCTTACTCATATTCACACGAAGGAGTCATGGTTTGGTCCGGGATATCGAGCATCTACATAGCGGATGTTCATTTCATAGTCGCACAACTATAGAAAGACATAATTTCAATTCAATTTCAATTTATTTTATTTATCCATAATATTTGCATTTCCATTACAATTTAAATTATATATTTAAGTGTTCAAGATTTTTCTTTTTCAGCTTAATACTAGATATATATTTACAAAATTTCTATATAGATATATACAACATTTAATTCGAGGGGAAATTTGGCAAAAACCTATTTGAATTTATTCTTAAACTACTTAACCTACTTAAACTACTTAACTACAGACTAGATAAAAATCTAAGATGATACTAGCTCATTAATATGGACGAATTCAGAGTTCAGACATCGAGTAGTAAAATTTTGCGTAAGTCTATTGATCTTATCTGGAACTAATTCCAAGCCCGCAATATCATGAAGGCGTGATGTTGAAAAAAAACCAAGGAAGGTTATATATAAGCTTTAAAAGCTTATTTTGAGCTATTTGCAGTTTTTTAATATGGCAAGATGCACTAGTTGACCAAACGGGCACTGCATAGAATATTACAGCGTGAAAAATGGACTTAAGAATAAGTTTTTTATTATTAATGTTAAGGCTAGATTTTCGATTTATAAAAGGGTATAGGATACGGGTTAACATGTTAACTTTATTGATTATATAAGGTATATGGTCTTTAAATTTCATTTTCGGATCGAGCATAATACCAAGATATTTTACTTTTTGTTCCCACTGTATAGAATTATTATTTATAATAATATTGGTATGTGGTATATAGCATGCTTTTCGTTTCCTTGTAAAATATATCGCTTGTGTTTTTTCATAGTTTAGTGTAATTTTCCATTTATTGAAATAAGATAAAATATCAGATAATGCTCTTTGTAAATTTGCTATTATATCAGCAGCCAAAATTTCAGAGCATAGGATTGCTGTGTCGTCAGCGAATACTGACAAAGTGCAGTAGTCCAAATGAGGAAAATCAGATGTATATAAATTATAAAGGACAGGGGATAAACATGACCCTTGAGGACAGCAGTTGTGGAATGACTTTGGGAATGGTGTGATCCGATGTGAACCTTGAAAGAACGAGAGGTGAGGAAACTGTGAATAATTTTTGTCAATGCTATTGGGAAATTTAAATTTATCATCTTGAAAACGAGACCTTCGTGCCATACTGAATCAAATGCAGCTTTGACATCTAATAGAACCATGCCAGTTGGTTTTTGGTTATTGAAATTCGTTTTTACCAAATTTCTAATTCTTATCAAGGGATGAGCTGTGTTGTGCTCTCTGCGGAACCCAAATTGTTGAGGTGGGATAATATTATTGGTTTCCATAAAATCAGTTAATTTAATTTTAATAACTTTTTCAAGAATTTTGCTGACACTCGACAGTAAGCTGATAGGACGGTATGACGATGGACAGTCAGATTGCTTACCAGGTTTTTTAATTGGGTTAACTTTAGCCTCCTTAAATTTTTGGGGAAAATAGCAGAGTTTTAGACATGAATTAATTATTAATGTTAAGAATTTAACGCCTTTGTTAGGAAGTGCTTTAAGACATCTATTATTAATGCCGTCGATGCCAGGTGATTTTTTATTTTTTAAAGTTTTTAAAATATGTGAAATCTGTGAAGTATTTATTAAACATACATCCAATGGATTAGCTCTTAACGATCTGTAAGATTCCAGAGTATCATTCACTAAAGAAGTTGTAATTGGGTCCCCTAAATGGGATGAAACAGTATAATTAGTAGCAAATGTATGCGCTAAAATTTCACACTTTTCTTGATTAGTGGTGTACCGAACACCGTTTTGTTTTAAAATAGGGATGTTGTTAGCCTTCTTCCTTAAGACTTTCGTCAAATTCCAGAAGGGCGGAGCGCCTTTATCTAACGTTGATAATAAATTATCCCAAGATTTATTTCTAAAGGAATCAATTTCCTCACGAATTCTCAAATTAAATATCTTCATCTGATAGAAGTCATTTAGGTCCCTGTATCTTTGCCAAGCCCGGCGGTAACGATTTCTTCGTTGTATCATATTTTTAATGTGGTAGGGCAAAGGTTTCCCTCTTAATGAGGGATATATCTTAGGCACACTACAAGCGATTGAATCATTTAAAACATTTTCGAAATTTCTAATAGTCTGATCTATGTGTTCATGATTCAAAATATTGTTGATATCAGGTAGATTTAAGTTTCTATTTAAGAACCAAGAGAATTTGTTCCAATTAGCATTGAGAAAATCATATCTAAAAAAATTAGTGCTGTTGTAATTACTCTTTAATGAAATTTTAACGGGTAAATGGTCCGAACTCAGGTCGTTTATGACTTCCGCTGGGGACATTATAAACGGATCATTAGTCAGGAATACATCCAGTGTAGAACCTTGTCTATAGGCGCTTGAAGGTATGTGAGTATTATCACAAGGATATATGATATCAATATTGTATGATTCTAACTTTTCATATAAAATATTTCCCCAGCAGTTTGCCCTCACACAACCCCACGATCGGTGTCTACTGTTAAAATCGCCGCCTAACAAATACCTTTCGTTACTACTGAGTTTATGAATGTCAGATGCGAATTGTCGTTTTCTTACGCCATCGGGACCTGCTGTACCACCAGGGTAGTAGCACGAGTATATATCAATTGGACCTAAGTTAGTGAATAGTTTGATGCCAATATTCTCAATAACAGATGTGTTAACAATAGGTAGTAATTGATGAGAAATATGCTTCCTTATAATTATTGCTACACCTCCCCCTCGAGCAGTTGTCCTATCATTCCTATATACTTTAAATTCGTTATTTCTGATAGATAAGTTTGAATTAAGGCCAGTTTCGGAAACTAAACAAATATGAATATTACGCCTAGTTAAGAATTGAAATAATTCTAAATATTTATTGCGAATGCCTCTTGCATTCCAAGTTATTATATTGGTTTCATTGTGTTCCATTATGCTAAGAATTTACATGCCAGGTTAGTGATAACCTCGAACTGGTCGGACTTGTTTTTACAATTTCTAAGATTTGTTATTAGCTCTAAAGTTAAATTCTTTATTTCTTCAAGAGTGAATAAATCATTAGAGCTATCTTTATTAGCATTATTACTTATATAATTATTAGCATTGTTATTATTATTATTATTAGCTTTGGTACTGATGTTGATAGTATTTCTTTGACCATGCCAATTACTAGAAGTGGTTGGAGTACTTTGGCGCAGTGTGTTAAGAAAACTGTTGCTATAATTTACGGAAGAAACTACTGCCCTAGCACGGACTGGACGTCTTGGAGCTGGTTGGGCACGTTGTCTAATATTTAGATAATTTATCTTACTTGGACATTCGTCGAATGTTGATTTGTGGGGACCACTGCAATTTGCACACTTAGGGGTGGGTTCTTTGCAATCAGATGTATTATGCTGACCAGCACAGTTTGAACAAAAGGTTTTAACCTTACAGCGAGAAGAACCGTGGCCAAACATTTGGCAGTTATAACATTGAGTTATGTGCGTTGTTTTAGCTTGTTGAAATTCCCATTTCACCCTCAAATATTCAATTACAGAATATTTTTGCCTGAGCTCTTTTATTGTTATTGTTTGTCTTTTAAAATAAACAACGTAAAATATATAGTCCACGTTGTATGCGTTCTTTTTTATGACGATTTTAACGTCCAAACATTGAAGTCCCATATCGGTTAATTTTTTTTAACGATTAATGGATCATATTTATCCAGACCGAACAGAAGAGCTTTGTACGGCTTTTCATCTTTGGAGGCATAACTGAAGAACTCATATTTGTCAGTAAGAGCATTAATAATGCTTTGGTGTTCAGCTTTCGATTTTAAAAATAATTTTTCGACAACGACATAATAAATTTATAAATTCAATTAGAAATTATCATCCTTACAATCATAACATTTAAGCTGTAGTATCCTTTTCTGTTCAAGTACAAATGCTGCAACTCCTTTGGTGGGGCTACAATGCGTACGTGTGTTCCATCTATGCAGCGAATAATACCCGGAAGCTTTGATTTTGAGAAAAAGGACGCTTTGTTCTTGTTTTTTTTTTCATTTTCCGTCATCTTAGCACTGAACCACTTTTTACATATTTTGTTTTCAAAAAAGTTTATGATTTCGTTTAAAATGCAGCAAACGGTTGGTTGTGAAACCCCAATATTAAAATCATTGTCGCTACTTCTTTGGTAGCTTCCATCAGCAAAAAATCTAAGTGCGCAGCACAGTTTTAAAATTGGCGGAATGGCAGAACACACCGGGTTGACGGTTTGAGAAAATTGTTTAGCTCCTGCAGCAAAAACAAAAACCCATCCTTATTAATGCGGAAAAATTTAATAAAACTGTAAAAATATACATACATATGTAAATTATAATTAACTGTTAATTTGAGAAAAAGTTTACTTACTCAGTGTTTGGTAGTTCCAATGGATTTGAACTGTCTCGAATTCTTTTGCCAATACGTGCCATGTGGGTTTTTTTAGTCTCATTGTTATCATCATCAAAATATAATATCCATGATTCTTATTGTGTTATTGATACATTTAAAATATTTCTTTTTATTGTGTCTTTAAAATGGCTTTCTTCAAAACTTGTTTATTTTTGGTACTCAGCAATGTATTTTAACGGAAATATGTGCTACAAAATAAATACAACTCTGCGACATACACAACACCTAAATGTTGTTTATCATAATCAAAACATATATTAATGTTGTGTTGTAGCGAATACAACACTATTATAAGCTACAAGCAAAAGACACTCCATCAGCTTAATACGCGCATGAAGTGGCGACATACCAAATTGCAGTGCTTGTTCATTTACGGGCATAGCTTCAACGTCTTCGGTTTTATTCATCTTGGATGTTGTGGCTCCACAAATAAAACAAGAATATGCTGCTGATGTTTCTGTTACTGATTGTGCAGTCTTGCCGTCAATCATTGTAAAATATAATTCATGTTTTACTTTAAAGTTACGATTATTTATTGTAAACTCAAATTCTTTTAGTTGGGATATCTCCTCATCGACTCTTCTCTTTTCTTCTCGTATAAATTGAGGTGTCTCTTCAGGTATGCAGGTAGTGTTCTGCAATACTTCTTTTTTTCAAATCGTTAGAGTAAAAGTCTTTATATATTGTATCCAAAATTTCACATGCTCTAGTTTCGTTTAAGCCATCGTGCGATTATTGCAAAAACTGTTTTAATTTTGTTCTGTCTTTGTCAAACTCCAGAAGCTTCGAGCATAAAACCCCATGTGAAATAGAAAAACTTACCCTTGTCGTAAAATTCTTTGGCCTTAGTTTCAGTTATAACTAAAAAAAAACAAAACTGGAGAAAAATCGCATCGCTTGTACTTTTCGCGTTCGTCGGCACTTGTTGAATGACAAAAATAGATCAATGGACATCTATAAATACTACTTATTTTTCAATATTTTACTGACAGGTACTTATGAATGGGCGCATATTTCGAAACGTTCCAAAACATGAGCACTCATAAATGTGGGTGCAATTTCTGTTAAAACAATCATGCAGGTAACTAATGGAAAAACCCAAATAATTAAAAAAGTGCACTTTCCTTTTTTCCTTTTAATTGTCCACGCAAATTTATTAGCGCTTATTACTTTGCTACTGTAATCATAAAAATCACATAACCTTTTGTTTATTACTTTGTTTTAAATTCTGAGAATCATAAAAAAAGTCATCAATGTTTTTCCAAAGAATTTTGTGCATATCTCAAGCAATTTTTAAATTCATACCTTTACTTAATTGTGAAAATGTTTTACTGTGTAATGCAACAAATTGAGAGGTGGCACCTGGTGGCACTTGAAATTGGTTAAATATTTAAGTGTATAACATACATCACCCTAGGGGGAGATAGAGTGTTGGTTTGTTTCGTGAAAATGTCGACAACTTACCTAGTAACCTCGCTTGATCGGCAGTATCCCGTCCATTGCGTTGCTGCAACATACCATTTAGACGTGATGCTTCCCAAATGTATGCATCATGAGAAGCTCCTCCCAATCTACCAAATCCACCAAGAATTTTTAAATTGAAGTCACATACCTGAAAGTTAGTTGCATATGTACTATTTTTAAGCTTTACAAAAATTATTTCTGTCTTACCAGCTGAACATTTTTTGAATGGTATCCACACATTTATTCGCACACGTGTACAGTTAATTGCCCCGATTACTGCGGGAAAACCAGTCTCTTCATAAAACCTTAAAAATAATGAATATAAGTATAAGTACGCACATTCATATATGTATATGTAGATATCTATGTCTTTGGAAATTATCTCACCTTTGCTTTATTTCATCATATCTTGTCTTGACAGGATGGAAACTTTACTCATTTCTGCATAAGTTTGCTTTCCAAAATTCCACTACTTCGCGTACACTACGGCACACAACTGGAATCTTGACCAATGTCTCTGTGAAAAGATCCAGTGGCAAAGATATGCAGTGCGGCACACATTCGAATTGGTGGTGGAATAAAAGTATTTCGTACACCTTTAGACATGAATGGGCTTATTTCACCAAGTAGAATGGTTGCAGAATTTCAAAAGGGTCAGTTGCATCCCGTAGCTTCTTCCTGCGAATTCTCATAACGTTTTTTTGATCTTCATGATCCGCTTCTAATAAACATACAATGTACATTTTTCTATGTAAGTTTTTGTTTTAAACACTAATGTAAGCCAAATGAAAATGATCACTAAAACACAAAACTTGATGAAAATTGTTTGCAAAAACTTTTATGTAAACATTAGAGCCACGTTATACATTACTATGTATCGTCGTCGGTTTTACATTTGACGCCGTTGCCAAAAATTTATTAATTCTAGTAAATTTTTATCGCCGTTGACTATATTTGTGGCTGGCGTTTTCATCGCCTCTGACTACATTTCGGCAGCGAATCATTTTTGGTAGTTTTCGACGTGAGTTACAGACACACTTTTTTCTCACTTTGCGATTAACGGTGGAATAATTTGTTTCACTACTTTTTCACACAAGAACTTCTCGCCAAACTTACAGTACACCGCCACAGGACGGATATCGTCTGGCATTTGTTTCTGTAGAATATTTCTGAGCTTTGAAATACATGCACTATCTTGTTCTCTTGAATTGAATAAATATAAAATTTTTTCCGTTTTTCTGCTTTAATTTGGTTATTGATGTATTTTATTTCATTTACTTTATTTGTATTTTATTTCATGACTGATATTAATCACACGTAATATTGCCTATTTCGAGTCTATAACTACTTAATAATACTAAATTACGTTTGCTACGAATTCGGTCTGGATATTTCTGCTTCCTTCCGGCGGTTTTCTCGAAGATATCGATTAATCGTTGTTCGATTAATAGCCAGCTCGTCTACGGAATAATTCAATGCATCGGTGCAGGCTATCAACACATGAGCTGCCATTGGATCGGTTAGCTCGGCGTGGTCAAGCGCAGAAGCAGGTCGTGGCGTTAGAAAATTTCTACGCCCTCTCTTCTGTACACTTTTGTGCGGTTCAACGTTGTCACCAGTTTCGGCATCGGCAGTGCTTTCCTCAGTCGCTTCACCCACGTCCTTAGATTTTTCATCAATTCCTTCCATAACCTCACCTTCATCACTTGATTCTGTATATTGGCCGGCAGCAAAAAGTTTAAAATGTGTTATGTATTACATAAATCAATAAGATAGAAAATGGCATAAAGCCAAATACGAATCTTTCGACTTGGACATTTATTCAAATTTCAGCCTTCTCTGCTTCTCTTTCTCCTTTCGTTCCGAAACTTCTTATCTTCTTCAATTCGAATGGTTTTTAGGGCATCTGTATAAAACATAGGACATCAATATAACACAAATTGTCCAGATCGTTGGTAAATACAAGCTCCTTTGTTTCCAAGCCACAGATCTCTTGCTAGCGGGCACTTTTTGTATATCTTTCCACGTATTGTACAATTTCAACAATTTCTCCGCGCTTCTTGTTCCGTATCGTGTTGGAATTCGTGCATGTTGCCAGAAAATATACACTTCAGCGAGCGTTAATTTTGCACTTTCCTTTGCGTCGAGTTTCACAAAACGCATGTTATGAAAGAAGACCTGTAGGACTTGCCTATTGGACGGCAGTTTGACACTGGTTATCTGATGCGCTGTTATGCTCACTAAGTCTATGTTGTAGAGCGATTGAACGCTTTAACGCGTTTGTACCGAGAAAATGGCTGATGCAGAAGCCGATGCAGGTTTTGATGTCGATGGTTCTGACATTATAATTGTAACAACCTATAATAAAATAATAGCGATTATAATTTGGTTTACAACAATTAACTTTGGTACTTTATTATTATGGTTTACTTCTTTAGCACAATTAAGTAACACACTGGTAGGCTGTTCTCATACTGACTAAAAACGTCCACTCTCCTATGCGCCGCCATTTTGAAAAATAAGGCAGGTCTAATATATATAGGATTTAATGATCCGTTATGTTTTATTATTAATGATCCGTTATGTTTATGTAACTAATCAACTTTATAGTTCTGTCTTTTGCAAGAAACATTGCTTAATATTAGCTTCTGAGTCAAATTATATTTAAATGAACATATTTCAATTCAATGTTTTAATGAAGTTTTATTAGTTACTGTGTCATACAAAATTACAAAAAAAAACTAGTAATTATCTCTCACCTAACGGTTCTTTTAGTACAACAACAAAAAATACTCAAAAATTCATTGGGCAAAACCTAAGAAACCTTTAATATTTGGTATAATAACCCTTATTTTTTATTACTGCGGCGCACCGACGCGGCATAGATTTGGTTAATTTATCAATTATTTTTGGATCTATGCGTATCCATGCATCCTCCAGACACGAAAATAAATCGTATCTGTTCGAAAATCGTTTCGATCCAACATTCCTCTTCAATATAGAAAATAAATTTTCGATTGGGTTCAAATCGGGCGATTGAGCCGCCAATCAAGCACTTGAATCCCTTTTGATTGTATCCAGTCCTTCACCAACTTCGATGAGTGTTTCGGATCGTTATCATGTTAAAACACCCATCGAAGTGGCATATTCCATTCGGCATATGGCAACATCTTATTTTCTAAAATGTCCCTATATACAAATCTGTGCATTTTGGTAGAAATTCTGTGGAACGGCCCTAGACCATGACCTGAAAAACACGTCCACACCATCACATTGCCATCGGAGTTGAACAAAATTGCTCTCGTCGCTAAATAGCACACTTTTCCACTTTGTAACTGACCAATCAAGATATTTTTTTGCAAATTCGAGCCTAAAAAAAAATCAGGCATCAATGGTTGACTTGTATAGCTTAAAAATACATACCGTGTTTTTGCGTGACGTTTTGTAAGAAGAGGTTTTTTGGAAGCTATATAACTTTTCAATCCAGCTTCTCTCGCCCGTCTGCGGACTGTGCTGGCAACACTTAAGCCGAATTCTGACACAATTTTTTTGGACAAGATGAAGGGTTTTTTTTATTATCTTCTTGATATTTCTATCATCACGAACTGATGTTTTACGGGGTCTTCCTCCAGCATTAATATTGACAACAGTTCCTTTATCTTTCTAAAGGTTTATCCATTTGGAAACCATTTATTTGCTTACTTTCAACAAATTTGTAATTTCAGCCTGTGATTTGCCTGTATTATAATGCGTTATAGCATTCAATTTAAATGCTTCACAATATTTTCTACGTTGCATATTATTTTAATTTTACAATGCGCAATTTAATCGTTAAACGCTTTCAAATGCATACTAGATCACTTTTTCATAAGAAATCATCGAAAAAAATTACCGTTATCTTCGAAAAAAAAAACAAATTTATTGTACAAAAGGAAAAAGTTTCTTAGTTTTTGCTCAATGAATTTTTGAGTATTTTTTGTTGTTGTACTAAAAGAACCGTTAGGTGAGAGATAATAAAAATTTTTTTTTTTGTAATTTTGCATGACACAGTAACTAATAAAACTGCATTAAAGCATTGAATTGAAATATGTTGATTTAAGAATTATTAGACTCAGAAGCTAAAGTCAAGCAGCGTTTCTTAGGTTTTGCCCAATACTGTATATATTTGGATAAGACCTTAGTAATGTTATAAAAAAATAATAACAATAGTTTGTTACCTATATTTTGTTAGGAATTTTTATATATGTACGTATTATACAGATTAATACAAATTTTAGCCTGGTCATGAATTCAGGACAAAATAAATAATTCATTAGAATAAAGACCCAGTTTCATAAAAAATCTCAATATTTGGTGGGAAATCCTTTATTTTTGATCTCAGCAGCGCATCTGGGTAAGCTTTCAACTAATGCCATACAACGATCTTTTGAAATGGCATATCAAGCTTTTTGGATTTCTTCCCATAAATCGCTCAAATTTGTTGGCTTTACTGCTCGTATATGCTCCTTAACATCATTCCACAAGTTCTCAATTGGATTGAGGTCCGGGGATTGAGCTGGCCACTTCAGAACTGCGATATTGTTTCCCTCTAAGCAACTCTTCACTAGGCGTGAAGTGTGCTTAGGGTAATTATCATGCATAAATTTCCACATTAGAGACATGTTTTCTTCAGCGAATGGTATCATACTGCTTGTCAGTATGTTTTTGTTAATGTGCTGATCCATTTTAGTGGTAATCTCGCGAATGGGACCTACACCACGGCAGGAAAATGCTGCCCACACAATGACATTGCCACCACCATGCTTAACCGTTTTAAGGGTGAACTTTGGGTGATGCTGCAGGTTTGGAGGACGCCATACGTACTGTTTTCATCTGAACCGAAGCGGCAAAACTTCGATTCGTCGCACCAAAGTATATTTTTCCAAGATGTCATTGGCTTATTGAGATGTTCTCTTGCAAAAGCTAGTCGGAATTTAATATTGTTTTTTTTTTGGCACAAGTGGTTTACGTTGTGCAATACACCCACGTAAGTTTTTCTCATTCAGAAGTCTTATTGTTCTGGATGATATATTAATAACGAAATGCGATAAAATCTCATTTTTAATTTTGCTTGAGCTATTGAAAGGATCCTTAACAACTGCTTTATAAATTAAGCTATCCTCCCTGGCTTTAGTTTTCCGGGATCTAGGGCGCTGTTTAACATTTTTGGTGGTACCATATTTCTTGATATGTTTCAGGGCGTTGTAAATCTTCGGTCTGGAACATTTAAGCAGCTTTGAAATCTCCATTACTGTTTTTCCATCAGTATTCATTTGTTGGATCAGTTTTCTCTCTGCATCCGAACTCCAAGTACATCTTGCCATTTCTACCTAAATATTTTGATGTATTCCGGCATAAAATGGGTTAAAACATTCACTATTTACCCTCTAAATTCAAAAAACACCGAACCATCACTTAAGAACCAGTATTTAACAAAGACAATTAAAACTGTATAAAACATCTTAAAACGTATAAAGTTCATTATAATATACGAAATAATTATCATCAAAGTTTTTATTATGAAAAATAAAATTCAATTTCACGTTAAAATAAAAGACTTAAATAAAGTATTTATAACTAATCGAAGTGTTTTTAAATAAAGAGATCAATAATAAGAAATTTATAAAAGAAGTAATATAATTATCTTGTTCTGAAAATGAAACCAAAATCCAATAGCCACAAAAAAAAAAATTACATTTAATTATCTACAACATACATACACGAAAGAATAATGGCGGCTATTCTGCGTTTCGATTCGAATCGAAATTTTCTCCGTCTGGCAACTTTGATATTCTGCGTTTCGATTCCGCTCAGTTTCTTTCGATTGTATGTATTCTGCATTACGATCGGAATTCCGTTTATCTCAGTTATTTCTTTGTTAACGGAAGAGTGATATTTATCCGTGTTTTTAAATTAAAAAATTTTATATTGAAAAAAATGTAAGTAGAAAATGAGATAAAATGTTCAGAAACAATTAAAAAAGACACTTAAAATTATTTTTAATTAATTTATTTAATTAAATAATTTTTTTGTTTGTTTTAAATTGTTAATTTTTGTACCCGAATCTGATGTGCTTTTTTATGTATTACAGGTCAAAAACAACAACACCAGACCAATATGAAAAATTGGCAAATTTAATGGCATCTAAAGCAGACATTGCATGTGGATACCACCACCGATCAAAGGAAGAAGTAGCAGCGTTCTGGGAGGAAGTTGCAGGAATCCTCAATGCACTAGGTCCTCCAACAAAAAATGCCAGTGCGTGGAAAAAAGTAGGTATGGTTTGTGTATAATTATTGCAGAAATTAATATCAATTTGTAGGTGTGGATTGACTGGAAGTGCTACATTAAGAAGAAAATGTCAGCGAACAAAAGGGAAGTGATGAGTACCGGAGGAGGCCCTTGCCGTTTGCAGCGTATAAGCCCATTGGAAGAAAAAGTAGCACAGCTGACGGGGCTAGTAACCAGTACATCTGGTATATGCGGTGCCGTAGATTTTGGTGATCCCTGCGAAGTTCAAGAAGTGGAAAATACAGAAATGGATATTTCGGCACGTTTTGAAGAAATGCCATCCAGTTCAAAAAAGAGACAGGGCCCAAAAGAAACAACTTTTGGCTTGTTAGCGGAACAAGTAAAATGCCAAGAAGAATTCTACCAAGAAACGAAAGAATTCAACAATACAATGGCTAAAAAACATAATGAAATATCAACGCACCTAAGGCGTATGAATCGGTCATTGGAAAAAATGACAGAAATAGCAGAAAAACAATTAAAAGAAGAGCAACGTCACAACAAAATTAAGGAGGAGTTGTTAAAACAAAAAGTGGAAATTAAACTTAAAATGCTCCAACTTCAACATCCCGATCAAGCAGACTAAGTAAATATAAATTGTGATAAATTTACCAAATATGTGTTCTTATAAGTACAAAACTTTTATTATTATGAAGTGCCTTTATTTTTTTATTTTTAATTAATAAGTTTTTTTTGCATTGAATTAAAATTAATATTTCATGTTTTTATTTGAACTAGAAAAAATTCAAAAAAAATACAATAAATATATATATAAATATATTATAATAAATAAATGAAAAACATAAAAAACGAGAGTATAATATTTCTTTTTTTAACCCTAAAAATTCGAGAGAATATTTTCGCGAATATTACGTGCTACTGAAGCGTAGTCAGAGTCAAAATTTTCCTCTTCGATCTCTCCCTCACTGCTTTCAACTTCACTTTCATTACTTTCCACATCTTCTACCCGGTAATGTATACAAATGTTGTGAAGGGCACAAACAACATTAATTATTTGATTGGCTTTTTGCGGGGAATAATGAAGTTCCCTAGCACCCAATAAACAACGAAATCGGTTTTTTAAGACCCCAATAGTTCGTTCAACTATATTTCTTGTCTTAGAGTGCCGAATGTTGTAGTTGCTTTCCCTGCTACCTTCGCTTGGAGTTCGATACGGAGTCATTAGCCACGGTTCTAGGGGGTATCCTGCATCACCTGTTAAAAATACCATTAAGATTTTAATATTTCCACACAATAACATAAAAAGGTACCTAATATCCAAGTATTTCGCTCTCCGTTCCTATAATTTTGTTCTAATTTAGCCCTCGCTTTACTTAAGGCCCATACATGTGAATCGTGGTTGCTGCCAGGGTACCTTGCATCAATACACCTTATGCGCATTTTGTTGTCACAGATCTATAATCATTACTTTAATTAAACAACACTTTTATCTTAAAATAAACATACCACCATTGCATTAATGCTAAAAAATCCCTTCCTGTTATAATAAAGGAAGTCCTCTTTAGATGGCTTTATAATCTTAATATGTGTGCCATCGACGCACATAATGACACCTGGAAATCCAGCCTTTGAATAGAAATCCCGCTTTGCCTCAATCTTTTCTTCCTCGCTATTGTCAAAGTTTATCCATTGAGGGCAAAGCTTTGCCTGCATAACCTCCAGAAAATTCGATAATGACTTCGACACCGTAGGTTGCGCCATCCCAACATTAAAATCTGCTCCAACTCCGTTTTGATAGCTACCTTCTGCAAAGAATCTTAAAGCAGCCACAACTCGGTTAAGCGGTGAAGAAGAAGTCAAAGAATTTAGCTGCACCTCACGAGCAAAAATGTCTAAAACATATTTGAACGCGTCTTTGTTTAAACGAAAGTTCTTTTTAAATCTGTAAAAGTAAATTATTTTACAACATTTCAATAAAATTACTTTCACAATAAAAATTACAATTGACAAACTTACAATTGATCGCTCATTTCAAATGGATTGCACCTGTCTCTAATTCTGAACTTTTCAACCCTTGCCTCATTATTCCTCATGTTGTTCTCCTCTCTCACCAACAATAATGCAGTTGTTATAGACTCCATTCCTCCTTGAAATTTAAAAAAAATAATTGCAAACACACTGAATTAATCCTCTACAATTTGGTTTTGGTCTTTCCATATTTAATCACAACACTATTAATTTTTTTTAATTATTTACCTTTATCTTCACAAGATTCTTTGCACTGTAATATATATGAACAAGTTATTTTAGTTTGTTTTTATATTTTTTTTATTTTATTTAAAAATTTTTTTAATAAACTTTCTCAAGAACTTTTAGTTATGTATACATATAACTTTTTGTATTAAATTTGACATTTGTTTATGAAAATGATAACAAACTTGCTTATTTTGCTATTTCATTTCCACATTTCACAGTGATGCCATTAATTTTGTAAACATTGTTGTCTTCTTCTTTTTCTTTCGATTCCGTTTTTCTACAGAATACCAATTTTCGATCGCAACGGAACTGAATGCGGAGACTTAATCGAAACGCAGAATAGGGGTGAATAAAACAAATAATATGAAACTAGTTTGTATTGTTAGATACACATCATATTGAATTCTCTTTGTCGAACTGAACGTTCAACATTTTCTTCATGTGGTACTTGAGTACATGCAGTACATGTGAAGTTTTGGGCTCGTATCATGTTCCTAAAACGAACACAGCCGAGTACTTATGAACAACATGCACTTCGTACGCGGTACCTAAAAAACGAACATGTAAACGTAACGTTTCGTTCTCAAAATTGATTACTTAATATTGCGCTGATACTTCGAGTAAGTGTTCATGCCTTGCCGCTTCTCGTGTACTTCACGTACTTCTACAAATGTAATTGTGCAGACCTTTAATTTCTAATATGATTTAATTTCGTGGCCAGCTTCAAATGTACTTTTTGCAATAATACGATTAGAATAGAAAGAAAATTTAAAAACAAACCAAACCATATAACGGTACTTTTTCTTAACATTACAGGGTACACAGAAAAATAAATTAATTCTAATTTGATATTGCAGGGCTGTAAAAATTATCATAAGTAAGCTCGTTACATGTCGCACAGTGGTTCAGCTTCATATGATTGGTGGCATTAAATATAAGGGGACATCGTAGAGTCTTGAATACTAATATTGGGTTGTGATAAACAAATACTGCAAATATGGAAAAAATCCGAGCACAACCACGCCTACTTCACATATAACACAAAAGTAAAGTTAAAACTCATCGTACAGTGACAACATTTTGCTCATTTAAATTTTGTGATAATATTAAAGAATGGTGAAAAAATTAGCAAAATCTGCTAACAGCCACGCCCACCTCGCACATAAAATAATCACATAAAATGCAATATTTTCCTTGTTAAAAAGCTACATCGCTTACACAGATTTAAATTTGCGTGTTTTTATTTGATTAAAACATAAATAAAAAAATTTAGCAGCAGTCATGTCCATGTTTAGTGAATATATCTGTAAATAAATGAGAGAAAATATTAACATAAATTTTTTACTTCATCAGAAAATTGCAATATATCCTTCCTGAACTGTGTACGGTATGAATTTATATATGGATCTGAAGACGCTAGTAACATATGCATGATATTATAGTTAATTTAATGAAACACAGATAATTTTATTCTAAAACTATTTAATTAATTATTATTTATCTACTTTAATTCAACAGGCAAATATATTTTATTTTAATTTAACAAACTACAGCTGTGGCAGCGAAGACAACTCTCGGTATCAGTTTCTGTTTTCTTCTGTTTTGTTTTATGAGGGAGTTGCCATGTTGTTTATTCTGTGTATCAGGCAAACTTGGTGCTGCCACAATATCTTCATTTGTTGATATGCGATCAGCTTTTCTGGAGTGGCTTAGGCGATAACTTCTGTAATCTTTATTTCAAGCTTCCATAGCTTCCTCCGACAACATGCCAAGTGGCAGTATTGCTGACACAATTTTACTCCCATGAATTAGAACTTTGTGTACAGTAATAGGCATATAGTACCAGCTGTACAGTTGTATACATATATCGTTCTGCAGTGTCCAAACAATAAACATTAAATTTTTCTGCATCTATTTCGGAATTACTGTTTATAACCGTTGAAATTGTACTAAAGCGGTGAATTAAATTTTCATCAACACCAAAAACATCTGCCCTTATGGAGGGATTTGCAAAAAAAAAAAAACGTCTAGAAGTATTGCCATCATTCGTTGAGCCTATTCCTTGTTTAACCATGTCTACATTTATGCCTAGAACCATTTTAAAATTTTTTTTTTGTATTTCCGCTTTTGCATTTTCTCTTTCATGTTTTGTATCTTTGGTCACTCTCCACTTTAAAAAACTTTTGCTGTATGCTATATGCAATATGCATTCCATAAATGTTATCCTCGCATGCAAAGGGGAAATTCCAGTACTTCTAAATTGTTCATTTTGTCTAAGTTTAGCTTGACATATAAAACAGGCAGCCATTCCTGATGTTTGTGTGATTGTATTCGCAACCTTTCCATCAATCATCGTTAAAACTGGAATATCAAAATTTCAAAACTTTTGTCATTTATATTAACAACGGTTTTTTTTTCAAATCTTTAATTTAATTTTGCACCCTTTCCACTTCTTCAGAAATAACATTTGCCGCTTCTTTCACAAATTCAAATTTTATTGGCCTACAAAAAGTTGTTGATGATGGCCTTGTATTTCGCCAGTAATCATTTGTGCCATTTCAAATTGAGAGGAACAATACTTGTATAAAAAATATTTTTGTCATTTAAATTTGGATCATTGAATTTTTGATGGTATTCGCTATGTCCTGAAGATCCATCACAACCCCGTTTAGAAATTAGTTGTAGTTGATTTGGAAGAATTTCTGTCTCAGCTTTCGTTTTCGCCTTCAATATTCTGGATACAGTATGATCGAGTAAATCTTGCATACTGACTTTGCTATAGTTCTCCTGTACTTCCAAATTTTTAGGATAACATTCCTTTTTAACAGCAAGAACTTTATGATATGAGAGGAAAATATCACATCCAATTTCTTTAGCACTCAATATTAATATTTGATACTGATGTTTTGATAAACAAGCATCAATAATGAGGCTTAGTGCTTTTTCTGTACTAAACATTTTTGAAAATTGTTCATCCTTATTAACTTTTTTTGCAGCTGATGAAATAAGTTCTGCTGAATTACAATCACATTACTGCTTTATTTTACTCCTTTTAGCACGAGATTTGCAAAGTTCAAAAGCCTTAGAAGGGCGACCACGTTTGACTTCATGAAAACACATTGGTTATTCATATTCTGGAAGATCTTCACCAAAAGAAAATATATTTTCCAACCAAACTTCATTTTGTTCAAGAAATCTATTTTTTATACGTCTTGCTTAAGTAAAAATTTTTTAAATTGATCTACGTCAATGTTCTTATCACAATCAAATAAAAGATCAAAAATAATAAGATAACTGAAGATTGTCCATATTTAACGATTTTTTTTTTTTGTTGCAATTTGTCACTTCAAAAACAATAAACTAATTACCTCTAATCACTTAATAACAACTAATAATCACAGCTGATCAGAAATTCAAAACAATAAAGTAATAAGCTGTAATCAGAAAAACAATGCAACTAATAATCGCAGCTGATTAAAATATTGAACTTTCAACAACAACAAAAACAACACTATAAATAATGGTTAGAAATAATGGTTGCTATGTATTGGAAAAAAACATAGGGAAAAATGTGGGGAATAAAAAATACTTAAAAGAAGGGAAAAAATAGTGATTTTTTTGGAAAGCGTAGGGATTTTTCAAAATTATAAATGACATCACTGCTAAAAAGTGCAATCATTTTTATGTTATTTAATTAAAAAGCACATATTTTCAAACTTGGGTTTTGTTATTGCATGCGAAATAACATGCTTGTGAAGGAAATTTTTCCTAATTTTTTTAAGTTTTTTTATATCGGAATTGCTTACGAGCGAAAACGAGCAGTTTTCTCGCCAGTTTTCAGTCATAACTGTTGCGTCGTGACAATTATTTAGTACCAAAACTTCTCTGGTATTTTGCCATTTTGCACATAGATGTCCAAAAAAAGTACTCTTGAACTCCGCTTTACCCCTTTTCAATGCCGGAAAATTTGGCTACATTTTTTCTATTTGCCATCCACGGTACCAACGGCTGGGAAGGAAATAGTATCCAATAAGTGAACAGAGGTAAAAAAGCGATCGAAGCAAAGGACGACATCTGTCTCTGATTGTTATGTTATTGTGTTTTCGTAAATAAGTTTCTAACCCTATAGTACTCTTGTTTTATTTAAGAGCCTTAAGGTGCGGTCACATTAGTAAAACATTTACTTCAAATTTGTTTGCGTATATTTGCTCGAAATTTTTTCATAGCAATACAAATTTTGTTTTGTGGTCACACTAGGCACATTTATTTTCTATTTTTTGTTTTATCAAACCGACATCAAATAGCGACAAATCCTCTAAAAGGAAAACATGTTTGCTCTGTGGTCACACTTGAATAAATATTTGATTTAGAAAAATATTTCATCGAGTTGTCAAAAACCATAAATTTATTTTCTTCAAATAAATTATATGTAGAAATATACACTTCGGTAGACATTTTAAAAGATAATATGGAAGAGTTCGAAGGTATTATTTTATTAAGCTGTGGAGCAGCATCAGTGATCCTTTTAGAAGAGGAAAAAATTAAAAATAATAAAAGACAATGGATGCGAGATTGGGTTCGACGTCGAAAGGAAGACGGTTGTTGCGCGAAATTATTATTGGAGCTACGGTCTGAAACTCCAGAGTTGTACAATTTTTTGCGAATGAGTTCTACAGATTTTGACCACTTGGTAAATATTAAATAAATTTTTGTAAGAGAATAATGAAACCCCAATGTTTTTTCATTCCTTTGTATCTGAAATTAGTGGCACCGCTGATAACGCGGCAGACTACTAGACCCCGTGAGCCAATTTCACCTTCGGAACGATTAGTGGTTACACTTCGGTACTTGGCGGCTGGCGAGAGTTTTAGATCGCTGGCTTAAAACCATAAGGAATAAGAAAATGTTTACAGAATCCATTTTATTCAGGTACCCCAAATAATCATTACTTGTCAAATTTCAACTCAATAAATGCTATAAGATTAAGAACTACACAAACACAATTCTTGTTACGCGGGCTACTTTTGGCTGCATTCATTTTTATTTGTTTGAGTTTTATTAAAAGAAATTAACTTCAAAAAATAATTTTCAAGTTTTATTTTTTACTTGGAAAATAAAAGTGCTTTTGGCTTATATGGGTTTGGTCGCGGCGAGCGATTCATCTCCTCTCTAACCGTGGTAGGGAGCTACACGAGTTTTCGATGCTAACAAGTTTACGCAAATATTGCCTTCATTGTCCTCGAATTTACAATAAACGACCGCAGCATAGGCCTTAATGGAAGCATCACAGAATCCATGTAATGAGATTTTTGATTGCGCATTTGGAACATAACGGGGTATTTTTAAACCTTTAATGTTTTGTAAATCTTCTCGAAAAAGTTTTGCTAAATTATTTGGCATTGTTGAACTCCAATAAGAACGACAATATACAAAAACAAAAATGGCTAAAGTTATTTCAAAAACAATATTTTAAATTTTATAACAACTGGGGAAATAAGACCAAGTGGATCGAAAATCCGAGAAACAGCCGAAATTAGCTTACGTTTGGTGGCAACTGTTAATACGTCCATTATAACATTGTATCGGATGATATACTCTTGCGAATTCCAATAGATTCTCTGCGAATTCCAATAGATTCTCGGCATCTTTGTCGTTTCTTCTTCGTCGGTTTTCAGAAAACTAGGTGTTTCTTCACTTGAAGCACAAATAGTTCTACAATTTGACACCCATTTGCTTAACTCCAGTTTTGCCTGTGCAAGCAAATTGACAAGTTCCTCCCGTTTGCGTAGAAGATGACCTTCTGAGAAGTCACCCGTCAAAACGTCATCAACATAAAAATCTTCAAGCTAAATTTTAGAAGCCAATGGATGTGATTGAGCGTAATCTTTTGCTAGTTGCTCTAGCACTCGTACGGCAAGGTATAGCGCAGGAGCGGTTCCATACGTAACGGTAGATAGTCGAAAGTGTTTAAGGACCTTATCAGGCCCCTCTCTCCATACTATCCGTTGATAATTGCGGTGATCATCTGCGACCCAAATTTGTCGAAACATCTTAACGATGTCTGCAGAAAAAACGTATTTATGTAACCGGAACCGAGCACAAACTGCGAACAAATTGCGTTGAATTGCAGGACCAATATGAAGTTTATCATTCAAAGAGACATTTCCGGCGTCTTGAAACGAACCATCAAATACAACGCGCAATTTTGGACCTACAATAGGATGGTGTGGGAGATAAAATAGGAGTCCATCGGTGACATCTATTTCATCAGGCGGTATTTCTTGCATATGTCCAAACTGCTGATAGTCATTCATGAATTTACAATACTTCTCTTTAAGTATCGGATTTCGAGAGAGTCTTCGTTCGGTTGATTTAAATCTGGCAAATGTCCCTTGAAATGTGTCCATAAATGTGGGATTTTCTTCATTAAACAGTAGTTGCACAATATAACGTCCATCTGGATGCCTATTATAAGTTTGCTGAAAATGGGTTTCCACAAAGGTGCTTTCATCAGATGGTTTGTTCTGTGTTTCGATTTCTTCGATTTCCCAAAACAGTTGAAGCGTCTTGTCAACTTGTGTGACTAATGATGAGGACGAGAAACGAGTTTGTGGTAAAAACATTACAGACGTAATAACTCATCCAAATACTGTTGAAATAGCAATGGTGTTGCCGGCATTATCAAGCAATTTATTATTTTGTGTTATTTCGTCCCAAACGTAATCTCCGCCGAGCAAAATGTCAATGGGAGACGAACGATAATATGATGGGTCCGCAAGAGGAACCGCCTTCAAGTCTTTACGATCTATAGGAGCTACTGTACTCCGTGGAAGTGATGAAGTGATTCGCCCTAGAATGTGGACTTGAGCGTTAAATGCATGTGACGAATTTCTTGTGGCCGCGTGTTGACTCTGCATTTACTGAAGAAATACCAGTAAGAGTAACTTTTTACCGAGAGCGTGGTAAACCTAAACGCTTGATACAGTCCTCCGTGATATAGGACAACTCAGATGCTGTATCAAGTAATACCCGACATGCTGTAACATTACCTTGGTTGTTACGAACATTTACTACGGCTGTGGGTAGAATGTGAGTAAGATGCTTTTTTATAAACGATGCAGTATGAGGGTTAGTTACCACCGTATTTAGTGACACAGGCTGCGAACATTGGGGTTCAGCTGAAACAATTTTACACGAAGATGACTCCGACAGGGCTGCAACATGAGCCGTCTGCTGCTGATGCTTATGATCAACATGCAGTAATGTGTGATGAACACGTTGACAAACACGACATTTGTGTTGTGATTTGCAGTCAAGAGCGGAATGCCCTTTGCGCATGCAATTAAAACAAAGATTTTTCTTTTTAACTACAGAACGACGATTCTCAATTGTGAGTGAAAGAAAAGGAGGACACTTGTACGTATTATGGTCGCTAGAGCCACAATCCAAGCAATTTTGCGAAGAATTGGTAGACACGAACGATGTTGATAAATTTCTTTTCTGATGTGTTGACTTAGGGGCCCCTTTAACTCCCAGTTCTAGTTTTTCGCAGCGTTGATCCAAAAATTCTAAAAGCTTTGACAATGAGGGTTTTATGTCATCGCAAGACTTTTCAATCCATTTCTGACGCGATTCACTATTAATTTTTACCATGTAGAATATGAACAAGCCAATGATCACTCTCATCACAATCTATCGCTCTCAAACCTCGTACGACTTCATTGGAAGTGTCAGCAATTTTTCTTAATAATGTACTGTTCCCCTCCTTCATTGAAGGTAGATTCATAAACGTTTCTATATAAGCTGTAACTATGTGACGAGGTCGGTCATAGCGTTCTTTAAGCCGATCCCATGCTGTAGTGTAAGAACCCTCCGACATTTGAATATGCCTTATGAGGCTTGCTGCGTTATCTTTGACTAACGACTTTAAGTACTGAAACCTTTGAATATCTGACAAATTCTGTCTATCATCGATTGCACTAGTGAAGAAATCTTTGTATGCCGGCCACTCCTTGTAGTTGCCGGAAAACGGTTGTATTCTGATTTTTGTCAAATCATCATTGCGCGACCTAGATGGTGCCTCCAAATGTTGTAATAACGTAGAATGTTGCTCAGCTAAGCGTGAAAACATAAATGGGGAGCTGGCGTTGAGGTTGCGTAATTTGAAGATTTCAATACACGTTTGAACCACGCAATGAATATGCATTCATCAAGCTCATTTTCGGGATCTACAAAACCTACTTCCTCTTCATGGTTGTACAATTCTCCTGTAAGAAATTGTAGCTCTTTCCATGCTGACGCTAATCGATTTAATCGCGCCTCAATTTGTTCCATGTCGAATTCCTCTGGGGGATTTTACGTGAATGTATAAGCTCTGGTAATTGCGCCTTTCTCTAGGCGGCGTTTCGATTGAAGAGCCTTGATTTTATAATAAGGTGTAGTTATGCTTTTTGTGGTTTTGGTTTTAATTATCTAGTGCTGAATGCTTGCTACTTTATTATAACACACTCTTATACAAACACACGCATGCGTCAATGCTTTCTCCGGCGCACAAGCAATTGACGTTGCCAGTTTGGTTTTGAATAAATTCTATTGCTGTGTAGTACACACACAAGCAACCATACGTTTATATTCTCTAAGAGAATTTCTCTCATATGAGATTAAGGAATTTGTGTTTTTCCCCTCTTTTCTAATACCAAGACACGAATTGAATCATATAATCATAACTTATAAAGGTATCAATAGACGACGTGTTTTTTCTCATGTTTTTTTAAGCTTAGGGATCACATGTTTTACTTCATGTCTGTCAAAATTGTTTAATTTACATGAGGTTTATAATTTTAGGTCCCAAACGTTCATGTATATTTACATGTGACATCAGCCATGTTTATTACAACAGCTGATATACATGTATGTATGTTTAAAAATCAAAAGTGATTGCGAAAACTAACTAATAAATTTTTTAAATATTAAAAGGCTTTTGCATAATGAATTCAAAAGATAATCAAATTGCGCTGTGTAGTGTTGTGTCAATAATAGCTGCATTGAAACTTAAAAGAAAAAACAGAAAAACAATCAAAAGAAACCGCAGTATTTGGAGCCAAAAATGGCTGCTTCGCCGAGACTCAGGTCTTGGTTTAGCACCAATGCTCATAGATGAGCTACGGCTCGAGGATCCAAAAGCCTTTCAAAACTTCACAAGAATGTCTTATGAATCCTTCAATGAGTTGCTGAAAAAATATCTCCCTTTATATCAAAACAGAACACTGAAATGCGTGAAGCCATTTCACCAAGTGCAAGGTGGTAAAAAGCGATAGTGGGTGGGACAACTGGAAAATTTCTAATATAATTTTTTGCAGATTGCTTTTAACTTTGAGATATCTGGCCACGGGAGAAAATGAATGAAAATGAATTTTTAGGTTCCGCAAACTCGAAACGAATGGCAAAAAATTGCCGGAGAATTTGAAAGAAAATGGAACTTTCCCTTTTGCTTAGGAGCTATAGGTACCAGCACCATTTTGTTTTATTAAATAAATAAACCCCTTTTCCATTTCTTATGCAGATGGCAAACACATCGCCATCAGAAGTAGAAAGGACTATGGCTCATTTTATTACAACTATAAAGGTTTTCATAGCGTAATTTTGCTGGCTGTAGTTGACGCGAATTACAAATTCATTTATGTAAATGCAGGGTCAAATGGAAGAGCAAACGACGCCGCTGTTTTTAACGAATCCTCGTTATGCCAGGGAATTAAAAATGGCATATTTGATTTTCCTCCCGATGCCTTTCTTCCAGGTACCGATAAGAAAGTACCACATGTTTTTGTTGCAGATGATGCGTTTCGCTTGTCCTCAAGAATTTTGAAACCATATGGCGAAAGGTCAACAAATTGCAACAAAATTTTCAACTATAGATTAAGCAGAGCTCGAAGAGTAGTTGAAAATGCCTTCGGGATATTAGCCAACAAATTTCAAATATTCCAAAAAGAAATAGATCTACCGGTTGAAAAAGTAGAGCAGATAACTTTAGCTGCATGTGCTCTGCACAATTTCATCCGAACAAGGGATGGATTTGATGTCAAGCTTTCTGATGTAGAAAACACTTCTTCCGTTCAAATAGACCATGGATCTTGGAGAAACGAGGTTTCTCTTACAAACATGCAAAAATGTCTAGGTAATCGTTCGGGTGATGAAGGAAGAAAAGTGAGAGATACTTACGCTGAATATTTTAATGGGAAAGGATCAGTTCCTTGGCAAAATGAAGCTGTAAAAAAATTCAACTTTTGAATAAAAAACGCTTACATACGAATGTAAAAATAAATAAACACAATTTATTCATAGTTCAGTCTTGTTTTATAACTAAAAAAAAAATTAACAAAAAGCATAAAATAGCAAAGAATAACAAAAAAAATTAATTACATTAATAATGATAATAAGGTGAATTCATTGAAATGATGTATTAAATTTATATACAAAGGCACTAAATTGCATTCAGTAGCGAGAATAAAAAGGTTTGTAGGCACTTTATCTAGGTTTTATTCGTGTCAATTGAAAAACCAGTATCTAAAAATAGAATAAAATGGTTTGATTTTTCACTTCAGCTTTCATATCATGTTCATTAATTACATACAATTATATTGAGACTTACATGTATTTTGCATTCTATCTTTTTTTTTTGCTTTGAAGAGCTCTAAAGTTATAACCTCTTTTAATTCGTCTTTTATTTCCGAACTTTTAATTTCGGAGAGCTCAGCTTTAATAAAAGAGGAAAATGTTTCGTCCTGTTCATCACACACATTTTTTGAATTTGAAGCAAGTTTATTTAGAACTGTTGTTGCTGCTACAAGTACTTCATTTTCTTGGCTCAGTAAGCAGCGACTTGATTGTGGTGTATCTCTTGTTCGAAGTCTCTTACTCGGTTGTGGAGACTCATCGCAATCAAATGGCTGAGACGAATCTAGAGAATCGTCGGCATATATTTCAGTCTATAACAAATAAATGTTTTCTTTGAATTTAAAAACTAGCAATTACTACATTTTACTTACGCTGAAATTGCAGCCCCCTTTTCTTATTCGTATAAAGTCCTCCAAAAATGCCAATTCATTGTACCAATAAGCAGATGGTATATAAATTTCTTCTGCACCTAATCCACTTTTTCTTTCTTTCAATTTGGCCACTTCTCTAGTGTATTGCCCCCGCAAATATGTCATTTTATTCTTCATGAACATAGTAAATACATATGTAAGTTGATGAATACATTTTTAAGTGTATTGAGATATCTTACCTTTATTTCTGTGGCTCCAACATCAAAGTTTAAATCATTTAATTTTTTTGAAATTTCATTGAAGGCTGCATACCGCGCATGTTTGTTGTGGTAAAATTTATCCTTCTGATTGTACAAACACTCGTACTTTTGCCACATTTGAATCATCTGGAGCACTGCTTCCTTGGGCCAATCAAACTAAAATAATCATCAAAAACTTCTAATTCTTGAATAAACTTGGAATATTATTTACTCACCTTTATTAAATCTTTTTCCATTTTAGTTGCCAAAGAAATATTATTTAAAACACAAGCTTTAACTATATAAATTTTATAATTTTTGTAAATTTAAATTTCTTTTGGCCTTAACCATCCCTTTTTTACTAATTGTTTACATATAAACATCCACGTCGTTCGTCTAAAAAATGGTTTGTTGCCGCCGAAAAAATTCCGCATGACGTCGTTAAAGTAATGCCGCATAAACTTTTTTAATGCATTATTTTCTTTAAACTATAGGATGTTGAGTTCTTGTCAAAATCCTATATAGGATTTGCGGTATTGTTATTAAAACAAACCAAATTAACAAAAAAAAGAAATTATCAATACCAATGCAATATACTTCTTTGAGCCGGCTAATGAACTGCATAAAATCAACCGCCGATGAATGTTTTCGAGTTACATAGACATTTTATGTCATATGTTTCAAACATAGAAAATAGAACACGCTCTAATTGAAATGTTGTCACATGTTTTTTCTCATGTTTTTGACGCCACAAACGACATGTACCTACTCAGTAGTGTAAAATTTGACATATACAATGTGAAAAACACGTCGTCTATGGGTAACTTAAGTACCGTCTTGTCACACATACACTGTCTTAAAAATTGCTCAAACGATTTAGGCAGTTGTCAACCGAATTTGCCACACTTTGTTGTTGTGTTTTAAAACAAACTTTTTGGTTTACATATACATACGATTCTTTTATATTTTTGCTAAGCACTATGTAGGTATATTTCCAGTTGTTCAGCTACGGTCACATATATAAAATATTTTCCTGAAACATGTTTGCTCATATTTGCCTTAAAATTTTTCTATGTTTGTTTAATGGTCACATTAGCACAAAATATTTCACAAAATTTGTTTTCTCAAACAGCTAAGAAACAGTTTTAAACAAAATAGGAGCAAACATGTTTTCCTTGCGGTCACACTTGAACAAATATTTTCTGTAGTAATTTGTTTGAGCAAACAGTCAATATATATAATTTTGTTTTCTTTAAAACAAAATATAATAACTACAAATTTCTGTCAAACAAATAAGTTTGTGTGATCATAAAAAATCTATATGGAGGATTGTGAAACGTTATTTGTATTGAGTTGTGGAGCAGCTGTCTTTTAGGTCATTTATGCTAATTCGTGATAACGCGTCGGCAACATAATTATCTTTTTCAACTGTAAAATTGTATTCTTCAAGATCAAGTCTCATCCTTGTTAATTTTGAGCTTGGGTTTTTCATCGAAAATAAATAAGATAGTGGTCTATGGTCAGTACGGACAAGAAAATGTTTTCCGTATATGTATGGTCTGAAATGCGTTATGGCCCAATGTATGGCAGTCAATTCTTGTTCAATTGTTGACTTGTTGCTTTCGCCTTTAGTGAATGTTTTTGAGGCGTATGAAATTGGTAAATGTTTACCACCATATTCTTGGGTTAAAACTGCTCCACAAGCATATTTGCTTGCGTCCGTTGTAATACAAAATTCTTTTGTAAAATCTGGGTATTGCAGTAAAGTGGGACTCATTAATGCCTTTTTTAAGTATTTAAACGTGAAATCGCAATCCTTTGTCCATTCGAATGGAATATTTTTCTTGGTTAATCTTGATAAATGTATGGAGTATTCAGAAAAATTTTTTATAAATCTTCGATAGTAATTCCAAAATGCGATAAATCTTTTTGCACTATCCGCATCTGTTGGTGTCGGATAATTTTCAATTATGGAGTATTTACTATCATCTGGCAATATACCTTTATCTGTACATTTATGACCAAGATATGTCACCTCTCTCATGAAGAATGAACATTTTTCGGGATGTAATTTAAGGTTGTATTTGCGACACAGATCGAAAACGTTTTGTAAATTCGAAAGCATGTGTTTTTCAGAACACCCCAGGACAACTAAGTCATCCATATAAAGAAATGCTTGATCGGGTTTAAGTCCACTGAAAGCAAGGGTCATCATTCTTTGGAAAGAATTAGGAGCGATCTTCAAACCATATGGTAATCTTGTAAATCTGTAAGAACCGTTAGCTGTTGAGAACGACGTTAAGTCTCGTGACTTTTTATCTAGGGCTATTTGGTGAAATCCTGACATTAAGTCAAGGCAAGAAAAATATTTAGCTCTTCCTAGTTGATCTAAAATATCGTCTATTCTTGGTAATGGAAATTTATCCGCCACTAATTTCTTATTTATTTGCCTATAGTCTATTACTAGTCTCCATCTTTTGCCTTCTGAGTTGGGAAGGGATTTCTTCGGTACTAACAGAATTGGACTGTTATATTCAGAATATGATGGTTCCACTATTTTGTCATCTATTAATTTCTTTACTTGTTTGTCTATTTCTTCTTTGTGGGAATGTGGAATTCTATAGTTCTTAATGTATACAGGTGTTGTATCTTTTACTCTCAACTTTTGTTCATAGAAATTATTTGTGGTTATTGTTTCTGTTTCTAAACCGAAAATATCACAATATGAACTGCAAAGTTCTGTTAATGTATTATTAAATTGTTCAGGGAAATTTTTCTTTAAAATTTGTAAAACTTTATTATTTCTCTTCGTGTCTGTTTTAGCTTTACCTT
Organism: Phania funesta; assembly: GCA_963932375.1. Taxonomy (NCBI): domain Eukaryota; kingdom Metazoa; phylum Arthropoda; class Insecta; order Diptera; family Tachinidae; genus Phania; species Phania funesta. The sequence goes on along the minus strand of OZ010653.1, from coordinate 93,543,887 downwards.
TAAATATGTTATAGTTTGAGTTGTTTTCGGTTTTTATATTGCTTTGGTTAAATTTACTAATAGTATTGTTAGTGTTTAGGATACGAATGAAAGCTTTATTTGTTGTTACTATTGTATTTGCAATAAAAATACCTGGTTCTATTTGTTGGTTAGGAATCAATAATTCGTGTTCTGTAGATAGTAATTTTACTTGGCGTATGACTTCCGACCTTGGTGGCAGAATTATGTCATCGCCATTATTTGTTATTGGTATTTCTATCGGTTTTCTAATGTTGCAGGGGCGTAGGACAAAGTAATCGCATTTGTTATTAAAATCTAAAATGCAGTTATATTTTTTAATAAAGTCCATGCCGATGATTCCATCGCATGGTATTGGAAAATTATTTTTAACTACTTGGAAATTATGTGGTATTAGGAAATTTTTATGCTTTAGGTCGAAAAATATACTTCCAAGTGATTGTATTTTACCTTGTCCTATTCCGCTTAATGTTGCTACTTTGTTAGTATTTAATTCACTTATATGGAAGTATGTTACTTTTATTAATGAGACATCTGCTCCAGTATCAATTAGTAAGGTTATTGGTGTGTTAGTTTTATTTATATGCAATTGAACACAGAAACATAAGTTGAGGTTGAGATTGTATATTTTGTTATTTATTGAATTTGTCTTAGAGGATCGTCTTGGTTTTCCGAATCAAATTCGTTTGATTCTGTTGCCCTAACGTAGTTTCTGTTTCTACGATAGTTGTTAGGCCGTTGATTGTACCTATTGTTATTAGCATTATTGGATAGCCCATTATTACTATTGTTGACATTATTATTATGTCTGTTATTATAACTGTTATTTCGTGGGTAATTATTCCTCCCACGATGATTCGTATTATATCCACGGAAGCTATTGTTCCGATTGTTGTGTCTTTGCCGGTAGTGTAGTATAGTATTTTGTTGTCCGGTTGCTTCCGCGCAACTGTTGGCAAATTTACTAATAGCGTCATTCATGCTATTGAATTGCCCTGCTTCCATGATAAGTTTTACTTTATCAATGGTACAGTTTTTGGTAAGTGCCTTTACGGCAATTTGTGTAGAGTATTTGGTAGCTAAGTCGTATTGCAATCCATCGGATATATATGCGTTTTCTAAGGATTTACTTAAATTTTCTATTTCGCTGCAGTATGCGTTAGCTGTTTTATTATTTTGTTTAATATTCATTATTTTTGCAGTGAGAACCTCTACTGATTCTCCTTTAATTGAAATTTTTAGTTTCTGTATTATGTCTGATATTGTTTGTTCACTGCTTATTATATTTCTTGCAGTGCCTTTTAGCTTTGTTTTAATCAGGGAAACTGCAACTGATTCATGAGTTCCTTTTATTGTTTCTACTAAACATAATGAGTCAATGAACGATGGGAGGTTTTCTGGTTTGGCATCAAAATCTGGAATCAGCTTTGAGGCTGTGTTTAAGAATTCTACCATAGTTTGACTCATTTTGTTATTTATTTCTTTATTTGTGTTTTTACTGACTGTTTTAACTGTATTAGTATATACACTTTCGTGTAGTGAATTTGGTAATTTTATTGAAATAGCTTTCTTTGCAGGTAATTTCAAAATTCTATTCTTTAAATCTAAAAAAAATGCTTCGGCTGCGATTTTATGAGCTGCCGTAAATCTGTTAAAGTGTACGTTAAATAAAATTCTTATTTTCTCGAAGCTGACGAGGATTATTTGCATATGTTGATTAACTGTTTCTTCCTTAGTTGGTCTGTCAACATTAAGGCATTTGTATGAACGGTCGAAATCTTCCTTAATTAGTCTGGCTTTAGTTAGAATAGTTTGCCATTCCATTAAAAAAATTAATAAAAAATATTGTTAAATTTTATCCAAATTGTCGGCTCTACTAATATATTTCTTTTTCAGTGATTTTTTATGAAGTAAATAGATTTTAATAACGAGGTTTATAATTGATATTACTACTAAAATTAACATTAATGTCCATAATGAACTAATTTCTTCAGTGTGATCAATGACTTCTACATTGTTCACCACATTTGCATTAGGGTTCTCAATCTTTGATTGAGGTTTTCCCATTTTTTTTTAAAAGGTTTATGTGCACTTTTTTTTTTTTTTTTTTTAATTGTTTTGTAATTTCTTTCTTATGAGATGTGTTGTATCCTCTTCTATTCCTATAAATTTTCAAACTTTTGTCATGTATCTAATTGTGGTTTCTATATCTATTTCTCCCATTTCGAGGACACATTGTTCCGAGTTACTAATTTTGTTAGTCTTTCTATTATTGAGGACCATTTACAATAGCTAAAATATTATTTTTGTTATTTTATTTTTTTTTGTGTGTTTTGTTCTACCAGACAAAGGAATTATTATTATTATTATTACTTATTTCTATTTACATGTATTTGTATGAGTTGATCAAGCTGATTTATTCTTTTATACATAGATTGGGAATTTTCCCAGCTTGGTGGGGGATTCGCATTCATTTCTCTTAATATTCTAGATTTTTCTCTTTTTAGTTTATTTGTGTAGCCTCCTCTGCGTTTGGGCTTTTTTACTATTGGTATTGCTGTTATTGCCTCTTCTTGGCGACCTAATTGGCGCCTTCTATATTCATCTATAGTCAGTGGCTTAGGGCCTACTGATGACATATTTTGTACAAAGAGAAGAAAGAGAAAAAATATTTTGCCTCGAGCGGTTGACGCTTACAGGCCCTAAGAGTGCGTTTATGCGCACTTCTTTTTGCACTTATTTTTATTTAAATTAAAAAAATTTTTTTTTGTTTGTAAAAAAAATTTTTTTTTTCTGCTATCCTGCTGTCTTCCAGGCGGACCTTCCTTCGGATTTGTAATGCCTTTTGGCCAGGCGGACCTTCCTTCGGATTTGTAGTGCCTTTTTGGCCAGGCGGGCCTTTCTTAAGATTTTTTTTTTCTTCTCAGGCTTGGGATGGCAGGATCGCCATATACTTCAACTGGGGTTTTTATATTGTTTTATTATTTGCTGTGCGACTATATATGTCGCTCTAAGCAAGTGGTAATCTTTATTGAATTTTTTGTTGTTAAAACCTTCTTCTTTTATACAAAACATGAGAAGAAAGCTTAACCTTATACTAGTACTTACAATGTTTTTATACTTATAACTACTTAGAATTAACGCGATGGGAATTATAAATTAATTTATTTCCCACCATGAAAGGTGAGGCGAGCGGCATGTTTAAATGACAAAATATTTCCAGTGCGTTGCCCGAGGTGTCAGTTGATGTCTGCAGTCAAAGTAAATTTGCAGCTGAACCTGACACTCTTTTATTATCTTATGTTCATGCATTTTAAAGAATGTATTCATGCATAAAAGAATGTAAACATGCTACAATATGACCACTATACTGCAGACGGCACATTAGTTCCAGGCGAGTGGCGCAATGCCAATAACGCACAAGGCTTAGAAGATCTACAAAAGTATCGTTCCTACACATCAGAAATAAGAAATGAATTTTCAAAATATTTTGTAGAAGAAGGGGAAGTTAATTTTCAATATAAGCATATATAATTAAAAATTGTTCAGATAAAATGTAACAATGTATAAATTTTAATATATATATATATATATATATATATATATATATATATATATATATATACATACATATGTAAAAATTTTTGAGTTTGAAATAAAAACAATGCAATAAAATATTAACTTTTAAAATTTTTTATTAATTCATTTTCATCAACAAAAATAATATTTAACAACAAAGCAAAAACTTACTTAAATAAAAACATAACGATAACATAAAAATAATAAGTGAAAAAAATCAACAAGTTATAAACTAAGAGATCAATCCACACAAACATTTTCTTGAAGAAGATTTTTAAAGGAAATCGAAAGTTAATAAATATAATAAAGAGGAATGCAGAACAATAAATTGTATCAAAAAATATTTTCTATGCCTTTGAAAATTATTCGAAAGACAACGGGGAGCATTCAACCCCTAAGCCAATAAAAAATATTAAAATTGAAAAGCTTATAGCGTTTGCCGTAGCAGAAAGGTGTTTGTGCGCATAGAGAATTATTAAAGGTTATTTTAAGGAAATGGATGCTCCTTCATACGTTCTTCTTCCAAACATTCTAAAAAGAAAATTGTGACGCGCTTTCGCACTGCTGCCACAGACTCTGGTTTAAGTGTCTGCAGTTCACTAATAATATAATTCGCGAAAGCAACATTGGGGTCTGAAGCCCTTTCCTTTTGCTGCTTCATTGCGTTGACAGCCTCGCGCATAGTTTCAGCTATCTGTGTGGCCGCTGTTGTAGGCTGCTTTCTTTTGCATGCTGGTTGAGTATCACTTTGTGATGATTTTGATGCTTTTAAATGATACAAGTATTCAAAAAAGTTAAAAAGCATTAATAAATACATATATTTATCAATATACTTACAACTATTTTCCTCATCCACATTGAAAACAATGTTTGAAATAGTCTGCTGTGTCTGCTTGTGTTCAGCACGACCCACAAAAGCCATGGCATTATAAAATCTCCATTTAGGAGTGTCCACAACGCCCTGCCCAGATTTTGTTTTGGTCCTGCCCGCATATCCCCGGTATTGAATTCGCAGGTTTGTCCATTTGGCATTTAAATCTGCAACCGTAAATTTTTCCTTAAAATTATCTTTAATACCTCTCCATGCGCAATCTCTCGAAGTTTTGTTATGATATGCTTCATTTGAAGCATCCCATAAACACCTTTCTGCTTCGACAAGTGCAACAAGTTTGTAGATTTCCTCATCTTCCCAATCCTTCACAATTTTTAATTTTTTTTTAAAGGTTTAGGGCAGTGATGTTAAATACTTTTTCAAAAATTCTTTACGCGGCCACAAAAAAATCCCTATTTTTTCCCTACGCGCTCGAAAAAAAATCCCTACAAAAATCCCTACAATTTAAAACAATATTTTACTAATGAAAATAAAATACTTTTGTTAGAAGTATAAAAAATTTATTTATTGCTATAAAAACATACATGTTGGGGTTGAAATATTTCACTTTTGTAAAATATATCAATTATTAATCAGTCTTTTAATAAGGTGTTTAAAATTAAATAACAAAAATAAAAACTAAAAAACATAAAAATCAGTTACTTAAATTCAAATTAAATCACATATAGTTCATTGGTTAAAAAAAAGGAACAAAAAGTAGTTTTATGGGATTTCTTTAATTAAAGAAATTAATTTCCCTCCATTAGTTTTGATTAGCTACTTCACAATGGTCGTAAAGTTGTGAGGTCATTTTTCTTAAGTGCATTTCGGTACACTGGAAGTTGTAACAATTTTTGAGCTCATCTTGCAAATAAGAACGTATAATGCAAATTGATGTCAAATTTTTATGACTCAACTTATTTCTCTTCTTAGTACGAACGTCGGTAATTATAGAAAAAATCCTTTCACTATCTGCATTAGCATGTGGCAATGATAGGGCAAATGTAGCTATTTTTGACAAAAGAGGAAACATTAAGTTGTCATTAAAATTTTTCATTTTTGTGACTTTGCCCCAAAACTTTTCGATGTCCATCTTCAAGAAATTATTTATTTCTTCATCCGAAAAATTAAACTCAAACGTTCTCCACTCTTGTAAAAAATTGTTAGTATCAACGTTTACTATTCTTAAAATATTTTTAAATGAGATTTCATTTTTACTCCCTGTTTTCGCCAATGCAATTTGAGGGTTTAAAAATTCAAGTTCTTTGAATATTTCTGCTTTGAGCGGTAATCTTTGTTGAATTTCTTCCAAGGCCACAATATAAAACTTTAGACAATCCATTCTTATTTGATTTGCAGCTTCTTTTGGGATAGTTTTTAGAAGCTCTTTGCACTCATAGCCCAGAAAGACTTCTTCCAGGGGCAAAGAAACGTGCGGTGATCTTACATTACATGTAATGCTAAGTTCAGATTTTTTAATGAAATTTTGACCTAAACTTAAAAAAATTTTCACTGATTCACGCTGAATAATATGTATTAATGGTGCTTTAGATTGAAACAGTGCATTTAACGAATTAAAATAATTCAAAACATACTTGAGAAACAGCAAATATGCCTTAATGCATTCATTATTTAGGTCGAGAAAAATTCTTTCCGTAGACTTTAGTTTGTCCTGCTTGAAAGCTTGTTTAAAAAATTCTAATAGTACAACCCAATTATCTAATACGCTTTCAATGCATTTTTGGTGAGAAAGCCATCTTGTAGTACACGTCCGCAAAACTTTTTTCTTTTTTTCATTAAGAGCTTCCTGTATGGCCTCCAATTGTGCACATCTTTTCGAACTTCCAGAAACATAACAGCCGATCTGTCGCAAAAGATCTTCTGGTGCTCTTGGGAGCTCTAAACAAGCTTTACTTGCGACTATTGCTGCCGAATGACATAAACATTTTATAACGATTGCATTTGGAAGATCTCCAGTTAATCTTGAGGCAAAGGAGTTAAATTTTCCCATCATTACATTTGCTCCATCGCTACACATGCCTTGTATGTATATACAGTTAGGGACAAAAGTCTTTGTACACACCATGTATTTCGTAAATCTTGAAAATTTAGAAAAGTGGTTAAAATTGTTATATGCAGTTTTATTTGAGATTAATTTTTATTTAATTCCTTGTTAAAAAATATATTAATATGTAACACATTTATTAAAAAAGTACTAAAACAATAAAAATTGTTGGGACAAAAGTGTTTGTACATCAACACTTGGTACAATTATTCGTACGTTGGAATTCTGCCTGCTGGCATTTTTTTATATACCGTTATTTTTCAGTTGAGCATTACTTTCTTCTTTTAAAAAATTACTATTTAGTGTTGAAATTTTGAGCAATAAGCAGCATAAATAAATTAAAAATGGAAAAGCGAAAAGAGCTGAGCTTGGATTTAAAAAATGTAATTATTGACGAGCATAAAAAAGGAAAATCACTTCGGAGTATTGGTGAACTATTAAATATTCAACATTCAACAGTGCAATATATTATAAATAAATACAAAAAAAGTGGATCTGTTGAGAATGCATCAAGAAAGGGACGACCAAAAAAGATTTCTCGACGTGAAGCGAGCCTAGTGTTTAAAGAAGTGACAAAAAATCCAAGAGTAACTCGGGCTCAATTGGCCGAACAAGTCGCTAACACTTCGGGAACAATAGTTCATCCAAAAACAATAGGGAGGATTCTACATTCTGGCGGATATGCAAGCAGGATCCCTCGCAAGAAGCCGCTTATCAGCGTGAAAAACCAAAAATTGCGCTTGGAATTTGCAAAGCGGTACATAGACAAGGATGAAGAATTTTGGAATAGAGTATTATTTACAGACGAAACCAAAGTAAATATTTTCGGAAATGATGGCAGAGGAAAAGTGTGGCGCAAAAAGAATACAGCATTGGATGTACAGAATTTGGTCCCAACAGTGAAACACGGTGGTGGAAGTGTAATGATATGGGGAGCAATGGCAGCCAGTGGAGTAGGTCGAATGGTGTTTATAGATGGTATAATGGACCAGCACCAATATAAACGTATATTGGAAGGCAATTTGAAGGATTCCGTAGATGGTTTGGGTCTTGGTCAGAGTTGGATATTCCAACAGGACAATGACCCAAAACATACAGCACGTTCAGTGAAGGAATGGTTGCTCTACTATGCCCCAAGACAACTCAATTCACCTCCCCAATCACCTGATTTGAACCCCATCGAGCACTGTTGGGAGATTCTGAAACGTAAAGTTGGCACAAAAAACGCCCGGAGTAGAGATGAGCTCAAAATGGCATTGGATGAAGCCTGGAAAGAAATATCTCCAGAAGAAACAAAAAATTTAGTCCGATCGATGCCGAGAAGATTGCAGGCTGTGATTGACGCTACGGGAGGACCCACAAAATATTAAATTTATTTAGTATAAGATATTTAAGTACGTGTACATTATATGTACGAACACTTTTGTCCCAATGAATTTCAATATTTTTTTTTATTTTTTTAAACCATGTGTTGAATATTAATTTTTTTTTATAATTTCATAAAATAAAAATATATTTAAAACAAAACTGTATACAGCAATTTTACATAATTTTTATATTATTAAAGCTATACGAAATAAATGGGGTGTACAGAGACTTTTGTCCCTAACTGTAGATAGAAAAACAAAACTTTAAAACAACTACACGAAAAATATAATAAAAAAACGATATACTAACCAATTATGTTGTCAAATGGAATGCCAAGTGATAAAATACATTCTTTGAACGCTTTATAAATGGCTTCAGCTGTGCACTCAATTCCTATTGGCAATAAATCTAGAAGCTTAACTACAGCTCGATCATTTTTCTCATCAAAGAATCTAACTAGTATGCACATTTGCTTACTCATACTGACATCCGTGCTTTCATCGATCATGACAGAAAATTTAGTAGTTTTTAACTTATTAACTAAGTTTTCTTTTTCTACTTTTGCAATTACGTTTTTTATTATATTGGTGCATTTTTGCCTTCCCAGTTCTACACTTTTAATAATATTAGAATCTGGCACAATTTCTTTTAAAAGAGGTACGAGATGATCTACCACTTGTAAAGCCACATTATGTTCTGCAAAAAACATACTTAGTTTTATTTCAAACATTTGCTTGGCTTTTTCAACCGAACCGCAGCTTTTCTTTTTGAAGAAATTATCTATTTTATTTGTTTTCTGCAAGGATTTTACATTTTTTTTGTGTGCCTTTGTATCAGCGTGCTTTAAGAGGTCAGATTTGCCACAATTCAAAATTTGATTGCAAGCGGAACACTTGCATTTAAAGGGATCATCTGAGACATCTTCCAGCCAACCTTTAAAACAGTCGTCGTCCAACCACTTGTAGCTAAATTTCTGTTTTCGATACTTTGGGTTTTCCTCAGCAGCGGATTCTGAAGAAGTCGATGAATTCATTCTACAAAATATATACATAAATGAATATTATGCTCATATTTATATATAAACAAAAGAAATCTTTTACCTTAATTTTAATTTTAAAGCTGAAATGTCGGCAAAAGTTAAAGCGCATAGATTATTCACTGAAGCAACTTGTAGTTTTTTTCTTTTTTTTTTTTTTTGTTATACGCTGTCACAAATGCTTATAGAAAACAAAACGCTTTTAGACCACCAGAAAACGTCAGAAAATGATGTTGGACATACTTACTTGAAGTATGTATGTTTTGTATTTAAAACGTTTGTATTTAAAAATCTTTTTCTCTTCAATGTAAAATATACCCTATGCTTGAAAATAAATTGTTTACAATTTGCAATATTGCCGTATCGACAATGTTTTGGTAAAATTTTTACAAAAAGGTTGCCAAATTGTTGCTTTTTTAAAAATCCCTACTTTTTAGGGATTTCAAAAAATCTGTCTCTTTTTTCCCTACGGTCATTTTTTTGGACAAAAATCCCTACGTGTAGGGAATTTTCCCTACATTTAACATCACTGGTTTAGGGGTAGAATGTTCGCTGTTGCTTTCAAAATTTTCAAATGCCTAGAAAATATTTTGTCACACAATCTATTGTTCTGCATTACTTTTTTTATATTAATTAACTTACCTCCATAGTTATATCCATGATATCAGCAGCTACGGTGTAATCAATATTCTGAAATATAAGTATATATTTTTAAAAATATAGTTTTTTTTTTTAAATTTTTATATTAACCTACCTCCATTCTGTTCGGCAACAAATTAATTTCTATAACACAGCTGTTTGATTGTTTTTATTTTACATTTCAGTGTTGACGATTATTGCGCTTTTTATCAGTATTTTGTCTGGTCTAGACGTCGAAAAAAAGCTTTTATTTTTTGTTAACTTTCAAATACTATTGCTGCCTATGAATTTAACTAAAACTATTTTATAAATTATATTATATTCAAAACATATGTATATTATTCATATATTAAAATAGATGATTTATTTTTGGATATAATTTTTAAAATAATTTAAGTTCAATTCAAAGGCAGTAAATGTAATTGAAACAAAAAAATTTCTTTAAAATATTATTACTATTGCTTTTATCACAGGTAAAAGCAAAAGAAAATAAAACACCAAATTATTTTATATTTTTCATTATATTGTTGCTCATATATATTTGGTTTTGGCGATTTAATTTATAATTTATTTTTATATGTTTCAACACTCTTGCAGCAGCTGTTATTTGCCACTGTTTGTTCTTACAAAAACTTTGTAAGATCAAACAATTATTTGCCTAAAAAAGTGGAAAATATTTAACACAGGTTGGTCACATTAGAGAAACTTTTATTTGCTACCAAATAAATTTGTTTTCTCAAAATCTTGTTTTCACCCTAAAAATATTTTATGGTCACATTACAGCAAAGAAATATTTGATATTTTCGGGCAAATGTTTCATAAGTGTGACCGCAGCTTTAGGCACAATTATGGAATGATGTTGTTATTTTACTATTTAAATCAACACTCCTGTTTCTTTCTCTTTTTTTGTTTTATTATTCATGTTTAAGACTCAAGCACTTTGTTCCGTGTTGTTCTTGTAACCGACACACGCACCTTGTTCCGTGTTGTTCTTGTAACCGGCACATGTACTTTTATGAACACGACCGTTTACCTTCTTTTTAAAGCAAAAAATGATAGACTTATTAAACCGATTTTAACCCTTTAACCACTGAAAATCAAATACGAATTATTTCTTTTTAATAATTTTGATTTTGGAGTGCAATGAGCCAGGAAAACACGAATTTGAAGTCGGTTTGCTGAAAAAGTGCATTTTAAAAGTAGTAGGTGCGAAAAACGATAGACCGTCTGTAAGCGGTCTTAGTGGTTAAGCGAAAAAAAAAATATTAAAAATGCGGTTATATATTAAATTCTGTTTATTTTAATAAATTCGGCAAAAGGAAAGTGCAATAAAATTAATTATCCATCAATGTGGTATTTTGTAAAGCAGTTTTTTGCTTTAGAAAAACATAAATGAATCTTACATTTTGTACAGAACGTATGTGTATCTGATGTTTTGCAATATTTACATGATTTTTTCGACTCCCATTCAGGAAAGTGATTATTTTTATCGTATCTCAAACTCGCAGGAGGATGAATTGCTTTCTTGCCAACAGAGCTACTAGGTGTTGATTCTTCAGTATAAGAAGGACGACCGATATTTCGTTTTTCAATTGAAATGCACAGTTCCTTAGCAATCTGTAAGCGAAACTCATACATAGTCAATACTTTTTCTTTTGGATTGCTATCAGAGTTGTCTCTGTTCTCGGCGTTGACCCTGCGATTTAAAATAAAAGCATTTGTAATGCTCATATCGAGCAGATGGTAAAAAATTCTTGTCGCCATGTCTTGAGTTCTAATTTTGAGTCCATTGCGGCCCATATACGAATCCATGAGATCAACTTCTCCCATGAGCTCATTATACTCGCGAATAATCTGTGGGCAGTCAATATTGTCGTACGATTTATGTTTCCGATTATAACGCGCAACTTTAGCTGGCTGCACGACTGAGTTGGTTCTTCGAAAAGGCTTAGTCCCTACATAGGTTGAACCTAGTCTTACATTTTTGGTGTCTTTCCACAAAACTATGGTTATGTCGATCCCGTAAGCCGCTCCAACATATTCCGTTGAAAAAACTCGTTGTGCTTTTTTTATTGCATCACTTTTATCCGTTGGAAGCTTGCAATTAGGAATACGGTTGACTCTAACAGTACCCAGGCTAAATATTCCACGTGCTCTAAGGTACACCAGAAGTGGTAAGGATGTGTAAAAATGATCGAAATACAATATATGGTTGGCAAAATTTTGCACTGTTTGCGATAATCTAAGATGAGGTAATATAACTTTTGTTCTAATAAAATCACAAATAAGCGAAACAAATATTTTACCTGATCACAACGTTGCCAGTTGCACCAAGGTTTGGTGTGTCGGGCAAAATAATGTCATCATTTTTGGCTCCAGTGTATATCTCAAATTTATATGAATATCCGTTGCTGTCACATAAGACAAAGAATTTTACTCCCCAAGGATGGGGCTTGTCGGGTAAATATTGCCGTAAATGATGGACCATTTTGGTTGAACACATTTGCTCGTCTATACATAAACGAGCATTTTTTGGAATGGAGTCGAAACGTTCAACCAAAACTGCTGCAACTTTTCTAATACGAAAAATTGGATTGTAGCCCCCGTTACCTTTTTTGACTTGTTGCGTCACATCGTTAAAACAAAGATATTTTCTCAGTTGTTCGTATTTGTTTTTTGACATGCAGTCTGGGACATGTCGAAATCCATATTCGCTCCAATGCATTTCAATATTTGGATAACGAAAAATCTACATATATATCAAGACTCCAATGTATCTACGAATTTCATGTTTGTCAACTTTAAACGACGTATTTATATTTTCAAGAACTGCACCTCGATTCGTTTCCTGACTTATCAAATCAATTAGATCGTCAGTAAAAAAATAATTAAAAAACTGTAATGGCGTTTTTAATTTTTTTACTTCGACGGGTAAATCCGTCTTTCCTCGGAAGGCAACCTCGTTTACATGCAACTCCATAAAACTTTTACGCCATATTATGTTTTTAAACTCTGCCGAGTCTTTGTTGATATTTGAAACATCTGATGAGAAATTCTAACTGAAATTCATTTTTAGACATTTATTTTAATATACTTACTATCCCCAGTATATCGTCAGAATCTTCAAAATCTTCATCAATTGCATCCATAATATCAGCGATTTCTTGATCATTCAATGAAGAAAGCTTAAATTTCTTATTTTTCTCAAAGTCTTGAGTTTTCTGGCTTTGTTTTGACATTCTAAAAACGTTCTCCTTTAACTATACTCAAAAAGACTGTATGTAATAACAATTCATTTTTTATCCGTTAAAAATACGTTACAGAAAATATTTCCGCCTTAGCAACTAACATCGTCTACAAACGGTGTTCACCAATAACTAAATTTAAGAGAGAGTTATTGCTCATAAATCAAAATAATGAAAATATATCAATAAAAATATATCTAATACTTACCAGAAAAATTCCCGACTTAATTGAGGTGCTGGAAATATGTTTTTTTTTTATATATTTATTTTCACTGAAATCACACTGAATTTTTTAGACTGTTTTCACCAAAATCTGATTGCAAATGATTATTTCTCACACACGAACAGAGCGGCGATGTTCAAACTAACACTGCTGTATAAGTTATTTTACTTTAAATAAGCAAGCATTTGAATGGTTTAGTGGGGGAATCACAGAATTTATATAAGTTAGTTTTTTTTAAACACCTTCTGTAGACGGTGTTAGTGGTTAAAGGGTTAATAATATCTACGCACGAAACCCAATTTGTTCATGAATTTGTTTAAGGTGCCATCAACGAAACAGGAATGGGAAGCAATTTCGGATTCATATTTAAAGTTGTGAAATTTTCCCCACTGTATCGACTCGCTTGATGGGAAACATGTTGTAATGACTGCTCCATCTCATTCGGGCAGCATTTATTACAATTACAAAGGTTGATTATTGCTGTCGACTTTTTTGTGTATTTCACTGGTTTATATATTTTGTAGGAACACACAGCATTATACTCATGCCTATTGCCGATGCATCATATACCTTTTTGTACATCGATGTGGGGTCAAATGGCCGCATATCTGATGGTGGAGTTTTTCGTAAAACTACATTTAATGAAGCTCTTACCAAAAACAAACTTAATTTGCGTTCGCCAAAACCACTACCGCAAAGAACTTTGCCTGTTCCATATGTTCTAGTTGCTGACGACTCCTTCGCATTAACACCTAACATTCTAAAACCTTTTAGTGCACGCAATCTGAACGCCATACAAAGAGTTTTCAATTATAGGTTTTCCAGAGCCAGGCGAGTAATCGAAAATGCATTTGGGATAATGTCGGCACGTTTTCGAGTAATGCGCAGCTCAAAAGGGCTTGAACCCCACAAAACAAAGGAAGTTACTCTTGCGTGCCGCGCATTACACAACTATTTGTTGGCTCGAAAAAGTTCTATCTACTTTAACTCTAATCTTGTTGACCATTATTATGATGACGGCACATTAATTTTGGGTGAATGGCGCAGTGGTCAAACCACTGAGAACTTCCCAAACCTTCAAGCACACCGTTCTTATATAAGCCAAGAAACTTCAACTATTAGAGAAGAGTTTTCCCAATATTTCGTGGAGGAAGGCGAAGTGCCTTTTCAATACAAAAATATATAGAATACAATTCTTACAATAAAAAATACAGAATACTAAAACCAACTCACGAATTAACCATTTAAGTATTTTCAAAAAGTTCATTTATTTATAAATTAAAAGTATTTTTGAAAACTTTACATTTGAAACTTAAGATAATTTAATAATTAAAAATAAATATAATTTTATTATTAAATAAAAAATAATAATAAAGCTAGATCTTCAAATATGTAATTTTGAAATACCGTAAAAAATAAATCAAGAATATCCATACGTTAATGTACATTGTTATTTACAGAGTATAAACAGTTTAAAAACAAAAAATCCATATTTTAAAAAACATAAGTAACAAAACAAAAAACGCACATACATATGTATGTACATACATATTATAGGTTTAAATTTATAAAGGTGCTGGCTTCGGGCACATCCTCACCTTTTATGCGCTCCTCTTCTACGCATTCTAAAAAATATAACGTCACTTTTTTGCGTACGTTTACCGCTGCTGTGGTGGAGAGTGTCCTCAATTCGCTTATCAAGTAATTAGCAAATGTCGCATTAGGGTCCATTTTATTTTGGAACCTTTCTTTAATAACTGCAACAGCCTCACGCATTGTGTCCCCAATTTGCGTGGCCACGATTGTGTTGCTTCCAACCCTTTGCGGCTTATCCTGCTGCCTTGTTAACTGCGGTGGCGTTGCGTATTCTGACTGCTCAGGAGCTGCTAGATAAACAGTTAAATAAGAGATTGATATACCTTGTTTTATTTATTCTCACAATTGCAATTTGACAGCTCATTAAGTAAATTTGATGTCGTTTCTTGGGTTTGCTGACACTCAGCACGGCCTACAAACGACATATTGTTATAAAATATCCATTTAGGGGTTTCTTTCACTCCCTGGCCTGATTTCACTTTTAACCTGGCCGCATATCCGCGGTACTGTATGCGGAGATTAGTCCACTTGGTATTTAAATCCGCATGTGGGAATTTACCCTTAAATTGGTGCATAATACCTTGCCGGAGCATCTTGTTGTGGTACCCTGGATTCCCTGCATCCCATAAACAATTTTCGGCTTCCACAAGTGATATTAGCTTTACAATCTCTTCTTCTTCCCATTCTCTGACAACTCTTGGCTTTCGTTTTGATTTGTTTTGGGAAGGCTCCTTACAGTTTTCCATTTTCTCCTAAATTAGAGTCTGTTTTCATAAAAGATTTTAAATAATATGCTTAATTTACTTACCCTTTTATATTAAAATATTTTATACAGAAATATTAAATTTTATTATTTGAAAACACCTGTTTTTGAGTTTTATATACATGCATTTATTTTGAAGTGTATACAACTAATTTACTTTAAAGCAAAAAAGTCATAATTTTTAAGCGTTTCTGAATTCTGAAAGAATAACTAATATATTATATATGTATTATATATTAAAAATAATGATAAACGCGTTTGTATTTTGCAAAAACAAGTCAAATATTTGCTGTTGAGTGGTCACACTATGGTCACATTGGAAGTATTTTTGTTTGCTAGAAAATAATTTTGTTTTCTCAAAATCAGCTGTTTTGACGTTTGCTTCCAATAAATATTTTGTGGTCACAGTACAGCAAGGAAATATTTGACAATTTTTGTCAGATGTTTTACAAATGTGACCGTACCTTTAGAGTGGCAGACGGCTCTATCTTATGACAAAGTTAATTGCCGAAGTTTTAAATAGAAATAAAAGGTACTCTAAATTTGAAGTCAGCATTATTTCTGGTTTTATTATTAATTTTCTTCAGCTTATATAGTATTTCTTATTCTATGTTTTCTATGATAACCTTATTCTATTTCCATTACATATTCCAATAATATCTATGTTAATTACCATATCATTTTCCCCTACTTATATTTTGCTTGTATTTTATTTGTGATCAAGTATATTCAAATTTCAATGTTTCTATTCAATGCAATTCTGGTGACCCATTTCAATTAACACCAGTCACTTGAAATTGCATATCATAATATTTCTGTCGGTCATTCCTCTTTGATTTTATTTTGTGTTCTTATTATTTATTTGGTTGTTTACATTTTTGTTGGTGATATGTATGTTTGTGTATGCATGTTTATA
The DNA here is from genome assembly GCA_963932375.1 of Phania funesta. Classification (NCBI taxonomy): domain Eukaryota; kingdom Metazoa; phylum Arthropoda; class Insecta; order Diptera; family Tachinidae; genus Phania; species Phania funesta. The sequence goes on along the minus strand of OZ010653.1, from coordinate 93,527,568 downwards.
CTGCATGCACTACATGATATTGAACTGGCTAATTTGGTAACAACCCGCTCTCCCAGAGTTTCAGAAGATTGATCTAATTATTTTCCATGATATATGTTGAAGTCGTATGTGTAGCCCGTAATAGCGTCACATCGAAGCCACATCTTTATAGCCCGTTTGACAGGCTACGGCCTCTGAACTTCGTCATTGATTCACCAATGCTCTCGTACACACTGTCCTGTCTGCATTTTTCAAATGTCTTCTTTAAACATTCTACCAAATCATCAATATAGTAAGTTTTATTACTATTATGTAGGTTCTCCGTCTGTGCAAAATACATTTTAGAAGTAATGAAAGTGAATCAATCTCGGGTGGATTGCATCCACCAATTGTTTTTATTTCACCAGCATTGGTATCAGTTATTTTTACCTTTTTGGTTTTATGTTTTTCTCTTTCGTAAATTTTTATTCTCTCATTTGTACATTGGGCTATATATATGAGCTGATTTAGGCAATAATTTCTTGAAAATATCAATTATAGGAGCATGGCGAGGTATGTGCTCTGCTATTTTGCAGCTACGAGGATTAAAAATATCCATTTTAGGTACGAAGTTTTCGTCAGGAGTACTCGAAATAAAATTGGTATCGAATGCGCCAGGTTGAGAAACCTCATTATGGACAAGGACTTCCTCGGTAACCTGATTCACTTCATCCACTCCTATGTCTTCTTTATCGCTGAAGGTAAAGACACCACTTAGTACTTCGTCTTCGCCTCCGCTGGAGCTAGACATACAACTTGGTACAAACTCCTCAGAGCCTCCTCCGGAAAAGTCCCCTGAGTCGCTAGCGCTATCAGCTTCATCTTTCAACATTTTTCGAATACGTTCAGGATCCAATTCTACGAAAACAACAAATTTTTTCCCAAAATATGAAACTACAATATTCAGTGCTCACCGGACTACTGGTACAAATATGTGCCACTATACCGGCCGAATGGTACATATAAGTTATGATGTTTTGAATGACAGACGTGCGTGTGCTTACTCGTAATAACAACTGCCTCTTTATTTTCTTCTTTTTCTTTTATAAACTGATTTTGCTTATTTTGTAATTTACAATTTATTTTAATAAGTGCTTTATCGGAAATAATATTTAATTTTAATTATTTGCTTAATAACTGATTTTGCTTATTTTATAATTAATAAAAACTTATTGTACTTCAAATTCAATATTGGTATTTTGGAATTTAATTTAATAAGCAATAATATTTAGTTTAAAATATTTGCTTAATAATTGATTATTGTAGTTAGTTGAACTCTTGTGTGTTATTGTTGTTGTGAAAGTATAAGTTCTGTGTTAAAATGCATTTTCAACAACTCTACGACATTTTGATAGATTGTAATTAAAGTTTTTCTTCTTTTGGGAAGCGTTTACGTGAAAGAGGTAAGGCTTCATCATACATTCGGATAACCGAAATCCAGAATCGCCTATTAATAGAACATGAACTCTTACTCCACCATAAACTACAGATTGGTTTTTAAATAATGGGTCTCGCATTTTGTTTCTAAAAATTGATTTTTCGAATATGCTTGAGTCGTTACATCGGCCTGGACATCCGACATTTATGTATAAAAATCTATACCTGTAGTCTACAACAGCTAACAAAATCGTGGAATACCAACCCGTATAATTGTAGTAATCAGAAGTTTCTGCGAAAGGTGGATGCACTTCAAAATGGCATCCATCTGTAAAAGTTTAAAAAGAAAATATAATATACAGTGCCTTAACTTTTTGATCACGCTAGTCCAAAAATACGGTTTAAATGCTCGTAATTTAAAAAAATAGTGGTTATTTTAACATTTTATTTATTATTAAATTTTGAAAAACTACGAATAGCTAATTAACTAAGGAAAAATCGAAAAAGAACAATTATTTATTTGAGTTAATAATACTTAATTAAAAGTTGTCATGTGATCAATTAGTTGTGGGTAATGATTACTGCAAAATATTTTTGTTTTAATATTTTGTGTGACCCCCTTTGGCTGCCAGAACTGCTTGTATACGTTTTGGCATACTATTTACTAAATTTAAACAAACAAGCGGACTAATATTTTTCCACGTATCCTGCACCTCGTTCCACAAATCTTCAAATGTTGATCGTTCCGCGGTTGAATTGGAGAGAGCTCGTTTGACTTCAACCCAGAGGTGCTCGATGGGGTTAAGGTCAGGGGACTGAGGTGGCCAAACGAGAACAACAAATTTGTTTTCTGTTAACCACTCTTTAGCCTTCTTTGACGTGTGCTTTGGGTCGTTATCGTGTTGAAAAATAACGTCCGAAAGCACTTTTTTCCATTTTTCTATACTCCTTTTTAGGCCATGTTCCAAAATTGAAACGTATTGCTCAGAATTCATACGTCCCTCAACTTTAACAACACTCCCAACACCTTCAGCCATCATACAGCCCCATATCATTAAATTTCCTCCACCGAACTTGACAGTTGGCAGAATATGGCGGGCTTTTAGATTTTCGCCAGTTTTTCTCCACACCCATTGCTTTCCGTCTGATTTAAATTTGTTGATTTTGGTTTCATCTGACCAAATTACTCTACTCCAGTCATTAGCAGTAAAGTGTCTATATTTTTTGGCGAAATCCAGACGTAATTTACGATGCCGTTGAGTAAGTAAGGGCTTTTTTACTTTTGCACGCCCATGATAATTATTTTTGCGCAATAATTTACGTACAGCTTCTGTAGAAACGTTGACATTAAGATTTTGCCGTAGGTCACGATTTATTTGTTCAGCGTTATCATAAACACCAAAATTTATTTGCCGCAGGATTCGCCTTTCAACAGTTTTATTTAAAATTGGCTTTCTTCCTGGATGGTTTACTTTCGGTTTTGTTGTCATTTTTTTGCGAATTTTGCTCACAATTCCCACGGAAATATTTAACTGTTGTGCTATTTGACGATGAGTATGTTTAAGGTTTATTAGCCGTTCTGTTTCGGCAATTACGCAGGGAGAAATTGCTTTCATCTATTAAATTTTCGAAAAATTAACTCCATTTTGTTTTAAATGCAATACATAAAACATTTAACTTTATTTACCTCTTTGCTAGTCTAATGAAAGAATTTGAATAATTAAATTAAATTTGTTTGTCCAAGTTTCGTGTTCTTACACCACTTTCACACAACTTCACATTACTGTTTGCAATAAATTGTAAGAATTTTAAAGATAACGGTATAATTCCACAATAAATAATACCCAAAATTTTTGGTACAAATGAGTAAGAACTTTGATAACAAAACGCTTTCAATAAAAGCTTTCGTTTTAAAGCTATAGTTAAGAATACAATTTTTATACAGGTGCGTGATCAAAAAGTTGAGGCACTGTATATATGTACATATATGTGTATATGTATGTATAAAATAATGTAGCAACCTATTGCTCCGAAGCATTGCGGAAAGCCCAGTTCCTTAAATCCTTCACCACATTCCCTTATTTTAGTTTCATTTATGAAATTTGAAGGTAAATATTCCTCAGAAAGGTTTCTCCAAACTTCAATACAAAACTCCTTTAAAATCATGCATACACTGGCTTTTGAAGCACCAAACATGTGGGCTATAGAGGCACATTCGGAAGAAGACCTTAGAGAATAAAGGGCAATAGCTACACGCTTTTCAAGTGGGATGCATTTCCTAAATCTTGTATCTGTTCTTTTCATCGACATCAGCTTCGAGCACTGTAATTGAAAAGACTGCCGGCTCATTCGGAAATTTTCGATAAATGTTTCTTCCGGCATAATAGGAAGATCTTCCGCATAAAAGGAGCCATGACAGATCTGTAATACAAACGTATTTATGTAATAAAATTATATATAATTATTTCATATACTTACATGTGCCCATTTCGGTCTGCTATGCAATAATTGTGTGTAATATATTTGCAGCATTTTCTGAAACCTTATGTTTTACAAATGCTGCTGTTTTTTTCTTACGTAGCGATACCAGTTTCACTTGAATTTTTTTATATGTAGATGTAAAATATGTTAAAATCTTGTTTTTGTCTTCCATTTTTAGAATAAAATAAAATAAAAGTTTAGAGCCAATTTTTTATTCTTTCTTCAGTCAGCTGTTTTTGTTATGAAAATGAAATCCAATAATACATCAAAAAGCAGTGATGTAAACGGCAGAGGTTTTCTTCGGGATTTGAGCTGAAATCGACTAGATTTTGCGTATGTAGGTGTAAATGTAGTTATAGCAGTTTTTTGAGTAATTGGGCTACGCGTGTTATGTTTGTTGTTGTAGTGTTTTTGGTGTCATTAGTAGTATTCACAGATGGTGTTAACTTATACATATGTACCATAATCTAAAATAATCACAAAACACATATATTTTTAAAAATACTTACATGCTTCAATTGCAAATACTTGCAAAAACTTAAATTCTTTCTTATTTCGATTATGTTCGAAGCTTCCACGGCCAATATCGCACAAAAACTAACAACGCACTTCACTTTGGCTCCATCGCGACTCACAAAAATTGAAATATCAAACGTAAATAACAAAATAAAATAACGGGACTTTTTAGAATCTATTCAGCGAAGTTTGGAGACGACATGGTGCAATGCACAACCAAATAACATACAATTTAAAGCTTTTAGAGACGTTTAAAGTTTGAGTGGTACACATGCGTACCATCCGGGTCGAAAGGGTTAAATTTTACGCAAGAGCTCTATTCTACGGAGGCATTGCTTTGAACTAGCTACGTGAATAATAAAGGTTTTAAATTTCACCCAAATTGTATTTTACGAATGAAAAAATGTCATTGACTTTAAGTGTTTATGAAATAACGGAAGAATGAAATCAAATTTCAGAAAATAAAGCGAAGTAAAAAAAAATGTTTTGTACTTCAACTGGGGTTTTTATATTGTTTTTATTATTTGCTGCGCGACTATATATGTCGCTCTAAGCAAGTGGTAATCTTTATTGAATTCATTGTTGTTAAAACCTTCTTCTTTTATACAAAACATGAGAAGAAAGCTTAACCTTATACTAGTACTTACAATGTTTTTATACTTATAACTACTTAGAATTAACGCGATGGGAATTATAAATTAATTTATTTCCCACCATGAAAGGTGAGGCGAGCGGCATGTTTAAATGACAAAATATTTCCAGTGCGTTGCCCGAGGTGTCAGTTGATGTCTGCAGTCAAAGTAAATTTGCAGCTGAACCTGACACTCTTTTATTATCTTATGTTCATGCATTTTAAAGAATGTATTCATGCATAAAAGAATGTAAACATGCTACACCTCCATTTTTCGCAAGAATGTTCATATAACAACAGAATGTTGTTTTATGGACATTCTTTTACAAATATATTTTAATATAAGAAACATTTTTAAGAAAAACTAAGTAAAAGGTAATTATTGTACTTTCTGTTAAATTATGACTAATATTTGTATATGTTATAGTGTTACATTGTTTAAATTATTAATCCGGACTTTTTAATTAAAGGTTTTGTATTATTTTCTGTTGTATTATTTGTTATGATATAGCTTAAGTCTATTTTTATGGACTATTTGTTTTTTATTATTTTTCTTATCAACTATTGTTACATTATTTCTTATGTCTATGTTTTTAATTTCGTATGGTCCTTTATAATTTGGTTCTACTTTATGACCTGCTTCGTTTTTAAGTAAAACTACATCTCCAATTTTTAATTTGTAGTCTAGAATATTTTTATCATAATTTTGTTTTTGCTTAATTTTATTCTTATCTAGTAATTGTTGGGCCCTCTTATATGCTACTTCTAATCTAAATTTTGCCTCTTTGGCATAATCATCTATATTGTATAAGGGAGTAATTCTATCTATTTTATTAAATTGTTGAAGCTTGTTAGGAAGTTTTGAAAAAACTAGTTCATATGGACAGTAATTGTGAACTGCCGATGGTGTTGTATTAAAACAGTATGTAAAATATTTTAACCATTCATCCCAATCTGTTTTATCAACTTTAATATAAGAGCGTACATATTCATTGAAAGTTCTATGGCTCCTTTCTATTGTTCCTAACGTTTGATGGTGATATGCAGTTGAAGTTAGTTTTTCAATCTTTAAAAATTTACAAATTTCTAGCAATATTGCATTTGTATATTCAGTACCCATGTCCGAAATGAACGTCTTCATTGGACCATAGGTAAGTATAAAGTTTTCAAAAATTGCTTTAGCGACTGTTTTAGCGCTTTTGTCTTGTATTGGTATAGTTACTAAATATTTAGTTAGGTCACATATTAATGTGATTGCATATTCATTTCCATAAATTGATTTTGGAAATGGACCTATTGTATCTACATACACCGTGTTAAATGGTTTATCTGGTGTTTCTGTAATGGTCATTGGACTTTTTAAATGTTTAGTTGTTTTTGATGTTTGGCATTTATGACATGATTTAACATAATTTAATATGTCTTTGGACATATTTTTCCAGTAATAATATCTTTTTATTTTTTCTATTGTTTTATATATTCCACAATGTCCTCCTTCTATGGGATCATCGTGATACTTCAGCATTATTTCGAGAATTGCCTTGGCATTCTTACTATCGATTCGGGTCACCTCATTTAGTAGCGCTACTTTAATATTCTTTAATATTTTATTGCCCATTTTTTTAAATTCATTAACTGAGATAAATTCGAAAATTTTCTCACTAGGTGCCACTTGTATTTTATTTATATTGTGCTTACCGGCCACATATTCGAGCCTAGGGAAAAATTGTCCTAAGTCAAGGTTCCCTTTAGTAAACAAATCATTAATTTGTATATATGTTACTATAGATTTTCCTCGTTTGATATAACATCTTCCGGGGGAAATCTTTAGTTTGTAATATTTACTGACGTCAGTGTTATTTAATGGTACATATATACTGGGCTCATTATTTTTCTTATTATTAGTATTCATATGCTGTTTATTGATAATTTTTCTATCATTCCTTTTTTCTTTTTTATCGGTCATCGACCTAGTCGTGACTCTTAATATAGAACAAATTTTAATATTCATGTCTTTTAGGTCATTTATGCTAATTCGTGATAACGCGTCGGCAACATAATTATCTTTTCCCCTAAGATATTCAACTGTAAAATTGTATTCTTCAAGATCAAGTCTCATCCTTGTTAATTTTGAGCTTGGGTTTTTCATCGAAAATAAATAAGATAGTGGTCTATGGTCAGTACGGACAAGAAAATGTTTTCCGTATATGTATGGTCTGAAATGCGTTATGGCCCAATGTATGGCAGTCAATTCTTGTTCAATTGTTGACTTGTTGCTTTCGCCTTTAGTGAATGTTTTTGAGGCGTATGAAATTGGTAAATGTTTACCACCATATTCTTGGGTTAAAACTGCTCCACAAGCATATTTGCTTGCGTCCGTTGTAATACAAAATTCTTTTGTAAAATCTGGGTATTGCAGTAAAGTGGGACTCATTAATGCCTTTTTTAAGTATTTAAACGTGAAATCGCAATCCTTTGTCCATTCGAATGGAATATTTTTCTTGGTTAATCTTGATAAATGTATGGAGTATTCAGAAAAATTTTTTATAAATCTTCGATAGTAATTCCAAAATGCGATAAATCTTTTTGCACTATCCGCATCTGTTGGTGTCGGATAATTTTCAATTATGGAGTATTTACTATCATCTGGCAATATACCTTTATCTGTACATTTATGACCAAGATATGTCACCTCTCTCATGAAGAATGAACATTTTTCGGGATGTAATTTAAGGTTGTATTTGCGACACAGATCGAAAACGTTTTGTAAATTCGAAAGCATGTGTTTTTCAGAACACCCCAGGACAACTAAGTCATCCATATAAAGAAATGCTTGATCGGGTTTAAGTCCACTGAAAGCAAGGGTCATCATTCTTTGGAAAGAATTAGGAGCGATCTTCAAACCATATGGTAATCTTGTAAATCTGTAAGAACCGTTAGCTGTTGAGAACGACGTTAAGTCTCGTGACTTTTTATCTAGGGCTATTTGGTGAAATCCTGACATTAAGTCAAGGCAAGAAAAATATTTAGCTCTTCCTAGTTGATCTAAAATATCGTCTATTCTTGGTAATGGAAATTTATCCGCCACTAATTTCTTATTTATTTGCCTATAGTCTATTACTAGTCTCCATCTTTTGCCTTCTGAGTTGGGAAGGGATTTCTTCGGTACTAACAGAATTGGACTGTTATATTCAGAATATGATGGTTCCACTATTTTGTCATCTATTAATTTCTTTACTTGTTTGTCTATTTCTTCTTTGTGGGAATGTGGAATTCTATAGTTCTTAATGTATACAGGTGTTGTATCTTTTACTCTCAACTTTTGTTCATAGAAATTATTTGTGGTTATTGTTTCTGTTTCTAAACCGAAAATATCACAATATGAACTGCAAAGTTCTGTTAATGTATTATTAAATTGTTCAGGGAAATTTTTCTTTAAAATTTGTAAAACTTTATTATTTCTCTTCGTGTCTGTTTTAGCTTTACCTTTAAATATGTTATAGTTTGAGTTGTTTTCGGTTTTTATATTGCTTTGGTTAAATTTACTAATAGTATTGTTAGTGTTTAGGATACGAATGAAAGCTTTATTTGTTGTTACTATTGTATTTGCAATAAAAATACCTGGTTCTATTTGTTGGTTAGGAATCAATAATTCGTGTTCTGTAGATAGTAATTTTACTTGGCGTATGACTTCCGACCTTGGTGGCAGAATTATGTCATCGCCATTATTTGTTATTGGTATTTCTATCGGTTTTCTAATGTTGCAGGGGCGTAGGACAAAGTAATCGCATTTGTTATTAAAATCTAAAATGCAGTTATATTTTTTAATAAAGTCCATGCCGATGATTCCATCGCATGGTATTGGAAAATTATTTTTAACTACTTGGAAATTATGTGGTATTAGGAAATTTTTATGCTTTAGGTCGAAAAATATACTTCCAAGTGATTGTATTTTACCTTGTCCTATTCCGCTTAATGTTGCTACTTTGTTAGTATTTAATTCACTTATATGGAAGTATGTTACTTTTATTAATGAGACATCTGCTCCAGTATCAATTAGTAAGGTTATTGGTGTGTTAGTTTTATTTATATGCAATTGAACACAGAAACATAAGTTGAGGTTGAGATTGTATATTTTGTTATTTATTGAATTTGTCTTAGGGGATCGTCTTGGTTTTCCGAATCAAATTCGTTTGATTCTGTTGCCCTAACGTAGTTTCTGTTTCTACGATAGTTGTTAGGCCGTTGATTGTACCTATTGTTATTAGCATTATTGGATAGCCCATTATTACTATTGTTGACATTATTATTATGTCTGTTATTATAACTGTTATTTCGTGGGTAATTATTCCTCCCACGATGATTCGTATTATATCCACGGAAGCTATTGTTCCGATTGTTGTGTCTTTGCCGGTAGTGTAGTATAGTATTTTGTTGTCCGGTTGCTTCCGCGCAACTGTTGGCAAATTTACTAATAGCGTCATTCATGCTATTGAATTGCCCTGCTTCCATGATAAGTTTTACTTTATCAATGGTACAGTTTTTGGTAAGTGCCTTTACGGCAATTTGTGTAGAGTATTTGGTAGCTAAGTCGTATTGCAATCCATCGGATATATATGCGTTTTCTAAGGATTTACTTAAATTTTCTATTTCGCTGCAGTATGCGTTAGCTGTTTTATTATTTTGTTTAATATTCATTATTTTTGCAGTGAGAACCTCTACTGATTCTCCTTTAATTGAAATTTTTAGTTTCTGTATTATGTCTGATATTGTTTGTTCACTGCTTATTATATTTCTTGCAGTGCCTTTTAGCTTTGTTTTAATCAGGGAAACTGCAACTGATTCATGAGTTCCTTTTATTGTTTCTACTAAACATAATGAGTCAATGAACGATGGGAGGTTTTCTGGTTTGGCATCAAAATCTGGAATCAGCTTTGAGGCTGTGTTTAAGAATTCTACCATAGTTTGACTCATTTTGTTATTTATTTCTTTATTTGTGTTTTTACTGACTGTTTTAACTGTATTAGTATATACACTTTCGTGTAGTGAATTTGGTAATTTTATTGAAATAGCTTTCTTTGCAGGTAATTTCAAAATTCTATTCTTTAAATCTAAAAAAAATGCTTCGGCTGCGATTTTATGAGCTGCCGTAAATCTGTTAAAGTGTACGTTAAATAAAATTCTTATTTTCTCGAAGCTGACGAGGATTATTTGCATATGTTGATTAACTGTTTCTTCCTTAGTTGGTCTGTCAACATTAAGGCATTTGTATGAACGGTCGAAATCTTCCTTAATTAGTCTGGCTTTAGTTAGAATAGTTTGCCATTCCATTAAAAAAATTAATAAAAAATATTGTTAAATTTTATCCAAATTGTCGGCTCTACTAATATATTTCTTTTTCAGTGATTTTTTATGAAGTAAATAGATTTTAATAACGAGGTTTATAATTGATATTACTACTAAAATTAACATTAATGTCCATAATGAACTAATTTCTTCAGTGTGATCAATGACTTCTACATTGTTCACCACATTTGCATTAGGGTTCTCAATCTTTGATTGAGGTTTTCCCATTTTTTTTTAAAAGGTTTATGTGCACTTTTTTTTTTTTTTTTTTTAATTGTTTTGTAATTTCTTTCTTATGAGATGTGTTGTATCCTCTTCTATTCCTATAAATTTTCAAACTTTTGTCATGTATCTAATTGTGGTTTCTATATCTATTTCTCCCATTTCGAGGACACATTGTTCCGAGTTACTAATTTTGTTAGTCTTTCTATTATTGAGGACCATTTACAATAGCTAAAATATTATTTTTGTTATTTTATTTTTTTTTGTGTGTTTTGTTCTACCAGACAAAGGAATTATTATTATTATTATTACTTATTTCTATTTACATGTATTTGTATGAGTTGATCAAGCTGATTTATTCTTTTATACATAGATTGGGAATTTTCCCAGCTTGGTGGGGGATTCGCATTCATTTCTCTTAATATTCTAGATTTTTCTCTTTTTAGTTTATTTGTGTAGCCTCCTCTGCGTTTGGGCTTTTTTACTATTGGTATTGCTGTTATTGCCTCTTCTTGGCGACCTAATTGGCGCCTTCTATATTCATCTATAGTCAGTGGCTTAGGGCCTACTGATGACATATTTTGTACAAAGAGAAGAAAGAGAAAAAATATTTTGCCTCGAGCGGTTGACGCTTACAGGCCCTAAGAGTGCGTTTATGCGCACTTCTTTTTGCACTTATTTTTATTTAAATTAAAAAAATTTTTTTTTTTTTGTTTGTAAAAAAAAATTTTTTTTTCTGCTATCCTGCTGTCTTCCAGGCGGACCTTCCTTCGGATTTGTAGTGCCTTTTGGCCAGGCGGACCTTCCTTCGGATTTGTAGTGCCTTTTTGGCCAGGCGGGCCTTTCTTAAGATTTTTTTTCTTCTCAGGCTTGGGATGGCAGGATCGCCATGTACTTCAACTGGGGTTTTTATATTGTTTTATTATTTGCTGTGCGACTATATACAGTTAGGGACAAAAGTCTCTGTACACCCCATTTATTTCGTATAGCTTTAATAATATAAAAATTATGTAAAATTGCTGTATACAGTTTTGTTTTAAATATATTTTTATTTTATGAAATTATAAAAAAAAATTAATATTCAACACATGGTTTAAAAAAATAAAAAAAAATATTGAAATTCATTGGGACAAAAGTGTTCGTACATATAATGTACACGTACTTAAATATCTTATACTAAATAAATTTAATATTTTGTGGGTCCTCCCGTAGCGTCAATCACAGCCTGCAATCTTCTCGGCATCGATCGGACTAAATTTTTTGTTTCTTCTGGAGATATTTCTTTCCAGGCTTCATCCAATGCCATTTTGAGCTCATCTCTACTCCGGGCGTTTTTTGTGCCAACTTTACGTTTCAGAATCTCCCAACAGTGCTCGATGGGGTTCAAATCAGGTGATTGGGGAGGTGAATTGAGTTGTCTTGGGGCATAGTAGAGCAACCATTCCTTCACTGAACGTGCTGTATGTTTTGGGTCATTGTCCTGTTGGAATATCCAACTCTGACCAAGACCCAAACCATCTACGGAATCCTTCAAATTGCCTTCCAATATACGTTTATATTGGTGCTGGTCCATTATACCATCTATAAACACCATTCGACCTACTCCACTGGCTGCCATTGCTCCCCATATCATTACACTTCCACCACCGTGTTTCACTGTTGGGACCAAATTCTGTACATCCAATGCTGTATTCTTTTTGCGCCACACTTTTCCTCTGCCATCATTTCCGAAAATATTTACTTTGGTTTCGTCTGTAAATAATACTCTATTCCAAAATTCTTCATCCTTGTCTATGTACCGCTTTGCAAATTCCAAGCGCAATTTTTGGTTTTTCACGCTGATAAGCGGCTTCTTGCGAGGGATCCTGCTTGCATATCCGCCAGAATGTAGAATCCTCCCTATTGTTTTTGGATGAACTATTGTTCCCGAAGTGTTAGCGACTTGTTCGGCCAATTGAGCCCGAGTTACTCTTGGATTTTTTGTCACTTCTTTAAACACTAGGCTCGCTTCACGTCGAGAAATCTTTTTTGGTCGTCCCTTTCTTGATGCATTCTCAACAGATCCACTTTTTTTGTATTTATTTATAATATATTGCACTGTTGAATGTTGAATATTTAATAGTTCACCAATACTCCGAAGTGATTTTCCTTTTTTATGCTCGTCAATAATTACATTTTTTAAATCCAAGCTCAGCTCTTTTCGCTTTTCCATTTTTAATTTATTTATGCTGCTTATTGCTCAAAATTTCAACACTAAATAGTAATTTTTTAAAAGAAGAAAGTAATGCTCAACTGAAAAATAACGGTATATAAAAAAATGCCAGCAGGCAGAATTCCAACGTACGAATAATTGTACCAAGTGTTGATGTACAAACACTTTTGTCCCAACAATTTTTATTGTTTTAGTACTTTTTTAATAAATGTGTTACATATTAATATATTTTTTAACAAGGAATTAAATAAAAATTAATCTCAAATAAAACTGCATATAACAATTTTAACCACTTTTCTAAATTTTCAAGATTTACGAAATACATGGTGTGTACAAAGACTTTTGTCCCTAACTGTATGTCGCTCTAAGCAAGTGGTAATCTTTATTGAATTCATTGTTGTTAAAACCTTCTTCTTTTATACAAAACATGAGAAGAAAGCTTAACCTTATACTAGTACTTACAATGTTTTTATACTTATAACTACTTAGAATTAACGCGATGGGAATTATAAATTAATTTATTTCCCACCATGAAAGGTGAGGCGAGCGGCATGTTTAAATGAGAAAATATTTCCAGTGCGTTGCCCAAGGTGTCAGTTGATGTCTGCAGTCAAAGTAAATTTGCAGCTGAACCTGACACTCTTTTATTATCTTATGTTCATGCATTTTAAAGAATGTATTCATGCATAAAAGAATGTAAACATGCTATAATAGTAGCAATGTTCTTCATATGCCATCGAATCTGTAAGTAATTTATGCATATATGTATTCATACATATGTACTTTCATAAAGTTGTTATAAATATGCAGTCTCTTTAGGTTTTTGGCAAACTTTCGTTTCTCCAAAGAGATATTTAAATTGCTGTTGGCAACACTGCAGCCGAAATTGAAGCCTGGCTTCCGAAGCACGCAAATCCGGCCAGACATCAAATTGGCAACTTTTTTAAGGTTTTTGGCAACCGGTAGCTACCAGCGCACGTTGGGCAATGAAAACGTTTCCTCGGCAGCAAGAGCGTCCGTCGCAGTGATGTTAAATACTTTTTCAAAAATTCTTTACGCGGCCACAAAAAAATCCCTATTTTTTCCCTACGCGCTCGAAAAAAAATCCCTACAAAAATCCCTACAATTTAAAACAATATTTTACTAATGAAAATAAAATACTTTTGTTAGAAGTATAAAAAATTTATTTATTGCTATAAAAACATACATGTTGGGGTTGAAATATTTCACTTTTGTAAAATATATCAATTATTAATCAGTCTTTTAATAAGGTGTTTAAAATTAAATAACAAAAATAAAAACTAAAAAACATAAAAATCAGTTACTTAAATTCAAATTAAATCACATATAGTTCATTGGTTAAAAAAAAGGAACAAAAAGTAGTTTTATGGGATTTCTTTAATTAAAGAAATTAATTTCCCTCCATTAGTTTTGATTAGCTACTTCACAATGGTCGTAAAGTTGTGAGGTCATTTTTCTTAAGTGCATTTCGGTACACTGGAAGTTGTAACAATTTTTGAGCTCATCTTGCAAATAAGAACGTATAATGCAAATTGATGTCAAATTTTTATGACTCAACTTATTTCTCTTCTTAGTACGAACGTCGGTAATTATAGAAAAAATCCTTTCACTATCTGCATTAGCATGTGGCAATGATAGGGCAAATGTAGCTATTTTTGACAAAAGAGGAAACATTAAGTTGTCATTAAAATTTTTCATTTTTGTGACTTTGCCCCAAAACTTTTCGATGTCCATCTTCAAGAAATTATTTATTTCTTCATCCGAAAAATTAAACTCAAACGTTCTCCACTCTTGTAAAAAATTGTTAGTATCAACGTTTACTATTCTTAAAATATTTTTAAATGAGATTTCATTTTTACTCCCTGTTTTCGCCAATGCAATTTGAGGGTTTAAAAATTCAAGTTCTTTGAATATTTCTGCTTTGAGCGGTAATCTTTGTTGAATTTCTTCCAAGGCCACAATATAAAACTTTAGACAATCCATTCTTATTTGATTTGCAGCTTCTTTTGGGATAGTTTTTAGAAGCTCTTTGCACTCATAGCCCAGAAAGACTTCTTCCAGGGGCAAAGAAACGTGCGGTGATCTTACATTACATGTAATGCTAAGTTCAGATTTTTTAATGAAATTTTGACCTAAACTTAAAAAAATTTTCACTGATTCACGCTGAATAATATGTATTAATGGTGCTTTAGATTGAAACAGTGCATTTAACGAATTAAAATAATTCAAAACATACTTGAGAAACAGCAAATATGCCTTAATGCATTCATTATTTAGGTCGAGAAAAATTCTTTCCGTAGACTTTAGTTTGTCCTGCTTGAAAGCTTGTTTAAAAAATTCTAATAGTACAACCCAATTATCTAATACGCTTTCAATGCATTTTTGGTGAGAAAGCCATCTTGTAGTACACGTCCGCAAAACTTTTTTCTTTTTTTCATTAAGAGCTTCCTGTATGGCCTCCAATTGTGCACATCTTTTCGAACTTCCAGAAACATAACAGCCGATCTGTCGCAAAAGATCTTCTGGTGCTCTTGGGAGCTCTAAACAAGCTTTACTTGCGACTATTGCTGCCGAATGACATAAACATTTTATAACGATTGCATTTGGAAGATCTCCAGTTAATCTTGAGGCAAAGGAGTTAAATTTTCCCATCATTACATTTGCTCCATCGCTACACATGCCTTGTATGTATATAGATAGAAAAACAAAACTTTAAAACAACTACACGAAAAATATAATAAAAAAACGATATACTAACCAATTATGTTGTCAAATGGAATGCCAAGTGATAAAATACATTCTTTGAACGCTTTATAAATGGCTTCAGCTGTGCACTCAATTCCTATTGGCAATAAATCTAGAAGCTTAACTACAGCTCGATCATTTTTCTCATCAAAGAATCTAACTAGTATGCACATTTGCTTACTCATACTGACATCCGTGCTTTCATCGATCATGACAGAAAATTTAGTAGTTTTTAACTTATTAACTAAGTTTTCTTTTTCTACTTTTGCAATTACGTTTTTTATTATATTGGTGCATTTTTGCCTTCCCAGTTCTACACTTTTAATAATATTAGAATCTGGCACAATTTCTTTTAAAAGAGGTACGAGATGATCTACCACTTGTAAAGCCACATTATGTTCTGCAAAAAACATACTTAGTTTTATTTCAAACATTTGCTTGGCTTTTTCAACCGAACCGCAGCTTTTCTTTTTGAAGAAATTATCTATTTTATTTGTTTTCTGCAAGGATTTTACATTTTTTTTGTGTGCCTTTGTATCAGCGTGCTTTAAGAGGTCAGATTTGCCACAATTCAAAATTTTATTGCAAGCGGAACACTTGCATTTAAAGGGATCATCTGAGACATCTTCCAGCCAACCTTTAAAACAGTCGTCGTCCAACCACTTGTAGCTAAATTTCTGTTTTCGATACTTTGGGTTTTCCTCAGCAGCGGATTCTGAAGAAGTCGATGAATTCATTCTACAAAATATATACATAAATGAATATTATGCTCATATTTATATATAAACAAAAGAAATCTTTTACCTTAATTTTAATTTTAAAGCTGAAATGTCGGCAAAAGTTAAAGCGCATAGATTATTCACTGAAGCAACTTGTAGTTTTTTTCTTTTTTTTTTTTTTTGTTATACGCTGTCACAAATGCTTATAGAAAACAAAACGCTTTTAGACCACCAGAAAACGTCAGAAAATGATGTTGGACATACTTACTTGAAGTATGTATGTTTTGTATTTAAAACGTTTGTATTTAAAAATCTTTTTCTCTTCAATGTAAAATATACCCTATGCTTGAAAATAAATTGTTTACAATTTGCAATATTGCCGTATCGACAATGTTTTGGTAAAATTTTTACAAAAAGGTTGCCAAATTGTTGCTTTTTTAAAAATCCCTACTTTTTAGGGATTTCAAAAAATCTGTCTCTTTTTTCCCTACGGTCATTTTTTTGGACAAAAATCCCTACGTGTAGGGAATTTTCCCTACATTTAACATCACTGGTCCGTCGGCCGCATCATTTCTGAGTTATTGCCACTATTTGAGGACTGGATTTGCTCCAGATGGATATCAGTGCCAACTTTGGAGGAGGAACGGGAAATAATGGCAAGCTTTTTTGACCGAACTGGCTTTCCAGGTATTATAGGTTGTGTAGACGGAACACACGTACGAATTAAGTCACCAGGGGCCGATTTGAGTGCTTTATATTTTAACAGAAAAGGTTACCACAGTTTGAACGCAATGATGGTATGTGAAATTGTATATCCTTATTTTCATATCGTTATAAATATTTATGTATTTATATAAAATATAATTTTTAGATTTGCGACCATAAAATGTTAATTAGGTTTGTTGATGCACGGCATCCCGGCTCCAACCATGATGCCTTTATATGGGAGCACAGTGAGGCCAACCATAGACTGCAGAGTCAGTTTGAAGCTGGTAAAAGAAATGCCTGGATTTTAGGTATCGTTGAATCTTAAAAATGATAGAAAACTTCATATTAATAATATTTCTTTTATGTTACAGGAGACGGGGGCTATAAACTACTGACTTACGTTATGACGCCTTTCAGGAACACAAGGGACAACCACGAAAGACGTTATAACAAAAACATATAAGCGCACGTAATGTAGTGGAGCGTTGCTTCGGAATTTTGAAAAACAGATTCCGTTGCATAATTTGCTCACGTGGTTTACACTATAGTCCAGAACAGGCAACAAGAATAGTGACTGCATGCTGTGCCTTGCACAACATGTGCATTAAGTTTAATGTTGCTGAACAAGTTGACGATATAACAGTTGAAAATGACCTGTTAACTTCCGGTATTGAATACGAAATAGGTGAAGATGAACTTGTTGCATCAGCAATTCGTCGGAATATAGCAATTAATTTATAGTTTTTTTTATTTTATTTTATCTTATTATTGATTTTATTTATTGTTTTGGTTATTATTAATTACCGGTTATCAATTAAAAATTTTAGTTTTATAAATTCATGGACAACTTTTTTATAATAATTTTGTTAATTTCATTGTTTTTTTCTAATAGTTTGTAATTTTTTAGTTGTTTTATGTTTGATTTGCTTGATTTTATGAAAAATTGGTTTGCAAATAAATGTAAAAACTTAAAAGAAATTTTACCATTTTTTTATTTCAGGAACATTTTTATTATTTATTAATTTAAATTGGTTTGATTGTTAACGATACACAGCTCTGTGAGAAATAATTGTAGCACGATATAATATGGACACATGACACTAAAGTTTAAAACAAAATCGAATATTACAAAAAAATAAAATGTGTTTTGTACGTATTTTATCAAGCTTTTATTTTCGCCTATCATTGACCAGATTATCTAAGTAGTGTAAACAGTACGAGGGTCGAACTGAATAATCATATTATTTTAACATACTTTTTAAATGCTGGTTTATCAATATTAGTATCTTGATTATTTTCAAATCACAATTTTTTATTTTTAATGAGAATCTAGTTGTTCATTTTCAGTTATCACATAATTTTTCTACCGACGAACAAAAAAGTTACAGAGCAGATTGTGTTTGGAGATAAACCTGCTTTTCAGACCTTTTAGTATTTAACATTATATTTTCTGTTGTTAACTAAGGAAATATTTAGTTGTATATATATTTTGTTATATCTTTGTTTAGAGTAATAAAAAAAGTCAAGATATTAATGTTGATCAACCAGCATTTATTTTATTGTAATATTCCATTTCATTTTGGAGATAATCCATTTTGAATTTTATTATACGTAAATACAACACTAAGTATGTATTATTTATTTCTTCATTAAATGCTGGGCCAATATTTCAAGTGTGTCAGCTATCTTAGCTAACGTTGTAACTTGTTGCTCTGCAGCATCTGCCATTCTTTGAACAGAAGAAGCAAGATTTTTTGTGGCTTCCACTAAAGATTTTAATACATCCACTTGGTCTTTGGCTACAGCTGCAGACTGCTCACCCACTTTCAGTTGCCGGCGTATTAAAGTTAGTTGTTCGTCAGCAACTGTTTTTCTTTTTTTTTTTTGACGAAGCGGAAAAAGATGGCTCATCACCCATATCAACCGTGTGTTTTCTTTTCTGTTGTTGGAAAAAGTTTGATGGTAGAGTTTCAACACCTGCATCGACTCGTTGCTGATTCTCGGGCTCTTGGTTGCTGGAAGTTCCTTTCTGCCTCGATGGTGTAACAACTGCTACAGTCTTAGACGTCCTGGGTGGTGTGTCTATTAGCGCTACGAAGCAATCTTCAATAGACTCGGTTGTTTTTGAACTGTTTCCAGTCGAAAACCCAAACACATTGCCACTGGGTGCGGCAGCTTTCGACAGAAACAAAATTCTATCTACTACCTGTTCCAATTCCGTTAATGGATTCGATCGAAAAAGACCGCCACCAGTTTCCGTAAGGCTTCGTTTATTCTCCGCTATCTTCTTCTTTGTGCGGGATTTTAAATCTGCCCAGGACTACGAAAAAATACCACACGAACGTAAATACACAGAATATAAATAAGTATCATAAAATAAAAAGTTTTATACCTTCTTCCACTCTGCAACAGATCGAATTGGAGGTCCAAACGAATTTAAATTTTTGGCCAGATAGTTCCATTGATCTTCTGTGGACATTTTTGAAGATCCAAATACAATCCGGCCTCTGGCAAAGTCAGGGTTTGCTTCCATATAGTCAACAAGTGCCTGTAGTTGGGATATTGTTGATTTTTTAATGCTAAATTACGTAAAAGAAGTATACATATGTATTTAATCCATTCATTCATTCATATGTATATTAATTAACTCACCTTTTTTTCTCCATTTCTTGTTTTTTCTTTTATGTTATAATTTTAATTAAAAATGTTTTGCTCACTCACAACCAAACGACAACCAATAAATTAGTGACTGATTTTGACAGCTCTTTTCGCAGTGCTGACAACTAAAATTCTTAGTGAGCACCAAATTGTATAGAGGTGTTTACGTCATCGATAGATTTCGTTGTTGTTCGAGTTGTGAGTTTTAGTGAGCTCCAAAAGAGTTTTTTTCGTTTAAAATGCTTGGCAGTAAGTTTTTCCATATAAAAGTATGTATGTATGGCAGGATCACCATTTAATTGCACCGAACTCGTGCCATTCTTATTCAAATAAATACAACCACTTTACTTGATTATATTATCACGACTGACTTTATTCGTTCCTTCTTAACTTCTAATTGCCTTAATCTTAATTGGTTGTATACAATTGGAGTCAGTAGTGATGGCACTACAGCAGAACATATTTTTTTCAATTGAATTTTTTTATTAACTAAATAAAAAAAAATTAATAAAAGGATACACGAATAAATAAATAAGACCTTAACTTATATAATATGCTGAAAGTCTTAAGTTAAATTGTATGGGGTTCTTACGAGACGTTTCTTGAGTTACATGTATCCATATGGATACAATATAGCGAAAGGGTTAACATTCATAGGTCTTAATAGCCTTTACAAAACACAAGTCTTGGTATGGGGCTTTTACGGCTAAGTTGCATTGCATCCATGGTTTAACATAAGTTGTTGCAATGAAAAGAGAAACTTCTTGCAAACATTCTTTCTCTTTTCTTGTTAATTGCATAAATAGCTCTCGCCATCCATCGTGCTTGATGCATAGCCCCAGGAGGCTTTATTTTAAATGAAAATTGTCGCTTAAAAATAATATCGAAAGCTCGATCAATTCACTGTAATCTCCTCTAACAATTGGATTTTCGAGTTCAGAGAGATAAAATGTAAGCCAGTTGTCAATCTCAGATGGTTGAAAATGCAGATTTGAAATGGAGGTACCATTTTGAATATTGCTCTGCCTAATATTGCTCCAGTTGTTTTTGAACTTTTTAAAGAACGGTACATCTGCGCTAACTGTAATTTGAGGGATTTCGGTTTCGAATACAGTTTTCAACACTAACTCGTAAACATGATGTCTACATCCAAATAAAATTAGTTCCCTTCCAAGTGCTTGCTCTAGTAGCGCACAAGCTCCATTAAAACGGACCGTGTTAGAAGCTGTAGTGTCACAGCACATAATATGAACCTTATCGGACAGTTGCCAGTCAATTATCGCATTTAATACAGCTGTAGCCTGTTCCTTTCCACTTGCATGATCTAATTTAGGTACAGCAATAAGTTTCTCCTCATTTCCATAGGTGGCCACAATTGGAAGTCATTCTTACTTAAAATTTTGTACACTTATTGCAGGCAATAATCTCCCATCCCAATGAACAGTGACCACTTTAAAATTACAACGAAAAGTGGCATTGATTTTTATATATACATATGTATATATATAGATAGATTCATCTACGTTATGACCGAGTGCTTCTAATGCTGCTTCTGAAATATACACAGAATCACGCATACTTAACTGACATCTATCGAGGGCAGCCACAAGTTTCGGAGAAAGAAAATCCTTTTTTCCCCTTTTTTGCAAAAGCAATAAATTTTCTTCACAAAATGGTGACCTGCGATCTTGAGGAATTTGATAAGAAGCTGGAATTTGGAGAGAAGGCTGTTGTTTTATTTTCCGTTAGTTGCCTGTTTATTTCTACACTCACACCAAAGAGCCCGGTCTACCAGGTTTTCGCTGCTGCTGTAAAAAAATGTCTTCTTCGATTATATTTAAGGCATCAACATGCGCTATGTCGATGAGATTGTCCAGTGTATTTACAAATGAATCTTCTTTGTCTTTTTTGATTTTTTTTTGCAAATTTTGCCAAACGCCGTGTAATTTAACTAATTTTTCCACACTATTTCTTAATATTTTAGTAGGTATTCTAGCTTTTCCCCAGAAAATCATGCATTCTTTTATATTTAGATTAGAACTTTCTCGCACAGTTAACTTTCCTTGACGAATGTTATAAAATAAAACGGCAAGAACTTGTCGGTTTGATGGTAGTTTCGTGCCCGTGATTTAGTAGTTAACATTTCCAATTAAATTTACTTTATATTTATTACTGCTACGTGTTAAGTGTTCAATCAATCATTCTTTATTGAAAAATAAAAGTACAGAGTTTATTGACTAAGTTTTATCATGAGTTATAAGCTAGTAATAAGAGGGTGATTCAGGTAATATTTATATATTGATAACAATATGTATTTAAATATAATAACTATTTAATATGAATGTAAATATAATTTTATTTACACAACATCGTCCTTTTTGAAATATATAAAGGGTCATCCAAAAAACGCGCCTACATGTTTCTTTGAAATAAAACACAAACTGTTTGCAATTTTTTCAAGCTGTTTTTTTTATTAAAAGTATGATCCATTACAATTATAAGTGGAATAGAATATCATTCAAATGTCCACCATGACTGCGTCTGCAGACATCAATCCGAATATCGAAATTTTCAATGACTTGCCGACATGTTGCTGGTGTTATTTCACGAATTGCAACTTGAATGTTGTTCTTTAGATCATTAATTGTTTGTGGCTTGTTAGCATATACTCGACTTTTCAAAAAACCTCACAAACACAAAAAAATCTAATGGTGTTAGATCACATGACCTTGGAGGCCAATTGAAATCTGCATTTCGTGAAATTACACGTTGAGGAAATTTTGATCGCAAAAGCGTAATGTTTTCTCGAGTTGTGTGACATGTAGCACCGTCTTGCTGGAAATAGACGTCAGACACATCAATATGATTCAATTGTGTCCATAAAAAGTCTCTCAACATTGATTGGTATCGCTCAGCATTCACAGTAACAGCATTTCCAGCATCATCTTCGAAGAAAAATGGCCCAATGATTCCATTTGCCCAAAATGCACACCAAACAGTAACTTTTTGTGGGTGTAGAGATTTTTCATGAATAACACGAGGATTTTCATCACCCCAGATACGACAATTTTGCTTATTGACGAATCCATCCATTCTGAAATGAGCTTCGTCACTAAACAAAATTTTGCTTGAAAACTATGGATCTGTTGTTCGTTGTTCAATAATCCAACTAACGAAATTACGACGTTGTAAATGGTCTCTTTCTTTCAATTCCTGGGTTAATTAAATTTTATAAGCATGTAAATGCAAATCTTTATGCAAAATCCTTTATAAGGAGCCATAAGATATGCCCAATTCTTGCGAACGACGCGAAATTGATGTTGTCGGTTAATTTTCAACACTTTCACCAACAGCAGCAATATTTTCATTTATATATAACACAACCAGTTTCTTCGAATTTTTTCACTAATCTTTGAATTGAAGATTGATTTGGCCGATTATTTACACCAAAAAAATCACGAATCTTGCGATGGGTATTTTTCAAAGAACGCCCATTTTCATAATAACTTTGAATGATGTAAACGCGTTGTTGCAATGTGTACCTGTCCATTGTTAAAACTGTACTACCTTCTAATAAAACAAAATGGCTTATGTCATTTGAAAAGATGTCACGTGTAAAAATTATATAGTGCTGATATCTAGGCGTCACATTTGGATGACCCAGATATGAAAATGTTCGGGATGTCTAGCAAAAATGGATTTCAATTTTAAAATCACATGTCTACTTGAATAACCAGAGTTTAACCATTCTATTTCAATAAATTTAGAAAAATAGTCAACTACTAGTATATAGTATTTCTTATTGAACTCAAAGAGATCGCATCCAACTTTAAACCATGGTATATCATAAACATCATGGGTCAAAATTTCTTCTTTAGATTTTGAGTTTCTGTATTTCATACAAATTTCACAATCTGTTATTTTATTAAAAATATCATTATACATGTTTGGCCAGTATACTGATTGTCTAGCTAGACTTTGACATCTCTGTAGTCCCATATGGCTTTCATGGATCTTGCTCAGTATCTGACTTTGAAGACTCTTTGGGACTAAAACTTGGTTATTTTTAAGATGAATATCATCAATTATATGAATTTCATCTTTTATTTTGTAATAGGGCATGACCTCTTTATCAACAAGCTTTTTATGTCTAGGCCAACCATTTAGTGTATACGTTTTAATTTTTTCAAAAACTGCATCATTATTACTATGAAATTTTATATCATTTATATTTGAAAATGGAACTTCAAGAAGCGACTTAAGAAAATTACACTGAAGTGTGACCTCGTTATGAATTTCTGTTAAAGCGTTTGCTTTCAATGGGCATCTTGATAGGGTATCTTGATAGGGTATACAAATATTTGCCGGGCTTGTAAATAACTGTCAGATCGTATGACTGAAGACGAAGCATGAACCGTTGAAGTCTAGACGGAATTTTGTGTAAAGGTTTGTTAAGTAAAGAAACCAACGGTTTGTGATCGGTTTCTACTAACACTTTGTTACCATATGTATACTGGTGGAATCTAGTGCAACCAAAAAGAATAGCAAATAGCTCTTTTTCTATTTGAGCGTAATTCTCTTGAGCACTTGTGAGTGATGCAGAAGCGTAGGCTATTGGTTGGTTATTGTGCAAAATGGCAGCCCCGACAGCATATTTGGAGGCGTCTGCGCTCAAGACCAACTATTTGTTTGGGTCAAAATAAGTTAAGACGGGCTTTTTTGTAATTTCAACTTTTAAATTTTTAAGCTCATCATCTTGGGCCTTTATCCCAATGCCATTGTATATCTTTTCTTAGCAATTCTCTTAGATCTTTGTTTTTGACGATAAGTTTGGAATGAAATTCCCGAAATAGTTAATCATTCCAAGAAATCGCTGTAGTTCGGAAACGTTTTTAGGGGCAGTCATATCTAAAATTGCCTTAATTTTGTCTTCATCGGGCTTAATACCTGATTCATTAAAAATATGTCCAAGGAACTTTATTTCATTCAGCAAAAATTTGCATTTGTCTTTGTTAAATTAAAAACCAAATTCTTCTGCACGTTGCAGAACTTTTTGTAATGTTTTATTATGTTCATCTATCGTTTTTGCATATATTAAAAAATCATCAATATATATCACTAACCCTTCTATATCGCCAAAACATTTAACTATTTCTGAATGAAAAAGTTCAGGGTCAGCATTTATACCAAATGGTAGCCTTAAAAATCGATACCTGCCGAAGGGTGTATTGAATGTACACAATTTGGATGAAGCTTCATCTAATGGAATCATCCAAAAGCCACTATTGGCATCTAAAGTGCTGAAATATTTTGAGCCATTTAGTTGAGCCTTACAGTCATCTATATTAGGAAAAGGATAGTGGGGACGTAGTATGGCTTTATTTAGGTTGCGAGGGTCTAAGCAAATTCTTAACTGTCCGTTCGGTTTAGTAACTAATACAATGGAACTGACCCATTCTGTTGGTTCACTTACTGGCTGTATGACATTAAGCTTCACCATCCTATGTAACTCAGTTTTTAACTTCTCATGGAGACTAAAGGGAATTTTTCTTGGAGCATCTACTATCGGTGTTATATTAGGTTTGAGTTTAAAATGACATTTTGTTTTCATATGACCTAAACCATTAAATACATGCGCATTATTTTCGATAACCTCATCAGAATTTAATGAATTTACAGTCTTAATTATATTCATTTGTTTAGCCAATTCTAATCCAATTATATTTTTACACTTTAAATCCAATACAAAAAATTTACTTGTATATGTATTATTATTAAAAGAAAATTTTAAATCAATATTTCCTATTAAAGGTAACCTTTCACCACTAAATGTTAAAATATTTGTATTAGTAGGTCTTGACATCTGGCTTAAATTTAACATATTTGACGTTTCTTTCGACAGTATGTTTACTTGCGCTCCAGTATCAATTTGAAGAGTAATTGTCATATTGTTTATAAATACCTGAACATTCCACTCATTATTTGCTTCGATATTACAATTGGAGTTTGTTAAGGTACCAATAAAAAATCTTCAGGGTCTTCATTGTTGTCATCAACTTGGCTTTGTATTTGTTTTACAAATTTTTTTGTTTGATGTTGCGGTACTTTCGCGAGACACATTTTTGCAAAGTGGCCTTTCTTACTGCAAATATGGCAATTGATGTTTTCAGCAGGACATTTTTTTCTATGTGTTTGGCCACATCTGCTACATTGTTGCTGCTGGATATGGGATGAAGTGGATCTTCTTGTTGATGAAGGCTGCTTAGACGAATAAAATGACTGGCGTTGATTAACATACGGTGGCTGATTTAATGGCTTCTTATAAATACTTGACTTATTTAAAGAGCCAACGAAATTTGTTTCTTGTTGCAATTGACTGGTGTTTTCTTTTGCTGAGTTTATGGTTTTAGCTATTTCTAAGGCTTTTTCAAGTGTGACTTTACCCTCGCTTAGCAATCTTTCTTTAATTTGCGAATAGTTAGGAAGCAAACCACAGACGAAAATATCTTTAACTAAGTCTTCGCGCAAATCTCCAAACTCACACAAAATGCTTTGGTTTTTTAACACCGTTACATACTCCTCAATAGATTCATTCGGACCTTGTTTCCTTGAGAAGAAAGTATGACGTTCCATCGCTATATTTACTCTGGGAATGAAATATCCGTCCAATTTAGAAAGTAAGTCGTCATATTTCACCGTATCGATGTCCTCATCAAATGAATTAAAAATTTGTAAGCAATCTGGTCCCATATGATGTAGTAACAGTGCTACTTTTCTTTGTTCCGATTGCTGTTCAAGATTTGACGCTCTCATAAATATCTTGAACTGATTTTTCCACGACTTCCATGTGGCGCACATGTTACTTTCTTTGAGGTTAAGTGGTGCAATTGTTGTTGCGACCGACAGTACATGAGGTGTAGACATTTCAGTATTTGTAACTTTTTGTTCACTGGTCTCAGAATTCATTGAACTTTTATTAAATATTTTATATTTAGTATTTTTATTTATTTTTATTTTAAATACCACATGTATTTAATTAAATATACTTTTTACTGTTCGCACTTTGCAATTTTTTGCTTAAACACCTGACACCATGTTCAATCAATCATTCTTTATTGAAAAATAAAAGTACAGAGTTTATTGACTAAGTTTTATCATGAGTTATAAGCTAGTAATAAGAGGGTGATTCAGGTAATATTTAGATATTGATAACAATATGTATTTAAATATAATAACTATTTAATATGAATGTAAATTATAATTTTATTTACACAACACTACGTAGGTCTTGCGCCAGTTTGTTTACTCTTTAAATTTTTAACTAGAAATCAATACAATTTTACTTTTAGGCACTTAAAACACAATTAAATATAAAAACACATTTACATTGCTGTCTTACTAGTCTTTATGCACCATTAATTTTTTATTTCTATTATTTACGGAAAACCCCCTTTCTTATTTTTCGCTGCTATTTTGTTTGACTGCTCCCAAGGTGAATTCATTTTATCAGGTGGCCGCAAAAAAGCCGCTGTTGTCCTTTTTTTGTCTTTGCCATGCAAACAAAACTGATTACAGGTATGTGCAATGGCTTTTACTACGGAAACCTACAAATTTGGTGGTAGTTTTGTTGTTCCTCTAAATTTTGTTTTCTTTTGCTGCCTACTGACAAGTCTACTGATTTGTGCTTTTTCAAACTATTTGGTGTCCAGTATGACCAATCAGTTTTATGGTCTAAGTAACCAATTTCCTTACCAAACTGAAAAGATATAAAAATACTAGAGAGAAGTAGTAGGAGTATTTTTTGATCATACTTCTTTATTGCTTATATCCTTTTCATAATTTTTTCATTCGATGTTTCCTGCTCAATGCAGCTAGCGCCAACAGACTCAATAACTGAAAAATGTACATAAATACATATATATTAATACTTGATATTACTAACGCGTTTGATACATTGTGTAAGCACTTGTATCTTAGGGATTGCATTATACAACAAGTTGCAATACCTTGGCATAATAATTCTATGTGTGTAGATACTATGTGCATAGTTGCGTACATAATTACATATTAGAGTGCTGCACAATTCAACATGTTGTGAGAAAATGCCTTACTCCAAAAATGCATGCTTTGTTATGTCATGCCAAGTCAAGCAAGGTGTTGTGCTATGTTGTGCCAACTTATATATAGTAATGAGTTTAGTGAATCAAACACACTCTTTTGGTTTCTCAACTAAAACTGAATCTTTATTTCTTTTTAAAAATCAAAAGTCAACTTAAAATAAAATTTAGCAAAAAAAGTTCAAAAATCATAGGGGCTTGGAGATTGTCTTATAATCCCTTGTCGCAACATTTCCTCGATCTGACGATTTATTTCGTTTTTATGTATTTCGGGGTATCTATATAATTTAGAGTACACAGGGATCTCATGCTGGGTCTTAATTGTATGTTTAATTCTATTTGTAAAGGATAGATTGTCATTTTCCCTATAAAAGGGTTTATTATATGCTTTAAGCAGTGATTTCAGTTTATCACTGTCAACTGCGTTCAAATGTGGTGTTTTTAAATTTGATATTGAATTTGAATCAGTAAACTCTATTTCATTGCTCAAAATTGCAACAACATTTTCGTTGCTGCACTTAATTTTATACTCTTCTTCTTCTTTGTTGAGATAGAAGAGAATAAGTGCGTTTTCTGTTGTTATCAGTCTCTTCCCGTAATCTACACCGCAATTAAGGTCTGATAAGATATTATTTCCTATCAGCCCATCAAATTTGTCACTAAAGTTGTATTCTAAAAACTCACACAAATAGTCTACATTAAATTCCTTAAAAATGGGGAATTTGCAAAGCTTCTTCACTTGAAGTTCTTTACCCATTGCTTTTAGCGTAACATTAACATCCTTCTTCCATTTCGAATTGCAAAGTTTTTCATTAATGATACCGAACTCTGCTCCAGTATCGACAATGAAACGCAAAGTTTTAATTGGGTTATGAATTACTATATAGGGTAGCCTCCTTGGTTGGGCCCATGAAAATTTACATTAGAGCTTCCGATTTCCATTGGCTCGTGAACGTTGCCGCGCGAAAAACGCGGGTTTCTCGTTTGGTTTGAATTTCTTCCCCCGTGGGGACCCTGTGCCTTTCCAGAATTGTTTCGGTAGTTACTCCTATTGGCACTACAATTATTAGTATTATTGTTATTATTATAATTTTTGTGATTATTATTACTTTGGCGTTTAAAATTGTAGTTAGTGTTACCTTTGTTTGCGCCATTGTTGTTGTTATGCCCATTATTGGCATTCTTATGATAGTGACCACTATACGAACCCTGGTTCCTAGAATTGCTAAAGCTATTATTCCTGAAGCGAGTATCTCTCATTTCATCACTAAAATTCGTCCTAAATGAGGTGTCTGTATTTCTTGTCTGGTGAGGTCCTGTAGCAGTGTAGCCCTGATGTCTAGCTTCTAGAATTATTCTGAAAACCGCTTCCAAAGTTGGTGGATTTCTTGCAATTATTATGGTTTTGTCAGTTCAGGTAAGTGATCCTTGAACACCTCGAGCGAAATTCTATTTATTTCTTCCGCCGAAAACCCTTCCTCAGTATGAGTCAAACGTCTGTTATGTAGTCTGTTCCTGATGTTATTTATACTGTAGTGATATTTTTCGATTGTCGAGTCCAACCTCCATGTCTTTAATTTGTCCATTAACTCCCTTCCCCAAAATTGTCCCAGGTCGTTACTGTTCCGTAACGGTGTATTGCCTCTCTTGTTTCCCCTATACACTTGTTTTTTATGTATCCAAATAAAATTCTCCTATTGTTCTCGTTGAATACCGCGATCGACGGCAACAAGCATTCAATTTGTGCTAGTAAGTCTGGCAGTTGGCTCTGCTGACTTCCATCAAAAGTTGGAATTTCTCTAACGCAACTCAGTATTAGATTAAAATTCTGGACTAGGTTATTTTCCATTTTGGATAAAGGAAAGAGAAGGAAAGGGAAAAAGAAAAAAAATGTATCACACTCCGCACCAAAAATAATTATTGTCCCCTCCAAGACTATATATCTATACTTTTCGCTCTCTCTATTCAACGTAAAGCACTAATCATTACATACAAATTATTTTTATTTATTACTTAAATAATTCCTGGATACAATAGGAATATAACTTATAGATACAAAAGGAATATAAATTTACTTTATTGATGATGTACCTTCTTAATTGGGTTGTTGTTGTAGATTCCTCGCTTATATCGTCTATATCTTCCTGTTCGGGGTTGCTGTTCCGTTGTGGTACCTGTTGCTGTTGTTTCTGACCAAGGCTTTATTACTTTTATTTTGTGCGTTCTGGGTATTAGATCTTCGTTTGATTCATAGCTTTTGTTTTAGGTTTGAGTTTTAGAAATTTCAACTTATTGTTCTTCGATTTAAGTTTAGTTTGTTTTAACTTTTTATTTTTAGATTTAAGTTTTTAACTTTTTGTGTTTTAGATTTAAAGTTCCTGACTGTTTGCTTCAGATTTAAGTTTTAAAATTTCAACTTTTTATTTTCAGATTTAAGTTTTTATCGTTTTAATTTTATAATGTTTTAAAGAAAATAATCTGCCAGAGCAACCACTTTTGTCACAGAGTATTTTCACAATTTAATGGAAATAAAATGTTACATTTGCTTTGCACTTTTTTATTTATTAAATTTGTATTTATTTTATCTATTTTTTTTATTAAATATTTATTAGTCTTCTTAGTATTTATAAAAAATTGTCTCAATCTTTTTATAAAATTATGCACTTTTGTGTTACATTTGCTTTGCACTTCCTAAATTATCCTCGTCGCCAGTAATGAGTTTAGTGAATCAAACACACTCTTTTGGTTTCTCAACTAAAACTGAATCTTTATTTCTTTTTAAAAATCAAAAGTCAACTTAAAATTAAACTTAGCAAAAAAAAGTACAAAAATCATTTTTGTCTACGGTGCAGATTCACACGCCAATTCTGTGTGCAATCAGAATCTGCCCGTCAGACGTAAACAATACAAAGAAAGAAAACATAAAAACATTACCTGTATTCAGGTTACAGCATAATAAGCGAATTCATCCATAAAGATTAAAATACAGTGGCGTATATTAAAAGGGGTTAAAATTAATTAGGAGCTTTATGTGTGCCATATGACTATATACTGTCATAGCATGTCATTGCAATGCAACTTAGCTGTTGCAACCTATTATGATGAAGCCATGTTGTTTTGAATGTTCTAGAGCATGTGTTTTATTTATTTTATAATTCAAGTAATAATGAAATTATGAGCAATTGCTTTTGAGAGGAAATCTAAAAACTAATAAATAAATTATTTATTTAAACGTAAGAAAATTAATTCTAGGATTAAATTTAAAATAAATTAAAATAGTAATTGCACTTTTTCCAAGTGTCGATCATTCAGACAGTAAATGCCGAGCATTGGAAAAAAGTCTTTCCAATTTTATCTAACATAATTCTTCTTTAAGGGCTTTGTGTTGGATTTCATAAATGCTTTCTATATTTCTGGATACTGTTGTTGAATGGGGAATAAGACCTCGCGCATCTAAGGTATTCCCAAACTCATGTCCAGTGTTGGTACAAAACTGAACTAAGTTTAAAAGGCCTTCGTCGTTTACTACATTGAAGGGTCTACAATTACCAATTACCCACTGAACAATCAACTCTGTAGACTTCTTTCCTGGATCATTATTCGGTTGTGCATTTGGTGATGGATTCTCTTTCAACGTTCTGTATTTTTTGACGCACGTATGCCTCAAAAGATTCGATGTACACCTATTATTAAATTTGTATACATTATTACACCGCGAGAAAACAAGAAAATTTTGAATAACTTCATCGTTATATTTGATTTCCACAAACACGTTGAATAATTCACTTCTTGCATGATACTCTTTGAAAGTTCTGATACTGTCAACTGGTAATTCGGCAATAGATATGTTTTTAAATGCACGTGGACGAGCAGCTTTTCCAATAACTACCATATTCTCTTTCTGTCCCACCAAATTTACACAAAACAGGATTTTTGGTCTTTCTTTTGACAATTTACCTCCGGTACAATTTACCTCCGGTATTAAGTACTGAAGGAAGTTTTGTCGTAAATTGCATAACATCTTCAGGACTAACGTCCGCTGCCTCCCCTGATATGCACTTAAAAGCAACATTATGACGCTTGCGCCATTCTTGCAGCCACCCATTTGATGCAGAAAACCCATGATAATCTATTTCCTCAGCTATTTCTTTGGCAAACCCTCTTACGCAGCCGGGGCCTCCTCTGTGAGGCAGTTCCGGTCGCAGATCCAGCAGACATAACAATGGCGTCAGTTATGACACCAGCTGCACCAGTAAGACCAGCATCACCAGCACCGCCATTAGCACCAACAGCCCCAGCCTCAGCAGCGGGAACATCATCACCAGCAACAGGAGCAGCAGCAGCTGCGCGTTTCGCCATGGCCGAGCCAGGCTTAAACCGCTTGCCATCGGACCTCTCCGCGTCCTCCGTGCTTGACAGCTCGCTGTCTGTGTGGCGTAACTTTGGTACACCAACCGGTGGCGGACCACGAACATCGTCCGTGTTGGCGTCGGTCGCGTCGCCCTTCGCCTTCGGCCTGCGTTTGCCAGCCGGTGCCATAGTAAACACCAATATGTGATAAGGAAATGAAGTGTTTTCACTTACCTTATACAGCACCAAGTTCAAAAACCAGCAGCGCAATATGTACTCTGGGCTGACACCAACCTGTTGACAGCAACACCCACAAATACCAGCAGATGGCAATAGAATCGCAAAGCAGTAACCCAAACCAAGTTACCTCAGTCGCGATCCCGAATGTGATTCAATTTTAGTATCACTTTTCTCTAACTTGCTACCACCACCAATACTACCAAGTGAAGCGCAATACACGATTGTCTTTTCTAACCTCACTTTTGGCCGGAGTTCAAGTTTTGTTTTACGTATTTTTGAAGCACCCTTCAAAGGTGTCTCAAAAATGACGTCACACAACTTATTTTTCAAAATTTCGTTTCGCTCTAACGCACTACTCGTTTGCAAAACTTCTGATCAAAATTTTCACTGATATTGTTTGAACTGATATCATAATGAACATCAAAGTTTTCCGTTTGGCTATCGTCATTTGATAATTCATTGACTTTGTTAGGTGCTGGTGCCTCTTGTTCACATAAAGTCTCCCGATTACAATTTGAGAATTTTTCAATTTCTTTTTCAACTAGTCGTCCTAAATGACGCTTGGAAACTAAATTTTGACACATTTTTAACAATTTCTTACTATACCCTAGGGTGTCCCAAAAAAATTTTTTTCTGATTTTCATAGGTGCTTAATCAAAATTTAAAAGCTTCTAGAGTAAAGTATTTTTGATTTTTTTTAAAGAATTTTCGGAATTGGTTTAGAGGTCGCGCAAATGGAGTTTTCATAAAAACCTGAGTTTTCGGCCTTTTTTATAACTTTACTCATAACTTGGTTAATAACCGCGGGTTTCTTCACTCCTGAGGAAACAGTTTTAAAGAAAAGTATCCAAGCTTTACTCCTGCGTGAAAAACTTATAAGTTTTGGTGATGAGTTTGCTCAGTTAGATACCCTAAATTACAATTTTTCGTAATTTTTTAAAAAATTTTGTAATAACGCTTTACAACTTTTTAAGTTTCAATGAAAACGAAAAAGAACTAATGATGCAGTTTGAAAGACAAATTAATTCAATTTTTAAATTTGTTCTTACCGTTCCTGAGTTATACCCGTTTTTATCTTTATACCCAGTATATGTTATTATAAGCTGTTTGCCAGTTCACCAATCAAACCCAATCAACAAAAAAAAAAAAAACTTTTGTTTTGCTCTGTGAGAAATCATTTATTGAGGTTCTTGCGATGTAGTTCTATACCTTGCAATAAATTCTGGAAATCAGTTTCAGAAGTTGTGATGTTCATATAAGTATTAGCGAAAGCCACACCTCGTTCTGCGACATCATTTACCACTTGTAACTGTTGAACTTTTTTTGCATCTTGAAATGACTTGTTGGCTTTCGAATTCTCTGGATCTATTTTTAAAAAAATCGATTGAAATATTGCAAGCTTCAAAGAAAGTTAGACTGGCTTTTGAAATGAATTGTTGAATTTCTTTATTTCTAATGTTTTCTTCTGTTAGAGCTACTTCATAATCGCTGCATGGAGTATCTGCAATTGTTTTTGACATTAAACGCGATGTTTTGGTGTCGATACGTTCATCAAAAAACGCTAAGGCAGCCAATTTCGGAGTTAAGTACCACTGATGACCTAGAAAAGTTTTAAGCGAGGCTTGTGCAACTGGTTTATTAATAGTTTTATAACTATCCAATTCCTTTAATAGGCTCAGATCATTGAGTGGAGCATATCCAGGGCAGTGGCAGAGGTACCAATATTTAATGTATATTCTTAAATAAATCAACTAAATTCAAGCAATGCATCAATCGTTGATCTGTCTATATAAGATTGCAACTGGTTTCGGAAAATACATATTTTCAAAGAATATATAATTTTCATTATCCAGCGAGCCCGATTGATAGCACCTGGAGCTTTTACTGTTGTGTAGGGTATAGATTTATCACCCAAAAAGATTAGACTTAGATCGAGTAATTCTTTATAGTCTGCTCTTGGTTGCATGTCTTCAAGTTGCCCTTTAATAAAATTGCTTAAGTCTTCGCGTATTGGTTCCGAAATAATCTTTTCAACAATTTTGTGATTTATGCAGTAAGAAAAACTGGACTTGTTAATAGACTCCCACCTCTGCTGGAGTGTGAGTTTTTTATTTGCGGTGATGTGGTCTGCTCTTCAATATTAAGCGCCTTGAAAGTTGATCCAGCCACAAGCGCACAGTGGTCGAAAACACCAATCTAGCAAGAAAAAAATTATAACTTTTCACCTAAGAGACATTTTTGAGTTCTGTAAAAAACTGATTGCAGACAAGGAGTCAAGGATGTCTGTGACATATCAATATTGCAAATCGCACAGTGGGGTATATTTTTAAAAAATTGCCAAAGTTGACTACTTTTGTTTTTTTAGATTTTTAAGAAAACAAAATTGTCTATATTTTTGTTTTTATGTTTTTTTTCAGCTGTTTTGATGCAATGGTTCATAATGCGCAAAAAAATTTTGAATTTTTTCGGTTTACAAATTTATACATGCATGTCCGTCTGTACGTCCATCCAATTGGCATCTTTCCTGAAAAAAACCCATTTCCGAAAATATTATATTAAGTAACGAAAATATGTTATACGCTTGCAGAAAGTTCTTAATTTTTTAATTTAATAAACAGATCCCATAAAGATGATTAGTGAAGCTAATCGAAATATTGGAACATATATCTAAAAATCTCGTATTTTTATATTCTGACTTTAACATAAACAGTACACAAACCAACACAAAAAAGAACATCTTAAATATATATACATATATTATTTTAATTTATTTAAATGTAGTAGCGTTTAATAATAACATATGATAAAATTTGTATTATAGCTCATCTAATTCGGAGTCTGAATTTTGAATTTCTTCGCCATAACTTATTTCCAACAATTTTCGTACATCAGATGTTAGAGGTTCAGTATTCCGTTGGTATAACGATGTACATCGTGATATCGAAGATATTATAGGATCTGAGGAAAACATCAGTCTATTAAAAAGATCGTGCATTGTTTTCTCTCGAGTCATTTTACGTGTATGAAATTCTCTGTAATTTCGGATATCCTTATTTCTGGACTCCATAGCTTCTTCGGATAGCATTCCTATTGGCAATGCCGCACATTTAATTATCTCGGCACCATGAATTAGAATTTTGTGTATACTGGCAGGCATACAGTACCAGGGATATAGTTCAATAAACAGGACAGCTGTCTCTTTGGCAAATTTCTTAAATGAATCAGTATTGATTGCATATCCACATGCCATGGTTGTCAGGATAGTGCCTAAATTTCTAATTAAACGTTCATCGATGCCTGTTATTGATGATGCTATATCTGGTTTACTGAAGAAAGTTCTTGCAGTATTGCCATCATTTGTTGTTCCGGATCCTGGCTTTGGTATATCAACTAGTATGTGCATTTTTTCTTTTAATTCATTAATGATTTTATTTTTTCTTTCCTCAAGTGCTGGCTGGTCAGAGCCATAGACTCTCCACTTTTTTATATCTAGCTTGTATGATACGTGTAATATAAATTCTAAAGACCGAATCCATGCGTGTAACGTAGATAGACCATACTCATACATGTTGATATTTGGCGTTAAATTAGCTAGTTGAGTTAGATCGTTCATTATCTTTGGGTTGGCTCCGCAAATTCCACATCTTTGTGTAGATAGTTCGGATATAGTACTAAATACCTTGCCGTCAATCATTGTTAGAGAGAATTTATGATCCACCATTATTTCAGGTATGTTTATTTTTGCCGCTACAATATTATTGATTTGGCTTTTCATGTTTCCGACTTCAGTTTTGATTAAAGAAGCTGACTCCTTTTCAAACATAAGTTTAATCGGTCGACAAAATCGTGTAGATGAAGGACGTGGATTTTGCCAGGCAACAATGTCACCTACTCTGAGCTGCAATGGGACTAAGCAAACGGCAAACATATGTGCATCAGTTGTGGTTGTTCCGTTGCTGGGCATTTTTTGTTTATATGTCGAGTGCCCTGAACTTCCATCACAACCCCATTTGTACATCATTGTAAACCTGTTTAAGGACGTGTCGTTGATTGCCTGCAAAATAGCATCCTTTTGGCTTTCTATTATTCGTAACACTGTGTGGTCGACAAGTGCTTGTAGTGTGACTTCGCCAGATACGCCTGTTACCGATATGTCTGATTCTTCAGGGTAACATCTTTTTTTTGCCTCCTGTAATACATAGTAGGGTGGATAAATGTTTGCATTCCTACTTTTGGCGCCCGATTGCATGAGCATATATTGATTTTTTGTGAGTCCACAGTCAACAAATAGAGCTAAAGCTTCTTCTGGCGTATACGGGATTGGACTGGCTGTTGGACATGATACGATTTTTTTCATCTTAGTAGCTCTTGTTGGGGACTCTTCCAAACTCTGTAAAATTTGAGCTGCATCTCTTTTTCCAGAATTGTACAAACTCACACGTGTGGCAAGTAACAATTCCTCTTTGCTCGTACTTTGTACAAGATGGGATATTTTTTTTAGTTGTGAACGGTCGCCCGATTCCGAGAACGTTTTTGCAGGGCGTCCTTGATATCGTGATGATCCACAGCTCGTATTTGCACTGGGTTCTTCTTCTTCCGGGGAAAAATCAACACTTTCAGTTAACCACTGTGAGTAGCGACTCTCAAAAACTTCCTTAGTCCGATTGGCGTCGTGCCACTTCTTTTTAAATCTACTGCACATAGTACGAACAACTTGTGAAATGTTTTTGGTGTTTTTACTTCCTTCATTAATATTAAGTCCAAAGGCATCAAAGACATACTCAATAACTAACGAATTTTTATTAGAATTGGTATTTCCAGTCATCCAAACTTCAAAAAGTTCCCTGCGCGTAATCGGCATCTTTCCTAAAAAAAATTATTAAAAATCACTTGGCAGGTCTTGGCAGCCAATTTTTTCACCAGTTATACAACGTGAGTCAACATTTAACAGTAAAAAATATCAGCACTGCATCTTGCTGCACAAGTTACCAAACACTTGTCCGAAAGTATAACAAATGAAAAAAAAGTACATTTACATATTTAACTCATTCGAGTTAAAATGAAACACTAAACATTGGTCCAATACATAAATGTAGCTTACCTGCATTCATAAAAAACCAAAAACACAAAAAATTTCAACACACAATATTTCTAAACCGTTCAAATTCGCGACAACTTTTCTACTAAAATTTGTCACTCGCTCACAGCTTGCTGATTGTCAGTGCACAAAGTGCCGTTAGTCCATCATAATCGAAGCAATCGAGAAACTGTAAATACCATAGGGTACAGTGAATATCAGAGATTTATTATGAACAATAATTTTATTTATGTACGCATGTTGCTGTTTCTATTTTTTTCGCGCTAGATTGCTCATTTTTCCCTCTGTGAAGCGCCAACATATGATGCCAAAAATATGAGGTCTTTTTTTAGTTTTTGGCAAAGTAAAGCACATGCACCGGCGTCCAGTGTTGGAACTTGTTGTATCTGCAGACATAAATTGGATATTTTTTGTTAAATTCCAGGTTTTAAGCATTTCAAACACTGCATCAGCTTGATCTTCTCCCATTCCCATTGAATTGGTACTGCTCCTAGAAGTTTGGGGTCCGAATTTCCGTTTACACTAATAGAGAGCCGATCAATTTTTTTCTTTTTATTCCTTAAGTCGGGCATAATTTTTCCATCCCAATTTACCGTAATATAATTTGAGACCTCAACCGATTTTTTAATGGAATCTGCAATAATCTGTCGCTGCTTTATACGTTCCCTCCAAATTAAACTCTTTGAGAATGCAATTTTTGCGATGTTTTGGCTTAGATCTGAGCAGGAATTTACTATAAACGAAGCTTTACGGCAACTAATTCCAGTTCTGCCAAGGCTTGCACAAAGCTGTTGATTTTTTGAGGAAGCTGGAAGTTCTTTATGGACCACTTTTTTTGTTGGTTCATACTTTAAATCGTCAGAACTCTCGTCAGATGGTTCATATATTGAATCATCCGAACCATCGCTATCAACGCTGGAGTTATCCTTATTTACCAGATATTCCGATTTATTTGTAAGAACTCTGTTCAATTCTCCAGATTTTCTGGAAGGAATTATCTCGTTTTTACTTCTCGATTTCGTTTTTCTAGACTTACTCTTATTTAAAACTATCCACTTCGAGTGTAATTTTACGATTTCACGAGAAATGTTACGTACCTCTTGAATTGTTTCCCACATATCTTTAAAATTGTTTTCATATTGTTTAATTATTTTTATAAATTCATATCTATTTTAAATAAAATTACACATTTTTGCACTAACCCCCCCATAATAATAATATCGGTATTACAATATAAAATTACATACTTTCTTAAATTATCAATCAAAAATTACCTTCTCCGGTCATTTAAAATTGTTGAATAATTCGAAAAACTTCTTTCCACATCTGTAGAAGTTGTTGGGCAGTATTTAAATAAAATTAATTCTGTTGGGGAATACTTCGATACATCTTCACTCGTAGTTTTGAAGCAAATAAATAATATATCGTTTATATTAGTAATTGTTGTAAAGCCAGGGATTCTAGCCAAAACGCTGTTAAGTTCTTTTTAAGTATATGTCTGTGTTCAACATTTGAAATTGCTCAGTGACACTTTTCACAATTTCTAAGCTTTCCTTCAACATCAAACCTTTTTGAAGCTTTTTAATGTCTTCTATCAAACAACTAAAATTTGCCTTAATGAACGCCAACTCTCTATGGATTTCTTCAAGTTCAAGTAGTTTTTTAACTTGGGATATAGCTTCTGCATCTTCATCATCCAGTTGCTGTAAAAACTTTTTAAATGTATCAAAATGGTAGGCATAACAATTGGCTGCTTCAAGCCATGTTCCCCATCTGGTTATACATGGTCGCGGTGATAGTGGAACGTCTGCGAAAACATCTTTAAATGCTCGACGACGAGACGGTGCCTAGAAAAACAAAATTTTTTTAAGTGATATTTGTTTTTTATATTTAAATGCTTACCTTTGCAAAAATAAGTTTTGCTTTTGAAATTAGTGCATTAACTTTTGGGAACTGGCTGCGAACGCGCCTATGCGCTAGACAAGTAATATGCAGCATTTTCGTAAATAATGTCCGCATAGACAACATTGCTTTTTTCATGTAGGCTGCATCATCTGTGACAACAACAAGAACTTTTTGATACATAATTCCAAAAATTACATTGATTTAATTAGTCAATTTTAGTTTAAATTTTCAACCTAAGTTTACCTTCTGGCCACAAAAGATTCAGTGAGTCGTTTAAAAACGCAGCTATACAGGCTGCATTGGCGGCTTCAATTTCGCCAACGTTGAATAAATAGCACTTATTCCTCTCCTCTTCGTCACCATCCAAAACGCCAAAAATGAAATTTACGATCAGACGTTGTTCAACGTCAGTAGTTTCCTCGAGTGAACACCAAATTTATTTATTTTTTGCTTTGCTGCGCAATGCTTCAATATGCCTTTCGTACAACGTTGGAATACATTTTAGTCGCAATATGTTGCGGGTTGGAACAGGATGATTTGTGTATTTCTTGAGAAAATTAACTAAAGCAGGGTTTTCAATTTTGCTGAGTGGTATGTTGGCAAACATAAGCATTTTACATAGATCCATTTGAAATTCGATTTGTTTATTTCCTGAGAACTCATTTATCAATGGTTGATTCATTCTCCCGTTTCTTTCCGTCGCAGACAGGTGCTTCGCTCTGCTCATATGTTGATTAACATTAAACACTTTGTTGCCTGTTATGTGGCACTCACAATATTGACAAAACAATACGCACTTATCGCATCGCAAGACTTTAGGAAACTGAGCAACCATTCGTGAGACAAATTCGCTACGAGATTCTTTCTCTTTCGGCATTTCAACCACCAAAAAGAAAACATGTTTATGACACGCTGCGTTTTTTGTTTTTTTCAATAATGTTACCAGATATGAAAAAATATGCACAAACCATCCGTGCTGCCAGATATATGCAAAATAAGCTTTTTCAAGCATTTGCTTAGAATTGCCGGCCGTGCATATTAGTATTGCTGTTGTGTTAAATTGCCGTCGCCTTAAAATTGCCGACGCTAAGTAGAGTAAATGTGAATGTCATAATCAAATGTCAAAAAGCATTAAAAAAAATAGATCGGTGTTTATTTAAAAAAAATATATTTTATTGAATAAGACACGTTTCATTAGGGCTTAAAATAACTTCAAATATTATTAGTAACTCTAATAAAAAATTATTTTAATACAACATATTAATTAAATTTTGCACCCAGCAAGCAACACTTTAATTTAAATACTTCGTCCAATATCCTTTGGCTTTTTTTCAACTGGTGCATGCGATTTGATATTGGATCACAAAATTGTTATATATATATTCCAATGGAATTGAATGCCATACTTCCTGCAATCGGTCCCAAAGTTGGCTAATTCCATTAGGGGGCTCTATATAGTTGGCAAGGTAAGCCCAGCAATTTGCTATCGGATTCAAGTCGGCTCTTTGAGCTGGCCACTGTATCACTTGAAAGTCTTGCTTGCTGATCCAAGCCTTTTTTCCGTATGCTTTGGGTCATTATCATGCTGAAAGCTGATATATTCTGAGACGATTAATTATTTTCAAACTATTATAATGGGGTAGTTTAGCTTAGATATGCATATTAAGCTAACATATAGAGTTTTTTGTGTCTGCCTATCCTGGGAGGAGATTTGGGGGTGGGACATATATGTCCCATCAAGAGTTTGGCATGGGACATATAAGTCCCATCAGTCCTAAACATGTAAAAAGAGAATATACACATAAATAAATAATATATTTCTTTTTAATTGCATTGTTTTTTATTTATTCTTTCAAAATTCATTTTGTACATTTTAAAAACCAACGCAAAATAAAAGGCAAACATTTGAAAATTATTTGTAAAATGGTGCAAAACAATCTTTGCACAAAGGAAGTTGACATTCTTGACATAAAGTTTTAGTTCGTTTTTCAATTTTCTTTTTTTGGCAACCTATGCAGCGACGCACACTGGGACGACTCAGTACTAGCCGCGGCCAAAATAAAAAGGAGTTGAGGAAATTTGGTACACGCTATTATTTTAGGAAAATATAGTTTTTGGCAAAAAATCATCAAAATCGGATGACGGATAGGCACACCTCCCATATAAAAAAATATAACATCCTATGCTAACTCTGCAAAAAATCAACATATTTTAATTAAATTCGGCATACGTGATAAGCTAAACTAAATATATCCAATGTTCCACCAAAAATGATCGTAATCGCTTTACTACAACGTCCATAAGATGCGGAAGAAAAATTTAAAAACATTTGAATAAAAAATATTTGCATTTATTTCAT
This sequence comes from Phania funesta, assembly GCA_963932375.1. Classification (NCBI taxonomy): domain Eukaryota; kingdom Metazoa; phylum Arthropoda; class Insecta; order Diptera; family Tachinidae; genus Phania; species Phania funesta. Next base: position 93,485,845 of record OZ010653.1, on the reverse strand, counting down.
ATAAATATTTTCATACAACTTATTCTTCATCACTTGTTTGTTCATTGCTATCGATTTTTTCGCCATCTGCCTCTGGTAGAAGGTAATTTCGTATATCACTTTTGGAACTTAATTTCTTTGAGCGCTTATTACACGTTAGCAGTGGCTCTGAAGACAGCAATTAGTTTGCCATTAAATCGTAATTACTAGATTGTCGTGATGTTTTTCTGGTGTTGAACTGCCGAACCTTTCGTAATTCTTTGTGCTTGCTTTCATTCGGTTCTTCGGATAAATATCCTATAGGTATTTGAAAATTGTTGATTACTTGGCAACCATGAATAAGTACCTTGTGAACAGTGCTGGGCATGTAGTACCAAGGGTATAAAGTGATATATATATTTACAGTTTCATTAAAAAATTCTTGGAATTTATTTTGATGGACAAGTCTTCCGCAAGAGATAACGCTTAAAATTGTGCCAAATTTCTTTATTAAGTTTAAATCGATTCCAGTAATTTTTGAAGATACTTCAGCATTGGCAAAGAAACGTCTAGCAGAATTGCCGTCATTTGTCGTTCCATATACGAGCAAACCTAATTCTGCTCTGAATTCATCTTGAATTCTCTTTTTAGTTCGATTAAATATAGCTCTATTCTGCTCACCAGAAACCCTTCAACATTTTAATGGCAATCTGTAAGCAATATGAAGAAGGCATTCAAAAAATTTTATATGTGCGTGCAAAGTGGATAGACTGTATTTAAACAATTCTTCTTTTACAGGCCTTCCTTTCACGAATATGAAGGGAATTCATTTCAGTTGGTTTTGCACCACATATATAGTAAACAGAGCCACTGCTGTTTTCACTTAAAACATTAATAACAGCACCATCTACCATTGTTAACATTAGTTTAAAGCTCACCGTAATATCTAAGTTTTTAATATGGCAACTATATGGCACGAGATTGTAGATTTGGTTTTGAATTTCATTTTCTAATTCACGTATAACGAGAGCTGATTCTCTTATAAACGCAATTTTTATTGGTCTGCAAAATTTAGGAGAGGAACAAAGTGTATTCAACCACAGTTCTTGTCCACTCTCTGCATAAGTAATGCGAATAGGTACCAATGCAGATACGAGTATAAATTCATCAGTGCTTTCCGCATCTGAAAATTTTTGTTTGTAGCGGCTATGACTCGAACTACCATCAAAGCCCCATTTGCTTTCTAATATCAAATTTAATTTTTGTTGCTCAGTTCTTTCAAATGAACACATTTGAAGTAAGCTCAAGGTTGTGCGATTGAGCAAACTTTGTAGCGGTACTTCAGCTGAAGTTTCTGTTATAGAAATGGGTTGTGGAAGCAAGCTTTCCTTTGCCTTCTTTAAAGCGTAGTAGCTCGGGTAAAATTCGCTGTGTATTGAGTTACCAACTGACCTTAAAATATTGTACTTTTCTTTCGGCAAATCTAACTCAACAAATAGTGACAACGCTTCCATAACACCTAAGGTCTTTTTTGTTTTGCAGTCATCTTGTTCTCCTCGTTGGCATCTTTCCGCAGCTTTGATTATTTCTTGCGGCGACTTGGTTGAAACCAATTCTTCTACCCTTCGTCTTTTCGTTCGTTCTGAAGACACTTCAAATGGTTTTGAAGGCCTGCCCTTGCTCGTACTGGCAACCTAAATAACGAATGCGAATAAAAGACGACTACAAAATACTGCATTTACTTTCCGAAAAACTGTTTTAATACATACCACAGCTTCTTCTTCTACTTCAAAGTCCGTATCAAGCCATAAGCCGTTATTCCTTTCAAAAGCTGTCCTCATTCGATAACATTTCTCCCACAACCTCTTGAATTTTAAAAGCAGTAACTCTATTTTTTGTTCATTAATTATAATTGTTTCACCACATCTGTCTTTAATGAAACACACAATATTGTGAAGTTGTTCGCCTCACCGCAAATGTTTGTAAGCCAACCACATATCGAAAATTTGCCGAATTTTTACTTTGGATACCACTACAAAATAACCCCTAAAAACGAAAGTGCAAGTCTCTGCACGTAATATTTTGGATTTAGAATATACATACTTGTACCAAAATAATATAACAACAATGAGAGAGCCTTTTTTTTCCTTTTTTTTATAATTGCTTAAAACACTTTGCACTTCACTTTAACTTTTTTCATAATCGGATGCTTTGCTTCTTGATAACGGTGCATTATAAAGATCACTTGTCAAAACAAATAAATTGGCATTGCCAGATCAGAAATATATTGAAAAATAAAATCCCATACTCTTTTTTCCCAAAACACCTGAAATTTATATGAAAAACATCCTCCCACGCTCATATGAAAAAATTCTTTATAATAATCTCATATGTACTATTGTTCAATATGCAGACTTTAACGGCCTCGTGAAGCTACAATGTTTAAAATATTTGCAAAATTCTTTCTGATTTTTCTTAAGTAAAGTTTTAACTTTGATCGTGCATATTTATTTTTCATTTTTAGCATACTTCATATTTTGCATTTTTGGCCGCTGTCGTCCCAGTGTGCGACGTCTCGCAGGTCCTTCAATTGGCAAGTGAGTAGCAGATTGACCATAAATTTTCTTATTTTTGGAATGGTAACCACCATGACTAAGGCTTCTTCTAACGGCCGCAGTTTTCTGTCCTTTTGCAATGAGAGCTTCTGCTGGCAGAACTAAAAAATCAAGAAATGGTTCGTTTTTACGATGTAAATTCATATATAATCCATGAATTTACTGCTGACATCATCACTAATCTATAAAATACTTTCTTCCACTATTTTTGTGATTTGCGGTCTAGTTCATACATTCCGGCTAACTGATCAGCTCGATCTACGCCTCCCATTATATTCCTGTAAAATGTTATAATTTCCAGACACTGTATAACTTCAATTTCACCATTTCTTTGCCTTTTATTTATTGATGCCATTGAAGAGCCATGGCAGTTGCTTATAGCTGATACCTTCTTGGTATCATGCCATTTTGTGTACATAATCCCAGAACTACACGATTTGAAAATAGCTTCACCCTTGGGTAGCTTTTGACAATTTGGCAAGTTCTTCTGATTCGTCATCACTGTACCCAATGCCGGATAATCCAAAGTTTCAAGTAAATGAACACTAGTAAAAAAACAATCAAAGCAAAGTGCTGGGTGCTTGATGGTCTTGGGTAGGTTATTTACGACACGTTCTCCAAGAGTGCCATCTTATTACCACAGCACAGTGGCCAATTTGGCTTCGCTAGCGGCATTTTATTCATAGCTTCCAAAGTAAAGAAGATATCTTCAAAATTTGTTTTTTCTCAATTCAGAAAAAACTTAAACAATTTTTGGAAAAAAAAATTAAATTTTTTATTTTGTTTTTAATTCAATAAACATTTTCCACCATATATTCATATATAAAATAAAAAAAAAAATTGTCAACTCAAAGAGAAACCATATTATAAAATAAATATTAATCATATTCTTCAGTATCAGATTCAGAGAAATCATCTTCAAAATGATGCATTATAAGCAAGCTTTTAACTTCCTTATCGAAAATAATATTTCTGGAATAGTAAATTGATGAGCCGTTGGACAATGAAGATATTAAGGGAACAGAAGAAACAAAAAGAGCGTTAATTATATCTTCCATTGTATTTTTCCTGTAATTTTTTCTGGTATTATTTTCACGGATGTTCCGATAATCTGTATTTCTGGCTTCAAGCGCTTCCTCGGACATCATATGTCTGCTCCATGAATTAAAATTCTGTGAACAGACGAGGGCATGTAAAACCAAGGGTATAAACTAACAAAAATTTCGGCAGTTTCCATTGCGTAAAGTCTGAATGCCTCCGTGTTTATATCGTATCCACACGCAAGTGCTCGTAAGACGACGCTGAATCGATATATTAAATTTTCGTTCACTCCAGTTATACGAGCGGCTAAATCTGGTTGTTGAAAGAACCTTCTTGCCATATTTCCGTTGTTAGTATTTCCAGTAACAGCCATTGGTATGTCGACCAACAAATGCATTTCTTCTCGTAGCTTCTGCTGTATATTTGTTTTATTTTGTCCAACAATATCCTTGTCAGCACCACGAGTTTGCCACTTTTTTATTGGTATTTTATAGGATATGTGCAAAATACATTCAAAAAACCTTATCCAGGCGTGGAGACTGGATAGCCCATATTGAAAGAGGTTCACTTTAATTGGAAAGCTCTTCACCAAATTTAAGTCATTCATATTTTTCGGTGTTGCGTTGCAGATTCCGCATATTTGCGAAGAAGATTCTGAAATGACGCTGAAAGTTTTACCATCAAGCATGGTCATGTGAAATTGGTGATCAATAATCAATGTGTTTACATATGTTGGTACAATATTTAATATTTGGCTCTTAATATTTTCAATTTCCCTGCGACTCAGGTCCGCCGTTTCCTTCTCGCAAAGTATTTTGATTGGTCGACAGTATCGTGTAGAAGAAGGTCGATTGTTTTTCCATAAACTGTCGGTCCGTTCTGCACTTGCAGTGGTACAATACAAATTGAAAATAAATATTGGTCTCTCATGTTTCCTTCGCAGTCGTTAAATTTTTGCCTATATGTGGAATGGCCGCTGCTGCCATCACAACCCCATTTGTAGACAGCAGTTAAATGGGTGTTATTATTACTTGTAGATGGGATTTCAAAACTTTCAGGGTGTGCTTCCATGATCCTATTTATTGTATGGTCCACAAGACTTTGTAGGGGCACTTCAGCATAATAATCAGTGACTGTAAAGTCAATAGGATAGCACTTTTTTTTGGCGAAGCGTAATTTTTCGTAGCATGGATATATATCGGCGTTTTGGTTTCTTGCTGATTTCTTGTTCAAGTTCCAAGTGTATCTGGTATATCCAAGATCTACAAATGGCGCAAGCGCTTTATCGTCCGAAAATGTTGATAGAAGGGGCTTTGGTTTTTTTATATTTTTTATTACCTTTCCGCTAAAATCCTCATCTTTTTGACTTGCGTTTTTTTGCACCACTCGGAAAGCTCTTTTTCCGGTCGTCCAATATTTTCATTTGCTCTTTTTTCCCAATAATACCAATGGTGTATCTAGCCATTCTTGGTTAATTTTTTCGAAAAACACCTTACTTCTGCCACAGGGCTTCCACTTTTGGATAAGCCTACTAGCAAAATTTCGCACTGCTCCTTCTGAGTATAGGTGATTTTGCTCAAAACGGTACCAAGAACATCATTTTCCACGGCGAGAAACTTCTTGGTGGGGATCGCTTCTTCATGCCATATTAAAAAAAGGGTGCGTTTTGTCACTGACATTTTGCCTAAAAAGTACAATAAATTGAAGGCTCGCAGGTACTCGCAGTAAATTTTGGACATTTTGGACACACAATGATTTACACATATTGGAAAATTTACAATTACACTGAATGCAAGTGAATTTTGTAAGTTCTACTCCACGAAAGACAGGTGTACGTTACAATGGGCGAGTTGCTAATACACTTAAACACGATTACGTTTTATAAATAACATAAGTATACACAGATCACAGCTACAGTTTTTTTATATAATACATACCTTGGCGTTAGTATATAACAAAACTTTGAATGAAAATAATAAAATTTGCAAGTTTAACACGAATAGCAAAACGATTATCAAAAAGGCGGAAATATTTTGCACAACACTTGCAGAAACATATGCTGACTTTGACAGCTCACAGCTGTTCATCACCTGTAAGCTGAGCTTTAAAAACATCGATACAAATCTAGTGAATGTATTTGTTATCGATTTTTAAAAAAAAATAACGGTTTTCAAATTTGAAAATTTGAATTTAATACCGCTAGCGAAGCCAAATTGGCCACTGCACAGTAAATGTTAAAATCATACACGTACCCACTTAGAGAATCACATCTCATCTAAATTTTTATTCCACGTTTCGTAGGTTTTAGTGGCATGTATTGCTTTAGTGATGAACGTCCTTTGAATTTAGTCATAGACTCATCTATAGATTGAAATGGGCTATCTTCACGTGCACTTTGAAAACGATGGTTCCAACATTCGACAATATCGTCCACATAATATATATTTGATGCGTCTGCAGGTTTTTCTGGGTGTGCAGAATACATCTTAGATGAAAGAAATAAGTAGCGATCACGTGCGATAGCAGATTTGATTGCATCATTGCCTAATGAATGGTGTGTTGACTAATAATGTTTAGTTGAAGGAACGTGGTTATAGCTCATGATAATCATGCAACCTAAAATTATTTTAATCTCCCCAACATCTGTATGCTTTATATATTTATATTCTTTGTTGGAAGCTTGAAGAATTTTAATTCTATCGTTCGTGCATTGTGTAATATGTATTATAAGGCTCGGAGGAAACATTGTTTTGAAGATTTGTAATAGTGTATCAGTTCTCTTATAATTCAGTCCTAAAGCGGGTTCGCGGTGGCTGATAGGTACTTTTCTAGGTATAAATGATTCATCCGGTGTTGACTATATGTTTACTTCAAAATTAGGAGTTTGAGCTGGAGATGACAGCATAGCCACTTCATCTATTTCTTCATCTAACGAATCTGAATGATTTGTTTCATTTTCTTCGTCAAAAATACTTTCGGAGTCTGATGGTATGTATTCGTCTCCGCTCCCAGATGAAAAGTCATCTTCATCTGATTTTTTTAAAATACTTCCTACATCAATATCGGATAGTCTTTTCGTCATTTTAGCCTAAGATAATCACCCTTATTCCAGTTGTCAAAAGAAAACAAAACGATATTGTTTTGCCTTATTAACTTTACATTGTTATTCCAGTTGTCGTTATCGAATATTATTGATGAATGTCAACATAGCATTTGCATTCTATAAAAAAATTTGACGGCGATATTGTTTTGAAACGACTTCGAATTTGTCGTCGCCATTTTTCATAACGACTTCAGTTTGTTTAAAGCATACATAAATTAAAAATGGAAAAAACGGACAAATTTAAAGTAACAACTGCAACCCAGTTTGAAAAATTTGTGGAAGAGTTGCAAAAGAATCCCTCTCTTGCAATAGGATTTCGCAGAGGCACTCTTCCAAGTAATTTTAAAGAACAATGGGAAGAAATTGCAAAAGTATTAAATTCTCTTGGTCCGCCGATACGTTTAGGAGATGGATGGCAAAAGGTAAGGAAATAATTAGTGTAAATGTTGCAATATAAAAATTAAATTTTTTAATAGGTTTGGAGAGACTTGAAATTTAAAGTCAAGAAGAAAATGACCGCCAACAAAGCTGAATGTCATGCAACAGGTGGAGGGATATATAAGCAGTTAGTTTTTAGCCCCTTAGAGGAAGCTGTGGCAAATCTGCTACAGTTTCAAAAGCAACTGAACCCTGAGGGAGCCGCTCAGGGAGTCAAACTGAAAAATGTAGGTAATGAGTTAGCGGAGACACAAAAAAGTTTACCAATAGCAGAAGTAGAAACAACTGCAATTGTTGTGCCTTCTATGGAAGAAAATGTGGACTTAACTTCCAACATAATTCCACCTTCAACACCTTCACTGGAAGATAATAATGTCAAAAGAAAGAACATGAATTCCACATTAAAGAAAAATCAAAATTGCTTTGGCCATGGTGAACTACTACATAAACATAGTACTGAGCAAGCAAAAATCTTAACGGACATATCCAATTCACTTGGATCCATGAAACGCAGCCTCAGAGATTTTGACAAGCGCCAAAAACAGTTGCTTGACGTTGAAATAAAAAAAATTAAATTATTAGAAGAAAGAAACAAAATTGATAAAGAAAGAAATAAAATTGATAAAGAAAGGAATGAAAGAGAAAAAGAAATGCATGAAAGCGAATTAAAAATTAAAAGCCTTAAAATATATATAAAAGAAAAAGAGCTTCAACTGCTTAATAAAAGACTTGATTAAAGAAAACATACATACATATAGTATTTAAAAAAAACTTTAAAAAACAAAACCAGATTTATTTAAAAAAATGTATTATAGCTCAAAAGTGGAATTTTAGTATTTAAACGAGATTCCTTGTTGTACTTTTTTTGTTTGTTATTTTTATCAATATTCCTTTTGTATTTTAGAATGAAATTTTATTTAGTATGTATACTGCTTATTTATGACAAAATTAATAGAAATGAATTCAAATTATAAAAAGCTTTGTTTAATTTGATTCCTTATTTCAGTTGCTTCAATACTTTGGTTTACTTCTGCGTCTTGAACTTCATTGTCGTTTTGGCTATTCTCGTCAGTAGTTACATTTTCATTTGTTACATCTAAGCCATATGTTATACATATGTTGCGAAGTGCGGCACAAACATTAACAATTCTTGTGGCTTTTGTGGGCTTATAATGAAGCTGGCGTGCTCCAAGAAGGCAGCGAAATCGGTTTTTTAAGACGCCAATAGTTCTTTCTACTATGTTTCTGGCTTTGGCATGTTTCGTATTGAAAACAGCCTCAGCACTTCCCTCAGAAGTAGATCGGTATGGTGTCATCAAATACGGTTCGAGGGGATAACCTGCATCACCTGCAAAAAAATCGTTCATTACTAAATAATACTTAAATAGACATTAAAATTGTACCTAAAAGCCACGAGTTACGTTCACCAGCTGTATAGCATTCTTGCAATATTCTTTTAGCGTGGCTAACGTTCCAGATTAACGAATCGTGGGATGAGCCCGCATACCGTGCATCTATAAACCGTATCCGCATTTCGTGATCGCAAATCTATATTCAAGTTATTATTCTTCTTACAAAATATGTACAATAAAATGTTTGGCAAACTTACAATCATAGCATTTAAACTAAAATATCCTTTGCGGTTAAAGTACATATGCTGGTCTTCCTTATTTGGGGCAATAATTTTGATGTGTGTACCATCCACACACCCAATAACGCCAGGAAAACCAGTTTTTTCAAAGAATTTTAATTTTGCCTCATTTTTTTCGCTATCTGTCATTTCGAAGTTGATCCATTGGGGACAAACTGTCAGTTCCAAGGCATTCAATGTTTCCGACAAAATCTTTGAAAACATTGGTTGCGATAGTCCCAAGTTGAAATCGTTGCCAACACCTAGTTGGTATGACCCTTGCGCCAAAAATCTTAACGTAGCTGCCAACTTCGTAGTTTTGGAAATATATGTTGACCTTACCCCACTTTTCAAATTTGGTGTAATTGTTTCCAAGACATATTTAAAAACAGTCTTGTTTACTCTAAAGTAACTATAAAACCTTTGAAAAAAAATAAATTATACAATCATTAAAGCAATATACTGAAATTGTTGCTTACTTGCTGTCCGGTAGGTTAAATATGTCCAATTTCTGTGTTAGAAGCTTTCGTTCTAATATGAGGTTTTGTTTTCTTGTATTTTCACCATCACTAGAGTCTAAATTTACCTCACAAGTAAAAAACATTTTTAATTTTTAATAAAATTTTTGCTCATAATAATAAATAAACTCCACAGCTGTTTCAAATATTTAGAGATGTGTGTTTGATATGTTGACATAAACGATAAACAGTCAACGTCGTCGTCATCCTGTTATAGAATACAAAATTGTTATTGAATTGATGATGACGTTGAAACAAAATGATGTTGACACTAAAATGACGGCGACGTTAACGACGACAACTGGAATAAGGGTGAATATTCTTAATTTTATAACACTATAGGATACATAAGTATGCCCCACTGCAAAAACCGAATGGGGCTTATATGTCCCGTATAAAGAAAAATAAAAAACACGGAAACAACTTGATACCTCTGCACTTTGCTTACGACTAAACAGCATGTGTTATGCTAATACGCAATAATTTTTTTCAATAACGGTACTTAAACTTTTAAATAACTAACTCGTTAGATAAATTTGTTACCTATTTTTTTCGGTTTTTGTAGTGTTAGAATAGCATTCTCTCGCACCACCATCTAGAGATTATATGGGAGGGGTGTTCCACTCTCCAGTGAGCAAGGTGGCTCACCACCAATAGTAGCTTCCACGCTTAGGGTCTGTCGAAAGGGTGTCGCACTCTCTGATAGAGCTTCCGGCGTGTAGACGGGATTTCCTATTGACATCACCAATAGAAATCCAAGGCTACGACCTGGGTGGTGTCACCACTCAGAGAGTGTATTGAAGGGGTGCCCCATTCCTCTATAACACCTCCCGAGTGTAAGCGAGCTTTACTATTGGCCCCACCATCAGAAGGCTCGGATTCTGTCATGAACGCTTCACACTACCTCCCAGAGAGTCTATCGAATGGGTGTATCGCTCCTCGATGGCACTTCCAGCGTATAGACGGGGTTTGCTATTGGTCCCACCAATAGAAGTCCTGTGTGCAGCGATGGTTCAGCAGCCTCCTGGGAGTTGCTTTTAGTCTTTAGCACCACTGTCCAGATAGCCTATCGAATCGGTGTTCCACTCCTCTACAAACCTGCAGCTTGGGAACAGAATATTGATAGTGTCTCCACCAATAGTAGCTTTTGGGTGCGGAAAAGAATTTGCTCAATCATCATCCATTGGAGCAGTGTCCAAATCTCCAGTATTGTTTGCTTCTAACTACTTCAAACACTACTTCAGTACTTATATCATTTATAACAAAATTAGCATGGTGTACATGCTGCAAATATTCCTTAAAGATGTGGAAAGGATAATTGTTGTATGTCATCCCATAAATCTCCTTTAGTTCAGTCTCTTTGGGTCGAACATCATTGTGGGATGATCATCGTGGTGTAATATAAGTTTAGTTCGACAAAATTGTACAACGTATATGGACGTCACGCTGGGCTGAATGACAGATACCATATTGTACAAAAGTAATTTAGTTGGGAACATTTGTGAATATAATCGAGTCATCTCCATTAACGATGACGTCACTTGTATACCCACATTCCCATAATGCCGATTTAAGAATGTAGTAGTTGAGGAGGCTGTTTCCAAGAGACGTATTAACGTCTCCTGACATACGGGAACCCCTGAATTTTTATTTTTCTCCATTGCGGCTTTTACAACGATTATTAATTGTTCGTTCGCATAATTTAAGGAGCTCAGGGTCGTTCTGAGAGAGAGAGGTAAAATCTATGTGTGAATCTTAGCATTTCTGTTGTAATTCTCGCGTCAAACGTTGAATGGTCACATTCAGTATAGTACCTATATCACTTAGACATTCGCCAGAACTTATTAGCGATGTCATCGTAACGTCCTTTGCCAAAATGGATGTCGTTTTTAAGACATTGTTCTACTACTCTCTAATAGTAGTTCTTAGCGTATCGCCAACGGTGCTTTTCTCATGCATACATTTATTATTATCCAAAAATTTCATTTTACATCGTGTTTTTATTCTAATTCTCGTTGCGTATCTGTACTTATGTAAGAATTCTTTACTATTATTGTTTTAGATTAGCCATTACATTAATTTCTGGAAATATTATAATATATAACAAATTAGGTCTCTGAAAACTTACTCTTTATCTTCCCAGAAGTTTTGGAAATAGTCCATTTCTGTCCTCAACATTTTTGAGAAGCCTTTCACTTGTACAAATTCACTGCCACTCTTTCCTGTATTTTTATTTAAAGTTGCTGTGTGCCGTCTTCGCAAATTTTTCCAAAACCTTTGGCATTCGCTTCCTTCAATAAATATAACACAATTTCCTAAATAAGACTGCAAGCCGTTAATAATAATTACTTACGTTCAATGGCGTTAGCTATTGCCGTCCAAATACTTTGCTTTGTATGATTATTTTTATATGAGCTATTGCTCATGCCGTACATACATTCTCTACCGGGCTTTTTCATTTCTATTATAACTCCATTTTCGCAAAATGATTTTTTATTCAAGAATACTTCTTTATTGATCAACACAAACAAAACAAATGCCATAAATTCATACAATGCAAACACTATATGATGTGCCAACTCAATTCAGCTTTTTCTTAAAAAAATTTTTTTAGTCGCAACTCAGTTCAATTTTGTCCGAACAAAAATTAAAATTAAACCAAATCAAGCTGAGAGTTGTCTGAACAAAATAACTTTTCTCACTCTCTAAGAGAAATGTCAACCTACTATAAAAAAAATGTTGTCCGAACAAAAGTTTTGTCCAGACAAAATGGGTGAATCCAGCTTTAAAATAGTTATATATTTTTTATGTGTGCTGGACACAGGGAAGCATGCGCAATGGGAAGTACTTTTATGCCTTTTGACTACAACTCGGCCATTTTGATACACAAGATCACCTGATCTCGTGTTAACATAATTGCGTTAACGTTATTGCGGCCTCTAAACCATGGGCGAATATTGCCGACGGCCCAAACACCCTTGTAGGGGTTCCGGGACTGTTGGAAACCTTCGACGTCCTCTAACAAATACTTGTCGTTTCTCAAAATCTTTGCAATCTTGTACGGTCCCTTAAATCTAGGAATTAGTTTTCTTGACACTCACATGTGAATCGAAATTCCTAATCATCACGTAGTCGCCAACTATATATTTCGTACCCGGTTTTCTTCGTTTGTCAAAATGGCTTTTATTGTAATCCTGCAAAAGTTTTTGCCTTTCGGCTGCCTTTTCCCTTACAGTATCATGGTCAACCTGTGCGTCCTGTTGGTTATCAAGTACACACTACTTAAGTGAATCCACTATGGTTTAAACAAGAAAATGATAAATTCACTTCAATAAAATGGGCTACCTTGACTTTCCCAGTTACCAAGGACTTTTTTATAAAGCTGGCGGGGCTCCCTGTATCCATCAGACATTCTTCGATCCACCAGTCTGTCGTTCTGGACAGGCAGCAACCAGGTGATTTAAACGTCTACAGCCATAGTATAGGTGCGTACTTCTCTTTTGGGCTTTTGACACTGACTGGCATAGTGTTCAACACAATTACTGTTGAAGCACCGCGCACTGGATTCCCGCTTGCCTCCCTTATAACCTGACGGCTTATTCAACGATATTCTGGAAAAAGCTGCTAAAAGTTGCGATTTACTCAGGAAACATTGCAAATTAGCATGCAATCTTAAGTTCTTGTCCGGAAACCCGTCAATGAGGTAGTCAATGAGTTCATCTTCGGGAATTTTTAAGCGTTCTGCCAGAACAACTTTTCCATTAAAATACGCAAGGAAGTCTTCATCATAATGCCATTTTCTAACTTCTTAACAATGACAACCGAATTCCTCCAAAAACCAAAATTTAACTGAAAAATAAAAAAAATTGACCATTATTTGGGGATTTACCAAAACTTTTTATTAGTATTTTTAAATTCATTGGTTTTCTGTTTTTTTTTTAATATTGAGACAGCTAGAAAATTTCTTTTTTTAATTACATAGTTTTAAGGCAATTCTTAATGATTCATCGGGATTTTCACACCCGTTAGCACGAATTGCATCTGTGATATGAAAACAAGAATTAATTTCTAAATATACTTATTATTGTATCAAAAAGTCTTTTAAAACTTTGTAAAGACAGCTTGCCGTGAATACCACTGATATTGCATGCGAGAATGACATCTACTGACAAAACCTTTCAGCGTCTTATGCAATTGACCTTTAAGCAACGATGACAAAGAGCGAGTCTGTAAGTAATAAATGAATTTACATTAACTGTTAACAATAGAATATACTTTTGCTTACATAAATTACACGATTGCTCTCTATTATTTTGCTATTAACAGCCGCCAAATCATATACGGTCAGAATAGGAAATATTTTTTCCAAATCCTTTTCATATTTTTGTTTGGCTGTAATATTTTCTATCAGAGCATTTTGGGTGGCAAGAGCTTCCATTATAATTTTATTTTGCTCAATGATTATCGCTAAATTTGTAGAAATTAAAATTGGGTTTATAAAAATTTGATTGTTATTACCCTCTAGTTCTTTAACAATGCCTGTTATCTGGTTCGCAAATTCTATTAATATAAAGACAAAGCTTAAATATTTAAATGGTACAGTAAACCCCGGTTAATTACCTCATTCAGAATCTCGAGCTTTTTGGGTAATTATCCGGGCGAGTCATTTAAACAAGACACGCCCAATTGCCTTATTTGGGTAATTAAACGACAGACGCCTCAAATAGAAACACGTTTACAAATGAGGTTTTCAAAAAAAAAATTTATTAAAAAATAATGCAAATCACAGAATAAATAAAGAAAACAAAAATTCAATGCAGCAAATAAACAATTAAGGAACATGGAACATTTGGCTTATTAAAAACAATTAACTCGTATTTGAAATAATCGTTAATTTTGGTTTGGCTCATATTTGAAACTTCGGTTTTCAAAATTTTTGACTCCAAATTTTCAATTTCTTCTGCATCAAAGTTTTTATTTCTGACATACCGACGAAGAACATCAACAATAGGATCATCTTCCAGATAATTATCCGCGCTTTCGATCTCCTCAATAATTTCGTTATCGGTTAGCATACCATAACAGTGGATGTTTGCATCGCAGTTGATGTATTCACCCAAATTATACGGCGCAGTGACACCATCTACAAAATGTTCTTCAAGGTCATCGATTTCTTCGAATTCACTGATCAATGAAAAACTACACTGAAAATAGATACAAAGGTACACATTATTCAGATATAATATTTATATGAAAAACGCTGATAAACGTACAAACCTTACGAAAGCAATTAGCAACAGTTTCTTCTTTGACAAGCCACCAAGCTCTTTTAATTAAGTACAATGCATCTAAAATTGTTATCGATTTTATAAATTCTTGCAATTCTTGAAGACCCTTTTCCAAAGCGACCAATTGCTTTCTCACGATAATCTGGCGATAATGTGACTTGAACGAATGTATTATGCCTTGGTCTAGGGGCTGAATCAATGCCGTTGTATTTGGTGGCAGAAATTGTACATTTATATTCTGCAAATCAACTGTAATTTTGTGGCATGATGCATTGTCTATGAATAATACAATCTTCCGATTCTGTTTGCACATTTCGGCATAGATTTGTTGTAAGATCGAAATCCATAAAGAATTGGTCATCCTAGCATTTTTATTTGCGAAGTATTGAACCGGAAGATCTTTATTCCCTTTAAAGCAACGAGGATTCCGAAATATTCCAATTGCAAATACCTTTTTGAATTGCACAGAAATAACAGGGTAATGCGTTGTTTCTTCGATTTGCCACCTATGAGTTCATCCCCTGTACGTGCTAAAGTTCCATTTGGCAAAATTTTATAAAAAAGCCCACTCTCATCAGCATTAAATATATTTTCCGAAAGGTACTTTTGCAGAATTTCCGAAAAATTACTGCTTTCCCAATAGTTCTCTTTTTCATCAAAAATTCCCGAAGGTCGCGTCCACGCCCATTTGTATACGGATCCCCCCAATAGGGATGCCTGCATTGAGATCGGCGCCAATTACAAGACTGCCATTCCGCCCCAGCCTCTGCATCGAATAAAAGTCTGCCTCAGCGAAAACAGCAGCCGGCTTCAGTCATGTCCAATTTGTGGCGAGCACTGAGACAATGCTCAGCCACAAGCAGTACGTCAGGTTTATGTCTAGTCAAAAATAAACTCAGGTAATGCCTCTTATGCCTTGAGACAATTGAGTTTACATTTAAATATTTTATTTTTATTGTCCTATCCATGGTGCCGCAAAGTCAACAACATGCCAAGCAAGGCACGTGACCTGTCCCCGTCACTGTCCAATAAACGATATTTCTCTGCAAACGCACCAATCTTACTTAAGCAGTTCAGAAGTCCTCCACCAAAGAACCGCCGGCAGTCCTTGTCAAGCAGATCATGCTGCCCCATGGCAGCTGCCAACGAATTCTCAGACCTATCAGAATCTCTCTGTCCTGTCTTGGTCACAGTAGGATCATCCCTAGCTGCAACAACCCTGCCGCAGCATACGATAGCCCGTCTCTTACACCACCACTACCTGCAGGCCGAAATAGAGTATAAGCGGCACCCCTGGCAACCCTCCGTGCCCCTAATTTACGGAGAAGCTCAATTCTCCGTGGGCACTCCCTCGAGCTGGACACATGTCCCTCTGCAAATAACGCACCTTACCGGGAACCCGACTCTCCTAGAGACTTGGCCCGTAATCGGATCGGTTACTTAGGTCTCCTCCGTATTTTCTCCCTTGGAAGGTACCTCGCATTTACCAGGGCCATGTGGCCCTCCGCATTTCACACACCTATACGGCATTCGGCAGTTGGAAGAAACATGTCCGTAGTGTTGGCAGTTAAAACATTGCGTAATCCCTGTCCGTCTAAACTTTCGGATATTCACCCTACAACCCAATATATATCTTATTGAGTAAAACTTCTCAACGTCAGAATCCCTACTTATCCTGACAACTCATTTCCCAATCTAATTAGACTAATCACGTTAAGGTTGATCAGAAGATTACCCAGATACCGAAGTATCTCTTCCGACTCAAAAGATCCAGAAAGACCCTCAATGACGACCGTGAAAGGCCGAAGACCCTTAGAGATATATGTATAAAAATTAACCTTTCGTCCTTCAAGCAACGCTTTAACTCTTTCGATGTCATCGAGCGTGCCGATCTCTAAATTTGTCACACTCTTACCCAATACAATAACGTTATAATTTTTATGCCCTAAAATTTTGTCGATCACCTCCACCAGCTCCCTCACATTAGCGTCATACGTCGTAATTACTGGCACCAACTTACTCCTTTTTCCTGTTTCGGGTACTGCTTTTGGCCCCACACCCGTTCCTGATTTTGCATTCTTGCCTAATCCCTCCTTTGCACTACCGCACTTGGTGGGTACACTAGCATTCTTCCCCTTGCGGCAGTTGCTAACTTCAACAGCCTTTAGCAATTCAGCTGATTCGGCATCTTGCAACTCCATCTCGCCCGAAATAGCTCCAAGACTAAGAGCATCGTCCATAAGTGCACGGTCTTGATCCTCTAAGCACTTCTCCAACTTCTTTCTTAACTCTTCATTTTCATGCACCAGAAAACCAATTTTCCGGCCGGCATCATCCAACCTCTCCATTAACTTGGAATTTAACTTCACCAAGCCATCAAAATCTTTGCTCCCGAGAATTGCCTTTTCATCCTCGTTCACCTTCTTCCTCTTTTTGCCAGAGGAGCCATCATCCTCCTCATCCATTACAACAATAGTACTACCTTGCATAAAATCCACTTGCTACCTTGCATAAAATCCACTTGTTTGCCTACTACGGGCTTCTCAAAATTTAGAACTCCACAGAACTTCTTGCTTTGATATGCAATCACAAACTGATTAATTAATGATTGATGATCCTGGCTTTATTCAAAATTCTTCTGCTTAAATACTAATTATGAGAAGTTCTAGAGAATGGAATATTTTCTAATTTGACTCACTCAATTTACTTACATATTCCAATTTGTATTTCACCAGGCATGCGGAAAATTAAAGGGGTTTCAAGTAAAAATACTAACAATAATTCTCATTGATCAAATTGAAACATTCAATATCCAACGTTACTATTGGCCAATGTAGCAAAATTCCTTACGCGAACATTGCGTACTGATCTGCCTTTGAATTTCACCATGCATTCGTCAATTGATTGGAACGAACTCTCACTCTGGGCAGCTATAAATGTGTGTTTTAGACATTGCATAACGTCGGATATATAGTAGTCCTTAGAAGCATCGGGGGGCTTTTCACAATCATTGAAATATAGTTTTGATGCAAGTAATAAAAAGCGATCTCGTGATATACAATTTTTAATAACTGAATTTCCCATTGATGGATTCTTGCTCCAATAGTCCTTGAGGGATGGTAACTTATTATAATGCATAATCAATGAAACGCCCAGAAACACAAGTATTTCATTTGGATCTGTTAAATTGCGCTTTGACTGTGCGCGTCGATTCAAGGTTACCAGGCGCTGGTTAGTACATTCAGCAATTCTAATACACAAACTGTACGAAAATATTTAAAAAAAAACTTTATACTCATTGCAATCGTCAGAAAAATCTATAAAAATTTTGCAATCTCGCTCAGAAGGATATCTGTATTTCGGCTCGAAATCTTGGGAGGCATTGACGGAAACATTTACCCACTGAATTGTTGACTCAGACTCATTATTATTGGGTACGTTCAAATTGTGGTTAGCTTCTGGAGCAGATTCGGTGTCATCAGAACTCTCAGTTGAATATTCGGTTCCAGAATCCTCAAAATCGACATCAGAATCTGATTCTTCGCAAACAATACGCTCAAGATCCTGAAGGGTAAGCTTTCTTTTTGCCATCTAAAATAATTATTGGGACTTTATATCCCAATTTTACAAAACACATTATAACTTACCTTTAACTGTAATAAAATACCACCAAACAGTATAAATGAATAATAACAGACACCTTTTTATGAAAATAAATTCAATTTTAGCTAATTACGCGGCTTATGCAGTAGTTTCAAGTAAATTTTCAATCAAGACTGCTCAAATTTTACTGATGTTATCGTGGTAATTGCTAGCTGCTGCAAATATGTTGACATGTACCGTTATATTTGTGTGTGTATATCATAGTTAACACTTAAATCTGCTTTGGGGATTTTTTAAGTATGCGATTGAATAAGAAATAAAGAAAATATCAAGGTTTACAAATTGTTTGGATGTATTATCCCAGTAGTCCTGAAAGGGTTAAGTAAGATAGAAATTCTTTCTTTTTGGGTTTTGTGTCCCGGAGCACATTTTTCGGAAGCTAAAACATATGTTCTATCTGGCAGGCAGCGGTAATATAGCCCAGTTTCGTCGACATTATATATTTGAGATTCCACTAGACCCATTTCTATGATTTTAGCACGAAATCTATGAATAAAAGTAAAGTTTTATTGGATACGTATTGATAAGTGTTGGCAACAGCATCCAATATTGATTTACTATTCGATTTAATATAGCTAATGGTAGAAGTAGTTACATTAAAGTCCAGTGCTAAACACTTTCCTTGAACGTCTTTTCCAATATTTTTAATTTGTCTTGTAAAGACAAAGTGTTTTTCTTACGTTTGTTTGGCATTTTAAGTCCACTTTCTTATTTTAATAAATGTTAAACCGTATATGTACATATACAAACACCAAAAAAATAACTTTTAAACTCTAACAAGATCGGTAAATCATCCATTAAAATGGGATTCCCCTTTTTACTTTGTTATTTGTTAAACAAAATTGTCAAAATTTTAGTGTTTACAACAAAAAAGAAAAAACCGCTCGGAAATTCGAATTTTGGATTCTAATTTTAGCGCCAAATGTAATGAAATTACTGATTCGAACTTCTGGAAATTCGAAATACTAAAAGTTCGAAATTCCGAGCGTCTACTGTACATACATACATATTAAATCGATTATTTTTTGAAAATTTGAAAGCAAATTTAGGAATTTTATATAATAAATTTGTAAAATTTAACATGGTTAATATTTCAATGCGTACAAAGCAAATTGAAAAATTGGTTTGTCATTGAAAATTTATAGCAGTTTGCTGTTCCGACTATGCACATGTACATATTTATTCACACATGTTACATTTAAAAGTTATGACTATTTGGAATATTATTTAATAATTATATTAGCAATTGTGCATAAAAAATTTATTTCCTCTAAAGTATATTTTTTTTTTCTTATAAGTCATGCATCAGGGTGTGTACTCACTCGCTCTGCATCAGTTTTATGCTAGCGATGAGTTAGTTCAAAATTAGTTAGCCATAAGTTAACCTTATTATGAGTTAGCTCGCAGAAGTACGTACTGCTATACCTTTTGACATTTGTTCTAACAAGTTCATAACTGAAATATCATCTTTTTTATGGGTTCAAAATGTAGAACTAATCGCCATACCGTTTCTTCTAAAACAGTTTTTTTATATGTGGCGTTCTTCGAGCATACATGGTACGTACGAACATATGTGTACATTTGTATCTTTACGATTTTCTATAAAATCTTAATTTTTTTTAATTAATGCATTCACTATTTTTTCGTGGGAATTATGGTCGCCGTAATAATAGTCTGTCTTAAAAAGTGATCATGTTTTTAAAAATCAACTTGAAAAGACTTGTTCCTTATTGACACAGAATTATTGTAATTAATTATAACTTTAAAACAAAATCGTTTTTATAGTTTTAAAGAATAAAAACGATTTTTACCTGGTCGAATTGGCAAATATCGCTTCGGAAGTTTTTCAAAACCTAAGAAAACCGTGTAATCCAAATGGTGTGCTTCTAGACGTGTTGGATATTTCCTGGCTTCCTTAATAATTTTGACAAACTGCGGCGGCAAAGTTATTTGTTTATTTGTCTTTCTTTCGATAAGAGAATGGGTTACATCGCACTCCATCTGTGTATGCCCAACAACTAAGTACTTTTGCTCAATAGTTACATTTCGTTCTTCACAAAAGTAGAGAATAGCAATAGATAACGTGACGTTACGATTTTGATAAAAGCAACCGTCTGAATAAATAATAATGTGGTGAATATCTGGAGATCTATCCAAAAAATCTCTTAAGAGCTTCATAATGCATGTTGTGAAAACCGAAGCAGTAACGTTTCCTGCCATTTCATCCCATACAAAATTGTCCGATTGGTGTGTTAGAAGATTGTAAATTGCAAAATTGTGAATTTGTAGTATCATTTTGTCGTAAGCCGAAATTTTAATGTTTGCATGTCCATACAAGCACTGTACATAGCCCCGTTTTACCATTTTCTATATCTGTACGTTTTTCTTCCCGTATCTTTTCTATTTCTTCCCCATGTTGTTCGTACGAAATGTTTGACACATTTTTGTTTATGAATGAAACACAAACATCACACTCATCTTTTTTGTGTTTCAAAATAGAGTAGTTTAACTTTTTTATTGTTTCGGCTACAACAGAATAAGACAATTTCATATCTTTGTTTTCCACGTTTGTTTCACACTCACTTAGGTAAAATTCATATATTTGTTTGTATGAAGAAAAAAAGAAAGTTTCGAAGTACAGTTTTGTTGAATCGCGTCTGCAATAATGAGATTCGACCTTTGGTAACCTTGTTAACCAATTTTCTAAAAAATTATCGCTTCTTTTGTATGAGCATACGTTTCCTTTGCTGTGGACTCAGATGTGTGACATGTTTCTCGCTTTTTCTAATCCAATTTCGCACCATCTTTTCCTTTAATCCTAATGTCGAAAGGAAGATACGACGACATACTTGCAGTCGGTTCGAATTTTTGTTTAAAAAATATGCAATTGACTGCGTCCGTCTAGAACTTTCAGAAGAAATGCTTTTGCGCTCTGCTAAGCTGACGAGGTTCCCACGTCATCTGCCAAAACGCAGTAAAAATTTCTTTTCCTATAATCTCGTTAAATACTGAGCAATATCTCAACGTGCTTTTTTCGCAGTACTTTGACTGACACGGCAAACCTAGACGCCTTGGGGATATTTGTGAGGAAGACCCCTTTGAAGTGTTTGCATATGTTTCTCCTGTAATTCGTTTTTCTGATTTATATTTACTTTGCTTCTGGTTTGGTAGCACTCGAAATCACTATTTTTAAACATTCCTCGTCAGATTGACAATTTTCATCTACATTTTCCGTTTTTATTTACTTTTTATATTTTATTTTCTTATTAATTTAAAAATGATCTGCACTATTAAAAGAAAACTGTTCTTCTGATGGAGTGGTTTATAAAAATCAATTCCAACAACATTTATTAAAGTTTTATTTCAGTTCCTGCTCTACAATATTTGGACTTATCCGTTAAATGAAAAAAAAAAACATCTATCTTGATGTTTTTGTTGTTTTGTAGTATGTAGTGCAATAATAAGCTCAAAGGAACGTTACAATATTGTATCACAATATAAAAAAAGATTCGCTTATTCTTTATTGCATTATTTAAGAAAACTCCATGCATTGACACACAATTTGGCGTGATAGAAATAAGTTAGGGCTTTTTACCAGTTTCTTTAAATGCCTTTTTAGAACATCTTTGCTTATTGGTCAATCAAAATATTGTCATCTACAATAAATAAATATTGACAGTGTTGAAAAAGTAATTAATAATAAAGATATGAATAATTAGCGGTTACAACATCGTTATATATATTTACAGAAATATAATTTTATTCTTATATGCAAAAATAAAAAGGAGAATAAATAATATCGAAAAAATAAAAAATTCGACTTAAAAGTCAATGCATGTATGTACATATGTATATACTCGTATACATACATACCCTGTCAGCAGTTTTTATCGAAAATGTTACTAAATCGTAACTTCATGGCGTTCAAATTCATCGCATACGATATCGAATTCTTGTCTACTTAGTGTCCCGAGTCGGGAAGAAGTGTGCAACTACAATGATACTATTTAAACTCAGTACGTTGAAGGTGTTGAATATGCGTTTTTCAAATTTATCAACAAAGTGTCTTTGGAAGGTTCGACGAAAGACATTATGGATGCATAAAATAAGTGGCATTTAATAGGTTCGAAAACGTATTTTTAAGAAGCTAAACTTGCATATATTGAGGAAAACTAAGTAACGACAAGTTTCTTTTAGTTTTAATAGCAAAAACGGAAGTTGTTTTATTTTTTAATAAAAAAATATTTCCACTAATATATAAAGTTAATATTATGCCGTTTGGACAACATTTTTATATAACATAAAAAAAAATAATTACAAGTAATTTTTAATTACTTGTTTATGTTATATAAAAATGTTGTCCAAATAAGCAACATTTATAAAATTTAAGAAATTAAAATTTACAATTCAAGTAATCCATCTAATATAAATTGTTTTACAAACGTAAGAAATTTAGCATTAATTATTATTATCATTAAAAAGTATAATTAAATGTAAAATTTATGGTAGAAAATTAAAAAAAAACTCAAAAGAATTAGATGGTTCAGTTTCCAAAGTGTTTGATATTTTTATTTTTTTCCTTTTATTGACTCTATCCAGGGCATGAAGAAAGTGTTGTTGGCATATCTTGTTGATGTTGCATACAGTTGCAAATTTATATTTAGATAAGCAAATATCTATTAAGGAAAAAACTTACATTTAACAAAATTGTAAAAAATTTAAACCAACCCTCTTATTATATGAAATACTGTGAACTGTTGAATACTAGGCTTTTCAGCAGTTCCACGCCAAGTTAAACCAATTGCTAGTTCATCACTTATGATGCTTCTCACAGCTGCTTTAAAAAATGAAGACATATCGGTGCCTCCAATTCGATGTATAAAATGTTTCTGAAATAACGAATTGCAATTAATTTTTTTTTAAGAACAGCAAATAAGCTTTGATTTACCAGTTGATCCCGCACGTCGCTCTGTGATAAAGTGTTCTCACCAAAGTGCCTTAAAGCAGCAATTGAAGTAAGTGACAGCGACGGTAATAGGCTTACATCACAATCTATGTTAGATAGAGATTTTAACTCCTTCGAAGAATTAATATCTCCTCTGTCAAGGTTTTAAGGAGCTTTTGGGTTGCTTCGTCTCTCTTCTTAAGTTCTGTTTTTAGTGAGAGAATTTCATCGACGATATCTGCTGAGCGTTCATCATTTTTATTGGTTGTATCTTCACCTCGATTTAAATTATTTAAATTTATATAGTGAATATCTTGAGAGTCATTATAATAAAAAATGTTTTCTGTGAAAAAGCAAGAGTAAGTTAAGTATATTTAACAATTTTATTAAAAATGTTCACACCTTACCTGTATTTTTAGATGCCATATTCAATAAAAGGAAATATGCTGAGTTCCTGCTATTATTTAAAAAAAAAAAAAATTGCTTTATTTGTAATGTCTTCAATAGAAAATGATATTTCTCTCTCCAGGATTATTTGGTCGATATCATAAATTGTTAAATTATCTGACCTCAAAGGTAGACAAAAAAGTGGTTTTAAGTTTTTGACTACTCTACCTTTGAAAAGAGGTAAATCATTTACTTTTAAAATTTCAATTATTTTGACAACATTTTCATTCACAAAGCAAAAATAGTAAAGTATACTTATATTAGCTTACTACTGCTCTGTACATAGTACCCTGCCAACATTTTTTTTATCGCGGAAGTGACTCAGAAGTGAAACTCATCGTCTGCAATACCATTTTCTCATCGTAGAAGCGTCTTCCGTATTGAGAAGTTGTACCCCCGGAAGTAACTTCAAGAAGTTACTTCTGCGTCACTTCAAGAAGACACGTCATAGTGACGAAATCGTATCTTCCGGAAGTCGAATTTTTATCCTCAACATAAAACATAATAAAAATTGTTGTATTCATTAAATGCAAGTTATTAAGTTCATAAATTAATGAAAAACCCAATGAAAAAAAATTAATTCATAACAAATAATTAACAGTTATGTAAAAACTACAACATTAACAAAACAAAGCCACACTTTGCCACTGACCGATCATAGCAAAATACAAAAAAAAAAAACTAATATCGATAAGGTCGAAAACTTTTTTTGCATTCTTTTAATTTTTTTAATTTTATTTCGCCGTCACTACGGCTTTCCCAGAAGTGCATAGTGTTGTTTTTGTTTATTATATCCATAACGGCACATGTCATTTTCGGCTGGTGTCGTAAACAACAAAAGTCGTCTCGATGATTAAAAGACGACTGGAATGCGAATTGTTATTGTGAAATTCAAACTATCTTCCAATTAACGTCTGGAAGTGAGTAAGGCAGCATAAGTCTGCGTACAACGTCGAAATTTAAAATGTACACTTTAATTTTGGATCTAAAAATATATATTTCCATTTGAACTTTTTTTAACAAAACTCTTATCTATATAAGGACATAACTGCGTTGCAAAATGTTTTTTTTTTTTAATTAACAGAACTTAAAAAATTTATTTTTATAAAAAAACGTAACTTTCTGGCTGTGCAAAAGTCTGCGTACATGAAATAATATTATAATATATGACAGTTTTTTTTTTTTAATTATGCTACATTCTAATATGAAGTTGGATAACCATGACGAGCGAGAACTTCAGTAAGGCGTTTTGGCATTGACGAGACTAGTTTTTCGGTGTATTCCGAGCTAATCTTTCCCCATTCCTCCGTTAGTACTGATTGAAGGACTTCTTTTGACTTTATTACGTGGTTTCGTATTTTTCTTTCCAGTAATTGCTCTATGGGATTTAGGTCCGGAGACTGCGGAGGAGTTTTCAATTGTTTTTTCACATTATACAACAACCAAAGCCTTGTGTTATGCGCAGTATGGTTTGGGTCGTTGTCCTGCTGAAAGATGTATTCATCTTCTATACCCAATTTTCTTACACTTTCGGTGAGATTTTTTTTGAGAATATCTAAATAGACCTCGTGATCCATTGTCGATGGAACAAATTCTAAATTACCCACACCTTTACTTGCCATGCACCCCCATACCATCACGCCACCACCACCATGTTTAACTGTTGGCTTTAGATTTTGTGGACTCAGGGCTGTACAAGGTTTTCTCCATACAAGCTGACGGCCTTTTATGCCAAATATGCAGTATTTACTTTCGTCCGTAAATAGAACTCTGGGGGCTTGTTTATGTGTTCTTTAGCGAACGCAATTCTTTTTTGTCTATTAACTAATGACACTAGCGGCTTTCTCCGTGCTACATGGCTTCTGTAGCTGGCCTTTTTCAAAATTCTGCGCACAGTGTCTTTGGATACACGTTTGTTAAATTGACATTTTATGTTTTCAGTAATTTTTGATGCAGTTAATCTGGGATTTTCCTTCACCGATTGCACTATAACTCACCTTTCGCGATTAGTTAATATTGGTGGACGACCTGAACGAGGCTTTGAGATTAAAACTCCAGTGTTTTTAAAATTGCTTATGACTCTCTGGACAGAGGAGTGAGTCCGTTCAACTACTTGACCAATTTCTTGCAAAGATTTTCCTTGTTTCCACAAATGTACTATAATTTTGCGTTCCGCAACATTAATTTCTTTTCTTTTTTTCATTATATAAAAGCTATTGTAATTCCACACAAAAAATTTCCAAAAACCACTATAATACAATTCAACAACAAAAACAGTTACAAAGTACCGTTATTTTTTGTGTACGCAGACTTTTGCATATGCGCAAAGTTGCCATATCATGGTTTTTAAGTTGCCGGTTATTACCAAACTTTGCAAATGAAAAAGTAAGGTACCCAACATAATGTTCAGATGTTTATCTATAAATCAAAACCAATTTCAATGGACTCCGTTATTACTTATTACTACAATATCATGAGAAACTAAATGAATATAGGTTGTACACAGACTTATGCTGCCGAGTGTATATACATTTCTGGATTGCTGCTTTACGGCCTTTTTCCACCTGTATGTGTGTTCATCGAGTCATGTTGGTAGATTTGCGATCTTTTCTATGTTGGTACGTGCACTGCTTGCTATGTAGTTCGTTTCATCTTATATTTTGCTAGTTTTTGGGGTTTTTCACATTGATGTTCTTTTTCGTTTGTGTCTCTTTTGATTCAGTTTAGAATTATTTTTCTCTTAACGTTTTTGTTTTTTCTCTTTATCAAATATTTTGTGTTTTTTTTCTCTTTTATCACGAATTTTTTTTGTTCGTTTTTAATGTTGACTCGTTGGAATATTTTTGTATTCAATGTTGACTCGCTGGGTTTCCTGCATGTTAAATGTTATAATTTTTGTTAACTAATGTTAAGCTATTTAAATTTTTTCTTAGAATTCATTCTTTAGGTTTATATGTATGTAGGTACATTGTAAATTAAATTAATTGAATAAATTGCAAGTGTTTGTTGCTTTAATTATTATTTTATCAAGATAATTCACATTCTCTTTATTTCAAAAAATTTTTGAACATTTTGCTTTTAGTCCGTTATTTATATTAACCCTTAAATGCATGAGGTCAGCCACCGGTATTGCGACCAAGCTACTCTTATGGTAAATCGCTCGCTGAACACGAAATGGGCATTCGTTTTCCTGGAAAATGCACCGTTTTCACGGAAAAGCGGAAAAACGACGATTTGTGATGTGTACCATATATGGTACACTATGCATTCTATACATATTTAGAATAAAATACAGTTTGTTGAAATACTTTTAATATTTATTAGAAATTAATGAAAAAAAACATAAAAATAAATGGAAAATTCATGTAAAATGTGTGAAAATAACAATATTGGTAGTTTCCAGTTTTAAAATAATATTTATTATTCCTTTTTAGTATGGTAATCGACGAAGCAATTACGTTTTTCGTTCAAGCAAAGATGAACATTACACTTTCTGCACTTAAAAATGGAACGGTTGTTAACTTTTTTATCTTCACCACATGTAATATTTTTGCAGCGAGCTCGTCCTTCGACAACTGGCAGGTGGTCAATACCATCATATCGCAAATCGTCAGCTGGCTGCTGTTCGTTTTGGCCTCGAGAGACTGGCAAAGGTACGTCTGGCCGACCACACTTTCTTTTCTTTTGTGTCATGTTTGTCAGCACATGGGATACCTCCAGACGGAACTCCTTTTGGGTTATTGGGATTGAAGGGTTTGCTCTTTTAAAAAGAAGCCATGCATTAACCATGCAAATGTCGAGTAAATGGTAGAATATTCTGATGTACCATTTTCGGCTTTTTAGTCCAATTTTTAGACGACCTAAAGAAGAATCCATTAGGTCTACGCCGCCCATATGCATATTGTATTCTTTGATGATTTGGGGGCAGGGAATCGTGATTACTTCGTGGTGCTTTTGATCCCATCTTTCAACAGAAGGGACGTCAACAGCAACACCATGTTCAGCAAGTAATGGTTTTATGCCAACGAAAGTGGACACAAGGTTAACGACCTTGTTATCTTTCCAAGATATTGATGTTAATTGCACACCATGAATGTGTGCTGTAAACTCTGCCGAAACGCCTCTATTCATTTTCATCATCTCCTTAGGGTCAGGAAGTTTACAATTCTTTATGCGGTTACGGTTGATTGTTCCAATGCTGTGAATGCCTTGGGTCCTCAAATAAATCAGTAATGGTATGGACGTGTAATAATTATCCATATAGACGACGTAATTTTCAAAACGGGGAACTTCACGGGTCATACGTACTACAATATTCGCAGATGCCTTCAAATCAGGTTCTCCCGGCCATCTACGATGTTCTTCTCCAGTGTAAATTTCGAACTTATACATAAAACCGGTTGTATCGCAAAGTGCGAAAAATTTAAATCCCCATTTCTTTGGCTTATTTGGGAGATACTGCTTCATATAATGTCCAACTTTTGTGGAGCACATTTGCTTATCTATCGATAAGCGAGGCAGCATAGGAATCGATTGAAAACGATCGTTAAGTGAATTCACCATTGGCCTAACTTTGAATAATCGGTCAGGATTTTCGGCATCATACTCATCGTTATTGTTTATATGGAGGTACTCCCTAATCTTCTCAAACCGGTTTACAGTCATTACATTACGCACTGCATCAACCCCATTCTGTCTGTTCCAATAATCTCGCACACAAGGAAGTTTGTGGTAAGACATATAATAAATAATTCCAATGTATTTACCGAGTTCCAAGGCATTAAAAACGAAGTTTTGATTGTTCTTTTCAACTTTTGCGTAATGAATGGTCTCGTCCACTATTTTCGCCATCAGCCCGTCCGTGAAAAAGTATTTGAAACATGTGTAAGGAGTTGCGAAATCATCTGCTGAGTCTGGTTCCAATTTAGAGCTTCCAAGAAAAGAGATTTGCTCTTCGTGCAACTGTAGGTTTTCTTTTTTCCAACGAACTCTCTCAAAATCATTGGAAGTTATGTCTACAACAACGTCCTTATACTTGCAGCATTCTTCACGTACATGGGTTAGCTTTTCATTCTGATCGACGAAAGCATTTTCGGTGGCAGCGTTTTCTGTTAGATCATCTACAGGTTGCACAGGGGTCGATGAAGCCAACATTTTTATCCTTTTTCGTGGAGGCGAAGAAGGCGGCTTAGTCACTATAGACAAATCAACTGATATTGAGGTACCAATATCAGGAACAGGAACTCCAGAAGCTTCAAGAATAGATACGTCTAGTTCGTCAATATTGAGAATTTCGTCAGAAATTTCCCCTGCATCCAATATGGCGTAATCGGTTTCGGCACGATTTCTCACACGTTGCGGCATTTGAGTTTCATTAACCAATTCATCCGGTCCGTCATCCACCCATTCTAATTCATCATCAGACCTATCGCCATTGTTTGGTATGCCAACTACTTCGTTATCGTCATAATCCTGAAGCATATCCGACACCTCATCAGCGTTGTACCTCTTCCCGTCAATAATAATACCATCCATATCTAAATAAACAACGCCAATAATAAATAAAAACAATAACTTATAAAAAATAAAAATGAATATAAAAAATAATAAATAATAAACAATAAATAATAAAAATAGTCATAGAATATGCATACATCCAGCACACAATGAACCACATGTGCAGATGCATGTTGTACCATATAAGGTACATAGAAAAATGGAGAAAAAAACTAATAAACGATATAATATTTGATCAAGATTCATCATAATTAGCTAAAAAAAAGTCCAATTTACTTACCAATACTTGTTTCCACACGAATAATATGTATTTAAAACTTTTTTTTCACTATTGAAATTCACTTTTAAAATTTTGTGCAAAAAGTGCATACACCCACTTTGGCAGCTTACTGACAATTAAAACAAATCGTAAGTGAGCTTAAATGGTATTTTTATGAAGAGTGATATTGTTTTTTATAATCTATAGCTAACGGTACCACTCTTTAGTTATATTAGCGAGAGTATCATATGATTAAAGTCATGTACCATATTTGGTACAGTATGCATTTAAGGGTTAAACGGTTTTTTCCTAATTGTAGTTATTCGTTATTTTATTTCATTTGAATTCTTATACACCTAAGTCTGTTTTTACACGGTAGATTGGTTCCAGAAGAAGCCGTGTAAAAAAAGACCGTGTAAAAACAGACATTGATCTTATACAAAAATGGGTGATTTGTTCCTAATCTCTAAAACCTATTAAAATTAGTGAAAAACAAGAATTTTTAAGAACAAGAATTCATGTTTATTTTATTAAATCAAATATATAATGCTTATTTTCACAAGCATAGTAATTAATGATACAAAAAGATATGCACTCTAATCTTAAAAGTAATCTAAATTAACCCTAGAAAACTAAACCTTTTTTGTAAACGCTTAATACTAAAGCTCGCCTGTCAGGCTACTTTTTAAAAAACAGGATTTTTTTTAAGTTTTTTATTATAATTTTTTTTTATTCAAAACGTTTTATAAAAATATATTTGAGCATGTAGCTGGTGAACAAATAACATTTCATTAAAATAAGTTCATAACACAAGAAAATGCTTATTAAATTTATACTTCAATATAAATTTTTTGTAAAGAGATCATAAAAAAAAACAAATAATGCACTTTTTAAATTTCAAATAAAAAAAATAAATTCACTTTTTTCTTAAAGCTATTTGTACTGGATTTCATAAATATAAAGTATTTTTATTCTCATTTTAATATTTTGCTTTGTACATAAAAATAAATTTAGACCTTTTTTCTTACGTCACATTGGTAGCAATTTGGAGATCTATGTTCCATGCAATATGTTTTATTGCATTTTGCGCAATAATAAACACTCATACGCTTCTTGCTTGAACGACAGTAATTGCACATTGATCTTTTCCCTTTTTTTATTTCCGGTTCAGAGTTTTCTTCCTGGTCCTCGGTAGTATTAATGGAGTCGACTATGGCTTGACGAACTCGCTTTCGCATAGAAGGTCTCTCTTTGAGTCTAATTGAGCGCCAATCATAGCATAAATCCTTAGACAGATCCTTCATAAAATCTCGTCTGCTCATTGCCTTTATTTTTTTTTTATCACAGTTCGAAACATAGAGGATATAACTATTTAATACGGCCATATTTAACATACCGTAAAACATACATAAAGGCCAGCGCCTGGTTTTGCGGCTACAGCTGGCGTAACAACACATCTGGTCATAAGTATCAACAGCGCCTTTTGTTTCATTGTAAGATTCTATAATTAAAGGTTTTTTTGATACCGAATTTACTTTGGGTTCGTCATGCATAGTTGAAATCAAAAAAACAGTTTTGTTAGGCTTTGCTTTAAAGCTTACAAGACTTAATTTATCATGGAAACCAAACATGGATGTACCAACAAGACGAGATGAATTATGCTTGAATTCTTCTGGAATTTCTTTTTTGTTAGCTTTGAGCGTTCCAATTAATGTTAGTTTATAAGGATCTGCTAAAAGCTGTTCTGCAATTGGTATGGAAGTAAACCAATTGTCGGCAGTTACGTTTCTGTTTGTTCCGTGTATAGTTCTAGTAAGAAGCTTAGAGTAATAAGAGCCTAACGGTTCACCGGCTGCTGCATTATAATTTTTTTCCAAATATGGTGAGGCATCGAACATATATTTAGTCCTAACATCGCAGATTAACACAATTTTGATACCGTATTTAGCTGGTTTGCTTGGTATATACATTCGAAATGGACATCGACCCCTGAATGCTAGAAGCTGTTCATCAATTGTCACATATGAACCTGGTTTGAAATTGTCTCTACATTGCTGAATAAAAATCTCCCATATATTTCTAATCGGAGCAAATTTATCGGTCTTTTTTCTATTTTCTCTTGTGTTCTTATCGTCAAAATGAAGACAATTTATCAGAAATGCGAAGCGCTCCATACTCATTGTTGCGATGTTTAGAGATCCGCAAAGTTGAGGGTCAAAAAGTTCTCTAGCCGACAAATGGTTGTTCTTCAGAGCACCACTTAAAATTAAAATTCCCAGAAGAGCACAAAGCTCCTCAATTCTTGCCGGCAATACGGTGGCGGTTTGGTTTTTATAGTTGCTAGCTTTTAAATTTATGTCTTCATTGGTACGAAGAAGAATTTCATCAATCATAGTTTTAGTGAAAAAAATGTCAAAGCATTCTAAAGGCTTTGTTAAATCCCTAAATTCTTTTTTTGCTCCCTGTACAATATGGACAATATTCCTCGCTGGAGTTCTGCTCGACATTCTCTTTGCAGATGACGGTATAGTTGACCAAACATAATTGTTCTTACCTCTTACGATGGTTTCAGAAGGTTTAATTATAGAAGATTCAAAAGTTTGATTATTACTTTGTGATGCATCAATTGACGAAACTGTAGTTGAAGAATTCAATGGCAATTCTTTATTTCCTAGGATTATGTTTTCCACTTCATCCTCTAAATCAACTTCAAAATTAGGATCATCTAGACTATCGTCTGAATCAAAATCCTCTTCTAAATTGTCCTCTGTTTCGCTTCCACTCAACGACAACTCTTCTAGCCATTTTTCTATTTGAGAATCCGAAGTACACATATCTAAACCAAACAATAAACTATCAAGACTCCAGTTAAAATTGGGGAAAAAAATTAAAATTTCTATAATAACACGCAGTCAGAAAAATACCTTTAATACTAAACCCCGCCTCTCAGGCAACACTAAAAATAAAATCTCCGCAACAAAAAAAGTTCGTGCACTGAGCGTCCGCTCACAAGCTCTCGCAAAATAATACTGAGTTGATTCGAAAGCTCGTGCTGTTAATTACACCCGATCATAACGAAATGCATTAAAAAAGCAATCGCTGCGCCTCAGAGGCGGGGTTTAGTTTTCCAGGGTTAAATGTATGGCAAGTTCAGGAACTAAAAAACTATATTGTGAACGAAAAGAATAGGTTATTCAATTTTTAAGGTAAAAAATAAAATAAAATAGAATAAGTGATAATCATAAATACAACAACATAAATTTAATTGCTGTCGTCATCAGTTATTCGCATTCGCTTGCTTCGAACGCGTATACATTCACTATCATCGCTGGAATAATTTTGAACTGGACTTTCTCTTGCTCGTTCGGCATCTACATTTTGAAAAATGAACTCTGTTATGAGCCGTTGTTCGCCAATTCTTGCTACCTCTTTGTATAATTCCTTGTAACGAGCCATACAAGAATTCAGCTCACGTTGGAATTGTGCAGCTCTTTCGACATTGGGATCATTTTTGACGAAATGGTGTCCTAATTTATTTGCAAGTTGAAGCCCTTCTTGAATTAAATTTTCAGTTAATTTTACAGGTTCTTCACTATCACTGCTTTCTATAACATCAGCATTCTGTGAGGCAAAATGTAATATTTCGTCTTCGCTAAGAACTTTATCAATCATCAGTTCATCAATGTCATCAGATACCAAGTCATCAAAACCCTCCCCACCAACTGCGTGTGCTAATGCAATTATATTGGGATATTCGTTTGTATTTTTCTCCACAGGATTTTTACTTTTTACACATTCTGGCCAAATTGCTCTCCAACATCCGTTTAAGGTTGATGGTCGTAAATCTGACAATGCTAAAGCAGCATGTGTAACGCAATCTTTGATAGAAAACTTTTTCCAGGCATCAATTACTGTTAGAGTTTTATCCCTATCCAAAGTGTCCAAAATTTACTGGAATGTTCGTTTGATATAATAAGTTTTGAATGTTGCGATAATTCCTTGGTCTAGTGGTTGGATTAGGGATGTGGTATTTGGTGGCAGGAACAAAACTTGTACATTTTCGTGTTCCAACTGAGGATGCCCAGGTGCATTGTCTACCAACAGAAGAACTTTAAATTCTAAGCCCTTTTCATTCAAATATTTTCTAGTTTCTGGCACAAAATATATAATGAACCATTCTGTGAAAACTGTAGTCGTCACCCATGCTTTTTTATTGGCCATCCAATTAACCGGCAATGTATCAAAATCGACACCTTTCATTGCTCGAGGCTTTAATGCACGATTGATAAGCAGGGGCTTTAACATCCGATCTCCAGAAGCGTTACTGCACAATAAAAATGTGACTCGATCTTTTTCAACTTTAAAACCCCCAGCACTTTTTTGCGATTTGGCCACATATGTTCTTCTCGGCATTTTTTTCCAAAAAAGACCGGTTTCGTCAGCGTTAAAAACCTGATCTGGACTGTATCCACCATCCGCTATTATTTTTTTAAGTTTTAGTTGGTATTCTTCGGCGGCTTTCTGATCTCCAGAAGCAATCTCGCCCTTGATTTTTATGTTATGAAGCGCATGCCTATGGAGAAATCCCCTCATCCAACCTGTGCTTGCAGAAAATACGTAGCTCTTCTCAGCAGTTGTTTGTGTGGATGTAGACGGTTGTTCGTCTTTTATCATTTTATAGAACCTTAATGCTTGCTGTTTGATATTGTTTCCGTCTACGGGAATTCTTTTTTGGGCATTTTCCTCCAGCCATATTATGAGTGCTTTTTCCATTTTTTCTTTAACAGCATCTCTAGTGTATGATGAAGACTTAACAGATAGGTTCGTTCCAGAAATCACCGATTGCCTAATTGCAATTTCATTTTTCTTTATAGTTCTTATTGTGGCTTCATTTAAACCGAACGTTTTACCAAGAGCAGTTGAGCCTTCTCCATTTCGAAGGCGATCTAAAATTTTAATCTTGGTTTCCAAAGAAATTGCCTTCCGTTTTAGTTTTATATCTGACATTTCCTTTTAGGAATACATAAAATATTTAACAAAATTAAAAAACATAAATAACTGAATAAATACAAAATATTTTTTGGCTTACCTTTTATCTTAATGCGTTAAAATTAAATTTAATGGAAAATCAAATTTGCCTGCAAAAAATTTCTTTACCAAACACGTCTTATTGCATTGACAGTTCACAAAATATTAACACGTTTCAATTGCTCTGACCAGTAAATTTTATTGTATGCACATAAAGGGAATTCCCCTAAATTAGTGCTATTCACATTTGCTTTGACCAGTAAAAATTGTTTGTACGCGCTAAAGGGGAATTCACTTAAATCTTTAAGCTAGTGTTCGCAAACTATCGATACTATCGATGGTTTCAGACTTTTTTCTTTCATAAATACTTTTTTGTGATATGAACATACTTCGCAAAAATTAAATTTGACAAAAAAAATTTAAGTATGTACATAAAATTTCAAATCGTGCTAAATGGAATAAAATCGTGTAAAAAAATTAAAAATATTCAATTTTCAAACCGTGTTATATCAAAACCGTGTACAAAAAGACCGTGTAAAAACAGACTTAGGTGTATTGATTTTCTTTTGATGTTCACTTTTTGCATGCATTATTTTACACGCTGTTGGATAATGTCGAAAAGCAAACTTCAATGTATTTTTTTTTTTACAATTTTTAAGTCTATTCGGTTTTTTTTTTTTTTTTTTTGTTTTGTCTTTATGTAATGTTGATTAATTTTAAGTTTCACCAACACTTTTTTGTAAATTGTTGCCACAATGCCGATTTGGTATATTTTTGATAGTTTTTATTTTTGTTGTATAAATTTTTTCCATTTCTTACGTATACTATTTTTATAAAACTGATTTTGAAAACGTTTCTGTTCATAACGGGACCGTATTTTTTGAGCAAGTACAGTCGTGCTTGCACTTATTGTTTTTTTTTCACATTAAACCAATTTTTGTTAATAAACTTTTGTTAATTTGAGTTTTTTTCCGGTTTTTTGTTTTATATGTGTATAAACTCATGGTTTCATTTTAATAATTTTCATTTTGTTTTGTACTGTAGTTTTAATAAACGTGTGGGAAGCGTTTTTCCCACTTTTTTCATTTTCTTTAGTGTTTTTTTTTGCGTCTTGATAATTTTATTTTTTCAGCTAATATTTTATTAGCTTAGAGTTATTTGCACTATGTTACTTTTTACACATTTATATGTATGTCCAAACTGGCACAGGATCGCCATGTTAAATAAAAAGATGTTGTTTTCAAGTTGAATGTTAAATCTAGAATGTATGTCTCTTTATTTTTTTATCTTACTGTATCTTATCCTACGTTCTTACTTATTTTATTTTATCGTAAATACATGGCAAATCATTAAAGGAAATTCCACACAATTGGGATAAATACATTGAGATTCTTGAGCGTCTTCTCAAACCGTACACATAACGAATGATGTTATTAAAGGAGACGTTTAACTTTCTCTTACTTGCAGAGTCACAACTAGCGAAAAGTTCTCACCCGTATAATAGAACAGGAAGTAGGTATGTTTTAGCAAGAAAAATTCTTATTTTAATTGGGGTGTAGTGCTGAGAGGACCATATTGTACAAAAGTAATTTAGTTTCGAGTAAGGATCTGTCGATGGGAACATTCGTGAATATGATCGGGTTATCTCCATTAACGATGACGTCACTTCTATACCCACATTCCCATAATTCCGATTTAAGAATGTAGTAGTTGAGGAGGCTGTTTCCAAGACACGTATCTACGCCTCCTGACATACGGGAACCCCTGAATTTATATTTTCTCAATTGCACTTTTTACAATGATTATTAATTGTTCGTTCGCATAATTTAAGGAGCTCAGGTCGTTCTGATAACAGGAGAGGTAAAATCTATGTGTGAGTCTAAGCATTTCTGTTGTAATTCTCGCGTCAAACGTGGAATGGTCACATTCAGTATAGTACCTATATCGCTTAGACATTCGCCAGATGTCATCGTAACGTCCTTGCGTTCTACTACTCTCTAATAGCAGTTCTTACCGTACCGCTAACGGTCCTTTTCTCATGCATACATTTATTATTATCCAAAAATTTCAATTTACATTTCAGTCTAAATCTCGTTGCGTATCTGTACTTATGTAAGAGTTCTTTACTATTATTGTTTTACATTACAGCTTGCTGTATATTCTTTACTTATTTTAAATACCCATTACATTAATTTCTGGAAAAAAAAGGATTAAAACAGGATTAATACACTTATCTTACGAGCTAATTAAAACTACAGTCAAAGCCCGGTTTAACGAATGATATAATGTTCAGACCTTTCGTTTTTATTTTATAAAAAAACTGTGGTCCGCAATTTTAAAAACATAAAAATTTATTGTATTTATAATTTAGCGCAGAAATAAAACTTTAATTGATATTTTCACGTTTATTTAAGAATTGGTTTTATTTCTAATGATTTCATTAAAAATCATAAATGTACATAGGTGCATATACATACTTACTTATATTTGGATGCTATGAACATACATAGGTTTATTATTACATTTCATTCATTTCTTAAGAAATCTGTTATGGACGATTGCTTTAACGTACTTTGAAGTCCTCTTTGTATTGCTTCTTCTTGCAACTCCCTTAATACAAGTGATTTTGAAACATCCATTCTATTCCGATCACACCACATTATACAGGTTTCAAACCCTTTGATTGCATCTGAGTGTTTAATTTTTAGTTCCTCTGACTCGACAGGAATAACGTCACATTCATTTTCTTCACCTTCGATATCTGCATATTGAATAATATCCTCATTCCAATTGCTTACATCTTCTACATTAAAGGTTATCTGAAATTACGAAAGATATGGATAAACAAGTTTAAAATTAACCACATGGAACATACATTTGGATAAACAGCACTTAGTAAACGCACACTACGTCTACGTTGACCTAGTCGGGACAAAGGAATTTCGTCGTCTTCGTCAAAATTGTCGCTACTGATGATATAATTTTGTTCCAACAATTTTCAAGGCACTCTTTTTTATCTTTTGCCAAGCTAGATCGATCATGTAAGCTGCATCGTACAAATTAAGAGTTTTTAAAAAGTCAACGACAATTTCTGTTTTTGATGAAACAATTTTCTGAGTAAATGATTTCTGTAATGCATTTTTAAACTTCGGATGGCATTTTGGTCCATCGGTTGTATTAAGGGTGTTACGTTAGGTGGTAGGTAAAGCGTCCATATTTTTCCGTCTTTGGTTGTTTTGACTACCTCCTCTGCGGGCGGATGACTTGGTGCATTATCAAGGATAAGTAGTGGTTTTATGGGTAGATTTTTGCTTTTTAAAAATTGTTCAACCTTAGAAAAAAATAAAAACAAAAGTAAAACATTGTCACGAAAAATATATCTGAGCATAAAACCTACCTCTGGAACAAACATTTCAAAGAACCACATTTTAAAAATTGCTGAATTCATCCACGCATTTTTTGAATGGGTGTAATTCGTTGAAATAATCCTGTTTTTAAATGAGCGAGGTTTTTTGCTTTACCAATTAAGAACGGTTTTAATTTTTTTTGATCCGGATGCATTTGCACATAGAAGAACTGTTTCCCTTTCCTTGGATAACTTTCTACCAGGAACACTGGATTCTCCTGCATGGACAAGTGTCTTATCAGGCAGCAATTTCCAACATAAATCTGTCTCATCCGCATTAAAAATTGCATCTCTTGTTAAATTCTGGTCGCTTACTAAGTTATGGAAATGATTTTTAAAAGGCTGCACTAAATCTTGTCGAGCTGAAAGTTTTTCGCCGGTTTGCTTTAGCAAACTGATTCCATATCTTTTCTTAAAACGTGATAGCCAGCCATCACATGCATGGAAATCGGAGCCGCACATTTGATTATGGATTTTTAATGCCTTTGCTTATAAAACCATTCCATTGACGGGTATATGCTTGTTTCTTTGGCTTAAAAACCATTCGAAGAGAGCCTTTTCCATTCTTGGAAATTCACCTTTTTTAAGAGATCGCCGATTTTTTGTTCTATTGTTTGTAATTTTTAAATTTTCCACAATTTTATATTTAAGGTACATATTGAAGATTTTGGTATTCCATACTTTTGAGATATTACTGAAAGATTTACACCTTTCTTACATTCTTCTAAAACCTTTAAATAAGGAAAGAAGCCAAAAACACATACAAAAATCTAACGGCTCTGTAACGATTTTTTTATTTTCCTTTGTCATTCGTTAAATCGGGATTATTTTTTTTTTTTTTTTGCCATTCGCTATATAAGGCAGTTAATGTAAAAACTTGGCCATTCGTTACATCGGATATTCGTTAAACTGAGTATTCGTTATCCTGGGCTTTGACTGTATTCACCACCAACGCATAACTTTCGAATAAATCCGCTTAAATTACGTCACACATCTATACGACATTCGGCAGTTGGAAAAAACGTGCCCGTAGCGTTGGCAGTGAAAACACTGTGTAATCCCTGTCCGTGTCTAAACTTTCGGATATTCACCCTACAACGCAATATATATCTTATTGCGTAAAACTGCTCGACGTCAGAATCGCTACTTATCCTGACAACCCATTTGTAACTTCCCAATCTAATCAGACTGATAAAGCTAAGAATAATCTGAACACTACCCAGATACTGAAGTATCCCTTCTGACTCAAAAGAGATAGAAAGACCCTCAATGACGACCGTGAAAGGCCGAAGACCCTTAGGGCTATACGTATAAAAATTGACCTTTTGTCCTTCAAGTAACGTTTTTACGTTATTTGTCACGCCCTTACCTAATACCTTCACATTATAATTCTTATGACTTAACATTTTGTCGATGACCTCCACCATCTCCCCCACATTAGCGTCATATGTCGTAATAACTGGCACCGACTTACTTTTATCAGCCTTAATTTATTTTTCAGTTGTCGTTTTTGGCGTCAAGCTTGATTTTAAACTTGTGTTCTCAACCCTCTACTGCATGAGTATGTTTAAAATAAAGAGAAAAAATAAAACATAGTAGATATATGTTTATTAAGGACAATTTAATACGTTTATAACAAAAATTAAAAAATTCAATTAAAGAAAAGAAATGCAGCCATATATGGCTTTAAATGCACTTAGAGTTATTAAAAAAAAAACAAGTTATTCAGTTTGGAAACTTGTAAAACAGTTTCTTTTGTCATTGTAACATAAGAAAACGTTGCATTTTTCGCAAAAGGTGTATGACCGAAAAGAACAATCGTTTTGAAAAAGTTGGCGATTTTTCATCCATTTCGTCAAATGGCCTATTCCGTCAGCTCGTACTGACTGACCGCTAGTGGGTGTATTTTGTCTGCTTATTGATGGGGAATTCGATGGTGAGGAGTTGGGTCGACCTTTTTTCCTAGCTTTACCAGCTTTGCAAGGATGTTTAGATATTGCTAGTTGAAGCTAAACAACGACATATATTGTTTCGACTTACGACTCCACAGAATCCAAGAATTGACAACGCACATATTAATCATATGTAAAAAAATCTGCTTATACCACTTTTTTGTTCTCAGTTGTATTCGATAAAGCCCTAGCAAGGAATCTAGTAAATCAACGCCACCCATGTAATCACTATAAACGTCACTATAAACTGATTTCAATATGTCTCTTCTCTTTTTTACTGTAGCGTTTTTTTGTTGATATAGGGTGACATCCGACGTAGGTTGAAAGAATGTTTACCACTTTGTTTTCAAACCAACGAGCCCAAGTTCAACTCACTCAATAATATCAGTTAATTTTTCGACCATGCTTCCCTAGCCTAACTTATTTATTTCCTTTTCAGTTGGCATCTTGCAATTTGTTACGCGATTCAATCTTACTGTGCCTAAAGGCAATATACCATTTTCGGTTGGATATACTTGAAGTTTCGGACTGTTAAACCAATTATCAAAAAAAAGCTTAAAATTTTGTCCTTTTGGTATTGTAGCGGCAAATCTTGTTACAATGTTTTCACTTACTCCAATAGTTGTTGCTCCTTTAGGAAATGTGTCACTTTAAGCTCCGGCAATAATATCAAAATCGTAACTGAAGCCCGAAACTCCGCTAAGGACAAAATTTTTGAATCCCCATTTGTGGGGCTTATCTGGATCATACTGTTTGAAGTGATGGCGACACTTTGTGGGAATTATTTGTTCATCAACCACTAAATGTTCTTTTTGGGTACAAGAAGCAATCGTGCACGAATTTTATCTAACAATGGTCGAACCTTGAAGGGCTTATCAAACTCGAGTTTACCTGATGCTCTTATATTTTCATTGTTATTGAAATGTACAAATGTGCTGCGTACAAATTCTTGACCAATAAATGTATTCCAATAGTGTCTGGATGATGTCAGTTTTAACAAAGACATATTGTTATGCCTGAAAGACGTGTTACTAAAAATACTTTCAATCTTTTTTTTTAACTTACCTATAAACTGATCTAATTCGTTTCTAGTGATATTGGAGGCGGGTTTATTCACATCAACATGTAATGCAAATAAATTCGACTGGTCTACAATATATCCCATCAATTCGTCATTGAACAGAAAATTGAACATTTCCGCTGGTGTTTCCAGTTTCTCAATAAAGTCGGGAAGGTTCGTATCTCCTTCAAATGGAAAATTTTTACTTGAATAAGTAGGAAAACTACTTTCTTTTCATTGTCATCTGAGACATCGGTGTCCTCAGTTTTCGATATATAAATATGTTCCTGTCCTGATGGTTGGCCCATAAAGTCTTCTTCGTCTGTACCAGATATATATTCATCATCACTTCGATCGACATTATTAATGTCATTAACATATTTTAAATTGCCGTAAAATGATCGTGCATTCATTTCTATAATAATTGCATTGTATTTCATGGAAAGAATAAAAACCACATCTGTATAAATGGAAGTCAATTAAGTATATACCCTTAGTGCATTGAAGGCCATATGTGGCTTCGTTAGATTTTTAAAAAAATCTTCATCAAATACTTACTTTTCAGCTATATTGTATTTTCACTAGAAAAATAACTTCACTTTTTTTTCTATTTTTGTTCTTTTTTGTTTGCTCTTATATGTTTTTGCAAACTTGCACAAAATTCACACCAAAATTTACATTTGTTCTGCCACCTAAAGTACTCAAGAAAAACTACGGAATTAGTAGCTAAAACACACACTACAAATATTTAGCTTTG
This sequence comes from Phania funesta, assembly GCA_963932375.1. NCBI lineage: Eukaryota > Metazoa > Arthropoda > Insecta > Diptera > Tachinidae > Phania > Phania funesta. The sequence continues at coordinate 93,444,220 of OZ010653.1, read as the reverse complement.
CATTTGAGAAGAACATAAAGCATAGAAGATGACTAATATTATTCTCTTTCGATTAAGTACCGTTATTATATAAAAACAATGCAATAAAAGACAAAAACCATTCTTGGCGTTGTATGCGGTAGAGGGTCAACTACCTTCCCCTCGTATTGTCCCTTTAGCGGATTTCTTTGCAACTTCGGACCTATCAGATCTATCAGTCTTAGCATCTACTTCGGCATTTTGCAGTTCCACTTTATCCGAAAAACTCCAAGGCTAAGAGAGTCTTCCATTAGACCCTGCTCTTGTATTCTTAGACACCTCTCCAACTTCTTTTTCAAGCAATCTTCCGTTCGGCATCATCTAATCTCTCCATTATTCACTTCACCAACCCATCAAAGTTTTTACTGCCAAAAATTGCTTTTTCATTTTCGCTCATCATAAAAAGTTTAATAATACAGCTACTTTGCTAGAAATCGACTTGCTTCCTTCTACGGGCTTCTGCGAAATAATAATTATTATTTATTTTAAGCGTTTATTAGGCACATTAAATTAATTAGATTTACTTCAAGTATTTATTTTCAACGCTATATATGTTTTCACCAACAAAGCACAAGCTTAACTGATTGACCGCAAGATCATAAGAATTTGTAACATCAATTTTCAAGCTTTCAAAATATATTTTTTATTTAATTTAGTTAAATACTATAATTAACAATAACATTGTCAAAAGACATTTACGTTATGTTCCCCCGTCAGCTGTGACAGTCGGCCAAACTTCAAGGGTATCGTCCTGTCCAAAGCCGAAACCGCCTTCCGCACTCTTACTCCAAATTCATCCAGATGCTGGCCCCCGCCTGGCTTATACGCCTGGAAAAAACGAGTCGCCAGTAGGCGCTATCATCCGAAATCATTAAGCCATCAGAATCCACCAAATTCAAAATTTTGTAGCGAACTTGAAGTCTTACCGCTGCCTTAACATTCCTAAAGATCTGCACTAACCTGTTCAAATTCCCGAAGTCCGATTTCAAAATATTCCGTCTACCTGGCTTTTGGCATCTTCGTATTGTTCGTATTAGTCCTTTTTTCTGGTAAATGAAATTAAGAATATGCGAAGAGGTTCCAGTAGACCTCTACCTGCCATGGATACCTTTGGTATATATTATTCCATAGCACCTGAAAATGCCCTTCCCATTAATTCGACTCCATCATCAACTTCGGTTTCAGCCACGTTTCTTTCCAGCGGTAGCCCACACACCGAAACATTCACAGCTAATTTGTCAGTAAATCTACGCCTGTCCATCCTGTCATTGTCATACCTAGTCGTACCTGATCTCTCAAAGAACTCAATTGCCTTTTGAACCATACGACGATCCACTCGGTCAAATGTAATTGACCTATATATTGAGCTGCATGATGGCCTGCGAAACACACCATCCCGGCCAATATATGGCCGCAAACCCAGGCAAGCCACCAATATCTTTCTCTCCCATTTCTAACCTTCTCCATATGGGAGAAGGAAATTCCAAACCATGATGGAAAGGCATAGAAATAAGCAGTCGTATGACCTGCTGATACACCAAAAGGCGTACCGTCTTATCAAGACCTCCCCTTCATTTAAGTATCCCCTGATAGGCCGAGTATATCATTTTAGTTCGTTCTAAAACACTGTCTATGTGAGCGTAGTACTCAAAATTTTCATGGAAAGTGACACCAAGGTATTTTATTCTATCTGATGTCTTAATCATCTCTCCCCCGATCCTCAAAAACGGCACATATATAGGACCTGCCATTCGGGTATATGTATTTGCGTCTCCCCTTGAACATCATGGCTACCGTTTGTTGCAGATTCAGGTCGTCTTCATTTTTTGAAAAAGTCTCAATAAGGCTAAATATTGGTTCGTCCGATTATTAATCGTCCTTGCTCTAGCACCCGAGGCAGCTATCAGGATATCGTCTGCGTGTACAAGCAGCAGATCACCCTGGGAGGGCTGTGGTATGTCTGATATATAGATGTTGTAGAGTACAGGACTCAGCAATGACCCCTGTGGCACTCCGGAAGAAAGCGAACCCTTGTGAGAGGGGTCATCTTCAAGACGTACTCGAAATAAGGGTCCCTTAGAAAGTTACCGACCATTCTGCAGATGCTTGTACCAAATCCCATGTCTATCACCTTGTAGATTATTCCATCATGCCAAACTGTTTCAAAGGCTTCGGAAAAATCCAACCTGACAGCCATCGTAAGGCATCTTCTAATCAGACCCCTGGCAACATAGTCCATAAGCAACATCAATGCGGTAACAGGGAAATTGGCCTGTAGCCTCCTGTCTCACCAGGATTCGCTCTTGGTTTGGGTATCAGAACTACCACGGCTGCTCTCCACGCTTTCGGGAAGTAACCAATATTGTAGCAATGATTAAATATGATTGCTAAAAAGCACCATGCCACATAGTCCGTCTTCCTCAATACAAAATCGGGCACACCATCCACACCACTAGACCTCTTGTTTGATCTTTGCTTCAGCGCATTACCTACAGGTGTTGAGTCAATGAACCGAAGCCTATCGATGCTATCACGGTTAACGACCGTTCTCCCGTCTGCTGTTAAAGTCGTCCCAAACGTCGTCAAAGATGTAGTTCTATCAAGAGCCGAAATTGCGCCATGCACTCTCATGCCAAACTCATCCAAGCGGACGCCCTGTGCAGGCTGATTCACCTGAAAAAACGGACGGGAGGTTAGCCATGCCGAGACTACCAGAGATGATTGAGCCATTAGTGTTCAAAAAACATCGAATTGTAGTCCGAACATTATGCCGACTTTACATTCCTAAATGTCCTGTTATTAAATTTTTTCTCTCGTGAAATTTAGCCAAATGGCCACGTTCATAGACGGCAATAGAACTTTGTATTATCCTGTCTGAATTTCGCAAGTCCGCCTTCAAAATGTTACGTCTACCTAGTTTTAGCCGCTTCTTTCCGTCAATTAAATCGAGAATGGAGCTTCAATAGGACTTTGCCACCCGCAGACACTTCTGGTATGCAATTGTCCATAGCACCCTGGAACGCCCTCCCTCCCCATCGATTGTATACATTCATTAATTTCATTTACCGTCACATTTCTGTCCAGAGGCAAACCATACTCCGAAATATTCATGGCTAACTTGCTCATAAATCTTCGTTTGTTCATTCTGTCATAGTCATATTTAGTGGTCCCTTGTCAGGCAGTCATACGTGAAGATAACTATCTCTCGGCCTTGTGGTCGGATTTGTAATCCAAGGTCCGTAAGCCATTCGAACTGACTGGCCCGAAGGTTGCGTCCTCGCCTATAAATTCAAATAATAATTCTTATGCCGCGAGACAATTGAATTTGTATTTATAAAAATAATTTTAATCGTCCTATCCATCGTGTCGTAAAGTCATTAAAATGCCAAGCTTCTTCCTCAACTCCCCATTCTTTTGTACCAGGAAACCAATTTTTGGTCCGACATCATCTAACGTCTCCATTAATTTTGTATTCAGCTTGACCAAATCTTCAACATCTCTTTTCCCCAAGTTGGCTCCCCCAATTTCACTCCACTTCTTCCTCTTTTTTCCAGAGGTGGCTCCATCGTCATCAGCCATCACAAAAACTTAAAAGTAGCTACTTGCCAAGAAATCTACATGTTTGCCTCCCATGGGTTTCTAAAAATTAAGAACGATTTTTGTTTACCACAAAACTTAATATTTATTTTGAGCGTCTTAGAGCACTTTTTAAGGAATTAATTTCAAATAGTTATTTACTCTGACTCAGTGCTTACACTATAAAGCACACGCTCGAATAATCAATCATAATTTCTAACGTACTTTGTTAGGCTTCTTGTATGTAGGAAGATCGTTAGATCAAACGGCTGCTATTAATTTCCAGACTTTTGATGCCTTTCTGATGGGCTATGCCATTACATTCCAAAAGCGCGCATCCTCTTCGGACAATAGCATGATAGCACAGCGTTTCCTCAGAGCTTTTGATGTAAGTCGTTACCTATTTCCGGTTGACTTGCTACCGTTGAGATATGGTACTCGTCTATAAGAGGATGCATGCCCTTATTCTACTACAGGAGGGTAGACACCTTAAGTTTTAACAATGGGGCCCATTTTTCAAAAGTACAAATTAAAAATTTACAAATAATGTACTTTAAAAAAAAAACAATACTTTTAGAATTCTTGCTTTTTTAATTGTAGTTTACTTGTCAATTTGTAACTTGTCAAATTGTAACCTGTACAAAACAAAGCCAAATAGGCAACCGACAAACAAGATTGAATTGTTTTCGGCTTGTTTATTTTATGTCGTTTAAGGTATTATTACGAGTGTAAGATTGTTTTAACTGGTTTGTAAGGTATAAAATGTAGTTTAACAAACAATGTAAAATGAATTATTGGAGAACTATGAATTAACGTAGTGAATAAGAAATGTGACTTTAAAAACAATGTAAAAAAATGTTAGGAGAAATAAAGCATGAGAATTACAATAGTAATTATTTTCATCGTGTTTTTTTTTTAACTAACCTCTCATCACAGAATAAATGGTAGGTATATACTTCCCTGCAGCTGCCTCGTACGGAATGTGCCAAATCTTATTTTTCGTTTTGTTCACGTCGTAGAAAAAGTTAAAAATTTGATGCTTGCCGTTTTAAATTTTCAATAAAAACTGTAATTAAAATCGTTTTGGATGCGCAGTGTCATTTCAAACTAAAATACTCAGGATGGTTCAGTGCAGATATTGGCGATAAATTCCTCTTTTATTGGTTTCATCGCAACAAAATGGAAGAAAATCATACATCCTCGTACATGCATATGTATATGATTTAAGAAAGAAACATTTCAAAGAAAAAGCCAATTTTTCAATATATATTTCTGAAAATCACGATTATACTCCTCCCAGTTTAATGGTACCCACTCCTGCAGACACTGAACTATTTCGATTAAAAACGCCACCTGTTAGAAGAATGAAGGTATTTACAGTGACCATGCAAGCAATGTCTTAGAGAAAGAAAGTGATCAATACACATTTCGCAAACTTCTGCTGCATTAGCCGAAGTCTTTAGATGTGAACCATGACCGTCATTGTTGCCGTCAAAAACGGTCGAAGTTTACCTGGTTCCTGGTGTCAGTGAATGGTAACTGCAACCTGCTGTTGCGTTCGTGGAGTGGTTTCTAATGGTTGCAATGACACAATGAAAAGAAAAACCACTTTTTTCTCTTTTATTTGATAGGTTTATTTTAATCTTGATTATTTTAAGTTACAACCTTAAATTCTTCTTTTCTTTTACAGTCTCTTTTAATTTTTTATGGTTTCTTACCTGTTGGTAACTTTTGTGCGTCTCTTTTCTTACAAAATACGAAGGCAAGTGAAAACCAGGGATTGCCGGCGGCAAAAATTCCGTTGATCGCGCGTGCTCACAAACTACATTAGCATTGCCATATGTGGGACCACGAGACAGTAGCATGGAACTAACAGTCGCAATATGTATGTAATATGTATGTATGTATGATATGATAATAGTAAACCTGGGAACTACGTTTCCAATGTATGTGGTAAAACATTTTGAAATAATTCTCATTTACTGACATGTTTATATTATGTACCAAGGACTACAAGAGTCAATTGTGTGGAATATGAAATTTGCACTTAACTTAAGAGTCATCGAAAAGAATAATATCTAATTTGTAAAATATGGAAAGGGATTTATTCGTCAAACAAATCCTAGTTAAATAGAGTACTTATGTATTTGTAATTTAAAATTAAGAAATCTATGGTCAACAATAATTTTATGTGAACTTCTCATAGATATCAGGTGCGAACGAATTGTAACGGAAAACGCACTGCAAAAGTGTGTAATTATGAACGATTTTGAAAGAAAGTTACGCTTCTTTATGCACAAACCGCCCAGCATTTTTCTTCGAGCAGCTCTATGTCTTCTTTTACAAAATAATTTTATTGATTCATCAGGATGATGCTATACAAAAGCGTAGCGAAATGTGGAACAAATTCAATAAAATTATTAAAAAAAAAAAAAGAATTTTACTAAAGACAGAGCTTAGAAATTAAGTAAGTAAAAAATGTAATTTTGATCAATAGAAATTTACATTACATCCAAATCTAGTACTTATTAAATTTTGAGCAAAATCTAGTTGTTTTTCACTAATTTTTCCATACAAAACAAAATCTACTTCGTCACTAGATTTCAATAAAATCCGCTCAAAATCTAGTAGTGCTTAGTGATACAATTCTGGATTTCCCCTTAACATATCAAAATATACTACGATGTAAATGATTGAATTGTCAATAACACTACACAGAAGAAATTATTGTCCAATTTTTTTCAATTAAACCCTTTAATTGAAAAAATCAAAGTTTCAATTAATATTTTAATGTAATTAGTTAACTTTTTAATTATTTATAGACTTTTTCTGCAGAAAAAAGGTGCCAATAAGCATAAAAGTTGCTTTGTTCACGTTTTAGAATAGTCAATGCACAAAAAAAATTGTTCACGTTTTGGAGTGTTCACGTTATCGAGCGTATGTAGGATTGGACATTGACGACCACACCAACCACGCAAGGGTTAATACCAAACGGACAAATATTAAATAAACATACAGACAGAATCGCCAAATATTAAATAAATGCACAAGCAGAATAACGGGACAACCAAACTACATAATAGAAACATTCATACATAATATATAGAAAATCAAACGTAGGAGACAAAAAAGACAAGTAGGCATTAACAGAAGAGTAGTTGACGAGTCGTTGAAACGAAAAGACCAATTTTGTGGAAAAGAAAACCGGAGTGAAACAAAAAGAATGTTAAGTAAACTTGAAAATAACTAAAATAACGCAGCAGTTGGGGACCGTCAAATTTCTACGTTATAGAGAAAATTCATTATAAAGAAACTGCAGAAAATTTTGACTTTAAATTTTTTTATGTAGAAAATATATGTATTATGAAAAAAAATTATATGTATTAGGAGAAGAACATTTTTTTACATGAAGGCATTTAATTTTCTTTTGTTTAAATGTAGAAAAAATATATATTAAGGCAAGATTTTATATGGTGTTAAAGAAAGATGTAATTTTCATTTGCTTTTGATATTTCCACTTTTCTTCGTCAACAAAGTCTTCACAACGATTAAGAAGGGAAAAAATAACCCCAGGTACATTGTTTCGAGATTCCAAAAAGGTTCGTATCGTGTTAAAAGACGAGTGCACTTGGGGAAAATGAAGGCAATTCTGAAACATTTTGTTCTCTGTCAGATTCTTCATCGTCTGATTCTAAAAGAACATTAACTTCATAGTAACTGGATAAAATGCTTTGTAGAATATCTTCATCAGAACGACACTCCATGGTGATTATTTCGCAATCAACATTTACATAATCTTCAACCGCTACACCTTCAATATTATTGCTGTGTGCATATTCCAACCATAACTCTGACAGATGGGAATTATTTTGATCTACTATATCTGCAGTTTCTGTAGAATTTATAAGAAATCTAGCTTTCTTAAAACAGTTATGAATTGTTCCACTTTTGACATCTGAATTCCACGCTCTGGTTAAATTTCGGACTGCATCAAGTAAATTAATAGCTACTGGATCTTCATTCGCGTTGTAATTTAAAATTTTCTGTAGAATACGTTTTCTGTAATGATGTTTTAATTCTGAATAATTCCTTGATCCATTGGTTGTAAAGATGATGTCATGTTGGGAGGGAAGAATACAAGATTGATATTTTTTAGCCTATTTTGGTCTGATTTGGAGTGTGCTGGAGAATTGTCAACAAAAAGCAGAATTTTCCTCTTTTGAGCATCAAATTTTTTGTCTAGGCTTATGAGCCATTTCTCGTATAAATCGGTAATCATCCATGATTTTTGGTTGCTCTCATAGTCCACTCCAAGATTTTGTAGACCCTTAAAGCAGCGCGGATTTTTGGCCTTTCCAATAACAAGCAGCTTAAGTTTTTCTGTCCCAGTCATGTTGGAACCCACCATTACGGCAATTCTATCCTTGCTCTTTTTTCCTCCAACACATTTTTCGTTTTTAAATGCAAGTGTTCGGGATGGTAAGCATTTATAAAACAGGCCTGTTTCGTCTGCATTAAATATATCATTATGATCGTATTGTTCGATTATGTTCGGCAAAACGTTATTAATCGAATCATTGCGAGTTTGGATATTTATGTCACCGCTCTCTCCACAGACAACTCTTCCAGCAATATTGTCTTTTTTTTAAATTTATCAAGCCATCCAACACTCGAAATGAAATCGGAATGGCCCAATGACTCTGCAAATTCAATTGCCTTTTCTTGAATTATTGGTCCGGAAAGAGGAATGTTTTTATGCCTTGCAGCTGTTATCCACTTAATCATAGCTTTGTCAACATCGGCATACTCACAGAATCTTGCTTTTCGAAATTTGCCATGTGCAATAGATGAGCTTCTAGCTTCTTCAATCTTGTTTTTATTTTTTAAAATAGTTGAGAGAGTGGTGGGGGAAATTTCAAACTCCAAAGCAATGTCCTTCTTTTTTTTTATGCCCTTCTCAACTTCAGATATTATAAGACACTTTTGTTCTAACGATAGACATTTACGTTTTGCCATCTTTCAATTTACGTCCGATCAATACAAAAATCACTTGAAACTGAGATGTTGTGTACGTACGTAGTATGTATGTGTATGTAGGTGTGTAAACTTATGCCACTGTTTTCTTTTTTATGTGACAGTCGTAGCAAGCGTTGAAAATGTAACGTCTTTTACAGTTATATTTTCTGTGACTAAATTGATGCTAAAAACTTCGCAATAGAGAGATTATTTAGTGTGAAAAATTCTATTTAGGTCTTAAAAAATTGTACGTTACAGAGAGAACTTCGCTATAGGGAAGTTCGTTATAGGGAGATCAAAATGTATGAAAATACTCACAAGAATGCTGTGTTCACGAATTTAATTTGTTATGGAGAAGATTTCGTTATAGAGAAGTTCGACTGTATATAACTCCAAGAATAACTCCAGGAAAATACTTAGAAGCTGAGAAGCTGCCGGTTTCGTGTATTCTGGCCACAAGTCAAAGATTTCTGAGGTAGTTTTACACTCAGATACTTGCTTACAACGAAATGCCGCGCATTTTCTCCAGTATATATCGAAATCGTCCGCACTAATTTCGTCGCCTCTAAGTATTTGCACAAAAAAGGGGTAATCTTGGGACGGCTGTATAAAAATACAAAATAGTGTTATTAAAAGTTTATACTACTTAATGGTTATTTGACAAACAACTTACCATATTGCATCTTTTCTTCTGCAGAAGATTCCTGTTGCTTGAAAGCCTCTTTGGACATTCGTTTTAAATTTGCTAACTTATTGTAGATCTTTCCCCTTTTTCCGTTAGTATAAAAAGACTAAAAAATAAAAATAGTTTGGGTATATTATTATTGTATAACAAATAATTTGGAGGCAAATAATTACCAATTCTTCTGATGAAAACAAAGAGCAAATTTGTTTTTCCAACTCAGCACAGTCAGATAGCGAACTGTCGCAGCCATTTAGATTTAAGTACTTTGTTATCGTACTGATTATTAAAGTCCTGTGCTCTTCCTCTTTAAATATTAACGCATTTACACCAAATGTTTCTTAACATTGAAAGATTTTCTATATGACCAGAAAAAATTTTATTACACGCACGCGCAAAAGGTATCTATGACAACTTTATATAATAAATTCTTTCACAATACTAAATTTTCTTTTTATGCGTTGATGAAAGGGGATGTCATATTTTTTCCACCAAATTCGTCAAATTCAATGTTAAAAAGTCGCCAAAATAATATTTATATATTTTTTAAAATAATTTAAATAAATAACGTACTGTTTCATCATATATCACAACACCACTCAATTTTTTTTTAAATTTCTGAACATTTATTTTATTTTTGAACAATTTTATAAAGAAATTCCATTCACCTTCAAACTTTGCTATTCACTTACCTGTATTAATTCGCCTTATTATGCATAGTACTGAAATAATTTTTCACTTGGTTTGCTAAAATATATGATAGCAAGCCTAATAGTTTACGATTAAATTTATCCGTAATTTCGGAGAGACAATTTAAATTGAAAACTCTGCCAAGAACCGTTTTCTATTTTTTACATTTTTATGGTATACACATTATACTGATTTATATTATACGTATATTCATATCAGTGATGTGATTTGTGGTACAATTTGATTTTTTTTTACCCTTGATGTTGAACCCTTTTTTGGTAATTATATACAAATATCTATAATTAAATATGCAACTACATGACAATAGACAAGACCATTTTTGGTTTGTTTTACAATTAAGGCTCACATTATAAATTTTTTTTATATTTTACCATTTTAATAAAATCTGTAAGTATAATAATACATATTGTATAATATTTAGTACTATACTTAATTAAAGTTAATTGCAGAAATGTAATAAAAATCTATATTACATAGGTAAGTGTTGATTAAAAATATGAATAGAGACAATTACTAATAATTTTATTAATATATATAGATAATTGAAATATAAAAAAAAAATTATATAATTAATGGAACTGTTTCAGTCAATCGACACAATACCTATTAACACTTAAGTCCCATCACTGGTATAATCATTTTGAAACAGTGTTGTGTGCTTATATTAAACAAACTTGAAACAAGCGTTTATGTAAAATAAAATCACTAGTTTGTGTATTTTACATTAAAATATGTCTTTTTGTTCACTTTTATGCTTATTGGCACCTTTTTTCTGCAGAAAAAGTCTATAAATAATTAAAAAGTTAACTAATTACATTAAAATATTAATTGAAACTTTGATTTTTTCAATTAAACCCTTTCTATTATATTAATAAAATTATTAGTAATTGTCTCTATTCATATTTTTAATCAACACTTACCTATGTAATATAGATTTTTATTACATTTCTGCAATTAACTTTAATTAAGTATAGTACTAAATATTATACAATATGTAGTATTATACTTACAGATTTTATTAAAATGGTAAAATATAAAAAAAATTTATAATGTGAGCCTTAATTGTAAAACAAACCAAAAATGGTCTTGTCTATTGTCATGTAGATGCATATTTAATTATAGATATTTGTATATAATTACCAAAAAAGGGTTCAACATCAAGGGTAAAAAAAAATCAAATTGTACCACAAATCACATCACTGATATGAATATACGTATAATATAAATCAGTATAATGTGTATACCATAAAAATGTAAAAAATAGAAAACGGTTCTTGGCAGAGTTTTCAATTTAAATTGTCTCTCCGAAATTAGGGATAAATTTAATCGTAAACTATTAGGCTTGCTATCATATATTTTAGCAAACCAAGTGAAAAATTATTTCAGTACTATGCATAATAAGGCGAATTAATACAGGTAAGTGAATAGCAAAGTTTGAAGGTGAATGGAATTTCTTTATAAAATTGTTCAAAAATAAAATAAATGTTCAGAAATTTAAAAAAAAATTGAGTGGTGTTGTGATATATGATGAAACAGTACGTTATTTATTTAAATTATTTTAAAAAATATATAAATATTATTTTGGCGACTTTTTAACATTGAATTTGACGAATTTGGTGGAAAAAATATGACATCCCCTTTCATCAACGCATAAAAAGAAAATTTAGTATTGTGAAAGAATTTATTATATAAAGTTGTCATAGATACCTTTTGCGCGTGCGTGTAATAAAATTTTTTCTGGTCATATAGAAAATCTTTCAATGTTAAGAAACATTTGGTGTAAATGCGTTAATATTTAAAGAGGAAGAGCACAGGACTTTAATAATCAGTACGATAACAAAGTACTTAAATCTAAATGGCTGCGACAGTTCGCTATCTGACTGTGCTGAGTTGGAAAAACAAATTTGCTCTTTGTTTTCATCAGAAGAATTGGTAATTATTTGCCTCCAAATTATTTGTTATACAATAATAATATACCCAAACTATTTTTATTTTTTAGTCTTTTTATACTAACGGAAAAAGGGGAAAGATCTACAATAAGTTAGCAAATTTAAAACGAATGTCCAAAGAGGCTTTCAAGCAACAGGAATCTTCTGCAGAAGAAAAGATGCAATATGGTAAGTTGTTTGTCAAATAACCATTAAGTAGTATAAACTTTTAATAACACTATTTTGTATTTTTATACAGCCGTCCCAAGATTACCCCTTTTTTGTGCAAATACTTAGAGGCGACGAAATTAGTGCGGACGATTTCGATATATACTGGAGAAAATGCGCGGCATTTCGTTGTAAGCAAGTATCTGAGTGTAAAACTACCTCAGAAATCTTTGACTTGTGGCCAGAATACACGAAACCGGCAGCTTCTCAGCTTCTAAGTATTTTCCTGGAGTTATTCTTGGAGTTATATACAGTCGAACTTCTCTATAACGAAATCTTCTCCATAACAAATTAAATTCGTGAACACAGCATTCTTGTGAGTATTTTCATACATTTTGATCTCCCTATAACGAACTTCCCTATAGCGAAGTTCTCTCTGTAACGTACAATTTTTTAAGACCTAAATAGAATTTTTCACACTAAATAATCTCTCTATTGCGAAGTTTTTAGCATCAATTTAGTCACAGAAAATATAACTGTAAAAGACGTTACATTTTCAACGCTTGCTACGACTGTCACATAAAAAAGAAAACAGTGGCATAAGTTTACACACCTACATACACATACATACTACGTACGTACACAACATCTCAGTTTCAAGTGATTTTTGTATTGATCGGACGTAAATTGAAAGATGGCAAAACGTAAATGTCTATCGTTAGAACAAAAGTGTCTTATAATATCTGAAGTTGAGAAGGGCATAAAAAAAAAGAAGGACATTGCTTTGGAGTTTGAAATTTCCCCCACCACTCTCTCAACTATTTTAAAAAATAAAAACAAGATTGAAGAAGCTAGAAGCTCATCTGTTGCACATGGCAAATTTCGAAAAGCAAGATTCTGTGAGTATGCCGATGTTGACAAAGCTATGATTAAGTGGATAACAGCTGCAAGGCATAAAAACATTCCTCTTTCCGGACCAATAATTCAAGAAAAGGCAATTGAATTTGCAGAGTCATTGGGCCATTCCGATTTCATTTCGAGTGTTGGATGGCTTGATAAATTTAAAAAAAAGACAATATTGCTGGAAGAGTTGTCTGTGGAGAGAGCGGTGACATAAATATCCAAACTCGCAATGATTCGATTAATAACGTTTTGCCGAACATAATCGAACAATACGATCATAATGATATATTTAATGCAGACGAAACAGGCCTGTTTTATAAATGCTTACCATCTCGAACACTTGCATTTAAAAACGAAAAATGTGTTGGAGGAAAAAAGAGCAAGGATAGAATTGCCGTAATGGTGGGTTCCAACATGACTGGGACAGAAAAACTTAAGCTGCTTGTTATTGGAAAGGCCAAAAATCCGCGCTGCTTTAAGGGTCTACAAAATCTTGGAGTGGACTATGAGAGCAACCAAAAATCATGGATGATTACCGATTTATACGAGAAATGGCTCATAAGCCTAGACAAAAAATTTGATGCTCAAAAGAGGAAAATTCTGCTTTTTGTTGACAATTCTCCAGCACACTCCAAATCAGACCAAAATAGGCTAAAAAATATCAATCTTGTATTCTTCCCTCCCAACATGACATCATCTTTACAACCAATGGATCAAGGAATTATTCAGAATTAAAACATCATTACAGAAAACGTATTCTACAGAAAATTTTAAATTACAACGCGAATGAAGATCCAGTAGCTATTAATTTACTTGATGCAGTCCGAAATTTAACCAGAGCGTGGAATTCAGATGTCAAAAGTGGAACAATTCATAACTGTTTTAAGAAAGCTAGATTTCTTATAAATTCTACAGAAACTGCAGATATAGTAGATCAAAATAATTCCCATCTGTCAGAGTTATGGTTGGAATATGCACACAGCAATAATATTGAAGGTGTAGCGGTTGAAGATTATGTAAATGTTGATTGCGAAATAATCACCATGGAGTGTCGTTCTGATGAAGATATTCTACAAAGCATTTTATCCAGTTACTATGAAGTTAATGTTCTTTTAGAATCAGACGATGAAGAATCTGACAGAGAACAAAATGTTTCAGAATTGCCTTCATTTTCCCAAGTGCACTCGTCTTTTAACACGATACGAACCTTTTTGGAATCTCGAAACAATGTACCTGGGGTTATTTTTTCCCTTCTTAATCGTTGTGAAGACTTTGTTGACGAAGAAAAGTGGAAATATCAAAAGCAAATGAAAATTACATCTTTCTTTAACACCATATAAAATCTTGCCTTAATATATATTTTTTCTACATTTAAACAAAAGAAAATTAAATGCCTTCATGTAAAAAAAATGTTCTTCTCCTAATACATATAATTTTTTTTCATAATACATATATTTTCTACATAAAAAAATTTAAAGTCAAAATTTTCTGCAGTTTCTTTATAATGAATTTTCTCTATAACGTAGAAATTTGACGGTCCCCAACTGCTACGTTATTTTAGTTATTTTCAAGTTTACTTAACATTCTTTTTGTTTCACTCCGGTTTTCTTTTCCACAAAATTGGTCTTTTCGTTTCAACGACTCGTCAACTACTCTTCTGTTAATGCCTACTTGTCTTTTTTGTCTCCTACGTTTGATTTTCTATATATTATGTATGAATGTTTCTATTATGTAGTTTGGTTGTCCCGTTATTCTGCTTGTGCATTTATTTAATATTTGGCGATTCTGTCTGTATGTTTATTTAATATTTGTCCGTTTGGTATTAACCCTTGCGTGGTTGGTGTGGTCGTCAATGTCCAATCCTACATACGCTCGATAACGTGAACACTCCAAAACGTGAACAATTTTTTTTGTGCATTGACTATTCTAAAACGTGAACAAAGCAAGAAAGCTCTATAACGTGAACTATAAACGTTACATAGTTAACATTGAGTTCAAATAATTCTGATCTTGGGGAATCCCCTAATAGTAAGTTATTCGTTTTTTCGTTGTTATGTGTAACACACAAAGCATTTTAGTCGCCCCTTGATGTGCAACACCGTCGACCTCCGTCACAGTTTAAGTCCTGAGATTGAATGTACGTTACCGACCGTTCAGGAATGGAACATTGGGGATAACGATATTGAAGAGGAGGGCGAATCCAACGATGCTGACTGCACCTCAGAAGTATCGGAGAACATTAAACCAAGTGAAGCAGTCCAAATTTTTAACAAAGCGGTACAGAGGGCTAGCCATGAAGACGTCGATCAAAGTGATATGAATGTACTGAGACGTCTAAGAGAGAAAGCTGTGTTTAAGTTGTTAGAAAAACAGAAGATACAAACATATATGACTGATTTTTTTAAATAAATTCTGCTACGCACAAATTAACAATAAAATATGAATTTAAATATGTAAATTTATGCATATCCCCTTCATACTTATTTGGCATTCGAAAACGTGAACACTTTTGTTAACGTGAACTCCCTTGGTTTTAATTAGTTCACGTTATCGATACCATATATCGATATCGATATATATATATATATATATATGTATAACAATAAAATTTATAGATTATTATAGACTTTGCTTTGAAATATCCAACTGCAAAGCGTATTAATGATATGTGGCCACAAGCAGGACATAATCACCCTTATCGTGGTTGGCGTAGGCGTTTTTAGACGAATGGCGTATTTACAATTCAATGGTATCGTGGAAGTTTTACGCCTACGCCAATTTTGTAGAAGAGTCGTATTGTAACAGAATACCTAATTTTATTTTATTATGAAGAACCCTGTTATTAAAATGTCAACAATTCAAAGCTGATTACAAAATAAGAAAAAAATTTCAAATACCTATGTACATGTATGTATATATTCTTTTACGCGGGTAACGATAAAAACTTTCAATTTTTTCAACAAATAGGTATGCTGAGTATTGGTTTTTATTCATCTTCAGAAGATGAAGAAGACGTTGTTAATTCAGAGGCATGCTTAAAAAAGCATTTAAGGCAGCAGTGCAATATTTCTTTGCCTGACAAAAAGTAAGTTGTGTTGTATTTATTTATTAGTTGGTTACAACTTAAACATTTTTTTTAGATTTGTTAGTTATTTTAGGCTTAATAAAACGGCCTTTAAATATGATCTTCGAACAATTTCATCAAGATTAAAAGAACCCACATTAATTCCACCAACTTAGAAAATTGTGCGGGAGTGGTAATTTTTATACTAAAATAAATAAAAAAACACTAAAATTTAAATAAAAAACTTTAAATATAGTTTTTATTCATCTAACATTTTATTTGACTTCATTTTTAAAAATATCTCAATTATCAAACTCTGTCGTGAGCAAAAAAGTTAACGACAGTTGTTTGTAATTTTGACAGGCAAATACGCCCTTTGCGATACCGTTTTAGTAATAGATTTGCAAAGAGTGTCGTATACGCTGGCGTTTTTGCCAACCGCGATACCATTTTGTAAAAACGCCTGTAAAACGCCAAAAAACGCCACAAAATTGCCAACCGCGATAAGGGTGAATATCATAAGCATTCTTAAAAGCAAGTCAGGCTGTTCATTGCTTTTTAAAGATCTGCAAAAAGCTGAATCGAACAATGAAGGTATTATTTTACCTTCATTTAGAAATCAAGTTAAAGTTAAACATAATTGTTCACAATATCATTTCTTATAATATTTATTTCAAATATTCTATTAATATTTATTTAAAACACTGTATTTTAGAATCGAAGACGTTTGCTACACTTTGGCATGTCCACAAACTTTTCCCTCCTAAACAAACCTTCAAAACCACTCCAAATGGAGAGAGCTTTGCTTTACTTGCTGATTCAAATGAAGATTGGAAACTAAATTAAAACTTCTCCAGTTACAAGATCGCAGTATCCAGCCAAGACTTCTTGTTATAAGTCAAATTTATGATATTAAGACCACTTATGTATACTTTGATAAACTAAGGTTTCCAATTTTAACTGCTTTAGACGCGCTTGATCTTTTGTTCAAAATATTTTTTGTATTTAATATTCAATTTCCTCAAGAATCCGAAGTTTTTTTTTGTTCAGTCTGTATTTGATGACATGCCAACATCAAAAAAATTTACAAAAGTTTCTGCATTAGAACATGAAATTTTTAATATGTAAAAACCCAAAAACTTGCATTTAGTGTATTTTTCAATGTTGCATCAATGTAAAGTAGTATTATATATGTATGTATAATATTAATTTGATTGAATAATTTTTAAATTACAAAATTGTTGAAAATTAATATTCAAAGAAAAAAAATTAAATTTAAATATACCTTTGTAAACAATAATAATAATATTATTACAACAACAATTCTATTATTACATGAAAAAATTATATTTAGTGAAACCTGTTTTACTTAAATGAACATTTAAATGTATGTACATACATATGTATTTAATATGTTTATATGGAATTATTTAATTTCAGAAAAAGGACTTAATAAAAATGAATATCGTTAATAAAATTTTTAATTGTTTTTATTTTAATCAAATTCCAACAAAAATTTAAATGATTAAAAAACAAGGGTTACTTGAAAAATTTTTATTTTTTAATTAATTACTTTATTACTATTATTAAAAGTTTAATTGAATACTTCAAGAAAATTTCATTAAAACTTTAATTATAGATATTAAAAATTAATTAAAAACATTTTTAATTAATTTACATACAAAAAATTTAATTGTTAGTAACAATTTCTTTACTGGTGCAAATCTAAATAATTTTTTAATTGATATTGAGAATTTTTTAATTGAAATTTATTTTGATTTTTTTCTGTGTATGTCTGGACTAGCCGTAAACTTGCACATTGAGCATAATTTTTTGTCTGCCTTGGAGAGACGAACAATTGTTCGCACAACTCTGTCATGCCAGTACATAAACAAAATACACAGGCAAAATATTAAGTATGTGTGTTTGTCCCCTTGTATACACCCGTACATAAACTATGCTAAAAGCATCCATACAATATCGATGAAAGACAAAAAATTATGATTAAACTGCCGATACACCAAACGGCGTACCGCCTTATCAAGACCGTTTAAGTACCCCTGATAGGCCGAGTAGATCGTTCGTTTAGTTCGTTCTAAAACACTGTCTATGTGAGCGTAGTACTCAAAATTTTCATGGAAAGTGACACCAAGGTATTTTATTTTATCTGATGTCTTAATCCCGATTCTCAAACACGGCACATAGGACCTGCAATTCGGGTATATGTATTTGCGTCTCCCCTTTGAACATCATGGCTACCGTTTTTTGCAGATTCAGGTCGTTCTAGCACCCGAGGCAGCTATCAGGATATCATCTGCGTACACAATTAGATCACCCTGGGAGGGCTGCGATATGTCTGATATGAAAATGTTTGTAGAGTACAGGACTTAGCAATGGCCTCTGTGGCATTCCGGAAGAAAGGGAACCCTTGTGAGAGAGGTCATCTTCAAGACGTACTCGAAATAAGAGTTCCTTAGAAAGTTACCGATCATTCTGCAGATGCTTGTACCAAATCCCATGTCTATCAGCTTGTAGATTATTCCATCATGCCAAACTGTTTCAAAGGCTGCGGAAAAATCCAACCTGACAGCCATCGCTCAATGGTTTTTTTTTCATTTTTTCAATTTTATTTTGTTAAGTATTTTATAATTTTGTTGATTTTTAATTTTTAAACACCCTAGTTAGATAAAAAAAAAATTTAACTTTAACATATGGGGCAACACTGTTCTGTTTGCGCGCTGTTAAAGTCAGCTGATTATGTATAATACGTTTTGTTTGAAATTGGCTTGAAAAATTTAAAATTTTGATTGTTTGTTTTGGCGAAAATTTACACAAAAGTGAAAAGGATTAATATGGAAAGCAATTGTCCAGGTATGTAAAAATATGGTTTACCAATGTTTGTGTCGTTGTTATGTATTTTTGTCCAATTATACCGTGTTTTGTTTATGTTTATATTTAAAATGAGCTTAACAAGTGTAGTTGTGTTTCGTGGCTGAGTACTTTTACATGGCAAAACGTTGCAAAAAGTTGTAACTGAGAAGTTATTAACCAAATTGTGCAGATTAATAAGAAACTAATCCTTTTTGTCCGAATCCACACGTTTTAGAAAAAATCAAATTTTTCTAGTACAATATGTGTTTAGTCGTGCTGACCTGGTTGACATTTGGAGCAACAACAATCGCTCAGGAGACGGTATACAAAAGCACATATTGGAAAGCATTGCACAAAAACGTTTAAATAACGAGAACATTAAATCAATAAATGAAAAAGTGAAAGCCTTCGTTAATTATATAAATAAACACTTGCCGAAGTGTAATTCAACTCTAGAAAGATTTAAGGGAAAGCACTCAAAATGGCTTGCCAAAAGCATATTAATAGAAATCACTGGTCATTATGCGTTAGCAAATAAAGTGGGTCGCCCAAAATGTGATTACGAAAGCGCTGGTCCTCGTCTGAAAAGAAAATTAGCCGCGGAACTTTCAGAGGAGAATAACAACTTATCTCCCTTACTCATACATGCTGTCACAGTTTCAGCTAAAAAATCAAATGAAAAAGATTTGGCTGTTGTTTTGAAAGCAGCTGGGAGTTGTGAGAGTATTAATGAAATAAAAAAGAAGCTTTTTGCGGATGAGCCCAAAAAAATGTCAGCTGACGGTGCACTTGAATTTACATATATTGGAAAATGGATTCACAAAAATTCAGTATATATATATACAACGAAATTCAAAAATTTACGGTTGTGATATATACCCAGCATATCCGGCCGTACTTAAATCTAAATTAAAACTCAGGCCAAAAGGAATTGCATATTTCGAAAATAAGGCACATGTATCATTACAAAATCTTTTGGATCATACATCTTCCCGCATTCTCGAAATGCAGCACGAGGTCCTAGAAACACTGTTCGTTACTACGATTGTCCCTTTGAAATTGATAAATGAGACGCAACAAATTATTTGGCTCAATAAGACTCCGCAATCTGTTAGATTTTGCCGACCAGTGAAGATTGAATTCCTTAAGGAAACTACCGCCCACATATTAGCTGAAAAGGAAAATTTGGATGCTCAGATTCGCAGCATGCAAATATATTTGTATAAATTTAAAGACAAATGTATATATGTGGAATATACTGGACACATGACACTAATAGATGGGAAAGTCCTAAACATATTGTCAGGAACCAACTCTTGTCAGTCTTGCCCTATCTGTGGAGCGAAGCCAAAACAATTGCTCGAAATTAAAGATATAACCTCGAAGGTTTTCATGGCTAAGGCACACGCTCTCCAATATCGAATCAGTCCTTTACACGCTTGGATCCGCTTTTTGAGTTTGTTTTAAAAATCTCATATAGAATTGAGCTTAAGAAGTGGCATGTCAAGGACTGCGACAAGCTTAAACTAATAGCAAGAAAAAGACTGCTACAATTAAAAATGATGGACGAAATGGGCCTAAATGTGTGTTATGATGGCAACACTGCGAGAAGAGCATTTTCTAATGCAGCTTTACTGTCATCTATTCTTGATTTTGATTATGATATTCTACAAAGTTTTCATACCATTTTAACAACAATTAACTGCGAGTACGATATAAATTCGGAAAAGTTTAAAGCCTTCTGCACTAAAGTGGCCATAATGAGGCGTCAGGAAGGTTTCGTGGCCGGTAAAAGAGATAAAGATGGTCTTTTTTTGATTGGAACGTGCAAGAGAACAAGGAAAAGTTGTGGTGTGGCGGTAGAAAAAAAAGTACAGCCAGTGAAGTGCAAAGTACAAAATAAATAGATTAAATACATCTGCAAGCTGAAAAGTGATTTATTTACAAAGAAAAAAAATCAACTTAAAGACTAGAAATAAAATTAAACGTTAAACTAAATATGAGAAATTAGAAAAATTAAAACTAATTCAAAATATTAAATGAAAGCCTACAATTAAAATAAAACTAAAATTAACAAATCCACCAAAAGTTAAATCAATCCACTACTCGCCACGTCAACCACCATTCGCCACCACAGCCACAACCAACGAGCGAGGAGCAGCCATTGAATACACCGGCCATCAGGCGGTGCGAGGTATCTGCGGTAGTCGACAACCGGACCATACTACGGACGACCTACGAACATTAGATACATATATATATGTTTAAGTTTTTGCTATTTCGTGTTAGAGAATTGAAACAAACCGAGAATAAATCATTCCTCTTGGTTAGTTGCAGCAAGAGTGCGCGGTTAGGGTTGAGCTCAAACCTAGGTAATCGTCTCGCGGTTAGGGAAATTTGAGTGTCTTTCTTCTAAAACGAAAAAGAAAAAAAAGAAATATATATATAGTTAGACAAGAAAAGTTGTTTGTAGACTTACTCCACTAGACGAATCATCGGCCTTCCGTAAGACTCCGCCAGGTTGAGCAGTCGTAGTAGCAATCAGAAGTACAGCTGTCATCAAGAAAATTTAAGTTTAGCACTAAAAGAAAGAAATTGAAATTAAATACAGATTTAGAGCCAATTCGCCTATTGATTAAATATTAAATTGTAAAAAACCAAAAATATTAAATCGAATTATATAAAGAATTATTAGCTCTAATTCACTTGTGTAAATAATAAAATTGCAAAATTTAATTTAATCATGTTTTTGAATTTAGAATTTAGTTTTAATTAGAAATCAAAATAAAACAAATGTTAATAGGTTGTAATCTATTTTAATTTAAAATCAAACATTTTTTTATTTAGCATGAAGTGCTGAGCGAAGGGAATAAGCGGTAAGTAGGGGAAAGACAAGTAGCAAGGTGTACAATTAGGGGCATCCAAAGAAAATGAGTTAAGATGCCATGGAGAGGTTATATGACCTCTAGTGGGAGGGACATTCATTGGGCAAAACACCAGCCCAGGGAGTTCTCGTGCGGGTGTGCGGACAGGTAGGCGACCGATTTGCTTCGGGCTCCATATTATATTTTTTTTCTTTTTACTTCGTATTTAAAGTTTGCTGGTATGATTTTTTGTGTAGCTACTGATAGTTTCCAGACAGATTTGGCAAGAACCACCCCGAACGGCGAGCCCTAGCCGGTGCTATACGCCAGCATACCAGCGCAACCAAATGTCTGGTAATCATTGTTTTCTTCACTGCATGGTGAATTGAAACATCCGTCTTATTGCAAAGCAGCTGCTACAGATCCATCGATAGTTCAGATCCGTTGCTGTCCAGTACCTATTTAGAAGTACGACAAAATATAATTAAAAAAACCCCATACCAGCAGAAGTTATATCTCTGTTACAAGCAGCACATTTAGAAATTCAAAGCGAAAATGATGATCCAGATTCCACACAGAATTCATTCGACGAAGAGTATGAAGAACAGGATGGACTAGAGGTTATTGCTTCAGAAGATGAATATTTTGAACCAGAAGAAAATAGTAAGTAACATCATCATACTTATTTCAGATTTTGTAAAATGTATACATATTTACTTTTAGAATGAAGGACTAATCAGCAGACAATAATAAGAGATGAATACTGAAATTTGAATTTGTATAATTATAATTTTTTTTTTTCATCAAATATAATAGAAAATTTAAAAATAATATTTTTAATGGAAACGTCAAAAACCTAGTTGCATGTCAGCCAGATCGGCTATAAGACAGCTATATGAAATAGTGCCCCAAATCATATGAAACTTGGTAAGTCATCTTGGGAACATAAAAAATGTATACAAAACAAATTTCAATTCAATAGCTTTAAAATTAGTGTTTATGCAAAAAAAAAAAAAATTAAAAAAAACCATTGTGCATCGTAAGGCATCTTCTATTCAGACCCCTGGCAACATAGTCCGTAAGCAAGATCAATGTAGCTGCAGGTGTACCACAGGTGTCTCTATTCGGTCCTATTCTATACAATATATTTGTGTCTGATAATCCCCAGCCACCGGCCGGGGATCTTTTACTGCAATATGCTGACGATTTTCTTGTTGCTACAAGAGGTCCTAGAGCACTGTACTTAAATCGGAAAATAAATTCTTATTTTGATGTTCTCCATAAATATTTTAAGAAATAGGGTTTGAGACTAAACATAGACAAGCCAATAGGCATTATGATTAAGGGTAGACGAGGTCGCTTATACCGTAACCTAAGGGCTTTGTTCCGAACTTATGCGTAGGTGGAGAGAGCATACGAATTTGTAACTCGATTTGATATTTAGGAGTCGTGTTTCACGAAAATTTTGAATTCTATAGGCATATAGATTTTGTCTTAGAGAGAGTTAAAAATGTTTATTTTATGTATCATAAATTACTACGTCGACGGACCGGGCTCAGTGCAAGGGTTAGGCTTTTAATTTATCGACATATTGTTAGGCCTCTTATGTCCTATGATTTCCCAGTTTGGTTTGGAATATCTTCTCATCAGACGGAGAGGCTTAGAGTATGGGAGAGAAGGATTTTGTCGTCTTGTCTGGGTCTAGGCCCCAGAATGTGTCCAGACGGGGCTTTTCGTAGGTCTATCTATGCTGCTATAGACTTCGGGAGAATTGACGCTTTTCTGATTGGCTCTGCCATCAAATTCCTAGAGCGGGCATCCTCTTTGCACAATAGTGTTGTAGCACAATGTTTTCACAGACCCACCGATTCTGCAAATTTGCAAGAAATTCGGTACCTATCACCGGCTGACCTTTTAGTATTGAGGGATAGGAATCTTCTCTATGGGGATGCAGGCCTACTATTCTATCACAGAAAGGCAAACACCCTAAATATAGACAATTTGGTGTATAACACCACGCAATAGACGTAAGTTTGAAAAAAAATTTAATTATTTTTTATAAGCCTATTTTGTTTAGTTTTAAGTATTATTTAGTGTGTAGGATAGTTTTACTTAGCTCGTAAGATAAGTGCCTTCTGTTTTAATCCTTTTTTCAGAAACTAATATTATGGATATTTAAAATAAGTTAAGAGTATACAACAAGCTGTAATATAAAAAAAATAATAGTAAAGAATTCTTATATAAGTATAGATACGTAATGAGAAGTAGTATAAGAACCGTAGTTTTAAAACAAAAAACAATGTAAAATGAAATTGTTTGATAATAAAGATATGCGATATGCATGTAGAGAAATTATTAGTGTGCGAACAGTGAGTGTTTTAGTGTTTTTCAAATACAGTGTTTAATTAAAAGTGAATTGAAAATAAAACTATAGTGAATTAAAAATGGCTCGTACTAACGCTGGATTTACAAATGCAAGTAGTGGCATGCAATTGTTGTGTACGTATTGTCACCGAAAAATTCTTCGAAATAGTCGAATCTCATGCCATTCGTTTTTGTGTTTACACATGCAAGTGTAAGTTCATTTTTAAAATGTCGTCGAAGCTTAAACTTCAGAACATTTTTTTACTTTTAAAATTAAAAAAATTTTTATCAGGAAATGAGAAAGAACAATTTGGGAGGACAATGTCAAAGATTTAAATAATTTGTTCAATAATCTGTTAGCTCAATTTTGATTCCATTTTAACTTTATGTTTTCTTTTTAAAATAGAGTTACCGAGTTCACCATATAGGCATATTTTTGGGGAAACGATTTACATTTATTATTAATAGTAATATTTTATTATAATTACTAATATTATTGCTCTTTAATTAAGAGACTTGAATTTTTTTATACGCAATTTAAGAAATAAATCATAACAGCATAATAATCATAATAATAAATCATTTAAAAAGGTATAACTTTAATTACAATTTAACCGCAATCCAGTAAATTTGCATTTAATATTGAACAGGGTAATATTGTCTATCATTTTGACATTTAGTGGCATGCAAATGCCAAATTTTCACTCGCATGCAATTTTAGCTGCCACTGGAGCTGCCATTGCGAAAAATGTAAATGTGTTATTGAAAATGTGTGAGTGTATTGAGTTTTTCGAACTCGTAGTGGCATGTGTAAACGCTAGGTAAGCAAACTGCCCGAATCGACTGGTGGCAAAGCACCACGTAAACAAATGTACATATCTCTTCAATCAAAATAATATATTGAAAACTACTAAATAAATACCAGTACAATTAAACATAAATTAAAATCTCTTTGTAAATATTTTTCGTGGTCCTGAAAAGGACCGATTGTTGTTGATATTATATGTTTGTAATAGGGTATTAGCAAAGCATGTATTTAACCGCCGAAACCGTACAAAGTACGACCTTGTCTCTTCAATGCATAGACAACATCCATAGCGGTGACCGTTTTCCTTTTGGCATGTTCCGTGTATGTGACTGCATCACGAATAACATTTTCTAAAAATACCTTTAGGACACCACGGGTTTCTTCGTAAATTAAACCAGAAATACGTTTAACACCACCACGACGAGCCAAACGTCTAATAGCTGGTTTAGTGATACCTTGGATATTATCACGCAACACTTTACGATGACGTTTAGCGCCACCTTTTCCCAAGCCTTTGCCTCCTTTACCACGACCAGTCATTTTTGTTCACTTATTATTTATCACTTAAAACACACTTCACAAATGATTCACAAGAACTAATAATTTTGACCAAGTTTACAAGTTTACAAGTTTATTTATTTAATCCAAAAAATCATAACAAAACATTTAGCTCTAACACTAATACAATCTTATTACATTTCCTTATATACTACGTATTTTACAAAGACTTTCCATTTAGTCATCAACTTGTACATTTTTAGGCACATCATTACTATTATTTCATTAACAATTTTGTTCTAGTTCCCCAAAAAAGGGATAAAAAAGGGAGGCTCTTAGCTTACTACTTAATACTAAGTAATAATAATAATAATAATAATAATAATAATAATAATAATAATAATAATAATTATAATAATAATAATAATTATAATAATAATAATAATAA
Source organism: Phania funesta (assembly GCA_963932375.1). Classification (NCBI taxonomy): domain Eukaryota; kingdom Metazoa; phylum Arthropoda; class Insecta; order Diptera; family Tachinidae; genus Phania; species Phania funesta. The sequence goes on along the minus strand of OZ010653.1, from coordinate 93,418,301 downwards.
TAATAAGAAGAATAATAATAACAATAAATAAAACTAAAAAAAAAAGACTAAATAATAATACCTACAGCTATTCATAGAACTACTGAGCGGTGTTATACACCCTATCACTTATATTTAATGTGCCTATCCTCCTGTGATAAAATAGAAGTTCTGCACCCTCGTAGACTAGTCCAGCATCCCTAAGGGTCAACAGATCCACGGGAGATAGATACTTACTGGTCCGAACAGCCTCCAGACTGGTCGATCTAGAGAAACAGTCCCTCACCAGGCTGTTGTCCAACGAAACTGATCGCTCAAGGAACTCAAGTGCCTTTTGAACCATAAAACGATCCACTCGGTCAAAAGTAATTGACCCATATATTGAGCAGCATGATGGCCTGCGAAACACACCATCCCGCCCAATATATGGTCGCAAACCCAGGCAAGCCACCAAATTCTTTCTCTCCCATTTCCTAAGCCTTTCCATTTGGGAGGAGGAAATTCCAAACAATGATGGAAAGGCATAGGAAATAAGCGGTCGTATGATCTGCCGATACACCAAAAGGCGTACCGCCTTATCAAGACCCCCCCTTCGCTTTAGCACCCCTTGATACGCCGAGTAGATCCCTTTAGTTCGTTCCAAAACACTGTCTATGTGAGCGTAGTACTCAAAATTTTCATGGAAAGTGACACCAAGGTATTTTATTCTATCTGATGTCTTAATCATCTCTCCCCCGATTCTCAAACATGGCACATAGGACCTGCAATTCGGGTATATGTATTTGCGTCTCCCCTTGAACATCATGGCCACCGTTTTTTGCAGATTCAGGTTAAGTCTCCATTTCTTGAAAAAGTCCGTCAATAAGGCTAAATACTGATTCGTCCGATTATTAATCGTCCTTGCTCTAGCACCCGAGGCCGCTATCAGGATATCGTCTGCGTATACAAGCAGAAGATCACCCTGGGAGGGCTGTGGTATGTCCGGTATGTAGATGTTGTAGAGTACTGGACCCAGCAATGAACCCTGTGGCACTCCCGAAGACAGCGAACCCTCGTGAGAGAGGTCATCTTCAAGGCGCACTCTAAATGAACGGTCCCTTAGAAAGCTATCGATCATTCGACAGATGCCTGTACCAAATCCCATGTCCAGCAGCTTGTAAATTATTCCATCATGCCAAACCTTGTCGAAGGCTTTGGAAAAATCCAAGCTGACAGTCATGGTAGGGCATCTCCTATTCAGACCCCTGGCAACATAGTCCGTAAGCAACATCAATGCGTGCGTTGTCGAAAGTCCACTTCGGAAACCAAACTGGTAGTCCTTTAATATGTTTTTGTCTGCTATAACGTCATTGACTTTTGCCAGGAGAAAGTACTCAAATAGCTTTCCAAATGCCGGCAACAGGGAAATTGGCCTGTAGCCTCCTGTCTCACAAGGATTCGCTTTTGGTTTAGGTATCGGAACCACCACGGCTGTTCTCCATGCTTTTGGGAAGTAACCAATATTGTAGCAATGATTAAATATGATGGCTAAAAAGCGCCATGCTACATGGTCCGTTTTCCTCAATACAAAATCTGGCACACCATCCACCCCACTAGACCTCTTGTTTGATCTTCGCTTTAGCGCATTACCTACAGATGCTGAGTCAACGAACCCAAGCCTATCGATGCTATTACGGTTATCAACCGTTCCCCCGTCTGCTGTTAACGTCGTCCCAAGCGTCGTCAAAGGTGTCGTCCTATCCAGAGCCGAAACTGCGCCATGCACTCTTATGCCAAACTCGTCCAAGCGGACGCCCCGTGAAGGCTGATTCACCTGGAAAAAACGGTCCGCCAGGAGGTTCGCCATGCCGATACTACCAGAGATGATTGAGCCATCAGTATTTACTAAACTTCGAATTTTAGTCCGAACATTAAGTCCTGCTGCCGACTTTACATTTCTAAATGTCCTGTTATTAAGTCTAATTCCCTCAAGAAATTTCGCCCAATGGTCACGTTCATATACGGCAATAGAACCCTGTATTATTCTGTCTAAATTCCGCAAGTCCGCTTTTAAAATGTTACGTCTACCCGGTTCTTGGCATCTATGAATTGTTCGTCTTAGCCGCTTCTTTCCGTCAATTAAATTGAGAATGTATTGAGGTAGCTTCAATAGGCCTTTACCACCCGCAGTCACCTTTGGTATGGAATTCTCCATAGCATCCTGAAACGCCCTCCCCATCGACTCTATACATTCATCAATTTCATTCACCGTCACATTTCTGTCCAGAGGCAAACCAAACTCCGAAAGATTCATTGCTAATTTTCTCGTGAACCTTCGTTTGTTCATCCTGTCATAGTCATATCTAGTGGCACGCTCCCTTGTCAGGCAGTCATCCGTGAAGAAAACTATCTCCACGGCTTTATGGTCGGATTCGTAATCTAAGGTCCGTAAGCCATTCAAACTAACTGTCTGTATATCTACGGCTGTTAAGAAAAAGTCAATGTAAGATGATAGATTTGCATTTATTCTCGTAGGTCCTTCCGTTTGCCGTATCTCAAAGTCAGGATTCGACATCAAAAATTCCCGAAGGTCGCGTCCACGCCCATTCGCATACGGATCTCCCCAATAGGGATGTCTTGCATTGAGATCGGCGCCAATTACAACACTGCAATTACGCCCCAGCCTCTGCACCGAATCAAAGTCTGCCTCAGCAAAAACAGCAGCCGGCTTCAGATACATTGAGATCACAATCAAATCCTCAGCATTCAATCTTCGGATACGGACGGCGGTATTCTCAATAGAACCTGTATCAAGAATGACCTCCTCACAATGCAAAACCTCCCTAATAAGGACAGCCGTACCTCCGCCACGTCCTTCTTGTCTGTCACGCCTATATATTCGGTACCCAGTCATGTCCAATTTGTGGCGAGCACTGAGACAATGCTCAGCCACAAGCAGTACGTCAGGTTTATGTCTAGTCAAAAATAAACTCAGGTAATGCCTCTTATGCCTTGAGACAATTGAGTTTACATTTATGTATATTATCTTCATTGTCCTATCCATGGTGCCGCAAAGTCAACAACATGCCAAGCAAGGCACGTGACCTGTCCTCGTCATTGTCCAATATCCGATATTTTTCTGCAAACCCACCAATCTTACTTAAGCAATTCAGAAGTCCCCCGCCAAAGAACCGCCGGCAGTCCTTGTCAAGCAGGTCATGCTGCCCCATGGCAGCTGCCAATGAAATTTCAGACCTATCAGAATCTCTCTGTCTTGTCTTCGTCACAGTAGGAGCATCCCTAGCTGCAACAACACCAGTCGCCGCTGCCGCAGCATACGACATCCCGAGTAAGAGCGATACCCCTGGCAATCCTCCCTGCCTCCAATTTACGGAGAAGCTCAATTCTCCGTGGACACTCCCTCGAGCTGGCCACATGTCCCTCTGCGCTACAGATAACGCACCTTACCGGGAATCCGACTCTTCTAGAGACTCGGCCCGAAATCGGATCGGTTACTAAGGTCTCCTCCGTATTTTCCCCCCTAGAAGGTACCTCGCATTTCACACACCTATACGGCATTCGGCAGTTGGAAGAAACATGGCCGTAGCGTTGGCAGTTAAAACACTGTGTAATTCCAGTCCGTCTAAACTTCCTGATAGTAACCTTACAACGCAATACATACCTTATTGCGTAAAACTTCTCAACGTCGGAATCCCTACTTAGCCTGGCAACCCATTTGTCACTTCCCAATCTAATCAGACTAATTACGTTGAGGTTAATCTGAAGACTACCCAGATACCGAAGTATCTCTTCCGACTCAAAAGATCCAGAAAGACCCTCAATGACGACCGTGAAAGGCCGAAGACCCTTAGGGGTATATGTATAAAAATTAACCTTTCGTCCTTCAAGCAACGTTTTAACTTTTTCGAAGTCTTCGAGCGTGCAGATTTCTAAATTTGTCACTCTCTTACCCAATACCCTAACATTATAATTTTTATGCCCTAACATTTCGTCAATCACCTCCACCAGCTCCCTCACATTAGCGTCATACGTCGTAATAACTGGCACCGACTTACTCCTTTTTCCAGCTTCGGGCACTGCTTTTGGCCCCACACCCGCTCCTGATTTTGCATTCTTGCCTAATCCCTCCTTTGCACTACCGCACTTGGTGGGTACACTAGCATTCTTCCCCTTGCGGCAGTTGCTAACTTCAACAGCCTTTAGCAATTCAGCTGATTCGGCATCTTGCAACTCCAACTCGCCCGAAATAGCTCCAAGACTAAGAGCATCGTCCATAAGTGCACGGTCTTGATTCTCTAAGCACTTCTCCAACTTCTTTCTTAGCTCTTCATTTTCATGCACCAGGAAACCAATTTTCCGGCCGGCATCATACAACCTCTCCATTAACTTGGAATTTAACTTCACCAAGCCATCAAAATCTTTGCTCCCGAGAATTGCCTTTTCATCCTCGTTCACCTTCTTCCTCTTTTTGCCAGAGGAGCCATCATCCTCCTCATCCATTACAACAATAGCACAGCTACTTAGCTACTTTGCACAAAATCTACTTGTTTGCCTACTACGGGCTTCTCAAAATTTAGAACGATTTTTATTTTTTTATTTTTTTCTTTCCACAATCGGTCCACAAAATGCTTACGACCGATGAATAATATTAATAATTCCAATAAATTTTAACTCACAGAACTTCTTGCCACAGTGTTTTAACTGCCAACGCTACGGCCATGTTTCTTCCAACTGCCGAATGCCGTATAGGTGTGTGAAATGCGGGGGGCCACATGGCCCTGGTAAATGCGAGGTACCTTCTAGGGGGGAAAATACGGAGGAGACCTTAGTAACCGATCCGATTTCGGGCCGAGTCTCTAGAAGAGTCGGATTCCCGGTAAGGTGCGTTATCTGTGGCGCAGAGGGACATGTGGCCAGCTCGAGGGAGTGTCCACGGAGAATTGAGCTTCTCCGTAAATTGGAGGCACGGAGGATTGCCAGGGGTACCGCTCTTACTCGGTTGCGGCCTGCAGGTAGTGGTGGTGTAAGGGACGGGATGTCGTATGCTGCGGCAGCGGCGACTGGTGTTGTTGCAGCTAGGGATGCTCCTACTGTGACGAAGACAAGACAGAGAGATTCTGATAGGTCTGAAATTTCATTGCCAGCTGCCATGGGGCAGCATGACCTGCTTGACAAGGACTGCCGGCGATTCTTTGGCGGGGGACTTCTGAATTGCTTAAGTAAGATTGGTGGGTTTGCAGAAAAATATCGGTTATTGGACAATGACGAGGACAGGTCACGTGCCTTGCTTGGCATGTTGTTGACTTTGCGGCACCATGGATAGGACAATGAAAATAATATACATAAATGTAAACTCAATTGTCTCAAGGCATAAGAGGCATTATTTGAGTTTATTTTTGACTAGACATAAACCTGACGTACTGCTTGTGGCTGAGCATTGTCTCAGTGCTCGCCACAAATTGGACATGACTGGGTACCGAATATTTAGGCGTGACAGACAAGGAGGGCGTGGCGGAGGTACGGCTGTCCTTATTAGGGAGGTTTTGCATTGTGAGGAGGTCATTCTTGATACAGGTTCTATTGAGAATACCGCCGTCCGTATCCGAAGATTGAATGCTGAGGATTTGATTGTGATCTCAATGTATCTGAAGCCGGCTGCTGTTTTTGCTGAGGCAGACTTTGATTCGGTGCAGAGGCTGGGGCGTAATTGCAGTGTTGTAATTGGCGCCGATCTCAATGCAAGACATCCCTATTGGGGAGATCCGTATGCGAATGGGCGTGGACGCGACCTTCGGGAATTTTTGATGTCGAATCCTGACTTTGAGATACGGCAAACGGAAGGACCTACGAGAATAAATGCAAATCTATCATCTTACATTGACTTTTTCTTAACAACCGTAGATATACAGACAGTTAGTTCGAATGGCTTACGGACCTTAGATTACGAATCCGACCATAAAGCCGTGGAGATAGTTTTCTTCACGGATGACTGCCTGACAAGGGAGCGTGCCACTAGATATGACTATGACAGGATGAACAAACGAAGGTTCACGAGAAAATTAGCAATGAATCTTTCGGAGTTTGGTTTGCCTCTGGACAGAAATGTGACTGTGAATGAAATTGATGAATGTATAGAGTCGATGGGGAGGGCGTTTCAGAATGCTATGGAGAATTCCATACCAAAGGTGACTGCGGGTGGTAGAGGCCTATTGAAGCTTCCTCAATACATTCTCAATTTAATTGACGGAAAGAAGCGGCTAAGACGAACAATTCATAGATGCCAAGAACCGGGTAGACGTAACATTTTAAAAGCGGACTTGCGGAATTTAGACAGAATAATACAGGGTTCTATTGCCGTATATGAACGTGACCATTGGGCGAAATTTCTTGAGGGAATTAGACTTAATAACAGAACATTTAGAAATGTAAAGTCGGCAGCAGGACTTAATGTTCGGGCTAAAATTCGAAGTTTGGTAAATACTGATGGCTCAATCATCTCTGGTAGTCTCGGCATGGCGAACCTCCTGGCGGACCGTTTTTTCCAGGTGAATCAGCCTTCACAGGGCGTCCGCTTGGACGAGTTTGGCATGAGAGTGCATGGCGCGGTTTCGGCTCTTGAAAGGACGACACCTTTGACGACGTTTGGGACGACGTTAACAGCAGACGGGGGAACGATTGATAACCGTAATAGCATCGATAGGCTTGGGTTTGTTGACTCAGCATCTGTAGGTAATGCGCTAAAGCGAAGATCAAACAAGAGGTCTAGTGGGGTAGATGGTGTGCCAGATTTTGTATTGAGGAAAACGGACCATGTGGCATGGCGCTTTTTAGCCATCATATTTAATCATTGCTACAATATTGGTTACTTCCCAAAAGCATGGAGAACAGCCGTGGTGATTCCGATACCTAAACCAAAAGCGAATCCTTGTGAGACAGGAGGCTACAGGCCAATTTCCCTGTTGCCGGCATTTGGAAAGCTATTTGAGTACTTTCTCCTGGCAAAAGTCAATGACGTTATAGCAGACAAAAACATATTAAAGGACTACCAGTTTGGTTTCCGAAGTGTACTTTCGACAACGCACGCATTGATGTTGCTTATGGACTATGTTGCCAGGGGTCTGAATAGGAGATGCCCTACCATGACTGTCAGCTTGGATTTTTCCAAAGCCTTCGACACGGTTTGGCATGATGGAATAATTTACAAGCTGCTGGACATGGGATTTGGTACAGGCATCTGCCGAATGATCGATAGCTTTCTAAGGGACCGTTCATTTAGAGTACGCCTTGAAGATGACCTCTCTCACGAGGGTTCGCTGTCTTCGGGAGTGCCACAGGGTTCATTGCTGGGTCCAGCACTCTACAACATCTACATATCGGACATACCACAGCCCTCCCAGGGTGATCTTCTGCTTGTATACGCCGACGATATCCTGATAGCGGCCTCGGGTGCTAGAGCAAGGACGATTAATAATCGGACGAATCAGTATTTAGCCTTATTGACGGACTTTTTCAAGAAATGGAGACTTAACCTGAATCTGCAAAAAACGGTAGCCATGATGTTCAAGGGGAGACGCAAATACATATACCCGAATTGCAGGTCCTATGTGCCATGTTTGAGAATCGGGGGAGAGATGATTAAGACATCAGATAGAATAAAATACCTTGGTGTCACTTTCCATGAAAATTTTGAGTACTACGCTCACATAGACAGTGTTTTGGAACGAACTAAAGGGATCTACTCGGCGTATCAAGGGGTGCTAAAGCGAAGGGGGGTCTTGATAAGGCGGTACGCCTTTTGGTGTATCGGCAGATCATACGACCGCTTATTTCCTATGCCTTTCCATCATGGTTTGGAATTTCCTCCTCCCAAATGGAAAGGCTTAGGAAATGGGAGAGAAAGATTTTGGTGGCTGGCCTGGGTTTGCGACCATATATTGGGCGGGATGGTGTGTTTCGCAGGCCATCATGCTGCTCAATATATGGGTCAATTAATTTTGACCGAGTGGATCGTTTTATGGTTCAAAAGGCACTTGAGTTCCTTGAGCGATCAGTTTCGTTGGACAACAGCCTGGTGAGGGACTGTTTCTCTAGATCGAGCAGTCTGGAGGCTGTTCGGACCAGTAAGTATCTATCTCCCGTGGATCTGTTGACCCTTAGGGATGCTGGACTAGTCTACGAGGGTGCAGAACTTCTATTTTATCACAGGAGGATAGGCACATTAAATATAAGTGATAGGGTGTATAACACCGCTCAGTAGTTCTATGAATAGCTGTAGGTATTATTATTTAGTCTTTTTTTTTTTAGTTTTATTTATTGTTATTATTATTATTATTCTTATTCTTATTATTATTATTATTATTATTATTATTATTATTATTATTATTATTATTATTATTATTATTATTATTATTATTATTATTACTTAGTATTAAGTAGTAAGCTAAGAGCCTCCCTTTTTTATCCCTTTTTTGGGGAACTAGAACAAAATTGTTAATGAAATAATAGTAATGATGTGCCTAAAAATGTACAAGTTGATGACTAAATGGAAAGTCTTTGTAAAATACGTAGTATATAAGGAAATGTAATAAGATTGTATTAGTGTTAGAGCTAAATGTTTTATGATTTTTTGGATTGAATAAATAAACTTGTAAACTTGCCCAATAATCATCAGTTTGTTCTAACAGTGTTTAAGTGAAGTGACAAATAGAAAAATAAAAATAAAAATAAATTTTGAAAAATGTCTGGTCGTGGTAAAGGTGGTAAAGTAAAGGGCAAGGCAAAGTCTCGTTCAAATCGTGCTGGCTTGCAATTTCCAGTCGGTCGTATTCATCGTTTATTGCGCAAAGGCAATTATGCTGAACGTGTTGGTGCTGGAGCTCCAGTATATTTAGCTGCTGTTATGGAATATTTGGCAGCTGAAGTTCTTGAATTGGCTGGAAATGCTGCTCGTGATAACAAAAAGACTAGAATTATTCCCCGTCATTTACAATTGGCCATCCGTAATGATGAAGAATTGAACAAATTGTTATCTGGTGTAACCATCGCTCAAGGTGGTGTTTTACCTAACATCCAAGCTGTTTTATTGCCCAAGAAGACGGAAAAGAAAGCATAAATTATTCAGTTAAAAATTAATAGTATCTAATACAAACCACCGTATTTTTATCCCAACCGTCCTTTTCAGGACGACAAATTAATTTCGAAAAAGAGACATATTTTGTTGAAATTACAAAAACAAAAAATCCTTTTTGTTTTTTAATATCTATAAAAATTGCATTGATTTGTGCCTTTTATTATTTTCTTTTGACTAATTTCATTTACTTGTTGGTATATACACATACACGCACAAAAAAAAATAGTATATCGGTCTTTTTGCCGAATGCTATTAGCAAGTCGTGTATTAATGAAATGTTCGTTTGTGTGTATACCAATATGTAGTTATGTTTTGACATTTTGTTGAAAATACAAAAACAAAAAATCCTTTTTGTTTTTTTATATCTATAAAAAAAACATTGATTTGTACTAAAGTGCCTTTTATTATTTTCTTTTGATCAACTTCATTTACTTGTTGGTATATACACATACACGCACAAAAAAAAAATAGTATATCGGTCTTTTTGCCGAATGCTATTAGCAAGTCGTGTATTAATGAAATGTTCGTTTGTGTGTATACCAATATGTAGTTATGTTTTGACATTTTGTTGAAAATACAAAAACAAAAAATTCTTTTTGTTTTTTAATATCTATAAAAATCGCATTGATTTGTACTAAAGTGCCTTTTATTATTTTCTTTTGATCAACTTCATTTACTTGTTGGTATATACACATACACGCACAAAAAATAGTATATCCGTCTTTTTGCCGAATGCTATTAGCAAGTCGTGTATTAATGAAATGTTCGTTTGTGTGTATACCTATATGTAGTTATGTTATGTCTCGCTTCTTCTTCTCTCAGAATGTTGTGATAGATACACAAATGAAATTTTCATTCCCTTGGGTAATTTTAACAAATAAACTTTCAACAATGATTTTACTTAATGTGAAAACAAGTTTGTTATTAAAAATGCAATAAAATGTAAAATAAAAATACTCAATTTTACATATATTTTTTCCTTTTCAAAGAAATTCTTCTAATTTCAGTACAACACAATATACATATGTATGTATATACATACATATGTATTTTGTTCGACTCAACATGAATTTGTTATAATAGTAAGTTTTATTAATAATGTACATATGTCTTCAATCAAAATAATATATTGAAAACTACTAAATAAATATCACTAATATTAAACATAAATTAAAATCTCTTTGTAAATATTTTTTGTGGTCCTGAAAAGGACCGATTGTTGTTGATATTATATGTTTGTAATAGGGTATTAGCAAAGCATGTATTTAACCGCCGAAACCGTACAAAGTACGACCTTGTCTTTTCAATGCATAGACAACATCCATAGCGGTGACCGTTTTCCTTTTGGCATGTTCCGTGTATGTGACTGCATCACGAATAACATTTTCTAAAAATACCTTTAGGACACCACGGGTTTCTTCGTAAATTAAACCAGAAATACGTTTAACACCACCACGACGAGCCAAACGTCTAATAGCTGGTTTAGTGATACCTTGGATATTATCACGCAACACTTTACGATGACGTTTAGCGCCACCTTTTCCCAAGCCTTTGCCTCCTTTACCACGACCAGTCATTTTCGTTCACTTATTATTTATCACTTAAAACACACTTCACAAATGATTCACAAGAACTAATAATTTTGACCATAAGGCAACTCGTATTTATACCCATTCTGATTAAAACTAGAGTGAGTCAGATATATATTTATGACCTTTTCGTTTTGTGTGCGATTGCGATTGTGAAAAAACCATCACACGCACCCCTATAGTTACTTTAGTAAAATTTTCTATATAAAGCGAGCATTTTGAGTGTAGAGAGATTATTAGTGTGCGAACAGTGAGTGTTTTAGTGTTTTTCAAATACAGTGTTTAATTAAAAGTGAATTGAAAATAAAAGTATAGTGAATTAAAAATGGCTCGTACTAAGCAAACTGCCCGTAAATCGACTGGTGGCAAAGCACCACGTAAACAATTGGCTACTAAGGCTGCGCGTAAAAGTGCACCAGCTACCGGTGGTGTTAAGAAGCCACATCGTTATCGTCCTGGTACTGTAGCGTTGCGTGAAATTCGTCGTTATCAAAAGAGTACAGAATTATTGATCCGCAAATTGCCCTTCCAACGTTTGGTTCGTGAAATTGCGCAAGATTTTAAAACTGATTTACGTTTCCAAAGCTCTGCTGTAATGGCTTTACAAGAGGCAAGCGAAGCTTATTTGGTTGGTCTCTTCGAAGACACCAACTTGTGTGCCATCCATGCGAAACGTGTTACCATTATGCCAAAAGATATTCAATTGGCCAGACGCATTCGTGGAGAACGTGCTTAAATTTATTAATAATGATGTGACACAATAATTACTATCACCAAAACATCATAATTTTTAAAAAAAAATCGGTCCTTTTCAGGACCACAAAAAGATTATAAAAAAGAGCTATGGATATTTTTGTTAAAATTTTTCTTTTCATGTAGTATGTGTAAAATATTTGGATAAATTAAATATGGTGCATTTTGGTCTATATTAACATTTTTAGGCACTAATCAGCACTTTTTTTTTTCGCCGAAAGAGAGTTTCATTATTAATAACATGTATGTACATAACATAACACAATATGTATGTGCTATAGAGTCAGTTTGACATTTGTTATTTAACATTGAGGGCAATAATTTTCGTTTTATTAATTATGTATATTTAATATAATTGGGCCTTCAAGATTGAATAATATATAAATAGTCAATAGAATATCTTTTATTTGCATTATATTATATATAATGAAACATTGTTTAGTAGAGACGCAAAAATATAAAGTCGCCATAAAAATGACTTTAAATAAGTTTTGTTTTAATTTTCATTTATTATTAAGTAGTGATTCTGAAATTGTTTCATATCACTTCAATTGCTTGCAACTTTTCTAGTTATGATGATTATAACTATTATTAAATGCACTCAAGATCTAGGAATTGCTTAAGTTATTTAAATAAACTAACAGTATTATCAATAAAAAAATTTAATATAGGGATACCTGAAAAAAAAACTTTTATTTGTAAATGTCGACTTTATTATATGTAGTTTGACAGTAAGGAAACTAAACAATTATCAGCTGCGGCAGCGCACATACCTAGTTAGACAACCCCGTAATTGTTGTCAGGGATGCCAACTCAATCAAACCAACATAAAAAACGTATAATTCTAATTCCAATTTTATATGTCATTTTGCATAATGGTTTTTTTTTTAATTTTTCTACAACTTCATTCTTTCATTCTACAACTTATTAAATTAAATAAACGTTATGGAGAACATTTGTAAATTTTTAAATTAAATACCGATTTTCATGTTAATGTCTCTTAATTACTACTTATTTCTTAATAACGATTAAAAAGGAGATTGTGATAACTTTGGCCCATTTGCCTTACAAAGTTTAATGATTTTCAACCATTCTCATTTGCCAACTATGTGCGTGGGTTAATAATTAATTAATGGGCTGTTATTAAAACTATGTATAATAACTTGAAATCAAAGTATTTATAATTACATGTATTATATTTTGTGAATATTATTTATTAAGATGTTTTTCTTCTAATTAAAATTTCCTACAATATGGATTTTTAATGAATTTCCACAAACCAAAAATTGTCAAATTGATTTTCTATTACCGTCTCTTCTATGTCTATTAGATGATTATATTCTATTATCGTATTTTATGATTATTTTTTTTTTTATTATTATTATTATATATTCAATTTAAAAGTTTTATGTAAATGTCATCAAAATTAGTATTATACTATGATACATTGTAGAAATTCTTCACTTGTTTCATCTTTTGAGTAAAACAATACATTCATTATACTAAAATTTTACTTATGTATCGACCTCGTAAAATGTTAGAAGTGTAGATTAAAAATACTAAATAACATTGGTTTTGGCAATTATTTAATTTAATCTATTTGGTTGTAATAAATTTAGCTTGAAATTGATTAATGTGAATTTTTCATAAACAGAAATGGCAATGGCAATTTTGCTTCAATATGAGAAAATTTCATTGTCATGGAGTCAACTTTGAAATAATTTTAAAAAATCTAAAAATGAATTACGCCATAATTTTTTTTCTTCAACATAAAGAAAACATATAAGAGTAACACTCAAAATAGTTTTCTTTCAGAATTTTGTTCAATTTGTTAAATAAATGTCCATATTTGTTGATAATTTGACAAAAGTTATCCAGAATCTTGCCAGCAATATGGCCATAAAATTTTTCATTATGCAAAATAAAATATTTTCTTAATTTGTATGCATTTAGAAATATCTAAGGTATAAATTTACAAAGGAATAATTTTAACTTTCCAAAAAGTCTTGAAGAAAAATTCAAGAATATGAAAAAACTTTTGTTAAATTGCAAACACGCTCGTACTAAAAATTTAGCAATCTATACCCGTTGACTACTATGAACTTCTCATATTAAGAATGTAAGAAAATTTAAGACGTAAAATTGTTAAAAATTGTGTTTATACAAACAAACAAAATAGTGATTACATTCAAGTGAGAATTTCAAGTGTATAAATAAAAATCAATAATAATGTCTGATTCTGCCGTTGTTGAAGCCGCCGCATCTCCAGTAGCTGCCCCAGCTGCCGAGAAAAAAGCAAAAAAAGTAGCAACCAAAGCCAAAAAGCCAGCCCGCGCTGCAACTCATCCATCTACACAACAAATGGTTGATGCTGCAATTAAAACCCTGAAAGAACGTGGTGGTTCCTCCCTTCCAGCCATTAAGAAATACCTTACTAGCACTTATAAGGTAGATGCCCAAAAATTGGCTCCGTTCATCAAGAAATATTTAAAGAGTTCAGTAACTAGCGGAAAATTAATTCAAACCAAAGGTAAGGGTGCATCTGGTTCATTCAAATTGTCGCCTTCTGCCTCGAAAGAACCAAAAGCAAAAAAAAACCTGCTGCTGAAAAGAAGAAAGCATCTACTGCCGGTGATAAAACGAAAAAGGCCACAGCTATCAAAAAGGCTGCCCCAGCTGCAAAGAAACCATCTGCCGCCAAAAAGACTGCCGAAAAAAAGAAGACGGAAAAGGTAAAGGCAAAAAGTGTGAAAAAGACTGGTGTAGTAAAAGCAAAACCCGCCAAAAAGGCACCAGCAACTAAACCAAAAGCACCAAAGGCAAAGAGTACAGCCGCTTCAGTAAAACCCAAAAAGGCTGCTCCTGCAAAGAAACCAGCTGCCAAAAAGGCCGCCGCAAAAAAGTAAATTTGTTTTGTTCTTGGTTTTTACCTGCCCGCAAACTATTTTTCGATATTCGAAAAATTGCTTTTAAAATAAAAAAAGCCCTTTTCAGGGCTACAAAATATATTTAAAAAGAGATAAAATCACAAAAAACTTCTTATACAAAATGCTTCCTACTAACTTTTTCATTCAAACAATAGAAAAATCTACATTTTTATTTTCTTAGTTTATTAACACATACATATATACATACATGGCATAGGACAAACATTTAATGTCATTTTCAAAATTAAAAAGATAACGCCGTAATGACATCTAAATTTTTATTATCCAGATTTGTCACAAACAAAAAGACGATATAAAAAAAGGAGAAGAAAAAAAAAAACAAATTTAAAGTAGCAAAAAATGCATGTAATGCCAAAGTGATGCATGTAATTTTCTATTATACAAAAAATTTAATTCTCACAAACAAGAAGAATTACTATTTTCACTTTATTTTATATATTTATATATATGTAGTCCCTGGCCAAAGAAAAAATTAAAAATTTCAGACTTAAATTATTATTATTATTTTTTTTTTTTTCAAAGTATTTATGTCACCGAAAAAGTACCTAACATAAAACTACAAAAATTACTCTTATTTTTTTTAATAATCTCTGTGGCCCTGACTGTTCTCAAATGTTACAAGAAAATGTCACAAAATTGCACAATCTCTTTTATAAAATTTATTTGTGGCCCTGAAAAGGGCCTTTGTTGATGTTAAAGAATAAATGCGGTGGAAGAAAACTATTCGCATTGCAGGAAATTTCTTTTTCAATTTACTTCGAGCTAGTGTATTTTGTTACAGCTTTAGTACCTTCACTAACAGCATGCTTAGCCAATTCACCGGGCAAAAGTAGACGAACAGCAGTTTGAATTTCCCGACTGGTAATTGTTGAACGTTTATTATAATGAGCTAAACGTGATGCTTCAGCAGCAATACGTTCAAAAATATCATTAACAAAACTATTCATGATACTCATTGCCTTTGAGGAGATACCAGTATCAGGATGTACTTGTTTAAGAACTTTGTAAATGTAGATGGCATAACTTTCCTTGCGCTTACGCTTCTTGCCTTTGTCACTTTTAGTAATGTTCTTTTGGGCTTTACCGGCCTTTTTTGCTGCTTTACCACTGGTTTTAGGAGGCATTTTTGTTTTTCTTTGTTCTCACTTTTTTATTAGTCACTTCACAAACACTTTTAACACTGTTTACAAACTGTGAGTATCTATGACGTTTACGCTCTTTATATACCTTTTTTTTAGCCCACAAGCAGTCATCGATTCAACTTCAATTTTGTATACACAAATCACCCCTGATGTGTGTTCGCTTGTGTGCGAGAAAAGTATAAATACAGCGTTTTCTCGCCCAATAATCATCAGTTTGTGCCATCATATTTAATCATTGCTACAATATTGGTTACTTCCCAAAAGCATGGAGAACAGCCGTGGTGGTTCCGATACCCAAACCGAAAGCGAATCCTGCTGAGACAGGAGGCTACAGGCCAATTTCCCTGTTGCCGGCATTTGGAAAGCTATTTGAGTACTTTCTCCTGGCAAAAGTCAATGCCGTTATAGCAGACAAAAACATATTAAAGGACTACCAGTTTGGTTTCCGGAGTGGACTTTCGACAACGCACGCATTGATGTTGCTTACGGACTATGTTGCCAGGGGTCTGAATAGGAGATGCCCTACCATGACTGTCAGCTTGGATTTTTCCAGAGCCTTCGACACGGTTTGGCATGATGGAATAATTTACAAGCTGATGGACATGGGATTTGGTACAGGCATCTGCCGAATGATCGATAGCTTTCTAAGGGACCGTTCATTTAGAGTACGTCTCGAAGATGACCTCTCTCACGAGGGTTCGCTGTCTTCGGGAGTGCCACAGGGTTCATTGCTGGGTCCAGTACTCTACAACATCTACATATCGGACATACCACAGCCCTCCCAGGGTGATCTTCTGCTTGTATACGCAGACGATATCCTGATAGCGGCCTCGGGTGCTAGAGCAAGGACGATTAATAATCGGACGAATCAGTATTTAGCCTTATTGACGGACTTTTTCAAGAAATGGAGACTTAACCTGAATCTGCAAAAAACGGTAGCCATGATGTTCAAGGGGAGGCGCAAATACATATACCCGAATTGCAGGTCCTATGTGCCATGTTTGAGAATCGGGGGAGAGATGATTAAGACATCAGATAGAATAAAATACCTTGGTGTCACTTTCCATGAAAATTTTGAGTACTACGCTCACATAGACAGTGTTTTGGAACGTACTAAAAGGATCTACTCGGCGTATCAAGGGGTGCTAAAGCGAAGGGGGGGTCTTGATAAGGCGGTACGCCTTTTGGTGTATCGGCAGATCATACGACCGCTTATTTCCTATGCCTTTCCATCATGGTTTGGAATTTCCTCCTCCCAAATGGAAAGGCTTAGGAAATGGGAGAGAAAGATTTTGGTGGCATGCCTGGGTTTGCGACCATATATTGGGCGGGATGGTGTGTTTCGCAGGCCATCATGCTGCTCAATATATGGGTCAATTACTTTTGACCGAGTGGATCGTTTTATGGTTCAAAAGGCACTTGAGTTCCTTGAGCGGTCAGTTTCGTTGGACAACAGCCTGGTGAGGGACTGTTTCTCTAGATCGAGCAGTCTGGAGGCTGTTCGGACCAGTAAGTATCTATCTCCCGTGGATCTGTTGACCCTTAGGGATGCTGGACTAGTCTACGAGGGTGCAGAACTTCTATTTTATCACAGGAGGATAGGCACATTAAATATAAGTTATAGGGTGTATAACGCCGCTCAGTAGTTCTATGAACAGCTGTAGGTATTATTATTTAGTTTTTTTTTAGTTTTATTTATTGTTATTATTATTATTATTATTATTATTATTATTATAATTATTATTATTATTATTATTATTATTATTATTATTATTATTATTATTATTGTTATTATTATTATTATTATTATTATTATTATTATTATTATTATTATTATTATTACTTAGTATTAAGTAGTAAGCTAAGAGCCTCCCTTTTTTATCCCTTTTTTGGGGAACTAGAACAAAATTGTTAATGAAATAATAGTAATGATGTGCCTAAAAATGTACAAGTTGATGACTAAATGGAAAGTCTTTGAAAAATACGTAGTATATAAGGAAATGTAATAAGATTGTATTAGTGTTAGAGCTAAATGTTTTGTTATGATTTTTTGGATTAAATAAATAAACTACTACTACTACTGGCCCAATAATCATCATCATCATTATCGATTCATCATCATTATTAGTTTGTGATTGCATATCAAGGCAAGAAGTTCTGTGAGTTAAAATTTATTGGAATTATTAATATTATTCATCGGTCGTAAGCATTTTGTGGACCGATTGTGGAAAGAAAAAAATAAAAAAATCAAAATCGTTCTAAATTTTGAGAAGCCCGTAGTAGGCAAACAAGTAGATTTTGTGCAAAGTAGCTAAGTAGCTGTGCTATTGTTGTAATGGATGAGGAGGATGATGGTTCCTCTGGCAAAAAGAGGAAGAAGGTGAACGAGGATGAAAAGGCTATTCTCGGGAGCAAAGATTTTGATGGCTTGGTGAAGTTAAATTCCAAGTTAATGGAGAGGTTGGATGATGCCGGCCGGAAAATTGGTTTCCTGGTGCATGAAAATGAGGAGCTAAGAAAGAAGTTGGAGAAGTGCTTAGAGAATCAAGACCGTGCACTTATGGACGATGCTCTTAGTCTTGGAGCTATTTCGGGCGAGTTGGAGTTGCAAGATGCCGAATCAGCTGAATTGCTAAAGGCTGTTGAAGTTAGCAACTGCCGCAAGGGGAAGAATGCTAGTGTACCCACCAAGTGCGCTAGTGCAAAGGAGGGATTAGGCAAGAATGCAAAATCAGGAGCGGGTGTGGGGCCAAAAGCAGTGCCCGAAGCTGGAAAAAGGAGTAAGTCGGTGCCAGTTATTACGACGTATGACGCTAATGTGAGGGAGCTGGTGGAGGTGATTGACGAAATGTTAGGGCATAAAAATTATAATGTTAGGGTATTGGGTAAGAGAGTGACAAATTTAGAAATCTGCACGCTCGAAGACTTTGAAAAAGTTAAAACGTTGCTTGAAGGACGAAAGATTAATTTTTATACGTATACCCCTAAGGGTCTTCGGCCTTTCACGGTCGTCATTGAGGGTCTTTCTGGATCTTTTGAGTCGGAGGAGATACTTCGGTATCTGGGTAGTCTTCAGATTAACCTCAACGTAATTAGTCTGATTAGATTGGGAAGTGACAAATGGGTTGCCAGGATAAGTAGGGATTCCGACGTTGAGAGGTTTTACGCAATAAGGTATGTATTGCGTTGTAAGGTTACTATCAGAAAGTTTAGACGGACTGGAATTACACAGTGTTTTAACTGCCAACGCTACGGCCATGTTTCTTCCAACTGCCGAATGCCGTATAGGTGTGTGAAATGCGGAGGGCCACATGGCCCTGGTAAATGCGAGGTACCTTCTAGGGGGGAAAATACGGAGGAGACCTTAGTAACCGATCCGATTTCGGGCCGAGTCTCTAGAAGAGTCGGATTCCCGGTAAGGTGCGTTATCTGTAGCGCAGAGGGACATGTGGCCAGCTCGAGGGAGTGTCCACGGAGAATTGAGCTTCTCCGTAAATTGGAGACACGGAGGATTGCCAGGGGTACCGCTCTTACTCGGTTGCGGCCTGCAGGTAGTGGTGGTGTAAGGGACGGGATGTCGTATGCTGCGGCAGCGGCGACTGGTGTTGTTGCAGCTAGGGATGCTCCTACTGTGACCAAGACAGGACAGAGAGATTCTGATAGGTCTGAAATTTCATTGGCAGCTGCCATGGGGCAGCATGACCTGCTTGACAAGGACTGCCGGCGATTCTTTGGCGGGGGACTTCTGAATTGCTTAAGTAAGATTGGTGGGTTTGCAGAAAAATATCGGTTATTGGACAATGACGAGGACAGGTCGCGTGCCTTGCTTGGCATGTTGTTGACTTTGCGGCACCATGGATAGGACAATAAAAATAATATACATAAATGTAAACTCAATTGTCTCAAGGCATAAGAGGCATTACCTGAGTTTATTTTTGACTAGACATAATCCTGACGTACTGCTTGTGGCTGAGCATTGTCTCAGTGCTCGCCACAAATTGGACATGACTGGGTACCGAATATATAGGCGTGACAGACAAGGAGGACGTGGCGGAGGTACGGCTGTCTTTATTAGGGAGGTTTTGCATTGTGAGGAGGTCATTCTTGATACAGGTTCTATTGAGAATACCGCCGTCCGTATCCGAAGATTGAATGCTGAAGATTTGATTGTGATCTCAATGTATCTGAAGCCGGCTGCTGTTTTTGCTGAGGCAGACTTTGATTCGGTGCAGAGGCTGGGACGTAGTTGCAGTGTTGTAATTGGCGCCGATCTCAATGCAAGACATCCCTATTGGGGAGATCCGTATGCGAATGGGCGTGGACGCGACCTTCGGGAATTTTTGATGTCCAATCCTGACTTTGAGATACGGCAAACGGAAGGACCTACGAGAATAAATGCAAATCTATCATCTTACATTGACTTTTTCTTAACAACCGTAGATATACAGACAGTTAGTTCGAATGGCTTACGGACCTTAGATTACGAATCCGACCATAAAGCCGTGGAGATAGTGTTCTTCACGGGTGACTGCCTGACAAGGCAGCGTGCCACTAGATATGACTACGACAGGATGAACAAACGAAGGTTCACGAGAAAATTGGCAATGAATCTTTCGGTGCTTGGTTTGCCTCTGGACAGAAATGTGACGGTGAATGAAATTGATGAATGTATAGAGTCGATGGGGAGGGCGTTCCAGGATGCTATGGAGAATTCCATACCAAAGGTGACTGCGGGTGGCAAAGGCCTATTGAAGCTTCCTCAATACATTCTCAATTTAATTGACGGAAAGAAGCGGCTAAGACGAACAATTCATAGATGCCAAGAACCGGGTAGACGTAACATTTTAAAAGCGGACTTGCGGAATTTAGACAGAATAATACAGGGTTCTATTGCCGTATATGAACGTGACCATTGGGCGAAATTTCTTGAGGGAATTAGACTTAATAACAGGACATTTAGAAATGTAAAGTCGGCGGCAGGACTTAATGTTCGGACGAAAATTCGAAGTTTAGTAAATACTGATGGCTCAATCATCTCTGGTAGTCTCGGCATGGCGAACCTCCTGGCGGACCGTTTTTTCCAGGTGAATCAGCCTTCACAGGGCGTCCGCTTGGACGAGTTTGGCATGAGAGTGCATGGCGCGGTTTCGGCTCTTGATAGGACGACACCTTTGACGACGTTTGGGACGACGTTAACAGCAGACGGGGGAACGGTTGATAACCGTAATAGCATCGATAGGCTTGGGTTTGTTGACTCAGCATCTGTAGGTAATGCGCTAAAGCGAAGATCAAACAAGAGGTCTAGTGGGGTGGATGGTGTGCCAGATTTTGTATTGAGGAAAACGGACCATGTAGCATGGCGCTTTTTAGCCATCATATTTAATCATTGCTACAATATTGGTTACTTCCCAAAAGCATGGAGAACAGCCGTGGTGGTTCCGATACCCAAACCGAAAGCGAATCCTGCTGAGACAGGAGGCTACAGGCCAATTTCCCTGTTGCCGGCATTTGGAAAGCTATTTGAGTACTTTCTCCTGGCAAAAGTCAATGCCGTTATAGCAGACAAAAACATATTAAAGGACTACCAGTTTGGTTTCCGGAGTGGACTTTCGACAACGCACGCATTGATGTTGCTTACGGACTATGTTGCCAGGGGTCTGAATAGGAGATGCCCTACCATGACTGTCAGCTTGGATTTTTCCAAAGCCTTCGACACGGTTTGGCATGATGGAATAATTTACAAGCTGATGGACATGGGATTTGGTACAGGCATCTGCCGAATGATCGATAGCTTTCTAAGGGACCGTTCATTTAGAGTACGTCTCGAAGATGACCTCTCTCACGAGGGTTCGCTGTCTTCGGGAGTGCCACAGGGTTCATTGCTGGGTCCAGTACTCTACAACATCTACATATCGGACATACCACAGCCCTCCCAGGGTGATCTTCTGCTTGTATACGCAGACGATATCCTGATAGCGGCCTCGGGTGCTAGAGCAAGGACGATTAATAATCGGACGAATCAGTATTTAGCCTTATTGACGGACTTTTTCAAGAAATGGAGACTTAACCTGAATCTGCAAAAAACGGTAGCCATGATGTTCAAGGGGAGACGCAAATACATATACCCGAATTGCAGGTCCTATGTGCCATGTTTGAGAATCGGGGGAGAGATGATTAAGACATCAGATAGAATAAAATACCTTGGTGTCACTATCCATGAAAATTTTGAGTACTACGCTCACATAGACAGTGTTTTGGAACGTACTAAAAGGATCTACTCGGCGTATCAAGGGGTGCTAAAGCGAAGGGGGGGTCTTGATAAGGCGGTACGCCTTTTGGTGTATCGGCAGATCATACGACCGCTTATTTCCTATGCCTTTCCATCATGGTTTGGAATTTCCTCCTCCCAAATGGAAAGGCTTAGGAAATGGGAGAGAAAGATTTTGGTGGCATGCCTGGGTTTGCGACCATATATTGGGCGGGATGGTGTGTTTCGCAGGCCATCATGCTGCTCAATATATGGGTCAATTACTTTTGACCGAGTGGATCGTTTTATGGTTCAAAAGGCACTTGAGTTCCTTGAGCGATCAGATTCGTTGGACAACAGCCTGGTGAGGGACTGTTTCTCTAGATCGAGCAGTCTGGAGGCTGTTCAGACCAGTAAGTATCTATCTCCCGTGGATCTGTTGACCCTTAGGGATGCTGGACTAGTCTACGAGGGTGCAGAACTTCTATTTTATCACAGGAGGATAGGCACATTAAATATAAGTGATAGGGTGTATAACACCGCTCAGTAGTTCTATGAACAGCTGTAGGTATTATTATTTAGTCTTTTTTTTTAGTTTTATTTATTGTTATTATTATTATTATTATTATTATTATTATTATTATTATTATTATTACTATTATTATTATTATTATTATTATTATTTTTATTACTATTATTATTATTATTATTATTATTATTATTATTATTATTATTATTATTATTATTATTATTATTATTATTATTACTTAGTATTAAGTAGTAAGCTAAGAGCCTCCCTTTTTTATCCCTTTTTTGGGGAACTAGAACAAAATTGTTAATGAAATAATAGTAATGATGTGCCTAAAAATGTACAAGTTGGTGACTAAATGGAAAGTCTTTGTAAAATACGTAGTATATAAGGAAATGTAATAAGATTGTATTAGTGTTAGAGCTAAATGTTTTGTTATGATTTTTTGAATTAAATAAATAAACTATAACTAACTATAGCCCAATAATCATCAGTTTGTGCTAACAGTGTTTAAGTGAAGTGACAAATAGAAAAATAAAAATAAAAATAAATTTTGAAAAATGTCTGGTCGTGGTAAAGGTGGTAAAGTAAAGGGCAAGGCAAAGTCTCGTTCAAATCGTGCTGGCTTGCAATTTCCAGTCGGTCGTATTCATCGTTTATTGCGCAAAGGCAATTATGCTGAACGTGTTGGTGCTGGAGCTCCAGTATATTTAGCTGCTGTTATGGAATATTTGGCAGCTGAAGTTCTTGAATTGGCTGGAAATGCTGCTCGTGATAACAAAAAGACTAGAATTATTCCCCGTCATTTACAATTGGCCATCCGTAATGATGAAGAATTGAACAAATTGTTATCTGGTGTAACCATCGCTCAAGGTGGTGTTTTACCTAACATCCAAGCTGTTTTATTGCCCAAGAAGACGGAAAAGAAAGCATAAATTATTCAGTTAAAAATTAATAGTATCTAATACAAACCACCGTATTTTTATCCCAACCGTCCTTTTCAGGACGACAAATTAATTTCGAAAAAGAGACATATTTTGTTGAAATTACAAAAACAAAAAATCCTTTTTGTTTTTTAATATCTATAAAAATTGCATTGATTTGTGCCTTTTATTATTTTCTTTTGACTAATTTCATTTACTTGTTGGTATATACACATACACGCTCAAAAAAAAAAATAGTATATCGGTCTTTTTGCCGAATGCTATTAGCAAGTCGTGTATTAATGAAATGTTCGTTTGTGTGTATACCAATATGTAGTTATGTTTTGACATTTTGTTGAAAATACAAAAACAAAAAATCCTTTTTGTTTTTTTATATCTATAAAAAAACATTGATTTGTACTAAAGTGCCTTTTATTATTTTCTTTTGATCAACTTCATTTACTTGTTGGTATATACACATACACGCACAAAAAATAGTATATCCGTCTTTTTGCCGAATGCTATTAGCAAGTCGTGTATTAATGAAATGTTCGTTTGTGTGTATACCTATATGTAGTTATTTTTTGTCTCGCTTCTTCTTCTCTGAGATTGTTGTGATAGATACACAAATAAATTTTCATTCCCTGGGGTAATTTTAACAAATAAACTTTCAACAATGATTTTACTTAATGTGAAAACAAGTTTGTTATTAAAAATGCCATAAAATGTAAAATAAAAATACTCAATTTTACATATATTTTTTCCTTTTCAAAGAAATTCTTCTAATTTCAGTACAACACAATATATGTATGTATATACATACATATGTATTTTGTTCGACTCAACATGAATTTGTTATAATAGTAAGTTTTATTAATAATGTACATATGTCTTCAATCAAAATAATATATTGAAAACTACTAAATAAATATCACTAATATTAAACATAAATTAAAATCTCTTTGTAAATATTTTTTGTGGTCCTGAAAAGGACCGATTGTTGTTGATATTATATGTTTGTAATAGGGTATTAGCAAAGCATGTATTTAACCGCCGAAACCGTACAAAGTACGACCTTGTCTTTTCAATGCATAGACAACATCCATAGCGGTGACCGTTTTCCTTTTGGCATGTTCCGTGTATGTGACTGCATCACGAATAACATTTTCTAAAAATACCTTTAGGACACCACGGGTTTCTTCGTAAATTAAACCAGAAATACGTTTAACACCACCACGACGAGCCAAACGTCTAATAGCTGGTTTAGTGATACCTTGGATATTATCACGCAACACTTTACGATGACGTTTAGCGCCACCTTTTCCCAAGCCTTTGCCTCCTTTACCACGACCAGTCATTTTCGTTCACTTATTATTTATCACTTAAAACACACTTCACAAATGATTCACAAGAACTAATAATTTTGACCATAAGGCAACTCGTATTTATACCCATTCTGATTAAAACTAGAGTGAGTCAGATATATATTTATGACCTTTTCGTTTTGTGTGCGATTGCGATTGTGAAAAAACCATCACACGCACCCCTATAGTTACTTTAGTAAAATTTTCTATATAAAGCGAGCATTTTGAGTGTAGAGAGATTATTAGTGTGCGAACAGTGAGTGTTTTAGTGTTTTTCAAATACAGTGTTTAATTAAAAGTGAATTGAAAATAAAAGTATAGTGAATTAAAAATGGCTCGTACTAAGCAAACTGCCCGTAAATCGACTGGTGGCAAAGCACCACGTAAACAATTGGCTACTAAGGCTGCGCGTAAAAGTGCACCAGCTACCGGTGGTGTTAAGAAGCCACATCGTTATCGTCCTGGTACTGTAGCGTTGCGTGAAATTCGTCGTTATCAAAAGAGTACAGAATTATTGATCCGCAAATTGCCCTTCCAACGTTTGGTTCGTGAAATTGCGCAAGATTTTAAAACTGATTTACGTTTCCAAAGCTCTGCTGTAATGGCTTTACAAGAGGCAAGCGAAGCTTATTTGGTTGGTCTCTTCGAAGACACCAACTTGTGTGCCATCCATGCGAAACGTGTTACCATTATGCCAAAAGATATTCAATTGGCCAGACGCATTCGTGGAGAACGTGCTTAAATTTATTAATAATGATGTGACACAATAATTACTATCACCAAAACATCATAATTTTTAAAAAAAAATCGGTCCTTTTCAGGACCACAAAAAGATTATAAAAAAGAGCTATGGATATTTTTGTTAAAATTTTTCTTTTCATGTAGTATGTGTAAAATATTTGGATAAATTAAATATGGTGCATTTTGGTCTATATTAACATTTTTAGGCACTAATCAGCACTTTTTTTTTTCGCCGAAAGAGAGTTTCATTATTAATAACATGTATGTACATAACATAACACAATATGTATGTGCTATAGAGTCAGTTTGACATTTGTTATTTAACATTGAGGGCAATAATTTTCGTTTTATTAATTATGTATATTTAATATAATTGGGCCTTCAAGATTGAATAATATATAAATAGTCAATAGAATATCTTTTATTTGCATTATATTATATATAATGAAACATTGTTTAGTAGAGACGCAAAAATATAAAGTCGCCATAAAAATGACTTTAAATAAGTTTTGTTTTAATTTTCATTTATTATTAAGTAGTGATTCTGAAATTGTTTCATATCACTTCAATTGCTTGCAACTTTTCTAGTTATGATGATTATAACTATTATTAAATGCACTCAAGATCTAGGAATTGCTTAAGTTATTTAAATAAACTAACAGTATTATCAATAAAAAAATTTAATATAGGGATACCTGAAAAAAAAACTTTTATTTGTAAATGTCGACTTTATTATATGTAGTTTGACAGTAAGGAAACTAAACAATTATCAGCTGCGGCAGCGCACATACCTAGTTAGACAACCCCGTAATTGTTGTCAGGGATGCCAACTCAATCAAACCAACATAAAAAACGTATAATTCTGATTCCAATTTTATATGTCATTTTGCATAATGGTTTTTTTTTTAATTTTTCTACAACTTCATTCTTTCATTCTACAACTTATTAAATTAAATAAACGTTATGGAGAACATTTGTAAATTTTTAAATTAAATACCGATTTTCATGTTAATGTCTCTTAATTACTACTTATTTCTTAATAACGATTAAAAAGGAGATTGTGATAACTTTGGCCCATTTGCCTTACAAAGTTTAATGATTTTCAACCATTCTCATTTGCCAACTATGTGCGTGGGTTAATAATTAATTAATGGGCTGTTATTAAAACTATGTATAATAACTTGAAATCAAAGTATTTATAATTACATGTATTATATTTTGTGAATATTATTTATTAAGATGTTTTTCTTCTAATTAAAATTTCCTACAATATGGATTTTTAATGAATTTCCACAAACCAAAAATTGTCAAATTGATTTTCTATTACCGTCTCTTCTATGTCTATTAGATGATTATATTCTATTATCGTATTTTATGATTATTTTTTTTTTTATTATTATTATTATTATATATTCAATTTAAAAGTTTTATGTAAATGTCATCAAAATTAGTATTATACTATGATACATTGTAGAAATTCTTCACTTGTTTCATCTTTTGAGTAAAACAATACATTCATTATACTAAAATTTTACTTATGTAGCGACCTCGTAAAATGTTAGAAGTGTAGATTAAAAATACTAAATAACATTGGTTTTGGCAAATTATTTAATTTAATCTATTTGGTTGTAATAAATTTAGCTTGAAATTGATTAATGTGAATTTTTCATAAACAGAAATGGCAATGGCAATTTTGCTTCAATATGAGAAAATTTCATTGTCATGGAGTCAACTTTGAAATAATTTTAAAAAATCTAAAAATGAATTACGCTATAATTTTTTTTCTTCAACATAAAGAAAACATATAAGAGTAACACTCAAAATAGTTTTCTTTCAGAATTTTGTTCAATTTGTTAAATAAATGTCCATATTTGTTGATAATTTGACAAAAGTTATCCAGAATCTTGCCAGCAATATGGCCATAAAATTTTTCATTATGCAAAATAAAATATTTTCTTAATTTGTATGCATTTAGAAATATCTAAGGTATAAATTTACAAAGGAATAATTTTAACTTTCCAAAAAGTCTTGAAGAAAAATTCAAGAATATGAAAAAACTTTTGTTAAATTGCAAACACGCTCGTACTAAAAATTTAGCAATCTATACCCGTTGACTACTATGAACTTCTCATATTAAGAATGTAAGAAAATTTAAGACGTAAAATTGTTAAAAATTGTGTTTATACAAACAAACAAAATAGTGATTACATTCAAGTGAGAATTTCAAGTGTATAAATAAAAATCAATAATAATGTCTGATTCTGCCGTTGTTGAAGCCGCCGCATCTCCAGTAGCTGCCCCAGCTGCCGAGAAAAAAGCAAAAAAAGTAGCAACCAAAGCCAAAAAGCCAGCCCGCGCTGCAACTCATCCATCTACACAACAAATGGTTGATGCTGCAATTAAAACCCTGAAAGAACGTGGTGGTTCCTCCCTTCCAGCCATTAAGAAATACCTTACTAGCACTTATAAGGTAGATGCCCAAAAATTGGCTCCGTTCATCAAGAAATATTTAAAGAGTTCAGTAACTAGCGGAAAATTAATTCAAACCAAAGGTAAGGGTGCATCTGGTTCATTCAAATTGTCGCCTTCTGCCTCGAAAGAACCAAAAGCAAAAAAACCAGCTGCTGAAAAGAAGAAAGCATCTACTGCCGGTGATAAAAAGAAAAAGGCCACAGCTATCAAAAAGGCTGCCCCAGCTGCAAAGAAACCATCTGCCGCCAAAAAGAAGACGGAAAAGGTAAAGGCAAAAAGTGTGAAAAAGACTGGTGTAGTAAAAGCAAAACCCGCCAAAAAGGCACCAGCAACTAAACCAAAAGCACCAAAGGCAAAGAGTACAGCCGCTTCAGTAAAACCCAAAAAGGCTGCTCCTGCAAAGAAACCAGCTGCCAAAAAGGCCGCCGCAAAAAAGTAAATTTGTTTTGTTCTTGGTTTTTACCTGACCGCAAACTATTTTTCGATATTCGAAAAATTGCTTTTAAAATAAAAAAAGCCCTTTTCAGGGCTACAAAATATATTTAAAAAGAGATAAAATCACAAAAAACTTCTTATACAAAATGCTTCCTACTAACTTTTTCATTCAAACAATAGAAAAATCTACATTTTTATTTTCTTAGTTTATTAACACATACATATATACATACATGGCATAGGACAAACATTTAATGTCATTTTCAAAATTAAAAAGATAACGCCGTAATGACATCTAAATTTTTATTATCCAGATTTGTCACAAACAAAAAGACGATATAAAAAAGGAGAAGAAAAAAAAACAAATTTAAAGTAGCAAAAAATGCATGTAATGGCAAAGTGATGCATGTAATTTTCTATTATACAAAAAATTTAATTCTCACAAACAAGAAGAATTACTATTTTCACTTTATTTTATATATTTATATATATGTAGTCCCTGGCCAAAGAAAAAATTAAAAATTTCAGACTTAAATTATTATTATTATTTTTTTTTTTTTCAAAGTATTTATGTCACCGAAAAAGTACCTAACATAAAACTACAAAAATTACTCTTATTTTTTTTAATAATCTCTGTGGCCCTGACTGTTCTCAAATGTTACAAGAAAATGTCACAAAATTGCACAATCTCTTTTATAAAATTTATTTGTGGCCCTGAAAAGGGCCTTTGTTGATGTTAAAGAATAAATGCGGTGGAAGAAAACTATTCGCATTGCAGGAAATTTCTTTTTCAATTTACTTCGAGCTAGTGTATTTTGTTACAGCTTTAGTACCTTCACTAACAGCATGCTTAGCCAATTCACCGGGCAAAAGTAGACGAACAGCAGTTTGAATTTCCCGACTGGTAATTGTTGAACGTTTATTATAATGAGCTAAACGTGATGCTTCAGCAGCAATACGTTCAAAAATATCATTAACAAAACTATTCATGATACTCATTGCCTTTGAGGAGATACCAGTATCAGGATGTACTTGTTTAAGAACTTTGTAAATGTAGATGGCATAACTTTCCTTGCGCTTACGCTTCTTGCCTTTGTCACTTTTAGTAATGTTCTTTTGGGCTTTACCGGCCTTTTTTGCTGCTTTACCACTGGTTTTAGGAGGCATTTTTGTTTTTCTTTGTTCTCACTTTTTTATTAGTCACTTCACAAACACTTTTAACACTGTTTACAAACTGTGAGTATCTATGACGTTTACGCTCTTTATATACCTTTTTTTTAGCCCACAAGCAGTCATCGATTCAACTTCAATTTTGTATACACAAATCACCCCTGATGTGTGTTCGCTTGTGTGCGAGAAAAGTATAAATACAGCGTTTTCTCGCCCAATAATCATCAGTTTGTGCCATCATATTTAATCATTGCTACAATATTGGTTACTTCCCAAAAGCATGGAGAACAGCCGTGGTGGTTCCGATACCCAAACCGAAAGCGAATCCTGCTGAGACAGGAGGCTACAGGCCAATTTCCCTGTTGCCGGCATTTGGAAAGCTATTTGAGTACTTTCTCCTGGCAAAAGTCAATGCCGTTATAGCAGACAAAAACATATTAAAGGACTACCAGTTTGGTTTCCGGAGTGGACTTTCGACAACGCACGCATTGATGTTGCTTACGGACTATGTTGCCAGGGGTCTGAATAGGAGATGCCCTACCATGACTGTCAGCTTGGATTTTTCCAGAGCCTTCGACACGGTTTGGCATGATGGAATAATTTACAAGCTGATGGACATGGGATTTGGTACAGGCATCTGCCGAATGATCGATAGCTTTCTAAGGGACCGTTCATTTAGAGTACGTCTCGAAGATGACCTCTCTCACGAGGGTTCGCTGTCTTCGGGAGTGCCACAGGGTTCATTGCTGGGTCCAGTACTCTACAACATCTACATATCGGACATACCACAGCCCTCCCAGGGTGATCTTCTGCTTGTATACGCAGACGATATCCTGATAGCGGCCTCGGGTGCTAGAGCAAGGACGATTAATAATCGGACGAATCAGTATTTAGCCTTATTGACGGACTTTTTCAAGAAATGGAGACTTAACCTGAATCTGCAAAAAACGGTAGCCATGATGTTCAAGGGGAGGCGCAAATACATATACCCGAATTGCAGGTCCTATGTGCCATGTTTGAGAATCGGGGGAGAGATGATTAAGACATCAGATAGAATAAAATACCTTGGTGTCACTTTCCATGAAAATTTTGAGTACTACGCTCACATAGACAGTGTTTTGGAACGTACTAAAAGGATCTACTCGGCGTATCAAGGGGTGCTAAAGCGAAGGGGGGGTCTTGATAAGGCGGTACGCCTTTTGGTGTATCGGCAGATCATACGACCGCTTATTTCCTATGCCTTTCCATCATGGTTTGGAATTTCCTCCTCCCAAATGGAAAGGCTTAGGAAATGGGAGAGAAAGATTTTGGTGGCATGCCTGGGTTTGCGACCATATATTGGGCGGGATGGTGTGTTTCGCAGGCCATCATGCTGCTCAATATATGGGTCAATTACTTTTGACCGAGTGGATCGTTTTATGGTTCAAAAGGCACTTGAGTTCCTTGAGCGGTCAGTTTCGTTGGACAACAGCCTGGTGAGGGACTGTTTCTCTAGATCGAGCAGTCTGGAGGCTGTTCGGACCAGTAAGTATCTATCTCCCGTGGATCTGTTGACCCTTAGGGATGCTGGACTAGTCTACGAGGGTGCAGAACTTCTATTTTATCACAGGAGGATAGGCACATTAAATATAAGTGATAGGGTGTATAACGCCGCTCAGTAGTTCTATGAACAGCTGTAGGTATTATTATTTAGTTTTTTTTTAGTTTTATTTATTGTTATTATTATTATTATTATTATTATTATTATAATTATTATTATTATTATTATTATTATTATTATTATTATTATTATTATTATTATTATTATTATTATTGTTATTATTATTATTATTATTATTATTATTATTATTATTATTATTATTATTATTATTATTATTATTACTTAGTATTAAGTAGTAAGCTAAGAGCCTCCCTTTTTTATCCCTTTTTTGGGGAACTAGAACAAAATTGTTAATGAAATAATAGTAATGATGTGCCTAAAAATGTACAAGTTGATGACTAAATGGAAAGTCTTTGAAAAATACGTAGTATATAAGGAAATGTAATAAGATTGTATTAGTGTTAGAGCTAAATGTTTTGTTATGATTTTTTGGATTAAATAAATAAACTACTACTACTACTGGCCCAATAATCATCATCATCATTATCGATTCATCATCATTATTAGTTTGTGATTGCATATCAAGGCAAGAAGTTCTGTGAGTTAAAATTTATTGGAATTATTAATATTATTCATCGGTCGTAAGCATTTTGTGGACCGATTGTGGAAAGAAAAAAATAAAAAAATCAAAATCGTTCTAAATTTTGAGAAGCCCGTAGTAGGCAAACAAGTAGATTTTGTGCAAAGTAGCTAAGTAGCTGTGCTATTGTTGTAATGGATGAGGAGGATGATGGTTCCTCTGGCAAAAAGAGGAAGAAGGTGAACGAGGATGAAAAGGCTATTCTCGGGAGCAAAGATTTTGATGGCTTGGTGAAGTTAAATTCCAAGTTAATGGAGAGGTTGGATGATGCCGGCCGGAAAATTGGTTTCCTGGTGCATGAAAATGAGGAGCTAAGAAAGAAGTTGGAGAAGTGCTTAGAGAATCAAGACCGTGCACTTATGGACGATGCTCTTAGTCTTGGAGCTATTTCGGGCGAGTTGGAGTTGCAAGATGCCGAATCAGCTGAATTGCTAAAGGCTGTTGAAGTTAGCAACTGCCGCAAGGGGAAGAATGCTAGTGTACCCACCAAGTGCGCTAGTGCAAAGGAGGGATTAGGCAAGAATGCAAAATCAGGAGCGGGTGTGGGGCCAAAAGCAGTGCCCGAAGCTGGAAAAAGGAGTAAGTCGGTGCCAGTTATTACGACGTATGACGCTAATGTGAGGGAGCTGGTGGAGGTGATTGACGAAATGTTAGGGCATAAAAATTATAATGTTAGGGTATTGGGTAAGAGAGTGACAAATTTAGAAATCTGCACGCTCGAAGACTTTGAAAAAGTTAAAACGTTGCTTGAAGGACGAAAGATTAATTTTTATACGTATACCCCTAAGGGTCTTCGGCCTTTCACGGTCGTCATTGAGGGTCTTTCTGGATCTTTTGAGTCGGAGGAGATACTTCGGTATCTGGGTAGTCTTCAGATTAACCTCAACGTAATTAGTCTGATTAGATTGGGAAGTGACAAATGGGTTGCCAGGATAAGTAGGGATTCCGACGTTGAGAGGTTTTACGCAATAAGGTATGTATTGCGTTGTAAGGTTACTATCAGAAAGTTTAGACGGACTGGAATTACACAGTGTTTTAACTGCCAACGCTACGGCCATGTTTCTTCCAACTGCCGAATGCCGTATAGGTGTGTGAAATGCGGAGGGCCACATGGCCCTGGTAAATGCGAGGTACCTTCTAGGGGGGAAAATACGGAGGAGACCTTAGTAACCGATCCGATTTCGGGCCGAGTCTCTAGAAGAGTCGGATTCCCGGTAAGGTGCGTTATCTGTAGCGCAGAGGGACATGTGGCCAGCTCGAGGGAGTGTCCACGGAGAATTGAGCTTCTCCGTAAATTGGAGACACGGAGGATTGCCAGGGGTACCGCTCTTACTCGGTTGCGGCCTGCAGGTAGTGGTGGTGTAAGGGACGGGATGTCGTATGCTGCGGCAGCGGCGACTGGTGTTGTTGCAGCTAGGGATGCTCCTACTGTGACCAAGACAGGACAGAGAGATTCTGATAGGTCTGAAATTTCATTGGCAGCTGCCATGGGGCAGCATGACCTGCTTGACAAGGACTGCCGGCGATTCTTTGGCGGGGGACTTCTGAATTGCTTAAGTAAGATTGGTGGGTTTGCAGAAAAATATCGGTTATTGGACAATGACGAGGACAGGTCGCGTGCCTTGCTTGGCATGTTGTTGACTTTGCGGCACCATGGATAGGACAATAAAAATAATATACATAAATGTAAACTCAATTGTCTCAAGGCATAAGAGGCATTACCTGAGTTTATTTTTGACTAGACATAATCCTGACGTACTGCTTGTGGCTGAGCATTGTCTCAGTGCTCGCCACAAATTGGACATGACTGGGTACCGAATATATAGGCGTGACAGACAAGGAGGACGTGGCGGAGGTACGGCTGTCTTTATTAGGGAGGTTTTGCATTGTGAGGAGGTCATTCTTGATACAGGTTCTATTGAGAATACCGCCGTCCGTATCCGAAGATTGAATGCTGAAGATTTGATTGTGATCTCAATGTATCTGAAGCCGGCTGCTGTTTTTGCTGAGGCAGACTTTGATTCGGTGCAGAGGCTGGGACGTAGTTGCAGTGTTGTAATTGGCGCCGATCTCAATGCAAGACATCCCTATTGGGGAGATCCGTATGCGAATGGGCGTGGACGCGACCTTCGGGAATTTTTGATGTCCAATCCTGACTTTGAGATACGGCAAACGGAAGGACCTACGAGAATAAATGCAAATCTATCATCTTACATTGACTTTTTCTTAACAACCGTAGATATACAGACAGTTAGTTCGAATGGCTTACGGACCTTAGATTACGAATCCGACCATAAAGCCGTGGAGATAGTGTTCTTCACGGGTGACTGCCTGACAAGGCAGCGTGCCACTAGATATGACTACGACAGGATGAACAAACGAAGGTTCACGAGAAAATTGGCAATGAATCTTTCGGTGCTTGGTTTGCCTCTGGACAGAAATGTGACGGTGAATGAAATTGATGAATGTATAGAGTCGATGGGGAGGGCGTTCCAGGATGCTATGGAGAATTCCATACCAAAGGTGACTGCGGGTGGCAAAGGCCTATTGAAGCTTCCTCAATACATTCTCAATTTAATTGACGGAAAGAAGCGGCTAAGACGAACAATTCATAGATGCCAAGAACCGGGTAGACGTAACATTTTAAAAGCGGACTTGCGGAATTTAGACAGAATAATACAGGGTTGTATTGCCGTATATGAACGTGACCATTGGGCGAAATTTCTTGAGGGAATTAGACTTAATAACAGGACATTTAGAAATGTAAAGTCGGCGGCAGGACTTAATGTTCGGACGAAAATTCGAAGTTTAGTAAATACTGATGGCTCAATCATCTCTGGTAGTCTCGGCATGGCGAACCTCCTGGCGGACCGTTTTTTCCAGGTGAATCAGCCTTCACAGGGCGTCCGCTTGGACGAGTTTGGCATGAGAGTGCATGGCGCGGTTTCGGCTCTTGATAGGACGACACCTTTGACGACGTTTGGGACGACGTTAACAGCAGACGGGGGAACGGTTGATAACCGTAATAGCATCGATAGGCTTGGGTTTGTTGACTCAGCATCTGTAGGTAATGCGCTAAAGCGAAGATCAAACAAGAGGTCTAGTGGGGTGGATGGTGTGCCAGATTTTGTATTGAGGAAAACGGACCATGTAGCATGGCGCTTTTTAGCCATCATATTTAATCATTGCTACAATATTGGTTACTTCCCAAAAGCATGGAGAACAGCCGTGGTGGTTCCGATACCCAAACCGAAAGCGAATCCTGCTGAGACAGGAGGCTACAGGCCAATTTCCCTGTTGCCGGCATTTGGAAAGCTATTTGAGTACTTTCTCCTGGCAAAAGTCAATGCCGTTATAGCAGACAAAAACATATTAAAGGACTACCAGTTTGGTTTCCGGAGTGGACTTTCGACAACGCACGCATTGATGTTGCTTACGGACTATGTTGCCAGGGGTCTGAATAGGAGATGCCCTACCATGACTGTCAGCTTGGATTTTTCCAAAGCCTTCGACACGGTTTGGCATGATGGAATAATTTACAAGCTGATGGACATGGGATTTGGTACAGGCATCTGCCGAATGATCGATAGCTTTCTAAGGGACCGTTCATTTAGAGTACGTCTCGAAGATGACCTCTCTCACGAGGGTTCGCTGTCTTCGGGAGTGCCACAGGGTTCATTGCTGGGTCCAGTACTCTACAACATCTACATATCGGACATACCACAGCCCTCCCAGGGTGATCTTCTGCTTGTATACGCAGACGATATCCTGATAGCGGCCTCGGGTGCTAGAGCAAGGACGATTAATAATCGGACGAATCAGTATTTAGCCTTATTGACGGACTTTTTCAAGAAATGGAGACTTAACCTGAATCTGCAAAAAACGGTAGCCATGATGTTCAAGGGGAGACGCAAATACATATACCCGAATTGCAGGTCCTATGTGCCATGTTTGAGAATCGGGGGAGAGATGATTAAGACATCAGATAGAATAAAATACCTTGGTGTCACTTTCCATGAAAATTTTGAGTACTACGCTCACATAGACAGTGTTTTGGAACGTACTAAAAGGATCTACTCGGCGTATCAAGGGGTGCTAAAGCGAAGGGGGGGTCTTGATAAGGCGGTACGCCTTTTGGTGTATCGGCAGATCATACGACCGCTTATTTCCTATGCCTTTCCATCATGGTTTGGAATTTCCTCCTCCCAAATGGAAAGGCTTAGGAAATGGGAGAGAAAGATTTTGGTGGCATGCCTGGGTTTGCGACCATATATTGGGCGGGATGGTGTGTTTCGCAGGCCATCATGCTGCTCAATATATGGGTCAATTACTTTTGACCGAGTGGATCGTTTTATGGTTCAAAAGGCACTTGAGTTCCTTGAGCGATCAGATTCGTTGGACAACAGCCTGGTGAGGGACTGTTTCTCTAGATCGAGCAGTCTGGAGGCTGTTCAGACCAGTAAGTATCTATCTCCCGTGGATCTGTTGACCCTTAGGGATGCTGGACTAGTCTACGAGGGTGCAGAACTTCTATTTTATCACAGGAGGATAGGCACATTAAATATAAGTGATAGGGTGTATAACACCGCTCAGTAGTTCTATGAACAGCTGTAGGTATTATTATTTAGTCTTTTTTTTTAGTTTTATTTATTGTTATTATTATTATTATTATTATTATTATTATTATTATTATTATTATTATTATTATTATTATTACTATTATTATTATTATTATTATTATTATTTTTATTACTATTATTATTATTATTATTATTATTATTATTATTATTATTATTATTATTATTATTATTATTATTATTATTATTATTATTACTTAGTATTAAGTAGTAAGCTAAGAGCCTCCCTTTTTTATCCCTTTTTTGGGGAACTAGAACAAAATTGTTAATGAAATAATAGTAATGATGTGCCTAAAAATGTACAAGTTGGTGACTAAATGGAAAGTCTTTGTAAAATACGTAGTATATAAGGAAATGTAATAAGATTGTATTAGTGTTAGAGCTAAATGTTTTGTTATGATTTTTTGGATTAAATAAATAAACTATAACTAACTATAGCCCAATAATCATCAGTTTGTGCTAACAGTGTTTAAGTGAAGTGACAAATAGAAAAATAAAAATAAAAATAAATTTTGAAAAATGTCTGGTCGTGGTAAAGGTGGTAAAGTAAAGGGCAAGGCAAAGTCTCGTTCAAATCGTGCTGGCTTGCAATTTCCAGTCGGTCGTATTCATCGTTTATTGCGCAAAGGCAATTATGCTGAACGTGTTGGTGCTGGAGCTCCAGTATATTTAGCTGCTGTTATGGAATATTTGGCAGCTGAAGTTCTTGAATTGGCTGGAAATGCTGCTCGTGATAACAAAAAGACTAGAATTATTCCCCGTCATTTACAATTGGCCATCCGTAATGATGAAGAATTGAACAAATTGTTATCTGGTGTAACCATCGCTCAAGGTGGTGTTTTACCTAACATCCAAGCTGTTTTATTGCCCAAGAAGACGGAAAAGAAAGCATAAATTATTCAGTTAAAAATTAATAGTATCTAATACAAACCACCGTATTTTTATCCCAACCGTCCTTTTCAGGACGACAAATTAATTTCGAAAAAGAGACATATTTTGTTGAAATTACAAAAACAAAAAATCCTTTTTGTTTTTTAATATCTATAAAAATTGCATTGATTTGTGCCTTTTATTATTTTCTTTTGACTAATTTCATTTACTTGTTGGTATATACACATACACGCTCAAAAAAAAAATAGTATATCGGTCTTTTTGCCGAATGCTATTAGCAAGTCGTGTATTAATGAAATGTTCGTTTGTGTGTATACCAATATGTAGTTATGTTTTGACATTTTGTTGAAAATACAAAAACAAAAAATCCTTTTTGTTTTTTTATATCTATAAAAAAACATTGATTTGTACTAAAGTGCCTTTTATTATTTTCTTTTGATCAACTTCATTTACTTGTTGGTATATACACATACACGCACAAAAAATAGTATATCCGTCTTTTTGCCGAATGCTATTAGCAAGTCGTGTATTAATGAAATGTTCGTTTGTGTGTATACCTATATGTAGTTATTTTTTGTCTCGCTTCTTCTTCTCTGAGATTGTTGTGATAGATACACAAATAAATTTTCATTCCCTGGGGTAATTTTAACAAATAAACTTTCAACAATGATTTTACTTAATGTGAAAACAAGTTTGTTATTAAAAATGCCATAAAATGTAAAATAAAAATACTCAATTTTACATATATTTTTTCCTTTTCAAAGAAATTCTTCTAATTTCAGTACAACACAATATATGTATGTATATACATACATATGTATTTTGTTCGACTCAACATGAATTTGTTATAATAGTAAGTTTTATTAATAATGTACATATGTCTTCAATCAAAATAATATATTGAAAACTACTAAATAAATATCACTAATATTAAACATAAATTAAAATCTCTTTGTAAATATTTTTTGTGGTCCTGAAAAGGACCGATTGTTGTTGATATTATATGTTTGTAATAGGGTATTAGCAAAGCATGTATTTAACCGCCGAAACCGTACAAAGTACGACCTTGTCTTTTCAATGCATAGACAACATCCATAGCGGTGACCGTTTTCCTTTTGGCATGTTCCGTGTATGTGACTGCATCACGAATAACATTTTCTAAAAATACCTTTAGGACACCACGGGTTTCTTCGTAAATTAAACCAGAAATACGTTTAACACCACCACGACGAGCCAAACGTCTAATAGCTGGTTTAGTGATACCTTGGATATTATCACGCAACACTTTACGATGACGTTTAGCGCCACCTTTTCCCAAGCCTTTGCCTCCTTTACCACGACCAGTCATTTTCGTTCATTTATTATTTATCACTTAAAACACACTTCACAAATGATTCACAAGAACTAATAATTTTGACCATAAGGCAACTCGTATTTATACCCATTCTGATTAAAACTAGAGTGAGTCAGATATATATTTATGACCTTTTCGTTTTGTGTGCGATTGCGATTGTGAAAAAACCATCACACGCACCCCTATAGTTACTTTAGTAAAATTTTCTATATAAAGCGAGCATTTTGAGTGTAGAGAGATTATTAGTGTGCGAACAGTGAGTGTTTTAGTGTTTTTCAAATACAGTGTTTAATTAAAAGTGAATTGAAAATAAAAGTATAGTGAATTAAAAATGGCTCGTACTAAGCAAACTGCCCGTAAATCGACTGGTGGCAAAGCACCACGTAAACAATTGGCTACTAAGGCTGCGCGTAAAAGTGCACCAGCTACCGGTGGTGTTAAGAAGCCACATCGTTATCGTCCTGGTACTGTAGCGTTGCGTGAAATTCGTCGTTATCAAAAGAGTACAGAATTATTGATCCGCAAATTGCCCTTCCAACGTTTGGTTCGTGAAATTGCGCAAGATTTTAAAACTGATTTACGTTTCCAAAGCTCTGCTGTAATGGCTTTACAAGAGGCAAGCGAAGCTTATTTGGTTGGTCTCTTCGAAGACACCAACTTGTGTGCCATCCATGCGAAACGTGTTACCATTATGCCAAAAGATATTCAATTGGCCAGACGCATTCGTGGAGAACGTGCTTAAATTTATTAATAATGATGTGACACAATAATTACTATCACCAAAACATCATAATTTTTAAAAAAAAATCGGTCCTTTTCAGGACCACAAAAAGATTATAAAAAAGAGCTATGGATATTTTTGTTAAAATTTTTCTTTTCATGTAGTATGTGTAAAATATTTGGATAAATTAAATACGGTGCATTTTGGTCTATATTAACATTTTTAGGCACTAATCAGCACTTTTTTTTTCGCCGAAAGAGAGTTTCATTATTAATAACATGTATGTACATAACATAACACAATATGTATGTGCTATAGAGTCAGTTTGACATTTGTTATTTAACATTGAGGGCAATAATTTTCGTTTTATTAATTATGTATATTTAATATAATTGGGCCTTCAAGATTGAATAATATATAAATAGTCAATAGAATATCTTTTATTTGCATTATATTATATATAATGAAACATTGTTTAGTAGAGACGCAAAAATATAAAGTCGCCATAAAAATGACTTTAAATAAGTTTTGTTTTAATTTTCATTTATTATTAAGTAGTGATTCTGAAATTGTTTCATATCACTTCAATTGCTTGCAACTTTTCTAGTTATGATGATTATAACTATTATTAAATGCACTCAAGATCTAGGAATTGCTTAAGTTATTTAAATAAACTAACAGTATTATCAATAAAAAAATTTAATATAGGGATACCTGAAAAAAAAACTTTTATTTGTAAATGTCGACTTTATTATATGTAGTTTGACAGTAAGGAAACTAAACAATTATCAGCTGCGGCAGCGCACATACCTAGTTAGACAACCCCGTAATTGTTGTCAGGGATGCCAACTCAATCAAACCAACATAAAAAACGTATAATTCTGATTCCAATTTTATATGTCATTTTGCATAATGGTTTTTTTTTTAATTTTTCTACAACTTCATTCTTTCATTCTACAACTTATTAAATTAAATAAACGTTATGGAGAACATTTGTAAATTTTTAAATTAAATACCGATTTTCATGTTAATGTCTCTTAATTACTACTTATTTCTTAATAACGATTAAAAAGGAGATTGTGATAACTTTGGCCCATTTGCCTTACAAAGTTTAATGATTTTCAACCATTCTCATTTGCCAACTATGTGCGTGGGTTAATAATTAATTAATGGGCTGTTATTAAAACTATGTATAATAACTTGAAATCAAAGTATTTATAATTACATGTATTATATTTTGTGAATATTATTTATTAAGATGTTTTTCTTCTAATTAAAATTTCCTACAATATGGATTTTTAATGAATTTCCACAAACCAAAAATTGTCAAATTGATTTTCTATTACCGTCTCTTCTATGTCTATTAGATGATTATATTCTATTATCGTATTTTATGATTATTTTTTTTTTTTTATTATTATTATTATTATATATTCAATTTAAAAGTTTTATGTAAATGTCATCAAAATTAGTATTATACTATGATACATTGTAGAAATTCTTCACTTGTTTCATCTTTTGAGTAAAACAATACATTCATTATACTAAAATTTTACTTATGTATCGACCTCGTAAAATGTTAGAAGTGTAGATTAAAAATACTAAATAACATTGGTTTTGCCAATTATTTAATTTAATCTATTTGGTTGTAATAAATTTAGCTTGAAATTGATTAATGTGAATTTTTCATAAACAGAAATGGCAATGGCAATTTTGCTTCAATATGAGAAAATTTCATTGTCATGGAGTCAACTTTGAAATAATTTTAAAAAATCTAAAAATGAATTACGCTATAATTTTTTTTCTTCAACATAAAGAAAACATATAAGAGTAACACTCAAAATAGTTTTCTTTCAGAATTTTGTTCAATTTGTTAAATAAATGTCCATATTTGTTGATAATTTGACAAAAGTTATCCAGAATCTTGCCAGCAATATGGCCATAAAATTTTTCATTATGCAAAATAAAATATTTTCTTAATTTGTATGCATTTAGAAATATCTAAGGTATAAATTTACAAAGGAATAATTTTAACTTTCCAAAAAGTCTTGAAGAAAAATTCAAGAATATGAAAAAACTTTTGTTAAATTGCAAACACGCTCGTACTAAAAATTTAGCAATCTATACCCGTTGACTACTATGAACTTCTCATATTAAGAATGTAAGAAAATTTAAGACGTAAAATTGTTAAAAATTGTGTTTATACAAACAAACAAAATAGTGATTACATTCAAGTGAGAATTTCAAGTGTATAAATAAAAATCAATAATAATGTCTGATTCTGCCGTTGTTGAAGCCGCCGCATCTCCAGTAGCTGCCCCAGCTGCCGAGAAAAAAGCAAAAAAAGTAGCAACCAAAGCCAAAAAGCCAGCCCGCGCTGCAACTCATCCATCTACACAACAAATGGTTGATGCTGCAATTAAAACCCTGAAAGAACGTGGTGGTTCCTCCCTTCCAGCCATTAAGAAATACCTTACTAGCACTTATAAGGTAGATGCCCAAAAATTGGCTCCGTTCATCAAGAAATATTTAAAGAGTTCAGTAACTAGCGGAAAATTAATTCAAACCAAAGGTAAGGGTGCATCTGGTTCATTCAAATTGTCGCCTTCTGCCTCGAAAGAACCAAAAGCAAAAAAACCAGCTGCTGAAAAGAAGAAAGCATCTACTGCCGGTGATAAAAAGAAAAAGGCCACAGCTATCAAAAAGGCTGCCCCAGCTGCAAAGAAACCATCTGCCGCCAAAAAGAAGACGGAAAAGGTAAAGGCAAAAAGTGTGAAAAAGACTGGTGTAGTAAAAGCAAAACCCGCCAAAAAGGCACCAGCAACTAAACCAAAAGCACCAAAGGCAAAGAGTACAGCCGCTTCAGTAAAACCCAAAAAGGCTGCTCCTGCAAAGAAACCAGCTGCCAAAAAGGCCGCCGCAAAAAAGTAAATTTGTTTTGTTCTTGGTTTTTACCTGACCGCAAACTATTTTTCGATATTCGAAAAATTGCTTTTAAAATAAAAAAAGCCCTTTTCAGGGCTACAAAATATATTTAAAAAGAGATAAAATCACAAAAAACTTCTTATACAAAATGCTTCCTACTAACTTTTTCATTCAAACAATAGAAAAATCTACATTTTTATTTTCTTAGTTTATTAACACATACATATATACATACATGGCATAGGACAAACATTTAATGTCATTTTCAAAATTAAAAAGATAACGCCGTAATGACATCTAAATTTTTATTATCCAGATTTGTCACAAACAAAAAGACGATATAAAAAAAGGAGAAGAAAAAAAAACAAATTTAAAGTAGCAAAAAATGCATGTAATGGCAAAGTGATGCATGTAATTTTCTATTATACAAAAAATTTAATTCTCACAAACAAGAAGAATTACTATTTTCACTTTATTTTATATATTTATATATATGTAGTCCCTGGCCAAAGAAAAAATTAAAAATTTCAGACTTAAATTATTATTATTTTTTTTTTTTTTTCAAAGTATTTATGTCACCGAAAAAGTACCTAACATAAAACTACAAAAATTACTCTTATTTTTTTTAATAATCTCTGTGGCCCTGACTGTTCTCAAATGTTACAAGAAAATGTCACAAAATTGCACAATCTCTTTTATAAAATTTATTTGTGGCCCTGAAAAGGGCCTTTGTTGATGTTAAAGAATAAATGCGGTGGAAGAAAACTATTCGCATTGCAGGAAATTTCTTTTTCAATTTACTTCGAGCTAGTGTATTTTGTTACAGCTTTAGTACCTTCACTAACAGCATGCTTAGCCAATTCACCGGGCAAAAGTAGACGAACAGCAGTTTGAATTTCCCGACTGGTAATTGTTGAACGTTTATTATAATGAGCTAAACGTGATGCTTCAGCAGCAATACGTTCAAAAATATCATTAACAAAACTATTCATGATACTCATTGCCTTTGAGGAGATACCAGTATCAGGATGTACTTGTTTAAGAACTTTGTAAATGTAGATGGCATAACTTTCCTTGCGCTTACGCTTCTTGCCTTTGTCACTTTTAGTAATGTTCTTTTGGGCTTTACCGGCCTTTTTTGCTGCTTTACCACTGGTTTTAGGAGGCATTTTTGTTTTTCTTTGTTCTCACTTTTTTATTAGTCACTTCACAAACACTTTTAACACTGTTTACAAACTGTGAGTATCTATGACGTTTACGCTCTTTATATACCTTTTTTTTAGCCCACAAGCAGTCATCGATTCAACTTCAATTTTGTATACACAAATCACCCCTGATGTGTGTTCGCTTGTGTGCGAGAAAAGTATAAATACAGCGTTTTCTCGCCCAATAATCATCAGTTTGTGCTAACAGTGTTTAAGTGAAGTGACAAATAGAAAAATAAAAATAAAAATAAATTTTGAAAAATGTCTGGTCGTGGTAAAGGTGGTAAAGTAAAGGGCAAGGCAAAGTCTCGTTCAAATCGTGCTGGCTTGCAATTTCCAGTCGGTCGTATTCATCGTTTATTGCGCAAAGGCAATTATGCTGAACGTGTTGGTGCTGGAGCTCCA
Source organism: Phania funesta (assembly GCA_963932375.1). Lineage (NCBI taxonomy): Eukaryota > Metazoa > Arthropoda > Insecta > Diptera > Tachinidae > Phania > Phania funesta. The sequence continues at coordinate 93,374,501 of OZ010653.1, read as the reverse complement.
GTATATTTAGCTGCTGTTATGGAATATTTGGCAGCTGAAGTTCTTGAATTGGCTGGAAATGCTGCTCGTGATAACAAAAAGACTAGAATTATTCCCCGTCATTTACAATTGGCCATCCGTAATGATGAAGAATTGAACAAATTGTTATCTGGTGTAACCATCGCTCAAGGTGGTGTTTTACCTAACATCCAAGCTGTTTTATTGCCCAAGAAGACGGAAAAGAAAGCATAAATTATTCAGTTAAAAATTAATAGTATCTAATACAATCCACCGTATTTTTATCCCAACCGTCCTTTTCAGGACGACAAATTAATTTCGAAAAAGAGACATATTTTGTTGAAATTACAAAAACAAAAAATCCTTTTTGTTTTTTAATATCTATAAAAATTGCATTGATTTGTGCCTTTTATTATTTTCTTTTGACTAATTTCATTTACTTGTTGGTATATACACATACACGCTCAAAAAAAAAATAGTATATCGGTCTTTTTGCCGAATGCTATTAGCAAGTCGTGTATTAATGAAATGTTCGTTTGTGTGTATACCAATATGTAGTTATGTTTTGACATTTTGTTGAAAATACAAAAACAAAAAATCCTTTTTGTTTTTTTATATCTATAAAAAAACATTGATTTGTACTAAAGTGCCTTTTATTATTTTCTTTTGATCAACTTCATTTACTTGTTGGTATATACACATACACGCACAAAAAATAGTATATCCGTCTTTTTGCCGAATGCTATTAGCAAGTCGTGTATTAATGAAATGTTCGTTTGTGTGTATACCTATATGTAGTTATTTTTTGTCTCGCTTCTTCTTCTCTGAGATTGTTGTGATAGATACACAAATAAATTTTCATTCCCTGGGGTAATTTTAAAAAATAAACTTTCAACAATGATTTTACTTAATGTGAAAACAAGTTTGTTATTAAAAATGCCATAAAATGTAAAATAAAAATACTCAATTTTACATATATTTTTTCCTTTTCAAAGAAATTCTTCTAATTTCAGTACAACACAATATATGTATGTATATACATACATATGTATTTTGTTCGACTCAACATGAATTTGTTATAATAGTAAGTTTTATTAATAATGTACATATGTCTTCAATCAAAATAATATATTGAAAACTACTAAATAAATATCACTAATATTAAACATAAATTAAAATCTCTTTGTAAATATTTTTTGTGGTCCTGAAAAGGACCGATTGTTGTTGATATTATATGTTTGTAATAGGGTATTAGCAAAGCATGTATTTAACCGCCGAAACCGTACAAAGTACGACCTTGTCTTTTCAATGCATAGACAACATCCATAGCGGTGACCGTTTTCCTTTTGGCATGTTCCGTGTATGTGACTGCATCACGAATAACATTTTCTAAAAATACCTTTAGGACACCACGGGTTTCTTCGTAAATTAAACCAGAAATACGTTTAACACCACCACGACGAGCCAAACGTCTAATAGCTGGTTTAGTGATACCTTGGATATTATCACGCAACACTTTACGATGACGTTTAGCGCCACCTTTTCCCAAGCCTTTGCCTCCTTTACCACGACCAGTCATTTTCGTTCACTTATTATTTATCACTTAAAACACACTTCACAAATGATTCACAAGAACTAATAATTTTGACCATAAGGCAACTCGTATTTATACCCATTCTGATTAAAACTAGAGTGAGTCAGATATATATTTATGACCTTTTCGTTTTGTGTGCGATTGCGATTGTGAAAAAACCATCACACGCACCCCTATAGTTACTTTAGTAAAATTTTCTATATAAAGCGAGCATTTTGAGTGTAGAGAGATTATTAGTGTGCGAACCACAGGGTAACCAGAGGTGAAGACTTTGACACATAAAAAATAAAAAACTCAGTTTATTTTACTATGGGCTCTGTTAGAAAGAGACTAATATAGTATTTTGTGACGAAATACAACAACAAATGCAGGAAAACACGGCAAGAAAATCAAAATAAAAGCAAAAATCTAAAAACAAAACTAAGGCTCTGAGGGAACGAGACGGATAGAGAAAAAGATCACTATACTGTCGTTTCACCTCTGTTTACTACTTTGTGGTGCGAACAGTGAGTGTTTTAGTGTTTTTCAAATACAGTGTTTAATTAAAAGTGAATTGAAAATAAAAGTATAGTGAATTAAAAATGGCTCGTACTAAGCAAACTGCCCGTAAATCGACTGGTGGCAAAGCACCACGTAAACAATTGGCTACTAAGGCTGCGCGTAAAAGTGCACCAGCTACCGGTGGTGTTAAGAAGCCACATCGTTATCGTCCTGGTACTGTAGCGTTGCGTGAAATTCGTCGTTATCAAAAGAGTACAGAATTATTGATCCGCAAATTGCCCTTCCAACGTTTGGTTCGTGAAATTGCGCAAGATTTTAAAACTGATTTACGTTTCCAAAGCTCTGCTGTAATGGCTTTACAAGAGGCAAGCGAAGCTTATTTGGTTGGTCTCTTCGAAGACACCAACTTGTGTGCCATCCATGCGAAACGTGTTACCATTATGCCAAAAGATATTCAATTGGCCAGACGCATTCGTGGAGAACGTGCTTAAATTTATTAATAATGATGTGACACAATAATTACTATCACCAAAACATCATAATTTTTAAAAAAAAATCGGTCCTTTTCAGGACCACAAAAAGATTATAAAAAAGAGCTATGGATATTTTTGTTAAAATTTTTCTTTTCATGTAGTATGTGTAAAATATTTGGATAAATTAAATATGGTGCATTTTGGTCTATATTAACATTTTTAGGCACTAATCAGCACTTTTTTTTTTCGCCGAAAGAGAGTTTCATTATTAATAACATGTATGTACATAACATAACACAATATGTATGTGCTATAGAGTCAGTTTGACATTTGTTATTTAACATTGAGGGCAATAATTTTCGTTTTATTAATTATGTATATTTAATATAATTGGGCCTTCAAGATTGAATAATATATAAATAGTCAATAGAATATCTTTTATTTGCATTATATTATATATAATGAAACATTGTTTAGTAGAGACGCAAAAATATAAAGTCGCCATAAAAATGACTTTAAATAAGTTTTGTTTTAATTTTCATTTATTATTAAGTAGTGATTCTGAAATTGTTTCATATCACTTCAATTGCTTGCAACTTTTCTAGTTATGATGATTATAACTATTATTAAATGCACTCAAGATCTAGGAATTGCTTAAGTTATTTAAATAAACTAACAGTATTATCAATAAAAAAATTTAATATAGGGATACCTGAAAAAAAAACTTTTATTTGTAAATGTCGACTTTATTATATGTAGTTTGACAGTAAGGAAACTAAACAATTATCAGCTGCGGCAGCGCACATACCTAGTTAGACAACCCCGTAATTGTTGTCAGGGATGCCAACTCAATCAAACCAACATAAAAAACGTATAATTCTGATTCCAATTTTATATGTCATTTTGCATAATGGTTTTTTTTTTAATTTTTCTACAACTTCATTCTTTCATTCTACAACTTATTAAATTAAATAAACGTTATGGAGAACATTTGTAAATTTTTAAATTAAATACCGATTTTCATGTTAATGTCTCTTAATTACTACTTATTTCTTAATAACGATTAAAAAGGAGATTGTGATAACTTTGGCCCATTTGCCTTACAAAGTTTAATGATTTTCAACCATTCTCATTTGCCAACTATGTGCGTGGGTTAATAATTAATTAATGGGCTGTTATTAAAACTATGTATAATAACTTGAAATCAAAGTATTTATAATTACATGTATTATATTTTGTGAATATTATTTATTAAGATGTTTTTCTTCTAATTAAAATTTCCTACAATATGGATTTTTAATGAATTTCCACAAACCAAAAATTGTCAAATTGATTTTCTATTACCGTCTCTTCTATGTCTATTAGATGATTATATTCTATTATCGTATTTTATGATTATTTTTTTTTTTTTATTATTATTATTATTATATATTCAATTTAAAAGTTTTATGTAAATGTCATCAAAATTAGTATTATACTATGATACATTGTAGAAATTCTTCACTTGTTTCATCTTTTGAGTAAAACAATACATTCATTATACTAAAATTTTACTTATGTATCGACCTCGTAAAATGTTAGAAGTGTAGATTAAAAATACTAAATAACATTGGTTTTGCCAATTATTTAATTTAATCTATTTGGTTGTAATAAATTTAGCTTGAAATTGATTAATGTGAATTTTTCATAAACAGAAATGGCAATGGCAATTTTGCTTCAATATGAGAAAATTTCATTGTCATGGAGTCAACTTTGAAATAATTTTAAAAAATCTAAAAATGAATTACGCTATAATTTTTTTTCTTCAACATAAAGAAAACATATAAGAGTAACACTCAAAATAGTTTTCTTTCAGAATTTTGTTCAATTTGTTAAATAAATGTCCATATTTGTTGATAATTTGACAAAAGTTATCCAGAATCTTGCCAGCAATATGGCCATAAAATTTTTCATTATGCAAAATAAAATATTTTCTTAATTTGTATGCATTTAGAAATATCTAAGGTATAAATTTACAAAGGAATAATTTTAACTTTCCAAAAAGTCTTGAAGAAAAATTCAAGAATATGAAAAAACTTTTGTTAAATTGCAAACACGCTCGTACTAAAAATTTAGCAATCTATACCCGTTGACTACTATGAACTTCTCATATTAAGAATGTAAGAAAATTTAAGACGTAAAATTGTTAAAAATTGTGTTTATACAAACAAACAAAATAGTGATTACATTCAAGTGAGAATTTCAAGTGTATAAATAAAAATCAATAATAATGTCTGATTCTGCCGTTGTTGAAGCCGCCGCATCTCCAGTAGCTGCCCCAGCTGCCGAGAAAAAAGCAAAAAAAGTAGCAACCAAAGCCAAAAAGCCAGCCCGCGCTGCAACTCATCCATCTACACAACAAATGGTTGATGCTGCAATTAAAACCCTGAAAGAACGTGGTGGTTCCTCCCTTCCAGCCATTAAGAAATACCTTACTAGCACTTATAAGGTAGATGCCCAAAAATTGGCTCCGTTCATCAAGAAATATTTAAAGAGTTCAGTAACTAGCGGAAAATTAATTCAAACCAAAGGTAAGGGTGCATCTGGTTCATTCAAATTGTCGCCTTCTGCCTCGAAAGAACCAAAAGCAAAAAAACCAGCTGCTGAAAAGAAGAAAGCATCTACTGCCGGTGATAAAAAGAAAAAGGCCACAGCTATCAAAAAGGCTGCCCCAGCTGCAAAGAAACCATCTGCCGCCAAAAAGACTGCCGAAAAAAAGAAGACGGAAAAGGTAAAGGCAAAAAGTGTGAAAAAGACTGGTGTAGTAAAAGCAAAACCCGCCAAAAAGGCACCAGCAACTAAACCAAAAGCACCAAAGGCAAAGAGTACAGCCGCTTCAGTAAAACCCAAAAAGGCTGCTCCTGCAAAGAAACCAGCTGCCAAAAAGGCCGCCGCAAAAAAGTAAATTTGTTTTGTTCTTGGTTTTTACCGGACCGCAAACTATTTTTCGATATTCGAAAAATTGCTTTTAAAATAAAAAAAGCCCTTTTCAGGGCTACAAAATATATTTAAAAAGAGATAAAATCACAAAAAACTTCTTATACAAAATGCTTCCTACTAACTTTTTCATTCAAACAATAGAAAAATCTACATTTTTATTTTCTTAGTTTATTAACACATACATATATACATACATGGCATAGGACAAACATTTAATGTCATTTTCAAAATTAAAAAGATAACGCCGTAATGACATCTAAATTTTTATTATCCAGATTTGTCACAAACAAAAAGACGATATAAAAAAAAGGAGAAGAAAAAAAAAACAAATTTAAAGTAGCAAAAAATGCATGTAATGCCAAAGTGATGCATGTAATTTTCTATTATACAAAAAATTTAATTCTCACAAACAAGAAGAATTACTATTTTCACTTTATTTTATATATTTATATATATGTAGTCCCTGGCCAAAGAAAAAATTAAAAATTTCAGACTTAAATTATTATTATTATTATTTTTTTTTTTCAAAGTATTTATGTCACCGAAAAAGTACCTAACATAAAACTACAAAAATTACTCTTATTTTTTTTAATAATCTCTGTGGCCCTGACTGTTCTCAAATGTTACAAGAAAATTAACAAAATTGCACAATCTCTTTTATAAAATTTATTTGTGGCCCTGAAAAGGGCCTTTGTTGATGTTAAAGAATAAATGCGGTGGAAGAAAACTATTCGCATTGCAGGAAATTTCTTTTTCAATTTACTTCGAGCTAGTGTATTTTGTTACAGCTTTAGTACCTTCACTAACAGCATGCTTAGCCAATTCACCGGGCAAAAGTAGACGAACAGCAGTTTGAATTTCCCGACTGGTAATTGTTGAACGTTTATTATAATGAGCTAAACGTGATGCTTCAGCAGCAATACGTTCAAAAATATCATTAACAAAACTATTCATGATACTCATTGCCTTTGAGGAGATACCAGTATCAGGATGTACTTGTTTAAGAACTTTGTAAATGTAGATGGCATAACTTTCCTTGCGCTTACGCTTCTTGCCTTTGTCACTTTTAGTAATGTTCTTTTGGGCTTTACCGGCCTTTTTTGCTGCTTTACCACTGGTTTTAGGAGGCATTTTTGTTTTTCTTTGTTCTCACTTTTTTATTAGTCACTTCACAAACACTTTTAACACTGTTTACAAACTGTGAGTATCTATGACGTTTACGCTCTTTATATACCTTTTTTTTAGCCCACAAGCAGTCATCGATTCAACTTCAATTTTGTATACACAAATCACCCCTGATGTGTGTTCGCTTGTGTGCGAGAAAAGTATAAATACAGCGTTTTCTCGCCCAATAATCATCAGTTTGTGCTAACAGTGTTTAAGTGAAGTGACAAATAGAAAAATAAAAATAAAAATAAATTTTGAAAAATGTCTGGTCGTGGTAAAGGTGGTAAAGTAAAGGGCAAGGCAAAGTCTCGTTCAAATCGTGCTGGCTTGCAATTTCCAGTCGGTCGTATTCATCGTTTATTGCGCAAAGGCAATTATGCTGAACGTGTTGGTGCTGGAGCTCCAGTATATTTAGCTGCTGTTATGGAATATTTGGCAGCTGAAGTTCTTGAATTGGCTGGAAATGCTGCTCGTGATAACAAAAAGACTAGAATTATTCCCCGTCATTTACAATTGGCCATCCGTAATGATGAAGAATTGAACAAATTGTTATCTGGTGTAACCATCGCTCAAGGTGGTGTTTTACCTAACATCCAAGCTGTTTTATTGCCCAAGAAGACGGAAAAGAAAGCATAAATTATTCAGTTAAAAATTAATAGTATCTAATACAAACCACCGTATTTTTATCCCAACCGTCCTTTTCAGGACGACAAATTAATTTCGAAAAAGAGACATATTTTGTTGAAATTACAAAAACAAAAAATCCTTTTTGTTTTTTAATATCTATAAAAATTGCATTGATTTGTGCCTTTTATTATTTTCTTTTGACTAATTTCATTTACTTGTTGGTATATACACATACACGCACAAAAAAAAAAATAGTATATCGGTCTTTTTGCCGAATGCTATTAGCAAGTCGTGTATTAATGAAATGTTCGTTTGTGTGTATACCAATATGTAGTTATGTTTTGACATTTTGTTGAAAATACAAAAACAAAAAATCCTTTTTGTTTTTTTATGTCTATAAAAAAACATTGATTTGTACTAAAGTGCCTTTTATTATTTTCTTTTGATCAACTTCATTTACTTGTTGGTATATACACATACACGCACAAAAAATAGTATATCCGTCTTTTTGCCGAATGCTATTAGCAAGTCGTGTATTAATGAAATGTTCGTTTGTGTGTATACCTATATGTAGTTATTTTTTGTCTCGCTTCTTCTTCTCTGAGATTGTTGTGATAGATACACAAATAAATTTTCATTCCCTGGGGTAATTTTAACAAATAAACTTTCAACAATGATTTTACTTAATGTGAAAACAAGTTTGTTATTAAAAATGCCATAAAATGTAAAATAAAAATACTCAATTTTACATATATTTTTTCCTTTTCAAAGAAATTCTTCTAATTTCAGTACAACACAATATATGTATGTATATACATACATATGTATTTTGTTCGACTCAACATGAATTTGTTATAATAGTAAGTTTTATTAATAATGTACATATGTCTTCAATCAAAATAATATATTGAAAACTACTAAATAAATATCACTAATATTAAACATAAATTAAAATCTCTTTGTAAATATTTTTTGTGGTCCTGAAAAGGACCGATTGTTGTTGATATTATATGTTTGTAATAGGGTATTAGCAAAGCATGTATTTAACCGCCGAAACCGTACAAAGTACGACCTTGTCTTTTCAATGCATAGACAACATCCATAGCGGTGACCGTTTTCCTTTTGGCATGTTCCGTGTATGTGACTGCATCACGAATAACATTTTCTAAAAATACCTTTAGGACACCACGGGTTTCTTCGTAAATTAAACCAGAAATACGTTTAACACCACCACGACGAGCCAAACGTCTAATAGCTGGTTTAGTGATACCTTGGATATTATCACGCAACACTTTACGATGACGTTTAGCGCCACCTTTTCCCAAGCCTTTGCCTCCTTTACCACGACCAGTCATTTTCGTTCACTTATTATTTATCACTTAAAACACACTTCACAAATGATTCACAAGAACTAATAATTTTGACCATAAGGCAACTCGTATTTATACCCATTCTGATTAAAACTAGAGTGAGTCAGATATATATTTATGACCTTTTCGTTTTGTGTGCGATTGCGATTGTGAAAAAACCATCACACGCACCCCTATAGTTACTTTAGTAAAATTTTCTATATAAAGCGAGCATTTTGAGTGTAGAGAGATTATTAGTGTGCGAACAGTGAGTGTTTTAGTGTTTTTCAAATACAGTGTTTAATTAAAAGTGAATTGAAAATAAAAGTATAGTGAATTAAAAATGGCTCGTACTAAGCAAACTGCCCGTAAATCGACTGGTGGCAAAGCACCACGTAAACAATTGGCTACTAAGGCTGCGCGTAAAAGTGCACCAGCTACCGGTGGTGTTAAGAAGCCACATCGTTATCGTCCTGGTACTGTAGCGTTGCGTGAAATTCGTCGTTATCAAAAGAGTACAGAATTATTGATCCGCAAATTGCCCTTCCAACGTTTGGTTCGTGAAATTGCGCAAGATTTTAAAACTGATTTACGTTTCCAAAGCTCTGCTGTAATGGCTTTACAAGAGGCAAGCGAAGCTTATTTGGTTGGTCTCTTCGAAGACACCAACTTGTGTGCCATCCATGCGAAACGTGTTACCATTATGCCAAAAGATATTCAATTGGCCAGACGCATTCGTGGAGAACGTGCTTAAATTTATTAATAATGATGTGACACAATAATTACTATCACCAAAACATCATAATTTTTAAAAAAAAATCGGTCCTTTTCAGGACCACAAAAAGATTATAAAAAAGAGCTATGGATATTTTTGTTAAAATTTTTCTTTTCATGTAGTATGTGTAAAATATTTGGATAAATTAAATATGGTGCATTTTGGTCTATATTAACATTTTTAGGCACTAATCAGCACTTTTTTTTTTTCGCCGAAAGAGAGTTTCATTATTAATAACATGTATGTACATAACATAACACAATATGTATGTGCTATAGAGTCAGTTTGACATTTGTTATTTAACATTGAGGGCAATAATTTTCGTTTTATTAATTATGTATATTTAATATAATTGGGCCTTCAAGATTGAATAATATATAAATAGTCAATAGAATATCTTTTATTTGCATTATATTATATATAATGAAACATTGTTTAGTAGAGACGCAAAAATATAAAGTCGCCATAAAAATGACTTTAAATAAGTTTTGTTTTAATTTTCATTTATTATTAAGTAGTGATTCTGAAATTGTTTCATATCACTTCAATTGCTTGCAACTTTTCTAGTTATGATGATTATAACTATTATTAAATGCACTCAAGATCTAGGAATTGCTTAAGTTATTTAAATAAACTAACAGTATTATCAATAAAAAAATTTAATATAGGGATACCTGAAAAAAAAACTTTTATTTGTAAATGTCGACTTTATTATATGTAGTTTGACAGTAAGGAAACAAAACAATTATCAGCTGCGGCAGCGCACATACCTGGTTAGACAACCCCGTAATTGTTGTCAGGGATGCCAACTCAATCAAACCAACATAAAAAACGTATAATTCTAATTCCAATTTTATATGTCATTTTGCATAATGGTTTTTTTTTTAATTTTTCTACAACTTCATTCTTTCATTCTACAACTTATTAAATTAAATAAACGTTATGGAGAACATTTGTAAATTTTTAAATTAAATACCGATTTTCATGTTAATGTCTCTTAATTACTACTTATTTCTTAATAACGATTAAAAAGGAGATTGTGATAACTTTGGCCCATTTGCCTTACAAAGTTTAATGATTTTCAACCATTCTCATTTGCCAACTATGTGCGTGGGTTAATAATTAATTAATGGGCTGTTATTAAAACTATGTATAATAACTTGAAATCAAAGTATTTATAATTACATGTATTATATTTTGTGAATATTATTTATTAAGATGTTTTTCTTCTAATTAAAATTTCCTACAATATGGATTTTTAATGAATTTCCACAAACCAAAAATTGTCAAATTGATTTTCTATTACCGTCTCTTCTATGTCTATTAGATGATTATATTCTATTATCGTATTTTATGATTATTTTTTTTTTTATTATTATTATTATTATATATTCAATTTAAAAGTTTTATGTAAATGTCATCAAAATTAGTATTATACTATGATACATTGTAGAAATTCTTCACTTGTTTCATCTTTTGAGTAAAACAATACATTCATTATACTAAAATTTTACTTATGTATCGACCTCGTAAAATGTTAGAAGTGTAGATTAAAAATACTAAATAACATTGGTTTTGGCAAATTATTTAATTTAATCTATTTGGTTGTAATAAATTTAGCTTGAAATTGATTAATGTGAATTTTTCATAAACAGAAATGGCAATGGCAATTTTGCTTCAATATGAGAAAATTTCATTGTCATGGAGTCAACTTTGAAATAATTTTAAAAAATCTAAAAATGAATTACGCTATAATTTTTTTTCTTCAACATAAAGAAAACATATAAGAGTAACACTCAAAATAGTTTTCTTTCAGAATTTTGTTCAATTTGTTAAATAAATGTCCATATTTGTTGATAATTTGACAAAAGTTATCCAGAATCTTGCCAGCAATATGGCCATAAAATTTTTCATTATGCAAAATAAAATATTTTCTTAATTTGTATGCATTTAGAAATATCTAAGGTATAAATTTACAAAGGAATAATTTTAACTTTCCAAAAAGTCTTGAAGAAAAATTCAAGAATATGAAAAAACTTTTGTTAAATTGCAAACACGCTCGTACTAAAAATTTAGCAATCTATACCCGTTGACTACTATGAACTTCTCATATTAAGAATGTAAGAAAATTTAAGACGTAAAATTGTTAAAAATTGTGTTTATACAAACAAACAAAATAGTGATTACATTCAAGTGAGAATTTCAAGTGTATAAATAAAAATCAATAATAATGTCTGATTCTGCCGTTGTTGAAGCCGCCGCATCTCCAGTAGCTGCCCCAGCTGCCGAGAAAAAAGCAAAAAAAGTAGCAACCAAAGCCAAAAAGCCAGCCCGCGCTGCAACTCATCCATCTACACAACAAATGGTTGATGCTGCAATTAAAACCCTGAAAGAACGTGGTGGTTCCTCCCTTCCAGCCATTAAGAAATACCTTACTAGCACTTATAAGGTAGATGCCCAAAAATTGGCTCCGTTCATCAAGAAATATTTAAAGAGTTCAGTAACTAGCGGAAAATTAATTCAAACCAAAGGTAAGGGTGCATCTGGTTCATTCAAATTGTCGCCTTCTGCCTCGAAAGAACCAAAAGCAAAAAAACCAGCTGCTGAAAAGAAGAAAGCATCTACTGCCGGTGATAAAAAGAAAAAGGCCACAGCTATCAAAAAGGCTGCCCCAGCTGCAAAGAAACCATCTGCCGCCAAAAAGACTGCCGAAAAAAAGAAGACGGAAAAGGTAAAGGCAAAAAGTGTGAAAAAGACTGGTGTAGTAAAAGCAAAACCCGCCAAAAAGGCACCAGCAACTAAACCAAAAGCACCAAAGGCAAAGAGTACAGCCGCTTCAGTAAAACCCAAAAAGGCTGCTCCTGCAAAGAAACCAGCTGCCAAAAAGGCCGCCGCAAAAAAGTAAATTTGTTTTGTTCTTGGTTTTTACCTGACCGCAAACTATTTTTCGATATTCGAAAAATTGCTTTTAAAATAAAAAAAGCCCTTTTCAGGGCTACAAAATATATTTAAAAAGAGATAAAATCACAAAAAACTTCTTATACAAAATGCTTCCTACTAACTTTTTCATTCAAACAATAGAAAAATCTACATTTTTATTTTCTTAGTTTATTAACACATACATATATACATACATGGCATAGGACAAACATTTAATGTCATTTTCAAAATTAAAAAGATAACGCCGTAATGACATCTAAATTTTTATTATCCAGATTTGTCACAAACAAAAAGACGATATAAAAAAAAGGAGAAGAAAAAAAAAAACAAATTTAAAGTAGCAAAAAATGCATGTAATGCCAAAGTGATGCATGTAATTTTCTATTATACAAAAAATTTAATTCTCACAAACAAGAAGAATTACTATTTTCACTTTATTTTATATATTTATATATATGTAGTCCCTGGCCAAAGAAAAAATTTCAGACTTAAATTATTATTATTATTTTTTTTTTTTCAAAGTATTTATGTCACCGAAAAAGTACCTAACATAAAACTACAAAAATTACTCTTATTTTTTTTAATAATCTCTGTGGCCCTGACTGTTCTCAAATGTTACAAGAAAATTAACAAAATTGCACAATCTCTTTTATAAAATTTATTTGTGGCCCTGAAAAGGGCCTTTGTTGATGTTAAAGAATAAATGCGGTGGAAGAAAACTATTCGCATTGCAGGAAATTTCTTTTTCAATTTACTTCGAGCTAGTGTATTTTGTTACAGCTTTAGTACCTTCACTAACAGCATGCTTAGCCAATTCACCGGGCAAAAGTAGACGAACAGCAGTTTGAATTTCCCGACTGGTAATTGTTGAACGTTTATTATAATGAGCTAAACGTGATGCTTCAGCAGCAATACGTTCAAAAATATCATTAACAAAACTATTCATGATACTCATTGCCTTTGAGGAGATACCAGTATCAGGATGTACTTGTTTAAGAACTTTGTAAATGTAGATGGCATAACTTTCCTTGCGCTTACGCTTCTTGCCTTTGTCACTTTTAGTAATGTTCTTTTGGGCTTTACCGGCCTTTTTTGCTGCTTTACCACTGGTTTTAGGAGGCATTTTTGTTTTTCTTTGTTCTCACTTTTTTATTAGTCACTTCACAAACACTTTTAACACTGTTTACAAACTGTGAGTATCTATGACGTTTACGCTCTTTATATACCTTTTTTTTAGCCCACAAGCAGTCATCGATTCAACTTCAATTTTGTATACACAAATCACCCCTGATGTGTGTTCGCTTGTGTGCGAGAAAAGTATAAATACAGCGTTTTCTCGCCCAATAATCATCAGTTTGTGCTAACAGTGTTTAAGTGAAGTGACAAATAGAAAAATAAAAATAAAAATAAATTTTGAAAAATGTCTGGTCGTGGTAAAGGTGGTAAAGTAAAGGGCAAGGCAAAGTCTCGTTCAAATCGTGCTGGCTTGCAATTTCCAGTCGGTCGTATTCATCGTTTATTGCGCAAAGGCAATTATGCTGAACGTGTTGGTGCTGGAGCTCCAGTATATTTAGCTGCTGTTATGGAATATTTGGCAGCTGAAGTTCTTGAATTGGCTGGAAATGCTGCTCGTGATAACAAAAAGACTAGAATTATTCCCCGTCATTTACAATTGGCCATCCGTAATGATGAAGAATTGAACAAATTGTTATCTGGTGTAACCATCGCTCAAGGTGGTGTTTTACCTAACATCCAAGCTGTTTTATTGCCCAAGAAGACGGAAAAGAAAGCATAAATTATTCAGTTAAAAATTAATAGTATCTAATACAATCCACCGTATTTTTATCCCAACCGTCCTTTTCAGGACGACAAATTAATTTCGAAAAAGAGACATATTTTGTTGAAATTACAAAAACAAAAAATCCTTTTTGTTTTTTAATATCTATAAAAATTGCATTGATTTGTGCCTTTTATTATTTTCTTTTGACTAATTTCATTTACTTGTTGGTATATACACATACACGCTCAAAAAAAAAATAGTATATCGGTCTTTTTGCCGAATGCTATTAGCAAGTCGTGTATTAATGAAATGTTCGTTTGTGTGTATACCAATATGTAGTTATGTTTTGACATTTTGTTGAAAATACAAAAACAAAAAATCCTTTTTGTTTTTTTATGTCTATAAAAAAACATTGATTTGTACTAAAGTGCCTTTTATTATTTTCTTTTGATCAACTTCATTTACTTGTTGGTATATACACATACACGCACAAAAAATAGTATATCCGTCTTTTTGCCGAATGCTATTAGCAAGTCGTGTATTAATGAAATGTTCGTTTGTGTGTATACCTATATGTAGTTATTTTTTGTCTCGCTTCTTCTTCTCTGAGATTGTTGTGATAGATACACAAATAAATTTTCATTCCCTGGGGTAATTTTAACAAATAAACTTTCAACAATGATTTTACTTAATGTGAAAACAAGTTTGTTATTAAAAATGCCATAAAATGTAAAATAAAAATACTCAATTTTACATATATTTTTTCCTTTTCAAAGAAATTCTTCTAATTTCAGTACAACACAATATATGTATGTATATACATACATATGTATTTTGTTCGACTCAACATGAATTTGTTATAATAGTAAGTTTTATTAATAATGTACATATGTCTTCAATCAAAATAATATATTGAAAACTACTAAATAAATATCACTAATATTAAACATAAATTAAAATCTCTTTGTAAATATTTTTTGTGGTCCTGAAAAGGACCGATTGTTGTTGATATTATATGTTTGTAATAGGGTATTAGCAAAGCATGTATTTAACCGCCGAAACCGTACAAAGTACGACCTTGTCTTTTCAATGCATAGACAACATCCATAGCGGTGACCGTTTTCCTTTTGGCATGTTCCGTGTATGTGACTGCATCACGAATAACATTTTCTAAAAATACCTTTAGGACACCACGGGTTTCTTCGTAAATTAAACCAGAAATACGTTTAACACCACCACGACGAGCCAAACGTCTAATAGCTGGTTTAGTGATACCTTGGATATTATCACGCAACACTTTACGATGACGTTTAGCGCCACCTTTTCCCAAGCCTTTGCCTCCTTTACCACGACCAGTCATTTTCGTTCACTTATTATTTATCACTTAAAACACACTTCACAAATGATTCACAAGAACTAATAATTTTGACCATAAGGCAACTCGTATTTATACCCATTCTGATTAAAACTAGAGTGAGTCAGATATATATTTATGACCTTTTCGTTTTGTGTGCGATTGCGATTGTGAAAAAACCATCACACGCACCCCTATAGTTACTTTAGTAAAATTTTCTATATAAAGCGAGCATTTTGAGTGTAGAGAGATTATTAGTGTGCGAACAGTGAGTGTTTTAGTGTTTTTCAAATACAGTGTTTAATTAAAAGTGAATTGAAAATAAAAGTATAGTGAATTAAAAATGGCTCGTACTAAGCAAACTGCCCGTAAATCGACTGGTGGCAAAGCACCACGTAAACAATTGGCTACTAAGGCTGCGCGTAAAAGTGCACCAGCTACCGGTGGTGTTAAGAAGCCACATCGTTATCGTCCTGGTACTGTAGCGTTGCGTGAAATTCGTCGTTATCAAAAGAGTACAGAATTATTGATCCGCAAATTGCCCTTCCAACGTTTGGTTCGTGAAATTGCGCAAGATTTTAAAACTGATTTACGTTTCCAAAGCTCTGCTGTAATGGCTTTACAAGAGGCAAGCGAAGCTTATTTGGTTGGTCTCTTCGAAGACACCAACTTGTGTGCCATCCATGCGAAACGTGTTACCATTATGCCAAAAGATATTCAATTGGCCAGACGCATTCGTGGAGAACGTGCTTAAATTTATTAATAATGATGTGACACAATAATTACTATCACCAAAACATCATAATTTTTAAAAAAAAATCGGTCCTTTTCAGGACCACAAAAAGATTATAAAAAAGAGCTATGGATATTTTTGTTAAAATTTTTCTTTTCATGTAGTATGTGTAAAATATTTGGATAAATTAAATATGGTGCATTTTGGTCTATATTAACATTTTTAGGCACTAATCAGCACTTTTTTTTTTTCGCCGAAAGAGAGTTTCATTATTAATAACATGTATGTACATAACATAACACAATATGTATGTGCTATAGAGTCAGTTTGACATTTGTTATTTAACATTGAGGGCAATAATTTTCGTTTTATTAATTATGTATATTTAATATAATTGGGCCTTCAAGATTGAATAATATATAAATAGTCAATAGAATATCTTTTATTTGCATTATATTATATATAATGAAACATTGTTTAGTAGAGACGCAAAAATATAAAGTCGCCATAAAAATGACTTTAAATAAGTTTTGTTTTAATTTTCATTTATTATTAAGTAGTGATTCTGAAATTGTTTCATATCACTTCAATTGCTTGCAACTTTTCTAGTTATGATGATTATAACTATTATTAAATGCACTCAAGATCTAGGAATTGCTTAAGTTATTTAAATAAACTAACAGTATTATCAATAAAAAAATTTAATATAGGGATACCTGAAAAAAAAACTTTTATTTGTAAATGTCGACTTTATTATATGTAGTTTGACAGTAAGGAAACTAAACAATTATCAGCTGCGGCAGCGCACATACCTAGTTAGACAACCCCGTAATTGTTGTCAGGGATGCCAACTCAATCAAACCAACATAAAAAACGTATAATTCTAATTCCAATTTTATATGTCATTTTGCATAATGGTTTTTTTTTTAATTTTTCTACAACTTCATTCTTTCATTCTACAACTTATTAAATTAAATAAACGTTATGGAGAACATTTGTAAATTTTTAAATTAAATACCGATTTTCATGTTAATGTCTCTTAATTACTACTTATTTCTTAATAACGATTAAAAAGGAGATTGTGATAACTTTGGCCCATTTGCCTTACAAAGTTTAATGATTTTCAACCATTCTCATTTGCCAACTATGTGCGTGGGTTAATAATTAATTAATGGGCTGTTATTAAAACTATGTATAATAACTTGAAATCAAAGTATTTATAATTACATGTATTATATTTTGTGAATATTATTTATTAAGATGTTTTTCTTCTAATTAAAATTTCCTACAATATGGATTTTTAATGAATTTCCACAAACCAAAAATTGTCAAATTGATTTTCTATTACCGTCTCTTCTATGTCTATTAGATGATTATATTCTATTATCGTATTTTATGATTATTTTTTTTTTTTATTATTATTATTATTATATATTCAATTTAAAAGTTTTATGTAAATGTCATCAAAATTAGTATTATACTATGATACATTGTAGAAATTCTTCACTTGTTTCATCTTTTGAGTAAAACAATACATTCATTATACTAAAATTTTACTTATGTATCGACCTCGTAAAATGTTAGAAGTGTAGATTAAAAATACTAAATAACATTGGTTTTGGCAAATTATTTAATTTAATCTATTTGGTTGTAATAAATTTAGCTTGAAATTGATTAATGTGAATTTTTCATAAACAGAAATGGCAATGGCAATTTTGCTTCAATATGAGAAAATTTCATTGTCATGGAGTCAACTTTGAAATAATTTTAAAAAATCTAAAAATGAATTACGCTATAATTTTTTTTCTTCAACATAAAGAAAACATATAAGAGTAACACTCAAAATAGTTTTCTTTCAGAATTTTGTTCAATTTGTTAAATAAATGTCCATATTTGTTGATAATTTGACAAAAGTTATCCAGAATCTTGCCAGCAATATGGCCATAAAATTTTTCATTATGCAAAATAAAATATTTTCTTAATTTGTATGCATTTAGAAATATCTAAGGTATAAATTTACAAAGGAATAATTTTAACTTTCCAAAAAGTCTTGAAGAAAAATTCAAGAATATGAAAAAACTTTTGTTAAATTGCAAACACGCTCGTACTAAAAATTTAGCAATCTATACCCGTTGACTACTATGAACTTCTCATATTAAGAATGTAAGAAAATTTAAGACGTAAAATTGTTAAAAATTGTGTTTATACAAATAAACAAAATAGTGATTACATTCAAGTGAGAATTTCAAGTGTATAAATAAAAATCAATAATAATGTCTGATTCTGCCGTTGTTGAAGCCGCCGCATCTCCAGTAGCTGCCCCAGCTGCCGAGAAAAAAGCAAAAAAAGTAGCAACCAAAGCCAAAAAGCCAGCCCGCGCTGCAACTCATCCATCTACACAACAAATGGTTGATGCTGCAATTAAAACCCTGAAAGAACGTGGTGGTTCCTCCCTTCCAGCCATTAAGAAATACCTTACTAGCACTTATAAGGTAGATGCCCAAAAATTGGCTCCGTTCATCAAGAAATATTTAAAGAGTTCAGTAACTAGCGGAAAATTAATTCAAACCAAAGGTAAGGGTGCATCTGGTTCATTCAAATTGTCGCCTTCTGCCTCGAAAGAACCAAAAGCAAAAAAACCAGCTGCTGAAAAGAAGAAAGCATCTACTGCCGGTGATAAAAAGAAAAAGGCCACAGCTATCAAAAAGGCTGCCCCAGCTGCAAAGAAACCATCTGCCGCCAAAAAGACTGCCGAAAAAAAGAAGACGGAAAAGGTAAAGGCAAAAAGTGTGAAAAAGACTGGTGTAGTAAAAGCAAAACCCGCCAAAAAGGCACCAGCAACTAAACCAAAAGCACCAAAGGCAAAGAGTACAGCCGCTTCAGTAAAACCCAAAAAGGCTGCTCCTGCAAAGAAACCAGCTGCCAAAAAGGCCGCCGCAAAAAAGTAAATTTGTTTTGTTCTTGGTTTTTACCGGACCGCAAACTATTTTTCGATATTCGAAAAATTGCTTTTAAAATAAAAAAAGCCCTTTTCAGGGCTACAAAATATATTTAAAAAGAGATAAAATCACAAAAAACTTCTTATACAAAATGCTTCCTACTAACTTTTTCATTCAAACAATAGAAAAATCTACATTTTTATTTTCTTAGTTTATTAACACATACATATATACATACATGGCATAGGACAAACATTTAATGTCATTTTCAAAATTAAAAAGATAACGCCGTAATGACATCTAAATTTTTATTATCCAGATTTGTCACAAACAAAAAGACGATATAAAAAAAAGGAGAAGAAAAAAAAAACAAATTTAAAGTAGCAAAAAATGCATGTAATGCCAAAGTGATGCATGTAATTTTCTATTATACAAAAAATTTAATTCTCACAAACAAGAAGAATTACTATTTTCACTTTATTTTATATATTTATATATATGTAGTCCCTGGCCAAAGAAAAAATTAAAAATTTCAGACTTAAATTATTATTATTATTATTTTTTTTTTTCAAAGTATTTATGTCACCGAAAAAGTACCTAACATAAAACTACAAAAATTACTCTTATTTTTTTTAATAATCTCTGTGGCCCTGACTGTTCTCAAATGTTACAAGAAAATTAACAAAATTGCACAATCTCTTTTATAAAATTTATTTGTGGCCCTGAAAAGGGCCTTTGTTGATGTTAAAGAATAAATGCGGTGGAAGAAAACTATTCGCATTGCAGGAAATTTCTTTTTCAATTTACTTCGAGCTAGTGTATTTTGTTACAGCTTTAGTACCTTCACTAACAGCATGCTTAGCCAATTCACCGGGCAAAAGTAGACGAACAGCAGTTTGAATTTCCCGACTGGTAATTGTTGAACGTTTATTATAATGAGCTAAACGTGATGCTTCAGCAGCAATACGTTCAAAAATATCATTAACAAAACTATTCATGATACTCATTGCCTTTGAGGAGATACCAGTATCAGGATGTACTTGTTTAAGAACTTTGTAAATGTAGATGGCATAACTTTCCTTGCGCTTACGCTTCTTGCCTTTGTCACTTTTAGTAATGTTCTTTTGGGCTTTACCGGCCTTTTTTGCTGCTTTACCACTGGTTTTAGGAGGCATTTTTGTTTTTCTTTGTTCTCACTTTTTTATTAGTCACTTCACAAACACTTTTAACACTGTTTACAAACTGTGAGTATCTATGACGTTTACGCTCTTTATATACCTTTTTTTTAGCCCACAAGCAGTCATCGATTCAACTTCAATTTTGTATACACAAATCACCCCTGATGTGTGTTCGCTTGTGTGCGAGAAAAGTATAAATACAGCGTTTTCTCGCCCAATAATCATCAGTTTGTGCTAACAGTGTTTAAGTGAAGTGACAAATAGAAAAATAAAAATAAAAATAAATTTTGAAAAATGTCTGGTCGTGGTAAAGGTGGTAAAGTAAAGGGCAAGGCAAAGTCTCGTTCAAATCGTGCTGGCTTGCAATTTCCAGTCGGTCGTATTCATCGTTTATTGCGCAAAGGCAATTATGCTGAACGTGTTGGTGCTGGAGCTCCAGTATATTTAGCTGCTGTTATGGAATATTTGGCAGCTGAAGTTCTTGAATTGGCTGGAAATGCTGCTCGTGATAACAAAAAGACTAGAATTATTCCCCGTCATTTACAATTGGCCATCCGTAATGATGAAGAATTGAACAAATTGTTATCTGGTGTAACCATCGCTCAAGGTGGTGTTTTACCTAACATCCAAGCTGTTTTATTGCCCAAGAAGACGGAAAAGAAAGCATAAATTATTCAGTTAAAAATTAATAGTATCTAATACAAACCACCGTATTTTTATCCCAACCGTCCTTTTCAGGACGACAAATTAATTTCGAAAAAGAGACATATTTTGTTGAAATTACAAAAACAAAAAATCCTTTTTGTTTTTTAATATCTATAAAAATTGCATTGATTTGTGCCTTTTATTATTTTCTTTTGACTAATTTCATTTACTTGTTGGTATATACACATACACGCACAAAAAAAAAAATAGTATATCGGTCTTTTTGCCGAATGCTATTAGCAAGTCGTGTATTAATGAAATGTTCGTTTGTGTGTATACCAATATGTAGTTATGTTTTGACATTTTGTTGAAAATACAAAAACAAAAAATCCTTTTTGTTTTTTTATGTCTATAAAAAAACATTGATTTGTACTAAAGTGCCTTTTATTATTTTCTTTTGATCAACTTCATTTACTTGTTGGTATATACACATACACGCACAAAAAATAGTATATCCGTCTTTTTGCCGAATGCTATTAGCAAGTCGTGTATTAATGAAATGTTCGTTTGTGTGTATACCTATATGTAGTTATTTTTTGTCTCGCTTCTTCTTCTCTGAGATTGTTGTGATAGATACACAAATAAATTTTCATTCCCTGGGGTAATTTTAACAAATAAACTTTCAACAATGATTTTACTTAATGTGAAAACAAGTTTGTTATTAAAAATGCCATAAAATGTAAAATAAAAATACTCAATTTTACATATATTTTTTCCTTTTCAAAGAAATTCTTCTAATTTCAGTACAACACAATATATGTATGTATATACATACATATGTATTTTGTTCGACTCAACATGAATTTGTTATAATAGTAAGTTTTATTAATAATGTACATATGTCTTCAATCAAAATAATATATTGAAAACTACTAAATAAATATCACTAATATTAAACATAAATTAAAATCTCTTTGTAAATATTTTTTGTGGTCCTGAAAAGGACCGATTGTTGTTGATATTATATGTTTGTAATAGGGTATTAGCAAAGCATGTATTTAACCGCCGAAACCGTACAAAGTACGACCTTGTCTTTTCAATGCATAGACAACATCCATAGCGGTGACCGTTTTCCTTTTGGCATGTTCCGTGTATGTGACTGCATCACGAATAACATTTTCTAAAAATACCTTTAGGACACCACGGGTTTCTTCGTAAATTAAACCAGAAATACGTTTAACACCACCACGACGAGCCAAACGTCTAATAGCTGGTTTAGTGATACCTTGGATATTATCACGCAACACTTTACGATGACGTTTAGCGCCACCTTTTCCCAAGCCTTTGCCTCCTTTACCACGACCAGTCATTTTCGTTCACTTATTATTTATCACTTAAAACACACTTCACAAATGATTCACAAGAACTAATAATTTTGACCATAAGGCAACTCGTATTTATACCCATTCTGATTAAAACTAGAGTGAGTCAGATATATATTTATGACCTTTTCGTTTTGTGTGCGATTGCGATTGTGAAAAAACCATCACACGCACCCCTATAGTTACTTTAGTAAAATTTTCTATATAAAGCGAGCATTTTGAGTGTAGAGAGATTATTAGTGTGCGAACAGTGAGTGTTTTAGTGTTTTTCAAATACAGTGTTTAATTAAAAGTGAATTGAAAATAAAAGTATAGTGAATTAAAAATGGCTCGTACTAAGCAAACTGCCCGTAAATCGACTGGTGGCAAAGCACCACGTAAACAATTGGCTACTAAGGCTGCGCGTAAAAGTGCACCAGCTACCGGTGGTGTTAAGAAGCCACATCGTTATCGTCCTGGTACTGTAGCGTTGCGTGAAATTCGTCGTTATCAAAAGAGTACAGAATTATTGATCCGCAAATTGCCCTTCCAACGTTTGGTTCGTGAAATTGCGCAAGATTTTAAAACTGATTTACGTTTCCAAAGCTCTGCTGTAATGGCTTTACAAGAGGCAAGCGAAGCTTATTTGGTTGGTCTCTTCGAAGACACCAACTTGTGTGCCATCCATGCGAAACGTGTTACCATTATGCCAAAAGATATTCAATTGGCCAGACGCATTCGTGGAGAACGTGCTTAAATTTATTAATAATGATGTGACACAATAATTACTATCACCAAAACATCATAATTTTTAAAAAAAAATCGGTCCTTTTCAGGACCACAAAAAGATTATAAAAAAGAGCTATGGATATTTTTGTTAAAATTTTTCTTTTCATGTAGTATGTGTAAAATATTTGGATAAATTAAATATGGTGCATTTTGGTCTATATTAACATTTTTAGGCACTAATCAGCACTTTTTTTTTTTCGCCGAAAGAGAGTTTCATTATTAATAACATGTATGTACATAACATAACACAATATGTATGTGCTATAGAGTCAGTTTGACATTTGTTATTTAACATTGAGGGCAATAATTTTCGTTTTATTAATTATGTATATTTAATATAATTGGGCCTTCAAGATTGAATAATATATAAATAGTCAATAGAATATCTTTTATTTGCATTATATTATATATAATGAAACATTGTTTAGTAGAGACGCAAAAATATAAAGTCGCCATAAAAATGACTTTAAATAAGTTTTGTTTTAATTTTCATTTATTATTAAGTAGTGATTCTGAAATTGTTTCATATCACTTCAATTGCTTGCAACTTTTCTAGTTATGATGATTATAACTATTATTAAATGCACTCAAGATCTAGGAATTGCTTAAGTTATTTAAATAAACTAACAGTATTATCAATAAAAAAATTTAATATAGGGATACCTGAAAAAAAAACTTTTATTTGTAAATGTCGACTTTATTATATGTAGTTTGACAGTAAGGAAACAAAACAATTATCAGCTGCGGCAGCGCACATACCTGGTTAGACAACCCCGTAATTGTTGTCAGGGATGCCAACTCAATCAAACCAACATAAAAAACGTATAATTCTAATTCCAATTTTATATGTCATTTTGCATAATGGTTTTTTTTTTAATTTTTCTACAACTTCATTCTTTCATTCTACAACTTATTAAATTAAATAAACGTTATGGAGAACATTTGTAAATTTTTAAATTAAATACCGATTTTCATGTTAATGTCTCTTAATTACTACTTATTTCTTAATAACGATTAAAAAGGAGATTGTGATAACTTTGGCCCATTTGCCTTACAAAGTTTAATGATTTTCAACCATTCTCATTTGCCAACTATGTGCGTGGGTTAATAATTAATTAATGGGCTGTTATTAAAACTATGTATAATAACTTGAAATCAAAGTATTTATAATTACATGTATTATATTTTGTGAATATTATTTATTAAGATGTTTTTCTTCTAATTAAAATTTCCTACAATATGGATTTTTAATGAATTTCCACAAACCAAAAATTGTCAAATTGATTTTCTATTACCGTCTCTTCTATGTCTATTAGATGATTATATTCTATTATCGTATTTTATGATTATTTTTTTTTTTATTATTATTATTATTATATATTCAATTTAAAAGTTTTATGTAAATGTCATCAAAATTAGTATTATACTATGATACATTGTAGAAATTCTTCACTTGTTTCATCTTTTGAGTAAAACAATACATTCATTATACTAAAATTTTACTTATGTATCGACCTCGTAAAATGTTAGAAGTGTAGATTAAAAATACTAAATAACATTGGTTTTGGCAAATTATTTAATTTAATCTATTTGGTTGTAATAAATTTAGCTTGAAATTGATTAATGTGAATTTTTCATAAACAGAAATGGCAATGGCAATTTTGCTTCAATATGAGAAAATTTCATTGTCATGGAGTCAACTTTGAAATAATTTTAAAAAATCTAAAAATGAATTACGCTATAATTTTTTTTCTTCAACATAAAGAAAACATATAAGAGTAACACTCAAAATAGTTTTCTTTCAGAATTTTGTTCAATTTGTTAAATAAATGTCCATATTTGTTGATAATTTGACAAAAGTTATCCAGAATCTTGCCAGCAATATGGCCATAAAATTTTTCATTATGCAAAATAAAATATTTTCTTAATTTGTATGCATTTAGAAATATCTAAGGTATAAATTTACAAAGGAATAATTTTAACTTTCCAAAAAGTCTTGAAGAAAAATTCAAGAATATGAAAAAACTTTTGTTAAATTGCAAACACGCTCGTACTAAAAATTTAGCAATCTATACCCGTTGACTACTATGAACTTCTCATATTAAGAATGTAAGAAAATTTAAGACGTAAAATTGTTAAAAATTGTGTTTATACAAACAAACAAAATAGTGATTACATTCAAGTGAGAATTTCAAGTGTATAAATAAAAATCAATAATAATGTCTGATTCTGCCGTTGTTGAAGCCGCCGCATCTCCAGTAGCTGCCCCAGCTGCCGAGAAAAAAGCAAAAAAAGTAGCAACCAAAGCCAAAAAGCCAGCCCGCGCTGCAACTCATCCATCTACACAACAAATGGTTGATGCTGCAATTAAAACCCTGAAAGAACGTGGTGGTTCCTCCCTTCCAGCCATTAAGAAATACCTTACTAGCACTTATAAGGTAGATGCCCAAAAATTGGCTCCGTTCATCAAGAAATATTTAAAGAGTTCAGTAACTAGCGGAAAATTAATTCAAACCAAAGGTAAGGGTGCATCTGGTTCATTCAAATTGTCGCCTTCTGCCTCGAAAGAACCAAAAGCAAAAAAACCAGCTGCTGAAAAGAAGAAAGCATCTACTGCCGGTGATAAAAAGAAAAAGGCCACAGCTATCAAAAAGGCTGCCCCAGCTGCAAAGAAACCATCTGCCGCCAAAAAGACTGCCGAAAAAAAGAAGACGGAAAAGGTAAAGGCAAAAAGTGTGAAAAAGACTGGTGTAGTAAAAGCAAAACCCGCCAAAAAGGCACCAGCAACTAAACCAAAAGCACCAAAGGCAAAGAGTACAGCCGCTTCAGTAAAACCCAAAAAGGCTGCTCCTGCAAAGAAACCAGCTGCCAAAAAGGCCGCCGCAAAAAAGTAAATTTGTTTTGTTCTTGGTTTTTACCTGACCGCAAACTATTTTTCGATATTCGAAAAATTGCTTTTAAAATAAAAAAAGCCCTTTTCAGGGCTACAAAATATATTTAAAAAGAGATAAAATCACAAAAAACTTCTTATACAAAATGCTTCCTACTAACTTTTTCATTCAAACAATAGAAAAATCTACATTTTTATTTTCTTAGTTTATTAACACATACATATATACATACATGGCATAGGACAAACATTTAATGTCATTTTCAAAATTAAAAAGATAACGCCGTAATGACATCTAAATTTTTATTATCCAGATTTGTCACAAACAAAAAGACGATATAAAAAAAAGGAGAAGAAAAAAAAAACAAATTTAAAGTAGCAAAAAATGCATGTAATGCCAAAGTGATGCATGTAATTTTCTATTATACAAAAAATTTAATTCTCACAAACAAGAAGAATTACTATTTTCACTTTATTTTATATATTTATATATATGTAGTCCCTGGCCAAAGAAAAAATTAAAAATTTCAGACTTAAATTATTATTATTATTTTTTTTTTTTCAAAGTATTTATGTCACCGAAAAAGTACCTAACATAAAACTACAAAAATTACTCTTATTTTTTTTAATAATCTCTGTGGCCCTGACTGTTCTCAAATGTTACAAGAAAATTAACAAAATTGCACAATCTCTTTTATAAAATTTATTTGTGGCCCTGAAAAGGGCCTTTGTTGATGTTAAAGAATAAATGCGGTGGAAGAAAACTATTCGCATTGCAGGAAATTTCTTTTTCAATTTACTTCGAGCTAGTGTATTTTGTTACAGCTTTAGTACCTTCACTAACAGCATGCTTAGCCAATTCACCGGGCAAAAGTAGACGAACAGCAGTTTGAATTTCCCGACTGGTAATTGTTGAACGTTTATTATAATGAGCTAAACGTGATGCTTCAGCAGCAATACGTTCAAAAATATCATTAACAAAACTATTCATGATACTCATTGCCTTTGAGGAGATACCAGTATCAGGATGTACTTGTTTAAGAACTTTGTAAATGTAGATGGCATAACTTTCCTTGCGCTTACGCTTCTTGCCTTTGTCACTTTTAGTAATGTTCTTTTGGGCTTTACCGGCCTTTTTTGCTGCTTTACCACTGGTTTTAGGAGGCATTTTTGTTTTTCTTTGTTCTCACTTTTTTATTAGTCACTTCACAAACACTTTTAACACTGTTTACAAACTGTGAGTATCTATGACGTTTACGCTCTTTATATACCTTTTTTTTAGCCCACAAGCAGTCATCGATTCAACTTCAATTTTGTATACACAAATCACCCCTGATGTGTGTTCGCTTGTGTGCGAGAAAAGTATAAATACAGCGTTTTCTCGCCCAATAATCATCATATTGATTCAGTTTGTGATTGCATATCAAAGCAAGAAGTTCTGTGAGTTAAAATTTATTGGAATTATTAATATTATTCATCGGTCGTAAGCATTTTGTGGACCGATTGTGGAAAAAACAATCAAATTCGTTCTAAATTTTGAGAAGCCCGTAGTAGGCAAACAAGTAGATTTTGTGCAAAGTAGCTAAGTAGCTGTGCTATTGTTGTAATGGATGAGGAGGATGATGGTTCCTCTGGCAAAAAGAGGAAGAAGGTGAACGAGGATGAAAAGGCTATTCTCGGGAGCAAAGATTTTGATGGCTTGGTGAAGTTAAATTCCAAGTTAATGGAGAGGTTGGATGATGCCGGCCGGAAAATTGGTTTCCTGGTGCATGAAAATGAGGAGCTAAGAAAGAAGTTGGAGAAGTGCTTAGAGAATCAAGACCGTGCACTTATGGACGATGCTCTTAGTCTTGGAGCTATTTCGGGCGAGTTGGAGTTGCAAGATGCCGAATCAGCTGAATTGCTAAAGGCTGTTGAAGTTAGCAACTGCCGCAAGGGGAAGAATGCTAGTGTACCCACCAAGTGCGGTAGTGCAAAGGAGGGATTAGGCAAGAATGCAAAATCAGGAGCGGGTGTGGGGCCAAAAGCAGTGCCCGAAGCTGGAAAAAGGAGTAAGTCGGTGCCAGTTATTACGACGTATGACGCTAATGTGAGGGAGCTGGTGGAGGTGATTGACGAAATGTTAGGGCATAAAAATTATAATGTTAGGGTATTGGGTAAGAGAGTGACAAATTTAGAAATCTGCACGCTCGAAGACTTCGAAAAAGTTAAAACGTTGCTTGAAGGACGAAAGGTTAATTTTTATACATATACCCCTAAGGGTCTTCGGCCTTTCACGGTCGTCATTGAGGGTCTTTCTGGATCTTTTGAGTCGGAAGAGATACTTCGGTATCTGGGTAGTCTTCAGATTAACCTCAACGTAATTAGTCTGATTAGATTGGGAAGTGACAAATGGGTTGCCAGGCTAAGTAGGGATTCCGACGTTGAGAAGTTTTACGCAATAAGGTATGTATTGCGTTGTAAGGTTACTATCAGAAAGTTTAGACGGACTGGAATTACACAGTGTTTTAACTGCCAACGCTACGGCCATGTTTCTTCCAACTGCCGAATGCCGTATAGGTGTGTGAAATGCGGGGGGCCACATGGCCCTGGTAAATGCGAGGTACCTTCTAGGGGGGAAAATACGGAGGATACCTTAGTAACCGATCCGATTTCGGGCCGAGTCTCTAGAAGAGTCGGATTCCCGGTAAGGTGCGTTATCTGTAGCGCAGAGGGACATGTGGCCAGCTCGAGGGAGTGTCCACGGAGAATTGAGCTTCTCCGTAAATTGGAGGCACGGAGGATTGCCAGGGGTACCGCTCTTACTCGGTTGCGGCCTGCTGGTAGTGGTGGTGTAAGGGACGGGATGTCGTATGCTGCGGCAGCGGCGACTGGTGTTGTTGCAGCTAGGGATGCTCCTACTGTGACCAAGACAAGACAGAGAGATTCTGATAGGTCTGAACTTTCATTGGCAGCTGCCATGGGGCAGCATGACCTGCTTGACAAGGACTGCCGGCGATTCTTTGGCGGGGGACTTCTGAATTGCTTAAGTAAGATTGGTGGGTTTGCAGAAAAATATCGGTTATTGGACAATGACGAGGACAGGTCACGTGCCTTGCTTGGCATGTTGTTGACTTTGCGGCACCATGGATAGGACAATAAAAATAATATACATAAATGTAAACTCAATTGTCTCAAGGCATAAGAGGCATTACCTGAGTTTATTTTTGACTAGACATAAACCTGACGTACTGCTTGTGGCTGAGCATTGTCTCAGTGCTCGCCACAAATTGGACATGACTGGGTACCGAATATATAGGCGTGACAGACAAGGAGGACGTGGCGGAGGTACGGCTGTCCTTATTAGGGAGGTTTTGCATTGTGAGGAGGTCATTCTTGATACAGGTTCTATTGAGAATACCGCCGTCCGTATCCGAAGATTGAATGCTGAAGATTTGATTGTGATCTCAATGTATCTGAAGCCGGCTGCTGTTTTTGCTGAGGCAGACTTTGATTCGGTGCAGAGGCTGGGGCGTAATTGCAGTGTTGTAATTGGCGCCGATCTCAATGCAAGACATCCCTATTGGGGAGATCCGTATGCAAATGGGCGTGGACGCGACCTTCGGGAATTTTTGATGTCCAATCCTGACTTTGAGATACGGCAAACGGAAGGACCTACGAGAATAAATGCAAATCTATCATCTTACATTGACTTCTTCTTAACAACCGTAGATATACAGACAGTTAGTTCGAATGGCTTACGGACCTTAGATTACGAATCCGACCATAAAGCCGTGGAGATAGTGTTCTTCACGGGTGACTGCCTGACAAGGCAGCGTGCCACTAGATATGACTACGACAGGATGAACAAACGAAGGTTCACGAGAAAATTGGCAATGAATCTTTCGGTGCTTGGTTTGCCTCTGGACAGAAATGTGACGGTGAATGAAATTGATGAATGTATAGAGTCGATGGGGAGGGCGTTCCAGGATGCTATGGAGAATTCCATACCAAAGGTGACTGCGGGTGGCAAAGGCCTATTGAAGCTTCCTCAATACATTCTCAATTTAATTGACGGAAAGAAGCGGCTAAGACGAACAATTCATAGATGCCAAGAACCGGGTAGACGTAACATTTTAAAAGCGGACTTGCGGAATTTAGACAGAATAATACAGGGTTCTATTGCCGTATATGAACGTGACCATTGGGCGAAATTTCTTGAGGGAATTAGACTTAATAACAGGACATTTAGAAATGTAAAGTCGGCGGCAGGACTTAATGTTCGGACGAAAATTCGAAGTTTAGTAAATACTGATGGCTCAATCATCTCTGGTAGTCTCGGCATGGCGAACCTCCTGGCGGACCGTTTTTTCCAGGTGAATCAGCCTTCACAGGGCGTCCGCTTGGACGAGTTTGGCATGAGAGTGCATGGCGCGGTTTCGGCTCTTGATAGGACGACACCTTTGACGACGTTTGGGACGACGTTAACAGCAGACCGGTTAACGGTTGATAACCGTAATAGCATCGATAGGCTTGGGTTTGTTGACTCAGCATCTGTAGGTAATGCGCTAAAGCGAAGATCAAACAAGAGGTCTAGTGGGGTGGATGGTGTGCCAGATTTTGTATTGAGGAAAACGGACCATGTAGCATGGCGCTTTTTAGCCATCATATTTAATCATTGCTACAATATTGGTTACTTCCCAAAAGCATGGAGAACAGCCGTGGTGGTTCCGATACCCAAACCGAAAGCGAATCCTGCTGAGACAGGAGGCTACAGGCCAATTTCCCTGTTGCCGGCATTTGGAAAGCTATTTGAGTACTTTCTCCTGGCAAAAGTCAATGCCGTTATAGCAGACAAAAACATATTAAAGGACTACCAGTTTGGTTTCCGGAGTGGACTTTCGACAACGCACGCATTGATGTTGCTTACGGACTATGTTGCCAGGGGTCTGAATAGGAGATGCCCTACCATGACTGTCAGCTTGGATTTTTCCAAAGCCTTCGACACGGTTTGGCATGATGGAATAATTTACAAGCTGATGGACATGGGATTTGGTACAGGCATCTGCCGAATGATCGATAGCTTTCTAAGGGACCGTTCATTTAGAGTACGTCTCGAAGATGACCTCTCTCACGAGGGTTCGCTGTCTTCGGGAGTGCCACAGGGTTCATTGCTGGGTCCAGTACTCTACAACATCTACATATCGGACATACCACAGCCCTCCCAGGGTGATCTTCTGCTTGTATACGCAGACGATATCCTGATAGCGGCCTCGGGTGCTAGAGCAAGGACGATTAATAATCGGACGAATCAGTATTTAGCCTTATTGACGGACTTTTTCAAGAAATGGAGACTTAACCTGAATCTGCAAAAAACGGTAGCCATGATGTTCAAGGGGAGACGCAAATACATATACCCGAATTGCAGGTCCTATGTGCCATGTTTGAGAATCGGGGGAGAGATGATTAAGACATCAGATAGAATAAAATACCTTGGTGTCACTTTCCATGAAAATTTTGAGTACTACGCTCACATAGACAGTGTTTTGGAACGTACTAAAAGGATCTACTCGGCGTATCAAGGGGTGCTAAAGCGAAGGGGGGGTCTTGATAAGGCGATACGCCTTTTGGTGTATCGGCAGATCATACGACCGCTTATTTCCTATGCCTTTCCATCATGGTTTGGAATTTCCTCCTCCCAAATGGAAAGGCTTAGGAAATGGGAGAGAAAGATTTTGGTGGCATGCCTGGGTTTGCGACCATATATTGGGCGGGATGGTGTGTTTCGCAGGCCATCATGCTGCTCAATATATGGGTCAATTACTTTTGACCGAGTGGATCGTTTTATGGTTCAAAAGGCACTTGAGTTCCTTGAGCGATCAGTTTCGTTGGACAACAGCCTGGTGAGGGACTGTTTCTCTAGATCGAGCAGTCTGGAGGCTGTTCAGACCAGTAAGTATCTATCTCCCGTGGATCTGTTGACCCTTAGGGATGCTGGACTAGTCTACGAGGGTGCAGAACTTCTATTTTATCACAGGAGGATAGGCACATTAAATATAAGTGATAGGGTGTATAACACCGCTCAGTAGTTCTATGAACAGCTGTAGGTATTATTATTTAGTCTTTTTTTTTTTTTTTAGTTTTATTTATTGTTATTATTATTATTATTATTATTATTATTATTATTATTATTATTATTATTATTATTATTACTATTATTATTATTATTATTATTATTATTATTATTATTATTATTATTATTATTATTTTTATTACTATTATTATTATTATTATTATTATTATTATTATTATTATTATTATTATTATTATTATTATTATTATTACTTAGTATTAAGTAGTAAGCTAAGAGCCTCCCTTTTTTATCCCTTTTTTGGGGAACTAGAACAAAATTGTTAATGAAATAATAGTAATGATGTGCCTAAAAATGTACAAGTTGGTGACTAAATGGAAAGTCTTTGTAAAATACGTAGTATATAAGGAAATGTAATAAGATTGTATTAGTGTTAGAGCTAAATGTTTTGTTATGATTTTTTGGATTAAATAAATAAACTATAAACTATAAACTAGCCCAATAATCATCAGTTTGTGCTAACAGTGTTTAAGTGAAGTGACAAATAGAAAAATAAAAATAAAAATAAATTTTGAAAAATGTCTGGTCGTGGTAAAGGTGGTAAAGTAAAGGGCAAGGCAAAGTCTCGTTCAAATCGTGCTGGCTTGCAATTTCCAGTCGGTCGTATTCATCGTTTATTGCGCAAAGGCAATTATGCTGAACGTGTTGGTGCTGGAGCTCCAGTATATTTAGCTGCTGTTATGGAATATTTGGCAGCTGAAGTTCTTGAATTGGCTGGAAATGCTGCTCGTGATAACAAAAAGACTAGAATTATTCCCCGTCATTTACAATTGGCCATCCGTAATGATGAAGAATTGAACAAATTGTTATCTGGTGTAACCATCGCTCAGGGTGGTGTTTTACCTAACATCCAAGCTGTTTTATTGCCCAAGAAGACGGAAAAGAAAGCATAAATTATTCAGTTAAAAATTAATAGTATCTAATACAAACCACCGTATTTTTATCCCAACCGTCCTTTTCAGGACGACAAATTAATTTCGAAAAAGAGACATATTTTGTTGAAATTACAAAAACAAAAAATCCTTTTTGTTTTTTAATATCTATAAAAATTGCATTGATTTGTGCCTTTTATTATTTTCTTTTGACTAATTTCATTTACTTGTTGGTATATACACATACACGCTCAAAAAAAAAATAGTATATCGGTCTTTTTGCCGAATGCTATTAGCAAGTCGTGTATTAATGAAATGTTCGTTTGTGTGTATACCAATATGTAGTTATGTTTTGACATTTTGTTGAAAATACAAAAACAAAAAATCCTTTTTGTTTTTTTATATCTATAAAAAAACATTGATTTGTACTAAAGTGCCTTTTATTATTTTCTTTTGATCAACTTCATTTACTTGTTGGTATATACACATACACGCACAAAAAATAGTATATCCGTCTTTTTGCCGAATGCTATTAGCAAGTCGTGTATTAATGAAATGTTCGTTTGTGTGTATACCTATATGTAGTTATTTTTTGTCTCGCTTCTTCTTCTATGAGATTGTTGTGATAGATACACAAATAAATTTTCATTCCCTGGGGTAATTTTAACAAATAAACTTTCAACAATGATTTTACTTAATGTGAAAACAAGTTTGTTATTAAAAATGCCATAAAATGTAAAATAAAAATACTCAATTTTACATATATTTTTTCCTTTTCAAAGAAATTCTTCTAATTTCAGTACAACACAATATATGTATGTATATACATACATATGTATTTTGTTCGACTCAACATGAATTTGTTATAATAGTAAGTTTTATTAATAATGTACATATGTCTTCAATCAAAATAATATATTGAAAACTACTAAATAAATATCACTAATATTAAACATAAATTAAAATCTCTTTGTAAATATTTTTTGTGGTCCTGAAAAGGACCGATTGTTGTTGATATTATATGTTTGTAATAGGGTATTAGCAAAGCATGTATTTAACCGCCGAAACCGTACAAAGTACGACCTTGTCTTTTCAATGCATAGACAACATCCATAGCGGTGACCGTTTTCCTTTTGGCATGTTCCGTGTATGTGACTGCATCACGAATAACATTTTCTAAAAATACCTTTAGGACACCACGGGTTTCTTCGTAAATTAAACCAGAAATACGTTTAACACCACCACGACGAGCCAAACGTCTAATAGCTGGTTTAGTGATACCTTGGATATTATCACGCAACACTTTACGATGACGTTTAGCGCCACCTTTTCCCAAGCCTTTGCCTCCTTTACCACGACCAGTCATTTTCGTTCACTTATTATTTATCACTTAAAACACACTTCACAAATGATTCACAAGAACTAATAATTTTGACCATAAGGCAACTCGTATTTATACCCATTCTGATTAAAACTAGAGTGAGTCAGATATATATTTATGACCTTTTCGTTTTGTGTGCGATTGCGATTGTGAAAAAACCATCACACGCACCCCTATAGTTACTTTAGTAAAATTTTCTATATAAAGCGAGCATTTTGAGTGTAGAGAGATTATTAGTGTGCGAACAGTGAGTGTTTTAGTGTTTTTCAAATACAGTGTTTAATTAAAAGTGAATTGAAAATAAAAGTATAGTGAATTAAAAATGGCTCGTACTAAGCAAACTGCCCGTAAATCGACTGGTGGCAAAGCACCACGTAAACAATTGGCTACTAAGGCTGCGCGTAAAAGTGCACCAGCTACCGGTGGTGTTAAGAAGCCACATCGTTATCGTCCTGGTACTGTAGCGTTGCGTGAAATTCGTCGTTATCAAAAGAGTACAGAATTATTGATCCGCAAATTGCCCTTCCAACGTTTGGTTCGTGAAATTGCGCAAGATTTTAAAACTGATTTACGTTTCCAAAGCTCTGCTGTAATGGCTTTACAAGAGGCAAGCGAAGCTTATTTGGTTGGTCTCTTCGAAGACACCAACTTGTGTGCCATCCATGCGAAACGTGTTACCATTATGCCAAAAGATATTCAATTGGCCAGACGCATTCGTGGAGAACGTGCTTAAATTTATTAATAATGATGTGACACAATAATTACTATCACCAAAACATCATAATTTTTAAAAAAAAATCGGTCCTTTTCAGGACCACAAAAAGATTATAAAAAAGAGCTATGGATATTTTTGTTAAAATTTTTCTTTTCATGTAGTATGTGTAAAATATTTGGATAAATTAAATATGGTGCATTTTGGTCTATATTAACATTTTTAGGCACTAATCAGCACTTTTTTTTTTTCGCCGAAAGAGAGTTTCATTATTAATAACATGTATGTACATAACATAACACAATATGTATGTGCTATAGAGTCAGTTTGACATTTGTTATTTAACATTGAGGGCAATAATTTTCGTTTTATTAATTATGTATATTTAATATAATTGGGCCTTCAAGATTGAATAATATATAAATAGTCAATAGAATATCTTTTATTTGCATTATATTATATATAATGAAACATTGTTTAGTAGAGACGCAAAAATATAAAGTCGCCATAAAAATGACTTTAAATAAGTTTTGTTTTAATTTTCATTTATTATTAAGTAGTGATTCTGAAATTGTTTCATATCACTTCAATTGCTTGCAACTTTTCTAGTTATGATGATTATAACTATTATTAAATGCACTCAAGATCTAGGAATTGCTTAAGTTATTTAAATAAACTAACAGTATTATCAATAAAAAAATTTAATATAGGGATACCTGAAAAAAAAACTTTTATTTGTAAATGTCGACTTTATTATATGTAGTTTGACAGTAAGGAAACAAAACAATTATCAGCTGCGGCAGCGCACATACCTGGTTAGACAACCCCGTAATTGTTGTCAGGGATGCCAACTCAATCAAACCAACATAAAAAACGTATAATTCTAATTCCAATTTTATATGTCATTTTGCATAATGGTTTTTTTTTTAATTTTTCTACAACTTCATTCTTTCATTCTACAACTTATTAAATTAAATAAACGTTATGGAGAACATTTGTAAATTTTTAAATTAAATACCGATTTTCATGTTAATGTCTCTTAATTACTACTTATTTCTTAATAACGATTAAAAAGGAGATTGTGATAACTTTGGCCCATTTGCCTTACAAAGTTTAATGATTTTCAACCATTCTCATTTGCCAACTATGTGCGTGGGTTAATAATTAATTAATGGGCTGTTATTAAAACTATGTATAATAACTTGAAATCAAAGTATTTATAATTACATGTATTATATTTTGTGAATATTATTTATTAAGATGTTTTTCTTCTAATTAAAATTTCCTACAATATGGATTTTTAATGAATTTCCACAAACCAAAAATTGTCAAATTGATTTTCTATTACCGTCTCTTCTATGTCTATTAGATGATTATATTCTATTATCGTATTTTATGATTATTTTTTTTTTTATTATTATTATTATTATATATTCAATTTAAAAGTTTTATGTAAATGTCATCAAAATTAGTATTATACTATGATACATTGTAGAAATTCTTCACTTGTTTCATCTTTTGAGTAAAACAATACATTCATTATACTAAAATTTTACTTATGTATCGACCTCGTAAAATGTTAGAAGTGTAGATTAAAAATACTAAATAACATTGGTTTTGGCAAATTATTTAATTTAATCTATTTGGTTGTAATAAATTTAGCTTGAAATTGATTAATGTGAATTTTTCATAAACAGAAATGGCAATGGCAATTTTGCTTCAATATGAGAAAATTTCATTGTCATGGAGTCAACTTTGAAATAATTTTAAAAAATCTAAAAATGAATTACGCTATAATTTTTTTTCTTCAACATAAAGAAAACATATAAGAGTAACACTCAAAATAGTTTTCTTTCAGAATTTTGTTCAATTTGTTAAATAAATGTCCATATTTGTTGATAATTTGACAAAAGTTATCCAGAATCTTGCCAGCAATATGGCCATAAAATTTTTCATTATGCAAAATAAAATATTTTCTTAATTTGTATGCATTTAGAAATATCTAAGGTATAAATTTACAAAGGAATAATTTTAACTTTCCAAAAAGTCTTGAAGAAAAATTCAAGAATATGAAAAAACTTTTGTTAAATTGCAAACACGCTCGTACTAAAAATTTAGCAATCTATACCCGTTGACTACTATGAACTTCTCATATTAAGAATGTAAGAAAATTTAAGACGTAAAATTGTTAAAAATTGTGTTTATACAAACAAACAAAATAGTGATTACATTCAAGTGAGAATTTCAAGTGTATAAATAAAAATCAATAATAATGTCTGATTCTGCCGTTGTTGAAGCCGCCGCATCTCCAGTAGCTGCCCCAGCTGCCGAGAAAAAAGCAAAAAAAGTAGCAACCAAAGCCAAAAAGCCAGCCCGCGCTGCAACTCATCCATCTACACAACAAATGGTTGATGCTGCAATTAAAACCCTGAAAGAACGTGGTGGTTCCTCCCTTCCAGCCATTAAGAAATACCTTACTAGCACTTATAAGGTAGATGCCCAAAAATTGGCTCCGTTCATCAAGAAATATTTAAAGAGTTCAGTAACTAGCGGAAAATTAATTCAAACCAAAGGTAAGGGTGCATCTGGTTCATTCAAATTGTCGCCTTCTGCCTCGAAAGAACCAAAAGCAAAAAAACCAGCTGCTGAAAAGAAGAAAGCATCTACTGCCGGTGATAAAAAGAAAAAGGCCACAGCTATCAAAAAGGCTGCCCCAGCTGCAAAGAAACCATCTGCCGCCAAAAAGACTGCCGAAAAAAAGAAGACGGAAAAGGTAAAGGCAAAAAGTGTGAAAAAGACTGGTGTAGTAAAAGCAAAACCCGCCAAAAAGGCACCAGCAACTAAACCAAAAGCACCAAAGGCAAAGAGTACAGCCGCTTCAGTAAAACCCAAAAAGGCTGCTCCTGCAAAGAAACCAGCTGCCAAAAAGGCCGCCGCAAAAAAGTAAATTTGTTTTGTTCTTGGTTTTTACCTGACCGCAAACTATTTTTCGATATTCGAAAAATTGCTTTTAAAATAAAAAAAGCCCTTTTCAGGGCTACAAAATATATTTAAAAAGAGATAAAATCACAAAAAACTTCTTATACAAAATGCTTCCTACTAACTTTTTCATTCAAACAATAGAAAAATCTACATTTTTATTTTCTTAGTTTATTAACACATACATATATACATACATGGCATAGGACAAACATTTAATGTCATTTTCAAAATTAAAAAGATAACGCCGTAATGACATCTAAATTTTTATTATCCAGATTTGTCACAAACAAAAAGACGATATAAAAAAAAGGAGAAGAAAAAAAAAAACAAATTTAAAGTAGCAAAAAATGCATGTAATGCCAAAGTGATGCATGTAATTTTCTATTATACAAAAAATTTAATTCTCACAAACAAGAAGAATTACTATTTTCACTTTATTTTATATATTTATATATATGTAGTCCCTGGCCAAAGAAAAAATTAAAAATTTCAGACTTAAATTATTATTATTATTTTTTTTTTTTCAAAGTATTTATGTCACCGAAAAAGTACCTAACATAAAACTACAAAAATTACTCTTATTTTTTTTAATAATCTCTGTGGCCCTGACTGTTCTCAAATGTTACAAGAAAATTAACAAAATTGCACAATCTCTTTTATAAAATTTATTTGTGGCCCTGAAAAGGGCCTTTGTTGATGTTAAAGAATAAATGCGGTGGAAGAAAACTATTCGCATTGCAGGAAATTTCTTTTTCAATTTACTTCGAGCTAGTGTATTTTGTTACAGCTTTAGTACCTTCACTAACAGCATGCTTAGCCAATTCACCGGGCAAAAGTAGACGAACAGCAGTTTGAATTTCCCGACTGGTAATTGTTGAACGTTTATTATAATGAGCTAAACGTGATGCTTCAGCAGCAATACGTTCAAAAATATCATTAACAAAACTATTCATGATACTCATTGCCTTTGAGGAGATACCAGTATCAGGATGTACTTGTTTAAGAACTTTGTAAATGTAGATGGCATAACTTTCCTTGCGCTTACGCTTCTTGCCTTTGTCACTTTTAGTAATGTTCTTTTGGGCTTTACCGGCCTTTTTTGCTGCTTTACCACTGGTTTTAGGAGGCATTTTTGTTTTTCTTTGTTCTCACTTTTTTATTAGTCACTTCACAAACACTTTTAACACTGTTTACAAACTGTGAGTATCTATGACGTTTACGCTCTTTATATACCTTTTTTTTAGCCCACAAGCAGTCATCGATTCAACTTCAATTTTGTATACACAAATCACCCCTGATGTGTGTTCGCTTGTGTGCGAGAAAAGTATAAATACAGCGTTTTCTCGCCCAATAATCATCAGTTTGTGCTAACAGTGTTTAAGTGAAGTGACAAATAGAAAAATAAAAATAAAAATAAATTTTGAAAAATGTCTGGTCGTGGTAAAGGTGGTAAAGTAAAGGGCAAGGCAAAGTCTCGTTCAAATCGTGCTGGCTTGCAATTTCCAGTCGGTCGTATTCATCGTTTATTGCGCAAAGGCAATTATGCTGAACGTGTTGGTGCTGGAGCTCCAGTATATTTAGCTGCTGTTATGGAATATTTGGCAGCTGAAGTTCTTGAATTGGCTGGAAATGCTGCTCGTGATAACAAAAAGACTAGAATTATTCCCCGTCATTTACAATTGGCCATCCGTAATGATGAAGAATTGAACAAATTGTTATCTGGTGTAACCATCGCTCAGGGTGGTGTTTTACCTAACATCCAAGCTGTTTTATTGCCCAAGAAGACGGAAAAGAAAGCATAAATTATTCAGTTAAAAATTAATAGTATCTAATACAAACCACCGTATTTTTATCCCAACCGTCCTTTTCAGGACGACAAATTAATTTCGAAAAAGAGACATATTTTGTTGAAATTACAAAAACAAAAAATCCTTTTTGTTTTTTAATATCTATAAAAATTGCATTGATTTGTGCCTTTTATTATTTTCTTTTGACTAATTTCATTTACTTGTTGGTATATACACATACACGCTCAAAAAAAAAATAGTATATCGGTCTTTTTGCCGAATGCTATTAGCAAGTCGTGTATTAATGAAATGTTCGTTTGTGTGTATACCAATATGTAGTTATGTTTTGACATTTTGTTGAAAATACAAAAACAAAAAATCCTTTTTGTTTTTTTATATCTATAAAAAAACATTGATTTGTACTAAAGTGCCTTTTATTATTTTCTTTTGATCAACTTCATTTACTTGTTGGTATATACACATACACGCACAAAAAATAGTATATCCGTCTTTTTGCCGAATGCTATTAGCAAGTCGTGTATTAATGAAATGTTCGTTTGTGTGTATACCTATATGTAGTTATTTTTTGTCTCGCTTCTTCTTCTATGAGATTGTTGTGATAGATACACAAATAAATTTTCATTCCCTGGGGTAATTTTAACAAATAAACTTTCAACAATGATTTTACTTAATGTGAAAACAAGTTTGTTATTAAAAATGCCATAAAATGTAAAATAAAAATACTCAATTTTACATATATTTTTTCCTTTTCAAAGAAATTCTTCTAATTTCAGTACAACACAATATATGTATGTATATACATACATATGTATTTTGTTCGACTCAACATGAATTTGTTATAATAGTAAGTTTTATTAATAATGTACATATGTCTTCAATCAAAATAATATATTGAAAACTACTAAATAAATATCACTAATATTAAACATAAATTAAAATCTCTTTGTAAATATTTTTTGTGGTCCTGAAAAGGACCGATTGTTGTTGATATTATATGTTTGTAATAGGGTATTAGCAAAGCATGTATTTAACCGCCGAAACCGTACAAAGTACGACCTTGTCTTTTCAATGCATAGACAACATCCATAGCGGTGACCGTTTTCCTTTTGGCATGTTCCGTGTATGTGACTGCATCACGAATAACATTTTCTAAAAATACCTTTAGGACACCACGGGTTTCTTCGTAAATTAAACCAGAAATACGTTTAACACCACCACGACGAGCCAAACGTCTAATAGCTGGTTTAGTGATACCTTGGATATTATCACGCAACACTTTACGATGACGTTTAGCGCCACCTTTTCCCAAGCCTTTGCCTCCTTTACCACGACCAGTCATTTTCGTTCACTTATTATTTATCACTTAAAACACACTTCACAAATGATTCACAAGAACTAATAATTTTGACCATAAGGCAACTCGTATTTATACCCATTCTGATTAAAACTAGAGTGAGTCAGATATATATTTATGACCTTTTCGTTTTGTGTGCGATTGCGATTGTGAAAAAACCATCACACGCACCCCTATAGTTACTTTAGTAAAATTTTCTATATAAAGCGAGCATTTTGAGTGTAGAGAGATTATTAGTGTGCGAACAGTGAGTGTTTTAGTGTTTTTCAAATACAG
Source organism: Phania funesta (assembly GCA_963932375.1). Lineage (NCBI taxonomy): Eukaryota > Metazoa > Arthropoda > Insecta > Diptera > Tachinidae > Phania > Phania funesta. The sequence goes on along the minus strand of OZ010653.1, from coordinate 93,332,915 downwards.
TGTTTAATTAAAAGTGAATTGAAAATAAAAGTATAGTGAATTAAAAATGGCTCGTACTAAGCAAACTGCCCGTAAATCGACTGGTGGCAAAGCACCACGTAAACAATTGGCTACTAAGGCTGCGCGTAAAAGTGCACCAGCTACCGGTGGTGTTAAGAAGCCACATCGTTATCGTCCTGGTACTGTAGCGTTGCGTGAAATTCGTCGTTATCAAAAGAGTACAGAATTATTGATCCGCAAATTGCCCTTCCAACGTTTGGTTCGTGAAATTGCGCAAGATTTTAAAACTGATTTACGTTTCCAAAGCTCTGCTGTAATGGCTTTACAAGAGGCAAGCGAAGCTTATTTGGTTGGTCTCTTCGAAGACACCAACTTGTGTGCCATCCATGCGAAACGTGTTACCATTATGCCAAAAGATATTCAATTGGCCAGACGCATTCGTGGAGAACGTGCTTAAATTTATTAATAATGATGTGACACAATAATTACTATCACCAAAACATCATAATTTTTAAAAAAAAATCGGTCCTTTTCAGGACCACAAAAAGATTATAAAAAAGAGCTATGGATATTTTTGTTAAAATTTTTCTTTTCATGTAGTATGTGTAAAATATTTGGATAAATTAAATATGGTGCATTTTGGTCTATATTAACATTTTTAGGCACTAATCAGCACTTTTTTTTTTTCGCCGAAAGAGAGTTTCATTATTAATAACATGTATGTACATAACATAACACAATATGTATGTGCTATAGAGTCAGTTTGACATTTGTTATTTAACATTGAGGGCAATAATTTTCGTTTTATTAATTATGTATATTTAATATAATTGGGCCTTCAAGATTGAATAATATATAAATAGTCAATAGAATATCTTTTATTTGCATTATATTATATATAATGAAACATTGTTTAGTAGAGACGCAAAAATATAAAGTCGCCATAAAAATGACTTTAAATAAGTTTTGTTTTAATTTTCATTTATTATTAAGTAGTGATTCTGAAATTGTTTCATATCACTTCAATTGCTTGCAACTTTTCTAGTTATGATGATTATAACTATTATTAAATGCACTCAAGATCTAGGAATTGCTTAAGTTATTTAAATAAACTAACAGTATTATCAATAAAAAAATTTAATATAGGGATACCTGAAAAAAAAACTTTTATTTGTAAATGTCGACTTTATTATATGTAGTTTGACAGTAAGGAAACAAAACAATTATCAGCTGCGGCAGCGCACATACCTGGTTAGACAACCCCGTAATTGTTGTCAGGGATGCCAACTCAATCAAACCAACATAAAAAACGTATAATTCTAATTCCAATTTTATATGTCATTTTGCATAATGGTTTTTTTTTTAATTTTTCTACAACTTCATTCTTTCATTCTACAACTTATTAAATTAAATAAACGTTATGGAGAACATTTGTAAATTTTTAAATTAAATACCGATTTTCATGTTAATGTCTCTTAATTACTACTTATTTCTTAATAACGATTAAAAAGGAGATTGTGATAACTTTGGCCCATTTGCCTTACAAAGTTTAATGATTTTCAACCATTCTCATTTGCCAACTATGTGCGTGGGTTAATAATTAATTAATGGGCTGTTATTAAAACTATGTATAATAACTTGAAATCAAAGTATTTATAATTACATGTATTATATTTTGTGAATATTATTTATTAAGATGTTTTTCTTCTAATTAAAATTTCCTACAATATGGATTTTTAATGAATTTCCACAAACCAAAAATTGTCAAATTGATTTTCTATTACCGTCTCTTCTATGTCTATTAGATGATTATATTCTATTATCGTATTTTATGATTATTTTTTTTTTTATTATTATTATTATTATATATTCAATTTAAAAGTTTTATGTAAATGTCATCAAAATTAGTATTATACTATGATACATTGTAGAAATTCTTCACTTGTTTCATCTTTTGAGTAAAACAATACATTCATTATACTAAAATTTTACTTATGTATCGACCTCGTAAAATGTTAGAAGTGTAGATTAAAAATACTAAATAACATTGGTTTTGGCAAATTATTTAATTTAATCTATTTGGTTGTAATAAATTTAGCTTGAAATTGATTAATGTGAATTTTTCATAAACAGAAATGGCAATGGCAATTTTGCTTCAATATGAGAAAATTTCATTGTCATGGAGTCAACTTTGAAATAATTTTAAAAAATCTAAAAATGAATTACGCTATAATTTTTTTTCTTCAACATAAAGAAAACATATAAGAGTAACACTCAAAATAGTTTTCTTTCAGAATTTTGTTCAATTTGTTAAATAAATGTCCATATTTGTTGATAATTTGACAAAAGTTATCCAGAATCTTGCCAGCAATATGGCCATAAAATTTTTCATTATGCAAAATAAAATATTTTCTTAATTTGTATGCATTTAGAAATATCTAAGGTATAAATTTACAAAGGAATAATTTTAACTTTCCAAAAAGTCTTGAAGAAAAATTCAAGAATATGAAAAAACTTTTGTTAAATTGCAAACACGCTCGTACTAAAAATTTAGCAATCTATACCCGTTGACTACTATGAACTTCTCATATTAAGAATGTAAGAAAATTTAAGACGTAAAATTGTTAAAAATTGTGTTTATACAAACAAACAAAATAGTGATTACATTCAAGTGAGAATTTCAAGTGTATAAATAAAAATCAATAATAATGTCTGATTCTGCCGTTGTTGAAGCCGCCGCATCTCCAGTAGCTGCCCCAGCTGCCGAGAAAAAAGCAAAAAAAGTAGCAACCAAAGCCAAAAAGCCAGCCCGCGCTGCAACTCATCCATCTACACAACAAATGGTTGATGCTGCAATTAAAACCCTGAAAGAACGTGGTGGTTCCTCCCTTCCAGCCATTAAGAAATACCTTACTAGCACTTATAAGGTAGATGCCCAAAAATTGGCTCCGTTCATCAAGAAATATTTAAAGAGTTCAGTAACTAGCGGAAAATTAATTCAAACCAAAGGTAAGGGTGCATCTGGTTCATTCAAATTGTCGCCTTCTGCCTCGAAAGAACCAAAAGCAAAAAAACCAGCTGCTGAAAAGAAGAAAGCATCTACTGCCGGTGATAAAAAGAAAAAGGCCACAGCTATCAAAAAGGCTGCCCCAGCTGCAAAGAAACCATCTGCCGCCAAAAAGACTGCCGAAAAAAAGAAGACGGAAAAGGTAAAGGCAAAAAGTGTGAAAAAGACTGGTGTAGTAAAAGCAAAACCCGCCAAAAAGGCACCAGCAACTAAACCAAAAGCACCAAAGGCAAAGAGTACAGCCGCTTCAGTAAAACCCAAAAAGGCTGCTCCTGCAAAGAAACCAGCTGCCAAAAAGGCCGCCGCAAAAAAGTAAATTTGTTTTGTTCTTGGTTTTTACCTGACCGCAAACTATTTTTCGATATTCGAAAAATTGCTTTTAAAATAAAAAAAGCCCTTTTCAGGGCTACAAAATATATTTAAAAAGAGATAAAATCACAAAAAACTTCTTATACAAAATGCTTCCTACTAACTTTTTCATTCAAACAATAGAAAAATCTACATTTTTATTTTCTTAGTTTATTAACACATACATATATACATACATGGCATAGGACAAACATTTAATGTCATTTTCAAAATTAAAAAGATAACGCCGTAATGACATCTAAATTTTTATTATCCAGATTTGTCACAAACAAAAAGACGATATAAAAAAAAGGAGAAGAAAAAAAAAACAAATTTAAAGTAGCAAAAAATGCATGTAATGCCAAAGTGATGCATGTAATTTTCTATTATACAAAAAATTTAATTCTCACAAACAAGAAGAATTACTATTTTCACTTTATTTTATATATTTATATATATGTAGTCCCTGGCCAAAGAAAAAATTAAAAATTTCAGACTTAAATTATTATTATTATTTTTTTTTTTTCAAAGTATTTATGTCACCGAAAAAGTACCTAACATAAAACTACAAAAATTACTCTTATTTTTTTTAATAATCTCTGTGGCCCTGACTGTTCTCAAATGTTACAAGAAAATTAACAAAATTGCACAATCTCTTTTATAAAATTTATTTGTGGCCCTGAAAAGGGCCTTTGTTGATGTTAAAGAATAAATGCGGTGGAAGAAAACTATTCGCATTGCAGGAAATTTCTTTTTCAATTTACTTCGAGCTAGTGTATTTTGTTACAGCTTTAGTACCTTCACTAACAGCATGCTTAGCCAATTCACCGGGCAAAAGTAGACGAACAGCAGTTTGAATTTCCCGACTGGTAATTGTTGAACGTTTATTATAATGAGCTAAACGTGATGCTTCAGCAGCAATACGTTCAAAAATATCATTAACAAAACTATTCATGATACTCATTGCCTTTGAGGAGATACCAGTATCAGGATGTACTTGTTTAAGAACTTTGTAAATGTAGATGGCATAACTTTCCTTGCGCTTACGCTTCTTGCCTTTGTCACTTTTAGTAATGTTCTTTTGGGCTTTACCGGCCTTTTTTGCTGCTTTACCACTGGTTTTAGGAGGCATTTTTGTTTTTCTTTGTTCTCACTTTTTTATTAGTCACTTCACAAACACTTTTAACACTGTTTACAAACTGTGAGTATCTATGACGTTTACGCTCTTTATATACCTTTTTTTTAGCCCACAAGCAGTCATCGATTCAACTTCAATTTTGTATACACAAATCACCCCTGATGTGTGTTCGCTTGTGTGCGAGAAAAGTATAAATACAGCGTTTTCTCGCCCAATAATCATCAGTTTGTGCTAACAGTGTTTAAGTGAAGTGACAAATAGAAAAATAAAAATAAAAATAAATTTTGAAAAATGTCTGGTCGTGGTAAAGGTGGTAAAGTAAAGGGCAAGGCAAAGTCTCGTTCAAATCGTGCTGGCTTGCAATTTCCAGTCGGTCGTATTCATCGTTTATTGCGCAAAGGCAATTATGCTGAACGTGTTGGTGCTGGAGCTCCAGTATATTTAGCTGCTGTTATGGAATATTTGGCAGCTGAAGTTCTTGAATTGGCTGGAAATGCTGCTCGTGATAACAAAAAGACTAGAATTATTCCCCGTCATTTACAATTGGCCATCCGTAATGATGAAGAATTGAACAAATTGTTATCTGGTGTAACCATCGCTCAGGGTGGTGTTTTACCTAACATCCAAGCTGTTTTATTGCCCAAGAAGACGGAAAAGAAAGCATAAATTATTCAGTTAAAAATTAATAGTATCTAATACAAACCACCGTATTTTTATCCCAACCGTCCTTTTCAGGACGACAAATTAATTTCGAAAAAGAGACATATTTTGTTGAAATTACAAAAACAAAAAATCCTTTTTGTTTTTTAATATCTATAAAAATTGCATTGATTTGTGCCTTTTATTATTTTCTTTTGACTAATTTCATTTACTTGTTGGTATATACACATACACGCTCAAAAAAAAAATAGTATATCGGTCTTTTTGCCGAATGCTATTAGCAAGTCGTGTATTAATGAAATGTTCGTTTGTGTGTATACCAATATGTAGTTATGTTTTGACATTTTGTTGAAAATACAAAAACAAAAAATCCTTTTTGTTTTTTTATATCTATAAAAAAACATTGATTTGTACTAAAGTGCCTTTTATTATTTTCTTTTGATCAACTTCATTTACTTGTTGGTATATACACATACACGCACAAAAAATAGTATATCCGTCTTTTTGCCGAATGCTATTAGCAAGTCGTGTATTAATGAAATGTTCGTTTGTGTGTATACCTATATGTAGTTATTTTTTGTCTCGCTTCTTCTTCTATGAGATTGTTGTGATAGATACACAAATAAATTTTCATTCCCTGGGGTAATTTTAACAAATAAACTTTCAACAATGATTTTACTTAATGTGAAAACAAGTTTGTTATTAAAAATGCCATAAAATGTAAAATAAAAATACTCAATTTTACATATATTTTTTCCTTTTCAAAGAAATTCTTCTAATTTCAGTACAACACAATATATGTATGTATATACATACATATGTATTTTGTTCGACTCAACATGAATTTGTTATAATAGTAAGTTTTATTAATAATGTACATATGTCTTCAATCAAAATAATATATTGAAAACTACTAAATAAATATCACTAATATTAAACATAAATTAAAATCTCTTTGTAAATATTTTTTGTGGTCCTGAAAAGGACCGATTGTTGTTGATATTATATGTTTGTAATAGGGTATTAGCAAAGCATGTATTTAACCGCCGAAACCGTACAAAGTACGACCTTGTCTTTTCAATGCATAGACAACATCCATAGCGGTGACCGTTTTCCTTTTGGCATGTTCCGTGTATGTGACTGCATCACGAATAACATTTTCTAAAAATACCTTTAGGACACCACGGGTTTCTTCGTAAATTAAACCAGAAATACGTTTAACACCACCACGACGAGCCAAACGTCTAATAGCTGGTTTAGTGATACCTTGGATATTATCACGCAACACTTTACGATGACGTTTAGCGCCACCTTTTCCCAAGCCTTTGCCTCCTTTACCACGACCAGTCATTTTCGTTCACTTATTATTTATCACTTAAAACACACTTCACAAATGATTCACAAGAACTAATAATTTTGACCATAAGGCAACTCGTATTTATACCCATTCTGATTAAAACTAGAGTGAGTCAGATATATATTTATGACCTTTTCGTTTTGTGTGCGATTGCGATTGTGAAAAAACCATCACACGCACCCCTATAGTTACTTTAGTAAAATTTTCTATATAAAGCGAGCATTTTGAGTGTAGAGAGATTATTAGTGTGCGAACAGTGAGTGTTTTAGTGTTTTTCAAATACAGTGTTTAATTAAAAGTGAATTGAAAATAAAAGTATAGTGAATTAAAAATGGCTCGTACTAAGCAAACTGCCCGTAAATCGACTGGTGGCAAAGCACCACGTAAACAATTGGCTACTAAGGCTGCGCGTAAAAGTGCACCAGCTACCGGTGGTGTTAAGAAGCCACATCGTTATCGTCCTGGTACTGTAGCGTTGCGTGAAATTCGTCGTTATCAAAAGAGTACAGAATTATTGATCCGCAAATTGCCCTTCCAACGTTTGGTTCGTGAAATTGCGCAAGATTTTAAAACTGATTTACGTTTCCAAAGCTCTGCTGTAATGGCTTTACAAGAGGCAAGCGAAGCTTATTTGGTTGGTCTCTTCGAAGACACCAACTTGTGTGCCATCCATGCGAAACGTGTTACCATTATGCCAAAAGATATTCAATTGGCCAGACGCATTCGTGGAGAACGTGCTTAAATTTATTAATAATGATGTGACACAATAATTACTATCACCAAAACATCATAATTTTTAAAAAAAAATCGGTCCTTTTCAGGACCACAAAAAGATTATAAAAAAGAGCTATGGATATTTTTGTTAAAATTTTTCTTTTCATGTAGTATGTGTAAAATATTTGGATAAATTAAATATGGTGCATTTTGGTCTATATTAACATTTTTAGGCACTAATCAGCACTTTTTTTTTTTCGCCGAAAGAGAGTTTCATTATTAATAACATGTATGTACATAACATAACACAATATGTATGTGCTATAGAGTCAGTTTGACATTTGTTATTTAACATTGAGGGCAATAATTTTCGTTTTATTAATTATGTATATTTAATATAATTGGGCCTTCAAGATTGAATAATATATAAATAGTCAATAGAATATCTTTTATTTGCATTATATTATATATAATGAAACATTGTTTAGTAGAGACGCAAAAATATAAAGTCGCCATAAAAATGACTTTAAATAAGTTTTGTTTTAATTTTCATTTATTATTAAGTAGTGATTCTGAAATTGTTTCATATCACTTCAATTGCTTGCAACTTTTCTAGTTATGATGATTATAACTATTATTAAATGCACTCAAGATCTAGGAATTGCTTAAGTTATTTAAATAAACTAACAGTATTATCAATAAAAAAATTTAATATAGGGATACCTGAAAAAAAAACTTTTATTTGTAAATGTCGACTTTATTATATGTAGTTTGACAGTAAGGAAACTAAACAATTATCAGCTGCGGCAGCGCACATACCTAGTTAGACAACCCCGTAATTGTTGTCAGGGATGCCAACTCAATCAAACCAACATAAAAAACGTATAATTCTAATTCCAATTTTATATGTCATTTTGCATAATGGTTTTTTTTTTAATTTTTCTACAACTTCATTCTTTCATTCTACAACTTATTAAATTAAATAAACGTTATGGAGAACATTTGTAAATTTTTAAATTAAATACCGATTTTCATGTTAATGTCTCTTAATTACTACTTATTTCTTAATAACGATTAAAAAGGAGATTGTGATAACTTTGGCCCATTTGCCTTACAAAGTTTAATGATTTTCAACCATTCTCATTTGCCAACTATGTGCGTGGGTTAATAATTAATTAATGGGCTGTTATTAAAACTATGTATAATAACTTGAAATCAAAGTATTTATAATTACATGTATTATATTTTGTGAATATTATTTATTAAGATGTTTTTCTTCTAATTAAAATTTCCTACAATATGGATTTTTAATGAATTTCCACAAACCAAAAATTGTCAAATTGATTTTCTATTACCGTCTCTTCTATGTCTATTAGATGATTATATTCTATTATCGTATTTTATGATTATTTTTTTTTTTTATTATTATTATTATTATATATTCAATTTAAAAGTTTTATGTAAATGTCATCAAAATTAGTATTATACTATGATACATTGTAGAAATTCTTCACTTGTTTCATCTTTTGAGTAAAACAATACATTCATTATACTAAAATTTTACTTATGTATCGACCTCGTAAAATGTTAGAAGTGTAGATTAAAAATACTAAATAACATTGGTTTTGGCAAATTATTTAATTTAATCTATTTGGTTGTAATAAATTTAGCTTGAAATTGATTAATGTGAATTTTTCATAAACAGAAATGGCAATGGCAATTTTGCTTCAATATGAGAAAATTTCATTGTCATGGAGTCAACTTTGAAATAATTTTAAAAAATCTAAAAATGAATTACGCTATAATTTTTTTTCTTCAACATAAAGAAAACATATAAGAGTAACACTCAAAATAGTTTTCTTTCAGAATTTTGTTCAATTTGTTAAATAAATGTCCATATTTGTTGATAATTTGACAAAAGTTATCCAGAATCTTGCCAGCAATATGGCCATAAAATTTTTCATTATGCAAAATAAAATATTTTCTTAATTTGTATGCATTTAGAAATATCTAAGGTATAAATTTACAAAGGAATAATTTTAACTTTCCAAAAAGTCTTGAAGAAAAATTCAAGAATATGAAAAAACTTTTGTTAAATTGCAAACACGCTCGTACTAAAAATTTAGCAATCTATACCCGTTGACTACTATGAACTTCTCATATTAAGAATGTAAGAAAATTTAAGACGTAAAATTGTTAAAAATTGTGTTTATACAAACAAACAAAATAGTGATTACATTCAAGTGAGAATTTCAAGTGTATAAATAAAAATCAATAATAATGTCTGATTCTGCCGTTGTTGAAGCCGCCGCATCTCCAGTAGCTGCCCCAGCTGCCGAGAAAAAAGCAAAAAAAGTAGCAACCAAAGCCAAAAAGCCAGCCCGCGCTGCAACTCATCCATCTACACAACAAATGGTTGATGCTGCAATTAAAACCCTGAAAGAACGTGGTGGTTCCTCCCTTCCAGCCATTAAGAAATACCTTACTAGCACTTATAAGGTAGATGCCCAAAAATTGGCTCCGTTCATCAAGAAATATTTAAAGAGTTCAGTAACTAGCGGAAAATTAATTCAAACCAAAGGTAAGGGTGCATCTGGTTCATTCAAATTGTCGCCTTCTGCCTCGAAAGAACCAAAAGCAAAAAAACCAGCTGCTGAAAAGAAGAAAGCATCTACTGCCGGTGATAAAAAGAAAAAGGCCACAGCTATCAAAAAGGCTGCCCCAGCTGCAAAGAAACCATCTGCCGCCAAAAAGACTGCCGAAAAAAAGAAGACGGAAAAGGTAAAGGCAAAAAGTGTGAAAAAGACTGGTGTAGTAAAAGCAAAACCCGCCAAAAAGGCACCAGCAACTAAACCAAAAGCACCAAAGGCAAAGAGTACAGCCGCTTCAGTAAAACCCAAAAAGGCTGCTCCTGCAAAGAAACCAGCTGCCAAAAAGGCCGCCGCAAAAAAGTAAATTTGTTTTGTTCTTGGTTTTTACCTGACCGCAAACTATTTTTCGATATTCGAAAAATTGCTTTTAAAATAAAAAAAGCCCTTTTCAGGGCTACAAAATATATTTAAAAAGAGATAAAATCACAAAAAACTTCTTATACAAAATGCTTCCTACTAACTTTTTCATTCAAACAATAGAAAAATCTACATTTTTATTTTCTTAGTTTATTAACACATACATATATACATACATGGCATAGGACAAACATTTAATGTCATTTTCAAAATTAAAAAGATAACGCCGTAATGACATCTAAATTTTTATTATCCAGATTTGTCACAAACAAAAAGACGATATAAAAAAAAGGAGAAGAAAAAAAAAACAAATTTAAAGTAGCAAAAAATGCATGTAATGCCAAAGTGATGCATGTAATTTTCTATTATACAAAAAATTTAATTCTCACAAACAAGAAGAATTACTATTTTCACTTTATTTTATATATTTATATATATGTAGTCCCTGGCCAAAGAAAAAATTAAAAATTTCAGACTTAAATTATTATTATTATTATTTTTTTTTTTCAAAGTATTTATGTCACCGAAAAAGTACCTAACATAAAACTACAAAAATTACTCTTATTTTTTTTAATAATCTCTGTGGCCCTGACTGTTCTCAAATGTTACAAGAAAATTAACAAAATTGCACAATCTCTTTTATAAAATTTATTTGTGGCCCTGAAAAGGGCCTTTGTTGATGTTAAAGAATAAATGCGGTGGAAGAAAACTATTCGCATTGCAGGAAATTTCTTTTTCAATTTACTTCGAGCTAGTGTATTTTGTTACAGCTTTAGTACCTTCACTAACAGCATGCTTAGCCAATTCACCGGGCAAAAGTAGACGAACAGCAGTTTGAATTTCCCGACTGGTAATTGTTGAACGTTTATTATAATGAGCTAAACGTGATGCTTCAGCAGCAATACGTTCAAAAATATCATTAACAAAACTATTCATGATACTCATTGCCTTTGAGGAGATACCAGTATCAGGATGTACTTGTTTAAGAACTTTGTAAATGTAGATGGCATAACTTTCCTTGCGCTTACGCTTCTTGCCTTTGTCACTTTTAGTAATGTTCTTTTGGGCTTTACCGGCCTTTTTTGCTGCTTTACCACTGGTTTTAGGAGGCATTTTTGTTTTTCTTTGTTCTCACTTTTTTATTAGTCACTTCACAAACACTTTTAACACTGTTTACAAACTGTGAGTATCTATGACGTTTACGCTCTTTATATACCTTTTTTTTAGCCCACAAGCAGTCATCGATTCAACTTCAATTTTGTATACACAAATCACCCCTGATGTGTGTTCGCTTGTGTGCGAGAAAAGTATAAATACAGCGTTTTCTCGCCCAATAATCATCAGTTTGTGCTAACAGTGTTTAAGTGAAGTGACAAATAGAAAAATAAAAATAAAAATAAATTTTGAAAAATGTCTGGTCGTGGTAAAGGTGGTAAAGTAAAGGGCAAGGCAAAGTCTCGTTCAAATCGTGCTGGCTTGCAATTTCCAGTCGGTCGTATTCATCGTTTATTGCGCAAAGGCAATTATGCTGAACGTGTTGGTGCTGGAGCTCCAGTATATTTAGCTGCTGTTATGGAATATTTGGCAGCTGAAGTTCTTGAATTGGCTGGAAATGCTGCTCGTGATAACAAAAAGACTAGAATTATTCCCCGTCATTTACAATTGGCCATCCGTAATGATGAAGAATTGAACAAATTGTTATCTGGTGTAACCATCGCTCAAGGTGGTGTTTTACCTAACATCCAAGCTGTTTTATTGCCCAAGAAGACGGAAAAGAAAGCATAAATTATTCAGTTAAAAATTAATAGTATCTAATACAAACCACCGTATTTTTATCCCAACCGTCCTTTTCAGGACGACAAATTAATTTCGAAAAAGAGACATATTTTGTTGAAATTACAAAAACAAAAAATCCTTTTTGTTTTTTAATATCTATAAAAATTGCATTGATTTGTGCCTTTTATTATTTTCTTTTGACTAATTTCATTTACTTGTTGGTATATACACATACACGCACAAAAAAAAAAATAGTATATCGGTCTTTTTGCCGAATGCTATTAGCAAGTCGTGTATTAATGAAATGTTCGTTTGTGTGTATACCAATATGTAGTTATGTTTTGACATTTTGTTGAAAATACAAAAACAAAAAATCCTTTTTGTTTTTTTATGTCTATAAAAAAACATTGATTTGTACTAAAGTGCCTTTTATTATTTTCTTTTGATCAACTTCATTTACTTGTTGGTATATACACATACACGCACAAAAAATAGTATATCCGTCTTTTTGCCGAATGCTATTAGCAAGTCGTGTATTAATGAAATGTTCGTTTGTGTGTATACCTATATGTAGTTATTTTTTGTCTCGCTTCTTCTTCTCTGAGATTGTTGTGATAGATACACAAATAAATTTTCATTCCCTGGGGTAATTTTAACAAATAAACTTTCAACAATGATTTTACTTAATGTGAAAACAAGTTTGTTATTAAAAATGCCATAAAATGTAAAATAAAAATACTCAATTTTACATATATTTTTTCCTTTTCAAAGAAATTCTTCTAATTTCAGTACAACACAATATATGTATGTATATACATACATATGTATTTTGTTCGACTCAACATGAATTTGTTATAATAGTAAGTTTTATTAATAATGTACATATGTCTTCAATCAAAATAATATATTGAAAACTACTAAATAAATATCACTAATATTAAACATAAATTAAAATCTCTTTGTAAATATTTTTTGTGGTCCTGAAAAGGACCGATTGTTGTTGATATTATATGTTTGTAATAGGGTATTAGCAAAGCATGTATTTAACCGCCGAAACCGTACAAAGTACGACCTTGTCTTTTCAATGCATAGACAACATCCATAGCGGTGACCGTTTTCCTTTTGGCATGTTCCGTGTATGTGACTGCATCACGAATAACATTTTCTAAAAATACCTTTAGGACACCACGGGTTTCTTCGTAAATTAAACCAGAAATACGTTTAACACCACCACGACGAGCCAAACGTCTAATAGCTGGTTTAGTGATACCTTGGATATTATCACGCAACACTTTACGATGACGTTTAGCGCCACCTTTTCCCAAGCCTTTGCCTCCTTTACCACGACCAGTCATTTTCGTTCACTTATTATTTATCACTTAAAACACACTTCACAAATGATTCACAAGAACTAATAATTTTGACCATAAGGCAACTCGTATTTATACCCATTTTGATTAAAACTAGAGTGAGTCAGATATATATTTATGACCTTTTCTTTTTGTGTGCGATTGCGATTGTGAAAAAACCATCACACGCACCCCTATAGTTACTTTAGTCAAATTTTCTATATAAAGCCAGCATTTTGAGTGCAGAGAGATTAATAGTGTGCGAACAGTGAGTGTTTTAGTGTTTTTCAAATACAGTGTTTAATTAAAAGTGAATTGAAAATAAAAGTATAGTGAATTAAAAATGGCTCGTACTAAGCAAACTGCCCGTAAATCGACTGGTGGCAAAGCACCACGTAAACAATTGGCTACTAAGGCTGCGCGTAAAAGTGCACCAGCTACTGGTGGTGTTAAGAAGCCACATCGTTATCGTCCTGGTACTGTAGCGTTGCGTGAAATTCGTCGTTATCAAAAGAGTACAGAATTATTGATCCGCAAATTGCCCTTCCAACGTTTGGTTCGTGAAATTGCGCAAGATTTTAAAACTGATTTACGTTTCCAAAGCTCTGCTGTAATGGCTTTACAAGAGGCAAGCGAAGCTTATTTGGTTGGTCTCTTCGAAGACACCAACTTGTGTGCCATCCATGCGAAACGTGTTACCATTATGCCTAAAGATATTCAATTGGCCAGACGCATTCGTGGAGAACGTGCTTAAACAAAACATCATAATTTTTTAAAACAAATCGGTCCTTTTCAGGACCACAAAAAGATTATAAAAAAGAGCTATGAATATTTTTGTTAATAATTTTCTTTTCATATAGTATGTGTAAAATATTTTGAAAAATTAAATATGGTGCATTTTGGTCTATACTAACGTTTTAGGCACTAATCAGCACGTTTTTTTTTTTTTCGCCGAAAGAGAGTTTCATTATTAATAACAATGTATGTACATAACATAACATACAATATGTATGTGCTATAGAGTCAGTTTGACATTTGTTATTTAACATTGAGGGCAATCATTTTCGTTTTATTAATTATGTATATTTAATATAATTGGGCCTTCAAGATTGAATAATATATAAATAGTCAATAGAATATCTTTTATTTGCATTATATTAAATATAATAAAACATTGTTTAGTAGAGACGCAAAAATATGAAGTCGCAATAAAAATAACTTTAAATAACTTTTGTTTTAATTATTAAGTAGTGATCATTTATTATTAAGTAGTGATTCTGAAATTGTTTCATATCACTTCAATTGCTTGCAACTTTTCTAGTTAAGGTGATTATAACAATTATTAAATCCACTCAAGATCTAGGAATTGCTTAAGTTATTTAAATAAACTAACAGTATTATCAATAAAAAAAATTGAATATAGGGATACCTGAAAAAAAAAACTTTTATTTGTAAATGTCGACTTTATTATATGTAGTTTGACAGTAAGGAAACTAAACAATTATCAGCTGAGGCAGCGCACATACCTAGTTAGACAACCCCGTAATTGTTGTCAGGGATGCCAACTAAATCAAACCAAAATAAAAAACGTATAATTCTAATTCCAATTTTATATGTAATTTTGCATAACGGTTTTTTTTTAATTTTTCTACAACTTCATTCTTTCATTCTACAACTTATTAAATTAAATAAACGGTATGGAGAACATTTGTAAATTTTTAAATTAAATACCGATTTTCATGTTAATGTCTCTTAATTACTACTTATTTCTTAATAACGATTAAAAAGGAGATTGTGATAACTTTGGCCCATTTGCCTTACAAAGTTTAATGATTTTCAACCATTCTCATTTGCCAACTATGTGCGTGGGTTAATAATTAATTAATGGGCTGTTATTAAAACTATGTATAATAACTTGAAATCAAAGTATTTATAATTACATGTATTATATTTTGTGAATATTATTTATTAAGATGTTTTTCTTCTAATTAAAATTTCCTACAATATGGATTTTTAATGAATTTCCACAAACCAAAAATTGTCAAATTGATTTTCTATTACCGTCTCTTCTATGTCTATTAGATGATTATATTCTATTATCGTATTTTATGATTATTTTTTTTTTTTATTATTATTATTATATATTTAATTTAAAAGTTTTATGTAAATGTCATCAAAATTAGTATTATACTATGATACATTGTAGAAATTCTTCACTTGTTTCATCTTTTGAGTAAAACAATACATTCATTATACTAAAATTTTACTTATGTATCGACCTCGTAAAATGTTAGAAGTGTAGATTAAAAATAATAAAAAGAGTATATTATTAACATTGGTTTTGGCAAATTATTTATTGTAATCTATTTGGTTGTAATAAATTTAGCTTGAAATTGATTAATGTGAATTTTTCATAAACAGAAATGGCAATGGCAATTTTGCTTCAATATGAGAAAATTTCATTGTCATGGAGTCAACTTTGAAATAATTTTAAAAAATCTAAAAATGAATTACGCTATAATTTTTTTTCTTCAACATAAAGAAAACATATAAGAGTATCACTCAAAATAGTTTTCTTTCAGAATTTTGTTCAATTTGTTAAATAAATGTCCATATTTGTTGATAATTTGACAAAAGTTATCCAGAATCTTGCCAGCAATATGGCCATAAAATTTTTCATTATGCAAAATAAAATATTTTCTTAATTTGTATGCATTTAGAAATATCTAAGGTATAAATTTACAAAGGAATAATTTTAACTTTCCAAAAAGTCTTGAAGAAAAATTCAAGAATATGAAAAAACTTTTGTTAAATTGCAAACACGCTCGTACTAAAAATTTAGCAATCTATACCCGTTGACTACTATGAACTTCTCATATTAAGAATGTAAGAAAATTTAAGACGTAAAATTGTTAAAAATTGTGTTTATACAAACAAACAAAATAGTGATTACATTCAAGTGAGAATTTCAAGTGTATAAATAAAAATCAATAATAATGTCTGATTCTGCCGTTGTTGAAGCCGCCGCATCTCCAGTAGCTGCTCCAGCTGCCGAGAAAAAAGCAAAAAAAGTAGCAACCAAAGCCAAAAAGCCAGCCCGCGCTGCAACTCATCCATCTACACAACAAATGGTTGATGCTGCAATTAAAACCCTGAAAGAACGTGGTGGTTCCTCCCTTCCAGCCATTAAGAAATACCTTACTAGCACTTATAAGGTAGATGCCCAAAAATTGGCTCCGTTCATCAAGAAATATTTAAAGAGTTCAGTAACTAGCGGAAAATTAATTCAAACCAAAGGTAAGGGTGCATCTGGTTCATTCAAATTGTCGCCTTCTGCCTCGAAAGAACCAAAAGCAAAAAAACCAGCTGCTGAAAAGAAGAAAGCATCTACTGCCGGTGATAAAAAGAAAAAGGCCACAGCTATCAAAAAGGCTGCCCCAGCTGCAAAGAAACCATCTGCCGCCAAAAAGACTGCCGAAAAAAAGAAGACAGAAAAGGTAAAGGCAAAAAGTGTGAAAAAGACTGGTGTAGTAAAAGCAAAACCCGCCAAAAAGGCACCAGCAACTAAACCAAAAGCACCAAAGGCAAAGAGTACAGCCGCTCCAGTAAAACCCAAAAAGGCTGCTCCTGCAAAGAAACCAGCTGCCAAAAAGGCCGCCGCAAAAAAGTAAATTTGTTTTGTTCTTGGTTTTTACCTGACCGCAAACTATTTTTCGATATTCGAAAAATTGCTTTTAAAATAAAAAAAGCCCTTTTCAGGGCTACAAAATATATTTAAAAAGAGATAAAATCACAAAAAACTTCTTATACAAAATGCTTCCTGCTAACTTTTTCATTCAAACAATAGAAAAATCTACATTTTTATTTTCTTAGTTTATTAACACATACATATATACATACATGGCATAGGACAAACATTTAATGTCATTTTCAAAATTAAAAAGATAACGCCGTAATGACATCTAAATTTTGATTATCCAGATTTGTCACAAACAAAAAGACGATATAAAAAAAGAAGAAAAAAAAAACAAATTTAAAGTAGCAAAAAATGCATGTAATGGCAGTGATGCATGTAATTTTCTATTATACAAAAAATTTAATTCTCACAAACAAGAAGAATTACTATTTTCACTTTATTTTATATATACATATGTAATGTATATTCCCTGGCCAAAGAAAACATTAAAAATTTGAGACTTAAATTATTATTATTTTTTCCAAATTATTTATGTCACCGAAAAAGTACCTAACATAAAACTACAAAAATTACTCTTATTTTTTTAATAATCTCTGTGGCCCTGTGACTGTTCTCAAATGTTACAAGAAAATATCACAAAATTGCACAATCTCTTTTATAAAATTTATTTGTGGCCCTGAAAAGGGCCTTTGTTGATGTTAAAGAATAAATGCGGTGGAAGAAAACTATTCGCATTGCAGGAAATTTCTTTTTCAATTTACTTCGAGCTAGTGTATTTTGTTACAGCTTTAGTACCTTCACTAACAGCATGCTTAGCCAATTCACCGGGCAAAAGTAGACGAACAGCAGTTTGAATTTCCCGACTGGTAATTGTTGAACGTTTATTATAATGAGCTAAACGTGATGCTTCAGCAGCAATACGTTCAAAAATATCATTAACAAAACTATTCATGATACTCATTGCCTTTGAGGAGATACCAGTATCAGGATGTACTTGTTTAAGAACTTTGTAAATGTAGATGGCATAACTTTCCTTGCGCTTACGCTTCTTGCCCTTGTCACTTTTAGTAATGTTCTTTTGGGCTTTACCGGCCTTTTTTGCTGCTTTACCACTGGTTTTAGGAGGCATTTTTGTTTTTCTTTCTTTTCACTTTTTTATTAGTCACTTCACAAACACTTTTAACACTGTTTACAAACTGTGAGTATCTATGACGTTTACGCTCTTTATATACCTTTTTTTTAGCCCACAAGCAGTCATCGATTCAACTTCAATTTTGTATACACAAATCACCCCTGATGTGTGTTCGCTTGTGTGCGAGAAAAGTATAAATACAGCGTTTTCTCGCCCAATAATCATCAGTTTGTGCTAACAGTGTTTAAGTGAAGTGACAAATAGAAAAATAAATTTTGAAAAATGTCTGGTCGTGGTAAAGGTGGTAAAGTAAAGGGCAAGGCAAAGTCTCGTTCAAATCGTGCTGGCTTGCAATTTCCAGTCGGTCGTATTCATCGTTTATTGCGCAAAGGCAATTATGCTGAACGTGTTGGTGCTGGAGCTCCAGTATATTTAGCTGCTGTTATGGAATATTTGGCAGCTGAAGTTCTTGAATTGGCTGGAAATGCTGCTCGTGATAACAAAAAGACTAGAATTATTCCCCGTCATTTACAATTGGCCATCCGTAATGATGAAGAATTGAACAAATTGTTATCTGGTGTAACCATCGCTCAAGGTGGTGTTTTACCTAACATCCAAGCTGTTTTATTGCCCAAGAAGACCGAAAAGAAAGCATAAATTATTCAGCTAAAAATTAATAATATCAAATACAAACCACCGTATTTTTATCCCAACCGTCCTTTTCAGGACGACAAATTAATTTCGAAAAAGAGACATATTTTGTTGAAATTACAAAAACAAAAAATCCTTTTTGTTTTTTAATATCTATAAAAATCGCATTGATTTGTGCCTTTTATTATTTCTTTTCACCAACTTCATTTACTTGTTGGTATATACACATACACGCACAAAAAAAATAGTATATCGGTCTTTTTGCCGAATGCTATTAGCAAGTCGTGTATTAATGAAATGTTCGTTTGTGTGTATACCAATATGTAGTTATGTTTTGACGTTTTGTTGAAAATACAAAAACAAAAAATTCTTTTTGTTTTTTTATATCTATAAAAATCACATTGATTTGTATTAAAGTGCCTTTTATTATTTTCTTTTGATCAACTTCATTTACTTGTTGGTATATACACATACACGCACAAAAAATAGTATATCCGTCTTTTTGCCGAATGCTATTAGCAAGTCGTGTATTAATGAAATGTTCGTTTGTGTGTATACCTATATGTAGTTATTTTTTGTCTCGCTTCTTCTTCTCTCAGATTGTTGTGATAGATACACAAATAAATTTTCATTCCCTGGGGTAATTTTAACAAATAAACTTTCAACAATGATTTTACTTAATGTGAAAACAAGTTTGTTATTAAAAATGCCATAAAATGTAAAATAAAAATACTCAATTTTACATATATTTTTTCCTTTTCAAAGAAATTCTTCTAATTTCAGTACAACACAATATATGTATGTATATACATACATATGTATTTTGTTCGACTCAACATGAATTTGTTATAATAGTAAGTTTTATTAATAATGTACATATGTCTTCAATCAAAATAATATATTGAAAACTACTAAATAAATATCACTAATATTAAACATAAATTAAAATCTCTTCGTAAATATTTTTTGTGGTCCTGAAAAGGACCGATTGTTGTTGATATTATATGTTTGTAATAGGGTATTAGTATTTAACCGCCGAAACCGTACAAAGTACGACCTTGTCTTTTCAATGCATAGACAACATCCATAGCGGTGACCGTTTTCCTTTTGGCATGTTCCGTGTATGTGACTGCATCACGAATAACATTTTCTAAAAATACCTTTAGGACACCACGGGTTTCTTCGTAAATTAAACCAGAAATACGTTTAACACCACCACGACGAGCCAAACGTCTAATAGCTGGTTTAGTGATACCTTGGATATTATCACGCAACACTTTACGATGACGTTTAGCGCCACCTTTTCCCAAGCCTTTGCCTCCTTTACCACGACCAGTCATTTTTGTTCACTTATTATTTATCACTTAAAACACACTTCACAAATGATTCACAAGAACTAATAATTTTGACCATAAGGCAACTCGTATTTATACCCATTTTGATTAAAACTAGAGTGAGTCAGATATATATTTATGACCTTTTCGTTTTGTGTGCGATTGCGATTGTGAAAAAACCATCACACGCACCCCTATAGTTACTTTAGTAAAATTTTCTATATAAAGCGAGCATTTTGAGTGTAGAGAGATTATTAGTGTGCGAACAGTGAGTGTTTTAGTGTTTTTCAAATACAGTGTTTAATTAAAAGTGAATTGAAAATAAAAGTATAGTGAATTAAAAATGGCTCGTACTAAGCAAACTGCCCGTAAATCGACTGGTGGCAAAGCACCACGTAAACAATTGGCTACTAAGGCTGCGCGTAAAAGTGCACCAGCTACCGGTGGTGTTAAGAAGCCACATCGTTATCGTCCTGGTACTGTAGCGTTGCGTGAAATTCGTCGTTATCAAAAGAGTACAGAATTATTGATCCGCAAATTGCCCTTCCAACGTTTGGTTCGTGAAATTGCGCAAGATTTTAAAACTGATTTACGTTTCCAAAGCTCTGCTGTAATGGCTTTACAAGAGGCAAGCGAAGCTTATTTGGTTGGTCTCTTCGAAGACACCAACTTGTGTGCCATCCATGCGAAACGTGTTACCATTATGCCAAAAGATATTCAATTGGCCAGACGCATTCGTGGAGAACGTGCTTAAATTTATTAATAATGATGTGACACAATAATTACTATCACCAAAACATCATAATTTTTTAAAACAAATCGGTCCTTTTCAGGACCACAAAAAGATTATAAAAAAGAGCTATGGATATTTTTGTTAAAATTTTTCTTTTCATGTAGTATGTGTAAAATATTTTGATAAATTAAATATGGTGCATTTTGGTCTATATTAACATTTTAGGCACTAATCAGCACTTTTTTTTCGCCGAAAGAGAGTTTCATTATTAATAACATGTATGTACATAACATAACACAATATGTCTGTGCTATAGAGTCAGTTTGACATTTGTTATTTAACATTGAGGGCAATAATTTTCGTTTTATTAATTATGTATATTTAATATAATTGGGCCTTCAAGATTGAATAATATATAAATAGTCAATAGAATATCTTTTATTTGCATTATATTATATATAATGAAACATTGTTTAGTAGAGACGCAAAAATATAAAGTCGCCATAAAAATGACTTTAAATAAGTTTTGTTTTAATTTTCATTTATTATTAAGTAGTGATTCTGAAATTGTTTCATATGACTTCAATTGCTTGCAACTTTTCTAGTTAAGGTGATTATAACTATTATTAAATGCACTCAAGATCTAGGAATTGCTTAAGTTATTTAAATAAACTAACAGTATTATCAATAAAAAAAATTTAATATAGGGATAGCTGAAAAAAAAGTTTTATTTGTAAATGTCGACTTTATTATATGTAGTTTGACAGTAAGGAAACTAAACAATTATCAGCTGCGGCAGCGCACATACCTAGTTAGACAACCCCGTAATTGTTGTCAGGGATGCCAACTCAATCAAACCAACATAAAAAACGTATAATTCTAATTCCAATTTTATATGTCATTTTGCATAATGTTTTTTTTTTTTTTAATTTTTCTACAACTTCATTCTTTCATTCTACAACTTATTAAATTAAATAAACGTTATGGAGAACATTTGTAAATTTTTAAATTAAATACCGATTTTCATGTTAATGTCTCTTAATTACTACTTATTTCTTAATAACGATTAAAAAGGAGATTGTGATAACTTTGGCCCATTTGCCTTACAAAGTTTAATGATTTTCAACCATTCTCATTTGCCAACTATGTGCGTGGGTTAATAATTAATTAATGGGCTGTTATTAAAACTATGTATAATAACTTGAAATCAAAGTATTTATAATTACATGTATTATATTTTGTGAATATTATTTATTAAGATGTTTTTCTTCTAATTAAAATTTCCTACAATATGGATTTTTAATGAATTTCCACAAACCAAAAATTGTCAAATTGATTTTCTATTACCGTCTCTTCTATGTCTATTAGATGATTATATTCTATTATCGTATTTTATGATTATTTTTTTTTTTTATTATTATTATTATATATTTAATTTAAAAGTTTTATGTAAATGTCATCAAAATTAGTATTATACTATGATACATTGTAGAAATTCTTCACTTGTTTCATCTTTTGAGTAAAACAATACATTCATTATACTAAAATTTTACTTATGTATCGACCTCGTAAAATGTTAGAAGTGTAGATTAAAAATAATAAAAAGAGTATATTATTAACATTGGTTTTGGCAAATTATTTATTGTAATCTATTTGGTTGTAATAAATTTAGCTTGAAATTGATTAATGTGAATTTTTCATAAACAGAAATGGCAATGGCAATTTTGCTTCAATATGAGAAAATTTCATTGTCATGGAGTCAACTTTGAAATAATTTTAAAAAATCTAAAAATGAATTACGCTATAATTTTTTTTCTTCAACATAAAGAAAACATATAAGAGTATCACTCAAAATAGTTTTCTTTCAGAATTTTGTTCAATTTGTTAAATAAATGTCCATATTTGTTGATAATTTGACAAAAGTTATCCAGAATCTTGCCAGCAATATGGCCATAAAATTTTTCATTATGCAAAATAAAATATTTTCTTAATTTGTATGCATTTAGAAATATCTAAGGTATAAATTTACAAAGGAATAATTTTAACTTTCCAAAAAGTCTTGAAGAAAAATTCAAGAATATGAAAAAACTTTTGTTAAATTGCAAACACGCTCGTACTAAAAATTTAGCAATCTATACCCGTTGACTACTATGAACTTCTCATATTAAGAATGTAAGAAAATTTAAGACGTAAAATTGTTAAAAATTGTGTTTATACAAACAAACAAAATAGTGATTACATTCAAGTGAGAATTTCAAGTGTATAAATAAAAATCAATAATAATGTCTGATTCTGCCGTTGTTGAAGCCGCCGCATCTCCAGTAGCTGCTCCAGCTGCCGAGAAAAAAGCAAAAAAAGTAGCAACCAAAGCCAAAAAGCCAGCCCGCGCTGCAACTCATCCATCTACACAACAAATGGTTGATGCTGCAATTAAAACCCTGAAAGAACGTGGTGGTTCCTCCCTTCCAGCCATTAAGAAATACCTTACTAGCACTTATAAGGTAGATGCCCAAAAATTGGCTCCGTTCATCAAGAAATATTTAAAGAGTTCAGTAACTAGCGGAAAATTAATTCAAACCAAAGGTAAGGGTGCATCTGGTTCATTCAAATTGTCGCCTTCTGCCTCGAAAGAACCAAAAGCAAAAAAACCAGCTGCTGAAAAGAAGAAAGCATCTACTGCCGGTGATAAAAAGAAAAAGGCCACAGCTATCAAAAAGGCTGCCCCAGCTGCAAAGAAACCATCTGCCGCCAAAAAGACTGCCGAAAAAAAGAAGACAGAAAAGGTAAAGGCAAAAAGTGTGAAAAAGACTGGTGTAGTAAAAGCAAAACCCGCCAAAAAGGCACCAGCAACTAAACCAAAAGCACCAAAGGCAAAGAGTACAGCCGCTCCAGTAAAACCCAAAAAGGCTGCTCCTGCAAAGAAACCAGCTGCCAAAAAGGCCGCCGCAAAAAAGTAAATTTGTTTTGTTCTTGGTTTTTACCTGACCGCAAACTATTTTTCGATATTCGAAAAATTGCTTTTAAAATAAAAAAAGCCCTTTTCAGGGCTACAAAATATATTTAAAAAGAGATAAAATCACAAAAAACTTCTTATACAAAATGCTTCCTGCTAACTTTTTCATTCAAACAATAGAAAAATCTACATTTTTATTTTCTTAGTTTATTAACACATACATATATACATACATGGCATAGGACAAACATTTAATGTCATTTTCAAAATTAAAAAGATAACGCCGTAATGACATCTAAATTTTGATTATCCAGATTTGTCACAAACAAAAAGACGGTATAAAAAAAGAAGAAGAAAAAAAACAAATTTAAAGTAGCAAAAAATGCATGTAATGGCAAAGTGATCCATGCAATTTTCTATTATACAAAAAAATTAATTCTCACAAACAAGAACAATTACTATTTTCACTTTATTTTATATATTTATATATATGTAGTCCCTGGCCAAAGAATAAATTAAAAATTTGAGACTTAAATTATTATTATTATTATTTTTTTTTTTTTTTCAAATTATTTATGTCACCGAAAAAGTACCTAACATAAAACTACAAAAATTACTCTTATTTTTTTTAATAATCTCTGTGGCCCTGTGACTGTTCTCAAATGTTACAAGAAAATATCACAAAATTGCACAATCTCTTTTATAAAATTTATTTGTGGCCCTGAAAAGGGCCTTTGTTGATGTTAAAGAATAAATGCGGTGGAAGAAAACTATTCGCATTGCAGGAAATTTCTTTTTCAATTTACTTCGAGCTAGTGTATTTTGTTACAGCTTTAGTACCTTCACTAACAGCATGCTTAGCCAATTCACCGGGCAAAAGTAGACGAACAGCAGTTTGAATTTCCCGACTGGTAATTGTTGAACGTTTATTATAATGAGCTAAACGTGATGCTTCAGCAGCAATACGTTCAAAAATATCATTAACAAAACTATTCATGATACTCATTGCCTTTGAGGAGATACCAGTATCAGGATGTACTTGTTTAAGAACTTTGTAAATGTAGATGGCATAACTTTCCTTGCGCTTACGCTTCTTGCCCTTGTCACTTTTAGTAATGTTCTTTTGGGCTTTACCGGCCTTTTTTGCTGCTTTACCACTGGTTTTAGGAGGCATTTTTGTTTTTCTTTCTTTTCACTTTTTTATTAGTCACTTCACAAACACTTTTAACACTGTTTACAAACTGTGAGTATCTATGACGTTTACGCTCTTTATATACCTTTTTTTTAGCCCACAAGCAGTCATCGATTCAACTTCAATTTTGTATACACAAATCACCCCTGATGTGTGTTCGCTTGTGTGCGAGAAAAGTATAAATACAGCGTTTTCTCGCCCAATAATCATCAGTTTGTGCTAACAGTGTTTAAGTGAAGTGACAAATAGAAAAATAAATTTTGAAAAATGTCTGGTCGTGGTAAAGGTGGTAAAGTAAAGGGCAAGGCAAAGTCTCGTTCAAATCGTGCTGGCTTGCAATTTCCAGTCGGTCGTATTCATCGTTTATTGCGCAAAGGCAATTATGCTGAACGTGTTGGTGCTGGAGCTCCAGTATATTTAGCTGCTGTTATGGAATATTTGGCAGCTGAAGTTCTTGAATTGGCTGGAAATGCTGCTCGTGATAACAAAAAGACTAGAATTATTCCCCGTCATTTACAATTGGCCATCCGTAATGATGAAGAATTGAACAAATTGTTATCTGGTGTAACCATCGCTCAAGGTGGTGTTTTACCTAACATCCAAGCTGTTTTATTGCCCAAGAAGACCGAAAAGAAAGCATAAATTATTCAGCTAAAAATTAATAATATCAAATACAAACCACCGTATTTTTATCCCAACCGTCCTTTTCAGGACGACAAATTAATTTCGAAAAAGAGACATATTTTGTTGAAATTACAAAAACAAAAAATCCTTTTTGTTTTTTAATATCTATAAAAATCGCATTGATTTGTGCCTTTTATTATTTCTTTTCACCAACTTCATTTACTTGTTGGTATATACACATACACGCACAAAAAAAATAGTATATCGGTCTTTTTGCCGAATGCTATTAGCAAGTCGTGTATTAATGAAATGTTCGTTTGTGTGTATACCAATATGTAGTTATGTTTTGACGTTTTGTTGAAAATACAAAAACAAAAAATTCTTTTTGTTTTTTTATATCTATAAAAATCACATTGATTTGTATTAAAGTGCCTTTTATTATTTTCTTTTGATCAACTTCATTTACTTGTTGGTATATACACATACACGCACAAAAAATAGTATATCCGTCTTTTTGCCGAATGCTATTAGCAAGTCGTGTATTAATGAAATGTTCGTTTGTGTGTATACCTATATGTAGTTATTTTTTGTCTCGCTTCTTCTTCTCTCAGATTGTTGTGATAGATACACAAATAAATTTTCATTCCCTGGGGTAATTTTAACAAATAAACTTTCAACAATGATTTTACTTAATGTGAAAACAAGTTTGTTATTAAAAATGCCATAAAATGTAAAATAAAAATACTCAATTTTACATATATTTTTTCCTTTTCAAAGAAATTCTTCTAATTTCAGTACAACACAATATATGTATGTATATACATACATATGTATTTTGTTCGACTCAACATGAATTTGTTATAATAGTAAGTTTTATTAATAATGTACATATGTCTTCAATCAAAATAATATATTGAAAACTACTAAATAAATATCACTAATATTAAACATAAATTAAAATCTCTTCGTAAATATTTTTTGTGGTCCTGAAAAGGACCGATTGTTGTTGATATTATATGTTTGTAATAGGGTATTAGTATTTAACCGCCGAAACCGTACAAAGTACGACCTTGTCTTTTCAATGCATAGACAACATCCATAGCGGTGACCGTTTTCCTTTTGGCATGTTCCGTGTATGTGACTGCATCACGAATAACATTTTCTAAAAATACCTTTAGGACACCACGGGTTTCTTCGTAAATTAAACCAGAAATACGTTTAACACCACCACGACGAGCCAAACGTCTAATAGCTGGTTTAGTGATACCTTGGATATTATCACGCAACACTTTACGATGACGTTTAGCGCCACCTTTTCCCAAGCCTTTGCCTCCTTTACCACGACCAGTCATTTTTGTTCACTTATTATTTATCACTTAAAACACACTTCACAAATGATTCACAAGAACTAATAATTT
The DNA here is from genome assembly GCA_963932375.1 of Phania funesta. NCBI lineage: Eukaryota > Metazoa > Arthropoda > Insecta > Diptera > Tachinidae > Phania > Phania funesta. Next base: position 93,305,764 of record OZ010653.1, on the reverse strand, counting down.
TGACCATAAGGCAACTCGTATTTATACCCATTTTGATTAAAACTAGAGTGAGTCAGATATATATTTATGACCTTTTCGTTTTGTGTGCGATTGCGATTGTGAAAAAACCATCACACGCACCCCTATAGTTACTTTAGTAAAATTTTCTATATAAAGCGAGCATTTTGAGTGTAGAGAGATTATTAGTGTGCGAACAGTGAGTGTTTTAGTGTTTTTCAAATACAGTGTTTAATTAAAAGTGAATTGAAAATAAAAGTATAGTGAATTAAAAATGGCTCGTACTAAGCAAACTGCCCGTAAATCGACTGGTGGCAAAGCACCACGTAAACAATTGGCTACTAAGGCTGCGCGTAAAAGTGCACCAGCTACCGGTGGTGTTAAGAAGCCACATCGTTATCGTCCTGGTACTGTAGCGTTGCGTGAAATTCGTCGTTATCAAAAGAGTACAGAATTATTGATCCGCAAATTGCCCTTCCAACGTTTGGTTCGTGAAATTGCGCAAGATTTTAAAACTGATTTACGTTTCCAAAGCTCTGCTGTAATGGCTTTACAAGAGGCAAGCGAAGCTTATTTGGTTGGTCTCTTCGAAGACACCAACTTGTGTGCCATCCATGCGAAACGTGTTACCATTATGCCAAAAGATATTCAATTGGCCAGACGCATTCGTGGAGAACGTGCTTAAATTTATTAATAATGATGTGACACAATAATTACTATCACCAAAACATCATAATTTTTTAAAACAAATCGGTCCTTTTCAGGACCACAAAAAGATTATAAAAAAGAGCTATGGATATTTTTGTTAAAATTTTTCTTTTCATGTAGTATGTGTAAAATATTTTGATAAATTAAATATGGTGCATTTTGGTCTATATTAACATTTTAGGCACTAATCAGCACTTTTTTTTCGCCGAAAGAGAGTTTCATTATTAATAACATGTATGTACATAACATAACACAATATGTCTGTGCTATAGAGTCAGTTTGACATTTGTTATTTAACATTGAGGGCAATAATTTTCGTTTTATTAATTATGTATATTTAATATAATTGGGCCTTCAAGATTGAATAATATATAAATAGTCAATAGAATATCTTTTATTTGCATTATATTATATATAATGAAACATTGTTTAGTAGAGACGCAAAAATATAAAGTCGCCATAAAAATGACTTTAAATAAGTTTTGTTTTAATTTTCATTTATTATTAAGTAGTGATTCTGAAATTGTTTCATATGACTTCAATTGCTTGCAACTTTTCTAGTTAAGGTGATTATAACTATTATTAAATGCACTCAAGATCTAGGAATTGCTTAAGTTATTTAAATAAACTAACAGTATTATCAATAAAAAAAATTTAATATAGGGATAGCTGAAAAAAAAGTTTTATTTGTAAATGTCGACTTTATTATATGTAGTTTGACAGTAAGGAAACTAAACAATTATCAGCTGCGGCAGCGCACATACCTAGTTAGACAACCCCGTAATTGTTGTCAGGGATGCCAACTCAATCAAACCAACATAAAAAACGTATAATTCTAATTCCAATTTTATATGTCATTTTGCATAATGTTTTTTTTTTTTTTAATTTTTCTACAACTTCATTCTTTCATTCTACAACTTATTAAATTAAATAAACGTTATGGAGAACATTTGTAAATTTTTAAATTAAATACCGATTTTCATGTTAATGTCTCTTAATTACTACTTATTTCTTAATAACGATTAAAAAGGAGATTGTGATAACTTTGGCCCATTTGCCTTACAAAGTTTAATGATTTTCAACCATTCTCATTTGCCAACTATGTGCGTGGGTTAATAATTAATTAATGGGCTGTTATTAAAACTATGTATAATAACTTGAAATCAAAGTATTTATAATTACATGTATTATATTTTGTGAATATTATTTATTAAGATGTTTTTCTTCTAATTAAAATTTCCTACAATATGGATTTTTAATGAATTTCCACAAACCAAAAATTGTCAAATTGATTTTCTATTACCGTCTCTTCTATGTCTATTAGATGATTATATTCTATTATCGTATTTTATGATTATTTTTTTTTTTTATTATTATTATTATATATTTAATTTAAAAGTTTTATGTAAATGTCATCAAAATTAGTATTATACTATGATACATTGTAGAAATTCTTCACTTGTTTCATCTTTTGAGTAAAACAATACATTCATTATACTAAAATTTTACTTATGTATCGACCTCGTAAAATGTTAGAAGTGTAGATTAAAAATAATAAAAAGAGTATATTATTAACATTGGTTTTGGCAAATTATTTATTGTAATCTATTTGGTTGTAATAAATTTAGCTTGAAATTGATTAATGTGAATTTTTCATAAACAGAAATGGCAATGGCAATTTTGCTTCAATATGAGAAAATTTCATTGTCATGGAGTCAACTTTGAAATAATTTTAAAAAATCTAAAAATGAATTACGCTATAATTTTTTTTCTTCAACATAAAGAAAACATATAAGAGTATCACTCAAAATAGTTTTCTTTCAGAATTTTGTTCAATTTGTTAAATAAATGTCCATATTTGTTGATAATTTGACAAAAGTTATCCAGAATCTTGCCAGCAATATGGCCATAAAATTTTTCATTATGCAAAATAAAATATTTTCTTAATTTGTATGCATTTAGAAATATCTAAGGTATAAATTTACAAAGGAATAATTTTAACTTTCCAAAAAGTCTTGAAGAAAAATTCAAGAATATGAAAAAACTTTTGTTAAATTGCAAACACGCTCGTACTAAAAATTTAGCAATCTATACCCGTTGACTACTATGAACTTCTCATATTAAGAATGTAAGAAAATTTAAGACGTAAAATTGTTAAAAATTGTGTTTATACAAACAAACAAAATAGTGATTACATTCAAGTGAGAATTTCAAGTGTATAAATAAAAATCAATAATAATGTCTGATTCTGCCGTTGTTGAAGCCGCCGCATCTCCAGTAGCTGCTCCAGCTGCCGAGAAAAAAGCAAAAAAAGTAGCAACCAAAGCCAAAAAGCCAGCCCGCGCTGCAACTCATCCATCTACACAACAAATGGTTGATGCTGCAATTAAAACCCTGAAAGAACGTGGTGGTTCCTCCCTTCCAGCCATTAAGAAATACCTTACTAGCACTTATAAGGTAGATGCCCAAAAATTGGCTCCGTTCATCAAGAAATATTTAAAGAGTTCAGTAACTAGCGGAAAATTAATTCAAACCAAAGGTAAGGGTGCATCTGGTTCATTCAAATTGTCGCCTTCTGCCTCGAAAGAACCAAAAGCAAAAAAACCAGCTGCTGAAAAGAAGAAAGCATCTACTGCCGGTGATAAAAAGAAAAAGGCCACAGCTATCAAAAAGGCTGCCCCAGCTGCAAAGAAACCATCTGCCGCCAAAAAGACTGCCGAAAAAAAGAAGACAGAAAAGGTAAAGGCAAAAAGTGTGAAAAAGACTGGTGTAGTAAAAGCAAAACCCGCCAAAAAGGCACCAGCAACTAAACCAAAAGCACCAAAGGCAAAGAGTACAGCCGCTCCAGTAAAACCCAAAAAGGCTGCTCCTGCAAAGAAACCAGCTGCCAAAAAGGCCGCCGCAAAAAAGTAAATTTGTTTTGTTCTTGGTTTTTACCTGACCGCAAACTATTTTTCGATATTCGAAAAATTGCTTTTAAAATAAAAAAAGCCCTTTTCAGGGCTACAAAATATATTTAAAAAGAGATAAAATCACAAAAAACTTCTTATACAAAATGCTTCCTGCTAACTTTTTCATTCAAACAATAGAAAAATCTACATTTTTATTTTCTTAGTTTATTAACACATACATATATACATACATGGCATAGGACAAACATTTAATGTCATTTTCAAAATTAAAAAGATAACGCCGTAATGACATCTAAATTTTGATTATCCAGATTTGTCACAAACAAAAAGACGGTATAAAAAAAGAAGAAGAAAAAAAACAAATTTAAAGTAGCAAAAAATGCATGTAATGGCAAAGTGATCCATGCAATTTTCTATTATACAAAAAAATTAATTCTCACAAACAAGAACAATTACTATTTTCACTTTATTTTATATATTTATATATATGTAGTCCCTGGCCAAAGAATAAATTAAAAATTTGAGACTTAAATTATTATTATTATTATTTTTTTTTTTTTTTCAAATTATTTATGTCACCGAAAAAGTACCTAACATAAAACTACAAAAATTACTCTTATTTTTTTTAATAATCTCTGTGGCCCTGTGACTGTTCTCAAATGTTACAAGAAAATATCACAAAATTGCACAATCTCTTTTATAAAATTTATTTGTGGCCCTGAAAAGGGCCTTTGTTGATGTTAAAGAATAAATGCGGTGGAAGAAAACTATTCGCATTGCAGGAAATTTCTTTTTCAATTTACTTCGAGCTAGTGTATTTTGTTACAGCTTTAGTACCTTCACTAACAGCATGCTTAGCCAATTCACCGGGCAAAAGTAGACGAACAGCAGTTTGAATTTCCCGACTGGTAATTGTTGAACGTTTATTATAATGAGCTAAACGTGATGCTTCAGCAGCAATACGTTCAAAAATATCATTAACAAAACTATTCATGATACTCATTGCCTTTGAGGAGATACCAGTATCAGGATGTACTTGTTTAAGAACTTTGTAAATGTAGATGGCATAACTTTCCTTGCGCTTACGCTTCTTGCCCTTGTCACTTTTAGTAATGTTCTTTTGGGCTTTACCGGCCTTTTTTGCTGCTTTACCACTGGTTTTAGGAGGCATTTTTGTTTTTCTTTCTTTTCACTTTTTTATTAGTCACTTCACAAACACTTTTAACACTGTTTACAAACTGTGAGTATCTATGACGTTTACGCTCTTTATATACCTTTTTTTTAGCCCACAAGCAGTCATCGATTCAACTTCAATTTTGTATACACAAATCACCCCTGATGTGTGTTCGCTTGTGTGCGAGAAAAGTATAAATACAGCGTTTTCTCGCCCAATAATCATCAGTTTGTGCTAACAGTGTTTAAGTGAAGTGACAAATAGAAAAATAAATTTTGAAAAATGTCTGGTCGTGGTAAAGGTGGTAAAGTAAAGGGCAAGGCAAAGTCTCGTTCAAATCGTGCTGGCTTGCAATTTCCAGTCGGTCGTATTCATCGTTTATTGCGCAAAGGCAATTATGCTGAACGTGTTGGTGCTGGAGCTCCAGTATATTTAGCTGCTGTTATGGAATATTTGGCAGCTGAAGTTCTTGAATTGGCTGGAAATGCTGCTCGTGATAACAAAAAGACTAGAATTATTCCCCGTCATTTACAATTGGCCATCCGTAATGATGAAGAATTGAACAAATTGTTATCTGGTGTAACCATCGCTCAAGGTGGTGTTTTACCTAACATCCAAGCTGTTTTATTGCCCAAGAAGACCGAAAAGAAAGCATAAATTATTCAGCTAAAAATTAATAATATCAAATACAAACCACCGTATTTTTATCCCAACCGTCCTTTTCAGGACGACAAATTAATTTCGAAAAAGAGACATATTTTGTTGAAATTACAAAAACAAAAAATCCTTTTTGTTTTTTAATATCTATAAAAATCGCATTGATTTGTGCCTTTTATTATTTCTTTTCACCAACTTCATTTACTTGTTGGTATATACACATACACGCACAAAAAAAATAGTATATCGGTCTTTTTGCCGAATGCTATTAGCAAGTCGTGTATTAATGAAATGTTCGTTTGTGTGTATACCAATATGTAGTTATGTTTTGACGTTTTGTTGAAAATACAAAAACAAAAAATTCTTTTTGTTTTTTTATATCTATAAAAATCACATTGATTTGTATTAAAGTGCCTTTTATTATTTTCTTTTGATCAACTTCATTTACTTGTTGGTATATACACATACACGCACAAAAAATAGTATATCCGTCTTTTTGCCGAATGCTATTAGCAAGTCGTGTATTAATGAAATGTTCGTTTGTGTGTATACCTATATGTAGTTATTTTTTGTCTCGCTTCTTCTTCTCTCAGATTGTTGTGATAGATACACAAATAAATTTTCATTCCCTGGGGTAATTTTAACAAATAAACTTTCAACAATGATTTTACTTAATGTGAAAACAAGTTTGTTATTAAAAATGCCATAAAATGTAAAATAAAAATACTCAATTTTACATATATTTTTTCCTTTTCAAAGAAATTCTTCTAATTTCAGTACAACACAATATATGTATGTATATACATACATATGTATTTTGTTCGACTCAACATGAATTTGTTATAATAGTAAGTTTTATTAATAATGTACATATGTCTTCAATCAAAATAATATATTGAAAACTACTAAATAAATATCACTAATATTAAACATAAATTAAAATCTCTTCGTAAATATTTTTTGTGGTCCTGAAAAGGACCGATTGTTGTTGATATTATATGTTTGTAATAGGGTATTAGTATTTAACCGCCGAAACCGTACAAAGTACGACCTTGTCTTTTCAATGCATAGACAACATCCATAGCGGTGACCGTTTTCCTTTTGGCATGTTCCGTGTATGTGACTGCATCACGAATAACATTTTCTAAAAATACCTTTAGGACACCACGGGTTTCTTCGTAAATTAAACCAGAAATACGTTTAACACCACCACGACGAGCCAAACGTCTAATAGCTGGTTTAGTGATACCTTGGATATTATCACGCAACACTTTACGATGACGTTTAGCGCCACCTTTTCCCAAGCCTTTGCCTCCTTTACCACGACCAGTCATTTTTGTTCACTTATTATTTATCACTTAAAACACACTTCACAAATGATTCACAAGAACTAATAATTTTGACCATAAGGCAACTCGTATTTATACCCATTCTGATTAAAACTAGAGTGAGTCAGATATATATTTATGACCTTTTCGTTTTGTGTGCGATTGCGATTGTGAAAAAACCATCACACGCACCCCTATAGTTACTTTAGTCAAATTTTCTATATAAAGCGAGCATTTTGAGTGTAGAGAGATTATTAGTGTGCGAACAGTGAGTGTTTCAGTGTTTTTCAAATACAGTGTTTAATTAAAAGTGAATTGAAAATAAAAGTATAGTGAATTAAAAATGGCTCGTACTAAGCAAACTGCCCGTAAATCGACTGGTGGCAAAGCACCACGTAAACAATTGGCTACTAAGGCTGCGCGTAAAAGTGCACCAGCTACCGGTGGTGTTAAGAAGCCACATCGTTATCGTCCTGGTACTGTAGCGTTGCGTGAAATTCGTCGTTATCAAAAGAGTACAGAATTATTGATCCGCAAATTGCCCTTCCAACGTTTGGTTCGTGAAATTGCGCAAGATTTTAAAACTGATTTACGTTTCCAAAGCTCTGCTGTAATGGCTTTACAAGAGGCAAGCGAAGCTTATTTGGTTGGTCTCTTCGAAGACACCAACTTGTGTGCCATCCATGCGAAACGTGTTACCATTATGCCAAAAGATATTCAATTGGCCAGACGCATTCGTGGAGAACGTGCTTAAATTTATTAATAATGATGTGACACAATAATTACTATCACCAAAACATCATAATTTTTTAAAACAAATCGGTCCTTTTCAGGACCACAAAAAGATTATAAAAAAGAGCTATGGATATTTTTGTTAAAATTTTTCTTTTCATGTAGTATGTGTAAAATATTTTGATAAATTAAATATGGTGCATTTTGGTCTATATTAACATTTTAGGCACTAATCAGCACTTTTTTTTCGCCGAAAGAGAGTTTCATTATTAATAACATGTATGTACATAACATAACACAATATGTCTGTGCTATAGAGTCAGTTTGACATTTGTTATTTAACATTGAGGGCAATAATTTTCGTTTTATTAATTATGTATATTTAATATAATTGGGCCTTCAAGATTGAATAATATATAAATAGTCAATAGAATATCTTTTATTTGCATTATATTATATATAATGAAACATTGTTTAGTAGAGACGCAAAAATATAAAGTCGCCATAAAAATGACTTTAAATAAGTTTTGTTTTAATTTTCATTTATTATTAAGTAGTGATTCTGAAATTGTTTCATATGACTTCAATTGCTTGCAACTTTTCTAGTTAAGGTGATTATAACTATTATTAAATGCACTCAAGATCTAGGAATTGCTTAAGTTATTTAAATAAACTAACAGTATTATCAATAAAAAAAATTTAATATAGGGATACCTGAAAAAAAGTTTTATTTGTAAATGTCGACTTTATTATATGTAGTTTGACAGTAAGGAAACTAAACAATTATCAGCTGCGGCAGCGCACATACCTAGTTAGACAACCCCGTAATTGTTGTCAGGGATGCCAACTCAATCAAACCAACATAAAAAACGTATAATTCTAATTCCAATTTTATATGTCATTTTGCATAATGTTTTTTTTTTTTTAATTTTTCTACAACTTCATTCTTTCATTCTACAACTTATTAAATTAAATAAACGTTATGGAGAACATTTGTATATTTTTAAATTAAATACCGATTTTCATGTTAATGTCTCTTAATTACTACTTATTTCTTAATAACGATTAAAAAGGAGATTGTGATAACTTTGGCCCATTTGCCTTACAAAGTTTAATGATTTTCAACCATTCTCATTTGCCAACTATGTGCGTGGGTTAATAATTAATTAATGGGCTGTTATTAAAACTATGTATAATAACTTGAAATCAAAGTATTTATAATTACATGTATTATATTTTGTGAATATTATTTATTAAGATGTTTTTCTTCTAATTAAAATTTCCTACAATATGGATTTTTAATGAATTTCCACAAACCAAAAATTGTCAAATTGATTTTCTATTACCGTCTCTTCTATGTCTATTAGATGATTATATTCTATTATCGTATTTTATGATTATTTTTTTTTTTTATTTATTATATATTTAATTTAAAAGTTTTATGTAAATGTCATCAAAATTAGTATTATACTATGATACATTGTAGAAATTCTTCACTTGTTTCATCTTTTGAGTAAAACAATACATTCATTATACTAAAATTTTACTTATGTATCGACCTCGTAAAATGTTAGAAGTGTAGATTAAAAATAATAAAAAGAGTATATTATTAACATTGGTTTTGGCAAATTATTTATTGTAATCTATTTGGTTGTAATAAATTTAGCTTGAAATTGATTAATGTGAATTTTTCATAAACAGAAATGGCAATGGCAATTTTGCTTCAATATGAGAAAATTTCATTGTCATGGAGTCAACTTTGAAATAATTTTAAAAAATCTAAAAATGAATTACGCTATAATTTTTTTTCTTCAACATAAAGAAAACATATAAGAGTATCACTCAAAATAGTTTTCTTTCAGAATTTTGTTCAATTTGTTAAATAAATGTCCATATTTGTTGATAATTTGACAAAAGTTATCCAGAATCTTGCCAGCAATATGGCCATAAAATTTTTCATTATGCAAAATAAAATATTTTCTTAATTTGTATGCATTTAGAAATATCTAAGGTATAAATTTACAAAGGAATAATTTTAACTTTCCAAAAAGTCTTGAAGAAAAATTCAAGAATATGAAAAAACTTTTGTTAAATTGCAAACACGCTCGTACTAAAAATTTAGCAATCTATACCCGTTGACTACTATGAACTTCTCATATTAAGAATGTAAGAAAATTTAAGACGTAAAATTGTTAAAAATTGTGTTTATACAAACAAAAAAAAACTAGTGATTACATTCAAGTGAGAATTTCAAGTGTATAAATAAAAATCAATAATAATGTCTGATTCTGCCGTTGTTGAAGCCGCCGCATCTCCAGTAGCTGCCCCAGCTGCCGAGAAAAAAGCAAAAAAAGTAGCAACCAAAGCCAAAAAGCCAGCCCGCGCTGCAACTCATCCATCTACACAACAAATGGTTGATGCTGCAATTAAAACCCTGAAAGAACGTGGTGGTTCCTCCCTTCCAGCCATTAAGAAATACCTTACTAGCACTTATAAGGTAGATGCCCAAAAATTGGCTCCGTTCATCAAGAAATATTTAAAGAGTTCAGTAACTAGCGGAAAATTAATTCAAACCAAAGGTAAGGGTGCATCTGGTTCATTCAAATTGTCGCCTTCTGCCTCGAAAGAACCAAAAGCAAAAAAACCAGCTGCTGAAAAGAAGAAAGCATCTACTGCCGGTGATAAAAAGAAAAAGGCCACAGCTATCAAAAAGGCTGCCCCAGCTGCAAAGAAACCATCTGCCGCCAAAAAGACTGCCGAAAAAAAGAAGACAGAAAAGGTAAAGGCAAAAAGTGTGAAAAAGACTGGTGTAGTAAAAGCAAAACCCGCCAAAAAGGCACCAGCAACTAAACCAAAAGCACCAAAGGCAAAGAGTACAGCCGCTTCAGTAAAACCCAAAAAGGCTGCTCCTGCAAAGAAACCAGCTGCCAAAAAGGCCGCCGCAAAAAAGTAAATTTGTTTTGTTCTTGGTTTTTACCTGACCGCAAACTATTTTTCGATATTCGAAAAATTGCTTTTAAAATAAAAAAAGCCCTTTTCAGGGCTACAAAATATATTTAAAAAGAGATAAAATCACAAAAAACTTCTTATACAAAATGCTTCCTGCTAACTTTTTCATTCAAACAATAGAAAAATCTACATTTTTATTTTCTTAGTTTATTAACACATACATATATACATACATGGCATAGGACAAACATTTAATGTCATTTTCAAAATTAAAAAGATAACGCCGTAATGACATCTAAATTTTGATTATCCAGATTTGTCACAAACAAAAAGACGATATAAAAAAAGAAGAAAAAAAAAACAAATTTAAAGTAGCAAAAAATGCATGTAATGGCAGTGATGCATGTAATTTTCTATTATACAAAAAATTTAATTCTCACAAACAAGAAGAATTACTATTTTCACTTTATTTTATATATACATATGTAATGTATATTCCCTGGCCAAAGAAAACATTAAAAATTTGAGACTTAAATTATTATTATTTTTTCCAAATTATTTATGTCACCGAAAAAGTACCTAATATAAAACTCCAAAAATGACTTTTTTTTTTTTAATAATCTCTGTGGCCCTGTGACTGTTCTCAAATGTTACAAGAAAATATCACAAAATTGCACAATCTCTTTTATAAAATTTATTTGTGGCCCTGAAAAGGGCCTTTGTTGATGTTAAAGAATAAATGCGGTGGAAGAAAACTATTCGCATTGCAGGAAATTTCTTTTTCAATTTACTTCGAGCTAGTGTATTTTGTTACAGCTTTAGTACCTTCACTAACAGCATGCTTAGCCAATTCACCGGGCAAAAGTAGACGAACAGCAGTTTGAATTTCCCGACTGGTAATTGTTGAACGTTTATTATAATGAGCTAAACGTGATGCTTCAGCAGCAATACGTTCAAAAATATCATTAACAAAACTATTCATGATACTCATTGCCTTTGAGGAGATACCAGTATCAGGATGTACTTGTTTAAGAACTTTGTAAATGTAGATGGCATAACTTTCCTTGCGCTTACGCTTCTTGCCCTTGTCACTTTTAGTAATGTTCTTTTGGGCTTTACCGGCCTTTTTTGCTGCTTTACCACTGGTTTTAGGAGGCATTTTTGTTTTTCTTTCTTTTCACTTTTTTATTAGTCACTTCACAAACACTTTTAACACTGTTTACAAACTGTGAGTATCTATGACGTTTACGCTCTTTATATACCTTTTTTTTAGCCCACAAGCAGTCATCGATTCAACTTCAATTTTGTATACACAAATCACCCCTGATGTGTGTTCGCTTGTGTGCGAGAAAAGTATAAATACAGCGTTTTCTCGCCCAATAATCATCAGTTTGTGCTAACAGTGTTTAAGTGAAGTGACAAATAGAAAAATAAAAATAAAAATAAATTTTGAAAAATGTCTGGTCGTGGTAAAGGTGGTAAAGTAAAGGGCAAGGCAAAGTCTCGTTCAAATCGTGCTGGCTTGCAATTTCCAGTCGGTCGTATTCATCGTTTATTGCGCAAAGGCAATTATGCTGAACGTGTTGGTGCTGGAGCTCCAGTATATTTAGCTGCTGTTATGGAATATTTGGCAGCTGAAGTTCTTGAATTGGCTGGAAATGCTGCTCGTGATAACAAAAAGACTAGAATTATTCCCCGTCATTTACAATTGGCCATCCGTAATGATGAAGAATTGAACAAATTGTTATCTGGTGTAACCATCGCTCAAGGTGGTGTTTTACCTAACATCCAAGCTGTTTTATTGCCCAAGAAGACCGAAAAGAAAGCATAAATTATTCAGCTAAAAATTAATAATATCAAATACAAACCACCGTATTTTTATCCCAACCGTCCTTTTCAGGACGACAAATTAATTTCGAAAAAGAGACATATTTTGTTGAAATTACAAAAACAAAAAATCCTTTTTGTTTTTTAATATCTATAAAAATCGCATTGATTTGTGCCTTTTATTATTTCTTTTCACCAACTTCATTTACTTGTTGGTATATACACATACACGCACAAAAAAAATAGTATATCGGTCTTTTTGCCGAATGCTATTAGCAAGTCGTGTATTAATGAAATGTTCGTTTGTGTGTATACCAATATGTAGTTATGTTTTGACGTTTTGTTGAAAATACAAAAACAAAAAATTCTTTTTGTTTTTTTATATCTATAAAAATCACATTGATTTGTATTAAAGTGCCTTTTATTATTTTCTTTTGATCAACTTCATTTACTTGTTGGTATATACACATACACGCACAAAAAATAGTATATCCGTCTTTTTGCCGAATGCTATTAGCAAGTCGTGTATTAATGAAATGTTCGTTTGTGTGTATACCTATATGTAGTTATTTTTTGTCTCGCTTCTTCTTCTCTCAGATTGTTGTGATAGATACACAAATAAATTTTCATTCCCTGGGGTAATTTTAACAAATAAACTTTCAACAATGATTTTACTTAATGTGAAAACAAGTTTGTTATTAAAAATGCCATAAAATGTAAAATAAAAATACTCAATTTTACATATATTTTTTCCTTTTCAAAGAAATTCTTCTAATTTCAGTACAACACAATATATGTATGTATATACATACATATGTATTTTGTTCGACTCAACATGAATTTGTTATAATAGTAAGTTTTATTAATAATGTACATATGTCTTCAATCAAAATAATATATTGAAAACTACTAAATAAATATCACTAATATTAAACATAAATTAAAATCTCTTCGTAAATATTTTTTGTGGTCCTGAAAAGGACCGATTGTTGTTGATATTATATGTTTGTAATAGGGTATTAGTATTTAACCGCCGAAACCGTACAAAGTACGACCTTGTCTTTTCAATGCATAGACAACATCCATAGCGGTGACCGTTTTCCTTTTGGCATGTTCCGTGTATGTGACTGCATCACGAATAACATTTTCTAAAAATACCTTTAGGACACCACGGGTTTCTTCGTAAATTAAACCAGAAATACGTTTAACACCACCACGACGAGCCAAACGTCTAATAGCTGGTTTAGTGATACCTTGGATATTATCACGCAACACTTTACGATGACGTTTAGCGCCACCTTTTCCCAAGCCTTTGCCTCCTTTACCACGACCAGTCATTTTTGTTCACTTATTATTTATCACTTAAAACACACTTCACAAATGATTCACAAGAACTAATAATTTTGACCATAAGGCAACTCGTATTTATACCCATTCTGATTAAAACTAGAGTGAGTCAGATATATATTTATGACCTTTTCGTTTTGTGTGCGATTGCGATTGTGAAAAAACCATCACACGCACCCCTATAGTTACTTTAGTAAAATTTTCTATATAAAGCGAGCATTTTGAGTGTAGAGAGATTATTAGTGTGCGAACAGTGAGTGTTTTAGTGTTTTTCAAATACAGTGTTTAATTAAAAGTGAATTGAAAATAAAAGTATAGTGAATTAAAAATGGCTCGTACTAAGCAAACTGCCCGTAAATCGACTGGTGGCAAAGCACCACGTAAACAATTGGCTACTAAGGCTGCGCGTAAAAGTGCACCAGCTACCGGTGGTGTTAAGAAGCCACATCGTTATCGTCCTGGTACTGTAGCGTTGCGTGAAATTCGTCGTTATCAAAAGAGTACAGAATTATTGATCCGCAAATTGCCCTTCCAACGTTTGGTTCGTGAAATTGCGCAAGATTTTAAAACTGATTTACGTTTCCAAAGCTCTGCTGTAATGGCTTTACAAGAGGCAAGCGAAGCTTATTTGGTTGGTCTCTTCGAAGACACCAACTTGTGTGCCATCCATGCGAAACGTGTTACCATTATGCCAAAAGATATTCAATTGGCCAGACGCATTCGTGGAGAACGTGCTTAAATTTATTAATAATGATGTGACACAATAATTACTATCACCAAAACATCATAATTTTTTAAAACAAATCGGTCCTTTTCAGGACCACAAAAAGATTATAAAAAAGAGCTATGGATATTTTTGTTAAAATTTTTCTTTTCATGTAGTATGTGTAAAATATTTTGATAAATTAAATATGGTGCATTTTGGTCTATATTAACATTTTAGGCACTAATCAGCACTTTTTTTTCGCCGAAAGAGAGTTTCATTATTAATAACATGTATGTACATAACATAACACAATATGTCTGTGCTATAGAGTCAGTTTGACATTTGTTATTTAACATTGAGGGCAATAATTTTCGTTTTATTAATTATGTATATTTAATATAATTGGGCCTTCAAGATTGAATAATATATAAATAGTCAATAGAATATCTTTTATTTGCATTATATTATATATAATGAAACATTGTTTAGTAGAGACGCAAAAATATAAAGTCGCCATAAAAATGACTTTAAATAAGTTTTGTTTTAATTTTCATTTATTATTAAGTAGTGATTCTGAAATTGTTTCATATGACTTCAATTGCTTGCAACTTTTCTAGTTAAGGTGATTATAACTATTATTAAATGCACTCAAGATCTAGGAATTGCTTAAGTTATTTAAATAAACTAACAGTATTATCAATAAAAAAAATTTAATATAGGGATACCTGAAAAAAAGTTTTATTTGTAAATGTCGACTTTATTATATGTAGTTTGACAGTAAGGAAACTAAACAATTATCAGCTGCGGCAGCGCACATACCTAGTTAGACAACCCCGTAATTGTTGTCAGGGATGCCAACTCAATCAAACCAACATAAAAAACGTATAATTCTAATTCCAATTTTATATGTCATTTTGCATAATGTTTT
Organism: Phania funesta; assembly: GCA_963932375.1. Lineage (NCBI taxonomy): Eukaryota > Metazoa > Arthropoda > Insecta > Diptera > Tachinidae > Phania > Phania funesta. The sequence goes on along the minus strand of OZ010653.1, from coordinate 93,290,499 downwards.
TTTTTTTTTAATTTTTCTACAACTTCATTCTTTCATTCTACAACTTATTAAATTAAATAAACGTTATGGAGAACATTTGTAAATTTTTAAATTAAATACCGATTTTCATGTTAATGTCTCTTAATTACTACTTATTTCTTAATAACGATTAAAAAGGAGATTGTGATAACTTTGGCCCATTTGCCTTACAAAGTTTAATGATTTTCAACCATTCTCATTTGCCAACTATGTGCGTGGGTTAATAATTAATTAATGGGCTGTTATTAAAACTATGTATAATAACTTGAAATCAAAGTATTTATAATTACATGTATTATATTTTGTGAATATTATTTATTAAGATGTTTTTCTTCTAATTAAAATTTCCTACAATATGGATTTTTAATGAATTTCCACAAACCAAAAATTGTCAAATTGATTTTCTATTACCGTCTCTTCTATGTCTATTAGATGATTATATTCTATTATCGTATTTTATGATTATTTTTTTTTTTTATTTATTATATATTTAATTTAAAAGTTTTATGTAAATGTCATCAAAATTAGTATTATACTATGATACATTGTAGAAATTCTTCACTTGTTTCATCTTTTGAGTAAAACAATACATTCATTATACTAAAATTTTACTTATGTATCGACCTCGTAAAATGTTAGAAGTGTAGATTAAAAATAATAAAAAGAGTATATTATTAACATTGGTTTTGGCAAATTATTTATTGTAATCTATTTGGTTGTAATAAATTTAGCTTGAAATTGATTAATGTGAATTTTTCATAAACAGAAATGGCAATGGCAATTTTGCTTCAATATGAGAAAATTTCATTGTCATGGAGTCAACTTTGAAATAATTTTAAAAAATCTAAAAATGAATTACGCTATAATTTTTTTTCTTCAACATAAAGAAAACATATAAGAGTATCACTCAAAATAGTTTTCTTTCAGAATTTTGTTCAATTTGTTAAATAAATGTCCATATTTGTTGATAATTTGACAAAAGTTATCCAGAATCTTGCCAGCAATATGGCCATAAAATTTTTCATTATGCAAAATAAAATATTTTCTTAATTTGTATGCATTTAGAAATATCTAAGGTATAAATTTACAAAGGAATAATTTTAACTTTCCAAAAAGTCTTGAAGAAAAATTCAAGAATATGAAAAAACTTTTGTTAAATTGCAAACACGCTCGTACTAAAAATTTAGCAATCTATACCCGTTGACTACTATGAACTTCTCATATTAAGAATGTAAGAAAATTTAAGACGTAAAATTGTTAAAAATTGTGTTTATACAAACAAACAAAATAGTGATTACATTCAAGTGAGAATTTCAAGTGTATAAATAAAAATCAATAATAATGTCTGATTCTGCCGTTGTTGAAGCCGCCGCATCTCCAGTAGCTGCTCCAGCTGCCGAGAAAAAAGCAAAAAAAGTAGCAACCAAAGCCAAAAAGCCAGCCCGCGCTGCAACTCATCCATCTACACAACAAATGGTTGATGCTGCAATTAAAACCCTGAAAGAACGTGGTGGTTCCTCCCTTCCAGCCATTAAGAAATACCTTACTAGCACTTATAAGGTAGATGCCCAAAAATTGGCTCCGTTCATCAAGAAATATTTAAAGAGTTCAGTAACTAGCGGAAAATTAATTCAAACCAAAGGTAAGGGTGCATCTGGTTCATTCAAATTGTCGCCTTCTGCCTCGAAAGAACCAAAAGCAAAAAAACCAGCTGCTGAAAAGAAGAAAGCATCTACTGCCGGTGATAAAAAGAAAAAGGCCACAGCTATCAAAAAGGCTGCCCCAGCTGCAAAGAAACCATCTGCCGCCAAAAAGACTGCCGAAAAAAAGAAGACAGAAAAGGTAAAGGCAAAAAGTGTGAAAAAGACTGGTGTAGTAAAAGCAAAACCCGCCAAAAAGGCACCAGCAACTAAACCAAAAGCACCAAAGGCAAAGAGTACAGCCGCTCCAGTAAAACCCAAAAAGGCTGCTCCTGCAAAGAAACCAGCTGCCAAAAAGGCCGCCGCAAAAAAGTAAATTTGTTTTGTTCTTGGTTTTTACCTGACCGCAAACTATTTTTCGATATTCGAAAAATTGCTTTTAAAATAAAAAAAGCCCTTTTCAGGGCTACAAAATATATTTAAAAAGAGATAAAATCACAAAAAACTTCTTATACAAAATGCTTCCTGCTAACTTTTTCATTCAAACAATAGAAAAATCTACATTTTTATTTTCTTAGTTTATTAACACATACATATATACATACATGGCATAGGACAAACATTTAATGTCATTTTCAAAATTAAAAAGATAACGCCGTAATGACATCTAAATTTTGATTATCCAGATTTGTCACAAACAAAAAGACGGTATAAAAAAAGAAGAAGAAAAAAAACAAATTTAAAGTAGCAAAAAATGCATGTAATGGCAAAGTGATCCATGCAATTTTCTATTATACAAAAAAATTAATTCTCACAAACAAGAACAATTACTATTTTCACTTTATTTTATATATTTATATATATGTAGTCCCTGGCCAAAGAATAAATTAAAAATTTGAGACTTAAATTATTATTATTATTATTATTTTTTTTTTTTCAAATTATTTATGTCACCGAAAAAGTACCTAACATAAAACTACAAAAATTACTCTTATTTTTTTTAATAATCTCTGTGGCCCTGTGACTGTTCTCAAATGTTACAAGAAAATATCACAAAATTGCACAATCTCTTTTATAAAATTTATTTGTGGCCCTGAAAAGGGCCTTTGTTGATGTTAAAGAATAAATGCGGTGGAAGAAAACTATTCGCATTGCAGGAAATTTCTTTTTCAATTTACTTCGAGCTAGTGTATTTTGTTACAGCTTTAGTACCTTCACTAACAGCATGCTTAGCCAATTCACCGGGCAAAAGTAGACGAACAGCAGTTTGAATTTCCCGACTGGTAATTGTTGAACGTTTATTATAATGAGCTAAACGTGATGCTTCAGCAGCAATACGTTCAAAAATATCATTAACAAAACTATTCATGATACTCATTGCCTTTGAGGAGATACCAGTATCAGGATGTACTTGTTTAAGAACTTTGTAAATGTAGATGGCATAACTTTCCTTGCGCTTACGCTTCTTGCCCTTGTCACTTTTAGTAATGTTCTTTTGGGCTTTACCGGCCTTTTTTGCTGCTTTACCACTGGTTTTAGGAGGCATTTTTGTTTTTCTTTCTTTTCACTTTTTTATTAGTCACTTCACAAACACTTTTAACACTGTTTACAAACTGTGAGTATCTATGACGTTTACGCTCTTTATATACCTTTTTTTTAGCCCACAAGCAGTCATCGATTCAACTTCAATTTTGTATACACAAATCACCCCTGATGTGTGTTCGCTTGTGTGCGAGAAAAGTATAAATACAGCGTTTTCTCGCCCAATAATCATCAGTTTGTGCTAACAGTGTTTAAGTGAAGTGACAAATAGAAAAATAAATTTTGAAAAATGTCTGGTCGTGGTAAAGGTGGTAAAGTAAAGGGCAAGGCAAAGTCTCGTTCAAATCGTGCTGGCTTGCAATTTCCAGTCGGTCGTATTCATCGTTTATTGCGCAAAGGCAATTATGCTGAACGTGTTGGTGCTGGAGCTCCAGTATATTTAGCTGCTGTTATGGAATATTTGGCAGCTGAAGTTCTTGAATTGGCTGGAAATGCTGCTCGTGATAACAAAAAGACTAGAATTATTCCCCGTCATTTACAATTGGCCATCCGTAATGATGAAGAATTGAACAAATTGTTATCTGGTGTAACCATCGCTCAAGGTGGTGTTTTACCTAACATCCAAGCTGTTTTATTGCCCAAGAAGACCGAAAAGAAAGCATAAATTATTCAGCTAAAAATTAATAATATCAAATACAAACCACCGTATTTTTATCCCAACCGTCCTTTTCAGGACGACAAATTAATTTCGAAAAAGAGACATATTTTGTTGAAATTACAAAAACAAAAAATCCTTTTTGTTTTTTAATATCTATAAAAATCGCATTGATTTGTGCCTTTTATTATTTCTTTTCACCAACTTCATTTACTTGTTGGTATATACACATACACGCACAAAAAAAATAGTATATCGGTCTTTTTGCCGAATGCTATTAGCAAGTCGTGTATTAATGAAATGTTCGTTTGTGTGTATACCAATATGTAGTTATGTTTTGACGTTTTGTTGAAAATACAAAAACAAAAAATTCTTTTTGTTTTTTTATATCTATAAAAATCACATTGATTTGTATTAAAGTGCCTTTTATTATTTTCTTTTGATCAACTTCATTTACTTGTTGGTATATACACATACACGCACAAAAAATAGTATATCCGTCTTTTTGCCGAATGCTATTAGCAAGTCGTGTATTAATGAAATGTTCGTTTGTGTGTATACCTATATGTAGTTATTTTTTGTCTCGCTTCTTCTTCTCTCAGATTGTTGTGATAGATACACAAATAAATTTTCATTCCCTGGGGTAATTTTAACAAATAAACTTTCAACAATGATTTTACTTAATGTGAAAACAAGTTTGTTATTAAAAATGCCATAAAATGTAAAATAAAAATACTCAATTTTACATATATTTTTTCCTTTTCAAAGAAATTCTTCTAATTTCAGTACAACACAATATATGTATGTATATACATACATATGTATTTTGTTCGACTCAACATGAATTTGTTATAATAGTAAGTTTTATTAATAATGTACATATGTCTTCAATCAAAATAATATATTGAAAACTACTAAATAAATATCACTAATATTAAACATAAATTAAAATCTCTTCGTAAATATTTTTTGTGGTCCTGAAAAGGACCGATTGTTGTTGATATTATATGTTTGTAATAGGGTATTAGTATTTAACCGCCGAAACCGTACAAAGTACGACCTTGTCTTTTCAATGCATAGACAACATCCATAGCGGTGACCGTTTTCCTTTTGGCATGTTCCGTGTATGTGACTGCATCACGAATAACATTTTCTAAAAATACCTTTAGGACACCACGGGTTTCTTCGTAAATTAAACCAGAAATACGTTTAACACCACCACGACGAGCCAAACGTCTAATAGCTGGTTTAGTGATACCTTGGATATTATCACGCAACACTTTACGATGACGTTTAGCGCCACCTTTTCCCAAGCCTTTGCCTCCTTTACCACGACCAGTCATTTTTGTTCACTTATTATTTATCACTTAAAACACACTTCACAAATGATTCACAAGAACTAATAATTTTGACCATAAGGCAACTCGTATTTATACCCATTCTGATTAAAACTAGAGTGAGTCAGATATATATTTATGACCTTTTCGTTTTGTGTGCGATTGCGATTGTGAAAAAACCATCACACGCACCCCTATAGTTACTTTAGTCAAATTTTCTATATAAAGCGAGCATTTTGAGTGTAGAGAGATTATTAGTGTGCGAACAGTGAGTGTTTTAGTGTTTTTCAAATACAGTGTTTAATTAAAAGTGAATTGAAAATAAAAGTATAGTGAATTAAAAATGGCTCGTACTAAGCAAACTGCCCGTAAATCGACTGGTGGCAAAGCACCACGTAAACAATTGGCTACTAAGGCTGCGCGTAAAAGTGCACCAGCTACCGGTGGTGTTAAGAAGCCACATCGTTATCGTCCTGGTACTGTAGCGTTGCGTGAAATTCGTCGTTATCAAAAGAGTACAGAATTATTGATCCGCAAATTGCCCTTCCAACGTTTGGTTCGTGAAATTGCGCAAGATTTTAAAACTGATTTACGTTTCCAAAGCTCTGCTGTAATGGCTTTACAAGAGGCAAGCGAAGCTTATTTGGTTGGTCTCTTCGAAGACACCAACTTGTGTGCCATCCATGCGAAACGTGTTACCATTATGCCAAAAGATATTCAATTGGCCAGACGCATTCGTGGAGAACGTGCTTAAATTTATTAATAATGATGTGACACAATAATTACTATCACCAAAACATCATAATTTTTTAAAACAAATCGGTCCTTTTCAGGACCACAAAAAGATTATAAAAAAGAGCTATGGATATTTTTGTTAAAATTTTTCTTTTCATGTAGTATGTGTAAAATATTTTGATAAATTAAATATGGTGCATTTTGGTCTATATTAACATTTTAGGCACTAATCAGCACTTTTTTTTCGCCGAAAGAGAGTTTCATTATTAATAACATGTATGTACATAACATAACACAATATGTCTGTGCTATAGAGTCAGTTTGACATTTGTTATTTAACATTGAGGGCAATAATTTTCGTTTTATTAATTATGTATATTTAATATAATTGGGCCTTCAAGATTGAATAATATATAAATAGTCAATAGAATATCTTTTATTTGCATTATATTATATATAATGAAACATTGTTTAGTAGAGACGCAAAAATATAAAGTCGCCATAAAAATGACTTTAAATAAGTTTTGTTTTAATTTTCATTTATTATTAAGTAGTGATTCTGAAATTGTTTCATATGACTTCAATTGCTTGCAACTTTTCTAGTTAAGGTGATTATAACTATTATTAAATGCACTCAAGATCTAGGAATTGCTTAAGTTATTTAAATAAACTAACAGTATTATCAATAAAAAAAATTTAATATAGGGATACCTGAAAAAAAGTTTTATTTGTAAATGTCGACTTTATTATATGTAGTTTGACAGTAAGGAAACTAAACAATTATCAGCTGCGGCAGCGCACATACCTAGTTAGACAACCCCGTAATTGTTGTCAGGGATGCCAACTCAATCAAACCAACATAAAAAACGTATAATTCTAATTCCAATTTTATATGTCATTTTGCATAATGTTTTTTTTTTTTTAATTTTTCTACAACTTCATTCTTTCATTCTACAACTTATTAAATTAAATAAACGTTATGGAGAACATTTGTAAATTTTTAAATTAAATACCGATTTTCATGTTAATGTCTCTTAATTACTACTTATTTCTTAATAACGATTAAAAAGGAGATTGTGATAACTTTGGCCCATTTGCCTTACAAAGTTTAATGATTTTCAACCATTCTCATTTGCCAACTATGTGCGTGGGTTAATAATTAATTAATGGGCTGTTATTAAAACTATGTATAATAACTTGAAATCAAAGTATTTATAATTACATGTATTATATTTTGTGAATATTATTTATTAAGATGTTTTTCTTCTAATTAAAATTTCCTACAATATGGATTTTTAATGAATTTCCACAAACCAAAAATTGTCAAATTGATTTTCTATTACCGTCTCTTCTATGTCTATTAGATGATTATATTCTATTATCGTATTTTATGATTATTTTTTTTTTTTATTTATTATATATTTAATTTAAAAGTTTTATGTAAATGTCATCAAAATTAGTATTATACTATGATACATTGTAGAAATTCTTCACTTGTTTCATCTTTTGAGTAAAACAATACATTCATTATACTAAAATTTTACTTATGTATCGACCTCGTAAAATGTTAGAAGTGTAGATTAAAAATAATAAAAAGAGTATATTATTAACATTGGTTTTGGCAAATTATTTATTGTAATCTATTTGGTTGTAATAAATTTAGCTTGAAATTGATTAATGTGAATTTTTCATAAACAGAAATGGCAATGGCAATTTTGCTTCAATATGAGAAAATTTCATTGTCATGGAGTCAACTTTGAAATAATTTTAAAAAATCTAAAAATGAATTACGCTATAATTTTTTTTCTTCAACATAAAGAAAACATATAAGAGTATCACTCAAAATAGTTTTCTTTCAGAATTTTGTTCAATTTGTTAAATAAATGTCCATATTTGTTGATAATTTGACAAAAGTTATCCAGAATCTTGCCAGCAATATGGCCATAAAATTTTTCATTATGCAAAATAAAATATTTTCTTAATTTGTATGCATTTAGAAATATCTAAGGTATAAATTTACAAAGGAATAATTTTAACTTTCCAAAAAGTCTTGAAGAAAAATTCAAGAATATGAAAAAACTTTTGTTAAATTGCAAACACGCTCGTACTAAAAATTTAGCAATCTATACCCGTTGACTACTATGAACTTCTCATATTAAGAATGTAAGAAAATTTAAGACGTAAAATTGTTAAAAATTGTGTTTATACAAACAAACAAAATAGTGATTACATTCAAGTGAGAATTTCAAGTGTATAAATAAAAATCAATAATAATGTCTGATTCTGCCGTTGTTGAAGCCGCCGCATCTCCAGTAGCTGCTCCAGCTGCCGAGAAAAAAGCAAAAAAAGTAGCAACCAAAGCCAAAAAGCCAGCCCGCGCTGCAACTCATCCATCTACACAACAAATGGTTGATGCTGCAATTAAAACCCTGAAAGAACGTGGTGGTTCCTCCCTTCCAGCCATTAAGAAATACCTTACTAGCACTTATAAGGTAGATGCCCAAAAATTGGCTCCGTTCATCAAGAAATATTTAAAGAGTTCAGTAACTAGCGGAAAATTAATTCAAACCAAAGGTAAGGGTGCATCTGGTTCATTCAAATTGTCGCCTTCTGCCTCGAAAGAACCAAAAGCAAAAAAACCAGCTGCTGAAAAGAAGAAAGCATCTACTGCCGGTGATAAAAAGAAAAAGGCCACAGCTATCAAAAAGGCTGCCCCAGCTGCAAAGAAACCATCTGCCGCCAAAAAGACTGCCGAAAAAAAGAAGACAGAAAAGGTAAAGGCAAAAAGTGTGAAAAAGACTGGTGTAGTAAAAGCAAAACCCGCCAAAAAGGCACCAGCAACTAAACCAAAAGCACCAAAGGCAAAGAGTACAGCCGCTCCAGTAAAACCCAAAAAGGCTGCTCCTGCAAAGAAACCAGCTGCCAAAAAGGCCGCCGCAAAAAAGTAAATTTGTTTTGTTCTTGGTTTTTACCTGACCGCAAACTATTTTTCGATATTCGAAAAATTGCTTTTAAAATAAAAAAAGCCCTTTTCAGGGCTACAAAATATATTTAAAAAGAGATAAAATCACAAAAAACTTCTTATACAAAATGCTTCCTGCTAACTTTTTCATTCAAACAATAGAAAAATCTACATTTTTATTTTCTTAGTTTATTAACACATACATATATACATACATGGCATAGGACAAACATTTAATGTCATTTTCAAAATTAAAAAGATAACGCCGTAATGACATCTAAATTTTGATTATCCAGATTTGTCACAAACAAAAAGACGGTATAAAAAAAGAAGAAGAAAAAAAACAAATTTAAAGTAGCAAAAAATGCATGTAATGGCAAAGTGATCCATGCAATTTTCTATTATACAAAAAAATTAATTCTCACAAACAAGAACAATTACTATTTTCACTTTATTTTATATATTTATATATATGTAGTCCCTGGCCAAAGAATAAATTAAAAATTTGAGACTTAAATTATTATTATTATTATTATTTTTTTTTTTTCAAATTATTTATGTCACCGAAAAAGTACCTAACATAAAACTACAAAAATTACTCTTATTTTTTTTAATAATCTCTGTGGCCCTGTGACTGTTCTCAAATGTTACAAGAAAATATCACAAAATTGCACAATCTCTTTTATAAAATTTATTTGTGGCCCTGAAAAGGGCCTTTGTTGATGTTAAAGAATAAATGCGGTGGAAGAAAACTATTCGCATTGCAGGAAATTTCTTTTTCAATTTACTTCGAGCTAGTGTATTTTGTTACAGCTTTAGTACCTTCACTAACAGCATGCTTAGCCAATTCACCGGGCAAAAGTAGACGAACAGCAGTTTGAATTTCCCGACTGGTAATTGTTGAACGTTTATTATAATGAGCTAAACGTGATGCTTCAGCAGCAATACGTTCAAAAATATCATTAACAAAACTATTCATGATACTCATTGCCTTTGAGGAGATACCAGTATCAGGATGTACTTGTTTAAGAACTTTGTAAATGTAGATGGCATAACTTTCCTTGCGCTTACGCTTCTTGCCCTTGTCACTTTTAGTAATGTTCTTTTGGGCTTTACCGGCCTTTTTTGCTGCTTTACCACTGGTTTTAGGAGGCATTTTTGTTTTTCTTTCTTTTCACTTTTTTATTAGTCACTTCACAAACACTTTTAACACTGTTTACAAACTGTGAGTATCTATGACGTTTACGCTCTTTATATACCTTTTTTTTAGCCCACAAGCAGTCATCGATTCAACTTCAATTTTGTATACACAAATCACCCCTGATGTGTGTTCGCTTGTGTGCGAGAAAAGTATAAATACAGCGTTTTCTCGCCCAATAATCATCAGTTTGTGCTAACAGTGTTTAAGTGAAGTGACAAATAGAAAAATAAATTTTGAAAAATGTCTGGTCGTGGTAAAGGTGGTAAAGTAAAGGGCAAGGCAAAGTCTCGTTCAAATCGTGCTGGCTTGCAATTTCCAGTCGGTCGTATTCATCGTTTATTGCGCAAAGGCAATTATGCTGAACGTGTTGGTGCTGGAGCTCCAGTATATTTAGCTGCTGTTATGGAATATTTGGCAGCTGAAGTTCTTGAATTGGCTGGAAATGCTGCTCGTGATAACAAAAAGACTAGAATTATTCCCCGTCATTTACAATTGGCCATCCGTAATGATGAAGAATTGAACAAATTGTTATCTGGTGTAACCATCGCTCAAGGTGGTGTTTTACCTAACATCCAAGCTGTTTTATTGCCCAAGAAGACCGAAAAGAAAGCATAAATTATTCAGCTAAAAATTAATAATATCAAATACAAACCACCGTATTTTTATCCCAACCGTCCTTTTCAGGACGACAAATTAATTTCGAAAAAGAGACATATTTTGTTGAAATTACAAAAACAAAAAATCCTTTTTGTTTTTTAATATCTATAAAAATCGCATTGATTTGTGCCTTTTATTATTTCTTTTCACCAACTTCATTTACTTGTTGGTATATACACATACACGCACAAAAAAAATAGTATATCGGTCTTTTTGCCGAATGCTATTAGCAAGTCGTGTATTAATGAAATGTTCGTTTGTGTGTATACCAATATGTAGTTATGTTTTGACGTTTTGTTGAAAATACAAAAACAAAAAATTCTTTTTGTTTTTTTATATCTATAAAAATCACATTGATTTGTATTAAAGTGCCTTTTATTATTTTCTTTTGATCAACTTCATTTACTTGTTGGTATATACACATACACGCACAAAAAATAGTATATCCGTCTTTTTGCCGAATGCTATTAGCAAGTCGTGTATTAATGAAATGTTCGTTTGTGTGTATACCTATATGTAGTTATTTTTTGTCTCGCTTCTTCTTCTCTCAGATTGTTGTGATAGATACACAAATAAATTTTCATTCCCTGGGGTAATTTTAACAAATAAACTTTCAACAATGATTTTACTTAATGTGAAAACAAGTTTGTTATTAAAAATGCCATAAAATGTAAAATAAAAATACTCAATTTTACATATATTTTTTCCTTTTCAAAGAAATTCTTCTAATTTCAGTACAACACAATATATGTATGTATATACATACATATGTATTTTGTTCGACTCAACATGAATTTGTTATAATAGTAAGTTTTATTAATAATGTACATATGTCTTCAATCAAAATAATATATTGAAAACTACTAAATAAATATCACTAATATTAAACATAAATTAAAATCTCTTCGTAAATATTTTTTGTGGTCCTGAAAAGGACCGATTGTTGTTGATATTATATGTTTGTAATAGGGTATTAGTATTTAACCGCCGAAACCGTACAAAGTACGACCTTGTCTTTTCAATGCATAGACAACATCCATAGCGGTGACCGTTTTCCTTTTGGCATGTTCCGTGTATGTGACTGCATCACGAATAACATTTTCTAAAAATACCTTTAGGACACCACGGGTTTCTTCGTAAATTAAACCAGAAATACGTTTAACACCACCACGACGAGCCAAACGTCTAATAGCTGGTTTAGTGATACCTTGGATATTATCACGCAACACTTTACGATGACGTTTAGCGCCACCTTTTCCCAAGCCTTTGCCTCCTTTACCACGACCAGTCATTTTTGTTCACTTATTATTTATCACTTAAAACACACTTCACAAATGATTCACAAGAACTAATAATTTTGACCATAAGGCAACTCGTATTTATACCCATTCTGATTAAAACTAGAGTGAGTCAGATATATATTTATGACCTTTTCGTTTTGTGTGCGATTGCGATTGTGAAAAAACCATCACACGCACCCCTATAGTTACTTTAGTCAAATTTTCTATATAAAGCGAGCATTTTGAGTGTAGAGAGATTATTAGTGTGCGAACAGTGAGTGTTTTAGTGTTTTTCAAATACAGTGTTTAATTAAAAGTGAATTGAAAATAAAAGTATAGTGAATTAAAAATGGCTCGTACTAAGCAAACTGCCCGTAAATCGACTGGTGGCAAAGCACCACGTAAACAATTGGCTACTAAGGCTGCGCGTAAAAGTGCACCAGCTACCGGTGGTGTTAAGAAGCCACATCGTTATCGTCCTGGTACTGTAGCGTTGCGTGAAATTCGTCGTTATCAAAAGAGTACAGAATTATTGATCCGCAAATTGCCCTTCCAACGTTTGGTTCGTGAAATTGCGCAAGATTTTAAAACTGATTTACGTTTCCAAAGCTCTGCTGTAATGGCTTTACAAGAGGCAAGCGAAGCTTATTTGGTTGGTCTCTTCGAAGACACCAACTTGTGTGCCATCCATGCGAAACGTGTTACCATTATGCCAAAAGATATTCAATTGGCCAGACGCATTCGTGGAGAACGTGCTTAAATTTATTAATAATGATGTGACACAATAATTACTATCACCAAAACATCATAATTTTTTAAAACAAATCGGTCCTTTTCAGGACCACAAAAAGATTATAAAAAAGAGCTATGGATATTTTTGTTAAAATTTTTCTTTTCATGTAGTATGTGTAAAATATTTTGATAAATTAAATATGGTGCATTTTGGTCTATATTAACATTTTAGGCACTAATCAGCACTTTTTTTTCGCCGAAAGAGAGTTTCATTATTAATAACATGTATGTACATAACATAACACAATATGTCTGTGCTATAGAGTCAGTTTGACATTTGTTATTTAACATTGAGGGCAATAATTTTCGTTTTATTAATTATGTATATTTAATATAATTGGGCCTTCAAGATTGAATAATATATAAATAGTCAATAGAATATCTTTTATTTGCATTATATTATATATAATGAAACATTGTTTAGTAGAGACGCAAAAATATAAAGTCGCCATAAAAATGACTTTAAATAAGTTTTGTTTTAATTTTCATTTATTATTAAGTAGTGATTCTGAAATTGTTTCATATGACTTCAATTGCTTGCAACTTTTCTAGTTAAGGTGATTATAACTATTATTAAATGCACTCAAGATCTAGGAATTGCTTAAGTTATTTAAATAAACTAACAGTATTATCAATAAAAAAAATTTAATATAGGGATAGCTGAAAAAAAAGTTTTATTTGTAAATGTCGACTTTATTATATGTAGTTTGACAGTAAGGAAACTAAACAATTATCAGCTGCGGCAGCGCACATACCTAGTTAGACAACCCCGTAATTGTTGTCAGGGATGCCAACTCAATCAAACCAACATAAAAAACGTATAATTCTAATTCCAATTTTATATGTCATTTTGCATAATGTTTTTTTTTTTTTTAATTTTTCTACAACTTCATTCTTTCATTCTACAACTTATTAAATTAAATAAACGTTATGGAGAACATTTGTAAATTTTTAAATTAAATACCGATTTTCATGTTAATGTCTCTTAATTACTACTTATTTCTTAATAACGATTAAAAAGGAGATTGTGATAACTTTGGCCCATTTGCCTTACAAAGTTTAATGATTTTCAACCATTCTCATTTGCCAACTATGTGCGTGGGTTAATAATTAATTAATGGGCTGTTATTAAAACTATGTATAATAACTTGAAATCAAAGTATTTATAATTACATGTATTATATTTTGTGAATATTATTTATTAAGATGTTTTTCTTCTAATTAAAATTTCCTACAATATGGATTTTTAATGAATTTCCACAAACCAAAAATTGTCAAATTGATTTTCTATTACCGTCTCTTCTATGTCTATTAGATGATTATATTCTATTATCGTATTTTATGATTATTTTTTTTTTTTATTATTATTATTATATATTTAATTTAAAAGTTTTATGTAAATGTCATCAAAATTAGTATTATACTATGATACATTGTAGAAATTCTTCACTTGTTTCATCTTTTGAGTAAAACAATACATTCATTATACTAAAATTTTACTTATGTATCGACCTCGTAAAATGTTAGAAGTGTAGATTAAAAATAATAAAAAGAGTATATTATTAACATTGGTTTTGGCAAATTATTTATTGTAATCTATTTGGTTGTAATAAATTTAGCTTGAAATTGATTAATGTGAATTTTTCATAAACAGAAATGGCAATGGCAATTTTGCTTCAATATGAGAAAATTTCATTGTCATGGAGTCAACTTTGAAATAATTTTAAAAAATCTAAAAATGAATTACGCTATAATTTTTTTTCTTCAACATAAAGAAAACATATAAGAGTATCACTCAAAATAGTTTTCTTTCAGAATTTTGTTCAATTTGTTAAATAAATGTCCATATTTGTTGATAATTTGACAAAAGTTATCCAGAATCTTGCCAGCAATATGGCCATAAAATTTTTCATTATGCAAAATAAAATATTTTCTTAATTTGTATGCATTTAGAAATATCTAAGGTATAAATTTACAAAGGAATAATTTTAACTTTCCAAAAAGTCTTGAAGAAAAATTCAAGAATATGAAAAAACTTTTGTTAAATTGCAAACACGCTCGTACTAAAAATTTAGCAATCTATACCCGTTGACTACTATGAACTTCTCATATTAAGAATGTAAGAAAATTTAAGACGTAAAATTGTTAAAAATTGTGTTTATACAAACAAACAAAATAGTGATTACATTCAAGTGAGAATTTCAAGTGTATAAATAAAAATCAATAATAATGTCTGATTCTGCCGTTGTTGAAGCCGCCGCATCTCCAGTAGCTGCTCCAGCTGCCGAGAAAAAAGCAAAAAAAGTAGCAACCAAAGCCAAAAAGCCAGCCCGCGCTGCAACTCATCCATCTACACAACAAATGGTTGATGCTGCAATTAAAACCCTGAAAGAACGTGGTGGTTCCTCCCTTCCAGCCATTAAGAAATACCTTACTAGCACTTATAAGGTAGATGCCCAAAAATTGGCTCCGTTCATCAAGAAATATTTAAAGAGTTCAGTAACTAGCGGAAAATTAATTCAAACCAAAGGTAAGGGTGCATCTGGTTCATTCAAATTGTCGCCTTCTGCCTCGAAAGAACCAAAAGCAAAAAAACCAGCTGCTGAAAAGAAGAAAGCATCTACTGCCGGTGATAAAAAGAAAAAGGCCACAGCTATCAAAAAGGCTGCCCCAGCTGCAAAGAAACCATCTGCCGCCAAAAAGACTGCCGAAAAAAAGAAGACAGAAAAGGTAAAGGCAAAAAGTGTGAAAAAGACTGGTGTAGTAAAAGCAAAACCCGCCAAAAAGGCACCAGCAACTAAACCAAAAGCACCAAAGGCAAAGAGTACAGCCGCTCCAGTAAAACCCAAAAAGGCTGCTCCTGCAAAGAAACCAGCTGCCAAAAAGGCCGCCGCAAAAAAGTAAATTTGTTTTGTTCTTGGTTTTTACCTGACCGCAAACTATTTTTCGATATTCGAAAAATTGCTTTTAAAATAAAAAAAGCCCTTTTCAGGGCTACAAAATATATTTAAAAAGAGATAAAATCACAAAAAACTTCTTATACAAAATGCTTCCTGCTAACTTTTTCATTCAAACAATAGAAAAATCTACATTTTTATTTTCTTAGTTTATTAACACATACATATATACATACATGGCATAGGACAAACATTTAATGTCATTTTCAAAATTAAAAAGATAACGCCGTAATGACATCTAAATTTTGATTATCCAGATTTGTCACAAACAAAAAGACGATATAAAAAAAGAAGAAAAAAAAAACAAATTTAAAGTAGCAAAAAATGCATGTAATGGCAGTGATGCATGTAATTTTCTATTATACAAAAAATTTAATTCTCACAAACAAGAAGAATTACTATTTTCACTTTATTTTATATATACATATGTAATGTATATTCCCTGGCCAAAGAAAACATTAAAAATTTGAGACTTAAATTATTATTATTTTTTCCAAATTATTTATGTCACCGAAAAAGTACCTAACATAAAACTACAAAAATTACTCTTATTTTTTTAATAATCTCTGTGGCCCTGTGACTGTTCTCAAATGTTACAAGAAAATATCACAAAATTGCACAATCTCTTTTATAAAATTTATTTGTGGCCCTGAAAAGGGCCTTTGTTGATGTTAAAGAATAAATGCGGTGGAAGAAAACTATTCGCATTGCAGGAAATTTCTTTTTCAATTTACTTCGAGCTAGTGTATTTTGTTACAGCTTTAGTACCTTCACTAACAGCATGCTTAGCCAATTCACCGGGCAAAAGTAGACGAACAGCAGTTTGAATTTCCCGACTGGTAATTGTTGAACGTTTATTATAATGAGCTAAACGTGATGCTTCAGCAGCAATACGTTCAAAAATATCATTAACAAAACTATTCATGATACTCATTGCCTTTGAGGAGATACCAGTATCAGGATGTACTTGTTTAAGAACTTTGTAAATGTAGATGGCATAACTTTCCTTGCGCTTACGCTTCTTGCCCTTGTCACTTTTAGTAATGTTCTTTTGGGCTTTACCGGCCTTTTTTGCTGCTTTACCACTGGTTTTAGGAGGCATTTTTGTTTTTCTTTCTTTTCACTTTTTTATTAGTCACTTCACAAACACTTTTAACACTGTTTACAAACTGTGAGTATCTATGACGTTTACGCTCTTTATATACCTTTTTTTTAGCCCACAAGCAGTCATCGATTCAACTTCAATTTTGTATACACAAATCACCCCTGATGTGTGTTCGCTTGTGTGCGAGAAAAGTATAAATACAGCGTTTTCTCGCCCAATAATCATCAGTTTGTGCTAACAGTGTTTAAGTGAAGTGACAAATAGAAAAATAAATTTTGAAAAATGTCTGGTCGTGGTAAAGGTGGTAAAGTAAAGGGCAAGGCAAAGTCTCGTTCAAATCGTGCTGGCTTGCAATTTCCAGTCGGTCGTATTCATCGTTTATTGCGCAAAGGCAATTATGCTGAACGTGTTGGTGCTGGAGCTCCAGTATATTTAGCTGCTGTTATGGAATATTTGGCAGCTGAAGTTCTTGAATTGGCTGGAAATGCTGCTCGTGATAACAAAAAGACTAGAATTATTCCCCGTCATTTACAATTGGCCATCCGTAATGATGAAGAATTGAACAAATTGTTATCTGGTGTAACCATCGCTCAAGGTGGTGTTTTACCTAACATCCAAGCTGTTTTATTGCCCAAGAAGACCGAAAAGAAAGCATAAATTATTCAGCTAAAAATTAATAATATCAAATACAAACCACCGTATTTTTATCCCAACCGTCCTTTTCAGGACGACAAATTAATTTCGAAAAAGAGACATATTTTGTTGAAATTACAAAAACAAAAAATCCTTTTTGTTTTTTAATATCTATAAAAATCGCATTGATTTGTGCCTTTTATTATTTCTTTTCACCAACTTCATTTACTTGTTGGTATATACACATACACGCACAAAAAAAATAGTATATCGGTCTTTTTGCCGAATGCTATTAGCAAGTCGTGTATTAATGAAATGTTCGTTTGTGTGTATACCAATATGTAGTTATGTTTTGACGTTTTGTTGAAAATACAAAAACAAAAAATTCTTTTTGTTTTTTTATATCTATAAAAATCACATTGATTTGTATTAAAGTGCCTTTTATTATTTTCTTTTGATCAACTTCATTTACTTGTTGGTATATACACATACACGCACAAAAAATAGTATATCCGTCTTTTTGCCGAATGCTATTAGCAAGTCGTGTATTAATGAAATGTTCGTTTGTGTGTATACCTATATGTAGTTATTTTTTGTCTCGCTTCTTCTTCTCTCAGATTGTTGTGATAGATACACAAATAAATTTTCATTCCCTGGGGTAATTTTAACAAATAAACTTTCAACAATGATTTTACTTAATGTGAAAACAAGTTTGTTATTAAAAATGCCATAAAATGTAAAATAAAAATACTCAATTTTACATATATTTTTTCCTTTTCAAAGAAATTCTTCTAATTTCAGTACAACACAATATATGTATGTATATACATACATATGTATTTTGTTCGACTCAACATGAATTTGTTATAATAGTAAGTTTTATTAATAATGTACATATGTCTTCAATCAAAATAATATATTGAAAACTACTAAATAAATATCACTAATATTAAACATAAATTAAAATCTCTTCGTAAATATTTTTTGTGGTCCTGAAAAGGACCGATTGTTGTTGATATTATATGTTTGTAATAGGGTATTAGTATTTAACCGCCGAAACCGTACAAAGTACGACCTTGTCTTTTCAATGCATAGACAACATCCATAGCGGTGACCGTTTTCCTTTTGGCATGTTCCGTGTATGTGACTGCATCACGAATAACATTTTCTAAAAATACCTTTAGGACACCACGGGTTTCTTCGTAAATTAAACCAGAAATACGTTTAACACCACCACGACGAGCCAAACGTCTAATAGCTGGTTTAGTGATACCTTGGATATTATCACGCAACACTTTACGATGACGTTTAGCGCCACCTTTTCCCAAGCCTTTGCCTCCTTTACCACGACCAGTCATTTTTGTTCACTTATTATTTATCATAGACTACTAATTAGACGCGACAACTCACAACAACATTACCTCGATTATATAAGAGAGATAAAAAACCTTATCGTTTCTAATTAAGCTATCTCTTTCATGTAATCGGGTTAATTTAAAATTTTGTACGTAAAAACGCATGACACCTGATTACACGCTTTTTCAAATGTCATTGTTGGGTATTCTGTTTATATTCTGTGTTATTTATCACTTAAAACACACTTCACAAATGATTCACAAGAACTAATAATTTTGACCATAAGGCAACTCGTATTTATACCCATTTTGATTAAAACTAGAGTGAGTCAGATATATATTTATGACCTTTTCGTTTTGTGTGCGATTGCGATTGTGAAAAAACCATCACACGCACCCCTATAGTTACTTTAGTAAAATTTTCTATATAAAGCGAGCATTTTGAGTGTAGAGAGATTATTAGTGTGCGAACAGTGAGTGTTTTAGTGTTTTTCAAATACAGTGTTTAATTAAAAGTGAATTGAAAATAAAAGTATAGTGAATTAAAAATGGCTCGTACTAAGCAAACTGCCCGTAAATCGACTGGTGGCAAAGCACCACGTAAACAATTGGCTACTAAGGCTGCGCGTAAAAGTGCACCAGCTACCGGTGGTGTTAAGAAGCCACATCGTTATCGTCCTGGTACTGTAGCGTTGCGTGAAATTCGTCGTTATCAAAAGAGTACAGAATTATTGATCCGCAAATTGCCCTTCCAACGTTTGGTTCGTGAAATTGCGCAAGATTTTAAAACTGATTTACGTTTCCAAAGCTCTGCTGTAATGGCTTTACAAGAGGCAAGCGAAGCTTATTTGGTTGGTCTCTTCGAAGACACCAACTTGTGTGCCATCCATGCGAAACGTGTTACCATTATGCCAAAAGATATTCAATTGGCCAGACGCATTCGTGGAGAACGTGCTTAAATTTATTAATAATGATGTGACACAATAATTACTATCACCAAAACATCATAATTTTTTAAAACAAATCGGTCCTTTTCAGGACCACAAAAAGATTATAAAAAAGAGCTATGGATATTTTTGTTAAAATTTTTCTTTTCATGTAGTATGTGTAAAATATTTTGATAAATTAAATATGGTGCATTTTGGTCTATATTAACATTTTAGGCACTAATCAGCACTTTTTTTTCGCCGAAAGAGAGTTTCATTATTAATAACATGTATGTACATAACATAACACAATATGTCTGTGCTATAGAGTCAGTTTGACATTTGTTATTTAACATTGAGGGCAATAATTTTCGTTTTATTAATTATGTATATTTAATATAATTGGGCCTTCAAGATTGAATAATATATAAATAGTCAATAGAATATCTTTTATTTGCATTATATTATATATAATGAAACATTGTTTAGTAGAGACGCAAAAATATAAAGTCGCCATAAAAATGACTTTAAATAAGTTTTGTTTTAATTTTCATTTATTATTAAGTAGTGATTCTGAAATTGTTTCATATGACTTCAATTGCTTGCAACTTTTCTAGTTAAGGTGATTATAACTATTATTAAATGCACTCAAGATCTAGGAATTGCTTAAGTTATTTAAATAAACTAACAGTATTATCAATAAAAAAAATTTAATATAGGGATACCTGAAAAAAAGTTTTATTTGTAAATGTCGACTTTATTATATGTAGTTTGACAGTAAGGAAACTAAACAATTATCAGCTGCGGCAGCGCACATACCTAGTTAGACAACCCCGTAATTGTTGTCAGGGATGCCAACTCAATCAAACCAACATAAAAAACGTATAATTCTAATTCCAATTTTATATGTCATTTTGCATAATGTTTTTTTTTTTTTAATTTTTCTACAACTTCATTCTTTCATTCTACAACTTATTAAATTAAATAAACGTTATGGAGAACATTTGTAAATTTTTAAATTAAATACCGATTTTCATGTTAATGTCTCTTAATTACTACTTATTTCTTAATAACGATTAAAAAGGAGATTGTGATAACTTTGGCCCATTTGCCTTACAAAGTTTAATGATTTTCAACCATTCTCATTTGCCAACTATGTGCGTGGGTTAATAATTAATTAATGGGCTGTTATTAAAACTATGTATAATAACTTGAAATCAAAGTATTTATAATTACATGTATTATATTTTGTGAATATTATTTATTAAGATGTTTTTCTTCTAATTAAAATTTCCTACAATATGGATTTTTAATGAATTTCCACAAACCAAAAATTGTCAAATTGATTTTCTATTACCGTCTCTTCTATGTCTATTAGATGATTATATTCTATTATCGTATTTTATGATTATTTTTTTTTTTTTATTTATTATATATTTAATTTAAAAGTTTTATGTAAATGTCATCAAAATTAGTATTATACTATGATACATTGTAGAAATTCTTCACTTGTTTCATCTTTTGAGTAAAACAATACATTCATTATACTAAAATTTTACTTATGTATCGACCTCGTAAAATGTTAGAAGTGTAGATTAAAAATAATAAAAAGAGTATATTATTAACATTGGTTTTGGCAAATTATTTATTGTAATCTATTTGGTTGTAATAAATTTAGCTTGAAATTGATTAATGTGAATTTTTCATAAACAGAAATGGCAATGGCAATTTTGCTTCAATATGAGAAAATTTCATTGTCATGGAGTCAACTTTGAAATAATTTTAAAAAATCTAAAAATGAATTACGCTATAATTTTTTTTCTTCAACATAAAGAAAACATATAAGAGTATCACTCAAAATAGTTTTCTTTCAGAATTTTGTTCAATTTGTTAAATAAATGTCCATATTTGTTGATAATTTGACAAAAGTTATCCAGAATCTTGCCAGCAATATGGCCATAAAATTTTTCATTATGCAAAATAAAATATTTTCTTAATTTGTATGCATTTAGAAATATCTAAGGTATAAATTTACAAAGGAATAATTTTAACTTTCCAAAAAGTCTTGAAGAAAAATTCAAGAATATGAAAAAACTTTTGTTAAATTGCAAACACGCTCGTACTAAAAATTTAGCAATCTATACCCGTTGACTACTATGAACTTCTCATATTAAGAATGTAAGAAAATTTAAGACGTAAAATTGTTAAAAATTGTGTTTATACAAACAAACAAAATAGTGATTACATTCAAGTGAGAATTTCAAGTGTATAAATAAAAATCAATAATAATGTCTGATTCTGCCGTTGTTGAAGCCGCCGCATCTCCAGTAGCTGCTCCAGCTGCCGAGAAAAAAGCAAAAAAAGTAGCAACCAAAGCCAAAAAGCCAGCCCGCGCTGCAACTCATCCATCTACACAACAAATGGTTGATGCTGCAATTAAAACCCTGAAAGAACGTGGTGGTTCCTCCCTTCCAGCCATTAAGAAATACCTTACTAGCACTTATAAGGTAGATGCCCAAAAATTGGCTCCGTTCATCAAGAAATATTTAAAGAGTTCAGTAACTAGCGGAAAATTAATTCAAACCAAAGGTAAGGGTGCATCTGGTTCATTCAAATTGTCGCCTTCTGCCTCGAAAGAACCAAAAGCAAAAAAACCAGCTGCTGAAAAGAAGAAAGCATCTACTGCCGGTGATAAAAAGAAAAAGGCCACAGCTATCAAAAAGGCTGCCCCAGCTGCAAAGAAACCATCTGCCGCCAAAAAGACTGCCGAAAAAAAGAAGACAGAAAAGGTAAAGGCAAAAAGTGTGAAAAAGACTGGTGTAGTAAAAGCAAAACCCGCCAAAAAGGCACCAGCAACTAAACCAAAAGCACCAAAGGCAAAGAGTACAGCCGCTCCAGTAAAACCCAAAAAGGCTGCTCCTGCAAAGAAACCAGCTGCCAAAAAGGCCGCCGCAAAAAAGTAAATTTGTTTTGTTCTTGGTTTTTACCTGACCGCAAACTATTTTTCGATATTCGAAAAATTGCTTTTAAAATAAAAAAAGCCCTTTTCAGGGCTACAAAATATATTTAAAAAGAGATAAAATCACAAAAAACTTCTTATACAAAATGCTTCCTGCTAACTTTTTCATTCAAACAATAGAAAAATCTACATTTTTATTTTCTTAGTTTATTAACACATACATATATACATACATGGCATAGGACAAACATTTAATGTCATTTTCAAAATTAAAAAGATAACGCCGTAATGACATCTAAATTTTGATTATCCAGATTTGTCACAAACAAAAAGACGATATAAAAAAAGAAGAAAAAAAAAACAAATTTAAAGTAGCAAAAAATGCATGTAATGGCAGTGATGCATGTAATTTTCTATTATACAAAAAATTTAATTCTCACAAACAAGAAGAATTACTATTTTCACTTTATTTTATATATACATATGTAATGTATATTCCCTGGCCAAAGAAAACATTAAAAATTTGAGACTTAAATTATTATTATTTTTTCCAAATTATTTATGTCACCGAAAAAGTACCTAACATAAAACTACAAAAATTACTCTTATTTTTTTAATAATCTCTGTGGCCCTGTGACTGTTCTCAAATGTTACAAGAAAATATCACAAAATTGCACAATCTCTTTTATAAAATTTATTTGTGGCCCTGAAAAGGGCCTTTGTTGATGTTAAAGAATAAATGCGGTGGAAGAAAACTATTCGCATTGCAGGAAATTTCTTTTTCAATTTACTTCGAGCTAGTGTATTTTGTTACAGCTTTAGTACCTTCACTAACAGCATGCTTAGCCAATTCACCGGGCAAAAGTAGACGAACAGCAGTTTGAATTTCCCGACTGGTAATTGTTGAACGTTTATTATAATGAGCTAAACGTGATGCTTCAGCAGCAATACGTTCAAAAATATCATTAACAAAACTATTCATGATACTCATTGCCTTTGAGGAGATACCAGTATCAGGATGTACTTGTTTAAGAACTTTGTAAATGTAGATGGCATAACTTTCCTTGCGCTTACGCTTCTTGCCCTTGTCACTTTTAGTAATGTTCTTTTGGGCTTTACCGGCCTTTTTTGCTGCTTTACCACTGGTTTTAGGAGGCATTTTTGTTTTTCTTTCTTTTCACTTTTTTATTAGTCACTTCACAAACACTTTTAACACTGTTTACAAACTGTGAGTATCTATGACGTTTACGCTCTTTATATACCTTTTTTTTAGCCCACAAGCAGTCATCGATTCAACTTCAATTTTGTATACACAAATCACCCCTGATGTGTGTTCGCTTGTGTGCGAGAAAAGTATAAATACAGCGTTTTCTCGCCCAATAATCATCAGTTTGTGCTAACAGTGTTTAAGTGAAGTGACAAATAGAAAAATAAATTTTGAAAAATGTCTGGTCGTGGTAAAGGTGGTAAAGTAAAGGGCAAGGCAAAGTCTCGTTCAAATCGTGCTGGCTTGCAATTTCCAGTCGGTCGTATTCATCGTTTATTGCGCAAAGGCAATTATGCTGAACGTGTTGGTGCTGGAGCTCCAGTATATTTAGCTGCTGTTATGGAATATTTGGCAGCTGAAGTTCTTGAATTGGCTGGAAATGCTGCTCGTGATAACAAAAAGACTAGAATTATTCCCCGTCATTTACAATTGGCCATCCGTAATGATGAAGAATTGAACAAATTGTTATCTGGTGTAACCATCGCTCAAGGTGGTGTTTTACCTAACATCCAAGCTGTTTTATTGCCCAAGAAGACCGAAAAGAAAGCATAAATTATTCAGCTAAAAATTAATAATATCAAATACAAACCACCGTATTTTTATCCCAACCGTCCTTTTCAGGACGACAAATTAATTTCGAAAAAGAGACATATTTTGTTGAAATTACAAAAACAAAAAATCCTTTTTGTTTTTTAATATCTATAAAAATCGCATTGATTTGTGCCTTTTATTATTTCTTTTCACCAACTTCATTTACTTGTTGGTATATACACATACACGCACAAAAAAATAGTATATCGGTCTTTTTGCCGAATGCTATTAGCAAGTCGTGTATTAATGAAATGTTCGTTTGTGTGTATACCAATATGTAGTTATGTTTTGACGTTTTGTTGAAAATACAAAAACAAAAAATTCTTTTTGTTTTTTTATATCTATAAAAATCACATTGATTTGTATTAAAGTGCCTTTTATTATTTTCTTTTGATCAACTTCATTTACTTGTTGGTATATACACATACACGCACAAAAAATAGTATATCCGTCTTTTTGCCGAATGCTATTAGCAAGTCGTGTATTAATGAAATGTTCGTTTGTGTGTATACCTATATGTAGTTATTTTTTGTCTCGCTTCTTCTTCTCTCAGATTGTTGTGATAGATACACAAATAAATTTTCATTCCCTGGGGTAATTTTAACAAATAAACTTTCAACAATGATTTTACTTAATGTGAAAACAAGTTTGTTATTAAAAATGCCATAAAATGTAAAATAAAAATACTCAATTTTACATATATTTTTTCCTTTTCAAAGAAATTCTTCTAATTTCAGTACAACACAATATATGTATGTATATACATACATATGTATTTTGTTCGACTCAACATGAATTTGTTATAATAGTAAGTTTTATTAATAATGTACATATGTCTTCAATCAAAATAATATATTGAAAACTACTAAATAAATATCACTAATATTAAACATAAATTAAAATCTCTTCGTAAATATTTTTTGTGGTCCTGAAAAGGACCGATTGTTGTTGATATTATATGTTTGTAATAGGGTATTAGTATTTAACCGCCGAAACCGTACAAAGTACGACCTTGTCTTTTCAATGCATAGACAACATCCATAGCGGTGACCGTTTTCCTTTTGGCATGTTCCGTGTATGTGACTGCATCACGAATAACATTTTCTAAAAATACCTTTAGGACACCACGGGTTTCTTCGTAAATTAAACCAGAAATACGTTTAACACCACCACGACGAGCCAAACGTCTAATAGCTGGTTTAGTGATACCTTGGATATTATCACGCAACACTTTACGATGACGTTTAGCGCCACCTTTTCCCAAGCCTTTGCCTCCTTTACCACGACCAGTCATTTTTGTTCACTTATTATTTATCACTTAAAACACACTTCACAAATGATTCACAAGAACTAATAATTTTGACCATAAGGCAACTCGTATTTATACCCATTTTGATTAAAACTAGAGTGAGTCAGATATATATTTATGACCTTTTCGTTTTGTGTGCGATTGCGATTGTGAAAAAACCATCACACGCACCCCTATAGTTACTTTAGTAAAATTTTCTATATAAAGCGAGCATTTTGAGTGTAGAGAGATTATTAGTGTGCGAACAGTGAGTGTTTTAGTGTTTTTCAAATACAGTGTTTAATTAAAAGTGAATTGAAAATAAAAGTATAGTGAATTAAAAATGGCTCGTACTAAGCAAACTGCCCGTAAATCGACTGGTGGCAAAGCACCACGTAAACAATTGGCTACTAAGGCTGCGCGTAAAAGTGCACCAGCTACCGGTGGTGTTAAGAAGCCACATCGTTATCGTCCTGGTACTGTAGCGTTGCGTGAAATTCGTCGTTATCAAAAGAGTACAGAATTATTGATCCGCAAATTGCCCTTCCAACGTTTGGTTCGTGAAATTGCGCAAGATTTTAAAACTGATTTACGTTTCCAAAGCTCTGCTGTAATGGCTTTACAAGAGGCAAGCGAAGCTTATTTGGTTGGTCTCTTCGAAGACACCAACTTGTGTGCCATCCATGCGAAACGTGTTACCATTATGC
Source organism: Phania funesta (assembly GCA_963932375.1). Classification (NCBI taxonomy): domain Eukaryota; kingdom Metazoa; phylum Arthropoda; class Insecta; order Diptera; family Tachinidae; genus Phania; species Phania funesta. The sequence continues at coordinate 93,263,892 of OZ010653.1, read as the reverse complement.
CAAAAGATATTCAATTGGCCAGACGCATTCGTGGAGAACGTGCTTAAATTTATTAATAATGATGTGACACAATAATTACTATCACCAAAACATCATAATTTTTTAAAACAAATCGGTCCTTTTCAGGACCACAAAAAGATTATAAAAAAGAGCTATGGATATTTTTGTTAAAATTTTTCTTTTCATGTAGTATGTGTAAAATATTTTGATAAATTAAATATGGTGCATTTTGGTCTATATTAACATTTTAGGCACTAATCAGCACTTTTTTTTCGCCGAAAGAGAGTTTCATTATTAATAACATGTATGTACATAACATAACACAATATGTCTGTGCTATAGAGTCAGTTTGACATTTGTTATTTAACATTGAGGGCAATAATTTTCGTTTTATTAATTATGTATATTTAATATAATTGGGCCTTCAAGATTGAATAATATATAAATAGTCAATAGAATATCTTTTATTTGCATTATATTATATATAATGAAACATTGTTTAGTAGAGACGCAAAAATATAAAGTCGCCATAAAAATGACTTTAAATAAGTTTTGTTTTAATTTTCATTTATTATTAAGTAGTGATTCTGAAATTGTTTCATATGACTTCAATTGCTTGCAACTTTTCTAGTTAAGGTGATTATAACTATTATTAAATGCACTCAAGATCTAGGAATTGCTTAAGTTATTTAAATAAACTAACAGTATTATCAATAAAAAAAATTTAATATAGGGATACCTGAAAAAAAGTTTTATTTGTAAATGTCGACTTTATTATATGTAGTTTGACAGTAAGGAAACTAAACAATTATCAGCTGCGGCAGCGCACATACCTAGTTAGACAACCCCGTAATTGTTGTCAGGGATGCCAACTCAATCAAACCAACATAAAAAACGTATAATTCTAATTCCAATTTTATATGTCATTTTGCATAATGTTTTTTTTTTTTTAATTTTTCTACAACTTCATTCTTTCATTCTACAACTTATTAAATTAAATAAACGTTATGGAGAACATTTGTAAATTTTTAAATTAAATACCGATTTTCATGTTAATGTCTCTTAATTACTACTTATTTCTTAATAACGATTAAAAAGGAGATTGTGATAACTTTGGCCCATTTGCCTTACAAAGTTTAATGATTTTCAACCATTCTCATTTGCCAACTATGTGCGTGGGTTAATAATTAATTAATGGGCTGTTATTAAAACTATGTATAATAACTTGAAATCAAAGTATTTATAATTACATGTATTATATTTTGTGAATATTATTTATTAAGATGTTTTTCTTCTAATTAAAATTTCCTACAATATGGATTTTTAATGAATTTCCACAAACCAAAAATTGTCAAATTGATTTTCTATTACCGTCTCTTCTATGTCTATTAGATGATTATATTCTATTATCGTATTTTATGATTATTTTTTTTTTTATTTATTATATATTTAATTTAAAAGTTTTATGTAAATGTCATCAAAATTAGTATTATACTATGATACATTGTAGAAATTCTTCACTTGTTTCATCTTTTGAGTAAAACAATACATTCATTATACTAAAATTTTACTTATGTATCGACCTCGTAAAATGTTAGAAGTGTAGATTAAAAATAATAAAAAGAGTATATTATTAACATTGGTTTTGGCAAATTATTTATTGTAATCTATTTGGTTGTAATAAATTTAGCTTGAAATTGATTAATGTGAATTTTTCATAAACAGAAATGGCAATGGCAATTTTGCTTCAATATGAGAAAATTTCATTGTCATGGAGTCAACTTTGAAATAATTTTAAAAAATCTAAAAATGAATTACGCTATAATTTTTTTTCTTCAACATAAAGAAAACATATAAGAGTATCACTCAAAATAGTTTTCTTTCAGAATTTTGTTCAATTTGTTAAATAAATGTCCATATTTGTTGATAATTTGACAAAAGTTATCCAGAATCTTGCCAGCAATATGGCCATAAAATTTTTCATTATGCAAAATAAAATATTTTCTTAATTTGTATGCATTTAGAAATATCTAAGGTATAAATTTACAAAGGAATAATTTTAACTTTCCAAAAAGTCTTGAAGAAAAATTCAAGAATATGAAAAAACTTTTGTTAAATTGCAAACACGCTCGTACTAAAAATTTAGCAATCTATACCCGTTGACTACTATGAACTTCTCATATTAAGAATGTAAGAAAATTTAAGACGTAAAATTGTTAAAAATTGTGTTTATACAAACAAACAAAATAGTGATTACATTCAAGTGAGAATTTCAAGTGTATAAATAAAAATCAATAATAATGTCTGATTCTGCCGTTGTTGAAGCCGCCGCATCTCCAGTAGCTGCTCCAGCTGCCGAGAAAAAAGCAAAAAAAGTAGCAACCAAAGCCAAAAAGCCAGCCCGCGCTGCAACTCATCCATCTACACAACAAATGGTTGATGCTGCAATTAAAACCCTGAAAGAACGTGGTGGTTCCTCCCTTCCAGCCATTAAGAAATACCTTACTAGCACTTATAAGGTAGATGCCCAAAAATTGGCTCCGTTCATCAAGAAATATTTAAAGAGTTCAGTAACTAGCGGAAAATTAATTCAAACCAAAGGTAAGGGTGCATCTGGTTCATTCAAATTGTCGCCTTCTGCCTCGAAAGAACCAAAAGCAAAAAAACCAGCTGCTGAAAAGAAGAAAGCATCTACTGCCGGTGATAAAAAGAAAAAGGCCACAGCTATCAAAAAGGCTGCCCCAGCTGCAAAGAAACCATCTGCCGCCAAAAAGACTGCCGAAAAAAAGAAGACAGAAAAGGTAAAGGCAAAAAGTGTGAAAAAGACTGGTGTAGTAAAAGCAAAACCCGCCAAAAAGGCACCAGCAACTAAACCAAAAGCACCAAAGGCAAAGAGTACAGCCGCTTCAGTAAAACCCAAAAAGGTTGCTCCTGCAAAGAAACCAGCTGCCAAAAAGGCCGCCGCAAAAAAGTAAATTTGTTTTGTTCTTGGTTTTTACCTGACCGCAAACTATTTTTCGATATTCGAAAAATTGCTTTTAAAATAAAAAAAGCCCTTTTCAGGGCTACAAAATATATTTAAAAAGAGATAAAATCACAAAAAACTTCTTATACAAAATGCTTCCTACTAACTTTTTCATTCAAACAATAGAAAAATCTACATTTTTATTTTCTTAGTTTATTAACACATACATATATACATACATGGCATAGGACAAACATTTAATGTCATTTTCAAAATTAAAAAGATAACGCCGTAATGACATCTAAATTTTGATTATCCAGATTTGTCACAAACAAAAAGACGATATAAAAAAAGAAGAAAAAAAAACAAATTTAAAGTAGCAAAAAATGCATGTAATGGCAAAGTGATGCATGCAATTTTCTATTATACAAAAAAATTAATTCTCACAAACAAGAAGAATTACTATTTTCACTTTATTTTATATATTTATATATATGTAGTCCCTGGCCAAAGAATAAATTAAAAATTTGAGACTTAAATTATTATTATTTTTTTTTTTTTTTTTTCAAATTATTTATGTCACCGAAAAAGTACCTAACATAAAACTACAAAAATTACTCTTTTTTTTTTTTAATAATCTTTGTGGCCCTGTGACTGTTCTCAAATGTTACAAGAAAATATCACAAAATTGCACTATCTCTTTTATAAAATTTATTTGTGGCCCTGAAAAGGGCCTTTGTTGATGTTAAAGAATAAATGCGGTGGAAGAAAACTATTCGCATTGCAGGAAATTTCTTTTTCAATTTACTTCGAGCTAGTGTATTTTGTTACAGCTTTAGTACCTTCACTAACAGCATGCTTAGCCAATTCACCGGGCAAAAGTAGACGAACAGCAGTTTGAATTTCCCGACTGGTAATTGTTGAACGTTTATTATAATGAGCTAAACGTGATGCTTCAGCAGCAATACGTTCAAAAATATCATTAACAAAACTATTCATGATACTCATTGCCTTTGAGGAGATACCAGTATCAGGATGTACTTGTTTAAGAACTTTGTAAATGTAGATGGCATAACTTTCCTTGCGCTTACGCTTCTTGCCTTTGTCACTTTTAGTAATGTTCTTTTGGGCTTTACCGGCCTTTTTTGCTGCTTTACCACTGGTTTTAGGAGGCATTTTTGTTTTTCTTTGTTTTCACTTTTTTATTAGTCACTTCACAAACACTTTTAACACTGTTTACAAACTGTGAGTATCTATGACGTTTACGCTCTTTATATACCTTTTTTTTTAGCCCACAAGCAGTCATCGATTCAACTTCAATTTTGTATACACAAATCACCCCTGATGTGTGTTCGCTTGTGTGCGAGAAAAGTATAAATACAGCGTTTTCTCGCCCAATAATCATCAGTTTGTGCTAACAGTGTTTAAGTGAAGTGACAAATAGAAAAATAAATTTTGAAAAATGTCTGGTCGTGGTAAAGGTGGTAAAGTAAAGGGCAAGGCAAAGTCTCGTTCAAATCGTGCTGGCTTGCAATTTCCAGTCGGTCGTATTCATCGTTTATTGCGCAAAGGCAATTATGCTGAACGTGTTGGTGCTGGAGCTCCAGTATATTTAGCTGCTGTTATGGAATATTTGGCAGCTGAAGTTCTTGAATTGGCTGGAAATGCTGCTCGTGATAACAAAAAGACTAGAATTATTCCCCGTCATTTACAATTGGCCATCCGTAATGATGAAGAATTGAACAAATTGTTATCTGGTGTAACCATCGCTCAAGGTGGTGTTTTACCTAACATCCAAGCTGTTTTATTGCCCAAGAAGACCGAAAAGAAAGCATAAATTATTCAGCTAAAAATTAATAATATCTAATACAAACCACCGTATTTTTATCCCAACCGTCCTTTTCAGGACGACAAATTAATTTCGAAAAAGAGACATATTTTGTTGAAATTACAAAAACAAAAAATCCTTTTTGTTTTTTAATATCTATAAAAATCGCATTGATTTGTGCCTTTTATTTATTTTCTTTTGACTAATTTCATTTACTTGTTGGTATATACACATACACGCACAAAAAAAAAATAGTATATCGGTCTTTTTGCCGAATGCTATTAGCAAGTCGTGTATTAATGAAATGTTCGTTTGTGTGTATACCAATATGTAGTTATGTTTTGACGTTTTGTTGAAAATACAAAAACAAAAAATCCTTGTTGTTTTTTTATATCTATAAAAATGGCATTGATTTGTGCCTTTTATTATTTTCTTTTGACTAATTTCATTTACTTGTTGGTATATGTATACACATACACGCACAAAAAAAATAGTATATCGGTTTTTTTGCCGAATGCTATTAGCAAGTCGTGTATTAATGAAATGTTCGTTTGTGTGTATACCAATATGTAGTTATGTTTTGACGTTTTGTTGAAAATACAAAAACAAAAAATCCTTTTTGTTTTTTTATATCTATAAAAATCACATTGATTTGTATTAAAGTGCCTTTTATTATTTTCTTTTGATCAACTTCATTTACTTGTTGGTATTAGCAAGTCGTGTATTAATGAAATGTTCGTTTGTGTGTATACCTATATGTAGTTATTTTTTGTCTCGCTTCTTCTTCTCTCAGATTGTTGTGATAGATACACAAATAAATTTTCATTCCCTGGGGTAATTTTAACAAATAAACTTTCAACAATGATTTTACTTAATGTGAAAACAAGTTTGTTATTAAAAATGCCATAAAATGTAAAATAAAAATACTCAATTTTACATATATTTTTTCCTTTTCAAAGAAATTCTAATTTCAGTACAACACAATATTTGTATGTATATACATACATATGTATTTTGTTCGACTCAACATGAATTTGTTATAATAGTAAGTTTTATTAATAATGTACATATGTCTTCAATCAAAATAATATATTGAAAACTACTAAATAAATATCACTAATATTAAACATAAATTAAAATCTCTTCGTAAATATTTTTTGTGGTCCTGAAAAGGACCGATTGTTGTTGATATTATATGTTTGTAATAGGGTATTAGCAAAGCATGTATTTAACCGCCGAAACCGTACAAAGTACGACCTTGTCTTTTCAATGCATAGACAACATCCATAGCGGTGACCGTTTTCCTTTTGGCATGTTCCGTGTATGTGACTGCATCACGAATAACATTTTCTAAAAATACCTTTAGGACACCACGGGTTTCTTCGTAAATTAAACCAGAAATACGTTTAACACCACCACGACGAGCCAAACGTCTAATAGCTGGTTTAGTGATACCTTGGATATTATCACGCAACACTTTACGATGACGTTTAGCGCCACCTTTTCCCAAGCCTTTGCCTCCTTTACCACGACCAGTCATTTTTGTTCACTTATTATTTATCACTTAAAACACACTTCACAAATGATTCACAAGAACTAATAATTTTGACCATAAGGCAACTCGTATTTATACCCATTTTGATTAAAACTAGAGTGAGTCAGATATATATTTATGACCTTTTCTTTTTGTGTGCGATTGCGATTGTGAAAAAACCATCACACGCACCCCTATAGTTACTTTAGTCAAATTTTCTATATAAAGCCAGCATTTTGAGTGCAGAGAGATTAATAGTGTGCGAACAGTGAGTGTTTTAGTGTTTTTCAAATACAGTGTTTAATTAAAAGTGAATTGAAAATAAAAGTATAGTGAATTAAAAATGGCTCGTACTAAGCAAACTGCCCGTAAATCGACTGGTGGCAAAGCACCACGTAAACAATTGGCTACTAAGGCTGCGCGTAAAAGTGCACCAGCTACTGGTGGTGTTAAGAAGCCACATCGTTATCGTCCTGGTACTGTAGCGTTGCGTGAAATTCGTCGTTATCAAAAGAGTACAGAATTATTGATCCGCAAATTGCCCTTCCAACGTTTGGTTCGTGAAATTGCGCAAGATTTTAAAACTGATTTACGTTTCCAAAGCTCTGCTGTAATGGCTTTACAAGAGGCAAGCGAAGCTTATTTGGTTGGTCTCTTCGAAGACACCAACTTGTGTGCCATCCATGCGAAACGTGTTACCATTATGCCTAAAGATATTCAATTGGCCAGACGCATTCGTGGAGAACGTGCTTAAACAAAACATCATAATTTTTTAAAACAAATCGGTCCTTTTCAGGACCACAAAAAGATTATAAAAAAGAGCTATGAATATTTTTGTTAATAATTTTCTTTTCATATAGTATGTGTAAAATATTTTGAAAAATTAAATATGGTGCATTTTGGTCTATACTAACGTTTTAGGCACTAATCAGCACGTTTTTGTTTTTTTCGCCGAAAGAGAGTTTCATTATTAATAACAATGTATGTACATAACATAACATACAATATGTATGTGCTATAGAGTCAGTTTGACATTTGTTATTTAACATTGAGGGCAATCATTTTCGTTTTATTAATTATGTATATTTAATATAATTGGGCCTTCAAGATTGAATAATATATAAATAGTCAATAGAATATCTTTTATTTGCATTATATTAAATATAATAAAACATTGTTTAGTAGAGACGCAAAAATATGAAGTCGCAATAAAAATAACTTTAAATAACTTTTGTTTTAATTATTAAGTAGTGATCATTTATTATTAAGTAGTGATTCTGAAATTGTTTCATATCACTTCAATTGCTTGCAACTTTTCTAGTTAAGGTGATTATAACAATTATTAAATCCACTCAAGATCTAGGAATTGCTTAAGTTATTTAAATAAACTAACAGTATTATCAATAAAAAAAATTGAATATAGGGATACCTGAAAAAAAAAACTTTTATTTGTAAATGTCGACTTTATTATATGTAGTTTGACAGTAAGGAAACTAAACAATTATCAGCTGAGGCAGCGCACATACCTAGTTAGACAACCCCGTAATTGTTGTCAGGGATGCCAACTAAATCAAACCAAAATAAAAAACGTATAATTCTAATTCCAATTTTATATGTAATTTTGCATAACGGTTTTTTTTTAATTTTTCTACAACTTCATTCTTTCATTCTACAACTTATTAAATTAAATAAACGGTATGGAGAACATTTGTAAATTTTTAAATTAAATACCGATTTTCATGTTAATGTTTCTTAATTACAGCTTATTTCTTAATAACGATTAAAAAGGAGATTGTGATAACTTTGGCCCATTTGCTTTACAAAGTTTAATGATTTTCAACCATTCTCATTTGCCAACTATGTGCGTGGGTTAATAAATATTAATGGGCTGTTATTAAAACTATGTATAATAACTTGAAATCAAAGTATTTATAATCACATGTATTATATTTTGTGAATATTATTTATTAAGATGTTTTTCTTCTAATTAAAATTTCCTACAATATGTTATTTTAATGAATTTCCACAAACAAAAATTGTCAAATTGATTTTCTATTAGCGTCTCTTCTATGTCTATTAGATGATTATATTCTATTATCGTATTTTATGATTATTTTTTTTTTTTTTAATTATTATATATTTAATTTAAAAGTTTTATGTAAATGTCATCAAAATTAGTATTATACTATGATACATAGTAGAAATTTTTCACTTGTTTCATCTTTTGAGTAAAACAATACATTCATTATATTAAAATTTTACTGATGTATCGACCTCGTAAAATGTTAGAAGTGTAGATTAAAAATAATAAAAAGAGTATATTATTAACATTGGTTTTGGCAAATTATTTATTGTAATCTATTTGGTTGTAATAAATTTAGCTTGAAATTGATGAATGTGAATTTTTCATAAACAGAAATGGCAATGGCAATTTTGCTCCAATATGAGAAAATTTCATTGTCATGGAGTCAACTTTGAAATAATTTTAAAAAATCTAAAAATGAATTACGCTATAATTTTTTTACTTCAACATAAAGAAAACATATAAGAGTATCACTCAAAATAGTAGTCTTTCAGAATTTTGTTCAATTTGTTAAATAAATGTCCATATTTGTTGATAATTTGACAAAAGTTATCCAGAATCTTGCCAGCAAAATGGCCATAAAATTTTTCATTATGCAAAATAAAATATTTTCTTAATTTGTATGCATTTAGAAATATCTAAGGTATAAATTTACAAAAGAATAATTTTAACTTTCCAAAAAATCTTGAAGAAAAAATCAAGAATATGAAAAAACTTTTGTTAAATTGCAAACACGCTCGCACTAAAAATTTAGCAATCTATACGCGTTGACTACTATGAACTTCTCATATTAAGAATGTAAGAAAATTTAAGACGTAAAATTGTTAAATATTGTGTTTATACAAACAAAAAAAACTAGTGATTACATTCAAGTGAGAATTTCAAGTGTATAAATAAAAATCAATAATCATGTCTGATTCTGCCGTTGTTGAAGCCGCCGCATCTCCAGTAGCTGCCCCAGCTGCCGAGAAAAAAGCAAAAAAAGTAGCAACCAAGGCCAAAAAGCCAGCCCGCGCTGCAACTCATCCATCTACACAACAAATGGTTGATGCTGCAATTAAAACCCTGAAAGAACGTGGTGGTTCCTCCCTTCCAGCCATTAAAAAATACCTTACTAGCACTTATAAGGTAGATGCCCAAAAATTGGCTCCGTTCATCAAGAAATATTTAAAGAGTTCAGTAACTAGCGGAAAATTAATTCAAACCAAAGGTAAGGGTGCATCTGGTTCATTCAAATTGTCGCCTTCTGCCTCGAAAGAACCAAAAGCAAAAAAACCAGCTGCTGAAAAGAAGAAAGCATCTACTGCCGGTGATAAAAAGAAAAAGGCCACAGCTATCAAAAAGGCTGCCCCAGCTGCAAAGAAACCATCTGCCGCCAAAAAGACTGCCGAAAAAAAGAAGACAGAAAAGGTAAAGGCAAAAAGTGTGAAAAAGACTGGTGTAGTAAAAGCAAAACCCGCCAAAAAGGCACCAGCAACTAAACCAAAAGCACCAAAGGCAAAGAGTACAGCCGCTTCAGTAAAACCCAAAAAGGTTGCTCCTGCAAAGAAACCAGCTGCCAAAAAGGCCGCCGCAAAAAAGTAAATTTGTTTTGTTCTTGGTTTTTACCTGACCGCAAACTATTTTTCGATATTCGAAAAATTGCTTTTAAAATAAAAAAAGCCCTTTTCAGGGCTACAAAATATATTTAAAAAGAGATAAAATCACAAAAAACTTCTTATACAAAATGCTTCCTACTAACTTTTTCATTCAAACAATAGAAAAATCTACATTTTTATTTTCTTAGTTTATTAACACATACATATATACATACATGGCATAGGACAAACATTTAATGTCATTTTCAAAATTAAAAAGATAACGCCGTAATGACATCTAAATTTTGATTATCCAGATTTGTCACAAACAAAAAGACGATATAAAAAAAGAAGAAAAAAAAACAAATTTAAAGTAGCAAAAAATGCATGTAATGGCAAAGTGATGCATGCAATTTTCTATTATACAAAAAAATTAATTCTCACAAACAAGAAGAATTACTATTTTCACTTTATTTTATATATTTATATATATGTAGTCCCTGGCCAAAGAATAAATTAAAAATTTGAGACTTAAATTATTATTATTATTATTTTTTTTTTTTTTTTTTTCAAATTATTTATGTCACCGAAAAAGTACCTAACATAAAACTACAAAAATTACTCTTTTTTTTTTTTAATAATCTTTGTGGCCCTGTGACTGTTCTCAAATGTTACAAGAAAATATCACAAAATTGCACTATCTCTTTTATAAAATTTATTTGTGGCCCTGAAAAGGGCCTTTGTTGATGTTAAAGAATAAATGCGGTGGAAGAAAACTATTCGCATTGCAGGAAATTTCTTTTTCAATTTACTTCGAGCTAGTGTATTTTGTTACAGCTTTAGTACCTTCACTAACAGCATGCTTAGCCAATTCACCGGGCAAAAGTAGACGAACAGCAGTTTGAATTTCCCGACTGGTAATTGTTGAACGTTTATTATAATGAGCTAAACGTGATGCTTCAGCAGCAATACGTTCAAAAATATCATTAACAAAACTATTCATGATACTCATTGCCTTTGAGGAGATACCAGTATCAGGATGTACTTGTTTAAGAACTTTGTAAATGTAGATGGCATAACTTTCCTTGCGCTTACGCTTCTTGCCTTTGTCACTTTTAGTAATGTTCTTTTGGGCTTTACCGGCCTTTTTTGCTGCTTTACCACTGGTTTTAGGAGGCATTTTTGTTTTTCTTTGTTTTCACTTTTTTATTAGTCACTTCACAAACACTTTTAACACTGTTTACAAACTGTGAGTATCTATGACGTTTACGCTCTTTATATACCTTTTTTTTTAGCCCACAAGCAGTCATCGATTCAACTTCAATTTTGTATACACAAATCACCCCTGATGTGTGTTCGCTTGTGTGCGAGAAAAGTATAAATACAGCGTTTTCTCGCCCAATAATCATCAGTTTGTGCTAACAGTGTTTAAGTGAAGTGACAAATAGAAAAATAAATTTTGAAAAATGTCTGGTCGTGGTAAAGGTGGTAAAGTAAAGGGCAAGGCAAAGTCTCGTTCAAATCGTGCTGGCTTGCAATTTCCAGTCGGTCGTATTCATCGTTTATTGCGCAAAGGCAATTATGCTGAACGTGTTGGTGCTGGAGCTCCAGTATATTTAGCTGCTGTTATGGAATATTTGGCAGCTGAAGTTCTTGAATTGGCTGGAAATGCTGCTCGTGATAACAAAAAGACTAGAATTATTCCCCGTCATTTACAATTGGCCATCCGTAATGATGAAGAATTGAACAAATTGTTATCTGGTGTAACCATCGCTCAAGGTGGTGTTTTACCTAACATCCAAGCTGTTTTATTGCCCAAGAAGACCGAAAAGAAAGCATAAATTATTCAGCTAAAAATTAATAATATCTAATACAAACCACCGTATTTTTATCCCAACCGTCCTTTTCAGGACGACAAATTAATTTCGAAAAAGAGACATATTTTGTTGAAATTACAAAAACAAAAAATCCTTTTTGTTTTTTAATATCTATAAAAATCGCATTGATTTGTGCCTTTTATTTATTTTCTTTTGACTAATTTCATTTACTTGTTGGTATATACACATACACGCACAAAAAAAAAATAGTATATCGGTCTTTTTGCCGAATGCTATTAGCAAGTCGTGTATTAATGAAATGTTCGTTTGTGTGTATACCAATATGTAGTTATGTTTTGACGTTTTGTTGAAAATACAAAAACAAAAAATCCTTGTTGTTTTTTTATATCTATAAAAATGGCATTGATTTGTGCCTTTTATTATTTTCTTTTGACTAATTTCATTTACTTGTTGGTATATGTATACACATACACGCACAAAAAAAATAGTATATCGGTTTTTTTGCCGAATGCTATTAGCAAGTCGTGTATTAATGAAATGTTCGTTTGTGTGTATACCAATATGTAGTTATGTTTTGACGTTTTGTTGAAAATACAAAAACAAAAAATCCTTTTTGTTTTTTTATATCTATAAAAATCACATTGATTTGTATTAAAGTGCCTTTTATTATTTTCTTTTGATCAACTTCATTTACTTGTTGGTATTAGCAAGTCGTGTATTAATGAAATGTTCGTTTGTGTGTATACCTATATGTAGTTATTTTTTGTCTCGCTTCTTCTTCTCTCAGATTGTTGTGATAGATACACAAATAAATTTTCATTCCCTGGGGTAATTTTAACAAATAAACTTTCAACAATGATTTTACTTAATGTGAAAACAAGTTTGTTATTAAAAATGCCATAAAATGTAAAATAAAAATACTCAATTTTACATATATTTTTTCCTTTTCAAAGAAATTCTAATTTCAGTACAACACAATATTTGTATGTATATACATACATATGTATTTTGTTCGACTCAACATGAATTTGTTATAATAGTAAGTTTTATTAATAATGTACATATGTCTTCAATCAAAATAATATATTGAAAACTACTAAATAAATATCACTAATATTAAACATAAATTAAAATCTCTTCGTAAATATTTTTTGTGGTCCTGAAAAGGACCGATTGTTGTTGATATTATATGTTTGTAATAGGGTATTAGCAAAGCATGTATTTAACCGCCGAAACCGTACAAAGTACGACCTTGTCTTTTCAATGCATAGACAACATCCATAGCGGTGACCGTTTTCCTTTTGGCATGTTCCGTGTATGTGACTGCATCACGAATAACATTTTCTAAAAATACCTTTAGGACACCACGGGTTTCTTCGTAAATTAAACCAGAAATACGTTTAACACCACCACGACGAGCCAAACGTCTAATAGCTGGTTTAGTGATACCTTGGATATTATCACGCAACACTTTACGATGACGTTTAGCGCCACCTTTTCCCAAGCCTTTGCCTCCTTTACCACGACCAGTCATTTTTGTTCACTTATTATTTATCACTTAAAACACACTTCACAAATGATTCACAAGAACTAATAATTTTGACCATAAGGCAACTCGTATTTATACCCATTTTGATTAAAACTAGAGTGAGTCAGATATATATTTATGACCTTTTCTTTTTGTGTGCGATTGCGATTGTGAAAAAACCATCACACGCACCCCTATAGTTACTTTAGTCAAATTTTCTATATAAAGCCAGCATTTTGAGTGCAGAGAGATTAATAGTGTGCGAACAGTGAGTGTTTTAGTGTTTTTCAAATACAGTGTTTAATTAAAAGTGAATTGAAAATAAAAGTATAGTGAATTAAAAATGGCTCGTACTAAGCAAACTGCCCGTAAATCGACTGGTGGCAAAGCACCACGTAAACAATTGGCTACTAAGGCTGCGCGTAAAAGTGCACCAGCTACTGGTGGTGTTAAGAAGCCACATCGTTATCGTCCTGGTACTGTAGCGTTGCGTGAAATTCGTCGTTATCAAAAGAGTACAGAATTATTGATCCGCAAATTGCCCTTCCAACGTTTGGTTCGTGAAATTGCGCAAGATTTTAAAACTGATTTACGTTTCCAAAGCTCTGCTGTAATGGCTTTACAAGAGGCAAGCGAAGCTTATTTGGTTGGTCTCTTCGAAGACACCAACTTGTGTGCCATCCATGCGAAACGTGTTACCATTATGCCTAAAGATATTCAATTGGCCAGACGCATTCGTGGAGAACGTGCTTAAACAAAACATCATAATTTTTTAAAACAAATCGGTCCTTTTCAGGACCACAAAAAGATTATAAAAAAGAGCTATGAATATTTTTGTTAATAATTTTCTTTTCATATAGTATGTGTAAAATATTTTGAAAAATTAAATATGGTGCATTTTGGTCTATACTAACGTTTTAGGCACTAATCAGCACGTTTTTTTTTTTTTCGCCGAAAGAGAGTTTCATTATTAATAACAATGTATGTACATAACATAACATACAATATGTATGTGCTATAGAGTCAGTTTGACATTTGTTATTTAACATTGAGGGCAATCATTTTCGTTTTATTAATTATGTATATTTAATATAATTGGGCCTTCAAGATTGAATAATATATAAATAGTCAATAGAATATCTTTTATTTGCATTATATTAAATATAATAAAACATTGTTTAGTAGAGACGCAAAAATATGAAGTCGCAATAAAAATAACTTTAAATAACTTTTGTTTTAATTATTAAGTAGTGATCATTTATTATTAAGTAGTGATTCTGAAATTGTTTCATATCACTTCAATTGCTTGCAACTTTTCTAGTTAAGGTGATTATAACAATTATTAAATCCACTCAAGATCTAGGAATTGCTTAAGTTATTTAAATAAACTAACAGTATTATCAATAAAAAAAATTGAATATAGGGATACCTGAAAAAAAAAACTTTTATTTGTAAATGTCGACTTTATTATATGTAGTTTGACAGTAAGGAAACTAAACAATTATCAGCTGAGGCAGCGCACATACCTAGTTAGACAACCCCGTAATTGTTGTCAGGGATGCCAACTAAATCAAACCAAAATAAAAAACGTATAATTCTAATTCCAATTTTATATGTAATTTTGCATAACGGTTTTTTTTTAATTTTTCTACAACTTCATTCTTTCATTCTACAACTTATTAAATTAAATAAACGGTATGGAGAACATTTGTAAATTTTTAAATTAAATACCGATTTTCATGTTAATGTTTCTTAATTACAGCTTATTTCTTAATAACGATTAAAAAGGAGATTGTGATAACTTTGGCCCATTTGCTTTACAAAGTTTAATGATTTTCAACCATTCTCATTTGCCAACTATGTGCGTGGGTTAATAAATATTAATGGGCTGTTATTAAAACTATGTATAATAACTTGAAATCAAAGTATTTATAATCACATGTATTATATTTTGTGAATATTATTTATTAAGATGTTTTTCTTCTAATTAAAATTTCCTACAATATGTTATTTTAATGAATTTCCACAAACAAAAATTGTCAAATTGATTTTCTATTAGCGTCTCTTCTATGTC
Source organism: Phania funesta (assembly GCA_963932375.1). NCBI lineage: Eukaryota > Metazoa > Arthropoda > Insecta > Diptera > Tachinidae > Phania > Phania funesta. The sequence continues at coordinate 93,248,465 of OZ010653.1, read as the reverse complement.
TATTAGATGATTATATTCTATTATCGTATTTTATGATTATTTTTTTTTTTTTTAATTATTATATATTTAATTTAAAAGTTTTATGTAAATGTCATCAAAATTAGTATTATACTATGATACATAGTAGAAATTTTTCACTTGTTTCATCTTTTGAGTAAAACAATACATTCATTATATTAAAATTTTACTGATGTATCGACCTCGTAAAATGTTAGAAGTGTAGATTAAAAATAATAAAAAGAGTATATTATTAACATTGGTTTTGGCAAATTATTTATTGTAATCTATTTGGTTGTAATAAATTTAGCTTGAAATTGATGAATGTGAATTTTTCATAAACAGAAATGGCAATGGCAATTTTGCTCCAATATGAGAAAATTTCATTGTCATGGAGTCAACTTTGAAATAATTTTAAAAAATCTAAAAATGAATTACGCTATAATTTTTTTACTTCAACATAAAGAAAACATATAAGAGTATCACTCAAAATAGTAGTCTTTCAGAATTTTGTTCAATTTGTTAAATAAATGTCCATATTTGTTGATAATTTGACAAAAGTTATCCAGAATCTTGCCAGCAAAATGGCCATAAAATTTTTCATTATGCAAAATAAAATATTTTCTTAATTTGTATGCATTTAGAAATATCTAAGGTATAAATTTACAAAAGAATAATTTTAACTTTCCAAAAAATCTTGAAGAAAAAATCAAGAATATGAAAAAACTTTTGTTAAATTGCAAACACGCTCGCACTAAAAATTTAGCAATCTATACGCGTTGACTACTATGAACTTCTCATATTAAGAATGTAAGAAAATTTAAGACGTAAAATTGTTAAATATTGTGTTTATACAAAAAAAAAAACTAGTGATTACATTCAAGTGAGAATTTCAAGTGTATAAATAAAAATCAATAATCATGTCTGATTCTGCCGTTGTTGAAGCCGCCGCATCTCCAGTAGCTGCCCCAGCTGCCGAGAAAAAAGCAAAAAAAGTAGCAACCAAGGCCAAAAAGCCAGCCCGCGCTGCAACTCATCCATCTACACAACAAATGGTTGATGCTGCAATTAAAACCCTGAAAGAACGTGGTGGTTCCTCCCTTCCAGCCATTAAGAAATACCTTACTAGCACTTATAAGGTAGATGCCCAAAAATTGGCTCCGTTCATCAAGAAATATTTAAAGAGTTCAGTAACTAGCGGAAAATTAATTCAAACCAAAGGTAAGGGTGCATCTGGTTCATTCAAATTGTCGCCTTCTGCCTCGAAAGAACCAAAAGCAAAAAAACCAGCTGCTGAAAAGAAGAAAGCATCTACTGCCGGTGATAAAAAGAAAAAGGCCACAGCTATCAAAAAGGCTGCCCCAGCTGCAAAGAAACCATCTGCCGCCAAAAAGACTGCCGAAAAAAAGAAGACAGAAAAGGTAAAGGCAAAAAGTGTGAAAAAGACTGGTGTAGTAAAAGCAAAACCCGCCAAAAAGGCACCAGCAACTAAACCAAAAGCACCAAAGGCAAAGAGTACAGCCGCTTCAGTAAAACCCAAAAAGGTTGCTCCTGCAAAGAAACCAGCTGCCAAAAAGGCCGCCGCAAAAAAGTAAATTTGTTTTGTTCTTGGTTTTTACCTGACCGCAAACTATTTTTCGATATTCGAAAAATTGCTTTTAAAATAAAAAAAGCCCTTTTCAGGGCTACAAAATATATTTAAAAAGAGATAAAATCACAAAAAACTTCTTATACAAAATGCTTCCTACTAACTTTTTCATTCAAACAATAGAAAAATCTACATTTTTATTTTCTTAGTTTATTAACACATACATATATACATACATGGCATAGGACAAACATTTAATGTCATTTTCAAAATTAAAAAGATAACGCCGTAATGACATCTAAATTTTGATTATCCAGATTTGTCACAAACAAAAAGACGATATAAAAAAAGAAGAAAAAAAAACAAATTTAAAGTAGCAAAAAATGCATGTAATGGCAAAGTGATGCATGCAATTTTCTATTATACAAAAAAATTAATTCTCACAAACAAGAAGAATTACTATTTTCACTTTATTTTATATATTTATATATATGTAGTCCCTGGCCAAAGAATAAATTAAAAATTTGAGACTTAAATTATTATTATTATTATTTTTTTTTTTTTTTTTTTCAAATTATTTATGTCACCGAAAAAGTACCTAACATAAAACTACAAAAATTACTCTTTTTTTTTTTTAATAATCTTTGTGGCCCTGTGACTGTTCTCAAATGTTACAAGAAAATATCACAAAATTGCACTATCTCTTTTATAAAATTTATTTGTGGCCCTGAAAAGGGCCTTTGTTGATGTTAAAGAATAAATGCGGTGGAAGAAAACTATTCGCATTGCAGGAAATTTCTTTTTCAATTTACTTCGAGCTAGTGTATTTTGTTACAGCTTTAGTACCTTCACTAACAGCATGCTTAGCCAATTCACCGGGCAAAAGTAGACGAACAGCAGTTTGAATTTCCCGACTGGTAATTGTTGAACGTTTATTATAATGAGCTAAACGTGATGCTTCAGCAGCAATACGTTCAAAAATATCATTAACAAAACTATTCATGATACTCATTGCCTTTGAGGAGATACCAGTATCAGGATGTACTTGTTTAAGAACTTTGTAAATGTAGATGGCATAACTTTCCTTGCGCTTACGCTTCTTGCCTTTGTCACTTTTAGTAATGTTCTTTTGGGCTTTACCGGCCTTTTTTGCTGCTTTACCACTGGTTTTAGGAGGCATTTTTGTTTTTCTTTGTTTTCACTTTTTTATTAGTCACTTCACAAACACTTTTAACACTGTTTACAAACTGTGAGTATCTATGACGTTTACGCTCTTTATATACCTTTTTTTTTAGCCCACAAGCAGTCATCGATTCAACTTCAATTTTGTATACACAAATCACCCCTGATGTGTGTTCGCTTGTGTGCGAGAAAAGTATAAATACAGCGTTTTCTCGCCCAATAATCATCAGTTTGTGCTAACAGTGTTTAAGTGAAGTGACAAATAGAAAAATAAATTTTGAAAAATGTCTGGTCGTGGTAAAGGTGGTAAAGTAAAGGGCAAGGCAAAGTCTCGTTCAAATCGTGCTGGCTTGCAATTTCCAGTCGGTCGTATTCATCGTTTATTGCGCAAAGGCAATTATGCTGAACGTGTTGGTGCTGGAGCTCCAGTATATTTAGCTGCTGTTATGGAATATTTGGCAGCTGAAGTTCTTGAATTGGCTGGAAATGCTGCTCGTGATAACAAAAAGACTAGAATTATTCCCCGTCATTTACAATTGGCCATCCGTAATGATGAAGAATTGAACAAATTGTTATCTGGTGTAACCATCGCTCAAGGTGGTGTTTTACCTAACATCCAAGCTGTTTTATTGCCCAAGAAGACCGAAAAGAAAGCATAAATTATTCAGCTAAAAATTAATAATATCTAATACAAACCACCGTATTTTTATCCCAACCGTCCTTTTCAGGACGACAAATTAATTTCGAAAAAGAGACATATTTTGTTGAAATTACAAAAACAAAAAATCCTTTTTGTTTTTTAATATCTATAAAAATCGCATTGATTTGTGCCTTTTATTTATTTTCTTTTGACTAATTTCATTTACTTGTTGGTATATACACATACACGCACAAAAAAAAAATAGTATATCGGTCTTTTTGCCGAATGCTATTAGCAAGTCGTGTATTAATGAAATGTTCGTTTGTGTGTATACCAATATGTAGTTATGTTTTGACGTTTTGTTGAAAATACAAAAACAAAAAATCCTTGTTGTTTTTTTATATCTATAAAAATGGCATTGATTTGTGCCTTTTATTATTTTCTTTTGACTAATTTCATTTACTTGTTGGTATATGTATACACATACACGCACAAAAAAAATAGTATATCGGTTTTTTTGCCGAATGCTATTAGCAAGTCGTGTATTAATGAAATGTTCGTTTGTGTGTATACCAATATGTAGTTATGTTTTGACGTTTTGTTGAAAATACAAAAACAAAAAATCCTTTTTGTTTTTTTATATCTATAAAAATCACATTGATTTGTATTAAAGTGCCTTTTATTATTTTCTTTTGATCAACTTCATTTACTTGTTGGTATTAGCAAGTCGTGTATTAATGAAATGTTCGTTTGTGTGTATACCTATATGTAGTTATTTTTTGTCTCGCTTCTTCTTCTCTCAGATTGTTGTGATAGATACACAAATAAATTTTCATTCCCTGGGGTAATTTTAACAAATAAACTTTCAACAATGATTTTACTTAATGTGAAAACAAGTTTGTTATTAAAAATGCCATAAAATGTAAAATAAAAATACTCAATTTTACATATATTTTTTCCTTTTCAAAGAAATTCTAATTTCAGTACAACACAATATTTGTATGTATATACATACATATGTATTTTGTTCGACTCAACATGAATTTGTTATAATAGTAAGTTTTATTAATAATGTACATATGTCTTCAATCAAAATAATATATTGAAAACTACTAAATAAATATCACTAATATTAAACATAAATTAAAATCTCTTCGTAAATATTTTTTGTGGTCCTGAAAAGGACCGATTGTTGTTGATATTATATGTTTGTAATAGGGTATTAGCAAAGCATGTATTTAACCGCCGAAACCGTACAAAGTACGACCTTGTCTTTTCAATGCATAGACAACATCCATAGCGGTGACCGTTTTCCTTTTGGCATGTTCCGTGTATGTGACTGCATCACGAATAACATTTTCTAAAAATACCTTTAGGACACCACGGGTTTCTTCGTAAATTAAACCAGAAATACGTTTAACACCACCACGACGAGCCAAACGTCTAATAGCTGGTTTAGTGATACCTTGGATATTATCACGCAACACTTTACGATGACGTTTAGCGCCACCTTTTCCCAAGCCTTTGCCTCCTTTACCACGACCAGTCATTTTTGTTCACTTATTATTTATCACTTAAAACACACTTCACAAATGATTCACAAGAACTAATAATTTTGACCATAAGGCAACTCGTATTTATACCCATTTTGATTAAAACTAGAGTGAGTCAGATATATATTTATGACCTTTTCTTTTTGTGTGCGATTGCGATTGTGAAAAAACCATCACACGCACCCCTATAGTTACTTTAGTCAAATTTTCTATATAAAGCCAGCATTTTGAGTGCAGAGAGATTAATAGTGTGCGAACAGTGAGTGTTTTAGTGTTTTTCAAATACAGTGTTTAATTAAAAGTGAATTGAAAATAAAAGTATAGTGAATTAAAAATGGCTCGTACTAAGCAAACTGCCCGTAAATCGACTGGTGGCAAAGCACCACGTAAACAATTGGCTACTAAGGCTGCGCGTAAAAGTGCACCAGCTACTGGTGGTGTTAAGAAGCCACATCGTTATCGTCCTGGTACTGTAGCGTTGCGTGAAATTCGTCGTTATCAAAAGAGTACAGAATTATTGATCCGCAAATTGCCCTTCCAACGTTTGGTTCGTGAAATTGCGCAAGATTTTAAAACTGATTTACGTTTCCAAAGCTCTGCTGTAATGGCTTTACAAGAGGCAAGCGAAGCTTATTTGGTTGGTCTCTTCGAAGACACCAACTTGTGTGCCATCCATGCGAAACGTGTTACCATTATGCCTAAAGATATTCAATTGGCCAGACGCATTCGTGGAGAACGTGCTTAAACAAAACATCATAATTTTTTAAAACAAATCGGTCCTTTTCAGGACCACAAAAAGATTATAAAAAAGAGCTATGAATATTTTTGTTAATAATTTTCTTTTCATATAGTATGTGTAAAATATTTTGAAAAATTAAATATGGTGCATTTTGGTCTATACTAACGTTTTAGGCACTAATCAGCACGTTTTTTTTTTTTTCGCCGAAAGAGAGTTTCATTATTAATAACAATGTATGTACATAACATAACATACAATATGTATGTGCTATAGAGTCAGTTTGACATTTGTTATTTAACATTGAGGGCAATCATTTTCGTTTTATTAATTATGTATATTTAATATAATTGGGCCTTCAAGATTGAATAATATATAAATAGTCAATAGAATATCTTTTATTTGCATTATATTAAATATAATAAAACATTGTTTAGTAGAGACGCAAAAATATGAAGTCGCAATAAAAATAACTTTAAATAACTTTTGTTTTAATTATTAAGTAGTGATCATTTATTATTAAGTAGTGATTCTGAAATTGTTTCATATCACTTCAATTGCTTGCAACTTTTCTAGTTAAGGTGATTATAACAATTATTAAATCCACTCAAGATCTAGGAATTGCTTAAGTTATTTAAATAAACTAACAGTATTATCAATAAAAAAAATTGAATATAGGGATACCTGAAAAAAAAAACTTTTATTTGTAAATGTCGACTTTATTATATGTAGTTTGACAGTAAGGAAACTAAACAATTATCAGCTGAGGCAGCGCACATACCTAGTTAGACAACCCCGTAATTGTTGTCAGGGATGCCAACTAAATCAAACCAAAATAAAAAACGTATAATTCTAATTCCAATTTTATATGTAATTTTGCATAACGGTTTTTTTTTAATTTTTCTACAACTTCATTCTTTCATTCTACAACTTATTAAATTAAATAAACGGTATGGAGAACATTTGTAAATTTTTAAATTAAATACCGATTTTCATGTTAATGTTTCTTAATTACAGCTTATTTCTTAATAACGATTAAAAAGGAGATTGTGATAACTTTGGCCCATTTGCTTTACAAAGTTTAATGATTTTCAACCATTCTCATTTGCCAACTATGTGCGTGGGTTAATAAATATTAATGGGCTGTTATTAAAACTATGTATAATAACTTGAAATCAAAGTATTTATAATCACATGTATTATATTTTGTGAATATTATTTATTAAGATGTTTTTCTTCTAATTAAAATTTCCTACAATATGTTATTTTAATGAATTTCCACAAACAAAAATTGTCAAATTGATTTTCTATTAGCGTCTCTTCTATGTCTATTAGATGATTATATTCTATTATCGTATTTTATGATTATTTTTTTTTTTTTTAATTATTATATATTTAATTTAAAAGTTTTATGTAAATGTCATCAAAATTAGTATTATACTATGATACATAGTAGAAATTTTTCACTTGTTTCATCTTTTGAGTAAAACAATACATTCATTATATTAAAATTTTACTGATGTATCGACCTCGTAAAATGTTAGAAGTGTAGATTAAAAATAATAAAAAGAGTATATTATTAACATTGGTTTTGGCAAATTATTTATTGTAATCTATTTGGTTGTAATAAATTTAGCTTGAAATTGATGAATGTGAATTTTTCATAAACAGAAATGGCAATGGCAATTTTGCTCCAATATGAGAAAATTTCATTGTCATGGAGTCAACTTTGAAATAATTTTAAAAAATCTAAAAATGAATTACGCTATAATTTTTTTACTTCAACATAAAGAAAACATATAAGAGTATCACTCAAAATAGTAGTCTTTCAGAATTTTGTTCAATTTGTTAAATAAATGTCCATATTTGTTGATAATTTGACAAAAGTTATCCAGAATCTTGCCAGCAAAATGGCCATAAAATTTTTCATTATGCAAAATAAAATATTTTCTTAATTTGTATGCATTTAGAAATATCTAAGGTATAAATTTACAAAAGAATAATTTTAACTTTCCAAAAAATCTTGAAGAAAAAATCAAGAATATGAAAAAACTTTTGTTAAATTGCAAACACGCTCGCACTAAAAATTTAGCAATCTATACGCGTTGACTACTATGAACTTCTCATATTAAGAATGTAAGAAAATTTAAGACGTAAAATTGTTAAATATTGTGTTTATACAAACAAAAAAAACTAGTGATTACATTCAAGTGAGAATTTCAAGTGTATAAATAAAAATCAATAATCATGTCTGATTCTGCCGTTGTTGAAGCCGCCGCATCTCCAGTAGCTGCCCCAGCTGCCGAGAAAAAAGCAAAAAAAGTAGCAACCAAGGCCAAAAAGCCAGCCCGCGCTGCAACTCATCCATCTACACAACAAATGGTTGATGCTGCAATTAAAACCCTGAAAGAACGTGGTGGTTCCTCCCTTCCAGCCATTAAGAAATACCTTACTAGCACTTATAAGGTAGATGCCCAAAAATTGGCTCCGTTCATCAAGAAATATTTAAAGAGTTCAGTAACTAGCGGAAAATTAATTCAAACCAAAGGTAAGGGTGCATCTGGTTCATTCAAATTGTCGCCTTCTGCCTCGAAAGAACCAAAAGCAAAAAAACCAGCTGCTGAAAAGAAGAAAGCATCTACTGCCGGTGATAAAAAGAAAAAGGCCACAGCTATCAAAAAGGCTGCCCCAGCTGCAAAGAAACCATCTGCCGCCAAAAAGACTGCCGAAAAAAAGAAGACAGAAAAGGTAAAGGCAAAAAGTGTGAAAAAGACTGGTGTAGTAAAAGCAAAACCCGCCAAAAAGGCACCAGCAACTAAACCAAAAGCACCAAAGGCAAAGAGTACAGCCGCTTCAGTAAAACCCAAAAAGGTTGCTCCTGCAAAGAAACCAGCTGCCAAAAAGGCCGCCGCAAAAAAGTAAATTTGTTTTGTTCTTGGTTTTTACCTGACCGCAAACTATTTTTCGATATTCGAAAAATTGCTTTTAAAATAAAAAAAGCCCTTTTCAGGGCTACAAAATATATTTAAAAAGAGATAAAATCACAAAAAACTTCTTATACAAAATGCTTCCTACTAACTTTTTCATTCAAACAATAGAAAAATCTACATTTTTATTTTCTTAGTTTATTAACACATACATATATACATACATGGCATAGGACAAACATTTAATGTCATTTTCAAAATTAAAAAGATAACGCCGTAATGACATCTAAATTTTGATTATCCAGATTTGTCACAAACAAAAAGACGATATAAAAAAAGAAGAAAAAAAAACAAATTTAAAGTAGCAAAAAATGCATGTAATGGCAAAGTGATGCATGCAATTTTCTATTATACAAAAAAATTAATTCTCACAAACAAGAAGAATTACTATTTTCACTTTATTTTATATATTTATATATATGTAGTCCCTGGCCAAAGAATAAATTAAAAATTTGAGACTTAAATTATTATTATTATTATTTTTTTTTTTTTTTTTTTCAAATTATTTATGTCACCGAAAAAGTACCTAACATAAAACTACAAAAATTACTCTTTTTTTTTTTTAATAATCTTTGTGGCCCTGTGACTGTTCTCAAATGTTACAAGAAAATATCACAAAATTGCACTATCTCTTTTATAAAATTTATTTGTGGCCCTGAAAAGGGCCTTTGTTGATGTTAAAGAATAAATGCGGTGGAAGAAAACTATTCGCATTGCAGGAAATTTCTTTTTCAATTTACTTCGAGCTAGTGTATTTTGTTACAGCTTTAGTACCTTCACTAACAGCATGCTTAGCCAATTCACCGGGCAAAAGTAGACGAACAGCAGTTTGAATTTCCCGACTGGTAATTGTTGAACGTTTATTATAATGAGCTAAACGTGATGCTTCAGCAGCAATACGTTCAAAAATATCATTAACAAAACTATTCATGATACTCATTGCCTTTGAGGAGATACCAGTATCAGGATGTACTTGTTTAAGAACTTTGTAAATGTAGATGGCATAACTTTCCTTGCGCTTACGCTTCTTGCCTTTGTCACTTTTAGTAATGTTCTTTTGGGCTTTACCGGCCTTTTTTGCTGCTTTACCACTGGTTTTAGGAGGCATTTTTGTTTTTCTTTGTTTTCACTTTTTTATTAGTCACTTCACAAACACTTTTAACACTGTTTACAAACTGTGAGTATCTATGACGTTTACGCTCTTTATATACCTTTTTTTTTAGCCCACAAGCAGTCATCGATTCAACTTCAATTTTGTATACACAAATCACCCCTGATGTGTGTTCGCTTGTGTGCGAGAAAAGTATAAATACAGCGTTTTCTCGCCCAATAATCATCAGTTTGTGCTAACAGTGTTTAAGTGAAGTGACAAATAGAAAAATAAATTTTGAAAAATGTCTGGTCGTGGTAAAGGTGGTAAAGTAAAGGGCAAGGCAAAGTCTCGTTCAAATCGTGCTGGCTTGCAATTTCCAGTCGGTCGTATTCATCGTTTATTGCGCAAAGGCAATTATGCTGAACGTGTTGGTGCTGGAGCTCCAGTATATTTAGCTGCTGTTATGGAATATTTGGCAGCTGAAGTTCTTGAATTGGCTGGAAATGCTGCTCGTGATAACAAAAAGACTAGAATTATTCCCCGTCATTTACAATTGGCCATCCGTAATGATGAAGAATTGAACAAATTGTTATCTGGTGTAACCATCGCTCAAGGTGGTGTTTTACCTAACATCCAAGCTGTTTTATTGCCCAAGAAGACCGAAAAGAAAGCATAAATTATTCAGCTAAAAATTAATAATATCTAATACAAACCACCGTATTTTTATCCCAACCGTCCTTTTCAGGACGACAAATTAATTTCGAAAAAGAGACATATTTTGTTGAAATTACAAAAACAAAAAATCCTTTTTGTTTTTTAATATCTATAAAAATCGCATTGATTTGTGCCTTTTATTTATTTTCTTTTGACTAATTTCATTTACTTGTTGGTATATACACATACACGCACAAAAAAAAAATAGTATATCGGTCTTTTTGCCGAATGCTATTAGCAAGTCGTGTATTAATGAAATGTTCGTTTGTGTGTATACCAATATGTAGTTATGTTTTGACGTTTTGTTGAAAATACAAAAACAAAAAATCCTTGTTGTTTTTTTATATCTATAAAAATGGCATTGATTTGTGCCTTTTATTATTTTCTTTTGACTAATTTCATTTACTTGTTGGTATATGTATACACATACACGCACAAAAAAAATAGTATATCGGTTTTTTTGCCGAATGCTATTAGCAAGTCGTGTATTAATGAAATGTTCGTTTGTGTGTATACCAATATGTAGTTATGTTTTGACGTTTTGTTGAAAATACAAAAACAAAAAATCCTTTTTGTTTTTTTATATCTATAAAAATCACATTGATTTGTATTAAAGTGCCTTTTATTATTTTCTTTTGATCAACTTCATTTACTTGTTGGTATTAGCAAGTCGTGTATTAATGAAATGTTCGTTTGTGTGTATACCTATATGTAGTTATTTTTTGTCTCGCTTCTTCTTCTCTCAGATTGTTGTGATAGATACACAAATAAATTTTCATTCCCTGGGGTAATTTTAACAAATAAACTTTCAACAATGATTTTACTTAATGTGAAAACAAGTTTGTTATTAAAAATGCCATAAAATGTAAAATAAAAATACTCAATTTTACATATATTTTTTCCTTTTCAAAGAAATTCTAATTTCAGTACAACACAATATTTGTATGTATATACATACATATGTATTTTGTTCGACTCAACATGAATTTGTTATAATAGTAAGTTTTATTAATAATGTACATATGTCTTCAATCAAAATAATATATTGAAAACTACTAAATAAATATCACTAATATTAAACATAAATTAAAATCTCTTCGTAAATATTTTTTGTGGTCCTGAAAAGGACCGATTGTTGTTGATATTATATGTTTGTAATAGGGTATTAGCAAAGCATGTATTTAACCGCCGAAACCGTACAAAGTACGACCTTGTCTTTTCAATGCATAGACAACATCCATAGCGGTGACCGTTTTCCTTTTGGCATGTTCCGTGTATGTGACTGCATCACGAATAACATTTTCTAAAAATACCTTTAGGACACCACGGGTTTCTTCGTAAATTAAACCAGAAATACGTTTAACACCACCACGACGAGCCAAACGTCTAATAGCTGGTTTAGTGATACCTTGGATATTATCACGCAACACTTTACGATGACGTTTAGCGCCACCTTTTCCCAAGCCTTTGCCTCCTTTACCACGACCAGTCATTTTTGTTCACTTATTATTTATCACTTAAAACACACTTCACAAATGATTCACAAGAACTAATAATTTTGACCATAAGGCAACTCGTATTTATACCCATTTTGATTAAAACTAGAGTGAGTCAGATATATATTTATGACCTTTTCTTTTTGTGTGCGATTGCGATTGTGAAAAAACCATCACACGCACCCCTATAGTTACTTTAGTCAAATTTTCTATATAAAGCCAGCATTTTGAGTGCAGAGAGATTAATAGTGTGCGAACAGTGAGTGTTTTAGTGTTTTTCAAATACAGTGTTTAATTAAAAGTGAATTGAAAATAAAAGTATAGTGAATTAAAAATGGCTCGTACTAAGCAAACTGCCCGTAAATCGACTGGTGGCAAAGCACCACGTAAACAATTGGCTACTAAGGCTGCGCGTAAAAGTGCACCAGCTACTGGTGGTGTTAAGAAGCCACATCGTTATCGTCCTGGTACTGTAGCGTTGCGTGAAATTCGTCGTTATCAAAAGAGTACAGAATTATTGATCCGCAAATTGCCCTTCCAACGTTTGGTTCGTGAAATTGCGCAAGATTTTAAAACTGATTTACGTTTCCAAAGCTCTGCTGTAATGGCTTTACAAGAGGCAAGCGAAGCTTATTTGGTTGGTCTCTTCGAAGACACCAACTTGTGTGCCATCCATGCGAAACGTGTTACCATTATGCCTAAAGATATTCAATTGGCCAGACGCATTCGTGGAGAACGTGCTTAAACAAAACATCATAATTTTTTAAAACAAATCGGTCCTTTTCAGGACCACAAAAAGATTATAAAAAAGAGCTATGAATATTTTTGTTAATAATTTTCTTTTCATATAGTATGTGTAAAATATTTTGAAAAATTAAATATGGTGCATTTTGGTCTATACTAACGTTTTAGGCACTAATCAGCACGTTTTTTTTTTTTTCGCCGAAAGAGAGTTTCATTATTAATAACAATGTATGTACATAACATAACATACAATATGTATGTGCTATAGAGTCAGTTTGACATTTGTTATTTAACATTGAGGGCAATCATTTTCGTTTTATTAATTATGTATATTTAATATAATTGGGCCTTCAAGATTGAATAATATATAAATAGTCAATAGAATATCTTTTATTTGCATTATATTAAATATAATAAAACATTGTTTAGTAGAGACGCAAAAATATGAAGTCGCAATAAAAATAACTTTAAATAACTTTTGTTTTAATTATTAAGTAGTGATCATTTATTATTAAGTAGTGATTCTGAAATTGTTTCATATCACTTCAATTGCTTGCAACTTTTCTAGTTAAGGTGATTATAACAATTATTAAATCCACTCAAGATCTAGGAATTGCTTAAGTTATTTAAATAAACTAACAGTATTATCAATAAAAAAAATTGAATATAGGGATACCTGAAAAAAAAAACTTTTATTTGTAAATGTCGACTTTATTATATGTAGTTTGACAGTAAGGAAACTAAACAATTATCAGCTGAGGCAGCGCACATACCTAGTTAGACAACCCCGTAATTGTTGTCAGGGATGCCAACTAAATCAAACCAAAATAAAAAACGTATAATTCTAATTCCAATTTTATATGTAATTTTGCATAACGGTTTTTTTTTAATTTTTCTACAACTTCATTCTTTCATTCTACAACTTATTAAATTAAATAAACGGTATGGAGAACATTTGTAAATTTTTAAATTAAATACCGATTTTCATGTTAATGTTTCTTAATTACAGCTTATTTCTTAATAACGATTAAAAAGGAGATTGTGATAACTTTGGCCCATTTGCTTTACAAAGTTTAATGATTTTCAACCATTCTCATTTGCCAACTATGTGCGTGGGTTAATAAATATTAATGGGCTGTTATTAAAACTATGTATAATAACTTGAAATCAAAGTATTTATAATCACATGTATTATATTTTGTGAATATTATTTATTAAGATGTTTTTCTTCTAATTAAAATTTCCTACAATATGTTATTTTAATGAATTTCCACAAACAAAAATTGTCAAATTGATTTTCTATTAGCGTCTCTTCTATGTCTATTAGATGATTATATTCTATTATCGTATTTTATGATTATTTTTTTTTTTTTTAATTATTATATATTTAATTTAAAAGTTTTATGTAAATGTCATCAAAATTAGTATTATACTATGATACATAGTAGAAATTTTTCACTTGTTTCATCTTTTGAGTAAAACAATACATTCATTATATTAAAATTTTACTGATGTATCGACCTCGTAAAATGTTAGAAGTGTAGATTAAAAATAATAAAAAGAGTATATTATTAACATTGGTTTTGGCAAATTATTTATTGTAATCTATTTGGTTGTAATAAATTTAGCTTGAAATTGATGAATGTGAATTTTTCATAAACAGAAATGGCAATGGCAATTTTGCTCCAATATGAGAAAATTTCATTGTCATGGAGTCAACTTTGAAATAATTTTAAAAAATCTAAAAATGAATTACGCTATAATTTTTTTACTTCAACATAAAGAAAACATATAAGAGTATCACTCAAAATAGTAGTCTTTCAGAATTTTGTTCAATTTGTTAAATAAATGTCCATATTTGTTGATAATTTGACAAAAGTTATCCAGAATCTTGCCAGCAAAATGGCCATAAAATTTTTCATTATGCAAAATAAAATATTTTCTTAATTTGTATGCATTTAGAAATATCTAAGGTATAAATTTACAAAAGAATAATTTTAACTTTCCAAAAAATCTTGAAGAAAAAATCAAGAATATGAAAAAACTTTTGTTAAATTGCAAACACGCTCGCACTAAAAATTTAGCAATCTATACGCGTTGACTACTATGAACTTCTCATATTAAGAATGTAAGAAAATTTAAGACGTAAAATTGTTAAATATTGTGTTTATACAAACAAAAAAAACTAGTGATTACATTCAAGTGAGAATTTCAAGTGTATAAATAAAAATCAATAATCATGTCTGATTCTGCCGTTGTTGAAGCCGCCGCATCTCCAGTAGCTGCCCCAGCTGCCGAGAAAAAAGCAAAAAAAGTAGCAACCAAGGCCAAAAAGCCAGCCCGCGCTGCAACTCATCCATCTACACAACAAATGGTTGATGCTGCAATTAAAACCCTGAAAGAACGTGGTGGTTCCTCCCTTCCAGCCATTAAGAAATACCTTACTAGCACTTATAAGGTAGATGCCCAAAAATTGGCTCCGTTCATCAAGAAATATTTAAAGAGTTCAGTAACTAGCGGAAAATTAATTCAAACCAAAGGTAAGGGTGCATCTGGTTCATTCAAATTGTCGCCTTCTGCCTCGAAAGAACCAAAAGCAAAAAAACCAGCTGCTGAAAAGAAGAAAGCATCTACTGCCGGTGATAAAAAGAAAAAGGCCACAGCTATCAAAAAGGCTGCCCCAGCTGCAAAGAAACCATCTGCCGCCAAAAAGACTGCCGAAAAAAAGAAGACAGAAAAGGTAAAGGCAAAAAGTGTGAAAAAGACTGGTGTAGTAAAAGCAAAACCCGCCAAAAAGGCACCAGCAACTAAACCAAAAGCACCAAAGGCAAAGAGTACAGCCGCTTCAGTAAAACCCAAAAAGGTTGCTCCTGCAAAGAAACCAGCTGCCAAAAAGGCCGCCGCAAAAAAGTAAATTTGTTTTGTTCTTGGTTTTTACCTGACCGCAAACTATTTTTCGATATTCGAAAAATTGCTTTTAAAATAAAAAAAGCCCTTTTCAGGGCTACAAAATATATTTAAAAAGAGATAAAATCACAAAAAACTTCTTATACAAAATGCTTCCTACTAACTTTTTCATTCAAACAATAGAAAAATCTACATTTTTATTTTCTTAGTTTATTAACACATACATATATACATACATGGCATAGGACAAACATTTAATGTCATTTTCAAAATTAAAAAGATAACGCCGTAATGACATCTAAATTTTGATTATCCAGATTTGTCACAAACAAAAAGACGATATAAAAAAAGAAGAAAAAAAAACAAATTTAAAGTAGCAAAAAATGCATGTAATGGCAAAGTGATGCATGCAATTTTCTATTATACAAAAAAATTAATTCTCACAAACAAGAAGAATTACTATTTTCACTTTATTTTATATATTTATATATATGTAGTCCCTGGCCAAAGAATAAATTAAAAATTTGAGACTTAAATTATTATTATTATTATTTTTTTTTTTTTTTTTTCAAATTATTTATGTCACCGAAAAAGTACCTAACATAAAACTACAAAAATTACTCTTTTTTTTTTTTAATAATCTTTGTGGCCCTGTGACTGTTCTCAAATGTTACAAGAAAATATCACAAAATTGCACTATCTCTTTTATAAAATTTATTTGTGGCCCTGAAAAGGGCCTTTGTTGATGTTAAAGAATAAATGCGGTGGAAGAAAACTATTCGCATTGCAGGAAATTTCTTTTTCAATTTACTTCGAGCTAGTGTATTTTGTTACAGCTTTAGTACCTTCACTAACAGCATGCTTAGCCAATTCACCGGGCAAAAGTAGACGAACAGCAGTTTGAATTTCCCGACTGGTAATTGTTGAACGTTTATTATAATGAGCTAAACGTGATGCTTCAGCAGCAATACGTTCAAAAATATCATTAACAAAACTATTCATGATACTCATTGCCTTTGAGGAGATACCAGTATCAGGATGTACTTGTTTAAGAACTTTGTAAATGTAGATGGCATAACTTTCCTTGCGCTTACGCTTCTTGCCTTTGTCACTTTTAGTAATGTTCTTTTGGGCTTTACCGGCCTTTTTTGCTGCTTTACCACTGGTTTTAGGAGGCATTTTTGTTTTTCTTTGTTTTCACTTTTTTATTAGTCACTTCACAAACACTTTTAACACTGTTTACAAACTGTGAGTATCTATGACGTTTACGCTCTTTATATACCTTTTTTTTTAGCCCACAAGCAGTCATCGATTCAACTTCAATTTTGTATACACAAATCACCCCTGATGTGTGTTCGCTTGTGTGCGAGAAAAGTATAAATACAGCGTTTTCTCGCCCAATAATCATCAGTTTGTGCTAACAGTGTTTAAGTGAAGTGACAAATAGAAAAATAAATTTTGAAAAATGTCTGGTCGTGGTAAAGGTGGTAAAGTAAAGGGCAAGGCAAAGTCTCGTTCAAATCGTGCTGGCTTGCAATTTCCAGTCGGTCGTATTCATCGTTTATTGCGCAAAGGCAATTATGCTGAACGTGTTGGTGCTGGAGCTCCAGTATATTTAGCTGCTGTTATGGAATATTTGGCAGCTGAAGTTCTTGAATTGGCTGGAAATGCTGCTCGTGATAACAAAAAGACTAGAATTATTCCCCGTCATTTACAATTGGCCATCCGTAATGATGAAGAATTGAACAAATTGTTATCTGGTGTAACCATCGCTCAAGGTGGTGTTTTACCTAACATCCAAGCTGTTTTATTGCCCAAGAAGACCGAAAAGAAAGCATAAATTATTCAGCTAAAAATTAATAATATCTAATACAAACCACCGTATTTTTATCCCAACCGTCCTTTTCAGGACGACAAATTAATTTCGAAAAAGAGACATATTTTGTTGAAATTACAAAAACAAAAAATCCTTTTTGTTTTTTAATATCTATAAAAATCGCATTGATTTGTGCCTTTTATTTATTTTCTTTTGACTAATTTCATTTACTTGTTGGTATATACACATACACGCACAAAAAAAAAATAGTATATCGGTCTTTTTGCCGAATGCTATTAGCAAGTCGTGTATTAATGAAATGTTCGTTTGTGTGTATACCAATATGTAGTTATGTTTTGACGTTTTGTTGAAAATACAAAAACAAAAAATCCTTGTTGTTTTTTTATATCTATAAAAATGGCATTGATTTGTGCCTTTTATTATTTTCTTTTGACTAATTTCATTTACTTGTTGGTATATGTATACACATACACGCACAAAAAAAATAGTATATCGGTTTTTTTGCCGAATGCTATTAGCAAGTCGTGTATTAATGAAATGTTCGTTTGTGTGTATACCAATATGTAGTTATGTTTTGACGTTTTGTTGAAAATACAAAAACAAAAAATCCTTTTTGTTTTTTTATATCTATAAAAATCACATTGATTTGTATTAAAGTGCCTTTTATTATTTTCTTTTGATCAACTTCATTTACTTGTTGGTATTAGCAAGTCGTGTATTAATGAAATGTTCGTTTGTGTGTATACCTATATGTAGTTATTTTTTGTCTCGCTTCTTCTTCTCTCAGATTGTTGTGATAGATACACAAATAAATTTTCATTCCCTGGGGTAATTTTAACAAATAAACTTTCAACAATGATTTTACTTAATGTGAAAACAAGTTTGTTATTAAAAATGCCATAAAATGTAAAATAAAAATACTCAATTTTACATATATTTTTTCCTTTTCAAAGAAATTCTAATTTCAGTACAACACAATATTTGTATGTATATACATACATATGTATTTTGTTCGACTCAACATGAATTTGTTATAATAGTAAGTTTTATTAATAATGTACATATGTCTTCAATCAAAATAATATA
This sequence comes from Phania funesta, assembly GCA_963932375.1. Lineage (NCBI taxonomy): Eukaryota > Metazoa > Arthropoda > Insecta > Diptera > Tachinidae > Phania > Phania funesta. The sequence goes on along the minus strand of OZ010653.1, from coordinate 93,229,905 downwards.
TTGAAAACTACTAAATAAATATCACTAATATTAAACATAAATTAAAATCTCTTCGTAAATATTTTTTGTGGTCCTGAAAAGGACCGATTGTTGTTGATATTATATGTTTGTAATAGGGTATTAGCAAAGCATGTATTTAACCGCCGAAACCGTACAAAGTACGACCTTGTCTTTTCAATGCATAGACAACATCCATAGCGGTGACCGTTTTCCTTTTGGCATGTTCCGTGTATGTGACTGCATCACGAATAACATTTTCTAAAAATACCTTTAGGACACCACGGGTTTCTTCGTAAATTAAACCAGAAATACGTTTAACACCACCACGACGAGCCAAACGTCTAATAGCTGGTTTAGTGATACCTTGGATATTATCACGCAACACTTTACGATGACGTTTAGCGCCACCTTTTCCCAAGCCTTTGCCTCCTTTACCACGACCAGTCATTTTTGTTCACTTATTATTTATCACTTAAAACACACTTCACAAATGATTCACAAGAACTAATAATTTTGACCATAAGGCAACTCGTATTTATACCCATTTTGATTAAAACTAGAGTGAGTCAGATATATATTTATGACCTTTTCTTTTTGTGTGCGATTGCGATTGTGAAAAAACCATCACACGCACCCCTATAGTTACTTTAGTCAAATTTTCTATATAAAGCCAGCATTTTGAGTGCAGAGAGATTAATAGTGTGCGAACAGTGAGTGTTTTAGTGTTTTTCAAATACAGTGTTTAATTAAAAGTGAATTGAAAATAAAAGTATAGTGAATTAAAAATGGCTCGTACTAAGCAAACTGCCCGTAAATCGACTGGTGGCAAAGCACCACGTAAACAATTGGCTACTAAGGCTGCGCGTAAAAGTGCACCAGCTACTGGTGGTGTTAAGAAGCCACATCGTTATCGTCCTGGTACTGTAGCGTTGCGTGAAATTCGTCGTTATCAAAAGAGTACAGAATTATTGATCCGCAAATTGCCCTTCCAACGTTTGGTTCGTGAAATTGCGCAAGATTTTAAAACTGATTTACGTTTCCAAAGCTCTGCTGTAATGGCTTTACAAGAGGCAAGCGAAGCTTATTTGGTTGGTCTCTTCGAAGACACCAACTTGTGTGCCATCCATGCGAAACGTGTTACCATTATGCCTAAAGATATTCAATTGGCCAGACGCATTCGTGGAGAACGTGCTTAAACAAAACATCATAATTTTTTAAAACAAATCGGTCCTTTTCAGGACCACAAAAAGATTATAAAAAAGAGCTATGAATATTTTTGTTAATAATTTTCTTTTCATATAGTATGTGTAAAATATTTTGAAAAATTAAATATGGTGCATTTTGGTCTATACTAACGTTTTAGGCACTAATCAGCACGTTTTTTTTTTTTTCGCCGAAAGAGAGTTTCATTATTAATAACAATGTATGTACATAACATAACATACAATATGTATGTGCTATAGAGTCAGTTTGACATTTGTTATTTAACATTGAGGGCAATCATTTTCGTTTTATTAATTATGTATATTTAATATAATTGGGCCTTCAAGATTGAATAATATATAAATAGTCAATAGAATATCTTTTATTTGCATTATATTAAATATAATAAAACATTGTTTAGTAGAGACGCAAAAATATGAAGTCGCAATAAAAATAACTTTAAATAACTTTTGTTTTAATTATTAAGTAGTGATCATTTATTATTAAGTAGTGATTCTGAAATTGTTTCATATCACTTCAATTGCTTGCAACTTTTCTAGTTAAGGTGATTATAACAATTATTAAATCCACTCAAGATCTAGGAATTGCTTAAGTTATTTAAATAAACTAACAGTATTATCAATAAAAAAAATTGAATATAGGGATACCTGAAAAAAAAAACTTTTATTTGTAAATGTCGACTTTATTATATGTAGTTTGACAGTAAGGAAACTAAACAATTATCAGCTGAGGCAGCGCACATACCTAGTTAGACAACCCCGTAATTGTTGTCAGGGATGCCAACTAAATCAAACCAAAATAAAAAACGTATAATTCTAATTCCAATTTTATATGTAATTTTGCATAACGGTTTTTTTTTAATTTTTCTACAACTTCATTCTTTCATTCTACAACTTATTAAATTAAATAAACGGTATGGAGAACATTTGTAAATTTTTAAATTAAATACCGATTTTCATGTTAATGTTTCTTAATTACAGCTTATTTCTTAATAACGATTAAAAAGGAGATTGTGATAACTTTGGCCCATTTGCTTTACAAAGTTTAATGATTTTCAACCATTCTCATTTGCCAACTATGTGCGTGGGTTAATAAATATTAATGGGCTGTTATTAAAACTATGTATAATAACTTGAAATCAAAGTATTTATAATCACATGTATTATATTTTGTGAATATTATTTATTAAGATGTTTTTCTTCTAATTAAAATTTCCTACAATATGTTATTTTAATGAATTTCCACAAACAAAAATTGTCAAATTGATTTTCTATTAGCGTCTCTTCTATGTCTATTAGATGATTATATTCTATTATCGTATTTTATGATTATTTTTTTTTTTTTTAATTATTATATATTTAATTTAAAAGTTTTATGTAAATGTCATCAAAATTAGTATTATACTATGATACATAGTAGAAATTTTTCACTTGTTTCATCTTTTGAGTAAAACAATACATTCATTATATTAAAATTTTACTGATGTATCGACCTCGTAAAATGTTAGAAGTGTAGATTAAAAATAATAAAAAGAGTATATTATTAACATTGGTTTTGGCAAATTATTTATTGTAATCTATTTGGTTGTAATAAATTTAGCTTGAAATTGATGAATGTGAATTTTTCATAAACAGAAATGGCAATGGCAATTTTGCTCCAATATGAGAAAATTTCATTGTCATGGAGTCAACTTTGAAATAATTTTAAAAAATCTAAAAATGAATTACGCTATAATTTTTTTACTTCAACATAAAGAAAACATATAAGAGTATCACTCAAAATAGTAGTCTTTCAGAATTTTGTTCAATTTGTTAAATAAATGTCCATATTTGTTGATAATTTGACAAAAGTTATCCAGAATCTTGCCAGCAAAATGGCCATAAAATTTTTCATTATGCAAAATAAAATATTTTCTTAATTTGTATGCATTTAGAAATATCTAAGGTATAAATTTACAAAAGAATAATTTTAACTTTCCAAAAAATCTTGAAGAAAAAATCAAGAATATGAAAAAACTTTTGTTAAATTGCAAACACGCTCGCACTAAAAATTTAGCAATCTATACGCGTTGACTACTATGAACTTCTCATATTAAGAATGTAAGAAAATTTAAGACGTAAAATTGTTAAATATTGTGTTTATACAAACAAAAAAAACTAGTGATTACATTCAAGTGAGAATTTCAAGTGTATAAATAAAAATCAATAATCATGTCTGATTCTGCCGTTGTTGAAGCCGCCGCATCTCCAGTAGCTGCCCCAGCTGCCGAGAAAAAAGCAAAAAAAGTAGCAACCAAGGCCAAAAAGCCAGCCCGCGCTGCAACTCATCCATCTACACAACAAATGGTTGATGCTGCAATTAAAACCCTGAAAGAACGTGGTGGTTCCTCCCTTCCAGCCATTAAAAAATACCTTACTAGCACTTATAAGGTAGATGCCCAAAAATTGGCTCCGTTCATCAAGAAATATTTAAAGAGTTCAGTAACTAGCGGAAAATTAATTCAAACCAAAGGTAAGGGTGCATCTGGTTCATTCAAATTGTCGCCTTCTGCCTCGAAAGAACCAAAAGCAAAAAAACCAGCTGCTGAAAAGAAGAAAGCATCTACTGCCGGTGATAAAAAGAAAAAGGCCACAGCTATCAAAAAGGCTGCCCCAGCTGCAAAGAAACCATCTGCCGCCAAAAAGACTGCCGAAAAAAAGAAGACAGAAAAGGTAAAGGCAAAAAGTGTGAAAAAGACTGGTGTAGTAAAAGCAAAACCCGCCAAAAAGGCACCAGCAACTAAACCAAAAGCACCAAAGGCAAAGAGTACAGCCGCTTCAGTAAAACCCAAAAAGGTTGCTCCTGCAAAGAAACCAGCTGCCAAAAAGGCCGCCGCAAAAAAGTAAATTTGTTTTGTTCTTGGTTTTTACCTGACCGCAAACTATTTTTCGATATTCGAAAAATTGCTTTTAAAATAAAAAAAGCCCTTTTCAGGGCTACAAAATATATTTAAAAAGAGATAAAATCACAAAAAACTTCTTATACAAAATGCTTCCTACTAACTTTTTCATTCAAACAATAGAAAAATCTACATTTTTATTTTCTTAGTTTATTAACACATACATATATACATACATGGCATAGGACAAACATTTAATGTCATTTTCAAAATTAAAAAGATAACGCCGTAATGACATCTAAATTTTGATTATCCAGATTTGTCACAAACAAAAAGACGATATAAAAAAAGAAGAAAAAAAAACAAATTTAAAGTAGCAAAAAATGCATGTAATGGCAAAGTGATGCATGCAATTTTCTATTATACAAAAAAATTAATTCTCACAAACAAGAAGAATTACTATTTTCACTTTATTTTATATATTTATATATATGTAGTCCCTGGCCAAAGAATAAATTAAAAATTTGAGACTTAAATTATTATTATTATTATTTTTTTTTTTTTTTTTTTCAAATTATTTATGTCACCGAAAAAGTACCTAACATAAAACTACAAAAATTACTCTTTTTTTTTTTTAATAATCTTTGTGGCCCTGTGACTGTTCTCAAATGTTACAAGAAAATATCACAAAATTGCACTATCTCTTTTATAAAATTTATTTGTGGCCCTGAAAAGGGCCTTTGTTGATGTTAAAGAATAAATGCGGTGGAAGAAAACTATTCGCATTGCAGGAAATTTCTTTTTCAATTTACTTCGAGCTAGTGTATTTTGTTACAGCTTTAGTACCTTCACTAACAGCATGCTTAGCCAATTCACCGGGCAAAAGTAGACGAACAGCAGTTTGAATTTCCCGACTGGTAATTGTTGAACGTTTATTATAATGAGCTAAACGTGATGCTTCAGCAGCAATACGTTCAAAAATATCATTAACAAAACTATTCATGATACTCATTGCCTTTGAGGAGATACCAGTATCAGGATGTACTTGTTTAAGAACTTTGTAAATGTAGATGGCATAACTTTCCTTGCGCTTACGCTTCTTGCCTTTGTCACTTTTAGTAATGTTCTTTTGGGCTTTACCGGCCTTTTTTGCTGCTTTACCACTGGTTTTAGGAGGCATTTTTGTTTTTCTTTGTTTTCACTTTTTTATTAGTCACTTCACAAACACTTTTAACACTGTTTACAAACTGTGAGTATCTATGACGTTTACGCTCTTTATATACCTTTTTTTTTAGCCCACAAGCAGTCATCGATTCAACTTCAATTTTGTATACACAAATCACCCCTGATGTGTGTTCGCTTGTGTGCGAGAAAAGTATAAATACAGCGTTTTCTCGCCCAATAATCATCAGTTTGTGCTAACAGTGTTTAAGTGAAGTGACAAATAGAAAAATAAATTTTGAAAAATGTCTGGTCGTGGTAAAGGTGGTAAAGTAAAGGGCAAGGCAAAGTCTCGTTCAAATCGTGCTGGCTTGCAATTTCCAGTCGGTCGTATTCATCGTTTATTGCGCAAAGGCAATTATGCTGAACGTGTTGGTGCTGGAGCTCCAGTATATTTAGCTGCTGTTATGGAATATTTGGCAGCTGAAGTTCTTGAATTGGCTGGAAATGCTGCTCGTGATAACAAAAAGACTAGAATTATTCCCCGTCATTTACAATTGGCCATCCGTAATGATGAAGAATTGAACAAATTGTTATCTGGTGTAACCATCGCTCAAGGTGGTGTTTTACCTAACATCCAAGCTGTTTTATTGCCCAAGAAGACCGAAAAGAAAGCATAAATTATTCAGCTAAAAATTAATAATATCTAATACAAACCACCGTATTTTTATCCCAACCGTCCTTTTCAGGACGACAAATTAATTTCGAAAAAGAGACATATTTTGTTGAAATTACAAAAACAAAAAATCCTTTTTGTTTTTTAATATCTATAAAAATCGCATTGATTTGTGCCTTTTATTTATTTTCTTTTGACTAATTTCATTTACTTGTTGGTATATACACATACACGCACAAAAAAAAAATAGTATATCGGTCTTTTTGCCGAATGCTATTAGCAAGTCGTGTATTAATGAAATGTTCGTTTGTGTGTATACCAATATGTAGTTATGTTTTGACGTTTTGTTGAAAATACAAAAACAAAAAATCCTTGTTGTTTTTTTATATCTATAAAAATGGCATTGATTTGTGCCTTTTATTATTTTCTTTTGACTAATTTCATTTACTTGTTGGTATATGTATACACATACACGCACAAAAAAAATAGTATATCGGTTTTTTTGCCGAATGCTATTAGCAAGTCGTGTATTAATGAAATGTTCGTTTGTGTGTATACCAATATGTAGTTATGTTTTGACGTTTTGTTGAAAATACAAAAACAAAAAATCCTTTTTGTTTTTTTATATCTATAAAAATCACATTGATTTGTATTAAAGTGCCTTTTATTATTTTCTTTTGATCAACTTCATTTACTTGTTGGTATTAGCAAGTCGTGTATTAATGAAATGTTCGTTTGTGTGTATACCTATATGTAGTTATTTTTTGTCTCGCTTCTTCTTCTCTCAGATTGTTGTGATAGATACACAAATAAATTTTCATTCCCTGGGGTAATTTTAACAAATAAACTTTCAACAATGATTTTACTTAATGTGAAAACAAGTTTGTTATTAAAAATGCCATAAAATGTAAAATAAAAATACTCAATTTTACATATATTTTTTCCTTTTCAAAGAAATTCTAATTTCAGTACAACACAATATTTGTATGTATATACATACATATGTATTTTGTTCGACTCAACATGAATTTGTTATAATAGTAAGTTTTATTAATAATGTACATATGTCTTCAATCAAAATAATATATTGAAAACTACTAAATAAATATCACTAATATTAAACATAAATTAAAATCTCTTCGTAAATATTTTTTGTGGTCCTGAAAAGGACCGATTGTTGTTGATATTATATGTTTGTAATAGGGTATTAGCAAAGCATGTATTTAACCGCCGAAACCGTACAAAGTACGACCTTGTCTTTTCAATGCATAGACAACATCCATAGCGGTGACCGTTTTCCTTTTGGCATGTTCCGTGTATGTGACTGCATCACGAATAACATTTTCTAAAAATACCTTTAGGACACCACGGGTTTCTTCGTAAATTAAACCAGAAATACGTTTAACACCACCACGACGAGCCAAACGTCTAATAGCTGGTTTAGTGATACCTTGGATATTATCACGCAACACTTTACGATGACGTTTAGCGCCACCTTTTCCCAAGCCTTTGCCTCCTTTACCACGACCAGTCATTTTTGTTCACTTATTATTTATCACTTAAAACACACTTCACAAATGATTCACAAGAACTAATAATTTTGACCATAAGGCAACTCGTATTTATACCCATTTTGATTAAAACTAGAGTGAGTCAGATATATATTTATGACCTTTTCTTTTTGTGTGCGATTGCGATTGTGAAAAAACCATCACACGCACCCCTATAGTTACTTTAGTCAAATTTTCTATATAAAGCCAGCATTTTGAGTGCAGAGAGATTAATAGTGTGCGAACAGTGAGTGTTTTAGTGTTTTTCAAATACAGTGTTTAATTAAAAGTGAATTGAAAATAAAAGTATAGTGAATTAAAAATGGCTCGTACTAAGCAAACTGCCCGTAAATCGACTGGTGGCAAAGCACCACGTAAACAATTGGCTACTAAGGCTGCGCGTAAAAGTGCACCAGCTACTGGTGGTGTTAAGAAGCCACATCGTTATCGTCCTGGTACTGTAGCGTTGCGTGAAATTCGTCGTTATCAAAAGAGTACAGAATTATTGATCCGCAAATTGCCCTTCCAACGTTTGGTTCGTGAAATTGCGCAAGATTTTAAAACTGATTTACGTTTCCAAAGCTCTGCTGTAATGGCTTTACAAGAGGCAAGCGAAGCTTATTTGGTTGGTCTCTTCGAAGACACCAACTTGTGTGCCATCCATGCGAAACGTGTTACCATTATGCCTAAAGATATTCAATTGGCCAGACGCATTCGTGGAGAACGTGCTTAAACAAAACATCATAATTTTTTAAAACAAATCGGTCCTTTTCAGGACCACAAAAAGATTATAAAAAAGAGCTATGAATATTTTTGTTAATAATTTTCTTTTCATATAGTATGTGTAAAATATTTTGAAAAATTAAATATGGTGCATTTTGGTCTATACTAACGTTTTAGGCACTAATCAGCACGTTTTTTTTTTTTTCGCCGAAAGAGAGTTTCATTATTAATAACAATGTATGTACATAACATAACATACAATATGTATGTGCTATAGAGTCAGTTTGACATTTGTTATTTAACATTGAGGGCAATCATTTTCGTTTTATTAATTATGTATATTTAATATAATTGGGCCTTCAAGATTGAATAATATATAAATAGTCAATAGAATATCTTTTATTTGCATTATATTAAATATAATAAAACATTGTTTAGTAGAGACGCAAAAATATGAAGTCGCAATAAAAATAACTTTAAATAACTTTTGTTTTAATTATTAAGTAGTGATCATTTATTATTAAGTAGTGATTCTGAAATTGTTTCATATCACTTCAATTGCTTGCAACTTTTCTAGTTAAGGTGATTATAACAATTATTAAATCCACTCAAGATCTAGGAATTGCTTAAGTTATTTAAATAAACTAACAGTATTATCAATAAAAAAAATTGAATATAGGGATACCTGAAAAAAAAAACTTTTATTTGTAAATGTCGACTTTATTATATGTAGTTTGACAGTAAGGAAACTAAACAATTATCAGCTGAGGCAGCGCACATACCTAGTTAGACAACCCCGTAATTGTTGTCAGGGATGCCAACTAAATCAAACCAAAATAAAAAACGTATAATTCTAATTCCAATTTTATATGTAATTTTGCATAACGGTTTTTTTTTAATTTTTCTACAACTTCATTCTTTCATTCTACAACTTATTAAATTAAATAAACGGTATGGAGAACATTTGTAAATTTTTAAATTAAATACCGATTTTCATGTTAATGTTTCTTAATTACAGCTTATTTCTTAATAACGATTAAAAAGGAGATTGTGATAACTTTGGCCCATTTGCTTTACAAAGTTTAATGATTTTCAACCATTCTCATTTGCCAACTATGTGCGTGGGTTAATAAATATTAATGGGCTGTTATTAAAACTATGTATAATAACTTGAAATCAAAGTATTTATAATCACATGTATTATATTTTGTGAATATTATTTATTAAGATGTTTTTCTTCTAATTAAAATTTCCTACAATATGTTATTTTAATGAATTTCCACAAACAAAAATTGTCAAATTGATTTTCTATTAGCGTCTCTTCTATGTCTATTAGATGATTATATTCTATTATCGTATTTTATGATTATTTTTTTTTTTTTTAATTATTATATATTTAATTTAAAAGTTTTATGTAAATGTCATCAAAATTAGTATTATACTATGATACATAGTAGAAATTTTTCACTTGTTTCATCTTTTGAGTAAAACAATACATTCATTATATTAAAATTTTACTGATGTATCGACCTCGTAAAATGTTAGAAGTGTAGATTAAAAATAATAAAAAGAGTATATTATTAACATTGGTTTTGGCAAATTATTTATTGTAATCTATTTGGTTGTAATAAATTTAGCTTGAAATTGATGAATGTGAATTTTTCATAAACAGAAATGGCAATGGCAATTTTGCTCCAATATGAGAAAATTTCATTGTCATGGAGTCAACTTTGAAATAATTTTAAAAAATCTAAAAATGAATTACGCTATAATTTTTTTACTTCAACATAAAGAAAACATATAAGAGTATCACTCAAAATAGTAGTCTTTCAGAATTTTGTTCAATTTGTTAAATAAATGTCCATATTTGTTGATAATTTGACAAAAGTTATCCAGAATCTTGCCAGCAAAATGGCCATAAAATTTTTCATTATGCAAAATAAAATATTTTCTTAATTTGTATGCATTTAGAAATATCTAAGGTATAAATTTACAAAAGAATAATTTTAACTTTCCAAAAAATCTTGAAGAAAAAATCAAGAATATGAAAAAACTTTTGTTAAATTGCAAACACGCTCGCACTAAAAATTTAGCAATCTATACGCGTTGACTACTATGAACTTCTCATATTAAGAATGTAAGAAAATTTAAGACGTAAAATTGTTAAATATTGTGTTTATACAAACAAAAAAAACTAGTGATTACATTCAAGTGAGAATTTCAAGTGTATAAATAAAAATCAATAATCATGTCTGATTCTGCCGTTGTTGAAGCCGCCGCATCTCCAGTAGCTGCCCCAGCTGCCGAGAAAAAAGCAAAAAAAGTAGCAACCAAGGCCAAAAAGCCAGCCCGCGCTGCAACTCATCCATCTACACAACAAATGGTTGATGCTGCAATTAAAACCCTGAAAGAACGTGGTGGTTCCTCCCTTCCAGCCATTAAAAAATACCTTACTAGCACTTATAAGGTAGATGCCCAAAAATTGGCTCCGTTCATCAAGAAATATTTAAAGAGTTCAGTAACTAGCGGAAAATTAATTCAAACCAAAGGTAAGGGTGCATCTGGTTCATTCAAATTGTCGCCTTCTGCCTCGAAAGAACCAAAAGCAAAAAAACCAGCTGCTGAAAAGAAGAAAGCATCTACTGCCGGTGATAAAAAGAAAAAGGCCACAGCTATCAAAAAGGCTGCCCCAGCTGCAAAGAAACCATCTGCCGCCAAAAAGACTGCCGAAAAAAAGAAGACAGAAAAGGTAAAGGCAAAAAGTGTGAAAAAGACTGGTGTAGTAAAAGCAAAACCCGCCAAAAAGGCACCAGCAACTAAACCAAAAGCACCAAAGGCAAAGAGTACAGCCGCTTCAGTAAAACCCAAAAAGGTTGCTCCTGCAAAGAAACCAGCTGCCAAAAAGGCCGCCGCAAAAAAGTAAATTTGTTTTGTTCTTGGTTTTTACCTGACCGCAAACTATTTTTCGATATTCGAAAAATTGCTTTTAAAATAAAAAAAGCCCTTTTCAGGGCTACAAAATATATTTAAAAAGAGATAAAATCACAAAAAACTTCTTATACAAAATGCTTCCTACTAACTTTTTCATTCAAACAATAGAAAAATCTACATTTTTATTTTCTTAGTTTATTAACACATACATATATACATACATGGCATAGGACAAACATTTAATGTCATTTTCAAAATTAAAAAGATAACGCCGTAATGACATCTAAATTTTGATTATCCAGATTTGTCACAAACAAAAAGACGATATAAAAAAAGAAGAAAAAAAAACAAATTTAAAGTAGCAAAAAATGCATGTAATGGCAAAGTGATGCATGCAATTTTCTATTATACAAAAAAATTAATTCTCACAAACAAGAAGAATTACTATTTTCACTTTATTTTATATATTTATATATATGTAGTCCCTGGCCAAAGAATAAATTAAAAATTTGAGACTTAAATTATTATTATTATTATTTTTTTTTTTTTTTTTTTCAAATTATTTATGTCACCGAAAAAGTACCTAACATAAAACTACAAAAATTACTCTTTTTTTTTTTTAATAATCTTTGTGGCCCTGTGACTGTTCTCAAATGTTACAAGAAAATATCACAAAATTGCACTATCTCTTTTATAAAATTTATTTGTGGCCCTGAAAAGGGCCTTTGTTGATGTTAAAGAATAAATGCGGTGGAAGAAAACTATTCGCATTGCAGGAAATTTCTTTTTCAATTTACTTCGAGCTAGTGTATTTTGTTACAGCTTTAGTACCTTCACTAACAGCATGCTTAGCCAATTCACCGGGCAAAAGTAGACGAACAGCAGTTTGAATTTCCCGACTGGTAATTGTTGAACGTTTATTATAATGAGCTAAACGTGATGCTTCAGCAGCAATACGTTCAAAAATATCATTAACAAAACTATTCATGATACTCATTGCCTTTGAGGAGATACCAGTATCAGGATGTACTTGTTTAAGAACTTTGTAAATGTAGATGGCATAACTTTCCTTGCGCTTACGCTTCTTGCCTTTGTCACTTTTAGTAATGTTCTTTTGGGCTTTACCGGCCTTTTTTGCTGCTTTACCACTGGTTTTAGGAGGCATTTTTGTTTTTCTTTGTTTTCACTTTTTTATTAGTCACTTCACAAACACTTTTAACACTGTTTACAAACTGTGAGTATCTATGACGTTTACGCTCTTTATATACCTTTTTTTTTAGCCCACAAGCAGTCATCGATTCAACTTCAATTTTGTATACACAAATCACCCCTGATGTGTGTTCGCTTGTGTGCGAGAAAAGTATAAATACAGCGTTTTCTCGCCCAATAATCATCATCATATTGATTCAGTTTGTGATTGCATATCAAAGCAAGAAGTTCTGTGAGTTAAAATTTATTGGAATTATTAATATTATTCATCGGTCGTAAGCATTTTGTGGACCGATTGTGGAAAAAACAATCAAATTCGTTCTAAATTTTGAGAAGCCCGTAGTAGGCAAACAAGTAGATTTTGTGCAAAGTAGCTAAGTAGCTGTGCTATTGTTGTAATGGATGAGGAGGATGATGGTTCCTCTGGCAAAAAGAGGAAGAAGGTGAACGAGGATGAAAAGGCTATTCTCGGGAGCAAAGATTTTGATGGCTTGGTGAAGTTAAATTCCAAGTTAATGGAGAGGTTGGATGATGCCGGCCGGAAAATTGGTTTCCTGGTGCATGAAAATGAGGAGCTAAGAAAGAAGTTGGAGAAGTGCTTAGAGAATCAAGACCGTGCACTTATGGACGATGCTCTTAGTCTTGGAGCTATTTCGGGCGAGTTGGAGTTGCAAGATGCCGAATCAGCTGAATTGCTAAAGGCTGTTGAAGTTAGCAACTGCCGCAAGGGGAAGAATGCTAGTGTACCCACCAAGTGCGGTAGTGCAAAGGAGGGATTAGGCAAGAATGCAAAATCAGGAGCGGGTGTGGGGCCAAAAGCAGTGCCCGAAGCTGGAAAAAGGAGTAAGTCGGTGCCAGTTATTACGACGTATGACGCTAATGTGAGGGAGCTGGTGGAGGTGATTGACGAAATGTTAGGGCATAAAAATTATAATGTTAGGGTATTGGGTAAGAGAGTGACAAATTTAGAAATCTGCACGCTCGAAGACTTCGAAAAAGTTAAAACGTTGCTTGAAGGACGAAAGGTTAATTTTTATACATATACCCCTAAGGGTCTTCGGCCTTTCACGGTCGTCATTGAGGGTCTTTCTGGATCTTTTGAGTCGGAAGAGATACTTCGGTATCTGGGTAGTCTTCAGATTAACCTCAACGTAATTAGTCTGATTAGATTGGGAAGTGACAAATGGGTTGCCAGGCTAAGTAGGGATTCCGACGTTGAGAAGTTTTACGCAATAAGGTATGTATTGCGTTGTAAGGTTACTATCAGAAAGTTTAGACGGACTGGAATTACACAGTGTTTTAACTGCCAACGCTACGGCCATGTTTCTTCCAACTGCCGAATGCCGTATAGGTGTGTGAAATGCGGGGGGCCACATGGCCCTGGTAAATGCGAGGTACCTTCTAGGGGGGAAAATACGGAGGATACCTTAGTAACCGATCCGATTTCGGGCCGAGTCTCTAGAAGAGTCGGATTCCCGGTAAGGTGCGTTATCTGTAGCGCAGAGGGACATGTGGCCAGCTCGAGGGAGTGTCCACGGAGAATTGAGCTTCTCCGTAAATTGGAGGCACGGAGGATTGCCAGGGGTACCGCTCTTACTCGGTTGCGGCCTGCTGGTAGTGGTGGTGTAAGGGACGGGATGTCGTATGCTGCGGCAGCGGCGACTGGTGTTGTTGCAGCTAGGGATGCTCCTACTGTGACCAAGACAAGACAGAGAGATTCTGATAGGTCTGAACTTTCATTGGCAGCTGCCATGGGGCAGCATGACCTGCTTGACAAGGACTGCCGGCGATTCTTTGGCGGGGGACTTCTGAATTGCTTAAGTAAGATTGGTGGGTTTGCAGAAAAATATCGGTTATTGGACAATGACGAGGACAGGTCACGTGCCTTGCTTGGCATGTTGTTGACTTTGCGGCACCATGGATAGGACAATAAAAATAATATACATAAATGTAAACTCAATTGTCTCAAGGCATAAGAGGCATTACCTGAGTTTATTTTTGACTAGACATAAACCTGACGTACTGCTTGTGGCTGAGCATTGTCTCAGTGCTCGCCACAAATTGGACATGACTGGGTACCGAATATATAGGCGTGACAGACAAGGAGGACGTGGCGGAGGTACGGCTGTCCTTATTAGGGAGGTTTTGCATTGTGAGGAGGTCATTCTTGATACAGGTTCTATTGAGAATACCGCCGTCCGTATCCGAAGATTGAATGCTGAAGATTTGATTGTGATCTCAATGTATCTGAAGCCGGCTGCTGTTTTTGCTGAGGCAGACTTTGATTCGGTGCAGAGGCTGGGGCGTAATTGCAGTGTTGTAATTGGCGCCGATCTCAATGCAAGACATCCCTATTGGGGAGATCCGTATGCAAATGGGCGTGGACGCGACCTTCGGGAATTTTTGATGTCCAATCCTGACTTTGAGATACGGCAAACGGAAGGACCTACGAGAATAAATGCAAATCTATCATCTTACATTGACTTCTTCTTAACAACCGTAGATATACAGACAGTTAGTTCGAATGGCTTACGGACCTTAGATTACGAATCCGACCATAAAGCCGTGGAGATAGTGTTCTTCACGGGTGACTGCCTGACAAGGCAGCGTGCCACTAGATATGACTACGACAGGATGAACAAACGAAGGTTCACGAGAAAATTGGCAATGAATCTTTCGGTGCTTGGTTTGCCTCTGGACAGAAATGTGACGGTGAATGAAATTGATGAATGTATAGAGTCGATGGGGAGGGCGTTCCAGGATGCTATGGAGAATTCCATACCAAAGGTGACTGCGGGTGGCAAAGGCCTATTGAAGCTTCCTCAATACATTCTCAATTTAATTGACGGAAAGAAGCGGCTAAGACGAACAATTCATAGATGCCAAGAACCGGGTAGACGTAACATTTTAAAAGCGGACTTGCGGAATTTAGACAGAATAATACAGGGTTCTATTGCCGTATATGAACGTGACCATTGGGCGAAATTTCTTGAGGGAATTAGACTTAATAACAGGACATTTAGAAATGTAAAGTCGGCGGCAGGACTTAATGTTCGGACGAAAATTCGAAGTTTAGTAAATACTGATGGCTCAATCATCTCTGGTAGTCTCGGCATGGCGAACCTCCTGGCGGACCGTTTTTTCCAGGTGAATCAGCCTTCACAGGGCGTCCGCTTGGACGAGTTTGGCATGAGAGTGCATGGCGCGGTTTCGGCTCTTGATAGGACGACACCTTTGACGACGTTTGGGACGACGTTAACAGCAGACCGGTTAACGGTTGATAACCGTAATAGCATCGATAGGCTTGGGTTTGTTGACTCAGCATCTGTAGGTAATGCGCTAAAGCGAAGATCAAACAAGAGGTCTAGTGGGGTGGATGGTGTGCCAGATTTTGTATTGAGGAAAACGGACCATGTAGCATGGCGCTTTTTAGCCATCATATTTAATCATTGCTACAATATTGGTTACTTCCCAAAAGCATGGAGAACAGCCGTGGTGGTTCCGATACCCAAACCGAAAGCGAATCCTGCTGAGACAGGAGGCTACAGGCCAATTTCCCTGTTGCCGGCATTTGGAAAGCTATTTGAGTACTTTCTCCTGGCAAAAGTCAATGCCGTTATAGCAGACAAAAACATATTAAAGGACTACCAGTTTGGTTTCCGGAGTGGACTTTCGACAACGCACGCATTGATGTTGCTTACGGACTATGTTGCCAGGGGTCTGAATAGGAGATGCCCTACCATGACTGTCAGCTTGGATTTTTCCAAAGCCTTCGACACGGTTTGGCATGATGGAATAATTTACAAGCTGATGGACATGGGATTTGGTACAGGCATCTGCCGAATGATCGATAGCTTTCTAAGGGACCGTTCATTTAGAGTACGTCTCGAAGATGACCTCTCTCACGAGGGTTCGCTGTCTTCGGGAGTGCCACAGGGTTCATTGCTGGGTCCAGTACTCTACAACATCTACATATCGGACATACCACAGCCCTCCCAGGGTGATCTTCTGCTTGTATACGCAGACGATATCCTGATAGCGGCCTCGGGTGCTAGAGCAAGGACGATTAATAATCGGACGAATCAGTATTTAGCCTTATTGACGGACTTTTTCAAGAAATGGAGACTTAACCTGAATCTGCAAAAAACGGTAGCCATGATGTTCAAGGGGAGACGCAAATACATATACCCGAATTGCAGGTCCTATGTGCCATGTTTGAGAATCGGGGGAGAGATGATTAAGACATCAGATAGAATAAAATACCTTGGTGTCACTTTCCATGAAAATTTTGAGTACTACGCTCACATAGACAGTGTTTTGGAACGTACTAAAAGGATCTACTCGGCGTATCAAGGGGTGCTAAAGCGAAGGGGGGGTCTTGATAAGGCGATACGCCTTTTGGTGTATCGGCAGATCATACGACCGCTTATTTCCTATGCCTTTCCATCATGGTTTGGAATTTCCTCCTCCCAAATGGAAAGGCTTAGGAAATGGGAGAGAAAGATTTTGGTGGCATGCCTGGGTTTGCGACCATATATTGGGCGGGATGGTGTGTTTCGCAGGCCATCATGCTGCTCAATATATGGGTCAATTACTTTTGACCGAGTGGATCGTTTTATGGTTCAAAAGGCACTTGAGTTCCTTGAGCGATCAGTTTCGTTGGACAACAGCCTGGTGAGGGACTGTTTCTCTAGATCGAGCAGTCTGGAGGCTGTTCAGACCAGTAAGTATCTATCTCCCGTGGATCTGTTGACCCTTAGGGATGCTGGACTAGTCTACGAGGGTGCAGAACTTCTATTTTATCACAGGAGGATAGGCACATTAAATATAAGTGATAGGGTGTATAACACCGCTCAGTAGTTCTATGAACAGCTGTAGGTATTATTATTTAGTCTTTTTTTTTTTTTTTTAGTTTTATTTATTGTTATTATTATTATTATTATTATTATTATTATTATTATTATTATTATTATTATTATTATTATTATTACTATTATTATTATTATTATTATTATTATTATTATTATTATTATTATTATTTTTATTACTATTATTATTATTATTATTATTATTATTATTATTATTATTATTATTATTATTATTATTATTATTATTACTTAGTATTAAGTAGTAAGCTAAGAGCCTCCCTTTTTTATCCCTTTTTTGGGGAACTAGAACAAAATTGTTAATGAAATAATAGTAATGATGTGCCTAAAAATGTACAAGTTGGTGACTAAATGGAAAGTCTTTGTAAAATACGTAGTATATAAGGAAATGTAATAAGATTGTATTAGTGTTAGAGCTAAATGTTTTGTTATGATTTTTTGGATTAAATAA